>WFKR01000006.1:34511982-44511982 GCA_025331145.1 Rosa persica | reverse complement strand
AATTCTTGGTAAGAGAACTGTTTTGGAGGTTTTCCAAAAACTGGTGTTTTATGTTGGCATAGAGAGCATAAAGGAGGAGGTATTGAGGAAGTTGTACCCAAGGAAACAGCATCCCTAATGTTTGAATTAGTAATGTAGCCTTTGTTATGGTTTTCCCTGGGTTCAGCTCGGTCACTCCTTGTATCTTGATCTAGCTGTGCATACTCGTCAAATAGAGTTTGGAAAGTGGGAGATCTTACTTTGTGTGATCTTTTATAAGTTTGGGGTTTGGAATGCTTTCTATCACCACTGTGGTTTTGGGGGATCCAAAAGACACTCTGAGTAGAAGCTAGAGTTGATGTTCGGGGCTTACACAGAGTTATAAGCCTTTCTCCAATTGAGTCAAGTTCTTCATATGGATCTTCCAAATCATGTGGTCTGTGATTTCTCGCTTGTTGTCCTTCAAATAAAGGATTCTGCTCATAGACAAGGAAAAGAGAAGTCACAGTGTCGTAACTTGATGATGAACCTTCTCCTGTCGTTCTTGTGCAGGAGCTACTTGGTTCTTCGGGACTACTCACTGGAGTGGTATTCATCCTATGCTCTTCCAATCTTCGAAGGCGAGTTCCTGGTGAGGAAGCAGCAGAAAAGAATTGGGTTTGGAGTTCATCTGAGCACCCCAGATTCAGCTTTAGGACTTTAGGCTGAGACCCGTTCATTACAACAATGTTGCATCCAAGTTCCTCCATGCAACGCTTCCTCTCTTGTTTCAGTTTTCTGTTATACAAGGACAATGGGGGTTCTCAGCCACCTAGTCAATGCTGATTATAATGAAGAAAGATATGTAGCTTACTTCATTATACAGGTTAAGTGAAATGCAAGGAACTAGTACAAAAGTATAGCTGTATAAGGACACAGAAGTTTATAACACACTACAATTTAGGACAAGGGCATCATTAGATGTGTGAATTTGGGAAGGATGACCTGAACTAATAGCTTAGAAATAATACTTTTTTATGTTTAATTACTTGTCCAGTACGACCCAGTTGGCTCCATTGCATGTTGCTTCGGCTGCCACAGTACCCCTGGGAGTACTTAAAACTACCTTAATCCTCACTGTTACCTGCAATCACAATCAAATCTAGTTATTCACATAGTACGTTAAACTGATAAACTGAATATGAAGCGTGATTAATCACTACTCGATCAATTACTTCATTATTCAAGCTTTTATTTTGTCAGATTTTACTTAAGGTTAATGCATTTAGTGATTTACACTAGTATGGAGACTAATAGATCTTCTAATTATAACTAAACCAGCCAGCTTTCTCAGGAAAACATGCATCTTGTTTCACTAAAATAAAAATTAGTGGCCGAAATAATGCATCTTTTTCACATTGGCTGCCAATATGTAAGATGCAAATTCTTCTTAGTTCTTTTCCCCCCATATTTCATTGAGAAGATCCGATTCTGGGTATCCACAATTGATTTTTTCAACCGACCAGAAAAATTATTGATCTTTCAACCCAGAAACAAGGTGGAAGCACATGGCATGTGCTCCTCAATGATTAACTCAACTTATCGTGCACAAAAACAAAACAAATCCAGAATCTATAAATTTCTGACAGCCAATGATCAATTGCGAGAGACGAACTAGCTAGGGGCCAAATGATTTTTTATTTTTTAAATATATTGGTATATATAATCGAAATTTCAATGCAAACTGTAGGAATAGGTTGTATCCCGCTGGAAATATATTGAAAAAGTGTATCAACATTATCACTGGTACTGGTAGGCAACTGTAGTATACTTTTGAATTTTGTGCACTAACCAAATTCAAACATAACGAGTAGAAAAAAGCAAATGTTATACAAGCTGTTTCTACGTCCACGTGGTCTTATCCTAAGAAAGCAACCAAGCTTGTCGCTTAAGGTCCAAAAGAAAACAGAGAAATTTGACCAAGTAGTGAAGAAAGGCGGTAAGTGGCACTATAGTAAATAAAAGATTCATGACTACTATTCACCTGGATTTGATTGTGAAACTGAAGCACCATCTGAGAACAAGACTCGGAGATCTGACAAATCCGATCCGGCAAATCCTCCCTGTGCCGACTCCCGCAGTCTCCGGTGAATCTCGGAAACCTCCAGAATCTGTTACCTGCAAGTCTCTCACTTCCCACACTTAACCGAGGAGAGATGAAAATTTAACCAATAGAAGAAAGTTAACTTGGAAATGAAAATTTACCAGTTTTAAGAGGAGAGATGATGGCGAGCAAGGTGACGCAGTCGCCGGGTTGAACTACGTGAGTGAGCGCCCATGCCAATGCGGTGTTGGAAATCACCTTCTCCGCCTTCACCGCCACTATTACTTTATCGGAGCGCTCCCCGACCATTGCGCTCCGCCGCTCGCAAAACCGATCAATCAAATGAGCCCTTGACTGAATCTGAATTTGGAGTCGCAAATTCTGGAAGCGGTGGAGTTGGAATTTGGAGAGCGACGCGAAGTAGTGACAGTATGAGTACGTTACGAATTAATTTATGACAAGGATTGGAATAAACGGAGAGGTGCTTATGCCTGCCAAACCCTGGTTAACTGACCCCGGTTAAGCAACCACCATTAAAATAATTAATAATACAATTCGTGGAACTTACTTCACTTTGAATGTGGATTTATGGTAAACGTTTAAATTTGTGTCGTTTGTCTCCTTCTAGGCTTCTATTATTATTTTTTGTTTCAATTATCGACTTCTATATCTTCTTTCTTGTTTTTTCTTTTAATTTTCTATGTTATTAAAGTAACTTTTTAATTAAACAACTCTTTTATTTTTGTCCTAAATTATAATTATTCTATTCTTTCCCTATTTTTATCTCTTGCTAGTGAGGAGGAGTTCTTCAGTACAGCTATCGTGTCACGTGTGTGGTGCGGCACACCAATAACAAAATAAAGTAGGAATAATTTCAGAATTTTAATGGATACTTACAGGGATATTATAGGTGTAAAATTTTAAATAAAAAATTATGATTAGTAGGCGTACCGTATTAAATGACACGATAAACGCGTTTGAACAATTTCTCACTAACTATCATGATAAATTCATGTACAGCTATCGTCAGTCCATGATTTATAATCTAATTTAGCAACCACCCATGGCCCCAAGAGTGGCCCAAGACAACTTAAGATAAGTCTCTCTCCCTTCCTAATTTTGTGCCAACTATTGTAATTTGATTATTGAGTCCCCTGGTCAAATTCCTTCCCTTATAGTGTGTGTGTGTGTAATTTGTAGTTAGCTAGATTATATGGTTTTCAGAAGATAGGCAGCATTTTCGAGCAATGATAGGCTGATCGATCCTCCCCACCAGCTTCGTAAATATACTTAATTGGGAAATTATTGATGACATTAAGGTTTGGATGGTTAAGATCTTGTGATACTGAGGACCAGTAGTGAAGATTTGAAGAAACGTCACGTAACACAAACAACCATGTGATTGTAATAATTATGATGTTACGTTATTTTCCAATGGACCACACTTTGATGGAAAATGTTTTATATGGCATACCCAAAATAAGTGGGAATGAGTTATATCAACTTCAAACATCTGAATGTGGGTTGTAGTTGCAACAAGGCAGAAGGCCCGCACGGTGCTATGGGTATACTATTGATATGGTTGTATTTACATCAAAACTATTTTCTAGATATATTAGATACAGTAAAACTATATTACACATTGTTCTACGTTACAGATATATTACATTGAAACATATTGTTCTACGTTGTAGATATATTACATCAAAACTACATTATAGGCAGATGTTGAAGGCTACAAATGCTAACCAAAAATCTGGTGACAACGAAGTAGTACGTTTTTTATGTACATTGTGCCAAAAATGGTTAGGCTTGGGCAAAACATGTGAAGACGGGTAGCTATTTACATCAAGTCTTCAGATATGTCTTCAAGTGAGTCTTCAAGTGAATATGTGAGGATGCCACCGCTGCAGTAGATGAAAGTAATATAAGAGTCGTATATGTTAAATTTTGTGATTAGTTTAAAAATTATAGGAGAAAGTAACTGTGCTTACATTTTGAGATTGTTGCTTGGATATGTTTTGGAAAGTTGTTTGTCGGACGATTGAATGTTCCTTTTTTTTGTCGTTGGAACTTTGTCGGGTGTTGAGCTTGAGGGCTGGATGTTGTCGGCTGTTGAACTCGAGGGCTGAACTCTGTGTGTTGGATTTAGTCCACGAATATCTTCATGGATTCCCTTGACAATCACGTTTTGTGCAGTGCCTATTTCAAGTTCCAGCAGTTTGATTTGGCCCTCTATTCGGAGAATTTCTGGTGGTAGTATATTTGGATTGTCATGATTTTTGTTGAGGATGGGGTCTTCACATGTCGTACCAAATAGTTCCTCCGCCATTTTCCCTTTTATGATGGCTGATGCGTCATCAGTTTCATCATTTATCATTGCAGTTACCATGAATCTGCAAAAAGAGAAAAAAGAAAAAAAACAATTTGCATTAGGGTCAGTAACTGAAGTTAGTATTACGGAGCATAATTCATAGTGGTGTTTAAAATTTTATTTAATACAGTAGAGTACACGAACATTGACAAAAGCTGCAACGCTATACCTTTATCAGAATTTGCAGATTCACAAAAGATGCAATATAGTTAAATTGAGAAGTCCATGACAATTGGAAACCGAAATCAAATATAGAAGGGAGTTTCAGATATTGTGGAAAGTGATGAGGCATAGGGCACGAAAACTGACCATGAAAACTCAGGTTTCTGGAAGCAGATTAAAAACAGAAATGGCTGAGGGCAATGAAAATAAGATAAAGGATACGCCTAATCCTAATAAAGTTTCAATCTTAGTAGACACACAAATTGGCTCAATTGTTCTTGAACTTCTTCATTTCTACAATTGGAAAACGGAAAAGAGAAAAAATTGGGAATTTCAAACTTTAGCCTACAGTATAAACGTTCTTTTTATGCCTTATGGTTTATTTGTGGTTAGCAATCATAAGTATTCCATGAAAGTTTAGTCGAGCAATCAGAATTTTTATTCTGAAAGTTTAGTTGAGCAGCATGAAAGTTTGTACGTTACCTGTAAAGAGGTTGCTGCATATCGTGTTCTGCACAGATTAGTAATTGGCTCTGTGGCTTTTTCCTCATTTCCTTGAAGCATTTTGGGCAAGCCAAATAGAACCACCTTTCTTCTGGTACAAATTTGGCTATTTTCGCTGTGCAATATACCACTTCATTCTGTAATGTACAGCAGAAACAAAACATTAGAATGACATCGTATTTGTATAAAAGTGAAGTAAGAATAATTGTTTTATCATTCAGTAATTCAGTGTAAATTGTTTACCTTATATTTGTTTGGATCACAGATGTTTAAATCTGAGACAGATATCTGTTTGACAGCCTGTAACTCTGCTGCAGTCCTTGGTTGTTTGGGCCGGCTTGATAAGATGTGTGCAGCATGATAAGGTTCTCCAAAAATTTAATGTTCTTCTTGCTTAATTAGTAATGAGAAATGAAATAGGGTATTAACTATCTTACCATTTCATCCACCAATATAAATTGGAGGCCTTCATTTTTTTTCCACTGGTTTGTATTTTTTTGATTCCCAACGCCTGCACACACGGACTCTGTTTGGATGTTATTTTGGCAGGGCTCAATGTCGCGAATTCGAACAGTGCGTATTGCCATGAGTTCCTGTACACATTTAGTTTAAATGTCACTGTGTAGTATAAATGTTTATGTGAGTCTTGTTAGCCTCATAATAGACACAAAAAGAATACAGAAAGAAAACAAATTCAGTTTGTTATGAGTTTTCTATAAGTATGTTGCTGAATTATGTTTTTTTTTTTTTTGGATTCTGTTTTCTACTCATATACGAAAGGAAATGACATTGGCTAATTTAAACTCGTTATGGGTAGCAATGCATTGAAGGAGAAAGAAGAAGCTGATTTAGAGTTAGCTGCTCAAAAGGTAAATGCTAACTTTCATACTGATCAATATGTGAAGTCCCAGCATATATTATTATAAAAAAACTTATAGCAGTATAATTGCTTGAATATTACTTAACTTTACAGGTAGTAAATAGATATCTACTTTGTGGTTACGTAACGAACTCAGCAAGATGATTATATAAAGAGCCTTAGTAATTTTCTGTTCAGAGAATCAGAAAATTGAAAATAAGAAAGAAAGCTAAATGGTCAAAAACAATACTCTACAGAATGAAATTTATGTAATGACATTACTGCAGATCTTCTGTCTATCTACACGTTTAATTGCTGAACTCATTTAATTGTTAGGTGTTCTTATAGTCTAATTAATGCTGCGTTGTTAGTAGCAATAAAAACTGAACTCATACACCTGCGTCATTCAGGCCAATTTCCAAATCCCCTATTCTACACAATCAACTTCCCATTTTGCAACCGATTGTTTCTTTTGCCCTCATGGATCTGAGTTTGTACTTCTCTGTCAACATGCACACAAATAGCCATGAACCCAGAAAAGCAAGCAATACTTAGCTTAAAAAAGACACAGTGCAAGAAGAAGCAATACCTTTATTGACCTTGATGATTTTCTCCCTTCCTGCTTTAGAATTAGAAGGCTCCAGAAGCAAGAAAGAAGAGATTCTAGACAAAACACAGATCGAAGTGATTACTATGAGACATTCTAAAACATAAGAAAATATCAGGTTAATTGAACTGGCTTTAGGCCGAACAGCAAGATTGAGGACATTCTGCACCAAACGCAATGAGTATACATATTGACTGCTGTGGAGAGATATTGACTGCCGTGGAGACAGCTATATGGAAATTCAACCACCTTAGCAATGAGTTTTGAAAGATTCTACTCAAGAGAATTGAAACTCATTCCTAAGGTGGTTGAATTTCCATTTATCTGTCATTCCATATTATGGGTTTATATATTGAGTGCCGTAGAAACAGCTATATGGAAATTCAACCACTTGAACAATGAGTTATGAAAGACTTCACTGAAGAAGTAATAGGGTTAAAGTGAAACTCATTGTCAAGGTGATTGAATTTGCATATACCTGTGATAAGTCATTCAAACATTGAAGCTAAATTGCAGATAAAAACCTAAACCTGTAGCCTAAACTAATTGATAGAAATTGACATATAGAAAGCAAATAGAAAGGAATATATAGATGAATCGTATAAGAGGTGGGAATGGAGGCAATCAAACAACAAGCCAGATGGCTCTATGTTTTGGGAAAGAATGGCTGTCTTAATACAAGGCCAATGGATAATTGGTTATCCCATGATCTAACTTTTCTCACCTCTCGTGTGATTTGCGGAATAACAACAAATAAATAAAAGAAGACACAATATTTAACGAGGTTCGGCAAATGCGCTTACGTCCTCGGGGCAGTAGTAATACTCTCTTTTACTATATAAATAATGAGATTACAAGATAATCTCACTTTGGTGACTAAATTTCACGAAAGTGGTAGCACACACTCTATCCCTCAAAAAGAATTTTCTTCTCACTAATCTCTCAAGTGAGGATCTTACTACTATCTCAGACTCTATTAGTTTGAAATGACTATTGCCTTGGTTGTTTTTGCTACAACCTTTCATGCCTATTTATAGGCAATTGGGTTCATGGATATGGCATGCAATTGGAAGCAAAGTCAAGTTTTCTTCCAAGTTTGGCATGCCTAACTTCAAAGATGGCTTGCTACCTACCTTCCAAGATGGCTTGTTATCTACCTTCTTTGAATTTTCCAACCCATGCTTTCCTCATGTGGTAAATCACCACATGGATTTCCTCCTCCATTAAGGAGGGACTGCCCATCAATCTCCCCCTCCCGACTTAGATGGAGGGATGCGCCAATCCTGATGCGTGCTTCTGCAAAATTCAAACTTGTCTTTTGGTAAGGACTTCGTCATCATATCTGAACTATTATCATATGTGTGAATCTTCTCAAGCTGTAGTTGCTTGGCTTCCAGCACATCACGTATCCAGTGATACCTCACATCAATGTGCTTTGATTTCGAGTGAAAACTTGAATTCTTACTCAGATGAATTGCGCTCTGACTATCACAATGGAGAACATACTTTTGTTGCTTATGGCCCAATTCTTGTAGGAATTTCTTCATCCACAAGATTTCTTTGTAGGCTTCCGTAGTTGCTATGAACTCTGCTTCTGTAGTTGACAAAGCAACACATTTTTGTAGCTTTGATTTCCATGAGACAGCTCCCCCTGAAAACGTAATCAGGTATCCTAATATAGACTTTCTTGAGTCAACATCTCCGGCCATATTTGCATCTATATAGCCTATTAGTTCAGACTTCCCACTTCCAAAGCATAAACCCATTTTGGAATTACCTTTGAGATATTTAAGAATCCACTTCACAGTATTCCAATGCTCTTTGCCTGGATTAGACAGAAATCTGCTAACAACGCTAATCGCGTGTCTTATGTCTGGTCTTATACACACCATTGCATACACCAGGCTTCCTACAGCTGAGGCATATGGCACCATCACCAGTTCTTCCTCTTCTTTCTCACTTGTAGGACTCTGCTTCGAGCTGAGCTTAAAGTGACTAGCAAGTGGAGTAGCAACTGGCTTTGCTTTCTCTATGTGGAACCGCTCCAATACCTTCTCGATATATCTTTCTTGTGATAACCACAACTTCCAATTCTGTCTATCGGGGGTAATATTCGTACCAAGAATCTGCTTTGCTGGTCCCAAGTCTTTCATAGCAAAAGACTTACTGAGCTCTTTCTTCAGTTTGCTAATCTTGTCACCATCTTGTCCTACGATCAACATGTCATCAACATACAAGAGTAGTATGATGAAGTCACCTCCTGAGAAATTCGTCACAAATACGTAATGGTCTGAAGTTGTCCTCTGATATCCTTACTCAATCATGAAGGAATCAAACTTCTTGTACCATTGTCGCAGCGCCTGCTTTAGTCCATACAAACTCTTTTTCAGTTTGTAGACTAGATCTTCCTTGCTTTTGACTTTGAATCCTTCTGGCTGCTCCATGTAGATTTCCTCTTCAAGGTCACCGTGAAGGAAAGCCATCTTCACGTCAAGTTGTTCAATCTCCAGATTTAAACTTGCAGCTAAACCAAGTATCACCCGGATAGATGTCATCTTCACTACATGTGAGAAAATTTCTTCAAAGTCAATTCACTCTTTCTGATTGAAACCTTTAACGACCAGTCTTGCCTTGAATCTGGGTCGTGAGCTATTCTTCTTAGTCTTCAATATATACACCCATTTATTTCTGAGTGCTCTCTTACCTTTTGGTAACTCCACCAGCTCATAAGTCTGGTTCTCATGCAAGGACTTAATTTCTTCTTGCATGGCTTCAACCACTCCCCCTTATGGTCATCTGTCAGAGCTTCTTCATAAGACTCTGGCTCACCTCCATCTGTGAGAGTAACGAACTCATGTAGAAGGTATCTGTTTGAGGGTCTGCGTTCTCTAACTGATCTTCTAGGGGTCGGTTCCTCTTCTTCATCATTAGTTGCATCATCAACTGGATCATTAATCATCGGGTCATTTGCTGCATCACCGACATCTTCGGTATCTCTCCAGCCATCCTGGTTTGTTGGCGGAGGAAGTTTATCCGGGTTCATCGGATATTCTCTGGGTTGTTTAGGCTTCTCAATCTTCTGAGTATCTTCGATGTTCAGGTCTTTGAAGAAGACAACATCTCTGCTTCTGATAATCTTCTTATTGACAGGATCCCACAACCTGTACCCATATTCTTCATTTCCATATCCCAGAAATATGCATTCTTTAGGCTTGCTATCAATTTTTGATCTTTCATCTTCGGGAATATGAACAAATGCTTTGCAGCCAAATACCTTCAAATGATTGTATGAGACGTCATTTCTGGTCCAAAACCTGTTTGGCACGTCACCATTTAATGAAGGTGAAGGAGAAAGGTTGATCACATCAACCGCAGTCATTAGAGCTTCACCCCAAAAGCTCTTAGGCAGCTTAGAATGAGATAACATTGTTCTGATTCTTTCAACAATAGTTCTGTTCATCCTCTCGGCCACTCCGTTGTGCTGAGGAGTCTTTGGAATAGATCGTTCATGCCTGATTCCGTTACTTTTGCAACAGTGTTTGAACGGCCCCCTGTAGTTTCCCCCATTATCGGTGTGAATGCATTTCAATGTCTTGCCTGTTTCTCGTTCAACTTTGGCATGAAATTGCTTAAATACTTCGAGCACTTGATCTTTAGTTTTCAGTGCATAAACCCATACCTTCCTGGAATGATCATCAATGAAGGTGACGAAGTATCTTGCACCTCCTAGAGTACTGGTGGTCATGGGACCACACACATCAGAATGTACAACATCCAAAACATTGGATTTTCTTGGTGCAGGAGAACGATGGAATGAAGCTCTACGTTGCTTTCCAGCCAAGCAATGCGTATATGGTTTTAGAGGCATATCTTTAATATTGACACCAGCTAATACCTCTCTTTTGGCTAGAACAGTAAGTCCCTTCTTGCTGATGTGACCGAGCCGCTTGTGCCATAGCCTGACCGGTGAATCTTCTCCGAGTGTAACTGCATACCCACTACAGATTTTTCCATAAGTCATGTAGAGAGTGTTCTCTTTCCTCCCTCGGGCTAGAATTTTTGGACCATTACTGAGCCTTCACTTTCCATCACCAAAGACACTTGTGCAGCCTTCATCATCAGGTAATCCTGTGGAGATCAGGTTGAGACGCATGTCTGGAACGTGTCTCACGTCCTTGAGAACCAAGCAGTGGCTTGTGTTGGTTTCAAGAAAAATATCTCCCCTTCCCACGATCTTGGACCGCTTATCATTTCCCATCTTGACATTACCGAAATTTCCAGTATTGTAGGATGTAAAGAACTCCCTTCGTGAGGTTACATGAAATGATGCACTAGAATCGATGATCCAACTTGTATCTTGAGATGTCAGATTAACATGACCCTCTTCATAAATGATGAGTACCTCTTCTTTGTATGAGGTAGTAAAAGATGTGTCTCTAGCACCACCTTTCTCAATCTGCTCTCTCTTGAGCCTCCTGCAATCCCTCTTTATGTGGTCTTTTCCACCACAATGAAAACATTCGATGTCCTTCTTTGGGCTGAACTTGCCTTTTGACCGATCTTTCCCTTTGCCTCGGTTATGGAATTTTCTATTGGTTCCACGGTTGTTGGTGACGAGGGCTTCTAACTCGATCGATATTCCTTGCTCCTTCCTCCTTGCTTCTTTATTGAACATGCTGTCTTTTACAGTGCTCAGTGTGAGAACGCCTTGAGGAGCTGAGTTGCTTAATGAAACCACCAACGTGTCCCAGCTATCTGGCAACGAGCTTAGTAACAATAGTGCTTGGAACTCATCATCAAGCACCATCTTCATATTCGTCAATTGATTCACCATGCCTTGGAAGTCACTCAAGTGTTCCGAAACACTTTGACCATCCCTGTACTTTGTGTTCACCAACCGCAGAATGAACAAGGCTTTGTTTTGTGCGGTCTTTCTCTCATACATGGACTCCAACTTTGTCCACATTGAGTAGGCATTGGTTTCCTGTGCCACATGATGAAAAACACTTTCATCAACCCATTGACGAATTCCTGCAACAATTTTTCTGTTCAGGATGCTCCAGTCTTTGTCAGTCTTGCCTGCTGGCTTCTTTCCACCATTTTGAAGAGGCTCGTACATATCCTTGCAGTAAAGGATGTCTTCCATTTTGGGCATCCAAATGGAGTAATTCGATGATGTCATCTTTACCATTGTTGCTGCCGATGACAACGACTCCGCCATCTTGATCACCACGAGATGCCACGAACAATGAGCGTCGGGCTCTGATACCACTTGTTGGGAAAGAAGGGCTGTCTTAATACAAGGCCACTGGATAATTGGTTATCCCAGGATCTAACTTTTCACACCTCTCGTGTGAGTCGCCGAATAGCAACAAATAAATAAAAGAAGACACAATATTTAACGAGGTTCGGTAAATGCGCCTACGTCCTCGGGGCAGTAGTAATACTCTCTTCCACTATATAAATAATGGGATTACAAGGCAATCTCACTTTGGTGACTAAACTTCACTAGAGTGGTAACACACACTCTATCTCTCAAGAGGAATTTTCTTCTCACTAATCTCTCAAGTGAGGATCTCACTACTATCTCAGACTCTATTAGTTTGAAATGACTCTTGCCTTGGTTGTTTTTGCTACAACCTTTCATGCCTATTTATAGGCAATTGGGTTCATGGATATGGCATGCAATTGGAAGCAAAGTCAAGTTTTCTTCCAAGTTTGGTATGCCTAACTTCAAAGATTGCTTGTTACCTACCTTCCAAGATGGCTTGCTATCTACCTTCTTTGAATTTTCCAACCCATGCTTTCCTCATATGGTAAATCACCACATGGATTTCCTCCTCCATTAAAGAGGGACTGCCTATCACTATGCATGCGAGATGCTGCTTAGAATAAGAGTACATGAAGAAGAAGTGTGATTACCTTTCTTGGTATGAGCTCCGTCGCGTCTCTGTTTCCAGCTGAGAGCTCAATTGAGCGGTTTACTTTGGAAGGGTTTGTTAAAGCTCATACGTGTAGGGCGATTGAGTTATATGTGTAAAAGTTGTGAAGGTGCTATAGAGCGCAATCAAAACAAAACCCTCAGACAGTCAAGTATCGAGTAAATCAGTATGTTCTATTCATCTTACATTGAAGTATAAATAGGATTACAAAAGTAGAGTATACAGCTCATTGAATCATTAATCCTAGTTGTAGATCGGTTGTCAATTCTGAAAGGTGGACATAATCATTCCGATCTAGTGCTGCACATGGTTGACAACTCACGACACTCCCCCTCAAGTTGGCGCATACACATCAACAATGTCCAACTTGATTAGGGAGTCATAAAATGCCTTCCGGGAAATTCGTTTGGTAAGTATATCTGCGAGTTGCTCTTCAGAAGGAACAAAAGGAAAGCTAACAAGCTTGGCATTAAGCTTTTCTTTTATAAAGTGACGATCAACCTCCACATGCTTAGTACGATCATGTTGTACTGGATTCTGTGATATGTCAATGGCTGCTCGATTGTCATAATATAACTGCATAGTGTTTTTGAGTTTGAAACCTAAATCCCGTAACAGATTTCTCAGCCACAGTAATTCACACACCCCATGAGCCATACCTCTATACTCAGCTTCAGCACTGGATCGCGCCACAACTTTCTGTTTCTTACTCTTCCATGTAACCAAATTACCTCCCACAAAGGTAAAGTATCCTGATGTTGATCTCCTATCTGTGATATTTCCAGCCCAATCAGCATCTGTGAAGCCACAAACCTCGAGAATGTTGTTGTGTTTAGAAAACATTACTCCTCTCCTTGGAGCTGACTTCAGGTACCTTAAAATTCTCACAACAGCATCCATGTGACTCTCACTCGGGTTATGCATGAACTGACTTACCACACTCACTGCATATGCAACATCTGGTCTAGTATGAGCCAAATAAATTAAGCATCCAACCAACCTTTGGTAGCTAGTTCTGTCAGTAGGTACTTGATCTGGATACTTTGCTAAGCAATGGTTTTGCTCAATAGGAGTGTCAATAGGTTTGCAATCCAACATACCTGTCTCTGTCAGTAGGTCAAGAATATACTTTCTTTGGCAGAAGTAGATCCCTTCTCTCCCCCTGGCTACCTCAATTCCTAAGAAGTACTTTAGTTTGCCTAAGTCCTTCATCTCAAACTCAGAGGCTAGCTGTCTCTGTAGTATATCCATCTTAATAGTATCATTGCCAGTAATTACCATATCATCAACATAAATGATTATGGCTGTCACCTTCCCTTGTTGATGTTTGAGGAATAAGGTATAGTCTGAGTTACTCTGTTTGTAACCAAACTTCCGCATGAACTGTGAAAACCTCCCAAACCAAGAGCGAGGTGACTGTTTGAGACCATACAAAGATTTTCTCAATTTGCATACAAAATCACCAGGAGAAGCAGCTACATACCCAGGTGGAAGACTCATGTATACCTCCTCAGCTAACTCTCCATGAAGGAATGCATTCTTGACATCAAACTGTCGGAGTGGCCAATTTAAATTAGCAACACAGGAAAGCAGAACCCGAATAGTGTTCATTTTGGCAATAGGAGCAAAAGTCTCATCATAGTCGATACCATACGTCTGAGTAAACCCTTTTACTACAAGGCATGCTTTATATCGATTCACTAATCCATCTGCATTATGTTTGACGGTGAACACCCAACGACAACCTACAGCCTTCTTGCCTTGTGGTGAAGGCATGAGTAGCCAAGTATCGTTCTTCTGTAATGCCTCCATCTCTTCTTCCATTGCCTTTCTCCACTTCGGATCCCCCAACGCATCCTGTACTTTGTTAGGTACTGATACAGCAGATATTTGATTCACAAATGATGCATATGACTTAGAAAATCTCCTAGTGGACATGTAATTAGCTACTGGGTACTTTGATTTTGCATGAACAGTAGGTTTATATCTTTTGGGTGGTTGACCACGAGTAGACCTTTTTGGCAACACATACTGTTCAACATTGGACTCACTACTATTAGTACCAATAGGTGAACATACCTCAGATGAGTGATCTTCAATACCAGGGAGCTGTGGGTCAGGGGTAGGAGCAGCGATTGAGGGGACAGTTGTGTCTTCAGCTTCAGCTTCAGTGATTGAAACTGGTGTCTGGATGCTTGGAGCTTCTGCTTCTTCAACTACTGTATTCGATGGATTAGGGATCTCAACTCGACCCCCCCGAAATATCTCCTTCCTATGTTACTTCTTCACTTCTTTTCAATTCCTCCCCCTCACCCTGATACAGCTCTTCAAAGTATGAATTCTCCCCCTGAAGAGCAGTATGAGACGAGGAAAAATAACTCATGTCCTCAAAGAAAGTAACATCCATAGTAACATAGTACTGTCTGGTAGGTGGATGGTAGCACTTGTACCCTTTCTGATATCCGCCATAACTAACAAACACACATTTAACCGCCCGGGCATCCAACTTAGACCTATGATTTTTAGGAACATGGACAAAGACCACACAACCAAAAACACGGGCAGGAAGATTATGAAATGATGGCAAGGGGACATGAGATGCTAGGACCTTAAATGGAATTTTTCCCTGAATGACACTAGATGGAAGACGATTGATAAGATAGGAGGAGGCTTGTACAACATCGCCCCAAAGATACTTAGGCATATGAGCACTAAATAGAATGGCACGAGCCATCTTAAGTAAATGACGGTTTTTCCTTTCGGACACGCCATTTTGTTCTGGAGTTTGTGGACACGTAGTTTGGTGAACAATCCCATGTGTTTGGAGTTTGTGGACACGTAGTTTGGTGAACAATTCCATGTGTTTGAAAGAAGTCTTTGAAAACAAGATTAACATATTCCCCCCCCCCCCCCCCCCCCCCATTATCAGATTGTAGGACTCTAATGGTGCTATTGTATTGTGTTTGAACAAGAGTACGAAAAGCTTGAAAAGCTGGAAAGACTTCATCTTTGGTTCTAAGAAGAACAACCCATGACAGTCTAGTACAATCATTAATGAACAACACAAAATACCTCATACCCGAGACAGTGGGCTCTCTAGAAGGTCCCCAAACATCAGAATGAATCAACTCAAAAGGAATAATACTTTTATTGCAAACACTAGGAGAATAAGTAGCACGATGACCCTTGGCTAAAACACACGTTTCACAATGGAAAACAGACTCATCCACACCAATAAAAAGAGTAGGCATGGTTTTTCTCATAAGACTAAAAGATGGATGCCCTAAACGGCGATGCCACAATCAAATTTCACTTAGCTTATCAAAATTCAAAGTCAAAGCAGCGCGAGACTGTCCTCTTGGTTTCTCCCATGCGTATGTCTGATCCAGATGGAACAACCTGCCCCTCAGATACCCCTGACCGATTATCTCCCTGGTGAGAAGATCCTGAAAAATCACATACATAGGATAAAAGGTTACGGAACATTGAGACTCAGTGTTCAACTGTGGAACAGATATCAAATGATGAGACAAGTCAGGTACGTATAACACATTATGAAGTTCTAAGGTGGGAGTAATACGGACTGACCCTGACCCTAACACAGGAAAGGCCTCACCATTGGCATTAGTAACATAGGATACTGGTGGGGAAGACAAGTCAGTAAAATATGATTTATCATAAGTCATATGATCGGAGGCACCAGAATCAATAATCCATGTATCAGAACCAACAAAGTTAGAAATCTTTAAAGCCATACCAATCTTACCACAACCAGCTATAGAGGCCGTAGGAGCAGCCCCACCTCCAGTATGATGATCCTGTTCGGCCACTCCATAGAAGTCTGGTTCTTGGATCAACTGAATTGCAGCTGCCTTTGCCTTAGGGCGATAACCTTTCTTGTTGGGGTACCCGTTCAACTTCCAACAGGTCTCTCGAACATGTCCAAGGTCATTGCAATAAGAGCATTGAGGACGGGGGCGGTTGGTGAAGCCTAGTGGAGGACCTTGCTGATGCAGTGGGACTGATCTCTGCTGTTGGAGAAATGGTGCTGGTGATTTTGCTTGAATGGCTAGGCTAGACACTTCAACCTGTATATGTTTGATACTGTCCTGCTGAGACTCATCCTTGCGGATGTATGTAAAAGCTGTGTTTAGACTAGGAGGGTCTGTCATTCTGAGCAATTCTCCTTTGGCATTGCTATGCTTATCATCAAGCCCTCTCAAGAATACATGAACTCTTTCAAGTTCCTTTTCTTTCTGGTACCACACAAGATCTTCCTGATTCTTGATCTTGCACGGACGCTTCTGATCAATTTCAGTCCATACATTCTTCAGTTTGGTGAAATACACAGCTATTGATTGCCTATTCTGTTGCATAGTTGCAGCTTTGCACATTAATTCATGAACCTGTATAAAATCAGACTCATTTGTATATAGATCTCCCAATGTCTTCCATATTGCTTCAGCAGTATCACATGCTTCCACTAACTGTAGCACATCATCAGTCATGACTTTGAATAAGATTGCCATCACAGATCCATCATCATCCTCCCACTTAGTATAGGCATCCACATCCTCTTCACTAGGAGCTTTGGTTGTTCCAGTCACATGCCCCATCTTATGTATTCCACGAAGATAGACGGACATAATCTTCTTCCACGTTCGAAAATTGGTACCATTGAGTTTCATACCCCCAAAAGAACCACCGTCTGAACTTCGGACAGAAACTTCAACTTTCTGGACCTCATTGATCTTGGAACTCTAACCTTCACTTTCATTAACAGCCATTGCAATAGAAGGAATATCACACGATCACAGAGTATGCAGCGGAATAACAATAACAGATCGTGCAATAATAATAATAATAATAATATTATTATTATTATTATTAATTTTTTTTTTGGTGTACTTACAGTCTTGCACGGGTTGAAAAATTATAACCTCAGAATTTCAGAAGAACTTCTGGCCAAGTCTGGGAACAGGCGAGTGACGGCGAGTGAAGGCTGACAGGTTGTAAGCGACGGGGCTGCAGCTGGATCTGTTGGAGAAGTTATAGATGAAGGTGAGTCTGCAGCCGGTTCGGGTCTGAACAAGGACGACGAAGGCGGTCTAGTCTGGTGTTCCTGAAGTCCAAGAAGAAGACGATCGGGTCGTTCTTGGATGTGATGAAGTCGAGGCTGGAAGGAGCGAGCTGCAGCGATGAGATCGGAGGCGTGCTGTTGGAATCTGCAGGTGGGAGGCAGCAGCGATGATTGATGATGCAGGCGTTGTTGATGGCCTGAGGTGAGGCCGCTGGGATCGGCGTGCGCGTGGAGGTGAGTCTGCAAGCAGTCTGGGTCGAGGTCGGGCGAGAATGGTGGGTCAAAGTGGAGCTGCGCGTGGCCTATCAGCGATGACGGGCTGTGGAGTTGTGCGGCCGGTGGGTGCGCAGCAGTGCGCTGGGCGAGGGGCTGAGTTGGAGGCGGGCTGATGGAGCTTGGAGGCTAGAGGCTGCAAGGGTGCTGCGACTGGGCTGTTGCAGCAGTGTGTGCAGGTGGGAAGCTCGGGTCAGATGAGGACAGCGAGCAAATTCGGACTGAGGGAGATGAAGGTGGTCTGGAAGATTGGGTCTGATTCACCGGAAAAGATGAGTCTGCAAGATTGGGTCTGATGTGCCGTAGAAGATGACGTCGAAGTCAAAGAAGAAGATGATTGGTCGTTCTTTGACGGACGCCTAGTGATGCAGACGGGCGGAGAAGGACGAAGACAGCCCAAGGAGACTCTGCTTTGATACCAAGTCAAGTATCGAGTAAATCGGTATGTTCTATTCATCTTACATTGAAGTATAAATAGGATTACAAAAGTAGAGTATACAGCTCATTGAATCATTAATCCTAGTTGTAGATCGGTTGTCAATTCTGAAAAGTAGACATAATCATTCCGATCCAGTGCTGCACATGGTTGACAACTCACGACACAGACCCTCTCGTCTCCATCTTCTGTTTCTCTGCGTCCTCTCTCTTATTCCCCTGTTCTACTCACTCTCCTTTTCTCTCCGTGTCAAGCGAACAACCAAAACCCAAAAGCATGAAGATGTGTCCTTCGGCGCAAACACACAAAGCACGCCATACCAACACTGCCTCACGTGGAGGCAACACCTGTACCGGGCAATCAAGAAAAAGTCCTAAAAAATGCAGGCATAACCGTCAAGTCACTATTCATTTCGTTTGTCTTCTAGCGAGTTGGGTTTTAGTATGGTTATAAACGAGTGCTTCAAGTCGTGTTGGCTACGGTTGTGTATCGGTGATCATAAATGTATGTCAAAATTGCATATCTTAAGTTCCATAGTAGCTTGAAGTCATTAGTCATGCCAACCATTACTGAACTTGCTTGATTTTGGGAGTGAAAAAAGTGTATTAAGTTGGAAGTACGTGAATTTTAAGGTGATACATACACAATCATAGTTGTACTCAAAGCTTTATTGAACTACAAGTACTAATGAATTAAACTCAAAACCTCAACAATAATGTACAGTAAAATTTCACATTTATTCGAGACCAAGGTTCTTACTCTGTTGTCAAAAAAAAAAAAAAGGTTCTTACTCTGTTCTTTAATTTATAATGAGACGTATTCATAAATGTCAGCAGGAAGGCGTGGTCTGAGAAGGACCTCTAATGGTGCGGCCTTCATGTTTGTTAACCCAACCGTCTCACTCATATCGACTGGTTCATCTGATGGGGCTGTAATTTCAAACCCATGCAACAGATGAGCTAGAGTGAGTTCTATAACTTGAAGTGCCAAAGAAATTCCTGGACATATTCTTCTACCACTTCCAAACGGTATGAGCTCAAAATTTTGGCCCCTAACATCAAAATCCTCATGGCTTGTAAGAAACCTTTCAGGCTGGAAAATGCAGGGATCTAGCCAGACATTCTGATCCCGGTGAAGCTTCCAAATATTGACGATTAGACGTGTTTTGGCGGGTACATGGTAGTTACCTACGGTGCAGTCTTCTGTGGATTCATGGGGTGCGAGGAGTGGTACAGCAGGGTATAAGCGAAAGGTTTCTTTGATAATGGCTTGGAGATAGACGAGGTTCTTCACGTCCGATTCATTCACTTGTCTGTTCCGGCCAACTTTTGTGTCTAATTCATTTTGAGCTTTCTTTAAGATTGAAGGGTTGTTCACTAGTAATGAAAGAGCCCATGTTAATGTTACTGTTGTGGTGTCTGTTCCCCCTAATATAAGAGCCTGCATGCCCATACATTATATATTAGATGACAATTGGCGTATGTTATCGTCTTAAATTATAAATTTGAGTGTCAAATTATTTAATTATAAAGAAAGAAATATTCTAAAAAATGCATCTTAAATAAAAACATAATGTTTTGTATGTGCATGCATGAATTACATGTAATTATTTTAAAGACTTAGTTATTCAAATGAGAATTTATTTTACTTCGTTGAAGATGTTACATGCATGAATGATGACTTATTTTCACTTAAACAATCTATGAACTAAGATTGAGAAGAAGAAGAAAGAAAAAATAAAATTTGTATGAGAAAAATGTATGTACATATAATGTCTTGTAACAAGTATTATTCGGCCATATAATGATAAGTCAATTGTGGGTGTTGGCGTGCTGCAGCTTCATAAGCAAGACAAAATGGGTGGGTTATACACTTATACCCTAATTGAAGTTTTAGTAAAAAAACTATCCTAAATTTTCGGCATCGTGCACTTGCACATCAACGATTAATATATTTTTTATTCATTAAGAAAAGTTAGACTATACACAAATGACAAATGTATAGTGTACACCTAGAATTTTGACGGTGTATAAGTTATAAGTAATCTTTCTCCCTCATTTACTTATAGCTTATAGACTATCAGATCTTGTGTGTATGTCATATATAAGTGTTTATGCCTCACTTATAGCTCATCCTTCTTTTTCCTAAAAATTTTTTTAACGATGTGGGAAGTATTTAGACCCAATTTAAAATTTGTGTATCAAATTAATGTGACAGTTTCTTTGTTAGTGGCTCGTAAATTAATTCAGAACACATACCAGGCAAGTTGCTTTGTTGATGGTGTCAGCAGTAGTGTACCCAGGAAACTCCAGTATATTATGATCAAGAACAGAAAGCATCATATCCATGAAATCGTCAGGCTCATGCGAAGTAGAAGTAGAATTAGTACTACGTTTTAGCTTATGCTCTTCCAACCATCGTTCCAGAACATGATCTAGTTCCTTTGCCGTCTTCTTCATTGCCTTCTCATGTCCGCCCAAATCTAACCACCTAAGAAAAGGCACTGCATCCGCCATCACAAACTCACCGGCCAATCTGAAAAACTCCCTCAACGCCTTTCGACACCTTTCGTTCTCTTCCTTCTCACGCTCCGAGCTAGCCTCAAGTAGGAACCGCTTCCCTACAACCATCCTAAACACGGTGTTCATCGTTACGTCTCCGAACCACCTCTTCATGTCCACCAACACATGATCTGAGCTTTTGTTTTGCTCCCACAAATCGTAAATGTTCTTGGTACAAGCCTTCACCTCGGATTCACGAACGTGCCTGAGGTTCTCCAAGCGGTGGTTCGAGAGGAGCTCCAGGGTGGCTACCTTGCGCATCTGGCGCCAGTAAGGACCATAGGGACTGAACCCAAACATGGCGTAGTTGTATCCCATAACCTCTGAGACTAATAGCTTTGGGCGATTAGCAAAGACTCTATCGTTGGTGGTTAGACACTCTTTGGCCATGTCCCAACTGCTCGCAATAAGAGATCGGTGAACGCCTAGTTTGATTGTGAAGAGCGGTCCATACTTGTCAGCCATGTTGCCCAAGGTTATGTGCGGCGGAAGTGAGCCGCCTAAGAGGGGAAGGTGACCAACTAATGGCCATGCACCAGCTGCTTCCGGTGCTCCTCTCTTTCTGGCTGCGTTAGTGTTGGAAATTTTGGTTATCCATAGCAATAAAGAGAGAATAAACAATAAAAAGCCAAGTATGGTAGATGGAGAAGAACTGAGATATTGAAGAGGGAACTCCATGAGATAGGTAGGAATTTGGAAAGAATTGAAAACTAAACACAGAGTAGCCGCATGCGCTTTTATATATTATTCCCAGGATTTGATCGATAAGATTGTAGACACAAGAATTTAATGAAAATAAAATTCATTAAATAATTCGGTCAACACTTAAAATTATGATTGAACAAACTTAGTCGTCATGTGAATTCTACAAAATGTGCATGTGGCTTGTGAGTAAGCAAAATCACGCAGACTCAAAGAATGATACTTGGCGACACATAAAAGACCCGACGGCAATAAATGAATTTGTTTCGGCTAAATCAATTGATATTAAAGCGGATCAATCAAATTAAATCAATTGATTCCTAACAAAATCAAGCATTAAATGTCGTTTGTTGATTAGATGTCAATTTATTTAAATTGATAATCAAGACGAAAATTAGTCATCAAATTAATTGTCTAGATTCCTTAATAGTCATAATTGAATCAATTAATTAAAGCTGATTGATTTGATTATGCTATTAATGAAATATAATTAAAATAAGTCATCACATTAATTGACTAAATTCCTTAATGATCGTTATTATATCAATTAACTAAGGTTGATTGATTCAATTATGCTATTAAGGAAATACAATTAATTACGTGTCATCAAGGCATTCTAAATTGAGAGAAATGCCGACATACCTCCTCTCAAATCAAGAGAAGGACTTCAGCCAAAGAGAAAAAAATCACTCCCAAAATTCATAAGTCTTCAAGCGTGTGAAGAACGCTCAAGCTGCAAAATAGCCGGTTCATCACCAAAGCACTCGTCACGTGTCAACCCTCGTGGCTACCATACAACTCAAGATCCAGCACCAATTGCCCTTGAGTCAAGCATACCATCGGAGATAGAATCAAAGGATTACCCAAAAATTGTAACCCGCACTTAAATTATTAATAAAATTATTATACATGTACACGTGTTTGCAGTCTATTTGTTTTCAGATTTTCATGTTTACAAAGATGAGTGACCCATCAGCATTGCAAGCCCAACTCACAAGTAATTCGGAGCCCAAGTCCAAGATTCAAGAGAACTAGAGAAGTGGAGGACAATCGGAACAAACCTGGAGAATTTGAATTCATAAATATCTCTGTACACATTTGTTTGTATATGTAGTTACTTTGGACATGACAAGGTTCAGCCCCCTCTGTATTTTGACACTTTTTTGAGTCTTTGACCTTATCTCAAAATCACACCGTTATCGTTGATTTGTTGATCTGGTCACATCTCTTCTACTCATCTCTACTAAACTCTGAATAAGCATATGTCGATCACCAACTATATATTACAAGGATATCTCAAAGATTGCAACGTACGCACTATAGGAATCTAAGAAGATAAGGACAAACAGAATTTGTGTTGTGAACTTGTTTGCTCAACTCGTAATCACTTAACTCGTTTATTTATAAAGTTTAGTACATAAGCGAGGTTTGATGAAAACTTTAAGTGGGGTGGCCTTAACATTTGTGAGTCCAAAACTCTCAGACATATCAACAAGCGCATTGGATGGTGTTGAGATTTCGAATGCATGTAAAAAGCTAGCCAAAGTAAATTGTACCATCTGAAGAGCAAACGATATCCCAGGACAAGATCTTCTACCACTTCCGAAAGGGATTAGTTCAAAATGCTGACCCCTGACATCCATGTTCATGTGAGTGGTGAGAAATCTCTCCGGTTTGAATTCTAAGGGGTCAGGCCAGATTCGTGGATTGGTTTGAATCTTCCAAAGGTTCGTGATCAAGCGGGTGCCCTTTTCGACATGATAGCCATTCACAGTGCAGTCCTCGGTGAACTCATGCTGTGCTGATAATGGTACTGCAGGGTATAAGCGCAGCGTTTCTTTCACTATGGCTTGGATATACACCAGCTTGCTTGTATCCGACTCGCTCACAATTTTTTCTCTGCCGACTTCTGCATCCAATTCATCTTGAGCTTGTTTCAATACGTGACGATTGTTCAATAATAGTGATACTGCCCATGTCAATGTAACCATGGTGGTGTCGCTACCTCCTAAAATCAAATCCTGCAAAAGTACAATATATTTTGATATGATGAATACGGAAGCTAAACATACAAACAAAAAAACAGCAAGATCTAATCGGAAGAGTATAGCCATTAAAAATTAGAGGTCCAAATTTATAGCTAGCTACGCTAAGTGACGAAAATATAAAGCTTCTATACTTAATTAACATAAATTACAGCCGCCCTCTGTGCTCCAAACACTAATGCAAAACATATCAGACCCACTCTACATTATCGTTTTAATCGTTGAGACTCACCCTCCATAGTCAAGCCTGCCTATGTTGACAAAGGTGAAGCTCTCCAGGCCTGTATCACGTAATTTCTTCCGGAAATTAAAGCAAGCATGCGTGAATCTTAGGGCAAGCTTGATATTAACTTGAGCCTATAACTACAAGAAATAGTAACCACAAATCTAAATCATCGATCTTTAAACTGATACAAACACTGACCATTATAATTATCTTTGCGGGACACGATCCAACGCCCTTCAAATGTTACCGATGATAGATCTGAGAGAGAGAGAGAGAGAGAGAGAGAGAGAGAGGCGGAGTACCATAACTACTGTTCCGAGAGAGAGTGAGACAGAGAGAGTAAATCATCAAATTTTAAACTGATACAAACACTGACCATTATAATTATCTTTACGGGACACGGTCCAACGCCCTTCAAATGTTACCGATGATAGATCTGAGAGAGAGAGAGAGAGAGAGAGAGAGAGAGAGAGAGAGAGAGAGAGAGAGAGAGAGAGAGAGAGAGAGAGATAAATTTAAGAGAGAAATTCGAAGAGAGAGAGAGGCGGAGTACCATGGTGTTCAACTACTGTTCCGAGAGAGAGAGAGAGAGAGAGAGAGAGATCTGAGCTCTGGGGTTCTCGGCGGCTTTGGGTTTTTTTTGGAGCTGCAGAAGCTTAGAGCAACTCCAACAGCTTTCTCATATCTTGATTTTTCTCCATTTTAGGAAAAAATTTGGCTGTTTTTCTCCAACAGATTCCCTATGATTATCCCTAAAATAGAGATAGTGATGAGAGAGAAAACAAAATTCTCTATATTTACAGCAATTTGTAAAATTTTAGGGAAGGGTTTAGGGAAGAATTATGGAATCTGTAAACAGTCGGAGCATAATTTTTTTTTGGAGATTTTAATTTTTGCTTCTCTATAATAGAAAAATTATAGAAAAGCTGTTAGAAATGCTCTTAAAAAGTGGGTGGTTTTGAGAAGGCTTGACTTTTATATGCGGGGAGGATACTGATGCCCTAGACAACAAATATGTTTTTCGGAATTAATATTTTGTCTATAAATATTTTATATGGTTTTCAGAATTAATATTTTGTATATAAATATGTTTATTAAATTTTAAATAGTTAAGTTGTTTTTATTTTATTTTGAAATAAGATTCACACAGATTTTTTTCTGTATCAATTCTAATTCATACATAAGTCTGTGTGAATGTCTGACACAAATAAAATAATTTTTAAAATATTAATGAATTTTAACACAGAAGTCTGTGTGTGACCATAATTCATATGGATATCTGTGTGAATTTTACACGGAAATCCTTGTGAATTTTCACAGTCCCACTTTTAGTTTTCATTTCACACGAAAAACTATGTGAATATAGTTTTGTACACATTCTTGTGTTTGCAGTGTTTTACACGTAGAATCTTCTCCGTGTGGATATCTATGTGAACCAAATCTGTGTGTGATGGAGGGTTTTTCTAGTAGTATATACGTACCAAGATGTGGCTTTGTTGACTGTATCCGCGTCGTAACCGCCAAGGTCTTCACCCTGAAGCACAGTAAGCATGGCGTCCATGAAGTCATGCTCCCCGGCGTCACCTGCTCCTCTCCTTTGCTTATGCTCTTGTATCCACTCCCCAAGAATGGCGTCGATTTCTTTTGCAGTTTTCTTCATGGCCTTTTCATGACCGCCTAAATCCAACCACCGAAGGTAAGGAACCACGTCACCCACCAAAAACACCCCAGTAAAGTAAAATAACTTCCTCACTGCATCCTGCACGCGACCCGCTTCTTTCTTCTCATCATCTTTCGCGGAATCACTTATGAATGAGTAGCGTTTTCCAGCTACCATTCTAAGTATAACGTTAAGAGTCAAGTCCCCAAACCATTGTTTCAACTCTACCAAAGCTACATGGTTATAATCTGTAGTACTACTTGCACTCCAAGTTTTGTACAATTCTTTCAGGAAGGTAGCCACTTCGGAGACTCGAATGTCTTTAAGCAACTGAATCCGGCGGTTGGAGAGCAACCCCAAGGTTGCTAGTTTACGCACTTCTCGCCAATATGGTCCGGAGGGTGCAAATCCAAACATGGCATAGTTGTATCCCATGAGTTCCACAGCCGCCATTCTGGGGCGCGAGGACGCAGCCATGTCATGGATTGTAAAGCATTCCCTAGCCATTTCACTACTGCTCACCACCAAAGTTGGATAGATTCCAAGGCGTACAGTAAAAAGGGGACCATACTTGTCAGCCATGGCTCCCAGGATGATTTGGGGAGGTGTGGATCCTCCTAGCAACGGAAGGTGGCCAAGCACGGGCCATGCTCCCTTGGCTTGAGGTGCTAATCTGCGCTTAGCGGAAGCTCTCCAGTTCCATGACTTCCATCTCTGCGAAAAATAATAGAAGTATAGGACGATTGTTATCGCGAAGATTAATCCAGCCGTGAAATATAAGTTCACATAAGCAAGGAGATGATCCATTAATTGGATTGCTAGAATGAAATTTTTCTGGCTAGCTGCATCTTATTTATCTACTATTTCTTTGATAAATATTTGGCTGTCAATCGAAGCTGGCCTGAAAGAGATATTACGTTTCTTGAAAAGTTGACAAATTAGCCTATTGTTGTCAGGTTACTCACGTGAAGCTTCTATAGATGACAGGGATGAAAGGTGCTTAAAGCAACCTGTATGTTGTGGAACAATATTATCCACAGCTTGCAGAACGTCGAATCTTTTGCAAGTTAACATGAGATCGTTAATTAGTGCCAATTTTCTTGAACATTATTAGATTAAGACCTGAATTAAAGCCAATCATTAATTAGAAATTAATGTAAGCTCTAACTATTCAAATGGACCATTTATAGGTTGCCAGTTTCTATAATTTTAGGGAAAAAGATGCGGCTCATACCCGACTTTCTTTCTATTAGTAATTTTGGTATCTCTATGCAAAAATGTTATATTGGTATTTGACGTTCACTCTCCGACTCAATATAAGTACTTGGAGCCGTTAACGATTTTATGGTGTTAGTCAACTGACATATATTAAAGGATAAATAAGTAATTTGAACCTATAATTTTTTTCCTCCACTCTTTGGTCCAAATCTAAAATCTAATCTGGGCACTCATAAATTTGCTCGGGGCACCCATCTCCCCATTCTTCGCCAAAACACTTTCTTCTCCGACTACTTCCTCACTGTATTTCCTCTCCCACCACCAGTCAACCCAGAAATTTGCATCCACTTTCATCGATTAGGATCAAACTCTTCCCATTTAAATCCAGTGCTCAATGACATCATGCTCTCCATCCACACCTTCCACTTTTAGCTTCGGCTTCATCTGTTGATTCTGAGAAGAAGATGATTGACCACAAGCTACAAGAATTGGAGAAGCAGCTCCTTGATGATAACGATGAGGAGGAGGAAGGAGGCAACGCTGTTTCTGTCATTAACCACGAGCAAGGTCCTCGTTGACTATAGCTACATATTCTGTGAACCTCGAGCAAGGACTGCCAAAACCTTCTCTTCAAATGAGAAGTCTAGCAAGGACCTGGGTTCCTTCTTCTTTCGAACCTCAGGATACCAACAACAATTCACGAAGTTCAAGCTTCCAGAACAGTGGTCGGAGTTATTAACCACGGCTGCTTCCGACGTCACCCAAAGACACAAAACATCAAAACTCGATCGAATTCGAAAACTACACTTAGCAGGATGTAGAGCACGAGAGGACCAATTTCCATACCTCAAACAGCCCCGTAGATCACCGAAAAAAGCCGAGACTTCGCCGAAAAAACCGAAGATTTCAAGCTTCGATTCTCCATCCTCGTTTGACATATGGATGATCCAAGCCGACCATGAGGAGGAGGAAGAGACGAAGTTTGATCTGGGCTGGTCCGCCTCCGGGAAGTGGCCAGAAGGCGGAGTTCCTGTCGGACCTAGTCGCCGGGTCGTCGATCCGAATTGAAGAAACTCGAAGCTTCCGATCTGTTGTAATTTGGTGGAAAATAAAATCATTGAGACTCATTGTGAAACCCATTAATTTTGAGCTTTCATTCTTCTTGAATCATGTGAGTTTGGGAGTTGCAGATTGTGAGAGTGATCCCAGGAATTTGGGATGTTCGGGAAGTATGGAGAGGGAGTTGCATATATATATATACTAGCAAAGGAAGCCGCGCGTTGCCGCGAGACTTGAAATTTAGCAGAAACAGCGGTATAATGAGAAATAAGAGGAATCTCAGAAGTATATGAAGCTACAAAGTATAGCGACTATAGCCATAGGCAGAGAAACATAAAACTTTATTCCAAAGTATAAGAAAAGTTGTTATTGTTTCTTTCCATGCATAAAATTGTGAAGTACAAATCAAATTGAAGAAGAAAAATCTAAGTGATTGTCAACCATTAACCACTACCATAGTCTTCAACTTCCAAGCAAGAATTTTCCTTGACGATTTGATTTTCTACAATTGACCTGCAAAAATAGATAACTAAGAGCACAGTTAACATGATTGAAGAGAAGTATCATAATGCAAATTATTGGCAGGTTAATTTTCTTATGTAAACCTCAGCTTTTAATGTATCCAACAAAGTACAATGTATTATTGTAGGCCTGACAATGGGATTGAAAAAGGCAACCCAAGAACACAAAAAAGTAAATATCAGGACTGAAAAATGCAGGATTATAACCAGATCGAAACTATAAGGCTCCAACTGCAGTTTAGTTCTCTGCTCTAAATAGAATTATACTTTTGTTAGATAGCCATCACCAAAAAATGCAGCAACATAACCAGGGCATTCTCATTTATATCACTACAGCTATATCTAAAATTATTCTTAAGTGTCTATCAGCATGACAATGTGTTGAGCCAAGGGCATTACAGAACCAAACTTCATTTTCAACATTAGGAATTCAAGAAAGCAATGAATTTGGCTTTGTCAAACATAAATAGACTTTCAATTAAAAAATGAAGAGGGAATGGTTTTTTCACATGGTTTAATGCCCAATTTGTAATGCTTTCTTGAATAAGATTGATCGAGGAGATTAGCGCTCTAAATTGTAAAACAGTTTTCTTATTAATGAACAAATATAAATTTGTCAACTCTTTTAACTCTTTTAAGCAGTACCCCCTCATATCTGTACTCGCTGCAATTGTTGATCTCCATAGTCATAGTTGTCAACTTGACTATTTCCATTAACATCGGGCACCAGTCTCTAGTATGAGTTTCTCTACTCATCATATAATTAGCCACTGCAAAACCATGAGTATCATAAAATGATCAATACATGGAAAACACTAAATTTTACATTTAAATTAAAGCTCATCTACTCATCACAAATCAAGTTGCTAAGAACTCAGGGGGAAAAAATAACGTCATTTTAAGCTAAATAGAAAATGGCAGTATCAAATATGTCCATTGACAGTAGGAAAGAGAGTAACATGTGACAAAACTATACAACACGATCAAATCAACCATTTTATAAATAAGTAAAAATTTATCAGGGGGACTTTACTGTTTAAATGGATTAAGAATATTAGTGTGAAGGCAAACCTCAGGGTCCATCTAGAATGCAGTCCCCTGCAAAACTTGAATTTCATTCACTTTGGTGGTTATCTGGAAAAAGGCACAGCAAATACTATTAGGAGAAAAGATTCAAAATGATTGTGAAAACTATTGAAAATATAGAATGGCACAGAGGAACAGAAGACGTACCTTTGCCAATCCAAAATCTGCAAACTTCGCAGATCCATAAGCTATCACCTAAAAAATTTGCACACAAAAAAGGAATAGTTCAGAATCAATGTAGACAAAAAAATGCTGAAAGGAAGCAATGAATCCATAATATTTGCTTAAAATTTTCCCCGTGTTCAATAAGTGAAAGATCAGTAATGGCATTGATGAGTAAGATGTATTTCAGTTTTGAAATAGTTGAAATAATTTTGAATAATCTGTAAAGAACTTACCTCTTCATCGACCAAGATGTAATGAAGACCGTCATATATATCTCGCTGTTGTACCTCCTTGGCCTCCAGATTGTCAAAACACGAACCCTGATTCTGAAATTAAGCTGAAAAGCTTTTATCTGACGGATTAACGTGTGCGCCATGTTTTCTTGGAGCTGAAAATAAGTGAGAGAATATGTTAATGTTCATTGAGGATATAATATAAATATGCTGGAAGTGACTATTAATTTTAAACTGAAAATTGTATAAAAAAAGTACTAAATGAAGCTAAATTTACATATATGACTTCAGCTCCTAATAATGCTAGATGTTGATCATATCGATGTTATGACTTGTTGTATTCAACATTTTGTAATAGATTTGTTAAATACAATTATTTGATCAGTTTGTTTAATTTTAATTCAGGTATTATGAGTATGGTGGAAAAAAAAAGTTTTAGAAATGAAGAATCATTTTCTACAGTTTGATTTCTTTGTAACTTTTTTTCAAATATCATTGATCTTGCTACATCAAGTGTAGTCAAACATATTTTAAAATGAAAAATGATAAGTAGTACACAATGGATTATTCAGTTTTGAACTCAACAACAATTGCAAAGTCGATTATGAACTTGGAAGAAAAATGGATTCATTTGTTCATAATTCAAAAATTAAAATGGGAAAAGAAGACAAAATAGATGCATGCAGCAGTTAAAAAATGGACAAAAAGATCAAAGTTGAAGAAGAAATAGGAAGATCAAAGTCAAGTATTATGTTACATATAAGCATTGTAATAGGCGTATAGAAACAACTAAGTAAAATAGAAGCATAAATGTATTTCTTTTTACACAACATTTGCCTGTAATCACAGTATGCCACATTGATAATAATTCAGCTAGATTCTCCACAACCATTCTTATCAACCGGATTAATGCTAAAGATCAAATCAGTAAAAAAATATAGGTATTTACTATTTATGACAGAAACTGTACTACATAAATAAATGAACCAAAGAGAAAGAAAAGTAAATGTATGTAACAAAATAAATAGTCCATAATGAGCATTGATTTTCTTTCTATTTGTTCATTCCTGTTTGGATATATGTTGAATGAAATTGATTTGTATCATTACTGCTTGATTCCTCTTTTTGATCGATGTATTCATGCGTTAAAAAAATGGCAGTTAATGACACTTAAGTTTTTCACCTACAAAACTGATTTCAACTTATATAATATCATCACTGTCTAATATAGTATCTTGAACTTCAGTTATTCTATTTCTATGATTTTCTGCTTCTTCTTTTTTTCCTTCCTAATCCCTTGCCCACCAAAAGCAAAGCTCTACGTTTTTCAAGGTTTCAGCAACAATAAATCAATCTCTATTAACAACTGAGGTCATAAATGTAAAGCATATGAAGAATTGACGCAGAAAAGTGAGAGAGGGCGGGTTGGGTTGAAGTACCTTTGACCAACTCTTCGAGTTGGGAGGGACGAAGAGAAGCGATGTCGATTGGGTTCCGAGCGTAGAGGCGGTTGTCTTCTGCGTTATCTTCCAACCCTCTCAGGCTTTTGAGCAAAAGGAGCGAGAAACCTGAAGGAGATGGAACAATTGATTTCATCACTGTCGATCTTGATGGAAAATTCGAAACAGAAGAATAGTTGAAGTCGGTGAAAACAGAGACTTCCCGAACATCCTCGATCGTTTTGGTTATACTCGCAATAAGAACGCACTAAACCAATGAGCAAGTGTAATTGACAACAAAGACCAGGGGTAGAACCGTCATTCTATTCCAGGCCTTAGGAACAGTACCCGTGAACAGTATCTCTCATTTAGTATACAGTAAATATATATATATATATATATAGAGAGAGAGAGAGAGGGGGGGGGGGAATGTTTGAGAATTTTTTTTAATTAAAGTACAAATGGATACAAATAGCACTAAAAAATTGCCAAGTGGCAAACGGCGTAACAGCCGCGTAACAGCCAAATGAGTTCCAGGTACTTATGTTGGGTCGGGGAGTGAATGTCAGGTACCAATTTGACATTTTTTTAAGTTGAGGTACCAAAGTTACTAATGAAAAGAAGGTTTTGGGTATGGTTCGCATTATTTTCCCATAATTTTATTATAGAGGTCAAACATCGAAGACAATGGCATCAATGCACATAATAACTTACTACCATATCATAACATGAATCAAAATAATATACATAGTAGATTCTTTTATTTTCAAAGTTCAAACAAGAAGCGAGGCTTGATAAGAACTTCAAGTAGAGTGGCTTTGACATTTGTGAGTCCAAAGCGCTCTCAGACATATCAACCCCTGCATTGGAGGGAGCTGAGATCTGGATTGCATGTAGAAGGCCAAATGATAAACTAGGGCAAGGTAAACTTCACCATTTGAAGGCCAAATGATAAACTAGGGCAAGATCTTCTGCCACTTCCAAACGGAATCAACTCAAAATGTTGACCCCTAACATCAACATCCTTGTGGGTGTTCAGAATACATATATCTCACATGGGAAAAATGAGACCTTACCTATGAGTTTATAAGGGTTTGAGCCACTCCATCCATTGTCAATTAGTTTTAGATGTAAACCTCATTTACTTTATCATGGTATCAGAGCGGGTTATCCTATATGTGCATGCCTCACAGCCACACGGGCTTCACGTCACCCAAAGTTGTCCACGTGTATCTCTTTAATCGATCATCTTCCGTTGTTCGGAGGAACGTTGCCTCCCAACATAACATTGGGAGCCATGGCTAAAAAGTACGGACCCCTTTTTGCTGTAAAGCTTGGGGTGTATCCGACTTTGTGGTGAGTAGCAGTCACGTAGCTAAGGAGTGCTTTACTATCAATGACACGGCCTCGTCCTCACGTCCAAATATGGCAGCTGTAGAAATCATAGGCTACAACTATGCCATGTTTGGGTATAGACCCTCCGGTCCATATTGGCAGGAAGTTCGTAAAATTGCGACCTTGGAGTTGCTCTCCAACCACCTGCTTCAGATTCTTATACACGTTCGAGTATTTGAAGTGCGCACCTTCTTGAAGCAATTGTATACAACTTGGAGTACTAGTCTTATGAAAAAGGAGGGAATTTCGGATGGTGATTGCGTAGTGTTGGTGGAGTTGAAACAAATGTTTAGGGACTTAACTCTCAATGTGATTCTTAAAATGATTGCAGGGAAGCGATATTCTATTGCTACCAATGAGGATGAGAGCAGAAAGAAGCAGTGTGTCGCGTCCAAACTACCTTGAGGGAGTTCTTCTATTTTGCAGGGTTGTTTGCGGTGGGTGATGCTATTCCTTATCTTCGGGGGTTGGATTTGGGTGGACATGAGAAGGCGATGAAGAAAACTGCAAAAGAAATGGACGCCATTGTTGGGGGCTGGCTAGAAGAGCATAAGCGAAAGAGAGAACTCGGAGAAGAAGGAGATGATATATAAGAGCCCGATGACGTCATAGACGCTTTGATTTTTGCCCTGGAAGGTGTAGACCTTGGTGGTTATGATGCTGATACCGTCAACAAAGCCACATGTTTGGTACGTACATATTCAAGATTAGAAACTGACGTAGGTGAGCCATTTAAGCTAAAGTACTCCCATACTCCCGTTATATACCCTTACGCCACTATGTGTAGCGATCAAGATACTGGGCTTCAGCATTACTGTCACAAAGGCAGTAACCAGCGCCACAAAAGCGGACAGGCTTCGGTAATCTAATTACCTAGCCATACAGGCGGACTCAATGCTAGCATGATAAATAATCACCCAACGTATGACATAAGAATCCGAAAACCAATAAATCCATAAACCGTCCCCAAATTTCTCAAATGAATTTCCAATGACACGCCCCACACGCCAAAATAATCTCAATGTCAAAACTATTCATAAGAAGCGAGAATTTATATATGAATAATATCTCGTCGAAAATCTCATTTCCGAAAATCCTCCAAAATTTCAAATCAGGTGAATATAAATATTACGTAACATTCTGGAATTAACTTCAAAAAGTAATTCTTCCAAAATCAACAACTCACAAAAATCAAATAATATATATATATATATATATATATCGGAGATAATCGTTGAAAGTTCAATGTCTAGGAAATAGTAATACAAATCCATTTCCCAAATTATAATCGAGATAAAACATAATAAATCTCTGAAAATTAAATCATATTCTCGAAAGCAAATCATAAATCCAAATCCGAGCATAACAATTTCATATTCAAAATTCATATGGAAACATTAATGGTAAAATTATAATCCAAAGCCCAATGATATGCTCGGTAAATAAAATGATAATAAATAAAATATTAGTTCGTAAAAATATTTGCATGCATCATTATTTCAAAATAAAAGTCCACTTACAGTATACGGCTAAGCTTGCCGTTTATTCGAAGTTTCCTCAAATGGATGTTCCTCACGTTCTGTACAAAAATAATCGCGCGTACACAAAATAATTTCAGGACTGAAATTAACTTTACGATAATTAAAGCGAATTTCTAATCGTTTCCTTTAATCTCTACTCCTTCAATTCTCTTCAAATTTAATCCAAACTTCACCAACAAATTCTATTCGTCGATTTAGAAATTCTAAGACGAATTCTAAAGAAATCCGACTGTCGGATTCTCGTAAATCGATAATCGAAATTCTAAATTTTAGAAATTCATAATCAATTCAACACTTCACCAATCTTCACCGAACTTCATATATATACTCTACAATAATTATGTGATTTAACTAACTAAAAACATAATTTAAATAACCGTTACCGCACTATTCACGTGGTGACACTGTTCATGCACCACCAACTCCTCTTCCGGTTACCAAATTTCATCCACAGCATCATCTCAACATTTCCAACAACTTTCTCAACTGTGACAAAGTCAGAAAATACCTTGAAGTGGCCGAACAATTAAGTACTATGAAGTACAGTGAAATTTTCCAATTATGCTTTCTTCCTCCACACTTCGATCTGGGTTATGAAACTTGGCGAGCATGAAAAGTGGCTCAAGGCGCTTCTAATGGACCTGGGTTTATAACTGGAGGTGGCCGAAAATCGGGATTGACCATTTTGCAACAGTAAAAATGTTGGCTTCGATCTCCAGATTTTTGACCAAATCGTCGTAAACAACTCCCATATGCATGTTAAGGAGGAGGAAACGAGTCTATCGATGCCCGCAGCTCGCCATTTTGTGGTCTAGAGGCAGAGAAAGAGAGAGTTGGAGGAGAGAGAGAGAGTGTGTGGCAGAAGAGAGACAGAGTGAGAGTGAGCATGGGGGAAGGAGAGAGAAAAGAATGAAAAGTTAACCGGCCATAGTAATTTTTTAAATTTATACCGATCTATTATAAACAGTAACTTTCATATTTCGTTTATAACTTTCACATACAAACTCCGATTTTTACAAATCAAGTATACACACACTCGGTTTAACGTTCTCTACGACTTTCATGAAAAAAGTTTTCTCAAATTTTGACCCGAACAAAAGTCAATTTTTAGGGCTCCCTAAAAGTTCGAAACAAAGCCGAAAATTTAAAATAACTCTTGTTTACCGTCCGAAAGACCCGTAAATCTATAAATTTAGGTTCGGGTCGTAACATAAGTACCCGTTCATACACACGATATATAGACGAGTAACATGTGTGACAATATTACTCATTTCTAGATAACCCTTATGCCCGCTATAGAATAGAATAATTCTTATAACAGATTTAGTTGGTTTCTTATGACATCATGAGGCTGCTAGCTTGATGGACACTTCAAGTAAATTGGTTTGCACCTTAATCTAATTTGACATTAATGGATGTATAATTAGTTTTCTTTTATTACACTATCATAGTTAGTATATACGGGTTGGTTCTTGGCTACCCAGTTCTAGATCGCAGATAGAGCTTTGTAGTTGTTTTATGAAGTGAGTTTTTCTTTATTTATTAATTATTATTTTTTGCAGGAAAATTTTCTTCCATTCAAATTATTGCAAATCAATGGTACACTGGACTGCAATTCTGATACATCCGCCGCACACACCAGTAAGCTAACCTCATCAGAATCTTTTATGTATACAAAAAATGGGTCCAAACATTGTCATTCTAATTTCTAGGAACTTGTGGCCACCATCTAGGTCTGAGTAGGTCGAACTCTTCAGTAACCGTATCCTGAGTTGTCCATGGGGTTTGCAGCAGGCCCTGGCTCCGGCTCCTTGATCTCAACAACTACGCAGTCTGACATTAAGAAAGTTTTTGCCACAGAGGCTGCATGTGCTCCAGGCAACATCTCACCACCTTGGTAGGATCAATGATTCCAGCAGCCATTAAATCTTCATAGTTTCCAGTTGCAGCATTATATCCGTACTTAAAGTTGTCGCTAGAGAGCACCTTCTCGCTGATTACACTTCCATTCACACCAGCATTGTTGGCTATCCACTTTAGAGGGTAAATAAGGGCTCTTTCTTTTAACAATATCTGCTCCAACCTTTCCTTCGTCATTATCAGGAGCATTCTTAATTGCCTCAACCTTTGTGGCCAACCTCAGAAGGGTGTGAATCCTCCTCCAACAACAATACCCTCCTCAACAGCTACCTTTGTTGCATTGATAAGCTTAGGACAATAATTTCACCGTAAAATAGTATCTAAGATTCTAAAAGTAGGGGTCATCATGGGCCGGGTTAGGGCCGGCCCTACCCTAAATTTTAGGGCTTAGGGTCGGGCCGGGCCTAGTCAAAGTCAACAAAATTTAGGGCAGGATAGGGTCGAGCCGGGACTTAAATATGCTAACCCTTACCTGCCCGAAAAGCCCGATCTGTTAGGGCCGAAAGGGCCGGGTCGGGCCGGCCCTCAAATAGGGCCAAATAGGGCCGAAAAGGGCCTTATTTTGTTTAACAAAAAAAAAACATTATGTTTTTCTTCTCAAAATATGGCTTAATGGTATATATTGGTGATAAAAGACTCATTGTTTTTTATTGAACATATTTTATATTCATATAATACTTGTAACTTATAACATTTATTAATATTACTTAAGGTGGTTATATTCAAGTAACTATCTATATAAATCTCCCAATATTAATTGTTGTGTAACAAAGAAAATAGAAATTAAAGAAAACAAAACTTATGAAATCAATTACAAAGAAAGAGATAAATTGCATATTATAGAAAAAAGAGAAACGTAATTAAAAAATAGAAAAAATAAAAAAAAATTATGGCTTATTCGGGCAGGCCAAAAATTTCAAAATGGAAATTGATCAATCTGACAATGCTCATGGAGGGTAACAAGCCTAATAAACTAGTTATACTACATATAAGGATTATGTGTGATCCAAAAAATTTTAAATAAAAATCGACCAATCTGAAAATTCTCATATGTTTATACAACATTGATAGGTATTGTGTAAAGAAATTAGACCGATCTGCCGTGAATAAGGCGTCCAACGTAGCAGTCAACGCTTTGCACAAGCAAACTTCCCTAAGGGGAGCGGCACCATGCGCGGGCAAACGTTGCGGAATTTTGACATCCGTAAGTAGACCCCCTACCCATGAGAGTGTGGGAGCTGAAAGATCGAAAAAAGTGAATTGCCAAGGACCGGTTGAGAGCATATTTGTTTTATGTTCTATTTAGGGTATTGAGTTGACCGGGTAAATCGAGGTCCAACCGAAGGCAGAAATTGCTGAAATTTCTACCACTAACATATATTCATATGAAAACAACATCCAACGGTTCATTTTAAAAAATTCCATTCCATCCCCCATTTTGCTCATGGAGGGTAACAAGCATAATAAACTAGTTATACTACATTACAAGACATATAAGGATTATGTGCGATCCAAAAATTTTGAAATGAAAATCGACCAATCTGAAAATTCTCATATGTTTATACAACATTGATAGGTATTGTGTAAAGAAATTAGGCCAATCTGCTGTGAATAAGGCGTCCAATGTAGCGGTCAACGCTTTGCACAAGCAAACTTCCCTAAGGGGAGCGGCACCATGCGCGGACAAACGTTGCGGAATTTTGACATCCATAAGTAGACCCCCTACACATGAGAGTGTGGGAGCTGAAAGATAAAAAAAAAGTGAATTACCAAGGATCGGTTAAGAGCATATTTGTTTTATGTTCTATTTAGGGTATTGAGTTGACCGGGTAGATCGAGGTCCAACCGAAGGCGGAAATTGCTGAAATTTCTACCACTAACATATATTCATATGAAAACAACATCAAGCGGTTCATTTTAAAAAATTCCATTTCGTCCCTCATTTTGCTCATGGAGGGTAACAAGTCTAATAAACTAGTTATACTACATTACAAGACATATAAGGATTATGTGCGATCCAAAAATTTTGAAATGAAAATCGACCAATCTGAAAATTCTCATATGTTTATACAACATTGATAGGTATTGTGTAAAGAAATTAGGCTGATCTGCCGTGAATAAGGCGTCCAACGTAGCGGTCAACGCTTTGGACAAGCAAACTTCCCTAAGGGGAGCGGCACCATGCGCGGACAAACGTTGCGGAATTTTGACATCCGTAAGTAGACCCCCTACCCATGAGAGTGTGGGAGCTGAAAGATCGAAAAAAGTGAATTGCCAAGGACCGGTTGAGAGCATATTTGTTTTATGTTCTATTTAGGGTATTGAGTTGACCGGGTAGATCGAGGTCCAACCGAGGGCGAAAATTGCTGAAATTTCTACCACTAACATATATTCATATGAAAACAACATCCAACGGTTCATTTTAAAAAATTCCATTTCGTCTCCCATTTTGCTCATGGAGGGTAACCTCAATCATTTAAATGCAATGTATAAGTTATACAACTTTAGGAGGTAAATTGGTATAGACCAACATATTTGTAATTAAAATTGAAATTTTTATCTTATATCTACGCACATCTATTGATGAAATATTTAAAAATGTGATGTAAAAAAATTAGCACGTTTTGCGGTTGTCACGTCATCGGTCAACCAAGAAAACATACAAGTGAATATGGTTGACCAATCCGATCGGGTTCGAAACTATGGTGAAATTGACTAAATTTTTAACCACACACATAATTTATTGTAATAATCACATCCAACGGTTGGTTTTCTCATTTTCTTTGAATTGATAGAGGTTGCTCTTTGGAGTGTATGATATATAAATATATATTTATAAAAAAATTAGTGTCCATTCTCTTTGGAGTGTATGATATAAAAATTAGATTTACATAAATTAATTGGGTTCAAATGTTCAATCTAATACCCATTCTCTAAAATTACATATTTCTTATTTCTTTTTATGTAAATATGTAATATAGAAAAATAATAAAAATAAAATATAAATTTTAGGGTCGGGCCGGGCCGGGCTTGGCCCTTTCGGGCTCAATCGGGCAGGGCCGTAGGGTAGGGCCGGGTTTCATTTGCATGACCCTTACCCTACCCTATTTGAGAAAGGGTCGGGCCGGCCCGCCCTAATGAAAGGGCCGGGCCGGGCTTCGGCCCTACGGGTCGGGCGGGCTTAGGGCCCAAGGGCCATATGATGAGGCCTATCTAAAAGGAAGGGGGAAAAAAATACCCAGTTACAGCTACATCGAAAAGCAGCACTACTAACAGGCAAAAAATCACTAATTATCGCAAATAATCTCCTCAATGGGCAATATCATATTCAACAAATGTGGAAGTGCATTTCCCTCAAGTTACTTACAGTGGCAATATTCATTATTCCAGCATAACATACCAACCACCCCATAATTCCTCAGTATTCCACATGCACACATACAGACAACCACATACACTAAGGTCCTAGCTTTGCTTCAGCATTGGAGCTGAAATCTATGATAAATGAGGCCAAGCATAAAAGTCCCAATCTTTCAATTATGACATACAAAGCAAGCACATTTGCATTAACATAATCAAATTATAACTATAAGTTAATTATGTTTCTTGGATTAGTCATCAGTTTCTGTATGATTTCATCTGCTTATATTTACAGAACAAAGTAACAGGGAAGCTGAATGCAGATAATTTCTTCCTTACCCATTTAATTATTAAACATCCAGAATGCAGATAATTTCTTTCTTACATCTAAATCTTGGGCATAAAGGTTATCACTATTTGTTGTAATCGAAGGAATAATTTGAAATCAATTCTCATTAAAAGTAAACGACTTTTGTCCAAAATCATAACGTTATGCTGTCTTGTTTCCTATGATCACAATTTACATTAATTACTAAGCAACTGTATGTCTAATTATCTCTAACACTATGAATATACTCATTCATTTCAGTTCTAGAGGCAAGGAAGTTGAAACCCTTAATCAAAAACCAAACTTTGATGAATTACCAAGTGCTGTGAAATCCAAATTATATGGAACAAAAGCACATACCTTGAAATGTAAATGAAGAAAGGGAAAAATGGGTATTTACCTCAGAGGGGGAGTCTTTAGCTTGGGGAGACTGAAGCAATGGAAATGGAAAGGCTTGGTGGCTAAAGGGGTTTAATCTCTACATATAAAGCGAGACTTCCATTGTCTGCAAAACCCATTTCTTCCATTGCCAGCAAAAACAAAAATATGAAAACCCTTTCAATGACTTATCGAAAACAATAAAATCTCAATCTTGATCAATATCAAAATCAATTGGGGTCAAAATTTTGTTGCTTTATTGATAAGTTTGACAAACCCAATTCAATGGAGAAAGGAGGGGTTAAATGGTAGATTTCACAGTATAGTTGTGCTTCTAGATCAGGTAGATCTCACATATACCACTTAATCATCTCAACATCATGAATAATATCATTCTATCTCAATAATTCAAAAGACAAAAATTCATCTTTTTTACCTCTCTGCACTTGGACGTTTCTTATCCAAAACCAAGGTATCAAACCCACAATTTCAGATCTCTAACTACAAAAACCTAGAAACCTATGTCAGGTAAGCCTCAATAAACAAAGCCAAATGAACCCACTTCCACAAAGAAAAAAAGATATATAGCCAACAAAGCTCGAATACCTACATGGGTTTTCTCTTTGTGGGTCAAATTAGACCTCATCAAAAAGCCAGCAGATCAAGTGGGCCGATGTAGGCCGGTCAAAAAGCCAGCAAAAATCAGGCCCGACCCACCAAAAGCCCACTAGGCCCGGCCCGTAAAAACCCATAAACTATTATATATATATGTGTGTGTGTGTTTATATATATAATAGATATGTGTGTACATATATATATATATATATATATATGTGTGTGTGGAAGTTCTCATACTTCTATATAGAATATGTGCATATATATTCTTAAAAACAAGTGACAACAGTTGATCAATTCGATCGGATTCAAAAATATGGTGAAATTGGCTAATTTTTTTACCACACTCTTAATTTATTATAATAATCATATCAAAAGGTCGGTTTTTTCATTTTATTTGAATTTATAGAGGTTGCTCTTTGAAGTGTATGATATATAAATATAGGTTTATAAGAGTAACTAAGTTTGACCTAGTTGATCGAATTCGAAACGAGAACTAAATTGACTGGATTTTTTACAACCACCATAAAACATTATAATTTTTCCATCGAGCGGTTGGTTTCTCAAATTTATCTTCCACTTTATGGTTGCTTTAGAATGGATCTCAACAATTTAAATGCAATGTATAAGTCATACAACTTTAGGAGGCAAATTGGTATAGGGCAACGTATTTGTAATTAAAATTAAATTTTTATCTTATATCCATGCCCATCCATTGACTGAATATTTATATAAGTGATGTGAAAAAATAAGCACGTTTCGCGATAGTCATGTTATCGGTCAACCAAGAAGACATAAAAGTGACAACGGTTGACCAATTCGATCGGATTCGAAAATATGGTGAAATTGGCTAAATGTTTTACCATACTCATAATTTATTGTAATAATCACATCCACCGGTCGTTTTTTTTCATTTTATTTGAATTTATAGAGGTTGCTCTTTAGAGTGTATAATGTATAAATATAGGTTTATAAGAGTAACTAAGTTTGACCTAGTTGATCGAATTCGAAACGAGAACTAAATTGGCTGGATTTTTTACAACCACCATAAAACATTACAATATCACCATCAAGCGGTTGGTTTCTCCAAATTCATCTTCCACTTCATGGTTGCTTTGGAATGAACCTCAACAATTTAAATGCAATGTATAAGTCATACAACTTTAAGAGACAAATTGGTATAGACCAACGTATTTGTAATTAAAATTGAAAATTTTATGTTATGTCCACACACAACCATTGACTGAATATTTACATACGTGATGTGAAAAAATAAGCACGTTTCGCGGTCTTTATATCATCGGTCAACCAAGAAGACATACAAGTGACAACGGTTGACCAATTTGACCGGATTCGAAAATATGGTGAAATTGGCTAAATTTTTTACCACACTCATAATTTATTGTAATAATCACATCCACCGGTCGGTTTTTTCATTTTATTTGAATTTATAGAGGTTGCTCTTTGGAGTGTATGATATATAAAGGGCTAAATACTGTTTAGTCTTTGAGTTTTTTATCATAAAAACACTTCAGTCCCCGACCTTCTAATTTCACACGTTTAGTCCTTGTACTTCAAAATTCAGACCAATAGGTCCTTGCATTCTAAAAGTTGCAGTGAAATATCTATTATGCCCTCAGTGTTTTTTTTAATAAATTTATTTCTTTCTCTCTTTGTTTTTTAAATTCTTTTTTCTTTATTTTATTTATTCTTTTTTTTTCAAATAGAAAGAAAGAAAGAAAAAAAAAAACAAAAAGAAAGGGAAAAAAATTCCTTTTCCAAAAAAAATAAAATAATTAATTAATTAAAAAAAAGAACTAAGGGCATAATAGACATTTCGCCGTGACTTTTAGACTGCAAGGACCTATTGGTCTGCCATTTTAAAGTGCATGAACTAAACGTGTGAAATTAGAAAGTTAGGGACTGAAGTGTTTTATGGTCAAAAGCTCAAGGACTAAACAATATTTAACTCATATATAAATATAGGTTTATAAGAGTAACTAAATTTGACATAGTTGATCGAATTCGAAACGAGAATCAAATTAGTTGAATTTTTTACAATCACCATAAAACATTACAATCTCTCAATCGAGCTGTTGATTTCTCTAAATTCATTTTCCACTTCATGGTTGCTTTAGAATGAACATCAATAATTTAAATGCAATATACAAGTCATACAACTTTTGGAGGCAAATTGATATAGGCAAACTTCTTTGTAATTAAAATTGAAATTTTTATCTTATATCTACGTACATTCATCGATGAAATATTTATAGACGTGATGTGAAAAAATAAGCACGTTTTGCGGTCGTCATGTCATCGGTCAACCAAGAAAACATACAAGTGACAACGATTGACTAATTCGATCGGATTCAAAAATATGGGGAAATTTGCTAAATTTTTTACCACGCTCATAATTTATTATAATAATCTCTTCCAACGGTACGTTTTCCCATTTTATTTAAGTTGATAGAGATTGCTCTTTGGAGTGTATGATATATAAATATAAGTTTATACAAAATATTATCTTTAAAGATTTATTTGTAAATAAAGCCTGCAAGGCCAGCCCCAAAAAAGCCCGCAAGGCTTAGCTCGGCCCGGCCAGAAAAAGCCCGCGAGGCCCACATTAAATGGATGGGCTTGGATCCTTCAATTTACAAAAAAGCCTGGCCCGTTGATGAGGCCTAGGTCAAATGTGCCTCTGAAATCTGAATCTAAGCAAAGATTAAAAGCAAATTCCATATCAACTGTGCATCTTGGAGACAAACAGAATTTGGATAACAGAGAGCCAAAATTCAAATCAAACAGAGTTTGGAAAAAGAATTTACCTTGACGATTTGATTTGCAAGTGTTGATCTGAAGACGTAAACATGAAATACAAACTAAAACATAAAACGCACAAAACAACCGAGCATCAAACCACAAAACCCAGAAGAAACTATGAATTAAAAACTCAAAAAAGAAAGGTGTCCAATTACCCAGATTCCTTTCCTCTTCCCATCCCCCTCCTCTCCTTCTCTCTCCGATCAGTCTTATGTAAATTTCGCCATTCTTCTTTGTGCAAGCCATGAAACAAATAACTGCAAAATTATTGAACAATTTTACAACAAAAATGACAAAACCTGAATGAAAACAGGACATCAAATCCAAGGCCGTATAGAGGAGATCTGAAGGCGGAGACTCGTTCTCCTTGGAGGCTTTATGCTTCACTGAGGGTTGCCAGAATAGGGTTTGGCGACTGGGGTGGCTCCATCGTCTTTCGTAAGAAATTGTGGCGCAGATAGACTTCATCTCCGTCAATTTCAGAGAGAGACGGAGAGGATTTTAGAGAGATAATGTAAGATTCGGAGACACAAAGAGAGGGAGAGGGAGAGAGAGTAGGGTTTGGAAAGACAAGGGAGCGAGAGAGAAGGAGAAGAGAGATAGGTGATGGTCGGAGGCGAAGACGGAGGAGGAGAACGAGCTAAGGTGAGGGACGCGAAGATGGAAGCACTGAAGTCAAAGTGAGACCTATTCATTAGGGTTCGAAACTTTCAAAGTTAAAAAAAAAAACTAAGTGCCAGGGGAATGAATTTGGTCCCCGCGTTTCTTAAATTTTTTAATTTAGTCCCTCCGCGTTTTTTAAAAATTTTGAACGAAAGTTTATACATCGGTTTATTTGATGACTGATGTTTATAATAACAATAGAAATCGAAAATTTCATAAACCGATGTTAGCACAGTTTTTTACATCGTGTGCAATCCCGACCAATTTAATAGTGGTGATGTCTGATAGCATAATTCTAGTAGTGGTAGTACAAATTCATGAAACGTACACTTCCATTGATCATACAAGATATATGAAGTACATATTCAAATTTTATAACGAAATAGGTTCAACAGTTATTAAAAGAAATTAACAAATTCGTCTGTTTAGTACTAATAGCTTGTAGTGCACGCATAATGTCCCAATAGGGTCATGTTCCATGCCTCATTTTAAAACCAATGCATCCTTTTCAAAGAAAAGCATTTTCATTTTCCATGGACGGGACCTTGATTGACAAATATGATACCCTATATGCATTAGTTCTTGATTTTTTAATTCATTGATTGATCATGACTAGAGATTTGATTAAGTAAGTTATGTATTGTATTACTAGTATATTAAAAGCATGAAGATGCATGATTATGTTAAATCACTATGCCAAAAAGTCTATCAGATGACACACTTTTGTTGTTGTAGAAGATGATGATTTCCTATTTCAAATTTGAAGGGATACCCAAAATTTTGATAAGTACTTTTTCCTCTCAAATAGTCAAGCCCTAGTTGACTAGAAAATGCTGAGACATTCAGACAACATTTAAATGTTGTCTGAGTGTAGAGTTTGTTTTAAAGTTTCTGAGTTCTTCCTTTGACTTGTGCTTATTGACCTCTAGCTATCCCTCACAATTAAGCCATTTTCCCTTCTTCTCACTCTGCTCTTTCAGCTCAACCTAGAACCCGTGAAACTGAAAATCTCAAACACCGGCCTCTCTCCTTCTCATCAGCTCTCTCAGATCTCGATTCTCACTCTCTCTCTTGATTATTTTTCGTAGTCTCTCCTTCTTCTTCCTGGTCTCTATTTCATCCTTTGTGTCTGGATTAATGGAGCTCTCCAGCAACCAGTAGAGTTGTTTCTGATTCAGATTAATGGCAAGCAGTTTAGGGTTTCGACTGGGATCCATCTTCGATCGACTTTTAGGTTTTATCTGCAAATTTTGGGTTTGCTTATTATTCAGAATTTCGAGAGATTTATAAGGGTGATGGTAAATTTTGGTTATGAAATAGGGGATCACAGGGAGAAAGAAAGAGAGGAGGAATGACGAGATTCTCATAAGGCAGAGATGAAGATGGAGGAGCACCAAGCAATCCCAGGCAAAAGACGCTTGTTCTTCAGACAGCTGCTATTGTCGCCCTACAGGAACGTCGAGGAGGAGGAGGAAGAGTGCTACGAGCTGTTGAGGATGAACCATCATCGGAAATTGTTCTTGAAGAAGAGGAAGAAGAAAGTGATTCTAAATAAGAAGAAGATGAGGAGGAGGAAGAAGAAGAAGAAGAAATTGAAGGATTGTATATACTACTAGATAATTCACTAGGTTTAGCAGTCAACTGGGGCCCGTAGGTCAAACCCAGGTACTAGACCACCGGCCGGGTTTACATCCCACCGGGATGGTTCACGTCAGGGACGGCACCCAGGACATAGAGGGGTCCTTACCAGACCAGCACAGTTCATCTAGGTACACACAAGAAGGCTGATATAGCTGTAAGAGGACAACATGCGTCCCACATCGAAGATAGGGAAAACCCCTTCCCCTTGCTCTAGTATTAAAGCATCAGCACAACCACCTTTTACGGCTAATAACTCCTTCATCCACTACTTATATAGTTCATTATATATTGGTATCTTACTCAGGAATCGGAAGGGCATGAACCGTCCGGTACGGTTTATCCCTCTAACGCTGTGCCCTTGGTGCATGATTGAGGAGTTGGATCGGTATCCCTTATGATACAGCATTTTGAGTGAGATACACCGGGAAAGCCACCAGAAACATTGGCGCGCCAGATAACGGCTTCTTGAATCATGACCGAGCTGGAAGAGACGACAGGTGAGGGTAAAAGTGTCGCACGGGCACTTATATTCTCTCCAGGTACTTCATCAATAGGGACACCGAGTGCCGGAGAGGCGCATGGTGTCGGAGCCCCGAACTGGCACAACACGGATGACGCAGCGGTCATCCAGGACCAAGTGGCCTCTGTATCAAAGCTGGAGTCTATGCGAGCAGAGATCACAACCTTCTGGGAACAAGCCAGGATCGATTGGGAACAACAAAGAATCGATAGGGAAACAAACCTCCTTTCGCAACAGAGACTACAAGAGTTGGAAGATGAAAACATTGTGCTAGCCCGAGCACTGGACAGACGGCACCAGCATAATGAGGCACTCACCCAAGCCCTAGCTATAGCAACATATGTAAATGATGCCCCGGTAACGAGAGGCACCGGCCTAGCTCCAACCATGTCTACGGGAAGTGGTCACCAGGTGATCCATGTACCGGTAGACTTGTTCCCGGAAAACATGAGGCATTTTCCACTGCCACCATTACCACAGCCAGCTTAAAGTGTGACAGGATCCGCCTCGAATTTTCACCCTGAAATTCCAGGTGGTCCTGCGGGGTCCATTTTTCGAGAAAGTTCAATAGAACTTTCCCCAAAAATGGACAACCCTAACCTGCAAAGAATTCAAACCACACTTATATGTATGCCGTCCTTATACTCCTGGAGCCATCTTGCTCCCCAAATACCAACAACTCCATTTCCACAATAATTTTTTTTTATAGATTATCAGAGCAATTCTAAAACAAATGAAAAGAGAATAAATGATCGATAGATCCTACAATGCGGAAGCAATGAGAACTATGCCTCATCTCCATGTATGCCCGACCTCGACTAATGTTGCCTGCAAACTAGGCATTTGAAACCAAAGGGCCTAGGGGAAAGTAATTTAAAACACGTTAGACTGAGTGGACAAAAATAAAATTTTCACAAATATTTGAAGTAAAAAGAAATTATACTTTTCCCTCAAGTATTTCTTTTAAAGTCTCATGCGTGCAATGTTAAAAAAAAAATAATCGTTCGAGCTGATTTATACAACACTTTTGCAATTTATTTAATAATATCCGAAACGCCAACAAAACTTGTCAACCTCGCTAACCAATAAATAAATAAATAAATCAGACTAGCCCCACTAGCCAAAAATATCGAAATATAATATGGGGAAGATAACTTGCCATATAGGTGAGCCTCTCAGGCTCGGGTGATAGCCCTCCAGGCTAAAGTACTCTCATACTCCCGTTATAAACCCACACGCCACTAAGTGTAGCGATTAGGATACTGGGCTTTAAGATTACCGTCACAAAGACTGGTAACTAGCGCCCCCAGCTAGACTACCCTCACCAGATAGCCATTGTGGCTCGCAATGGCGGACAGGCTTCGGTGATCCAATCACCTCGCCATAAAGGCGGACTCAATGCTAGCATGATAAAAATCACCCAAAGTATGGCATAAGAAATCCGAAAACCAATAAATCCATAAAGCTTCCCCAAATTCTTCCGAGAAAATAAAATATATTCCAATGACGTGGCCCCGCACACCCAAATACTCTCGAATTCATAAACAAGTCGGCGAGAATAATAAGTATAAATAATTTCCTTAAAAATCTCATCTCCGATAATATTTCAGAATCTCAAAATCGATGAATAAAATATAATATTGAATTACGGAAATCACCTCGGAAAATAATTCATCGAAAATCACATAAATCACATTTTCAAATAATAATCATATATCAGAGATAAATATCGAAAGCTCAATCTCCAAGAAATAGTATCACAAATCCATTTCTTAAATCATAATCGAGATAAATCATAATTAATCTCCGAAAATCAATTCATATTCTCAAAAACAAATCATAAATCCAAATCCAAGCATAATAAGTTCATATATGAAATTCATATGGAAAAACCAATACCAAAATTATAATCCAAAACAAAATATTATGCTCGCTAAATAAAATGATAATTAAAATAAATCGATAATTTCAAAATAAATGCATGCATCATTATTTAAAATAAAAGTCCACTCACAGTATACGTTTGCTGTTTATTTGAAGTTTCCTCAAATCGAGGTTCCTCACGTCTTGTATGAAAATATTATTCGTAAACAGCTAATCAATTCCGAAAATAATTAATATTAACTATAAATTATAAAAATTCTATACGTAAATTCATGGATAAATCCTACAATCCTCCTCGGATTTATCCAAACTTCATCAACAATTTCTAAACGAATTCGAGAGAAATCCGACGGCCGGATTCTCGTAAATCATAAATCAAAATCCTAAACTTCAAAAATTCATAACTAATTCCAAGCTTCTCCAAAATTCACCAAATTTCATATACAAGCTCTACAACATTTATAGGATTTAATGGACAGAAAAATGAAGTCAAATGGCAGCCCGAGGCACCGCCACTCGCCTGCTATAGTGGCGGCGCGTGGGATTCATGTGCCGCCTCCACCAGCTCCGATGGCCGTTAAATTTTGGCAGCACAATCATCTCAACCTTCTGATCATATTTCCCAACTACGACAAATCAAAAAAATGGCTGGAAGTATCTCAACAATTAAGGGGAAAGTTTGACCCGAAATGTGAATAGTAACTCAAACTTCAACTCGTCGGTTCTTCTTCCACGCTTCACTACTCGACCTGAGCTTTGGGGAGGATGTTTTTCGTCGAACATTTTTTGGTGGCCGGAGTTGGGAGAACGAAGCGTTAACCCAAAACAGGGTCGTGGGCTTCTCGGCCTTGTCCAGTCGTTTTCCGGCCACGAGGCCATGATCTACCACCGTGGGGAGGTTGGGCTTGGGCAGAGGAGTGGAACGGTGCCGGCCACACGCCCACAGGTGGCCGGAGGAGAGAGTTGCATAGGGAGGCCGAGAGAGAGACCACGCAGAGGGGGGGGGGGGGGGAAGAAAAATTAACCCGGCTACATTGAAAAAATCAAATATATATATATAATTTACCAGCTACAGTAACTTCCGTATTTCGCTTATAACTTTCGCATACGAAATCCGATTTTTACGAACTACATATGGATGCACTCGGTTTAACATCCTCTACACTTTCATGAAGAAAGTTTTCTCAAATTTTGACCCGAGGAAAATGTCAATTTCTAGGGCCACTAAACGTACCGAAAACAATTAAAACGTAACTAAAATCGTCACCATTCGTATAACAATAATTAAATATGTAATATTTGGGTCGGGACGTAACAAAGTGAGCCACTGGTAGCTGATCCAAACACGGCGTTACTCTTACAAATGAGCAACTCCTTACATGCCCTGCATGCAAGGGTAGAGGCAGCAGAGAATAGGGACACCAGGTGAGCCCTGACCACTTACGAGGACCGTTCGGGTCCTTTCACCCAAGAGGTTAGAGGCGCCATTCGAACAAAGCCACTGAAGATTGACTATACGGGAGTCAGAGACCCATACCAGCACCTACAGGCTTTTCGCTCACAAACTAGCACCAAAGGATACACGGATGAGGTGTGTTGTAATATGTTCCAGGAGACATTGTCAAGGGAAGCTTTGAGTTGGTTCTACGAACTTTCAGCCAGTTCTGTAGGGAATTTCAAGGAGCTCGCGGATAAGTTCGTAGCTCGATTCATCTTACGTACTGATGGGATACATACCCCCAAGGGACTGCTAAAGATTCAACAGGGGGAAAATGAAACTTTGAAGTCTTTCTTTAACAAGGAAATGGCTGAGCTGGCTTTCAGGAGAGGCCTAAGGCGTGGTTAGTTTCTCTATAGGATTAACCATCACCCCCCGGCTAGTTACGACGAGCTGATGGCTACGGCCATCAGGCACGCTTAAGCCAAATTCGAAACAAATGGGGATAACTTCAGACTAGAGTTGAGGGTCTCCACCCTGGCCCCGGTGGTCAGGGATAAGCCAAGAAAAAGGGAGTGGATCCATAATCGGGACAGATCACCCCATAACTCAAACAAGAGAAGCAGAGAGTCATCGTCCAGGTCTAGCGGTTATGCGACCCCTCAGCCTTGCTGGGAAGAAAGGGCACCGCAGAACCCACGAACACCACCACCTCCCTGGTATGAGGTATTTACTATCCTTAACGCTTCGTATGAAATCATATAGAACCAGAATAGAGATGAGATACCCGGGCCACCACCAAGGAAGTTCCCGAAAAACAAACTTACCCAGCGGGATACCGGAAGGTTCTGTACGTACCATGAAGATGCCGGGCATAATACCAACCTCTGCATGGCTTTGAAAAATACGATCGAATCACTAATTTAGAAGGGCAAGCTTCAGCGGTACCTACCCGCTAAAGAGATAGGAGCTATCGACGTATACGGCCAGATATTCACGATCCATAGTGGAGGCCCAAAAGAGTTATCTCCCCGGAGGAATAAGCGAAATTCCAATTTCGGCCACCCGGAAGTGTTCAATTTCCACAAGGCCCCGCCAACAAGACTGCGACACTAGGTGGAAATCCGACACATTCCTGCAAGAGGAAAAAGCTGATCTAAAGAAGCCCTATGATGATCCCTTCCTGATCACGCTCCAAATGGACCACTACATGATGTCCCGGGTACTCATGTATACCGGAGCCTCGGTCAACGTATTATTTCGTGATGCATACAAATCTTTGAACAGAGGAAGGGCCAAGCTGCCACAAGATAACGAGCCCCTCATTAGCTTTTCAGGAGACATCGTCCAGCCACTCGGATCTGATTACCTATCGATCATGATAGGAGAAAGTCCAAACTGTTCAACCATACATCAAAACAGAATTCATTGTCGTCGACTGTGCCTCATCCTATAACGCTATCTTAGGTCGACCGGCACTCTGGCGTTTAAAGACATTCATGCATGCCATATGCTCATGATGAAAGTGCCAACCCAGGTGGGAATAGTGACCATACAGGGTGATCAGGCCGCAGCAAGACAGTGCTATTCTTCGACGGTATCTCGGGGTAAGGGCAAGTCAGAAATGTTGGCCTTGGCCACCGACCCACTCACAGACAGGTACGAAGACCCCAGAGATGATACTGGCTCTAACAAAGAAAGGCCCAGTGCCATAGAAGACATCAAATAGGTCGTGCTATCCGAGCAGTTCCCGGACAGGATTGTCAAGATAGGTACCAAGTTGGCTTCGGCTATCAGGGAAGACCCAATCTCGTTCCTCCGCTCTAATGCATCTGCTTTCGCCTGGTCCTACGAAGACATGCCTGGTATACCAACTGACATAGCCATGCATAACTTGAGCATTATTCCTTACTCGGCACCGGTAAGATAGAAGCGTAGAGCCTTCACACACGATAAGTATCGGGCTATCCAGGTTGAAGTAAAGAAATTGATAGCCATCAATTTTGTCAGGGAAGTGACATATCCTCTGTGGTTGGCCAATGTGGTCATGGTACCAAAGAAATCTTCGGGATAGTGGCGCATGTGTGTGGACTATACAACTCTCAACCGGGCATGCCCCAAGGATAGCTTCCTGCTCCCACGAATTGACAAACTGATCGATTCTACTGCTGGGTACCGGTTACTCAGTTTCATGGATGCGTTCAGTGGGTACAACCAAATTCGAATGAACCTGGATGATGAGGAGCACACTACTTTCACTACAGACAAGGGTCTTTATTACTACCAGGTCATGCCCTTCGGATTGAAGAATGCAGGTGCCACTTATCAGCGACTTGTCAACTCTATGTTTGTAGATGTCATTGGGACCATCATGGAGGTATACATGGACTATATGCTAGTCAAAAGTCTAACAGCAGGGGACCACGTAACCAACCTATCCATTGTCTTCTCCATCATATTATGTAATGACATGCGGCTAAATCCACAGAAGTGCCTTTTGGGTGTCGAAGTCGGGAAGTTCCTCGGGTACATCATCAGCCATAGGGGAATAGAGGCGAACCCGGAGAAGGTGCAGGCTATTCTATACATGATATCCCCCACTTACCGGAATGATGTCCAGTCCCTTATAGGTAAGGTGGCCGCCTTATCAAGGTTCATTTCAAGACTCACGGATAAGTGCATTCCTTTCTTCAAGTTACTGAAAACTCAACACGTCGAGGTAATAGCTTGGTCCGCAAAGCACGAGGCTGTTTTTCTCAGCCTCAAGGCATATTTGGCAGCGGTACCTCTGCTTTACACACCCATACCCGGAGAAATGCTATACATATATCTATGAGTAGACCTCAAGTTTTCCTTCGAGGCATCCAATAATGCCGCAGAATACGAGGCACTCATAGCAGGTCTACAGATCGCCCGGGAACTAGGCGTCTAACACCTTAGTATCTTCAGTGATTCCCAGTTAGCTGTGAAACAAGTCAGCTGTAACTTTGAGGCGAAGGAGCCCCACATGTCTTCTTACCAGGCCTTAGGCCGGGCACTGGTTCAGAGGTTCACCTCCTACATTATCACCCAAATACCGAGAAAAGAAAATGATAAGGCAGACGCCCTTGCTAAGATTGCAGCAACTTCTCCAAGTCCTGCCTACGGGGCTACCAAGGTTGAAATACTAGAAAAGCCTAGCACATCTAAAACGGTGTCAGAAATATTCACGGTGGACCACACCACCTCCTGGATGGACCCAATCTTGAAGTACATGGTTGACGGTCTAGCCCTGAATGATAAGGTCGAAGCTAGGAGACTCCAGTTAAGGTCAGCTCGATACACGATCATAAATGGAAAATTATATAGGAGGGGCCATTGCTTCCCTAACCTCAAGTGCGTGACACCAGAGGATGGTCATAAGATAATGAAGGACATACACTCTGGTGTATGCCGCAACCATACAAGGGCCCGGTCTCTTGCACACAAGACCCTAAGGGCAGGATACTTTTGGCCAACCATGTCGGCCTTAGCTCAAACAATATCAAGTTCTTGCCACAAGTGCCAAATGTATGCGAACATCCCAAGAGCACCGCCAATTGCTCTCTCCATACTCCTTGCACCTTGGCCTGGACCTGATCGGGAAGCTTCCCACAGCAGTAGGGCAATTCAAATACACCATTGTAGCCGTTGACTACCAAACAAAGTGGGTAGAAGCAGAACCCCTTGTCACTATCACCACAGAGAAGGTAAAAAACTTTCTATAGAAGAATATCTATTGCAGATTCGGAATCCCGGACACCATCATCACGGACAATGGCACCTAGTTCGACAATGACGAACTCAGGGCCTATACAGAGAACTTGCGCACTAGGATCCTCTATGATTCCCCGGCTCACCCCCAGACCAATGGTCAGGTCGAGCCTGTCAACAAGATACTGAAGAAGAAACTCGATGAGGCCAAGGGTCTTTGGGCTTCTAAACTCCCGGAGCTATTGTGGGTATCTGGACCATGGCCACAGAAGCTACCGGGGAGACCCCTTTCTGCATGGCTTTTGGGTCTGAGGCGGTCCTCCCCATTGAAACGTAAATCCAAAGTCCAACGATTGAATACTTCAATGCGGGTACCAACATAGCGGGCTTACAGCTCGATGCTGATTTGCTCGAAGAACGAAGGGATGTGGCGCACATGCAAAATTTGTCAAACAAGAGGAGAATATCTCGGTATTACGATGCCAAGGTACAGTCCCAGACACTGAAGCTGGGGGACTGGGTCATGAAACAGGTTTACCCAGAGCCCCGGGGACTTGATCCTTCATGGACAGGCCCCTACGAGATAGTTGAGGAAGTTGGTCCTGCGACCTTCTACATCCGGGACATGGATGAGATAGTATCACGGCACCCGTGGAATACACAACGCCTTCATTACTATTACAAGTAGCTCCCAGAGCATCTTGTCCTAGCTTTTGCCTTTTGACCATACAGTTATGGAAAGCTACCCATCGGGTACTCCTTTCTGTATTAACCACCATGTGGTACTTGAATGGAAAAATGAATTATTCAGACCATTTCTTGCATTTTTTACCTTAGTCATCGGGCGATCCCAGAATAATAAGCTATTGCCAAATTACTCTCTTCCAGTAGTAAGTAATACAAGGACAAACGCTTACACTAAAGCATAAAATCAGAGAAATTGTAATTCATTTCAAATTCCCATTCAAGTCACAAAATTACCATTCACAAAAAACCTGGACTACCAGGTAAGGGAATTAAAGCCATTGTTCAAGGCAAGGATAATTTCCACTAAAAAAAAATAAATAAAAAAATACTGACTACATAAATCTAGTTCCTAAACACTACTGTTACCGATCGGTGCTCTAGGATCCACCGGCACCCGATAAGGCTGCAACCTCCTGTTCCTTCTTCTTCTTCTTCTTCTCAAGAAGTCCCAGCCTGAATTTGGCTTCATCCAGGTACCTGGCTGCCACCCACTCTTTGAACTTAATGATCACGGCCTTATCTTGAGCGGCAAGTAGCATATCCAAGAGCTCTTGGGAATCCTTATACTCGTCACGGCCTCGTGCCTCTCCACGGGAAGGCGATCCTCTAAATGCTCTGCCCTCGCCTTCCACGATTTGGCAGATTCAGCAGCTTCTTTCTCAAAGTCCCGGTCACTCTTCACTTCATCCTCGCCTCAGACAACTCACTTTCAAGATCCGCGATCCATTGCTTCGCTACCTCCAGCTCGGTCACTATCGGAATTAAGAAGTCAATCATCGCTGCCTCCAGCTCGGTCACTATCGGAATTAAGAAGTCAATCTTCTTCTTCAAGGAGTCCCGCTCCTTCTCCAGCTTGGTCTTCTCCCCATGAAGATACTTCACTTGCCCGAAGAGACTGCTAACCTCCTCATTCAAGTGCGTATCTTCCTCGCTAGCATCGATCGCGTACACGTTGAAAAGTGCCTGCAAACACCCCGTTAGCACACGAATAGTACGTATAGCTAGAGAATAAGTTATAATAGGTCCCGTACCCGCATCATTGATTCCTGGGCGATACGACGATTCTCTTGCGGGGTATTGTTCGTTGCTCGTACCCGATCGAGATCTATATCCTTCAAATCGGCGAGTATGGAACGCACTAACTTCTCATCAGTGACCCCGTACTCGCTCAACAATTACTTGATGGGCTTCTTGGGGACTATTGGAATGGCCGGAGACAAGAGCTCGAGCGACGGCGACGCCTCCAATCTCGGAAGATTTTTCTTTTGCCTCTTCGGCTCCGCCCCCTTAACATCCTCCCAATGTAGGTAACTTCCTCCTTGTTCCCGCTTCGATGGCTGCGCCTATGAGGCTTCTTCTCGCCAAGCAGCAATACCTCCTCGCTGCCAGCTGACCCAGTAGCCAGAGAAGATACCGAGCCATGCACCAACACCTTTCCTCTTCCGATATCGACAATAGTAACAACGTCCCCTGCAAGAGGCTGGTCGCTCGGGGTAACAGGGGCTTTAGGATCATGGTGCCCGTACCCGTCATCACCGATCTCTATGAGCATTTCATCAACTGAGTGTCCCGTAGTCTTCGACGAGAGATCAACATCAATGTGTTGGGCATCTTCTCCTTAACTCATTCTTCTCCTTAACTCATGAGCATGCCCAGTAGCGCGTTGTCGTTCATCTTGTCATCTTCCTTGCCTTTCCGGGATTTCCTCTTCGGCACTTTTACTACAAGAAATTTGAAGAATCAATACCCAACTACAAATAAAAATACATAATAATACAAATATATGTACGGGAAATCAGCCTCACCGGGGAGTCTCCCTAGACCTAGCCTATCTAACACGTAGTATCGGATAAACCTATAGGAGCTTCTCTCTTCTTCACTCCATGCAACGTATACCCGGGCTATCCGTTTTCTCTCGACCTCGGACAGGGAGTAAGACTGATCCTCGATGGCCTGAAACGTACCCGTTAGGTACCATTTCTTATTCCTAATATGCCAATGTCCCCCAGCAAGAAACACTTTATTCCTCCACCTCTTGCTCATTGAGGTGGGCATATCGGTAAAAAGGGGCTCATAGTCCCAAGCGACAAACATCACAGTACCTAGATAAGATTGTTTCCTCTAGTAGAGGACCCGATACACGGCTCAGAATTCATTGATGGTGGGCCACCCTTGCTGGCACAAGTCCCACATAGCCACCATACTCAAAATTTGTCGCCAGGCTTTCGGGGTCAACTGCCCCGGTGACAGGTTCAGCATTCACAGGAGATATTGTAGGCACCGGGGCAACGGTAGCGATAGCCCTTGGGGGAGCTGGTTCTCGTGCAGAGCCACCCATCCCAGAAGAGGATTCGCAGCCATCTCTCCAGCCTTTAGAGGCCTAAGGTCTACCTCGTCTGGTATTCCCCACTTCAATCTCATAGTGAGGATCTCCTTCATGGTCATACTTCTCCCAGGCTCGTCGCATACGATCATGTCCACTAACGTTACCTAGGTTTAGGGATGCCCTCGGGAATAGCCACTGTGACTACTTGCTCCTCCCCGGGATCGTCTTCTCTCTCATCCCCTTCGGTATCCTCAGTACTTTCTGAGATCACCCCAATCTATGATCCGGTATTCTCTGCTAACTCCCGACGAGTACTAGCCAGGTATCGGTCAATATTCGCTTCCGCTTGTCTCGCGGAAGATTGATATGACGATCCCGCATCCCCAGCCTTAGTTTCTGATTCCATCCTAAAACTATGTCAACCTGAGCCTCAAATTCGCTATCTGGAATCAGAAACACGAGGGTTAGCCTTTACTAGATTTAAGACTTAGTTAAAGCGCGGTCACTCCCCATTTCCAAAACACAGAAAATCAAACAAACAAAAAACAGAAAATCAAGCAAAACCCAGGAAGCCACAGAAAGATGCAAAACCCATCATACTCGAAATCCTAAGAGCAAACCCAATGTTTTCTCCAGATACCACCTATACCCAACCTACACTAAGCATTATTCCTATTCCTTCTTTTCATTACATACAAATAAAAACGACGCAGAAGGTAAATTCACAACAGATCACATCTCAATGGCAAAACCAAAAGAAGTAGACAAACAAAGGTTGCTCAAACAAAGTGAGGGAGCTCTAACCTTTTCCTTCCGCAAGCGATCGATCAACCAACAGGTAAGAACACCACTTCTTCTTCCCTAGATCTTCTCTTCCTCGCTTCGTCGCTGCAAATCCACAAGGTTCTCTCTGGGTTTTCTCGAAAATGAAGCGAAACAGTCCATTTCCCCCTTAAAATTCAATCTCCAATAAATCGCGTCAGTTGACGACGAAGGGCCTTCGACCGTAGGATGGTTACACGTGTCCCACATGCCCTTCCACGCCTCGAAACCGTCAGTCAATGGGACGGGCATTTGTTGCGCAGCACTATAAACCCCACGTGGCTGACATGGACGAGGAACCCTATCAGGTACCAGCGCCCCGAGGACCAACCCTCCTTCCACCCCAACGGGTACCGGAGGCCCATGCCTTCCTTAGTAATCCATCGGGTACCGGAGGCCCATGCCTTCCTTCATAACCCATCGGGTACCGGAGGCCAATGCCCTCTCAGCACCCCGTCGGGTACCAGAGGACCAATACCTCTTTCAACCCCACCGGGTATTAGAGGCTCGAGCACTCCTTCAACCCCATCGGGTACCAGAGGGCTAAATCGAGAACGCTGTAGATTAGCCACCTGCAGTGTATCCCGCTCAAGACATCCCTTGCATGGGAACTTGGGGGACTCCTTACAGGCACATCTGTGCTAAACCTTGTGACCAGAAATATTGAAGTCCCCACCCAAGAAACATCTTGAACAGGAACTTGGGGGACTTGTACATACTACTAGATAATTCACTAGGTTTAGCAGTCAACTGAGGCCCGTAGGTCAAACCCAGGTACCAGACCACTGACCAGGTTCATATCCCACCGGGATGGTTCACGTCAGGGACGGCACCCCGGACATAGAGGGTCCGTACCAGACCAGCACAGTTCATCTAGGTACACACTAGAAGGCTGATGTAGTTGTAAGAGGACAATATGTATCCCACATCGAAGATAGGGGAAACCCCTTCCCCCTGCTCTAGTAGTAAAGCATCATCATAACCACCTTTTACGGGTAATAACTCATTCATCCACTACTTATATAGTTCATTATATATTAGTATCTTACTCAGGCATCGGAGGGGCATAAACCATGTTTATCCCTCTAACCTTGTGCTCTTGGTACAACATTGGGGAGTTGGATCAGTATCCCTTATGATACGGAATTCTGAGTGAGGTACCCAGGAAAGCCTCCAAAAACAGCAATGAATTCGTATTAGACGAGCCAGCGAGAACCAACCTCAAATTGGGTTCTGCCTCAGCAGCTCAAGACGAGGACCAATCGCAAATTGGGTTTTGCCTCAGCAGCTTAAGAAACTGCTCTTGCATCCACCACAGATATGTCTGTTTCCATCACCTTGACCGACCCGGATGTGCTTCATTGTCCCATTTGCTGTGAATCCTTGACCATCCCCATCTTTCATTCTCTTCTTTTATAATCATTTCTCATTTTAGTTTTGAAATTTTGGGTTGACTGCTTGTTTATTATTATAGCTTCTGTTATTCTGATTGCCAGTTAGTTCAGAATTTAAAGCAGGTTGCATTTTATATGATTAATACTTATAAGTTGATGGGTATTTCTTGTGATAGACTGCGGAGCATCCTAGTTATTATTGTTAAGTTGGGGTTGTAGGTTTGTCGGAGCATCGTAGTCTTATATCAAACTGAAATTGAAATTCATGATATATATCAAACTGCATTTTCAAGTTAAAGCCTCCAATTAACGCCCCTGTTTCACCTGACCGGTAACATGGTTCTCTTTGTTTTGATCTTATCAATCTTTTTACATTACATTGGGCTTCAATTTATGTAGTAAAGATCCATAATTTGGTGTTCTTATTGATTTATGAGGTTCCTTAACCCATTATAGACTCTGTAGTTTGTAAATTGATATTGAATTCTTAATGCCATTGATGATTTCTGATATTAAAGACATAGCCTTTAGCGTTAGAGCCTTATAAGTGTTTCAGTTTTACTGCAGGACTATAAGTGTTAGTTGTTTTGTTTTAAGAATTGGGTATCGCCAAAAAAAATTATGTTCTTTACTGTCTGCAGGTGCATTGTAGATAGCGTGGTTATTGATTATCACTTCTGTGGTTGTAATATGGATAGCTTCTCTGTTCAAAATTCTCTATGGTTCATACTCACCTTCCAAGAGCTTTCTGGAATGATTCGAATAATGGTAGGTAGTCTGCATGAGAATTGTATTCTACAGGGTGCTTTTTGACTGTTGGTTTAGTATAATGTGTTTATAATATCATGTGGCAGTGCTAAGAAGAGAAATGTGTTGCTGGTTGTTGCCCACCCAGATGATGAGTCCATGTAAGCATAGCTTTACAAATTGCTTTATCAATTATCATGTTTCAAGTCCATTTGGCTATAGTTGTAGCTGACTTCAGGTGTGTTTTTTTCAAGTTTTTTTATGTTAGGGCTCTTGAATGTTGAAATGGTATGAAGGAGAATTTATCTTCATCATATAAACTTCAGATTGCCTCTTATGCCCTTCAATATTGATGTCTGCATATATTGTCAAACTTAATTATTATCCTTGATGATTAATTCAACTAGGTCACTTGAGTGGAAAAAGAAGTTCTAAGTTGATTCCAAGAAAGCCTTTTACTCATATGCAATTGATGAGCTTTTATGAGAGAGGAAATCCGCTCTTGTTGGCTAAATTGATAATGTGATCCATAAGAATCTTATATATTCATATCTTATGCTTGTCAATTGGTAACACTCTTTCATCCCTATATATTTGCATCTTTTTAAATTGAGTGGCATGCACTGGTCTATTAAACTCTTCCCTTTTCCTTTTTTGGTATTTTTATTAAATTCATATTTCTATATAACTTACAACAAAAGCCTGCTCACAGATAAAGTGCTGCTTTTTTTCTTATTAGCCTTGAAATAAGAACTGTACACTTTCAGTAAGTTTGTTAGTTTATGTAAACTTGTTTGGCATTCCCATGTAGGCCAAGACAAGGTAGAAACACATGCCTTGTTTGTGAATGGTACGTTATTTTCCTTCGATACATCGTGTATCAAATTTACAAGCACACAATTGTGACGTATTTGTGGAGATAGATAAGGTGATATGACGAGAGTTATTGAAATTTTTACAGCACGAAGGTCTTCATTGGTTTAGGAATTTAGCAGTACTTAAATGCATGAAGGTCCACCTCCTACAGTTCCATTTTGGTTGCTGAAGAGCTTCCAAATTGTAGAAACTGAAAACTTATTCACCAAGGTCGATACCCTTACCATCTTCTTCACCAAAAGAGGCATGGTTAGAGCATTCTCATAGGCCTTTTCTCTCCTTTGCTTGAAATCATTAAGACCTTCTAAAACTTGTGTATAAAGATGTTCAATACTTGTGTGCAATGCTGATGTCTTAGTGCTTCAATTTTTATTTTTTATTTTTTTATTTTTTTTTATTTTTTTTCTTCCATAAAATGGAACTCTAATGATTACACTTATAATTGACCATGATGTCCTGTAGCCTAGATTCCAATAATTTGGGCTTTCACTGAAGCATGAATGACTCTTTACTTAGGCTTACTAGTTCTCATTACTGCATCCAACTACTAAATTGTTCACCTTTTTGGTAAGAAGAACTAGGCGCATGAAGCTAAGATTGATCAGTCTGTTAGGCGCACACAAGTTTCCACTATATTTTGCAAGCTCACTAAAAGTGATGTCAACTTTATATGCATTAGTTGAAAACAGAATACATGCAGAGCTACATGGTTTTTGTACAGTATATATCTTTCCGAGCCCTGTTATTCCATAGTTGTGTTAATCAAGAATCTTGGTAGCAAGCAACAAGCTAAGGTTCAGTTTAATTATGCTTGTCTTTGAGGAAGCTGGCATCTTAATTGACGAGTCTCCAGATATATGAGGAAGCTGTATTAGAGTAGAGCAAAGGTGGCTGTTGTTTATGTTAGAGTACCGATGGGTCAGCAGGTTTATGTCTCTTTTCTTGATTGTTCATTGTTCTTGATAAGCCCACTTAGACTATGCTGTTTTTGTGATTACTTGTTCTGTGCTCTTTGTTGAACTTGTTATATGCTAATCCAATTAGGTTACCGGTGGATAGTTGGTTTTTGAGTCATGGTGTGATTCTTGAGACTATTTGTTACTTGTGTCAAAAGTTCGACTAGAGGAGATGGCTTTCATTGTGATGCCTCAGTCTAGCAGTTTTCATTTCAGTCTAGCTTCTTACTTATTCTCTGTGCTTCTCATTTGCATTTCATCCTTTTTCACACTGAGTTGTGATTTCTTTTGATATATTGTAGCTACTCAAATTCCGAGTTTTGTTGTTTTGATAGTCAGATAGGTGAATGCAGTATGACTGCATTCTGTCATTCGTGTGCATTGCATTTTTCTGATATACTTAAGTCATCATGCACTATTTTCTGGTTTAGAAACATGAAAATTTTTAGTTTTTGGTACTGATGCCTTCATTGACCCTGCAGCTTTGTGCTTTAGAGAGAGGTGTTGACATCCTAGTTGCCACTTCAAGGCGTTTAGTGGACATGATTGAAAGGTCATGAGTTTCACCCAAGATGATCAAAATACTTGGCACTAGGTGAGGCTGATAGGATGTTGGACATGGGTTTTGAACCACAAATAAGGAAGATTGTTCAAATAATGGAAATGCCTCCCCTAGTTGAAAGACAAACACTGCAACATTTCCACATGAAATACAGGTGGGTCTATTTACTTTTAATGCTCTAAATTGTCTTTCTATATGGCCTATTATATACAAATGGAAAATGTGTTTGACTATAGTCTAGGAATCAGTAAGCTGAAAGTATTTCATCTTTTGTTTGTGGTGTACATATATATCTAAGTCCAATGAAACTCACTGGTACCACCTTTGTGATACTTGGTGCCTATCTTTTTAGATGTTTAGCTTTTTGGTCCCAGAATGAAAGTTAATCCACTCACTTCATAATCATTTTATCTGCAACCTCACTGGCCATTCCCATAAAATCATATTATGGAGGAGAAAATGTTGTTCTGGTTGTTGGCTTGTTGTAGTGATATTATTGTCTTCTTGTCCTGGCTGTTGTTATAATCCACTAGTCTCGTTCTTCATAAAATTGAGTTGAATAAGCCTTACAGCTTCAAGCAATGCGATAGTTGTCTAGACATATATGTACTAAAAACAGTAGCAAATATAATTTCATTCTCCGTGCATATTATCTGCAGGGTTATGCATATATACTCACGCATCCCGAAATACCTTCCGTTTTCTATGACCACTTCTATGATGCGGGTGATTCCATTCGTGATCAAATTGTGAAACTGGTACAATAGTACAGCTAGTTAGTTCCTTTATTAACTTGTGTCTAGTAGAAATTCTTCTTTCATTAAGAATTTGTACTTGTCTGCAGATCAAGATTAGTAGATATGTGCCATTTTGAACTGATACTCGTGATTAGATTTGTGTACATGAGACAATGGTGGATTAATGGAAATTGCAATGAATGATTTTGGATGTGGATTTTATGGTTTCATACTCATGAATGAGTAAGTTTAATTTCCAGAATGCATGCATACTAGTTGTAACAGGAGACTACTAATATGTGTTATCTAAAATTGAAAGCTACAACAAAAGCACACCAAAATGTGTGGTTGCAGCTGAACAAAATCAACACAAAAACCAATTAGAAGTCTATTGTCTTTTTGGCATTGGGACGACAAAAAATTGTAGTCTAAATGGCAAAACAACAACATAAGTTAGACGAAAGTGTTGACTAAAGCGTATAATAACAACAAATAAGTGTGGTTGGAATTAATCACAGACAATATAAAAGACCTAATAAAAGATCATTCACACAACACTTAAGTGTCGTATGAATGTATCCTAGACCGACATTTAATTGCAGTCTGAAATACTTTACTACCATAGATAATTGTTGTTTAAAGTCAATTTATACAACATTCAATTGTTGTTGTATGGCAGAAGAGATTACATATGAGCCTTCATATTTCTTACTTAAGGGCATTCATGCCACATAATTAACCAGAAATTTGTCTTGCAAATATGATTCACACAATATAATTTACATAAGACTGTGGTTGTTTTTCTTCTCAACAACACAAAACTGTTGTGTTACCGCTTTTAAAGATACATATCACATTGGTCATGAAATGCAAAACTCATCAGACGACACAAGACTTTTATTTGTTTCTGTCGTCTGATACCCCCAAGACACGACACTGTACTAGATAACATATTTTGGTTCGTTCAGACGACAGAACAGTTATGTCGTCTGAAGGCCTTTTTGGCATAGTGAATAGAGACAAGTGTGGCCCATGTCCCACTATTGTGCAGTTACTGTCCCAACTTAACTACCCGTTAGGTGTTGGGTTTTAATCATAAAAGGTCTCGGTACAATTGGGTAAGAATCACCCACTTATATTATATTTTGTCACTTTTCCAATGTGGGATCTTTCCTCTCCAACACGCCCCCTCACGTGCAACGTAGCTCTAGGTATGCATGTGGAATTAATTGACAAACCCAATTTCACATTGGAAATCGGGTCACAAGTCTCACATTAGAGACTTGACCAATCACATAACAATCCAAGGCCCACATTGGACACTTGACAATAATCCAATCGGAAACTTCCGATGACCAATTTAATGAACTCAAATTAGGTCCATGATTGGAGAGGAGATTGGTGAATCAATTAATGAATGAACCCATATCAGGTCCATGATGACGACGTATTGAAGAGTGACTCACTCTGATGCCATGTTAAACAACGACAAGTGTGGCCCGTGGCCCACCTTATATTATACCAATATTGTCCCAACTTAACCACTCGTTAGGTGTTAGGTTATATAATTGGCTAAGAACCAGCCACTTATATTATATTTTATCACTTTTCCATTGTGGGATCTTTCCTCTCCAACAGATTAGTGGAAACTGGAAAATAAAAGATGGATTGTTGCCTTGTTAAAGTACATAGGTCGGTGAATCATTTCACTAGCTTTGCTGATGGTAGTGCTGATAGCCGGTTACACTTAATTTTTATTGAATTTCTTGGAGTAACATCCCCATGATGAATCTCAGTCGATCACATATCCACATCTAGATCACCTCTTTAAATTTTCAGTTAAATTGATAATCATTAGGGATTCATAACTGCGATTTACAAATAAAAACATGGACAATTCATATTAGACAGATTCAGTTTGTCAATTGATTTAATCTAGTTTGATAATTTAACGATAATTAATTTGGCTGAAAATTTGTAGAAATGATTTATATATTATGATCTAAAAACTGAATGGTCGAGATACCGAAATGCGATCAAAAAGTGGGTTTCACAAGCAGAGGCAGACGCACGTAGGGACGAGTGGGGGTAACTACCCCCAGTGGCTTTTCATTTTTTTTAACTGGCTTCATATTTTATTGAGAGCAATGCCCCCAATGGCTTCTCTTTCAATGATTTTGCAAAGTGCTCCTTGAAAAAATCTAGGAAAAAATAGAATCAATTCCAAAATTAAGTTTAGACTTTATATTTCCTCATGCAAGCGTATTAGTTGGTTCTGAGTTAATTTGAGCTTCTATGGAAAGTTACCTTCAAAAATAGAAAAAGAAAGAGAAACTAGAGGAAATTCGAGGGGAATATAAATTTGATGTTCGATTTGGAAGCTACTGTAAAATTTTCTTAGATGGCCAGTTGAATTTTTTTATTGACATAAATAAAGGGAAAAATGGTTTGGAGAGAGAGAGAGATGAGAGTTTCTGGGTTGATGCCTTGACAGGTAGTAGAGGCAGAAATGATTAATCAGATTTGGAGATTTGCACATGGTGGTGTGGTGTTATCGAGAAGAAATAAGGGTAAAAGAGGAAGTCAGACAGTCAGTATTTTAAGAAAATATCTCAAATTCTTGTTATTGGAAACCACTGCCATGAGCTTGCTATACATATACTCATTGAAGTTTTTTGTATTCATCAGAATTTTGTTTTGTAGTTGTTCATTTTTTCCCACCCCAATAGTCGAAAATTTCTGCGTCCGCCACTGTTCACAAGAGATCCTTTAAAATTGCCAAAAAAGAGGATCTCTTAGTGGAAGTATCCTATGTATATGATACTAGAGTGGACGACCAATGGTTTCTATGTTTGTAGTGAGGTGCAAATTAATTCCAGCTCATCGATGGCTTTGAAAAGATAATTGTTTTCAATACTTGGATTTTTCTCTTTATTTGTTTACTTATCTTTCTCTTTCTAACGTTAATATTTTTTTTTAAAAAAAATATTGTTTCATAATTAACAACCAGTAATATACAATAACTACTTCATGAGTGAAATTTAAGATCTCCAACTTTTATGTGCTATAATGCCCCCTAAATAATGGAAAAGAGTACATTGGCAGTCCAATAGTATGCATATACTAGTTATGCTATTTAGTCATGATCAAGTGATCGATCCATATATTGTTAGATAATGACACATTTATACTTGTTCAGTTGTTCCGCAGCTTCTTGCTATGGCTAGTTGATCGTTTCTAAATAACAAAATGATTTGTGGATATCACTTACTTAATTGACTTGGAGATGTATCTCAAAGCTTAATCCAGTGTTATAGTATTCAATGAGCTTTCTTGATTTGGGTCGATCTGGGCCTTCAGGCAAGCTAAGTTTGTTTATCTTGCGTACTGTGTTTGTGGCCGTCTAATCAATCATTGTCAAGTAGAAATAATCGATATAAGACTCATTTGTCAAAAGTAGAGGGTAGTTTAATTTTCGCAGAGATAATGATCTTACCAAATATGCTTGTACAATTGAGACACGAAAGCTTACCCCTTTACTCGATCAGTACACGTTCATATGGTGGGGTTTAGGAATTTGTTCATAGAGCCACTATATTCCATGATTACTTGGCAATAATTTTCATATCAGCCCATCATGCATATTTAGGTTCATGATCTTATTCGGATTGATACAGATTTGGAGACAAGCGTGGTTTGACGAGAACTTGAAGTGGGGTGGATTTCATGTTTGTAAGTCCGACGCTTCCAGTCATGTCAACTGGTTGGTTCCCTGGAGTTGAGACCTCAAAACCATGAAGAAAACCAGCCAAGGACAAGAGGGTCATTTGAAGCCCAAAAGTAATTCCAGGGCAAGCTCTTCGACCACCCCCAAATGGCATCAACTCAAAGTGCTGACCCTTAACATCAGTACCCTTATGGGTGGTGAGAAATCTCTCTGGCTTGAACTCCATTGGGTCGGCCCAAACCCGCGGGTCAGTCTGGACCTTCGACAGGTTGACCACCAACCAAGTGCCTCTTGGGATATGGTACCCTCCAACAGCGCAGTCCTCAGTGACTTCCCTCTGACCAGAGAGTGGTCCAGCTGGGCATAAGCGCATTACTTCTTTAACAGTGGCTTGTAGATACTCCAGGTTGTTTATATCTGATTCGTTCACTAATCTTTCTTTGCCAACTTGACGGTCTAGTTCTTCATGGACCTTCTTCAGTGCTTGGGGGTTGTTTAACAGCAGTGAGAGCGCCCACGTTAGGGTCAACGTTGTTGTGTCGGTGCCTCCAGATAACAAAGCCTGCACATTAATCATCATTTCTAATTTAGTAATGTGCTTACAGCCTTACAGTAATACTTGATTAGTGGACTAAGATCAACATTCAGTGTAGCGCTTAGAATTCAATTGAAATAACTAATCTCAAGACTAATTTTCTAATTAAGAAAGAAGTGAATCAAATAAGGTCTTAGGTCGATCAACAGAGGTTTTTTTTTTTTTTTTTTTTTTTATCGAGTCGCTAAAGTGCTGTGCACGAATGTGCATATGTACGTGTTCATACATGCATGTAGACATAGGTTATGAATTTATGATACATACCAAACATGTTGCTTTAACGACGGTATCAGCATCAAAGCCTGCAACATGCGATCCATCAAGGACGGAAAGCATCACATCCATGAAATCTTGGTCGCTTTTAGCCTTCCCCAAGGTTCTTCTTCTATGCTTGTGCTCCTCCAACCACTCCATAACTATAAGATCGAGTTCCTTTGCAGTGTCTTTCATAGCCTTCTGCTGCCCACCTGAATCCCACCACTTGAGCCATGGAACTGCATCACCCAACACAAAAACTCCCACCAAATGGAAGAACCCCCTCATGGCCTTTTGGCACCGTCGTGCCTCTTTTTCGTTGCTCAAATTACCATCAGCGACATTGAAGTATCGCTTTCCAGCAATCATCCTCAAAACCACGTTTAGTGTCAAATCCCCAAACCACTGCTTCATCTCCACCGAAACTTGGCCCATGCTGGTGCTGATTGTATCTTTTCTTTGGCTCCATTGCTTGTATAACTGTTTCAAACTCATCTCTACTTCGGATACCCGAACATGTTTGAGTAGCTCGAGCCTGCTGTTTGAGAGTAGCTCTAGGGATGTCAACTTGCGTATTTCACGCCAGTATGGGCCGTAAGGGCCAAACCCGAACATGGCATAGTTGTAGCTCAAGTGTTTGGCAGCTATCGTAGCGGGACGGGAGGAAACAACCAAGTCGTTGGTGGTGAAACATTCCTTGGCCGCTTCCCAAGTATTTAACACAAGAGTGGAGTGGATGCCAATATTGATGGTGAAGATTGGTCCATACTTGTCAGTCAAGGCTCCCAAGGTTATATGGGGAAGCTGCTTGGATCCTCCAAGGAGGTGGAGATGGCCTAACAGAGGCCATCCACCTGAGACTTGAGGGGGTTTGGGACCCCTATTGGCTCGGGACCTCTTAGTTAGGATAAAGTAGGAAAACACAAGTATGGCAAGTGAGAGCCCAGCTGTGGCGCCGGTATTTAGGTATGGAAGAACGAAAATTTCCATTCTACCTAGCTAGTGAATGTAAAGCGTTAAAGGGTGAGTGACCTATCTATTCGTTGTTGCAGACTATATAATCGTCTTATTTATAGACAACAAACACTGGTTTCTTCATGGACATCAGTGGTTTCACAATAAAACAGAAGTTTTGTTTAAACATCCCTAGGGCGCTGAAAAAAGTCATCACTCGAACACTGAGAATACCGCGGGGCTTGCATTACTGGGGGAGTACAAATCTTTTGTTCTATATTTTGATTAATTTAAGCTAATATATCTCATGCCTTCTTGATTCCTGTGGCGAGTCCAAAAGTATATTGTTGTTTAACTTATCTTGACTATGGAGAAAAGGATGAGTGAAGTTACCTATGGAGAAAAATTCTTCAAATCGCCATTAGGTAAGTTTATCTTGAGAAAAAGATAATAATATCAATCTCCACTAAGCAGTCATATATTCTTGGAAGCATCTTTTGCATTAAGCTAAGGCCATCAATTTCTTCTTTCAGACTAATGAGCAATGCTACAAAAAGGAAGAATAGGACTAGTAGTTCCTTGGAGAAAAAGCCAAACCAAAAGAGACTTTTTGTTGAAGAGTCTGTATCTTCTTAACCTCGGTGAAGCCACCACAATTGATTTTTCTTTGCAAGTCACATCGAGTTTACACTTGTAGTCATGTACTAAACAATCATTATTCGACATTTATTATACTCTTATATGATTTTTCAACGCAATATACAATTGGTGATGGATAAGAACGGAATGCCACATAACCAAAAATTTTGAAGGAAACAAGCAAAGACAAACTAATTAGTGAAATTGAAATTGCAGAAGACTCAAAATATTACTCGATGAAAAGAGAAGACACACACAATCATATATGCTCGGATAGAGCTCACATACCTTAACATCCATAGCCATTTTACTTTATTATTTCAAGACGTAAGCTTCAACAGAAGTCAACCTATAGAGCTTAGCGGGAAGGCAAGGGGTGAGTAGAACTTCTAATGGAGTTGCTTAAGGAATGGTCAAACCGGGACTCTCAGTCAAATCGACGAGCTCATCTGGTGCCGTTTCAAACTGAAACGCCTCCAATAAACGACCCAGCGTGAAGTGAAGAACCTGCAGCGCAAACGACACGTAGACCTGGACAGGACCGTCTCCCGGACCCAAAAGGAATCAGCACAAACTGCTGACCTATAACATCAACGTTGGACACTGTTGTAGTGGCTAACTAGTCATAAACCTCTGGTCCGAAAGCAGATGGGTTGGTCCATACACTCGGATCCCTCTGGTTCGAGTGTTGCAATCTTCCTCTCTCACGCCAGAACGGGTTGTAGGGTGCGAAGCCAAACAGGCGTAGTTGTAGCCCGTGGTCGGACGTCAAGGTGAAGAAACAGTCTTTTGCTACTTCCCAACTGCTTCCTACAAAGGCACTGGGGCTGCCGAGCCTGATGTTGAAAGCTGGGCCGAATTTGTTGGCCATTGCGCCCAATGTGTGGTAGAGAGGTTGGTCTCCGCTACCTAGAAGGTAGAGGTGGCTTATGACTGGCCATGCATTGATGCAGCCTTAGGTTCTGCATAATCTCTTAGTTCTTGGAAACTCGAAGCACTGGAAAAACTAGAAAGATTATATTAAGAAGCAAGAAACACACAAATGAGAGTGATTGATTGGAAAGAAAGATCCATTATTAGTGTTGAAAGTTAATGCGCATTGAAACATGTAAGATAATCTGCATCAACCTAGAGAAGTCTAGAGCAATCAACTGAAGTCTAAGAGTTGCTAGAATATCTAGATTGATCATGTATGGTGTAATTAAGATCTAGAATATCTAACAAGTCTAGAAAGGTCTAGAATGATCCATCAAGGTCTATAAATATGCCATGTACCCTTGTAATCAAGGAATGTAAGAACAAGAAAGAAGAGCAAGAAGCAAGTTAAGCAATACAATTGCAAGTTTCAAAGTATTGCTATCATTCCCTCCTCTCTCTCAATTGCTTCTCCTCCAAATCACATCCTCCTAACATAGTTGTCCTAATAACATCTTCTCCCAACTTCTACCTCCTAAATACTTTGTCCTAAACACATTATTCTGGCCCACAACTATCAAATTTTTCCGCACCAAATTCTAACTGTGGTATCAAAGCCTTAAATTCTAATAGTGGTATCAGATCTCGTTCGATCAAATTTGGGGGGTTGATTTGTGTCTTCCACTATGTCTACCTCCATCTCCAATCAAACATCAATCCTCTTCCCATCTTCAAGGGAGAAAATTATGATTTTTAGAGTATCAAGATGTGGACCTTCTTCATGTCTCAAGATCTATGGGACATAGTAGAGAAAGGATTCTCAACTCCGGAAAATCCGACGGTGAGCAGTTGAGGCAAGAAAAGAAAGAAAAGCTAAGAGACGCTAGTGCTCTTTTTGCCATTCAACAAGCGGTGGACAATACAAATTTTTCAAGAATCATGGGAGCTACTACATCAAAAGAAGCTTGGAATCTACTAAAGGAGGAGTTTCAAGGAACCGCAAAGGTACGTTTTGTCAAATTACAGAATATTGGAAGTGTACTTACATGAGCATTTGCCTAGCATAATTAGCTATAATGAGTCACGCTCATACTATTGCCAGAAATACCAGCTCCCGCCATAAGAGTCACCTATAGGAACACAGCCAAACAGGCAATTTCCTAGGCCCCGACTTACCCGCAGATCACCACCGACGCGCCGCCACGCGTCACGGCAACACAGCATCAGAAGCTCTAGAAACTGGGAACTGAAGCATATCAGTCCCACATTGAAAACATGGAGAAGATCAGCTCTCTCCCCACCTATAAAAGGTTCTCTTCTCTCTCCTCATTACGTACGCATTTGCTTGTCTATTGTTACCATGTCAACACAAATACATTGACTAACTTAGACATCAGAGAAGAGAAGACCGCCTGACGCGGTCTCCCTCTGACGCCCTCTTTGTATTTCACTTGACAGGTAGCGAAAATTCTGACGATATCAAGTAACGGTCCACCCACTGGACTTGCGTTGATCATAGTTTAGCTATTGCTGAATATTAAACATTAACATTGGCGCCGTCTGTGGGAATCTTTTGAACAAAAAGTCACCCCACCAACACCATGGCTAACTGTAATAGGGAAACGTCGAGGAGCAAGCGGACCAGTCCGCCAACCCCAACCCCCCCAACCCTGCGGCTAACGTTGACCCAGTAGTCAACATTAACCGAGCAGTCAACATTAACCGAGCATTATTCAACACTCCAACCAACCCTAGTATGGGTCCCTAGGGCTCATCCCAGGTCCAGCTGGAGGTTCAACAAATTGAAAAAGGAACTGGAGGCAAACGCTAATACAGCACAGAGCGAACAATCACGGAGCACTAGACGCAGTCAACCCAACACCAGTGGAATTATACATGTACCAATCATACATATGCAAGTACCGCTGAATCAGCCAGAATTAAGGGGCCCACCTCATCCACCTCGCCTATTTATGAAGCAAGAAGCAGAATCACAACCAAATACCAACCGCTCGGCAGTCAGAGCTAGGACCGAAGGTAACCCACCTGCCTCCAGGCAAGGGTCAATCCGGCAGAACCTCCAAGAGGGGCCAGCTGGCGATGCCACGGCCCTAATACTGGAAAGGATGCAGCAGTTGGAGCAGAGGCTAATCCTAGCGAAGGCAGGTGCCCCAGCACCAATACCAAATTCGCTTTTCACATCTAGACCAGGGCCATTCATCGCTAGGATCCTGCAGGCCGTCAGACCAGCACACGCAAAGACACCAAAGATGTCACATTACAGCGGTAAGTCTGACTCATTTGTCCACATGGACACCTTCAAAAAGGTCACCAACAATAAAGGATTTGATGACACCACCCTCTGCCACTTGTTCAGTGAAACATTGGACAGTAAGGCAATGAGCTAGTTCTTTGAATGCCCTCTAGGATCCATCGACTCATTTTAAGGACTGTCAAACGCTTTCCTTGCTCGGTTCATCCTGTTGGCCGTCGGACATCACAACACAACTCAGCTGTTCAACCTCAAGCAGGGGACAGAGGAATCATTGAAGGCGTTTGTCACCAGATGGCGGGCGGTATTGTCTCAGTGTCGCGATCTTGATAAAACAATGGCACTGGCAGCCTTCAAGCAGGGACACCTCAAAGGGTCATTCCTCTATCACCTCAATTACATTCATCCAAATGCCGCTTACGACCATGTCATGAGCGAGGCTGTCATCCATGCACAGGCAGAATTCATCACGTACGGGGGAAAGCCCACCACCACCACCAACACATGTAAAGGTAGCCCAGCCCTCCGCCAGCCATTGTTTAAACCGCTAGCAAGACCACTGCTACTCCACCAATTGACAAGAAAATAGAGTGGCAACAAGGCAACTACCAGAGCAAGCAGAAGAGGGACCAACATTACAATAGGGGCAACTGCTCATCGCAGGGGGATAACCGTAATAAACAGACGGAGTCCTCCCAGCGGCATGCAGTGTTTACAGTCCTCATGGCATCATACGAGGATATATTCAACCAATGCAAATCCGCCACCACCCCCAAGAAAATACCCAAGGGTGGGAAAACCCAGAAAACACTGGCAAATTGTACAAATACCACGAGGACAGCGGACACAATACCAACAACTGCCACGCTCTCAAAACAGTCATCGAAACTTTATACCGAGATGGTAAGATGAAGCAATTCAAAGTAGGCCAACCGCCACCTGTGGTCACCAACATTGAACCAATGGGTCGTATCAACACCATCGACAGTGGCCCCAATCACCAACATGTCTCATAGGGCAAAGAAGCCATATGCACGTGCTAACCACCCCAACAAAATTTGCAACATCCGCTACGAGAGGTCCGCTAAACTTTCAAAGGCTGGTTGGGAACCTATTACCTTCTCAGAGGAAGAGGAGCGCGGAGTACATTTGCCCCACGACGATCCGTTCTTAATCGACACCATACTCGGCAAATGGTCAGTAGGAAGAGTCCTTGTCGACAGCGGTTCCGCTATAAATGTCATCTTCAACGGTTGTTACAGCAAACTCCTACGGAATAGGAAATTACTACAGGATAATGAGCCATTGCTTAGTTTCTCCAGTGACGTCACACAACCATTGGGTTCTGACTACATGTCACTAGTTATTGGCACTAGCCCATGTACGGCAGAAATCCACACAGAGTTCATCATTGTAGACTGCTTCAGCTCATATAATGCCATTATTGGTCGACCGGCGCTCAACAAGCTTAAGTGCATCATAGCCGGATATATGCTTCTCATGAAGTTTCCTACGCCCAACGGGACAGGCTGTGTCAAGGGAAGTCAACAACTGGCATGGGAATGTAATTACATAATCGTGGCACGCTCGGCGTGCCGCCATGAGATCTTAACGGTGGGAAACTGTGCACCAACACCAAACATCTTTGAGGACCCTAGAGAGGACGAGAAGAAATATGTCAAAAAAGAGCCTGTCAACCCAGAAACTTCCTTGAGGGTCATCAGCATCTCAAACGAACACCTTGAGAGGACAGTCTGCATCGGTGCTCAGCTTGACCAAGCGGTAGCGGATGAACTCACCCAATTTCTACGTGACAACTCAGCCGTCTTTACTTGGTCCTACGCTGACATGCCAGGTATCTCCCCTGAGATCATAACGCACAAATTGAGCATCAAACCATCCTCCTACCCTGTCAAGCAGCGGTAAAGGGCCTTTGATGAGGAAATGTATCGTGCACTAGGGGAAGAGGTTGCCAAGCTCCAGAACGTTGGATTCATCCGCCAAGTCAATTACCCCCAGTGGATATCTAACTTGGTCATGGTCAAAAAGCCTAGTGGAAAGTGGAGGATGTGTGTCAACTTCAAGAGCCTCAATAAGGCCTACCCCAAGGACAGCTTCCCGCTACCTCCCATAGACCAACTGGTCGATGCAACCACTGGACACGAGCTGCTCAGCATGATGGACGCATTCTCCGGCTACAACCGGATTAAGATGCACCGCGGCGACCAGGAGTGTACCTCCTTCACCACCGACAAGGGCCTATACTGCTACAATATCATGTCTTTCAGTCTAAAGAACGTCGGAGCAACTTACCAACGGTTGATGAATGCCATGTTCGCTGAACATCTGGGAAGAATCATCGAGGTCTACGTGGACGACATATTGGTAAAAAGCATCAAGGCTAGCGGACACGTGGCAAACCTCAGAGTCATATTCACCATTCTCTTGGCTTATGGCATGCGCCTCAACCCAGAAAAATGTTTCTTTGGCGTCACCGCCAGTAAATTTCTTGGTTACATAGTCAGTGAACGGGACATAGAAGCCAATCCTGACAAGGTGCAGGCCATCCTCAACATGAAGGCTCCAGAGTAGAAGAAGCACGTTCAAAGCCTCCAGGGCAAACTAACGGCCCTTTCTCGGTTTATCTCCAGACTTACTGACAGATGTCTCTCATTCTTCAAAGTTATGTAGACAACCCACAAGAAGGTCATCGATTGGAACACAGACTATGAAGCAGCGTTCCAAAGCTTGAAAGAGTACCTCGCAGCGGTCCTACTCCTTTCTATTCTATACAAGATGAGACATTGTATATATACCTAGCGGTATCACAGTCAGCGGTAAGCTGTGCCATTGTCCGGCGGGACGATCACGAGGAGCTCCCCGTATTTTACGCCGGCAGAGGCATGAACGGGGCAGAAACAAGATATCCCCCACTAGAGCAGCTCGCTCTCACACTCATCGTCGCCGCCAGACGCCTCTACCAATACGTTCAGGCCCACACAATACATGTCCTAACAAATCAACTGCTAAGATAGGTAATGCAAAACCCTGAACACTCGGGGCGCCTCAGTAAGTGGGCCATCGAGCTCAGGGAGTTTAACATCGACTACAAGCCTACGACCGCCATGAAAGGCCAGGCAGTGGCTGACTTCATTGCTGAGCTCACGGAGCGTTAGGTTGAAACAGGTAGAGAGGCTGAGCCCGACGCAGAAATAATAACCGCTGACTACCCAGCCCCCCAGCACTCAAACTGGAACCTACACGTCGACGGCTCCGCTTGCGTAAAGGCCAGCGGCTCTAGCGTCATTTTGACAGGACTGGGGGGACTGAACGTGTAATATGCATTGAAGTTCAATTTCAAAGCCTCTAACAACATGGCAGAGTACAAAGCACTCATTGCCGGCTTACTCCTCGCCATCGATTCGGGGGGTGACAACGTCAACATATTCAACGGCATACTTAGGATACATCAGGACGCTTCTCAAAAAATTCAACTTCCACACCATGACACAGATCCCCAGGGAAAAGAACACCAAGGCTGACTCACTGGCAAAACTGGCAACCTCTTAACCACACCAAAGTCCGGCGGACACAAGGGTGGAGTCTTGACAGACCAAGCATCACAAAAACCCTAACGGAGATTTTTAACTTTGAAGTCAGGCCCAATTGGATGGACGAAATCATCGAGTATAAACACAATGGGACTCTGCCAGTGGATAAAGTCGAAGTACGACAACTCCAGCGGAGAGCAACCCGCTACAACATCCAGAATGGCAAACTTTACCGCCAAGGTTTCACTCACCCCAACCTCCAGTGTCTAACCCTAGAGGAAGGAAAGGTTGTACTTGCAAAAATACACGGCGGGGAATGTGGAAACCACTCGGGTGCCAGATCCCTGGCCAATCGCACAATGTGACAGGGCTACTTTTGGCCTACGCTCAGTAACGATGCCAGAAAGATATCGAAGTCCTGCCACAATTTTCAATAATATGCTGACCTCCCACACGCCCCGGCGGAACCCCTTTTAATCATCATTGGCTCATGGATTCACTCAACTTGGGGCCTGGACTGAATAAGAAAGTTCCCAACTGCAAAAGGACAGTTCAAGTACATCATTATCGCCATCGACTACAATAGTAAGTGGATAGAGGCGGAACCTTTGACAGCAATAACTACCGCCAAGGTAATTCACTTCCTTTAGAAGAAAATCTACAGCTGCTATGGTGTCCCCCATACAATCATCACAGACAACGGCATGCAGTACAACAACAAGGAGCTCATATCCTTCACCGCTAACTTGGGCACCCGAATGAGTTTCGCATCTGTCGCTCACCCCCAAACCAATGGCCAGGTCGAGGTAGCAAACAAGATAATCAAAAAGCTGCTAAAAACGAAATTGGACGACGCCAAAGGTTTATGGGCGGAAAAGCTGCCTGAAGTCATGTAGGCCATCCCAACCTCCGCCACTGGTGAAACACCATTCTGCACGATGTTCGGAACAGAAGCTGTCCTACCTATTGAGGTCACTCAACCCACCGCTAGAGTCGAAGGCTACTGCCCTGAGACCAACGGCGAAGGCATTAGCCTAGACAAGGACCTGTTAGAGGAAAAACGACACAAGGCCCATTTGCACAATTTACAAAACAAACAGCGGGTATCGCGTTTCTACAACGCCAGGGTCAAGGCCCGGACCCTCCAACTGGGGGACTGGGTAATGAAGGAGGTCATCCCGCCAACTGCACTTCGCCCAACTTGGGAAGGTCCATACAAAATTATGGAAGTTGCCAGCCCAGGCACCTTCTACTTAATGGACAAGGATGGCGTCACAACGACCCACCCTTGGAATATCGAACACCTTCGATATCACTACAAATAGTCATACCGTTACCCAAGAGCATCTTGACTTAGCTAAATTTTTTTTCAATATTTAGCAAAGGGAAGCTACCCAACGGGTATAACCCCACTTTTGTAAACGTTGATCCGTCAGTTACCAATGAAACGATGAATTATTCAAACTATTGTTACCAAGCTCATGCACAAGAATTAACTGGCAACGCCAACAACATTCGGCGGACCACGTCCGCTACCTCGTGCACTTGGAACAATTTTAATTCCTTTAATGTTTCGATTGACTAACAAAAACACAGGTCAAGGCTCTAACAGTATGGCGGCATACAACCAACACAAATAAACAATGAGTACTACAACAGAAATCTCGAAATCAAGTAATCAGTTGAAGTCATTAGGGATCGGGATTCCCCGCCCAAAGAAGTTTCCAAAATTACAAAACAGCCTTAGCGGCGTAAAAAAAAATATGAGGTCTCAGCGGTACTACAATAGCCTGTCTTCATGGGTTATGGGAAGCTGCAGCACAATCCTCGCCTGCCTGTTACGGTTGTTGCTCTGACATATGGCTTGTCTGGTCAGACCCACGAGCAGTTGGATTGGGAGTCACGATGGTACCATCCGATCGAGTATGTGCAGCTAGAAAGCCGGCGCGGGACACCTCAGACTATGTAGGAGGTGGAGTCCACTGAGAGTCGTCCGCCGGATGTTCACCGCTCTCCCCACTTCCTGAACAAACACCTTCAGCCTGAGTAGGAGTCACACCACTAGCAGGAGGAGCTGTCTGCACTGACGACCTGGCGGGTTGGGACGCCTTCACCCAGTCGATAGCACCTTTCTGCTTCAACAGCTCCAGGTTAGCGGCAGCGCCAGACTTTGCCGCCTCCGCGATCATATGTTTGTACTCGGCGGACTACTTGAATGCCTCCACAGCGACGGCCTCCGTGCGACTCTTATCCGCTTCACGCCGGGCAACCTCACCCTCCAACCTCTTCACCACGGCGGACTTGGCAGTAAAGTCCCGCTGAAGGATCTCAATCTTCTTGACCTTAGCCGCCAGTTGATCCATAAGCAGAGTTATGTCCTGCTGCAGCTTGGAGACGTCATTATTCAGCTAGAGGTCATGCTCAACGGCGACAGATAGCTCGCCATGGGCATCTAAAAGATCACACTCCGCCTTGGACAGGCGCTGCTCAGCCTCCGCCAGTCTCTCTTTGGCCTCCCCCAACTCCCCCTGGAGACCGCCAACCTCCTCCCTCAGCTGTCACTCAGTGCGGGACTGACTCGACGCCGCCAGAAATAATTTATGCAACCCAACAGATAAATGCCCAAAGGCAGAGCTGAAGGGCGGTAGAGCGAACAACCTCCTCCAGGCCGCCGAACCCCAGCCTCTCACACTGGTGATATAAGTACTCTCGCTCAAGGTCCATCAGAAACTCAGAATAGGCGGTGAACGAATCCAAGTCACTCGTCCGAGCCTCCCTTCCAGTGGAGACGGTCGCCTCTGGCACAGCCTAAGGTTAAGAAGGTTGCGGTTCTGCCAACACCCTCTAATCCTCACCACGCGGCACTCCTCCTCTCGAGTCAGGTTATAACGCAAGCCAGCTACAAAAAAAAGTAAGACGCGATTAGAATTATAAGAGTCAACAAGCAAGGCCAAAATCTGGAGTGGCGGAGGTCGACAACAACCTCTGATGGGCTGAAACTCCGACTTAATCTGAAAGGTCGGCGGCCCTACATTCGGCCCCGCCTAGTATTTCCACCTATCAGTGGCAACGCAGAAAGTCCCCCGCCAGTGTGACTTGGAATCCTTCATGTTCTCGATTAACTTGGGCGCCCCTTGCCGCCGACTCAAATTCACTTGACCGCTACAACCTCGGCCCCTCACGTACACCAACTTAAAGAAATGTAGCACCTCCGCCATGGTTGGACCCTCACAACCCGACAGGCGCCATAACGAGTTCAACACCATCAGCAACCGCCACATGTTGGGACAAATTTGGCTAAAGGTTAGGCCAAACTCCCAAACCAAAATCTGTAGATTGGGGAGGAGCGGAAGAGTCACACCTTGGAGGAAGATGGCCTCATGAACAGCAGCGTACCCCACCAGCAAAATGGATGTTTTCTCATTAGCGGCTGGCTGGCGCAACTTCACCACTCCAGGTAAGCGGAACGCCAGCTTCAGGCGGCTGACGGCGGCCTCAGTCATTGCCCCTCTCGCCTCATCAACCGTGGTTCCGTCAGATATGAACCAGGCGGACTCCACTTCCTCTCCGCCGACGTCTCCCCCATCAGCAGAACCACTAGCTGCGCTATTACTCGCTAGCCTTTCCTCACGCCGCTCACTTTTGCCATCATCCTCCCTGGTCCCAGAACTCTCCGGTCACCCACCTCCAGCCATGGCCACGTCTCCGGGTATGGTTTGTAAGGGTTCAATGTCTAGCGGTTCCAACAGTGAGGTTCCTGCAGGGGCAGACGGATGCAACGAATCAATAAATATCTAATCAGCCTCCATGAACGACACGTCAGACCCCGAATCCTTACTGCTCAAAATCTCTACAACGCTAGCCATCACAAACCATAAAATCCACACCAGTTAGTTCACACAAGATCTAAGCTACCCCTACGACAATTTTCATCCAGGAACGTCAAGAACAGGTACCCAGATTTGACCAAAACACGAACACCAACCCACACTAACCCAGATTCAACCATCTAGCAAAAATCCCTAAACCTCATCTCTGTCAAAAACACCAGAAGAGACCCCCCAAAAACGCGTGTTGCACCCTCAGGGCACACCAGCGAGACACAAAAACCACTCAAATCGAAAACCCAGAAAGTGGCAGAGCAAAACAGCAACAAAAAAAAATGAAAAGGCTTAGAATCACTAACCTACTGGTGTGAGAATTCAGGGGCATTCGAACTCTACGCCTTCACTTCCGGAGATCCCTTGCACCAAAAGGCCGATCTCTCGCTCAAGTGGCAAAAGTCACTTATCGAGTGCCAGAAAACAGAGCTTAAGGACGACGAGAAAGTTTGAAGCAGAGATAATGGCGACAACCTCTGGTTTTCCCCCCTTTTAATGTCAACATCAATCAAATCTAGGTCGTCCACCAAAAAGTGATGTCACTCTCCAGCCGCACACGTGTCCCACGATCGCATTTAATTTTTGGAATAACCGAGGCATCGCCTCGGAGATTGAGTCAATAATTGCTCGCATTAATGGCGAAGAGATGGGCGTGCTGAGAATTTACAATCCCAAACGTTAGACCGACGCATGACGTCCACGTGGCAGAAGCCATCAAAGGGGGCGAGTATACCAATCGTCCAGGTTCAATGCCCCTACGCCAGAGGGAACTTCTCCGCTACGCGTAACACCGCTAGCGGAACTTCTCTCTCATTATCTTGCAAGCGAGTCTCCACTACTCGTAACACTGCTAGCGAAACTTCTCTCCTTATCTTGCAAGCGAGTCTCCACTACACGTAACACCGCTACGGAACTTCTCTCCTTGTCTTGCAAGCGAGTCTCCGCTACGCACAACACTACTAGCGGAACTTCTCTCCTTATCCGACAAGCGAGTCTCCGCTACGCGCAACACCGCTAGCGGAACTTCTCTCCTTATCTTACAAGTGAATCTCCACTACGCGCAACACCGCTAGCGGAACTTCTCTCTTTATCTCACAAGTGAATCCCTGCTATGCACAACACTGCTAGCAAATGTCTCGCAAACATCAGTCCCCGCGACGCCATCGCCCCCTTACCCTCGGCGGAGGGATTCCCGCCACCTCTGATTAGTCACGCTACGCCTCATACGGATAACGACTGCCACGCGGTGTTGCATTAAAATCGTGGTCCTTTGGGACAAGAACGGGGACACGTCACCAGTCTTCGCCGGCCCTGATCAGGCACGTTGACCCCCGCCACTTGGGTATCAAAGTTTGGGCTCACTACCCAACACCATCTGTTCAACATAGATCCCCTCAACAAACAATATAGAGACCAAACGGAGGTCTATCTTAGCCGGGGAGTGGGGGACTCCCTAAAGGGCCTAACAGGGGCCCACCCGAAAGGGTATAAAGCGTTTGCTCAATAAGTCCATGACTGACAACGCACTGACGCTAATTATGCTTTGTAAGTCTAGCGAGAGTAACGCTTTAAACCGCTAGGCAACTCCCCAACCAAGATTGCCGTCCTTGACTGGGGACTTGGGGGACTTGTACTTATATGAACATTTGCCTATCATAATTAGATATAATGAGCCACGCTCATACTATCACCAGAATACTAGCTCCCGCCATAAGAGTCACTTAGGGAACACAGCCAAGCAGGCTACTGCCTAGGCCCTGGCTTAACCCCAGATCACCACTGAAGCGCCGCCACGCGACGCGCCAATACAGCATCAGAAGCTCCAGAAACTGGGAATTGAAGCATATCAGTCCCACATCAAAAACATGGATAAGATCAGCTCCCTCCCCACCTATAAAAGGTTCTCTCCTCTATCCTCATTAATTACGCATTTACTACTTGTCTATTGTTACCATGTCAACACAAATACATTGACTAACTTAGGCATCGGAGAAGAGAAGACCGCCCGACGTGGTCTCCCTCTGACGCCCTCTTTGTATTTCACTTGACAGGTAGCTGAAATACTGACGATATCAAGTAACGGTCCGCCCACTGGACCTGCGTTGATCACAGTTTACTACTGCTTAATATTAAACATCAACAAGAAGAGATCTAGAAAATTTGAAAATCAAAGATTTTGAGATCGTAAAAGATTACTATTCCAATAGTAAAGGAAATATTAAATCAATTAAAAACCTACGATGAAAATATTAGTGAGACTAGAGTAGCTGAGAAAATACTTATTAGTCTCACTGAAAAATATGATCCAATAGTAACTGCCATTGAACCATCAGAGACATATCGAATCTTTCGGTAATAGAACTAATAGGCTCTTTAGAGGCTTATGAGAAAAGATTGAGTGGTCAGAATGAAAGTCCTATAAAAGGTGCATTCTGATCTAAACTCAACATTCGATCTCAGAGAAATAAAAAATAAAAGAAGTTTGAAGAATTTTCTAGAGGAGGAGATAGACCCAAATATTGGGTAAACAAAAAAGATATAAAGGAAAAAAGAAATTATTCTCCATGTGGAATTTGCCACAAAAATAATCATCAAGAAATAGATTGTTGGTTTCGGGGAAAACCAAAATGCCAAAACTTATTGAGGAAAATTGTTTCCTCAAGAAAAATCTCCGAGCAGACTTTTCAGAAGAAAATTAGCAAAATGACCAGCTCTTCTATACATGTCACTCGGCGATTGAAGAGAAAAACAAGAAGTGGTATGTGGACAGTGGCTACAGCAACCTAAACCCTAAACCATTTTCCCCAAACTTGATACTTTACAAAAGTCTCAAGTGAAACTAGGAAATGGAGAAATGGTGAAGACTAAAGGAAAAGGTATGATTTCCATCTCGACTAATTTATGTTAATGATGTTCTATTAGTTCCTAGCTTGGAGTATAATCTCCTAAGTGTCGGACAAATGATGAAAAATGGATATGCTATATTATTTTATGGAGACTTCTGCAAAATTTGACAAGAAAAGAAGGGCTAATCTTCAAAATAAGGATGAAAAATAGAAAGTTTCCATCCAATGGCAACAAGTGGGCATGAAAGAAAAAGTAAGGAAGAGCTTACTAGGGTTGGATACTTTAGGTGGGAAGATTTTAAGTCTAGGTTATTTTGAAATTCAAAATTTGAAAGAGAACAAATTGTCTCATTCTTACACCTTACACTTTTATCTCCCATTTATTACCTTGTTCTCCTGCACAATGACCCTTCTACCCTTAATTTTTCTCCTCCACCAAAATATCTATGGCCTTTCTAGGTCATTTATATGTAGAGTCAAAAACTGGATCCATATTTTGTGCTTACACATTTGTTAATCACATCTAGCCCTTCATTCCTTTTTATCTCCACCCTTGATTTGAATTCCCTTGGCCTTTAAATAGCTTCTTCTCTCTTCCAAAACTGTGCATCCCCTTGGCTCCCTCATTTTGGAGCATCCATTTTTCCATACTTTTAGGTTAGTTTTTCATACCTTATACATAGTTCTTTGAGTTTGTGTGAGAAATAGGTGCGTAGGCACTTGGGTTTCACCAAAACTGAAGTTACTACACACTCTAAATCAATCACAACACTTGTTTTCACACATCCAAGCCTTTGTTCTTCTTTGTTTTTGAGTTTTGTGGATGTGTATGGTGTTTTGGGTTGTAAAACCAAAAATCTCATACCTTAAACCAATTCTCTCATCATTCGACATCTTTGAGAGCTAGGTGGAAGGTTGGGTAGTTCTTCTCTTTTTCTCTCCTTCTCTCCTTAACTTGATGTCATGGCTTGTATTTGTAATAACATGTGTTGTGAGTAGTTTGATTTGAGGCTAGGGCAAACTTATGTGCAAATAATGTAAATTTTCATGTGGTTTGATGTTTATGCATGTTTTGAATCTTTTGGCTACTATATTTTCATGTATCATAAGTGTGTTTATAGATTTATCACCTAGAAGTATGCTTTGGGAAATTAATGAATCGGAAACATGAACTTGATAAACTCTTGATTCCATGAGCATGTATAGCTAAATAGGTGGTGGCTTAACTTAATCCTACAGGAAGAACTAAGTTGCTTGAATTTCTTACCTTGAAATTAAAGCATGATGTTGTGAGTTTAGGTTCCAGAAGAATTTAGGCTTAGGACACCATAGGCCATTTAGGATCTGGAAGATTTGAATGGTATAAAGGTTGTGTAATTTAGCTTTGCTTCGGAAGAGATTGTTAAATTGCATAACTAGTTGGTTTCTTGGTAGCTTCACCAAAGCACTAAGAGGAAGTTTGTCAAAACATGTTATTACATCAAATATGGGTTACATTTTATGCATGAGTAAGGTTAGGTACGATGCCTAGGTCTCTATTCTTCTCATTGATTTAGTCTCTACATTTTTATTTGTTTATTTTATTTTTTGCAACTTAATTTCCTTTATCCAAATAAAAACCAACCAAGCCGTTCACTACCACAATTGTTAATACCATCCTCATGATCTTTAGCTCCCAAAGGGCTAAGGTTGTGAATTTGTAAAAATATCGACTTTACATGTGTTTTCTATGTTTATTTTCGCGGTGATCTAGTTAGGGTAGAGTTACTCAATCCCTTGGGTACAATACTCTGACTTTTTCCTTTTACTAAAACTTGACCTCCTATACTTGGGAGTAGGGCACATCATACACCAAATTTGCATACACTTTTATACCCATGATGCAGCCAACATCGATGTTACTGCAGGACGGATCACAAGGTTTCATGAGTTCCTTGGAGCTATGAATATCGCTAAAAAGCATGATAGCATCCTTGTAAAGAACTATAATTTGAGATTCATGGAAACAGAGCATATCCCGGAATCTAATTATAGTCGCGCCCCTAAGAGAGGGCGCCAAGAGCGAAACCCTAATCGTAGGGATATTTCTGGACGTTCTGGTCTATATAATTGCTCTACTTGGGAAGGTAACTGCCAAAATAGGCGAACACGGAACCGAAGAGGTCAACGTGGAAAGATAAGGAGGGAGACAATGCCTCTGGCCATGTTGGTAGCATCACCAATACTAAGAGCCATCTAAATGACACTTTCAAAGCGCCTCAATCAATAGAGTCTGAGCAAAGAGATGCATGTTTTCGATGTGGAGTATCCAGTCTTTGGGCACACATTTGTAGAGCTCATGAAGAAATTGTTACCGCCTACAAAGCATATTGTGAAGCAAGAGAAGCTTACTATGTGGAATAAGAATATCAAGAAGATGATCTAGAGTGAAGGGTTGAAGACTACAAATCTGGCTGGGATAAATAGATCGTCAATTATGTTTATGTCTTAATTTTTCCAAGAGATGTAATAGGCAATTGTCATATATTTTTGTAGTAAATGGCAATGGTTTAGTCTTTCTTCAAAGTAGGCTCACCCAAAGTAAGTGTGATGTCTAAAAAGGTTCTGAGACTAGTGGTACTTAAGCGAGCCTTACTCCACCGACATCTCTCTACTCACCTGGTCACATTTCTTTTGGAAGTATCGAAAGAAGTTAGACGACTACCATTGTTTTGCATTAGCTAGCATTTCGGATTAGATTTTCTTTGGTCAAAGAGACAATGATGTAACTCCGTTTTCTTATGATGTTGCAATCACCAACTTGCTTCAAATAGTGTTTTAGATGCTCAGGCCCAACCAAAATCCTCATTGGTTGCTTTTAAAGCCTCTCGCTCGTTTTATAAAGCTTGTTCCTTAGGAAAATTAGGACTGAGACATTCCTATGCAAAGGATGTGACAATACTCATTCTGTTCATACATAGAATTCATGGGGATTTTGTGAACTGATTCAACCAACCTGCGGACATTTAAATATCTCATGATGTTGGTTGACACGCAAACATGCTAGTCACGTGTTATGCCATTGTTCACTTGTAAATGCTGCTTTTGCTACACCTCTAGCACATATCATATGACAACAGGCTCACTCTCCGGATCATCCTATTCAATCAATTGGATTTGACTATGCTAGAGAGTTTACATCAAAAACCTTCGATGATTATTGTAATAGGACTGATGTTGGACATCAAATTTCCATGTAAACACCCAAATAGTCTCGTTGAAATGACTACGATGGTAGTTCGGACATTGGTAATGCGCACCAATCACCTTATATCCACTTGGGGTAATGCAATATCGTTTACAGTTATGCTAATTCGTCTACGACCCATCGCCACTCAATCTATCTCTGCATTACAGCTAGTGACTGGGTACAGGTATTTATTACTTACGCACATTTGAGTGAGCCATTTAGGTCCCAAATTGCGCCGCCACATCATACTATGATGGGTCCTTACAAACGAATAGGCAACTACATTGGATTTGAGACTCCAACAATCGTCCGCCATTTAATGCCTTTGCAAGGCGATCTCCTTACCGCTAAATTTGTGGATGTCACTTTGATGAGACAGTCTTCCAATCATTAGGGGGAGATAAGAACACGAATGTTCAGCATGAACGACAGTAATTGTCGTGGTCTCTCCCCACTATGTCTCATCTCGATCCCTGTTAAAATGACGAGATCACACATCTACTGCAAATATGCATGCAAGGAAGGACGTCCCTATGGTAAAGAGAGTAGCACTCTGGCGTTACGGGCCATGGCCCCAGCTAGGATGTGTGGGGGCCTATGGATTTGAATGATACTTTGGCACAAACCAATCCTTGGATCATCAGCACTAAAAATTCATCTCATGAGAATCTTCCAGGTTATGGTTATAGTTGGGGGACGCCTCAACATTAGAACCTATTCCTGAGAATATAGAGCTCTTTGAAAATTACACTAGTGTACATGACACATGGGATAGAAACTCCATCATAATTGATGATGTACTTACGCATTTCATCACGCATGAGTTTGTTAAGTCTGATGATATCAAACCACGCTCCGTTGATGAATAAATGCCAACGTAGAGAAATTTGGCCTAAATGGAAAAATGCAATCCAGGTTAAGTTGGATTCTCTAACGAAGAGAAAGATCTTTGAGCCAGTGGTGCCAACACCTTCTAACATAAAACCTATTAACTAATGGGTTTTCGTTAAAAAGCGTGATGAGAAAAAAAAAATGGCAATCTCGCCTTATGGCGTAAGGTTATCACAAAACGCCCTGAAATCGACTACGATGAGGCATATTCTCTCATAATGGATGTCATTGCACTCCATTACCCTGTCAGTTTGGTAGTTTCTGAATAACTGAATATGCAGCTTACAAGTGTGGTGACTACGTATTTATACGGGGATCGAGATATGAAATATACATGAAGGTTCATAATGAACTTCATTTTCCTAAGTCAAGTGGCTCTAGACCACAGAACGCGTTTCAACTCGCTAAAAGTGACTACTTGATTGGGAAGGGATAAGTTTGCGTGTTTCCATAACAAGTTTCGGATTCTATCGCGGTTCATGTTGGACATGATCTTCATTGAAAGCCCTTAAAGAGTTAAGGAAACCATTGAACACTTAAAATCCGAGTTTGAGATGAAGGATTTTGGGAGAACATGATTATGTCTCAGTTTGGAACTTAAGCATAGTGTTGATAGATGCTTAGGCATTTTGACAAGGTCAAGCCTTCAAGCACCTCTATTATCGTCTGTAGTCCTGATCCTGAAAAAGATCTTCTTCGTCCGAAGGATGATGGCGAAGATGTGCTAGAGGTGAAAGTGCCCTACATAAGTATAATAGGTGCATTATTGTACTTAAATCAATGCACAAGACTGGACTCTCATTTGCCATGAACTTGTTAGCTAAGGTATAGCTCTGCGCCAACGTGACGCCATTGGATTGATGTAAAATATATCTTTCGGTACTTGAAATGTACGATTGATATGGGCTTGTTATATCCTTACATAAAGACAATGGAGTTGGACTCATCACACACCAGGAACGTCGCCAACACTGGCTTGCGTCCTATATCCCCATCCCAAAACAACACATGTTTTGGAAGGTTTTGCTGATGCTGGATACCTCTCTGACCCGCACAAAGGTCATTCCCAAACTGGTTATGTGTTCACCATGGGAAATATCGCGATACCTTGGAGGTCTACAAAGCAGACATTAGTCGCTACCTCTTTGGATCATGCATAGATTATCGCTTTTCACGAAGCAGTTCGTGAATGTATATGGTTACAATCCATAGTCACGCATGTTCAAAGTAATTATTGTTTTGAAGGTTACCATAGATGAGCCAACGAGCATTTATGAGGATAATGCTGCTTGCATTGAACAAATGAAGCAAGGCAACAACACCAAGCATATATCGCCCAAATTCTTCAATAATCAGCAACAACAGAAGCTCCTCAAGATCAAAGTAAACCAGGGTCAATCTGAAGACAATGTGGCGGACTTGTTTACTAAGTCATTGCCCAAATCCATGTTCGAGAAACATGTAGCAAGAATTGGCTTGCGGAAATTATCTGAACTTCCATTATCGTAGTCATCAGGGGGAGGCGCAGACATCAAGGGGTTATGTCCATATATTCATCTCGAAACATGAAAGGTGTGTTGTGCTCTTTTTCCCCTTCGACCGAGGTTATTTTTATCCCACTGGGTTTTTGTTAATCGGCAAAGTTTTTAGCGAGGCAACGAGAGAAGCATCTCTTTTAGGCAACACAAGAGGGAGTGTTCAAGTAAATCTCTAATTTATGTTTGGCCTAAACTCTAAGTTACTTGACCTAGTGATAATAGGGTTACATTAGAAGGATCTAGAATTCCTATTCAATGTATGATTACTTCCCTTATATGATTTGGATTCTATGTATTGTAGTTCTCTATATAAAGAGGCCCCTATTATCAATGAGAATACACAGCAAATTCCTTTCAATTCTCTGTTTCTCAACAACAATAAGTAGCTTATAAGGATTCTAAAACTAAATTAAGTAGGTTCCTGATTCCATATATATGCTCTGAAGGTTAGTTGCTGTTAAGTCAAGTCAAGCATGAATCATGCCAATATTATCAGTGATGACAAATAAAAAGTAGAAAACAATTTCTCTTGGATATTACTGTTACAGAAGTTGTGAATATTTTGTTTTGGCATGATTACATGAAGAAGGTATATAAAAGCTATAGAATCGAGATCCACCTTTCAAGAACAAGTTGATGAAATGTCACGTCCAGAATCTTGCACTGGTAGATTTAAATCTATCTGAGGTGTGAGCGTTACAAAGTTAAATATAAATAAACTTTTTCTTTTAGGCTCATCTAATCCCTTTTCGGCTCGCACACTCTTAGTACTCCTTTGCAAAGATTTTAGAGATTGTTGAGTGATCGAATAAAACCACACGCTCAGTGAGTAAGTCATGTAATATACCAAAGAATCCATCAAAGCCGGTCTTGAGCTTTTTGATGCCCATGGCGATTTTTTTTTTTTTTGTGCCCAACTATCTTAAATATACATGTAATAATTCTTACAAATGTCATACTCCAATTCTTTTTTTATGGGTTTGGAACCCAATCAAGCTGGGTGGCTCATCCCCATGCCGATTTTATTAGATGAAGAAACATTATACAAGGGGAGGACATAAACCCAAAACCCCGTATAGAAAACATTTACATATTTTTTCTTGCCACATAAAACTCCCAGCTAATCCAAAAGATCACACATATAATGTAGCACTTTGACACAATCACATAAAAAGAGACATGATAATATGTGTCTTGGTAAAACATATGAAGAATTCTGAATAAAAAATAAAAATAAAAAATAGAAAACCATAATCAAAAGTTGAACAAACAAATAGAAAATGACTTGGAAAAAAAAATAGAAATTATTAAGCATGCACTTACTCATGGTCAGCCTCTATTAAGTATGTGCTTCAACAAGAAAGCCAATAGATATATTCACCAAGTACTCATGGTTGGCCTCTATGAATAATTTCTTTTTCTCTTTTCTTTCTTTTTCTTTTCTGAGAACCTGAGAGTTGTTTCGAAGGAAAATTACTGAACTGGCTTGAAAAAACTCAAACAAGCAAACCCCCAAAACACCATACTTTGAATGATAAACACTTGAGCATAGAACATTAAAACTTGGAAATTTGGAATCAACATTTTTCCTTCTTGTTTTTTGTTTTCTGATCGAGAATGACATGCAACTCCAACTTCCAATTGCACCTAATATTGAAAATAGAAAACTGATGATTAGCATGTTGTTAGAAATCACTTTGAATCATAAACACTTGAGCATAGAACAAATGCAATAAAACCTAGAAATATGGAATCAGCTTTCTTCTTCTTGTTTTTTCTTTTCTGATCGACATTGACTTGCAACTTCAACTTCCAATTGCACCAAATATTGAAAATTGAAAACCGATGAATCAACAGAAAACAAAAAACAAGTAACAAGACTTTTGATATCCAAAATTTTCATCCGATATCAAAATTGAAGAACACCCAATACCTATTTTGATTTATACCTCAGCCTACGTTGATGGAAAGCCTAAAAATTTGTATGATCACTGTAGAATAACATAAACATAGATAGGAGAAAGATTGGGTGATGGATTGAAGAATTGAATAACCATTGAGACCAACTTAAGGAGAAAATTGCTCGGTTTCAAGGTTTAGGAGAGAGTAAGAGGCCCTAGAATAATCAATACTAGCGTCTAACTTTTTTGTGCATGCTGTTAGAAGAAGAATAAGAAGAAGAAGAAGAAGAAGAAGTAAAGACGCAGACTGCGTCTGGAAATCTGTAATTTTTTTTTTTTTACGTTCCACTACTCATTTAATTTATATATAATTAAATATATATTATATATATTTAATGATTTAAATATTATTTAAAAATTCCGTGCCCCCTTCTTTGTTGGCCCTGGGCTATCGCCAATGTTGCCAATGGGCAAGGCCAAGCTTGCATGCAGTTTTAAACATGTCAGAAAAATAATATATAATATTCAAAATTACATCATCCCCTTTTATTGGTTATTCTTCAATTTAGTGATCCTCATAGGCACCTATTGGCAATTTATGTCATATACCTCCATGTGATAAATTCTTACCTCGACATAACCAATCAAGACCACAAAACTGCATGAATAATCTGAACCACAAATTTCATATAATAAAATAAATAAATCTCATCAAGAAAATAAAACTGCTTCACTTCAAAAACAGAGAAATTTTTTAGAAATAGATATGAAATTTGAAACACATTAGATCACCTGCTCACCTCGACAATATGAATCACCTCTCAAAATACCGATCATAAACCGAGTCTCCTAATACGTGCCTTTTAAAAATCCCATCCAATCTTACTCAACCTCAAAATATCTAAAGAGGTTATTAAGAAGAATCCATAGCTTTTCGCAGATCCAAAATCGGAATTATAAATAAAAAAACTATGATCCGATGAAGTCTAGAAAAAGAAAGTATATAGAGAGAAGTTAGAGAGAGTTGAAAAATGTATACAAAAAATTATTACACGGCGCCGGACCATGGTACACGTGGTTATCTGGGTTAATGTTATTGGTCTATATAACTTGTACTAATTGCTTATTAGTCTTTTAATTTTTATTTTTTTTGTTCACACTTATGTAAGGTCACCAATCAAATTCAAGTAATATTATTGACCCGGATCACCATATGGCAACATCACGTTGTTGTCCGAGACCATAGAATAATTACTCATTAATAGAGACAGTAAATCTATTGAAATTTGCCACATGTCAAACCATGAAATTATGATAGAGTTTCATATACTAGAGTACAGTTTCTTTGTCCGTAGATTGTTAAAATTGTAAAAACTAGATGCTGAACAATTCGAATCCTGAACATCCAAATTCAATAGTTGTCTGGATCCTCTGTTGGGGCTTACTCCGGAGATCGATAACTCCATCTTGTGAGACATATTAGGTTACATCAAAACTCTCGTGTCAAATTCTACCATGCAATTAGCATTAATTGCCTGCCCTAGGCTCTTTCCTGGTGAAATGAAAGATTAAATTCGAACGAACATGAAAACAACAATAACATGCAGCGATCGATCAAAAAGAGGAGACATATATTACTTCTTGTCAAATTTAATTAATGGAGACTTGATTTGGAACTTATCGAGGATTAGCTAAAGCTAGCTAGCTAGCAAAATGGGCGAAATAGATAGGGAAGGGTAATTAATCAAGTCATTGGAATGTTGAGGGTGTTGAGCATAGACCATTCGCCACTTGGCCTTCCAAGGGTGAACTCTAGGTTAAGATACGTATGATCCAAAGATGACAAGGAGCTACAATCCAACTGGTGACCTGAACCCGAATTCTCCTCCTCCACCTAATCAAGTTTCAAATAAACTATATCATTCACCATGATACACCAATGCATCTTAATAACTTGTAAAAAAATTAAAAGAATTTTGGTAGGTTTTGATGTGCACGTATGTATACCTTGGTGCCATTTGAGGATGGGGAATGAGAATACGTCAAAGAATTTCCATGACTTATTTTGCAGCTGCCATTTGTCTCCCTCGTAGAATGCCACGATCCTCTGCTCACAATTAATCAACAGGCTAGTGATCAAAAACTTGAATAATATATCAAATCATCCAAATGAAACCAATTACATATACTCTGGTATGGTATATATGATGCAGTACGTGAATATTAGATGTCCCCTTGCAGTCAAAGAGATAGTACGTGAACATTATTGCTCACTGCCATACGTAATTGGAGTCAACAAATCCATCAATTTGAGGCCAAGACATTATTAGAGTATCAGACAAGATGCATAGTCAATCTCTCCTACCTATCAAAGTTTGTTATAGCTAGTTTCTTTTCTTTATGATCTCTACCAACCAACTATAGCCGTTTGATTACAAGTGCAATATGTATCGAGTTTGCAGTCCCTTGACTTTTAGGGACACATTAGGATGCATGATCATATGTGTATGGAGCTGGCTTAGCTTATAAAGGCTATACCTTGACGTAATAGAGGTTCATGCCAGTATGAAATTACAAACCCTAGCAAATTAAATAAGTAACTTCATCAAAATCAATGTACTTTGAGATACCTCCAGCAATAAATGCTCTAGACTAGTAACAACGATAGACACCATGTTGGGCAAAAACAAAAACAAAAAAAAATAGGGTCTTTAATCAATTTTTTCCAAGACATAAGCATGCCGATATTCGTGCATGTATGTCTGCATATATTTATTATCTATCTATTTTGCAGGAGCTAGAGAAGATCAGGTGAAGAGTCGCGTTTAGATCATAGACATAGAATGAATTGGCTACCTGCTGGGCTTTTGCAGAAGCAGTGTTGGAGGTGAATTAATAGCCTTCTCAGAATCACAAGGTAGTACTGATCCATTTACTTGAACATTATTATTCCCTGGATTTTGGTCCAAACCCATATCTATCTGCTGCCCTTCGTTTCCTGCAACCAGAGTAAATGTAGATAGATCGATCAGCTAGCCGTTAATACTGGTCTTGCTTTTTCAGACACCAACCAAAACTAATTCACTTCACATGGATTGTACTGAGTAGTGAGTACTGATCGAAGGAAGGAGCTAGGTCCAATAATAAATAATAATCTCAGTCTCGACCAGGCATTTCATTTTGTTTTAGTCTAGTTGGGTCAAAATGATGATAATAGAGTAGAGTACTATGTCCCACTGAGATCGCCCAGGCTTCGAAACAAAGAGAATAATGGAAGATAAATAAAAATGGGGCCGGTCCTTTGAGATAGAGATCGATCATGCAAATATCAAATATGAAATCAGAGCTAACTCTATATATATATATATATATATTGGAAAATCCATTCCATTATTTACCTGTTCCTTTGTGGTCAGTGCTCTTCACTGTTCTATACATCTGCATGATATCAAAACCCAAACAAAAAGAAAAATCATGAGAAAAAAAGGTCCACATTGCTAAGATTACCCCCTCTTGATGCCATTTTGTCCTTACATCCCTTGTTGTTTACCCCGCCCCCCAAATGAATCATTCCAATAATATTTATATGTTAAATGCAGAATGTTATTTGAAACCTCCTCAAAATTAGAAATTAAGAGAACCAATGTTATCAGCTATCACTCTTATGTTTTTATTCAAAGCAAACAAGATTAAGCACAGTATAAGCTAGCCCACCTGCAAATGACTCTTCACGTGAGCAAGAGTTAGATCCTTCACATTCATCAACTCTAACACCGATTTTGGCGTTGCTCCTGCATTTGGATTTCATTTCCGAGAGATATGGTAATTAACTAATTAGAAATGCAACTTATTTAATCCTTGTGAAACAAATAAAAGACGTCTAGCTTGTATATATGTGTATCTTACTTTCATGGCCGCCGAGAAGCTGGACTGCATGAACGAAATGGGCATGAAGGGTTGTAGTCCACCGCATCCTCGGAGCTCTGACGCTTCTTTTCACATTCCCGACAGTTCTGGCGCTTCTTTTGAAATCTCGGCCGTAGATTTGAGGATGATGATGATGATGATGATGATTGAAGTTTCTTGGCAGTAGAGGTGTTGAACTAGTACGACTACTCATGATATCCTTCATTTCAAGACCTAAACTCAAATTTGGCTCGGGCTCAGTGGAAGCGAGATTATAACTAGTCCTCTGATCTAAGTGGTAGAGAACATTTTCATGACTCAAATCACTCCCACTGCTAGCGGAGTCGGTGGTTGAGCTCCTATCACCGTTAATTGCTTTTCTTGCTAAACCCATCTCGTAGTGATCTGACGGTGGGCTGATCTGTAAAGAGAGATCAGGCAAGGGTGAAGAAGTAGTTTTCATTATAGGGTTTGAGTTTGAGCTCAGGTACATCATGAGGATGAAGAACAGAACAAGGAATGAATCAGAGAGAAGTGGACCAAATAATAATCTGAATTAACGGTAACTATAGTGATTATACGGTGATGAGTGGCTTATGATTTGCACTGCACTGGGTTTGAGAAAGTGATGGATGCAGATGCCGGAGATAGGCTTTTATAAAAAGTAGTACTAGATAGATAGGAAGATCTATTTAAAATCTGAACACATAGAAAGCTGGTGCGAGCAGTTAGTACTCGATCAGAGAGAGAATGCTAGAAATGAGAAAGTAACTCGGTCTTTTTGGGAACAAGGGTTGAAAGAAAAGCTATTGAAAAGGAAAAACTGTGTATTTAAGAGTAATGGTAGTTGCAGAGGGACGGATCAGTAGTAGTAGAGAGCTGAGAGTCCATACTCCATACACACATGACACAGACAGAGTCTCAGAGAGAGAGAGAGAGGGCCCGTTTTTCGTTTTTATGGTAGAGAGATCGATTAGCTAAGAGAGAGAGAATGAGTGAAAAGGAAGTGGCAATAGGATATAATGGAGGTTTCTGCAGGGAGGAATGGTTGGAATTCGAGAAAACAAAAGGGCCAACTGTTCAATGGAATTTCGGAATCGCGTCCATCTCATTTTAATTCCATAGATCGATTGCGACCCATTTGATTTAAATACCCTACTCCTCTTGTTAATTTCTGCCAGATATTATTCTAAATTAATTTGATATATTTTCTTTACAATATAGACCGTTTGTTTATATTTCCTCACATAAGAATATTTCCATTTTTCTTCATGATATTGACTGGCAGGCCACAAATATCTCCGTGCAAAGATGCATGCTGACCTAGCTAGCTAGCCCTATTCATTTTCTTCAATTGCAGACGTGGTGTGAACTATATCAGTTTCAGTACTGTAGAACATAAAACCCAAGAACGTCATTTACATAAATAACTACGTACGTACATTATGATGCATCCATGTGAGTTGTAAGAACTTCTTATAAATGCCTTAATTTGTTTCTCGCCTAACCTAACCAATTAAACCGACTATAAACTGTAGCCAGCTAGCTGATCTAGGGCATGCAAGTGTGCCTTCTATACCTCTATATTTAGTCACTGGCCGGTGACCTACTGGGGAATACAAGTTTTTCAATCATAATTGAGCTGTACACGTGCGAAGCATGAGAGAAATATCAGCTAATTAAGAGAGTTCAGTCGACCTTAGCTAGAATTAGTTTAGATTAAAACTGGGTTGAATTGAATTATGGTGTCGTTAGAAATAATGAAATGGCACGAGCAGGGAATATGTATGAAGTATGAATGAAATGAAGCACATATGGAATAGAAGGCATAGGGATAGATTAAAGGAACGAACCTAGGTCATGTCAGAGTGGCTGGGCTGTCCGGCGACACCACGGTCGCAGACGCACATGCAATGCAACTCTGACTCTGACTCCGACCTAACCTCTGCATTCGAGTTTTGATCCCACGCGCTGCATGGAAACTTCAATCACCTGGTTGAGGAACAGTGCGTGCGGGAAGAGAGCGCGTGGCCGGGAAACAAGGTAAGAGCTTTGAACGGCTAGCATTTGTCGGATCCATAGCGTTCGATCGTCGTCCCCAATATTCCCTCTCCATGTCGCAAGTAAATAGTATTCCTTGGCCAAACCAAAACCAAACTCATCTGTCTGTCGAGCCCCTCCCACCCGCGCGTGGAAGTTCATTCAAATTCTATAATATATGTGAAGGGAAGAGAAGCAAGGAAGGACCATATTCCTCGGCGTCAACGTGGGTTGTGGTCACGTGACATATGGACAGGACGTGACCTCGTCTAAGCAATAAGCTCTTTCTTTGTTCTCTTCTATTGCTCTTATAAGTTGATTCTCCTCTGCCGATGACTTTTGTAGATTAATCCGACTTGTTTAGTTGTTTATAATGGTGATTACAGAAACAACAAGATATGACTAAAAACTAAAAAGAAACCTTAGCTTAATCATTTGTTAATAGTTATCGAAGCCCCGGTCAGCGCCTGATGCGCTCTAGATACTCCGGGAAATGAAACTTTTGTATTACTCTTTCTCGCTACCTCCTTGCTTAATGAATTAACAATTAGCAAGTACCCTCAAGTTTGAGGGAGGGGAGGGCTTTTCATCTCACATATATTCCTTCATGTACCCTCATGTTGTTTGGATTATTGAATAATAAGGTTGCAGGAGATAATATGCGGTCAGCATGTCTCTCTATGGCTTAGCTCTGATCGATCACTACTAACTTGCGATGTTATCAAATGCATGCTTGCTTGTGCTTATATTCCCCATCGATATTCCATGCCCTTGTCTCATAACGCAACCACCATGCATCCTCTCCATCTTTTTTTATTTTAATCTTCAAGAGGATATCTCTAGCTACTTTTTAACATCTTTCTTTCCTGACAAGGACCCAATTTGAATCCACGTTAAGAACAATTCAAATCACTACTACTTTCATTTCATGTGCCACCTACCCTAGCTTTGTATTTTATACCAAACCCTTGACTAAATAGACAGAAGCTAGATGTACTAGTTGCCCAGTTAGGTTTAATCCATTACAAACCTTAGGCAGTCCTTGTTTATTTATATATTTTACCAAATTACGTTAGATCAGAGAGAATAGATGATGAATTAACAAATTGGTGAGTCTGGCTCCAACGGTTGAGTTTCAACATTACCTTTCAGAAGATGTAAAGTTAATTGATGTGCCACATTATTACAAGCTCGTGTAAACAATTCTTATCATTGTTTCAACTAGTAATAGTTTTGAGATCCTTGTTCAAGTACAACAAGGTGCCGTTTTTGCAATGAACAAGAGACAGTTGAACTCCCCTTAAACATTTTGGTTGACACTAAGGATTCAGCTTTAATAGAACATAATGTTCAAAAGATTTGTTGGGGTGATTTAGAAAATGAGGAACCTCTTGGTCATACACGTTATGGTCAATCTGAGATCAATTATGAAACTTAGTTTGATTAGGGTGAAGCGGATGAGAATCTTCTTTGCGCTCTCCCAAAGCCTCAGCACAAAAAATTCAAGGCAAAATAATATCAAACTAGTTCAAGGTACCATGCACGCAATCAGACACATACGATGCGTCTCAACTCTTAAACCTTTAGTTGCATGTTTGGATTTTCGTTAATCTTCAACCATATTTATATATGATTTAGTACTGTTTTTTACATTTTTATTCTTTATAAAGAGTTTTGGTCTCGTGTCCCCCTCAGATCTGGTGTTTATCTCCTTTTATCTTAATAAATGTTCCTTTTGCCAACAAAAAAAAAAAAAAACTTGTATATGTCTATGTGTTTCAATTAATTTGCGTTTATTCTTCGCATTTCCTTCATGATTTAGTGCACCTCAAGTTATTATGCAGTCGTCGCATAATTTAATTATATTATACTTTACCACAACAGTACACATGTTCTTGAAAATATATATATATATATATATATATGTTGGTTGCTTCTGTTTTACTGTTTAGATGCTTTCTAAAAAAGATCATACTATTTTCTAATACCCACTCAATATTTCACCTCTACACACACATACCACGTGTTATAGACCTGTCTATATGCATGATATATTTGACATCTAAACCGACAATTGGAGCTAGCTAGCTAGTCTACTGTTAAAATCTTTTACAACTAGGGTTAATTAATACGTACATATGTGCTAGTCATTACATGCATGTTTGATGAATGGAGACGGTTTTGAGAAGAATGAAAGTTTTAAGTAGGGAAGAATATGTGTGTACAGGGGAAACATGCATAATTGATGAGTAGAGAAGATTTTGGGAATAATGAAGATGCTATTGGAATTTTGGATTTTCATTTTGCACTTTAATATCTACATTTATTATTAATTTTCAACTCATAAGTTACACAAATGAAGTGTACACTTCACTTTCCAATAGAGCAACTATATATAACACTTCTAATAGGGGGTTTCAGGGTTAATCCCTAGTTTCTAATAAGGTAAATCAATATTTGCTAGCACCAGAAGCTGCTGAATTATTCGATCACAAGTTCACAACTAGTGATTAAATTACTGTCCTTGCTTTTAAACACAACAGTAATTTACCAACCGTGAATTTAAAATAGAAGTCCGGTATCTGTGCTGATTGATCATAATTCAGAAAGGAATCCATATAATAAAGAGAAGAATATTAGTTTGTTCATGGCGATTCGCGAGATAAGGATACAGCCATACAAGCATGTGTAGGTTTGCTTTGAGATTTGAATAAATTCTTAATCCTCACATCTGACCACCTTCTTCTGCTCCGATCTCTTTCCTTTGAGTATTAACGAAACGACAAAACAGAAAGGAAGGAATCACCGGAATCAGCGCCGTTTAGGCTGACGTGCCCCATCAAGTTGCTTGGATTAATATTGTTTAATCAAACAAGGGAATAATAATAAACATGCCAATTCATGCATGGCGCGCCTTCCCTTCGTTCTCGTCGTCTAGGGTTGCTGGTTTCTGTGAATCAATTGTGTGATACGAGACATAAATTTATCTTCTCAAGGCCTTGGAAATTAAAGCAAGAGGATCAGGATTAGCAGCTGACAGCTTGCTGGCAATAGTAACTCATTCTCCTAGGCCCTCCAATAATAAGATCATGATGAGATAATGATCAAGGTTCAAGCAAACTAACTGATTAACAATAATTTATGCATGCGTGCCAGTCAAAACACAAACCAAAAGGTTCAAGATTTCGATATGGAGGTTTCTTTCTGTCACTTTTGGCCTAGAGGTGATGACACCATTGATCAAGTAATTTACAGAGGTAAAATGAAGTCAATTACTTTTACCTAGAGAAAGAGGAACAGAGAAGGAATGAGGTCAGACATACGCATGCATGCAAGGCCTTGAAACTTGAGACCCTAAAATCTTTACCCTTATAAAATTGGCGGATAGGTTGATACCATCATTGCCTTCATCTCGATGGTAATTGGTAGCTAAATTAATTTCTTAATAATAGGTCTACCTTCACACAGCATATGGTAGCCATCTAATTACATTCTACTCAATCTTTTCAATTTCAAATTTGTTACCTAATTTATAAAAGGAAAAAAAGGAACATAATTTAAGGAAAACCGAAGAAAGATACATGCTTACATTTCTCTGTGCGAATACACGCGTCGATTGTATATATGCATTTTTTTCCCCTAAGCTGGTCTCGTTTTCAATCATGAAGCGTTGATGGGTTTTCTATAACTGAACAAAGAGGGCAATCATGCATATGCATAAGAATATATCCATCCCATCACTTTATTAAGTCCCCACACCTCTATTTCTATCATTTATCAAAAGATACAAAATAACAAGTTCTTGTTTGCTTGGGAAAGTCATTCACTCATTTGGGTATTCCCGTGACACTGTCTCTCACTTTCCAATAGTTGTTGTTGCCTCTGCACCACACAAATCAAATTCCTTATTGTATTATTATATACCCAATCTATAACATATATATAGTTGTTTATATTTTTCCGATCAAAGTTTAAGGACCCTTACATTAATTTATACTATTCCCACACCGATATAAGGGAAGGAATTAGGGATTTCCGATTTTATTTCTGCTCCTCATCATATAATATCTTGGAAACCTAAACCTTAATGCATCCAACGCATGCATACATCTTTATCTACGTCTACATTTTTTCTTTCATAATAGCAAGCGAAGCTAATAATTACTATATCAAATGATCGAGGCTAATGTTGCCGGCTCCCTCAAGTGAAGGCTAAACACACGAAAAATGTCTTATGCTTTTCCAAACTCATGGGAACAGATTTCGGAACTTTCTCTAAAAAAATAAATGATCCGATTTCATGATTTTCTACCCAAAAGGCCAAAACCGTGGATCATAGCACACAATTTTTTTGTCAAAATTGCATGTTATTATTTTCTTATTAAAATCTTTCAATTCATAAATTATTATTTTTAAGTAATTATAAAACTGACAAAATTTAAAAATCTCCATCAACTTTATTTTTGCGATTTTGCAAATTTGAAAAACTAAGAAAATCATTAAAAAAAAAGATTGACATTTTTGTGATCCATCAGTTGCAGCAACTCATAGAAATTATGTTTTACCAATAACGATGTTATGGTGCAACAAAACTTCAATAAAAAAGAGTGTTAACAAATTTGACATATTGTTATGCAATACAAATATAGCCGTTTAAATATTGCGAGGATGGGAATATGGGATACTTACTTTGATAGCCTAGAAATATAGAATTCAATAATATATCAGAAAGAGCATATATAATATATATGTATAAGAGTAAGTGTCATAAACAGTCTCTGAAATTTTTGATTTTCAACATTTTAAAACTATCACATTAGTACATCAAAATTAATCCTCGACATATTGTTAGTACCCTTCATTAATAACACTGTTAACTCATATTTTTTGGTTAAGGCTCTCTCTCTCTTTCTCTCCCGTCTCTCCTTCCCTCCCTCCGTCCTTCACACATAGATCCATTAATCGAGATAATTAGTCGTTGATCACTAATTTGAAATTAGAAAACAAACAAGCATAAAAATAACACTAATACATGCAAAACAAAAGTAATTAGGAGGAAGAGGCTCTGATAAAAATCTATAAAATGAGGATTTCATGAGCACTTTTTAACGATGGCAAATTGGATGTTACATATTTATGTATCCATAAGTATATCACTTATGAAGATTTTATTCCAAAGTGCTTGTCACGCCCCAAATTTTAGAATAACAATTCCAAAATCCGAAACATGAATATACTACAACACAAAATAATCATCCTGAAAATTTTTTCTTTTCTTAACATACTCACCACACAGAATAAAATCAAACCGAATTTAGTCTCGGTTAATTATTACAACTCAAATCCAAATGTAATGTAAAGCTCTAAATGAGCATACACACACATCACGACTAAATAAATAACATGACTGCTGTAACACCTAAGCAGCCCGGTCACCTCCCTGATTATCCCGACCTGCAGGAATATCCGCTACACCATTGAATAGTGTACCGGGATTGCAACAACACAAAACCCGGTAAGCTTATGAAAGCTTGTATGAGTAAAAGAATGAACTGTTGCTTAATTTAATCTCATTTATTTCCACACACAGCAACACTCAAATATTTCCACATATGCAAATAATAACAATCTCAATCCAACACCAATTCAATACATCAAGACAACCCAACTCACACTTTCCCCATAACTCTCATCATCGTATTTATAAAAATACGGTATTTGACAGACTAGAGCTCTAACTGAATCGTAGCCCGTCACCTGGCCTAGGTTATGGCATCCGACATATTTATCAATTATTGTATTTCATCAATATGTATACCTATATACATATTTAGAACGTCCAATAATTCCACATACTCAACCAATCGTATCCCATCATCCACACTAGGATTAGAGCGTCCGATTACTCACACCAGTCATTACATCGACCCTAAACCCATAAATGAACACAACATATAATTTCACATACTGAAATCAACCCAACCAAGATACATCATATTATTATGGTATTACACCATCGAAATAAAATCAACTCATCAATTCCACTCAATCAAATCACCAATCAAATAAACCACTCATCAATATATATTTTCCACGTAGATATATATATACGTAATCATCCACTCAGGAATGACCACTAATACCATCTATAGATCACACAAGAAAATTATGAAATTCATTTGTATAGTAAAATTCATTTTACTTACCTATGGACCGTGGTGATTCAAGTCCATGAAATTTTAAAACAAATATTTAATCCGCAAATATTTTTCACACAATTACCAAAATAAATAAATTAAAATGTTCGGTTCGTAATATGAACCACGTGAGTTTTACTCACCTCGAAACTCCCGCTGCGTCTTCAATATAATTATAAATTATAATTTATAATTAACGCCGCTAGCCCACGAAATTAAAATCCGTCAATCACCTAATCAAATGTGATTCGAATTTAGCCAACAATTTCAACTCATAATTTAACCACTAATTAACGGTCAGATTCTAATTTACATTAAAATCCGACGAGCGGTTTCTCACGAATCGCTCCCCTAATTACCGTTTTTCACATATACGAAGATCCAACGGTCGGATCTTCGCCCATGACCACACAAAGCCTCTGGGACAGTCATATGATCATCATAACAAATTTACAAGTTCATCCAACGGTCATAATTTCACAGATCAAAAATCTAACGACCGAAATCGATCGAAATCACAAAATTCATAACTAATTCATACGATATCCAAAAAATGCGTATAATACGCCGAAATGATCGTATCGAAACATAGAATCATAAAATGAACAGAAACCAAATTTTAGACCTCCGGAGGTGGCCGGAAAAGGCCGCCGGAGTTAGGGACAGAGCCGCCACCGACCACCACCAATGGTGTCGGGGCCGATCTTGTCCCCTTCGTTTCATCATTCTGAGCAACTTTCATAACTAGCACAAGACCTAAAAATGAACGGAAAGCGTCGAAATTACCGATTTACAGTCGGTGGCCGGAAAAAATGCAGAAACCGGTGAGCTTGAAAACCGACGTGAAAACTGCAACCTCAGGCCCCGATCCCTTCAGGAAACTTGTTCAGAACTTCCTTGCGAACTCAACAAGCTTGGAATCACAAGAAACGATCGTGTATAGCTCGAGATATCTTGATCGAAAGTTTCGGTATTTCGATCCGTTCGGGTCGAGCTCCGACGAACGTGAAAACGTTCGACCCAGTTCCGGTCCTTCTTGGTGCTTGTAGAGGAAGTTGAGGCGAGCTCAATGAAGCAAGAATCAAGTGAAATGATGGAGTGTAGCTCGAGATATCGAGATCGAACCGAAAATGGACGTTTTCGGTTCGGGCTTCGCCGCCGCCGCCACGGGCTGCGCCGCCGTGTGAGACTGCCTCCGGGAGCTAGAGCAGCTCGAGATGAACGCCTGGGACTTGGTTTGAGGTCGAGAGGTGGTCTGTGGAGGGAGAACAATTAAGGAGAAGTTTTCCTCCCCTTTCGGCCGTGAGCGTCGGTGAGAGAGAGAAAAAAACCCAGTTTTTTCTGAAACTGGAAGAGGAAGAAGAAGAAAGAAAAAAAAGAAGAAAGAGGAACCGGTAGGGAAAAAAAATTAGGGTTTGCAAAAATTTTTCTATATATACAAGTTTCGGAAAACTTCGAAATTCGATAACTAATTCAGAAAAAATCCGATCTTCGTGTTCCGCATGTGCACGGACTCGTATCGACGAGCTCTACAACTTTCATGAAGGAAGTTTCTCCAAATTTCGTACGTAGAAAAAGTCGATTTCTCAAACCGAGTATTTCGAGCTTTTCGTTAAAATAAACGTTTCGAAACTTTGATAATTGTAAAAATGAATGATTATCGAACATAAATCGTGAAATCGTATAATAATCATTCGATACAATAATTCGAAATAAAAAAGGAATTTGCGGGTATTACAATCTACCCCCCTTAAAGGAATTTCGTCCCGAAATTCAAGTACTCATTTCCCCAAAAAGCTGTGAATACCTCGTCCTCATGTCAGATTCTAACTCCCATGATGCATCACCCTCATCATGATGACTCCACAACACCTTCACGAGATCAACCTCTTTCCTACGAAGTTTCTTTGTAGACCTATCCAAGATACGAACAGGTTCAACTACAAACGTCACATCCGGGTTCACTTCGATCGTACCGTGGTCAATCACGTGAGACTCATCTCGAACATACTTCCTGAGCAGAGACACATGGAAAACGTTGTGCACACCCGACATGCTAACAGGTAAAGCAAGACGATATGCTAAGTTACCAACCCTTTCTAGAATCTCAAAGGGTCCAACATACCTCGGTGCGAGTTTTCCCTTCTTGCCAAATCTCACTACACCTTTCATTGGTGAGACTTTCAAGAACACAAGATCACCTGTCTCAAACTCCAACGGTCTCCTCTTCAAGTCAGCATAACTCTTCTGTCTACTCTGTGCAGTTCGGATTCTGTCCCGAATAGTAGTGACCTTCTCTGTAGTCTCCTGTACAATCTCAGGTCCAATGAGCCCTTTATCCCCTGCTTCCGCCCAACAGATAGGAGTTCTACATGGCCTACCATAAAGAGCCTCATATGGAGCCATACCGATACTAGAGTGATAGCTGTTGTTGTAGGCAAACTCTACCAATGGCAGATGATCCGCCCAACTACCCTTAAAGTCCAGAACACAAGCTCTGAGCATGTCCTCCATCACCTGATTCACTCTCTCGGTCTGTCCATCTGTTTGTGGGTGAAATGCAGTGCTCATAGCAAGAGACGTACCAAATGCCTTGTGGAACCTACGCCAGAATTCCGATGTGAAACGAGCATCACGATCCGATACAATCGTCACAGGCACTCCATGAAGCCTCACTATCTCGTTCACATATAACTTACACAATGCATCACCTGAGTACGTTTTTGCCACCGGAAGGAAGTGTGCTGATTTAGTCAACCGGTCAACAATCACCCAAATCGAGTCATAACTTTGCCTGGATCTGGGCAATCCAGTCACAAAGTCCATAGAGATGTCTTCCCATTTCCACACAGGAATCGATAAGGGGTTCAGCATTCCTGCTGGTCTCTGATGCTCTGCCTTCACCTGTTGACAGGTAAGACACTTCGATACGTGTTCCGCCACATCCCTCTTCATACCATACCACCAAAACTGCCTTCGTAGATCCATATACATTTTAGTACCTCCTGGATGTATAGTATATCGAGACCTATGTGCTTCCCGCATGATCTCCTCCCTGAGGTTATCAACACTCGGTACATACAATCTCCCTCGAAATCTCAACCCTCCATCAGCCCCAATCATCCACTCAGAAGGACCCTCCACATCCGGGTCAGCAGTCATCTCAGAAATCCTCGCCTGAGCAAACTCATCAAGTGTCTGACCCTGAATGATCCTGGAGATCAAGGTGGGCTGTAAGATGATACTACCGAGAAAGATTCCCTGTCCTGCTCCTGCGGGCATAAGGTCAAACTCAGATGCAGCTTCTAACATGCGCCACTCCTGCACCATAATCGATGCCATGATTACCCGCGGTTTCCTACTCAAAGCATCCGCCACCACATTCGCCTTTCCGGGATGATACTCCAAGGTGAAATCATAGTCCTTAATGAGCTCCATCCATCTCCTCTGCCTCATGTTCAATTCCTTCTGGGAGAATAGATACTTCAAACTCTTGTGATCAGAAAAGAGTTCGAATTTCTCACCATAAAGATAGTGCCTCCAAATCTTCAAGGCAAACACCACAGCTGCTAGCTCTAGATCATGAGTAGGGTAATTCCGCTCATGTACCTTCAACTGTCTAGAACCATAAGCAACAACACTACCATTCTGCATCAACACACACCCCAAACCCTGATGAGATGCATCGCTGTAAATGACCAGTCCACCACCACTAGTAGGAATGGTCAACACCGGAGCTGTAGTCAATCTAGTCTTCAGCTCAATGAAAGCCTTCTCACACTTATCCGACCATACGAACTGAGTGTCTTTCCTGGTCAATTTGGTCAAAGCCGAAGCAATACCAGAAAACCCTTCAATGAAGCGTCTGTAATAACCGGCCAATCCAAGGAAGCTACGGATTTCTGTAACCGTAGTAGGGCGACTCCAACTCATCACTGCTTCAACCTTCGAAGGATCCACAGAAACTCCATCCTTCGAGACCACATGACCAAGGAACTTGACTTCACTCTGCCAGAAGTCGCACTTCTCGAACTTGGCAAATAGTTTCTGCTCTCTCAATGTCTGCAGCACTATTCGCAGATGCCTCTCATGCTCAGCTGACGACCTTGAATAAATCAAGATGTCGTCAACGAACACTACCACAAACTGATCCAAGTAAGGACTGAACGTACGGTTCATCAAGTCCATAAATGCTGCGGGGGCATTCGTGAGACCAAAAGGCATGACAAGAAACTCAAAATGTCCATACCTGGTCCTGAACGCCGTCTTTGGAATATCTTCCTCCTTCACCCTCAACTGGTGATATCCAGACCTCAAGTCAATCTTCGAGAATACAGTAGCTTCTCTGAGCTGATCGAACAAGTCATCAATCCTAGGTAAAGGGTACCTATTCTTGATGGTCACCTTGTTCAACTGTCGATAATCCACACATAGACGAAGTGAACTGTCCTTCTTCTTCACAAACAACACTGGTGCACCCCAAGGAGACACACTTGCCTGAATGAACCCTTGTGCAAGTAAGCCCTCAATCTGAACCTTCAACTCCTGAAGTTCAGCTGGAGCCATTCGATAAGGTGCTTTCGACACAGGTGAAGTTCCTGGTATCACATCAATGGAGAAGTCCATTACCCTTTTCGGAGGTAACCCAGGGATCTCCTGAAACACATCTTCATACTCTGAAACTACAGGAATCCCTGTAATCTTTGAAGTACTACTCCCTGATTCAATATGGGCCAAAATCCCTATCCTCATGGTGATGTCAGACTTCAGGCAACGGTAATGAAACACCGGTTGTCCCGGAACATGGAAGGACACAATCATCCTAAAGCAATCAATAACAGCATGGTTCGGGCTCAACCAATCCATACCCAAAATCACATCATACGTGTGATCAGGAATCACAATCAAAGATGCAGAGAACTCTCTGCCACCAATCCCAATAGGGCAATCATCACAAAGCATGCTAAGCTCAAGAGACACACCGAGAGGTGATGTAACACACAATGATCTAGTCAGAGGCATAGCAATCAAACCCAAAACATCCACAACCGAACTAGATATGAAAGAGTGTGAGGCTCCCGTATCAAACAGTACTCTAGCAAGAAAGTGATAAACAGATAAGGTACCTTCCACTCCCGTGCCTGCCTGACCGATGGCAAAGACCCTAGCATGAGCAGGTGGTAACTGCCTCTGCTGGTTACCCTGCACTCTACCCTGAATCCGAGGACACTCCCTAGCCTGATGCCCTGCTTGTCCACAACTGTAGCATAACCTACCCCGTGGCTTCGTGCACGCACGAGAGATGTGGCCTGGCTCGCCACAGTTAAAGCACTTCACTGGAGCTGCTGGTGCTATCTGCCTGATAGGCATAGCCTGAACAGGAGGAGCTACTGCTGCCCTAGCTGGAGCCTGATGCTGAAACTGAGTCCTCTGTCTCTTCCAGAACCCACCCCTGAAGTCTCTAGCTCTACTGCTCCCTGCTATGGCCTTCCCCTTGCCCTGGAAGTCTCTCTCAGCAGACTCCTTCTCTCTACGAATCAGGTTCTGCTGCTCAATGATCTGTGCCTTAGCCAAGATCTCTCTCTTGGTCTTCAGCTCCAAGATAGCTACATCACGCTCGATCGAAGGACTCAACCCTCTCTGAAACTTCTTGGCCAAGTCCTCATCCTCCATCTGCCTCACATACTTGTACAATCTGGAGAACTCCGCATCATACTCAATTACGGTCATCTTCCCCTGTACAAGTGCAAGGAACTCTCGCTCCAACCTCTCCTTCACTGCTGGTGGAAAGTACTTCTCCCTGAACAGCCTCTCAAAGCCGTCCCATGTCAAGGTAGACACCTCAATGCTCCTCTGAGTGACGTTCCACCACACCCTAGCCTCATCCTTCAGCATGAAAGCGGCTAGCTTCCTCTTATCGGTCTCAGTGCAATCAAGCAGATCGAAATAAGTCTGCAAATCCTCTATCCAACGATCCGCCACCATATAGTCTGTGCCTCCTCCAAACTTGGTTGCTCCCAAGCGAGTAATTTCCCTTGCTAGCATCAGCAAGCGAGCAGGATTATCAACCACAGCTACAGGAGGAATAGGCTGATCCTCATATGGTGCATCTTCCTCCGACTCGAATACTTCTTCAACTGGAGGGGCCCTACCCCTTCCTCGGCCTCTACCCCTGCCACGAGGTCTACCTCTACCCCGACCTCTGGCCTCGTTTCCCTCAATCTCCATTACCTAAAAAGCATGATATACTTGATTAATACACGCATAACACTTAAATAAAGCATAAGTCAATGCAAGTCCATATTAACCAAGTACTGATCATACATAACGATACTCAAATTTCCTAAAAGTACTAACGTTCCTAGCCAACCTAACGCACTCACATACCCAATGACATTGTCAATACCGAAGAGCACACGATGGGGATCCGCTGCAGACGGGCCATCACTCGGTAAGTATTGACATATCACCAAATATGTACCTTACGCTCTGATACCAAACTGTCACGCCCCAAATTTTAGAATAACAATTCCAAAATCCGAAACATGAATATACTACAACACAAAATAATCATCCTGAAAATTTTTTCTTTTCTTAACATACTCACCACACAGAATAAAATCAAACCGAATTTAGTCTCGGTTAATTATTACAACTCAAATCCAAATGTAATGTAAAGCTCTAAATGAGCATACACACACATCACGACTAAATAAATAACATGACTGCTGTAACACCTAAGCAGCCCGGTCACCTCCCTGATTATCCCGACCTGCAGGAATATCCGCTACACCATTGAATAGTGTACCGGGATTGCAACAACACAAAACCCGGTAAGCTTATGAAAGCTTGTATGAGTAAAAGAATGAACTGTTGCTTAATTTAATCTCATTTATTTCCACACACAGCAACACTCAAATATTTCCACATATGCAAATAATAACAATCTCAATCCAACACCAATTCAATACATCAAGACAACCCAACTCACACTTTCCCCATAACTCTCATCATCGTATTTATAAAAATACGGTATTTGACAGACTAGAGCTCTAACTGAATCGTAGCCCGTCACCTGGCCTAGGTTATGGCATCCGACATATTTATCAATTATTGTATTTCATCAATATGTATACCTATATACATATTTAGAACGTCCAATAATTCCACATACTCAACCAATCGTATCCCATCATCCACACTAGGATTAGAGCGTCCGATTACTCACACCAGTCATTACATCGACCCTAAACCCATAAATGAACACAACATATAATTTCACATACTGAAATCAACCCAACCAAGATACATCATATTATTATGGTATTACACCATCGAAATAAAATCAACTCATCAATTCCACTCAATCAAATCACCAATCAAATAAACCACTCATCAATATATATTTTCCACGTAGATATATATATACGTAATCATCCACTCAGGAATGACCACTAATACCATCTATAGATCACACAAGAAAATTATGAAATTCATTTGTATAGTAAAATTCATTTTACTTACCTATGGACCGTGGTGATTCAAGTCCATGAAATTTTAAAACAAATATTTAATCCGCAAATATTTTTCACACAATTACCAAAATAAATAAATTAAAATGTTCGGTTTGTAATATGAACCACGTGAGTTTTACTCACCTCGAAACTCCCGCTGCGTCTTCAATATAATTATAAATTATAATTTATAATTAACGCCGCTAGCCCACGAAATTAAAATCCGTCAATCACCTAATCAAATGTGATTCGAATTTAGCCAACAATTTCAACTCATAATTTAACCACTAATTAACGGTCAGATTCTAATTTACATTAAAATCCGACGAGCGGTTTCTCACGAATCGCTCCCCTAATTACCGTTTTTCACATATACGAAGATCCAACGGTCGGATCTTCGCCCATGACCACACAAAGCCTCTGGGACAGTCATATGATCATCATAACAAATTTACAAGTTCATCCAACGGTCATAATTTCACAGATCAAAAATCTAACGACCGAAATCGATCGAAATCACAAAATTCATAACTAATTCATACGATATCCAAAAAATGCGTATAATACGCCGAAATGATCGTATCGAAACATAGAATCATAAAATGAACAGAAACCAAATTTTAGACCTCCGGAGGTGGCCGGAAAAGGCCGCCGGAGTTAGGGACAGAGCCGCCACCGACCACCACCAATGGTGTCGGGGCCGATCTTGTCCCCTTCGTTTCATCATTCTGAGCAACTTTCATAACTAGCACAAGACCTAAAAATGAACGGAAAGCGTCGAAATTACCGATTTACAGTCGGTGGCCGGAAAAAATGCAGAAACCGGTGAGCTTGAAAACCGACGTGAAAACTGCAACCTCAGGCCCCGATCCCTTCAGGAAACTTGTTCAGAACTTCCTTGCGAACTCAACAAGCTTGGAATCACAAGAAACGATCGTGTATAGCTCGAGATATCTTGATCGAAAGTTTCGGTATTTCGATCCGTTCGGGTCGAGCTCCGACGAACGTGAAAACGTTCGACCCAGTTCCGGTCCTTCTTGGTGCTTGTAGAGGAAGTTGAGGCGAGCTCAATGAAGCAAGAATCAAGTGAAATGATGGAGTGTAGCTCGAGATATCGAGATCGAACCGAAAATGGACGTTTTCGGTTCGGGCTTCGCCGCCGCCGCCACGGGCTGCGCCGCCGTGTGAGACTGCCTCCGGGAGCTAGAGCAGCTCGAGATGAACGCCTGAGACTTGGTTTGAGGTCGAGAGGTGGTCTGTGGAGGGAGAACAATTAAGGAGAAGTTTTCCTCCCCTTTCGGCCGTGAGCGTCGGTGAGAGAGAGAAAAAAACCCAGTTTTTTCTGAAACTGGAAGAGGAAGAAGAAGAAAGAAAAAAAAGAAGAAAGAGGAACCGGTAGGGAAAAAAAATTAGGGTTTGCAAAAATTTTTCTATATATACAAGTTTCGGAAAACTTCGAAATTCGATAACTAATTCAGAAAAAATCCGATCTTCGTGTTCCGCATGTGCACGGACTCGTATCGACGAGCTCTACAACTTTCATGAAGGAAGTTTCTCCAAATTTCGTACGTAGAAAAAGTCGATTTCTCAAACCGAGTATTTCGAGCTTTTCGTTAAAATAAACGTTTCGAAACTTTGATAATTGTAAAAATGAATGATTATCGAACATAAATCGTGAAATCGTATAATAATCATTCGATACAATAATTCGAAATAAAAAAGGAATTTGCGGGTATTACAGTGCTAATAGTTAAGGTACCAATTTAGATCAAATCAATGGATGAACCAAATATGTTGAACCAAATATGTCAAACCTGAACCTTTCATGTTCACATATGATAAATCAAGATTATAAATGTCTTAACTATTTTCAATCTGGTTGAAATTTTTTAGAAATGATATATTTATGAATATCTAAACATCTAATAGTTGATTTTCCAAAATATGATTGAAAAGTGGATTTCACAACAGTTAATTAGAAAATCCTCATTTTAATGACCCTCATTAGAGCATCACCCATAATTAGGATAACTACTAATTAACTAACATAAGAGAGGGCCTTTCAAAAAAACATAAGAGATGGAAAGAAGGAAAATGCCTTTGGAAAAAAAAAAAAAAGAGTTACCATGTTATTAACATATTGTAATAAGACTGTGTTGGGATTACTTTTGAGTAGGGGTGTAAATAAGCTGAGTCAAAATGAATACCAAAGTGATCATTTTACGCTCATTTGCTTTTTATCAAGCTCGAGCCGGGTTAAAGCTTGAATTTTTTTTTCCATGCACAAGCTCGGCTCAGCTTGAATATTTTTCTTAAGCCCGAGTTGGGCTCGGCTCGACTCGATTTATTAGACCACCTCGAGCTTGAACAGACTCGGCTTGGCTCATTTGATTTTAAATTTAAAAAATAAAAAAGGAAGAAAAAAAAATAAAATTTAAAATTTGATTATTTAATAGATTTTACTTAAATTTTCAGATTCTCTTCTGATTGAAAAATAAGGTAATAAAAAGAATTAAAGATTTGATATTAGAAAAATTATATTTTTATTTATACTATAAATTTTAATGAGTTGAGCTTTAACAAACGAGCTGAGTTTTAATAAGGTTGAGCTACTCATGAAAAATATGAGCTACTCACGAGCTACACTAGCCAAATATATCATTGTTCAAGTTCGGCTCTTTTTTTTGTCGAGCTTAATATTGAGCTCAAGCTCGGCTCATTATTTTACGAACACGAGCCAAACGGGTTAAATCGAGCTGAATACGAGTCGAACACGAGTTATATCAAGCCTATTTACGGCCCTACTTTTGAGGTACTAATATGATAATTTTAGAATATTAAGAACTGAAGTGTCTAATGATCCTAATTTCGAGAACTATTCGTGATAAAAACTTTATAATACAGCACAAGAATAAGCCCAGAAAAAGGCCCAGAATGTAGTCGCATTAGAACAAAAGATAGCCCAGGAGTCTTGTTTTTTGAGTGGAAAAGCCCATAACCCGACTCAACTGTGGTGAAGTCGCCCAATTCTAGCTCAGATCGCAGCAAGTCGGAGACTGAGAATCGAGTCTGAGAGAGAAGGAAGGAGACGGAGAATGACGGTGTTTCACTTCTTCAACTGTGCGATTCTGACGTTTGGTCCTCACGCCGTTTACTACTCCGCCACTCCTCTGTAAGTTCCCTCTCTTCTCTTCTTCTATGGATCTGCTTCATAATTCACTTCAACCCCCAATTCATTTCGTCTTCTTCATAAACCAAACCCTAGCTCAATTATTATACGATTCAAATACGTGTGTGTACGGTACAGATCGGAGTATGACACACTCGGTACCTCCATTAAAGCAGCTGTGGTTTATCTCGGAACAGCTCTAGTCAAGGTTAGTATTCAAGGTCCGTTAAAGCTCAGTATAATCCTTCAAGCTCTAGAATTAGCTGCTAACGGAGTTTCGGTTTTCGGCTTTCTATCTTTGTTTGCAGCTTGTTTGTTTGGCTACTTTTCTCAAGGTATCTGATAATGAAAGCTTCGATCCATATCAGGTATTTCCTTCCTTGGTTTGTATATTCCATATAGAAATTTGAACTTAAATATGTAGGTGCAACTTTCGGTGTTTCGGATTTATTACAGGTTCTTGTAGTTTACAGTTATTGGCATTGTTTCTGATACAGTATGTAGTGTAACCAGATGTTGTAGTTGATATGATTATGTGCAGTAAAATGAGAGTTAAGTCGTTAACTAAAGCTCGATTGTAATTCGGTTAGCTTTGCATTTAGAAGAACGCTTTTCTTTTGCCCATAGATTGTGGTTTTGAGTAGTAATTCACGGATTGTTAATAGCTCTGATTGTTTTGCAGGAATTGTTGAAAGCTTTGATCGGTTTCATAGATGTTGCTGGTCTTTACTTTGCTTTGACCCAGTTGACCCATAGGAACATCTCTCAAAATCATAAATTCCAAGCAGTGGGACTCGGTGAGTAATAAAGTTGCTTCAGTGTCTGGAATAATGTTGAAGCTCTTCTTTCTGCTACCTTTGATAGTGTAGTTTGTATTGATGGTATCTGCTTACTATTGGCAGGGTGGGCTTTTGCTGATTCGGTTCTCCATAGATTGGCACCTCTGTGGGTGGGTGCCAGAGGACTAGAATTTACCTGGGATTACATTCTGCAAGGCCTTGAGGCAAATGCAAATCTGGTATTACCTTTGTTTCAGTTGTTTTCGTTTAGTTTCCTTGTGCCAGAATCCTTAGTTATGTAGACTGTTAATGACATAGATTGCTAAATTGTTCATAATGAATTCATGTTGGTTATACCTCAATAACTGATGGTTGACATATATCGCTTTCTTTCTATTTTTTTTCCTGTTAAGCGTGGCTTGTATAATTCAGTTTTTGACTTTATCGTAGATTTTGGAGTAATATATTTTCTGTTCTGTGCTAATTAGTTTCTGCTTTTCTCTTTATCCAGGTTTTGAGCATATCCCTTGCTGCATTGGGTTCTTTGATGTGGCTTCGCAAAAACAAGCCTAAGACGCTGATTCCTATAATATACATCTGTGCTGGGATTGTGGCAACCATGCCATCTATCACAAGGTCTGCTACTGCTACTTAACTTTCCTAAATTCTATTATCACCATTACCACAGAAAAAATAAATAAACGATTAGCTAGTTAGCCATTGCTATAATGCATTGATACTTGAGCAGTAATCTTTGCCTTCCCCCAAAATTTCTGATCTTAGCTTCTTTCCTTTTACATTCTGATGAACCTGATCAGTACGGCTGGTCCTGTTTATACTCCACTGTATACAAGAAATACAGGGCACTTTTTATGTTTTTCCTTGGGATTATCCATTTGCACGAGGTATAGCTCAATCAATAAGTTGAAGTTCTGTCTTTCCATTGCTTCGGAATGCGGTAGCCTGGACTTCAAAATAAAAAGGACTATGCATTTTCCTGTCTAACATATCAATTGTTTGTGTAGCTATCTAAGGCGTGGCCTGGGGTGGCACTTCCCGGAGGTGGTAGGATTTCAACTCTTTACCTCTCTGGTCATGGCATTCATCAGCTGGCAGCTGTTTGCTGCATGTCAGAGGCCCTTTGCCTGAAGCAACCAAGCACTGCTCCTAATAGTCGACTGTCAGTCAGCAATGGTCTTCAGGATCAGAATAACCACAGTTGGTTCATTCATGTGGTTACAATCTCGTGTCATTGTTTTAACGTCATTCTGATTCTGATGTAGAGATTATTTTTCTATGTCTAAATTGATCAGCTGATGCTTGGGAACTGAAGAGTAATATTGCAACTCGTGTATCAGTTTTGACTGGTTAAGTTACCAGGATTTTTGAGTGAAGTTGAGATAGTTAGGCATATGATAAATTTACAACGTCATATTGCAAACCTGACGCGTTATAGTTATACATTTATTCTATTTCTGCAATCTTGTTCTATGTACGTTGAGTAAAGTTACCACAAGAAGAGGTGAAGGTGGTCGGAATGTTGGCGATTCAGCCATTTTTTGGTGGAGAAGAGCGGACGGAATTGAAGACGAGACTGAAGAGTGTGCCACTATATAACACGTAGCGGATGGGCTGGTCGCAGAAGGTGTTTTGCCAGAGGGGTCGGATCGGATCGATGATTGTGTTAGTTTGGGAATCGGAGCCGTTGCAAGATTGGCAGAAGAGGTAGTAGGAGGGACAAAGCTAAGCACTCGGAAAGATGTGATGTCGCAATAGAGAGACGTTCCAATTCCAAGTGTATTGACCCCAAAATTTTATTCTCCAAAAAACAAAAAAATTGTCTAAAATCACGACTCTTACTGAAAATTATGGACTGTGGAACACATTTTTTATATCAAAATTATAAGTTCTTATTTTCTCATCAAAATTTGTACATCCTTGAACCGTGATTTTTAAGCAATTATTGAAAATACAAACTCAAAAATATTAACTTGATTATCTTCTACAAGTTTTTAAAGTCGAAAAACAAGAAAATTCATTAAAAAGATAACAAATTAATATTATACATAAGTCTTCATCTGCACTGAACCAGATGTAATTCACAAAACAGTCTTTGCCTCTGAATATATGAACTTGCATTACAGATTGATTGACAAACTGAAAACTACAAGTTAAATCTGGTTTGTCTTGCCCACATTCACGTTATTGATTCACGTAGTAGAGAAGTAAAACATGTATAAACCTCTCCTTTTGACTCATTTCTCCAGGATACCTCTCTTTTAATTTTCTTTGTTGCAGTAAAATTCTCTTTACCACATTTTCTTGCTCTACCACATTTCGAAACTATGAATTGCCAAAAATCTATTATTGGGCTTTGAATTTTAACAGAGAAGCCCAGTACAACTTTATAAGCGCCAACATTTTGTTTAAACACTTCCCACGCCTTATTCCAAACTTTCAAAATCAAATCACATTGGAAATAAGATGATTGTAGATGATAGGAAAAGATGGAGTTTCATTTACTGGTTTAAGCTTCATTCCAAACTTTCAAAATCAAATCACATTGGAAATAATATGATTGTAGATGATAGGAAGGATGGAGTTTCATTTACTGGTTTAAGTTTTATTAACATATTCACATTCATCACAGACAAGGATGATTGCTTGGTAGTCTTGTAGATGAAAAAGTCCGCATAAAGAGAATTTAGTTATCCACACATGATTAGAGCAGAACAAAACGCAAATAAAAAAGCTCACCATAAAATATGACTTCATGGATAGTTGAGCGAATCATGTGTTACATTGTACAATTTCTGGTAGATTACACTAGCTATACTGCATTAGTCGTTGCTACTCCACCTTGATGATCAAACCCATTTTTATCAGCGCCAGAAATGTGCACTCGCATCTCTCGCTTACCAACAAGTTCAAAAATGCAGATATCTCCAATGTTGACATCATTTCCACGTACAAATGCCATCCACCCACCACAGAAAGTATGCACCACTCGCCCTTTCGAGTCTGGAACAGAGTTCACGGTCCAACATTCCCCCTTTGAATTTCGAAGCAAGATCTCTGTTTTATAGTTGGGTAGATGCTCCGTGGAAAACTGGTATGGGATTTTCTGCAGAATGATCCAGTCTTTAAATACAAACCAGTGCCAAGGAAACCATTCAGAACAAATATAGGAGCATCTGCGTATATAGATTTACAAAGCTCACCAATGTATATGAACCACTGATGTTGAACTTCTTCATGATCTTCACAAAATTTGGGAAGCAAGAAGTGAAAGTTCGAGCTGCTTTCTCTTCATCAAGTGTTAACCTCATTCTTAACTCAGCTTTTGACCCTAGCTCATCATCAACACTTTTTTTCCTGCGAGTAGCTGTCTCCAGTTTATGGTTCAAAACAAAAAACAAAAAGTTAGAAACAAGCAGTGCCAGAACCTGGCACCTTGCCATCCTTCCCCACCTTCATCAGTTGAGCGAATTGCACATCAAATCAATCTTATCTGAATTTACATTTTTATAATTTCTACGACATTTAAGAGTTCCAAGGCACAATGAAAAGCTAAAAACAAGAGCCTAACTTTATAAATAAAAGCAGCATGCAACTCTAGGTGGACTTAAGACTCATTTCGACCAAAGATGGCTCCATATTCTAACATTTAAGAACTTGTTTAAGAAAATTTAGTTGGAAACCTTACCCAACTTTTTACTGGCTGCTTTTGACTGAGATGCGCCTTTGGCAATAGCTTTTGATGTGCTTCCGTGTTTCCTTGTTTCAGACATCTCTATCTTCCTTAGGCTCTTTGTATGGACTTTAGGAGAATTCCCCTTCACTTTCTTTGACAAACCTTTCAAAGCTAGCCCAGCACATAACCTACTAGATGTTTCTCCAGTTTGAATATGGACGCGAAATTCGCACTCCCGCACAAGTTCAAAAATGCAGATATCTCCCAGCTTTATGTCATTATAACGGACAAAAGCCATCCATCCTCCACAGAGAGTATGACTTGTATGCACTCTTGTGGTTGGCACAGAATTGACGGTCCAACTTTCTCCTTTCAAGTTTAGAAGGACAATCTTTACTTTACAGTTTGGTAGATGTGCCACTGAAAATTTATATGGAATATTCTGCAAAGCATAAAGCAATCAGTCAAACAGAATTCACCACCCGTGACCACATTTGCAAGCAAGTAAAAGGTTATATACTAGTATATAGCTCTATGTGTATGCTTAGTACTTTAACTTGCTATATATTCTGGAAGAGAATAAAAAGTTTTGTGAGTGCACTAAGTTCATTTCAAGAAAATGAGAAGAAAACCATCAAAAGTTTGAATTAGTATCCCGTAAACACCATACGGACTTCCTTGTAAACAGAAAAGGTCCAATACTATAAATACTATCCAGAACCCAAATCTGACAACGACATGAGTCCTAGTCAATCTGTAGGGCTTTATGGTTCATAATAAAGAGGAAATCTTTTAAGTAACTCCCATGGGGAAGCAGCACCATTGAAGTTGATAGCAGCAATTACTCTGACAAAAAGCAAGAGGATACATGGTTTGAGGAGTTTGCTGCCTAATTGGTAGAGGAGTAACCCGGCAGTGCATGGAGTAAAAGGAAAGGAAAAAAAGAACAAAAAACTAAACTTTGATACAGTTTTCTTCAACCTGGATCACAATGGGATGACACCACATAAAAAGCCAGAAGAAAAAATAAAAGCGGTTTGATAAAAAATGCAGACCTTACATGAGTAAACTATGGATTTTGAAGAAAATAGAAAAGATAAATGAACAAAACTAGAGGGAGCAACCCACCAAAGTATATGAACCACTGATGTTGAAACTTTTCATGATTCTCAGAAAATAAGGATTAGAGGAGCTAAATGATTGAGCTACTTCATGTGCCGAAGATATCTGCATACAAACTCTATCATTCAAATTATTCTGGATGGCTTGCTTTGCTTTGTATATGACAACATCCAAACCTGCAAGCAAATATAGAAAAATTACCAGTTGCATCTGTTTTGATCATGAATATAGTATAACTGTATAACAACAAGAGAACTTGGGCTCAATCCACACATTCACTCCAGGATAACTAAAACCAACTGCAGTACCCAATTTTACAAACAGATAAAGGAAAAGAGAATGGTAGGCTTTGCAGAATTCTCAAGTGGCTAAAAGTTGCCTTTCTGCGGAAAATACTCAGGTTGTTTTTCTTACCAGGATTGTCATATGTCTTTGATTGCTGGGAAGAAGTCGATTCTTCAAATAGTAGCCTGTCAAGCCCACATCCTTCCTCCCTGGCCCTCTTCCGTCCGATGAGTTTTTCAAAGTAGCTAGAACTTTGGCCACATTGGGAATGAAATGCGGCTTCTTTCTCACACGCAGTTTGATCAAAAATTTGCACAGTGAAACGCAACTCACCATCATATCTGAAAATCAAGAAGTCGCCACATTCTAGGGAATGGTCTCTTACAAATGCCGGCCACCCATAATGGAAGAACAAATCACCATTTTGTTCAATCAAGTGAACATTCCACGCATTCCCGCTAGGACCAGACAATACAACTATTCCAGATGTTCTCCCTTCCATGTGAATCATAAACCTTTCTGGTATTTTCTGCAACATCACATTGCAGTTGTGTCACCATCCATAATGAAACAGAAACCTAGCTTAACCCGACTATATCTTAACTTAGCCAGAGACTCTAAACCTAGAAAGGCTAATACTTTTCCACACATCTAATACCCAACATGGAATTAACTACGGAAAACTTAGTGCAGAAATTTCAATCTTTTAGCTTTATGTTTGAAATTCTTAATCTTACAAAAATCTAAGAGTAATAGAGAATGCATAGCTTTTGTGTGATATACTAAGATCAACACGCAATTTCAATAGATTAACAGTTCCACCTTGAATTCAAACCCTCTATACAAATCATTTAGGAAATGTTTATGCTCAAACCCTAACCGAAGAAGCAAGTAAAGAAAGAAAAATGAAGTACCAGTCGCTCTGAGCTCAAATCAGCAGAAAAGAAGGCAAAGAAGTGAGGCCTTCTCGCATTAGGCATCACCTTTGAAGCTCCTTCCGCCATTGAAATTTCCAACTTTGAACAGAGAAAACAGAATCGCACTAAAACCCTAAACCAAATCAACGTTTGCCCTAGAAAGAAATTCAATCACATGGGGCTCTCTGAGAGCATTCACAAAATCACAAGTAATTTCTGAAACAAGAGAAAGTAGAGGTTGATTGATCAGATAAAAACCATGGTGTGTTTATTTATTTATTTTTTTTTTTTTTTGGAAGAAAATGTGTGTGCGTGTGTGTGTGAGAGAGAGAGAAATTGGGCTTTTTCATGCCAGGCAGTTTCCCCCACTTGCTTCGACAGTAGATTTGGAGCGAGTTTTTGTCACACGTGCGAACTCTCGCTAAAGATGAAACGTGACTTTTCACGCGGCCTTACTGCGCGTGACTGTGTGAGCAGAAGACAGGCTATAGCACGTGCTGTGGCAGGACAGAGGATATCCGGTGCTTTATGTTCCATGTGTTAAGCTGCAATCGTGGATTCAAGACTAATGGGAATACGCCACGTGAGCGGATGATTTCCTTGAAGACTGGTTTTCCCAGCGACTCACCGACACATTTGGGTTGGGTTTAGCCCAAAGAATGTACTTGTATGTTTTTTTAGCTATTGAAGGACGAGCCCAATACAGCATGACCCCACTGCACACACAAAAGCAGCTCAGTTTGAAGCCTAATGGGCTCCTGATCTCAAAAAAAAAATAAACAGTGTAAAAGGCTCTCAAGTCGGACTCAAGATATTCAACGTGCCACAAATCTAAATTCAACCCGTTAATTAAATGAGTAACCCATGATGACCAATCTAACTTGGTTAACATCTTATATCGCGCTAAATTCAATAACCAGTTACACGGGTATATATCATCTTGGGAGATTGACATGCAAATAACATGTTGTCTAATCGTGCATGTTTAATCCGTTTTATTTTATACGAAGTTTAGTCGTGTTTTTATATCGTGATCATATTGATAATTCAAAATTAGTCCTGTATTTTTTAGTGCATCATGCATGTTACGAATTGTGTCCCCAAATTAGAAAATGATTGTTGGCCTCAACTGAGGCCTAAGATGTCACTTACACAAATCATTTATTTGGTAAACCATGTCATATAGTTCTTAAGAAAATACATCATATCCTTCTTTTCATGCTTAGATTTAAACAACAAGTTTTTTTATTCGATAAAAAAAAAAGAAAAAAAATTATTCTACTCATGTTTATATTACAATTGATTGTTGCCCAACACCAAATCATGATAAATCCTAGTTCTTAAAATTTCTCAAAGTGCAAATAAAAAGAAAAGTGCAAGAGCAAAGCAATACACATGTAATTCGGTTAGTAGATACATATATATGAATCCAAAGTTTATGGGGTTCTTATGAATTATGAAAATACATATTCATGTGAATATATATGAATTTGAAGTTCATTGGGTGTTTTTTTTTTTTATCAATTTGTCCACGGGTGCAGCTATTGTCACTCTATCATATTTTTAGTTCACCCTACAACTATTTGAATTATTAAAATACTATATAACCTATGTGCAAAATGACTAATACGTACACTAATTTTTTAAAATCTAAATATGTAAGGAAAACTAAATACATAACCAATTAATTAAATACAAAGACAACTTAATTGCTCATTGGATAACACTACTCTTTATCTTCTCCACCCAAATTTTATTACTATTTTTTTTGTCTATTTGTTGCCTCCTCATCAATTATTCAATTCACAAAAATTAGGGTTAACTTCATCAAAATCTTTGCAATACTCTTTGTGAACACCGAAAGTAAAAATTTTAAATCTGAAAAAAAAAAAATCAATCTCTTCATCATCAGAGTTGTTAACTTACTAGTCTTTTGACATGGATTGATGTAGACAAACAGGAAGGAAAAAAAAATATAAAAAAATGGAAGGAAATCAGATTATGATTTTATTAGGAAAGTTTAATATATTTCAATTTTTTATTGGGGTATAGATTAAATGAAAGATTTTTAGTCAAAAAAATTCTTTTTTAATTGTTGTATGTCATGTAAGGATATTTTTAGAAAGAGAAATGAGTTAGATAAGTAAATTTAATAATTAAAATTAAAATGTAGGGTGTAATGAGCAAGTAGGGTTAACAAAGAAAATAGTAGGGTGACAATAGCTTCATTGTCTGTTAGGATTTAAATGTTAGATCTGACAAAATATAATTTTTTTTCTTTTGTTTAGATTGGAGAAATTAATTAATGATTGATACTAAGTTACTAAGCTAGAACATTTTCTTTATGTCATCTAATTCAATTTATTAATCTTATTTTGAAAAGAAAAATTATAGTAAAATAAATTAATTTAATGAAGAACAATATTGGTCAAAATATAATAAGGTAAAGTTGAAAATTGAAAATAAAAATTAAATTTACTTATATAACATTAATGTTTAGAATTGAAAGCACAAATCTTAAGTCTCACCTGAGGCCTGTATTATTGTACCCTCCACGCAAAGTTACATCGCAATTGACATTGACAATCCTAATAGAGATCAACTCCCTATTTTCAGTAACACGTCCAAGTTTCAAATTTCGATGGTTTTTGTCTTAAAATGAAAATTAGACAAAAACGGAAACTACACGGAGGAGTATGGTTGGTTTCAGGAGCGGCAAGGGCCGGGCCAAGGCCCAACCGCCTACCGCCCCAAATAATAAGACAGACTCCAGTCCTTGTCACTCCTCATCTGTAAAGCCGAAGTAGCCCAAAGACAGTAAAATCTGAACCATTTCGCGGGATACCTCTATTGACTGTGACTGCCCATTTTTGGGTGATTAGCGAAACGCCAAAATGGGAATCCCTGTAATTAACGTAAAAGCACTCACCCGCATCAGTTTAAAAGATTCAGGAGTGCCAGTGACGTCCTCGCTTGGCATACTCTCCACCTCATCTGCCAAAGAGAAACGACGAATGTGGACCTCGGTTCTTATTACAATACCTTAATTATCAGCTAATTGGGATTCATAATATCCTCCACCTGTCCCTGTTGTCAGTCTGAGTTAGTGTTTATATTGCGACTTCACAGTGTTAAGGAGAGCAAAGCATACCTTTCCTTCTACTTAAAAGTTTCAACTTCTGGCAAAATCAATGGCCGCACTCCAGCAAATCCTTCTGCAACTCCAAGCAAGTCCCTTTAGCATCCCTATTGCTCTTGCTGCCATGTCTTGGCTCTTCTTGTATTACATCAGAGTTTGGTACTCCGCTAAAATGAGTGCTATTCCTAAGCTCCCTCCTGTGCCAGGTCTGCCTTGATTTGCATGTCTTGTTTTTGTTTTGGATCATAATATTCCCAACTCTCTACTTACTGTGGTCATTGGTTTTTGGGATTTATGAAATGATGGGTGATTTGGAAATTGTGCAGTGGTTCCTGGGCTGCCGGTGATTGGGAATTTGCTGCAACTCAAGGAGAAGAAACCATACATGACTTTCACAAGGTGGGCTGAGGAGTATGGGCCAATCTATTCGATCAGGACTGGTGCTTCCACCATGGTCGTTCTTAATACCTCCGAAGCTGCCAAAGAGGTGACTTTTCTTTTTCCCTTTTTCTCTGCTGATCTAAAAGAAAATAGAGCGGGATTTGGTTTGGGATGTAATATTTGAATTTGACCCCGCGTTGAAACTTTTGAACGAGGTCAATTTTGGTTGAAAGTCGGTTGAGTTGTTCACCTATATTGGACTATAAAGCCAACATATTTGACTTGCGAACCAAAAATTAAACACTCTGGAATAGATTAACAAGCTTCTGCATGAAAGTAGAAATCTCTAGACAGTGAATCAGTTCTCAATGGAAATTAAGAGTCAGTCAGTGAAGTTGTGAACGATCTAAGATTTAAAATTAAGAGTAACTGGAAAATACATGGGTCAATTGGTCAGAAGAAATCACCTGGTATTATTAATTAGGATATTAAAAATCCTCTTTTGTTTTGTTTAAGGAGTGAAAGATCTTTTGGATTGAGTTTTCTACTGCTACCAACTTATGGGTTTAATCCTTTTCCATTGACATCATTATAGAATTGGTCAGCAACAGCAGTGTCCTGGATGCCTAGAGTTTAGTATTCGAAGTCTCTTAAGAATGAAACTTCTCGGCTGAACATCCAGTATGTTCATGCTTAATAAGCATACAAATGGGGCTGGCTTTATCCTATAAATGAATGTTTCTGACACGAATGAAGTCAGGTTGTATATTTCTCGTATCTTTCTACTGTAATGTTTGGTTCAGGCCATGGTGACCAGATATTCATCCATCTCAACCAGAAAGCTGTCAAACGCACTAAAGATTCTTACTGCTGATAAATGTATGGTTGCAATAAGTGACTACAACGATTTTCACAAGATGATAAAGCGATACATACTCTCAAATGTTCTTGGAGCCAATGCTCAGGTTGATTGTTATAGATTTTATTCTCATTTGATTTCTGTGCATCCTAATTTTGTTGCCATACTCTAGTACATGTTATTATAACTACATTTATTCTTCAGAAGAAACACCGGAGCAACAGAGATACCTTGAGAGCAAATGTCTCAAGCCGATTACATTCTCATGTTAAGAATTCTCCTCAAGAAGCTGTGAATTTCAGAAGAATCTTTGAGTCAGAACTCTTTGGAATTGCAGTGAAGCAGGTGAGTTTTTTTTCAAAAACTATATTTTCTGTAATTTATGTTCCTTGGACTTAGACATTATAATTAATTAGAAAATCAGGAATATAGTATAAACTTGCTAGCGGGATATGCAGGCCTTTGGAAAGGACATAGAAAAGCCCATTTATGTGGAGGAACTTGGCACTAAACTTTCAAGAGATGAGATCTTTAAGGTTCTGGTGCTTGACATAATGGAGGGTGCAATTGAGGTTGATTGGAGAGATTTCTTCCCTTACCTGAGATGGATTCCTAATAAGACCATGGAAACAAAAATTCAGCGACTATATTCCCGCAGGAAAGCAGTGATGACTGCCCTGATCAATGAGCAGAAGAAGCGAATTGCCTCAGGAGAGGTGTTGATCCTTTTTTCCTTTTTCTTTCAATTAATGCGTACTCATTAGTTTTGAAGCTTCGTATTAGTCGTTTCTCTAACATGACTGAGTTTGAAACAGGAACTCAATTGTTATATTGACTTCTTGCTTTCTGAAGGGAAAACACTGACAATGGACCAAATATCTATGTTGCTTTGGGAGACAGTTATTGAAACAGCAGATACTACAATGGTCACAACAGAATGGGCTATGTATGAAATTTCTAAAGATCCAACGCGACAGGTTCATTTCAATTCACTCATTTACTGGTTTGTAAAGTCGCATATGATGTTGAATTTGTGACTGATATGATTGTCTGCCTCTATGTTCATTTCAATTCACTCATGTACTCGTTTGTGAATTCTCATATGATAACAATTTGTTGAATTCATCTGCCTCTATGTGTCTGAATCTATCAGGATCGGCTCTATCAGGAAATCCAAAAGGTTTGTGAATCAGAGACGGTTACAGAGGAACACTTGTCCCAACTGCCGTACCTGAATGCAGTTTTCCATGAAACTCTAAGGAAGCACAGTCCAGCTGCGTTGGTTCCTTTAAGATATGCACATGAAGATACCCAACTAGGAGGTTACTACATTCCAGCTGGAACTGAGGTTTGTAACTGTTTCCTTCTTGCTTTTCTCTGTCTTTGAAGTTGTATTGTTATCAGTCCTTTTAGTAAAATTCTTTTCTCTGTCTTTGAAGTTGTATTGTTATCAGTCCTTTTAGTAAAATTGTGTGCTGTGCAGATTGCTATAAACATATATGGGTGTAACATGGACAAGCATCAATGGGAAAGCCCCGAGGAATGGAAGCCAGAGAGATTTTTGGACCCGAAATATGATCCGATGGATTTGTACAAGACCATGGCTTTTGGGGCTGGAAAAAGGGTATGTGCTGGTTCCCTTCAGGCAATGTTAATAGCGTGCCCGACGATTGGTAGGCTGGTGCAGGAGTTTGAGTGGAAGCTGAGAGCTGGAGAAGAAGAAAATGTAGATACTGTTGGGCTCACCACTCACAAACGCTATCCAATGCAGGCAATCCTGAAGCCAAGAAGTTAGTTATTAGTGTAGAAAATTAAGCCACAAACATGGATTCTGTAATCCTTATCCCCCATAAATTGTCTGTGGCAGAAGCTTTGGTTAGCGGACTCTTTATGTTTTAAGTTGGTTATGGGTTTCACAGCCTATCTGGACAAACTTAATCGTTATGCCATGCATCTAAAAACTTAAGTAATGTTATCACAGTTGAAGAATAGACATGTGTCATTCTCGAACATGGTTGGGAAGAAAATCGACGTTTAGAATGCCAGTGAAGTATGTCTGGATTCAAAATGAGTTATTATTATCAAAGAAATACTACTCGGTATAAACTTGAACATTCAAAAGAAGCAAGAAGATCTTAGCAGCATTTCATTTCTTCGAATGCAAATACATTGCACTCTTAGCTAGTAGTAGTAGAGCATGATACAAGCACAATAAACGGTTCCTTTTCCCACATGATGATTAAGGTATAGAGAAGTAAAAACTGAAAGTGAAATCAGACTAGCACTCACTAGCTGAGCTCAGTCTCATACGCCATACTAATGGGGGAGACGACAAAGTGATAGACGAGAGGAAATCACGGCCAGCCCCAGAGAGAGTATACTGAGCCACATGATCCAGTCTCACTTTCAACTGGGCTTCTCTTAGAGTCGTTAAAATGTGTTTTTCCGCAGACAAGGCGATACACGTTGAAGTAATTACTTGCCTCCTCACCCGCCACGGGTACCGTGGCTTTTAAGTTCTCTCCGAGTTTATGTGACCGGTTTATACCTCTTTATTATTGGAAAAATGTGACTTCAATATGAGAAAAATGTATCAAGTTACCCCAATTTAAAGACACACCCTAATTAGTATTTCGCAATATTAAAATTTGAAAAGAAGAAGGGGTTACATTACTCATTACTTATAATCTTTTTTTTGGTACAAATTACTTATAATCTTTAGTACCAAACATATTGATTTAATATCTTTTGAACTTAAAAATTCCAATACTACAATAATTATAAAACAGACCGCAGACAAGGTAATGAGGGAGAGCGAGAAATCCGGCACATATGAATTAAGCGGTGACAGACTGATGGACTGACGATAAGCTAGTGAGAACTCCGAGCTAGCTAGGCCAAAATTTCACAGAAGTAGAGCAGAGTAGCCTAGTAAGCTAGCCTAGAGTAGAAAAAGAGGGAGAGTAGGACTAGACTTGAGTACGCAGCAGTGGGGCAGTGAGCAGTGACTGCCTAGTAGTCATAGCGTGCGTCCCACGCTGCCCTGACACCCATCATATTGTCGCTTCTCTTCGACCCATGATTATCAGCAAATTTTCCCGTAAAAATCCATAATTATTATTTGACTTCCATGTCTTAAATCCATTTTTTATTTTGTTTTTCGTTACATGAAATCCTTAGAAACCTATTATTCTATTTATTTGTTCCCTATAGAAAACAAACCGTGATCAGATCAGATAAACACAGGAATGTTACAAAAAAACACTAGTGTGTTCTCACCGAGGTTCAACCAAAACTGGTCTGATTTGTTTTCGACCAAGAGATCGAGTAAGTTTCACGCAAACCCCTACACCCGCCTAGCCTAGCCTACCCTACCCTAGTAAGCCCCCAGCTACTATTTACTCATCTCCGCGCATTTGCTACACCAATCACTTTTAACCACGTCAACACCCACAGTGAATTAACGGATAAGTACTACCAGCTAAAACTATTTACTGTTAAAATTTGGAGCTGAGACACACGTCGCGCCACCGTGAATATCGTACACAACAAACCACACCACCACTAACCTCCCTCCATCGCTCCCTCCTTAATTATTAAAAGCCTCTCTCCCTCACTAGTCCCAAAGCATCCACAACCTTCCTCATTCCCACAAGACCAACCCAAATGGTCACACGCTTTTCACACTCAACAAACTAAGCCTTGTGCTACAGAGCCACAATATGCCCGCTACTCCTCCTGCAGTTTCCGAGATCAAACGGTCGAGACTAATCCAGAGCATGCCTGCTGCTTACCCACCGCCGTCCTCGGCCGACCCGCTTCCCTGCCCGCGCTGCAACTCCACCCAGACGAAGTTCTGTTACTACAATAACTACAACCTCGCTCAGCCCCGCCACTTCTGCAAGGGCTGCCGCCGCTACTGGACTCGAGGTGGGGCCCTCCGCAACGTCCCCGTCGGCGGCGGAACTCGCAACAAGAAACCCAAACTCTCTCACCACGCCGCCTCCTCCAACTCCTCCAGCTCGCCTTCATCTTCGTCCCTCACCCACGAGACCACCGCACCGAACAAACCCACCTCCGACTCTGCTGTTGAAAAGCCCGATTTGCCCTCCGACCAACAACAACAACAACAACAACAACTTCTCAACCTGAACGACAACGTTACGAGTGAAGGAGGGTTTTCGTTTCTGACGATGATGAACGCTCAGGAACAACCTGGGTTCTTGTCCCTTGGTGGGTACGGGTACGGGTCGGGGTTTGCCCATGGGTTCCAGCAAGGTTACGGGTACGGCGCCAGAGCCGCAGGGGTTGATTTTCCGACGGAGATGGTTGGTGCTTTTGCTGGTGTCTATGGTGCTCCTGTGGCTGCTTCTTCCGGGTTGGACATCAACACGTGGCAGATGGCGGTTGCTGATCATGAAGGTCAAGGTGGTGGATTGGTTGATTGGCCGGAGGTTCAGATTCTCGATTCCGTGCCAGCTGTCAGTGGTGGTGGTGTCAAGGAAGAAAAGGTGGCAGCTGATTCCTCAACTAACCCTTGTCTTAATTTCCCTGCATTCTGAGCTTGGAACCATAAAGAGTAATTAGCCAGCAAAAATTAATCGATCCTTATGGGTACTACTGGTTAGTAGATCAATTGTGGTTCTTAGTGAGGAATTTCAGAAGCAATTTTTGTATTTGGGCCACTCTGGTGCCTGGTTAATACTATAGATCATCACTACAAATATGGTACGTAGGTTTAGGTTACAAATGGTAGTTGGTTGAGATGCATCTGTTCGATCTGTTTCGATGGATCGACAGCTTTGAATTTGTTAGGGTTTTTGTGTTTCTCGGCCTTGCTTTGCTTTGGGATGTATAGCAAACTGGCTTTGTAAATCTTTTGGTACTACCTAGCGTTTACTCTTGGACTCAAAAGTCTTGCTCAACATTTTTGCTTGTTTTGATTTTCATTTTATAGATGCAAGTTAAGGCAAGTTATTAAATTGGAATGATCAGTGTTGGCAAAGATATGAGCCAACACATCAGAAACCACTAAGAAGAAAAAACAACTCTCCTGCCACAACAAATTAAATGGACATCATATATCATTTTTGGGTGACTCAATATCATCGTTTTTGGGTCGCTCGAGCGCTGTCGTTGATGCAAGTTGGCGGAAGTTTCCTTCGCCTTCTTCCTAGAGAATTTCTGCAATAGGAATTACTTCCATTTCTTTTATTAGCAAATAAAAATCTAAGAAGTCATTGAAAAAAAAAAAAAAAAATCTAAGAATACATTCGAAATGGGGCATTATTCACTGTAGTGCTAAAATATATATCTCACTGACAACACACTACTAAGTGATCGATCGCATCCTTGGACGAGGGAGGGACATTCTCCTTATGTTTGGCAAAAAGCATAGAAATGATAAGACAATGTTTTTTTCTTTTTTAGAATGCAGTTCCTCCTAGCTAGCTAGGCATGTAGCTACAAACATACGACTTCAATCCTTGAAGGCGATTTTCCTTTCGGATCCTTTCCTGTATGCTGTTGCACATGGTCAGCTGCATGCTCTCCTCTCTCCCCATTACGTTCGATCTCTTTTTTTCTCTCCCCTTATGTACAGCAATGCCCACAAACGATCGGAATCACAAACAATCTTCTCCAGCTTCAGAGCACAACTACATATACTGACCCACTGCCACTTTATATAGCTTCAGAATCTCTTATCTGTGAAAGAAGGCGTGAAAGTTCAGTGAACGCAAACAAATTAAGTCTATCTCCACACATAACTTTCATCGAGTAATTATTTTGTAGTCTCAGACTATCACGTGGATATTGCTATGCTCGAATTTACAGAGGAAGAAAAGAAAAAAGAAAAATTAAATTAAGAGACCAAAAAATACAAATCATATGGATCAATGACACTAATTCAGACCATCACGTGTATATGGTCTTATCGTGATTCCCTCATCATCCTATTGTGATTGCTTCTTTTGTTTCATATGGGCCTTTCAACATCTGTACTAGAAGCCCACGCACAATATCAAAATCAGCCCAAACAGTAACCCGGTAAACACCACTTGAGAAAAACTGATACAGAAGACAACCCATCTTGGTTTGGAACAAAGAACCGGTAACAAAGTACCAAACTATCTGGATATGAATGCAGTTGAACTTTGAAATGCCATGATCTTATATTTCTTGGATACAAGCAGGATATTTTTTTTCTCTCTTTTCTTTGGAACAATGGGGGCAACAAGGCCCAAAACAAAACTAGAGACTAGTGGGCCTTGGCTGAGTTAGAAACTCTAAACCTAGGAATGCCATTAATGTCATCAAGCATTCAAGCATGGCTTGAAGGTTGAAGGTAGGAGCTGAAGGACATACACCAACGCAGCCCGAACTCCTGATCAGTACTTCTTTTGGCAAGCCTGTCAGTCACCATGATTTGCTCTCGATGAACATGTTGAATAGAATACGTAAAACTCAAATGTATGAAGCGAGTTTGGCAATTAGATATCAACGTACCAAGAGGATGTAATTAGGTATCAGGATGCTTCATGAGTTCAAAAAGAATAGCTGAAGCGTTTCCGTGAGGTATCTCTCCCGATTAGTAATAGTGACGCCGATGAGGATGAAAGATGACGATCCAGATTTCTGCATCGATACGGACCTCCCGCGGCGACATATCTACGTTCAAAAACCATAGTTCTGATCCAAACTTGTTTGTGCAATGCATGTCCAGCTCGTACCGTGATGTACTGATGTGAGACTTGCTCGAGTCGTTTTGTTAGTTGAAAACAGCATACCTCCATTTCAAGTAAGCGAAGTGTGGGAACCTTGTTTTGTTCAAGTTAATGATTGTTTCTGTGGATGTTCCATGTATGAGCGCAGGAACTCATCAATAATTATGGCTACGAACTTGGCAGTGTCGTGGATACCAATGGAGCGGTGAAGACGAGAGATTGTCATTGTGGTGCTGCTAATTGTCAAGGACGATTGTACTAGGCTCTAGCTAAGTAAGTACCTCATACCTGTGTATGTTTATTAGTTTTTTGTTTTCTTTTTGTCTTTTTGCCATTGAAAGTTCAGACCTTTAGTTTCTGTCATGATCAACTGGTCAATTCTCAGTTGGATTTAAATTGTATCTAATTTGAATGTAATGCATATGATCAACTGGTCAATTCTCAGTTGGATTTAAATTGTATCAAATTTGAATGTAATGCACGTATTTATACTCTTAATTCTCATGATGTGTAATTCTTTGTTGGTTTTATACAAAGATATACCATGTTTAATTAGAGGTCATTATCAACATCAAATTATAGGTGTTCCTAATATCCCAGATAGAAAACTTTCCTTATGCAAGCCTCTATTACAGTTTCAACCATAAACAACATATATGCACGTACAACTAAGACATTTAAGTTTGAAGAAACACATATAGTAAATATTGTAACAAATATTGCAGAATTCTTAAACAGGGAGAACTGAAACGTCTGTCAACTACGCTCAGCTAGGCGGCTTGAAGAACTTCAATTTAAGTCCACTGTTGACCATACTCCAGATGCCTCCAATTGAAAAGGCCAGACTAAAGGCAATCCCCAACCATCCCAAGATCCAATTGAAATACCAATTAAAGCTGTACTTTGTGGGCTTTTTTATGAGAACCCACATGAAGCAAGGGTAAGCAAATGTGACTGGAAGGGTCAGCCCTCCCAATAATCCGGCAAGACTAGACAGGAAGGGGAGTGCCACACCTATGAAGAAGGAGATGAAGCCATAGAAAACTCGAAAACCAGACCGTACCCAGATTGAACAGGGGCGGTTGGTACGACTAGTGTAACCAGCTTCAAAACTGTCAAATACGGGCATGGAGTATATCTGAAAACTGCTCAAACAATTGAATACAACTAGTAGGAAACTCATTGCAAGTAGCCCTCTGGAGATGTCATGACTGTGGAACGCGTACAACGCATTCAGTATTCCTCCAGATGGCATCTGCAGCAATACAACACACTAATCAATAAAACTGTAAAGATGAAAAATCCACAAGACTACAAAGGATCAGGAAGTACACTATTATGTGTAACATATACTTGGGCACATATTGTAGGTATCACATTTTTGTACATACAATGTTGTCATACAAATGTACATAATCAAACAGCCTGGGTATTTCAAGGGTAGCCAGAGAACTTACAAGGTTTCCATAAGCCCAGAAGCCTCCAATCGCAACAGGGAACACACACATGGCAATGAAGAAATAGGCAACCTTTGCACCTTTCCACATGGGTACATGAGCTGGGTGCTTAAAGGTTGATGGCATTGTTGCCTAAACAATTTAACAAGGTAAATGAAATCCTTTTAGATAAGAAAACGTGCAAACTACTAGTTACATATAGAATTTAACAAGACAGTGAATGAGTGTATATATACCTGAATCTCTAGAACTAAATTGTGGCCTCTGAATGCAAAGGCTATAATACCAAGTGCGTTCAAGGCTGCAAAGAGGGAAGCAGAGAAAGATGGCAATGGAAGCGGTTCATAAGAAATTGTGGGTGGCCTTGTTTGGCTTACGGAGAGGACCCAAACCATTGTGGAGTAAGTGATGGCTGTGACAGCTCCTACTAATGAAAGTCCTGCTATTGAATTGAGGTTTGGAAGCTGAGACAGAACGATACACAACGAAGTGAATACTAGGTACCACTCCACTGTTGTTAGGGGATTTGACGAACAGAGAGGCCCGCAAACAATCTGGAAAAATAGTTTCATGGTCTCTCCTCCTATGAGAATCAAAGCTGTTGCAGTTCCTGCTGATAGGTACACAGTTGGGAACAGAGCAAGCCAAACACCCAATCTTTCCCCTGTAAAACAGGAAATACATATAATGCCAATATGCCATGGAATTAAGCACTTGTTCATTAGTTAAGATCAAGCATTGCAACCATTGAATTTAAGTACTTACCAAAGGCTGCTTGAGCAAGCTCCACATATCTGTTGTACCTCTTTCCGGGAACAGCTTCATGCAGCTGAACTAGAATCCACAATGTGTATAGTTGCCAGAAGTAGGCTATGGTTAAGGAAAGCGTTCCCCAACTCCTGTAAAACAATATTCCAAGACAAGAACAACCGAGTCAATTCATTTTAACCACTTCAAATCTTTTACCCAGGGGTTTTGATTTATCCTAATTTCAGTTACTTCAAAACTTTGAATATCTATCTGGATTCAACCTTTTGCGTTATAATGTTGACCAGAAATTGTGGAACATATTGAACTGAATTGACTATCATAAGTTTTTACATAAAACAAAAATTAAAAGTGAGCTAGCAAAAGCCTATATAAATCACTTTCTTTATAATTAATAGGATACAATTTGGAGCCACAGAGGGAATACTGTAACAAAGGTATAAAGGTGTCCTCTGTTAAAGAAGGTGAAGAATTATGAATGGCCCCAGTAAGAGATATTTCCACAATCTGTATTGAACTTCTGGAAAAGCAAAAGATAAAGTGACGAAATGGCTTTCCTCAAGGATGTTCTGTATGTCTTTTAAACATGAAACCTATTCATAATTATTAGGAATGTATGATCATATTGAACAAATGCAACCACTTTATCCCTTTAGACCCACAATCCATAAACTTTAGTCAAAATCCTTCACCAGCAGCATGTGAGGGATCATACAAAGATTAAGACGTTGAAAGAGTGACGACCCCATCACAGTCATTAGCATTCAATCATAATGAAGCACAAAACGCCAACAATTGGGTAGCATTCATTTGAAAACTGCATAATTTGCTCAATGTAAAAAATGAAAATCAGAACAGGGTAAAGAGATTAATTGAAATTACCAGCCAAGAAAAGAGAAGGCAACGGGAAGAACCAAAGCCTGGAATCCAACACCGGCATTGAGGTTGTGAAACGCAGCGTAGTGAGCGTTTCCATTGCGAGACTCGGTGATGGGAAGCCAAGCGTCCTGAGGGTTGAGCTTGGTGAGGTGGCCCATCTCCTCCAAATAACCCTTCATGTTGATGAGAACCCTCTTCATTGGAGTCCCAATGGGGCTCAAGAACCTAGGAGAAATGAACGACGTCGGAGTCCACGCCGACGACTTGGCCTCCTTGGACGGCGGCCTAGGCGACCTCTGTCCGGATGGTGTCTGTATCTCCGGCGTGGACACTCCACGTGGCGTCGCCGGAATCGAGATGAGCTCTGTCTCCGGCCTCTCGTCCATTTTGCTGTATGTTCTTCTCCCCTAACTAGCTAGCTAGGCAGAGCTTAAATACAGAGAGACTTCGTGGCTAGTTGTGTCACTCACACTCACACACAAGTTGTGTTGTGTGTTTGTGTGTAGCTTTATAAATAATAGAGGTGAGTGAAGATCGAAGTACGGGAAGGGCTGAGTGGTGTATATAGATATAGATATATATATATAAAATCTTATATAATGGTGTATATATAAATGGTGATGGAGTTGGAACTTGGAGGTAGCTGTTTGTTTTTCTCTGGTTTTTGATTTCAGGAGCGAGTGTGTCGGAGCAGATAGCTAGCTAGGGTCAGTGAGTAATCATAGCCCTGGCAATGGGGCCTTTGGGTGAGTGAGTGTAAATGAGTGAGTGAGATTGATGAGACGATCGAATATGAACACAAGGATGTGAGTTTGAGCATAAAAGTCCGAATAGTTTCTTATGCTCTCGTGTAACGTACCTTATGGTGGACCACCGTACCCTGCTCACAGCCTCAGTCACTGGCTCACTGTATAACGTGGATTGGGAAAAAATTCAAAACACCGATATAGTGCATGTTAACAAAAATCGACGACACGCATTTATATCAACAAAAATGGACGGTCGGATAACCGATGGCGATTGAGAGGGCCAAACTAGCCTCCACCTATCGTGCAGGGTCCACAGCTTTGGATGGAGGGTGGCGTCCGTTAGGTCAAACAGTCAAGCTTGGTGAAGTGGAGATGGGGTCCTACAAACCCTGGGACTCCCGGAATTTGCGGTTCTTGAGGCACGCGACGTGAAGAGCGTGGAGATGGGAAATGATGAGACATTATTATAGTTCATTGTTTTGGCGTGTGGACAAGCTTTCCGAGTCTACTCTCCACAAGTTACCAGGCCCTAAAAAAGGAAGCATGGTGACAGTTACGAACTATACTTTGTTTTCAAAAAAGAAAAAGGAAAAAAAAAAAAAAAAAAAAAAACCTCTACTGCTAGCATCAAAGAGTCAAACTTACAATGTCCTGGACAGTACTAAGTTGATCGTCGCAAGTTACATAAATTTTGAGCGGTGGAAATGGCGACCTTGTATCCCCTAATATCAGATTACGGATCTGGCAAGCGCGCGCGTGGGGGTTGGTGGTCCCGGCGGAGGACCATTGGCGGTTGGTAGGGCCGGGTGGTGGTGGTGGCGGCTTCGAAAAAAGTGGTGAAAAACAAAGAGAAACAGAATCACGTGCTTCCGTCTCGCGTTCGCTGCTGGCTAGTGCGACCTGCTCTGATTATTTTTCAACTATTATTTGTTTATGCTCTATAGTATGGTAAGTCGTAAAACTGTAAAAGTGCTCCATGGTTTGCTTGGAAAGTTGACACAACACATTCACTGTCACGCATTGCCAAATATATTTACTTCTGTACAAACGCATGGCATGCAAAACGGCTCGAGCATTAAGCCAGCAAATGCATGCTTCTAAGTTCTAATTATTCGCAATGATTCTTAATATATTCACTGTATATGAATTAGCTAGTTCCAGCCATGGAAGAGGCAATGGGCCAGAGATCGATCGAGTCCGTTATCTCCAGCCGAAAGCATAGTGTTTGCCTCGCCGTCAACTTTTTCTTTTGGCACTAAACTACTTAAATTATGTTTTATGAATAATCGAGGATTAATATAGGGCGAAAAGAAACGAAGAAAACTATTATATAAACAACTTGATCCTTGATGAACAAATTGAGTGCTACGAGATTGTCTTAACGGGAATACCTAGCAAGTTGCCGCAGATCAAGAAGATCATGTCTTGGGCAAAATTGGCTGGTTAAGACATTGAGCCGAGAGGATCAATTCTCATCCTCGTCCACTTGAGGGCATCAGACCCATGATGGACAACGCGCAACAAGTGTGGCCCAAGAGAAAGCTTATACTTTCCCAAGTTTTTTTTTATTTTAATTTTATTATTATTATAATTTTTTTTTTTTTTAACAATGACACTTTCCCAAATTAAAACTCGTAACGTTCCGGCAAGCTCACAATGACAAACATAAAATAAGTATAGGCCAACTACTTCGGAGTATTACAGAAATTTATAGACTGTGAGCACAAAGTTTTCATTTTAAGATTCTCATTAACGCCTTACCCACCAATTAGAATAGTTTGGAAACAAGTCCTTGATTCTCTTCAATCAACTCAATCACACCTGGATCAATTACTAGCATATTTTGCAAAAGCCCTAACATACACAATAATATTTTATTGATAATATGATAATTGTTCTTCATTTTGCATCAATTGCACCGAGTTCTCATATTATCCACTCTGCCCTAGGCGACAAATTATGCATTTTGAATGTCATTTAGGGAAAATTTCATTGAAGACCATTGACATGCAACATAACAAGACCATAGGCATTTCATGTTCAAGTCGTCAACTTGCAAGTTATATTACATTTATTTTTCCAAATGACCATAAAAAGTTTGTCAAGATGGTCGGCGGGGTTGATCTGTGGCGACGACTGGTTACAGTATCATACATAGAGTACGTACGTACTAACTATGGTTAAGTGCATATGTAAGTATACCTGTAAATGGACAGGATTTGGAGAGGATCAATCTAAATCCAAATCCGTTTACTAATAAAAAAAATTCCACCCAAACCCGCTCCTTTAACCCGACGGATCATTGATAGCTCGATCCAAGTTTGTATCCGCCAGATTAACAGATACCCGACCCGCTAATCTGATCCGTTTATAATTATAACTTAAAAAAAAAATAGTAATATTAAATTTATATCATGACACCTCATATAATATTAATAAAATATTAAAATATCATGAAGAGTATTATCGAAAGTAGAATAACATTTTAAAAATATTCCCTACACTCGATAGAATAAGATAGAGACGTTTAGAACTTGTGCTTCTACAACCTTCTTAGCTTTTTGGTTAACTAAATAAAGATTTTATCAATAATGCTTCTTGGCTGATGGACTATGTTTATGGAGACCGTCCTTAGGTTTTTGCAAAAATTTGTATTAGAAATTCTTTATATTTTATATTTTTAAAAAAATAATAATGTATTAATAAAAAATATTTTTTCTTATTGTGAAAACGGATCGGATCATTAATGGATCGGATCAACCTAAATCCATATTTGATTCATTAAATAAACCGATTAACAGATTTAGATTATTAACGGATCAATAGATCAAAATCTTCAATCTAAACCCGTCTAGTAGCCACCCGTCTAGTAGCCACGGATCTGGAACGGGACCGGATTAAAATCCAATCCATTTCCAGGTTTATTATAATGTAAGTATATGACCAAAACCAAAGGTACATATTATAACTTTATAAGTAGCTAATCATTTCTTGACTTAATGATTGCATGAAGTGGCTGGAGCCTGTTAGTTGTGAAAGGCGATAGTGTCTACATTTACTAGCTTCTTCTCCAGGTCTCAGCTTCCACTCGAACTCCTGTACCAACCTACCAATACAATGCATGCTATTAACAGTTGTTAAATTCATGATGCAACACAACATACATCAACAATCAAGATCAATACACATAACACATATATAAGAACAATTAAACCAGCTGTACAACATATACACATGCATCTGCAGAATAGCTTTCCTAGTGGTACTAGGACTCCACCTGGATTAATGATGCTCTGGATCTCTGCAGAAACAGCTTGGCCTAGGTTCGACATCTTGAGCAACTAGAACGAGGAATGAATAGCAGCAAAACTAGAGCAAGAAGCCTTATGTATATCAACACCAAATGCTTCAGAATGGGACTGAACAATATGCAAAAATTGGTGTTGAATACAGGGACTTTGCTCCCTATTTATATTGGCCAAAACCAGGAGTTGGACTCATCCCATAAGGAGTCTAACATGGCTTCATGTTAATCTAGATAGGAGACTTAGAGTTTATCACAAATACTTGATGTAATACAGGTTGATTACTAATGAGTTTCCTACTTCTATTAAGAGATATACACCTCCATAGATAACTAGAATTAGAGTTGTATTTATGTACTTCTTGTTATTCTCATAGGATTAAATTGATTGGCTTTATCTTAAATAAGATGATGTTAAGCCACATATTTCCTGAAGAGAACCAGCACATGCTCTCTTTCCAGCTCCAAAAGCCATTGTCTTGTGCAAATCCATTGGATCGTATTTCTTCTCGTCCATAAATCTCTCCAGCTTCCATTCTTCAGGGCTTTACCAGACATTCTTGTCCATGTTGCATCCGTATGTGCTAATAGCAATCTACATATTGATGTATATATTTTCAATTAACTATCCAATTTATAAGAGGATCAGCTAGCTTTAACCTTATATATGAGCTTATATAAATATATAGTATGTAATATATGTACCTCAGTTCCAGCAGGAATCTAGCAACCACCCAAATGAGTGTCTTGAGCCGCATATCTTAAAAGAGCTATTGCAGCTCGACTGTGGTTCCTGGAAAACAACATTCGATCAGGTATAGTAGTTGGGGCAAGTGCTCCTCACTAATCTGGAATTTTTCGATCCACAAACATCTCGAATATCTTCATAAAGACGTTCCTAATGAATAAGATCTTTACCGAGTTGATAGATAGCTTATTTTGTTGTCACCAATGTAGTATCGGCTGTCTCAAGAATTATCTTCCAAACCAACATAGTTATTTGCTCCATTGTAAGCGTCGATGAAATTTTTTTTGCTTCAGAGAGCAAGAAGTCGACAAAACAATTTACTTCCTCGCCTGAATCAATTCGCTTCTTTTGTTCATTAATCAGGGTTTCCATCACTGCTTTCTTGCGGGAATAGATTCCCTGAATTTTAGTTTCAAAGCTCTTATTGGGTGTCCATCTTAGAAATGGAAAGTAATCTCTCCAATCAACCTCAATCACACCCTCCAACACATCAATCACTAGAATCTTGAGCAGCTCATGTCTGATAACATGGTAGCCATAGCTAACCTTGAAGAGCTTAAGCAAGTAACAATGGAGGAGAAGAACGAGAAAAGAAAGAGAAAGTTGGAGCAATTTTTCTGAGTTTCTTCAATTAATACCACACTCTACTCAAACTCACATTACAATAGCTATTTATAGTTAGAGAAATCCCCTAACGGTTATTACAACAAAAAGCTAGTAATTACTTGTAGCTAGGTAAACCACATCAGCTAAAATACCAACAACCACTTCATAGATGACAGTTGTACTCCACACACTGGTCAAGCACACATTACGTTGACTTGCATACGGGTTAACACGTCCCCTCAATCTCAGTAGGGGATACCAGACTGAGATTGGAACAATGAGATTTAAACACTGGACTATGCAATCCCTTAGTGAAGACAACAGTTTGTTGCTCAGTTGGAACATACTGAAGTAGCAAATCTTGCCTTTGAACTCTTTCTCGAACAAAATGAAAGTCATTGTCCAAATGCTTGATTCTTGAGTGAAACACAGGATTTGAACATAAAGCAAGAGCATAAAGATTATCACATTTTAGTAAAGGTGGTGTAGGAATTCTAATATGCACATCACACAAGACATGCTTTAACCAAGATATTTCTGCAGCAGTATTTGCCAATGCTCTATACTCAGCTTTTGTGGGACTTCTTAACACAGATCCTTGTTTCTTTGATTGCCAAGATATAAGACAGTGAGCAAGGTAAACAATGAACCCAGTAGTAGATCTTATGTGATTAACTTCACCAGCCCAGTCAGCATTATAATATGCATTCATATATAGAACACCATTGCCATACTTGTAAAACAAGCATTTGGAGATAGTACCTTGAACATACCTAAGAATTCTCTTAACAGAGGCAAAACGTACATCAGTTGGTATTGACATAAACTGACACATAATATTGACAGCATAAGCAATGTCAGGCCTTATAAACGTTAAGTATTGGAGTGCTCTACCAAGACTTCTATACAGTGTAGGATTAGCCAGTGGATTACCATCATTTTTCAATAGCTGAACATGTGGTAAACAAGGAGAAACACAATCTTTGCATGTTTCCAAACCAGCTTTGGTAATCAACTCCTTAGCATATTTTTCTTGAGATAGAAGAATTCCAGTAGTCTTGTAATAAACATTGATTCCTAGGAAATAAGACAGTGGACCTAAGTCTTTCATATCAAAGGCTTCACTTAACTTAGTGATTACAGCTTCAATACTCTCCTTGTATGACCCAATCATGGCAATATCATCTACATATAGAAGCAATATTATCACACCTTTCTCAAAATGCTTAACAAACAAGCTAGGATCAGAGTGTGAAAACTTGAATCCTAGAGCTGGCAGGAAATTAGTAAACTTCTCATTCCAAGCTATAGGAGCCTGCTTTAGACCATAGAGTGATTTCTTCAACAAGCACACATGATCAGGATGTTTAGAGTCAACAAAGCCTTGTGGTTGTGCCATGTATACTTCTTCCTTAAGATCACCATGCAGAAAAGCATTTTTAACATCCAACTGTCTCAACTCCCATTTATTCATTGTAGCAAGAGCAATAACAAGTCTAAAAGTACTATGTCTAACCACAAGACTGAAAGTCTCATCATAATCCCATCCTTTTTCTTGACTAAATCCTTGAGCAACAAGTTTTGCTTTATGTCTTGAAATTGATCCATCTGGATTCTTCTTGATCTTATAAATCCATTTGCTTCCAACAATGTTCTTTGCTTTAGGTAGAGGGACAAGTTCCCAAGTACCTTGTTTTAACAAAGCATCAATCTCCTTATACATAGCCTCATCCCGTTTAGGTATCCCAACAGCAACTCTAAAGCACTTTGGTTCAACAAGATCCTGTATATCCATGATAGCAGAAAATCCACTAAAATAGGCAAGTTCATCAAGAAGACCTTATTGAACTACACAGAAATAAGCACAATAGTCTTGAAATGTCTTCTGTTTCACAATTCCATTCTTGGCTCTAGTCAACATAGAGTGGTTGATGTAGGCCTGAGCTTGATCTTCTACAAACACTAGCTCTTGTGGAAGACCACCATTATCACGAGGCAGTACATTATTATCAAGACTATTAGCATTATTAACCTGATCATGTCATGTTTAGGTTCAGAGGAAGATATATCACCACTATGAATAGAACCAGATGACTATCTAGAGCTAGAACTCGTGTCTCTACTAGTATCAACACCTCCCCCATCAGTAGAGGCTGGGATAGCAGCAGAAGGCTAAGACACATATTCACAACGATGAACAACTTGTAACTGATTAGATGTGAGGATAGGTAACATGGTGGAATGACTCGGGAAACAGAAGCATCAATAAAAGAGAAGGTGGAGAAGAAGAAAAAGCAGAAGATGAAAGTGAGGGAGTGGCTGGAGCACAGGGTGTAGAAGGAGGAGACTTAAAAGGAAAGATAGACTCATCATGAATTACATGTCGACACATCCATAACTTGTTACGTTCAATGTTATAACAGAAAACACCCTTATAGCCTAGAGCATATCCTAAGAAAACACACATAGTGGTCCTGGGATCAAGCTTATCATGAGAATAAGGCTTAAGATAAGGGTAACATGCAGAACCAAATACCTTTAGAAACTTCAAATCTGGGAGCACACCAAAGAGCTTGAAATATGGAGATTGATACTGAAGAGATCTTCATGGCATCCTGTTAATGAGATAGGCCGAATGTGGCACAGCATGGAACCAAAAGGCCTGGTTTAGGCAACTTAGCAGCAGACATCAAAGTAATGTATGTTTCAACAAGGTGTCTATTTTTACGCTCGGCAACTCCATTATGCTGTGGAGTATATGGACATGTAATGAGGTGCAAAATACCTTTGCTATCAAGAAAAGACTGAAATGCCTTACTATTGAACTCACCTCATCCATCAGTTTGAAGAGATTGAATAAAGATATAAAATTGAGCACTCACAAATTTATAGAACTTAACAAAAGTGGAGAAAGTATCAGATTTATTCATGAGTGGATATATCCATACAAACTTGGTATAGTCATCAATGAAGGTTACATAGTACTTGAAGCCTTCAATGGACAAATATGGAGCAGGACCCCATAGGTCACTATGAACTTTTTGAAAAGGTGACACAGATTGAGATACATACTATGGGAAGGGTAATCTATGCATCTTCCCACTAAGACAATCAACACACACATGAGTAGAAGTGTTTGGTTCCAGTTTTGTTGTAGCTAGTCAACAGTCTCTTTTCTTGCGTGGGCGTGCTAGCATCGTTCGGGTGCAGTCGTTGGGGGTGTCCCTTGACCTGACTTCTGTCAAACGATTGTAAATGAGGAGAGCACCAACCTCGTCATGGGATTCTTTCTGCCTCTTGGTGAGGACTTTGCTGGCATTTCTTCTATTCACACACAGTCGATACTCAATATTGTAGATTGAGCAGAGTGAAAATCTACGGGAAGTGTTAGAATCTTGCTAAAGAGCGACTTTAGCTTGGCTGGGTTGCAAGGGCATCACCCTTACTTGGCTGGTTCTGTAACCGTTGTGGTCGCAGTACTACCGTCGGCTCCCGAAGAGGCTAGGACAGACGGACGTTGACAAAGGGTTCAGTGGCACTAACAGTCGGCTCCTATAGAGACTGGGATTGAAGTGTGGTCACCTGTAAGAGGAGAAAGGTTGTTTGCTCCGGAGAGGCTTGGGTAATCGTAGAGATTAGTTGATGAGTTGATCGTCTTTGTTTCTCGCGCTAGCCTCTTATATAGGCTATTATGTGAATTCTCAATCCTCAGAAAAGTATAGAATATTCTATTTTCGACCAAGGGTATCTGATCTGTAAGAGCATTATCTTGGGAGTCACAATGAATATCGTAGATTAATTGTAATTGTAAATTAATCTGGATATAGCTAAAATAGGAGCAAAGCTGACTCTTCGCTAGCCGCGGGCATTTGGGATACGGTTGTTTAATTGAATCCTCGCAAGGGCATTGCATTAATTGCACACTATATAGTCATTATGCTATATTCTTGATTCTCTGTAAAAGTGATCAGATCCCATAACACACCTAGCATCCCTCTTCCACCTCGAGCTAAGCTGTACTGCACTCTCTGACCTCCACGTGGGTGAAGAATATAATGATTACCTAACGTGGATTCCCAATAGTGGCCTCCCTTGGGCCTTTGTGGAGCTTCGCAGGGACTCCGCCCGGATTCCTTCGCTAGGCCTGCTACTTGTTCCCTATATGGGCCGCTACGTCTGCCCACACTGTCTGCCACTCAAACAAGAAGCATCATTATTCTATTTTATCTTAGACTGAGATAGCATCCTTGAGACAATATCAGAAGATGGATGACCAAGTCTTTAATGCCAAAGTGTAGACTTTACAACTGATCCAATAAAGGCAGTGTGAGAATGACTATAAGGGTGAGTGAGTCTTGGTGTTTTGAACAGGAAGAGTTCTTCCCTACTACTCTTTCTTTGTACAGTAGTGCCTTTAATGCCTTGTCCTGCACACATATATCAATATCATCCATGAAAATAAAGCAATGATTGTCCTTACAGAGTTTGTTAAATGATAGTAAATTGACTGCTAAGTTAGGAACATATAACACATTGTTAAGCTTGAATGTATGATCGGTAAGTGTAATATTAGCAGATCCAATGTGTTTGATATGCAAACCTTCACCATTGCCAATGGGAATTATCTTGGTGGACTCAAAAGGATGAGCAATGGTGAGGTTCCTAATATCAAATGTCATATGGTGAGTGGCACTAGTGTCACCAATCCATATTTCATTGTTCTGAGATCCAGATGAACATGCTCCAGAAGATTGAAAGCAGTAAGAGTAGTAGGTGGTTCTGCACCTTGATAGGCATAATTGCTTCTATAGTGACAGTCAAGTGCAACATGACCTTTCAAACCACAAATTTGACAGATGACCACTGAGTGTGATGGATGATTGACATGGATATCATTTATGTCAAAGCAATTAACTACAGTATGCCCCTTCTTGCTGCAGATTTGACACTCAGGAGAAGTACCAATATTATTCCTATACTCCAAATTGTTGCCTTTGAAATCAGGTGAAGCAGGATTCTGAAAACATTTACTAGCAATATGACCTTTCTTGTGGCAGTAACTACACTCAGTATTTTGATAACAGTTAGAAGCAGTGTGCCCTTTCTTATTACAAATCTGACACTCAGAAGCATTGTAGCCTTTAAAACTATGATTATCTCCTTGAGAAAGCTGTTTATTAGAGCTCCAATTAGATTGTTTTCCATTCCACACTCCTTTGCCCTTGTCATTGTTGTAGAAGTCTGTAGAACTGTTGTTGTAACAAACTGTGCCTCAATATCTCTCTTAGCAGCTAAAAGTTGTGCTCTGAAGTCCTTGAGAGAAATAGAGCTATCTCGAGCACGAATGACAGTCTTGATCATAGAGTACTCCTCAAGAAGTCCATTGAGAGTAACAACAACAATGTCCTCATCCACTATATGAACACCAACTGAGCTTAATTGATCTCAAGCATTTTTAATGCGAAGAAGATACTTATCAATAGAATCAATACCTTTCTTAATGGTTTGCAGATCAGTCTTAAGTTGAATTATGTTAGCTCTTGAAACAGTGGAGAATCTCTCTTGCAAGGGAAGCCAACCTTCATGGGAAGACCTACTGCCAACAATGATTTCCATAATCTCATCATCAATAGTGGCCATGAGAAGTCCAAGAAGTGCCTTATCAATCTTTTTTCACTATTTATAAGCCTGAGTGACTTCATTAGTCACATATCCCTCCTCAGTCAAGGCAAAACGAGGTGGACAAGGATAGCTACCATCAAAGTAGCTGAATAGATCGTTTCCTTCCAAAACTGACTGGAATTGAAAGCTCTACTTAACAAAATTGTTCTCACTTAACTTCACAGTAATCATGCTTAGAAGTGAGTTGATATCAGACTGTGTAATTGCCATTTTTCAACAAACTTGACTTGAATACAAGTTATCAAGATGTTATCACCTTTATGAAATTTAACACAACATTTATGTTATCTAGAGTTATGTTATCACGTCAACAAAACACTTGTGTTATCAAGAGTTATGTTATCACAACAACTTCTTTAATTATGAACAATTATTATCAACTCAGCAGTAACCTTCACAACTTATGAAATTCACTATCGTTTCTCATCAATCACAGTAGATAAACCTGTAGCTAACTTCAATTACCATAGACTTAACCTTCTCAAAGATGTAGTAGCCTTCAAGCTAGGTAGATCTAGCATCTCATATTCCAAATAGAGTCAACAAAACTCAAATGTTCATAATCACACATACTCTTTATGATCAAGCATGAACACACATCAAACTCAAATAGATCAAGTAAATCGAAGTAGATCTAAGCCTTGAGTAACTATTCGTAGATCTAGACTTCCAATAACAAATCAATGATCATATAGAGCTTCACAGTAAGTAAATGAGCGAAGATGTAACCTCGTGTGCTTAATTTGAAGAGGAAAATCAAAGCAGACTGAAGAACTAGGGTTTATGTTCACAGAATCTCGATGAGCAAGAACCAATGCGGAAGCGAGCTGAAAAGAACAATCAGATTAAGCAATATTAGCACAGGATCAAGAGCCGAACCTCTGATACCATGATAACATGGCAGCCATATCTAACCTTAAAGAGCTTAAGCAAGTAACAATGGAGGAAAAGAACGAGAAAAGAGAGAGAAAGCTGGAGCAGTTTTTCTGAGTTTCTTCAATTAATACTACACTCTACTCAAACTCACATTACAATAGCTATTTATAGTTAGAGAAATCCCTTAACAGTTATTACAACAAAAAGCTAGTAATTACTCGTAGCTAGGTAAAACCACATTAGCTAAAATACCAACAACCACTTCATGGATGACAGTTATACTCCACACACTGGTCAAGCACACATTACATTGACTTGCATACAGGTTAACAATGTCTCGAAAATGAAAATTCAAGGATGAAACGTTTTTCTGGAAAATGAGGATTGCAAGGCACGTATCAATCCTTACTGAACAGAAACCAAAAATAATAAACAGAACACTAGATTTTTGGTTACGCAGTGAAAACCTCAAACATGAGATTAAAAACATTGCGGGGCTCTTACTCTTGAGAACCTAAAATAAGAATTAACTTATGATGAATGATATGTTCTTTACAAACAGATATAGCTCTCTACACGGCTACAATCTCTAGGCTCACCAGAGTGGTGCTTGTCTTGAATTTTGACCTTCTTCTTCACTTGAACGATCGCCAAATATCACTCTTCTTTCTTCACAACCTCTCTACTGATCTCAAGAGAATTTATGCATATGAAAATATGATCAAGAACACTTATACATGGACCAAGTGTTTTGACTCTTGTGAAGACTTAATCTTAAGCAACCAAGCAAGACTCTATCACCATTCTTGCGTTCCAAAGACAAACAGCTATGGCTAGATATATTCTCAATATTGATTCTTGCGTCCAAGCTCTATCTTCTGGCCATGTATGTTTGTGAATATATAATTGACCAACGGCAAAAACTCAATCCCAAAGATTCTACCTTAATTAGACTTTAATTAGGAAAGGGACTTTCCATGTAAGCAATCCACTAAATCCTAAAGATAATCAAATAGACAAATCCTAAAATGCCTAGGACATCAAAACCACGATTTTAACAATCGGAAATATCTTTAAATAAATAAAAGGTATTAAACCCATTAAACCACCAAAAATACTTTCCTAGATCAACACTCAATTTATGCATGTATGCATGGATGTATTTACCTGAGATTCTCTTGGATAAGATTGTAAGATGCTTCACCGTTTTGTATAGGAATGGCAACACACCATAAATAGTTCTTGTACCTACAGAAAATCGTTTCCCTAGCTCGTCTACGTAAATGCTCTCTTCTCCTATGTTCTTTCGTCTGCGTAAATGCTCTCTTCAGTTGCAGCAAATTGCCAATCACCGGAAGCCCAGGTACCGCTGGATATACACATGCACGACTAATTAATTAGTAATAAAAATGATGCCTGCATGAAAATGAGGGCAGAATTGAAGTACCTAGTTACTTACCTGACACAGGAGGCAGTTTGGCATATGATCCCTTATAATTCTCGGTGAATTTGAGATACAGCAACAGAAAAGAAAGAGCAGCGAGTGCAACAAGGATCGAAAACGACGACGTTGCTGGAAAATCTTCAACGATATTATTCGTCATTGTTATTGATCGATCTATTTCCTGATAGAGAAGCTAGAGTACGTGTTTAGAATGGATATCAACACATAAAACAGATAATGAAATGAGGCTAACAAGATGAAGGTAGATAAATAGGAGGGTTGGGGGTGGTTCTAGAGTAACAGAGTAGTTCAGCAACTTTTCACTAACCATGCAAGTTAATGATTGAAACCGTTCATTCTAAAATCTGCATAATAAACAAACAGAATCAATCAAATTATATATGGTTTAGCTAGATGATAAATATGGAAATAAGGAATCTAATAGATAGGCATGTGTTTTATGCTCATTGGTATCGGGGAGATCGTCTTTCCTTATTAAGTATAGGATTTTACATGTGAGGGTTCGTACGTAGTGGACTATTGGCCTCTGGAAATTCCCTCATTGGTTTAGACCTTTTGTGTTATAGTAACAAGAAACAGATTGATGCCGATTTGCCTTTTCTGGTAAGCGCTTCACCGCGTGCAGATCAGTAGATTCTACAGAGACACAAGAGGCAGGCATTGTGATGTCATGTACGTAACAGACATGGAAAAGGTCCAGTTACAGTGTTTCACTAAGCTCAGCTTCAACATTGATCTATTAGTAATTAAAAGCTCAGTTTGATGTGCCCGGATCAGTTTCGTATTGTATGCATTCTGTTTCAAACTGACCACATGATATAAATTAAGATTTCTTCAGATGATAAAATATTCAATACATGTACACCTCTACAGTTTCTTCCTCTACATCTTTCAGAGTCCACGAACTCCTTCACCAATCTATCAATGGTTATGTGGGTGCATGCTAGCTATTAAAAATGTCAGAATGGAGAGGCCTTGCCGCCTTGCCGTGCACATGCCCTCTTTCCAGCTCCGAGCCTCTGAACACCATCGTCTTAAACGAATCCATTGGATCATACTTTGCTCGCCGAAATCTCTACGTAGTTGGGGCAAGTGTTCTTCAGTAACCTTGTTGATTGAGACGATTCTGTTACATAATTAACGGTAAGGCAAGGAAATCAGTATCAGGTACTCATTTACAGAAAGGTGAAAATTTAGTGAGTCGCCAAATTAACAAGGCCTGCCGAGAAGAATGGACACAATTATAAATGGCCCAATAAGCTAATAGGCCCATGATAGAGAGAAAAGTAGCTCAGCCGAAAGAGGAAAATGGAGCGTTGCCTTTTCAGGTGGTCTAAAGTCCTCGAATGTGAGCATTATATGCAGATCAAGGATCTGAAATTGAGTTGGAAAATAGTTCACGGCTTCACTCTGTCTGGTTCACATTAGACAGTTAGTAGGTGTTGACTGAGACTGGAGCTGAAAGTGGAATGCTTATAAGTTTATCTTCTTTGTCAATATAATTGAAACGCCATTAACTGTTATAAAATCACATTCTTTCTCTTAATTTGTAACTGACCTACTCAGATCGTGAGACAACGAAATTTAATGTCAATTTCCAATCTCTTTACACACGTTTTGGATATGGACTATGTCAAACATTAATACTTGATCTTGAGCAATAAATTATTGTGGTTTGTTTAAACAATAGTCATTTGGCATAAGAAATTGTCATTTCAATCCATTATTTGTCTTTAGAAAACGATGTATGCAGCTTTTGAGGCTGCAAGATAAGAAATTAAATTAAAATTAAGTTAAATTAAGATTGAATGGAAACAATTTAGCTATAGAAGTAAACCGGTGGCATCGTTTGGCGTTCATGATCAATGATTTTCTAATTATTTAATACATTAAATGTCAAGACGAGGATTATATATGCATCAGTAGTCAGTCACATTCCTTAATCCAATCAACTAACAATGTTGGTGACGTATGCGCTTCCGTCATGGACTGCCTGCCTCACTACCAGACCCCTCCTTCTGACATGGAGGCTCCACAATATCAAATGAATCACTCAGCCGTCTCAGCGGTTGATAGAGTCAACTGCAAATAGTCAACAAAACCTTTCCTTTCCATATATAATATTTCCTGTTTAGCCTTTTTCTATTTCTGTATTGCTTTTAATGCGGGGCTAACTGCATACCTTCCAATATTCCGGAGCTTGTTCTCTTTGAATGTATAATGTGAATTCTTTCTTCTCATACTCAACAAGAAGCAAGATTATTAAGTTACGTTTATCTCTTCTCTAGGTTTCAAAGGGCCAATAAAAATAAATTATATTAAATATAGTGAAAATATATGAAAAACTAAGTTAGAATTATATCAAGTCAGGATTCGTATTCTTTCATATATAACTTAGAATGAAATATAGAGTTAGACCATTTTTTTTATATACTTACCTTTCTATAGTGGGTGCTTGGAGTGGTTGAGCCTTGAATTCATAGATGATTATATACCATCATATCCAACGTTGTAGCAAACAGATTTTTATCATGCCACACACACAATCTTGTTCTAGAGAGGATATAATTTTATAATAAAAAATGATCATTCTTATCTCAATCAATTGACAATGTTAATCGTTTAGGTTTCTTTTCACAAATTATTTTTATGAAACCTCAAAATTTGTTGATTATGTGTTTGTTGTATGATTTGTGTACAATTCATCAGATAACACTGAAACAATGAATTTGATTAAATATTGTTGTATGGCTAAATATTGTTGAATTTCAATAATCTTTTGTCAAAATTATCCCTAAAAAAGAACCCTAAATATAGACGATTTTGATTATTGGGCAAATATCGATTACTGCACATCGAGGCGGCTCGTCGTCAGAATCGATCCTTACGGTGTTTAATGACGTGAGAATATACATGAATGGTCTCCAAACAGTTTTAGGAAAATAGCAGGAAGGTGTCAGATTTTTCATTTACCCAAAAAAGAAAAAAATAGCAGAAGGAGAAGGTCAAATAGAGATTGGAGCCAAAGTTGTAGTCAAAGTCAACTAAAAATGGATGGAGACCAATAGCCACAACTACCCTCAATTTTTCACACATTTTCACACCACCCCCTATCAAGTTCAATGAACAAATTATCTTGAGAGCTACGATTAATTATCATCTATCGATTTTTAATCACTTACAAGTATAATAGTTTGATGTGCTGATGTTTAACATAGCAGAAAAGTATATCAAAATTCTGAAAAGAAATAAAACAAATTAATAGTGATTACAATTTTCTAAAGGTAATTATCAATAAATTTGATACTTTTTAATTTTTTTTCTAAAAAGTATGAATATGTATAGTAATGCTGGTCGAGTGGATTTTTCACTCCAGCAGAACCCTTTCTCTAGGGTTTTGAGCAGAACGCAGTGCGGCCGCACCAAATCCGGCAAGATCCTTGTCGTGGTGCAGTGTTGAGTTTGGGTGACGATAGCAGATTGAAACAGGCCAAGTTGAGGCGGAGTAGATCTTGGATTGAGGGATTAGCTGCAAGGTTGATTTTGAACGACCTGGAGGCAAGATCAAGGGTCACCGGGGTAGGTCAGCGGCATTGCAGGTCAAGGGTGAGGAATAGCTAAGGCTTACCAGATCGACACCGAATACAAATCGATGCTGGGTTTGGGAATTTTTGCCAGTGGTGTTTTGATCGTCGGTGCAGCTCCGGTTTGGACTGTTGCCGGATTTTGATAGACTGGTTCTGGTGTTTTGTTGATTAAAAAGAGATGGTGTGGTGGAAAGGCTGACCACAGGAAAATTTGATGCCGGCGACGGCAACGACAACCTGGCAATGTGTTTGGGCTTTTGTTCAAGTAACTCGAATCTGGGCTAAGGCCTTTGGGTTTGGGCTCCATTCGAGTAAGCATATCAAAAACAGCAAGAAGACCAACCTGTTGTCGAGGTTGTTAGCTGCTATGTTTTAATTATTAGACATTTGGATGCAAGTCTTGTTTAGGTAGGGGTAATCTCTATAAGCTTTGCTAAGATATTTCTAGTTGGTATTTGTACCACAATTGAGTGTCGGTAAATTAGACCAAATTAATGATTTTTTCTTAGAGAGCGAGGTTGTTCTTGCTTAGTTAGGTTTGCGTCATGCAAGCGTCCCTTTAGACTTTAATGAGTTTAGTTTGACTTAGATAGGTTATCTGGGTCTCTTTCAGATTTTCTTATGTAAGTTCTGTTAGACTCTAACATGTTTTCATGACTTGTTTACTAATGCAATCAATTCATTTTCAAAAAAAAAAAAATGTTGGTCGAGTGGCTTAACATGAAACTCGCATGTTTAGCATTTGGAACTCAACTCTTACCAATCTGTGGTCAGCATTTTTGAGGAACCTTCAAGTTCGTGCACATGCGACGGGAGATTAGTCTGGCTTTACTAGGATACCCTCGTGGATATCTGTCTAAATAGTGATTAGTGAGTAGTTATTAACTCGCTAACATAACTGAAATAACTTACTATCTCACCCCTGATAAAAAAAAGAAAAAAAAAACAAGTATGACAATTTCTAAATTTCTCAATAATGTATATAATTTACAAAATTTCTCCAAAATGATAGAAAATATTGACTAGTAGTAAATAAAGTATTTATCGTGGTCTATAAACTTTACTGAGTTAAGTGAACATTTTATTGAGTTTTATAGGAGGTTAATAAAAAAAATCATTATCTTCATTTAAAATTTTAGACGGATCTCTTTGAGGCACTAATGGATAAGAACTAGCACGACTATTATTTTATACTGTAAATATACGATAAAATAAAAATCTATGAACAAAACCTTTCAATTTTTTAAAATATTATAATATACCGGATTCAAATTTTATCATTAAAATGAGTTAAGTAATTTCTTGTTTCCATAGAAAAATTATTCTATGGTTCCAGATCATGAGACACCTAGTGGTCTAGGTTAATGTTATTGGTCCATATGACCTGTACTTATTGTTGATTGGTTCCCCTAATTTAGTTTTTTCTTTTCTTTTTCACACTTGCAATGACCTACACAGAATTCGAGTTACATTATTGGTTCAAACCATCATATGATAATGCCATGTTTAATCCGAAATCATAGAATAATTACTTATTTGGGATATAAAAGATCATGCCCTATTACTTAAACAAAAGCACTAGGAAAACGGATTTGCTAACTACAATTAATTGGGGTTACTATCTCATACTCTTAAATCCCCTTTAATTAACGTTTCAAAAAAAAAAAATCCCCATTAATTAAAAAACGAAAAAAATTTTGCTGGTCCAAAGAAGAGGAAAATGGAGCGCTCGCCCATGACAAATAAAAAGGAAAAAGAAAATATTGGTCAAATCCTAATTTATTTATCCACACAGGCAGAATTGTAAATAAGAAACGAAGCAAGCCCACTGTGGAACCAGGGAAAATAAGCCGCCGTTCTATAAAACCTATACTTTTCCCAAGCGGAGCCCAAACTTTAGAATTGTTGGCCATCTCGAACTCCTGCCAGCTGTGACTGGTCACCCCCCTCTGCCCCTCTGAGCCAAAAGCTCAGAGCTCTCCCTTAATCCTCTCATCCAAAACCCTCAAATTCCAAATCCCCTAATCCTCTTCATCTCATCCAATTGCTCCCCCAATTTGAATCACAACCTTCGATTCAACTCTACCATCTCCAGTTCACCGTCTTTTGCTACCAAAATGGCATACCTTGGCTGCTGTTAGCCTTTTATAGGTCGTCTTTCTTCGTCTCCGAGACCACACTGTACCAAATCTTCACCTTCCTATTCCAATTTGCTCTTATGGCGATCCGCGTCACCCTAGGGTTTTCCGGCTACGTGGCCCAAAACCTAGCCTCCTCCGCCGGTATTCGCGCCAGTAATTGCCGCGGAGTCCACGAATGCTGGGTTAGGTCTCTCCTGTTCGGCACCAACCAGAAGGCCGCCGATCTTGACCCCTGCGTCACCGTCCCGAATTACCGCTCCAAATTCTCCGCCAGGACCAAGGCTCCGACCTCCCTCTACGGCGCCATTGCCGAAGAATTCCTCGGCAAAAGCTCCAAGACCCCGATTATGTCCACCTTGATCTCTGTTTTGAAGTCAACGGCGGCAGTCACCGGTCCTTCTCTGGCTTCCCCGTCTCTTGGTCTCGGAATCTCGCCGGTCAAACCGGGTTCGATCATGCCGTTCTTGCAGGCCTCCAAGTGGCTTCCCTGCAACGAATCTGTTCCGGCGAAATTGATGAGCGAGATGGACAGAAAATTGCGTTTGGATGATGATGAGGTGGTGGTCACTGAGGTGGCCTCTGCCTCGGAGTTGAGTAAGAATGGATTGCAGAGGAGCGGTTGGTTATCGCGCCTCTTGAGTTCTTGCTCCGAAGACGCAAAGGCAGTCTTCACTGCTGTGACTGTCAGCGTTCTGTTCCGGTCATCCTTGGCCGAGCCCAGGTCCATTCCTTCCACCTCTATGTACCCTACTCTCGATGTGGGTGATCGTGTTCTAGCTGAGAAGGTGAGTTAATGTTCTCATCATTAATCTCGATTTTGCGGAATGGTTTTTTAATTCATATGTATTGGTGTGAACTTAATGTTCATAAATTATTGCTTCTGTTAGCTGAGAAATCTTTGCTTCTGTTTTGGTGATCAGGTTTCATACCTCTTTAGAAAGCCTGAGGTTTCAGATATAGTGATTTTCAAGGCACCTCCAATCTTGCAGGTAAGGTGTATAACATTTTATATATTAATAGTGAATTGCTGTTTGTTGTTTTTAAGAACTTTGTGATATGATGTGGTGTTGACACTTTCTCCTTGGGTATTCTCTGCATTATGCAGGAAATTGGCTTTAGCTCGGGCGATGTATTCATAAAAAGAATTGTGGCCAAGGCTGGAGATTATGTTGAGGTAAGATCTTGATATTCTTGGTTATTGCATGCATTAACTGGATTCATGTGAAAGAAGTAGATTTTATATTACATTTTCTAATGGTCATGTGGTTCTGTGCAACAGGTACATGATGGGAAATTGTTGGTGAACGGTGAAATTCAAAATGAAAATTACATATTGGAGCCTCTTGCCTATGAAATGGAACCAATTGTAAGATCCTGTTCTTGCTTCTCTTTTTATTCATTTGGTTTGCATATAATAACAGGTTCAATTACTTACGAGGTCTGTGTTGCCTGTTTTGCTTGATTTTGCAGCTCATTCCAGAAGGCTATGTCTTTGTGATGGGGGACAACCGCAACAACAGTTTTGACTCTCATAACTGGTAATTTCAACTCTCAGTATTATTTTCGATTATCCCCACCATTCGAACTGTGTATTAACTCTGACATGCAGATGTTGTTAATTTGTGTTCAGGGGTCCTCTTCCTGTAAAAAACATTCTTGGAAGATCCGTGTTTCGCTACTGGCCTCCCTCCAAAGTGTCCGACATTATGCATGAACCACAGGTAGAAAAATCTGTGGCAATTTCTTGACGATTCGGCCTCTGACTGCAGAGGAGAGGATCTGAGATATCTTAAATCTTTTGTTAAGTCAAAATATTGACTATTTTTACCACTCATTTGGCTCACTGCTGAGCAATTTGAACATGCGAGCCATTCTGTTTACTTCATGTGGCTGCATGTGTTCAAATCTACCAAAGATGGGTCTTCACCCATCACTCTGTATGACAATGAAACTTCTGTCTTAGCAAATGAGTGAGAACAAAAAAGATGAAGCTAATTGTTCATCTATTATCATTCAATCAATTGTTTTTGTTCCTGTCTTGTGGGAGGTTCAGATGCTGCCATACCTTAGCAGCAGCTTTGAGGGGCCAAATATCTGAAGTGGGGCGAAGAGGAAAGCAACTGCGGTGCAGAATCGATGGAAGGTCTCGTGGTCTGTTGATGGTGGGAGAGGGATTCATATGAAGAGAGAATCATGATATGGTTTGATATGGTTGATGGACGGTAAAACAGACACAGATGTTCTTTGAAGTTTTGCTGATGGCCCCATGATTTTGTTTGGCTGCTCATCTTAGCGTTGCCTCTAGGCTTCCTTCCAAGCATCTTGTAAACTATTCAAATAAGAATAATATTATTTCTTTTCATTATCGATTATGGTCCTTCTTTTTAAGTAGATCGTATTTGTTTAAATTTATTGGACTATTAAGGTCAAGTTCACCAGTTGAGTCATCAGGTCACCTACTATTCATTGTTTTTATGTGTTATTTTGTCATCTGGGTCACGAGTACAGTGTATTTTGTGTCCTTAGTCATCTTGAATAGTGTTCTGGGTCACCATGGTGACCTGTACAATGTATTTCATGTCGTGGGTCACGGGCACAGTGTATTTCGTGACTCAGAGAATGAAAATATATATTAAAAAATAGTGAATGGTAGATGATCCGCATTCAATGGGTAAACTTGCTCTAAGTGGTGAGAAGAAACAGGAAGGTAGGGTGTTTTTTATTTTTATTTTTAGGTAATAAGATGACTTTCATGAGACGCACGAAAGGTAAGATGATCAAACACTGGCCTCACTAGACCCGCGTCTGGGTAAAAGAAATACAAGCACCACATTAGACTCTTCTGCATATTTACACTGATGAATCAAACTATGTGGATTTGGATTGTAAGCAATACAATTTTCATCTTTTTACTAGTTTAAGCAAATTAAAAGAGAATCCAGCAACGTATTTTAGGTGAATCCAAAGTAAACCGTATCAACTACCTTATAATCTGGTGTGTGTTCTAGAAAACTTCCCTTCTGGTACGAACCCGCGCAGGAGCGCGGGAACCCTCACTCCAGTCTAGTAAGAACCCCTATGCGTCGGCGAGAATAATTAAAAAAAACAGATAAAAACAGAAAAGGAAAAAAAAGTGGTCACAAATAATAGAAGATAAAACAAGACGTCAGTGCATAAAATAAAGAAAAGGTAAGACGCAAGCACTTGATTAAACTCAACCGTCCGATCAACAAAGCTCGTTTCCAATATTCTATAATGGTGGTTGTGGGTTAACTCAAGACAGAGTGGGATGAGAGAGATCGATCCTCCTTTACTCACAAACAATTAGAAATACAAAACAATGAGCAGAAGCAGCGGCGGTGTCCCTTCTCCGTGCTCCTCTTCTTTTACCTCCTCCAATTTCCCCTCCAATTCATTCTAGCTTTTAATTCCTCCCACATCTTGCAGGTACCTCATTCATTTCAACCTCTCTTCTTCTTGTTCTTATTCGTCCTTTCTCTAGTTTCTAATCACTAGTTTGTTTGCGCTGCATGGTTTCATGAAATCAAGGACGTCTTGAAGCAAATCTCGGTGAAGCAGAGGTGGGATTTGCAGAGCGCTAGGGTTTCCAGATTGGATTCCGGCAAAGTACGCTTCGGGAGTGCCCAGCGCTACGAATTCCGGATCGGATTCGGCAAGTCCCACGTCGTCGTCTTGTTCTCCGACGACGTCGCTTCTTGGAGAAAGTTCCGCAAACCAAGAACCCATTTCGGCTCTCTCCTCAAGGAGCTCAGTTCCATGGCTGCAGTTGACACCTTCAAAGTGGAGGGGCCGTTTGAGTTACGAGTCGGTTCAGACCATGACCTCTCCCTTACATTGCCGGTACGCCAGTTTCAGTTTCTAAATGCATTGTGTCGATTATAATTGGAGCGAAATTTTTGAGATTTGCCACTTAAGCTCACTTGTGATTGTTTTGCGTGCGTTTCATATACAAATAGTAGCTCAAGAATTACACATTTGCTTTGGTCACTTGAAAGCTGAAAGCAGCTTCCAATGTGTTGGGGTTTGTTATAGTATTTGTTTGCTTGTTTATGTGTAGATGAACACTACGTACAGTAGAGGGTTGAAAAGGGTGCTTGTTGGTGAAGGCATTACTGTTGAGGTAACGAGAGCAACAGAAGTTTCTGTGTTTCATGCATCTGATCTTGGTGTAGCCATGAACGGAAGTGATACTATTGACAAGGAGAAAAGTGAGTTTTGGCCATTTTGGCATTCATACTGCGCGCCATTAGTTCCCATTCGCGTTTTAGGGCCTGCATCGTTGGTTGCATACAGGACTAGAAATCCTGCTGCTCACATTGAAACTAAATTTATGTCCAAGGAGATAATTGAGTTGTTGCCAGAGAAATGCTTCAGCAGTCATCATACATACAAGAAGAAGAAGCAGTCTTGCCCCATTGATTCTTTAGTTTGAAAATATCTATGCTGGAAAGAATTTGGAAAGGCTTTCTTGGTGATAGGATTCGACAAAAAGGATTGTCCGGATTTCTTGAAGGAAAAATCAAAGCCTCAACTATTGTTAGGTTCAAGCTTCAGCTGGAAAGGGATTTTAGGAGGAAGGGGATACTCCAGCAGGACATTGCTGGATGGAGGACCAGGCCAGCTGTGGAAAGGGTTTGGTTTGAAGTTTTGGCGAGAGTTGAATTAGAGAGGTTGAGGCTGAGGCCTATCTTGGTTAAAAAGATAAGGCCATTCATTATAGCAGAGTCAGTTGAATGGGATAATCCTTTGAATATTTCCTTTACCAAATCCCAATCTATCCTTGTCGCTCCTGAAGCGCTAACGTTGGATGTGAAATGGTAGAGTAAACTTGTTGTAACATAGTATTCGTTGTTTGATGTTGTTTTACAGATTAAGGTGGCAAGGCGATGTTTCTGCCGTCTCCCTTTTTCTTTTCTTGATGATTGATGAAATAGTACATGTCAATAACACACTGTATTGGTCTTGTAAGTAAATGAGAAACAAAAGTTTATAGAATCTGGTGACCAGATATTGGTTTCATCTTATTTTGTTTAATCGTGAATATAATATCAGGGTTTATATATCGCTAGACAATCAACACATATTCATGCCTAAATACTTAACTTTTACCACTACACTTCTCAACCTTCCCTCCCTCATAAGCAGCATTAATTCCCGTTTTGACCGGTTCTTCTCTCTCTTTGTATTTATAACAATGTGTACTGACTAAAGAAACTGCAAAATTTTCCACGCTGAACGCTGACACCTAGTAGAAGTGATCCAACTCATCTCTGTTCAGATTGTCATGAGCCAGGTACCAGTCACTTTATTCAGGACCTTCACTATCACTGTGCTTAGAAAGAAACCTAATGATATAGAACAGCATGTTATGGCTGTGCTGAGGGATTTCAACACAAAATCTACTTATCTTAATAGGATCTGAATTACAATACAACAATAAACCCTCTAAACTAAGGGATTAGGTATAGTAAAAGAAAAAGAAAAAAAGGATTAGGCTTTGATCATTTCAACGCTGCCATCGGAATCGCCTTGCTTCTCCAGCACCACTACATCAACCTTTTTGTACTTGTACCAATATGCACAGAGCAAATATGCCCCAAAGTTCATCACACTCACCCCTGACAGCAACCAATAGAAGTAGTTCAACTTGTCTCTATTGAGATTATTACTTGCCAACCACCCTCCGCTCACTTTGTTCACGGTCTCCACCACCACCGAGCTCAAGAAATACCCAAACGCAATCGAACACCAAGAGATGGCTGTGCCCAGCGACTTCATCCCTGCCGCGCTCTCAGCATAGAAAAACTCTAAAAGACCAACTACTGTGAACATATCTGCGGCCCCAAATATGGCAAATTGGAAACCAAGCCAAAACACACTCATTGGCAGAGGCTCACTAGAGTCGACCATGTTGTGTTTCACGGCCACTGATTTGCGGCGAGTCTCTACCATTCCGGAAATGGCCATTGAAATCACGGAGAGCACGAGCCCAACTGCAATACGCTGTAGGTGGCGAATGCCGGTGGGAATTCCGGTGAATTTCCGGACGAGTGGGACGAAGACTTGGTCGTAGATTGGGATGAGGAAAAACATGCAGAGCAGAGGGATGACTGGCATTGATGGGCCGGGGATTTCGAAGCCAATGAAATGTCTGTCCAAGGTCAGGCTTTGTTGGATGGAGAAAGTTTGGAGTTGTGCCAAGCATGTGTTCATGAAGATCGTGCTGAGTATGATCGGGAGCATTCGGATTAGGAGCTTTACTTCTTCAACTTGTGTGACTGTGCAGAGGCTCCAGGCTCCTCCTGGGTTTGTAGATTTTGATGAACCCTCGATAGTAGAGCAATAATTGACCGCTGCCCGGTCCAAGAATCTGGGAAGTAGGGATGAATATGGTTAATTAGTTAGCTTAATTAGATTTACAATCAGTAGTAATTTTTATATCTCTCAGAGTAGTGTATATATGTATATATATATATATATATATATATATATACTTGAATTGCTCTGTTCTCTGAAGATATTCATCTCCTTCCCCTGCTTCTTTGTCATGGATCTCATGCAAGTCCTCTGCTTTCTCTGGAATTGGAAGTTTTCGGTTTCGGATTGAGGCCACAAGAACCTGGATCAAACAAGAAGTTTTTTTTGAATATGTTATGAATTTTGTGGATCAAATAAGTAACCTTCCACCAGTTTGATACTCAATTGAGTGATGATGAACTCAATTGGATAGGGTCGTAACTATAGCAACTTAACAAGTATACAACTTTGACTCTAATTTAACTATAACTAGATGTTCGATAAATTGTCTATAAAAGAACAAAATAATGTAACATACTTACCCACAAATTTTCCGATTGGCTTTTCTTTATTTGTCAAATTAAACATAAACGAACTAGTACCTGTAGTATACTTAGGAGGGGGCTTCCCTTTGGATTAATTTTATTGTTGCGGTAGAGTGATTTGCCCATGCATAGAGACAGCACTGCAAAAAGGACTGCCAATGTGCTGACCCCAAAGGCCAAGTCCCAGCCATGGTTGGCACTAGTCCAGACCACGAAAGTGACGCCAAATATAGCACCAATGGTGAGGCTTACAAAGAACCAGTTGAAGAAGCTTGACAATTGGCCTGCCTGCTTAGGGTCCTTGTTATCGAACTGCTCAGCCCCCAAGGCTGGTAAAGCGGATTTAACCCCGCTGGTGCCGAATGCAATTAGATAGAGTCCAGTGTAGAGGAGAGCAAGTTGGCCTGTGTCTGCTGCCTCGCAGTGAGGTTCTGCAACATCTAATTTGCACGGAGTTGGTCTCAGTTGGGGATAGTGTGCTTGCACAGTTAAAAGGACATATCCCTGCAAATCAAGTTATCTAATTAGAACATGTATATATATATATATAGATAGATAGATAACGAACGCATACAAATATACAATAATTTTCTCTGTGATAATGATCATGTCAGCAAAACTAGGACGTACCACCAATTCAATGAGTGCGAAGATAAGACAAGTTTTGAATCGTGACCAGTAGGTATCGGAGATGTATCCACCAACGAGGGTGAGTAGGAATGCAGTCCCCATGAAGTTGGTGAGAGTGGTGGCAGACTTCGTTATGCTTAAGTTCATGAATCCATAGAAGTAAGTTACGAGGCTCATAGCATTCGCAATGAACGCCATGTTTTCGAGTCCCTCAGTTGCTGCATGACATCAATATCGAATTGATTCATAAACCATAATCAATATCATTGAACCAAGCAAGTAATAGTTAGTCCTATTCTCACCAAAAACAAATAGCACAGCACGGTTTCCTCCCCGGCTTGCCTGCTTCTCAGGTTCGGGTTGGAAGGTACCCTGTTTGATCATAATTTCATATAATCAGGTGGTTATTGAGTAACAAAATAAGCAATTCAACACATAGAATAGCTTAAACTGATCAAAAACTGAATGTATGATACTAACGGTATTATGGCTCTAAGAAAATTAATTGCTTAATTTGTTGAACTAACTAGGAGGGTTTACCATTTTGTTGAGTGGTAACTGCTAAGAGAAAAGAGAGGAACTACTTTCTTCTGTGAACAGATAACTGAAATGCAGAAGGAAGGGGAACCTTTGCTCTATCTGGAGCTTCCTAGCTAGCTAAGTTTATATATAGTACGTTTCGTATTGAACCCCAATGACTAGCTCTAGATAGAGACAAGTACACAGTTATACCAACAAAAAGAGAATCATGCACGTAGGATCTTGGCATTTTATTAAAGACTTAATTCTACTTGGCTTCACTTTGTTTCTTATAACACCTCTCGCTTTCTTGATAATATTATTTACGTACTATGCAATAGCTAATCTAATGTGGCCCGGCACTTCTGGTATATTCTAATGAGCAATAATACTGTATATCACTCTGTCAGATCGAGCTAGAAACTTTCAAACACACAATATACAATTACGGGGATTCTGAAGTTGTACGAGTGTCTTAATTTTGAATGCCTATATATTAGCTTCTCATTACATCCAATATGCATGAGTTCTGTTTTGTACGTAGTTCAAATGTTCTTGCCCCTTCTCCAGTCTTCATGTCCATGAGAAACCGCTTTGTGTTCCCAATAATTAAATACATCAAAGGCTTTGAAATCAGGTCAAGTGAAGATGAGTAAGGGTGAAAACAATGTGATAGGTCGAGGACTCAAAGTTCATTAAATCCATGATTAATACCAACTACGTACAAATTCACCAGTGTACCACTCAATCTTGAATTTCATTCTTATACGACCTCTTAAGAATTGTTTATTGGCTAAAGACTATTTAAGTTGAAAAATTAAAGAGCAAATTAGCTATAGCAGGCCGCTCTACATGTTGAAAGAGTAGATTTTATTCACGACCTTCAGTATATTTGATGGGATGCATTGCATCACAACTCAATGGTATTCTTTTATTATTCAAACTTTTGAATGAAATAGTTGGTATTTGGTAGTTATCGACAAATAACAGAGATGATCAAAATTCATGATAATCAAGCATAAACTTTTCCAGCTAAGTCTTGCTTGTACAATACAGTCATCGATCAGAGCAGATAAACGCCTAATTAATTTGGTCAGAAGTCCGGTTATTAAGCTAGAAGTTAATGCGAAAGGCATACTGGGTACGTAGTTTGCAACTATAGCTAAGTGTCAATTAAATTGAAGTGAGTACGTAAAGCTTCTCTTAAACAATAAAGTCAAGTAAAAAAAGAAAAAGACCGGATTAAGCACGCGAGCTAAAAAATAGTTGGGATGCATGAGTGCGAGCTTGCTAGTCAAAAGATTCGATCAGTTCATCACAGATTGATGAAGACAAAAGCTTGAAGCAGTCAATAAATTAAGCAGGTTTGTTGAAGGGGACATATCAAAGTTAATTAGCTATGTGTATTAGGACGGTTGCTGTTTAATTAACTAGTTTTTTTTTTCTCTCCTTAAGGTGGAATAGTAGTACCCTTGGCGTCTTCTTCTTAGTTCTTTCTTCATTTGTTCATTTGCAACTTGCATGGACTCATCAATCATGCATATATATTGTAGATAGTTAATTCTTAATTTGTTGATCCCAATCCAAAACGAACAAGAACGCTACATGTAATTTGTCTTCTCCGGTGCATGTCTTCTTAGTATTGAACTATTGATAGAGCTAGTCGACCTGCAGAACTGTGGTACGGTAATGAAAATATACATGTGCAACTAGCTGATATTACGTATAAGTTGTACGTATAAGTTGTAAAACACAGATGTATTCATGTTTTTTTTCTTTGTTTGAGAAAGTATTCATGGATATACTCTTCTCTATATTGACATATAGCAAAAACCCAACTGCCCAACAGTTTACAGTATGGCATAAAATGAAGACAAGCATGTAAGTTAAACGCTAAGCTAATTGGCAGTACGTCACTGCAGGGAGTTGGGTCTAACCTACGCGTAATATATACAAAAAAATGAGGCTTGACTTTATACATTTTTTAAAAACAGATCGGACAAAGATGTAGCTGGTGAGACTAATCGAGTCTGAGATGCTTCTTGATTAGCTGTTTAACCATTATTGTACGAAGGATGTGTGTTAGCTGGTGGCATCTTCACCTCCACGCACGTCATAAGTTTCATTCTCAGTATATGAGTATGAAAAGAAAAATAATGAACAAATAAAGTAAGACGGTTATGTCACGTGACACGTCTGACTCACTAATTAAAAATTTTACATTACTTTTTAAAAAATAAAATCTCTTTCTTATCAAAGCAAATAGAAAAAACGCAGCACCTCAATAATCGGTCGGCACAATAGCATTGCACAGCAGATTATGGAAATGTTTTTCCTCGATTAGACGTAGAATTAACGAATCAAATGCCTCTTTAAAATAGGTTAACTCAAAAGAAACTGGTGCTTTGGCAAAAACAAAGACAATATTGGGCTTTAGCCCAAGATCCATGCGTAAGAAGGGTACTTTTACCGACCTAGAAAGGAAGACAAGAAGAATCGTACAAAGAAATGAACAAGGCCCACTATTAGCTTTGTGACTACGCACCTCTTAGCCCAAAAGAGGAGCCAGCGGTTCGTCGAAAGGAACAGTTGTAGACTTGTAGACTTGCAGTGCCTCTTCCTATATTCTTCGCGTCGGTTTGATTCGTTTGAGAGGTTATATCCGACACCGACCACCCACGACCGACACCGACCACCGACCACCGTCAACCCAATCCTCAATCCTCAGTCCTCGTGTCTCGAATAAGATAGGAAACAGAGCAAGTGTTTCACTTGGGACCAGACCAACCAGGAAAAAACAAACCAAGTCTTCCAAATTCGGAACTAATCTGAGACTCTCCGATAAAATGGATCTAAGGGCATCGATCGCGAACCAGACCGACGTCGGTTTGGGGATCACGAAGAAGCTGCTTCAGACCGAAGGCAAGGACAAGAACGTGGTCTACTCGCCGCTGTCCATCCACGTGGTGCTGAGCTTGATCGCCGCTGGCTCCAAGGGTCCTACACAGGAGCAGCTTCTCTCTTTCCTCAAGTCCACCTTTGCCGGCGACCTCAACTCCTTCGCCTCCGAGCTCGTCGCCGTGATCTTCGCCGACGGGTCACCCACCGGCGGTCCGCGGTTGTCGTTTGCCAATGGCATTTGGGTGGACAAGCCTCTGCCTCTCAAGCCTTCGTTCAAGGAGGTGGCGAACACTGCTTACAAGGCCGCTCTTAACCAAGTCGATTTCCAGACCAAAGTAAGCTCCTTTAGTTACCCTATTGATTTGGTCTAGTTTTTTCAATCTTGCAGTATTTAGACTAGTACTTAATTGCTCTCTGTGTCTTAATTGCAATACCTTTACTTTATTTTGTGTTTGTGTATTGCATTAAAATCGTCATTAGAATTTTCGCACATGCCTCTTGAGCTCATAATTGATTAAGACAAACATGGCATCGCATTATTTCTGCTTTATCATGGCATTTTTACCTTCTACTACTGTGTTGTTCAGTGAAATTCCTAAATGGTTAAGTTTTCTTGTTTCCTTATTGGTTCGTTGACAATGAGCTGAGTACTGATTACTGCACAAAATAACGAACAAATGTCGCGTCTTTTTGTGTCTAAAACATAATAGAACGATACAATTCCCAGCATGTTAGGAATTCTTGATTACTGGTATGAATGTTTCTGTTATGCTAGGAACTGGATTAGTTTCAGCATGCTAGATTTTGGGATGGCTGATAACTAATAGTATGTGATTGAGGTAAATTAATGATTTGCTTGCTTGTCGGTGCTGCTTTTCATGTTAAGCATGCTGATAGCATTGTTGTCTTATTTGTTGATCAAGGCTGCTGAAGTGGCTGCTGGAGTGAATTTGTGGGCTGAGAAGGAGACTAGCGGCCTTATTAAAGAGGTTCTTCCTGTTGGTTCAATTGACAACTCAACCAGGCTCATCTTTGCAAATGCATTATACTTCAAGGGAGCTTGGAACGAAAAGTTTGAGGCATCATTCACGAAAGAGTCAGACTTCCACCTTCTTGATGGGAGCAAAGTTCAGGCACCGTTTATGACCAGCAAGAAGAAGCAGTTTTTAAACGCCTATGACGATTTCAAAGTCTTGGGGCTTCCATACAAACAAGGGGAAGACAAGCGGCTCTTCTCCATGCACATCTTTCTTCCAGATGCCAAAGATGGGCTGCCTGCATTGATTGAGAAGGTTGGTTCTGGATCAGGGTTCTTAGAGCGCCATCTTCCCTATGAACAAGTTGCAGTGAGTGACTTCAAACTCCCAAAGTTCAAGATATCTTTCGGTTTTGAAGCTTCCAACTTACTGAAGGGTTTAGGACTGGTCTTGCCTTTCAGTGGTGAAGGAGGTTTGACAGAGATGGTGGACTCACCTGTGGGTCAGAACCTGTATGTATCCAGCATATTCCATAAATCCTTCATTGAAGTAAATGAAGAAGGTACAGAAGCAGCAGCTGCCTCTGCTGGTGTTATAAAACTGAGGGGTCTGCCTAAAACCATAGACTTTGTGGCTGACCACCCATTCCTCTTCCTCATCAAAGAAGAAATGACTGGAACCGTGCTGTTCATCGGGCATGTGCTCAATCCCCTCGCAGACTGATAATAATTATATCCCAGTCTTGTACTGAACGGAGAAAATATGTATATAGATCAACACCACCAGACTCTTTAGTATTATAAAATGTATGTTGTTGATATGCTGTATTTCGCTACCTGTTCTTCCAGTCTTGCTCCCCATGTGCCGAACGTTGTTCGTTCTGCCATGGCTTTTATGTATTGTAGAATCTGTGATCCCCAGTGCTTGCTTAAATCTTGATCCGAAGTTGAATGAGAGATTACACTAACAGTTTCTAGTTATAAACTACATGTGTCCTATGTTGACTATGAAAACGTACAACTATTTTCATTTGCAGGCACATGTTTGTGATCCGAGATTGTGGGCTTTGTTTAATGTCTAAATCGCCAATTCTGGATCGTAATGCTAAGAATGTCAATGTGCTTGTTTTAGCTGATAGCTCCGCCAAACGGAGTTCCGGTAGAGCCCGGAGTACACGGAGGTGCTGTGCTTCGCTTCTGTGTCACTCTCCCGGATTTGGTAAAGCTATAAACAATTAAATACAATATACCTTTTTTAGTTGATATTATTTTGTATAGAGTTTTAGTATTCGACGTTTTTTTTAATATAGATTTATCTCAGTAAGATGAGCACCGGCTGACCTCGTGTTCTGACGGCCCGCGTGATTTCACGTGGCTGGCGCGAAATTTTAAATTACTATTAACGTTAGTTATTTCTCTCCCCAACCTGTTGAAAGCCGCAATGCCGGATTTAGGCATCCTCTGTTGTAATATTACGATCATGCCAAGCGAAACCAAATCTTTAGGTAGATCTGAATGAATGTTGCCAGTTCCATTCTAACAGTAATTAGGATAAGGTTGGACATGATAAGACGTTTCACTACCCCTAATGATCAAGGTCCTCTGTTTTCTCTAACTTTTATGATCATCATAAAGTTTATCATACACGTAACACAGTGGAAATGTGGATTGAATTCTTAGAAAGTAACAGCAACAACAGAGTTTAATTTTTATAAATGACTTTCCGAGTGTCAAATTTCACATTAAGGCGGATCCCATTTTTATAAGTTACCTGATGTTAATACTTTACAGTACAGAAACAGATAATGACGTAAAAACTATCCATAACGATGGTACCACATAATCAGATAGGGAGGACGGTGAAACAGGAAAAGGAATAATGGAAGATAGATTATTTGCTTTTGTTCATGGAACAATCCCTAGGACCCAGCTAAAAGGATGAGAATGGCATAAGCGTTATTATCAGATATATGAATGTCAGTTTTGGAAAGTGAAAACTTGGTGAGTAAGTGGAAGTTCCTCGAAGATGTATTTGCCCATAAAGTATTAATGGCTATGCTCCTTAGTAGACGACAATCATACGTAATCCAACCCCGCCCCATGAGATGAGTTCTCTCTCGTCTTCTTCTTCTTCCATCTGATTGTTTCTATCTGGATTCTATGTACCGATACTGATGAGAAATTTAGGAGCTTCTGCCCATAAACAGATGTAAATGATCTGACTTTCTTTACTAGCTGTCCTTCTTAGCTCGGACACATACCAAAAAAGACCTCCACTAATAAAGACCCCACTTCTCTAAGCAAAAACAGGGAGTTTCCATTTGATTTCATTTTCCAACAAGTCGGTCATCTCTTGTCCTCTAAGTCGATCATTTACGAGGGAGTAGTACTGGTACTTGAACAACAAGAACAAGAAGGTTGAGAAAAACCACAAGTTAAAACAAGAAGATGGTGGAAACAGGACACGGACACAACCACAACCACACTCAGCCACCTCCGACGGCTCCACCACAACCTCGTCTACCGCTTGGAGCGGCAAAGGGTCCAATATGGACTCCAACAGAACAACTCCACCAGCTTCAGTATTGCATCCACTCCAATCCCGCTTGGCGTTAGTCTCTCCCTCTCTCTCTCTCTCCCCTCTAAATTCTGGCTTTCCTCTAAATTCTGGCTTTTGTCGAATATTCTGCAGCTTTTTTTTTGTGTTAAGAGTTCTAAAGTGGATGCTTTTGGTATCTCTTTTTAGTTTATTAGCTGCATGCCTTAATTTATGAGGTGGAGTGAGGGTTTTAGAGAATCTTTTTGTTTAGGATATTTCTTGTGGGGTCTTTTCTTCCCAATTTTGCAGCTTGCCTCTGCTATTTTTCATTCTGATTGTCCATTTGTATGTTCAAATCCTTGAAAAAACTTGCCCTTTTTAGTGTTAATAAAAATAATGAGCATATGCATCAGTAGTTCATTACTAATTTGGTTTTCCAGCTTAGCTGAATATGATGTGACTTGAGATTATTTAGGAAGTATGAACAAGTTGTTTTTTAAGGGTACTGCAACAGATTGCTTATAATTGATTCAATTTTACAGCGGAGACATTCTTACTGGCTTTTCAGCACTATATTGTCATGCTTGGGACTATAGTTTTGATTGCCAGTACACTTGTGCCTCGGATGGGTGGGGATCATGTAAGTTATGTCCGCTATGTATATATCTGATAGATCTTACAATATACTAGCCTAAAACTAGGGATCACACGCTTGGCTTTGATGTTAATGTTCTCACTTTATTTATCCTTTGAACAGGGTGATAAAGCCCGCGTTATTCAGACGTTGCTTTTCATGTCAGCAATAAACACCTTGCTTCAAACGTTTTTTGGATCAAGGCTTCCAACAGTGATGAATCCCTCATTTGCTTATATGCTGCCAGTGTCGTCGATCATTAATGATTACTCTAATAGGACTTTTAAAAGTGAACATGAGGTATGTTCCATTACATCGGTTTACTTCTTAAATTTCCATATAACAATTTCATTTTGAAGCTATGCAAACTACCTGAATGATTGCAGAGGTTTGAGGTCACAATGAGAACGATTCAAGGATCCCTTATTGTATCTTCCTTCATCAACATTTTCATTGGCTATAGTAGAGCATGGGGAAGCTGTACAAAGTATAATCATAATCTTGAGACTGATGGTTTGAGTTCAGACCTGATGTGTTCCATTAGGTCTTCAACTCTTTGTATCCTAATTCTCTAACTAAACTTTTGTGTTCTCATCTACCAGGCGCTTTAGTCCCATCGTTATTGTGCCAGTGGTTTGTGTGGTTGGTCTTGGTCTTTTTGCGAGGGGCTTTCCACTTGTAATGTCTCTACTCAAACACTCCATTGCTTTCATGGCATTCCTAGACTTCTCAAAACCATTCTCAGACTATTATGTTCTATGCAGCTTGCTAATTGTGTGGAGCTTGGCCTGCCTATGCTGATATTGCTGGTCATTACCCAACAGGTAAGTAATTCTATCCGATGTGCCGCTCTTTGTTCTTAGAATATTGTTTGCAAATATAACAAGACTATTGTTTCGACAGTATCTGAGGCGCATTATTCCTAGAGCACATGCCATACTTGAGAGGTTTGCTTTGCTTCTCTGTGTTGGGATTGTCTGGTCATTTGCTGCTATCCTCACCGAGGCTGGTGCTTATAACAACGTTGGAGAGCAGACTAAACAAAGTTGCCGTACAGATCACTCTTACCTTATAAGCTCTGCTCCTTGGTATGTACAGATGTTGGGGATCTTTGCTTGCATGATAAAGTTGATAAATTTTCTTTAAAAGAATATTCGTGACAAAATGATATTTCTTTTTCAAATGAAGGATTAGAATCTCATATCCATTTCAGTGGGGTGCACCCATATTCAGAGCAAGCCATGTCTTCGGGATGATGGGAGCAGCAATTGTCACAACTGCAGAGGTCAGTCTCTATTCTTGACTATTTAAACTTCAAAGCTATAAATGCTGAAAGTAGTGTGTCCTGTTCTGTTATGAACTTCTAAGTTTTGACTTGCTTCACCTTTCATATTCACTGTTGAGTATTGTATTTTGCAATTTAGATTCTGATGAAGTAAATTAATATCTTCTGTGGCAGACAACTGGAACATTGTATGCAGCAGCACGGCTTTCAGGTGCAACCCCCCCTCCAGCACACGTCTTGAGCAGCAGCATTGGCCTACAGGTCTAGTTGCAAATTGTCATGCAGCTCCTCCTTACACCTTACCATATATGTCTGTTGATGCTTTAGAAGAGCTCAGACAACTGCCTCATATTGCTAACCGATTGGATAACATGTAGTTCTGCATGTCCAAATGCAGGGTGTTGGCATGCTGCTTGAAGGAATATTTGGTGCTGCTGTTGGTACCACTGCATCAGTGTATGTAATTTCTTTTTCCTCCTCAAAATAGTTGGGAAAGCCATTTGTGGTTTTTTCTTTTCTTTTTTATTCTCAAGCAATTTTAGAGACAATCCAGCATGCATTTGGTAAATGTCTATGAAGTCCATATGGAATATAGGAGCCTTTCATTGGTGGGAAAATAAACTTGTATCGAGTTGTCTCCAGGTTTTGTGCTGCATCATGCAAACTTGATAGCACAATCATATATCAGGTGCTAATACATGTCCATGTAAAATTTTTGCATCCACAGGTCTTCAATGTTAATGAAACTTAACATTTGGTATTTTCTGAATACATCACTTTAAATTCACATGTCACCGTCCTTGTTTGCTAAACCTACACTAAAATGCGTACATTTTTGTTATTCTTGGTTGTTTCTGAAAACTTGACAATGTGTTGATATTCCTCAAAATGATGTAACAGAGAAAATGTGGGCCTGCTTGGATTGACACACATAGGGAGCAGGAGAGTAGTGCAGATATCAACTGGTTTCATGTTCTTCTTCTCTATATTTGGTTTGTTACGTCTTTACCATTTTGGATTTTATTATAAGTAATCCTGGTATGTATCCTATTGTGTTTGATCATGTTAATTTGTCTTTCAGGGAAGTTTGGTGCTTTCTTTGCATCTATTCCCTTACCGATATTCGCTGCTATATACTGTGTTTTATTTGGGATTGTTGGTAAGCTATTCTAATACCATTTCTAAATTGTTTTGGTCATTCATTTTTTATGAAAAAAATTAACCTTTGTTTCTTGTATATCTGCAGCTGCTGTTGGGATCACTTTCATGCAGTTTGTGAATAATAATTCCTTAAGAAACATGTACGTTGTGGGGCTTTCCCTGTTTCTTGGGATATCAATACCTCAATATTTCATCACGACCACAACTGCAGATGGTGTTGGACCAGTTAGAACAGATGGTATATGGGTAAGTCACATAGACAAAAGACTGAAACTCCCTCCCTCCCTTCTTAATGATGGTTTCCTTTATCTGAATGAATCACATTTCGTTTTATTGGGTGCAGTTTGACGATTGGTTGAACACGATCTTCTCTTCAAGCCCGACAGTGGCAATCATCATCGGGACGCTGCTTGACAACACACTTGACGCCAAGCATGCAGTCGATGACAGAGGGCTTGGATGGTGGAAGCCCTTCCAGCACAGGAATGGAGATGTTAGAAATGAAGAATTTTATAGTCTTCCTCTTAGAATACGCGAGTATCTCCCCAGTAGATTTCTCTGAATAGTTAATACCAATCACTCATAGCCTGCTTATATGTATATACTTATCAGCAGATCTGTTGTTTTTGTATGCATGATGAAGGCTTAAGCTTCTTGTTAAATTAAGTATGGAACTATTTCATAGATTATTACATCGAAACCACTTGCCTCTTGAGAATTGCTTGGTGGTAGAACTCGAAAGATGATCTGAAGAAATGGAAAACCGATCTGTACTTTACCGAAATACTGATTGAAAAAGCAGTGATGAAAAAAGGAAACTTCTTGATGTGAACTCGAGTATAACGGTTAAAGCCGTTGATGTTGGAATCCTGTCACTCCCAATCAGTGTCATGCTTCATATCACATCCTGGGCCTAAGAATTTCTGTATGGAACTAAATGAACAAAATATGAAAGAGTGAAAATGTTGATCTCACTGAGCTGTCCAAGTATGTACAATGCATGAATCAATCTCAATCATGCACCTGTAGACCAAGAATGTGAATGCTCCATGTTCTGGGCGACTTTGGAGAATGAGTCACTGAAAACCACCAAGGCTGGAATTGACTAAAGATTAAGCGGTCGACATCTGATATCTGATAATGGAACCCACACGTTTTCTCTCTTCTACTCAACAGTCATTGGCTAACTTATAGTAAAGTGCAGCTAGTTGTTGTTGAAATTCATGAAATCATTAGTTAATTTTATTTTAAATTATCATCACGACCTTGACTAATTTATCATTTTCCTAAAGCATGAATTATTTTTAATGATCTCAATGGATAATAAATCAAATGCACATTCCAAATTTCTTGTCCTAACTTTTGGCTTCATGCCTAGGTTTGGTGTTGAAATCAGGGACTAAATCTCCTCTAAATGTATGACAGGGACAGAATCTTAGGCCTCCTGGGGAATAATTTCATGGTGAATCAATACAAAAACTTATGATACTAGTCTAGAAATATAGATATCAGAATCACAGAAATAAGATATGAAAAAGATAACTTCCTGATTGTTTCTTTTAATACAGACCAATTATTTACATCAACCTGCAGTGACAAAAGAATCCATAATTTTGTTCACTCATCAAGCCAGTCAAGATCGAAACGTTTCTCTGCAACCTGAACATGAAGGTCTGGCAATGCCTTCTTCCAGAACCAAGAGATCTCTTCATCACATACTACACGACCAAGAGATGGTAAAGCTGCTGCAGAGTTTGGAAGGTTCCTGATTTGTGAGCACTCCCTCATGTCAATCTTTTCCAAACTTGCCAACTTACCAATGTTTAAGGGAAGGCCCCTCAAACTACAGCATTGGGAAATGTTTAGATACTTCAAGCAACAGAGCTCACAAATGTCAGGAGGAAGTTTTTGCAGATATGGGCACGCATATAGCCTTAGGATTTGTAGAGATTTCAGCTTACTCAAATCCGCTGGCAGTTGCCGTAGATGGTGACAGTTGGTTATGCTTAGATTGTTAAGCATATGCATCCCACAAATGCTTGAAGGTAGCTCGAACAAATCATCACAATGATCAATTGTGAGTTCTAAAAGCCGAGGAAATACTGATTGATCGAGGCTGTCTATCTTACACAAGATTAACGACATCTTGCGTAATTTTTTGGAAGGGAAGGTAGCAGGGGACAAGGGAGGGACTGCGACTTTTTCAAGCCATAGGCTTCTCAAGTTGGCCAAATTTGACAAGACAGAAAAACCATGGAGAATTGCAGTGGATGCACTGTAATTTATCAAGATCAATGCCTTCAACTTTGGCATGTTACGAATAAAAGGAGGTAACAAGTACTCGTTGGAGGCGAAATTCAAGATGAGCACTTCAGCCTTGGGGAATTCCATCTCGAACCAATCCATCTCTGTCATTTCACCTATATATGTATACAGTGTTGAGTGTTTGGTTAATTAATTAAGCACAATGTGCAAACATAATGAATAATCTGACCTCATTATAACAAGATGAAGGCATTGTAGTACCTGTATGAATTGACACAATTCGAGCTTGAAATGGATCATCGGAATGCCTGTCCCATTCTCTTGGAAGTTCTATCTCTCTTCTTGGCATCAGTAATCGGCTGCGTTGATTTACGGAGCCATTATTACTCAAATGAAGAGCAAGGTCTCGCAAGACATCATGTTGTGTAACTGAGATGTCATAGCAACTGCTATATATGTCTCCATCTCTGCCAGATTAGTATAAACAAAGAGATTAAACACAACTTACACTATCAGTTAAGTAAAAGACTTGAATTGGTTTGATCTAAATCTTAAAAGCAGCAGAAGCAAGATTCTCGTATCGGGGCATACCTTGCATCTTGTACTAGGGTGACAAGATTCTTGTCCGAAAGCTCGTGAAGAATAGCAAAGGCTTGTTCTTCATCAATGTGATCATGGGTTTCAACCCAAATGTTGATAAGAACATCCAGTGGGATCTTCTTGTCTTCTGGAAAGGCACCCAAATCCAGGAAACATTCCCTGACTCTGGGGCTTAAGCATTTCACACTGATTGCCATCCGATCAAGTAGGTTGTTCTCATGCGACTCGCCGATGCTTTCCCCTCGTGACAACCTTTTGCTTGCATTTGCCCAAATCATTTCAGGCTGGTCTCGTAAAGAAGACCCAATCACTTTGAGAGCCAAAGGAAGCCTCTTACACTCATCAACAATCTAATAAAAGTTGAAGAAAAGATAACCATCAGCTACATTATATTACACTACACTTTCTATAAGCAAAAATATAAAGAACCTATTTTGATGGGAAAAGGTACCTGCTTGACCAATTTTTTATCAGCACCAGGAGGAATGAACTTCTGGCCAAAAGCAGAGTGGCAGAACAGAGAGACTGCTTCATCTTCACCCAGCAACTCCACGTCATAGGTGGCTTTTGTTACTGTTTGGAATTTGAAACGTGAAACCACAAGGGTTTTACAACCAGGAATGTTGAAGAGCAGTGGCTGAAGCGTTGAAAGTGACCAAACATCATCCAAAACCACCAGGGTCTTTGTTGGGTTTCTCCATTCAAACTGAAAGTTCATTTGAGGAAGCACAGAACTGGGACTCAAAACTTGACCCCCCATAATGAACCCCAAGATCTTGGCCTTCAAATCCTCTATATCCGGAGATTGTGACACCGTTAGAAACAGGATTCTCTCACCAAAGTAAGCTGCAAATAAACACAACATAATCAGTTCTTGATTGTTCAAAAACTGAAAGAGTTACAAACTAAGAAATCGGATTTTTACTTACATCGAACATGATCATCCTTAATCAACTCCTTAACAAGAGTGGTTTTTCCCGAGCCGCCAATCCCACTAATCCCAACGAACAAGTCATCTCTGCCAAGAACCATTTCCTTGACTTTCTTCAACCCGAAACCCAAGCCCAAAACCAACTCACTGCTGCTCTCCCATTGCATCCGACCCTCCTCCTCCACGCGCCTCACAGCCTCTTCCACCCACGACATACCTCCGCCGCCATTGCAAGCTCCAATCTTCATAGCGCCGAGCCTCTGCTCCAGGCGGTAGCTGGAGCCATCCAGGCGGTCGAAGCGCTCGGTGGTCTGGAACCTTATGTGGTGGACGTCGGCCAAGATATGGGCCTGCAATGGGCCCTGGATGAACTTGGCTACGGTCTTTTCGATCTTCTCCATCTTACGGGCATATAGGAGGTTCTTGTAAATGTTGTAGCGAGACGAGAGGAGGACCTTGTGGGCCAGCTCATGGCCCTGCCGGAGAGTCTCCGAGAGACGGTCGAGCTGAGACTGGCGGAGGGCCGGCAACTCCACGCCGGAGTACTTGATTTCTTGGATTATAGGGAGGAACTGTTCTATGGAGTCTTTGAGGCCGTTGGCGCTGTCTTTGAACTGCCATGATTTTTTGGATACGGCTACCAGGTTCTTCAGGAGCTCCGTGACAATCTCTCCGGCGAAGAAGTCTGTCACTGCCATGGGTGGGGTGGGCGAGACTTGTCGCAAGTCTGGCTTGCTCTGTTTTTCTTCTTCCTATTGGAGAGGACAGATTGCTCGCTTGCTTCTTCTGCTCTCTCTCTCTCTCTCTCTCTCGTCTCTCTTTCTTTTTAACATGTGATAAGTGAGTGACATGTCATAGCTAATTAGCTATGCACAAGTACAACTATATAAAAGTATCAATCAAACTATCCAACTATCAGAGCAATAAACAAAACAAAACAAAGCAAAACAAAAAGAACTAAAGAAGGCATGGAGGGGAATAACTTTTATTTTAACCACGATGATCAATCGTCACTATGTAAAGTAGAGTTAGAGCCTTACATCATAGTTGTTAACCTCCGACTGTATATTTAATTGGCCTTTTAAATAAAAATTTATTATTATTTTTGTAAAATAAATTTAAGTCAATCTAATGATTAAGTTCATTTATTAACAATGAAGTAACAAAGTTAGTCGAAAAGAAAAACATATACTCAGTAATAAACTCAAATGTAACCTAGAATGTACATGGACCAAGAATCAATCAATCTTAATCGGTATGTCATCTATCTCGTTCTATTTTCACTTGAAATCTTAAATGAAAGTTCTGCAAACTATTGACAAACTCATTGGATATGCATATGTGAATCACTTGGAGGTGATTTTAATGGAAGATAATAATACTTTTGATGTAATATATTACTAATATTTTAACCTCCATGGCTATTAATTCCGATGAAAGACGTTTGGTTTGATCTCTAAATACTATGCACAAGTATACCACAACATTTGGTAGAAGCATTCATCTTGTTTGAAGTCGTAAATTGATGAATTTATCTTGATCTTATTGTTATTCATGATGTCAAAGATAAGACACTAGGTTTTCATAGCTCTGAAAGGGCATCCAAGTGGTTAACGACCTGTTGTTAATGGTGGACAGAAAGTGGCTTTTCTTGCACCCTATAATGGTGATTCTCGTTGACCAATGAAATGACCGTCTTGTCCTTTGTCATCAACTCAAGAGAGTCAATCTCTTAGACTTTGGAGAATGAATTGGAATCACTGAAATAATATCAAGTCTTTGAATCAGTCATCACTCACTAATCAATTAATAGAACTTCAGGAGGGAGATGATTGGGTACCAGCGTATATGGACATCACTGCTGGACTTACTCAAGCACAAGGAATCAAGCTCACCAATTGATCTGTTTTCGATCTCGAATCAGAAGCAGAAGCAGGACCTCTTGATAGAATTTCACAACCAATTAAGCTATTCCAAAATGAATCGGATCACACTAAACCTACAAAGTTGCACATATATGTGTTTGGTCATGAAATAACAAAACACTCCAACAGTATAGCACGTTTGATTGCACAGTTGCACTTGGCTGGTCAAAAAGCAAAATATCAAGTATCAATTTCCAGTGACATATCCACCTCCATTGACTTATTGACTTTCAAGTCTTTGTTTGCAACTTTCATAAAGGCCTAAGGCTAGCCAGCTAGGTCGCCAATCTGCATTATAATGTCACATTTGCACTTAAACCCGTATACTAATCTAATCCAGTCATTAAGGTCTTAATGAGGTCTTAAATTCTGCCTATTGATTCTTATCTCATTCAGTAAGGTTGACCATTTACTCGAGGCTACAATTTTGTTCATTTGTGCCACCCAATTGCGTCGCCAACTTGGCTTTGATACCAAATGTTAAAAGTCCATGAACAAGTAATAATGGACTCTGTTTACTTTTCAAAAAAGAAAAATAATGGACTCTGTTTTAGACTTTTAGTCTGATTTAATAAAAATTATCTCATGCTATCAATATGGTATGATGCTTGATTTGTGATTCGGGTTCTTTGATTTTGATCTTCCCTCTCGCTTTTTGAATTTCAAATGATACAATTTTGTTATAGTACCCAAAAATCAAACAGGGCTGAATAAAATCTTCTAAAACGATGTAGCCTAGCTAGATGCACATATGAATAAGACATGCAAACCCTATCGCCCAACCTTTCTCTGTGATCGAAAAAGTAGAAGAATGGAAATGGAGGGCAACCAAAACTCCAAAAGAGAAGAACAGTCAATAAGAAGGAAAGCTGTGAGCATTTCATTCTGTGAAGATCTTTTAGTATAGTAGAAATTCCCAAGAGATTAGCTGTGAAGTACTAGATAGGTGTAGGTGCGTCTCAAAGCAGTGTACACTCACCTCCCTCATTCAGCTCCTAATCTCTCTTTTCTCCTCGAGAGGAAGTTGAGTACTAGTAGTGTTTGTGGAATCGATTTGCTTCAAAATGATGAAACATCTCGGAGGTTAGATTTATATTTCCTAGATTCTAAGGGCCTGAGTATCGATATTGTGGGAAGTGGCTAGTCATGGATTAGTGTCTCTTAAGATTGTCTGATTGGAACGCAACAGCAAACACAATCATACGGAACCCGTCAACCCGGCAACCAAACAAGTTAGGTATTTGGAAGGATCAAATTCTTTTCTCGACGAGGAAAAATGAAGAAGATGGTGTAGACCTGTTTTTGTTTGAGCCTGTGACCCAGAAACAAAGTTACAATTGGCCAAACAAAACGAGGTTCCAATATCTGAAAGCTATAAATTATTGGAGAGCCTTCTCTAGCTTGTAGGCAACTGAAAACACCAGTGGCTTTTTCTTTACTGAGTAGCTCATTGCTTTCTTTATTTTCTTGTATTTTTCATTCTTTCTTTTTAGTGAGGGGTAAAGCCTTTTATCCCCTATCTATGTGTAACTTCTTTTATCCAATGAATAAAATCACTCTGGCATTGTGGTAAGCTTGAGTTAGAAAGGTGTAGAACACAACAAACCAGGACTGCAGCTTTAAATAAAGAACAACTTAAACTAGCACTTGTGATGTGAAAAACTCCGTCGTAGATTCATAACCATATCCAAGAATCTAAGATGGTAAACAACCAAACATGCAACAACACCGCAATCTATTAAACCCCTCTATCCATCGAGTTCCTGACAGAAGAAAATGCTTGTTGATTACGAAAGCATCCACGTCAAGATTTTTTTTTTTTTCCCCCCGAAAATGAGCATCCACATCAAGATAAGCTGTGGAGATTCAACACAAATAAAATAAATTTTTTTTATGCGCAGCTACTTAGTAGTTAGTATAATTGTTATTTTTCAGTGATTGATACATTAAAGTAATATATGTGAATCAAGGAAACTGATGACATAGTTGGAGCCTATCAATTCAACCAAATACAATTTATACGAAGCTTTGATATGGGGCTCAACTTCCCTCTTCTAACATTTTAGTCAAATATCTCCTGGTATAGACATGGATTGCGAATATAAGCTTTTCAGGACTTGATGATTGAGATTATTCCTATAAAGTCACAAATGGAAACAGAACGAAAAGCATAAACTCCGCTTCTTAAAGACCTGCATGCCCCTTCGCATTCGTCTCCCCTCTCATCAAGCACCATACAATCCCCAAAGCTCTGAAGTGTAACCTTCTGCAGAGATACCCGAATATAGTACATGCCATAATTCGATGTACTTCGATCTCTCATATTTCCATGCTTAATCACTGTCCTGTTCTACGACTAATTTCCACCTCCGTTTAATTCTTTTCAGGAGTTACAAACATGTGAAGTCCAATACCACACCATCCAATACCACACATCTTACACCTACTCATCGTACTCCCACTTGGAGATACGACGATGCTGACCTACTTGTTTGCCATGGCCTTGTTCTGCCACTCTCAAGTCAAGCCGATGAATTTGTTTTTTAATCCATGGAGGATCATCTGGTCTCCGCCAGAGAGCTTCATCCATATACTTGTGCTTAAAATCTGGTCGTCTTGAATTCAACTTTGTCTTCCTGTTATCCCACCAATCATATGGATTGGCAAAAAATACTTGCCATAAGTGAAGGCGTTCCCTACACTTCTCCAAACCAGTTTCACCTAAGCAAGTCACAAGGATAAAACATTTTTCATTAAATGAAAGCACACAAAGCACAAGAAAACCGATCACAAGCAACAAATTATGTAAAAGAGCATTGTAGCTTTTCTTGTTTTAAGAGGTTGCAACATTACATAATTATGGCTGGCAGTACCTGCATCAGATTGTGGTTCCTCATGATTTTCAGATCTTGGTCCTTGTCCGTTTTGTGCCACATAATTCAACTCCTGCACAACTAACTGCGGACAAATTCAAAGATCATAAGTACGTTTCTGGTATTAATGGAAGAAACAAGAATTAAACATCTTCGACAGGGTTGGGAGCAGTACTAAAATTCTTAAGCATTGCTACCTCGTGATACAGTGTGATGCTCCCATGCGTATCATTCTTTGTGTAAGAACCTAGATGACCTGAGACATAAATAAAATCATTTGGTTTCAAATGTTTGAAAGACAATACTGCCATCTCGTCCCACATCTTCAGTAATATCCTGTTAAGAATTTTGACACGAGATTTTGCTAAGTTTCAAAACTTGCTATTGTGAATTCAAACCCAAAACTGATACACATCCAAAAGCATTTGAATCAGCTATCCAATTGTTCAAATAGAAGTGGCGTTCAACTCACAGTTATAATCGAAAAATTAAGCTCATCCATGAAACTAGATTTTGAATAGGCGGCAGATAAAGTACTAATCTTGCAACACAAATCTCTTAGTTTCTGTTTTCTCATCTTATTGCATACCAATTGATTAAGAAATAGTCTTATGCAACCCAAAATTACTGTAAATATAACTGAAAAATCAATAATTTCCATAACTGACCGGAAACTGCTATCAGACTGGGGGCAATTTCTGACGCTGAGAAGAGTGTGAACGCCAAAACGACCGCCGTGGCCGGTGTTTGCGACACGGAGGGGGAGGATCACGGAGCCAATGAAGCTAGCAGAGTTGACCGGACCCGGATTCTGTCGCCGTTGGATTGTGGTGGGGCGCTGGAACTTGAGTTTGTGCTGGTAAACTCCGCTGCCTTCTTCATCTTCGAAGAAAGAATCGGAAAAACTAGGGTTAGCGGCTGAAGGCGAATAGGCGGCGGCGAGCCTTTGAATAAATAAAGGCGATTTCGGACTTGGTTTGTTGAACGGCGGAAATAGGAGACGAAACGCCTTCATATGATCGTGATCCGGAGTTTGGAGGCGCCGGGGTTTTGGCGGGGTTTTCCGAGCACTTCCCGCATTCTGATTTTGTAGCTTTCTGGTGTCGTTGGCCCAGTTTCTCTTCCAGAAAAAAAAAATCAAAATTAAAAAGATTTGTTGGGCTTGGAAATGAGCCTTCTTCATCAATTGTGTTTATTTGGGCCTCTAAATCAGCCCATTTAAAACTCCTGTTTTGTCCTCTGAAAATAATGAATTATCTTGTCGGTCGGGCGAGTCCAAAGCGCTCCGGTGTGTATGGGATTAAGTTTTAACCAGCGAGAAAAAATTGTCGATCGGGCAAACATGATGGTTTGGCGGTGAATATCCCTTATCTTCATCATAGAATTACTTTTAATACATAAAAGAAACAAAAAATGAATTTTACAGTAAAGACCAGTTTTGACAGTTTGATTTGATGATCCTCAAATAGTGGGTTTTTTTTTTTTTTTTTTTCAAAAGAGGGCCGCTATCAGTATATTATATAGATTCAACAAACAGTAAAAAAACGAAACACCTCTATGAGATCGATAGAAATAATCGTTTATTATAGTACCATGAGACTCCTATTCTAAAATAAGAATAAGAACCCAATATATCTCTAGTACACCCACTTTTTAAACAATTCACGCACCATTATTCCAAACAAAGATTAGTAACCTCCAAAGCAAGAATAAAAAACCCTAAGAAATTATGATATTTGTGACCTAAATTATTTAAATACTTTTCGGAAGAGGAGTAGCAGACTCCCCTTCCATTTCTACCCGAGCCCACGACATCTACATCACCATCCAAAGCAAGCTTGGTCCAAATAGCCTGAGGTGTGGTAACCCTAAGGCCACCCAATCAGGATATGCTACGAGCACCTCATAGGTTTCTCCATGGAATTCCAGACCACCACCACTGGCAACCTGCGCCGTTGTCAGAGGACATCGACATCACATACCACCTTGCCCAAAGACGGTAGAACCCCCGCGACCATCCTTGTCCGCCGGTCTGCAACCACCAATTTCCATATCACCACCTTCTCCAGCCATCGCATAGCACTGCCACAGATCCGACCGAAGCAGCCCTTCCCAGCCGTTAGCCTCTCCAACTAACACATATCGAAACAGAACATTACAATTATCGGCAATCACCCCAACACCAGTCTGTCCACCTCTGAACCCGACCACATCGTTCTTCATCATTTTGAGATTGCCGCTGCCATCACCATAACCACCTATAGCAGCCAAATCCAAGCTAAGAAGCTCCGGTCGAAAGCCATCAGAAAGCCGCACCAGAGTTTCTGCGAGCCATCAACCGTTGTCAGCAACCAAAACGTTGCTCTGGGCTCGATACACCGTCTCCGAAATCCAAATAACCTCCACACAACACTGTTGATTGAACGAAAGTGACAAGAAGTGAGATCTATTTAGCCATAAGGCTAGCAGTGGCCATGCCCAACAAGTTTGGGAATTTTGATCGGAAACTGAGAAGTTCACGATTAAACCTTAGCATAGCGGCTACGTCTGACCCATCCATTCATAATGGGTTTGTTAACCTTAGTATAAGAAGTTTTTAAGTATTTAAAAGTGAACCATTCCTTGTTAAAAGTGTTTTTAAGTTGAGTTATGAGATGAAGATCGAAAAACAGGGTATCAATATATACTATTGCTTTGGCATGTTCATCAAGGCATCAAGCAACTAATCTTTCCAAGTAAAGGAGAATGATTGACTTCCATTGTTTGTTGCTTTGCCAAATCTATTCTCACTCTACATATCTTACAAATGAATGTGTATCTTTTTTGTATGATTTGCTACCAATAATCTGTATCTTTTTTATATGTTTTGCTAGCATAATCTGTGTCTTTTCTGATATGATATCGGTTATCCTAATATACATCTTTTTGATATGATTCTTTTGCATAATAAAATATTTTTATATAGTTTCACTTAAATTTGGAGTAGATCGATCATATCTATAAGAAAATAGGTATCTATATTTGTTCTCAGCAAGCAAAGAACCGATTGATTTGACCATTAATTTGTAGTCCCTTCTCTCTCGAGGGTTAGGGTTTTCTCTTTGTCTATTATGATAAAGAGGCATCCATAGTGACGAGGTTCCAGTAAGTTGACTTATGTCCTGGGGTTTGGGTTGGTTTGTTAAAGGTTGGACTCTGTTGTCTCACGCCTTGTGTTCAATGGAGGAGGTTGTTGGAAGTTTTGCTAGAAAGCTTGCGTTGGTAGATACAGAGGTGGAGGTGGTTCTTCCTCTGACGGTGGCGGAGGAGGAACCACAGAGGTGGTTCTTGGTGGGTGAACTGCTAACAACGAAGCCTTATAGGGTGGAGTTTTTTATAAGCACGATGAAAAGCTTGTGGATCCCAAAGTCGGACCCCCCGGACCGACGTAGAATTATGACTACACAGTTGGGAAGGGGTAATCGAGTGTTTTTTTCGTTTAGCAATGAAGCGGACTTCAAATGGGTAGTGAAACGCTGTCCTAGGTCTTTTGAGAAACCATTGGTAGCGGTGGCTGTCACAGATGGGCATGAGGATCCAAGGTTGGTGTCTCTCAGAACCCAATTTTTTTGGATTCATGTACGGGGTTTACCTCCGGTGTATTTGGAGGATCATAGGATGGAGGTAATAGGCCACTGTATTGGGGAGGCGATCTGAAAGTGTGTAAGGATGAGGGTTGGGATTGATGTGGATGCACCCCTGAAAAAATGGGTTAATTTCCGGTCGGCAGGTTGGCCAGAAAGCCGGAGATTTGAACTAGAGTATGAGCGTCTTCCAGATCTTTGCTTCTTCTGTGGTCTACTGGCACACACTGGGGCCAAGTGTCCACGTAGGGATAAGGGAGAATTGACAGAACCTGCCTATGATGCTCTTTTGAATGCTGAGAGAAAGGAGGCTTGGTTGCTTGAGCAGCGGAGATTTGAATCGCAGGGTATGCGGAATAGTGGCGGAGGCTATAGGTTGGGATTGCACACGAGGAGGAAAACGAGTTGGATCATGACGGCACCAAATCTTCCGCTTTCTGGTCTTATCCGGAGCAGGGAGGATATGAACATGGGGGTTATTGTGTCACTACCAGGGGATGATACGGCGATGGATATGGATAACCAGGGTGATACAGGGGCAGAGAGTGATCTCAAAATAAGGAAGAAGAGGAAAACGGAATCCTTAAGTGGCCCGAAGTCGCCGTCTACGGTGGAAGAGGAAGGGTTGAGCGATTTACGGGATGTCCCAGTAATGGTGGCAGCAGATTTGGAAAATGCAGTAATGGAGCATTCAATAGGGAAATTCTCGGGCAAGAATGACAGTGTTGATTGCACTAATCTAGCGGACTCAATCAGGATCCGAGTTTTTTGATATTGCCTTCTAGGGTTGAGATTAATAAGTAAAGGGGTCTGAAAGGCAAAGCGCGGGAAGTGACGAAATTTGATTTGGGGTCCCCTTTTAATGGGAGTGGGCCAAGCGAAGTAAAGGACGGTTCAGACCCAAAAGTTTACAGAAGGAATGGACAAGCTATATGTCCAGTACAACATAAAAAGGATCAACAGGCTCGTGACTTTGCAGGGCCTTCTACTAGAACTCGTGATTCAGGTCCCCAACAAGTTAGGAAAGTAAAAAGGGGTTATGTAATGCATAAGGGTGTTGTGGTGTCTACTTCTCCGAAGAAGAGTCCAGGGCATGCTCTTGTACGTCCCTCCGTGATGGGTCCAGTCTCGACCCATCACGAGTTATGACTGCGTTGAGTTGGAACTACCAAGGGATCGGGAACCCTTGGACAGTGAATAGGCTTAAAGGGCTGATTGCTCTAAATTCTCCCGAGGTCATTTTTCTTTGTGAAACTAGATGTACAGTTAACGAGATGACAAGTGTGAAGGTTCAAATTGGTTTCCAAAATGCTTTCGCAGTTTCTTGCAAGATGGTTCGGAAACCCAATGGGAAGATGTCAAGATCAGGAGGGTTGTGTTTGTTTTGGAGAAGAGGTTTGGACGTGGCTCTTAGTTCGTATTCTGATAATCATATTGATGTCTTGGTGGGTGGTGTCAATGATAGCAACCGGTAGAGGTTTACGGGGTTGTGTGGCTTTCCTAAAGTGGAACAACGACATCTTACGTGGGAATTAATCACCAGGCTAGGGCAAAACAATTGCAGACCATGGTTACTTGGGGAGACGTTAATGACATCCTGCGTGGTGGTGAGAAGGAGGGTGGTCCCCCAAGATGTCTGAGGCAAATGAAGGCTTTTGCAATATATGTGGATGGTTGTGGGCTAGTGGACCTGAACTTTATCGGCCTGGCCTTTACTTGGAGGGTAAACGGGGTGGTGAAGTGATTAAAGTTCGTCTTGATCGATTTCTAGCAACTAGAGAGTGGAAGGAGATGTTCCCTGCAGCCCGAGTCACCCATCTTGGTCCTTCAAAATCGGACCATTTGCCGCTTTTCATTGAGGTGCGTCGAGTTAGACCAAAGAAGAAACGTAAAAAGAAAAGGTTCCAGTTCGAAGAGCATTGGCTTCAAGATGATGAATGTGCTAGAGTAATCAATGATGGGTGGAATGGGGTGGAGGGGGCTAACCCTTTCCAAACTGTTTGTCTAAGAATTGAACGTACAAGACAGGTGCTCTGGAACTGGAGCAAGGAGAAGCTCGGTAATATTAAGGTGGAAATAGAGAAGATTAGGGCAATGTTGCCAGTTTTCTACGATATAACTTTTTCGGCACCACCGGAGGAAGAGAGGCTTGGGTTGGAGGCAAGATTGAATGAATTGTTGTTGCATGAGCACAATTATTGGAAGCAACGATCCATGGTCATGTGGCTGACAGAGGGGGACCTAAACACACGTTATTTCCATCAGAAGGCCAGTAATAGGAGAAGCAGAAAAGAAATCAAGGGGCTGTTCAATAGTAGTGGAGTTTGGTGTACGGAGGACTCTAAGTTTGAAAAAATTGTGCTTCACTACTTTGGTGAGTTGTTTACAACGTCTTGTCCTAGAAATATGGAGTTGTTTACAAGTCTATTTCCTATAGTTGTTACAAACGACATGAACTCTCAGCTAGTGAAGGATATTGAAGAAGAGAAGGTTCTACGGGCTTTGAGACAAATGCATCCCATAAAAGCGCCAGGACCCGATGGCTTCTCTCTTATTTTTTATCAACGCTACTGGTCGGTGGTTGGAAAAGACGTGACTGCGGCTATACGGTGCTTCATGCGGCCAGAGAATTTGTTACGAGAAGTGAACGATACTTTTGTTACTTTGATACCTAAAGTGAAAGAGTTGGAGCACATGCAGCAGCTTCGTCCAATAAGTCTATGTAATGTGATTTACAAATTGGGGTCCAAGGTATTGGCTAATAGGTTAAAGCCTATTTTACAATAGATCATTGCTCCAAATCAAAGTGCGTTCATACCAGGATGACAAATTACTGATAACTCACTGCTGGCTTTTGAGATTTCCCACTTTCTGAAGCGTCATAGTGGGGGAGCATGTGGTTTTGGTGCTTTAAAACTCGATATGAGTAAAGCTTATGATCAGGTTGAGTGGGGGTTTATTGAAGCGGTTATGCATAGTATGGGGTTCCACTCAACATGGATCAGGCGGATTATGGTTGTGTCAAAATGGTGAGTTACTCCTTCTTGCTCAATGGGGAACCGAGAGGAAGACTCTTGCCTTCTAGAGGGTTGCGATAAGGCGACTCGATTTCTCCATATCTGTTCTTGCTGTGTGTGGAAGGCTTATCAAGAATGTTAAAGAAAGTAGAAGAGCAACAAGTATTACATGGGGTTTCTATTATAAGTGATGCACCTCCAATCAGTCACCTTTTGTTCGCAGATGATTCTTTTATATTCATGCGAGCTGAGAGGGAGGAATGTCTCAATTTGAAGAGGATCTTGCAATATTATGAGGAAGCTTCGGGTCAACAAGTAAACTTTCAAAATAGTTGCATCTCTTTCTCTAAGAATGTCGATCGGGTTTTTCCAAAAAGAGTTAGCTGTAGTTCTTGGACTGGAAAGGGTGGATAAGCATGACAAGTATCTGGGCCCTCCAACAGAAGTAAGTTATTCCAAGACGGAGGCATTTCAGTTTATTGTAGAGAAGACTAGAAATAAAATGAAAGATTGGAAAGATAAATTGCTAAGTACGGCAGTGATGATCAAGTCAGTGGTGCAGTTGGTTCCTACCTATGTAATGAGCTGTTTTGAAGTGCCCAAGCATCTGTGCCAGGAAATGCATCGGAGTATGGCCGAATTCTGGTGGGGGGATTCTGAGCAGGGTCGAAAGATTCATTGGCTTGCTTGGGATAGGTTATGTGTTCCAAAGGAAGAAGAGGGTTTAGGTTTTCGCAACATGGAGCTGTTCAATCACGCACTACTAGCTAAACAAGGTTGGAGATTGCTACGATATCCTGATTCATTGTTGACCAAGACTTTGAAGGCCAAATATTTTCTGGATGGCGATTTTCTGAATGCTAAGTTTAGCTCAGGTGATTTGTATACATGGAGGAGCATGATAAAGGGTAAGGAGCTTTTGCAAAAGGGTGTGAGGTTTCAGGTGGGGAATGGCTCCAACATTTCGGTGTGGTATGATCCCTGGTTACCCAGACCTCATACCTTCAGACCTTACAACATGGTGATGGAAGGATTAGAGGAGCTGAAGGTTGCAGACCTTATCGATCCTGAATCCAGCGAATGGGTGATTGAGTGGTTGGATGAGATATTTACAGAGGAGGAAATGAACTAATTCGTAAAATCCCTTTAAGTTTGAGGAACCTGAATGATCGGTTAATATGGCACTATGATAAGCATGGTTTGTATACTGTGAAGAGTGGGTATCACATCGCTCGAAGATTTCTGGTCCCAAGCACTACTACTCAGGCACATGATGAGATAAGAAAGTTATGGAGGGCAGTTTGGCATGCAAAGGTTCAACTGAAAATTCGAGCTTTTGTCTGGCGCCTGTTGAAGCGTATCCTCCCAACCAAGGCTGCTTTGAGTAGAAGAATTGGTATGGAGGAGCAGGTTTGTGCTTTTTGTCGTTGTGAGAGGGAGAATGACTTGCATGTGTGTAAGGAGTGCAACGTAATTGCATGCATGTGGCTTTATAGCCCGCTTGGGCTCCGTGCAAGGAGCCATGCAGCGACGGCATTGCAGGACTGGATCATGGATGTAGTTGAGACACTTAGCAAACAACAGATTGATATATTTTTTTTATTGTTGTGGGCTATTTGGTCTGAGAGAAACAAATTGGTTTGGAATGGTGGGACATTTAATCCAATGCATGCAGTCATGTGGTCATTGCAATTATTGGAGAACTATCAATCTCTACATCCAGCCAAGACATCAATTAAGGTGAATAGAAGGGATGTAATAAAATGGATATTCCCTCCTCATGGCCGACTCAAGATCAACATAAATGGAGTCTTTTGTGCTGAACGTGCATGTGGGGGTGTGGGGGTTATTATCCAAGATGAGAAGGGTAGTTTCAAGGGGGCATGGTCTAGATTTATACCCCACTTGGGGTCAGCGCTCCATGGTGAAGTAGAGGCCTGCATAGCAGGATTGTTGCTAGCTGTTCACCAAGGATGGAAACATGTGGAAGTTTAGAGTGATTGTGCAGTCTTGGTTGCTGCCCTGAACCATAACGCGGAAGATAACTAGGAGGTCAGTCGAATTCTTGATGATTGTGAAGAATATTTGCAATTTTTTGTCTCGTTTAGAATTCGACATATATTTCGTGAAGCAAATAGTGTTGCTAATAAGTTAGCTCACTTTGCTAGTTTGGATCATGTTGTGGATCTTTCTTTAGATGAGGCACCTGGATTCTTGTAGAATGTACTCTATGAGGATAATTGTAATGCAACTATGCATGCTCGGGGTTTAGGTATTACGTTCCCTCCGATACAGCAAAATATATTTAATAATAATATGGGCGTGAGACTGAGTCTCCCAGCGTGACTGGGTTCCAAACCCTTTTTATATATATAAAAAAAGTAGCATTTGAGACCAATTTTTCACATAATAAAAAAAAAACTGTGGTAAAATTAGGATTATGTAATTTATAATTCAAAATTTAAAATTAAATCTCCAAGGTTACCTATAATAGAGAATAGAGAGCAAGCATTGATGCATGTGTTTTAAAACTGCTTAGCTGAAATAATTTTTTAGCCATTTTAGCTAAAAAAAAGTGACTTATACTAGTCATAATTTACTAAAGAATGCTTAAAAGCGAACCATTCCTTGTTAAAAGTGTTCCGGAATTCTTAAACAAGGATGGTAGTGGGATGGTACCAAGTACCGTATTAGGACAGACAAAAGATTAGGTTAGGTTAATGTAAAGAAAAGGCAAAAATTGACTGAGAATATTCACGCCTCGCTCGCTGGGTGGGCGTTGAGATTGACGACGACCTTGATGAGATTAAGGTGCAGTAGCACGTTGTGTCCCAAATCTCCACCATGTTATACTCGCTCTCCTCTCGCTCGTAGTCTCGTACTAAAGAAAAGTTAAACAAAAAAGGTCAAAACTGTGTTAGGAATTTAGGAGATACACAACAGTAAACACGGTATCAATAAGACTGGTAGTGTTGCTGCTCCCTCCATTGACAAAGTCTCCACTCCAGCCCACGTACGCCTTGCAGTACGCACACGGCGCAGCATAGATTTCGTCAACACTAATTTTTCTCTTCCTTTAAACTATCTCTCTCTTCTTCTTTTTTTAATTTTACGAAGAACCAGAAGGTCGTCTCATGCATTGACACTGTAAACACACAGCAACAAGGAAGAGAGACACGCGCCCCTTCCTCACCGGCTGACTTCGACCTCTCCAATCTCCTTCGTCATCAACATCTCAAACCGGTAACAAGTTTTATCAGTCGGGTCAGTCTCTCAAAGCTTTTAGGAGGCAGATGATGATGAGCATTGCGCTGATGTTTCAATTCCCAGGTCTTACCCCCAACAACGTATTGACCACAAACAATTCAACATGTTTGAATTATTATTGATTAAACTACGAGTAAAGTAAACCATTTTAAATAAGCAAGAAACAACGTAGCTCTTTCCCCATCAATGACTCATTTTGATATATTTGAGGGGGGCATTCTGACATTTTCAACCGACGGCTTCAACCACAACCACAGCAGCAGCAGCAGCAGCACCACCACCACCAGTTGCCACCGCCCACCACTTCCACAACCTTCTTCTTCAACCTTCCCCAGTCACCTAATGCCTTCTTCTTCTGCTCCATCTCAATCTCATCAAAAACCAACCTTTTTTACATCTTCATCTTCTACTCCTGCTTCCTCCTCCTCCTCCTCTCCTCCTCCTCTGCCTCAGCTCTGAGACCGGGATCAACAGAAGCGGCAGTGATGTTAACAGCCCACGGCGGCTCACGCGCCAGAGGAAGCTGCGCTACGTGAGCCCCGACAATCTCGACTCTTACGGGGTCCTGGAGAAGTGTCGCTCCTCGCCCACCTCGCCTGAATATTCGACCCGTAGATCACGCTCTCCGTGTGGCGAGTCAAACCCAAATTCACGCTCTCCCGGTGGCGAATCGGCCCCAAGTTCTCGGTCTTCGGTCGGTGACTCGGCCCGAAAGTCATGCTCCTCTTCTTTCGTTGCTGGGCCTCAAGGCCCACAACCCTTGCCGCTTCCGGAGAACAACCGGAGACCCGATTGCATCTCTAAAGATAACAACTTCTTCAGCCCTGTGGTCGGCAGGTAACTAATTTCCTTTTCTCTTATTGTTATTTTTCAGAAATCAGAATTTTTTTTATATTTTTTTATGTGGTTGTTAAAATGTTACACTGAAGCTTGATTTGAACTGAACCAACTATCAGGAAGAGCGTCGATCAAGCTGCCACAAGCTCATCATCACAGGCGAAATCTTCCAAGAACCGAACCCGGGATGTAAACAATTCCGGCGGGGGTTTTAATTTCCATTTGGGTTTGAATGTTCAATCTAGGACTACTAGGAGTGCTCCACAGACTGTTTTTAGCTCAAGTCATCATCCCGTTAGCCCACAAAGATCAAACACGGTGGATTTTTTGCCTTGTCAGTCACATGTTGCAGGCAACTATTACAACAGGGGACCGGAGGCTAACTTTGAACGTGAAAGTTACAACTTGAGCAGGAGTGCTCCAACCAGTGTTTTCTCAAGTCCTGCAGTTAGCCCGCGCCGATCAACCACTGGGGATCCTTTTCCTTTTTTCATGACTCATCAAGATCAATATCAGGATGGTGCTACCTTTCCCTCGTTGTTGTCACCAAATAAGCCTACACTTAGTCCCAGTCATTCTCCACTTCATAGCCCTACGCCTCGAAGTCCACGCTTCAGCTCCAATGCTTCAAACTATGAGAGTAGTCTTGCCACTGCTCACCCATTGCCTCTGCCTCCTGGAGCCGCAGTGCCAGCACAGCCGCCGTCTATCATTACGCATCAAAATAATGTAGCGCCAAATGTAACCGTATCATCAATGAAAGGTCAATGGCAGAAGGGGAAACTTATCGGACGGGGTACCTTTGGTAGTGTTTATCTTGCAACCAACCGGTATGCTAGTCCCGACAAGTTTTGTGCTGATTTTTCTGGACTTTGTTCTGCAATGACCGTTATTTTCATCTGCTGACTACTTCTTCTAAATATATTGCAGAGAAACTGGGGCCTTGTGTGCAATGAAGGAAGTTGATCTCATTCCTGATGATCCTAAATCTGCAGAAAGTATAAAGCAATTGGAGCAGGTCCTTTTCTGCATTCCTTTATTGCTTCTTTAATTTACATGGCACTTGCATTTATATATTTATATCTACCCTAAATTGACTGAATTAGTGATGTTTAGTCATGTATACAGATCGGGTCACTTTTCTCTTTCAATTAGGCAATCAATCATAGGAAAGGAATGGTGATTAATGTGTGTGTGTGTGTGTGTGTGTGTGTGTGTGTATAAGAGCGCAAGTTCAAAACCAGCATACTAGTTATGTGGTTCTTCTTCAAGTTCCATACAAACCATTCTTGCACCGTGATCAGCATTACTCTGTAGGAACCTGAGTCCATCTTGCCACTACTAATCATTGCACACAGATTGAGATATGTGCTAAAACTTTACTTCAGCTATGCTCAACTAACCCATTGGGAATTCCATATTGATCATAGCTCTTCCATTGGTCTTTAATATACTCTACAAGTCTACATGAAACTGTGCTTACGAGTGATCTCTTGCAGGAAATTAAAGTCCTCCGTACACTAAAGCATCCAAATATTGTGCAGTACTATGGTAGTGAAGTGGTGAGTATCTAGTTATATACTTATATGTTCTACATATTACTAATCTGTACAAGTTGACTGAGTTTGCAAATAATGTTTGTGCCTCTGCAGATTGATGATCATTTCTACATATATTTAGAATATGTTCACCCTGGATCAATAAATAAATATGTCCACGACCATATTGGAGCTATGACTGAATCTGTAATCCGCAATTTTACCCGCCATATCCTCCGTGGGTTGGCTTTTTTGCATGACACGAAGACAATTCACAGGTGACAATAATGGTTGAGTGGTAGTGCTTGGATGGCGATGTTCTAATATCACTTATCTAAAAAGGGTTATGTTACTCAATAAATGACAAATAATGACATAATTTTAACCTTTGGGAAAGTGCTATGCTAAGTGAAAGGTATAGAATTTTAATATCTTCACAGTTGTGTGTGGTCAAAATGGGAAGCCAGGAAGTTTGCAGAATCATATTGCATTCTTTGTTAAACTTGTTTCTTTATTGATTGAAGTTCTGATGACTGTGCCAGGGATATAAAAGGTGCAAATTTGCTTGTTGATGCATCAGGCGTTGTCAAACTTGCCGATTTTGGGATGGCAAAACATGTGAGTACTTAATTCCATAAAGCATTCAAAAAGCATATTTTGTCCACTAAGCTTGTGTTGCATTTTCTGAGAGGCATAGCATCTTGAGAAATTCAGCTTTGAATAGTTTTAGTTGATGTTTGGGTGGTTCCCTGTAACGTGATGTTATATTGAGGCCCTTTTCTGTTTTATTCCTATTGACATTCCCTTTTTTGCATTACTTTTCTGTGTTTTTATATAATTACCTTTTTGTTTCAGCTTAGTGCGCATTCATACAATCTTTCTTTGAAGGGCAGCCCATACTGGATGGCTCCTGAGGTAATTTCATCGCTGTTATCTTCTACGTTTCTGTATTTGGTCTGTTCACACTGTACATAGTAGAAGCCTTATTTGTTTGTTGTGCAGGTCATAAAGGCTGTGATACAGAATGATGGTGATCCTAATCTTGCTTTGGCTGTTGATATATGGAGCTTGGGTTGTACCATCATTGAGATGTTCAATGGAAAACCGCCTTGGAGTGAATTTGAAGGGGTAAGTTTCAAATTTGTAGTACACCTTGCTGTTTTTGAGCAACTATCTTTGTGGTTTTATTAACATCATCTTGTGTTCTTTGTGTCAGCCACAAGCTATGTTCAAGGTTCTGCACAGAACCCCGGATATACCAGAAAAATTATCTGCTGAAGGAAAGGAATTCCTCAGTTTGTGCTTCAGAAGGAACCCCGCAGAGAGGCCACCAGCCAAGCAGCTACTTGATCATCCTTTTGTACGAAATTCAAATGATCAAAATGTCTCACCTTATACTCGGGCTATTTCTCTGGTAATGGTAAGGACTAATTTATCTTTTGTTTCAATTTACAATAAATGCAAACAATATGATAAGTACTGAACTACATTAATTGACACATTCTCCTAATGGTCTATAAAGTAAATTTTAAAAGAAAAGCATGTAGTTGGTAACAAAGGATTTACAATACTGGTTTTGATATGCTGCTTGGGTGCACTATTGTAGGATAAATTGAATAGCCCGACGGACCATATTAAGCAAAAACTTGGTCGAATGCTGGTCTGTCCACGCACTTCTAATTGAGAGGTCAAAGAAACCTGATCCTTGAAGATGATGCATCCATATCCATAACTGCAGCCCTTCTTCAAATTAAAGCATCCTGCATTGCTCGTCTGCGTGTTTTGAATCACCGTCCTTTTGCAAAGAGAGCAATCATGGTTGATGGTTCTGGATGAAATGCATCGGGCAGTTGATTTGAGATTTTCCATTGCCTATTTTATCAGCATGCAGTGGGATTTAGATTTGGAAGCAGCTGGTTATATGACTATGATCAAGTTGAAATTCTCAACTAACACGGCAGGGTTCATAGATCATCCTCAAGAAGATAACTGATTTGACGAGTAGCTAGCTAAGATCTGTATTATGTAGGAAGAAAACGGATAAATGTGCACATAGACGGGTGTAGTCATGTTAATCTGTAAATATTGATTTGTATCGCTCTCTCAAAAGAAACTTAACTTTTTTGGCAAATGTTAATCTCGATTACAAACCAATCATTATTTCAAATTGAACTCGTGATGAAGGCTTATCCTGCAAAGTTCAGATTAGTTTGAACTTTGAAGCTGCTTGCGGTTGAAGTTATAGAGGCTTATACTTGCTGACCTTCCATTACAGAAAGAAAGAAAGGGGGGGAAAAAAAGGTTGTGGGGTGCAGGAGAGGCGAGGAAACCAGTAACCGCGTACCGCCTGAACCGGCGAGCAGCACCACCTACAAACCTCTCGAGGGGCTTTCCACGTGGGAAATGACACGCGCGGCATCAACGTTTCTTTGTTTAACCACACGAGGGAAACATCGGGAAACGACCCCAAAAGTCTGGTGCTCTGCCCTTGTTAAGGGGCAGAGTGGCGGGTTTAGGGTATCATTCCACGTGTCATTTCCCGCTCCACACCCCACGGTGGTCTTTCCACCCAAGTCAGCTAAGGTATAAGCATACCGAGTCAGCTTATATTTTTCGATGTGGGATTCGTAGCCCTTTTCCAAAGGTTCCAAAGGCAATTCCATGGACCTATTCAACTTCTTTCAGAGCTCTGCTTCAGCGTTAAATGGAGCTTCCAATGAAAACCCTCAACTCATTGATCTGGCTCTTCTCAGCTAGTTCTATCATGTGCTTTCTATGATAAAAATTCCCACTGATTATATGTATGTTGCTGAACTTGATTGTTAGTCATATTGCTAAGGTTGCAGTCTAGTTATTTGCCAACTAGAATTGCCGTCCTTCTCTGACTGGTTTGAGCATCAACTCATTACTCATCAAGGTATAAGCAATTTGCTTTTCGAAGAAAAGGCATGATGGAATTCAGTGGTTAGGTTTATGCATGAATGCACATGAAACAGAAATGTAATATCCTCACTGTTAGTATGAATTGTGAAGAGAGGCAATTAATAAATGTATACTCGATCAATGGTCTAAAACTTGACAGGCGGTATGCGGGTGGTGCGGAGAGGCCTAACGCCTAGGCGGAATTTAAGCGGCTGCTCAGGTAGATGTTTTTAATTTAATTTAATTAAATTTTATACTACAACATATAAATAATTGTAATTAAATAAAAAAACCATATTTATTAATATAATTGATTGAAAACATATATATTGAGTACATACAATAAAATGTCAGTTTTAAGCATTTGATTACCAAACTTAAACCTAATCGACTTAGACTCCACCTAAAATTAATCGAGGCGGTTAACCACTTCCTAGCGCCTAAGCTGGACGGCTGGACCGAAGCAGCTATCCACATGATTTTAAGAGTTAAAAAAAAAAAAAAAAAAAAAAAATACAAAACATGGAGGTGTTTGTTTTTAAAATGTGCGCGCTTCCCTTTCAAATATCTATGTATTTTATTTTCTAATTATCTATTTCTTTGTGGGAAGACATTATTACGTATTTAGCCCCGTTTTCCCAAAAATGAAATTGGACGGCCATCTCCATACTACTTAGTAGCCCGAAGAAGTGGTATTACTCGGATTAGGGCAGTAAGAAGGGCCAAATTGTTCGACATGGGGAAGCCTCTCTGCTACGGTACTCGATTTTGCTCTCATCTTTCTCTGAACGAGTTCCTAATTTCCATCATTTTTTTTTTTTTTGAAGTTTTCACGGAGTTGATACTTTTTTGAGCAGATGCAGGGAATGCAGAAGTTTCTCAAGCTCTAATCAACAAGATCTACGGCGTTTTCTCCGATGGCCTTCATTTCGCAACACCAGTCTCCTCCTTGAGAACCAATGAACTCGATTTGGTAATTAATTTCATCCTTTCGTTGTTTTACCCTTTCCAATTTTACTGTTTTTGCTTATGAGATTGAAGAGAGTTCACTGCTCTAACATTCATCAAAGACTTAAATTTTTTTTTTTTTCTTTTTCGTTTTGTTAATTTTCTCTGAAGGTTCGGAGTGTGTTACAAATGTTACAAGGATATTCCAGTTCACTATTTTATTGGGATCATAATGGAAACTCTTTTCAAGCCAAAATTGGGATATATGTTAATCACCTCTCTCATACAAGTCTTCACGCCATTGTCAGTCAGTTTATGTATGCTGCAACTTGCTTGCAACTCATTGAAATTGTGGTCAACAAAGTCGAGAAATCTGCGAGATTACCTCCTCCTACTTTGAGGGCTTTTGTGTGTTCTGTTTCTGCATGGCTTAAGGTGTGTTGGCATTCAATTTATTAGGTGAAATTCTGTATCTTCTAGTTGTCATTATCACTCATTTGCGAGTCCCGTTTCTGCTTGGATAGAGGTGGCGTGATATTGCTTTGAAGGAGGAAGTGAGGGTAATCAAAGATGACAATGGAACGACTCCTACATTATTGGGATTGGCCAGCTCCTTATCCAGGTTTGTAAGATGTTAGCTTCAAAGCCTTATTAGAATTAGCAATGTCAGTGGTTGTTGCAGTTTTGTTCCTCGTTCTGTAGCAACATTTTACCTCTTGAAAACTTATCATGATTAGGAAAATTTTATGCTTCATTGTTTTTTTTCCCCCTTCATCTTCTTCCTCTCCTTTTTTCTTCATTTTTAGATCACTGTCTCGGCCATACATGCCATCAACTGCTTGATTCACACTTCTGTTGATATCTACATGGAATGGATATCACTGATGACAATTTATTGATATTAGTCTATGCTCAGGTGCGGAGTCTCTGTTGCAAATAGTGCATTGTGCCATTCCCCAAGTATATTTTGAGTCCGGTCCTTCTCTTTCTGCTGCTGAGTTGACTCTTCATGTCCTTGACTCTCTTTACAAGAAACTAGATGAAGTATGCCTTGTCCGAGGTGGTGAGGTTGTGACTGCATCTTTTGTACAATGTTATGTTTTCTAGTTTATTAATCACCTTTCACCCGCTAATGCAATCCAAATTTGGAATTCGTGTCTATTTCAGGACGAAGATTACCAGATGTTACTTCATTTATTTATTGGAAGTATATTGCCATACATAGAGGGTCTTGATTCTTGGCTTTTTGAAGGAACACTTGATGATCCCTACGAGGAGGTAATCTTTATGTCCCAAAAGTTTGCAGCAGTTTATTTAGGTACTAGCTCTTTAAGCAGTATAAGAGATCTTGGAAGTCAGTTCGGTTTATGATTTGTTTGTATCCTGCAAGTAAGTGCTGGGTAAAATTTCATATATCAATGTTGCAAATCAGTTGTTGTGGTTATAGTTCCTCATACAGCTTGTAAAGGCAGTATATTTGCATACTCTGTGTGTGTATTCTCGCTGAACACTTTCCTGGTCGTTCCTGCCCTTGCAGATGTTCTTCTATTCCAATAGAGCAGTTTCAGTTGACAAGGCTGACTTCTGGGAGAAGAGCTATCTATTGAGGCAAGTGCGGGGTCAAATCTTAGACGTTGGGGGTGCTGTTCCATCTCTTGCCAGTGACCGTGCATCTGTAATAAATGACAAAAGGGGAGTGGGTCAGAGGGAATCCATCTCATGTCCGTTGTTTATTAAGGACATAGCTAAGTCGATCGTTTCTGCGGGAAAATCATTACAGCTGATCCGGCATGTTCCTATGACTTCTTTAGGTGAAGGAAATTACTGTGCGATTGATGGTTTTGGCAGTTCGAATAAAGGTGTTCACCGTGGGGAGAGCATTGCAGGTTTAACTTTGTCAGAAGTTTTTTGTGTGTCATTAGCAGGTCTTGTAGGACATGGCGATCATATCTTTCAGTCTATTGCAAGTAAACAAAAACCGGAAAGTGATGATGGTGTGATTGAGTCAGTAAGAAGCTCAGAAAAACCTTGGTGTAAGTTCTTGGTTGATACGCTGTTGGAAAAAAGATTGATTGAAACTAACTCTCCACATGCGGATGGAAAAGCATTCCCTGGTGCAAAAGAAGAGGGTATGTTTTCAGATTTGGTAGACAAATGTCCCCTTTCAAGATCCTTCTGTCAAGAAAATCCAGTTACAACAGTCTGCCAAAAAATCCTTTCTAAGAATGGGGATGCATGGAAAACCTTGAACTTGTCTAGAAATTTTAGCCTGCCCCCTTTAAATGATGAAGTTCTACGAGCAGCTATATTTGGCGGGGATAGTGGATCAACTTCTTCGGCCAAAGGAACCAACTATACCTTTGGTTTTCAGTTTGGTGAATCTGAACATATTCGTTCACAAGACGACTCAAAAATGTTACAAATGTTGTTTCCTTTTCCCACTCTTCTTCCTTCTTTTGAGGTATTTCTGATGGATAGTCTATGAGCATATGTGATTATGTAGCATTGTTTTGGTGTGTGATTGATTGTTATTCCTTCACAACAGGATGATCTCCGCATGTCAGAGCTCTTACCTTTCCAGAAAAATAGCACCCTTCCATCTAGAGTTCTTACTTGGATTCAGTATTTTGAACCAAGAAGTACTCCACTTCCCGTGGTTATAGTGCAGGAATGTCTTACTGCCTACATTCAGAAGCAGGTGAAAAGCTCAAGCCCATTGACAGAGCTTGAAATTTTAGTTGTGGTTAGTCCTTGTGATGTGATAGTTTGAAAATTATTTTCTATTATAGGTGGATTGTATTGGCAGGCATGTATTGTCGAAATTGATGAATGATTGGAAGTTGATGGATGAACTGGCAGTGTTGCGTGCTATTTACTTGTTAGGGTCAGGTATCAATCTTATATGTTGAATCTCTAATATCCTGGTCTATCAACAGGCCTCTCAGAATACTTGACATGTTTGCTAGTCCTCACTATCTTTAGGTGATCTACTACAGCACTTCTTGACCATAATTTTCAATAAGCTGGATAAAGGAGAAACATGGGATGATGATTTCGAGTTAAACACTATATTGCAGGTATGGTTTACTTTGTTCACTGTAGCATTGTGCATACTTTTTGGGCCTCTGATCACAAGTGGATGATCATATCTTAATGTGGTTTTATAAAAGATTCCAATTCAGTTGGGTTTTATCTAAACTTTGTGCCACCAAATACTTTTAGCTTTTGTTTTCTCTTCATGTTTTAGATTATGCTATGGGTGGCCTACTTCCCTTCGCTTCCTATTCATGACACAGTAACTCTGTTATTCACGCAGGAATCTATAAGAAACTCTGCTGACGGTGTGCTACTAAGTGTTCCTGATTCATTGATTGTATCCCTCACCAAAAATCAAGATTTGAATGGCAATGAGCAGCCTAGTATGGCTTCCCTTCCCTCAACTCCTCGTAAAAGTCGTGCTAACAGCTTTGGAATGGATGGACTTGATCTACTACAGTTTACATACAAGGTACACTCATGGTTATCATATTCGTTTTTCATCATATAGCCCATTGCAACCACTCTAAATGTTTGTATGTTTTGATTGTCAGGTCTCTTGGCCACTTGAACTTATTGCAAATGCAGAAGCAATCAAGAAATATAACCAAGTAATTTCATATCATGGTTCTCATCAAGCTTTCCATCACATGATTTGATTTCTACTAAATATCTCGTCTTCAGTGTGGCTACAACTGGGTCCTGCCTTGTCCGCTAAAGTTAATCTCTGATTCTTCTAAATTTGATGCAGGTCATGGGATTCTTGCTGAAGGTCAAGCGAGCAAAGTTTGTACTGGATAAAGCTCGAAGATGGATGTGGAAGGTTAGCTTCTCTAGCATACAAGTGCAACTTAGTTTTGTTCCTGAACCACCGAACATGTCTGATTTGAAGGCCAAATGATAACAGTGATCATCTCCTTGTCTTAATGACTTCGATACATGCAGGGTAGAGGCAGGGCAGCAAACAGCTTTAAGCATCACTGGTTAGTGGAGCAGAAACTTCTCCATTTTGTGGATGCGTTTCACCAGTATGTGATGGACAGAGTAAGTTCCCTCCCCCCCCCTCTCCCTGTTGTTTTCCTTTCTTCTATATTTATTATAAAATTATTTTCATAGTGAATTGGTTGTACCATTTTTTTTTTGTCAGTCCAATTCTACCAGTGTCTGTGACTCGTATTCTTTACCGCCACCATATAATGTGAAAGTTGTTTTATTACTCAAGCATCATACTCCTTTTAACATTATCTGCAACCTTTCTATTATCTTTTTATATATTTTGTGGTGTGTATTGGCTAATAATCAGAGTATGACGTTGTTAGATCACTAACTAGTGCTTTGTAAGCAGGTGTATCACAATGCATGGCGTGAACTTTGTGAAGGTATGGCAGCCGCTCGTTCTCTGGATGAAGTCATCGAAGTACATGAATCGTACTTGTTGTCAATTCAGCGACAGTGCTTTGTAGTTCCAGATAAGCTGGTGGGTGTTGTCTTTGTTTGAGAGCTTATGATCCCTTTTAATATTGTTCAAAAAAAAAAAAAAACTTTGGAATAAGATCCTTTTAGGCGGCGACAAAGCTGATTGTGGTAATTTATTCTCTTGTATCAGTGGGCTCTCATTGCAACCAGGATAAACAACATTTTGGGATTAGCACTGGACTTTTACTCTGTACAGCTGACACTTAGTGGTGGAGCAGTTTCTGCAATCAAGGCCAAATGTGAAATGGAAGTTGAACGTATTGAGAAACAGTTTGATGATTGCATCGCTTTTCTGCTCAGAGTAAGTTTCTCTTCCAAGGGTTCTGTTTGAGATTTAACTGTTAAAATTTGCATCTAACGTGGTTTTGCTGCATCCTTTGATTATGCAGGTACTCTCCTTCAAACTCAATGTAGGACACTTTCCTCATTTAGCAGATTTGGTTACTAGGATCAACTACAACCATTTTTACATGTCAGATACTGGAAACCTAAGGACTCTCCCAAGCTCTGAAAATGTTGCTTCCAGACTGGGAAAAGCTTTTTTAGGTAGAACAGACTGATGACAGTATGATAATAATCTTTGTTCCTTTCATAGTTCATGAAGTACAGTGTCTGAAGTCAAATTAACATACAAGATGGGCATCAAAAAAATTGTAATCTAAAACTTGACAGTTCTGTTAGTCCTGCACATATGCTCAAGGGAAGTAGCAATGTATATCATACCATAATAATCAAGCATTTACCCTCCAACTCAACTGTATATCTGTACAGAAATGGGGATCTACTTTTGCAAATCCATAGTTGCATATTGATGAAAGAATCGAGTGGAGTCTTTTATCTTATGAAGTATGAACAAAAGGGATCTATCCTGCAAGTTCGGAATCAAATCAGAAAAACAAAATCTACTCCTGAGGACTGGTTTAGACTGGAAGAAAATGCTTGAAACGTCGATTAGCTTGTTCTTTTGCTAGGACACTTCATCTTCAGAAGATGAGAGAGACCTGCTAATACATGTAGTCGACTATTTGGAATACCAGTCTTTGCCAGTGCCCTCCCCTTCTTGTCCAGTAATACAAAGCAAGGTACATATCTAATGTCGTAATGAAGAGCTGCATTGACAACAAGAGAAAACTAATCAGACAGAAAATTCTACTATGTGAAGCATATCCTTTAACTTCAAGTAGACTGAACTTGGAGGGTTGGAGTTAAAGAGAACAACTCACTCCAAGAATTTAGAAACAAAATGGAAGACAACATATAAATAGGAAGCAGCACCATGAACATAAAATGGTTTATACTAACTACAAACAGATGATTCAATATCAGCAGCTCTCACGCTCTAGTTCAACACCTTAGACCACTAACACGACTATGTATATCTATGAAAGGCCCCAAAACACCAAAAGGTAATATATAATACCCGAACTCGCAGCATAACTGCTTTCAACCCAAACCTACAGTAATCTCTACCAGCCACCTTAAAAAACAGAAAATTTAATAATAATAGTAATGTGAAAAGAAATTAGAGAAATCAGAGCCACCATGCCAAGATGAGCTTTGAAGATATTTCGTTTGACATCTAGCATGATTAATGTAATTTCCATAGCAATTCCTTGGCAATACATACTAGCTTCCAAGTAATAACATATTACAGGCATTGCGATACTCCCCCAGAAGACCAGAATACACTAAGCAAATTCTACCAGATCAGGCTACTATTACATCAATTAATCAGAACCTCAAAAGGCAAATGCAAATAATTGGATATACAAAAGTTTAAGGATGTACTGTACCTCGGGTAGCCATTTGTCATTCTCTGCATCTGCCATAACAATGTTAAGCCAGTCTGAGTTCCTACGCTCAACCTCCACTACAGAATTAAGTAAAGAACTGCACAGCCTGCATTTGGGCGAGTAAAACTCAAGCACTGTAGCCTCTTTATTGCTTGCCAATGCGGAGGCAAATGCTCTATGCTCTGCCTCCCCCTGCTCTTCAGGACTCAGACTCTTACTTTGGTTGGTTCTTGCATCAAACTGCAGGGGCTTAAAATCATTGACTAACGAAGACGGTGACTTGGAAACTGACTGGACAAAATTGAACGCAACGGACCCAAGACTTTGCATAGATTTGAAAAGCCAAGGGCCCTCAAAGGAGCAAACACTAGGAGAATTAGTCTGAGGATTCTGGTTCATGTCCCATGGCCATTTTAGGCAAAACAAAGGCTTTTTGGGGATCGAGCTCATTTTTGCTCTCTAAATTTCAGTTTCTTGAATTAGGCAACCACCCAAGTAGACACTTTTTGCTTCACTCCAATTTTAAACCCTACAGTTCAGGATAGGATAGAACATATGAGGAACACAGGTCAGTTTGCTACTCTTGATGAATTTCAGTTTTACTCATGAAATAAATACTTGAGATCAACGTTAAGCATTTAAGTTTGTTCCCTGTGTTTTTGCAATTCCAGCTTCCTAATCCCAGTTAAATCAAAACTAGATAAGATTTCTGGTGCTCTATCTAATAATCTAGCTGATGATAGAAAGCAAAACCCCTAAAATAAGAACTTGGGGAAATCAGCTAACAAAGAACTGTGAAAGTTTATATGTACCTCAAAGTATCAACGATTCAGTGGCTGCTCCGGACGACACAACATTCTCAAAGTGTTGCCGCGAGAGAGAGAGAGAGAAGGTGTACAGTACTCTTCTTGCTGCGTCGGAGGTGCTTCTTACAATGTACGGCACAGCCGTTTTGGTTTTACTTTGGTCGTGCGCCTGCTTGGTTTGGGACTTTGGGTTGTATTGGGCTCAGCAAATTGTCATGGGCCGGTTTAATTTTAAACCATCACTTTCACTAACCAAATTTCATCGGTTAAATTTGGCTTTTTTTTTATTATTATTAAATTGAGGTTTGGAATCCCAGCCTAATTAAGAGACTCAGCCTCACGCTTATTATTATTTATAATAGATAAAATATGGTCATTTTAAAATCGATGAAATATGGTATGTATCAGTTGTTCTTAGATAATCATCATGTTTCCCACCTTTGTCTGATGTGCAATCAATTTACAGAATCTATAGATCATCTTTTTAAGAATTGCACATATGCTTTGCAAGTTTGGTCATTCTCTCCGTCTCCTAATCCTATCAATTGGAATGGTACTTTACTCTCTTGGCTTTCACTCAATATACATAAAAGTAACATTGTTGTGTTAGGGAAGGTGTTACTTACTATGTGGTCACTTTGGAATACTAGGAATAATTCAATTTTCAGAAATCATCAAGCTCATCCTCATAAGGTAAGTTATGATGCGTTTATTTTATATCAGTCTTACTCAGGCTAATACTAGGAATCCGGAACCTAAGCTATCCATAATTTATCGAATCAAGTGGCAACCACCTCTTCATAATTTCATCAAATTGAACTTTTACGGCTCGGTAAAGAATGGTAAGGCTTCTATTGGTTTTGTTATTAGAAATTCAGATGGTAACCCTATTATTGCGTCATGCAAGGTGATTGGATCTACGAACATTTTAGTTGCTGAAGCCACTGCCTTGAGAGAAGGTCTACATATTGCGGTCCTCCAACAGCTCTTTCATATCATTGTGGAAGGTGACTCTAAACTTTTAATAGATTGCATTCAAGGAAATTCATCAATACCTTGGATCATTTGGCTTCTTGTGAGAGATATTAGACTTTTAGCTCACTAATGTCAAGCCATAATATTCAGACATAGCTTTAGAGAAGCTAATTTCCTTATAGATCATTTAGCGTCTCTAGCCTATAAGTTCCACAATCCTAAAGTTTGGTTTTTTTGTCTACCCATTTCGGTGTCCCTAGCGTTCCAATTGGATCAGCTGAGACGGGAAGTTTCTAGAGGTTTTCCTTTCGTTTTGTAAGTCCTTTTATCATTAAAAAAAAAAAAAAAAAATTGTTCTTAGATAATTTTTAAATGATAACTTTTGCCGAAAAAAATTTCATCGATTAAATTTTATTTTTAATAATTTAAATAATAACTTTTACTAAAGAAATTCCGTCGTTTTATTTTTGCCTACGAATTCAGTTATAGTAACTGAATGACTCTGGAGATTGTCCTTTTCTTTTAGTTCTCTTATGCAATAAAGGGTGATAGAGTTTTGTGTTTGTTCTTCATTTACAGGAATTCAGTTCCTTGTACACAAATGTCTTTTATTACAGAAATTGTTGTGTTTACCGTATGAATCCCATGTGAACATATTATTACATGATCCCTGTCCGGGAGATGCCTCTCTCGTCTCTACAAATATGTAAGATCTAACAAACAGGTAAGATCACAACAAAGTTATAGTAACTGTCTAAATATCAGAGACCAAAAATTTCTGAGCGTCTGCTTCAAACTTGTGTAGCAGCTGACCAATATACTTCAACTCACATTGTGGTACGAATCAATGATGGCATCTGAAAGGTATTCACATTTCGCCAAATTCAATCCAGCCAGGGATATTCTTCCGTCCTTTGTCATGAATACATGCCACTTGTTTGTCATATTCTCAGTCTGACCAGACAAGAGGGAAGGAAATCAGATATTAATCTCGGTAACACTGCAGAAAATTGTTGCATGCAGTAGTGTAACTTTCAAAACTCTATACACTTTTGCAGACTAGAGTCACATGAGTTCATGTAGTACACTGGTACTTGCATGATACCATGGAGGATGCTCATATGGAAAACAAGTTCAAGACGAATTGAAAAGGGAAGAGCTTTGGTGCATTAGTCTAGAAGAAATTTTATGACAATCAAAGCACGGATTATTGATTATAATACTAAAGACTACATATATAAACTATGCAGAACAGCTATAATGACAAGAACCAAGAAAATCATATCAAGATAATTAAGACCTAAGGCCTGTAAGCTTAAATTTTTAGTCTAGGATTTGAGCAATTACCTGAGTTTTGTTCAAGCCTGTGAATGAAAACATGCCAATCTGCTTTAGTATAAATGACCAATCCTTTCCACTCTTATCTTTTGCGCACAGGCTATCGTATAGTTTTTGTCTCACATTCTTTATTCTTCCAGCCATCATTTCCATCTCTGCTTTCCACTCACTGAAAAGTGTCGGATCCCCAACAATATTGGCCACGATCTTAGCCCCGTGAATAGGCGGGTTTGAGTACATAGGTCGAGCAAGCCTCTTCAGTTGACTCTTTACCCTGAATACATATAACTAAATTATTAGCAAACCCCAAATTACTTTGGGTATGAGTCAAGTTGAATATGGTATTCCATGCTCCATATAAGATGAGACTCAAATAGCCAAACTTCTGTTTGTTTTACAAAGGACTTGAACCTAAATCTACTCAAGCCTTGCACCTTCAGCCAAGGCCCATGCAGTAATTCTTATGCCATTAATGAACATTGATGGTAATCATATATGATAATATAAACATCTGTAGTATACTTTCTACACACCTTACTGCTGTATCAGATGAGGTCAAGACAACATTAATTGCTCCAATTCTTTCAGCATAGAGACCAAGGTTTTTACTGTACGACTGAGCAACCAGGAGCTCCATACCACGTGCGGCAAACAATCTGACAGACGCAGCATCAGCATCCAAGCTTCCACTAGCAAATCCCTAAAGTAGATTTACGAAGTTCAAATATTAAAATCTAAAGTAACTACTGATAAGTTACGCCTCTTTAAATGAAACTGTACAATGACAACATGACTAATCTAGCACCAAAGAAATTTGTAACCAATATATAACAATCATTTTCAATTCAATGAATCATTACATATTTATAACCCAAACCACTTATGAAACAAAAACTTTATAGCTTGCCTTCAACCAGTAGTGTTTACCTGGTATGCAACATCAAAAAAGGGGATATGGTTTTTTTCTTGAATGACATCAGCAATTTTTTCCCACTGGTCAGGGGTTGGATCTATGCCAGTAGGGTTGTGTGCACAGCCATGAAGCAACACAAAAGATCCTTCAGGTGCTGCCTGGAAGATAGAATGTGATACAAATTAAATAGTATTTCCATATTAGCAATTTAGCAGTGAGCGAAATAAGTTTATAATGATAGAGTTCTTGCAAATTTGCAAACATGTCTTCTCAAGATAAGGATGGTGATCAATGAGCACAACAATTCCTAGGATCTAAAGCTACACTGTAATAATCATGCATACACAAATTCCTGGGCAATATCTTTATGTCTGCTATCATGCATACCTTTATGTCTGCTATCATCCCCTCAAAGTCCAAACCAACTGTTTTTGGATCATAGTATCGGTACTCAGACCAGGGAACTCCAGCGTCATTAAAAATATTCTTGTGATTACCTGCAACAAAATTTTTTTAGCTATGAGAAATTAGTATTTTTGAGACAAGTCAAATAAGGATATAGGAGTGATAACACACACCCCAGGTCGGAGATGATATTAAAGCTTTGGCTCCAGGAAAATATCGTTCAATAAAAGCTGCAGCAAGACGAAGAGAACCAGTTCCTGACAGACCTTGAACTGTTGCGACCTTCAAGAAAACCAGACATTAAACGACGAAGATAAGGTCAAAAAGTCAAAAAAAAAAAAAAAATACAGCACAATTTATCTCACAAGATGCACAATTTTTTTATATCTCACGTACCCTTTGCTCCTTTATTACTGGGTTGTCTGCTCCAAATAATAACTCTGCAGTTGCTTTGTTGAATGCTGCCAAACCTTCAATCGGGAGGTACTAAATATTGCAATTGAATTACAGTTAGTAAAACCTAAGAAAACTTCGGCTCAGTTATAGTATCAAGGATATTTACCTCTTTGTTTTCCCCCCTTTCAAGCATAAGATTTTCGGCCTACAAAATAAAATGGTGTTTCAATGTACGTCAATATATGAGGGTGAAATCTAAACAAAGAGATGCCTTAAATTGAACAAGGAGAAGCAAATCTACTGGCTTTTCCTTTATTTCATGAAGGATAAGAATCCGACCTTCTTAACAACATTAAGCACATATGGCTGGAGTTCTTCTGTGCGGTATGCCCCAACTCCAAGGTTGAGCTTCTTCTCATTTGTGCTAGCTTTGAATGCTTCAGAAACTCCAAGAATAGGATCAGGTGGGGCCATGGTCACACCGTCGAATCGAGAAGTCTTCACAGCAGCAACCATAGATACGCGACCAACAGACTACAGACAAGGAACAACAGAGAACTCAGGTTCCAGAATAGAACACTCTTGTAAATCAATTATCTGCTTAGTATAGTGAAGATCATAATAGAAAGCACTAGAACATCAAATATAATACTCAAAATCTAGCAAGTGCCCAACAGGATAACTCAAACTTGATTACATAGTTAAGTTGCGGAAAACAAAGAACTACATACCTCGGTCTTTAGAAATAGATTGCTTCTCTCCAAACTACCAAGCTTGATCTTCTCCTGTTCAAGTATAACAAACACGCACTGATTACTTTGGTTTCGGAGAAAGGGAATAAAATGTTGAAAGGATTATTTATCAGTCTGTATCTATATTCTGTCAGAAGATAACCAGTCCTCAATTGAGCCCAAAGATAGCGTTTCCCAAGAAAACAAACAACGAAACAGTAGAAAAAAGAAGAAGATAGAAACAACAGATCAAAAATCACAATTATGAATTGAAATGAGAGAGACAGAGAGACAGAGAGAGATAACCTTGTGAGTGTCATGGATTGATACGGAAGATGATGGAGAGACAGAAGCCAAGGACAGCATGGTTGAAGCCATCTCAATTCTGTGTGCTCGAAATTAAGCGAAAATTGATTTAATGAAAAGTGTTAGTTACGTGATCTAGCTAGCTAGGAGTTTTGAAAATCGTGATCCAATTAACAGAGGATGAAATGAGATAACGATGAAGTTAAAATGCGAATGTTAGTGAAACTCACCGGGAGAGCGAGAGAGATAAAAAAGGCGATGAACACAACGCTGACGCGGTCAGGTTCTCAGGGTGAGAGGTGATCTTCCTTTTATGTACCGAGTGACTGTGCTACTGGTTTTCAAGTAAAAAAGTGGTTTTGTTGCGAAATGTCAGCCTATCAGTATCTGGCTATCAGCGTCTAGTCTTTATATTTTACGGGTAAGGTTGTGATATCCGTGGAGCCAACTTTGCAAGCAGATCTGTTTGGTTATTAAATTGCAGTGGGCTGACTCGATGGAGGCCCGTTGTTTTTGCCTTACCGGTGCTAACAAACTTGTTTCTCATTGCCTTACCAGTATGTCATACGACTCGTACCCATCAGTCCTCACCATCTTTTCTCTTTTTTGCAACATGTGAAATTGTGAAAAGAAGGAAAAAAAAAACCAAACGTGTCTGCCACTCATTTCTATATGTTTACAATTTTAGATTGTTTTAGAATTGTTTAAAATTCAATATTTTGTAGTAAAAATATTTTGGTGAAAATAAAATAAAACGATTTTGGCAAAACATAACATCTTTCTGGATTTTGGCAAAACTAAACATCTTGTGTGTTTAGCTCGCTTGAGGAGACATTGTTAGCCTCAGTGGACATGCTGATCGCTAGCCTCACTATACATAAACGTTTCTAACCTCATTAGACACATCCACTATTGGCCTCACCTGTATCAGCGTACACATTACAGGGCCGCATCATTAGCCTCACTTGCATGAATTTTATTACTTGTCAAAATTCGATAATGGATTTTTGTCAAAATGTCTTTGCCTCAACACACATTTGTCTGTGAAAAATCGTCACATACGTTTTTGGCATGGATGCTAAGTGATGTAGAACAATATTTGTGGAGATCTAGAGTACCCGAAAAGACCAGATTGCAAAATTTGGCAGTTTTGGACCTCAATATCGTGGCAGGCACACTTGAACCGTCATATTTAATATCATTGCAAACTCGAATTGTACTTCAAATAGTATAATTGATTCTATGCAAGTCCACTATCCTTTCAGAAAGTTGTTCAATGATTCAAATTCAGGAGCCACAATCGCTAACTTCTTCCATAGAAGACTGAATCAAAATGCAGAAAGTATCCCCTCCACATGTAGAGGATGCAGTTGTTCAGAAAAAAAAAATTAGAGAACAACACCATTGTGATATTTCCACAACAAATGCTGATCCTGTGCTTCGTATGTGTATTAGATAAATGTCACCTTTAAAAAAAGGTTGCAATCTCATAGTCTACGCTCAGTATAACTGCAAAATGAGTTGAGCGAGGGAAGCTCACACATTTATGCGCAGGTGTTTTCACACCCCTAAGCTGAAATACCAAACCCATCTCAGATTCCATACTTGTACAAATATCAATACAATAAACATATGAACATCGAGCACAGAGAAGAGAACGACAGAAATTGAAGAACATTTGCATCAACTTAACATCTCAACCTGATCAAATTCAGGCTAATGGCTTCTAGAATCAAGCTTTAACAAAACCCATGTGGATTAGAGCATCAAACATGGTATCATAAGTGTTAAGAACCAAATCAGAAAACATATAAATTCTGAAGATCACTTTAAGTTAATAAAGGATTCGTGAAAAAACACACGTCCGGAGACAGAAAGATAGACTCTCTTAAGAGTTCTTACATATGCTAAGCAATAAACATCAAATCTAAAACCCCTATCAAAATTGAAAGATGCCATTGAGAATTGGGGCCAAGAACCTCAGAACCCGAGCTTGGTGCGGCGCCAGTGCCTGCGCTTAGCATTGTACCTGATACACAAAACCAAAACTTCTAAGCATCTGAGAAGCGACAACATAATTACTTGAAAACAAGAAGAAGGAACGCATTTGGGACCTGATTTTGTTGTCAGTCCTGAGACGGATCCAGTGAGGGATGGGCCTGTTCTGCCTCATCTTCTTGCCAAGCTTCTTCTTGATGATGAAGGTCTTGTGTGAAGGCTGTGTACAAGGTAAAACCCATTTCAGATTCACACTCAAATTAACTTTATACTAAGATTGAAGCAAAATATATGAATAAGAGATAGAGAACATAGAAGAGTAAGAGAGGAACATACCATCTTGATCTTCTTCTTCTTCTTCTTCTTCTTCTTCTTCCTTGGCTTGGCTGCTCCGCGGCGACGGTTGGGAGGAGAGAGAACGGCAGAAACCCTAATAACAACTTGCTCTTGGAGGAGGTTTGGCCCTTTAATATAGGTAAGGGCAAAAATGGAATGAGTGGTGCTGTAGCCCAAAACCGACTGAAATGCTAAGGTGGTTCAAGGGCCCAGCTCAGCTGCTTGGGCCTATCGTAAGACCTTACTTCCTTAGAAGGTTGGTTTAAACAGTGTTGGTGGAAATATGTTTCTGTTTCAATTTAATTTTTACTTTGCAGTAGATCGTTGTTGTTGTATAATTGAGAAAGGACATGAGAAATTCTTTGTCTTTGTGTGCCAAAGAATTGCTGTGTTACATTAACTATTAACTATCACGTAAGGTAAGATGCAAGACTTAAAATAGTGGTATTATTATTTATACTCTCAACATCTATTTTTATGCATAACAACTAGTCGTATTTGAGTTTTTAATCAGATTAATTATTATTCATTTATAAAAAAACATTTATATCACTATATTGAAAATGGCCACAAACTCAAAAGTAAGCATTTTATAATTTAAAGCCTACACAACAATAGTGATATATTGGAATTGAGTTACGAAAAAGTAAAGTTTTTAGAATTTGAGATAAAAGAAAAAACAATGGTGCACAAAGTCACAAAGATAAGCATTTAAAGAGTCAAATGGGGGGAAATCAGCGCAACTGGCCGGAGTTGTGTTTCATGGTCAATTGCTCTCTTGTTCTTGGGACTAGACAAATTGGAGTGACACATAACAGAAGCAGCAGCAGCACAGTATCGGCCACAATTCGATCTTCTTCTCAACGTACAAAAGGAATAAGCAGATACTCGGCGTAAAACAGCTGCAACAATTTAATTATCAACTTCTTGTTAAACCAAGTCTCAAAAAATGCATACATGAGTTGAACTGATATGTTTGACTGTAGAAATTTAGAATGGGAACTCGAACAAGGCAACTAGCTAGGAAGGTTTCTAATACAAAGGTTGCTAACCAATCCAAAGAAATTGCTGGTGAGATGTTTAACCAAACTGTTAAACTCAATACCAATTCTAGAAAGAAGAAAATGACTGGTTACCTTCCAAATGAACATGTAAAAAGAAGTTAGGGAGGCTTTATTGGCTATATCTGTTGATTGAGCTCGAAGCCACAGAAGGGAAGCCAGTGCACCATGACCTATTATCTGTGGCCAAATTCAGGCTTCATTAGTAAAAGAAGTGCCGCCGGCAGAGTTAGCGGCTATAGTTAAAAGTAAATGAGTTCACAGCCACACTTACAGTGAAAACCTTGCTTGGTAGGAAGGAAGAAGAGGCTCCTATCACCACTGCTGCCCCATATGCCAGTAACAACATATTTACACAAACCCAATACACCTGGTATATAAATATCCAGCATTAAGCCAACATATTGTTTATACAATGTGGTGCCTCAATGAAAGTGAAATATATTACCTTTTCTTGCCCAAGGCTGACACTGAAAGATTTGATACCAAAATCTCTATCACCATCCACATCAGGTATGTCCTGCATGCTAATCATATTACAATGCCGACGACAACATGAAGTTATACTAATCATTGAACCAAAAAAAAAAAAAACCAACAACTCATTGCTACTTTAACTCCATATATGTACATGTATATACAGATTGTGCTCTAACCTTGAACAACGCAATAACAGACGAGAAGATGCACATGAAAACCACTGCAAATACCAATGGTCTTGTAATTGAAATTTCTCTACCAAGCACATACTTCTGCAAACATGTATGCATGGCTTCAATTTCATGACTTCATATAGTCATATTTATAGACAACAGAGCCAGCTGTAGCCAGAGTAATGACATATACCTGGATGTGTACAAAGAAGGCAAGCTGGACGACGACAGCTCTCACAATTAGGATGCAAGCAGCAGCAAGAATTGCATGTCTCTTCCACCTGAGCAGCGGAAGCTACTCAACAGATAGAGAGTCACAGAAATCTAAATTAATGAACTGCGCGATAGTTATTTGGTTCATATAATTAAAACAAAAATGATAATGCTTATATATGAACCAATACGTTGGTTGCTTTGTTCCTTCTAAAGCTGTTAACAGACTCCGAAAAGGCTGAAGAAAATAACCTCAATGGAATAAGCACTTCCAAGAAAAAAGCTAATGGCAAGGGCAGAGAACAGAGGTGGAGACTTGAACATTACTCCCATGGCAAAACTCTGAAAAATTGTATCAAACAGTTACTTACCTGTTTCCTAGGTATAGACTGATCAAGTAATGTTGCAAAGCCAGTTTAGTTGATTATGTATATCTGCCAATTAATTTGATTACCATCAGCAAAACTGTGGAAACGATTGTGATCCCAGTTCCCATAGAGAATTCACCAGAAGCTAGTGGGAGATCAGGTTTGTTAACCTGGGAGATCAAACATATAAACAAGAGTGTGAATATTTTGGAAGCAAAAGACGCAGAACGAACACTATACATAGACGCAGTCTCCCTTCAAGAGAGAACATCCCATTTTTATGAAAAGCGAGGAGGTTCTACCCTCTGACCAACTTGGACTTGCAATGTAATTCGAGCAGTGATCAAAATCGGACATCTTTAACGTTCATTTCAAATAGTAGATACTACATGATTTCATATATGGTCATATATATTTACATACCTTGTCTATTTCGACATCAAACACTTGATTCAATCCCACCACATAGATGTTCATTAACACCGAGGGAACCAATGCCTAAGATTTGCAACAATATGTTACGTACGTGTACACACACACACACACACACACACACACACAACATCAAGCCAACCAGCAGTACTAGTAAACATTCGAACTATACCTTCAGTATTCCTATAAAAAATGCAGGAGACAAGTCCCCTATTTGTTCCAATGGAAGAAGAGAGACCGATAATATACCTATAACCTGAAAACAACATCGTACAAAAATGGCACGGGTGAAATTGCTAGGCAACAATTTTAAAATTTTAACCTTATATTTACGAGAAATTAACTGAAACTAACATGTAGAAATCCATCAATTTTGAGTACTTACAGTGCCAATTACAGTATGAGGACGACAAAAGCGATGAAAAGCGTCCCATTGTTTAGAAAAGCCGCCGCCAATCTGAAATCTATTCAGAATATTAACATCGATCTTCTCTGATCGTGATTGTGAGGCATAGGACAACGGTGCCTCGTTATGTTTTTTACGACCATGGTCTCCTCTTCTTTTGGTTACTGTGATTTGCCGATCATCACAGTTTCGAATATTTGGATTTGGATTTGCACTGGCAGTAACAATGCTGCCGCCTAAAGATGATGAATAATAATAACGATAATGTGGCTGCAGGGAAGGAAAGGGCAGTGGCTTGTTGCTTTTGTTCTTGATTAATAAGTTGCACTGTCTTAGCTTCACTGGCGCCGGCGCTGCTACTTGAGGAGGGGCATTATGCAATCCAAACAATGTTAGATACTGATTTACAAAATCATTAGCAAGTAAGAGGAGGAGTCAAAAATGAAAACTGACGATATATTTTCACCCAACAATACATGCACATTGCTCGGATTTGTTTTTGATGTTTTCCTAACCTGTTGTCAACATTTTAATGGTAGGATATATGACACCTTATATTCAATATTCTTTTTCTTTTTCCCTTTCCTATTTAGTCTAGCCACCTATTCGGCTATTCATTACTAAACATTCTACCTTATCCAGCATTTACCTTTATCGCCATTAGTTTCTCTTTTTAGCAATACTTTTTTGCAGCGCTACGTTCATATTTTCAATATTTTCGACTTCATAACATTATTTATACCCATATGAAAAAGGTGCTCTTGCTTTCATGGAGAATCATCCTGCTTTAAAAAAAAAATATACAATTAAAACCAAAATAACGTTACAAAACTAATTCCAATATTTGCTAAATCAAATTAATTATTTCCTTGATCAATAAGTTCAGGTAGGTAATCAATAAAATGAAGATAAGAAATAAACAATCATTCTCAACGATATCTTTATCTATTTATAGATAGGTCAGGCGTGAAGTTTGGTGTTAAACAAAAACTGAAGAAACGTAATTATGGAGAGATTGAAGAAGTGATTTGTTACAAGAAAATTTTCACGTTCTTTTTCCCTTCTTCAATAAAGGGTGCCTAGCATGAATATGAGATCAGTATTTATTTTTGATCCATTGAAGCTCTTCGTTTCAATGACACTTCACTTCTCCAATAACACGTGCATCGCACAGGAATGAGAGTATTATTTCTCTCTGATTCACTAAAATTCTTCCACGTGTATCGCGTGAGTCCGGGACTAGTATTTCTCCTTGATTCACCAATATTTTTGGTTCCATAACACGTGCATTGCACAGGTATGAGACTAGTATCTCTCCTTGATTCACCAATATTCTTTGTTCTATAGCGGAGTATGAGACTAGTATCTCTCCTTGATTTACCAAAATATTTGGTTCAATCACACGTGTATCGCATGGGTATGCAAGCTGTTATGGAATTCATATGGAAACCGATCCCTTTAATTGACTCATCATGGGGGACGAGGCTGCAAATCAGCCCCCAATATTGTTTTTCAGATTTCGTCCAAAGAAAGGGCCTTGATCATAAAATTGATCTATCCCGATTCCAAGGAAACCCTAGTTCTTCACTCAAAACGCTTGTCCCTAGAATCCAATAGCAATGGCAGAGGGTGAGGGTGATGACCTCGTAGATGATGTTGTAGAAATAATCATACTCAAGTTGCCCTTGAAATCTATACTGAAATTTCGATGCGTCTCAAAAAAATGGAGCTATAGAATCTCTGACTATAGATTCTCCGAAGGCACTATAAATTAGCGCGTTGCCAGAAAACTGTGAATCACAGGCTCATCATCATCTCCTTATCTCAAATGGAATCCTTGGACCTCCAGGTGAAGTCATCATCAATTAGAAAGCTTACCTGCCCATTCTTGGAGCTCGAGCAATGGCGGTTTCTTCAAGTCACGCTACTGGGCTCTAGTAGTGGTTTGGTATGTGCAAGTCTCGATCCTCATAAAAACTTCATCTTATGGAATCCATTAACCACTTCTTCAGGAAATTACCCGACCCAGATTTTGGTGGTTATTTTTCAGAGGAAGAAGCAGAAGAAGTTGAGTTTAGTGTTTATCACTACGGCTTTGGTTGTGTGTCGGCTACTGACGACTATAAACTTTTGATGGGGTTTCGGATTAACTCTGATTTCGAGGAGCTCTTAATATTCTCATGGAAGAATCAAATTTGGAGAGCCATTTCCGGTGCCCCAAAGTCAGGGGGCTCTTTCAAATGAAAAACTTCACTGGCTCTCCGATCACAATAATGGGTTCTATGAATCACATGAGGAGGAAGATTGTGTCCTTACTTTTGATCTGGAAAATGAGGAGTTTGGAAAACTTTCGCTGCCTGATTTTGATAATAAAGATGATCATCTAGAATATGCTAATCTTTTGGGGGTCTCCTGTGAAGGATGCCTATACGTGTTGCATCATATGGAGGACTGGTTCTCTAGTATGACATCTGCTAGTATTTGGTACATGAAAGAATATGGGGTGACTGACTCGTGGAGTAAGCTCTTTGATTTAAAGATTTCCCATGAGCCTCTTGAGCCGATAACTTGTCTCGGTCCAATCTTTTTCATGGAGAAATCATCAGCCTATGGCTATGGGAACAAGTTCACAGAGATCAAGTATCAGCATCAGCCTCAGCCTCACATAGATTTGCTGAAGCGAGAAAACCTACTTGACATGATTGTATGTGAAGAGACTCTGGTCTGTCTCGATGATGCTGATGAAGAAGAGGTTAGCTGACTAGGAAGAGGAAATGATCGATCAAGATAAAATAGATTCTTATCCAATGGCTTTTGTTCATCAGGGTCTTCAATACTAGCTCATGCTTAAAATATTTTCTTCATGCATTTGAAAACTTTTTATTCGTTCATTTTATGTTATTATCAATTATGAAGAAAATTAAGCGTATATATGATGTCATATAATTTGTTTCTTTACAAGGCTAATTTTACATAATGCTTAAAAGGTTGGATGAAATGTAATTAATGCGAAACCATTTCTATAGTTACAGTCTTACAGGTGCATAAAAAATTCAGCCATTGTCTTATACAGCAGCGTTCTTGTACATTGGCTTGGTGTTGTTTGTGCCCTTCATTTTGTTTTTGACCTTTTGTTGGGCTTCAAGTGTTATTGTTTTGTATTTATCTGCTCTTCGTTGCCTCACATGCATCTCTAATAAGTTCTTGTATACAAATTAAACTTGTTCTCTTCATTTTTTTGAAATGGACATCTGAAAATTAAAATGTATTTGAATATTGAGCATGTTTAGTTGGGAATCAGTTCGTGATGTTCTATCGGAGTAGATTGAATCAATCACCAAAACATCACATGTTCGAGTCATATACATGTTATTATCATACAGAGGGTTTAAACAAGAAGGTGCGATGTGAGAAAAATGAGAAAAAAAAAAAAAAGATATTGTATATATACCTCGTCTCTTTCTTATGAAGTGGTTTTCTGCAACTGTTTGGTGTTGGTTGTTTTGGTTGGGGTTGAGAATATCTATTTGGTTTTGGCATGTTGTGAAAGATGAACATGGTCGACGTATCTATATGTCACTTCATGAACATGCACCGAAGTTTTTGAACATGATCAACATATTATGTCATTTTCATGGCACTGTTATCTTGTTGTGTCGTCTTGTTCAAAGTTTGAAGCAGTAACTGCCAGCCGGAGTTCGAACAAATCCCATGGACTGCGGGCGCAACTAGCTAGTCTCCTGCAGCTAGCAACACACATTATCTCTGATTTATGTAGCCATCCATATGTAGCTAGCTAGCTAATATCGATCACTATCACCATCACACCATAATCCACCAATTTAGTCCTTCCTCCTTATGCGTAACCGCGTCAAGATTTCAATGTTAATTCTATACCTTCACTTTCTCAACAGAAATTCTTTTTCATACCAGACAAATTATATTAGTAATCCACAAACAAACAAACAAATGAAGCTGTTTTTTTTATCCTACCCTAACTATTCCCACTTTTCTTATAAAAATAACACTAAGAAAAAACTGTAGGGTATGCGTGAATGTTTAAATGATAAGCTTAGTGTATATAGGAGAAGAGACGTATGACGAATGCGTAAGTGGGATTTATAGAGGAATTCAATGTATGTTCGTGATGTCCAAGCGACACATTTTCTATAGTTTGTATTGTGTTTGCATGTGACTTGGACGACGGGTAATGATGTAGTGATTGTAGTCCTAATTATACCCTAAAATAGACAATGACATGGACTGGACCGTGTGTCATACATGGGCCATCAAAACCGTGGGAGGTTTCTGCAAGTTTGAAGATATGTATCCAAATTCATCCGCAAATTGCTTCACTAGTCTTGACTTGAGGATCGAGATTGCTGTCATCACCCATGTTGTTCATGTTCTATCTTGGGTCCCAGATCACGCGCTTGTTATTTTGCTAACCATTCATTATTATCATTCTTAAGGTTAGCAGCTAGCTAGCTGTAAACCAAAATCATATTATTGAGTGACAAAGATTGATTGATTGATTTATTTATTTCCATCCCTTGAAAATAATCGCATTCAATTCCCACCATACAGAATTGCTCTTCTGCTACATGTTTTTTTTTTTTTTTAATCTTTGTTATTTGGTTTTTTGGATATATTATTCGCAACAATTTGTTCGACGAAATTTCTTCATCGAAAACTCAAACACCTGTTATTAGTTGTTGTTTTTCCTTGTCCCCACTTACGAAGAAAAGCATCTGAAGAGCAAAACCTGATTGCGATTTGGCGTAAGGATCGTTATAAGATAAAGTAATGTTGGTTGCCATCGGCATGCTGGTGCCTCCAAATAAGGAAGCACAAAAGTCCTAAATAGCAGCTCGAGACATATACCAGACTTAGTTGGGAGGAAAGGAAGGAAAGGGAAATCTCCGAAAACACACAGAGTAGGAGTCACATGCATGACTGTATGCATCAAATTGAACGCGTTTAAGAAAGAAAATCCTGCAAGTGCGTGATATGTTGCAGGAAACTGGCAACGGATCTCTCTCTCACGTATGAACTCATGCGCACCATACTGCATGAACCAGTTTCAGACATTAATGGATTGAGCTTGCCCACAATGTCTTCTCCCCCATATGCCAATGTTTCCAAAATGGCATCAACCACGCACAATAAACCTTGATAAATTTTTAAATAGGACAGACACATAATTGACTGAACGTACTAATCACGTGCCTTATCTAAAATTTTTTAGATAAACCAAATGATCTCAACCCATGAATTTTCATTTTTAATCTATAAAATCTCGATCCATGAAAGTGAAGGGACTCTAATCAATATGAACATAAATAAATAAATAAACCATAAATTTTTATTTTTAATCTATAAAACCGATCCATAAAAGGGCTTTGATCAATATGAACATGAATAAATGTATATGAAATACCACCTGTAAATTAAGCAGCACACCATCTTTTGTGTTTGCTACTTACTACATAGATTTATTGATTCTGACTATTGAATGCATCATCAACACCATCATATATAGTTCTATTACAGTGAACAAAAAACAAATGTGATCCTCAAATTTGGTGTTTCTCCATCTCTCGAGTATAAATTGATTCTTAGAATAGTGAAGGGGATTCGATTACATATCTGTGATTTGGATTGATGGCTAGCTCTAGCTCTAGCCCTAGCTCCGGTGTAATAATTAAGGTCTACAAATCTTTAATCAGTGTGTCCCAAATTAGGATTGACCCAATCATCATACATATTGCTAGCTACAAATCCAATTGCTCAGCATGCATCCACCTTTATTTTAATTACTCCCCTCAACTGCTCATTTTGCCTAGCTAACCAGCCTTTGAAGAACAAGAAGAAAGCAAACCGCTAGCCTCGATTCTTTTTTAGCATCAATGGCATGGAAACAGAGCCAATGAGTAGTGAGAATTCCAGTCATGTTGGCTACTTGGCTAGCATGAGACTAAAATTCCAAGATTCCTTAAAAACTATTATTACTATAATCAATGAATTTAATATATCCCCCCAAAGCTCATATTATACGCGGTAATAATTCTAAACTATGTGAACGTTATCTGTCATTAGCTCCATCTGCCTCACATCACATGAAGAAGCTGTGGGACTATGACCGACCTTAGATTTTCTTCAACAATATAACGTTCGTATTTATTTGAAACAGAAAACAAAATATTTTGATAAGTCAGAGTCCTACATGTGAATTGAATTTGGTCAGTTTGAATTTTCTGTTTGGCTTATTTATTCAATAATCATCAGTTATAGCAAAAGCCAACTGGTAACTACTGCGGGATAAAAGAAATGCAGGGTTTACACACGAAAACTCTACTGATGGGACCCATTCTCTTCAATTTATTTGTCTTTTGGGCAATCCCCAACTACAATTTAAGGGCCAGAGAGGAGACTAGTCTCTTCCCCTTCTTCAAAGACACCAGCTTCACTCTCACACATAAACACAGACATTTCCCATTTTCCACAATACACTTTCAGAAAGAAACGTTCTTTTGCTTTGCTGCACAGCAATGGCAAGACCGCAACAGCGATACCGAGGCGTCCGGCAAAGGCATTGGGGCTCTTGGGTCTCTGAGATTCGCCACCCTTTACTGTAAGTACATGGTTCTTGCTTCATCGATCATCACATTGTTTGTTTGATTATGTGTGACAGTTTCAACTTGGAAAACTAAACGAAACGTTTGTTGTTGGTTTTGTGCAGAAAGACTAGAATTTGGTTGGGAACATTTGAGACGGCTGAAGACGCAGCCAGGGCTTATGATGAAGCTGCCAGGCTTATGTGCGGACCTAGAGCCAGGACCAACTTCCCTTACAACCCAAATGCGTCTCAGTCCTCTGCCTCAAAGCTTCTCTCCCAAACTTTGACCGCTAAACTCCACAGGTGCTACATGGCTTCACTCCAAATGACCAAATCAACCCCACTCAAGCAGCCCAGCAAGCCCCAGCTGTCCTATGTTGACACAAAAAATGTTGGCATTTCTGAGAATGAGAAACCCAGCATTGAAGTGCCAAAGAAGAAACCAGCACTAACAGCTGAGCCTAAACAAGAACAAGAGCAAGAGCCAAATTGGGGATTTGTGAATAAAGTCAAAGTGGAAAGCACCCAAGATGAAAAATCCATAGAGCCTCTTGAAGATGACCACATTGAGCAGATGATTGAGGAGTTGCTCCATTATGGGTCCATTGAGCTATGCTCTGTTGTCACACCACCACAACCACCTCAGGCCTCTCTAATTTAAGCCCCAAAACTTCACTCAATCCCAGCCAATTAATATTTAAGTATCCTATTTCTTTCTCTGCCAATGCAAACCCATTTAGCAGATTTAACCCCAATTTTATCTTCAGCTTTATAACTCCATTAGCTAGATCTCCTTCAATTAATTAGGACTTGCTAGCTAGCTCCTGAGTAACCCATTTGATGATGGCATCATGCTATTGCTATATGTACATTGTTTATTTATCTATTTTGTATAATATTATTCCATGCTTTATTTATGGCTCTATCTGTTTAATTCCAGTTCATCTTCTACTAAGTTCTATCTCTCCGCAATAAGTGGAGTAATTTAGGTGTTCTGAAAGTTGAGACATATTTGGGGTTTCTGTGCGTGCTAGCTAGCCCACTCATTCATTTTAGGTCCATGGAAGATAAACATAATCCTTACAAAATTGAAACTTCAATAAATCTAGTAGTGATGATTAGAGTGCCCTACAACCAATAACGATTTACTTGTTTAGGTTGAGCTTGAAACCAGAGGACCACCATTTAGTTGGTTCTATCACTCCAATTTAGTTCACTTGGGAGAAGAGTTTGATCGAGTAGGTCCTTTTCTTTGGATGCATAAATTTCAGGAGTCAAGGACTTTTTCTCACACTTGCATTATATTTGGACCATATACAAATATCATTCTCAATATCTGTAACAAGGGCACCACGATTTTCCTTCCTTTGTATTCTTTTTACAAGGGGGCATAATTCCAAAGCAAACACATACATTTTCTTTAGAGATTGTCACAAAGTAAGTTGTCATTGTACGTTATTTATAGAGTTGAAGATACTCATACACAAGCTTCTACTAGCACCGGACTTTGGTAAGAGCATTTTTAGCAGACTCTATTTTGTGATGTAGGACGAGAATGAGCCCAATTTAGCCGGAAACCATAAAAGCAAAGAAGCGGCATAGAATTAAAAAGAGTGATTGGAAAATAAGTAACTCACGGGCAATGATGTTACAAGCCGCTGGAATATTGAAGAATATTTGGTTTTGGAATTTTCGGGTTTCTCGTGCGAAAAGTCAAGTCTTAATTGTGAATCCAGATTGGATCAACTTTTGACCAAAATGTTTGTTTGAAACGCATGATACCTTTCCGAATTGGAAATGATGAGATCTTCAAGACTCACTATAGTGAGCCCTTACAGATTTAGGTCAAAATATATCGTTTTAATTATCCGATTCGGGATTTAATATTTTTAGGCTAGTCTTACATTCATTTTAGGATTCTTTTTATTTTAGGTTTTTAGTTTCCTTTTAATTTTGGATTCTTTAGGATTTCTTGTTAGATTATGGTTTTAGGTCTTGGATGCCTATATAAGCACCGTCATACTTTGTATTGGAATCAAATTATGATATCAAATTTAATAAAATGAGAGATTTTTCTCAAATCTCTGGTGGACTCCATATTTATATTTTTAGGGTTTGTTGCTTGTAAATCCAGGTTATTTCCGACTGCATCATTTTTGGCTCCTTAATTAGTTTAGAGAGCATGTTTAGTTTTTTTTTATCTGTTTTAGTAGTTGCCCAAGACTCCTAAGTGACTCTCCATTATAACTTTTAGCTATCTCACTCTTAAATATAGAAAGCGAGATGAAGCTCTCTATAATTTAAAACATTCATTTTGAGTTATTTTATATAATTCATAAATACATTTAAACTATATAATCTTCATTTAAAAGATAATATAAATTTAAAATTAGTTAAAATAGAGAATACTGATACAGACGTATTTCTAAAGTAGCTAGCTAAAATGATTTTTTAGCTATTTCAGTTAAAATTTGACTTAGAAATGACCAGCATTGCTGAAAATGCTTTAAGATATCCCGCCAAACACCCTAATTTTAAACAAAAGAAAATAATTGAACATTGATGAGACCATATATACATCTTTGTCCCAAAAATACTTGCTAGCAGCACATTTTATGGAATCTCGATAGCGAAGTAGTCGAGAATTTATTGACAACTACAGAAAGTGAAACAGAAAATATTCTATTCTCGTTTCTTGCCGTTTCATAACATGCAAACCAGAAAACACCAAATTGATCAACAAAATAGGAAGTTTGTACTTCACACTTTTTTCAACAAAAATGAAAAAAAAAACAGAGAGAGAGAGAGAGAGAATACTCATGGGTTTACTAGTGCTCTTCTGAAAAGATCGATGATCACGTAAAAGGTAGAATTGTGTTCAAATTAGGCCTTCCGACCACACATGGTTTCACGGCTTCTTTATGTAAAGTTGAGTAGGTCTGATCATGTGTAACTAATTCTATATGAAACTAAAAACAACTCCAGTTTTGTGTATCAGTTTTTTCAACATGGTAAAAACAGCCAATATATTGGATTCTACCAGCTCTATTGAGCTGTAATTTTCATTTTTAAACTAGAATTCTATTGTTACAGCTTTCATGTTTGAAAATTGAATCGATCGGGTTATATATTGCAGCAATCAGATTATCAAAACCATTAGATTAATGGTCACTGCAGGCTTCAGCTGATGATTTGCCATGATGCTTTGATTATGGTAATCGAAGAACACTCGGAGAAGTAACTTTTTAAAATGCTTTGCTATATATTGCTTATTTCAGATTTCTTTGTAAATCGAATGCAAGCTGTCTAGTTCGTCAGTTGAGACTCGATCCAGAGCAATATGACGAGGGGGAATATTCGTTCCTTTCTAATCTTTTTCATGTCAATTTCAACCTTTGGTTTCTTTTTTCCTCATATTTTTGGGAGGCAGAACGACTTTTAGCATATTTGGATCAACAAAATGTCAATATACTTGTTTTCTGTTCTTAGTCCAACCCTAGTTTAAGTGCTTGTAGCTATAAATGTTCATGATCTTAATTAATTAATTATACTGGGATTCTTATTCAACCAAAAAGGCCTTTCCAACTTTTCAATTGATTATGTTTATAAAATACATGTGCATATTTGTTGCTAGCTGCATGCCACGCTAGCTTTTTGTGTTAAATTTCTTCTGGTGTCCCATCTCTTTCCAATGAAACTTCATCATGATTGTTCACCTGTTTGGGAATTGATTTTGCTCCCCACATCTATCAAAAACTAAAGTTGTTTAGTCTCATTATATTGTTTTTGCTTTTGATTCAGGAAAGTTGAAAAAAGTATCTAAAGAATGGCAAGTTAGTGAGTTTACCATCATCAGTAGTTTGAAAAATAGACACCATTTCATGATCAAATTCCACCTGAACGTACAGCACATGCTTTCCCCCATCCTTAAAGACATGTACATATCTTTGTTGCAAAATTACCCTCAAATCATCTGCTCAATTCACATTCCATTACTTAAAATTGATCGATCCGATCATCGGAATTGAAAGGTTTGGCTATTTACTTACCATCATATGATGTTCTAATCACCTTTTTGCATATCAAAGGGTACATTTTGGCAGGAAAGAAGTTAAAAAACCTTGGATTAAGGAGTAATGTTAATACTTCTTTCTTTGTTTGTCCCATGCATGCATCAGATGGTGAAGGGCTCCCATTGTTAAAGCATGTTACTCTTTGATTCAGTCAATGGCAGTCTGTACCTTGAAACAGGGGAGAGGGCCTTCCCTCTTGAATTAGCATTGGCATTGGCATATATGAGTCCTGACTGACTGACTGACCCAGTGTTCAGCACAGTAGTACTCTGGTGAAAAATAGAGGACTAGCTTGCTTGCTAGCTAGGCGCTCAGAATAGTCAAATGTGAGATCTTGCTGAGAAGAAAAGTGGTCAAACCCATGATGGTATATCCATTATGGTGTATATATAGAATCTCATGAGGAAAAGTAGGGCAAGAGCCAAGCCAACCATATTGGTGCTGTTGGTGTGCAATCTTTTCAGAACCCAACAAGCCAATGCAAAATTTCTTTGTAATGTGATTTCTATCATTTGGTTCAATTAGTTGCCTCGCCTTGGATCAAGTGAAGCTTGCTAAAATCCAAAAGGCAAATTACTTTGTTAGCTTGGGACAGCAATAGGGAATGAATCAAAGTCTCAAAACAAAAGGTTGGTGGTGGGTGGCCTACTCTCTAAATCCCTCCCTGCCAATCAAGCCAAAATACTCTGAACCTGTTTAGTTTGGAGCACAAATTAAGTTGATATTACTTATAATCCTTGACTTGTCTATTTCTTTCACTATGGATTAGGTTCTAGTGTACATCATGTCTCATTCATCAGTTGTTCCTCTTTCCCCATCCCTAAATACACCAAAATCTGAATATTTCTCAGATGAATGGGCATGTGCATTAGTGCATGATTAGTGCTGGCATGTTATTTAAGTTGTTAAATTAACCCCCTAACTAATTTCCTTCTTGTCATCTAGTTGGATAGATTTTGTTTTCTGTGGGCAACTAATGGGCCAGGACAGGTTTCATCTGATTAGAACAAAATATAGCTGGTTTCAGAATGCTCAAGAAGAAATTGCCAAAAAAAAAAAAATGCTTAAGAAGAAGAGCTGAACGTGGCTTCTGGCATGGTTTTCCCTGCTCACTCACGGTCACAACTCCCCTCGATGATGATGATGATGACTTACGAGCCGGTCCTAATATGTCACTGTCATGAATTCACTCCTCTTTTCTCTTTTCTATTGAGAATTTTGGAATTGAGTGAGATTTGGCGGAACAGAAGACGACAGAAGATTTTTCTATTGTATATTCAAGATGGTTGTTTTGGACCTGGTTTTATCCAGTGCCCAAATATATATTAGATCTGGACCAAAGGATTGAAAAGCCCATAAACATAAATAGCAGCGCAATAGTGTTTACTTTGGTCAGTTAGGCCATTATGCATTCCTCTACTTGAGGGCGATGATGGTCTTTGTATCTAATCTTCGACATTTTTAGACTTTTAGTTATGGAAAAGCAAACAAAATAACAGAAAAAACTGACCGGGTTGTTTTGTTTTTGTTTTGATTTGAAGGAGTCAATGGCTGAAACCCTTGATGTAAGGGGCAGTTTCAAGTGCGAAGTAGCTAGCTCATACAGGAATATTGAAATCTTCCTATGTGAGATGGGGGGAAAGAGATGCAGCTTTGAAGTGTACGTAATTTGGACTTTGTTTGTTAGGTGTTTGGTTGAGAGTTTAGAGGATTAATATATTGGGCGTCAAGTTTGCTCGAGCAGTCGGAAACCCTAAAGAAAGAAAAAGAAATCAATTGAACAAACCAAGTTAATTAGATAAAAAGAGTCCCATATATAGATTACTAGTAGCCACTGTAGGGTACGTGGATCAAAGTATGCTTCGAGTTTAGGGAATCTAATACTCTCAAGCTCAGTCTGTTTGATTATATACGCAGTTGCTGCACATGGTGGGGTTCCTCGATTGATCTCTATCGATCTACTACATCTGTTTCTGTTGATTGTTTGACTTGTTTGCCCTAACTGATTAAAGATATATATGTGATCGAGACGACTTGCCTTCTCCCTCTGAAATCAGCTAGCTACCAGCTGACCGATTCATACTAGCTTATTATGCGATCGATATATCTTTATATATAAACCATGCTAACAACAACTGCAGATTCTAGCTAGTTCCATTTATATATGTTAACCCTCAGCTACCATCCATAGATTGTACGTACCTACTTCATTTGGACTTGGTACACATTAGTTTTCAAGTGAATGAAATAAGTTGACTAATTAGTCTTGGTTAGCATTTACTCGATATTTAATTACTTTGACTATCAATGCTCGAAGACAAGAAATTAATCTTACAATTATAGTGTACAAGGGTTTAGGGTTTAGGTTTCGCGCACCGTTAGCACGTACTAATGCGTCTTCCCAAGCCTTGAATAGCTACCGTCAGAGTAAATTTGTCTAGGAAAGCAGTGCGCTTAATTAGCTGCCTGAAAGCCTGAAACGATTACGCAAGAACCAAAAGATGTATGTAACTATTACCCCTTTAATCAATCTTGGTGAGTGATGAGACAGTCGCACACGAACGTGCATGTCTCCCTCTGAATTTCCTGGAACTAAAACATACATAGTAATTAGACAAATCTCATGCACTCATATTAATTAATTAGTTTCAGCCTTTCAGGTCCATCTAATTCTAACAAGAAAAGGTACGTCCAAGTTACGGACTTGAGCTGGGGTTTAGTGAGTACGCGTTTGTACCTAAAAAGTACCCAGCTGGCAATTGCAAGGAAGGATACCAATGAAGATGACATTGCCAATTGCGAAAATAATAGGCTAATCCTTGCTAGCTTAATAGGATACCAGTGTTCTGATTTCTAATCTCTGGTTGTTATTACTGATGAAGAAAATAACAGATGGGGTCACGCCAATCTGTCCTTGTCTTCTTTTTGCCGGATTTTAATTTATAAGACCACCGGGGGCTCCGGCCAGATATTAAGTTGGTTGTTTAGCAGTAATCCAGGTTTAATTCGGCCAGTTGTGTTTTCTTAGTCAAAAGTGCTCAGCAGCAAAGCATATGGAATGTCTAGAATTATTTGTGTGGCTATGTATATTGACTATTTCATTAATTTGCAACTTGTTAATTTGTTTGTCTACTGACTACTGTGCAAATTATGCATGGTGTCTTGATTAGTCAAGATAAGCATGCCATATTTCAGTGGAAGCCAACGTATATGTGCGTACGTATAGTTACGGCCTGTGTGTAAATTAATCCGTTCGTTGATCTTAGGGTCTGGCTATTTTAATGCAAAAGGTTTTTTTATCCGGCCAAATTATACACACTAGCATACACATCGATTTTGATTACGTCTAAAGTCTTGATGAAACCAATAATCCTTAACTTTGGTCGATCAACCAAAGTCACGCGTACACAAATTAGTCGGAATTTGATATTCATCTCTAGGTTAACACACATAAATTGAGGTTTCTTCTTCTTTTATTTCTTGAAGTATTGTTTTTCTTTACATAAAAAAGAGATTGCTAACTTCGCGTGTAATATGGTTATTGTCTTTATAAATAGTTTTCAACATTGATGCGTTCTTTTATTAGTTTGTATTGGACGTGGATGCTAGTTGGTATCTAGTAAGAGCAACTCAAATAATTTCTCCATATTTTGATTTTTCTCTATTTTAGGGAAAAATTAGCCTCTTTTGCTTCAATAAATTTCCAATAACTATCCCTATTTTAGGGAAAGTGAGGAAAGAGAAAACCAAATTCCCTATATTTACAGCAATCTCTAAAATTTTAAGGAAAAATATGGAGATTTTAGAGATTGCTATAAAATAGGGAATCTGTTAGAGTTGGAGAAGAAAAAGATGCTAAAACTTTGACTTTTGCTTCCCTATTATACATAAATTATAAGAAAACTATTAGAGTTACTCTAAGTTTCTTTATATGCCAAATTCATTTGTGTATAAGAAAAGCTTAAAAGCAACATAATCTTATATGATTTGAAGGAACCTACCTTTTTTTGATGAGAAAAAAGGCTCACAAGGCAAAAGAAAAACCTCTAGAAACTCCCCCTCCCAGCTGATCTAACTGGAATGAGGGATGCCGAAAGGGGTAGACAGTAAAACCAAACTTTAGGATTTTGGAACTTATAAGCTAGGGACGCTAAATGATCTGCAAGGAAGTTAGCTTATCTAAAGCTATGTCTGAATATTATGGCTTTAATATCTCTCACAAGAAGCCATATGATTCAAGGTATTGACGAATCCCTTGAATACAGTCCATTAAGAGTTTAGAATCACCTTCCACAATGATATGAGATAGCCGTTGGAGAGCCGCAGTATGTAATTCTTCTCTTAAGGCAGTGGCTTCAGCAACTAAAATGTTCGTAGATCCAATTATCCTGCAAGACGCAACAATAGGATTACCATCTGAATTTATAATAACAAAACCAATAGAAGCCTTACCATGCTTTACCAATCCGTCAAAGTTCAATTTAACAAAATCCCGAAGAGGTGGTTGCCAATTGATTCAACAAACTTTGGACAGTTTAGGTTCCTAATTCCTAGGATTAGCCTTTGAGTAAGACTAATCTAAAATAAATGCATCATAACTTATCTTATGAGGATTAGGTTGAGAGTTTATGAAAATTAAATGAATCCTAGCATTCCAAAGTGACCACACAGTAAATAAAACCTTTCTTAACACATCAATATTACCTTTATGTTTACTTAGTGAATCAAGCCAAGAGATTAAAGTACCATCCCAATTGATAGGGGTAGGAACCGGAGAGAAAGCCCAAACTTGTAAAGCATACATGCAATTTTTGAAAAGATGATTTATAGATTTTGTAAATTGAGTACACATGGGACAAATGTGGGAGCACATGATGATTGTAGATAGAAATGCGATCTCTAGTTTTAAGTCGGTTTCTAATTAAGAGCCAAGCAAAGATCTTAACCTCTGGGGAAATATTTTATTTCCAAATTTTATTCAAGAGAGATGAATTGGAATGAGGAGAGACATGATCATATTGTAACCAAGAGGCACTCTTGATAGAGAATTGTCCAGGAGACGAAGGACCCCAAGTAAAAGTATCTTGCATAGGTGTAATAGGCAAAGGAATAGCTATTATGGATTCTACAATATCACTTGGCAAAATATTTAAAAGAGCTGGTTTATTCCACGTAGAATTATGAATAAAATGAGCTACCTTAAGAGGTCAATCAATATTACCTCTATCATGGTCCGAAAGCAACCGATAAAGGGGAAAGAAACTTACCTTGTTTTATCCACGGAATATTAAACGAAATGATAAGAACTCGGCTACAAATACTGTATTAATTGGGTTCAAGTAATTGAGCTTGGTTCTTAGAAGACACGCTTTAGTTTAGAGAGACTTTGGCCATTTCCAAATTTTTGTTCAAATTCAAATAGGGTCAAAACAATTCATTGCAAAGTTCAAATATTCCATGGCATGCTTTCTTCTTCCTTGACCATATTCCTTGACTTTGCTATGTTCAAATTAATTTTCCTTTAATATTAAACGAAGAACTTTCAAAGTTTACCACGATTAATGGAACGTAAACAGTCCATCCATGCGTAAGACTTGCTTCATTGATAATTGATGAGAGCCACCACCGTGGCTTCTCCGTTTTCAACCCAGTCCGGAGCAAGCACCACATGTGTGTATTTTTCTCTAGAGGGAGAACGTGCTACTTTTTTTTTAAGTGTTATTTCCACTTGATTTACGCAATCAAGGTTAATAGAGTTTATCCACAGTCATCTAGGCATCTAGTCTAGTATAAGTTTCTTATTTGTATAAATGAGAGGTTTTGAACTCTACCGGAAGACAAGCCCTATCGCGTACGTAACAATAATAAAAAAAAACAAATTCACAGTGTTGTTTCTTAAACTTCTTGGTAAGTTCTTCTGAAGAGAATTTTGAAAAAGACAGCAATAACAACTGCAATAGTTAACTACCAGAATAATAGGGGGAATGATAGTTAACTCTTCATTGGTTTAACTATTGTGATTGCTATTGCCATCCTATGAACAATAGGGGGATCACCCTAGATCCACCACACAAGGAACTAGGATTCCACGAGAAAAAACCACGCTGCAAATATTGAAGAGAAATCACTCAATCCCCTTCCCTTCCTTTCACAAGCAGTCAGTCTACGCGCAAAAACATGCATTTCAAAATACCGTCAAAATCAATACACTTAGAAGATTTGAGCATGAAGAATTGCGCATTTGAACACCAAGCACGATGAGCACAAATTACAGACACTATGAGTAAAATAGTCGATCTTTGTTACTTTTTAAAAATCTCGATACATAAAAAATTAGATACAAAATGAGTGTTTTTCCTATTATCAATAAATTCATAAATCTGTAAGAGAGTATAATTTTGAAATCGAATCATAACAAATAACATATACCAAAAATTAACATCATGTAGAAAAAATTCCTTGAAAGGGTTTGGGATGAAATTGCATGGTAATTGTTATCTTTGTCGAGTTTGAAAGTCAAACATGTTGATATTTGAGGTAGCTTCCTCTGGCTGATCAAATGGGTCTTTCTTTAGTCGGTCACTAAATTGTCCACCCCCCTCTCTTTCAGCCCTTTCCATCAGAGTCTCAGCGACCAAGGACGACACATAACAAATCTCTTTCCCCCACAGCGCAATAAAACCCCCATCTTCCTCTTTTAGACCATTTCTCACACTAATCTCTACCTCCCTCGAAAAACCACCAAAACCCTTGCTCTCACGGATTGTCCTCCTTAAAGTCACATTCACACACATATATCCGAAGCCCAATGTCCCGCCACAACTCCTCCTCCTCTACTTTCCCTTATTGCTTCCGACCCTCCCCAACCACCGCCCAACACCACCACTCCCCGCCGCCGACGCCTCCTCCCCCAATCTCCGGCCACGCCAACCTGACCACCTGTCTCTACCACACCGACTTCGCCCTCTTCTCCCTCACCTGGTCTCGCTCCTTCCTCGGCGGCCGCTCTCTCCACCTCAACCTCCTCCACCACGCCTTCGACTCCCCCCCACCTCCTTCTTCCTCCCCCTCTTTCCACCTCAACATCAAGCCCTTCTTCTTCTGGAAACGCCATGGATCCAAGAAGCTCGCCCCCAATATCCTCATTTTCTGGGACTTCTCCAGAGCCCGATTCGGCTCCGGACCCGAACCCGTTTCCGCCTTCTACGTCGCCGTTGTAGTTGACGGCGACATGACCCTCCTCCTCGGAGATTTGAACAAAGAGGCTTATGCCAAAACCAGAGCCAAACAGGCGCCGGATGAAAGCCCTCAACCGCAGGCTCTGGTTTTGAAGCGAGAGCACGTGGTTGCCAAGAACATTTACACCACCAAGGTCAAATTGGGCGGCAGAATCAGAGACATCCAAATCGATTGCGGCCACAATGACGACTTCAGCCGGCTCACCTTCAGAGTCGACAACAAAAGGGTTCTGCAGATAAAGCGATTGAAGTGGAAATTCAGAGGGAATGAGCGGATTGAGGTGGACGGTGTGCCTATGCACATCTCATGGGACGTCTACAATTGGCTTTTCGAGAATGACAGCAATGATGGCCATGCAGTGTTCATGTTCAGGTTCGAAGAAGATGAACAAGACATTAATACCCAATTGAGTGTCGGTCATTGGGCGCAGCAGCAGCAGCAGTTCTGGAATTTCGGGATGAATGGGATTGAGTGGAGGAAGATGGGCAAGAGCTTTTCGTCTTCTTCCGTTTCAATGTCGTCTGCCGGGTCTTGTAGCTCTTCGGTAATGGAATGGGCTACTATGGAGGAGAGCGAGCTTACCGCTGGTCCTACTGGATTTTCTTTGCTCGTTTATGCTTGGAGAAGGTGAATTTTACTGGAAATCGAAATGCATTGCTTGCTTTATTAGCTGGTTTCATATTCAGATATGGTGATAGTTACTACTAGTTCCCCACTAACCCATTTGTTCTTGAACATAAATTCAATAAGATCCAATCAAACTATGAAATTCATAGATACACATGGATGATCTAACAATTCTAGTTACCAAACAAGCTTCCTTTTAGGTATGTCTACTAGGAATTGCTGTAATATTTGGTGTTGTTTGACGCAATCAATTAAATTTGTGAAACATAATATTGATGAAGATGAACTTTATTTAGCTCTTTTTACTTTGAAGAGTACTCATATAAAGTTATCTTACATTCTTGTGGCTTCTGGTGTGGCCTGAATGAGTTTGATGGGAGGTTTTGGTAGAGTTGGTTGTCATCAAACTTTGCAAAGTTGGTTCCTTTTCTTTGAAACAAACAAGGACAAAAGAGAGAAAGGACGAGACAAGATGCATGTGAGGGTGGGTCTTTTATTTCTTGGTTTGTAGAAGCGAAAATTATTCTACTCTTCACCAATATCAACCGTTTAATTTGTTGACCGTCTCTTGGATCAATGGAGAATCTGACATTGGGCGGTTAATTAAAACACGGCAATATTTTGAAACTTGAAAAATAAAACGCAAAGGATTTTTATTTTATACGATGCCGGAAATGGTCCAATGAATGAGTAATGGGAAATAAAAGGTCAGTAGGTCCGACTATTATAAAAGTTCAAGCTGTTTTGCTTTCACTCCTGTCTTTCTGGAATTCATAACAAATACAAAACGTTCTAATTGTTAACAAGTATTTCGTTTTATAATCCGTTGACAAAAATTACAATCGTTTATGAAAAATGAGACCTTTGTTGACTGAACATAGAAGAAGAATTCATCACGGCAATTGTATACTGCTGCAGAGTTTACTGTGTTATTTTCTGTTTCTCAAGTGTTAATATGGCAATTTTGAGAAAGTAATTAGACCTTTAGCCGAATGAAAGCCAGCACTGGATGAGCTGTGGTAAATTGGTCTAAGATTCTTAAGGCAGCGAGTGGTAAATTATGGTCAGAAAGGTTGCCAGAGGTTGTCGACTTGTACGTTTGGAAGTTTGATGAAGATGTTAAAAGATTGAAGATGGCATCTCGAATGAATCTAAATAAGGAGGGGCGCATGCAGACCGAGACCAAACAGAGCAAGCTAGCAAGCATGCACTCGTTTCAGAGTTCACATGTTCTTGTTCTGTTCTGCTCGTCCTCTCTCTTTGGATGGGAATTAATCATCACTCTTGTCCATTTCTTTCAGTACTAGGTACCTTTCTTTCACCAAAAGTAAACTTTTCTCCGTAAATTAAGAATTACAAGCATGCTTTCACGGTGAGAACAAAAACATTACATCCATTTTACACTAAATAAGTCAAGTTAACAATGTTGCTGCCCGTATCCGTGACTACCCTCATGCAAGCGAGGTTAATGATGCCCATTGCAAGTGGAGCTAAAAATGTTCAAGTCCACCCCTATGCAAGCGACACTAATGATGTCCATATCTAGTGAGTTTTTTGTTTTTGGCAAGGCAATATCTAGTGAGGTTAATGATGCCTATGCTTCCTTTTCAAAAAAAAAAAAAAATGATGCCTATGCTTATGTCTACGCAAGCAGCTAACGGTGCTCATGCAAACGAGGCTAAACAGACCAAAATATGTTGTATGCTTTCAAACTCCATAAAAATCAAACCCGAATTAAACTTTCTCCGAAAAAAAAAAAAATTCCCAATTTTAGCACATAACATATTTGCATTGCTGAAGCCAAACTTTCTCCAGATTTTTACCATTGATAAAACAAGATTTTCGTAACCGAAAATTTGGACTCTTAATTACTCTCATTAGTCATTTGGCTTTCATTTGCAAATGAAGAGTACAAGTAAAACTAGTGGAGCAAATGCTAAATGCGTGCATTGAACCCTTATTGATCAAGGTTAGATTCTGCATGTTCAAAACAAGCGGCCGCGACTTGCAACAAAGACTTGTTGGTAGCTTACCCATTGTGGTGGCTAGGACGCGAGTGTTTTAGGACAAGCCTAATTAACAGCCAACAATCTTGACTTTAACCCGACCCTAATAGGAAATGCATTTCATTTCTTGATTAGAGATTTAAGAATCTCCGTACGAGCCCAGCCCAAACAGCTGATCGGATGGTGCAAACTCCAAACAACTAGCAACTTCACCTTAATTTGTCTCTGATAATCGTACAGCAACCTCCAAAATTTCCCCCAAAACACACACAAGGACTCTCTTGAAGGTTGGAAAGTATCTGATCACAGAAAAATCCCTCGAAAATAGCAACCTCTCTTCTTGTAGTTCGAAATTTGTTGATCAAAAATAAAAATGGATCAAACTCACACAGGATCAAGAACTTGAAGCTAAACCACTGACCGACATGGATAAGTTTTTCATATAAGAATGGGACCCCAGCAGGTCACAACGGCATGTCGAACACAACGTCTTTCTCAAACTCATTATGAGAGAGCCACTGGGACGGGTCTCCCACCTACCTACTTTGTACAATGCCTGGCTACATTCATTCATATGAAGTGTCACCAAGTCAGCACCAATTGATTTTATTTCAATCCCTGCTCTGCTGTGCATATATGCATTACCTGTACATTCTTATTTTCTAACATGTCTTAAAGACGAACAAAGAAACCAAAAAAAAATTGAAAATCACAGACCTTGATTCTCCCCAGAAAGCATTTTACAGAAAACTAATACACTGACACAATTTTCAAGCAGCTGAGATAACCAGATGGAGCAGAATTAAACTTTGCAATTACCCCCATCTGTTGTTCATTTGAAATTCTAAAACTCTATAACAGACCTCCAAATCAAATAAACTGGTGTCAAAGCTTTACAGTCAAAGCTGGGTTTGAGGTAGAATGGATCAACGATGAAGATGGCGGAAGACAATGTCTTTGTCTAGAACTTCTTCCTCCAGAACCGGGTGCACTATTACTTGAATGGCTTCTCAATTTCTTCTTATCTCCATAAATCCCCCCATCTGATCTTACTTGCCGAACCCTAGTTTCGTTCAGGCCAGCCGGAAGAACACAATTGCAGAACAAACCTAAAGTTCATTGAAAAAACATGAGAAGATTATTAGGATAGTCATTTCTAGTGAGTAAACAACAAGCGCATTATTTTTTTTTTCCGGAAACTGACCTTGTTGCCTCATAGAAATCCCAAAGGGGATATACATGAGCAAATAACTAACACCACATCTGTATTCTACTTATTCTCGTTTCTATTTTTACTTGTTCAGATTCGAATCTCAGCTATGTTATGATGGATTTCTGATAATGTGAGAGATGAGATAACAATGGCAATTCTTTTGGTGGCATGGCCATTCATGATGTGCTATTAAATACTGGTTTTGTGGCAGTGTGCTAATAAACAATAACGGTGGGGATGCAATGAAGGACTCCTAAGAGAAGAAGAAATTGTTACCGAGTCGAGCAAGACGGTTAACCCAACGAGGAATAGGCCTCTCTGTCAATCTGAGGCACACATCATTACAGAAGTGGTTGCAATTCTTGGTGATGAGGTGGTATGTGTTTCCAGAGTAGTCTTCTGCGAGTTTCTCCATGAATGCACGGACCTCTTTGGGATCTAAATCTGTTCTTCCTATCAGAATGGATTTTCGGAATACAAAACCAGGGCATTTCTTTGGTTCGACTTCAAAAATCCCAGTTGTTGCATGGTCATGCGCTCCAAAAGCATATTCAACGCCATGTACTGAACACAGAAATAAACACAAAAATCTAAAAACACAGAAACTAGATACACATGTGAGAGTGAGGAAATAAACAACCAAGTCTAGTACTTTATTATAGAAATCCATTTCCCTCCCAAGAACATCCATGATGTCAGCTTTGTTTATGAAATATAATAAAAATCACTTCTTAACCAGCAAACAAGATCACTCAAATTCACAACCGAGTCCACTACGTTTCACGTTTTCAAACTTTTTTTTCTTTAGTTGAACAGAATTCAATTTAGCTCAGACCAAACACGAAAAGGAATTCAATTCACTAACTCAAACAACGCAAAATTTGATTGTACTGATCAGAATCTCGCTGATGATGAAATCTAATTAACCTGGGCCGAGATTTCGACTATTCATTCAGATCCAAATTACAAGTGTTTCTTGTGCAGAACATAAACTTGTAAGCCAGATTTTCATTTGATGTATGCCAGCAGATCTAAACTCGGAAACAGCAGAGACACAAAAGACGAATTACCTTGCACGCCGGAATGGTAGACACCAAGGCCAAACCAATAGGCGTAGCCATTGATTGGTGTGAGATCGTAGACATTGAGATACACCGGAACTTTGCCGGTCTTCTTCTTCTTGGGCACCAATACCATTCTACACAGCATTTCTCTCTCTCTCTCTCTCTAAACAAGAAGAATTTCTCGAAATGAGATATGAACACAAAACGGAGAAGGTGGAGCACAGAAACCGCAACCGTCAGCGTCTTGATACATAGAAGAGAAGAACCAGACCAGACCGAAAAGAACAGAACAGAACAGAATAGAAGAATCTTTGCTGAAACCGAGGACGGGAGGGATGGGATGGATATGAAATTGGAGAGATATTCGGAGGGCAAAGCGGGAAAGATAACAAGATTCCGATTACTCTTTTTCAATTCCCCGCTTTCGGTTGGAAGACGAATCTTATTTTCCAACTCTCAACTCCTCCTCCTTCTCCTCCCTTTCCGGCCGCCGAAAGCGTTCACGCCGCGGACTCTTTTATAAGTTAATACCAAAAACCCAAAGCAAAGCAAACCGGATGGGAAAAAGAAGGCTTACGTATCAACCCAACCCTACAAGTCTAAATAATAACGGAAACTACCCTTACATCAAATTTCTGCGTTTTGCCACGCTAGAATTAACTCGGGAGAGAAACCGAAACGCGCCAAAAACACAACTAAGCAAAACCAAGCAGCTATTAGCTATTAGCCCATGTCCATTCAAGGAGAGGAAGAAGAAAAACAGAAAATGCCGCTTCCACTTCTTTCTTTTTGCAACAGAATTCTCCTCTGCTGCACCAAAATTGTAATCACTATGCTTTTAAGTAAAGTAAAGAGTTACCATTGATATCGTCCACGTTGGGTCATCATTCATTCTTTTTCCAGACGTGTAAGTTAAGTCTTGTTTTTTTTGGAGAAAGAAAAAAAAAAGTCTTGTTGCTATTGGCTGGTCTACTACTTTTTCTGCAATATTTTTCTTCACACTAACTAGTTGGGAATTGAGATTACCAGGATCGAATACTTTTGACCTTACTTAAAGCCGCCAAGTAGGGGAAGTAAGCTATAAACAAATATTTTACATGCATATGTGTTGAAAAGGATTGGTAAAAACCATAGTCCTTAACAAAATTATTTATTGGATGGCATATATTATATTATGTTGGGAGCCGGAGCAGAACTTGGGTTCCACCGTTGGTGGCATGATAACATAGGACAGGCTTACATCTCCATGACCACGAGACATTGTCGTCTACAATGGAGACAATATTATTTTAGACCTCTAATTAAATTTTTGTATTATAAGTCGGTGCTTATTGATTTTACTGTACGTTTATTTACTTAAAATTAAAACTAATCATAAATCGAAGATAATTGAAATGAGAGAATAAAATAATCAGTATTGATTCCAGATGAGTTGATTCCTAAACCCATCTCCCCTATTCGGAATCAAATTTCTGAGTATTCAGGAATCCATTCCTTATAAGGAGGTGAGACCTACACTCATTTCGATTCCTACATGTGTTAGTAAACGCAATAATATTTTTACCCGGAATCATTCCGATTCATTTATATGTTAGTAAACGTATGAATAGTTTTACTCCGTAATCATTCTCTCTTATTCCAAGTAAATAAACATGCCATTAATATATATACAGCTCAAAGCCTCAAAGGAAGACAGTTATGTCCCGAGTGATGAGGAAATGATGGAGACTGGAGAATCAGAACAAAGAAAAAAGTCACGAGCCCTTAAAAGAAAGATAGTTCTATATCTTCGAATTAGAGGTCTATATTTTCTGTAATTTAATGATATGAATCGTTCGTATTTCAAATCACTATTTTAAAATCATTTTTGAAAATAACAATTTGTTCAAGGAAATCCAGATTATGTGTCTGGCCCAAACTCTAGGTTACTTGACCTAGTGGTAATAGGGTTATAGAAGGATTTAGAATCCTATTCAATGTAGAATTACTTTCCTTGTATGTTCAGATTCTATGCATTGTAATCCTCTATATAAAGAGGCCCCTATTATCAATGAGAATACACAGCGAGTTTCTCTCAATTTCTGATTCCCTAAAACAAGTTATCAGCACTAAGCCCTAACCCTGAAAACCATATTTTCGTAACCTTCAAAATCTTGCAACCACCGCCCTACATATCGTAGACCTAGTCCTAAGGTGCCCAGAACCGGCGGCGGAACCACCGGAACCGCCCGGAATCGACCTGAACCGGCCATCGGAAAAAGTTGAACCGGCCCCTGCATCTGCCAGCCCTGTGCCTGCCTTGTGCCTGCCCTGCGCGCATCTGCCGAAAGCCCGCTCGCATCTGCCGAGCCCCGCGCGCATCTGCCGAGAAGCCCCGCGTGCATCTGCCGAGAAGCCTGCGCGCATCTACCTTTCCCTACGCGCATTTGCTGAGAGCCCCGCGCGCATCTACCTAGCCCCGCGCACATCTGCCGAGAAGCCTGCGCGCATCTGCCGAGCTTGTGCGCATTTGCCGATCCCTGCACGCATCTGCCGAGAGCCCCGCGCGCATCTGCCGAGAGCGTTCCGCACACCTGCCGACACCTGCGCGCAGCCCCTGCAAGACCTCGTCTACATCTGCCGAGCCCCGCGCGCAGCCCTGCACCATCTGCCGACAGCTGCTGAGGCACCTGCCTACACCCCTGCAGCATCTGTCGGCAGCCTCCGCATAGCCCCTGCACAATCCTTGCAACAGCCCCGCATAACCCAGCCTAGCTTCGGCCACCACCTGTCTCCGGCCACTTTTCCGGCGACCCCAGGCGACCTTTTATGGCCACCTTCAAAGGACTTCTCCGGTCAAGATTTCCGGCTACTTTTCAAGGTAAATTTTTCTAAAAGTTCCCGTTTTTGAAGTTTTTCAATTTCTTCTTCTTTTCTCGGAGACTTCCAACATCCTTTCTTCTACCCCCATTTCTTCTTCATAGGGGAGACCTAAAGCAGAACTGTGGGGGTTCGTGCTCACTCCAAGCTTGGAGCTTGTAGAGTCCTCCAAACTTAGAGTTTGTTGAGAAGAAAAAACGATCGACCACATACATCATTGTTTCGATCTAATCCAAAACCCCTCTTGGAATCGGATTTTCTTGGGAGCGACTACGCTCAGAAATTTTTATTGTTTTCGTGGTAGCCTTTTATGCTCCGAAACTAACCCTAATCTTGTGTTGTTTTTCAGGATGAGTTACCTGAATAAGTTGAACTTTGTTCCACTAGAGACAACTGGTGCAGGAGACCATAGGTGGGTCTGAGATGTGCGCCAACATCTTAAAGCTGATGGACTTCTGGAAACCATCCAAGAGCCTAGTCAGAACGTGCTTTCTGTAAAGCAACTTCGTACTTTCGAAGCAAATAAAGCCAAGGCCATAATTCTCATGACAAGGCACATGTATGATGCTCTCCAAAGTGAATACCTCAATGTGGAAGACCCCAGAAAACTATGGGTGGAACTTGAGCAGCGATTTGGCAACGTTCGTGACTCCCTGCTTCCTGATTTAGAAGTGAGATGGCATAGCCTCCGCTTCTGTGACTTCAAGTCCGTGCTTGATTATAACTCGGAAGCCCTTCGTATCAAGTCCTTGATGGAATTCTGTGGACAAACCATAACTGATACGATGTTGATCGAGAAGACTCTCTCTACCTTCCCCGTCTCTGCCCTGATGATTTCGAAGAATTATCGGATTGATGTGAATGCAGGACGTATCACAAGGTTTCATGAGCTCATTGGTGCCATGAACGTAGCTGAGAAGCACGACAATATCCTTGTGAAGAACTATAATGCTAGACCTGTGGGAACTAAGTCTATTCCGGAGTCTAATTATAGTCGCGCCCCCAAGGGAGGACGCAAGGAGAGAAACCCTAAGAGTAGGTACAATTCTGGACGTTCTGGTCCATATTCTCGCCCTAAAAAGGAAGGAAATCTCCAAGATAGGCGTGCACAGAACCGTGGAGGTCAACGTGTGAAGAGAGAGAGAGGCGGAGCCTCCGGCCACGATGGTGACACCACCAAGAACAATGGTCGTCCAACTCGTGCATCAAATGCACCTCGATCAAGGGAGCCTGACCATAAAGATGTTTGTCTTCGATGTGGATCAAGTGGACATTGGGCAAGGAAGTGTAGTGCATCCCAGAACGTTGCGAACGCATACAAAATGTATCGTGAAGCAAGGGAGGCCAACTACATGGAACAAGAAGATCAAGATGGCGATCTCGATCTAAGGGTGGAAGACTACAAAGATCAAGACCCAGAAACTGGCGATTTTGATTAAGTCTTTTTATTTCCAAGAGATGTAGGCAATTGCCATATTATTTGTAGTAGATGCCAATGGTTTAATCTTACTTCAAAGTAGGCGTACTCCTTATAAATATGATGTCTAGGAAGGTTTTGAGATAAGTGGTACTTCAGCGAGCCTTGCTCCACCGACATCTCTCTACTTACCTGGTCACATTTACATTGAAATTACCGAAAGAAGTTAGATGACTGCCATTGTTTGCATTAGCTAGTTTCTTTTTGGATTAGATCTTCTTTGATTAAACGACGATGTAATTCCGTTTGGCTTATCAATAAAAGTTGAGTTCTTTTCTTTATGACTCCTTTTTAATTATGAGTTTTTCTTTTAGGAATGGATGAACTACAATGTCTCGCGGATAGTGCGACTACACACACCATTCTACGACACATGCAATTATTCTTAGAGATGTTGCCTACATATTCCTCTGTGACTACGATGGCTGGGCTATCAGGTTTAGTTCAAGGACATGGCACCTTGATTAAAGTCACTGAAGCTCTCTACGCTCCTAAGGCAAACCGAACCTTATTGAGCTTTAAAGATATAAGAGCCAACGGATTCCATGCAGAAACGCATAATGAGAACGGAATAGAATTCCTTTGCATTACCTCTAATGATTGCGGCAGAAAGCGCATCTTAGAGAAGCTTACGTGTCAATCTAGTGGACTTTATGTCAATACAATTCGACCAATTGAATCCAATAATGTCATAAGAGAAGATCTCTTGGATTCAGACACATATTGGCTTTGGCAAGACCTACTAGTACATCCTGGAGGTATACTAAAGACTTCACACGGACATCCATTCTTCAGAATGAGAAGAAGCAAGAATCAAACATTGATTCCCGGACTTACCAATACCGCAAAAACTGCAGCCTTAGGCGCTGCTGCTGTCTTGGGCCGCCGCAAGGCCGCTCTTATCCCTTGTGATGACGCTACAAATGGCGCCAACCATGAGCATGACGCCATAGTTATCCCTCCTAGTGGTAATGACGCCACACACACCAATTTTCATGGCTCTAACGTCATCATGGGAGATGTAGTCACACATTTTGCTTCTAATAGTGTTACAGACGCTCCGGCCCAACTAAATCCTCATTGGTTGTTTCTAAGGCCCCTCGCTCATTCTGCAAAGCCTGTTCATTCGGAAAATTAGGACCGAGACCGTCCTACTCAAAGGATCCCAAAATACTTATTCTGTTCTTACAGAGAATCCAAGGGCATATCTGTGGACCAATTCAACCATTATGCGGACCTTTTAAATACTTTATGGTATTGGTTGATGCGTCGACACGCTGGTCACATGTCGTGCTGTTGTCCACTCGCAATGTTGCTTATGCTAAACTCCGTGCCCAGATTATCCGTCTACGGGCTCACTACCCCGACCATCCAATTAAGTCAATTCGACTTGATAATGCTGGCGAGTTTACATTGAAAACATTCGATGTCTATTGCATGTCATTGGGGATTGATGTTGAGCATCCAGTTCCCCATGTTCATACCCAAAATGGTCTCGCAGAAGCTGCTATCAAATGACTACAAATGATAGCCCGGACATTGGTAATGCGCACCAGTCTTCCTGTTTCTGCTTGGGGATATGCAATATTGCATGCAACGACGCTCATTCGTCTACGACCTACTGCAACTCAATCTTATTCTGCATTACAACTAGTGACTGGGTACGAGCCTGATATCTCGCACTTACGCATTTTTGGGTGTGCTATTTATGAGCCTATTACGCCGCCACAACGTACAAAGATGGGTCCATAACGCCGAATGGGCATTTATGTTGCCTATGAATCTCCAACTATGGTCCGCTATCTTGAACCTTTGACGGGCGATCTCTTTACCACTAGATTTGCAGATTGTCACTTTGATGAGACAGTCTTCCAGTCGTTAGGGGGAGATAAGAACACAAAGGTTCAACAGGAACGACATGAATTGTCGTGGTCTGTCCCCACTATGTCTCATCTCTATCCCCGTACCTCACAATCCGAACTTGAAGTGCGAAGAATAATCGAACTCCAGAACGTAGCAGACACTCTGCCTGATGCATTTTCTGATGTTGCTAAAGTGACGAGATCACACATACCTGCTACAAACGTGCCAGCAAGGATTGATGTCCCTAATAATGGACATAACGCCACTCCCATGACACCAGGAGATGGCACCATTGCCCAGCATGGCAATGATGTGGCATTTATGGCTGCATGTCCCGCAAGGAAGCGCGGTAGACCAATTGGTTCGAAGGATACTCGCCCTAGAAAAAGAGCGAATGAGGCACAAACAAATCCTTTGATCATCGATACTCAAAATCCGTCCCATGAGAATGTTTCGGATTATGGTTATGTCCAAGAGACATAATTGAGAGACACCTCAATGTCAGAACCAATCCCTGAGAACATAGAGATCTCTGTGAATTACACTAGTGTACATGGGACGTGGGAAAGAAGCTCCATCATCATTGATGATGTATTTGCGTATTCAGTAGCGCGTGAGATTATTGAGACCGATGACATCGAACCACGCTCCGTTGATGAATGCCAACGTAGAGCTGATTGGCCAAAATGGAAAGATGCGATCCAGGCAGAACTTGATTCTCCTATGAAAAGAAAGGTATTTGGCAAAATTGTACCAATACCACCTAACACCAAACCAGTTGGTCATAAATAGGTATTCGTTAGAAAGCGTAATGAGAAAAACGAGATTGTAAGGTACAAAGCTCACCTTGTGGCGCAAGGCTTCTCACAACGCCCTGGAATCGACTACGAGGAGACCTATTCTCCCGTAATGGACATCATTACGTTCCGCTACCTTATCAGTTTGGTAGTTTCCGAAAAACTGAATATGCAGCTTATGGACGTGGTTACAGCGTATCTATATAGGGATCTAGATACGGAAATATACATGAAAGTTCCAGATGGGATTCAGTTACCCAAATCAAGTGGCTCTAAACCACGGAGCGCGTTGGCCATAAGATTAAAACGCTCACTATATGGATTGAAACAATCCGGACGGATGTGGTATAGCAGTCTAAGTGACTACTTGATTGGGAAGAGATATGTCAATAATGAACTATGCCCATGTGTGTTCATAAAAAGGACAAGTTCCGGGTTTGCAATAGTAGCGGTCTATGTCGATGCTATGAATATAATTGGCACCCTTAAAGAGTTAAGGGAAACCGCTGAACACTTGAAATCCGAGTTTGAGATGAAAGATCTTGGGAAAACACGCTTTTGCCTCGGTTTGGAACTTGAGCACCGTGAAGATGGTATTCTGATTCATCAATCAGGTTATACCCAAAAGATGCTTAGGCGTTTCAATACTGATAAGATTAAGCCTTCAAGCACCTCAATGGTCGTCTGTAGTCTTGATCCAAAGAAAGATCCATTCCGTCCAAAAGATGACGACGAAGAAGTGCTAGAGGCAGAAGTGTCATATCTAAGTGCAATAGGCACATTATTGTACTTAGCACAATACACGAGATCAGACATCTCATTCGCTGTGAACTTGTTAGCTAGATATAGCTTCGCACCAACACGATGTCATTGGACTGGTGTTAAAGATATCTTTCGATACCTAAGTGGTACGATCGATATATGCTTATTCTATCCCTACATAGAGATGATGGATTCGGACCCATCAAATAAACGAAACACCACACATGGTGGACTGCGTTCCATCTCCCAATCCTAAAACGATATAAGTGTTTTGGAAGGTTTTGCTGATGCTGGCATCTCTCTGATCCACACAAAGGTCGTTCCCAAACTGGTTATGTATTCACCATGGGAAACACCGCGATATCTTGGAGGTCTACAAAGCAGACCTTAGTCGCTACCTCTTCGAATCATGCAGAGATTATTGCTCTTCACGAAGCAGTTCGTGAATGTATATGGTTACGATCCATAGTTACGCATGTTCGAAGTAATTGTGGTTTGAAGTCTACCACAGATGAGCCAACAAGCATTTATGAGGATAATGCTGCTTGCATTGAACAAATGAAGCAAAGCTACATCAAAGGCGAGAACACCAAGCATATATCGCCCAAATTCTTCTACAATCAGCAACAACAGAAGCTCCTCAAGATCAAAGTAAACCAGGTTCGATTTGAGGATAATGTGGCAGACTTGTTTACTAAGTCGTTGCCTAAATCCACGTTCGAGAAACATGTGGCAAGAATTGGCTTGCGGAAACTATCTGAACTCTCATGATCGTAATCATCAGGGGGAGGTGCAGACATCAGGGGAAGATGTATACATGTATGGTCTCGAAACGTGAATGGTGTGTTGTACTCTTTTTCCCCTTCGACCGAGGTTATTTTTGTCCCATTGGGTTTTTGTTACTCGGCAAGGTTTTTAATGAGGCAACGAGAGAAACACCACGTTTGGGCGACACAAGAGGGAGTGTTCAAGAAAATCCAGATTATGTGTCTGGCCCAAACTCTAGGTTACTTGACCTAGTGGTAATAGGGTTATAGAATGATTTAGAATCCTATTCAATGTAGAATTAATTTCCTTGTATGTTCAGATTCTATGCATTGTAATCCTCTATATAAATAGGCCCCTATTATCAATGAGAATACACAGCGAATTTCTCTCAATTTCTGATTCCCTAAAACACAATTCATATAGATGATAATTAACTCATCCAACAATATCAAAGAAATAAATACTTTTGTAAAAGTTAACATTCTCGATTTCTCGTGACCAACCACTCATTTTTTTTTAATGCAATTGCATGAATAAACAATTGTTGTTTAAGTTGAATTTTCACAGAAATGAATGTTAAGAATAAAATTTAAAAGAAGACGGTTCAAATCTTGAAACAAATCATCATCTCTAAACAAACAGAGAGAATTCATACACACACGTCTAAATGGTTTGAACCAATTTTTTTCCAAATTCCAAATACAAGTACCTGCTCTACTTAGTTTGTTCACCTCTAACTCCACCTTAAGTTTCTCTGTATATAGTAGCTAGTATATTTATCTATGCAATGAAAATGTCATAAAATATATACTAAAAAAAAAAATAATAAGATGTTATATTTTTAAAATAATATCTCTCTCTCTCCAACCATAAGCTTTTAAATACAATTTCGTATAGTACTAAAATCTTTTGAGTGTATGACATATTTCCCAAGGTCATATGCTAAATACAAATCACAAGTGATAAAAAAGATGTCACGTCAACATCTTAATTCAAAGGTCCCTTAATCTAATGTGTATCCAAACTTTTTGAATATTGGACAGTCGATTATGACAATGATAATTTTTTTATTGTTAAATAAGCATGATAATAAAATAAAATTCACACTTGACTCTAACGTGGAAATAACTATATGCCAAAAAAATAACAATTCTGGATACTCCTTTTAAGAGAAGTACAACGAAAATGGAATACTTGAACATCTATCTACGAACTCCCTGCCCCACGTTGTTCAAGTTCAACTTGGTGCTACTAGCCAGAACTCCGGCCAAATTGACTAATCAATTAAACATATGGACTAATCAAGGTTAAACACATTTATTTTTTCAGACAAAGGGAAGGCTAAACCTATATTTATTTGGACTTTCTATTTTGTCATTTGTATCAAATCCAATTGTCATTTTTCTGTTGGCTAAATAATCAATGTACGAAGAAGTTGGGAAGAGTCGAATCAAAACCTTACTAATTTTTTTTGCCCTTTCATTATTGGATTCATAATATGTATGATTAAAACCCGGCCCACAATCTTCATCAATTCTTGCTTCTTCCTTTTTTCTTTTTCATAGATCAATGCATGCCGTAGTGTAGCTATCATCTCCAACATGTTCATGAATCATGAATATAATTGAAGGGATACTAAAATCAATTGAATGCCCACGTTCATGGTGGCCTCGACCTCGAGTAACTATTACCACAACAACTGCATGTCGGGCTTTCAGGAATCACCACCCACTTTGGGGTTCCCACTTCCAACCTAGATATATATATATATAGATAATCGATGTTTGTTTTCTCTTGTGGAAAACAAAAAAATTATCTAGAATTTTGAATGCTTGGGTCAGATTAGCAATGGTTGAATTAATTGGTGATTGTGATTGCGATTGAAGCAAAGATATGGTTTATGAGGATTAGTGAAGGGCATGCATCCATGTGTGCAATTTTGACCAAGTTGTGGCATCAATTCTAGCCTAGGATAGAGATAGAGACCTAATAATTTCAACCTCTCTAGCCTAAGACCATCACTAACCTAATCATTCAACTTGGGCCTGAGAAGCTTAAGCCCATGACCTTATCAGCCCAATAACTCTTCAAATAGGCCTCTTACTGTTTCACTACAGAAGAAGGAGAGAAGCTCAAGCACTAGTTAGGAAAACCCCCAAATCCTGAATGGCTCGTTTAATCCGAATTGCTCAAACTACGCTTCGGAATTGTTCTTCTTGTTCACCCAAAACCCTAATTAATGGCCACCCAAATCCTCCTCTGCTGCAAATGCACAACAGACCTTACGCTTCTGAGGTACTCTCCACGTCGCCCTTGACTGCCAACATCCTTAGAATCCTCCGCACTGAAATCGAGTACCAGTCAGAGTCTGCTCCTCCTCATCAGGTTGGTCTCCTCACTCTCTCTTCCTTCTAATTTCAACTAAACCCTAAACCCTCAAGTAAGCTCTCTTTCATTTCCAAGAAAATGAAGTGACACCAGAAACCAACCGTTTTGATTTACTTGAGCAATTGTAGTTATCTTTGATATTGTAATCTAGAGATTCTGATTTTGTGATGGGGAATAATAATAATAATAATAATAATGTAATAGCCTCCTGCAAAGTTCAATTCTTTTGCGGTGGAAGATCGGCCCGGGGAGCAGTGGATTACAATGAGAGGCAAATTTGGAGATACTGAAGAGATTAAGATTGAGGTTACTATGTTTGATGGGTATGAATCTGTTCCCAAGACTGGAGATGACAGCTCTGGGGAAGATTTGCGTCTTCACATTAGTGTGCTTGTTGATATTTCCAAGGGTGACGCCTCCAATGATCTTGAGTTCCTGTGCTCGGCCTGGCCCGACCGTTTGGAGGTTCAGAAAGTTTATGTTCTTCACCGTGGTAGAATGCCGGCTAAGCCTTATTTGGGACCCGATTTCAGGTATCATCTCCGTATCTAATTTCTCTTTTACAATGTTGGATGATGATCTTTATGCGGCAAAGTTTATCACTGTTAGATTGTATAGCCATGCTTTAGATGTTGCTAGCTACTATATGAAGCAAAAGAATGTCGGTTGTTTGGTGGTGACATTGTTTTGTTTTGTTTTCGAACAGGGATGTGAATGAGGAGATTCAAAAGAAGCTTCGTGGTTATTTAGATGCAAGGGGAGTAAATGATGAGCTTTCTTTGTTCTTGCATCAGTATATGATGAACAAGGATAGAATAGAACTTATCCGATGGTTGGGGAATCTCAAGTTGGCTGTGGAGAAATAGAATGGTACATTTCTAAGACCTCAAGTTACACTTGATCGGTAGTTAATTGTACTCCTTCGTTTAGAAACATGGCATTGATGCAGAATTAGGTTCTGCACAAGATTGAGTTGACTGTATGTGCTTTATTTGAAAGCATTACTTGAAAGTCTCGAGTTATGTAAAGCATGTATCTCCCGGAAACTGAATATTATTGGCCAGCAACTCTGTGCCTAGTTGTGTGTCGAAACTGTTTTTGATTGTATGGATTTACTGGAAGCAAAGTGATGGGACATTGGCATTTTTGATAGTGCACAGATATGTAGGCTGCCTTCATGTCTGTCTTTGTTTACATTGTTCACTGAATGCTGATATCCAGCCATTTGCTAACCTGTAAGTCTAGCTTCGCATTATGAAATTGTATTCATTCAAACACTCTTATCATCTAACAATGTGGAATTGCCACTGCCACGGGTTTCTTTCCTCGGACCTTTTTTCTATTAGGTTACTTCCATTAGTCCTCGTCACCCACGTTTTCCTTTTTCTACTTTCCTGCTGATATTTGGACATCTGTCGACTCCGAGCTCTATCTTGTTTTCAAGGTGCCTCAGATCATTTAGACAATCCTCGAGTAAATTATTAGGTATGAAGAAAATGCAGAAAGAAACAAATTTGTTGGAGATTTCTGCACGCTAGGTACCAAGTAACGAATACTAAAGTAGATAAACAAATGACAGAATTGCAGATGAGGATACATAAAATGCATAATTGCAGGCACATGTGAAGATGACTGATGACATGTTTTTGGGGTAAAAACGTTGTTTATTGGTGGCGGCAGGTTTATTAGTGACTTAGAAAGAATTTAAAAGCTTTATGATAAAATGTGACGCATAGCAGACTAGACTAACTCTCATTAATCTGCAACTAAATCTTTCCTAGATTTTCAGATCAGTTGAGGAAAGTGACACGGTACACGCTCCTCAAAAGAGGACAAAGATACCAGCTATATACTTCGACTATAGTTTACATAAAATTATAGGAAAAGCATTCTTTTTTATATTTGCACTAGAGGACAAAAAACTTTGTCAATCAACTACATTCACAACTCGATTAAGTACTTATGACTCATTATCTTGCGCTGGTTTTTAGTGTCAAGTTGACAAGTTTGCATATTCCATCTTTGTGAGTGGAAGCATTTTTTTTAGCCAAATGAGTGGAAGCTTTGTTTGAAGTTTATAATAAAATGCATGCAAGATTACTTTGTCAAAAAAAAAAAAAAAACAGTTGGAACATACTATGAATTTATGAATAATAACATTACAGGTTCAACACACGTCTGTTATGATAATAACAGATGACATGAATTTATTTTTGACCATTTATAATCAATTCATAATGATTGTATTCTCCTAGTTGATTGATATATAGTGTCTATTCTCATGATCAATAGACCATATTGTCAAGCACATTTTATAAAATTAAAAGAAAATTATCTGATTAAAAAAATTAACAATTAGGATTTTTGTTGTTTTGATTGGTTTTTGGGGCATCTCTAGCTCGTAGGCTTTATTTTCTTCTAGTTCTGAGTTCTAACAAATGAACTCCTTAGCCATTGTAATCTCGGTTGAAAATTTATAAAATTCAACTGTGGCAAAAAAGAAAGCAAACCAATAGAAAAAAGCTTCTTCTTCTTGTTGCTCTCAAGAATCAAATTTACACAAGCATAATTCGAAAAGTGAAAAAAAAAAAACAAAAAAAGGAATAGAAAAGCCACATCTTAGTATCCTGACAGAAAACAGATGAACATTATATGATACAATGAATTAAGAAGAAGCATTCTACAGCCTAGTTAGCTAGCTAGATAGGTGTGAACTACTAGAGCTTGAGGGACAAGTCTAGGTTCTTCATTTCTTCGTGTTGACCACTCCTGAAACGACTGCCGTTTTCCAACCAACCAACATTTGCCATGTCAAATCTTCCCACACTACTAGTACTACTACCTCTTGATGATGATGTGGTTTGGAAATTCTGTGGTGCCAGTTTTCCAATCGCTGGTTGTTGATCAAAAATGGGTCTTGATGACTTGTGCCCACGATTTCCATACGAACTTCCAAACCCAATACCACTACCACTAGGCTTGTGAATCATTGAGTGGACCTGAATATCCAACGACTTGTTGTTATAGGCACCATGAAGAGGCAGAGAAGCCATGCTCGAAAAGTAAGGGTGGTTGTGATGATGGAAGTAAGGGTAACCACCAAAACCAGCAGCCGCTGCTGTTGACGCCATCAACTGCCTTTGTCCTCTCTTTGCCAGAGTCCTCTCTCTTTTGTGTGCATTTTGGTGTCCTCCAAGTGCTTGTGAGCTGTAGAACTTTCTTTGACAATAGTTGCATGAGAAAACTCTTGGCTCTGCTGCCCCTTGATCACCAGGGCTGCTTTGATCTGTTTCTGATGATGAACCACCCATTTGCAGACAGTCGATAAGATTGAGTTCTGGGTTGAACTCACTACTGTTTGAAGTTGAATCCTTACTAGTATTAGAAAGCTCTAGATCTAATAACAGGACAGTATTGGGACGATTCACCTCTTCAATTTCCTCTTCGTCTTGATCTTCGAGTATCACTAGTTTCTTCTTGCTTTCGTTTGGATCCTGCAGTGGGGTGTTTGGACTTGGAGGAGCCTCTGGTATAGAAACAACATTCCTAGTCGGTTCCATTGAAGGATATTTTGAAGCTTTTGATCTCCAAAGGAATATTTATGAAACTTTGAGCTGGTATATAGCCAAGGCAAAACTCAAAAGATAAAAAGTTGGATTGATGGATGGGAAAGTAAATGCTTTGTGGTATTTATGGTATGGATAACAGAAGAAGAAATGGACTACAGAACTGTTCTTCTATTAGCTTTGGCTCTTAAATTAATGTTAATTACATATCTTAATCAAAAGCATGTACATATATCATATATGTATTGGATGGTAGGTTTACTTATTGTCATAGATATAGAGTAGATATATAGAGTACTAGTTAGATTGACAAAAACTAAACACGTTGTTTATAGATTGAAAGTACTATCATTTTCCACTTCCATATTAATATCCATGGATCATTGTTTCCTTGTGTTCCTTGAAATCGGATCGAGGATTGTGTTTTGCTTCTGCACTAGTTAATTCATTGTCATTTTCATAACCTAGCTGATGGTAGTTCTATTCTATGAGATGAATATTTAAGTATGATTGTGACTAAGTGCATGTTTATCTTGTTCTTCTAGCTAAGCTAAGCTAGCTGTTGCCTACTGTCTAGGTTTTGATTACATAAATCTGAAATCCTGAAATCCTAATCATCCTTAACTATAGAGTCCATGTTACTACAGTACAGAAGTTAGATAATTAGCACGCAATGCAATACATAATTTGAATAATTAAAGTTGACAAGCAAAGCCAAATTAGTTCACTAGCATAAAGCTAATATTCTTAATTTTTTTTTTTCAAAGGCGAAAAGAAAGGAGATCAGATATGATTTGTCAAAGGTAGAGATGGCGACAAATGGCCGACAAATAAAAAGGTTGAAGGTGATCTATGTGGGATGATCGAGTCGCTCATGCTAATATGCTATGATAGTGCTGCTTCATGCTGCATTATTAGTATTTAAAACAGATTTAATTAATTTTAATCTCCAAAGTTAAGCCCCAAGATAAGTATAACCTTTGGGTTTGATATGAAATTATGAAATTATGAATTATTGCGCGGGGATAAAGTCATTTTAGCCTGGCAACTTGTTTCACTTTCACCCAATAATAATCACATATAAAACTAATTTAAGTTTGGTAGCCAGAATGATAAAATGGGTAATGGTCGATATTTGAATGAGCAGGGATGGATGGAGTCATGAATCATGATATAGGAAGATATTGTGTTCAAGTCAAATCTAAATGGGGCCAAAATATCTTTCAGGAGATCTCTTTGTCTGCCTAAAACGAGTTCAGAGCTGAAAACCGATTTGAAATACAAAACAAGAATGAGACCCACAAAACTAGTGTTCCAACTTCGAATCCATCATTTCCGATCCACCTGGTGACCTGCTTAAAGACTGGTACAGTAGTACGTATGGACCTTATCTCTGAAAGTCTGGACTACTTTAGAATATCGTCCACATGAACTAGTAGTTGAGAAAGGGACACGTACGTACTTGATCGATTCATTTCTAAGTTGCAGGCGGATCAACTCAGATTTAGAGTCAAAACTATGACCGCACTACTTCTGCAGTTATGCATGCATGTATATATTTTGCAGCACCAAAACCTGTTCTAAAGTATCAGCTACTTTTGGATTCTAGACTACAGCTTGGTGCTGCAACTAGGGTTCATGTATTTTCTTCCAAAACCAGATTAAGCTTTTCATCCAAAAAAATAAAAATAAACCATAGAACAAAAAGGGGGGCTAAATATGGGTTTTTGTGGCTTATCCAATCCTTGAATAAGTGCCCGGTTTCAAAGAGTTTTAGCTAGACTAAACATCTCCGTGATTTTCTTTCTCTGATCATTTTATTATTTAAGTTTGTCAATGAAGTTCGATATCTCTGTTTGGGAAAAAGAAAAGAAAAAATGAATATCGAGAATATGATTGGTGGGTTGAGGCTTGATGATGATGAGCCAAGAGCAAGAGCAAGAGATCGACGAAGATCAGTTTCCAATTGGGATGCGCGTGCTTGTGGTAGATGATGATCACACTGGCCTCCTCGACTTGGAAGCTGTGCTTCTTAACTGCCATTATCATGGTTTGTTTGTTTATTTAAGTTATATCTCATTCATCTATCTGATAGCTTTCTGCTTTGGCCTTACCTTGTTATCAAGTTTAATTTTTTAACGAGTTCTTATTTGGTATTTTAATTTGGTCAAGGACCCTTAATTAAATTGGTCTACCAAAGAATTTGATTATATGATTGCTTATGATATCTTCCCTTTTGGGTTTTCTAATTTGTACAACCCTAGCTTTTTTCTTTTTTTCTTTTTTGTGAACAAATTCTATCAACTCTCGTTTAGCATCCTGTGATTTTTCCTATAATTTACAGAATTTTCTGTTTATTCCTAAGAAGTTTGTTTCAAACTCAGACCCAAAAAAAGAAGAAGTTTGTTTCAACCATAACTTAATTGGATTCTATAGTTTAGTACTCGATCGATCAGCAATGAAGATAGGGTTCCAATTTGTGTACCAATTGATGATGTCATAACAGATAACGAATATATTGTTTTGTTTGTTCAAATAGTTCATTCACGATTTCACAATATACTATCACAGTGTGACAATATTGTGATCCTAATTGTTATAAGGATTATAATGAGAGAAAGGATTTAAGTACTAATGGATTTTACAGTTAAGAGTATCAGCCATCCAGGAACGGCATTGTGGTTGTTAAGAGAAAGCAAGGTCAAGTTTGACCTGGTTATGACTGCTGTCGATATGCCAGACATTGACGGGTTCAAGTTTCTCGAACTTGTGTAATATGTTGATGAGGATCTCCCTGTTGTATGTAAGCAACCAGCTTATGTTGGAATTCTTTAGCTTCTCTTTTCACACTAGAATACTCTGATTCCTATTACTAATTAGTAATTTTAAACAAGAAGGTGATCGATAGATAGAATGCATGATAACTAATGTGAACAAGTGTATATACCGTTGAATATTGGCTTTAATTGCAGGGTGGACAAACATCATGATTGAGAGGTCCATGGTGATCACGTGGGCTGCCTAGATTAATTAGGGTATGTATGTATCCCTAAGTTAACTAGAGAATATATATATTTGTATGTCTTGCTGCGGTCATGGATAGCTGTGAGAGATTGAACAATTAACCTAATTGTATTTGGAGTTTTAGATAAAGAGTTTATCCTCAAACTCTATTTGTATTCTCTCTAATTGATTATAATGGAATTTCTCGTCGGCTCCGAAAATGGACGTAGCTCGATCACTTTGATTGAATGAACCACTATAAATTCTTGTGTTCTTGTGTTTGTTTTCTTTTTCATTATATGGTTGCTCATCTAGTTCATATCAATATTATGTTTATCACGCTTCCGCACAACAAACTGGTATCAGAGCTCTGGTTCTGAATTGGGAGTTGATTCATTGATTGGAAACCATGGTTGACAAGAAAAAGAAAGGGACTAAGTCTTCAGGTTCTTCACGTTGGTCGACTACCAGGCCATCAATTGGTAATGCAAAATTTGAAGTTCAAAAGTTTAATGGCACCAACAATTTTGACATGTGGCAGTGTGAGATGATGGATGTCTTGTGTCAACAAGAATTGGATATAGCTCTGGAAGATAAACCTGCAGACATAGATGATGAGGAGTGGGCGAGAATTAACAAGTGGGCTTGTGGTTCAATCAGAATGTGCCTTGCTAAAGATCAGAAATTCTTTGTCATGAAAGAAACTTTTGCAAAACAGTTGTGGAAGAAATTAGAAAACCAATATATGATCAAGAGTGCTGAAAACCGGTTTCATCTGAACACATTAGTGATTTCAATTAGATACTTGCAGATTTGGCTAATTTAGATGTGCAAATTAGTGATGAGGATAAAGCTTTATGTTTGCTAAATTCTCTTCCTGACGAGTATGAGCATTTGATTACAACTTTGTTTTATGGAAAGAATGATGTGAAATTCGATGATGTGAGTAATTCATTGATAAATAATGAGTGCCGAAAGAAAGAGAAGCAACTTTAGAATGTCAGGTGAAACACTTGTAGTAAGGGGCAGATCTGATGAAGAGACAACTTACTGGAAAAAGAGGTAAATCTCATTCCAAGTCAAGAAGTAAATTTCCTGCAAAAGATGAGTGTGTTTTATGTCACAACAAGAGTCATTGGAAGAAAGATTGTCCGAAGTTGAAGAATAGAGACAAGAAGGGTTATGAAGTGAATGTTGTAAGAGATGATGAAGATGACGACTTTGATTTTGCTTTAAGTTGTTCATTAGCTTTTGAAGATTTTGAAGAAGATGAGATTGAGTTTGTTTTGGCTAGTTCATATGCAGTTGGTTATTCTAACAAGTGGATTATGGATTCAGGTTGTTTATGTGTCCTAATAGGCAATGGTTCTCTACTTTCAAGAAGTTGAATGGTGGAGTAGTGTTGATGGGAGACAACAGTCCTTGCATAACAAGAGGGATCGGTACAATTCATCTCAAGATGTATGATGGAGTAGTCAGAGAATTAACTAATGTGAGGTATGTTCCAAATTTGAAGAAAAATCTTATCTCTTTGAGAACTATAGAATCAAAAGGGCACACAATTACATTGAAAAGTGGAGTTGCTAAAGTTGTCTCTAGTTCACTTGTGATGATGAGAGGTCCAAGATTCAGAAATTTGTATTTTCTACAAGGGAGCACAGTGACAGGTGAAACAACAATATCTGAGACTATAGATGATGATGCAGACAACACAAAATTATGGCATATGTGTCTTGGATATACTGGTGAGAAAGCAATGCAAGGATTAGTGAAGCAAGGTCTATTGAAAGGTGCAAAGACCGAAAAATTAAAATTTTGTGAACATTGTCTCTTGGGAAAACATACTAGAGTTAAATTTGGCACTGCAGTTCATCAGACTAAAGGTACTCTAAATTATGTTCACACTGATGTATCGGGACCTTCCAAAACTGCATATTTAGGAGGTAAGCATTATTATATCTCTTTTGTTGATGACTTCTTTAGAAGAGTATGGGTGTACACCATGAACCATAAAGATGAAGTCTTAGATATATTTGTGAAGTGGAAGAAGATGATTGAAACTCAGACCGGTTGAAAAATTAAGAGGCTCAGGTCAAATAATGGTGGTGAATACAAATCTGATCCGTTCTTGAAACTATGTTAAGATGAGGGCATTGTGAGACACTTCACAATTAGAGAGACACCACAACAGAATAGGGTGGCAGAGCGTATGAATCGGACTTTATTGGAGAAAATTCGATGTATGTTGTCTAATACTGGATTGGGCAAAGAATTTTGGGCTGAGGCAGTTGTGTATGCAAGCCATCTCATTAATAGGTTACCTACCGTTGCACTTGAGGGAAAAACTCCTATGGAGTATGGTTTGGTAAACCTGCTATTGATTATCATTATTTATGTCCTGCTTATTTTCATGTCAGGGAAAGCAGGCTTGATCCAAGGGTCAAGAAAGCTATATTCTTGGGATTTAATGAGGGTGTTAAGGGATTTAGGCTTTGGTGTCCAGATGTGAAGAAAGTTGTTGTAAGCAGGGATGTGACTTTTGATGAGGCTATTATGGTTGATCATAACAAGTAGAAAAATTCTGAAGAGCAGAGAATAACCGTAGAGTTTGCAGCAGGTGGAGTTAAAGAAAAAAAACTGTTGAAACTCCAATTAATCTAGTGAGTCATAATGTTGATTCAGATGATTCAAATATTGAGGACATGAGCGTTGAAGTAGAGGCTCCAACCCAAGAGCCTACACAGCAAGATGGACCAATTGCAACTACAAAGTGAAAAAGGAATGCTCAAAAGCCAGCTTGGCTTAATGATATGGTGACTTATGCACTTCCAGTTACTGAAAAATAAATTCCTACTACCTATGAAGAAGTTGTCATACATGCAGATTGTGTAGAGTGGAAAAAGCTATGGGTGAGGAAATGAAGTCTCTTCACAAAAATAAAACATGGGAATTGGTTCAGTTACCGTATGGGAAGAGAGCAATTGGTTGCAAGTGGGTGTTTGCTAAAAAAGAAGGATCACGGTATAAGGCTAGATTGGTAGCTAAAGATTACACACAAAAAGAAGGAATTCACTATAATGAGGTATTTTCTCCTGTTGTTAAGCATTCTTCTATTCGTATTTTATTGGCCTTGGTTGCACAGCTTGATGTAAAAACTACTTTCTTACATGGTGAATTAAAAGAAGAGATATATATAGACTCAGGCAGAAGGATTTAAAATTACTGGAAAAGAAAATTGCGTCTGCACACTGCATAAATCATTGTATGGTTTGAAACAATCTCCAAGGCAGTGGTATAAGCGGTTTGATAAATTTATGTTCGGTCAGAAGTACACTCGGAAGTATTTATAATCCATGTGTTTATTTTAGCAAGCTACATGATGGCACTTTCATCTATTTGCTCTTATATGTTGATGATGTGTTAATTGCATCTAAGAGCAAGGTGGAGATAAATATATTGAAATCATAATTGAGTGGTGAATTTGAGATGAAGGACTCGGGAGAAGCTAAAAAGATTTTGGGCATAGAAATTGAAAGAGATAAATCAAGAGGCAAAGTTTGTTTGTCACAAAAGCAATATTTGAATAAGGTACTACATTGGTTTGGCATGAATGATAAATCTAAACCTGTAAGTACACCTCTTGCCTCTCACTTTAAGCTTAAATCTAATATGTCTCCTAGCAGAGATGATGATATGAAATATATGGCCAAAGTTCCTTATGCTAGTGCTGTTGGTAGCTTGATGTATTGTATGGTGTGCACTAGACCGGATATTTCACAGGCCTTAAGTGTGGTTAGGGCTGCACATGGATTGGATTAGATCCGTTTTGACTCCAAACCGTCTCTATGCCAAAGTAAGCGGTTTAGACATTTTAGACAACCGGTCATCAAAAAAATAAGCTTAATCTGATCCAATCCAATCCATTTAAAGATGGTTTGGTTCGGTCAGTAAGGCGGTTTTAACCTATATAACATTAAATTTTTGTTTACGAAAAATTCATAGTAAAATACTAAAACTCAATCTCAATAATAAAAATTTAATAATCAAAATCCAAAACTAATATTCAAAGAACAAAATTCAAAATAGTTTCAAAATGATTCACTTATTTGAGTTTAGGATTCAATATGGTAGTATATCATTTTGAGAATCAAATTATAATTGGAGAATTAGAACTTACTTATAAAAGACTACCCACAAATATATATATATATATATATATATTATGTATATAAATTTTAATATTTTTCCTATTATATTCAATACACACCGGTCGGTTCGGGTTTCGCGGTTTAAGTAAAAGAAAAATCAAACCAAACCAATTCATAAACAGTTTGGTTTGGTATTGAACCAACTTTCATATTTTAACGCTAAAAAACCTTAACCAAACCATATTTACCGGTCGTTTTCGACCGGTTTGGCCGGTTTGTACCATGTTTTGCACACCCCTAAGTGTGGTGAGCAAATATATGCATAACCCAGGTAAAGGTCATTGGCAAGCGGTGAAGTGGATTATACGGTATATTCTTGGTACTGTGGATGTTGGATTGGTTTTTAAGCAGGCTAAAACGAGTCAGTGTGTTGTTAGATATGTGGACTCTGATTTCGCAGGTGATTTGGATAAGTGCCGATCTACTACAACTTATGTGTTTACTCTAGCTAGTGGACCGGTGAGTTGGAAGTCGAATTTGCAATCTACAATTACTTTGTCGACTACAGAGCTGAATACATGGTGGTAACAACGGGTGCAAAAGAAGTAGTTTGGCTTCGTGGTTTGCTTGAGGACTTGGGAATTATTCAAGAATATGTGGATATTTATTGTGACAATAAAAATGCTATTCATTTAGCAAAAAACCAAGTTACTCATGCTCGTACTAAACATATCAATGTCAAATTTCACAAGATTCGTCAGATGGTGGAGGATGGTGATGTTCAACTCCTTAAAATTGGAACTGCAGATAACCCCGCTGATATGTTGACAAAGTTGGTTCCATTGAGCAAGTTCAAGCATTGCTTGAACTTGATTGGTGTTTGTAGAATTTAAAATTCCCTACAGGGACGTCGGAGAGGGGATTGTTTTTTTTTTTTGAAGTTCTACTTTGGAGAGTTTACATCAAGTAAAACCAAGGTGAAGATTATTGAACATTAGTTTTAATTGAAGGTTGGACAAAATCCATGATTGAGAAGCCCATGGTGATCACGTGGGCTGCCTAGGTTAATTAGGGTATGTATGTATCCCTAAGTTAACTAGAGAATATATATATATATATATATATATATATACAGTCCTTCTTGGCTAAGGACCTCCTTAGTTTTTCTTAGGTACGGATTTCCGGTTTTAACCCACTTTCCGATCACATTTTCACATCTTAACCGTTCAGTTTTTAAGTCCTAATGTATAGATCACCTCTGAAAATTTTCAGCCAATTTGGTGATCGTTAAGGTATCCAAAACCGTAATTTACCATTATAAATACGAACGGTTCCGGTTCGACAGATTCGGTCCGTTCGTGTAAATTACAGTTTTGGATGTCTTAACGATCACCAAATTGGCTGAAATTTTGCAGGGGGGATCTATACATTAGGCTCTAAAAACTGAACGGTTAAGATGTGAAAATATGATCGGAAAGTGGGTGAAAACACCAAATCCGCACCTAAGAAAAACTAAGGACATCCTTACCTGAGAAAAATCCTATATATATATATATATATATTTGTATGCCTTGCTGCCGCCATGGATAATAGGTGTGAGAGATTGGACAATCAACCTAATTGTATTTGGGGTTTTGGGTAGAGAGTTTATTCTCAAACTCTATTTGTATTCTCTCCAATTGATTATAGTGAAATTTCTCGCGGACTCCGAAAGTGGACGTAGCTCAATCACATTGATTGAGTGAATCACTATAAATTCTTGTATTCTTATGTTTGATTTGTTTTTCGTTGTATGGTTGCTCTTCTAGTTCCATATCAATATTGTGTTTGTTACACTTCCGCACAACATATACTTGCATGGTGTTGGATGTTAGTGTACTGTTGTCTGCAAGTGGAGATACAAAGCTTATGATGAAAGGAATATTGAATGGAGCTTGTGATTATCTGCTGAAACTTGTCAGAGTGGAGCATCTGAAGCTCATCTGGCAACATGTGTTCAAGATCAGGAGGAGGACAAAGATCATGTCGATTTAAAGACAAATATTTCAACTGCCACTGCTTGTTGTTGTACGTCGCCAGTCCCCCTCTCAACCAAAAGAAGACGGAAGCAATGCAATGATGTAGACGATAACAAGGATCTTTCAAAACCATCATCATCAACTGTAGATCCTAAAAGGAGCCTAGAGGGGGTTGAATAGGCTCACAACCAATTTTTTTCGTTCAAAATCTTTCTCAGAGACTGCAACTGGGTGACCAATTCTGAGAACTGATATTAAACAAAATGTATTGTAAATTCAACAAACCAACAAAAGCAATAAAGAACACATGTTTTGTTGACGCAGTAAAACCCATCGAGGGAAAACATATGCGTGACCTTTACTTTTGAAAGACCAAAACCAAATCACTAATGAAAAAACAGATTACAAGTTTACAACATAGGGATTGCATTGACGCGGCAATCCTTCTACACTAACTCACTAGACTGTTGTAATCACTCCTTGCTAATTGTTTACACAAGTGAATAACTCAGAAATCTTAGCTATGAAACAAGCTATGAACATAGCAAATTCTTCTTGGAGATTTCACCTTTGAAGTTTGCAATACCCAAATGACCTCATGGGAAGCAAGAGATGAATATGTATGAATGAATGAATGAATGGTTTGTTATTTTTCAAATTGTTCTCAACATGGAACAAGACACTTTGAAAACCAAAAACTAAAGAGATAGCTCTTTACACAACAAAGGGATTGAAAACCCAAATATTTTCAATACCCGAATAGGAACAGAGAACCCATATATATAGAGGAGGAAGAGGAAGGACAGTTCACTCAGAGAACCCTTAAGCTCAATTAGAGTAGGTAAATTTATACTCATAATTTCATATTGCACATGTAAACCCATTCCCCAAATTTCAATTTAGAAAACCAAATTTAGAAGCCAACTCCTAAATTCCTTAATCAAGGCTGACACAAGAAGAGAACCCATGAAAAACCATTGACTTTGTGAAAGAGATGCCGTGTATAAGCTTACGTGAGCCATGATGGAGAGGAGTCTTTTTTTTATCTTCAAGATTGAAGCTTGATCTTGGACAAGATAGGAAAATTAGATGGGTTGGGGAAGCACGACATCAAGGCTGCAAACTGAGATGAGGTAGCAAGTTGCAATTGAACTAATTAAATCTTCAAACTTAGTCTTGGTCTTCGACAGCAAGGCAGCCCCGAAAGAAAAGAAGAAGCAAGATGCAATTAGACTATCATGCTAAGATGGGGAAGCTGACAGCAAGGTAGCAACTGATCTTCATGTGAGTCTTTTAACAGGAAGACAACCACAAAGAGAGATAAATTGTAATTAAACAATTATGGTCTTGGGCTACATCCTTGGGCTTCTAATTTCTAGGCTTAATGGGTAGAGTGTTTTGTTAAAGTGAGGAATGTCGATACATGGTATACTAACATCAACCCCGCAAAAGCAAAAGCCTCAGCTTGTTTGGTCGATGGAAATGAGTCAAAAGTTACAGACTGCTGTTAAACATTTAGGCAATGTCGACAGTCTGTGTTCTTTGTCCTTGCTCAAAGTTATTTATCCTTTATTTATGAGAAGAACAAAGCATTTTAAATGCTAATTACCTTTAGCTTAAATTTGTTTGGATATATGCAGAGGCTGAGACTGAACCCAAAAAGATTGTAGATCTTCATATATATTCGCTTAGTTCCATACTTCCACACAATTGATCTTCATATATCTTCTGTTCCACTTGGGAACTTACTGTTTCATTTTTTTTTGTTGCAGGACCATTTATCCTCTTCGAAGCCCACAGATAAATTTCTCTAGTGATACACAAAATGTGCGCCGTAAAAGATATTTTTGCGTGTCGTAGAACACTATTTTGTACGCTATGAAAAATGTTTTACAACTTTGATTGTGTGCCGTAAAAAACCATTTTGCGTATCGTAAGAGACTCTTTTGCGTGGTTTAAAATGTCATTTTGCGCGTCGTAAAAAATGTCTTCATTTACTCTTCTAATAGATAATACTTTCAATTAAACCCTTTCATCCAAACATAGTAAACAAAGGTATTCATTTAGTAAATCATATCAATTAAATAACTTCATATTACAAAATCATAATATAATGGTTTTCAAATATAAAGCATGCCAGCTATATTAGAATTGTCTTCGGATTGATTACATGAGTATTTGAAAAGGCTGATTATAGCTTGATGTGATGTCACATGCCAACCATTTCCTATAAAGAAGTCGTACATCATAGAGCCTACAAAGACAAGCAATGACAAACATCAGTGAAGTTAGCCCTTCAATCAGTCCAAAAGAATAATCCACAAAAGTCAAAAGAAATAACCCCGATTTCAAGGTGAATTTAGAAGATACAATCCACAGGAGCAACTCCCTAACTTCCCCGTATCAAAAAAAAAAAAACTCTCTTACTTCCCCATGTCTAAGAAATAATTCAACCACAAATAAAAACACCAAGCCACACAATTATATTGTAAAGAATTTAAAAAAAAAAATCTATGAGAAAAAAGCAATCACTAGGACATGATTTAGATCACATTACAGACCTTTAAGGAGCATTTGAGACATCTCCGCAGTTTATCAAATTTCTCCTACACACAATATTAGAAGATCAGAAAAGGCTGAAACATTTCGTATCAATCTCTGGCATATCAAATCAAGAGATGTTAAGTCCAACACCTTAGCTGTTCATCTAGTAGCTGGGTTGCAGAAGCTGCAGAACACCTAAACTATGATTACCCAGATTAAATAATTCCAGTTTCCCTAGTCCCAGCTAATTGAGTTAAAATAGACACTTTACATTAAAGATGAAGCAACTCTATAGTTACAGATTTTTTTTCAATTCCAATATGCATTTATAAAGCAAGAAAATAGAGATAAGGACGAGATAGGCACAGTAACAATTTCCAGTGGAATCGTAATGGCACAGTAACAATTCCTTAAAGCCTAACATACATTACGAAGCAGAAACTTACATAAATTTATAATCGAGGCCATGAGATGAAGGTAGGCTCACATTCATGGAGTATTTGTTTGTTTCAAGAGAAAATGAAAATGGAGAAAATCAATATGCCAAAATTAGAAAGCTAAAGAGTGAAACCGAATCGAAGAAAGCGAGAGAGTGAAACAAAAATTTCAATTGTGATAGAGTATTGAAAAACGAATTGTAGAGATTGAAATCGAAACCCTAATAAAGGATCCACATTGGTCGCGAGCATCGACAAGAAGAATCTATCGTACCTCGCAAAGCAAAAAAATCACAATTCGAAATCAGAAACCTGGCACAGTTAATCTAGGCGAAGCAAGAAGAAAGGTACTGACCACTTGAAATCTACGCCTCCGATGGCCATAGAGGTCGAGTTATGCACGAATCGCTGCAAATGAGATACAAGATCCGACGATACTCATTTGTGAAAGGAAATGCTTGAATCGGACGCCAATCTTTCACGGACGGAGACATGTTTTAGAGAGAATAGAGGTCGCTAGAAAAATCGAATGCGTGGGCAGGTCCTGAGGGATTTTACGACATGAACGTGCCTCTTGTTTGGGGATTTGATTTGAAATCAGAACTGAGGGATCTCCTTTTTGTTTTTCCTTTTTCAATAATTTTTTTTAATATACTTCAATAAAAAAAAATTTAATATTTTATAACTTATTTACAGCATGCTAGAAAAGTAAGTCGTAAAAGACTAACAAAATAACTCATTTACGGCACGCATATTTGTGCACGCTGTTAATAGATAACTAAATATAAGATGCACGCTGTGAATGACTCGAATAAACACATTCCGACGACACATGACATGTGCGCCGTTTTTTACGGCGCACGTCAAATATGCTTCGTAAAAGATTGATTTTGTTGGAGTGAATCAAAGTTTTTTTTTGTCATTTTCAGAGACGTAGGCTTTATGTTCAAAGAAGGGGCTCGCTCTCGCAAATTCACAATCCAAACCGCTGATCGAACCCATAGATGGGTTTAAGGTGCAGGTTTAGGCTTACCCAGTAGTTCATTTGGTTCTTATTAATTTTCTTGGCAGCAGCAGCAGCTTTAGGCCTAGGATTAGTTGGCACCAACAATGGTCTAATGGGTGTCAAAGACTCAAAACTTACCATGACTTGCAATAATATGCCTCTTGGTCGACGAGGCTAATGAAATTATGACTTTGTTTCTACTCGTCATTATTTGCCCCCTCGAATAAACTGTTCTAGAAGAGATAACATTCGTTTTTCCTTGAAGACAGAGAAAAAGAGTAATCGCTCTTGGATACTTGCGACTACTATTCTGGTTTAGAGAGGAGAGATTCGCAACAACAAATGAAGTCGAAAACAAATAATCTCTGGTATGGTGTTGACATTCACTGCCATTAACATCTTCTAGAAATTAATCTGACCATTACTTAATAGAAAACGGCTCTTTGCCAATTTCCAACCTGAAGCAAGTAAAAAAACTGATTGGTACGTCTCTCAGATTAGTATATTGAGAGAAAACATTGAACCAGCATCATGTAATATTACGTAAGATAATAAAGTACTAAAAGTCATTCTTGACATTCAAGTCCGTGCGTTGCCTTAGTTTACCGGCGACCATAACTCACACAGTCACACGGTGGTTAATTCTATATAAGACACCGGCCACTTGACTGCTTCAATGGCATATATGTGTATGTGGCCTTCACTACAAGGATGACCAACAATTAAGCAGCTTCATGTGATTACGAGTGTGTGCTTCAAACAAAACAAGAACGAGAAAATTAGTGCAGTCTAATGTACCACGCATAACACCTATTATTGGTTCTTCAAAAATAGACAGAATTGAATTGAATTGAACGATACGTCCAAGTTTCTGGTTTTAGTTTTCCCCTACTCTCCAATAGCCGGAATGCACCAGATTTGTTTTAAATGGAGTTCAAGTTGAAGCAAACAAGTCGGACAATTCTGCGGCGAAGTCCACACAGCTAGTTGGACAAGCGAATTGTCTCTGTTTAAATTTAGTTCACGAATTGTCTGCATTATACAAAACTTAGAAGGAATTTCTCTAATAAATACAAACTAAGCTCATTCCAGATAGATAGACCTTTTCTTATCTTGCTACGATTGCTTTTAATTTGGCTGGAACTGTTTGATGCTAACTTAACTTGGTCAGAAAAACCCAGCAGGAAACTTCCAACACAAAATTCCTGAACCAAAAGCAATGACAAAACGTAGTCCATACTACCGAGTCTTCTAGAGCTTCATATTCACTTTGCTTTATAAAAGCCACATCCTTAGCCGACCATTTCTAACAAACCTCGGAGATCAGAGACATCGACCATGGGTACCCCAACAACATTCATGTCATTGTTTCTCATTCTCGTAATCTTTTGCACTAGTACTGTAGCAAATGGTGATCATCCAGATCATGTTAAACCTAGTAAAGGAATCAGAGCAGCCTATTGGCCCTCGTTCAATTCATTCCCTGCTTCCTCTATACAAACCTCTCTTTTCACCCACATTTACTACGCCTTCCTTCTCCCCGATCCCGCCACTTTCAAACTCAGCATCACCTCAGACGACCAAACCAAGTTACCCGAGTTCATCGGGTCGCTCCGCAAACTAACCCCGCCCGTCAAAACCCTACTCTCCATCGGAGGCGGCGGTAGCAACGCAACAGTATTCTCGGATATGGCTAGCACAAAACAAAGCCGTCAAGTATTCATCAACTCCTCCATTGAAGTAGCCCGGAAATACGGGTTCCACGGAGTTGACTTGGATTGGGAGTTTCCGGCTAACGTGGTGGACATGTCAAACCTAGCTCTGCTATACAAGCAGTGGCGAAAATCTCTAGACGAGGAATCTAAAGCTAGCGGCAAGCCACGTCTGCTTTTAACCTCCGCCGTGTATTACGCTTCGGAATTTCAAGTTTACGGCGGGCCGAGATCATACCCGGCCGGCGCAATAAGTAAATACTTGGACTGGGCTAGTCCAATGTGCTTTGACTATCACGGCTCGTGGGAAAACTTCACCGGCGAACATTCGGCCTTGTATGATTCCAAGAGTAACCTCAGTACTAACTACGGAATCAGGTCGTGGATCCAAGCGGGTGTACCGGCCAACAAGCTTGTGATGGGCCTACCTCTATACGGGAAGAGTTGGACGCTCCGGTACCCGAAAGTGAATGGGGTCGGGGCGGCGGCGGCGGGCGTGGGGCCAGGGGATGATGGTATTTTGCTTTATTACCGGATAGTTGAGTTGAATGCTGGGAGTAACGCAACGGTTGTGTTTGACACGCAAACAAAGTCTTATTATTCCTACTCGGGTACCACTTGGATCGGGTATGAGGATGTTAAATCCGTCGCGTTGAAGGTTCGGTTTGCCAAGTCACTGGGCTTGGGTGGGTACTTTTTTTGGGCTCTGGGCCAGGACAAAGATTGGACCCTATCACAGAAAGGTAAAGCACTATTTGATTTTGATCTGTGATTCTGAGAGATTTTCAATTAACTAATTAGTGCCCTGTTTGGCAGCTTCAAATGCTTGGAAATATGGCGGGTGAATGGGTGATCAATCTGAAGGGAACTTAGCAGCGGGATATGACAAGTCTAGCCCACCATTGTTTATTTGTATTCATGCAAGTCATTGTCGTATTCTCAAAGCAACTCACTTCCCCTATCCTTATTATTTTACATACATCTAAAGTCCGGTTTACTGTTACTCGTAACTGTTCATTCAACTGTCTATATGTACTGTGCATACAATAGTTGTTTACTGTTGTTCAGAACTGTTCATTCATAAAGTCTGGTTTACTGTTTCTCTGTCCTGTCTTCTGTCCATCATAATCTCATTTGAGTTTGATTCTAAGTAAGACTTCACTGATTTATATAATGGAAATGAATTGTAATATTTAGATGTATATGAGTCAGACAATTATCCATTTATTTTGTTCATTATATTTTCTTATTTTTCTTTACTGTAAATAGAGATGCAAAAACATTTTATAATAAAATCAACTATGATTGCAACCAAAAAAGGCTTTGTTTTAATATGGAACTCATCCAAGTTTTTCAACTTAGTTATAAAGTCTGAGTTCAAACCAAGAGAAAAGAAGAAAGGAAAAAAATGAGGTTTTGTTTTCTATATGGTTCTGTTTTTGCTTGGTCTTTATTAATCTTTTGTTTATAGATTTCAATGGTTTTGGTTTGAATTCTTATGTTATCTCTTAACTTAACGATATTAGTTCATACCACAACTAATGACCAAAAGATAGTCGTCTGTGATGTTCTCGTGTAACAGAAAGTTGAATAACCCTAACACTTTATTATGTCAGTTTCAAAAAATTATGCATTGAATTCAAAGAATATGAAAATCAGGTGGATTCTGATTTAAGGATCATAATCACTTCCTACATTCATCATCCTCAAGGTAATTAGGTGGACAAATTGGGCAAATTCTACATTTTTACGGACGATTGTTCAGTTTATTATTATTATTATTATTTTTTTTTTTTATCTTTCGTGCAGCAATAGATCCAACAAAGAAGACCTCATTTAGACAAAGTGAAACAGCCTCAAAGTGAAACGTAACCAAAATATGTCCCCTAATTTCGTCCCTATCATATCACTGCAATCTGATAGGAAAAATATAATTTAATTTAATCTCATATGAACTTACTACAACAACTTTGATGTTGTAGACAAGATTTCACTATGACGCACAGGAAACAATTTCTACTTTCTAAATCTTGAAATTCCAGAAGGATATCGAGCAGCGTCTCTGTAAAGGCATTATTGGCTTTCCTAAGCGATGAAGTCGTGGTAAGTAAACGTCCTTTTTTTACATAATATGAACAAGCATTAAGCATCTTATCCAAAACAATAGAACCTAACAACAATTAAAATAAAATTGTAACTATTTTTCCTAGATACTTTACACTTAAGTTTTATATGTTGCCCTAACTTAAATGTTGCCCTTATTTGCATCTTAAGTTCAAATATTGAAATATTTTCTTATGTATGTCGGAATTTACACTTAGAAATTCTATTGATTTGTATTAAAATCTTATGATATACAGTAACAGCCCGTCATAACCAACATTAGCTGCAGAAAAATCACCTTGAAGGACCTATGTGAACATTTTGTTTGAACTAGAAATGTAGCTATTTTTGTTGACACTAACCAGTTTCGTATAGCGAAGCAGTTTTGGTTAGGAGATCAATTTCATAACCAGATTAAGATACTATATTCTACTTTGTATTTCCACTTTTGTAAGATAATGTAGAATATTCCATAAACTATGAATGCAAAAATTTGACAAAAAAAAAAAACCCCGCGGCATCGCGCGGGCATACATTTCCTAGTTCGATATATATCAAGCAATATTTTGCCCTGTAATTTTTAGAACTTACTTTTCACTCAGTGAGATTAAGCCCATAAAATATATAGAAAATTATATAGTAGCACATGACTAAATATGTAAACATAGAAAACTCACTTTTAAAAAGATTTATACAAGACATAGCTCATGGCCAAAAACCAAATGATGCAAGCCTAACCCCTGATTTTAATGAAAAATGAATAAACTACTTAATTTAATGAAATATTTACACATATGTCACTTACCAAAATCTCCATTTTTCTCCATTTTTCTCTCCGCCGTTTTACCCGTTCGCAGCCTAATCCAAGTCCGACCCGCTGAACCCCCGACTCGCCTTTGCAAAATGGACGGAACTGTGGCTGCTCTGATTCCGAACCCGACGCCTCCGAGGCCGGCAACCTCCACGACGAAGGCTCCGGTCAGTATTCCCTCGCCGACGCCAAGTCGATTCTCAGCCCTATCATCAGCGCCGCCGCATCGGGAGTGGTGAAGATCACCGATCCCGCCATCGATTGCATCCAACAGCTGATCGCGCATGGCTACCTGCGCGGCGAAGATAAGTTGCTGACGAAATTGATCGTGTCTGTTTGTAAATGCCACGATTTGGAGGACAATCAGATGGAGCTGCTGGTGCTGAAGACGCTGCTGTCAACAGTGATGTCGATTTCGCTGCGGATTCACGGCGATTGCTTGCTTCAGATAGTGAGGACTTGCTATGATATCTATTTGGGGAGTAAGAATATAGTGAATCAGATGACGCCCGAGCGGTCAGTCCTTTCTCTCTTCCTATTTCACCTGCATTGCCCCGTCGCTCACTTGCTTAGTGCTTCTTGTGGTTTTTGATTTTGATTATTGCTTTTTGAGAGGCTGTGTTAGTGTTTTGTGCTATGGGCTTGGCTATGTTGGATGTTAATTTTGATGAGGAGGTGTATTTGAATGTGCTTGCATTTTGCATGTGGTGACTGAGGAACTGTAGAATTAAGGAAAAGATAGATTCTTTTGGTTGAAATGTTATTTGTTTATCTTTGTAGCTTTGGTGATTTCGATTAGATGATGCTTTGGTGAAGTAGTTGCAGTTAAATGATTATCGAGTTTGTACTGGTCTTTGACTGATGCAAATCAAGTTCTTTAGAGATAGAATGAAGGAAGTTGTTTTCATTGCATTGATTTCATGCAAGGAGTGTTTTGCAAGGAGTATTTTGTTTTATGGGGTTGCATTATTGTCTTTAGTAGCAGATTATTGATCTTTTAGTTGATGAGAAGTTATACACAGAGTGCTTCAGGGAAATCAGCTGTTGAATATTCAAAAACTTGACCCTTCAATGCCAATGTCTGTCATTGCATTCCGTGAAAAGTATGATGCATAACCACACCCGTACTGATTTCTGTTGGTGTTTTATTTATTTATTTATTATTATTATTTTATTTTTTTATGACTTTCAGTGTATTTATTAAACTTGTTTTAATATGCACATTGTAGATGCAACAGAAAACACGAGTACGAGGGCCGTAACAGAACATGAGTACGAGGGTAATAGCAGAACTAGACGAATATGAGTATAGCGAGTGCAGTAGTAGGATTAGGCGATGACGAGTGCAGTAGCAAAACACTAGTACAAGTGCAGTAGCAGAACTGGACAAGTATGAGTGCAATAGCCAGATTGGACAAGTGCAATAGCAGGATTAGGTGATGACGAGTGCAGTAGCAGAGTACGAGTACAAATACAGTAGCAGAACTGAACGTATATAAATGCATTAACAAGATTGGACGAGTGCAGTAGCAAGATTAGGCGATGACGAGTGCAGTAGCAGAACTGGACTAGTATGAGTGCAGCGAGTGCTGTAGCAGGATTAGACGATGACGAGTGCAGTAGCCGAAAACGAGTTCAAGTGTAGTAACAGAATTGGACTAGTATGAGTGCAGTAGTAAGATTAGGCGACGAGATAAGAGTAGTAAGAGAGTTGAGTAACATAAATGGATTATTCTCAAGAGAAAAAAAAATAACATAAACGGATTATTCACAGAAGAAGAAAAAAAAGTGACATAAACGGATTATTTTCAGGAAAAAAAAGTAACATAAAAGGATTATTCTGAAGAAAAAAAAAGTAACATAAATGGATTATTCTTAGAAGAAGAAAAAAATAACATAAAAGGATTTGAAGTCAAAAGAAGTAGTTAAGAGTAAAAAAATAAATTAACTGATGACATATGACAAGAGAGTGTCTTTATTTGTAAAATGTAATCCTTATAAAGGGATTAAAAGTCAAAAGAAGTATGACATGTGGCAAGTGGAAATGACAATGTCCTTATTTATAAAATTTAATTCTTATATGTTTAATTTAATATTTAAAAGATGTATTTGTTAAGTTATTTTTTGTAAATGACTTATATGTTATTTATTATAAAATATATAATAATTTTTTTTTCATTTTTTTTATAAAGAGCATTGAAGGATTTCAGTCTTACCCCCACATGGTGACTCGAACTAAGAACCTGAATTCTAGGTAGTATGTGTTATAACCACTGAGCTAACACCACTTCGTCAAAATATATAATAGGTTGATAAAAATCCGGTTTGAGGTTACTTCAAAAATTGCTTAGCAAATAAGTTGAGTAACAAAAACCAGTTGATGAAGATTCAAAAATGGTTTAATTAAATAATTTACACCATTTGATGGCGGTTTATACCAGTTGGCAAGAAATTGTTTCGAACAGCTAACAGTTATATAACTGCTTGTGACTTGAATTAAACTATCATAGATTGGACTGAAGTGAAGTAGTGGAAGACATAATTTATGAGGCAATGGATTCCGAGAGAGAAAAGAGGAAGATTGTAGGAAAGTCACTTTAACATGTTTTTAAAGTGAGAGCATATAATTATAGGTGGGTTGTGGACATATGGGAGACAAGATTAGCTAAGCTTCACCATTTTTAAGGCTTATATAATAGCCAAGTTGCATAAGGTCCTTTTCCTCTTCACAAGTCTAGCTTCTTAGGTAGCTAACTAGCTAGTCATGCCAAAGGGAAATGTCATGTGACTCAAAAAGCAAAGGAATCTCAAGATTTTGCACCCAACATAGAATCTTCTAAATATGCATATCATAACACCACAGACTATATCATATTTTGAGAGAGCCTATAGCTATAGGGCATAGGGAATAGAGAATAGAGAATAGAGAATTAAGCAGCTTTTGTTATCATGCTCAATTTTGTTGGATTAATTATTATTAATTGTCTGGTTGGGCTGGGTTGGTTTAGTCAAATGATGATGCTTTTGATGATAATCATAAAATATAAGCTGGCTCATTGGTGTTTTGATTAGGGCCAGATAACACTTGCATGATATATCTTCCAATATGCGATAGCAAAGCAACTTAATTGTCATTAGCGAGCTTATTCTTTCATTCATGCCAAGACTTCGCACTATAATTAATTAGTCTCTCCTTCTCCATCATCATCGTCGTCGTCATCATCTAGAAGGAAATATTATATATCGTAACAGCAATCCGTTCTCAAACCCTACCCTGCATGTGCTTATCGCTGACCACCAATGCCACGTCTTTAACAAAGTTTTCAGTTAATTTTTGTCATTATAATAACAAATGTATTTCATTTTTTGATGCGAGAATTTCATTTTCACTTTCATTGAGAATAGCCTATAATTCCGAAAGAGGTTTAAGACATGGGGGAAAGCAATCGCATCCTTTGTTTATGTGTTCAACCGTTTGTACATGTTCGCCTTCTATAAAATAGATTATGACAGTTAAGAGATTGATTTCGCTTTTAAAACTTAAAAGAAAATTTTGTTGAACGTCAATCATATATGATCATATTTATCTACTTGTACGTTTATTTTCATGCAGAAGAATAAAACATGAAGAAGATAAAGAGAGAGAAAGAACTAACTTTTTAGTTCGCGCGGTGATAAAGCTCAAGCTAGTTGAGGGTAGGGGATATTGGGATAAAGTCATAAAACAAAAAAATCGAAAGAGGATAAAACGCATCGTATAACTAGCTTTCCAGATGATTCAATGTCTCAATATGCGGAAGGCAGCCAGGGTTAATTATTTATATGAAAGACTCCACTAAATAAGAATGATGAGAGATGGAGAAAGAAGCTAAGCTAGCTGTGTATGTAGTGGACAATCCATTCATCTCTAAGGTGATTTGGTATTGCAGATATTGGATTGATTGGTTCTCATTGCTAATCATCACTCACTCTCTCTCCCTTTCTCCAATTCCTCCCACCTTTCACAGCTTCTTGGATTTGTCTCTCTCCCTCCATATCACTTTAAATCATCATTTTCTAGCTCTTAGTTTATTTGTCCTCCCTAAATTGTCAGTTTAAGAAAGCACCATAAGATTCAAGCTCTTATTGGAAATATGACTAATATGATCGATCATTGGTGGTAACATATATATATATATATATATATATATTTATGATTCATAAAATTATGAAATTCTAAAATGTCACTCGGTGTTCTACAATTATGTAATTTAAATTATATATAGTCTTATAAAGTTAATAACCATAGCATATGTAGAAAATGTAGGGTCTATATTTCCAAATCAAGGCATGTCATACATTTCTATATTTGACAGGGTTATGGAGTTCACGGGCCTCTCTTCTGCAGGCACTGATTTAGTTAGAATCCAAGTCTACAGAAGAATGTTCAAAAAAGAGAAGAAAGGAAGAAATGTAAGGAACCTATTATTGAAAGAGGCCACGGTCATTACTTTACTTTGATCGGTTTTCAGTTGTAGATTGAGACTTTGTTTGTTTAATAACTCACCTCTGCTTTATGTCCGCGTGACACATAGATTAAGCACACTCATAAACTTGTGATCAAATTATTGACTTATTGTCTTATTGAACTCATTACCAGAAAGCTGAAGCATTAAAAAGAAAAAAGAAAAGGGATATCAAAAAAATGGAGGAATACTCTTTCGACTACGAGCCCATCATATATCAATACTATAAACGATGCTTTTGGTATTCCTATGTACGAATTTGCATAAAGATAGTTCTCAATTCTCAAATATTTCGTGATATTGTGTAACTTACAATATTGTGTGTGTATTTTTGAAGACTAAAAGTTTGTTTGTTACCAGTGTATATATGTATGTTTTAGTAATTTTTATTTTTTTTCCCAATAAGGAAGAATATGAATCACATGATGTGGTTGAGTGTTCTAGCATGGAACTCCTTATATGTAGGGTTTGAGTTCCAACTTTTACAAGTTTATGGTCAGTAGATTGCGTATGTGACGAAGGATTAGTTTAATTTTGCTGGGATATCCTTATAAACTTCAGTCTGAATATTGACTGGATGTGTGTTACTAACTCGTTAACATAATCGAGGTGATTTGCTATCTCATTCCAATAATAAAAAAAAAAAGTATGTAAGGAAATCATCTAAAAGAATCACCCATCCCGTTTAATCCTCTTAGAATCTGCAGATAAATATTCCAGTTGCAGATAATAAGTGAACCAACCCCAGTGGGTAAGTAAAAAGATTCTGGATTTGCTTCCATCTTGATATGAGCCATTTTATTTTTGTCTTACTTCTTAGAAAGTAATAAATATCAAACAGTCAACTGATGCGTGGAAGACCACGCGCTTGAGAAATCAAATTAATTATTCCAAATCTTTTCGAGTTTCTTTCCTCTGAGACGAAATTAAACCAGGCAGGAAAAAAAGGGTTCATTTCAGGAAAGTCTTCAGAGTACTTGCTGTTCCAGCTTTCAGTGTCCCAGACATTTAGTTCAGATTCCATTTAATTTCTCTGTTTCTCCTTGTACACAAACTTAACTCCCTACCCTCCTATGAGAGAAGGAGAGAGAGAGAGAGAGAAACAGAGGCATTAATCACTTTCTTTCATCATTGGTCTTCACCAATCCATTCTCCGTGTTTTTTTTGGTTTCATATATTCTGGGTTTTCCAGGCCCAGAATAAGAAAGCTTAAAGCTTTTAACTTGTCTGTGATTTCTCTGTCAAGTTCTAAAGCTTTTAACTTGTCTGTGATTTCTCTGTCAAGTTCTCTACTTGAGAAGATGACTATTGAGCCAGTACTTGATGACCAAAGAGATCAGTTTCCTCTTGGAATGCGTGTTCTTATTGTCGATGATGATGTCACTTGCCTGCGGGTCTTGGAGACTATGCTTCATAAGTGCCAATATCATGGTGTGTTTATGTTCCTTCTGTTCTCACTTTTTTGGATTTTGTTATCAAGATTTTTGCTTTTGTTTGGTATTGAAATTTTGTTCTTGTTTCTTTTGGCGTGCTATAAACATAATCTATTTGTGATTTGATTGTACCTTGGCTTTTCTGCCAATGTCTAAATTTGATATCTTCTTCTTAAATTTCTGTTCTTGACAAGATTCAATACTTCATAAGATTTTCTCTTAGATATCATAGTTAGATAGAGGAGATCAAATGGATTCTCAACTATGTTCAAATTCAGTTTTTTATGTTATTGCTAATAGGTACTATCACATCATTGGATCTCTTTATTGGATGACTTGTTGATTGCGCCATCTGCTTTTGCATCTGCACACTCAGTTTTAACACTCTAGAAGATAGGTGTCTTTATAAAGTTTTTGTGTTGGATTTTGCAGTTACGGCTACCAGTCATGCATTTACTGCATTGGAGTTGTTAAGAGAAAACAGGAACAAGTTTGATTTGGTTATCAGTGATGTCCAAATGCCAGACATGGATGGATTCAAGTTGCTCGAGCTCGTTGGGCTTGAGATGGATCTCCCTGTTATAAGTAAATCCACGACCATTGTTCACAATCTCCATTATGTTGTCCCTAGCTTCTTCTTTTCACTATATAAAGTTTTAACTTCTAACAATTGAAGACAGCATCGTGATAAATTATACAAGTCAAAGAACAAAGTTTTCAGTTTTAAAAAGAAGTCTTCATGGTGTGCAAATGTTGCAGCTAGAACGTTATAGATATCTACTATTTGTAAAATCGAACTATATACAACAAATTCTGACAGTTTAAAGTTTCTTAAAATTTGCTGTCAATTCTTAGACTTGTGATATCATATCTGCAGCTAGCTCTTTTCTGTTGTAGTCTGAACTCGGTATTAATTATGAAGTGTGATATTTTCTTAGTGTTGTCCTCAAATGGAGATAGAGAACTTGTGATGAAGGGAGTAACCCATGGAGCTTGTGATTATCTGGTAAAGCCCGTCCGAATTCAAGAGTTGAAGAACATCTGGCAACATGTTGTCAGGAGAAAGAAGGTTGATTCGAAGGACCAGACAAATTCTGGCAATCAGGACAAGTCTTATATTGGAAATTGTGGTGGAGGCATGGCTAATTCGGATCATAATGTGAAGCTCAATAAAAAAAGGAAGGATCAGAATGAGGATGAGGATGACAATCGTGATGAGGATGGGTATGACAATGATGATCCTTCAACCCAGAAAAAGCCTCGCGTTGTTTGGTCTGTAGACCTGCATCGCAAGTTTGTTGCTGCTGTTAATAAGTTGGGCATTGACAGTATGTTCTTCAACTCTCATCTAAGTTACTTGAGAAGTTATCTCTATATTTCTGATACTCCTTTATGTGTTGAATTTTTCATCTTTAAACTTTCTACAATTATAGCCTGGACTCAAAACTTGTACTAGTGAAATAGGCAGTTCATGAATCCTGTATGCGTAATTTGTTTGGATGCAGAGGCTGTACCCAAAAAGATTCTAGATTTGATGAATGAGGATAAGCTTACTAGAGAAAATGTGGCCAGCCATCTCCAGGTATGAATGCCGATATTTCTTCAGTTCAACAGTTTTTATCTTCTGTTTCCGGGAGCTTACCCTTCTTTTTCTTTTTTCTTTGTTACATTGCAGAAATTTAGACTTTATCTTAAAAGAATCAGTTGCGTAGCAAACCAACAAGCTAATATGATGGCAGCTATAGGCAGTTCGGATTCTTCTTATTTACGAATGGGTTCTTTCAACGGAGTTCGAAATTACCATGCATTGACTGGACCTGGGCAGTTTAACAACACTGGTTTTAGATCCATGCCTCTTAATGGGATGATTGGTAGAGTGAACACCCCTGCTGGTCTGGGTCAGCATTGCCTGCCATCTTCAGGATCAATTAAGTTGGGTCATGGACAACATCCAAGCAACTCGATTCTTGATCAGGGCTTATTTCCTGGAAACCGTAATGGAAGTATGTTTCAAGGAAATTTGGAACTTGATCAACGGCACAGTAAAGGTGGTACCTCCGTGCGGGACCTCTCTGCTGGCATCAATGGTACACCAGTTTTTCCCATTTCCAGTGGTCTTTCAGATGCAAAACTGACTGTCAGTCGATCAAGTGATGCTGTTGGGCTTACAAACGACCCAATCTTAAGACACCCTCGAGATTTTGAAGGTGGAAGAGAATATGTAAACCAGTCTTCACTTTCAGTGGCTCCCTTAAAATCTGAATTTTCTGCCCCCTTTCTGGATCATGGTAGGTTGAATGACAGCTGGTCAAGCGCTGCTCAGTCATCTGCTTTCCGATCAAATTCTTTTCCATCAAGTAATACGAGGGACAATATACCTGTTGTAATGTCCTCGCAACTGCGGAACTGTCAGTTTGATGTTCCTTCTATAAATTCAGTCTCCAGTCAATTGCAGGATCCAAGAACAGAAATGCTGATCCAACCTTCTGCAGTTAGTAGCACTGCTGAGCAGATAATTGATGGTGATCCAACTCAGGGGTGGGTGTGGATGGATCATAAGCAGGATTCCCCATACCACCACTCGGATGCTATAAGTAGCTCTATGAACTCTTTGATGCCTGCTAATATTCCCGTGGCTTTTGACCAGAATTTGGACTCAAAAGGCACAACTTTACAAAGAAACGTGGACTTCAATTCCATTGGACCGTCAAATTTCCTTGATCCTTTGCACATAAAATTTGATGAGGTTGAAAGATCAGTGGAGGCATCAATGAACATGAAGCCAGGGTACACTATGGACCAACGGAAGCCACAGGGTTATGGGTTATTGGATGATTTAGTGAGTGCAATGACGAATCAGGTATGAAACCTAAGCACTCCTCCTCCAGTTTTCTGAAAGCTTAGTAGAAATGAGTACTTTCATTCTATTAACAGCCTAGCCTCTGATCTGATGAGAGTATACTTGTATACTGAGAAGTGACAAGTCATTGTAGGTGCAGCTTAGTTTTCATTTCCCTATTAATTCTGTTGCATAAACTTGGTAAAATTCACAAAATTGAACTGAAGATTTTGTTGCTTACAATTATCACATGTTTCGTTTTACCGTCTTGATGTGAATAACATGAACTTGGTGATGCAGCTGGAAAAGAGATGAGGCGACGTCAATGGGAAGGAGACTTCAACATGAGAAAAATGGAAAGATCCAGAACGTAGTGTTCTTTGCGAGATGAGTTTCATAGCATTTGTGTTGGTGTCTCTACATTCATCAAAAGTTTTGTATTTTATTAGCAGCAAAACAACTTATTCGGACTCTGTCTCCATTAGTCAGTCTTTTTAGTTAGATGATGATGAGCAGTCAGTCTTGTGAATTGAACAAATAAGCCAATAAGGGCTTTGCTACGTACTTATATGAAAGGGCATTGTCCGTTTCTAGAGTAGTTTTAATGATAATGCCGCTTTAACTATACAATGCTTAATGCTTTGCCTTCCCTTTGCTCTCATATTTGAACAGCTGTAGCATGAGGCTCATTTCGCACATGCACTTTCATACTTAGCTTCTTCCCCTTTCTGTTTTGGCCACAAGATTAAGGTTAGATTAAGATAATGACAGGGGTACCTACAACATCATCGTCTGACCAAGAACATTTTCTAATTTTTGGGGAGGTGTGTAATGTGACTTAACGACCGTTTCATAATTATGCAATTAATAATTGGTTTTTGATTCTTTGAATAGCTTATGATAAATCACAATCATTAAACACAATCCCATTAATAATCTTTTCACGGACCACATTAGTACCAAACCAACTACTTCCTTCAAAGGCCAAACCAACTGAATTCTCATGATTGACAATGTCCAACTGTGAGTTTCACTTCAAACTTTTAACAGTACCGGAAGATTTCAGTTGGTATTGGTGAGGAAATAGCGAGTGAAGGCATCGAGGTATTGCGGAAGCAACCCAATTCTCATGTCAATGCTCTTATCATCCTTTGGATTCTGCATGAAATAAATAACCTCTGGCACTGGAGCGACCAATGGAGAAGCATAATCTGCTTCTCCTTGTAAGAAGCCAACCTTGTGGAAGGGCATTCTGGTCCAATCAGACACTAAGGTGAGCCCCTTGAGAGGAGGTAGAGAAGTCTGCTGGGATCCACCAGCTGCAACCGCCTCCATGTACGACTTGACGTACTTGTTTGTCACAGACTTCTTGGCTTCCCTTATCTTGTCAACGATGGCTTTGTGGTCGGATTGGTCAACAACTTGTGAGGCAGTGAGCGCAACAGAGGCCAGGACGTAAGCGTTGCCGGTGAAACCTTGAGGAAGTGGAGGGTCCACCTTGTTCCTCGCGTCTACAGAAAATTGCAAGCACACCATTGTTTCCTTGCTCAATCCTAAAGCCAAAGTCTTCGCCTGAAATCCATTTACGTTGCATACATTTATAGAGTTCACACAGACATTGTAACGTTGTAATGAATAATTGTTGCGCATAAAGATCAATAGTGGAAGGAAAGCAAATATTCATGGAGTTCAAGTTTGGCCTTTTAGTAAGATATATTTATTGGTTTTGCAAGCTAGAAACTAGAAATTTACCTTCCAGAGGTGAGCTGCTACAAGTTCAAAGGAGGAACATGAAAAGTTATCACCAACAACCTGCTTCTTCAAACAGTTGAGGAATGCACTGCTCAAATGAAAGGTCTTGTGAACATAATTATTATCATAGTTGCTACTCTTGAACATCAGGAGATCAGTGGATGCAACTGCTGCTGCTGATTGCATTATCAGTTGATATAAATCATCTATGGCAGTAGCCCTACAGCTAACCCCTTCATCGTCATCGTTATCGTCATCATGACATGAATAATTGTCAACCATCATCAACAGTGCGTCTCTATCGTGCACCAGTACTACTGGTTTAGGCTGCAGCTCATCATCCATTATGACGTCTAATTTGTTTTGATTTGGTTTGATAGCAGAATTAGAAGCCCATGCACACATAAACTCATATGCAGCTGGTCCATCAAACAACGAGTGGCTGATGCCAATGCCAATTGAATACCCTCCACATCCAAACTTGGTCACCTACATTAATTAAATTCATGTATTCCACCAAAACAAAACCCTAATTAATGATCATAAAATAAAAATTAAGAGATGATTTATCTTAAATTTGATGAAAATTAATTAGAATTTGGGATCGATACTAACTTGTTTCAATTAGGAAGAAGAAGAAGAGGATGCTAGCTTATGCATGTATGGAGGATTAAGTCATTAGGTATATATGTACCTGAGCAGCAACTAAAGGCATCTGAGTGAAATGATCTTCATGTTGATCATCAAGCACAGGAGGAGGAGGCTTGTAAACCAAGTTTTCGAAGAAGTCATTGTATTGAGAGAGGTCTCCAAGCTCTGATATCTTAACCACAGTGGCTGCCTTGGCAAGAACAGCACCTTCGTTGTTGCACAACAAGTTAAGACCACCAATCGACTGCTTAGAATCATTAGTCTCATGATAAAAATCATTAGATCTAAGGACTTTGTCGTCGCCGTCGGTGGAGCTGGTCATGATCAATCTACCTCCCGCCGGGTACCAGATGGATAAAGTCTCTTCCAAGCCTGACTTCAAGCTTTGAAAAACTGAATCAAGCGACCAAATTCGATTATGATCAACAGAGGAGGTGGTGGGATATTTGTAAAAGAAAACCAAGTACATAAGAAGTGGACACTGGCGGTCCAAGTTTGAGAGGCTGACGACTTTTGGAGGCTGCTGCAAAACTGGTGCAGAAGACACCAGTACGGTTTCGGTGATTGAAACTTTACTGATCAAGTATTCATCATGATCATGATCACCTAATTCAGTAGTACTGGTCATATTTGATCAGTACGTAGCTACAGGACTAGCTAGTAGTAACTAATATAACCCAACTGTTTCTGTTAATAAAAGTGTGAGAGAAGGGAAGCAAGGAGCTGGTAGATATATAGACATCCGAGAATGAAGAGGTACAGTACTAGTGGTACTGTAGCCAATCATTTTAGCAGTTAATTATTTATTTAGAGATGATTGAGGAGGCTTTAATTTGCATTTGCATGCTACTGTATGTTCAAAGTAGTATTCATATGGTGATCGATCTGTATCGCACTTGGAGAAAGATATATAATGACCCACTATATAGCTAGCTAGCTACTGATCAGTTGTCTATGTTACATTATTGGCACGTCTATGACCTTCGAGTTTATGGTCTATGTTTCTGTATTAACCTTCAACCTTGTCTATTATCCATTTTATTTTACTAGTGTAGTAATATGATCCCACTTAATAATTAACAACGCTATATATCTCTCAGCTCCGTTAAGAGAGAAACTTGCTTCTGTTTGGTGAAGGTGGACTTGTGAATTGATCGATCAGAGGAAGAAGCTAGGAGTGGTGGGGTTCAACAGGTTGTCATTATTGTGTGAGATAAAGAGAGAGAGCTAGCTAGGGTTAGAGCTAGTATAGGGTTTGCAGGTGACTCTTCAATCTTGATAGCAAGCCAAAGACAAAGACAAGGCCGTAGCGAAAGCAAGAATATAAGTATGCATGCGTGATTTCAAAGCCCTAGTCTTGTCTCTTGGTGTATCGACTTTTTCCAGCACTCACCTTATTTTCAGGATGAAACAATCTTTGGTTCATACATGTAAAGAGACGAACCCCTCATGTTACTCAAAAGCAACAAAAAACATACAAAACGTAGGTACCACAAATATAACCAAGGACTTAAAAATCGATATTTTGGCCGAATTTTTCGTTTTTTCCACTTAATGATATTATCTTTACATACTATGATAATTTCGTGTTATATTTTTAGACGAAACTCACGAAGTCCCGTCCTTTAATCTCGCGACCCAACAGCCAGATTGAACCCAATTTACCAATTGGATTCAAAATTCGGTAAAAAAATAAAAGAGCAAACCAACCTCAAAAGCAACAAAGTACATACAAACACACACCCCCCCCCCCCCCCCCCCTCTGTACCCAAAGTGAGACCTTATCCTCGGAGTTCAGACCAGAAAGAAGTAAGAATTTAATTTGAAGGATGTTAATACTTAATTGGCGGGCAATAACTTGCTGGTTGAGGGAGTATGGTACAAGTGGGGCTCTTGAACCATGATGCCCCAGCTACAATTTGAATTGTGAAAGCCAACTACTCGTACATGATTGTCTAACTAGATTTCTATAATGCTGGATGCTGCTACTTTCAATATGGACTGTTTAGGATCATCAAATTTTTATTTATTAAAATATATAGATCACGCATGAATAAAATTTGTCCTCAAATATAAATTATTTGTTTGTTTTTGGCACAACCACAAACACATCATACTTTTATACTACTTTCACATCATCACGACCATAATATACTTTGTTTATAGTATATTTGTGGGTGAGACAAGTTAACGTCGAATCAATAATGGTAGTTGCTATTCATATCGAATACTATGATAATCTCATCATCCAAACCATAGACTCTCATTACCATAAAAGACTGGTTAAGTGTGTTTCAAGATATTTTGGTCCAATTTAGATAACGACAAGGAGTTGGATTTGAAATTTTGAAGATCAAAAACCGTTAAAAAACCATTTAAAACTAATTTTAAGAATTAAAACTCTAATTTCACGTAATGAAATATTGAGGGGAAAATAAGTTGCTTCTATTATTAGATAAAAGATGGGACAGCTGTTTTTCCAGATATTTCTGTGAGCTAGATACTTTTGATCGCCTAAGCTATGATCAACAAGAAAGGTATACGGTAACATCACAACATTTAGTTCATGCTTCCCAACAACATTTCCAGCGTTTTCGGGCACTGGTCTGAGGCAAACACGAACCTCCAGGAGCTGAAACATCACAAGGAATTTCACTATTCATCTGCTGTGTTGCGGGAGTCTTTTAACTCTACAATTTCGGGCTTGGGTTCTGTTGCCAAATCTCTCATTTGAACTTCGGCTGCAGGAGCAGCATTATCTTGTGCAGAGGGTGATTCAGGGACTACAAGATTGCTCTTTGACTCATCTCCTGGTTGTCTATCTGCATTTAGTGTTAGCTGTGCTGAGTTAGGAGGATTTTGTTGCACAGGGGGGCGAGTCCTGCTTAGTATGTCTTCGCAGATAGTTTCAAAAGAAGTCTGCAGCGACTGAGGGGCAGTTCCTTCCACTAGTTTGCACATCTACCAATAGAATAGGAAGAAGACAAATATATCAAATCTGACACGTTATTGTGATACGGTGAAGGTCAATATGCTCAAAGCCATCGACAAATGTCCAATAACAAATTAATTTACCTCGTTATAAAGCTGAGGCAATTTTAAACGATCTGGATCGTTGTCACAAGCTGCAGCTAAAATTTCTTCCGAACCTGCAAGGCATGAATATCAGTTGTCACTGGGCAAATCAAGGCAGAAAGAAAATACTGATTTTGATCTACCAGGAAGTGATTCAAGAAACAGACTGCACTTACCGATTTCTTCAACTCTTGGCAACTGATCACCCATTTGCTTATCAGTCTCCCCAGTGTACGGCAGATTTGTCCCCATGGTTTCCTTCTCAAGCTCCGCAATCTCATTTGCATACAATTCATCCTGAGAAAATAATTGAAGCGACCGAAATTCAGAGCCAAAATCAAATCAAAGGATCATGTTCCTCGCTTTTCTTCTATTTCTGAATGGAAATTATACATCATAGTTCATATTTCATAACCTTAAAACTATTAAATTTCTGGATAGATTTTATGAGAACCTTAGGAGTTATAACAAGAGCAATGATATTTATAAAAGCAGTAATAGTTTAAGCTATTTTCCGATATGCTCCAACACACTAGACAATTTGCCCACATGCAGGTAACAAGAGACAATATAAACTTACAAAGTATTCTTTCTGGGCTTCTGCATTGTTGCCTTTCTCCAAGAGAAGCACTCTTCGCTTGATAAATTCTACCAATCTTCTTTGCATATCTCTAAAATGATGCAACGTAGAAGACTCTTGATATGATTGAGGTTGGTTTACTGGATCAATGGTTCCCTGAACTACATTTTCTCCTACGTCATTTCCATTACCATTTCCAGCAGCGTTACCAGGTGCTTCAGTATTTTGTGCTTTAACCTGCCCCGGGACAGGAAGATTCATAAAAGGAAGATTCAACTCCTGACAAATAACTTCTTGAATCCCCAGGTCCTTGTCATCAACAATAGCTTGCCATCTTCCATAGCCATGCCTTGTGATCCAAGCACAAAAACAGTAAGTGAAGAATGTCCATACTGTATATTTAAACTGACAATTCCGGAGAAATGTCCCAAGAACATTAAAAAAATCAGATTGGCACAAACGACTCAGTTTCAGCATAAATGAAAGTGCTGCCCGCTACAACATCTAAAGCTAGATGCAGAATGAGTTAATCATGCCACTTTCAATATGATCCAGGAAAATTAAATGTAATGTATATAGTGTGGTGCTAGGGTTAAGAAGTATTGCCCAGACTATGTGAAGCACACTTCGGTAGATAACCAATACATGTGCTGCTATTCTGCTAACAAGACATAACACACAGAATGACTGACGTACGTATGAATGTAAGAGAGCTAATATTGATCTATGGGGCTATATTTTGTAAGTTTGCCTTCGACATTATGCTATGTATGTTTAGTTTTTTACATCATGCAGACAGGCAAATAGATGCAGAAACAAATTGCAGAAAAAGCAACAGCAATAGTAAAAATCATATGATAAATTCTTACTTTAATACGGCACGCAGTAATATTCCATCATGATACTCCTTCCAATATTTGCTACCCTTCAGTCCTGGGTAACGGAACATGATGTCTTCTTCATACAAAGGAGCGCCTGGATTTTCTGTTGCAAACTTCGCCTATACCAAAGAAAAAATAAAAACAAAGAAAAATCCAATGGGATGAAAGGTTGGTGGAAACACACTATAGATAAAAAATAAACATAGATAAGTAAATAATCCTCTTTACTTACTTAGAATATATCAAAATACTGGAAATCCAAAGACAATATTGCATGCATGAAAATGAAATTAGTATTACATGTGGCTACAAACTTACTTTCTGATGAATCATAGACATAACAGAAATCCGAACAAGTACGTCTTGTATCCTGAGTCCTTCTTTAGGGACACCATCTATAACAGTAATACTTTCTTTGTCAGAAATGGTAAATATTGAGAGTAAACATATAAAGAAAGGGCAGATAAGAACGACGGGCTTTCCAAGGATTATTACCTGAAAAGGTTGGGGAGTCTGTTAATGGTTGTTCAACTATGTGTTCCAAGAATAGAGTACCATAACTGAAATGAAATTTAAAAAAATAAAATAAAATAAAAAAATTAAAAAAATTATCAGAACACACCCACAGTACTCGAAGAATATGTACATGTATTTTGTCTCCGATAATACAGAGAAAAAGTGTGTTCCTTGTTTAGGGATATGATATGGATGAATGTAAGATAATAGAAAAGTAATATCAAGTACATAACATGAAGCCATTGGAATTTACTAGTGTCACACTGAAATGAATATGAGACCTGAGGAACTGTACAAAAAGAAAATCCCATTTGCATGCCAACATACCAACAGGAGAATTCCCACCAAGCAATATCTATTTGCATCATTACCTTATGTTATAGGTGCAGTCAGTTAAACAGGAGACCATAAATAAGGATCAAGAATACAGTCATTTTCCATTAACTTCTAATATGAGATGCAATAATGAAGGTTAAGGAAATACTGGCCTTTTACTTCCATGATGTTCATAGAGAAAACTGGGAAATTTGTATATGGTAGCAGCTAACAAAATATGAAGAACAAATCCAATCTATCTAGTATCTATCCATGTGTCCCACTGTAGTATAGATGCAAGTAGGAAAGAGAAGTTACGCTTTTATTTCGTCATATGTCTTCTTCATGCGTGCTACAAACTCCTTCCAGTCATAATCCCCCATCCCAAACCTGCAGGGTGTTCCAAAAATTCTTGTCAGAAGAATTATATACAAGATTATTTGAAACGTCAACACACCGCTATCACAGAGCCCCAGCCCCACAAGCTGGATGCATTCCAGACATTCTTGTCACAAAATAAACACAAGACAATTTCAGTAGATTCGTAGAAACAACCACTTTCACCGTCAGAATGTATATAGATCGAAATGGGAGGGAAGGAGGGTAGGCAAGTAATGGATAAACATAAAATATATGCATAAGCACTGGAAGAAAAAAAAAAAAAACAAGTTTAAACGGTACCTCATCAAAATTTGTACAAATGTAGCCCTCTGATTTTGATTGAAACCCAAGACTTTGAATGATCTTCCTTCTCCTTCCATCAAAGGAGGGGGTTCTGCACTATCCACTGCACAATAATTTATTTCAAAGTGGAAAGATGATCAGCATGAGATCAACTATTTGTCAAATTATTAATACACTACCATGTCTGTCAATATACCACGACTTCTCTTTTTATTAGGCTTTCTCCCAGCAAGAGTTCCAGAAAGAGGTGCAGAGGAAGCTGTTTCGCCATCCGTCACTTCAGCTTCATAGTTATCATCCTCTCCATCAGAACTTACATCTTCCAAACCAGCGAGATCATCTTCTTCAACAGATACCATCTGAACAAATTCAATACGTAATTGATACAAATCCATAAAGACTAAGATTTTAACAGCACTTTTTAGCGTGTCTAATAGTATCTTTACACCTTTTTTACCAACTAAATTGAGAATTTGGATTATTAAAAGAATAATAATAATTAAAACAGAGGAATTTATTTATATGTAGATTAGTTAAGAAAGAACATGCCCCATGATGCAAGCAGACACAACCAGACCCCCATATAGCTCGCAGCAAAAGCACATCTCTCTTACAAAAATAAATAATAAATAAATAAATCAGCAACTTGAAGAAATACCTGCTTACGACTTCTCTTCCCTTTGCCTAAAGCATTAAATTCTTCAACTTTATGCACTTCATATCTGTCCTTTAACAAATCTTCCCAGAAATTTGTTTTCTCTGAAACGCTTTCTGTAGGTCTACTGTCCACTGCAGCCTTTTCTGGTTCCTCCTCTTCTACGGCCTCTGCTTCGTCAATGTATTCAAAATTTGCAACCTATGGCACATGATGCAGGTTTATTTAGTTTAGGGGGAAAGAAGTTTAACAGAAGAAAACAAATCAGGAAACAGAGGGAATGAGATTAAACAATAAGAAATCTTATGGAAGATGACTGTTATTGCCTATATAAAACCAAGGAACTACCAAATGTAGCAACCCTTGATGACTAAACACGACAGAAGGAGACTCCAGACTAAGTTTGCAATTTCTGCAGACAGAAACTTCAGACTCCAACAATACACAGATGAATATCTCTTTCCTCTACATAATGGTAAGCTATCTCATCAGAAAGCAGTTCAGAGAAAACAAATTTCTGGGACGAACCAACAAGGGACGAGTGTACCACCGCCCCTTTATTATATTATGATAGGTAGCTTTGTTCTATTTACCTTCATATATATACTCATAAAAAAAAACCACTTGAGGCATAAATTCTTAAAATGATAAATTAATTACAAAATTTTCTATATCTTAAAACTTTGGTAAGTGTATGACTAAAAAAAATTTAATTAGAATACAGCACATCTATGTATATAAGGAAAGAAAATCATGATAAAATGGACAAAGAAGGTAAAGAATCAAGAGTATTACAACCACCCCCCTGCCCCAAATGAGGAAAAGAGGATAGAGAAAATGAACAACCATTACAATTATGCCATATTTACTATATCACGCAATCAAACAGTTGATTCTAATAACTAGAAACCTCCTGTGGAGAGGCAGAGAAAAAAAAATAGAGAAAATTATGATATCTTTTATTAATATATTATCTTGTTAATTACTATAATGCCACCATTTTTTTCCCAAAGTGAAAGAGGGTGTTATCACTGTTATGGAAAGTTTTGGCCAAAAATGAGGAAAAACTCATTTAATAATAGTATAGATATGATCATTCCAGAGACGGTCAAAATTAGAACCACTTCAAGATTGCACATAGCATCTCTTCCTTTGTGAAATACTAAAAGTCAATCTAAATGCTACAGCATTAAATTTAACCATATAGTACCACAGAGAACCAGATTGTGTACAAATGTGTAATTATCCCTACATTAAGATACAGCTATCGTATGTGACTCAACCAAATATACATATTCTGCTAGTGTACAATGGTCCAAGCTCATCTAAAACACTACGTAAAAAGTAAAAGAAATGGCCAGACAAACTACCATGCTTAATATATTAAGCTGATACCTTGAGTTACGAAAACAAACACTACTTTCTTTAATGGCTAAGCTCCAACACATTATGTTATCATCACTATCAAACAGTTTGAGCAATAGAAAACAACTAAACACAATACGTGTGCTGCTAAGGAATTAAGCTTTATGCACATCACCACTGCGTCTTATGCATATAAACTATAAACTTAATGACCTTAAAAATCATAAAATGTATACCTTAAAGGCCTTTAAAAATCCATCTTCATCTTCGTCCTCCAACACAGCATCATCATCCCCAGCTTGTTCACGATCAAGTAATCTATCAATAAAGAAACAAGAAGCATAAATAAATAAGTTCGGCACATACATCTAAATGCTGTCAATCGAGAGAACCAAAGCTTACTACAAAATTTACCTATCTATCGCGGCATCATCATAATGAATTTGACGGGATTTTCCTACTTCATCATTTTCATCAGCAAATAACTCCTTGGATCCATATCTAATGATGTCATCGAGCTCTTCCTAAAGTGAAGTTAGAACCATTTAAAACTTTGATCAAATTTCATTGGAACATAATGCTTTTTCTCCAATTAATAATTAAGATATTTGCAAACCTGGTTGATGTTTTGAGCCTTTAACCTTCCAACAACCAAATGCTCCAATACCATTTTCTTCTTAGTCAGTTGCATCATTCTTTCTTCAATCGTTCCTCGTGTTATTAGCCTATAAATCATCACCTGCACCCCCAAAACCCCTTTTATAACACTGAAACAAAACAAAAAAGAATAATGGATACCATTTGAAGTATTAAATCTAACCTTGTTAGTTTGCCCAAGTCGATGAGCTCTAGCCATAGCTTGTAGATCAGCATGAGGATTCCAATCACTGCAGACCGAACTTACATTCCTTAAACTCTGTCCTATAATACTTCCTTCATATCTTTTATTTAAAATGATTTCAGAGTTCCATGCGGTGGCAAATGCAACATAGGACGAGTGGGGGCCATTGCCCCCAGTGAAATATTGGACTTTCTTACCTAAGCTATTTGGCCCCCATATGATCATATCTATAGCTTAGGCATAATAATAGTATCTTTATGATAAGAGGCAAAAGTTTGAATGGATATGTAATTTCAATAGACAAAAAAATATCTATCTGGCCCTATGATTATTAAACAAAGATTGAGAAGCTCTATGTCTTTTTTTCATTTAAAAAATGCAATCTGAGTCTCTCTCTCTCTCTTGAATAAACTTTTCTACAGCAATTCAGCCCCAAATTTGTGGATTTATGCAAAGATAGCCTATAATATGACTCTTACTTAATTCAAACAACTATTGCTTCCTATATTGCAGGTCAGTTAAAGTTCTTCATCTTCTCACTTTGCAGAGGTCAACTATAAATATACTGAGCAGCACTGTTTCTGTTCTGCTGTGAAAGTACTGAATTTTTGTGCTAGGAAATGTATGATTGCAAATGTATGGATTGATTGTAAATGCTTTTGTTTTCTGGGATATGTATTGATTAGAAATATTATCATTATACAAAAACTGAAACATTTGTTGTAGTTTTATTTCGTGTTCGTTTAAAAAATATAAAAATATTTGCTTTGCCCCCGTGTAAATATATTCCTGCGTCCCCCACTGTTCCATGATAAAACTTTTTGAAGGATTTCAAAGAGGTAAGAAAATGTTAGTATAGTTTAAATACTTACCTATCATATATGATCACTGTGTCAGCAGTTGCAAGGTTTATGCCCAAGCCCCCAGCTCTAGTGGAAAGCAGAAAGCAAAACCTGGAAGAATTTTTGGCATTAAATCGATCTATCCTTATTTGTCTCTCAGCTCCACCAACTTTACCATCTATTCGTTCATACTGCCATTTCTGAAAAATTTGAAAATTTTAGAACTGTTAGATATAACCAGAAAAGTTACCGACTATTTCATTCTGCAAAACTAGATGCTAATATATAAGAATGTAGACAAAAAGCAAAATAACAATGCGTTTATACTTTGTATGTACAGTAGTCTTCTAACAAATCCAACATGTGTTGAAATTGTGAATAGATAAGCACCCTGTGCCCTTGCTGCTTAAGTTTCACCAGCATTTTGTCCAATACTTGCAGTTTTCCAGAAGATTCCAAAAGTTGTCTGCCAAATGGTAAAAGAAAGTGGAACCACATATCTCAGAACACCACCTCAGAATGTACAAATGTAGTTAATAGAATAACATTCTATCAATTAAAAAAATTCAGACACTATTTTCAACTCAAGCAGAAGACTGGAATAATCTACTACAGCATTATGAACTTCATCAAAATAAATTCACCAACTCCTTACGAAACAAACCAACTTTAGGCAAGAAACAAAATTACCTGTGAGATTCATTGGCATCTTCTATGTCCGGTTCAACTCCCTCTAGCATATAAGCATGACAACAGAGCTTGCGCAATTCCATGACCACATTGATAAGAGATATCTGATAACCACTTGTTAGGCTTTTGATATTTTTTTTTTCGGGTTGGGGGGGGGTGGGCAAAAAAAAAAAATTGGTAGAAGAAATAAGAGTATCATTTAACTACATCACGCAAAGTTACCTGTGCACCACCACGACGAGTCAGTATCTGATAGTTACGAGTCAGAATTGCTTTGTAATATTCTTTCTGCTTGCTGCTTAATTCAATGCGTAATATAAGTTCCTTCTTAGGAGGCAGTTCTTTCATGACATCTTTTTTCACCCCTGCAGTACCAATAACCAATTTCCACACACATTTCAGCAATTTTTCCCTAGATTGGTTAGAAGAAATTAAAGCAATTAAACTTAAGTGCAGTAACAACCACTACACATATTAAACATTAAACTAAATCAAAGTTAACAGAACTACAGAAAATACATAAGGCAGCAATGTGTTCAACAGGTATCAGCGACAAATGTTTTCACGTCTTTAGGGTTTTAACATAAGAAACCATGTTAACTGTTATCTTTCATGAAATGCAAAACTAAGAACTAATAATATAAAGAAGTCCGGATATTCATGACATCTGTTGATACGAATAAGGTTGGAGTGTGGGGTGATAAAAAATAAAAGAAGACTGAAAATGAGCCACAATAAAACCAAAAATTGAACCACATTAATAGAGTTCCAAAATTTTCTTGAAGATCCAAAATGCAAAATTGTTCAAACCAAAAATTTCATATTTAGTCAGGATGTCTTCAAGAAACAAAAAGAAAAAGAATCAAATAACAAAGCTCACAGAGTGTATAACTATAAGTAATGCATCTAAGGAAATCATATGTGCATATGTTATTAGTAGGGCACGTTACACTTGATAGAGTTTTGAATTCATACTTCGAAGAAGATGAGGAGCGAGTATTTTGTGAAGCCTGGAGATCTGCTCCTCTTGATTTATATCCTTAAACTCTTCCTGGAACTCCTCTAGACTTGCAAACTGCATGTAAAGTACACATGAAAAGGTACGAAATACAAAAAGGCATTTATTTCCAATTAGCTAAATTCAATTTCATAAAGTGCATGGCTCATACTCACCTTGGCAGCATCAAGGAAGTGCATAAGCATGAAAAGTTCGTCCAGATTGTTCTGAAATTGTATAACATATGTGACCACAAGTAAGTTTGGAATGAATAACTTTGATATATGCAACTAGTTAATTTATGTATATATGCAACTAGTTTATTTATGTCAGCTAAATCATAAGAGAACACACAAAGAACATAAACAAAATCAAGCTGACTATGTTTTGCGACGCCCAGAAAACCGTAAGGCACAAAAGAACGATAAATTGAGAAACAAACCAAATCAGCATTGTACCCAAAAAGAAATTGTAAACGTAACTAGAATGGTTCAATCTTTTCACAGTGACAGATAGTTGTTAGGAAGTATTAGAAAGGGCAATATAAGGGAAAGCATATCTATCACACAAGACACTACATAATCAACCTGAAGAGGAGTTCCAGTCAGCAATGTGCGATGATTAGTCCAGTACTGCTGTAATGATGAAAACAATTTTGAATCCTTGTTTTTGAGACGATGCCCTTCATCAACAATCTACATATCGATGTCAGCATTAGGCACAAACCAAATATTAAGATATGTATGGAATGTACATATAGAGCAACAGAAAATTACCATACACTCCCACTTTATCGGTTTCAGTGATGTAGAGTCCAAGTTAATCATCTCATATGATGTGAGAAGGACATCAAACTTGATCCTATCTTGCTTGCTTTCCCCACTGATCTGACCAGATTTCTTTTTCTTGATCTTCTTGTGATTTTTGGGGAAGTAAAATTCGTATTCACGTATGACCGCACGGGCTTGGGAAGAGCCAACATACATAACCTGGACCAAGTGAACTTTTATTCAGAATCACATTTGATTCATGATTGATCATAGATCATATGAACATTCAATGCACTTACAACATTCATTTGAGGTGCCCATGTTGCAAATTCCCGTTCCCAATTTCGTAATGTTGAAAGTGGAGCCACCACTAGATGTGGATAGACTCTCTCTTCAAAGAGAGATGCTAAAAAAGCTATACTCTGTATAGTTTTGCCTGCAACCAAATAAATCTCAAGCTGTTGGTAAAATTCAGCTATTAGGAAAGAAAATTATGCCACAGGTTAAAATAATATATATACTGACCAAGTCCCATCTCGTCTGCAAGTATGACATGAGTTTGTTTGGACCAGGAGAAACGTAAGAAGTTCAAACCTTCAAGCTGATAGGGATGCAGTGTACCTTTATTTACACCAGGAAGCACTCAGGCGTCCATAGTCAAAATAAATCGCAGAGGAAGAGTGAAGCAAGCCAGATTCTAAGTTCATAACAGACAGAAATGATACCTCCAGAAAGAAATTCAGGACTGTGTTCGAACTGTTGAAACTCTTTCTGCTTCTTTTTTGGTTCGAGAGCATCTTTAAGACTACTCTTCTGCTTACCAGACAATTTCTGAGATCTAGACTGTATTTTATGGAATCTCTCTATTTCTGGTTGAAATGTCGAGATATCAGCCTCCACCTCCCAATAGCATTCATCGTAAGGAAGTTCTTTCCACTTTACAAGATATTGCTTCTCATCGTCGCCCCTGAAGAATCCAATAAGAAGCATTACTAACATTCTAAACTTCCCCTACAGCACTGAGGTCTTCCTAGTAACCACCTCATATTGATTTGAATTTCAAATGAACTGAAGCATACAAACGTTTTCGTGGACAAATGATATTGGTACTCAATAGACAAAAGAAGTTAGAAACGGGACCTGCAAGCAAGGATCCGATCAACAGTTGTCCATTCGGGTCGAATGGCAACAAATTCATCATCTGTGTTATTATTTGAAGAACTTTGACGATTGAAATTGTTAACCTTCTGCTTTAGACGTGGGTACGTCTTGAAAGCTTTGAAAAATTCTTTCTCAGGAATCCTGAAAGAAAATAAATTGGCAGGTAAATGGAAATTCTCAAACAGATAATTGTCACGTAAAACTAGCTTACTACCCAAAATGGAAATACAATTTTCCAGAGTAGCACGAAAGACAATCAGCTTGCATTTAGGAATGGTTTTCAGAGTGAGAGAACTTTATGTAAGCTAGCCACTATTCTTAAAGAGAGTATAAGAGATCCAGCAAACAGATTTAGCCCCTATACATAAAGATAAGCTGAAACCATTAACAAATTACCATGTGCAATGTAGATATGATAATCCCTTCCACTTCACAAGATATTGTTTAACAAAAATTTGCTTTGAACCCAGCTTTGAGGCGTCACTATCATCGGCCACAGTAGGTCGCATTTCACAATCCAGAATCTTGTCGATGTCAGTCAGAGGGCTCACCTGCAAACATAGGAAATTTTGTTCTCAGCCATCACCAAAGCATTTCATCTGTAGCTGGTTTAATAGAAGCAAAAGTAGGCAAGGAAACATACACATTCCGGACATCGCCAGCTGTCAGGGAGAGGAGCCTTTAACGGGGGAAGTAAACACTTAGCATGATATGCATAGTTGCATGTCTCACATTCCATAAGATTCTCGCTTTCCCCACACGCTTGACAGGAATTATCTTTCTACATACCCCGAAAAAGAAGTATAAGAAAATACTTGTTGTAATTTGTAAATTGAAACAAAATATGGCAACACAATAGACTTCAAAGTATTATTAGTTATCGAAGAAGTGATAAACAAACCACGTCAGTCCTATCAATCTTCTCAAACTTTTCCTGAGCTCTTCCAGGTTTTCCAGTCCCAAAATCAGCATCATCATCAGACTCATCAATATTATAAACTGGCTTTCGGTCTGATCTAGTGCGCAGCCTCTCAACCAAGCTACTCATATTCTGCAGAGTGAGAGTAGATATTGAATCAGCATTCAATGATATGCTAATAGTCATGCAATGCTAAAATGAAAATATGGGAGAAAGCTGTAGCGAGGCGTAAGTGAGTCCCCCACCTGGAATCCACGCTTAAGAAATCTCCGAGCTTCCACCTTGGTTGATCAAGCCTTGGGTCACTGGAAATCCTAAACCTGACAATTCTAAGTCAGTAACTTTCTAGGGCCAAGCGACCTGTATAGCATTTTCAATCATGTAAATAGTTTCAACGAACCACTAACTTTCACAAGAAGACACAACTCCATGTTTCCTCGTCGTTGGCACAGAATTAAACAAAGCATATATACCCAATCAGTGCCGACAAGGAAGAAGGCTTAAGTAAGTCTTGAATCATGATTCATTATCCTTTGTAGTTGGCAGCAATAACCACAAAATAGCAATGCTTCATTTGTACATACCTAACCCAGACCAAACCTCGTAACCTTGGCCTTCTTTGATCTTTAATTAAATAATAGTACCACAAGTCCACACATCAAACTAGTGACTAGCCTTAATTGGAATTTCTATACATCCAATAGGTTCCGAACGACCTCACCGAAAACACAAACTCAGAACAACAATTATCTATATATACTTGCAGACAATATTCATATAAGCTTGCCAACATATCAATCTAATTCAAATGCCAAGACTTGAGAGTTTCAATAAACCATTACTTGTCTTCCAACAGATTCCATCTAATTCAATTGAGTTGTTAGCAACATCCAGAGAACTAATTCATTCCAACTCTTAACTATAATTAAACCTATTGAATTAGAACCCAAAGCATGATTATAATTCAACGTCATTGACAACTCCGCCTAACAGACTGCGAATTGAAGGGTTTCTTTTGACAGGAAATTCAGAATTGGACCACCATTTCTTAGGGTGAGACCTAGTGAAGTGCTCTGTGTGTGAGAATGAAAGGTAAAAGTGAGCAGAATGTAAAAGGAATTAGAGAGAGAGAGAGAGAGTTACCGGAGTTTAATGGATCTGGGGACCAAATGCCTGAATTTCCTGAGCTCCGAGAACCAGAGTTCCGAGCGGGTTCGAGAAACTGAAAGAGGGGTTAAAAAAAAAAAACAAAATATGAAAGGCGGTGTAGATGGAGTCTGACCCCGGTCACTCGAGGATTTAGCGTGAGCTTGTTGATTTACTGGGGCTTTATATAGCCTTTGGCTTCGAACGAGATTTACCATGTTGTTTTGGGGATGAAAATATAATTTGGTGGAACAACAGGGGTTGTGTAGTGAATTAGTGATGATGCCACTTGGGTGCCATGTGACGGTGTATAGTAAATCAAAACTTTAGTTAGTGGAAAACATTTTGTAAAGCGTGGTTCATTTCTTCGTTACCCGGTTTGATCGGCAAGAATGTTAAAATAGAAAAATGATTTATTTTTCTTACCATATTGATATGGAATTGAATAGGTTTTGACATTTTCATGTAGGTGTTTGGAACATTATTGGAAATTAAATTCTGAAATTTTTTTCCATTCCTAGTATAGAGTTTGATAAGTCATAAGAATGAAATATAAAATTATAATTTTCAATAATACCCTGTTACTAATTAATGTACAAATATGACATCACTTATAAGGAATATTTGTGGATGAATATAAATTTTTTAGAGGGATAATTTATGTAATTTTGCCTTTTACAGTGGAAAATGGAAATAGAATACCACCCCTGACTAGGTAATTCTATTCAGGCTTTATGAGGGAATCAATTTCCAGTCAAATCTCATTTTTTATTTCCTTTCCAAACTCCTATTACAACCAAATGGTACCTTTAAATGAATAATGAAATTGATTCCCATTTCATACTATGATTTCCTGCTATCCAAACGGAGTCTTTTTGTTCTTAAGAATGAGATGTGAATTTTGTAGAGCATTTACCATTAAAAAGAGTTATATAATCGTACTAGTAGCATGTGCACTTCTGTGCCCTAAATCCTAATGCAAAAAGTTTTTGTTGATTTGCTTTGCTCTTTATGAATAAACATGTGTTCATTTAGTTAAGATATGTTACTTGTTGTGACGATCACGCGATATATTGTACCTTTAAAAGCACACGTTATTTTTTTGTGTCGATTATGTTACGTGTGTGATGAGTAAAGTGCGTAGTAATTATGATTATAAAACCAAATGTACATGTGTATGCTGTTTGGCACATCCCACAAATATATATATATATATATACAGTCCTTCTTGGCTAAGGACATCCTTAGTTTTTCTTAGGTACGGATTTCAGGTTTTAACCCACTTTCCGATCACATTTTCACATCTTAACCGTTCAGTTTTTAGGTTCTAATGTATAGATCACCTCTGAAAATTTTCAGCCAATTTGATGATCGTTAAGGTATCCAAAACTGTAATTTACCATTATAAATACGAACGGTTCCGGTTCGACAGATTCGGTCCGTTCGTGTAAATTGCAGTTTTGGATGTCTTAACGATCACCAAATTGGCTGAAATTTTGCAGGGGGGATCTATACATTAGGCTCTAAAAACTGAACGGTTAAGATGTGAAAATATGATCGGAAAGTGGGTGAAAACACCAAATCCGCACCTAAGAAAAACTAAGGACATCCTTACCTGAGAAAAATCTTATATATATATATATATATATATATATATATATCTACACATGTATGTTAGATACGTATCTTGTCCCTGTAATCATTTAGAATTATAATATTTTGCTTGTAAACATTTATGTTCCAATATAGAATGTTCGATTTTTTGTTTTGCTTTAATAAATTCTCGAACTTCAGTGATAGCCAAAATATTTTCAAAAACAAATGTATTGAATAACAATACCAAATTCACTCGTTGACAATACATGTTGAGATTGCGAATGAAGTAATATCTGTGAATGTGACTGGACTAAGTCAACTAATCATCAAGTTTATTTAGTTAGTGCTTTACTAATTTTCATGTCCAACAATATGAATGCAAATTTCTCAATACTTACAACTCTGCAAATGCATACATCTATTTCATGTATTCACAGTTCATCACAACGTCTTGTAAGCACTTTCCTAAGTGCCCAAATAAAAAAGTTGAGAAAACTATGAATACATAAAGCTCATAGGAAAAAAAATTACTTAAAATCCTTATGGACCGTTTTACAAATATTCTAAAATTATACTCATATGAAGCAAGTCATTCTAACAAGGATCACTAAAATGAGGACTAGTTGAAAACCAATGTGTTAAATCCATTTTTCGATCACATTTTCACAAATCAACCGTTAGATGTTTAGATATTTACGTGTATATCATTTATGCAATTTTTCAACCAAATTGTAAATCGTGATTTATCAGTTATAAACATGAACGGTTCATGTTTGACATATTTAATTCATCAATTGATTTGATATAGTTCAATACCTTAACAACTAGCAATTTAAACGAAAATTTTCAGAAGTGATCTACTCATACAAACATAAACATATAACAATTGATTTATTATAATATAATAAAAAAATGGGTCTCCCAAACCGTTGATTAGGAAGCCCTCAACTAGTCCTGATTATAATAGCTCCCCTCATATGAAATACGTGTTTGTATGCCAAGTTTGCCCACTAAAAATGAGGACAACAAGATTTTAACAAAGAAGGCAGATTAATAACTCAGGTAGGATTTCTTAGCTTTTTTAGGAGTAATTAATGCCCCCAAATCATGCTCGAATGCGAAAATGATGAGTTTTAAAAAGAAGAAAAAAAACTTTAAAAAGAACAAAAAACAATAATAAAAAAAAAATAAGGGAAAAAATTTAAAAAATGAAACTTGAAAAATGAAAATGCAGTGAGCATGGATCGAACACACGACCTTCAAATCTTCAGTCTGACGCTCTCCCAACTGAGCTATCCCCGCGACTGTTGGTTAATCAAACACTTGAAAAATTAAAGTTTGGCTTATGATTTACAATTTCCAGTAAAAAACTTTAACGAGTTCAACAATGAAAAACTGAAACATTATCATAATTATTAGTAACACGTCCAAACTCAGATGTTATTACTCTGTAGAGGCCAAGACTATATGAAGTCTCAATCACACGAGGATAGCTGAATGCCAGAATCCAAGTTCAAGAAATTCGACTATATGAAGTTTTGCTCCCCTTGAACCCCAAAATACAAAATTTAGCGTTCATCAAATGCCGAAGGCGAAATTGTTTATTTTCTCAACGGAGACTCAAAAGCAAGACAAGAAAAACGACAAAGCCAGAAAGAGCAGCAAGCATCTGAGGTAGGTTGCAATGTATTATGCAGCTTCATATTTTACAGGAAAACTGCTTCCATTTATCCTAGAAACTCGTCTTTCAAATGCCTTAGCATTTCACAAATCTAAACTAAACATTCTAAGCTACTGTCCGGCGCAACCTGACTCTGCTTACGTTTGATAATAAAAGGCAGCATATAAAATGATATAACCTTCCACTGTGTAAAAAGATGTATCAAGTATACAAAAAGTGCATGTCATGGGGTGAATAGTCTTCAGAATAAATGGTTGGATGGAGCTGAATGTGGCGATCATCGAATGAACCACCCTTTGACAAAGCAAAAAGACCTTTGAAGCAAGTAAACAGGCCTTGTATTCCCCATATATGTGACGAAAACTCTCAAAATCGGTGAAGAGCAGGAGCTCATATCAAAGAATAACTATCTATCTACCTATCTGTTCAGAGGCTCTAATTGAACTTCCATTCTTCCTGATGTATGTGATTCTTTCTCTGAATGTATTCCATTTGGGCTCAACAAATCAACAGAGTCATCCTCCTCAAGGTTCCCCAGCACCCAATTGCTTCTGCCGATACTTCTATTCCTCCTTCTTTGCCTTTCATAGTATTCCAGATAGATTACTATCAATGCACAGATCAAGAACCAAACTATCAAAGCTAAATTTAGTCCATCAACATTTTCGCCACCATATCTATCACCTAAATGCTTCAGTCCGGTGAAAAGTGCTCCAAAACCTACTACAATGGCAGATCTGCCCCCGATCACATGAAGATACTCCCATAGAAGCCTTTTAGTGGAAACCTGCTCTCCATTATTTGGTCTCTTTGGCCTTAGGTATGCATTCACTGGTTGCATACAAACCAAAAATATAGCCGTGGTTCCAAATTTGACATGTAATGAGCCGAAAAAGAAACCACGGAGCTCAGCAACGGCAAAAAGAAGGGCAAGTAGAACGATTGCCAAACCTGAGTACTGCAAGTATACATGAATCCGGTACCAACCATCACCCTTAACATGTTTTAAGTATCTAGCCGCCAGTATTCCACCAGGAAGCAAGATAGCCCAAGCGAGAAACATCATAAATCCATGCACTGCTAATACTGGCTGTAAATCCTGCTCTGCCTCTGCAGAACCACGCATAAGCAGCACCCTTATAGGCCTACTGCTGGTAGCAAAATGCATATTTTGATCACTAAGATGATCATCGGTCCATGTAGCACCCATTGCCCATATAATTTTAAGAGGAGTAGTTGGATCAATTATGTTTTTACACTCGGGCTTATCACTCTTACCACATGATGGTTTCAAAGGACGAGTGAACTCGAATGTAATGATCCCATTTTCTGACCTGCACCTCATATATGTCAAATTCTCATGTGTAGGATGCACACTCGAGGCATCCATGCCATCAATCCAGTAAGTATTTACCCGCCCTTTGCCAATATTATCAATCCAACCCACATAAGCATAGCTGTTCACCATTCCCCTACCAAATCCTATTGCCAAGAAACCACTTTTCTTCTCACCCCGGACTGCAATAGATATAGAATCATGTGCCAGTGTCCAAAATAAGGTAACTTGCTGATCATCCAAAATAACACTGTTATTATACATATCTGATAGACCCCCATCAACCACCTGTACCTTCCATCCCATTTTCTGGTCATAAAGAGATTGATAGTACACTAGGTCTGGGGTATTCCTGTCTGGTGCCCAAATTAGCTCCTTGGGACTGGCTTGAACTCCTTGAGCTTCTGGTCCTCCAGCATAAACAATCTCGCTTGCATTCCTCAGTGTAGCATTCCCACCAAGAGGATCTGAAGTAATGTAGAGAGCAACATCATGCCCAGCTTGTATTGAAAACGTGACCGGCACCCCTCTTTCGACTCTCAACACCGGAGCCTCTTTCTTGTTAATGTAGAGAACCTTTGAAGGGTTCGGAGGGTCTGGATAATGCACTGCCTGCCCGGAAGTAACCACAAGCGGGGCCTTTGCATCCGCAATAATGAGGTGCTGATCCTCCTTGTCATCGGCCTCTATAGGACCATAACAGTCATCCACATGCTCAGACACATTCAGCTCCAAATGGCCATAAACCACATCCTGGGGTCCCCCATGGTTTTGGGGAAGATAGTAAGGCTGAAGAGTATCCGGTGGCCTGATCGGCCCCACGGCCCAAATCACCGTCCTTTTCTCGGTATGCTTCACCGCCAAATCATACTTTTTATCAGCTGATTCCAACGGCCTCTGGTACCTAATAAACGACACGGCGTCCCTCCGGTGGCCGTAAACCAATTTGGTATTGTTCACCAAGCCATTCGGGGCCGTCCCTTCGTATCTCGTATCGGGGCACACCCCTTTGACGGAGCCGTCCTTGTACACGGTGCACTCGCTGTACTTCGTGATGTAAAAATCATCCACAAACGGCATTCCGTCCTCTTTGAATCCGGCGACGGCCACATCAGCTCCGAGCATAAACTGGTGTGTGATATTCGGCCGGGCCCACCCGAAAGCCATGTAATTCGTCGACCCGGTGGCAGCCTCCAGCCCAATGTCAATCACATTCTCCTCAGGACGCAGTGTCCATCTAACCCTAAAATCGTCGGACAAACTCTTGCAATTTACCAACATAGTCGGCTCAGTGTAAACCTGACCGGTCCCATTCCCTGAATCGCTCGCCGGAGATGGAGAAGGAGCCAAATCGGAGCTACCGGACGATCTGTTTACTACATCCCGGAGCACGATGTGACCGAAGTCGGAGGAGGTGGGGAGGTCCCAGACGGCGAGGACTTGGATCTGATCCCAGGTGACATTGTCCCTCAGGCGCACAGTGAAGCTCGCGCTTTTGTAGGTCTCGTTGAGCTTCTGGTCGGAGATTACGAAGCCGGCGGTGAGATTATTGAAATCGGGGGCGACGGCGCCCCACCAGTGGACGTCGGAGCCGGAGAGCATGTCGAAATTGGAAACCTGGAAGGAGCAATCGTCGAGTATCTTAATGGAGCCTCTGAGCTGGTGCTGGAGCATTTTGAATTGGGATTCCAAGTTGACGAGAGGGCTGGTTTTGGGGCAATTGGAACCCGGATCGGCATGGCAGAATGTAAGGAGGAGGAGGAGGAGAGACCCTAGGAAGATGGTGGCGGTGGGCTTGCGAGGCATGAGGGGTGTGGAGATCCGGATCAGATCGGATCTTTGGTTTTCGGGAGTTTGGGGATCCAATCAGCAGTTGCTATGTGTAAACAGGAATTCAGAGAGAGAGAATGACAGAATTACACCTGATGATGTTGATCGGAGAAACCAGAGAGATGAGGCGGAGGCTCGCCGGTGATGCTCCGGTTATTCAATGGCTGCTTTGTTGGGTAAAAGAGTAGACAAGAGAAAATGGGGTGACTTGTTGCGTTGCGTTGCGGAGTGACTTTTTAAAAAGAGGTTCGCCACGTTCTCTCTGGAGTTTGAAGAGTTTTTGGGAACAATTTCATTTAGATTCACGAACTATTTGTTATTCGGTGGCCAGGTGTTTATCGTTATTGCTCATGCTCATACATGGTATTCGTTGTGTTTATACATTTTTCTTATTTTGTATGCATTTTATGGTATTGGTTCGTTTTATACCTTCTCATCTTAAATTAGAGACTGAGCAAATATAAATTCTAGAAACATATGCTCCGTTTTCAAGGCTTCGGCGCGTCTTAGTATACGGCTTTTGACATAACTGACCTCACATGTAGAGGATTGAGATTGCGTGATTGTTGAATGTAAAATTACACTGCCATGTATAGAAGAATTTTCGTTCAGCGCGTGGAAAATCACTGTGACACTATGAGTTGAATCTAAAACCTTCCACTTAAATGAGAAACTGAAGCCACGAGACAAATCATGAGCATCATGAGAATGAATGACATGCTTTTGATTTGATTATCTACCAAGACCAACACCATGTTATTGGACGTAGCTTTTGGGGAAAAAAAAAATTGTAGACCTTGTCTTATGCGGACGTTATTTACTAAAAGAAACAACTTCGAAGTCTTCGAATTTGAGATCATGAGATGCCAATATTTAAGCCTTTTGCAGTTTTGCTTGATGTTACGTTAGTAAGAAATGCATCAACAGCCTGTGACTACCAAGTCACAACCCAAAGGGCACAAGCCAATCAGAACTAATTTTTGTTTTCAGACTTCCCATTGGACAATCAGCACAGACGAGCACTTCTAACAATTGCTGGAGAAAACTACAAGCTTTCCGGTGAATCAATTTCTGCACTTGAACTGCAGTATTGAGATTTTCTAAATAACTGCTTCCTCGACATCTTTAGGCACCACGAGTTCTGCCGACTCTGTACTTGTTCAGCCACAATGTTACAGACAATGCTTTGATTATAGCACTATTCTGTTCAGTGAAATAGAAGACTTAAAACGTCTGCAAAACCTTACATTTAAGTATAAAACTACAAATGAGCAAAACAATTGTTTCTGTTCATCCATTTTGGGATTCTTGTTGATGAGAACAATTGTTGCTGTTCATACATTTGGGAGTCTTGTTGATGAGAACTACGATGAACCAAACCTCGTAATACCATATGTGCATCACAGACGATAGATTTGAGTTTAGAAAAGATTCACTTAGACCACAGATAATCTGCTGCTTCTGCCAGCTTCCCTTCATTTTGTCCACTCACTACTCTGTTCATATCGTGCACCAAGGAAATGACATGAAGGTATCTCACTGCTGCCCCCATATACATGCATACAGATATTTCAAGAAGATACATGAGTGATAATTGATCAAAGAACAACTAGCACCTTATAAAAAACTGCAGAACTACAAAATTATCCAAAAGAAGCAAAGAACAAGAATGCATAGCCTTCCAAGAGAGAAAAGAAATGACAGGCTGATGAGAAAGAGGGAAAGAGCTAATGAAGTAGGTTCACTGGGGAAAGTAACTCATTAAACGGAAACATTTATTGAAACACTAACTGCAATAATTTACATGAAACTCAATGCTACACAACCAGTTAAGGTTTCAGTTACAAGCAAGCAACGATGACAAGTTAAAACTAAAACAGCAACTCTTTTGCGAAAAGTGTACAAGGAAATGCTACATGTCTCACACTCAATAGTCTACAAATATTCATCAATCTTTTTGACAATTATCTTCTTTCAATTAGTACTCTGTCCATTTTCAACACCCAGACCATACAAAACACCTGCATATTTCTCGGTGGAGCCACTGAAGAAAGTATCCCTCAATTTCCTAAAGGTGCACGCTGTAAGCAAACTGTCCGAGCCTGCTTGATGGCACACACCAACTCTTTCCACATCCAACAGTTCTGCAAGCTTGTTCAACCCACCATGGAGGCTGTTGCAAAACTTCATCAAATGCTTGATATCATACACCATTGGGAAGTATATCTTGATCAAATCAAAGAAACCGGCTTGCGTGTCAGGCAAACTCCTACAAGTCAATAGCTTGAGCAGGTATCCAAAATCATACCCGCTATGGAAGGTGACCCAATGCACAGCATCATTCAACACAATCCCTGAAGACATCAAAAGCTCGGCAAACCGATTCACATCAATACCCTTCTCGCTGTTCTTCTTGAAGTCAATCCCACATTGACGCAACAACTCAATCGAATCGCTGGCAAAGATGTCCTCGGTGACATTGAACTCGCGGAAATTGAACTGCCAAATGAAAGAGTTTTCGGTTCCACAAGTAGGCAGGTTCCCATTCTCATCCGAGAAAGTGAGGCCCAACTGAATCAATTTCAACATATCAACATTGTCTTTCAGGGTCTGATAGTTGTAATCACTAATGTTTTTAAAAGCCCCCACAGGGCGAAGAACCACCCCGGGGAACTCGGTATCCATAGCAACATAGTTATACTTGTCAACTATACCGCGAATTATTTGAAACTCTTCCTCAAGATTATCATTCCACACCTCCCGGATTTGAATCGAATCCCCTTTCGGCAAAATTGACATTTCCAATCTATCAAATTAAGCAACACAGCGACCAATACTATCAAACCCAGATCTTTAAACACACCCTAATCGCTCAAGAACGAACCCCCTCAACTTGGATTAAGAAAGTTTCCAGCTTTCAACCAGATCTAGACCGAACCCAAATAAACAAGATATAACAAGCAGTCAGAACCTCAGAACCTGAAGTGAAGATCTTCCGGATTGAGTCGCTGCAGTTCTTGGATCTGAAACAGAGAGATAAAGAAGAAAAGCAGTGATTAAAGTAAGTAATAGTGAGAAGCGTAGTGGTTAGGAGGAGGGAACAGAGATCTGACCTTGGATGTGTGAGATTGAGGGTTGAGAATAACGGATCTGGGAGTTAGGAACAGTGATTTGGGGGTCTCCGGTTAGAAACCTGTAGGTCAACGAACCCAGAGGAGAAAGAGGAGGGTGAGCAAGAACGTGGCTTCAGACCTTTACTGGAGGGTGGGTTCTTAACGACTGTGCCCGAAAACTGCAAGTGAATGGATGAAGCTCACACGAAACGACTGCGTATCGTCCATTGACGCTGAAGCGACGGCGTTTGGTATGGTCTTCACTTTGCTGCATTATTGAGAAAAAATTCAGTTTTTTTATTTTGTTTTTTATCATGATTACCCTTTCTAAATCATTTGATTGACAGTATGCTACCTTATAAATACAAAAGTTGATAGGATGGCTTGTACCGTGTTATTTATATGTCAAGGTTGTATCATTTAGAATTTTACTTTCGAATGATAGGCGGACTTTATCAATTATATTTTCAGTTAAATCAGTTAAAATTCAAAGTAATAGACCAATCAATACCTCTGAAGCTTTTGATACATTTCCTCATTAGTTAGACTAACTCTAACGGCTTAATGCCTCTAAGAATGATTGAATTGAAACACCATTTAATTAGATATGAGAATAAAATCAGTGGATATGATAAATCGGAGCCAAATATGCCTAACATTAATTCTTGACAAAACGGATATCTGCAACTTAAATTTATAGGAGGAAAAATATCTATATTTATTGGCTGAAATACATTCTTATCCGAATTATTTTTAGGGTCGTACTTGATAGGCTAGTGCAGTCAACGCGTTGAAGTCACTTACTCGTTTTCAGCCCAACTTGTGGCCTTTCCAGAATAAGGGGGAGGGTAAGCGAGCAACGCTTGGGCTGCTCTACTCCAGTGTTTCAATGAAGAAATATTTGGGCCTTGTCATTATGATACAAATACGAACAAGAAGGGAGGAGCACCGATTGTTGAAAATGAAGCTCCTCCTAGCAAACATGAAATTAACATTTAGTTTATAGTCTGTTTCAGACACGTATGGTGCTTGATGACTGAGGGCCAAGTCAATAGACATGAAGCCACCACTTGTAACTAATATCCATGGTTTCAACAATAAAAAGAAAAATACTAAGATAGAAATCATAGAATACAAATACTGATTTTTTTTTTATTAGAACGTGATGTCCACTCCTCTTTTGGTGCCAATGTTGATTTAATTTGATACTCAAAGCTTGTATAACAGTTTTTATAATTGAAAAAAAATCTTGTAATTTCAGTTCCAAAAAAAGAAAAATAAAAACTTGTATAACAGTATCATTTTTGGAATTGGGTGAAAACGACAACTAAATGAATAAATAGAAACAGAAAGTTGAAAACATAGATCATGCATTGTTTTTATTTTATCAATTTCCCTTTTATATGCTTTTTTCTCATAATTTACATGTCCCTTTTGATTTGTCTAAATATGAGATGCCCGTATAAGTAATTGTAATTGTTCATGATTGCTATAAAACTTTCTTTTCAAATAAAACAGGAAAAAAAAAACTAAGGATTGAAGAGGAGGTTTATTGTAAGAATTGGATAGTGATTTGGTACTTGCCGGACTTCCCTCGACCATCTAAAGGTATTTATGTTCTTTAGCCATTTGACTCTCATATGGATTTCTTCTTCCATTCCACACATCGTTGATGTGTTCAATAAAAAAATTCACATCTATTGTTTATATGAATGAGAGTTAGACACCAATAAAGAGTAATGTGAAGAAATGTATTGAGTTTGTTTTCATTATTAAGCTCGTATTTGCTCTAATTTGTTGGCGCTTGATTTTAATATGGGTCGTTTGTTTGAATTTATTCTCTTGATAGAATAAGAAGAAACACATAAATTAACTAGGACATCAAAGATGATCTCATTACAATAACAAACGATGCAATAACACTTAATAATGGTTACATTAGAGTTACTTGGAATCAGGTGAATAAGTCATGGTGGAGATTTTATTTCCAAGTGCAAACACTCGAAGCATTAATCACAAAAAATGATACTTTGTGCATCGCATTATTTCACTTTCTTAAATGAATATGCAATCCATTATATTAAAATAGTGAAGTAATTTAGTTTATTCAACATGGTGTTCATCTAACCTAATAAGAAATATTAACATATCATCCTCTTACCTTAAGTATTGTTCTTATATAATAGATGAATAATCACCCCCCTAAGCATGATATTCAGGTACCTTCAAAAGAAAACCCAATTTGAAGCCGCCCACAGGGCGCAGACCGAATGAGAGAAGACAGCAGACAGTAAGTACTTGATACAAGAACAACTCTAGCTGCTAAAACTTCACACGTGTTGTCTCTCTCAACAAGTGCAGCATTCTTACATATATTTAACACAATATATCACACCCATTAAAAGTAGGGTATCAAGTGCATTAAACCCACGATCTTTATCTTCGATTTAAATTATAGATTCGAGCTCAATCATCATCATATTCAATTCAAGTCATTCAACTTGCCTCCCTTGCAAGTTGTTACAAAATTTGATTATGTTAATCTAAGAGGGTTGGTTAAGCATAAATTTGACTACACTTGTAAATTGGACAAATGTGAGCTGATACTTAAAGAGTTTCAACGTTCGATTAACCGCTTGTAAAAACACATATTGAGGAGTGAGGAGTGTTTTATCTAAATCAGGTCCTATCTCAGATTGATAGCACACTATACCACCATTTTGTTTACAAAAATTACAATTCAAGCAAATCACTGAAAAATTCTAATTATTAATGAGTGAAAAATGAAAAAGAGAAAATTTGAGCGAGTGACATGGCAAATGAAAAAAAGAAAATTTGAGCCGGTATCCAAAATCATACCTGCTATGGAAGGTGACCCAATGCACGCGTGGCGAACTTTGATAAGTGGAGGTGATGTCAATCCTGGAGGCACATCAAGTCTTCACTAACAGTTGAATCAAAAGCCAGTCTCAGACTCTGAGAGAGGGAGAGAGAAGCAAAGCTGAAAAATTGAAAGAAGGAGATCGAAATCCGAAAATGCAAGAGACAAAAGAGGCGAGCAGCAAGCCCAAAAACCCTAAGAAGGCCAACCTCTCAGATCACAGCTCCATCAAGCATCTTCTCGACGAGTCCGTCTCCGAGGTCGCTCTTTTTTTTCTCTTTAATCTCAATTCCTCTCATACATCTTTGCATCTTTTGCTTCAATTCCAGAAATAATTGGATCAATGTATGCATGTATGGATATAGATGGAATATTGTACGATTATCAATCTCCGTGTTTGATTTCGTTCTCTGATTTTTCGATTGTAATGCGGTATTATTGGTCCGTTGTGTAGATTGTTACGAGTCGGGGATATGTGGAGGATACCAAGTTAAGTAACTTGAAGTTGTTGATTGGAACCATTGTGATAACCATTGCTCTATTTGCTCAGTTCTACAAGAAGAAATTTCCTGAAAACCAGTACTTCCTGATTGGATGCATTATATCATATCCTTTTTCAATGGGCAGCATTCAGCTCTGGTTACATTGTTCATATAAATCTTTGCCTTTTTCAATGTTGGAAAATCCTAAATGAGCTACTAGTTTTGCTTTCTGCTTTCGACAGTATTTTATTGTGATTATGTCCCTAGCTTTCATGTCTCTTATAGATCTATATCAGAAAACTATTGCTGTTTGATATATTTGGTTTTCAAAGAGGTTTCGGGAGAATTTATAAACAAATTTCTTGGTATAAAGTATATGAACATGATCGGAAAGTATATGCTAGTTCAAAATTCCCTCAAATGTGTTTAATCTTTGACTCTGGCAAGTATATTGTCATCAATGGGGTGCTACAGCTGATCTCCTACATGAAGGAGAAAAATGCAATATTGTTCACTCATCCTCCCGTGGTGAGCAAAGTTTCTTCTCTTCTTTTTATTTTATGTTTTTACATTTTTTATTGTGTTGTACTCGTACTTTTTCAATGGAGTTGCCATGAGATTGTCAATTGATAGCTTGGTGATACTGTGAGGGATGTTTTTATTTTTGGGAGTGATTCAGATGGTTTTGCAGACATTTTGTTCAATATCTATTAACTAAACATTCCCTTTAGGTAATAGCGTGTTGTGATGAAGAACTGAAGAAGAGTTAGTCATATACTTTATTGCTAGAATTTTGAAAATTCTGCCTTGGTCGCACTCCAACTTTATCTTGGCTTTGTTTACTTAACACTGTCTTGCATTAGATAATTGAACTCTTAACTGGCCAACTCTTATGTAGATTTACAGACATTACACTTTATCACATCAATATGGCAATGACATTACACTTTATCACATCAATATGGCAATGTAACCAAAAGTTTCTTATTTTGGTTAACGATGGGTTAGAAATAGACTCAGTAAGAATGTTTAGAAACACAGAGAGTTGGATTTGCAATTTCAGAATTGAAGGAATCTGTGTAATCGCTCAGAATTTCTGGCTACAGTTCATCATATCCTCTAAATGGGATGCACATTAAATTTATTTGTGACTTGGAGGATATATAGAAGTTGGAATTTGGTTTATTTGCCTTTGGGAAAGGAAAGAAAGCTGGCTTTGTTGTCCATTTCTAATTTCTTATTCATTTCTGCAGGGATCCTTTAGTACTGGGTTGGTGGTGTCTTCCAAATTACCAAGATTTTCTGACTTGTACACTCTTACAATAGCAAGTGCAGATCCAAAATCAATTTCTGCAAATAAATCGGTGGAATTCACAAAGAGTGTTACCAAGTGGTCTCTCTCTCTCTCTCTCTCTCACACACACACACACACACGAATGTTCATTTGTGTTCATATCAGCATATGTTTACCAATGTTCTTGCATTGCTTCCTGGAGTTTCAAATTGGCCCTAAGCACTTTACTTTCTCCCTCTCTATTGCTCTATCATTGTTTCAGGTTTACCAAAGATGGAGTATTGGTGGAAGGCTTGCTGTGGAAGGAAGTAGATGAACTAATAAATGATTATGCAAGAGAACCAAAGAAGAGCAAGTGAAATGAATTCCGGCTTTGGGGGAACTCCCATATGATTCAATTCGCATACAAAACGAACTGTTATTGTATGTGTTGTCTTTTAGAATGAACCTTTGGAAGTGTTGTCATTCAGCATAATATGTAGTCTAAGTTACCATACAGGCCAATTTAAAATGGACATCACTCATTAGGGTCCTAAGCCTATTTAGTATTTAGTTATTTCAACTTGATCTAGATATTTGCGTACCCAGCATTTACTTTCTTTAATGCTTTTGTGGCTGACCAAACCATGTTCGAGTTTTTAATCTCAGCACATACAATATTTAATCGACTCTCAGAGGAGAGAGGGCCAAAATAGAAACTAGTGTAGGAGGAAAGACCGAAGCAACAAATCAGGTCCAATAGAAGCAACGGCTATCAGAAAATTATAACTACTCTTGCGCAGAATCTTAAAGTATCAAAAGGAAGTGACAGAAGCACCAAAAGAGAAACCAGAAATGAATAAGCTTATCAAACTAGTTTTGTTTGAATTGAATTGCATTGGAGAATGGGAAACTATTACTAGTAGAGCAAGCAACCTATTAACCAGTTTTACAGATGGGAGGCATTCATTCATCTGCTGGTCATGTCCTTGTGCTCTGTTCATTTCAGCCTTTTTATTTTTTATTTATCTTTTTAATTTATGGTCTTATTTCGCCTTGGTAGTTGTTGTTTATCTCTCTGTTGGGTTTGCGTTTTCATTTCATCATTTTTGTTGAATCTTGAGGTCCTCAGTCTCCTTCTGCTGCTGCTGCTTCAGCCTTCACGTTCACTATCTGCTCTTAGCTTCATTACTGTTTTTTGTTCCTTTTCTTCTTTCTTCCTAGTTATCATTGCAATCTAGGCTTGAGAGGGTTCTGCATTTTCTGTTCTTGTTCTTCAGGGTTAGTTTTTTCTCTTTTTCTCCTTCATGTTTAGGCCTCTTTTAGTTTTTGTTTTAGGAGTTTTCATCTGCTCACTCCTATTCTGAGTGTGTTTTGTGCCATACTTTCCTTTACCTTTGTTTGGCTCTTTTACCTACCAACCAGGCAACCACTACAATAATCTGAAGTAATCTGAAAGCTGTTTCTATTATCCAAATGAGGGTAGCAGAGAGACAGAGAGAGTTGAGCCTAAAACCACGTCTTAATCTCAAAAAACCCATGTAAAAAATTTCTAAACCATATGAGGAAGATATTTCCCTTCGAAAAAAAGAAGAAGAGAGTAATATTTAACTATCTATTTGTACACGGCAAGATGCTCTTAAATTTCATCATAACTTTTTTTCCTTTACTCACCAGTATAATTTATGAAAATGTAAGTTTTGGAAACACATGAAGCAATTGTGACCTCATTATATAGCTGCAGGTATTCCCTGGAGAACCAACTGACAACCGCGGTGTTTGTCTCTCTACTCTTTGACACAAGTTCAAATGGCTGCTAGCAAACCAGCATTTTTCACGGTCCTCATTGGTGATTTCTGCCGGCACCTGGTAACGTTTTCGGCTCCTTTTGTGTTTACCAGAGAAATTACTACAGTCATAAGTTGCCTCATTTTGATTTCCTTATCATTTGGAGAAGAACTTAATTTTCAGCTTGGTTTTGTCCAATTTAATCCACTAGATTGTGAGTCATATCTCATCACTAGTCCACTTATTTTGGTAAACATCTGTAACACCCTTGGCAAAAGAGTATTGATTATGAATTGGTTTGACCGATTATGGGTGAACAAGTGATGAGAAGCTTAGAAGAAGTATACATTTACTAAATAATCTCAACTCATTTTCTCATTGACTCAATGACTAGTGATAGTAATACAATTGAAGGCTTTCAAACACTTTGATTAAATTGTTTTCTATGACTAGTGCTTATTCTTGTATTAACTATATGAATTCTTTGTACTGAGACTTCTTCAGAATGCTCTTTATGTGAAACTATGCCCTTCTTTTGATTTGATACCCTAAAATCTCGTCTAGTTATATTGTTATGTGAATTCAGCTGAGAAGCAATTACATTTTGTAGAAAATGCCAACTTTGTTTGTGGACAAGTTAAGGGGAACACCACCTTGCAAATGTGTTCTTAGAGGTCCCAATGGACAAAGTTGGAAAGTGGCACTGGAAGAGAGAGAAAGTGGTTTGTTCTTCTGTAAGGGTTGGCGGAAATTTGTGAAGTATCATAGTTTGGAAGAAGGGGACTTTTTGGTCTTCCTTTATACTGGCAAACTTAAGTTTGATGTCACAATTTATGATGAAAGTGCCTGTGAAATGGATTTAGAAGTATCCAATAGGAGAAGTCTCGCTGATGGTAGTAGTAAGTTATACTATGTTGAGCACTTCTAGTAATTTTGGTGTGTGCTGTTTTATCTGACAGAACATCTCTCACTCTAAATCTTGTATCAATTTGGCTCCGTATAGGCGATCAAGTCATGTCTGGGAAGGCTGTAATTGAAGAAACACCAACTGGATTGACGGTGTTCCAGTCAAGGAATTCATGTTTCATGAAAACTTTGGAGACATTTAGACGTTATGACCTGGTAAGTACTTTCTACATATTCATTAGCCATTTAAGTTTCTAAAAACCTTTTTCCTATTGTAATCGGAATTTATGAATCATTTGAGTGGAAACACTTGTAGCATGATCAAAATGGGTTATCGTGGATCTAAGTTATCGTCCATGCTAATTAATCTCACTCAATATCCATGATCCATCAGCCATTTGTATTGGTTTCATTCTCTTTATTAATACCAGTGATGTTCCAATTGCAGACGATTCCGCAGAAAATAGTGAAAGCTGAGGGTCTTAAGGGATACATGTCTCTAACGCTTCGAGATCCAAAAAAGAGATCACGGATTGTTGAGACTGATGTCACCCTAGATAAACGTTTGAAGCTGACAAAAGGTTGGTGCCAAAGTTGCAGGGAGTTCAAGATCTCAATTGGGGACAAGGTTGTTTTCGAGTTTGTCAAGCCAAATGTGATTCAACTTCATATCTTCAGAGGCAAAGATGTGCTACTTTCAGGTCCTAAAGTTGTGCTCTAGCAACTATAGGCAAATCTAGTTCACTGCAGTTTCTTTATGATGCTGTGATTGCAATCTTTTGATTAGAGATGATCTTGAATTTCCTTAACCAACGCTATTTGTCATTTCCCCAGACTAAATCTAGCAGCTGCTATATTGGTTATGCCATCATCTTTCTTGTCAATTTCAAATTTCTTTTTAATTTTTAATTTTATTTTTTAAAAAAATTCCAATATCCAAGGATGGAGTTGAGACTTGGGTTGGGTCTATTGGGCTCAATCTTTATTGGGTTTGGGTCAGTTATAAAACAAACGCGGCAACCGAGTGAAACAAATGCTAGTAGACGCTAGAACTCGGATTCTCACTTCTACAACCTTCTTCTTTGCCTCTTCCCCAAGCCAATACAATCTCTCTCTTCTCATCTCCACACCAACCCACACTCGAAGAAAAGAAAACCTCAACAATTCCGGTGGCTATCGTTGCTCATTCGTGATCAAATGGCTAGCCGGCAAGCGACAAAGCTCAGCAAATCGGCGATGGTTTTGGCGGCCATGAACGGCGCCTCCAAAGCCTCAAGAAGTTCCCTCTCTCGGTGTCGTGAAACTGCAGTGGCTGCCTCCAAGTTTTCCATGGGCGGGTCCGTGGCTCCCTTCAATGTCGTTTGGGATCGAAGTCATGTCGTTTCGGCCAAGTATGTGGCGAACACTTTCACTCGGAGCTTTCACTCTTCGGGTCCTCGTTTCAACTCCGCCAGCAGCGCTGCTCAGGTCACCAAATGTTCAATTTCTGATTGATTTTGAGATTAATTTTGAAGTGAATTGGAGTCGTACTTGGTGAATCATTGCAGGCTCAGCAGAATGAGTTCACTGAGATGGCATGGGAGGGCATAATTGGGGCTGTTGAAGCCGCCAGAATGAGCAAGCAACAAGTGGTGGAATCTGAGCACTTGATGAAAGCTCTCTTGGAGCAGAAGGATGGTTTGGCCAGGAGAATCTTCACCAAGGCTGGTGTTGACAACACCACTGTTCTCCAGGCCACCGATGACTTCATTGCTCAGCAACCCAAGGTACATTGTTTAGTTCCACAATTCATCAGATATTATAAGCTTTTGAAATTCTCTGATTAATCATCTGGTGTATCCAATTGGGGCATTTCGTTGTTTATAAAAGATTAGATTGAACATTGTGTTGTTGTGGTAGGTGATGGGTGCGACTAGTGGACCTCTAATAGGGTCACATCTCGGTGCTCTGTTGGAGAATGCCCGAAGGCAGAAGAAAGAAATGAACGATGATTTTGTGTCTGTGGAGCACCTTGTGTTGGCGTTTCAGTCCGACACACGGTTTGGGCAGCAATTGTTCAAAAACCTCCAGCTTAGTGACAAGGATTTGAAGGAGGCTGTTAAATACGTTCGTGGAAATCAGAGAGTCACTGATCAAAGTATGATTCTACCTTGAAGTTTCTGTTTAAAATTCTTTGTTCACTAGGTAGTATCATAGAGCTTACATAGTAAGTGATTGTTTATAGATCCTGAAGGAACAAAATTCTTTGCTTGTGGAGTATTCTTACATGCCTTATATAATGCATTTTGTCTTTCCGTAGATCCTGAAGGAAAATATGAGGCTTTGACTAAATATGGGAACGACTTGACTGAGCTCGCCAGTCGTGGCAAACTTGATCCAGTTATTGGACGGGATGATGAAATACGGCGTTGTATCCAAATACTGTCCAGGAGAACAAAAAATAATCCCGTAATTATTGGAGAGCCTGGTGTTGGAAAAACTGCAATCGCTGAAGGGTAAGTTTATTTGTTGTTTTATCTTGATTCTTTAGTAACTTCTAAAAATGTAGACCTTAGTTTTTTGTGGATTTATTCTTGTAAATTGTTTTACCTGATGCATTAGTCTAAATGCTACCAGCGCACTTTTCGAAATCAGTTTAGTTAGTGAATCACCTAGATGTTGTGCTATAGTTAACTATAGTTCCCCAGGTGTCATACTTGCCAGATTATTCATCATGCATCCTTTGCATTTTTGTGCATGCTTTCCTTGATTTGGTATACCTTTTATATTGTCTGCAGGTTAGCTCAACGGATTGTGCGCGGAGATGTTCCGGAACCTCTATTGAACAGAAAGGTAGTACATTTGTATTGTATGTGGAAAACAAAATTTTAGTTTCAAAACTGTAAAGTTGGATCCGAATTTTGCATTAATTGTTCAAAGTTGGCAACATGCAACGTTCTAAATATTTTACCATGGATTCAATTCATTCTGAACTATTCACAATTTATTCTATTAAATTAAAAAGTACCTTGATGTTCTATTTTGGATCTAAATTGGCATTTTGCCGTGTATTCTACAGTTGATTTCTTTAGATATGGGTTCATTGGTCGCTGGAGCCAAGTTTCGCGGTGACTTTGAGGAAAGATTGAAAGCTGTATTGAAGGAAGTTACTGCTTCAAATGGACAGATCATATTATTCATTGATGAGATTCATACTGTTGTAGGAGCAGGTGTGTGTTTTTCTGGCAAAGCTAGTTATTTTCTAGTTAATCTGTGAGATTGTCTTTTTATATTCTTGTACACGATTGTTTTTGTTAGGGGCTACAAGTGGTGCAATGGATGCTGGGAACTTGTTGAAACCAATGCTTGGGCGGGGTGAACTACGGTGCATAGGAGCAACCACGTTGAATGAGTACAGAAAATACATTGAGAAGGATCCTGCACTGGAGCGTAGGTTTCAGCAGGTTTTTTGTGGTCAGCCATCTGTCGAAGACACGATATCCATTCTTCGTGGGTTGCGTGAGCGGTACGAGCTGCATCATGGTGTGAAAATATCAGATAGTGCCCTCGTTTCTGCAGCAGTTCTTTCTGACAGATACATTACAGAACGATTTTTGCCTGACAAAGGTATGGTTATAGCCTTCAGTTTAATTCTCTTTCTTTTTTGTTAGAGGCTTAGAGCCATTATTATATAGCATAATTTTTCCAGCTATCCCTGTTTTAGTTTGTAACTTAGCTTCTTTGTTTCAGCCATTGATCTTGTTGATGAAGCTGCTGCAAAGCTGAAAATGGAGATCACATCCAAGCCAACTGAGTTAGATGAGGTAGACAGAGCTGTACTGAAGTTGGAGATGGAGAAGCTATCTTTGCAAAATGACACAGATAAATCATCGAAAGAAAGGTTAAGTAAGCTAGAGAGCGACCTTGCATTGCTCAAACAGAAACAAAAAGAATTTAATGAACAGTGGGATCGTGAGAAGGCTCTCATGACTCGAATACGATCAATTAAAGAAGAGGTATTCCTCAATCTTGTCTGGAAATGCGCATCATTTAATGGCTTGATTTTCTGATATATGGGTTCTTAATTTTGTAGATTGATAGAGTAAACCAAGAGATGGAAGCTGCTGAACGTGCATATGACCTAAGTCGTGCTGCTGAGCTCAAATATGGAACTCTTATGTCCCTGCAACGCCAGTTAGAAGAGGCTGAGAAAAACCTTTCTGAGTACCAGAAGTCTGGAAAATCTTTCCTACGAGAAGAAGTCACCGATCTTGATATTGCTGAGATTGTAAGCAAATGGACTGGTATACCTTTGTCAAACCTTCAACAGTCAGAAAGAGACAAGCTAGTCATGCTAGAACAGGTACTTCATAAGAGGGTTGTGGGTCAAGATATAGCCGTGAAATCGGTAGCTGATGCAATCAGACGTTCAAGGGCTGGTCTATCAGACCCAAACCGACCTATTGCAAGTTTCATGTTTTTGGGACCTACTGGTGTGGGGAAAACAGAGCTTGCAAAGGCCTTGGCCAGCTATCTCTTCAACACAGAAAATGCTCTGGTTAGGATTGATATGAGTGAGTACATGGAAAAGCATGCAGTTTCACGTTTGGTGGGTGCTCCGCCTGGTTATGTTGGTTATGAAGAAGGTGGACAACTAACAGAAGTGGTTCGTCGAAGACCCTATTGTGTAGTGCTATTCGATGAAATAGAGAAAGCACATCAGGATGTGTTCAATATATTGTTACAATTGCTGGATGATGGAAGGATAACCGACTCGCAAGGAAGGACTGTAAGCTTCACCAATTGTGTTGTGATAATGACCTCAAATCTTGGCTCCCACTATATACTTGAAACTCTTCGTAATACTCAAGACAGCAAGGATGCAGTTTATGAGTTGATGAAAAGACAAGTGGTTGAACTGGCAAGACAAACTTTCCGCCCTGAGTTTTTGAATCGAGTTGATGAGTTTATCGTGTTCCAGCCTTTGGACTCCAAAGAGATCTGTAACATTGTTGAGATACAGGTGATCAATCTTCTACGAGTAATGCTTTTACTATCAGTTGTGATCTAAGTTAGTTGTCCTTTTCTTAGTGACTCATATTTGAAAAATTGAAATATTTAAAATGCTTCATTTCCTATTGCAGATGAACCGGGTTAAAGATAGGCTGAAGCAAAAGAAAATCGAGCTTCATTATACAAAGGAAGCTGTGGAGCTTCTTGGTAAATTGGGCTTTGATCCAAACTTTGGAGCAAGGCCAGTAAAGAGGGTGATACAGCAGCTGGTTGAGAATGAAATTGCAATGGGACTGTTGAGAGGCGATTTCAGTGAGGAGGATGCGATCATTGTTGATGCTGAGGTGTCCCCATCCGTCAAAGATATCCCACCACAGAAGAGGTTGCGCATCAGGAAATTGGAGAATGCTTCTTCTAGTGTAGATGACATGGTTGCGAATGACTGATTTTGGAATTCTGAATTGTACATTAGCAGAAGAACAGGTTTATTTTAGTACGTCTGTACGTGAAGACTTTCGGGTCTTACAAAAGTAAGATTTACAACAAATGTTCAAGCGAGATTGTGAGAAAAGGAAGAAAAACGAGAAGTGAAGGCTGAACGTGAAAAAGATGTAGAGACAATGAACACGGCCTCGTCGTGGATAGCCTCTCCTCTTTTTCCACGTACAGAGCCCATTAACTAAGGGGTAGCTCATGTTTGTGGGTACCCAAAATAAACAAAACAGAAGGACAATAATTGTGCATAAAAAGGGGTATAGGTAGCATTGAGAGGGCACTAGTGGACGATGCATGGTTGGCTATGGCGCGAAACCAACCACTCTGTATAAGGAACTTGATCCTCTGTTAGAGCGGTAACCCAAAATTTGGGTGGACTTTGATACAGTTTGAAAATGGAGAAAACAAACACAAAAGTTAAGGTGGCCTTTCCAGTGTGCTTGAGCTTGGCACGCATCATCCAACTGGTAAACAAGGAGAATATGGAATGGGTTTGTTGACACTAGTTTGCTGACTTGTTATACATTACCCACAACATTCTCTTGGCATTGTACAGTTGTACAATCAACACATACTTCTTCTTCTCCTTCTCCTCCTCGATGAATCATATAACCAGATAGTCTATAGATAGACCGCGTGGCATGCAGTTTGGCTGGTTTTCATGAATGCGAGCCGTCTGTACTCTCTTGCACCTCAGCACAAGATGGACCTTGGCTCCTCCCCATCTTACAATACAGGTTATACAACATTACTTGGCTTTCAAGAAAATCTACACCAAACTTGTATTCTTTTTTCTTTTTCTTTTTTTGAAGGAAAATAATTTACTTATCATTTCATTATACTCAATCATGAATACAAGGCCCCAAACAAGTCACGGGATGGATCACGGAACTATATGCATGGCATTACCCAACAATTGATAATTATATCTGCTAAGACTTGGGAAATCTAATCACTCTACTTTTTAATCCAACGATTCTTATCACTATGACCAATAATTATATAATGTACTATGAATCAGTTAACTTTTGCTTTAAAGTAGCAGAATATGAATTATGCAAATCATGACAAATTACCCAAGGTTAACTCCAAGTAAATAGAAAAAAGCGTGTATGATCGTACATCCACTGGTAACAACACAGAAACAAATCATAGGACATATGGCTGTAGATGAACATGTAAAACAAATCATAGAACATCTGGTTGGCATTGAAATATTGATTTTGTTATGTGAAACTCGAATACAAACAAAACCACCGAGGAGCCCAAATTAGAAGAACGAATGAATCCAATCCAACATAGGTCCCAACCTCAGACTCTGATCTCAAGTAAAGACTGTAGAGGAGAGAAGCTTAGCATTTGCTGCACGCACTTTCACACTAACCCACCCTCTGAAATCAACATAATACTCTACGTGCTTGTCTACCTGGTTATAGCAGACCTTCAAGGTAGAAATGATCTTGGGCCATTTCTGGGCCCTGCACGAAGCTTCTTTAATCACACATTTAGCTGGATGGAGTAATAATAATTGAAAGGACGGAAGTGACGGTGTTAGTACTCTACACAACAGCGACCTTACACACTTACCCATGCAAAACTAATGGCTTGCTTTGGAACCAGACCCTCTCCCACTGTTCACACAACCCCACACTAACCAGAATTGGCTTTTTCCGTTTTCCAAACCTTTTTTTTTATACTTACATCGGAGATAAAGAAACTTTTATTATTTTTTCTTGTTTGCACAGCCACCGGAGAAAAAATGACACGTTTTCTTGTCTTCAAAACAAAGAAAAGGATTCTAATTATAAAAAAAAAGGAAACCAAAAAAAAATAAAAAGTAAATTGTCTACGATTCTTGTTTTCCAACTCTTATTGGTACTGTATGTTTTAAGCGCTTTTGTTTTAACATTCATATACTATCAAATAAATAAGATAAGCTTTTTACGGATAAAAATTATGAACAAAATTTAAAAATTGTAAATTCGTTACAAGTCGATTGTCATTAAAAAATAGATTTATAATTATGAGTATGAAGTCATAAACAACTTTTTGACCCGTAATTTAAATTTATGAAATACGGTTATATTACAAAAATAACATCTCAAAAAACTTCAAGGTCAAAAATCTTGGATGAAGTTGTAATAAGTGGTTTATCAGTTAGAGGTCAGTTATCGAAGATATTATAGCATAGATTTGAAGGGATTAAAAAATCCCATTAAAAAAATGTCAAAATTACAAACAATTACAATCTGTATTTTTCTATAATAATTCAAGCTTAAAAATCACAAACAAAACTTTTATACTTAATGAATAGGCTGACCTCTTTTGATAAAAAAAACTTTTTGTACTTGATTTGTGTAATTTAATTGTGCCATATTTTAGTTAAAAGTCTATATAGGCTTTTTTTTTTCTGGAAAAAATCTGGATAAGAATTGATCATAGAAGATTACCTTATTTGACAGAAATTAGTCTCTTTTCTTTTTTAAACTCAAATAAAAAGAATAGAAGGAAAAAAAAGATATCATTTTTTTTTAAGAGAAAGACTTATTTTCTTTTTTATTGAGAAGAGAAAGATTTGTTTTAGAAAACAAATAAGATAGCCTTAATTTCTCTCTCTTCAGTGTGAGTGCTGCTCGGTAAGAAGCAGAGACCCTCTTGCTGGCACTGAGCACACTACAAATAATGAAGCAACGAACCAAAATTACACTCCCTCAGACGCTCTCTGCGTTTCGTATTAAATAAACAATATATAAAATCTCACTCTGTCTCCTTGTATCTCGCATTTTAGGCTGGCCTGTTTCCGTGCAATGTAGTTCAGTTCAGTACAACTGAAGAAGAAGAAGCTACTACTCGATCAGACCAAATGGCCAAGTGTCACCGCAACGACGTCGGATCTATTGTCCTAGACCGTCCCTCCACCACCGCCCACTCCCGCCTCTGGTCTTCCTTCTCCGGCGCCTCATTCCGCCGCTTAATCTTCGATGCCGTTAGCTGCGGCGCCAGCTCCCGCTACAGCCACCGACACGAAACCGACGCCGCCGCCCCTCCCGCTCCCGCCAGTCCTCCCACTCCTCCCGCCGGATCAACCGTCAAGCAATCCAAAGAGCCGGAAAAGGCAAAGCCGAAGCCGAAGTCCGAGAAGCTCTCGGATCTTCTGAACCTGGCGGCGGAATGGTCGGAGGCCGAGAGCGACGCGGTGACCAAGAAGAAGGTGGACGCATTGGAGGAGCTGAAGCGCGTGGCCGGGGAGTTGCAGGTCGAAGACGACGCCGTGGAGAAGAGGAGAGAGGCGGCGAGCCACGTCAGACAGCTGGCCAAGGAAGATTCCGAAGCGAGAGCCACGCTTGCGATGCTCGGCGTCATTCCGCCGCTGGTCGGAATGCTCGACGACTCCGATGACGTCGATGCTAAGATCGCATCACTCTATGCTCTGCTCAATCTCGGCATCGGCAACGATGTGTGAGTTACTTCAATTTTTCTCCAATCTCATTTCTAATACCTTTTGATTTTCTGTATCTGATAATTCTTCTGGTTTGTTGCATGCACTTTTTTTTTTTTTTAAATTTGTTTTTATCCGCTTCTATCTTTGATCAATTCAGTAAAAGTTGGATTCGTTTTTGTTTAATTCGCATTCTGGTTGCTGTCATTTTCATGCCATTACTGTTTCATCCACTGTCATTTTCTTCTTCATCTAGAATTTTTATGTATATATTATTAGAACGTATGTCAATTGAAGCTATCTTTTCAGGTCAATTCTCTTTAGATTTGGAGAAGGGGAAGTGCTAGGGTCGAATTCTAGTATAAACCCCTCATCTATTTTTTTTTTTCTGAAGCAACCCGGTTCTTAATTGCCGGAATGTAAAAAGTTTGCTACTTTTTTTTGTTAGTTTGTGATTATTTCCCGGCATTCAGTTAATTTGTTTTAATGTCACTATAATTGCAAATGAATAGCATTTAACTTTTGTGAAGTCAATAATTTCATTGTGAATGATTTATGGACCACCCCTGTTGCAGGAACAAAGCTGCTATCCTCCAAGCAGGTGCTGTGCACAAAATGCTGAAGCTGATTGAATCTCCAAACTCATCACTCTCCGAAGCAATAATTGCAAACTTCCTTGGCTTAAGTGCTTTGGATTCTAATAAACCCATTATTGGATCATCAGGTGCCATACCTTTCTTGCTTAAAATCCTCAAGAATTTGGACAACACAAGTAGCAGCCAAGCTAAGCAAGACGCCTTGAGAGCTCTGTATAATCTTTCAATCTTCCCATCCAATGTTTCCTATATACTGGAAACTGATATGATCCCATTTTTCTTTAATGCACTGGGAGACATGGAAATGAGTGAAAGAATCCTTGCAATTCTAAGCAACATGGTATCTACCCCTGAAGGCCGAAAAGCAATCAGCAGTGTGCGCGATGCATTCCCTGTATTGGTTGATGCATTGAATTGGAATGACTCCCCCGGGTGTCAAGAGAAGGCATCCTACATTTTAATGGTAATGGCGCACAAGGCGTTTGGGGATAGGCAAGCCATGATTGAGGCAGGAGTGGTATCAGCATTGCTCGAATTAACGCTTTTGGGTAGTACATTGGCGCAGAAGAGAGCTTCGAGGATCTTGGAGTGTTTGAGAGTGGATAAAGGAAAACAGATCTCACAGAAGTTTGGCGGGAGTGGAGCGGTTTCTGCTCCAATTTGTGGGTCTTCATCATCTTCTACAAACCCTAATATAGGTTCCAAGGAGTGTTTGGAAGAGGATGAGGACATGATGAGTGATGAGAGGAAAGCAGTAAAGCAATTAGTACAACAGAGTTTGCAGACCAACATGAGGAGGATTGTGAAGAGAGCCAATTTGCCCCAAGACTTTGTTCCGTCAGATCATTTCAAGTCACTCACCTCAAGTTCAACTTCAAAGAGCTTGCCATTTTGAGATGATGTGGAGATTAAAGGGAAGAATTTGAGAAGTTAGTCTTCTTTTCATACAGTCATATATACTTTTATTCCAGCTTTTGTTAGGGTATGACTCTTTTCAAAATTTATATAGTTATCCTAGTAAAATTCTTGTTTAGTCTTGTTGTGTAAATGTGTCAAATGCTTCCTGGTTACCGTTCTCATTCTGGCTTGAATCTATTTGAAAGCTTTGAGATCAATGGCATGGCTTGCAAAATTGGGAAATTACTGGGTAGGGTATAGGCATATAATATTTGTTGTGATCATCCAACACCCCACAATAGTCATGGGGTCACTTAACTTTCAACCCTTCTCCATTAGTACAGTTTTGTCAGACCCTTTGTCCCTACTCAAATTTTAAAACTTGCTAATACACCATACCTCTGTTGGAAGGGGTGTCGGTCATTTTCTAATACATGAAATGATGAAATAGGGACTGGTCAGAAGTCGGGAGTCAGGACCTTCTTCAATTCCCATCTGGGAATATTTCCTTTGTTTTTGTTTCAATGTGGAAAAGTCTTGTATAGAACCCTGCATTTATTTACAGAGTTGAAACTTGAGTGAACAAAAAAAATATCACAGTTGCATTGCAGTGAGAACATGGATTGTTAATGTCAACCTCCTTCTCGATCTCGTTTCATTATCAATAAGCTTGCTTTGACCTTGTTTACTGAACCGGTCTCTATTATTGATTTACAGATCTGTTTTCATCTGAGTAGAATAGAAGACTTCAGCAAGCAAGACACTGGTTTTCAGAGTTGAGCTGAGCTAGGTGGCTGTTCATCATTGTTCAAAGTCATTACCAAAAAAAAAAAAAAATCATCGACATTTCGTCCCCACGAGTGATCAGTTATATCACATAAGTATTAGCATATAGGGCGGGCGGTGCTGCATCCGTATGGGCATTTTGTAATCCTTGTATAAAAGTTCATAATCTGGCTATTTTGCTCAGTATGTCCCTGCTATGTGACTTGATGGTGTTGTCTCAATTTTGGTGTAAATATTTATAACGTAAGATTCATGATCTGTGGGCTGTGGAGCTTTGTTTAGTCATCAAACATTTAATGGGCAATGCACAAGTATAATTCAGTTAGTAGAATGATTAAATTGAGGGTGCAGTATATACAATATATGAATATAAGACCATGAAGATGCATAATTTACAGTAATATAGAATGTGCGTAAAGAAACCAGATCTGGACTTACCTTTTATTTAAGGCAGATCGTGCTTTGCATCCTTTCAATGAGATAATCTACTATAGTTTATCATTAGTGCGTGGTATTTTTCAAACCTAAACACACTCGGCCCACTCTTGTATTCTGAGTACAATTATGTATGAATTATATTCTATTTACTAGCTTGTTGCTCGATATGGAAGCAGAAGTTGGTGGCTAGGTCGAAGACTTGGTCGGTTGGTCCTGCAGCGTCCTTCTAAATTGTGGTGCGGCATGGTCCTGGTTTAATTTGTTATGCACCAAATGAATTTGCATGTGAGCCATTTTAGGTGCTTTGCTAAAAGGTAGTTCAAGACTTAAAATACCTGTCTGTCTCGCTAACTAAGAAAGACTACAGCTTAGTTCTCATCAATGTCATTGATTTTTTGGTTATATACATCGGCACGAGTAAATGCAAATCGACTGGTAAAGCTAAGCTTTGTTGAGAGTGTATATGATTGAGGTGTAATTTGTAACGCTTTTGATAATTGGAATAGCTTTTAGGTAAACTTTGATGATGCGAATTCAATGTCGTTGTCCAATGGGAATTTGGGACCTGTAGGTAAATATGCCAATATATCTGAAAGGCAAAGGCACATGCATGCAAGTAAAATATGTAATGCAGGTTTGTGTTGCTGGTGTTTACATCTATAATTTCATCGACAGAGACAGATCGATATTAAGTATAGATGGATGACAGAAAAGTGACGTAGTTATGAGCAAACGGCAATGTGGCGATACTTGCAACGAGGAGGTGGAGGAGGAGGAGGTTGTTCTCTTATTATATGCCAACTGCTTTGGCGTTTTGCAACTAAAAACTGCTTGTACCCAAAAGAAAGAGACTTGAATATTCAACCACCCAAGTAAGCTAATGAAAACCTTTTTTAAAAGATCCATCTTGTACCTATATAGATTGAAATGGATTGAAATTTGCCACCTTTTAGTTGGTTGGGCTCAATTAAGGAAAGAGTTAATGATGTAGTAGGTTTTAGTTTTCAGCTGCGCTATCACTCACTTTTGATTACATGATGTAGCTGGTATTAAAAATGCACTGGTTCTTCTTCTTCCCCTCTAATCATCCGGATGTCAATCTGGTTCTCTTCTAGGGTTTTCGATCATCAAGTACCTGGAAAACAATACAAATGGAGCATTGTCTCTCGTACAGTCATACTAGTCAAGGAACAAAACAATGGTTACGTGCTGGACCATTAACTGGTCCGGACAGTTGCTAAGGTCCTTGCTGCATGAACATAATATAATAGGGACCTGGTTAAGGAAGCTAGGAATTGATTGATTCATATGATTATACTGCCAGCAAGCTATGCCCAGGTTTACTTTATACTTGGTCGGGGGGGTCCCTGGGAAAGTGAGAAACAGAGGAAAAGTAAACGGGGAGGACAAAAGGGTAGGCAGGCTTTTCCTCAATCAAGCAAGGGAGATACACACCAAGACGAGCTTCTGCTTCCCCGTGATTTCATGTATTCTAGTCTAGCTAAGCCGTATTTCATGTATTCTTATGGCACTCCAGCTCACGTTAAATGCAGCCATGTGTCACGAGCCGCACTTAAGAGTTGTGCTATCGTGACACGTTGTAAGGAGATGCCGAGTGGGGTGAGCCTTGGGACAAGGTGAAGCGAGAGGAGCGAGCCTTGGGAGCCCAAAGGCGAACTTGAAGCTAAAGTGAAGATGAGTGGCATTATTGTAATTAAGTGGAAGTTCTGGTTCGAGGTACTTCGGCTTGGAATTTGGGAAAACTCCGAACACGAGAAATGTCCGAACGTCGAAAAGAGTTCAATGCACTTGACGGCATGTCATTCAGATTTTCTGGGAATTAGTTATGGAAGATTATTCTCCTCGGCTATTTTGATGTTTCCTCCCACCTTGTGCATATAAGCAAAATATGCTCTATAGGGGAAGACATGGTGTTGAGCTTCTACCACCCCCGATGCTGGCCTTCATGGGGCACTAAGTGAGCTTCTCCCGGGCACCCTTGGGGGCCTAGGAGCCTGGCATGTGTCGTCAGAAAGGGGCGGCATATGTTTCCACGAGTCAGGACGTCTCGTGGACGGTATTGGCCGAAAGGCCAATATTGCGGGTCGACGTCGGGGGCGAGGTTCGTAAGAGGGCGATCCTTATGCCATCGGCGTTAGACAAACATGTGGGCTTACAGAAGATATGTCGGGACCTCGTGGTGCTCATTGGCCACGGAGCAAGCGACGTGGGCATGTGTTAGGGTTCAACCTTGCCCAAAGTAAGGTGATGCCAGCAAGCACGGGAGGGGCGACTCCGTGCTAGACTGAATGAAGCTTAAGAGGGGCATCGAGGATGAGTTGCTCACTTGGGCGGCATGCCAACAAGCAAGAGGGCATGCCCGCTTGAGGATTGGCCACGAGTTATAATATGCCTTGGAGCCATGACGGTCATCAAGAAGAGAACAAGACAGCCTCGTCAGAGAGGGAAGGCCATAAGGCCTAGGTGACTTGTCAGGTTGGCACTCAAGGTACGAGCAGATGGGCAAGTGTTACCCAAGAGCCGAATGGGCTATCTAGGTGATGCCCATGAGGCGAAGTATGAGGGCATGTGTTGCCCAAGAGCCAAGTGAGTTGCAAAAGAGATGCTCACAAGGCGAGACAAGACGGCAGGTGTTGCCCGCGAGACGAGCGAGTCATACTAGTGGCATCCATGAGTTGCAGAACAAGAACAAGTATTCCATATAAGCCTTGGGGGCTGTGCAAGAGATGCCACAAGGGGAAGTAAGCGGGAACGTGCCATCCATGAGTCAAGTAAGGTGCGCAAGTGACGCGCACCAGGTTAAAGTATGCGGGCATGGGTTGCCCTGGAGATGAAAGCCGAGTGAGTCGGATAAGCAATACCCACGAAGTGAAGTGTGCGGACATAGGTTGTCCATGAGCCTAGTGGGTTAGATAAGTGATGCCCGAGGGGGAGTATGCAGACATGTGTTGTCTGGGGGCTGAGTGGGCGACATAAGAGATGCCCACGAAGCGACAAAGTGTGCAAGCTGCTAAGAAATGACTCAAGGAAGAAACGTGAATGCCAACTTAGTCTCGGTACATGATCATGCTACTTGCTATCGACATGCGAGACGCACGCGAGTCAGTAATGGGCTGGCGCAAGCCGGGATGACACGAAAGCCTATCAGTTGGGCCAGTGTCTTGGAAGACAACCATGACACAAGGAAACGATCGGTTAGTCACAAGAAGTGAGACTCATGTGTGAGTAGCTTTCGTTGGTAAACCCCAACAAGTAAAGAGATGTTGTCGAAAGGGTCAAGTTGACAAGAGAAGCACACAGAAAAGAAAAGAAAAATTGAGTAATGGAATATAAAGGAAGTAAGGAAGATAGGCTGGCCTCGGTTCAGAGGAACCTTGGCGCCGCACGGGCTAAATTCCGTTGCGTATAAAGTCGGCCCGTGACACCATGCATACCTTACCTTGATCTGAACCAGTACAGTTTGCAGCCAGTTAAACCATATGGTTAACTCTCTCACATCAGATTGAGCAACAATGACATTAGCGGTGGTAACAAGGCCGTACGTAACACAGTGGGTTGCAACTTGCAAGGAAGAAGGAGCCCAGCAGGGCAGCCATGTTCCATTAACGGTGGTGAAACCACCACTTTATTCAGCAGTCGTCAAATTCATCACTACTGAATTGCGACCACTCGGTTTCTCCAACAAAGGAAAAAGGAGTACTACTACGAACCACAGCCACACAGTTAACGGTTTAAAAAGAAGCTCAAGGCCCTTTAGCCTTTTAGTAAAACACAAAAACCCGAATTTGGATCTATGCTTTACTACCCAACTTGCTGTTCTCACCCCCAACCTCCAAAGTCACCTCAGACAAAAATTTTCCACATGAGCCACTGTCATGCTCTAAATGCAGCTTCCATTATCTAATTTGAATTTTATGATACAGCTAAAGCTTATTACTCAAAGCATTGTTCTCTATTAAACAAAAGATCTAACGGTGAATAAAATCTATTAGATAACAACATCAATAACAGTACTAGATAACATTGTATTCTTAAAACATCTACTGCAACAGTTATGGGCAGCCACCAAAAATTTAAATCTCGTATGCCTGTTTATAAGAGTGATCCATTCTAAAATTAACTATCTCTACTTAGTTTCAGTAACTGGAAGGTATACACCTTCTGCTGCCAGCCAAACATTGTCAGCACGTTTGTCTCTCACACCACAAACCTGCGTCATGGTGAATCAAACCATTTCAGTACCACAAAATTCACCTCCACCATTGTAACAAATATGACATATAAAAATGTTGTAGATATGACAGTTGTATTTAAAAGAGTGATTCTTCCACAGCTTAATTGCTCAACTTGCAGAAACATTTTAACTACAACTGACGTTCTCAATGATATCAATCTATGAATCACTAGTGAGACTGCAAGACTATAGTCCTAAGGATATGTATACACCCAGGAAGTTTTGGTGCATGCATTAATGTCTAGGCTTACCCTCGTGTGATTGTTCTCATCCAAAATATATATCTATTAAGTTGTGAAAGGTTCATTTTCCATGAAACTATGGGGCTTAAGTAGAACCCATCTATGGTGTATTCTGGACATCAATTAATCCTCATTGTCAAAAGAATAAGGCCTAGTGCATACTTACCTGTAGTTACACATATCTAGTAATTACCCCAGGATACTCAACATTATTATAATTCATTGATAATATCATAAATTCAATTACTTATCCCCAATCATTAACATATTCTATTTACCATCGTACTCTCACCAGGCCATCATAATGGGAAATATATATAAACATGAGTTTCATTTTCTCATTTAACAAGCAGCAGCCAACAAAGAAATTTCAATTTTCATTCAGTGTCTTGTATAAATAGGGTTGAATTTCATGTTCTCACCTCCTGCTGTCCCCCAGCTATGCGTTGGTATTTCTTGTCATGACTGTGCAGGTAAGCACCAGTGTCAACATGCTGAAGTCGAACCCTTTGATCTTGCTTCCAGGTCTTCCCACTTCCTTCAATCATAACCCTGTGAAATTGCATACCAGCACAATGCATCAGCAACAAGGCTTACAAGCAAGGAAATCACCAAGGCATGCCACACACGCCTCTTATAAATACATCAATTTGCTTCTCACCTCCAGTGGTCACCAGTATCAGATTCATGTTCTCCCCCAAAGCAGCTTATCTACGCCCACATCGGTTATACAAGTCAATTGAGAAGTAAAACTAACTATCCGAAATTGATTTTCACACAATGGTTCTACACTTGATTATATAAAAGCAGAGTTTTAAACGTCTACGGCTAATAGATAGAACAACAGTTCAAGATTAAAGTAAATTGGCAAGCACAATCACGAAGGCAAATCATTATGGTAAAGGATTAAACGGAGGATTTCGAAACCTCTTGGTTGCCTGATATCGGGGATGCATGCAAATGGCTGTGCAGCCATTTCCTAGTCTTCATGTGTTGTAACCTGACGATCGTCCCACTCGGAATGCTGTCACCTTGCCTGGCAGATGTGTCAAGCTGAGGTCCAACAATCTAAACAAACCAACACCACACTAACTTCATTATCTCCAATCAAACCGCAATCGAAACGAAAAGCCTGATACACAAATACAAGAAATTTGTACTAGCATACCCAGTAGCTATTAGCATCGTCGACATTTGGAAATCCAGTGACAGACTGCTGGCCACTGCCAGAGCCATACGGCACGTCGTGCGAGTGCAACCGAAACTTGGTCCTCTCGTGCATCAGCTTCAGCACAGTTCCGTATGTGATCTGCTCAATGCCAATTCATATGCATAACAACAATCAGACTCCGAAAACAGAAATCAAAATCAAAATCAAAATCAAAACTAACCTCGACGCCCTCTGAGGTAGGGGTGGTGGCGGCGTAGCCTGTATCGAGATCGAGGCCGAGGAAGAGGAAGACAGCTAAGCAGAGAAAGCCCACGGCCATGGCCAGGAGTAAGGCTATGAACCAGGTCTGTTGCCAAAACGGAAATTGAGGCTCCGAAGCCCGGCTGGGTATAGTTACTCTTCCCACGACCCGACCCGACTCTGTGGAAGAAGAAGAAGAGGATGAGGGTTTTCTTCGCGTCAAACTTGGAGCAGCTGAGGAAGCCACGGTTATGGATTTTACAGCAATCTGGGGGTTTCGATCGATCTGGGGGTCTCCCAGGTCTACTCATGTGTGATTTTTCTGTTTGGAGAGCGAGCAGCACGTCCGGTGACATGGCTTTAGCCAATAGGAGTGAGACGCGTGGCAGTGGACTGACATGGAGGGATGCTACTGGACGGATAATTTAAAGCCACGTCGCGACGACCCAACGGACTTGGAATCCTAGAGGAAGTCAGCCCAATAGCCTGAGTGGGTTGGGAGACTAGGTTCATCCCCAGCCCATTGCCCACGTTTCCACATGAAAATAAAACACAAGAAAAATAATGTCCCAAAAGCAATGTTTTTCTTGTTTAGGAAGATAATCAATCTTAACCATAAGTACAAAGATTATAGCGCCCAGCTAAGCATTAGAGTATAACCGATAAAAACACTCACTAACCTAATTAAATTAAATAACAACAATATGGAACGCACCTCAAGCGCTTAGCAATTTGGGGATCTAGGGTTTCGAATCACTCACCATCTTCGCTCTCAATCTCATTGTAATTTTCTGGTCCGCTTGGGTCATCACTTGGCAAGCTAACTGGCCTGGTTTCTCTAAACCAAATCGAAAGCCTCCTTGGGCTCTTTGTTTTGTCGTTTGTGCTCCTCTGGCCTACATTATTTTTTGGAGAAAGGATCACAATTGACGGCGATTGCAATCACATTGCTCTGAAAATGCATTTTCCAGACACGACGCTCCTTTTTGAGACATAGTCATCTCCAAGTAATCATCACCTCCGTCGAATCTACATCAACAATTGCTTTTGGGCTTCCTTTTCGTTTCATCTTATGATTATTGATGTCAGATTGACTAGTCCTGAGATAAGTTTTCTCCCAAAATCCTTCTATATCTGCCATTTCGCTTCCTTTTTCCAATTTTACTTAGAACATATCTTAGCTGCTTGCAATAGGATTGCATCTTTAATTACAGGGGTTATCTATTTAATTCCTGAGTGTATGGATTCTTGACGTGATTCTTTGCTTGATCTTTTTCGAGAAATAATCATTACTCTTAGCTTAATCACAATGAAACCTTTTGGTTTCTTGATGGATTTTGGGGCAGCATGTGAGGACCTTGGTTCATGATCTTTATGTATGCCCCAAGTCGCACTATGGGTATAAATCCTAGTGAAGTGTCACCGGTTTCACCACCATAATCCTTACTCTTATCCTCTTCTTTTCTAGTGCTTACCTAATAACTTTGAGCCCTAATTCCCAAGCTCAGGCGACCTCCTTCCGAAGGCCTTTTCCCAATCTGGCCTTTTACCCTATTTCATAGAAATGCAATAGGAAATGAGTCCATTTCGGTTAACTTTAGAGATGATAACCTTAATGTTGACTGGTTTGCGGGTTATGTAGACATGCCATCACCACCATAATACTTATATGCCCATTACTCCAAATTTTGTCTCTTTGTAAGATCTTTGGAAAGAAGCTCCATGCTGGAGTGGTCCTAAACCATGTGTGTGTCAAATCTATGCTTGTTGATGATGTGTTTATTGTCTTCCCCAACCTCTAGCTACTTCCTATTGGTGAACCTTATTGTGAGGAGTTTGAAGACTCTGATACTACACCCAAGAAAGTTGTGTCAGTAAAGGGGAAAGGGAAGGCTTTACACTACCCTAAGAATGGTTTATATCTCGTGATAACAAGAAGACTACTTCCATAAAGCCTGTTGTGGTGAACCCAAACCATTTTTTTAAGGATGCTGTTATCGACAAACAAACTCCTCATATTACCAACCTTTCCACAAACAATGAGGTGCTTGTCCTTTCAGATTATTCCTCCTAAGAAGTTGACCAGTTTCTTGATGTTGTGGAACCACCAAAACCCGAAGAGCTAGACATGTTACTTGATGAAAATTTAGGCTTTGACCATGCTGGCTCTAGTGGCACAGAATTTGTATCCCCAAGCCCTAAGAAAAGGTTTAGGTATATGATTGAGCTTATGGGGATGAGTGAGGACAATGCTTAGGGAAATCCTTCACTCTTAGTGTTGGCAAAGATAGTGCCTAGCTGGAACAACCAGGGTAGTTCCTGGCCGGGTTATCTAGCTCAAGTGCAATACCTCTTTATTGCTTTGAAGCTAGACATTTTGTGTATCCTATACACTAGGATCCCTTATGAAATTCAGGCAAATAAAACAATCTCTATATTGTTCTTTTATTTCAATAAATTTGCTTTTATTAATTATGTTGGCGAAAGTGGTGGATTGCTTCTATTATGGAATTCTTCTACTGTGAATCTTAATATTATTTATAAACATCTCAGGTTCATTCATTGTGAGATTTTTGATCCTTTCTCACTTGGTATACCACTTTACAAGAGTTTATAAGCTAATTTTTGAGTTGTTATTGCTCATTTTAAACATGAGAATAATGACCCTTGGATTCTAATGGGTGTTAGATTAAAGCCACCCTCAAGTATAAGGGTCAAGTTATAGTGTAGTCGGGTTTAGAGTAAGGGATATCGTACCCCAATGAATTGGTAAATCCCACTCTAGCTAGGGAAAACTTAGAGGAAGACTAGAAAAATATGCAAATGTACAATTACAAACAAAAACTCACAAGTGAACCAAAGTTCATGGTGAGTATGTGTAAAATGGTGTGTAGAGATTTGATTTTGATGTTGAGAATGGTTTCGATTCAAATTGAAACAACTAGAGCAAGTAAAGCAAACTAAGCTAAGCTAAACAAGCATCAAATGGATGGGAGTTAGAGCTTAGGTTGTCCACCATAGTCTCCCTTGCAAGCATTGGTGCTCAAACTACAAGTGATATAATCCAAATATCCAATTATCCTATTAGCATCCGAGTAAGAGTACTAAGACTTAAACTCTTTTGATTTTATCAATTCCAACTGGCTGAATCTAGAATTAACTACCTAAGAACAAATCTATTATCGGATAAGTTTCGATTCACTGTTCCTAGATGCATAAAAATTAGAGTTTATATTTTAACTCACTACCTTCACATACACATATGGTGTACTTTCGTGTTCTTAATGTCTAGATGTGACTAATCTCAAAACACTAAAATTAAAGATGTGAACTCCAATTTGTAAGCTCATGCCTAGGAAGCATAAACCATGACGTGAGGCCTCCGCGCCTTTGAGAATTCAGGAACTAAGTGATGAACCACATGCCAAAACACCATTCTCGAGCTTCAGACCTAGCTAAAGCGTAAAACTCAAGTCCATGACTGTTTAGGATCTCCATGCATATATTTGTGTTTGAAGGCCCGTCTTACACAAAATTCAAGCTAAGTGCTTAATGAGCTTGCTTTTCTTACGGTGGACAACGTACATCATTCTTTCATGTTTGATCGCTTCAGTTCGACACCATGTTATATCATTTGGTAAATCCAAAGTCATTATGTAACCGGTTAATATCGAAGTCCTATGAGCATAACCAATTTTTAATCATTGCTTAGTTGAAAGAACAACTTGGTATGAGAAGAAGAGTTGGGAATATCCCTGTCCATCCACCCACAAAACTCTAACAAGAAAAAGAGAAACGTGGTAGCAACATAATTAGAGATTTAGGACCAATATACCACATCGTAGGTGATTGGTGTTTTAGCCCAAAAATACTTTTGGCTGGACCCTAGGAATGGCCGACAGTATTGGCTGACGCAGCGGCCCATATAAGAAGCAAGTAGCATGCCTGACAAGGGAATCGAGGCGGAGTCCCCGCAAGGGCCCAATTGGAGTTCACGATCGGGAGATCACGTTGAGTAATCATGAGATTCCCCACCCACGTGGAGTTCAGAAAGTGCAACACAGCTTAGTGCGCGGTGTAAGAAAGATGCTAAACGTGCTATGAGATCTGATTACTTTTGCAGAAAAACAGGAATATAGCATCATAACTATATTAGTGCGCCATTAGTGCGATGCGCTCGCGGGGATAAGGTTAAACAACTATATCTCAACTGCTCGCATCCAATGAGGAGTCAGCGTTGCTGCTATTTTCGCTGTATCCAGATTAATTAACAATTAATCTGTGATATTCATTAAGATTCTCAAGATAATGCTTCTACAGATCAGATACCCTTGGTCGATAATAGAATATTCTACACTTTTTATGAGAACTGAGAATTCACATAATAGCCTATATCCGAGGCTGGCACGAGAAAAAAAGGACGACCAATTCATCAACTAATCTCTACGATTATCCAAGCCTCTCCGGAGCAAACAACCTTCTCTCTTACCGGTGACCACATTCCAGTCCCAGTCTCCTCTGAAGCCGACTGCTAGTGCCACCAAACCCTCTGTCAACGTGCTTTGGTCCTAGCCTCCTCGGGAGCCGATGGTAGTACCGCGACCACAACGGTTACAGAACCAGCCAAGCAAGGGTAACGCCCTCGCAATCCAGCGAAGCTAAAGTCACGCTTTAGCAAGATCTCAATAATTCCCGGTGATTTCGCTCTGCTTAATCTACGATATTGAGTATCGATTGTGTAACAAGAAGAAACTGCACCAAAGTCTCCACCACGAGGCAGAAAGAATCCCACGACGAGGTTGGTGCTCTCCTCGTCCTCAATCACACGATAGAAGTCAGGTTAAGGGACACCCCAAACGACCGCACCCGAATGATGCTGACACGCCCACACAAGAAAAGAGACTGTTGACCAGCTCAAGAAAAACTGGAGCCAAACAACTGGCACCAAGATATCTCTCGGGAACTAATCCACGACACTTATTCTACAAAGAGAATGTCGTTAGTTTACAATATTAGTTTTTTATTTAGTGATTATGCATGAGACAACTAGCTGGTTCAATATTTATATAACAGAAATTCTCTTCGTCAGTAAATTTCAATTTACGATATTATTTCATATTAGACAGTAATTATACTTGCATAATAATTTAGGTAACTAAAGTATACAGAAAAATGAGAAGTATTTGTGTGTGTGTGTGTGAATATATTTAAAGCACGCATTGGCTTCCCTCCAATTATACACTCGTTCATACATCTTCCCGCTTAAAATTAGACTTCACTCAATACTATGATGATATCCCAAGGTATCAATGGGGATGGGCCATCCATGTCACAGCAATTCTGATCTTATACACTTTACTAAAGAGACAAGTGTAATATGTTATAGATAGAAGGGGTTAAAATACCACTCTTCTTTGTTGTTTAAAGGATACTTCTGGTGTGTAAATACAGTATGAAAAATTGTGGAGAAAAATTCGGCAAAATTGAATTTTGAGTCATTAATTTATGCTATAAAAATTAAATTAATGGATGCTAATGCTCATTAAATTGGTAATTAAAATATCTTCATAGAATCATTCTTTCTTAGTCAGAAAATCTTTCTAAATATCATATAGGTATGATCAAGCCTGAAATTGGTATAGGATTCAGAGTACACACGATGATGATAAAAATTTGGACTCTCTTACTGTGAATTTTCCGAAGGGAAAAGGAAAGAAAAGGCCTAATAATATTGTTTTCCAAAATTTGTTTTAAGTCTCCCTCCCCCAGAAAAGGGGAGAAGCATTGATTTGAATGCAGAACCCACGTGGGGCCTTCTGCGAAGAAGATCCAAAGGCGGATTTGAAATCCACATTCAAATCGAATTCACAGTCCCGCGGATTCCGAGCCCAAGCCTCGTTGGATTCTCTCCTTAATTTACTTTCACATTCACAATAAAAAAATCAAAGAGACACTCTTGAATCGGAGCGAGTGTACCACATTTACATATATATCTATTTATTTTCACCTTACCACCCGAAAAAATAATATCCAAAACTCCCCCAGCTCAAAAGGACTCTCTCTCTCTCTCTCTCTGAAAACAAACCCTAACTTTCTCTCTCCTCGAATCCGACTGCGAATGGTGTGAGAATTAGGGCTAGAGGTTTGAGATCGTGAAGGATCTAGGTAGACGAATAAACGCGAAAGCTGGATAAATGGCATCGACCGACAATGAGCTCGAAGCACAGCTATTGGAAGCTGGGAATCAACTCCTGGAGCCGCCGTCCACCGTCGACGACCTCCTTCCTCTTCTCGACGTAAGCCCCCCCAAATTCTTCTGCGTCTCACCTCTTCATGCCTAATTTCGTGTTTTTAATTTTTTTTAATCTCCACGCAACCACTTGTTTCTGGTGCTCTGTAAATTTAGTCGTCTAATTGGTTATTGTAATGAACAGATGGTTATATGTGTGGGATTTGTAGTGGAATTTTAACTGTTTCAATTCTGTTGTTGTGTTTTCGAGATCCATCCCGATTTACATTTTGATATCGGACTGTTTTGCATGTTTTCAATGCCTTGTTATGCTTTCAAATCCTGTGCATCCAGCCAAGGATACCCCTTCAATGCTGCTATGTTTAACTTAATTATGCATTTTTTGCATGGATTTCTGCATAGTGATTTCACGGTATGGTTCGCTAGTGTGTAATAGAATACAATTTGGGTTGTTATTTTGAAAATGCTCAAGATTTTAGGTGTCATAGAGGTTAGTGTTTACAGATAGAGAAAAGGAGGTACAAATGACTTCTCAGTATGAAATATTTGGACAAGACATTTATGTTCAGTGTAAGTGATAAAACAGATCAGAGGCCAATCTTTTCCGACTGTCTTTGTTTTTATTGTGCTGATTTCCTCCTTGAATATTATAAGGGCCCTATGCATCAGCGAGTAGGCTATGTTTTCTCTCTTTCTGAAGATTTTAGTGGTTTAATCTCTTGTATTGTTCTTGTCCCTGGTCATATCAGAGGGTCGAAAGTTGTCTATCAAAGGTAGAACAATCACCAAACAAGTCAATGCAAGCCGCACTTTCACCGTCGCAGAAGGCGTTGGTTGCTGATCAACTTTTAAGGCATTCAGATCCTGATGTCAAAGTTTCAGTTGCGTCTTGCATCAGTGAGATAACAAGAATAACAGCACCTGATGCACCATATGATGATGACCAAATGAAGGTACTCTACGGATTTCCAATACATATACTGGTTGTCCTTCTCACTTATGTAATTCGTTCTAAAACTAATCTCTGACTCTGTCTGTATGTAGGAGGTCTTTCAGCTCATTGTATCTTCATTTGAAAATCTAGATGACAAGTCCAGTCGCTCATACACAAAGAGGACATCCATACTTGAAACTGTTGCAAAGGTCAGGTCCTGTGTGGTAATGTTGGATCTTGAATGCGATGCATTGATCGTTGAGATGTTCCAGCATTTTCTCAAGGCAATAAGGTATACTTTATGAAAAGTAGAGCTGGGAGGCACCTCCTTGTGCTATTTTGTCTGTATATAAACCTCTCACGCTATTTTTTTTGACTGGTGGAGTACAACTATTAAGTCAATATGTTGTTGTAAACTCATCATTATTTATTTTCCTTTGAATGTTTTCCAGGGATTATCACCCAGAGAATGTTTTTTCATCGATGGAGACAATTATGACCCTTGTTATAGAAGAAAGTGAAGACATATCTTTTGAACTTCTTTCTCCCTTATTAGCTAGTGTGAAAAATGATGATGAGGTAAGTTGCTGCTTTGATTGACAACTGTTTTTTTTTTTTTTTCCCTTTGTTCCCCGTTCCACCCCCCCCCCAACCCAAAACACACACACACACTTCCTCTTTTCTATTCAATTTACTAACTAATTGCTTTCTTGACTTAACAGGACATTTTACCAATTTCTCGGAAGTTGGGGGAAAGAGTAATCGAAAACTCTGCTATTAAACTTAAGCCTCACCTGGCACAGGAAGTAGAAACCCATGGCATTGCATTAGGTGATTACAGTAAAGTAGTAGCTTCGATATGCCAAGAGACAGCTGGTGACACTGAGCAGAATGAAGTGCACGATGATGAAGATGTGGTAAGATTTTCATAGTTCCAAGATTAGGACATTATTTGGTGTTTGTAATATGTGTGAGAGAACTTGATAGGTGATTGCTTCCTCAACTGTATAAAAATGGGTGAAACTGGCTGGTTGGTTTTAAGGGAGCAGATTGTTCTGTCTGCCAACTTTGTTTTAACTCTTTAAGTTAGTGAAGAAGTGTTGTCTAGTGCTGCTGTTGTGTTTTATTACTAAGCATTGTTGCCTCTGACCATCCGTTGGTTCTTGGGAAGTGTGAGTTAGAGAAGGAAATTCTTTGATCCTCTAATTCTATGGTTCAGCAACTTGCCCTGAAGCATTTGGTGGTTTCAATTCATGCCAACTGTCTTTGTTTTTTTCTCTATTGGGATTGGGGTGGTTGGGCGAGAATAGGGTTTCTTTTATTAGTTTTTTTTTATTTTTGTTGTCAAGTTAACTAAGTTTGGTTTTGTGGTAACTGTTTTTACTTCAGGAGGACAAGTCAACAATCCGGGAATCTTCGGAAGAGGCAGTCCAGGTGAGTGGCTTCTTCCTCTTTTGTCACTGCCTTCCCTTTTTTCTTTTTAATGGCTTGATTTGCAACATAGTATAACTGGCTCAGGACACTTTGTCTTTGCAGGTGGATAAAGAAAATTCCACCGCAGTAGTTTCTTCTGAACAAGTTGATCCTGTTATTGACGGATCCTCAAAGGTAGTTATGAATAATGGTGGTGCAGCAACTGGGGAAGATGAATGTTCGGCTGATTTGAACTCTTTAAAGAAGCAAGAACAGGGTGAAGATACCGAGGAAGTCAAAGGTCCAAATACATCAAGTGTTGCTGAACCTGATAGTTTGGAGACTGAGAAGGCTGATGATGCAAAACAAATGCCAGAAGAAATTGGCGAGGATAAAGATAAGGATTCTAATTTGTCAACAGCACAACCTGCAGACAGTCCTCAAGCTGATAATGACGAAGAAACTGAGGCACTTCTGCCCCATAAAAGTGGCTCTGAAGATGCTCCCAGTTCACCTCGTGAGGTTCCTGATGTGGAGGCAGCTGTTCCTTCAGAAAATGAGAAAGGGTCGGATATAAATCTCTCCACTGCATTGGAGAAGGAATCAACTGATGGTGCTCCCCCATCCCCAAGTGGGAGCCTTCCTGATGAAGGTCGTCGCAAAAAGGCTGGAGGACATAAGAAGAAAGATACTTCTAATAAAGAGGCTACACCTGTTACTGATGATGAATCCAAAAAGGCAACTGATGGAACAAGTGATTCAGAATTAAGATCAAGTAAGCACTTTGGAAAAAAGGTCTCTGCTGGGGGTTCTAATGAGAATAAAAGTCCCATTGTGGTGGATGCACCTAGAAAGGAAAGTGGCACCGCTAGTGATTCAGAGGTAAAACGGAAGTCATCTAAGAAGGTTTCTACTGGGAATTCTAAGGAGAATAATACCTCAGTTGTGGTAGATGCACCTAGAAAGGAAAGTAGCAGCACAAGTGATTCAGAGGCAAGACAAAACTCAGCTAAGAAGGTTGATGGAAGCAATAAAACTAGGGATGAGTCTTCTTTGAAGCAGCCAGAAGATAAGAAGAAGGGTGCACGCAGTAAAGTTCCTTCAAGAAGAAGCTCAACAAAATCCTCGGCCATGGAAGTTGACAAGGTACTATCCCTATTTGCTTCAGAATTCTATTTGTTATTTTCACTGATATTGCTAATGGTTTTTATTGTTAAATACCTTTTTGATGAACTTACTTTTGTTATGAACTATTTAGGAGATATTGTCGACACCCAAGTCAAAATCTACCAATAATGAACTTCCATTGGAGGAGACTCCTAGGACAAATTCCAAGAGGAAGCGTCCTTTGGAAAAAGAAAAGGTATGCACACTTAGTCTCAAGCATTGCAATTTCAGATTTTTCTTTGGTTACATATTTTATGTGTGTAGCACTTGATATTTGGAATCCTGATTATGAAATTGCATAACAGAACTTTCGCACATTAGTATTTAAGTTATGGGATATAAATCAAGTTATTTTCCTTGTCTAGCTGTAGACTTGGGGTGATAAAATGTCCATGGGTCTTCTGTCTAGAATAATTGTTTGCCATATTATTCATTATTTCTACTATGATATGTTGGTATTCCAACGAGGGGTTATAGGAACAGTCAGTCCCATGGTTCACTGCCATGTGGTCTTGGGTTTGAACTCCCTCCCAGTACCTACCTAGCTATAGCTTGATTTTGTTGCCTCCTAAAGACTGTAGCTTTCGGCAGGAGGCCTAGCTTGGAGCCTTGGTCTGCGAACCGGGCTTGGGGAATATCTGGGTTCTAAAAATGTATATGCATTATTATCACCACTATACATTTGAAGGAATCCTGATTGTATTCAGCACTTTTATTCCTTATGATTTTCAGCAATCTGGTGTAAAAGAGTTTGATGACACTGAGGTGATTGGTTCAAAGATAAAAGTTTGGTGGCCAGCGGATCGCACGTAAGTACTGACCTTCCATATTATGATATCTCAATTTTTTTTTTTTGAGATGCATGTAAGTTTATGTAGGAAGGTAAGGTTTGGTTCTGTTGAATACAGAGACACATGTAAAAATGTCAATAATGTTTTCTTGATGTCTCTGTAGTCATTATGATTCTAAGTGACTTCTGTTGTAATGACTTTGCAATGCATGTTGTACTCCGCACCTAAGTTCTGCCCCTTTGGTATCAATAGAGATGGCTTGTCATTTTAGCATTTTAGGGTATTATGAATGTTAATGGATAAAAGTCAGAGTTCTGAAAGTAGAAATGTGTTGCTTCACCTAAAGGCAATAGTTTTAGAACGTCCAAATTTTGGCATGACAAGTTATTCGTTGTTGAAGTTAGATTATAGATTTTCTTTATGGTTATAGTTGTAAAATATGAACTTTTAATCTGTTGTTTAATGTCGCAATTGTAACTTTACAGGTATTATAAAGGTGTTGTCCATTCTTTTGATTCTGTTAAAAAGAAGCATGTGGTGAGATGCTAACTCTGCAAGCCTCATTTTAACTGCTGACTTTTGTTCTTAATATTATAATGAAACTTAACGTTGTTTTAAAATCTTGGTACTATTACCATCTTCTATAGGTGAAATATAATGATGGAGATCAGGAAATTTTGAATCTTAAAAGAGAGAAATGGCTGTATGTAGAAGGTGACTCTGAATCAGATGGGGTAGGTGACTGCCATATTCTATTTGTTAGCTTGAGTTTCCTTGCTTAAGTTTGTGATTTACCATTTTGTTAACAGGAGCAGGAAAATGATGAGTCGAGTCACGATGGCTCTTCTGAACTGTAAGTACTCGATACCTTGATATGTACTCTCTAAAAACCTGTAGCATTAGTCTTTAAACCGATTAGAGTCTGAATCATGGCTTAGATTGAATGTGATCTTCTGATTATATCATCAAATCTTCATGGTTTAATAGATTTTGTATCGTTTAGTATCTGATGTTACCTTGTGTTTTAAATTTGATGTCATGTCATGTCATGTCATGTCATGTCATGTCATTGATGGTCCTTCAGCATTCTGCACATTGAGTTCCAACTGTTGTATCTTCTGCTGTTTTTGTTGGATTAAGATTCATTTTTTTTGGTTCAGTACTTGCTATTCAGGATGTGTTTTTGGGTTTTGTATTTCTGTGCTTTAGGGTTTAACACAAACTTTCTCAATATCTATTATATTTCCTTCTACATATTTGCTTCTTTTTGCTTCCATGACAAGTTTTCATTTTGATTACCCTTTTGAATGTTCACCAGGCCCCTGAAGAAGAAAGTGAAAAGTAATCGTGATGGATCAACTAAGAAAGAAAAGATGGATGCTACACCCAAATCGTCAGTGCTATTTTTGTTACTTAAATTTGTTTTGACTATTTTCTTGATTTCTGACGTTTAAGTCAATTTTGTAGGGGTGGAGGAGCTTCCTCCAGCAAATCAAAAGGCAGAACCACAAAGTCTGGTCGTAAGCAGAGAGACAGCAGTAAACCTGATGGCAGATCCAAAGGTGATACATCCAAGGCTGTTGGCAAAACAGATGATGATCGTGTTGGAAAATTAAAGGATCAAACTCCAAAAAGTGGTGGTAAATCAGTGGATGTTGCTCAGAAGACATCCAGCAAATCAAAGAACAATGACTCCCAGACACCTAAGAGTAGCAAATCCAAGGAGGATGATAGCAGCACCCAAAGAGCTTCAATTAAGTCCAAGCAAGACACGCAGAAGGCTGGGAAGTCAAATCAAGGCACACCAAAGACTAGTGCCTCCATTCGCAAGGGTAAATCCTCTCTGAGTAGTAGCAAAGCAAATGGCAAGGTGAAATCTGGTTCAAAAGCAAGAGAGAGCGAGGATATGGAGGAGGACTCTACTGATTCGGAAAAAGCACCAGAAAGGACCAAGGGAAAGTCAACAAGTTCATCTAAGGCACAGGGAAGCCAGACCAAGTCTGGTAAGAAGCGAAGGAGAGGAACCAAAAGTTAATCATTCTCGTCTCTTTCAGTTAGGTTTTGCCTTCATATTTGGCAAGATCCCCTGATTTGTGGCAAGAATTGTTACATCCACCGTTTGATAGTCTAGCGGATGTCGGTTGTAGGGGTAATCTAGTTTTATTTTATAACCATGTTATTAGAAAAGATTATTGTTATTTTGGAGGCAAACAGTAGAGAAGTTTGGGTTAGCTTTGTTGATTTTATAGATAATGTTGTTAGATCTGCAGATGTGCTGCCAAGAGTACCGAATTCTAAATTAAAGGCTGTTGTGTTCTTCCCCTGCAATATCAACCCGCAGGTAGAGTGAGCTAGTTTTAGATGTTATAATTGTCATGACCCTGACCGACTTGGTGCCTGTTCATGGTTGTTTCTATCATTCTTTTGCACCATTGTTAACCACTTAACCGTGATTTAGGAGTTGCCACAGGTGTTTTAGTGGTAGACCCTGTTGGATGTATGAAAAATAAAAAACCAGAGCGTAAGTGGGAGAAGGAAATAAACATAATGTGGTAGGTGGTTGTGTCTGCGTTCATATAAGCGATGAGGAGGGAACGTGACACAATTTCCCCAGATTTGTGGTAGGCAAGTCTCTCTGTTTGTTTCCCTAATCCTTGGGGAGGGAACCAATTGAGCAGGACCCATTTTTTCTTGATTAAAGTGAGGGAACATAATCATTAGTCTGATTAATATTATACCTAGAGCTGATTGATTCGACTTTTGCGTTGTACTTGGTAGATGAGACCAAGACCTAAGGATCTAAGATATAAGTCCTTTGGCTAAGGCTAGGTGTGCAGATGGATTGATAATTGTCAAGATGGTTGAAGTAATGATCCCTGTAGCTGGATCGCTGGCTTCGACTCTAGCAATTAACTAATCAAAACTCAAAAGTGGGTATAATTAATAAAAGGTGCATGGCCGGGCTGCTAGTACCTTGAGACATTCCTTTTTTTTTTTTTTTTTTTGTCTGAAGTACCTTGAGTCGTTGAACCGAAAATTCTGCTATCCACCCGGGGTGGATATCAGCCTGGGGCTAGCTACCGTTGATCTCTGGCTGAGTGGGTCCCTAGTGACGAGGGCCGTCCATTTACCATTATTGTGAGCTGGTCGCTAACATTAGCTTGGGTTTGGGAAAAAAAAAAGAGGCAAAATAGCTAAATTATCCCATAACTTTTTCTATAGCTGCAAGTTTATCTCCTGACATTTTAATTTTGATTTTTCACACCCTAACTTTTCTAATTCTTGCCGATTCACACCCTACCGTTAACTTTAAATTTTCCATCCAATTTCTCCGTTAACTCATCTTTCCAATTGTCACCAAAAAAAAAAAAACAACTAAACAAACCAATTGTTCAAGAATATCATACGTACAAATGAGGATAATTTTTTTTTTGTAACTCTTAACATCAACCCTAAAACTGTAAATCATACTCCCTCTCACCAAAACCATAATTGTTGGTTCCTTAACGCGATTGAATAATAAATCATTCAATAGTTCATTACAATCAGAGCTATCTCAGCCAAATAGTTCATTATAATTAGAGCTATCTCAGTCAAAATAATCAAGTCTAAAATCCAAATATGCAAGTCATGATTAACTTTCACACAAAACAATACTAGAATTTTTACATAATCCCTTCACTTAAATTAAAGAGCTAAATTTGATAGCACATTGGTTTTCCAGAATGAAAGCATAATCAACACTTCAACTAATAGTAAGACAAATACTAAAACAATGTTCTGTTCTTTCCTCAATTAAACTATATATCCTAATAGATGCACCACGTACTTGAAATTTTAACAGAGACCACTAATTTATATTCTATAGCTTCCAATGTGTGTTACTATAGGCAGGAGTAACATGCCTTGTACTTGATTCACTACTAGCTTTAGAAATTGGTTGAGATGCGGTAGCTTCAGTACTGATTGTAGAATGCATTGCCACTTGAGTTATACGAGTGGCACGATTGACCTGGAAAACAAAGTATGAAAATAAAAGTAAAATTCAGTATATTGTTATATGACAGTATTAAAAATGAAGAAAAAATAAAAATAAAAAGAGTTCCCACATAAATTTAAGGATGATTCATAATGCAAAAGACTAGCTTATTTTTGACATACAATGTTAACCCAAAACTTGTCATACTCATAATTTGAAAGTTATTTGAATAATTAAATGAACTTACATATTGTCCCCTTCCTCTTCCAATACCCGGAAGAGCTTGTCCTCCACCATTACCAAAGCTTGTAGGTTGCCCTTTTCCTCTTGTTGGAGCAATGAATTGACTTCTTCCTCTTCCGACACTTGCAATTGTTTGTCCTCCTCCTCTAGTACCGAAACTTGTAGATTGTGACCTTCCAATAAAGCTTTGAAACTGTCCTCTTTCTCTTATTGGAGCAACAAATTGGCCTCTTCCTCCTCTAGTCCCCCCAACTCTAACATATTGAACACTATGTCTTCATTCAAAAGTGAAAATTAAAAACATATTAATAAATAAAAAATTTAAACAAACAAACATAAGTTAAGTATGCTAGTATATAGACTTAGTTGACTAACTCGTCCTCTTGTTCCTTGTCCAAATTGTCCTTCTTCCTTCATAATTGAATTTCCAATACCTCTTCCACTATTTGTGCCCTGTAAGGATACTACAATTTCTCAAATCATTCACCAAAGTCATTACTTACATTAAACTAAACAAAGAGGCTTTTAAACTTACGGTTCCTCTAGCCCTTCCTCTTGCTGTTCCACTTGCCTTGCACATATTTTCGCTCGCTGGAACATGAGGAGGAGGTTCTAGTGCTTGTCCTCTCTGAGAACATTAGGAATTTAATGTTGACCAAGCTACATAAAAATTTATTTAATATTGAAGTTATAGTACAATACTAGCATTGAAAGCTTAAAATACATACCTGAGGACATGTCCTCATATTATGACCTTCATTCTTACAAAGTGAGCACTTAGATGGGGCATGATATCTCTGTAGCTTTTTTGCACCTTTGGGAATCTCATTTGGTTCTAAAATTCTTCTCTTTTTGGGCCTTCCTGGTTGTTTGTGATAGAGTGGTGGAAGAATCGGCATGCCACCGGTTTTAGGCCACAAGTCTTAACTAGACATTGGGGAAATGAAGTAACCATAGGCTCGGTCATAAGCCTCCCTCTTGTAATGGTTATGTACAAAATCATATGGACTCGCATCCATCCAACCAAGACAAGTCATTGCATAAGAACATGGAATACCACAAAGGTCCCACTTTCTACATGAGCAAGTTCTATCCTCCATATTAACATAAAATTTTCTTCCATGAAGATGAGTGACCTCGAAATGGCCTCCAATGGAAGATTCAGCATAGCAATTATTACTCAGTTCTCTGTTTTTCTCAATAATACCAAATATTCTTGGTCCAACAGGTTGTGTCCAATTCAACTCCCTTTGCTTTGCCATCCTTAGCATTAAGTACATTCTCAACCTCTCCAGCATTGTTAGGATAGGTTTATCTCTTGCTTCCAATATGGCAGAATTGAATGCTTCACAAAGATTGTTAAGGAGTATATTACATTTGGCCTCAGTTTTAAAATGCGACCTACTCCAATGAATTGCAGCCCTTTTTCTCAACCAGTCATGAGCATCTTTACACAGCGCTAATACCTTGTCCATTTCTTCTTCAAACCAAGGAACAGTAGTGGATTTCGAAGCTGCCCACATACCTTGCTTCAATGCAAGTCCCGTGTGACCGGCACCTTTAAAATTATTGTAGAGGTGTCTAACACAATGCCTATGTTCCACTTGAGGCATCAACTCTTCAATAGCATCAAGTAGACCTTTTTGCTTGTCACTAATAAAGACCCAACCATTTCCCACATTTAAAATCTCCACATCATTAATATAGTATTCCAGAAACCACATCCAAGTCTCTCTATTTTCAACTTCAACGATGGCAAATGCTATCGAGTACATACCATTATTTGCATCGACCCCTACAACACTTAGAAGCTACCCTTTGTATGGACCCTTAATGAGACACCCATCACATCCTACTACTTTTCTACAACCTTCAATGAAACCCTTCTTTAGAGCTGCATAACAAATATATATTCTCTTAAATACAGGCCCTTCTTCAGTCATTTTAGTTTTAATTTTAACAGTGCTGCCCGGGTTAAGTCTCTTTCATTCTTCACCATAATCTCTTAGTACTGCATATTGCTCCTGAATGCCACCTTGTATCCTCCTCTGAGCTTTTTCCTTGGCCTTATAAAATTGATCAAGTGTAACATCAATCCCATAATGCTTAGCCACCATTCGAATAAAGTCTCTAGGTTTCATTTTGGGATTGGATCTGAAGACCTCATCAAACCTGTCTGCTATCCAAGTAGAAGTAGCATGCTTTATTTTTTTTGACCTCTCGCAGTGATGCAATGGCTCATAAGTCTTAACCCTCACAGTAGGACCATTCCCAACCATAGATGCATATATTTTAAATGGACAACTTCCCTTACATTGTCCTTTACATTTCACTATAACCTTGTCGGAATCATTTTTGTCAAAACTTAGTGGCCTTCCAGGTTCGATAGACAATTCTCTTATGGCCTCCCTACATTGTGCCATAGTTGGAAAATCCAGACCCAGTTTGAAGTATGGATCCCATAAGTTAGTATCTCTTCTATACTGCTTGAACTTTGGTTGTTTTTTCTTAGGCTTCATGTACTTAACAGGCTCATTAACCTCCTCATCACTTGAACTCTCATCAAGGCTCTCAAGATCATTGTTGTCCATAGCCCAGTCATCAGACTCCTCTCCAGGTTCCACATGATGATCAACTTCAATTTCATCTACAACACAACTCTTGAACTGCCTCATATCTTCATCGCTCTGAATATATTCTTCATCCACAAACCACTGTGCATCTTCAGGTTCCAGTACATCTTCATCATTGCTGGAATCTCCGTCCAAATCATTATCTGTCAAGACATTAACATCAACATGTCCTATATCATAATCCACTTCATCATCTCCATCTGCACCAGCTTCATTGTCAGCTTGAACATGATAAGTAACTTGTGATTCTTCATTAAATGCAAGAGTTTCATCCAAAACTATGCAATCACTAATATAGGCAACAAAAACCTTTCTAGTAGATTGGTTTAGTGAACACTCTAGAACCCTTGTGTCACTATCTATCTCTACCAAACCATCAGTTTTATGGTAGAAAAAGTATTGAATTCTCTCAATATCATATCCAAGATTTCTAGCAATTACTGCCAAGTCCCACTTGCTAAATAAGTTAACATCATAGTTGTCTGCCCAACATACAGAACCACCCACATACTCTCCACTAGAAAATACACTCCCATGTCTAATTTCAAGAGTAAAATTGTCTGGATCAGCTGTTGAAAACACACACAAAAAAGAAAAAAAAAACACATTTAATTAGTTAATTAAATAACAACGAATGACTATATATGTGTGTGTGTGTGTGTGTAGAACTAAAATGCAATGCTGATCATAAAGATGATAGCTTTTGTAGATATATACATTAATCAAATAAACATGCAACAACAACAACGTCTTATATATATATATATATATATATATATATATATATATATATAAATCAACCCACATTATGGGTAAGTTTGAATAGTTAAATGACCTAGATGACATAAAATTGTAATCCAAAGAGTTAACTATTAAAGCATGAACAGAGCCCTAAAATAAAGTAGTGTAGTTGTTGTTGACTTGCCCTAAAATCAATTGAAGTAGGAAACTGAATGACAAGGTTCACTTATTGACTTCAAGTCTTCTCCTGCATTATTGACTGCAAGCCTATGCATATTTTAGATTAAGAAAGACACAAGTTGACATAAACAACTCTCAACTCTTTATTCTTTCGTATAACTGTTTGATCAACACAAAAGACAATTGAGAAACCCTAATTGATATTGAACAAACCAAACAAAAGAATAGAGTTTTGGGACCATACACCAGTCCACCAAAATCAATGTCTTCAGAAAACTCTGATTCAGAATTCACTAAAACTCAAAAGACAAGGAAAAATCTAAAGGTTAGTCACTTACAGTAGTTTGGAACATCTCCATTATTCCTTAGCTTCACCTTCTCCATTCCATATTCAGAAAAGAAAAGAAAAGAACGCTTCATCTCTACAATGAACGTTTCATCTCTTCACTCCTGTCGTTTGATTTCTCTCGACAAGAAAAGAGAAAAAAAAAAAGAGTCTCATACTCTTCCTAAACATATGCTTAAATATTTTTTTTTTTGTGGCAATTAGAAAGACGAAAACGCCCTGCAAGTTAACGGAGAAATTTGATGAAAAATCTAAAAGTTAACGGTAGGGTGTGAATCGGCAAGAGTTAGAAAAGTTAGGATGTGAAAAATCAAAATTGAAATGTCAGGGGATAAACTGACAGCCATGGGAAAAATTAAGGGGTAATTTAGCTATTTTGTCAAATGAAAAACGTGGGACCTGGCTTTAGGGGTAGAAACAGATGGAGCGTAACTTCATGAACTTCCCAGCAACCAACATGCAATTTCAAGAAGAGCATCAAAATCCAATAATAATCAAACATAATCAAAACCCGAATCCCATAAATCCCCAACATAATTCACCAAAATTCTCAAACACCCAATTCTTCAACGAGGAATGCATCAAAACGACTAATTACTACAACAAGTTTCTCCTCTGCGTTAACAAGTAAAGGTGTTCAATCAAACCCGAATTCAACCAGTAAAATAACCCGAAACTGGAAAATTTTTCTTGCCTCGATCCAATTCAACACAATCTCAATATTTCAACATGCCCAACCCTCAATGCCCCCGCCAGGACCTGAGACAGTGTCGCATTCGAACCAAAAAGCTCCAAAGTCGCAGCCGGAATGATAAACGCGACGGCAAAACATACCCGAACTCACCACTTTAGCCAATTCAATCAATTGCTCCACCGGACATCAATTGATGTTTCAAGACGTCAGAAACGAACCCAGATGCCCTGGAATCGCCGCCGTGGACGGTGGTCTCGGAGGAGGCCAACGACACCCAAAAACATAATTCCATCAAAGCCCAGTCAAGAACCAAAATTGATTATACTAGAACGTAGAGCATGAAGAGGAGGATTTCCTCACCTTATGCATCGCCGGACACGGTCGAAGTCGCCAGAATTTCTGAAGATTCGCCGAGGACCCAAAGCTTCCAGGCTTCGATACTCCCTCCTCCATTAACGTATGAACAAAAAGAGGCTATATAAACGTCGGCGCCGTCGACTCGAACCGAACGACATCGGTTCTCCTACCGGAAATCGTCTGACAGCGGAGCTACCGCCGAGTCTTCCTTTCGGGTTAACGGGTCGCGAGTCTGGGTCGAGAGTTCTGGACTTGTGGTTTGTCTGAAATTTATACCCTGAAATTTAATTAAATTGGACGGGCCAGATGAAATTATGGAAAAATTGAATGGCCCAGATAGCAAGGCAATAAGTTCCATTTTCCTTAAATGATTTTTCATAATTATAAAACTTCAGAAAATCATAACAATTAGTTCGGGTGTACGAAAAATTTTCCAAAAGTTCTCACTGACTCTTCGTGTTGAGTACTCTATTATCGAACTTTTAAACTGAAGATTTCACCTTGTGAAAATTTTCAAAAAATAAATCTGAGAACTATTTTAGTTATCGGGATAGTGAAATAATGCTCGAACAATCTCATCTTGCGATCCAATGATCCTCTTGCCCTCTGAAGTTTGTTGTGAAAAAAATATGAATATTAAACTTTAGTCAGTTGACCGAGTGGATCGAAGTCATAAATATGACGGAATTGTCCGAATCCTAAAATAATGGGTTATCAAAAAAAGAGTTTGCGATCAAGCGACGACGAAAACAGCTAAAATTTTGATCACAACCATTTCTTCTTATCATGATAACATACAACTGTCGATTTTGATAAAAAATTTCTCCTCCACCTTGTTGCTTACAGAGTGTGTGTATTTTTATACAACTAATAAATAAGTTATACTACATTAGTAGACATATAATTATTTTGTGCGAATAAAAAAATAAAATTGCAAATCGATAATTTGACATTATCCATATGTTTATAGCGTATTAATACGTATTATGTAAAGAAATTAACCCGACCGACCGTCATTTTGACATCAAACAAAGCGATCAACTATTTATACGCTTATAATTCCCTAAAGGGAGCTGAACTAGTAGGAGATAAACTTCCCAAAATTTTTATAATGGTTGATATAGCTCATACCCACGAGAGTGTGAAAGCTAAAAAAATCGGGTAAAAAATAAGTTGCGAATGAGCGGTTATGAGCACATTAGTTTTATGTAGTATTTAGGGTTGATCTATTAGATCAAGACCTAAACGACGACAAAAATAGCTGAAATTTTGACCATAACCATTTTTTTCTACCATGATAACATCCAATGGTCAATTTTTGGTCAATTTTGATAAATTCTATTTCTTCCACCTTGTTGCTTATGGAAGGTATATTTTTGTATACAACTACTAAACAAGTTGAACCATATTAGTAGGCATATCAAGATTTTGTGCTATCTGAAAAATCGAAACTAAAAGTCGATAAATTTAACATTATCAATCTATTTATAGCATATTAATAGGTAATGTGTAAGTGTAACAAAATTCAGTCGATCCGCTGTTATTTTGACAATAAACAAAGCGGTCAACCTTTTATACACTTAGACTTCTCTAAGGAGAGCTGAACCACTAGGAGATGAACTTTCCTAAAATTTTATATTGGTGGATACAACTCATATCCACGATAGTATGAGAGCTAACAGATCGAAAAAAGAAGTTGCGAAAGATCAATTATGAGCATATTAGTTTTATGTGGTACTTAGGGTTTAGAGTTGACATAGTAGATAAAGACCCAAACGCCGACTGAAATAGCTGAAATTTTGACCATAACCATTTATTTTTATCATGATAATATCCAACGGTCAATTTTGATAAATTCTATTTCCTTCACCTTGTTGCTCATGAAATGTATACTTATTTCATATGACTAATAAACAAGTTGGACAATATTAGTAGACATATAAGGTTTTTGTGCGATTCAAAAAATTAAAATTGAAATCAATAAATTTGACATTACCCATCTATACATAGCATATCAATAGATAATGTGTAAAAAATTTAACTCAATCTGCCGTCCTTTTGACATAAAAAAGGGTCAACCCTTTATACACCTATGTTTCCCTAAGGAGAGTCGAATCACCAACCCTATATACACCTATGCTTCCGTAAAGAGATAAAATTTCAGAAATTTTTATATTGCTTGATATAGTTGATACTCACGAGAGTGTCAAAGTTGATAAATCAAAAAAAGAAGTTGCGAATGGCCGGTTAAAAGCATATAAGTTTGATGTGGTACTTAGGGTTTAGGCTTGACTTAGGTGATCAAGACCCAAACGACGATGAAACTGGCTGAATTTTTTACCATAACCATTTCTTCTTATCATAATAACATCCAACGGTCAATTTTGATAAATTCTATTTACTCCATTTGCTGCTTATGGAAGGTATACTTATGTAACTAATAAACAAGTTGGACAATATTAGTAGGCATATAAGGTTTTTGTGCGATTCAAAAAATTAAAATTAGAAATAGATAAATTTGACATTACCCATCCAGACCTCATCAAAAAGCTCGCGGATCAAGGGCTCCTATTGAGGCCCGTGGGCTCAAAGCCTGGCTCGGCCCGTCAAAAAGTCCGCTAAAGCCCACCTAAGTGGGTAGAGGGCCGAACTTGGTTTAGGGGTTCAAAACCCGGCCTAGCCCCCAAAATCCCGCTAGGCCCAGCCGGTTAAACACTGTTAGGCCCGGCCAGTAAATGCCGGCAAAAATAAATAAATTATACACACACATAACCTTGCTCAGGCGCGGATATCCGCACCTCAGCAAAATGTACGAATTTCCCATTTTTACCCAATTTCCAATTATATTTTCACATCTTAATCGTTCAATTTTTAGATCATGATGTATAGATCATCTCTACAAAATTTCAGCCAATTTGATGATCGTTAAGGCATCTAAAACTGCAATTTATTATTATATTAGGACCTAAAAACTGAACGGTTAAGATGTGAAAATATGATCGAAAATGGGTCAAAACCTAAAATTCATACCTAAGAAAAACTGCGGACGTCCACAGTGGAGAAGCGCTGTGTGTGTATATATATATATATATATATATATAAAACTGCTAACATCCATTTAAAAAAATTAATTCAACAATTCATTTTCCATTTAGTTTTATGTTATGTTCCGTGCAGAACAATAACTAACAAGTTTTTCTGTGCAACCAACAAAATTTGAGGTAACAAAATAAAATAATGGAACAAAAAATAAATATATATTAACAAAAAAGGAAAAGGGAACGAGGGTGAGCAGCCCACGCCTACATTGTGCCTTGCTACTGCACCAACGTTGCCAGCTCTAAATTAGCCGACAATTTTTGGGGAAAATTTTTATCCAGCTAAGTTAACATTATTCGGGATCTCAGGAATTAATAAGATATTCGAGAATAATTTAGAAAAATATTCACATCGTGGAATCCTCAATTTAAGGATGCCATAATTTAGTACGCGAGACGACAAGTTCGTAGGAATTTTTGAGGAATTATTGGACACCCAAGCTATTTATTATGAATTTCTGAAAATTTAGAATTATGAAAATTCATTTTAAATAAAAAGATTATTGCGGTGCAATCTGGACCTTTGAAATTAACCACCACTTCATCAGAGCCGTCCAAAACCATTTAGATGAGTACCTATTTAAAGGCTAGATCAGACGCACGATCCAAAACTCTCAGCGACCCATTTGGGCGACCCGGCGACCCGAGAAGACGACCAGTCCGGAACTTCCCTTTGGGCTCCTATCTTCACCATCGACCTCCTGGTGGTCTTGGATCATCCATTCGTCGGATGAGGAAGAAGAATCCAAACTGGAAAGCGTTGGGTTCTCTGGCGGTTCTTCGGCCTTTTCGGCAGCTCTGGCGACGTGTTGAGCTGCATGAGGTAGGAAAAATACTCCTCTTTGTTGTAGTCTATGTCGTTGTATAATCATGTTTCGAATTCGATCAAGTTCGGTTTGGTTGGATTCGGATGCTGATGCGGCTCTTGTCACCAGCGGTTGTTCTGGGTTCATCCGATGATGATCGTCGTCCTAGAACACTAATAAGTGCTTGGTCAAGTTAATCCCATGACTTGGGCAGTGGGATGAAACCTGGGTAAGAGAGGAAGTGAAACCGTCCCCCGTGCAAGGGAGGTTGTGATCAGAATTTGCGAAAATGGGGTTGATTTCGGGGATTCTGATGAGATGATGGTCGGCTGATGGTGTTCGACATTCTCGTTAGAGCAACTCCAACAGCTTCCCTATAATTTTTGTATTATAGGGAAGCAAAAGTCAAACCTTTAACCTCTTTTTCTTCTCCAACTCCAACAGATTCCATAGTTTACAGTAATCTATAAAATCTCCATATTCTTTAGAATTTTAGAGTTTGCTGTAAATATATGGAATTTGGTTTTCTCTCTCCTGACTTTTCCTAAAATAAAGATAGTTATAGGGAAACTGTTGGAGCAAAAGAGGCTCATTTTTCTCTAAAATAAAAAAAAAAATCAAAATATAGAGAATCTGTTGGAGTTGCTCTTATCTAAAGTTCTAAACTTCCCTCGTGCTTGCCATGTGCCACAGCCTGCAGTAATGAGTTTTACTCAGAAAAGCTTGTTTTTTGGGTCGCGTTAGACAAACACTGCGTGCATAGCACACACTGTTATCTTCCAGTTGTATACCCACGTGGGTGGACACCAGACACTCTCGTCGTTGAACAGCAACTTATACATTAACTGGGACGCACGCATATATACATGGTTCCATCAAGTTGTTGCAACCCCAAACCAGCCTAGGTCATCATCATGATCATTATAATATCCTCAGGACCAAAACTAAGAGCAAGTTCACCAGACAACCTTATGCCCGAGCACCACGTCAAAAGGAGGCTTGGGAGCAAGGATTTTCCATTATTCATCCTTCCACTGGATCTGAGGCAAGACCACTGTAGGAGCCCCAGGGCACCATCTCGGGCACCATGGTGACTGAGGCCGTGACCCAGGCTGCCACGCTGGTCCAAAAAGAGGAGCTGAGGGGAGATGCGCTAGGAGGGTGGAGTGCATGCAAGTCGCTTGTCTTCTAGTGGAGACAAGGCTACAGCGCGTAGGAGTGTGGAAAAGTCAGGTTGTGGCATGTGGGTGGGTGACGTGGCCTGTAGCCATTGGAAGCCTTGAGAAAATGTGAAGCCAATTGTTCACAAATCTGGACCATTGGTTTTAATTATGAATGAGATCTAATGGTGAATGATTAAGGAGTTAGATAAGGTTACAATATATATATATATATATTGTAATTAGTAACCGTTAGATTACAACGGTAGCAAAAAAATATAACCAAAATTTCCTATAAATAAATAGTCGGTGGTGTATATGTGATAAAAATGTCAGTGGAGTTATAAAAAATAAAAAAATAAAAAAAAGTCGTTGGAATTGAGTCGTCGGTAGATTTATCATTTTTTTACCCCTAAAATTTTCTTTGGTTGGATTTCCAAAATGGTCATCAATAGTATTTATTTACATCATACATTTCTTATTTACACTAAAAAATTAATAAAATATTCAATAAACAGTAATTGACTGGTGACTTAGACCCCAACTGGTGAAAACAGAGGTCCAATGACAGTGAATAGTATCCTATCCTGATGACCCTGACTTAGTGACTCAACGGGTGAACTTGTTCTAAAAACAACTTCATCATATGTATATCCAACACATCAAGTCCCTGAAGCCATAAGTTTTTGATGATTACCTGAAACCATAAGTTAAATCTCTTATTCTTTCGTAACAGTGCCCCAGGTGGGTATCTAACTAATATAATTCCTTAAAATAAGATAGTTGTTAATAATATATTTTTGACCGGAGACGACAATAGTTTGGTAGCATGCATGCACATTCAGATAATCAGATGAATGCATTTGACAGTTGCCACATGGGGGGCTGCAAATTTGCAATGCACAGATTCCTAGACAAAATAGTTCGTTTATCAGAATTGAGAAACATTTGATTGGACGTACGACCTAGACAAGGGACAACTGATTATTATTATTATTATTATTATTATTTATTTTTTTTTTTGCCATCGAGAAAACAAGATTACAAACAAAACCCCCTGAAGCAGCCACCCCTATCAAACTGGAAGGAAGCGCCGGAGAATAAAGGCAACTGAGAAAATCAGAAGAAAGAGAAGGATAAGAATGCCCTAAATTAGCTAGACTATGAGCTAAGAAGTTGGCCTCACGCTAAACATTACAAATAGAAATAGACTGAGAGCTAACTCTTGAATATCTTCAACAATAAACTTGATGCGCCGCGGAACCAAAACACGCTGGTTAAGAGCATCAATCAGAAACTTGGAATCACCTTCAACAATAATAGCCTGAGTAGACATGCGAGATAGGTGGTGTAAACCATCACGAAGAGCCATAGCCTCAGCAACAAGAATGTCCATGAGACCAAGCATTTTACTCATTACCACCAGGGGCTGCCCATTAGAATCACGAACCACAAAAACTGCAGCTGCTTGATTATCAGGATATACAGACCCATCAAAATTGAGCTTAGAGAAGCAGATGGTGAAGGACGCCACTTGATGGAAGAAAAAGCCGTAGATTGAGGACGAGGAAATAAGGGATTGTCTTGCATATACAACTGGTAAGAACGAGCCGCACCAAAAACAACTTCAACAGAGAAGTTTGAAGATCAGTAGCGTATTTAATAGTAAACTTTCCATTTCCAGTAGCTCCCTAAACAAAGTCATCAGGCTTATCTTAAAGAGGCAAAGGAATAGAGGAAATACAATGTAAGGTATTTGCATCTAAAAAAGCTTGAATTAGGGTAAGATTCCACTGACCATTAACAATAACAGTAAGAGAAAGATCTAGAAGCGGTTTAAGCTTATCAAAGACCGGATTAAATAAGGAAAAAAGAAAGCACCAATTGAAAGTCCAAAAATTAATATGCCTACTGTTACCAACAACCAACGCATACCTTACAGGATAAGAGGTCTAGCATCAAGAATTCCCTTCCAAGCAAGAGAATTTTGAGCTTTTTTTTTTAGTAATGAAGAAAGACTCACGACGTAAATATTTTTGTTTAACAATCTGAACCCACCAGTTAGAGGGATCAATAATAACTTTTCAAGCCAATTTGGCAAGAGCAGTGTAAGAACCCAGAAATTCATTATTAATTTCTAAATATTTCGGGAACAATTAAACTGTTCGATAACACGATTTCGTGGTTCGAAGGTGGAGCTGAAAGTATTTCGAACAATTATTTGCTCGGAATGCTTTGTCTCAAGAGTTGACTTTTATACGTTCGGATTCTGTCAAAACTTCCTTCATGAAAGTCGTAGAGTGCGTTGGTATGAGTTCGTATTGATGTTGGTGAGCCCGGTTTGGTTTAGTACTTAATTTTAATGAAGAATTTTCTAAATTTTTTCTTGTGCTTGTTAAGTTATCGTGTTTTGGATTTGAATTTATTTATTCAAAACTCGAGGAGTGACAGTTTGGTATCAGAGCGTAAGATACATATTTAGTGACAAAAGTACTACTCGAATGATGGGCCGGCTGCAATGGATCCCCATCATATACTCTTCGATATTGATATAGTCATTGGGTATGTGAGAGTGTTAAGTGTCGTCTAGAACGTTAAGTCATCAGAGCATAGGTTGGCTCTGTAAGTAGAATGTAGGAGCTTGGTGTAGCTTCTTTTGAGTTTTAATCTTTGAGGAATGGGGGAACCTCTGGATTGAACTCTGATTGAGTTGGCGAGGATTGTTTCATGGATCATTTGTTTCCATCATTTCGGATCGAGATCCTCGTTTCGCCTCAAAGTTCTGGCGTGGTTTGCTAGATGCCATGGGTGCTAATACACAATTTAGCACAGCATTCCATCCTCAGATTGATGGACAATCAGAAAGAACTATCCAAACTCTGGAAGATATGCTAAGAGCTTGCGTTATGCAGTTTCAAGGAAACTGGGACAATCATCTGGCTTTGATATAATTTGCTTATAACAACAGTTATCATTCCAGTATAGATATGGCTCCCTATGAAGCTTTGTATGGAAAACAGTGTCGTACTCCTTTATGTTGGAATGAAGTTGGAGAAAGAAAACTTATTGGTCCAGAAATGGTACGGATTACTACTAAAAAGGTGAAGTCATCAAAGAAAAACTCAAGGCTGCTCAGAGTAGACAAAAGAGTTATGTAGACAACCGCAGAGAAGATCTTGAGTTTCAGGAAGGTGATTGGGTCTTCTTAAAACTAGCTCCTTGGAAGGGTATTGTACGTTTTGGGAGACGTGGGTAGCTCAGTCCCAGGTACATTGGGCCTTATCAGATAACGGAACGTGTTGGTTCAGTTGCTTATCGGTTGACACTTCCATCTAGGCTATCCCGTATTCATGATGTCTTTCATGTATCCATGCTTCGCAAGTACCTTGTTGATCCTTCTCACATTCTGGAAGAGCAACCCATTAAGTTGAGGGAGGATTTGACGTATGAGGAAGAGCCAATTCAGATACTGGATCGTAGAGAGCAAGTGCTCAGGAACAAAATGATACCCTTGGTTAAAGTACTATGGAGTAATCATCTAGTAGAGGAAGCTACTTGGGAACCAGAGAATCAAATGAGGCGGCAGTATCCACATCTCTTTTAACAGGTACGTTAAATTTTGAGGACGAAATTTTTATAAGGTGGGGAGATTGTTACGTCCGGAACCAAAATGCTACTTGTTACTTGTGAAAATACGAAGTTTAGCGATTTCGATTACGTTTTATTTGTTTTCGATACGTTTAGTGGCCCTAAAAATCAATTTTTTGTTCGGGCCAAAATTTGAAAAACGTTTCTTCACGAAAGTTGTAGAGGACGTTAAACCGAGCGCGTGCATACTTGATTAGTAAAAATCGAAGTTCGTATGTGAAAGTTATAAGCGAAATACAAAATTTACTGTAGATGGTATAAATTCAAATTTTTACTGTGGCCGGGTTATTTTTTTCTTTCCCTCTTTCTCTCTCCTCCCGTGTGATCTCTCTCTCCCTCTTGGCCTCGCAGTGCAATTTCCAACTCCGGCCACCTGGGGACGTGCAGTCAGCATCCTTGCACTCCTCTCCTCCTGCCCAACCTCCCCAACGATGCCAACCACCGCAATACTGCCGGTAGAAGCAGGAGAAGCTCACGGCTGCAAAACCGGTCAACGCTTCGTTCTCCCAACTCCGACTACCAAAAATGCTCAGATCAAGTCCTTTAGGAGTGCAGTGAGACAATCAAAATCCTTCCTAAATATTAGGCCGAGTAGTAGAGTGTGGAGGAAGAACCGACGAGTTGAAATTTGGGATACGATTCACGTTTCGGATCAAAACTTCCCCTTAATTGTTGAGGTACTTCCGACCTTTTTCTCTATTTGTTGTAGTTGGGAAAATGATCAAAGGGTTGAGATGATTGTGCTGCCAAAATTTGGAGGCCATCGGAGCAGGTGGAGGCGGCACGTGAATCCCACGCGTCGCCACTGTAGCAGGCGCGTGGCGGCTCCTTTGGCTGCCATTTGACTTCAGTTTATAGCCCAGTAAATCCTATAAATGTTGTAGAGCTTGTATATGAAATTTGTTGAATTTTGTAGAAGCTTGGAATTAGTTATGAATTTTTCGAAGTTTAGGGTTTTGATTTCCGATTCACGAGAATCCGGCCGTCAGATTTCTTTTGAATTCATCTTAGCATTCGTAAATTGACGAATATAAATTGTTGGTGAAGTTTGGATTAAATCTGAGGAGAATTGAAGGAGTAATCACGAATTTACGTATAGAATTTCATAGATTTTATTATAATGTTATTTTTTATTCGAAATTAGTTATTTTTTTTTTTATGAATAGCAATTTTTGTACAGGATGTGAGGAGCCTCAATTGAAGGAGAATTCTGACCGACGGCAGAATTAGCCGTTAAATTGTGAGTGGACTTTATTTTTAAGAAAATAGTGTATGCGTTTATTTCTTAAATTAATGTTTTATTTAATTATCATATTACGTTTCGAGCATATGATTTGATTTCAGAATTTGATTTCGATTTATCTCGTGGATTTTCTTTCAATGATGTTTTTCAGAGATTGATTATGATTTATGAATTTCGGATATAAATTTGTTATGCTCAGATTTGAATTTATGATTTACGTTGATTTTTGCCGAAGTACTTTCCGAGGTGATTTCCTGAATAATTATTTTCTTTTATTCTTTGATTATTGAGATTTTCTGGAATATTATCAGAAATGAGATTTTTGAGAGAATTGTAATTATTTCTCGCCTACTTATTTATGACTTCGATATTATCTTGGTGTGTGGGGCACGTCATTGGAAATTTGTTTGCGAGATTTGGGGAAGCTTTATGGATTTATTGGTTTTCGGATTTCTTATGTCATACGTTGGGTCCGCCTTTGTGACGAGGTGATCGGATCACCGAAGCCTGTCCGCCTTTGTGGCGCTGATTACTGTCTTTGTGACAGTAATGCTGAAGCCCAGTATCTTGATCGCTGCATTTAGTGGCGTATGAGTATATAACGGGAGTATGAGAGTACTTTAGCCTGGAGGGCTATCACCCTGAGCCTGAAAGGCTCACCTATATGGCAAATTATCTTCCCCATATTATAGTTCGATATTTTAGGCTAGCGGGGCTAGTCTGCTTAATTGTTTAAGAATTTTCTTTATGTCCAGCATGCATCACGTTTTATTTTATTTTGCTTTGTGGGAAAGTATAAATTATTGATGATATTTCTTTTTACAATATTTATTTTGTCCACTTACGCTAACTTTTTTATATACTTCTCTCCTGGGCCTTTCGTTTTTAAAATGCCCAGTTCACAGTGTGCTGTTCGGAATAGGAGTTGAGGCTTAGCACCATCATTGCCATCTATTCTCTGTAGGTTATTCGCTAACCTACTTTTTGTAATATATCAATTTTACATAGATTGCTCTGATAGCCTCAGGAAGTTCTATTTTTTTTATGTTTGTATATCTGTTTGGAAGTGAAAAGTGTCGTATATAGAAGGATGGTAGTAGTTCTCTGGGTGAAGAAAATTTATGATATTTGAAGAATTTATGGTGATGCATTTGTTGATTTCATTAGGTGGGATATGTGTAAGTTTGGGGGAGCAGGTTGGTTCCAGGAGATGAATTTGAGTTTGTCTATAGAAGTGTAATTTTGTTTCCTCGAACAGGTCAGGGTTGCTTACCTTCTAGGGAAGTTATGTCGAAATTTTCCTAAAAAGTGGGTCCCGCAGGTCCACCTGGAATTTCAGGGGGGAAATTCTGGGACGGGTCCTGTCAGTTCGTGGATGATATCTTGATTTGATTTTAAACTTTGGAGGATCATGATAATTATTTTTGGATTGTGCTACATATTCTGAGAGGGGGGGGGGGGAGTTTTATGATAAGTTTGAGAAGTGCGAGTTTTGGCAAGAAGGAGAAGTTTACATCAAAGTTGTTGGACCTTTTGAGATTTTGGAGAAAGTTGTAGATTTGGCATATAGGTTGGCTTCACCTCCTAGTGGGTCTGGTGCGCAAAATGTTTCCATGTGTTCATGCCGAGAAAGTAAACCCGTGATGAGTCTCTTGTGATTGATCATGATATGATCGAGGTGAATGTGGATGTAACCTTTGTTGTCGAACCTGTTTGTATTCAGATAGGTTAACAAAGCGACCTTGAAGGAAGTGAGTGAGTTGGTTAAGGTTTTGTGAGGTCGCCGCGACATGAGTGATGCATCGCGAGAGTACGAGTAAGTTATGAGAATAAGGTATCCGCATCTTTTGGTGGACTGTTGTACGCTTAAATTTCGGGATGAAATTTCTTTAAGGAGGGTAGAATGTAAGACCCCGAAATTCGTTATTAATTTCTAAATGTTTCGGGAAGTATTAAAGTGTTTGATAACACGATTTCGTGGTTCGAAGGTGGAGCTAAAAGTGTTTCGAACAGTTATTTGCTCGGAATGCTTCGTCTCAAGAGTTGACTTTTTATACGTTTGGATTCTGTGAAAACTTGATTCATGAAAGTCGTGAAGTGCGTCGATACGAGTCCATATTAATGTTGGTGAGCTCGGTTTGCTTTAGCGCTTAATTTTCATGATGAATTTTCTAAGTGTTTTTCTTGTGCTTGTTAAGTTATCAAGTTTCATATTTGAGTTCATTTATTCAAAATTCGGGGCGTGACAAGCAGCCTGATTGAACGTAGCAACTTTTCGGACTTCCCTGGCCACCTTTATCTTGTTACGCCCCGAATTTTACAATAAAAATTCAAAAGCCGAAACATAAATTACCACAACTCAAAATAATCATCCTGAAACATTCTTTTTTCTTAACAACCTCACCACACAATTTAATTTCAAATCCCGAATTTAGTCTCGTTTAATTATTACAACTCACTGACAAATTAAATTGTAAAGCTCTAAATGAGCATAACAAACCTCACAACTTAAATGAAATCAAATAAATGCTGCAACTCCTAAACAGCATGGTCACCTCCATGGTTTTCTTGACCTGCAGGAATATCCGCTACACCATTTGAATAGTGTACCGGGATTGCAACAATACAAAACCCGGTAAGCTTTTGAAGCTCGTATGAGTAAAAAAAAAAAAACGGTTGTTTAATTAATTCATAAATATTTTCACCCAAGACAACACCCAACACTTTCCATGTCCACAAAGAAACAACAATCTCACAATCAGTCATCAAATCAACAAATCAACACAAAACCTAACTCACATCTTTCTTCTCAAAACCCCGAAATCGTATTTATAAAAATACTGTTTTGACAGACTAGAGCTCAAACTGAATCTTAGCCCGTCACCTGGCCCAGGTTATGGCATCCGACATAATGTTCTTTATCGTATTTCATCAATATGTATATGTATATATATATTTAGAATGTCCGATACTCGTACTTAAGCTAGCCTCACAACCTGACAAGGGTTGTGGCATCCAACTTACTCAACCAATCGTATCCCATCATCCACTTAGGATTAGAGCGTCCGATTTCTCCATACCGGTCACTACGTTGACCCCAAATCCATAATGAGCACAACAATATGTTTTCACACAATGAAATCAACCCATCCAAGATACACAATATTATTATGAAATTTAAGCATTAGAAATATAATTCAAATCATCATTCCAACTCAATCATATCATCACTCAACAACACACCAACCAATATATATATTCCACGTAAAGATATAATCATCCACTCAGGGATGAACACTAATACCATCTATAGTTCACACAAGAAAATCGTGAAATTCATTTGTATAATTAAAATTTCATTTTACTTACCTATGGACCGTAGTTGATCAAGTCCATGTGATTTTAAAAACAAATATTTAATCCATAAATACTTTTCACACAATTACGTAAAAATAATTAAATTAAAGCACTTGGTTCGTAATATGAACCACGTGAGTTTTACTCACCTCGAAACTCCCGCTGCGTCTTCCAATAAAATACAAATCCCACCAAAACAGCTCACCCAAGTACAACCCATCAATCACCTAATCAAATGTGACTTGAATTTACAGAATAATTCCAAAACATACTTAAACTGCCATTCAACGGTGTCGGGGCCGAGCTTTTCCCATTTGTTTCATTATTTTTAGCAACTTTCATAACTAGCACGAGATCAGAAAATAATGGGAAGAGGTCAAAATTTACTAAAATAGTCGTGGTGGCTGGAAAATTTCCAGAAACCGGTGGTTGCTCCGTTCGACGTAAAAATTTCCACAACTTGACTCGATCCCTTCTTGAGACTTTTTCAGGGACTCAAGCCGAGTTCACCAAGCCAAGAATCATAAGAAATGGTCATCTGTAACTTGAGATATCTGGATTTGAAGGTGATTTTTTATCTAAATTGAGGTGAGCTCCAATGAACGTAAAATTGATCTAACCAGGTCCGGTCCTTCTTAGTGCTTGATCAGCAAGTCGAGGCGAGTCCAATGAGCCAAGAATCACGTGGAATGGTGACATGTTGCTCGAGATATTGAGATTTAATGGATACCGGACTCCCGCCGCCGCCGCCGCCATGTCGAGACGCAAGGCTGCCTCTGACAGCTGCGTAAGGTCGGGGCGAAGGTGACGGAAGTGGTCTGGTGCCTTAAGTGGCAGAGCGAAAGAGAGCACGGTGAAGCCGTGCTCTGTTTTGGCTGGGCTTCGGCCGCGCAAGAGAGAAAGGGAGAAGAAGGTGAAAAGTTTCCAGAAGGGGAAGGCCAGAAAAAAAGAAGGAAAGTTCCCAATTTTGCTAGGGTTTTTTCCTTAAATTCCCGAAATGGAAAAATCTTCTAAATGCGATAACAAAATCAGAAAAATCCGATATTTATTTTCCGCATATGTACAGACTCATATCGACGAGCTCTACAACTTTCATGAAGGAAGTTTTCCTAAATTTCGCACGTATAAAAAGTCGATTTCTTGAATTGAGCATTTCGAGTTTTTCGTTAAAACAATCGTTTCAGAACTTCGATAATTCTAAAAATGAAATATTTTCGAGCAACATTTGTGAAATTGTATAATATTCGTGTCACACAATTACATGAAATTAAATGGAAATTGCGGTTATTATAATTTACCTCCCTTAAATGAATTTCGTCCTGAAATTCATGTATCCAATTCCCCGAAGAGCTGTGGATACCTCACTCTCATGTCAAACTCTAACTCCCATGATGCATCACCCTCGTCATGATGACTCCGTAACACCTTCACAAGGTCAACTTCCTTCCTACGAAGCCTCTTTGTAGACCTATCCAAGATACAAACAGGTTCCACCACAAAGGTCACATCAATGTTCACACTGATAGTACCATGATCAATTACGTGGGACTCATCTCGTATATACTTCCTGAGCATAGACACATGAAATACATTGTGGACACCAGACATGCTAACAGGTAAAGCAAGACGATATGCTAAGTTCCCAACCATTTCCAGAATCTCAAAGGGTCCCACATATCTCGGCGCGAGTTTTCCCTTCTTGCCAAATCTCACCACACCTTTCATAGGTGAGACTTTCAAGAACACATGATCGCCTGCCTCTAACTCTACAGATCTCATCTTCAAGTTAGCATAACTCTCCTGTCTACTCTGAGCGGTCAGAATCCTGTCTCAAATAGTAGTGATCTTCTTCGTAGTCTCTTGAACAAGTGCGGGACCCAAAAGTCCTTTCTCTCCAACTTTCGCCCAACAGATAGGAGTCCTACATGGCCTACCATAAAGAGCATCATATGGTGCCATACCAATACTCGAGTGATAGCTGTTGTTATAAGTAAACTCTACCAATGGTAGATGATCCGCCCAACTTCCCTTGAAGTCCAGAACACAAGCTCTAAGTATATCCTCCATCACATGATTCACTCTCTCTGTCTGCCCATCTGTCTGTGGGTGAAATGCAGTGCTCATAACTAAAGATGTGCCAAAAGCCTTATGGAATCTAAGCCAAAATTTTGATGTGAAACGAGCATCCCGATCAGAAACAATCGTAACAGGCACACCATGAAGCCTCACAATCTCATTCACATACAACTTACACAACGCATCCCCTGAGTAAGTTTTCGCCACAAGAAGAAAATGTGCAAACTTCGTCAATCAGTCCAAAATCACCCAAATCGAGTCATAACCTTTCCTGGACCTAGGCAATCCAGTCACAAATTCTATGGAGATATCTTCCCATTTCCATACCGGTATTGGTAAGGGTTGCAGCATTCCTGCAGGCCTCTGATGCTCTACCTTCACTTGCTGACATGTAAGACACTTCGACACATGTTCTGCCACATCCCTCTTCATTCCATACCACCAAAACTGTCTTCGTAGATCCATATACATTTTGGTACCCCCTGGATGTATCGTGTATCTAGATCTATGTGCTTCCCGCATGACCTCCTCTTTGAGGTTATCAACACTTGGGAGATACAATCTTCCTCGAAATCTCAGCCCTCCATCTATCCCAACGGCCCACTCAGAACGGCCCTCCACATTCGGATGAGCAGTCATCTCAGCAATTCTTGCCTGCGCGAACTCATCAAGCGTCTGACTCTGAGTGATCCTAGAAGTCAAGGTGGACTGTAAGGTGATACTACCGAGAAAGATTTCATGTCCAACTCCTGCAGGCATAAGATCAAATTCGGATGCAGCATCCAACAAGAACCACTCCTGTACCATAAGCGATGCCATGAGTACTCGGGGCTTCCTACTCAAAGCATCTGCTACTATGTTGGCCTTTCTGGGATGATACTCCAAAGTGAAATCATAGTCTTTGATGAGCTCCATCCATCTCCTATGCCTCATGTTCAACTCCTTTTGGGTATTTCAAACTCTTATAATCAGAAAAGAGCTCGAATTTCTCACCATAAAGATAATGCCTCAAAATCTTCAAAGCAAATACTACTGCGGCTAACTCTAAATCATGAGTGGGGTAGTTCCGCTCATGAACCTTCAGTTTTCTAGAACCATAGGCAACCACACCCCCATTCTGCATTAACACACACCTCAAACCCTGATGAGATGCATCGCTGTAAATGACTAACCCACCACCACTAGTAGGAATAGTTAACACCGGGGCGGTAGTCAATCTAGTCTTCAGCTCATTGAAAGCCTTCTCACACTCATCCGACCACACAAACTGAGTGTCTTTCCTTGTCAATTTGGTCAAAGCCGAAGCAATACCAGAAAACTCTTCAATGAAACGCCTGTAATACCCTGCCAATTCAAGGAAGCTACGGATTTCTGTAACCGTAGTAGGGCGACTCCAACTCATCACTGCTTCAACATTCGAAAGATCCACATAAACTCCATCCTTCGAAACTACATGACCAAGGAACTTGACTTCACTCTGCCAGAAATCGTACTTCTCAAACTTGGCAAATAATTTATTCTCTCTCAACGTCTGTAGCACAATCCGTAAATGCAACTCATGCTCATCTGACGACCTTGAATAAATCAAGATGTCGTCAACGAACACTACCACAAACTGATCCAAGTAAGGACTGAACGTGCAGTTCATCAAGTCCATGGATGCTGCAGGTGCATTAGTGAGACCAAAAGGCATGACAAGAAACTCAAAATGTCCATACCTGGTCCTAAATGCCGTCTTTAGGATATCCTCACCCCGCACCCTTAACTGGTGATACCTAGATCTCAAATTAATCTTTGAGAACACAGTAGCCTCCCTAAGCTGATCAAACAAGTCATCAATCCTAGGCATCGGGTACCTGTTCTTAATGGTCACCTTGTTTAGTTGTCGATAATCCACACATAATCGAAGTGAATTATCCTTCTTCTTCACAAACAACACTGGTGTGCCCCAAGGAGATACACCAGCTTGAATGAACCCTTGCGCAAGTAATCTCTCAATCTGAATCTTAAACTCCTGAAGTTCAGCTGGTGCCATTCGATAGGGTGCCTTCGATACAGGTGAAGTACCTGGTATCACATCGATGGAGAAGTCCATTATCCTTTTCAGAGGTAATCTAGGTATCTCCTGAAACACGTTAGCGTACTCTGAAACTACAGGAATCCCTGTAATCCTTGAAGTACTACTCCCTGATTCAATATGGGCCAAAATCCCCGCCCTCATGGCAATGTTGGATTTCAGACAACGGTAATGGAACACTGGTTGTCCAGGGACATGAAAGGACACAATCATTCTAAAACAATCAATCACAGCATGGTTCAGGCTTAACCAATCCATACCCAAAATCACATCATATGTGTGATCCGGAATCACAATCAAAGATGCAGAGAACTCTCTGCCACCAATCCCAATAGGGCAATCATCACAAAACATGTTAAGCTCAAGAGACACACCGAGAGGTGATGTAACACATAATGACCTAGTAAGAGGCATGACAATCAAACCCAACACATCCACAACCAAACTAGGTATGAATGAGTGTGAGGCTCTTGTATCAAACAGTACTCTAGCAAGATAGTGATAAACAGATAAAGTACATTCCACCCCCGTGCATGCTTGACTAATGGCAAAGACTCTAGCAGGTGCAGGTGGAAGCTGCCTCTGCTGGTTTCCCTGCACTCTACCCTGATTTCGGGGACACTCCCTGGCCTGGTGCCCTGTCTGTCCACAGTTGTAGCATACCCTACCCCGTGGTTTCGTGCACGCAAGGGATATGTGGCCCGGCTTGGCACAGTTAAAGCACTTCACCTGAGCTACTGGTGCTATCTGCCTAATAGGCATAGCCTGAATGAGAGGAGCTATTGCTGCCCTAGCTGGGGCATGATGCTGGAACTGAGTCTTCTGTTTCTTCCCGAAACCACCCCTGAAGTCTCTGGACCTACTGCTTCCTGCCATTGCCTTTCCCTTGCCCTGGAAGTCTCTCTCAGCTGACTCTTTCTCTTTACGAATTAGATTCTGCTGCTCAATGATCTGTGCATTAGCCAAGATCTCTCTCTTCGTCTTCAGCTCTAAGATGGCCCATCAGGCTCAATCGAAGGACTCAACCCTCACTGAAACTTCTTAGCCAAGTCTTCATCATCCATCTGCTTCATATACTTGTACAGCCTGGAGAACTCTGCATCGTACCCGATCACGGTCATCTTCCTCTGTACAAGTGCGAGGAATTCCCGTTCCAACCTTTCTTTCACAGCTGCTGGAAAGTACTTCTCTCTGAACAACCTCTCGAAGCCATCCCATGTCAAGGTAGATGCCTCAATACTCCTACGTGTGACGTTCCACCACACTCTGGCCTCATCCTTCAGCATGAAAGCGGCTAGCTTCCTCTTATCAATCTCACTGCAGTGAAACATATCAAAGTAGGTCTGCAAATGCTCAATCCAGCCATCGATCAGCAACCTTATGATCAGTGCCCCCTCCAAACTTGGTTGCTCCCAAGCGGATAATTTCCTTCGCTAGCACTAACAAGTGAGCAGGATCATCTCTCATGCCCACGGGTGAAATATACTGATCTCCATAAGGTGCCTCTACCTCCACCTCCACCTCATATGCATCATCAACCGGAGGGGCCCTACCCCTACCTCGGCATCTACCCCTACCACGAGGTCTGCCTCTACCTCGACCTCTAGCTTCATTTCCCTCAATCTCCATTACCTAATCAGCAGGGCATACTTGATTAATACACGCATAACACTTAAACAGGGCATAAGTCAAATGCAAGTGCATATTAACCAAGTAACTAAGCATACAAGACAATGCCTAAAGTTCTTATGTCATGCTAACGTTCCTAGCCAACCTAACGCTCTCACATACCCAATGACTTTGTCAATACCGTAGAGCACACGATGGGGATCCGCTGTAGACGGGCCATCACTCGGAAAGTATTGACATATCACCAAATATGTACCTTACGCTTTGATACCAAACTGTCACGCCCCGAATTTTACAATAAAAATTCAAAATCCGAAACATGAATTACCACAACTCGAAATAATCATCCTGAAAAATTCTTTTTTCTTAACAACCTCACCACACAAATTAATTTCAAATCCCGTTTAGTCTCGGTTAATTATTACAACTCACTCACAAATTAAATTGTAAAGCTCTAAATGAGCATAACAAATCTCACAACTTAAAGGAAATCAAATAAATGCTGCAACTCCTAAACAACACGGTCACCTCCATGGTTATCCTGACCTACAGGAATATCCGCTACATCATTTGAATAGTGTACCGGGATTGCAATAACACAAAACCCAGTAAGCTTTTGAAGCTCGTATGAGTGAAAAAGAAAGAACGGTAGTTTAATTAATTCATAAATATTTTCACCCAAGACAACACCCAACACTTTCCATGTCCACAAAGAAACAATAATCTCACAATCAGTCATCAAATCAACAAATCAACATAAAACCTAAACTCAAATCTTTCTTCTCAAAACCCCGAAATCGTATTTACAAAAATACAGTTTTGACATACTAGAGCTCTAACTGAATCGTAGCTCGTCACCTGGCCCAGGTTATGGCATCCGACATATTTATCTTTATCGTATTTCATCAATATGTATACGTATATACATATTTAGAATGTCCGATACTCGTACTTAATCTAGCCTCATTACCCGACAAGGGTTGTGGCATCTTACTCACTCAACCAGTCATATCTCATCATCCACCTAGGATTAGAGCGTTTGATTCCCCCATACCGGTCACTATGTTGATCCTAAATCCATACTGAGCACAACAATATGTTTTCACACAATGAAATCAACCCATCCAAGATACACAATATTATTATGAAATTTAAGCATTCGAAATATAATCCAAATCATCATTCCAACTCAATCATATCATCACTCAACAACACACAACCCAATATATATATTTCATGTAAATATATATATATATATACACACACACGTAATCATCCACTCATGGATTACCACTAATACCAACTATAGTTCACACAAGAAAATCGTGAAATTCATTTGTATAATTAAAATTTCATTTTACTTACCTATGGACCGTAGTTGATCAAGTTCATGTGATTTTAAAACAAATATTTAATCCATAAATATTTTTCACACAATTACGACAAAATAATTAAATTAAAACACTCGGTTCGTAATATGAACCACGTGAGTTTTACTCACCTCCAAACTCCCGCTGCGTCTTCAATTAAAATACAAATCCCACCGAAACAGCTCACCCACCGACGGACGGATTCTCACGAATGGCCTCCCTAATCACCGTTTTGCAATTATACTAAGATCCAACGGTCGGATTTTCACCTATGACCACACAAAGCCACTGAGAAAGTCATATGATCATCATATCAAAACTACAAGTTCATCGGACAGTCCTAACTTCACAGATCACAAATCTAACGTTCGAAATCTAAAAATTCATAACTAAATAATACAATATCTAAAAAATGCGTATAATATGCCGAAATGATCGTATTGAAATGTAGAATCTTAAAATATACAGAAACTATATTTTTGATTCCCAGAGGTGGTCAGAAAGGGCCGCCGGAGTTAGTGGCAGTGTCACGCCCCGAATTTTAGAATAACAATTCAAAATCCGAAACATGAAAATACTACAAACTCAAAATAATCATCCTGAAATTTTTTTTTTTCTTAACATACTCACCACACAAAATAAAATCAAACCGAATTTTAGTCTCGGTTAATTATTACAACTCAAATCCAAACTGTAATGTAAAGCTCTAAATGAGCATACACACACCTCACAACTAGATAAATAACAAAACTGCTGTAACACCTAAGCAGCTCGGTCACCTCCTTGGTTATCCTGACCTGCAGGAATATCCGCTACACCATTGAATAGTGTACCGGGATTGCAACAACACAAAACCCGGTAAGCTTATGAAAGCTTGTATGAGTAAAAGAATGAACTGTTACTTAATTTGATCTCATTTATTTCCACACACAGCAACACTCAATTATTTCCACATATGCAATTAATAACAATCTCAATCAACACCAATTCAATATATCATGACAACCCCACTCACAACTTTTCCCACAACTCTCATCATCGTATTTATAAAAATACGGTACTTGACAGACTAGAGCTCTAACTGAATCGTAGCCCGTCACCTGGCCTAGGTTATGGCATCCGACATATTTATCAATTATTGTATTTCATCAATATGTATACCTATATACATATTTAGAACGTCCAATAATTCCACATACTCAACCAATCGTATCCCATCATCCACACTAGGATTAGAGCATCCGATTACTCACTCAGGTCATTACGTTGACCCTAAACCCATAAATGAACCCAACATATAATATCACATACTCAACAATCATCCCAACCAAGATACATCATATTATTATGGAATTACACAATTGTAATATAATCAACTCATCAATTCAACACAATCATATCATAAATCAAACAATCCACACATTAATATATATTTTTCACGTAAATATATATATACGTAATCATCCACTCAGGGATGACCACTAATACCATCTATAGTTCACACAAGAAAATTATGAAATTCATTTGTATAGTTAAAAATTATTTTACTTACCTATGGACCGTGGTGATTCAAGTCCATGAATTTTTTTTAAAACAAATATTTAATCCGCAAATATATTTTCACACAATTACCAAAAATAAATAAATTAAAATGCTCGGTTCGTAATATGAACCACGTGAGTTTTACTCACCTCGAAACTCCCGCTGCGTCTTCAATATAATTATAAATTATAATTTATAATTAACGCCGAATAGCTCACGCAATTAAAATCCGTCAATCACCTAATCAAATGTGATTCGAATTTAGCCAACAATTTCAACTCATAATTTAACCACTAATTAACGGTCAGATTCTAATTTACATTAAAATCCGACGAGCGGTTTCTCACGAATCGCTCCCCTAATTACCGTTTTTCACATATACGAAGATCCAACGGTCGGATCTTCGCCCATGACCACACAAAGCCTCTGGGACAGTCATATGATCATCATAACAAATTTACAAGTTCATCCAACGGTCATAATTTCACAGATCAAAAATCTAACGACCGAAATCGATCGAAATCACAAAATTCATAACTAATTCATAAGATATCCGAAAAATGCGTATAATACGCCGAAATGATCGTATCGAAACATAGAATCATAAAATGGATAGAAACCAAATTTTAGACCTCCGGAGGTGGCCGGAAAAGGCCGCCGGAGTTAGGGACAGAGCCGCCACCGACCACCACCAATGGTGTCGGGGCTGAGCTTGTCCCCTTCATTTCATCATTCTGAGCAACTTTCATAACTAGCACAAGATGTAAAAATGATCGGAAGGTATCGAAATTACCGATTTACAGTCGGCGGCCGGAAAAAATGCAGAAACCGGTGAGCTTGAAAACCGACGTGAAAACTGCAACCTCAGGCCCCGATCCCTTCTGGAAACTTGTTCAGAACTTCCTTGCGAACTCAACAAGCTTAGAATCACAAGAAACGATCGTGTATAGCTCGAGATATCTTGATCGAAAGTTTTGGTATTTCGATCCGTTCGGGTCGAGCTCCGACGAACGTGAAAACGTTCGACCCAGTTCCGGTCCTTCTTGGTGCTTGTAGAGGAAGTTGAGGCGAGCTCAATGAGACAAGAATCAAGTGAAATGATGGAGTGTAGCTCGAGATATCGAGATCGAACCGAAAATAGCCGTTTTCGGTTCTGGCTGTGCCGCCGCCGCCACGGGCCGTGCCGCCTTGTGAAACTGCCTCCGGGAGCTAGGGCAGCTCGAGACGAACGCCTGGGACTTGGTTTGAGGTCGAGAGGTGGTATGTGGAGGGAGAACAATTAAGGAGAAAATTTCCTCCCCTTTCGGCCGACTGCGTCTGTGAGAGAGAGAGAGAGAAACCAGTTTTCCAGAAACAGGAAGAAGAAGAAGAAGAAGGAAGAAAAGGAAAAAAAAGGAACCGGTAGGGAAAAAAAAATTAGGGTTTCTAAAATTTTTCTATATATACATGTTTCGGAAAACTTCGAAATTCGATAACTAATTCAGAAAAAATCCGATCTTCGTGTTCCGCACGTGCACAGACTCGTATCGACGAGCTCTACAACTTTCATGAAGGAAGTTTCTCCAAATTTCGTACGTAGAAAAAGTCGATTTCTCAACCCGAGTATTTCGAGCTTTTTGTTAACATAAACGTTTCGAAACTTCGATAATTGTAAAAATGAATGATTATCGAACATAAAATGTGAAATCGCATAATAATCATTCGATACAATCACTCGAATTTAAAATGGAAATTACGGGTATTACAGGCAGAGCCGCCGTCGGCTGCCACCAATGGTGTCGGGGCCGAGCTTCTCCCATTCATTTCATCATTTTGAGCAACTTGTATAACTAGAACGAGATTAGAAAATAACAGGAAGAGGTCGAAATTTACCAAAATAGTCGTGGTGGCCGGAAAATTTTCAGAAATCGGTGGTTGCTCCGTTCGATGTAAAAACTTCAACAATTCGACTCGATCCCTTCTTGAGAATTCTTCAGGGACTCAATGCGAGTTCACCAAGCCAAGAATCACAAAAAATGGTCGTCTGTAACTCAAGATATCAGGATTTGAATGTGGTTTTCGATCTAAATCGAGGTGAGCTCCGACGAACATAAAATCGATCTACCCAAGTTCGGTCCTTCTTGGTGCTTGATCAGAAAGTCAAGGCAAGTCCAATAAGCCAAGAATCACGTGGAATAGTGACATGTAGCACGAGATATCGAGATCGAAACAAAATCGAGCTTTAATGGATACCGGACTCCCGCCGCCGCTGCCGCCGGCAGTGTCTTGGAGCAAGGCTGCCTCTGGCAGCTGCGCAAGATTGGGGCGAAGTTGGGGGAAGTGATCTGGTGCCTTAAGATGGCCGGCGGAGTGAGAGAGAGCACAGTGAAGCCATGCTCTGTTTTGGCTGGGCTTCGGCCGTGCGAAAGAGGGAGGGAGAAGAAGGTGAACAGTTTCCAAAAGGGGAAGGCCAGAAAAAAAGAGAGGAAAATTTCCAATTTTGCTAGGGTTTTTTCCTTAAATACCTGAAATGGAAAAATCTTCTAAATGTGATAACTAAATCAGAAAAAATCCGATCGTTGTGTTCCGCATATGTACAGACTCGTATCGACGAGCTCTACAACTTTTATGAAGGAAGTTTTCCCAAATGTCGCATGTATAAAAATTCGATTTCTTGAATCGAGCATTTCGAGCTTTTCATTAAAACAATCGTTTCGGAACTTCGATAATTCTAAAAATGAAATATTTTCGAGCAAGATTCGTGAAATTGTACAATATTCATTCCACACAATTACACGAAATTAAAATGAAAATTACGGTTATTACATATCTTTTGGCGTACAGACTTGAATCCAAGCAATCGGAGGTTGGTTAGCAAACGAGCCCCAGAAGAACTTCCGACACACATAATCTAAGCGATTAGGAACTCTTGTAGGGCACTTAAAGTAGGATAACACATGATTTGACAACCAGAGAGATTAGCTTTTAGAAGAGTAAGTTTACAACCACAATACAACGTATTAGCTTTCAAGCCAACAAGCTTCTTTTGCATACGAAGAATAAGCTCAGAGGAATTTATAGGATCTTTCCAAAACACAACGTTATGAATGCCAAGATATCTACCAATTGTAGACTTTTGAGGAATACCAAGAAAAGCACAACTATCATACTTAATAATTCGAAGAACATTTGTAGAAAAGTAACAAGTAGATTTATGAAAATTAATCTGTTGGCCAAAAACATTAGACACAGGTCTCGAACCTTTTTAATATTCCGCGCAGCGGTACTAGTAGCGTTGCCAAAAATTAAGCAATCATCAACAAAAACCAAATTTGAAATGCGATAACAAAAAGGAGAAATAAGGATACCCACCTGAGATTAATCAGAGTTAATAAGGTTATTAAGGTGCCTAATCAATGGCTCCATGTAGAGGATAAAAATACCGCTGGTAGGTTTAAACCATTCTTCAGGGGAACTATTAATAAGGATAGAGAAGGAGATAAAGTTAATACAAGACATAATAAGATTGATCCAATGATCATTAAAACCAAACTTAGCTAAACAATTCTTAATGTAGTCCCAAGATAAGTAATCATAAGCTTTTTACCAATCAAGCGTAATAGACATATAACCAATTTTGGCTTTCTTCCTATTAAAACCAGTAAAAAGCTCATGGAATAAGAATATTATCAAAAATAGATCGACCAGGAGCAAATGCACCCGATTAGGAGAAATGCACTTAGTTAAAAGAGGTCATAGACGTTGAACAATGATCTTAGAGATAATCTTATAAGCAACATTACAAAGGCTAATAGGACGAAAATGATTTACAATTTCAGGGTTATCATTTTTAGGAATTAATGCATAGAAGTTTTAAATACACATCCCTAATTACTTAATACACACTTCTTAGTCAATACACTTACCATTTAATTTCTTATTATAATATTTTACTAATAAATACACAACCCAAATTACCCAAAATATCCTTAAAGTAAAAAACCTTGAAATACACTATTATTTAACTACATTAAGGCAACTATTTAATTTGATTAGTATATATAATTGACCATATTAATTACTTGTGTCAGTTATTGGGAAATCCATAAGGATTCATTATTGTTCCTTCAAATAGATGCTTAGGAATAGGTTTTGTATTATTTGAGTTCTCATCCACCAAATACCCTATTGATCAAGTATACAATTTTGAGTCGAACATTCAATCAAAATTGTATCAGTAGTTTCTCCACAATGGCGGAACTACGAAGTTGTCATTGGATGGTCAAACAAATTAACAATTGCAAAGTTTTATACTTGTGATGTTTTATATTAGATAATAAATTGACTGATCATAACTTTAAGAGAAAAAAAATGAACTAAAAAGTGGGAGTAAAGCGTTATGCTTTAAAAACATTTAATGCCATTGATTTTGAAATTCTAAATTATATGGTCTCTCACCCCATTTAATTACAATTTATTTAAGGAAAATTTAAATTAGATGGTTTCTAGCTTTATTCTTGTTTAAATGAGGATGCCATTTATAGAAATTCCTTGTGTTTATAATTATAGAATAATATAAGGAAGATATAATTATTATTATGATTATTATTCTAATACATAGATGTCTATTTTGGTTATTTACTCTACCTATAAAATCTTATTTGAAATATAAAATAATAGGGATGTGTATTAAGTAGTTTGGGGTGTGTATTTAAAATTTCTCATTAATGCAATATGAGTGTGGTTTAGTAAGGAAATGTCAGTAGCATTAATGAAGAAACCATTAACCAAATGAATAAGAGATTGTTGAACTAAAGGCCAATTTTTTTGGTAAAAAATAGCATGTATGCCATTAGGCCCCGGGGCTTTAAGAGGACCAATAGTGCTCAAAGCATTAAAAATCTCATCCATTGTAACAAGAGCAAGAAGAGTACTATTATCAGTAGGAGTAACGCATGGGGTAATAACCTTTAAAAAGAAGACATAGCAGTAGCAGCAATAGGAGCATTTGAAGTAAAATGTTTAGCAAATGTCTGAGTAAACACAAAGGCAATAGTCTCATGCTGATCACGCCAAAAGCCAACATCATCCTTAATCTTGAGAATACATTTTTGTTTTCTATGAATAAGGGTCTGAGTTTGAAAGAACTTTGTGTTTTTATCACCAAGATGAAGCTAATTAGAATGAGCACGTTGGGCCCAAACTAACTCTTCAGCTTGATAAAGAGCATGCAAATTAGAAGCTAAAGTAGATTCTTGTTGTAGGAGTTGAGGAGTAAAATGATCGGATAATTGTTCCTGTATGGTCTAGAGTTGGTCATGCAATGAGTTCAGAGGATTAAATAGATCACCAAACACATTCGTGTTCCAATGTTTAGCCAAGGCTAGCTTGAAATTGATTAATACACATATATATATATATACACACACACACAGTTCGGTTATGGTGCGGACGTCCGTACCGTGCGGACGGTACAGATTTCTGGTTTTTCTCCACTTTTCGATCAGATTTTCACATCTTAAACGTTCAATTTTTCGGTCCTAATGTATAGATCACCTCTGCAAAATTTTAGCCAATTTGGTGATCGTTAAGGCATCCAAAACTGTAATTTACCATTATAAATACGAATGGTTTCGGTTCGACATATTCGGTCCGTTCGTGTAAATTACAGTTTGGATGCCTTAACGATCACCAAATTTGTTGAAATTTTGCAGAGGTGATCTATACATTAGGATCTAAAAACTGAACGGTTAAGATGTGAAAATGTGATCGGAAAATGGTCGAAAACTAGAAATCCGTACCGAAATTTCGGTATGGACGTCCGCACATGAGAAAAATCCTATATATATATATATATATATATATAAGAAAATTATGTAAATGAGTACCTTGTGAGATTTTTTCCAAACTTCCTTCCCAAGGGAGTGAAAGTAAGGATGCATGTTGAAGCCACATTGCTTCAAATTTAAAGCTTCTATGATGAGTAATAGGTTTGGTATTAAAAGTAAGGCAAATAGGTCCATGAATAGGAATATTTGTAAGAGTAGCCGAAGTGTACTTTTGTAAGAATATAGAATTTGTAAGAACTCGGTCAGGATGTTCATAAATTCAGTCATTGGGACATTGCATATTGCACCAAGTAAACATATTATCACGACAACGTAAAGAAAGCAAACCGGCATTGATAATGAATGACATAAGTGAGCCATATAAGAAGTATGGACTCGATTACCACCTAATTTTTCAGATAAATTCAGAATATTATTAAAATCACCAGCTAGTACCTAAGGAAAACCAACAGGAGGCTGTAAATTTAGTAACTCAGTCCACAAACCAGCTTGTAAAGGCTTAGAAGGGAACATATAAACAAAAGTTAAGCACCATTCTTGGCCAGTAGAAATATCATAACAAACACATGAGGCAAAATTACTCTGATATTAACATAAGTTTCATTCCAAAGTAAAATTAAACCACCAGCTTGGCCATTAGCCGGAACAACAAAGTTCTTACAAAACGGGCAGTTTAAATATAACCGATAAGCATTACTACTATCTATTCTCTCATCTAAAAAACAAAACGCATCCATTTTTAGCAGAGAAAGGTAGAATTGAGCCTGGCCCAAAAAACTTGTCGGATCAACCCCGGCAATTTCAAGGGACAACTGATTACTATCAGACATAACTTCAGTTATAGCCACAAGATAATGAAAATTGGGTGGAAGAACTTATCTAGGTTGGGGATTTGCTTCCAAATAAAGGATTAACCGTCTTCTAAAGAAGCAATCTGATTGTGCTTATTCGTTCATCAAATTACATGACGTTACGTATACAAGTCAAGATAATTTTTTTTATTAGTATTACCTGATAATTTTAAAGCTTATTCTATCTTCTAATCACATGATTAACCAAAAAAAATTAACTAATTAATGAGTCGGATGCGCTATGTATAGTCGCTCAACCAACATTTTCCCCTTCAATTCAGCTCAGCTAACTCAACTACAGTGACCCTCAAATAACTACGTAGTGGTCCAATCAAAATATATGAGCAAGTGGTCGAAAATTATATAAATATCGAGATCAACTGAATTCAACCCTCAAACTTCAAAAAAGTCTCTGTTCAAAGCTGAAACCTACAGATAAATAAAGCTACATATATCGATTCCCGCTAGGCGATAGATGTGTGGGCCGGGACGGGAGGTCATTACATTAGGATTTAGGAGGGTTTAACAATTCGATCAATTAAGGCTAATATTAGGGCTTTACGTACAGGCGTGGTCTCCATCTGCTACTTCCCAGACCTTTTCCATCCTGTACTCATCTCTTTCTAGCTAGCTAGCTTCTGACAGTAAATATTAGTTTACCAATTTGCATAATGATTGTTCAAGTTAGCTAACTAAGCCTCTTTCTTCATCTCAATCTTTTGAATCATATATATAGTGACCTTTTACAAAATACATAATTTAATGAAAGGAGAATAAGTTAGACAAATGAATCACGGCCTTGGCCAACTTGGAACCATTCTTTTTGCACAAATTTTGGACTGCTCAGATAGTGTGGGAGAGTAGAGAATTAGATTAATATCAAGATTTGATCCCCTCTAACATAACAAATAAAAATTTGATTTTGTATATATATATATATATATATATATAATGGCCTCATTTAGAGACACAATACTTGATAGTTGAAATAGAGATAAATTTGGTCATACTTTAGAAAATATATATAATCATCGTCTTTCTTATATTTGAGATAGATTGACCCTTAATGAATCAAAAAATATTATTTGTACAAATATTTGCTTGGATCAGTTTGCTTTTGAAGTAATATTTGAACAGTAATTTCACATATGCAATCTCTTGCAACGAAATCTGTGCATGTGTATAAACTATAAAGTTATAAACTTCCGCATGTATGTTTTTCGAAATAACAATTATTTATTAGCGCTAAGAAAATTGAAGACAATGATTTGATCATCAAATGGAACCCTCTAAATTCAAGTTTTGTTAACATCAACTCTAATGAACCAGTAATTAATCGCAAATTCACAACAAAACAGCTTTGTATTTATCACTAGAGATTGATCGAGGTTATCCTACTTTTGTGGCTGAGGAAATGTAGGATTGGCTGATAGACGTTATCCTATTCTTGGGTTGGTTTCATTTGAGATCTAGATCAAAGTTTCACAAAACTATAGGTTGAAGGTGACTCGATGGTTGTTTACTAGGGTAATGAGAAGTCTGAACTGCTTCATATTAAAGCTTCAAGAAAGCAAACTTCACGAGCCAAGCAAGGCTTAGAGGACTCTAACCTAAGCGTTTTGGTGCTTAAATTATGCCCTTCTGCATTAAAATTAGGAAATAATGTTGTAGCTTTGTAATTTCTTTCAGTATAGAAAAAGAAAGATTAATGGGGCCTTTCGACATTGGAAGGAAAACCAGGGAATCATGTAGAACATGCAGTGAAGGACAACAATGATTGGTGGACGTCGGCCGTCGGCAAAATAAAATGAAGGAGAGAGTGAGAGACAATAGCAATGAAAAGGAGAGAAAAGAAAAAGAAAAGGAGAGAAACTCTACATGATATGTCTCCCTAAGTGGCGCAGTCGTATGACTATCAGCCAGCTCAATTTCCCAGACGACATCCCCAGAGTGTACCTGCCCTACCCATCAAGACTATCGGACGGCACAGAATGAGGGTTTGACATTGCAGCAACGGCCATAAGTCAATCTCGGCCAACCAATTGTATGTTGACAGTGAGGCTATCTCTAGTCTTTTGGGTGTGTTTGAGTAAGAGAAAAAATGATATAATTTAATCGTAAATAAGGATTTCATAATTTATAAAAGTTAATTCTTTTATTGGGTATTCTTAATTTAAAAATTTTAAATTTCTTTATACAAAAAAAAAATTTGAAGAAATTCATTACTCGAATTCTTCACTTCAATTTCCATCAAAATATGTGTCATTTCGAATTCTCTTGTGGTATTCAATTTTTAGTTGTTTATTTATTTCTAAAACAAGATTTGTTATTTTATTTATTTTAAAATTCATTAATTTATTAGAGCAACTCTGGCTTGAGTTAATAAAAATCGTTGTGATTTGATTTTAAAAAAATAAATTAAAAATTAAAAAAAACTCCAACAGTTTCTCCATATTTGAATTTTCCTCTATTTTACAGGGAAAATGAGCATTTTTTGTTTCAACAGATTCCTTATATCTATTCATGTGAAGAAAGAGAAAACAAAATCTTCTATATTTACAATAATCTCTAAAATCTTGAGCAATAATTATGAAAACTATAAAATATGGAATTTGTTGGAGTTAGAGCAAAAAGATTATGGAGATTTTGTTTTTACTTCCCTATAATACAGAATTATATAGAAGCTGTTGGAATTGCTCTTATCCTAAATTCTAAATAGACACAATCAAACAATAAAATTTATAATTAATAAGTTTTTAATTGATAGAATTGTAAATTGAATTATTTATAAACCCCTATTAATTTCACAATTCTCTCTCCTCGAAACACACCGTTAGTTTTTACTGTCTTTTAGTCTTAATTTCTTCGTCTTTCCAAAAAACCAAACACTCTTCAAACAGAGTCTTCCAAGACATTAATGATAAGGACCACACCAAAGCAAAGAAAGATTCCGAGTAGAGGCCTAAAGAGTACTGCTATGAAGAGACTGGAGTCTCCTCCATCTCTTATAGGATCTCACAAATGGTACTTTCCTTATTTGGGCTTTCTATCTGGTGTTCTGGCCTTGACATTGAAGATTTATTCATCGATCAAAAGCTTTTCTTCTTTCTTTGGTTACGTGTCGCCGACACCACACCTGTACGTCTCCTTCGGCATTTGTATCTGCATCTGCATGACTGACACACATACCGAGAGAGAGAGAGAGAGAGAGAGAGAGGTAGAGAGAATTGTAACCACACAGGAGATAAGATCAGTAGTCATGAGAGGGAATGAAGAGAGAAAGAGAAAGGGTTTTCTCCTTCTGTTTTTGGTCATTGAGGTCTGTGGAGGGTGTTGGCCTGAACAAACCCTAAATCGAGGTCGACGTCTCGCCGTTCATTTTTACAACAAAAGAGGCACGGATCTTAGGTTTTTCTGACTTTTTGTACCTTTCCAAAAATGGGTTTTCCCTCTACTCTTCTCAGATCTGACTCCTCCTCCTCCGTCACTAGTTATCTTTTTCGGGTGTTGAATTGCTCCCTTCCCCTTTCGTTCTCTCTCTCTTATTTTTTTTCCTTTTCTTTTTTCTTTCCAAAATTGGGCTGTTTACCTTTCTCCTTTTCCGTCCCTCTGTAAACCGCAGTCATCATTCATTGTTCCTTCACCAGAAGACTATGAAAGCCGAGTTGTTGTTAGATTTATCTAAAAATGTAAAAGAATATAAGAAAAATGGTTGGGTTGGGTTGGTGAAGATAGAAATTGACAGAAGAGAGTGAGCACACAGAGGCAGATGGCATAAAGTGTGTGTTATTGCTTTTGCGTGCTCATTTCTCTTTCTGTCACCTGCTCACTCTCCCTGCCCTGCCGAAATTCAATTCAATTCACCCTTATCTATCTACCAATAGATCCATCCAATATCTGATTCTGGCCTGGACCGTGTATGCTCTCTCTCTCTCTCTCTCTCTCTCTCTCTCTCTCTCTCTCTCTCTCTCTCTCTCTCTCTCTCTCTCTCTCTCTCTCTCTCTCTCTCTCTCTCAATGGAACATTGCATACGCCTTTGAAATCGGTAAGTGATTTTTTATTTATTTTGCTGCATCGTATAGACTATCATATCGATCTGAGCTTGCAGAAACTGATTAGCTTGGAAGCGTGATTTTTGATGGTCTTTTAGTTCTACCAAGCGCCAACGTACATACGAGAGACTAGTGATTACTGTGCCAAACTAGCTGGTAATCAACCTTCTGATTAATATTATATAGCATATTAGCATGGGACCATTCCCCATTCCCCTCACTCACGTAGCAGCTACCTAGCTAGTATGGTCCTGATCACCTTATTTCTCTTTGTTGTTTGTCTTCTCCATCTTCCTTAATTAACTGTGCAGCGTCTTGCTATCATCGCCATGGCTGTCTCTTTTCTTTGTTATTCTATTATCTCTTCCCTTTTTTCAAGTACTCATGTGCAGTTCACTCGATAATGGGTTTTGCGGGCTTCTTCCTATTGTGTTTTCTTTTCACCTGAATCTAGCCGCAATCTAAGGATTGTACACCAACCCAGTTCGTTCCTGTAGACATATTCTTCTTCTTTTTTGTCTGGGGGTTTTCAGAACGATATGTTATTTTGCCCATAATGGGGTTGCTTGTAGTACTCATCAGTACAAGGCTTTTTTATTCTAATGATTAGAGTTGTTCTATGTGGTTTTTATCTTGCAAATATCTGGTTTCCCGTACAAATTACTGTAGATTCCAGTTTGTGAAACAGAAAAATTTAATTGTTGTACTCTTTCTCTAAAAAAATTCATACATAATTATATACACATATATCTATCAGTTGTTATAGCTAGTGTATCTAATGTGATGATTTTACAGATATAATTATCTGGTAATTTGGTTATTCAACTCTTGTTATTTGTTTAGTGCTTAGTTTGCAGGTAATAGGCATATTGGTCCTTTTACCATTATCATGTCTCATTATTTTTTGGGTTCGATCAGTTGTGTTTTCATTTCATATAAGTAGTTCTATTAGTACTGATTCCATCTGTATCACTATTTTATATGATGTACTGTTCTTGCTTTCTGGATTTTATTAAGGTTAAAATGCTTCTTAGTCAGTGATTACTATCTCTGAACCAAATATTTTTGGATGGCTCAAAGTAACCAAGAAGTTAGCATTCTTGCAGTACTTTGTAGAGCACAATTTAATCTTTCTTTAAATGCTATTGATGCAATATTAATTTTAATTTCTCCATCGTCTCATCCTGCAGCACAATTTGCTTCTTGTGTAGATGGTTTCAAAATGAAGAGGTGTCTAGCAAAACCAATAATGATTGGGTAAATATATAAGACTGGTGAGTTGTACTGGCCACCTGCATCTCTTCTGCAATAACAATTTATTATTATTCTTATTTCCTTTTTACATCACTTTGATCACTATTTAGGATTCAAAGGTGCAAAGAAGAAACTATCATGATATCTATATATAAATCATGCTATTTCTTATACTCGATGAATTTTTTCCAAGAAGATTTTTAGGTCTCTTCTCATGATGTATTACTCTTAGAAGATTGCTAATGAAGAGTCCAATAATTTGGAATTTTAGTGTTGTGGTAGGACTTTAAAGTAATCATCTTAGATGTACTACATTTTGTTCACCAAATTTCTCCCCTATTTCTTTTTGTAGGTCATTGTTTTCACTTTTTCTTAATGCTTCTCGCTGATTGACTCATATATGCCATCATAAGTTCTTAACAACAAAAGGTTCGTGCGGGCATGTGTAACAGATCAAATGGATGTGGCTGGTGTGGTATATAGCATGTGTAGCCAATTACTACTGAAATATATATTTGCTGTTAAAGCCAAAACTCAATCTGTTTGTCTGTAAATATAAGCAAGATCCAAGTACAAAGCAGATGCAATGCATCAGTATGATCATATGCACATGAAAGTCAAATTTGGTCTTCCTTTCAGATAAGTTCATGCAAATTTACTACAATTAATTAATTTATCGACTCATACATGCCATCATAAGTTCTTAGCAACAAAAGGTTCGTGCGGGCATGTGTGAGCGACAGATCAAATGGATATGGCTGGTGTGGTATATAGCATGTGTAGCCAACTACTACTGAAATATATATTTGCTGTTAAAACCAAAACTCAATCTGTTTGCCTGTAAATATAAGCAAGATCTAAGTAAAAAGCTGATGCATCAGTATGATCACACACACATGAAAGTCAAATTTGGTCTACCTCTGAGTTAAATTCATGCATATTTACTACAATTAATTAATTTGTTAAAAAGCAAATAAATTTGACTTCATGTGCATATGATCATACTGGTTGCTAGCTAGGCATCTGCTGGATGAATTAGGAGGGCTTTCTATTCTTTCTTAGCATCTGATTGTCTTAATTTATTGAAACAAGCTATTAAGTGCATATTTTCTTTTTTATTTTGTTATCTTCTTTGGAAAATAGATTTTATAAGTGTTTATTTCACATGAGGAACTATTGAAAAACTAAATCAAACTTTTTTTTTCTGAAGGGAACTAAATCAAACTTTTACAAGAACTAATTGCAATGCAAAACATGTTTTGTTAGAAGACATCAACGTTAGCTGTTAGGGAAAATTTTTGTTATTAGAAAGGCAGATGGAGAAGTAAGGTCAACGATCGATGTATATCAAGCTCTTGTCAGCTTATTTACTCAAAGAGAAAAGATAATTAGTAGATTACAAGCTTACAGATTACAAGCTCCCAGTCACCATTGTTTGTGCCTTCAATTCATTCTCTTTAAGGAGTTCTTTATGACAATTCTTGAGATAACAATTTGCATATTTAAAGCATCTATGTTTGGATTTTCATGTCAGTTATTGATAATAAGTTTAACTGTTTAACAATAAATCACATGATTTTCATAGGATGTAGATGTCGTAAGCCATTGTAAGAACACATTTTTATAAGATATAATGTATTGACTGATCTTTAGAATAATTTTACATCCTTTTTTTTCATTTTGAATGAGTAACTGAACTTTTGAGGGTACTGTTTGCATTCTAGCTGGATGATAACCTGAAGAATTAATCAGATTTTGTTGATTTGGCATCTAACTAAGTCACTTCAATAATGTACGTCATGTTCTGAATTAGACTTGGAAGAGAAATGGGAGAAATTGTGTATTTACAGTAATACTCTAATCATTGGTAGATGTAGGTCAGATTTGTTGATTTGGCATCTAGCTAAGTCACTTCAATGATGTAGGCCGGTCATGTTCTGAATTAGGCTTGGAAGAGAAATGGGAGAAATTGTGTATTTACAGTCTGATACTCTAATCATTGGGAGATGTAGGTCAGATTTGGTTGTTTTGGCACACTTTAATGATGTAGGTCATGTTCTGAATTAGACTTGGAAGGGAAATGGGAGAAACTGTGTACGTCGTACGTACAGTCTAATACTACAATCTAATTAATTTGGTCCTTTTTGAAATAGGTATTACAGGGTGAATTCTTTTGGGGGTTCAATTGTCCATGGGGAGTTGACTAAAGAAGCAATAAACTTGGGTAGATTTAAATAACCGCACAGCAGTTGTAGCTGAGCCGTTCTTTTTTATGATAGTGTTTGGATCTTTATTTATTTGCCATTTTCAGTTACTGAAGTTAGACTATGATTTGGATGGTGGATGCTGTGCGCACGCACAAATATACATATCAGTTGCAGACTAGCTATGAACATCAATTCATTTGTTGGTGTCTGCTTTATAATTATAGAAACTGAGAAGCTTGCTTTATTCTTTCTTCACTTTGCCCATGTCTGGCTGGATTTGATTATCGTAATAACTGATCAGTGTGGATTAATTTATCAGTTCATGTAGATTTGTTTAGTTGTGATCAAATCTTTGGCACTGAGATTTATGGATAGGTTATGAAATACTTGTCAAATGTGTGTGTGTGTGCGCGCGCGCGCATGTGCGTGTGCATCCATATCACCTGCAGACACTATGAACATCAATTCATTTGTCGGTGTCTGTTTTATAATCATAGAAACTGAGGACCTTGCTTTATTCTTTCTTCACTTTCCCATGTCCAGCTGGATTTGATTATCGTAACAACTGATCAGTGTGGATTAGTCTTTCAGTTCATGTAGGTTTGTTTAGTTGTGATCAAGTCTTAATTTGGCACTGGGATTTATGGATAGGTTATGAAATACTTGTGAAATGGAATGGATTTTTTTTAATACTTCAACTAAAGTACTTTATGTATTGTGATCGTATGAATTGTGCAGATACTTATGACTTATGAGTGGAATTGCAGTTTGTAATAGTAATTACACTGAAGTAATTAAATGTTTTCATTTGTTGAATTTGTTCAATGCTTGTCAAAGAAATTATGGATTGACTAGACTTGAGTTTGATCAGTATTTTTTTTTTTTTTTTGGGTTCTTTATTCTTTTCCAAAGTCATGTATTCCTACAACCATAAAAGAAGTCATGAATGTACTCCACAAAAGCAAAGAACTTGTAGTGGCAGACTGGCAGCCATATATAGGCTGTTAATCTTATTGTTATTACTATTAATTTTTTTTTTTTTTTTGGTTTTGCAAATACATATTATCATTGGAATTTCCTATATGAATATATTAAATTATCTCATGTCATGTATTTTGTTTGCCGTGAAGTATACTAGTCTGGCAATAGATGATCATATTAATGATTAAAATCCAAAATAATTTGTCTACGAGGCCTATTTCTGCTGTTTCATACATATTGCATGTGAATTTGGTTGAGGAATTCTTAAGATATATTATACAATGTTTGCACGGATCATTTGTTTGTGTTTTCTCAGTTTGATGAGCACAAAGAACCTGGAAAGTGGTAAATCTTTGCTTTTATTTCTGTTTTAGTTTTGTTTGAGAGAATTAATCGCAAGTTAATTGTGAAAATAATTGCAAGTTAAGCTTTTTGAAAGTACTGAACAGAGGCAAAGTATGCGTGGCCAAAGACATTAGTGCTTCTTCTGGCAAATAACTCAAGAGATATATAGTTGTTTATTCACTCATGGATTGAGTCCATGGACTGAAAATACACGCACATTGAGAGATTTTCTGTCAAAGAAGAAGCAACATTTCTCAGGCTGAAAGGCTGAATATTATTGGCTCGTTCACTATTAACAGGAATTGGAAAACACAATGCATGGTGAGGGAAAAGCATGTGCCTGATGCTAGTAGTATTTGAAGTATCAAGAACCTAGTCATCCGTCCTTGATTTCTTGTTCGCTATTTTGTTCTTTTTTCTTGTATGAAAAATGAATTTTAGGGTTTAGGGACAAGAAGGCTGAAAATTTAGCTGATAAAAGCAAAATATAGCATGATTATTTAGCTGATTTAGCTGCTTTTATCTAGGGACAAGAAAGCTTTTGTTGGGAACATGATTGTGAAGCCAACAGATATTGTAGGCAAACCAACATAATCTTAATTGTAAAAGATTAAAATGGATTGTACTAATTGAAAGGTGAATTAGTATATGAAATATGAATATTAAATGCATGCTATCAACAGTCAGGATGGCCGAGTGGTCTAAGGCGCCAGACTCAAGTTCTGGTCCTCTAACGAGGGCGTGGGTTCAAATCCCACTTCTGACATAATTATAATTTATCATGGTCTTAGAATTTTATTTTTTTGGGGGGATTTTTATTTTTTAGAGAAGGTGTTTTTTGTTTAATATTATAAACATGTTCTATCATGGTCTTAGAAATTTTTATTTTTTGGAGAAAGTTTTCCATGAGACGTGTGAACCGTAATAGTGTTTTTTTTTTTGGAGGATTTTTATTTTTTAGAGAAAGTGTTTTTTGTTTAATATTATAAATTACATGTTTTATCATGGTCTTAGAAATTTTTATTTTTTGGAGAAAGTTTTCCATGAGACGTGAACCGTAAGTAGTGGTTTTTTTTTTTTTGGTTACAACGAGGCCCAAAAGACCCAGGCAGAAAGAAAACTAAATAAGATGAGATCCAACTTGGCCGAAGGTTCTAACTCTATCAATCCCGGCAATGTCATCAAGCAAAGCCTGGATAACATGCACAGGAGGCCGGTTCATAAAGCTAGTTTTTTGTTTAATAACATAAATTACATCAGGTACACCGTAAAATTTTCAATTAGAGTTTAATGTGAATAAAGTGGATATTATGATTAGTCCGAAGGTTTGTTAAATTTGTTTACCATACATAATACATTAGAGGAAACCATGAAACTATGAGGGCAGCCATGAAAACCTTTATTTTAAATGCGCCATACAAGTGGGAAATACGAGCTTCAATATAACAAATGAGAACGGTAAGACGGCTTTACGTTTGCATCATCTCAATCCAAATGAAAAAAAAAAAGTGAGCTTCTCACATTATCATTTATCCTAGCTAGTTTTGTCCCCTACACTGCAGTTATTAATACAGGAGGGATGCAAGATAAAAGAGTATCTTGTGGTGAGGTGATGCAGAACTGCAGAGCACAGCAAACTTAGGCAGCCTCTTCGAATTAGATCAGGTCTGGAGGCAGTGTACTTATACAGTTTTTGAAAGGACCCCGGCTGCAAACAAAAGATTCCTCCGAGAAAACTGCGCCCACAACAGAAGTTGAACATAACATATCCTTCTACCATTAACTAAGAAATGAAGAAAGAGAAGCTATTATTCACAATTTTTGCATTTACCCGTAAGGAGTAGACAGGCGTACACTTGGTTGGTAAAGTCTTCAATGACCTCAGTCTGCTAGCACTTCCACTTCTGCTGATCCAAGTCATTACTTAAGTTAAACACGTTTTCTTTTTTAAGGAGAGTATCAAAAAAAGGGAAGAATAGCTTTGGGAAACTAACTCACTTTTCTTCAGCTTTTGGCAACTTTGTACTTGCAGTTACGTCCCATAATTTTACCGTGCAATCAGCAGATCCAGAAGCAAGGAGTGAACCTTCACCACTGTGGTTTACAACAAGATAATATTTTAGAGATAATACATGTACAGTTCTACACCAGTGCCTAAATGACAATTTCCATTCAATGTGAAATTCGTAGTATGGAGAACAAAATGAATATCCACCTGAAAGCCAATGTCCATACGCATGAGGTATGACCCATCAAAGGTGTAACACAGCGGCCGCTTGAAAGATCCCACATCATGATTGAGCCATCTTCATCACCCGAAGCCATGTACCGACCATCAGGTGACATTGCAAGAGATAAAATCATACTCCTGTGGCCAATGAATATTCGGACACACTCTCCACTCTGCACGTCCCATAATCTAACTGTTTTGTCACTAGAACCAGTTGCAATGTAGTTGCAGTTGGAATGCCATTGTACACACTAAAATATCAATTTTCAATCCATTAGAATTGGTTTTGAAGGATTGCAACACAAGGTATAATCAATTCATGTTCAAACATCTTCAAAACACACAATTATACTCCCAGAACAGAGACTTTTAAAAAAATAATAATAAATAAATCTGCAGAGAGAGAGAGAGAGAGAGAGAGGGAGGGAGAGAGAGATAGTACTGACATCAACATCAGATAAGTGCCCTGCCATTATTCTCAAAGGCTGTATTCTGTCCATAGACCAAATTCTTGCTGTTCTATCATGTGATGCACTGGCAAAATAATGACCTACAGGGCTAAACTGCACCAGCAGAAAGGCTACCACATTAGAGTACAATTATAAGACTGAAAAATAAATAAAAAAGCAAAAAATGTTGGACTAAAAAAGTCTAATACATAGTGCCTCCACCAAGGAGGAGATATACAAGCAAGCAGATGCATTTCAGAAAGCTGTTGCTAAAAGATTCAGCCAATCAAATGTACCTGAACATCCCATACAGGGTAGTTATGACCCTTGTAGCAAACAAGATTGGCATTTAGGTTTGTGCTCCACAACCGAACTGCAGCGCAGCAATTTAGTTTGTTACTGTCATAAACAAATTCCTTGGAACATATAGAACACAATACAAACCCACAAAGAGAATGATTTAGATCAACGTACTAGTTGAGTCTGCTGAAGAGGAAAGTATAAAATCACCCAGAGGATTGAAAGTAGCAGAATAAACTGGCCCTGAATGACCCTGAAACAATGTATATGGTCTTTTCCCGCCATTTGATCCAGCAACTTGTTCACTTGAAGCGGTACCATTTTCACCCTGCAGAATTGCTGACACAAGCATTGTTTAATATAAATTTATAGTAAACCACAGTATCTGAGCAGTGAGCAGAAAACTGACATTCACAAGTAAAATAAGCAGGAACATTTTCAAAGACATATCAATTTGTTTACAACCAATTCTCCTATGACAAGCCAGGAAATCATGAGCACAATGTTGGTAATAAAGAAGAAATTAGACAACGGAAAACACAAAACAAAAGGCACGGTAAAGGATTAAATGAAACTACATTCTCTGCAAACCTAAAACTATAATTGGTCATACTTTTCACAACTGATCTTGCATTTCCTCATTTCTTGATAATTGAACTTCTTTAGCACAGTGGACAAATGGATATATCCCACAAGTGCCAAGTAAAAGAACAAGGATGGTTTAGATGACAATTACAAATTTCAAAAATACCCCTCATTGAGAAAGGCTGAAAGCATCAGCATGCATGAAAGCAGAAGGAACCCAGAATTTTCAGATAAAACCGAAGTTTATAATGACTTACAACCAACAGATTGTTGCCCAATCTTTGCCATATCCCAGACCTGTTCAAGAATTCTTAAATATTAGCACTCAGGTGAAGGACAAGGAGATGAATATTGAAAGTATAAAGAGAAGATGAAACCTTCAGCGACGAGTCAGAAAATCCACCAGCAACCAGGGATCCATCATGGGATATAGATGAACAGTTTAACCTAGCAAATTGTTCAACAAAAAGATTAGTGGAAAATTGGACTCAAACACTACCAATCATCATTGGAAAGGGAAAGTTGAGGACATTACCCATTGTGTGTGTTGATAAATGTATAAAAGCTGACAGATGGCAGCGCAGCACTACTCAACTGTACACGGTTTCTCAAGTCCTCAAGAATAGACTGTTCAACTTCTGTTGGACTGAAACAATCAGGAAAAGATTAATCCATAAACTGCACCAGAACCTAAACATGAACCACCAGTTACGATACCCAGACTGTCAACCCAAAATCATACAGAAAGGCTATCTTAAAAGTATTAAGAATCCAGTACTTCATAGCTTGCTTCTACTACAGGGTGCAATTCACTCCAATTAACCTCAAGTTATACAGTTTTCTAATTTTATTAGATCCATTACAGATTAGCACCACCAATATCTTGGCAATTGCAAAGTCTTATGAGAGCGAAGAGGGAAGAGACCAAAAAGAAAAGAAAAAAAGAGCAAAGAAAGAGGATTCCAGAAACTACATTACTGGCAAAGTAAGTTCTGGTTTGACTCGTGGTGCTGTAGGTACAGTGGTTGCCTCGGGGCGTGCACTTTTCACTGTTGCACTAACAGCCTTGTCCTTTTTTTGCTTTTTGATTGAAACACCCTGTTTACCTCCTTCAATTGATTTTTTCTGAATTCAAAATATAAAAATAAGAATAAAGACAGATATCATCACAATCAAAAGTCAAAGTTAAAACCATATTACTCAGAACACTAATATTTCTGAAGCTATGGAATTATAATTCAAAACAGATTTTCACCTTATTTTCATCACCCTCCCCTTCTTTGGTTTCCCCTTCTGCTTTTTCAGAATCTAAAGCCATTCCCCCAGCCTTTTCCAAGCGTTCTTCCAAGGAATCTTCAAGCAACTATATCAAATATAGGATTCACAGTCAAAATCCAGCAACTAAATGGAATATATAAGCGTGACTCTGCATGCGAACTCAAGAAAACAAACCAGATATTTCAATAAACACATACCCGACTGGCACAGAGCTTATAACTATAGAAATTTTTTGGCTACAATATAAAACCCGAAAGCTTCACGCACGGAAATATTTCAGTAATGAGTAGCAAACAAACCTTACTATATATGCAATTTTTTTTTATTAGTGCTTGATTAATCATATACCTTACAGATAAACTGAGAAAGCTACCTCATTTCTGGCTCAACTATATATGTTTCTTTAATCTAACAACAAATCCTCGCACTTTCACCTACATAACTACTCTGGTTTTTCTATTGCAGAGGTGCATGAAAAGTATTGACCAAACGGATTATTGTACAACTATATTAAGTAACTATCATTATTGCAAAATCTGCACAGCTAGCTATTTCTTTGACAAACAAACAATTGCTAACCTTGCAAATAAAGACAATGACTACAATTATAAAACAGCAGTTTTAGGTAGCAGTTAAAGTAAATTTTTCCTTGCAAAACGTGAAACAAAGGAAGTTTAGCTTTAAGAGCACAAGATAGTTCCAATATACAACTAAATTATTCCTTATGCAACTTGTTAAAAGAGGTTTGGATTGTTCAAATTGAGCAGAGGAACACAAAGGAAAATGACATATGCACTATACTACTCAGCAGCATTACTGACTAACCCCCCAATGAATTTCCTTCTGGTTTATTTGATTAGCCGACTCCTGGCTACCTCCAGTAAGTGTTACAGCCTCAGCATCATCAGTAATTGAGCTAGGTTGTCCAGGAGATACTGCAAAACCAATAAACACACACATAGATACAGAAATCCATTATAAAAACATATAAGTAGTGGTCAAGCAGATATACCTTGGAAATTAATATGCTCATTGATAATCCCAAGCATTGTGGTGGACTGTGACTTGTGCAAAAACTGTAGCAGAAGCTCGTAGGAGTACTGGAAAGACAATTGACCAAAAATCAGAAGTTAGTTACTCAAACATACTCAAAGAACTAAAAACAACCAGAAAGTTACCTGACATATCTTTATGTTCACTTTGCTCTGCCTAAGAGAATGAGCAAATTCCATCTCCTGTAATACAACAGAACGGTGAGAGATCATCTATGGTGTGGATGTACTCTTGAAACATAGATGCAATGATGATTGTTCAGGAAAAAACCACCTCCAAATGAGAGGGAGAAAGAACTCCTTCCAACTTCTGTAGATCTCGTAGGTGCATCATTTCATGGTCTTCACGGAAGCTATTGAAAAATGTCCGAGCTGGTAATATCCAAAATAGTCATGTAAGTATAAAAGAAAAGGGACCATTTGTGCACCCATTGAATTGCATATATGTCAGAAATATGAAATAAATAAAAACTGGCATGAACAATGGCAAGAAGTAAGAAATGCACCTTCTTGAATATGACCTTTAGCAACCAGATCCATGAAACAATGAATGAATACCGGATAAAGAACACGAAGCAACTCATGCTGCATACATAAAAACTCAAAGAATAATAAACACATTGAATTAAAATCCACCAAAAAGAAACCAAGAAATCAAAAGATTAGTTTACCCTGTACAAATCTAGAGAACTATAAGTCCATGACCTCAACTTGGCATATCCATCTTGGTAACGTGCTGGACCATCCTCAAATCTGAAAAACAAAACAGTATCACTAGTGATAACGAAACAAGCTTGAATCAAGAAGACTAGCATAAACAAACCGAAAAAAAGTGAGTATGTTGGGGTTCATGCAAAGTGGCTGCTCCTACTACAAACACTGACAATTGAGGGCCAGAAACTGATATGCCTGATACCGGACAAGGATTCAACTTCCAAATCTAATTGATGACAATGTTGTAGCTATAAGAAGACGGAAACCTACAACCAACTGATCCAGCAAAGTGAAGAGATGCACCAAAAAGTGTTCCATGGGCGAAATTTGGTACCGAAACAAAATCTCAGCTCCTAAACTGGAATTCATATATGAGACGCTTAAAAAACAAGAGCACTAAACTCCGAAAGTGTGTCACGCATAACCTAAGCATGAAGGAAGCGTATGAATATGAATGCGAGAGAGAGAGAGAGAGAGAGAGAGAGAGAGAGATTGTACTGACTCGGAGAAAGCGAGGATTTGCCTGACGACGTCGGGGTCGAATTGAGAGACGGGGGAGGAAGCGGTATTGGTGGATTGCTGAAGTTCTTCTTGGAGAGCGTGCTCCGTTAACTTGAGCCCTTTCTTCTTCAAGTACGCTTCCACGAATTTCTGAAGCTTCTCCTCGTCCATTTCAAACTAGCAAGTAGCAACCTCTCCGATTTGCAGACGCCGTCTTTCTTTCTTTTATGTAAATCTTTGACTCTGAAATCCTGGGCCGCATTCGAGCTTATGGGCTTTCTGGCCTTCAAACACTTTGGGCTTTTTATTTATTATTACTTGCTTATTGGTTTCCCTTGCTCTAATTTAGATTCTGGAGTCCAATAATGCAGAGACAAGTCATGTCAAGCTTCAGTAAATGGCAAAGGTCCCAAAATAAGATGGCCAGCAGTGTTCTAGACCATTGGTCAGGTTAGAGAATGAATCGCTTATACATTATCATATATATGCTCCAATGTGGAAATGGAAAATTTCATAAACAAAACCAGGAGACCTCTACGGCTCTATGCATACTTCAATACAGTGTTAATTCATTGATGTGCTAAAAGTACAAGTTTGTGATGGACTGATTTCTCTGCTTCATCGATCACCAAGGTAAATTTGTCGCTTGTTTGAAACTTGCAGCAACCTGCACTGATTTCTCAGACCCCTCCCGATCTGCTTTATCTTTTCCTTTCAAAAAGTCCGCCGGCCTGACCCTAAACTCTGCTTCTTCTTGCTCTCTTGCAGGTCTCGCGTCTTTGTACGTCTTTGATTCTGCCGTAAGGCTTGCAAGCTTGCTCGCTCGTCTGCGCATGAAGCCCACATTCATGCCTAACATCTCAGAGGCTCGCAAGGTCTTGTCCCACGTCGAAAACTCAGACTCCTCGGTGGTAATCTTGCAGAATTTAATGGCATCTGCAATGTTGACCGCCTCAGAGATTAGCCCAGCAACCAGTTGGCTGTTAAGAGACTCCAGAAGATTTTCATGCAGGTAGGAGTTTTGGCTGCAGCAAAGCTCATAATATTTCTTCAGGACGACTTTAGGAACCTGGGAATTGATGTTACAGCCATTGAATATGATCTTGAACTTCTCGATGCATGTCACTTGTTTAAAGAAGTGACAGAAGACTCCGAAATAAGCCCAGCTCCTTCGAAAAATTCAGGGTCAATATTATCTTCACTCTCTGCACCGGCTTCATGATTGTCAATATAATTGAACATATCTTCTTCACTCTCTGTACTTCCGACATAATTGTCAATGTAAACTATATCTTCAGAAAGATCAGATGTTGTTGGAATACTACATGTAGTAACGGATGCCATTTGAGAGTCCTCTGCGTGATCTGAATTAATGAGGTAAATTATACACTTATGACTTAAGACTGTAGAACCGGCCATTATCAAAAAACCTGTTGAATTTTTAAACAACTTACCGGTAAACTTCAGTTTTTTTGAACCATTTGGTTTAACTATATAAACCTAAACAAGTAGGCAGCAAAAGAATTAGTGGTTTTTATGTATCTCAACGTATTTGCATCTTCAAACAAGCTTTGCATTATAGAAAAACCATGACCACAGAGCAATGACAAATGTTAATTTAACTAAATGTATCACAATGTCACTCTCAAAATCAAACAATATACAGCCGTAGATCGAAACAAGCAATTGAAGGACTGAATCATATATTTACCTTAAATTCATGAGCCCTGACTTTTTGGAAGACTAAAACATCTCCCTCAAGCAAATGGTGATGAATGGAAAACCCTCTCCATCCAGCACTCAGTCCCATCTTATGACCGAGATATGTTGTTTTGAACTTATCGCCAGTTTCATCTTCCAATATAATCGTCTGGTCGCTTGTTCCTATATGTTTGTGGCAGAATGTCGAAGGAAGACCCTGCCAAGTGCCAACCCAAAATCCTTATAACCGTATGGATACATACACTACTACTAGCTAGTTCTTAATTACCTTGATAGATATAACTAACAATTTTACAAAAATTATACTACTGTGAAGAGAGAGTGATCGCTGAGATTTAACTACCAGCCAGAAGCCTCCAGCAACATGTGATGGAAGCATCACTTTGACAAAATGAGGACATTTTACTGGCATTTGATCTGCAAGTTCCTCGGCTCTTTCCAGCAGTGATGATTTATCGGATACGGCTCTCTTTAATCGTTTCGGCCTATGGCTACCAGTTGGTAAAATTTAGATTTCTCACATCACATATTACATTACTTTAGGCAAAACAAAATACAAAGTAATAACTCACTAACCTTTGAGCTGCCTTCTTTGACTTACCACAGGCCACCTGTCCAGAACTTAAGAGTTGAAAAAAAAAAATGATCCATCAACAAACTGTTATTAAAATATTAAAATAACTGCTACCTTGCCGGCCATGTCAAGAAAACGATTTAGAATTTGGCTAAAAAACAAGTTTGAAGTAGATAGTTTGGACTCCCATATCCTGGGACATGCAATGTCCCTCCGACCTTTTCGAATGATGCAAAAATTATATTGGCAATAGCATTGCAAATAGTTGTGTGTCTTATAACCAAATAGCATACGTACAATGAACATAAGAATGAAACGTTCTTCGAAATTAATTGTCAGTAGGTCGTTGCTATATATAAAATGCTCCATGATGCACATGAAAATGTTCAATACTATATCCAGAAAAGATATACAAGTAGCTAGAAAACTTAATGTATAGGAAGCCCAGCAGGGAAGGGGAAAAAACAAGGCAAGGGTTGATTAAAGCTCACACATGCAGCAACTGCTTCTCACATTGTTTTCAAGTATCTGTTTCTCTTGTTTATTTGAAGGTCTTTCCCTCTTAGCGATCTTCTTAGCCTAATAAAATAGTGGATCAGTTACTCTGTTAACAACCAAACCAATTCAATTATAAGCTGAAACAGAATTACTGAGCTCTGTTTTGCCATTAATAGACGTAGTCTCTGAAACTGAGAACGGGGAGTAAGTGAATACTATTTTTTCTGTTTACTTGTTTTCTTTGCAGATAATCAAGTTTGAAGACTGTACAAACATATAAAGGTATATATAAATACACAGATCGCGAGAGAATTGAAAACACGATCGAGTTGAATTGAAACACACGTACAACGGCTAGAAGATTACCTCAATTGGGGGCGCCTTTGTAGGTGATAGCGATCGTCGTGTCAAACGTACTTGACGCCATAATCTAATCGTGTCACGTTCCTTAATGATAAATATAATGAGTCTTTGATTTGATTTGACCTTCTTCTCGTATTTAGGATTTAGAATCATCAATCAGCATTTAACCTGATTTAAATATTTAAACTTTAAACTATTGATTGCAATCTAAGCAAATAAGTCCGAGAAAGGAGAAAAGAAAAAAGAAAGAAAGAAGGAAAATATGTATTATAAAAACCATATAATCACGTACCGATCATGAACGTGGTGGGTAAACATACTAGTACTAGAATTCAGGCAGCACTCCACTACCAGAGACCAGTGCATACATGATCACCATGATGTGTCTCAAACCTATCAGTAGAAGCAGAAAAGTTATTTTATATATTAATTGGAGGAATATTAATATGCACACATGATCGATCATAGGTGATAGGGTTGTGCATGGAGAAATTGATCCAGGTGGTTATGGATTACGAGTCTTTTTTCTTTCTTTTTTTGGTTATGGATTACGAGTCTTGGATCCCAAGGTTTTTTTTTTCTTTTTTAAAAAAAACCTCACTCCATTCTCACTATTGATGGGCTCGAACTCCTGACTTTTTATATATGAGACAAAAGCCTTACCACCTCACCAAACACACACACCCCTTGGATCCCAAGTTGTTTAGAGGACTCTTAACCCGATGCCGTACATAGGTGCGAAAGGTGATATATATATATATATATATATATATATATATATATATATATAACCTTGTTCATGTGCGGATATCCGCACCTAAGCAAAAACGTACGGATTTTACGTTTTTCCCCACTTTTCGATCACACATTCACATCTTAACCATTCAGTTTTTAGGTCCTAATATATAGATCACCTCTGTAAAATTTCAGCCAATTTGGTTATCGTTAAGGCATCCAAAACTGCAATTTACAACAATATATACGAACGAACCGAATCTGTCGAACCAGAACCGTTCGTATATATTGTTGTAATTTGCCGTTTTGGATGCCTTAACGATCACCAAATTGGCTGGCAAAGGTGATCTATACATTATGACCTAAAAACTGAACGGTTAAGATTTGAAAATGTGATCAGAAAGTGGGTCAAAACTGGAAATCTGTACGGATCGAAAAACTGCGGACGTCCGCAATGGAGAACCGCTGCATGTGTGTGTGTATATATATATATATATATATATATATATATATATATATATATATATATATATATAGACACACACACATATATATATATATAAACCACCATAAATATTTTCCATGCATTTGAATTAGTAAGTTTTATGTTTTATAATTTGAATCAGTTTTATTTTCAGTAAATATATATGCTTTTATATATGCTTAAATTTATGTTTTAAATATTTCTGTTTTTTTTCTGTTTAGGGTTTCTGGTATCAGAGCCGTAAGAGTTGATTATAGTTAATTAATTAAAACTTCTCGGACCCCAGGTGGCGGATTACCGCTTAGGTGAGGTATCTGAGTTAATCTGTTTTTAAAACCTCTCAAACCCCAGGTGGTGGACTACCGCCTAGGCGAGGTATTTGAGCTGATATCTCATATTCTACTTTCTATGCTAAGTGATTGCTTGTCTGGTCCTCTTTCTTAAGTTTGTAGGTACTCATTTCACCTCTTCTTTTCCACCTTCAGTCTTCTACTTTCTCCAACCAAACATTAAGTCCAGGTCCAAACAATGAGTCCCGTGTGAGGCATGAGCGGATGCGGCATGAGCAAAGAAGAGAGATGTCTAGTCTAAGGTAAAAAATTAAGGGTTTTTGCAGTCTTCCAAACTTAATATCTTATCCTAGCCAATCCAGTCATTTTTTATCATGAGTGGACTATTTAGATCCAACTCAGTTACCTCCAGTTCCTCTAGATCTTCCCTAAATAGGATCCCTGACATAATTAATGAAGAACAAATTGAATATCAGTCAAACGATAATATTGACATGAACAATTGGAATATACCCAGAGTCCCTAGTAACGAAATTTATAAGAAAAAATGGTCTATTTCTTCATTCAAAAGTGAACATCATATTAAAACAATAGAACAAGTTTATGCCCTTAGTAAACAACATGAAACTTGTCAGCTATTTAGCCCTGAGTCAATCAAAAAACACAAAAAAGATGGTCACAATTTCTTACACATAGGTTTAGTCCAAATCGGCGTTAAACCTTTAACCCGAAGAGGTCTAAATGCCTCAATAATTTTATGCCTCAGAGATGCAAGATTCACCTACTTCAGTGACAGTACTCTAGGAGTCATCGAGTCGAGCTTATTCAACGGCCCAATCCATTTCGATTGTTATCCAGATTTACAATTAGTCTCAGTGATCCTCACATCTTAACATCTTTAACCTTAAATATTAAAACTTCAGGTTATAATGTCCTCGAAGGAACCCAACCATTAGCCTTAATTTATAGAATCCACTATAAAGTCACCGGTACAAATATGAATTTTTAAGCCATCAGTAAAAGCCCAAAAGATCAAACTCTTTTAATTCAAAGTAGTAGAGACAATGCTAATATTAAAGTTCCACACACAATCAGCTGGTCAGATGTTCATCTACCATCTGAATGGTCTCTCACTAGTGAAAATCAACCTATCAACATACAACATAGTCTCTCTGATTTGAACTGTATCCAACAATATAATGATGGTACAGTAAGAATCAACTTTCATAACCCTGGACTAAGTCAAAATCTTAGGATTCAAGAATTTGGACAATCATCGAGACATTCTTTTGCTGGTTCCACCTCTGCTGAAACTATGTCACGACAAGACTGTGACTTAGATAAAGAGATAAAAAAGATTAGAATCAAGGAATTAGAGGAAGAATTACAAAAACTAAAAATTAAAAATATCCAAACCACTTCACAAGTCAGTTACCCCAGTTATGTAGAAACTCAACCAGTCTTAGATGAGGAGGAACAAACATCTCCCACAGCTACTGATTTTGAGGTCGTCCCTCCCATAAGTCCCCAATTAAGTACACTTAGTCTACCATTTACCATAAATTATTCAAAATTAGATAAAGATCTTGAATCTCCAAAAAATATTCATAGACGAAACCTTTATAGGAAACAATATCCCTTAATCGAACAACGAAAACAATTGTTTCAAAATTGGCAAGCTTTTATGCTCGAAACCCAGTCTGAAATATTTTTCCTTGATTTCATTGACCAACAAAGCCAAAAAAATATTCAAACCCTCACAAAGCGAAATGGAAAACACCCACTAACTCCATTGTTACTTCCAGTCATCCCCCTGTAGAAACCATTATCATTGATCACCTCAACACACCTATAACGGCATCACCTTTTAAGGTTGCTGGTGATAACCCCGAACTTAAGAGAACCATTGAACAAAATAATTACACAAACCAAAGCCTAGTCACTATAGGAAGCCAACTAGACAAAATAGAAACAAAAGTAGATACCATTTTCTTAAAAGTAAGCATCCTATCCCAACAACAAATAGAAACACCTTTAATCCACTTTAGTGAAATAAATAAAACTAATCTCAAGCCCATTTCCACTGCACAAAAAATTGAACGAATGCTTGAAGAACTCAAAGCTGAACCGAGCAGAATTGCAGTCATCCATAACCACGAATCTCCCTCAGACTCCTCCTCTGATAGTGATTCTAGTACAATTTCAAGATAAATCAAACATTTCAAGACCTCCAACTACATAGAATTGTTCATCCAAAGAAACCGCATCTCAAAAATTGGACCGAACGCCCTTTACCATTAGATATCCAACCCACTACTTATCCCAGTAATCAATTTTCAGTCTCTTCCGACAAAACTTACGAATGGAACATTGATAATTTATCTGAACAAGAAATATTAAATAAAATACATCACATGTCCATGGCGGCCAATAGTTATGTCACCAACCATAATTTCAGCCAGCCTGAAATTATTGATATTCTCTCCACATGATTTACAGGAATGCTTCATTCCTGGTGGAAAAAACATCTCACTCCTGATTCTAGAGTAGCCATTAAACAAGCAGTTAAACATTATGAAGATGGAATTCCAATCTTCGATGAAAACATTGGAATGGGAATTTCTGATGCTGTCAACACTTTATTTTACTCAATTATTCAACATTTCATAGGTACACCTATTCACATTACCTCTAGAATCCATGATCAACTTAGTAACCTTAGATGTCCTACCTTAAGCGACTTTAAATGGTATAAAGATGTATTTATTTCCAGAGTTATGCTTAGAGATGATAGTAATCAACTCTTCTGGAAAGAAAAATTCATAAACGGGTTGCCCAAACTATTTGCCCACAAAATTAGACAAGTCTTAAGTAATGAAACAGGACATATTAACTACGATACCCTTAAATATGGAAATATTATTACAGTTATTCAAAAAGAAGGTTTAAAAATGTGCATAGATATGAAATTAAACTCTCAAATTAAATCGATAAGAAAACAGCCAAATATGAGTTAGGTAACTTTTGAGAACAATATGGTCTACCATCTTTACCTCCTTCACGACGTCATAAAAAGAAAAACAATGAATTTGACTATCATCATACGAGAAGAAAATTTACCCCCAATAAATTTTACTCAAAAAACAAAAATGATTTCGAACCAAACAAATTTCAAAAATCCTGGCCCAGAAAAACAAATCACCATTCAAAAAGAAAGTTTTTTGACAAAAGTAAAACCAAATGTTATAAATGTAACAAACCTGGCTACTTCGCCAATAATTGCCCAGCAAAAAATACTATTAAACAATTGAAAATCAGTCAAGAAGAACGCGACAATCTTATCCAAATTTTAGAATTAAGAAACACTGACTCAGAAAATGAACATAGTGAAAATGATTTTACGTTGATAGAATCTTCCACCCCATCTGATTCTGATGAAAACTCTTCACTAGATATCACTTTTGGGTGCAAAGATACCTGTTGTAAAACAATAAATGTTCTTTCTAAACAAGAAGAACAAGAGGAATTACTAATTGACCTCATCGGCAAGATTGATAACCAAGAATTAAAATCAGAATATCTCAAGAAATTGAAAAAATTAATCACGCAAGAAAACATTGTTCACACCCCACCAGAAAAAATTTGCCTCACTTCGACTTTTGACAAATTCAAAATTAGTAAAAAAGAAATAACAATCCAAGATTTACAATAAGAAATAAAACAATTAAAACACAGATACAATCATTACAAACTACAAACTTAGACATCAAACATGACTTAAATATTCTTAAAATAGATAATCAGTTCCTTAAAATACGGCATCCTCACGACCACCCATTCCCGATGACCCTCCTAAGCACAACGATGAAGCATCCTCTGAGCACCGCACTATTAGTATTATTCGTCAAATCCAACTTAAAAAATGGTATACCACATTACAACTTAAAATCAAAGACTTCACGTTAGTAACAACAGTCCTCATTGATTCAGGTGCAGATCTCAACTGTATACAAGAAGGCTTGATACCTTCCAAATACTTTGAAAAAAACAAAAGAGTCATTACGGTCAGCTAATGGAACTAAAATAGATATGAAATACGAAATCCCCAAAGCACATATCTGTTAAAACAACGTATGCTTCAAAACACTATTTGTCTTAGTCAAAAACTTAACTGACAAAGTAATTCTCGATCTTCCTTTCATTACCTTAATTTACCCTTTTACAACAGAATATGATGGAATCATCACCTATCTATTTGGTGAACCAGTCAAATTTACCTTTTTATCTAACCCTTGAAATTCACACACTAAAGGCTTTCCAAGAAAATTCTATTTCTAAAACTCTCAACTTTCCAAAACTCTCAACTGTATTCAAGCAAAATATAAGCAGATCACCTTTCTTAAAGAAGAAATCAATTTCAAACGAATCGATACCCAACTACAAGAACCTTTCCTTCAACAAAAAATCAAAACATTCGAAGAAAAAATCATTAATGAATTATGTTCCGATATTCCTACAGCCTTTTGGCATAGAAAAAAAACATATTGTCACTCTCCCTTATATTAAGGGATTCAATGAGAACAATATTCATACCAAGGCTCGCCCAATTCAAATGATTCAAGAAGTCATGGAATTTTGCAAAACAAAAATCAAAGATTTACTCCATAAAGGAATCATTAGACAAAGTAAATCTCCTTGGTTTTGTCATACTTTTTATGTTCAGAAAAATGCTGAATTAGAAAGAGGAACTCCACACTTAGTCATCAATTATAAACCCCTCAATACAGTGCTAGAATGGATTCGGTACCTTATCCCCAATAAACGAGATCTCATTAACAGATTAAATAATTCTGTCATTTTCTCCAAATTTGATATGAAATCAGGCTTCTGGCAAATACAAATTAGTGAAGAGGACAAATACAAAACTGCTTTTGTCACACCTTTTGGTCATTATGAATGGAATGTAATGTCATTCGGTCTCAAAAATGCCCCCAGTGAATTCCAGAATATTATGAATGATATTTTAATCCATATAGTCATTTTTCCATAGGTTTACATTGATGATGTCCTTATTTACATTGATCAACACTGGAAACATTTGCATCAATTCTTCACCATCATAAAGAACAATGGTCTAGTAGTCTCCGCTTCAAAAATAAAACTTTTTCAAACTAATATTAGATTTCTAGGATTCAATATCCATCATCTCCAAATTAGTCCAATAGATCGAGTAATCCAATTTGCTGACAAATTTCCAGATGTAATCCTGGACAAAAATCAATTACAGAGATTCTTAGACTCGTTAAATTATGTGCCAGATTTTTACCAAAATCTACAAAAAAAATGCAAACCTTTATTCGATAGGCTACAAACCAACCCCTCTCCTTGGACATCAATCCATACTGCTTTAGTCAAAGAAATCAAAAGTTATATCAAAACTCTTCCATGTTTAGGCATTCCTTTAGCCAATTCCTTCAAAATTATAGAAACTGATGCTTCAGAAGTAGGCTATGGTGGTGTCTTAAAACAACAAACCTCCTACTCATCCTGAGCAAATTATTAGATACTACTCTGGTGTCTGGACACAATCACAAAGCAATTACAGTACTATTAAAAAAGAAATTTTATCTATTGTTCTATGTATCAGTAAATTCCAAGATGATTTATTAAATCAAAAATTTTTAGTCAAAGTTGATTGAAAAAGTGCTAAAGATGTTTTAGAAAAAGATGTTCAAAATATTGCAAGTAAACAAATCTTTGCTCGATGGCAAGCAATTTTAAGCATTTTTGATTTCGAAATTGCATTTATTAAAGGCAGTGACAACCATATTCCAGACTTTCTAACCCGAGAATTTCTATAGGGTTCCAAACATGCAGACAAGATCATCCAAAGAGAGAAATCCCTCAAATCCAGTTACAGAAGACCCTTTTGATATTTGCCCAAGTGCTCCTAAAAATACAGTCAAAACAGAGTCAGCCACACCAGTCAAACAAGAGTCATCCTTTAGTCTTGTCCCATATGCTGGACCTCCACCACTACCACTACCGCCCAATAATAGAATCAATACCATTGGTAGCACCCTTGGTTCTAATCGTCCCAATTACCAGTCAGCCCTAGTTAACCAATATGACCCATTGAAATCTGATTCTCAAACCAATTACAAAAAAACCTCTCCCTATTTCCAGCGAACTAGTCACAATCTTTTTTATGTTGAACCAACTATGAGTCATCCAAAAATCCAATGTCCTTAGTTAAAGCTTATTACCCTCCTGGTTTTCACTTACTTCCTAGTCATCCTACTAAGTCATTAAAATTTTATAGAGATATTCTCTTTTAAACCAAATTAGTCACCATTAAGCCTATTCCTGACATAAAAGATCCAACAAAAATTCTATATCATTCTCTATATATAGTCCGCATCATTTCCCTTTCTCAATGGGGTGATCCTCCTTACACCTACCACAAATTAGGAGACCTATCATTTAATTATTATGATTATGAAGAAGCCTGGAATACAATCTTCCTTCACCAAACTTATGATTTCAGTCATTCCTGGTTCTTAAATTTTGATAAAGTATTCAACCGACAATTTCCAATGTGGTTCCTTGGATGGTGGAGGGCTCATGGATGCCCATTTGATATCCTTCCACAAGATTTACAAAAAACAATCACTTGTTTTTCAACAGTCATGAATTTCAAAAATTATGAGTTAAATTTCCTCGTCACACTGCATTTCATGGCTAAATACAAGCTCCCTTGGATCTTCAAATGACATTATGAACTAGAAGATCATGTAGTGACAAGACATTTGCTAGTCAAATGGTGGGATAAATTCAAATTCGAGAGAATTATCTCCCAATTTAATGAAGAATTTCTAGTTATTCCAGCACAACCCTCTCAGTCAAGATCTCCAGTCACTCCAATGGCAATTCAACCGGCATCCACTTCTCAGTCAACGCCACAATCCCTCAAGTTGCCTTCCTCTTCAAAATCCAAGGGTAAAGCGAAATCAGATACATCCTCCAAGTCAGAAGAATTGAAAGGTTTAGCCAAAAAAACTCTTAGAACAAGCTGCTAATCTCAGTAATGATGATGATGAAGAAGAAGAAGAAGAAGAAGAAGTCTCTTCCCGTTCCTCATCCTCATCTCGCAGTCATCCAGGCACTCCCGGTAAACCACCCAGATGGGCTGATTACCAAGATAGTCAAGATCCGTATGAAGATTTCGAGTAATCCACTACCAGACAGTCCACTATTCCAGACAGTTCACTATTACTATCCACTCACGAGGCAAAAACACAGCTAATCATGCTGCTTCCTGTTTTTGGCCTTTTCCTAGTAAAAGCAGATTCTCTGCCCGCATCATCCGAGCGCCAAGGCCTATATAAGGAGCATCCCTCCTTCAGTTAACAACAAGTTCATTTTCAGAAGTTCAAAAATTCCGTTTTTCATTTCCTCCTTAGTTTTAGTAGAGCAACTATGTGTTGAGTAGTCTCTGCCCCAGTTAGCCTTTCACTTCTGTAACCACCATAAATACTTTCCATGTATTTAAATTAGTAAGTTTTATGTTTTGTAATTTGAATCTGTTTTATTTTCAGTAAATATATATGCTTTTATATATGCTTTAAATTTATGTTTTAAATATTTCTGTTTTTTTCTGTTTAGGGTATGTATATATATATTTGGCTAGTTAGCTTGTCGATTTTAGTGTCTTTTACATTTTGTTATGTTTTTTGAGTATGTAGTGTTTTCTTTCGAGTAGTAATATAATGTATTTTTTTATTACTATTGGTGACTTCATTTTGATACGTTATATCCATGGTTTTTGAATAAATGAAAAATTCATTGATAAAAATGCAAGTTAAGAAAACCATTATATACCCTCTCGCTAGCTTCTATAGACAGATTAAGGAGCTATGGAAAACCACCTTGATACATAAGGATAAACCAACTATATTCGAACTGAGCGCTCACTTATTTATAGTAAGCCTATAACTATGGAAAAACAAATCACAGTGCATAGACAGCAGACCCACCACCAACATAACCAAAAACAAAAAAATGTGTTTAGCTCAGCCAAACCTTCGTAATCCTAGATCTGAAACCTTTTAGAACTAGGGCCTATCATTTTCGATCATCCATGAGGCCAAACATTTGTGGACACCTAATTTGAATTGCCCCAAAACTCAATTTAGGCTAGCACTCTGCTATAGGCAACCCACAAGGGGTGGGCACCCTTCTTACATCACCAGCGATCGCTCTCCATCGCCTCTTTACCATGCTTTAGGTTAAGATATTCCACTATTAATAACTTATTACACATTATAATAAAATTATATATATATAGGATTTTTCTCGGGTAAAGATGTCCTTACCTAAGGTTTAGGTACGGATTTGGTGTTTTCACCCACTTTCTGATCACATTTTCATATCTTAACCATTCAGTTTTTAGAGCCTAATGTATAGATCCCCCTGCAAAATTTCAGCCAATTTGGTGATCGTTAAGGCATCCAAAACTGCAATTTACACGAACAGATAGAATCTGTCGAACCGGAATCGTTCGTATTTATAATGGTAAATTATAGTTTTGGATGCCTTAACGATCACCAAATTAGCTGAAAATTTGCAGAGGTGATCTATACATTAGGACCTAAAAACAGAACGGTTAAGATGTGAAAATGTGATCGGAAAGTGGGTGAAAACCGGAAATCCGTACCGAAGAAAAACTAAGGACGTCCTTAGTATAGCCGGACTATATATATAATCTTGCTCATGTGCGGATATCCGCACCTAAGCAAAAACGTACGGATTTTGTGTTTTTCCCCACTTTTCGATCACACATTCACATATTAACCGGTCAGTTTTTAGGTCCTAATGTATAGATCACCTCTGCAAAATTTCAGCCAATTTGGTGATCGTTAAGGCATCCAAAACTGCCATTTACACGAACGAACAGAATCTGTCGAACCGGAACCGTTCGTATATATTGTTGTAATTTACAGTTTTGAATGCCTTAACGATCACCAAATTGGCTGAAATTTTACAGATGTGATCTATACATTAGGATCTAAAAACTGAACAGTTAAGATGTAAAAATGTGATCGGAAAGTGGGTCAAAACTGCAAATCCGTACGGATCGAAAAACTATGGACGTCCGCAGTAGAGAACCGCTGCATATATATATATATATATATATATATCAGGCTTGCTCTGCCTAAGGAGGTCCGTTCCTTAGCTAAGGAACGAATTTCCATATCTTGACCACTTTTCGATCACATATTCACATCTTAACCGTTCAGTTTTTAGGTCCTAATGTATAGCTCATTTCTGTAAATTTTCAGCCAAATTGATAGTCGTTAAGGTATCGAACTCGATTAAATCAATGAACGAACCGAATCTATCCAATATGAATCATTCGTGTTCATAATAGTAAATTGCAGTTTTGGATGCCTTAACGATCATCAATTTGGCTGAAAATTTGCAGAGATGATACATACATTAGGACCTAAAAACTGAATGGTTAAGATGTAAATATGTGATCGAAAAGTTATCAAAATATGAAAATCCGTTCCAGCTAAGGAGAGGACCTCCTTTGCAGAGCAAGCCTATACACACAGAGAGATCCTATCCAGAGCGGAGCTCCGCTTTGAAATTAACTTGTGAAGTTCGAGTTTTGTGTCACTTTTGGGTCGCATATCTACTTCTCGACCGTTCAGTTTCGTCACGTCCCGAATTTTGAATAACAATTTCAGAACAAAAGGTTGTGGATACTTTTTCCTTATGTCAGACTCTAACTCTCATGATGCATCACCCTCATCATGATGACTCCACAACACCTTGACCAACTCCACTTCCTTCCTTCGAAGCTGCTTTGTTGACCAATCCAAGATACGTACAGGTTCCACCACGAAGGTCACATCCCCTCTAACCTTTATCGTACCATCATTAATCCGGTGGGACTCATCTTGGATATACTTCTTGAGCATAGACACATGGAAGACATACATGCTAACAAGTAGAGCAAGTCGATATGCCAAATCACCGACCTTTTCCAGAATTTCAAAAGGTCTCACGTATCTTGGTGTCAGTTTCCCCTTCTTGTCGAATCTCACCACACCTTTCATAGGTGAGACTTTCAAGAACACGTGACCACCCACTTCAAACTCAACTGGTATTCTCTTCAAATCGGCATAACTCTTCTGCCTATTCTGTGCTGTTTGGATCCTATCCCGAATAGCAGTGACCTTCTCTGTAGTCTCCTGTACAATCTCAGGACCGAAGAGGCCTTTATCCCCTGCTTCCGCCTAATAGATGGAAGTCCTACATGGCCTACCATAAAGAGCCTCATATGGAGCCACACCGATACTGGAGTGATATCTATTGTTGTAAGCAAACTCTACCAATGGCAGATGATCCGCCCAACTCCCCTTGAAGTCCAGTACACAAGCTCTAAGCATGTCCTCCATCACCTGATTCACTCTCTCGGTTTGCCCATCTGTCTGTGGATGAAAGGCAGTGCTCATAGCTAATGATGTTCCAAAGGCCTAATGGAATCTGCGCGAAAATTCTGAAGTGAAACGAGCATCCCTATCAAAAACAATCGTTACGGGTACACCATAAAGCTTTACTATCTCATTCAGATACAACTTACACAATGCATCGCTTGAGTAAGTCTTCGCTATGAGTAGAAAGTGTGCTGACTTTGTCAATTGGTTAACAATCACCCAAATCGAGTCATAACTTTGTCTGGACCCAGGCAATCCAGTCATAAAGTCCATGGAGATATCCTTCCATTTCCAAACAGGAACCGGTAAGGGTTTCAGCATCCCTGCAGGCCTTTGATGCTTTGCCTTCACTTGCTGACATATAAGACACTTCGACACATATTCTGCCACATCCCTCTTCATTCCATACCACCAAAATTGTCTTCGTAGATCCATATACATTTTGGTATCCCCTGGATGTATAGTGTATCGAGATCTATGTGCTTCCCGCATGACCTCTGCCTTGAGGTTATCAACACTCGGAACATACAATCTCCCTCGAAATCTCAACCCTTCATCTGCCCCAATAGCCTACTCAGAAGGGCCCTCCACATTCAGATCAGCAGCAATCTCAGCAGTTTTCGCCTGTGCAAACTCATCAAGTGCTTGACCCTGAATGATCCTGGAAATCAAGGTAGGCTACAAGGTAATACTATCGAGGAAGATTCCATGTCCTATTCCGGTTGGCATGAGGTCAAACTCAGATGCAGCCTCCAACATGAGCCACTCCTGAACCATAAGAGATGCCATGATTCTTCGGGGTTTTCTGCTCAAGGCATCCTCTACTACATTGGCATTTCCAGGATGATACTCTAAAGTGAAATCATAATCCTTAATAAGCTTCATCCATCTCCTCTGCCTCATGTTCAACTCTTTCTAGGAGAATAGATACTTCAAACTCTTACGATCAGAAAAGAGTTCGAACTTCTCACCATAAAGATAATGCCTCCAAGTCTTCAAGGCAAAAACTACTGTCGCTAGCTCTAGATCATGAGTCAGGTAATTCAGCTCATGCACCTTCAACTGTCAAGAACCATATGCGACAACACCACCATTTTGCATCAACACACAACCTAAACCCTGATGAGATGCATCACTGTAGATAACGAGGCCGCCACCACTAGCAGGGATGATCAACATTGGAGCAGTGGTCAACCTAGTCTTCAACTCGTTAAAAGCTTTCTCACATTCTTCAGTTCAGACAAACTGAATGTCTTTCCTCGTCAGCTTGGTCAAAGATGTTGCAATACTCGAGAATCCTTCAATGAATCGCCTATAATACCCTGCCAATCCAAGGAAGCTACGGATCTCTGTAACCGTAGTGGGGCGACTCCAACTCATCATCGCTTCAACCTTCGAAGGATCCACAGAAACTCCATCTTTCGAAACTACATGACCAAGAAACTTGACTTCCTTCTGCCAAAAATCACACTTCTCAAACTTGGCAAACAATTTCTTCTCTCTCAATTTCTGTAGCACAATCCGCAAATGCTTTTCATGCTAATCAGATGACCTTGAATAAATTAAGATGTCGTCAACGAACACTACAACAAACTTATCCAAATAAAGAATGAATGTGCGGTTCATCAAGTCCATGAATGCTACAGGTGCATTAGTTAGACCAAAAGGCATGACAAGGAACTCAAAATGTCCATACCTAGTCCTGAACGCCGTCTTTAGAATATCATCATCCTTCACCCTTAACTGGTGGTATCCAGATCTCAAATCAATCTTTGAGAACACAGTAGCCTCCCTAAACTGATCGAACAAGACATCAATCCTAGGTAAGGGATACCTGTTCTTGATGGTCACCTTATTCAGTTACCGATAATCCACATATAACTGAAGTGAATTATCCTTTTTCTTCACAAATAGTACTGGTGCGCCCCACGGTGAAACACTAGCCTTTATGAACCCTTGTGCAAGTAATCCCTCAATCTGAACCTTCAATTCCTGAAGTTCAGCTGAAGCCATCCGATAAGGTGCTTTCGATACTGGGGATGTACCTGGTATTACATCAATGGAGAAATCCATTACTCTTTTCGGAAGTAACCCTAATATCTCCTAGAACACATTAACATACTCTAAAACTACAGGAATTCCTGTAATCCCAGAAGCACTACTCCTTAATTCAATATGAGCCAAAATCCATGCCCTCATGGCGATGTCAGACTTCAGACGACGGTAATGAAACACTGGTTGTCCAGGAACATAGAAAGACACAATCATCTAAAGCAATCAATCACTGCATGGTTCAGGCTTAACCAATCCATACCCAAAATCACATCATATGTGTGATCCGGAAGCATAATCAAAGAAGCAGTAAACTCTCTATCACAAATCCCAATAGGGCAATCATCACAAAACACACTGAGCTCAAGAGAGATGTTAAGAGGCGATGTAAAACACAAAGATCTAGCAAGTGGTGTAGCAGTCAATCCCAAAACATCTACCACAAAACTAGATATAAAGGAGTAGAGGCTCCTGTATCAAACAATACTCTAGCTAGATAGTTATAAACATATAGAGTACCTTCCACCCCAGTGCCTCTCTGGCCAATAGCGAAGACTCTTGCAGGTGCAGGTGGGAGTTGCCTATGCTGGTTTCCCTGCACCCTATTCTGAGGTTGGGTACACTCTTTAGCTAAATGCCCTTCCAACCCACATCTGTAGCATGCCTTACTCTTCGGTTTAGTGCATCCTCTGGAGATATGGCCTATCTCCCCACAGTTATAACAAACCACTAGGGGGCTGGTGCTGCCCTGGCTGGAGCCTGGTGAAGATAGGCTGCCCTAGCAGGAGCCTGCTGATGATAAGCTGCCCTAGCTGGAGCCTGCGGTTGAAATATGGTCCGTTGCCTCTTCCAGGGCCCACCCTGATGTCTCGTCTAACCACTGCTCCTTGCTATAGCCTTCCCTTTGTCTCGAAAGTCTCTAGCAGTTGTTTGGTCAATCCGACAAGGTGGGTTCGCCTCTTCTAGTACCATTTCCTTTGCCACCATTTATGCCACAATTGCCAACTCAAACGACGCTACTGTAATTCGAAGGTTCTCGTTCAACCCTCGTAGAAAGTGCATAGCCAACCTTTCGGCATCCCATGGTCGTACGAAGCGTTACATCTGAGAGAACTCTGCCTCGTAATCTCGAACAGTCATATTTCCCTGAGTCAAACCCATAAACTCCTTCTCTAAGTGTTTCACAACAGAATTAGGAAAGTACTTTTCCTTGAAGCGCCTCTCGAATTCCTCCCAGGACATGGCAGTCACGTCCTCACTCCTCTCAATGAAATCCTACCAAACACGTGCCTCATTTTCAGCATGAAGGTGGCAACATCCTTCTTCTCAACACCAGTACAGATGACCATCCTGAAATAGTTCTGCATATTTCTGACCCACTGATCAATCTCTAAATGATCGATACCACCCTTAAAAGGGACAGCTCTAAGCTTGGTGACCTCCTTGACCAACCTTGCTAGATGTAAAACATCCACCGGTGGAGTAGGCGGTTCGACTAGAGGCACCTCCTCCACGTCCTCGTACATCTCTACAGGAGGAACTCTGCCTCTACCTCGGCTTCGACCTCTGCCTCTACCGTGGCCTCTACCTCAGCCTCTACCTTCGCCTCCCACCAAATTCATTTCCTAATGAGCATAGCATTCCTGGTTAATACATGTATAATACTTAAACAAAGCATAAGTCAAACACAAGTCCATATTAACCGAGCTACTAACAAGTCAAGGGTAATTCAAAACTCCAAACATGACCTAACATCCTAGACGACTCCTAACGCTCTTACATACCCAATGATGTTGTCAATACTGAAGAGCGCATGATGGGGATTTGCTGCAGATAGGCCATCACTCGGAACTTATTGACGCATCACAAAATATGTACCTTATGCTCTGATACCAAACTGTCACGTCCCGAATTTTGAATAACAATTTCAATCCGAAACGTAAATTAAATAACTCACTCGAATAACGTCCAGAATTATTATTATTAATTTTTTTTTAACAAACACAACACTCGCCACTCGAATATAAAATGCCAAGATCCTTGAGTTAATTATTACAATTCACACACAATGTTAATTGTAAAGCTCTAAATGACCATAACAAACCTCACAAAAGAAAAGCGAATAAAATAAATGTTGTCACTCTAAACAGCTCGATCACCACCTTCAATCTCTTGACCTGCAGAATTATCCGTTACACAGTTTGAATAGTGTACCAGGATTGCAACAACAGAAAATCCGATAAGCTTTTGAAAGCCCATATGAATAAATAGAAATAAACAGTAAATCAACAACTTTTTACCCAAAACAATCTCAACTCAACCAACACATTCAACCTCATTTCAAAAGTATATTCATGATCACGAGTAATCCAATTCGCTGCTTTCATATCATATTATGGCAGACATACTAGAGCTCTAACTAATCGTATCCACTAACCCGGCCAAAGGCGTGGAGTTCTGATTTTTCTACTCACGATCATATTTGATCCACGATCCCCAACTCGTAAGTCTTTGGATCCACGGTATAAATACCAAAACATTTAAAGGAGTCACACTAGACCCAAAATGTTACACGATACACAATACTTTTTAAAACAAATATTTATTTCCATAAAACATTTTTCACTTTAAACACAATATAAATAAGGAAATTAACTACATTTGCTTCGTAATATGAACCATGTGAGATTTACTCACCTCTTATCCAGATGCGTCTTCTAAAAAGGCAAAATCACAATAATCCAATCGCTCTTCAAATCCAACAGTTAAGTACCTAATCAAGTATCATATTTACTTAGCAAACGAAACACGAAATAAACTTAAATGAAGATCCAACGGTCCGATTCTAAAATAAAGACGATTCAACGGTCGGATCGAATTTAAACGATGATCCAACGGTCGGATCCTCACGGATCGCCCTTGGAAATATCCTAGCAAAATTATATGAATATCCGACTGACCGATTCTCACGAATCGCCTCTCGAATCATTGTTTACAATTATACGAAAATCCAACTGTCGGATCTTCGCCCATGACCACACAAAGTCATTGGGACAATCATACGATCATCATATCAAAATTTGAAGCAAAACCGACGGTCAGATTCTCAAAAATCACGAACCGAAGATAAAAAGTCGAAAACGTTAAATAGGAGCCTAAAAACCTAAATTGACTATTTATCAACTTTTTCTAACATGACCATGTTATATATCAAAACTCTCGTATGGATGCATAGATCCTCGCCTAGATAATGAAAACTCGAAATATGGTCCGACGCGCCGCCACACACGGACTTCAGACGACGGTCAACCACCTCAAATGCTAAAGTTGTCAACTACAAACTTCTTCAAAATAACGAGATGAGTAATTTTCATACCGGAGCTAAGCGTGATTTGATCTAAATCGTCCTAGATCGAGCTTTGAAGTTGGGTTAATCTCGGCCCTCTCATCACGTTTCCAGATCCAACCAGAGCAGTCAATCTTCAATCCTTGATCTACCGCTTTACACTCAAAATCGTGATACAAGCCACAGATGGGGATGATCAAGAGGATGAGGAGATCACGAAAATGCTAACGATCGGTCAAGGAAAGGCCGAAAAACGATTAGAGGCAGCGGCGGGGTGGGGGGAGGCTGGGTTCTGCGAGGGTCCCTGATCTGGCGCAGGTCCGGCGACGGCGGAGGCCGGGAATGACGCGTTACAGTGTGGGTCGGGACTGGGTCGGACGGGGGGGGGGGGGGTTGTTGCACACGGGGTAGAGAGAGAGAGAGAGGTTGGGGAAGAAAATGGAAATCTGGAAATTTTTTTGGGTTTTTCTGAAAAATTCCAGAAATTCCAATATTTATAGGAAAAACTCATTTTTTCAAATATTCGTAATAAATTCATACGAACTCCGAATATTACGTTCCACATATGCACGAACTCGTATCGACGCGCTCTACAACTTTCATGAAGAAAGTTTTCCCAAATTATGAACGTATAAAAAATTAATTTTCACAACCCCCTAAATAACGTTCGGTTTCGAAAATAAAATCATTTGAAACTAATTTTCTCAAACCACGACATATGAATTTATCCTAAATATCATAATTCAAATAATAGAACAATTATTGAATTACATAAATTTATTATATGAAAATTCGGGTCTTCACAAGTTTTTAGGTACTAGTGTATAGATCATTTCTGTAAATTTTCAACCAAAATGATGATCGTTAAGGCATTGATAACTGCCTTAAAGCTAATACAGTTTAGTGTATAGATCATCTCTGTAAATATTCAGCCAAAATGATGATCGTTAAGGTATTGATAACTACCTTAAAGTTAGCACGGTTTAGATTGACAGATTCAGCCTGTCTATTGGTTTAAGCGAGTTAGATACTTTAACGATCATCATTTTAGCTGAAAATTTACAGAGATGATCTATACACTAGTACCTAAAATCTGAACGGTCAAGATGTGGATATGCGACCGATAAGTGACATTTTCTCGAACTTCACACGTTAATTTCAAAGCGGAGCTCCGTTATGGATAATATATATATATATATATGTTACATCTCTAAATATGGAGAAGAAGGTGATTGCCGATGGATATATAATATATTTCAAAACGATCAACAAAAAGGTACACGTATTGGTTTACAAGAATCAATTGGTGCGCATGCGCAGTGAAGCATTCATCACTGATGATATCAATATGCATTCCATTACGTATATACGGAGCATTTGGAAAGGAATAATGATAATTATGACATATAATGGTCACACATTTTTATGATGACATATAATGGTCACACATTTATATTCATTAAATCATGCATTATATTCAAGCACATCGATATGTGATTGATGGTAGAAGTCACATTTGTATTTCCTCTTAAATTAAGGGAAATCGATCAAATAATGATGCTAAAACGTGCAAGGTGAGTGAGAATTAATATAATGGTGCGAGAAAAAGTTAGTGGTTCAGTAGTTTAGTTTCTGGGGTGTGTCAATGGGGTCGATCGGGTTTATTTTATTTGGTCCCTCCAGGCTTCAGTCCACCAATGCTCGCCTGCCTGCACTTATATACAGAATAATCTATGTAGCTCTCTTCTTGTTGTCGGGTCATTGGCTCTACCTGCAAATGAGGCAACAAGAATTGAAACCGTCTATGGAAAAAAGAAGAAGAAAAATTAGAGACAAAGCAGCTGTTTGAATCATGCATCACTTATAAAGATCGAGCCAGCTGTACCTATACATTCCAGTTTTCAAAAGCACGTCACATGTGATTAGGGGACCCGAAACTCATTTGTATTAAGTCGTCCATATGTGATCAAAGTTAATCGTGTGGTCTCCATCCGCTCTTGTTTTCCGTATTAAGGTTTGCCATCGTTGGATGGACAAGTTAACCCAACTATTAAAGATTCATGACATTGCAGCTGCTAGACAATAATGACCCACCCTTAACCACCATTGCGCGTCTCTACCTGTTATGCTATTTATGCTTGCTTAACTTAATCATTGCAATTGAAGCTTCTAGAATTCTTATCTTAAATCTTACTATATATGATGTATATTCTTGCCAAAACTCCTCTTTGGACGATTAGATTGATTCCAATATACGCCTCTTCAATCTACATTTATTCTAAAATCATATCTATTTTATGGGAACCAAAGAAAAAAAGACCAGATTTTCATATTCACACAATAAGATAAATGAATACATAAGAAATAACAAAGCTACACTCGTTTTTGGTGAAAACTTTTTAAAACCTAGGCTCGACGAGAGCAGATAAGTGATAGCTGTTAGAACTTGTGGACTTTAGTCCCACATAGAAAAAGTTTTAAAGGCTAATGACCTTTATAAGGAGATTCCCTTATAAAAAAGTAAATGGGTTATAAATATAGAGGTGGCCTTTGTAGGGAATCAAACGACGCCAACTGCCGACGCAACTGTTCGCGTTAACCTTTATATATGGACGACCCAAGGTCGTCATTCGATCATCACAAAATTTCTCATTTCTTCTTCTTCCTCCCATCGTTTCTGAGAGAAACATAAAGTAAAATTCGCCAAAGTCAGGTTCTTGTGCAAGAACTTGACTAGATAGTTGTATCCTCTAGATAGACGTCCAAAACTACAGCACGAGTGGGGGTGAATTTCTGTCTTAGATCACTGCATTGCAGGCCTCTATCTGATCAAGTTAGTAAATTTAATCTCTGTTCGAAAATATTTGATTTCAATTTCATTTATTTGTTGTTATATATCGGTTCATATTCGTCTATATATATATATATATATATAGGATTTTTCTCAGGTAAAGATATCCTTAGTTTTTCTTAGGTGCGGATTTGATGTTTTCACCCACTTTCCGATCATATTTTCACATCTTAACCGTTCAGTTTTTAGAGCCTAATGTATAGATCCTCCCTGCAAAATTTCAGCCAATTTGGTGATCGTTAAGACATCCAAAACTGCAATTTACACGAACGGATCGAATCTGTCGAACCGGAACCGTTCGTATTTATAATGGTAAATTGCAGTTTTGGATACCTTAACGATCACCAAATTGGCTGAAAATTTTCAGACGTGATTTATATATTAGGACCTAAAAACTGAACGGTTAAGATGTGAAAATGTGATCGGAAAGTGGGTTAAAACCGGAAATCCGTACCTAAAAAAAACTAAGGAAGTCCTTAGCCAAGGACTATATATATATACACACACATACTGTTTGTACTAGCATATATTGATTGGATTAACAATAGCGGCGGCGGAACTCTCTTGGTTCCCTCAGATCTCCATGGGGGTCTAGCAGGTAAGGCTTCTCGTCATGGGTGTCGAAGTCGTGGTGCTCTCTTTCTCAAATTCCAGGTGGTCGGATCTCGGAGAATTGGCAGTGGGTCGGGGAGGACTTCGGGCGTTGGGCAAGTGATTGGAGGTGCAACATCTGATTTGCTATGCAAGTGCTTCGAAGATCCAAGTTTTAGCGGTGGCGTTGCGAGCCAGCATCAGTGCAGTTCGATTGCTGTGAGTGCGGATCGACCTCTTCGACATTCAGTTTGCTCTAAACCATATTCATATGGTTTTTTGGTGGTCCGTTGTTACAGGAGAAATGGGGTGGTGGCAATGTTGGCCACCAGAGGATATACTACCAGCACTGGTGGCGAGTGTTGGCAATGGCAGTGGGGTCGCAGTACAAGGCAGTCTTCTGCCGGATATGCTGTCAGTGTGGTTGGTTGTTCTCGAGCCCAAGCTTGGAATTGGACTTTTGGGCTTGGTTTCAGATTGGGGTTGTTTGGGCCTGTTGAAAGCTCTGACCTTTTTAGAGGGAAAGTGCCCGTAGTTGTCTAATTGTTTTATTTAGAATAAATGTCTATGTTAGTGAGAGCATCTTTATGAGCTTATGTGGAAATACTTAGTGTTACCGTACCACAATTGTTTGCTCGCCGTGTGAGACTATGCAAAATAGATTGCCTACAAGGCGAGATTCTTTTGTTAACATAAAATACTATGAGCTACGAGTGTTGAAACAGAGTAGTCGATTTTGTATTATTTTTATCTATGAAATAGTGGCATACATCTGATATGTACTCTTTAATTCAAAAAATATATATAAAAAGAAAAACTATTTTTAATTTTATAATTCAATTAAATATATAGATTATGCAATCCGTTGACCGTATTTGATGTGATTTTATATTTTTCAATAAAAAAAATTGTTGGAACTTCTTTCAACGATTCATCAATATATTAACATTTTTCTTTGCAATTAAAATGATTAATATTGAGATATTTTTTTTTTCAATACGAAAAGACTATAATCTAAAGATCATTAGTATCGAGATATTTAACATCCACAGTTTTGATTCGATATCAGTATCATGCTTGAAAATAAACTAAGAGAGTAGGACTCTGACTGGGTCTAGAAATCAGAATATTATAGTTAATTTGCTTCCTATTTCAACGGCCAGTGTGGCTAGTTGTCTCTCGAGCTTAGACGTTGATCCGAGCATCGATGATCCCGTTTTTCTTAAGCTAGTAAACTTGTGGAGCACATCATTGTTCCTTATATGTGCTACAGTCACGACTCTCTGAGTTTGACCTGCACAACTTGCAAGAGTATTTTTCTTGACGTCGGCAGCCTGTTTGAATTTTTGAATTTTGTAACTCGCTATAGAAATATCTGCAGAGCAAGCCCCGCCACACAAGGAGTATAATAATTCCGCAAGCATAATCAAAAATAAATGAAACCCTGTCAAAATTGAAAGTACTTCCACCCATTTTATATATATACATATATATATATATATATATGTTAGTCTTGTTTTTAATTTAAAAATGTGTTTTAAAAAATATATAATTAATAAAAAGTTATTAGAATTATTTGTAGTTATAAGTAAAATTTGAAATGAACGCCGGACCGATACGATACAGTTAGAAAATATACCATACAAACATTGTATCCTACTCGAAAAGTGTCTACATTGTTACTAATAGTAAAAGTCAACTGTCTAAATTTAAGGCTAAGAAATATCCATGAATTTTTAGTCACCTAATGAGAAAGTGAAAACTACTATATATCTTTTTTTATGAAGCATGTTGCTTTAACTTAGAAACCAAAAAGGGGTAATAAAATTCGAGAGAAATTATAGGAAATTCTCCTTGTCCCATAAATAATGACAAACAACACAACAATTGTCACGATTTTGAGACTTTTATATCAACACTAAGCTCTATTTTAGAAGAAAGCCATCAAACCAACAATATGATCAAGCCCTAATACAACTTATATTACTTGCCTTAATACGCAATTGTGATACATACATTGTAATTGCCGTAAGACTTATTATAAGACATGATACTCACCGAATTATTGAATAGTAAGCAAAACATTTTAAGAAAACACTTATTGAGAGATGAATAGATAAAAACCAAACTTGTTCTGGCTCTCAAACTCGAAATTCGGAGAAATAAAAGCCCATAAGATAATCTTGATTTTTCTATTAAGAAATAAAGTATGTTTTTCACTCATAACAAATCCACATTTTTTTAAATTTTTTTTTTAAAGAGGATCAAAAGATTACACTTCCATCCCGATGATAGCAAATCCACCTTTTAAAAGGAGAATTAAATCTAAAAATACTAAATTAATTTCAATTATTTTTATTTTTCAATTATATAATGACTAATAAATGAAGTAGAATCAAACTCCGAATAATGCTAATTTAAAACAAAAGGCTGAATGTGAGGAAAATTCAATGCAACAAAGAAAAAATTGAATACTAATCAATTTGTATTTCTAATAAATCCAATCCGCCAGCCAAATCCTTAATCCTAGCATGAAATTGTGGACTAAATAAACAAGAGCATGAAACAAAAAACAAAGCAATTAACAATTTAAAAAGGACACAAATATCACTCCAGAAAATAAAATAAAATAAAATGGAACTAAATTAGGTTTTGTTTTCCTACACGCGTCCACTTTTTATTCGCCCACCGCACCCTATCCAACACATAAAAAGACACGATCTTTCTCCTCATTCTGTGTGCGACCCCAAGTCCTTACTTACCAGGTGCTCCAATGGGTTCAGGCCGACCTTCCCTCTCTCCCTTACCTTTCTATCACCCAATCAAAACCTTCCTCTAACAATAAACTGCCAGCGCCATAAAGCCCACAGCTTCACTCACTTTAACCGTTGAATGGAATCAGTTCGAATCAGCTTCTCTGCTATACTGTCTTGGATTCCTCTCATACACTCCTCACCCAACACACCAAATTAGAACCCAACACACTCCACCAACAACAAACCTCATTTGAATTGAATCGAATCGAATCGAATTGCAGCAATGGAAGAAAGGAGCGTGTTGTTCGGTAAATACGAGATGGGAAGGCTGCTGGGCAAAGGCACCTTCGCCAAAGTGTACTACGGCAGACAAACGGAGTCCAACGAAAGCGTGGCGATCAAAGTGATCAGCAAAGACCAGGTTAAGAAGGAAGGCATGATGGAGCAGATCAAGCGCGAAATCGCAGTCACCCGATTAGTTCGCCACCCAAACATTGTGGAACTCAAAGAGGTGATGGCCACCAAGACCAAAATCTTCTTCGTCATGGAGTACGTCAAAGGCGGCGAGCTCTTCGCTAAAGTCGCCAAGGGAAAGCTCAAGGAAGATCAAGCCCGCAAATACTTCCAGCAGTTGATCAGCGCCGTCGATTTCTGCCACAGCAGGGGAGTCTCCCACCGCGATTTGAAGCCCGAGAATCTCCTCCTCGACGAAAACGAGGACCTCAAGATCTCCGACTTCGGCCTCTCCTCTCTGCCGGAGCAGCTCCGAAACGACGGCCTTTTACACACCCAGTGTGGCACCCCTGCTTACGTGGCACCCGAGGTCCTCCGGAAGAAAGGTTACGATGGTTCTAAAGCTGATATATGGTCCTGCGGAGTCATCCTCTTCGTTCTGCTGGCGGGTTTCCTTCCGTTTCAGGACGAGAACCTGATGAAGATGTACAGGAAGGTTTTCAAAGCCGAATTCGAATGCCCGCCGTGGTTTTCAACCGAAGCCAAACGACTCATCTCCAAGTTGTTGGTTTCCGATCCTGAGCGCCGAATCACCATCCCTGGAATCATGCGCGTGCCTTGGTTCAAAAAAGGGTACACTCGCCCCCTGGCGTTTACAGCACACCCTGAACCTGGTTCTGAAAAATCCGAAGACGATTTTGGCTCTATTGCCCCTGCTGCTGCTGCTGCCAACAAAGCATCGTCGCCCAACTTCTTCAACGCCTTCCAGTTTATCTCATCCATGTCTTCCGGATTCGATTTGTCGAATTTGTTTGAGAGCAAGAGAAAGGCAGCGACCATGTTCACCTCCAAGTGCTCGGCAACTGCTATTATGGCCAAGATTGAGCATGCGGCAAAGGGTTTGAGCTTCAAGGTGGGGAACGTCAAGGACTTCAAATTAAGGCTACAAGGCGCAAATGAAGGGAGGAAAGGGAGGCTTTCGGTGACTGCGGAGGTCTTCGAGGTGGCTCCAGAGGTTGCGGTGGTCGAGTTTTCCAAGTCCGCCGGGGATACTTTGGAGTATGTCAAGTTTTGTGAAGAAGATGTTAGGCCAGCGTTGAAAGACATTGTTTGGACATGGCAAGGTGACGGTAACAAAGTCGACGGTGAAGACTGAAGATTTTTAACAGTGAGACAAACAATCTGGGAAACACACACTAACCCGGATTTTAGGGGTTCAGATGAGTTTTCATTATAGTTGATTCTGTTTTTACGTTTTGTTTCGGTTTGATGGAGTAGGACCTGTATATAGTTTGTGCTTGATTAGCATTTCAAGTAGTATATGATGGGGTTTGAATACAAAAGGAAAGGATGGGAACAGAGTATGTTTTACATAATTGAGCCTGACTAGCTCTTGCGGCATCTGTGAAAGCAAGATCTGCATTAACCATTCCGACTTTGACTAATGCAGACCTTAGAGGGACAAACTAACAATATTGTTTGTAAGCAGAGGAGAATGGTGGAATCAGTACACTATTTCTAATTTTATTTTTTTGGAGAATAGAGTTCCATTTTAATTTCCTAGTTAATTGATATGATTAAAGTTGTACAGTTACACTCCTCATTTCTTAGCGATTTGTGCAAGTTTATTTGTATGCATCTGCTATTATTTCCTTTCTTCCTCTTTTTCTAAACCTATCTAATTCAAACGACATCCTTAAAGAGTGGCTACGAGCGGAAAGGTACGGTCCGTCAGTGTTTTGGACAACCATGCTGGCCGGTTTTTGATTTCTTAGAATGACTGGTGGAACTGATGTATGAGACTTATGAAAGCTAGATTCAATCAAAAGGTATTGAAAAGGAATCAACACTGAAAACTACTAGTCGGAGTATCAAATTGGCCATAATGAAAGGGAGGCCGTTGGTGACTTGGTGTTAAATGTGGTTTTTGTATGCGAAAACCGCATAATAAACATAACTCAAATCTCCTGTATGATTAGTCGATTTTTTTATCTTAAATGTCATCGATTTTTAATAGTGATTCATTTGTGGAACGTAACAATATAATATTATCGTTTCATTTTAAAAATTAAAAAAAAAAAATCTCATTTGCAATGAAACATTTCCATACATATTACGTTTCTTAAAGGCTGGGCTGGCTGGCTAGTTTGCAATTGCATCCTCATTTTGAAGTGGAAGCTAGAAAGGATGACATGTGATCGAAAAATTGGGTTCCAAGTTTCCAACTTGAAATGAATTCATATGCATTAATTTTAGACCCCAAAGAAGAAACCCAATAAAATCTTGTGGGAGGAAGAGGAAGACCAACCGAGTTGATAGTTCTCCTAATCCTAATTAATGGTAGCGAAGACTGGTAGCTTTTCAATAAAAGTATATTTTGGAGCTAGAAGAGGCAACTAATTACCTTGACAACTAAGCTAGCTAGATTGTCGCACGCACAATATACCTACAGTGAACCACCAATTTAACTGGATCGATCACTGTTAAGTGCCTAAGTGGAATCCGATAATGTTGATATATAGCTTTTGTGTGTGTGTGTGTCTCTCTCTCTCTCTCTCTCTCTATATATATATATATATATATATATATAATGTTGCTGGTAGTTGGAATGGTGATCGAGAGAGAATCTTTCACATATGGTCTTCATCTTGATCTTAATTGGGTGTTACGATTTTTGACGCGTGTCCAGCAAGCAAACTACTAGTTATCGATGGATTAGAAAGTGCTTAAGCGGAATCGAACAAATTAATCGAGTAATGCTTGTTGTTGCAAGAAACAGTGTGATGGGTCAATCGATGCTTTCTGGCATGTTGTTTTCATACCCCTATATCTAGTCGACAGATTGCCTTGCAAGTAAGTAACTAATTGCAGCCTGCTGGGCTAGCACACTAATCGACTCAATATTTCATTAATAAGTTTTATGAGGTCCAGATCGAGTAATAGCTAGCTGATTGAATTTATATACACATGTATAGCCAGGCAAATGCGACCAGCTGCATTGCATGCCCAACAAACTTAAGCTACCTGCTAGCTATAGCTAACTTCATAGATATATAGTCACATCAAGCTAGGGTTCCCTCCCCTCGAGCTAAGCTCGGGTTCCCTCCCCAGCTAGCTGGCACTTGCGCGTAGTAACCGGATCCATCTTTTATGTTTTTTCTCTAAGCTCCGTGCTTGCTGCGGTAGAGATCAATCGATCATTATGAACAACGGAGAACGATCCAGGTGACCGTAATAGACTAAGACTAGTAGTTGATGCCAGGTGTTAACCTCTTACTAGGACAGCACAGCACTGTACATCCACTTCCCCATCCACAACAGAAGATAAGATGAGGGTTTTCAGCTTTTAGTGAACAAGGTCGATCGGGGAAAGGGATGGCTTCTCAAACCACCTTCACATATTTTGAAATTAATTAGACTGAATTGACTAGCTAGCAGCTTCATATATTTCTCTCTTTTCACACAGAAAGAAAGAAATAACAAAGACCTCTTTTGGATTCGATCATGATGATCGAGGAAAGTCTTGATGAAACAAAGGCACTTTTGGAAGCTCAATTACTCCGCACATGAACTCAATCCATGGTTTCGATATATTTATAGAAAACAAAGCCCAAACCATTCATTTTCAAACTGGATCCAGCAAAGTCTATCGGTTCCATGGGCCCAAATCAAAATATACTGATGTCTGGTCCTCGCGTCAAATGGTTATCCCCTACCGCCAAAAATAAAAAAAAAGGGTTCATCCTAAAAAATTTAACATTATTTAAGAAATACTGAAATTGTGAGAGAATTGTAATGTCGTGCTTTTATTGATAATATGAGCCTGTTTATATAGATAGTTACAAGACATATAATCAAAATTCTATAAGGAAACGTAATATTACAATTGATTAGATATCTCTAAGATTCTCCGATATTATCTCTAATTCTAACTCTATTACCACTAGGTCAAGTAAACTAGAGTTTAGGTTAGACACATATTCTGATTTACTTGATCAAATTTAAATAATTTTTCTTATCATTTTGTGAAAAGATGCAAAATAACTTGGCAATAATATTTCCGTACACACTGTTAAATTCTTCACAAAGGGAAGTTTATAGGCAAAAATATTGCCATAAGAACTTTTCCACTCTTGGCGACAAATTTTTCACTGACAAATATGTTACCATAAATTTTTAGAATTTAAAGAAATGTGCAAACACATTTTACTCCGAACACATAGTTGGTAAACATACACAACCACCTTTCTGAATTAATCATTAACACATACAATATCTCACGAATCTGTTAATAATGTACATATTTTTCTGTGTGAACAAAATTTCCTTGCAATACCAACAAAGTCAGTCTCGTAGTTAATTAGAAGTCTAGGACGTGTATATATATTAGCTTAATTAATTGGGGAAATGATCATTTACCTAATTTTAACTTAAAAATTACCCACTTGCCCAAACACTCTAAGAGATTATTTATCTAATACCCAATTAAGTATTTTTTTAAGGGAGCTTCTATTCATACCTCCAAATTTGACATTTGGACCTCCCCACTTAATGGACCTCCAACTTACTTTTATAAATAACTAATTTGCTATCTACACCTCTCTAATTTTCCTATAATGCTCATCGTCCAATAAAATCAAGAAAAACTTTTTTTTTTAGATTATATTTATACTTTCAAAAATCAATAGTTAAACCTCCTTCAGTTTTTGAAGATTTTGAATTGCAGCAATTTTTTTTTTGTTTTTGTTTTTTTTGGAAGTTCATCCTTTATGTACATGTAACAGAGTAATGGGGGCGAGCAACTGAAGGAATACCAAAATTTTTATGGTTTTCAAGAGGAGCATCATATTAGGTTAGTGATCATTTCGTTAATTTGATATGGGTGATGAGGTATTTCGTAATATGTTGCTTCCAGATTTTGTATATGAGACCTATATGTGGAGTTATGTTTTGCGTATTATGGCGTGGAATGAATCTGTAGCTATTTTTGGCCTAAATCATGGTATAACCTCTCATGAATCCTGGGGATTATGGGTGATGGACGACTTTGGTGGAGTTACGGGTTCTTGGATAAAGCAATTTTTTCTTTTTTGAAAGTTCATCCTTCATTTTACGAGGGAAGTCAAATTCTGAAAATTTTGACAACAACGTTAAATAACTTTTGGGGATATATATTTTTGGGTTTACATTGGAGCATAAAGTTTTCCCCAAATTGAAGAATATTACTGTTCCTAGAGATAAAAAAAGATTTTTTTTCCTTTATTAATGTCTTTATTGGTAATTTGACATGATTTGACAAAGTCAACTATTACTTCGAAAAAAAGAGAGATTCAAATACCAATTTTAGAGGTATGAATAGAAGCTCCCTTTTTTTTAATTCATTTTTTTTGAGACAATTTTGCCCTCTCATTCTTTGTCACTTTGAGAAAGAAGTCATTGGAGACATTGCTTGACTCCGGTGGCGGACTACGGCGACCGATGACCGGTGACCGGAATCCGGCTAGCCGGATTCCGGCATCTGAATTTATTGCCCCCTAATAATACCCAGTAACCATATTATTGCTCCTCAATAATCATATTATTGTCCCCCAATACTCATATTATTGCCTCCCAATACTCATACCCTCCAGTGAATTGCATAAACTCCTAAAACCAAAATGAATACACTACAGACCCAATTGATCAATTTATATGCATATTATTGCCCCCCAATACTCATATTATTGCCCCGCAATAGACATGTATAACTGCTCAATAAAACTTTTTTTTTTTCATTCTTCTTTCTTTTCAGCAAGAAAACACTACAAAAATTGCATCCAACTGCAATGTTAACCTGCTTCTATTAAGAAGATATTACCCAACTATTGTACTTGTTTTTGTTTGGCTCAAGTTTTTCTTGAGCTGGTCAACAGTCTCTTTTCTTGCGTGGGTGTGCCAGCACCGTTAGGGTGCGGTCGTCGGGGATGTCCCTAGACCTGACGTTTTCTGAGCGATTGTGGACGAGGAGAGCACCAACCTCATCTTGGGATTCTTTGTGCCTCGTGACGAGGACTTTTACTGAGCTTCTTCAAAATCACAATCGATACTTGATGTTGTAGATCAAGCAGAGCGAAAACCACTGAGAAGTGAGGAGAACTTGCTAAAGCGTGACTCTAGCTTGGCTAGTTTGCGAGGGCGTTACCCTTGCTTGGCTGGTTCCATAACCGTTGTGGTCGTGGTACTACAGTCGGCTCTCGATGAGACTAGGACCAAAGCACTTTGACAGAGGGTTTGGTGGTACTGAAAGTTGGCTCCTAAGGAAACTAGAACTTGGAATGTGATCACCGATAAGAGAAAGAGAAGGAGAGGAATTGCTCTTAGAGAGGTTGCTTTAGAGAGAACTTAGATCATCTTATAGATGTTTTGATGAGTGAATTGGTGAGATGATACTTGTTATAGCCTCTATATATAGGCTTCCAAGAAACACTACTTGGCCTTTAAACAAATCATAATGGGTTAGGTTTGAGCACACAAACACTTAGTGGATTTGTTAGGTGAGAGCACTAACACTTAGTGAATTTTGTTAGGTGAGAGCACTAACACTTCTTTATTCCTTTAATTTTTATCTCTACTAAGAACTCATATTTAACCTTTGAATTCTTCATATGAAATGATCCACCATGGATGTAGATTATTGTGGTAAAATTTCAGAATTTATTTTCATGTGGTTGGGCTGGAAATGCTACTGGACTCCTTACAGGTCCAGTTTTCTAGTTTTGCTTATGCAGAAAAATTGGACTGATTGTTTGAAGGTTTTCCACTACTAACAAGCTTTAGCACTCTTCATAAGAAATGATCCTTAGGATGTCTAAAATTAATCTGAAAAGTTTCCACTCATTTGAAGTTCGGATGGTTAGTCTGCCGCCCCTCCTTCCTTGTTAGCTCTGTTTCTCCCAACCGAAGTAGGAAAATGTGCTAAAGTTGACTTTTCATTTCCATGCTTCCATAGTAGGCTTTATTTAGCCTCTAAATATATATTTCGAACTTGTCGACAATATATAGCTTGAGCCACTGACATTGGCTCAATTTCTCCGAGACGTGCCTTGTCAGGCCAAAATGTTCATTTTGGGTCCAAACATTGCCCCCCCCCCCCCAGACCTCGAAGTCTAAGGTCTTCGTCTTGATTGAAGAGGTCTTGAATCAGTACTACTCTTATAATATCGTTGCTCCGAAGCCACTTGTATTGGCTTGACTGAAATTACTTGATTGATTCCATATAGGCCTCTAAATAAGCCATAAAGCTTGTATGCCACAATCTAAATTGCCTTTGTCATGAACTGAAGCTTTCTTTGCCAACTTTATTACCCCCGTATCTGATATCTGGTATGCAGTGAATTGGCGAAACTTAGGCAGGTTGTAGGATATCAAAACTTTAGCGTGCCCCCGATGCGAAGGAGACTGCTTTTGATTGTGAATGAGGATCCTTCTCTTCTTTGATGGTAGCTTCGCCATGTGTATAGCAGCAAGTATATGCCTTGATCGCTGGCTCTCTGTTGATTTTCTCAAATGTAGGTGTTTGGAGCCTTTTTACTGGCTAGATCAAGTTTGATCAAGACTTACAGTACTTGGCAAAATAAGATGCTGACAGCAAACTGTTTGCTGCCATTTAATCCTTCGTGAATCTTATGCTGAAGAGGATGATTGAATCATGGCTATCGTCATCATGACATGTGACGAAGTGAAACCACCATATTTGCTGCAACTTTAGCATCTAAAATCGAATTGGTTTTAATCATGTTTTATTAAAAAAAATCAGGCCACTATGCTGGCCCTACGGTGGTAGGAAAAGGTGGAATATCTTCACTGTCGCCTTAGATGCGATTCTCAAGATGGAATAGTGATTCATTAATTATCAACTAGGGCCACTCACTGGCCCAGCTAATAAATTAATCTCCAAAAACACCTGAGCTATAAATCAAGGTGTAATGGAGAAGTGTTCCTTGTGACCCAGAAATAACATCCAAGAAACCATTCGTTATCGATCAGGCAGATGAAATCACTGAGAAAGCCACATTCACATGGCTGACTAACATGAGTGTTCGATGTAGAAGTCAGATCGGAGAGGAGAGAAGTCGACTGATGGGCTCTGGTGGCGGTGATAGTCAAGCGAGTCTGGGTCCCACACCTCGCGATCGTTTGCCAGATGATGCTATAGCCTATTATGGGCTTCCCATCCGCCGTCCCATAGCGGTTCTTCGGCAGGTGCATGGTGATTTTAGCAGTTGGGGACAAGGAGGAAAGTGGGCTTCTGGCCTACTATCGCTCTCGAGGAAAAGGTTTGGTATCAGGAGGTCCGAGCGAGAGATTTGGCCCGATGGGATGCGGTGGGTATCACCCAAACCATCAATCTATGCTTCTGTCTTCCCCATAATACTAGCCATGCACCGCTAGCCGCCGCTCTTTGCTTCTGGAACACCTCCAGCAATACATTCGATTTCCGATTTGGGCAGATGAGCATAACTCTGCTGGATGTTCTTACCATCACGGGGTTGCCCATTGATTTTGACCCCTATGTGCATGGTTAGTTTGATGGTATTCAATTTCCTTTGAGAATGGATATGGCTGGTCAAGGGCATCACAGTAAATCCTACCCTGTCTGGCGTGATTATTACTGCACCTAGTGTGACCATACAGGAGGTATCGCATTCCTAGAATTCTGGCTTTGCAAATTTATCTTTTGCACTTCTTCCAACAAACCTACTGGACGCTGGAATTCTCTGGCCACTGCTCTCTACAATGGTATTTGCGTTGGCCTTGGGCAACCTGTATTGGGTGCGTTATATCACTCCCTTTATAGAGCTGTAATGCGCCCCTTTGATACCGACATTAGTGGTCCATTCCGGATCCTTACCTTTTGGTTGCAAATTTATTTCCCTCGCTTTCGTCGCGGTGATATTCCAAAGGAACCTCTAGTCGATTCCCTTTTGGGGAACTGGCTTTGTCGCAACGTAAGGTATCGAGCTTCACCCTACTCCGAGTGTTTTATTTACTTGTACTTATTGGGAGAGATGCCGGACCCAAAAATAGTCCTTTCTAGGCGATTCCCTCCTCCCCTTGATAATGGCTTTCTGCCTAGTGGACGCGATCATAGCAAAAGAGCCCTCTTGGCCTTTCGTCGAGCCATCTCCTGCTTGGATATTCGTCTTACCACCGACCGTGTAAGTTATGAGCTCTATGCCCCTAACCACTTTGCTCGCCAATTTGGGTTGGCCCAGTTGGTACCTTGACCTCTGGTTGATTCTGCCAATTACAACACCTCTTGGCAAAGATTAGCCCCACCTAGGTCTGCCTCCTTTCAGAGTCAGTTTACTTTGATAGTGATTCCCCCTTGGGTCAGAGCGCTGTATCCCCTCAACGATGTCGACAATGATTATGTTGATTGGTGGAAAGAAGTGTCCGTGAACTGTTGGAACCTGCCACATGACGAACTCTTCGTCCAGATCTTTCATGGAATGAGTAGTCCTGGTTTGGAGGACCGTAAGATTCTTAAGCGCTTCTCCAACCCTGCAGCACAACCTCCGCGACTTACTCTACCTTCTCGCTCATCGCGTGCATGGATACAAATCGACGAGCCTAGAGCAACAGTAAGTTTTTGTCTTTCTTCACCATTCTTTTTCCTTGTCTTGATTTTCCCTCTCTTATTCCTGAGTGTGTTTTGCAGCAATCTACCCGGAGCAAGACAACCTCTGTTTAGGCCGAGAAACAAAAGGCAATAGCAGAAGAGACTCCTGAGGGAGAATCTTCTCATGATGAAGATTCTGCTGAGGTAATTTGGTTAAAAACGATCCCAAACTTGCATTTTTGGTGCTTTCCCCCGTTTTGAGTTATGATTCTTTTGTCGTGCAGGCTACTACTGTCTTTGCTCGCAAACGCGATCGAGCTCAATCAGTCGAAGAGAGTTTTGAAGATGACGAACCTCTGGGAATGCGATTGGTAAACTCCGGCCCAGTCTTATTCTATTTAAATTTTAGAATCTGGGCAGGATCTTCATTATGTATCTTTTGACAGGTCCGTCAGAGGACCACTGATCCCTCTCGCCTGAGCAAGGCTAGATCCTCAGCCGCTGCAGAAGAGCCAACTCTCTCGCTAGTTCAAGCATTAACTAACCCCGTGGCGCCTCTTCCATCTCCCACATCTACAGAGCATCTGCAAGGTCCTACCATTCTAATAACGATCTTCGATGATGAGTCCTCGGAGCATGAAAGCGTGGAAAGCCACTCTGAGGCTTCTGCCGCTTACGAGGAACTGATGACGACAGAGATTCTCGCAGCACTAGAGGTCCAAGAGGTGAATGAGGTGAGGCCTCTTCCTCTTGGAGACCACATACCAGATATTGACCCGACAACTCGAGTGTAAGCCACTGTTGGCCAATGCTTTCCATTTCCCTTTCTGATCCAACCCCGCTCTCTGACATTTCTGAATCTGACCAGGATTCTATTTGTACTGAGGAGGTGGCTACAAACGCTGAGGGTTCTATCGGCGGGACAGTCGCCCTAGAGATGGAAATGATACTGACGGATGAGGTGCCCCCCAAGTCTTGCAAATAAATGAGACAACCGTCGGAGCTGAGGGCTCTGTGCTTGAATCTGCTCCAATTACCCATGGTGAGCCGCAAGTTGAGTTTCCAGATTCTCCTGCGGCTGAAGGGACAGACCAACCTGTTGAAGACGAGGAAACTGAGGAAGCTGTCCACCCATTTGCAATGGTGGTTCGTGATCCTATGGCGCCTCCCCCGCCTCCTCCTCCTACCAGATTCGAGAGATTGATGAGGGTTGGAGGTAACTCCTCCTTCTACTGTGGATGAGGCTAAGTTGGTGCTTCGTGAACATCTAGGTCCTCGGATTTTGGAGATTGACATCCTCCCGCGAGTCTTGGAAGCTCTAAGGTATCTTCACCAGGAGAAGGCTTTGACTCCATGGCAATTTAGTGTTATCGACTCTCTGTTGAATGAACTTGATATGGCCCGCTGACGTCAATCGGCCACGAACACCCAGGCTCACGACGCTCAAGAGGCTTTGAATAGTGTCTCTTGAGAAATTGAGAAATGGACCTCTCCCGCGATATTTTAAATGAACGAGCCATCCGCATGCGGGAACTACAAATCCAAAGGTCCGACTTCAAACTTCAAATCGAGAACCTCCAAGCCCATTTAGCCTTTGTTGAGAATGAGATTGTTGCAGAAGAAGCTCAACTCAATGAACCTTTGGCTGCTTTTGAGAAATGGGCCGCAACCTGGCCGTATCAGAGAACGGGCCACTCAGGCCGAAGCTGGTGCCATTGCGGAGAAACGCCACGTGGAGGAACTTTGTTTGAAATTGAGCTTTGCGGGCCAATCTTTGTAGGCCCCCTCGAAAAACTGTTCAGTTTCCCACATGCTATTAATCTCTTCTTTTCCGAGATTTAAGGCATTAATCACTCGTTGAAAAACAACTATCGTAAAAAAAAAAAAATAATCTCGTGAAAAGAACAGTTACCTCCTCGAAAACCGTTCGGTCTCCTCACATGCTATTAGTCCTCTAATAATAGCTAACTCCTCAAAAACCGTTCCTCACATGCTGCTAGTCCCTTTTTTCCCGAGATTTGGAATCACTAATCTCGATTTACTGACATCAGTTTTGAAATTGAGCTTCATCCAAGGGTGGGGATTTGCCTGAAGTCCCTATAAATAGTTGTATTTTGGGAAGGGAATACTCACAACAACTTTTCTGAAATATTCAAGAAATGTCCTTTCAGTTCATGCTTCTTTTTCTCCTTCTTCACAAATCTTCCCCTCATGAAATGACATTTAGCCTCTAAATTTTAGGCTTTATGGCGTAATCGTAAGCCTGGGTTAGTCCTTATGGCGTAATCTTAGGCAACCCCTTGTTTCGCTCTTCTGGAATTTTGCAACAACAATGCAAGGTTTTAGATTGGTTTAGAAACGCGAGGGGGCTCCGAGTGTGGGATCCACGATCATGCGAGATCATTTTTGTTAGGATCCCACACGCGGAGCGAAACGGAGAAAGGGAGGAAGGCCACTTTATGGTTCATCTTTCCTCCTCTGTTTCCTTCCTTCTGGACCCGACCCGTGTTGTGCCCTCCAGATGGAAGGGACTTTGGTTCTCACCTCCTTCTCCTCCTTTCTCTTCTTGAAAGAATCTTGGAGGGATGAGAAGGGATGGGCTATTTGAAGGAATGGGTTCAAGCTACAGAATGGCTGTTCCTATACTTCACGTCCAACTAATGGTGGTTACCATGGCTAGAGGGGGTGCAGAGACTCAAGCTAATATTCGATTCCTTCACTCTCTGCCCTTCCCGGAGATAATGGCGCGGCTCAACCGACGTTGGATTCCATAGCTGCTTCCAATTGAAAGGGCTTGGAGGCTCCATTTTCTCTCACTGGAGTCTCCCCTTCTCATGGATAATGGTGTTGGCCAAGCCTATGTTATATTCCTCTACCGCTTCCATGTAAATGGGACACGGAGGCTCCGTTACATCTCTTTTTCCTTCCCTGAAGTCTGCCCCTCCTTAGTATAATGGCGTTGTTTAACTTGAGGAAAGATTGAGGAAAGATTCCACTTGAGGAAAGATTCAAAAGATATCTGAGGATTCCTGTTTTTGTATTTTAGTCACCTTTGGCTTTGTAATGAATGTTTTGCTCTTGGCCGCAAAGCCACTTTATGAATACAATAATATTTTTTTATCCTGATATTCTAATATCTGAGAGAAGCCAATAATTGTGTCTCACAAGGCCTCAAATATAGGCCCCCATAGTTGTATATTGAAAATAATATGAACTTTTAAAATATGTTCTGCGTCAAAATGAGCCTCGCGATGTGGGTTTTGAGAAAATATTTATCTTTTGGATCCACTTGCTGGCCCCAACTCAATTTGCATTAATTAGCTGTTAAAAACTCCACCGTGAAAAAATAATCTTGTGAAAAGAATAGTTACCTCCTCGAAAACCGTTCGGTTTCCCCACGTGCCAATAATCCATTCTTTCTGAGATTTAAGGCAACTTTAATCACGCTTTACTGACACTTAGTTTTAGTCTTCTCTTTGACCGTCCATTCAAGGGTGGATATTTGCATGCCTATATCTTCCTCCACATTATAAACCCAAATTTCCAATCCCAAAATCGTTTCATCAACTCGAATATTTCTAATAGCAGTCTTTCTTAATTACTCTTCAATTTTCGCATTCTCTCAATCCATCATCAATGGAACCACAAAACCGACATCCAACCGAGGATGGAGGAAGTAACAAAGCAGCCGGGAGTAGTGCTAACATGCTTCGCAGGAGGAGCAGTACTAGATGGATTCCCACTACAGATCAGACAAGAATCCTCAAGGAGCTTTTCTACAACAAGGGCGAAAGGTCCCCAACTATAGAGCAGATTCAGAGGATCTATCTCCAGCTGAAATGGTATGGCAAGATCAAGGTCAAGAACGTCTATTATTGGTTCGTGAACCAAAAGGCTCAGAAGAAGCAGAAGAAGAGGTCCACTTCGGATGTTCATGTGCCCATGCAAAGATCAGGGCTTGTTGGTGCTCATAATGTTACCAATTGGAGACATGAGGATCAATATATTAACTTTAGATCTTCTGCACTTGCTTCTGCTTCTTCCGCTGGTGTGATAATTGCTTTTAACGGGCAGATGGGGAACTATGGCGGTTATGGATCTATGAACATGGAGAATAGTGCTAGGGATTGTTCAATCTCAGCTGGAGGGGGAACTAGTTCTACTTTCTTTGACATGAATGTAGACCAAACTTTCATGGAACAAAGAGGAGAATATCACCAGAGATTGAAACCCTTTCACTGTTTCTCGTGCATGGTGAGGACATCTTTAGAAAAATGAAAACTACTTCCGATGGAGGTGGCGGTCACGGTGGTGGCTCTTACACTTCCCCTGAGCTCAACCTTTCCTGCAAGGCAAAGCTGGAAAAACCTTCCGGAGCCGCTGACTCTACTTCGTAGCTTCGTGAGTGTAGGAACACTTAGAATTGTCCCCTAAGAGTTGTATTTGTAACTTCTTCTCTTTTTTTTTCTTTTTTTTTTTAATAAAATAACATCAATATTTATATACAAAGCTGTAAAAATTTAGGGTTTAGGCTTAGAATGGTATAGTGTCGCCCCTTAGTGTTGCTAGGCATAGCGAAGAAATGATTATGGGCCTAAAAAACAGGCCTTCATAAATGGGCTTTGCGAGTGTAGGAACACTAGAATTGTCCCCCATGTCTTATGCAAATAAACTGTCTACGACTCCTCCGAGTCCCAAACATTGGGAAAGTATTTCTTTAAGTATCTCCCATTGATAGGGTTATGATGGACATCTCCATCTAGGTCCTTGAGATGAAAAGCTCCTTTCTCTAAGATTTTATAGATGATGTACAGGCCTTCCCATCTTGGAGTCCATTTGCCGCGACCATCTAATTTTTCGCCAAGCGGGAGAACTGCTTTCCAAACCAACTCTCTTTCGCTGTAACTCCTTCCTCGCGTCCGCTTGTCATAGGCACGAGCGGCTCGTTGCTTTTCCATGACCAAATTATCTAAAGCCTCCAAGTGCTTTTCGCTAAGGTCTTCATGTTCCTGCCACATAGCCTGAACGTAGTCTTCTCCAATGAGATGATGTTGCTCTTTAACTCGTAATGATTGGACGTTGACTTCCAACGGCAGGACTGCATCATGGCCAAACATCAAAGCATAAGGTGTTGTCACAGTGTTATTCCGCTTAGAGGTGCGGTAGGCCTAAAGAGTTTCATAAAGTGTCTCATGCCACTATCGTGGATTAGCATCCAACATTTTCTTCAGCAAATTGATAATGATCTTGTTGCTAGCCTCCACTTGACTGTTAGACTGAGCATAATACGAACTGGAATGGATGAACTGTATTCCCTATTCTCTTGCCAGTTTATCAATTTCACCACCCATGAAAGCTGCCCCCCGATCCGAAACAAAAACTTCTGGGATCCCAAATCTGTAGATGATGTTTCTGACTAGGAATTGTCGCAACGTGCCACCAGATGCTTCCTTCAAAGGTTCTGCTTCAACCCACTTTATAAAGAAATCAGTCGTGACGATGATGAACTTATGTTGAAGTGATGAATGTGGGTGAATCATCCCAATTAAATCCAGCGCCCATCCTCTTGCAGGCCAAGGCTGTATAATGGGTTGCATTGGAATATTAGGAACATGCTGGACCGACCCATGAGCTTGGCAGTCCAAACAACCTTTAGCGAACGTGATACAATCCTTCAAGATACTGGGCGAAAAATATCCATGTCGTCTGAGCAACCATCGCATCTTTAGACCTGCTTGGTGAGCTCCACAAATGCCAGAATGAACTTGGCACATGAGTTGTTTGGCTTCGCGGCCATAAACACATCTGAAATCTATGCCATCTTCTCCTCGTCTGCGAAGTTCATCACCTCTGAGGAAGTAGTTGAGGGCAAGATAGCGAATCCTTCTATCTGTGGTCTGATCAGGATGCTTGAGATAATTGATCAAAGGGATGCGCCAATCCACATCAATGGATTCCAAGGTTACGACTGACGTATCTTCTGGAGGATCTCTTCTCGCCATCCATGAAGGAATGGTGCGACGCTTGACTTTAAGGATTCTTTCCCGCACGTCATATCTCAATATTACCCCTGTTGCCAGCTAGGCCAACTCGTTCGCGGCAAAATTTCGCTCGCGAGGAATGTGCTCAAGATGTACGTTATCAAATTGGTCCAACAGTTCTAATGTCCTGTTCTAATAAAGGACCAACGTGAAGCTATTGCATCTGAACTCATTGCACAACTGATTGATAACCAAGAGAGAATCACCAAGTATTTGTATATCTCTAATTCCCATTTCCAGCAGTACTTCTAGGCCTATGATTAAGGACTCATATTCTGCCTGGTTGTTGGTACATTGAAACTCCAACTGGAATGAGTACGAAATGTTATCTCTAGCAGGATTCTCCAGTGCAATTCCTGCTCCTGCTAGCGTATCCGCTCTTGACCCGTCAAAATATAAAACCCAGGGCTGGAGTGAGACTGTGGCTTGATACAGTGCGGCGTACTCTGGGCGATCTAAATTTGTGACAACGACATCTAAATCTCTAACCGCGGGGAGATCTAGCATAGGGTGATGTGCCAGAAAGTCTGCAATGGCTTGCCCCTTTACTGCTTTCTGTGGGACATACTGTAATGAGAATTCTGATAAGGCGAGCACCCACTTGCCAATACGGCCTCTCAGGATAGGTCACGATAGCATATACTTGACTAGATCGGTTTGAGTAATGATACAAGTAGTAAAGGACAACATGTAATGCCGCAACTTGCATGCTGAGAAGTATAATGTAAGACACTGCTTTTCCATTGGAGTGTACCTTGTTTCGCAATCTGTGAGTGTCCTACTGAGGTAAAAGATGGCATGTTTGACACCCTCTTCATCATCCTGAGCGAGGAGGCTGCCAATGGAAGCCTCAACTGCTGAAACATACAACTTTAATGGAAATCCAGCTCTGGGAGGAACAAGCACTGGCGGGCTCGCCAGATAGGCCTTGATTTTGTCAAAAGCCTCTTGATGTTTAGGTTCCCACACAAACTTGTTCTGTCCTTACAACTTCAGCAGTAGGGAAAAGGGCTGGATTTTGCCCGCAGAGTTAGAAATGAAACGTGGCAAAAAGTTGATCTTACCCAGTAGTCGCTGTAATTCTTTCTTCGTTCGCGGGGAAGATGCGTTGATGACCGCGTTTGCCTTATCCTCAGGGACCTCAATGCCCCTTTGATGGACAATGAATCCCAGGAAATCGCCTGTCTGAACTCTAAAAACGCACTTGGCGGGATTCATTTTGAGCTTGTGTAGCCGCATGCGCTCGAAAACTTTTCTGAGATCCGTGAAGTGATCTCCACTCTTCTTAGACTTCATGACGACGTCATCAATGTAAACCTCTAAGATCTTCCCAAGTATGTCATGGAAGATCAGGTTCATGGCTCTCTGATATGTTGCTCCGGCATTCTTCAGTCCAAAAGGCATGACCACATATTCAAAAACTCTCTTGAACCCAGGGCAGCGAATGCGGTCTTGTGTCTATCTTCCTCCGCAACCGGTATCTGGTGATATCCCTCTGTGCCATCCATGAAAGACAACAGTTCGTGCCCTGCAACTGCATCTACCAACATGTCCGCCACCGGCATGGGGTAGACGTCTTTAGGTGTACCCAAATTAAGGTCTCTGTAATCCACGCAGACCCTTATCTTGCCATTCTTCTTGCGAACAGGCACTATATTGGACAGCCACTGATTGTACTTGGCTACCCTGATAATGCCCGACTTGTGCATCTTCTCAACTTCCTCTTTAACCAGTACTTGGGTCTCTAAGGTCATTCTTCGCGACTCTTGCTTCAAAGGGCTTTTATCAGGTAGTGTTGGTAGTTGATAGCATACCAAGTTTGGTGATAGGCCTGGCATGTCCTCGTATTTTTCCGCGAAGCAGTCCTTGAATTCTAGCAATAAGTCGATGAGCCTCTGTTTCTCGCTAGGCTCTAAGTAAGTGATGATAGCCACTTCTATAGGCTCATCAATTGTTCCCAGATTGACCATTTCAGTAGAGTCCCTAACCTTCGGAGGTGTGTCATCCAATGCCGCTGGAGCAAGCTGAATCTTTTCTTCCTCCTCTTCTTGGTCCGTGAACTCTTCATAAACAATTTCTAAGGTCGCAACTCGATCATAGGCCTCTTTTTCCACCAAGAATGAGGATAGCCTCTCGTACAAGGAATGGAAGGCCTCAGTCCCTTCCTCTGGAAGGTCGTAATCCATTAATTACCCATTGCGTGGCACAGCATGGCCGGGCCTTGCTAGGTCTTCTTTTGTGAGCGTGAGTCCCCACTGTGCCAACTCAGAAGTCGTCACCCCTGTGGGGAGGCTCTTATTGTCAATGCTACCAACTTTCAGTGGAGTAATTGGATCCAAGTAGTACATGGCATCTACGTAATTCGCGGAAACAGAAAAAGGGCGGGGGTCTGCTTTAATTATCTCAGCCTTATTTGTCACCCTATTCCACATAATCAGCTCTTGGTGGACGGAACACAATAGCTTCAGTGAATCCAATCTCTTCCCATGATGGCACTGTAGGCCGCGTAACAATCCGTAAGAAAGAACGCATAAACTCTTTCTGAAGGACCCACCTTGATTTTTAGGAACAGTAAACCTAACGTCTTAGTTATTGTGCTCGCGAAGTTCTTCAATATGAGAAAGGTAGATTGGATCTTCTCCTTCTTGATTCCCAAAAGCTGCATGGTCCTTGTAGTAATGACATTCACAGCCGCGCCAGTATCAACCATTACCTTGCTGACCTTAGTCCCATTAATTTCTGCTGTGATATACAAAGGTCGCATGTGTTGCACCATGGTGGGTGTGGGTCTTGTGAAGCTCATGAAGAAACCCTTGCTGTTAGCATCTTCAGTCTCAAGGAACACTGCTTCTTTCACCGGTGTTGTTGTCGGCTGAAGTGATCTGTAACTGCTGTTCTCCAATTGCGTCAGCTTCTATGCATTCCTATGCAGCGACTGGTAAGGCATACTTAGTAGGGAGCACAAAAACCATATTGCAAGAGATATCCACCATTTCTGTTTCGCGACTGGTAAGGCATACTTAGTAGGGCCCCTTCATTGATTTTCAAAGTCCTGGTCCCTTGCGTGACTGATGACAAGGCGTTGTTCTTCCCACCCGTTGCCAGAGTAGTCTCTTTACCTCTGACTGATGCGGCAGTAGCGGATGTGGATGTACTGTCGCCGCGAGCATTTGGTGGTATGTACTTAGCAGATATGGGGGACTGTCCTAGAGAGCCTAGAATGGCGCTAGGATCTCCCAGTGTTTTATGTAGAACCTCTCTGGCCTGATCGAGGTCAGCCTTCTGCATGGCCACCTAGGTTATGACGTTGGATCCTTCTTTGCGAATCATCGCGACTTCCGAAGCAATGTGTTTGCTTGCGACCAACAGCTCTTCGTGGTTCTTCTGCATTTTTTGGTTCATGCCATCCAATTGCCCTTGTGTTTGTTGTGCCCCTAGCTCAAGCTTCTTGATCGAGATCGTGAACTCATCAAGCCGTCGATGATCCTCCGCAAAGGCTTTTTCCATCTTCTCATGGTATGCGGCAGAATTCTGTTGAAGGATAATAAGCCGCTCTTCTATGGTCGCATTTTCTGGAACGAGAATATGCACAAAGTCAATAGTTGTAACTGCGCTCGTGGCTTCCTGGGTGATGCTAGATGTATCGCCAGCCTGATTAGGCTGGGGGGCAGGAACTTGCTCGGCTTCAGTAGTAGGATGTCGATTTCCTCCTCATTCAGTTGACATCTCTGTTGATGGAGGGTGGGAAGAAAATCTTTGGATTACCTGTACTTCAGAAAGACCACGACAGTCTGCACTCGAGTGCGGTCTGTAACTGGAGGTCTTATGTTTCGAGCAGTTAACGTAAACCTTTTGATAAGGGTTTACGCTTGACTTCCCAATGGCTTCTAGATGTCTGAATTGAATAAGTAGCTGAATTCAATAAGACACTGTGAATCAAGGTTTAGACCTGCAGGCCCAAGTATAGTCTTCTAGACACAAACTTTCTTTCAAATTCTTTGGGCAACCTTACTGAAATGGCCAGATGGGGGAGGGCGAACAAAAGAGGCAGAATCCATTTTGGCATGAACTACTCCCACATAGTGGTTTAGGCCTATTTGCACGCACTTCTGGATTCAATAGCCTGTTATGAACGTTGTCCCCTTTCTAGACACCATTTCACATAGGCTATACTTACTAAGATGAGAAAGATCATAGGTGTGAAGACAGTTCAACAAGTGTTAATAAAAACCGCCCTTAACCTTAACGGACCTGAACTAGGCACCAATAAGGAGTTTAGCTCAATATTAACAAAAGAGACTTCACCTATGCCGTTATGATTCACAATCCCTTACCAACCTCATCTTCTTAATAGTGGTGTAGTTTACAGCTTGCAGTATGTCCCACTGGGCGTGCCAAAATGTTTGGCTCAAGTTTTTCTTGAGCTGGTCAACAGTCTCTTTTCTTGCGTGGGCGTGCCAGCACCATTCTGGTGCGGTCGTCGGGGGTGTCCCTTGACCTGACTTCTTCTGAGCGATTGTGGACGAGGAGAGCACCAACCTCATCGTGGGATTCTTTGTGCCTCGTGGCGAGGACTTTTGCTGAGCTTCTTCAAAATCACAATCGATACTCTATGTTGTAGATCGAGCAGAGCGAAAACCACTGGGAAGTGAGGAGAACTTGCTAAAGCGTGACTCTAGCTTGGCTGGTTTGCAAGGGCGCTACCCTTGCTTGGCTGGTTCGGTAACCGTTGTGGTCGTGGTACTACAGTCGGCTCTCGAGGAGACTAAGACCAAAGCACTTTGACAGAGGGTTTGGTGGTACTGAAAGTTGGCTCCTAAGGAGACTAGAACTTGGAGTGTGATCACTGATAAGAGAGAGAGAAAGAGAGGAATTGCTCTTAGAGAGGTTGCTCTAGAGAGAACTTAGATCATCTTATAGATGTTTTGATGAGTGAATTGGTGAGATGATACTTGTTGTAGCCTCTATATATAGGCTTCCGAGCAACACTATTTGGCCTTTAAACAAATCATAGTGGGTTAGGTTTGAGCACACAAACACTTAGTGGATTTGTTAGGTGAGAGCACTAACACTTAGTGAATTTTGTTAGGTGAGAGCACTAACACTTCTTTATTCCTTTAATTTTTATCTCCACTAAGAACTCATATTTAACCTTCGACTTCTTCATATAAAATGATCCACCATGGATGTAGATTATTGTGGTAAAATTTCAGAATTTATTTCCATGTGGTTGGGTCGGAAATGCTACTGGACTCCTTACAGGTCCAATTTTCCAGTTTTGCTTCTGCAGAAAATTGAACTGATTGTTTGAAGGTTTTCCACTCCGAAAACGCTCTAGCACTCTTCATAAGAAATGATCCTTGGAATGTCTAGAATGAATCTGGAAATTTCCAACTCATTTGAAGTTCGGATGGTTAGTCTGCCACCCCTCCTTCCTTGCTAGCTCTGTTTCTCGTAGCCGAAGTAGGAAAATGTGCTAAAGTTGACTTTTCATTTCCATGCTTCCGTAGTATGCTTTATTTAGCCTCTAAATATATATTTTGAACTTGTCGACAATACATAGCTTGAGTCACTGACATTGGCTCAATTTCTCCAAGACGTGCCTTGTCAGGCCAAAATGTTCATTTTGGGTCCAAACAGTTTTCTCAAAAAAAAAAAAAAAACCTATTGTACTTACAAATCATACAGAACCAACGGGGAAAGCAAGCTCTTGAACAACTTGTGCTGAATATTATGAGGCTACAGTACTGTGTTGGGCTCGACGTCATGGTCCTCCATACTGGCCACCAGATCCAGCATCTTAACCGGAGTGGTTCCACTCCACCTTCTTATTTCTGTCTCAGGACCCGAATTCCAAGCCTCAATGAAGCGATCCCTATCCTGGCAGGCCTGGGGGAGGGCCGGTAGAGGCGATCGTACTGGAGCTCATCATCGAGGTCTGGCATCATGTGCTCGAGGTCATCTTCATTGGTGATGAAGATCAAGGCGTCGAGGTCTTCCCCCGGGAGCTGGTACTTGAACTACACGTCACTGTGGGAGAGGGCAGAGAGCTTGATGGTGTGTTCGAAGGGCGAAGCGATCCCTATCCTGGCGGGCCTGGCGAAGGGGCAGTAGAGGCGATCATACTAGAGCTCGTCGTCGAGGTCTTGCATCATGTGCTCGAGGTTGTCGTGGTTGGTGACGAAGATCAAGGCGTCGAGGTCTTCCCCGGGGAGCTGGTACTTGAACTACATGTCGCTGTGGGAGAGGGCGGAGAGCTTGATGGTGCATTCGATGGCGAGGATTTTGGTCTCGCCGCCAGTGTAGGTGAGCTGGTTGTCGTGGGGGAGGGGGCGTGTGGTTATGGTGGTTTTAGATCTGGATGTGTGTGTGTGTGTGTGTGTGTGTGAGAGAGAGAGAGAGAGAGAGAGATTAAAAAAACTCTTAGTGGAGTAAGTGGACAATTTTCAGGCTGAAATTGGGTAAATGGTCACGACCCCGAATTTATTAATTGAATATCATTTTACGTTGAAACAGAGATCGGAAGACCCGATCACCTATTTATCAGAAAAAATAAAAATAAAGGGCATCACCAAGTTTGGGGTGATAGAAGTTGAACCCCACAAAAACAAAGTAAACAAGCAATACATGATCAACAAACTAATGAAAGTGAAAATTGGGCAAACCTAAGTAATCCTTACTACACTTCGAAAGAACGAAATCAGGAGGTACATCCCACCAAATCAAACCATCTGAAGAGAGGTCGTGATTAGCAAGAGCATCCGTTACTTGGTTCCTCTCGCGATAAATGTGAGAATAGCGGAATTGCATTTGAGAGATGCAGTGTAAACAATTTAACCAAGAAACAAGAAGTTGCCAAGGCACTAGATAGGGAGATTTGAGGAAGGTAAGAACTAGAGCAGAATCAACCTCTAACCATACATATTTCCAATCCAAACCCAAGCCAACTCAATCTCTTTGATTATTGCCATTACTTCAGCAGCAATAGAGTTAGGAATATCGAGTGCAGCAAAAATCTCCAATACATGACCACAAAAATCATGAAAAACTCCACCATACCCCGTTTGATTCGAGGCATTCCTCCAAGCACCATCCATATTAATTTTAACCCATCCTATAATAAGAGGAAACCAATTAACTTCAATAATACGGGGGCCGACAAGGGACCCGAAGCCTTCTTAAAATGCAAAGCTCTTGGACATTGTTAAACATGGTACCTGAAGCAAGCATGCTAGAGGAAATGATCCGCCCGCTAACCAATTGAAAAGCACCAGCCACATTAACACAATTACCGTCATATTTCACTTTGTTCCTAAACCTCCTGAGACACCAAAGCACCCCAACCAAAGCAATACGCCAAAGCTCATGCAATTGTGCACTTCGGCCAATTAATAAACCATGATGCAGCCTCTCCAACAAAGAACCATGAATCCCACCTAAATAAAAAATGCATGCAATCTGTTGCCAAAGTGACTCTGCAAAATATTGTTATAGACTTTGATTACTAATTGCCTATAGATGGTCTCATTATCGTACACAAATATAAAATTAATTGATGGGCTCCCGCTCTTCGTCTTTAATTAGTATAAATAACTCCAAAAGATACAAACAGTGATATACACGTGTATGCATTGGTTTAAGAATTACATGGAAGCGTCGAACACGTATCTTAAATATCACTAATTCATCCAATTGTATCCCTGACACCAATTGAAGAAAATGTAAAAACGAAACTAAGTAATATCAGCTAATCTCTAAACACAGCATGGTGCTAAAATCTGAGTGCTACTGTGCTAATTAAGCTACTTGTAACTTGTCATCATTTTAATTTTTAACTATGCATGACGTCGATCGAAACATGCATATTAATTTTGAGACTGTACGGTGCAATTCCCATGATCGAGCAGGATCATTTCAATAGCTAGCTTTATCGTATTAGTTTATTTGATTCATTTATCAGCATGCATGTGGTGATATATTGTGAGAAATGATCATCAATAGAAGTTTACATGATCAACTGCATGCATTTGATCTCAAACTAAATATCTCATGTATAGTCTAATTGACTCATGTAATCTTAATTTAATTCATTAATCAGCATGCATGCATGTAACTTCTTAATTGCTTCGATCATCTCACATAATCAACTCTACATCCAAACTTAGATTCATTTATATACGCTAGTATTTATGATCAAGTTTCCATACATATATATTCGATCTAATTCTATATTGGGAATTGAGGTGTTAAGCTCTTTCGTGGAAACTTGAAAGAAATTAAGTTAACAAGTTGCAGATGTTGTATATGTAAGTGCAACATGTATTTGGATAGTATTTATACCAATATACATACGTATGCAAGTCTCAACACTATAAACAGTTGTAGATAGACGTAACACGAATTCCACACGCCTGGAATATTAATCGATCACGTGGCTTTGAGAATGTATACACGGTTGCTTGCTTGGTTAATGTCAATTGATCGAGGCATCGAGCTATAGCTTGATTATCCCTTTCAAGATCGTTTAAAAAAGACTAAGAAACTACTCTTCTATATACTACTGACCGCAAGTGTGACATCTTTCCATGATTCAGTATAAAATATCAATCTTCCTTTGTCTTACGAAAATGATATATAGTTATATACCAACACTTATTGGTTTAATAATAAGCATGCATCACGACTAATGCCTTGACTTTAAATCACTCCGGGACTCTTAAAATAGGAAAATCTTGTGTCATGTCAATGTAAAGATTTAGAGTATATATAGACCTACAAGGTCTTATTCTAAGTTTAATTTCATGGGCTCATGCAATAAGAGAATATCAAAGGCGAAATGGTATTTTAGATCGAGTCGGTTTGAATTTGAATATGGGATTCTAGTCATTTTCGCATCCGAATCTATGACAGAGTTGTTGTGTTTGGATTTAGAATATGGGAGCTCGATCTCGTTTTTGTTCGTTAGAGATTGTAAGTTTATAGGGTCGAGTTTAATTTGTTGTCTTTGTGGAACTCCACCGGCAACATCCAAGTACAGTGACATCGTTAATTAGTCAAAACAATTACAAAAGTAATGATAACTAAGTAAAATCATTTGTCTGGCAAGTGATAACAATTAATCCATAATCTCTTTTCAAAAAATAAAAATAAAAAATAATAATAATTAATCCATAATCTATCTGACCAATTAGTCCAGCCGACATAGAAGAGAGTGAGACAAGCAGCTGGTGTCACATTTTCGGTTTCCACTATTTCCGGCAATTCAATTTGACAACTAGCTAGGTAGCTAGCTAGTTCACATTTGACAGTAGTACTGTAGGCCGATTAACTATTTAAGTCAAAGGTCGGTCGAGTAACATCAAATTAATATTGATATCGTTATTATTATTTTTTATGTCTAATATAGATGAAATATTTATGTTAACGTATCATAGTTTTAACCTTGTTGATATATGTCATTTTCATAAGACAAATGAAGATGGATAGATCATACTGATTTGTAGAAATTGACGTCACACTTGCGGTCAATAGTATATAGACGAGTAGTTTCTTAGTCTTTTCTAAACGGTCTTAAAAGGGACAATCAAGCTATAGCTCGATCAATTGACATGCATTAACCAAGCAAGCAACCGTGTATACATAAGTTAGTCAAGCATCAAATTCATGTGATCGATTAATATTCCAGGCGTGTGGAATTCGTGTTACGTCTATCTACAACTGTTTATAGTGTCGAGGCATGCATATGTACGTGTATCGGTATAAATACTATCCAATTACATGTTGCACTTATATATACAGCGTATGCAACTTGTTAACTTAATATCCATATGATATCGTTAACATCAATATAGATCTGATAATCGAGAAATGATTCTTATGCTTAATATATGAACCTCAAACTAATTTTTAAATGAACTAATTTTTTTTTTTTTCATTCGGGAATGCATATAATGACCTATAACATCACAATAGTCTTTGGAATTTTATAAGTTTTCTCAATATAGATCTCTGATACTTATGAGGAACGATCACAAAATCACCAACTTTTAGTGTGTTTCGTTTAATAAGTTTAGATATTATCTTTTGAGGTACGTATTAGGTGGATTTTCGATCGTTGAGACATCACAATAGTCTTTGAAATTTCATAAGTTTTCTCAATATAGATCTATGATATTTATGAGGAACGATCACAAAATCACCAACTTTTAGTGTATTTCATTTATTAAGTCTAGATATTACTTTTTGAGGTACGTATTAGGTGGATTTTCGATCGACGATACATCAATAGTTTTTGAAATTTCATAAGTTTTCTCAATATAGTTCTATGATATTTATGAGGAACGATCACAAAATCACCAACTTTTAGTGTGTTTCGTTTAATAAGTTTAGATATTACCTTTTGAGGTACGTATTAGGTGGATTTTCGATCGCTGAGACATGACAATAGTCTTTGAAATTTCATAAGTTTTCTCGATATAGATCTATGATATTTATGAGGAACGATCCCAAAATCACCAAATTTTAGTGTGTTTCATTTAATAAGTCTACTTATTATTTTATGAGGTACGTACTAGGTAGATTTTCGATCGCTGAGACATGTTTTAGTAGTAGACTTGCATGAACATCAGAAATCTCATTTTTTAACAAAATTGTATTTCGACTTATGATATTTGATCATATTTGAGCCAAAACCCCTTACTATAACACATGATGTTTTGGTCCTAAGATATAATAGCCCATAATGTTCGTATGCGCTAGTTGCATATGCATTCAAAAAAATTTAATTCTTTTCACACATAAATTTATAGCAAATAAATTAGTTAAAACCGGATTTCCATTTCACATTGTGTGACTCGCTCTCTCTCTCTCTCTCTCTCTCTCTCTCTCTCTCTCTCTCTCTCTCTCTCTCTCTCTCTCTCACATCTACGATTTGTTTAAGAGCTAGCATATATGTAGTATGGAATTGACCATATGATATCATGAAGTAGGAAGTAACCAGGAAACGGGATATATGTTATATGCTTGAATATTACATATATATTAGCTAGATCTGGATCTATTTTTCTTCTTCTTCTTCTTTATTTAATAAATTACCAGCGTATGGAGATAACTAAAGAGAAGAGGAGAAACACGTCAATAGATGGAGCTGAATATATACAAATTGAGGTGCAGATCGAAGAGAAGAGAAGAGAAGAGAGAAAAAGTGTAGGGTTGCTAGGGTTGGTTGAAGGTTGAAGGTTGAAGATAGGTGGTCGGGTAGGTCTAAAACGTTTCAAAACCGTGTTCCGCCGTCCCAGAGTGTTGTGTAGCTTTTGACGAGTCAATATTGTTGATAAAGATGGATATATCGAATTTAGACTTATTGCTGGAGTGGCCCTGCCAACCACTCATTCATGTATATTCTCAGAAAAAAAAAAAAAAAAAAAACCACTCATTCATGTATGCGTGCATTGCATATAGGCTAAATCTAACTAGCCTCCGACTACTTTTTATCTTGTTTGTCGCAAGTTGAGGCTTGACCTTGACCTTGATCACTACCAAGACTTTGATATATACCGACGTGTTATTGAATACAATTAATTATTGGCTTCCCATATCGCCATCTCCATCTCCGCTCTTTCCTCGCGTTTTCCCTCCCACCATTAATTAATTTCTGCGATATCAGGCCTGCCGCTCGGTCCCGGTCTTATCCCCAACCTAGCTAGCTTATATATGCATTGCTCAGCTACACCCTTAGAACAGTCCTGAGCAGTTTGCCTTCGGTGGAGAGCGTCAAGCTAACTAGCAAAGATATATAGCTCCAGAATCGAAATTAATTACTTCAATTCATGGATTCTTCAACGTGGGTGAATACTTCTCTTGGCCTCAATCTTGTTCCTAACGACCCACACCACGCCATGGACGAAGGTCAACCTCCTGTTCCGACTATCACGGTGAGTACCATATATCTAATGCCATTATGTATTCAGATCAATTTCCGATATGTTGTACGTCTTTCAGCTGTTCTTGTTAATTATGTAATAACCTGATGGAAATTATAAGTACTCATTCATCTACTTGAATATCCATCAGAAAAAAGTAGGAGAGTTTGAAGGAGAATATGCTATATTTGAAAGCAACCTACGATCAGTGAAACAGGAGGTGAGAGTATTTGATAATTTATCTTAGACAGCTGTTGGTTGTTAATTAGTTCTACAAATCGGTCTCATTATTGTATTAAGCATGTTCTTTCTATGAATGTTGAAGCAGGCAGGTGCAGGTGCAGGTGCAGGTGGTAGTGTATTTATGGCTCAGGAGTTGAATAGATTAAGTTCGGAGAACAAGAAACTGACTGAGATGCTAACTGTACTATGCAAGAATTACAACTCTCTGGAAACTCATGTGAAGGAGTTGATGACCACCAAACAGCTAGCCTCTGAGAACGAGTCGATGATCTTAGGAAATAACTGCTTGATCAAGAAGAGAAAGTCACCAGTTGATGATCATAAAGACTACTGCAATAACGTCAATACGATTGGATTTACTACAAATACAAGTACTGCGGAGACAAGCTCCAGTGACGAAGAATCATACAAAAGGCCCAAGGAGATGAGCAACATCAACTTGAAGATTTCTAGAGTTTATGTTCGCACTGATGTCTCTGATACGCGCCTGGTAATTGAGCTAGCCCTAAACATTTATACTTTGTATTGCCATATATAATTAAGCTGCACCTAGTAGGCGAGGACCTAGTGCATGGGTTTATGTTCATGTACTTACAATTGGAAATCTTCCGATCCACTAATTAAGAGCTTAGCTTTGTTACTTTCTCTTGTTTAATTTGTTAATTACTTACAGATTGTGAAGGATGGATATCAATGGAGGAAATATGGTCAAAAGGTCACCAGAGATAATCCTTCTCCTAGGGCTTACTACAAGTGCTCTTTTGCGCCAACTTGCCCAGTTAAAAAGAAGGTATGTACTTATTCGTATCTAATTAATTAACCTCCCTCACTTTTTCCTTGTTCACTTTGTAGCAGAGCTTGAAATTCAAAAAACAACATATGAAAAATAATTCTTAATTGTTGCTTTGATATTTTCTATGATCAGGTTCAAAAAAGTGCGGAAAATCCAAGCCTATTGGTGGCTACATATGAAGGGGAACACAACCACATAGACCCCGCCGAACCTCAAGCAATAACAATAGATCACCAAGGCCAAGGTCGAAATCTAATTACTACTGCCCTACCATTACGTAATGATCATTCCAGTAATAGTTTGGCACCCAAGAGATCATCATCACCATCTTCAATTCCTACTACTGTGTCTATGTCTATGTCGTCGTCATCTGTACTTGACAGTTCAACAGAAACGGGTTCATCATTTGGTCACAAACCGAATCAAGGAAGGCAAGCTTCCGATGATCTTATTTATGATGAGAAGGCTTCTAATTTCCAACAGCTTTTGGTCCAACAGATGGTTTCTTCGTTGACAAAAGATCCCAATTTCACAACTTCTCTTGCTGCTGCAATTTCTGCAGGAAGATTTAATATTTTAGACCAGCCTCATCCTCATCCTCCCATCCCAAAATAGTGACCAAATTGCTGTATCTTTATAAATTAATTAGTTAACAAGTTAGAGCTAGAGATAGATAGATATATATATCAAAGATCGAATAGATCCATTATCCATGTGGCCTTTCTCCTGTTTTTTCAAGTTTCTGTCTATTTATATCTATGTCCTTAGTTTGAAGACCTGGAGCTGGTTATATATATATATATATATATATATATATTCTAATTAGCAATTTGTGTGTGTGTGTGTTCTTGTTGTTAGTTAGTAGCCGCTTTTTTTAAATGTGGGATGAAGTTATATCACACTGGTATTATCTATCTATCATCTGGTATTGGATGTTGTATAACACGTAGTGCTGATAGAACAGACCTCTTTTATAAATCAGTTATGTATGATATCAATTTTATTATGAGGAGTGGAATTCACTCCCCATTCTACAACCCACACTTCACACTTCATTGTTTCTATTCCCCATTCTACAACCCACACTTCACACTTCATTGTTTCTATTTTTGGTATCTTAAGTTTTGTCTATCTTTAATGTGGATTGTAAAATGTTTGATGTTAATTATGATAATAAAAAGAAAACATGAAGTGTAGATCGTAAAATAGAGAGTGTGAATTTGACTCATCTTTATTATTATTGATGAGCTAACTAAATATCAAAAGGGTGTAAGACTTAACCATCCGTTCAAGATTGCCACACACACACACACACAGAGAGATCTTATGCAGAGCGAAGCTCCGCTTTAAAATTAAAGTGTGAAGTTCGAGTTTTTTGTTACTTTTCGGTCGCATATCCGCATCTCGACCGTTCAGTTTTTAGGTACTAATGTATAGATCATCGCTGTAAATTTTCAGCCAAATTGATGGTCGTTAAGGCATTGATAACTGCCTTAAAGCTAGTACGGTTCAAGTTGGACAGATTCAGTTCGTCCTTTGGTTTAAGCGAGTTAGATACCTTAACGATCCAAATTTGTCATACTGATACGAACGTTCGTATCTTTTCTTAGGTACAAATTTCCAGTTTTTTCCTACTTTTCGATCGCACATTCACATCTTAACCTTTCAGTTTTGAAGTCTTATTGTATAGATCATCTCTGCAAAATTTCAGTCAAAATGATGATCGTTAAGGCATTCAAAACTGCAATTTACAACAATAAACACGAACGGTTCCGGTACGACAGATTCAGTTCGTTCGTGTAAATTGCAGTTTTGGATACCTTAACGATCATCAATTTGGCTGAAAATTTACATAAGTGATCTATACATTAGAACCTAAAAACTGAATGGTTAAGATATGAATGTGTGATTAAAAAGTGAGACAAAACTGGAAATCCGTTCCATAAGCTTAGGAACGGACCTCCGTTATTGAACAAAGTTTTATATATATATATATGGAAATAATTCAGGTATATTAAACCGGTGCATCAATGATCATGGACTAACTAGGGCTAGCTATTTGTAATGTAGTCATGGATCGACATAAATGGTAAAATTGAAGTGCTCGTGGAATAATATAAAATGATCGAAAGTGTATATACAATTATGTTGCAAACCATTGATTTTCTTTCTGTAGAGGTACATAACCATCCAGCCATTCTAGCCGTATAAATTGACTAAATATTTTGGCGCACGCGCACGCGCCCACACACACATACATATATATAGTAGCTAGTCGTCAACGAGAGTTTGTAGGAATGACAAGGCACTTGTTTGAGTGGAACCTCCATCCAACTTCGAGCCTCAATGTTTATGAGTACCTCATTCATAAGTTGATGTATACTGGAGTCTTGTGGGATTCATGTGAAGCTGATGAAGGTGTCAGCTTCCTGAGAGTCTGGGTCATCACGAGGCCCGACTGCTAGATGTTTACGAGGTCTAACTACTCTGACATGGTAATTAACACTATACTCAATATTAATTGAGTTCCTACAGGCCATATGTGGTTCATAATGTTTTTGAACGGGTGAACTACCTCCCCATCTAAATACTATATATATATATATATACAGCAAATCTTGGTTGCGGACGTCCGTACCGAAATTTTGGTAGGAATTTTCAGTTTTCATCCATTTTCCGACCACAAATTTTGATCTTAACCATTCAGTTTTTAGGTCCTAATGTATAGATCACCTCTGCAAAATTACAGCCAATTTGGTGATCGTTAAGGAATCCAAAACTGCAATTTACAACAATATACACGAACGGTTCCGGTTCGACAGATTCGGTTCTTTCGTATAAATTGCAGTTTTGGATGCCTTAACGATCACCAAATTAGCTGAAATTTTGCAGAGATGATCTATACATCAGGACCTAAAAACTGAACGGTTAAGATCAAAATATGCGATCGAAAGTGGGTGAAAACCGAAAAATCCGTACTGAAATTTCAATACAGACGTACGCACCTGAGAAAAATCATATATATATATATATATATATATAGTAGCTGGTTGATGTTCAAACTAACCAATATTAAGTGGTATTCAATTGAAATTCCAGTTGCAAATACGTTGAAAGATAATTTTCAAGTAGCTAGGACAGGAATTAAGTCTTGGAAATGATTTGATTAAAAGGTCGAGGTCTTGGTCTTTTGGGCTTATTATTCTAGCTGGTCTGCTTTCTTTACGACCGATGTGGCATATCCAATACAGATGCAAAAGCACCAGCTTCGCCTTTAGTCTTTACACGTGAAAACAATTTCTAATATTATTGATTGGAATCATTGGATGATCGAATGCTTTCACGTACTAATCGTACTACCCACTACATAGATATTATTCCGCATTCATACTAGCTCCATGTGCATTTATGACTTGGTCTCTCAAGTCCGATCTCGAAGGATGAGATTGATGGCGTCCATTTAAGCATGCCGGCCAATATATATGGAGCTTGCGTGTGTTACATTTCTGTCATTTTCTTCTTTTTAGATTCTTTTTCAAAAAAAAATAAAAATAAAACATTCGACTAAAGTGTAAAAGAACTCTTTTCAGAAATGAAGAATAAGAAACTGACATCTTGTGTAATTAACACTGCTAATTAATTACGGAGTCTTTTTAATGTACCACTAAATATCTATGTACACTCAGCAAATCAATTTTATATAAAAAGACAGTTATATCCTCATATAAAATTACAGTAATAATCATGATAAATAAAAATAATAACAAAAAAAACAATAAAATTAAAAACTCTTTTTTCTAATTTTTCTATTTGTACCCAGCAGTTCAACTTTTTTTCCTATTTCTCTTGCATATGTCTCACTGTTCTGTAGCTTTTGTGTATTTGGGTGGAATATGGACAGACTTGGGTTGGGGAACATGTGTGTTCATATTATGACATTTATTCTGTTTTGCATCGCTCCTTTCTGGATCTTTAACTTGGCTGCTGTAAATATTGACAATGAGATTGTTCGGCAGGCTCTTGCAGTTACTGGTATAACTTCTGTTTTGGTGAACCGACAGTGTCTGATTGCGCGCTGTGGCATTTCTGTTGTTGGTGTTGTCTTGCCCAGGAAGTGAGAACATGGAACACCTATGACATTGTAGAAGACAGGTTTGCAGAAAAGAAACAGATATTCCAAGCCAGCCACCAATGTCACCCTTGCCCCGTGAACTTGGGTCTTGTCCAAATACTCCTTTGGGGAACTACCCAAGCCCAACTAAGACCGGCATAATTGGTTCTCCAAGTCCCAACAAATTTTCAAAGGGACTGTATAATCTAGAAGGGCACTTTCTTCCGTGAAAGAAGAATCTCATCCAACATGTTAAACTATGACCGCACCTTGCACCCTCATTGACACGAAGAGAAGCCACATAGCACCACAAACTGGGCATAAGATTTAACATCGCATTATGATTTGTACATGAATTCCTGTAGATTTATTTGTAGAACTTCCCCTAATCTTTTGTGTTGAAAAAAGTCTTAACCCAGTTGATTTTTAAGCAACTATTTCACATGGTGGACACAACTGCTAGTCTAGGCAGGTTTAGGTATCAAATGTTAGCAGAAAGACTGAAAGAGGGCTTGTATTGCATAGCGGATCATAAAAGTAACTCAACCCAGGGAGATAATTGGAGTTTTGTTGGGTTTGGGTTTTGTTAGGTGTGAGATTTGCTGAGTTTAATTAAAAATAATGGTATTCTTGAAAAAATTGCTGGGAATAATTAAAAATTCTATCATTTGCTTAGTGTAAAATGTTTATTGGATCTACATAGATATTTATCGAATACATTTAGAAAATACTACTAATACTAATACATGTAGATAATTGCTGGCTATTTGCTCCTTTTGGATCTTTTTTACTAAAGCGCAAAAAAGAAGAGGTCAATTACTTAATCAATTTGAGATTAGTTGGTGTTTATGGTACATAGAATGATATGAGATGCATGACGCGTGCAGGCTGTTTTGGGGTGACGTATATACAATGATGCATGGGAAGGGACACCCTCGGCATGGTTTCGTGAATGGACTTGAGCTCTCGGTTTGTGTCTTTCATCATGTTGTTAGGTTTGGGGTTTAGGTGATTGACTTCAAAGACCATTGACTAACAACAATAATAATAATATCATATGAACGAAGACTTTGACTACTCTAGGACCCATCATCTTAATTTTAATCAAATAGCATTCCATTCATATATTAAATTTTAATTAGTCAAAATATCTAAATTATCCTCTAACTTTTTCTATAGTTGCTGATTTAGCCCTTAACATTTCAATTCTGATTATTTACACCCTCATTTTTCTAATTGTTGCTGATTTACACCTTATCTTTGACTTTAAAACTTTTCATCCAATTTCTCCATTAACTTGACCTCACATGTTGGACATTTTTGTCTTTCTAATTGTCACCCAAAAAAAAAAAAAAATAAAAAAATTAAGACATACATAAGAGATAGAAAGAGATTTTTTTTTTTAATTCCTTTTCTTTTCTCCAATTTCTTAATAATATACTAATCGAACAATCTGTTTCCTCCCACCATATCACTAGTATTGTTTGTTTCCTCCTCATCATTTTGCAAATGAAGAATTCTTTAATATGAAAATGGAGGATGGTGGGGGTGAATCCATGAGTCATGCTTTGGGGTAATGCCTTTAATTACAGCAGCACTTCTCCACTGCGGACGTCCGCAGTTTTTCTTAGGTACGGATTTCCAGTTTTGACCCACTTTTCGATCATATTTTCACATCTTAACCGTTCAGTTTTTAGGTCCTAATGTATAGATCACCTCTGCAAAATTTCAGCCAAATTAGTGATCGTTAAGGCATTCAAAACTGCAATTTACAACAATGTACACGAAATGTTCCGGTTCGGCAGATTCGGTTCGTTTGTGTAAATTGCAGTTTTGGATGCCTTAACGATCACCGATTTGGCTGAAATTTTGCAGAGGTGATCTATACATTAGGACCTAAAAACTGAACGGTTAAGATGTGAAAATATAATCGAAAAGTGGGTCAAAACTGAAATCCATACATTTTTGTTTAGGTGCGGATATCCGCACCTGAGCAAAGTTATTAATTACAGAACCCATTCGCATATGTAGATTGTAGAAGCAAAGAATGATGAGCTTCCTATTGATCAATTGATGTCCGAGAAGCAATCACATAACTAGTTTTCTGCATATGGTCGTGGAACCTCTCCCAATTCGCTGCCCCACCCCCTTCATCCAAGTTGCCGGTAGTTTGCCCACCTCCTTTGTTCGTTTAATCCATATTTGCGATCTGGTATATGTTTTTCTCTTTCTTTTTGTTTTTCATTTGCTGGAAAGGGTGTTTTGGGATATAGTTTTTCTAAAAATGGGAAAGGATAATGTGTGTGTAAAAAAAATAGGATGTTGTTTTAGAGAAACTGAAATTGAGAGGAATTTGCTGTATATTCTCATTGATAATAGGGGCCTTTTTATATAGAGGATTACAAGACATAGAGTCTGAACATACAAGGAAAGTAATAGGATTCTAAATCCTTCTATAACCCTATTACTACTAAGTCAAGTAACCTAGAGTTTGGGGCAGACACATAATCTGGATTTCCTTAAACACTCCCCCTTGTGTCGCCCAAACGTGGTGCTTCTCTCGTTGCCTCATTAAAAACCTTGCCGAGTAACAAAAACCCAGTGGGACAAAAATAACCTCGGTCGAAGGGGAAAAATAGCACAACACACCCTTCACGTTTTGAGACCATACATGTAGACACCTCCCCCTGATGTCTGCATCTCCCCCTGACGACTACGGTCATTGGAGTTCGGATAACTTCCGCAAACAATGCTACCAATATGTTTCTCGAAAGTGGAATTTAGGCAATGACTTAGTGAGCAAACCTGCCGCACTATCCTCAGATTGAACCTAGTTCACTTTGATCTTGAGGAGAGTTTGTTGTTGCTGATTATGCTTGGTGTTGTCGCTTTTGATGTAGCCTTGCATCATTTGTTCAAAACAAGCAGCATTATCCTAAATGCTTGTAGGCTCATCTGTGGTAGACTTCAAACCACAACTGTTCGAACATGCGTAATTATGGATTCAATCCATACACATTCACTAACCACTTTGTGAAGAGCAATAATCTCTGCATTGTTCGAAGATATAGTGACTAGGGTCTGTTCTGTAGACCTCCAAGATATCACAGTCTTTACCTATGGTGAACACTTAACCAGTTTGGGGATGATCTTTGTGTGGGTTAAAGAGATACCCAATATCAGCAAAACCTTCCAAAACACATGTTGTTTCGGGGAGGGGATAGGAAACGCAGGCCAACGTTGGAGGCGTTTCTGGTATGTGATGGGTCCGAATCCATCATCTCTCTGTAGGGATAGAACAAGCCCATATCGATCGTACATCTCAAGTATCGAAAGATATCTTTTACACCAATCCAATGGCGTCGCGTTGGCGCAGAGCTATTCCTAGCTAACAAGTTCACAACATATGAGATGTCCGGCCTTGTGCATTGAGCTAAGTACAATAATGCGCGTATTGTACTTAAGTGGGGTACTTTTGCCTCTAGCACATCTTTGTCATCATCCTTTGGACGAAGAGGATCCTTTCAGGATCAAGACTACAGACGATCATGGGGGTGCTTGAAGGCTTGACCTTGTCAAAATGCCTAAGCATCTATCGACACGATGCTCAAGTTCCAAACCGAGACATAATCGTGTTCTCCCAAAATCTTTCATCTCAAACTCGGATTTCAAGTGTTCAGCAGTTTCCCTTAACTCTTTAAGAGCTTCCAATGAAGGTCATGTCCAACATGAACCGCGATAGAATCTGAAACTTGTATTGGAAATGCGCGGGCATATCCCTTCCCAATCAAGTAGTCATTTTACTGAACGTTTCAACCTTATTGTAAACGCGCTCATTGGTCTAGAGCCACTTGACTTGGGTAGATGAAGTTCACCATGAACCTTCATGTATATTCTGTATCTAGATCCCCGTATAGATACGTAGTGACCACATTTGTAAGCTGCATGATCAGTTATTCGGAAACTACCAAACTGACAAGGTAGTGGAGTGCAATGACATCCATTACGGGAGGATATGTCTCATCGTAGTCGATTTCAGGGCGTTTTGTGAGAAACCTTGCGCCATAAGGTGAGATTACCATATCTTTTTCTCAACACGCTTTCTAACGAAAACCCATTAGTCAACAGGTTTTATGATAGGAGGTGTTGGCATCACTGGTTCAAAAACCTTCCTCTTCGTTAGAGAATCCAACTTAACCTGGATCGCATCTTTCCATTTAGGCCAAATCTCTCTACGTTGTCATTCATTCATCAACGGAGCGTGGTTCAATATCATCGGACTCAACAAACTCATGCGCAATGAAATGCGTGACTACATCATCAATTATGATGGAGTTTTCTATCCCACGTCTCATGTACATTAGTGTAATTTTCATAGAGCTCTATATTCTCAGGAGTAGGTTCTGACGTTGAGGCGTCCCCCAACGATAACCATAATCCGAAAGATACTCATGAGATGGATTTTGAGTGTCGATGATCCAAGGATTGGGTTGTGCCAAAGTCTCCTTCGAACCCATGGGTCTCCCATGCATCCTAGCTGGGGCCATGGCCTGTAACGCCAGAGTGCCACTCTCTTTGGCGTTGGCACCATGCCTACCTCCGTGTAGGATGGCGCTACGTCCTCTTATAGGGACGTACTTCCTTGCAGGCATATTTGCAGCAGATATATGATCTCGTCACTTTTAGTAGGGATCGAGATGAGACATAGTGGGGACAGACCACGACAATTCATGTCGTTCCTGTTGAACATCCATGTTCTTATCTCCCCCTAACGATGGGAAGACTGTCTCAGCAGAGTGACAACCCGCAAATCTAGCGGTAAGGAGATCGCCTAGCAAGGGCATTAAGTGGCGGACGATGGTTGGAGTCTCAAATCCAATTTTCTCATTCGTTTGTAAGGACTTATTATAGTGCGCTACGGCGGCGCAATTGACACATAAATGACTCACTCAAATGTGCGTAAGTACAAAATACTTGTACCCAGTCACTAGCTGTAACACATAGATTGAGTGGTGGTAGGTCGTAGATAAATTAGCATAGCTGCATGTGATATTGTATCACCCCAAGCAGATATAGGAAGATTTGTGCGCATTACCAATGTCTTGACTACCATCGTAGTCGTTTCCGCGAAACCATGCTGGTGTGTTCATGAGAATGTGATGTCCAACATCAATCTCATTGCAATATCCATCGAAAGTCTTCGATGTAAACTTTCTGGTATCGTCAAGTCCAATTGACGGAATAGGATGATCCGGGGAGTGAGCCAGTTGTCATTCGAGTAAGACCCACAGCCTTCTGGGGTCTTCTTCATTCATACACTCGTACCGGAGTGAATCATCCACATGAGGAGTCATTAGGATGATGGCTTTCGCCTTATTTGCCTCTAAGGCTGCTCTGTTTGCTTCCAAAGTTTGAGCTTGCTCAATAATTAGCACGTCCTAGCTAGGCTCGAGAATCGTATTCCGGATTCCATCGGCTTTGAGATGCTGGCAAACATCACGAACCCACTTGTGATATCCAGAGCCAGTTGTTCTTAATGGAGCGAAGTCCAGTTTGTTAAGGTTACTCATCCTGAAAGAGAACAAGAAATTAGGGTTAGTTTCGGAGCGTAAAAGGCTACCACGAAAGCAACAGAAATTTCTGAGCGTAGTCGCTTCCAAGAAATTTAGGGATTTCTGAGCGTAATTGCTTCTAAGAAATCCGATTCCAAGAGGAATTGGATTAGATCGAAACAATGATGTGTTTGCGGTCGATCATAACATCTCAACAAACTCTAAGTTTAGAGGACTCTACAAGCTTCAAGCTTAGATTGAGCACGAACCCCCATAGTTCGGCTTTCGGTCTCCCTATGAAGAAGAAATGGGGGTAGAAGAAGGGAGGTTGGAAGTCCCCAAGAAAAGAATAAGAAATTGAAAAACTTCAAAAACGGGAAATTTTAGAAAAGTTTACCTCGAAAAGATGCCAGAAATCTTGTCCGGAAAAGTTGTTGGCTTGGCAGTGCAGGATACTGCAGGGTCGCTGCAAGGATGCCGCTAGGCCTCGAGGACGCGTGGGGCCACGAGGATGTTGCAGGGATGTCGCGAGGATGCTGAGAAGATGTAGGGTTTTGATTTTTAGGGCTAGGGTTAGAGCTCGTGCTAATAACGTGTTTTAGAGAAACTGAAATTGAGAGGAATTTGCTGTGTATTCTCATTGATAATACGGGCCTCTTTATATAGATGATTACAAGACATAGAGTCTGAACATACAAGGAAAGTAATTCTACATTGAATAGGATTCTAAATCCTTCTATAACCCTATTACCACTAGGTCAAGTAACCTAGAGTTTGGGCCAGACACATAATCTGGATTTCCTTGAACAGATGTGAGTATATAATTACTCTGAGAATAAGTAAAAGCAATTCTCTTTTTGGGTAGTAGTTGAAAAGACGAAAATACCTCTCATGTGTTAGTCAAGATAACGGAAAATTGGATGGAAAGTTTAAAAGTTAATGGTAGGGTGTAAATCGGCAACAATTAGAAAAGTGAGGGCGTAAATAATCAAAATTGAAATGTCAGGGGGTAAATCGGCAGCCATGGAAAAAGTCAGGGGAAATTTGGCTATTTTGTTTTTTAATTATTGAATAAAAAAAGTCTTGCTCATATGAACCACAATTTTGAGGGACTATATTAAAAATGGACTCTTTTGAGGTTGAAATTAAATCTACAATTTTTAAGTTGCAGTTGTTATAAAACAAATCGTTAATCCTAAAACATGTGGTTTATTGAGTATATGAAAGGAAGTTGAAAAAAAAAAAAAAAAAAAAAACCTGAAAGTTGTTAGTTTTAGATGGATCAATGAAACAAAAACTAACGGTTGGCAACAATATGATTCTATATACGATCATGCGTAGGTGGACGCTGTTGTACGTCTAGCGATTCCTTGGTTTTTTTATAAGAAATTAAAATGGAGTGGAAGAAATACATAAATACATAAAAGAAAGAAGCCATCAAAGACTATATACAAAGACCATAATATAATGACTCATCATGTATCCGTCTGCTCACATCACTCGAGGGACGTCGTCACTCGTCACACATTTTATGTGTCCCGTTTCTAAACACGCGGATCGACTTAATTTCCCAATTTAGTTGTCTTATCACGCCACAAACGCATAAATATGGACTAGTTAAGCTAGACATCGCAATCAAGCCAAGGAAACTTTCCATTTACGGTCTTGTGTAGACTTGTATTTGCGTATGTTGAATCAATTCATTCATTCACGTGAAACTTCCTCCTAGCTAGCCAGCGACCTTCAACCTATATATATTTATATGGTACTGCTGCATTCGATCACCAACTACGGACTGATTCTTATTCATCAGCTTCTTCATTCTATTTCGATCATCATCAACTCCATCACTACCTGTACATGTTAGTCTGTTTCAAGTTTCATCGATCTCATCCATCTTTAATATCTTTAGATCCTGGCTGGATAGTTAATTAGGTAGCCAACAGTCTATTTGTCCAATCTTCATCACCGGCTTATGGAGTATTCTCATACCTCTAGCAAAGAAAAGCAGGTACTTGATTGATTGGTTTGATGATTAGATTCTTGGATCGATCATACTTTGCTTAATTTCATGCTGTTAATTTGATGTGATCGTTTACTCAATTTATATATGTTTGACCTAATAGTCATTAATTAATCGGTTCTTTCTGGTCTTGGGTGGAAGGTTGATCAGCAGGGAGATAGTCTGGAAGCAGACCTGCAATGTGTGCGGAAAGAGAATGAAGCTCTAAGATTCCTACTTGAAGCTATGAGCAGCAAGTACACTAGACTTGAGGCCCAGCTCCAGCTGATCCGACTCGAACTCCAAAAAAACAAGTCTTCAACACACGATGATCATGATCATCATGAGATGACTACTACGGGCTCAGGATGCTCATCACATGATATCTCTGATCCAACAGCAAACAAGAGGGCAAGAACAACCGCTTTTGCTCACTGTGATCACCAGCAGCATCATCACTTTCCAGTAGCCAATAAGACATCGCAGTTCCTAGTGAGAACCGACTCTAAAGACAACACCCTTGTGAGTAGCTAGCTAGATGGTCTATGCATCAATCAGTTCGTGATAAGTTTTCTTAATTAACTAACTAGTGCTTAGTTAGCTCTCTGATTGGGTTGGGTTTACTTATTAATAAATTGTGAATGAATAAATGAATATTACAGATTGTGAAAGATGGATATCAATGGAGGAAGTACGGGCAGAAGGTGACCAAGGACAACCCATCATCCCCTCGAGCTTATTTCAGGTGCTCCATGGCTCCAACTTGCCCAGTCAAAAAGAAGGTACAGAGATGCATGCAGGACAAGTCAATCCTTGTGGCAACATATGAAGGCCACCACAACCATGACATCATCAATAATTCTAATTCCCTACTGCTTGGACAAATAATTTCATCTTCATCTTCATCACCACCAGCCCCAGTTCCTCATAATCAAAGCAGCAGTACTAGTACCGCGGCTGACCCTATTACTATGAGGAGTCCTCCTTCTCGGCCGGAGCCTATCACGCTTGATCTTACTCTCTCCTGCTCTAAATCCAAATCCAATCAAGAGAACAGACCAGGACGAGGAAGCCCTGCTGGTACTACTAGTACTAGTACTACTGATCAGACCTGTGAAAATGAGAAAATACATGAATACGTTACTTCTCTAACCAAAGATCCGAATTTCACTGTAGCTTTAGCTGCTGCTGTTGCCCGCTCCATTAAAACTGATCAACCTGCACGTAACCCCTAAACCATTGTATTAAGTATTAACCACTGAATATGGTATGTCAGATAAGTTTCGCAGATTGTAGCTAGGTAGGTTAAAGCAGTGGCGGAGCCGAGGAGGCAGAAATTTTTCTGTGGAGGCAATCAATTGTAAAAAATTTTTAAATCTCACAAATATCATCCATGATAAAATAATAAGTGTTTTAGAGAAACTGAAATTGAGAGGAATTCGCCGTGTATTCTCATTGATAATAGGGGTCTCTTTATATAGAGGATTACAATGCATAGAATCTGAACATACAAGGAAAGTAATTCTACATTGAATAGGATTCTAAATCCTTCTATAACTCTATTACCACTAGGTCAAGTAACCTAGAGTTTGGGCCAGACACATAATCTGGATTTTCTTAAACACTCCCCCTTGTGTCGCCCAAACGTGGTGCTTCTCTCGTTACCTCATTAAAAAACCTTGCCGAGTAACAAAAACCCAATGGGACAAAAATAACCTCGGTCAAAGGGGAAAAAGAGCACAACACACCCTTCACGTTTCGAGACCATACATGTAGACATCTCCCCCTGATGTCTGCATCTCCCCCTGATGACTACGGTCATGGGAGTTTGGGTAACTTCCGCAAACGATGCTACTAACATGTTTCTCAAAAGTGGAATTTAGGCAATGACTTAGTGAGCAAGTCTGCCATACTGTCCTCAGATCGAACCTAGTTCACTTTGATCTTGAGGAGAGTATGTTGTTGCTGATTATTCTTGGTGTTGTCGCTTTTGATGTAGTCTTGGTTCAAATTCAGCATTATCCTAAATGCTTGTAGACTCATCGGTGGTAGACTTCGAACACAATTGTTCGAACATGCGTAATTATGGATTCAATCCATATACATTCACAAACCACTTCGTGAAGAGCGATAATCTCTGCATTGTTCGAAGATAAAGCGACTAGGGTCTGTTCTGTAGACCTCCAAGATATCACGGTCTTTACCTATGGTGAACACTTAACCAGTTTGGGAATGACCTTTGTGTGGGTCAGAGAGATACCCAATATCAGCAAAACCTTCCAAAACACATGTTGTTTTGGGGTGGGGATAGGAAACGCAGGCCAGCGTTGGAGGCGTTTCTGGTGTGTGATGGGTTCGAATCCATCATCTATCTGTAGGGATAGAACAAGCCCATATCGATCGTACATCTCAAGTATCGAAAGATATCTTTTACACCAATCCAATGGCATCGCGTTGGCGCAGAGCTATACCTAGCTAACAAGTTCACAACATATGAGATGTCCGGTCTTGTGCATTGAGCTAAGTACAATAATGCACGTTTTGCACTTAAGTGGGGCACTTTTGCCTCTAGCACATCTTCGCCATCATCCTACGGACGAAGAGGATCCTTTTCAGGATCAAGACTACAGATGATTATGGGGGTGCTTGAAGGCTTGACCTTGTCAAAATGCCTAAGCATCCATCGACACGATGCTCAAGTTCCAAACCGAGACATAATCGTGTTCTCCCAAAAATTTTCATCTCAAACTCGGATTTCAAGTATTCAGCGGTTTCCCTTAATTCTTAAAGAGCTTCCAATGAAGGTCATGTCCAACATGAACCGCGATAGAATCCGAAACTTGTTATGGAAACGCGTGGGCATATCTCTTCCCAATCAAGTAGTCATTTTACTGAGCGTTTCAACCTTATTGTAAACGCACTCCGTGGTCTAGAGCTACTTAACTTGGGTAGATGAAGTTCACCATGAACCTTCATGTATATTCTGTATCTAGATCCCCGTATAGATACGTAGTGACTACATTTGTAAGCTGCATGATCAGTTATTTGGTAACTACCAAACTGACAAGGTAGTGGAGTGCAATGACATCCATTATGAGAGAATATGTCTCATCGTAGTCGATTCCAGGGCGTTTTTGTGAGAAGCCTTGCGCCATAAGACTAGATTACCATATCTTTTTCTCAACACGCTTTCTAAAGAAGACCCATTAGTCAACAGGTTTTATGATAGGAGGTGTTGGCATCACTGGCTCAAAAACCTTCCTCTTCGTTAGAGAATCCAACTTAACCTGGATCGCATCTTTCCATTTAGGCCAAATCTCTCTACGTTGACATTCATTCATTAACGGAGCGTGGTTCGATATCATTGAACTCAACAAACTCATGCGCAACGAAATGCGTGACTACATCATCAATTTTGATGGAGTTTCTATCCCACATCTCATATACACTAGGGTAGGTTTCATAGAGCTCTATATTCTTAGGAATAGGTTCTGACATTGAGGCGTCCCCCAATGATAACCATAACCCGGAAGATTCTCATGAGACGAATTTTGAGTGTCGATGATCCAAGGATTGGGTTGTGCCAAAGTATCCTTCGAACCTACGGGCCTCCCATGCATCCTAGCTGGGGCCATGGCCTGTAACGCCAGAGTGCCACTCTCTTTGGCGTCGGCACCTTGCCTACCTCCGTGTAGGATGGCGCTACGTCCTCTTATAGGGACGTACTTCCTTGCAAGCATATTTGCAGCAGATATGTGATCTCGTCACTTTTAGTAAGGATCGAGATGAGACATAGTGGGGACAGACCACGACAATTCATGTCGTTCCTGTTGAACATCCATGTTCTTATCTCCCCCTAATGACGGGAAGACTGTCTCAGCAGAGTGACAACCCGCAAATCTAGCGGTAAGGAGATCGCCTAGCAAGGGCATTAAGTGGCGGACGATGGTTGGAGTCTCAAATCCAATTTTCTCATTCGTCTGTAAGGACCTATTATAGTGCGTTGTGGCGGCGCAATTCGCACATAAATGACTCACTCAAATGTGCGTAAGTACAAAATACTTGTACCCAGTCACTAGCTGTAACACATAGATTGAGTGGTGGTAGGTCGTAGACGAATTAGCATAGCTGCATGCGATATTGCATCACCCCAAGCGGATATATGGAGATTGGTGCGCATTACCAATGTCTTGACTACCACCGTAGTCGTTTCCGCGAAACCATTTGGGTGTGTTCATGAGAATGCGATGTCCAACATCAATCCCATTGCAATATCCATCGAAAGTCTTCGATGTAAACTCTCTAGCATTGTCAAGTCCAATAGGATGATCCGGGGAGTGAGCCCGTTGTCATATGGTATTTGCTAGGAGTGTAGCAGAAGCAGCATTTACAAGTGGACAATGGCACAACACGTGACCAACGTGTTTGCGTGTCAACCAACATCATAAGATATTTAAACGTTCGAAAGTTGGTTGAATCAGTCCACAGAATCCCCACGGATTCGATGTAAGAACATAATGAGTATTTTCATATCCTTTGCATAGGACGGTCTCAGTCCTAATTTCCCGAAGGAACAGGCTTTGCAAAATGAGCGAGAGGCCTTGGAAGCAACCAATGAGGATTTTGGTTGGGCCTGAGCGTCTGTAGCGCTATTAGAAGCAAAATGTGTGACTACATCACCCATCATGGCGTTGGAACCATGGAAAGTGGCATCCATGGCGTCTCGATCATGGGGTAAATCATCCATGGCGTCATGACCATGGGAATGGACTTCCATGGTGTCATGGCCATGGGTAGCGCCATTTATGGCGTTGTCACATGGGACTTGGGCGGCCCTATGGCTCCCCAAGACGGCTGCAGAGCCAGATGCTGCAATTATTGCAGTCTTGTTAAGCCCAGGAATCAATTTTCGATTCTTGCTTCTTCTCACTCTGAATAATGGATGTCCGTGTAAAGTCTTTAGTAGATTGATCATCATATCATAACCAGGATGACCTATCCTGTCGTGGCAAAGCCAATATGTGTCTAAATCTAAGAGATCTTCTCTTATAATTTTATTGGATTTAATAGCTCGAATAGTGACATAGAGTCCACTAGAGAGACACATAAACTTCTCTAAGATGCGCCTTTGTTAGCACTCATTAGAGGTATTGCAAAGGAACTCATCTCCGTTCTTTACATTTTCGCATGGAATCCGTTGGCTATTCATAGGTGCGATTTGCCCTAGGAGCGTAGAGAGTTTATGTGACAGTAATCAAGGTGCCATTTGGCAATGGGAACTTGGGCTATTCCATGTTCTTGAATTAATACTGATGCCCCAGCCATCGTAGTTACAAAGTCATATGCTCTGAATCAAAATGGAGTCATAATGAAAAGAACTCGAAATTGTATTCATAACCCAACGGAGTTACATCATTGTCTCTTTGACCAAAGAAAATCTAATCCAAAATGCTAGCTAATGCAAAACAATGGTAGCCGTCTAACTTCTTTCGGTATTTCCAAAATAAATGTGACCAGGTAAGTAGAGAGATGTCGGTGGAGTAATGCTCGCTTAAGTACCACTAATCTCAGAACCTTCCTAGATATCACAGTTACTTTGGGTGAGCCTACTTTGAAGAAAGACTAAACCATAGGCATTTACTACAAAAATAATATGGCAATTGCCTATTACATCTCTTGGAAAAATAAAGACTTAAACAGAATTGGCGATCTATTGATCCCAGCTAGATTTATAGTCTTTAACCCTTCATTCTAGATCATCATCTTGATCTTCTTGTTCCACATTGTGAGCTTCTCTTGCTTCACAATATGCTTTGTAGGCGGTGTTCTGCATGAGCTCTACAAATTTGTGCCCAATGATCGGATACTCCACATCGAGAACATACATCTCTTTACTCAGACTTCATTGATTGAGGTGCTTTGAAAGAGTCATTTAGATGGCTCTTAGTGTTGGTGGCGCCACCAACATGGCCAGAGGCGTTGCCTCCCTCTCTCTTTCCACGTTGACCTCTTCAGTTCCGTGTTTGCCTATTTTGGCGGTTACCTTCCCAAGTAGAGCGATTATATAGACCAGAACGTCCAAATGTATTCCTAAGATTAGGTTTCGCTCTTGACGCCCTTTTTTGGGGGCGCGACTATAATTGGATTCCAGAATATGCTATGTTCACACGAATCTCGAATTATAGTTCTTCACAAGGATGTTGTCAGGCTTTTCTCGACATTCATAGCTCCAATGAGCCCATGAAACCTTGTGATTCGTCCTGCAGTAACATCGATTCGATAGTTCTTAGAAACCATCAATGCAGAGACGGGGAATGTAGAGAGAGTCTTCTCAATCAACATCGCATTTGTGATCTCTTTACCACAGAATTCCATTAAGGATTTAATGCGAAGTGTTTCCGAATTGTAGTCAAGAACTGACTTGAAATCACATAAGCGGAGGCTATGCCATCTCACTTCTAGTTCAGGAAGTAAGGAGTCACGGATGTTGCCAAATCTTTCTTCGAGTGAGACCCATAACCTTCTGAGGTCTTCTTCATTCATATACTCGTATTGGAGCGAATCATCCATATGACGAGTCATTAGGATGATGGCTTTCGCCTTATTTGCCTCTAAGGCTGCTCTATTTGCTTCCAAAGCTTGAGCTTGCTCAACAGTTAGCACTTCTTGCCTAGGCTCGAGAATCGTATCCAGGATTCCATCGGCCTTGAGATGCTGGCGAATATCACGAACCCACTTGTGATATCCAGAGCCAGTTGTTCCCAATGGAGCGAAATCCAGGTTGTTCAGGTTACTCATCCTGAAAGAGAACAAGAAATTAGGGTTAGTTTCGGAGCGTAAAAGGCTATCACGGAAACATATAAAATTTCTGAGCGTAGTCGCTTCCAAGAAATTAGGAATTTCTGAGCGTAATCGCTTCCAAGAAATTCAATTCCAAGTGATATCGGATTAGATCGAAACAATGACGTAAGCGGTCGATCATAAATTCTCTACAAACTCTAAGTTTGGAGATCTCAACAAGCTCCAAGCTTGGAGTGAGCACGAACCCCTACAGTTCGGCTTAATTAGGTCTCCCCTATGATGAAGAAAGAGGGGTAGAAGAAGGGAGTTTGCAAGTCCCCGAGAAAAGAAGAAGAAATTGAAAAACTTCAAAAACGGGAAATTTTAGAAAAGTTTACCTCGAAAAGATGCCAGAAATCTTGGCCTGAAAAGTTGTTGGCTTGGCAGTGCAGGGATACTGTAGGATCGCTGCAAGGATGCCGCAAGGCCGCGAGGACGCTGCAGAGATGCCGCGAGGACTGTTGTGGGGCAGCTGCGGGGATGTCGCGAGGCCACGAGGATGCTACAGGGATGTCGCAAGGATGCTGAGGAGATGCCACGAGGATGCTGAGGATCTTGGGATTGAGAATTTAGGGTTTTGGCTATTTGTTTCAAGGTTAGGGCTTCGTGCTGATAACGTGTTTTAGAGAAACTGAAATTAAGAGGAATTCGCCGTGTATTCTCATTGATAATAAGAGCCTCTTTATATAGAGGATTACAATGCATAGAATATAAACATACAAGGAAAGTAACCTAGAGTTTGGGTCAGACACATAATCTAGATTTGCTTAAACAAAGAAATTTCAATAAATACAGAAAAAATCATGTAATATGATAATTGTAGGAACTAATTACATTTAATTTCTGGACATAATTTAGATGTAATCTATTGCAAAAAATTTCAATGGGGGCCACAGCCCCCTGTCGTCCTATATTGGCTCCGCCGATCAAAGACGAAAAGGAATGGATGCACATGGTGACCGGAATCAATGGAGAGTTGTTTCAGCTAGACTTTTTCTGTCTTTGCTATACTTGCTAGCTTGTATTCATTTTTGTTTGTTTATAAAAGTATTTGCGTTTCCATCGATATCTGAGACTGAGAGAGGCTACTAAACATTCATCTCTCAGATGAAAGTGGCTGAAGCATGCGTGTGCTCATACGTCGTAGAAAATTGGGAAATTGGTATAATTTAATACGACTTTAATTAACTATATTGCCTACAAGGAAGTTAAATGTTGATGCCTAACCTACCCTGCTAACCTGACATTGTTGTATAGACCAAAGAATCAAAACAGTATTAATTTCAGGTGATGGCGCTTTACCCTTTGCTCACTTTGTCCTTTCATCTATACTGAGAGCCAGCCATGCACGGACTTAACGTCGTCTTGTTGCCTCACGTCCCTTCTTCTCTCGACCAGCAAAACCAGTCTCCATCCGATCTAAAACTTGGTTTTCTTCAATGTTTGTTCCTACCATAACGTTCCTCATATTCCTTTGGGGCCTCAACAAGGCTGTTAGCACTTAGCACCGACAAATGAAGTTCTCAATTTTAATATTTCTCACAAAAAAAAATTAGTTATAGACATTAAAACAAATCAACTCAAAATTTCATCCGGACAAGATTTTGTTGGATGTCTCATAAGACATCTAAAATTTGTCCCAATCGCGGGAAATTCACTTCCGACCTCCGGTTTCCTGGAAAAAATAATTCGTGATTTAAGCAATACGATTTGTACTTTGAAACAAAATGATTCCTTGCACGTTAGGCCACATAGGATAATACGAGTTCATCATATCAACAAGTTCATACTCTAAGCAGCTAATCCTCAAAGAACTGGTTGATTTTATAATATATTTCCCTCTACAATCATCTCATATCAAGATTTACATTCCTATATCTGAAAATGAAAAATCATTATGTAACTAATAATATAATAAGGATAGTAAGCTAACTATTGGGCATTTCTATACAACTCAAATGTATCTCACAATTGGTGGCTCATCGAACAGGCTCCATGACCTCTGGAATCAACTTCTGCTGCAAAACAATAGACCACGTTGTAGGAAGAATTGTATAATCACATGTAAGTAGGGAGCCGGAGCTTCCAAAAACCATAAAAGAAAGATCTAATAGGATTAATACTCACTTACAGTGGACGTCTCCCCTTTCTGCATACCACCAACATTACTTTTGAATCATATGACATTCTACTCCACGTCATCAAAAGTGAAGGTCAGATGATTCATTCACAGATGGAAGAAATATATCCATGTGAGGAGCTTTGTTGCTCAAAAGTACGTGGTTAAATGATTCATTATGATTTAATATTGGCACTCTTAATGGGAGTCTCTATCAAGCGGCCTGATTCCTTTATTGAAAGAGTTCCCGCTTTCATCTTCTCATTTTCTGCCTCCTTCAGGGCTTTCTTTCTCCCAAATTCAAGCTGCTTACAGTTTTCCTCATGAGCTCGGACAAACATCCTCACAAAGTTGAGCAGAGTAGAGACAACTAAAGGATAAATTCCCAACAAGCACAAAGAGAAAATATGACACATTAAACACAAACAGGTAGAAAGGGAAAACAAAAGCACGACGCAGCACTTGATCACAAGAGATATACAGATAATAAACTGAAATTGTTACAATATATTTACCTTGCTCAAATGGGCAACGAGCAGGATCTTCCCCAAAATAAAGAGCCAATGCATCTGCATTTCTTCCCTGAAGACAGACCCATTGAATAATACGCTTAACAATGTTTTCGTTTCACGTCACAAACAAACCATTGGTGTTCAAATCCAACTGCTTTAAGCAAAACTTCATACGTACCACATTAGAATAGAGTAAAGCCAAGGACCTCACTTCAGCTTCAGCATGACCAAGAAACTCCTTTAGCGTCTGAACATTTCAGAGTGCGTAATATTAAGTCAATATTGAGATAACAATATAGAAATAAAAATACTACGAACAGCGACAAGATCTTTGCAATTGGTGATCTGTTTGATATGAGAACCTTTATGGTATTCATTTATGATGACCATATTTTGTTATCAGCAATACCAAGAAGTGGTAGATACTACTCTCAAATTTATCTGAGACTGGTCCTCAACGAGTAAACAAGTGGCATCAGGTCATTGCATAATCCCGAAGAGAGATAATTACATGTACAAACTCTATCCCATTTCATTTTGGTTCCCTTTCTTTCATCGAAAGCTTTGGTTACTTTACATCTTTCTTCTTAGTTCTCTTTGAAGCTTATTGTATCCTCAAGGCAATTTAGTTAGCTAACCCCAGTAGATATGTATGCATGGAGAGTATGTAACCTTGCAAAAAGTTTCTGACACAGGACCATCATTTTCTGAGGCAGTCAACTCTTGTACAACCTTCTCTAAGCCTTTGCTGATGGCTTGCATTTCCTCTGCCAGATATTTCAATTGTATCTACATAATTATTGAAAATTCAGCTCACCCATGCCAAATGTACAAGGAATTTATCGTACCTAATAGAATTTAAAGAAAAAGGACGTCATACCTTTGTTGAAGCCTCCAAATTTACAAGGTCTTTAGGAAAATCAAGAAGTTCTGGCAGTTTTTCCACAAGTACCTATAGTTTGTTAAAGGTGAATATTATGAACACAATTGCAAAGGAGCTCAAAATTCATGACGTTAGAACAGCCACTGTTCAGTTTGTATTTAAACCTAAGAATTTTTTTTCTGTTGCTAAATATATAAAAAAGTTCTACAAAATAAAATGGACCAAAAGTCTTAAAAATGATGCTTCACCTTACAAAGGTAATGCATGAGAGTCATCTTGTTATTCCGGGCTCGCGTATCAGTGAGCTTTAGGAGGCTATCCAATCGAAATCCAATAGCAGAACCTATAGGAGTAATTGAATAAGATAACTACTGCCACAGAGAAAAAATACAGGGCGTTGGAGCTTTAAGGAAAAAGATCTTTAAAAATAACCACAGAAGAAATAGGACCAGTTTGATACTGATTATATAGCTTTTTTTGTCTTCTATGCATGCCAAAGTAGTTTCTTTCATAAGTTACTGCTTCTTTGCTACGATTAACAGAAAACCATTTCTAACTTGCAACTCTGGTATTTTTACCAAAACAGCTGTACTTTAACTTTTGTACAACGTCAAAGTGTGCTGTGAGATATAACATATCCATACTATATAAATCATGAACATGTATAAACCAAATATACTCACCCCTTGCAGTTCCATGATTCAAGGCATTACCCAGAGAAAGAATGGTTTGCATGATCCTTTTCAGCTTTTCTGAATTTCTGATCTGAAAAGCACATTGATTGGAATGCTTTATGAGAAAATTGTTCAATTAAGAAAAGAGCCTTAAATACTAGAAAATGAGAAGAAGCTTGCCTCATCTGCTACTGAATTGACGGTGTTTAAATTCTTTCTAAGGTCAGAAACCTGCAAAAAATGCAGCACCATGGACAAATGCATAACAACAAGCACAAGACTAAGATATTGTCTGGAACTTCACAATTAGAGAAACTGTCCTCACCTGGGAATGGAATTGTATTTTGAATGCGAAAACTCTGAGCTTGGGTTCTACCCGTGGCACTTTCATTAATTCTAGGAAAAACTATCATAAGTTGCATAAGGAAATTAATGTATGCATCATGACGTGAGAGGTAAACAGGGGAAATTATAATCCACACTCACCTGTTCACATTTTCCCAAATTTTCCTTATCTCCGTTATAACCCTGCCCACCAAAGCATAATATATTATTCAAGAACAGAAGGCCTACATATGTCTTGTATGCAATTCCAAGTATAAAAATAATCAGCTCAAATATACAAAAGCTCTCAACTTGAGGTGGAGTGGAGGATTACAAATAGAAAGTTACCTTGAGTAAGTCCATCTCTTCTTTTGTTGGACAAAACTTTATGAGGTTCTCAACCTGATCAATATCTAATGCTGACTCATCCAAGGTGAGCACTGAACTCTGAAAGACGTTAATAAGGAAAGCAAGGAACCAATTAAACAAGCTGGAGTTTCTTGATTAAGAACTTGCATCGAATATCTAGATACCAGAACACAAGCATATATCATGCATCTATTAAAGGAAAGAAAAAAAAAAAAAGCTTTTATAACTGTCCTGCTTAATCAGGACATCATGTTCAGTAGTCAAGTCAAAGGATACAAAATCAACACAAATATCCCACAGTGAATAACTGTTTTTATATAAATTGAAACAATATAGAGAAATACCATGTCATCCTATTACTGGCACCCATTCATTTACAGAATCACAAATTTAACTCAAATTGTTAAGGAGCATATACAAGCGATGAAATAGATATATCATATATGCCTTTATATTTAGCTTACCATCAAATCTGGCAAGGGGATTTTAACTTTAGTAAGCATTATTTCACAGTTATAAGCCCGCCTCAGCTCAATCTGCAAGAACCAGAACATCCCTCGTGAATATTGGGGCAGAAAGACAACTCAATTAATCATGTGTAAAGGAAACCTAGAAAAGGAAATCTGCTAAAGCGATATTTAGTTCATGGCATATGACTTGCAAAAACACAAATATCATATCCTTTACAATACGCTAAAAAGATGATAATCAGAGAGCTGTTGCAAGCACGGATAGACTTAAATGACCAAGCACCATTGCTATGGATTTGGTGCAAACATACTATAATGTTCCATCTGCACAAACAGCTAAGTCAATATTTGATCCATATTTATACGCTACAAAATTCCTTGAGGAAGCCATCGGAAAGCAGAACCAATTATAATCATAACTTAACTCAAACTATTACTAAAAAAAAAAATGGAAAAGGTATAGAATGCTACTTACCAGCTGAAGTTTCTCAGATTTAGGTCCTGTGGCTCGACGTCCAGATTTTCCCCCTGAATTTCCATGATCTGAAGTTGGAGTAGCTGCAGAAAAAAGACTCTCAAGTTCTGACATGTCAAACTCTGGAGCCCTGAAACACAGTTAATGAAATCAGAATTATAAGATCCTGCATTGTATGAATTGAAAGATCCCTTAACAAGTGAGGCATACTTGATTGCTTCATCAGGCCTTTGAGCCTCTGCCCATAAGCTCCCTTGCATCGCTCTTGTTAATTTTAACCAATGATATGGCTTCAGATTCGCCTTTTTAGGTTGAGCCTGATTTCTTGAATTCGAACGCGATAGACCCCGTCCCTTTGCACTAAATGGAACTCCAGAAGGTGGTCCGGGAATTGAAGGTACATTAACATTACTAGCCCTCGAAGGAGATGTTGGGGCAGAACCAGCAGTTTTTAATACCCCATTCGGAAGAGTAGGAGGTGGTATGGGTGGAACAGGTGCAGAATACTTGGAGAAGGATTCCTTTGATGCAAATGCTGGAGGAGGGGGTGGTGGTGGAGCTGAAGATGTTGCAGCAGAAGTTGAGGCAGGCCCTGAACGTATAGGAGGTGGAGGTGGTGGAGGGGGACCAGACATGACTGGTGCTGACGACTCCATATGCAGCACAGAAGAAGTGGGACAAGCAGCTGAACAAGCAGAACCAGGGGGTGGAGGGGGACCTGCAGTGGAGGTTTTGGCAATGGATGATGAAGGTCGTCCTGAAAAAGGAGGTGGCGGAGGGGGAGGTGGGGCTGAAACTGAGTTCTTGACAGAGGATGATGTTCCTGGAAAGGAAGGAGGAGGTGGAGGTGGAGGTGGAGGCGGATTTGAGGCTGAAACTGAGTTCTTGACAGAGGATGATGTTCCTGGAAAGGGAGGAGGAGGTGGAGGCGGATTTGGGGCTGAAACTGAGTTTTTCACAGAGGATGTTCCTCGAAAGGAAGGGGGAGGGGGAGATGAAATTAAATTCTTAACAGAGAGACATGGAGATGCCCCTGAAACAGAAGGGGGTGGAGGCGGAGGAGAAGGGAGAGTTGACACTAAGCTCTTGACAAAGGATGATGGAGATGCCCCTGAAAGGGAAGGAGGTGGAGGAGGGGAAGAGGGAACTAACGCTGACTGACCTCTACCCTGTAATGTAATTTCAGAGTCTTGGAGTGCATTTGAAGTTTGTTGGGGAACCGCTGGTGGCAGGGGAGAGGGTGGATTAACAGCAGGAGTCTTTGCTTTAGTTGCATCCCCTGAAGATTGCAATGACAATGGCAATGATGATTGTGATGATGACGGTAGTCGAGGCGTGGGAATAGACAGCTGACCAGGCTGCACAGATTTCGGTACAGTTAAAGCAGCAGCTGAACTAGAGTGGGAAGGTGGAGATACAGTCACAGGATGTATGATTTGTTCTTCACTACTAGATGCAGCGTGATCATGCAGCAGAGCTGTAATGCCAAGGGCTGAGGGTGCACTTTGATATCTCGACATAGGCGCTGGTGATCCTTGCAAGGGACTACAATATGAAACTGGTGCAGATAGTGAAGCTTTATGTACTCGCTGAGTTATGAATTTAGATTGGGCAGGTCTTTGGAGAGCTACTTGCAGTTCTTGGGGTTCAATCTTTTTTCTACTTAAATTGGCATCTACAGACAGATCAAAGTTCGACATAGATTGCTCCCGAAAAGCCACATGAGTGGGACTCTTGATATTATTTTCTGGCTCCTTTGGTTCTGATTGAAGTTTTGCAGGAATTGACTCTGCCAAGAACCTCCCTGTTTCTGGAGCATCAGTAGAAGCACTGCCTTGTTTCCCCTGAGCCACGGATGTGGAACTCTTGATATTACTTCCTGATTTAAGTTTTGACACTGGCAATAAGTTGCCTGTTTCTGTAGCATAAGCAGAAGCACTGCCATGTTTCCCCTGAGCCACGGAGGTGGGACTCTTGATATTATTTTCTGATTTAAGTTGTTCAGCAGCTGGTTCTGTGGTATTGACTGAAGCACTGTCCAGTTTCTGAATAGCATTTGATGACGCAATCCGCTGGAGCACATTCAGCGCTACATCTGTTTTTGGATGTAGCCAATCTACACTGCTAAAGATCTCTTGGACTTTTTCAAATGCTTCCACTGGAAGGCCATCTTTCTCCTCAATACCAGGCAAATCAATTGATATAAGAGAAGGACCGGCATCCATCTCCGAGAAAAGAACCTTCAATCAGATAAAAATTAATAATAGTATTATTGGAGATGAAAATAGTAGTAATGTAAACAAAAATAATGTGCTGTCATACATAGGAAAAGCAGAAGGGGAGGATGGATACCTCTGCTCTGAAATCCTTGGGAAATTGATCTTTAACATTCCATAGTATGTCTATTTCATCACGATTAAGCATTAGAATATTGGACCTTATAAAGGCCGTATTGAACATGATCCGAAACATCATCTCTTCACGTTCCAGATCGTGATCCAAACTAATACACTCTAGAACCACATCACCTTGGACATGGCAGTGGATATCAATTTTAACTAGTTCACAATCTGCCTGCACCAATATATGAAGAATTAGGATGAACTCCAACATAAAGATAAATGTAAACATCACATGTGTACAACACATTTCCATATCTTTATCAGCAGATAGATAAATGTGATCAACGTACATGAGAACAAATTACCAAGAAAAAGCTCTTGTTGAGCAATGAGAAAAACACAGTCAAAACCATCTACGATTACCAGAAGAAAAAAAGAAAAAAAGGAAAAAAAAAAGAGCATGGAAGTGAAAGAAATGCCTTAAACCACCTGCTTGTAATATCGTACAAGTTTGCTCCTTTTTGGAGTAGAAAACAAAATTTTGGGAGTCCGATCAGCAGCCATGAAAGGATCCTGTCCATATATTCTAAATATTGGACGGCAACCACCCTCTCCATCCAAATTAGGAATTAATCTAATGATTATGCAGTCCAATGTAAGTGCCCTATCCAGTGGAGGCCATTGCGTTCCAACATTTCTTCTTGTTATATACTGAAGATACCTCAGCTGTGAGGGCATTGGATTCAGCGGTGACATTAACTGCAGAAGTTCTCGAGGTGCTTGCTTGTAGATCATGTCTAACGTCTTGTGCTCCCCAGTGTATTGCTTCCGGTAAATCAAGAGTGCAGCCAGCATGAAGGCCAATACCAACCATCCACCTCGTTCACAATGCATCAAGAGGACATTTTGGTGACCGAGTGATAGCCAGCTTTCACTTGATCTCAAGAAGTGGTGGATTGTCTCCATTGTGAGAAGTGGGCAACCTTCATAGTGTCGCGGGTAGTCCATTACTGTCATGTCATACTCAGACAATATATTAGCAATCAGGCTTTGGTTTTCTCCTTCTCGAAAGTTAAAGACCATGAATGAAGCATCAAGGAACTGTTCACGGAGTCGACCCACTATGCCTCCTATGTAGACTTTATACTCATCATCTTCCCAAACGTCCGTGCTAAAACAGCAATCAAAAACTGCATGTGCAGAGAAATTAATAGCAATCATCTAGAAAAAAATGTACGGGGGGTAAATTCTTCTGCAGCACATACATGTAATCCAACAAACATACAAATAGTTCTTTTCAGTAATATACGCATTGTCCAACTTTCAAAGGGTACATAAAAAGAGAAGATAAAATGGATTATTACATAATAATGCATCATGCCACACAATTTTAATAAATATTAAATTGCTCTCATATTATTAATAAGCTCACAAAGGGCTCCATTACATTTATATGGAAAAAGTAAGTTATCTGCAGATTTCTTTCTTTCTATGGGTAATATCATGTTCAATAGTGTAAATGAATGCCCGAGACATAGACGGAAATTTCAAGTGTTAAACAATCTCCATTTCCATTCAAGTAGTTTCTATAAAACTAGTAAAGTTCACTAAGAATGGTGTGTATCTCCAAATATAGACACCTCAAATTAAAATAGCTAGGCAGTTATATATGAGTTAAGATTCTAACAAATAAACACGTAGGTTGTTAGGAGCACCAGTGTTTGAAATTGAAGACGCAATGTCGAACCCAGAGAAAAGCAAAAACTACAATGAGAAAGTAGAGAGACGCATACCATAAACCCTTTCGGAAATCTCCAAGAGGCCATCAGGCGGCTTCCGATAAAAGAACTTTCTGAACAGCGCCATTGCGTTTCAAGATCCGAAAGAACAAGCAAGGTGCAGACCTAAAACCGCAGGGACATTGGGCCAAAACACAAACCCATGGGAGGTGATATAGCAGAGATCACAAAAATTGGGAAATCTATAGAATGAATAGGAGTGGGGTGATGATGAGATGAGAGTGTGGGATTTTGCCGGGTCTCTAAGGAAAACTTTAATCGTGTTGTTGCTGTTGTTGTTGCAGGGGCTGTCTTGGCATTCACACTTGGTGTGTGTGTGTGTGTGTGTGTGTGTCACAGAGAGAGAGAGAGAGAGAGAGAGAGACTTAGCTTTCAATCAAGAACAACAACAACAACAAAGGAGCGTCGTCGTTGGGGACTGAGACAGAGAACGTGAACGTCGTGCTTCTCCTCTTCGTACGTTACAGTGAGAGGAAAGAGAAACAAGTCGGATATTGGCGAATTTTGTTAAACAAAACAGAAACAGAATAGGAAGAGATAATAAGCAAGGTAAGGAAAGGAAAGGGGGATCTGGGCTTTGTCTCTCTCTTTCGCTCTCTGTCTCTGTCTGTAGGTTACGAGCGAGATTATTAAAACGGAGTGACGATAATGATGTGTCCTTTGATTTTATTTCCTTTCGCTTTTTCTTTTACACGATTATTTCCTTACTTTACTTGGGCACGTGCGTGCAAGTTCTCTTCCTGACTCACTCGCACAAAGCCACAACCGTTTTCTTTAGGTAAGTTATTAATTTTTATTTTTATTTTTTTAATTTGTCAACTCTTTTATAAATCAGTGAAATTACGTATAAGGATCTATCATAGTAAAGTTGTTAGAAAGAGTCCTTACCCAAGCAATTTAACTTTTTAATGAAACAATGAAGCACATCCAAAATGACTCTTCACTACCTATAAAGAAAAACTCAAATGTGCATGAATATTGCGGGTCTTGGCAAGAACATTTCACATACTACAGTGTATTCATACTTCATCTCCATAAGGAGAGGAGTCTTCCTAACCCGTTTAACCACATTAACATAAAAAGCAAAAAAATACTAGTTCAACCCGAAAACCAAAGCCCAAACCCGACTCAAATAGCCTTGACTCGGGACCCAAACCCATGAATGGCAAGCAAACCCTATAGGATTTTACCTTCCCTCACCAGCCGTCACATGACTCAGCCGTATTGTCACCAACCACGACAGCATAACCGCCATCGAATGCCTCATTATCCACAACCTCAAATCCATGTCACCAGTCATGACCAACTAACAAGTCGCCCACCATAAGCTCACGATCACCACCAATCTAATCGCTCTGACGCACTTTCCTTATCCACCACCCACGCCGAAACTAGCATATGACATCCCATTTTATTAAAATCAAGTGGCAAAGTTTAGCATATGTAATCCCATTTCATGAGAATGGTTCATTTTCATTTTGAAATAGATGACTATAGTATTCTCAATTCAAAAAGTAAAGATAGCTCGACAATTTTATTTGTTACTTAGATTTTTTCTCTCTAAAAAAAAAATTAGTATCTAGCCTAGTTATTTTTCTTTATTATTGTTTATTTTTTATTTATTGTTAGTATAGTTATCCTAACAACCTTGCTCACCTAATGGACAATTTTAAGTGGATCCAAAAAAATCCTAAGAAAGAATGTGTTGCAAGCACCATACAAATAGAGTCTGGTATATGTGTAATAGCGCTCTTCCAGTGGCGCACGACATTTGAGCAAGCCATCGGCTTTACCGATGTTTCATGGTCTATTGCTGAATGGGTGATTTCATCAAAGGGCTCAAGGGCATTTTCCTTGGAGTGCTGCTGCTTGAAGTTTTGACAGGATGGGCTTTAAATGTGATTCTGGGGGAACACTTCTGAAGCACGGTGGTCGGGTTGTTCTAATGATGGGGATGTTAGTGGCAAATTGAGAGGGACTAGATTTTGGTGCGCTTCGTTTCCAAGTGGTGACGCTGGCGTCTGGTGGACTACATCAAATTGGCATTTGGGTGAACTCAAACCGATTTGTGTTCGGGTTTGCTTGAGTTTAAGTGTTTGGGGCTCATGGTGGTCGGAGTTGCTTTGTCGGTGGCATCTGAGATCGGAGACGACGTGGTCATGGCTGCGGTGGAAGCATCGATGTGGTTGTGGTTGTTGTTGTAGCCACTGAGTGAAAGAGATGGAGACTTGGGCTGGGTTCGGGCCATTTTGCTAAGGTTTTGAGTGAGACTATCCTTTGGGCTGCCCTTACTTGGGCCTAAGTGTTAGCCCTAGGCCGACCATATGTTAGTAGCTTAGTTTACTTTTAATAATTCCCTACGTTTTATAGGGAGTTACGCACTTTTATTTGTGTTTCTAACGAATCTTCTAGAGTAATACCGAAGGAGGATTCAAGCTATTGTTTTTTGTGAGCTTTATCCAATGAATGACATATTTCTATGTACCACTGCAGATGCTAACACATATTCTTCTTTTGTTTGATTGTAGCGAAAATGTATGGAACGACCATTTTGGCTTTAGATAAATAAAATCATACACTTTTGTCTCTTAATTCCGCATAAAAAAAAACACTTTTGTATCTTAATTAAAAAAAAAGATCGATAATGAACTATGAGGGATAAATGCATCTCAACCGCATCTGTTAAATTAAAAAACTGAAATTATAACAACTTAAAATTGTGTATTTATTTCAGCCATTAAATTCATTTATTTCTCACAAACTTTTAAAAATTGTTTTTTAGATAAGCAGGCCTAGTTATTCTAGTTCTTTATTTGTTGAGATTTTTGTTGTTACGTGTGTTTCCTAGTGCATTAATAACTAGTGACTAATTTTATGAAAGAAGCGGGAAGTATCTACTTGTAATGTTCTCAAACCTTTGTCCCCAACAAATTAGATGCCACCACATAATATTATCATCTTGAGTAACTAACGTGAAACAAGAACCAAAACACGCAAGTAAATGCAGGTATAGGGGTTTCAAGGCTCCTAAAAACACGCAAATTATATGTGCCCCACTTGACCTTAATATGTCTAAAATATCAAAGGTGAACAGAGGACCCGACGACGATAACCCGTCAGCATTCTTAATCAGATTGTTTAAGATGATGACAACAAATCACAAGGCAACCCACCTAATTAATTAGCCAATAAAAATTGGATGGGCCACTGCTTTTTATTTTCTCGCTTGGATAATTTAAGTCATAAATGAGAGGAAAAAGAGTGGATATGTTTGTTCACTTGTTGCGTACATTAGAATTTAATAGGGTTGTATTCGGGTGTGTCGGTTGAAAGATAAATTTTTTGATAGGGCAGATGTGTTATTTGGCTGGTATATCCGGTCAATTATGTTTATCTGTTTTTTTATTTGTATTCTGAAACTACATATGTTTAATGAAAATAAAATACTTAAAATACCTCATGCATATGCACTGATTGGTTGGGCGTACCGCCACATAGCACACCTGCTCTATCTAAGAATCTCTCGCCGGTTAAGAAATAATTAGTAAATAACAACCTCAATTTCATATTATTATAAATTTGCACCAACACCATTTAACCGATATTAATTTGGTTTTTGGATAAAAGAGGTTGGTGAACAGCCACCTTAGTATTAGTCACGGCACACCAACTGATCTCAATGCATCCTATTATTTATTTTTTGTCAATATTTAGGAAGGGCTAATTACCGACTAAACTGAATCAAAATCAAGTGTGCAATTTTGGATAATAAAGTCATCCGTTTCCCTTTGCCTTTCTATGCCACCCCACCAATCTATGATAGCAATAAGATTTCAAACTGCAACCGCCGCGATGGTAATGGGGTAAGCTAAACACGAGACCACAGATCATAATTTTCTTTTTACTGATTTGTCTCCTATCATCAAATTGAGGTCAAATTTTATATAACTTCATCCAAAGTTTCGTTAAACTCAACTTTTAATGTTTCATATACTCCAATGAGTTACCTTAACATGTTTCAATATGTTTTATCGACGATGTGAAATAACCAAAATATCATGTTAATGAGTGAACTATAAAAATATTCGAGTGTCATAAAACAAGCGGTGAACTTAACAAATTTGCATCTGATTATTTAAAATTGCTGATATGGAGGGAATTTGGTTCTTTTGTGTTTGAATAATATAATATGTAAGGTTTTAGATGAATACTAGCATTTCCGGCGTCTTAAACACATGTGTGAAATATTTATATCCTTACTTTTAATTTAATTGAGCACTACTGAGTATGAAATATGAACTTATAATCTAAGCGCGAGATTGTAAGTTCTAAATGGTTAGCTAAGTTAAAATCACGACTCGTCTTGTCCAAGAAAAAGCTAGGGTTTCCATCTCCTTCTCAAATACTTGTCTCGTCCGGCAGCGCACCCGCGTCAACGCGGGCTTCCAGCCTCGTCTGCGTGTTGCATGTGTAGCCGGACAGAGTTGTTCCTCCTCGGATTTATGAGGTCTAAGTGTTCACTGGCTGGATTTTTTGGCTCAAGCGTGGTCCAAGAAAGGTGGAGGGGAGGTGGATGTCTGGAAGTGTAGATCGTTTCTAATATGGTCTTCTCTCATCGTGGGCGTTCACTGGTGCTAGCTGATGTGGGGGTAAGGCTGATCTGTGACGGGATCGGGGGTCACCAACTTTTCAACGATCTGGGCCACAATTCTGCTCTCAGCGAAGATATGTGAGGGTTGGTGGCGTGGTGATGCTTGTTGGTTGGGGCTGGATCGTTGGCGGCGGGGGTGACGGCGGATTGATGGTATGTAGCTTCGGCGTTTGCTGGGGTGTTTGGGGATGGGCCGGGCTTGGGCTTTAGGCCTTGTTGGTGGACTTGATTGGGCCTTGTGGGGCTGCTAAGGTTTTAAATATTTTTGCTATTTTATTTCCAATAATTCCCTTTTTGGGAGCTATGCACTTGTATGTGTTGTTGTGTGCCTATTTACTATGAGTTTGTTCATAGTTATATGCTCACTTTGCTTCTTGATATGTCTAGTCAAAGACAGCAAAATGATCTGTAATGATCATCTTGATATGAGTTTTATACCATATTGATTTTTAGTTCATGTATTGCAACCACCGTAGACTGAAATTCTGGCAAGATTTTATACCATAATTAACGATTGCTTCATCTTATTATGGCATGAATCTTGTTCTTTCAAAACCGTTGATGCGTATACAGAGAATCATTGCATTAACTTTCCTAATTAATGGTTTTGGCTTGTTAGGTTGGTGGTGATATATCTTTTGTTTTTTTTGGTTGGTGCTGATAATTCCAAATTAATAAAAAGTGATAATAACTGGACAACAATATTAAAAGAAAAAAGAAAACCAGCACATTTGAAATTCGAAATTCAAAATTTGTTTCGTAGAAATTAAATAAAATAAAGGGGTTTGAATGTTTGATTATCAAATTCCATGAAAAAATAAAATAAAATCTGGTTGGGAATGATCATAAATACTGTAGTAGAGTAGAGAGAGGAAATGGAAATGGAAATTGAAATCGGTAAACCCTAGGGAAATGTGCGGCGAAGTCCCAATGAATTTCCCTCCATATCTGTCGACGATTTAAATCTGTCCGTCCACTCTGTCACTGGGAAATCATCGCATTTATTTCAGAAAGATGCAGAAGAAGGAGGAGGAGGAGGTTTCGTCCAAGTCCTTTAAAACCCACGAGACTCGCCGCATTCTCCGCATCGCTGATATTCTACTCGTCGACGGAGACGAAGACGGAGACTTGTTTGAAATGGACCAACCCCGAAAGACCGACCACCACCTGACCATTACACAGTGCTCCACGCCGCGCCGGATCATTTCCCGATGGTTCTCCGCTCTCAAGCGTGCCAGACCCAGAAAAGTTAACGCCCGGAGCGACAAAAGAGACAACGAAATCGTCAAAGATAGCAATCTCCCCCACACCAGGTGTTCCACAAATGGTTTCAACAGCGACGGAGGGTCAGGTACGACTGAAATGAAGTTCTTGATTACTTGTATTTTTGTCGAGTCTGGTTCATTTTTCTTATGACTACAAATTACAGGACGTTGTGGTATGGATTCGAGCTCGTTCAATTTGGGGGTGGCGTGTGGTCTGCTTTGTGTGGTTGCTGCTGGTAAAAATGAACTGAACAAGATGGTGGAACTGCGGACACAGATGGAGCTGATTCTCCAAAATGCCGAACAGGAATTGGGCAGTAAGAATGCACTTATAAATAACCCTAAACCGCCGGCGGAGTCTAATGAGATTAATTTTACTTCTTTCTCCACCAATTTCCAACAAGCATCGACCTCTGGTAGCCAGTTTTCTCTTCAATCTGTTGGCGGCCGCGACGAGTGCTCAGATTATTGTGTTGGAAATGAAGGAGAAGGAGACGAATACGTGGCAGGAATAGATCAACTAGAGGTAGAGCTTCGAGCCGAATTAGAAAGATTGCAGCTCCAATTGGATTCAGAAAGTACTTCATCCATTTCAAAGTCCCCACAGCAGCAGAGGGTAGAGGTACATATTACCCCTTAAAGTTTAAAAGATGGACTTGATTTCCTACTTTTTTGGGGAATAAATAACTCGTGAAGTGAATGTTTGTAAGTGTTGAAAATGTGGCAGGGTATGGGAGACATTGGTTCAAACCGTCGTGAAGGAGACTCAGTATCAACGGTTTACAGTAGTGATCATGAAATGCTCTGGGGCTGTGGATTTGCTCCGCTTGAACTTGAGAGAAAATTGCATGAAGTGCTGGAAGCGAGACAAGGAGAGCGGATAAAAGAACTGGAAGATGCTTTAGAATGTGCAGAGCAGAAGCTTGAGGAGAAAGAAAGAGAGGTTTCTTGGTGGAGAAACGCTGCCATACTTATGTCAGGCCATGATCAAGAACCTTCATATTCGCATGGTTAGGAAACAACCAAATTGTACAGAGGGTGAGGATTGATTTCCGTTTTGAAGATTGGCTGTCCTGGTCTTTCAATTGTAGTCGTCAAGCGTGATAATTAAGTAGCTAGTCTGTCTGTTTATGATTGAACTTTGTACTATTTTGATCGAGAATGTATCATCATAGTTTTGTCTTTTCACAGTTGTTTTCCATTGGAAGCGAAACAAATTTACAAACAGCTCAACCTACGCAATTATTAACGCGCAATTCCAATGAGAGTGTTGTTTCAGTTTAGAGGATTTTATTGTTTAATTTTGTCCTCTCAAAGAAATCGGGCCAAATCATTAAATTTGGGTCTCTAATGCAGAAAATATGGGTCAAGTCATGTGGGCTTGGTATTAGTCTTGGATACCTGCATCATTGGTGTTTCTTATTTTTGGTTTAGTGTATGACAGTGCGTGTTGTTGTGACACTTGGACGGAAATAGATATCATCATTTGATCCGTGGGCCTAGGCGCCCGCAAAAGCCCATCCGGGTCCCAAGAAAAGCCCGTTTCGATATATCTGCACCCTAGTTTGGTAGTGAGAGGCTCACCCGTTGATTGGGTAGTTTATTATTGTGACGCAATGACACACAATACATCATGATCATGGGCTGCCGCTTTTGTTTTTTGTTTGTTTTTTTTTTTTTTTTTATCCCATTCTTTGTATTATAGCAATGCAAGAGTCACAGAGTAATGATATTAAATCCACTAGCTAGCCCAAGTGGCTTTGGGTAGTTGGCGAAGTGGGTGATCCTTTATAGGTTTAACTGTTTAAGTCTTTGTAAATTGACACCAATCATATCATTATGGACACACACCATTTATTTTCACACCGAGGTTTCTTGGCGGTCGATAAAATAGAGTTTTTATTGCGACTTTCAAATATGTCTACTTGATCTTAATTTATTATGAATTATTAAATGATATATATATCTTACTATAAATTAACTATTAAGAATAATAATTATATCAAAAGATTATTATATTTATTTTATGTAGATTTTTCAATTCAATAATATTAGATTGTATTCCTTATTATTTTATTTATTTATTTTAATTTTTCAATTTCACTACACATTCATTAAAGCATTCATACATATTTAATAAGAATTAAAAATATGATTAAGATCATGTGACATAAGAATATATGATATATGTTGAACGCCTATTGGTGAGGGAAAACAAAAAATAAATTCTTTTTATGATTTATGATCTAAATCTACGTCTATCTATTATATTTACAAAAAAAACTAGCAGTTAAAAAAATGAAAAATATTTAAATAATTAATCATGATTCATGAGGTACAAAAAATGTAGAAAAAAATAAACATTAAAAAACAAATTATTATTTTTTGCACAACTAAAATAGAATTTTTTTTAAAAGAAAACACAGAATAGTTCATGTCATTTTCTTATTGATTAGACATTAATTTTGAAACTCAATACCACTTCGGACGACGGATTTCCGACCTATCAGTTTGTGTGCAGTCCTGTATAAGCTTATTTCAAAGTCAATTGTTAATAGAATGACAAGTATGCTGGATGCAGTGATTTCTCCCACCCAGAATGCGTTTGTTCTCGGTCGGAATATCCATGACAATGTCATTGCTGCCTTTAAGACGGTTCATTCTATTCGAAGAAAGGCTGGAAGTGGTGAAACTAATTTAATTCTTAAGCTGGATATTAGTAAGGCATATGATCGGGTGGAATGGTTGTTTCTGGAGAAGATTATGCTAAAGCTGGGGTTTGCAGAAAAGTGGGTGCAGCTGATTATGAGGTGTGTTTGTTCTACATCCTTCTCAGTTCTTTGGGAAGGACAACCTACTGGTTTCTTCCGACCTTCAAGAGGATTGAGACAAGGGGATCATTTTTCCCCATATCTCTTTCTATTATGCTCGGAAGGATTATCGAGCTTATTCTCCCATGCAGACACATGGCGTCCAGGCAAGTAATTGGGCACCCTCATTCTCACATCTACTCTTTGCAGATGACAGTTTGGTATTCGCTAAGGCAGAGGTACAGGAGGTTGTTAATTTGAAGCAAATCCTTCTTCTTTATAAGTCTGCGGCGGGTCAAAAAATCAACTTTGAAAAATCAGCAGTGGCGTTTGGACCTGGAGTGAAGTTACTCTCATTAAAGCAGTTGCTCAGGCTATTCCTACCTACACAATGAGTATCTTCAGATTGCCTAAAGGAGTGCAACGAGCTTTTCAATCAAAGATCACTAGGTTTTCGTGGGGTAAGGGGGGAGGATTAAAAGGAGTGCATTGGTGTAAATGGGAAAAGCTTTGTTGTAGTAAATGGGAGGGAGGACTTGGGTTTCGTGACCGGGAGGTATTTAATCAAGCGCTTCTTGCCAAAACATTCTAGCATATTATGCAAAATCCAAACTAGTTAGTGTGCAGATTACTCAGGGCTAAGTATTTGCCACAGAGGGAATGGATGAATGCTCGAATTGAGAATGGGCCATCTTTGGTTTGGATGAGTCTTGTTTGGGGAAAAGAGGTGCTGGATATGGGGATGCGGTGGAGGGTAGGCAATGGCTCACTAATTAATCTGAGGCTTGACACTGTCACGCCCCGAATTTTAAAATAACATTCAAAATCCGAAACATGAAAATTATCACAACTCAAAATAATGATCCTGAAAATTTCTTTTCTTAACAACCTCACCACATGAAATAAAATCAAAACCGAATTTAGTCTCAGTTAATTATTACAACTCAAATCCAAAATGAACTGTAAAGCTCTCAATGAGCATACACATCTCACAACTAATGAAATAACAAAAACTGTTGTAACACCTAAGCCGCTCGGTCACCTCCTTGGTTATCCTGACCTGCAGGAATATCCGCTACACCATTTGAATAGTGTACCGGGATTGCAACAACACAAAACCCAGTAAGCTTATGAAAGCTCGTATGAGTAAAAGAAAAAACTGTTGTTTAATTTAATCATAATCAATTCTACTCAAGTCAACACTCAACCATTTCCACAACCACGAAATACTAACAATCTAAATCAAATACCAAATCAATAAATCAAGACAACCCCAACTCACATCTTTCTTCACAAAACCTCAACATCGTATTTATAAAAATACGGTACATGACATACTAGAGCTCTAACTGAATCGTAGCCCGTCACCTGGCCTAGGTTATGGCATCCGACATAACTATCATTATCGTATTTCATCAATATGTATACTTATATACATATTTAGAACGTCCGATAATTTCACATACTCAACCAATCATATCCCATCATCCACCCAGGATTAGAGCGTCGGATTACCCCACACCGGTCACTACGTTGACCCTAAACCCATAAATGAGTACAACATGTAATAACACATACTGAAATCCACCCAACCAAGATACACAATATTATTATGAAATTACACAATTGAATATAATCAATTCATCAATTCAACTTAATCGTATCATCACTCAACAATCCACTCATCAACATATATTTTCCACATAAATATATATATATATATATACACACACACACGTAATCATCCACTCAGGAATGACCACTAATACCATCTATAGTTCACACATGAAAATCGTGAAATTCATTTGTATAATTAAAATTCATTTTACTTACCTATGGACCGTAGTGATCAAGTCCATGTAATTTTAAAAGCAAATATTTAATCCACAAATATTTTTCACACAATTATCAAAAATAAATAAATATATAACACTCGGTTTGTAATATGAACCACGTGAGTTTGACTCACCTCGATACTCCCGCTGCGTCTTCAACACAAATATAAATAACGCCGAAATAGCCCACTCAAATACAATCCGTCAATCACCTAATCAAATGTGATTCAAATTTAGCCAATAATTTCAAAACATAATTGAACTAACAATTAACGGCCGGATTCTAATTTATACCAAAATCCGACGAGCGGATTCTCACGAATCGCTCCCATAATTACCGTTTTGCACATATACGAAGATCCAACTGTCGGATCTCCGCCCATGACCACACAAGCCACTGGGACAGTCATATGATCATCATATCAAATTTACAAGTTCATCGGACGGTCCTAATTTCACATATCATAAATCTAACGATCGAAATCGATCGAAATCACAAAATTCATAACTAATTCATACGATATCCAAAAAATGAGTATAATACGCCGAAATGATCGTATTGAAATATAGAATCATAAAATGGTGACTAAACCAAATTTTAGACCTCCGGAGGTGGCCGGAAAGGGCCGCCGGAGTTAGGGACAGGGCCACCGCCGACCAGCATCAATGGTGTCAGGGTTGAGCTTTTCCCCTTCGTTTCATCATTCTGAACAACTTTCATAACTAGCATAAGACCCAAAAATGACGGGAAGGGATTGAAAATTACCAATTACAGTCGGCGGCCAGAATTTTTTCAGAATCCGGCGAGCTTGAAAACCGACGTGAAAACTGCAACAACTCGCTTCGATCTCTTCTGGAAACTTGTTCAGAACTTCATTGCGAACTCACAGGTCAAGAATCACAAGAAATGATCGTGTATAACTCGAGATATTTGGATCGATAGGTTGTTTTTCGATCTAACGGGGTCGAGCTCCGACGAACGTGAAAATGATTGACCCAGCTCCGGTCCTTCTTGATGCTTGTAAAGGAAGTTGAGGTGAGTTCAATGAGCCAAGAATCAAGTGAAATGGTGACCTATAGCTTGAGATATTGAGATCGAACCGAAAACGAGCCTTTTCGGTTCGGGCTTCGCCGCCGCCGCTATTGGCCGTGTGGCGGCACAAGGCTGCCTCTGGCAGCTGCGCAAGGATGAGACGAAGCTCTTGGAGGTGGTTGCAGCTTGAGAGGTGGCCGGAGGAGAGAGTGGGAGCACGGTTTCTCCGTGCTCTGTTTTTTTGCTTTCGGCCGAGAGAGAAACGCGAGAGAGAGAGAGAGAATGAATGAACAGTGTTTTCCCAAAAAGGAAAGGGAGGCCGGTGAAAAAAATAGGGTTTCCAAAAAAAATCTAGGGTTTTTTTGTATATATACATGTTTCGGAATTTCTTCTAAATTCAATAACTAATTCAGAAAAAATCCGATCTTGTGTTCCGCACGTGTACTGACTCGTATCGACGAGCTCTACAACTTTCATGAAAGAAGTTTCTCCAAAATTTGTACGTAGAAAAAGTCGATTTTTCAAACCGAGCATTTCGAGCTTTTCGTTAAAATAATCGTTTTGAACCTTCGATAATTCAAAGAGTGAAATATTATCGAACAACATTCGTGAAATCGCACAATAATCGTTCAATACATCTACTCGAATTTAAAACAGGAAACTGTGGGTATTACACTCGACATGTGGCTGCCTCAACCTTCTTCTTTCAAAGTGATTTCACCCATTACTTTGCCAAGAAAGTCTATGGTGGCAGATTTGATTAATTCTAATCATGAATGGAATATGGAGCTTATTTATAGTCAGTTTCTTGAGTGTGAGCCTCGAACTATTCTTTCCATACCATTTCCACAGAGTGGAAGCCAGGACAAGTTAATATGGCACTACCATAAAAGTGGAAGATATCCGTTAAATCCGGTTATTGGGTTGCTGCTCAAGAAAAATTACGGAAGGTGGGATTGGTTGTTTTAAGTAGTAATGTGGATGGGAGGGGTGGGTGCAGCACGGGTTGGCGGAGACTTTGGGGTTTACAACTCCCCAACAAAATTAAGGTGTTTCTTTGGAGGGCATGCAGTGGGTTTCTCCCTTGTGTTGCAGCTTTGAGACAAAGAAGAGTGTGCAACAGTGCAATGTGTGGGGCTTGTAGGTGTAGAGATGAATCTGTCTTTCATGCTTTGTGGGAGTGTAGGGTGGCTCGTCAAGTTTGGAAGTGTACTTTTTTGGTTGAAGTCTGCAAGGTCCGGAAAGAAAGGAATTTTTTTGACCTGTTTTTACATGTAGCTGCAGTAGCTAGAGATTATGAGATTGAATGGTTTGGTGTGGTGGCATGGCAATTATGGCATGAAAGGAATAATAGGGTGCATGGCAAACAATCATTGGAAGCAGAGGCTATAATTGATAAAGCTATGTGCTGGTGGGATGTTTATTTAAGAAGTTGCGTTGGTCAAGAGGAGAAGATTGAATTGACTAGTAGGCGTGATGTAGGTGTCCAAGACCAAGAGCAATTAAAATGAATATAGATGGAGCTTTGAAGATTGGACAGGGAATTTTTGGCACTGGCACAGTGTGCAGAGATGAAGCGGAGACCTGTATTGGTGTGTTGGCTATTCCAGGGAGAGGTTATCTAAGTCCACAAACATGTGAGTTCCTGGCTTTAATTAATGGATTGCACTTTTGCCTTCAAGCAGGGTTCTCTCAGTTAGAGATTGAAGGCGGTGCTCAGAATATCTTCACAGCGTTGGCAGCTAACTAGGAGGATCTTAGTCCGGAGGGGGCTTTGGTTGATGAAGCCAAGGTATTACTGAGTCTTTTTCAGTCTTGTAGTTGGGGCTATATCCCTAGGGAGTGTAATAAGACCGCCCAATGTGTGGCAAGAGCTGCTCTTCTCTATCATTTCCTACGTATTAGTGGAGAATGATGCCAGTTTCTAGTTGCAGAGTTAAGTCATTGAGTCTCTAAATGGAGTGTGGTACTCTTCCCTATGGTTGTTATAGGGTTTAATGAGGCCACTGTATACTCCTTGATGTAGTACTTTTATTGATGGATGAATTCACTTTCGATCAAAAAAAAAAAACCTTGATTTTTTTATTGGAAAAGATATTTATGCATGTTGTTTGATTAAGAAATGTACATATTTAGTTAGAGTAATTAAATCATTGAAATGACTAATTTTTTTATTTTAAAGATAATGATTTGTTTGCAAATTATATGAGTGAGGTTATTTGAGGAATTTTAGTGAGGTTTAGTGAGTAAATTTAGTATTTGAAAATTTGTTAAGAGTGTAAAAAGCATAGAGGTCAAGTGAGTAAATTTAAAGGTTCAAATAGAATAACTCTTGATAAAAACAACAAATACCATTGAAAATGATTAGAACAAATACACAAAATCATATAAACAATATTTTTCAAATTCCAGCTTCATGCTTAACCAACAAAAATCTTAGTTTCACATCACACAATAGTTCAAACTTAAATAAGTATAAATAATTAAAGGGATTTCAACATAACTGCTCCGCAAAAATGGGAGAGAATTAGGGTTTGGAAGAAACAAAGGAGGATGTAGTGCCTGTCCCTCGGCGCCCTCTCACTAGCAGTGGCTTCCAGTCTCATCGGTGTTTGATGGGGGCAGCTGGACGGGTTCGTGTTCGGTTTGCGGCGGGTGGTTGTTGGAGTTTGAGGCTGCAGTGAAAGTTCTTTCCTCTCTCTTAGATGGTTGCAATGGTGGATTGAGGTTTTGTTGAAGACGCAATGAGGCTCAACACTGGTAGAGGACAACGTAGTCAATATGGGTTCCATAACTTGGAGTCGACGACAAAGTTGTCCGGCGTTTGGTGGTGGGCTGAGACGACAATGAAGGAACAACGAGGTTTGATCTTCTCGACGGGGTTGCAGAAAGCGTTATTATCTGGTTGGTATTTGGGAGGGATTTCGGTAGAGATGGTCGCCGGCGTATAGGATTATGGCGGCGAGAGAAATTAGGGGAGGAGCGTGTTGGCTAGGTGGTATGCTGGTCGATCTACGTTCTTTAGGCCTGCATTGGCGTTCTTTGACACCAACATTGGTCTATTTTGGGGTTAGATCTGGGTTTGGTGGCTACCGGAAGGCATGGTGGGATTTTTCTCTGGGTTGGGGTTGGTGGTGGCTCTATCATTGGGCTAGACACGGGAGAGTTGGATTTGAGATAACCAACTTTGCAAGCTCCCGACTTTGTATTGCGGTTCGTCGGAAGTTGAAGTTGACTTTGATTTCACTGACAAGTCTATTATTTTTTTACTTTTTGGTTATGTCTAATAAGTTCTTCCTCAATTGAGTGAGGGTTTGGTTGTTTTGGTTTCTTGGTTGTGCCATTGTTATGGTGTCATCTCCAGGGACTAATTGTTTTAATGTCGATGTTTTCTTATTGTCAGTGTAATGGGGAGATGCCCATCCTCATACACTGGCGGTTTTGGTATATGGAGTTTGAAGAGGATAGTCTCTTCTTGAGGTTGGCTATAAGGATGTATCGCAACTCCTAGGATAAGTTGATTGTCTGTAGCTTGGAAGAAAGGGCGATTATGGTTAGAGTTGAGCCCCTATCAGCTCATGGTATATGTAACCACTGGTTTAACATTAGGGGTATGAGTATGTCCTATTCTCTAGTTAAAGTAATTGAGTTTTTACATAATCATCCTCATCATTATAATCTTTTGAATTCATGAACTTTCTTTTCTTCTAAAAAACAAAAAACTTAAGAGTATCGATTAACTAATAAAAAAATGTGATCATATCCTCACTGTCTTATCCCTGGATATTTGAAATCTGATATTTTTTTCTCTACAAGTGACTTATTAGTTTGTAGTGAATACAACAAATAATGTTTGAATATAACAGATTTTTCATTGTAAACACATGTATAAAAATCACCACCCTTCAGACATGACAGCTTTTCTTCAGAATTGTCATGTCTATACATGTGTTTACAAAGTGTTGACCTCAGTAAATAGTTCTAGAATTAGGTTCAAATCACACCAAAAAACAGAAAAGAAAAAAACGTTGAAATTTGTTTTTGTCGTTTTAAGAGAAATTAAAAGGTTAAAATTTGAGTGGGTAATCCGCGTACCCGTGTGGGGCTCCACTTTCTCAACCGTTAAGAAATTAAAGAAAAGAGACGTTGTGGGTCGTGCAATCGCGTCACGCCACGCGACTCAGCAAATTATAAAATTCCCACCTACCTCAATTAAGTATTAGCCCTATTAAGCAACCTTCGGTTCCCTTGCCTAACCTTTTTGCCTTCCTTATAAAGAGAGAATGAGATACCAGTATTGGGCACCTTCCTATTTTCCATTAACGCTGTTGCTTGTCACAATCTGCTCCTCATTGTTGTCCGTTAAAAATTCATAAAGGTCACAATCTTCTCTTCCTTTTTTTTTTTTTTTTTTTTTTTTACCTCCCTCTTATCGGAAACAAATTAACTGCTCTCTCTCTCTGCCGCCTGTTTCACGTTCAGCGATCTCAGATACGTTAATTCCAAGGTTGTTACTCGTTTCCTTCTCTAAAAATAGTCTCCTCTTATTTGTTTATTTCGCGGCAGGAACTTGTGTCTTCACATATCTATATATATGTTCGGAATCCCAATTGCCTGTTAACAATTTAATTAAACAAAAATGGGGGGTTTGGGACTTGTTCATCTTCTTCTGGTTCTTGTTTTAACATCTGCCAGTTGCAGTAGCAGCATACGCATCATTAATATGGCAGAAGCACCAAAACCCAACTCGGCGAGCAAGAATGAGTCGCTGACGCTTGAGAAGGTGAGACAGGCATTGATCGGCCAAGAAGATACCATCGTGTTTAGGCTGATTGAGAGAGCCGCCTTCCCTCTCAACTCTCCTACCTACCACCGCAAGATTTCGTCTTCACCTTCTTTGTTTAACTTCATTGTCCAGAGCACTGAGGCCCTTCAATCTCAGGTAAACTAATCACATTGCAATCATTTCTCTTTCTGTTCGTTTCTCGGTTTCGGCATTAATTCCACGTGAAATGTTTTGTTTGTTTCTTCATTTCTCATTTGAAATATCGTAAAATCCAAAAATCACATTGTCTCTATATATATGTTTGTGTTAGTGCAGGCCGGTAGATATGAAATCCCTGAAGAACTACCTTTTTTCCCAGAAAACTTACCACCTTCATTGCTGCCACCTCCTGCTGATCCACCTGTAATTCTTTACCTACCCACAAAGTCTAAGTCTTTGTATTTGTATTTGTATTCGTCTCTGTCTGTCTTTGTAGATGTGCCTTTTCAATTTTGTCTCTACCTGCTCTCTTTTTTGATATGATAAATGATATATTGTGTACCTATATATAGGTATTGCATCCTGCTGCAGCTTCCATTAATCTTAACAAAAAGATATTGGATATATATTTGAAGCAATTGCTTCCTCTGTTTGCTGTCCCGGGTGATGATGGAAACTATGCAGCAACTGCCTCCAGTGATCTTGATTGTTTACAGGTATATTGGTTGACATCACTTATGCTATTGGTTTGGTTGGTAACTTGGCCCCATCAAAGTTTCATCGTGCGCATTAGTGATATTCATATTTTAATCCATTCTTTTAAGATTAGATTAGGAACAATGCATATAGTCTACTAGCTAGTGTAGGGGCACTTGGGTGTTTCAATAAGTTATTCAGATAAAATCAAGTGAAACTGAGAGTTCGGTATTCATCACACTTGCTGCTGCTGCAGGCAATCTCTAAAAGGATTCATTATGGATATTATGTTGCTGAGGTAAAATTCAGGAACGCCCCTCAAGATTATGAGCCTGCAATTCGCGCTCAGGTATGCTTCAATTTCATTGTTTGGTTCTTCATTGTCAATGAACTAGCTGGTTCTTGATCTAATATAAGTACTGAACTGGTTGTTTCAATTTCTGCAGGACAGAGAAGGTCTCATGAAATTGTTGACATTTACGACTGTGGAAGAGCAGGTGAAGAAGAGAGTTGAGAAGAAAGCAGTGATCTTTGGGCAAGAAGTGAGCCTTGACAACAACATTAACGGTGTAAAACAAAATGGAACTGTAAATGGAAAATACAAGGTTGATCCGTCTCTAGTTTCTCGTCTCTATGAAGAATGGGTAATGCCTCTCACAAAGGATGTTCAAGTTGAGTACCTCCTTAGACGCCTAGACTAGACACACTCAAGTTATTAGACTACGTCCACATTCAAGTCAATCTCTGTCCAATTTTTTGTATCCGTATTATTCACAAATTCATGTGAGATGTGAAGGTCATGAAACTTCAAATTTGAATTATTCAGCCTCATTAATATGTTATTCAAGATATGATACGCACGCCAAGAAAGAAGAAAATCAGAGAATATTATCATATCATACCAACTGGTCTTAATTTATGCCTAATGTCAGCTGTATGCCTGGAAATTTATGTGAATTAAACTCTTTCAGAGTTTCAAATGTAATTTTTATTTTATCTCATAAAATTAATAGTTTCAATCCATCGTTAAAGTTTAGTGGGCAACTAGCTGCTGGTCTCCAACAAATGATCTTTAGGTGTTACAAAGAAGTGTGTTAAAAATAACTTCCAAGGATAATCTTAAAATGGACAAAAACTAGCTCACAATCGACAAAGCACAAGTTTCTTCTTGTTTTTCTTCATCAAGAATTCAGTCTCTTCGTTTGTGTGAATCATTCCTACATAAATGGCTCTCGCGACGCGGTTGGCAGCTCCAGCTCAGGCACAACTTCAGGAAGCGGAGAGAAATAGCAATCAACCATGTCTTTAGACACTTCTTTCAAACTAGGAGGGTCCCACTGGAGATTGGCATGGAAATTAGTCATATGATCACAGCTTGAAAAGGGGATAATAGAAAGTAAGTCAACACACTTGTGAGAACTGAAAGTAGAGTGGGTACCTTGGGTGCAAAGTCTTTCTCCACTAATCTTGACCAAACACCCTATTAAGTATACAGTGACAAAGCATGATGTAATGGCCCGATTGAAAGATGCTTAAAAAATTGATATTTGAAAACCCCATACCTCACAGAAGTCATTTGAGACCCCTTTGGAAATTCCATTTAGGGATATCCGGTATTCACGAGCCAGACATTGATGAAGAGATTCAAATCTGCCTTCACGTATCTGAATCAATGGGTAAAAGTCAGGCATAGATAGAAAATCAATACAGATATAACTCCATAAAATGCTAGGGAGCAATAACTCACAGATCGTAGGGAAACTTTCAAACTCAAAGGGGAGGCTTCTTTTAGTTTCTTGAGGGCTGTGGTGCACCATTCATCATAAGAATCAGCAGCTTCCTTTTCCTGAGCAATTCATTACTTTCTTCTAAGATATGGTACCAAAAGTAACTACTAGAATATGCATAAACTGGGTAAGATTTTCAAGTTATCTTTTATATCCACGTGTTACATTCCTAGACCTAAGACTGATATAGGACAATGATTTGGGTCCTAACCATGGGTAATATTGAGTCCCCAGCGAAACCAATAATGACCTACTTATGTAGTGACCAAAAGTTTAGATTGTAGACCAAGTTGTATTTTGGTTTAAGAACAGATATATCATGCTTACCAAAGCATCAATAATTTCCTCAACCGTGTCATGGCTGAAACATCTGTCAATCCCTTCAAGCCTGAGTCAACATGAAAATTGGAGGTAAAGCAAGTCAGGCAAACAGATAGATGAGACCATGTGTAAGTTCTGTATTCTGAAATCATGTTGTTATTGCTGAAGTATACAATGAGATGAATATAACTTTAGTGCAGAGGAACTAACAAAGTTGGAAGCAAACCAAAGGACATAGATATGCTGATAATCGAAAAAAGAATTAATGCTTGTACCCGAGGTAATAGTAATACAGAACAGAAAGGAATCTCTCTTGTGGTCGAAAATTTTAACATATACAGCACAAGTTTTCCTCAACTCTCACATGTCAATTTAAACAATTGGGACTCAGGTATAGAGTATATAATCCAACTTGTAACGGTGATTCATTAGTGATAAGTTATATTATGGTCCTGTTTTGTTCAGAAAACCTTCAAATACTGAACTTTGGTAATTTTAAACCAAACCAAATAGACATGTATATGAGTTGTCCTGTCCATAACTGGAAATTGTATAAAACATCTGTTTTGTGTGCAATGATGTTGTATCATATGGAAAAATAGCAGCTAGGCCCACAAACTTGATGCTTGGACATTATAAGTCTTTGAACAGGGTTTATGTGTCTTTTTTTTCCTTTCTTTTTTCCCACCCCAGTGTCCCATTACATCCAACTTGCAGCTGATGTGCAACAAAAGATGCCATATGACACCAAAAAGCTGCAATCTCAACATTCAAGAACTTCAAATCTACCCCTTCTATATGAACTACATATCTTACCAATAACAACACACTTCTTTTTCACTTAGGAATTTGAGGTTTTCACAGATAAATATGGACAAAAAGGAAGAAGTAAATGCGAGACCAATAGATATGTGATAGAAAATTACTTAGCAAGTATACTCTTCCGGTCTAGATTAACAAGGTCACCATACTCTGCAAGAGATGCTTTTATAACAGATGGTTCGTCTGTGACCAATTTACCCACGCGTTCTTCAACCATAGCAAGTCTCTGGCAGGAAGAGTTTTCATGATCATCAGATGAAGATTACTGACAAAATACTGAAACCGACAAGCAAAAGAATGAGGCGGCGAGAATACAAACTGCATTTAATACATAATGAGTGGCAAGGCCACATGCAATCATCTCTACACCATTAAGCTTGTCCCCTGTAAGAGCTAAGTATTCTCCTGCACAAATGAAACAAATAAGATGGGCGGTGAATGAAATGCAATTCTTCTAGATAAATGATATAGAAATTGAAATTCTGAAAAAGGCAGAACATCTCCAATTTTCTAAGTATACTGTACCTAAGTAGCCAGGTAGACGAGAAAGATAATATGAAGCTCCTGAATCAGGATGGAAACCCATTTGAGCCTCTGGATTGCAAAAAACCTGCAAAAATGTGGCACATCAATAAGACATGACACAAGCCCACCTCACTTAAGACATAGAAAAAGATGCAGAACTGTATTTTTTATCAGAGATTGTAAGATGCTTCACTGAAGGTGTAAACGAGCATAGAGAGGAGTCTCTTGACACATAAAATTGTCCACATTTGCAAATGATTAAAGACTAATTTTCATATGGTATCAATAAATTATCTTGATTCACAGAATATGTTGCACTATACATGCCATGCATGCATAGTGCATTTAAAAATTAGTAATAGAATGCCTAGCAGCTCTCTCTCATGAGTGAGACATTAGCGTATCTCTTCAGGTTAGAGTTGTTTCATGGCTAGACATACTAGACATCTTCTACATTTCATATGATATGAGAAAACAATCAATCACTTCAAACAAAACAAAACCACTTGTAATGCTCATTCATTATGTAAGCAGCAGTCACGTACAGTTTTATCAGTCACCACACGAAACATTCCTGGGAGTGAAATTCCAGCCCCACCTCCCATAGTTATACCATCCAAGATAGCTATCTGCATGAGTTCTGATTAAGTGATCATCAAAAGCACATTTAAGTTTGTCTAGGCACTTGATTGCACATTCTGTACTTAAAACAATTCGAAATTTTAAAGAAATATTAACATGTGTAGAACAGAGTATGCTACAAATCAAATATGCTACTGTTTGTGAAAGAAAATCACATGATCCCACATATATACTGCTAAACTAGTATTAAGTAAACTGGTAAAAGTAATCAAGTAGTTAGGTACAAAGAACAACAATGTCATCAACATTATAATGTCCCACGGTTTCATGTGATAGATTTCAAAAGAAGCTCTTATCTGATACTCACATGTGGCTTCAAGTATGTTCCTTGAATATATACAAACTTATACAATGTCTCGAAAAACTTTCTGCATTCCTCAACTTTCCCTGCACATTATGAAAAGAAAACCGACACGTCACATAGATAGTAGAAACGGGATTCTGAAATATTAAAAGACATATGGAATAATTTGTTGTCTTAAGTTATTGAAGATTAAACAAAATGATGAAAACCAACTAGTCTTGAGTTGAAAGCTGATAAGGGGAACGTAAATTTACCTTGATTGACTAGTTGAAAAAGGGTAACAGCATCCGCACCAGAACAGAAGGCTCTCCCATTACCCTAAAAAAAAAAAAAATATCAAGATAGCAAATGCGACAAGAAGTAAATTTGACATGATACTAAAACCATACACGTCTATAAACCCAGGAAGTGTGTCCGCACAGAACAAGATGATACCTTCATCAAGACAAAACCAATATCCGGGTTATCTTCCCATGATTCATAGAGTCTCTTGAGGCGAGATACCTATAAACAATCCCAAAAAGATAAAACATTTAAATACTTTGTTATATGCATCAGTAAGCAATGAGCAAACCCAGAAAACAGAGAGCAATGAAAAGGAAGAGAGAGAGAGAGAGAGAGAGACCATAGCAGTATTGAGGGCATTTAGTGCAGATGGTCTATTGAGAATGGCTGCTCTTGATTTGGTCCTCCCCTCAACCATGACCTGAATTCAAATTCGTAAAATAAAATGGAAGAATGCATAAATACAGTAGAAGAATACATAAAAAAGAAAACAAAGGAGGAGGAGGAGGGAGATTCCTGAAATGAAAGAATTAGAGGCAGACCAGGTCTTGGGGGTCATCGTGGTGATATTGGGCATAGTTTGGCTGAGCAGAAAAGGCTCTGTGATGCTGATTCACACACCTCTTCAGAGCTGCTTCAAACCCTTTTGCTCTCTGCATCTCTCTCTTTTTCAGCGGGCTCCGTCCGAATGGATCCCAGGTCAGTCTCAGTCGTAGTCTCAGCTCGCTGGGCTAAAACCCTGAACCCGAGTTCCACTATAACTCACAAACGCTGTCAACCGTTCGATCGGCTAAAAGTCTCTCCCTTGTTTTGGTCTTATTATCTCTAGGGCTAAAATACGAAAATTCTACGACGGACCTAATGCATCGATGCTCCCCATTGTATGATTCAATTTGTGAAAACGTAAAGCTTAAAGGCCAAAAATACAATTTCGAAGAAACCATCATTTTTATCTAAAATTGTAAGACTATAACACACAAATTTTAGCTAAAATCCCATGTACTTATTTTTTTTAATTAAATTTCTTTTACATTTAAATAATGAATTTTGAACGCCTTTTAAATTGACGAGACTAAAAAATCACAACCTAAATTCTTCTTACTATTTTCCAAAAACAAAACACAATAAAATTCATAAAAAAAAAATTCGAGATTTCGGTGTTTCGTCAAATGAGACCGATTTTCAAAATCATGTTCTTCAATGGTAAGCTTATGGTAAAGTAGAATTTCAAGAAAAGAATAAAAATATTTAACATATTTTGACATATGCCATGTCATTGCATTTCACGGGTGCCCCCAATACAATACTTACCGATGTACCAAACCATGCATGACTTCATTTCTATTCAAATGATGTGTCGGGTTGTAATAAGATAGTTACTGTTACATTTAGCCTTAACCCTTCTTCATTTCACGTTTTTAGATTTAAGCACATTACCTCTTACCTACCTCTAATTACCACAACTTTTCAGTTATTCATGTTGTAAATGTTTAATTTCTGAAAAAAAAAAAAACATAAAAAACTAAAAGTGGAGATTAGGAGTGAGCTGAGACTACAGTAGAGGGAAAGGAAGACTCTTTACTATGCTTATTCAAGTGAAGTGAAATTACAAACAATGTCTGGTTCATTTCACCATCAAATTTTCAAAGAACAAATGAGTTGAAATTCATTCTGTTAATCTATCCAAACTCCAAAGGACCTACATGACATTATCTCTTTCATTTACATTCTATTTTCAGGTCATTTGTCCATGACACAATGAACTGCTCATCATCAGCTTGAAAAAGCATTACCTTCCCCCAACTCATCAACTGGCACAGCATATTCCGAATCCCAGTCAGCATCAAAGACTTGTTGAAGTTGTGAAACAATGGCAGAGTTATTTGTACCAAAGCTGATACCCGCTGTTGTATAAAAGTAATCCCACACAAGATTGCTCGTCCCAATATGGGCTCGAACATCGCTTACTGCATACTTGCCATGGTTAACCCTGGTGTAACCAGGGTATATATTTCCAGTATGAGTACCATTGCCAGTACTGGCAGGTCCTGTCGAGTTGAAACCTGGGACCATATAATACTTGATCTCAACTTTCCCAGAACAGTGGTTATACTCGGATGAATTGCAGAGAACATTAGAGTAGAGGAGAGATTTCAGGTACTGATCTGTGCTGTTGATAAAATGTGCCCAGTGTGCTACCAGTAACTTCACTGTTGCATTCTTTGCAAACACAACCTACCAAACACCATTCAAATGTTTTGTAATTTCAAGGCTTTACTCCATGGAAAAGGAATGAGTACACGAAAATAGTAGTAGTCGTGGCAATGGATGTTACCTCTGATATTGCAGAGGAGAGGGATGCCCAATAAATTGTACGCTTCATAAATTGGGACTGACCAAGCCAGTCCATGGTACTAATCCTGACAGTCCCTCCACTTCCTACAGATTTAATAGTCTCTATCCATGCTTGTTCATCTGCCTGGTACTTGCCAAATGACAGCTGCGGACCACAAATGCCGTTAAAATGGATAAATAAGAAAACTCAGAACAACTCGGAGCACAACTGAAATACGAGAACTTTGTTTTTCAACATCTTGATTTTTCCAAAGAGTTCCTTTCCTTTCTCATAGTTACATTATGATAGCAACTTCTCATTTGTATGCACCTAGAAGAGTTCAGTGCTCTATAATGAACACAAGATAAAAACCATTATGTCCAGGAAGCGACTGGCCAATTACCTCTGGAGGAGCAAAAGATAGATAGCTGGATTGGGGTTGCAAACTTGAATCATTATGTCCAGGAGTCTGGAGCTGCATTTTGAACATACTTGGGTATGACAGTATGGGGTATCCTGCTACATGGTCAGTCTCCACAATCCCAGGGAGAGGTGAACTGCATTGACACAACCATACAAGACTTAAGTAAAGTTGAAGAACTGGATTGTATGAATCCTGAAGCATAGGAGATAAAACTAGTAAAAGGAAAAACGGCAGTGGGTAAAGCATCTAGATTCTAGACACTTTGAGGCAAAGAAGTTGATACGAGTATCATCTAACATTTCAAACTAACTAGAATTGGTTTCCATGACAAACCCCATACATACATACCTACATCTTGCTTTGGAAACCACAAAATGCGACCAGCAAGGAACTTGTCTCTCGGTCTGCCACTGTTTATCTGATACATTTGTAGTGTAAGCTGTAGGATTAAGAGATGCAAGTTTCCACAGGTTGTCAAAGTAGGTCTCAACCTTTCTCGCTATTTCTGGACAACCAGCAAGATAAATTCCAACTTCCTTGACCTACAACCAACCCATTCAGACTCCCCCAATAAAGAATAATAGGACATGACATGTAAAAACAGTAAACCATACAAAGTAACAGGATAAACTCGTTAAAGTAGCAAGGTTTGAAGAAATACTTGTGTGAGAGATTTCCAGTCATTGTTTGCAGACCCAATATACACATCTCGCCGATCTGATATCCAAACTTTGGCATGGACTATGCCAGAACCCCACCATTCACTAAGTAACAAAGTGACATTCTTCACATTGGGCCTTCCTGAAGCAAGTTTGGTAGGCTCTTTGGTGTAGTCAGGATATACACCCGAGTGTGATAGTAGCCTAAAACCCCATAACAGTATCAAATAAGAACAATGCATTTGATAAGGTAGCTAAAACACACAATCCTTAAACTCGCACAGAAATGACATGTGATTTAATGAATCAGTTTCCAATTCAAAGTTGTGAACCTGATGGTAAGATTGCGATTAGCAGCATCATCTATGGCGCCATAAACGGAAGCACCTTCGTGAGCTCCAAATCTCTTCATGTCCTGTTTTGAGTATCCAAAATCTCCAGATTGAGGGTCTTTAGGATTGGCTACAAACTGCCAGTACTGAGCAATTATGTCCAGTCTCTGGGATGAGTTCCGCGCCAGCCACCGGAACACATCCGCTGCACAAACAAACATGTACAATCACAACATAACCAAATTCAATGAATTGGGTTTTGAGATAAAACAACATATATATATATATATATATATATGTTACCGGTGGAGAGGACACCAGGGACACGACGGAGACCCGGCATGTCGGTGGGGATTGACTGGACCAGCCATGCTTTGCATTCGGCTGATCCTGAACATTCTGAGACGGGTAGCAAAGAAAGGTTGACTAAAACCAAAACGATGACGACGATAATGCGACTGTGAATGACCTTCATCTCTCTCTTATCTGGACTGCGTAACTCTCTGTGTATCACTATACCATTTGCGTACAAATACAATAATAGGCATAAAGTCAACCCCGCAAACTCGAATGCTAATCCAACGGTCTCTGTTATTCCCAATTCTGTTTCATCCTTACTGGCATTAAGTTAAAGTAATACTCATGTCTCATGTAAATGTAAAACAGTAACAATAATCTCAATCATTCATTCACAGGCCTCTATTTTCTAAAACATTGACACAACATGATAGTCTGATGAGTTTGCAACAACAGTGAAAATGATCTGGCACTTACTTAAGATCAACATGCATGCACAGAGAATTTTACAATTGGTTCCAAAAGAGGTCTCAAGGCAACGCCACCAAATAACTGATTACACTTTAACTACAGTGAACTCTGTTCCCTTTGAAATAATAACATGCCAGCCACAGGAAGACAATTTGCTCACTAGCTACAACGAATCCTACCATTTTTGTACACTTGGCAGTTGAATTCTCCTCACTTCATTCAAATAAGATACCACCCTAGGAGATAGAATGCCTCCTGTGCCTTAATGAAACAGACTTGGAATCACCAGGAACTATAGAAGTTGGGCTCTGAGAACTCCCAGAAGTCTCCGAGCTCTTGTTCTCTCCATGCCCCCCCTTCCCCACAGACCATAACTTGTCAAATATCCTCCTTGACCTGGACGGCAACAACTGAGCACCACTTCTGCTATTCTTGCTGTTCTTCTTACCCAATTTCCCATTCTTCTGCAACTCTTCGCTTACCTTCATTTGACTCAGCTGTTTTCCTATAGGTTTGCAGTTTTCTTCTGCTGTCTTGTCACATTCTTCATCCAAATTTGTGGTGGAATGTGAAGCATCGGATGGATGGTTGTTAAAGGACCGAGCAGCAGCTGAAGATCTCACCTGCTCAAAAAACAGAACTTGGACAACAACTCGCAGTGGAAGCTGCTCGTTCTGTGCAGCATCCATGGATGCCTCCATTGTCAGTTTCTTGACATCCATTAATCCACATATTCTTTTCCTTTCAGCCTTTGTCAGACTAGGGTGCTCCTGGAATCACGACAACTGATCAGTATTCGATAAAAAAGTTCACTAGAATCTGAAAGAGGCATACGTTTAGCAATCCACAGAAACGGCATCAAGTACAAGAGGGAATGCAAACATAAATAACAGGTTCAAATTTATTGTGCCAAAGATGTTCGTTTTTGAGACCAGGATGTGAAAGAAAATTGGTAAATCAATCCTATTAGCTATTAGATAGGACGATTCCTGCATTCTGTCTACTTAAATCTCTAAAGCACGACAGACATCTCACATAAGAAGCAAAAAGCATGAAGATGTATAAATAAGAAAATGAATGAACCACACACGCACTTGACATGAAAGCATACCTTAAGGTAAATATCAATGGCTTTGTACAATCCATCATGGATTGGCCTCGCTAATTCGGGAAGCAATTGTGACAAGTCAATGAAACTACCAAGGTTAAGATTAGGGTCATGAGCAATTTCGGCAAGATACCCATCAATCAGTCTACCAACACCCACCAAGGATCCATGCCCCAAGATAAAATTATCAGTACTCTTTTCGTTCTTCCGAACAACATCCAAATCCCAGTTACTCTTTTCATGTATCACATACCGATTCACAATGGACTGAACCAATTCAACATCATAAATGGTAATTTGAGGAGACCGAGCAGGGATCAATAAATCACCAACACGAGCTTCAGGTAACTTCAAACCAATCCTGTTAACCAGAACCTCCCTCAATGACTCATCTGCTCCAACCAAAGTACTAACTTTCACAAGTTTCAGCAAGAAACTGCACGAACAACCCACACCTTTGTCAGATGGCAACAAACAAATAATAGTTTCTACCAAAGATTTGTTCCTCAATGCATGATCATCAGAAATCAACGCATCAACAGAATCTGGCAACCATCTAAGTGCATAAGTTTTCAGAGCCTCCCCGATAACGGCACCATCCATTCTTCCTTTTGATTTCACAGCAATCATGACACGCTTGTAGAGATCAATATCTAGCTCACATATATCTTCAACCCACCAATCCCTTGGAATATTTTCCATTTTGTCTCGATAATTAATCCCATCTTCAATAATTTTATCAGGCTCTGCTAATTTTCGGTTGTATGTGTAGGACCAGCTGATATTTGCAGGGTCCACAGAAGTTTTAGAGGCGATTGAATCTATGCATCTTCCGACAATCTTCAGATCCTCGGACCATGACAGAAGAGGTTTGGTGGTTTGGAGAACAATAATGGTATCTTTCCAGCTACGAAATATACTTGAATTCAGGAATACTTCAATTTTATATATCAGGTTACTGCGATCAACATCCTCGGTCATCTCCAGATACTCAGCGGCACAACGAGCAGCCACAACATTGTAAGCATTGAGAGTAACAGTCATTCCATAGCAAAATTTTGCACAGATTTCAAAGGAATTTGCCCCACCAGGGAAATCATCCATGCAAACTTCGACGACTTTCTCCTCATTGGCTTTAGGTACTAGTTTTTGCAAGCGATTACTCTTGGAAAGGAGAGGGAACTGAAATTACAAAGAGATTCAGCAATGCAAAACAGAAAAAGCTTTGCTAAAGAAAAGCATCATTAATGTTAGAGGGAATATACCATCAAATGAAAGAGCACCCCAGGTTTTCACTTTGCAAAAGAGGAACATCAAAGGTGGGAATATTCACATCAAATATCACCACCTAAACAAATCTAATGCTGTATTAATAGAACATACCTTGTGAAGGTAAAATTGCACTTCCCCAACCTTTACGATGACATCTGAATCCAACTCAGATGTTACATATCTGCATGAGCATAGGAAGATAAAATTGAGCCCAAAGAGACAATGGCAATACAAACTATAAGAAGGAATGCAAATAAAAATTATCTTCGAAATTGGATAGCATATCACGACAATATATGCACCACTCCCAATCCTTAACAAACAAACATAAGAAACATGGAAAGTAACGTAATTTTACCAGGGATAAAACAGAGATGACATGCTGAAAGTATTGATAAAGTATACCTATTTCCCTAAAGCTTCTGATAACAAGTGGTGCATCATACATTGCTAAATTAGATGAACAAATTCATCTTATGTTCAGACATTTGTTAAAAAATTAGATTACAGTAGAAGGAATGTGACATCCTTACATTACTCAGGAATTGATTACAACCATCAAACATTTAACAACTACAGCTATAGATTGGTCAGCATTTTGGCAAGAGAATGGAATACGGTCCATTTCGACCACTTCCTGTAGTGTTTAGGTCGTAACACTCCTCATATGAGGCTAGATAGCAACTTAGTACAGAGTTTCTATATTTTTCTTAGTAGTTCACCTAAGAGAAGCTAATCTGAGGAAAGTCCAAGTTCCAAGTCAGGGTCTGGAAATCAAATTAGATATGGCATGCTGTAGCACCCAAAACCTCTTTGACTTGGAAATCGAAAGGTCATAAGGATACTCAACTTTCTAATTTCCCATAATCTTGCCGTGATTGGCAAAGATCTACTGGTGGAATAAGACCACACTGGACTGGAGTACAGCCAAAGAAAATAATAAACAAATATCTGTCATTATAGTCCATGCTGTAGTAATCTTTCAAACTAACTAATAGATGTAGCTCTTTTACAGCCTAACAATACAATCTGCAGCTAGAAAACCAACACATGCAGGATCTGACACAGTCTCAACCATTTGCATATTTAATCGGATTAAAGGCGATCCACCAGAAGATAAACATGTCATCTTTTTTATACAGATACTATTCATCCAAGTTTGCAAGATATACTCACCAAGCTGATCTTGTTTAAAGATTAAAAAAGAAGAACATGCAACTAAATGGTTGATTGAACCACAATAGTTAAGAGGAAGAATTTGCCCAGTGTGATTATGATTTGAGAGCTTGGGTGATCACATATGACTAGCCCAAATTTGGACCACAAACACAGACTCAACTACAATAGGACATTCTATTGCTGGACCACCTCCTGAAAGGCCTTTGACACCCTAATCTCTCCCTTTTACCATACTGTCAATAGCAACACTTTTGAGATGAAAAAAGAAAACAATGATAATAACATCACGAACGCCCATGTGCTTTCTCTTACTTTGTTTTCTTATTTATTATTCTCTCTATGTCCTTCCTATCCAAAGAGAAGAATATTTTTCTGTATTTATCATCACCGATTCACCGGAAGAATTAGCCACTTACAACTGAAATAAGTGCATACTCATACAAACAAGACCTCAAACTTATACGCATTAGCCAAACAAAAACGTCCAATTCCACAACTTATACAGGAAAATAAGACCTAAAACTGGGGATCGAAGAGAAGCATTGAAGCAGAGGCAAAGAAAACAAATATAATGCTAAAACAAGGGCTTCATTATGGGGGAGTAAAAAAAAAAAACCAGAACAAAATTCGAAGAGATGAAAATGAGTTTATTAGAGCTGATGCTTGAGTTTGTAGTAATATTACAAGTGTGTGCACAGAAAAGATGAAATATGTTTACCTGATCAACTTGCCATCAGCTTGAAACGCATCAGGCTTGGACCCTAACTTCATAAACTTCATCTTGACTCCAAAATGCCCTTATAAGCCACCACAAATTACCCAAACAAGTCTTGAGAAGAGTAGAGCACTAGAGCTACAGGCTCCGTTCCGTCTGAATTAAGCTGCGGCAAATGCCGAGTCTCTCTCTCTCTCTCTCTCTCTCTCTCTCTAAAACCGAACTCCTCTTGGCTCTTGAAGACCAGAAATGGAGCACTCTCTCTCTCTCTCTCTCTCTCTCTCGCTCTGTCTAGTTGCTTAAACGCTTGTTATGCTTGTGTTTCTCTCTAAAACACGCAACCAGAAGAGAAGACCATAAATTTTGGAGCGAGACAGAGAGAGACAGGGACAGAGACTGAGACAGAGATAGAGAGCAGGGGTGGGGTGGGCTTATGATACCAGCACCGCCTCCTCGAGCTTGGTGCTTTTCCCATTCATTTCTTCCAAGCCTTTATGATGACATTGATGACGCTCTTTACACAAATACCAAACCCCCACGATAACAAAATCTAGAGCCAGAGAGGGGATTGTTGTAATTTTGCATCAATGGCAGGGGTACACAGAGAAATTGTTCTCTCTAGAGACAGAGCTCATGTCATAACTTCTCGCCGCCTTTGCTTTAAATCAACCCTGATCCTCTGAAGATCTTCTTCTCGTTTCTTATTGTTTAAAAGGCGCAAATCTCAATGGCTCTGCTCTCTCTCTTCTATACGTGGTGATATTTCATATCTCATCGGTTTGGCTCTGACACACCTTGTCTCCTTTCTCTCTTCTCTTCTCCTCCTCGACCTGTATTTTGCAGAAAAATTAGAGAGAGAGAGAAGAGAGGGAAAGTTAGAGAGAGAGAGTGTGTGAGTGTGTATAGAGAGTAGGGGACTGTGTTACAGAGTGGCTCAGATGACTTTTTAACTAGCTTTTATGCCGTTAAGGCACGCCACCCTTTAATAGACTATCTTACCCCTCCTCTTTTTTCTTTTTCTTTTTTCCACTGGGTGTCTCTCCGTCGCCTTACACGCCGGAGCGCCTTACGCGCCTCGTGAGAGCGGATGATGTTCCCGCCCTGTGACGCGTAGCTTATATGGACAACAACTTTTGACTTTCGATCCAATATTCCTTTATAGTCAATACTACGCTAACCGAGGAGAATTTTGGGTAAGTTATCTATTTACCGGCTGATTTCACCAATCGGGCAATCGTGCCGTTGATTTTCCATTGGAGTTAGTTTAGTCCTGATTATTAGCTTTAGGTATTGGCTTTTTGTTTTTTTTTTTTTTTTGGAGAATGGCTTTAGGTATTATATATTATTTTATAAGAAAAGTTAAATTACAAAGAAAATTCTTTAGCACAATCCGACCTATATTAGTTGAAAAGAACTGCATTCCTAACTAAAGGGGTAAAATTGTTTTCCCAATACATCTCCACATTATTAGAATTACTTAAATTTGTTAAAGCATCATATGTAAAATTAGCTTCATGAAACACATGATTAATTGAGAGAGAGAGTCGAAGTAGGTGATGATGTGCTTGATATCTTAGCTTTAGGTATTGTATATGTAGCCATCGAAATAGTTTGGTTTATACAAATGTTAGCGTTGGTGTTTCTCAGTTATCGCACGTTTTACATCGAATTAGCCCATTAACACATAATGTGTAATACGCGGATTACAATTAGTTGCATCTCACTCATTTGTAATTTGAGGCTCTATTTAATTTTTTTTTTTCCTTATAGAGATGTACCTTACAAATTAACTAAATTTTTAATTATATATTATATTGAAAGAATTAACGCATCATATGCGTCGCACATATCTTTACAGGATGAAAATGTTGATTACTACACGTGCAATTTAAATATGAGCTTAAAATTCATATACTTTTGTGTTCATGAGACTACTCTCATTCGTTTTATGTTGAAGGGTTCTCAAAACAATAAAAACAAAAGAAAAAGATGTATCAATCTCATAATTTTTGTTACCATATACTACTTAGCGGTCAAATTTTTTTAATGAAGTTGTTGTTTTTTGTATTATTTTTTTTTTCAATCAAACCCAAATCGGGTGCCAATTTCATTTATCACATGCCAGAAGGCCATTACATACATTTCTGCTGCCTTCGACTAGACATATAAAGAATGTGTGATAGTACCTACAATGGTACATAGAAATAGGTCCACTCAATGTACATCAAACTCATAGAGACTAGCATAAATCCTCCTTCAGTACTACTATAGAGGCACTAGGAACACAAAAAGTGCGTAGCTTCATAAAAACTAAAGGAGTTATTAAAAGTAAAATTACTAACATAAGATCTTTAAAATTTAGATAAGCAGTATGGGCCTGGGGCAAAAAATCCTGTTAGCCTAAAATTTCAAGCCCAAAAGGCAGCCCAAGGAAGAGGTCACTCAAGGTTCAAACAAGCTCGGAATGGACTAACCAGCTTTATCCGCCACCATCGCCGCACGTAGCTCTGGACAGGCGCCTCCTTAACTTGCATCGTCACGAACCACACCGCCACAACACCACTACCACGGAACCTCACCCCATCTACCCGCATCCCATAACAATGTCATCGTTGAAACAGGAAACCATGACGCCACACCACCGGTCTGAAACACCTCGATAAGGCTCAACACGACAACCGCATTTAGAGACCACCTCCAGACTAGCCGCCAAAAGCAAACCTGTAAAAACCTTAAGCAAACGTCCAAGCAAGAGCTTTCTCAGGCAATAACATCAATACCCGTCCGGCAGCAAACCGGGCCATCCTAAACGATAGGCCGCCACCGGACGAGAGAGATTTCGCAGTCAGAAGGCCCGCCTCTAGCTTTAGGGTTTTCCTCTAAACCCAAAGAGAGATATAACCTGGTGTTATTTTTTTTATTTTATTTTTATGATAAAAGGACTTACAAAGCAAAATGAAAACCTCTAGAAACTCCCCCTTCCAGCTGATCAAATTGGAACGCTGGGGACACTGAAAGAGGTAGACAAAAAAACCAAACTTTATGATTATGGAACTTATAGGCTAGAGACGCTAAATTATATGCAAGCAAATTAGTGAATATTATGGCTTGAAATTGGTGAGTTAAAAGTCTAATATCTCTCACAAGAAGTCATATGATCCAAGGTATTGACGAATTTCCTTGAATACAGTTTATTAAGAGTTTAGAATCACCTTCCACAATGATATGAGAGAGCTATTGGAGGACCGCAATATGTAGACATTCTCTCGAAGCAATGGCTTCAGCAACTAATAGGTTCGTAGATCCAATCACCCTGTATGACGCAATAATAGGGTTACCATATGAATTTTTAATAACAAAACCAATAGAAGCCTTACCATTCTTTACCGAGCCGTCAAAGTTCAATTTGACGAAATTATGAAGAGATGGTTGCCACTTGATTTTATAAATTCTGGACAGCTTAGGTTCCTAATTCCTAATATTAGCCTCTGAGTAAGACTAATCTAAAATAAACGCATCATAACTTACCTTATGAGAATGAGCTTGATGATTTCTGAAAATTGAATTAGTCCTAGTATTCCAAAGTGACCACATAGTAAGAAACACATTCCCTAACACAGCAATGTTACTTTTATGTTTAATGAGTGATTCAAGCCAAGAGAGTAAAGTACCATTCCAATTGATAGATTAGGAGATGGAGAGAAAGACCAAACTTGTAAAGCATATGTGCAATTCTTAAAAAGATGATCTATAGATTCTGTAAATTGATTACCCATCGGACAAAGGTGTTAAACATAACGATTGTAGGAAGAGATGCGATCTCTAGTTTTAAGTATGTTTCTAATTAATAGCCAAGCAAAGATCTTAACATTTGAGGAATATTTAATTTTCAAATTTTATTCAAAAGAGATGATTTGGAATGAGGGGAAACATGATTATATTGTAACCAAGAGGCACTCTTGATAAAGAAATGTCCAGAAGACGAAGAACCCCAAATAACCCCAAATAAAAGTATCTTGCGTAGGTGTTATAGGCAAAGGAATAGCTATTATGGTATCTACAATATCACTAGGCAAAATATTTAACAGAGCTGGTTTATTCCATGTAGAATTATAAATAAAATTAGCTACCTTAAGAAACCAATCAATATTACCTCTATCATGTTCTGAAAGCAACTGATAAAAGGGGAAAAGGATAAACCCAATTAAAGGACCAAAATAGTATGGAGTTTCCATCACCAACAATCCATCTAAGGCATTTGAGGAGAAGATCTCTTGCATCTAAAATCCTTGTCCAAGCTAAGGAATGAGAAGACTTCTTTTGTAGAGACATAAAATTAGCAAGGAATAAATATTTTTTGGTAACAAGCTTTAACCCAACAATTATCAGGTTGCGTGAGAACCTTCCAACCTAATTTGGCCAGAGCAGCTTTATTATAAACCTCATTTTGCTTTAAGAACCGTAATTTGAGACCATGCCACAGTAGGATGAGAATGACCCCAAAAAAATGCGCTACAAGTGGTATCAATCTTACGACTAAGTTTAGGTGGACACTTAAAACAAGATAAAATGTGGTTAGGCATACCTATAATATTGGCCTTTAACAACGTGAGTTTACCACCTCTGGATAAGGTATTCGCTTTCCAACCAACAAGTTTATTCTGCATTCTTAAAATAAGTTCATTGATGTTAACATGATCTTTCCAAAACGCAATGCTATGAACTCCTAGATACCGCCCTATGGAAGCTTTATGCTGAATCTCAAGACACTGAGAAATATCTCTCTTAATCGAAGCTGCTAAATTAGTAGAAAAATAAACTGTTGACTTATTATAGTTGATCTGTTGACTAGAGGCAAGAGAAAATTCATTTAAAGTATTCAACAGAGTCTTAGCAGCTGAATGAGTAGCTTTAGCAAAAATTAAGCAATCATCTACAAACATAAGATTATAAATTTTAAAACCACGAGGGGAAGTAAGAAGACCAGTATTGGTTCTAGGTTTAGTGGCCAAATTATTCAAAGTTCTAATAAAAGGTTCCATAGCTAAAATGAAAAGATAGGGGGAAAGGGGATCCCCTTGCCTAATACCCCTAGTGAGTGAAAAAGATCCATAGGGAACACCATTTAGCATGATACAAAAAGAGACCGAAGAGAGACATGAAGATATTAATTGAATCCATTTTTGATTAAATCCAAAGACTCGTAGACAAAGAAACAAATAGTTCCAGTTTAACAAGTCATAAGCTTTTTCAAGATCTAATTTGATAGCCATACTTCCTAATTTGATAGCCATACTTTGCTCTTTGTACTATTTTTATCCATAGTCGTGATCATATTAATATATTAATATATGAATCATTTACTCAAAAAAATAAAAAACAATTGTGCAACAGTAAAAATAACACGTGGCCTACATTTATTGCATGCAGTAAATAGTACGTAGTAAATCATAAAATAACACGTGATAGTCAATGAGTCAAGTAGTCAAACGAGGAATTCAAACAGAAACAAATAATTCATCAATTTGGTTCGAGTCAGATCGATCCAAGGCAATAACCAGTCAACTACTCAACATTACAACCTTACTCGTTAGTCAATAACACAATTACACCTCACACATCAGAATTGATCCATTCAAATAAATATACGTGGACCGTTGGTTCGATAGTTGGTGGGCTAGCTCCAGTCCATCACCTAACTAATCATTAACCCTGCAACTGATTCAAGTGAACCTCATTCGTTGATATCAAATTAACTAGCTACAGCTTCCCAGAAGACCAGAACTTATATGCATGCAAACGTTAACGCATGCACGGATCGATGGAGTTAGTTTTAAAGGACGGTGATAACTAAGTCTTTAAGTATGAACGTAAGCTAGGGTTTAAACTTTGTGAATTCTAAGTGCGTTTCTCGTGAGCTTTATGCTTGTATATTCGTACCCCTTCATTGATGAATTTGCACTATCTGAACCATGTTTACATGGGCTTTATATACATGCATGATTATATATCTACTTTGGTATGACATATGTATATAAGCCTGGTCCCTACTAAATCTAATTCGTGGTCGATGCATTTATACCAGCCATATATAACGAAGAACAGCCATATCCATAGCCAGAGGGTCTGAGACAGTAGCTCCAGGCACGCATGCAGCGGAAGGGAGCGAGGCGACCTTTAAATTAAATTAGGTGGTCGTACTCCGACATGTGTAAGAATCTGCTGGATATATAAACACATCGGCTTAAATGTTTGCTTCATTTCTTGGACAATACTGCTATAAGCTAGCCTTGAACGGAGTCATCATCAGACCCAGTACTGCCGTCTGCCTACAGAGAGCTGCCTATGGTAAGGTAATTAATCCTTTCAAATCTTTACAGCTGCTGCTTCATCATTGTTCAGACCACTCAGGCACCCACTCAACTACTCGTTCTGCAATTTTTCCCCAACCTTCAATGATCGATCAAGTCTCTAGCTAACTCGTGTCGATATTTAATGATTTTACAGGTAATCAATCAACATGCCGGGGATCGAACTAGCCAGCTAAGTATAACTATATATATCAAAACTCTTTGTCATTTCATATTAAGTATGCCCGTAAAATAATTAGCGCATTATATATAATTTTATATAGGAGGTTAATCACCTAGCTCTTGAAACCACCTCCATCATTAGATTACCCAACTTATAAATCTTTTTCGATCTCATTCACACTGTAATTATATTTTATTGTTTTCACTTAATATAAATATATGGTGGATTAGGGTTCATGACATCTAGTCTATACCTACAGATTTGACTCAAAACACATGTACCTCCCGGATGTAGAGCTATGATCCGATTGGTATACCGACGGCCCTGTATCATTTGTGTGGCATCGTCGGTTTTTAAGTCTCTATAATTAGATTGACCATTTTACCAGCCCGTGGTGTGATGGAAAGTATGTAGCTCATTTTTCGTTCCATTGGGCGATAGAAGTTATGAGCTGGCCAATTATTGGCTCCTACTCTGCAATTTTTCCACTTGTAACAGTTTTTTGAATATGAATGAAATGCCTTCATTGGATAAAAAAAAAAAGTGCCACGTTTTCCTCTTTTTCTATATCAATGGAAGCTCAGTGTCAAACTTCACCGAGATATGAAGTACTTATAACACATTTCGTAATAAAAAATAAAACTCATAATAGAATCAATGAAAAGAGTAATTGAACACAAAAAAAATTAAAAATAAACACAAACATGTGGAAACTTCCGTCATTGTTTTATTTTCATTAATAATATCTGCATTGCAGTATATGAGGTTAATTCTAATACCTTTTCCCTCAACAATAACTACTTGCTATTATTATTATTATTTCCTTTTTATGATTTATGCAATATCCGAACTTGTGTTTTCTAGTCTATAATCAACTTGTAGCTTTCTATTCTAATCTAATCATTCAAATTAAGAAGAAATGGTTAGGCGTGAGCCTACCATGGACGATCGATCCATGGATCATAAAGAAGTGATCGACGATGGAGGACCCGAACTAATTATAGTGGCAACATTATTGGGCAGTAGGGACGAGCTAGAGGGACCATACATAAGTACCAATTTACGTTGGCTGAGGTTGAGATATATTATTTTTTTTTGGCAAAGGGCTGAGGTTGATATATAGGTATGCTCTCACTAATTTGCTTGGCAAACAATGATGTCTAGCCATTAGCCAAAGAATAATGTGCGGGTGGACCAAACCATTCGTGTTATCGTCTACATCAGTGCATGTTTTAATTGCACAGACACATGCTGCAAGTTTGGTGATATATATGTATATATCTGCATGGTGGTGCCAGCTATTTTAAAGCGAGGTCGACATTGACTTGGCCCACACATCAACCTCTGCTTCCCGTAATACCTCAATCCACAAACCCCCGGTCACACACCGAGGAAGCTCCCAGCTACCCCAGTAAACATACAAATTTGTGCATGCCATTTTATTTAATTTTAACCAAGATTTTATGTCGATCTCAGACCTCATTAAGTCACTAACTCAAATAGTTATGGCAATCAGAAATAAAATCAGTCTATTCTATTTAAATGTCATCAATTGAAATTTGAAATGGACCGGTCATCATCATTAGTATTAGAAAGAAAGTAAATATTTGTCACCAAAAATCCATAACCATACAAATTCAGCGTTGAATTAATATCTTTAGTATTTTCTTAATTTTTAACGAGGCCGTGCAGATAGCTAGATATTGAAGAAGAAAACCAACCAGTTTAATAATAATAGGTAAGTTCTGTATGTGTGTCACTTTCGAGGTTGTGGGATTTAAGCACTGAAATGACTTGCGTACGTAATCGATCTTCTTCTTATTTTGGGTACAACCGCACAAGTAGATGATCGTCCACTTCTAGTGATTTACTCGTTTGAAGACTAGTAAAACATGCTTATCCAATTGGTCATTGGATCGATCACCTTTGACTTGGATGGAGGAGCACCCTTCCAATTGAAGTCGAGGAAGACAAAATGCATGGTTCATTTCTTATAGTTTCTTGTGTTTTGGGCTCTTAACCAATTCTTTACCCAAAGCCCAACTGCCCAAGTAAATATCAGCACCAAGTAAAGAGCCCGACTTTCATATCTTTTTTTCGGTTGAATCCAACTTCCACATCTGAACAGTGAACAGCGTACTACTAGAAAAGGTTGGGTGCGACGTTTAGAAGGCTGGTAGGTAGTGATGGGATTGGGACATGGGCAGTTCAGATCTGGCGTTGGAGGAAAACATGCGACCCATACCATTTCGGTGGCGGGTCTTTATTCGTCAGCGGCTCAGCGCCTCAGAAAAGAGTTGTGGATTTCGGTATTTTCTCGTTGGATTCAACCTTTCATTAAGATTTTCGTATCAAAAAAAATAATAATTTCATTAGGATTTTTAGTTTGGTGTTTACTTTTACTTTTTGTTTGTTCAGGATAATAAAGTCTCTGGTCTTTTGATTGAGCTAAGGTGTGGTTTTAAGGCAGTGTGATAGTTATTGCGTTATTTTCGGGACTAATTATTTCTACTACTTTGGTATAAACTAATCATTTCTGCTTTGATATGCTTTATTAATCAGTCAATATGATGACGAATGATGATTACATGTGGTGATTGTGGTCTAGCATATTTTGGACACGGTGCCGAATAGGGTACTAAGTTTTTGTCTATGGTCATTTATATATAGCCTGCGAAAATAAGCGATAGGCTTGATTAGAATTTGATCCATTTGGCTCACGATATCTATAATGGTTTTAATAGTATATAAGATTTGAAATGAATTGAAATGTTTAACTCTTACTTCTATTTTCATGTCTATCATTTGAAATTAGATCATTTATATCGGGATATACATATGATAAGTTAAATAGATGGCCACATTTGAAATCAAATTAAATATGACATAGTTCATATCCGAGTGTTGGAGATGCTCCTGGTTGATATAGTTCATTTCAAATACCAAATTTAACAAATTAGATATGGTTCTTTATATCCACTTTTTCCCCTTATAAATCGAGATTTGGAACTCGTTCAAACTGAAACGTTTAACCTCACATACATATTATTGCCTAAAAAACAATACACGTGAGATGACGTAGAATCAACACCTTCAAAGCTAATATTACACTTATACCATAATGATCAGAGTACTTCTTTTCATTGTTATGATTTTAGTGTTTTCTTTATTTTAGATATGAGTTTCTTTATGTTTGTTAATGCTTTTATCAATATATTATAGTATAATATTTATCCAGAGTGAGGCCTTGCTCTAAAATTAAAGTGCGAGATTAGAGTTTATGGTCACTTTTCGGTCTCATATCCACATCTCGACCGTTCAGTTTTTAGGTACTAATGTATAGATCATATATGCAAAATTTCAGTCAAATTGATGATCTTTAAGGTATCTAACTTGCTTAAACCAATAGACGAACTGAATTTGTCTAACTTGAACCGTACTAGCTTCAAGACAGTTATCAATACCTTAAATACCATCAATTTGGCTGAAATTTTACACAGATGATCTATACACTAGTACCTAAAAACGAAACAATCGAGATGTGAATATGCGACCGAAAAGTGACCATAAACTCTAAAAGCACACTTTAATTTCAGAGTAAGGTCTCGCTCTGAATAGAATATGCATTATAGTATATTCCTTATTGCGTTTAACTATTATCTAACTTCAATGTTTATGTATTGGTATGACCTTTGAATGATATCATTCTTATTTGACTAAAATCAATTGCGGTCACATGAGCACTAATGGCATATTGCGGTTGTTATACGGTATACATATAACTTGAAGTATACAAAAAGTGAAAATGTTTCAGAAATGTCAACGTCGCTCAAGATCTCTCTTAGTCCATTGTGTCGCACAACGACATGTCGCTTTAAAGAACTACCTTAAAGGAAAGGGGATCTGAAACTACTGTATAAAAGGAAAGGGCATCTTCTCTAAGATTTACTTTATTAATGACATTTTGGGCCGGGCCTTGTAGAATGACTATGTACGGGCCGAAGTGAGACAAAGCACCTCTCAGCCACACCGACAGAGCGCACCAGATCTCACCTCGAGTCCACTCGTCTCCTTCTTTTTAAAATACTTTTTTGACACCTATAATTTATTGTTATTACAATTTTACGCAACAGACAAATACGAAGCGAACCACAAATACCAACCAATAAGTAAAACAACCCCTCCAGATCTAGGCCTTCTTCTCCTTTCTCTGTATCTCTCTCACAGTCAGACTCGGAGGCCATGGAGTCTCTCCGATCCAAGCCGGACCGTTCACTCATCATGATCTCCGCCATCTTTCTACTGCTCATCCATGGCGCCAGTTCCTTCTACCTCCCCGGAGTCGCTCCCGAGGACTTCATCAAGGTCAGCTCTAAATCACTTCGAAATCTGTCTCTGATTCTTTTTCTTCTTGTGCAAATTCTATATTTCTGTGCATGAAATGAGTGATCTGTGTGTTCGATTCTTGGATCTATTAGTTTTCGTCGAGAAAATGAACTGAGTACGTAACTTTTGATATGCTCTTAAGAGATTTTGTCAAATTGATATGAATTTATCGTCGTTTTAGTTGTAGTCGACCTCTAGCTGAGTTAAAACCTCGAGACGTATTCATTTTTGATCTGTGTTCCGTGTTCTTCAACTAGTCGTCAATTATGCTTCGGCTGTGCTTAAGTGTTAGTTTAATGCGTCAGTTATGCAAATGATAGAGTCATTTGCTGCTGAAACTAGAGATCAGATCGATGTAGGTCATAGCTGGTAGAGATCCGCATACATCTTAGATTACTTCAATGAGAAGCTTTACATTTGGTTCCACTGGATTTCAAGTGCTGCTTGTACAAAATTGAGTTACTTCTTTCAACGTAGATTGCGTATTTCTGGTCGTTTTACTTGGCTTGAACTATAAGACCAAAAGGACTTTTTGACTCAGGAGAAGGATCTCACAATGCTGTGATAACGCTTGATGTTTTGTATTAACCTCCCTTCTCTTGGGCTTTTCGAATGCAGGGAGATGATTTGAAAGTGAAAGTGAACAAATTGACATCTACCAAGACTCAGCTTCCGTACTCATATTACTCTCTCCCTTACTGTAAGCCTGATAAAATTTTGGACAGTACGGAGAATCTTGGTGAAGTGCTTCGTGGTGATCGGATTGAGAACTCACCCTATGTGGTAAGTGAAATTTTATTTGTAACTCTAAAGCTGCTTGCTCTCCCAAGGTCTCTTAACTTATTTTTGAATCTGTGCAGTTTAAAATGCGGGAGCCACAGATGTGCAATATCGTCTGTCGGTTTACACCTGATGCCAAAACTGTAAAGCAGTTTAAAGAGAAGATAGATGATGAGTATCGAGTGAACATGTATGTACTTCTCAGACACTTCATTATATAGGTATTTGTGATTGAATTTGCATATCGTAACAAAAACCCTTTTCCAATGATAGGATCCTTGATAATCTGCCTCTAGTGGTTCCCATTCAAAGGCCAGATCAGGAATCTCCTACCGTTTATCAGCTTGGCTTTCACGTTGGGCTTAAAGGCCATTATGCTGGGGTATATGAATATTTGTTGGCACCATTTTTTTAATCAATTAGTTATTTACTTCTGTTAAAAGAAAAAAGAAAAAAAGGATTTGTGGATGTTTTTTGTTTTTCTGTATCTTATATTCTTCCTTTATGTTGTTTTGCTCAGAGCAAGGAAGAAAAATATTTTATCCACAACCACTTGGCATTTACTGTCAAGTTTCACAGAGATTTGCAAACTGAAACTGCAAGAATTGTGGGATTTGAGGTTAAGCCATTCAGGTAAGGTTTTTCCGGATCCTTCTATTTTACTAAATTATCCTTCTTGCTGAAGTTTCTTTCTGCAATGTCAATCGATGATATGTTTGTCTAACTGTTCAATCTCTACAGTGTTAAACATGAATATGAAGGGAAATGGAATGATGCGAAGACTCGTTTAACTACCTGTGACCCCCATTCCAAACACACGGTTGTTAATTCTAACTCTCCTCAAGAAGTTGCAGAGAAACAAGAAGTCATATTTACATACGACGTTGAATTCCAGGTGAGCGAGTTAATTCAATACATAACTCATATTAAGCTGGTTGTTCTTTTAGCAACTTTTATTGGTGTACAGGAGCCTGTGTAGCTTGCATATGTAGTTTGAATGGACAATGCCTAAAGAACCAAACATGAACTCCCTTTTCATCATTTCTTTCATATATTTATTTGCTTTTAAGTGTCCATTGTGATGTAAGTGGTGAGTGGACATCCGTTGTTTCTTTTTTGTGCTGTCAATAATCTCCTTAATTTTTTTTTCTTTTCATGTGTATTCTTTAGGAGAGTGATGTAAAGTGGGCTTCTAGATGGGATGCTTATCTGTTAATGAGTGATGACCAAATTCACTGGTTTTCAATTGTCAATTCGTTGATGATTGTCCTCTTTCTTTCCGGGATGGTAGCAATGATAATGCTAAGAACACTCTACCGTGACATCTCCAAGTATAATGAACTTGAGACCCAGGAAGAAGCACAGGAAGAGACGGGATGGAAGCTTGTCCATGGGGATGTTTTCAGGGCTCCAAGCAATTCAGATTTGCTCTGTGTATATGTTGGAACTGGGGTTCAATTCTTTGGGATGATACTTGTGACAATGATCTTTGCTGTCCTTGGTTTCCTCTCTCCTTCCAACCGAGGTGGTCTTATGACGGCCATGCTTTTGCTTTATGTCTTCATGGGCCTTTTTGCTGGTTATGCCTCTGCTCGCTTATACAAAATGTTTAAAGGAACAGAATGGAAGAAAATTGCTTTCAGGACTGCAGTCTTGTTCCCAGCAGGTGTATCTGCCATTTTTATTGTCCTAAACACTCTTATCTGGGGTCAGAAGTCGTCTGGAGCTGTGCCATTCGGTACAATGTTTGCTCTGGTCTTTTTATGGTTCGGGATCTCAGTCCCACTTGTATTTGTTGGGGCCTATGTTGGGTTCAAGAAGCCAGCACTAGAGGATCCCGTTAAGACAAACAAAATCCCAAGGCAGATCCCAGAACAGGCTTGGTACATGAACCCAGTCTTCTCAATTCTAATAGGAGGAATCCTCCCATTCGGAGCAGTTTTCATTGAACTGTTCTTCATCCTGACCTCAATATGGTTGAACCAGTTCTACTACATCTTTGGTTTCCTCTTCTTGGTCTTCATTATCCTCATTGTCACTTGTGCTGAGATAACCATCGTGCTTTGCTACTTCCAGCTGTGCAGTGAGGATTACTTGTGGTGGTGGAGATCGTACCTCACATCAGGCTCATCAGCCCTGTACCTCTTCCTGTATGCTACTTTCTACTTCTTCACAAAGCTTGAAATCACAAAGCTGGTCTCTGGGATGTTATACTTCGGATACATGCTTATTGCTTCGTACGCATTCTTTGTGGTGACTGGTACCATTGGGTTCTATGCATGCTTTTGGTTCACTAGACTCATCTACTCATCTGTGAAAATTGACTGAATAGATGCGATTGGGGCTTTTTGAAGCTGTTCTCTCTTCTGGAAGGTGCAAAACATATGTTACTAGTGTAAGAATTTGAAATTAACTTTGGATTGTGCTTTCAAATGTATCCTATTATTGCTCAATTTTGAACCATGACAAAGCCGTTAAGGCCATAATTCTGTTAGAGTATATTTCTATTGTTTATTTTTCGAGAATTCATCTCAGTTGTTGGGTACCTTGTTGATTCATGTTTCTGTATTTGATGGTGGGTTTCCAAGGTAGCGGCAGAAATGTTGTTGTCCTCTTTCCTTTTAGGTAGGATAGGGATATTAATATGGTTATGTCCTGTGAATAATTGAACGAGAACAAGGAGGCAAGTTTCTCTTTAATAAGAAACTGTCACTCTGCAATGGCTTGTCATCTAGCATCTTTGTTGAAGGAAAGAAGCAACTACTTGTTAAATTACCGCCAACATCCACAACCTCTTTAAAAACATCAAAGAGCAAAGCCGAATATTATTGTGATCTGCACGAAACTAGTCCGCAGATATCAAGAAAATTACAACTATAACAGGATTATTAGTGCTCAATGGACAGCGCTAGTGCTAGTTCCCTTTCGGCCTGGCGTGGGCACTGTGTCACCCGGCCTGGGTTTTGTGTCCTCAGGGTCGGCGATATTGGTGGAAACCCTGGCAACATCTCGTGCAGAGGCTTCGGGTTTTTTCAGGGCGTAGAGGGTGAAGTAGCCTATGGCGGTGCAGATGAGGAAGCCACCGAGGAGCATGCCTGTGGGGCTAAAAGGAAGGTTGCGCCTCTGGTGAAGAACACCCCCAGGGTTATGGCCAGGTGGCCTTTTTGATCCCTCCACTCCTGCCCTTTTCACTTCCTCCGGACTCATTTTGTGGGTGTCTGCCGTTTTCCTCCACTCTTCATTCCCGGCTGCCATCTCTCTCTCTCTCTCTCTCTCGTTCGTTACTTGTGTTTATGATATGCGAGCGTGCAAATTCACCTCTCCTGTCTCGGTCTCTCTTGTTCTACATGTTACAAGGCACCGACTCAAGGTTCGGGGTTGACACGTAGTGGGTTCGTGTAACTAGAAATCACAATTTTGTCAGAGACAGGTGGTGTGCATGCAGAAGCGGCACCGAACCGGTGTCCCAACCCGAGCTCGGGTTGAACTGGAGGACCTGGGCCTCACTTGTTTTGGGCCATAACTTGAAAACCGAATTTCCAGATGGCGGCCATGCAAGTACTGTGCTCGACTTTTGATGCTCTTGTGACCGTTGAGTCGGAACCAGCCGTTTCTGCTTGGTCATAATTTATATTTTTCCCGTTGGACTTGGCCTTTTCCCCCAAGCCCATAACGGCTAGTTGTCTTCCTCCCCTGTATAAATTGATCACAGACGACACAACTGGACCACAATCCTCAAGCCGTTCCTCACTCTCTATAGCTCTAAAGCTCTAATATTTCAATCTCTCTCTCAAATCAAAAACACTCTCTCCGATTATCAATCAATGGCTGGGTTTTCATCAAGAGCTGCTTCTGTGCTTGTCGTGTTTCTCGTCTTGTTGAGCTTTTCAGAAGCCAGAGAGTTTTTGGTGGGAGGCAAAGCAGACGCATGGGCGGTCCCTTCTTCTGAATCCCAATCTCTCAACAAGTGGGCTGAAAGCAAACGGTTCAACACCGGCGACATTCTCGGTAATCTTAATTTCCATTTTCAAATCCAGTAATTAGTTAATAAAGCTCTCAATTGGGAATCTGAAAAAACTAACTTGTTTTTCCTTGATTCAGTGTGGAAGTATGACAGTGCAAAAGACTCAGTCTTGCATGTGACCAAGGAAGACTATGTTAACTGCAACATGTCAAGCCCAATCAAGCAGTACAAGGATGGTGAGACCAAGATTGTGCTTGACAAACCAGGACCCTTCTATTTCATTAGCGGAACCAAGGACCACTGTGAAAAGGGACAGAAGCTCGTTGTTGTCGTTATGTCTCCCAGAAACAGGGCCTCTACCATCTCTCCGGCACCTTCTCCCGCGGTCGAGATCGACGGTCCCGCTGTTGCTCCGGCTCCGACTAGCACTGCTTCGCCTTTCAAGGCTGCTGGTGTCCTTGTGGTGGCACTAATGGGGTTTTCGGCAGCTCTCCTCATCTGAGTGAGGTTCTAGTGAGCATTGGGCTGGGTTTTTTTGATCTGGGCTTCTTTGGTTTTAGGTGATTTATTTTATTCTTTATTGGGGGTATATCCGAGGAGGGTTCATCTTAGTTGATGTTATATGTAATTCCATCTCCTTTTATCATAATATATTTAATTTCTATATCGAACTCTTTCTGAATTGAGTAAATTCTAATTCTGGTTGTTACTTGTTACAAAACAACTAACGAGTCTCTACCGGACTCTGAAGGGAAGGAAGATCATGCAATTTATTTTCCTACTAAAAAATATATAGGTCTCGAATTACTTGGCAATCCGATTTAGCCTGAAGGCTGATGAATTCATTTTGTGATAATTGTAATTGAAATGGCTGATGTTACACAGAATCCAAAAGTTTCAATGAAAATTGCGGGTATTTTGTTACATAAATAATAATCCATCTTTTCCTTGAATTCCAACTCAGAGACTACAAAAATGAACAAATGGCCCATTCTTTTCACTTCAGTTCGCCAAGGCCTGGTGGCATTCCTAAACTCTGAGCAAGGTTACTCATTCTCTCCTTCATGGCCTGAAATATGAAAACAAAGTTCTATCAGTCAAAAGATGTGAGCTATTTCTTAGTCCCCAAAAAATATGTAAGAGACAACAGTTCTTCTCACCAGGACACTCTTCTGGTGTGCATCTTTGTATGCTTCAGTAACCAAAAGAGAGACTTTCTGCATTACACAGATACAGAGGCAAAAGTTAAAACTTACAACTATGATCAATAACCTCCCTCAATCTTCTCCCTCGCACATGAAAAAACAATGAATCTTGACAAAAATGGGTACACTGGCAAGTTCAATATAATATTTTCTTACTTCAGCTCCTAGTTCCATAGCAGCCTCGGTTATCTCTGTGCGTACTGGCTGCTGGTTACCAGAAAGCGTTACCTAGGGACAAAAAATTACAGAATTAGATACGCAGGGAAACCAGACACAAGAGTACATAGTTATATATATGCAATTGGACAGTGAACGGGGAAGACCAGAAGTCCCATGTAACTACAGATTAAATAAAATGTACAGATTGAAAGAGGTTTAAAAAACCTTTTGAGGGAACTTACAAGTTAAACTACCATTGAGAATTTGAGATACAAGCAAACAAGTAAACTTGGATGCCCAAATTGTACACATAAAAAACAATTCCCCTCTAGCAAGAGTAAGACATACCTTTATTATCTCACCTTCACAGTAACCATCAAACTCGGCCCTGAAAGAGAAGAAGATGAAAATGATAAATAACACTGAAGGGAGAAGTAATATGAGTATCACATTACTGGGTAGAATATATAGAACATACGCAGCAAGCTCTTTCTGCACACGAACTGCTTCAACTTGTACTACATTTTGGGCTTTCTTAACTGTTTCATACAGATTTTGCATATTACCGAATATTCCAGCCTGTATCAAAGTGGAAGGTCACCGTTAACATACGAGTACAGCAACCTAAAATTTAAATCAAGGGTTCTATTCTTTTCAATCCCTGAATAGCTTCAGGCTGGCTAAGACAGTACTTGGGAGAATGTAGCAGAAAATACCAGGCTAACCAAAATTCTTGTACCTTGTGGACAAATTCATTAGTTTCTGAACATGAAATGTGTTCCATTAACCAACTGTGGCCATTGCCAACAAACTTTCCTATAATCTATCTCAGGCTCCCAATGCCACCATCGATTCAGATAAATATTACTTTCAGCCTAGCTACCCCATTAGTATAAAAAAATTATAGTTAACATGTACAACTAGGCCTCCGAAGCCCCGTATTTGATATCCAACCCATTGCCCATTATTTAGATCTCCTCGTCCACCAAATGATGCAAGATATAGTGTATGATAAGTCGACAGATATCTGGCAATTATATGTTGGGCGAATTAAAAGTAGATATTGCCATGCTAGAATCTGGGCCGACCTATAACTGCTAAAGATATGGTACTTGAATCCCAATATATGGATCACCAAGTCCTGCAGGTTAAGTTGGATGAAGCATACATAAAACTTAATTCAGTGTCCACCCATGATGCGTAAAAAATCGGCTAATCCCCTCTCATTCTAATAGAAAATGTAATGACTAGATATGGGCAGGGTAACTGAAGGGAGAAATACATGAAGGGAAGCATTCAAAAGACAAGAAGTACCAATCCAGCAAAAATGGAAAAGCAATAGTAAAAGAGGGAGGGAGGAAATATGGCAGACCTTATCATCACCCTTTTCATTGCTATCCTTTTTCCCTCCAAATAAGCCATAAACACGGGATGATCGGGCCGTCCTCGCAGTCTTAATACCAGGCCAGGATACTATTGGGCTGCCTGGATATGAGCTCACTTCACCTGAAAGGTGCAGCAGAGTAGACTGGGCAGTAAGCAAGCAAGCAAGCAAGCAAGCAAGCATGATTTGGGAGAGGAAAACATTGCATTGATGCCCAAAATGGGGCATCAAAATTATGAATACCCATCATCCAATTACAATAATAGTCAAACATTTCAACCATAACTGGTGGCTTCTTCATAAAATTGGCAAGTAAAGAAACCCAATTTCAGTTTCTAACTTGTTCAAATGAAGCCATAGATGCTAAACAAGATTCAATTCAAGGCCTTTACGCGCAGAAGCAGAACCCAAAAGGGAAAGAGAGAGAGAGAGAGAGAGAGAGAGAGAGCTACTTACGGAAAGAGTGATGGTCTGCGGCGTCGGTGAGTCGGTGAAAGCTGGAAAGGCGCGAGGAGGAGGATAAAGCACTGGTCGAAGCCATCGAGAGAGTGGAGGAGGGTTCAATTCGGAGGATGGATAATAATAGCGGTGAAATAGGGAAGCGCAATTTTATTTATTTTACAGATGAAAAAGGCAAATAAACAAACAACAATAACAAAGGTCCAATTCCCTTCCACGCTCGCTGTCTTGCGGTTTGGATTAGATAGATCGGATGCATTCGACTCTTTTGTACTTTGCACACAATATTTTTTCCGTTTACCATTTGGCATTTGTGAAAATATCTGATTTTTTTATTCTCTTTCCTATAATTTTTTTTTATTATTTATCACTGATTCTAATCGTTCAATTTATATAGAGATATAAGTCGGTGAGCAGTTAATGACCCTATTAGTAACACCAACGTTATAAAGTTTTTTTTTTTGATTAAACCAACATTATAGAGTTAATAGGCTAAAGTTTGAATTCCAAGACCGCTTTGATCAACCAAGTACTGAACGCCGAATTATAAATAACCACAGACCACTGAAGAAAATCAAATGAACTCTGGATCCGTGTCTAGTTGGGTTTGGGGTAAAGACCACCAAATTGTTTAGTGCCACAAATTTACTTTTTTATTTTATTTTATTTTTTATTTTTTATTTTTTTATGACACGCCACAAATTTACTTGCGTTAAGAATATCTGTTAAACTCGAAATCATCACCATTTAGTTATCATCACATTGTTGGCAAGCACGAGTGCATGACTGATTTTCCCTGCCTAAACATTACCATTCATGAGATAACTCAAAGCCATGAATCTATGCCTTGGAAGATATAACCTAATAAAGATGCTAATTCATTCCTCTTGTAAATAAGAAAATGTTTCCACTAACAACATGCTTAAAAATACAAATACACCAAATAAATGAAAGGCCTAATAAAGATGCTAGCTAATACATTCCTCAGGTAAATTATGAAAATTTTTCTAACAAAATCTGTAAAAAGTCTTAAAACTTGTACTGCCACCAAACTGAAAAGCTCCGTAGAGAGGGTAAACATAATGAAAACCGGTGAATTTGGTCTCAGCAAATCCTGTCAAAGTACAATAAGAAAGAAAATAGTCAACAGAGTAGCGTTCATTTATAAACTTTGGAAGCATTTCATGTGAATTCTTATCCAATTTTTTAACCTAAATGAATGGGTGCATAATATTAGCAGACAGAAAGAAATACTAAAGGTAAAGCAAGTAAAGAACTCATCTGAAGAGCTATGTCTTATCAAGATCATTTTCTTCCTCTCCCACTGATTTTTTTTTTTTATTTTTATCACTCGGTGAGTTATCATAAGTAGGAGCCACATTTGTGCCTTGCATGTACAGTATAAAGTCAAAGAAATAAGTGCTCAGGATATGCGATTGATAACCAAACTAAGGTCCTAACGAACAATAGATTTGTGTTTCGTAGAGTGTCTAAGTTTCCTCACAAGATTCAAGTAACTTTTTTTTTCTTGGTAATAAGATTCAAGTAGCTTTGCGCCAGGCATTTCCATATCAGCTTCAAATTCTTCGTTTCACATTGGTAATAATGGAAACTAGTACTCCTCCCAAATGTAAGGGATTACCAACAGCAGGAGGTTATGCATAGAAGCTACTGCATTACCATAAAAATATAACTACACCCATTAGCAACTCAACCATCAACTCTGGCATGCTGAATTACATGTAATCTGATAATCCAGTTTTTGTGTCTTCCAATTCTAACTCAGAAATGCATACGCACACTTTTACACAAGTAGCACAACCAGCAACGCTATACTAGTGTTTTTAAGACTCCAATATTAGAAACTAGACTAACACAATGAACAACCAAATTATAGAGGCAATAACATGATATTGTCAATAAGAGTAAAAACTTTACCAGCAAAAAAAATGAGGAAATCAGTCCAAATTCAGGTTATCTCTGTCTGAGAACTCAGCCCTTAGAGGTCCCTTAAGACCACCATTGTCATCACCAAGAAGCTCACGAGCAGCTTTCTCTAGGAAATCCTTGGCAGCAGATTGAACTGATTGTCTGTTAGGTGATTCATACTTCCTCTTCTTTTGGACATTCCTTTCCAGATGCTTCATCTTTTTCCCCTCCGCTTTACTAATATCTCTCATACTCTGCCTCTGATCTGAACAAAATGAAGAGGTTTTGAGTCAAAGAGATCAAGTTGTTAAAAGCGATGATCCAGAGATGAAAAGGCAAATGAGCAGCTAGCTACCTTGGGTGAGGTCTGGCAGAGAATGCTCGATGAAACGGGTTGCTGCCTGATAATTTAAAGTGGTGGATGGTCGCAAGGGTGCTTGAACAAAACCAATGTGTCAATTGTAAGACCATAGCCAAATGCTGAAATCTGAAATGTGACAACAAATCAGACAAGAGGGTATGTATACCTTTGCTCAAATCTATGAAACGCTGTAGCTTCTCCTGATACAATTTTAACCTCTCCTACATGAAAAAAAAAAAAAAAATAGTCACAAGAAATGAGCCCTATACAAAGATGAAAGATTGAAGCAAGGTATGAAAGAGAGCGCAATCAATCATACAAGCTCGGTGTTGACGCGGTGGTCGTCGTCGTATACTCCACTGCACCTCAACCTGACTGGAAAACAAACAAACGAAAATCAAAGTGAGTATATATGGAAAAAATCAATGAAAATTTGAGTACAAGAAAGAGACTTACGGGTGAATAGAGTGGTGGTGAGATTGGAGAGCAAGAGAAGTGAGTGGGCACGCTGGAGAGGCGGCAATTGGGCGAGGACTTCGGGGTCAGAACAGAGAGCCAAGAATTGGGGCAACTCGGCTCCTACTTGTTCTAGATGTCCCATGCTTCTTTTCACCGACTCCATCACTGAATCTGGTATCACCATGGAGCTGCTGCTTCCCTCCATTCTCTCTATAACTTGCTTCTGACTTCTGAGACCTCTAGGGCTTTTCCTCTTTGTTTTCGTCAATTAGGTTAAAATGACAGTTTTACCAAGTAAATATCTTTGTACCGAAAATAGAAAATACAGTAAAAAAGAGTTATCTTTTATATTTGGAGCCAAACAAAACCACCCCCAACCATTACCAGGCCTTGAGCAAGCGATAGAGAGAGGGAGGGAGAGGGAGAGGGAGAGTACCCGCTCAATCAATCAAGCAAGCAAGTCAGCCGGGAAGGAGCCTTAAGCGATAGACCCAATCAATCAAGGAAGCAAGCAAGTAAGTGGTTCAAGTCATTCAACCACCAAAATGCACATGATGTTTCTCATCCTTTAAGCCACTATTCTTTCTCTCTTTCTGTGTGTCTATGGCATTCTTGATACTCTGCTCTTCAACTATGTGCTGCTGTAGTGCTACTAGTCTTGCTTATACTGACACCAGCACTAGTAGCATATTTGCTATAACCACCCACACTCCTTCTGTTCTGCATCCACCAAAATTAAAGGTTTGGCCATGTGGTTCGCTGCTCAGCTTGACCAGCAAGAGGAACAAACGGTTGGGTTTCTGTGGCTTTGTGGTCAAAAGGCCGCAGCAGGAGGTGGTGGCCGTGAAGAAGAAAAAGCCCACAACTTCAGTGTCTTCTGAGGAAGTTGTGAGGGTTCTAAAGTCCATTTCAGACCCGACTTCTGCTTTTTCATTCTTTAAGTCCATTGCTGAGTTGCCTAGTGTGATTCACACCACTGATACCTGCAATTACATGCTCCAACTCTTGGGTGTTCATGGGAGGGTGGATGATATGGCTTATGTCTTCGATTTAATGCAAAAGCATATCATAAACAGGAGTGTAGACACTTACCTCATTATATTTAAGGGTCTTAATATAAGAGGTGGGATTCGAGCATCCCCATATGCTCTTGGAAGGTTGCGGAAGAATGGGTTTATCTTGAATGCATACTCATACAATGGGTTGATCTATATGCTTATCCAGTCTGGCTATTCTAGGGAGGCTCTGGAGGTATACCAAAGGGTGGTGTCCGAAGGAATTAAGCCGAGCCTCAAGACTTACTCAGCACTTATGGTGGCATTGGGAAAGAGAAGGGATGTTCAAACTGTTATGGGCTTACTAAAAGAGATGGAAACTTTGGGGCTCAGGCCTAATGTTTATACTTTCACTATATGCATTAGAGTACTCGGGAGGGCGGGGAAAATTGATGAGGCATATGAAATTTTCAAGAGAATGGATAATGAGGGATGTGGCCCTGACGTTATCACTTATACTGTTCTCATTGATGCTCTTTGTAATGCAGGTAAACTTGATAATGCCAAGAAGTTGTTTGCAAATATGAAAGCAACTGGTCATAAGCCTGACCAAGTAACCTACATTACGCTGCTGAACAAGTTCAGTGATAGTCAAGACTTGGACGCAGTAAAAGAATTCTGGAGTGAAATGAAAGCTGATGGTTATGCTCCTGATGTGGTTACTTTCACTATACTGGTTGATTCTTTTTGCAAAGCTGGAAATGTAGATGAGGCATTCAATATGTTGGATATCATGAGGAAAGAAGGGGTCTCACCAAATCTTCATACCTACAACACGTTAATTTGTGGACTTCTGCGGTTATGTAGGTTGGATGAGGCATTGGAACTCTTCAACAGTATGGATTCTCTTGGTGTTACCCCTACTGCTTATACATACATCCTTTTCATTGACTATTATGGAAAGTCTGGTGACTCGGGAAAAGCTATTGAGGCATTTGAGAGGATGAAAACTCGAGGCATTGTTCCTAATATTGTTGCTTGTAATGCCTCTTTGTATGGTCTTGCTGAGGAGGGTAGACTTCAAGATGCAAAACATATTTATGATGAGCTTATATACAGTGGGCTTTCTCCGGATTCAGTAACTTATAACATGATGATGAAGTGCTATAGTAAGGTGGGGCAAATAGATGAAGCCATCAAGTTACTCTCAGTGATGGAAAGAAATGGATGCGAGGCTGATGTCATCATAGTTAATTCGTTGATTGACATGCTTTACAAGGCTGGCCGAGTAGATGAGGCATGGCAAATGTTTTACAGAATGAAGGAAATGAAGCTCACTCCAACAGTTGTGACATACAATACATTACTGGCTGCATTAGGGAAAGAGGGTCAAGTCAGAAAAGCTATTGAAATGTTTGAGAATATGACTGAACAGGGGTGTCCTCCAAATGCAATAACTTTCAACACACTCCTGAATTGCCTTTGCAAGAATGATGAGGTCAATTTGGCCTTGAAAATGCTTTGCAAAATGACCGTGATGAATTGCTGTCCTGATGTTTTGACCTACAACACTATAATTTATGGCTTAATCAGAGAAAACAGAATTGATTATGCATTCTGGTTCTTCCATCAGATGAAGAAACGCCTATTTCCTGATCATATAACATTGTGCACCCTCCTTCCGGGTGTAGTAAAGGATGGGCGCATTGAGGATGCTCTCAAAGTTGCTGAGGACTTTGCGTATCAGGTTGGGGTTCGAGCAGACAGGCCTTTTTGGGAAGATTTGATTGGAGGGGTTGTGATTCAAGCTGAAGTAGACCGAGCCATTTTATTTGCTGAAAGGTTGATTTCTGAGAGGATTTGCCTAGATGATTCTGTTCTGATACCTCTACTTCGATTTTTGTGTACACGTAGAAAAACTCTTGATGCTCAGAATTTGTTTGCAAAGTTTACTGGAACTCTTGGAGTTAAGCCAACACTAGAAGCATATAACTGTTTGATCGAATGGCTTCTTAAAGACCATTTCACTGAACAAGCTTGGGATCTATTCAAGGAGATGAAAATTGCTGGCTGTGCCCCTGATGTATTCACCTACAATTTGTTACTTGATGCTCATGGGAAATCTGGGAACATCACTGAACTCTTTGAATTGTATGACGAGATGATTTGCTGGGGATACAAGCCTAACACCATAACACACAATATAGTTATCTCCAGTCTGGTGAAATCTGATAGCCTAGACAGGGCTATAGATCTATATTATGATCTTGTAAGTGGTGATTTTTCTCCTTCTCCTTGTACATACGGTCCTCTCATAGATGGACTTTTCAAGTCGGGAAGACTAGAGGAAGCAATGCATTTCTTTGAGGAGATGGCAGAATATGGATGCAAGCCTAATTGTGCAATCTTCAATATTCTTATAAATGGTTTTTCGAAAACAGGTGATGTGGAAACTGCTTGCGAGTTGTTTAAAAGGATGATTAAAGAAGGAATAAGACCAGACCTGAAGTCATACACCATTCTTGTGGATTGCTACTGCCAGGCTGGAAGAGTGGATGATGCTTTGCACTATTTTGAGGAGTTAAGACGAAGTGGCCTTGATCCTGATTCAGTTTCGTACAACCTTATGATTAATGGACTTGGAAGATCACGGAGGATGGAGGAAGCTCTTGCTCTTTATGATGAAATGCGGACTAGAAAAATTACTCCCGATATTTTCACCTACAATTCATTAATACTCAATCTTGGACTTGTTGGAATGGTGGAGCAAGCAGGAAGGATTTATAAAGAGCTACAACTTACTGGTCTGGAACCTGATGTATTTACTTACAATGCTCTCATTCGGCTGTACAGCACTTCTGGAAATCTAGATGATGCTTATGCAGTCTACAAGAACATGATGGTTGGCGGCTGCAGTCCCAATGTAGGAACATATGCACAGCTTCCCAATCAAACTTGACTCACAGGAGATACGCATAAGCCACAAGTTTTGCACATCAATGAATCTCTGAATCTAATGTATACGGACTGATATGCTCTTCCTAAACAACTGAATTGGTGCTTCAGGGTTTTTCTCTGAACACAATTCCACGGCGTTTACCTCACTCACAATTGATGATTTCGGTGATGATCGAGTGTACACAAGTCCACTTTTTTGGTGTTGAGATTTTGTCAACTGAGCTTAGATGTGCATCTACAAGGAAGTATCATGTATGGAAGTCTTCCAATTCAGTTTCGATATACTCCTGTATATGCTGCAACTGCAAATGTTTCTGTTGTTATATGGTGTAAATGCTGTACCTATAGTATTATATCTCTGGCGCTACCTGCTCTGTTAAATACTGATTACATCAACATTACACACAGTACCGTAGATGGATACATTCTGATATTTATTGTCATTCTGAGATTGTTTTTGTGAAAGGTTAATTGAGAAGTAATGAGATGGATTTTTAACTTCGGTCTGAATGTGAAGTGGACTGTGTGTGTCCTGAATCAATCTTTCAAAATGTGATATTTTGTTATGTCTGCTAAAGCTATTTGGTGGAGTTGGAAGAAGGTAGGTTATAATCCAAGTCCTCCCCTTACCCGTACATGATAGACACCAGAGCATGAGATGAGATGCACTTGCTGCATGAAAGTCTATCGACACTACAGAAGTCTCATAACGACCTCACTACATATAAAATCTCAAGTGTTCAAAGCCACATCATGCTAAGGGAAATTCTGCTAGACAAAAGAAGCTCATGGTACTTCATTGCATTCAAGATCAGGAATAGAACAGTCACCACAATTAAAACTGAAAACAAACATTCTTCAATCTTGCTTTGGAAGGAATGTTGGAAGGATAAAGCAAGTAAAAGGAGACTGTATTATCTGTAGCAAAGCCTATGAGATTGTTCCAATTCCAACAAATCTCTGTATTTTCTCCATTATCTAACATAAAAGTAATTTAAACATTCAAAGCAACCTCATCTTGCGCTTCAATTTTTCTCTTTCCAACTCGTTTGTCATTGATTAACCAAGTTTTAGACTTCTTCTCTACTCTTATGGGCTCCCATACAAGTTCTTCTCCTTCGTGCGCCACTTGGGAGTGTTTACTTAGAACAGCTTCACCGGCATCATTGTTCCTTTTCCTTGAAAACTTTTTAGGTTTTGTGTTGGAAGTTTCATGCTGGACAACTTCTGGTTCGGTTTCTGCAGATTTTAGCTTTTGCAAATGCCTCAGCCTTCTTCTCAGAAATCTGAAGCACAGAACACAGAAATCTAAAACATTAGTTACAAACTTCTGTCAGTTTACTACATTCTGACAGATAAATATTGTACAAATATCATACCCAATTTCAGCCAAAAGGATGTCTCTCTTCTGCTTTCCAGCTTGCAATTTCTTCTTCTTAGTTACAACCTCCTATTAAAAAGATACAAAGAACCATTCACATATTCATACCATAAAAAATAAAAAAAAAAAAAAAATCCTAAACTCGCAAATTACTTGCGCTTCTTCCAACTAATGTCCACTTGATTGCTGCCAAAAAATGTATGCAAGATTAAAAATAGTCTTCCTTTTTATGTCCCAAGGTATTTGATTTTATATACACAATTGGGTTATTCAGAATCCAGAAAGTAGGACAATTCCTTACTTTACACAACCAAGTCTTATATTGAGGTCAGTTTTTCTCGTGTCAAAATTCAGAATGCTATACCTTGTGTTTTCTCGAAGGCTAACTATCTAGGAGGTCGAAACATGTCAATGAAAGAAAGCTACTAGGATGATAACAGGCTTGCGATAACTCTTGAGAATACTAAAAAACATGATTAGACACCTTAACCAAAAACCCAATACGTAAAGTCAAATGAAAAAAAAAAAAAAAACACAAACCTTTTGGAGGTCAAGGTGATCTTGCAGAAGAGTTTGATGTCTGAATTGAAGCTTAGCTTGGTCGTCAACAACATGGTGAGCCTCAGAGGTGTTCTTAGAATTAACAGCCACCCTTTTCATTACGAAAACCAATCGGCAAATTCCGGGAGCGACGACCTTAGGTTATGTAGCAAACAAATTAGAAATCTGAATCCAATTAGGATATAAGATACCGTCTATGAATACGATTTGATACAAGAGAAGAGAAGAGAAGGAGCCTAAAAGAAAAGAAGGAAGAATAATAATAATAATAATAATAATGGAGAGAGACTGGAAGAGGGAACGTGAGAAGGCGAAAAGGCCCATGAAGGAAGGTCGGAGATAATAGTAGAAGCAATGAGTGATGAAGATGAAGCGAAGAATCCATCCATAGAACACAAGGGCAGATGTGGGAAATAATAATAATGTTATGGTTGGTCTTGGAAATTGAGCATGATAGTTCTCTTTTGTTTCTCTCTCCTGCTGAGCTGAGATGAACTGGGCCATTTTAGATCCTTCTCCTTCGCTTCGACCTTTGTCTTCAAAAGTACCAAAATACCCTGTTTGGAATTTCAGACCCGACTACCCGAGTTACTAGCCTCTCTCGATTTCGGACCTTTGCTCAGTCGCTCACTAGCGCTCTGCTTGCAAGAAAAAATTGGGAGCTAGAATTGTGCAACTAATCACTAATAACTGAAAGCAAAGGCAATGGGATTTAGATTAAACAGCTTCTCAATGAAAAACGTATCATTCATGTCCTTGTCCAAAACACTTGTTCTACGCGCTATTTATTATATGTACATGCATACTATACCAGTTGTATTTCAAGCATAAACAGCAACATTCACCAACATAAAAACGAAATGTTACTAATTGCTGATCCATTAATCTTCATGCTAAATCATCTACAATTACAAATCTAAGAACCAATCTGAAAACAGTGAAATATGCAGTTTTGGCTGTCCTGATTTTGGAACGCATTAGCTGTCCGCTAATTTGATTCACTTTCACTTGCATTTGCATCCGTTCCAGGTCCTTCTTCTTCGGTTGTTGAGGATTCCTGATGCTTACCCACAGATTCAACTGGCACAATGGGCTTCTTGAATTGCACCAAGATCATGGTCATGTTATCGCATCCCTCCCCACCAGCAGTCGATGGTGCCAAACATTTGTCAAGGACTCTTTCAACCACCACAGACAGTTTGCTTTCCTGCATGATTTCCAATCATACGCGTCACAGACAAGGCAATATATTAAGCCACAAAAACACACACCATTATAGCCTGGGATCACTTCATTTCCATTCCAAAGTGAGGTGCTCGATTTGAAAACCAAAAGATGGGAAAAAATGAATGATTATGCCCTCACCGAGCTTAGCTGTTCATGCACAAAATCTACCAGTTGCTGGCTTGACATGCAATCCCTGCAAGATATTAACAAAAGCAACAATCACTGACTTTAGATTCTGACAAGCATCCGTAACATAATTTATTAGTATGAAGTATTAAAAGGAAAACAGTGTGAGCTGAAGCTTAAGTCACATTCAGGTATGGCGGTAACCTACTTCATTCAGGTATGGTGGTAACCTAGTAGGCCCTAGGTTCAAATTTCATCTTTTGCAAGTGAAGCATAAATTACTATTCATCAACCTTCTACCCTCAACTTCTACATAGAGAACATTGAAGTCAACTTCTTCCAGATTAGCAAATAAATAAATAGATAAAAGAAGAATAAAACGAAAAGCTTAAGACACATACCAGATACCATCACATGCTAAGACCATAAACTCGTCATCATCACAAAGTTCAACCTAATTACAAATATAAGGAAATAGATTAGTATGGAATAAAATAAAGCCAATTACTATCTGTAAATTTTCATTTTGACAAGAAAACAGGAACTAAAACACACGTATGAATCAAGATATCCCCAAACCACCATTTTATCAAACCCGCAATACTTTTTTTCTTGTAGCAAAATAATAATAACCTGGTCAAAATTGCTTATTCTGCAATGTAAAACATACAGTATTTATATCAGGACTGGCAGTGACAATTTGCTTTTCCACCGGCAAGAATTTATTCTGCTTGAATTCCATGTCACCTGAAATTTATGCAGAACTAATGTAAGGATGGGGACTACTCAAGCCTCCCTTTAGCTCCTTCCACACATATGGACATGCAGTATAAGATGTTTAAAAGGTATGAGTTTGCACACCAAGTGCACATTTCATACAACTAGCATACAAGAAGCGAGTGTGAATGTTTGCACTCGTATCGAACTGCCTCTTTTCACATGCTGAATCTCAAAAGATATGTAATGCCTTTTGGTGACGATCTAATAAACGTTTAAGAAAAGCTAGTATACTATGAATTAATGTGCAGAAAGTAGAATGACACCTATAGCTCTTGCAAGATTCAAACTGCCATTGACTCGTCCTGCATGGATAAAACCACCAGCTTTTAAAATCCGTTCCTTCTCAAGCTCAAGTTCAGGTTTGTGATCTCTGGACAGGTTATATGCCTGAAAAAGATGTGTCAGATCAAAAACCATATGTAGAGTTTGCTGAGAATCAAGAATGTAGAATATTCTCAGTTGTAGACATGTTTAAAATTTTAAACACCCTTGGTAAAGTCAACTATGCTAGTTATGTACAGCCATATATTAAAAAGTAAAAATCCTTCTATTGTTTAAGCGAGCAACAGAACAATCATGCAAAAGAACACCGGAAACTGATAAATTACCTGACCCTTCCTAGATATCACACAACGAGAATCACCAGCATTTGCAACAACAAGTTGGTTGTTTCTAATAATTGCAACACAAGCTGTGCTCCCAGAAGTTGGACCACTGAAATCCGAGTGAGGCCCCTGAAAAGAATAACAGAGTTTATATTATGGAATGCATTGACACCATCATATGAAACCTACAGGTATGAGGCATTGAAAATAGGGTCCAAGTGAAAGATTGGGACAGAAGGACGGCAAATAGAAGAGATAGAAAGAAGCACATTTCTCCCTTTTTGATTGGAGAGGAGGGAAAAGAACTGGGCTTGTTTGATATAAATAGAGTAAACATAAATAATGTAAAAGCAGCATTTATTAGACCGGTATGTATTATTATTAAGGAACAGAGCTGTCTGCATTGTCATGGGCCCATTCTTTCCTTCCTCCAATCTCCCACTTTTGGGAAGATTAAGAGATAAAACAGTGGACCGGGAATGGTTTGTATTTTTGTGTTTTTGCCCATACTTTTGACATGGCGCTGAATTTAGCAGGGAAAAGATTATAACTGAGCATACAATTTTCATTGTACTGAATGATTAAATGCTGAACTACCAGAGGAGTCCTAGTATTCATATTACTATACAATAAACCCAGATAAAGCAGAAAAGTAAATCATAATCTCTCCAGATAAGAAATATAAACTCCAATCAAGTTAATTGTTCTTGCACCTACCTCCTCAAAAGCCCAATCATCAGCTTGATCATTACCCTCACTGCTCCTCGGGGACCAGATTAACCCTTCTATCATGCCAGTAAACTTGTTTATCTTATCTCCCAGAACAGCTAACTCTCTCCAACCCCTTTGTCCACGCATCATTTCATCCATTCTGCACAAATCAAAGACCAACATTCTTTAAAGAAAACAAAGAATCATAACAAGACCATAACTTCAGAGGTAGATACCAAGACTTTGTTTTATTTTTCAATTAAAATTATTTCCAGTTTGATATCTCTATCTCAAGTATGTGTGACCTCATAAACAATCAACGATGATAAAGGTATAGACCCACGCAGCCTATTTTTAGCTTAAAGCTCAAGCCATTTGAAAGCAGCATCTACTTAAGTAAGACAATGTGGTCCAATCCTTCGATGACACAAATTTGACACTCAGTTAAAAGTTTAAAAATATACTACTTGAAATCTTTAGCATCTGATTAATATATCAAAACTTTAAAAATGACAGTCATAAACTCTTCTACTCATAACATGCATTTCAAAATAAGCTTACTATGCAAATGAGCTGAGAAATTGAAGGACCATCATTAACATGGCATGGAAGTAAAATTGTACAACATACTAAATGATAAAGATTATTATAAAGTATAAACCATTACAGAAGGCTCTAGAATCTTCTCGATTGCTGGTTCAAGTACTGATGCGTCCCTTTACAATATAGCAGCATTTTTATATTTGTACTTGTCCCCTCCACTCAGATAATGATACAAGGCAACTGAATATAGCATTAAAGGTGTAACCTGAAAAAAGCTTTTTGAACAGAAGTTCCTATGTCTCCAGCTGAATATGCTTCATTCTTGAGCATTTGTCGGTGAAGATATTTGGCACAGAATTTAGCAACTACCTTTCCTGTAGAATTATTGGTCTCAGGTGAGTAACAAATCTAAAATAAATCTCTACAAACTGCATATGAAGGTCCAAATTGTCCAACCGCAGACAGAAGGCATTCATTCTTTTGTAACACAGACAGAGCTGACGAAATATGCTAATCAAATTCATCCCCCTCAAACAACTTGTAATAAGAAGAACAAACTAACTCCTTCACCATTCAAATCAACCATTTCTATAGCTTATAACAACTTCTGAAGTACAATATGAGTATTGATAGCCAACAGGACTGCATTATAATGATTGGTATGCATGCTTAATGAGTTAATGTGCAGACAAATTGTTTAGTCCTGCTACAAACCTAGAATTATTAATCTCACATAAGAGGAAGAGAAAGCAAAATCTGTTGATTAAAAGTTTTACATAGAAGTACTACCAGAGCTTATCATATTCTTCCATATATGAATATAACCAATGACTGAAGGGAGAGGAAGGGGGGCAAATCCAACAAAGGTATATAAACTAATATTCTAGAACAGATAGTGATAAATGAAATTACAGATTCTTACCTCCATGGCCATCATAAACACCAAAGAACGAGGTGGATGCATCTAGATCGGGATATGCTGCATGCTAACCAAACAGTAACAAAAATCATAAAAAGTTAATAACGATACACGATTACCAAAAAACAAAAAAAATAAAGGCAACTTCCTTCTTATACAGTGGTCAAAGTTTGAAGTCCCAGAAAATTTGCTAGTATCCATCATTTTTGTAACAAAGTTGAGCAAGAAAACACTTGGCAGACCACATTGTAAACAAAGAAGTTGCTGTAAGAGCAAAGTTTGTTATACTAACAGCATCCTCCATAGTTGCACGCCATCCTTGCATGGACGATAGACCATATCTGACCCATTCATTCTCTCCATCTTCAGAGAACTTGTCAGTTTTGGGAGTGCTGAGATATATACCCATATTCCAATCTAAAATCAAACAATAACTCGGTCAGCAACAACATAATTCCCATAGTTTCTACAAGCAAGAAAGGAGGTTGGGCCAGAAAACATATTAGGACTATTCAGAAAAGTCAAATTAATTATTACTCTTTAAAGCAAGAGTCAACAAAGCTAAGGGTTACAAGAGTAGGATCGATTTGATCACGCTCACAAAGATAACTCAATTCAGTAAAAAAATTCATGATCCAGACCAAACAAGAGTAGATCAGCAACTCGTTACTAGTTAAATTCAAAAGTAAATTATGCAAGAATTAGCAATCATGTCAAGCATATAGTTCACATTCGTTTGAGGAAAAAATTGAAAGATCCAGATGCTAATTTGTAAGATAAATCGAGAAATGAAGCAAGAAGAAGTCGTGGAGTACATATTACCTGATATGATGATGATGATTCGCGAGAGAGAGAGTCGAGGCCGCAGAGAAGAGCTCAAGATCGAAATCGGAGACAAGGGAACAAGAGCATCAATCAAACTATTCAACACTTCAATTCAGAGAGAGAGAGAGAGAGAGAGAGAGTCCATGTCATCGTCGCTCGCAAGTAGCAAAGAAAAGGAAGATGATGACTTTTGGAAGAGGAAGACTGTTTGTCAGCCAAAGCGTAGACTAGGAATCGAGAATATTGGATGGATTCGACACTGTTCAATCTATTTCCAATCTCCTACTTTCTTTCGACCCAAGCAGAGAAATGATGGCGAGCGTCATTCACACCAAGTCGATCGTCTACGCTAATTTCTTTTTTCTTTTCTTTTTTGCCCTTTTTCTATCTTATTTTATTTTATTCTGTGGGTACTCCGGAACCAATGAATAATTACCCAAACTCTCAAATTTCAGTCTCTATTCCCCTCACCAATTGTAAATCCAACGAGCAGTTTCACTAACTAACTCAAATGAACATTTGCTTTGTTGCCATATTATTTTATTGTGTCATCGTGGCTGATGGAAATCGAATATTGATGTCACGATTAATTGTGTTGTAATTCTACATAAAATTGTCATTTGAGTATTCGTGAGATAATATAACGTGACATCTAATGTCTAAGATATTGATATTATTTTTTTTCATCATTTTTTCTTCAAATAATAAGATTGAGATTTAGTGCTTATTTTCATTATTGAAAATGGAAAATACCATTTGGGAAGCTCGGCTGCTTTTTAGCCCAAGTCAAGACATAAAAAGGCGGATGAGTGATGACCTTGTTAAATTCGTTATCCATCAGATATATACCCACCGGAATATGCAACAGAGAAACTAATGACTCGTGCCTGTTTCCACTTGCAGGCATGCATGTGAAACTGATGATGATCACCCACGATTGGAAAGAACTTCAATTTCATATCATTTACCAAATTACATAACAAGCTGGATCTCCTGCAGTTTCAGGCATCGTCTGTTTTAGGTGATATAAGAGATGGGAATTTGGTTGGTATCATATCGATGTCAAGTTGTCAACCCATCGAGCTCAAACAACAACTGTTTTTCTCAGCAACTGGAGGCCGGCTAGAGGCTCATGCTTATTTTCAACATAAAGTTGATGATATTGGATAATAATCAAATCCAGCTAATACGATTCCACGGTTTCCACCCACCTAGCTCCTTAATTGATCCTCGCTTTACTCAATTCATGTGGATGAGTACTATTTGGTCTAAAAAAAACAATATCAAACATCCCAAATCGATCTACTCCATTAAACAATTCATAATATTTTGGCCCGGGAAAAGAAAATGATAAATAAGGATATGGTGTGTAGAACAAGTTGGTGTCAAATCTGTGGGCTTATTGACTGAGCTTCCCTAACCCACTAAATAAATAAATAGATATTTGTCTGGTCCTAATAGTTGTTACGTGATTCTTTGTTCCACCGCCTGGTATAAAGAGATCAAATATTGCCATATTCTGTCCATTCTATTTCTGCCTCAATCTCTCTAATATATGAATGAAACAAAAACAAACAACTCACTGCAGGCTAACATGCTTGTGTGCAGTGCAGTCTCCACATTTCTACCGACACTTTTAACGACAAAGACTGAAGCCTATCGAATAGAGCAGTTGCACTCAAATTAGCCAGTGTCCATGAAAGGTCAAAGTTTGTTCGGGATAGCCATGGAAAGTGTGAACACAATTTGAAAGTACGTCTTTGTCTATTCTCTATTGTCATGCACAACTACTAACCGCTAAGCAATCGCATCAATATACAATACCATTCTCATCTCCAGCCATAAACTTGTGAAACCTTCCGTTAATCTCAACTAAGCTGCAACCTGCAGTCTTTTCAATCCCGGACTCATTCATCATATCTCTCCATCTCTGTGCTTCTTCCCATTCACCGCATGACGCGTACAAGTTTGCAAACATCATGTACTCCCCATCGCTCCGAGCAGCCTTGCTCGAAACAAGTAGCTTCATTGCTTTCTCCCATTTTCAAGGTCCTGATGAATCACACAAGCACTCAGCAAAGCACCCAAGATGGACTCGCTTGCTTCAAAAGGCATTGTCTCTATGAGTGTCAAAGCACTGTCGAAAAGACCCGCTCTGCTCAAAAGGTCGACCATGCACCCATAATGCTCTGCCTTTGGAGTTATCCCGAATTGCTTTTCCATTGAATCAAACAATTCACATCCTTGTTCTACCAACCCTCCATGGCTGCAAGCACTTAAAACCCCAATGAAGGTGATATCATCTGGTTTTACTCGACAATCGGCTCTCATTTGGTTGAACATTTTCAGAGCTGCGTAGCCAAAACCGTGTAGAGCAAGTCCTGAAATTATGGCGTTCCAACAGTAGACATCTTTGTGTTTGAACTTGTAGAACACCTCTAAAGAGTTGTGTATGCTTCCGCACTTGGCATACATATCTATAAGTGCTGTTGCTACATGGGGACTTGAAGCCTGCCCGGAGAGTTTGGCATATGTATGTATTTTTATGCCAGTTTCAAGCGACCCCAAATGAGCACAGGCAGATAAAGCACCAGTCACACTCAGATGATCCGGTTCGATATTTCCCATCTTCATTTTGTCCAAGAATTCGATTGCCTTGGAGTAAACCTGATTTTTCAGATAACCCATTATCATTGTGTTCCAAGTTATGACATTTTTCTCAGGCATAGACTCGAACAACTCATGCGCTTCAGCCATATCTCTGGCGTTCATGCACGCCAATATCATTGAGTTCCAAGACACAATGTCCTTGTCAGGAATTCTATCAAAAATGCTTCTGGCAGATATTTTGCTTCCGGACCCTGCGAACCCAGAGATCATAATATTGAAAGACAAAAGGTCCTGTGATGGCATTGTATCAAAGACTTGCACTGCGTTCCCCATCTGCCCACTAGAAGAATACACATATAACATGGAGTTCCAGGCTACCACATCTTTCACAGGCATTTTATCAAACGCTTTGCGGGCATCCGCTATGATTCCAACAGAAGAATACATGTTCAGCAGAGCAGTTTGGACGAAAAGATGGTCACAAAACCCCATTTTCAGTGTCTGTCCGTGAAGTGCTAACCCTACACCCAAATAAGAAGCATTACCTGCTGCTTTCAGCAAAACCGGAAATGTATAGTTATCAGCAAAGAGACCAAGTCTTTGCATGTTAACATACGACCGAATCGCATGCCCTGCGTTCCCCTCAAGCACTTGATTCTTTATAATATTCTTCCATCTTTGAAGATCCGGCGAAGTCGACAGGCAACAAATGAATTTGTTGCAGCTCACAAGAGCCATCTCAGAACATTAGCAAGGGAAACGAAAGCCTAAGAAGATAGATGATAAGGTGGATGATATTTATCAAGGCTACAGGACAAAAAATACTATCCATATGTGAAAACACACGGACAGACACAAATTCCAGAGTATTTTTGGTACAACGATTCCAAAACTAGGGGACCTGTAAAATCATCATAATCATCTCATTCCCGGGATAAAACTACCCAAGCTCGAGAAGAATACAAGACATGATGATGTTTCCCAGCTTAATAAACAAATCCCCAAAATTAAATATACAACTGTATAAAATTATCCTGAGTTGCTTAAAATGAAAACAAAATTTCAAAAATACGGGAAATAAGCAAATCTACTCCCTATTCCCCTGTAGCCAAATGTCACAAAGGCGAACATGTTTTCCAGTGGCCATAGAAACTGGCCTGAATCAGGAAAGCAAACTTTTACACGCCTGAATTTCAGTTTCCTGGCTAGCCAAAAAATCTTGCGATGTAATGCTCTTCATAGCAGCACCAAAAATGGCCGACCGATACATGTCATCTTCCACCTTCTTAAGGATTTCCTTCACAACCTTGAAGTCCAATGCCCCTGCCAGAGCCAACTTCCCAATAATCTCACCAAAATTATTTGGTGCTTTCGGCAAATCAATGCCGATTTCGTCCAACATTGACCCATATAAAAGGCAACCAGTCCCTATATCTCTCAATGTCAAAACGTTTTTACTGAACAAGTACTCGAGAAGTTTAATGACCGGTTCTACACATGGTGGGCTCTTATCCAGAGCAAGAGCAATAGCTTCTTTAACAAACTCTGGATGGTAGGCTGGGGCTTTCAGCTCCTCCACACATTGAAGTGCCTCGTCGAGAATCCGAACACTGAAATATTCTTCCAGCAGGGATACAGTTTTTTTAAGAAGAGCAGCAGAATTTGGTACTGTTGCAGGAATCAGAGGCTTAGCAGAAGTCGGTACAATTTCAGGGGCCAAAGCCTTCTCAGAAGAAACTGGTGATGCAGCTGGAACTGTAGGCTTGGAGTTTTGAGTAAGAGGTTCAACTCCAGAAATCAAATTAGTTCGAGGAGGACCACCAGAGCCCTGCAACAAGGCACTTGTTTTCCCAGTTATGGTTCCACCACTGCCTTGAGGTAAAAATTTTGAATTAAGAGACGGTGCTTTGCTGATCAACGGTGGCTGGACACGTCCTCCAGATGGAGGGTTAACCAAACCATCACGCTTGGTCATTGATCTAGATCGATAAACCTCCCAATTGTCAGAATCAAGTCCAGGCATTCCCGGCATTTTCCTGCTCCCAGGCATTCCAGGCATATAGCCAGGCCGGGTAGCAGGAAGACTTCCGGGGCTCAAATCCCCAGAGGCAGCAGCAATACGAGCATTCCTTATCGTTGCCGTTGCACCTGGACGCAACCCTAAGTTCTTTTCTGCTTCTGAATGAATTTCAGTTATAGTCTTTGCTTTCACCTGCCAAAACAGAGATACAAACATAGAAGTTAGAAACACAAGAACCAACTATGATGCAGTTAATTTCATAGTCGGTGAAGTTCCAGAGCCTAATCACAATGAAAGAATGATGCAAAACATACCACATTTTAAGAAGCTTCAAAACGTTTCAAAGAATAAAACAATAACAATTGTGAAGGAGAATTCCTAACTATTAAACAACCCCTCCCTCCCCTATCAGCAACAAGGAGAAATATTAGAATCACCTCTTCCCGTCTTGGAACCCAGTTGTTGGCCCGCATATCAAGAACATTGCGGACCATGAACCTCAACCGTGGTGCAAGTTGGGAGTTTGTAGTCAGTTCCTTCAACCGACTGAAATAGGTATCATTGATTCGGCGAGATTTTTGGCTCTCATCAAGCTGCTTACCAATGGTGTTGAAAAACTGACATATTGCCTCTACATTCTCTTCAGCAGGGCATGTTTTTCCATCATATCCCAGAAGCTCCTATATTACACAAAAATCTAGTTAGTCCAGCAGTCTAATTCCTTCAAAGAACAGCCAAGATAATGTGAATTAACACTAGAAAGGACCTGAACAATATGGTGTACAATCTTTTCAGGCACCATCTTCTGCTTTAAAAGTTCCCCAATAAGGCGTATGTTTCCTAGAGTTCGCAACTTAAGCATTCGTTCTTTATCTCTGCATTCCATTTCTTGCTCAGGAGCAGTCATCTGCCTAATTTCTGCCCTCAGGTTGTCAGCACCTTCAAAAGCCTCCTGGCAGTTATTCAACAGGACTCGTTTAAAAGTGATTTCTTTCCCACCAGACTCCTCAGGTGGAAAAGGAGGAAGTTTCGCATTAAGATCCGCGCATAAAAGGGCATACATCGGACAAAATGTTGGCTCCAGCACAGCCTTATCAAATATCAGAAAGATAACATCCTGCAACGCAATTTGAACTCTCAAGCTTTTTAAGCAGAAAGCATAGCTTAGTTTAGAGTACACAACAACCAAGGTATTTAGCAATACATACCTTCAAAATATCTGGATTTGTGATTCCAGAATCAATCAGTTGACCCTTGAGAACATCAAACTTCTCTGGGGTCAATTTGTTCAGTATACTACATAAAAATAAGAACAGCTTATGCAAGTTAATTAGATAGAACACCAAGCAGTTGCAGTGTTGCACATAAGAAAATTCGGATGGACACTTATATTGCATGTTTTAACTAGACCATCAGACTTTATTCCTTCCTTACAACAATTTTAAAACGTAATACATGATGTGATATGTTCCAGCTAGGAATTAATACCCTTTCACTGTCTTCAATACACGATCCTTCTCAGAGAGATTTGCTCTTCGAGCTGACCATGGAACCTCCGCCTTAAGGAGAACAGGAGCAGGTCCTGCCTGGTTTTGTGCAAAAGGTTAGAATAAGGGGAAAACACTAAGGGAACCTACAATTGGAAGGAACTACCAATGATTTAAGAACTAAAAACACAACGGACCACAATAAAATTCTACCGCTTACGCACTTACAGCCTGCAATCATTTTATACTAATTCTCAGAAACAGTAATGATGATAAATATGCCCAATGCAGCACTTATTTTCTACTGGCTACTGCATAGATCAAATATAGGAAGAAAAGAACACTAACGTGCAGTATAGTAAGCGAAAACATAGAATCTTAAGAGATCATGTATATCTTACACAATCTGATAATAATTATTACCACTTGGTTACCAGAAATTTGTGGCCTTGCATGTTGTTGGTCCTGCTGGTTATTCAATGCCTGTCGCCTTGAAAAATCATTTCTTTCCTCTTCAGAAGCAGGTAACTGTCCAGATCGACCACGCCAATCACGGTTATCTAACTCGGTATAACGACCTTGCAATTGAGGCTGAGGTTGAGGCTGTGGCTGAAGATTTTTTTTCAAGTAAATGTTAGAGTTCTTAAAATAGCTATAACATATTCAAGGAGAGAAATATATCTGACTAATATTGCAATAGGAAGCCAAATACGCAAATACATTTGAAATTATCAAATTATATGGACTCAACAGGTGTAAAAATGACAGTTAACATTCACAATTTTACCATCCAGATAATTGCAACATTTACTTAAATACAAGCAGATAGTGATTAAACTCACATTGGCATCTGTGCGTCCCCAAGTAGGATCATCTCCACCAAACTCGGCCTCTATTTCTTGTTTAATCTTCAAAATACCCTCGGGGATAGTAGTGGCAGCCTATACAAGAAGTACATATCATCATACAGTGTATACACTATTGGCCCAATTTTGAGAGAAAGTATGGTAAGAATGCGTGATATGCTACTTCTTCTGCTGCTCAAGAATCAAGTCGAGGAAAATAGTGATCAGAACAAGTACCTCCCTAAGCTGCATTAGCTGATCTCTAGTATATCGAACACGCTCACGACCTTCAAACCGGAATTCACCAGTCTATTACATAAGCACGCTTGAAAGAGTCAGAATATAGAATTGCGATTCAGTCACTTGCTAAATACAAGAAAACAAGAAGCAAGCACACACATAGGAGATTAGGAGATATGTTATCAGGAAGTTGTATTCCATGTGCGTTATAATTGTTATATAGTAAAGTTGATTCTAAATAGAAACCATTTCACAGAGCAGAACTATGGAAATTACAAATTAAATCAATAACAACTCGTTGCATTTCACGCAAATAAAACCAGCAGAACGGCAAGTCAAAACTTGAAAACACCAAAAGGCATCCGAAAGGGAAATTTGGATAGCAACAAAAAGAGAAACAGGAAATCCAAATTAAAGGTGCAGATCTGCGAAACAAGCAAATACATATTTGATATAGATATGAATAAGATTGTTAGGTTAAGGAGGGACCTTGAAGGCGGAAGAGAGAGCAGCATTGGAGGATTGAGGCTCTGAAGACGAATCGAGGCGAGGTGTGAGGAATCGTGGGGCGCGGAGGCCAATAGCGCCGCCGGGCCTCAAACTTATCACAGTCGGATCCGCCATCATAACTCAACACTCCACAACCTAACCTTTTTGTTTTTGTTTTTTTTTTTTTTTTTTTTTTTCGAGAGAGAGTGTGCGAAATGGAGGATAGGGTTAGGTTTCTCTTCTGGGAGATAAAGACAGGAAGAGGCACTCTCTCTCTCTCTCTCTCTTTTTTACGTGCAATCTCCTCGCAGCAGCGGCAAAGAGAGGAGGAACACAAACGCAAGCCCTACTTAAAATAAGAGTGAAACCAAACCCTTCATTGCGATTGCCGTTTTTTTTTCTTTTATTTTAAACCTACAAACTTTTTTTTTTTTCTCTCTCTCTTTATAGGGGATAATTATGGCCCCATTATTTCTTACCCGAGATTATTTGATCATCCATTTGTCGAATAAATAGATAATTCGTAAAATGTTTTTGGTTGTTGTCAACTCATCAGTTTGTTGGCTATAAATAGGGATGAGCAAATGAGAATCTAATTGGTTTTGACATTTTGAAATTGAACGATTTTATTTATGATAATGTAAGGTGAAAATATAATAGTTATAAAGGAGTCGACGAGGAAGTTTACACATGAGGCGAACGTGAGAATAACTCATTTGCTACTTGATACACAAGCTCTATTTGAAATCCCTTTTGATATTTGATACACAAACTCCGTTTGGAATTTTGTATTTTTTAGGGGGATTGAATTCAATTCATAGATTCTAAATCACTGCACGACTGCACGTTTAAATCATTGCATGATTGCACTGAGTCACTGCTAGTAATTAAAGTCCATTAAAGACCTTAGAACGTAAGCCCCGAAGCAACACATTGCCATGCATATTCGGCATAACGAAAAGAAAATTCCTAATAATTAAAGACCTTCACTGCACACGCATTCTAGAAGAACAAGAAAACATTGAAAACATTAAAAGCTCCTATCAATACAATCCCACACCACTGGCCTCGGTACATGCATAACCCTCACCAAGGCACATAATTGTGTTACGAGAAGTTATGTAATTGCTAAGGTAACTTGTCACAAAGATTAATGAAGAATCGGCTATTAGGCGGTCTCCATTTGAGTGTGTCCTTCTCATTAGGCCCACCCCAACTTTTAAGAACAAAAGCACTAAAAGCCCAAGGCCCAGTACCGAATATCTTGTAGGTCGACCGTTTGCCAATATTTTGGCGAGCAAAGTCGCCACCTTTATACCATCTTTTGATCAGATCCCAAACCAATTGAAACCTAAGCCATGGTGTCTGGAGATAAAACCATCTTGGCCTTGGCCTACCACACAAATGGGGTCAGCCAAATTCCTTGATAGGTAGCCATTGCAACACCATCTTGATCAACAGTTCCATCGTTGTCCATTCTACAGTCTTACTGGCATCCCAAAATACGTTGATTAGCCATGACAGCATCCAAAGCCAAAGCCAACCCGGATCCCAGACTACCCATCGCTCCAAAACACCCAAAAGAAGAATAACTCGTGCAAAACCGTAAGGAGCGATTGGAATTGTTTCTTCATAAATGTGTCAAAACTCTTTGTTAGTCATATATACTTGGCAGTGTAATTTGTAACACAGCTGTTTAAAATTAAATCAACCTTCAAAACCTTCGCAAAACACTTAAGGCAGATAGAGATCATTTAATCATACGATTAATATCCAAACAAATAAATGATTAGTTATGAAAATATTAATTTTCACCAAAATCATTAATTCAATTTTGCATGATTAAAAAATATTTGTTTGCATTAATAAATGATATTTAAATATTAATTTATTTTTTGTGCGATTAAATCATAGAATTGCAACGCCATATATAACAGAAAATTTAGACTTCAATTTGGATTTGAGTATTTTCCTTTCTAGGAAAACAAGAGGAACACGAAGCAAAACGAAAAGGCCACGTGTTACCTCAGCTTCCACAGGAGAGCTCGCATAGACTTCATATTTAGCTGAACGAGCTGTTTTAAAGAAGACCTTCTCTCAAAACTCCGAGTTTCCAAGCAGACGAAAATGGCTTCCATTTCTTTCTCTCCCACAGTTCCAACAAGATATGTTCAAACGAAAACAAAAACAAGGCCAAGTAGTTCAGCTTCATGCTCATCCATGGCTTTCTCGATCCCGCCCATCAAATCGTCACTCGGCTCCTCTAAATCATCACTTTTCCAACATGGCTTCTCTCTGCAATCATCTTATTCAAATGGGCGCTTCTTCAAATCCCGTCACTCGGGTGTTTATGCAAGAGCAGCTACTGAGAAGACTCTCTATGATTTTACAGTCAAGGTATATTACTTCATCGTATATTTTCGGGTTATGAATTATTCTTTACCATTTATTGGGCTCGATAGGCGAAAGAACCAAGAATTGTAACTCAATTTTGTGAATGTTTGGAATTGATGCTTGTGAAATGAAGTATTTAATTTTGGCAACTTACTTGATACAATTCTCTTGACAAGGCATGGATATTATGTTTTATTGCTCATGCAAGGATTTTGGTTTTTTCGTAGGATATCGATGGAAAGGATGTCCCTCTTAGCAAGTTTAAGGGGAAGGTTCTTTTGGTTGTCAACGTTGCTTCAAAATGGTAACCCTTTGTTGTTGACATACTCCTGTCGATTATTTGTCTTTTGAGCTATTTTGGTGAAGGACATCTGTTTGGAAATAGTTGAATTCTTGTGATATGAATTAACCCGAAATTGTTACAGTGGCTTGACCTCTTCAAATTACTCAGAACTGTCACATGTGTATGAGAAGTACAAAACTCAAGGTAAAGCTCCAGTTATGGAAATTCCCATTAGCTATTTTAGTTTTACATATAGATTTTCCTCCACAAAAACTTCCATTTGATCTACCTTTTTTTCATTTCTGAAATTCCTTTGGAAGATTCCTTTTAGTTTCATCCTTGACAGTTTCGTTTTCTTGTTACACAAATTCATATCTTTAGGGTTGGTGACGGTGGTGGTGTATGGGGCAGATTAGCTCTAGAATTCTATGTTTTTACTAAGTCATCTTTTCCAGTAAAACTCTCTGCAGAAATTTTATTATTTGGATGCGAGTTATAAACTGGTGATAATAGTTGCTGGATGTGTGTTCTATCTCACTGTAGGATTTGAGATTCTAGCTTTCCCTTGCAATCAGTTTGGGGGCCAAGAACCCGGATCAAATACGGAAATCAAGCAATTTGCCTGTACACGTTATAAAGCCGAATACCCCATTTTTGATAAGGTAGGTTTATAAGTTCAACTACATGTCCCTCCATTTAATTTTTTTTTGTGTAAATTGTTATTAATTAAGTGAAGTGTTTCAGTCAAGTACTAAAAATCTAAAGGTGAATAACAGGTTGATGTCAATGGTCCCAGCACAGCTCCGGTTTATCAGTTTCTGAAATCAAGTGCGGGAGGTTTCTTAGGTGACATTGTCAAGTGGAATTTTGAGAAGTTTTTGGTGGACAAGAATGGTAAAGTAGTGGAGAGGTATCCACCAACAACATCACCATTTCAAATTGAGGTATATGCTTTTCCTTGTTTGGGTTTCTGCAATTCCTTCATAGGTGTGTTTCCTGAGATAGTCTCTTTCAGTTTGTAACCTTTTAGCTTGCATTGTTAGCTGCCGTTGCAGCTTTCATTGGATAGGATAAAGATTTCATTCATACCCAAAAATAAAGGCCATTGGTTACGCACATAGTTAACAAGACTAGTAGGCAACGAGGACAGAATGAATCAGCCCCTAAACTTGGTATTGGTTACAGAAATGACATATGTACGATTTGAAGATGGAAAAAAGCTTACATATTGTGACATTTGGTCGAAAGAGCATGGCAACTTGAGAATGGCAACTTCAGCATTTAGGGAATAAATTTGATCTATTGAAGCCAATAAAGAAATCTGATATGAATCTCTTTACAAGCATTTATGATATGAGTAGGAGCACACTACCATGTATCTAATTTTCTGTAAAAAATTTCAGAAGGATATCCAGAAACTGGTTGCAGCTTGAGTGAAAGAGCAGGACAACACTCACGGAGTGCACAGTAAGGGGAAGATGGGGGAGGTGCATTGTTATATATGATGGAATCTCTGTACATTAAATGGCTTCGAAGTTCATACGTAGCTGTTTTTGTTAATGGACACACTTGTTTTGCCTCTTTTCTTCTTCTATTTCATAATAGCATATATTACTGGCTGTACTCCTTAATTTGATATTTGTTTTTTCTATTCTCTTTATCCTGTTGATTGTACAAGATTATCCTTATTCTGAAATCTACTCAACACTCGACCTAGCTTTTTAGGTCAGTTTTTGTTTTCTTTTCTTTTCTCGGTAAAGTCCTGTTAGGTAAGATTTGGGAATGCTCGACCTTATATTCATCCCAAGGTGGAATTTAGCATTAAGTATTCCTGCTTACGTCTCTGTAATCATGGACAAATGCGTTTCTGTAAGGGAAAATCGTCCGTACTGTATCTGACATTTTCCTCATTCTAAACTTCAGTATTTTATATTTAGAAAATATCAAAATGGTATTTGAGGTTCTGACCCCGACTGAAGAATAGTATTTGGAGCCGTTAGCTTTGTTACAAAAGCTGACAGTTGTCGTATTTTGTTCATTAAATGACCAATTTACCCTTTATTTTTTATTTTTCTTCGTTTTCTTCATATAATTTTTTAAAAAAAATTATGGGAATGCCAGCCTTGCTTCGCCTCCGGCGCCCCCAGTCGGTGGCGTACCATCCACTTCCTCTTCTTCCTCTACCCAAGAAGCTCAGTGCAGTATACCCCTGCCTCTTCTTTCACTTCCTCTTTTTTCTGTCCGTGATCTTTAATGCGTAGACAATTCCTGAATCCTTCTTCCTTGCTCTCACAACCTTTGAATATGAACCAACACCATAGATCTTGCCCAATTCAAAGTCTTGGATGGTGAAATTTATTGGGGAGCCCTGCAAGCAAAGTTCTTGGCTCTTTGAACGTTACTATTAGCACCACCACCACCATTAGAGGAAGAATTCCCCTGAATCTTTAACTTGGCATCAAAATCTTCCTCCGTAACGAAAAGCTCCGATTCCGAAACGAACTCAGAATTAAACAGTGCCATGGAGGTCAACAGTGCCACCATGAGACATGGAGGCTTTGTAGGATGTGATTAGCCCTCTTGTTGTAATTAGTACAAGAGCAAGGCGAGATTTGGATAACAAAAAGGGACTGGAAGCCATGGAGGTCATTGCCATGTGCTTTCCGATTCAAAGATGGACCAAACAAATCCCCTCTTCTACTTGATTGAAAACCAATCGATGATATAAAGATGCAACTGGCCGGGTGTCGAAGTTGGGTTCGACGAGATTTCCTGGTCGGAGGCGGTTGTTGATGGCATGTTTCCTCCACCAATATTGTTGATGGCATATTTCTGGATTTTCTGGGTTTGAATAAGGACGCGCGCGCGAGAGAGAGAGAGAGAGAGAGAGAGGAACTGTAGGAGAGAGAAAAAAATTAAAAAAATGTTTAGATAAAAAAATAATGAATTAAGACATGAAAAGATGAAAATATCCTCTATCTAACAGTTTCCGTAACGGAGCTAACGGCTCCATATACCATTCTTCGGTCAGGGTCAGAACCTCATGTACCATTTTGATATTTTTTGAACGTGAGGTACTCAAATTTTAAATGGGGAAAAGATCAGGTACTGTACGAACAATTTTTTATTTTCTGTAATTCTTAGCAGAATATTGATGGATGCCCATCATTGTCATAAGCCAAAAGCTTTGCCTTTGAAGCCTTGCATCTTATTCTCCCCTGATAAGCATTAACTCATCATGAAAGAATGCGTTTATGTAATCCTTAGCAGAATATTGATGGATGCCCATCATTGTCATAAGCCAAAGGCTTTGCCTTTGAAGTCTTGCATCTCATTCTCCCCCGATAAGCCTCACTACAAAGTGGGGTGGGGGAGTCGTTCCTCATAGTCGAGTGTCACAAAGGACTAGTTTTACAAACGTATAGCTGGTCATTCCTGTTAAAAATGTGTGTAGATTTGAGACTCGATTTCATCTTTAACTCTGAGGCTAGATCAATTCCAGGTCTTGATACTTTTGACCAAAAATCTACTTGATTCCGGTATAATTAATATAGGACTTCTACCAAGAACACAATGTTATCCAAAAAAAAATGATTACGCGTCTCATTGACTTGCGGTCTTGCTTTGACTTGCCCAAGCCCAAAGTCTTGGGTAGAAAGTATGCAAATCGACGGGTGGTTCTCTATCAAAGACTGGTGCAGCCGTGTCCTTGGTCCTCTATATACATTGACGTGGCTCTAATCCAGTGGCCTCTCAAGTCTTCTTCTTGGTCGCGTCGTTGCTACGAAATATTGTGTGAGCTTTCAAAATTCTTCACTGTCAGCTCTCAGCTCTCAGCTTTCTCTCTCACATGGTAACTCTTTTCTCATTCATCTATTTCTCCTTTGTTTGCAATTCCTTGTTTTCTCAACTAATGGTATGCTCTCTCTCTCTGCTTGAGAGCAGATTCTCTTTTGCAAAATTAGGGTTTTTCCTTTCAAATATTTAACTCTCCCTGTTCTTGGATCATTATAAAACCTGAGTATCTATAAATCCGCGCTTGTGAGAATCTAGAAAACTGTGATATCATTTAGCTTTTCTGTTTCGAATTTTTTATTATAGGAGATTGAATGTTGAAGACGATCTTTAGTAGATATGAATTTGGCTTCTGAATTTTGTTGCTAAGCTTTTTAACAGCGCAACTATGTCTAGGGGTTTTTATCATGATTTTGAATTCTTCTGGTGTGAACAGTATTTTTCATGTTTCATTGTAAGCCGATGTAGCAAGAAGGCATGATTGTGTCTTGTTCGAATGCTGACTAAATTGTATTGAACATGTGTAGGCTAACAAGCACACCATCATTCTTATGCAAACTTCTCAGAACAAGTCAACGAGAACTTTTATGGATTATGGTTCAATAAGTCAAGCAATGGATGGTATGCTTTATTTATAGTTGTTGCTGTTGCACAATTTCTTTTCCTTACATTCATTCTTGTCATTACACTTGCATTATTACCATCCTTAGAGTAACTTCAGAAAGGGCTACCAACGTGCCATAAGACATTTACTTACACCTCAGCTCATAGGATGAGTAACCAAGTTTATCCTTGAAAACTTGAGGCACCTTGCTTCGCAACTGAGAGCCGTAAACCGTTATGGTCGAAGGAAAGTAAGATTTAGGATGCCCTTACCAGATCTGAATGTCTACTTTATGCAGAATCCCTAGAGAGATCCATTTCTTTGGATTAGATAACCCACAGAAGGGCACCTGTGAGCTGAAATTTATCACCTTTTCTAGGAATTTTTTTCTCCAGTTTCTAGTTTCCATTTTTCCTAGTGCTTTCCATCATACTTGAAAGGTACCTTTGTAAGTCAGTTTTTGGATTTATAGCGTCTCAAGTTTCTGAGTTCTGGCTAGCCAAATAACACATAGAACTGATTTTGTTAGTTATACCTTAGTCTGTAGAGAAAGAACTATGCATGTCATATTACAGGTTTTGATAGGGGTAAATTGTAATTATGAAAAATCACTCATCTGTTGGGATAAGACCTATGAGAATTATTGATGATATTTTAGAACATAATTTCTTTTTCATTGAGACAGAGGTTTTAGAATTCACACATCTTGCATGTGTCTCCTGTTTTCAAGTGTCTGTGTATGCATGTTTATATTTATCTTTCTGGTGATCATTTCTAAACCTCTGTTCACAGTTGCATACTCGAAATAATTTTGGGTGAAAGGGGTTCTTGGGCCTTAGATATAATGCGGTTATAACCCTCAGTGTTTTTGCATCCATTCACTCGAGGTCATGTTGTTGTGCCTGCATAGGTATATGTGGATTATATGAGAGGAAGCTCAGGGAGTTAAATCCAGCAATTAGAAATATCTCTTATGACATCGGAGATCTCTACAATTTTATTGATGGCCTTGCTGACATGAGTGCTTTGGTGTACGTCTCTCTCTCTCTCTCTCTCTCTCTCTCTCACACACACACACACACACACACCCCAACCCGTGTAGCCTGTAATTGAACAACTTATATAGTTTTATGTGAATGATCTCTGGATACTGGGTTAGAAAATTTAACGTGGTTAATTATGTGCTATATATTTGGCGGTTGCCACTTAAAATCAAGGTAGGAAACTAATACTGTGCTTCTGGTTTGGTTTGCAGTTATGACCACTCAATTCAGGCATATCTGCCATATGACCGACAATGGATTAAACAGCGGACACTACGACATCTACAGAAATTGGCACATTAAAAGCTTGGTTGGGTAATGATTGCCAGAAGAGTATTTTATAAAACGAATACCTATTGAAGTGTATAATTTGAGACATCTGGGCTTTGCAGCTGGTCTGTGTTTAGTGTTGTACCGTTTCCCTTTGTGCAAATATCGATAAATTAGTCTGTCACTTAAAAGCAACTTTTGTTGCCTGGCTTTCTGTACTCTCTTTCAAATGCTTGATGTTGTGACATTGGATTTTGTATTCTCTAATTTTGTACTTCATTGTGTTATAATATATGGAAAAGAGTTTATCGCTGTTACAATCTTCGTACCGTTTCACTCTTCAAGCCTGATCATTCCAATAACTTTTCTGTTTAAATATGTGGTTAAGGCGTTTGGCTTTGCCCACAAAACTGGAGGGGTTTGAAAGCTGGTAAGGTGGTGGAGTTGTTGCTTGCTTGTTTTGACTCTCCAACTCTTGATTCTTAAACAGAAACATTTCAGACAAAAAACACGAGACCCCGAACCAAGCCCCTGCAAAACCTATCCAAGACACTGGAATATTTTGGAAGATATACCCTTACAATATAACACCAAATAATTCCTTTTGGCCAAGTAACACCAATTAATACTCAAACTTTAGGCTAGTTTCTGTTACACAGATCCTACACTAACAGTATAATTGCACAAGGCATACGGAAGGTCCAGAAGTCCAGAACTAACTAAAGGCTTTTGGACTAATACAAAAACTTGCATTACAAAAGCAGCAAATCAAACAACCTACTCTCCTTAACACAACTGAGATAAGTGAATTCTTTTGATGAAATACTAGTATATTTGCCAAATATTTGTTTAACAATTGCCAGGTTCCCTCCTTCCAGGAGTCGTCAGTAACCAGTCACCCCACGACCTTTGAACTGGACTACCAAGAAATCCTCTCCCAGAGTAAGACCATGGCTTAGCTCCATCTTAGACCTGGATGTCAGTCCATGTAGAAACACCAGATATTGGTTTTCTTTCAAATGAACCGTGTGCAAATTTTTCAAGATTACGAGAGTCCCCACTCTTTTCCCAAGGACGGATCATTTCATTCTCCTTCTCCTATCCCTGTCTCTTCCTCTATCTCTATCATGGTCATCCCTCTCTCTACTTCCGCTCTTCTCCCTGCTGTCCCAATCCCTCCCCCTGTCACCTTCAAAATCATGGGCTCTATCTCTGTCTCTATCCCGCTGTCTTTCTCGGTCTCTATCCAAATCATATTCCCTGTCCCGGTCTCTGCTTGATGATTTCTGCAACGGGCTATCACTTTGGCTTCCGCTGCGGTGCCGCTTTCTTGAAGCATCACGGGAATCATCATCCCTTCTGTCCTTCCTCTCAGAAGAAGTCCTCTCTGGAAATCCAAAGGAAGAAGAGTATAAGCACACACCTTGAGTATCACAAGCAAATAGGATTTCCAATTATTGCCATAAAATTAAGGTAACACCCTGAACAATGGTGACCCCCCATAAATTAACTCTAAACTTCTTACGACTACTATTAACACCTGAAACAATCTGAACTAGTTCACATTTGGATCCTCAGAAAGATAATATAACCCAGCACATGTACATTATGCCTCACATATAGATCTAGTCTTCTGAAAAAGTTAGCACTTACTACGCCCAGAAGCATCTTCACTAGAATCAGATAACCCGTACTCCGATTCAAGTCTTTTGCGATGTATTGCAACCTTCCTCTCAATTTCTTCAGGACTTTTAATTCCCCGCTCCTCAAGAGATTCACGATATTCTATCAGAGCAACTTCCAAACGTCTCAACTTTTGCCTGCAGCAACAGTCAAGCAAAATCTAAGCACTATTTTGCAATGTTACAATAAAGGTTAAAACATTGCTCTCTATCAAATCACACTTGACAAAGCTTAGAGAAAATAAAGGGGAAAAAAAATAGAAAGGTCAAACTAGTATTAAAATACCTCTGCTCCTCGCTTAATCCACTATCAGGCTGTGCTGGACTTCTTGCATCAGCTGCAACCTCCATTTCATCAGCTTTACTGGGACCATCACCAGCATTTTCACTTCCAGAAGACGAGTAGCTTAAACCGAGACCCTTGGCACTTCGCTTTTGGTCATCATCACTGTCATCATCCTCTCGGGCCCATTTAGAGGCTGGCAGAACAGGATCACTTTTTTCTTTCTTGGTTAAAGGTTTCAGTTCAGGTTGTGCACTGGTATGGGTCTGGGCCATTGATAAAGACCCTTTCCGTTGAGGCTGTGCCTCATCCTCTACATAATGATTCCATCCAGACAGTCCCAATGGATCTGGTTCAACATTCATTTCTTTTCGACTACTAGAATGTCTAGCTGAACTTGAATGGTTCTGTGCATATTTCAAGTCATCATCTAGTTCATAACCCCTCTGTTTTTCTGCCTCTTCCAGACTAAGCAATCGTGCAACCATCATTTCTCGACCACCAACAAGAGACAATCCATTATGCCTGCAGCGTCTTTCTAATTCAGCCATGGGAAGGTTCAACAACTCCCTTGTAGCTGCTCCTTTGCCCATAGCCAAAGCAGCATCTTGGTTAGTTTTAGCAGCATCACCTGCATCTTCAGTAATCTTTTTCTCTATATCAGGTGCATCACCACATACAGAGTGGAAGGGGACCACACCAGAGTTCCCAGATCGAAGAAAAGTAGCCCGCAATCCATTGACATAGGCATCTGAAAAAAGAAACCAGTCTGACCATACTTGCAATACTTTCAGAACTCTTTCCTGTGGAAATTCAAGCAAAATATACATCAACATCAGAGAGATAAGTATATGAAACGGCTCGATGAAACTACCATGTAATCTTACCTTAAGGGCCTCAGCAGTGATCCTTCCTGTAATGCTACGATACAAATCATTAAAGCTCTCCATTATGTCTGGTAATGTTGCTTCAAATTTGGTGCGGTATGCAGATGCATTTTTCACTGGAGCGCTGCTATTGTGAAGCACATCAGAGACAAGCATGAGTCTAGCAACTTTGGTCGGGATAGGGGTCTCCTTAAGAGTCAAAGATTCTGTCAGAACCTCAACTATCTGCAACAGAAAGACAGCATGAGAAAAATGCACGCATAGAAAAGTAATGACAAACTGCTTTCATTTGTAAAGTTTTAATGACAAACTGATAAGTTATATTATCAGCATTCACCTCCCCAGCAGCATCAGCATTATCCAATGCAAACCCCATAGCATCCTTTATCTGACTCCTCTCTAATGTTAATGCGCGCAACATATCCTCAAACTCATCCCTTTGTGGATCAGTGAGCGTTCGTTCTGACTCTACACGCTACAATTTAATGAAAAGAAAGTTAGACCACGTGAAACTATCTGAATTAGATTTTCCTATTCAGGTATGTGACAATTACCCTGCTTCTCCCTGCAGCATAAGTGCTACCAGACTCTTTTTCGTGCTCAGGGCTTTTTAATGTTGGAAGAGATGGTGGGATCCATCTGGAAGAGATAAATTCAAAATTGCAATATTATTATAGTTCTTACACCAACTAACTAATAAAATCTATGAAGTGCATAACAATAACTAGGTTACAGAAAGACAAAAAAGTATGTTTTCCTTACCTTCCACTACCAGTAATCATAATGAAAGGTTCAGTTCGCCACCTTTGCAGCGTATCGCCCTGCATTCATGACAACAACAAAAGTTTTCAGTCAGAAACTGAGAACAAAAATCATCCTCTTACTATGGAAAAGTCAGAAGTTATTTACACAAATCACGTCCATAAATTATAACAAAGGATTTACCTGAGCAAATGAATAAAGCCTCCAAACATAGTAAGTATGCTCTTTTGATCCAAGTTCAAACAAAAAATGGAAAAGAGGATTCCCTCTGCCTCTCTCCATAATAGCTTGTTCAAACGCACATCCACCATCCAGAACATACAAAGCCATTGTATCAATCACATGGCGAAGGTGATCATCTTCCGGCGGAACAACCGTTATATCAGGAACATTTGGGGTAAGAACCTACTTACATAAAAGATATACCAAGTAAGAATACAAGGTTATTAGAGAACAGTCAAAAACACCAAAAATGAAAGAACAAGTTTACTTACCAATTCAGAATTCTGATTAGGAACAGAGCTGACAGGTGGGCCTGATGGACCAGACAAAATTACAGTGGCACCCTGTAAGAAGGAAAAAAAAATATACATGTACTTAGTGTTGGGGGTTGAGAAGACGTCAACTCAAAGAAGTGATAGGTGGGAACCAGCTCAGAGCTGATTCCTACTCAAGGGATAAAGGTTGGTGAGGAAGGTTGCATCTTCCCAATGTGGAAATTGTAGGGTCTGTGACACAACAACCTATATAATATACGCAAGTGCGTTCACTACTCATACTATTGATGCTTTTGGAGATATAACTCCACACATAGAGAGGTGCACAGGCTTGATATCACCAAGGTAGGAAGACACAGGTGGTTAAGGTGGGTTCAATATCAGTTCTATATGATACTAGTAATAGTGGGCACTTGGATTCAGCTCAACACTAAGATTGATGCTGAGACGTTAAATCCTCTCTAAGCTATGATCAGTCGGAAAGCATCAAATTCAAGAAAATGAATATGCAACACACCTCCTTACTCCTGATGGCCATATGTCCTGGAGGGGGTGCAGGTAACGCTTGTGATGGGAGAGCTACAGACTTCCCCCATCCAATCTTCAACTCATACTCATAAACAACCACCCCTGCACATAAAACATTCTTGTTCATCCTTTTCTACCCTTGCATGTCCATAGTGCATATAGATTTACTCAAAAAGCAGATAATATGCTACACTAAATTCAGTTAGACGTAAATATAGTAGTACAATGATCATTAAACACGTGGTGAAAAACTGAATAGCCAATGGAAACTAAACTAATCATTACATTAAAATATATCCTCTCCATGATTTATATGCTAAAATTCAGCAGCCAAACTAATCAGACAGAATAGGACACATTAGTTTCTTTTATAGAGAATATCAGGCTATTTCGGTGTAACAAGCAATATCCAATAAATGGTTATAAGTTTGTAATACAAATCTTTACACTTGGGACATGAATGTCTCTAATCAACTTGTTAGGGTTAACTTTTAGCTGCTAATACAGGACTCCTGATCGGCTGGGATGCTAAAATCAGCTAGAACTTTATATTTGAAAATCTCGAGGTACTTTATATTTGATAATCTCTAGGTACTGGGATACTTATGAGAAGGCAGTAAATTTTGCGATGTTACAATTATGAGTGATATATTTTCCAATTAAGAATATAATATTGTCTACATGTAGAAAACAAATCAAATCACAAAGTGAGCAAGGGGGATCCCTCAATTGTAACCAAACCTTGCATTTCATCCTTTGCTGCCTGTCCATCAGCTCTATTCATGAAAGCTACAAAGCCACAATTCCTTTGACGCCTCCGTTCCTCTTCCGTCCTAGGCCACATTATTTTCACACTGGCAATAGGCCCAAATCTTCCAAAAGTTCTTAAAAGAAAATTCTCATCTACCTGGACAATCAACAGAGTATTCATTCACAAAAGTCCTTTGTATCATGTGCAAAAGAGAACCAAGTTAATTTTTTTTTTTTTATTTTCTTTTCAGAAACACACCTTTGGTGAAAGATTTCCAACATACAAATTTGTAGTTTGTGGATCACCATCATCAAATGATCCGAGAAGTTTGCCACTTGGATCAAATTCATCAGGCATTTCATCAAAACGACTAGACGCCTGCAAATAGTGTTAATTTAGTGAATATATGATTTAAGATTAGAAAAACAACATTGATAGAAAGGTAGAAAGGTAAAACAAATGATGTACAAGATAAAGATCTAAATGGCATATTTAGTATAAAGATTTTAATAAAAATATTAGAATCGAACTAGAAGGAGTGAAAATTTAGGGCGTAAATGATACAGTAATAAAAATAACAACATTCCCAAAATAAAATGCATTCTCCCTGATGTCAAAATATATATCTGCACGTATTAGGTTAAATCTAAAATTAATGCATATAAATGATACAAAACAAAGCAAACAAGATATACTGGAAACTGAAAAAGACATATAACTGGTTCACAAGAACAGGTTACTAAATCGGGGAGCTAGCATTCAAACTATCTTTCCTATTGAGATTTAAAACTAGCTCATACCACAGAATTATCGTTCGGCCGCCCATCACGCCAATGTTCACGGTCTTGATTTCGCCTCTCCCTCAATTCCTGCTCATGCTTCAGCTCCTCCATAAAGTGATCTATGTTTCGAGACTTCCCCTTTTCTTTTTCCTTAGGCTTTTCCTCCTCCCTCTACAATGTGTAATGGACAAGATTGAGAGCCAAACTACCAGAAAATGTACTTTGAAAAACTAGATATGAAGCCATTTCCTCTATCTAGAGACTAACCTTCTTATCAGATTCTTTCCCTTTGGATGCCAAAGGAGGTGGTAAGAAAGATGGCACATACCTGCAGAAGTAAATTTAATGACAAACTTGCTTGTTACCAGAGCACTTCTACTTGACAGTAATTGATTAGAATATACAAGAGAAAAGGGAAGTAAGAGATAATAACATTATATCAATCAGCTATAGCTTATTTTTTACTGAAGCCATTTCAAGGAGCAAACTCATAGGGCCTGTTTCTGCAAATTTTTGAGCTAAAACCTTGAATGCAATATAAAATGCAAATAATATACTAAACATCATAGAATTTAATATGAGTTTTTGGTATTCTGAAGCTAAACTATTGAAACGAAAAATAAAAAGCAACTATTTTCCACTACTATTACAAAAAAGAAAGTATCTGAATACTAAGCCATACAGGCCCATAACTTTGTTTCTGTAAAAATCTCACTGTAAATGAATTAAAAATAAGGCTTCCACAATGTCTCAAGTGCACATTGTAGGTTGAAGAAACACAAGATGACAATTCATCCATGACTGTCAGCCATAGGTTAGTATTACATGCAGAGAGCGCGCGCGCGCACGCACACACACATTGATGCTTACAACCTAGAACTAAATGCTTATTTAAGATATTGTAGAAGTCCTCACCGCATTTGATGGTTTATGAATGAAAAGTGGCAAGCTCATGAACCGTTATCAAAAGAGAAGGGGCACAAGCAAGATATGTACACAATTTAACTTAATCTATCTGAAATCTATAGTGGAAGACTTGATTACCACTTAGTTTCTAGACAGGGAACAGAAGAACATCATATACAAGCTTTAAATTCATTTAAATGAGATGAAACTGTATTTATTTCTGTAATGCCATGAAGCAAAAGACAGGAGTATCCAACATGTTTCTATTTCAAGCTCTTACAAACCTTAACAATTCAAAATCCATCAGATATCGAATTATTATCAATATAGTTATCCTAGTTATAATGGCTTATGAAAGAGCATTGCAGCATGGTTAATCAAAAGCATTTCTTTACCTACTCCCCTTCTTTGGAACAGATACCCCATCTTTGGACTTTTCACCTGCGATCCGCGAATGAATAAAAAGGTCCATACTTTTATTAAAGTGCATCGATAACAATAGAAAACTAGTTTACTTATCCATAGCCATAATACGCAAAACAAATCACAAGAAACTGAAAGTTGAAAAACAAAACTGGAAGGTAAGGAAGAGGATAGAGTTGATGATGAGCCATACTAACCTTGGGAATCAGCCTTAACCCTTTCATTGGGATTGATGGTTCCTCCTCGCACAAAAGCCTTTGAGCCAGGTGCATTATCCCCTTGAAAAGACTCCACGAACTCCGCATATAACCGAGCTGTTTCATCCTCCGCTCTCTGCAACAACCACAACCAATAACATAGAGTAAGTAAAGTCATAGTAATTAGAATCAATCGCAATCGCAATCGCAATCGCAATCGCAGCAGCTAACATCAATGGCAGCACCGCACCTTTTTCTTGGCCTCTTCCTCTTCTCTGTGCTTTTGGAAGGGCGTCTTCTTCCGCGTGATGAAGAAGGAGCTCATTTTGCATCAACTTCTGAAATCCGATTCATCAATTAAACAAAATTTGGATATGAAAAACCAAAACCGATATCATTCTGAGCTACGGATTTCAAAAGCCGATCTCCGAACCAAATCTACTTACCGAGTTTGAAGGCTTGAAGCCTTTGCCGCTAACCCTACCGGTCGGATTCCGATTGCAAAGCCCAAGCTGTGGAGGACGACGACGACCGTAGAAGGTGTACGACCAGAACACACCTCTCACGCCCTAATTCTTAACTCGGGGCTCGACCCGCTACTGTATACACTTTTTTGCTGAAAACAAAATCCTATAATCCTCTATTGTTTTTTACTTTTTATATTTATCTTTTTTATAAAAAAAAATTAAATAAGGAATTCTAGATGGAAATAAATTTGACAAATCCTAATCCTAATTCAATTCTTTTTTTTTTTCTCTTCTCACTCACTAATTTTTTTTTTCTTTTTTTTTTTGAGAATGCTTCTCACTCACTACTTGGGCTAACTCTAACCATGTGTAATTTTATTTAGATTGAACAATCCAAAAACTGCAATTACAAATCGATTACAATCATAATAACATACTAAACATCCTCACTAAAAAGTTTAAAGACTGATGTGTTAATGAATCTAACGACGATGACAAGACGGCCATGTGATTAAGCCAAGTTGATCAAAATAATTAGCAATAACTGAAACACGTGACCATAGTAAAAAATAATTATATTGAACCTCATTCTATTGATGAATGTCAACATAGAACTAATCGACCACGATTGAAAGAAGCAATTTAGGTTAGATTATTTTCCTTACCCGAACAAAAAGTGTTTGGACTGGTAATACTACGCCACTAATGTTAAACCTATGAACTTTAAATAAGTATTCATAAAGAAGCGTAATGAGGGAAACATATTAAGGTTCTCTCAATGTCCTGACTTGATTATAAGATGACTTACTCTCCCGTAATGTACATAATAACATTCCACTTCCTAATCAATTTGGGAGTTTTCGAAAAACCATGTGTAATTGTTTCAAAGTTATTTATTGTTCTTTTTTCGATTGCACCAAAATTATCAAATTAACCATATATATAGTTGATGCCTCAACACAAAAGAATACATATCAAAATATTTTTCATTCAAACATTTTGCTCGCATGGTATCTTAACATGTTTTGTTGCATTATCATGAATAGCTCTCCGAGTGATTACAAAAAGTTAATGTGAATAATAATGACCACATGGAGGATGGATGCAATAATAGTACGTTCAGTATAACCGAAGGGGACCTTGTTTACTCTTTCCAGTATCAAAATAAAACAACCCTGGCTTGGACTCCTAATTATAAAATGATAGTGTTCATGTAAATGGTATTTACTCGGGCTACTTGCCATCAACTCTGCTTACAAGGGAAACCAATTCAATGTTCTCAGATTCTGGAGTATCAAATTCAATATCCTCTTTTGTACTCAAGATTTCAGTTGGAAGAGTGGAGAATTGGGATCAACTCTAGGTACCAAAAATAGCAGACATAGTGGAGTTAATCTCAACACATTCCTAATCAGAATTGCAAGCCAGAGACTATCGAATTGTGTCCGTGTAACCTTCAATACATGCAGCAGGAAGCCTCCTCCCCAAGTCGCCGATAGAAGTCCAACATTGTCAATTGACATGAGCAACGCAAAAAAAGTTCCTTCAATTCCTGGTGGGCAAAGCTTTGAGCTAAGCACCAGAAGAGGCATCCATTTGAGCCTTCCAGTCATTTGCGACACACTTTCATCAATCACAACAAAGAAGTAATCAGGCATGCCAAATCTCAAATTTAACCGCAAGACCAGCATCAAATCTAGCATTCCTGATAAGCCATAAACCAACTGAGTCCAGAAGAGCAAGTCCCGGAAAGGATGATCCTTTAGGACATACTGATAGAGTACTGCCCCCAAAATGGAACCAACTGAGCCTATAGAGAATATAAATCCCACGTTCTCCTGCATAAATGAACATTAAGTTTTACTCATATTGATTGCAAAGAATGAGCTAAGTTTTACTCGATACCTGAGAGAAAGATGGACCCCCCTTTGAGTCTGTATACCAGTAGAACATTCCATCAAGGATGTTCAAGCTTAATGCAAGTGATGAGTACATGTATAAGCATGGTCTCCATACGTCAGGGCACTTCAATGTGGTCCACATAGACTTACCAGCATCAATAAACTTCTGATTGACCTGTGCCCAACAGGCAATATTAAGACCATGAGCATGAAAAAACCAAGAACCCAAAGAGTATAAGACTACCTGTGTGTAAGCGAAATTGGGTGAATGAGGTTCCTTAAGCAGAGTTCCAAGGAAAAATACAAGTCCAAATGGGACTGCCAACAAGCCATATACCCCCTGCCATAAAATGACTACTTTTGTTAACTTGAGTACGGAAAAACAAAGACAAGTTCTAATGCTCTGATCAGCTACAACTGAAAGAAGCTAACCTTTGGGCCTATAAGATGAACAGATATACCACTCATAGAGAATCCCAAAAGTGCCCCAATGGAGGAACTCAAGGCACACAGGCTTTGCATATCGGCTGCAAGTGAATGATGGTTAATACTGTTCTGTGCCACACAAGCATCTATGGTGACATCGGCTACAGCTACTCCAGCACTTCCAACTGTTAATGCCAAGATGGCAAGTGCAATATGCAGCTTTTCATGGAATGATAACACAAGCATAGCAATCACGCCAATGGAACCTAATATGAAGAAGATATTAACCAGCTAATTAGTAAACAAAGCCAGCCAGATCCTAATTTCTAGAAGACAATAGTTGGTTCATGTGGAAACCCCCAAAACACAAAATGAACTTAACTTCACATAAATGGAGCTAAATCAAGTTTCTGGCATTGAAGGCAGAGCGGCAGCATGCACATCTATATAAATAGCTATGATTGAGCAAAAAGATACGGGTTTTGAGTTAAGATGAAACTCTGAAAGTAAGTAATTACCTGCTAGAATGAAATAAGGGCGTCTTCGATAGCCAAAAAGTGGGAGAACATCGGTGAGGAGGCCCCAGAGAGGCTTGACAAGCCATGGAATTGAAGTAATTCCTTGATAGAATTGAGCTTGAGAAGGCTGCACCTTTTGAACATCCTTCATGTAATACTCTGTGCCCACCCGGTACATAGCTCCACCAAATCCTTGACTTATTCCATAAACAACAACCACCCCTAATACAAAACTCCAATGCAGTTCCCTACACAGCATCCTGAACCATTGGATTGGACTTGGACCATCACAACACCTCCTTTTCCTTTCATTTTCTTCTGCAATATCAATTCCACCGCAGGGTTTGAGTTCTTCCTCCTCCTCCACCATCATTTACTTTCCGGCTCCGGTGTACTGATTCAGATCAGTCCACTCTTTCTTTCTGAAGATTGACGGATCTCAAGAAAGCCCGCTACTGGTAGCTAGCTCACACAGACAGCGGCGTTGACTTTGACCAACCAAACGGTTTAAACCCTATCCTCCCACCCTCTGATCTTGGTTTCTACAGTGTTACCGTTTGGTACTGTCTTTCTTTCATCATGTTAAGAAACTACTTTCTCCTTCTTTAACTTCAGCCGGAAACAAGAGAAAGGTCGTTGCTTCCCTGAAAGTCACTGCTCGCGTACACATATACCACCAATGAGGCGATGACACCGATCAGATGTATTTATTTACTTCGGGTATTTTGAGGTGAAGCCAAGGGCCGGGCCGAGCCCGCTCTTGTTCTAGGGTGTGACAGGGTGAATATTACCGCCCTACGATTTATTTTGTCCACCTTACAAAACAAATATTAGGGTGATATTTTAATTTTAACCTTCCAATTAAGAAATAAAAAAAAAAATTGCAACAACCACTCACACCCTTGCTACAACTGGCACCTCTGCCAAGCTCTTTCAATCCTCTACCATAAGTCAATTAATACCTCTAAACTGAACTCCTTGTCAATTGATCAAAGTTGAAAAGAGTGCATAGATAAGAGAACACTAGGTAGTGAGGTTTTAAGCAAACAAGGGCAGAGCTGTGATGTTCATTGGTGATATGGGTCCATGGTGTTTCATCCTATCATGCATCACGCATGATTCACTTGACCTAACTACCAAATTTCTGTCCTACCTAGATCGGCACCTCTACCTTTACCGCACGCTATTGGGAGTACTTTGCTAGCTATCAGATAAAATTAAAGAGATTTATTTAGAAGGAGAGGCAACAGTGTGGTTTGGTTCGACAATGGTGCAGTATGGGTTAGTTTCTTTGCAACTGTAGACGATGCTATTACAGTTTTTGTTTTGTTTTCTATTTTAATTTTAAAAACAAGGGTAATATTGAAAAATTTGGTGAGAAAATTTAGATATATGGTGAATAAAGAAAATTATAAGGTAGAAATAGCCACATCTTGTTCTATTATCCGGTCAAAATACGCTGCGTACCTAGTGACTCTGGCTCCAGTGCTGATTGGATACTCCACATGATCCGATCTCACAACTCAGTAGTTCATACAGAAAAACTCTTTCCAAACAACAACTCTTCATCTTAACTTAATTGAATAACATTAAATCTTTACCAAATCTTACCGAAGGGCATGAAGAATCTTTTGATGCCTTCTTTACGGCGTTTGTCTTGCTCTTTGTTAACTTCTATTTTTTTTTTAATATTATATATGAGTTTGTTAACGGCATCATATAATGATACATCAAGTAAACTAGTTTAATATTGAAGTAGACTAATTCGATTATGAGTTAAACTAATTTAAAATCAAGTCAAGCTCGTCTTTTCCATCATAAGTTTGCAGATTTGCTTATGTGCTTGACATTTTAGTACAATCATAAAAGACAGATGAGAATCAAGAGTACCAATAGTCGAGGAACAAATGATAAGACATTGGGAAAAAGGAGCAAAGTTAGCGGAACCCCAAATAAACATTAGATCCAAAGATCTATTCTGTACATGACTGACCTGCAGTCAAAAGAATGCTGAGCAATAATCTGTTAAAGAGAACAAAACACCTGACATATAGAAGAGAGAGTTCCACCAGTTCCTTAATATCTCTCAAAAACCATTCACAAGATACCCATTAACAAGTCATTAACAGATATACTGGAATTAGTTACCATGTGTTTATGCTTCAATCTCGATCTTCAGAAATCTACCATTTGATGATGCTTTTCACTTTTTCAGGTGCTCAATATGGATTTATGACTTCCTCCAGGCCAGAAAGATCTCATTCCTGCAAAAGTTTCTTCAGCAGTGGCAGTCTTCATTTTCACCATCTCAGTGGATTCGTGCCCAGCCTGCCTTGAATGTATATACCAGAAGCCCATTTCTAGTTCAGCGAAAACTGCAAGTTACAATCACTCTAAACACTCTCTTTAGCAGCAACCGGCAACCCTATGAAAAGCCTCCTTCCGTGTGGAAACTGGCAAGCAACTCAAATCTTCTTTTGCTTTATAGTAAAGCGTCTTGTGCACATAAAACATCATATAGCACTGTGAAGCTCTTACAACCCTCTCATCAACCTCACTAATCCAAGCATTGTCACACTTATACCATTGCTCTTTTATGCGTAAATAAGTTAAATAATGGCCAGAGTCTAGTGTCCCAGAATGAGTAATAACTGCAAAAATCTCAAATTCTGTAGAATTATCAGAATCATCACCCTCAAAGGCAAAGATTCTATTCCCAAATCTGTTTCTGACAATTGAAGAGGAGAGATATGGAGTCATGTCTAAGGAGAAAGGAAAATGCATATAGCTGTCAATTTTCCTCATCATCTTTCTGACCAGGGAGTGCTCGAATCGTTTTATATGCAAACACAACACCAAAGGGAGCTTTCTAATAGACAGTTGCTTCGATGAGTCTCTCGGTTCTTGACAGTTTTGACAAAACAGCTTCTGGTCTGTTCCCAACTTCTCTGGTTTGGTGAACAAGTCTAAACAACCAAGAAGAGTAGATGTACTGCTGTTGTCATTTCGTTTGACAGGCTTATTAGAGCAATGGTTTGTGTCCAAGTCGAGCGATATGTCCAAACAAGGGTCATAAGTTGTTGAAGTGAATCCACAAGTCATACAAGTGACATCTGATCTCAACTGTCCAGAGAAGACCCTATGAGTAATACACTGGCAATCTCCACTATCTGTGAAATAGAGGATAACTTCATGAGTAAAAGAGAACTATTTATCAATGTAAAAAAAATTAAAAAAATAAAAACTGAACGTGCATCTATTACGTTTACAATGCACTATGATCCTCTACCTACAAACGCGTCCAATCACGTTGAAAATCTCAAAATTCCTTAGGATATGGTCGAAGATGGTTACATATTCTACCTTCCTTCTAACCAGGTTGACATACACTTCAAGGTATAATCTCTCTCTTGCAAAACATAAGAATCAATAGCATCCATATGTTCAGGAACTTCAGGCATATATGAGATCTCAATGAATAACTAATTACCTCTAGTTTGGTTCCTTGCTTTGCTTTCTCTCTCATGGATCCCATCTAACACTGAAATGAAAAACTCATGAGCATCCTGCTGCTCATAACTTGCCAGATTTTCTGAATGCTGCCACCAACTTGAGATAAAGGATAATTCCATCAGTTTAAAGGTAAGTCCGTTTAACACTGCAACTAAGTAAACTTATACATCCAAGAATCAACAGGGTATCTAGCATCAATTTGTAAATAAGGGTTGACCGCAAATTACAAGAGGGCGCAATTATCCTCAGCAATGCCATGTGACTTCTTCCAACTAGATGTCCTTGAAGTTTTCAGTTCAAGCATATAAAGACAGATGACTATGTTGAGTGTCTTTCTTGAGCATATGGCTTAGATACCTTAATACAACTTATGGGTTTCTAAACTTCATCTCCGCTTGCTAAGACAGTAATATGACAGTTTCTATAGTGTTATCAAAGCAATTTCAGATATGAAAACTCTCAGATACTTAAACGCGAAATGAACTAGCCTAAAACAGATGTCTATTGAATATAAATCATTCATCAAATCACAAAATCTAAGCAATATTAACTTGGCAAGATATGGTGTAGCCAAATAGCAAAGGTACAGAGCAATGTCAGACCTGTAAAGAAATTGAGCCGGGCTATAAGGAGTGCGATCACCACCACCCGAATAGACAGCGGAGAAGATACCATCAAGCTCACAAGGGAGACAGAGCCGGTTGGCCGACCTCTTCCTGCACGTCCTGCGGTTATGCCGATCACTCAAGAAGTAATTTCTCATTGGAGGAGCATGCAACAGTGCTTGCAACACAGAATTCATGAAACAAGTATTGCCCAAATTATTCAATCCTCTCAAACCTAATGGGTAACATGATTTAGCCCTATGATCTCTCATCAAAGCCAGCTGTCCTGACTTGTTCAAATCTGCCAATTCTACCCCAGAACCCAGCCTCTTCCTCTCACACAGCCTCTCCCCTATACTATCTGCACTGTTTCTGTTTGTGCTATAACTCAAGTCCAACATGTGTTTAGACATGACAGTCTTATCAAAGTCAGGATCATAGACCTGATCAGAGCAGGCACAGCAATAAAGCTCAGCCCTTTCAATGTCCACCGCTAAATCATGGCCAATCTCAGACTGGGTGTGCAAAAGGGTGTGACTTGAGCATGAGATTGAAGAGCAAATCAGACAAAAATAGAGTCTACCTTGATACCCATTACAGGAACTGCATCTGGATATCTTTGTGCCCGGATTCTCAACACTTGTCCTTCCATTTGGGGTCGTCTTGAGGCACTTTTGGAGTGATTTATACCCACTCAGGCCATGTTTGAGCTTGTAAGCTGAAAGGTGCTTGCAGGGTCTTGGGTTTGTGTATGAAGGTTTTCTTGTCGACATCTTGCTTGAGATTAAGAGAATAATCTCTGATTTGTTACAAGTACAAATACTGAGACAGTAAGATCCAATTTCCCACCAAAAAAGATGGACTAGGACCAATAGGCTGTGATCTATTTGGTTGCTGTGCAACGTCTGATAAGAGAGGGAACAGAGGAAAAGGTCTGAGACTCGGAGCTCTGTTAGTAGGGATGAACCGATGAACTATGAAGAAGGTGCTTTTAAGTTACACAAGCATAAATTATGATTTCTAAACCGACTCATACAGTAACCCAGAAAAACAAAAAGTCCAAAACTTCCGAGACTTTTACCAATTCCAACCCTCCATTTAATTTTTTTTTTTTTTTTGAAGTGAAGACTTTGCAAGTCCACGTCTAGAAAAGGATAGTACAATTAGCGGCGACAAAGTTTGATACCTCCTCTATCTACGTTATTCGTTACAAATGCTCCACCTTGTTTTACCTTTGAAAAAATACGTAACATGCAGCTTATTTTCGAGTGATTTTGTTCAGACATTCAGTTGGTATGTAAGCTTCCTAAAAAATTGTCATCAAACTGCCTCTACTCTTACTATGTTTTATTTTTTCACCTCACCATCTTCCCACATCCTTCTTCTACACACCACCAACGTCCTCTGACCACTTCTGAATAACTATATGTGGCCACATCTGACAACGCCAACATTATCTCTGATGAGTTGACCTATTCCTCTCCTACACACCACCAACGTTCTCTAGCCAGTCCAGCCACTTCCGACTATCTGCGGCCACTTATAACGACGCCACCATTATCACCGATGAGTTGTTATTTCAATAGAAAGTCACTGAAAGATTGCACTATTCTCAGTTCAGACCGACCGAGTTATTATATCGTTATTTGGTTGAAGATTACGCATAATTTTAGTTGATTCCCACTAGATGTTAATTTTGGTAAAAGCCCACCGAATTGTAACAAGAGTCCTGGTTGAATTCATCCCAAAATGTCCGACATCTTGGTCGATCCAGTTGTGATTGTACCTTGATAGCAACATTCTCTATAACAAAGGCGGCTAGATGGATATTTATCAGACATTGGACAAGGGAGACAAAAGAAGTGCATCAATGTCCCATAGAGCTTTATAAAAGAAAGGCTTACAATTGATCTGTTATTAGTGCCCTCTGCCAATGTCCTCATTGCAATAATGCCATCTATTGTGCTGTAGGGAAAGCTGACAACCTTTGAACGCATGAGAAGTTTGATGGGGGAAGCAATACAGGCATTTGAGAACTTGCTCACATGACAACAATCATAGGCAGATACTGTATATGCATCTGGTTAATCATCTATTCCCTATGCATAGATCCATCACCAGTCGCAAGCAGAAAATAACGACAAAAGAAAGTACCAAGCTTTTAATCTTCAGCTTCCCCTTTGATGATGGCCAAGAGCCCAAGACTATGATCAGCCATAGCCACAGGACTCAAAAGGGTCTGAAATAGAAATCAGCATACAGAAACAGTTTATACACACTCCTACACAAACAGCCCGGATGATTATCCTATCCTATATACAGACATACCCAAACCAGATACCAAAATTACTACATTACAGAGTTAGAGCAAACGAGATTCTTTAATAGAATAGACAAAAGCAAGAGCTGCCCCAAATCCACAATTCAAACATTAATCCACACACAAATACAATCCATATATTTGATCCACTTTTAAACATACTAAAAATCCAAGATCATAGTTTGAGCCAGAAGCAAAAGGCCCTTATTTGGATTGAAATTACAGAGAGAGATAAAAAGGGGAATTTGAATTTCAAGAAACAACACGGCCAACAACGGGGTACTTAGCCTCGAACTTGTTCTCCCAGTCGGTGAGGACGCCGATCTCCTTGTCGGAGAGGCCTTGGAGGTCGGCGGTGATGTCTTCTTCGTTCTTGGTCATCTTGGCCAGAGCTCGGCTGGCGTCCTTGCCTGCGAACATGGCGTAGGGACCTCCAGGACCGTAAAACGACTTGCCGTTCGTCACGTCGAAGATGCGGCTCTTCACTGCCACGTATATCGGCTTCGATGGGTCTGTGCCGTTGTACTGTCTCAGCTCCTCTGCTGTTAGCTCCATCGCCATCGTCGTCACCTTCCTTTCTTCGCTTTCGCTGCTTCGATAATCATCACCACAGGCTTGGGAGCAGGTTGTTGGACTTCAATTATCGCTCGCTGCAATGACGCTTATACCCCTAACAAATTCTCTTTTTCTGTCCTTTACTTTCTTAGGAAGAATGCACAAATTTTCTTTGGTTACAAGATTGTCTGAGAATCTTCCCTTCCTGCTCAAGCACGACCTGTTGTTCTAGTATATAGAACCTGATATTCATTATCGTGTGACTAATTTGACTAACAAAGCATATTCTGAAGAGAATAAAAATGACTAATAAAGTATAATTCAGTTGGATTACAATCCCACACTGAAAAGCCAATGCTAGCAAAGATCAAACTGTTAAAATATAGATTTGATGATAATCCATCGAGTAGCTTGAATAAAAGTACTACAAACTGGCTCTATGCCCACCACAAAATTTAGTTGATATCATTTGAACTCTAGATCACATAATCCAGACTAAGTCACACGCTATGCGCCATCAGCCAATACACAGCAACACATCTCCTCCTCCTGCTTCACTTTCTGCATGTCTCATTATCCTTGCTGATATTGGCAGCAGACCGAAACAAACATGGATGTCAATGGAGAGGAATGCCACCACCAGAATACTCAACCTCCTGAAAATTGGACAAGAAAATGTTAAAAGAGCTATACAACAGCTAGGAGAAAGCCATCAAGAATGACAACCTAATGCAGCGAAACATTTCAAAGAAGCTTTTTTGTGGCAGAAAATATAATCTCGTCACCCTCCCACAAAGAGAGAGTTAGAGGCCAGACACCTAATATTTAGTTCACATCCCTCAGGAATGGAACAAAGACCACATTCCAGATGAAATTTAATGTCTAGGGGAGGATAAACAGTACCTGAGCAGGGGGTAAGGATGAAACCCAGTCGGATGCATGTGTAGGAAGCAACCCCAATGTGTTAAGCTGCCAGGAACAATGAATATTTAACAAACTAAAATCCTTTAAAGATATCATTAGGGATAAAACAATTAAGAAGGCTAAAGAATAATTCACCTTCCAGACACCAAGTGCCAAACCCCCCAAATTAAGGGCAATGAAGAGCAACTTTGGGCCAAGAAGATCCACTTTGCTGTCCTTGTAGGGCTCAAAAACTGCAGAACCAAATTAAAAAAACACTACATCAAGTAACCCAACGCCATATGCAAGCAAGTATGGTATAGAATTTCATGTATGTTAGGCTATCCAACATGGAATTGTACACAGTCGTATGGAGCGATGGCTAATGGAAAAGCAGCAACTGTTGAACAAGAAAAGAAAACAGCAGACATCTTACCCTTTCCTACACCTTGCAAGGCACTTATGGGCTGCCAGAGAGCAGAAAATGTAATTCCAATGCTGAACAAGTGGACTGTGCTGCCAGCCATCCACATCATGAAGCCCATCATTAACAAATTCTTAAAAGGGGCCTGAGCAACTTCCCAAGCTTTCTGCTCAAACAGAAAGAAAGCATGATCTTATATTATCGCAAAGGCACAAACATTGAACATTAGTGTATTCTAGTCCATCATGCATCCGATATGGAAAAATCACAAGTTCACACTCCACAAACATCTAATTCCCATGGCGGTAATGGTTTGTAATCAACCCATTATTAAGTTAAGATGTAAAAGAAGTTTCTTTATCCCTACAAATAGGTCTTGAAATCAAAAAGCAGGGATTATCAGAAGAGAAACCCTAATCAAACTGATAGTTACATTAAAACTAGATGTGAAATTAGGGGAATACCTGAGATTTCCATGTTGATTCAGCTTCCTTCTTCTGGCGACTCACAGTTGAATCGTCCTGCAGAAAATTAGGGTTTAGGTCGAATTCAAGACCGAAAATCCAATCGAGTGAGAGAGAAAGAGATGGTAAGGGGTACCTGATCGGCGGAGGCCCTGGAGAAGCCAGGAGGGTCAGGGAAGTCGCGGGAACAAGGAGAGGTTGAGTTGTCCGTCAAGTCAACGGCCCATTTTCGACCGGCTCCTATAACTCCCTTTCCCTTCTCCATTCTTGCTCGCTCTTCGATTTCTCTCACACACAACTCTTCGATCCAAAATCCAAAGAGAATATGCCCTCAACTCCACTTCGGGTCGCCACTCCGAGTTTTTCTTTTTCTTTTCCCTTTAAAACAGTCCTTTTTCACCTGCTTGTTGTAAACCCAACAAATAAAACAAAATAATGCTAAAAAAAAAAAGCTTATTTAACTTAATATTATTTGATCCAGTGTTATCAGTCTTTTTTTTCGTAAGAAATTCGTGAGCTCAAAAGTGTTGTAATTGTTTACCTTTTTTATATAATAAAAAATTATTAGAAGAAAATTAGGTAAGATCATAATTAATCTAAGTACGAAAACTTTATTGTAAAAAAAAAAAACAACCAAACCATGAAAAACTGAAGGTGGTTGTTAAAATTTCTCTAAGAACAATTTTTTCAGAATAAGAAATGCCTAAACATTTTGTTGGTGGTGGTGATACACAGTAAAGAAAGTTTAAAGGAATTGCTCGATATTGATTTTTCTAAACATGATCTCTACGAAAAGAGCCACAAGTAAATGTTGCTATTCATTTGTAAATATTATAGTGGTCATTGTTATAGGGTCTCCATTTGATATCAGGACACGTCCGGAGAAACTGCTACGGACACTGAGAATAGACAAAAGAACGTCCCGTCTAAATAAAACAATTGAAAATTATCGGTGAGCTGTAACATGTCAGTAAGTCATAATTATAACATTGTAAATGTTATGGGTTCGATTTTCACTGATATATGTAAGAGTGAGGTGAGTTAAAAGTTTTTTGTTTTTTTATTTTTTATTTTTTATAAAACGATGAAACACATAAATTTGAGTAAGATCAAACAATCGGAAATCAAACAATAACATATTTTGTTGTAGATCTTGTTTCTTCGCTGGCTCATCGGAGGATGTGTCTAGCTACTTGGTTACAAAAGCCACCTTCCACCCTTTTACATATTTTGTTGTTTGATGGGGAACCTCGCCCCCTTGGTTGTTTTTTTTTTGCTGTAATGGTAACCTGAAAAAAAAAAAAAAAAAATCAAACAATGACCGAGGGCTTGTTGTTTCTCTCACAGAGTCGCAGTATTGAATGCAAATGGGGGAGGGGATTGTCATAAGAGAAGCCACCAAGATCCATACCGCCGTTTGAACACTTGCACTACAAGTACAACATAACGTTAGTAGTAGATGTGTCCAATATCTTACACATGCAGTGTATATACAAACTACAAAACTTCTGAGCTTTGTTCATACTATTACAGCTCTTCCTTGTTAGAAAACTTGTCCGAAAGGTTTGCCATGACGGGTCCAATAAAAAGCAAGTTATTGTAATCTGCATGATTCTAGCGATTAGTCATAAGGTACAACATACCTGAATGCAACCAGATATGTAGATTGCTGAGTAACGACGGCCGTGAATCACCATGTCAGCAACCATAGCAAGGGGAATCGTCAAGGACATGCCCAACGTTGCAACTAATGGAGATGTCCAAACCACAGAAAGAGCCCTGTCCAAATCTGAGTCGGTGTTAAAAAATAATTTGGTAGATTTTATGTACCACATCGCAAAATGAAAATGGTTCGTGAAGAACTCTTTCTTTCGCATTTTTCCTAAACACCTTATTCCTCAAAAGACAATTTTGTCTAACATATATAGCTTTCATATTTCTCCTCAGTAATTTACCCATCTCCACCGTCGCCGTCAGTCCGTCACTCACTCCCGCCATCCTGACATGTAAAACGATGCGGAGAAGAATCATCCGCTTCTGCCACGTGTCACTCTGTGCCCGCCAATACTCTAGCTCATCTCCTCCACCGCCGGAAATCGCCGGACGGCCGGCGCCGCTCATCCGAGTATCGAACCACGTGGCCAAATTGGGCCCACCGAAAGAAGGCCCAAAGCCCAGGCAGCTACTCTCCTTGCCGCCTTTTCCCGGTCGACATTTGCCGGGGAAGAAGAAGTCATACCAAGACGGCGTCGTTTCACGACCCTCGCACGTCACCGCTGTCAGTTGGCTCAAGTATTACTTCCATGAGATTGACGACACTGCCATTCGGTCCCATTTCAACAAAGGTCCTGTGAGTACAACTTGATCAACTCTTATCCCTTAAAGTTTTGATTTTTATTTCTCAATGGTATTACCTTTTTAGTTTGTTCAATTTAATTATAGGTTCAGATGGAATGCCCAAGTTCAATTGGGAAGGAAGGGCAAGTGAAACATATGAGAAAGGTAATCACTTGTGCTCATCTAGTCAGGTTGGTTGTGTAGCAAGAAAGCATTTCCATTTTTATGTGTTGTGATGACTCTATTTGAAATAGATTAGGCCTAGTGAGGTAATGGAGGAAGGTGCAAGAGTATATGTGCCCGTGTCGATTACGGATAGTAAAGTTTCAAGGAGATTCGACTGCATACCGAGTGAGACATTGTACCCTAATGCGGATGAGATTGACTGCTTGCAAAGGCTTGTCAAGTACAAGGTCCAACTCCTGCACTCTTGTCAAGTTTCATCAGTGTGTTTACGTTTCTGATTGTTGTATTTTGGGTATATGTCAGGACTCTGCTATAATAGTGTCTCTTACTGTTTCATTATATCAGCATGTTGTGTTACCGTTTGATTTAATGTACATGTATAATGATTTGGTTAGGGTAATGTGCCAATCCATAACAGCATGGATGCATTGGCGGCCGCAGCGTTATCTTATGATTATGATGAAGGTCTTAAATTGGTAAGATTTCAGTTCTATATAACTCCCATCAAATAAAATTATTGGGGATATTAAGAACTTGTGGCTTTGTATCCTTAGTTACTAGCTTTTCTGTGTAATAGACTGTTCATATCAGCAGTCTTTAACTCTTTGGTTTTCTTTTAAACTAAGTTCATTCTTCAATACACATAGTTTCTAATTGCATAATCTAAGTTTATTATCAGGTTCATCGGCTTGATAGAGAGAGCAGTGGCCTCCTTTTAATGGGAAGAACAAAAGAAGGTGTATCTCTTCTGCAGTCGTTATATACTGACATCAACATTGGGAAATCATCATGCAGGGTATCGTTCGTGTTTCTAATCACTCGTTTAGCACCAGGCACTAAATTGTAATATTAAATATGTGAAACTGTTAAGATTTAATTCTCAAAACTGATATGATTTGGATAATTTTAGGCTTGGAATGATGCATGTAGAGCAAAGAGGTACTGGGCATTGGTTATAGGGTCACCCAAGGAAAAGGAAGGCTTAATTAGTGCTCCTCTTACGAAGGTTCTCTATCTCTAAAGTCAATTTTCAGATTTCTGTTGTGAAGAAATAGTGAGATTGTATTAATTTCATCACTGATTGCAGGTGCATCTTGACGATGGGAAGACAGAGAGGGTCATCTTGGCTCATCAATTAGGATTAGAAGCTTCTCAACCGGCTCTAACTCAATATCAGGTGCTTGGTCCTACGATAAATGGATGCTCATGGATTGAATTACAACCACTCACTAGCCGAAAGCATCAGGTACAAATTTCTGAATGATACTTCAGAAAATTGAGAATTGGCCGTCTATAATTTTCATTTCTTTTGTATTTCTACAGCTCCGTGTTCATTGTGCTGAAGCTCTAGGCACACCAATTGTGGGTGACTATAAGTATGGGTGGTTTGTTCACCGGAGATGGAAACAAATGCCTCAAGTTGATATTGAGCCAGCAACTGGGCTACAATACAAGTTGCGGAGGCCAGTGGGTCTGGATGTACAGAAGGGAAGTGTTCTATCAAAAGTCCCTCTTTTACATCTACATTGTAGAGAGCTCGTACTCCCCAATATTGCTAAATTCCTTGTTTTATTGGATCAGAAATTAGACAACCGGCACCCTGTAGATAGTTCGAAGCCAGATGTCCTTCGGTTTGTGGCATCAATGCCAACCCACATGAAACTTAGTTGGAATCTCATGTCATCTTATTTGGTGTAGAGGATAGGTTAATGGAGCTGTCAATCAGCTCAGTTCTTCCCCTGACTCTACTTCTTTGAGCACTGTATATAACCAGAATATAGTTTCAGAGTTTATGAGAAATTCAAAACACATAGACGTTCAATGCTCGTTTTGCTAGTTGCTAGTCGTACTATCACTGTAGTCATTAATGCTCGTTTTGCTAGTTGCTAGTCGTATCACTAGTCATTTTAGCTAAAACTAAATTGATGTCGAGTAACAGTGAAAATTTCTGTTAGATGCTTTTGAATGTTTTCTGCGCTAAGGGCAACAGCTTGTTTCTTTTTCTTTGTTCATCCATTTTCTTTAGGGACTTTCTTTAGATCTTGCTAGTTTCTCTTGAGGTTCTTTATCTTATCTTTTTATGTAGTATCAGGTTTAGTTTTATGCTGAGAGCCCTAAACTTTGAGTCCTCAACTAGACTATTGACAAAGCAGGAGTTGGAAGAAGTAGCCTCTCAACCTGAGAGCCCTCTCTCTCAGTCCTTGTCCTCGTAATGAAATATGAAGTTCTTTAGTCATAAACTCATAACCATTAGGGAGGTATCCAAGTGATGCCACCCTTCAATTTGTCAGAAATCAAACAATGACTGTCGTTGTTCTCACAAAGTCACAGTATTGATTATGGAATGCAAAGGGGTAGGGGAAGAGAAGCTACCAAACTCAACAAGCAGTCGAGTACAATAGCAGGTAAGTGGCAGGCGTGTCCTATATCTCACACATGTAGGCTCAGTTTGGGATAGCTTATCTTAAATTGTAGGCCCAGTTTGGGATAGCTTATCTTAAATTATAAGTAGCTGTAGTTTGTAGCTTATGAAAGCTGGTTTTTACAAACTTCAAATTAATGGTTTAACTTTCAAAACAAGCTATTTTACAAAATTTCATCAAACTTTTTACACTTTAAAAACTAGGTCAAACCGGGCCATAGTGCATGTACAAACTACAATAAGTTTTGAGCTTTGTTCATACTATTACAACTCTTCCTTGCTAGAAAACTTGTCTGAAAGGTTTGCCATGACAAATCCTGCAAAAACCTGGGTCCAATAAAAGCTAGTTATTGTAATCTGCATTACGCTGGCAATTTACTAGTCATAAGTTATAAGATAACCTGAATGCAACCAAAGATGTAGATTGCAGAGTAACGACGGCCGTGAATCACCATGTCAGCAACCATAGCAAGGGGAATTGTCAAGGACATGCCCAAAGTTGCAACTAATGGAGATGTCCAAACTACAGAAAGAGCCCTGTCCAAATTTGAGTGTGTTAAAAAGAATTTGGTAAATTTTATGTACCACAATGTATGTGAAGGATGGTTTACGATTCATACCAAAAATAATCTGAAAGAACACTCCCCACAAAGCCATTTAACAGCACAGCTTCCCCAACAGATCCTGATGGTGGATATTCAAAAGACGGTTCAATCCCCATAGCATTCAGCGGCAACACTGCATGCAAAAACATTGCTATGAGAGGTGCACTCCAGGAAATAAAACGCTAGCAATGAGCCCGTGGAATATCTTCATATAATCCCTCTCCGCTTGTAAACCCACAGAAGGAAAGAAACCAAAGTTCAACCATCTTTTAATTTCTGCTCTATTTTCTTTTCTTCTCCCAACCTTCCTAGTAAGATGATTTTGTGCTAAAAGGATCTAGAAGTCATCATAGCAATATAACCAAACCCAAACCAAAATGAAAAGTGATGGCCCGAGGTAGAGTCCAATGGGTCTAGTTAACAGAAGTTTCACTTAAAATGAAGCTAATGTAATCTAATTAGGCCAAAATATTTGGAATGATGAAGACAATAAATAGATCATGGAAGTACTATTCCACTCACCAAGCCACCACAGACCAAGAAGAGTGAAGAGACCAATGTATCCGAATAGCTTTTGCACATCAGCCTTATCCCCTTCCTCTTCTGATCCAGCAAATTTCTTGAGTAACACTAGGAATAAGACAAGAAACTCAAAGTCACAGAAGAATTTATATAATTTGATTGCATATCAGTTATATATCTCAGTTGATGACTTATGTTGTAAAATTCCAGTAACACTGGATTTCTGGATGGAATAGTCATACCTGTGAATAATCCATATGATGCTGCTGACACAAGACCGAAAATGTCTCCTGTTATCGAGTGCTTTCTAGTCCTTGGCAAAGAAGAACAAAACAGAATATTAGAAAATTAAGGATAACCAATATGCGGGGTAAAAAACAAACATAACATCAAGGAACTCAATTGATCTAGCTACAGAGGAATCTATTTCTATAGCTATTACATAAAAGTCCAACTAAAAATGGTTTAGCAATTTATATTGAAACTTTCAGGATGTGCTTCTTACGAAAGAAGGCTGTCACCTGTCTTGCTGTAAACCAATGATCGTCCCCCCACTCCAGGTGGTAACAAAACAAACAAATTCTACCCTTGAAAGGCAACTTCATGTTAATTCGATCTTCCTATATAAGCTACAGCTTTCGCAAAAGCTAGGGAAGCCAAGATGGAAATAGAATACAAATTGGTACATGAAACCCATGGGATGGGCAAACAAGAGAAAGGAAGAAGACCCTTAAACAACAAAATACAACTGCTGGTTTAAGCAACAATAAGACTTACTCAGAGACGCTCAGCAGTTCATCAGGTGCCCAAGTTTTTCCAGCTGTAGTCATGGCAACACCAGCCATGCTGATAAAAACAGCAACCATCTTTGGAATGTTTATGGAGTCCTGACGAAGAAGTGCTCCAAACAAAAGTGTAAAGAGCCCTGAAGTAGAAGTTAGGACGGTTGTACTTGCAACACTAGTATTTGCCAGTGCAGAATTTGACAAATACTGCACGAAATCAAAGCGATTTCACTAAGTCACTCACAGTTCTCTTAAGGGACATTGATGACATTGGCCAAAATCATACAACTATATCTACAATACTGCAATAGATTTCTAGATCTGTTAATGCAACATAATCATTGCTTGAGCAATTTTAACTGTCGAGGTGAAGTGACAAGTAAAGTCTCAAATAAGTCATGTTACCTCTGTAACAAACCATGCTGGAGTAAGAATTAAGCCAAATTTTGCAATTTCCAATGGACCCAGTTGCTTACTTTTTGCAAGAAAATAAGGCTCATCTACTTCGTTCTTATCCATTACAGGGCGCCCTTCTTCTCTATCACTGAGGTCTTTATCAGTAATTAAGGAAGTTGTGACATCTGTTTCTGCACTGTCATGAAATTCATTTGTTCTCAGTAAGCTGCAGATCCAGTCCTTGAGGGCTGCTATAGGTAGATAGACGACCATGAGAGACACGCCGAGATAGGTGAGTGAAAAAGGCTGTTTGTACTCTGAGAAAATTCTCTGCAGTGAGAACAACTTGTGAAAATCATAGCAATATAAGCAAACATCCTAGCCTTCATATATCTGTTTTAATCAGACAGTAACAAATTAATGCAACTCAGGCTCCATTTAGTTTGAAGTATTTGATGGAAGATAGAATATTTCAGCAGAGAAATGCTTTTCCCAATTAACTAGAACAGAATCTGCTCAAACAAAATTTAATCCTCAAAGAACGATCATCCCGTAAAAGACGAATAATTATAGAAGTGGGACGGTAAGAAAATATGATATTTCGCACATCGCTAAAAGTCTAAAACTGAAGGAGAAAAAGAAAAGGGTTGAAAAGAAGCATGTAACCTGAGTAACCTCTGCAGAGGCGACCCATATGAAGACGACGGTAGCAATCAACCCCAATCCTGCGTTGTATTTCCAACCCATCACCAAGGTCAACAGAAAGGTAAAACTTTAAGCTCCACAGTAATTTTGTTCCAAGTTTGGGGCTTGCGCAGAGTTAGTTGTATATGAAGGTGAGGGAATTGATGACGAGAAAGCTTGTCAAGATGGGGAGAGTAGGATTCAAGTTTCCAGCTTCCTTGTAGGACTTCAGTGTGAGACTGAGCGATGAGTCTATGATAGTGACACCTGGTTTATGTTTGACGGTAAAGGTCACACAGTGATACATATTTCGTACCTTTTTTGTCTTTTTCCTTTTTTCCCAATGGCATTACGTGGGTTCATCTCCGGGTTCACCCCAAACTGAACCGGAGATGAAATCTTCACCTACTGTACTTGTCTGAGGTGAAATATTCAGCCAGCCACGGACATAGCTCTGATCATGTAGCAGCGTTCAAGCCATGTCCCAAGTGTGAGACGGTAAAAGACGGCTAGTTTACACACGCAAGAGCGCGCAGTCTAAACAAAGCAATTGCAAATTGACCATCTTCACACATGGGAAGCAATTAAAGTGGCCATGAAGAGCTAAACGGATTAGCGACAATTTTTTTTTTTATTAGAGAAAAGGGCATGGAAATGAAATGACAAAGAGGGTAAAATTAGCGTATATCATTATTTTGCACAATTACAAGGCTAGTAACAAAATTGGTCGGGAGGGGGAGGGGGAAAACGGGGTTTAGGTTGTACATGAGTACTGGGGTACAAAGCTTCGTTGTCGAACAAGCTCGTGCATATCATGAACAATCTTGAACACAGAATCAGGCCTTGCCAGCTTCAATGCGTTTTGCGACATCGCCTGCAGCTCATCAGCTTTTGGACCAAACCACTCTGAAACAATCCTTGCTATCTCTTTTGGAGATTTAGAATATTTCCCACACCCATTTTCGACAACATATGGGACATTTCCAACTTCCTATAACCAGAAGAAATCTATCATTTACTACATTTTCCAGTAAGAAGGTTCTCAAATTATATGGTAACACTGTACTACGAAAAGAGATGAAATTAAAAAGAATAATAATATTGTATATCACTGTAATAAGATTGCAGTGAAAATTAAGACCGTCATTACCTGCCCGGCAATGTAATCATTCAGAATAATTGGGAGGCCTCTTATCATTGCTTCTGCAATAGTCCCTGGGCCCGCCTATTAAGAAGATAGTTGTAACTAAATTAGTTGATAATACAACAGCGGAGATTTCCAGGATATTCATGATGGTAAGAACTTGAGGAACTTACCTTTGTAATTATGCAATCACAAGCTCCCATGCCTTCCTCCATTTTAGTGACAAATCCCTTCACCTAAGTACCAAGTAACTTCAGATATCAACTTCTGTTCCCATGCATTCCTCCATTTCATTGAAAAACCATTAACCTCTAATATTAATGAGTTTCGGCCATTGACTTCTATACATACAGGTATAATCTGTACGAATGTTGCATAGGCGAAAAGCTCTAATGATTAGGTAGGTGATGTGCTCCTAGAGGGATTTCATGCTAGAATTGAATTACAGATGGCAGATGAGTCTTTCCAAGGCATTCAAAAGCCTAGGCCACAAATCATTGGTAGAAAAAGAAAAGCATATGATACACATGCTGAGCTTGGAACTTCACTTCAGATGGTATAAAATACCTGGACTGGAACCTTCCAATTGATTGTGCGCAACTTTTCTGCAAGCTTTTTGTTGCGGCCACATACCACAAGGACCTGACCCATAGGCTCCCCAAGATTTTCATCATATAATGCATCCCCAAGTGCTCGGGCTGTAGCCTCAATAGGCCCCATCCCTTCTCCTCCTCCCATCAGCAACACAGCAGGAAGATGCTCTTCCATTCCTAATTCTCTCCGAAGCTCAGCCTACAGTAGCACACAGGTAAAGCATGCCAAAGGTAAGCATTTATCTCAACTCTTTCGAATTCCACACTAATTTTCAGACCTACTATATCATCTTTACTAGTATTATTGTTTCTATGACAAATGATTTTGTTTTAACCTAACAAAAGAAAGGTATAATTTGATGGTTTCAAGCTTAAACTTCAAATTTATAATCCCATGTATCAGCCTCCTATTTTTATAATGTCATCCATAACCGTAACATAAGACAGGCAGTAAAGATTTCAACTCCCAGGAAAAGTTGCAACCATTTTCTTTCAGTTATACAAACACTTATTGTGGAAGTCCAAAGAGTTAAACAACAACAAAGAAACTAACCTTTGGTCGCACAGGCTTAACAAAAGAAGGCCGCACAGGGAGGCCATAAACCTTGATTTGCGATGGCTTGAGTCCGGCTTTCGATGCCCTTTTCGCAACCTCAGATGTCGGACAATAACATCTTGTTACAAGCTTATGAAACCTGAGAATGAATACATATAATAAATATCAAAACTATAATTATGAAAGGACAACATTAGGAAAGGTTTTGTGCATAACCAACCATGTAGGATGACAAGTGCTTAAATCTGTGATGACTGTAGTAAAAACTATCTTCTCCAACAGACCCTTTTGCCTCAGTACACGAAGTGGTACGTGTTGCATCAGTGGATGCACACTGATAATAATATCTGGCTGGTATTTCATCAGTCCTTTGGCAACCTCCCTGCAAACAAACCAAAACAAACAAAACAAACCAAAAGAAAACAGAATCAGAGAAAATAAAAGAAGTACTACTTGCCAACACCTGTCTTTAAATCATAACTTGACAAAATTAACTTGGATTTTTTCCTCAAACATTATTATATTTGCTAAGTCAGTGTATCAGGTTCTGTAAGAGCATAAAATGACACCAAGTCCTCAAGGTCAGCGTTTTCCTATTAGATTATCTAACACTACAGCGCATCAGATACATTTGCAAAATTTTGTAAAAGTTATGGTCAGTCACTGCTGCTAATACAAAGCTCCAACCGAATGTAATTAGCCTATACAATATTCTCAAATTTGTTCAATTTATGAGCATGATACTATATGGATGTCAACTTTCTGAGAAGAAAAGAGTGAACCATAGTCACCATACTTGACAGAAAACAGACTAAATGGACTAGAAGCATTAACCTTGAGCAATGACAAAGTCTTACCGAGCTATAAATGTAGAAGTCGCAGCAAAATTAGATTGATGCACCAGGCGTGGAGCAGTCCCATAATATGTCATTTTCCATAATGGTCCATGTTTCACCAAGAAATTATAGCTCCTGGGAAGTTGATTAAATGGCCAAGGCGTATGATCCGACCATAAGTCTGTAACAAACACCTGAGACATGCACTCTTAACACAAAACATGATCAACAAATTTATACTTCCACATCCATTTAGTTTTTCCCCCAAGTGTTATGTTCCATTGATGAACAAGAAACATAGGGAACTGCATCTTTTTAAGTCTTATGAAATTGTATATTCGAGTGTTATATCCTATGGTGTTACTTTATTACAGTGGTGTATAACTCCCAGACAAACAATATTGCTAGTTCTGTAGTTCATCTTCATCATGGTCCATGACAGTAGCCAAGAAATCAGATAGTAAGAGTAGACAATGACTAATAACTGACCTGATATTCATCTCCAAATTCTTCATTAAAGGCTGCCTTAATAGCTTCTGCTGAAGCTCTATGACCGCCACCGGTGTCACTCATCAAAATCAGCACTTTTTTGGCGCTGCTTGCCACCGCACCATTCAAGGCTACTCCATTGTCGTTAAGAGCGCAGCCATTGTCTCTCAATCCATTATTGTTGTCCGCGGCACCGGCACCATTATCCGACCCACTGCTATCCCCACCATCAACGCCAAGGGAAGCGAAGCCAATAGGGAATTTGTCACACTGGAACCTAATAGCTCTATTGAACTCGGTGACAATTCTCCGAATGCTGGAGCCGCTGCCTCTAGTATTCAGACTGAGAGAAGCACTGACCTTGGGGCTTATGGGCCCATCAAAGTAGAGGAAATTAGATAAAAGGGCGGAGTGTCCCTCAGAGCGCAGGTTGTTATGGAACCTTGAGCTCAAGGCAAACCGACCCAATTGGGATACAAGGTCATAGAGAGGAGTGGGTTCCTGGGTGGTGGTTATCGAAGGATTATGCATCGCTGGACTACGGGTTTGACAAGTGTGTTGTAACAGCAGAACAGGGAGAGATTAAAACATGGTGATCTTATATGAAGGACAAATGAGTTTTGAGTAACACGCATGGAAAACAAAATGGAAGTAGACAAGAGAGAACAAGTTACATACAGAGAGACTCTGGGTTTTAGGGGATTAGGCTTCAGAGGGAGTCGGAAATCTTCGAGGGGGTTTGTGGCCACAGAGCAAGGATTTTGGTGTGCGCGCGCGTGAGGGAGAAACCAAGAGAGAGTAGAAAAAGAGTAATAGAGGAGTGGGCTGGGATGGGCTGGGCTGGCTAAGGTTTTAATGGAAAGATTTCCAACACTGATCATGTGTAGTGCATGTGTCAACCATGTTGCTGCTGTTGCTAATTTAACTGAATGGGGGTTGGACCAACACTATTGTTGGAGCACAAAAGGGAAACCATGTGATTTTCATGCAATTTTTTTTTTTCGAATCCACCACGCGCAAGAAGGTCTTTGAGTATGTGCAGCCCATGTGGTTTTTATGCCCTATTATTATAAGTCGACCCTGGAAACCGGCCAGGAGCCAACAGAGTCAACAGCACCGTCCATTTTTTTTTTTCTGAACATATATTTATCTAAAAGATAAAAACGGCACCCCATTTCTCATGAACAACAAAAGACCCTTAAAGAGTAACTTTCCAATGAATTTGGGCATGTTAAGGAGTGGTTTGTAGAGAAAAGGTTGTCAATTTCACCTCATTTTATCTATCCTAACATACACTGTATGGGAAGCATAGTGTTCCATGAACTAATCTCACAAATAAGATCCAAATATGTCACATCTCGTAAATTGAACCCGAACCTGCCCTATGAGCATAAGAGGAAGAACCTGCCCCATGAACATAAGAGGAAGAAGATCGCGCCTAAATGAACCTAAGGGAGTCTAAGATCGTGCTCAATTACGTTTATATTGTGATTGCCAGCGTCACCTCAAGGCCAGCCCTAGAGAACGGCATGATCAACTCGAACATCTCTCCTAATATCTTCAGTCGAGTATCTCATATCATGACGTACCTTCTAAATATAAAACTTAATCTTTGGAAGTATAATGAATCCCTAAATGATTCGCTATAGTAAAGTACCGGGCTACTGGCATAAATATGCAAATCTTATTCATCAATTAGAAATCAAGAAAATCTCGAATAGTACGGTGAGATGTGAGAATACTCTATTTAATTATGACATTAATATGTAGAATCATCCTCATTTGCTATTACGTAACAGTAATATAAGTTAAAAGCATTGGCGTACCCACGATAGACCCAAAAGGGGCATGTGCGCCATTGCAATTCTTGCTTGATGCATTCATTCCTTCATTATATATAAGAATATAAGATTATGCTATTACTTAAGGTATTTCCATTGAGAAACATAAACAAAGCTCCCATCGGTGACATATAGAGATTATGAAGGTCTCAATGTGTAATGGTGCAAGGTTAAACAACATTGGAATCATGTTTTATATGAGCTACTTATTGTTTTAGCAAATTTTTTTTAATAAGAGCATTCTTAGCATATTCTCTATCCGAACTACTTAGTTATTTTTGATAGCATGTTCATCTTTTTATTGATTTTTGTAGCTTTACAAGACTCCTAAATGACTTTCCATATTAACTTTTAGTTATCTCGCTTCTTAATATAGAAATAGAGCGAGATAAAGATCTTTATAAATGTAGCCAGTAAAGGGTCTTTCTAAATGTACCAGCAAATATCTAAGAATGCCCAGCAATTTTTTTACACCCAACTAAATCATTGAATCTTTAACTACATCCAGCAAGTTTCCAATAATACCCTTATTTTCAATTGAACGCAGCAAAACCTAAATAATTCACGATGATAAACTCCATAACAAATCCTTCATTCTTCACCGAATGATAATGTATGTGGCTAGAAAGATGGGCTAATTCTTATAAATTTTAGCCTAGTGAGGGAACATCTGATGGGCAAACTAGCCAAAAAAATATTTTTCGTGGCTTAATGAAGGCTGGAACTCCATTGGAGGGTTTTCATCATATGCAGACATAAAAATTTCAGCCACAAACTCTAAATCAAGACATGCATCATGTGCTGCTAATCCTGCTATATAATAATTATACATGAAAGCAGGCTTGTGATTGGAGCCTTTCTCAAACTCAAACATCAATTCTTCCCATATAGTGAAAGAGAGTAACAAAGAAAGGTGTACTGGAACTTTAACCCTTCTATTTTTTTAACCGCAAAAGATGATATTGTTTAACTAATTAAGACTTTACAGTTGGCGCGCGATGAGAAAATGAATAATGATCATCATACCAAGTCAAAGATTAGTGGCATTTTTGAGTTTGGGAGTGGGTATACTAGATGAATGTTAAGAATGTCAATATAGAATACCAAACCATTTCAGAAGAACAAAGGATTTGCTGTGGAGTTTATCTTCATGAATGATTTAGGTTTTCCTGGGTTTAATTAAAAATAAGGATATTATTGGAAACTTGCTGAGTGTAGTTAGAGATCCTATGATTTAACTGTGTGTGAAAAATTTGTTCGGTATACTTAGATATTTTCTGGATACATTTAGAAAGATCTGTATAGAAAGAGAGCGAGATGAGGATCTTTATTATTTTTGTTTAATTTAAAACATTCCTTAAGTTGTTTTAGTTAGCCAAAATGACTTTTTAGCTATTGTGGCTAAAATTTAACTAAAAAATGATCAACATTGTTAAACATGGTCTATATTAGTCATATAATTAAGTGAACTACAGACAACTATCATTGAATTATATATATTTACTATAACATTTAAATTATATTAATTAGTTTTTACAATTTTTGTGGATTTAATCCTATTTGAGAAAATTTTGAATCTGTCACTAGTTACAAGGAAAAAGCGTATCTTGAATGTTTAAAATAAAATTATTGTAGAATCACATTTATCAATAATTTGTTTTTTTTATATATTACATATATCGATAATTTTATTTATTATATTTTTTGGGTCTGATCGAGAATTTTTTGGTTCATTTGGTTTTTCTTTTGTAACCAAAAGAAAAATAAATGGGAAAAGGAGAAAAAAAGGAAAATCTGAGTGGGCTCGTTTGCTGAATATTCTGAGGTGCCAGGTCCAAACAAGAAAGTGGGCTGATTGCTGAAATAAGGTGGGAGAAAGAGGGAAGAATTTTGGTTAGCTGTGTGCCACAGGAAAACCATATTTAAAACCACCGCCACCGCCTTCAAGAAACCCAAATTCTGTCCTAGTTTTCCTCTTCACAACTCGTAGAACTCGAAAATGACGAGCTGTATGTGTTGCAGGTCATCGATTGTGGCCAATCCGATTCACAACGATGGTTTTGTATCGTTGACCACGGCCTTAAATCGTGTTGGGATTTCTGTTCCTTATAATGGTTCAAGAACCAGGTCCCTCGGGAATTCAAGGGTTCGTGGAGTGCGAGCTTCAGCTGTGGAATCCTATGAAGGCTCCTCTAGTTTCGTTAATCGCATGGAGAAAGCCTGGTTAATCTCTAAGGTAGTGTTTGTTAATATTTCAGAATATCTCGTTTCCCCTATCTGGTGTCTGAGATTTTACATGCTTCGATTGTGTAATGTGTAGTTATAACTGGGTTTTGGTTCAAATATATCAAGTCAATTGTTAATTTTAGTAAGTTCAGTTGAGGCCGACTTTGAAAATTTGATGGTTATGTCTGACCAAACGCAGCTTAATATGGTGGAGTATAACCTCTACGGTTTTGATTTGTTGGATGGTTAGTTGGCGTATTTAGATGGTCTATTACTGAAGAAGGTGATGGCGGTCTATATATATTGGAAGTCATATCTTGCCGGAAAGGAAGTCTAACATTATTTTAGGCTTTCAGCTGTGATTTGTCTTATAGAACTTACATGAAGTATAGATTTTGGATTTGTTTGGTGCTACCGGAAGGTAATGGCCTATATATAATTGAAACATTTACCGGCATAGACTGAATACAGAGATAGATGTGTTGGTCTTTTTTTTGTTTGGGCAAGGTTTTTGGTGAATGCTAAGGACGCACATGTAGCTGGTTTCAGCCATTTGAACATCAACTGATGAGGCCTCTTGTTGTTTTCTAATATCTTCCTTGTTTATTACTTGCAGCAACCAAGGCCTGTTGCTTGTTCTTCTTGCAACTCAAATGGGCATATTGAATGCAAATGGTGTGCTGGTACGGGCTTCTTTGTTCTTGGCGATAACATGCTTTGCCAAGTCCCTTCAAAAAGTACCAGTTGTGTTATATGTACTGGACAGGTAAATCGAATTTTAATTTGCCACTGCCCTTCAATTATATTTGGTATCATCCCTCAATTTCCTACATGCACATGCTATATGTAACATATAATTTAAGACCCCATATCTTATGTTCATCCAGGGATCAATGCGATGCTCAGATTGTAAGGGAACAGGTTTTCGTGCCAAGTGGTTAGGGCAGCCTCCTATTTCCAAGTAGCAGCTCTGCTTGATAGAGATTTCTGATGTCGAAAAGCTTCAAGCATCAAAGCTCAAATAGAAATTGTATCAACATAGAATTCATGTTGTAACATATACCCTGTTTCTGTAGGGTTTATGTCCAGTTGTTATAGTTGCATATTCTTTAAATAACAATAAAAGTTAGATCCTTTATTGTTTAAAGTCTATAGTTAACAAGTCTGTCCCCAGAACATCACCAGTTACTATCTGCCGTCACATATTCTTCTTAAATCTTGAGATGCAATGGAATCATGTTTTTAAGTGCGCTACGTGCCTATGCCTATGCCTTTATTTCCTTCTGTTGTTTCACATGCCAGAGTGCTCATAATACTGAAGCCATATCTGGTATTTCATCAACAATGTGTTTGATAGGAAAGTACACAAATCATTCCAGTCAGATTCACACTTGAAAAAACATATGTTTGAAATCAACATGTTTTTGAGGCTTTAGATTGGCCGTCATATAGCTTGCCACAAGACTACAACGCAATACCTAAATTAGGTACAGAAATTGAGAAGTCATCAGTTCCATTAGAAGCTTAAGATGATGTCTGTTGTGTTTGGTCATAAAGGTTGCTCAGCATCTTCAGTTGCTTGAAACTATAGTTGAAAATAGTAACGTATTGATATCATCCACATCTGCATCTATTTCATCACCTGCATTAACAACACTTCGTCAATATATTTACTCTACATAAACCAATTGCTGAATATAGGTTATGGGGTTATCTGCAGCAGTAATAGAGAGGGTGATACAGAAGTACACAACAGATGAAGGAAATAGGGGAGAGAACTTAAAAAACTGATAGGCTATCAAACTTCCTACTTTTCCAAAACCCGCCTAATCTAGAATTCACTCGCACATATTTTTTCCTTTGATCCAAATAAATGTTCAATCTGTGATAAAGCTGAGCTAAAATGAACAACAATCTCACATAAAAATGAAACTTCCTTCCATTGGCTAATTTGTTGATCAGATAAGCCTCATTACTTATACCCATTTCATTATTGATGAATAGTGGTGACTCAGACCAGTAGAATCATCAATTGCCTCAAAACTCTGCTACTGATCATATGATAATAGAATTCATTGGCTGTAAATCATTACCTGCTTTTGATCTAGCTTGGACCTTCCACTCATCAATGATCTGCAAAAGGGATCAATATGGTCATAAGATTGTGTTTTAGGCCCTTTATGTACATGGAATTCAGCAAAGTTGTAACAAATGTGAAGTTGCCGGGGGAATGTAGCAAAGGCTTAATTCTAATTTATCAGAAGAACAAAGCTACCCGCAGTTAAATGGGCATTATTTTACACAAACTCAGCCCTGCCGATAGCTAGGTTTGATATTGGTTGCTTGCTGGCAAATGGTGCAAATACTTGAGACACCATCTGGAAACTAGACAACCGAGCACTACGCAGTATATGCTAACACTGAGCAGGATTAAAACACATATTACAAAGATACTCCATTTGATTGCTACAAGGATAGAAACCATGTTCTCAACTTTCGAAATATTGCTGGCTGCATCCAATAATCCCAAGGACCATCTAAAACTTCGGAAATTGCAATGTGATCATGCGAAGTAGTAACTTTTAACATTCTAGTAGTGCAAATAACAAAAAGATTACCTGATTGAAGTTGGCGAAAGCAGAATCATCAGAATCAGTATTGGGGGAAATGCCCATGGACACCTCCATCCGCTGCACTAGATTTCTGTTCCCGACTAGAGTGGTCCTAGCCTTGTCAATCAAATCCTGCAAAACCCAAAACCCTATTCAACAAACAAAAGCCTAACATACTCATCAGATATAGATAAATAGAGAGAGAGAGAGAGAGAGAGAGAGAGAGAGTGTGTGTGTGTGTGTGTGATACCTGCTTGGCTGTTAGAAGTTGACGGCACTGGTCTTCCAAAGTAGACAAGTCTTGCTGAATTTTCTTAATTCTGGAAACCAGCTTCATCGGGTTTGCATTTTGGGGATAGATTTGCTGAAACTCCTTGTCGAGCCTGTGTTGAACCACTGTCAGATCGTGGTTCGCTTTCGTCAGCAGCCTCACCAACCCCTCCGTCGCTTCATGATGCTCTTGCCCCATTTCCCGATCCCACTCACTGCACACTGCCTTCTTCCATTTTCCCCACTTTCTTCTTCTTTTCTCTATTTTATTTTCAAAAATAAATAAATAATAATAAATAAATAAAAGGGTGGGCCGGAGAGGCCCGGCCCGGCCCATAACAAGTTCTTCTTCAACAAACATAAGGTTACCTCGCGGAGGAGAGAGAGAGAGAGAGAGGTAGCGATGGGAAGCGAGGACGAGAGGGTTCTGGAGAACCTGCTAGACGTTCAATTGCAAGAGCAAAAAGACTCTCTTGCAACCCTCAACCACGCCTTAGTTTCCGACCCCAACAATCCCGAGCTCCGAGCTGTACGTACTACTCTCTCTTTCTCTCTCTCTCTCTCTCTCTCTCTCTCGCTCTTTTGTCTCAACGCCTCGTTTTGTTTGGTTACCGAGAAATCACAGTTATTCTAGGTTTTGTGTTTAATTGAATTGGTGGATTAACTGAGACAAGCACGATCATTTCCTTTTAACTCGTAGGCTTAGTAGGTCAAATATGATTTCAGTTGTGGTGATATAATGGAAATTGGGTTGAGATTCAAGTGTCTAAGCTCTTCATAATACTTTGCTAAGACTTGCTCGTTCGCACTGTCACATGGCCGCTTACATTTTACCAGCTTCAAGAGGAGGTTGTTCAGGCAATTAAAGATGTTGAGGAAGGGCTTCTGCACTTAAAGCGTGCCCGGTTATTACGAGAAGTCGATTCAGCTCTGGATCCTTGTCGTCACGCTGATAAGGATGTCAAGGCAGAGACTCTTGATCCAACGGAGGTTCAGCCAGAGCCTCTCGAGGAACCAAGTTACAGTGTTGGATCAAAATGTAGGTTCCGTCACTCTGATGGACGTTGGTACAATGGTCAAATTGTAGGACTGGATGCTTCTCATACTGCAAAAATTGCTTTCCTCACTCCTACTTCTGAAAATATGCTGGTGCGTACAATTCACTGATCCTATGTGAATTATAATTTGGGTTTCTATATTCTTCTTTTAGTGATTGTGAGAGCAATACTATCCATGGGTGAAATCTTTGATTTTATTATATAATCCATGGTTATACGATTTCTTGTAACGTTGAACCTGATGTGCGTCCTGTCAATAATACTAATGCTATAAAATCACTTCAAATTACTACTTATATAACCGTTTCAATATACTGATGCTATATAACCACTTAAAATACAAATGCTATACAATCACTTCCGTATACTAATGCTATACCACCAAAGTGCAGATTTGCAAGTTCTTTCTACAACAACGGTGTCGATTTGGTACTAACTGCCGCTTATCACATGGTATGTTGTACTCTTATCTACTAATTGATAAGTCTGTACTGCAACTCTATAGTCTCCTTGCTCCCATTTTTGCATCGCTATTATTCAGAGCAATTTATTGGCTATGACATAGATTGGTTGGCACAGCCACGCTTTAGTTTAGGTTGGTGAGCATAGGCAGGCTATGTTTAGGTTCGTGGGCATAACCAGGCTGTATATGTTTCGTTGTATTCCACCTTTAAGTTTTAAATTCTTTTGAGCTGATTCTTGGTCATTAACTTTTTGATTCATATGTTCATCTATTTTTTATTTTTTCAAGCGATAGGAAATATGTGTTTTTAAGCTTGGGCATGATGTTTATGCAGCTTAACTTGATTTCTTTTTGTTATACTTGTATAATGCATGCTTCTGAAAGCTGCTGACAATACCTTTGTTTTTCTGAACCAATTCATTCCAGCAGTTTTGTTCTCACCTGTCTTTATTGCATACAGGAGTTGATGTCTCACTCTTCTCCTTGAAGATGTATACGCCAACTATGTGGGAGCAGTCACTAGTAGGGTCAAGTATTTGGGCTGTCTCAGATGGTCAGGAAGGTATTTGGAGGAAAGCTGAACTTGAATCATGGGATGGTTTACTTGGGGTTGGGAGAGTTGTTTTCCAAGATGATGGAAGCTCTGCAAATCTTGGGGAAGAAGCTATAGCATTATCTGAGTTTGCTCAAATGAGTGATGAAGAAGATTCTAGCTCAGAACAATCTGATTACAGTGAGTACGAAGACGAGGCCTCACAGGGTTTAGGATTTCTTGAAAGCACCCGACTACAGAGGGGCATTCAGACAGAAACGGCCATATTTGCTAAGTGGGAGAACCACACCCGTGGTATTGCTTCCAAGATGATGGCCAATATGGGTTACCTTGAAGGGACAGGTCTAGGCGCATCTGGGCAGGGAATTGTAGATCCCATCTCTGTGAAGGTCCTTCCACCAAAGCAATCTCTTGATCATGCTGTGAAATCTTGTGAGAAGGAAGAGGGTGAAGGGAATCAAGGAAAAAAGCGTACCAGAGGTGGTAAAAGGAAACGTGACAAGAAGTTTGCAGCATTGACAAGAGCAGCGAAAGAAGTGGAGTCAACACCTGATATGTTTAGTTTTATTAATAGCCAACTTGCTATGCACGGTGAAGCTTTAAATGGTGGATCAGCAAAGAAGCAGCAGAAGAAATGGTCAGGGGAGGGGAAGAAAGTTGATAGGCGGGATTTGGTGGCTTATGAGGATGAAGTGAAGGAGTTGAAGATGCGAGTTGGAAAGCTTGAAGAAATGGTGAGTAGAAACAAAAAAGAGAAGGTGGTTTATGAGGCTGCAATGAGAAAATTGATTGAAACTCGCAAAGTCTTGGCAGAGCGGGAGACAGCTCAGGCTTCTGCATCAAATGCGGTTGTCAATAGAGAAAAAGAGAAGAGATGGCTTAAGTTTTAGGATTAACTTGATTATCTATTTATCATTTGTAATCATAGGCATACAACCATCCAAACTTTGTGGAACTATGAAGGTTTTCTAGGTCAAGGTTTGGTTGTGATCACAGGGATTGTTGTACATAAATTGACCTTTGTATGTTGTGTCTTAAGCAAGGGTTCAAATTTATTGGAAACAACCGAAATTTTTGTCAAAATTTTCGTAATTTGATTAGATTTCCTTTAAAACTAGTATTATATATATCAAACTTTCAATCAACACTCTAAATTTCAGTCAAAATTTTCCATCAAAATTGAGATACCAACATACAGGTATATGGTCCTGGTATACGCGGTGGGTTTGGATAATGTCCTTGGTTGACATAATTTACACTTAGTCCTGATTGGTTCTCTTAATTTAATTTTTTTTTTCATCTCCTTACAAGGTCCCGATTAAATTCGAATGATATGATTGACCTGGCCGATAACAATATCACGTGATACTCCGGAACCACATAATAATTAATCGTAACACCACGTTCGAACAATATCCGAAATTAGAGTTGTGTTTAAATAAAGAATTACAATAAAAAAGAGGAAATGCTCATGCACCCTTAAAATACCAAAATACTTCTCATACACCCCACCAACTTATCTTTATCCCCTTTCACACAAAACCTTTTCATTTTTCTTTCTTTCTACCCGAATCAGTTAATGTACCATTAGTACCCTTTTTCCCTTTCACCATCTTTTTACCATTTTAACTTTTACCGTTTCACTTTGAACAATATTTTTATTTTATTTTTATGACGGAGCGAGGTGGGCCAATATCTTGAAGGTATTTGTTTAGATATCAATTACAGTTAAAAACCCATCATCTATATTCAAAGGTAAACAATTAATTTTTACCATTCATAATTTCAATCATTCTCATACTAGACTTGCTATTTGCAGCAAGACTAGTAGAGAATTAGCAGAAGAAAAAGAAAAGTTGAGAAAATTAAAAGATTTTATATCAAGGCTAAGAAGAGAAACTCCAGGTTACTGGGATATTATCTTCATAGTCCAGAAAATAATCTATAAAGTTGAGAAAAATATTAAAGAAATTAAAGAAACTCTTGAAGAGGAACAAAAACCTCTTGATTATTTGAACATTAGTTAGATCCAAAAAAAGCTAGTATCAAAGCTTGCTTAAAAAGCTCAAAAAAGAATCATCAATAGGGACAATGTCTGAATTAATTATAAAGAAGTTGAACTCTTTATTAAAATTTTCTGATGAGAAACATTAAAATCTGATAAAAGAATTATCTAGATGTCAAGATCATCTAGAAAAATTACCAGATATAATCTTCCAATTAGAAAAATTGGAAAATAAACTAGATTATATCAAAGATCTTCCTAAAAGGGAAGAAGAACATCTTACAAATGTTAATAGAAAAATCAGCGAACAGAAAAAAATATTGGATTCTATGAAACAATACTGAAGAATAAGAAAAGTCTTCCAGTAAAATCTAAGAAATCTAATGGGTTCAAAGCATTAGAGAAACCTATAAACAATATTGTTCCAAATATGATTTTTACAGAACTAACAACAAGTCTAACTAGCATCAAATATGAAAAACCAAAACACTTAGTAGCAAAAGATGCTAAAATGATGAGCATCTTTGGGAAAAAGAAATGAGTCCAGCTCCTAAAAGCAAAACAATTCGAATACAATGAAATAGAACAAGAGGTAAAAAACTCTTCAATTCTGAAACTAGATTTTAAACAAATATATAAAAGAGGAAAGTTTGAATTGATGGATAGCAATCATTTCAAATTATTGGAATTTACAACTCCATCTACAACAGGAGAAACAAATCTCTTAATGATCATCCTCAAGAAGTTGCTAGAGCAAAAGCAAAAAATTATCAATTGATGCATATTGGAGCAGCCCAACTTGGCAAAAAACTTCTTGCCCGAGAAGGCATAAACTGTTCATTCCTATGCGTCTTACGAGACAATAGACTAACATATTTTCAAGCTAGTCTATTGGGAACACTTAAAGCATCTTTATGCAATTAAGTGGCATGTTTCAACTGTTTCCCAAACTTCTCAACAAGCTTGAAAGATGCTGCTCACTATCTAAGACTGAGAGTCAAGACATATGGCATAACAATGAATGAAAATATGCAATAACTTGCAATAGTATACAAAATATACTATAAACTAATGAGTACCATAGTAGAACCCAAGACAAGGATATCAAATATCTCAAGTCTTACTACTGGGTTTCTCACCAGCGAAAAGAACCATTTACAACAAATACACAAGGTTACTTGGAATGGAGTAACTTTTCCTATTGAATGGAAATTATCTGGTCGAAAGAAACCACCAGAAAGTGCTAAAGCGGCAATCTATGAAAGCAGAAAGACTGGAGATATCAGTCTAAAGTTTGACGATCACAAAAAAAGTGATGTATGTCCTGAAAATATCAAGATAAACAAAAATTTCAGAAGATGCAATAGCACTAGAGAAGCAAGTACTAGTGGTACTAAATTTATTATAGAAGAACCAACAAATCCAATTACTGAAAAAGAACTAGAAGCTGATCTAAATAGACCAGTAAATATGCTTAGAGCAGAAAAACTCTATGAACTTTATAATGAAGCAAAATCTTGCAAAGATACAACAGATTAGCAACTAATCGAAGAAATAACTATTTCAAAGTAGGAAAGGTAAGAAAAGTCCTTCTCTACCAAGATATAGAAATGGAAGAAGGAGAAAGCTCCAATTCTAAAACTTTAAAGCACCTACAAGCAAAGAAACTCTCTAAAATTCGTCCCAGAGGACAATCTGCCTAGAGTGCCAATTACAAATTACGATATATGGCTGAATCTAGACAAAGCTCTAGATAAAAGAAAAGCTATTGACCAATGGGTAGATAACCTCATGATGTCTTCTGCTCTTACCCTTGAAAAATTTGAATCACCAGATCTTTAGGTGTATTAAGAAACCACTCTCACTGGAGTAGCCAATAAATACTACTTCTCTTTCAAAGAAACTGAAAGAGGAAAAGACTGGTTAGAACAAATCAAAAACTCAAAATCACCATATGATTTTTGCAGTACCCCTGTATGATCAATTTTGTGGAGATCTCTCAAACATAAGTGAAAAGGCCAAAGAATTAGCTAAATCAACATTTATGCTCTCAAGATCTGCGACATGCGATATTTTGAAGAGTATCTAGTTGAATTTCAAGAATACTATTGTACGATAGTTTAATTAGAAAACATTGATCTAGTAAACCTGTTACATAGAAAACTTCCTGAACCATGGAGAACAGCTATGAGAGAAAGTATAGCTGAAAAACCAATTGAAAGATTGCTGATAGAATTAGAGAATTACTAAAGAACAATGCAGAGAAAATATAAGAGCCAAAATGGCCAAGAAGCAACTCAAAGGAGTTGAAAACTTCTGTTATGGAATTCTAGATATGCCTACCAACTAGAGATGCCATGAATCTAAGTTTTGCAAGGAAAGAAAAGAAAATATTATTCAAAACTGTTCAAAAAGAATGAAAACAAAAAGAATTGGAAGTTTAAGAAAAGCTCCAATTTCAAGAAACATGATGGAAATCTAAAAAAGAAATTCTTAAAAAAAAAAATCATCCAAAAAAGAAACCTGGTACATTCGTTTGTGACTATTGCCTATGTCATGAAAAGAATGGACTTCCTATGTTTTGTGAAGAGTCAAAAAAGACTTATCACAAAGAACGCTTCATAGCTGAAGCAAAAAAAAAAAAAACAAAGAATGGCGCTATAAGCCAATTAGTAGAACAAGAGTATGAAGAGTATTTTTGTGAAAAGATAGGTTCAGAAGTTTCATATCACAAATTACTTAAACAATTATTCTATCTTCCCCAAAAATAGAGGAAGAAAATCCAAAGATAAAGGAAGAAGAGAATATAGAACTAGTTGAACTAGAAAACAATCCAAAAGAAGAATGTAAACCATTCGTACCACAAGATGAGCTTCAACAATCAAAAGTCATCTCTACTAGTAGATACAACAACTACATAGAGATTAGATTAAAATTCTTTGATCACAAAAAATATCATCTACATGCATTTGTAGATAATGGGTCAGGATTTACAGTTGCAAAAAAATTTACAATTCCAGAAGAACTCTGAAAAGAAGATAATAAAAGAATAGCTATTGGTGTCATGAAAAAGGTAGCTAGAGATGTTCACATCACCATTGGTAGGGGAACATTTATCATTAACATCTTTTGGCAAGCAGAAGGCCAAGGAGCAGATTTATTGTTGGAAAATGATTTCCTTCTCCAACAAAGATTTGTTTAAGATGAAGAAGCTATGAGTTTCAAAAAAAGAGATAGAATGTTTTGGGTAGACAGACTTACCCAAGCAAAAAATATAGTAACTACTCAATATCAGAAGTCGCAACGAAGTAGTGGTGACTATAAGCCCATATTTGAATCTGTGCTACAATATAAACAACAAAAAGAACTGCTTATTCAAAAATCTTTTGAAGAAGAAGAAGAAGAAGAAACTAGTGAAGATGAAGAAGCTAGTTTTGTACATGAACATAACCTCAAGCACTTTCAGAATAAGCTCGAATCCCAGAAAATCCCTATGCTTGAAAAAATAAAGAAAATGCTTGAACAAAATATAGATGTCGACCCTTAGAAACTTTGAGAAAAAGACCCAGTGATCTGTAAATTAAGATTATATGATATGAATGCTACATGTCATGTTAAAGTCATTCCTCAGTACAAAGAGGAAGATAAAAAAGAATTCAAAAAAGATATAGAAGATCTCCTGAAAAAAAAAGAGAGATTAATTAAACCATCTACTAGTCCTCATTATGCTCCAGCATTCTACTTGAGAAACTATTAGAAAATGTTAGAGGAAAGGCAAGAATGGTGATTGACTATAGAAACGTTAATAAGAAAACCGTTAAAGACGGTTACCAAATAACTTAAGCAAGAGTCTTGATCAATCAGCTCAAAGGAGCTAAAGTTTTTTCAAAATTTGATGCAAAGTCAGGTTTTTGGCAAGTCAAGATGCATCTATATAGTGTTCTTCTCACACCACAAAGTCATTACAAATGGTTAGTAATGCCTTTTGGCCTAAAACATGCCCTTTCAATCTTTCAAAGAAAGATGGATGACATCTTTAAACATGTTGCTGGATTTTGTGCCGTCTATATCTATGACATTCTTGTCTTCTCAAAAAACAAAGAAGAACACATGAAACACTTTTATGAGGTTGTTAAATAAATAATTCAGCATGGAATCATCTTAGGAGAAAAGAAAATCTTCTTTATCCTTGATGAAGTTGATTTTCTTGGTATAAACATCAAGAATGGAGTAATAAAACTTCAATTGCATATCCTTGAGAAAATCTGGATATTTCCAGATAAAATTCGTGATGCTAAAAGTCTAGAGAGATTCTTAGGAGTCATTAACTATGGGAGAGATTTTATTCCCAAAATCTAAGGATTAACAACAATGTTATCTCTCAAGATAAGTTCTAAAAGAAAATGGAACTTCATAGAAGATGAAGAAAAAATTGTGAAGCAGATAAAAGCCCTCTGTAAAAATCTCCCTCCTCTCCAACAACTAGAAGAAAATAATGAAATCACAAACTGATGCTAGTGATAATTACTGGTCTGGTGTTGTTCTAGTAAAAACGCTTGGAACTAATATTGAAAAGATCTGTTAATTTTATAGTGGCAAGTTCAGCCCCGCAAAATAAAATTATCACACAGGAAAAAAACTTTGCAGTCAAGAAAATTTTTTTGAACTCTCCAGCTTTTAGAGAAAACCTTTTACTGTACATACCAATTGTGCTAAAGTAAAAAAATTTAAAAATTTTAAACTTGATAAAGCTGCTGATAGAGGAAGAACAACAAATTGACAATTATTTCTTAACCAATATGATTATAATGTTGAATTAATTGCAAGAAACAAGAACTATCTTCCCAATGCCCTAACAAGAGAAATGACAATGTTCAACAGAAGAGAAAGTGATAAAGGTTGCAACCCCAGAAACCGAAGACCAAGAAAAGAGCTCAAAAATACTAAAGGATCCAAAGAAAAAATCCTCAAAAGTTTCTTGCTAAGTCCAAAAGGACTGACCACAACCGATCAATCCTAGGGTAAAGGATTGGCTAGCCTGTTTCAAACGGCAGTCGGTAAAAGCTTATCAAGACTGTTTAAGGTTATTGTTTTGCCAAAAAGAAAAATCATTTCATATGAAATTATAAATGTTTTTAATTACCAATTAAAGACTTTTGAAAAACTTGTGTTCATAACTCAAAGAAGGTAAGCCTATCATCAGAAGGCCATATTGGATAACCTTTTGTTTGCTTTTCAGAAAATAAATAGAGGACTCATGTTCCCAGCTTTGTTTGCCTTAGCTGAAGAACTCCATGAAAACGCTAGATCACCATTCGAAGAATTTTATGAAACTGCTACACAGCAGAGTGCTGTCCATAATGAAAAGATTCAATATCTTGAAGGTCCCGAAAGTGTTAGAGTTCCTGTTTTGACACTAAAAGAATCAGAACGGTTCGACTTTCATAATCTTATTGGAAGTCCCAACTCATGTCTTCCTCAAACCCTATTTGTTGTCATTGGGCCTTATGTTGGAAGATATATAGTTAATGTTCAGAGTGAACATCCTTAAGAATACAAGCTATGGCTTGTTGAAAATGGTTTTGTCCATAATCTCTGGACAAAAACAAATGATGATCTCAAAGGACTGTCAGCCATCATAGTCAATATTGTTAGAAAGTATGACTGCATTCTTTGATTGAAGTTTAGATCTACTCCACCAGAGTGGATCCAAATAAAAAATTGTGAAGTTGACTACAATTCTCCATACCATTATGTGAGAATTATTGAAGAAAAATATTTGCAGTCTGCATGCGAAAGATATAATGTCCAACCAAATTCTAGTATTTCCTAGATGAAGGTTATGTCTCTAGAATACATCAAAAAGATCATCGAATAAGATACCGAAAATACATACCTGACAGCAAGAGAGAAAATTTTATATTTCTCTCTCTTCTTTTCTCCACATGTCAGATTGTGATTCGATAAAATATAGAATATATTTATAAGTAGCTACTACTGCTGGAGAAACATTGTTAAATCAATAGCTATATTTCACAATTTTAGCTAAACTTAGCTAAAAAAGTTTTTCCACTGTTAGAGATGCTCTTAGATGCTCTTAGGTCTTTTTCTATGAGATTTGTGTAAATGGAGAACAATACCAACTTGTTGGAAATATGGAGGGATTCTGGTTATATACGGGAAATTCCTCAAGTCGGTCCCTGCTTTATTCCGGAAATAAAGGGGAGCTTTGGATCAAGATCCGACGGTTCATAGCCCGCTCAGGCGTCAACTAAACGCAATGTTTTTTCTTCTCCACGAAGCAGCGCTAACTCTTTTAACTTTTAAACCCCCGTCTCTCCCACTCAAAAAAAGAAAGAAAAAGAAAACCCCGTCTCTCCTACTCAAAAAAGAAAAAGAAAACCCTGTCTCTCTTCTTCTTCTTCTTCCTCTTCCATCAAACTCTCTCAAAAAAGTGAAAACCACTTAAGCATCAATGGGAGGGGCAGTTGACTCTTTTCCTACGAAGCCGACGACTAGTTCAGTGACGATCGGGTCGTCGCTGATTCCGATAATCAACAAGCTGCAGGACATTCTGGCTCCCGTAGCCTCAGGCAGTGAATTGTCCAAGATTTCGCTGCCGCAAGTGGCCGTCGTGGGAAGCCAAAGCAGCGGCAAATCCAGCGTCCTCGAGGCCCTCGTCGGCCGTGACTTCCTCCCTCGCGGCTGCGATATTTGCACTCGTAGACCCCTCGTCTTGATGCTCGAGAATCGCCCGCCCAATTCCGCCCAAGATGCCGCTCAAACTGAGTGGGGCGAGTTCCGACATTTGCCTGGAAAGCGCTTCTACGACTTCACCAGCATTCGCCGAGAGATTCAGGTACCCCTGCACACTTTTTACTTTTTACAGTTTAGGATCCTACCGAGTATGAATTTTCAAAATTATTTGTTACTTCAGTTTTTGCTTACTGCAGGCTGAGACTGAAAGAGAAGCAGGACTGAACAAAGGGGTTTCGGATAAACAAATTCGACTTAAGATTACCTCTCCGAATGTGCTTAATATGACTCTTGTAGATTTGCCTGGCATCACTAAGGTTCCGGTGGGAGATCAACCTAGTGACATAGAATCAAGGATCAGGAAGATGATAATGGGACATATTAGCCAAGAAAATTGCATTATATTGGCAGTTACTCCTGCCAACGCTGATTTAGCCACCTCTGATGCACTTCAACTCGCTAGAGAAGCTGACCCTACCGGTATCCTAACTGTTGCTCTTAATTTAACTTTACCTGCATACATTCTGTTCCATTGTTCATTTGTTCCCTGAATCCATATATTGTTCTCTATCACTGACGCAAATGCATTAACAGGTTTTCGTACCATTGGTGTCATCACCAAGGTTTGTCTTTCTCCTCTTTGATCCCTGGTTTTGTGCTTTGGTAAAAGTCTAATAAGGTACTGTTGTTCTGTCTGTAGCTGGATATAATGGACAGGGGCACCGATGCCAGCAACTTTTTGCTTGGGAAAGTTGTTCCCCTTAAGCTTGGTTATGTTGGTGTTGTCAACCGTTGTCAGGAGGTACAAATTATTCAAATAGCTAATCTGTCTACCACTTGTTTTATTTGCTACATTGCTGCCAAATTTATTCCCCATGACTAAGAGTCCAAGAGTATATATGGTTTATTAATTGGCAACTGGTATGACCTTTTAATTGGTTGTAAGTGTGAATTCTTATTCAAGAGCTACTTGGATAATGTATGCTGCAATGTGGATTAGATTGGAAGTTCACATTAATGTCTAATCTGGCTCTATATAGGCTAATCATTTGCCTGCAATCATCAATTTGCAATTAAAAACTAGCTCATCTCTTCAGATATTTTCATATAACCAACCATCCCCAGTTTTTGTATATCGTTTTCCATCATTGATTTCTCTAGGGGTTCACATGTGGTAGCCGGCAATCTTCACCTTTCATATAGGCTACTTATTCATATAGCATGGCATTTGTGTGACGTACTGTACATCGACTGCTCTAGTCTTGACTCAGACTAAATAAATCTTAGATCTGCTTACTCGCACTCATAGTCCATTTGAGGGTTAGTTGTGATAAAATGAAGCCACTAAATCATTCTGCATAAACATTTGGGGTTGGATTGTTGGTTTAGTTGACACCATTTCTTTTTAACATTCTCTGTACTTGACTTTAAAAATTTAATGTATTGTGTGAACGCTGGACTCTCTTTATTTTGGAATCTTTGGATTTGAATATGGGGTTAATACTCTTAAGTCTAAACAACTGACATTACAAGCCACTGTAGGATACTGCCTAGTAGAATTTTGTCCATATGTTTGCTGAAGAAAAAGGAAGAAAAATATATTACGCATTATCTAATGTATATATTGAGTGCTTGCTCTTTTATGGGTCCGAGTTAATACTCACCTAGCATTTTTACTCTTATCTTTGTCACAGGACATTAATAAAAACCGTAGCATTGCTGCAGCACTTGCTTATGAGGACAAATTCTTCCGCGACAATCCAGTAATTTTCACTTTTTATTTTTTATTTTATTGACTATTGAAAAAAATACTGGTAATGCTGTATTGGTACTTAGCATAATTTTTCGTGTGCCATACATGTTAAAGGTATATAGCAGTCTTTCTGATAGTTGCGGCATTCCCAAGTTAGCAAGAAAACTCAATCAGGTTGGTATGCATCCTACGATTGTATGGTGCTTATGCCTCTTCTTGTGCATGGTATTATTTCTTGCTTCACTTATTGTCATTGTTGTCATGGTTGATTTTCTGTTTTAGATTCTGGAGCACCATATCAGGATTGTTCTCCCTGGTTTGAAGGCTGAGTTGAATTCTCAGATGAATGCTATCTATAAGGAACTACAAACATATGGAAAAGTTATGGAATCCAAAGTAAGTTGCAGTAACTTACATTTTTAAGCTCTCTGGTGCTTTTACTGCATGTGGACAGTTAGGGTTGCCATGTTGTATTTACCTTCAATTACTTATATTCAGCTGGGGTCATTGTTTTTCCTTGATATTTGATATACCTTAAGAACATGATTCATAGGTTCTAGTCTTGGAAATAGGGGTATCATTGCATTCCTTTTATCCTCTATAGGACCCATAACCTTTTACATTCTCTTTTTAGTTGTCAAACATCATCATTTAAGATTGAGCTAAAATATGATGATGTAGTTATGAGTCTGTGTAAGGAATTTGTTGTTAACTTACTGCTACTACTGGTCTTCTATGTAGAGAAATGTAGAGAACATGCATTCACGATCAAAATGTATTACTATGCTCATTCTTTTTCTGTGTATACATGCACACATACACATTTGACATAGATAGTATTTTGACTTTATAGTTTGCTCTAAGTACTTTGTCCCTTTTCCTGAACAGACAGATCTGGGAGCTACTTTGTTGAACATTTTGTCAAAATACTGTGAAGGTGAGATTTCAATTTCCTGGCAGAGTTCGTATACTTTTATTTCAATTTCTAGGAAGTGGACACGTTATTCCAGCAAATGATCATCTAAAGAGGATCAAACAAGACCAAGACACTTGGAGAGGATTAAATTTGAAAGTTAGAGGTGCTATTGTGACTGTGAGATGAGAAATGATGTGTGTGTGAGACTGCAGCAATGTGCTAAAACTGAATTTTTCTGTAAAGTCTTCTAGTATTCTTTCTTCTCTTGTAATTTTTATGAGCCTGATATTTGTATTTTTTGTTCTTTTTTTGTTTTACACTTCTTAGTATTTAGTTTCATGCTACTTGCTTATGCTGTTTGAGCACTAGCTTTTTGATGTTACTCTTCTTGGTGATAGTAATGTTCCTGTTTCCCTTTCACTAATTGACAGCTTTTACTGCCATGTTGGATGGAAAAAATCCGGAGATGTTAACTAAAGAATTGTCAGGAGGAGCCAGGATCCAGTACATTTTCCAGTCAATTTTTGTAAAGAGCTTGCAGGTACTATGTTTTCTTATACATTTATGTTTTTTTATCAATGTTTGTGATGTGTAGTAATATGAACATTGTCTGTTTACTACATACTTAAACGAAAAGGCCTGTGTCCTACTAAAAATAATAATCCGGCACTACTATGTTCTTCATTTCTGCTTGATGTGAGCATGCTTTGAAATTTATTTCCTATTCAAGGGCCTCTTACTGTACAAATTTAATATTACAAAGATGCTATCATCTGATTGCCTGCAAACTATCCATAATTGTAGGAAATAGATCCCTGTGACGATGTAACTGATGATGATATTCGAACTGCCATTCAAAATGCATCTGGTGCAAGAGATGCTTTATTTGTGCCCGAGGTGAGTTAGGTGACTATATTGATGATCCATATGGTGTCCTACATTCCATTCCCTTGTTTAAAAGTTTTAAACCAGTGGCGGGGTTGCATGCAGTGGTTGATAAGCATTGTGTTTGATTGTTTTCAGGTCCCATTTGAAGTTTTAATTAGAAGAGAGATTGCACGCTTGCTAGACCCAAGCCTTCAGTGTCTTCGTTTTGTTTATGAGGAACTGGTTAAGGTGAGTTATAGATACATGTCTATGGGGCACTTTTAGAATTATACGTTTCCATGAATCAAGAAATGTTGATAACTGAAATTTTGTGTGTAGATTAGCCGCACTTGTGCGGTTACTGAGTTGCAAAGGTTTCCAGTATTGAGAATGCGTTTGGATGAAGTCATGGTAAAATTTTTGCGTGATGGTGCACAGCCTGCTGAGAGAATGATAGAAAATCTTATTGAGATGGAGGTATCTCTTTGTCAACCTCATAAACACTGTTATATGGGTATTCTTTGATCTATCGATCTTGTCATGAGAAGAAAAATTGTGCTTTAGTTAGGACTGCTTTATGTTTCCTATCAAATGATTGCTCAACAAGCGTTTGCTCTCATGCTGATTTGGACCTATGCTGACTGATCTACTTTCTTTCATACAGGCAGATTATATAAACACTTCACACCCAAATTTTTTAGGTGGGAACAGAGCTGCTGAGATTGCTATGCATGAGTTGAAATCACCACAGGTAGATGCTACAACGCTAGTGCAAAAGACATTTTATATTTATCAAGCAGCTATATTTTGAATGTGATGGGTGAATCCTGTCAATTGTTATCCTTTTTTTTTTTTTTTTTTGATTAATTTTCTCTAACTCAGACTGTGCTATTAGTTTTATCGAAGTAAGTTGATCTGATTTTGGAAATTAGATCTGATCTGATCTGATATCTTAGAGAAGGAAATGTATACTCTGTTTTATCATCTGTTGAGTGTGTTTATCATCTTAAGGTTTATTCTGAGCCTCTTGGACTTCATATCAATAGATTCTGAATAGTTATATCCTGTATTCTATTGCCTTCTTTGCATTTTATTCTGGAATGAACAAGATCTCATAATATATGGGCGTACCATTATACTTTAGATATCTCTGGGCGTAACAGATGCTGAAGCCCAAACTTCTCGAGTGGCTTCGGCAAAGAATGGACTATTACCAAATCAGGTATGTAAATTGTTCAGTTGGTTAAAAGTTTTGTAGGAAGAAAATTGGGTTGTTTGAAGTTTGATCACAGAGAAAAAAAAATAGAGTTAAAAATATAGGGGAAAAAAAAAAAGCAATAGTCTAGGACAGAAGACTTCATCCCATGCAATTGGAGGTGCTTGCTACTGGTGTGGGTCCATACCATCTAAGAACTTCTCCTGTCCCATAAGCATGAGGTAGTAAACTGTTAAGGGAGAAGCCTGGGCCAGAAAAGTAGTGCTAAAATGAATAAGTACAAAAATGAAATCCACTCTGTTCTAGTTCTTTTTCTTCTCTTGTTTTGTGCAAAAGAATTTCAGATTTGGACTCTTCTGTGGCCATGGCTCTTTATTTTCCTTTAAAACCATCTTTGTCCCAATCTGAAATATTTTCATGAATCCAATTGAATGGGGGTATGTGAACTAGTATTTGGATGGCCTCACTTCTTTGTGCTTATTGTTTTTCTTTCATGGATGCCTTACAGGGAAGTTGTTCACAGCTGAATAACAATAAACCTGTATCTGGTAAGTCATGTTTCCATTATTGCAAAGCATACCTCTGTTAATAAGTTGCCTTATTTCATTAACATTGTTTCTTGTGCATATATATAGGATGATGGTACAGCCATCTGTCGTCTTGTCTGCCATTTCTAAAATCAATAAAATTCTTATATCTAATTTAGGAGGTTCCACAAGGACTTGGGGTCTTCCATCATTATTTGGGAATCGGACATCATCTGAAGGCTCCCTGGATAGCAGCAGATCGTTTGGTGAACAAAGCCATTCACAATCGATGCCCTCTGTAATCCAATTGAGAGAGGTAATAGTGTGGTTTACTGTGGTTTATTTCTTCTTTTTAAGTTATTCTTCATGTTAACTATTTCTTTATTTTAAGATTTAAATGCTTCCATTTTTCTCTCTGCTCTTGCTGATTTCAGCCCCCATCCATCTTAAGGCCAGTTGAAGTGACAGAGCATAAAGCAGTGGAAATTGTCATAACCAAATTACTCTTACGGTCATATTATGACATTGTCAGAAAAAACATTCAAGATCTTGTTCCAAAAGCAATTATGCACTCTCTGGTACACCTATATTCTTCCATTTGTTGATATCTCCGTACTATTTCAAGCATTCTTGATTATTTTTCTTTTTTCCTTTTGACTCTTTTAAAAGTTGATTGACATGCATCATTTTTAATATGCTTTAGGTCAATCTTACAAAACGGACCCTTCATCGAACCTTCATTCAAAAGTTCTACAGGTATGTTTATTACTACTTGGTTGTTTTGTTTTATGGGCCCTTGGTCATCTCTTTTTTAAGCTGGTCATTGTTTTCTTTTAACCGGTCATCCTCTTTGTTACATAATTTATTCATTTCTTGATTGAGCTTCAAATAATCCTTGTCCAAGTGTGTCCTTGCTTTCTATTTTGTGATGCTCGAAGACACTGCAGTTGTACACCTAATAGCAAACACATATCGTAGTGCGGAGTGCCCTACCCGTATTTAAAAAGAGATCCATCACTTGTTACCAGGAAAATTAAGAGGAGAGATGGCTCTCTGATATACATATTAACACACACACACACACACACACACACACACACATATAGATGGCCTCATAGTGCTCGCGCACATCACAGGAGGCTAGTATATATATGGAAAAATACTTGAAAGTCTTCATAAGATACCTTATTGAGTTGGATGATGGCTTAATGTTTTTGTCAGGATAGGATAAGGTTTTCATTGTCAAGGATGTATTATTCCAAAGCTTATTCTTAAGTTCTCAGAACTTGAGAAGCTTTGCAGTGTGGTTATCAAGCTAGTTTCAGCTTTGATAAACAAAGAAAGCACTTCTTGATTTCCATTGGTTCATAGTATAAACATGCGAAAGATGGTTAGTTTTCAAACTTATGATGGTGGTTTTTTCCTGCTATTATGCAGAGAGAACCTGTTTGAAGAACTGTTGCAGGAGCAGGATGCATTTGTATTGAAAAGAAAACATATCCAAGAATTGCTCCCAGTTTTGGAACAATCTTTGCAGGTAGTTATTCTGTTTTAGACAGTAGATTGCTTCTTAATATTTTCAAGAGTAGAATGTACTTACAAGGGGAGCACCCTTCTGCTATTTCCTTTCGAGAAGAATTAATATAGAAACCTCGTTAGTTTCTTTAGCCTGTAGAAATCCTCTATGTTATGTAGAAATGATTCTAAATTTCTTTTGGTTTTATGTTACCATGTTTCTTTCTTCTAGACACTGGCGAAAGTTGAATTTGATGTCTCATGCCGTACTTCAAGTTTTGGAACTGATGCTTCCACTGAACTTCCAAGAATTACAAGGACTTCACCACCCCATCAACAAGACTCAACAACCAGTGGTGAGATGAGTCAATCTAGATACCATTCATTCTCCAGATCATTTGTTACCAACACTACAGCTTGAAGATCATTTCAGCAAGAAGAGTCATTGTCAACTAACACAAAACGGTTTTTGGTTTTAGATTTGTTACTGTAATTGGTAACTATGCCGTGATTACCAGGTTGTACAGCGAATTCTTTTTCCTATTTACTGAGTATTTCACATAACAGCTGTGAAGGTCCTTCCACCAAAGCAATCTCTTGATCATGCTGTGGAATCTTGTGAGAAGGAATAGGGTGAAGGGAATCAAGGAAATGGTGAGTAGAAACAAAAAAGAGAAGGTGGTTTATGAGGCTGCAATGGGAAAATTGATTGAAACTCGCAAAGTCTTGGCAGAGCGGGAGACAGCTCAGGCTTCTGCATCCAATGCGGTCGTCACTTGTCAGTAGAGAAAAAGAGGAGATGGCTTAAGTTTTAGGATCAACATTATTTTCTATCATTTGTAATCATAGGCATACAACTATGCTAACTTTATGGAACTATGAAGGTTTTCTAGGTCAAGATTGGTTTGTGATCACAGAGATTGTTGTACATAAATCGACCTTTGTTGTTTTCATCATAATGTTGTGTCTTAAGCAAGGGTTCAAATTTATTGGAAACAACCAAAAATTTTCTCAACATTTTAGTAATTTGATTAGATTTCCTATAAAAACTAGTATTTCATTATCATTATTGAACGACAATATATCAAACTTTCAATCAACACTTAAAAATTCTATTAAAATCTCCATTGAAATTGAGAGAGCAACTTCCCCGTACAACTCTGTAACGCTAAAAAAATTATAACATAGTCCCATATCATGATACATGTGGTGATCTAAGTTGATGTCATTGGTCTACATGTCCTACACTTATTTCTGATTGGTTCTCTTAATTTTATTTTTTTTCACCCCCTTGCAAAGATCCCCACTAAATTCAAGTAATATGATTGGTGCAGAGCACCACATAACAATACCACGTGATACTCTTAAGAGTCCGAGACTATAGAATAATTACTCATAAAACATCAGGAATTAGAGTATTTAAACAAGGAATTAAAATAAAAAATCTAGGGCTACAATGCCAGGCCGGCAGGCCCAAATACCTGAAGTTTGTCCTTGCTTATTCCGAAAATATAGGGAAGCTTTGGATCAAGATCCGACGGTTCATAGCCCGCTCAGGCGTCAACTAAAACCCAATGTTTCTTCTTCTCCACGGAGCAGCGCTAACTGTCACACTCACCCTATATAAACCCTCCAACTTTTAAATCCTCGTCTCTCTGATTCAGAAAAAAAGGAGGAGGAAAAACCCCGTCTCTTCTTCTTCTATTCTTCTGTTTCCATCAAACTCTCTCAAAAAAGTGAAAAACAATTAAGCATCAATGGGCGAGGCTGTGGACTCTTTTCCTACGAAGCCGACGAGTAGTTCAGTGACGATCGGGTCGTCGCTGATTCCGATAATCAACAAGCTGCAGGACATTCTTGCTCCCGTGGCCGTAGGCAGCGAATTGTCGAAGATTTCGCTGCCGCAAGTGGCCGTCGTGGGAAGCCAAAGCAGCGGAAAATCCAGCGTCCTCGAGGCCCTCGTCGGCCGTGACTTCCTCCCTCGCGGCTGCGATATTTGCACTCGTAGACCCCTCGTCTTGATGCTCGAGAATCGCTCGCCCAATCCCGCCCAAGATGCCGCCCAAACCGAGTGGGGCGAGTTTCGGCATTTGCCTGGAAAGCGCTTCTACGACTTCACCAGCATTCGCCGAGAGATTCAGGTACACCTCGACACTGTTTACAGTTTAGGATACTACCGAGTATGAATATTCAAAATTATTTGTTACTTCAACTTTTGCTTTACTGCAGGCTGAGACTGAAAGAGAGGCAGGATTGAACAAAGGCGTTTCGGATAAACAAATTCGGCTCAAGATTACCTCTCCGAATGTGCTTAATATGACGCTTGTTGATTTGCCTGGCATCACTAAGGTTCCGGTGGGAGATCAACCTAGTGACATAGAATCAAGGATCAGGAAGATGATAATGGGACATATTAGGCAAGAAAATTGCATTATATTGGCGGTTACTCCTGCCAACGCTGATTTAGCCACCTCTGATGCACTTCAACTCGCTAGAGAAGCTGACCCTACTGGTATCCGGATTATTGCCGTTAATTTAGCTTTACATGCATACATTGTGTTCCAGAGTGTTCATTTGTTCCCTGAATCCATACACTAACGCAAATGCATTAACAGGTTTTCGTACCATTGGTGTCATCACCAAGGTTTGTCTTTCTCCTCTTGAATCCTGGTTTTATGCTTTGGTAAAAGTCTAATAAGGCACTTTTGTTCTGTTTGCAGCTTGATATAATGGACAGGGGCACCGATGCCAGCAACTTTTTGCTCGGGAAAGTCGTTCCCCTTAAGCTTGGGTATGTTGGTGTTGTCAACCGTTGTCAGGAGGTACAAATCATTCAAATAGTTAATCTGTGTACCACTAGTTTTATTTGCTACGTCGCTGCAAAATTTGTTCCCTATGACTAAGAGTATATATGGTAATATTAATTGGCAACTTTATAGGCTATTTTTCAAAGATTTGAGGAACTGGTATGACCTTTTAATTGGTTGTAAGTGTGAATTCTTGTTCAAGAGCTACTTGGATAATGTATGCTGCAATGTGGATTAGATTGGAAGTGCACATTAATGCCTAATATGGCTCTATTTAGGATAAACATTTGTCTGCAATTATCAACTTGACAATTAAAACTAGCTCATCTCCTCAGATATTTTCATATAATCAACCATCCCCAGTTTTTGTATATCGTTTTTCCATCATTGATTTGTCGAGTGGTTCACATGTGGTAGCCTGCAATCTTCGCCTTTCATATAAGCTACTTGTGCCATATAGCATGGCATTTGTGTGAAAGGGTAGTTATGTCATATAGCATGGCGTTTGTGGGACGTATAGTACATCGACTGCTCTAGTCTTGACTCAGAATAAATTAAATACACCTTGGATCTGCTTACTCGCACTCATAGTCCATTGGAGGGTTAGTTGTGATAAAATGAAGCCACTAAATCATCATCCTGGATAAACATTTGGGGTTGGATTATTGGTTTAGTTGACACCATTTCTTTTTACCTTCTCCATTCTTGACTTTAAATCTAATTTATTGCGTGAATGCTGGACTATCTTTATTTTGGAATCTTTGGACTTCAAACAAAGGAAGCAAAATATATTACGCATTATCTAATGTATATATTGAGTGGTTTCTCTCTTTATAAAGTCCATGCTGGAATTACGGTCGGACTTTAATACTCACCTAACATTTTTACTCTCATCTTTGTCACAGGACATCAATAAAAACCGTAGCATTTCTGTAGCACTTGCTTATGAGGACAAATTCTTCCGTGATAATCCAGTAATTTTCACTTTTCCTTTTGTATTATTTGACTATTGAGAAAATAATGGTAATGGTGTATTGGTACTTAGCATAATTTTTGTTTGCCATACATGTTAAAGGTATATAGCAGTCTCTCTGATCGTTGCGGCATTCCCCAGTTAGCAAGGAAACTGAATCAGGTCTGTATGCATCCTACGATTGTATGGTGCTTATGCCTTTTCTTGTACTTGGTATTATATCTTACTTCACTTATGTCATTGTTGTCATGGTTGATTTTCTGTTTTAGATTCTGGAGCACCATATCAGGATTGTTCTCCCTGGTTTGAAGGCTGAGTTGAATTCTCAGATGAATGCTATTTATAAAGAACTACAAACATATGGAAAAGTTATGGAATCCAAAGTAAGGTTCAGTAACTTACATTTTTAAGTTCCCTGGTGCTTTTACTGCATGTGGAGAGTTAGGGGTCATTGTTTTTCCTTGATATTTGGTATACCTTAAGAACATGATTCATGGGTTCTAGTCTTGGAATAGGGGCATCACTGCGTTCCTTTTATCCTCTATAGGACCCATAACCTTTTACATTTTCATTTTAGTTGTTAAACATCATCATTTAAGATTTTGCTAAAATATGATGATGTAGTTATGTGTCTGTGTAAGCAATTGGTTGTTAACTTACTGCTAGTACTGGCCTTCTATGTAGAGAAATGTAGAGAACATGCATTCACGATCAAAATATTTTATTTTGCTCATTCTTTTTCTGTTTTGACATAGATAGTATTTTGACTTTATAGTTTGCTCTAAGTACTTTGTCCCTGTCCCTGAACCAGACAGATCTGGGAGCAACTTTGTTGAACATTTTGTCAAAATACTGTGAAGGTGAGATTTCAATTTCCTGGCAGAGTTAGTATACTTTTATTTCAATTTCCTGGAAGTGGACATGTTATTCCAGCAAATGATCACCTGAAGAGGATCAAACAAGACCAAGACAGTTGGAGAGGATTAAATTTGAAAGTTAGAGGTGCTATTGTGACTGTGAGATGAGAAATTGGGGTGTGTGTGTGAGACTGCAGCCATGTGCTAAAACTGAATTTTTGTGTTAAGTCTTCTAGTATTTTTTTCATCTCTTGTAATTTTTATGAGCCTGATATTTGTAGCGTTTTGTTTTACACTTCTTGGTATTTAGTTTCATGCTACTTGCTTACGCTGTTTGAGCACTAGCTTTTTGATATTACTCTTCTTGGTGATAGTAATGTTCATGTTTCTCTTTCAATAATTGACAGCTTTTACTGCCATGTTGGATGGAAAAAATCCGGAGATGTCAACTAAAGAATTGTCAGGAGGAGCCAGGATCCAGTACATTTTCCAGTCAATTTTTGTAAAGAGCTTGCAGGTACCATGTTTTCTTATACATTTATATTTTTTATCAATGTTTGTTATGTGTAGAAATATGAACATTGTCTGTTTACTACATACTTAAACGAAAAGGCCTGTGTCCTACTAAAAATAATAATCCGTACTACTATGCTCTCCATTTCTGCTTGATGTGAGCATGCTTTGAAATTTATTCTTGTTCAAGGGCCTCTTACTGTACAAATTTAATATTATAAAGATGCTATCATCTGATTGCCCACGAACTATCCATAATTGTAGGAAGTAGATCCCTGTGACGATATAACTGATGATGATATTCGAACGGCCATTCAAAATGCATCTGGTGCAAGAAATGCTTTATTTGTGCCTGAGGTGAGTTAGGTGACTATAATGATGATGTCATATGGTGTTATACATTCCATTCCCTTGTTTAAAAGTTTTAAACCAGTAGCGGGTTGCACACAGTGGGTGATAAGCATTGTGTTTGATTGTTTTCAGGTCCCATTTGAAGTTTTAGTTAGAAGACAGATTGCACGCTTGTTAGACCCAAGCCTTCAGTGTCTTCGTTTTGTTTATGAGGAACTGGTTAATGTGAGTTATAGATACATGTCTATGTGGTACTTTTAGAATTATACGTTTGCATGAATCAAGAAATGTTGATAACTGAAATTTTCTCTGCAGATTAGTCGCACTTGTGAGGTTACTGAGTTGCAAAGGTTTCCAGTATTGAGAATGCGTTTGGATGAAGTCGTGGTAAACTTTTTGCGTGACGGTGCACAGCCTGCTGAGAGAATGATAGAAAATCTTATTGAGATGGAGGTATCTCTCTGTCAACCTTATAAACACTGTTATATGGGTATTCCTTGATCTATTGATCTTGTCATGAGAAGAAAAATTGTGCTTTAGTTAGGACTGCTTTGTGTTTCCTATCAAATGATCGCTCAACAAGCATTTGCTCTAATGCTGATTTGGACCTATGCTGACTGATCTACTTTCTTTCATACAGGTAGATTATATAAACACTTCGCACCCAAATTTTTTAGGTGGGAACAGAGCTGCTGAGATTGCTCTGCATGAGTTGAAATCACCGCAGGTAAATGCTACAACGCTAGTGCAAAAGAAATTTTATACATTTTATCGATCAGCTATATTTTGAATACGATGGGTGAATCTTGTCAATTTTTTTTTTGGATAGTTTAATTTTCTCTAACTCAGAGTCTCAGACTATGCTATTAGTTTTATCAAAGTAAGTCGAGTCTGATTTTGGAAATTCAGATCTGATCTGATCTAATATCTTAGAGAAGGAAATTGTATACTCTGTTGAGCGTGTTTATCGTCTTAGGGTTTATTGTGAGCCTCTTTGGACTTCATATCAATATATTTTGAATAGCTATATCCTGTATTCTATTGCTTTCTTTGCATTTTATTCTGGAATGAGCAAGATCTCATAATATAAGGGTGTACCATTATACTTTAGATATCTCTAGGCATAACAGATGCTGAAGCCCAAACTTCTCGGGTGGCTCGGGCAAAGATTGGAGAATTACCAAATCAGGTATGTAAATTGTTCAGTTGGTTAAAAGTATTGTAGGAAGGAAATTGGGTTGTTTGAAGTTTGATCACAGAGAAAAAAATAGAGTTAAAAATATAGGGAAGGAAAAAAAGCAATAGTCTATAGGACAGAAGACTTCATCCCATACAATTGGAGGTGCTTGCTACTGGTGTGGGTCCATACCATCTAAGAACTTCTCCTGTCCCATAAGCATGAGGTAGTAAACTGTTAAGGGAGAAGCCTGGGCCAGAAAAGTAGTGCTAAAATGAATAAGTACAAAAATGAAATCCACTCTGTTCTAGTTCTTTTTCTTCTCTTGTTTTGTGCAAAAGAATTTCAGATTTGGACTCTTCCGTGGCCATGGCTCTTTATTTTCCTTTAAAACCATCTTTGTCCCTATCTGAAATATTTTCATGAATCCAATTGAATGGGGGTATGTGAACTATTATTTGGATGGCCTCACTTCTTTGTGCTTATTGTTTTTCTTTCATGGATGCCTTACAGGGAAGTCGTTCACAGCTGAATAACAATAAACCTGTATCTGGTAAGTCATGTTTCCATTATTGCAAAGCATACCTCTGTTAATAAGTTGCCTTATTTCATTTTGTGTATAGATATAAGATGATGGTATAGCCATCTGCCATCTTGTCTGCCATTTCTAAAATCACTAAAAAATTTATATCCAATTAGGAGGTTCTACAAGGACTTGGACTCTTCCATTGTTATTTGGGAATTGGACATCGTCTGGAGGCTCCATGGATAGCAGATCTTTTGGTGAACAAAACCATTCACAATCGATGCCCTCTGTAATCCAATTGAGAGAGGTAATAATGTGGCTTACCGTGGTTTATTTCTTCTTTTTTAAGTTATTCTTCATGTTAACTATTTCTTTATTTTATGATTTAAATGCTCCCCTTCTTCTCTCTGTTCTTGCTGATTTCAGCCCCCATCCATCTTAAGGCCAGTTGAAGTGACAGAGCATAAAGCAGTGGAAATTATTGTAACCAAATTACTCTTGCGGTCATATTATGACATTGTCAGAAAAAACACTCAAGATCTTGTTCCAAAAGCAATTATGCACTTTCTGGTACACCTATATTCTTACATTTGTTGATATCTTCATATTATTTCAAGCATCCTTGATTATTTTTCTTTTTTCCTTTTGACTTTCTAAAAAGTCGATTGACATGCATCATTGTTAATATGCTTTAGGTCAATCTTACAAAACGGACCCTTCACCGAACCTTCATTCAAAAGTTGTACAGGTATGTTTTCTACTACTTGGTTGTTTTGTTTTATGGGCCCTTGGTCATCTCTCTTTTAAGCCGTCATTGTTTTCTTTTAACTGGTCATCCTTATTGTTGCATAATTTATTCATTTCTTGATTGAGCGTCAAATAGTCCTTGTCCAAGTGCGTCCTTGCTTTCTATTTCGTGATGCTCAAAGACACTGCAGTTGTGCACCTATTAGCAAACACGTATCTTAGTGTGAATATATCATGCCCTACCCATATTTAAAGAGAGATGTATCACTTGTTGGTAACAAAATTAAGAGGAGAGATGGCTCTCTGATATATATATTAACACACACGCATACACACACATATAGATGGCCCTCATAGTGTGCGCGCGCGCATGTGTCACAGGAGGCTAGTGTGTGTGTGTGTGTGTGTGTGTGGAAAAAAATACTTGGAAGCCTTCATAAGATACTTTGTCCATCTCTCTGATATATATATATATATATATATATATATATATATATATATATTAACACACACACATGCACACACATATAGATGGCCCTCATAGTGTGCGGGCGCGCATGTGTCACAGGAGGCTTGTGTGTGTGTGTGTGTGTGTGAAAAATACTTGGAAGCCTTCATAAGATACTTTGTTGGGTTGGATGGTGGCTTAATGTTTTTGTCAGGATAGGATAAGGTCTCCATTGTCAAGGATTTATTATTCCAAAGCTTATTCTTAAGCTCTCAGAACTTGAGAAGCTTTGCCGTGTGGTTATCGAGCTAGTTTCATCTTTGATAAACAAAGAAAGCACTTCTTGAATCACACGGATATGTTTTAATTTCCATTGGTTCATAGTATAAACATGGGAACGATGGTTAGTTTTCAAACTTATGATGGTGGTTTTTTCCTGCTATTATGCAGAGAGAACCTGTTTGAAGAACTGTTGCAGGAGCAGGATGCACTTGTATTGAAAAGAAAACATAACCAACAATTGCTCCGAGTTTTGGAACAATCTATGCAGGTAGTTTTACTGTTTTAGACAGTAGATTGCTTCTTAATATTTTCAAGAGTAGAACGTACTTACGAGGGAGCACCCTCGAGCTATTTCCTTTCAAGAAGAATTTATATATAGAAACCTCGTTAGTTCCTTTACCCTGTAGAAATCCTCTATGTTATCTAGAAATGATTCTAAATTTCTTTTGGTTTTATTTTACCGTGTTTCTTTCTTCTAGACACTGGAGAAAGTTGAATTTGATGTCTCATCCCATACTTCAAGTTTTGGAACTGATGCTTCCGCTGAACTTCCAAGAATTACAAGGACTTCACCACCCCATCAACAATACTCAACAACCAGTGGTGAGATGAGTCAATCTAGATACCATTCATTCTCCAGATCATTTGTTGCCAACACAACAGCTTGAAGATCATTTCAGCAAGAACAGTCATTGTCAATTAACCCGAACGGTTTTTGGTCTTAGATTTATTAGACTATAAATGGTAATTATGCCATTGTCGTTGGTGATTGCCAGGTTGTACAGCGAATTCCTTTTTCTGTTTACCGAGTATTTCACAAAACAGCTGAGATTAGTTGCCCTTGGGAGTTTTGATGTATTTCCCATTCCTTAATTGCATTAACTTGCTTGGGATTATTGCCTTGTAATTGTAATGCAAGTGGAGATATGAACTTCTATGTGGTGTTTGTCATCAATAACTTTTACATACAGATCCAACAATGCGTACGGAATTGGTCCAGAAAAAAAGTGTAATCCCCGTTTAACTAGTAACTGTTTATACTCGCAGAAAGGAATAACCTATCCTTGTTCTCACAGTACAGAGAAAGTTCGGATCAGAATCTAGAAACGTATAAGATACAAGCAACATAGTCATCACCCAAGTGGGCACTAACTTGAGGGCTCACAATCTCCTATGTGTCCTAATGAAATTTGTTGTGTTCAATGCAACAGCAGCCGAGCATGCATAAACTCCGCCGGAGCATACGGCTGCTGATACTAACAGAAGAGCCTTCCATTGCCTTCCGGAGATTAGAATTGCCAAAGCGGTCAATGCGACAGCAATAGCAGAAAGATAATTTTTCCAAGCTTGGAAAGCTTTGACAACATTTCTGCACTCTTTGCAATGAACCACATGCCGGAAATACCGGTTGGCCAAATTTGGAGCATGCATGGTTCCAATGCCTCCCTTGGCAGGTGAAGATGCCGATACACCTGCAACAAGTCCAGCAGGAGCATGTTCGACCACGGCAGGCTCTTTGGGCAACGATATTGTGCTGTGGCCAAAGTGGTAAGGCATCCCATGCCCAACTTTGTCCATCCATTTTCTGTATTCAGCTACCCATGTATCTGAGGATTTCAAGTTAAGGTAGAGGTTCTTGGTGGGCACTTTTTCTTTCATAAGTATCTCATTCTGAGAAGAAAGGAATCCCATGTCTTGCTCAAACACCTTTCCTGCATTCTGATGGAAGTACCATTTGGGAAACAATTTTGCCAGAGGAGACCTTTTTGTTCCTCCAAACCTCACAATGAGCATCGACTTCCCTTGTCCTGTTGGTCTACAAAGAAAGAGACCTGAGAAGTAGTGCGTTTCCCCAGTCTTGTCGTCAACAATTTCTCGATTGTTTTGAAGAGAACACGGTGCTTCAAAGCGCAAGAAGCTGGAGGCGGACTGATCAGTTGTCTTCCCCCACCAGCCTGCAAATCCTCGGTCGGTGCGTTCGGTGACCTCAAAACGCAGTGGTTGGGCATCTTCCCTTTTAGCACTCCAGTCTGTCCTGTCATGTGAGATCGGAACATGGGCTGGATCCATGAGGTTCTCCAAAAGTATGGAGTGATCATAAGGAAGCTCGTGCGTTGTTGAAGTATCTTGGAACCCTGGCCTGTCAAAGTTCTCAAACCAAGGAAGCTTAGCAGGGTTTGGTGGTGTCTTATGAGACATCCAAACCCACACAACGCCTTGCGAGTCCCTCACCTCATATGTTTTCACACAAGCCGATTTAGGAATTTTGGCATCAGCTGGAAGCTGTAATACAGACATGCACGGACATTACACATCATCATCATTTTTTATTAATAATTCATACAGTTCAGTGGTGCTATATATGAACTGGATCATAATACTGAAACTTAATCACAAGACAAGACAGACCTGAGGGATCTTGACACATTTTCCTGCACCTTCAAATTGCCAACCATGATATAAACATTCCAGTCTCCCATCAATCAGTTGGCCTTCTGATAATTTCGCCAACCTAGCTAAGAGAAGACATGACCCAACAAGATTTTGTTAACGAATTATTGTTACTCCTAGTCCTAGTCCTAGTCCTAGCTAGAAAGGTCTGAGACAAGTTTACCTGTGGGGGCAGCGATCTTGGTAACACTGAAGCACGCCATTGCCGTCTCTGTAGAGAACTAGTTGCTTATCGAACACAGTTAGACCCAAGGGTGCATCCTCTGGAATGTCCTGGGTGAGGTACAGAGGGTACCATTCCTCCGTCCAATCATAGTCCGCCACGATCCTAACTCCTCTCCGCTCTTGCTCGCTGGTAGGACCTACCAGGAGGACCTTGTGATCTTCATCCTCATCATCTAGTGAAGCTGGTGCTGCAGGTTTGATGTCTGCGACTGCACCGCACTTGGTCTTTCGTGTTGGGACGTTGAATGGCGGTCTGTGTGCAACCGGGACTAGTTTGAGTGGCTGTGCCTGTGGTTGTGTAGCTCCTAATTGTTTGTGGGTTACTGGGGACAGGAGAGAGGTGGAATAATGTGAAAGATATGGATGAAACAAAGCCATGTTCAGTAGTAGTGTGCGTAAATTGGAGATGGAGGAAGTAATAGAGGAAGAAGATGATCCAACAGAGCGGAAGAAGAGAAAATAATAATTAAGTCATGTGAATATGTGATATACGAGAGAGGACGAAAGCGAAATGGGGTTGGGTGTTGCTTGTGAGCTTGTTGTGTTAGCCATGGCCACACAATCTTACTTGAGAAACAATACCAGTCAACACAATCGCCTCTGAATTTTCTATTGGTCTAGAGTTAACATTGTTTTTAAATATCAAATGGCCTATTAGCTCAGCTGGTTAGAGCGTCGTGCTAATAACGCGAAGGTCGCAGGTTCGAGACCTGCATGGGCAAATTGAACTTTTTTTTATTTATCTTTTGTTTTTCTCTAAAATTGGGTTGGGCTCCTTAGGCCAGATATCGGGCCGGGAAACCGACTGGAACAATTTCGGGCCCAAAACAGGGCCTAATAGTCGGAAAACCCCAACGCATATAAACCCCATTGTTTGGAACCGGCAACTACTTGGAACTGGGAATTGAGGTTGAGAATGAAAATTGCAGTAGAAGGATGTATGCACGGTGACCTGGAGAACGTGTACAGAACCCTCCAACACATAGAAAAAGTTCATAACACCAAAATCGACCTCCTCCTCTGCTGCGGCGACTTTCAGGTTTCACAAATCTTGCCTTCCTCTTTTTGAATTTTCTTTCTTTCTTTCTTCCGGTAATGAAAATATGAAAAATAATTTGAATTAATTTTTTAGGCTGTGAGGAATGAGAAGGATTTGGAGAGCTTGAGTGTGCCCCCCAAGTACCGGTCCATGAACTCCTTCTGGAAGTACTATTCCGGCGAGGAGATCGCTCCCTATCCCACCATATTCATCGGTGGCAATCACGAAGCTTCTAATTATTTGTGGGAACTGTGAGTAGTCTAGTCCTCACTTCACTTGTTTGCTTGCCCGACTTAACAATATTTGTATAGGTACTACGGAGGTTGGGCGGCACCTAATATATACTTCTTGGGGTTTGCTGGGGTAGTCAAGTTCGGAAACCTTCGCATTGGTGGCCTGTCTGGAATTTATAAGTCGCGAGACTATCGTTCAGGTTAGTTTCAGCTAGCTCATGTTGTTTTGCCATTTCGGATTATTATTATTATTATTATTATTAGTTTTGAGTATCCATGGGTTTTTGAGCAGGACACTATGAGAGGCCTCCTTATAATGCGAATACCGTCAAGTCTGTATATCATGTTCGTGAGTATGATGTCCACAAACTCATGCAAGTTGAGGAACCAATCGATATTTTTCTTTCACATGATTGGCCTCTTGGCATCACGGATTGTGGGGACTGGAAGCAACTTGTTCGATACAAACCTCATTTTGAGACCGAGGTATTTGCAACATGCCCTGGCCTCTTGACATTCATGAGTTCATAAATTTTGAGTGCTAGTATGTATATTTTCTACTTATGTCATTTATAATGTGATTAGGTTCGGGAAGGAACCCTGGGAAGTAAACCTGCTGCTCAATTGCTAGAAAAATTGAAACCACCCTATTGGTTTTCTGCTCATCTACACTGCAAATTTGCTGCTCGTGTTCAGCATGGGGAAGATGGTCCCGTGACGAATTTTCTTGCTCTTGATAAGTGTCTTCCTGGAAAGAAGTTTTTGCAGGTGTTTGGTGTGCTTTGATTCTTTGAATGTTGTTTATAGGGTGTTCCTTGTAGTCGGCTAATGGTTTTGTTTGTTGCATGGTTTTAAGGTTCTTGATATTGACTCAGAGCCAGGGCCGTATGAGATTCAGTATGATGAAGAATGGCTAGAAATAACTCGAAGGTTTAACTCTATTTTCCCTCTCACAATCAGGAGTGCAAATTTCAGGTGAGTGCTTACTCAGGAATGTTATTGAGCATGCTACCAATAAGGGTCTCGGGTTGTGCTGACCATTCAAGCTTCCAAACTCTCTGGTCTTTTCTATTTGTTAATCTAGGGGTGTACATATTGGCAAGCAAAATTGTCGCCAATGGGTAAGGAGTAAGCTACAAGCAAGAGGAGCCCGACCTTTTGAATTCAGCCAGACAGCTCCATCTTATAATCCCTGTGATTCTGTCTCAAATGGATCCCCGCCTGGTAGGAGTTTACAATGGGATTCATGTCTCCTTATTCTAGTATCATGTTGAGTGCTGCTAAACCATAACATTTTGTTTTAATGCGTGTTTGTCTTTTGGCAGGATATACTCGGAATCCTCAAACAGAATCTTTGTTGCAGTTTCTGGAACTCCCTTATCTTCTTGATGGCATGTCAGAATCTTCAGAAGTATCCGGGAGTCCTTTTCCATCAAGCGATAGAGGTAAAAATTGGTTCTCTGTCCTTGATTTAATGGTTTAAACGTTGCTGAGATTTTCTTAGAAGAACGTATATGACTCTCCGCACTTTGTTGTTAAACACCGTTTCCTTTAAAACAACCATAAAGGTTTCTTTAAATTTCTTGAAGATGACAGCGAAGAGATTCCCATTGATGATGTGGATGAGTTAGAAGACCCTGCTGAAGAGGCTGGAGATGCTGAACATGAAGATGTTTGAAGATCCATTGTGGTGATCATCCTTGGTTAGAGACATCCTTTTTGCTCTTCAAGAGTTTAGCTTTTTCTTTTTTTCGGTGGAACATGTAGCTTCTGTTAGTTCAAGATATTTGGGTTTGAGTGTGTGACCAATGTGTTTAGGCTCTCTCTCAGTAAAGGGTGTATGTATTCTAATTTATTGTAAATGCCTGGATAGGTTGTTCTCGCCTTCTGGCCTATTTTTTTCAGTCAAACCCCTTCCAGCCTTTTGCCTGTTCTTATTTTTCTTTTTCTGTTGATTGTAAAATATCTTTAATTCAGTTTCTGTTTTTTTTTTTTTTCCTACCTCCCTTCTTTCTTTCTTTCTTTCTTTCTTTCTTTCAGGAGTGAGTACATCTTATTCCATACTTGCCCTATAAGAACAAGAAGCATACCAAACATAGGCCATAAATACTTATAGGCTTTAGTGCTTTACATATGTGAGAGGCCATATTAGGAGATTTGAATTTCAAAATTTTCCCTTCGCCAGAGGAAATGGGTTCTCACAGTTGATTTACAGTCACAACTCACAAGTCACAGAGAAGTTGAGATGTCTTGAATGCTGCGTTCATTGAGCTAAACAAAATCCTATTCTTTTTCTTTTTCTTGGTGGGATGAGTAATTTCTTTCTGAAGTCAGCCATCTACCTCCTGACACTACCAAACCACATTAATGCAGCTTTTAATGGACGTGTATTAATGCATTTAGCGACCTTCCTTATCTATCTCTCTGCCCTGAGGCCCTGACAAGATTCATCTCTGGAATGGTATTAGGCTCCATGAAAGCTAACTCTCTATGGAGAAAAGACCAACAGCCTTCTCTTATACACATAAAATCCTCTTGTTTGTGTGGTTATGTCAGGCTTCCTGTGCAAGTGCAGACCTCACATTGAATTTCTACTCAACTTCATGCCCTTCTGCTGAGCTTGTGGTCAGAAACACAGTCAGATCAGCTTCAAACATGGACCCTACTGTCCCAGGGAAGCTCCTACGCTTGCTCTTCCATGACTGCTTTGTGGAGGTAAATGGTCCTGCCTTAACATAGAGCTTCTTCTTCTTAGATGCATTTTAGTCTTTAGATGTTTTTAAACTAAATTATCTGATCTTAGTATTGGTTTATGCCTGATTGATTGATTATGGAATTCATTCACAGGGTTGTGATGCCTCTGTGCTTCTACAAGGAAATGGAACTGAGAGAAGCGATCCAGCAAACCAATCTCTGGGAGGGTTTTCGGTTATTGATTCAGCAAAAAGACTGCTTGAAATTATCTGTCCGGGAACTGTTTCTTGTGCTGACATTGTTGCTTTGGCTGCTAGAGATGCTGTTGAAATTGTTAGATTCCCCTCACTAATTAGGTGTTCTGTTAAATCATTTCATCGCTATATTTCTCTATTGTTCTTTTGCTAATTGGATGTTGATTGTGATGACTGGAAAGCAGACTGGAGGACCCGTGGTTCATATTCCAACTGGTAGGCGAGATGCGAAGGTTTCATTAGCTTCAAATGTCAGGCCTAATATTGTAGATACAAGCTTTACAATGACTGAAATGATAAAGCTCTTCTCTTCTAAAGGCTTGTCTTTGGAGGACCTTGTAACCCTTTCAGGTAGGTACATCTTAAACTCTAAACTCGAAAGTAAAAATTGGGGATTATTGCTCCATGCAGTGTACATTATAACGTATAGTTTCATCTTCTGTAATACATGCATACGCAATCTCTTATTTTTAGTTGGAAAAATGTACAAATATGTGGCCAAGTCTTTTAAACTGTACTTGGCTGCCGGTTATGGCAACCATTAACAAGCTCTATTCTATTCTTTGTTCATATTCATACATACTGATGCTTTGACACTACAGGAGCTCACACTATAGGAGCAGCTCATTGCAGTGCATTCAGTGACCGGTTCCAAGAAGACTCGAAAGGAAAATTCACACTCGTTGACACATCTTTAGACAATGGCTATGCAGAGAAGCTCATGAAACAGTGCCCTCCAGGCGCAAATCCATCTATAACAGTCCAAAATGATCCTGAAACTTCCTTTGTGTTTGATAATCATTACTACGGCAATCTGTTGGCCCACAGAGGGCTGTTTCAATCAGATTCTGTCCTGTTCACCGACAGTAGATCAAGCAAACAAGTAAACAATTTTGCAGAAGACCAAGTGGGATTTTTTGAGAGTTGGGTTCAGTCATTCTTGAAGCTTACTAGCATTCATGTTAAGACAGGTGATGACGGGGAAATTCGAGCATTTTGTCCAACAGCTAATACATGAAATAGGGATAGTAAATTTAAAGTGTTACTTTGACATGCATATGGTTAGATTGTATTGTCCATTAGAAGGGTTTTTCTGCGTTGTTTGCTTTTTCTGGCACTCCTTTCACAAGACCAGTACAAAATGTCCTTTGTCATGCGAGGAGAGAGAGAGAATTGAAATGGTTGCTATCTATCATAGGGAACAAAGAATATGAGAGAAACCCATGACACCAAGCTGGTACTTTTACCTGAAATGCGTATAGTTTGGTGCTTTGAGGTTGAAGATGAAAAAGAAGATGTAAAGGGTTTTCAGAGATGGAGGTGTGGGTTCACAGGCCACCCAAACAAGGCCACTCGTTTATTGTTTATTTCTTTTTTGCCCAAAATAATTGAGACGGTGAGCAATCATGCATATTTTTAAAATATATTAATTATATAATTTGGTATGTTTTTTCTTTGTCATTTGATGACCACGAAACCTATAATCATATATGATAAGGAAGAAACATAAGTGAGTTGAGATTAAAAAAATCCATCCTTGGTTTTGCTGCCACTTAGCTCTGTGGTTCCATGAAATGAATATAGAGAATATGGCGGGCTCACTATTTATTAACACAAATTCGATACCTTACAAGTCTTTCATTTTAATTTCATCGTTTTTCTTTCTTGCTCACCCCTCTTACATGTCTCTCTCTCTGCAGAAATTTCCTCCCTCTTCTTCTTAATGAGGAAATAACCGATAAATGTTACTAAACAAAGCTCTTACAACATGCATGTGCATGGATAATTGAGAACACTCGGTGGAATCACTCTTTGAAGAAAAGATTAACAAACACACAACACAAAGACTTACTAACACAGTGTAAATTTCACCACTGAGGAAACTTCACTGTGAGGCTTATAACGCAGCCTACACGAGAATCAAATCCATTATTGAAGAAAGGGAGTACAGTTTACAAGTAGTGATATCAAACTTAATCACTTTACTAGCAACAAAGCTAACTTGTTTACAATTCGAAAAGCCTATCCTACACACACAGATGAATCAATATATGGTAAGCTAGTCGAATCAAACTTTCACTTCAATCCTTGTATCAAGGTCTCACTGATCTCAAGCTTGAATGAATGAGATGAATGCAGTGAGTAGATAAAAGTAAAACACACACAGGGAGAGTTTTGCAGAAAACAATTTATGAAGAATATGCAACACACACTAAACACTTTGATCAAAAACTCTCTAATCCTTAATGCAGTGTAAAAGCCTTTTATAGAGGAGCAAGACTCTCCCTCAATCAAATCACCTTAACCACATAATAGGAGAAATATAGAAAGGTTTTCAAAACTGATTCTTTGATACGCATTCAATCCTTTCTAACAAAATACAATCACAATCTTTATCTGATATGCATTTTAATACAATTTGAATGCAGATAAGATTTCAACTATATTTCCAAAACAATTTAAAAGAATGCATAGCAATTTAGATCCATGAAACATCATGCACACTACCTTTATCTTAAGATCAGTGAGCTTGATTTCCGCTTTTTGATTCGATCCTTCAATCTCCTTTGGACCACCTGGAAAGCAAGAGAGAAGGACTCTCCTAATCCTTTGGAAACTTTGATCTCCTAGTAGCCTCAGGAGAGTATGTGTTGAATGGAAATAACTCATTGTACTTACAATAATACATGCACAACGTATTTGAGCCCAAAATCCAATGATTTTCACTCTGCTCAATTTGCAATATTAAGTATCGATTGTGTCTGATTAGAAGAAACACCAGCAAAGTCCTCACCACGAGGCAGAAAGAATCACATGATGAGGTTGGTGCTCTCCTCGTTTACAATCGCTCGACAGAAGTCAGGTCAAGGGACACCCCTGAAGACTGCACCTGAACGGTGCTGGCACGCCCAAGCAAGAAAAGAGACTGTTGACCAGCTACAACAAAACCGGAGCCAAACACAACGTACTACTTGGCATCCGTCATTCAGTGATCCGTCTACTTAACTCATTAATTACAATTGCAGTGATGGATCACATTGATCTTAATTTCTGTAGAGTGATATTGATGGATGAAGCACAGCAAATCCAAAACCAGGCATGTATAATCCACAAATTAAGGAATCTCGTGTTCTCGTACTATATACGTTGAGAAAATTGATATATGAAATATGTGAGCGATGAAGAAACACAGAGGTTTGGTCTTAGTAATCAATTAGAGATTACATAACCTGTCAAGTGAGTTTATAATGCTCCCTATTCTCTTTAGCGCCATTTAAAGATCTCTTTCTTTCTCTTTCCAGACTTGGGTACGTACAGAGAAAAGTTAATCATGTGATAAACAGCGAGCGATGTAGAGTAAGTTTTCCGGTTAATTGTCAATTTTTTTTATAATATTTTTTTTTTTTTGTTTTGTTTTGGACAAGAGTTTGTTGACAATTAGTGAATCAGAGTTTGTACGTATCCGTCCTATCCAAAATATCCTCTAGATTGAAGGGGCTTCCGGCCTGGTGCAACCAAAACGGCCGGCCAAGAATGACAGCCTAAAAGTGTGAATACATACCACGAAAATTAATCCATTTTTATGTGGGTGGAAACTTCTAAAGAAACCAGAGGACTAATTTAGCTAAGCTGAGCCGCCATGACAGAAATGCCTTTGTCTTTATCTTTTATCTTTTCCCATTCTAAGCTAGCTCGCTAGGTAGCCCCAAAGATTGATTCTTGATCTGTCTCTCTCTAAAACGTACTGGCATGAGAGGATCCCTCCATCTACGTATTACTACATGTCAACTAGAACACCTATGAGCCTCAATTTCTCCTCGAGTTTTCTTTGCCTCGTAAACTAGCTCTACAGCTCGATCATATATGACATGCATGATAGGGGTTCCTCATGATCAAGTAATTTACTTGGGTTTGTTTCAGTGCATGGACGTTCAGATAAAAGATCGATAAATTCATAGTTGTTTATTTTGATTTTAGCATATATAGTACTTGAGACCTGACTACATATGTAATGGGTTGCTAAGATTGTTTGCGGATCAAGAAGCAGATGATTTGAACTATTTGACCCAAGTCACCAAACCTTATCACCCTGTTTTTTTTTTTTTTTTTCTCTCTCTCTCTAATGGGGAGCACACTGCACTACATAAGTGGATCTGAGAATGGAAAGGTATTAAGGCATGCGTGAGAAAATGGAAAGTGAAACCAATCGATCAAAAGTTTGGCAACAAACAAGGAAGAAAGCCTATCAAATTCAAGTCTTGCTTCTTGTTGCTGATTGACAGTTAATCCATCATAATCTTCTTCTGGATGTTCTAATCACTCCATCACTAGAACTCGCGTGTGTCCCACACCCAAACAAGATTCTAATCCTCGTCGCTCTCTTTTCGATAAAGATTCCAGTTGCTATTATTTTTAATTATACTCGATAGCTGCAACAATTATTCAATTCGTGATGGTGATCTTCAACTAAACTAAGCCAGAGAGACAACTGTATACATATATATGCTGGACCAAGCTTGCTGGCCGCCCACATTCGGTTCAAGCAGGCAAACACATTATCATGACAGTGATGTCTTGATTCATCTCAAGTCTCATGAAATAGCGTGTAATTTAGCATTTGCTTTATAACAAGAAGAAACTGAACGATCTTCACAATTCTTTTTTCATCATATATCTTCAAGTATCTTCTCTAATCGTTAATGTATATAATGAAAGTAGTTTTAAATACACACTCCTAATTACTTAATACACCCTGACTCAATACACCACATATTTAATATTTTTTCTAACATTTTACTAAATACATAAACCAAAAATATCCAAACTACCCTCAATTCTCATAAACCAACATCCATTGTCAATCAATTTAGCACCATAGTCAATTGATCTCGTGTCAAAGATCAATGCTACGTTGCATAGCATGATCAAAGACCTAAGATAGTAACACGTATATGGGTAAAAGGTTTATAACATTTATATGGTTTGTTGACTTTGCTAGTTGGAGATTGATGGAAAGGTAGGATTAGATTGAAGGAGATAGATTGTTTACATGGTAGAGTTGAATAATTATTTCATCTTCACATTTTGAATTAATTATTTAACTTCTCTAATTCATGATTGCACTTTATGAATTGAATAAAAATAATCATTTCATGTTGATCTTTTCTTCAGGCATATACAAATATAGCAGGGGGTTTATGACGGTGACGTTCATGTGTTGCAAAGTTAATATTGGGAAGACACATGCAAGGATATACATAGAGAAGAGATAACGTAACTCATTTAATCAATTTTTTTTTCTAACCTTCTAGTGTAGATGTCTCTTTTAGTCATTTCATCTATTCATGAAATTTAATTTGAAACGTTAAAAATAGGGATGTGTATTAATAAATTAGGCATGTGTATATAACATTTCTCATAATGAAATCATTAATCTTTTATAACTAATAAGGGACAAAAATGACTTACTTGCATAGTTACTAATTTGCACTTGATGAAATTTTCTTAGGCTGCGTTTGGATGAGACAATTTTAAAATATTAAGAAATTCTAAAATGATAGAATTGAGAACTTTATCAATTAAAATTTCATTAATTGCAATTTTCATTGTTTAGTCGTATCTATTTAAAATATGAAACGTGTAAATAAATTCTGAAAGTTTAAGACACATTAAAATATTAAAAATGGAAGGAAAAAATTTTTTTTAGAAACTATTAAAGAAATAAGAACAAACTTCTGCAAGGAAATTCGAAATGACACATATTTTGATGAAAATTAAAGTGAGGAATTCAGACAATCAATTTCTTCATTTTTTTTTCCACAGAGAAATACACAATTTTCAAGTTTAGAATGTTATACAAGGTAATTCATGTTTATAACATTTTCATTTAAATTCTATCTTTTCTTCCTTCATCCAAACACATCATTAACTTAATCACATGTTGCATGAGATGCGAGATTTTAACCAAAATGGATTCTACGTATATAAGTGTGAACTTCCCACTATTTATCTTGTTGTTGTTTTTCAATGCGAGTTTCTTTTTAGTATTTTTTTTTTGTTACCCTATGCTAGACTGCCTAAAATGATTAAGTCTCACAACAAAAGTTTGTGATGAGACCATGTAGCAACGCTGACACGCTCTTCTTTCTTTTTTGTTCTACAATGTTGGAAAACCAAATAGTTTTTATTACTTTTCAGAAATTTTTTTTATGCATCGATGGTGCAAGTAAATTAACAGATTTAGCATATCTTAGTCATTGATAGTTATAAACAATTTTTTTTAATAAACTAAAAATATACTTAATATGATCTAATAATTCGTTTATATTTGTGTAAATGTAAGTCGTATTCTTTTTCCATTCCTAGGGTTCAATTGTTAGTGGACCTTGCCTTGTTGAGTACGTTTGTTGTGACTAGTGGGCTGGTGGGATTGGTGGTCCGTTGGTAGCTAACCACTTGAAATCTAATGTTTTATTGGAGCTAAAAGTAACATCACTTTTAATTTGAGCAGTAAAAGCACGAAAGATTTGACATGATTCCGTGATTTCGATCGCCCTCTCCCTTCCAGCATGTCTCCACTGAAACTCAAGTGCGGAATAATTAACTTAAATCCATAATTGATTTGCTTCTCTTTCAAGTGTGAAAGGAAAACCCAAAAATCTCGTCTCTGACAACGACGTAGTATTCCCAAATCATTTTGGTAATTGGTGGGCTGATGGGCCCCGATCATTCTAGTCCTGTGAACTTTGAAATCTCACTCTATCATCATTTATAATCATGACGTATATTGTTGAACAATTCTTTCACCAAAAATCTTCAAATATTAATATTTCATTTTATTTAATAATATGAATTATGAGATCGAGCGGGTTGTAATGTAGGCATAATTTTTTCGAATCTCGTTAAATCAGTGTGCACTCCTTAAAATTTAGATAGTAAAAGTAAAAAATTGAAAATTAAAAATTTCCATAACAATCAGTTGCTATATTACGATAGTTAAATTTTTGTCTAATACCGAATCAATCAATAGTTGAATCGATGGGTGGGGTCCTTTTTGGCATTTTGATAATGTGTTGGAAGGTGCATAATTTTTGGTGTCATGGACTCATGGTAATGGGTGACGTGTAAGAATTGAGAACCTAACATACATGTCCAAGTAGCTTATAATAAAGGCTATAAGAGCGTGCTTGCTTCTTGCAGGAGCTAGCTAGCAACCATCATACTGAGTGAAGGCCGGAATAGACTACCATGGCAACTCCCAGTGTTCATTCTGGCTGCTCCTTCCTCGCGAACAAGTACTTGATTTCCTTTTGTGTATTTGTATGCGTTAATATTCTCTCTTCTCTGGACAAGGGCTTCGCTTTGAGTACTCATCACACAGATGTTCAACTCAGCTCTCTACTACCAGCAACGACCTGCAGCCCCTCTACCAGAGGTGCTCTCTCTCTCTCTCTCTCTCTCTCTCTCACATCGATGAAAGGTTCAATACCAGTACATACCTCTTGATAAACAGTTTATAAACTTAGGAACTAATTAGCAATCAATTTTTTGGCAAGGGAGATAGCTTTAAACACGATATAAAAGAGATAGTAACTAAACTGATTAAAGTAAGATTATTCATTTAGTCTTGACGACCTAAATTCACCTTGATCATTGTTTGCATACAGTTTGTACGATGTAGAAGCAAGTGTTTATTAATCCAATGCAAAGAACTAGGATGGATTGATTTACCGAGTCATAATTAGCGACAGAAATACTGTGTTTCTGACATGCTTGCTAATATATATATATATATATACAGTCCTTCTTGGCTAAGGACCTCCTTAGTTTTTCTTAGGTACGGATTTCCGGTTTTAACCCACTTTCCGATCACATTTTCACATCTTAATCGTTCAGTTTTTAGGTTCTAATGTATAGATCACCTCTGAAAATTTTCAGCCAATTTGGTGATCGTTAAGGTATCCAAAACTGTAATTTACCATTATAAATACGAACGGTTCCAGTTCGACAGATTCGGTCCGTTCGTGTAAATTACAGTTTTGGATGTCTTAACGATCACCAAATTGGCTAAAATTTTGCAGGGGGGATCTATACATTAGGCTCTAAAAACTGAACGGTTAAGATGTGAAAATATGATCAGAAAGTGGGTGAAAACACTAAATCCGTACCTAAGAAAAACTAAGGACATCCTTACCTGAGAAAAATCCTATATATATATATATTGGTATTTGGATGTCTTAATAACTTAATTTATTGGATGGTAAGATGGTTCTTCTTCTTGCTGCGAAATTCTTCCAATGTTTTTTGGATATACTGCTGTGATCTTCTTCGTTTTTAGGCTCTTTGGCGTCCATTTTCATAAAAGAATAATAACAGCCTGATTTATTGAATTATTACAGTAAACTATTCTTGTCTATGAAAGAGTTGAAAGTTTTTTTTTCTCCATAAAGTGTGTATGATAACTGATCGATGAGCTAAACATAACCACGATCCTTAATGAAACTTAATTTGACACAATCATATAATTGAATTCGACTACAATTGCCCAACTACAGAGTAGAAAAAGAGGTCGAAGCACAAAAGGATGAGATAAAGACATGCATGTGAGTTTAGAGTTCCTTGAATTCTCACTTGGGAAAGTCAAAGTCACATAATGATTTCTTTTTGGAAGCTTATATTCATCAATTTGTTTAGTTGTTTTGGTCATGTGGTGACTACTGGCCCCATATATAAGCAGGTACGACACAAATTGCCAGCAGATATGCCACTAATCAATCATGCTATTGCCTAGCTAGCTCGATCAGCTACTATACCCACAAATACCAAATTCCAATATTCTATTTATATTATCATTATTAAAGATTAACCACAACGTAACGCATGTCATATATAATTAGTGCATATATAAAAGGGAAGTAATCTGCTTTCATCACCAGGTCATGATAAGAAGAAGGCATCACTTAAAGTGGTACACAGGCATGGTCCATGCTCTAAGAAGTCCAAGCCTAACCAATACAAGACCACAACTCCAACCCACACTCAGATCCTCCAGCAGGACCAAGCCAGAGTCGACTCAATCCACTCCCGGAAGGGTGACAACCTAAGGCAAACCGACGCATCCATCCCCGCCAAGTCCGGCAGCGTAGTGGGCTCGGGAAACTACATTGTGACCGTGGGCTTGGGCTCACCCGCAAAACAACTCTCGCTCATATTTGACACTGGGAGCGACCTCACTTGGACTCAGTGTCAGCCTTGTGTCAAGTCATGTTACAAACAGAAGGAGCCCATCTTTGACCCATCATTCTCCACATCGTATACCAACATTTCCTGCAAGTCGCCAGTCTGCTCTCAACTCAAATCAGCCACAGGTAACGTACAACACAGCCGCAGGATATTTTTAGTCTTCGTATCAACGAGAGGCTCTAATGAGGATTTTCAAATCAACAGTTGGATAAGTGATTCTAATTTTATTTAAAATATTAATCGTACACCACACAATCACACATATCATCTAACCATTGATTTAAAGTCCTCATGAAATTCTCACCCTTCATATCATGCATATAACTGATTTGTGATCGACCATCGATGTAGGTAACACACCTGGTTGCTCAAGCGGCACATCGACTTGCATATACGGCATACAATACGGAGATCAGTCCTTCTCCGTGGGATACTTTAGCAAAGAAAGGTTGACACTAACGTCAACGGACTATTTCGACGGGTTTCTCTTCGGCTGTGGCCAAAACAATCAAGGGCTTTTTGGCGGCTCTGCCGGGTTATTGGGCCTGGGCCGCAACAAAATCTCCCTCGTCGAACAGAGCGCGCAAAAGTACGGCCGCTTCTTCTCCTACTGCCTACCCTCAACTTCCAGCGCCACCGGTTACCTCAGCTTCGGAAAAGGCGGAGGACCCTCCAACGCCGTCAAGTTCACGACGCTATCCACTGTATCTGAAGATGGGTCCTTTTACGGCCTGGATGTCGTTGGAATCAACGTCGGCGGACGTCGGGTATCGATTCCCGCTTCGGTTTTTTCGTCCTCAGGGACGATCATCGACTCAGGGACGGTGATAACGCGGCTTCCGGCAACGGCGTACAGCGCTTTGAGGGATGCGTTTAAGCAAGGAATGAAAAGCTACCCGCAAGCTGAGGCGCTTTCGATACTGGACACGTGCTACGACCTGAGCGGGAGCAGCAAGGTGTCGTATCCCACGATAGCGTTCGTTTTCAGCCGTGGGTTGACGGTGGATTTGGATGCGACGGGCGTATTTTACGTAGCCAGTGCTTCGCAGGTGTGCTTGGCGTTCGCTGGGAACAGTGATGACAGCGACATTGCCATATTTGGGAATGTTCAACAGAAACGGTTGCAGGTGGTGTATGACGTCGCCGGTGGAAAGGTTGGATTTGCCCCTGCCGGTTGCCCCTGATGGATCGTAATCAAATTATGTATTATTATAGCTTAGGCCGGCTTAATTAATAACAACCTGATTAAGCCCGGCTACGTAAGTTTGATTTAAAGGATTGCTGATTGAAAGATCGGCAGATAGATAGTCTGGAAGGAAGTTGTACATAAATAAGGGAAGGGTATAATATATAGTGAACTCTCTCCTTGCTTTGTTTTGGGCTTGAATGCTGTTGTTCATTGAGCCTTTCACAACCGAAGATATTCCCAAGTGTCATTTTTTTTTTTTAGAAAAGGATAAATAATCATTCAATCAACCAGAAATCATACATTAGAGGCATAAGAAACCAATACTCCAAGAAACCGCGGTTACATATACCATCAGGCTAATGGGCCCAAACTCTAACCACCATACGCCCCTTTCCAAGGCTACTTTGACTATATGAACCCGAAAGTACCAGTCAAACCTCGTAGTCAACCGCAAAGAAGACAACGTCCTCTTCAACACCGTGTCCAAAGATACCAGACCACGTGTAAAGGATCGCTCGTCAGTGAATCAACAACCAAGGTAAACCAGAATTGAACCAAATCGTCCACCATTTACATGGCATAACACCTAGACCTGATCATGGCTCAAAGGAGTAGGAACCCAACCCTAGCTCAGACAAGTAGGGACTTATTCCCAAGTGTCATTATAGTCGTGTTTGTAGAATGGTAGTCATCCAAGATAGTTGAACAAAAATGTATCAAGCTGCTAGTACATAATAAATTTTCTCTATCAATAGTTTTTATCTATACTGTTATTAAGAGAATATGTTTTGCTAGTCAAAATGAGTGTGAAATTACATATAGATTCTTACATCATATATTAATTTGAAATTATATTTAATAAATAAGGAATAAGAATGTAAATAATAAAATCAAAATTGAAAAAAAAACAAGAAAATAATTTCACTTCTCTGGAAATAAATTCTTCCTTACCCACTATGTGTATTTCACTCGTGATAAAACTTTCACACTATATTTAGTAGCTCTCCACTTCTTTTAAAAAATATTTTTCACATTTATTTAATTAATTATTCACATCTATCGAATTTGTTTTGTTCTAGTTATATATAATAAAATTTGAGTCTATGAATTTGATCTCATTCCCAAAGTATGATACAGTCTAGGGTTAGTCTATTAATAACTACGAAAGGGTGAAGAGAGAGTGCGAGCATACATGGCAAAAGGGATGAAAAGAAAAAGAAACGGAGTGAAAGGAATTTCAATTGATGTCGGTCAGTCTATACTCCAATGCCACACAACTGGATGGTGCATATAGAAACACAAAAGATTCAGCCCCACCCACCAGACTCTGGTATGCGCTGTGTTGGGGAGAGGTTTGTCGACTCAAAATTCAAAACCAAAAATTCTCCATCAACAATTGTTTTCTTCTTACAGTCTCAATCGATAATTGATTATAGTCAGACTGTCTGAGACAGAAGAAATTGAAAATTTCAGCAAGCCCATTACTAATTAAGAAACAAATGAAACAAAAAATGTACTTGGTTACTGCTCTCTTCTCTCAAAGGAAAAACAAAAACCCTAGTCACCAAAAAAAAAAAAAAAACCCTAGTCACCGAAAAAAAAAACCTTAGTCACCATCACAAGGGAAGGAGCACCTCCTCCCCTTCTCTTCTTTTCTTTTTGTTAAAGTTTCATCTCGTTTTAGTCTCTTGTGGTGAATAATAAGCTCTTAATGGTGATTTGATCTAATCAAGTAGCCCATTACCTATTCTCATTTTTCTGTTTAATCAGATCTCTCCCTTAAAATTCGTTCTCAAAGATTTCTCAAGTTAAGTTCTCTTCTCGAGTTGAAGGCTAAAGTTGTTTTTGGCCATCTTAGTCGAATCCATATTCTTATGGGTTTAGGAGTTTGTTGGTGAATTTGCTATCGTGCACAGTTGAATCGTTAGAGACAAAGTCATTCTCAAATTCTGGCCAAGTTCTACAGTCTTGGTTAGATGCAGTGGCTCATGTGACGGCACTGCTTCAATTCGTGGTGATAGTCATATTTTAAGTTGAACAATTCTTGGGTTCACCAACTCAAGAATTGTCATTTTAAGTGGCGTGAGGTTGGTTAGGGTTTAAAGTTGATTTTGTTTCTCTGGGCTTTGTGCCCCCATTACACCAAAAAAATAAAAAAATTGATTTTGGAGATGTTTAAGTGCGCCATTTGTCTGCTTTAAGTTTTATTGGGGACGTTGTTGGTTACTCTTTTGTTGACGTTAGCATCTTTGCTAATAACATTTACGGAATGTTTGATATGTTATTGATGTTTATCTAACGCACTTGATTGATTTGATAAAAAAGAAAAAGTTTAAGAAACAAATCAGTAAGAGTAAGGGCCAAGAGTAATTAAGGTAAAGGCGTAAAGCCTAACAAAATACATTCCCAAAACAAAAGATGTGCCAACAGTAAAGCTAGAGTAAAGCAAATATTGGAACTTGGAAGCCAATCATACAACTCTAGCTCGTCATCTTTTGTTTCTACTTTATTTATAAAAAAAAAAAAAAAGAGAGAGAGAGAGAGAGAGAAAAATATCCTGAAATACCAGTCTACAATTTGATAATATATCAACGGCCGAAAGGTAGTAATCATTTCTTGCAGTACAACTCATTCAAGAATCAATTATATGGCTAACCTAGCTTCGACCAGAATTCATCAACCCAAACCTTGTCCACAAGTTTAGGGGGTAGATGTATATATCACCGCAAAAAAGGTTCAAGCGTGCTTTGCATTTTTGCAGTGTGAATAAATGTAAATATCAACCTGGGAAACGGTTAATGACGTATGAGAATGGAATATGACATTGACGAATGTCATTTTCCGACTCAACTGATCCCACCACCAAAATCTTAACAGTGTTGATTGCTTGCTTACCAGTAAAATCACGGAGAAGAACAAAAACGAATACTGTTATTTGTTGTTACGATTTCAATTTATTATCTACGTACACCCGCCAATCCAAAAAGGGATAAATAGCAACAAAATTAAAGCAATAAATAAATAAAAACTAACAGTTGTAATTAACCTTGGCAAAACTCTGGGCACGAGCGACGTGCTGCGGCGCGTCGATTACCGTTGCGGAGGACATCTCCATCTGGCAAATCCTAACGGCGCCGACTAACCTCTCGGGCAACTCATCCTCCGTCTGCGCCTCCACCAGAAACCCCATGTCGATCGTCACGCTCGTCACGTATCTCAATGCCAGTCGCAGAATAGCCTTGGCGATCCCAGAGCTGGCGATATCCACGTCAATCTCCAAGTAGTTTGGTCCTCTATGGTAATTACACGTCAGCGCTTTCCCCAACAAACACGCGCTGTAATTCCCCACCGTTTTCTCAACGATCCACGGCCCTTTCACAATCCGATTCACGATCTTGAACCGCTGGTTCCGGAACGCGTCGTCGCCGTTGATGAACCGGTGGAGGAGTGACCCGGGTGGGATAGGATCCTCTGCGGCGAAGTAGAACACCGCGCTGTGCTGGTCCTTACCTGGCACCTGTAGATTCACAGCGAAGATGAAGCTCTTCAGGGACTTGCCTTGGGCTTGGGCCTTCCGCAGCGCGTGCGCCACACGGTTATCGGGACGGGCCAGTACATTTTCCAGCTTCGAACTGGATTTGAGCCAGTCAGTGGCCACCGGGGTCAGTAGGTAGTCTCCGGCGGGGGCTTTTTGTCGTCTTGTCAAGTAGTTTTTTCCACGGAGAGAGAATAGGTCGCCGGGAGGTGATGCCCAGCCGTTCGTTCCGGTGTGGAGGTCGACGTGGGGTAAGGATCCGCCTTGGATTGTCTCGGAGATCCAGTCGGCGGTGGAGGTTGTGGACTCTCCGGATCTGGAGCATTTGCCGGCGTGATCGACGACGGAACTCCGGTGCTTCGGCTTTGTCGGACACATACTACTCTCCCTGGTTTTGGTTTTCTCGGTGCGACGCTTCTCTATACAAGTGAAGAGTGAAAAGCTCAATAGGATGGCTAACACTGGCGTATAATAAGAACAATACAGAGATACCTTGAGTTTTAAGAATATTACGATTAGAGCGCTTTAGGCTGGAACAGCATATAATTTTTGCTTTTTTTTTGGTACAAAGCATAAAAATTTTCTTTTCTTTTCCCATTACTATTTTTTTTATGAGCATCTGGTGCTTTCTCCATTTGGGCATTTGGCTTAGTTTTTCAGTTTGTTTTTTCTTCCTCCATTTCTAGTGTATCTAAATTAGTCCATTTATATTCGACAGTTTCATTAATAATAGAGGCTTTAAAATAACCACATCAGTCTTTTATTTTTTTTTTTAAAAAAAAATTAGCCTATTTTTTATTTTGGACAAATATACCTATTTTTTATTTTGGACAAATATATAAATTAGCAACGGCGTGGGGTCTGGCCGGAATTGTATGGGCTGATAGCCTGATATGGAGGCGGCAGCGGTGCGACACAGATCTGTGATTTGGAAGGATTTGTCGATTTGGATCGATGCTGGTTTTGTAGGCTATGAGAGGCCTTGCAATGTGGGGTTGGGCTTGAAATGGATCAATGCTGGTTTCGAAGGACATGAGTGGCTTAGCGGTTCGGAGCTGGCTTTGGAGTGGCGCGGCGGAGGCTTCCACCACACGATGATTGCCGGTCTGGAGGGGATTGGTATTGTCTACAACAGAGTTATGAAGTTGGCGCTCGTTGAGAATGGCAAGGGTGATGAAGGGGTGCCCAAACCAATTGGGGTGCCTAAAGTGATTTGGGTGGCTAAAGTGATTTGGGTGCTATTTGGACCCGGCATCAACTTTGGATTGGACTTATGGGCATTTGGAACAGGGGATTTTCACATTTGGGATTCCGTAAGAAGCTTTTTGGTTAAGTTAATTCGATTTGGGGTGGCTGTTGCTAGCAAGCTTATGGCTAACAAAGTAACAATTACACAAAACCCTAGCTATCGAGAGAGAGCTAAAAGAAAAGTCGAGTGCGATCCCTCCGGCGGCACACCCTAGTGGCTGCGTCGTCGGACGGGTTGAAGGGGACTTAGTGTCCGGTGTTCGTTGTCTGTGGAATAAACCCAATGGGAGTGGCGGCTGTGTGGCTTCATTTTCCAGAACGCGATCTGGTCTTGCCGGGGACGAACGATGCAAGCTTGGCGGCTTGTGGATGGACGTGGTGTCGTTCACCCCACAAGAGGGAGATGGACAGAGGGAGGCGACGTCATCTGGTGGTGCGAGGATGGGATCTGTGGGGATCAGATCAGATCGGAGTGTTTCGATTCGGTCTGATTTGATTCGAGCCGTATGGTGGAGAGGGCTGGCTAGGGGCGGTGGTGATGCATGTTGGCGTGTTGGGGAGGACAAAATGATGGAGGGGCGACTCGAATTTGCTTGGTGCTGCGGGGTGGCAGTCGATGGTCGGACGTCGTGGCTCCAATTTGCGGGACGGGGGAAAGGTGCTTGCAATCAGCGACTCTCTTTGATTGGGCTAAGTGGGTTTTGGGCTTGTACTATGGATCTGGGCCCAATTTTCCTTTATTTTATGTTTTGTTGCTTTTTGTTACCATTAGTTAATTGTGGCTATATGCCGACAATAAGTCCCTCCCATTTCAAGGTAGGGCGACGTGGGCATTGTCCCCGTATGCACACTCTGTGTGCCTTGTCTGGCCTAGCGAGGCGGCGAGCTATTTGCTTGATCAAATGGACGCAACCTCCTAGTGGCATGATGAAATTGAGTGCCGCTAGATTTATTTATGTGCGGCAACATAGTGGGAAAGCTGTGCCATTTGTAATGATGCTTATTCGTTATATAGTTATCTTTCTAGTATGTCACCGTTTTGTCAAAACAAATAGAGTAGCCATTCGTGCACTCTTTGCTAATTGGTTCTTGTTAGAATACATAGATTATGTGGAGAGTCCTGGTATTATTTCAGGATATTCTCTTCATACTTATTGTAATTTGGAGTTCAGGCTCTACGTCACCCCCTTATATTCTACAATTTCATCAATCAAGGCTTAAGAGCAGCCGCACCAGCCCCATTTTTTAAAAAAAAAATAACAATTACACTAAGAGACTTTTTACACCAAGTCAAAGAATTTTTTAGAGTATCAAAATTACGTGCCTGGCCGTCTCCATTCAGTTCTTTATAAATATGAAAGATAACCACAGCCAATATCTAATCATAAAAACTCTGCTAGTGTTGACCAAACTAAATAAAAATCAGCAATCCAGTATCAAACATTCAAACCAAAAAATGAGAGAGAAGGATTGGCATCAGTATCAGGCTATCAACATCAGCAACATATACTGCAATCTAAAGTCCAGCACCAGGCCATAGACCTCAATAGGAATATGTTAAGCCCTGAAGTACCAGCCCAGTGCCTAGATTCACATTGCCATTGTTAAGCCACAAACCGTCATTTCTGAACCAGCACAGATAATTAATCCCCCTATGATTGTTGAGATTGGCATCAGTATTTAGCTTATCAACCAAGAATTTAAGCTTCCATCACAATCGCATAGCCTCTGAAATCTACCTTGAATAGTCTTATTAGTAACAGATCAACTTTTTGCAAACAGATGATAATATGTCATGACAGGGAGGAGAATAGAAGTTCTTATCAAACAGTGTTACACCTCCATTTTCAAATATACTAGAGATCAATAACAAGATAACAATGCTAAGGAACACCATAAAATAGATAGCTTTGGACTTTGTAACATTAAAGATTAAGTCAGTCTAATAGGATCTCTGCATTTGCCATGTGACCTCCCCACAAATTTAACATCGTTTACTTTATCCTTACCACACCGGCTGTACCTCCCTCTGCCACTCAAAGGGATACTGACCAGGTGTGCCCTCTCTCTCCCTCCTTGATTGCATTACTCGTTTGTATTTGTAGATTAGTGACGAGTAGGGGGCATGACATTTCAGGCATTATCTCAATCTAAAATTCTTGCTTGAACCTGATTTTTTTGTCAAAAATCTATTCAGAGAGACTGTTGTAGTATTTGTTACATCAAGATGATTGTTGATGCAGGACAAATAGGGTTTATGGTTACACCAGTAGGATAGGGTTTCTGGTTGTTCAAGGAACAGTAGGAATTTTATGAGTTTAAGGATAGGAAACCAAGGGAAAAGGGATAGAACAACTAGCAACAGCGGTAGGGTTTCTATGCATCACACCTAAGAAGCTTTCAATTTGATTAACTCAAATCTGAAAATAAAAGACTACGGAGGCATCTATATGTAGAGAGGTTAAGATAATTCTACAAAAACTAGGATAAAACAACCCTAATAAAGTCCTAGTAAAATCATACTAATAAAGAACCTTCCTATTCTAGATTAAGAAGAATCGAAAAGAAATCCTAGTTGTAATATCCTAATAATATCAGCGTAAATTTATTTAAACTTTCCCAAACCAGGCAAGATCTCCACAAAGTCCATCACCATGTAAAGATTCCACTTGTATGCTTCATCATTCTTCATCAATTGTCCTATCAGTTCTTATGCAGATGACATGATACTAAGAAAATTGGGATGAGATACTCTAATGTTAGAGAAATGAGGATGAGACTTTACACTCTCTATCATTCTCCCTGTATCTTGCAACAATTACTGCTCCAAAAGAACCTAATCCCAAACATATTCTCCTCATCAGCCGCCACAGAATAAGAGCCAAGCCTACTACTACGAGGGCAGCTGCTGCACTCGATTTTCAGATCCAAAAATGCAGCATGAAGGTAAACCCCAAAAGAAGGAGCCAAGTTTCATTGTTCAATTCTCACATACAGCTCATCATTCTCGAACTGAAGAGATATATGTTACTTTATTTTTTCAAGTAATAGTCACTGGTGTTGTCATTTCAGGTATCATCGTAAATGTATGCTTGCAGTTTCATTATTTTAAAGTGTTTTAGGGGAAGACCAAAATTATACAAATGGCAGGTAACGAATGATGACCACTACAATTATATCATTCTGAACCAGTTAGGGTTTCCCATATACTTCGATGCTAGAATAGTCTGCAACATTCACATGATGTTGCTTTGTGATATAAGATGTAAACAATCAAGTTCAAAATTCCATCGAAATAAAACATTTTGTCACTCGGGATGCTCAAATTATTTCATGCAAAAATAATTGGGTTGGGCAAAGAAAAGAAGACAAGGAAGCTTTAGGCAAAGTACTGGCCAATGAATAACTATAGATAATAGGTACAATTGTCATCCTAACATTAATAAAAAAAAAAAATTATGGCTTAGAGACAAACTAATAGTTGGTTGCAATGGTTTCTAACCATCAACTCTAGTTTTTGGCCACTAAAACGAAAGACTTGCTGAGTTTTAATAGAAGAACTAAACAACAAAGTGTAAAGCGAAATCTGAAAAATACTTAAGACAGTTCAGTGTAAAAACAAAGTTTAAAAACACACCTGCAATGGAAGCAAGGTGACATGACCTCGCTGGGCTTCAAGGTCATCCAGATTTTAACTAAAAGAATTACGCAAACACCATTCATAATGTACCCACATGATTCATGTATACATGCTTAAGCACACAGCGAATACAAACGACTACGTTTCTTATGCATTGGCAAGTACCTTCTGTAGAAAAATGCAAGGTGATAACAATACCAAACTCTATCCATGACTTCTAACCAAAAAAGATTCAAACATGACTCTGAAGCCATTGCAGCTTACCCACATCGAAAGATCATCTGGATGTGGGACTAAACATGGAATTAAAACTAGAGATCATGAATCACCAAACTGAGTGAATTTCATAAGTATGATAAAGTGAACGTTCATTGGTATGGTAATAAACCATACTGGAGATTCTCTTGTAATATACGTATGTTTAACTTCCTGTTAAGTTTGACAAAGTATATAACATTCCATCTGTCTCATCCAGTAATATTCAACTAATCAGTAAATACTAGTATGAAATCATTTATCAAACTTATTATATAATTCAAGCAGATAAACCCTTAGCATTTTTCATTTATTATTCTCCCTTAAATTAATCAGCAACCAAAAAACAGTATTAAATTAAAAGATGGGAAATGGCACAAGAATCAAACAAGGTTGGTTCCTCTTGCTCATACATTCTCATAAACCAAAAGGAAACCAAATATAGAATACACTGACCTTATAAATTGCACAGATCATCCGATATATAACAAGAGAACTGCAGTGCCAGTTAGTTGAAAACAAATTATGAATCGAAATATTAAAAGAGTAGAAGATAAAACCCAAGAAATTAACAACACTCAAGTGTGTCTGTTAATTCTCTTAAATTAAGTAAATTCTCGCACTCCATAATCTATTAGTACACGAATCAGTAACTGCAGTAAATAACAAGGACGACTAGCTCATAATCAAACTTAATTAACATTCTTCCCACAAGAACTCAACAATTTTTTTTTTTTTCGCAAATCAAAACCTGTTGCTCAGTGTGCTTTTCTCCTCTGGGGTTGTTTCTCTCTCTCAGTAGCTAATCTGTATATCCAATAGACCTATATCATGATGCAAAAGGAGAAAAGAATCAGATATCAGAGATTAAAAGAAGAAACAAAAGGGAAGCAAAAAGCTTGAGCATACCAAAGCGAGGACATGAGCTGCTATTAGGAGAACCACGACGAATGGCACTGCCTCGAGAAACCATGGCCGTAGAGATGGCGGTTGCTGATTCGCCATTCCGGAGAGTAGAGACACTGAGTGAAGAGTCAAACTCTCCTGCAATCGATCACAAGGTTTATTCGAGTTACCGGAGCAGAATGCGAGAAAGGGAGAACCGCGGGTAGAGGTGGGTCGGATCTAGAATTGGGTCGATTTAACTATCTTCACCGCAGCTTATAAAACTCCAAGCCCAACCTCCCAAATCAAATCCAAGATTTATTAGCTAGTATGTAAGTTTGAGCTTAAACCCTAAGCATGATCTTTTAAGTTGAATTTTGTGTAATTAATTTTTTTTTTTTGTAGTCTGAATTGTATAATTAAGGTAGAGGAGTAAAATTTACACTTTCTAAACTAATATCTCGTTACATCTGCACGAATCTAAATATATATCGAATATGTTGGCTACAAATTAATCGTAGTTAGAACATAAACGCTAAACACTAAATTCTATACTAGGTCATTCGAACAATCTTATCACACATTAAGTGATGGATTAAATTTGATTGTTGAAGTCAAAAATATAAAAAATATATTTTTCTTTTTATCTATGACATTTAACCCCAATTTCATACAATCAAAATATTAATAATAAAAGAAACTACAACTAAACTAAACTGCACTTTGATCTCAAAAAAAAAAAAAAAACAAAAAAAAAATAGCCAGAGGAGGCGGTTTGGCGTGGAGGTGTCGAGTACTGCTGATAAAACGTGGCAGCTTTCTGGGTCTCCCGGCTCTCTCTTTTCCTCTGGAGCACTACTAGAAACACTTGCTGCGGAAAATCAATACCTGATGGGTTCGCGAGCTCTGCTGCACTAAATTTATGCCGCCGATGAGGAATGTCTTTGCCACTGTCAAGCGTCACCGCCATGCTACTCTCCTCTCCCAAAGTACAGCTCTCTCTCTCACTTTCTTTTTCGCTCGCATCATCCCTTCACATAGGATTTTATTTTATTTTCCGTTTGTTTATTTGAGGAAATGCAGGATGAAACTTTAATCCAATTGCTTATTCTCTTGATTTCTTGCTTAATTATATTAGCAAATACATACCGACATAGACAACATAGGTCGAATTCTGAATATGTTATAGTGGCCTCAATGGTTTAGTTTGGTATTTACAATTTGAGATACGAGTCTCCACTTACTAGTTAAAAATTGTGCAGCTCTATGCCATGAAATTTATGTGGAGACCGTAATACAGAAATGCATACCTTTGGGATGCCACAAGTTTATTGAAATTCGATGGAAACAACCCAATGGGTATCCATATTACTGGCTACAACGACATTCGTGAGTTCATGACAAGTTTATCAGTATTTGTAATACCGGTGATGCAAGACAGTTATTTATTTATTTATTTACTTATTTTATTTTTTGGATTTTTTTTGCTTAGCTTGTCTCCTCTTTTGGCAGTTTTTCCACGGGTTTCACCAGCGTGCACGGTGAGAGTCCGTCTGCGGAATATGCAAAGTTGAGGAAGGAGTCACTAGAAAGTGAATTTGGACATGCTCTTGGAGCTAATCGCTCCAGAAGTTTTTCTGCTGCCTACCGTTTTGGTCCATTTTTGGCTTTGTATAGAGCAGCAATTATTTCGTTTCATGTGTTGAAGCTAACAATCTGGCAATTCTTTGTTCAAGACATAAGGAAACGTGCCATCAAGGTAATTGACTAATATTTACTTCCGTTACATGATGCACTGTTTCATATGATTTTTTTAGTTGTGTCTGTTGATTTAGAAACACCCCAGAGAAATTGAATTCTGGTGGCTGGTCACTACGAATTTAAGTTTTTGCATTTCTGTCACTACGAATTTAAGTTTTTGCATTTCTGTCATTTTAGGTTAAACATGACCAACTTTTTACCCCTCTTTTTACTGACTTACTAGCAGCATATGGGAAACTTTGGATGCTATGTATAACTCAGTTTATGTAACTTATTCTAGTAAACAAGTTTCTAACTAAATTTTACAGAAACTTTAATGTGATTTATTGCAGTTTCGTGAAACTCTTATCCGCTTGGGACCTTTCTATATCAAGGCAAGTCACTATATCTGTTGTGACATTTTCAAGACCAATTTTATTTCTTTTGCATGATCTGTAGCATCTAAATGAATGCAACTTTTTCATGATTTGCTCCTTTCTAATTGCGCGATAAAAGGATGTAACTAATTAACCCAATGATGTTTGAAGTACAGCTTGGTCAGGCTTTGAGCACTAGGCCAGATATACTACCAACTGAATACTGCCAAGAGCTTGTTAAGTTACAGGTTACTAGATTTCTTTAATCCATGAGCCCCTTCGCTAGCAGCCATTTAATTAAATGTTCTAGCTTTTACTGAGATAGATCTCTTAAATTTTTCTTATTAAATCTTGATTGTATGTTGCAGGATCAAATACCCCCATTTCCAACCCCCGTAGCTATTAAATCTATTGAATCCCAGCTTGGAGTTCGTGTTTCAGACATTTTTGCTGATATTAGCCCACAGCCTATTGCTGCAGCATCCTTAGGGCAGGTCTATAAAGGTTACAGAAGTCTTTTTAATGGTCATATGCTTAATTAGATGGATGTAGATTCTCCTAGAAATGTTTAAATAATGACTTCTATTGTTTCTGAATGGTTTGTTTTGTTGTTCAAGTTTGCAGCTCACCTGCACTCTGGGGAGCTGGTAGCTGTTAAAGTACAAAGGCCGGGCATGTCACTTTCATTGACCCTTGATGCCTTATTATTCCATATGATTGGGGGCCAATTAAAGCGATTTGCCAAGGCCCGCAAAGATCTATTAGTGGCAGTGAATGAGATGGTGAGTGGTCTGGATTTCATGTGGAATGGTTTCTGTCATTTCGTTAAGTCTCCATTATGTATAAGAATCTGGAGTTGTTGATCTTATTTTAGGGCTTATGAATATAGTAGGCTTGCATGCATGTGCTGACATCTGTACATTGCAAGTTGGTCGCCGTGATTACGACAACAAAATTTTTCACTTTTACATGTCATAATTGTTCTCTTATAGTAGGATTCCTTACTTTGTGTTTCCATTTTGTTTGTTCACCTTTATGTTTCTTTCTTTTGGTATATTCAATTTGCCTGACACTTGGGGGCATTGTATGGTCTCTCTTGAATGAACAGGTGAGGCACATGTTTGATGAAATTGATTACATTCTAGAGGCAAAAAATGCTGAACGTTTTGCTTCTCTCTATGCTTCACATCCACGTAAGTTTTCCTCCACATGTAACAAGCACAATGTGTTCAGTAGATGTAGAAGTCTTTATACAATGTTGGTCAACTGGTGTGCCACCCCTTCTATGATGTTCACACCAGTGATTAGTGGATTGTTTGCTTGTTGGGACATCATGTCTTCGGGTACATTCCAGTGTGATTTTTTTTCCCCCTCAAAATATGCCTAAACTTCTTTACCTATTGGTCACGTCTTGGCTTTATCGCTGTTAAATACAAATCTTCATGTTATTTGAGAATGCTAAGTTTTAAATAGCTTGGTCTTAATTTTAGTGTATAAGAATTAGGGATTTATTATATAATATGGGGAGTGATTTTAGCAGTCATAAAAGTGGAATGCAAGAGATGAAATATTTTGCAAAGTGGAGTGCCAAAATGAGTGCCCTATGACATATTGCTGTAGCTTAGTTTAAAAAGCTAGTACATCCTGTGATGTTATTCTGCTATACCAGATGGCAGTTCACTTCTAAGAATTTGTTATATATGAGAACTCGTCATATTCTGTGATGTGTATTTTCTACGAAGGGAGCTGTTATATCAGTAGAAGTTTCTTTCTGATTGACAGGTGACGAGAAAAAGGATTATCCAAATGCTACAGCTGGGAAAACTTGTAGACATAAAGAGGCAAACTGTATAAAAGTGCCAAAAATATATTGGGACCTTACCCGTAGGGCAGTGCTGACAATGGAGTGGATTGATGGAATAAAGCTTACAGATGAAATTGGCCTAAAGACGGCCTTTCTGAACAGAAAAGAACTTATTGACCAGGTACTTGGATGGAATCGCTCCACGTCTATCTGCAGTGGCAATTTTTGTTAATTTGTGTTTCCACTTGTGGCATTGCAGAAATAGAAAATAAAGTGATAGGCTACTACACTACAGCAAAGAGAGTTTAATAATTGAATTGAGCTAGAATTTTAATTTTCTAGGTTAAACCCTAGGCAAGTTAAGATCTGATGTAATTATATAAGTCGGCATATAAAATAACAAATGGCAACTAGTGGACTGGTCAAAGGTTTGCCTTGCTTGAACGTAGGAGTATTCCTAGATGCTCTTGCGGCAACTAGCAATGAATATGAGTTTGCATTGTATGTTAGATAATAGATACCAATGCTGCAGATAATTTGGCTATTACATTTCCTTTATCTGTCTTTCTAGGGATTATACTGTTCTTTGAGACAACTGCTTGAGGTGGGATTCTTCCATGCTGACCCACATCCTGGTAATCTTGTTGCGACTGATAGTGGTGCTCTTGCATATTTTGATTTTGGAATGATGGGTGATATTCCGCGACATTATCGCGTGGGGCTTATTCAAATGGTAAGTACTGTTGAATTATTTGAAGCTCAGGGCTCAAGTTTAGATTTGTTGTGTATGTAGGAGTATAGTTTAAATTCCCTAGTAAAAAATATAATTTGGATAGGAGGTCTGGCATTTTGTTAAGAGTAATTGCATCATGCCCATTTTTTTCTCTCCATTCTTGTATACTTTCCGTAATGCTAACCTACTATTGAGTTGCATGGGAGGTCTGGGAACAAAAGTAAGAGAACGAGTTCAATGGCTAGAAAGAAATAGATGGACAAGTGGATTGAGTGGCTACTACATTTTATTAAGCTAGTTCTGTTTTGATCGATTAACATTTGGCAGCTCAGTTTTCTTTTCTACTACTATTCTTGACTTTTTAAAATATTTAAATTGCAATTTTGTCTTTTGTTGGCTTAAGGGCACTGTTCCATTCTTAAGATAATATTCTATACTGGATTTCATGCCCTTTGATGTTTTCATTCAATTACTAACATGTAAAAGATAATGCTACACAGACCAAGTTTTCTTGTACCACATGATGTGCAAATTAATGTGGGCATTTTTCACATTGGTCTCTTTGGAATTATTGGATGTTTACATTCCACATGAACTGCCACATCATGTTCTTAATCTATCTAGCATCATTTCATGTAAATTTAATAGTCAGTGGCCTCACTGAAAGTATCTCATTAGGTTGTGTATTTTTGTGGTTTCTCTCTCTTTTGTATATGACATAGTTATATTTATCTGCCAGATGATTGACATGTTTGTTGATAAGTCTTTGTTTCTTTCAGCTTGTGCACTTTGTTAATCGTGACTCCCTGGGTTTGGCAAATGACTTTCTTTCGTTGGGATTTATTCCTGAAGGGGTTGATATACAACCAGTTGCAGATGCAATGAAAGCATCCTTTAGTGACAGGAGCAGACAATCTCAAGATTTTCAGGTTTGTGCTTCAGCCTGTGTATGCATATTCATGTAGACCATACTTTTGGCTATGTGATCTCTTCAATTATTGTTTTATATATATACATGGAATTAATAGTGCGTACAAGTATTATGCTAACTCTAAGAACTTGAAAGCTCATTGCACGCATTAGGTCCATCAGATCTGTTCATTTTGAATTTTAGCAGTATGTGACCGCGTTTAAATTGAGATGGCGTGGGTGTGACTATGACCTCTAACACGGGATCCTGTTAGTTGGAGCAAGGGGTATAAAAATAAAAAAATAAAAAAACAACAACAGATTTTATATATGTGCATGTTCAACTGAGAATCCTGTGTGGAAGTGTTTTACACCTCAGTTTTTCTCAACTATCTGTTAACATACACTTCTGTTTTTTTTTTTTTTTTCCTTTTTCCTTTTCTTTTTCTTTGGAAAACAATAATAATAATTTAAGGTCCTGGATTTCAGTATCAACAAATTAGGTCACTCTCGATAATTATCTAAGCTTGTACATGATAACGTGGTTTGAAATTTTGAATATACACACACATTTATGCAGCAACAATGGAGTTTTTGGTGAACTGTCTTCTTGCGTTGCTTCTCCCTTTGTTAGACACTCATTCAATGAATTGTAGGGAATAATGGACCAACTATACGATGTTATGTATGAATTCAACTTCTCTCTTCCTCCGGACTATGCCCTGGTGATAAGGGCTCTGGGATCACTAGAAGGGACGGCCAAAGTTCTGGATCCTGATTTCAAAGTTGTTGAGAGTGCATATCCTTTTGTGGTTGGAAGACTTTTGGCTGACCCAAATCCTGATATGAGAAGAATTTTAAGAGAACTTCTTATATGCAGTGATGGATCCATAAGGTGGAATAGGCTAGAACGCCTGGTAGGTTGCTTATTCTTTCATTTTCCCTTGATAGTTCATGCATATAGAAGAATACATTTTTATGTACATAATAGATACTATGTACTATAATGTATGGAGTTTTAAAAAGGTCCTTCAAAGTTCATGTGTCATTGTATATGTTTGATTAGGAGTCATTGACCAAGTTGTTGAACAAAGAATCCTCTGTTCCTTGATTTTGGGATCGATGACTTAGTTTATTGTTCACATTAAGCAATTCACCAACAGTGTACAACATAGAATTCCTTTCAAGTTAATTATATTCCTTAAAACCATAAACCCAATTCTTATTTGGCATCTATATCCTTTTCCAGGTTGCAGCAATATCTGAACAGGCTTCTGAGTCTGTTAGAGAGTCCCCTAATTCGGAGGAGAGTAGTACTCCTAATCCTTTGAGAAGGAAATCATTTGACATGCATGCTGTTGTTGCCGCCACTGAAGATCTTTTACACTTCATTCTCTCTGCGAAGGGTCAAAGGGTACGTGTATTCCTTGTTCGGGATATAATTGGTGCAGCTGATGCTTTTTTTCAGGATGAAGTTGTTGGTAACATGTTCAGTGACAATCCCGAAGCCAGAGACACACTTGACTCAGAGGTTCTCTCACTTTCTCCTATCAAATTATCAGAGCGATCATAATATTCACTTTTAAAGTAGGCTTCAGTAACTCCAAACAAAAGTTCACCGTTGAAGTAACTCAAGTTGGTATGCTAAATTCAGAAGTTACACTTAACTCAAGCTTGTATGCTAAGTTAAAGAGTTGCACCCAGTTTTTGCAGAGGGAAATGCATGAGATATATATCTGATTACCACATCAATTAATATGCAAAGTTTATCACACCCATGAGAAAAGATGTAGATGGAAGATAATAAAAGCGAGTTGATGGAGAGAGATGAGGTTACTTATATGTTTTTTGTCCTGTTTTTGCAGGGACATGCCATGCTCGTGAGGGTGGTAAATGGGTTTCACTATTTCAGTCAAGCTGTAAAGTTTGCCCCGGAGGTGTGGACAGCAATGCTTATACGTGTGGCATTTACACCAGAGGTTTATAGGTTTACATTAGATATCTTTTCATCACTAATCATTCATTTTCGTGGCAAAATCCCAGAAACTACTTTCATTTCTCTATCTAGACTTATGCACAAGTTGGTAAAAAAGCACAGCTAATTTAAGTCATAACAGTATTATATATTTATTTATTTACTCAAGTTTGATCAGAACCCATTTTTACTGCTTGTTTCATTAGTATAGGACTTCTCACTTATATATGAAGGGGAAAAGGTTACCGTGCATTAACGTTGTAGTCAAGTTAAAGGCTTTTGTTTCTTTCACTTGAAACATAGTGCACGGTATTATATATTGATTGATGTAATAGCTCAAAAGATTTGGCATTGTATCGGATACCAGCCTTAGGTTACTGCCCTCAGCATAAGGGAATTAAGGGGACCAGAAAATATTAGAATATTCTCTCATATAATAGCTAATGACCTGAACAAATTTGAAAGAATTAATGATCAGAAAATTGTATGCCTTCTCATGCATTTATTAGTACCAGCAGTATCAGATTGTATGTAAGAAAAATTAATTTCTGCAATTCCTTCATAAATTGGAGTCATATGTACCGACTTTGAACCCGAGTATGAAGATATGGCTAAATCATTCCGATTCATAATTTCTCTGCGAGCTTACCAGAAAAATGAGCAAATCCAGCAGCTGTGGCTCCATATGAAAAGATAAGAGAGTTTCCAAGTCCATGAACTATTGCCATGTTTTCTCACTTTGAAGGAGTTGCAACTTTCAAGATAAGGAGAACTATTTCAACTTTTTTTTTCCAGCTATTTACTTTTTTTTTTTTTAGAAGAAGAAACAAGATCGAGTAATCTAAAAAAAAAACGCGCAAGAGTAGAGCCCTAGGTTTTTTTAACAAAGTGTGGCGGCGGAACTACTATCCGATTGCCGTTTGTTTTGGCTCCTGCAAGGCGTCGTTGTCGGCAGTCCTGAGTGGTGGCCACAGAACATCGAACTGAGATACATTTGGCAGCACGGAAGCAGATGGAGTTGAGGCGTGTCGAAGATGGCAGATCGGTGTTGCGTTGGATCTCTTACTGTCGGAGTTAGCCATCGGCGTCGGATTGGATATCTTGACCACTGATTTTGCTCGGGTTAATTTCTTTCTGGTGGTGGATGATCAATGCTTCTATTTTGTGGGCCTATAAGGAGGGTGTCTTACCACCTTCATCTATCACTAGTGATGATGGTGAGCCTGACCTAAGAGATGGACATTCTTGGGCATTTGAGTGGATATATGGTTAAGGACCAACCATTTTCAGATCACGACTGCTACATGAGTTGGTGATTATCTGGAATAAGATTGGTTTTTTCAAGCGGCTTATGGATAAATGGTTGCTCATATTTGTTTGCTAGGAAGTGACATTCTGTTGGTATCACAATTGGATGATTGGCTAAAGGGAGGTTAGTTGATGATTTTGCCCTACAAGATACATAATGGTTCCTTATATTATAAGTGCGCTGCTATAACGAGCTCAAAACAGATTTATAATGAGTTACATTTACTTGATAGAATTTAGTGATATTCAAGTACATGGTAGACTCTAGCTTATGCTAATGGCTATTTTTTTTTTGTGATTCTGAACGACAATGTAACTCTCCACCCCACTCTTGATGTTAGTGAAATTTGATCTCGTGACCCCACGATGTTAGTTAGGTTAGTTAACTAACAGGCCACGGGTCACCGACATGTTAATGGCTATTGAATCTAATGAAGTTAATATCCTTTTGAAAACAAAATAAAAAATCATGTAATCTAAAAGATTATAAGGTGGGAATGTCTATAAAATTTCAACTACTCTAGTAAAGAGAAAAGGACCTATTCAAATCCATGATGTAGAATCGCTGGTTACAGATGCCTACAAAATCTTTCATAATCTCGCACGTAAATGAGTCAGTATCTTGGCGTATATGAGTCAATATCTTATCTTTTACTGTCACATATACAGGAGAATTTATTCTAAAAGCAGAAAAACTAAAACTGCATGAAATCGTCACAAGGGATTTTGCACGAAGGTGTCTCAAACCGTTACGAGTTGTATCCAAAAACATGGGAAGAGATGTATTCATGTCATCAAAAGAAGCCCAAGCTCATGGAATTGTTAACATTGGTTAAAAAAAATGAATTCTCAATGTTGTTGAAGGCAAGGCTGTAAGTCTGTAACCACTAATCACTTATTAGATAAACTAATTTGCTATACTAATTCAGTATTTTGCATTGACTAGGTCTCAATCCTACGTATGACTCGCTCCTCTCCACCACTTTTAGTACCCACCCAAACAAACAAACAGTACTACCATGACATCATCATTTCTTTCTTTATTAATAACTTATTTATCAATTTCCCTTCTGTTATCTCCTCAAAGAAAAAAGAAAAAAAAAATGCCCTTCTGTTAATAATTATTTTTGCATATTTTTTTTCACAATTATTATTATTTTATAGAATTTTCGCAATTTAGTTTGAGAAAATTCAACTTGTAATAATTGCTTCTTGTGCTTGCGTTGCCAAGTTGAAACCCAAAATAGCACAGATTCCGCTTTGGCTTCTCTCACTCTGTCTCGTCCTTTTCTTCGCTTTGAAACAAACCTTTAATTTCTCGCCCTGTCTCTCTTCACTCGAAAATTTTCTTTTCTATGCGCCTCTCCCCTTCGGGTACTTCCTCTCTCTCTAAATCTCATATTAGTCTTAATTACCCCCTGATTTTCCAATTTTTTTTTTCTCTCAAATTGTATTTGATGAACAACACGATCCATGGATTTGTTTTGTTGTTCAATTACATCAAGTTTGTTATTTAAATTTTGGTTTTGGCATGATATGCAGGTCAAACTCTCAGTAATTTATGAAATCAGAGATGATCCTTAGGTGATTTGAGCTCTATATTTGCTTGCAACAACAATAACAATAACAATCAATATAGGTCGTAATCGTATCATCTGCTCTCTAAATATAGCAATTGCAGTAGCCCTATTATTTCATTTTCTCATTCTGGCAAAAGAAATAACGAGTGGGCAATTTCAACATTCCAGCAATAACATGGGTTATCTCAATTCGGTTTTGTCATCTTCAAGCCAGGTTCATGCTGACGACGCACCCGTAAGCGGTGGCGGCCTCAGGTTGCTTATTTCTCAATTCGGATCTAGTTTTTTTTTTTTTTTTTTTTTTTTTTTCAGTTGCTCTTGCCTTTTTATGGACCGTCATAATTTTATTTTGCTTTTAATAAACCATTTTTGTTTACTTTCTATTTTCGCATTGTTAGAGCTGAAATGCTATTATGTTTCTTATATGATGTTTTTTTATTATGTATTTATTGTCATTGAGCTCTTCAGGAACAGCAAGTGATTATCAATTTGTCTTTGTCTAATTTCCTGGAAATGTTTATGTTTTGGGGAATTTTCATAACAAGGATCTGCTGACGCGGTTATTGTAATTTATTGTATACATACGTACATGAGAAGACCTTTGTTATTCTGGGTTCTGATGATATACTGCTTACGCATAATGTTCTTTGATTTGGTTGTTCCACTAACCCTGAACTATGTTGTATATCTTTGTTTAACTGGGGAAAGGCAAAAGGGTGATAAAATTTAGTTAGCGACGCGACCAATTATAAATGTTAAAATAAACAAGAGTCGGCACTTATAGAAACTTGCAATTTATGTTTCATTGTTCTGTTGTGTCAGGCTGCATCATGGTTTGTACATCTGACTTTATTATGGTTTTGTCGTGTTCGCCAGAGGCAAAAACATGTTTTTGCATATATTTTGTTTTGCTTGTGTGATGGATCTTCCAAACAATATTGTCTGGAATTTTTGTGATTGAGCACCTTCTAGAAAATCTTTCCGTCTGCGTTATGATTTTTCTACAAAGTGCCATTTTCTCTCAAAGTATGTCTGTGAGTGCTGAACTCATATGGAAACATGTAGCTCATATCCTTTTGCTATAGAAACTCATCTTTAATTCCATTCATGCATGGATCCCTTTAAATTTGGGTATTTATTAATGCCATATTGGAATTGAATTTTACTCCTCACCTTTTAATTTTAAGTGTTTATGTTACATTTTAAATTCATCCACTGTTGAAAATTTGTCTGACATTAGTTATGATGTTAAATGTGGCAACAGTCAGAATGGAAAGTTCAGCTATGGATATGCAAGTTCTCCGGGAAAAAGATCTTCTATGGAAGATTTTTATGAGACAAGAATTGATGGTGTTGAGGGAGAAATAGTTGGTCTCTTCGGAGTTTTTGATGGTACATCTCTCTCTATTACTCACTCATATCCAGGCTTGTGAAATTTGAATACGTAAATATTTAATAAGTGAATATGGTGTGCTTTATAAGTTTATAGACAATTGTCAGATGTCTGTGAGTGCATGGATATCTATTCTTTCTTAATGTTAAATTCTCTAGAGTTGGCATCTCTTTTCCCCACTTTAGTATTGCTATGATTCTTTCCACCAGCACATCCTGTGTGTCTTTTAGTGGGTATCAACAAAAGCTCACTGGATGTGATATCAGTTGGTACAGTATAATATGGTACTAATGTTGAGTGGGTTTAGCTTTGAGTCACAGTTGAGACCTCACCCTATATGGACAGTGGAATTTTTCTCTTTACAACACTGATGATCTTCTGACCAGAATGTTTGGGATGACCCTCTTCATTGGTTACAAGCTTCACATGCTTTCATACACTTTAATTGCTAATCAAACTTAAATAGCTTCTGAGTTCTGATGGACTCTGTTGTAGTCATTTTTCTACTTTTTACTGTTGGATTAGTTTTCTTAGCAAGTCTTTAAAGACTTAATTACTGTTCTCCTGTTTGTATAACAAAAAATATTCATTTTCATGATCTTTATATAGTTGCATGCATTTGAAAATAAGCAGATAGATGACACAGAAAAATTCTGCATTGTGATTGAATCAGGTCATGGGGGTGCACGTGCTGCTGAATATGTCAAGCAAAATCTGTTTAGTAATTTGATCAGGCATCCAAAGTTTATTTCTGACACCAAATCTGCCATAGGTTTGGCACTATTACCTATAGCCAGTAACCTTATTGTCTTGTTGTTTTTGAAGAAACTAACACTATGTAAAATTAAATTTCCCTCTCTCCGTAGCTGATGCATACAGCCATACAGACTCTGAATTCCTGAAGTCGGAAAATAACCAGAATAGAGATGCTGGGTCAACTGCTTCCACTGCTATCCTAGTTGGTGACCGCTTGCTTGTCGCAAACGTTGGGGATTCCAGAGCAGTGATATGCAGGGGTGGTAATGGTAAGAATACAATCCCTCAGTTGTGATGTTAAGAGTAGTGAATTTATCCCTGTGTCTAGTGTTTGGTGAGATGGGCTTACAGCTAGAGAGGCTTGCAACTTTATCTAAATAGGATATGGACTTGCAACTTTATGCTGGTTGTGTAATTGTTACAGTATTCATGTACCACGGTTTAATAATATGATCTTATCATATTCTGCAGCAATAGCTGTTTCAAGAGATCACAAGCCGGACCAAACTGATGAGCGGCAACGGATTGAGGATGCAGGAGGATTTGTAATGTGGGCAGGTAAGGTTTCTCAATGATTGTTTTGGAGCGTTCACATGATTTGTAGTTTGCATTCTTAATGGTGGAGATGATAACAACAGGAACTTGGAGAGTTGGAGGTGTTCTTGCTGTTTCTCGTGCATTTGGAGATAGGCTGTTGAAGCAGTATGTTGTTGCTGATCCAGAAATCCAGGTTTGATTCTCATTATTGATACTTAATGTCAATACTTATTTGTAAGTGATTTAGTTCATTCGTAATCTTTTTTCTGATGAACTTGGAAGTTAGATATTGCTGGCTTATTATCTGTAACAGTCCTATGCGATTTCAAGTCCCAGTTTAAATAGACATTTCTTGAATTGAAGAATTAGTTGATTTGTAGGCCTTATGCTTCTGCATTTCTGAATTGAAGAACTGGTTGATTTATATGCCTTATACTTTTGTTGCTTGCTTCTTTCTTCAGCTTTTCAGAGTATTTAATTAGCCTTATTTTTTTATTTGGCAGGAGGAAAAGATTGACAACAGTCTTGAGTTTCTTATCCTTGCAAGTGATGGACTGTGGGATGTTGTCACCAATGAGGTTTACCATGATTTTCCATTCTTATTACTATTCTATACTTCTTGTCAATGCACTGAGGGTGGACGATGAATGACATCCTGCCATGTTTCGTACCATACCATTTTTGACTTGCCACACAGTTATTCAAGAATGTGGTATTTGTTGTTTGTACTTTTGCTGGGACCGTCAAATTATGACTCTGGTTTGAGTGATTCTATACCCTGTTTCCAGGAAGCCGTTGCAATGATCAAACCAATTCAGGACCCAAAACAGGCATCAGAGAGGCTAATGCAGGAAGCATATCAGAGAGGAAGTGCTGATAATATTACTTGCGTTGTTGTCCGTTTCTTGGCTAATCCAGGCGGTTCGTCACGAACCAGTTCTGGCTAAGCACCTTATCCAGCTCAGATCAAGGGCTTTGATTCCTTCAGACTGGTAGGTGGGCTGCAATAAAAAAATTCAGTGGTGATAGTCATAGAAAATCTATGGTAGCATTGTACTTTTACAAGGATAGAGACTGCTTATGTTATTACTTGTCCTCAGCCTCTAGCATAGAAAGACCATGTGAGTTTAGTTCTTGTATTTTGGGGTGGTAAGTGTTAGAAATGTTTTATCTGTTTGTAAAGTGTATTCTCATTTCATTTGCTGTAAATCCCGTGCTAATTGTTAAACTCTGTACGGAAGGATAATATGTCCCAAGATACTTTTGTTATAACCGCTCAAGTTTTCTCAAGTTTTCTTTTACATCACATACCGCCTACATTGTAATGTCATGATCGAAATTGTTAATTTTCGAATTACTTTTCAAATATTATTTTCCCAAATTATTCAGGCAAATCAAAGATCATTAACTTATCTGATTATGACATATCTAATTTAATTATGAAAAGATGATAATTGTTTAGTACAGCATTTGATCATCTAAATTATTGATCTGTTTATTTTGGAGCTTTTATCTTTAAGAATTAAAAATTAAACATTCTTTTCTTTTTTTTGGGAAAATCAAGGGAGTTGTCAATCAATTAATAAAGATAGAAAGAGACATACAAAACACAATAATCCACTCTAGTAAGTGTAACGCCTCAAACTGCACTTCACTCTAATAGGTGTAACGTCCCAAACTGCACTCACCAACTTAAGCACGTCACAGTGCCGCAAGATTTTAAAACATAAACCGAACACCCGATTTACATTCCATAAACCGCTAAGCATTTTGTTTGAAATAGTTTTGTAAAACACAACGAAAACTACAAATATTTTCGAGGTGAAAAACTTAAGTTGCCTAAACCCTATTATGTTCGTCCAAAACTTGGATAGAGACTGGCACGAGGTACGAACCCCAAAGAAAGGAATTCAACTAAATTTAACACGAGACTAGATATTAACAAGTTCTGAAGCATGAAGACCGCGAACTAGGATTTAGAGTAAAATCCAAACAATGATTCCTCGAACTTGTTCCACACACCCAGCTCCTTCGCTTCTGTCCCGTCACCAGTGCACAGTACCTGCATCCAAACTGTTGTAGGGTGAGCTTTTATTCTCGCTGCCCAACAGGAACTCTAACTCGACTAGGTTTGAAATGTTTAGAGCTCCAGTATGAAAACATGCTTAAACCAAATAATTAAAGGAACGACAAACTTTAATGTTTTTTTTTTTTTTTTTTTTCAACTTGAAAACTGAAGCATGATGCTTAAATAAATATGGCGCAAAATCCAAATTTTACCTATGGTCGGTCCCATAGGCCCATTACACGCCCTTACCTCAATTTAATTTATCACCAGGTAAGCATAGCGAGAGCGTCCGCTACCTAATTACACACACGGATCAGGTCGTCATTACGATCGCTCACTGTTTGACCGATGTAGCTAACCCTCTGGAGGTATAAGGAATCGAACCCAAGGAAGTCAGTGCCCCTTTCGCTCTCAAGTCATCACATTTCTCATACGGTTTGGTAAGTATGCATCGCATTTTAACTTAACCAAGCCACACAATGTAACATGCATCATATTGAAAACAACTAATGAAATAAAACACTAATTGAGGAGAGTTCCGAATCCCTACCTGGATTCCGATGCATTCTCCGAGAGTCGCGAATCTTCGGTTCCTCGAGTAACTAGAATCATGAGTCCCGACATTTCAACAGTTAATAACTTTTGAACAGTTACACAAAATCTCGACGATTAATATATCGTCCAAACCAACTTTTCCTGATTTGACCAAGAGTTGATCGAGGGTTAACCACTTTGACCATTTGACCAATCGAGGTAGATTCAATAATTATCTAAATTATCGAACATTTACTTCATTATCGACCAAACATATATTGAGTGCACCCGATTTATTAAGGCCACCCAATACATGTATGCTTATGAATTAATTTCTTTCACTTCCTATCTATTTAACATATGCACAAGCATATAACATGTTTCCAATTTCGTCAACAATTTATGTCAATCTGTACAGTTAACATTGCATAACCAACATCAGATTTCTTTCCCAATTCAAACATGAACTCCAAACTACCGAACCTCTAACAATTTCCAGATTTACGTGCAACAACATAAAACACCATAAACAAAAACATAACCGATTCAATATCACATCAAACCAAGCTCGGTTCCAAAGATTTCGATCACTAACACCGGAACAAAACGGAATCCAAGTTCGAGATTATACCTTCGAAACCGAAAATCCCTTGAACAAACCCAAACTCTGCTGCTCACTGCCGAAACTGGGTTGGTGAGGAACTGAGGGTGTCGACGTGCTCTACCCAGAAAGCTGCCTAATACCTTGTCTACAGTTGCAGGTGAGGCCAAGACAAGCCGAGGAGAGCTGGAAGAAATCGCCGCTGTCGAGAAGCCGTGACGGGGCCGTAGCTACCCAGAAACGTAAATCATCAAAACCCAATCCAATTCGAAAACTAATGATGTAGACGTGTAGAGTAGGACGAGGGGATGAATTTTTCCATACCCCATGCAAGCCAATCGGTGACCGGAGTCGCCGGAAATTGCAGAGGTTGCCAAAGAAAGTTCGGGGCTTCCAGTCGTCGGTCCTCCGTCCTCAACCAGTGCATGTGCGATCCGAGGCCACAGGCGTGACAGCGACAAAGAGACGAAGAAGATGGTGGTCGTCCGTCGTCGATCGGTGGTCGGACGGTGGCGCGACAGCCGGGTCTCTCTCTCGGGTCGTCTGCGCCTTGGTGTTTCTCTCTCTCTCTCTCTCTCTCTCTCTCTCTCTCTCGTGCCTTCTGATTAATCCCCATCCTTGATCCAGTCAAGGGGTGTATTATATATACCCCAGCTGAAATGTGAATCAAGGCTAGGATGAAGCGGTGGTGGAATAATGGCCACGATCAATCGGTGGTGGAGATGGATGGTCCAGATTGAACCACCTAATTTCCATTTCTTTAATTCGTTTTCTAAAATCCCACTATTTCGGTAAATCATTAAAAATACTTCGGGTATCTGAAAAATTCTCCGAAAATTTCCACGAACTCGTCGTGACGTGTACTTTATTATCCAACTCCTAAATTGAGGATTTCACTGTACGAAAATTTCTGAAAATATTCTTGAGCACTTTAACCATTGTCGAGATCGTTAAAAAATTTCTCGTACGATCTTCAGTAAGCTCAATACATTTTTCTGGGGCACACAGTAGGTCTATCAAAATTGAGTTACTGCTAGAGATTCTAGAGAACTGAAAACTCAAAGTAAAGACACATTGGACGACGATGTAATTTAAGTAATCAAGTAGCCTGACACTACTAGGAAAAGAATTGAGCCAGGTTAACTTCAAACCCTAATTTATCTATAAAGCTTTTAGAACCTCATATGTAGAGAGGGGGCTTCTTTTTAATCGAGTTAACCAGCAAGCACTATCCACCTGAACAGAACACTCAGCTTGTAATTGAAGCTTCTTTTTCCTCACCTTCCGGGGGGCTTTTGATTAGCCTCCTTGAACTTCACTTTATTCATGCTTCCCTGAGGACATCCCGGCTTGCGTTTCTTAGTAAGAAATACTACAATAGCCCCTTCAAGTGAGGGCAAACTTGAGAGGGATTAAAGTCAATTTGCACCGTCCTCGAAAGGAACAACCTGTTTCGACCTCTTAGCATAGATAACCAAAGTCGACTCAGCTGCGTGCTTAGCACCTGTAATCTGTAAAGGTTCAGTAGAAGAAGTAGAAAATATCACCTTTGCATAATCCGTTTCCAGTCTGGGGTTCTGACCCTGGCCACCTGGGCCGCCATCATTTGCACCGTCTGCAGTTGTGTCGTCTGCCCTGATTCATTCCCTATATCCACCACTTGAGATATAAACTTGAAGCTTGAAGCTTCCATATGTCTTTTCCTCTTTGGTGAGGGATAAGGAGAATCCAACATAATAATAGCTATTTCAACACACTCTCTACAATTTCATCCAACCCCAGCAGACAGTCTAGTTCCTCCACATGTAATTGGGTCACAGTAAGTCCTAGTCTTCCCCTTTCTTGTGGGGGGAAGAGATAGGTTCTGAACCCATCCGCTTCCTTAGAGTTAAGGCTACCAGGGGAACATTAGCCTGAGGGGTATTAGGCATATCTGTCACACTAGTGTCAACTTCAACCACTAACATATGTCGAAAAATATATCAGTTGCACTAAATTATACGTATTACACTGTCACACCCTATCTCGGAAATCTGAATTTTTATTTTTTTTAGAGTAAGGATCTGAATAGCTCTTAGTTTTCAAAGATAAGAAACACTTTGGCAAATAAAAACTATATAGAAAAATAAGAATCAGATGAGACTTGGTTATGGAACACTTTATTACATAGGTCTGTTCTTACAAGATAAACGAAAGCAAGATAAGCTTTATTGTACAAAGATAAACCAAAACAGCAAGCTAATAGTTTATTTCTCCTTCTCCTAGATCCAGATTTCCAGAATTTAAGTTCTAACCCTCAAGAGTATCATCTGCACAATGTCATAAAAGGGGTGAGCTTAAAGCTTAGTAGTGCAACCCTCATACACATAATTTGATGATGGTGTAAGACATAAAATAACTCCTTAATCTCCAGTTGTTAGTAATCTTGTATTAATCCCAGTCATCAGTGTCACCTTGCCAAACAAAAGATCATTTTATCAATAATAGTTTAAGGGCCTTCTTTCCCCAAGTGTATATACAATAGGCTGACATTGCTGGTTCCTTACGAGTATTAGACTCAACTACACAACACACAACTATTTTCATTCTTTCTTCAAACTAAGACTGGATAAAAATAATATGATGATGAACTAAGCATATATTTTACATATCATAAACATTCTGTGACAGGATCCACCCCAGAATATACTAATTTCTAAGATGGACCTGTGAGGCCCACTTTTCGAGAAAATTCAACAGAACTTCCCCTAAAAGTGGGCAACCCAAAACCTATTAGAATAAAAATTTACTCTTCTAAACAATTCAAATTAAACCTAAAGAGTTACCCCGCTACAAATTCGAAATTCCACAATTCAGTTTACAAATTGTCCAACATTTTCAAATTCACAAAAGCTTCCAATTCACACAATAGTACATAAGTTCCACGGTTATCAGAGCAATCGAAGGACAAGGAAAAGATTAGTACACAAGTAGGTTAATTGGTAACCTACAGATGATAGACAACAGTGGTGGTGCTAAGCCCCAACTCCTAAGCTGATCCGCTACACTGCGAACTGGGCATTTGAAACCGATGACCCAGGAGAAAGTAGATAAAAACGTTAGTGTGAGTGGACAAAAGAATAAGTAATTGGTTAAAAGAAATATATGTTCTACTTTCCCACATTTAATCCTTTGAAAGTCCAATGCATGCAACAAAAAGGTAAAACATATATCTTTAGAATTTAAAACCTCGTAGAAACATACCAGCCCCGCTAGTTAAGTGAAAAATCGGACTAGCCCCGCTAGTCATGAATACATAAAGAAAATGGGGAAAGCATTATCACCATAAGGTAAAAAATGAGCTTCCAAGGCTCGGGTCGGAGTGTCTCATACTCTTGAGCATCCTATGCTCATTTGCTCCACTCACCCCCAAACACATAGTAAGTGGGGAGGAGTACTAATAAGCTAGCTAGCAATAAATTATATCGACCCAGATATGGTGGTTTAAAACCACGAAAACGAAAATCAGAAAGGCTTCCCCAATATCTCACAAGAAGTAATCTAAAAACCAATGGCGTGATCCCGCACACCAACATACAATTTCAAATTGAAATTAAATGATTAAAAACATAATAAAAATTCTCCGAAATTTACCTCGGAAAAATCACTCGGCTCAACTCTTTAACAAAATATAAGTCTCAACTCAAATATAAAGAATCTCAATTCAAGAGCCCAAATTATATAATAAATATTCGAAGCCAAAAGAAATGCTCAAGGATTTAATTGATAAGTAAAACAATTTCTTGCTTAAAAGAAAATATAGTTGCATGCATTAATTAAAATCAAATGTCCACTCACAGTATACGGCTAGGTCTGCCGTCGGTCCATACCCTCCTCATGTCCTGTACAATATAACGTTCGTAAAACAGTAATTACCGGATGGAAAGAAATCAAATTTACAGAAATTAAAAACCAAAACCTAGCATTTCTTTTACGTCCCATAACCTCCAATATTTACCCCGATTCTTAAATTCAAGATTTTAAGGCAATATCAAGGCTACCAAATTTCATGTACAACAACAACTCAACACACTGATCATTTTTCTCATCTACAACAAGTCCCAATTTTACCTTGAAACAGTCGAAACCGGCCGGTGAAGAAAAACCCAGAAATTCCAAGCCCTAGATTCGAAAATTCCTTCAATTCATCCTTCACACTGTAAATTGGAGCTAGAAGCTTGAGGGCAATTGATCACTAGCTCGAGGAACTCCTATTAGAATCTGTTTGGTGGTCGGAGATGGCCGAAAATGGAAGAATTGTCGGAAAAAGCCCAACTACAACCGTGATGGTTTTTGATTCGATTTGAGGTTATATGGCCAAATCACCACAGCCCACGGTCACTAGGGTTTAAAGAAGGGAGATGCGCTCCTGGGATGGTCGGTTGCACATCGGTTGGTGGCCAGACGGCGGTGAATCGAGGGAAGGAAGAAGAAGAAGAGAGAGAGCTCGGGGGAGAGGAGAGAGAAAATGTAGATTTCGTTTTGGAAATCTACCACAGTAAAATTCAATATTTATACCCATTTATCATGAATAGTAACTTCCGTATTTTGCTTATAACTTTCACATACGAACTCTGATTTTTACGAACCACACATGCTCGCACTAGGTTTAACATCCTCTACAACTTTCATGAAGAACATTTTCTCAAAAACTAATCCGAAAAGAAGTCAAAATTTTTAAGGCCACTAAAAGTATCGAAACGAAGTAAAAGTGAAAGTTAACCCACGTTTACCATCTATAAGGTTATTAAACTGATAATTTAGGTCTGGAACGTAACATTCTGATCTGCAGCAAATATCATTCGAAAACATATCAATAGATATATAAAATCATACTTGAGATTCCCCAAAACTTCCCCTACCTTAAACCTGGTTTAGTAAAGTTAAGGTTTTTTTTTCCAGACCTCTAAAAGCTTGTTTATGGACTTTGTTGTTTCCAAAGTCTTTATATTGTTTTATGTTATGTTTTCTAACTTGTGTTTTCTTACTTCAGGTAAAGACCTCTTTTATACTAGAAGATGTAATAATTAGAACCTATAGGTAGACTAACCACCTCTTGTTTACTGTAGCTTAGCTTAGGGATAAACACCTTAGAGTGGCTAACTGCCAACTCCTGCTAGAAAAATCACCTGAAGATTATCCCAAACTGCCAGCTCCTCTTTTGAGCTTGCAGCCCAAGTTTTAAATTGCTCTAAGAGCAGCCACGTGTAGCACACAATTAGATTTATATATGCATACTCTTATTTGTGGTTAGAAGTGTATAAGCATGTGTTTCCATCAAGCTACTAGGTGATACAGCAATTAGATAAAACAAAATAGTATTCCAATTTTTTTTCTCTCTAATTTGTTTCTATGTATGTGTTGCAAATTTAACACACACTTCCAACCAATGCAAACTCAAGAAGAATGAGCACAATTAACTAAGCATTTGCTGGAAATGTTGGTAGTTTTGCAAAATGCAATGGCAGCAAGTCAAGGAAGCTATAAAGTACAAATCTTAAACAAGCAATTGATGTATTGTGGCTTATGGAAACATGTATTAATGTAGATACAGTACTTTGCAGCTATCTATGTATCCTTATTGAAACCACAATCTATACTATCTCTCTTCTTCTTCTTCTTCTTTTTTTCCATTCATTCTTTTTGACAATGATTGTATACAAGTTAATGTTTGATTTTCTTTGTAAGACCAAGGACTCTTTTACTAAAACAAATAAATTCAAAGAGATTTATATATATATATATATATATATATATAGCTAGTTAATTAGACTTATTAACCAAACAGAGCTCAAGTCGTCACATACACACACGCGCGCGTATATATATTAAATTAAAATTAATTTAATTAATTAAAAGGAATAAATAAAAAAGAAATTGTGGTCTTCTATTCTAATTTTGATTATTTTGCTCATGTTATTGAATTGAATAATGTTGGGTGAACTAATTTTTTCGGTACTACAAACAATCTATTTTGTGTGACAACTCATGTAGCACAAAACTCTAACCAAATCAGAAGATTTTATTATATGCATGAAAGTATTATTAAATTATAAGAAATATAAAACTAGACTAGTGTGACTGCAGTGTGTTGTTAGAGCTCCCGGACGAGGCCTTAAAATGTACAGTTAGGCAAACAATTTGCAATTTAACGATTCTTGATTTTAGATTTATTCTTGAGTGAATTAACGAGAAATGGTTGCTGCATTTGTTTATTTTTTTTTATTTTTTTAATCAAACCCAAAACAAGTGTCATTAGTATTCATCGCATGTCAAAATGGTCATTACATACCTTTCTACTGACTCTTTCAACTAGACAGATCAAGGAGTGATAGTACCTACTACATAGAAATAAGTCTACTCATTATACATTAAATTCGTAGAGCCTAACATAAATCCACTTTCAGTACTACTCCAGAGGCACAAATTGGTAGAGCCTGGCATGAATCCTTTTTCAGTACTACTCTATAGACACATCAAGTGCATAGATCTCTAAAAACTGAAGGAATTATTGAAATTAAAACTACTAACATAGTTACTTTGTGTAGGTATGGCAATAATTAATCAGATCCCAAAGAAAGCAATAGCAATTCGTACTCTGGTACGCTTCTTAATAAAAAATTGCAGTTCAAAGCCAGAAAGCAAAATTCGTGACAACATAATCCTGTACAAAATCGACGTCAATATTCCATGCATCATAACATATGTACATAACTGTCATCCCGGGAGCGAGAGTTTGAAAACAAGGAACGAAAACACAAGTTTTACTGCTAAAACATTGAACCTAAAAAGAGGGAACGACGCCGTAGCGGCAGAGACGTTCGGCTTCGATCTCCGCTTCTGTGCGCTTAGCGAACCTGCCCTTGATTCGTGGTCTCGTCTCCGCATAAGCTTTTCGCGATGCGTAACGAATCGTCTTCTCGAACTTTCGGTTCTTTCTCTTCTCTCTGTACCTCAAAACCCTAGCTTCCCGATCCGCCGATGAAAGCTGAACCGCCGGATGCGTTAACTGATCGCCGATCGACTTGGGGTAGGGATCTGACATCTCCGTCAGCATGTTGCCATCTGGCACGACGCTAACATCCATAGAGGACGATGATACCTGAGCAGTGAGCACAAAGAGAGAGACACTGTTAGATCAAATCGATAATAAGCAGTAACCAATCCACAAAGATCGAGAAAGGTGGCTTACACTCTGGCTTAGACAGTGGCCATGGTAGCCATAGATGAAAGGCTTGGATCCTGGCATCTCCATTTCAAAGGTTTGAGGCTGGACGGTCTTGCTCTGCACAGGGACCACTCCATCAGTACCACTACTGTTCTGCTCCTCCTGAGCTTGAGTTTTCGGATCCACTCCCCCGTAATCCAGATCCAAATACGGATCCATGTCAGAGAACACGTACTGCCCCGAATTCAGATCCTTAGGATTTGGGAGCAGCCACGAAGCAGCCTCGGCTTCCTCTCTGCTGACCTCAGTCGTCTCTCCGTCTCCGTCTCCCTCTGACAAGTAGCGGTCATCGAGGAAGTTGACGGCAGCATCAGATTTGACGGCGGTTGAGTCGTCCGAGTTGAGTGAGTCGTAGAAGGGGGCCACCGGTACTCTCTCGTGTCGGCGGCTGAGAGGGTTAGCAGAGTGGATTTCTCGGTCGCACGTGACGCAGAGGGTGGCGTCGTCGGCCTTGCACGTGACGTAGGCAGGGGCTTGCTCGCACACCTCGCACAACCAGACCCGGGCGTGGCGGGAAGCCAGCTTGTTGGCTGCGTGGATCTTTGTGTCGCAGTTAACGCAGAGGAAAGCGGAGTCTGCTCGGCAGAACAGAGTCGCCGTCGCCGATTTGCACGAGTCGCAGAGCTTCGATGCCATAGCGCTAAGCTCACCGGTATCCTGCACTGTAAAATTGTGCTTCTCTCCTCTCTCTCTCTCTCTCTCTCTCTCTCTCTCTCAACGTTTCATTTTTGTGTTATGATATGTGTCTATCTGGTGGGCCACAGATATCCGGTGAAGAGCCAATGGTGGAGTGACACGAGGAAGAAGCTTAGCCAAAAGATGGGGGATCGCCTCGAGTTAAACATCGTGCTGTCGAATGTCAGTTTCGGTGGGACCCATGCGAGATGGTTTTCTTCTGCTACCCCGGGTCTCTGTATTGGCAATGTCGTGCAAAGAAAATGGGGCCAACAATAATGATCGCGACGCTCATAATCTGTGTCCAGTAGACTCAAAAGGTTGAGTTTAGAGTGAAATTGGCCGTTAAAACGGACCCATTTTATGAGTAAATTTTTAATCGACATGTGTATGGGGAGGGGTGTAGTTTGACTGGTTGGCAAGCACCGTTCGATAATTGTCCTTGAAGTAATAATGACTTCGTATGACGCATGGGTATGACGCATTCTTCAAAACGCTTAGTTCTCATCATGATATATCCATTTTATTGTTCTCTGTTTGATGAATTTTTTTTTTAAAACAGATAATATACACTCATCGTCAAAGTTAGAACGACGTATATATCAATTTTGAAATTTAAATCATATTCTGAGATCCAAGTAAAAGAAAAAAGAAATTGAAAAATATCTATCATTAAGACCAATAAACACGCTCATTTAAAAGAAACGAGCCTACAAAATGGACAAAAATTGGGTACAACCTAACTCTCAAAGCAAAGAAGTCAATCGCCTAGAAAACTTAGTTGTTAGAGATCAATCTTGTAGGCAAAAGTAACTAAGAAAAAATAAATAGAAAGTAAACACACTGAGCCTAAGAATAATTCATACGCCCAGCCACTAGAAAGCCCAATAAAATGGAAGCCCCAATAAGGCCCATCACCACCCCTCGTTGACAACAACTGTAGGAGAGGATAGATCTTATATTAGAAAAGTGACAAAAGAAAATAAAATGTATAAGTGAGTGGCTTACACTCAATTGTATCGATGTCTTTTAAGTTAAAACTCAACACTGTAATTAAATTGGGACGATATCGATACACTAATGGATCGTTGGCTGCGTTTGACGTTGTTTAACATGGTATTAGAGTCGGTTCATCTCCAATCACGTTATGTCTTATATACTCAAAAAAGAAAAAAGTGAAATCACAATCCATTTTTTTTAATAACTTAAAATTTATATTTTAGTAATTTAGTTTTGTCTCTTTATAAGAATTTGATTAAAAAAGAAAAGAAAGATTGTGGATTGCAGGATGGAGAGTATGGATTTTACTTCCCAATACAAAAAAAAACTAATTTTAAATTACTAAGATTAGGAAAATAGTTTTTTATTATAGTTTTCTAAGTACTTAACTAGAGAAGAAAACAAATTTCAAATCACAATTTTAAAATCATGCTTAATAATTTCAAAACGGTAATATACCCTCAAATTATAGACGGAGCCAAACCTAACGTTTGAATATATAAGCCGACTCAAGAACAGCACGAAAAGACCGGGCCAGCTCTTTTGCCACCTTACATATGACTAAAAGAGGAGCTAGACTACCCCAAACTCTTCTTAGACCAAAGTTTAGAATAACTTAACTTAAATCAAAAGCATTTGTACCTTTTAACTTATAAAATATATTTTTACCAAACACATTTTAGTACTTAACTTCTATAAGCAAGAGCTTAATGATGTAATTTCTGAAATAAATTATTTTATTAAATTCTACCCAACACTTTCAAGCATCTTTTGACACAACATAAACTGTATCCAAACTGGGCGAATACATCTCATTATGTGTAATTTATTTTCTTTTTTTTTTCTTTTAAAGATTGTGTGTAATTTCATATAGATGCAATTTAACTAGAAGGGGAGCTTACTTTAGCCAAAAGGAGCTAAGCTACCTACTTCCAAACTCTTCTTTGCATGAGCATATGTGTTTTTCAAATTAGAATTTGTATACATATAGACATTCCGTTGGACTATACTCAACATATACATGTAGACGGTACTCTTATCCAACGAAGTAGCACTTTTTCTCATCCAAAGCAAGAAAAAATAAAACTAAAGATAAAGAACTAGTCTGTGCGGTCAAAAACCTGAGGTTTCATTTCTAAAATGCTTGTCTCTTCTTCTTTTTTTCACAAGTTAACGTATATTTATTAATTATTGAATCAGAAAGGTGAAAGAACCAATAGGATCTCCACATCACTGCTAAGAGAAGAACAAAAATCTCAACCAGGAAAATTTTGACAGCTTAATATCACACTGTTAATGATGAATAAAAAGGGAAGAGGGGATCTTCACATCACAACTAAACCTTTTACTTGGACTTATGCTGAGTATAACGTTGAATCCCGTAGATATCAACAATCCCAGGAGGGAATACGGGATCGGTAGCTGCTCTAACAGCAACCTTTGCTACAGCAGTAACATTCACAGGAGGAGTAAAGAGAGGTCCCACTAGTGGCAGCTGGTTCAGAGGTCTTGTTTGTTTAAATAACTGCAGTCATTTGAACAAGAATCAGCTTAATATAATTTTCTGATATAAAAAAGAAGAAAAGCTTAATATAATCTTTCCTCGCTATAGGCAATTCACTTCACCAGTTGCACTCCGTTTTTAACCAAATACAGTGGAGTGCAATTGATAAATATATAGCATAATGGAGTGCCACAATCATTACCCTTCGCAAAAATAAAGTGAATATGAAAGTTAATTGTTTAAAGTTTCTTAAACTGACAATTCTATCAATCATGAAAAGAAAAACAGATCTCAAACTATAAGAAATGGCCGATAACAGAGGTAACTTGCTCAATGATGATTTCGAGAATATATTGATATTTCAAACCATGTTCGCAAAGAATATGTGGCCCTTTTAGGTCAATATTTTTTTACCAGAATTTAAGTGGAACTTCTAGCAGGTTCTGGCATCACAACTGTATGTGGCATTACTATATGTATTATAATAAAATAATTATCAAATTACCATCTCCAGAGGAGAACCGATTACACCAAGAGGTAACTTTATGCTCCCAACACTTCGAGTCCCGTAAATAAATCCAGGCCTCAAAATCACTCCTGAAAGGATATGTAAAGTAACTTAGTGCTTTAAGATGATGATTTGTTTGGACTTGCAGAGGCAAGATGTGGAAATTGCCACACAAAAGTTCCGCATGGGTATTTTTACATGATGGGAAATTCAATTATTGGTATCTCAACCAAAATTCTCAAGCAAGCTTATCAACCTATATCACGGATGAACTGCTAGGTATAAGATGCTACTCTGAAACAGTAAGAAAGCTCACCTCCATAAGGGAATTTGGTTAGTATCTCTGTTTCGGCAGCTCTCTGTATTCAACAAGATCCAATAAAGAATCTTTGTCAGATAACAATAGAATAACACAAGTCATCATCAGCAAACTCGTAATGATAATTCTTACTAATGCCACAGAAAACTGACCATGCAGTGGTAAAATCAAGATAAAGCTAAAGCTCGGGACATTGTCTTGAAAATAATAAATTCTGGTACTCTGTGACCTAATAAACTAACTTTACATGTTATAAGTACCCTGTTACTTTGAAAAGAATACTCCCATCAAACAAGAAGGAATATTCTAGACCAAAAGAAAAACACAAAAAGGAATGTTGTGAAAAGATCATGAATAAGAGAGAAACATTCAAGCATCGAAAATTTCATGTCCTTATAAGGTACAAGTAAACTCATAGATAAGATACCTTTCCCTCATAATATCCTCGCAGCAAATAATTTGCCAAGCCAAAATCAGCAGCAGAGACATACACAAATCTTTTCACACCTATCATTCAACAGAAGATAATGTAAAACCATTACCAAAGATGTTGCCAAATAGACGAAGCAATTTTTAAACATATATGAGTATGTACCATGCTCAGAAGCAGCTCTAATTGCATTGATGTTTGCAGTCCCATTAATCTTATACATGTAAGAATTGGAGCCAAAGCCACCAACACAGGATATCTAGGACAAGAAACTTTAATCAGAAGACAAACCAAAATCTCCCCTGGGAAAAGCAAAGTAAAAACCTTCCCAAAATCAAAGGGGAGTTTCAGTCCTAATAACTAATATCTCATAATCACAAATGGAACCACAGACGGAATTTTTTTGGAGGAGTACAGGAGAACCATATATCACATGGATACAGGGGGTGTTTGTGTGTGCATGTACGACATGGATAGCAATGTGTCTGTGTGTGCATGTACTTATTGGCTAATGGGAATCAAGTAAAACAGGGTATTAAGGGACTGCATACAACAGAGGTGACACCGTCAAGAGCATCCTTCCATGAATCAGGTGATAGAAGGTTTCCTGGAAAGGGAGATAATGCTTAGAGGCATTACACAGACAAAAGAATGAGCACATCAATAAACATACTAGGCAAGAAAGCAAACCTTGGTACCAGGTCACATTGTTAGCCCATGAATCATGTAACTTTGACCTACCAGACCTGAGAAGCAAAATGAATGTGTTAGAAGTAGGATGGTATGCAAAATCAAACAAACTAATCAGCTAAATGAGGATAGCAGATACTGCTCAAGACAACAGAATGAAAATAACAAATGAAATAAAGAAAATCTTAAATTTTGATCAATGCACCAAAAAGAATCAGCAGTTCCTAAAAAGAGTATGGCCTTGTGACAATCTCCAGTTATGATTCCTGCTACTAACACGAAGCACTCTTATTACATTGTTTTCAGATATATACAATGTCTAGTACGTCTGTCTATATGTCATTCACACTCTGCATAATATATATAAGTAACTGATTGGTAGACCAGGATATCCGTATAATAACCTATTGTTTTAATCACTTCAGACATTAAACCAACTTTATAGTGACAGTATTTTCTTCTTAGAAAACATTCAGATAGCTTGCATTCCTAAACTTTCCAATACTAGTGAATAATTCTTCAACATCAAATGGAGGGAAAAAGGTTATACCTGCTAAGGCTACCAACAGACAGTCCACGATCTAATGCTTCTCTACAAACATGTGAGCCAACAAATCCATTTCCACCCAACACAAGTAACTGAAGTAAGAAGCACAAAAATAAAAATTAAATGGTAGCTCACTAGCAAAACTCTATAGCCTAAACAGCAAGACAGTACCTTCTCTGTTGGAGGAGGGGGGGCTTGAATAGTCTCTGCTTCCTCAACTTTGAAGGGCTCATCAACCTTATTAGATTCGCCTGAGAGATACCTCCCATTTTTAGGTGCAGTCATCATACTACATTTATAGAAATGAGAAAATAAGAACAGATGATACCATACTAGAATATATGTTTTGGATAAGTAGGAAATACGATTCACCAAGTCTAAGTAAAGATATTATCTCCATTAAACATTATATTCTAAGAACAGACATCTTTATACAATAAATAAATGATACCAACTGATTTAATCCAAAGTATAAACTTTAACTGCACAAAGAACATGTGAAGCAAGCAAGTAGTTGAACATTTACAATCGATCAAATCATTTCTGTTGGGTTCCAATAATCCATTACATCTCGACAATGATCCTCTAAACTATCGATGCCAAGAGAATTTTTTTTTTTTTTTTTTGGTTAAAACACCCTTATATTCCATACCCAGAAATTCAACAGAGAAGAATTCCCAAAAACTTTACTTTAATTGAAACTTAGCTCCAGAGATTCTTTTTAGGGTTTTAAAAATTCCATTACTTTCCCAGTCTTCATCTACAGCCAAGCAATGGTCTTCATCTACAGCCAAGCAATGGATTATGTTCTTCCGAAAGAACAAAATCACTACCCTTAGGAACCACATTCAAAGCCCAAAGAAACATTTGTATGAGAGAATAAACATTGACTCGAAAAAAAGAAGGCAAAAAAAAAAAGAAGCATACAAGGGCCTGGGAAGTGATGATCTTGAATGGATCAAGCGCGACATGACCGTCCTCATTTGAAATTTCCGTTTCCACAATCCCAGGTTTTTGCAGATTTCTGCGATTCAATTTCGCCGAGAATGCCCGGAGCACAAGTAATCGGAAAAAGGGTAGCTTCTTCTCGCGGAAGACAGGTTTGGTAATAGAGAGAGAGAGAGAGAGAGAGAGAGTGTTTGAGAGAAAACAGAGTCCACAGATGGCGCGTAAAGGCAAGGGACGTGTGGTTCGTTAACGGCCAAGAGATACTAGTTCGGAGGAACAAAGTCGGTGTTTCACGGGTACTTTTTTATTTTAGGTAAATTACTGGTCATACCCTCATCTTTTTGGAATTCAACAGTACAGCTCCTCATATGGTAATTTTAACAAGTAACTTCTCAGACATTCAAATTCACACAATTTGATCCAAAATAACCATTTTACCCCTCACTTTTTTTATTTTTTAAATTCTTCTCTTGTTTTTTTTTGTTATTTTTTTTTTACTTCTCTCTCACTCTGTCTCTCTCTAACATCATCGCCGAATCCAATCACCACACCACAACAACAATAACAACCACTCCACCCCTCCCTCTACCTCATCCTCAACCCCTCGCCGCCACCACAAGGGCTTCTCCCAGCCGGAAAGCTTCGGAATCCTCGCTGCGCTCCCCGAACGAGAATCGTCCTCTCCGAATGCCCGGAGCAACTCTCACTTCTACCACAAGGCCTCGGCCTCGTCGTCCTCCTCGTCTTCATCGTCGTACGCGCATATGATTCCGACGATTCCGAAACCCGGACCAGAAGAGAGACATGAAATCTAGAGGAGGAGAGAGAAACTAGATCTGTGTTTCTCTCTCTCCTCCGACACCCACTTTCGGTCACCACCGTGACTCACCTCCACCACCACGGACTCACCTCACCGACCTTCGACGAGTTCAACGTAGCCTCCATGACATCAGGCAGCAACCCACGAGTCGAGGCAGGCGAGGCCAAGATCTGATTTGGGCACCCATAGGCCATAGCGCCCTCCCACCGTCTCCGCCTCCCTCCCCAACCTCAAATCCACCTTCCATTTCCTCACCTTAGTGGCCTTCTCCACCGAGTTTCGCCGCCTAGTCGGTATGTGCCTTTAACCTCCATGAAATCCGGCAGCAACCCACGAGTCAGAGGCCGACGAGGCCAAGATCTAATTTGGGCACCCATAGACATAGCTCCCTCCAACGGTCTCTGCCTCCCTCCCCGACCTCAAATCCACCATCCATTTCCTTACCTCAGTGGGCTTCTCCACCCCGAGTTCTGCCGCCTAGTCGGTATGTGCCCCGAAATCCTCGCCTCCATGGTCATTCATCCATGGTCTACTTTGGAGGGGGAGAGCGAGAGGGCGAAGTGGAATTGGAGAAGAGAGAGGGATGACAAATGAGGCTCAGGCAAGTTGCCGAGAGAGAGAGGAGAGACAGAGTGAGAGAAGCAGAAAAAAAAAAATAAAAACAAAAAAAAACAGAGAGAGAAGAATTAAAAAAAAAAAAAGGAAGTGAGGGGTAAAATGATCATTTTGGATCAAATTGCGTGAAATTTGAATGTTTGAGGAGTTACTTGTTAAAATTACAATACGAGGGACTGAACTGTCGAATCTCAAAAAGATGAGGGTGTGACCAGTAATTTGCCCTTTATTTTATTACTAGAGTGGTACTTATTCTGTTATTGGTGAAATTGGTGAAGTGGAGAAAAATACGAAAGTTTCTTTAGATTTTGTTCCAAGTTTTCATTTTTACTAGTAAATAAACCTGGGCGATACTACAACATAACAATAATCAAGTTGTTAGTAAATAAAATGGAAGCCGTGCGAAATAAGGTTGATTGAAATTGTTTATTAATTTAGCTTACTTTGTATTAATATGAACAACCCATTATCATTATCACATCAAGAAATATTTCTTGATGTGATTGTCATGCAAGGAACAAAATTTATTTCCATGACTTCATGGGTCTTCCATTTACATTGTTCAATGATATCAGCTTAATTACACTATTTGCTTCGTAACTATTTGTCCTTAGCTAAATAAACACAATAAAAAAGTTTGCTAATTCCACCTGAATGTCCTTGCAAACTACGAGATCCCACATCGTTCGAGAGAGGGGAGGTGATGTGCTCTATATGTGACGACTCATCTTCCTCTAGTAAGACTTGTTTTGGGTGAGAGCCCAAGAACTAAACCCTAAAGGCAGGGCCCAAAGCGGACAGTATCTTGCTATGAGGACTGGGCTGTGACAGAATAAGATCAAAGCCACTCCCCGGCCAGAAGTGTCTGCCGATGAGAGCATATGTTATTTGAAGTGCAAAAGCATATGTCCTTTTGGTTTCAGGTCTTTCAATTCCAAACCATAAAGTGGAACATTCACTACACAATGAAAAAGATTAGCAGCAATTTGGAAGAGCAAACATTGCAACAGACATTGCTGGTCTTCTATATCTATATTTTAATATTTAAAACACTTGTAACTCATCAATATACATACAAGGTACTGCAGGGCATAATCAACAACGACTTGGAGCCTCCTCCTATCGTCGGAATAACTCATGGGTGTAACCTTTGGGAACACCGCAAGATGAGATTTTGCCTAAGCCAAGCCTCAGGCCGAAAGACACCTTGACGTGCCGCTACATGCCGTGTGGACATGACCTCTTAGAAAGGTCCGAAAGCATAGAAGTGAAGCACATTAGTCCCACATTAGAAACAAAGTGAAAGTTACTCCTCACTTCACCTATAAAAGTTCTTTTGTTCTCTCCTCATTGAATACTCATTTACTACTTACCTAACATTACCATGTCAACATAAATACATTAACTGACTTAGACATTGGAGGAGTAAAGATAGCCAACTGTAGTCTCTCTCTTGACGCTAGTGTATTTTACTTGATAGGTGACGTCAATGCTTTCCCTCACCAAATTAGCTAAAACTCTGAACCCGTGTCCGCGTTAATGAGATTAGACCACCCCTGAATCTTGAGCATTAACATTAACGCCGTCTGTGGGAATTCTTGATCAAAAAGGTTACTCACTCATTACTTCCATGGGTAGCGGTAAAGAGGAGAGTGCAATCGATTAGTTAAAGCAGCCCATCAACCCTCAACCTACCCACCATCCCTTAAGCACCCATAGTGCTCATGCTAGGGTTCAAAACTCCACAAAATGCTGACGCTCAATGTCAAGTTATCACTCCAGACAACACTTTACTTCTCTTTGCAGTAGAGAATGTAGCGAAAGCCGGCAGAGGATCCCAAGTCAGGATCTCGAGGCCAAGCTAGAGATGGCACTGGCAGACCTGCACCGCGCCAACAGAGAGCGCTAACATGAGCGTAAGGAGAAGGCAGCCGCCCAAAATCAAGTAGCGGAGTTGCTGGCGAAATTCAACTAACTAAAGAACGCGTTAGGGAGTGGAACCTACCCTACAGGAAGTGCACACTCACAAAGCGCAATTTCTCATTTAAAATAATAAATTAATAGAATATTGAATGAACAGTGTTCTACCCCAGAGACCTGACCCAACAGGTGTAAATAAACACCAAAAGGCAGTGAACAATGTTCTGAGCTAGTGACCCTGACCCAACATGTGAACTTGGTCTTATATATGTGGCTAAATGAGTGAGCAATGAGTTTAATTAATTCATATTCTTAATTCTTGAGTGCAGGGTAAGCTTTGGAACCAGGAAGATATAGCAGTGAAGAGGCCTTCTAAAAATTCTGCACAGGGTGATGTAGAATTTGCGAAATGAGGTAGTGTTAATTGATTCATCCATTCGACCCAAAAAAAAGAGAGAAAAAGGTAGTGTTAATTGTCAAGCTTCAACACTGCAATTTAGTTGAGCTCCTTGGCTTGTCTGGAAAGAAATGGAAGGCCTCTTGCATGTCTATGAGTTTGTCACAAATTCAAGTCTCGATAATTTCATATTTGGTAATGTTGGAAACTTGGACTTTTACTTCTAATTATGTGCAAAAAACATCCTTAAATTATGTTTTGGTTAAGTTTACTTTTGCATTAATGTGCAGATCCAAAGATGCGCGGACATTTGGATTGGGATACCCGTTACAAAACCATAATAGGCATTGGGAGGGCTCCTTTATCTCCATGAAGATTCTCGTTTTCGAACTATTCATTGTGATCTCAAAGCCAGTAACATCCTATTAGATGCAGAAATGACTCCCAAAATTGCAGATTTTGGAACGGCAAGATTGTTTGATTTTGATCCAACGCAAGGCCAAACCAGTCGTATTGCTGGAACAGGGTAAGTATTAGTTAGCTTAGGTTATGGTTGTGTTGTGCTGCTGTATTCCAATCATCCCTACGTTCATGTGATGCAATCATAGAACAGCCAATAAGAATAGAGTATAACCATGAAAAGCTTCCAATCATGTTTATTAAAGTTGAACCTTTTATCGTTCTTGGTATGTAGCGGAAATATGGCAATAAGTAATGCGTGGACACTTTTCTGTTAAATCCGATGTCTATAGTTTTGGCGTGTTGGTTTTACAGATTGTAAGGAGAGAGAGATAATTCTTGGAAAGCATGCAGAGGATCTTATAAGCTATGTAAGTGATGGAAAGTTGGCCTTTACGTGTTTTTAAGAAAGGGCCTTTCATATACTTTTTGTTATATTCTCTTGATTTACCTATTTACAATATTGCAGGTATAGAGAAGTTGGAGAGAAGAGACAGCTTCAAGTATAATATATCATCTCATCTTGACAACTGATTCAAGAAGCGAAGCACTGAGATGAATCCACATTGGATTGTTATGTCTGCAACAAAGTGTAGGTGATAGACCAATCATGGTTTCAGTTATGCAAATGCTTACTAGCAACTCTCTCTCCTCCTCTCCCAGTACCATCACAACCTTCGTTTCTCCTGAGTGGATCTGACATATCCGAGTTAGATCAATCCCACAGCAAGGCTATGCAAAATTGGTGAATGAGGTTTCGATAACAGAACAATCTCCTCGTTAGTGCTTGATGAAGGGTACTGCTAGGGAACAGATTGATGATTCAAATAACGTTTTCTGAAAGCTAATATGTATCTCATGGATAATACTTGATGTATTGCTTATGACCTTGACAATGGACTCAAGAAGTCAAACAATGAGATTCATCATCAAATTATTATTTGTGCAACAGAGTGTAGGTGATAGGCCAACCATGGCTTCAGTAGTCATTCACATGCTTACTAGCGACTCTCTCGCTACTCCTCTCCCACTCTCCTAGTACAATCACAACCAGCTTTTCTGATTGGATCCTACATGTCCGACTCAGATCAATCCCACAGTAACTCTATTCCGAAACCGGTGAATGAGGTTTCGATTACAGAACTATATCCTCATTAGTGCTTCATAAAGGGTAATGCTTGTCGTCTCAAAAAATAAAGGGTAATGCTTGGGAATAGTTTGGGTAACCATAAAATTTTTTAATGAACTTCGGATACCAAATATAGCGATTCGCAATGGACCATATACCATATGACAAATTTGCCTAAAATTAGGAGGAATTTAGAAAAATGACCCTTTTTTGGGTCTTATATTGACTTTTAACCTATATTTTAAAAGTTATTGAAATATGACTTTATAGTATGTTAAAAGTCTCAAAAGCCCTTTGTTTAATACTCATTGACACTAACCCTTCTTTGTTCAGCTCTCTTTTCTTTATTTTCCCTTCCCACAAAATTCAAAGATGAAAATTCTTCAATCTCTTGTTTTCAATTCTAGAACATTAATCAATGATATCACAGGTTCAAGCAGCATACTAATAAGGCAAAAAACCCAAATCACTTATACAAATCAGCAGCAAAAATAAAACTCTTTCTCGGTATTACATTACAAACCCTAAGGGCATCTCCAACAAAATACTTATTTAAAAAAAAAATTCAAATTTAACTAATTTTAGGTTAAGTTTGATCTCCAACAGACTAGCTAAACAAAAACTAAATTTAACTTTAGCTAAAACACCTAGTTATATTTAGCTAGAGAAGACAGAGAATTTAACTAGAAGTTAAATTTAACTTGGAATTTAGGTATTCAGCTGGAGCATAACTCAATATTTAACTAGCTATATTCTAGTTTTAGCTACTTTTATCTATAAAAATAGCTATCACTGTTGGAGATGCTCTAAGTGCCGCATGGACGCCAGAAACCCTAAGCGCACTACCAAGGCTACTGCCCACCAATCGCACCGCACCGCACCACTGTCCCAACTATGGACGATGTCACGGCCTCTCTCTCCCTAGCAACCAACGAGCTTGTCGACCTCTCCAGATCGTTGACTCTGCAGATCGTCCAATGCTGCAACACTTCATGGCATGCAGTCCTACTTGTTGGCCAGACCGCTTACTGCGAAACCAGCCCCATTGCAGGACCTCCGACGTTTCCTTCGTCAGGTGTAGGTCCTTAAGAAAGATTTCAAGATCCAAGAGAGAGCATAGAATCGTTTTATGATTGCTTTCGATCTCAGACGAGATCATAACAAGGTTTTATGTGGGGGTCCTTGGTGTTTCAACCAAGCACCGATTGTGAGCATGAATATGATGGGATTGCACCACCTCAATCTGTCACGTTGTGGGACTCCTCAGAGGGTCTGGGAAAGGCGACGGAGGGGCAAGATTTGATATTGTTTTTGGGATGGCGGTGGGGATTGGGGCATGGATTCGAAGGCGGCAGTAGAGGAGGGTTGGTAGGAAATTTCTGGGTTTGGTTCAAGAACATGGATTTTTTTTTTTTTTTTGGATTTGGTTGAAGAACATGATAAAATTCTGGGTTTTTTCGTGATCAAAACCTAGAAGATTGAAAGATTGGCAGTATTTAGACACAGGTGGGAAGAAGTTGAAACAAATCCACACCTCCTAACCCTTAACGATGGCTGGCTTTGATTGGATTCAAAATCTAAAAGGAAAAGGTTAAGGAGAATAGACTCACACAGAGGGCTAGGCTGGGTTTTGATTATGAGTATGAAAATAAATAAATAAAAAGAGAAAAATTAAAACTTAAAAACAAAATTAGTTAATTAAGGAAAAACGAAGAATTGAGGGTATAATAGACATTTTAACGGAGAAGAAATTGTCACGTCAGCTACTTAACGGAGATTTTGGATGGAGAGTAACGGAATGAACCTATTGGTCTAAAATTGAGAAATGAAGGAGTAAACGTGTGAAATTAAAAAGCGAAGAACTAAACTGTTTTTTCCGTAAAAGTTTAGGAATTAAACAGTATTTAACTCATTTTAATAAGTGAGCGTGGATGTTCGTTAATGAGTGGTACTAGATATAGGGCTGGCAATTTGGGCCGAAGCAACCGAAATTCGAGCCGGCCCGAACCGAATTGGGCCGAAGATTAGGCTTACCGACTTTTTGGCTCGGCTAAGCCGAACCGGAAGTCAGCTACAGTATGCAAATCCTCATACCGTCAGTATACCGTACCGACCGTATATATGTATACAACCAAATAGTATACAAAATGTTTAAAAACTTGGTAACAGATAGGAGTCGAACCCCTAACCTCCTGCACCGATCTCCACCTCTTAGCCACTAGAGCACACGCTGCTCTTACCATATTATGCACAAACTTTATATTTATTCCCTCATAGTCCATAGAATTAGAACAAAACAAAACAAGTCGGGCTAGATCTGCCCTCATTGATCATTCATTGTTTTTTTTTTCTTTCACTTTATTTTCTCATCTTCCTTCTTCCTCCTCTTCTTATTTCCAGTTCCATCATCATCATCATCATCATCTTCTTCTTCTTTATCAGTTCCATCAGCATCTTCTTCTTTTTGTTTGATTGCCACACAACTCGCAACCTGCAAAGTTCCACGTCCACCATCTTCTTCTTTTTAGTATATAAACCATCTGCCACAAGCTCTCAATTCAATTCAACCCAAAAACCCCCAATTTCACGATTCAATTTCTTCTTCAAATCGATCAATAACCCTAATTTTCAATCCAACCCCCAAAACCCAACTCGATTCCCTTCTGACCTGATTTGCAATATCCCTCCCAATCAGATCCAGAATGATGACGATGGAGATTAAGGTAATCTGGAGGAAGAGATTAAGGTAAACTGGAGGAAAAGCTCTGTGTTTCTAATTTCAATTAGGACTTGCAGATGGAGGAAAGTGTGATCAAGACTGTGATCGGTGCTATCTTGGTGGCGGAGCCTAATTTCAAGATCCGGCAAATTCTCTGAATTTGAGCCGAAATTCAAACCGAAATTCGGTATACCGATTTGTCGGTAACCGTCGTGGCAGCTCGGTTTCGGTTTCAGATTTGGGAAACTGACCAACTTCGGCCGGTACCCGGTTGATGGAATTTGTTGTCGGTTTTCTACCGAATCCACCCCAAACTAGATATATATACCACGTTTTCTTATTTGTCTTTTGTATTCAAGGCGGTGGAAAAATATGTAATGTACTTTTCTAGCTTGATACTATAATGAGAAACAGTTTGATTTGATTCAAAAAACGGCATGCTAAGATGTCATACGAAAATTGAAGTTTCTTACTTTAATGTAATTGCAATAATCCTTAAAACCTATCTTGATACTATAATGAGAAACCGTTTGATTTGATTCAAAAAACAAACAAAAAAACAAAAAACGGCATGCTAAGATGTCATACGAAAATTGAAGTTTCTTACTTTAATGTAATTGCAATAATCCTTAAAACCTATGTATACGGTACTAACCGTGCTCTTCTTTGTTTGGCTCTCTTTTCTTTCTTTTCCCTTCCCACCAAATTCAAAGATGAAAATTCATCACTCTTGTTTTCAATTCTAGAACATTAATCAATGATATCATAGGTTCAAGCGACATACTAATATGTCATACGAAAACTGAAGTTTCTTACTTTACTCTAATTGCAATTACTTTACTCTAATTGCAATTATCCTTAAAACCTATGTATACGGTAGTATACCCCTAGCTTATAACCTTGTCCATATCTCAATGATCATCCATCATCACAAAGAATTTGGTATAGAGTTGTACGTTCTTTGCCGACCTCTTTATCTATGTTGTAGTTTGTGTCTCCCCCTTTCAAGTTTCAACCTTCTCTTTTTTTAAAAAAAAACAAGTATTGCATTTAGTCCTGCAAAATTTTGCTTTCCTAAGGGTTTATGTTATAAGCTTTATTTTCAGGAACTGGAGATTATTTTTCCAGAATTTATTACTAAGCACCCAGAAAATTCATGCATTCAATAAATTACAAAAAGGTCATCGAGGAAGCCCTAAGCCAATCATAAACTAAATCTTTCAGTCGAACTTCATCGCTCAAACTTAACAATGACTACCAGGATCAAACTTTGGTTGTTAAACAACAAGCTCTGTAAAATTTTTGAATTGTACACATGTACTCCAGAATCAGTCATCAAGCAGGAGCAATTATGGCTCCTGGAAGAAAGATGCAATCGAAGGCCAATAAATCAAGAATCGAAGCACTGCCAATGAGAATTTTTAAACTCAATCATAATGTTAGCGTGAGTCATAGTTTAACGTTAGGAGTAGAATATATTGTAATATATTGTAATTATTTCGTAGTTAGTACTTACCTGTTATATCCCTGTAAACTTCTTTATATACCTCCGCTGTGAGATGAATAAGATCATCAGAAAATTCATTCTCTATATCTCGTCTTATTTGACTTGGTATCAGAGCAAAGATCTGAGAGGACTCTGTCTCTTATTTTCTACTTTTATTTTATCCGAGTTCGAGGAATTAATTCAAAAACTCCATTGTTAGGGTTATTGTTGCCTTCACGGCGTTACTCTCCCGTCGTTATTCCTCTTGTGTTGACATCCGTCCAAGAACGACTAGATCGTCTTCTTCCTGGACTTCGACGTCATCAGATCAGCAGCCTTCATTACCTGTCTAGATCAGCCTCAATCACCTATCTCAACTTCAACCCAGATTGCCTGCAGCACCGACCCGATCTCGACCCTTCTGCAGCAGCCCACTCCAGGTCGGCTTCGCCTGCCCTCGCTCAATCCCGCCGTCGAGCTTCTACTTCAGTTTGCTCAGTCCAGCCCACGACCGTCGACGCTCATTCTCAGTCCAGCCCACGACCGTCGACGCTCATTTTGCTTCGTCTTCAGCCTGCGACCGCCGCCGCTATCTCTCTTCAACCCAGATCGGCGTCATCCTCCCCTCTATCGCCCAGACCCGTCGGCCCTCGCTCTGCTTCGCCTGCCCTCGCTCAGTCCGCTCACGAACGTTGACGCTCGTTCTGCGCGTCATCCTTTCTCGATCCAGCCCGGCGTCGTTCCTGGTTACCAGCCCAGAATCGTTCTTCCTCCTTGATTATCAGACCGATTTTTTCTGTCCAGATCAACCTGACCCGTCCTCCTTGATTATCAGACCGGTTTTTTCTGTCCAGATCGACCTGACCCGTGCAACAAGTCGAACCCGGGTCATCCCGTGCAACAGGTTCGAAGAAGAAGAAGGAAAAAAAAAAAAAAAGGAAAATCTGCACGTTATAATATGCACGTTATACTGTTTTTTGGTTCTGTCTCTTTCATTCCGCTGCATATTCTGTGATTTTGTAATTTTACTGCTGTATTGTTGCAATGGGTGGTGATGATAGTGAAGGACAGAGCTCTAAGATCAATGAGGTCTAAAAGATTGAGGTTTCTGTTCGAAGTTCAGATGGTGGTTCTTTTGGTGGTCCGAAGCTCAATGGTACCAATTTTCGAACATGGAAGAAGATTATGTCTGTCCATCTTCGTGGCATACACAAGATGGGGTATGTGAATGGAACAACCAAAGCTCCTAGTGAGGTAGATGTGGATGCCTTTGCTAGGTGGGAGGATGATGATGGATCTGTGATGGCTCTCCTCTTCAAAGCCATGACTGAAGATGTTTTACAGTTGGTGGAAGAGTGTGATACTGCTGAAACAATATGGAAGACATTGGGGGATCTGTATACCAATGAGTCTGATTTTATACAGGTTCATGAATTGATGTGTAAGGCTGCTAGTATGCAACATAACGGGCAACCAGTAGCTGTGTATTTCACCAAGCTGAAGAATGTATGGGCTGAAATCGATCAGAAGCGTCCTTGCAAGATCAAGAATCAGGAAGATCTTGTATGGTACCAGAAGGAGAAGGAACTAGAAAGGGTTCATGTATTCCTGAGAGGGCTTGATGAGAAGCATAGCAGTGCGAAGGGAGAATTGCTTAGAATGACAGACCCTCCTAGTTTGAACACAACTTTTACATACATCCGCAAAGATGAGTCTAGGGGTCGTCAACGGGCCGGGCCGGGCCCGGCCCGGCCCATTCATTGCAGGCTTGGGCCGGGCCGGGCCGGGCCTTGCTAAATTTTTTAATAATGGCGGGCCGGGCCGGGCCGGGCTTTATTAAAAATCGAAGGATCCAAGCCCGTCCATATAAAGCGGGCCTTGCGGGCTTTTTCGGGCCGGGCCTTGCGGGCTTTATTTATAAATAAATATTTAAAGACACAAATATATTTTTTTTTAATCAAGCTTTGGAAATTCATTGGATAATGATCAAATACAACCAAAGATAATAGATCTATATTGTATCCAAAAAAATCTATATTTATATATAGATACTAATTTATTGATAATTAAATTTTTAAAGACACTAATTTTTTATAAATTTATATTTATACATCATACACTCCAAAGAGCAACATATAGCAATTCAAAGAAAAGGAGAAAACCGACCGTTGGATGTGATTATTACAATAAATTATACGTGTGGTTAAAAATTTAGTCAATTTCACCGTAGTTTCGAACTCAATCGGATTAGTCAACCGTAGTCACTTGCATGTTTTCTTGGTTGACTGATGGCGTGATAACCGCAAAAATTGCTTATTTTTTTACATCACGTTTGTAAATATTTCATCGATGGATATGAGTGGACATAAGATAAAAATTTCAATTTTAATTACAAATACATTGACAAATACCAATTTGCCTCTTAAAGTTGTATGACTTGTACATTGCATTTAAATTGTTGAGGTTCATTCTAAAGCAAACATGCAGTGGAAAATGAATTTGAAAAAACCAACCGTTTGATGGAAAGACTGTAATATTTTATGGTGGTTGTAAAAAATCCAGCTAATTTGGTTTTCATTTCGAATTCGATCAACTAGGTCAAACCTAGTTACTCTTATAAACCTATATTTATATATCACACACTCCAAAGAGAAACATCTATCAATTCAAGGAAAATGGGAAAACCGACCGTTGGATTTGATTATTACAATAAATTATGAGTGTGGTTAAAAATTTAGTCAATTTCACCATAGTTTCAAACCCGATCGGATTGGTCAACCGTAGTCGCTTGTATGCTTTCTTGATTGACCGGTGGCGTGATGACCGCAAAACTTGCTTATTTTTTTACATCACGTTTGTAAATATTTCATTGATAGATGTGCATGGACATAAGATAAAAATTTCAATTTTAATTACAAATACATTGACCTATACCAATTTGCCTCTTAAAGTTGTATGACTTATACATTACATTTAAATTGTTGAGGTTCATTCTAAAACAACTATGAAGTGGAAAATGAATTTGGAAAAACCAACCGTTTGATAGAGAGATTGTAATATTTTATGGTGGTTGTAAAAAATAAAGCTAATTTGGTTCTCGTTTCGAATTCGATCAACCAGGTCAAACCTAGTTACTCTTATAAACCTATATTTATATATCACACACTCCAAAGAGCAACCTCTATCAATTCAAAGAAAATGGAAAAACCGACTGTTGGATGTGATTATTACAATAAATTATGAGTGTGGTTAAAAATTTAGTCAATTTCACCATAGTTTCAAACCCGATCGGATTGGTCAACCGTAGTCGCTTGTATGTTTTCTTGATTGACCGATGGCTTGATAACCGCAAAACATGCTTATTTTTTTCACATCATATCTGTAAATATCCTATCGATGGATGTACGTGTACATAAGATAAAAATTTCAATTTTATTACAAAGACGTTGGCCTATATCAATTTGTCACCTAAAGTTATATGACTTGTATATTGCATTTAAAATTATTGATGTCCATTCTAAAACAACCATGAAGTGGAAGATGAATTTAGAGAAACCAACCGTTCGATGGAGAGATTGTAATGTTTTATAGTGGCTGTAAAAAATCCAGCCAATTTAGTTCTCGTTTCGAATTCGATCAACTAGGTCAAACTTAGTTACTATTATAAACCTATATTTATATATCATACACTCCAAAGAGCAACCTCTATAAATTCAAATAAAATGAAAAAACCGACCGTTGGATGTGATTATTACAATAAATTATGAGTGTGGTAAAAAAATTAGCTAATTTCATCATATTTTCAAATCCGATCTAATTGATCAACCGTTGTCACTTGTTTTTTAGAATATATATGCACATATTTTCTATAAAAATATGAGAATTTCCACACACACACACACACATATATATATATAAATATAAACACACACATACACACATCTATCTCTATATATATATATATATATATATGTATATATATATATAAAACACACACAGTGCACATACATATCTCTCTCTCTCTCTCTCTCTATATATATATATATATATATATATATATATATATAAGCACACACACATATCTATTATATATATGTGTGTGTATATATATATATATAAACATACACACATACACATATATATTAATATATATATCTATATATATATATATTCACAAACACACACAAATATATATAATATATAAAAAATAGTTTACGGGCTTTTACGGGCCGGGCCTAGGCGGGCTTTTACGGGCTGGGTCTAGCGGGCTTTTGACCGGCCGGGCCTATGGGCCGGGCCGGGGTTTTCCGGGCTTTTTAGCGGGCCTCCATCGGCCCACCTAGGCGGGCTTTTGCTGGCTTTTTGACGGGCCGGGCCGGGCTTTTGGCCCTCCGGGCCGGCGGGCCTCCATCGGCCCACTTGATCCGCGGGCTTTTTGATGAGGCCTAGATGAGTCTCAGCAGGAAAGTGTCAAACATGCACAGGTTGAAGTATCTAGCCTCGCCGTTCAGGCCAAGTCACGGGCACCTTTCCTTCAGCAGCAGCGTTCAGCCCCACTTCATCAGCAAGGTTTCCCACAAGCCTCTACTAACCGCCCTCGTTCTCAATGTTCTTATTGCACTGATCTTGGGCATGTTCGGGAGACTTGTTGGAAGTTGCATCCACACCTTAAACCTAAAAATCAAGGTTTTCGTCCCAAAGGGAAAGCAGCTGCGGTTCAATTGGTCCAAGAACCAGATTTCTATGGAATGACTGGCCAAGATCATCATACGGCTGGTGGAGCTACTCCTACAACCTCTATAGCTGGTCGAGGTAAAATTGGTATGGCTTTAAAGGTTTCTAACTTTTTTGGTTCTGATACATGGATTATTGATTCTGGTGTCTCCGATCATATGACTTATGACAAATCGTATTTTGCTGAATTGTCTTCCCTGCCCGTGTCCTATGTAACCAATGCCAATGGTGAGGCCTTTCCTGTGTTAGGGTCAGGGTCAGTTCGTATCACTCCCACCTTAAAACTTCATAATGTGTTATATGTGCCTGACTTGTCTCACCATTTGATATCTGTTCCCCAGTTGAATACTGAGTCTAAATGCTCCGTAACCTTTTATCATATGTATGTGATTTTTCAGGATCTTCTCACCAGGGAGATAATCAGTCGGGGGTATCTGAGGGGCAGGTTGTTCCACTGGATCAGACATACGCAGGAGAGAAACCAGGAGCACAGTCTCACACCGCTTTGACTTCGAGTTCTGATAAGCTAAGTGAAATTTGGTTGTGGCATCGCCGTTTAGGGCATCCCTCTTTTAGTCTTATGAGAAAAACCATGCCTACTTTGTTTATTGGTGTGGATGAGTCTATTTTACATTGTGAAACATGTGTTTTGGCAAAGAGTCATCGTGCTACTTATTCTCCTAGTATTTCTAATAAAAGTGTTACTCCTTTTGAGTTGATTCATTCTGATGTTTTGGGACCTTCTAGAGAACCCACGGTATTGGGTATGAGATACTTTGTGTTGTTTATTGATGATTGTACGAGGTTGTCATGGGTTGGTCTTCTTAAAACCAAAGATGAAGTATTTCCAGCTTTTCAAACCTTTAGCACTCTTGTTCAAACACAATATCATAGCACCATTAAAGTCCTTCATTCTGACAATGGGGGAGAGTATGTTAATCATGTTTTCCAAGAGTTTTTCAAAACCCATGGGATTGTTCACCAAACTACATGCCCACAAACACCAGAACAAAATGGTGTGTCTGAAAGGAAAAACCGTCATTTACTTGATATGGCTCGTGCCCTTCTCTTTAGTGCTCATATGCCTAAGTATCTTTGGGGCGATGCCGTCCATATTGCCTCTCATCTTATCAATCGTCTTCCATCCAGTGTCCTTCAGGGAAAAATTCCATTTGAAGTTCTTGCATCTCATGTCTCCTTACCTTCATTTCATAATCTTCCAGCTCGTGTCTTTGGTTGTGTTGCTTTTGTCCATGTCCCTAAAAACCAAAGGTCTAAGTTGGATGCCCGGGCACTTAAGTGTGTGTTTGTTGGTTACGGAGGCTATCAGAAAGGGTACAAATGTTATCATCCACCTACCAGAAGGTAGTATGTCACTATGGATGTTACTTTCTTTGAGGACATGAGTTATTTTTCCTCTTCGGATACAGCTCTTCAGGGGCAGAATTTATATTTTGAAGAGCTGTATTATGGAGAGGGGGAGGAATCAGAAGGAGGAGTGGAAGTCACACAAGCAGGAGGTATTTTGACTGATCCAGTTGAAAGCATCAGCTCATCATCTCCAGAAGCAGAAGCTTCAGACATCCAGACACCAGTTTCAATCATTGAGAATGCAGTTGAAGACCCAACTGCCCCTCCTACCATCACTTCTACCCCTGACCCACAACTTCTTGGTCCTGAAGATCACTCATTTGAGGTATGTCCATCCACTGGTACTAGTAATAGTGAGTCTAATGTTGAGCAATATGTGTTACCAAATAGGACCACTCGCGGTCAATCAGCCAAAAGATATGAACCTACTCTTACAGCCAAATCAAAATACCCCGTAGCCAATTATATGTCCACTAGGAGGTTGTCTAAGTCATATGAATCATTTGTGAATCAAATATCTGCTGTATCAGTACCTAACAGAGTGCAGGATGCGTTGGGGGATCCAAAGTGGAGGAAGGCAATGAAGGAAGAGATGGAGGCATTGCAGAAGAACAGTACTTGGCAACTTGTGTCTCCACCACAAGGCAAGAAGGCTGTAGGTTGTCGTTGGGTGTTTACTGTGAAACATAATGCAGATGGATCAGTGAGTCGGTACAAAGCACGCCTTGTAGCAAAGGGGTTTACTCAGACATATGGTATAGACTACGATGAAACATTTGCTCCTGTGGCCAAGATGAACACTATTCGGGTTCTGTTCTCATTTGCCGCTAGTTTAAACTGGCCACTCCGACAGTTTGATGTCAAGAATGCATTTCTTCATGGAGAGTTAGCCGAGGAAGTGCACATGAGCCTTCCACCTGGGTATGTCGTTACTTCTCCTGGTGATTTTGTATGCAAATTGAGAAAGTCACTGTATGGTCTCAAACAGTCGCCTCGTGCTTGGTTTAGAAGATTTTCACAATTCATGCGGAATGTTGGTTACAAACAGAGCAACTCAGATCATACCTTATTCCTCAAGCACCAACAAGGGAAGGTAACAGCTCTAATTATTTATGTGGATGATATGGTAATCACTGGCAATGATACTGTTGAGATGGATAGACTGCAGAGACAGCTAGCCTCTGAGTTTGAGATGAAGGACTTGGGTGAACTTAAGTACTTCTTAGGAATTGAGGTAGCCAGGGGGAGAGAAGGGATCTACCTATGCCAGAGGAAGTACGTTCTTGACTTGCTGACAGAGACAGGTTTGTTGGATTGCAGACCTATTGATACTCCTATTGAGCAGAATCATTGTTTAGCTGAGTATCCAGATCAGGTACCTACTGATCGAGCTCGCTATCAGAGGTTAGTTGGACGCTTAATTTATCTAGCTCATACTAGACCAGATGTTGCATATGCAGTGAGTGTGGTGAGTCAGTTCATGCATAACCCGAGTGAGAGTCACATGGATGCTGTTATGAGAATTTTAAGGTACCTGAAGTCAGCTCCAGGAAGGGGAGTGTTGTTTTCTAAACACAACAACATCCTTGAGGTTTGTGGCTTTACAGATGCAGATTGGGCTGGAAATATTACAGACAGGAAGTCAACATCAGGTTACTTTACATTTGTGGGAGGTAATTTGGTTACATGGAAGAGTAAGAAACAGAAAGTTGTGGCACGATCTAGTGCTGAGGCTGAGTATAGAGGTATGGCTCACGGAGTGTGTGAATTATTGTGGCTGAGAAATCTGTTACGTGATCTGGGTTTCAAACTCAAAAGTACTATGCAGTTGTATTGTGACAACAAGGCAGCCATTGATATATCACAGAATCCAGTACAACATGATCGTACTAAGCATGTAGAGGTTGATCGTCACTTTATAAAGGAGAAGCTAGATGCCAAAATTATTAGCTTTCCTTTTGTTCCATCTGAAGAGCAACTTGCAGATATACTTACCAAAGGAGTTTCCAGGAAGGTATTTTATGACTCACTAAGCAAGTTGGGCATGATTGATGTATATGCGCCAACTTGAGGGGGAGTGTTAGCGTGAGTCATAGTTTAACGTTAGGAGTAGAATATATTGTAATATATTGTAATTATTTCGTAGTTAGTACTTACCTGTTATATCCCTGTAAACTTCTTTATATACCTCCGCTGTGAGATGAATAAGATTATCAGAAAATTCATTCTCTATATCTCGTCTTATTTGACTCATAACACATTAACAATACATGAATGTTGAGAAATGGCAGTGAGAAAAGGAGAGTTCTGGAAAACTTATAAGGAGATAAATATGGTATAAATGACTTTTGAGCTGCTCAAAAGGTTAAATATCAAAAGTTTTTAAAAACCAGATTAAAAGTCAATTCAATAGATGAAAAAAGGTTATTTCTCAAAATTTCTTTAAAATCAGCTATGAGCTTGCACTTTTCCTTATTTATCTCATCTTTAGACCAACATTACGTGCTAACGACGCAAGAGCACCGATCATGAGGTCAACCGCGGCGGCCACGTGTAATTTAATAAGAAGCCGTAAGAGTTAGAAGCGACAGAAAAAAAAAACTTAATTCCGTCATGAAGGACTTGGTTCAAAGCCTGAAATTATAATGAAATGATCTCCCAGTAGATTGCTGTGTCTAGCTGATAGGTTGGCTCTTTTTCCGAATCATCCTGTTCCAATCAATTAGTCAAAATATACTAACTTATTTGCTTGATTGAATGAGTCCTCCCAGTCTCCCACCACAGGGATATTAGTTTCATTTAGAGACTACATGGAATGCCATAGAAGGCAAAATGGATTCCCCATCCTTTGGGTTCTTCTTGTCAATACAACTTGTGTTGCTCCTAGCTCAAGCCGATCAGTCAATAGACAGCTTTTGTGGCCAGAACGGTAACTACACCGCCGGTAGCACCTATCAGACAAACCTCAACGACCTTCTCGATTCTCTTTCCTCCCCCGGCAACAATAACGGCTACGGTTTCTACAGTTCCTCCGTCGGAGTAAACTCCGACAAAGTTAATGCATTCGGCCTCTGCAGAGGAGATGTCAAGGCCGATGATTGCGAAAGTTGCGTCAGCCAAGCTGGTGATCCTCTCAAAAAAGCTTGTCCTATTCAGGAGGAGGCCATTATATGGTACGACTATTGCATGTTACGCTACTCGAATGAATCATTATATGGGATCGTGACAACAGTCCCTGCTTTGTTTCTGTACAACATACAAAACGTTTCGTCACCGGATGAGTTCAATCGGCAGCTGAAGTTGTTATTGGAAGGACTAATTACTAAAGCTGCAGCAGGAGGTACTGATAGGAAGTTTGCACTGGGCACAAACACAACCGCCAGCTTTGTAACAATATATGGACTTGCACAGTGTACTCCAGATTTGTCGCTGGAAGAATGCACCCAATGCTTAAATGCAGCATTGGCAAAAATCCCACTGTATAGTTATGGGAAGATTGGTGGGAATGCTGTTGCACCAAGTTGTATCTTAAGGTATGAAGAGTACAACTTCTTTTACCCCGGGGCTGATGCACCCGCTCCATCGCCACAATTAGAAACACCAGTCTCTCCTCCTCCACCACAACCGTCAGGTATAATCCTCATTAATAGACCCTCTAGTTTTGGATGTGAGTAATGTGTATTTAGCGACTCTGTTTTAAAACAGGGGAATGTTTTCTAAACAGGGGAATGTTTAATTATTTCGTAACTGGCAATTCAGCCACAAATACTTTCGGTTTGAGTATAGAATATTCCTTAAAATTTTCAGGAGAGAAGAAGAACAATACATCTCGGAACATCATCATTGCGGTGACAATCGTTGTTTCTCTCGCACTGATTGCATTGGCAATTTGGATTTATCTGAGATTTTGGAAGACAAAGAAACCACTTGATGGTAAGTTCAGATTTTTTTTTTGTTCACATCCCAAATAACATTAATATGGTGGACAACTCACTACTGTTATGAGCACCTAGATTCAAACATACATATAACAAGTTAGAACTTAATTTTTCTTCAAAACATGCAATGTACTTATTTGAGTTTTGTTGAACTGTTTCTTATACCAAGAAGCAGATGATATTATGAGCGCAGAAGCCCTGCAATTCGAGTTTGATTGCATTAGAGTTGCTACAAATAACTTTTCTGAAGCAAATAAGCTTGGACGAGGCGGATTTGGTGCTGTTTATAAGGTAATTTAACTCTAAACATGAAAAATAATGTCAGTCTATATGCGTCTAAAGGAGTATTAACTTAATTTTCAGATCTTAATTCTTGAGTGCAGGGAAGGCTTTGGAATGAAGAAGAGATAGCGGTGAAAAGGCTCTCCAGAGATTCTGCACAAGGAGATATAGAATTTAAAAATGAGGTGGTGCTAGTAGCAAAGCTTCAACATCGAAATTTAGTTAGGCTCCTTGGTTTCTGTCTGGAGAGAAATGAAAGACTTCTTGTCTATGAGTTTGTCCCAAATGCAAGTCTTGATCACTTCGTATTTGGTATGGTTGAAGACTTAAAATTCCGTTCTACTTATGTGTGTGACTTTCTTTTTATGAGTACCTCTGCAACAAACATCAATAGTCGTTAACGTAATTATATGTTTGCACCCATGTGCAGATCCAATCAAACGTGAACAGTTGGATTGGGATATTCGCTACAAGATCATAGTAGGCATTGGGCGAGGACTCCTTTACCTTCATGAAGATTCTCGTCTTAGAATTATCCATCGCGATCTCAAAGCAAGTAACATTTTATTAGATGCAGAAATGAACCCCAAAATTGCAGATTTTGGCATGGCAAGATTGTTTAATATCGATCAAACGCAAGGCGAAACCAGTCGAGTTGTGGGAACCTAGTAAGTGTCTCATCACTTAAATTGAGTTCTGCTAAGTTCATGTGATTAAATTATACAAGTTCAGAACAAACAATGAGATAATCTTAGCATAACCATGAAATGTTTTCCTCCATGTTAATGAAAGTCAACCATGTTGTTGTTGATATGCAGTGGATATATGGCTCCTGAGTATGTAATGCGCGGACATTTTTCTGTGAAGTCCGATGTCTATAGCCTTGGTGTGTTGGTTTTGGAGATAGTAAGCGGACAGAAAAATAGCTCTTTTCGTCATGAAGGAAATTTGGAGGATCTTCTGGGCTATGTAAGTAACATTTTTATTTTCTTTTTGGGCACATGGATTTTAAATATTGCAGCCTAGTATTGCAATTGACTGCAACAAAAGAAAGAAATACATGAAATTATCTTTGATTTTGTTTTTACAAATTCAAAATTATGCAGGCATGGAATAGTTGGAAGGAGGGGACATCTTCAAATTTGATAGATCCCATGTTAAGGACTGGTTCGAGGCCTGAAATAGTGAGATGCATCCATATTGGATTGTTATGTGTTCAACAAAGCATAGGTGATAGACCAACCATTGCTGCAGTCATTCAAATGCTTACCAGCAACTCTGATGATCTCCCAGTACCCTCACAACCAGCATTTTATATATATAATCAAGGCATTGGATCCTCATCCGACATGTCGTTGGGATTTGAGAGTAACTCAGGATTGACATGGTCTGATCAATCCAAAAGCAACTCTGCCAACAAACCTATACTAGAAGCTTCATCTACCCGTTAAAATTTCACAGACACGTTTTTTATATTTTATTTTGTTATTTATTATTGATATGCAATTTTCCTATCAGTTAGCTTTAGAGAGACGTTAAAAATAACTTAGCTTTGACTAATTAAGGAACAACATCCCTTGTTTTCGTTGCGAGTATAATTTATTTAGCTACTCTGTTTTGAAACAAGAATGTTTATTAATTATTATCGTTATATTCCTACCTGCTAAGTTGTTCTTTGATTTTCTTTTGACCGGTTAAAATACAACCTAATTGAAAAGTTCAGCCACAAAATGCCTTCAATTCAAGTACAGAAGATATTCCTGATTTTTGCAGGAAAGAAGTAATACATCTCGAAACATCATCATTACTGTGACAATGGAAAGCTTTCACTGTTGAAGTTAATCCATTAACTAGGAAGTAGGAACCATGAACTAATTTAGTCCAGCTCAGGCAGAACTCAGAAGATTATGCAAATTACATGGCCGCTCACTTTGGTTGGATTAGATTGAAACATTGGTCAGCCATGAGGCAAAGGTACGTAGCCCCGACCCAAAGAAAAAACACATTGGGAGGGACCAAAACTAAGCACGGCTTTATATATATAGTGAACTAGTGAAGGCATTATTAGCTAGGCATGTGGTGAACCGTGGCGGCGAGACCTTAGAAGTTTGTTGCCAGGGACTATTTGCGTCTGGGTAGTAAGTTGGAAAATTGATGGTTTTTGTCCTGAACCACTCCCGTAGCAATCAATGGTTTATTTTAATAATGAATTTGATTAAGATGTTCAAGTTCAAATTCAGAATATAATGATGTTTCTTTCATTGTTTCTCGGGGGCCGGCAAGCAAAGTATGGTTTCCTCATCATCAAGCTTTAGATTGTTTCTTTCATTTTTTTTTTTTAACTTTATAAAAGGCAACTCAAAGGTTTCTGAGACCCAAAATAAATCATTTAAACGCATGTGAAATGCTACAACTGTGTATTGCAGCACAGTGTTTGACCACTTTAACAGCTTCGGGGTTCGAATCTAGATTGGGGAGCACACCCAACTAGGCAAGAACCACTAGGCCACTTGCGGTGGTTTAGATTGTTTCTTTCATTGATAGAACTTGTGTTGCGCGTAGCTCAAGCCCTTGATCAACCGGATTTCCTGTACGACTTCTGTATAAACGAGACAGGTAACTATACCGCCTCGACACTCTTCTCCTTTCTCTCTCCTCTTCCAGTAACGGTAACGGCTACGGCTTTTACAACTCCAACTCCTCCTTTGGAGAAAACTCGGACAAAGTTTATGCACTCGGCCTCTGTAGAGGAGATGTTGAGGCCAATGACTGCGGCAGTTGCCTTAGCGACGCCAGATATCGTCTCACGGCGGCCTGTCCTGTTCAGAAGGAGGCCATTGGGTGGTACGAAGATTGCATGCTACGCTACTCGAATCAATTCATATATGGGAAGCTGACATTATCTCCTTCTTTGCGTATGTTGAACCTACATAACGTGTCGTCAACACTAGTGGAGGAGTTCAACCAAAAGCTTCAGCCCTTGTTGGAAAGACCGTCTAGTCAAGCTGCTGAAGGAGGTACTGATCGTAAGTTCGCAGTAGGCTGGCAAAACACAAGCGCCGCCAATGTAACAATATATGGACTCGCACAGTGTACTCCAGATTTGTCAGCCCAAGAATGCACTGAATGCTTCCAAATAGCTTTGGCAAAGATCACAGTCTGTTGTTTGGGGAAATTTGGTGGGAGAGTTATTAAACCCAGCTGTAACTTAAGGTATGAAATTTACTCAGTTTTTGACATTGCAGCTGTGGCACCCACACCTTCGTCACCATTAGCAACACCGGCCTCTCCTCCACTGCTGTCAGGTATATTCCCTATTCATAATTTGATACACCCTTTATTTTGTCACCGTATCTATGTCGCAACTCTTATATATTGTTTACTTTCATTTAATTTCTTTATAATTGGGAAAAATAGTTATTATTCTTCATTTAATTATCTGATCTAAAACTAGTTTCTTTAAACCCTCTGGAATCCTTTGCTGCTTGAAAATTTAGCCACAGAATGCTTTGAGTTGAGTAGAGAGGATTCTTGATTTTTGCAGGAAAGAAGAAGAGTAATACATCCCGAAGAAAAGTCATCATCACCGTGACAATTGTTGTTCCTCTAGGGGTACTGATTGTATCCATATCGATTTATTTGAGTTTAGTTATGAAGACAAAGTTTGAAGGTAATTAGTTTGTGATTAATTACTTCTCCTTTTAAATGAATGCGGTGATCAACTCTCTACTGTTAATCTCCCAGTATCCTCACAACCAGCATTTTATATGTATAATCATGGCATTGGATCCTCATCCGACATGTCCTTGGATTTGAGAGTTACTCAGGATTGACATGGTCTGATCAATCCAAAAGCAACTCTGCCAACAAGGGTTTCAACGACCCGTTAGAATTTCACAGACACGTGTTATTTTATTTTATTTTGTTATTTACTATTGATATGTAATTTTCCTATCAATATTTAGAGAGACGTTAAAAATAACCTAGTTTGACTAATTAAGGAACAACATCCCCTGTTTTCTTTGCGAGTATCATCTATTTAGCGACTCTGTTTTGAAACAGGAATGTTTTATCATCCTCATATTCCTACCTGCTAGGCTGTTCTTTGACTTGAATTTCTTTTGATTGGTTAAAATACAACCTAATTGAAAAGTTCAGTCACAAAATGCTTTCAATTTAAGTACAGAAGATATTTCTGATTTTTGCAGGAAAGAAGAAAGTTAATACATCTCGAAACATAATCATTATTGTGACAATGGAAAGTTTCCACTGGTGGTGTTAATCCATTAACTAGGAGCCATGAACTAATTTAGTCTAGCTCAGTCAGCAGAATATGCAAATCACATGGCCGCTCAGTTTGGTCCTACTAGATTGAAACATTGATCAGCCACAAGGCAACCGTAGTGATAGGAGCATAATTGTACATTATCTATATCAAATTCCTCTATATTTTCATGGTTAGTTCTCGATATTTTGTAGTTATTTACTTTTTCTAGTTGTTTTGCTGGTACTTTGGAGCAAAAGAGAAGAAAAGAAGTAAAAGAGGGATTGAAAGTCAAAATCAGCAAATTTGTCTGTGCAGATTAGTCAAGTTCGACAGAGTACCGAGAGCAGCTCAAAACGAACTATAATAATGATCTTTATATTGATTGAAAGTCTCGGATTTCTAGTTTCTATGTCTTTTCGCGGGTCGTGAATATCATTTTCCTAGAAGAAGTTATGACCGATTTAGTACAAAGAGGTCATGCTGCGCGTGAATCTGAATCCAAACAAGAAAAGATTGTCTCCTAGAAAGAAGAACACGAGATCTTAAAGGTGATATGCTGAAAATCAGATGGAATCTATCAACGAAATCAAGTTTAAAAGTCCTACAATCTGTAGGAATTTTGGAACCAGTCAAAAAATTCCTCATAAAGTCCTTCTTTAATTGGAATTCAAATACCTTAATCCTTGGAGGAGAAGAAGTCGTGATGTGTTAACTATATAAAAAGGAGGATTTGACATTATTGTAGACATCTTTGGACACGTAACATCAGTCCATTGTTGCCATCCTCTCCTCCCTCTCATTTATTGTTTTATCTTATTTTCTTTATTCTATGTATAGCTACTAGTTTTTGATAGTGTAAACTCAGATTTTGTTGTTAATTTTATAGTTTCTTGGATATTGAATGTTTCTTAATTCATTAGTTTCTCATTGATAAATTGTGGTTTATTTTATTATGGTTGCAAACGTACTAAGCATGCTAGGATTTTATTACTATGATTTTGTGCTTAGATTATCATGTCAAGCATGTTATCTAGAGTAGCACATGAGTGACTTGAGGCCCATTCATATGAATTAGCTTCTTGGTAGATTAGGCCAACATTAGTTCCGGAATTGTTTAGCTTTATTCACAACCTTTTTGTTCTTAATGACTTTTGACGTGAAGGCTGTGCGAGAACATCACTTTAGGATGCACATGTCATGCACTTAACATATCAAGCATGAATGTTAATAGATTAAGGTCAACACATCATTGACTTAGCTTGGGTAAAGGCATTCAATTGAAAAGAATCATATAGGTTAACAAATCTTAGGGGAAACATGATCTAGTAGTGTGTGGTTGTTCCTAGCTATTGTTTATCTCATCTATATCAAAACCCAAAGACAAAACTAATTTATTTTCCCTTTTCTATTTTCTTCACTTTTCTATTCTCTATTTTGTTTTATTTATTTAGTATAGTAAATCAACTCCGATTCCCCTAAAATTTTGTGTGAGTCGTTCTTAGTGTGTTTAGTTCGTTTCTGTAAATTTTCATATTTTTTTGTCTAAGTAGGGTTTTTAATTTTGTATTTATTAGAGGTCATTTTAGTATTTTGTTTGTTTCGAATCTAGATTTGCATATTAAGCACAATGCTCTGCGGGAGAACCCCTTCTTTCCTATACTACGATTGATTAACAAGTGCGATTGCAGGGTTAAATTATTACGCCTATTTTAGGTGTATAAGGTAGCCCTAGCCCAAAAGGAAAATGGTCTTTAACCCAGAGCACCGAAATTGGCCGAAATGAACTCATTTAGTCCACCAATATATTTTTATTCTCACTAACGCAATTTAAATTAAATTGACATTTTTACCCTTAGTCTGATTAAAAAACTACATCTATGCCATGTCATGCCCCCCTCTCTCTCCCCCTCTTCCCCTTCACGCTCACAGCCTAGAGCCTCAGTGCCAGCCGATGATCCTTGTTGCCGTCGTCGCCAGTTACCAAAACCACTCTCTCTCTCTCTCTCTCTCTCTCTCTCTCTCTCTCTCTCTCTCTCTCTCTCTCTCTCTCTCTCTCTCTCTCTCTCTCTCTCTCTCTCTCTCTCTCTCTCTCTCTCTCTCTCACGGCCCAGATCCTCGGTGCCTGCTGATGATCCTTGTCGCCATCATTGCCGGTCACTAAAATCGATCTCACCTAGATCTCTCTCTCACCACCGACTCTGACGCCACCTCGTATTCTGCTCCGCCAAAACACCTGATCGCACATATCCTTCATATTCTTCTCCCATCGCCAATCAGGTCCTTGCAATCTTCTTCTCGCCAGCCGTCCCTCCTCTCATTGTCGATCTCGAACCTTCCGAGCCCAACGGAGTCCTCGCCAATTCTTTGAACTTCGGCCGCACCCAGTACATGCATCTCGATTGACTTCAGCCAACTGACCAAACTTGCAGCGCTGACTCGGACGTCATCAGACCTTTGAAGCTCCACGCTCCAGTACAGGAGTTCGGGTCAAGGCTCATGACGGCGTCATTTTTTTTTTGGGTAAAATAGAGGCAAAAGTCCTATAATGAGAGAAAAAAGAAAAAAAAATTGTCTCTTAATTAAACAACGGAAAAAATTCAGTTTACCCCCTAAACTTTGGGCCTAAAATCAATCTGGTCCTTAAATTATTTTTTTAATCAGGCTGATCATTGTACTCTCAAACAACATCATCGAGTCCAAATTTTGAATTCGGGTCCAAAAATGACGTCACTTGCTGAGATGGAGCCTACATGTGAGCCCACACTTTAGGTTTTTAGATCCTAAAGGTGGGCAGAATGGACATTCTTACAGTAAAAAGTTAAAAAAAAAAAAAACTCAGAAGACTTCGTGTAACCGGAAATCGGAGAAGTCTATTCCACGCCACCAAACCCATCAAATTCCCTTTCTTTCTTCTACTTTTTGTCATCAACACCCAAACTCAAACCCAATGCTATCAAATTAAACTCCAAAACCCAATTCCTATCAAATTCAAATCCAAAACCCAAACTCAAACCCAATTGCTATCAAATTCCAATCCACTTCTTCGATCTCACCCTTGATGGCCATGAGCAGAGACTTCTTAGGATCGGAGCCGTCGTACTGCTTCAGCTCCTTAGCAGTGATCTTCCAATGACGAAGTGGAAGTGGACATAAAAGGAAAGAGTGGAGGAGAGAGAAGGCGAGAAGAGAGAGAAGGAGCCGAAAAAGAAGAAGCGGGCCTTGGTGGCCCAGGTTTCCAACGCCCATCAATCCATTAACTTCAATGCCCAATTTAGCCTACCCCTTACAGCCGTCGATCTTCGCGCTGCCACCGAAGTAATCTACTCCCAAACTCAAAAATCCAAAATCCAAAATTTCCATATCAAACTAAAAATCAAATTTAAGATCCTTCATCGTCATTGTTGTTGTACCTTTTGGAGGATGGTCTCGGCGGCTCTGAGTTTGGAATAGAGGGAGGGCAAGATGGAATGGCGTTTTCTTTGTCGTTGGCGGCTCTGAGTGAGATGGCGTGGCATTTTCTTCGTCGTCGGCGAAGCTGAAGAATTTGGGGCTTGGTTTTGAGGCCTCTTGAGCTTTGCGGGCGAGGGAGGGTTTCGGGGTCATAGAACGGGTCACCGATATAGAGAAAGGGAGAGAGAGAGAGTAAAAATTAGAAATTATATTAAATTCAAAATGTCCATTTTACCCTCCTTAAGGGTTTAAAAATCTGAAGTGTGGGCCCCTGGTAGACTCCAACTCAGTAGTTGACGTCATTTTTGGACTCGGATTTAAATTTTGGACTCGGGAAATGTTGTTTGAGAGTACAAGGACCAGCCTAATTAGAAAAATAGTTTAAAGACCAGATTGATTTTAGGCTCAAAGTTCAAGGGGGTAAACTTAATTTTTTTTCCTTCATTTATTAGGGGGCAATAAATGTTGGAAAACATTTGTTGCCTCTAATAAAAGTTTTGAATTGATGTAATCTCCTCATTTTTTCTTTAATCAAAGTTTTATTTGTCTAATTTTACGGAGATTAATTAGTTCTCATTTCGAAGAACTAAAGGTTTATTAGGGACAATAATGGTTTATTGGGGGCAATAAAGGTTTATTGGGAGGCAATAAATCTCTCTAGCGACTTATGAGATCTTCGACGATCTCTTTGGGCACCTTCAGTGAGGTTTTCAGAGAAGTCCAACGGTCGATGACCATGCTCCAGCGACCGATAACTGGACTGCAGCGAAGTCTCCTATGGCTTCTCTCTCTTTATGTAACAAAGAGGTGAGGGCAAGATAGTCTAAAAAAACAAAAACAAAAAAATTAATTGGGTATTAATTAGGGAATAGTAGAATACCTCATAGAGTCTTTATGGGTAAGTGGAAAAAAAAAAAATAAGTGGGCGGTGCAAGGAGGGAAAATCCCTAAAATTAGAGTAAATGGTCAAAATCCAAGGAAAAACTAAGAATTAATTTCAGTTTATCCCCCTGAAGTTTGGAGGTGTCATCATTCCACCCGCTCTACTCTCGATTTTGAATTTTTAACTCCTAAGCTTTCCAATTTTAGTCTTCCTGTCGAATCTCTCATGTTCTATCCAAATTAGACATTAAGTTCAACTTTAGGGGCCCACTTCAAGGGCTAAAAAAATCATTTCAAGATAGAAAAAATTTTGAAAAAATAAAAAACTCATTTCTTCTTCTTCTTCTTCTTCTTCTTCTCTCCCTCTCATTTCCGATGGGCAGCCCCAAAGACCCACCCCCCTTCAATCCACTCCACCTGACCCGTCTCCTCTTCTCTCCTCCAATTTACCTTTCCACGTACTCCACCACCCGTTCGGTCAAACCCTCACGATCCTGACCATCGATTCCTTCATCAACCCTAGCTACTTCTCCAAGTTGGCGCTGTCTTTCTTCAAAAACCAACGAGTCAGCATCAATTTTCGATCTGAACATATATATATATATATATATATATTCAAAGCCTCAGCCGGAAATTTTACCAGAAAGGTAAAAGAAAATTGACGGCGCAAGATGGAAATGAAGGAGAGGCTAACGGTGATAAGACGGCCAGTTTGGTTACAGATGCAATTGTAGAGCAACAGAATCAGAGCTAAGAGAGTAAAAGAGTCAAGAAATTCGACCAACCTGGATTCTGGAGCCTCGGCTACTGAAACAGATCTGGGGAAATTTGAGCTGTACTATGACAAGGAGCAAGGTTGGGTAGAAGCGCGGCGGAGGTTACCAGGAGGCGGATGCATTGTACGGAGGTTCACCGGAGGTAGAAGAGAGGTAGAGGTTCACTGATGTAAGCTTTTTCTTATCTGGGTCTCTGATTTTGTTTGTGATTCTGGTGTAAAACTCTAAATTCTTCCATAGTATTTTAGTAATCTGGGCATGTGGATGTAGTTATGGTTATTGCAAATTGTGTCAAAGATTAGGGATTGTTTGTTTGCAAATTCTGGGTATTGGTGGAATGCCTACATGATGAAGTTAGGGTATTGGCGGTGATTTTGGTCGCTGGAGATCAAAAAAGAAGAAGTGGTGTTAGCTTACAAGTTAGAGTGTCCACTACTTAGGATCGAAGTCCTGTGTTCGAGTCACCATAAGAGTAGGAGTGAAATCATTTGATATTTTTAAAAACAAAAAAAATGAGGTTGATTTCTAAGCTGGGGTTACAAGCGTAATTTTCCTTTCCATCTTGTGACGTCACGTCAGTAGTTAATGTCCAATTTGAATGGAGCATGAGAGATTGGACATGGAATACTAAAATAGAAAAAAATTTGAGGGATAAAAATTTAAAATTAAGAGTAAAAGATGTGATATAATGACGGCCCGAACTTCAAGGTAAACAGAAATTAATCAAAAAACTAAGCATAGCTCTATATAATACGTGGTCAACCGTGGCGGCGAGACCTTGGAAGTTTCTTGCCAGCATTATTTTTGTTCTGATCCACTTCCGTATCAGTCAATGTTTAATTATATAATTAATTAATTTCGGTATCAGTCAATGTTTTAATTATATAACTAATTTGATTAAGATGTTCTTCAAATTCAGAATATAATGGTGTTTCTTTCTTAGTTCATCGGAGGCGGCAAGCAAAATATGGTTTCCTCATCATCAAGCTTTGGATTGTTTCTTTCATCGATACAACTTGTGTTGCTCGTAGCTCAAGCCCTTGATCAATCCCCATTTCTGTCCAGCTACTGTATAAACAGCTCAGGTAACTACACCGCTGCTAGCCTTACAAGACAAACCTCAACACTCTTCTCCTCTCTCTTTCCTCTTCCATCAACGGTAATGGCCACGGCTTTTATAACTCCTCCTTCGGAGAAAACTCCGACAAAGTTTATGCACTCGGGCTCTGTAGAGGAGATCAAGCGGCCGACGACTGCAGCAGTTGCCTCAGCGGCTCCGCCATATATCGTCTCACTGAGGCCTGTCCTGTTCAGAAGGCGGCCATTGGGTGGTACGACGGTTGCATGCTACGCTACTCGAATCAACCCTTATATAGGATCCTGACATTATCTCCTTCTTTCGCTTTGTTGAACACACAAAACGTGTCGTCAACTCTACTGGATGAGTTCAACCAAAAGGTCGAGGCATTGTTGGAAAGACTGTCTAGTCAAGCTGCAGCAGAAACTGATCTCAAGTACGCCATAGGCACGCAAAACACAAGCGACGCCAACGTAACAATATATGGACTCACACAGTGTACTCCAGATTTGTCAGCCCAAGAATGCACTGAATGCTTAAATTCAACTATAGCACGAATCCCAGTATGTTGTTCCGGGAAGATTGGTGGGAGAGTTGTTGCACCCAGCTGTACCGTATGGTATGAAATTAGACCAATTGTTGCAGCTCAGGCATCCCCACCTTCGCCACCAAAAGCAACACCGACCTCTCCTCCTCCTCCTCCTCCTCCACTGTCAGGTATATTCCATTCATATACCGTTTATTTCGTCACCAACTATGTGGTGACTCTGTTTTAAGTTTTAACAGGGTATATATTGTTTACTTTCCTTTTCTTTATAATTGGGACAGGATGTTATTATGTTCCGTTTGATCTTATCTGCTCTAAAATTAATTTCCTTAAACCCTGTGGACAGACTCTGGATCCGTTTAATCAGCCGCAACAGTCTTTGAGTTGACTATAGAAAATTCCTGATTTTTGCAGGAAAGAAGAAAAGTAATGCATCTCAAAGAAAAGTTATCATCACTGTGTCAATTGTTGTTCCTCTGGTGGTACTGATTGTATTCATATGGATTTATTTGAGATTAGTTAGGAAAACAAAGGGAAAGTTTAAAGGTAATTAGTTTGTATTTAATTACTTCTCCAGTAATTGCTCTCCTTAAACTAAATGAGTACGATGATCAGCTCTCTACTGATATAAGTACCTACATTCAATTGTACATACAACTAGAACCTTAATGTCCTTCAAAGAAAGTAATGAACTTGCAGCATTTGATTTTTGTTGAACTGTTCATCATACCAAGAAGCAGATGATATGAGCACAGAAGCCTTGCAATTTGACTTTGACTCCATTAGAGTTGCTACAAATAACTTTTCTGAAGCAAATACACTTGGGCGAGGCGGATTTGGTGCTGTTTACAAGGTAGTGACATTTCAAACATGAGCAAGAATGTCAAGTATACATGTGCCCCCGATAAGTGAGCAATAATTTAATTTTTAGACTCTTATTCATCACTGCAGGGTAGGCGTTGGAACGAAGAAGATATAGCAGTGAAAAGACTTTCTAAAGATTCTGCACAAGGAGACATAGAATTTAAAAATGAGGTGATCTTAGTGGCCAAGCTTCAACACCGGAACTTGGTTAGGCTTCTTGGTTTTTGTCTGGAAAGAAATGAAAGACTTCTTGTCTATGAGTTTGTTCCAAACGCAAGTCTCGATCATTTCATATTTGGTATGGTTGAATGCTTTGATGGATCTGTATACAAAAATGTTATGCCTAGGAGTAGTATAAACAAGCATCATTACTGCTCATTTTCTTGCATAATTGAATGTGCAGATCCAGTCAAGCGTGCAGATTTGAATTGGGAAACTCGTTACAAAATCATAGCAGGCATTGGGCGAGGGCTCCTATACCTTCATGAAGATTCTCGTCTTAGAATTATCCACCGTGATCTCAAAGCCAGTAATATTCTATTAGATTTAGAATTGAATCCTAAGATTGCTGATTTTGGCATGGCAAGATTGTTTAATATCGATCAAACACAAGCTGAAACCAGTCGAGTTGTGGGAACCTAGTAAGTGCTACAGTGCTTAAAATTGAGTTTATGCTAAGTTTTTGTAATTTGACAAGTAAAGAACAAGCTAAGGAAATAATCTAATCCAGCATAACCATGTTCGTCCTTGTAAATTAAAGTCAACAATATTGTTTTTGATGTGCAGCGGATACATGGCACCGGAGTATGTTATGCGTGGACACTTTTCTGTGAAGTCTGATGTCTATAGCTTTGGTGTGTTGGTCTTGGAGATAATAAGCGGACAGAAAAATAGTTCCTTTCGTCATGAAGGAAACTTGGAGGATCTTCTGGGCTATGTAAGTATAATTATTTCTCCTTTGAGTACATGTCTTTGAAGTATGGGAGCATATACATAATTGCAATTGATAGGAAAAAAAAAATACATTAAATTAATTTAATTTGATTTTGTTCATACAAATTCAAAATTATGCAGGCATGGAATAGTTGGAAGGAAGGGATATCTTTAAACTTGATAGATCCCATGTTGAGAACTGGTTCAAGGCCGGAAGTAATGAGATGCATTCACAGCGGACTGTTGTGTGTGCAGCAAAGTATAGCTGATAGGCCAACTAGGGCTCTAGTTATTCAAATGCTTACCAGCAACTCTGTTGATCTCCCAGTACCCTCACAACCAGCATTTTTTATGTATAATCATGGCATTGGATCCTCATCCGACATGTCGTTGGCATTTGAGAGTAACTCAGGATTAACAGGGTCTGATCAATCCGAAAGCAACTCCGCCCACAAACCTATACCCGAAAATTCAACTACCGTTAGAATTTCAGAGACATGTTTTGGATTTTTTTTCTTTTTTTTATTATTTAGTATTGATATGTAAGTTTCCTATCAAGTTTCCTTTTGTATTCTTTAAAGAATTAGCTTTAGGTGATTAGCTTAATTGATTAATTACATCCCTTGATTTATTTTGGAGTATCATCTATTTAGCCACTCTGTTTTGAAACAGGGGAATGTTTATTATTCCTACCTGCTAGCCTGCTACTTGGATATAAATTTCTTCCACCCCGTGCATATATAATTATACATACAACCTTAATTGAAAATTAAGCCACATAATGTTAGTGGAAAATTAAACTCACATGAAGTTACACGAATAATAAACATAAGATGAAGAACATATGTATAGCATGACAAGACAATAACAAAATTGGCTATAAACATGAATCATACCAGCAGTGGTGGAGAAAGCCATTGATCTTGCAGCAAGGTCTTCTATGATCCTCTCAACTTAAAAGCTACTATCTATAAGGCTAGAACTGTGTGCTTGTGTGTATGAGAGGTCACAAGGACCTTGTATTTATATTGTACAGAACAATGAATACCTGCCCATAACAAGTTGCTTAATATCAATAATACTGTATCTAACAAAATATATCCAATATATTCTTGCTTGGTTACCAAGCCATTTAGATTGTCAATTGTACAAATTAGATTCACAATAAATACAAATATCATGGAATAGGTTTTCTCATATTATTTCAGGTTACTTTCTCTTTAGGTAACAATAGTTATTACACTTGATATAAATTCATTAGATGTTCATATCAAGTCTTACAATCTCCCACTTGAACATCTAGTGAATCCATGTAATAAGAATATTGCTCAGTATAGACATAGTAATCAACTAAAGTGCGCAAGAGATAAAATGAGTACCTTGATCCAACCAAATCTCTGTCAATGCACAATCATGTTGAAGAACCACAAAAAAGATTCAAAATTGTAAAAATTGACCCCTCTACAATTGTAAAACCCCATGATCATGCATCACATGAGACACTACAAATATCACTCAATATGTACAGTGCCAATGAATGTGAATTTAAACTCTTGATGCATCTGTACATGGTCCTCTTAATGGTTCAATGTGCAAGAACCTCAACACTTAGTTAATGAATATAACTGATCATAATGTGTTATAAAAATTTTGATCCACAATAACCAATTGCTGAATGTATACATATATGGAAAAAGTCAGAAATGGATCAAAACATAAGTCAAAAGAAAGCTGCAGCAAAGAAAAATATAACTAAAGCCATGGATGAATAGAATTTTATTGACTTGTAAAATTCATATGTCAAATACAACTTGATAAGTTCTTAAGAAAAACTCAAAATATAAAACTGAAACATAAATCAAAAAACTTAAAATCAGCTCAAAACATAACAGAACTCCCACTGAACTCGGCAATACTCCCACTAAACTTCAGTATCCAAAGTAGGCAAAATGCCAATACTTTGTGCATGAGTTTGGAAAGCAGAAACAATTAAGGGTTTGGTGAATGAATCAGCTAGCTGGTTCAGGGTACTAATCTTCACAATATCAAGCTCTTTGTGCTTCACCCTTTCTCTGACACTATAGTATTTCAAGTCAATATGTTTGGAGTTGGTTGACCTTTTATTGTTCTTTGTAAAGTAGACTGCAGCAGAGTTGCTATAGTGTACTTTCAAAGGCTTAGACTGCAAGAAGTTATTCAGCCACAAGCCTTGATAAGTTGCTTCATAGATAGCAACATACTCTGCCATCATTATGGAGATTGTAGTCTGCGTTTGCTTTACATTCTTCCATGTTGTAGCCCCTCCAGCAAGCATGAATATATAGCCAGAAGTTGACTTTCCAGAATCAGAATACTGCCTTGCAAAATCTGCATCCGAAAAGCCCTCAACTTCAAGCTCATTCACTCTCCTGTAAACCAAGCTATAATATTTACAATCAAAATTACTTGAAACAAAAGACTTCGTCTCCTGCAGCAATCCTTTATCTGTGCTGGGTAAATAAAATGTCATCCACATAAAGCACAAGAAAGATAAAATTTCTACCACTGATTTTCATATACACACATTCATTAACCAAATTTTCTACGAAACCAAAAGAGCTCACAACTGCATCAAATTTAAGTACCACTGTCATGAGGCTTGTTACAACCCGTAAATTGATTTATTGAGTCTGCAAACTAAGTGTTCAGTTCCAGACTCAATAAAACCTTCTGGTTGTCTCATGTAGATCTCTTCATCCAAGTCTCCATTCAAGAAGGCAGTCTTCACATCCATTTGGTGCAATTCCATGTCGAAATGTGCCACTAAAGCCATAATAATTCTGAAAGCATCTTTTGTGGAAAAGGGTGAAAAAGTCTCAGTAAAATCTATCCCTTCTTATTGTGTAAAACCTTTGGCCACAAGCCTAGCCTTATACCACTCAATCGAGCCATCTGCACACCTTTTGGTTTTATAAACCCATTTACAACTGATTGCTCTATGGTTCTTAACAGGTTCTACTAATTCTCAAACCTGGTTATCATGCATCGACTTAATTTTAGCTTCCATTGCCTCTTCTCACTTCAGATTATGATTACTTTCAACAACATGTTTATAAGTTAAAGGGTCATTATCATCACAAAAATCAAAATCGGCCTCCTGCAGGTACATTTCATATTCTGCACTATTAGTTGTTGGCTTTCTCCCGATCTTCTCAAAATTTGGTTATCAGCAGCAAGCTCATTTTGAGTTTCTCCTGCAACTACATTTTCATTTGGTCCCTCCCCCACAACACCAACTTGAGATTCTACTTCAATTTCTATTGGATTTGGCAGTTCAACATTTTGAGGTGGTTGTTGAACTTGTTGCATAACTTCAAGTTGAGGGCAAAACAAGTTCAACAAGGATATTGAGGTCAAGTGGTGTGCTAGACAATTCAGTTTCATCATCAGGCAATTCTTGAAACTCAAGCTCAAGATCTTCAAAAGTATGGGAATGATTTATCTCATCAAGGAAAACAGCTCTGTTTGTCTCAAAAATTCTGGTGCTATGGTCAGGACAATAAAACCTGTAACCAAAAGATCTTTCTGGATAGCCAATAAAATAGGCTGAAACTATTTTGGGATCTAGTTTTCCAATATGAGGGTTATAATGTCAGCTTCTGCCCTGCAGCCCCAAACATGAATGTGATTCACACTAGGCTTCTTATTATTCCACAGTTCATAAGGTGTTTTAGGGACAGCTTTACTTGGGGACCTGTTCATCAAATAATTTGCCGTTTTCAGTGCATCACCCCAAAGAAATCTAGGTAGTCCAAAGGTACACATCATGCTCCTAACCATGTTCAAAACAAACATGTTTCTCCTTTATGAAATTCCAATGGATTCTGGTGTTCCGGGTGGTATATTGAGCTTGGATTCCATGTTTTTCTAAATACAGTGCAAAAGGCCCTTTCTGTTGTCCTGCCTCAGTGTATCTGCTATAATATTCTTCCCTTATATCTGATAACTGATTTAATCTATTTCCCCAATTCTTTTTTTGCTTCAGCTTTAAAGATAATGAATTTCTCTAAAGCTTGAGATTTTTCAGACAACAAAAAAACAAGACAAAATCAGGTAAAGTCATCTATAAAAGTGATGAAGTATCTGTTTCCACAGATGGTGGTGTTTGCAAATGGTCCACAAATATCAGTGTGGATCAACTGAAGTGGTTCAGTGTTTCTATTTAAAGTTTTATTCCTGGATTTAGCAAATTTCCCCTTAAGGCATTCTATACAAGTGTCAAAATCTAACCAGTCAAGCTTATGCAACAAATTTTCCCTTTCCATTCTCTGCAATCTTTCTTTGGAAATATGAGCAAGCCTTCTATGCCACAAATACACAGAATTTTCACTAAACTTTCTTTTCTTACTCAAGTCTGATTCACCAATTTCAAACAACATCACGAAGAAGGCATCACCCACACTTAACATTTACATCCTTTTCTCTCTTTATTCTCTACATAATCCACCACCATCTCCTCCACAAAAACTCCATCCCTACCACTTCATTTTCCAACTACTTCCCTACTCATAACATCTTACATATACCAGCATCATCATCATCTCAAGTCTTGAAGAAGGAGTTCAAGGAAGAAGCTAGAGCATAAGAGAAGCCACCACATCATCTCCATGACAAAGTTTCCATGATCAACCACTTCATCATCTTCACTTATGATCATCCCTGGTCATTTCTAAACTCTATACTTTGATAGCTTAATGTTTTCGATTATGTTGATGCTAGTTTATGTAGATATATGTGAGTAGTCTATTGTTGGGGGCTAGGGTTGAAAGCCCTAGCCAAACTTGTAATGAATTGATGTTTGAGTCTTATTTGATGCAATTTCTATGATCATCTTCACATGCTAATTCAAGAAGTGAATGCTTGTATTTGAATCTAGCTAATTTGAATATTTTGCATTTGTCATTACATGAACAATGTTTAAAGAATAGCTAGCTTTAAACATTGAAAGCATGATAGCACACTAGGTGTGTATGTGAGGGTAGTGAGTTAAAATCACCTAGACCTAGGATTGGTTTGCTTGCATGATTATCTAAACTCAAACCTGAGAAGAATTAGAAGATGAAGAATCTGTCGAAGAGAAAGAGACTAAGAGAGATGTGCGACTTTAGAGATTTATATATTTTTTTTCCTCCATATATTGCCTCAAAAATTGGGCCCTAGGCCATCACCCTGACTGCCCTGGGCCATGGTCGGGCCTGGCTGTTGGCTGCTGAAGAGGCTGAGGATGGTTCTAGTTTCAACCGTAAGGGGAAGGAGCTAGTACTTTCTTAAGTCTCTATGCTATTAGACATCTGGTTACAAGCATTTTAAAGTAAGAGTAATATCTATGAGCTTTTCTAAGACATTTCTAATTGTTATCTGTACTATAATTGCGTGCTGACATATTAGACTAGATGAATGATTTTTTCCTTAAGAAGTGAGGTTGTTCTTACTTGGTTATGCTTGCTTTCCAACGAGTGTTCTTTTAGATTTTAATGAGTTTAGTTGGCTTAGATAGGTTGTCTAGTTTTTTGCCTTGACTTTCTTATGTGAGTGCATGTTAGCCTTTGTCATTACCTATCAGTAGTGGAATGTTATTAGGGCTGGAGGTGGCACTGGCCCCGTAAACTCATTTGAAATTTGATGTGGTTGTGTATGATTGGTTGAGATTATCTTAGAAAATTGAAAATATTTCAGTTATGCCCCCCCCCCAATTGCTCTGTTTTCTATGATTTGTGAAAGGAAAATATTATTTAATTCTTCAGTGTGTGTCTAATTACTACTTTACCTTTTTTCCGAGAATATAATTATTGTTACTTTAAGAAAATCTCTATTTTGTGTTTGGCCCAAACTCTAGGTTACTTAACCTAGTGGTAATAGGGTTATAGAATGATTTAGAATTCTATTCATGTAGAATTACTTTCCTTGTATGTTCAGATTTTATGCATTGTAATCTTCTATATAAATAGGCCCCTATTATCAATGAGAATACACAGTGATTTTCTCTCAATTTCTGATTCCTTAAAACACGTTATCAGTACGAAGCCCTAACCTAGAAACCCTAATTTCATAGCCCTCAAATTCCAACATCCACCACCTCACATATTGAAGCCATAGCCCTAAGGAACCCAGAACCTGCAGCGGAACCACCGGAACCTGTCGGAAATACCTGAACCGGTCATCTGAAAAATCGGACCGGCCCCTGTCCCCTACAAGCATCTGCGAGACCTGCCGAGGTCCCTGCACGCCTCTGCCGACAACTACCGATGTCTACCGATAATCCTTGCACGCACCTGCAGAACCTTTGTCGACATCTGTCGATAGATACCGTCAGCCCTCGCACGAGCCTACGCGCGCCCCCGCGCTACGCGCCCCTGCGCTCGACAGCCCTCGACACCACCTCGTACGTCTGTCGACAGCCCCTGCAACCATCAGCATTATCTGCTGACAGCTCCTGCGACCCCTGCCGAGCCCGGCGCGTCTCCCCTACAGCCCTCAGTGACAATTGCCGACAGCCCCTGCACACGTGCCTACAGCCCCTGCACACCTGCCTACACCCCTACACCATCTGCCGACAGCACCTAACAGCCTCCGCACAACCTCTGCAAGCTCCGGCCACCATCGCCGGCCATCAATTTTCCGGCGACCCGACACTTTTTTTTCCGGTCATCTTCAACATCCTTTTCCGGTCAAGATTTCCGACTTCTTTTCAAGGTAAATTTTTCTAAAAGTTCCCGTTTTTGAAGTTTTTCAATTTCTTCTTCTTTTTCTCGGGGACTTCCAACATCCCTTCTTCTACCCCCTGTTCTTTATCATAGGGGAGGCCTAATTAAGCATAATTGTGGGGGTTCATGCTCACTCCAAGTTTGGAGCTTGTAGAGTCCTCTAAACTTAGAGTTTGTTGAGATGTTCTGATCGACCACAAACACATCATTGTTTCGATCCAATTCAATTTCTCTTGGAATCGGATTTCTTGGAAGCGACTACGCTCAGAAATCCCTAAATTTCTTAGAAGCGACTGCGCTTAGAAATTTCTATTGTTTTCATGGTAGCTTTTCCCGCTCCAAAACTAAACATTTTTCCTTGTTCTCTTTCAGGATGAGTAACCTGAACAAACTGGACTTCGCTCCATTGGGAACAATTGGCTCTGAATATTTCATGTGGGTTCATGATGTCAGTCAGCATCTAAAGGCCGATGGAATCCTGGATATGATTCTCGAGCCTAGCCAGGACATGCTAACTATTGAGCAAACTTAAGCTTTAGAGCAGCCTTAGAGGCAAATAAGGAGAAAACCATAATCTTAATAACTCATCATATGGATGATTCTCTCCAGTACGAGTATATGAATGAAGAAGACCCCAGAAGGTTGTGGGTCTCACTAGAAGAAAGATTTGGCAATGTCAGTGACTCTTTGCTTCCTGACCTAGAAGTGAGATGGCATAGCCTCCACTTCTGTGATTTCAAGTCGGTTATTGACTACAACTCGAAAGCACTTCGCATTAAATCCTTAATGGACTTCTATGGAAAAGATATCACATATGCGATGTTGATTGAGAGGACTCTCTCTACCTTCCCCATCTCTGCATTGATGGTTGCTAAAAACTATCAAATCGATGTTACTGCAGGACAAATCACAAGGTTTCATGAGCTTATTGGAGCTATAAATGTCGATGAAAAGCATAACAACATCCTTGTGAAGAACTATAATTCGAGACCCGTGGGAACAGAGCATATTCCAAAGTGCAATTATAGTCGCGCCCCTAAGAGAGGGCTCCAAGAGCGAAAGCCTAATCTTAGGGATACTTCTGGACATTCTGGTCCATATAATCACTCTACTTGGGAAGAAAACCGCCAAGATAGGCGAACACAGAACCGAATATGTCAATGTGGAAAGAAAAAGGGATGCAACGCCTCTAGCCATGTTGGTGGCGCCACCAACACTAAGTTCCATCTAAATGACGCTTTCAAAGCGCCTCAATTAATGGAGTCTGAGCAAAGAGATGCATGTTCTTGATGTGGAGTATCCGGTCATTGGGCACACATTTGTAGAGCTCGTGAAGAAATTGTCACCGCCTACAAAGCATATGGTGAAGGAAGAGAAGCTCACTATGTGGAACAAGAAGATCAAGAAGATGATCTAGAGTGAATGGTTGAAGACTACAAATCTGGCTGGGATCAATAGATCGCCAATTCTGTTTAAGTCTTTATTTTTCCAAGAGATGTAATAGGCAATTGCCATATATTTTGGCAGTAAATGCCAATGGTTTAGCCATTCTTCAAAGTAGGCTCACCCAAAGTAAGTGTGATGTCTAGAAATATTATGAGATTAGTAGTACTTAAGCGAGCCTTGCGCCACCGACATCTCTCTACTCACCTAGTCACATTTATTTTGGAATTACTGAAAGAATTTAGACGACTATCATTGTTTTGCATTAGCTAGCATTTTGGATTAGATTTTCTTTGGTCAAAGAGACAATGATGTAACTCCGTTGGCTTATGAATAAAATTTCGAGTTCTTTTTATTATGACTCTATTTTGATTCTGAGCATATGACTCTGTAACTACGATGGCTGGGCCATCAGTATTAATTCAAGGATATGGAACAGCCCAAGTTCATTTGTCAAACGGCACCTTGATTATTGTCACATAAACTCTCTACGCTCCTAGGGAAAATCACACCTATGAATAGCCAACGGATTCCATGCAAAAACGCATGCAGAGAACTGAAATGTGTTCCTTTGCAATACCTCTAACGATTGTGACTTGATACACATTTACGCAAGCGCACGTGTCATTGTCAAGATAGGGAAATATTATGCCCAAAGTTATCGTACCACAGAGATTAGTGGCTAACCCATAATCCTTGGGTAATCAGAAATAAAGACACTTACCAAACAAAGAAAAAGAAAAAAGACAATAATAAAAATGTTACTCTAAGGCACCAAACCTTGGCAATGCTCGGCTTTGGTTTTCACCAAAGCCTAATAAAAACTAAGAGCCTAGTGATGGCTATTTACAATGAAATAGAAATTGTCATTCGAAATTGTAATTGTAATTTTCTAAAAGACTAAGCCAAAAACTAAATAAATAACAACAATTAAAAATGAAGAAAAATAAAATGGAGAGATTTTATCTGTGCAAAATATTATGAGAACCAAATCCCGTACTTAATGCCGGTCAAGGCCACTAAACTGAATTTCCTTGAGGGTATTCACATTTTCGGTTAGGACAAATATGAACTCTCTAACTCATGAATTAGTACCTTACCAGGGCTACCAAAACATGAGCTAAAAGCATAGAGCTCTAGAAATTGGGATTTAAGCATGCAAAAGTTACAACTTAGAATATAACAATTACTTAGTTCTCTACCTAATGCCGGTTAAGGTCACTAAGTCAATTTCTCTTATTTGGTATTCATTCTTCCAGTTAAGGCAAGAATGAACTCTCTAACCCTAATCATTATGCCTTGTTAGGGCCACAAAATCTAGGATTAAAGGCGAAGGGCACAAGAAAATAGAAACTTAGGCAATCATTCATTCTCGATTAAGCAACTACTTGACACACCACACCAATTACATGAAGCTAGTGAACAAAAGAACCACCAATTGTATCACACAACACAAATCTCAACACATAACAAAGAGAGTGGTCAATCCCCTAAAATTCATGTATCAAGAATCAATTGACATAGTAATTACATGATTTATCACTTGAAAAATATGTCAATTACATCAAAATTAAGCTAGAGTTAGAAACCCTAGCTCCCAAAAGTAACTACTCACAACCCATATTCATGAACTTGAAAATTACAAAATTCAAATACCAAAGAGTAGAGAAGTGTAGGAGAAAATAAAGATAATCACAAATAGCTATGAAGCTAGCATGATTAGCCTTGAATTACAACCCCAAATACTCAAATCTTGAATCTTGTAAAGATTGAGCTCCTTAATAGATCCTTGAAGCTTTGTGTGAGTAGTTCTTCAAATCTCAAAAGAAATTATAAAGAAAAGAGGAAAAATGGAGGGGAAGGAGGGAGAGGGCAGCTTGGAAATTTGGAGAGCGGCGCTGCAGAAGGTCGGAATCTCCTAGTTCTCAAGGGTTAGTTCAATATATATGAAGTCGTGGCCTGTGGTCAAAGAAAGAGGAAATGGGAATGCATCAGGTCCGTTTGAGAGAGAATGAGGGAATTAACGGTGATGGATGTGGTCTGTTGCGCAACAGAGAAGAAGAGAAATGGAATGGGATGGCACGTGGTGGCTGGGAGGGAAAGGATAGAAGAAAATATCTTTCTTTTCTGCCACGTGACAGATTTTAATTTGCTCAAGCTAATTAAAAAATCATTGTTTAGTTGTTGAACGTGATGGCTGTGGGCTGTGGCTGTACTTAATCAAGCAAATGGTTTGATCAATTCATCAAACCAATGATTAACTAACACCATTTCTTTTTCTTTTCTCATTTTTCTTCTCGTTCTTCTCTTCTATTTTTCTTTCTTTTCCACGTCAAAGCACACATCCGCATAAACTCAGAGGCAATGGATTCCGCTCCCTTGATGCCATCGATGATGATTGACTTAGCGTTGACTTTTCATCTTTTTGTCAGAAACTCTAATTTGCTTCAATTTCACACAATTTTCTCTCGATTTCCGTAACTCCACTTATTTTCTACAAAATAGATAAAAGTGGATTAATTACATAATAATTAACTTAAAGATTAACTTATTTATAGTGTTTTAGATATAATTACATGTATAAAAATACGTGTAACTAGATTGCGAATAAATGCGCATCTTAGAGAAGTTTATGTGTCTCTCTAGTGGACTCTATGTCACTATTCGAGCTATTAATCCAATAAAAGTTATGAGAGGAGATTTCTTGGATTTAGACACATATTAACTTTGTCACGACATGATAGGTCATCTTAGTCATGATATGATGATCCGTCTACAAAGGGTTTCATATGGACATCTTTTCTTTCGAGCGAAACGAAACATGAATCAAAAGTTGATTCCTAGACTAAGTGTGACCGCCGCTGCCTCTGGAGCCACCACCGTCCACTACCAGCCTAGGGCTGACACAGTCCCTATCCATGATGCCATGAATGGCGTCCATCATGGTGATGGTGCCCTAGCTGATCATGAATCACCAACTTTGCTTCAAAGAGCGTTTCAGGTGCTCAAGCCCAACCAAAATCCTCATTGGTTGATTTTAAAGCCTCTTGCTCGTTTTACAAAGCCCGTTCCTTAGGAAAATTAGGACTGAGACCGTCCTATGCAAAGGATATGAAAATACTCATTCTGTTCTTACATAGAATCTGTGGGGATTCTGTGGACTAATTCAACCAATTTACGGACGTTTAAATGTCTCATGATATTGGTTGACACGCAAATACGCTGGTCACGTGTTGTGCCATTGTCCATTTGTAAATACTGCTTATAGTACACTCCTAGCACATATCATATGATAACGGGCTCACTCCCCGGATCATCATATTCCATCAATTGGACTTGACGATGCTAAAGAGTTTACATCGAAGACTTTCGATGGTTATTGCAATGGAACTGATGTTGGACATCATATTCCCATAAACACACCCAAATGGTCTCGTGAAAATGACCACAATGGTAGTCCGGACATTGGTAATGCGCACCAATCTCCTTATATCTGCTTGGGATAATGCAATATCGCATGCATCTATGCTAATTCATCTACGGCCTACTGCCACTCAATGTATCTCTGCGTTACAGCTAGTGACTAGGTACAAGTATTTTATACTTACGCATATTTGAGTGAGTCATTTCTGTGCCAATTGCGCCGCCATAGCACACTATGATAGGTCCTTACAGACGAATGGGCAACTCAGTTGGATTTGAGACTCCAACAATCGTTCTCCACTTAATGCCCTTGCAAGGCGATCTCCTTACCGCTAGATTTACGGATGTCACTTTGATGAGATAGTCTTCCCGTCATTAGGGGAGATAAGAACACGAATGTTCAACAGGAACGACGGAAATTGTCGTGCTCTGTCCCCACTATGTCTTATCTCGATCCCCATTAAAGTGATGAGATCACATAAATATGCTGCAAACATGCCTACAAGGAAGGACGTCACTACGAGAGGACGTAGCCCCACCCTACACCAAGGTAGGTATGGCGCCAACTCCAAAGAGAGTGGCACTCTGACGTTATAGGTCATGGCCCCAGCTAGGATGCACGAGAGGTGTGCATGGGTTCGAAGGATACTTTGGCACACTCCAATCATTTGATCATCGACACTTAAAATCCGTTTCATGAGTATCTTTCGGGTTATGGTTATCGTTGGGGGACACCTCAACGTCAGAACTTATTCCTGAGAATATAGAGCTTTATGAAACTTACACTAGTGTACATGAGACGTTAGAAACTCCATCATAATTGATGATGTAGTCGCGCATTTCATTATGCATGAGTTTGTTGAGTCCAATGATATCCAATCACGCTCCGTTGATGAATGAATACCAACGTAGAGATATTTGGCCTAAATAGAAAGATGTGATCTAGGTTAAGTTGGATTCTCTAACGAAGAGGAAGGTTTTCAAGCCAACGATGCCAACACCTCCTATCATAAAACTTATTGACCAATGGGTCTTCGTTAGAATGCGTGATGAGAAAAAGATATGGTAATCTCGCCTTATGGCATATGGCTTCTCATAAAACGCTCTAGAATCGACTACGATGAGACATTCTCTCGTAATGGATGTCATTGCACTCCACTACCTTGTCAGTTTGGTAGTTTCCAAATAACTGAACATGTAGCTTACAAATGTGGTCACTACGTATCTCTATGGGGATCTAGATACATAATATACATGAATGTTCATGGTGAACTTCATTTACCCAAGTCAAGTGGCTTTAGACCACGGAGCAGGTTAGCAATAAGGTTGAAACGCTCATTAAAGTGACTACTTGATTGGGAATTGATATGCCCGCGCGTTTCCATAATAAGTTTCGGATTCTATCGCGGTTCATGTTGGACATGATCTTCATTGGAAGCCCTTAAAGACTTAAGGGAAACCGCTGAACACTTGAAATCTGATTTTGAAATGAAGGATTTTGGGAAAACACAATTATGTCTCGGTTTGGAACTTGAGCATCGTGTTGAGAGATGCTTAGGCGTTTTAACAAGGTCAAGCCTTCAAGCACCCCCATGATCGTCCGTAGACTTAATCCTGAAAAGGATCCTCTTCGTCCGTATGATGATGGCGAATACGTGCTAGAAGCGGAAGTGCCCTACATAAGTACAATAGGCGCATTATTGTACTTAGCTCCATGCACAAGACCGGACATCTCATATATTATGAACTTGTTAGCTAAGATATAGCTCTGTGCCAACGCGATGCCATTAGATTGGTGTAAAAGATATCTTTCGATACTGGAGATGTACAATTGATATAGGCATGCTTTATCCCTACAGAGAGATGATGGATTTAGACTCATCACACACCAGGAACGCCGCCAACACTGGCCTGCATCCCCTCTCCCTATCCCAAAACGAAGTTAGCGTTTTGGAAGGTTTTGCTGATATTAGGTACCTTTCTGACCCACACAAAGGTCATTCCCAAACTGGTTAAGTGTTCACCATGAGTAAAGACTGTGATATCTTGGAGGTCTACAAAACAGACCATAGTCGCTATATCTTCAAACCATGCAGAGATTATTATTCTTCATGAAGTGGTTCATGAATGTATATGGATTGGATCCATAATTACGCATGTTCGAAGTAATTGTGGTTTGAAGTCTACCACAGATGAGCCAATGAGCATTTATGAGGATGATGCTGCTTGCGTTGAACAAATGAAGCAAGGTTACATCAAAGGCGACAACACCAAGCATATATCGCCCAAATTCTTCTATAATCAGCAACAACAGAAGCTCCTCAAGATCAAAGTGAACCAGGTTCGGTCTGAAGACAATGTGGCGGACTTGTTTACTAAGTCATTGCCTAAATCCACGTTTGAGAAACATGTGGCAAGAATTGGCTTGCGGAAGTTATCTGAACTCCTATGATCGTAGTCATCAGAGGGAGGCGCAGACATTAGGGGGAGATGTCTACATGTTCACCTCGAAACGTGAAGGGTGTGTTGTGCTCTTTTTCCCCTTCGACCGAGGTTATTTTTGTCCCACTGGGTTTTTGTTACTCGGTAAGGTTTTTAGCGAGGCAACGAGATAAGTACCGCGTTTGGGCAATACAAGGAGGAGTATTTAAGGAAATCTCTATTTTGTGTTTGACCCAAACTCTAGATTACTTGATCTAGTGGTAATAGAGTTATAGAATGATTTAGAATCTTATTCAATGTAAAATTACTTTCCTTGTATGTTCAGATTCTATGCATTGTAATCTTCTATATAAAGAGGCCCCTATTATCAAGGAAAATACATAGCGATTTTTTCTCAATTTTTGATTCCCTAAAACAATTACTACTTCACCTAGTTATTAGTGTTTTGGAGAAAGGAATTTTTCAACATTAATACAGATTTTAATATATACATTCTTAGAAAAATAGTAAAAATGCTATTTATTTATTTTTTAATAATAACTATATGATTTTTCGGCCACTCCAAAAATAATTTTCAAGTTCCGCCACTGTGACTTAATTATCTAATGAAATCAATTCCTATTAAAAAAATATAAAAGAAATGTCATGGAAATTTGCAAAAAGGGAAAGACAAACTCCTCACTGTACTTTTCTATTTCTTGTTATTTTCCATCATGTAGTACAGTAGTACTGCATGTACTACAAGTCCTGCAATTCAAAGGGAAAGAAAACACGATCAATGTGCCCACTTGTATTTGTACTTCAATTTTCTTTTTCAATAATTTTAGGCTCCAAACTAATAACACCACTTATATTTTTTTCAATACATCTATAAAAAATTAAATTTTAACTGACAGGTTTATGAAAGTTCATCATTAAATGCTTGTTCATGGAGTTAATGTCTGTGTCAGGAGATTATTTTTTACTTTCTTATATAATAGATTTCAAATTACCCGCCAATTCGCGGCTTCTAAGCTTGTAGTTTGTGTTTTTTTCATAGAGAAAAAAAAAAAACGTATATCTTCAATCGCAACGCTTGCTTGTGATGTCAATTACATAAATTCTGTATTGCTTGTGTTATTTACATAAATTCTGTATTTGACTATACGTATATGGTACAAGTACTGTACGACAAAGTGTACTATTTAGTATTTACATAGAAAAGCAACCACCAGTAGTCCTCCTAGCTATCATTTTAACAGCCGGAGCATCCCTAGTATTAAAACCGACGATTTCCCATCTCCGGTGAGCCGACGGCCTCGGAAGGTTCTCCGGCACAATGGTCTCCAGCTCATTGGCTCTCCACTTGGGGCAAATTCTCTTGTCACTCCATTTCGCAACTTTCTCACTTGACTCCATCACCAACGGCATACCTTTAGCTATAGCTTCATGGCTTTGGCCACTCACTAAACCACCCATATCCAACCCAACCATAACACAAGTCATGCCCAGAACACATCTGCTACTCCATGATCCTCCATCACTTTTGTTCCTGCACAAGTCAAAATTTTACATAAATTTCAGTTGGGTCATTACAAAATTAGAAAGAGAAGTTGGGTTTTCGATTACTTACCATGCAAGTAGTACTTGATTCGTCTTTGAAGGAGAAGAAGGGCCTGAGCTTTGAGTTGGAGGAGGCAACTGGTTAAGGCTGCAGCTGAAGCATGTAACGGCCATTTGTCTTTCCCTTTGATCAAGATCTTTAAGCTAGGAGTAGGAGGATGAATCATCATATATAGGAAAAGAGGAAGGTGGGTTTGGTTGAGTTAGGGTAGCAGACACGGACCGCGACGGTGAGGGCTTCTAATTGGACACGTGGGTTGGACCCTCCATGAAAGACGAATCATTGCTTGCCGTCTCGAGCCACCGGTATAGGAGACGCGTGTTGGAATGAGTTTCCTGTAGCCTAGCTCTTGCATGTAGTTGCAGCAGTCACTTTCATTACAAAGCTCCACGACAATTACATGGCTTTCTGCATCGGCGAATTAGTTTAAGTTACAAGTTAGAACAATCGTTGGTACACCTACCTCATTCTGACCTTAGACTAATCAGCCCATGATGAATGCTACCAAATCTATCATGCTTCACCAAGATTTTAGACAAGTCAGGATTTACAAAGTCGGATCAATCAACATGAGGTATATAGGAATTTATGTTTTATGTGTTTACTTTTAATGTTTAGATGATGAGTCAAGATGTCACGGAATAACCAATTTGCATTTTCATATAATTCAAAGCCGTACTCTCAAGTTGAGTTTAGTTAGCCGTACTCTCAAGTTGAGTCTAATTTGATCAAGAAATAAACGTCGTTTATTTTTAATAAAGTCAATCTCAACCTAATATCTATTTTGTTATGCGCTTTAAATGAAATCAAATATTGTCCTTTAGTTGTAAACAAAATTTTTTCTTCTTTTCAAATATATTTAAGCCACTTATAGTAATCTCTCTTACATAAAATTTGTATTCCTACAGTATACATTAATCAAAATTTTCTAAACAGTCGCTTCGTGGAATCAAGTGGCATGATAAATGTTTTGGTCAACAAAATATGGATTAATCATCGTAAGTCTGTACTAAAAATAGCAAATCTTAGCCTCCTCTGCCACTAATTATTAGAGGTTGACTATGATCACATTTTTTTTTTGGTTAACGACTATGATCACATATTAATGCACAAATTGCATGCACAGGAAACAGAAAAGAAAAAAAGGGAAAAATAATGAGCAGGTAAAAAATTTGATAGCGAACCTTTCCTTTTTTGATAGTGATTTTAATAGGGTTGTTACAGAAAGGACACCATCAATTTTTACCATCAATCACAACTGAATTTCAGATATTTTGTCTGTCAGAAATATCTCCCCCAGGGTAAAAAGATAACCCAAAGCATGTGACCCTACAAAGCCGAAGTCAAACAGTAACTGTAGCTGTACAATACGACGTCGTTTCGGAGCCCTCCCCTCAGAAACCGACCAGTTAAATCTCAGCATTGAGCTGAAAAAGGCAGTGTCTTCGTGTAGATCGCCCCAAATCTCTCTGCTTCTGGATCACAGCGAATCGCTTTCACTCCCAAATTTCGTCTCTTTCTTAAACCCTAATTCCCATTCTCTCCCTCCCTCTCCCTCTCTCTCTCTCTCTCTAAAAACCCTCTGCAGAGAACTTAAATTCCCGTCCTTTTCAAACCTTCTGCAAAAAACCCTAAATCCCCAAATCTCAGAATCCGCTAAAATTCACCATCAATTGCCTCGAAAGAGTCAAAACGAAAGCGACCCTTTTCGTCTGAACAGAAATTCCCAGCTTGGTAAACCCATAAATATGGTTTACAATCATGGAGGGAAGTAAATTTGGGAGCTTTGAGAATGGGAGTACGAGCGAGGGTCGGCCTCCGAACCCGGCGGCGTACTGGCGGTGCTACGGCCGCGCCGACGGCGTTCCGGCGGCCCCGTGCAAGAAGACTCTTGTTCGACACACATCTCTTGTATGTTTCGTTCTCAGCTTCTGCAATTTTTAGTGTTTTTTTCCTCCTTATGTGGGTTTTAAGTGTGTGGTTTAGTTTGTGCAATGATCAATACCCATGTGTTTATATTTGCTTAATTTTCTGTTTGAGTGATAAGATCTTAGTGTTTTCATGTTCAAGACGAATTGTAAAGTATGCTACTGTGATCTAGGTTTAATTGTCTTTATGTGTAGCACTGGCATTATTCCACTGTTTTTTATTGTTTAACTTGCTGTGAACAGTATTTTTGGGAAGGGGGTACTGTTTTAATAGGATTTGAACAGTGTTTTGTTTATTTTTTTTTTGGGTGTTGTTACTGTTTTCTTAAGTGTGTGTGAATGGAATTTTAGCAGATGAGGACGAAGGCGTCAGACGTCACGGTTGAACTGGGAGTAGAAGAAGAGAAGTATGAGTCGACGTTCATTCCAGTTGTGCGCTCTGGAGCATGGACTGACATTGGTTCTCGTTCAAACATGGAAGATGTTTATGTCTGTGTGGACAATTTTATGCATGACTATGGTCTCAAGAATTTCACTGATGGCCCAAGTGCCTTCTACGGGGTATTTGTCTTCTGATCACGTCTTATAATTTTGCATAGTTGTGGTTGTGTATGGTAATTGATATGATTAAAACTGCGATCTATATTTTGCAATTGAAATACTTATGTTATTGGTGTCAGGTCTTTGATGGACATGGAGGAAAGCATGCCGCTGATTTTGCTTGCTCTAATTTGCCAAAGTTCATTTTTGAGGATGAACACTTCCCTGGTGATATTCAAAAGGTTGTAAGTTCAGCATTTCTGCAAACTGACACTGCCTTTCAAGAAGCCTGCACTTTGGATGCTACCCTTGCTTCTGGTACCACTGCATTGACAGCTCTTCTTGTTGGAAGGTAATTTTTCTTTTCCCTTTCGATCAACACCCATCATTATTTTTCAATGTACGTCAGCAACTTTTTGGTTCATTCTGCCTTGTGGTCAGTTGCACTCACATATATTTATGTAAAGTATAGATCTCATTCCTTGATGCTTATTACTTTTGAAGTCATTTTGATTTCAATATATGTTAATGTCGTTCATGCATTATTCGGATCCATACCTTAGAAGTGTAACCACTGCACTATTGCCTTTTGATATATACTCTGAAATGATCATAGACTGAAGAAAATTCCTTATCACTTTTGTTTTCTTATTCATGATAAAAAGCATATGAAAAAGAATTTGGGCTGTCAGCCGCCAGATTCTGTTGAAACTATGGCATTGGGTATTTTATAGCTTATTACATACCATACAGGTCACGCCAACCTGTCCTAACTCATTATAGAGGCTTACTAGTTGCATCTATTACTCAAACTGTGCTGATTAACTTTTGGTTCAATATGGGTCTCTATTTATTCAGTTTGTGCATGTTCAGTTAATTTGTTCTGTGAGTTCTGACATAATACTGATGAGAGTACAATTTGGGTCTCTTTTTATTCAATTCATGTATGTTTATTAATCTTTGTTTCTGACGGCAGGCTGTTGGTGGTAGCTAATGCTGGAGACTGTCGAGCAGTGCTTTGCCGCCGTGGAAAAGCTATTGCGATGTCAAGCGATCACAAACCTATATGCAGCAAAGAGATAAAACGCGTCGAGGCATGTGGAGGATCAGTGTATGATGGCTACCTTAATGGGCAGCTTAATGTCACTCGCGCCTTAGGAGACTGGCATATGGAAGGATTGAAGAGCAGGGATGGTGGGCCACTCAGTGCAGAGCCAGAGGTTAAGACTGTAAAACTAACGGAGGAAGACGAGTTCCTTATCATTGGCTGTGATGGGATCTGGGATGTGTTTAGGAGTCAAAATGCAGTGGATTTTGCTCGTCGCAGGCTTCAGGAGCACAATGACCCAGCCACATGTAGCAAGGATTTAGTTGATGAGGCTTTGAAGAGGAAGAGTAGCGACAATCTGGCTGTTGTGGTAGTTTGCTTCCAACACGAGCCTCCACCCAATTTGATTGCCCCTCGCTCAAGAGTGCAGAGGAGCTTCTCTGCTGAAGGTTTGAGGGAGTTGCAAAGCTTCTTGGATGACTTGAAAACTTGAGATGATGACGAAGGGTTTTGTTTGGCTCATGTTTTTCCAATTTAAATTTTCCATTTTAGTTTTATTGAGATTCTCGAGTTCCCAACTGTAACATATGCGGCGGCTAGTCGGTAACATAATTTCTTTTCCGTGTATAACTCTGATTTAACTTGTTTAGGCACTCCTTGATGGTTTGACTTTTTTCCGATTACATTGGTATGGTTTTACTAACAAGGCATTGCTATTGTTTTGGATTTTGTTTGTTCATTCTGCTACGGAAAAAGTGCTGGAGTTCTCCCATTTGTGCTAATATCATTTATCAGAATAACAAAATAATTGAATTCTGGGACATTGCTTGTATATTTTTCATTTCGCAATATCGTACGAATCTGTTTGTATAAAAATCTCATCTTTTTTGGAAGTTAAAAGCTCGAATGGAATAAGCAAAGATAAAGCCGAACAGCAATGAAAACCCGACAACCACCACTGCAACGATGCCCAGAAAGTCGTGCCTGTATCCAAAGTAGCTTGTCAAAAAATCTTCCACAGTTTCGCCAGTCTCGAGGACTCTGCTTTATGTCTCCAAACTGCGAAACGGCCATTCCATACAAGGTCCAAGCAACAGGGCAAATCCAATAGTACCATTTCCACCATATAGGTATTCTCTGTCAAAAAGCCAAAATTCAGTTCCATATTGCATTGAATGCCTTTGCATTTATGTACCTATCTGTGTACTGCGCATGTATACTAAACTTACCGATGGAGGAATGACAAATCCTGAGAAAAGGTTCCATATTGCATAGAAGGAAGACGAAGTTATAGCAGCAATGTTGTGGTTGGGAGTTAGTGCCATGGTCATCATGCCATAGAATGTGTAGTATAATAAGGTGAAGTACATGAAGAAAAGGTACCAAAGGAACTTGGAAACTATCCAATCGAATCCCATCATTGCATATACTATAACCCCATAAATAATTGTCTGAATGAAAATGTAGGGAACCTCAATCATCATCTGCAAGAGAATGTGACTTGGTGAGCATTAACATTATGGATGATAAGAAGTTTGCACTTGAAATTGATGTCCCAAGGGAAAAGTATTTACCTGTCCAAATGCGTAAGGCAAAGCTGAGTACATACCAGCTGCTCTTTCTCTGTAAAACACCGTTCTCTCAACAGCCACAATTGGCTGCACTGAGGCAGCATTCTGGACCCCGAGAAAAATAACAGCAGAATATATAGAACCCATTGCATTGAAGATGTCTTGCTGCTTGCTCCTGTGATCCCCAAACAAGTTAAGACATGTTGGAGGTCAAGAAATTGAAACTCGGAAGACCATTTTCATGCTACTTAAATTTATTGGTTCTACATACCTTTTTGATCCGAGATCCCAAAATATCATACCAAACAACAACGCGATGAATGTCGTGAATAAGAGTCTAACTGCACTATATGATGGGTTTCGCCAGTACGACCAGTGTTGTTTCCATAGGCAAGCCATGCATTGGGTGTGAAAAGATTGCGAGTAGCGAGTAGGAAAGTACAGATCCTTAGAACCTGAGGGAGGTATAGACAATTCCTTGATCATATCTTTAGTTCTCCTGAACCACACAGGATAGTGTATTAGTTATGTACATTAGCAAATATCTGAAAGTGAATTGCAAGCAAACTGATCTCACTTGTATAGTTCTGATTTCTTGTACACATCTGTGAAGTTGACCCCAAGAGCTTCCCCTTGTGCTGCTGAAGTAATTTCCAACATCCAGGTTGCAGGGTTATATCCATCTTTAACTTTAGGAACGCCATTAATTCCCTTCATGCAACAAAACTAATTTTTGTTAGTTCTTTAGCAGTGTTTTGGCAGGAAAATAAAGTTGTGGTTTGTTTTCGAGTGGTCCTGACCTCAAAGTACTCGATCAGAAAGGAGGAATGGAGGCCTAATGGACCGGAGTATATTGGCTCACCTCCCAATTTGAGAAGAAGAAGCTACAATGCAACATGATGTAATTGAGAGATTTACTGTGAAGGTACAAGTTATTGGTTCTTCTCTGAAAATTGTATCTAACCTCATCAAAAGCTTCGAATATATCTATGCTAGGCTGGTGGATCGTGCAAACCACAGTTCGGCCTGTGTCCACTGTGTTCCTAACTGTTCTCATCACTATTGCTGCTGCCCTGGCATCAAGGCCAGATGTTGGCTCATCCATGAAAATTATAGATGGATTTGCAACAAGCTCAACGGCAATAGTCAGTCTTTTGCGCTGCTCGGTTGAGAGGCCTGTTACACCTGGTAATCCCACAAGTGCTCCCCTAAGTGAAGTCAGCTCCACAAGCTCCATAACTTCCTCGATAAACATCTGCAACCCATTATATGTTAGATTTGTACACAACCTGGTAATCTGGAAGAAAATGCAGGAATTTGATGTTTCATAGTATTTGCTAAAGAAAAAGACCAGACTAGTACCTTCCTAGTTGCAGAATCAACCTCAGGCAGTAGCCGAAGCCAAGCAGAAAACAGCAGGGATTCATAGACTGTAACATGAGGAGAGTGGATATCAGTTTGCTCGCAATAACCTGATATGCGAGCAAATGTTTCTTGCCTTTTACAGTACCCAGATATCACGATGCTTCCCTCAATGTATCCACCAGTTTTCCTTCCGGCCAAGACATCCATTAGAGTGGTCTTGCCTGCACCACTAACACCCATCAGGGCTGTTAAGACTCCTGGTCTAAAAGCACCACTTACCCCTTTCAACAGTTCCAGCCTATCCTCCTTAACACCCTGAGCTTTCATTTCCTGAAAGGGCATAGAAATTTTTTTTCACTCAGTGATTCACCTTATAGATAGAGGGTACATCTAGTTTAAAACCAAAAATTACCTGTGGCATGTCTATGGCATATCTGATCTCATCAAAAGCAAGGGAAAGAGGTTGAAAAGGAAGAACCATTCCTCTCTTCCTTTTCCCATTAGCATTATCATTTCTTCCTCCACTTGTAGATGATGACAAGCTTGTTGCACCTTCAATACTACTTTCTGCATTGTCATTGTAGAGAAGCTGTCGTCGAATACAGCATACCGAGGATTTAAAACAGAAACATGCATTTGAACTGAATAAAATGACTTACCGGAATATCTATTTCCTCTTGATAATAGCTCAATGAACTCTCCAGTTCCGTTACCATTTCTCTCCGCTATGCTTTCTTTGGACAGTACTGCCTGAGGCTTCCCAAAGGCTGCAATATTAACTCAAATTTTGGATCAAAAGTCCAAAACTGAATACAAAGAGCATATGGGTGATGATGCTTACGATCAAGGTATTGTAGAGCGAAAATAATAATGATGTTGAACAGAAAAGTGTATCCAACTAAGGCTGCGACTCCAATCCAATACCAATGTGCTTCTGGGAAAATGCCATGAGACTTCAGGACCATAACTCCCAAGGATTCTGTAGAACCAGGTGGAACCTATAACATAAAAATATTTCCACAAAAGCATTCATCATAGTCATTCAATCCTAAATACTTATGTTACATAGTACAATGAGAGATAGATGATTACATGGCTCCAACTCTTTCCAAGAAATTCATTCACAGCTATGGCATTTTGTCCATACATCAACGGCGAGACCCAATACCCCCACAACCACCATTTTGGTACGGCCTCTAATTAAATAAAATAAAAAATAAAAAAAAAAGTTTTGCATTGAAAATCTGAATTACATCAGCATTCATGAACAGGAAGCTCATTTTCTATTATTGGATCACCTCGAGATAAGACAAATCCACCCAAGACCAGGATTATAAGTAATGCAAATGTTCCAAATGTGCTTGCAACTATTACACTCCTTCCTATTGCTGCCATGGACCTGAACAACCCGGACGCCATCTGGTTTATGCACACCAGTAACATGTACTGCTTGAGGAACCTGCAATTTAGAGCTTTCATCAAATCCTACACTCTCTGCCGAAGTTTAAATTATGATGTTTCCTCTTCTCACCTTTCAACATGTGGATCAAATCCTATGACATAATAAGTAATGATCACCCAAACGAAACTCTCTACTAAAGTGATTGGGATCTTGAGTATCCATCCAGGTATCGAGTATGCCCATGCAGGATAGAAGAGGAGGTCTCTTTGCTTGTAAAAGACGGGAAGTTTCATAATGGCCATGTTCAGCTCTGATATTCCATTAAACATCGCTACAATGACTGCAAAGAACAAAGCACCCAGATAGATCCCCCCATCCAACACAGTGCCTTTATGCATCTCAACTCTTAGAAATATTGTTGTTGTTATAGAAGCTAAGATGATAAGCTGAAAAAGGAGGGGGGGGGGGGGGGGGGGGGGGGAGGCAATAAGTTAGAATCACTTTGAGTTCAAGTACTAATGCTTCAATTAAAATTTCTATTGGTTATGGTCAGTCCATAGTTTCAAGAACTGAAGTCAAATACTAAAAGAAAATGTTGTACTTACTAGAGCCAGTTTGAAAATGTAGGCAAATGAGTTCCTCTTCATGAGCAAAAACTCTCTAGAAACACATGCTCTGAATAACTCCTTCTTGTTAACACCATATTTGTTAGCTGTTAAAGCAGCACGGTGGCTTTTAGACCTGTCGAAGGGACTAGCAAGCTCATCACCAAGTCTCTGGCCAATATGAAATGCCTGGAATGCTTCAGCAAACTCAGTGACAGTAACAAATCTGTAAGGCTCATGTAAGTGTGCCCAATACTGTTCTTGATCTTTCGTGGATGTCACCTATCACACACCCACATATGATAATGTTAAAACAGACTGGAAAGTTATGGAGATTGGAGAGTAAATAAACAAATGCAAGCTAGAAAGTGAAGAAATTCAAAAACAGAATTACCTCTTGCAAGAAGTCAGCAACTCCTTTCCTCTCAGGACATTTGAACCCCATGAATTCAAAAAAGTCGAGCACACTTTCACGTGGACCCTGATACACTATTTGGCCATCTGATAGGAGAATTATATCATCAAATAGGTTATAAGTTTCAGGGGCTGGCTGTAGGAGGGAAACAACTGCAGTTCCCCTAAGAATATGGATTGATTGCCTGAGTGAGTTTACTATCTGGAAAGTTGTTGAACTGTCCAAACCAGTTGATATCTCATCCATGAAGAGAGCTCTTACTGGTCCAACAAGCATCTCCCCTGTGTCATGAATATTATAGATACCAATTTAAAGTGTGTGGTATAAAAATAACACATTGTGAAATTAGGAGGTAAAGAGTATGCAGTAGAAAGATTTATGGCACGGTCAATGTCATACCTATTGTGACTCGCTTTCTTTCTCCACCCGATATGCCTCTTACCATTTCATCCCCCACCATAGTATTGGCACAAGCTTCAAGTCCCAAAATCTACAAGAAATTGAAATCAGAAACATAACATGAATGTTCAAATTCTTTAGTGTATCTTCAAGCTGAAATGAATTTCAAGATGGTACCTTGAGAATATAATCAGCAACTACACTACTTTCCTGCCCTTCTAGTGCTGCTGCCTGAAGAATTTAAACTCAAAAGGATGTTCACACAACGAAAAAATCAATTTTTATTTTTTTAATCTTCTTAAATACATGAAAAGTTCTGTTCTTTTTGGCTTATCAATCTGGTTACTCACCTTTTGGTAGATATCAATATCAGGATCAGGCTTGATATTTTCCTCCTTCTCTCTTCTAGACAATTCTGTCAACATGTCTACAATGTTTCCAAATATGAAATCAAGCCCTTTCCAAATATTTAAAATAAAATATATCAGATACATGGTGTTTAGACTGACCACAATTTGATCCGACTCCTTGACATCTAGCTGAGAAAGCCAGTGTCTCTTTCACTGTCATTTCTCCTATGTGAAGATCATTTTGACTTATATAAGCTGATGTTCTCTGAGGTACAAATTCTGCCATACCATGTCCATTATATGTAACTTCTCCTGAAGACTTCAGATTCATCAATTACCCTATTAGACCAGATTTTATGAAGTGAAGAAAATTCATGACATAAAAGGGCTAAACTTTTGTTCTTACTCTTAAATCTTTACCAAGTCTTCCTGCAAGAGCCAATAGTAATGTGGTTTTTCCGGAACTTGGGGGACCTAAAAGCAAAGTCATTCTGCAAGAATTGCATTCAGAAGTGAAATAAGAACTGTTTGGTAAATATAGAATGGATGATGAATGATGATACCAATGTCTTATAAAAACTTACCTTTGGGGCTTGATAATGCCACTAACATTTTGAAGGATTGTTAGGGATGTCTTTCTACTTGGAAAAATGTGAAGATAATGCAACCATCCCTATTGAAAGTGAGAAATCTGAAGAGATGAGTTCCAAACTTAGAATAGAACTTGTATTGATCCAACTGTAAAAGACTACTTACCTGTAACATATTGATGGCAAAGTTGAGTAACGTAGGCAGTGCTCTGCTTCCCAAATAAACTTTTGCCTCCACAGTCAGATGCTCAAACCGAACTTCAATTGTGGGCATATTAAGTTTAACTCTGTATCCAAATTTGGAAAGAACAACACAAACTCATTGAAACTTTTTCCAAATACCAGTTTAGTTTGGATGTTAAAGGTCAATATGTTCATGAAATTCACCTGTCAATTCGGTTCTTGAGCTTTAATAAGAACTTCTCATTATCTTTCTCTGCATTGTTCACCAGCCTCTCCAGCAAAGTCTTCCTCTCAAGTAAACCGAGGTTTTCGACATCAACCTCCCTAGCTTGGCCCTCACCATCAATGAACAAGCCTCTCCCGATACGCAAACCAGTAGGCAGCCTCTCAATTGCAGCCCATTTGAGAGCTTCTTCATCGTCTTCACGCCGAAAAGACCTCGAAAACACTTCCATGGTGAGGTTTCCCACCCTGGAGTCCAAAGGGCCTAAACAACTACAATGTTTGCATACATATCACCATGAATAATTGAAGTTTAGCATCTAGCTAAACCTTCTATAATGGCTTTTGCTTTTGAATAAGTTCCTGCTGTGTCTTTCTGTCTGTCACTTCTCCCCACCAACATTCTTTTGATGTTACTGAGAATAGTGATGGTGGAAAGTTTGATCCTACTCCATCTCTCTGTTTGTAAAGAATGATTTAAGGAAAAGAGAAATAGATGGAGGAACTGATGGAAGTGTGCAAGTGAAGAAAGTAAAGTAGGTCATGATTGTTTGGAGGGTCGAGTTCGGTCCTTGTATAAAGGAAAGAGGTTACACATAGTTTTCCTATTGATTTGGGAAGCACAAAAAGGTTGTGTTTCAAACGTGGAAGGACATCTTTCTAGCTCACCTAAGAAAAGGAAAAAAAAAAAAAAAAACGCAAAAATGGGTGACAGTCCACCACTGCCTGGAAGTATCATGCATGTGGTTTAAGAAAACTCGCGTAGGACCCGACGCTATCATTGCCAATTTCATACCACAATTTATCGAGGGATTCTCTTTGGTGCATTTGTTTCGATTGAACTCTTTTGTGCATTAAGAAATCGATATATTATTTTTTATTATAGACCAACTCAATGCTATGATGCATAAATTCTATATTCGGTATTACTAGTTTACCAATTACATGAAACTAGTCCACTACTTTATGCAAACGATTGTTGATGCGTAGACGTAGTGTTGAATTTCTTAGTATAGCACATGTATAATTTTGGTGAAAGGTTTTAGCCGATTACCACACGTTTGGGAAATGTATTTTAATTAAAATTTAGACTAGCCTCTTGGCATGCGCCAATTTGTTTTTATAAAAAAAAATTAAAAATTAAAAATTGTAAGGGAATTAAACAAAAAGGAAAAAAAATTTAAAGGCAGCAAAATACCACTGACTGTTACAAACGTGGGTTTTTTCCCTTATTTTTTGTTTGTAATTTCTTGAAAAGAAAAAACTGATTTTGTTTATTTACTATTTTAGCCTTGTAATATCATTTCTATTTTTTAAACAATTCAATTAATAAAGGGCATAATAGGAGTTTCAAAAATTTAACCATCATTCCCAACAATTTGCTTTATATAATAGATATTTCGTCTTTTTTTTGTTTTTTTTTGTTTAGACCTTTCACAAGATCAAAATGTCAATTCCATAAGGGTTTTTGTCCATTTGCCCCATTTTTAGAGATTTTTTTTTATTTTCTTTTTAATACCATTTTACCCAAAATACTCTAAAGAGGTCTTCCCTAATACCCCATTAAGATTTTTTGTTTTGTTTTTATTTTCTTTTTAATACCATTTTACCCTCATCTTTGTTACTTAGAAAGAGATAGAGAGAGAGAAACCATAGGGGACTTCGTCGGAGCCCGGTCACCGGGCGCCGGATTCCTGTCATCGGTCACTGATCGCCGGAATCCGACCAACTTTAACCGGATTCCAGGCACCGGCCGTCGGATTCCGGTCACCGGTCTCCTCTCACCGGAATTTCCGAAAACCTCACCTGAAATGTTTATTGGCCCCAATAGACCTCTATTGCTCCCCAATAGATGTCTACTGCCCCAATAGTCTATTGTCCCCTAATAGACGTCTATTGCCCCCCAATAGACATCTATTAGCAGTGTATTGCCCTTCAATAGACGTCTATTACCCCTAATAGAACTTTCAATCACCTGAATGTGAACTAATTTCCCTAAATTTAGACAAATAAAACTTTGATTAAAAAAAAAGAAAATATTACATCAATTCAAAACGTCTATTGCCCCCCCCCCCAATAGACGTCTATTACCCCCCAATAGAACTTTCAGTGGCAAGAATGAGAACTAATCTCTCTAAATTTAGACAAATAAACTTTTATTAAAGGAAAAAAAAAGATTACATCAATTCAAAACATGTATTGCCCCCCAATAGCCCTTTATTACCTCCTGATACAATTGTTTTTTCTTTCCTTCTGGCCTTCTGCCCCTTTTTTACTCAAAGTTCTACTATTTGTTTGCTTTGCATCACTTAAAAGCTCAGACTAACTATGAGGGAGCTTCGGAGGTGTGATTTATGGACACTAAGCAACTCCAACATTCAAGTTTCTAGTCACAATCGATTCACAAACACACACATCTAAACAACAATTCCAATCAAATGTACGCGCAATCTCATATCTGAACAAAGATAAATAATCTTAGCACAAAAGTTACAGATCTGAAGAAAATGTAACAAAGCAAAAACGAGCATACGAACAGAGATTCATGGTCTCCAACCCCAAACACACTGCACCTGATTCATAGTCTGTCTTGTCCAATCCCATCACTTAAACGAAGATTCCGACGCTTCTCCTAATTATGCTTCACTCAACCGCTTTGCCTACAAATACGATGTCTGGATCTCCAAGCCCTCCTCCGTCTCTGACAATCGCTCCTCCTCAAAATGGGCGGCGACCCGACCCTGTTGCGGGCCAAACCAGTGAACGTTGGGCGCTCGGTGTTGTCAAATCATTTGAATAAACGACACAGCCCCGCCGCCGTTCCTCAAATTGTCGGAAGAGACACCACCAACCATGTTGGCAAGAGAGAGGGCAGATCGAAGGAGAGATGCCGGTAACTTTGGGGGAGAGAGAGACTGCAGATCGTGCTGGTTGGGGAGAGAGAGATAGAGATAGAAGAGAGAGAGTATCGATATGTGTACACCGGAGGTATGATAGTAGTTTATTAATTAGGTTTAGGGTAGAATAATCTTTTTACTTTAAATTAGGTTAGTGAGAATAAAAATTTGTTGGTGGGGTAAATTAGATAATTTTTGGTTATTTTGGTGCTTTGGATAAAGAACTCATTCCATAAAGGTAGTTTTTCACACAAATTTGTCAATTCCATAAAGGTACTTTTTCACATAAATTGTCCTTTCAATTAACCCAACATCCAAACTGAAACAGTCAACCAACAACCGAAAAAAAAATAAAAAAATAAAAAATTGAAACAATCAACTAGAAAATAAAAACCTTGGGAAAAAAGAAAGAAAGAAGTACGACGATAAGTGTTTGGTAATAAGTGTACAGAGCAAATCATTACTTGACGGGTGCAAGAATATATGGTGCAAATCATGTAAAAGGGTGCAATAGGTGAGCTGTCTAGTACATGCTCCAATTTTTTTCTGAAAGTTTCAGTCCAATTCTTATCTTCATAGTCACAATTCCACTAAAGAATTTATTGCCCAAAAGGTTTAATTAATTATGGTTAAGCTAATAAAAGTAAGGAAAATTTGCTGTCATGCTGACTATTTCATATGTATAATCATAATCATAGACTTGAGCAAAACTTGGATTAGAAGAAATCATGGCATCATTTGCTTTACAATGAATACAGATGTATAACGTTTTCATCTCTTTTGAAAGTTAAAGGCTTTGATTGAAAAAGCAAAGACGGATCCAAAGAGTACTGAAAATGCTACAAGCACTATTGCAACAACACTTATAAAGTCTTCTCTATACCCAAAATAAGTCCTGGTAAAAGCGTCCACAGTTTCACCGGAATCAAGCCTGTCCTCAATGCCTCCAAACTGCGAACCAATCATTCCGTACAAGCTCCAAGAAACCGGGCACGACCAGTAGAACCATCTCCACCATATTGGAATTCTCTGCCACCAAGAAACAACAATTTTGTGAATTGTGATTCATAATTTGATGAGTTAAGTCAAGTCAACAGATTAGCATGCATAATAATCATCTGTCACATGTAGTACTCACTGATTTGGGAATGATAAATCCTGAAAAAACGTTCCATAGAGGGTTGAATGCCGTGGAAACTACAGCGGAAACGGCAATGTTGGGAGTAATGGCCACACTCATCATGCCATATAAGGTGAAATATAAGTAAGTGAAGTATATGAAGAATAGTTGCCAAAAGAACTTGCTGACTGTCCACTCAAATCCGATCATCGTGTATGATATAACCACATATATGATAGTTTGGATCAAAGTGTATGGGAACTCAATGCCAACCTTGTAATGCAAATGAAATTTGGTGAGAAACCATAGTGAAAGTCCATAAGAGTGTGTGTTGCTTCCATGCATGTTTATCGACTCAATGTTCAAGCGTGTACATAATTTAAATGGTGGCTTGGATTCATTGAGCATTTCATAATGTGATCTTGGTGACATACCTGTCCAAAGGCATATGGCAAGGCAGAGTACATTCCGGCAGCCCTTTCTCTGTAAAAGACTATTCGCTCAATGCCTACAACTGGCTGCACTGTTGAGCTATTTTGTGGCCCAATGAAGAGAATAGCAGAATACATAGCACCCATTGCATTAAAAAGATCTTGCTTCTTTTGCCTGCAGTCCATAGGAAGTTAAATCAGGATATGAAGATTTCGGTTCTTACAAATTAGACTTCTACGTTTCAGCAGAAAACTTTAGGGACTAATCGCAAAAATATGTTACTTTATTTTTCAGTGCACATACCTTCTGGAGCCAAGACCCCAGAATAATGTCCCGGTTGCTAAAGCTATCAATGTTGTGAAAAGAAGTCTAACTGCACTGTATGCCGGGTTTCTCCAGTAAGACAAATGTTGCTTCCATAAGCAAGCTTTGCACTGGGTATAGAAAGACTGAGAATATTTTGTTGGGAAGTACAAGTCTCTTGTATTCGGTGGAGGAATACTTAGTTCCTTGACCAAGGCCTTGTTTCTCCTAAACATTCACATAGTATTAGCAGATAAACATAAGTATTTCCTTATTATCTGAAAATATAATGGATATTTAATCTACCTGTATGCTTCTGAATTCTTGTATATGTCTGTGAAATTAATCCCTAGAGCTGCTTCTTGAGCTGCAGAAGTAACCTCCAACATCCAAGTTGCAGGATTGTAATCATTCTTCATTTTAGAAACTCCACTAATTCCCTTTGGTCAAACATAAGAATACAAAGTAAGAAGTAGTTGAGCATAAAACATGGCAGACAGTACATTTCCCATAGTCAGAAGCCTAACCTCAAAGTATCCGATCAAATAGGAAGAATGGTAGCCTAAAGGGCCAACGTATATTTCTTCGCCACCCCGTTTCAGAAGGAGCATCTGCAATTGGATTTCGAACTTTTCAGTCCTTTTGACATTGAAAGGGATATTCAAATTGTGTAATCCTAAAGCCTATGAAGTGATCTAATTAACCTCATCAAAAACATCAAATATATCAATGCTTGGCTGGTGGATGGTGCAGACTACTGTTCTTCCGGTATCCACTGTATTCCTCACTGTTCTCATTACAATTGCTGCTGCCCTGGCATCAAGGCCAGAGGTGGGCTCATCCATAAATATTATGGATGGGTTGGCAACAAGCTCTACTGCAATTGTTAGCCTTTTGCGCTGCTCAGTTGAGAGACCATTCCCTCCAGGCAATCCAACAAGTGCTTCCCTTATTGAGGTCAGTTCCACAAGTTCCATGACTTCTTCAATAAACATCTGCAAACCAATGCGCAGATTTATGGTCAATGACTTTATGAGCATATCATGCATCGATGGAAGTTGCATAGCTTTTACCATTTTGGTTTAAATTGCTAGCATTTGCTGTAAGAATCAAGCCTCCAACAAAAGAAAAAGTAAGGCGAAAAGGTCTACCTTTCTGGTTGGGGAATCAATCTCAGGGGACAACCGGAGCCATGCAGAATAAATCAAAGACTCATAAACCGTAACATGTGGAGAGTGTATATCTGTCTGCTCACAATATCCTGAGATACGAGCAAATGTTTCTTGCTTTTTTGGATACCCAGAAATGGTAATGTTTCCTTCAATATATCCACCGGTTTTCCTTCCTGCCAGGACATCCAGTAAAGTAGTCTTTCCAGCACCGCTAACACCCATTAGAGCCGTTAGGACCCCCGGCCTGAAAGCACCACTCACACCCTTCAGCAGTTCTAGTCTATCCTCAGTAATGCCTTGACCTTTCATTTCCTGTAAGCGTTTATAGAAAAAAATTTCATAATATTGAAATATTGTTGTTACAACATAAGAAATGAAACCTGGTAGCTCTATTATAGATTAGTGCTGTGTCTTATTTATCTGACACTAAATGGATAGTAAAATATCTATGAACAATTCAAGTTGCTTATAGTAAACAAAGAAACAAAAAAAAAAAAAAAAAAACAAAACAAAACAAAAATTCTAGTTGCTGATCAAAAGAATTGGCCAAAAAATATACCTGTGGCATGTCAACTGCATATCTGATTTCAGTAAACGTAATTGAGAGGGGTTGAAAAGGAAGAATCATTCCTTGCTGCATGGGACGATTGGCTGACACGTTCTCTAGAACTTCATTCCCTACTGCATTGTTACACCACAGAAACTTGAGTAACCCTGGACAGCAAAATATAAAATGAGCTTTATGAACCCACCAATAGAATTGTTTCCTGTTGGCAATAGCTGAATGGTCTCTCCAGTTTTCATGGCGTGTTTCACTGCCAAAGCCTCTTTGGACAATACTGCCTGAGGCTTATCAAGTGCTGCATGAATTGAGTTGATTGTCAGAACGTTACTTATATTCCAAGAAAGAAAAATGACCAAGTGGGTACTTACGTTCCAGAAGCTGAAGTGCCAAAGTGTAAAGAAAGTTGAACAGAAGAAAATATCCAAATAATGCTACTACTCCAATCCAGTACGAACTTGCGTCTGGGAATACCCCTCGAGACTTCAAGACCATAACTCCTAACGATTCTGTTGAGTTGGGTGGAACCTACAATAACATACTTGTTAGCTAATTTACCAAATTTTTCTAACCTGGTCTTGTTCTTGCCTTTTGATTTAATAAATGATGCTTACATGTCTCCAACTTTTTCCAAAAAATTCATTGACAGCCATTGCATTCATTCCATACATCATCGGTGAGAGCCAATATCCCCACAACAACCAGTTCTTCATCTCCTCTGGATCACAAAGGGTCATCCTTTTAACATCAATATTTATATCACTTAAGCTAAAAGAACTAAAACTATAATTAATTACTCCAGTTGAATCTTATGAATAATTTACCTCGTGATAACATAAAGCCACCCAGAACAAAACAGCATAGTAAAGCAACAGATCCAAATGTGTTTGCAACAGTCATGTTCCTTCCTAATGCACCTATCAATCGGAACAGTCCGTTTGCCATCTGGCTAATGCACACTAGTACAAGGAACTGCTTGCAGAACCTGCAGTTACAAGTTTTCAGCAAAATTACAGATGACTCTGAGCCGAAAATTTGACATGTAATTTCTAGAATGTTTTATTTTTCACCTTCCAATGCTTGGATCATAACCAATACCGTAGTAAGTGATGGCCATCCAAATGGAAACTTCCACAAAGGTCATGGGGATTCTTATAATCACTGTTGGTAAAGAGTATGCCCAAGCAGGATAGAAAAGCAGGTCCCTTTGCTTGTAAAACACAGGAAGTTTCATGAGAGTCATAGCAAGGTCTGAGTATCCATTGAACATAATTACCATCATTGTGAAGAACATAGCTCCCATATAAATGCCACCATCTTCTACTGTATCCCGGTGCATCTCAGTCCGTAGGAATAGTGTCATTGTCACAAAAGCAGTTATGAGAAACTGGAAGCAAAACCAATATAAGTATTTAAAGTGATTGAAATTGTGGGTTGAATTTGTATTTCACTTCTCGCCAATGCTTACTTAAAGCTTTACAGTGATAAAATCATTAAAATGACTTACCATTGTCATTCTGGTAATGTAGACAAACGAGTTCCTCTTCATGAGCAAATAATGTCTAGACATACAAGCTTTAAAAAGTTCCTTCTTGCTAACGCCGTACTTCTCAGTTGTTAAAGATGCAGGGTTTCCTCTAGACTTGTCAAAAGGTCTAGCAAGCTCATCGCCGAGTTCTTGACCAATGTGAAATGACTGCAATGCTTCAGAAAATTCCTTGGACGTGACAAAGCTATAAGGCTTATCTTTATCGGTCCAATATTGCTCTTGGTCTTTCCATGATGTCACCTGTTATTGAAGAACCAAAACCAAAATAAAATTGGTAATCTAGTCCAATCTCTCCTAGTGAAAACAATGAGATTAACTCAGGATATAAGACTAAGTCGGGTACTTCTTGGAGGAAATCAGCGACTCCTTTCCTCTCTGGACATCGGAAGCCCATGTACTCAAAGAACTCAAGCACATTTTCACGAGGACCTTGATACACAATGTGCCCATCTGAGAGGAGAATTATATCATCAAAGAGATCATAAGTTTCTGGTGCTGGCTGCAGGAGAGATATTACAGCAGTTCCATTGAGAATGTGAATGGATTGTCTTAGTGAATTTACTATCTGAAATGTTGTTGAACTGTCCAGGCCAGTTGATATCTCATCCATAAAAAGTGCTCTTGCTGGCCCAACAAGCATTTCCCCTGTATTTATTGAGCATTTTAATAGAAAATATCAGCCTAATCATCTAATTAAGTATGTTGTTACACTCAGTCAGGCAATAGTAGCACCATTTCTTGTCTGGTTCAAGATCGAACTACAAGTTCTATATATGCTCTACCTGTGGCGAGTCGCTTTCTTTGGCCACCAGATATACCTCGTCTCATTTGATCCCCTACCATGGTGTCTGCACAAACTTCAAGTCCCAAAACCTGCAGAGTATTATCAGCAAAAACACATATTAGCTGAACATTTGCAAATTCCCTTAAGCATATAAATAGGAAAGATATAGAAGTCGTTTGAATAATGTAAGGCATTCACAAGTCGTAGGTACCTTGATTATATAATCTGTAATCACAGTGGTTACCTGTCCTTTTAGTGCTGCTGCCTGCAAAATATAAAAACCGTTGGATGAAAATGCTCTTTTAGAGAACACATGATGATATAAATGAACTATAGCCGAAACTTTAATAAATCTATCTAAATCTTTTTTGTTCTAATACCTTCATGTAGGCATCAAGATCAGAATCTGGCATAATATTTGCAGCCTTCTCTCTTCTTAATAGTTCTACTAACATTTCTGGAAATTTTACAAATGCAAATTAACTCGATCAGATTAAGAGTTCACTTCAGACTAGATTAATATATAAGGCAAACTTTCAGGGTATTATAATCAACCATAACGTGGTCCGACCCCTTGACATCTTGCTGAAAAAGCTAGAGTTTCTCTCACAGTCAACTCCGGTATGTGAAGATCATATTGACTAATGTAAGCTGCTGACCTCTCCGGTACAAACTCATCCATCCCAAGTCCATTGTAGGTAACTCTTCCAGATCTCTAAGTTATTATAAGAAAATGATACCAGATCACAATGTGAAAAAACTAAACATACAGCCTATTAGTGGTAATCAAGTATTATAGAATCCTTACTTTAAGATCTTTACCATGCTTTCCAGCCAATGCCAATAGCAATGTGGTTTTTCCGGAGCCTGGAGGGCCTAAAAGCAGTGTCATTCTGCAGAAACCAGATCACTAATATGACAAAACGGTTTGGAGTTTACTCCATGTTGATGAATTTGCAACAGCATTGCCTAATTACCTTCTTGCCTTGATTATTCCACTTACACCATGTAGGATTGGCAAAGGTTTCTTTCTACTAGGAAGAAGATGAACACAATTCAAGAGCCCCTACAGAGAGAAAACAGGGATACCAGAATGTGATCATGTACTAGGAAAATTTATCTGAGCAACTCATAGAAGCAAGAATCCATCACTAAGTACACATAGTTGCATAAATGTGAAGTAATTAGATACCTCTAACATATTAATGGAGAAGTTGAACATTGTAGGTAATGCCCTGCTTCCTACATAAGCTTCTGCTTCAACATTTAAGTGCTCGAACCGCACTTCAGTTGTTGGAAATTCAAGTCCAACTCTGTGTTTAAAATTCAAACATTAGACCAAAAACCAAGAGAACTAAATCTTCTTACACATGGAAAACACAACTACATTTTCAGTTTTCAAGAAAGCCATATCGATAGTTACTTACCTATTCATGCGGTCCCTGAGCTTGAACAAGAATTTCTCATTATCTTCCTCAGCAATCTTCACTAACCTCTCCAACAAATTCTTCCTCTCTAGTAATCCAAGATCCTTGACATCAATTTCTCTGGCTTTACCCTCCTCTTGATCAGCGAGTATACTTCTCCTTATGCGTAAATAAGTAGGCAATCTCTCAATAGCAGCCCATTTGAGAGATTCTTCATCATCTTCTTCACGAGAAGACTTGGAGAAAGCTTCCATTGAAGTATCCTCGTTTCTCCACATGTCAAAACTGCTCAATCATACGTGCACTACTACTCGTTGTATCGTGCCCCGCCAACCGCCACTAGTCTACACTTTCTTCACAACCAAACAGAAACCCACCAAGCTTTTCTGTAACTTTCATCCAAGAAAGTTACATTCCATGGATGTTAGTGCTGAAAGCAAGTCTCTATAAAGTTGAGGGAGTTTGATATAAACGAAAACCATATCAAACCTTTATTTATATGCATAGAGACACAGGGCTTTAGTAGTGCACCACTGCTCATTGTACACAGTTGCAGCAATGAAACATAACATATGAAATTATGAAGCAAGGAAGCTGCATCCAATTGATTATATAACCAAGATCATGTGAAGCAAGTCATTATATAACTGAGTTTCTATTACCAAGTGCTGGAAGCAAGTCAATCTTAACTGAAATATTGAACATCAAGTCAGGATTTTAAAATAAACTAATATCTTGGCTTCCAGCACTTGGTAATAGAAAGTTAGCAACTAGTAGTAGTCTAATATGAACCAGCTAATGCCCCTTCAGCATACTCACTACTAAGCATGGGTACTTCGATGTATGACATGGGTGATGGTCGTGGATCGGAAAATTGTTCTTCATGAGGGCAAGATATACGTAAAAGCCCCCTGTTTACTTGCCCGATTACTCGTCTTAATTTATTTAAAGCAATTTATCGAACACTTTGCCTTCACAGTTATTAAAAAATAATAATAATAACAGACGTCAAAAATTGGAACGGAGATGTTTGCCTTCATTGCCGGCCCAACATGTTCACTGTATGTTGGATTATGACCCTTCAATGTGGTGACCAAATTTGGTGATCCTTGCCATTATTGTTGATTGAATAGGCTCTCTCAACACGCATAGAGATGTTGACCTAAAGAGAGAGATATAGTCAACTGTGCGTTACACGAGTTACGGCTTACGAACGAGTAGCCTTCCTACATACTATTTTTTTTTTAAAGAATATTCTACCGTTCTATGTATTATTTTGATAATTGGAAAAGGAGGACTATAAATTAAACATTTTGAAATATATGTGAAGTAGCAACCTTTGAAATATAACTTATGCTATCTTTAGCAAAATATATATATATATATATATATATATATATATTTTTTGAACCCTACACATGATGGTCTATAATACATGATTTAAATCGATTAATTTAGCTTCACGTGAATTTAGTTTTCTTCTATAATTTTTTCCTTCTAAAAGTTCTTATATGGTCTTTTGTATAACTAAAAAAAATATATGCTACAATGGAAATTTCATGTACCAAAACATATTAACAAAACAAGATTGATGAGGTCTTTCTATAAATATAGTACAAATTGAACCAGTAGAGTGCTATATATCGGATTCCAATTTCAAATCTCCTTCCCATGACCAAAACACTAAATTAAGGAGAAAACATTACTAAATATAAGACAGTTCATTTAAACATGGCCAATGTCATTGACCAAGTATAAGATCAATGTTTAAGGAGAATAACAGATCAATGACAGGGGAATAGTATTATTAATTTGCATTATAGCAGGCATTAACAAAAAAATAAATCATCAATTAGCAACTGAGATCCTGATCAATCAAACAAAAAAATCAGATGTCACAAAGGCTTGCAACTTCTGTAATAAAAAATGTGAGTATGAAAAGTACCTTAATTAAAATATTAATTGGACTTGTAGATGTAGAATATGAAAGTAATCTTCATACATCAACAAAGAAAAAATAATAACATGAATAATATCTTGAAAATTTAAATAGTGTCTGTGGACGTCGTTTTTCCTAGTTTCTTTGAACCTTTTTTTTTTTGGTCAACTTTGAACCTAGATCTATTACCATTTATTTCATTAATAAAAGCAGTAGTTTCCTTTCAAAAAAAAAAAGCAGTAGTTTTATTGATGAGGAAGAAAATAGTACATCCTGCAGAATGAGGCCTAAATGGGCAATAATGCCTAACCAAAGATCTGATGAAGGTATATTATTCCGGTGAATGAAATGGCCTGGATCTTAACTTCTATATGCCAATATATGCTTGCGCCTCAGTATGATCAATCAAGAATCAAAACTTGCAACACAAGGCGGTTTGCTTTCTTTTCATATGATGTACGCATAGCATTCTCAATGTCCTCATCATCTCCTTTGGAAATCAAACGCTTTGATTGAAAAGGCAAAGATGAAACCAAAGAGCACTGCAATCCGAACATGCACAATTGCAACAACACCTAAAAAGTCTTTTTTGTACCCAAAATAATCACCAATAAAATTCTCTACAGTTTTGCCAGATTCAAGTGCGTCCTTAATGTCTCCAAACTGCGAAGCAATCAATCTTTATAAGGTCCAAGAAATCGGGCACAACTAATAGAACCATCTCCACCATATTGGAATTCTCTGTCACCACCAAACAACAATGAAACTGCAAGTCAGTGTCGTATAAGGTGCATCATATGAACAAGCATTTCTAGTGATCTTTGACATGTTCCATAACGGGTAGAAGGATGAGGAAAGCACAGCAGCAACCATAGTGTTGGGAGTAATGGCCACAGTCATCATACCATATAATGTGTAGTAAAAGAAACTAAAATACATGAAGAAAAAATACCAGACGAACTTTCTGACCGTCCAATCATATCCGATCATGGTGTATACTATAACCACATATAATGTGGTTTGGATCAAAGTGTATGGTATCTCAATGACAACCTGCATTGCAATGGAATTAGGTGAGAAAATGTGATGAAATTTTCACAAAAAAGAATGCAGTGCTTCAATTTTATGTGGGTTCTATGAATATAAGAAAATATCCCTTGAGCAATTTACACTTCAAATCCAAATCCCTTCTAAGCAACCTTGATCAATCTTTATCACATACCTGTCCAAATGCATATGGAAAGCAGAGTACATTCCAGCTGCCCTTTCTCTGTAAAAGAATACCCTCTCAATCGCTATAACTGGCTGCACTGATGAGGCATTTTGTATCCCAATGAAGAGTATGGCAGAATACATAGAGCCTAATACATCGGAAAGATCTTGTTGCTTTTGCCTGCATTTCAGATGAAAGTTTGGCAGAATTAGGGATGTTAGTAGCTGTGCTCTTACACAATAGGCTTTTGCATTTCCTCAGAAAGTGTTAGATAACAATATATAACTAATATGTAACATTTTGAATGTACCTTTTGGAGCCAAGACCCCAGACTAATATCCCAAATACTATAGCCATCATAGTTGTGTAAATAAGTCTCGCGGCACTGTATGGCGGGCCAGTAAGACAGATGTTGTTTCCATAGGCAAGTTATGCATTGGGTAAAGAAGGACTGAGAATACTGTGTTGTGAAGTGCAATTCTACTGAATTTTCTGGTGGAGTACTTAGTTCCTTGATCAATTCCTTGTTTCTCCTAAAAATCAAAATGTTGTGATAATAGCTGAACCAGAATCGATTGTAGCTCTATGGTCTGAATGTACAGATCTTATACCTGTATATTTCTGAGTTCTTGTATATGTCGGTGAAATTGACCCCAAGAGTTGCTTCTTGTGCTGCAGAAGTAACCTCTAACATCCAAGTTGCAGGATTGTAACCATCATTCATTTTAGGAACTCCACTAATCCCCTTGGTTAAATAAATCACATCTAGGTTATCAGCTAAACAGAAAGTAGGGGCATATCATATTTTGTGTAGGTTTTACAAGCCTCAACCTCAAAGTATTCGATCAACTGAGAGGACTGGTGGCCTAAAGGACCAACATATATTTCTTCTCCTCCCCATTTCAAAAGTAGCATCTGCCATGGAATTTCGAATTTTTAAGATAGCATATCCAAATTGTCTAATCCTACATTATAGAAAGAGCTCTAATCTCACCTCATCAAAAGCATCAAATATATCAATGCTTGGCTGGTGATGGTGCAGACTACAGTTCTCCCGGTGTTCACTGTATTCCTCACAGTTCTCATTACAATTGCTGCAGCCCTGGCATCAAGACCAGATGTTGGCTCATCCATAAATATTATGGATGGGTTGACAACAAGCTCTACTGCAATTGTTAGCCTTTTGCGCTGCTCAGTTGAGAGGCCATTCACTCCAGGCAATCTAACAAGTGCATCTCTTATTGGGGTCAGTTCCACAAGTTCCATGACTTCCTCAATAAACATCTGCAAATCATTTAGTACGTGATGGTCAGCTACTTGACTGAACAGAACTTATGTGCAACCTAGCTTTTGAAACTTTGGCTGCCATTGCTTTCATTTGCCTAAAGAGTCAGGCCCTCAATGAAGTAAAAAAGAAAAGAAAAGAAAAAAGGTCGAAAGTGTTGTAGTATAAATGTATTATACTATATATATCTATATCATGTAACAAATACATAAATGTATAGATAGGTGCTTGAGTGTATAAACATAGGTACTTGAGTGTATGAAGACTTATGTGATATGCTTTACCAAAGGGCAACAAGCATGACAGATTTCATCATTGAGATTGTTATCATTTTGGTTTTCTCTTTGAGCATTCACACTACAATGTATTCCTATAAATACCCTCTTGTATGAGATGAATAAACACACTTGAAATCTCTATTCTCTCTGAAACATTACTCTCTCTCTGTTAATTTAGCTTGTTCTTAAACACGTTATCAGCACGAAGTTGCTCTAGAATTATAATCGAAAATTGACAAGAGTAGAGTTCATCATCAATCGAAGTCATTTTTTCAAACCTACAAAAAACCCCCAAACCCTAGCTCATATCAAAGCCCTTGATTCCAGAAGCCAGAAAAGGCCTGAACCAGCCGCCGGAAGTTTTGAGCACGAACCGGACCGCTGCCGAGATCTGTTGCGATGCTGCGCAGCAGCTGTCGGGACTCTGCGCAGCAGCTGCCGGGACCCTACGCAGCAGCTATCGAGAGCTGCCAGGACCCTGTGCAGCAGTCGCCGACAGCTGCCGACAGATCTGCCGACAGATCTGCAGGGCTAGTTTCCGACCAATTTTCCGACGACTTTTCGACATTTTTCCGGCGACTTTTCAGACGATTTTTCTCGATTTTTTTCCAGCGATCCTTCCGATCACCTCCGATAACTTTTTCTGGCCAAATTTTTCGGTAACACTATTTCAAGGTATTCTTTACTACCCGTTTTTTGAGTTTTTATTCATTTTCTCTCCTTTTTCCTTTTTCTCGGGAACTTACAATCAAAACCGGAATTATAGAAATTCACGCCAAACAACTAAGAGCGTTCGTAATCAATGAACTAAGAGTGTTCACAATGATTCTTGGAAACTGATTTCTTGGTAGCATAGCTCGGAAATCTTATTATTTTTCGTGGAAGTTTAAACTCCGAAACTAATACTTTCTTCTTATCTTCAAGGATGTCGAATGAACCTAGACTCGATTTTCAAATCCTTGACTCAACAGGTTTAGATTACCATAGCTGGAAAACCGACGTTGAGAACCATCTCACATCGAAAGGGATATTGTCAATCATCCATGCACCAGACCCGGCCCTTGCGTTCCCTCGAACACCCAAAAGGCATGCACAAGCAATCATCTTGATGCGACGCCATATGGACAAAGCACTCAGATTAGAGTACATGTCCATCAAAGATGCAAAGGATTTATGGGAGGCGCTACAAGAACGCTTTAACAATATCCAAGATTCCCTCCTCCCTGACTTGAAGGTTCAGTGGAACGATGTACGCTTCTCCGACTTCAAGTCTATTGCTAAGTACAATTCAGAAGCTCTTCGCTTCAAATCCATGTTGAAGTTCTGTCAAAAACCCTTCATAGATGAAGAGCTAATTGAGAAAACTCTCTCCACCTTCCCCGTAGCAGCAATTTTGCTATCAAAGCAATATCGCACTGAAGTAAATGCTGGGCGAATTATGAGGTTCAATGAGCTCATTAATGTTTTGTCGGTAGCCGAAAAACACGACAATATTCTCGTAAAGAATTATAATTCAAGACCCGTTGGAACCAAGAGCGTTCGTGAGACAAATTATAATGCACCCAAGAGAGGGCGCAAGGAGCGGTACCCTAGCAATAGGGGACATGTGTACCCTAATAATAGGGGACATGAAGGACGAACAAGTCCATATAACCGCCCCAATAAAGAAGGAAACTGCAACTTTAGAGCAGGCACACGTGATGGCAACTCCACACGTGGAAGAGGGAGATATGGCAACACTGGCCATGGAAATAGCACCATGAGCCGTGGAGGTCGCACCATACGCCGTGGTAGTAGTAGCAACCCTCCTAGAGAATATCCACAACGTGCACAACCTGCACCTCAAATGAAGGGAGGTAACCACAATGACATGTGTCATCGATGTGGATCAATCGAGCATTGGTTTAAGCAATGTCATGCGAGTACCCAATTAGCTGCACGCTACAAGGAGTACAGGGAAGCAAGAGAGCAAGAAGCCAACCTTGCTGAAGATGAAGATGGTGAAGATATCAATCTCACCGTTGAGGACTTCAAAGCTGTAAATGAAGAGCACGAGGATGCCACAGACTTTGATTAGAATAATCCTCTTTCTATTTTCCAAGAATGGCAAATGTGCCTTAGTCAATAAATAACAATTGTATTAACTCCTTCTCATGTGGCGTACCCAATGAAGTATGATGTCTAGGAAAGTAATTGAGATCGGGGTATTTAAGCGAGCCTCGCTCCACCAACATCTCTCTACTTACCAAATAGACTGAGTGACAACAATTTGTCTAAAGTTTGATTTTTGGAATAGACTTATGAAAAACTTTGATGTAATCATTGGCTATTTTCCCTATTAATAAAGTGTCGCATTATCATTCAATGTCATGGACATGTGTTAATATTCTGAACTTTATTCTCTTTCAGTATGTTTTCCGGAGAATTGGAATGCCTTCTTGATAGTGGCACCACACATACTATATTGCGACATAGGCAATTATTTTTATGGATGACACCTAGTCGATCTTCAGTAACTACGATGGCAGGACCATCACAATTGATTCACGGTCGAGGACCAGCTCAATTTTTGTTACCAAATGGCACAAATATTAATGTCGCTGAAGCTCTATATGCTCCAAGGGCTGGAAGAACCCTATTAAGCTTTAAAGACATAAGAACCAATGATTTTCATATGGAAACACATTGTGAGAATGGACAAGAGTTCCTTTGCATCACCTCAAAGAACTACATAAATACACGAGTATTAGAGAAACTTATGTGTCGCTCTTGTGGATTGTATGCAACCACTATTAGAGTCATTGCATCCAACCATGTCATGAATGAAAATTTATGGGATCCTGACACATACAGGCTTTGGTACGACTGTTTGGGACATCCAGGTCGTGATATGATGCTCCGTATATTAAAAACTTCACACGGACATCCATTCTTCAAAACGAAAAGAAGTACGAACCAAACATTGGTCCAAAGAGTTACTTCTAAAGCATATCATTCGTTTTGCAAAACTTGCTCTTTAGCAAAGGTAGGATCAAGACCATCCTATGCAAAGGACACTAAAGAAAATATACCATTCTTACAAAGAATACAAGGTGATATTTGTGGACCTATCCAACCAACTTGCGGACCATTTAGATATTTTATGGTGTTGGTTGATGCATCGACACGTTGGTCACATGTCATGCTCTTATCCACAAGATATGCTGCATTTGCTAAACTCCTAGCACAAATCATTAAGTTAAGGGCTCACCACCCTAATCATCCTATTAAGTCAATTCGTCTTGACAATGCTGGAGAGTTTACATCAAAAACTTTTGATGATTATTGCATGTCCATTGGGATTGAGGTTGAACACCCTGTCCCTCATATACACACCCAAAATGGACTAGCATAAACTGCCATTAAAAGACTTCAAATGGTTGCTAGGGCATTGGTTATGCGCACTAATCTCCCTATTTCTGCTTGGGGCTATGCAATATTGCATGCAGCTGTGCTTATTCGTCTGAGACACACTGCCACCCAACCCTTTTCTGCGTCCCAGATGGTGACTGGGTATGAGCCTGATGTCTCACACTTACGCATATTTGGGTGTGCAGTCTATGTGCCAATTACGCCGCCACAACACACCAAATTAGGCCCTCAAAGACGCTTAGGCCTTTATGTTGGATATGATTCTCCAAGTATTATCCGCTACATAGAACCCTTGACAGGTGGTCTATTTACCTCCAGATTTACGGATTGTCACTTTGATGAGACAGTCTTCCCGTCATTAGGGGAGACAAGAACACTAATGTTCAACCGAAAAGACAGGAATTGTCGTGGTCTGTCCCCACTTTGTCTCATCTTGATCCCCGAACCACACAGTCTAAAATAGAAGTGCGGAGGATTCTCGATCTTCAGAACATAGCAGAATCAATGTCTGATGCGTTTTCTGATATCGCTAAAGTGACAAGATCACACATACCTGCTGCAAACGTACCTGCAAGGATTGATGTCCCTAAAACTAAAGGACATGACATCCCCTATATGGGTGATGCAGTGGCTAGACCCACGGCTCCTGCCAGGAAGCGCGGGAAGCCCATAGGTTCGATGGATTCTCGCCCAAGAAAGAAAGCGAGCTTGACACAAAATAATCAATTAATCATCGATACAAATAATCCATCTCATGAAAAAATTCCGGATTATGGTTATGTCCAAGAGACATCATTGAAGGAAGCTCTAATGGCAGAACCAATTCCAGAGAATAGAGAGATCTCCATGAATTACACTAGGATACGTGTAATTATGGACAGAAATTCTATGGCTATTGATGATGCATTTGCATATCATATTGCAAAAGGAATTATAGAATACGATGATATCGAACCTCGCTCCGTTGAAGAATGTCAACGAAGAGCAGGTTGGTCCAAATGGAAAGATGCGATCCAGACTGAATTAGATTCACTAACAAAGAGACAGGTATTTGTGTCTATAACACTGACACCACCAAACATAAAACCTGTTGGCCATAAATAGGTCATTGTTAGAAAGTGTAATGAGAAAAATGAGGTTGTTAGATACAAAGCCCGCCTTGTGGCGCAAGGTTTCTCACAACGCCCTGGAATCGACTACGAGGAGACATATTCTCCCATAATGGACGTTATAACGTTCCACTACCTTGTTAGTTTGGTAGATTCTAAAAAACTTGACATGCAGCTCATGGATGTGGTTACAGCATATCTCTATGGGGATCTAGATTCAGAGATATATATAAAGGTTCCAGATGGACTTCAATTACCCAAATCAAGTGGCTCTAAACCACGGAGCGCGTTTTCAATAAAATTAAGACGCTCATTATATGGATTGAAACAATCCGGCCGAATGTGGTATAACCGTCTAAGTGACTACTTGATTGGGAAGGGATATGTTAACAATGAAATATGCCATTTCGTGTTCATTAAAAGGACAAGATCCGGATTTGCAATTGTAGCAGATTATGTCGATGATATGAACCTAATTGGAACTCGAGATGAGTTAAAAGAAACTGCTACATATTTGAAATCTGAATTTGAGATGAAAGATCTCGGGAAAACACGGTTTTGTCTCTGTATAGAACTCGAGCACCGTAATGATGGGATTATGATCCATCAGTCAGCATATACTCAAAAGTTACTAAGGCGCTTTAATGAAGATAAAGCAAAGCCTGTGAGTACTCCCATGATCAACCGTAGTCTTGAGCCCAGAAAAGATCTGTTTTGTCCAAGGGATGAGGACGAAGATTTATTAGAGGCTGAAATACCATATCTAAGTGATATATGCGCATTATTGTATTTAGCTCAATGCACAAGACCGGATATCTCATTTGCAGTAAACTTGTTAGCTCGACATTGTTCTGCACCAACACGCCACCATTGGATTGGTATAAAGACAATCTTTCGATACCTGAAAGGTACGATTGATATGGACTTGTTTTATCCCCACAGAGAGAAAAGAAATATGAACGCCGGCAACACTATCCATAGTGACCGACGTTCTCCTCCTCCCCTCCATCAAAATGATAATGATGTTTTGACGGGCTTTGTTGATGCAGGGTATCTCTCTGACCCTCACAAAGGTCGCTCCCGAACAGGTTATGTCTTTACCATAGGAAGCACCACAATATCTTGAAGATTTATAAAACAGACCCTTATTGCTACTTCCTCAAATCATGCAGAGATTATTCCCTACATGAAGCCGTGTGTGAGTGCATATGGCTAAGGTCTGTAAATAGACACATTCGAGGAACTTGTGGTTTGAAATTTACCACAAATGAACCTACATGCATTTACGAGGACAATGCAGCTTGTATTGAGCAAATGAAATTAGGTTTCATCAAGGGCGACAATACAAAGCATATATCACCAAAATTCTTCTACAGTCAATAACAACAAACACTTCTGAATATTGAAGTAAATCAAATCCGATCAGAAGATAATGTAGCTGACTTATTCACTAAATCACTACCAATATCTCTTTCGAGAAACATGTAAAGAGCATCGGATTGAGAAGGATATCCGAACTCCCACGATCTTCAAAGGGAATCTAAATCAGGGGGAGTATCCAGAGACGTACTCCACACTCAACTCGCGTTGTGCTCTTTTTCTCCTTCGACCAAGGTTGTTTTTTCTGACAGGGTTTTATTACTTGGTAAAGTTTTTAACGAGGCAACTTCAAAGCGCACCACCAACACAATACTATTGACATGAAATATCCAAGGGAGAGTGTTATAGTATAAATGTATTATACTATATATGTCTATATCATGTAACAAATACATAAATGTATAGATAGGTACTTGCGTGTATAAACATAAGTACTTGAGTGTATGAAGACTTATGTGACATGCTTTACTAAGGGGCAACAAGCATGGCAGATTTCATCATTGAGATTGTTATCATTTTGGTTTTCTCTTTGAGCATTCACACTACAATGTATTCCTATAAATACCCTCTTGTATGAGATGAATAAACACACTTGAAATCTCTATTCTCTCTGAAACATTACTCTCTCTCTCTGTTAATTTAGCTTGTTCTTAAACAAAAAGCATATATACCTTTCTGGTGGGGGAATCAACCTCAGGGGGGAACCGGAGCCAAGCAGAATAAACCAAAGATTCGTACTGTAACATGTGGAGAGTGTATATCCATTTGCTCACAATATCCAGATATACGAGCAAATGTTTCTTGCTTCTTTGGATAGCCAGAAATTGTAATGTTTCCTTCAATATGTCCACCAGTTTTCCTTCCTGCCAAGACATCCATTAGAGTAGTCTTTCCAGCGCCACTGACCCCCATTAGAGCTGTTAGGACTCCAGGCCTCAAAGCACCACTTACACCCTTCAGAAGTTCTAACCGATTCTCTGTTATGCCTTGAGCTTTCATTTCCTACAAGCATGCATAGAAGGATGTGAAATGCATTCAGCACCTCTTCTGTAGTGTATAGTAAAATAAACCGTCTATAATTCAATGTGAACTTCGATAAAAAGTCCAAGTTTCTTTCAAAAGAAATGGCCAAAAATTGTATTGAAGGTACCTGTGGCATGTCAACTGCATATCTGATCTCATCAAATGTAATTGTGAGGGGTTCAAAAGGAAGAACCATTCCTCGCTGGCTGGTAAGATTGACTGACACATTGTCTAGTCTTTCATTAGCTGCACCTGCATTGATACACCATAGAAGTTACATATACTTTCAACTCCATAATGTAGAATGGAAGAATAAATTTTGGAGCATTATGACTCACCAATATAGCTCTTTCCTGTTGACAATAATTCAATGGCCTCTCCAGTTTCAGTGGCTTGTTTCTTTGCCAAGGCCTCTTTGGAAAGTACTGCCTGACGCTTATCAAGAGCTGCAGAAAATGTTTAGGTTTGTTAGAACGTCTTTTCCATTCAAATGTGGAAAATAGCCAAGGTTGTTATTCAAGTTTGAGACACTGAAGTACTTACGTTCAAGGTACTGAAGTGCCAAAATGAAAAGGAAGTTGAATAGAAGAATAAATCCAAATAAAGCTACTACTCCAATCCAGTACCAACGTGCTTCTGGGAACGCCCCTCGAGAATTCAAGACCATTATTCCTAACGGTTCGTTTGAGTTGGTAGAAACCTGCAAAAAGATACATATTGGCTAGATGATATATTTCAATTAATTCTAATCTGTTCTTCTACCAATCTTTTATTTGAATCATATAGTGATGCTTACATGTCTCCAACTTTTTCCAAGAAATTCATTGACAGCCAGGGCATTCAGTCCATACGACATTGGTGATAGATAATATCCCCATACCAACCAGCTTTTCATATCCTCTGGATCACAGAGAGAAATTTTTTTACCATCAAAGTATATCAGTTGACCAAAGATAAAGTAAAAATAAGAAATTATTCCAAGTATGATTCACCTCGTGATAAAAGGAATCCACCAAGAACGAACAGCACAAGCAAAGCAACCGATCCAAATGTGTTTGCAACAATCATGTTTCTTCCTAATGCCCCTATCAGTCGGAACAGTCCAGTTGCCATTTGGCTAATAAACAGCAGTGAAAGGAACTGTTTGAAGAACCTGCAATTACAAATTTTCATCACATTCCTTAACCAATGAATCTGAATCTAGACTCTAAAGTGTAGATTCTGCAACGTTAATTAGTATCACTTATTTACCTTTCAATGTTTGGATCAAAACCTGTAGTGTAGTACGTAATGGTCACCCAAATGGAAACTTCCACAAAAGTCATAGGGATCCTTATCAGCCATGTGGGCAAAGAGTACGCCCAAGCAGGATAGAAGAGAAGGTCCCTTTGCTTGAAAAACACGGGAAGCTTCATGACAGTCATAGCAAGCTCTGAGAACCCATTGAACATAATTATCATCATTGAGTAAAACAATGCTCCCATATATATCCCACCATCTTCAACAGTATCTCGGTGCATCTCAGTTCGTAGGAATAATGTTATTGTTACACAAGACAATAGAATCATCTAAAACCAAAACAATAGAAAGATATGTTTGAGGACAAACATAAATTAACAGAGAGAGGGAGAGAGTAATGTGTTTATTCTTCTCTCAATTGAGGGTTTATATAGGAGTACAAAGGTAGTGTGAATGCTCTAAGAGAAAATCAATTTGGTAACTATGATCATTATCAAACAACTCCACATGGTTGTCTTCAATCATGAAAATTGTCATGCTTGTTGCCTCTTGGTATAAAGCATGTCACACAAGTCTTTATACCTACATTATGCACTCAAGTACCTATTACATGATATAGACATTTATACTATAATACATTTATACTACAACACTCTCCCTTGGATATTTCATGTCAATAGTATTATCTAGGTCGTGCGCTTCTAGGTTGCCTCGTTAAAAACTTTGCCAAGTAATAAAAACCCTGTGGGAAAAAACAATCTTGGTCGAAGGAGAAAAAGAGCACAACACGCGTTGAGTGTGGAGTATGTTTCTGGATACGCCCCCTGATTTTGACTTCCACTTCTGTTGCCCAAAAGTGGTGATTCTCTCGTTGCCTCATTAAAAACCTTGCCGAGTAACAAAAACCCAGTGGGACAAAAATAACATCTGTCGAAAGGGAAAAAAAGCACAACACACTTTTCACGTTTCGAGACCATATATGTAGACACCTCCCCCTGATTTTGATCTTTTGAGGAGAGTCTTGTTATTGCTGATTAGGTTTGGTGCTGTCGCTTTTGATGTAGTCTTGCTTCATTTGTTCAAAACAAGCAGCATTATCCTAAATGCTTGTAGGCTCATCTGTGGTAGACTTCAAACCACAATTATTCGAACATGCGTAACTATGGATCCAATCCATATACATTCATGAACCACTTCGTGAAGAGCAATAATTTCTGCATTGTTTAAAGATATAGCGACTAAGGTCTATTATGTAGACCTCTAAGATATTGCAGTCTTTACCCATGGTGAACACTTAACCAGTCTGGGAAGACCTTTGTATGGGTCAAAGAGATACCCAACATCAGCAAAACCTTCCAAAAATACTTATATCGTTTTGGGGTGGGGATAGAAAACACAGGCCAGCGTTAGCGGCGTTTCTGGTGTGTGATGAGTCTGAATCCATCATCTCTTCATAGAGATAGAACAAGCCCGTATCGATCGTACATCTCAAGTAACGAAAGATATCTTTTACACCAATCTAATGGCGTCGTGTTGGTGCAAAGCTATACCTTAGCTAACAAGTTCATGGCAAAATGGGATGTCCAGTCTTGTATATTTTGAACTAAGTACAATAATGCGCCTATTGTACTTGAGTAAGGCACTTCTGCCTCTAGCACATCTTCATCATCATCATTTGGACGAAGAGGATCCTTTTCAGGATCAAGACTGCGAACGATCATGGGGTGCTTGAAGGCTTTGACCTTGTTAAAATGCCTAAGCATCTATCATCACGGTGCTCAAATTCTAAACCGAGGCATAATCATGTTCCCCCCAAAAGTCCTTCATCTTAAACACGGATTTCAAGTGTTCAACGGTTTCCCTTAACTTTTTAAGGGTTTCTAATGAAGATCATGTCTAACATGAACCGCGATAGAATCCGAAACTTGTTATGGAAACGTGTGGGCATATCCCTTCCCAATCAAGTAGTCACTTTAGTGAACGTTTCAACTTTATTGCAAATGCGTTTTGTGGTCTAAAGCCACTTGACTTGGGTAAATAAAGTTCACTGTGAACTTTGATGTATTCCGTATCTAGATCCCCATAGAGATACGTAGTGACCACATTTATAAGCTGCATGTTCAGTTATTCAGAAACTACTAAACTGACAGGGTAGTGGAATCCAATAATATCCATTACGAGAGAATATGTCTCATCGTAGTTAATTTCATGGCGTTTTGTGAGAAGCCTTGCGCCATAAGACAAGATTACCATCTCTTTTTCTCAACACACTTTCTAACGAAGACCCATTAGTTAATAGGTTTTATGTAAGGAGGTGTTGGCATCATTGGCTCAAAAACCCTCATCTTCGTTAGAGAATCCAACTTAACCTGGATTGCTTCTTTTCCATTTAGGCCAAATTTTTCTATGTTGGTATTCTTGTTTCAAAGGAGCGTGGTTCGATATCATCGGACTCAACAAACTCATGCGCAATGAAATATGCCACTACATCATCAATTATGATGGAGTTTCTATCCCACGTCTCATGTACACTAGTGTAATTTTCATAGTGCTCTATATTCTCAGGAATAGGTTCTGACGTTGAGGCGTCCCTCAACGATAACCGTAATCCGGAAGATACTCATGAGATGGATTTTGAGTGTCGATGATCCAAGGATTAGTTTGAGCCAAAATATCCTTCGAATCCACGGGCTTCCCACGCATCCTAGCTGGGGTCATGGCTTGTAATGCCAAAGTGCCACTTTCTATGGATTTGGCGCCCTTCCTACCTCCGTGTAGGGTGGCGCTACGTCCTCTTGCAGGGACGTCCTTCCTTGCAGGCATATTTTCAGCAAATGTGTGTGATCTCGTCACTTTAATAGGGATTGAGGTGAGACATAGTGAGGACAGACCACGACAATTCCTGTCGTTCCTGCTGAGCATTCGTGTTCTTATCTCCCCCTAACGTTGGGAAGACTGTCTCATCAAAGTGACATCCACAAATCTAATGGTAAGGAGATCGCCTTGCAAGGGCATTTAAGTGGCGGACGATTGTTGGAGTCTCAAATCCAACTGAGTTGCTCACTCATTTGTAAGGACCTATCATAGTGCGCTGTGGCTGCGCAATTGATACATAAATGGCTCACTCAAGTGTATGTAAGTACAAAATGCTTGTACCCAATCACTAGCTGTAACGCAAAGATATATTGAGTTGTGGTAGGTCGTAGATGAATTAGCATAGTTGTATGTGATATTGCATCACCCTAAGCGGATATAAGAAGATTGGTGTGCATCACCAATGTCTGAGCTACCATCGTAGTCATTTTCGCGAGACCATTTGAGTGTGTATATGGAGATGTGATGTCTAACATCAGTCTCATTGCAATAACCATCGAAAGTCTTTGATGTAAACTCTCTAACATAGTCAAACCCAATTAACTAAATATGATGATCCGGGGAGTGAGCCCATTGTCATATGATATGTGCTAGGAGTATAGCATAAGCAGCTTTTACAGATGGACAATGGCACAACATATGACCAGCGTGTTTGCGTGTCAACCAATATTATGAGATATTTAAACGTCCGCAAGTTGGTTGAATAGGTCCACAAGTATCACATTGGATTCTTTGCAAGAATGGTATATTTTTTTTAGTCCTTTGCATAGGATGGTCTCAATCCTACCTTTGCTAAATAGCAGGCTTTGCAAAACGAATGATAGGCTTTAGAAGTAACTCCTTGGACCAATCTTTGGTTCGTACTTCTTTTCGTTTTGAAGAATGGATGTCCGTGTGAAGTCTTTAATATACGGATCACCATATCGCGACCTGGATGTCCCAAACGGTCTTGTCAAAGCCTATATGTGACAGAATCCCATAAATTATCTTTCATCACATAGTTAGATTAAATGACTCTAATAGTGGTTGCATACAATCCACTAGAGCGACATATAAGTTTCTCTAATACTTGTTTATTTCTGCAATCATTAGAGGTGATGCAAAGGAACGTTTGTCCATTCTCACAATGTGTTTCCACATGAAAACCATTGGCTCTTATATCTTTAAAATTCAATAGGGTTCTTTCAGGCCTTGGAATAAAATTCAGATTTTAACACATGTCCATGGCATTGAATAATAATGCAACACTTTATTGATAACGAAAATAGCCAATGATCACATCAAAGTTTCCAGAGTCTATTCCAGAATAAAATCAAACTTAGACAAATTGTAGTTTACTCAATCCATTTGGTAACTCCAATGAAATATGACCATGAAAGCAGAGAGAGATGTTGGTGGAGCGAGGCTCGCTTAAATACCACGATCTTAATTACTTTCCTAAACATCATACTTTCATTCGATGTGTCACATGAGAAAGAGTTAATACAACTGTTATTTATTGACTAAGGCACATTTTCCATTCTTGGAAAATAGAAAATGACTATTCTAATCAAAGTCTCTGGCATCCCCGTGCACTTCAATTTCAGCCTTGAAGTCCTCTACAGTGAGATTGACATCTTCACCATCTTCATCTTCGGCAAGGTTGGCTACTTGTTCCCTTGCTTCTCTGTACTCCTTGTAGCGTGCAGCTAGTTGGGTACTTGCATGGCATTACTTAAACCAATGTCTGATTGATCCACATTAATGACAAATATCATTGTGGTTACCTCCCTTCATTTGAGGTGCAGGTGGTGCACGTTGTGGATATTCCTTAGGAAGGTTGTTGCTACTATCACGGCGCATGGTGCGACCTCCACGGTCAGTGTTGTCATATCCACCTCTCCCACGTGTAGAGTTACCATCAAGTGTGTCCGCTCTAAAGTTGCGGTTTTCTTCCTTATTGGGGCGGTTATATGGACCCATTTGCCCTTCATGTCCCATGTTATTAGGGTACCGCTCCTTGCGCTCTCTTTTGGGTGCATTATAATTCGCCTCACGAATGCTCTTGGTTCCAATGGGCCTTGAATTATACTTCTTTACGAGGATGTTATCGTATTTTTCAGCTACCGACATAACATTGATGAGCTCATTAAACCTCGTAATTCATCCAGCATTGACTTCAGTGCGATATTGCTTTGACAGCAAAATTGCTGCGACGGGGAAGGTGGAGAGAGTTTTCTCAATTAGCTCTTCTTCTGTGAGAGGTTTTTCACAGAACCTCAACATGGTTTTGAGGTGAAGAGCTTCTGAATTGTATTCAGCAACAGACTTGAAGTTGGAGAAGCATATATTGTTCCACTAAATCTTCAAGTCACGGAGGAGAGAATCTTGGATATTGTCAAAACGCTCTTCTAGCGCTCCCCATAGGTCCCTTGCATCTTTGATGGACATGTACTCTAATCTGAGTGCTTTGTCCATATAGCGTCGCATCAAGATAATTGTTTGTGCATGTTTTATGGGTGTTCGAGGGAACGCAAGGGCCGGGTCTGGTGCATGGATTATGGGCAATATCCCTTTCGATGTGAGATGGTTCTCAACGTCGGTTTTCCAACTATGGTAATCCGAGCCTGTGAGTCAAGGATTTGAAAGTCAAGTCTAGGTTCATTCGATATCCTGAAGATAAGAAGAAAAGATATATTAGTTTCGGAGTTTGAGCTTCTACGAAGACTAAAATAATAAGATTTCTGAGATATGCTACCAAGAAATCAATTTCCAAGAATATTTAGATTAGACCGAAACAATGATGTTTAATATGGCCATAAATTGATGCTTGCGGACGCTCTTAGTCCGAATATTATGAACACTCTTAGTTCATTGATTACGAACGCTCTTAGTTCGTTTAGCGTGAATTTCTATAATTCTACTTTTGATTGCAAGTTCCCGAGAAAAAGAAAAAAGGAGAAAAAGGAATAAAAACTCAAAAATGAGAAATTTTAGTAAAAAATACCTCGAAATAGTGTTGTCGGAGGTGACCGGAAGGATCGCTGGAAAAGTCGAGAAAATCGTCCGAAAAGTGCCCGGAAAAATGTCGAAAGAATCGCAGGAAAAGTCGTTGGAAACTTGCCCTGCAAATCTGTCGGAAACTGCTCGGCATGTGTCTCAGCAGCTGCTCGGCAAGGACTCGACATATGCTCGGCAGGTCCTCGGTAGGTCATCGGCAGGGGCTCAGCAGGTGCTGTTGGCAGGTGCTCGGCAGAGGCTCGGCAGGTGCTCGACAGATGCTAGGTAGATCCTCTCGGCAGGTGTATGCAGCTGTCGACAGGTGTTTGCAGCTGTCGACAGGTGTCGGCAGGTCCTCTCAGCAACTCTCGGTAGATCCGCTCGGCAAGTCTCGGCAGGTCTCGACAGATCCGCTCGGCAGCTTCAACGCTGCTACTCGGCGGCTCTCGGCAGCTATTCAACAAAACTCGACAGTGGTTTAGATCTTCCGACAGCCGGTTCAGGCGGTTTCCGGTCGGTTTTGAGGCCGGTTCTAGGCTTCTGGGATTAAGGGCTTTGATATGTGGTAAGGTTTTGAGGTTTTTTGTAGGTTTGAAAAAATGACTTCGATTGGATGATGAACTTCCTCTTCTCTTGTCAATTTGATTTGAATCCTAGAGCAATCTCGTGCTGATAACGTGTTTGAGGACAAGCATAAATTAACAGAAAGAGGGAGAGAGTAATGTGTTTATTCTTCTTTCAATTGAGGGTTTATATAGGAATACAAAGCTAGTGTGAATGCTCTAAGAGAAAATCAATTTGGTAAATATGATCATCATCAAACAACTCCACATGGTTGTCTTCAATCATGAAAATTACCATGCTTGTTGCCTCTTGGTATAAAGCATGTCACACAAGTCTTTATACCTACATTATATACTCAAGTACCTATTACATGATATAGACATTTATACTATAATACATTTATACAGTAACAAGATATAATTTAATTAAATTTGCAGGTTGATGAATGAACACAACTTTTACTTTCACATTTAGGGAATGATTTAGGAAATACAATTCATATATTTTCAGTTTAGTCTTAGCTTGAAGTTCAATTCTGATATGCTGTTTTTACCTGTGAAATTTTGAAAATGTGGATAAATGAATTCCTCTTCATAAGCAAAATTTGCCTAGACATGCATACAAGCTTTGATAATTCCTTCTTGCTGACGCCATATTTCTTAGTTGTTAAAGCTGCATGATGGCCTTTAGACTTGTCAAACGGAATAGAAAGCTCATCACCAAGTTCTCGACCAATGTAAAATGATTGCAAGCCTTCAGCAAAGTTCTTGGAAGTTACAAAGCTATAAGGCTTATCTTTATCAGCCCAGTGTTGCTCTTGATCTTTCCCCGAGGTTACCTGTATCGCAAGAAACAAAAACCAATATAAAACTTGGAAACTTGTAATCAAGTCCATTCTCTGTAGAGAAAGTATAGATGCATGGTTATGTTATTGTATGAGCTCAAGTGAGTTACTTCTTGTAGAAAATCAGCGACTCCTTTTCTCTCTGGATATTTAAAGCCCATGTACTCAAAGAACTCAAGCACATTGTCCCGGGGACCTTGATACACAATGTGCCCATCTGAGAGTAGAATTATATCATCAAAAAGATCATAAGTTTCTGGCGCTGGCTGCAGGAGAGAGATGACAGCAGTTCCATTGAGAATGTGGATGGATTGTCCAAGTGACTTCACTATCTGAAATGTTGTTGAACTGTCCAGGCCAGTGGATATCTCATCCATAAAAAGTGCTCTTGCTGGTCCAACCAGCATCTCCCCTGTAATTATTGATCAGTTTCTTAAAAGAATAATCAGCCAAATTAAGTATGCTGTGACACTACGAGGGTGTAGGAACTGGTAGCAAAATTTGTGTCTGGTTCCAGACAAGCAATTTATATGTTCTACCTGTGGTGAGTCGCTTTCTTTGTCCCCCAGAGATACCTCGTCTCATTTGATCCCCTACTATAGTGTCAGCACAAACTTCAAGCCCCAAAACCTGTAAAGTCATTTAGCAGAAACAGATGTTAGCCTGAAAGAAACAAAAAATAAAAATAAAAAATTGAAAATTCTTTTTAGCATTGACAGAGTATGCAGAACAGCCAGAACTAGTTGCTATCTTTATAAGTAAGACAATTTTCAAAAAAGAAAAAAATTATAAGCAAGGCAATATCTCTTATGTGGATGGTGGATACCTTGAGTATATAATCTGTAATTACATTGGTTTCCTGTCCTTCTAGTGCAGCTGCCTGGAAAAGAATATAAGAACCGACAAAATTGAAAATGCTCTTCTTGAATGTACAAAAACGAAATTGCTCTTTTAAGGAACTTAAAACAAATTTCTGAAATATTTGAATTACTGCAGAAACCTCTACACAAATTCAGTTTCTCTTTAACATTTTCTTCCACCAATTTTTCTGTTACCTTCATGTAAACATCAAGATCAGGATCTGGCATTATATTTGCAGTCTTTTCTCTCCTTGATAATTCTACCAACATTTCTGAAAGTTTCCCAAATGCAAATCAAAACTTTAAAGACAGATTTTCAAAAGGTCTTCAAGCTAGATTGGACATGTCAAATTTGTCAATGTGTACCATAACGTGGTCCGACTCCTTGACATCTTGCTGAAAAAGCCAGAGTTTCTCTCACTGTCATCTCTGGTATGTGAAGATCATGTTGACTAATATATGCTGATGTCCTCTCTGGTACAAACTCTTCCATCCCCTCTCCATTGTATGTAACTCTCCCCGAAAGCTAAGTAGTGATGACATCAATTATGGTTTAAACACTAAAGGATATTCATTCGAATGATCTTTTGTTTTCGATGACATTAGACTGATATTTAGATAGGGTATAAATCTTTACTTTCAGATCTTTACCGAGTTTTCCAGCCAAAGCCAGTAGTAATATGGTCTTTCCAGAGCTTGGAGGGCCTAAAAGTAGTGTCATTCGGCAGAAACCAGACCACCGGTATGAAAAACAGTTTAAAGATTCTATGTGTGTGTGTGTGTGTGTGAATATTATTAGCACCATTGCCTAATTACTTTCTGGGCTTGATAATTCCACTAACACCGTGGAGGATTGGCAATCGCTTCTTTCTACTAGGAAGAACATGGAGGTAATTCAGCAACCCCTTCAGGGAGAAAAGAAAATGTGATGTACAAGCAAAGTTCAAGCTATATATAACAAAAAAAAAAAATTATCAATGTTGTATTATAAATATATTATAGTATAAATGTCTATATCATGTAAAAGGTACTTGAGTGTATAATGTAGGTATAAAAACTTGTGTGACATGCTTCATACCAAGAGGTAACAAGCATGACAGATTTCATGATTGAAGAACAACCAAGTGGAGTTGTTGATGATGATCATGGTTATCAAATTGAGTTTCTCTTAGAGCATTCACACTAGCTTTGTATTCTTATATAAACCATCCATTGTGAGAAGAATAAACACACATTACTTTCTCTCTCTCTCTGTTAATTTTCGCTTGTCCTCAAACACGTTATCAGCACGATATTACTTTAGGATTCAAATTGCAAACCGACAAGAGAAGAGGAAGTTCATCATTTAAAGTTGTTCAGCATGCTCATTTCTGTGCGGATCAGCCTGCTTGTACGCCCCGAAGAGTCTTGTTCGGGATCCCTAATCCAAATCATTTCTTCATCAAAGTTGTTCATCTCTGTCTCTTCTATCTGACCTCCAAATTTCAGCCATGTTGGAATCGTTTTGAGAACTGTACACCATTAGAAGTGGGAGTTGTTCAGTACGCTCGTTCCTGTGCATATCAGCCTGCTTGCACGCCGAGAAACTTCTTTTTCAGGACCACTAATCAAAATACTTTCTTCATCGAAGTTATTCATCTCTGTCTCTTCTATCTGATCTCCAAATTTCAGCCTTGTTGGAGCCGTTTTGAGATCAGTAAAGCATTTGAAGTGGGATCTGTTTACAAGAGAATTTGCTCCGAATTTCAACAAGTTTTAAAGATTAAAGTTCCCGTTTTTAAGTTTTTATTCATTTCTCTTCTTTTCGGGAACTTACAATCAAAAGCGGAATTATAGAAATTCACGCTAAACGAACTAAGAGCGTTCATAATTAATGAACTAAGAGTGTTCATAATAATCGGACTAAGAACGTCCGCAACCATCAATTTATGACCCTATTAAACGTCATTGTTTCGGTCTAATCTAAATATTCTTGGAAATTGATTTCTTGGTAGCATAGCTCGGAAATCTTATTATTTTAGTTTTCATGGAAGTTTAAACTCCGAAACTAATATTTTCTTCTTATCTTCAGGATGTCGAATGAACCTAGACTCGACTTTCAAATTCTTGACTCAACAGGTTCGGATTACCATAGCTAGAAAACCGACGTTAAGAACCATCTCACATAAAAAGGGGTATTGCCAATCATCCAGGCACCAAATGCGGGCCTTGTGTTCCAACGAACACTCATAAAGCATGCACAAACAATTATCTTGATGCGACGCCATATGGCCAAAGCACTCAGATTAGAGTACATGTCCATCAAAGATGAAAAGGACCTATGGGTAGCGCTAGAAGAGCGCTTTAACAATATCCAAAATTCCCTCCTCCCTGACTTGAAGATTCAGTGGAACGATGTAAGCTTCTCCGACTTCAAGTCTGTTGCTGAATACAATTCAGAAACTCTTCGCCTCAAAGCCATGTTGAGGTTCTGTAAAAAACCTCTTACAGAAGAAGAGCTAATTGAGAAAACTCTATCCACCTTCCCTGTCGCAAAAATTTTGCTATCAAAGCAATATCGCACTGAAATAAATGCTGGACGAATTACGAGGTTCAATGAGCACATCAATATTTTGTCGGTAGCTGAAAAGCACGACAACATCTTCGTAAAGAATTATAATTCAAGACCCGTTGGAACCAAGAGCGTTCGTGAAGAAAATTATAATGCACCTAAGAGAGAGCGCAAGGAGCAGTACCCTAATTATAGGGGACATGTGTACCCTAATAATAAGGGACATGAAGGACGAACGGGTCCATATAACCGCCCCAATAAAGAAGGAAACCGCAACTTTAGAGCGGGCACACGTGATGGCAACTCCACACGTGGAAGAGGGAGATATGGCAACACCGGCCATGGAAATATCACCATGAGCCGTGGAGGTCGCACCATGCACCGTGGTAGTAGCAGCAACCCTCCTAGAGAATATCCACAACCTGCACAACCTGCACCTCAAATAAGGGAGGTAACCACAATGACATGTGTCATCGATGTGGATCAATCGAGCATTGGTTTAAGCAATGTCATGCAAGTACCTAACTAGCTGCACGCTACAAGGAGTACAGGGAATCAAGGGAGCAAGAACCTTGCTGAAGATGAAGACGGTGAAGATGTCAATCTCACTATTGAGGACTTCAAAGCTATAAATGAAGAGCACAAGGATGCCACAGACTTTGATTAGAATAGTCCTTTTCTAATTTCCAAGAACGGAAAATGTGCCTTAGTCAATAAATAACAATTGTATTAACTCTTTCACATGCGGCGTACCCAATAAAATATGATTTCTAGGAAAGTAATTGAGTTTAGGGTATTTAAGCGAGCCTCGCTCCACCAACATCTCTCTACTTTCCTGGTCATATTTTATTGGAATTACCAAACAGATTGAGTGACTACAATTTGTCTAAGTTTGATTTTATTTTTGAATAGACTTTGGAAAACTTTGATGTAATCATTGGCTATTTTCCTTATTAATAAAGTATCGCATTATCATTCAATGTCATGGACATATGTTAATATTCCGAACTTTATTTTTTTCAGTATGTTTTCCGGAGAATTGGAATGCCTTCTTGATAGTGGCACCACACATACTATATTGCGACATAGGCAATTATTTTTATGGATGATGCCTAATCATCCTATTAAGTCAATTGGTCTTGACAATGCTGGAGAGTTTACATAAAAAACTTTTGATGATTATTGCATGTCCATTGGGATTGAGGTTGAACACCTTATCCCTCATGTAGACACCCAAAATGGTCTCGCAAAAGCTGCCATTAAAAGACTTCAAATGGTTGCTAGGGCATTGGTTATGAGCACCAATCTCCCAATTTCTGCTTGGGGCTATGCAATATTGCACACAGCTGTGCTTATTCGTCTGAAGCTCACACTTACGCATATTTGGGTGTGCAGTCTATGTGCCAATTGCGCCGCCACAGCGCACCAAAATGGGTCATCAAAGACGTTTAGGCCTTTATGTTGGATATGACTCTCCAACCATTATCCGCTACATAGAACTCTTGACAAGTGATCTATTTACCACTAGATTTGCTGATTGTCACTCTGACATGACAGTCTTCCCGTCATTAGAGGGAGACGTGAACACTAATGTTCAATAGAAAAGAAAGGAATTGTCGTGGTTTGACCCCACTTCGTCTCATCTTGATCCTCGAACCGCACAGTCTGAAATAGAAGTGCGGAGAATTCTCGATCTTCAAAATGTAGCAGAATCGATGCCTGATGAGTTTTCTGATATCGCTAAAGTGACGAGATCACATATACCTGCTGAAAATGTGCCTGCAAGGATTGATGTCCCTAAAACTAGAGGACATGATGCCATCTCAAGAATAAATGAGAATGGCGCCAACATCCCCTATAAGGGTGATGTAGTGGCTAGGCCCACGGCTCCTGCCAGGAAGCGCGGGAGGCACATAGGTTCGATGGATTCTCGCCTAAGAAAGAAAGCGAGTTTGACACAAAATAATTCATTAATCATCGATAAAAATAATCCATCTCATGAGAATAATCCGGATTATGGTTATGTCCAAGAGACATCATTGGGGGACGCTCCAATGGCAGAACCAATTCCAAACTCCATGAATCATACTAGCATACATGTAATGATGGATAGAAATTCTATGACTATTGATGATGCATTTGCATATCATATTGCAAAAGGAATTATAGAATACGATGATATCGAACCTCGCTACGTTGAAGAATGTCAATGAAGAGCAGCTTGGCCTAAATGAAAAGATGCGATCCATACTGAATTGGATTCACTAACAAACAGACAGGTATTTGGATCTATAACGATGACACTACCAAAAATAAAACCTGTTGGCCATAAATGGGTCTTTGTTCGAAAGCGTAATGAGAAAAATGAGGTTGTTAGATACGAAACCCTCCTTGTGGCGCAAGGTTTCTCACAACGCCCTGGAATCGACTACGAGAAGACATATTCTCCTGTAATGGACGTTATAACGTTCCGCTACCTTGTCAGTTTGGTAGTTTCCGAAAAACTTGTCATGCAGCTTATGGATGTGGTTACAGCATATCTCTATGGGGATCTAGATTCAGAGATATATATGAAGGTTCCAGATGGACTTCAATTACCCAAATCAAGTGGCTCTAAACCACGGAGCGCATTTTCAATAAGATTAAGACACTTACTATATGGATTGAAACAATCCGGACGGATGTGGTATAACCGTCTAGGTGACTACTTGATTCGGAAGTGATATGTTAACAATGAAATATACCCTTGCGGGTTCATTAAAAGGACAAGTTCTGAATTTGCAATTGTAGCAGTTTATGTCGATGACATGAACCTAATTGGAACTCTAGATAAGTTAAAGGAAACTGCTAAATATTTGAAATCCGAATTTGAGATGAAAGATCTTGGGAAAACACAGTTTTGTCTTATAATAGAACTCGAGCACCATAGTGATGGGATTATGATCCATCAGTCAGCGTATACTCAAAAGTTACTAAGACGCTTTAATGAAGATAAAGCAAAGCCTGTGAGTACTCTCATGATCGGCCGTAGTCTTGAGCCCAGGAAAGATCCATTTCCTCCAAGGGATGAGGACGAAGATTTATTAGAGGTTGAAATACCATATCTATGTGCGATAAGCGTATTATTGTGGATATCTCATTCACAGTGAACTTGTTAGTTGGGCATAGTTATGCGCCAACACACCGCCATTGGATTTGTATAAAGACAATATTTCAATACCTGAAAGGTACGATTTATGTGGGCTTGTTTTATCCCTACAGAGAGAAAAGAAAAGACGGAAGCATGGGATCAGACCCCATGAAGCAAAAAGCCACCTTCCGTAATGTAGATGTCGGCAACACTATCCATGGTGACTGACGTTCTCCTCCTCCCCTCCATCAAAATGATAATGATGTTTTGATGGGATTTGCTGATGCAGGGTATCTCTCTGACCCTCACAAAGGTCACTCCCAAACAGGTTATGTCTTTACCATGGGAAGCACCACGATATCTTGGAGATCTACAAAACAGACTCTTGTTGCTACCTCCTCAAATCATGCAGAGATTATTGCTCTACATGAAGCTGTGCGTGAATACATATGGCTAAGGTTTTTAAATAGACACATTCGAGGAACTTGTGGTCTGAAGTTTACTATAAATGAACTTACATGCAGTTACGAGGATAATGTAGCTTGTATTGAGCAAATGAAATTAGGTTTCATCAAGGGCGACAATACCAAGCATATATCGCTGAAATTCTTCTACAGTCAGCAACAACAAACACTTCTGAACATTGAAGTAAATCAAATCAGATCAGATTTTAATGTAGTCGACTTATTTACTAAGTCGTTACCAAAATCCCCTTTTGAGAAACATGTGAAGAGCATCGGATTGAGAAGGATATCCGAACTCCCATGATCTTCAAGGAGAATCTAAATCAGGGGGAGTATCCAGAAACATACTCCATACTCAACACGCGTTGTGCTTTTTTTCTCCTTCACCCAAGGTTGTTTTTTCCCACAGGGTTTTATTACTTGGCAAGGTTTTTAACGAGGCAACTTAGAAGCGAACCACCAAGATAATACTATTAACATGAAATATCCAAGGGGGAGTTGTAGTATAAATGTATTATAGTATAAATATCTATATCATGTAATAGGTACTTGAGTGTATAATGTAGATATACAAACTTGTGTGACATGCTTTATACCAAGAGGCAACAAGCATGGCAGATTTCATGATTGAAGAACAACCAAGTGGAGTTGTTGATGATGATCATGGTTATCAAATTGAGTTTCTCTTAGAGCATTCACACTAGCTTTATATTCCTATATAAACCCTCCATTGTGAGAAGAATAAACACACATTACTTTCTCCCTCTCTCTGTTAATTTTTGTTTGTCCTCAAACAATCAATACATAGCTATATATATATAGTTAAGATAAATTACCTCTAAGATGTTAATGGAGAAGTTGAGCATTGTAGGTAATGCCCTACTCCCTACATAAGCTTTTGCTTCGCCACTTAAATGCTCAAACTGCACCTCAGTTGTTGGAAATTCAAGTCCAACTCTGAGGTCAAACAAAAACACAGACACAAAAAGTTCTTCATACACATAATAAACAACAATAGTTTCAATTTTAAAGAAGCTCAGTAAGTATTTCTTACCTATCCATGCGGTCCCTGAGCTTGAACAAGAACTTCTCATTATCTTCATCTGCAATCTTCACCAGCCTCTCCAGCAAATTCCTCCTTTCTAAAAGTCCTAAATTTTTGACATCAATTTCTCTGGCTTTGCCCGCGTCTTGTTCCGTGAGTATGCCTTTCCTTATGCGCAAGTAAGTTGGCAATCTCTCAATAGCAGCCCATTTCAGAGCTGTTTCGTCGTCTTCTTCACAAGAAGACTTGGAGAAAACTTCCATGGATTCAATTCCTTTAACTTCTCCATATATCAAAACTGCTTAAATATAAGTGCACCACTGCTGTGCTCATTGTACTGTTCACAACCTCCAGGAGTGACTGGTGTCTTTTTTTCATAGCCATTGGCCAAAACAAAGACTCTCTTTCTTCATAACCAGACAGAGCCCACCAAGCTTTTGGTCCAACTTTCATGTGAGAAAGCAGCATTCCATGCAAGCTAAGCACAACACCAGTATATATTAATTCAAATCGGCCTCGGTGTTCAGCGAGATGACAGGACTTGTGTGTGTGTCACACGAGCATGTCATCATCCATATATTACTACATACATGATACATGGAGACATTGGCTTTTCAACTACGCGCGTATTTACTATTTATAGTCTATACATCTAACTTCCTTATTCCATAATTTCCATTTATCAATATATAAAGAAGCAAGCACGCAAGGTGTCACGGGCCAAACTTTGCAATGCGCAAAGTGGACCGTGCGGCACTTGCTAGTAAGCAAGTCAGCCAAGTAAGTACCTTGCAAGGAACAATGAAACCACACGATATTAAAATAGTGCTAGCGACAAGCAAGAACACAATGATATAAATGTTGGGCAACCACGAAGAACAAATGAGTAATCGAAAGGAAAGATCAAGGAGCAATCTCACGGGACACAGATGATTGAATAATTTCTCTTTTATTGATGGTAAGACGGTAAGGGAGGCAAAAGTACATGTGCTTACCTATACTAGTTCCGTAGTCCAATCTATGCCGACTAGGAACCCCTCCCCATAGAGCATATCGGGCTTACATGAAATGGCCAGGGGAATACATGCAAAAGGCCGAGGAGAATAACTGCTAAATAAAATAAATTACATAATTTGTAAATTACCAAAACATCTCAAGCACACAAGCAACCAACCCAAGGTTTAACTAATGACCCTGGACAAGGTTGCTTGTGGCATTACAAGTGCAGCCTCTAACATCTTCCTCCACTTAAGCTGTCGACGCTCTCGACGACGGCCTTGGTCTTGAAATCTTTTATCTTCTGCTTGAACTTCTTCTTCAGGTCTTCAGCATTCTCCCAACTTGTTTCTTCGTCTCCAAGACCCTTCCACTTGACAAGAAACTACTGGGGCGAGCGCTCTGATGCTCGGATCACTCTTTCTGCCAGGATCTCCTCCACTTCTTTCGGCTTAGGTGGACGGATGTCGACGTGCTCTCGAACTGGATGGTTGCGCGCTTGATCTTCAAGGTCTAGCTGGTGCGGCTTGAGGTTGCTGACATGGAAGACGGGGTGAACTCTCATCCAAGCTGGAATGTCAACTTTGTAGGAACACTTCCCTACTTTAGAAATGACAGGGAGTGGTCCTTCATACTTCCTGAATAGTCGCTTCTCCCTTGAGCGTAGGAACCTGAGTTGTTCCTGGAGCAACTTGACAAGGACCATGTCTCCTGCTTTGAACTCTCTAGGCTTGCGGCCTTGATCCGCCCACTTCTTCATTTGCCTTGCTGCTTTCTCCAGATACGCTTGTGCAATCTTTGCATTGGTCTTCCACTCTTTTGTGAAGTTAAAAGCACGCGGGTTTTTTCCTATGTACATTTCTTATATTGTATGAGGCAAGAGAGGCTGTTGACCAGTGACCATTTCGAAAGCACTCTTGTTGGTGGATGAGCTTTTCTCCGAGTTGAAAAAAAATTGTGCAACATCTAACAACTGCGCCCAATTCTATTGATTGGCATGAACAAAATGGCGCAAATACTCCTCCAACATCCCGTTGAACCTTTCTGTTTGTCCATCAGTTTGTGGGTGATAACTCGAAGATATGTTGAGCTCAGAACCAAGTAGCTTAAATAGCTCGGTCCAGAACGTTCCTGTGAACATGGTGTCTCGATCACTGACAATGTTCTGAGGCATACCCCAGTACTTCACAACATGCTTGAAGAAGAGGCTTGCTACATCTTCTGCCGAGCAATACTTTGGAGTCGGCACAAATGTGGCATATTTCGAGAACATGTCGACTACAAAAAGGATTCCTGATAAGTCTCCGACCTTTGGGAGGTTAGTAATGAAATCAAGGGAGACACTTTCCCACGGGTGAGTCGGAATGGACAATGGTTCCAGTAACCCAGGAGCCTTCTGTCGCTCGATCTTGTCCTGCTGGCAGGTTAGGCATGTCTTGGTGTATTCTGTGACATCGTTCCACATTTAGGGCCAGTAATAACCCTGCTTGAGTAGTGTGTGGGTTCTCTGCCATCCAGGGTGACCGGCCCATAAAGTGTCATAACACTCCCTCATGAGCATCCTGCATAATCCATCAGCTCGCGGAACAAACACTCATCCCCCTTTAGCCATCAATATGCCATCCTCCATCCAAAATCGACGGCTTTTCCCTTCCTTCACCATTTTGATGAGCGATTGGGCCATGGGATCTTTCTCCAAGCTCTCCTTGATATGTTGCCTAATATCTGTGGCAATGACACTACTCGCCAAAGTTGCCAACACCTTGAGGGTGGCAAGGTCGGCCTTGTGGCTTAGGGCATCTGCAACTTGATTAGTGTGACCAGCCTTGTGTTCGAACTGGAAGTCGAACTCTGCGAGAAACTCCTGCCATCTAGCTTGCTTTGGGGTTAACTTTGGCTGAGTCAAGAAGTGGCTGACAGTAGAGTTATCCCCAACAGATAGTGTCGCCAAGTTCTTAAATAATGAATCACAGCTAGCAACTCCTTCTCTTGAGCCGTGTATTTCCGCTCAACTTCCGAGAGTTTATGACTTTAAGCAATAGGGTGTCCCCGTTGTAGGAGGACTCCTCCTAAAGCAAAGTCTGAAGCGTCCGTCTGAACTTCGAATGGTAAAGCTAGGACCGGATCTTCCATTATAGCCTTCTTCAACTCTTGGAAGGCCTTTTCACAATCACTACTCCAATCCCATGTCGCTCCCTTCTTCAAGAGCTCAGTTAAGGGGGTTGTCTTCTTCGAGTAGTTCTCAATGAAACGTCGATCGTAATTAGCCAACCCAAGAAAAGAGAGCAGCTCCTTCACATTCTTGGGGTTCTTCCACTTTCTCCATGTCCATCCTGATTCGACCCCTCTCAATAACATGACCCAAAAATTTGATGATCACCTGCGCAAAGGAACACTTCTCGTGCTTAACATATAATTGGTTATCTCGTAATCGTTGAACTACCAGTTTCAGATGTTCTATGTGCTCTTCCAAAGTAGGGTTGTACACTACAATGTCATCCAGATACACCACCACAAACTTATCCAAGTACTCATAGAAGACTTGGTTCATCAAAGTGCAAAATGTCGCTGGCACATTGGTCAACCCAAATGGCATTACCAAGAATTCAAAGGCACCATAACGAGTAATGCACGCAGTCTTAGGCTCGTCACCCTCAGCAATGCGGACTTAATAGTACCCCGAGCGGAGATCTAGCTTGGTGAAGTACTTGGCACCACTAAGTTGATCAAACAGATCCGTTATCAGGGGGATCGGGTACTTGTTGCGCACTGTGACTTTGTTAAGGGCCCGGTAGTCCACAAATAGTCTCCAGCTTCCATCGTGTTTCTTTTGGAACAGCACCGGCGCACCGAATGGGGCTTTAGATGGTCTAATGAACCCAACCTTAAGTAGGTCTTCTAGCTGCTTCCTAAGTTCTGCCAGTTTGGGAGGAGTCATTCTATAAGGTGCTTTTGCAGGTGGCTTGGCTCCCGGAAGTAGTTCGATCTCGTGGTCCACACTCCTCCTTGGGGGTAGTTCCTTGGGAAGTTCGGGTGGCATCACATCTACATAACTCTCCAATACCCCCTTGATTTCCCTAGGAACCATTTCCCTATTGCTATCATCCTTCATTAGAGGAACTGCTACATATGTAGGCTCATGACGCCTCACGCCTTTCTTAAATTAGAGGGCAGATAAGAGACCGGATTCACTTGGTTGTCTGATTCTTGCTGGAACTACACATGGTCTTTCCCCCATAATGAGCAAGTGTTGGGCGCTAGGAATGGGGATAGCTTTGTTTGCTAGCATGAACTCCATCCCCAAATATGACATCAAAGTCATCCATTCGAACAACTATAACATCTACTTTTCCCTCCCAATTGCCCAACTTGAGTGGTGCCCCTTGGGATAGCCCAGTTGTGGGCGAGACCTCGAAATTCACAGCTTTCATGCAACCAACATCCTTCTCCAACTTCAACCCTAACCTTCATGCTTCTGTCTCTGACACAAAGTTGTGCGTGGCCCCTGTGTCAACCATCACACTCTTGGCAACCTTCCCATTGACAAAACAATCCACGAACATTATGCCCTTGGCCTGATCCTTCTTGGGTGGTTGTGGTTGTTTCTTAACTGCACCCAAGAATCTCAAAGCTCCCATGTGGCTATGTTCCTCCTCCGACTCCTGCTGGTCTTATGTTTCTTTTGAATGAATGTGGGCTTGTAGGGCCGATAAGGCTGTCTTGTGAGGGCACTCGTTTACTCTGTGAGGTCCTCTGCATAAGAAGCAAGACACTGGCCTTGGGGTATACCCTGAAGGATTAAAGGGTCGAGGGGTGAAGACTCCAGTTGAGGCACCCGGCCTGGAAGTTGCCGTGTCCCTCGCATAAGTGGTCCTCCTATCCCCTCCTCTTGAGTTGGAGAATTTGGACTCCGCTCCCCCACTTTTACTCGGCCTTAGCCTCAAGGATCTGTTGGCATTCGCATTCAAAAAAGACTGAGTCTTCTTGCTGGAGTTCTCCTCAAATGTGTAATCTGTCAGTCTCTCAGCAGCAGCCTGAGCGGAGCCAAATCTTCGACCCTCTGCCGCTGAAGCTCAGTTCTTGCCCATGGTTTTAAGCCCTCAAGGAAATAAAACAACCAATCTTTCTCTGACATGTCCGGGATGTCGAGCATGAGCACAGAGAACTTGTTCACAAAGTCCCTGATGTTGTTGGTATGCTTGAGCTCTCTTAGTTGTCGTCTGGTGTTCATCACTTAGTCCGTCACAGGTTGGTTTCCCATCGCACGAATGGTCAAGTTGAGCTTGGTGTTCATCTCCATCAGCTCATTCTTGAAGGCATCGATGGCGGCTCGGACATCTTCTACCATATTGTCCACAGTCACCTGGAGTGTATCAAGGGCATCACTCATCTGCCCCATTTACTCATTCGAAACGGGAGTTTCTTCCTCATTTATCTCCCTTTCGTCTCCTCGAGCTTTACATTTTTCAAGGGCCATAACTCGGTCCCTGAGGCTCTCCACCTCTATCATCCGCGCCACCAAATCATCTAGGTCGACACGGTCCAACACGCTAGTTATCTCAATCAATCTATCGGGCACCCCCGCAAGTTCTCCCAATTGTTGGTTATATCAATCGAATCTCTGTTGGTTTGTCATTTTGCCTGTCATCGTAGCGAGTGTCTTGAGCCGAGTTGGCTCTGATACCAACTGTCACGGGCCGAACTTTGCAATGCGCAAAGCGGACCATGCGGCACTTGCTAGTAAGCAAGTCAGCCAAGTGAGTACCTTGCAAGGAACAATGAAACCACACGATATTAAAATAGTGCTAGCGACAAGCAAGAACACAATGATATAAATGTTGGGCAACCACGAAGAACAAATGAGTAATCGAAAGGAAAGATCAAAGAGCAATCTCACGGGACACAGATGATTGAATAATTCCTCTTTTATTGTAGTAAGACAAAAGTCCATGTGCTTACCTATACTAGTTCCATAGTCCAAACTATGCCGACTAGGAACCCCTCCCCATAGAGCATATCGGGCTTACATGAAAGATCCAGGAGAATACATGCAAAAGGCCGAGAAGAATAACAGCTAAATAAAATAAATTACATAATTTGTAAATTGTCAAAACACCCCAAACACATAAGCAACCAACCAAAGACTTAACTAATGACCCTGGACAAAGTTGCTTGTGGCATTACAAGTGCGGCCCCTAGGACAAGACAACTTACTCTGTATGATTGCCTAGTTGCATCTTTTCACGTAAATTGTTGAACCCTTAGCATTACCCTCCGCTCCCTTGACACGTTTTGTGCTTGCGTAACACTTCTTCTAGGCATTTTAATTAACTAACACCTTGTGTGCACACCGAAATTTACGGTGTTTAGCTGCACGTGAGTTTTGCATTTTCTGTTTCTGCTCCAATGAAAGATCAGTCATTGGATTGAACTGTGCAAGAACTCAACAAAATGTGGCACATATCGCGGACTCATGATAGTATTTAATTCAAAGACTTCGTTTTACGATGAGCCAAAAAAAAAAATACTTCATTTACGATCGAGCAAAAGAAAAAAGAAAGAGTAATGGGATTGTTTCTTATACCCACAAAATCATGTTATTTCCAAGATTGATCAGCACCGTCCTGAGAGGTTACCGATGCATGCAATTAATGAAAACATATGAATCAATTCCTGGAGTAAATTAATGAAAAGCTAAACCATCTTTCCCAACTATCCCTCTTCTCGTACAATTTCAGCTCATCTTGGACAATAATTTCATAATTCAAATAATTTATTTTGTAGATTAATTTTAAAAATTATCTGTACAAAATAAAGTAAGAGATCATATATTAATCGAGTAATATCTCAAATAAATTGACGCTTGAACAAAACATGAACTAATATACAATTTCAAATTTTCAATTCATTAGATTCGACATGCATTATCATTACTATTAATAGATGTTCATCCATCTGTAATCACGAGAGTCACTGACACAATCAGGAGTACTGCATGTCAACCCCTTCGAACAAATTTTTATATGCTATTAGAAAAAAAAATTGCTACTAACAAAGTACTACTGTTAATTGAAAAATGTTTCCTCATTTATGGAATCTACAGAGCTCCTAGTAGAGTTGACCAATTAGAAACACTATTTGAAGCCTAATAAACTATGGGAGAGATGAATAATGGCGGCGGGGATGCACCATAGACATGAAATGAGGAGGAGTTTGATACATCCTCTATTTTTCTGCATTATAAGCTTATATGTAATTTGGTTTTTAGCAGGGCGACCCTGGCTCTAGTGGACTAAACCTGTGGGCCTATTGCCCCAACCCAATGAGCACTATTATTTTTAATTTATGTGTTGTTAAAAGTCTTTCACAAAAAATAAAATTAAACTAAACATGTTTTATGTGACGAATTCTGCGAATGAAGAAAAAAGGGTTCACTTACTCTTATGCAATTGCGAACTAAAATAATAAATGAGTTACATCACTATCATAAAGAAGATGACGTAAAAACCATAACAACGTCATGGAGTGTAATAATTGAGTTCCTATGAGTGCATTATAGAACATCAAGTAGCTAATTGAGCCACATGATGAGCCGTCAAAATACTTGATGTTTGCACATGCACCCGCTTGCAACTCTTTTTTTTTTTTTCTCCTTTATTTTTAAAGACAATAACCAAAAAATCTGAAAATTAGAGTGTACAATAACTTCCTTTGCATTCTCACAAAAAAAAAAAAAAAAAAAAAAAAAAAAAAAAAATAACTTCCTTTGAAATTATGTCCATGTGCATGAGAGTGGAGACAAGACATTAAAACATTTTAATCTCCTCAACAATGAGTCATCATCTTTGCATAGGCACGCAAGCGGCTCCTTGAATATGTTGGAGCAAAGTTATCAAATGAATTTAATTTGTTTTCTTCTTTTGAAAAATTTTAATTTCAATTTTTATACCAGCCTGTAGTCATGATATAAAACAATCTTATTAGGAAAAAAAAAAAAACTTACGTTGGGAAATAGTCGTCATTGCTTACATCTATATTGCAAAGCGTCATTGCTTACTTCATATCAACAGTCAAGCTTATATTTCATAAAAGAAAAACTAAATTTACATGTTATAAGAAAAATGCAATTACAAAATTCATATCAAACTCCACATGCAGTACAGAGATGGAGTTGGCTTTCCACTTGCTCAAAATCTAAGAAGAAATATCCTAACCAATGTATATATAAGTAGCACACTTAATTACTAAAGAACTTGGAATTTCAGCAAACCAGATTAAGGTTCAAAACTTGGAAGGATGGAATTTTCTTTGTATTCACATGATGTAGTGGTTTCTTGATTCCCTCATCTCTTTTGGAAGTTGAATGCCTTGATCGAGAAGGCAAAGGTGAACCCGAAAAGCACTGAAATCCCAACAAGCACAACTGCAACAATACCTACAAAGTCGTGTCTGTAACCAAAGTAGTTCCTCACAAAGTCTTCCACACTTTCACCTGAATCCATTACTTCTTTTATGTCTCCAAACTGTGAAGAAACAAGTCCATACAATGTATATGAGACCGGGCAGATCCAATAGTACCATCTCCACCAAATTGGCATTCTCTGTAAAACAGAAAACAAATTTAGAGTGTAATGTAAGTAATGGTTTAGTATGATTCATAACTCGGAATTTTAGTAAAAAAATAATGAACACAGATATTGTAGGAACTTACTGTTCGGGGAACAATGAATCCTGAGAAAAGGTTCCATATTGCATAGAAGGCAGAGGACACTATGGCGGCAATGTTGTGGTTGGGTGTAACAGCCACAGTCATCATCCCATAGAATGTAAAGTATAAGAAAGTGAAGTACATGAAGAAGAGATACCAAAGGAACTTGCTCACTGTCCAGTCAAAACCAATCATGGCGTATACTATAACTCCATATATGACAGTCTGGACAAAGATGTATGGAAGCTCAATCACAACCTGCAAATCATATATTAGGAATTTGGTGAGTACTTAAATTGATTACCATTTGAGAACGTAAACTTGTTGAACTTCTATACTTCAGATGATAAAATACCTGTCCGAAGGCATATGGCAATGCTGAGTACATTCCAGCAGCCCTTTCTCTGTAAAAGACTGTCCTCTCGATAGCCACAACTGGCTGCACCGATGAGGCATTTTGTACTCCAATGAAGAGAACAGCGGCGTACATGGAACCCATAGCATTGAATAGATCTTGTTGGTTTTTCCTGCATTTTCAGGAAAGTGCTTGTCAAATTAAGGCCTAAGAGATTAAGGGCTCCATTTAATTCTCACATAATATGTAATATATTGTGTTTTAAACTTGAGGTGCCACTTACCTTTTGGAGCCAAGATCCCAGAATATTGTTCCAAACATTAAGGCTATGAAAGTGGTGAATAGGAGTCTCACTGCACTGTATGGTGGGTTTCGCCAATATGATAGATGCTGTTTCCATAAACAAGCCATACACTGATAGTAGAAAGACTGAGAGTATTTAGTAGAGAAGTACAAGTCTTTTGTGCCTTGCGGAGGAGTACTCAGTTCCTTGATCAGGTCCTTGTTTCTCCTAAACCATTCAAAAGTTAATATTAAGCACCATTGGCTTCAAGTTTAAAGACTAAATTTGCCTACTGAAGTTAGCATTTCAACCCACAAACAACTTCCCATACTAGAACTTGGTTTGCAAAGGCAATCAGTAGCAGGTCAAGATTCTAGACATGCATTTTGAATTACTATTTGAAACATCAAGGGTAACCTACCTATATAGCTCTGAGCTCCTGTATATATCGGTAAAGTTAATACCGAGAACTACTTCCTGTGCTGCTGAAGTAACGTCCAACATCCAAGTTGCTGGATTGTAACCATCCTTGATTTTGGGAACCCCATCAATTTCCTTGAAAAGACATGACTATGTCAGCATCTCTTTTGATGAGAGGGAGAGGGGATATGAGACCTCATCAATGTCAAACTTATATGAGCAACATATATTTTAAGCTTTACCTCAAAATACTTGATCAACTGGGAAGAATGTCGGCCTAGAGGGCCAACATATATCTCTTCACCTCCCCTTTTCAATAGAAACAGCTGCAGTAGAACATTGATTTTTCAGTTCTTGCAACATCAAGTAGCATATTCAAATTGTCTAGTACTACTGAAGAAAAAGTGTCTCACCTCATCAAAAGCATCAAAAATGTCAATGCTTGGCTGGTGGATAGTGCAGACTACAGTTCGCCCTGTGTCCACAGTATTTCTCACTGTTCTCATTACAATAGCTGCTGCCCTTGCATCAAGACCAGAGGTTGGCTCATCCATAAATATTATGGAAGGGTTAGCAACAAGTTCTACAGCAATGGTTAGCCTTTTACGCTGCTCGGTTGAGAGACCATTTACTCCTGGCAATCCCACAAGAGACTCCCTTATCGACGTCAGTTCCACAAGCTCCATGACTTCCTCAACAAACATCTGCAAGCCATTAATCAGATTTTATGTTTAACAAACTTGACTGAACAGAGAGCACATAATTCATACACTTATATCAACATCTAAACCCCAATGAAAACAAAAAGATACGTTAGGAACATACCTTTCTGGTTGCAGTATCAACCTCAGGGGGCAACCGGAGCCATGCCGAATAAACCAAAGACTCATATACTGTAACATGAGGAGAGTGTATATCAGTTTGCTCACAATATCCTGATATACGAGCAAACGTTTCTTGCTTTTTTGGATACCCAGAAATGGTTATGTCCCCCTCAATATATCCACCAGTTTTTCTGCCTGCCAAGACATCCATTAGAGTAGTCTTTCCAGCACCACTTATGCCCATTAGAGCTGTTAAAACTCCAGGCCTAAAAGCACCAGTCACGCCCTTTAGAAGTGGTAACCGTTCCTCAGTTATTCCTTGAGTTTTCATTTCCTGCAACCATGCACAAAATTCCAGGTTCAGATGCATTCAGCTCTAGGAATTAGTTCCTGCTTTACAATACTTGTACTGATACTTATGTGTAATGAATTTCATTAACAATCAAACCCAAGGACACTTTCTTCATGAAAATACTCCAGCCTAAATTGTTCAGAAATTTTTGTGTCTTACAAAACATTAACAAATACAAAAATACCTCGGGCATGTCCACAGAATATTTGATTTCATCAAATGTAATCCAAAGGGGTTCAAAAGGAAGAACCATTCCTCTCTTCCTGTTTTCATTGGCTTCATTAAAGCTGCCCACTCTAGCAGACAGTGTTCTAGATGATATACTTCTTCGACTATCATTCTTTGCATCTGCATTGTTTACAAAGAAATAATATTATATATTGAACACACAAGCAAGAAGGGAGACAAAAGTTTAGGAGCTTTTGGAGCCACGGCCACCTGAAGAGTTCTTTCCTCTTGATGATAGCTCTATGTTTCCTCCAGCTCTAGCAGCATTTTTATCAGCTAAAGCTTCTTTAGAGAGTACAGCCTGAGGTTTCCCAAACGCTGCAGGAATATGGTTCAGAGTATAAAATTTTTTTGATCATTTAGAGTTTTGAAGAGACTAAACACATATCGTAGGTACTTACGATCAAGATAATGCAAGGCCACAGTGTAGAAGAAATTAAACAGAAATATATATCCAATTGTTGCCCCTACTCCAATCCAGTACCAATATGCTTGTACGAAAACCCCACGAGACTTCAAGACCATGATCCCTAACGACTCTGTTGAGTCAGGAGGAATCTGTAATTCAAAAACATCCACAAAAATATCAGTAAAAATGTTTTCTAAGTTAACTCCCCAAATCCTGTAACTTTTATGCTTACATGACTCCAACTGTCTCCAAGAAATTCATTGACAGCTATAGCATTCTGGCCATACATCATTGGTGAGATCCAATAACCCCATAACCACCACGCCTGCACATTCTCTGATGCAAAATAACATATTTTAAGTCATCAGTAATATTTTACATATGATCAGGATGAAATGAAAACTCTTGATTGATCAAACTCATTTATATTCACCTCGGGACAAGATAAAGCCACCCATAACCAAAACTGCAAGTAGAGCAAATGAACCGAATGTGTTGGCAACAATTATATTCCTCCCTAATGCCCCCATAAATCGGAATAATCCGGATGCCATCTGGTTAATGCATAGGAGCAAAAGATATTGCTTGAAAAACCTGCCATTGAGGGGTTGGCATCAAACTCTGAGATCAAAAGTCTGAACTATAAATAGGAAATATGATGTCTATGATGTTTTCTTTCTCACCTTCCGGGGTTTGGATCAAAACCAATTACATAGTATGTCATGAACACCCAAATGGCAACTTCTACAAAGGTGATGGGAATCTTAAGGATCCATGTTGGTAAGGAATATGCCCAAGCTGGATAGAACAGAAGGTCTCTTTGCTTGAAAAATACAGGAAGTTTCATGATAGTCAATGCAAGCTCAGAGAACCCATTGAACATAATTATGATGACTGTGAAGAACATAGCACCCATGTAAATCCCACCATCCTCAACTGTATCCCGGTGCATCTTAGTACGGAAAAATAGTGTCATTGATATAAAGGCCAATAGAGTGAGCTGAAACCAAACACCACAAGAAATTAATATGCATACTTCACTGAATTTCGATTCATATGTTGAATGTCTAGTGATTTGAAATATTTTCCAACAGATCATGGAAATCCTCACTTACTAAAGGCTTAGTGCTTAAATACCACATACCTGGGTCATTTTGAAAATGTACACAAACGAATTCCTCTTCATCAGCAAATATTCTCTAGCAGTGCAGGCTTTGAGCAGTTCCCTCTTGCTAACACCATACTTCTTAGTTGTTAAAGCAGCAGGGTGACCTTTGGACTTGTCAAATGGAGTAGCAAGATCATCACCTAGTTTTCGACCAATATGAAATGACTGAAATGCTTCAGTAAATTCCTTGGAAGATATAAAATTATAAGGCTCTTCTTTCTGTATCCAGTACTGCTCCTGATCCTTCTTTGAAGTCACCTATGGTGCACAAGAAATGAAAGATTAAAATGAAGTCCAACCTTTCTAAAGAACAATAAAGTGGTAAAACGAGAGAGGGGAATCTCATTTAGAATATTACTTCTTGAAGGAAGTCAGCAACCCCTTTCCTCTCTGGACATTTGAAGCCCATATACTCAAAGAACTCGAGCACATTTTCGCGGGGGCCTTGGTATACAATTTGGCCATCTGACAGAAGAATTATGTCATCAAACAGGTCATATGTTTCCGGTGCTGGCTGGAGAAGAGATATAAGAGCAGTTCCATTGAGGATGTGGATAGTTTGTCTGAGGGAATTCACTATCTGAAATGTTGTTGAACTGTCTAAACCAGTTGATATCTCATCCATAAAAAGTGCTCTTGCTGGTCCAACCAGCATTTCCCCTGTTGTGACTCGCTTCTTTTGTCCGCCAGATATACCTCGGAACATTTCATCCCCCACCATGGTGTCAGCACAAACTTCAAGTCCCAGAATCTGCAAAAAGTTTCTATTAGCATCTGAAATAAATAATTCAAATATCGTAATATATAGGATCATACAGAACCATACAGAATGATAATGAACCAACCTTGAGTATGTAATCTGTAACTACATTGGCCTCCTGCCCTTCTAATGATGCAGCCTGCAAAAGTTGAAAAGCAGTTCTAGTTAGATGAAAATGGCTCTTTTAAGAAAGAGGTTTGCATTAGGTGAAAAATATATTCCATAAAGAAAGTACTAGAAGTATTAATTTTTCTCTTCCAGCCGTTTCATACCTTCATGTAGATATCAAGATCTTTCTCTGGCATAATATTTGCTGCCTTCTCTCTCCTTGATAACTCTGCCAACATTTCTGAAAATTTTCCAGAAAAAAAGTTAGATTTAGATTCTTAAATTCTTCAAACTAGAACCCGTAGTTCAAATTTCTCAATGTTTCAACTAACCATAACGTCCTCCAACCCCTTGACACCTTGCTGAAAAGGCCAGTGTTTCTCTTACTGTCATTTCCCCTATGTGGAGATCATACTGACTAATATAAGCTGATGTCCTCTCCGGTACAAACTCTTCCATCCCATGTCCGTTATATGCAACTCTCCCAGAAGACTGGAAATTCATGAACAAATTTATAACTCATGAGTTTAAACAACTCTGAAATTGAGGGATTGCAAGCAAGACTGGAATTTAATATCCTCACCTTTAGATCTTTAACAAGTTTACCAGCCAAAGCCAAAAGCAATGTGGTTTTTCCAGAGCTTGGGGGGCCTAAAAGCAGTGTCATTCTGCATAAATGAACCAGAAAAATGAGAAATGGACAGTTTAAAGGAGTAGGCATGATGATTATATCAGTAATTAGCTCTGTCCATTTACCTTTTTGGTTTGATAATTCCACTAACATCATCAAGGATTGGTAATGGATGCTTTCTAGTTGGAATAATGCGACAGAAACTCAGGAATCCCTTCAAATTTGACCAAGAAAAAATGTCTTACACGTTAAGCTCGAGTCATATACAAACGAAATTAACCATTTTCAATTACATGATTTAAAGAGGAATTACCTCCAAGATATTAACAGAAAAGTTGTAGAGTGTAGGCAGCGCCCTCCCTCCTACATAAGCTTCTGCTTCAACATTCAAATGCTCAAACCGGACTTCAATCGTCGGAATATCAAGTCCGACCCTGAAATCAAAAATTGAAAAGACACACAACTTTTCTCAAACACCATCAAAACACAACTAGAAAAGCTCATTGAAGCATTTCAACCTGCCCATGAAATGCACAAAAGGTATTCAGTTGCTGACTATACAAGCAATTAGCTAATCAAGATTTGAAACTTTACCGATCAATCCGGTCCTTGAGCTTCATCAAGAACCTCTCATTATCTTCATCTGCAACTTTCACCAGCCTCTCCAACACATTCTTCCTTTCCAACAGTCCAAGATTCTTGATGTCAATCTCTCTCGCTTCGCCTTCTTCCTCGGTGAGAATACCTCTCCTTATACGCAAGTAAGTTGGCAGTTTTTCAATGGCGGCCCATTTCAGCGCTTCTTCATCGTCTTCATCGTGTGAAGACTTGGAGAAAACATCCATGGTACTGTTCCTCCAAATGTTTGAACTGCTCAGACGAGCACTGCTCACTCTATATACATCTCCACTGCTACTCTCCATAGTCACTATTTTTTCCCTTCCCAATACGGTTCAGAAAGAGCTCATAAAACCTTGTTTAATTTTCATGCAAAGAAAAAGCATGTATACATGGGGTTTAGTGCTGGAGCAGAAAGTGTATCCACAAGTGGTTTTGAAAATTTATGAAACAGGCAGAAGTTGCATAAATATTGTATGTTTCAGACTGACAGCTGCTGTGGCTCTGTCCCTCCAATTTTAAAGAAGAAGGGTGTATATATAGCTTTAGGAGTACAAAAAAACTAATAGATCGCTGGTCAACTTCTAGCTTTAGGAGTACTCTATAATCTGTATTTTTGTAAAGTTAATATAACGGCATGTCTCACATAGAATACGTAGCTCACATGTTATGTAGATACAATTAATTAATTTTGGACTAACACATAAGAAAATGGGATAAATATAATAGCAAAGTGGTATTACCACTCACTAATCACTAATAGTAACCGTCAATCTACAATCATTTGTTCTAATTTCTTTTACTGAAAAAATAGGTAAATTCATAAATTGACTGATTTGGGAGTATTAGTAACAACCCATCGAATTCTAGCCAAAGTTTATGATCAATTAATCAAGAAATTAGACTCTATTTATTTATTTATTTTCAATATTGTAATTTTACATCACGATGCATGAAGAATGGGTTTTGCATTCTAAGTCCTCAATGAATCTAGGTAATGCAAAAATCAAAAGTTCTATTCCAATTCATCATCAATTAATGAATTGATATATTATTTGAGCTGTCCAATAATCCAAAATCCTAACCATATCCTGCGAATGGCCGACCTAACACATTATAGTAATGGATGAGTATAAAAGCAAAAAAATTATAATTAATAAGCCAGGAAGAGGAAATATTCTGTCGAGAAAAAAAAAATGACCGATATAGAAATAATTGTGTTCTCTATCAGTAATCACACTAATTTCAAGGCAGCACCATTAAACTAGGTATTAATGTCAATTAAAGGCATGATTAGCCTCTGTACAGATCTTGCATAACGATATTGAATATCCACTTTCAAATCAAAGCTTTATGATTATATGGCAATACTTAATTCCACCAATAAGATACAACGTACAGTAAACTAGCGCATGCAGCCTAGGCAATGATGTAGCTCTTGGTAAGGTCTTTTTTGATGCGAAAATATGAAGCAGAAGAATACAACTTTTGATTGGAAAAGCAGCATCTTCTATTGTTTAGTGTTGCTTTCTTGGCAGACAATCAAAGCGTCAGGGTTTATGCTCGTGTTGAACGGTTTTAAGGTCTTTTTCGATGCGAAAATATGAAGGAGAAGAATAGTAGAATACTGATTCTCTTTTGATTGGAAAAGTAGTATCTTCTACTGTTTAGTCTTGCTTTCTTGGCAGACAATCAGAGCACAGCAACTCCACCGGTTGCTTCTTGATCGGTCACCAGCTAGGAAAAGTTGAGGTGGTGACCATGGAGGAGAAAAACGCAGCTCCACCAGTAACCTCTTGACTGGGCAAAATCCTCACTTTCTTGACTGAAGCCAAGAAAAAAGCCAAGGACATGACTAAATCCATGACCGAGCAAGTCTGTCTGCCAGCTCGGCCCAACCCTGAACGTGGGTGACGTTAGCACCATCTTTGGAGAAGACAACGTGCTGACACGCAGACAGAGAAGCGGAAGATAGGAGGTGTGGTCGCTGGGTTTGATTTGCTCCGCCTGGGGTTACTTCGATCTCGGCCTGGGGGCAGCGGCTGGGCGGGTTGACGCCACGGAGTGACTGGGCGAGGCGAGGCGATCTCGGAGGCTCCGGGACCGTGGCAGGAGGAGGGAGAAAAATCCGGATCGGGTCGGACGAGCTGGGTTTGGGGGAGCACGTGAGAGAGAGAGAGAGAGAGAGAGAGAGAGAGAGAGAGAACCGGGGGGGGGGAATGAAAAAAAAAATTCATCCTTTGAAACAAAATAGATATTTTTTATGCTATTTATAGAAAATTCATACGAACTCCAAATATTGCGTTCCGTATATGCACGAGATCGTATCGACGAGCTCTACAATTTTCATGAAAGAAGTTTTCCTAAATTGTGAATGTATAAAAAGTCAATTTTCACGATCCCCTAAATAACGTTCGTTTCGAAAATAAAAATCGATTCGAAACCGAATTTCTCGTACAAAACATATGTAAGAAAAAATCAATGAACAATAAAATTGACTAGTCAAGAACGGAACGGGTGGAAACCCATGTCCAGTGAACAGTTACTTGACTGGTCGACACCTTGACTTTTCAACCTTGATATTTCTTGACTATGGGTGGACTTGCTCTTAGAGTTAAAACTTGTGTTGAACAGTTTTAATTCTTTTGACTACATCGTAAAATATGATAAGGTATGAAATCGTTTCTACATCATATCCATACTTTTTCTCTCTTTTTCTTTTTCGATCCAGAATTGACAATTGCTCATATGCTATTTCATTAGTTTTACACAATTACACCTCCATTAATTGTTTAGCTCTTAATTTCAATCATATTATTGGATTTGCCTAATATGAGTTTTGTATGTCATCAGTTTCAATTGTTGATTAATGGTTGTTGCATGGTTCTTAGTTTTTTTTTTCTCTGCAGAGAGGTAAAATTTTATTAAAAAATGAAGGAGCTCTAAATATTAAATTTAGAGGGTTAAATACAACCACATATCCGTCTCCCATTCGTAAGATGGAGGTTGTGAATTCGACTCACGAAAGATTAATTGTAGCATTAGAGTTGTTTATTTTATATAAAAAAATCACCCTCTAAGAAATTAATATATCACATAATCTTTAATTTATTTAAAAAAATATAAAAAAAAAAATTTCTTTTTTCATGTGAACATGAAAGGGGAGAGAAATTTCTTGGTAGTCTTGGTCTTGATTTCTTGTCAAACAATCAAAGCTCATGCAAGGATGCATTATTGATTATTATCCTCTTTGAACTTGGGGCAGGAGAAAAAGGGCACAGAAAGTCAAAAGATAATCAAAACAAATGAATCTCAGTTAATCAAATAAAAAAATAAAAAATAAAAACAAGACAACGTAATTTCATTGTCAACCCATCTTGGATCAAAATTTAGCTGGAAGTGGGATTTGATTCGAGGGTGTAGATCATCCCAGCAAGACAATCCAAATCTGGAAAAAGATATTGCCTTTACATGCAATGCATGTTTTCATGTGCCTTTCCCACTAACACAAACCAACAAAACAAATACGGGTTTGACTTTGGAACTCTAAAATAGGTTCCTCAAAGATATTTAGCACCAAAAAAGGATATTTAGCACCAAATTAAGTTTCTGGGAAGCAGCAGAGGGTCTCCTGTTTGAAAACAGATATAGTACTTTGGGGTACATTAAGGGTCGGTAATCTTTACGGAAAGCGATCGGAGCCGGATTAGAGTGTCTATTAGCTAGAGTGACAACACCCTTTTGACAATTTGGTTATATTCCACGTTTTATTAGTTAAACGTTTAGCTTCCATCCACATTCTTGGTTGCTTATATTCAATTTGAATGTGTTCCTTGAGCGAGAAGCGAAGCAAGAGTTGTACACGTTATTGGTTATATAACTTAATCCAGCGTCATCACTTACTTCACATCTTCCCATATAGTACGTACCAGGAGCTGTACTATATTTGATTAAACCCTAAAATCTAGCTTATTCGATCTCGATTAGTATTAATGGTGAGTCGATCGTGAACCACAGAGCCATATCATATATAAACTAATATATTCGTTGGGTTTATTAATCTTGTGTTTGTAAAAACCTCAATTTGAAATCTCTATATTTTGTTTAAAAATACATTTTTCCTCCAGAGTCCAAACAATGAATAAACAAATAATTCTTTATATCATGCTCAATTACAACCCAACCCCAAACCCCCTTCCCCTTCTTGCTGCAATGGAGAAGCAGTAGCACGTTATAAACAGAAACCAGATTACATATATATAGTACTAGAGAACAGAGATAAGTACATCAGCAATCCAATTAGACTATCTTCAAACGTGAAATTCCAGGAATATAAGCGCATGCCTAGCTAATTGGTACGCTACCCCATTACACTCGTATAAGACAGGAAAACATAAGACCGAATTAAAATAGCGCCATTTGTTTATGGATATTTTCTACAACTCTAAATGGTTAGTGGCAATGGTCGATCAATTGATTTTTGACATGGTAATTGGCTTAATGGTTCAGTTGTTGATAGATTGGGTATTGTGCATCAACTTGGCAAATTATTATGTGTCAAAGTTTCTGATTTCATCAGAGATGGCTCTTGGTATTGCTCTACTAATTTGATTGCTGATCTTGCTGCACTTGGTCAGAAATTTCAGCTGTTATGCTTCCTTATTCAGACATGAAGGATAAGCTGGTGTGGTTGGATTCTTCTGATGGGAGTTTATCTTTATCTATAGCCTATGAGTTCAAGAGGAGTACACAGGCAATTGTTCTTTGGGATAGATGGGTTTGGCGTCCTCGAAACTCTATTACTTTATGGAAATTTCTTCATGGTAAGCTTTTAACAGATGATTTCTTACTTCAGCGAGGCTTTTCTTTTGCTTCTATGTGCTCTCTCTTTCATGCATCTGCTGAGACGGCCCACCACCTTTTTTTGAGTGCTCTTTCTCTAAGGTCTGGTCTGCAGTTTTATCTTGGTTTAAAGTCAGTAATCATTTCCTGGATATATATGATTTCTTCTTTTACCCACTGCAACATGGTTTTGGTACTCAATTGCAATTGCTATGGTGGGGAATGATGGGAGCTGGCTTCTACTCTCTTTGGGATGTTAGAAATTCTATCCGTTTTGATGAGCGTCGCTTAACTACTGATTATTTGATTCACTCTATCAAGCAGCAAATTTGAGAGGTTTATTATTGGGGTTTAGGAATTATGCGTAACTCAGTAGATGAGCTTTGTATTTTCAGTGCTCTTGGAATCAGCGGTAGAGCCTCAATATCACATCAAATTCTTGAGGTAAATTGGCATGCTCCTTCTGCTTTTCAGTTAAAGGTTAATGTATATGGTGCTGCTCGTGGGACGCCAGGACTCGCGGGCTATGGAGGTATTTTTCGTGATCACTTGGGTAATTGTATGGGTTATTTTGCTGGTTCCATGGGTATTGCTACTGCCCTAGAAGCAAAGCTTCAAGCCATTATTCATGCAGTTTCAATAGCATCAGAAAAATGATGGACTTCTCTCTGGATTGAGTGTGATTCAACGGTAGCTATTCACTTTCTTGCCAGTAAAAATTGCTCAGTCTTGGTGTCTAAGTGTTGATTGGGCCAATTGTTGTACCATTCTCTCCTCTATGCAGATTCAGTTTTCACATATTTATCGAGAAGGGAATGAAGTGGCTAATTGCTTAGCTAACTATGGGGTGGATCATGAGGGGCATTATTGGTGGGACTCTTGCCCTCCTTGTGCTTCAGCTGCCTTTGTTCACAATCTGCAAGGGTTACCGAATTTCCATATTAGCTAATTCTGAAGTGCTTGATAGATTTCATGCAAAAGTGGTTTCTGTTGCATGCTTGCTCTATTCATTAGTTTGTAACTATTTTAGCTCAGTGCTCACTTTGAGTACTTTATTTCATTTTGTTTTCATAGAGGTTTTGGTTATTTTCCCTCTCTCTTCTTATGTTTTCTTTTGCTTTATTAATAAAATAAAATAAAGGAACAGGTTGTGGGTTCCGGGTTGCGATGGCCCCCTTTCTTTCGAGATTGTGGATGGGTGCCAGTCACCCCAAATCGGCTATCGCAGAGGAACTAATATTGCCTAATCCTTTATTTAATTAAAAAATAATTAACGAAACAAAGTCCTAATTTCTTCCGATATAAGATCATTAATAATCAGCCTCTCCAACTAAGATAATTAACAAGCGGCCTCCAGGGGCGGAACTAGGATCGAAAGTTTGGGGGGGGGGTCCAAAATGCAATTTTTGTTAAACGTAAATACCAAATATTCAAAATAATCATAAAAGCTAATTAGCAAAAAAGTAATTAATAGTTTTATACCATAATTTATGTTTGAACATGAGATTTATAAGTAAGAAAGAAACTTAAATATTTCATAAGGGTTTAATAGTTTCCAAAGAAAACACAAGTTTAATCTAAAGTCATACCAAATATTAATTATTCTGGATTGTGATTGGTTAATATATTAATTTCGATGAAATAAGTATGGTATATATTAATAATCTATGAATAAAATGTCTAAATAAGGAAGATATTGAAGAAAAAAAATTTGCAGGGGTCCGGACCCCCCAGACCCCAACATAGGTCCGCCCGGCCTCATTGATCAAAGGAAAATTAAAGAAAAACTGGCCTCTTTGGCACCCAGTTCTAGACTCGTTTATAGTTGGAAATGATGATGTAGATGACAATATCAACTTAATTGCCATGATCTCTTCCAATTATCAGGCATCATGATGACTTCATGCTTCAATCGTTTACTGGGTTTTGAGCTATTGCTATAAATCTATTTTACGGAATATGTCAATGTCATAGAAGCCTTGGTCGTTACACAATGCTAGCTCTTCTGATTTTCTTATTTTGAAAAGAGAGAGGGAGTTCTTTTATTGAGAAAGAGAGAAGTCCAACATACACTAAATACTCCAAATTCAAATCCTTAGCATATGATATAATCAAGGATGTAAAATACCTCTGCATGCTAGCATTATGGAAATGCAATTAAGCTAGGTCGTTTCAGTGTCTGACGGTCTGACCCAAGCCGGCCAGGCTAACACAAATTTCTCTATATATATTTATTTTTCATTTTTTTTTAAAGAAAGACGGAGCTAGCTAGCTAACTAGCCAGCATCAAAGATTAACTGGATCTATGTGATTCATATATATTTCCCATGTGTAGAAAATCCCCACACAGCCGGAGAAGATATGTCGGCCAATGGTCAACCATTTTTTCTTTTTAAATTATTTCACAAAATTATCGATTTATATATATGTGCCTATTTCTTGGGTACATGCATGTAAGTGGATGTGATTCCCTCCTTTGCTGTTAATTAACAAACCTCGTTTAGTTTTATCAATTAATTTAACGAACCCCAGAAATCTCCTACTTGGTGATTCCCCTTAATCCTCTTCATGTCAGCATGACAATTAAATATATGCAATAATGCAAACACAATTTTCTCGAATCTGGACATTATTTTAAGCTGTTAAAATTTCACGAGCTGCTTAGAAATTGTGGTGCGATTAGATAACTTGCGTTTACTTTTTAGACTTGATACTTGATGAACGAACTATAGTTGAAGTTAATTGTTCTTACATCTTAGTAGTGAATAGGACGATACCAATTACTAACTATTGAGTTAACAACCATTTTGTTTACCGGGAGAAAAAAGTATAATAAATATTTTTAAGGATGATATATAGCGTTTCTTCAAAGAAAATTGATACATTAATTTGAACTTAGGTGTTGATGTTAGTTGACATGATGAGCTCATTTCATATATGTTTATCCTATTATATATACATATGTGTGTGTCTATATAATATATATATATATATATATATATATATGAGTGCCATTCCATTGAGGGATCCTTTTTTTTAGTGCGTGTGTGTGTGTATATATATATATATATAGCATTTTCACTAAGGGATTTTTTTTTTTGTCTTTTATAGGGATAGGCATTAGATAAACTTTTCGATTATATTTCGGCATCTTAACCGTTCATTTTTTAGGTCATAATGTATAGATCAGTTCTACAAATTTTTAGCCAAATCGGCGATTGTTAAGGAATCTAAAACTGCAATTTACACGAACGGACTGAATATGTAGAACCGGAACCGTTCGTGTTTATAACGGTAAATTACAATTTTGGATGTCTTAACGATCATCAAATTGGCTGAAAATTTGCAGAAGTGATATACACATTAGGACCTAAAAATTGAACGGTTGAGATGCCGAAATATGATTGAAAAGTTGGTCTAATGTCTTATCCCTATTAAATACCCAAAAAAAAGATCCCTCACTAGAATGACCATTATATATATATATATATATATATAAGTTTTCGATGGAGTGTGTGTAACATATATGGCACATAAATCTGAAAGCACGAGCATACAAATTAGTAGTGTTCGTTCGGAGATTCCACTACACCCTTTTAATTTGAGAAAGCAACTCTAGCCTATATTCTTTGTCTTGAATCACGGAGCTCGGAGCCTCGCACCATTAGTAGTTGGATGAGTTTACAACTTTACAAATAACATGCATGTTTTACCGCCTACTAAACATAAGCGGTAATTAAGTTATCAACAATATCAATAGTATGTGATGGTAGGTTCAAATACAATAATTTTCACATGCATGCTAACCCATTGCCTAACAACATACTCATAGGCGCCCGATAAATTAATACATTAATCGAAAGCATTTCGGAGCTAGCGTGGTACTGTAAATTCGCTTAAACAAAATATATGGGTTTTAGTGTTAAAAGAAGAATTGCGCTTTCATATACTTAATTACCTGCCGTAATAAGCAAAGTCAAAATTTTAAAACTTGGAATTGGTATTTTTCTATCTTAATTGCTTAAGAAAATAACTCAACTCTTTGTATGTTGCTTTCAACACACAGATTGTAGTTCTATACCTCATATCTATATTAAATAAATGGCTTCAAATTGAAGAGAACTTGAGAGTTTTGTTGGTTAATGACTGGAAAACTTACAAGTATGTTTCATGTTCCTAATCAATTGTAGAATCATTCGACACAACTTGTATAATTTTCTAATCAAACCTTGAATTGCAAATTTATATATGAAGAAATTCTTTGGACCCTTCTTCCTTCTTTTTCTTGTCGTAAACTAAACCGGAATCTTTCCCTCATGAATAGAATTGGTTGATTTACAAGTAACAACATTATGCTGGTTTCTGTCATGATATATATTTCTTGATTAGTGTTGTTGTTTATAATTTAGGGTTTGGTTTTGCTCGTTAGGTAATTAATTTGTTTAATCTTGAGGAATAAGTACAGATTAATTGGCTAGGAAACTGGTTGAATAAGGAGTGCTTATCCAGTTAGAGGTTATTATAATCTGGCACTTGCAATGGAATTTCCATTTTCAAAGATGCTAAGCTGCTAACTGCCATTGATATGAGATATAATCACTAATCAGTACATGTTTAGTGTTTTAACCAAGTGTTGTCTTGGCCGCAGAAATAGACTGTTCAACTTCTAAATGACGTTGCTTAGACAAAATTTGCCCACCATTTTAATCAAGCGTTGACATAGTCGGTTAATTGAAACCGATAATTATGCAGATTAATTATCTTCCTAATTCCTATACATTTCACTTTCAGCTTATTCATTTTGCAGGCTAGATATATTATGAAACCAGGGTTAGGATAGATGTCTAGCTAGTATTTTTTATTTTTATTTTCACTTTGACTCCTAAACAACTTTCATTTCTTCTTTGGGTAATTAAGTTGCTAATTTCTTTTTCAATATATGTAAAAACTGATCGAATAAGCGTCTTACTATTTGTAATCATGTTAATGTGAGATGCAATTAAGATGAACAAATAAAACATAACCTTCATATATTAGAACATTAAAGTAGGTACAGGTCCTTCTCCTTGTGATAATACTATTCAGGGTTTATAGACTACAGTTAGCACAATCGGCTGGCCTGCTTCTCTTTACAGAGCTCGTCAACCTCTATATTCTAGAAAACACTTTCTTTCAAGTCAAAGTCATTCATTTCTGTCTGGAAATTTGTATGTAAGGGAATTGATTAAGCTCATAAAATTTGGAGAGAAGAGGGCATATTCAAACTTATTCCAAGATGTAGATGCTCCATCATCAACCACTGCAAGTCTGCAACAACAACCGATACTATGCAGTATTTGACTGCTAATTTCGAGAAACGGCACATCATCCATTACATCCATGTGTGCGCGTGTAGTTTGCAGTGTGTATGCGTTAAGTTTATACTAATCCATTTCGCTTTCATTCATCAGATGATTTAGCTCAGGGGTACGTATATTCATAGTTTATTCTTTGTGTAGGGTGACCAAAGTCTATAGATCACATGTCCTGATCCTAAAAAAAGATGTTTATATGGGCGGTTTTCGTGAAACTCAATGCGTCTGAGTTTTTAACCTCCATTTAACTAAATTTATTCTTCAATTGATTTACGAATACATTACCCACTGATTGAATAATCAGGCAACAGAGATCAAAAAGTGAGCTTGAGATAAAATTGATTAAACAAAAAACTAAATTTAAAAGAATTCCGTAATAGAATGGCCATCCTATGCTACATTTATATAGCTTTGAAATGTTCATTGCATGTGGGCTGCTGTGATTGAAATTTATATATACGTCATTGTGGGAGCTTTTGCGAATTAAAGATCAGATACAATCGTCGTTGGAAATATGGAAGAGAACAAATCATTCTAAAGATGCTCTATCTTCTAATTCGCGCTAACATGCATATTTGATTACATATGGAAACAAATAAATTGGTAGAGGATTTTCAATACAATAATAAATGCATGTTTTCTTTTTCTGCAACTATATATCTCAGAGTTGGAACATGTTTGGTGGTGATGAGATGTGTCAATTTTCCATGGGTTACTTGGACGGCTCGTCACAATTATGATGATTAAGAGCACCCTATACAGGGTACAAACTCCAAATTATTAATAAGAACTTAATTGATACACAAAAATAACTGATTGATTGGATTGCCACAACCAATAATTTTGTTTTGTTAAACCATTTGATACTCATGAGTGTACCATGGTAAATACACAATTACAAAATTAGCTTGTTCTAAGTTGGTATTGAAAATTTAAATTTTTATTTAGAATACACAAAATTGTAAAGAAACTCACTCTAACGTGATAAACTCTAACGTAGTAAACTTTAGCTAGTTAGTTTTTATTCACGTTCATAAAGATATTCGGAGACAGGTGTAAAATAAGATCGTCTTCACATAACTTGACCATCTCGTCATGTGAAAGTGTAATTATTACCACCCTACTCAATTCACCGTCTTCCGGCTTTGCCGGAAAAATTAGAACCTGCCCTAACCCCAACACCGGCTCTACATAATACGACACACGAATGGGTGCAATCCCATCTTCGAAAACTGTTGAAAACGGGTCTACAGCCTCTAAGCTAGCACAAATGAGATCTGAATCGTTCATCAGCGAAGGACATTGGTTATCGGTACATTCGAGCCACTCGATCAAATCCATGATACCCTCGTTGTCCATTTTTGCTACCAACTCACCTATCGAACTCACAGCTTCTGATAAGTTGTTTTGTGGGATTCCATCTTGATGTACCTTGTTATATACCATGCAATTTCCAAAGAAGCCTTTGTCCAAACCTAAAACCTTTCTCATATCCATGCATATAGACATGTTGATAAGCTCATTTCTCATCCCTTTCACCTTGCTAATGCAGACCCAAAAGAGCCCAGCTAGGGCCTCGAAGGGTGACGGGTTGGATCCGTTGGTTGCACCAATGGGCTGGGCCATGGCAAAGCAGGCCCGAACCATGGAGTCCGAGAAGGCAAAGGCAACGGTTGTGTGCTTTTTGTTTGCGGGATGCATAGACTTCTTGATGGAGTATTTGTAGTGGTTGATCAAGGAGATATAGGGCTTGTGATCGGGTGTTTTGTTTCCGGGCCTACGCGGTGGCAGTGGGTGGAAAAGCGGAGGCTGCAACATTTGTCCTGGGAAGCTTGTGTCAGCCCAGGCCTTAAGGAACACGGTTGCCGAAGTGGGATCTGCCAGGAGATGAGTGCAGCTTAGCCCAATTGCCAAACCACCATCCTCAAATTCAGTAAGCTGAAAAGGAAACAAAACGCATCATATATTATTAATGACGATTAATGTGACAACGTAATATATTAGACAAATTCTAAATATTTTGGTCGCTGAAAGAATAATGCCTGAACATAAAACGTAGACCAAAATAAGGGATGGTGGTCCATTTCCTCCCAATAGACAAGCATAAGCTCCTCCTCCCTATCCACATTTCTTAGCCACTCCTCCAAAGTCCCTTTAGCCCTAGCTTCCACCATTCTCACTCCAGCGTCATTGTACTTCGCCGACCACTGCCCCCTCTCATTCCTCTCCAATCGGCCCGTCATTATCGGAAAGCTTATAAGCGCTCCTGAAATGGACTCTCTACGCCTCCTTGTGACTTCACCGGGTTCTGTCACACCCATTGATGGGTAATACAACACCATTCTTAGGTGTTTCTTCTCCATTATCCGGTCAAGAACCGATAAAGGGTGGCATTTTCCGACTTGGACTGGCCTCGTACTCACAACTGTTCGTGTGCAAATGATTCTGACCTCGGCCATTAGTATTAGGATGGATATTGGAGTTCGTTGGGTCGGGGTTTTATGGGTTTGTTTAGCTAGTGTGTCTCTAGTTCTCTACTGTAACAGATGAAGCTGAAGGGTCCATGTTAAGGGTACCAGAAAAAACCGACTCTTGATTCCCAATTGAACTATCATAATCACACAAACAACATGCAACAAAGTTGTTTTCTGCATCTTTCTTACTGTTATAGTACGTGTTTGATCTCATCTCTATTTGCCATTCAATTTAAGTATCAGGAACCTCATTGTGCAAAGAAAATTAAACAAAATAGTGTTTCACATTACAGAGGATATTATGTTGAATTCTCTTGCTATAACACATTTCATTTTTTTAGAATAATTAACACAATTGCATGACAAATTTATTGTTTTATTTTCTTTATCTTTTGTTAAGAGCTTTTACATAGGTGTGATACGATGTAAATAAATTTGTAGATCAGTTTTTGAAATTTGAGACGCATGGTTGTAATATGCAAAATTTAATTTTAAAGCATTGCAATTTAATGTTCTGGTATCAACTATTTAAACTTCTTCAAAAGTACGAAATTTTTGTCCAAATTTTTATAATTTAATATTATCGATATTTAAGTAATATTCAAAATATTTTCGAAACTAATTTTTCCGGACCATTAAGACTGATGTTAATAAGTATTTCAATAGATTCCCAAAACTTCAATCAAAATTTTCATATACCAAACTTAAATTTTTAATATTGATTTGTATCTATAATATATTTTTTTGGATTAAATAGTATCTCTTAATTATTAAAAAAATAATAATAATAATAAAAACTCACTGTGTCTTGATTTTGAGATTTTCTTCTCGTCCGACGGCGCTCATCGGCGTTGGTCTGCCATGCCGATTTGAGCTGCTGCCGGACAGGTACTTGAATGCTACTGCCTAGGTGGTTTCATGAGTGAGGGGTTTGGCTCGAGGATTTGGCGGAATGAGTGACGGTGAAGTTCGGGACATCTCTGACTTGGGATCGGATTGTACAAGGACGGCGAGTTTAGCCATGGCTTCCGGCCAGGACCTGCGGCGGTGTCTTCATCATGGGATTTTCAGGACTAGTGGCGGCGGTGGTTATGGCGGCTTCTAGGCAGATCGTTTGTGAAGGTGTGGCTTTCGTGGTCTGGGCGGATCGTTGTAGCAAAGTGGGTTTGGTGATGGTGTTTTGGGCTTGAGTCCAGCCAGTCAACCCTTTAGCTAGGCCCTTCTCTTGGGCTTTTAATTTAGGTTGGGGTGTTTTACCCTAGGCTCATCTCTATGATTTTAGTTTATCTAATTACAATAATTATATTAGGAAGCTATGCATTTCTGTGCATTCTATGTACCTCTAACGCCTCTAAAGTAGTACCAAATGAGGATTATCTCTATGTCTACGTATTTAATTGTCTAATGAGTGGGTCTATAGTTATGTACTATTATGGGTATTACCACCATCTTCTTATCTGCTGGGGAAGGGTATATAACGGTCAACTCTGACTTGTGTTGCAACATATTAGCACCCGATTTGAGTTTGATTAAAAAAATAGTGTATTGTTTTGAAGATGCATTTACTAAAAAAATAAGAAAGACATAAAAAATCTTTCATTCTTAAAAAAAAAAAAAAAAGAATTCGACAAGACAAGTGACACTACGGGAGTGTAATTAATAATAGAAGTAATTACCACTAACTACAATTTGCTATATTTCCTTCCTATGCGCAAGGGCCAAAGACACGGTTTCCTTGCTGTGATTTATTGCTAGCTACAATAATTGTCCACTTGTACTAAAGACATGAAGGATAGTTAAATTTCATGGAATTACGAATATTGCCACTCACCATATCTCGATACAGCAGCTCTCTCTCTCTCTCTCAAATCCATTTATCCCCAAAATCAAAACCTCCATTTCAGCAGCGAAACAACAAAGGGAGGTTCCGATAATGAAGCAACGAATTGAGGCTCCAGCGGCGAAGCAAAGAATCGAGGATCTGGCGGCGAAGAAATAGATCTAGGATCCGGCGGAGCCGATCAACAACGAAAAGGACGAGGAAGAGCTTGAGGCCGTTGCTCGCTCTGCCGATGAAGACACCGTTGAGGACAACTCCCGCCGATCTGATGACGAGGCCGTGCCGACCGAGAACAACAACGACTTTAAAGAAGAGGTATATTTTCGATTAGGAGAGAATCTGGTTTGTTTTGGTTGGATATGAGCTTTAGGTGTTGGCATTTGTGTGCCATAGAATTGTTTTCTTTTGTAATTGTGGAGTTTGTTGCGTTGGGGAGTCATGGCTTAGGGATTGATTAGGTTTGCATGTGTGATAGTGTTACGACCCAAACCTAAATTTATAGACTTAAGGGTCTTTTGGACGGTAAACGAGAGTTATTTTAATTTTCGACTCCGTTTTAATTGTTTAGGGGCCCTAAAAAAGATGACTTTTTGTTCGAGTCAAAATTTGAGAAAACTTTCTTCATGAAAGTCGTAGAGGACGTTAAACCGAGAGCGTGCATACTTGGTTCGTAAAAATCGGAGTTCATATGCGAAAGTTGTAAGCGAAATATAAAAGTTACTATTTATAATAGATTTGTATAAATTTAAAAAGTTACTGTGGTCGGGTAACTTTTTTTTTTCTCTTCTTCCCCGTGCTCTCTCAGTCTTTCTTCTGCAACTCTCTCTCTCTCTCTCTCTTCTGCAACTCTCTCTTTCTCCACCTCTAGGCAACCAAATGGCGAGCTATAAGCATCAATAGACTCGTCTCCTCCTCTTTAACACGCATGTGGGAGTTGTTTACGGCGATTTGACCGGAAATGTAGAGATCGAAGCCAACCTTTTTACTGTAGCAAATTTGTCAACGCCGATTTCCGACCTCCTCCAATCATAAACCAAGGTCCATTAGAAGCGCCTTGAGCCACTCTTCATGCTCACCAAATTTCATAACCTAGATCGAAGTGTGGAGGAAAAAAGCATAATTGAAAGATTTTGGGTTCAACCTTCTCCTTAATTGTTGAGGTACTTCTACTCATTTTCTCACTTGGTCACAGTTATGAAAAATATTTAGAATGTTGAGATTATACTGTAGATGAAATTTGGTGGCCGGAGGAGGAGTTGGCCGCCGCATGAATAGTGCGACGGGTGAATAGTGCGGCGTATGAACAGTGATTAAAATTATGTATTTTTTTTAGTTAGTTACATCACTTTGTAGAGCTTATATGTGGAGTTTGGTGAAGATTGGAGGAGTTTTGAATCGATTATGAATTTCTGAAGATTAAGAGTTTCGATTATCTATTTACGAGAATCCGATCGTCGGATTTCTTTGGAATTCATCTTAGAATTTGTAAATCGATGAATACAATTTGTTGGTGAAGTTTATATTAAATCTGAGGGGAATTGAAGGAGTAGAGATTAAAGGAGACAATTAAAAATTCGTTTTAATTATCGTAAAGTTAATTTCCGTCATGTAATTATTTTGTTTATGCGCGATTATTTTTGTACAGGACGTGAGGAACCTCGATTTGAGAAAACTTCAAATAAACGGCAAGCATAGCTGTATACTGTGAGTAGACTTTTGTTTTAAAAAATGATGCATGCAATTATTTTCTCAAAATTATTTAATTATTTATCGTTTTATTTATTGAGCATAATATTTAACTTTGGATTACAATTTTGACATTGATTTATTTTTCATATGAATTTCGATTATGAAATTACTATGCTCGAATATGAATTTATGAATTGTTTTCGGGATTATGATTTGATTTTCAGAGATTAATTATGATTTGGAAAATGGATTAGTGATACTATTTTTGGATGTTGAGCTTTCGATATTTATCTCCGCTATATGATTATTATTTGAAAATGTGATTTATGTGATTTTCGACGAATTATTTTCTGAGGTGATTTCCGTAATTCAATATTATATTTTATTCGTCGATTTTGAGATTCTGAAATATTATCGGAGATGAGATTTTCGAAGAAATTATTTACACTTATTATTCTCGCCGACTTGTTTATGAATTTGAGAATATTTTGACGTGCGGGGCCACATCATTGAAATATACGTATTTTCTTTTTGGCGAGGAATTGGGGAAACTTTATGGATTTACGGTTTTTGGATTATTTTCCTTCACCATACTTGAGTTGGTTATTGTGCCTCCTTCTCACTTACTTTGTGTTTGTGGGTGAAGTCGAGGTGATTTATTCTCCTCCTCATGTGAGTGTAGTAGAGGTTGTTAGTTCTCCTCATCACATAATTTAAATGTGAGTGAGTCGAGGGTAAAGCTTGAGGGACTCTGATATACTCGTATGGTGATAATTGTTATTCCCCGTATTTTTCTTGATATTATTATTTGACTAGAGAGGCTAGCCTGATTTCACGAGTTTTTCATGTGGCGAGAAATATATTTTATAAATGTGGTATGCATTGAGATTTTAGAAATAATTTATTTGTGGGAAAGTATCAAAGCGTATTTGATTTAAATGATCTTAATTATTTATTTTTGTCCAATCACTCTAACGTGTTTTAAATTACTTTCCCATGGACCCTTTGTTTTTAAATGCCCAGTTTGCAGGCGAGATTAGTTGAGGTTTGGCGTACATGGAGTTGAGGCATAGCTAGCACTACTTCCGCATTGTAGGATCTATCGATCATTTGTCCTCTTTTTGTTTGTTTTAGAATTGCTCTGATAACCTATGAATTTTTGCTAAATGTGAAAATGAAGTTGTTGGTATTTAGAGAGCAGGATGGCTCCAGGAGTATAAGGATGGTTGCTTAGAAGAGTGGTCCTAATTCTTTTCAGGTTGAACTTTCTGAAAAGTGGACCCCGCATGACCACCTGGAATTTCAGGGTGAAATTCTGGGTCAGGTCCTGTCAGATAGCGAGGGAGATAGAACAATGCCAAGTCTTGGGGGTTCTTTGACTAATTTTTTCTGCATGTTCAATTTTCAGAAGCTAGAATTAAGCAGAGGAGAAGAAAAGCTTGTTATGGACTTTTGCTATCTTTTTTATTGCTATTAATTCGAGAAATGCAGCTGTCTAGTCTCTTAGTGTAACTGTTGTGTTTTGTCTCTTGTTTTTTGTTCCTTTTTTTAGGCCCAGCTTTCTTGCTGCATTATTTTTCTCAATAATATTTGTTTCCTACATAAAAGGCCAGGGCTGTATTTTTGGGTTTGTTTTAATAGTTCTACAAGGAATTCATCTTAACAGGTCCCGATTGTCAAATTTATTTGTGTTGTTTAATTGTTTGAGGTTTCTTGTTGTAATCGCCAAAGCATTTGGGGCACACTTTGTCATCCCTTATCCTCTATGTTGTCGGTTGACTTGCAGGATGGAGCTAATGAAAGCAATGTTGAAGTGAGCAAATGCAAGATGGCCAGACTAGTATACTACTGGGGGTCAGTATCCTACTGGAGATCAGTACACTATTGAGGGTCAGTATACTACTGGGGGTCAATGTATTACTGAGGGTCAGTACTCCCATAAATCTTGCTGGAGAAACTTCTTCATCATGAGAAGAGGTGAAATTCGTATGTGAAAGCAGCAAAGCCAGAGATAAATGATATAATGTTCAAGTTTCATATTGTAATATGTATAAATAGTTTTTGGAATTATTAAATAAATGTGTTGTTTCTATGAAAAACAAAGACGGAATATAAAAATATTTTTTTTTATAATGCTATTGACATTTAGCAGTGTTAATTCACATTAACAAAACCACAAAGACATATTCGTAATTTACTTACCAATAAAAATAATTTAAAAAGGAAAGGCCCTACACACTAGCTCATGAGAATTTAAAAAAAAGAGGTCTGTTGATGATAATTTATGAAAAAGATGTAGTTAGTGGTAATTTGTTATTATTAATAAGGCTTTTATATCCAAAAAAAGAACAAAGAAAAAAGGAAAGGAAAAAAAAGAAGAAGAAGTGACTCACACGCGCGTTGAGGACGTGTAAGCACAGCTCCATCCACTCCTCCCCTTCTCAGTTTGTCTCGTAATATCATACCCTCCCGAATAGATCAGAAACCTCTTTCCTCTCATACTCTCCCTCCCAATCTTGAATCTTACCCCCCACAAGAAGAAGAAGAAGAAGGGTTGGGGTTGCGAAGATGTCAGGGGCGGCAATAGCGGTGGGTTACTCAAGCTCGTGGGCCCGCGCCCTCGTCCAGATCTCTCCCTACACTTTCTCCGCCGTCGGTATCGCCATATCTATCGGCGTCTCTGTTCTCGGCGCCGCCTGGTTTGATTTCTCTGCTTTCTTCTAATTTCATCGATCAAGTTCGCATCTTTGAATTATTGAATGATTCTTTCGAGTATTATTTGGATGATTAGGGGGATTTACATCACTGGGAGTAGTTTGATCGGCGCAGCAATCAAGGCTCCTCGCATCACTTCCAAGAATCTCATCAGGTGATTAGTTCTTTGCTTGTTTCTAGTTTCTTATGGTTTTTGATTTGGAATTATATACACCAAGCTTGTGATGAGTTGCTTACCAGAAATTTGGATTGCCATGATGATATTGCATATCTCTGTGTTTGAATTGGATAGTGGATATGATTAGGCTGGCTTTTGGTTTATGGAGAATGGTGCTGTCGTTTGAAAATTTGAAATCATATTCGAGCAGATGTTAGTGTTTTGTTTTGTTTTGTTTTTCAACTCCAAGCTATCTGCACTTGTGGTTAGACATTGGCCGTTTAGTTAAGTTGTACCTTGATTTTTTGCTTCAACTAGCTCTGTGAAGTGCGGTCGTTGAAGGAATCTCGTATTCCTGATGTCCCATTGGGCAGCAGAGCTATTTGTGAATTTCTTATTCTTTGATGCTATGGATGGAAGGGCATAGTATAGGACCTATGAACTCTAATATTGGAAGCTGAGCAGCCATGTAGAGAAGGAAGCTATGATAGTTATAAGGCTTTGAAAGTAGGATAGTCGTAATTGCCGTTTACGGAATAACAGATTTTTAGTAATAGATATTCAGGATACTTGACCCCTTTTCAGGTAGCTTATAAACCCTAAACCTTTCTGGTATGAATTCTGATAATTCATCTGTTGCTTGACTGTGTTTGCTAGTAAAGCCTACACTACATCATCCTATAATTGGCCATGTATGTTGATTCATACACATGCGTCTGAAAAAAAAAAAAAGTATGACCATGCTGCATCTGGAAACTAACTTGGAAGTGGTACATCTATCGTCTCAGTGTGATCTTTTGTGAAGCTGTTGCTATATATGGTGTTATTGTTGCAATCATTTTACAAACAAAGCTCGAGAGTGTTCCTGCTTCTAGGATATATGAACCTGAATCTCTTAGAGCTGGATATGCAATCTTCGCGTCTGGGATCATTGTGGGATTTGCAAACCTTTTCTGCGGGTCTGTACCTTCACCTTCCTTGTTACATTTTTATGGAGTTTTATTAAAAATTCACCAGATCGTACAGTATGAATGATTTTGCTGATTTCTCTTTCGGTGACAGGTTATGCGTGGGAATTATTGGAAGCAGCTGTGCATTGTCCGATGCCCAAAACTCCACACTTTTTGTGAAGATCCTTGTGATTGAGATCTTTGGCAGCGCCCTTGGATTATTTGGAGTAATTGTTGGAATCATAATGTCAGCTCAAGCAACATGGCCTACAAAATGAAATTGATTTGTTGCTCTCTGAAACTTGGCAAGACATTAAGACAGCGTTATGCGCCCGCATGAATCTTTATTTCGCTGGTTACTTCGTTAGTGATAGAAATGTTAAAACTGCTGTGGAAATATTAATTTTTTTTCCCTACTGTATCAATCTTAGGCTGTATTTAATCGGATGGGAATGAATTGTTGGAGAGCTGGTTCTATCTTGTATAAGAATGAGTAATGATTACCTCATTCTTGGTGGCAGACAATATTATTTAGTGTTTCAATGAATAACATGAATTTTTTTTTTTTGAGACCCCCTTCCTCAACTTTAAGCTTGACTAGTATCTCCCACTTATATGAATGTTCTATAATTGATATGCAGTTTCTATTTGAATCTGCATTATTGTTTGCATAAGTGTCATATCAGATGAAACTAATTCTTTTCCTGCAAAGTTGTTGCACAACAATAGTACATACATATGCATGGGACATGGTGAAAGTGATACAGAGATCATGCCTTGTTGGCTGCATCAAATCATTTTGAATACAAAAGCAGAGAACATCTGAGAACATCAGGAGCAGATCCGTTCTTCGGTTGAAGCCCCTGGCATCAGAATTGGAATGACAATCTGTCTTGACAATTCCCCCGATCATAATATTCAAATCACACTAGTATGGAAGGAACGTCAGAGAAAAAAGGCATGAGTTTCTGTTGAAGATCTTGGCACTCCTCTGGATTAGCCTTCTTGGGGTCAAAAGACTGTCGATCAGGAAGAACAAGACCTTGTTTAATCCTCCCCATTCTCCTTGCATGAAGGAGTTGTTTCGATACAACTGGTAATCGAATGGACTGATATTCTTCAAGAGCTGATTGCAAGTTTTCTGCACCCCACTTCTTCAGGCACTGGCCTAACACCGCAGCATCCAAGACCGACATGTTAGTGCTTCTTGTTGCATGAGGAGTTGTGGGGTGAGCTGCATCTCCAACCAATACCACATTGTCCCAATAGGTTTGCTCCAAGGGTTCACTGTCATATATGGCATTGATGAAAGGGTGGCTTGTTTCTTTGATGAGTCTCACGAACTCGGGAAGCCACATCTTCTCTGCTTCTTTGTGCATCGCCTGGATCATGTCACTGCTTGCCTTTGTGGTCATTGAATTACCCTTCAGATCAGGCTCTGGTTGATGGACATACCAAATCCAATTCAGCCTATTGTTCAGAAGCTCATATAGCACGGTGTGAGTTCCAGAACCTAAGCTGAAGTACAAGCATTTCCCAAGGTCAGGGTATGCCTTTCGGATCCCCATTATGGTTTCGGAATTCTCATTTCCTGAAAAATCAAGAACCCCTCTCCATGCACAATAACCTGAATACCTACAAAATCATAATATCATAATACCCCCATAAACTTGTTATATGTTCAGAAATAGACCAACAATGCATATGGAGTTAGCTAACAACACTACACACACCTCAGCTTATGATCAGGCACAAAACTTTGGCGGATTTTAGAGAGACACCCATCTGCTGCAACAAGCGAATCCCCTACGATTTCAATGATCTCGTTACTTTGAAGGGATAAAGCCTTCACTTGAACTGATCTCTTGTCACTAGAAATGGAGAAAGATTGGAAATGGTGACCCCAAAGAAACAAGTTAGGTGGCAAAGCATGATATAAAAGAGCATGTAGGTCAGCCCAATGTGCTGCTCTGCAGTTAAACTTCTCATCTCTGGTTAGTGTCCACTTAACCTTCTTCTCACCATCCACAGCATCATTCTACACAGAAACAAGTATTCATTACATAGTTGTGAAATTACAAATTGAACATGATTGAATTGGGGGGTTTAGTTGTACCTGATCAATTGTGAGGGGTAGGGTGGTCCTGTTGAGAAGCTCAGGGTCTTTGATCCAAGACTGAATGAGTTGCAGGGAGAGAGGGTCAAGTCCTAGTCCTGCACCAGTTGGGCTTCCAGTTGGGACTTGATATGATTTCTCAAGCACCACAACATCCCACCCTGCTAATATGAGCGTGTGCGCGCATGATACACCTGCTATACTCCCTCCTACTATTACTGCCTTGGGCTTCTTTTCCAGAGTCATATCTCTTCCTTGGGACAGACTAGAGAGTTCTGTCTGGTTTGTCTTTGTTAATGTTTTTGCTAGCTACTAAAGGACAATGTGACCAGAAAGAAAAGAGCAAGACAAATAAGATAATCAGGGGAAAAAAAATGAAAGGATAATAACTTAGTATAAGATCACCAGTTCACCACTAGTTATAAGGGAATCATATGTCATCACATGGCGGTTTACTGGTTTACCATCACTCGACTGAAATTTGAAAGGTATGTTTTTCCTTTCCTTTTGTCTCACAACATGATTTCTCATAAATTTGTTGGGTAGTGATTTTTGTACTCCATTATTCAACATAATTCATCAATCCCACTTCAATTTCAAATAAGAAAAAGTAGAGTGCAAGTATGGAAGTGGAGTGTTAAAATTACTTTTTATTTTTTCTATCATACCCATCTTTTTTTTATTTTACTTTATAATTAATAATTTAATTCGTTTAACATTAATTTAAGTAATTCGTGGAATCAAATCAGACTGATTTTTAATCAATTTGGTTCATTATTTTTAGACATAAGAATTGAATCACAACCTTCTCGATGGGCTTGAACCAAACATTGCACACCCCTACTCAAATCCGGTGTGCCAATTCTACCTCTTGCCATTGAAAATCAAATTTGTGAAAAAAAAAAAAAAAGAGTTTGGAATTTTATGTTAATGGGCCTTAGTCTCATCGTTTTAGCAGAAGGGTCCAGAGAGTTGGCCTGCACCGACCCCTACTTAAACCCAAAGATACAATTGTCTGTGGAGTGAGTTCCACCCCCTTTCCTTCTCTTCCCTGCAAAACCCTCCTTCTGTGTTTCTCTCTCGACTCTCTCTCTCTCTCTCTAGAAGAAAGAAGAAGAAATGGGGGCTGGGAAGCGTGAGATCCAAACCTCACTGGACGGACTGAGGGACAAGAACTTGATGCAGCTTAAGAAACTCAACACCGCTCTCTTCCCGGTTCGCTACAACGACAGATACTACGCCGACGCCCTCGCCGCCGGCGACTTCTCTAAACTAGGTAACCCTCGCTTCTGGGTTTCGCTTATTTTTTCCTGATATTTTCTGGGTTCTGCTTGTTTTGTGTGGCAACTGTAGCTTTTTTCTATCAAATGCTTGTTCATATTCTGTATTTTTGTTTGAGAGAGGTAATTGTTCAAATGTTGTTCCTGTAGTGGACTCTGCTTTTTCATTGCTTTTGGGGTACTGTTTGATTCGTATGCGGTGGTATTTTGTTGATTATGCATATGTTGTATTCTTTATTGTTGTTTTGTTTGCTTCTGTTTAATGGAAGGTTGCGTCTGGTTTGTGCTGGACAATGCAGGAGTTTGAATAGATTATGTGTAGTGAGGCTTGGTTTGATATATTGATCACTCTGAATCAGATTGCTGATTCTTGCTGATTTTCTCAAACAACCGTGAGGAACTAATTTTTTATTTTATATTGTTTAAAAAAAAAAAAAGAATGATGGGACTCTGGTGCATCGGATCAGATGAGGTAGTTGAGTAAGTCATAAGAGGAGTTGCTCTGAAAAATTAAGTTGAAATGGTATGACCATACATTATGCATAATCGATTTCTAAAATAAATTTTGTAGGAATTGTTTCTTAATATGTTGGGCTTGATGTTAGGAAGGACTGCTGTTTTATGTCCTCTTACTGTTAGACTTGCCAAGAGGGTCATTGTCTATTCTACAGTAGTCAGAACTCATGAATGAAGAAGTGGGTGGCGTTTTCAAAGGTATCCTGTTGTGAATTATATGTGTAGTATCTGGACCATGACTTGTTTATGTGAGAAGTCTAAGGACCTATTACTGAGCTCTCAAGGTGAATTTGTTATAGTTACTTGATGAAGGTGCATATATGATTTACTAAACTAGACTGATAAGTAGACATGGTATATAAATACAGAAATACAAACCTATGTATTGGTATGTCCTGAAATCATCATTCTGGGGAGTTTATATGTTGAGCTCTGCTGTTTGTGTTGAATTTTGCTCTTCATGGCACGTTGACAATTATTCTGGTTGTTAAGCGTTTGTTCTTACTATTGTTTTCCACAGCATATTACAGTGATATATGTGTTGGTTCAATTGCTTGCCGGCTTGAGAAGAAGGAAGGTGGGGTTGTCCGTGTGTACATTATGACACTGGGAGTTTTGGCACCATATCGTGGGATAGGCATCGGTAAGCATGTACAAGCTTTCTTATAAATTTTGTAGGGAAAACTTACTACTTTGGTTGAAATGCATGGAGCAGTCTTCGTTAAATTTGCCTTCTGGATACAATCTGTAATGCTGTGGAGTGCCCTTTTCAATATGTGATTGATTTGGTGTGAGGTTGTCCAGAAAGAGCCCTCATACTTTCTGGTGTGCAGTAAAAGTTTCTTGGATTCAAGTATGGTCTGTGCAGGTTTTCTGATATTAGCTCTGCAATTTCTGCAGGTAAAAAGCTGTTGAACCATGCTTTTGAACTCTGCGCCAAGCAAAACATTTCTGAAATTTACTTGCACGTTCAGACTAACAATGATGATGCCATAAGCTTCTATAAGAAATTTGGGTTTGAAATCACGGAAACTATCCAGAACTATTACACAAACATCACCCCTCCGGACTGCTACGTTCTTACCAAGTATATTACCCAACCTCAGACAAAGAAGTAACATGTCAAGCCGCCAAATGGGAAGTTCTTTACATTAATTTTTGATCTCTGTCACTTCCCAATTATGCTTCATTTGTCTAGTCATAGACTTGCTAAATCATTGGTGGGCCGAGTCATGTGAGAGTTCATCTGCTATGTTTCTGCAGACATGACTGCCTCTATCTTTTTTGTACGAAGACATAATGTCATTTGAAAATTTTGTAATGTATTGGCACCAGGTAAAGGGGTTTTCATCTTTTTCAGTAAGGGATGTATGTGTGGCAGTAAGGCAGTTGAAGTATGCGTTAGTGGTGAAGTGCCATTATCTGAGTATGATGCTTCAACACATAACTAGCCTGGCATTTGCCTGTCCTAAGCTACATGAGCTGAGGTACCAAATTTTGATTCACTTTTACATGAAGGCTTAGAAACAAGTAAAATGTGAGGGTTGCAAGAGCACACCGCCAAACCTTCAATATATAGCCAGGCGTCAACCAATACAAGCCCTCTGCAACTTTTTATTAGGTAAATCTGTGTAATTATTAGCTTTAGTCTTACTGACATTCAATTTTGATAAAACCTTTCTCAAAGAAAAAAAAAAAAAAATTTTATTAGTCTTACTGACAGAATCTATTCGAACTGCTGGATGCATTTTAAAATCTAGCGCCTGCTGGCGTTGAGAGAGAGATTTGTATGCAACTCCTAAAGATAAAGAGCTCGATATAGAAGATTTCATTTACAAAGTTTGCCTACAATACTAAATACATGACGGGCATTACCATAGCTTCACTTATTCTTTCATATACAGATTCTAAGGTAGACAGTAGGTGAGCAAATGCCGTGTATAAACAACAGAGATCGATAAATTCCAGAGTTCCATCATACAAATGATACAGTAGCTGCTGTGTTTGAATGTTCAATAGGCTAAACCGCCAGAAAAAGCGTCTCCGTCATGAAGTACACTCTCTGTCAACCAATAACCATCCCATGAACCACCAACCCTCTGTCAACAACAAAGTACAGATCAAAATCCTGTAGTCTACATTTAGATAAGCATTAGAGATTGAACTGTGAATCATAAAGTACCCACATGGCCAAAATCCATATACGGCTCAACTAGTTCACAAATTCATAAAAACATAGCTCTGCATGGAATTGAAAGAACTCTTTAAACGCTACAATGGTCAGTGATTAGCAGTCCACTGAATATAGAGTTCAGTATTAGCCCCACTAGGCATGCCAGCAATGAAGGAGATGCATACAGCAAACTCTCTCTCTCTCTCTCTCTCTCTCTCTCTCTCTCTCTCTCTCTCTCTCTCTCTCTTTTTCTTTTTTCCTTTTCTCCTCTCTTTTCCGGTTCATTTTACAAACAGCAAACCAGTTGATTCCAATGGTTTCTTATTCTTCCTTTTCAGCTGGGTATAAATTTTATTCAGAAGAATCGGAGCCGGTGACAATACACAACTTGCGTATCTAGTTTTTGTTGCTTCCTGATGTATATAGGACTTTGTGTGTACTGTGTCATATGCAAGTACTTGGATCATAACAATGATTCATACGTTCACTATATCCTTAAGACATGATTATCAAAAACAATACATGTTCACCAACCTGAACCATTGTAAACTGGAATGTTTCTTCTTCCTCTGGCCGACTTCCTCTTATCCAAATCCGCTGTTTATATCGATTCTAAATCACAATTCATTAGATATGATAGCTGATTAGAAACACAAAAGAAACAGCTAACATCAGAGGACTTAATTGATACATAGAGCAGACTCAACATTAATATTACAAACTTCAATTAGTTAAAAGCTACATAAAATAAATGTTTGTTACCTCCTCTACAAATAAACTGCTCAATATCTCCCTTTCCTTGTGAGCTAGTAACACCCTATAGGTCGAATGGTGAAAAATCCGCCTGAACCGTTCAAACTGCAGAAGCAGTGGAGCAGCCAACCAAGGGAGTACCATCAGCTACATATTTATCACTAATCGTAGAACCATACAGTTGAAAATTCGAAAAACAACCACCAACCTGTCCCAAATCAAAGAATGGCCCAAAGTAGGTGGACCTCTCAAAAGGATCAAACCCAGCAAACTGTCAAATCAGGAAAAAAAAAAATGTTAGTGTCTGAAGCATCCAACCCAGAAAGCAAAACAGAAAGTTAAAAGCTTTACCCTGTACATGACCTCAATGCCATAATCTGGGCGGGGTTGGTCATTGTACTTCAAGGCATCTAACTGGTGCTGAACAGCTTCTTCTGCGCTAAACTAGAGCACAAAGTCATATATATAGAAATTGAAATATGTATGAAACGGTGACACTAGTTTGTGAATTAATAATATGAATTACATTTAATCTCGGCCCAAACGGTCTTTTCTTGCGAGATTCCAGCCTGCACCGGAAACAAAATCATCAAAACCCTAAATCCTAACAAAGACGAGAAATCGATTTGAAAAATTAACCGACAGCAGTACCAATTGGCCGAGAGGAAATCAGGAACTTCAGCAGAAGCTCTGAACCGAGAGCTGAAGGAGACGGTTGGAGGACTCTGAGTTCTGTTATCAGCAGCGGTGAAAGGCTTGGATTTGGAGAAGAGAAACAGAGAGGAGTTGGCAGATGACAGAGACGAGCTAAACGACATCGTTTCGAGCCTGAGAAAAAATGGTCTCTCCCAGAATGGCGCGCGATGGTGGGAAAAAACGAAGAGGGTTAATGGTGCTTTGAGAGGATGAGGTTGAAAATTACGTAGCAGCCAACTCAATATCCACCGTCTAAAATGAGAACAAGTGTACCAACGGCCTCGGTCCCACGAACAGTGCACTACTCTGTACACGACCACACTGAATCACGTCAGTAAAAGAGACCAGGTGTGGGCCCCGCCGGTTAAAGTGAAGACGGACTAGGGGGCAGCGGTGGCTTCAGGAAGCTAAGTAGAGAGCATGAAGCGTCCTCCTCCTTCTCTTCAATACGTCGTTGTTTTCGCCTCACGCGCCACCGCAATGTCTTCGCGCCCTCCCGTACTCTCTCTCTCTCTCTCTCTCTCTCTCTACTCTTTTCAAATGGCTTTGAGACGTTAAGCTGACAATAATCGGTACCTTCTTTTTCAACAGTTTCGAGGCGGACGGAACCAATGGAAGAGAGGCTACTCGAATCGTCCGTTTTCCGGCGGCGACAGAGCTCAGTACGTCACCAGAGACTCGCACATCCGGTCAGGTCCAGGACGCCAATCTCGGATTCCGGCAAGGCGACGCCGGAAGCTTCACCAACCAACCCGGTCATCACCGTCCGTTTAGTCAGAACAATCAGTTCCGTCGACCTCCGCCGGCGGATCAAAGCCAACACTACCGGCCTCACCAGCAATTCCGGCCACCTCAGCAGTCGCGGCAGCGGCATCAGAAGCCGTTGGATTATCGGAATTGGGAGTATGCCAAAACCACACTGCCCCCTAATTCTGGTATAAGAGTCTAATTCTTGATGAAGAAAATGAATCATAGTTTAAAGCATAAGAGAGTTTAAAGCTTTGTTTTTTTGGCTTGACAGAGAAGTTTGTAGTGCTTTCTTATAATATACTGGCTGATTACTTGGCCAATGGCCACCGGAGTAAGCTTTACTATCACATTCCCCGGCATATGATGGACTGGCAATGGAGGAAGAAGAATTTGATTTTCGAGCTTGGCTTGTGGTCAGCTGACATTATGTGCTTTCAGGTTAGATGACATCTTTACAGTTCCAGTTTTCGTGTACTAGTAGAGATTTTGAATGTTCAAAACATCTTTGTTTTAGACCTTTGCTTTGCTATGGGAGTGTCAGAGTTTTGTGGTTTCAATTGCAGGAGGTTGATAGATTTCAGGAACTTCAGGACGAGTTGAGGCCTCGGGGGTACAGCGGCATATGGAAGGTGTGCTTCGAAATGATTATGCTAAGGTTTTGTTGATAAAAGAACATTTTACTAGTTAATGTTTCTCTGTGTACATGTTTAGTTTAAATAAAGCCATGGAATAGACACCTTCTTAGCCTCGATGCACTTTAGATCAATATGTTTGAGTGCAAATATTGGTTATAATGATAGGTTAGAATCAATGAATGAATTACTTGAGCGGTCTTGCAGAAATGAGGGCTTGAGGAGATTGATAAATAACCTAACGTCCATAAATATTTATGATGGTTTGTAAATAATCAATATAGCTGAGCGAGTATCATGTTGTTCACCCTTTAGTTCTTTAGAAAAGATCAGGAAGTAAAATTTTCGGCTCTATTGAATCAATCTGTTGGTCCACAAGTTATTTATGGTTAGAGAAAATAAAAAAAAATCTAAAAATGATGGTTTATAAGTGTCTTGGTTTCTACAGATGCGAACTGGCAATCCAGTAGATGGCTGTGCGGTTTTTTGGCGGTCATCAAGGTAGATCTTGTTTCCAGTGTCTAGATTTCTTATTCATTTCTTTGCTCAGTTGTCATCTCCTTGTATCGTAAATTTGTTGATATCATGATATGTGAGATCCTATCCTATGTTCATTTTGACTGGATTCCTACATGCATCTCTACATGTATCTTACGGGATCTCCCAATTGGAGTTGGCTTTGTAGGACAATATTATAGAGGGATGTGAAACTTAACGGAAACTTAAGATGTAGACTGATGAATTGAAACTCCCTTCGTTTGGATGAAATTCCCTCCCCTTAGAAGTAAGAACTCACATGTCCCAATTATCATTTTTCTGTATTGGGTCTGATTGTCATTTCGTATCTTATCGTAGTCATTGATTTAAGTGGTTTATTGACGCTGCTTTTTTATTAGCTTCTTTTTCTTTTCTTCATTACTACTTTGTTAACAAAGATATTCATCTTGACAGCATTTATCTGCTGGTACCGCATGCTAATGTTGACAAAACCTGCTTTATATATTACTTAAATTATCTTTATAGGTTTAAGCTGCTTCATGAGGAATGCATTGAGTTCAATAAGCTTGGTCTTCGGGATAATGTTGCTCAGATATGTGTGCTGGAGGTATTAAATATTTGGTTATTTATACGTTGAACTTACATGTAATCACCAGCATTTATTCTGGATATTCATTATTCTTTTTTTTGTTTTTTGTTTTTTGTTTTCTCAAACTGTCAATTTCCTTTTTGTTTAGTTTGAAATGGTTTCATGCAAATACTGTTAGTTTCTTTGTTAAACAGTCGTTGCGTCAAACTTCCATGGAAAATAATGCAGCTCTACCAACAAGGTAATTTAAGTTTCTTTAGATAACATGCGCACATATTTTGGTTTTGGAATTTTCTCATAGTTTGGTACATTCCAGGCATCTAGTTTTGAAGTGGTTTTGGTTTTAAAATTCAGCTAAAACATTTATTTTGAAAATGGGAATCTCTCTTAGATGATGGGAAGCACATGAACGTAATGACATCTCGTATTTTCCTTGTGACTGATACTGTATGCTGACTTTGTTTTGCATCTGCAGCTCACCAGATTCTAATAAAGTTGTTATTTGTAACATTCATGTTCTTTATAATCCTGGACGAGGAGAAATTAAGCTTGGCCAGGTAATTACTCTTATTTGAGTAGGCCATACAAGTTGATCTGTGTCTTGCACCTTCACCATTTATTGCATCATTAGTGCACGGCTACCACTTACATAAATGTCACCTTCCCTCTTCTCATCAACTATACAGAACTATTGATTAGCAATACCTTCCTCATAAGTATGGGTGGAAAAACTACATGAGTTCCACTACTATCCATTCTTAAAAAGTTAAAGTGATCTGATTGTTTGCTGCAAGACTTGGTGACTAACTGCCTGAAAAAAGGGCAAGTACACAGCACTCACAGAAGCTGATGCACACTTTATTGCTATACTAAGATATTTCATTCCCAATGACTGCGACTTTGGGTTAAAATATGTGCTATACTAGGTGATTTAATATTTTTGAATCATGAAAAGCTCTCCGGTTCTCGACCCCATCTTATTTAAAAGTCTTTTGTTTGCATTCTCCTATCAAAGTTGAAATGAGTAGCTATGGTGAGGAAATCCATCACAAACACTTCAACTCCTGTACTGCTAAAGTTTCCATTCAGTTTTTAAGTTTTTCAAATCAAGTTTTCCTGCAATGTCCTTCAAACAGGTCAGGGTGCTCCTGGATAAGGCTGGTGCTGTTTCCAAATTCTGGAATGATGCTCCCATTGTTCTTTGTGGGGATTTCAATTGTACTCCAAAGGTGTCTTTCTTTACTCCTGAAGGTTATATTTGCAATGTGAAATGTTATGGACATTTTTTTTGCATATTCTGAGTTTTTTTTTTTTGACTTTATTCTGATACTGATACTTTTTCTTTTTGGTCTTTTTTGCAGAGTCCATTATATAACTTTATTTCAGAGCAGAAGGTAGTTCTCCTTTCCTTCTCCATTTCTAACCTCCATTCAATTTGTAATTGCAAATGTGGTTTACATCATAACTTGTGCAGTTAGATTTGTCTGAAGTGGATAGAGATAAGGTATCTGGGCAAGCTTCAGCTGAAATTGGTCCACCTAGGTCATTTAATCCAAATTATAGGTATGCTTTGTAGAAGCCAAATACTGAATATTGTTAGTGATTGGAATTTTTATCTTTGAATGCCTCTTATATCTTGAACTGAAAAGCTTGACAAAAATATTGCAGGGGTCAGCATGCTAGTAATTTCGTTCAAGGTTCACCAATGGTAGAACGGAAGGAAGCTAACATAAACGTGAATGATTTAACCTCGGATCCACAGAACCTGAATAATCCAGAAAGAAGTGTGGAGGATGCCGGGGGGCATAATGCTGAAGCAAACCTGGAATCTAAGCAGTATGCTGTGGATTTCTGTAAGGTTGAAACTGGATCAGCTTTCCATCTTCAGTGTGATGGATTTGAGGAACATCCAAGTGATGGTGACTTGTCTGTAAATTTGAGTGATGAGTTTCATAATTGTTCTCCTGCAGTATCTTCCAATTCTGAAAAGGTTAACTCTGATGTGACTGACATTAGATACAAAGACACTGTGGAGTACACCTCTAATTCAAATGATGACTCAAATGTTTGTGTAGAAAGAGAAAGCATGAACTGTAGTATCCTTGAACTTTCCTCTACAAAGGACAATGTAACTACTGGGGAGGGTTGTGACACAGATTATGTGGATCCTTTCAGCTCTAAAACTCCTTCGTCTGAGGTCTCTGGTCAGACTTTGTTTGCTGATGCTACTGAAGGCCCCCGATTGGGGAACTTGGGACATTTGCTATCCAAAGAAATTTCTGTTGTTGAGAAGTCAGCCCAACATGAAGTCAATATCACAAGTGTATCTACTAGTGTTGACCCTGAAGTGCAGAAAAATTTGGAAAAAATGTCTCTTACTGAGCTTGATGAAGCCATACCACGTGGAAACACAGTTGAAGATGATAGTACATTTTTATCTGCATTACACAACACTGGAGATGGCTTTGCATCTGATTTTGCTTCTGATCCTCCTAAGTGCATGTTGCCTGCATCAACCGATAGGATTGACTATGAATTATCTCCAGGATTGGATTCAGAGACAGTTGATGCGGAGAAAACTACCTATGATCCATCACTATGGACTCCAATGGAGATAGAAACTGCTACAGGCAATGGGGAGTGCACTGTTTTAGAACATCCTTTGAAGCTTAAGAGCACATATACTGAAGTTGAGGTAGTCTTGTCATTCAAGATTCTTTTCACCACTACATGTAGTCTACAATCTTGCAGTTTGATGTGCACAGTTATCACAAATGTGTCAGAAAAATTATAATTCTTACATATTGTACACTGGTAAGGATCTGAAAGTGTAAGCTTACATTTGTTTCATCTTTGCAGGATTGTACTGGGACTAGGGACTCAAATGGAGAGCCCCTGGTGACCAGTTATAATAGGTGTTTCTTCGGGACAGTTGATTACATCTGGTAAATTCTCTATGGTTCTGCTGTTCCTAGTGCTATTTCTGTCACTTAAATTCTACTTATTAGATTTGGTGGAGTCAAAACTTCATTTATATCAGTGCTTTTGTCAATATCTTTATTTCTTATTTTGTATTTTGAGAGAACTGTGATTGCTTATGATTGTTGTTCTATTTAAATATTAGGCGATCTGAAGGTCTGCAAACTGTCAGGGTCCTTGCTCCAATTCCAAAACATGCTATGCAATGGACTTCAGGATTCCCAACCAGGGTGGGTTACTTGATGCTAAACTAATAGAAAAATTTCCCTAAATATTGAACAAATTTCTTTTCATTTCATATTTTTCAGTAAAAGCAAAGGAATGATTGAAAATATGACAGTATTTATAGTTTAGTATAGTTTCTTGGATTCCCAACATCCACAAGTCTGTGTTTCATTGTTTCTATTATAAAGGAACAAAGACCTTTTAAAAAAAAAACAAAAACCTGTCCTGCTTACATCATCTTCTTGTGGTTGCTTTCTGTTCTTTTTTCCTCACTTTGCTAATAGTATATTTTTGTGGACTGGTTTTCAGAAATGGGGTAGCGATCACATTGCCCTGGCTACTGAATTGGTGTTCATGAAGTGCTCTGACCAATCATAAGAATAACTCTGAACTCTGCCAGCAGTATGGTCAATAGTCTAGAAAATTGAAGCTTGCAGGAGAGCTTCAATTCTCTCCGCGTCTTGTAATACTTCTAGTTTTACCCCTGCTTCTTGTTTTAGGCTCTGGGAGAATCTCACTCAGCGTTCTCTTCCAATGATTTGAGGTAGAGTAGTCTTGCAGCAACCGGTGCATATTACATTTTTGGTGTTAACTCCTGTACATAATTTTGGTTTTCTGAGTAGACATCTGATCTAGAGATATTCATTGACCTGGTCCTAAACATATAGTGTTACTTGTATTACACAGTACATTTCACCGAGTTCATGTTAATAGAACTCAATTGGAGCTACTTACAAAGTTACTATTCCATTAGTTGCTTGGTAAGTTAACACTGCATTCAGTGTGTCTGAGCTTGCATGCTTTTGTGAGGCTTGAATTGCGTTTACTGGTAGCACTTTTATCAGAAGCAGGTATGCGTATGTTTTCTCAAGGATCTCGTGTGAAATTACTTTCACAGCAAGTACTTCCAGAAATTAGTAAAAAGGTCTAAACAACCCAAAAGGCCAAAAGCATATCGTTTTGATAATTAAAAAGCGATTTCAGCAATTCAGCACCTTCAACCGGGTTCGTGGCTTTTACCTGAACTAAAACTGATTCGGATTTCTATTTGGATTAGTAAACCGAGATGTGCCATTTCATTTTGCAGAAAATGGATCTATAATTCCATGTTGTTTGAGGACAAACATAAATTAACAGAGAGAGAGTAATGTGTGTTTATTCTTCTCTCAATAGAGGGTTTATATAGGAGTACAAAGCTAGTGTGAATGTTCTAAAAGAAAATCAATTTGGTAACTATGATCATCATCAAAACAACTCCACATGGTTATCTTCAATGATGATAATTGCAATGCTTGTTGCCTCTTGGCATAAAGCATGTTACACAAGTCTTTATACCTACATTATACACTCAAGTACCTATTACATGATATACACATTCATACATAATACATTTATACCACAACACTCCCCTTTGGATATTTCATGTCAATAGTATTGTCTAGGCCGTGCGCTTCTAGGTTGTCTCGTTAAAAACCTTGCCAAGTAATAAAAACCCTGTGGGAAAAAACAATCTTGGTCGAAGGAGAAAAAGAGCACAACGTGCGTTGAGTGTAGAGTATGTTTCTGGATACTCCCCGTGATTTTGACTCCCCCTAAAGATCATGGGAGTTCGGATAGCTTTCTCATCCGATGCTTTTCACATGTTTCTCGAAGGGGGATTTTGGTAACGACTAAGTAAATAAGTCCGCTACATTATCCTCTGATCGGATTTGATTTACTTCAATATTTAGAAGTGTTTGTTGTTGCTGGCTGTAGAAGAATTTAGGCGATATATACTTGATATTATCGCCCTTGATGAAACCTAATTTCATTTGCTCAACACAAGCTGCATTATCTTCGTAGATGCATGTAGGTTCATTTGTGGTAGACTTCAAACCACAAGTTCCTCGAATGTGTCCATTTACAAACCTTAGCCATATGCATTCACGCACAGCTTCATGTATAGCAATAATCTCTGTATGATTTGAGGAAGTAACAACAAGGGTATGTTTTGTAGATCTCTAAGATATCGCGGTGCTTCCCATGGTAAAGACATAACCTGTTTGGAAGTGACCTTTGTGAAGGTCAGAGAGATACCTTGCATAAGCAAAACTCATCAAAACATCACCATCATTTGATGGAGGGGAGTGGAAGAACATCGGCCACCATGGATGGTGGTGCCGGTGTCTTCATTACGGAAGATGGCGTTTTGCCTTATGGGGTCCGATCCCATACTTCCGTCTTTTCTTTTTTCTCTCTATAGGGATAAAATAATCTCATATCAATCGTACCTTTTAAGTATCGAAAGATTGTCTTTATACTAGCCCAATGGCAGCGTGTGGGTGCTGAGCTATGTCGAGCTAACAAGTTTACTGCCAATGAGATATCCGGTCTTATGCATTGAGCTAAGTATAATAATACGCCTATTACACTTAGATAGGACATTTCAGCCTCTAATAGATATTCGTCCTCATCCTTTGGACGAATCGGATCTTTTCCGGGCTCAAAACTACAGCTGATCATGGGAGTACTTACAGGATTTGCTTTATCTTCATTAAAACGCCTTAGTAATTTTTGAGTATATGCTGACTAATGGATCAAGATCCCATCACTACGGTGCTCGAGTTCTATTCTGAGACAAAACCGTGTCTTCCCAAGATCTTTCATCTCAAATTGGGATTTCAACTATTTAACAGTTTCCTTTAACTCATCTAGAGTTCCAATTAAGTTCATGTCATCGACATAAACTGCTATAATTGCAAATCCGGAACTTGTTCTTTTAATGAACACGCAAGGGCATATTTCATTGTTATCATATCCCTTCTCAATCAAGTAGTCACTTACACGGTTATACCACATCCGTCCGGACTGTTTCAATCCATATAGTGAGCGTTTTAATCTTATTGAAAACACGCTCCGTGGTTTAGAGCCACTTGATTTGGGTAATTGAAGTCCATTTGGAACCTTCACACACACACACACACACACACACACACACAATCCTTCTTGGCTAAGGACAGCCTTACCTAAGCTTAGGTACGGATTTCCAGTTTTTTTTTGTATTTTTCGATCACATATTCACATCTTAACCGTTCAGTTTTTAGGTCCTAATGTATAGATCATCTCTGCAAAATTTCAGCCAAATTGATAATCGTTAAGGCATTCAAAACTGCAATTTATAACAATATACACGAACGGTTCCGGTTTGACAGATTCGATTCATCCGTGTAAATTACAGTTCTAGATGCCTTAACGATCATCAATTTGGCTGAAATTTTGCAGAGATGATCTATACATTATGACCTAAAAACTGAACGGTTAAGATGTGAATATGTGATTGAAAAGTGACAAAAAACTGGAAATCCGTTCCATAAGCTTAGGTAAGGACATCCTTACCTAAGAAAAATCTTATATATATATATATATATATATATCTGAATCTAGATCCTTATAGAGATATGCTGCAACCACATCCATAAGCTGCATGTCAAGTTTTTCAGAAACTACCAAACTGACAAGGTCGCGGAACGTTATAACGTCCATTACGGTAGAATATGTCTCCTCATAGTCGATTCCAAGACGTTATGAGAAACCTTGTGCCATAAGGCGAGCTTTGTATCTAACAACCTCATTATTCTCATTATGCTTTCTAACAAAGACCCATTTATGGCCAACAAGATTTGTATTTGGGGGTGTCAGCGTTATAGACCCAAATACCTGTCTCTTCATTAGTGAATCTAATTCAGTCTGGATAACATCTTTCCATTTAGGCCAATCTTCTCTTCATTGGCTTTCTTCAACGGAGTGATGTTCGATATCATCGTATTCTATAATTCCTTTTGCAATATGATATGCAAATGCATCATCAATAGTCATAGAATTTCTATCCATCATCACATGTACACTAGTGTAATTCATGGAGATCTCTCTATTCTATAGAATTGTTTCTGTCATTGGAGCGTCCCCCAATGATGTCTCTTAGACACAACAATAATCCGAAATATTCTCATGAGATGGATTATTTGTATCGATGCTTAATGAATTATTTTGTGCCAAACTCGCTTTCTTTCTTGGGCGAGAATCCATCGAACCTATGGGCCACCCGCGCTTCTTGGCAGGAGCCGTGGGCCTAGCCACTGCGTCACCCATATAGGGGACGTCATGTCCTCTAGTTTTAGGGACATCAATCCTTGCAGGTACGTTTGTAGCAGGTATGTGTGATCTTGTTTAGCGATATCAGAAAACGCATCAGGCATCAATTCTGCTAAGTTCTGAAGATCGAGAATTCTCCGCACTTCAATTTCAAACTGTGCGGTTCAAGGATCAAGATGAGACAGAGTGAGGACAGATCATGACAATTCCTGTCGTTTCTGTTGAACATTAGTGTTCTTGTCTCCCACTAACGATGGGAAGACTGTCTCATCAAAGTGACAATCCGCAAATCTAGCAGTAAATAGATCACTTGTCAAGGGTTCTATGTAGTAGATAATGGTTGGAGAGTCATATCCAACATAAATGACCAATCGTCTTTCAGGACCCATTTTGGTGCACTGTGGCCGTGCAATTGGCACATAGACTGCATACCCAAATATGCGTAAGTGTGAGACATTAGGCTCATACCCAGTCACCATATGGGACTCAGAAAATGGTTAGGTGGCAGTGGGTCTCAGACGAATAAGCACAACTGCATGCAATATTGCATAGCCCCAAGCAGAAATAGGGAGATTAGTGCGCATAACCAATGCTCTAGCAACCATTTGAAGTTTTTTAATGGCAGTTTCTGCGACACCATTTTAGGTGTGTATATGAGGGACAAAGTGTTCAACCTCGATCCCAATGGACATGCAATAATCATCAAAAGTTTTTGATGTAAACTCTCCAGCATTGTCAAGACAAATTGACTTAATAGGATGATCAGGGTGGTGAGCCCTTAACTTAATGATTTGTACTAGGAGTTTAGCAAATGCAGCATTTCTTGTGGATAAAAGCAGGACATGGGACCAACGTGCCGATGCATCAACCAACACCATAAAATATCTAAATGTTTCGCAAGCTGGGTAAATAGGTCTACAAATATCACCTTGTATTCTTTGCAAGAATGATATATTTTCTTTAGTGTCCTTTGCATAGGATGGTCTCGATCCTACTTTTGCTAAAGAGCAAGCTTTGCAAAACGAATGATAGGCTTTAGAAGTAACTCCTTGGACCAATTTTTTGTTCGTACTTTTTTTCGTTTTGAAGAATCGATGTCTGTGTGAAGTTTTTAATATACGGATCATTATATCACGACTTGGATGTCTCAAACGGTCCTGTCAAAGCCTGTATGTGTTAGAATCCCATAAATTTTCATTCATGACATGGTTGGATTCAATGACTCTAATAGTGGTTGCATACAATCCACTAGAGCGACAAATAAGTTTCTCTAAGAGGTGATGCAAAGGAACTCTTGTCCATTCTCACAATGTGTTTCCAAATGAAAACCATTGTCTCTTCTATCTTTGAAACTCAATAGGGTTCTTCCAGCCCTTGGAGCATATAGAGTTTCGGTGACATTAATATTTGTGTCATTTGGCAACATAAATTGAACTGGTCCTCGACCATGAATTAGTTGTGATGGTCATGCCATCGTAGTCACTGAAGATCGACTAGGCGTTATCCATAAAAATAGTTGCCTATGTGGCAATATAGTATGTGTGGTGCCATTTTTAAGGCCTAGATTGAGAAAAGGACATGTGATGTAGTATAAATGTATTATATATAAATGTTTATATCATGTAATAGATATTTGAGTGTATAATGTAGGTATAAAGACTTGTGTAACATGCTTTATGTCAAGAGGCAACAAGCATGACAATTATAATCATTGAAGATAACCATGTGGAGTTGTTTGATGATGATTATAGTTACCAATTTGGTTTTCTCTTAGAGCATTCACACTAGCTTTGTACTCCTATATAAACCCTCAATTGAGAGAAGAATAATCACATATTACTCTCTCCCTCTCTCTGTTAATTTTACGTTTGTCCTTAAACACGTTATCAGCACGATATTATTCTAGAATTAGAATCGAAAATTAACAAGAGGAGGAAGTTCATCATCCAATCGAAGTCATTTTTCCAAACCTACAAAAAAACCTCTAAACCCTAGCACATATCAAAGCCCTTGATCCTAGAAGCCCAGAACTGGTCTCAGAACCGTCAGAACCGATCAGAAACCGCCTGAATCGGCTGCCTGAATTTATGAACCGTTGCCGAGTAGCTGCCAAGAAGCTACTAAAAGCTCCCGTTTTTGAGTTTTTATTCCTTTTTCTCCTCTTTTCTTTTTCTCGAGAACTTGCAATTAAAAAACGGAATTATAGAAATTCACGCTAAACGAACTAAGAGCGTTCGTGATAAGAGTGTTCATAATATTCTGACTAAGAGCGTCCGCAAGCATCAATTTGTGACCCTATTAAACATCATTGTTTCGGTCTAATCTAAATATTCATGGAAATTGATTTCTTGGTACCATAGCTCGGAAATCTTATTATTTTAGTTTTCGTGGAAGTTTAAACTCCGAAACTAATATATCTTTTCTTCTTATCTTCAGGATGTCGAATGAACATAGACTCGACTTTCAAATCTTTGACTCAACAGGTTCGGATTACCATAGCTGGAAAACTGACGTTGAGAACCATCTCACATCGAAAGGGATATTACCCATCATCCAGGCACCAAACGAGGGCATTGTGTTCCAACGAACATCCATAAAGCATGCACAAGCAATTATCTTGATGCAACGTCATTTGGACAAAGCACTCAGATTAGAGTACATGTCCATCAAAGATGCAAGGGACCTATGGGTAGCGCTTTGATAAAATCTAAGATTCCCTCCTCCCTGACTTTAAGGTTCAGTGGAACAATATACACTTCTCTGACTTCAAGTATATTGCTGAATACAATTCAGAAGCTCTTTGCCTCAAAGTCATGTTGAGGTTATGTGAAAACCTCTCTCAGAAGAAGAGCTAATTGAGAAGACTCTCTCCACCTTTCCCGTCGCAACACTTTTGCTATCAAAGCAATATCGCACTGAAGTCAATGCTGGACGAATTACGAGGTAAAATGAGTTCATCAATGTTTTGTCGGTAGCTAAAAATCATGATAGCATCCTCGTAAAGAATTATAATTCAAGACCCGTTGGAACTAAGAGTGTTCGTGAGGCGAATTATAATGCACCCAAAAGAGGGTACAAGGAGCGGTACCCTAACAACAGGGGACATGAAGGGCGAATGAATCAAATAATTGCCCCAATAAGGAAGGAAACCGCAACTTTAGAGCGGGCACACGTGATGACAACTTCACACGTGGGGGAAGTGGACATGGCAACACCAGCTGTGGAAGTAGCACCATGAGCCGTGGAGGTCGCATCATACGCCTTGATAGTAGCAGCAACCCTCCTAGGGAAAATCCACAACATGCACCACATGCACCTCAAATGAAGGGAGGTAACCACAATGACATGTGTCATCGATGTGGATCAATCGAGCATTGGTTTAAGCAATGCCGTGCAAGTACCTAACTAGCTGCACGCTACAAGGAGTACAGGGAAGCAAGGGAGCAAGGAGCCAACCTTATTGAAGATGAAGATGGTGAAGATGTCAATCTCACCATAGAGGACTTCACAGTTGAAAATGAAGTGCACGAGGATACCGCAGACTTTGATTAGAATAGTCTTTTCTATTTTCCAAGAAAGGCAAATATGCCTTAGTCAATAAATAACAATTGTATTAACTCTTTCTCATGTGACGCATCGAATGAAGTATGATGTCTAGGAAAGTAATTAAGATCGGGGTATTAACTGCAATTTGTCTAAATTTGATTTTATTCTGGAATACACTCTGGAAACTTTGATGTAATCAATGACTATTTTCCATATTAATAAAGTGTCGCATTATTATTCAATGTCATGAACATGTGTTAAAATTCCGAACTTTATTATTTTTTCAGTATGTTTCCCGGAGAATTAGAATGCCTTCTTGATTGTGGCACCACACATACTATATTGTGACATAGACAACTATTTTTATGGATGATGCCTAGTCGATATTCAGTGACTATGCTGGCAGGACCATCACAACTAATTCATAGTCGAGGACTAACTCAATTTATGTTGCCAAATGGCACAAATATTAATGTCACTGAAGCTCTATATGGTCCAAGGGCTGGAAGAAACCTATTGAGTTTCAAAGATAGAAGAGCCAATGATTTTCATTTCGAAACACATTGTGAGAATGAACAAGAGTTCCTTTGTATCACCTCTAATGACTACAGAAATATACGAGTATTAGAGAAACTTATGTATCGCTCTAGTGGATTATATGCAACCACTATTAGTCATTGAATCCAACCATGTCATGAATGAAAATTTATGGGATTCTAACACATACAGGCTTTGGCAGGACCATTTGGGATATCCAGGTCGTGATATGATGATCCGTATATTAAAAACTTCACACGGACATCGATTCTTCAAAACGAAAACAAGTACGAACCAAAAATTAGTCCAAGGAGTTACTTCTAAAGTCTATCATTCATTTTGCAAAGCTTGCTCTTTAGCAAAAGTAGGATCGAGACCATCCTATGCAAAAGACACTAAAGAAAATATACCGTTCTTGCAAAGAATACAAGGTGATATTTGTGGACCTATTCATCCAGCTTGCGAAACATTTAGATATTTTATGGTGTTGGTTGATGCATCGACACGTTGGTCACATGTCATACTCTTATCCACAAGAAATGCTGCATTTGCTAAACTCCTAGCACAAATCATTAAGTTAAGGGTTCACCACCCTGATCATCCTATTAAGTCAATTCGTCTTGACAATGCTGGAGAGTTTACATCAAATTTTTTTAATGATTATTGCATGTCCATTGGGATCGAGTTTGAACACCATGTCCCTCATATACACACCCAAAATGGTCTCGCAGAAACTACCATTAAAAAACTTCAAATGGTTGCTAGAGCCTTGGTTATGCGCACTAATCTCCCTATTTCTGCTTGGGGCTATGCAATATTGCACGCAGCTGTGCTGATTCCTCTGAGGCTCACTGCCACCCAACCCTTTTTTGCGTCCCAAATGGTGACTAGGTATGAGCCTAATGTCTCACACTTACGTATATTTGGGTATGCAGTCTATGTACCAATTGCGCCACCACAGCGCACCAAAATGAGTCCTCAAAGACGATTGGACATTTATGTTGGATATGACTCCCCAACCATTATCTGCTACATAGAACCCTTGACATGTGATCTATTTACCGCTAGATTTGTGGATTGTCACTTTGATGAGACAGTTTTCTCATCGTTAGTAGGAGACAAGAACACTAATGTTCAACAGAAGCGACAGGAATTGTCATGATCTGTCTTCACTTTGTCTCATCTTGATCCCCGAACCGCACAGTTTGAAATTGAAGTGCGGAGAATTCTCGATCTTCAGAGCGTAGCAGAATCGATGCCTGATGCATTTTCTGATATCGCTAAAATGACAAGATCACACATACCTGCTGCAAACGTACCTACAAGGATTGATATCCCTAAAACTAGAGGACATGACGTCCCCTATATGGGTGACGCAGTGGCTAGGCCCACGGCTCCTGCCAAGAAGCGCGGGAGGCCCATAGGTTCGATGGATTCTCTCCCAAGAAAGAAAGCGAGTTTGACACAAAATAATCCATTAATCATCGATACAAATAATCCATCTCATGGGAATATTCTAGATTATGGTTATGTCCAAGAGACATAATTGAGGGACGCTCCAATGACATAACCAATTCTAGAGAATAGAGAGATCTCCATGAATTACACTAGTGTACATGTGATGATGGATAGAAATTTTATGGCTATTGATGACGCATTTGCATATCATATTACAAAAGGAATTATGGAATACGATGATATTGAACATCGCTCCATTGAAGAAAGTCAACGGAGAGCAGATTGGCATAAATGGAAAGATGCGATCCATACTGAATTAGATTCACTAATAAAGAGACAGGTATTTGGGTCTATAACGCTGACACCCCCAAATACAAAGCATGTTGGCCATAAATGGGTCTTTGTTAGAAAGCGTAATGAGAAGAATGAGGTTGTTAGATACAAAGCTCGCCTTATGGCACAAGGTTTCTCATAATGCCCTGGAATCGACTACGAGGAGACATATTCTCCCGTAATGGTCGTTATAACGTTCCGCGACCTTGTCAGTTTTGTAGTTTCCGAAAAACTTGACATGCTGCTTATGGATGTGATTACAACATATCTCTATGGGGATCTAGATTCAGTAATATATATGACGGTTCCAGATGGACTTCAATTACCCAAATCAAGTGGCTCTAAACCACGGGGTGCGTTTTCAATAAAATTAAAACGCTCACTATATGGATTGAAACAATCCGGACGGATGTGATATAACCGTCTAAGTGACTACTTGATTGGAAATAGATATGTTAACAATGAAATATGCCCATGCATGTTCATTAAAAGAACAAGTTCCGGATTACAATTATAGCAGTTTATCTCGATGACATGAACCTAATTAGAACTCTAGATGAGTTAAAGGAAACTGCTAAATACTTGAAATCCCAATTTGGGATGAAAGATCTTGGGAAGACACGGTTTTGTCTCGGAATAGAACTCGAGCACCATAGAGATGGGATCTTGATCCATTAGTCAGCATATACTCAAAAAATACTAAGGTTCTTTAATGAAGATAAAGTAAAGCCTGTAAGTACTCCCATGATCGGCCGTAGTCTTAAGCCCGGAAAAGATCCGTTTCGTCCAAAGGATGAGGACGAATATCTATTAGAGGCTGAAATGCCCTATCTAAGTGCAATATGCGCATTATTATACTTAGCTCAATGCATAGGACCAGATATATCATTCGCAGTAAACTTGTTAGCTCGACATAGTTCAGCACCAACACATTGCCATTAGGTTGGTATAAAGACAATCTTTCGATACTTAAAAGGTACGATTGATATGAGATTGTTTTATCCCTATAGAGAGAAAAGAAAAGACAGAAGTATGGGATCGGACCCCATAAGGCAAAACGCCATCTTCCGTAATGAAGACACCGGCACCACCATCCATGGTGGCCGACGTTCTCCCACTCCCCTCCATCAAAATGATGGCGATGTTTTGATGGGTTTTGCTAATGCAGGGTATCTCTCTGACCCTCACAAATGTCGCTCCCAAATAGATTATGTCTTTACCATGAGAAGCACCGCGATATCTTGGAGATCTACAAAACAGATCCTTGTTGCTACTTCCTCAAATCATGCAGAGATTATTGCTCTACATGAAGCTGTGCGTGAATGCATATGACTAAGGTCTGTAAATAGACACATTCGAGGAACTTGTGATTTGAAGTCTACCACAAATGAATGTACGAAGATAATGCAGCTTGTATTGAGCAAATGAAATTAGGTTTCATCAGGGCGACAATACCAAGCATATATCGCCTAAATTCTTCTACAGGCGACAACAACAAACACTTCTAAATATTGAAGTAAATCAAATCCGATCAGAGGATAATGTAGCGGATTTATTTACTAAGTCGTTACCAAAATCCCCCTTCTAGAAACATGTGAAGAGCATCGGATTGAGAAAGTTATCTGAAGTCCCATGATCTTTAGGGGGAGTCAAAATCAGGGGGAGTATCCAGAAGCATACTCCACACTCAAACGCGTGTTGTGCTCTTTTTCTCATTCGACCAAGATTGTTTTTTCCCACATGGTTTTTTTTACTTGGCAAGGTTTTTAACGAGACAACCTAGAAGCGCACGACCTAGACAATACTATTGACATGAAATATCCAAGGGGAAGTGTTGTAGTATAAATGTATTATGTATAAATGTGTATATCATGTAATAGGTACTTGAGTGTATAATGTAGGTATAAAGACTTGTGTAACATGTTTTATGCCAAGAGGCAACAAGCATGACAATTATCATCATTGAAGATAACCAGGTGGAATTGTTTGATGATGATTATAGTTACCAAATTGGTTTTCTTTTAGAGCATTCACATTAGTTTTGTACTCTTATATAAACTCTCCATTGAGAGAAAAATAAACACACATTACTCTCTCTCTCTCTTAATTTTACGTTTGTCCTCAAACATGTTCTTTATTTTTCATTTTTCAATAAAAGACTTTAAAGTGATGAATGATTTTTTGAGAAAGATTTAAGTTTATATTTTAAATTTTAATAAGAGACGTGTGTGCATCATTTTCCATTTTACTTTTTATGGGAGACTTTTAGCGGCGAACACTTTCGGCCTAAAAAATATATCTATTCTTTTTATGAGAGAAATTTTACCAACAAGTAATCATATAAATTCTTGTGGTACTCATAGGTCGGGAACTTGGTAGCCAGAGGTCCTCGCCTTGGCCTGGGGCCTGTCCTGCATATAGAACTCGTAATTACTCAATTTACTTGTCTCACGCCCTGATCATCTTCAAGAACTCACATGAAAACTTTATGATTTGTACCATAGAGTATTGGAACTCTGAACCTGCCTCTCTCCCCTTTGATTAGATTACGTCTTTCTTTTCTGAAACATGGTCCATGAAGTCTGTATATTGAAGAAGACAAGACACTGAGAATTGGCAAAAGCATTTACTCATAAAGTCATAATAGCAGTACTACTGTAAAAAGTACCGTATGCCTCTTTCACTATAAACTCTACCTTCATTCAGACCTATAGAATAGAAATCTAATTATACTTGGTAACTTGGGTGAAATGCTATGAAACTAAAGAACAGGGTTTGGTTTTTCTTTTCTTTAGCTAAAGAATTCTGGTTTTTGTTTTGTTCTACCACACAAGAAGGAATTTGGTAATTTGGTTTAGTTTTACAGAATCATAGAGTTTGATCATGATTTGGTTACCTTCTGAACATAAATGAAGAATTAGGAAATTTTAGATGCCTGCTGTCCTGCATTTCCAACCATTAAGAACAAGTAGATAAATGAGTTGCCAGATCACAAGAAAGAAGTCATTTTTCTGCTCTTCTCCGTTGTTTTACACAACTACAAGAACTTAAAAACACCAACACGTGGTGTGAAATCCATTTTGATCTCATCTATATTTCCTTCAAAAACAAGAGGAGCTTGAGATTTTCCTGTGATCATTTTCTGAGGAATCTGCATTCCTGGTTCTTCCTCCAAGGTTTGTTGACGTGTCAAAGTAGTAGTACTTGCATTCTGCAACTCGTGACCGATCATCATCTTGTGAATATTATCTTGTTTAGTTTTTAATTCCAATATATTCCCAGAACAATCTCACACTGCAATAGTATATAAATGGTAACATTTTACAGCTCAGCCCAACACAAGACATTCATTGCTACCAAAATTCATTTGAAAATCATTTCTGTTTACTCTGCCACACACTCACTCTCTCCCTCATAATAAAGGCACAAGAAGTCAAGAACCATTATTAGTGCCTGTAACTCACAGGCAGAGAAGGAAGAACTTCTGGTCAGATTTGCATTCAAGGTCCGTTTTCTCATCTGGTTCTATCTCAGAACACAATTTTCTCATCTGGGTTTCTTGCAATGCTGGTATTTTGATTTTTCCAAATCTTGTAAAAGTGAGACACTTTACCTATGATCGTTTTCTGGAAATAATTAAAAATTCTATGTTTTTGTATGTTATCATAAAAAGTATGTGTATTTTTGTTAGTGATGTGATTGTGGGTCATTCATTTTGCAGGGATGGTTAGAGCTGCATTTTGATTTTCTCTACTGTTAAAAGTTCTCTTAAATTCCTTTTCTTGTTAGGTTTATTAGTTCAATTCCTTAAAACCCAAGTTTTTTTTCTTGAATTATCCAATCCAACCCAACCCTAAAGCCATTTTACCATTTTATTGACCACCCAAATGTTGTTGAAATTCTTTTGGAGGAGAAAAGATTCATGCTTCTTTAACGTAACTGTTCCGCTTTAGTTTTGTGTAATTTAGATCCAAACCCATCAACCCATCTCTTAAAATTTTCTGAGAAAAAATGTCAAGGTCCAATTTAAACACACCTTTAATATCTCCATCACTATCATCACCAAAGCTCCCTGATTTCAAAAAATCTGTGAAATTGAAGTATGTAAAGCTTGGTTACCATTACCTCATCACTCATGGAATGTACTTGTTCCTAACCCCTCTTTTTGTTCTCACTGCCGCACAAGTCTCCACATTCTCACTCCAAGACCTCCATGACCTTTGGGATCATTTGAGGTTCAATCTCATATCTGTTGTCCTTTGCTCAACTCTCTTGGTCTTCCTGTCCACCCTATACTTCCTCACTCGTCCCCGCCCCGTTTACCTTGTTGATTTCTCATGCTACAAGCCCGAAGATGCTCGAAAAACCACTAGGCAGGTGTTCATGAACTGCTCACATTCCATAGGGACATTCACTGGGGAGAATCTTGAGTTTCAGCGCAAAATTATTGAGAGGTCAGGTCTTGGGGAGTCTACATATCTCCCTGAAGCTGTTATAAGGATGCCTCCTAATCCATGTATGGCAGAGGCAAGAAAAGAAGCTGAGATGGTAATGTATGGTGCCCTTGATCAGCTGTTTGAGAAAACTTTTATAAACCCAAAGGACATTGGCATTTTGATTGTGAATTGTAGCTTGTTCAATCCAACACCATCTTTGTCAGCTATGGTGATCAATCATTATAAGCTACGAGGGAATGTTATTAGTTACAATCTTGGTGGGATGGGATGTAGTGCTGGTTTGATCTCGATTGATCTTGCTAAAGATCTTCTCCAAGTCCACCCGAATACCTATGCTTTGGTCATTAGTATGGAGAACATCACTTTGAATTGGTATTTTGGGAATGACAGGTCAATGCTTGTGTCAAACTGCTTGTTTCGAATGGGGGGAGCTGCAATTTTACTTTCGAATAATAGGTCTGATAGGCGTCGATCCAAGTACCAGTTAGTCCATACTGTTCGAACACATAAAGGTGCTGATGACAAGTGTTTCTCTTGTGTTACTCAAAAGGAGGATCCTGCAGGGAAAATCGGTGTTTCTTTGTCAAAAGATCTTATGGCAGTAGCTGGGGATGCTTTGAAGACCAACATTACAACTTTGGGTCCTTTGGTGTTACCCATGTCTGAACAGTTGCTCTTCTTTGCTACACTTATTGGAAGAAAGCTTTTCAAGATGAAGGTGAAGCCTTACATCCCGGATTTCAAATTGGCTTTTGAACATTTCTGCATTCATGCTGGAGGAAGAGCTGTGCTGGATGAATTGGAAAAGAACTTGCAGCTTTCGGACAGACATATGGAGCCTTCAAGGATGACCCTATACAGATTTGGCAACACCTCAAGCAGCTCTCTTTGGTATGAACTGGCTTATACAGAAGCCAAGGGAAGGATGAAGAAAGGTGACAGAACGTGGCAGATAGCTTTCGGGTCTGGCTTCAAGTGTAATAGCGCGGTTTGGAAGGCTTTGAGGACTGTGAATCCAGTAAAGGAGAAGAACCCGTGGATGGATGAGATCGACATGTTCCCGGTGGATGTTCCAAAGGTCTCAGCCCTCTAAACTCATATGGCAGTTTCCCATTTCATCTAGGTGTGTTGGGGGAAGTTGGTTTTCTCTTTTAGTCGTAAATCTTCTTGTTTGTGCTTGAATAGTATCCGTAGTGTTTGATTTACAATCTGTCATGGCTAGTTCTTTTGACAATGTCAGAGTGGTTTATGTTGTTATTTCCTAGGTGATCCATGATTCCCAATCAATCATTAGTAAATCGGTGTTTCTTGGATCCTGCCTACTTGTTTCTTCTGCTACTGGGTTTATATGTTCAAATAAGTGAAGCTTGATATATTAGACAAATGTTTTGACAGGATTCAAACTCTCGTGACATTTTTTGTGTTTTTCGTAAAAGTCTCTGAAACTTCTAAATAACAAACAGATTTCACTTGGTTTTGTTTATTTGTGTTCGGAAAAGATGAAGAAGATAAGCATATATTAGTCTGATATTAGAAAATTATACTTAACCCATACACACCAAGCAATACGCCTCTAGAGTCTAGACTAATACAAATATATTATAAAGATGTACAGAGGTTCCATTTTCCCAAGGGGGTTGACAATACAGGGAACCCACAAATCCTATTCTTTCGAGGACTTGTTGATAAGAGACTTGTGAATGTGAGGGATCACGCCACCGCCGGCTATTGTACCTTTGATCAGGGTGTCCAGTTCTTCATCACCACGAATGGCAAGCTGCAGATGCCTGGGTGTTATACGCTTCACCTTTAGATCTTTGCTTGCATTACCTGCCAACTCCAACACTTCTGCAGTCAGATACTCCAAGATAGCAGCTGCGTACACAGCAGCTGTGGCCCCAACTCTTCCGCTAGATTGAACCCTTGTCTTCAAAAGACGGTGAATTCGACCAACTGGGAACTGCAGGAATATTTATTCACATATGAGCGAGAGAAGAACAATGATCTATATTACATGAGCATAATGGTTAAAAGCACCAATTTATCTACTCATTGACAATAGCATGATACCCTCATGCCTCCAAATTCATAGAATAAGAAACCAAAAGTTTCACTTATTGGGTGGATGATAGCTCACAGATTAGATCGATTCATTAATTAAAAAGATTGAAAGCAAATAGCCATTTCACATTGCAGATGCGATAAACAAGAGCCATCCCAACTGACTTATATGCATTGACCAGAACAATGAAAAATTAAAACAGACAAATAAACCAGCAATAAGACATCCCAACAAAAAATCATTTGGCCCGAAAAACATGTTCAATCATCTACAAAATAAGATTGCAGTTATACGGTGGCCAGGAAGTGATCTCTTAAGCCAACTGTGTTCCTCCTTTGTCAGAAATTATGTATGTTCCTAGGAGGTATTCATAATTTATTAGGTGCTGCATTCAATGGGACAAATTGTTTACAAGTGAGTAACAAAAATCAGGCATCAAAGCGCATACAAGGGTTATGGACATCATCATAGTCTACAAACAATACTCACAGAGGGAACCAGATATCAGGTTCAACTTTATATGTCCTGATCCTCAATGTGATTGGAATAGGATAACCAGTAAAACAACAAGTTGGGGATTCAGTAGCAATGTCTTGCTTTTACTTACTCCTACACCCATCTAATTTGTGTCACTAAATCCTTGATGAGTCTAGATCACTTTCTTGAAAGAGGACAACATCCACTTACACCCCAAAGACTAACCTAAAGAAAACCTCACAAGTAAAGTATAGTTGCACCAAAATTTAACTGCAATAGATAGATGCCTAATCTCTCTGACCAACTCCAACCTTAAGAATCAGAGATCTTTCATAATCCCATTGTAAAGATTTAGGGCTATTGGGCTCTAAAATCTCCATGACCCACAATTAAATTTCTCATCTTGTTTACAATCAGATTCCCAGCAAATATCATAAGGACATAAAACTGGTCTTTCTGAGCAATCCGATGAATAAAAACACAAAAAGATTGAAACTTTACCACAAATCAAATGCCCAATTAGCCTTGAAATATAGAAATAGTACCTGAAGGCCAGCTCGAGAAGAACGAGAGGTGGGTTTCTTCTTGTTGTCTTTGTCCTTGTTGGTCGCTGGGGATTTCCCCATTAACAAACCCTTTGCTCCTTTGCCAGACATGTTTACAACTCACCAAATTCAAACGTAAAACGCAGCAGAGTGAATCTTTGTTTAGATTTGGTTTTCAGACCAAGTCGGATTATTTATAAGGGGAAAGTTGCCGCTGAAATACCCACCGCCTTTTCTTTTATTTATTACCACCCAACCACATCTGGATTTGGATTTGCCAACGGATTTACGGTCCAAAAGCAAAAGGAATCACACTCTTTGGGCTTTCTAGCAACTAAAAAGTCATTGAGCCTAGACCTAGGTTGACCCATTCAATCTGCTGGCCCAAGTATATGGGCTCATTATCCATGTAGTCCGGAACCAAAAAACTGAAATCACCCCACATGGTTTTGGTTTCGGTTCGGTTTGGTTGGTGTTTGGGTCTAAAGCATCAACGGAAAACCGAAAAATTACCTCGCGGTAAGACCGAAACTAGCCAGATTTGTTGATTTTTGGGTCGATCTCATTGCAAATTTTTCATTTTCTTAAATAGTAAAATAAATCAAATCAACAGAAAAAATATGTTGACATGGTAAAAAAACTTCTTCCTTTTCTTTTTTTTTTAATCCAAACCCCAATTATTACATGTTGGCGGTTGCTGATGAACTATGAATTTGTGCCAACAGCCCATAGGTCACCAGCTAACATGAAAAAACAGAACAACAACAACAACTTTGTTGATTCAATTTTAAAGGACTGTGAGGAACAAGTAAAAAATTTTCGGCTGAAAATAAATGCACATTCTTACAATTTTATATTAAAAAATTTAATAGATATAGTTGATATACATTTGTCCGTCACAGTCCCTTAAAATTATACTTAAGTGAGTTTGTCGGCTTGTTAAAAGACAATCATTTTAGGTTCTAGACTTGCATTGTATATACATGTGTGTGTGTACGCGCGCAGAATTTGACTTCTCTTTTGTATGATATTTTGATCCAAAGAACAAATTGTAACATATGTTAGAATGATGTATTAACCTGTAGTCAAAGTAATTCGTTGAAAATTAATATTAATTAGGTGGTTCTTATATATGGCTAGCTGCTCAAAGATCTGGAAGACCGCGTAATTCTAGTCTTCTGGAAGTTAAACTGGAGCTCTAGATACTAAATTTCAAATGAGCGTTAAACAAATTAGTAAATTATGAATTAGGTACGTGCTGGACCTTGCAAATTAAGGCTGAAATATTCTAAGTCATAGAATATAATTAAAACTAAAAAGTAATAAGCGCGGATTTTGGAAGTACTGTTTGAGAGTAACATGGATTCATGTGCATGGGCGGAGTTGAATTTCAGGCATGCATATATGCGATGATTGCGATCCCCATGCGTTTATTAGAAAATAATCATAATCTGTTGCTTGAAACATGCCTTAATTCATTAACCTTATCTCTCTGATCTCATCACCTACTATTTCTTTCTTATTATACATCAAATATTTTTTCTAGTTTGACATACATTGTTAACTTTTTTTTTTTTTTTAAGAGGATACATTAATTGTTAACTTCCTCGACACACAGTTTAAGCTTTAATTTGGACCTTCATTACTCATGCATTTTCTAATGTATGTATCAGCTGGAGGATTTGATTGTCAATTCGATCAATCTGTACGCATTAAATTATTTTTTATAATTTCCAAGGTTTCTAGAAATTAAAGATCTTATTTCAACTGCATACCAACCATGCAGAAAAAAACATACATAAAAATCAATACTGCGCACAGAGTAGCTAGCTCTACGCTAACCAACCAAATAAGTTGACGTACAGCATGTAATTCTAGAAATCTAAGGGGCCCCAATTTGCACCACGTTGCCTTTTGATTCAAACCCTGCAAAGAAATGATGAAAAATGTTTCAATTAGCATTGTCAAGAAGAAGCTTTTAAGAAATTAAGATCGAGAGGGTTTTATATATGTTCTGTATATATCACTACTTACTGTTGAAATTCAACGTTAACAAATGAAGCAGAAGAGTTGGCGATGGCGGCAAATGCAGTTGTGGAAAGCACCATAGTAGCATCATTCCTCGAAGGCCTAGACTTAGAAGAAAGCGCGCGATCCACAATCTTGATCTGAATCGTCTGCCCCGGAATGCAAGTTTTCGGGACAGCGGCGCTTATGCACCTCACCAGATACTGCCTTCCACAGGCTGCTCCGTTGTCCCATATTCCTTCTCCGGCTGACCCAAACAGGTTGCTTGAAGGAAACTGCGAAGGATCGCTTCCAAAGCAGGACGTAGCTGCAGGTATTGTACATAAACCCCTCATCAGAATCGTGGTAGAGTATAATACATGCAATCACAAACTTGCATTTCCAAACTGAAGCAGTTAGGAAACGAGCGATATAAAACTAGCTTCAAGTATATGCTTGAGCGCAGGGAGTGATAATACTTACGCAGATAAGGTGGGCTGTAGTGGGCAGCGGTGCCAACATCGGCCTGAGAGGAACGGAAGAGAGTTGCGTGAACGAAGAGGAGCAGGAAGGGAAGGAACCGAAGAGGACTAGACATGCTTTCTTCACAAATAAGAAATTTGATTAACTGTCGCATCGACTGCATATATATATATATATATATATAATTAATAATGCAGCAGTTTTTGTTATGTTCTGTTGAGGATAATGCGACATAATTGAGAAATGGAAGATACGAATAAAGGCAACGGTTGAAAAGTTAGTTTAATTTTAACACGAGGCGCGTGACAGTTATTTGTTAGCCAATATTAGGACAACAGTAAGGGGTCAAATTTGAGTTAAAAACTGTAATCCGCTAATCAAGTGAAAACAGCAAAGAAAACAGAGATAGAAACAAAAAAGAGTAAAAACAACAAAGCATGCAGCAGAAAACTAACAAGAAAGCAAGCAAGAGATATTTGACCCCAATATGATGGTGGAAATGGTTACAACTAATGCATGTACTTGCTAAATTTGAGGAGAGAGCAGATAGGAGATGGTTGAGCTAGGTTCAATGGTTTTGGTATTATCATAACAAAGTTCCAAACAGATGCAATTCTCCTTTTGGACTTATTTAGCCTTTTATTTCCAATTGGACTTATTTTAGCCAGCCTTTGATATCATCAAAAAACAAAGATTTTTATCATCGATCAATGATTCAATAAGATTGATCCTTGTTCCTTAAACGGCTTTTAAGTTACCAGGTGGCTAGTTAGCTATAGCTAGCTGTCTTCTTAATTAGTTAAATTTCATGATCTTCGGCTTAAAAATAAACTATATACTAAGAACAAGGGATAGAGTAATGAGAATTATAAACACTGGTGAAGAAGAAAAATTCGTTTTCGTTATCTAGTTAGCCAAAAACAAGAAATTGGCGGCAGCCTCAGGATCGAACAGATATAAGTTGAAGAATAATCCAAGTACTGAGACAAGATATATATTATATAGCTAGCAGAATCCGAAATATTCTCTTGAGTGCATATACATACAAAGTACGAATCTCAGCCGCCCATTGCCTACAGTTCAGTTACAGAACAGAATTGAACTATGAAGTTCCAAGTGGTAGTGTGATACAGGGACGACAAAGCTCAATATTTTGCCGTCTCCATCTCATCTGTGCTACAAATTAAGTCTTCAGAGTGTCCTGAGCAGACTCAGCACCCTTGATATGATGTCAAGCCACCTCACACAACACATGTTGGCTTTATTAAATCGCGAATTAGGATTTAGGGTTTAGCAGGATATACATGACCCGGCCATTAGTCCTTAACAAGTATTGAAATGTCTAAAATTTAAAAAGCTGCCTCTGCAATTATTATCAGGTCTGCTACATGGCTGATTGTTGATTAAATTAAAAGTTGTGTAATCTCTAGCCCCTTAATTTTAACATTCAATTGAACAAAGTAGTTTTATCTCAAAATGCCTTGGATGCTATTATTAGTGAATATCCAGTACAATTTTGAAGTCTTATCTCATGGAGGTGTGCATAGCTTCTTTCTTCAAAAAACTTGTAATATTCTTGTTTCATTTTTTATTTTAAATTATCTCATTCGTTAAAAATTTATGCAGTACTCATTGATCATTTGAGAAGAAATTAATAAAATAAAATTATGCATTACTCTATACACCAGTTGAGATTAATCCACATAACACCAGTTGGGTTAAATGTACAGAGGATTAAATGGTTTGACGGAAAGTTTTCCCCAACCAACCTTAAAAGGAAAAGTTCATCAAAATTGAGAATCCACCATGGTCTAGATCGACTTTACATGTCCAAAATTGTATTGATTTGACACAAGATCTATGTTTTACTTGCTATATATATATATATATATAGTCCTTCTTGGCTAAGGACTTCCTTAGTTTTTCTTAGGTACGGATTTCCGGTTTTAACTCACTTTCCGATCATATTTTTACATCTTAACCGTTCAGTTTTTAGGTCCTAATATATAGATCACCTCTGAAAATTTTCAGCCAATTTGGTGATCGTTAAGGTATCCAAAACTGCAATTTACCATTATAAATACGAACGGTTCCGGTTCGACAGATTCGGTCAGTTTGTGTAAATTGCAGTTTTGGATGTCTTAACGATCACCAAATTGGCTGAAATTTTACAGGGGAGATCTATACATTTGGCTCTAAAAACTGAACGGTTAAGATGTGAAAATATGATCGGAAAGTGGGTGAAAACACCAAATCCTCACCTAAGAAAAACTAAGGACATCCTTACCTGAGAAAAATCCTATATATATATAACTTTGCTCAGGTGCGGATATCCGCACCTAAGAAAAAGGTGCGGATTTCCGGTTTTGACCCACTTTCCGATCACATTTTCACATCTTAACCGTTCAGTTTTTAGATCTTAATGTATAGATCATCTCTACAAAATTTCAGCCAATTTGATGATCGTTAAGGCATCCAAAACTGCAATCTACACGAACGAACCGAATTTGTCGAACCGGAACCGTTCGTGTTAATTGTTGTAAATTGCAGTTTTGAATGCCTTAACGATCATCAATTTAGCTGAAATTTTGCAGAGATGATCTATACATTATGACCTAAAAACTGAACTGCTAAGATGTGAAAATGTGATCGGAAAATGAGTCAAAACCGAAAATCCGCACCTAACCAAAAAGTGCGGACGTCAGCACCGGAGAAGCGCTATATATATATATATATATATATATATATATATATACAGTCCGGCTACACTAAGCACATCCTTAGTTTTTCTTAGGTACGGATTTCCGGTTTTAACCCACTTTCCGATCACATTTTCACATATTAACCGTTCAGTTTTTAGGTCCTAATGTATAAATCACCTCTGAAAATTTTCAGCCAATTTGGTGATCGTTAAGGCATCCAAAACTGCAATTTACCATTATAAATACGAACGGTTCCGGTTCGACAGATTCGGTCCATTCGTGTAAATTGCAGTTTTGGAGTCTTAACGATCACCAAATTGACTGAAATTTTGCATGGGGGATCTATACATTAGGCTCTAAAAACTGAACGGTTAAGATGTGAAAATATGATCGGAAAGTGGGTGAAAACACCAAATCCGCACTTAAGAAAAACTAAGGACATCCTTACCTGAGAAAAATCCTATATATATATATATATATATATATATATATGACGAGCAAATATGAAATGTCATCCTGTTGGGAAAGAAGGGCTGCCTTAATATAAGGCCAATGGATAATTGGTTATCCTAGAATCTAACTTTTCTCACCTCTCGTGTGATTTGCGGAATACAACAAATGAAAAAAAAAAAACACAATATTTAACAAGGTTCGGCAAATGTGCCTACGTCCTTGGGGCAGTAGTAATACTCTCTTCCACTATATAAATAATAGGATTACAAAGCAATCTCATTTTGGTGACTAAATTTCACCAAAATGGTAACACATACTCTATCTCTCAAGAGGAATTTTCTTCTCATTAATCTCTCAAGTGAGGATCTCACTACTATTTCAAAATCTATTAGTTTGGAATGACTCTTGCCTTGGTTGTTTTTGCTACAATCTTTCATGCCTATTTATAGGCAATTGGGTTCATGGATATGGCATGTAATTAGAAGCAAAGTCAAGTTTTCTTCCAAGTTTGGCATGCCTAACTTCAAAGATGGCTTGCTACCTACCTTTCAAGATGGCTTGCTATCTACTTCTTTGAATTTTCCAACCCATGCTTTCCTTATATGGTAAATCATCACATGAATTTCCTCCTCCATTAAGGAGGGACTACCCATCAATCTCCCCATCCTGACTTAGATGGAGGGATGCGCCAATCCTGATGCGCTTCTGCAAAATTCAAACTTGTCCTTTGGTAAGGACTTCGTCATCATATCTGAACTATTATCATCTGTGTGAATCTTCTCAAGCTGTAGTTGCTTGGCTTCCAGCATATCACGTATCCAGTGATACCTCACATCAATGTGCTTTGATTTAGAGTGAAAACTCGAATTCTTACTCAGATAAATTGCGCTTTGACTATCACAATGCAGAACATACTTTTGTTCCTTATGGCCCAATTCCTGCAGGAATTTCTTCATCCACAAAATTTCTTTGCAGGCTTCCGTAGCTGCTATGAACTCCGCTTCTGTAGTTGACAAAGCAACACATTTTTGTAGCTTTGATTTCCATGAGACAGCTCCCCCTGAAAATGTAATCAGTATCCTGATGTAGACTTTCTTGAGTCAACATCTCCGGCCATATCTGCATATGTATAGTCTATTAGTTCAGGCTTCCCACTTCCAAAACATAAACCTATTTTGGAAGTACCTTTGAGATATTTAAGAATCCACTTCACAGCATTCCAATGCTCTTTGCCTGGATTAGACAGAAATCTGCTATCAACACTAACCACGTGTGTTATGTCTGGTCTTGTACACGCCATTACATACATCAGGCTTCCTACCGCTGACGCATATGGCACCTTTGCCATTTCTTCCTCCTCTTTCTCACTTGTAGGACTCTGCTTCGAGCTGAGCTTAAAGTGACTAGCAAGTGGAGTAGCAACTGGCTTTGCTTTCTCCATGTGGAACCGCTCCAATACCTTCTTGATATATTTTTCTTGTGATAACCACAGCTTTCCATTCTGTCTATCGCGGGTAATATTCATACCAAGAATCTGCTTTGCTAGTCCCAAGTCTTTCATAGCAAAAGACTTACTGAGCTCTTTCTTCAGTTTCCTAATCTTGTCACCATCTTGTCCTACGATCAATATGTCATCAACATACAAAAGTAGTATGATAAAGTCACCTCCTGAGAAATTCTTCACAAATGTGCAATGGTCTGAAGTTGTCCTCTGATATTCTTGCTCAATCATGAAGGAATCGAACTTCTTGTACCATTTTCGCGGTGCCTGCTTTAGTCCATACAAACTCTTTTTCAGTTTGTAGACTAGATCTTCCTTGCTTTTGACTTTGAATCCTTCTGCCTGCTCCATGTAGATTTCCTCTTCAAGGTCACTGTGAAGGAAAACCGTCTTCACGTCAAGTTGTTCAATCTCTAAATTTAAACTTGCAGCCAAACCAAGTACCACCCGGATAGATGTCATCTTTACCACGGCGAGAAAATTTCTTCAAAGTCAATTCCCTTTTTCGGATTGAAACCTTTAACGACCAGTCTTGCCTTGAATCTAGGTTGTGAGCTATTCTCCTCAGTCTTCAATCTATACGCCCATTTGTTTCTGAGTGCGCTCTTACCTTTTGGTAACTCCACCAGCTCATAAGTCTGGTTCTCATGCAAGGACTTAATTTCTTCTTGCATGGCTTCCAACCACTCCTCCTTGTGGTTATCTGTTAGAGCTTCTTCATAAGACTCTGGCTCACCTCCATCTGTGAGAGTAACGAACTCATGTAGAGGGTATCTGTTTGAGGGTCTGCGTTCCCTGATTGATCTTCGAGGGGTCGGTGCCTCTTCCTTATCATTAGCTGCATCATCAACTGGATCATTAATCTTCGGGTCATTTTACTGCATCACCGACATCTTCGGTATCTTTCCAGCCATCCTGATTTGTTGGCGGAGGAACTTTATCCGGGTTCATCGGATATTCTCTGGGTTGTTTAGGCTTCTCAGTCTTCTGAGTATCTTCAATGTTCAGGTCTTTGAAGAGGACAACATCTCTGCTTCTGACAATCTTCTTATTGACAGGATCCCATAGCCTGTACCCATATTCTTTATTTTCATATCCCAGAAATATGCCATTTTCATATCCCAGAAATATGTCATTTTCATATCCCAGAAATATGCATTCTTTCGACTTGCTATTGATTTTTGATCTTTCATCTTTGGGAATATGAACAAACGCTTTGCAGCCAAATACCTTCAAATGATTGTAGGAGACGTCCTTTCCTGTCTAAAACCTGTTTGGCACGTCACCATTTAATGGAACTGAGGGAGAAAGGTTGATCACATCAACTGCAGTCATTAGAGCTTCACCCCAAAAGCTCTTTGGTAGCTTAGCATGAGATAACATTGTTATGATTCTTTCAACAATAGTTCTGTTCATCCTCTCGGCCACTTCGTTGTGCTGAGGAGTCTTTGGAATAGATCGTTCATGACTGATTCCGTTACTTTGCAATAGTGTCTGAACGCCCCCATGTATTCTCCTCCGTTGTCAGTGCGAATACATTTCAATCTCCTGCCTGTTTCTCGTTCAATTTTGGCATGAAATTGCTTAAATACTTTGAGCGCTTGATCTTTATTTTTCAGTGCATAAACTCATACCTTCCTGGAATGATCATCAATGAAGGTGACGAAGTATCTTGCACCTCCTAGAATACTGATGGTCATGGGACCACACACATCAGAATGTACAACATCCAAAACATTGGATTTCCTTGGTGTAGGAGAACGATGGAATGAAGCTCTATGTTGCTTTCCAGCCAAGCAATGCGTACATGGTTTTAGAGGCATATCTTTAACATTGATACCAGTTAATACCTCTCTTTTGGCTAAAACAGTAAGTCCCTTCTCGCTGATGTGACCGAGCAGCTTGTGCCATAGCTCGACCGGCGAATCTTCTCCGAGTGTAATTGTATACCCACTACAGATTTTTGCATAAGTCATGTAGAAAGTGCTCTCTTTCCTCCCTCGGGCTAGAATTTTTGGACCATTACTGAGCCTCCACTTTCCACCACCAAAGACACTTGTACAGCCTTCATCATCAAGTAATCATGTGGATATCAGGTTGAGACGCATGTCTGGAACGTGTCTCACATCCTTGAGAACCAAGTAGTGGCATGTGTTAGTTTCAAGGGAAATATCTCCCCTTCCCACGATCTTGGACTGCTTATCATTTCCCATCCTGACATTATCGAAATTTCCGGTATAGTAGGATGTAAAGAACTCCCTTCGTGAGGTTACATGAAATGATGCACCAGAATCGATGATCCAACATGTATATTGAGATGTCAAATTAACATAACCCTCTCCATAAATGACGAGTACATCTTCTTCGTATAAGGTAGTAAAAGTTGTGTCTCTGGCACCACCTTTCTCAGCCTGCTCTCTCTTGAGCCTCATGCAATCCTTCTTTATGCGGCCTTTTCCACCACAGTGAAAACATTCGATGTCCTTCTTTGGGCTGAATTTGTCTTTTGATCGACCCTTCCCTTTGCCTCGGTTGTGGAATTTTCTACTGCTTCCACGGTTGTTGGTGACGAGGGCTTCTGAATCGATCAATATTCGTTGCTCCTTCCTCCTTCGTTGAACATGCTGTCTTTTACAGTGCTCAGTGTGAGAACGCCTTAAGGAGTTGAGTTGCTTAATGACACCACCAACGTGTCCCAGCTATCTGGCAACGAGCTTAGTAATAATAGTGCTTGCAACTCATCATCAAGCACCGTCTTCATATTCGTCAATTGATTCACCATGCCTTGGAAGTCACTCAAGTGTTCCGAAACACTTTGACCATCCCTGTACTTGTGTTCACCAACCACCAAATGAACGAGGCTTTGTCTTGTGCGGTCTTTCTCTCGTACATGGACTCCAACTTTTTCCACATTGAGTAGGCATTGGTTTCCTGTGCCACATGATGAAAAACATTTTCATCAACCCATTGACGAATTCCTGTAATAGTTTTTCTGTTCAGGATGCTCCAGTTCTTGTCAGTCTTGCATGCTGGCTTCTCTCCACCATTTTGAAGAGGCTCGTACATATCCTTGCAGTAAAGGATGTCTTCCATTCTGGGCTTCCAAATGGAGTAATTCGACGATGTCAACTTAACCATTGTTGCTGCTGATGACGACGACTCCGCCATCTTGATCACCACGAGATGCCACGAACAATGAGCGTCGGCCTTTGATACCACTTGTTGGGAAAGAAGGGCTGCCTTAATACAAGGCCAATGGATAATTGGTTATCCCAAGATCTAACTTTTCCCACCTCTCGTGTTTGCGGAATACCAACAAATGAACAAAATAAGATACAATATTTAACGAGGTTCGGCAACTATGCCTACGTCCTCGGGGCAGTAGTAATACTCTCTTCCATTATATAAATAATGGGATTACAAGGCAATCTCACTTTGGTGACTAAACTTCACCAAGATGGTAACACACACTTTATCTCTCAAGAGGAATTTTCTTCTCACTAATCTCTCAAGTGAGGATCTCACTACTATCTCAAACTCTATTAGTTTGGAATGACTCTTGCCTTGGTTGTTTTTGCTACAACCTTTCATGCCTATTTATAGACAATTGGGTTCATGGATATGGCATGCAATTGGAAGCAAAGTCAAGTTTTCTTCCAAGTTTGTCATGCCTAACTTCAAAGATGGCTTGCTACCTACCTTCCAAGATGGCTTGCTATCTACCTCATTTGAATTTTCCAACCTATGATTTCCTCATGTGGTAAATCATCACATGGATTTCCTCCTCTATTAATGTCACGCCCCGAATTTTATGAATAACTATTCATAAATCCGAAACATGAAAATTTTTCTTTTCTTAACACACTCACCACACGAAATAAAATCAAACCGACTTAGTCTCGGTTAATTATTACAACATAAATCCAAAATGTAATGTAAAGCTCTAAATGAGCATACACACACACCTCACAACTAAATAAATAACAAACAGCTGTAACACCTAAGCGGCTCGGTCACCTCCCTGGTTATCCTGACCTGCAGGAATATCCGCTACACCATTGAATAGTGTACCGGGATTGCAACAACACAAAACCCGGTAAGCTTATGAAAGCTTGTATGAGTAAAAGAAGGAACTGTTACTTAATTTAAACTCTTTTATTCCCACATACAGCAACACTCAATTATTTCCACATATACACATAATAACAATCTCAATCAACACCAATTCAATATATATAGTCAACTCCAATCACTACTTTCCCCACGACTCTCTTCATCGTATTTATGAAAATACGGTACTTGACAGACTAGAGCTCTAACTGAATCGTAGCCCGTCACCTGGCCTAGGTTATGGCATCCGACATCTTTATCAATTATTGTATTTCATCAATATGTATACCTATATACATATTTAGAACGTCCAATAATCCCACATACTCAACCAATCGTATCCCATCATCCACACTAGGATTAGAGCGTCCGATTTCCCACACCCGTCATTACATTGACCCTAAACCCATAAATGAACCCAATATATAAAATCACATACTGAAATCAAACACACCAAGATATATCATATTATTATGGGATTACACAATTGTAATATAATCAACTCCATCATATCTTCAATCAAACAATCCACTCATCAATATATATTTTCCACGTAAATATATATATACGTAATCATCCACTCAGGAATGACCACTAATACCATCTATAGTTCACACAAGAAAATTATGAAATTCATTTGTATAGTTAAAATTCATTTTACTTACCTATGGACTGTGGTAATTCAAGTCCATGAAATTTTAAAACAAATATTTAATCCGCAAATATTTTTCACACAATTACCAAAAATAAATAAATTAAAATGCTCGGTTTGTAATATGAACCACGTGAGTTTTACTCACCTCGAACTCCTGCTGCGTCTTCTATATATATATAACTCACAAAAATCCAATGCTCGTCAACTCAAGCCGTCAAGTACCTAATCAAGTACGGTCTTTACTTAGCAACGAAGCATGAAATAAACCTAAATGATGATCCAACGGTCGGATTTCTAAATAAAGACAATCCGACGGTCGGATTGAATTTAAATGATGATCCAACGGTTAGATCCTCACGGATTGCCCTTGGAAACATCCTATCAAAATTATACGAAAATCCGATGGACGGATCTTCGTTAATAGCCTCCCGAATCACTATTTTATAATTATACGATGATCCAAAAGTCGGATCTTCGCCCGTGACCACACAAAGTCATCGGGACAGTCATATGAACATCATATTAAAATTTGAAGTAAAACCGATGGTCTGATCTTCGTAAATCTCAAACCGAAGGTAAATTGTAAAACTGTAAATAGTAACGTTAAAACAGAAATTGACTATTTATCAACTTTTTCTAACATGACCAAGTTATATCTCAAAACGCTCGTATGGATGTATAGATCATCGTCCAGATAATAAAAACTCAAAATTCGGTCCGACGCGCCGCCACACGCGGCGGTCAGACGGTGGTCAACGCGGCGGTCAACGCCGGTCAACCACCTCCGATGCAAAAGTCGTCAACTACAAACTTCTTCAAAATGAAATTTTGAACAACTTTAATACCTGACTTTTTCGGAGATGAGGTCTGGATCGTCCTAGATCGGACTTTGAAGTTGGATTAATCTCGGCCCTCTGATCAGTCTCCAGATCGAATCAGGGACGTCGAAATCTTCAACTCTTGATCTACCACTCTACACTCAAAATCGTGATGCAAGCTATATATAGGGATGATCAGAAGGAAGAGCACGTCACGAAAATGGGGACGATCGGCCCGTGCACCACCGGAAAAGGGGTTTTCCGGCCGGGTCGGGTTTTCACTTCGGGAGGAGGCTTCGATCCACGTCTGGAGGCAGCGGCGGGGCGCGACGATGGCGGGGATCGCCCAGGCGCGAGGCGGCGACGCGGGAGAAGGCCGGGTCCGGCGGCGGCGGGGTCGGGAGGCCCGACTTCCAGTCGGGTCGGGTCACCGGGTCGGAAGGCACAGTGACCAGGCCGAGAGAGAGAGACGGGGGACTGATGTGCAATAATGGAATTTTTTCGTCCTTCACAACAAACTCAGATTTTTCCACTATTTATAGAAAAATTTCGATTTTCAAATATTCATAACTTATTCATACGAACTCCGAATAATACGTTCCACATATGCACGGACTCGTATCGACGAGCTCTACAACTTTCATGAAGGAAGTTTTCCCAAATTTTGAACGTATAAAAAGTCGATTTTCACGACCCCCTAAATAACGTTCGTTTTTGAAAATAAAATCATTCGGAACCAATTTTCTCAACCCACGACAATCCAAATAATCTCAAATATCACAATTCAATTTATATAACAATTATTGAATTACATAAATTTATTGTATGAAAATCTGGGTCTTCACAATTAAGGAGGGACTGCCTATCACATCCAAGGTCTAGAATCACGGTCAGTACGTACGACTATACATAACATGCGCTTTAAGTTGTAACATTAAAATTGCGTATTAGCTTAGTGAAGGCCAGGGGGGAGATAAACATACCTGGTAAGTGCAGAACTGATTATCAGCTAGCGCCTGAAGAATTAACAGATCGAGCCTTGTATTGAAGGCTGCAAGTGCTGACGAACAAATTCAAATTAACGAAACTGAAGCTCCGGACAATATTGTGGATGGAAGGAGAAAGATATAAAAGAAAATGAAATCTCAACCAGGTATACTAGGTAATGCAATAACTGATTCAATATTCAATTCCTCAGCAAACGCTTCCTTGCAAGGAAGATTCTCCTCAAATGTACGTTACCATATGGTCAATTCAAGCGTAATATACTTAACTTCATCATAAGATAATTGTTTGAATGATAACGCAGCAAGATGCATGTGAAGTAACTCGGTGGTCAACAGAAATATGGAAGGATTTAACTAAAAGTGACATGATTGATATCACTCTTCGTAGCATAATTATTTTGTGACTTATACACACATATACCAATAAGCATGTATTTTATTGATTTTATATTCACTACTTGCTTCGCTATATTGTTCCATAGTCAGTCTATTGAAATATTGAAGGAAACTAAAATGAATATTTCTATATGACAATTACTCAATAGACGAAAATTTTGAGATGCTTAATTTATGCATAAAGATTTCGTTGGATAAAGTTCATTATGTTATAACTTTGAATTTGTATACATCTATTAGAAAGGTAGGAGTACCCACGCCATGAACATACAACGACAATAATATGTGCATGATGCTTGTATAGTAAATTTTGTGTCCCGTGTCGTAGACATTAGCATGAGTTTGATATTTGTGTTTAATAACTCTAGTTAGCCTAACAATTGTCCAAGTTTTATGTATTAAGAGTTGTAGGTATACTAACCCTAGGAAGATGGTTTTGATAATATGTTAAAGGGTGGTTCTAGTTGAACCTTCAAATTTGATATTTGAACATCTAACTTTTTTCAATTATTAATAGACTTTGATAACTCATAAGAAAAGACAAATAAAGACAAAGAGAAAAAAATGAAGAAAAAAAAGAAGTAAAAAAAATACTCTTCTTACCTCTCCAAATATAACATTCAATTAAATTGCTTTTTTTTTTTCCCGAAATTTCCTTATATTACCTATATAGTTTTATAATTTACCTAAAATAATTACGTAAAAATAATAATTTCTATAGATGGCCAATCATTTAATACAAAAGTAAATTCAAAACAATCTGATTTGAAATTTCCTTAAGCTAAATTCAGTGAATATTATGATATAGTTATTAGTTGATCCTCCAACTCAAAACCATTTAAATTCTTCTTTTAGGAAATTCAAAGGGATTCCAGCAACATATTCTCCTCTTATTAATTTTGGTGGAGGAGAGACATACTCATAAGAGAACAATATCATGTGATTTTGATTCATTTTTCTTCTCGTGGTCGAAGATACATATTAAAAGTAAAGTAACAGATTGTTGTATCTCATGTTCAAGGGTGTTTTGGTAAAAATAAGGAGGGTCTACTTATTTTTTCAAGTATTCTAAAAAGTAAATTAGAGGTGTACTAAGTATGAGAGTTCTAAATAGTAAATTTAGAGATCCAACTAGAACTACCCTATGTTAAAAGGCGCATAAATTACTATATTGTATATTGTATTTGATATTCAATAACAAATACTTTGAAACTTCATTAATTATTAATTATTAGTTAACATGTACTGCCTGCATTTGACTATATATACTTCATCCACTTATTAAACGGTTTAAACCTAACTAATGATTGCAAATTATTCATTTGATATGACTATATTCGTAACCACAGGCTAATTGACAGCCAAATATTTTGTTTAGATATACCAAACCAACTAGAGCTATCATCATACCAGCGGAGATCTCAACAAACAAAACTTCACAGTTCAGTAAGTAACCATAAATGAATTAAATGATAATTACTATGTTGTGAGTTCGAAATTCATCAAAGAGTAATGCATAATTGCATATCATGACCTCATCTGGAATTTCAAAGTTCTCAGGTTGGAAAATTGGAATTGTACATAACTCTTGTCTGATTAAAAAAATACACGACTTTTAAGAACTACACTAGATTGCATCAAGAAAAAAAATTGTTATCGAGGTTGCTCATCTTCCTTTATACACGCTAGGGTTTGAGTTGAGCGTCGCCCATGGCTAGGCGTCTCTGTACCTGCCTCTATCTCTGATGAAGAAAATTTTTGACACTACCCCTGGTGTCGTAGCTGTCGAATACGATCCAGGCCGTCCTTCCCATGTCTTCATTTTTCCCCTCAAAGTTGAGTTGGGGGGCTTTTTCTCCTTCTCAGATTGTTTCACATCAAGCTTTGGGATTGAGTTCGGTTCGGCGGCTTGATGAACTGGTGGTTGCTAGTGGCTGGAGAATCTGGGATCCAGGGCTTCTCGTATCGCCGGCTGGGCATCGGATGGATCGGGTTCAGATGGAGTCCATCCTCCATGGATGGCGGTGTGGGCGCTTTCGGACGGATCAGGTTTTGAGGACGGTGTAGGGTGGCCGGAGTTGTGAGAAGAACGCAGGGTTGCCGGAGTCTGAGCTTCCCGAGGGCGGTGCGACTTCTCAAGGTGATAATTTTGGCGGCTTTGGCAATACGAGAGTCAAAACACTTTAATCGGATTCTCTGGTTTTGTGGTGCAGACTGGCCGGCGGTATGGTGGCGGGTTGGTCCGACGGCGACAAGATCCGAGACACCGGTGTGTGAGCTGCAAGGGCAAACTCTATTTTTCAGAATTGGGTTTGGGCCCAAAATGTGTTGGCTAGGGCTGCAACATGTGGGCTTAGTCTGTTATGGATCTGGATTTGGGATCCCGGTTGATATTTTATAAAAATCTGGGATCCAGGGTGATTTCCGTCTCAATACCAGATGTTTTATTTTTATTGGGATTAATACCCGTGAGGACGACAGGGATTATTGATCTAAGGTTGTCAGCAAGTCTATTGATAGATTCTACGGAAAAATTTTATTGTTAGTTTCGTATTAGTTTACTTTCCCCTGAGTTATTGTGTTTAGCGGTGTTTCTTTTTGACTGCCTCATTGGGGCGGGTCACTGTATAATATTATTTTTTTCATATTGAATAAAAATGACTGATCTCTTTCTACTAAAAAAAAAATAAAAATAAAAAGATGCATCAAGGAAAGACTCATATGAGAATAAAGAAAATTTGTGAAGACAGACGGTTTAGTTTGTTTTAAACAGCTTATAAACCAAAATTTATGACGATCTGTTTTAATATTTTTTGCTCGAATTCTTCCTATCTATGCGAACAGAGAAATGCCAATTATAGAACAAAATAATTGAAAGAAAAATAAAAACAAAAAATAAAAACACTGTTTAAAGAAAACTGAATTGGGAGATAATTAAGCCGTGCTTTAATTGATAATAGAGACATTTTTATATAGATGATTACAATATATAGAGTCAGAGTTGTATAATGAAAGATAATCATACAATTAATCGGATATCTATGAATATCTCTAATTCAAAATCATATTACAACTAAATCAAGTAACGTAGCATTTGATCCAGACAACATATTCTGAATTTACTTGAACAAAACACCTTTTTTTTTTTTTTTTTCGGTGGGGGTTATGTGGCCGGTTTACGTATTTAAAGAGGGAGATGATCCTCTCCTGAGCAATGAAATTGCCCAACCTACCTGAGCTTCTATCTAGATGTTGACATGTGGATATAATGAATCCAACAACCTACAGCAAGCTTACTTTTTTTTTTTTCTCTCGTTATCAGTCTCTTCCCGTCTTCCTTCACTCGTCTCTCTCTCTCCCCTCTCTGTTCTTTACGAGTCTGTCTACAACTGAGACTAAACAAGTTGTTGGAGATTGGAATACGATTATGACACCATTTTCTCTTTACCTAAAATTCTACTCCATCAAAATACTCCATATCTATTCCCTGCCCCCAATAAATGATACATCCCAATTAAAGCAAAACCCTTCAAGAATCTTCCCTACAGAAGAATGTAATCCTAAGCAACAACATATTATGTTTGAAGATAAGCTCTGATAACTAGGAGTAAACAGTAAAGGAATGGAATAAGATTCAGATCACAACAAATATTCAACTAGACATCGTCACACATGAACTGCTGATCAGCAAGACTAGAAATTGAACTGAAAAACTTGGAGAAAGAACAGCAAGAAAATGAACCAGAAACTTCAAAATTCAAACTTGAAGAAATTCAAACAGAATAGAGATGTTACTTTGAAATTTGCAAGAACCCAACTTTAAAATTGAAAATTGGGAAAACATGGAAAAGAAGCAAAAATTTTAGGTGAATAAAAATCTGATGCTGTTCTTTTCCATTCCAGATGGGGATTGTTCAATATCATATTTCATTAGTTACTGAAATTTTACAGGGAAGAAACACATCAATGGAAAAACCAACCCCAAAAAAAGAACCCATCAATTGATCGAATCCCAACCAATTCCAGGAGAAATTTATCAACCACCAAAACCCAAAAGGACGAGTCAAGATTCCAGAAAGACTTCTCTGCGGAGATCTGCCATTGACAGAGAGAGAGAGAGAGAGAGAGAGAGAGAGGGAGATGTGGAAGACAGTCGAGGTTTCTGAGCTACTGGGTACTGGTTTTTGATGTCAGTCACTACGTGGCACTATTATTGCCACTAATGTTGTTTCTACACGTGTCATTATTTGGTTAAAAGCTTAGGAAGCACAGGGCTCAGGAGAGGATCCGGACCCATTTAAAGATTGTTCTAAATGGAAGCTCCGACCCGCATTGTACTTATCCCTTCATTTCCTTTTGTACTACTTGCGAATAGATACTCTCCCAGTTATTCTCTCCCTGTCTCCGCCCAACCCTCTGTTCATTTCCGGTTCGTCTTTACGTCCCAACATCCTTCTCCGCTCTCCTCTACAACTCTTCTTCTGTCTCATCACATGCACTAGGACATTATTACCCTCCACACTTGTGGATTATTACAAGCTCAAGGCTTAAATGCTTTGGTTCTTATCTCTCTGACATTAGTTCTTCATAATTTTCTGCACCTCAGCTCTCAAATTGGGCTCCTGTTCTCAAATTCATTGATTTGGGAGAGTTGGGCATCTGGTTTTTGTTATGGGTGCTGCTTCTGCTGGCTACCCATTTGGAGTTACTTCTCATTGCTATGGAAAGATTGGGGCTTTTTCTCATAAAGTCCAGTTATTTGGAGCTAATTTTCCACCTCGTGTGGAATTTCCAAGAACCAACTTGTACCCAAGTTCTGCTTCCTCCATATCATCTAAGGTAATCACTTTCACTTCCATGTCTCTCTTATTTAATGTTACGGTCATCTGCATGATTGCCCAGAAACTGAGAATTAGAGAGAAAATGGGGAATGGGAACCTTCATGTTGTACTTGCAGTGAGATATGATTTTGTATGAATTTTGTAATTAGGTTTGTAATTATGAGGCACAATTGTTGTAAAATCATAAATCTCAGTTTATTCCCATTGGTGGGTGAGTGGCAATGTGTATGTTTGTCATTAGCTTTACCATGTCTTTTAGGGTATTCCTTTCTAAAATGAAAAATCTTTTTTTTTTTTTTTTGGTGAGTAAAGACTCTGTATTAGGATGTCCAGAAACATAAAAGGTAGAGTCTTCCATAAGGAAGATGAGAATTGAAATTAACATTAATACAATTATGTCATTTCTTCTCATAAATGAAAGATTTCAAATGGTCCTGTAAATTCTTGCTCCCATTAGATATGTTGTTTTTAGTTTGATTTGTAGCCTGGATCATATTTTAAAATGATTTGAAATGGATGCAGAAGCACGGCCGTATTGGTTGATCTGGATCCATAAAAGTATAACACCCTTAAAATGGTGGAATGTTTGTATTATTCGCTGTTACATAGGTAGTTGATAATCTTCCTTTCCTTGATGCAGGAAATAGTCACTCAAATATGTTCTCTACCTGATAGTGGTGAATTCTTCCCAGAAGAAGTCTCGACACCCATTCTCGATTCAGTTGAAAATCCTATGCACCTGAAGAACTTGTCCCTTAAAGTTAGTTTTGAAGCATCCAGATACTTTGCTTCATGTGCTTAGACTTAAATGCATAGCTTTTACTCACCACACAATGATCAGTGCAGGAACTGAAGCAATTATCTAATGAAATCCGTTTAGAGTTATCATCTATAATGCTGAAAACACGGAAGTCTTTTAATGCCAGTTTGGCAGTAGCAGAGTTGACAATTGCAATACATCATGTTTTCCATGCACCGGTTGATAAAATACTGTGGGATGCTGTAGAACAAGTAAGACCATAACACATATAGCTTTCTCTTTGTATGAATGCTTAGTTCATAGAGAGACGTACAAGTTATGGATTACTTGGAAATCAATCATTGTTTATTCTGATATAGCTGGCTCTTCTAGGTACTTGAATATTTCCCAGCTGTTCCAGTCCATTTACTGTTAGTGCGCTTTATTTTTTTTATTTTTCTAGTGATTATATGAATAGAAATTGAAACTTGTCTCTTGTGGTGGCAGACATATGCTCACAAAATTCTAACGGGACGGCGGGCCCTCATACATACTATGCAAAGAAATGGTCTTTCTGGTTCTACATCACATCCTGAGAGTGAATATGATCCATTTGGGGCAGGGCATGGGTGCAACAGTGTTTCGGCTGGACTTGGTAGGACATAATTCTCATATGTTTCCTGTTTGTGATAATTAACTGTCTTCTAAGAAAGTTCACGCTTGTATTCAATGTAACTTGAATAGCGTGCTTCTCTATCTAGATGTTCTGGTTATCATATGTTCTTTCCATATCAGTGTTGTTTTATGTGCAGATATTATTATCCTTTCCAAGTTTGATCAGTGAACTTTGTTTTTGAACCTTACTTTTTTAACTGTGCTGCAAAAATTGAACCGCAGTAGTACTGGTTTGTTTTTCGAAATCATACTCAGAATTCCAACCTGATACAAAATGATTTTACTACAGGGATGGCAATTGCACGGGATTTAAAAGGGAAACGAGAGCGTATTGTTACAGTAATCAGCAATGGTACAACTATGGCTGGTCAAGTCTATGAGGCGATGGGTAATGCAGGGTATTTTGACTCGAATATGGTAGTTATTTTAAATGACAGTAGGCATTCTTTACACCCAAAGATTGAAGAGGGCCCCAAGACATCTATTAGTGCTCTATCCAGTACCCTAAGCAAGCTCCAGTCAAGTAAATCCTTTCGGAAATTTAGAGAAGTTGCTAAGGTACTTCGAGCTTTCTGTAGTTTTATTCTAATCAATTCTTCTGCTAGGAATAGAAGATTATTGAATAACTTGAGGACTTGTGTGTGTGTGTATGTGAGAAAAAGAATGCATTTTTTGTGGTATATTTTGAGACGTGAAATATAAACTGTTACTGTACTTAGCTTTAAGCCTTATGCTTTTCATTCTGTGAAATGACTCCCGCCTTTTTTTTTCTTTCAGGATGTTACTAAAAGAATCGGTATGCATGAATTGGCAGCTAAAGTTGACGAGTATGCACGTGGTATGGTGGGTCCACTAGGAGCAACTCTTTTTGAAGAGCTTGGATTGTATTACATTGGTCCTGTTGATGGACACAACATTGAAGACCTGATTTGTGTTCTACAACAAGTGGCATCTTTGGATTCAATGGGTCCTGTTTTGGTTCATGTTATAACAGAAGAAAATCGGGGACTGGAAAACAACCCGAAGCTTGAGGGGGCATACAAGCAGCAGGAAGGTATTTCGTTGCCTCTATTGTTTCCTCTCCGATGTTCGTTTCATATTCTCTACAAAATGCTGTGGCAACATTGGGATTTGTGTGTTGATTTAGGTCTACTGTAGCTACACTCAATCCTGTTTAATGTGGTTTATATTTCTCACCTGAGGCTTGGCCCTGGTTCAGCCCCTTTAGTTCTCATTTTCTATCTGGTTTTCTGGCCCTTCTGATCTTCTATGTACAGGATTAAAAGACATGTTCAATTTGATCTGACATACATATCATTTTACACTTCCCAAACCTCACAGGTTTAAGTAGTTTAGCGTCCAGAATGCACCGTAGAACTTATAGCGACTGCTTAGTGGAGGCTTTAGTTATGGAGGCAGAGCAGGACAAAGATATCGTGACTGTTCACGCTGGGATGCACATGGAAGCATCATTTGAACTATTCCGTGACAGATTTCCTGATAAGTTTTTCGATGTGGGAATGGCTGAGCAACATGCAGTTACTTTTTCTGCTGGTTTGTCACGTGGAGGGCTGAAGCCATTTTGCATAATCCCTTCTGCATTTCTACAAAGAGCTTATGATCAGGTTTTTCAATTTCTCACATCTGCTGGTTTTATAGTAATTACATTTATAACAATTGAAAGAATAACGACACTAATCTCCCTGAAGCTCATTTTCTCATGGCTTTTTTTAGGTAGTTCATGATGTAGATCGGCAAAGAATTCCAGTGCGTTTTGCCATAACAAGTGCAGGCTTGGTAGGATCTGATGGTCCCATGCAGTGTGGGGCATTTGATATAACATTTATGTCATGCTTACCCAACATGATTGTCATGGCACCATCCAATGAGGATGAGCTTGCCAACATGGTGGCCACTGCAGCCCGCATTGATGATCGTCCAGTTTGCTTCCGATATCCTAGGGGTGCCATTGTTGGGATGGATCATTCAATTTGCAGTGGAATGCCCATCGAGGTACTTGTTCCTTTTTGGCTTCATCGCTTAGAAAGAACTATAGTTCTATACCACTCTTTACCAACAGGAATATCTAAAAACTTGGTGGTACATTTTTATAATGGTTTGTTTTAACCAAGTAATATAGACAATATAACAACTTTTCATGCCACTGTTTTAATTCGTTTTCCCTTCTGAGCAGATTGGAAAAGGGAAAGTTCTTGCAGAAGGTAAAGATGTGGCTTTGCTTGGATATGGATCGATGGTTCAGAACTGCCTTAAGGCTCGGTCTCTTCTTTCGAAGCTTGGCATTGATGTAACCGTTGCTGATGCGAGGTTCTGCAAACCCTTAGATATTAAGCTTCTTAGGCAGCTTTGTGAAAACCATTCATTTCTGATCACGGTTGAGGAAGGGTCTATTGGAGGATTTGGATCCCATGTTGCACAGTTCTTTGCGCTCGATGGACAGCTTGATAGAAAAATTAAGGTAATATTTATAGCAACATGGCTCTGGTACTCTAATTCTCCTTATGTATCTGATCCTGCTTCAGTCATTGAGCATGCATCAATCAGATACATACCTTAATTTTTAACACATCATCACTTATATCTTTGTTTTCTCTGTTTCATTTAACTTTCCAGTGGCGACCGATTGTTTTACCAGACAACTACATTGAGCATGCATCCCCAAGTGAACAACTAGCTATTGCTGGGCTGACTGGACACCACATAGCTGCAACAGCGTTAAGTCTGCTTGGCCGAAATCGTGAAGCCCTCCACTTAATGTGCTAGTCTGCTAGAGGCCTGCTTTTTCTTTCCTTAGAGAAAATGCTGCTTAGCAGAAGAAAGGAAAATGCAGATTGAAGCCCAAGCAACATATACTCTACTGAAGTATAGGTAACCTGTACATGTACCTATATGTATATAGGTTAGAAGCTAAAAGTCTTCAGCCCAAAGTCCCAAACTTCCAATTGCTGATGTCAAATATACTATATTGTGCAGTTATATCCTCAATAATAAACATGAAATTTCATCATCGGTGTCTCTCTGAACCTTGTTACATTGTGTCTCGGATAAACTAGTTTTTTCTTTTTTGGTCAAAGAGATAAACTAGTTGGTTATTGGCAAGATAGGCCTATAAAATGACAATAATGCCTGGTCTCCCAGAAAATCACAACTATGAAACATATCATGTTCTTATAGTAAAAGGAATTGAAGATCCTGAATTGTAATTCAACAAAGCGAAGAACAATGTCAGGACATACCATCAAATATGTTAACCCATTTCTAGTAACAATGAGCAAAGGTCAAAGGTGAGTCATGGCAAAGCATAATGAAACTGCCTCAAAAGTAGCTATAGGCGCTTGTTACAGACATAGACAAAATGAGGAATTCAGTTTTGCTTTATGAATCATATGCAATTTGTGAGATTAGGTCTCCCATTATGTATATGCTATTTGCTAGAGGTAGAACTAGAAATAACAAAGTATATGCTTATGCATAGCTATAATTTTCTATTAGTCCATTACCATTGTCTAGTCCATTGGTTGGAGTTATATCCTTGATCTAACAAAACCTAAGTAATAAACTTTAATTACCTAACTAAAGTATGCTATACAAGCCCTAACGCAAAGTATATTTTCTCCAAAAATTAGGTAAAACTCGACTCTCGATCAGACTCCACCGATTGATTCCACCACGACAGTACCTGAAAATCCGGAAGGATTACAAACCTAATCATCTCTTACACGCACTAGGTTTTGTCGATCAAGCAGAGTCTTATATTGGATCCAAATTGAAATAAAATTTACACCTAAACGCACTAAATGTGGATCCCAGATGGTACTACTGGCTAGCTAGAGGCACAAGGCTCGAGCAGATGTTTTTTTTTTTTTGGAACACGGTTAGATATCTATTTCATAAACAAATCAATTGATGATTGATAAAGACCGAAATGTATCGTGTAAAATCTTTATATATTTATTTTTTTCAATATGGAAGAATACTTGACGTACGTTACCATTTCAGAAGTTGCAAAATGAGGACGCATGGCAGTAGGGCAACGCAATAAACATGAGGACCCGAAGGCCGTGAACTCCGACAGATGAGTCGGTGTCATACACTGATATGAAGATCTGTGCCTGCAGATCGTCATGCATGCATTCATATACACTAAAATTAAATGCGTCAAACATGAATGCGTCAAACTTCTGTCGATCCCGTTTGGGATTAGAGTGAGCCGCTCATTCGGTCGACGTTTCTTGTTTGGATCGGGGAGTCTGTAGTGGCGGGTTGTGCGGTAAGGAAGGGGGGCATCTAGGCCGCAGTCGGGTTTTGTGGTCGTGGTGGCGTGAAGTGGCATGGTCGTCATGGCAGGCGGATCTAGCGGGGCGAGGTAGTTGGTGGTTCGCCGGCGGTGTGGGGTTTTGGCCAAGCTCGACGTGCTGGTGGAGCTTCTCCTGTTTGGGCCTAGGTATGTGTTTAGGCTCAGGTCTCAGAATGTTTTATTTTAATGTTTTATTGTATTTTATATTTATCTAGACGTGGCTTTATGCCGAAAATAAGTCTCTATCATTTTTTGGTAGGGCGAGGTGGGCTTGGTCTCGGTATGCGCACCCAGTGGCTTGTTTGGCCTAGCGAGGAAGCGAATTATTTGTTTGATCAAATGGACGCAACCTCCTAGTGGCAGGATGAAATTGAGTGTCGCCGGATTGTTTTCCATGCGGCAACATGGTGGGAAAACTGTGTTATTTGTAATGATACTTCTTCGTGATAGAGTTATCTTTCCGGTATGTTACCGTTATGTCAATGCAAATAGAGTAGCCATTCGTGCACTCTTTGCTAATTGGTGCTTGTTAGAATACATAGGCCTTGTGGAGAGTTTTGGTATTACTTCATGATGTTCTCTTTATGCTTATTGTAATCTGGGGTTCAGGCTTTACGTCCCCCCCTTGTATTCTGTAATTTCATTAATCAAAGTTTAAGGGCAGCCGCACCAGCCATTTTTTTTTTAAAAAAAAAAAAAAAACATGAATGCAAACTCTATGTTAATTAATTCCACCATGCAACATATAATATTAATCAAAATTCTAGAGCCCAGGATGTCAATTTGAAGGATTTAGCTTCCAAATTTCCCAATGATAAAGAGATGTATCTATCTCTCTCTCTCTCTCTCATAGCTTGAAATCAATATGCAAAAGAAATCAATTCTGATTGAATAGCAAATTAGGAAATAACCCATTTCAAATTCTTTACAATTGCAAATTCACATCAATATCTCTCTCAGAGCCTGAAATCAACATACAGAAAAAATTGTTTCAGATCGAATAGAAAATTGAGAAATTACCATTTCAAATCCTTAATTATAGATTCTCATCGATCTCACTCATTTCAAATCCTTACAATTGCATTCCTCATCTTTCTTTTTGTTTCATTTCAAATCTAACAATTGCAGATCCTCTCTCTCTCTCTCTCTCTCTCTCTCTCTCTCTCTCTCTCTCTCCCTCTCTCCCCTCCCCCCCCAACTGAAGGCGGATCTATCAATGATATAAGATTATGAGGATACTTGGTCAATTTCAATTTAATAGAATAATAAAAAAACAAAAATAATATTCCGCATGAGATTTAGTAGGCCGCATGGTCCATCTAGGCAATCCGCATGGGAATCGACTAATGGGCCTCTACGCATGGACAAAATTTGGGCGGGCTTGTAGTTAGTGGTAATTTGCTTTTTACTTTAATGGTGTTTTGACTTTTTCACTCATTGAATTATGATTTATGAATTTAATCATGTTTTGATTTTATTTGTTGTAGATTTTGATTTTAAAAAAAGATAGTATGAGAAAAAACTATTTTATTTATTAAATTTTTATTGAGGATATGAGGCGGGTTTGGAGGCTTAATCCCAATAGGGATGGGGAAAGGGAATCCCCAATATATTTTTATTTGGGATTGGGGTGGAGAATGACCCCGGAGATGGGGATGATATTGTGATCCCCATCCCCAACACCCACACAAACCCAACCCGCCAACCACACAAACCCAACCCGCCGCCCTCCCCCCCACCCCCAAAAAAAAAAAAATTGGCATCCCTAATGTTATTGGAAAATTTACTATGTGTACTAAGAATTTTATAATTTTCTAGGTGTAAAATTTTTGTTGAGTATAATTAGATATTTGCTGGATATATTTAAAAAGACGTTTCTTATCTAGTGTAGTTGTGTTGCAAATTTGCAATAATATCATTTATGTATTTAACAAAATAAAGTATATACTCATTTATGTTTTCAATGATGGCTATGAGAAAAGAAGAAAAAAAAATATAACCTAAATCTTGTTAGGCTGGGTTTCCGGAACTTTTTGTTAGTCGCATAAGTCATTCACAGATGAGTAGTTGTAAAATGCTTCCAGTCGTTCTATAATAAAATGAGAAAAAAAAATTGCTAGAGAAAATTATGGTTTTTTCTCGCAAATTTATGGAAGTTTCGGGTGAAGGTGTTTCAAAATTGTTGACATCTGTAGCACTTTAGTGTGATATTTATTGGTGAATCTCATACTATAAAAGATATTTATCAAAATAGAAAAAAAAAAATTCAGAATCTATGCAATCTTCAGGAGAGTAAAAATCATAACTTCGCCAATCAAATTAAGAAAAATAGTAGATGCATGGATATTCTGTCAGAATTGTATTTCAGTTTCATGGTTGAGCCCTAATCTAAATAGCAATGAAGATCCTCCCACCTAAAAAGCACAGAAAAGAACAGAAAAGAACAAAAAACATGCACAAAACAAACTTTACAAATCCTCAGTTACGCGCTCTCCGATCTCGTCTCTCCTCCCCAATCCCTTCCCTCCACGTCAGCTTGTCTCCTTCCGGGTCCCGCGAAACCCGGTTGAACTCGGATCCTTCTGCACATATCCTCGTCTGTATTTATCTCCGAAACTTTCTCGAAAACCAAACATTTTGAGAAGGAAGCCAGCCAGACACAGAGAGGTCACAGACACATTGCTAATAAAAGAAAATTTAAGGAGAGAGGGACAGGGAAGGGAGGCCTTTGTCCCTGCACACCCTAACAGAGTGTCTGAGACCTCCGGCGACCCTCCCCCGGCCGGAAATATACTCTCTCTCCCTTATTCATCCGCCGCCGCCGGTCACATCCCACATTCTTCATAATCAACCAAACCAACTCTCTGCATTAAGGTAACATGATCTCAAAAAGAACATGCAAACCCATGTTCTGTTTTGTGTTTTGGTGAAAATTTGTTTCACATTTGTGTCATGAGGTCTCTCTCTCTCTCACACTATGGCACGGTTCATATTGTTTATTGTGTTTTTGAGTCCTGTTTTTCACCTAATGCTAATGGGATTCACAAGGCTTGGCTTTAAATTTGTTGATACCAATTGTGATATTTAATCCACTCTGTTTTTTTCTTTTTCCCTTTGCAAAACAGGAATGGACAGCATCAAAAGTCCATTCAAGGGTATAGTCAATGATTTTAAAGGAAGAACAGCATGCTATAAACAGGACTGGATTAGTGGACTTTGTTCTGGCGTTAGGTAAATTAAGTCCTATGATCTTAACTTTTGTGCTATTGATTGATTTTAACTCATGGTGTTTTGAATCCATTTCAGGATATTAGCTCCAACCTTCTATATTTTCTTTGCTTCTGCGCTTCCGGTGATCGCTTTTGGGGAGCAATTGAGTAGAGATACAGGTACAGCATGTGCTCCTTATGGACATCATGCTAAAAACGTATAAAACTTTAAGAAAAATCTACTCTCTGCCTACCTAACATTATGTTTTAGTTTCTAGCTAGTTTTGTGTTTTTAGTTGAGGCTTTTAATGGAGGAGCCTGAAATTTATGTTTGTATGATGGTAGATGGAAGCTTGAGCACAGTGGAGACATTAGCTTCTACAGCAATATGTGGTATCATCCAATCATTATTCGGCGGACAGCCTTTGCTGGTTTTAGGAGTTGCTGAACCAACCGTTATTATGTACAATTATATGTACACTTTCAGTAAAAAAAGGCCGGAGTTGGGGACCAAGCTATTTCTAGCTTGGACTGGTTGGTACGAATATCGTTGTCTTTTTCAATTTTCAGGTTGCCAATGTAGCTCAGAATGATGTTAATGATTTGTCCAATGTACTTATGTTACAGGGTTTGTGTCTGGACATCACTGTTGCTGATTCTTCTTGCAATTTTCAATGCATGTAACATCATATCCAGATTTACGAGGATTGCAGGAGAGCTTTTCGGCATGTTGATTTCAGTGCTCTTCATCCAAGAGGCCATCAAGGTACTGAGCTTTTTAACAAGAAACAAAACAAGTTTCGAGTCTAGTGCATTGACTAACTCTCGTACATGCTTATTGGCAGGGAGTAATCTCTGAATTTAGTATTCCACAAGCTGAGAGTCCAGATAAGGAGGAGTTCCGATTTGAATGGCTCTACGCCAATGGATTACTCGCAGTTATTTTCTGTTTTGGTTTGCTTTTGACTGCCCTTAAAAGCAGAAAAGCAAGATCGTGGTGGTATGGCACAGGTAATAAATTGATATTTTTTTGTTTTATGATTTCATCTTTTTATGAAATTTTTCTACCAAAACTGGCTTTCGTTATTCTAAATAGCTGTTTTTGGGTGACTAATACAGGCTGGTTGAGAAGCTTTATTGCCGACTATGGGGTTCCCCTTATGGTCTTAACATGGACAGCAATGTCTTATGCTTTACCTAGTGAAGTTCCACATGCAGTTCCTAGGCGGCTCGTCTGTCCATTTCCATGGGACAAAGAATCACTGTACCACTGGACAGTCATAATGGTATTAGTTTTCTTTATTGACTTCTTGAGGAATTACGATGGTTCATATTTGGTCCCTATAAAGGCCATATTGCCTAAGACACTAATCAAAGGCTTGACATTTTAATTGCAGGACATGAGGAAGGTCCCAATCGTGTACATCTTTGCTGCTTTTATGCCAGCGATTATGATAGCAGGTCTATACTTTTTCGACCACAGTGTAGCTTCACAGCTGGCACAACAGAAGGAGTTTAATCTTCAAAAACCATCTGCATACCATTATGATTTGTTACTGCTAGGAATAATGGTGTGTTTTGGGAGCTTATCTATTTTTCCTGTTCTTTTGTAATATCTGTTCTGATTCTGCTGATGTATTTTGATTGTTACAGACATTGATTTGTGGGTTGCTTGGACTTCCGCCATCAAATGGGGTCCTTCCACAGTCCCCCATGCACACTAAGAGTCTTGCTACACTAAGGAGGCAGGTGATCCGAAAGAAGATGGTGAAGAGTGCCAAGGATTGCATGAAAGAAAATGCAAGCAACTCTAAGATTTATGGAAGGATGGAGGCTGTGTTTATAGAAATGGAAGGTGGCTCTCCTCCAAATCCCAAGGAGTTGGCAAACTTGAAGGAGGCTGTGATGAAAGCTGATGATAGGGGAGATTTGAAGGGAAAATTTGATCCTGAGAAACACATTGATGCTCATTTGCCTGTTCGGGTCAATGAGCAAAGAGTGAGCAACCTCTTGCAGTCGCTTCTTGTGGGAGTCTCAATATTGGGAATAGCCGCGATCAAAATGATACCTACCTCAGTTTTGTGGGGATACTTTGCCTATATGGCAATTGATAGTCTCCCAGGTAGTCAGTTCTTTGAGAGGATTTTGCTTCTCTTCATCAGCCCTAGTCGCCGTTACAAGTAAGTCATTGTTTTAAGTGGTTTAGAAGTTTTTGTTAAAGAATTTTAGCCAACTTTCATGTGAAGGCACAACAATACCTCTTAATTTGGAACAGTTTTAGTTTGTTTTTCATCAAAATTGGACTTCAACCCAGATTCACAAAAGCGATAATATTAGAGACCCCATGAGAATCTTTTCAATGTGTTGCAGATAGTTTTCATTCAAATACACTGTGATGGTACTTCGGAATTTAGATCATAGGCTTGATTTTCATGTTCTCATTGTCTTACTGTCTTGGACAGGGTCTTGGAAGGTTCTCACTCTTCATTCGTGGAGTTAGTACCATACAAGTACATTGTTGGGTTTACGCTCTTCCAAGTGGTTTACTTTTTGATGTGTTTCGGGGTGACATGGATACCTATAGCCGGAATATTGTTCCCATTGCCATTCTTCCTTCTTATCAGCGTAAGGCAACATGTGCTACCCAGGTTCTTTCACCCTGCCCATCTTCAAGAACTTGATTCTTGTGAGTGGGAAGAATGTCCTGGTGCTCCGCAAGTAAGTCCTTTTAGCTTGCATCTAATTATTATCCACAGATAAAATATAGCAATGTCTATGATGATGAAATTAAAAAATAAAATAAAAATAAAACTGGTGTTTTGTGTGAGTAGGAAAAACCACATGAAGCTGGCGGTGACGAGGAGGGTACAGAGTCGTTCTTTGATGCTGAGATATTGGATGAGATGACAACCAGCAGAGGCGAGTTGAAGCTTAGGACCAGCTTCAGTAGTACTGAAGACAGGTTTTCTCAGGTAAGTTAAAACAAGACAATTTGTTTATCCTTTCTTGTGACTTGCTACTACAAACAACAACATATGTCATGCCACATTGCCTTTGCATATTTGTGCAGGTGCATCCCGAAGATGCTCCCCGAATATGACAAGACAGTGGATTCTGATTAGAAAGAAAGTAGATTGATTGATTGAGCTTCTGTTTTGTGCCTTGTGATGAGAGGATGATGATCAGTATGCTCCTCATCCGAGGATTGCTGACAAATGCGTCTTTCTGTCTGTTGTGCCACTCAATTATAGCAGAAGATATTAACAAAATACAGAAAGGGGAAAGATAGGAAGTCCTAGTTTGAAAAGACAAGGTTATAAAGAAAAGCACATTTGGAAGGTCGACATTGTTTTCTCAAGCAAAATTAGAACAAAGATGGGGTAGTGAACAGAGGGATATGGAAGTGTAAAGGGATTCAGGAATACTGTACACTTATATGCAAAATTGAACAAAGGGTGTAAATCCTTTTTTGACAAGAACCAAGTGGTTTATTAGAAATTCACTTTAATTGGTTCAATGTACTTACAAAAGTTTGTGGCTAAATCACAATTAGATTAGATCCCAGTATTCATTTAGTAAATCATTGTTTCTTTTTTGTTCAATTTGCCTTTTAGTGTTTCCAATGGGTACAACGAAATCATCGATATTCGATAATGTTAGACATGAGCCGAGCGAGCCAACCTGTTGGGAAAGAAATGTGTGAATCAGCCCGAGCTTTCCACAAAGAAATTCGAACGGACCTTTGGAGAGACCGAGAGAGTATCCGTAGTTTGCAATACTGAGCTCATTTGTCACCTCGTTCTTGTTAATTGTTCTATCTATAACCTTTTCTCGAATAAAATGATGCTCAATCTCAATGTGTTTAGTTCTAGCATGACAAACTAATATTATAAACAAACTTGATGGCACTTTGATTATCATCAAACAGAGCAGTAATTAAGCATGTGAATTGGATGATAAATATCCTTAATAAGTCTTCAAAGCCAAACACACTCCAGGGCACCAAGTGTAGCAGCCTTGTACTCTATAGGGACGGAAGCTTTTATTCAAACCTGCAAAATTGATCTTTAACCTCCCCCATGTTGTAGTATAAAATGTATAAATACCGTATATGTCTATATCATGTAAACAAAATACGTAAAAGTATTTAGATATGTACTTGAGTGTATAATCATAGGTACTTGAGTGTATGAAGACTTATGTAAACATGCTTTACCAAAGGACAACAAGCATGGCAGAAAATCATCATCAAGATGGTTATCATTTTGATTTTATCTTTGAGCTTTCACACTTCAAATGTATTCCTATAAATACCCCTTTGTATGAGATGAATAAACACATTGAAATCTCCATTCTCTCTGAAATATTACTCTCTCTTTCTGTTTGTCAATTCCTCTTGTTCTAAAACACGTTATCAGCACGAAGTTGCTCTAGAATTAGAATCGAAAATTGACGAAAGAAGAGTTCATCATCGATTGAAGTCATTTTTCCAAACCTACAAAAAATCCCCAAACCCTAGCTCAGATCAAAGCCCTTGATTCCAGGAGCCCGGAACCTGTCTCAGAATCGCCAGAACCGGCCGGAAACAGCCTGAACCGGCCGGAAACAGCCTGAACCGGCCGCCGGAAGTAGAAAAACCAAACCGGACCGCTGCCGAGACCTGCCGAGAGCTGCGCAGCAGCTGCCGAGCAGCTTCAGAGAAGCTGCCGAGGCCCCTGCGCAGTAGCTGCCGAGCCATCTGCCGAGTAGCTGTCGACACATCTGTCGACAGATTTGCGGGGCGACTTTCAGACAACTTTTCAGGCGACTTTTTCGACACTTTTCCGGCGAATTTTCGGACGATTTTTCTCGACTTTTTCCAACGATCCTTCCAGTCACCTCCGATAATTTTTCCGGTCAAAAATTTCCGGCAACACTATTCCAAGGTATTCTTTACTAAAAGTTCCCGTTTTTGAGTTTTTATTTATTTTCTCTCCTTTTTCCTTTTTCTCGGGAACTTACAATCAAAAGCGGAATTATAGAAATTCACTCCAAACGAACTAAGAGCGTTCGTAATCAATGAACTAAGAGTGTTCACAATGATTCTTGGAAATTGATTTCTTGGTAGCATAGCTCGGAAATCTTATTATTTTTCGTGGAAGTTTTAACTCCGAAACTAATATTTTCTTCTTATCTTCAAGGATGTCGAATGAACCTAGACTCGATTTTCAAATCATTGACTCAACAGGTTCGGATTACCATAGCTGGAAAACCGACGTTGAGAACCATCTCACATCAAAGGGGATATTGCCCATCATCCATGAACCAAACCCGGCCCTTGTGTTCCCTCGAACACCCAAGAAGCATGCACAAGCAATCATCTTGATGCGACGTCATATGGATAAAGCACTCAGACTAGAGTACATGTCCATCAAAGATGCAAAGGATTTATGGGAGGCACTACAAGAGCGCTTTAACAATATCCAAGATTCTCTCCTCCCTGACTTGAAGGTTCAGTGGAACGATGTACGCTTCTCAGACTTCAAGTCTATTGCTGAGTACAATTCAGAAGCTCTTCATCTCAAATCCATGTTGAGGTTCTGTCAAAGACCCCTCACAGAAGAAGAGCTAATTGAGAAAACTCTCTCCACCTTCCCCGTTGCAGCAATTTTGCTATCAAAGCAGTATCGCACTGAAGTAAATGCTGGACGAATTACGAGGTTCAATGAACTCATAAATATTTTATCGGTAGCCGAAAAGCACGACAACATTCTCGTAAAGAATTATAATTCAAGACCCATTGGAACCAAGAGCGTTCGTGAGGCAAATTATAATGCACCCAAGAGAGGGCACAAGGAGCGGTACCCCAGCAATAGGGGACATGTGTACCCTAATAATAGGGGACATGAAGGACGAACAGGTCCATATAACCGCCCCAATAGAGAAGGAAACCGCAACTTTAGAGCGGGCACACGTGATGGTAACTCCACACGTGGAAGAGGGAGATATGGCAACACCGGCCGTGGAAATATCACCATGAGCCGTGGAGGTCGCACCATGCGTCGTGGTAGTAGCAGCAACCCTCCTAGGGGATATCCACAACGTGCACAACGTGCAAAACCTGCACAATCTGTACAACCTGCACAACCTATACCTCAAATGAAGGGAGGGAACCACAATGACATGTGTCATAGATGTGGGTCAATCGAGCATTGGTTTAAACAATGTCATGCAAGTACCCAATTAGCTGCACGCTACAAGGAGTACAGGGAAGCAAGAGAGCAAGAAGCTAACCTTGCCAAAGATGAAAATAGTGAAGATGTCAATCTCACTGTTGAGGACTTCAAAGCTGTAGATGAAGAGCACGAGGATGCCACAGACTTTGATTAGAATAATCCTCTTTCTGTTTTCCAAGAATGGCAAATGTGCCTTAGTCAATAAATAACAATTGTATTAAACTCCTTCTTATGTGGCGTACCCAATGAAGTATGATGTCTAGGAAAGCAATTGAGATCGGGGTATTTAAGCGAGTCTCGCTCCACCAACATCTCTCTACTTTCCTGGTCATATTTCATTGGAATTACCAAACGGATTGAGTGATAACAATTTGTCTAAAGTTTGATATTTGGAATAGACTTATGAATAACTTTGATGTAATCATTGGCTATTTTCCCTATTAATAAAGTATCACATTCAATGTCATGGACATGTGTTAATATTCCGAACTTTATCCCTTTTCAGTATGTTTTCCGGAGAATTGGAATGCCTCCTTGATAGTGGCTCCACACATACTATATTACGACATAGGAAATTATTTTTATGGATGACACCCAGTCAATCCTCAGTAACTACGATGGTAGGACTATCACAATTGATTCATGGTCGAGGACCAGCTCAATTTTTGTTATTAAATGGCACAAATGTTAATATCGCCGAAGCTCTATATGCTCCAAGGGTCGGAAGGACCCTATTAAGCTTTAAAGACATAAGAGCCAATGATTTTCATGTGGAAACACATTGTGAGAATGGACAAGAGTTCCTTTGCATCACCTCTAAAAACTATGGAAATACACGAGTTTTAGAGAAACTTATGTGTCGCTCTAGTGGATTGTATGCAACCACTATTAGAGTCATTGAATCCAACCATGTCATGAATGAAAATTTATGGGATCCTGACACATACAAGCTTTGGCACGACCGTTTGGGACATCTAGGTCGTGACATGATGCTCCGTATATTAAAAACTTCACACGGACATCCATTCTTCAAAACGAAAAGAAGTACGAACCAAACATTGGTCCAAAGAGTTACTTTTAAAGCATATCATTCGTTTTGCAAAGCTTGCTCTTTAGCAAAGGTAGGATCAAAACCATCCTATGCAAAGGACACTAAAGAAAATATACCATTCTTACAAAGAATACAAGGTGATATTTGTGGACCTATCCAACCAACTTACGGACCATTTAGATATTTTATGGTGTTGGTTGATGCATCGACACGTTGGTCACATGTCATGCTCTTATCCACAAGAAATGCTGCATTTGCTAAACTCCTAGCACAAATCATTATATTAAGGGCTCACCACCCTGATCATCTTATTAAGTCAATTCGTCTTGACAATGCTGGAGAATTTACATCAAGAACCTTTGATGATTATTGCATGTCCATTGGGATTGAGGTCGAACACCCTGTCCCTCATGTACACACCCAAAATGGACTCGCAGAAGCTGCTATTAAAAGACTTCAAATGGTTGCCAGGGCATTGGTTATGCGCACCAATCTCCCTATTTCTGCTTGGGGCTATGCAATATTACATGCAGCTGTGCTTATTCGTCTGAGACGCACTGCCACCCAACCCTTTTCTGCGTCCCAAATGGTGACTGGGTATGAGCCTAATGTCTCACACTTACGCATATTTGGGTGTGCAGTCTATGTGCCAATTGCGCCGCCACAGCGCACCAAAATGGGTCTTCAAAGACGCTTAGGCCTTTATGTTGGATATGATACTCCAAGCATTATCCGCTACATAGAACCCTTGACAGGTGATTTATTTACCGCTAGATTTGCGGATTGTCACTTTGATGAGACAGTCTTCCCGTCATTAGGGGGAGACAAGAACATTAATGTTCAACAGAAAAGACAGGAATTGTCGTGGTCTGTCCCCACTTTGTCTCATCTTGATCCCCGAACCACACAGTCTGAAATAGAAGTACGGAGGATTCTCGATCTTCAGAACGTAGCAGAATCAATGCCTGATGCGTTTTCTGATATCGCTAAAGTGACAAGATCACACATACCTGCTGCAAACGTACCTGCAAGGATTGATGTTCCTAAAACTAAAGGACATGACATCCCCTCTATGGGTGATGCAGTGGCTAGACCCATGGCTTCTGCTAGAAAGCGCGGGAGGCCTATAGGTTCGATGGATTCTCGTCCAAGAAAAAAAGCGAGCTTGACACAAAATAATCCATTAATCATCGATATAAATAAACCATCTCATGAAAAAATTCCGGATTATGGTTATGTCCAAGAGACATCATTGGAAGAGGCTCCAATAGTAGAACCAATTCCAGAGAATAGAGAGATCTCTATGAATTACACTAGTATACATGTAATTATGGACAAAAATTCTATGGCTATTGATGATGCGTTTGCATATCATATTGCAAAAGGAATTATAGAATACGATGATATCGAACCTCGCTTCGTTGAAGAATGCCAACGAAGAGCAGATTGGTCAAAATGGAAAAATGCGATCCAGACTGAATTGGATTCACTGACAAAGAGACAGGTATTTGGGTCTATAACACTGACACCACCAAATATAAAACCTGTTGGCCATAAATGGGTCTTTGTTAGAAAGCGTAATGAGAAAAATGAGGTTGTTAGATACAAAGCCCGCCTTGTGGAGCAAAGTTTCTCACAACGCCCTGGAATCGACTACGAGGAGACATACTCTCCCGTAATGGACGTTATAACATTCGCTACCTTGTCAGTTTGGTAGTTTCCAAAAAACTTGACATGCAGCTCATGGATGTGGTTACAGCATATCTCTATGGGGATCTAGATTCAGAGATATATATGAAGGTTCCAGATGGACTTCAATTACCCAAATCAAGTGGCTCTAAACCGCGGAGCGCATTTTCAATAAAATTAAGACGCTCACTATATGGATTGAAGCAATGCGGACGGATGTGGTATAACCGTCTAAGTGACTACTTGATTGGGAAAGGATATGTTAACAATGAAATATGCCCTTGCGTGTTCATTAAAAGAACAAGATCCGGATTTGCAATTGTAGCAGTTTATGTTGATGACATGAACCTAATTGGAACTCTAGATGAGTTAAAAGAAACTGCTACATATTTAAAATCTGAATTTGAGATGAAAGATCTCGGGAAAATACGGTTTTATCTCGGAATAGAACTCGAGCACCATATTGATGGGATTATGATCCATCAGTCAGCATATACTCAAAAGTTACTTAGGCGTTTTAATGAAGATAAAGCAAAGCCTGTGAGTACTCTCATGATCAACCGTAGTCTTGAGCCCATGAAAGATCTGTTTCGTCCAAGGGATGAGGACGAAGATTTATTAGAAGCTGAAATACCATACCTAAGTGCGATAGACGCATTATTGTATTTAGCTCAATGCACAAGACTAGATATCTCATTTGCAGTAAACTTGTTAGCTCGACACAGTTCTGCGCCAACACGCCGCCATTGGATTGGTATAAAGACAATCATTCGATATCTAAAAGGTACGATCGATATGGGCTTGTTCTATCCCTACAGAGAGAAAAGAAATTTGAACGCCGGCAACACTATCCATAGTGACCGAAGTTCTCCTCCTCCCCTCCATCAAAATGATGTTCTGACGGGTTTTGCTGATGCAGGGTATCTCTCTGACCCTCACAAAGGTCGCTCCCAAACAGGTTATGTCTTTACCATGGGAAGTACCGCGATATCTTGGAGATCTACAAAACAGACTCTTGTTGCTACTTGCTCAAATCATGCAGAGATTATTGCACTACATGAAGCCGTGCGTGAATGCATATGGCTAAGGTCTATAAATGAACCCATTAATTTCGGGGCTTCCATTTTGGGAAGCTGAAGAGAGAGAGAGAGAGAGAGAAAGAGAGAAAACTCGAGAGAGAGAGAGAGGAGGCTGGCAATGGGCTTCCCGGCCTCACTGGTAACGTTCCGGCCACCCCCAGCCGTGAAACCGGACTTTTATGGACCGCCTCATCTTCCTCTCCCTTCTTGTGGCAGCGGTGTATGACGTTAGTGGCAGTGGACTGCGCAACAAGCTAGATTTCCAGTGAGCTCATTCTTGGTTTTCTGATAGATTCTCGATTTTCGGCCATTCTAGGCAGCACCACCATCTGGGCTTTTTACCCCTTCCTCCACGGTTCTAATCCACTAAGTTTCATGCTCCAATTCAGCTGGAGGAAGGAGAATCAAAGATTTGAGCCAAATTTGGAGGTTTCGGGTTTGAGGTAAAGTTGGCCTTATACACTTGAAATTGATCAATGTTGTAGTTGTAAAACATGTTTGAGATGTTGGGATGATGTTGTTCGTGAATTTTGGTGGCCGGATTTTGGAGTTGGCTGGTGGCGTGTGGGGCCCACGCGCCGACACTATTGGTGTCGCGTGGAGGCGCGTAGAGCAGTTTCTAGTTTTCAGTTTTTAACTAGATAAATTAATTGTGAATTTCAAAACTTGTAGATATGATTTTTGATGAAAATCGGAGAGGTTTGATATTGATTTTGAATTTTCAAAGTTCAATAGTTCGGTTATCGATTTGCAAGAATTCTACCATCAGATTTCTCTCCGTTCTACCCTAGAACTTTTGAATTAAAGAACTGATGTTAATGGTGAAGTTTTGGTTTAATCAGAGAAGAAATGGAAATGTTGATATATGATGATATGATTGTTGGAATCGTATTTATTGCCAGAATGCTATTAAAGAATCATAATTATGTACAGGGCAACGTACCGCGTTATTGTTTGACGAAGGGAACTATTGCGGGGTTGCCTAAATAGTACTGTGAGTGGACCTTTGCTTTTAAGTTAAATTGCATGCAGTATATGTTTGGGTATTTAATTATCTTATTGATTTTTTTATAATGTTTTTTATGATTTATCGAGAATGATTGAATCATGCTTTCGAGGGATTAAATTATTGGGTTATTTATGATTTATCGGCAAGGAGTTTATTTTGAGTTTTACGATTTCACGAGCTTGATTTATTGAAACTTAATTATGGTTTACGAGATCAGTATTGCAATTTCCTTCCCGATGGCTTTTAGTAGATTGCGAGCCAGTATTTATGAGTGACTGAATTGAGAAATGATTTTCAAGAAGTGATTGATTGATTAAATATCTATGATTTTTCCTGAGGATGAGATTGATGTTTGACATGGCATATTTCGAAAGGAAAATGGTTTTGAAAAATGGATGAATTAATAAGGAGGTTTTTATCAGCGCATGCGCATATTACCTGGTCAGCAGTCCCCTCCAGGCAATTGTCTGGTCGGCAGTCCCCTCCAGACAATATTTTGGTCAATAGTCCCCTCCAGAATATTTTGGTCGGCAGTCCCCTCCGGTGCATCATCTGATCTGTTGTCCCCTCCAGATGACATGAGGTAATTAGTCGGCAGTCCCCTCTAACTACCTGTGGTTAATAGGCAACCCCTTTGATGCGTCATCTAGTCAGCAGACCCTTCCAGATGGCATGAGATGACTAGTCAGCAACCCTCTCTAATCATCGAAGGTTTTACATGGAAAGGTGGATATTGAAAGGAAGTGGGTTTGAGACGTTTCATTATGAAATGTTGATTGTTTAAAGGAAGTGAATTTATAATGTTTTATAAATTGCACTGCATGCCGGTTTTAAAGAATGAAGAAATGAGGAAAGCATATAGTTAGTTATTTTCGTAAATTATTTTATTTATGTCCACTCACTCTAACGGTTTTTAAATGTTTTCAAATGCCCAGTTTGCAGGCCAGTTTTTCTTGAGGTCGAGCATATATGGGGTTGAGGGGCATAGCTGTCATAGCTTCCGCATTATAAAAAATATCGGTCTTTTATCTTGTATCCTATCCTCTTGTAACCCATGAGATTAATATTCTCAAGTTCAGAATTGTTTTGTGAAATGAAAGATGTTGTGTTTTACGGAGCAGGGTGGCTCCAGAAGAATAATGTTGGATTGTTTGGAAGTGTTTTGTCTTTCTACAGGTGTTTGAGTGGTCCACTTTAGAAGAGGTTAGCCAAATTTTTGGTAGAACTTCTTCTAAAATGGACCCCGCATGACCACTTCAGATTTCATGGTGAAATTCAGGGCAAGTCTTATCACATTTAATCGAACAATATCAATTTCACAAACATAAAATATCTCAATCAACTGTCATCACATCCATAATTCAATAATAATCCAAGTATCCATAATTCACAACCAAATTTTTAATCCAAAACATTTATCTCAATTCACACTAATTAAAATAAACTCAACCAATAGCAGTATCTAATTTTGCAAAAATCTCGAAGGCGTCTCTGAGCTTCTCGGAACTACCTTGGCTTCGAAAAGTAGGTTTCGACTAGCCGCGGCGGTCTTCCCTCAAGCAAGGCGGGGTTCGTGGAATGCTGGTACATCGGCAGTGTGGGGTGAGTTTCTACGTCGATCGTGTTTTGTAGCAAGAGTCTTCTGGATCAGAGGCTTCTCGGATCTGCTTTTGGGCGCATTTCATCCTTGGTTCCGTGGCGACGGATTGGGTCTAGGTTTTGCTCTGATCTGGGCGTCTTCTGGATTGTTGCGGATCAGAATCTAAGAAGTCGACCATGGTGGTTCGACAAGATTTTCTCTCAGGCGTTGCAGCGGTGACCTTGAGGGGACGGTTTGGCTGTGTCAGAAAAGGAAGGCGGAGGTTGACTTGTGGTTGAACAAGATTGGTTAAGGCTAGGTCAGGTTGGGTCTAGAAGCTTCGGGCAATGGTAGAGGACCAGGGGCGATTGCTGAATTAGTGACTGGAGGCTGTTTCTCTGTGTGGCTCGTTGCAGGCGAGTTTGGTGAGGGAAGGTGGAGGAGATGGGCTTTGGCTACTTGGGCCTCCGTCTTCCTGGGTCACTGTTTGTGGCTTGGCTGGGATAGCCTATATTTCTTCATTTATCTTTGTTGGATTATGGATGTTGTGGGCATTTGGGGAGCAGCATAAGGCTTTTTGGTTTTGTTTTAAATAACTAAGCGCGGCTCGACTCCTACCCATTTTTTATCCTTGATCATTGTTGTGTGCTGATTGATGAGTGGCAATTTACACCATTATAGGTCTTAAGCGTTAATGCTTGTCATGTCGATTGCTTTAATTTAGGGTTCGATGTAGGGGTTTTTTATTTCTGTTTTTTCTTCCTTGCAGTTCCTTTATGTTTTTAGTTTTTTTTTTTGTTAGAGAGATTTGGGCTGCTTTTGCAGTTTGTATTATGCTTGGACTTGTATGATGAGTGGTTTCTTAAAGCCATCTAGCTTGAGCAGTGATGTCGTAATATATTGGAACTTGATTCCATTTCCTTCAAAAAAAAAAAAAAAAAGAACTCAACCAATGACCATAACTTCCTTAAACCATAATAAAATCAACACGAGCTTAGTTGGATTTGAGGCTATGGCAAACTTATGTGCAAATAATGTAAATTTTCACATGTTTTGATGTTTATGCGTGTTTTGAATCTTTTGGCTACTATACTTTCATGTATCATAAGCATGTGTATAGTTTGGATTAATTTCAGTTTACCTACTCCAACTTTAGGTCTAACTTCATGTTAGTCCCTGATCTTCTAATTTCATCAAGATTACTCTTACACTTTCAATTTTAGTCAGTCGTGTCCAATTCTATAATCGCCGTCCAAAATTTCCATTAAGTGATGACGTGGCAGGAGACAAAATGCCTAAGGGCTAAAATAGACAATTTGCATTTCATCTGCTCCTTTTATTTTTTTTATCATCTGCGTGTTTGTTGACCACATTGACCCAAACCCCAAATTCCTAAGCCACCTCGATCATACGGAGGATGGCTTTAAATCTCTCATAGATGAGGAAATCAAGGAGGAGATAAACTCGATTGAATTCGAGGCTGGAATTGCACCATTTGCAGAATCGGATCCAAACCCAACATAACGAGTTCGACCCATTCGGAGTCACCTTCTTACCTGAAGAAACTATCGCGACTGCGATTTCAATCTATTGTTCTTCTTCATGAAGATATCGATCTTCTAGGTGGTTTCAGGCCATCCAATCTCACTCTTAAGATTCTCAGTCTCCGATTTGCAACAGTCGCCGGAGACCTATGCTCCCGCCGATTCCCAAACCCAGAGATCGTCTTCTTCTTCTTCTGCTCGGCGTCGATAATTCCCTCGCTGCTGCCTGTCTTCGTTGTCTGTGGTTAGGGCTTAGGGTTTCAATTGGCGTTGTACTAATCAAGGTTAGGGATAGCTTTGGTTTTCAATTTTGTTATGGCTTTGTAGCTTTGGGAGTTCTCCACCCGATTATACTCTACTAGTGGAAATTTCATGGGTTCTCATGAATCTCATCCTCGTCCTCTTCCTAATGCATCTCTAGCTCTATGATTTGACTATTATTCTATTCTCAACAAACTCTTTGAAGACCCATCATTCTCTGATGGTGGAATTGCATGTGTTTAACGTAGAATTGATCTCTTGAAGTAGAGTGAAATAAAGATTGATCTCATCCTATTCGCATCTTGGGGATTTTGAATGATGGGTTAGGCAGATCTGGTAATTTTTTTGTTGAGGAATGATCGGTGGCTAACGACTGTTTCTGTCGACTTCGCTGCCGTTGGTGGTGGTGGAGCCGGCTGGGAAAAGCTTGAAGAAGGTGAAGTTGGTAGGCCCAAAAGGCAGTGTCAATTTGTTGCAGGTTTATTAGATGATGACCGTTTTCTCAAGGCTTCGTAGAGTGTCCATGAGGTTTCTTAGATGTTAGAGGCTACCCGAATCCACTATCACTCTAATTTTGTTGATTGTCGAGGTAAGCAATATCTATCAATCAATTCCATTTTCTGTGATTTTGGGAGAATTATGGGTAAAGTTTTGTGCTTTATGTATGGATTTGGGATTTTATTGTTGGATCAATGAATTTTAATGTTGGGTAGATGAGATTTTCAATTTTATGCGTTCCTGCAAAAGGCTATGTGCATATCAAGTTGGAATTACTGAGAAATCATAATGGTGATGAAGTGTATGCTAATTCAAAATTGCCAAAACTTTTGGTCTTTGGAGCTTGTGTTATTGGTCTTGGGCAGAGAACAAGTGAAGATACTAGAAATATATTCATTTATGTAATATTCTTTTGGTTAAAAAAGTGGTAAAACGCTTCACAAGGGTATTATTGGAATTTAGTTAGTATGTTTCCTGACATGTCATCACTTAACGGAAATTTTGGATGGAGCTTGAAGAATTGGACACAGTTGATTAAAATTGGAAGTGCAAGGGTAATCTTGATGAAATTGGAAGATCAGAGACTGACATGAAGTTGGACCTAAAGTTGGAGTAGGTAAACTGAAATTAATCCTTATAGATTTATCATCTAGAACCAAGAAGCATGCTTTAGGAAATTAATGAATCGGAAACATGAACTTGATAACTCTTGATTCTGTGAGCATGCGTAGCTAAATAGGTGGTGGCTTAGCTTATTCCTAAGGGGAAGAATTAAGTTGCTTGAATTTCTTACCTTGAAATTAAAGCATGATGTTGTGAGTTTAGTTTTCGAAAGAATTTAGGCTCACGGGAACATAGGCTATTTAGGATCTGGAAGATTAATATAAAGGTCATGTAATTTAGCTTTGCTTCGGAAGAGATTGCTAAATTGCATGATTAGTTGATTTCTTAATAGCTTTAGCAAAGCACTAAAGGGAAGTCTGTCAAAGCATGTTATTACATCAAATATGGGTTACACTTGTGCATGAGTAAGGTTAGATGCGATATCTAAGTCTTTATTTTTCTCATTGATTTAGTCTCTACATTTTTATTTGTGTATTTTATTTGGTGCATTTAATTTTCTTTATCCAAATTAAAATTAACCAAGCTGCTCACTACCACAATTGTTGATACCATCCTCATGATCTTTAGTTTCCAAATGGCTAAGGTTGTGAACTTGTAAAAAGGTAGACTTATATGTGTTTTCTAGGTTTATTTTCACGGTGATCTAGTTAGGGTAGAGTTACTCAATCCCTTAGGTACGATACTCTCACTTTCCCTAAAACTTGACCTCCTATACTTGGGAGTAGGGCACATTCATACTTTGATAGCTCTCATTCCGTGTCAAAAATGAGAATAATTAAATAACATAAAGGATATACGAATTTTTGTTCATGTCAGAGGAGGAGAGAGAGTTACGTGTGAGTATTAATTGCTCTCCATCAGCTACGTACAGTTTCTGTGATGACATTGGTACAAAAACGCCATTAGAGTTGGCACATCAAAAGTCAGACTCTTTTGGTGTACGTAAAATCCAATATCAGAGGACCGTTCCAATGAGAAATGAAGCCTAAGGCGAAATTTTAGAAGATCCTTAATTTTTAAATTAAGGCCTCAAATTTTAATTTTTCTTTATTTTGTTCCTATATATACTATCCCTAATAGAGTCAAAAGCCAAAAATTAGTGGTTGTCGCTACAGGCCAGTAGTGGTTGTAGAAAAAGAAAGCGTGTGTTGAATCCTCTACCGATTTATTTGTTTCATATGCAATCAAATGTGTCTTCTTCTCTTCCATATTTCCAAAGACGATTGCGTCTCCTCATCCCCATCTTTAATTCTCAGAAGCTCCCATGATGACGTACGTATATACAAATTTCAACCCATTAGGCCCCATGCAATGTTCCGTTTGCATAACATGCCGTTTGTCTAAATTAGCAGTTCATAGTTTCATACTACAAAATGTCGGTGGTTGTTGCAGAATTGCATGTAGTAATTAATTGATGGAGCATGTACTTCTTGGAGTTGGAAGGTTGAATATGCCTTCTCCTCTCTAAATTTTAAGAGCTTAATCAGTTCATTTACATACAAATTTGCAGACAAAAATGTATAACTCGATCGACTCAAAAGAAAGTCAATTTGGTTTAATTATTTACCTATATTCTTACATTTGGATCAGCTGGGTATCGGTGTTTCTCGTGAATTTATTCTTTTATTTGTTGTTGTTTTTTGGATAAAAAAAGAAAGAAAGTGTTTTCTCGAATATAGAGACGACGAGCTCCGCAAAAAGAAGCAGGCCGGGCATTGTTCTAAATGTCGGCCATGGACCCTGAAAAAAACCCTGAAGAGTATTATCATACGGAGAAGGACCTGTACCTACTTCATGTTTTATTTGTCCGTATGTGTGTTAGTTTGGCTGGCTTGGTCTGTCGATTGTCTCACCATTTATCGAGATCGAGATCGAGATCGAATAAACTACAATTTAGGGTTCAGTCAAATAGTACAGTCCTGCCGCCCTGGTACATATTATATGACATGGGAAGGTACGAGCCGGCGAGTTAAGTGTTGAAGCTGATTCGCTGAATTAAGGTATAAGCAATGTCTAGACTGCATGGGCTTGTTTAGTAGCTATTCTATCTTATCGGTAGAATTAGATATTGCCATATAATCAAGATTCGATTTGAAATATTCAATACCATTACGCAAGATTTATACGGAGGCTAAGCCCTTCAGTTGACATTAATACTAGTTTAATGGTAGTGTCTTAAAATTAGTGTGATTAACTGATCACTGATAGTCATAAAAAAAAAAAACTGATCACTGATAGAGAACACAATTATTTGTATCATTTTTTCCTTGAAGTATAGAATCTTTCATCTTCCTAGATTATTAATTATAATTTTTCTGTATTCATATTCATGCATTACTATAATGTGTTAGATCGACCATTCGCAGAATACTAGGTAGTATGCCCGCGTTTAAGTGCGGGTTTTATAATTGATAGACTGTAAACTAGAAGGGAGATAAGAGAAGTTCAAGTCTGAAGAAAGGAAAGAGGGGTTGATGAGGAGGGAAAGAATGAAAAAAGATAAATAAATATTGGAGTTTATATCCGAGAAACGCATTAGAGTGTTTTGAACCTAATGACCAGTTGTCAACATAGTAGAGAAGTGAAAGAATTGGAACAGAGCTTTAGAGGAGATATGATCTACTCCCACATATTGTTAGAAATTTGAATTCTTGGACACCTCAAATAATATGGCATTTCATTAATTGATGAATTGGAATATAATTTTGAATTTTGCATGCCTCGATAATGTGAGGATCAAGCAAAGATATTATAGTAAACTTAGAGTAACTCCAACGGTTTCTCCATAATTTTTGTATTATAAGAAAACAAAAGTCTAAGTTTTAGCCTATTTTACTTCTCCAACACCAATAGATTCCCTATTTTACAACAATCTCTAAAAACTCCATAATTTTTCCTTAACATTTCAGAGATTGCTATAAATTTAGGAAATTTTGTTTTCTCTTTACTCACTATCCCTAAAATGGGGATAGTTATAGGGAAACTGTTGAAGCAAAATAAACTCATTTTTCTCTAAATAGAGAAAAATAAAATATGAGGAACTTGTTGGAGTTGCTCTTAATACAGTTTTTTGGTACTCATTCTCGATACTCTAAACTTAATATTTTTACAGTACTCATTTTCGATGCATACCATATATCGAGATGCACAATTATAAATCTACAATAACATCATTATATTAAAAATGATCGAACAAGTCAATAAGCAAATCTAATTATAGTGGTGTTCTCTTTTTTTTTTTTTTTTTTTAAACTCCTCACCCCACCCACCCTTACATATGCTAGTGAGAATCGAACTCATGACCTTTATAATGTTGAATTTATAATTTACCAACAAGTCATGGCTCACCGGCAAAAGCTATCCATGTATTTCTCCCCGTTTCTTGATATAAGTGTATGTACATAATTTCTTTTTCTTATCACATCCATTTTCTTGGTGAAACTGATTATAAACTTTACGTATAATTCGCCGAGTTGTTATTAATTTACTTAGTTAACTCGCGAATTATATGTGAATTAACGAATTTTTTAAAAAAGAAAAAAAAATTAAATTATTTTCAAAAATTCAGAAAAATTCGTGCTTTTTTTTAAGTCAATCGAAATATTCCTAAATTCGTATTATTCCTGAATTTTTCAATTAATAAAAACTAATTATAAAAGAATTATTCTGGAATAAAAAAAAGTCAAGTTCAAGATTAAAGTTTAAATTTTAAACTTTTATAATCAAAACATTATACAATTTTTTTGCGAAGGAGTAAACCTAGAGAGAAAAACTTTGAGGCCACAGTTGTCGTTCTTGCCTATCCGGCTGCACCTCGTTGCTGGTGCAGGCCTCTGGCCTCGTCGGTGCACGGTAAGTGCTGCCATATGGGTTATCTGGTGGGTTAGCATGCTTATGGCTCAGAGGTTGGGGTCGGAGTGTGTGTTTCTTCGTCTTTCTTGTTGGATGGTGGCTGTATCTAAGGCGATGTCGTGGCTGGGGGTTGGGATCGGTGAGCAGCAGCTTCTTGGCAGGGATGGAGCGGCGTCTTGTAGGGATCTAAGGATGGTGGATCGGGATTGGTGGCTACATGAGATGGTTTGCTGGTTTGATGAAAGGGATCAAGGCGGTACGTTGGTTGTCGTCGACCACGGGTGATCTGATGGCGAAGCAGATGTGATTGTGATGGGAGATCGAGGCCATCGATGGTGCAGAAGGTATGGTAGTCTGGTAGGGGTGGTGGTGCAGTGGCGACCTTGGTCAGAGACGGAGAGATGCAAGAAGGCCTTTGCAGGGATGGCGACATGATGGTAGGTGGTGCTGTGGTAATGGCAGCACGGCAGGAGAAATGACCGGTGATCGGAATAGGGGAGACGGAGATGCAGTTGGGTTGGGTATTTGTTGTTGGGCCCTTGTTGGTGGGCTAATGTACCTAGTGGTTTACGGTTTGGTTTTGTTTTGTTTTGTCGGTAATAAGTTCCTATCAAGATTTGAGTCGGACGCACAACAGGTTGTGACAGAGACAATCTTCCTTTTGGCCGTTTAGCGGGTCGTTCCTGTTTTGGAGTTGGGTCAGCAGTGATGGCAAAAATGTCTGGCTGTGGCATGGACAATCATCCTTGGCCTTCTAGTGGGTCGGTCATGTCTGGTTTCGTGTCAGAGATGATGGCGATTTGGAGCAATGGTGGATTGATGATGTTGACATTACGGTGGTAACGGTGTTGGTTTTACTTTAGTTCCAGATCTGACGGTCTAGCTATTCAATTTTATCGGGTTCGAAGTCACAACGAGTGTAGGCTTGGTCGATCGAAGGTAGACCGAGTGGACTCTGGTTGGTGAGTTACGGTCGACAAAGTTGAGTGTCAATGAGTCACTGCTTCTGAGCTTGGTGTCCATGTCATTTAGTTGTTGTGCAAGTTTTCTTTTAGTTGACGCGTTTTTGGCTCTTTTAGTCAGTGTCTTTATAGAGTTCCAGTGTGAAGTCTAGTGGCTATTTCTGTGTAACAGATGTTACCCAAAATCGTTGTAACTAGTTCATTATTAATTAAGTTTCTTCTTGATCGGAAAAAAAAAATTATACAATCAATAAAAAAAATTATACAATCAATAGTCACAATTATATTTTAAAAGTTACTATTTACACTTTTCATTTATTAAATAGAAAATTACTCACAAGTGTCATTTTAAAACTTTAATTAGCCATAAAGCCACCTGTTGTTTTTTGTACACATTAGGCCATTTTAGACCCAATCTATTTTTAGTCATGACAATTTTACCCTTCCACTGTATAACAAACAAAAATTTCTGCAATTATAAAAAACAATTCTGATCTCCGATGCACGACGCCGATTAGAACTCAGATCTCCGATTCTCTCCTCTTCCTCTCTCTCTCTCTCTGGCGAAACACTCATTTTCTCCACCATCACGTCGGTGCCTATCTCCTATGCACGATGCCGTTTCGTGATTGGATCTCTGATGAACGGCCCTCACTGGAACCAGATCTCTGATTCTCTTCTCTTCTCTTCCTTTCAACTCCACCGGCCGGCCATGTCTTCGTGTTAGGCTCCCTCGACGATTCCCTCAAATTGCTCCATCTCAAGTGCGTTTTCATCATACACCTTTTACAAGTCCTTTTGATTTTATAATCTGTTTACTTTTCTCAGACTTTTGCTTCCTAATTTTGACGTTCGACTTCAATATTTTTTAAATTAGCTATGATTCATCTAGTTTCTTGAAACTGTATGTATTTTTTGTGTTTCTGTAACGATTATCTCTAAGCTTCGTATTTTTGAACTGCATAATGCCTTATGTTTTCACAATCAATTTAGATGCTTTAGAGTTTCTGTGAAATTAGATTTTCTTTGTAATTTCTCATGTGTTTTTTAAGGTTGCTGAAAACCAAGGCTGAACCAAAAAAGACGATGAAGAAGGAGAAAGTTTAGAAAGTAAGCAAGAAGAAGCATGTTGATGTTCTGAAGCGTCCTATTGGAGCCTTCTCTTCTTCTTCATGTGAGAACAATTTTTTTTTACTGTTAGATTTGTACTGAGTGATCACTGTACTGTCAATGCAAGACCTTCAAATTGGAGTTTCCTGATTTAAATTATGGATTGGATGAGTGTTATCTTTATAGTCAGAAGCTTTATGCTCTATTTTTATTAATGATGGTAATAGTAGTTTTTTCTGGTAACAATAGCTTTGTTGATGTGACAATAGCTTTTGTGACCTCGCCGGAATAGATTTTGTTATTGGTAAGAGTAGCTTTTGTTATTGGTGATAGTAACTTTTGTTACCTAGCCGGAGAACTTACTGGAGTAGCTTTTGGTGTTGGTGTGAGTAGATTTTAGTGTTGTTGATAGTAGCTTTTGTTTCCTCGCCAAAGAATTTATCGGAGTAGGTTTTGTTGTTGGTGAGAGTAGATTTAGGTGTTGGGAATAGTTATTGGTAGGGATAGTAACTTTTGATTTTGGGAAGTGTAGCTTTTATTGCTAGATACAGTAACTTTTGTTGCTAGTGATAGTAGCTTTTGTGAGATCGCTGGAGGTTGCCGGAAATCTCATCAGAGTAGGTTTTGTTGCTAGCTACAGTAGCTTTTAGTGTTAGTGGCAGTAGCTTTTGTGGTCGTCGGAGTTGACCAAAAGTTGGCCGGCGACCCGCTAGAGTTCGCCGGAAGTCGGCCGAAGACCCGCCGAAGTTGACCGGAGACCTCGTCAGAGAGGAGAGATAATGAATGTTGATTTTGTACTCTAGTGGCATTTATGTAAATATATTGGTTTTTAATATCCAAAATATAACTCCCTTTTTAATCTAGTGACCTTATAAGGGAAAAAACTAGTTGGTAGCCTTATGGTTAAAAAAACATTCAAAGATGCACTTATATGTAATTAACCATTTATTAAATACCTTACATGTTTTGAAGGTTTGTCTATCCAAATTGTGATATTTGAAAAAAAGCTGTGATTCGCCTTTTTAATCAATTGGAGTCAATCCATTAATAGTAGAAAGAAGCATATAATACACAATAACCCGCCCTTTGAAGGGCCCATTCGAAATGAGTTACTGCCTAGAGATCCTAGAAACCTAGAAGCCCTAAGTAGAGACGCCTTGGACAGTGATGTAATTCAAGTAGCCAAGTAACTGGACACTACGAAGTTTAAAAAGAACTAGGTCAAAATCAAACTCCGATTTATGTTTAATCCACATGGCCACCCTACAAAAAGGGGACTTCCATTACCACCATAAACCACCTGGAGCCCAAACTATAATACAAAAACCATTTAGATCCCAAAATCGAACCAAAAATATTGCAAGGCCACAGCTAAAGACAAACCAGCTTGACAAGCAAACCCAGGGCAAAAATCAGGCCCATTGGTCTAACCACCAAGCAAGCTCCAGGAGATCCCCACCTTACCGCAGCCGCAACCCCTGCTGCCAGCAGGGCCGGCCCTAGACCGAGGCAAACAAGGCTGTGGCCTTGGGCCTCACTTTGGGAAAGGCCTCATTTCAAAACACTCTTCATATATATATATATAATATTTTTTTTTTTTTGAGAGAGCCAACTACCGAAGTGCCAATGCAGTGACTTTAGTCATTTAGTGTAGTCCCATAAGGCCATAAATTAGTGTAGTCCCATAAGGCCATAAATTATATCTAATGTCCGCCATATTCCATGCCTCCATATTCCATATTCCATGCCTTGTCGTCTTGAACTCTTGAATCTTGATATCCATAAATTATGGACCATAATCCATGTTTTGCACTTTTGCTCACCAATCAAGGGTGAGAATCAGAGAATGTCTTGATAGTTGAGTGATATTTATGTTTAAAAAACACAAATGGAGAAGCCAAATGTGCTAGTGTGCTACTTGTGGCTGACTCTTCTGGCATTTTGGGCATTCTTCTGCAGTTTTGCACTCAATTTCCTCCATCTTTTTTGTATCGGTACAACATTAAACACGCCAAAGCCTCCATTTATTCATCAATCAATCAATCATCGGAGTAGAAGATAACCAGGTTTCATTGTTCTTTATCATTTTATTCAAGGTTGAATTGCTCTCTTTGTTTTTGGTTGGAATTTGCTTGTTCGTTTTGTTTTTTATTAGAATTCTTGAGATCTTGAGTAATTGAATAGTTGTTTGATTTGTTTTTTAGTACTGAGTATCAGAATATGTCTACTAGGAAGTTTGAATATGGGTTTGGTAAACTTAAGAAAAAAAGAAGGATAGAAAAGCTAATTCAATCCCAAAAAGGAGCACTAGATAAGTATGTAACTGTTAAAGAAAAAGCTACAGGGTCAAGAGAAGAGACAGTAGCAAGTCCAATAGAGAATTTAGTGCCAATTGTAGAAGAAGATGTAGTTGAAAATGTAAATGTAGCAGAGAGTGTTGAACCAAATGTGGTAGAAAATCTAGAAGAAAGTGTTGAACCAACTCAACCAAGTGTGGTAGAAAATCTAGCAGAAAGTGTTGAACCAATTGTTGTGGAAAATCTAGCAGAGAGTGTTGAACCAAATCTAGTAGAAAAGGTGCCACAATTAAATGATATTAATATAAATATTTTTGATCCTAACCAATGGAAAAACATTGATGCACACTTCAAAAACTTATTAGTACAGAAAGGTCCTGTTAGGCATAAGGACTTAGATTTTCCTAAAGATGAAAAGTCTAGATATTTTGCTTCAAAACATTATACTTGCAGATCAACAAATGGTGAAATTCGTGAAAGAAAATGGCTAGTCTATTCAAAAAATCTAGATAGAGTATTCTGTTTTTGTTGCAAGTTATTTAATGCAAAGAATAGTAGAAGTCAGCTTGCTAATGAAGGATTTAGAGATTGGCAAAATCTTAGTGACAGGATAAAAGGTCATGAAAGAAGTATTCAACATGTCACTAATATGTGTTAGAAGAGAGGCTCTTAAAAAATAAGACGCTTGATAGAGCTCTACAACAACAAGTTAACAAAGAAAAAGTTCATTGGAGAAAAGTATTGAAAAGAATTATTGCTGTGATATTTAAATGGAAATTTCTCTTAGCTTGTTGTTTTATCGACATTGTTAAATTTTTGTTTCTGTAATGACCTTTTTTTTTCAGCCATTTTTTTTCTTAATTTGATTTTAGAATAAGCCTCTCTAACCTTCGCCTTAGGCCTCACTCTGTCACGGGACGGCCCTGGCTGCCAGATAATGCCAGAAGGGAAATTGAACCCAAAGCCAAACCCGAACACCACGAGCCATCCGATCCCCCAACCACTACCTCATGTCGTCATCTGTAGCAGCAGTATGTTGAACACCGCCTCCAACATAACTAAAAAAATCAGGGAAACCAATGGATGCTCACAACACCACATCGTGACGTCAAACAACAACCTTACCTTGACTGATTGAATTGCAAGGATGAACCCTTGATTACTTAGGGCAATTAGAAACTAAGTAGCAAGGCAGGAAGCCATATGTTGAAGACACGAGAGTGAGAGAGGAATCGCAGTGCTCCTCCACCAGCATGGAGGAAGGTGATAGAGATGCAGATAATCCGTATTTTATAATTTGCTATTTCCGTATTTTATGTAGTTAATATATAGCCAAGGAGGCAGCCGTTCTCATCGCTCTTTTAGTTTTAACATCTATTAAACTCTTCAGCTATGATTTACCTTGATTTTTCTTCAAAATTTGTGCTTTAGAAGTAATATTAACTACATGTAAGTACTAAAAATGACAAATTAGTTCGTATTTTTACGTCCCAATTTTTTCTTATATTTGTTTTAAACATGTATATATCAAATTTTATAATATGCAGTCTTCGTATTTTATGGCCAAATTTTTCAAAATAACTTTCACTAAAAGTTTCCGAATTACTGAACGTATGTATTTTAAATGTTTATTATCCCGAATATTACTAACTATGGTTATTGACGAGGCTCAAATTAATGCCTCAACCTGCTTATATCCAAAGTTTATGATTAGTTTGTCAAGTAAGGGCACGTTTACTTACTTGGAATATAAAATAATCATAAATCAGAGACAAATGGAATGGAAGAAGAAAGGAACCAGTATTGATTCCAGAAATTTGATTCCTAAACTCATCTCCTCTTTTCGTAATCAAATTTCTGAGTATTCATGAATTGATTTCTGCTTGTTTAGTTTATGGTTAATTTATCAAGTAAGGGCATGTTTACTTACTTACAATAAAAAATAATCATGAATCGGAAACAACTGGAATGAGAGAAGAAATGAATCGGTATTGATTTCGGAGGATTTGATTCCTAAACTCGTCTTCCCTATTCGTAATCAAATTCCTGAATATTCAAAAATCTATTCCTAACAAGCAAGTGAGACCAACACCCATTCTGATTCATTTATGTGTTAGTAAACACATGCATACTTTACCCGAAGTCATTCTGATTGCTTTATGTATTAGTAAACGCATAAATATTTTTACCCCATAATCATTCACTCTCATTCCAAATAAGTAAACGTGTCATAAGTGTAAATTGACCCTCACTATTAGTTTATCAAGTAAGATGGTCTCAGCTACCGCCTAAAAGCTAAGTGTCCACTGACCGCCCCGGTTAAGGGCTAGGTGTCGGGGAAAATCGTCTTGTAGATAGATGGGCACAGGGGCGATCTAGGCCGCGTAGGTGGCTTGAGCTTGCTAGCCGCTGGGCAGACTAACGCAAATCAAACCCACATTTCTCTTCCGATGTCTCTTTCTCTCTCTTGAAACTGGGATCGCTCGGTTTGCCGGCGACCCGCGATCAGGATATGACAACCCGGAACACGGTACGTTCGCGAACTGGATCGCAAATTCCGGCGTTTCAATCTGAAACTCGAGTTCTGATGATTCTAAATACCAAAAACTGACTGGATACCATTCTCAGTCGTGCGAAATAGTTGCAGAGTTATGCAACTCCTCTTTCTATCTATTAAAAATAATTTTTAATTCCTTCCTTCTTTTTGGATAAAGTCAAGGAGAAAAAGCTATTTTACTTTAAATTTGTTTTGATGCTTAAACTAATCTAATTTGACAGATTTGACCATTGTAAAAAGATTAAATTCATCTTCATTAAAAATTACTTAATGAATTTTACTTTTATTATATATCAATTAAAATAAATTGAACAAGGTGTACCCTAGCGTACCACGTACCTAGATAGCTAACATACTGCGTTCCCGTACCAAAATGACCCACGATCCAAGTAACACTGGTCTCCGTCCCAATACTCAAAGATGGTGGAAGAAGGTTTAGGAGAATTAGTTGATGATAATGGGTTTGAATCCAGAATAGGATCACTGGGATTGGAGATCAGGTCGAGTTGGGAGCTGGCGGTCACAATGAGGAGTGTCTGGGATGGATGAGTGGTGGTCAGAGGAAGTGAGGAGTCCAAGTCTTCATCAATATCATCATCGTCTTCGAAGTTGGAGTTGGCAAGGATGGGAGAGAAGCAGATAAGAAGAAGAATAGGAAGAGAGTGAGAGATGTTGGACAATGAATCCCATGATAAGTATGATTGTTGAATTCTTTATTTCTTTTGAGCAAAGTGATTGTTAAATTCTAACTGTATAGATAAGTATATATTAACACTTTTTGGCCTTCAATATCCAATGCATTTTGATAAGAAGTTAAAGATGTTTATCATATAAGCTTTACTTGTACCAATAAGATTTCAATATAACATGCATTAATTGTACCTATAACAAATTTCTGTATAATTATATGTAATAAATATAATAAAAAGATAAATATTAAAAACCGCCTGGGCAATAGTCTCTACATCATCACTCGACTAGCGCCTACTTTTTTTGAAAACCTTGATTGCTGGTTAGTGACTGGTAATTACTTTGTTTTTTTTTTTTTTTGACAAATGGTAATTACTTTGTTATATGTGATTTTTCTTATGGATCCGTGACCATCAGTCCTGAAATGGGCCAATTTTAGCCCACTTACACCACAAACAAAAAATTCTTCTCACTAACCCAAACACGAATTGAAAAGACCATGTTACCCAATGAAAGCTCCAAAATTACATAATATGGCAACCCACTCAATAAATTACGCGATACGGTTTCTCCCATTTTTCAGTTTCAAAAAACCACCGTCTCATCATCTTCCTCTCGCTTTCGCTCTCAATTCAGAGACTCTAGGTCTACGAATCTCGCCCTCGGTCCTCTTCTTATGTGTTTATCCAAAGTTAATGAGCTATGCAGTTACGCTATATGGTAATAAACTAATTATTCTATGACACATGCCATAGTCCCTTTCAATAATTAAATCTATATAAACCGTTCTATCAAACCTAACTAGAATACAAGTCATAGAGTACAGAAGTTGACCATTAATTTGTTAGTTTCGTGTATATCACGTTCCTTGATTCATGTTACGTGTTCTGATAATTGGTCAACTTTGAATAGGGTATTTTAGCTGTAACTTAAAATTTTAACGTAAATACACCCTAAATATTAACAAAACATTGAAAATCTATTTAATATAACGGGTAATAATGTCAAATCAAAAATAGAAAAAAGTAAAATTATAACTATACAGACTATTTAACCACTCATTTCACCTTTATAACCATACCCGATAAGTGTGTAGAGATTCCTAGTACTAGATAATACATGCGGAAATGCCAAGAAATCTGTATTAAATAGGGATATTTGATTTGGTTCTCATTTTATTTTCTATGATGTACTTGGATATAAATAATTATACAACCTTCTTCTGTAAACTTGGGGGAGATATATTCAAAAAAAAAAAAAACTTGGGGAGACAGAGCCACAGCAGCTGTCAGTCTGAAACATACAATATTTATGTACGAAACTCCTGCATGTTCATAAATTCACTTCTGGATACACTTTCTGCTCCGGTACTGAACCCCATGGATATCTGCTTTTTCTTTGCGTGAAAATTAAACGAGTCATTGTGAGTTCTTTTGGAATCGTATTCGGAAGTGAGACCCTTTTTTTCTCTAGAAAAACAGGAATGGACAGCATCAGAAGTCCATTCAAAGGTATAGTCAATGATTTGAATGGAAGAACAGCATGCTATAAACAGGACTGGATTGGCGGACTTTGTTCCGGGATTAGGTAAATTAAGTCTTATGATCTTACTTTTGTGCGATTGATTCGTTTTTAGTTCATAATGTTTTGAATCCATTTCAGGATATTAGCTCCAACCTTCTATATTTTCTTTGCTTCTGCGCTACCGGTGATCGCCTTTGGGGAGCAATTGAGTAGAGATACAGGTACAGCATGTGCTCCTTATGGACATGCAACATGCTAAAGACGAAGTAAAATCCTTTAAGAAAAATCTACACTCTGCCTGCCTAACGTTGTGTTTTTAATTTGTTGCTAGTTTTTGTATTTTTAATTAGTTGCGGCTTTTAATGGAGAAGCCTGAAATTTATGTTTGTATGATGGTAGATGGAAGCTTGAGCGCAGTGGAGACATTAGCTTCTACAGCAATATGTGGTGTCATCCAATCATTATTGGGCGGACAGCCGTTGCTGATTTTAGGAGTTGCTGAACCAACCGTTATTATGTATAATTATATGTACACTTTCAGCAAAGGAAGGCCGGAGTTGGGGACCAAGCTCTTTCTAGCTTGGACTGGTTGGTATGAATATCGTTGTCTTTATCAATTTTCAGGTTGCCAATTTAGCTCAGAAAATGACATTAATGACTAGTGTGATGTACTTATGTTACAGGGTTTGCGTCTGGACATCACTGTTGCTGATTCTTCTTGCAATTTTCAATGCATGTAACATCATATCCAGATTTACGAGGATTGCAGGAGAGCTTTTCGGCATGTTGATTTCAGTGCTCTTCATCCAAGAGGCCATCAAGGTACTGAACTTCTTAACAAGAAACAAAACAAGTGTCGAGTCTAGTGCATTGACTTCACCTGCATACATGCTTATTGGCAGGGAATAATCTCCGAATTTAGAATTCCCAAAGCTGAGAGTCCAGATAAGGAGGAGTTCCAATTTGAATGGCTCTACACCAATGGGTTGCTCGCGGTTATTTTCTCCTTTGGTTTGGTTGTCACTGCCCTTAAGAGCAGAAAAGCAAGATCATGGTGGTATGGCACAGGTAATAATTATAAATTAATTGATATTTTTATTTTGTGATTTCATCTTTTTATGAAACTTTTGTACCAAAACTGGCTTTGGTTATCCTAAATAGCTTATTTCGGGTAACAGGCTGGCTACGAAGCTTTACTGCCGACTATGGGGTTCCCCTTATGGTCTTAGCATGGACAGGAATGTCTTATGCTGTACCCAGTAGAGTTCCACATGCAGTTCCTAGGCGGCTTGTCGCTCCATATCCATGGGACAAAGCATCACTGTACCACTGGACTGTCATAATGGTATTAGTTTTCTTCATTAAGTGACTTCTTGAGGAATTATGATGGTTCATACTTGGTCCCTATCTATAAAGGCGTAATTGCCTTTAAGACACTAATTAATATTTCAATTGCAGGACATGGGGAAGGTCCCGATCGTGTACATCTTTGCTGCCTTTATACCAGCCATTATGATAGCAGGCCTATACTTTTTCGACCACAGTGTAGCTGCACAGCTGGCACAACAGAAGGAGTTTAATCTTCAAAAACCTCCAGCATACCATTATGATATGTTACTGCTGGGAATAATGGTGTGTTTTAGGAGCTTATTCTGTTTTTCTGTTCTTTCAAGTATCTGTTCTGATTATGCTGATTTATTTTCATTGTTACAGACATTGATTTGTGGGTTGCTTGGACTTCCGCCGTCAAATGGGGTCCTTCCACAGTCCCCCATGCACACTAAGAGTCTTGCTACACTAAGGAGGCAGGTGATCCGAAAGAAGATGGTGAAGAGTGCCAAGGATGGCATGAAAGTAAATGCAAGCAACTCTGAGATTTATGGAAGGATAGAGGCTGTATTTATAGAAATGGAAGGCGACTCTCTTCCAAATCCTGAGGATTTGGCAGACTTGAAGGACGCTGTGATGAAAGCTAATGATGAGGGAAATTTGAATGGAAAATTTGATCCTGAGAAACACATTGACACTCATTTGCCTGTTAGGGTCAACGAGCAAAGAGTGAGCAACCTCTTGCAGTCGCTCCTTGTGGGATTCTCAATATTGGGAATAGCTGCAATAAAAAAGATACCTACCTCAGTTCTGTGGGGATACTTTGCCTACATGGCAATTGATAGTCTTCCAGGTAGTCAGTTCTATGAGAGGATTTTGCTGCTCTTCATCAGCCCTAGTCGTCGTTACAAGTAAGTCATTGTTTTCAATGGTTTAGAAGTTTCCAGTAAAGAATTATTTTAGCCAATAATTTTCATATATATATGGAGGCACAACTACTGAACAACACCTCTTAATTCGGAACAGTTTTAGTTTGTTTTTCATCGACATTCCCAGATTCGCAAACAGTGATAATATTAGAGTCCCCATAAGAATCTTTTTAATGTGCTGCAGATAGTTCAAATACACTATGCGATAGTACTTTAGAGTTTAGATCATAAGCTTGATTTTCATGTTCTCATTGTCTCTCATTGTCTTGGACAGGGTCTTGGAAGGTTCTCATGCTTCATTTGTGGAGTTAGTACCGTACAAGTTCATTGCTGGATTTACGCTTTTCCAAGTGGTTTACTTTTTGATATGTTTCGGGGTGACATGGATACCTATAGCTGGAATATTGTTCCCATTGCCATTCTTCCTTCTTATCAGCATAAGGGAACGTGTGCTACCCAGGTTCTTTCACCCTGTCCATCTGAAAGAACTTGATTCTTGTGAGTGGGAAGAATGTCCAGGTTCTCCGCAAGTAAGTCTTTTTAGCTTGCATCGAGTTATTAACCACAGATAAAACATATTGTAATGTTTACGATGATACCATTAAATTTGTTATGGTGTTCTGTGTGAGCAGGAAAGCCCATCTGAAGCTGGTGGTAACGAGGAGGGTACAGAGAATTTCTGTGATGCTGAGATATTGGATGAGATGACAACCAGCAGAGGCGAGTTGAAGCTTAGGACGAGCTTCAGGTAAGTTAAACAAGACGGTTATTTGTTTATCCTTTACTGTGATTTAATTACTACACGACAGATTTCATGCCATATTGCTGTTGAATATTTGTGCAGGCGCATCCCTGACGATGGTCCCGGCCCCGATTGATTACTTGATTGGTCGAGCTTCTGCTCTGTGCCTAGTGATGGGAGGATGATGATCAGTATACTCCTCATCTGAGGATTGCGGACAAATGACTCTTTCTGTGTGTTCTCTTAGATAAGAATTGAACTAGAGAGAATTTCACTTCATAATGTATATGGATTATTTGGGTTTGCCCAAATTTCGCTTTCTTTAGTTTGTCGATCATGTATTTTTTGTTTGCTTTGCTTTTGTGGGGTTCGACTTCTATCACCCCAAACTTGGTGTATCCCTGTATACTTTCCTAAGAAGCACCGATACGGGTACGCGTACCCGGATACGATACGATCGGATACGTGGAAACGGCAAACCTTAAATGTAATTAGATACGGGTACGTGAAGGATACGCCAATTAAATATATATATAATTAGAAAAAAAAATGTGAAACATAAACAAAGTACTAGTTTATCACAATCAAACTATCAACTTCATTCAACTTGGACAACATCCTCAAGGTCTTCATCTTCATGATCAACATTAAACAAAACCCCCTCTAATTGTGGTTCATCAAGTGAAAGGTTAGCAATCTCAAGCCTTCCAACATTAGACTCTTCCAAGGAATCAAACTCATCACCTCCTACATCCCACATTTGAGTTGCACTTTCATTGTAATTTGGGCTTCTCCTAGTTAAAAGACGAAGATTGGTATGCACAAACACCAAATGTTCCGCTCTTTGTGGTGTTATCTTGTTCCTCCTCACAGAGTGAATGAAATTATAAGTACACCAATTTCTTTCACAACATGAAGAAGAACAAGGTTGACCTAGAACCTTGAAGGCTATGGCTTGGAGAGATGGTGCCGAAGCTCCATGGATAGCCCACCATGTTATAGGCTGCATAATAAACCTATCCTTCATAGCATCTCCATTTCCAAACTCTTGCATACACATAGAAAAATTGGCAAATTCTATGTTAACTTTCCTTCGATCATCTTCATTGGCAAAGTATCTAAGGATACAATTTTTCCTTTCCCGTGTAATCTCTAAGTCTTTGTGGGGAGCAACCCGATTAGTATCTTCACCAAGCCATTCCGAACTATAATACCTAGGTATAAAATAAAAATATGTTTAATTCACATTACAATCTATGAAAGATCAAGTCATTAAACAAACAAGCAAAACAGAAAACTACATGTTATACTTACTTGGGATTCAATGAATGTGCCAAGCAATTGAGAGAAGTATTGCTCTTGGACCAACGAGCCATTAAAACTTTATACACCGCATCCCAAAATGGAGACTCTTGATGAAGTTGCTTTCTTTCTTTCCTATAGATACTCTTTTTCACTTGCTCAATCATACTATCCCACCATTCATACACCAAATGAAGGGAAGGCCTATCAGTGTCTGCCTTCCTGAGCATCTCATATATAGGCTCAGTAAAAGAAAGGATGTAATCAATGTCATCCCACAACAACTCATCTAATAATTTCTCCTTCACAGAAGCTGCCTTCCTAACATCATCTTCTTTGTAATCATCCCACTTTGGACTGATGACCATCTGTTGCAAGCCATTTTTGATTTGCTTAAACCTCTTCAGCATGATTAAAGTAGATGCAAACCTTGTAGGAGCAACTGAAAGCAACTTCAAATTGCAATGGTCATTAAACATGACTAATCGCATTCCATGATTCATAATGAAGTTCTTGATAAACATAACATCCTCAGAAACTGGCTGTATCCAAGAACATGCATCAAAGACATCCGCATTGCTTGCAACTAATGAAGGTGTGCAAATATTCTTGACAGCGAGATTCAAAGTATGCACTACACATGGTGTCCAAAAAATAGTAGGATACTTGCTTGCTATCAAGGCACCAGCCTTGGAACAAACAGGAGCATTGTCGGTAATCACTTGCACTACATTTTCCCAACCCACTTCCTTGATGGAATCTATAATCAAGTCTGCAATCAATGCATGATCCTTGAATTCCCCCTCACAGTTTATAGCCCTCAACATCATCGGACCACTCTCACAAGTGGCTATCACATTAATCAATGGCCTTCTTTGTGCATCAGACCAACCATCACTACAAAGGCTCACACCTTTGTCTTTCCATGTAATCTTGATTGGCTCCAAATGATGCTCGATATTTTTCCTTTCTTTCGCAAGAAGTGTGGTCCTTAGAGCATTGTAGCCTGGTGGAATGTAGCCTGGAAGGGTAGAAGCACGAATGTAGGAGTTCCGATAGTGTGGATTTCTAGCTAGATTGAAAGATAAGCCACCGGTGTAGTACATCCTTGCAACCTCACCATCGCATTGCTCCCTAGCTGAGTTTTGGAAAGCCTTTTCAACCGAACCAGCAGCTGTTTTCCTCTTCTTTCCACCATCACTTGCTGTTTGTGCTTGTGTATAGGCATAGTAACTCATCCCATAGCTACTTGCGGCGGAACTCCCCCTTGCTCTCCTAATGATGGTAGAGGAACTTGTCTAGGACCTGCATTCATTAATCTCTCCTTGCATTCTCTCACCAACTTGGACATCTGAGTTAATGCATGAGGAGTAACCTTGCTGCAAATTTCCACCCCTCCTGTTGCTTCTTTCAACAAATGACAACGAACTCTAGTATACGAACCGTTGTAGAACATTTTGCAGAAATTGCACTGCCACCTCCAACTTCCTCCACCTGACTGTTTTTGAATCTTCTTCAAAAATTTCCACAACGGTGCTTTATCATCAATGGTCTCATTTTCAGGATCAGCAGCTCCACTACTAGCACCGGCGTTAACAGACCCGGCACTAGAACTAATAGGAGGTGTTCCTCCATCACTCATGGTTCCTGGAATATACACATTTGATCACAAATTCACAATTCACTCATGCCATAACTCCCCATAAGAATAGTTTATACAATTAATCAATTATACATTTATACTTTATACATTATTACATTATCAGTTTGACAGTTTATCACCTTATCACAATAATTGATCACAAATTGACATTTCCAATCATAATTCATACAATCATATGATTCATATCTGACCCAGCAACTATTATCAATTATCAACTTATCACACATAAATACCCATAAATCCACAGCACATCTCCACACTCCCACATCAAATAACTGAATAACAAATATAAAAGATGAGAAGAAGAGCAGAAGTGCAGAAGAAACGTACCTGAAGCAGCTAGAAATCCACAGCTCCAAGCTCCTGGTCCAAGCGAATTGAAGAAGAGGAGAAGTCTGGAGCAGAAACACTTCAAATCGAGCTTCAAAGCTGAAATGTTTCACGCCTAATCACCACTGGAACGAGCTTTGATCTTTCGTTTCCTGAGAGAATCGACGGAAACCAGACTAGCAGGGAGGATGACAAGGCAGCAGCAACCAAGTCTGGGTCAGTGGCACAGCCGAAAATCGCCGGAGAAAAGGTCCAACGAAGCTAGAAGACCACACGAGCAGCGGCGGAACTCCGAGGAGCTGCGGAACTCCTAGCAGCGGCGAACTCCATTTTGTCTCTCTCTCGATCTGGGTCTGTGCGACTGTTCTTCTTTCTCTCTCTCTCGATCTGAGTCTGCCTCTTCTTCTTCTGTGTTTGTTTCTTCTATCTCTCTCTGTTCTTCTTTCTCTCTCTCTCAATCTGAGTCTTCTTCTTCCTCTTCTGTGTTTGTTTCTTCTGTCTCTCTCTGTCGATCTAAGGTTTTTTTTTTTTTTTCTAATTTTTGGGGGTAAAATGTCAGGATTACCCCCACGTATCCATTTTATTTACATTCTCACGTATCCGAATAGGATACGTACGTATCCAATCCGTATCCAAATCAGGATACACGTTTCCTGACGTTTCCTGTCGTATCCGACGCGTTTCGTACCCGTACCCCGTATCGGTACGGGATACGGTGACAAATTGACGTTTCCATGCATCACAGCTTTATACATTATTACATTATCAGTTTGACAGTTTATCACCTTATCACAATAATTGATCACAAATTGACATTTCCAATCATAATTCATACAATCATATGATTCATATCTGACCCAGCAACTATTATCAATTATCAACTTATCACACATAAATACCCACAAATCCACAGCACATCTCCACACTCCCACATCAAATAACTGAATAACAAATATAAAATATGAGAAGAATAGCAGAAGTGCAGAAGAAACGTACCTGAAGCAGCTAGAAATCCACAGCTCCAAGCTCCTGGTCCAAGCGAATTGAAGAAGAGGAGAAGTCTGGAGCAGAAACACTTCAAATCGAGCTTCAAAGCTGAAATGTTTCACGCCTAATCACCACCGGAACGAGCTTTGATCTTTCGTTTCCTGAGAGAATCGGCGGAAACCAGACTAGCAGGGAGGATGACAAGGCAGCAGCGACCAAGTCTGGGTCAGTGGCACAGCCGAAAATCGCCGGAGAAAAGGTCCAACGAAGCTAGAAGACCACACGAGCAGCGGCGGAACTCCGAGCAGCGGCGAACTCCATTTTGTCTCTCTCTCGATCTGGGTCTGTGCGACTGTTCTTCTTTCTCTCTCTCTCGATCTGAGTCTGCTTCTTCTTCTTCTGTGTTTGTTTCTTCTGTCTCTCTCTGTTCTTCTTTCTCTCTCTCTCTCGATCTGAGTCTTCTTCTTCCTCTTCTGTGTTTGTTTCTTCTGTCTCTCTCTGTCGATCTAAGGTTTTTTTTTTTTTTTTTTCTAATTTTTGGGGGTAAAATGTCAGGATTACCCCCACGTATCCATTTTATTTACATTCTCACGTATCCAATCCGTATCCAAATCAGGATACGCGTTTCATGACGTTTCCTGCCGTATCCGACGCGTTTCGTACCCGTATCCCGTATCGGTACGGGATACGGTGACAAATTGACGTTTCCATGCATCACAGATACTTTCTAATCAATAGGTGGTTTGGTCTTCTGATCTTGGTTTCAAAGCAAAATATAATGTATATGTGTAAGTGTATTGAGCCATCACCTTTCAACACATAACTTTCCCAAGGTTGCTAGGAGAGTATAAGTTGCATAAAACTAGGAAAGGGACTTCTCCATCTTTCCTGATGACTCAAGGAATCAAAGAGGCGTGCAAGATTTGAAGAGAAAAATCTGAGAGAATCACTCTCACTGATCTTGAGTTAAAGGTGGTATTCATTCCATATTTATAATTGATATGCACATCTGTTAAATGGTTTTATTATGGTTATCTGCATTAAATGGTTTTTAAGATGCATATCAAATAGCGATTGGCTTTGCTAAAAGTTAGGAAGTATTGATTGTTTATCAAAATCAGTTTTAAAAGCCTTCCCTGTTTATCTTAATTGATATGAAAAAGAGATTTGATTAAGGGGGAGTCTTGCTCCTCTATAGAAGGTTTTGAAACTGATTTCATTTGTTAGAGTTTTTGAGCATCTAAAAATTTATTTTATTTTGTGTTGCATGTTTACACAAATGTGTTTCTGAAAAACACTCTTTGATTGTTATTTGATTTCCCTTGTCTACTCTATTCACTTGCATATCTCGTTCTCAAGCAGTGAGACGTTGAGATCAAGGAAGATTGGCTCATCTAGATAGTGTGAAAATCGAATTAGAAGTTAGTACAGTTGTAAATCAAGTTAGCAGTGTTGCTAAGTGAAAGTGATTGTTATGAACATCACTACTTGTATACTGTAAACTCATTGTTTCATACTGGATTGATTTTCTCGTGTTGGCTACGTTACAAGCCACGCAGTGAAGTTTCCTCAATGGAGAGGCTTACACTGCGTTAGCAATTATTGTGTTGATTTGAAAGTGTACACTACGTTTTACAAAGTTGTTTTCTTGACCATATTGTTCTATCCGGTATTTACAATTGACATCAGAGCAAGTTCTAGAGTTTTCTAGTACATCACAAGGACGATGGAACAATCTCGAGATAGAGTTGCTGGTGGATCTGTTAACAGTCCTCCATGGTTTGATGGAGGATGTGAAAAGTATACTCAATGAAAGATATACATGAAATCATATTTGTATGCTCAAGATGAACATGTATGGAATATTGTGGAAAATGGCTGGAAGACACCTATAGTTCTAGCTAAAGGTGAGGGCTCATATGCCTCTATTCCTAAACCATGGATGACTTTCATGGTAGAATTTTAAAAATTACATGTCAATGTCGTAGTCTAGGTGCCTCTTTTGATGAAGATAAGGTTGTTAAGAAAATTCTTAGGGCCTTACCTGAGAAGTTTCATTCTAATGTCACTAGTATTGAGGATTCTTTTGATATTGATGATTATCCACTAGATGAACTTATTGGAAATCTCAAAACATATGAACTAAGGCTGAAACCTGAAAAGAAATCCAAAGGTGTAGCCTTCAAGGCTGTAAAAGGGACAGAAGAGGTAGATGAACCACTTAACCTTGTTCTTCTGACTAAAGAATTCAAAAAGATCCTTAGATATAAATCTTCTTCTCGAAATTTCAATGCTCTTAGGAAAAACTTTGTTAGTAGTGGTAGCAGTGATAACAATGTTAAAAGTGGGAAAGGAAATTTTAAAGGAAATAATTCTGGAAAAATAAAATGCTATGAATGTGGCGGCTATGGCCATAATTCTACTGATTGTGGTAACAAGAAGCATGGAAATAGCAATAACAAATCTCTTCTCTCGACATGGAGTGATGATGAAACTCAAGAGGTTGAAAATATAGCCTTCGTGTCATCTTTCTCACTCGAGTCTGAAAGTGATGAAGGATTCTCAGATGACGAGATCATTGTCCGCTGCAAACAACTCTATAAAGCATCAAAAGCCACTTTGCTCAAAAATGCAAGCTTGGAAGATGAAGTTGAGATATTGAAAGGCTAAGAAAGATAAGTTGGAGCTTATGTGGAGGACTTCTCAAGTCACATGGGAACAAGAAAAAAACAAGCTTGCCGATGAACTATGCAGCTCACAAAGTGATAAAAAAGAATGTGCTAAGCTCAGGAACAAAGTCAAGATGCTTGAAGTTGAGGTAAAAGGACAACATGCATTAAACTTAAATTTGTTAACCGAAAATGAGTTATTGCAGGAAGAACTGAAGTCCACTCAAGAGAATTTCACAAAGTTTGAGATAAGTTCTGGAACTGCATCAAAGTTATTTAGTGCAAGAAAAGCCCATCATGATACATTTGGACTTGGATATTCAGGAGAAAGTTCCAAAAGTACACGCTTTATGAGAGAAACGAATCCAGCAGTGGAGAAAGGTGATCAAATGACTAAGGTCATCAAGGACACTATCACAAGATCCAGGACAAAAGTTGACAAGAAACCTAAACCTCCTCAGAATGTCACTCAGGTAAGGATGGACCAAGGAACTCCAACTGGTCAGAACATGCACTCAACTTTTAGGTCTTTTATTCTTACATGTCACTACTGTGGTAAATTTGGACATATTAGACCTAGGTGTGATGAGAGACTTAGATTGCCCTCATCTGGAGAAGAAAAGATATATGTTGAGTCATTGCATTGTGAACTCAAAGAACAAAAAGTCTTTATTAATAAACTGACTGACTTGATTACTAAGGCAAGCATGCACACTGTAAATAAGCCTGTCTGGATTAGAAAGAATTTGAATAATTGCTCTTCTAATCATATTGATTCTTCTTACTCCATTAATGTTAACTGTCTCATGGCATGTGTAAGTACAAATATTTCTTCATCACATATTGAGGCAACCTGTCTGGTAGCACTTACTGCCTTGGCAGACAAGTGAAAGGATTTCTGGTATGTCGACAGTGGTTGCTCAAGACAAATGACTAGGGATAAGGCTTGGTTTTCATCATTTCAAGATGAATGCACTATTGGCTCAGTTACTTTCGGTGATGGGAGGAAAGCTAAAATTCTTGCACGGGGAACTGTTAATACTCCTGGAATTCCTAATCTCAAAAATGTCTTGTATGTTGAAGGTCTGACTGCTAATCTAATAAGTGTTAGTCACTTCGCTGATGATTATGAGGATGTTTGGTTCAACAAGCAGAGATGTGTGGTTCTCGATAAAAAGGGTGAAAATATTATGGGAGGTAAGAGATCATTAGTAATTGTTAGGGGTAAATACTGTTTAGTCCTTGAGCTTTTGACCATAAAACAATTCAGTCTCTGACCTTTTAATTTCACACGTTTAGTCCATGTGCTTCAAAATTTCAGACCAATAGGTCCTTGCCGTCTAAAAGTCGCGGTGAAATGTCTATTATGCCCTCATTTTTTTTAATTAATTATTTTTTTTCCCCTTTCTTTCTTTCTGTTTTTTTTTCCTTTCTTTCTTTCTGTTTGAAAAAGAAAGAATAAATAAAATAAAGAAAAAAGAATTAAAAAAAAAAGAGAAAGGAATAAATTTATTTAAAAAAAAAGAACTGAGGGCATAATAGATATTTCATCGCAACTTTTAGACTGCAATGACCTATTGGTCGGAAATTTTAAAGTACAAGGACTAAACGTGTGAAATTAGAAGGTCAGGGACTGAAGTGTTTTATGGTCAAAAAGTCAAGGACTAGACAGTATTTAGCCCTAATTGTTATCACATTCAAGCTAATGAATTTATAAATGTACATGCATGTCTTTCTGTGAGATCCGCTGAAGAGACCTTTGAAACATGGCACAGAAGATTGGGATGTGAACTATCAGGATCTGCTCAAACTATCCACCAAACAGTGTGTCAGAGGTCTACCAGCTTTAAGTGGTAAGACTGACAGGATATGTGGAGGATGCAAGACTGGGAAGCAAACCAAGTCTCCTCATAAGGCAATAAACTCTGCAACTACCACAAGAGTGTTGGAACTGCTACATATGGATCTTATGGGACTAGCTCAAACAGAGAGCATTAGAGGTAAGAAATACATGCTAGTTGTAGTCGATGATTTTTCCAGGTATATGTGGGTTAATTTTTTAAGAGACAAAGCTGAAACTTTTGAATCATTCAAAGGGTTAAGTCAGAGAGTGTTAATTGAAAAACAATCCACAAATATGTGTTTGATAAGAGTAAGGTCTGATAACGAGACTGAATTCAAAAATGTTGCATTTGCTAAGTATTTCCATGAGCTAGGTGTTTCCCATTAGTTTTCAGCTTCTATCACTCCACAACAGAATGGAATAGTTGAATGCAAGAATAGAGTGCTGCTGGACATGGCAAGAGTCATGTTACATTCTGCAGGTCTAACCATAAATTTCTGGGTTGAAACAATTAGCACTGCATGTTACCTATCAACAGAGTTTACTTGAGACCTGGTACTGAACAAACAGCATATGAGCTATGGAAAGGTAAGAAACCAAACATAGGGCACTTCCGTGTTTTCGTAAGTCCATGCTATATCTTACGAGATCGAGAGCAACTAGGTAAATTTGATGCAAGAAGCGATGATGATATTTTTCTTGGATACTCTGTTAATAGTCGAGCATATAGAGTTTATAACAAAAGAACTAGAATTGTTATGGAATCTATTAACGTATTTATTGATGATCAGTATGTTAGACAGGAGGATGTTGATGTAGATACATCTTCTCCTTCAAGCTCAGTCCCACAAGACACATCAATAACTGACGAACAGGAAGAAAATTCTGATAACATCTTTGAGCCAGCCCCTCTAATAAGAAGAGGTTTCAAGCAAGTACAAAGGATCATTCCAGTCAAGATGTCATTGGAAGAAGAGTTAAATATTGTTTAGTCCTTGAGCTTTTGACCATAAAACACTTCAGTCACTGACCTTCTAATTTCACACGTTTAGTCCCTGTACTTCAAAATTTCAGACCAATAGGTCCTTGTTGTCTAAAAGTCACGGTAAAATATCTATTATGCCCTCAGTTCTTTTTTTATAATTAATTAATTATCTTCAGTTATTTTTTTAATTAATTAATTAATTTTTTTTTTTTGGAAAAGGAATTTTTTTTCCCTTTCTTTCTTTATGTTTTTTTTTCCCTTCTTTCTTTCTGTTTGAAAAAAAAAAAGAATAAATAAAATAAAGAAAAAAGAATTAAAAAAAGAGAAAGGAATAAATTTATTTAAAAAAAAAAACTTATGGCATAATAGACATTTCACCGCAACTTTTAGACGGCAATGACCTATTGGTCTGAAATTTTGAAGTACAGGGACTAAAAGTGTGAAATTAGAAGGTCAGGGACTGAAGTGTTTTATGGTCAAAAGTTCAAGGACTAAACAGTATTTAGCCCTTGAAAGAATGCCAAATGGCCTCGAAACTAGGAGCCCAGGCAGCTACACAGGTAAGTCAGAATGAGGTAAGTCAAGAAAATGTTTTACTTTGTTTTATCACAAAAAATCTGATTACTATGAATATCATATCCCAATGTGGCTTTGTTTCTCTAATTGAACCAAAAATGTCAAGGAAGCCTTGTTGGATGATGACTGGATTAGTGCCATGCAGGAAGAGAGGATTGATGTGTGGTACTTGGTACCTAGACCTAGGAATTGTAATATAGTAGGCACTAAGTGGATCTTCAGGAATAAGAGTGATGAAAAAGGGAATGTAATCAAGAACAAAGCTAGGTTAGTGGCTCAGGGTTACTCACAGGTTGAAGGTCTTGATTTTGATGAAACTTTTGCTCATGTTGCTAGATTAGAATCTGTGAGACTGCTCTTGTCTGTAGCCTGTCATCTAAGATTCAAACTATTTCAAATGGATGTCAAAACTGCCTTCCTGGAATGGAATACTACAGGAAGAAGTCTATGTGGAACAACCTTAGGGTTTTAAAGATCCACATAATCTGGACCATGTCTACAGACTCAAGAAAGCTCTGTATGGGCTGAAATAGGCTCCTCGAGCCTAGTATGAGAGGTTGTCCACCCATCTTGTGAGAAAAGGGCTCTATTGATAAAACCTTATTTGTCAAACAAGTGAAAAATGACATTATCATTGCTTAAGTGTATGTTGATGACATTGTTTTCTGTTCTACATCTAAACATTTTGTTAAAGAATTTCAATCAGTCATGGAAAGTGAATTTGAAATGAGTATGTGTGGTGAGCTAATTTTTTCCTTGGATTGCAAGTTAAGCAACTTGATACAGGTCTATTTCTATCATAAACCAAATATGTTGAGAATCTCATCAAGTAGTTCGGTCTTCAATCCAAGACGGTGGTCAATAATCCCATGAGCACAACTACAAAGTTGAGCGAAGATCGGCATAGGAAATCAGTTGATTCTACACTCTATCGAAGCATGATTGGTAGCTTGCTATATCTCACAACCAGTAGGCCCGACATTTCCTATAGTGTGGGGGTGTGCGCTCGATTTCAAGTTAATCCTAAAGAATCTCACTTGGAAGCTGTCAAAAGAATCATCTAATATGTTGTTGGTATAGTTAACTGTGGTATTTTCTACACCTTTGACACTAATGTGGATATTGCAGGATATTCTGATGCTGACTGGGGAGGGAACTTGAAGGACAGAAAAAGCACCTCTGGGGGATGCTTCTTCATTGGAAACAATCTGGTTACTTGGCACAGCAAGAAACAAAACTGCATTTCACTATCTACTGCTGAGGTTGAGCATGTTGCAGTTGGGAGTTGCTGCACGCAAATGCTCTGGATGAAACAAATGCTCAAGGATTATGGGATTTCCCAAGGTAAGTTGTCTATCTTCTGTGACAACACAAGTGCTATTAATATCACAAAAAAATCTTGTTCAACACTCTAGAACAAAGCACATTGATCTTCGATATCACTTTATTAGGGATTTGGTTGAACAAAATATACTCGAGTTAAGCTTTGTGCCCTGATAGTCAACTTGCTGATCTATTCACAAAGCCACTTGACACTGCTAGGTTTGAGCTGTTGAGAAATGCACTTGGGATATGTTCTAAGTGTTAAGGCATCTTAATGTTTGTTTAATGTTGAGGAAAAAAGTTGTGAACTTAGTGTACTTTGACCATTGTTATTAGAGAATTAAACATATATTCAGTCATGTGGTCATTGTTTCCATGCCTTATTCTGGATAATAATTGTTTCCTCATGCTTAGTCTCTTAATTTATTTCACTACTCTTGCACAATCACTTATAGATGTACATGGTGGCATGTCCCTTGTTCTTGTTAAGGGGTTTGTCGTGATGAAGGTGACTTGTATTACATGCTCAGATGTCTACTGCCCTCTTCTCAAAGTAATCAGGTCCTGGTTGTGGTGGACTTTCCAGGGTTTGTAAGAAACGAGTTGGGTAGGTGCACTTTCAACGCAAGTTGGGAAACTCCTTGTAACATCTCGAGGCACTCTCCATCTAGCATCCTTGTTGTGCTTAGTACCCTAAGATTGTTTGGTCTGGGAGTTACTGAGATGTGTCTCGTTACATGAGTTCTTGCTAGTGAAAAAAAAAATATTGTTTCCTCTCTCTCTTAAGAGATCTCCTGAGCACCACTTACATACTCAGTTCTCCTTTGTCACCTATCCTCTCTTTCTCTAACCATGGTTCTAAGCCCCATGTGCTGACTATAGTCACTTTTGTCACCGATTTACTTATTAAGAGCAAATCTTGAGTACCGATAATATTCGTTGATAGAATACATCATGGTTGTTCCTGTGAGATATGTTTCCTTCTTTACTTGGTATGTGATCTCTGTGTTTCAAACTATGCTATATTTTCTCACTCGACATTAAGATGAAGATGTTATGTGCCTAGATACTTAGCATGGGGATCTCTTATGCGCTTTTATTGTCTTTCTCCTTGCTTGCCATCTATTTGCATTCCTTACTGATTAAGCATGCATTTAGGGGGAGATTTACCTTGTCAGTATTTTGCATGCGTGATTCTCGGGCTCTTAACTTGTCCTAAATTCTCACCTTCTTGGAGAGGCTATGTTGAACCGGCGCGTCCCTTGAATTTCTCTAACCCTACTGGTCCTCTATATAAAGTATGTTCTCACCAAGATCACCACTCGCATTGGTGGAAACCGACGTCTTCCTCCTGAAGAGGAGGGCCGCCAGACTACTGCTAGAGCTGGCATTCCCCATCTTGGAGCTCATCATCCCTCACATGAACGGAGCCGGAGTCCTCCTCCTCTTCCTCATCGATCTCCTCGGATCCATACTGGCAAGTCGTCCTCCACTATGACTCCTGATACCTCTCGTCTTCTAGTTTCTCTGGCCAGCCTTGTTGACTCCCTTGAGGACATACACTCCTCTCTTCGCGACGGAATCGTGGTGGCTGACTTGAAGATCACCTTTCTCACCAACAACATGGAGGACATGCATTCCTTACTGGTCCGTACTCACAGCACCCTCACCAACCTTGCCAGGGAAGTTCGAAACATGCAGAGTCATCCTCCAGGGTTTCCCAGAACAGGAAGTGATCCCGGACCATCCACTATTGTCAAGGAGGAAGAAACACAGGAGGAAAGCGATGACTCCATGGACAACAAGGAATTTTAGGACCACGTAACCAAGTTGATGGAGGAATTTGATGTGTCTTCCCATTCAAAGGGGGAGAAGTAAAAATTTCATCTTTTAGTTATTTTATTTCTTTTTCTACATTTTCACTTTTGTTGGACAATAACTGTATATTGGTTTTTGGTTGTAAGTGCATAAGCACAGACTATTTGGATGCTTATTTTGTTGTTCGGTATTTGTTTTGGTTGCTTGGATCTGGAAAAGGATGGATACTGATTCCTTAATCCAAGTAACACCTTTTAGTCTAACTATTGATTGCTAGTTAAGGGGGAGATTGTAAGTATATTGGGCCATCACCTTTCAACACATAACTTTCCCAAGGTTGCTAGGAGAGCACAAGTTACATAAAACTAGGAAAGGGACTTCTCCATCTTTCCCGGTGACTCAAGGAATCAAAGAGGCGTGCAAGATTTGAAGAGAAAAATCTGGGAGAATCACTCTCACTGATCTTGAGTTAAAGGTGGTATTCATTCCATATTTATAATTGATATGCACATCGGTTAAATGGTTTTATTATGGTTATATGAATTAAATGGTTTTTAAGATGCATATCAAATAGCGACTGGCTTTGCTAAAAGTTAGGAAGTATTGATTGTTTATCAAAATCAGTTTTAAAAGCCTTCCCTGTTTATCTTAATTGATATGAAAAAGAGATTTGATTAAGGGGGATCTTGCTCCTCTATAAAAGGTTTTGAAACTGATTTCATTGGTTAGAGTTTTTGAGCATCTGAAAGTTATCTTATTTTGTGTTACATGTTTACAAAAATGTTTTCTGAAAAACTCTCTTTGATTGTTATTTGATTTCCCTTGTCTACTCTGTTCACTTGCATATCTCATTCTCAAGATTAGTGAGACGTTGAAATCAAGGAAGTTGGAAGATTGGCTCATCTAGATAGTGTGAAAATCGAGTTAGAAGTTAGTATAGTTGTAAATCAAGTTAGCAGTGTTGCTAAGTAAAAGTGATTGTTATGAACATCACTACTTGTATACTGTAAACTCATTATTTCATATTGGATTGATTTTCTCATGTTGGCTACGTTACAAGCCACGCAGTGAAGTTTCCTCAGTGGAGAGGTTTACACTGCGTTAGCAATTGTTGTGTTGATTTGAAAGTGTACACTACGTTTTACAAAGCTGTTTTCTTAACCATATTGTTCTATCGAGTATTTACAATTTCGATAAAACTCAGTCTTTCATAATGCGTCTTTCTATAAGTACTACGTAGTGCCGCTCAATTATATCAAAAGAGAATGATAGAAAGGCCTAGTTTGAAAAGACAAAGTTATAAAGAAAAGCATATATGGAAGGACATTGTTTTAGAGAAAATTAGATATATATTTGGATATATAAGTGTCACGCCCCGAATTTTTGAATAAAATTTAAAATTCGAAACATGAAAATTACCTCAACTCAAAATAATCATCCTGAAAATTTCTTTTCTTAACAACCTCACCACACGAAATAAAATCAAAACCGAATTTTGTCTCGGTTAATTATTACAACTCAAATACACAATAATTTGTAAAGCTCTAAATGAGCATGCATACCTCACAACTCAAAAAAATAAAATATAACTACTGTAACACCTAAGCAGCTCGGTCACCTCCCTGATTATCCTGACCTGCAGGAATATCCGCTACACCATTTGATTAGTGTACCGGAATTGCAACAATACAAAACCCGGTAAACTTATGAAAGCTCGTATGAGTAAAAGGAAGAACGGTTGTTTAATTAAATCATATTTATTTCTACCTAAGTCAACATGCAACAATTCTACAACCACAAAAACCAACAATCACAATCAATCAACAACTCAACACCAAACTGACAGGACCCGTCCCAAATTTCACCCTGAAATCCGAGGTGGCCCTGTGAGGCCCACCTTAGGAATAACTCTACCGAAAATTCAGCAGAGTCACCCCTAAAAATGGACTACCCAAAACCTGTAAAAACACATTCACACTTCTAATAACCCATCAATATCTCCTGGAGCCACCCTGCTCCCCACAACACGACAATACCACAAGAAGCAACGAAATCCGAATCATACAACTTAAACCAAATTTACAATATTTGTCCCACAGGTTATCAGAGCAATTTAAAAGGAAAAGAATTTGAGATACAAGTGGGTTCAATAAATGACCTATAATATAGAAAACAACAGCGACAGATGCTATGCCCCGAATCCTACTATGTCGAACCAGCTACTCTGCAGACTGGGCATTTGAAAACGAAGGGCCCAGGGGAAAGGTATATAAAAACGTTAGCGTGAGTGGACAAAAATAAATAATTATAAGGAGAAAATAAATTTATACTTTCCCGCACATATCTTCTTAAAAACCCGATGCATGCAGCAATTTAAAGAAACACAATAACTTTAGTTTAGCTCAAGAAAACCGACTAGCCCCGCTAGTCACAACCGAGTAAAAAGGAAAGAATTCTGATACTCAAGAAAATAAGACCAGTCCCGCTTGTTAGGGAATCGGACTAGCCCCGCTAGTCAAAAATAATATAATATAAATATGGGGAAGAAGCATCACCATACGAAAGAAGGGAGCCTCTCGGGCTCGGGTCGGAGTGTCCCACACTCTGGAGCATCTCATGCTCTGCTCTACTCACCCACGAACACATAGTAAGCAGGGAGGAGTACTAATAGGCTAGCTAGCAATAAAATATATCGACCTAGGTATGGTGGGTAAAAACCATACGAAAATCGAAAATCAGTAAGACTTCCCCGAAGTCTCACAAGAAAGAAATATAGTCCAACGACGTGACCCGCACGCCAACATAAACTCGAAATCATAAACCAATATACGAAAATAAAATAAGTTCATAATCTCAAAGAAATCTCTCATTTCCGAAGATTCCTCGGAAAACTCAAATCTACTAATAAATAATAATACTTTCATTTCCGGAAATAATCTCGGAAAACAAATCGTCGAAGATTATTTCAGATAACAAATTTAAAATGGAGCATAACAAATTCCAATCCGAAATTCGAACGATAAATAATTCCACAATTAAAAATCGGATAATATGCTCATTAAATAAAAGATAATTTAAATAATTTCGTAACTTAGAAAATTTAATTGCATGCATGACTTAAAATCAAACGTCCACTCACAGTATACGGCTAACGTAGTATCCAAGCATAAGGATCCTCGTCAAGTGATGAGTCGGTATCTCGTCCTGTACACAATTATTCGTAAACTAACAATTACCGGACGGGAAGAAAATAATGTTACGATAAACAATAATTAAATCCTAAACCCATAACCTCAACTCCTCCAATTCTCTTCCACATCCAACCAAACTTCACCAACACTGCCCAATCGTCAAATTCAGACTTTACAACAATTATGGAGGAAATCCGACAATCGGATTCACGATTAACATTAATCGAAATCCAAATCTTTAGAAATTTATAACCGATTCAAAACTCCACCAATCCTCACCAAACTTCATATACAAGTTCTAGAATAATTATAGGATTTAACTAGCCAGAAATTGGAATTAAAAAGCTAGCCTAGCCACCGCCCACAGTGGCGGCGCCGCCACCAATGCCACCAGCTCCAATGGCCACCAAATTTTGGCAGCAGCACCTTCTCAACGCACCCAATAATTCTCTCAACTGAGACCAAGTCAGAAAATGAGTAGAATTACCTCAACAATTAAGGAGAAGTTTATACCAGAGTCGTGAATAGTAACCCAAAATTTCAAATCTTCAATTCCTCCTCTACACTGCAAATTGTGGCTCAAGGCTAGGGGGGAAATGATCCGTGGCAAAACCCGACCTTCGACGCTGGTTTGGTGGCCGGAAATGGCTGGAATCGCCAGAAATCGACGAAACACCCAAACTGCTACAGTGAACTTCAAAGCTTAAATCCGAGCTCCACGGGTCGAGCCACCGCAAAACACCACCACAAGCGCCTAGAGGGAGCGGAGGCGAGTCCAAAGGTGCTGGCTTTACGTCGTCAGGTGGCCGGAGAAGGAGGAAGGCCGGAGTTGCAGAGAAGGCCGAAGAGAGAAGAAAAACGCTGGGGGAGGAGGAGAGAGAGAGAGAAAAGAAAAGTTACCTGCCCCCAACAGTAAAAATTCAAATTTATACTTTCTACCATGAACAGTAACTTTAGTATTTCGCTTATAACTTTCGCATACGAACTCCGATTTTACGAACCACACATGCACGCGCTCGGTTTAACGTCCTCTACAACTTTCATGAAGAACATTTTCTCAAATTTTGACCCGAACAAAAAGTCAACTTTTAGGGCCACTAAAAGTATCGAAACAAAGTAAAAAGTGAAATTAATTATCGTTTACCGTCCAAATGACTAGTAACCGGGTAAATTTAGGTTCGGGACGTTACACAAACCCTAACTCACATCTTTCTTCATAAAACCCCATCATCGTATATATAAAAATACGGTATTTGACAGACTAGAGCTCTAACTGAATCGTAGCCCGTCACCTGACCTAGGTTAAGGCATCCAACATATTTATCTTTATCGTATTTCGTCAATATGTATACTTATATACATATTTAGAACGTCCGATAATTGTACATACTCAACCAATCGTATCCCATTATCCACCTAGGATTAGAGCGTCCGATTACCCCATACTGTTCACTACGTTGACCCTAAATCCACAATATGTACAACTGTATGTTTTCACATAATTAAATCAACTCAACCAACATATATGATATTATTAAAGCATTTGAATATAATCTAAATCATCATTCCAACTCAATCATATCATCATTCAAAATCACGCCAATCAATATATATATTCACGTAAATATATATATACGTAATCATCCACTCAGGAATGACCACTAATATCATCTATAGTTCACACAAGAAAAATCATGCAATTCATTTGTATAATTAAAATTCATTTTACTTACCTATGGACCATAGTGATCAAGTCCATGTGATTTTAAAAACAAATATTTAATCCACAAATATTTTCCACATAATTACCAAAAATAATTAATTTAAGTACTCGATTCATAATATGAACCACGTGAGATTTACTCACCTCGAAATTCCCGATGCGTCTTCAGTAAAATATAACTCACAATAATCCAAATACTCGTCAGCTCAAGCCGTCAAGTACCTAATCAAGTACGGTCTTTACTTAGCAACGAAGTATGAAATAAACCTAATGATGATCCAACGATCGGATTTCAAAATAACGACAATCCAATGGTCGGATTCTAAAATAAAGACAATCTAACGGTCAGATCAAATTTAAATGATGATCCAACGGTTAGATCCTCACGGATCGCCCTTGAAAACATCCTATCAAAATTATACAAAAATCCGATGGACGGATCTTCACTAATCGCCTCCCGAATCACTGTTTTACAATTATACGAAGATCCAACGGTCGGATCTTCACCCGTGACCACACAAAGTCATCGAGACAGTCATATGAACATCATATTAAATTTTGAAGTAAAACTGATGGTCTGATCTCCGTAAATCTCAAACCGAAGGTAAAATGTAAAACCGTAAATAGTACCGTCAAAACTGAAATTGACTATTTATCAACTTTTTCTAACATGACCAAGTTATATATCAAAACGCTCGTATGGATGCATAGATCATCATCCAGATAATATAAACTCAAAATTTGGTCCAACGCGCCGCCACACGCGGCGGTCAATGCCGGTCAACCACCTCCGATGCAAAAGTTGTCAACTACAAACTTCTTCAAAATGAAATTGTGAAAAACTTTAATACCTGACTTTTTCGGAGATGAGGTCTAAATCGTCCTAGATCGGGCTTTGAAGTTGGATTAATCTCGGCCCTCTGATCAATTTCCAGATTGAATCAGGGAAGTCGAAACCTTCAACTCTTGATCTACCACTCTACACTCAAAATCGTGATGCAAGCCACATATGGGGATGATCACGAGGAAGAGCACGTCACGAAAATGGGATTGATCGGCTCATGCACCGCTGGAAAATTGGTTTTCCGACCGGGTCGGGTTTGAGCTTCGAATAGTGGCTTCGATCCAAGCCAAGGTGCGGCGGCTAGGTGAGGTGACGGCAGGGATCGACTGAGCGTGGAGCGGCGATGCCGAAGGGCGCCGGGTCCTGCGGCGGCGAGGCCGAGAATGCATCATTCCGGCCGGGTCGGGTCAGCGGGTCTGCAAGCACAGTGACCAGGCCGAGAGAGAGAGACGGGGGGCTGATGTGTAAAAAGGAATTTTTTTCGTCCTTAATGACAAACTCAGATTTTTTTCACTATTTATAGAAAAATTCCGATTTTCAAATATTCATAACTTATTCATACGAACTCCAAATAATACGTTCCACATATGCACGGACTCGTATCGACGAGCTCTACAACTTTCATGAAGGAAGTTTTCCCAAATTTTGAACGTATAAAAAGTCGATTTTCACGACCCCCTAAATAACGTTCGTTTTTGAAAATAAAATCATTCGAAACCAATTTTCTCAATCCACGACAATCCAAATAATCCCAAATATCATAATTCAATTAATATAACAATTATTTAATTACATAAATTTATTGTATGAAAAACTGGGTCTTCACAATAAGCTTCTATTAGGAAAAACTCATAAATATTTTTCTTTCAATTTACACCAGCTTTACATAAGCAAACCTTCCATATATGGTATATGTCTATAATTAATAGTTTTTCTCTTTTCTTTTTTTTGACATATCTAATTTGCCCTTCTGATTGTGGAGAGTTAAATTAAGTATCTTCCTTATCTTATCATCCATTTGAAATTGAAACATTAAGCCAAAAAATGATTCGTTTTGACTTTATCATATTCAATTACATCCTTAATTTCTTCTTTACTTGAGTATATATTTCTTTTCTTTTTTTTCAAACAGTATTTCAATTTTCTTTTCCTTGACGATCTCAATTATTGTTTCAAAAGATGGAAAGAGATTTTGATTCAAACATTGAGAGTTTTTCTTGCTTGAAAGAAGGGCGCCCGGGGCCCGGGGGGTGGTAGACATGGTACTTCTCCCTTGTGTCTTGAGAGGTAACTAAAGAAATGTTTTGAGAAGGAAAAAAAACAAATAAAATGGTTGAAGATGTCAGGAAATGGGCAAATGCGGGGGGAGGGGGGTGGTTGTTAAGCATGGTACTTCTCCCTTGTGTCTTGAGAGATAACTAAAGAAATATTTTGAGAACGAAAAAAACAAATAAAATGGTTGAAGATGGGGTCAGGAAATGGGCAAAAAACTTTTGTTATTGTGTTTGCAATCCTAGGCTCACATTCAGTGCATCTCTACATACTCGAAAATGTCTAATTGTAAAGTATCTTGTTCTTGGATTACTTTTTTCTTCTTTTTAGGTATATTGTCATATTGATAGCTTTTTACTCTCAACTACTACATTTCTAATTTACCTACTAAATAGTTATATATAAGTGAGGCTTGAATAAATAAACCTTCAAGCTAAAAAAATGTCGTATCTTTTACGATCATAGGTATAATATAGTAGACGCAATTAGAGATCCGATCGCTGGAATTGGGCGACCAGTGATCGGAGTCCAGTTTTATTGTCCCCTAATAAAATTTTTATGACATCCGAATTAACTTTTTATTGTCCCCCAATAAACTTTTTATTGCCCCCAATAAAATGTTTATTGAGGACAATAAAAAGTTTATTACTCCCAATAAAATAAATTTAACCAAAACAAAATCCCCTATACTCCGTATTCCAAATCTACAACTAACTATGTACCAAAAAACACTATCCAACTAGGATGCTAGCCCACCTATAGCCAATCAAACACTAATTGATTTGAAAAACCATCTTGCCTGACAAACTCAATCAATCTACCCTCTGATACCAAACACAAAGAGCTCGGTTTCCATGAATCACCAGCTCAATCAATAATCCTTCATTCATAATGACGATGAAGCTTCATCATGCACATATGTAATTATATATAAAGCAAAGCATCTAGAATTTGCTCATAATCAAAGATTTTGATGGCGACGCACTGCTCAGTTTCGATATTCTTGGCGAATTTGACCTTGGTACCCTGACTACCCTCCCTGAGAGTCTTACCCAGTTGGTACTTCCCGACCTGGTTCCTCATTCTTGGTGACTTGGCAGTACTCATCCTCAATCAAGGATCAAGATCACAAGGCTTAAATTTTCCAACTACGATCGAGCTCCGGTGGGTCAAGCTAAGATCATTGTTCTACTGGGTCATTGTTTCAGCACGATTTGGGCAATTGGGAGGAGACGCAATTAGAGATCCGGTCGTTTGAGGTCGTGGTCTGAGTCGCTGGAGGCTTAGGTTAAGTGTCGGTGATCAGCAGCAGAGAGTGACACGGCTGGAATTTTTAAAGGGTTTTTTGTCCATTTACCCCATTTTTAAAGATTTTTTTCCCACTTGTCCCATTAAGTTTTTTAAATTCCCTCTTACCCAAAACACTCTAAAGAGGTATTTCTTCCCTAATACCCCATTAATTTTTTTTTCTTCTAATTTTTACCCCCATCCCTTTATTACTTAGAGAGAGATAGAGAAAATGGAAGAGAGAGAAATCATAGGAGACTTCACCGGAGCCGATCACCGGCCGTCAGATTCCGGTCGCCAGCCGCCGGATTCCAGCCAACATTCATCGGATTCCGATCACAGGCCGCCGCCCACCGGAATTTGCTGAAAATCTCACCGGAAATGTTTTTTTGCCCCAATAAACATCTATTGCCTCCTAATATAGGGTCAATAGACATCTATTACCCCTAATAGATGTCTATTGACCCAATATTCTATTACCCCCTTATAGACGTCTATTGCCCCCCCTTATAGACGTCCATTGCCCTCTAATAGACGACTATCAGCCATGTATTGCCCCCAATAGATGACTATCAGCTGTGTATTGCCCCTCAATAGACTTTTTGATTACCGAAATGCGAACTAATCTTCTTAAAATTACATAAATAAAACTTTGATTAAAGAAAAAAAACGAGAGATTACATCAATTTAAAACATTTATTACCCCCAATAGACGTCTATTGGCCCCCAATTGACGTCTATTAGCCCCTAATAAAACTTTTTTTTTCTTTGTTCTTTCTTTCTATTTTAGCAAAAAAAAAAAACAAATAAACCAGAAACTGATTTGTGCTCCCATAAACTAATCTGGGCACCCAGGAACTAGTGACCTCTAATCCTCTGGTGCGGCAACTTCTGCCACGACGAGTCAGCATCAGAGGCCTTCCTCCTCCACTCCACATCCTGATTTGGGCACCGAGCTGCGAAATTGGTCAAATCATCTTTCTCCATTCTCCTCTGCCACCGGCCTGGATTTAGCACTGAAGGATACGACACCGGAGCAACGACATAGTGGATCGAACGTCGGTGACACGCAGTGGAGTGGATCGAACGCTCAGTGAGGCCAAGGAGACGGCGGAGTGGATCAAACGCCGGAATCTGGGCAAGAACTCAATGACGCCGGAGATGCGCAGCACCGGAGGGATGGTCCTCGACACCGGAGTCTGGAAGAGAGAGGTAGGCTGCGTGGGTCGAGCGCCGGAGCCGGAGACGGCCTGGCTCGTGCACCGGAGCCGGAGGTCAGTAGGAAGTGGGGAAGGAGGGAGGGAGGGAGGGGGAGAGAGAGAGAGAGAGAGATTGATATTGAGTGGCAGTGGTTGTAGTTATTTAATTGAGTTGAGGGTAAAATGGCCATTTTGTGCCGGAGGTCAGTAGGAAGTGGGGAAGGAGGGAGGGAGGGGGAGAGAGAGAGAGAGAGAATTGATATTGAGTGGCAGTGGTTGTAGTTATTTAATTGAATTGAGGGTAAAATGATCATTTTGTGTTAAATTGTGTGTGTGGGAACAAAAATCTATTGCTGGGGTAAGTAGGATAATTTTTTGTTATTTTGGTGCTCTGGGTGAAGGACCCATTTTTTAATTGAGTATTGTCCAAAACAGTCTTTTTACTGTTAAAATGGATAAGTGGGTTCATGTTAATTTAAATTTGGGTATTTGGTCAAGAATCCTAAAATAAAAAGTTTAAGTTAAGGTGCTGTTGTTGCCACTTTATTAATTACTTTCTTCACCCTACAAGTTTTTGATTTATTAAAAAACTAAAATACCCTTATATAAAATTACAATAAAGGACAATTTTTTTTTCTTGTTACACCCTATAGAACACGTACTTAAATTTCATTCTTAAGCTCTTCATTCATCGTTAAATCCTAACAATTACTTTCTTAGCATTCCTCATCTTCAATCATTCTCGTGTTATACTAACAAAAAAAGAAATTGAGACGCGGAAGAAGCCAATAGAAAAAGAATTTGCGTTAAACCCTAGTACCCTACATTGTAAAGTGGTATTTTGGGTACTGTAAATGGGTGAACTAAGTAAACTTGGAATTAAAAAAATATATGTAGGATGAACAAAGTAATTAGCAGGGTGGCAAAAGCCACACCCTTTAAGTTATCGAAAAGTAAATATCACATTTACTTAAACCTATATAACCTTTGATTTAGAAAATTATATAAAGAAAAAACTTCATAGTTCTAGCAATCATGATGAATATAATGAAAATTGCGATAATAATAGGACCAATAAAAAAGATCTACAATTAAAGTACTGAAAGATGATATTAATCTTACTCGTTGATTTATGTTTGTCATATTTAAATTATGGCAGTTTGTGCAATTCTTTGAAAAATGAAATCTAATATTTTATCCTAGTTGGCAATAATTAGGTGTAGAATGAAAAGAAATAATAGGTGAGTTTTTTCCATTAAATATTTTAGGAATTGGATGTATAATGAATTGCCACTTGTTTTTAACTTTTTCAAGCAAAATTAGACCAAGAATGGGGTAGTGAAGAGAGGGATACAAGGTTAAATGGAAGTGTAAGGGGATTTCTTTGGCATTTTTGCACCTCTTTTGAATTTTCTAATTTTTCTTTATTTTTAGTAAATCAAATAGGGGGAGGAGCGGTGCATTCTCAAACTAGGACATACTCTTCACCTTCGGTTTTAAGAGGGTTTGAGGTTGGGACATGTTCCTTGTGTTGTCTGTCTTCCTAAAGCTAATATAGCATAATCCTTTATTCAGTAAAAAAGTGTAAGGGGATTCAGGAACACTATACTTATATGCAACATTGACCAAAGGGTGCAACTTCTTTTTTGATAAAAACCAAGTGGTTTATTAGAATTTCACTTTAATTGGTTCAATGTGTTTGAACCCAAAAATACTTTTGGCAAAATCAATTAAAGGATTAAGCATAGCGGGTCGATATTAGCATCCCAAACCACATGTTCTTGACAAGTATCGTCTGAAGAATGAAGAAAGCCCATATGCAACCCATATTACACAGGCCACCTCGAGTAATCATTAAGGTTTCTTGCCTACGTGATATTGGAAGAATACGGCAAGGGTTTCCCATGCAGATAAGGCAATTTGTTTGGCATACAGGAGCATGCAATCACCTTTAATTGCAGAGAAGCAGGAATCTATCATCATGATTCTATTAGTGCGCCACTAATAGGGAATCTTGTTTCCATTAGTGCACCACTATTGCCGAAGGGGTCGCGAACAGACATTAAAGAAGTATATTCAGCGTTCCCATCCAATAGGCACTTAGCTTCGCCTATATTTTATCAATATCCAAGCTGGCATGGTTATTATTAATCATCTGCCCATCACTAAGAATAGTTTAAGTTTAAAGCCAACTAATATGGCGTGGCGAATGTACAATGAAGTAGCCTATATATAGAGGCTACGATAATATTACAAAGACCTCCAATCAATTAATTTATCTCTACAGATTATCAAAGTCTCTCCGGAGCAACTTATCCCTCAACTTCAATTGAACCAGTTAAGCTTAGATCGCGCCCGTGCAACCTCACAAAGATAAAGATATGCTTTAGCCTCGATGACCACACTTCCATCAAAGCCTCCCCGGAGCGACCTGCCATCAACGTCAGTTGAACGAGCGAAGTAATTAAGGGTAACGCCCTCACAAACCTGCAAAGCTAAAGATACGCTTTAGTAAAACCCCTACTTCTCTTCTACTTCTCAGTGATTGCTCTGCTCAATCTACAATATTGAGTATCGATTTGGTGATATGAAGAGACCAGGCAAAAGTCCTCACTCACGAGGCATAGAAAAAAACCCTATGACGAGGTTGGTGCTCTTCTCGTCCACAGTCGATTGAAAAGCAGTCAGGTCAAGGGATACCCCCGACGACTGCACCCCACGGTGCTGGCATGCCCGCGCAACTACATCAACTCAAAAGAGACTGTTGACCAGGTAAAACTGGAGCAAACACAATGTTCTTACAATGTTTGTAGCTATATTACAATCAGATTAGATCCCATCATTCATTTAGTGTTTCCAATTCTCTTGAGTTGAGGTGAACTTTGTTCATTTAGTTTGTAAGATTCTCAAAGTGTATAGTGTTTAGGATAGAAGATTGTATACAATTCTTTTTTCCTTGTATTGATCTGTTCAACAGCAGATTATAATAAATATATGAGTACCTGAGATCACATGGAGAAAAACATTTATGATTGAATATATTACTTTAGGTTTTAGGCTTTTGCATCATCAAATCTCACCATCACCAACAAGAACAAGATGATCACCATCCCTAACAAGCTCTATATCTTCAACTTCAGCTCCTTCTGTGGTTAAAACTTTAGTGGGACAAAACTGAAATTTTTTGGCACCGATGTCAAGTAATTGTTGAAGGGACTCTGGCACTACCACAAGCTTTGCAGCGGTTCCACTTTTTTCTGGGCAACTAAGAGTAACTCTGGCTGGATATTTGCTCTTACTACGGCCACCACGGACAAAATTGGCTGCAGGTTTGATGAGGTCTCTGTCTCTCTCACCTGCGTCATTAGAAATTGAACAATGCAGTCGCGCATTGTTACTTGCTGGTGAGACAACTCATGATATTGTGACTTCATGTCGAATATTAAGTAAGTCCATCAGGAAAAAATAATGGAAAACATGGCAACATTTCTAAGGAATTGACAGGAAGTGAGTTATATAATCACCGGTATTGGCAGCTGACATGATTCCAAAAAGCGAATTGAGAAAGTTGTTGAACCTTCTTATCCGAGTATCATCCAACCACCGTGTTTCTGAGTTTGGCCTGCCATCCCGGACATAGGGTGGTATAATGGGCTCACTCTGGAACTTCACAAGGCGTGGTAGCTGAGGATCGTTTGGCGGAGGAGCAGTAGTTGGTTTCATAACTCCAGATTTGTGCTGAAATAGCTCCATTATTTCTTCATGTCCCTGATGCTCTGCCAAAGCCCTCGGACTCCATCCATAGCTATCCCTATTGTCAGCATCAGCTCCTTGTTCTAAGAGGAACTTAACTATCTCGGCATTTCCTTCACTCACTGCTGTATGGAGTGCTGTAGTCGCATCGGTCTTGGGCAATGTAACATCACCACCATATCGGACAATGTCTTTGAGCAGCTCTAAGTTATTTTGCTCAACAGCAGCACAAGCATAATGGCCCACATTGCCAGAACTAATATCAGCTCCATTTTCTAAGAGAAGTTTGATCAAATATTCATGTTTCCCCATTATTGCTTCCCATAGAGGAACATTTTCTTCACAATCTGCATCCAAAGTATTAATATGTCATTACTTGTAATACAAGCAATGTAAGGAAACAGATATCACTTCTAGGAGGTTTGTTTCCTGCTTATGTGCCACACCATACCTTTGATGTTAGGATCACCTCCATACTCTAGAAGTAAAGTCGCACAATGCTGACTTCCATTTGATGCTGCAATGTGCTGTTGAAAAGAAGGAAAGGAAACAAATACACAAAAGTAAGCTTCAAGTCTCAAATTGAAAGGCTATTTGAGGAAAAGAGTGGCTGTGTGTTCTCAAATGAAGACGGAATTTGCGCACCATAGCTGTCCGGCCTGTATGATCTGTCTCATTCGGATCTGCACCCCGTCTTAGCAATTGATGTAGCAACAAATCATCACTCCTCTTTGCAGCAAACCCTAAACTAAGAGGCATATCCATCTTTCCCCTAGCCAGCATATGTTCTACATCTGTTAGAATTCCTTCCATTATGGGATCCTTCATTTCTCTCAAATGCTGCATCAACGACATATATATGCATCACCATATATAACATGCATGAAAGGACAGATTGTATATTCTTCTTCCCCAAGATTTTCTTCCTCATATTAAAACTAAAAAACTAAATAAATGACATACCTGAAGAAAATTGCTCATGATAATTGTCCCATCTCCAACATTTGCCTGAACAATATTCAAGAAAGCTGTCCTATTCAAACGCAGCAGCTGACAGAGTCCCTTTGTCCGAACTGTGAACAGTTGTGGCCTGTAACACAGCACACCTATGGCACCAAAAACATCTCCTGTCTTTGCTTCACTAAATACCTGCAATCTTTGCAATTTCAGAATACTAGCATTGTGCTCTACAGAACGAAGAAGGACAAGTACGTGATGAAAAGGCATCAAAGATTAAACTTGCCAGTTCTACGCCGTTCTTTTGGAAAATAAGTTCCTGTCAGAAAGTTTGAAGAATCAGAAGCTATCTGTCAGGACTAAAAGGGCAAATGAAAGATGAAGGTACATGGCATTGATTCAAATGCAATGGAATTTTTATGCATATGCTGAGTTTCTCATCCTTACCACAGAACCAGTAACCACTATATACATATCAGTGGGCGCTTCATTCTGCAAAATGACATCTTCTTTTGGAGGAAAATACTCGGCCTTCATCTCCGCGACCTTAGGATTCCAACAAACAAAAACACAGAAGTAAATAAAATAAAGTGTATCATTTAGATGTACACAAATTTGCAGGAAATATAAAGTATTGTGCGCAGGATTACCAGTTGGAAAAGCATGTCTCTCGATACCCCCTGAAATAGGTAAACATTGTCAACAAGTGAATTGAAGAGATAGTGTGAGATACTTGATCTAATGGCGTGAGGGAGTGCATCAAGAGTCTCTTGCTGCTGCAGCCCTTCTGAATTAGTTCTGTACTTCAGACACAAATGCGCAAGCATCTGTTCGTGCAGACGATCAGGTATTTGGTTCCTTAAAGCAAAACTCGAGGCAGCGTGAATGGTATCTCTCTGTTCCAGGCACATGAGTCCGAGGTGAGGGAAAAAAAAATATAGGAGTTAGGTTGAAGAACAAAGATGAATGCTACTTGCAAAACATGAAAATAATCTTCAAAAGTGTAAAATATAGTTCCAGAGCAAACATTGAGGTAGTAAGAGACTATTTACTCACAAATTGTCTAGTTCGAGCAGTCCCATGGACGATTAAGTTGGTCATGTTTCCAATCAGGTAAGCTTGCAGCCCAACATTAAAGAGCATATAGAAGATATCGAAAATCATTTCTTGAGAATTTACAGGATGCAAATCACCATAGCCGGTGGTCGTGAGCGTGATTATGGACCAGTACATTGATGTCACATACCGGTTCCACAAACTTATATCGTTAAAGTTATCTGAGATAAGCCCAAGCCATGTCCTTTTAGGATCACGATAATTCGCAGCAAGGAAGTAGAAGATGCAGCCCCCACAATGAACTGTAAACAGAGTAACCTGCAACCATAGGCAGAGCATGATGATCATCAGATACACCATTGCTATTCGACAAACTGACCAGGTATTAGTCATAATCCTTTTCTTATTTTTTTTGGAAGAATCTTTCTTTTTCAAATATATTCAACATGTTATGTCACCATACTATCAACTCGGCCATGATATCCTTCTTTTCCAAAAATTGAGAATTAACATAACAACTCATAGTCTAGTCTCACAACATAACATGTCGACAATATAGCAACAAAACATATTAGGCTACAAACGGTTCATGTTTAGTACTCACAAAGATAAGCTTGCAGCATCGAACCCAGAAGTAGCTATAATTCCGATCTTTTTCCAATCTACAAAAACAGAATAATGAAGAAAGTGAAACAAATAAAAAATGTGATAATCAAATGATCAATTTCTTGTAAATGAAGACTAACACCACCCTTTATAATTTGCACCTGGCAAACATTGCACTGACTCTTCGGAGACGCCATAGCCGAAGAATATTGAAGTATCCATAATTCGCAAGAGGATGAGGCAAAACCGCTTGAGCAAATTCTGAAGGGATAATGGAGATGATGTCAAAGGCCAACCAGGTCTTGGCATATCTCAGAGCAATTAGCTTTGGGGCATCAATGAGCAAATAAGAAGTTTTATCAAGGAAAGCCACAAAGAACGTCAAGATAATATCAATGCCAAAAAAGGCATTGACAACATTATCAGTAATAGCCAGAGGCCCTTTTGGACTGTCCAGGAACCCAAATTCAAAGGGACACACCCATGCCGTGTAGAACACCAACAATATGAGAAACGACTGCCAAAACCTGCAAATTCAAAACCCAAAAACAAAGAAAATTCATCAACCCATTTCAGAAAACAGATTGATGTACAAAACCCAGAAGCCGGTATTCGAAAACAGACTTGTAACGGGGATTGAAGGGGGAGATGATGAAACGACGTAGTTTCGGTCTGCGGTGGTTGCGAGAGGCAGCACCAAGAGAAGGCAAAATGCCATCGGAGAGGCTATACTGACTGCCCTGATCGACACTGGACATTTGCTCCAGCTCTTGGCCACACATTGCCATTGAACCTCCCAACATTTTGTTCTTCACCTAATTTCTGGCATGTGACACCGACTGTGACGCTAGCACCGACGGTCATCTTCTTCATGATTGTGATTATTTTCTCCTGTAGGTTTTTGGCTCTGTTTCTCTCTGTTTGGTAAGATTGGATGGTGCATGGTAATAATATATTTCTGCTTTTCTCTCATGTAATCAGCTAGGTTATGGACTCGCCACTCTGTCACTCATGCTAAGAATGGAAGAGTGCGAGACAAGTTTAACTGCTTGGGTCTCATCACATTTATCAACCTACCTTTGAGGAAATGAGAGATTCCTACTTTGGTGGTGATTGAATCAACAATATTCCACACGTTCCGTGTTTCTGTGTCAATGATATACATGATCATCTACTATATGGCCTAGTCAAACTAAACAACCAAAAACGAGTGCTTTTTTAAATCCATCTAAAGTAATATTTGTTGATTAATGTCAATAATTTTATATTAATTTGTGGACTACAATGAGAATAATGAGAATGCTAAGGATAATTTTCGTTGTGGATTCCATGCGCATCTACGGTTAAAAATCACCCATGTGCGAGAAGGTGTTGATCATAACCACTTACTTTAAGCTGTGAGAGTTGGGAAACTTGAATTGATCTGATCTCTCTTTTGAGAGTTCTAACTGGTCTCTGACTCTGCTTTCCGTTAGGGGCTGTGATGCAAGCAAATCGTGATACATGTGAAAAAATCTCACCTTAAACTGTGTGACAACAGTGAAGATAGGTATGAAACTATGAATGAGCGAGCATGCAGATGAAGTCATGCATTTGTCATCCTCATAACCACAAATCTTCTTAATACATTAAATGAGTGAGACGAGTAACTAATGAAACACATAACAGTAAACTTAATATGAATCGATAATAATATTTTGACACATTTCATCAAATATCTTTTTCGTTTTTTTTATAAAAAATGTTCTAAAATAATGGATTCATTAATGACCATATTTTCTCATTACGGCATCGCCACTGCTTTTTGCCTCTTCATATAATTTTACAACACATAATTTCGAGCATCTTAACTTCTTAAGGAAAGATTTTCGCGGGAGAAATAAATAAAAAGCATCTTAAGGAAAGCAGTAGTAAAGGAGGTACTACCAAGGACAAGATGTGAAAATAAAGGAACAAGCTAGGTACTATCTTTTGAAAAGAGATTTGAATGGGACAGTGTAAAGTATAATAATGATCACTTTTCTATGATTCGGGATATTATGTTAACTGAAGTAGGAACATAATGAGAGGAAGCTACGCAAGGAAAAATGAGAATCAGAATCTTTAGACCAAAGCAAGATTGGGATATCAGTACTGTTTGTACTTATGGTGAGTTTCGATCAGTTCTTTTTTTCTTAAAGATCAGTCTGTTGTTGTCCATAAGCTATGTTCTGCATGTGCAGAGCTCGGTTATCTTTAATTAGTTACCTTCCATCTTATGTGAGGCAGGATTGCATCGAATATATTTGACCATTTTTGAAGGCCAATCAGACACGTACGTACTCGGATGCATATCTTGTCTGCATCAAGCTAATGCTTGAGATTGAGGCTTTGATCTAGTAAAGGAAATGTAGGGCTTGTCTTGGAATCGATTAAGAGGGAGGGAAAAATCGTTATTTGAAATGGAAAAAATTGGGACATGTGTATATAAAATTTCCCTTGTAAGTTCCATAGAGCACCCAAAAAAGTGAGTGAAATCATCATTCACGTTTCTTTTGCCCACCACCTTTGGATTTGTAATAATCTCTGTCATTCAAAATCCAACCAGAGGATTCAAGTCCAGTTCACAATTGGGCCTAAGGTTGGAGGCCGATATTGATCAATTATTGGGTCGAACACATACATTCTTTAGGCCCGAATTAATCATAGCCCGAAATGACGTCGTGTAAGCATATTTTTGAAGTCGTCAAAGCCATAGCCACCACAACCCGGCTGCCCTCAAAAGCTCATCGATCCTTCGAGAGAGGCTCAGCCTTGAAGTCTCAAGCAAAACGCGAAGAATGGCGTCGTTTTTGCAGTCGTTCATAGATCCAAGGAAGAACTGGTTCGCCCGCCAGCACATGAAGGCAATCTCCACGCGCCTCCGTCATTACGGTTCGTTCTCCTCCCTCTTTCTCTCAGAAAACCCTATGTCTTTGTTTTGATTTTGTGCTGAATGGATTTGGAAAATTAGGGCTTCGATACGACGATCTGTATGATCCCTACTACGATTTGGATATCAAGGAGGCTCTAAATCGGCTGCCCAGAGAGATAGTCGACGCGCGCAACCAGCGTCTGAAGCGCGCCATGGACCTCTCCATGAAGCACGAGTACCTCCCCGAAGATCTTCAGGTTCGTTTCGCTTAGTTTTCTGTTGTATTCATTTCCAAGTTTTAATCCCTAAAGCTGAGAAATTTTATATCAATTTTGATTGTGTGATCCGAATGAATGAGTTAGTATGATTAAAGACGAAATCATTGATTTAATGGATACAAAGGGTGTGCATTTTTCAGTGCTTATGGTAATAGTTGCATAAGATAGCTGTAATTATTCTTGTACGCGTTGAATTGGGTTAGAATGGTTTAAGACATGATCATGAATTAAAGTTTATCAATGGGACACGAAGGGGTCTGTTCTAATGCTTTATGATAGCAGATGCATAAGATAAGTTGTAGGGTCGTATTAGGGTGCGAAACGTTGCATATTGTAAAGAGCATCTTTAGAATCACGAATCAGAGTGTATCAGTTGGAAGCAAAAGGGTCTGCGTTTCTAAATTCTAATGCTTAACAGTTGTGTAAGATAAGTAGTTGGATCCTCTGTCAGGGTGTGAAGTGTGAAGTTTCTGTTGCATATTGTTAAATGCCATCTTTAGCATATTCTCTCTTAGCTGTGTAGAGGTCTGTAAACACTTTTTCTTTGCTCTTTGGCAGGCTATGCAAACTCCATTCAGAAGCTACCTTCAAGAAATGCTGGCTCTGGTGAGCTCCTATTTTTTTCTCTTTCACTATTATTCTCTTGGGTTTTTCATGTGTACGTGTGTCACTTTGATCAGCTATAAACCTCCTTTTTACGAACAAATGTCTATAGCTAAAGTATAGAAGAATGACAGGGGCTCTTTTCCTTATACAAACTGCATGGGAAAAAATATATAGTTTCCCATTTTTATTGATCACATACAAAGGTTTTCAGCATTTGTTTAGTGCTTATATACTTGATGGATACTAATTTCAGTTCCCTTTTTCATGATAATTTTCTTCTCGTTACATGATGAGACAGAAGATATACAAATAATAGTAGATAATAAGAATGGTTTTAATTATTTAGTTCATTTTTGACATGTTCTATGCGAATGTTGTCATTTTAATGTTAAATTGTTGTTCTGTCTTGCAGGTGAAGCGGGAAAGGGCAGAGCGTGAGGCTTTGGGAGCTCTGCCACTCTATCAGCGCACCATTCCATAAGCATGCTATTGCTTCTTGTAGCTAATTTTTATTGGAATGAATCTTTGGATGAAATTATAGCAGTGTTTCTGGTAGATGCTTCCATACCTTAAGGGGATTCTTTTCCTGTTCTAGAAGTTTTTCCCAATCATTGGGCACTTGAGGACCTGAATTAAACTTCCTGGATTTGCTGTCATATTCTGGAAGAGTACTTTGTTTTTCAATAATAATGTATGATCCAACTTTTGACGTCTTCAATATTCTTGATTGCAATAAGCTCATTTCTGTTGGGTGCAAAGATTATTTGCTATACTGCGATGGTGCATTCTGTTTATGTTCTATTGTACTTTGTAAATGTATCTGGCTTTGCTATTTGATTCAGTGATTGTGTTTGCTGCGGAAGGGTGGCAGTCTTTCCATTACGCTTTTAATCCCTGATCTTTTCCTGCAAGATTTTTTATTGCCTGTCAAATGGGCTGGAAGGATTCTGGTCGAGCCAGAGTTGTATTCTTGGGACTCATTCACTGCTTGTCTTAAAAGGACTAGCCAGCTCCCAAGCTGCTGCTTCTTTTGCACTGAAGAACCTGTAAATCAAATCCACAAAACAAAATTGCAGTGGTCCGGCAGGCTAGGTTGAAACTTGAAACCCCGTCCATGTGATTTAGCCTCTGACATGCTATTTAATTTGAAACCACACTCCTTTCTTTATTTCTATGCAAATTTTCCATTTGCCATTATGCTTCCCATCATCAACTCTATTCTTCTAGATCTTCTACACGTTTTTCATACTTCGGATATATATGTATACAGCCCTTCTTGGATGCGGACGTCCGTATCGAAGGTTCAGTACGGATTTTCCGTTTTCCTCCATTTTCCGATTACATTTTCACATCTTAACCGTTCAGTTTTAGGTCTTAATGTATAGATCACCTCTGTAAAATTTCAGCCAATTTGGTGATCGTTAAGGCATCCAAAACTGCAGTTTACTACAATGTACACGAACGGTTCCGGTTCTACAGGTTCGGTTCGTTTGTGTAAATTACAGTTTTGGATGCCTTAGAGATCACCAAATTTGTTGAAATTTTGTAGAGATGATCTATACATTAGGACCTAAAAACTGAACGGTTAAGATCAAAATATGTGATCGGAAAGTGGGGAAAAAACGTAAATCCGTACCAAAATTTCGGTACATTCGTCCACACCTAAGAAAAATCTTATATATATATATATATTTAAATAATGGCAAAGAACAAAGTTTGATTCTTCCAACTGCATAATGAGATTAACCAATTTCTGTCTTTGCTCTATACCCTTCACGAAAAGCCCTATTGGCTGAATTGCAAGAACAGGGAGCCGGTCTATATCCAGACAAATCTCTAAAGGAAAACATTTGATTTGAAGGCTGGAATTGTAAAATCCTAGCAAGCTTTACTTTACATAATGAATTCTAAAACAAAACACATAACTGCCAATGATCTATAAAGATTCTATAACTGCCACCTCCTGCAATTGATCAATTCATTAATTTGTACATCTAACATAGACCAAATGCAATGGAAACTGCCTTCATAGTATAATGATTATAATATGTGGCAAAGACACCCTTATTTAAATCTCTCTCAAAATATTTCGACCAGATCCTCTGCTCAATCTGTTCATTTGCTGTTAATACTATTCACAGTCGGTGTATAGTCTGTATTTTGAAATGCACATTATATACACCATATGCACCAATACTTTGTTTCATGTATAAATAGATATTTAAATCGAGCTGTTTTGCAGGCCATGCAAACGCCATTCAGGAGCTACCTTCAAGAAATGCTTGCCTCTGGTAACCAAGTACCCGGCCATTGTATGATCCTATGCTACCTTTAACTGTATAGCTCATTTTAACAAGCCATGTTTGAGTGTCTAATTAATGTTAGTATATATAGTACCGCTTTTGTTTTTATTTCTGAAACAGAACTGGATAATATATATATGTCTGATCTTACATGTATATCTATTGAGATTAATGATATGCTTTTTAGTTTTCTTACCATGAGTGAAACAGAAGAATCAGGATTATGCTGAGATCGGTTAGAATGTGATGAAGCTCAGTCCTAGACTTTCTCAGTTTCTCTCATAAACTTTCATTACGTAGAATAACTTATTCCTATTAATTGTACACAAGATTATGCTACTCTAAGGTCTACATGGAAACAGATTACTTTTCCTATTGCACATAAGTCTCAAGTCTCTACTCTAAGTTCTACCAGATTAATTATTCCGAGTTTTGAGAGGAAACCTGTTTGTATTTATTTTTTTCTCTGGAGAAGTAGATGGAAGCTGTTTCCCGAAGCTCTAGGTGTATGCTCAACTGACACCAAAGGAATAGTAATGAGGCTTAACCTGAATATCATTACATCACTCAAAAGGTGACTGATCTTAAGAGGTGGAGTTGACTGCTTGCACTGCAAGTAAACAGTCACTCTCAGCTATGGCCTTGTCAATCTGCAAAGCTTGAAGTAGATCATTGCCTGACCTCGGCTCATAGCTAACGATTCCACCTGTTTTTCTGAAGTGACATGATCAACAGGATGAGCAAAAACGGCTATAAATTGACCATTGCAGTCGCACCAATTCCACCTACGGTCATTGAAGGGAGAAAAGCTCCTTCTGGTGTTTGTGCTTTGAACCATAATTTCTAGCAGAATGGAATTCATCATACCGTTTGGGAGTGTTTGACCAAAGCATTTCATTCATGTTCTCCACAAATCCAAATGATCATTAATAAACGATCAAACAAACCTGCAAACATGTTCACTGCGTGTTCAAGCATCAACTTTTTATAAAAATAAAGACACCAGTGAGGTTAATCCATTGTAGGTCAAATGTAGTGATAGTGCATATAATGCGGCTTTATACAAGTAGAAAAGTGCAGGTAATGGAAAGCGATTTGATTATGAAACATATTTGTTTCTGAAAAAATAGAGGTGAATTGTTTATTGGGAGTTTGGAACCAAATAGGAAAGCATATATAACTGTCCAATTTTCAACTACAATAGTGGATGCAGTCTAGTCACTTTTTCTTTGTTAATTGCGGTCCATTGACTATTTATTTTGTTCAATTTGCCCCTTTAAGTCAAGAAATGAAACAAATTTAAATTACCTAATTTTGAAAAAAAAAATCATTATTAATATTATTTTTAATTTTTCAAAGATTGAAATTTAAATTATTAATTATACATAATCATTCCAAAAATTATGAATAAATATAAAATGAACATAACTAAACAATATAAAACTTAGAACATCAAGTCAACCTAACTATGAGGTATAATTAAAGAACTTGAAATCAATTTAACCAAAAAGTATGCAAGCATGAGTGGTTTACCTCATACAGAGGCATATATTTTCACCTTGCAAAGAGAAAAATACGGTATTCTAGTATAAACCTAACTAAAACGTAGAAAGTGAAGAACATTAAATAAACCCACCTATAAGGTACATATAATTATAGAACACGAAATCAACATAAAAAATAGGGTGGTGCTATTCACACACCATTTTTCTCTATTCACATACCCCTTCTATTATTCTATTACTTTAATTCAATTTTCTTTTAAAAATTACCCTAGCTACCCTTCCTTATAATTTGTTTCTTTTTCTTTTTTCTATTTAGCAAGTCAATCATCCTCAAATCCTATACCCTTATTTTCCCGCAGACACAGAGGATTTCAAAACTCTTTTCGATTCCCTCTTTTCTTTTTCATCAAAAACTTCTCTAGCATAGTTATTCTATCTTTCTAATATGATGCTTGGAAGTTTAATCATGGTAGAACAAGAAACTTTAGAACCATCTTTTGAGAAATTTTTAGATTTGATTTGCAATGGAGACATGGAAAACAAATATATGAGTTCAGTGATCATTCGAGCCCCTTTGAATCCATTATTCCTAGTAAGATTCTAACTGAAATTACTTGGTGTATTTGAATCTATTGAGCAACTATAGAACTTTACAACAACCTAATAATGATGCCCTTATGATTATAAACATGATTGTTCTACTATATTATGCTAGTAGAACATAATTTTTTCCCCACACAAAGATTGCAACTCGTTGCATTCAATATTATGTAGAGCATCTCCAAATTTTGTGTACATCATCAACTGTAGTGTGGAAACTTGTCGTTGAAGTGGATAAAGCGTTGATTCCATAATTTTTTTCATTTTTTATTTGAAGATGATGCACCTAGATTAAGAGTCATAGACAAACAAGCATTGAGTTTGGTACTTTGCAAAGTATGAGGACAAAACAATTGGATTTAGTTGGATAAAGGTGATTATCTGGGAAGCATATTCTTTGTCTAATAATACATGTCATTCTACTTAATAAACGTATTATTTTTCCTTCATTTATAGGTGAGAAAAAATTGATTTATTGTATAATGATGTTTGATTCATGATTGAATTGCCAGATAGAAAAAGGAAAAAAGAAAAAGAAACAGATTTACAAGGGAGGTAAGTTAGGGTAATTTATAAAAAAAATTGAATTAAAGTAATAGAAAATTAGAAAGGGTGTGTGCATAGAGAAAAAATGTCTGTGAATAGCACCACCCAAAAAATAATATACAAATCTAGACCTCATGTAGAGGATAATTATTTTCACCTCATAAAGAGGTATGTTTTTCACTATATATGTCTAAAAAACAAAGGTAAAAGTTTAACCCACGTATTATACCTAATATGCAGATACATAAATAAAAATTATATTTACACGATAACAAATCATCAACCATTGATAGGAGAGAAATGGTTCATGTAAGAGAGTAGTGAAGACAAATTAAGTCAACAATTTTAGCACAAACACACACACACACACCTGGAATAATAATATTTACCTCAATGGTGGTGATAAGAAAAGCGATGGTGATAAGAAATACAAGACAATATTGATAGGAGATGAGAGAGAAAAAGAAGAAGAAGAAGAAGAAGAAGAAGAAGAAGAAGAAGAAGGAGAATGAGAAAGAGAGAGAATGAGGCAATGTGCATGTATTAGGCAAGATCAAGGAAGAATAATGTCTTATTATACATAGATTTTTCTTTTGAATAATTAAGAAACTAATAATATAAATTAATGTTAACATATTAAATTTGCTGATATTACATTAAAACATATTGCAATAATTTAGGATTATACAGTTAATATATTGATTTTTACTATTTTTCGTGCAAAATATATTAAATAAGGAAATATTAGGAATGAAAAATTTAGGTGTTGAGTCAGCAAGATAAAAAATGAAATAAATTCAATATGGCAGCTGAGTCATAGGACCGCAATTAACAAAAAAATTCATCAGGACTACGATCAATATAGAGTCTAAATTTTGGACTTTAATCTAATTAACTCAATAGGAAGAAGGAAAGAATAACAAGAAAAGTCTGAAAATTCCACTAAATGTTTAATTGAAGCTGGGCGTACAAAACAGTATTTTAAGAATATGAAAAGTTGGTGCCTAAAAATTTAACCAATTCTGGATACAAATAAAGACATCCTTTCTTAGTAACCTGTGTAGTATAGTGAGTCACTTAGACCCTCCCTATACAAGGACGGGATATCAGGAATTGGCCCGGGAATTACAATATTCTCTGGCAAGAAATTATCATCTTCTTCCCGCTGCTTTTCTTCTTTTGAACTCCTCCTTTTGCCATTATTGCTTCTTCTTTTAGGCACATTGCGATGGTCTTTATACAAGTCCACCAAGTCTGGAATGTCCCCAGGAATTTCAAGTAAACATTCCGAAGGATATCCTTCAACAAAATTTGAATTAGATTTCCAGTTTCCAGATTTTCTGTTGCTGTCCTTTTGCATATTTTTGTTGAAGGAGTCGCCTGCGTAGTAATTAATTGACCCGCCTTTTGAATACTTTCGCTGTGCTTTCGTGTCAGTGATCACCGGATAATCCATAATATCCTCCTTGTCTCTACCAACTCGATTGATCGATTTGCAGCTTTTACTGTTTTACAACTTGGCTTTAGCTGTTGGATTCTTAGGGGCTAGGTACCCTTTATATAAGGTATAAATAAGTTTAAAGTTTTTACTCCAAGTTGTGTGAGGAAATCTTCTTATTCCTATTGCGCACATAAATCATGAGTCTCCGCACTCAATTCTGTTAGGAAATTAATGTAATACGATCGTGTTTTGTTTTTGAGGAAAGGGAAAATTAGCTAATATGGTAATTTTATAATTTTAGTTGCATGCGAGTCTTAAACATTCTCAGTTTATCTTTGGTCCTAAACATTCTCAGTTCATTTTTACTCAAAATCGGCAAACTTTTGGTATAAGGAATAGGAATTCGGTCTAGAACATTGCGCAAGTTGTATCTTAGAACCGAGCTTTTGGTTCACGATTCTACTTATCTTTTCACTAATTTGATTCCTAATTAATACTTGAAAACAAAATATTTCTTAGTTTGCCGATTCCAATTATTATATTTGTTTTAGACTTTTAGTGTAGATCTTTTTGGATGGAATGTTAATAGGAAATATACTGGCTTTTGACGTTTATACTTTTAATCTTGATCCCTATCATATGTTTGATTGAAATAAGCTGGTCTCTTGCTACTGACAATTGTGTTTTCTGCTGACGTCTCGATAATCTAATTTGGATGGGAGATATGGCAAATGCATGTAATGCAATTCAGTAATTATGTGTTTACGATCGTTCTTAATTAGCAAAGAAGAATGGCTGGATGCCTGGATGGCATAGTTTATTAATTTTTTTTTTTTTTTGGTGGAAAATAATGTAGTAGCCTAGTTGATACATCTAACTATGTAAGTGAAGTAAGTTAGCTGGCCAGTCGGGCTTATGTAACGTGTGCTCTCTTCCGGACGGGGGTAATGCTGCGAATGCATGATGACATGATCGACAAGAGATTGTTTTCTTTCTAGTCATCAGGCCTTTGGCTCTTTTATAAAACAATCTAATCTAGTCATTCCTAGTATTACCAAACGTAGCCTATATGTGTGCGGGCGCCGCCCTTCAATATTATTAGTGACATTATATGATGCATATATATATATATATAGGATTTTTCTCAGGTAAGGATGTCCTTAGTTTTTCTTAAGTGCGGATTTGGTGTTTTCACCTACTTTCCGATCATATTTTCACATCTTAACCGTTCAGTTTTTAGACCTAATGTATATATCCCCCCTACAAAATTTCAGCCAATTTGGTGATCGTTAAGACATCCAAAACTGCAATTTACACGAACGGACAGAATCTGTCGAACCGGAACCGTTCGTATTTATAATGGTAAATAGCAGTTTTGGATACCTTAACGATCACCAAATTGGCTGAAAATTTTCAGAGGTGATCTATACATTAGGACCTAAAAACTGAACGGTTAAGATGTGAAAATGTGATCGGAAAGTGGGTTAAAACAGGAAATCCGTACCTAAGAAAAACTAAGGAAGTCCTTAGCCAAGAAGGACTGTATATATATATATATATATATATATATATATATATATATATATATATATAACTTTTCTCAAGTAAAGATGTCCTTATCTAAGTTTATGGAACGGATTTGGTGTTTTTGACCACTTTTTGATCACATATTCACATCTTAACCGTTCATTTTTTAGGTCCTAATGTATAGATCACTTCTGTAAAATTTCAGCCAAGTTGATGATCGTTAAGTTATCCAAAACTGCAATTTACACGAACGAACTGAATCTATCAAACCGGAACCGTTCGTGTATATTGTTGTAAATTATAGTTTTGGATGCCTTAACGATCATCCATTTGGCTGAAATTTTACAGAGATGATCTATACATTAGGACCTAAAAACTGAATGGTTAAGATGTGAATATGTGATCGAAAAGTGGCCGAAACATCAAATTTCTACCTAAGCTTAGGTAAGGATGTCCTTAGACAAGAAAGACTGTATATATATATATATATATATATATATATATATATATATATATTTGCTTATGTGCGGATATCCGCATCTAAGCAAAACTTACAGATTTCACATTTTTACCCACTTTTCGATCATATTTTTACATCTTAACCGTTCAGTTTTTAGATCCTAGTGTATAGATCATCTCTGCAAAATTTCAAACAAATTGGTACATATTCGGAACCGTTCGTAATCATTGTTGTAAATCACAGTTTTGAATGCCTTAACGATCACCAATTTGGCTGAAATTTTGCAGAAATGATCTATACACTAGGATCTAAAAACTGAACGGTTAAGATGTAAAAATATGATCAAAAAGTGAGAAAAAAAATGGAAATCTGCACCCAAGAAGGCCTATATATATAGCCACTAAGGGATCTCTTTTTTGGGTCTTTTATAGGGATAGACATTAGACAAACTTTTCGATTATATTTCGGCATCTTAACCGTTCATTTTTTAGGTCTTAATGTGTAGATCACTTTTGCAAATTTTTAGCCAAATCGGTGATCGTTAAGGCATCCAAAACTATAATTTACACGAACGACCGAATCTGTCAATCCGGAACCATTCGTGTTTATAATGGAAAATTGCAGTTTTGGATCCCTTAACTATCATCAAATTGACTGAAAATCTGCAAAAGTGATCTATACATTAGGACCTAAAAACTGAAAGGTTAAGATGTAAAAATATGATCGAAAAGTTAGTATAATGTCTATCCCTATAAAAGACCAAAAAAAGGATCCCTCACTAGAAATGCCATATATATATATATATATATATATACACACACACACTTTCCGATCATATTTTTACATCTTAACCGTTCAGTTTTTAGATCTTAGTGTATAGATCATCTCTGCAAAATTTCAGCCAAATTGGTGATCGTTAAGGCATTCAATACGAACGGTTCCGAAGACATATATATATATATATATATATATATATATATATATATATATATATATATGAGGGCCCTTTTAGTAAGAGATTTTTTCTTTGGTCTTTTCTAGGGATAGGGTATTAGACCAATTTTTCGATCATATTTTCACATCTTAACCGTTCAGTTTTTAGGTCCTAATGTATAGATCACTTCTACAAATTTTCAGCCAATTTGATTATTGTTAAGGCATCCAAAACTGCAATTTACCATTATAAACACGAACGGTTCCTGTTCGACAGATTCGGTCCGTTCGTGTAAGTTGCAGTGTTGGGTGCCTTAACTATCACCAATTTGGCTGAAAATTTGCAGAAGTGATCTATACATTAGGACATAAAAACTGAACGGTTAAGATGTGAAAATATGATCTAAAAGTTTGTCTAATGTCTATCCCTATAAAAGATCAAAAAAAAGGATCCTTAGTGGAAGCCCTATATATATATATATATATATATAGACATACACGTGTGATGCAGAAAATGCTTGAAAACTAGTGCGAAATGCATCGAAAGACAGACTATAAGAAAGCAAGGAAGAAGCGTCTAGCGTCTAAGTTTGAATAAAACATAAACATGACCAAATGCCAAAAGGCATCAAACATGAGTCCCCGTTTTATTTGTAAGAGAGAAAAAATACAATAAAAAAAAAACTCTTTGAAAAACAACGGTCTGCCCTTCAATGTGTACATCCACGTGCATTATTCAATCAAATTGCATTCATTTCATGATGAAGCTGGATTGAAATCTGAAAAGTAAAAGAGGATCTTCCATGAGTGTGTTGAGTATCCACTGACGATGAAATGGAGGAAGCTAATTTCCTAGAAGTTTCTTCGTCCAAGTCTAAATGATCTATCTGAGACACGTTAGTTTCATCATTAATTTCTGGCTATTTGAATTTGACCATAAATATCCCAACCCTAATTCGTCCAACTGTAAAATCCAGTTCTTCTCTTGTAGACCACCTCAATTGCATGACTTGCATAAAAATGATTTAGTTATTAAACTGAGTTTATTAAAGCCAAGCAGATTTAAGGCACACTGATTGGTATGTAGGTTATCTCCCATTCTCAGTCAATTTATTCGATCTGTGCAAGAAATATCAGTTCACCTTTTCTAAACAGTTCAAACCTTACTTTCAAATCGTACGTGTGGGATAAGTGACGCTGCTGTCTCGTGCTTGGTAAGTTTCTTCGAGTACAACTGCACAGGTTTCATTTTGATCATATAACTAATATTGTTAGAGATGCTCTTTAGTGTAAGACTAAGATTTAATTATTCCTTGCAACGTAGCATCAGACTAAAATTGTTTATGAATGTAAACTTTGTAGACAAAGAGTGACGTAATTGTTGTAGACAAGAAGCGAGAACAAGTGAGTAGTTGGGCAGGGCGACCCCGTAAGGGCAACTCAATCAGAAGACGTAGGCAACATCAAACTAAAAAGAATTGCCTATCTCCAAAGTTGAGCTTTATTGGCAAATTGGCCAAGTTGTTGGACATTTTTGCCTCGATGACCATCCTTCTTAGTCCTATCACTCCTATGTATACATCTTTGCCTCAATTGCTATACGTACGAGTCCTGACGCACTCTCTCACACTACAAGAATTTACCCTTTTAGTCACAAAATTATAGGTGACAAACCTTAAATTTGTGACCTATTTTAAGAATGGATCACAAAATTTCTAATTTCGTCACCTATACTTTCGTCCTTCAGTCCAACAATGCTCCCCAATTATTGTGATCGAGGGCCTAAAGTTAGTGTCGAAAACTTTCGACACTAATATGAGTGTATTTTTTTTTATGAGACCAGTCCCATTCTCCTAAAAGCCAAAACGCGTGAAAGAAAAAAGAGTCAAAACCTTTTTGCATAAAACTTTTGGGCCTAAGAGGGAAATTTACCGTCATTCAGACCAGCCAAAATGCTGCGTTTCAATAAAAAAAAGTAAATTGTCTTGGAATCTCTGCGTATTATCTGCTCACTTATGTAAGGAGAAAAAATAAGAAAGTAAATTGGAACCCAGAAATCAATCTCACGCTCTCAGTCATAAACTTTTTCACCCTCCATCTCCATCACTTTCAACTCATAATCTCAAATTCCAGGTTAGTAACTTTCAACCCATAAACTCTAAATCTCAAATTCTCTCCTATGTGTGAACTATATGTGAAATTTTCCTTATATTTGTTAATGGGTCTTCAATTTTCGTTAGTGGCATTGAGAAATCAATTTTGTTCCCTCTTGGTAAGCTAGCCTTCAAAAAGTTTCTGAAATTAAACTATTTGCAGATCTTTGTTGTTGTTATTGTGAGGTTGTTGTTATTGGTATTTGAGAAGTTCGACTTTCTATATACTCTATTGCTGAATGGGGGCTTTTCTCGACTTGTAATTTTGCTTCTTTGGTTGAGTTGAACACAGAGAGAGAGAGAGAGAGGTGGATCTCCTTGTTTGGAGAATGGTCTGAGACAGAGGAAAGAACAAGGGGCCGGGAAGAAGAGGAGGAAGATGTATATGGGTAATATCTGGGTAATTGTTTTTCAATTCATGTTTTTTTTTTTACCAGTTTTTCCTAATCTATGATTAAAGGGTTGGTTTTTGTGGATTTGTGGTTTAATTCACAATTTCTTTCAGGTCTTCGGATAGTCTAGAATGTTGCTTTAATCGATTTCCCAAGCTTGCAACTTTGTGCTTTATCACCATTTTGGCTTCTCATTAGTCACAGACACTTTGCAACTAGATTGAGCTTTACAGAAAACAGAAAGAGACGAACAAGATTCTAGAAGCTTAAGGGCTTCATCCATCTCAGGTATTTAGATTTAGGGCACACCATGAATTTTAATTCAATCCCATTTTAAAACCCAATAGCTCATTTGATTTGGGACTACAAAATCCGAGTCAAGCTTACATTTTTACTGATTAAGAAATTTTGATCATATTTAATTTTTTATTGTTTCATGGTAATTGCGGGAAGAATTGTTAGAAATGCTTATATGATTGCTCCATAGCTAAAGTATTGTAATTTAGGGCTCAGTTTTATTTCTCAAATTTCAAAATTTTGGTGCTTTAGTTTTTGTAATTGTTTGATCGAGTGATTACTAGTGCTATCTGTAACCACAGTTGGTTACATTTGAATGCAATTTGGAATTTGATGTGGCTTCTATTATCTTTGAAATAGGTTCCCTAGTTCTTGGTGTGGGTTTCACTGGTTCTTTGGCTACCTCGCGTCCAAAGCTCGGCCACCACAGGTACTCATTTATAGTTCTTGTGTGTGGTAGCTCTTCTTTTTGTTTACACATGTATATGGTTAGTCAGAGTGAGGGTAAGTCTTTCCTTGTTGTTTCATGGAAGTTGCTGAGCATGGATTATTATAGCATGAGTGAGGGGAGCCCTTGTTGGTGTTCACTTTTTGTGCTTTTAGCGTTCTTACTATAGCAATGTATTTAGAATTTAGTCTATAACCTATTTGATAAAAATCAAAGTAATTATTATTTGAAAGCATCAAGTAATAACTAATAACAGTAAAGCCAAACATGGGAGTGTGTCTACCTTTCATGATATAATCAAAGGCTGGAAACTGCATTTCAATGTATGTTATGTCTGATCAAGTCCATTAGGTCAATGCCATTGTTTATATGTTTTTTTTTTTTTTTTGTTACAATTGTTTATATGTTTTTGTATACTGGTTTTCAATATATGTTCAACACAACGTGCCTTTCATAGAAGTCTATGTTTATAAAAAGTAAGTGTGCTCTATAACTTCTATTCTATCTCTATCCACATAAATCAAGCAATTAATAAGTGTTAGGTGTTAACGGTGAAGAGATATAGGCCTTTTAAGCAATTAATTGTAAAAGTCTCCTTTCCATTTAGAACATTATATACTTTCAAGTGACAATTAGCACAAGTTATGTACTGTGGTGGCATTTTAGCATTAAGAAAGGCAACTTGTTAGTGATATGTGTAGTCTCTATTCTTTACTTGGGACTGTAATAGATATATTGATCTTGTTGTTGTATGCTCAAGCTCTCATAAGTCAAAATTACAATTTTTTTTTGTTTTCCCTTTTTTTGGTATGATATCTTTTTGAGTTTAATTATGCATAGCTTTGTTAACCGACATGATTGTCTTGTAGGGGTAAATATGATATCTGGAATGCTCTTTTAGCTCTTCTTCCTCATCAAGTAGGTCCTCGATCTATTGATTCATGCATTTGAGTGTACACTTTGGTTGGAGTGTTAGAACTGAGTAGAGATGTTAGCTTTGAACTTATAATTATGTGGCACTTTCTACTGCACACAAGTAGTTGATTTTATTGTGAAGTTCTAAGTAGTCCATAATATATGCAGCTTATATCATGCATGTGAGTGTAGTTGCAGTTAGTTTTTATTGAATCGTTATCTATCAACAATATGCAGTAAATCTATTTCTCCCATTTTCATTGCAGTTCTTGAATCACTCCACGTGGCTTTCCATTAGCTAGAAGCGGAAGTTACCAATTGTAAAATTTAGAAGGATCTGGTCACAATTTCAAGGTATGTTACATGGTTGTTATATGTTCCTTTTTTACCATTTTGTTTTTGTTTCAAATTGAATTATTAAGTAATATTCGAGATTGTACAATCCCTTCTTATTATATTGTGAATAGTACGTTGTTCTTTTTGCACCCATTTACAAACTTAAGAATTTAAATAAGTAGGCATGTAGTGATTGATCACAACTTTTTTCTTTTTCCCAAGTTGCGTATAGATTGTTCTTTTCTTGAATAGCATTTTAGTTATCCTCCTGCAATTATTATTATTATTATTATTATTTGCATGTAACTTATAATTTTTTTCTGCAATTAGTTATCCTGCTGCAATTTCTTCTTTTGCATGTATACTTGTTAAGTATAGGACTGAACATGGATAGAAAATGGATAAAAAATCTGAACAAGTTGAGTGATGAGTACAAGCGCAGTGTTCAGTCATTTCTTGAAGTTGCAAGCAAGCATGTGGATGTTAAAGGCAGAACTAGATGTCCTTGCATCAAGTGCTTAAACCATGATCGTCAAACTATACCAGTTGTGAAGATACATTTGAGAAACTATGGCATATCTTTGAGTTATGACATCTGGACATCTCATGGAGAATCAGTGCAACAGCGATCACAAATTCTTTCTCCCCCAATGGCTGAACAGATTGTTAGAGCCAATGATGTTATGCATGATATTTTGAATGATGCATTCCCACCTACTGACATGGATGATATGGCTCAAGATCTAGAGGAGGATGAGATACAAGGAGGCAATGAAGATGTGATGGATAATCATGGATCTAATGGGATGAGAAGCGATGCTGATCAATATGAGAAACTAATGGCTGAAGCTAAGCGAGAGTTTTTCCCTGGTTGTGATGGATTTTCAGTTTTAACCACCATGGTTTTGTTCATGCACATCAAAGTCCTTAATCATTGGACTAACAAGTCCTTTGATATGTTTTTAGAGGCGATGAATCGAGTGTGTCCTAAGCCTAATAACATTCCCTCCTCATTTTATGCTGCGAACAAGATGTTGAAAGGTTTGGGCTTAGGTTATGAGAAGATAGATGCTTGCAAGTATGATTGTGCTTTGTTTTACAAAGAGCATCAGGATAAGGAGTTCTGTCCATAATGCAGTGAACCAAGGTATAAATCTAGAGGTTCTAATTATGATATGGGTAAAAGAAGAAGATTCCTCAAAAAGTTCTATGGTATTTCCCACTAAAACCGAGGTTGAAAAGACTGTTTATGTCGAACGATACAGCTACTAATATGAGGTGGCATCATGATAAGCGAGTTAATGAAGAAGGCAAGATGAGGCATCCGGCTGACTCACTTGCTTGGAAAGATTTTGATAGTAGATATCATGAGTTTTCTCAAGAGCCACAGAATGTAAGGTTAGGTCTTGCAACAGATGGGTTCAATTCATTTGGAAATATGAGCCTTTCCTATAGTATGTGGCCAGTCATAGTGGTTCCATATAATCTCCTACCATGGATGTGTAATACCCGCAATTTCTATTTTAAATCCGAGTGATTGTATCGAATGATTATTATACGATTTCACGATTTATGTTCGATAATCATTCATTTTTACAATTATCGAAGTTTCGAAACGTTTATTTTAACGAAAAGCTCGAAATACTCGGGTTGAGAAATTGACTTTTTCTACGTACGAAATTTGGAGAAACTTCCTTCATGAAAGTTGTAGAGCTCGTCGATACGAGTCCGTGCACGTACGGAACACGAAGATCGGATTTTTTCTGAATTAGTTATCGAATTTCGAAGTTTTCCGAAACATGTATATATAGAAAAATTTTAGAAACCCTAATTTGTTTTTCCCTACCGGCTTCTTTTTTTTTTCCTTTTCTTTCTTCTTCTTCTTCTTCTTCCGTTTCTGGAAAACAGGTTTTTCTCTCTCTCTCTCTCTTACAGACACAATCGGCCGAAAGAGGAGGAAAACTTCTCCTTAATTGTTCTCCCTCCACATACCACCTCTCGACCTCAAACCAGGTCCCAGGCGTTCGTCTCGAGCTGCTCTAGCTCCCGGAGGCAGTCTCACACGGCGGCGCAGCCTGTGGCGGCGGCGGCGAAGCCCGAACCGAAAACGTCCATTTTCGGTTCGATCTCGATATCTCGAGCTACACTCCATCATTTCACTTGATTCTTGTCTCATTGAGCTCGCCTCAACTTCCTCTACAAGCACCAAGAAGGACCGGAACTGGGTCAAACGTTTTCACGTTCGTCGGAGCTCGACCCGAACGGATCGAAATACCGAAACTTTCGATCAAGATATCTCGAGCTATACACAATCGTTTCTTGTGATTCCAAGCTTGTTGAGTTCGCAAGGAAGTTCTGAACAAGTTTCCAGAAGGGATCGGGGTCTGAGGTTGCAGTTTTCACGTCGATTTTCAAGCTCACCGGTTTCTGCATTTTTTCCGGCCGCCGACTGTAAATCGGTAATTTCGATGCCTTCCGATCATTTTTAGGTCTTGTGCTAGTTATGAAAGTTGCTCAGAATGATGAAACGAAAGGGACAAGCTCGGCCCCGACACCATTGGTGGTGGTCGGTGGCGGCTCTGTCCCTAACTCCGGCGGCCTTTTCCGGCCACCTCTGGAGGTCTAAAATTTGGTTTCTGTCCATTTTATGATTCTATGTTTCGATACGATCATTTCGGCGTATTATACGCATTTTTCGGATATCGTATGAATTAGTTATGAATTTTGTGATTTCGATCGATTTCGGTCGTTAGATTTTTGATCTGTGAAATTATGACCGTTGGATGAACTTGTAAATTTGTTATGATGATCATATGACTGTCCCAGAGGCTTTGTGTGGTCATGGGCGAAGATCCGACCGTTGGATCTTCGTATATGTGAAAAAGGGTAATTAGGGGAGCGATTCGTGAGAAACCGCTCGTCGGATTTTAATGTAAATTAGAATCTGACCGTTAATTAGTGGTTAAATTATGAGTTGAATTTGTTGGCTAAATTCGAATCACATTTGATTAGGTGATTGACGGATTTTAATTTCGTGGGCTATTCGGCGTTAATTATAAATTATAATTTATAATTATATTGAAGACGCAGCGGGAGTTTCGAGGTGAGTAAAACTCACGTGGTTCATATTACGAACCGAGCATTTTAATTTATTTATTTTTGGTAATTGTGTGAAAAATATTTGCGGAATAAATATTGTTTTAAAATTTCATGGACTTGAATCACCACGGTCCATAGGTAAGTAAAATGAATTTTAACTATACAAATGAATTTCATAATTTTCTTGTGTGAACTATAGATGGTATTAGTGGTCATCCCTGAGTGGATGATTACGTATATATATATTTACGTGGAAAATATATATTAATGTGTGGATTGCTTGATTTATGATATGATTGTGTTGAATTGATTGAGTTGATTATATTACAATTGTGTAATTCCATAATAATATGATGTATCTTGGTTGGGTTGATTTCAGTATGTGATGTTATATGTTGTGTTCAATTATGGGTTTAGGGTCGACGAAATGACTGGTGTGGGTAATCGGACGCTCTAATCCTAGTGTGGATGATGGGATACGATTGGTTGAGTATGTGGAATTATTGGACGTTCTAAATATGTATATAGGTATACATATTGATGAAATACAATAATTGATAAATATGTCGGATGCCATAACCTAGGCCAGGTGACGGGCTACGATTCAGTTAGAGCTCTAGTCTGTCAAGTACCGTATTTTTATAAATACGATGAAGAGAGTTGTGGGGAAAGTAGTGAGTGGGGTTGTCTTGTTATATTGAATTGGTGTTGATTGAGATTGTTATTATTTGTATATGTGGAAATAATTGAGTGTTGCTGTGTGTGAGAATAAATGAGATTAAATTAAGTAACAATTCATTCTTTTACTCATACAATCTTTCATAAGCTTACCGGGTTTTGTGTTGTTGCAATCCCGGTACACTATTCAATGGTGTAGCGGATATTCCTGCAGGTCAGGATAACCAGGGAGGTGACCGAGCTGCTTAGGTGTTATAGCAGTTTTGTTATTTATTTACTTGTGAGGTGTGTGTATGCTCATTTAGAGCTTTACATTATATTTTGATTGAGTTGTAATAATTAACCGAGAATATATTCGGTTTGATTTTATTTCGTGTGGTGAGTATGTTAAGAAAAGAAAAATTTTCAGGATGATAATTTTGTGATGTGGTATTTTCATGTCTCGGATTTTGAATTGTTAGTCTAAAATTCGGGGCGTGACAGTTTGGTATCAAAGCGTAAGGTACATATTTGGTGATATGTCAATACTTACCGAGTGATGGCCCGTCTGCAGCGGATCCCCATCGTGTGCTCTTCGGTATTGACAATGTCATTGGGTATGTGAGTGCGTTAGGTTGGCTAGGAACGTTAGTACTTTTAGGAAATTTGAGTATCTTTATGTATGATCAGTACTTGGTTAATATGGACTTGCATTTGACTTATGCTTTATTTAAGTGTTATGCGTGTATTAATCAAGTATATCATGCTTATTAGGTAATGGAGATTGAGGGAACGAGGCCAGAGGTCGGGGTAGAGGTAGACCTCGTGGCAGGGGTAGAGCCGAGGAAGGGGTAGGGCCCCTCCAGTCGAAGAAGTATTCGAGTCGGAGGAAGATGCACCATATGAGGATCAGCCTATTCCTCCTGTAGCTGTGGTTGATAATCCTGCTCGCTTGCTGATGCTAGCAAGGGAAATTACTCGCTTGGGAGCAACCAAGTTTGGAGGAGGCACAGATTATATGGTGGCGGATCGTTGGATAGAGGATTTACAGACTTATTTCGATCTGCTTGATTGCACTGAGACCGATAAGAGGAAGCTAGCCGCTTTCATGCTGAAGGATGAGGCTAGGGTGTGGTGGAACGTCACTCAGAGGAGCATTGAGGTGTCTACCTTGACATGGGACGGCTTTGAGAGGCTGTTCAGGGAGAAGTACTTTCCACCAGCAGTGAAGGAGAGGTTGAAGCGAGAGTTCCTTGCACTTGTACAGGGGAAGATGACCGTAATTGAGTATGATGCGGAGTTCTCCAGATTGTACAAGTATGTGAGGCAGATGGAGGATGAGGACTTGGCCAAGAAGTTTCAGAGAGGGTTGAGTCCTTCGATTGAGCGTGATGTAGCTATCTTAGAGCTGAAGACCAAGAGAGAGATCTTGGCCAAGGCACAGATCATTGAGCAGCAGAACCTGATTCGTAGAGAGAAGGAGTCTGCTGAGAGAGACTTCCAGGGCAAGGGGAAGGCCATAGCAGGGAGCAGTAGAGCTAGAGACTTCAGGGGTGGGTTCTGGAAGAGACAAAGGACTCAGTTTCAACATCAGGCTCCAGCTAGGGCAGCAGTAGCTCCTCCTGTTCAGGCTATGCCTATCAGGCAGATAGCACCAGCAGCTCCAGTGAAGTGCTTTAACTGTGGCGAGCCGGGCCACATCTCTCGTGCGTGCACGAAGCCACGGGGTAGGTTATGCTACAGTTGTGGACAGGCAGGGCATCAGGCTAGGGAGTGTCCTCGGATTCAGGGTAGAGTGCAGGGTAACCAGCAGAGGCAGTTACCACCTGCTCATGCTAGGGTCTTTGCCATCGGTCAGGCAGGCACGGGAGTGGAAGGTACCTTATCTGTTTATCACTTTCTTGCTAGAGTACTGTTTGATACGGGAGCCTCACACTCTTTCATATCTAGTTCGGTTGTGGATGTTTTGGGTTTGATTGCTATGCCTCTGACTAGATCATTGTGTGTTACATCACCTCTCGGTGTGTCTCTTGAGCTTAGCATGCTTTGTGATGATTGCCCTATTGGGATTGGTGGCAGAGAGTTTTCTGCATCTTTGATTGTGATTCCGGATCACACGTATGATGTGATTTTGGGTATGGATTGGTTGAGCCCGAACCATGCTGTTATTGATTGCTTTAGGATGATTGTGTCCTTCCATGTTCCGGGACAACCTGTGTTTCATTACCGTTGTCTGAAGTCTGACATCACCATGAGGATGGGGATTTTGGCCCATATTGAATCAGGGAGTAGTACTTCAAAGATTACAGGGATTCCTATAGTTTCAGAGTATGAAGATGTGTTTCAGGAGATCCCTGGGTTACCCCTGAAAAGGGTAATGGACTTCTCCATTGATGTGATACCAGGTACTTCACCTGTGTCAAAAGCACCTTATCGAATGGCTCCAGCTGAACTTCAGGAGTTGAAGGTTCAGATTGAGGGCTTACTTGCACAAGGGTTCATTCAGGCAAGTGTGTCTCCTTGGGGCGCACCAGTGTTGTTTGTGAAGAAGAAGGATAGTTCACTCTGTCTATGTGTGGATTATCGACAGTTGAACAAGGTGACCATCAAGAATAGGTACCCTTTACCTAGGATTGATGACTTGTTCGATCAGCTTAGAGAAGCTACTGTATTCTCGAAGATTGACTTGAGGTCTGGATATCACCAGTTGAGGGTGAAGGGGGAAGATATTCCAAAGACGGCGTTCAGGACCAGGTATGGACATTTTGAGTTTCTTGTCATGCCTTTTGGTCTCACGAATGCCCCCGCAGCATTTATGGACTTGATGAACCGTACGTTCAGTCCTTACTTGGATCAGTTCGTGGTAATGTTCGTTGATGACATCTTGATTTATTCAAGGTCGTCAGCGGAGCATGAGAGACATCTGCGGATAGTGCTGCAGACATTGAGAGAGCAAAAACTATTTGCCAAGTTCGAGAAGTGCGACTTCTGGCAAAGTGAAGTCAAGTTCCTTGGTCATGTGCTCTCGAAGGATGGAGTTTCTGTGGATCCTTCGAAGGTTGAAGCAGTGATGAGTTGGAGTCGCCCTACTACGGTTACAGAAATCCGTAGCTTCCTTGGATTGGCCGGTTATTACAGGCGCTTCATTGAAGGGTTTTCTGGTATTGCTTCGGCTTTGACCAAATTGACCAGGAAAGACACTCAGTTCATATGGTCGGATAAGTGTGAGAAGGCTTTCATAGAGCTGAAGACTAGATTGACTACAGCTCCGGTGTTGACTATTCCTACTAGTGGTGGTGGATTAGTCATTTACAGCGATGCATCTCATCAGGGTTTGGGGTGTGTGTTGATGCAGAATGGTAGTGTTGTTGCTTATGGTTCTAGACAGTTGAAGGTACATGAGCGGAATTACCCTACTCATGATCTAGAGCTAGCAGCTGTGGTGTTTGCCTTGAAGATTTGGAGGCACTATCTTTATGGTGAGAAATTTGAACTCTTTTCTGATCACAAGAGTTTGAAGTATCTATTCTCCCAGAAGGAATTGAACATGAGGTAGATGAGATGGATGGAGCTCATTAAGGACTATGATTTCACCTTGGAGTACCATCCCGGAAAGGCGAATGTGGTGGCGGATGCTTTGAGTAGGAAACCGCGGGTAATCATGGCATCGATTATGGTGCAGGAGTGGCGCATGTTAGAAGCTGCATCTGAGTTCGACCTTATGCCCGCAGGAGCAGGACAGGGAATCTTTCTCGGTAGTATCACCTTACAGCCCACCTTGATCTCCAGGATCATTCAGGGTCAGACACTTGATGAGTTTGCTCAGGCGAGGATTGCTGAGATGACTGTTGACCCGGATGTGGAGGGTCCTTCTGAGTGGATGATTGGGGCTGATGGAGGGTTGAGATTTCGAGGGAGATTGTATGTACCGAGTGTTGATAACCTCAAGGAGGAGATCATGCGGGAAGCACATAGGTCTCGATATACTATACATCCAAGAGGTACTAAAATGTATATGGATCTAAGAAGGCAGTTTTGGTGGTATGGTATGAAGAGGGATGTGGCGGAACACGTGTCGAAGTGTCTTACCTGTCAACAGGTGAAGGCAGAGCATCAGAGACCAGCAGGAATGCTGAACCCTTATCGATTCCTGTATGGAAATGGGAAGATATCTCTATGGACTTTGTGACTGGATTGCCCAGATCCAGGCAAAGTTATGACTCGATTTGGGTGATTGTTGACCGGTTGACTAAATCAGCACACTTCCTTCCGGTGGCAAAAACGTACTCAGGTGATGCATTGTGTAAGTTATATGTGAACGAGATAGTGAGGCTTCATGGAGTGCCTGTGACGATTGTATCGGATCGTGATGCTCGTTTCACATCAGAATTCTGGCGTAGGTTCCACAAGGCATTTGGTACGTCTCTTGCTATGAGCACTGCATTTCACCCACAAACAGATGGACAGACCGAGAGAGTGAATCAGGTGATGGAGGACATGCTCAGAGCTTGTGTTCTGGATTTTAAGGGTAGTTGGGTGGATCATCTGCCATTGGTAGAGTTTGCCTACAACAACAGCTATCACTCTAGTATCGGTATGGCTCCATATGAGGCTCTTTATGGTAGGCCATGTAGGACTCCTATCTGTTGGGCGGAAGCAGGGGATAAAGGGCTCATCGGACCTGAGATTGTACAGGAGACTACAGAGAAGGTCACTACTATTCGGGACAGAATCCGAACCGCTCAGAGTAGACAGAAGAGTTATGCTGACTTGAAGAGGAGACCATTGGAGTTTGAGACAGGTGATCTTGTGTTCTTGAAAGTCTCACCTATGAAAGGTGTGGTGAGATTTGGCAAGAAAGGAAAACTCGCACCGAGGTATGTTGGACCCTTTGAGATTCTAGAAAGGGTTGGTAACTTGGCATATCGTCTTGCTTTACCAGTTAGCATGTCGGGTGTGCACAACGTTTTCCATGTGTCTCTGCTCAGGAAGTATGTTCGAGATGAGTCTCACGTGATTGACCACGGTACGATTGAAGTGAACCCGGATGTGACGTTTGTGGTTGAACCTGTTCGTATCTTGGATAGGTCTACAAAGAAACTTCGTAGGAAAGAGGTTGATCTCGTGAAGGTGTTGTGGAGTCATCATGACGAGAGTGATGCATCATGGGAGTTAGAATCTGACATGAGGACGAGGTATCCACAGCTTTTTGGGGAATTGGGTACTTGAATTTCGGGACGAAATTCCTTTAAGGGGGGTAGATTGTAATACCCGCAATTTCCATTTTAAATCCGAGTGATTGTATCGAATGATTATTATACGATTTCACGATTTATGTTCGATAATCATTCATTTTTACAATTATCGAAGTTTCGAAACGTTTATTTTAACGAAAAGCTCGAAATTCTCGGGTTGAGAAATCGACTTTTTCTACGTACGAAATTTGGAGAAACTTCCTTCATGAAAGTTGTAGAGCTCGTCGATACGAGTCCGTGCACGTACGGAACACGAAGATCGGATTTTTTCTGAATTAGTTATCGAATTTCGAAGTTTTCCGAAACATGTATATATAGAAAAATTTTAGAAACCCTAATTTTTTTTTCCCTACCGGCTTCTTTTTTTTTTTCCTTTTCTTTCTTCTTCTTCTTCTTCTTCCGTTTCTGGAAAACAGGTTTTTCAAGCTCACCGGGAAGTTCTGAACAAGTTTCCAGAAGGGATCGGGGCCTGAGGTTGCAGTTTTCACGTCGGTTTTCAAGCTCACCGGTTTCTGCATTTTTTCCGGCCGCCGACTGTAAATCGGTAATTTCGATGCCTTCCGATCATTTTTAGGTCTTGTGCTAGTTATGAAAGTTGCTCAGAATGATGAAACGAAGGGGACAAGCTCGGCCCCGACACCATTGGTGGTGGTCGGTGGCGGCTCTGTCCCTAACTCCGGCGGCCTTTTCCGGCCACCTCTGGAGGTCTAAAATTTGGTTTCTGTCCATTTTATGATTCTATGTTTCGATACGATCATTTCGGCGTATTATACGCATTTTTCGGATATCGTATGAATTAGTTATGAATTTTGTGATTTCGATCGATTTCGGTCGTTAGATTTTTGATCTGTGAAATTATGACCGTTGGATGAACTTGTAAATTTGTTATGATGATCATATGACTGTCCCAGAGGCTTTGTGTAGTCATGGGCGAAGATCCGACCGTTGGATCTTCGTATATGTGAAAAAGGGTAATTAGGGGAGCGATTCGTGAGAAACCGCTCGTCGGATTTTAATGTAAATTAGAATCTGACCGTTAATTAGTGGTTAAATTATGAGTTGAATTTGTTGGCTAAATTCGAATCACATTTGATTAGGTGATTGACGGATTTTAATTTCGTGGGCTATTCGGCGTTAATTATAAATTATAATTTATAATTATATTGAAGACGCAGCGGGAGTTTCGAGGTGAGTAAAACTCACGTGGTTCATATTACGAACCGAGCATTTTAATTTATTTATTTTTGGTAATTGTGTGAAAAATATTTGCGGAATAAATATTGTTTTAAAATTTCATGGACTTGAATCACCACGGTCCATAGGTAAGTAAAATGAATTTTAACTATACAAATGAATTTCATAATTTTCTTGTGTGAACTATAGATGGTATTAGTGGTCATCCCTGAGTGGATGATTACGTATATATATATTTACGTGGAAAATATATATTAATGTGTGGATTGCTTGATTTATGATATGACTGTGTTGAATTGATTGAGTTGATTATATTACAATTGTGTAATTCCATAATAATATGATGTATCTTGATTGGGTTGATTTCAGTATGTGATGTTATATGTTGTGTTCAATTATGGGTTTAGGGTCGACGAAATGACTGGTGTGGGTAATCGGACGCTCTAATCCTAGTGTGGATGATGGGATACGATTGGTTGAGTATGTGGAATTATTGGACGTTCTAAATATGTATATAGATATACATATTGATGAAATACAATAATTGATAAATATGTCGGATGCCATAACCTAGGCCAGGTGACGGGCTACGATTCAGTTAGAGCTCTAGTCTGTCAAATACCGTATTTTTATAAATACGATGAAGAGAGTTGTGGGGAAAGTAGTGAGTGGGGTTGTCTTGTTATATTGAATTGGTGTTGATTGAGATTGTTATTATTTGTATATGTGGAAATAATTGAGTGTTGCTGTGTGTGAGAATAAATGAGATTAAATTAAGTAACAATTCATTCTTTTACTCATACAAGCTTTCATAAGCTTACCAGGTTTTGTGTTGTTGCAATCCCAGTACACTATTCAATGGTGTAGCGGATATTCCTGCAGGTCAGGATAACCAGGGAGGTGACCGAGCTGCTTAGGTGTTATAGCAGTTTTGTTATTTATTTAGTTGTGAGGTGTGTGTATGCTCATTTAGAGCTTTACATTATATTTTGGATTGAGTTGTAATAATTAACCGAGAATATATTCGGTTTGATTTTATTTCGTGTGGTGAGTATGTTAAGAAAAGAAAAATTTTCAGGATGATAATTTTGTGATGTGGTATTTTCATGTCTCGGATTTTGAATTGTTAGTCTAAAATTCGGGGCGTGACAGGATGTGTATGAAGAAACAGTTCTCGATGATGACTTTGCTGATTCCAGGGCCAGTAGCACCAGGCAAGGATCTTGATGTGTATTTACGCCCCTTGATTGATAAATCAACTAATTCTTTTTTCAACCTTCGAGCTGCTATATTGTGGACAATTAATGACTTTCCAGCGTATGGCAATTTGTCGGGTTGGAGCACAAAGGGATATATGGCATGCCCTGTTTGTAATGAAGATACATCATCTTATGGCTTGAGGAGTAAGATATGTTTTATGGCACATCGGCGCAATTTGAGAAGTAATCATCCATGGCGTAAAAACAAGGAGCTATTCAACAATGAATTTGAGTTGAGACCTCCTCCTAAACTACTTTCTGGTGATGACATCTTATGCCAAGTTAATCGCCTCAGACCTTATAAACCTGGTAAACATGATGATAATCCTGATAAGAAAAGGAAGCGGGTAGACTTTGAACTTAACTGGACAAAGAAGAGTATCTTCTTTGAGTTAGAGTATTGGAGTAAGCTGAAAATTAGACATAACCTGGACGTAATGCACATTGAAAAAAACATATGTGACAGCGTTGTGGGCACATTATTAAGCATTGCTGGGAAAACCAAAGACACAGTCAAGGCAAGATTGGATTTACAAGACATGGGTATAAGAGATGATCTGCATATTGAAAAAGATGGGTTTGATTTTAAGAAGCATACTCCATATTATATAGTAGTACCATAACAACGTCGACTTTTTTGGCAATGGTTCAAAACTGTCAAATTTCCTGAGGGGTTTGCTTCTAATATTTCTCGACGTGTTAAAGATGGAAAGATCTCCGGTCTCAAGACTCATGATTGTCATGTGTTGTTGCAAAGACTTCTTCCGGTGGCAATTCGACCTTACTTAAGTAGAGAGGTGTGTGATGCCATTATAGAGCTGTCAAGCTTTTTTCAACAGATTTGTGCAAAAACCTTAATTGTTGAAGATTTGAAAAGGTTGCAGACTGATATGTGGTGATACTATGTAAACTTGAACAAATCTTCCCACCTGCTTTTTTTGATGTTATGATACATTTGGCTGTGCATCTACCGCATGAGGCATTACTTGGTGGACCAGTTCCTATGAGATGGATGTTTCCAATTGAGAGGTAAATATCAATATATTTTTTTATCTTTCTTTAATCCTGAATATGATTACTTTTTTTTAGTACATTATTAATAATATGTCATATCCTATACTTTGTAGAAAGTTAGGAAATCTGAAGGATTATGTACGTAATAAAGCACATCCTGAAGGCTCCATCGTTGAAGGATATATTGCAGAAGAATCATTAACCTTCTATTCCATGTATCTCAAAGATGTTGAGACAAGTTTCTCATGACCAGAGCGGAACTATGATGGGGGTGAAACTAGTACAACTCTCTCTGTTTTTTCTTGTAGTGCACCTATGTTGCATGGCCGTAAAACAGCCCAGTGGTCAAAAAAAGACAAGGACACAGCTTTTTGGTACATACTGAATAACTGTGATGAAGTTGAACCATTCAAAGCGTGAGTCACTTAACCATATTGTGTAGTAGAATGACTTACTGCACTCCCCTTTCTTATATTTAAGTTTGAACTTATTTTATTGCTAAGTTGTCATTTTATTATCTATTTGAATAACTAGAAAAGTAATCAGTTCATGAAAAAAAATTAAGAAAGGGGTAGGGGCAGTATCTCTTAATGAAATGTTTGACTTGGTTGATTATTACTTGTGATTTTTGTTTGTGTAGTGAGCATAAAGAAATATTGAAGAGAGAGAGTCATTTGGATTTAGAAGATAGACAGAGAAACTCTTTTCCTACATGGTTTAAGGCTCGTGTTAGTGCATTGCGTAAGGAATGTTCAAGTGAAGTGAACGATGAGTTGTATGCATTGTCATTTGGTCCGGTTGATACTGTTAGTACATTTACATGTTGTATTGTGAATGGGATCCGTTGGCACGTCAAACAAATAGAAGAGACCAAATCTGTTCAGAACAGCGGGATTATGGTGCCAGGTTTACAAGGTGACAGGGCAAGTGACTTTTACAGTTCTTTGGTCAGCGTTGTTAAAGTAAGCTTTATATGTGGCTATTCAGTTATTCTTTTCAAAGGTCAGTGGTACAATACAAGTTCTAAGAAGAGAAAAAGAGAAGGCATTATTCGAGATTACCATCTCATGTCTTTGAACACCGACATTCAATGATATAGCGAGGATCCTTATATCTTAGCAGCACAAGTAAAACAAATTTTTTATTTTGATGACCCTATGTTTGGTGGTGGTTGGAAAGTGATTCAGAAGATACAACATAGACACGTTTGGGATGTTCCTGAAAATGAAGAGGCATTCAATGTAGAATCAAACTACGATGATGGTATAGACCAAGAAGACGAAGTTGGAACTGCAATGAATGTTCAAGAAAATACTGTGTATTCAAGTAGACATTTAAGTAGCGATGGTGTTCAACCTGAAACTGTCATCCTTTCCAACAAGGATATTGGACAAAGGATGTCCACAACTAATGATGATTTCATTGATGATGATTACATAGAGGAATTGCAATCTGAGGATGAGCAAACCATTGTTCAGAGTGATGTTGATTGTTACGTCCCGAACCTAGAATTTTCAATTTTCTAATTAATTTGACGGTAAAGGTCAGTTACTTTTAATTTTACTCCATTATACGATTTTAGTGGCCCTAAAAGTTGACTTTTTGTTCGGGCCATGATTTGAGAAAATGTTCTTCATGAAAGTCGTAGAGGATGTTAAACCGAGAACATGCATACGTGGTTCGTAAAAATCGGAGCTAGTATGCGAAAGTTATAAGCGAAAAACTAAATTTACTATTCCCAGTTACTGTTCATGGTAAGTTCTTTAAATAGCAAGTTACTGTGGTAAGTTTCCAAATTTGGAAACTTACCCGGCCTCTTCTCTCTCTTCTCCCCCGACCCTTCCTCCTCCCGTTCGGCCGATTCTCCCTCCTCCAAGTTTCTTCGATTCCGGCCACCCCACGACGAAACCCAGACATCCCTAGGTTCGCTTCTTCCTCCTCGTCATGCCCATGGTCGCATTTCACGGTGTCTCGACCGGAGGAGCTCGGAATTGAACCAAGAAGATCACTATAGCAGTTTCGGTCCTTTGACGATTTCCAATGATTCCGGCCGTCACCGGCAGCCAAACCGGCGTCGAAGGTTCGGTTTGCATCACTGATCATTTCCCCTATGGCCTTGTATCACGATTTGTTGTGTAGAAGCCGAATTGATGAAATGAAATTTTAGGGTTCGTGGAAAATTTCTGGGTTTATGTTCATCCATTGATTTCGACCGGTTTTGATTGTTATTTGGATGTGTTGTAGTTGAATGAAATGACCAGTGGGTAGAATTGATGTTGTACATGAAATTTGGTGGCCATAGGAGGAGGTTGATTCCGGCGAGTAACCGCCACTCGCCGCCACTGTGAGCGGCCCGTGAGGTGGTGTAGGGCAGGTTTCTAACTGTCGTAATTTGGCTATTTAATCATTGGTATAATGTAGTTTCCATATTGGTGACCTCGAATTAATTTCGTGAAGTGTAGATATGGTTTTCGTTATGGTGTGAAATTCATTGATTAATTCACGGATAATCCGTGTATCGGAATTCCTTAATCGGAAGCTCAAAGTAAAGAAATGAAGTTAGAAAAGTGAAATTGGAGATTTTTAAGCAAATAATAACAATTGGGATATGGTTGTGTTTTTGGTGAATTTAATTTTTATCTGTCCTGTACTTATCGGTTTATGAACGTTACCTTGTACAGAACGTGAGGAGGATTCTCACGAGGAGGGTTCGGATCGACGACAAGCTTAGCCGTATACGGTGAGTGGACGTTTGATTTTAATTCATGCATGCAATTAAATTTTCTAAGTTACGAAATTATTTAAAGTATCTTTTATTTAATGAGCATATTATTCGATTTTTGATTATGAAATTATTTATGGTTCAAATTGCCGATTAGAAGTGGTTATATTCCATTTCGAACTTCTTACTAGAAATAATCTTCGACAAGATTATTTCTAAAAAATGAAAGTATCATTATTTGTTAGTAGATTCGGGTTTTTAGAAAAATCTTCGGAAATGGGAGATTTATTCGAGATTTTAAACTTACTTTATTTTTGTATATTGGTTCATGATTTTGAATCATGTTGGCGTGCGGGGTCACGTCGTTGGACTAAGTTCCTTTCTTGTGAGACTTCGAGGAAATCTCACAAATTCTCGATTTTCATATGGTTTTTACCCACCATACCTGGGTCGATATACTTTATTGCTAACTAGCCTATTAGTACTCCTCCCTACTTACTTTGTGTTTGTAGGTGAGTAGAGCCGAGCATGGGATGCTCTTGAGTGTGGGACACTCCGACCTGAGCCTTAGCGGCTCACTTTATTTTATTGTATGGTGATGACGTCTTTCCCCATACCTTTTAAATTATTTACTTATTTATTTATTCGTCCGACTAATAGGGTCGGTCGAACTTCCCTCAAGCCAGCGGGGCTGGCTTAGTCATGAAAGTGATTTAAAATCTTTAGTTCCCTATTGCATGCATAAGAACGTTCTAAACAATAAATGTGGGAAAGTGAGAAACATTTCTTTCTTAATTAAACATTTTTGTCCACTCACAACTACCGTTCTATTGCTTACTTTCCCCTGGGCTTTTCGGTTTCCTTTGCCCAGTTCGCAGTGTTGCTATTCGGCGTAGGATCGAGGCTTAGCACCAGTTCTGCCACTTGCCTTTCGTAGGTTAACATTAACCTACCTCATGTAATATATTTGATTTTATCGTAGATTGCTCTGATAACCTTGAGAGGCTTAGCATTATTGTGTATTAATTTCGTTGTCAGAGACGTGTTTTACTTATGGAGTTGAAGATTAGAACCCCCAGGTTGTATTATATAAATTTTACTGCCTTTACGCTTGGTTTTTGCTTAATAACTTGTGATGGTTGTGAAATGTAGGAAGACTGCATGTTTGTTGGGTCTTGGATTTAGGAAAATTTGCTTTTGTTGTTTTTTTTACAGGTTGGGTTGTCCACTTTTAGGGGAAGTTCTGTCGAATTTTTCTTAAAAGTGGGCCCCGCATAGTGCATCTTGAAAATTTGAGAGAATTTTCGGGATGGGTTCTGACATTGATAGTGACTTAGATTAAGATATTAAGGGAGGTTTAACCTTTTTGAATCTTGTTGTATGACAAGTTCTACTTTTGTATTATATATGAGTTTCAGTAAAAATTTATGTTTTCGTTCTATTGTTGTCTAGTACATATTATCTTCTTCATTCCTTATTATGACAATTCAGTTTTGCATTATGAATTATTCTAACTTGTTCTGATAATTTATTAATTTGTCCCAGGTTGTTGAAAGCGAAATCATTATCGATGAAGACGATTGGGAATAAGCCATCTGCCAAAAATGTTACAACAGAGTTGCAACTAGAGCACCCCCCCCCCCCCCCCGCAACAACAGAAAAAGCTGCCACAACAACCAGCAAAGAGAAAGAGGCAGCCACAACCACCACAGTTGCAACAACCTGAGCCATCACAGCAGCGACAACCACAACCACCATTACCTTCTGAAAGTAAGTTACTTGGATTGTGATATCACTAACAACACATTTAATATAAATAAATCTACATAGCTTGTCTATGAGCCATGATTCATCTTTTAGATATATGAATTGGAATATAGGTCTGATTCATTGTATGATCTTCTGACTAAACTTTATTTTCTTAAAATACCACTAGGTGCTGATCATGACATGTCCTCTAAGGGGAAAAAGACACGTGGCGTTACAAAAGGGCTAGGAACTCATGATATTGTCACTGCTTCTAATGAGAGGATTCTGATTCAGATGAATGAGGATCAAAAGCTCCCAAATGGTGTCCAAGATAATTCCAGATTTGTTTCAGAAATTGGGTCTCGAACTCGTTCCTTAGCCCCACTTCATGTCAAAACCTGGAAGGAAGTTACACTAGAAGTTAAAGACGAAATCAAAAAGGGGTTATTGGTGAGTGATATAATTTACTTAACTTGGAATTGATTATAATGTTACATTTACAATTATTTTATTAGACTAAGCTATTCTTGATTTACTGTAATTTTAGCATAAATTTGATGTCAATTTGAAAGAACCTGGCATTGCAAAATTTGTTGAAGACAAGATGAATAACACATTCAGATCATGGAAGGGCAAATTGCACAAGCACTTCAAAAAATATGTTGATGACATTGATTATGCAAGGGCTCATCCCCCTACTAAGAAAGTGTTTGGTGACAGGGACATAAGTGATTGGGAGTGGTTGTGTGATAATTTGTACTCGGATCAAGCGTATCAAGTATTAAAATGTACACTGATTTGTATTGTTGAAGTTGCTTGCATAGTGTATATTATTCAAATGTATTTTTTGTTAGGACCATATGCTTAAAAGTTCAAGAAGACTAACGTTAGGTGAAATTCAAGAATGAAATGATATTCTAATGATTGGTTCTTTTCACACACATGCAGAACCGTTGTAGGATCAATACTATTAATAGGAACAAGAAAATATATAATCAATGTGGTGGTTCACGCCCTTTCACAAAACATATGGAAGCCTAAGAATAGGTAAATATCTGGTATTCTTTAAATTTAGTTGCTGAACTCAATTGTTAGATATATCTGTCAATTAATTTGTTTCATTTGCTATGAAAACTTATCCATTAATTTGTTTAATCTTGTTGACATATAAAACAATAATATAGAAATATGATGAGGAGCTTCAGAACAAATGGCGGACTATTTTTGTGCAGTTCTTATTCACATACTAGACTTTTTCTCATATACCATTAATTATATTGGCTTTGAATTGCTTTATTATGGCCAAATATAGAAGGGTAAAAACGTGACCTTTATTGAGAATTGGAGTCTCATGCATCAACATAGAGGCAACAATGGTGGTGTTTGGATCAATGAAGAAGCAGACAAGACGGGGGTAAGAGTTATATGTTATAATTTTTGTATTGTTGAATCACTAACATCATAGATTATATATCTAATAAATTTTTCATTATGTGTAGAAAAATTTGATTGTAGAGTTGATCAAAACCAAGCAATAGTTGGCTGATTCTGAGGGTACCCCACTTAAAGATATTGTAGTGCCTATCCCAATGCAGTTAGATATCTTGGCTAAAGAGCTCGGGACTATGAAGGGTAAGACCATTCGAGGTGTGGGTTATGGTCTTAGAAAGGACACATTCTGTCCCTCAGTCCCTGCATCCACTTCTAACCCAACAAATGCTCAACTTATGAGGTACATTGTTTTATTAGAAGAGCGACTTGCTTCGCTTGAGGGTAAGAGAAAACCTTCTACACATGATGTGGATGAAGAGGGAGTCGAGGTGGGTAATGTGGATGAGGAGAATGAAGATTTGGATGTGCTTTAGGTCTTGATATCCTCATTAGTTTTTTGCAAATTATATTTTGGATGCACAAATGAAGGCAAGATACTTTTCAGATGCATATATAGATCCCTTAGTTTAGGGCTTTTGCAGGTTTTTGAGTCTTTGATATCCTTATTAGCTTTTGGCAGGACACATGTTGATTGTAAAATGGTGCCTGCAGATTTAAAATGCATTCAGCACTTGACCTATAACTTTTCAAGTTCTTTTTTGTAAAGTACTGGCTGATAAGCATGTCAATATATTTATGCTACCATTTGTTCGTATTACTAGCTTCTTGTGGTAAAGTGTTGCTAATTATAGCTATTGATTTAAAATTAATTTTCATACTATAAATCAGTCACAAAACCATATGTTCGTCACCCAATCCCAAAACTAAAAATTAATAAATCATAAACAGACACGAAATTAATTTGTTACCAATAATATTGCACTTAACCGGTAAAAAGAATTTTGGTGCCACATTTTAAAAATGATTTAAATAGTGACGAACTTTTTTCGTCACCTATAAGATCAAATTTGACGGTAAAAACAAAATTTGGCGCAAAAACAAAAAAATTATAAGATTTGGAAAGGAATGGGTGACAAAATATCAACGATTGGGTGACAAGCTTATTTCGTCACCTAAACCTATTTTGGTGACGAACTTAGCATTTCGTCACTCAATAGAATCAGTCACGCACTATAGGTGATGAAATTGGTGACAAACCTTTTTCGTCACTCATGATTTTTGGTGACGAAATTTTAAGAATGGGTGACAAAAGTGGTTTGTTACTCATTGGGTAAATTCTAGTAGTGTCACATACTTGTGTCAGTTAGAGTAATACAATTTCTTCTTTTTTCTGCCTATTTTCCAGTTTATAATCTTTTGCGGAAACTGAGAAAATCTATCAGGTTTCATAAGCTATGAGTTGCCTTTATGCATGTAATGATTTATATAGAATTCGGCCTGATCTTTACTTTCCTAAACAGGGCCCAATTACTGGTCCAGGACCAGTCCTCCTGGATGCTCTCTATGTATGTATAAATATCAATTTTAGTTGGTCGCCTAGGAGTGGCGCTGATTCCATCAAATCGGACCCTTATGAATCCCTAGCAGGCCTGGAATTTTGCCTTACCAAACAAGAAAAGTTAACATTAAATTAATGTTAATCTTTTAACACAGAATGCACGTTTCTACCATGACCGAATTCGTACATTGATATTTCTCTCCATTACAGTGAATGAGGTTTCAAGTTGAAATCTTTTGACCCTAAACCGTCATTGACTTTAAGCTACAGTACCCTGTGTGCCACCACCAAGGCTGCTAATAGCCCTTTATGCATAGTCATCGTTTTACCATCAGCGTATGGTATGTTTCCTTCTCATCTTGTGGTGTGTTTATTGACCTATTCTCCCGCCAAAGGAGGGAGAAGGCGCTGAAGAACTCCATTATTTGAAAACAGACAAATATATAAACATATATAGATGGTAAACATTTAGCTAAATAATTCTTTCAATGGAGCTGTTTAGAAAAGACAGTTTCTGCCCACTTACATAAACTGGTGGCTCAGACTTCGCTTTCATGTATACTAGCTAGTCAATCCGAATTTTCATCCCCTTCAACAGAATCCTCGATCGATCTGCATCCACAAAGCCCCTAGCTCAATTATACATTATTATGTCTTCATAAATATGTCCATGTGCCCACGCCCCTCCTTGTTTCTTCTCCAAACAATTAAGTACCAACTTTACTCTGCTGTCTAAACCAATACTATTGTATTCACAAATCCATCGAAAAGTCAGTCGATCCATGATGTGATGGTGGTGCCGGAACCAACGATGATGGAACGGAAAGCGAGATTCAGCTAATGACCTATTTACCTTCCTTGATCTACAGACCTTGATCATATAAGTCCTGTAATATTACGATTCCAGATTTTCACCTTATGGATAGCACCGGGTCAGAATTAAAAGTCCGTGTTTTATCACAAATTCTCGAGGGATAACGAAAACAATATGATGCACTGAAAATTCTATCAACTGTTCAACATTCCATGTGATAGCATGAGCCCCATGCATGCTTTGATTGAAGACTGATATTGCTATATTAATAATCTATCCTCCTCATTGTCCCTAGCTAGGGTTATCTTCACCAGGGTTTTTCCCTATCTCTCTCTCTCTCTCTCTCTCTCTCTCTCTCTCTCTCTTGTCAATATCACCATGAGCTGCCTTCTGTAGACACTGCGGCAAAAACCGATTTTTCCCTCTTGCTAAAAGAGTCTTAATTATATTAACATGTATTGCATAAATTAGGATTCGAAGAACAATTGGTGTGATGAAAACATTTTGGCAGGTCCATTATTTCAAGTCATTGATCAAAAGTGGGGTTGTGTCGCATCTGCTTCGTTGTAGATTGAAAACAACCTGGTGGCTAGCTAGCTTAGATTTGATGTGATCCATTGCAGATTCACTTCATATGTGAAGTTGCTTAATTTTATGAAAAATTAAATTCAGAATCGATGTACAAGATCCTTGTCTCGGTCTTCAATATTTTGATAGCTTTTTTTTCCCCCTTCTTCTTACCCAATTAAACCCAAGATCAGTTCTGCATATGTCTTTTTTTTTTTTTTTGAGAGGAAATGACAACTCTATCAATAATAAGAAAGATTACAATGGACAGATGTAGAACCTACATCAAGAATGAGAAAGACAAAAATAAAACATGATACCAAAAGGTATCAAAAATAAACCCTAACAAAGATACGACTGGATGCAACAATGCATCTGATAATGCGCCGGATGTAAACCAGGCTATTTAAAAAGTTATTAATGATATGACTGACTATAAAAGGACAATCTTTCATCAGATTAACCGGTGATATGATCTGCCAAGCATATTAATTGTATATCATACTCCAGAAAGAGAACAATCTTCCACCTATGTTACCAATAGTGTGCCGAAAATGAAAGGGCAATCTCCTAACAATGTAACTAGTGATAACTGTCCTAGCATTTCCCAAATAAAAAATACTCCAAATAGAAGCCAATCTTCCACTAAAGTAGCCATCTAACTAAACAATTAAAAGCCAAATAAAAATTAAAAAAATTCAACGAAGCCCAAACCAGATCCAGTGATTAGGCCTAACTTAATATCTGACCGAAATCCCATATCCAAACCTAGCACAAGGTCCAAATCCATACCTAACCTGGATCCAAATTCAGATCTGAGCCCTAATACCCTGCCTCGCCACACCGTAGCACGACATCATAAACCCAACAAGGGTTTGGATCCTTCACTCTTCGGCCGACAGTCTAGTTGGATCCAAATCCTAAACCAAGATCCAAACACAGCTGTTTGAACTCAAAAATGAGCATTTTAACCTGACAAGGCGTGTCTTGGATAAATTGAGTCAATGACAGTAGCTCAAGCTATATATTATCGACAAGTTCGAAATATATTATTTAGAGGCTAAATAAAGCCTACCTGCAGAATTATGGAAGATTATGCAAGCTGCAAGAAAAGGCACGGCCATGCAAATATTCATACTCCATTCAAGTTCAACTACATTTCATGGTGGCTTAATTGGAAAACCTATAACAATTTCATTAGTGTTTAAGTGCTTAAACCTAACAATTCCATTAATGCTTAAAAGCTTAACCCATCATGATTTGTTTAAGGCCAACTATTATGGCTTGGTAGCCTATATATAGAGGCTGCGACGAAGTAACAAAGACGAAATACATACATTTTCATCAAAAAATCTCTACGACTTCTCAAGTCTCTCTTGAGAACCCCTCTCTTTCTCTTACCAATGATCACACTCCAGTCTTAGTCTTCTCAGGATCCAACTTTCAGTGCCATCAAACCCTTTGTCAACGTACATAAGTCCTAGTCTCCTCAGAAGCTGACTGTAGTACCGCGACCACAACGGTTACAAAACCAGCCAAGTTAGGGTAATGCCCTCACAACCAAGCGAAGCTAAAGTCATGCTTTAGCAAGATCTCAATACTTCCTGGTGATTTTGCTCTGCTCAATCTACAATATTGAGTATCGATTGTGTGACAAGAAGAAACTGTAGCAAAGTCCTCACCACGAGGCATAAAGAATCGTGCCACGAGGTTGGTCCTCTCCTCGTCCTCAATCGTCAGGTCAAGGGACACCCTCGACGATCGCACCCGAACGGTGCTGGCACGCCCGCACAGAAAAGAGACTGTTGACCAGCTACAAGAAAACTGGAGCCAAACACCAGCACCAGGCCCAAATCCAGACCTGACCAGGATCCCAAATTCGGATTCGAGCCCTAATAACCGGCCTCGCCTCGTCACACGACATCATAAACCTAACAAGGGTTCAGACCATTCCCTCTTGGGCGATCTAGCTCCGGCCTTACCCAACACAACCCTGAAACGCCTCCATGAAGCTCTTGTGTCCCTTCACCACTAGATCACAAATCAGCGCCGACACATCGAAACCCCGAGCCTCCTCATTACCCTTTGAATCAATTGGCTTATCACTTGCCGCCCCATCACCTCCACATCACTGCATCCTAAACAACCTCCCATACCAGATACTATATGATTGACAAGAATAGGAGGTTCAGAGCAAGGCTGCATTCGGAACCACCAAAAGCAATCGTCGGATTCCAGCGCCAGGCTTCGAAACCAGCCCTATGACAACGATCTCTACCCTACCCTGAGAGAGTTTTGCATATGTAGTTGTATACACACTTAATATTATAGTTTAGGGATTTGCTATTGAGAATATATACATCCCACATGAAAAAATGAGACTTTGTCTATATAGGACATTGCCTATGGGTTTATAAGGGTTTAGGCCACTTCATCCATTACCAATTGGTTTTGGATGTAAATTCCAGATTACTTTATCATTTGCATGTGTACGTAATGTTGAATATTTTCAGTAGCAACCCTAGAGTTGACCATGATGAAATTACGTACCTTTGATACAAAATATGTATACATATATGTAATATGTGTGTATTCATAATCCGTAATTATGTTTAGTGTATATTTTGATGAACTGTAATTAGTGTATATGTTTAGTGTAATTTTTGTTGTCTGAATCTCATGTTCTATTATCCAATAAATATGATTGTTCTCTCTTTAGTTCTAAATATTCGTTTAGGGTACGTATTTCTGTGTTTGCTTGCCAAAGAAGCAGTCTGCATCATGTTCCCATCAGGAGACAAGGTTATTAAAAGCCGCCACGTGGAGACTTCGGCCGCCATCCGAACTGTCCCTTCGAAAAGCATAGGTTAGCATGTCCTTTTCGGCTTTACCATTGTAACATAAAGAAAATGCATCGATATATTCAATTTAAACCTGGAAATGTATCCAGACCAAATCACAGAGCCACAGATCAACCATATCCATATGTAGTTCGATGACAGAAGCCCGAATATGCATCCGCATACGATTTTAAGTCCATGAAAATTAGTGTTTTACATGTATGTGATACGTACATCACTTTTCACCACCTCCTCTTCCTCTCCTCGATCAATTTCACGTACCTCAAACCATGCACGCGCCCTGGAAACTCCGTCTTCGTTTTCTTCTGCTAGTTCCTGCATGCTTACCCAGAAAGAACAGGAACTATGCTATATATAGTCACCTGAAACTCTGGTGAATAGTGATGAAACGAGACCTTCTATATACTAAGGAATCGAGCATAAGATACAAACTTTGCCGCTACCTGATGAGAGTCTGACGACGACTTGACAACGACAGTGAATCATCATCATGAGTTTGGCTCCGGAGGACCCAAAACGACACTGGAGTAGCTGTCCTTTTGGAAAAATGGTGATGTTTTGTTATATATGTGAGAAATGTGAGATTCATCGAATAGGTCAATAAGTTAGGGTTGTGTGCTTCAATGTCAACCTGTTAGGTGTAAATTAAAGATAATTTGGCATTTCATTCAAGGGTAGAAGTTCCCAGTTCCTGCTTCATGTGCTTGTCTCATATACCAGAGAAAGCAGCCGAATCTTAAAATGGAATTTTTGGACCCATTTAGACGACCTAGGCTGTTCGTGTTCACACTTTCCGTCACCTCGCTATAACTACATTAAGACTAATTAATTGTTCATCATTTTGGCAATCGATCGAAGAGCTGTTAACTCGAGTCACAAAACCTCATCCTATCCATAAGCTACCTTCGACATTATCTCGTACTATTCAGGAATGAATTAGGGTTTGGGTAGGGTTCGATAAATGACTTTCATATCGACCTAGCGTCAACATCAATAGATGGACTTTCAAGAAGATGCCAACAAGTTATACTTATCTCGGCCAATTAAGGGCAGAGGAAGTTTTTGCCGTACTAGAGAGGTGAATGATTGAGGTATGATAATCTAAGTAATAAGAACAATTCTTAGGTTCACCCCTATAGTGAATGAGTATATTAATCCTTATTGTCGATTAACATACTTTTATTTAATAAACTTATAATCCAACGGTCCATATCTTAAATTAGTCTTTAAAGATCATCTCTGTAAAAAATCCATTCGAATAAGAAATAGTTTAATTATCTAATTGAATCAAACAAATGGATGATTCTAACAACACTTACTACTGTTATGATGAACCGTCCCTGTATTTCATAGAAATGAATAACTGAAAGGTTTTCAATTTGATTGATTTTTTACAAAACTAATCTTTGTATTACATTATACAACATGAATGGTTGGATTAGAAAATTATAAAGTTATTATGCCTTAATCGACAATGGAAGTGAATGTGCTCATTCACCCTAGAGCTCGAGCTAACTAGCTGCTTGTTCTTGTCGTATTAATTTGAGAGGTGAATGATGTTTGACAATCTAAGTAATATTACGAGCACGAGCTTGTTTATTAAATTTTTAATATTAATTCATGATAAACTATGGCGTCATCTTATTGTTAACAAAATCATTATTTCTTTATTTATTATTTAAGATTTAAAATCTAAATTCTAACTTCACGTTTATGCAATTCCAAATCTATTAAAAAATAATAATAAAAAAGATTGATGAAATGACCTGTATGTGACAAGTTTAGCTATTTTTCACTTGTATTGACATTAAAAAGTTGGTATACGAGTACTATTGATGGTACATCATCTCCTATACCATCAAAAATTTCGCTTATGATCAAATTCATTGTTACTTGCTAACGTTAGGGCTACAATTGGTTGGCAAACCAGTTAACACCTCCCATGTTCAGTAAGTCCAATGTTTATAGAATGATTTGACAATTGACATATAAAATAAATGTCAAGACATTAAAACTTTTAGACTTCCACATTACTCGACCAAATTCACTTTTTCTTTGTAATTTTAATGATTTTTATTTTTTGAAATTAGCCTCGGCCCTCATGTTTGTATTACTATTATTATTTGATGAAGATAATTAAGACAGAAGAAGGGAAGTACCTAATTTTTAGGAATTAAATCCAGAAGCAAATGGCCAAATCTTTTTCCTTGCATTAAAACATAATTTTTTTAAAAAAAAAAGGATGAAGCACTAAAACAAGAAAATTAAACGGTTGGTGGTCAATCACTCAATCATAAAATTTGGCCAGTGAGAGTTGAGAAAAATCCAAAAAGTGAAAAGACAGGCGTCCCTCGATATTCGCCCTACTCTCGGTCGTCCACATGCGACCGATTACTGTGGATGAGGCTGAGGATCAAACCCGGCCCACTTCGGCAGAGTTAAATTACTTAATTTATAGAGGGTAGAAAAGGCCCACATGTTTCTCTTATGTCAAGCCCAGAAACCGGCAATGGATCATGGGATGCTGCTTTATTTATCCTCTGTGTGTGAGATTGGGGTCGGCTAGGGATTTAGGATCAATCTTGGCCCCTTCTTTATGTGGGTCCCACTCTGCACAGCCCCCTAATCACCGTACCCACCTCCCTCGTGATATGTTCCCTTGGAGTTTTCCGGCACCTGAACAGTGGTAGTTGCGGTGGTCATAGGGTTATATCGATCTTTTCCTTAATCATACAGGCAGTTGGTGCTCCAATGTTGTGTAATAATCAAAATCGTACATCATCCAAGTCTAAGGGTAACCGTTTAGGGAATAAAACGGGAATAATACAAGTCAAGTTTATAACTTATCAATTACCTTTTATTCGTAAAATTGAGATAATTATACCGATGTTTATTGAAATTCGTGTTATTGATAAGACTGGTTGCTCATTTATACAGAAAAAAATTAAGAAACCGGACAAAATAACTTTATGAAGTTAGGTTTCGAGAATCTTTTTATTATTTAGTTTGTACTAGAATTATGCTGTTTATTTCAAAAAAAAAAATTATGCTGTTTGATTCTGACATTGATTAGCATAACAGATCATGTGAAAGTATGTTTGAGAGTTCAAAATCATGGTTTTGATTATACAACCAACATCATTATCTCAATTAAATAGATCTCTAAACACAAAAAGCAATATGCATGGTCAGTTGGAAGGAACGCACATAATTCATAATCTATTTAATAAATGATAATTGTGATCTCAAATATTCACCTAGTTACCTTGACCATCTTTGAAGCTCTATCATGCATAAGAACAATTAAAAATGGACATAAAACACATGGAGAGCTCAATCTCCAAGTACCAGAACGACAGACCATGGAATCTTAACAAATTATAACTGCCTTTTTGGAGATCAGAGTTCTATTAAATATTCTGGCAATAGATTCTTAACAAGCTGATTCACTCAAGTACTCTCATTATATTACAACAACAACGAGAATTTAGAGCATAAGTTGCCATAATTCTCTCCATCACTCCACGTGCATTGCTCAATCTTTTAACAAGCCAATAGAACATTTATGTAATAATTGAACATCTAAATTCAGCTTCTTCTTGTGGAAAATGTTTATTGCTAAAAGGTTCGGCAACATGAGAAAAGTTTTATTAAACTCTAGCGATTTTTATAGATTTTCTGATTATTGGATTCACCTAGCTCGAACTTTTGTGCAACTATTGAAATGTGCAACGATTTGGATGACTTTCTGTATTGATACAAAGAGAGTGAAATTAAAAACTAAATTGATTTGTTTAATGAAATATCTCAAAAAAACGTAAGACTAGATAACTGGATAAGCAAAATATATCGATTCTTTATCATGAAATTTTAGAATTCATCTTGGATTTGTGAAAATGACGAGATTAGGTTCTAAACAATTGGTGAGAAGAGCATGATATGAAAAGTGAAGCGATGGTGTCGTGGGCTTGCATGCTTTTCAACAGCAAGGGAGAGTAAACCCATGTGATATCGAACAGCTTTTGTCTTCAAACAAAGCCAGTGAGACGACCCAGATTTTTGGTTCCAGAATGACTAAATCCGTCATTTCTAAATCCCATGTGAGAAGATAGAGCCAGAAGAATGGCATATTCGCAATATCTCCCAAATCAGAGGTCTCTTTACGAGGTTGGCATGCATATAAACCAGTGCTCATCTCCCCTTGAATCCCAGCCTGCATTCACCCCATCTTCCACATCAAAGAAAAGAACAGAAACCTTTTTAAGATAAAGAGTTTCAAATATTTCGAATATGAGAGGGGTTGCCTTATTGTTGGCGGTGCTACTCTGCTCCACTTGCCACCTAGCTCTGTCCCTCATCGATGGTAAGCAGAATATATATACAAGTCCCATATCAAAGATTGCATCTTTACTGGGTTGTGAGAAAAACCAAGATCAGAGATTGCATTTTTCAGAGGTTTCAGGAAAAGCCAAATTCAAATATTCCATATTTTTAAAATTTTTATGAGGTGGTTATGTAATTTCTTCAAGTTTAACTTGCTCCCTTAGTTCATTGGCTCCCTGGTTATGAGGCTCATAGCGTTTGACATGTCTTGCTTGTACGTATTAGTCCTATGGTTCATGGCTTATGGTTTGATCAAACATTACCAAAATGAACTCATCTTTATGCTTATATAGGTTTATATACTCGTATAGAAAGTGTGATCACTAAAGTAACGGTTCAGTCTTTCAGCCTTTGCCGCTGAACTTTCTGCAGAATTTTGAAGATGGGTTGGTTAAACACTGAAACTGACCATGTTATTTAGGTGCTTGAAAATTTGAATTTCATCAGGGGCATAGATGTCACTTTCATGTTCTTCATCAATCTTTTAGCTCCACCGAGCAAAAAAAATCTTTGCTCTATTCTCTTGTCAGATTTCACAACTTTTGAGTTGGCTTTTCTGCTCTAGTAGGGTTTTGTTATAGGTATCCAGTATCCTAGCCATTTTGATCTAGAAGTAGGCAAATAAATGACCGTTGTGATTAATTACTCTGGTGCCCCAATATTTAAGTAGCTTTGCAGCGGTGTCCAGAAAACTCACATGGGTGACAAATGTACCCTGTAGATAGGTACAAAAGTGTGATAACATCAAATATTCAAATTTATTATCATCAGCTATTTCAAGTAAAAGAACAGTAATACACATGTTAATTATTGCAGATTCCTCCAGAAGGACAATTATTCGCTTAGAAAATTTTCATATGAAAGAAATTGAAGTAACTGTGTGGCCAACAATGACTCACATATTAGTACACTTTGAGCTAATGAAAATTGGTTGTTAACTCCATTTGTTTGTATGACATATATAGTTTCCTACCATGCTTGAATTATTTGGTATTTGATATACACAAATATGGTACGAAATTTCAATAATTGTTTTCGGGGTATTCTCTTTTTTATGAGTGACCAATATTGCTTGCAATATTAGGCCTTGATATTTGTGTTAATATCAATTTTTGATACCAAATGCAGGTTATCTTGAAAATGGGAATTTCGAGCTAGCCCCAAAGCCCTCGGACATCAGGGGCACAGAAGTGATCGGCCGCTATGCCATACCGAAGTGGGAAATTTCCGGGTTTGTTGAGTACATCAAGTCGGGCCAGAAGCAAGGGGACATGTTGCTTATTGTGCCTGAGGGTGCCTATGCAGTTAGGCTTGGAAATGAGGCCTCAATTAAGCAGAGGATCAAAGTGACCAAGGGCTTGTACTACTCCATAACATTTAGTGCTGCCAGGACTTGTGCTCAAGAGGAGCGTTTGAACATCTCTGTGGCACCAGACTCTGGTGTGCTACCAATTCAGACAGTGTATAGCAGCAATGGGTGGGATTCATATGCTTGGGCATTCCAAGCTGATTTTCCAGAGATTGAGCTTGTTTTGCATAACCCCGGAGTGGAGGAAGACCCTGCTTGCGGTCCTCTCATCGATTCAATTGCCATCCGAACCTTGTATCCTCCTCGAGCAACCAACAGTAAGTTCTTTTACACTATGCGCTCAAATTCACTCACTAAATTATGTGACCATGTTTTGTTAATATTTTAATTCGTTCTAGATCTTATTTCGATGTTCCTAACATTATTAAGAATCACGGGAGTTTTTGATTGGATTCTGTAATTACTTGGAGCTAGTGGGAGAGAGATATCCTGATGTCTCTCCTAAGATCAACTTTGGATTTGTTTGAATTTAAAAGATGAAAATCATAGCGTTTGGGGTCCTCTTGATGGACCACTTTCTTAGTTTCTTGTTCAATTATTGGAAATTGTTGCAGGTCTATATACAGCAACGTGTCCCTATTGGTAAAATTATTAGGATCACTGTTGTTTTCTTTTTGCAGACAAAATGTTATAATTGTTTTTGTTTAATTTCACCGACTTCAGAGTCATTGTCTGAAACTATATGGTCCAATTATCTACTTGGGGCCAACCACCACTCACAGCAACGAGTTAAATGGAGCCTCATGCAGTGGCTGATATTTAGGTCACAGTGTCTTTTGGGGCCAAAATATCTTTCCCATTCTGTATTAAAATTGTGGGCTGTCCTGTCTCTCTGGCTTGTTCATAAATATAGAAATCAATCCCTACAAACCTAAGTTTCACAGCTATGCAATCATTAAGAGTCGCATTTTATGATAATTAGATACTAATCTTTGTATTTAGTCGACAGTTTGATACAGTTATGTTGTTAGACTGTTAATGATATGCTTCATTATCTATTTGTGCAGAGAACTTGCTCAAAAACGCTGGTTTCGAAGAAGGTCCATACGTGTTTCCCAATACATCATGGGGCGTCCTCATCCCACCCAACATCGAAGATGATCACTCTCCTCTACCAGGATGGATGGTGGAGTCTCTCAAAGCCGTGAAGTACATAGACTCGGACCATTTCTCTGTCCCCGAAGGCAAACGGGCAGTGGAACTAGTGGCAGGAAAAGAAAGCGCAATTGCACAAGTTGTCCGCACCATCCCCGGCAAGACGTACGTGCTAACATTCTCCGTCGGCGATGCTAGCAACTCGTGCGAAGGGTCCATGATTGTGGAGGCATTTGCAGGCAGGAACACAGTGAAAGTTCCTTACGAGTCCAAAGGCAAAGGCGGGTTCAAGCGCGCTGTGCTCAAGTTCGTGGCGGTTTCTAACCGGACCCGGATCATGTTCCTCAGCACATTCTACACCATGAGGAGTGATGACTTCTCTTCCTTGTGTGGACCTGTTCTTGATGATGTTAAGTTGTTAAGCCTTCGCCGTCCAAGACAATGAGGGGAGTATGGCCTACTGCGAATTAGGTGGAGGGTTTAATATATGAATGTGAGGCTGTCTGATGAGGCCATTAAGCTAACTGAATGCGGGGTTGTTTGGATATATGACCATCTCGGTTCATGCTACGAATACTTTGTGTGTGGAAGAGAAGAGGGGAAGCTAGTATGGGTTTAGCATAATCCGAAAATAAGGATATAAATATATGCATACTAATGGGATCGAACATGGTGTATTATAGTTTTGATTTTATTGAATGGTTAATGTACTTCCTACTTCATCGAGCAAAATAAATGAGAATGATTTCCAACAAATAACATGGTGTCTGCTTCCTATTTTACTTTAGGAGTTACACATCACTCTAAAGAATTTTCTTCAGTTTTGCAAATAATCATTTCCAACCTTCATGTTAAACAAGATCATCACAATCGTTCACCACATCAGGTTTCGAACTCCCTATCTTGTAGAAAATTTCAATCCTTAACCACTTTGTTATAAAAATTGAAATTCAAAATTTGAATCAATCATCTTCAGACTTCGATATCTAATATGTCTACAATTGTTTTGTTAATGATTTTCAGTTAAGTGATGTTATCTTAGAAGCTAGAATATCCTCTATGTTTTGTTTGCTAAGAAAACACTTCATCCTTATTTCAGTTCCATTTTTCTCTATCTCAAATTCCTAATTACATTTCATTTTGTTATTCATTCATGAAATCAAACCAAGCATGGTTCTTTCCTATTAAACCCAATTCTCATGTACATCGATACATTTTTTTTTTGTTGCTTTGGACGACAGCTTAACTTCCCACCTCACTCTTGATATCAGTGACATTTGAATCCATGACCTCCACGGTATTAGTTAGTTAGCCTAACTAACACGCCACAGCTCACCGACAACTCTCTTATACATTAAGAGAAGAGGTAGAGACCAAAATTTCTCTTCACAATGACAGATAAGCTCTTAATCTCATTAGTAGGCCTGGGCACCTGAAACCGATATCCCGATCCCGTCCCGAAAATTGGTGGGACAGTACGGGATGAAATTTGAAAAATGTCAGTTCCGACCCTTACGGTCCCATTTGATCCTGTCCCGTCCCGTTTGATGACGTGGCTATATCTGATTAGTCCTACGAATGGTTTCATGTAGGATTGAATACACACGATCTCGATATTCACTATGAACTATCGACCATTCGACCCAATCCCTAATTCCCTATTCTCTTCTTCTGTTCTTCTCTACTCCGAATCCATCCCCGATTCATCCATTTTCTCTTCTTCCATTCTTCACTTCTTCTCTTCTCCGAAATCCTCAATCTCATCTCTTACACTTTCTCCTAAACTGAGCAATTTCAACAAATTCTTCGATTCCAATTTCCATGGCTAGGGGGAAGAAATCAGTTGCTCGGCCTCATCCAACTACTTCAGGGTTTGAAGATTCTTCAACTGCAACCTCACCTTCTGCTCCTCTTCAAATTGAAGCTCCAACCAATTCAAGCCAGTAAGCTCCTACGGGTTCAAGCCAGCAAGCTCCTGCAAATGATGAAGCTCCTGCAACTCAAGGAGGTTCTGCAACTCCAAGTGATTCTACTAATCCGGTTAGTTCTGCTAAACGTAGTTTTGTTTGGGAACATTTTAAGGAGTATGACAAGATTGAGAAGGGTAAAGATGCTGAAGAGAATGAGATAGACATTGTTAAAAAATAGCTCATTGTATTTACTGTCCTAGAGGGAAAATTGGAGACTTTGCAGTGGATAGTTCTAAGAATGGGACTTCGGGGATGATTAGGCATATTAATCAATTTTGTAAGTACTATCCACCTAATATTAGCAAGACTCAGAGGGTTCTTGTAGGTGATAAGTCTCAGGGAAACAAGCTAACTGCAGTAGCTTACAATCAAGATGACTATCTAGAAGCTTGTGTAGAAATGGTTGTCATAGATGAGTTGCCCTTTACCTTTGTTGATAAGAAAGGTTTTAATCGGTTTTGTACTAGAGTCTGCCCTCTGTTTAAAGTACCCTCTCGTAGGAAATTAGTTACAAACTTTCTAAGAATGTATGATGCACAGAAAAAAGAATTGATCAAAATTTTGAAGGCTTATAGAGTGTGTCTCATAATAGACACTTGGACTAGTGTGCAAAACATCAACTATATGGTGCTTACTACCCATTTCGTTGATGTTGATTGGAAAATGCACAAGAGGGTTATAAACTTTTGTGTTATCCAAAATCATCAAGGGGCAACCATAGGCAGGCTTATAGAGTTATATTTATTGCAGTGAGAGATTGAGAAAGTTTTAACCATAACTGTCGATAATGCATCTGCCAATAAGTCAGCTTTGGAGTGGCTTATATCAAAGTTGAACAAATCTGAAGGTTACAAGCCTGTTTTAGGTGGTAAATACATGCATGCGAGATGCACAGCCCACATAACCAATCTGATTGTGGGATATGGCTTGAAGAGGCTACAAAAAAGTGTTTTAGCCATTAGGAATGTTGTCAAGTATGTTAGGTCTTCACCTAATCGACTAGATAGTTTTCGAAAAGCTGTGGAAAGGGTAAAGCTTCCTCTTAAAGGGCTGGTTTGTCTTGATGTCCCAATAAGATGGAATTCAACTTATCTAATGTTGGAGGCAGCCTTAAAATCCAAGAAAACTTTTGTTAGGATGGACGAAGATGAGGATAAGATGTATCTAGGTTATTTTAAGGAATCAAAAGAGGAGTATGATGAGGAGGGCTATCTAATTCTTAGCACTAATAAGAGAAAAAGAGTTAGACCACATGCAAAATCAGATTAGGAAAAGGCTGAGATTTTTGTTGATCTACTTAGAGTTTTTTACGATGTGACACTGCGAGTTAGTGCAAGCTTGCATCCAACTGTGCATACCACATTTCATGATGTCGTAACAATGGAGAAAAACATAAACAGCCTATTCCTTAAACCTGAGATAGCAACTGGTTCCGATACAGAAAAGGTTTTAACCGATATGGCTGCAAATATGAGATCTAGGTTTTTGAAATACTATGGCAGCTTTCAAGATCTCAACCACTTGGTCATTATCGGACTTGTACTCGATGCAAGGTTCAAGCTTAGGAATTACACACATTCCTTGAAGGAAGAGGGTTTGGAGGACTTTGATGTGGAACACAGAACCGATGAGATTAAATCTCTATTAATGGCACTCTACGATGAGGCACAACTCGAACTTTGGTGATTTTAAACTTTGTTTCGAGGCTATTTATGTTTTTAATTTTCAACTTTTTGTGTCTAAGTTTGTTCTAAGTATTAATGCATAAATTTATGTCTTATTGCTTCTTAGTATGCACCAAAAGTAGATGGTGGCAGACATATTCATAGGCATCCAAGCCTTACAAGTTCAAGCAGCACAATCACTAGTAGCCGAAGTAATCCTAGGAGACGTGTGAAGGGTCAGTTGCTAAACAATTGGAAAAAGGTGGTCCAAGAGAGTGATGAGGCTGTAATGGTACATGAAGTGGATCAGCACTTTAAACGCTCCCCTTGAATTTGTTGATGATGAGGAAGAGGATTTCGACATATTGTGTTGGTGGAAGATAAATGGTCCTAAGTTCCCCGTTATGGCAGCAATAGCGAGAGATGTACTTGCCATTCAAACATCCACAGTAGCATTAGAGTCTTCTTTTAGCACCGGAGGCAGAGTGATTGATACATTTAGGAGTTCATTGACTCCTAAATCAGTGGAGGATTTAATCTGCATGCAAAATTGGTTGTTGGGAGATGATATTGCTCAAGTGGTAGATGAGAAGCCTTCCATTGAAAACACTTAGTTCTATGAAGAAGCTGAATTAGGTACTTGATCAGTTTGCATTTAAATTTTTTCTTTTATGTGTTCTTGCAAGTGCTGAACAATTTCGAGTGTTTACTTTTATTTGTCTGGTATTTGGTTAGATTATGAGAGCAGTGCATCAAGCAGGAACACATGTCCAAGTGGTCCAACAATCCCAAGAGCTAAAAGGAAGGGAAAGGTTGCAGTCCCTATTTCTATTGACTAGTTCAATTCTGCAGAATTTTGTTTTGCACTTCTGCATTGTTATTTGCACTTCTACAGAACTTTGACTCTCTGAGTTGATTCATTTCTGATTTGTTAGGTCTTTCGTTGTGTTGAAGTGTTGATTAGTGGATAATTTGATATTACTCATATTAGATTGTGAAATAGTGCAGTTGTGCAAGTATGTCAAATTTGCAGGTTCTATTATTTTAGTGCATAATTGCATTTGTTAGGATCTTGCAGGGCTGCATGCTAGTGAATTAGTTTGTTAGGATCTTATAGGGCTGCATACTAAGATCAGTGAAATGAATGAGATCTACAATTAAATCAGTTGTAGATTTTTGACCGGATATTTTGTCATGTGTAGATATTGACATGTTGTGATTGTTGTGATGTTGTCAACTTGTCATTCTTCTTTTCTTCTTTTCATGGCAGATGTGCTTCATTTTAGTTATTTTACATTGTTTGATTTGTTTTAAGACAAGATTGAATGTGTCAACATTGTAGATTTGTAGGTTGTAGTGCTAGGACTGTTAGAAATATGTATTTGCATTATGGGATGAGTGAAATCTGGAAAACCAGATATCCCTATGTGAATCAGGTGATAGGAAAAAACAAGGGAGTCTGGGATCCCGAAATGGGCCCAATCCGATCTCGTTTGGTTTCGGTACAGTCGGTACCATATTCAAAAAAATCAAGGCCCGTCCCGTCCCGTCCCGAAAAATATTTCCGATACCGGGCTCGGTATCAGCATATAATAGGCCCGTCCCGGCCCGTGCCCAGCCCTACTCATTAGAAGTGAGAGCAAACTCAATTTCCGGGCTGTAGCTTTGTAGCCACGCCAGCCCATGTTCACTCCCAAGCTTTGAAATCAAGTAAGAAGCCCAAAACCAAGACCAAACAGTTTTTCCGAAACGGCTCCGACAGAACCCGGTTACACCGAACACTTTCCACCGTCCAACAAAGCCCGCAACGTGTCACGCGTGAGGCAATCCGACGGTGGAGAATCCTGCGTTAGAGTGAAGCTAGCATAAAAAATACTAGGGTCTGTCGAAAGGCTCCTAGCATATAAACCCTTGACAAATCTCGCATTGTTCCCTCTCTCATTTTCAGCTCTCAGCGCCACTCGCACTGCTACTTTTAGACCTGAAAAATTCAAATGGTAAGTCTGAGCTTAATTTTTTCTTCGCTGTTTTTGATCTTCGTCTGCTTCGTTTGGTGGCTGAGAAAACAGATTTTTTGATAATTTTTTTTGGTTTTCTTTTTTTGGTTGCATTTGTAGGCTTTGCCTAATCAGCAGACCGTGGAGTACCCGAGCTTCAAGCTCGTAATCGTTGGTGATGGTGGAACAGGTTCATCTCTTTAATCTGGATTTGGTTTCGTTCGTGATCTGTTTGGTATCGGTGAAAATTTTTCTTTTTGTTTTTTCATTTTTCTTTGCTTGGTGAATCGGTTGTTTTGTGAGCTAAAATGAGACAAATAGAGCTTTTTTTGAATATCTGTTAGAGAAATTCTATTCGAGTATTTTTTTTTTTTTTTGATAAATATCAGCCTTTGATTTGAGCATTTGGGAGGCAGATTTGAGCTTCATATACTTTAGTGAAGGGGTGTTTAGTGTTGTTTGATGACTATAACAGAAGCAATGAAAATGAACTTTAAATATTGAAAGGTAAGATTGAAACCTTTGTCCATTGATGAGTTCAGTTTGAACAAATGATGCATCTGTCTAATCTCCAATTCTCCCAAGTTTTATAAATTTGTAATAATGATATTATGTTATTATTATTTTGGTTTCGCTGCTACTGTTTGTATTACCTTTTCTTTTGACTTTGCCTTTTGCGCTAAATTCATGTTATATCTGGTTTACTTGTATCACTGGTGGTTCTTTCTAAACTAAAGATATTCGTCAATGCAGGGAAAACAACCTTTGTGAAGAGACATCTTACTGGTGAATTTGAGAAGAAATATGAACGTAAGTGTCTTTAAAATCAATTACTTTTTCAGGATTTTCTATTTCCTGGTCTTTACAGACTGATCCCTTGCCATCAAGTATCATTTTCTTTGTTGGAAGAATTTATTATTCTTCATGTTATGTTATATACAACCCATCCTTGCATTTTGAATGGACAGCTACTATTGGTGTTGAGGTCCATCCATTGGACTTTTTCACCAACTGTGGAAAAATTCGTTTCTACTGCTGGGATACTGCTGGGCAAGAGAAATTTGGTGGTCTTAGAGATGGATACTAGTGAGTGTTCACCCATCTGTTTCTAGTCTAGGATGAAACCTTGTTAATTTATTATAGATTCTAGTAAAGCTCTACTCTCTAAGTTTGTTATTTGCTTACTGTGTAATATATTCTGTGTGCAGTATCCACGGGCAATGTGCAATTATCATGTTTGATGTTACTGCCCGATTGACATACAAGAATGTTCCAACATGGCACCGGGATCTTTGCAGGTCTACCCAGAAAAATTTCAACATTTCCTTGAATTGATTTCATTTAATGATTTTTGAGGGTTGTATTAACTCTTGTGGGCACATGTACTTTATATTCCAGGGTTTGTGAGAACATACCAATTGTGCTTTGTGGAAACAAAGTTGATGTGAAGAACAGGCAAGTCAAGGCCAAGCAAGTCACCTTCCACAGGAAGAAGAATCTGCAGTACTACGAAATATCAGCAAAGAGCAATTATAACTTTGAGAAGCCTTTTCTGTACCTTGCCAGGAAGCTTGCAGGGTCAGTCATTTAGTTTAATGCATATTATTTCTGCTTGGAGTTTCGAGATCTTAGTTTAATTTAAGTGCTGCTTGTTGCAGGGATGCTAATCTGCATTTTGTCGAATCCCCTGCTCTGGCTCCACCAGAGGTTCACATAGATTTGGCTGCACAGCAGCAGTAAGCCTTCTTTCATAACTAAAATCTCTCTCTCTCTCTCTCTCTCTCTCTCTCTCACATATGCACACCCAGGCATCACTTTTGGCCATTTCAGTTGCCATATGATCTTGTTTAAGAAATGCCATGGCTATAGCTTTTCTTTTATTTCTTATCCCCCAATTTAACTCTACAATGCTAAATGAACTTTTATCAGCTTCTCTCCTTTTTGATATTTCCAAATGATTTTATATTGTTTAGACTGTCAAATCTAATGATGAGAAATATAAATAATGTCAACCAGTTATGTTTTGTCTAGTTGAAGTTGTTTAGGTTTTGAAAGTCAAGTTGCTTCTTCCACTTTTGAGTCCTCAGAAGAGTTCATATATTTATCTTTCTAGTGCTGTGAGCATATCTTTTGATGATCCGGATGTCTTGTTCTCTCTCTTAGTCACTTGAATTTCATCTCTGTTCTTATTCTATTGGATCTCACATTTCATTTTCTTTTGTTGGAATATTTATAGACCTTACGTTCTATTTTGTTTCCTGATGAAACAGGCACGAGGCTGAGCTTGCTCAAGCTGCTAGTCAGCCCCTTCCCGATGATGACGATGATGCATTTGAGTAGATGTGAACTGTTGTTGGGGGTTGTGTTTTATTAGTACTATTTGTGGGTCGTATGAGCCATTTTTTCAAGAAGGTACTGCTGGTATTGATGTTTGTAAGTGATAATTTTCCTAGTCGTATTGAGGATGTGAATTTGCGGATGCCAAGTTCTATTGTTTTACATATCTGATTTTTATGGCTCTATCAGCCTTTCGTAATGTTTTTAGTACTGAATTGCTGGTATTTATGGGTTGTGTGGTTCTCTTGACATCTGTCTGCTCTTAGATGTTCATGAATCATGATGTGCTTTTGCACATTTTACCCCCATTTACGAGAGCCGAAAAAGTGAATGCATGCCCAATGTTGATGCTCTATTTCGAGCAGGAACTGAAAATGAGAAAGAAAATCCGGAAGGGATGAGAATTTTGGGGATGGCATTCCAGGGTATGGGTATCTGTGGGTACTTATTCCATTTGGGTACCCGTTTATGAATTTTGGGTGGGTACGGGTATTTTACCCAATAGAAACGGGTGGGTATACCCACGGATAACAAAATTTTACCCAATACCTAAACCCTATTCAGTTCTCTTCTCCTCTCCGTGATTCTTCTCTCTCCCTTCAACACAGCAATCTCGCCGGAGATCAGTTACTCCGGCATCTAGGGTTGAGAACGTGGTGGATTTTGTCGGCAGACGGGTGGAGTTTGTCTTTCTGTGAATTTCAATCGCTGTCAGAGCTAACTTCCTTCACTTCAGCCATTGTTTCTCCTCTGTCGCAATCTGGTTGATTTCTAAGGTTCTATGCCATCTCAACTCTCACCAACTTCGAACTCGTACTCAAGTTTCTCGAAGGTAGTGGCTTCCTTCTCTCTTATATATGTATCTATTGTCTCTATATATGCAATTTGCAATGCTTGATTTAGACTTGTGAATCAGAAATGGTGGATGTTTTAGGGTTAGAATTAACGAAATGGCTATTCCCAATTAAGTTTTCAACGATTTGGGAAAATGGGATAAGAGTTTTTCAACCAAAACTTCAAAAGCCTATTGCTCTCTCTCTGTTCTGTTATCGGTACGGAAGCCTAGTTGAAGAGAAAGTTTTGCCTATTTCGAGCAGGAACTGAAAATGAGAAGGCAATTTGTAAGCATTGCGGCAAGATCCTATTTCGAGCAGGAACTGAAAATGAGAGAAAATCCGGAAGGGATGAGAATTTTAGGGATGGCATTTTAACCTGGGTATGGGTATCTGTGGGTATTTATTCCATTTGGGTACCCGTTTATGAATTTTGGGAAGAGAAGGCAATTTGTAAGCATTGCGGCAAGATCCCAAGTGCAAAGTCTACAAATGAAACTAATTTCTTGAATTTACATGTTAAATCATGCAAAGGACTAAAGCCCCAATCAACAAGTAGAAATATTCATATTAAAGAAAAACAATAAAGTAGTAATAAGGATATGTCAAAAAAAAAAAAATCCCAGCTTTTAATAAACCTTTTCATCCTCTCTGCCTCACCACTGAAACCTACGTGTATTTTTTACGGTTACGAAGTTTTAGGCTTACTATCAGTTTATATCCAAGATTGGTGTTTGACAAAAAATGAAAAATCAAACATTGGTATATTCACGGCAGAGTATTCGAATAAGAAGCTTCGGGTTGAAACTGACTGGGTTACCAATTGAGCCAATTATTAAGAAGAATAATCGGCAGGATTACCTTTATGGAAAGCCCGGAAAGGCCCATACCCAGTATGTGCCACGTGTAAGGCCTAAATTCAAGCTGAATTTTAAAGCGGGACTTTGATCCGACGGCGCGAACCTTGCTTCGAACAACCGTCACAGTAGCTTTGAAACAAAGTCGAACCGTGCGTCGGTGGCCCCTATAAATACCCTCAAGCCCTAACCTCCTCCTCTCAATTCAAAAACCTCTCTCGCTCCTCTCCAACTATTCCACAAGTCCAAATCGTGATCACGCTATGGTAACCATCCATCTCGATCCTCTCTTCTCCCTTCGTTAGGGTTTCGTGTTGATCTCACATTCTCTGATCTCATCGTTGTTGTTGTAATTTTTACACAGGCTCTTCCAAACCAGCCGACTGTGGATTACCCTAGCTTCAAGCTCGTCATCGTCGGCGACGGCGGAACTGGTACGTTATAAAGCATCGCCGTGGCGGTTTTGCTTCGGATCCGAGATTTCTTTTGGAATCCCTAACTTTGATTTTGTGCAGGGAAGACTACTTTTGTGAAGCGCCATCTGACTGGAGAGTTTGAGAAGAAATACGAACGTAAGGAATTCGATCAATCTTCAGTTTGTGTATGCCGAATTTGTGAATTGTGGATTAATTTGTGTTGTTTTTGTGAATTACAGCGACGATCGGTGTCGATGTTCATCCCTTGGATTTCCACACTAACTGTGGGAAGATCAGATTCTACTGCTGGGACACGGCTGGTCAGGAGAAGTTTGGTGGACTCAGAGACGGATACTAGTATGCGTCCGCTCTTTTATCCTACAACTGTCAATTTTGATTTGCTTTAGTCAAATTCTGTCTAGTCAAATTCATGATATTATAGTTTTCAGCTGTAACTTCGCTTCAATAGAAACCAGGGTCAGCCACTACGAACTAAGAAAACTTGTATTCAGAAAAATTGAATTTTTGTAGCCATTCATTGTGTAACACTCTCATCTGTGCGTCAAATTTCATGTTATCAAATTGATAATTCTTTTTTCTTCCTTTTCATGTGTTCCAAGATTCCCATAGTCTGTTGTTTTCCAAAAACATATCTTTGAATACAAGTTACAATTGAGATTTCTATGGCCTTTAGCGTGTGGATCACGCTCCTGGTGCGGGTGTGGTAACAGTATTCTGACTTTGTATCTTTTCTTTTCCAGTATTCATGGACAGTGTGCCATTATCATGTTTGATGTGACTGCTCGTTTGACATACAAGAATGTCCCGACATGGCACCGTGACCTATGCAGGTTTGTGTTGGGTTTTATTCTATATTGCTACTGATGTCAGTCCCCATTTATTCTTGATGGTCTTCTAATTACCTTTCTTTGTTGCTTCCAGGGTTTGTGAGAACATTCCGATTGTTTTGTGCGGAAACAAGGTGGATGTAAAGAATAGGCAGGTGAAAGCAAAGCAGGTTACCTTTCATAGGAAGAAAAATCTCCAGTACTATGAAATCTCTGCCAAGAGCAATTACAACTTTGAGAAACCTTTCTTGTACCTTGCCAGAAAGCTTGCAGGGTAATTTCTATAAGCCTTTTAATTCAGTACATTTACCACTCTTCACTTTTGGTTTATATTATCCTCTGTTGGCTCTGTTTACTTTGTTATGCAAAGGTGTGAAATTTTGATGGTCTTCGTTGTTCTCTCTACAGAAATATGGATGTCGTCTTTGTTGAATCACCTGCTCTTGCTCCTCCAGAGGTTCTTATTGATGTGGCTGAACAGACAAAGTAAGTGATAGACCGACCTACTCCAATCACTTTGAACTCATAATGAGCAGTTTTTAGCATGCACACCTGTTTGAAACCCCCCACTGATTTGCTTGTTTGTTCTACTTTTTCGTCTGAGTTATTAATGTATCTTATTACCGTGTCATTTCAGGCTTGAAGAGGAATTGGAAAGGGTTAAACACCAACCACTTCCTGATGATGATGATGATCCGTTTGAGTAGCGTGCTTGATGCTGGCTTCAAGCCTTCAACTGTGAAAAGAAATTACGTCCGTCTCTGATTTTCCTTCTTAAAGAATAGGGTTTTAGGTAGTTTTGAGAAAGCCGAGAGCCTTTTGTTAATCGGGGGATATTCTGGTGTTTACCTGTTGAATTGAATGAAAATTCTGTGGTGTTAACGGCTTTATCTTGTACTCCGCAAAAGGAAAATTTTATACCTTAGCGCCTTGGATCTTCTTTTCAAACAGAATCCTATATATGTAACGATCCCATTGCAAATAGACAAATATACCTCAGATGTGTTCATAGTTTCAATCTTTCGTAGGCAAAGGTGTTCAGTATTTTTTTAAGCAAAGCGTCTAAAATCACAAGAATACAGATCAGATGCAGAATGATTGCACAACTCATGACCATAAATATATTTAAGCAAAGCATGTCAGATATTTATTGGTGTTTTACTAATTTTACTTTGCTAGGTTTCTTACTTTTGCCGCCGATGGTTCTATTGGTGGAGGTAGTTTTGGATTTCTTGATTTTGCCTTTTGCCGACCATGTCGTTATAGGTGTTCCACTAACAACTTTCACAAGGCTTGTTTATCTTCTTCAGTATAGATGACTGGCTTTTTACAGGGTCAATATTGACAATTTTGCAAGGGTATGAACGTTGAATGGAGTTATCAAATAGAGTAGGGGAATAAAACCTCCGAGATTAATGCTGAAACAGAAGGCGCATGGCAAAGTATGTACCATCCAGTTCTATTAATAACAAACACTGAAGTTCCAAACAAAAGATTCAGTCGATGACATCACGCAAATTCATTGAAAATTAACATGTATTATTTACTGTTGACACCTAGACAATAATATACAGTATAAACGGATGGAATCCCGGCCTTCTTCAAAACAAGGAACAAAATGAAACCTTCCTCATTCTCTTATGTAGCATGAATTTGCCTCGGTTTGTATTATTGTTTACTCACAGTTGTCCGGTATTGCCTCTGCACGTATTCTTCGCTTCTACATCTTGTCTCCGCTTGAGTTTAGCTAACATTGAGATAGTAAATACATCACAATAGAAATTTAAGGGGACATTTTCCAACCTTTACATCTGCCACTGCATTTCCTTTGGCCAGAAAGTGAAAGGAATTGGTTTCTGAAAAAAAAAAAAAAAAAAAAAAAACCATCCACACAGGAAAGGACCAGAAAGTATCCAATGTGGTAAAAGGTCAAATAACAAAATCCAGAATTTCATTATAACAAAACATATGCAAAATATTTGACCAGAAATCGTGCACTATCGGTCATGGTTAAAAACATAGAGATGAAGCAACTGAAAATTTATGCATAAAGGCAATCATCATGTTCCAAAATTTACAGCAGGAGCCTGATTAATGAGCCTCAAACAATAGAACATTAGAACTAACTACATTTTTTCAAACTCAGTGATAAAAGTACTCAAACAGCACACAATTCATCAAAGATCCTCACTCCATTCAGGTCTCAACGCTTGCAATCTAGACCAATACACTTTCAAGATCAGTCAAACAATAATTATGTAACTCATAATCTCACATGTTCAAATCCGTCATAGAAAAATTAGCAATCATGACACCTCAGAAAATAGAAGATGCTTCACAGAATTTACATGGCAGCAGAGACTTATATGTATCCCTCCCAAGTCCCAACTATCCCACCTCCCACATATTTGGGGGCAATATTCTTTAACACTTGATACTGCCACACAAATTAGTTGCCAACAACCTCTCTGAACCTCCTTATTCAGTTCAATGCATATGCCAAAAATCCAATGGGATGCAGAGCATGTGTATGTACAAAACCAATCCCTCCCAGGGGGAACAAATGCTATATACCATCATTTTGTTAACATAACTGAGAATTGGAGCATAAAATTCAAAGAATTTGTATGTTACCTTGAATCAGATATATTTATGCAGTTGAACCAAAGGCTTGGTTGAATTGAATTTATCATCATTTTTCAGAGCTGCAAGGTTAGCAATCTCTCCTCCCTTCCTTTAGCAACACCATTGTTGGCCAATGGAGGGATTCTTCTTCATATAGAACTGTTAGCCTTCCCCAGTTTAAAAAATGCAAACAACTTTTTTTCAAAAAATTCCAAAATAACTCCATAAAAACGTCAAAGTATAATAACCACAGTCCCATCTGCTTCAACTATCCTGCTTTCCTTATACATGATCTACTTGAAAATTGCTTTAATAATTCACCCAAATCATGATGCACTTCTAAACCTCATATTTCAGCAATGAGTCTTGGAAATTTGAAAGATGCTTTGATAAGACCCTTTTAAGGCCCAACTCCCTTACAATCAACAGAGACAAAAGCTCTAGTTATGTAACACAAGACTCTAGTTGTACAACGCAATACTCAATGCAAGCATAATGATTTTTCTCCGTACCTTCCAAAATAGCTTCAAACTCCAAAACCACCCCACGGAATAAAAATATAAAAACTTAATTTGACATTCCAATTTAAAGATGCATGAAAATTGATAAATATATTTTCAGAGCAAAACAATGCAATGGTAATAGATAAGAGATGTATCACTAAAAAAACTATCTGATAACTGCATGAAGTTTGTCTTGGAACCTTCTCAAAGTTCTCTTCTGCTTAGGTACAAGATGTGTCCACAGTCCCAGCAGACCCACATCAAAGAACCAGAGAAAACAACTCGAGCACCTTCTGGCGATAGATTTTGCCATAAATGAAGGAAACTGGAAAATAGATGGTGCCATTGTAATGGAATACCCCAGCACCATCTCTAGACCTTTGGAAGCAAGGCAACCAGCCTCCAACCTTGGCCCTGAAAATGCAGGGAATTATCAATAAGATTTGTGAAATGGTACCAAGTATGAATCCACATCATAACAAGGAAACCAAACTGTTATAACAAAACTACAGAGATGCTTATCAAGCAAAAGAGATAGAGTGAGAAGACATTGAAAACAGGAGCTAGAGAAGCACATTGCCAATAAGCGAAAAGATAAAACATCTGAAAAAATGCACTTCTTGTTTCATGTGTTATGCAGTATAGAAAACTAGCTTCCAATACTTGTTGACATCATTTCACTCAACCAATCATGCATGAAAGAACAGAAATGTGGTGCTTATGGATTAGCCAAAACCATAAGGGAACAAGTGTTCATCCGGTCATCACATAATACAGAGCCTTGATAAATATAATTGGGCCCCAAGAGCATGAATCATCCAAATGTGCAAAAGATAATCTAGTTCTTCCACAAGAAAAGAACCGCAGACCACAAGGTCCAAAGAAAATAAATGGTAAAAGAGCTGAAAAGAAAGCACCATGATGAAGATGAAAAACACAAAATACATCACAAACTTTACAATTTAGATCATAGCAGATCGCAACAACAAAACTGAACAAGACCTCTGTTTCTTACAATGCACAACAGCTAAAGATAAATGATTAATAGCAGCTAAAAAAAAACAAAGAATGATAGTGAGCCTGGAAGTATCCACTCCTCTTTAAGCTAAGTTACATAGTTCCCAAATTACAAATTTCCCATGTTTCAATCAATACAGACTGGACAACTAAGCTGTAATGAATCATTCTATGCTTTACAGAATAGAAAAGGCAGAAAAGCCAAGTATTGAATATCCTAAAGATGAGAAGTTATCTAACATAAAGATTTGTTCCAGCAGAAATTAAGTTCCTTACTTCCATCAAATGTTCATCATTCGAAATGTGTAAAGACATACGGAGTGTTGTCAATAAATCCTCTTGTTCCCAACTTAAGGACCCTGAAGCATGCATTACCATCAGAGTCCGGCGGTAAGCATGCAACTCTAACCTATGGATTGTTGCGGCTATATCATGTTTCAGAGGAAGGGAAACATTTTCGTGCAGATCTGCACCACTAGAAAAAGAGTCTGCATCGCTACAAAGGGTATCTGCTTCTTCACTATTACCTGCTAAATCATAACCAGATGTCTTACTTGAATTGTTACCATTAACACTACAACTACCAACAGACTCAATAGAGCATACATCACTATCACAATCACTAACTTCCGAGCTTCTTTCAAAACATGAATTAGCACCATTCAAATTTCTGTCTTCGTTTTCAAAATATCGAGTTGTAGGACAAAGAAAGGAAGCGTGCATGTATTTTTCACCCAGCTTTTCTCTCGGGTAAGCAACAACATCTACCTTTTTGAGCAGTGAAGATGGGGACCTAGAAAAAACTTGTCGGTGCTCACACTCTTTCTCCATAGCTCTCATCTTCCGGGGATATGCTTCAGTGTACGGACAAGCTCTCTTTAATGATGTAGATGAGACAATATAGGATTCCTGACAACTGCTGTTTTCTAGAGAAGGTGAATATTCATTTCTGCACGGCAGCTTTATTCTTAAATTTACCTTTCCAATCACAATCCATTTGTCATCTTTCAACAATTGACGCACTCTGATCCTAGATTTGTGCATTCTAAACTCCTCGGATGATCCAAGTAGCCTAGCCAGGTAATAGTTTTCATCAAAAACCTTCACTACCTTAGCCATCTTCCAGAAACCGACATCAAAGACCTCAACAACATTGCCAACCCCCCAACTATCTGCACTTTGAACTGGCGGAGGACAAGGCCTAATAGCCTTTCTTGGGACTCTCTCCACTATTGCCTTACCTTCCACGTTAGGAGACCAATCATATCTAACACTGTAAGTGTGGCCATTGCCTGAGACGATCACACCGCACTGCCATGCTCCTGAAGGCACCTCCTTTTGGCTTAGCACTTCCACTTTGTCCCCTTTCTTGAATCTCATAATGACTATGTAAGATCGTAAAACCTGTAACAACAAAGAATTCAAATCAAATGAGAAACACAGTCCAGAAAAACCAATAATCAGTAGATACACGTCTCGAAATCTACATATAACTAAACAAGAACAAAAGAAAGGGCTCTATCCAGAGCAACTTCTAGATAAAACTATCAAATGCAAAGACCGGACACAAATATCCAATAGAAAAAACAAAAACTCAATCTAAACCATAAGAGTGTCAGTCTGAACCAAACTAAACAAAAAGCCCCAAATTTTAGTTCAAGATTACAAGTGGATTTCTCGATCATGCAAAATAACACGAAACTCGTTCAAAACAATGATCCATTCGTATTCAATTTCACATTAAAGCAAACAAACAAAGCAATAACAACGGAAATTTGAAACCCTAGAAATCGAAATTGGGGGTATATTTGACTGACCTGCCTTGCGATGCTACCGAATTCGAGCGCTGTAATAAGAATTTCGATCGAGATCTGTTGTGATTCTGCTTCAATTGGAGATTTGGAGTCTCTGAGATTGAGAATTGCGAACTTCAAATTGGGAGGAAATTTAGAAAGTTAGGGTTTGGTGGTTTGTGAGAATGAGAAAAAATAAAATAGTTTTTATGAATTTATATGTAGGTCATTTTATTTTTCCCTACTCGCATATGCGCTGGTATTAACTCAAGAGTCAAGATTATCTCAGCCTGAAAAGCAGGGCTTTTTTGGCGACTTATTTTTCTAGGAGATTGTTTTTCTCTCAAGAAAATGTTTTTTTTTTTTTTGTCTTTTTCAAATAAGAGTTTTGATTTTTCTTCTTTGTAAGAGTTGATGGAAGTGCATAACTTGCTTCCCAAGTGCAATCAGCACTTGAAGCACGAGTTAAATAGCTATATTATGCAATATTTTATTGTTTTTGGGGTAAATGGGTACCAAAGACCTCAAAAAAAAAAGTTATATCACGATAGTGATGGTTGCTATCTTTTTCACAATATAAATAAATTTTACATAAAAAATAAATAATTTTTCTTTTATAAAAGTAAACTGTAAAGAGTGTTGATAGTTTCTTTTCTTCCAAAACTAAAAACGCTTATGTAATGACAATAAGACATGGTGAAATAGTTAAACCAGAGAGGATGTGCTAATTGAAAAGGAAAATTAGATGTTTTGTTTCATTTCCATCAATATAATGGATCTTTGCCAACGCATTTATTGATGAATTAGCTTTATATAAAACGCATGAATTCAGTTAACTTTATTTATTTTTAACAACACACCAATTTATTTCTTTCTCTTTTTAATTGTCTTTACTTCAGTGACCCACTTTTAATCCGGGTATATAGTCTAGCTAGGAGTACATTTCCCCAACAAAGTTTTGACCAAACTGGTTTTGACTTGCTTGTGAATCACCATCAACAATCAAAGATTAACCCCAACAAATTTCCTAATAGCCGCTTGCATTTCCACCAAGGAAATAAATCTGAGAATAACGAAGAACATAAAGATGATACTAGTTTTGGTGAGTCAACTTTGACTGCAAATTTAATGTCCAAACAGTCAACAGATTGCAAAAACTTGCCCTTTTCATTAATAAGCAAACGTATTATCATAACAATTCCTATGATCAGCGTTCTGTGATGATACAGACACGATAAGAATAAGGATGAAAAGCGTACAAAATCCAGAGACACAGTGACTATTGATACATTCTAAATGAAGGCACATCATAGTTCATGTCACATGTTAGTAGGGTAGCTGGTAAACAGAGTATAATGTTTTGTCTTGGAATAATAGTCATGATGATTCAGCAAATAAATATTGGAGTAAAGGAGCAACCACTGAGATGCTCAAGCTGTTTCCCAGCAATGCATACCTGAAGCGTAAAAGAAACACACAACATACGTCAGTTTTGCTTAAGAACTACTGTTTTACTCAACTCTAGCATCAAAACCAAAAGGAAAGCATGAAGTTCATATTCACACTGGCATGAAACAAAGACATAATACTATTTATTCTCTGCTAATATGCCTCATCTGAACCAGTAGATAGGATAAAATATTGGCATACCGTTGTCTAAGGCTTATTTTCTGTGGAAACTGAAAGCTTTCCGGCAAAGAATGCAAATTAGCAACCTGATTGGTTTTTGAGAAATGTATATATACATTAATAAAGATAAGAACATGAAACCAAGAAATGAAGCGGGAATGAAAAATCAGCATACCTCTCTAGGAGTAAAGTATCTAAGGCTTTGTTCCTTCAGTGAAGATGCTTTATCCTTTATCTTTGGCTGCCCATTACAATTTTGTAAATGTCAAGCAGCAACAATGCCATTGGATAAGGTAAAGTGCTCAGTCATTTTATAAGCATGAATTGAACTCCGTAGTAGAACTTGAAATAGTAGTCCAACATTCCAATCTAATATGTGCACGGAGCATGTGTTTTTGAATGATCAAAAGTATAGTCTCTACAGATTTACTCATAAGCGCAATTCCATATTATAACCTTCTGCATGTGTAAATAGATGGCTTACCTGCCCAGTTGCCAAAAGGGAGCCAGTACCCTTCAGATATCGATAATAACTTTTTGTAAAACAACAGCATCGCTTTGAATCCGGGTAGACAATATCTAAGCAGTATTAAAGATACCTTGACAGAGAACTTTCTAAGAGAGAAAACGAAATCAAAGTACTAAAGAATGATGCAGGAGCAGGTCAAGGAGGCTAATTTTATATTCTAGTAGGAACAGGACACTTTCTCTTTCACCTTTCCTTTTATAAGAGAAATAGGAACCTGCGTCAATGAATGAGCACTGCATTATTAATAATGCTTGTGACTTAGATTCCTAGGCTGGACTCGGACCTAAGATATACATGTAATTCCTATGTTCAAATCAACGATAAAAATTAAACATAAAACAAGGATACCCATGGCACTTCCCCATCTCTCTATCAAGCTTGAGGGAACAGAGTAATGATCCAAGGTGCTAGTACAACACCTATTCTCTTCATCTTTCTCCAGAACTCCAATGGTATCTGTAGAAACAGTGGTGCTGTCCTCAAAGTTGGGACGATCACTGCAATTCTTGAATTCAAGAAAGCTTTCTATTGGCTCACAAGATGCAAGCAACTTATCCAAGCTCCCTTGCAGTTCATCAAGTTCACAGAACACTTTGTCATCCGCATTTGTATGCCCAAATAAGGGCTTTGGGGACCAAAGAAGCTGATTATTGAAAAGTTGACTATGAAAGGTTGAGGGTTTCCTCTTTGCCTGCGAAATAAAAGAAATTATTATTGGTATATTGAAAAATTGGACATGAGTGCATCAAAGTTTCCCAGATCTTCTGAATGATTAGGAGAGATGAGCCTACCAGGCAAAAATAGCGTGGCCTGGAATATGGTACACCAAACTGCAAGGGACTCAATATGAACTCCTGTGTAACAAAATCACTTCTTCTCAATATCTCTATCATTTTTCCATGTGTATCAGATGTCTGCATTCAGGAGGGAAAAAAAAGAGGAAATTAAATTATATAATAGAAATCAATCTCTGTACTAGTAATTAAGCTAATAATTCCAAGAATAGACCTCAAATCCAACAACATTTTCGACAAATAACATTATGGGAGGTTGCGAAGTGTGTGGTATCAACTCAAGAATCTGGAGAAATGAAAATGCCCGAGCATCGCCAGATTGCTTTTGGAGACCTAACCATAAGTAGCTAGTGAAAATCATTACAAATTAATGTTATATTTCTGAAAACAGAAGAGCAATATGAAGTAACCTTGTCTAGTGTATGGTTGGCAAGGAGGAGACAGAAGCCACACATTCGCGCCGTATCTATCGAGATCAGCAGCAGTAAGGCTCTGAATGTTACCCTATATGAACAAAGTATTTAAATTCAGTACAAGATGAGCTGAAATAAGTCTCATATATACCATGTCCCAGGACTTAAAAAGCCGAACATCAATAATTCAAAAAACAAAAGCAGCTTAAGAAAACAGACATTGAATGCTTGACAAAATGTAGTCATTGCACTTCTCCACAAATGATACTAATCCAAATCGATCCACTTTACAGCAAGTTACAAGGCATATACCAAAACTTTCAAACAAATGGCACAAACATGAGTGATGGATCGTCTGAGAACCATAACAAAGATTTGTACTTTTAATCTCCAGTAGTCAAATCCACCACAAGCTTTTACTTGGATGTGCATACAGTACAGTACTACAGTCAAGAACTGAACGGGGATAACAATAAAGACTTATACTTAGGATCCTCCAGCAATCAAATTCACCACAAGTTTTTACTTGGGATGAATATACTGTAAATCAATGAACTTGGACAGGTGTAACATATTGGTTTACCATAAAGACTCAAACTCTTGATCCTCCAGTAGTCAAATTCACCACAGTTTGTCAAACACCAAACTGCAATATAAGTAAAGTAAACATCAAATTGAAAAGGGGACAGAACCTGATAGGGACGGTGTCCGAAGTTGTGCTGATAAACATCGTTGGCAGTGTCGTTGATGTCGAATGCTTCAACAACGTTGGCATTCACTCCCGCCTTCATTAACGAATACCTCTACCAATTACAAATACACACAAAGACTTGACCAAATTGTGATGAAGCCAAAAAAAAAAAAAAAAAACAAGGGTTTAGGATATATGAGTATTTACCATGCCACCAATACCGCTGTAGAACTCGAGGACCCTCCATGGCTGCTCACAACCCTTCTCCATTAACACTCGCCTTGCAAGACTCTCGTCGTGCGTTGGATGATAGTTGGCTATAAGCTCTCGAACACAAACGACATGCGTTTAGTCTTGAATAAGACCCTTTTTTTTTTTTTTTTCTTTTTTTCTTTTTAAAAATAACGAACGAAGAAAATAACACTGGAAACCTCTATTATTATACCTTGTTCAAGAGAAACACTTTAATCTTCGGTAAGGCATACTAATAAACTAAGAGTGTGGCTATTATCACCCTATAATTTTCTTAGTTCACCCTACAAATATTTGAATTACTGAAAGACTATATTACCTAAGTGCAAAATGACTAACCAGTATACTAATTTTCTAAAACCAAATATGTAAGAAAAAAATAAACATATAAGTAACTAATGAAATAGAAAGACTATTTATTCTCATGGGACCGATAACATTAATCTTTTTATTCTCCATCCAAATTTAAATTTATTACTATTTTTTTGTCTCTTCATCGATAATTCGTTATTCAATTTACAAAGCCCTTAGCGTTAACTTCATCAAAATCTTTGCAATATCCTTTAATCACCGAAAGTAAAAATTTAAAACATGAAGAAAAAAAATCAATCTCTTTTTCATTGCTCATAGCTGTAAATTTACTACTTTTTTACATGGATTGAAATGGAGAATATTGAAATTGAAAGAAAACAATATAAAAATGGGAGTAATTTAGATTATGATTTTATTAGGAAATTTTAATAAATTTTATTTTTTTATAGGTATAAATTAAATGAGAGATTTTTGTTAAAAATATTTATTTCTTAATTAGATATGTCATATAAGGATATTCTTAGAAAGAGAATTAGGTTGGATAAGCAAATTTAATAATTGAAATTATGATGTAGGGTGTATTGCGCAAGTAGGGTGAACAAAGAAAACAGTAGGGTGGAAATAACCGCACCCTAAACTAAATGTCAATTGGATCCAGGCCTTCAATGGCTCAATAAGACGATTGTTGTTTCAAAACATTTAACTTTTAACATGAAAAAATGTGATTCTTAACAGACCAAATACCAAATTAATCAATTTTTGTTTTGGACGAACCAAATTAATCATTTACCTCATAACTAGTTGAGTACTTTTCGTAACTAGTTGGAGTCTTTGTGCCTCAGATAGTATGCAGTTTATCGACATATATAATAGTCTAGTTTCGCAATGCTATACTTGCTCCAATCTAGTTCATCAACCATTCCGCCAATGCAAGTCTTTCACTATGCGGACGCTCCTATCAGAATTATCGGACGATATATTCCAACTTTATATTATTTTGAAGAATATTCAACTCTTGTCATCTTCTTTTCTCTTTGGTATTACACCAGATATTCATCTCATATTGAACATTCAAGTCAGAACAAAAAAGTTATCAGGCATTCCAATACCGAGGGCCAAGAGAGAAATCCAAAAATCTACAACCATTCATTCTACGAAATGATCATATTGTACAACATGTTATGATTCCATATGCCTTGTAAATTATAGTTCAGACAAGAAAAAATAGGAGTACAAATGGAGGAGTGCAGCAACTCAGCAACCCCTCTGCAAAGGATGTAACAGCAAACTGATTTCGGAGAATTTATGCTACCGGCCGGCCTGCTGTAGGAGTGAATATCCTCTGCAAAAATTCAAACATGTCGTATGCTCTACATTTGTAAGAGCTTTTTAAGCCCGTAGAAATCTTCAAGATGAAGTGAAACATATTTGTTTATTTTGTTTTGATACCAACATTATATTCTCTGCAGGGCTGCAGTTCTCTCAAGTTAAAGCAGGAAAAGTAAAATATATACTCAGTATTTGACTAGATCATGTAGAGAGGAAAACAAAAAGAGTTATTCTCGTCCAGATGCAAGCTTAGAGAGATCTGAATAATACCTGAGATAAACAATAACTTAAATTCAATTGTTCACCAATAATCATTGCAAGAGCACTTGCCATCTTTGAGATGGTGGAACCTCTTAGCATCTCGCATAATAAGTTCTCTACCAACAATTTTGGAAATGATCTTTAACGCAGAGTGGCAATCACCACAAACACGAAGATTCTTGATTACCCTAATAGGTGAACGAGCTGAGCTGGCGAGGAGACCATCAGCAACAGCAAGTCTCTCACTATGGCTAAGCAAAGCATCTTCCTTGCCTTCCTGATCTATGTCATGCAACACAAATCTAGTCTCTGGAATGTAACCAGCCTCCTTCATTTGTTCCCTCAAACCCCTAAGTAGAGTGTAAAACTTCTCATTATCAGGATGAGATCTATCTCCTGCTCTATATTCATGGACTCGACTCCTGATTTCTAAAAGATTCTTTGCTGCTAATTGTTTCTTCTCTTTCTCCTTTACAAGGTCTGATTCATTCACAGGAACCAGGCCAGCCTTTGATTGCTCATTTAAGCAGGAGGGATCTAGATGATCAACTAGCTCAGCACAACGATCCCCAAGCTCCAAGTACCCATGAACTCTGCAAAAATGCATCAAGGTTTTCCAAACATCAACATTAGGTTCCAATGGCATTTTTTCAATGAACTCCAAAGCCTCATCCAGCAAACCTAGAGATCCGAGCATATCTACTACACTCACATAATGATCCATGGTTGGGACAATGCCATAATCTTTGCTCATTGATTCAAAATGCAGTAATCCTTCATCAGCATCTCCCACAACACTACAAGCATGGAAAACCCCAATAAACAGTTCACCGTCAGGTTTTAACCCTGCTTTCTTGAACTGAGTAAATAGATCAATGGCATCTTCCCCATGACCATTCCTAGCAAGCCATGTTATCATAATGTCCCAAGACGTCATATTGCGCTTTGGCATATCGTTGAAAACCATTAATGCATTCTCCATAGAACCACATTTTGAATACATCTGTAAAATTCTGTTGTAGGTGCTCACTTCCAACGGAAACAGTAATCTCACCTTTTCATGAACAGATTTTGCTTCTTCGAGAGCTATAGCCTCCCCACATGCATGCATCAACTGTAAATATCGGTCCAAGTTCACGTGCACATGCTGTCTCTCCAGCAGACCCAAGACCTCCACAGCCTCCTTACCTTTCCCCTCCTTGCAAAACAAATCCAACTCTTCAAGAGTTCCCTTAACACTATTAGGGTTACTTTCAGAAGCCTCAGCTGGTTGTCCAGCCTGTGGGCTTTGCTGATATTGTCCAACCTGTGGGGTTTGCTGATATTGTCCAACATTTGGGGTTTGCTGATATTCGCCGACATGTGAGCTTGACTGATACTGTTCATAACCAACACTCTGCTGATACTGTCCATTATCTTTGTAATAATCACTTAAATTTTGCTGCTTTTGTGCAGAACCGATCCCTCTGTTATAACTGATTGTATTTTGCTGATATTCTGCAGAGTTGTGCATAGAACTGCGGCTTATGCTTCCCTGAGATCCTGAACTGCTATGTGAGTTAAAACCATCTGGAATCTGTCCCACTTCCCTTGGCCTTTCCTGGCGAGCCACGTATGAATTCTGCTGCATACTTCCATTTCCTAATTGTGTCCAATTTTGTTGGGTGGTTTGCTGAAACCTTCCATTTTCATGCCCATGATACCCACTAAAGTTTCCACTTTGTTGAACTGGGTTATTCACAACTTCATTGCCTGTGCTTCCCTTGAAACCCCCACTGTAATTCTGACTAAACTGATTTGAGCTCTGCTGGGGAGCCCTTGAACTATCAGCATAAACCACATTTGGGTTCTGTTGCCACTGCTGATTATTTTGACCGTAATACCGACTGTATGTTGCACTCTGCCTGGATGTAGTGTTCCTTCCCTACAGATAATGAAATAAAACCTTTAAGAACCCTTAATCAATCCACTCCCATACTTCAAAACTTATTAAAAATTTGCAAAAACAAATAGTAGTTAAAGTTGTTAACCTCAAACTCAGACTCAACTTCATCATGCTCATGATTTGTAGCAAATGCAGAACTAGAGGAGGAAGCGAAAAAAGTGTGGAAGGATGACAGAGTAAAGGATCCCTGAGACGGCGCCATTGCCGAGGAAGATGATGAATATATGAGGAATGGACGGCTGGATCTGCATGGGGGTGAGGCAAGAGTTTGAAGCTGAGCTGATGATGAGGACACCACTCGCCTCCACATGTTGTCTAGTTAGTCCGTTGTGATCTCACTGCCAATGCACAGATTGCAAATTTATATAAGCATCACCGAGACTGAGACTGTCTCATCTTGTAATCATTAAAAACAAATCATTTAGTTTCCAGAACCCAAAGCAACACAACAACAAGCTGAAATCATTCTATACGGCTAAATCAAAATGGTCAGTAAATGTAAAAAATCAGAACCTTGTGTTCCAATAATGCTCTCAGCTAGATTACTGGGGAAAAAGGTTAGAAATGGTTGACATTTTCCTGTAAAATAGATTATGTTTTCACACTTATTCACCCTTGTCATCTTTCGGGTTTTCCTCAGTCTTCACCTGAGCCTATTGGGTATGAGAGATTACAAACCCCCTAGTGATCATATCCATAATAGCCTCACTAACCTCTCTACTTATATGAGGACAACAAGGCATGTATGTATAAGAATTCATACAGAACTTACCAAAATACATAAGAGGTAGCACATTCAAAATATCAAAACCCACAACTCCATGAGCTAAATATATCAATACCCATAAATATTTCCTAGTTATTACCAAGACCCATGAACCCTTTCATTCAGAATAAATCCCATATATGTGGGTACCAATGAAACAAAAACAATTAAGAACTTTTTTGATGCATACCTAACAGTGAGCTGGGAAAGCAGAAGCTTTCAACTTGTTTCAATTTTCAGGAATTGATTGCTGTCCCTTGCCCCGAGGAGAGAGAAGCTTTAATGGTGATAGCTCTGAGACGTCGGAGAAGAGAGTGAGGGGCGGCAGAAAGATGGAATTCGAGCGAAAGCGCAACGGGGTATAACGGAAGCTCTGTAAATATTACTTTGGGAGAGGGGCATTCTTAACCAAATTACTAAAACCCTCATTTTTTTTTTGTCATTTTATAACATCCCAAAACTCAAATTATCAATTTTTTTTCCTCCTGAAAAAAAACATTATGGAATTATTGTTAAATTTATTTTTACCCACCTTTGAAATGTTATTTATATTAATATTCCCGATCGACATGTCGATCGAATAATATTTTCTTTTTATTTTTTAAAATAAATTTTATTAAATCAATTAGTGATTACAATAACTCACAAGGACATCCCTTATAATCTTGTGGGCAGAAGCAAACCAGCTTTGACTCTTACCTGAGTGCAAAACATGCTTTGCAAGTACATGAACTATTTTGTTTACCTCACGAGGTACATGAAGCAATCAAAATCCTACATTTATGGTCATGATTTCTTTCACTTCTACAATTACAAGACCCAAGCTAGAAATATCAACATCTTGTTGTTCCATAGACGGAACTAACAACAAGCAATCCGTTTCAAAAACTACCCTGTATAAGAAAATCAATTATTAGTTTTAGCATTTTTTCATCTCCAAGCACTTGTGAAATGAGTTTGACATAAGGTACCAAGTCTTACACTAGTAATACCATGAAGAACTTTTATCAATACAAGTGAGCTTACCTACACTTTTATGCTCTGAGTTATCACAAAGTACATCACAGTCAACTTGGCAAATCTATATGCCAATTTTAGTCATGGGTATGATGACAACCTCCTATTGATGGAGAGAAATGTGTAAGGTAAGTTGATAAATGCCAAAATATATAAATAAAGGCTTAAAAATTTACAAGTAATTTGATTTGTATGCAAATCAATTGTTGTGACATGCATTAGAAACTCGTTTAGTAACTGATCAATCTGATTTGAAGTACTTGTATGAGAATAAAAGTACCACACCAATACTTACGAAAGAAAATTTGGATTGTTCTTAATCATCTCAATATCTAATCAAAATTTTTCATCAAGTGAAAAAGGCGCTGAACATGATATGGTGGACCAATATGTGTGCTTACATAGAAAATATTTATCCGAACATCAAATATCATAGCATCACTTCTAAAATTTGAGTATGCTATTGGCAAAAACAATTATTTTATCTTAAAAAAGAAAACTCTTACTTAACTTCATATCTTATACAATTTGAAGAATCTACTATAAAAAAAAAACTACTAATATAAAATTAATAAAATATGACTTGGTGATGGGAAAATTAATACATATAGACATCCAAAAAAATACAGAAAATGATTTACCAGTCCAATACTATTTGGTCTAATGATATAATCTTCATTTGTAAGTGGAAGGTTGTGAATTCGACTCATAAAAAATAAGTTGTAGCATTTAAATTGTTTATCTGATCAAACAAATAAATAATGGAGAAACAATGAAATAACACTTAGCAGGGACAAAATGGTAAAGATTGTTGTACTAACAGGAGGGACAGTCCGGTAACTTCATGGGGTGAGTAGAAGCAGCTACGGCCCCCGTGTGTGTATATATATGGGAGCTTAGGTATTCTTCGACAAACCTCACTCTCATCTCGTCTCGTCACTTTTCTGTGGCTCTGCGTTTCTCAGGTGAACTCTCTAGGGTTTCTCTACTCTTCCTTTTTTATTTCTATCTTTTTCACTAGCCTAGATTATTCAACTCCGCAATGTTTCAACCTCAAACCTCCTAGATTTTTGTTTTTAATTTAAATTTTTGAATAATTTCTCTAATTCGCTGATACAATCGTAAGGATACAATTTGAACCAGAAAATAAAGCTGAGATGTTGTTGTTAGTTCAGCTGGATGCTGTGATTTTCATGTTCTAGGCATGCATTTGATTTTAGGGTTTGTGGATATTCGACTAGGTTTTAAGGATGCGGTGCATGATTTAGTTTATGTAGCTCACATCCTTTTCAATGGTCAGTAATTGCATATGCGATAGCCTCAACATTTGCTGATCTGAGTTTGCTGTACATGATTGAAGCCCGTAGGTGTTTGTTGAGCTAGAACAGATATGTTCTGCAATTGACTAAATGAGTAACAGTTGGATGTTCTCGGCGGTAGAATTTGTTGAGTTGAGTTTAGTGATAACTCTGATGTTGAATTGCCGAATTTGTAACAGTGGTTATGCTGGCTTGAGGATTTGTGTTTAAGGACAAAGGAATATGGCGAAGAAGAAGAACCCCTTGGTGTTTATGGATGTGTGCATTGATGGAGATCCTGCTGAAAAGATGATTTTTGAGGTATTGTTCAGGAACTAAATTCAAGCGGATATATGTTCTGAAGTGCAATGAAATAATGTTCCTTCTCTAATTTCAAACATGGTTGCATTTTCTTATGAGTATTTGGTTGCTGATTGTTTGCAGCTTTTCTATGACCGTGCTCCCAAGACTGCCGATAATTTCCGTGCCCTCTGTACAGGTAATGTATGGTGTAATTTTCATTTGGCTTGTGAGGTTAGGGGTGCTTAATTTCAGGGATTACAGTTCCACAGTTCAGTTAGGAGGTTGGGTTTCTAATATCATCTTTTAAATATTCAGGTGAAAAGGGAATTGGTCCAAAGAGTGGGAGACCACTACACTACAAAGGGTCTTTCTTCCATCGCATTGTAAAAGGTTACTATGCCCAGGTATGCCTCCTTGTGTTACTCTTGATTTACCTTTGTAGCGTTTTCTGGTTGAGCATGTCTTAGCACTGGTTTGTCTTTTAGCCAGTTACCCTTGTTTATGCTGTAGGATACAGGGCTGACGGTCACGACTGCTTTTCTTGTGATATAGTTTTAAGGTTGTACTAAGTTGTTTTTTCTTGAAATTTTACTATGCTTTGCCATGCTCAAACCAGTTTCGCATACACATTTCTGTTTTAACTTAGAAGGATTAATGACTGGTGTTCATCTTGCAGGGTGGTGATTTTGTCAAAAGGGATGGTATGTATCATTATTTTTCAGCATCAATTTGAATCTGTCATCCTTCCATCAGTTTGCATAGTTAATCTCATGTTTTATATTCTTGTTGTGATTATTAGATAAATCATTAGATTCTGTTCTCTTAAAAACAATTTATTATTAAAGGATGAAAATAACGAACATATCTGTTATGAGTTCGTTCTTGGACTAAGAATAATATCTAATACACTATTACACGTCGAGTTGTATATGGAATGAGATCAAGAGTGTAGAAGATACTGGTTCTAATAAACACCTGTTCTCAATGTTATTACTATTACTTTTTTACAACATTAAACCCTAAATTGATGGAGTGTGCTCTCTGGTCCTCTTACTGAAGAATCGTCATAAGATACTGGGAAATAACAGTTCAACTGATACCAACACAAGAAAATAGAATGCCCTTTGGAAGAGTAAAAATCCATCTGTAGCGTAACTGCCTTTTGTCTCATTTCCAAGAGTTCGCTTTAGAGTGTAAGTCATACTAAACATTATTGTGGTAAAAGGTAGAAGCAACATGATGTTTTGATCCAATCATATGCTGGTGATTTTGGGACCCAATCCAATCTGACAAAGTTACTAAAATCAATTAGTTAAACTAAATCGGTCATTTTGGGTGGTATTTTGAAGAAACTCATAAGGTCCTCTTTAACATCACTTGAGCTCGAGTTTTATTGGATTTCATTGCTTGTGTTGCAGGCACTGGTGGTGAAAGCATTTACAGTGAGGAGGAGTTTCCAGGTAATTAATGTTACAATGCCTCTTCTCTGTGCCCCCCCCACCTCTCTCCCTCCCTCCCTCTCTGTGTTTTTATCTTTTTTTTTTTTTATGGCGAGTGTTCAAATTTGTTGTTCACACAATTATGGACATGTAATGAACTGCCAGGTTATACTTTTATCTAGGCACATGATAACTTTCAATTTCTCATTTTGACTCCTACATATCTATTATTAGCTTGGTGAAATGACCACATATGCTCTTTGCAAAAGTCAAAAGCTAAAAAGACCAAATATGTTGCTCTGTCTAATTGTTTATGATCATGTCTTACTCAAGCCTCTGTTAGTAGAGTTTGACTCATTGCTCAAGAAAAAGTGTTGAAATGCACTGTTTAGTTTGCAAGAATTTGATGATTGGTAGTTAACTTGCTTCAGATGAGTCGTCCAAGCTAAAACACAACGGACCTGGACTTCTTTCTATGCCTGTTGCTCTTCGTGACTCTTTAGGTTCTCAGTTCATTATCACCTTTGAAGCTAATCATAGTCTAGACAGGTTTGGTTTTATCTTTTTCTACATCCCTGTTTCTATATGTTCTTTTAGTAATAGTTCTCACTACTGGTGTATTATCTTTGCAGAAAGCATGTCATTTTTGGGAAGCTAACACATGGATGGGGCGTTTTGAAAAGAATAGAAAATGCGGGTGATGTAGATGGGAATCCAACTGTGACAGTGAAAGTCATCAACTGTGGTGAATATAGTGAAGGTGATAATTATGGATACACTATTTTGGACAATTTTAAGTTCTGGAGCAATATGAAACACTATTGCTCAGTAGACACTATCCAAAGCCTGAATTTTTGTTTTTACTGAGCTTTTGATTCTGATTTTTTTGTGTATGCAGACAAAAAGAAAGTAAAAGGGGTAAAGGAAGCTTCTTCAGATGCTGATAGTCATGAAGTGAAGCGTAAGGGAAAGCACAAGAAATCTTCAAGAGATAGAAGGAAGAGGAGGAAAAGGAGATATGAATATGATTCATCAACATCTGAGAGTGACTCGGATTCTGAATTGGATTCATCTGAATCTGATAGTGATTCCGACTCTTATTTGTCCTCATCCTCTTATGACAGTTCTTCAAGTGATGACAGGCGTAAGAAAAGAAAGAGGTCTTATAAAAGAGACAAGTATAAACGTGCAAAAAGGCGGGATAAAGGACGAGACAAAAAGCGTAGACAGCGTGATAAGAGATCTAAGATCAGATCCAGAAGGTATTATGCTAAGCCTTCCCTGGTTTAGAATCTTGATGGCTTGCTCCTCTTTTATAGATGTTATTTCATTGTCAATATTTGTTTGTGCCCATGGTTGAGAACTTGCACACGGCTAGTTCAGTTGCTATCTTCTTCTGCTGTTAAGCCTTGTTATATTGGCTAGTGTATTGCCCGGTATATGTCTTAAGAGTGTTGAATTACAGTGAGTTTTACTTGTTTGCTTATTATAAGCTGCATTGGAGTATTCGTTTTGCATTTTTTTTTTCTGTTTCTTGAGTAGGGCTGTTAATAGGTGGATCTGTTATATATTTTTTTTTTTGGTTAAGAAAATTGAAATGATACTTTTCATGATAAAGTAGATTTATAGTAAATGTTATGCATTTTATAAGTTATGAACTCAGATTATAGTTGCTGATGTTTTAATTTCTGTTCTCTAGGGCCTCAGAAAGCCTTACAGATACTGAGGGTGACAGTAACCCTGAAGATGATGGTCTTAATGCAGAAAGGAAGGATAAGAAGTCTAAAAAGGAGACCTCTCAGAAAGCTGGTATTCTTTACTTATTTTCTCTGTACATTATGTGTCCTTGACTTGTGGTAGTTTCATTGCAACAAGTTTTTTGGGGGTGATTGTTTCTTGAGAGTTCTAGATTTGTCGCAACTGCAATTTAATCAATCAAGTACAAATTGCATTACTTGTCTTCGAATTTACCAAAACCTTTCTTTTGTACAAGCTCTGTAAATGCATCATCTAAAAGGTGTTTTTGGCAACCATGACAATCCTTGATTATTTTTTCGTTGATCAACTGGTTTTCAAAAATTCACTGTACATATTGAAATAATGAAACATGAAATCTTAAGCAACACTTATTCAGAAAACTTGGCTGATGTTCTCCCCAACATGAGCATATACTACTTAGTGAAGTGTTGTATTTGTAGAAATTGATTTGCGCTTTGTCTTCTTGCTTTTGTGTAATATTTAAAGCTGGGAACCAATCTTCTATTGCAGTGGATGGAGATGCTTCTTCAATTCACCATAAAAAGAGGGAGCAAGAAATTGTGCTTGAGAAAGATAGTGCATTTCCCAAGGAGAATGGAGAGAAGCGGAGCAATGGCCTGCGAACAGATGCTAAATATGACAAAATTGCAGACAGGCAACCGGACATAGTTGATGATCACCCAGGCAAATCTAGGTCTTCTTTCGATTCTTGTCACACCTCAGTTATTCTTTATGCTTACCGATTCTTCCAGATCTGGAATTTTATTATAAGTTGATGAGCAGGAGCCGAAGCTTGAGTCCTAAAAGGATCCCGAGTAAGAGTATGAGTATTAGTCCCAGGAGGAGTCCAATCAATAGTCCAAGTGTAAGTCCCAAGAGCCATAGTTCGAGTGTTAGTAGAAGCCCTCCTCGTGCCCCTCAAAGGAGTAGAAGCATCAGCAGGAGTCCTGTTAAAAGTGATAGCAGTAGAAGCCCAGCAAGAAGTTTCAGCAGGAGTCCAGTGAAGAGTTGGAGGGGTAGGAGCCCAGTTAAATCCCGGTCTCAAAGAACTATTAGCAATAGTCCTGCATCCCTACCCAGACGAAGTGTTAGCCCAAGCCCTCCTAGAAAAGTATCCAAAAAATCAATCAGCAGAAGCCCTGTGAGAGTTTCAAGAAGCCGAAGCCCTGCTAGATCTTCTCGAAGGAGTGCAAGTAGAAGCTCAGGCAGGGTTGCTAATCGGAAAAACATTAGCCGCAGTCCTGTCAGGCCGGTGAGTGGGAATAACCGTCGCAGCTACTCAAGGAGTCGAAGCCCAGTACGTCGGGCTAGATCACCTCCATCTGATAGGGATAGGAGCTTGTCAAGAAGTGTTTCGCCCGATGGCTCACCCAAGCGCATTAGAAGGGGACGGGGTTTCAGCCAGCGGTACTCTTATGCACGGCGGTACAGAACTCCTTCATTATCTCCTGTGAGACCATATCGTTATGGAGGTCGAAGTGATCGTGACAGGTACCACATGCAGTAAAAAAAAAAAAAAAATTCTTCGTCTTGATTTTATATTCAAATGCACTAACTGCATGCCTGCTCCGGTTTTGTAGGTATTCAAGTTATAGAAGGTACTCACCGAGGCGTTATAGAAGCCCACCAAGAGCAAGAACACCTCCGAGGTATGTGATCCGTCTCTGTTAAATCCCTCTCCTGCTGAGCTTTTGTTTAGTATAATTGTGGATATCTTATAAGACCTCATTTGGAATTCAAACGATACAAAGTGGTTGGAAATGGTTGGGATTGGCACACATGTCATGTGTTTCTTTTCGTTACTGGTTTTTTTTTTTTTTTTTTTTTTTTTTGTGTGACATGAATGCGGCTGACTCCACATCATACTTGTGTGCAGATACAGGAGCAGAAGAACCAGGTCTCCTGTATCACGTAGCCCCCGTCGTGGTCGCCGCTACAGTAGGAGCCGTAGCCCCATCCGGAGCCGCAGTCCCATCCGAAGTCGTTCTCGTTCCCCAGTGGAGGTGGCTGCTCGGGTTGTGAAGCGCAGATCTCCTTCAAGAAGCAGGAGCCCATCAGCTTCAAGGTCCTCAGACTCGCTATCTCCAAGGCAGGTGAGCAAAAACAAATCAAGGTCTTCGTCAGAGAGTCTGAATGAGAAGAAGGGCCTGGTTTCTTATGGTGATGGTTCCCCAGACTCAGAGTGAAAGATGACATTGCAGTAGCGAGGGTTTTTTCTCCCATCGCTGAAGCATTATCAGTAGTTTTACCTGGTTATCGACCATAGCTTAGAATATTAATAATTGGCATGTTTTGAGCATATCTGTTTGAGAAGAGAATAACTTGGGTACTATGAGGCTGTGCGATATTGATGTGATTTTATTGTAGGGGTTGAAATTTAGCCATGAGATTTATGCATTGTCCGATTGTCGTAATTCTATGCATTTTGTAATTTGAGTTTATTATTATTTATATATATATATATATATATGTACTTTGCAAGGTACTTTACAAGATGGTCTTCACTCTTCAGTGCTTATGTCCTTATAACCCGTTTACTGTGTTCTTTTTAGTTCAATATTTTAAAGTTTGGATGGAAATTCTTACAAAAAAAAATGCAAAAGATTTGGTGTGAGATAGTATTTAAAACAAAACAAAACCACTCGGTCAGCAATGATAAGTTGCAATACATGCCGGATTGTAAGTTCAAGAAGTGATCAAAAAAATTATGCTCAGAAAATAAAACAGCTCAACAAAAACTGAAATATGAATCTTGACATCTTTCGCGTGAGGATGAGGTGATGACTTTTGTTTGGGGGAAGGGAGGAAATGGATCTCTTATCAAGCTTGTTTTCAATGAAGAGACTGTAAAAACCAAAAAAAAAAAAAAAGAAAAAGAAAAAAAAAAAAAACTTTGTTTCTTGGACTGGGGGAAACATGAATCAAGTACCCGACCCGACCCGATACACTAAAACTGTTAAAAAGAAGAGCCAACGCTGGGTCGCGGACTAGTCTGAGTGCAAATCGGCAATTCCAGCGAGAGAGAGAGAGTAGCATAACAAAATGTGGAGGCGAGTGGTGTCTTCTTCGACCTCGGCTCAATTCCAAGCCCTAGCCTCATGCAGATCTTCTCCATCTCTCAACCTCACCCGTCGATTTCTAATCTCCTCTGCATCCACGCCTTCCACTCCCCCGCCGTTTCAGCGATCCCCCAATCTCTCCTCCCCCGCCTCCGGTGCGTCTCCTCGTTTTCCTTCTTTTCATGTCTCAATTGGTTCTCATCAGAATACAATAATGTGTTAGGCAAATTAGAATGATTGCGCTTTATAACTCTGTGTGTGTGTGTTTTGAGATTTTGATTGGAAATTTCTGTGTGCTTGGTGGAGGACACTTTTCATGATCTGTAAAGCTTGAAAAGGAAGAAAAATGAGAGAACGCGGTGTTGATTGTGTTTTACTTTCATGATATGCGTAGGTTTGAAGAAGGTGGTCGAGGATATTATGCCCATTGCTACCGGTCACGAGCGCGAGGAACTTCAGGCTGAGCTCCAGGTTAACTATGTCTATCATTATTGTTTTGTGATAGTGATATCTGCTTTATTATAGGCCTGAAGTGATTTTGTTTCGTTGTTTGTTTATGCAGGGGAAGGACATTCTTGAGATCAATCATCCAGTCGGTCCTTTTGGTACTAAGGTACTCCTAATTGGACTCGTTTTTCAGTTTTGCATTTCAGTTTTACTAATTTTCTTATGTTCTTGCTTTATCATTCACAAGCATGCGAGATGACTTTGGGGTTTGTTGTCGGACAAGTGGTTTCTAACATTCGTACTCCTAGAATTTAACCAGAGCTCTTTTGATTCCTAAATTGCAAATTTCTAATAACTGCTCAAGGGAAGGTTCCCTTTGTATATCTTTGAGTGAACGAATAGAAAAGGAGATATGTTTACCAGACTCCTCTTACCTCTTAGTAAATACTTCCTCTCATCTTCCCATGTGAATTTTAGTCATGGTTAAGTGCTCTTAACTGAAGGAATAGAAAACAGAAGATGCTTTCCACACATCTCTTCGTACGCTACCTGTCATTTTCCCGTGTGAATTTCAGTTGTGGTTAAGATGAAGTTTGTTTACATGGTTAAGAACATGTAGATATGTGTTTGATTTACATTATCATGTAACTAAGGCTGTTATGTTTTCTGTGCTGTAGGAAGCACCTGCTATAGTCAAGTCCTACTATGACAGAAGAATAGTTGGCTGCCCTGGTGTTGAAGGAGGTAAACTCCTCCAGCTGCATCTCTTTTTTTTCCCCCCTTCTTGAACTAACATCATTCCACAGTTGCAGCTAACCATAGTTTCTGAATATCTATGTCTGCAGAGGATGAGCATGATGTTGTGTGGTTTTGGCTGGAGAAAGGCAAGCCACATGAATGCCCTGTCTGTTCCCAATATTTCAAGGTACCAAAGCCTAGTTCATGGGTTCTCCGTATATTGGGGATTGTTATTTTTTAGTAATTTTTACATTTAAATGAACAGATTTCTCTAATTTATGGTCATGTTTTCCACAGCTGGAAGTTGTTGGCCCAGGAGGTCCTCCAGATGGTCATCATTGATCCAGCTGACAAGATTTTTGCGGAAATAAGATTTTAAGTAATGAGGAGGCAGTCTGTTATACTGTGTAGCTTTAATAATTCTTCTTTTTTGGTCAATGGCAATCCCTAGTTTCAGAGATTGCTCTGCCGATGTTTGAGTCGGCAATGATTTGGTTTCATGAAATGTTCATTAGATGGACAACTAGGTTCTCTGTAGCCTAGTTATACAGATCAAATAAAGACGGCAACTTTCTTCTTTCTTTGGCTGAAAAACTGATGTCCTAATGTACTATTACCACTGTTTAATGTGTTCTCCAAGTGTTAAAACAAAGAAGAATTAATTTTCAACGTGAAATTTGTTACAGCCATTTAGATTAGAGGCATTACGAATTGGTTATATGGTTACAAAGTAGTCCAGCGTAGTATCTCTGAACTATATGAGCCTTGATACAATGCTTCTAAACTTCTTGTTATAGGACACCCCAAGACCAATGATTTTTGGAGTTTATTCCTAGAATCTGTAGCAAATGACATTGGAATCATCTACTACATATTTGTCCTAGCTTGTGTAATCATATTCTTGGTAAATTGATGTCCAAGCTTCTAACCCCAAAGTCTGTCTAAGCATGGCAACCCCTCTGAAACCAGCGCCGGGAGCAATGTCAGCAGTTCGGATTCGTGAGGCTATTAGGACGTGCCTCTCTGAGGCTCAGTCAGACTCGGGTGAAGTTCAGCAGAAAGCTCTTCAGACCTTGGTTTCCATCACCAAGGTGAGCCCCCAAAACAGAAACCTACTTGCACAAACAGAAGGAGCCATCCCTGCCTTACTCGCCCTCTCAAAATCTTCATCCAGCACCACTCAGATTCTCGCATTGTCCATCCTCTTCAACCTTTCCCTGAATCTTGATCTAAAGCTATCACTAGCAGATATAGAAACCATTTACCACCTCAATACCATAATTTCCGACCCAACAGAATCTGGTAAGCTAGCATCCTCACTGGTCTGCAGTTTAGCTATGCTCGACAAGAACAAGGCCAAGTTCGGAGTAGCAGGCACAATCCAATTGCTTGTCAACGCCATATCAGGTCCCCGTGGTCCTGCTGCTCATCACCTCCTTAGCTCTCTTGCTGAGCTTGTTCGGTTCCATGGGAACTGCACTGTGGCAGTGAGAGAAGGTGCTGTTCCTGCGCTTCTCCAAGTGGTGGAGAGCATTGATGGTGAGGACCTAGCCGGAACCTCTCTTCTGGTCCTAGGCCTCCTTGCAAGGTTTGATGAAGGGCTGAGTGCTTTGAGCAAAACTGAGCAGATTGTGAGTTCAATGGTACAAGTGTTCAAAGGGAGGTGCATGTTGAGCAAGGAAGGTGCGGCTGAACTTCTGCTTCTCCTCTTTGACGAAAGCGAGGGATGCGTGAGAGATGCTCTGAGGCTTCAAGATTTTTCGAGTTTGGTCGCTGATATTTCAGTCAGAGGATCAGCTAGAGCTAGAGAGAAGGCTGCTTTGCTGATGAAGAAGATGATGGATGCTGACATGGATTCTTATGTGGATGGGAACCCCATGTTTTCCCAGTGGTAACTGGACCTCTTATTGTTCAAGCTTGTTTTACAGACTCTCTGATGAATTTTGCCTGGAAAAAAGTTTATTTGTATAATTGTCTTTTTTTTTTGTCAGATTATTTGTATAATTGTCAGTCATGGCAAACCCCCATACTTTTCCAGACGCAATGTTCCAAGTATCTGTATATAATCTTTTGCTAAAATGAGTAATTGCTACAGGAAAGCAGCAAGAGCAGAAGATCAGATTCTTGTTGAACGATGCTTCATCCTCGAAAGAGAGTACTTGATTGATAAGGGTGTTTAAAGCCTTCTTAGAACTAAAACCTGCTGATTAGTAATGACCAAAACCAAAATCATCTGGGGTCTGACAAGGTTGCTAATCTAAAAAAGTTAGTATTATAGAACTGAAAAGGTTATGAATGTGGATAAAAGTAGCAACTCCAGTAGGGTCATTTCGTGTTTTCATGTTGAGTACCAGCCAACAGACTGTAGCTCCATCAACTTCAGATTACTTGGTACTAGTCTAAAATTTCAGCTACTCTCATGTCACACAATGTAAACTATCTTAATGGTAGCAAGTCGAGTAATGCAAGAGACTATGATCGAGAACTACAGATATGTCGTCAAGAGAGCCACCAATACGTTAACTAGTTATTGGTCTAGTAGTATTTATCTTCAATTCTTCCTTTCCAAAAAAAAAAAAAAAATTTATAGAGATGATTCTGAGGCAGTACGTATGATCTCATAGACTCATAAATCTAGAATGCTGTATAGATTCATCGCAATAATATTGTTTTTAATTGCACAAAAAAAAATTATGTCAAAAAGACGGAAGCTTGTGTTCTTTTATAACTGTATTATTCTCAAATCTCAACAAAAACATAAATCTATGTCCCATACTCCCATTATTATATCACCATGATATGATATATCAAGTTTCTCGTGTGAGGGGTGTGCTAGTATAGTGTGCTCTATGTAATGACTTTATGATATTTTCTAACAGCTCTCTAGGCAATTCATTATTGTATTGCTTGCTGAATTGCATAATGAATAACATTTTGAACTCAAAAAAAGCATCTCCACCACTCCTAAACTAAATTACATTAAACACAATAATATATGAGCACATTTTCGCTTTGCATCTTGCTCAAGATTTTTCGTCTTAGTAAAATTCTTCTTAATATGGATAACTTTGTCCATATTCAACCCTCAAGTTTTCTGCCAATACTTCTAATTCCTTAACTATATACATAACTAGGAGAGAATTTTGCAACCCTAACTAATCTATCAAACGAATTTATCATATATTCATGGATACATTCATAAGAACAACATTTATTTGTTGTTTGATACCTTTGAATTGTAAAATTTATCTGTTTGTCTTCTGGGGTCAATAGTTTACCCCAAATGTGATAGTTTTGGAGCTCCCTATGTCTTCTCGTCAAAGACAAGATTCCATGTTTTCTCTAATCCCTTTTGCATCTTACCTCCTCCTTTCAAATATTCCATTACCAGTATTTAATTCATGATTCTTTTCACCACTTTCTATGTTGTGCTGCACAATCTGGTTTGGAAGATATGGATAGACCTAAACGGCTATAGATATACAATCCTTGAATGTCAAGTTAAAAACGGTTGGAATACCCGCCAAATGGTCCAAAAGTATATGTAAAACAGTAGCAGTAGGTTGCCTAAGACAGAACAAACACATTGTAAGATCATGAATGTCAAATAACACCAAAGATGTTGCAGCAAAGTGACAGCTTTTCGTGAGAATCAAAACCAACTCAACTAACATAAAAGCTTGATTGGTTGGTTCTTAAGTCCACTACCACATCAAGCATTGCTTAATCAAGAGCAGCATTTTGCAGTGGAAGACAAGTAAGAGAAAAATGAGTAACACCACCTATCCTCTCCCTCCTGGCCTCATGTATGATGAGGCCAGTCCAGAATGGATGAGCAAAGCCGACAACGCATGGCAGCTGACCGCTGCAACTCTGGTTGGCATGCAAAGTGTTCCTGGCCTCATAATCCTATATGGCGGTGCGGTGAAGAAGAAATGGGCTGTGAACTCAGCTTTCATGGCATTCTATGCTTTTGCTTGTGTTCTTCTGTGTTGGGTTGGTTGGGGATATCACATGTCTTTTGGAAGTCCACTCTTCTCATCAGCTCCATTTTGGGGGAAGGCTGATGTGGCATTGGACCAAAAGTATCTCTTTACGCAGGCGTTTCTTGGGAAGTTCCCAAATGCCACAATGGTGTACTTTCAGTTTGTATTTGCAGCAATCACTTTAATTTTGATTGCTGGAGCTCTTCTGGGAAGGATGAACTTTTATGCGTGGATGTTGTTTGTGCCACTCTGGCTGACATTTTCATACACTATTGGAGCATATAGTATTTGGAGTCCAAAAGGGTGGCTTGCCTTGAGAGGAATAATTGATTATTCTGGTGGTTATGTGATCCATCTCTCTTCTGGAGTCGCTGGTTTCACAGCAGCCTACTGGGTAGGAAAACCTTTCTTTCTCATTCATCTTTCTGTTCATATTTTTTATTTCAAATTCTAAACTGAATACCTTTGGAGCCAAAATCCCTTTCTCCTCAAACTATGAAATGGGGTTTTCTCCCTCCAACAGACCAAATAGTATTGAAAACTTGCTCGCTTCAACTGGTTTAACCGGAAATGAACTAAAGATTTACGTATACTTTTGAAACAAAGTTTCAATTATTGGTGGTAAAATGTTTCAGCGTGACACTGTAATTTGTGTCTCATTTTGAATATAGAGAAGGTAAAATCATTCATCGCAAAGACTTCTACAAATTTTAGAATCAGTTTCTAAATTTGGTTTCAAAGTTTAGTAGTCAATTAACACTAGACCCCCTTCTTGTTGAGCAACATGATCAATTTTTTGGTGTATGGTGTATCTGATGGCAGGTCGGTCCTCGTTCAACCAAGGACAGGGAAAGGTTCCCTCCAAACAACATTCTTCTTATGTTGACGGGAGCAGGGTTGCTCTGGATGGGATGGACAGGGTTCAATGGAGGAGACCCTTATGTAGTCAGTATGGATGCTTCATTGGCTGTCTTGAACACTCATGTCTGCACCGCTACCAGCTTGCTAACTTGGCTAGCACTTGATGTCATCTTTTACCGCAAGCCTTCTGTCATCGGAGCAGTTCAAGGCATGATCACTGGTTTAGTTTGCATCACCCCAGCTGCTGGTAAGTACTAATTCACAAAGGCTACAAACCCAGAATATATGTCTAAGGCTCTATGCATTAAGAAATTAGTACCAATTGTTAGATTTATATGCATTGTCCACTATTGATTACCTAACAACAAAAGTTTTTTGGTGTCCAATGATTACCTTACATGGTATCAGAGTCGGACTGTAAATTTAATTTAATGGTAGATATGAAAATAATATCCACTATTTTACATTGAACATCATGTAGGAGTTGTGCAAGGATGGGCAGCCATAATAATGGGGCTTCTCTCCGGCTCAATCCCTTGGTACACCATGATGGTTGTCCACAAGAAATCTAGGCTTCTTCAGAAAGTTGATGACACAATGGCTGTCCTACACACTCATGCTGTCGCTGGATCCCTTGGTGGACTCCTCACCGGTTTCTTTGCCCATCCAAAGCTCAATAATTTGTTCTATGGCTACTACGCTCAATATGTTGGTCTATTTTATGGTTTTGACATGCGAAAAGTCCATCTCGGGCTTCGTCAAGTAGGAATTCAACTTATCGGGGTAATCTTCGTTGTTACACTAAATGTTGTGGTGACAAGCCTCGTATGCCTTTTGGTGCAACTCATTGTGCCTCTGAGAATGTCTGAAGAGGATATGGAGATTGGCGATGAAGCAGCACATGGTGAAGAGGCTTATGCTATCTGGGGTCAAGGTGAAAAGATGGACGTAGCACATGATTTAGAGTCATCTGCAAAACGTAAACCCAGGTCTGCTGGAAATATTGAGATGGCATAAGGTTATCTACATTGGTGTTCTAGATGCTAAGCTCAAATGAATTTGGAGGATAGAAGCTTTAAAATGTTTAAATGTGTCAAGAACTTTGCACAGTTTTCATTGAAATAATGTCACTTAATAATTGTAATACCATAGAAGAATCGAGAGTTTAAGCTTATGCATGACGGTGCTGGTTAATGTGAGTGCCTTTTTGAAGTTATATTGAAATTGAGTATTTGATATATGAGACTTGATCCACATAACTAGAAACAAGAAGTAAGCCTAAAAAGGAACTGGCTAGGCTGCAAAGCAGCAAAGGGAACAGAGCTAGCAAGAAACAAATCAAACTGCAAAACAAGTAAAAGAGTCAGGTGAACCAGTTGGCTCAGTAAAATTTAAATATAAGGCTCAAGAATCTCATCAGGAGGAAGAGGAAGAATCAAAGAGTAAAATGTTATTGTCAAGAAATATATGGTATGATACGGCGCAACCCCAATTGTAGCGTCCGTTGTTTTCCTTTTTGTATTTTTCATCAAATTTCCACCCATAACTTTCAACTGGTTACAAGACTACGAGTGTTAATGTGAAAAAAATTCTACGATGCATCTAATGTATCAATGTTTTATATTACATAACATCATCTTAGCCGTTAGAACATCCAAACTTTAAAACTAAAAACTAACTACAATTCATAACCTTGTGAAAGTTAGATCCCATAACTTCTTTTTAAAATATATATATATATATATATATATGTGTGTGTGTGTGTGTGTGTGTTTGTGTGTGCGCTAAGGAGGTCCTTAACTTAGCTTGAGGGACGAATTTCCATATTTTGATAACTTTTCAATCACATATTCACATCTGAACCATGCAGTATTTAGATATATATAAGTAGATCATTTTTATAAATTTTCAACCAAATTGATGATCGTTAAGGCATCCAAAACTGCAATTTACACAAACAGTTCAAGTTGGACAGATTCAGTTCGTTCTTGTTTTATATATATATATATATATATACAGTCCTTCTTGGCTAAGGACTTCCTTAGTTTTTCTTAGGTACGGATTTCCTGTTTTAACCCACTTTCCGATCACATTTTCACATCTTAACCGTTCAGTTTTTAGGTCCTAATGTATAGATCACCTCTGCAAAATTTCAGCCAATTTGGTGATCGTTAAGGCATCCAAAACTGCAATTTACCATTATAAATACGAACGGTTCCGGTTCGACAGATTCGGTCCGTTCGTGTAAATTGCAGTTTTGGATGTCTTAACGATCACCAAATTGGCTGAAATTTTGCAGGGAAGATCTATACATTAGGCTCTAAAAACTGAACGGTTAAGATGTGAAAATATGATCGGAAAGTGGGTGAAAATACCAAATCCGCACTTAAGAAAAACTAAGGACATCATTACCTGAGAAAAATCATATATATATATATATATATATATATATATATATATATATACATATATATACATAGGTTCTCCACTGCGGATGTCCGCAGTTTTTCGATCTATACGGATTTCCAGTTTTGACCCACTTTCCAATCACATTTTCACATCTTAACCACAGTTTTTAGGTCATAATGTATAGATCACCTCTGCAAAATTTCAGTCAATTTGGTGATCGTTAAAGCATCCAAAACTGCAAATTACAACAATATATACGAACGGTTCCGGTTTGACAGATTCAGTTTGTTTGTGTAAATTGCAGTTTTGGATGCCTTAACGATCACCAAATTGGCTGAAATTTTGCAGAGGTGATCTATACATTAGGACCTAAAAACTGAACGGTTAAGATGTGAAAATGTGATCGGAAAGTGGGTCAAAATTGGAAATCCGTACTTTTTTGTTTAGGTGCGTATATATTGTTGTAATTTGCAGTTTTGGGTGCCTTAACGATCACCAAATTGGCTGACATTTTGCAGAGGTGATCTATACATTAGGACCTAAAAATTAAACGGTTAAGATGTGAAAATGTGATCGGAAAGTGGGTCAAAACTGGAAATCCGTACGTATAGAAAAACTGCGGACGTCCGCAGTGGAGAACCGCTGTGTGTATATATATATATATATATATATATATATATATATATATATATATATCAGGGCCCTTCTAGTGAGGGATCCTTTTTTTGGTCTTTTCTAGGGATAGGGTATTAGACCAACTTTTCGATCATATTTTCACATCTCAATCGTTCAGTTTTTAGTTCCTAATGTATAGATCACTTATGCAAATTTTCAGCTAATTTGACAATCGTTAAGGCATCCAAAACTCCAATTTACCATTACAAACACGAACGGTTCTGGTTCGACAGATTCGGTCCGTTCGTATAAATTGTAATTTTGAATATCTTAACGACCACCGATTTGGCTGAAAATTTGTAGAAGTGATCTACACATTAGGACCTAAAAAATGAACAGTTGAGATGCCAAAATATAATCGAAAAGTTTGTCTAATGCCTATCCCTATAAAAGACAAAAAAAAAAAAAAAAAAAGATCCCTTAGTGGAAGGACCCTCTACACACACACAACATATATCCGCACCTAAGCAAAACGTACGGATTTCCTATTTTTGCCCACTTTCCAATCATATTTTCACATCTTAACCGTTCAGTTTTTATATCCTAATGTATAGATCATCTATACAAAATTTCAGCCAATTTGATGATCGTTAAGGCATCCAAAACTGCAATTTACACGAACAAACCGAATCTGTCGAACCGGAACTGTTCATTTTTATAATGGTAACTTGCAGTTTTGGATGCCTTAACGATCATCAAATTTCTAAAAACTGAAAGCTTAAAATATGAAAATATAATCGAAAGTGGGGAAAATTGGAAATCCGCACCTTTTGCTTAAGTGCGGATATCCGCAGCCAAGAAGGGCTGTACATATATATATATATATATATATATATAACATTCTCCAAAATCATGATTTTTATCCAAGTCTGTGGACTATACTACACGATTTTTGGAAAAGATTGCATGCTTTTATTTTCTTACCAAAAAAATTTTCACCCTTAAATAGTAATTTGTATACGCTCGAATTGATAGAACTCAAAAATCACAATCTAATTTTTTTTAATGATTTTTCAAAGCCAAAAAACTCTAAAATTCATTTAAAATATTTGTTTGAGCCTCTAAGGTTTCAGTGTTTCATCGATCGGAAGATGTTCTAAAAATCATGCTATATGATTGGTGAGCTTATGGTACTGGAGATCTTTTATTCAAAAAAAATGTTAATGAGGTGTTACATGTTATGCCATGTCATTGCATTCCATATGTGCTCTGTTACACCTTGCAACGTGTCAAGCCATACAAAGGCCCTTTCGTATTCAAATTATCATGTTTTTTAATATCATTGGTAAAACCATGATATTTTTATATTTTATTTTTTTTATCAACAGGGGGCATCAAATCAATTAATATTAAATGAATGTAACGTTACACAATTACTCACCTGGAATTCCAAACGACAACAAAAGAGAGTCATGAATAGAAACCTATATTACAGAACGCTAGCAAATCTAACATACTGTTATACTAGAGTGAAACTCCAGGTAACCAATAACCTGGCGTTATTAGAGAAGATACTGAACATGGTCAAAAACATTTCCTTAATATAGAATTTCCAAAAACTCTAGGGTTGGGCCCAGTGTTTCAGCTTTTGGCCATTCTAAATTTTCGTACCTTAATTTCAAAAAATATTAGATTGGTATCTAACGTTCTCACTCCAATCCAATATTAGTATATGGAACCGTTAGCTCCGTTACGAAGACGGCCACATGGCTTGTTCTGAAGAGTATTTTCGTTCCTTCATGTTTTAATCTATTATTCTTTTTCTTTTCTCTAAGCATTTTTTGTTCCTCCCTTCTCTCTCTCTGCAACTCATCTCTAATGAGTCTAATCTAACCATTTCAGAATGGCTTGCTTCTCTGCAACACAAACACAAATGATCTCTTAAACGATTCACATTTTAACAAGATCGACATTTCAAGATTAGAAAACCACACAAACAGAATCGACTCAGTGGCGCGTCTATGAGATGCGCGTTGCACTGGCTCTTCATGATGGACTTCTGGTGGCGGAGGTGCTCGGACGACGTGCAGGAGTCGCCATCGCAGTTCGGCCGATTCTCGTACTTCCAGTAGATGTCCATGAGGAGGAAGAGGCAGAAGGGCACCATCGAGAGGAAGGGCTTGAGGAGGTTGCGCGTGACAGTCACGAGGCCCTTGCGGAGGCCTTCGAGGCTGGGGAGCGTGAGGAGGGGACCATCACGGCCTCTGCGCCGGCGGCGTAGCCTAGCACCATTCATTCTAGAGCCATCGGATGTGAGATTCCGGCGAGGATTAGAGAGGGATCGTTTGCTTCGTGAAGAAGGAGATTTCGATTCTCTCTCTATTCTGTTCTTTTTCTGATGGAACTGAAATAGCAAAAATAGTTGGCGGGCGGAAGTCGAAGAATGGCTCCATTAGATCGTAACATCATCAATTGGATCATCATTAGCAACCCATTCATCAAAACAAGCCATGAACATCTTAATACTCTCCTCCTCCTCCTCCTCCTTCTCAAACTGGGCATCATCAATTGATGGGTTATTTGTATCAGAATTCGAGGACTCATCACCAAAGGCCATGAGATTATCGATCTCCTCTGCCACTAGAATCTGACCATCATTCTCAAACGGTGTCGGATCAAGTAATAATTCATCCTCTGAGAACATCAATTCCAAATCAGAAAAGACAAACTCCTCATCATCAACCAATAACTCATCGGCAGAGAAGATTAAATCCAGACCATCTCATGTATGTTTGATAACTAGTAGTAGCCATTAACCAAACCTTTGGCATTGTGCTTGAGAATGAGGTGCTTTAATAATCTGAAATTTCTAAAACTAAGTGATCAATTGGGCTATACCCACCAAAGGCTTCAAATCTCTCGCACCCAAAACAACTGGTTTGATTAACCCAAGAACACTGGCACGACCCAAAACAAAATTTACTGGTTAGATTGCATTTTTGTGAGTTTGAGTCTGACATTACCAAGAGCTCGTTGAATGTTTTTCTTCTCACCCATTTAGATATCTCAATTAACCCGATTAACGTATGATGTACAAACCAAACCCAGAAGAAGAAGAAGAGGCTGTGAGGAAGAAGAAGACATTAAAAAATCGATTGAGGGAGGGAGACAAGGGAACAGCGAATGGACGAAAATACCCAGCCTCCGTAACGGAGCTAATGGCTGAAATGTGGGACACTGTAAGGGCATTTTCCCTAAACTCTAAGGCCATATTACCCCATACCGAGACATCAGTTGATGTATGTCTTCCGTAAGTATTCCCTCCTCTCAAGTCATATGTCCTGACGTTAGACCTTATGAAGACCAGTAACTAGAAAAGGAAGCCTGGAAAGATGGCATCCATCGTAGACATCACCAAGACAAGGGACCCTTCAGTAACTTCAGTTTCAAGCAGACCCGCAGAAGCACGGAGAGCCACCGAGTTGGGTCCCTTGTACAAATGTAGTTGAGTTCGTACGGAAAACATTTCAAAGCACTATGTCACATGGTGAGTACCTCTGCAACTTGTTCAACTAGCAACATCAAACGTGCTTGTACTTTTGCATGATGGTTTTCACAAACTGGCATTTGGCACATGAATACGAGGATTCTCGATCGGATCTTCTGTTGGTTTGTTCTCTCGTTTTATTTGTCTTTTAGTTTTAACAGTGTATTATAAATTTTAGTCTATGATATTGTATGAAGCAAAGAGTGATCTTCGCATTACATTTGTAATGCAATGTAATGCGCAACTAGGATTGAAGCAAAGAGAACAAAAGTACTGAAGCAAAGAGAACAAAATAAATCAGACCAAAAACAAAATAATGGGAGACGGGGAGAGAATCCAATTTCTGGAATTTTTAAACCCTATAAAACAAGGTCTTGGAACTTGGATTAGAGTGGAGAACAGGTGGAAGGTGTTAATGATATAAAAACTCGTAGACTACCCGACAAGCAGAAATATTATTCCTTAACTTTTGTCTAGTCTTCATTTCGAGCCTTTTTAAGGCATTAATCAGATTACAATATTGAAGTGTTTACTACATTAATTTGATGCCAAACTAGAAGCGAATCAGCATTTGGTGTTTGTATGTTTAAATAAGGCTAAAAAAGTAGAAATCAGTGCAAAATCTGTTCAAAGTCCCATCCCAGGTTTATTCCAAATGCAAAGAGGATTGTGAGCTTCCAGCCACTCTTGGGTATGAACCAACGTTTCTTATACAATACAGCTATGATTCGCCTTTAAATTAGTGTGTGGGCGAGTAACATAAGGAGTTGACAACTTGATAGAGACACTTAAGGTCATATGAAAACAAAGGATAGAGACTTTAGGTCTTCCTTTCATCCTAAAATTCCAAATGCATGTATAAGCGTAGTTGGATTGAGACTTGTGAATCACAACTAAGATGCTAATTTGAAAAAAAATATTTAACAAGCACACCATCTTTTTTATTTCAAGACTCGAGGACTGATGAAAGAGAGTGCATTTATTGAAAGTGTTTTATTCAGTTACAAAAATTTTAAGTTCGAATCTTTCACTTTTCTCTTTAAATTATTATTTAAAATAAAGTTATTAAAGTTCAAATAACGACATTGATATGAGAAAAATGATAAGGGTATAGCTCAATTCCACTTAAAAAACCCAAAAATAAAAAGTTAAGAAAAAATAGCAAAGATTTGCCACTTCATAGAATCTTCACAAATGTGAATACAGATGCCTATAGCTAAATTATGACGCATGTGAAGGGTTGGCACCATTTATTGTTTGAACAGAATGCAGCTGTGGAACTAGGTGAATTCACTATATTGTCCCCAATATCACAAAGGTTATTCCTCGAGTTTGGTAACATTACTGTTCTAAGTTTTTTCAGATAAATGAAAATGACGAGTAAAAGTCTTTCTTCTCTTTCTCCATCTCTCATCTCTCTCCTGTTTGGATATTATTATTTCCTTACAAAGTTTAGTTTTACCTTTTCCAAATGGCTGAAACTTTTTTAACTAAATGACTGTAGGTTAAAACCAAGAAGGGTAATTTGGTCTGGGCATGGAGAACCCGTGAGAAAATGATTAGTTTTCAGACCCTGTGAAAAAAGAAAAAGAAAAAAGAAAGAGAGAGCTTGGGGTTTTGTGGGTGGTTTCTGTGAAGTATGAACAAAACACAGAAAAGGAGTGAGATTGAGAGAGGGGAGTGGAGAAAGTTGTGTGAAGCAGAGAAAGGCAGACACAGAGAAGAAAGAGAAAGGCCCATATTCTGTTGGGTTTCTAGTCCCACACCAGGTTAGTACAAAAAGCTTAAACCCTTCCACTTCTCTTTCTCACTGGCGTATTCAATATTTATGTGTTTCCAGATCTTTTTTCTGTGCCTGCAATCTCATCCCACTTCCCCTCTCATTACCTCATTCAACAAGTGAACATTTCAACTTCTGCTGTTTTTTTGTATTTTATGGGTATCTGTCACTCATCAAGAATATACTCTCTTTTTCAAAAATGCATTGTTTCCTTTGGAGGAAAAATGGTTTCTTTGCAGGAAAAAAGTATAATTTATAGTTGTATTCTGGGGTTGCTGTAGTTGAAGTGCTTTACTTTGCCCATAGGGAGGCTACTAGCATAGATTCTCTATTCCAATCGCTGTGTGTGCATTGCTAACTCAAAGTCTCTGTTGGTTAATTTTTTGCGTTGGTTTGCTTTGGTATAATGTGCCTTGTGTGCTTATAAAGACTCCTAGCTTTTCCTGTCCTTCTTTTTTTGGTGCCTTTCCCTTTCTGATAATCTTTTTTTGGAGCAGTGTGTAAGATGTGACTTATGCAGATTCACGGGTTGTATTACATTTTCACACCCTACATGGGTATAAATAGGTACATCCATTATTGATTTTCTCAATTGCAGGAAGTCATCCCGGTTGTGCATATCGGATATTGGGTGATAGAAGAGAATGAGCTACAATAATCCCACTACTGGTTCTGGTTAGTCATTGTTTTGAGCTGGTGTCTGTATTATTAGTTCATCTGTATATGGAGGGTAAACCTAATTTATGAAGACTTATTGTGTTGGTTCTTGCTGGTGTCTTGGTAACTAGCGCAATTGTTACGTCTTTTGAATATTTGTTGATTCAATTTGTTAGGTAGTAGAACTGCTAGAGGGAGGTTTGAGTTTGGAAGGACACATGTGGTCAGGCCAAAAGGGAAACACCAAGCAACTATAGTTTGGCTACATGGCCTTGGTGATAAGGGCTCAAGGTAATGCTATTCTTTTAGCAAATATTTTAGAAAAACATTGTGCTGGTTACCATCTGTCATTGTTTTTAGGTGAAATTTGTTGTAAACCAATTTTATCAGGAGAACTGAAATTCGTAGCATGATAATTGTACCTTGTCATGTCAGGTTTACAATAGCAATACAGTCTAATGTTTTACTCCCCTTGGTTTTGTGGACGTGCATGTATCAATAGTTATGACATTTTAGTGTGAAGTTCTTTAATCACCTTTGTGGATATGAGTTGATTCCGTTCCCTTTCCCTTTAAAATGAGTATGTAACTGTAAGAGTAGGGAGGACTTGTTTTTGTCCACATAAAAAGAAAGAAGGGGAATTGAAGAATGTCAAGTCTTTGTCCTGTTATGGAATGGTCTGTTATTTAACTAGCCTTTCAGCCTTTACGTTGCAAATGGAAGATTCTAACTCTGATTGACTTGATGTGGATAATGATACTGCTGTGAACCAAAGAAACAATTTCATAAGTGTTCCCTTGATTCCTCTTTTTGACATTCTAAGTCATGTTGGGAAAGTCTTGAATCAAGTATTTGAATATTCCTAGGCCAAGAATAGGGGACCACTTCTTCACTAGCTTAGTTGCCTTTAGTTTGATACACTAGTTGATTTAATGATATATGGTTGGACGAATTTGAGCCAAGACATTATTGGAAAAAGAATCAAAATTATACAAATTGTTGATCAGGCTTATTCTTAAGTTTGATTACATATGGTCCTAAATTGAGATATGTGGTTTTAACAAGTGTTTCTTAAATAATATTGTAATGATTCGCCAGCTTGAAGTGTGCCACCAACCTTCCTAGTTATTGGACAGAAATGGTGTGCTAGTCCAGCTCCTTTTTATGCCAAGTTGACAAGTTAAATTAACCAGTAGTGAGTCCTAATAAGATGGATTTTCCCACTTGGTTCTTTGTTTTGCAGTTGGTCCCAGCTCTTGGAAACACTTCCTCTTCCAAATGTAAGTATAGTTATTTTAAGCTATAGTTTACCATTATGCACATGTATATGCAGGATGCATTCTACCTGCACACTTTATCTTCTATTTCAGAGACTATTGCTAGTTGTTTAATAGAAGTTACTGTTATCATACAGATCAAGTGGATTTGCCCTACTGCTCCTTCTCGGCCTGTAGCATTATTTGGTGGATTTCCTTGCACTGCTTGTAAGACTTATTGTTGTAGATTTTTTCTCTTGCTGAACACCACCATCAAATTCAAGGTGGTGTGAGTTCTATCATATGAGAATGTTATCCAGTAACTAGGATAACTGTTTTGGACATTTGGTTTATGATTATTATTATTATTATTATTTTTCATATAAATTTATAGAACATAGGCTTATCTGTTCAAGTGATTCATAACAGGGTTTGACATGGGCGACATTTCTGAAGATGCTCCTGATGACATGGAGGGGTTAGATGCCTCAGCAGCGCATGTTGCAAATCTCTTGTCAACAGAGCCTGCTGATAGTATGTTCCATTCTTGAAAGATTCTAAACTCTTATATCTTAGCTATATTTGTTTGTTACAAATGTTTTCAGGAGAAGTGTTTAACATAGGATAAACTAGGGCCTGGTATTTCTTGGTAGTGTGGCAAAGGGGAATAGAGTTATGGACTCAGGATTCATGCAATTTTCTACTTTTTAAATAAAAAGATTAAATTCAAAAGCCAAAATTCTCTGTAATTGGCACCTTCCCTTGTGCTCCACTGGATTGAAGTTATTTGCTTATTTCTCTTTATGACTCTGTTCAGCTTTCACGATTCATGACTTTACTATAATAACTATATTCTGATCAGTTAATGCTTCCTGTTATCTGTTGTATTTTCTCATCAGGTTCTGTTTAATTCTGTTTGTATAGTGAACTTATTTTCCCATTCTTGTAATCATGTTTTAAACAGCTCTCATGAATCGTGACTTAACTAATAGAAATTATACTAAATGCTCCCTATTATCTTTTGTAAATTCATCATCAGGTTAATTTAATTTTTCTCACATCATGGAATGAGTTCATTTCATAACTGCCTTCTGCCAATTGATTTGCAGAACTCTCATTCGATCTTCAACCTTGCTATTGAATTACCTTACCTTGTTTTGTCAAGGTTGTCAAGACTAGCAGATATATGGACTCCATAATGCTGTAACATCTAATTAGAACTAGAGGAAGTTGGTTGTTTATTTATATGTATGTTATATATATTTATTTATTACAATATAAATCTAGAGGGAGCATTGAAGTCGTGAATCACGGTATTCTTACAAAAATATTGGCTCTGTAGTATTATTGAGGTGATTCTTTTTATAGGAATTATAGATGCTTCTATATTTGCTCATGTAAATTTTGCTCTTTTGAACAGTAAAACTAGGTGTTGGAGGCTTCAGCATGGGTGCTGCAACTGCCCTCTACTCTGCCACGTGCCGTGCTTTAGGGCAATATGGAAATGGAAACGCATATCCAGTTAACCTTAGTGCAATTGTTGGTCTAAGTGGCTGGCTGCCATGTTCAAGGTTTAGCTTCTGTCATGTTTCCGCTGATATGGATTTATTCATGCACAACATGTATACCCTACACACACATGTACTGTTAATAATCAATCAACTCATCTCGGCAGCTATATTTCTTATAGGACCTTAAGGAACCGGATGGAGGGGTCGCATGAGGCTGCAATGCATGCAGCATCCTTGCCCATTTTGCTGTGTCATGGCTCAGGTAATCATATCTTCTGATATCCGGTACTATAAGATCCAGGTCTTCTTCTGAAGTACCTTTGGAAATAGCTGCAAGCTGCTAGATTGTTTGTTTGGTTGGTTAGATTTATAATTTGCAAGTTTAGAAACACAAAAATGTATATGAAGTGTAGTTAATCTATCTGATGCCTTGATTCTTCTTTGCAGGTGATGATGTGGTTGCACATAAACATGGAGAGAAATCCGCACAGACCTTAAGTGCAGCTGGATTTCGAAATCTCATGTTTAGAACATACAATGGGTACGTGATTCTGGCTTCATTAGGTTTTTATATTTTGTTCTGTTTTTCCCAGTATCAGTTTCATGAATCCTACATTTGTCATGCAGTCTGGGCCATTATACCATCCCTGAAGAAACCGATGAAGTTTGTGCTTGGCTGACTGCAAGTTTGGGGCTTGAGGGATCCCGATCTCACTAGTCGAAAAGCAACGAATGGTGAACGATGAGATAGTATGCATGGGGATTAATTACAAATGACCAGGAGTTTATAGACAAAAAGGGACAAGAAGAGGGCATTCCGACTAGAATAGATGGTGGTTTGGGGATACATACATGTTAGTGGAAGTTCTTATGAATTTCTCTCTGGCTTCCTTTCCTTTTCTTAAAATAATGTCTCGCTCTTGTAGTCGAGGGTGGGGGAATGGGAGCCAGATGCGGTTCTCTTTGTTCACATTCACAGATATTTGTTGTTTGATAATGAAGTATTTTATGCCCAAAAAATATATAATGAAGTGTTTTGTTTTATTTCTTCCGTTCATAGTTTTCTTCATTATTTCAAAGGGAAATTCCCCTTAAGTACTATTTTTCCCATAAATTTTTCCCTTAAGTTGACCCTTATTACTAATTTTTCTCATAAATCTAATATAAGCAGATTGTTTTCCATAAGGATGAAATTATTGTCTCCATGTCTTTTTTAATTTTTTAGGATCATTTTACCTTTTAATTAGCTAAGAAGCTTTTTCTAAAGGTAAATTACCTTTTAATTATTTGGGAGCCAATTCAGGAGCAGTTTCCGATTTTCCCTGATGCTGACTTCTACTAGGACCAAGTATAATATTAATAGATTATGAGTTTTATATTTCTGGTTTCATTTATGGGTTAAATTTTGGGGTTTCAAATTTTTAACTAATTTTTTTTTTGGTTCACATTTCGCTGAGAAATTTTTGTTAGTACAAGTTGGGCCTCTATGTTTTTTTTTTTCCTAACTTGTACTAATAAAAAAATTTATGAGGGTCAAGAAATTATTGTTAGTACAAGAATTGAGGGAAGCTTGAAATTCGATAACTACTTTTCTTTTTAGTATTGCTGGTTTTTAGTACTTCGACAAATTTGTGTTATCATTTTCTGTAATTGTGTTATCTACTTGTAATATGTGTTATCATTTTTTAACTTTTGTGTTCTGTTTGTGTTCTAGCACTCTGGTAGTATGTGTTCTGTCCAGTTTTCAACTTTTGATCAACTTGGTTCAAATTCTATGTTCATTTTTAGTACTTGTCAAATTGCTGTCCAGTTTTGGTAAAATTCTGCTTTTAGTACTTAGTAATGTGGTAAAATGCAACAGTTCTGTTTTGTTCTACTTCTGTTGTGAAGATGCAGCATTTTTGTTTTATGTATTGATGTGTTTGTTGTGAATATGTAGTGCTGTATTGTTGTGAAAATGCGTTTATGTTTTATGTATCGATGCATTTCTGTTCTATGACTCATATGAAGATATGAATTATGATCAACATTAGCAAATTTAAGTACATATGGTCCCTCATGCAAAGCTGCGCCATTATCACCCATAAACCTTCCGCAAACTCTTTATTAATCCTAGACCAAACTTTTTCTATTAGAGCATCTCTAATGAAGATATCTTTTGGCTTTTGTTAAATTTAAATTTGACATATGAAATGACAAAATTGACATTTGACTAATCTTAACTCAAACCAATATGTCACCAAAAAAAAAAAAAAAAAAACAAAACAAAAAATCAACAGTGAATTGATATTGGGAAATAGATGGGTCAAATTTGACATATGAAAGGAAATGTCTTTTGCCATATCAGAATGTGACAAAAGACTCATCATTGGAGATGCTCTAACCCCTCCATCAAACCCAGTTGTCTCTCACTTTTCCACCTAACCTCTCTTCCTCAAGCTAAATAGTTCAATGGCAGCTAGAGCTCTACCTTTCGTCTATGGTGGCTTTGCAGGCATGTTCTTCGTAGTGGGTGTTGCACTCATAATACTGTTATGCCATAGAGACGGCATTTCTAAATCACAATGTCACCCCATTCGTCATGGTCATCATGGCCGGCGACGATGCAGTGATGCACCAACGACAGGCCAGAGCTTGAGGTGAGGTCCAAGAAGCGGCTGCCTTAGGCCCAATTTTTTTTTTTCACAATTTGTTAGGATGTTACACACACACACACACACAAATTAAAGTTCAATCCCTATTAGGAGTAAAAGATTTACTATATTTAGAGGATAAACAAATTATTTGTATATTATATGCAACAGTACAATCACCACTATGTCAAAAAAAGTAAATCTCTCTTTTTTGTCGATCATTCTAACTATTAGTTTAACTTTTGGTGTAGAACATCTTTTGAGTATATTCACCAATGTAAGCTATATTTTAAGTTAAAATAAATAAAAAAGTGAAATATAGCTATTAGTTTAATAATTTTCTTCTAGCAATACTAGTTATTTCAAATGTTTTATCCAATCATAAAATTGAATTTTGGATAAAGGGCAAAGAAAATAGGAGATAGAAATGATATATAACTATTTAAAATTCCTAGCAGACTCTCAATCTTGACTCCTTAGTTATTTTGGAAAGCGTGTTTAACTTTTAATCTATTTTAGTAACTGTATCAGTCTCCTTAATGGCTCTCTATTATAACTTTTAGGTATTTCGCTCATAAATATAGAGAGTGAGATGTAGCTATCTATAATTTCTGTTAACTCAAAACATTCATTTGAAATCAATTTAAGTAATTTATCAAGTGCTTATAATGTTAAAAAACATTTTATGTAATTTATAAATACAGTTAAACTATTTAATCTTCACTAAAAAAATAATATAAATTCAAACCTAGTTAAAATAGAGAAAATTGATACAGACATATTTTAAAAGTGGCAAGCCAAAATAACTTTTTAGCTATTTTGGCTAAAATTTGACAAAAATATAGCTAACAATGCTAAATATACTCTAAATTTAGCTATCCATTTTACCAAAAGTTATATTTAATTTTGCTTTAGCTACTCCGTTGGAGATGCTCTTAGGTTTTTTTCTTTATAATTATAATTTGGAACATCTTTAGCTTAATCTTTTAAATTTTGGTTTAGAACATCTTCGACCTTATGAATATAAATATTTTAGATATTACAATTTTGTTTGCTATTTTATTGTTGGATTTTGAGTTTATAAATTTATTTTCAGAAAATTCCTATGAAAAAAGAAAGAAAGTAAACTATGATTACAGGACCCAACTTTTAAAGTTCACCTCAAGTCTTAATACATCAAGTTCAGACCTGGCCAACGACAATTGTCAGACCCACACCATTGAAAGGTGACGGCAGTCGCTAACTGCTTCGAGTGCGGGAGAATCTCTGTAGAAGTCAATCACATGGGGAATTAGAATAGTTTATGAGTATATATAATGAGCTTGTTTTTCACTCAGTTGCTAACTCCAAACCAATCTTGCATTTGTGTAGTAAGATTGGGAACTTGATAAGATTTAAAAAAAAAAAAAATTCTAGAGCACGACGATGATAATTTTAGAATCAACTGATCCTTCACTTTGGCAATTCTAGACCAGAATTGAATAGATCTGGATCATGATTATGCAGTCATTCGCGGCGGCGCTCGGGGAGGTGCTGTTGGTGGCGCTCACGGAGGTGGTGACGTCGGCGATCAAGGAGGTGGTGGCGGAATATGATCGAACGTCTACGAATCGATTAATTCCAAGAGAGATTTACCTGAGAGAAAACAACATGAGGTCAAATGGCCGTAGAGTGCCAGAGAATTGTGACGGAGCATAGTAAGGTGAAGGTCGCAGAGGAAAAGAGAAGTTCTATGTTGTCGATGAGGCTGTAAGACGAAGAAATAAGTAGCAGGATCTAATTTATCACACCATTTCAACAAGATTTTTTTATCCATGTCTGATTGGATATAAAAATTTCCGATCCTAACATATCTGGGCATCCAAACATCTCAAGTGATCTGATTGGATATGTTTTTTCCCATCCAATCCTTATATGAGGTCAAACAAACGCGGCCTTGGTTCGTTGCTGGGTTGGAGCCTCACTAGGAAATTTTTAATCTTGCACGATATATCATCTACTAGAGGGCTGAGATCAATGAATCAATCATAAGTTCATAACAAGAATAACATATTTTAGTCATAAGTCATGGAGAAGTTTTTAATACACACCCCTAACTATTTAATACACACTCCCTACTCAATACACCACCCATTTAATTTTTTATTTTAATATTTTACTAAATACACAACTGAAAGTATCTAAAAATATCCTTAATCTCAAAAACCACTAAATATCATATTATTTAACTATATTAAGGTTACTATTCAATATGATTAGTATATATTAGTATATTGGAGTTTTGCAAATGATCATATTGATTACTTGTGTTAGTTATTGGAAAATCCATAAAGAATTGTTGTCCCTAGATGCCTAGAAATAATTTTGTATTATTTGAGTTCTCATCAGCCAAACACCATGTTGATCAAGTATAAAATTTTGAGTTGAACTTTCAACCAAAACTATAACAGTAGTTTCTCCACAGTGGTGAAATTACGAAGTTGTCATTGGAGGGACCAAACTAATTAAGAATTACAAACTTTTCTCCATGTGATGTTTTATATATTGTCAATTATAACTTAGAACTAAAAAAGAAATTAAATAAAAAATGGGAGTAAAGCGATCTATTTTAAAAACATTTAATGTCATTGATTCTAAAATTCTAAATTATATGGTTTCTCACCCCATTTAATACAAATTATTTAAGGAAAAATTAAATTAGATATGTCACGCCCCGAATTTTATGAATAACAATTCAAAATCCGAAACATGAAAATTTTTCTTTTCTTAACACACTCACCACACGAAATAAAATCAAACCGACTTAGTCTCGGTTAATTATTACAACACAAATCCAAAATGTAATGTAAAGCTCTAAATGAGCATACACACACACCTCACAACTAAATAAATAACAAAACTGCTGTAACACCTAAGCAGCTCGGTCACCTCCCTGGTTATCCTGACCTGCAGGAATATCCGCTACACCATTGAATAGTGTACCGGGATTGCAACAACACAAAACCCGGTAAGCTTATGAAAGCTTGTATGAGTAAAAGAAGGAACTGTTACTTAATTTAAACTCATTTATTCTCACACACAGCAACACTCAATTATTTCCACATATACAAATAATAACAATCTCAAATCAACACCAATTCGATATATCAAGTCAACTCCACTCACTACTTTCCCCACAACTCTCTTCATCGTATTTATAAAAATACGGTACTTGATAGACTAGAGCTCTAACTGAATCGTAACCCGTCACCTGGCCTAGGTTATGGCATCCGACATATTAATCAATTATTGTATTTCATCAATATGTATACCTATATACATATTTAGAACGTCCAATAATTCCACATACTCAACCAATAGTATCCCATCATCCACACTAGGATTAGAGCGTCCGATTACGCACACCGGTCATTACGTTAACCCTAAACCCATAAATGAACCCAACATATAATATCACATACTGAAATCAACCCAATCCAAGATACATCATATTACTATGGAATTACACAATTGTAATGAAATCAACTCAACAATTCAACTCAATCATATAATAAATCAAACAATCCACTCATCAATATATATTTTCCACGTAAATATATATATATACGTAATCATCCACTCAGGAATGACCACTAATACCATCTATAGTTCACACAAGAAAATTATGAAATTCATTTGTATAGTTAAAATTCATTTTACTTACCTATGGACCGTGGTAATTCAAGTCCATGAAATTTTAAAACAAATATTTAATCCACAAATATTTTTCACACAATTACTAAAAATAAATAAATTAAAATGCTCGGTTCGTAATATGAACCACGTGAGTTTTACTCACCTCAAAACTCCTGCTGCGTCTTCAATATATATATATAACTCGCAATACTCCAAATGCTCGTCAACTCAAGCCGTCAAGTACCTATTCAAGTACGGTCTTTTCTTAGCAACGAAGCACGAAATAAACCTAAATGATGATCCGACGGTCGGATTTCTAAAATAAAGATAATCCAAAGGTTGGATTGAATTTAAATCATATCCCAACGGTTAGATCCTCACGGATTGCCCATGGAAACATCCTATCAAAATTATACGAAAATCCGATGGACGGATCTTCGTTAATCGCCTCCCGAATCACTATTTTATAATTATTCGAAGATCCAAAAGTCGGATCTTCACCCGTGACCACTCAAAGTCATCGGGACAGTCATATGAACATCATATTAAAATTTGAAGTATAACCGATGGTCTGATCTTCGTAAATCTCAAACCGAAGGTAAATTGTAAAACCGTAATAGTAACGTTAAAACAGAAATTGACTATTTATCAACTTTTTCTAACATGACCAAGTTATATCTCAAAACGCTCGTATGGATGCATAGATCATCGTCCAGATAATAAAAACTCAAAATTCGGTCCGACGCGCCGCCACACGCGGCGGTCAGACGGTGGTCAACGCGGCGGTCAACGCCGGTAAACCACCTCCGATGCAAAAGTCGTCAACTACAAACTTCTTCAAAATGAAATTTTGAACAACTTTAATACCTGACTTTTTCGGAGATGAGGTCTGGATCGTCCTAGATCGGGCTTTGAAGTTGGATTAATCTCGGCCCTCTGATCAGTCTCCAGATCGAATCAGGGACGTCGAAATCTTCAACTCTTGATCTACCACTCTACACTCAAAATCGTGATGCAAGCTATATATGGGGATGATCAGAAGGAAGAGCACGTCACGAAAATGGGGACGATCGGCCCGTGCACCGCCGGAAAAATGGTTTTCCGGCCGGGTCGGGTTTGCACTTCGGATGGGAGCTTCGATCCAGGTCTAGGGGCAGCGGCGGGGCGTGGCGATGGCGGGGATCGACCAGGGGTGAGGCGGCGAAGCGGGACAGGGCCGGGTCCGGCGACGGCGCGGCTGGGAGGACCGACTTCCAGTCGGGTCGGGTCGCCGGGTCGGAAGGCACAGTGACCAGGCCGAGAGAGAGACGGGGGACTGATGTGCAAAAATGGGATTTTTTCGTCCTTCACAATAAACTCAGATTTTTCCACTATTTATAGAAAAATTTCGATTTTCAAATATTCATAACTTATTCATACGAACTCCGAATAATACGTTCCACATATGCACGGACTCGTATCGACGAGCTCTACAACTTTCATGAAGGAAGTTTTCCCAAATTTTGAACGTATAAAAAGTTGATTTTCACGACCCCCTAAATAACGTTCGTTTTTGAAAATAAAATCATTCGGAACCAATTTTCTCAACCCACGACAATCCAAATAATCTCAAATATCACAATTCAATTAATATAACAATTATTGAATTACATAAATTTATTGTATGAAAATCTGGGTCTTCACAAGATAGCTTTTAAATTTATTATTGTATTCAATGGGGAAGCCATGTATAGAAATTTTATGTTTATCTAACTATTTATACATAATTATAGAATGATAAAAGAAAAATATGTCTAATTTTTCTGCTTCTAATACAAGGATGTCTACTTTGGCCATTTAACCTACCTAAAATCTAATTTGAAATGTATTATTATACATATGTATATTAAGTAGTTAGAGGTGTGTATTTAAAATTTCTCTAAATCATGATCATATTCATTTCAATTTGAAAACCTCAAAGAGTAGTAGATTATAAAAAAACAAGGACCAGATAGAATCTAAATTCATTCCCTGGTTACGTTGTGAAGAAAACAAGGGAATATTAGATAGTTGTGATTAGGGGTGGGTATGGCCCATCGGCTGAGAATCGAGCTTGATTTTCGGTGCGGTTCAGTTTGATTTTTTCATTTTAAAAGATTCAAAAGCGAACTATACCGGTCCATTTTGGTTCAAACATTGTTTTTTTTTTTTTTTGTGTGAATCATATATATATATATATATATATATATATATATATATATATACGGGCCCATTCTAGAGAGAACCTAACTCCTTACTTTAAGAATATGAGAATTTTACTATTTTACACTAGTATATGACCTAATTAGATGATTTCTGTAATAACCGCAATTTCCATTTTAATTTCGTGTAATTGTGTGGAATGAATATTGTACAATTTCACGAATGTTGCTCGATAATATTTCATTTTTATAATTATCGAAGGTTCGAAACGATTGTATTAACGAAAACCTCGAATTGCATGATCTAAGAAATCGACTTTTTATACATGCAAAATTTGGGAAAACTTCCTTCATGGAAGTTGTAGAGCTCGTCGATACGAGTCCGTACATATGTGGAACACAAAGATCAGATTTTTTCTGAATTAGTTATGGCATTTACAAGAAATTTCCATTTTGGGTATATATAGAAAAAACCCTAGCTGAATAGGAAACTTTCCATTTTTTTTCTTCTGACTTTCTCCTTTGGGAAACTGTTCACTCGTCCTCTCCCTCTCTCTGAGTGCGGCCGAACCCAGCCAAAACAGAGCACGGCTTCACCGTGCTCTCCCTTCCTTCTCCGTCCACCTCAAGGCCTCAAATCACTTCCCTCGTGCTCGCCTCGACCTTGCGCAGCTGCTAGAGGCAGCCTTGCACCGCGATATCGCCGACAACGGCGACGGGGGGCCCCGAACGGATAAAGCTCGTTTTCGTTTTGATCTCGATATCTCGAGCTATAGGACACCATTTCACGTGATTCTTGGCTCATTGGACTCGCCTCGACTTGCTGATCAAGCACCAAGAAGGACCGGACCTGGGTATAACGTTTTCACCTTCGTCGGAGTTCGACTTGTTTAGATCGAAAAACAACCTTCCGATCTGGATATCTCGAGTTACGGACGATCATTTGTTGTGATTCTTGGCTTGGTGAACTCGCCTTGAGCTTCTGAAGAAGTCTCCAAAAGGGATCGAAGCGAGTTGTTGCAGTTTTTACGTCGGATTCAAGCTCGCCGGTTTCTGGAAAAATTCCGGCCACCCGACTGAGTTTGGTAAATTTCGACCCATTCTCGTTATTTTCTAGTCTTGTGCTAGTTATGAAAGTTGCTCAAAATGATGAAACAAAGGAGAGAAGCTCGGCCCCGACACTATTGGTGGTGGTCGGTGACGGCTCTGCTACTAACTCCGGCGGCCCTTTCCGGCCACCTCTGGAGGTCTAAAATATTGTTTCTGTACATTTTAAGATTCTACATTTCAATACGATCATTTTGGAATATTTTACGTATTTTTCGGATATTGTATGATTTAGTTATGAATTTTTAGATTTCGATCGATTTCGATCGTTCGATTTGTGATCTGTGAAGTTAGGACGTCCAATGGACTTGTAGTTTTGATATGATGATCATATGACTGTCCCAGTGGCCTTTGTGTGGTCATGGGTAAAGATCCGACCGTTAGATATTCGTATAAGTGCAAAACGGTGATTAGAGAGGCGATTCGTGAGCATCCGTCCGTCGGATTTTCTTATAATTTAGAATCCGACCGTTAAATGGTAGTTTAGTTATGTTTTGGAATTATTGGCTAAATTCAAATCACATTTGATTAGGTGATTGACAGGTTATACTTGGGTGAGCTGTTTCGGTGTGGTTTAGTATTTTTAATTTAAGACGCAGCGAGAGTCTTGAAGTGAGTAAAACTCACGTGGTTCATATTACGAACAAAGTGCTTTAATTTATTTATTTTTGTAAATGTGTGAAAAATATTTATGGATTAAATATTTGTTTTTAAAATCGCATGGACTTGATCAACTACGGTTCATAGGTAAGTAAAATGAATTTTAATTATACAAATGAATTTCACTATTTTATTGTGTGAACTATAGATGGTATTAATGGTCATTCCTGAGTGGATGATTACGTGCATATATATTTACGTGGAATATATATATTGATTGATGTGTTGTTGAGTGATGATATGATTGAGTTGGAATGATGATTTGGATTATATTTCAAATGCTTAAATTTCATAATAATATTATGTATGTTGGATGAGTTGATTTCATTGTGTGAAAACATATTGTTGTGCTCATTTTGGATTTAGGGTCAACGTAGTGACGGATATGGGGGAATCAGAAGCTCTAATCCTAGGTGGATGATGGGATACGATTGGTTGAGTAAGTACGATTATCGGACGTTCTAAATATGTATATAAGTATAGATATTGATGAAATACGATAAAGATAAATATGTTGGATTCCGTAACCTAGGTCAGGTGACGGGCTACGATTCAGTTAGAGCTCTAGTATGTCAATACCGTATTTTTATAAATACGATTTCGGAGTTTTGAGAAGAAAGATGTGAATTAAGATTTTGTGTTGATTTGTGATGTGGTGATTGATTTGAGATTGTTGGTTTCTTGTGGATGTGGAAATTGTTGAGTGTTGACTTTGGTGAAAATAAATATGAATTAATTAAACAACCGTTCTTTCTTTTTACTCATACAAGCTTTCAAAAGCTTACTGGGTTTTGTGTTGTTGCAATCCCGGTACACTATTCAAATGGTGTAGCGGATATTCCTGCAGGTCAGGATAATCAGGGAGGTGACTGTGTTGTTTAGGTGTTGCAGCATTTATTTTTATTTCATTTGAGTTGTGAGGTTGTTATGCTCATTTAGAGCTTTACAATTTATTTTGTGAGTGAGTTGTAATAATTAACCGAGACTAAATTCGGTTTTTGAAATTAAATTGTGTGGTGAGGTTGTTAAGAAAAAGAAATTTTCAGGATGATTATTTTAAGTTGTAATAATTCATGTTTCGGATTTTGAATTCTTATTCTAAAATTTGGGGCGTGACAATTTCAACCATTGATTCTTTAAATGTCATTGCAACAATTGTGTCTACAAAAAATCAACCAAATCCATAATCATTTGGTCATTCAAAATTGTGTTAATAAATGCAGTCCATTAGATAAAATTAAAACAAACATTGTTCTAATCAAATGGTTAAACGTTTTCCGCTTTGGCTAATTTTTTGTATGATTCATATGTATGTATGTAATTAGAGAATGAATGGTTTAGATTATTAAACTATATGCTATAAATAAAAAGCATCTTACATTTCAAGTTTAAGGAGGTTCTCTATAGATCCTCCACACACACACACACACACACACATATGCCCGTTCTAGAGAGGACCTCCTTAATTTTAAAAATTTGAGGATTTCTACTATTTTACACTAGTGTTGGTGACGAAAATTTATGTTGAGGATTTTGACTCACCAATTAATGTGAACTAGAGCAGGAGCTAACCAGGAATTACCTAGAAACTTCTTTTGAACGTTGACCCTCCAGCCTTGTATTACTAACATAGAGAGATTTAGGTTCTTCACATATTTATAGGGAAGGAAATCAGGTGGCTGATGCTTTAGCAAATTTTGGTGCTTCATTGTCTGATTTGATTTGGTGGGATTCGATACCACACTTTGCTACTTCTTTTTGTGTTAGAGACCATTTAGGTCTTCCTAATTTTCGATTCAGCTAGTTTGTAGTTTTATTGTTCTTGAAGAGGCATGTCTCTTCAATTTCTGAGGGGCTAGGTTGTTGTCTTCCCCTTGCCGATTGTGATGCACTCTTTTTTCTTTTCATTTCAATAAATTATCCTCGTTTCGTCGAGATTTGCCAAAAAAAAAAAAAAACTAACATAGAGAAATTATACGCATAAAGATTTTTAAAACCCGTACCACCCTCTTGTTTAGTCAAACATAGCTTTTCCCAACTCCTCCAGTGTATTTTCTTCTTGTTGTCATTATCTCCCGACAAGAAACCTGCACTAGAGTTGGTGAATGTCATCACATAAGGCTTTTCGTAGCAAACAGCAGTTCATTGCATACAGTGGCATAGTTTGGGCCACTGCTTTCATTAGCACTTCTTTTCCTGCAGAGCTTAACAACTATGATTTCCAATTGATAAGCTCTTTTGTTAGCTTTTCTTTGATGTATGCAAATATAGCTGTCTTTAATTTTCCAATTCTCATAGGCAGACCAAGATTCCTATCATGCTCATCTACCCTGTTGACTTGCAGGATAGCAGCCAATTGATGTTGTATGTCAGGGTGCACATTTCTGCTGAAGACCACACTACTTTTTTGATAACTGATCTTTTGTCCAGATGTCAATTCTTAGCTAGCATTCCATTTCTGTTGCAGCGTCAAAGATGAAGCTATCACTGCAAAGAAGAGATGACGAAGGGTAGGAGTCGTAGGACACATTTTTAAACCCTTGATCACTTGCCTTTCCACTGAAAGAGAAATGAGATGAGAGAGCCCCTCAGCACAAGGAATAAATAAGTAAGGTGATAAAGGATCTTCTTGACTTAATCCCCTGGTGGGATAAATAACCTCAGTAGGCTGACCAGTGAGCAAAATGGAGTACTGCACTGAAGTAACCTTTTGTATGATAATATCAACCCATTTTGCATCAAAGCCAAGTCTGAGAAGCATTGCTTTTAAAAAGCCTTATTCCAGCCTAGATATATCCAATTTCAAGGAGGAAAAAAAAAAAAAAAAACCTTCTCCCTGTTTTCTCAAGTTGAATATGAAATGAGCCACTAGCCCACTACGGTAATCTTCCTGATACATATGCACTTTGCAATAGTGAGATGATAGAAGGGAACTGTTGTAGTATAAAATGTATATATACCGTATATGTCTATATCATGTAACAGAATACGTAAAAGTATTTAGATAGGTACTTGAGTGTATAATCATAGGTACTTGAGTGTATGAAGACTTATGTAAACATGCTTTACCAAAGGGCAACAAGCATGGTAGAAAATCATCATCAAGATGGTTATCATTTTGAGTTTCTCTTTGAGCTTTCACACTTCAAATGTATTCCTATAAATACCCATTTGTATGAGATGAATAAACACATTGAAATCTCCATTCTCTCTGAAATTTTACTCTCCTTTTCTGTTTATCAATTCCTCTTGTTCTTAAACACGTTATCAGCACGAAGTTGCTCTAGAATTAGAATCGAAAAATTGACGAAAGAAGAGTTCTTCATCGATCGAAATCATTTTTCAAAACCTACAAAAAATCCCCAAACCCTAGCTCAGATTAAAGCCCTTGATTCCAGGAGCCCGGAACCGGTCTCAGAATCGCCGGAACCGGCTGGAAACGGCCTGAACCGGCCGCCGGAAGCGGAAAAATCAAACCGGACCGCTGCCGAGAGCTGCCGAGGTGCTGTCGAGAGCTGCGCAGCAGCTGCTGAGGTGCTGCCGAGACCTGCCGAGAAGCTGCTGAGGCCCTTGCGCAGCAGCTGCCGAGACGCTGAGCAGCAGCTGCCGAGCAGCTGTCGACACATCTGTCGACAGATTTGCGCGGCTACTTTCCGACAACTTTTCCGGCGACTTTTTCGACACTTTTCCGGCGACTTTTCGGACGATTTTTCTCGATTTTTTCCAACCATCCTTCCGGTCACCTCCGATAATTTTTCCGGTCAAAAATTTCCGACAACACTATTCCAAGGTATTCTTTACTAAAAGTTCCCGTTTTTTGAGTTTTTATTTATTTTCTCTCATTTTTCCTTTTTCTCGGGGACTTACAATCAAAAGCGGAATTATAGCAATTCACGCCAAACGAACTAAGAGCGTTCGTAATCAATGAACTAAGAGTGTTCACAATGATTCTTGGAAATTGATTTCTTAGTAGCATAGCTCGGAAATCTTATTATTTTTCGTGGAAGTTTTAACTCCGAAACTAATATTTTCTTCTTATCTTCAAGGATGTTGAATGAACCTAGACTCGATTTTCAAATCCTTGACTCAACAGGTTCAGATTACCATAGCTGGAAAACCGACGTTGAGAACCATCTCACATCGAAGGGGATATTGCCCATCATCCATGAACCAAACCCGGCTCTTGTGTTCCCTCGAACACCCAAGAAGCATGCACAAGCAATCATCTTGATGCGACGTCATATGGACAAAGCACTCAGGCTAGAGTACATGTCCATCAAAGATGCAAAGGATTTATGGGAAGCACTACAAGAGCGCTTTAACAATATCCAAGATTCTCTCCTCCCTGACTTGAAGGTTCAGTGGAACGATGTACGCTTCTCAGACTTCAAGTCTATTGCTGAGTACAATTCAGAAGCTCTTCGTCTCAAATCCATGTTGAGGTTCTGTCAAAGACCCCTCACAGAAGAAGAGCTAATTGAGAAAACTCTCTCCACCTTCCCCGTTGCAGCAATTTTGCTATCAAAGCAGTATCGCACTGAAGTAAATGCTGGACGAATTACGAGGTTCAATAAACTCATAAATATTTTGTCGGTAGCCGAAAAGCACGACAACATTCTCGTAAAGAATTATAATTCAAGACCCATTGGAACCAAGAGCATTCGTGAGGCAAATTATAATGCACCCAAGAGAGGGCACATGGAGCGGTACCCCAGCAATAGGGGACATGTGTACCCTAATAATAGGGGACATGAAGGACGAACAAGTCCATATAACCGCCCCAATAGAGAAGGAAACCGCAACTTTAGAGCGGGCACACGTGATGGTAACTCCACACGTGGAAGAGGGAGATATGGCAACACCGGCCGTGGAAATAGCACCATGAGCCGTGGAGGTCGCACCATGCGCCGTGGTAATAGCAGCAACCCTCCTAGGGGATATCCACAACGTGCACAACCTGCACAACCTGCACAAACTGTACAACCTGCACAACCTACCTCAAATGAAGGGAGGGAACCACAATGACATGTGTCATAGATGTGGATCAATCGAGCATTGGTTTAAACAATGTCATGCAAGTACCCAATTAGCTGCACGCTACAAGGAGTACAGGGAAGCAAGAGAGCAAGAAGCTAACCTTGCCGAAGATGAAAATAGTGAAGATGTCAATCTCACTGTTGAGGACTTCAAAGCTATAGATGAAGAGCACGAGGATGCCACAGACTTTGATTAGAATAATCCTCTTTCTATTTTCCAAGAATGGCAAATGTGCCTTAGTCAATAAATAACAATTGTATTAAACTCCTTCTTATGTGGCGTACCCAATGAAGTATGATGTCTAGGAAAGCAATTGAGATCGGGGTATTTAAGCGAGCCTCGCTCCACCAACATCTCTCTACTTTCCTGGTCATATTCCATTGGAATTACCAAACGGATTGAGTGATAGCAATTTGTCTAAAGTTTGATATTTGGAATAGACTTATGAATAACTTTGATGTAATCATTGGCTATTTTCCCTATTAATAAAGTATCGCATTCAATGTCATGGACATGTGTTAATATTCCGAACTTTATTCCTTTCAGTATGTTTTTCGAAGAATTGAAATGCCTTCTTGATAGTGGCACCACACATACGATATTGCGACATAGGCAATTATTTTTATGGATGACACCCAGTCGATCCTCAGTAACTACGATGGCAGGACCATCACAATTGATTCATGGTCGAGGACCAGCTCAATTTTTGTTACCAAATGGCACAAATATTAATGTCGCCGAAGCTCTATATGCTCCAAGGGCCGGAAGGACCCTATTAAGCTTTAAAGACATAAGAGCCGATGATTTTCATATGGAAACACACTGTGAGAATGGACAAGAGTTCCTTTGCATCACCTCTAAAAACTGCGGAAATACACGAGTTTTAGAGAAACTTATGTGTCGCTCTAGTGGATTGTATGCAACCACTATTAGAGTCATTGAATCCAACCATGTCATGAATGACAAATTATGGGATCCTGACACATACAAGCTTTGGCACGACCGTTTGGGACATCCAGGTAGTGACATGATGCTCCGTATATTAAAAACTTCACACGGACATCCATTCTTCAAAACGAAAAGAAGTACGAACCAAACATTGGTCCAAAGAGTTACTTCTAAAGTGTATCATTCGTTTTGCAAAGCTTGCTCTTTAGCAAAGGTAGGATCAAGACCATCCTATGCAAAGGACACTAAAGAAAATATATCATTCTTACAAAGAATACAAGGTGATATTTGTGGACCTATCCAACCAACTTGCGGACCATTTAGATATTTTATGGTGTTGGTTGATGCATCGACACGTTGGTCACATGTCATGCTCTTATCCACAAGAAATGCTGCATTTGCTAAACTCCTAGCACAAATCATTAAATTAAGGGCTCACCACCCTGATCATCCTATTAAGTCAATTCGTCTTGACAATGCTGGAGAATTTACATCAAGAACCTTTGATGATTATTGCATGTCCATTGGGATTGAGGTGGAACATCCTGTCCCTCATGTACACACCCAAAATGGACTCGCAGAAGCTGCCATTAAAAGACTTCAAATGGTTGCCAGGGCATTGGTTATGCACACCAATCTCCCTATTTCTACTTGGGGCTATGCAATATTACATGCAGCTGTGCTTATTCGTTTGAGACCCACTGCCACCCAACCCTTTTCTGCGTCCCAAATGGTGACTGGGTATGAGCCTAATGTCTCACACTTACGCATATTTGGGTGTGCAGTCTATGTGCCAATTGCGCCGCCACAGCTCACCAAAATGGGTCCTCAAAGACGCTTAGGCCTTTATGTTGGATATGATACTCCAAGTATTATCCGCTACATAGAACCCTTGACAGGTGATCTATTTACCGCTAGATTTGCGGATTGTCACTTTGATGAGATAGTCTTCCAGTCATTAGGGGGAGACAAGAACATTAATGTTCAACAGAAAAGACAGGAATTGTCGTGGTCTGTCCCCATTTTGTCTCATCTTGATCCCCGAACCACACAGTCTGAAATAGAGGTGCGGAGGATTCTCGATCTTCATAACGTAGCAGAATCAATGCCTGATGCGTTTTCTGATATCGCTAAAGTGACAAGATCACACATACCTGCTGCAAACGTACCTGCAAGGATTGATGTTCCTAAAACTAAAGGACATGACATCCCCTCTATGAGTGATGAAGTGGCTAGACCCATGGCTCCTGCTAGAAAGCGCGGGAGGCCTATAGGTTCGATGGATTCTCGCCCAAGAAAGAAAGCGAGCTTGACACAAAATAATCCATTAATCATCCATATAAATAATCCATCTCATGAAAAAATTCAGGATTATGGTTATGTCCAAGAGACATCATTGGAGGACGCTCCAATAGTAGAACCAATTCCAGAGAATAGAGAGATCTCCATGAATTACACTAGTATACATGTAATTATGGACAGAAATTCTATGGCTATGGATGATGCGTTTGCATATCATATTGCAAAAGGAATTATAGAATACGATGATATCGAACCTCGCTCCATTGAAGAATGCCAACGTAGAGCAGATTGGTCAAAATAGAAAAATGCGATCCAGACTGAATTGGATTCACTAACAAAGAAACAGGTATTTGGGTCTATAACACTGACACCACCAAATATAAAACCTGTTGGCCATAAATGGGTCTTTGTTAGAAAGCGTAATGAGAAAAATGAGGTTGTTAGATACAAAGCCCGCCTTGTGGCGCAAGGTTTCTCACAACGTCCTGGAATCGACTACGAGGAGACATACTCTCCCGTAATGGACGTTATAACGTTTCGCTACCTTGTCAGTTTGGTAGTTTCCGAAAAACTTGACATGCAGCTCATGGATGTGGTTACAGCATATCTCTATGGGGATCTAGATTCAGAGATATATATGAAGGTTCCAGATGGACTTCAATTACCCAAATCAAGTGGCTCTAAACCACGGAGCGCGTTTTCAATAAAATTAAGACGCTCACTATATGGATTGAAACAATCCGGACGGATGTGATATAACCGTCTAAGTGACTACTTGATTGGGAAGGGATATGTTAACAATGAAATATGCCCTTGCGTGTTCATTAAGAGAACAAGATCCGGATTTGCAATTGTAGCAGTTTATGTTGATGACATGAACCTAATTGGAACTCTAGATGAGTTAAAAGAAACTGCTACATATTTGAAATCTGAATTTGAGATGAAAGATCTCGGGAAAACACGGTTTTGTCTCGGAATAGAACTCGAGCACCGGAATGATGGGATTATGATCCATCAATCAGCATATATTCAAAAGTTACTAAGGCGCGTTAATGAAGATAAAGCAAAGCCTGTGAGTACTCCCATGATCAACCGTAGTCTTGAGCCCATGAAAGATCCGTTTCGTCCAAGGGATGAGGACGAAGATTTATTAGAAGCTGAAATACCATACCTAAGCGCGATAGGCGCATTATTGTATTTAGCTTAATGCACAAGACCTGATATCTCATTTGCAGTAAACTTGTTAGCTCGACACAGTTCTGCGCCAACACGCCGTCATTGGATTGGTATAAAGACAATCCTTCGATACCTAAAAGGTACGATCGATATGGGCTTGTTCTATCCCTACAGAGAGAAAAGAAATGTGAGCGCCGGCAACACTATCCATAGTGACCGACGTTCTCCTCCTCCCCTCCATCAAAATGATGTTTTGACGGGTTTCGCTGATGCAGGGTATCTCTCTGACCCTCACAAAAGTCACTCCCAAACAGGTTATGTCTTTACCATGGGAAACACCGCGTTATCTTGGAGATCTACAAAACAGACTCTTGTTGCTACTTCCTCAAATCATGCAGAGATAATTGCACTACATGAAGCCGTGCGTGAGTGCATATGGCTAAGGTCTATAAATAGACACATTCGAGGAACTTGTGGTTTGAAATTCACCACAAATGAACCTACATGCATTTACGAGGACAATGCAGCTTGTATTGAGCAAATGAAATTAGGTTTCATCAAAGGCGACAATACCAAGCATATATCGCCGAAATTCTTCTACAATCAGCAACAGCAAACACTTCTAAATATTGAAGTAAATCAAATCCGATCAGAAGATAATGTAGCTGACTTATTTACTAAGTCACTACCAAAATCCCCTTTCGAGAAACATTTAAGGAGCATCGGATTGAGGAGGATATCCGAACTCCCACGATCTTCAAGAGGAGTCTAAATCAGGGGGAGTATCCAGAAACATACTTCACACTCAACGCGCGTTGTGCTCTTTTTCCCTTTCAACCAAGGTTGTTTTTTCCCACAGGGTTTTATTACTTGGCAAGGTTTTTAACGAGGCAACTTCGATGCGCACCATCTACACAATACTATTGAACATGAAATATCCAAGGGGGAGTGTTGTAGTATAAAATGTATATATACCGTATATGTCTATATCATGTAACAGAATACGTAAAAGTATTTAGATAGGTATTTGAGTGTATAATCATAGGTACTTGAGTGTATGAAGACTTATGTAAACATGTTTTACCAAAGGGCAACAAGCATGGTAGAAAATCATCATCAAGATGGTTATCATTTTGAGTTTCTCTTTGAGCTTTCACACTTCAAATGTATTCCTATAAATACCCATTTGTATGAGATGAATAAACACATTGAAATCTCAATTCTCTCTGAAATTTTACTCTCCTTTTCTGTTTATCAATTCCTCTTGTTCTTAAACAGGAACAACTTTTTAAGTCTATTGGCAACAATTTGAGAAGCAATTCTATAAATGACATTGCAATGATTGCATAGAGCAATAGGCCTAAAGTGACTTGCTTCTTTTGGTTCCATGATTTCTGGAATCACACAGCTGAGTACGATTAGAGTTATCAAAATTTTAGTGCGAATTGGATCTTTACTTGACTGGGAGTTTACGATCATTTCATTCATTCAGGGCTACCCAGAAATCGATTTGCCATCAAGAGAAGTGGTGGTGCTTCCCCATGCACGGGGTTGGATTGGGGATTGTGCAAATTGTCTAATCTCAAATCCCAAACTTTCACAAGCTGTCCTGGCTCTCAAAGCTTGCTCCAATTATGTCCTTTGGCTATGCTTCTATAGGAATTGGACTCTCTATTGAAAAATCATCTGGGGTATGCGACTCAATTAACTAGTTCTCCATCAATCCTCATTTTTAATTGGTTCATCAAATAGGCTCCGTTTTGATGACAGGAAATCATGGTATGAATGGGAATCAATTTCATTTTTCATTTAGAGGTATCGTTTGGTTGTAATAGGAGATTGGAAAGGAAATAAAAAATGAGATTTGACTGGAAATTGACTCCCTCATAAAGCCTGAATAGAATTACCTAGTCATGGGTGTTATTCTATTTCCATTTCCCACTGTCAAAGGCAAAATTACATAAATTATCTCTCTAAAAAATTTATATTCCTCCACCAATATTTCTTATAAGTTGATGTTATATTTGTACCTTAATTAGTAAAAGGGTATTATTGAAAATTATAATTTTATATTTCATTCTTATGACTTACCAAACTATAAACTAGGAATGAAAAATTAATTTCAGAATTTAATTTCCAGTAATGTCTCAAACACCCACATGGAAATACCAAAACCTATTCCATTCTATATCGGTATGGAAAGAAAAATAAATCTTTTTCCTCTTTTAACATTCCAGCCAACCAAACGGGCCATAGATTACGTAAGTCTCTCTTACATGTGCAGGGCCGGAAGGAAAAAACATCTGTTACTGGATTGCATCAATCTTCCTCAGAAAAAGTTTGGAGTATATTCATTGCAGCATGAGACATCGCACTTCCTTACTCATTCAGTCATTTGCAGTGATAATCATTGATATCCAAGTAAGATAATCATGCTTCCGTGTTTATTAATTCACATCAAGTCTCCTAATTAAAGCTACAGCTAGAAGATTGGAATCCTTTGCTCGTTTTAAAGATGCAGTATATATTAAGTCCCTGTAATTTTCTTGATCAGGACACTGAAGTCATCACCACCAGAAAACAAATTAAGTGATGAAGAAGGCAACCAAAACAGGGGTGATGGTGATGACAATGTTATTCACCTTGTGTGGTACCTTGGGTTATGCTGCATTTGGAGATGAAAAAGTACCAGAAAATCTCATGGCTGATTTTCTATCTCACAAGGCCTTCTGGATAGTGGACTTGGCCAATGTCTTCATTGTGGTGCACCTAGTGGGTGCATTTCAGGTATATATATCTTGCAGATAAATCTAACACTGCTGTACTCAATATAAAGCGTATTTCATGTCCCTAATATAAAGTTTATTAGATAATTGAGCAGGTATATACCCAACCAGTGTACCGCTTGATTGAAGTGTGGGCGCTAGGAGATGGCCGAGGTCTGGGTTCGTAACCAAGGAAAGGGCAGTAAGCTTTGGAGGGTGATGTTCAACATCAACATGCTTCGCTTATGCTGCAGAACGGGCTTTGCGCTTTTGGCTACTGTGATTGCCACAGCACTGCCTTTCTTCTCCAGTATGCTGGCACTGCTTGGCGCTATTAGCTACTGGCCGCTTACCATCTACTTCCCATTGCAGCTGCATTGTGCAAAAGAAGATGAAGCGAGCAACTGTCCATTGGTTCGGCCTCCAGCTGCTGAGTGATATGTGCTTCCTAATTTCAGTTGCTGCAGCCTCTGGTGCAGTCCACGGTCTGCGCGGGGGTCTGAAGGCCCAACGGCCCTTTAGGTTCAAGGAGTCAATCCTTGGTTATTTACTAACTCTGGCTAGTATTTCAATACAACTCTCTCTCTCTCTCTCTCTCTCTCTCTCTCTCTCTCTCTCTCTCTCTCTCTCTCTCTCTCTCTCTCTCTCTCTCTCTCTCTCTCTCTCTCTCTCTCTCTCTCTCTCTCTCTCTCTCTCTCTCTCTCTCTCTCTCTCTCTCTCTCTCACCAGTATTAGTATTTCTATACAGGTCTCTCTCACTACGCTAGTACTGTTGTTCTCACAGAGTAGTTAACATACAATGGAGAATTGTAAATACACCTATTATAAGGGAAAGATGAATGGAGATGATCGTGAAGGTGGAGGGAGGAGAAATTGGCGAACAAGATCATGGGAGCTAGGGATGGAGTTGAATAGTATTATCAATGTAGTGAGGGTTGGGGCAAAATAAGACAATGCCAATGTATAGTAGCCACATATCAAAGTAAAAGCTTGCACAAAATTACCACAGCAGCGTAAATATTTGCCGTCGACTCCCAAACCAGAGGAGAGGTTAGGTTCGTACCTTTCATATCCTTCAGAAGCCGGCACAACATAGAGGATATCAAATCTAACTACGATGTATTTGAAACTGCCATGCATAATTCTCTTCGACAAACGGAAAACTAGAGCAATTGGAAAAGACAAACCATATGGTTTACACTACACTACTAATTTGAGATCGAGTTGAAAACTCCTACATGCAAATGCTTGCAGTACAGCGCTGCTAACTGCTAAGCATAACTCTGAGTCTGACACGAGATCACTAATAAGTAGTAACAAAAGATAAATGAGATGGTAAATTTGTGGGGCAAAATAAGTAAACAATTTATAGGTTCAACACAATTCATTTGCTGAAGCCTGAGTGAAGCATAAGTATGCTGTTAGATGGTCTGTAGTGGAAAATATACAACCTAGTAAAAACCAGCTGATGGAGTATCTTCCAATAATAATGACAAGAATCTTGAATTTATCTTCCACAATTAGAGAAAGTAAGATATGTCAATGTAGAAACAAGAAAGATGAACAATTTTTATCGATTCAATTGAACAATTGAGCAACTGAAAGATTCAATTTAACAAAAAAGAAATGCAAACTAAAATCTTGAGAAAAAACATAAAGAAATGACTGCAAATAATGATGCAGTAGCAATGCGTTTCCATTAGTAAAACACAGCCACATGGTACAGTAAATAACAACTGTGAAAAATCATACATATAGGAAAATATTTATACTTCAGATATCTAAAGATGTCACCATATTCCAACTGACAACATTCAACCCATAGACCAATGTCAGGAAAAGTCTTCTTTCTCATCCCAAGTACAACAATCAAAGACTACAGTGATCCCTTGGAGTAATCTGGAGCACGTAACATGCCAATATTAGCATCAGTAATGAAGCTTTAGAACTCTAATATTAATGGCAAGTTGAGGAATGGTGATAACTCACCCGTCTCACCATGGATTCCAGTAGTGTCAATCATTTATTTCAACCCTTATCTTGAAGAGGATTATTCATGTTCTGAATGGTACTACTACCTTTTGAACCAATACAAGGGGTAAGAGGTGGAAAAGAAGGCACAGCCTTCAGTATGAACTTGCGGCCACTTCTCAAGCCCCCTGAAGAGCTTGTACCAAGCTCATGACTGTGGCTGTGAGGAGGAGAAACACGCTTCTTATTTGGGGAACTCGCTTTCACTGACTTGATGGGGATAGAAGTGTCCTTCAATATCTCAGGTGTATCATCTTGCAGAAGGTCATGATGCCCCTTTTCTGAGTCAAAACCTTGGAATGATTTCATCCCACCGAACCGATGCATCGGGGTGACTGGCGAACTACGCCAATGAAGAGAACTACCTGACAAGAGACAGTGACTTCCAGGGCGCAGCTGAACTTGTGAAGCATTTATCAAATCCCTTGTTGTTGATGATGCTGAAGAAGTTATGGCCAATGACCCAGGACCGGACAGTGGAGTACGATGGCATGTAGTGGGGACTGCATAGCATCTTGGTGAAGTAGTCTCCACAATACCAATGTTCTCATAATCCTCTCGCCAATCATAAGAACCCACGTCCAACAATCCTTTACTTGTGTCCATAAGATTGTCACTGTTCTCTGAATTTCTCTTAGGAGATCTTGTTGAATTCTTGTAATGTGATATGATGGTATGAGCAGATTGAGGAGATGGACGGCATATTGCCGGAAGGACCCTGGATTTTGATACATTATGTGTATCACTGAAAAAAAAAATGTAAGCAATCGAAAAATAATTAGGGATCAAACTATGACATAGCAATTCAAGATTACTGTGACATCAAAATCTAGAATCTTACTCAAAGCATTGCAATGATGGTGTCAACGGAGTGAGGCTGGGTGAATCATTTGAATCTTTCCTTGTTGCCACCATTTGCAGCTTCTCATCAAATGTGCTTTCTCTTATTTCTGTGCCATCTATGTCGGTAATCACTTCTTCGGCCACACCAGAATCCACGTCAACAAACTCTATAGCAAATAAGCTTATGTTAGAAAGGACATTAACTGATCTTAGGGGTAAGAACAAATTTTGCAAAGTTATTCCAAGATATTGCTGCAAAGATCAATTAGCTACTTCCACTCAATAATGTGAATGCATTCAAATTCACAAAATACTCATCTTTGTAGTAGAAGAAGCTAAATGGGAAGTACCAAAAGCATCACCCTAAAAGGAACTCCTACTATAAGATAAACATCATAAACTACATAATATGGGATAATGTCCTATACTGAGATAGTCTTGCGTGCTATGTTTTAAATTTCCAATACCATTGGTTCAGTGGAATCATGTCTGAAAGTGTGGTCCTGATTGCTGTTGAAAAGTTAACAATATAGCATACCAGACTATCTAGCAAGAATAATTACCCAAGTGCAATGAGTAAAGCTAAAAGTTCATAGCATGGAAGTGGAAAACAAAATTTATTAGTGTAGAGCCTTACCTCCCCTTTTGCCATAAGCATTTTGACATCCTTCACACCGGCATCCATTGGAGCATCCTACATTAGCCTTTAAGACAAAGGAATTTGAGAATTTAGGATCAGTTGAAAGGAGCAAGATAACAATATGCAGCATAGAAACATGGAAACGACATTCAAGACCTGGTAACATTCACAATATTTTTTCAGACACATTGACTTTTTGCAATTGCACCCCCTTTTATGTCTTGCCGAGGCTGGTGTGAATTGATTCTCATCTTCCTGTCATGGACACTTAAAATCAAGTTTCTAAAGAAAGGAATATATTAATTAATAGGTGAAAGTGTTTGATACCAAAGTATTAGTGGAAACTCACTTACACGCTCTACAACCTTGGGAGCAAATGCAAGAGGGTTACGGGATTCTATTTTTTGTCTTGTCTCAAGAACCGTATCTTCATACTCGGGTCTGTTAAAGCACTCTTGGCAAGCACAAGTTGTGTCACAATAGATTCCAGCAGAAAAACAATCACAATAACTGCAAAAAAGAAAAGTGTATTACCAAGTGACATAAAAATGTGCACTCATAGATTTACTTGGAAAAAAGTGGATCGACCTACAGTTTCAAGCATTTGGTCTTCCTGCAGTTGCAGCGCTTACACCCATCACTATCAATATTTCTCGATGCTATTTTCCTGGAGACTCACACACTAACACATGTTAATACCACAGACAAAAGAAAGAATAGTACCACTCCACATGAAAGCACATGACACAGACCTCTTTGTGTTTGGGCTAGATTGGTTGCACTCTTCGTAACTGTCTATACTGTGAGAATCAGATATCCTAATCTCATGTATAGGCCCATGATGCTCAAATTCCACAGAATGGGGAGACTGGGTAGTGGCAGAACTTGCAGCAACTGAAGTCTCAGTTTCATTCCTCCAGTCTACACCACCAGCAGAATCTTTCTCAACCACATTCAATGAATTAGGACAGCGCCTTACATTAATAGATGCTGAGTTCATAACTTGCACACCCATGTAGCGGTCTGCTAATTTTATGCTTGTTGCACCACGAGCCACTGATGCAGCATTGACAATACTGTTTAAATGCAAACCAATACCGGATGGCTTAGAAACAGTTAAACGAGATTTTCCAGTACTCCGAGGTGGCAATGAGGCTGCCATCTGTGTATTCGTAGAAGTTGTTAAGTCCACATAAGACGATTCCACCATCTCTGATTCTACAGTGCTGGTAGGTGGTTCTGAATTGCTAACCTTCTCTGAAAGACTCAAAGAACCTTCCCCTTTGCCACTAGTACAAGGAGGAGCCTCTTCAAACCGAAGGCAACGTCTCTGCATGTCACATTGGTTATTCCTTGCCTAATTGATCTTACAATTATTCTAGTATAAGAAGGACAAATCCTAGCATGATCCCATAATGAAAAGGAAAGGCGTGCTCCTATTTCAGGCTCTATGGTGGCAATGTCGTAAAATGAAAACATTTTATCATACCAAATAAATCCAGCCAGCCTTACTTGCATTACACTGAAGGAATTATACTTCCAGCAACTAAATAAATGAAAAAAAAAAAAAAAAAGGGATGATCATCATGCTAATAGAAACACATCTTGACATTCTTTTCAAAGATTATAGAGAAAAAATGAGATTCTTGAATCCAAAAGAGTTGTCCATAAGAGACTGCAAGTTGGTGCATATAATTCAGGTGTATTGTCATACCTTAGAAGCATGCATTACAACGTTTTCAATCAGTCTATTTGGAATTGAACCAGCATTCTCATCTTCATACGCCTGACCAATTTGCAAAGCTCCAGCTAGAGATTGAGGGCAGTAATCATAATCATCCTGATGTTTACCTCTTAGACCCTGTAACTTAGAAGTAGTCGTTACATGTAAGAAAAGGCATGGGAACAGTCATATCATTTCTCATCAAATAAAGTAGGTCCTTTCACTTTTGTTTTTTCGTGTATTGTAAAAGAAGAAACAATTACCCGATCAAGCGATTCTTGGTGATATTCTCTCCTGAAAGCATTGTCAACAGATAGACCAGATTCGATATTTTTGCATCCATTAAACCGTAATTCATCATTCCTTTGCTTTTCACTCCTTGTCAACTTTGCAATAAATGTTTGCTTTCCTTGATTGTACTCGTGAGCCTGCTCCGATGTCATAAAAGGTGCCTGAGCTTCTGTTCTTGAGTTGGTTGCATTATCATTTTTGTTGCCAAGTGTTAATGTGAGTTCCTTAGACTTAATCAAGCCACTTCTTGCTGGCTCCAGCACACTGTTTGAATGTTCCAAACGTGGATTGACTGATTGATCAGAATTCGCACAGTCCACCTCAGTGGAATCAGCCAAGTATTCATCTACAAACCCTGAGGAGCTACAGGGATGAGTTTCCACAAAATTCTTAGTCTTGCAATCTCTAGTGTCAGTAATCAAGCCCAACTGCAATTGTGTCAAAGGTTTCACAGTGTTCACTGCACTGTCAGCAAAGTCCTTGCCTTCATCATGAGTTTTAGGTATTCCTGCACCGGATAATTCAGAGTGTTGAGACCGCCTGATGAGAATCGCAAATATTTAACGTGTTAGATACCAAGCAAACACAAATGATTCAATAAGAAAATAGAAATAAAACTCAAGTAATCTCAGACCTCTTTAGGAAACTCGTTTCAGTGTATGGATTTACTCGTGGTGATGTAAACACAAGAGGAGGAGAGCTAAGTCCGGGGAACCCTGGTGCTATATGTGTGGCCTTTACAGTCTTTATTGGGGACAGATTGTTGATAAAACTAAAAACAGGCGACTCCTGAGTCAAAGAACAACGGAAGTATGAATAACAGATTTATGGTCTACAAAGATTGACAATGTTCATTTCCGAAATCAAAGTCACAAATTCAACAAAATGACACTTCCCTACACCAACAAAAACAGTAGTTCAGATAAGGCAATCACTTAAGTTCTGAGAACAAGTACTTCCATCATTCATTTAAACCTGTGACATAGTATAGTCCTACACTACCATCCCTCTATATGATATGAAAGGAAATTGAGTTCCGATGCAAGCCAGGGAATCCTTGTAGTATTGCAATCACTAAAAGCACTCACAGAAATGAAATTATGAGCATTTTCTAATGGAAGATTGTAAAAGGAAAACGAGCCACAAACCCATTGGACATAGTTTTCAGTAGCTCCAAAGAACTAAAACTCAATCGTTTGCTAACCAATCACACAATTAGAAACCCTAAAATCACTTCAAAACAAATTGAAGTTATCCAAACACCACAGAACCCTCCAATTCAAGCACAAACTACCAACCCAGGTCCATCAATTGCAAAATCATCAAAGTTACAAATCGAAAAACCAAAAGAAACAACAGGTAAAGATCTGCAGCAGAGGTCAGAAATCCACATAAAACCCAAGTAGAAGAAGAGACTCAGAAAGAGAGAGCGGAAATTGAAGTTAAATTGAGATTACTTGAACTGGAGGAGAGTCGGATGAGGGTGAGGCTGTGGCTTTGGTTTTGGTGAAATCAGGAGAATCCATGATGGTGTGAAACCCTAACCGACTGCATTTTTTGTTTGTCCAACTTTTACTAATTAAGCCTCCACTTCTCTGGAACTGAGATAGTAGAAAATGAGAAATTTTTAGATTGCGAAATTCAGGTTTTTTTTGTTTTCGATTTTTTTTTTTTTTTTTGGTGCTTATTTTCTTTTTTAATTTTCTGGCTATTGAAGGAGACGTTTATTGGAACGGCGGGATTTTAAATCACAAGCGGGAAGTGTGTAATTTTACGTGGACTCTCCCACATTTGGGCTCTGGGCTGATGTAATGGATTTGGGCTGGGGGCTGTGGCTTAATGAGCTAGATATTTGAGTGACACCAAGGAGCAGTTGGTGGATAAATTGATCAATAGGTTCCTAGACAGCTGTGACTATCATTTGATCACAAAGTCAAAGAAAAAGGAGGGAATCATCTTTCTTTAGAATTTGCATAGTATGTAACTGTGAAACTAACTTCTTGAGAATGTAGGATTAAATTCATGATAAGGTTCATCATAGTAGGATAGAAAAAATATGTATAAGATATGTAATTCATAAATTTGAATTATATTGTCTTGGAGCCAAAACTTTTTTCTTTCTTGTTGGAAGTAGAAAAATAGCCTTAATTTTTGTCTTTCCGTACGTATGATCCTGAGAATGTGTGTTGTACATGAACCTCATTGTGGCATGAAATTGAAACAAATATGAGTATTAGACAAGACTTATAATTTTTCACGATTTATGTCAAGATACCTTGTTATAACAAACACTACGTAATCTTTTAAAATTTATAACTAGTTTCATTTTCATGCTTTCTCTCGAATTCTAAACTCTTAGAAAAAAATGCATGCATTTGAGGAAGGGTTGACCAATATTAAGACATAGAACTGATAGAAGCATCTTCCTGGCTTACTAGCTGTATTGGGCAACCTTCAAGCTAGCTAGAAATGGTTTTGTTGACCAACAAAAGAAAATTTGAATTATTCCCAAAACTATATATATTTTACACAATATATATATTATACACAATAATTTTGATTCCCTGGAAAATCAAATACATGGTTCTAGCTGACTAGCTAGCTAGCCGACTTATATACATTCTATTCTTTCATTCCAGAATAAATAACCGGTAAATACATAGTTGACTAATTAACATACACATATAGGCATATACACTTATCAGGGTATATATATGTAGGGAATCATATTGTATATAGAGTAATAAAAAAAAAAAAACTAGCTAGCTTGCTGGGTCTCCTTCTTCATCTTCTATCTTGATCAGTTCATATAGCTAGCTCAGACTCCCTAATGGCAATGGCTCTTCCTCTTATTATTTGCTTGATATTATTCTCAAGCTTGTTTCCATTTCCATGCCATGCAATCACAGACACGCTCACAGCTTCAGACTCGTTGAGAGACAACCAAACGCTGGTTTCTGCAGGCGGAGTTTTCGTCCTTGGCTTCTTCATCGATAGCTCTTCAGGTAATCACTATCTAGGTATATGGTTGAGAGCTGATGCAAAAAGAGTTGTTTGGGTTGCCTACCGTGAAATACCTATATTGGACTCTTCCGGCGTGCTTCAAATCAGGTCAGGGAATCTGGTTGTCTCCGACCGGCGACAACTGCAGCTCATAGTCAACTCAGGAAACGTTGCCGCCACCTCCAACACGAGTGCAACACTTCTTGATACCGGAAATCTTGTGCTCAAGGATGAAAATACAGGTACGTAGTACAAAATTTTCTTCCTGAATGGACTTCGATCCTCTCATCTTTCGCTTCAGAATACCAAATTATTTGCTAGCAAAAGAAGATAACAATCTATATTTGCAAGTTGTTAGAGTTGACCAAAGTGACGTGCTAATCAATGAGAGTAATGAATGGGTTAGGGTTAAGATAGGTCGAAAGTTCGGTCATTTCTAATATTGTTGGGGATCGAGTACGTGTTTATAGATCATGATATCAATTTTCGACAATTTATGTTTCTTGAAAATAGTTAACTAGGAAGGAGAGATCCTTAACAATTTTTTTTTTCTTGACAAAAAAGATAAATAAATAAAAAACCACTGGAGCTACATTCACGATTATGTTTAAGATTTTCGTGTATTCATTATTACTGTATCGGTAATCATTAATCCAAGCCGATTGCAGGTACCACTATATGGCAAAGCTTCGATGTACCAACCGATACATATCTTCCGGGGATGAAGGTTGGGTTGTTTGGCCTAAACACAACCGAACAAAGCTTTCGGATTCTCACTTCCTGGGAAAGCCCTCAAAACCCTAGTCGTGGCCTCTTCACCTTCTCGCTGGATAGAATAGACTTCACTAAAATTGATGTTTGGCGAGGAGATGGACTCCAAATGCACATCGCTTTCTGGGACGGACATGATCTCCGGTTCATTTTCGAGAACACAACCGCAAACAATGACTACAACTTTAGCTACACTTCAGTTAATGGAAGTGAAGCCTACTACACTTTTAGCCACAACAAGAAATATGACCTCATGTGGTTTGTAATGGCTTCAACAGGAAACCTAGACCAGTACTTCATGGTGAATGGGAAGATTACTTCTACGAGTCATGCTTTGTGTGAAGATTCAAGTGGTGGTAATAGTGGAAAGTGCTTGACTTCTTTACCACCTATGTGTGGTAATACTTTTAACCAGAGGAATGGTTCATTGCCGTCGACGGTTAAGGTTGAATCAATTAATATAGGGGCTAATGATTGTGAGACTTTGTGCAAGAGCAATTGTTCTTGTACTGCATATGTTTCAGTTCAGAATGATCAGTCGGTTTGTCAACTTTATTATGGGAGTAACCAGGAGTTGATGAAGATCATGGAGATAGGGTCAGGGACTATCAACGTTCGTGGTTCTGCTAATACAAGTGGTACGTAAATACTTCAATCTCTTCAAAATCACGGACCAAGAATCCTTTTGTTTTGAATTGAAAGGATTTCAATTTTGACTTTTTATTTAGTTTAGAAGTGAAAATTTCTTGGAGTTTCACGAACAAAACTTAGCCATGCATATGTGTCATTCCAAAAATGTTGCCGTTTAATATTGTTAAAAAGTGTAACATATATTCTATACTTTTCTATCGAACAGTCTATCCTGTTATGTTATAATATTCTTAGATATCAACTAAATCAAGATAATTGAAGATAACCCATATTTTACCAGGTCTACATTCCTATTTTGAAATATCACAATGAAAATGAGACTTTCATACAAAGTGCAGTTATTTACTAGGATCAATGGTGACGATAGATTAATGAATTTACAATCTAATCTTGGTGTGCATATTTTGGTCAACCAATCATGTTCTTTATGTATAATGTGCTATGTGCATAATAATTTGGAATTTGCTTAGTTTGCAATTGTTTGACTTTATGTGAATGAATGTGTGTTTTATGTGTGACGACTATAGACAAATTTTGGAACAAGAAAATTATTAATATGACATGACATATGTATATATAATTCCTGTTCAATAGCGTAGCTGCAGTTCTATTCTATATGAAAGATATTTCTATCTGAAAACACAATGTAGCGCGATGGCGGCCTTTCAATATTATAAAGCTGGTTCTGAGTTAATCATAATATGCTTACATATAAGAAATGGTTAACCCAAACTAGGTCAAAATTCAAGACGTACTTATTGTCTTTGAAGAATCCACTGAAACCAATCCCTTTCTCTGTCATGGATTGTTGGTAAAGATCGACATGAGTAAAATTAGAGCTGATTCCTTATATTTATTTACGGCACTTTATTACTCGATCCTAGCTTTCTTGTGCAGCGAGAAATTATTTTGGAACTAATTAGCACAAAAATGGTTGCATTGTGTTCACCCTTCAGATGGGAAGAAGTGGAAAAGGTGGTTGACTATCGTGCTCCCGGTGGTTTTCCTTTCGGCTCTTATTTCAGTCTTCTTATTCTGCCATCTACGTTGGACAAGAGGACCTAAAGGTTTGAGTTAACTTGAAAATTTTTATTTCATTTATTTTGTATTAATTTGTCAAAAAACAAGATGGAAACCAAATCCGATGTGAAAACACCTGCCCCTTTTTGGTTTTAACTCTTGGGTTCACATGCAACATCTTGAGTTCATTTAAGCTCCATGTTCCACACTATGAATCGATTTTTCGGTATCAGAAATTTGTATCCAGAAAACTCGTATAATGTATATATTTGTTGCCATGATGTAACAGGAAGTAGGCGAGAAGGGATTGTCATTTCGGATGAAGTGAGATTATTCCAAATTGGCTCCACCAATGCCTCACCAATTCAGTATGATCTAGCTAGGGTTGCAAATCTGATGGAATTGAGCAGATCACAGAAGGATCAAGAACTGCCATTCTTTACTTTCTCTGCCATACAAACTGCAACAAATGACTTTGCAAAGGCTAATAAACTCGGCGAAGGTGGATTTGGGCCTGTCTACAAGGTAATGCATCAATTGGGACTCACCAAATTATGCGGGTGTTTTATTGACCTTGTGTATTTTTAGCTTGATGTTTGGTGAACAAGTTCGTATCACATCTTTAGTGTACAGTTTCTTAATGAACCCAAGGGCCGGGCTTATATATATTTTGGAAAATGCAGGGGAAGCTATTAGAAGGACAGGACATTGCAGTGAAAAGGTTGTCCGAACTGTCGAGGCAAGGGTTGGAGGAGTTCAAGAACGAGGTCTTAGTCATTTGTAAGCTCCAACACAGGAACCTGGTTAGGATCTTGGGGTGCTGCATTGAAGGAGAAGAAAGTATACTAGTTTATGAGTACATGCCCAACAAAAGCTTAGATTCCTTCATTTTTGGTATGCGAAAGATCTCATTTTTTTAGCTTTGAACATGTTCCATGCTTACTGTTCTTGATATATCTGTTCCAATTTCATTATATATATGGGTGCAGATTCAGCCAAAAGGGTGCTTTTGGATTGGAAAAAGCGCATGAACATTATTGATGGGATTTCTCAGGGCCTTCTATATCTCCACAAATACTCAAGATTACGGATCATTCACCGCGATCTAAAGACCAGCAATATTCTGCTGGACAGTGACATGAACCCGAAAATTTCTGATTTTGGCATGGCAAGGATTTTTGGGGATAATGACACAAGAGGAAAAACAAATCGGGTTGTTGGTACATTGTGAGTAAAACATTTAGCAGCATGTACTTCTCTTATGGTCTTCTATGACTTGGTTCCTAATGCATATAGTCTATGATTCTCAGTGGTTACATGTCTCCGGAGTATGCCATGGGCGGCCTATTTTCTGAAAAATCAGATGTGTTTAGCTTCGGGGTGATCTTATTAGAGATCATTAGTGGGAAGAAGAACATTCCATTTTTTGAGTCTGACCAAGCTAGTCTAAACTTACTTGGCAATGTAAGCAAGAAATCGCAATCACTTTTCTACATATAAGTGTGCATTTTTTTCTGCTACATATCAAGATTTGTGAAATTGGTTTGTTATACTTCAGGCCTGGAATTTATGGAATGAAGGCAAGAGCATGGAGTTACTGGATTCAGCACTGGTTGCATCTTGTTCCAGCAGTGAAGTTATGAGGTGCATTCAGATGGGTCTTTTGTGCGTGCAAGAAAGAGCCATGGATCGACCTAATATGTCGGACGTGGCTTCGATGCTAAGCAATCAATCAATTCCTCTGCCTCTTCCGAAAGAACCTGCATTTTGGAGCCAGCTAAGTTCTACTGATGCAGATACATCTTCAAGCAGGCAAAGACATTACTCTACAATTGAGTCAACTCTACCTATTTCAGAAGTGCATGCAAGGTAGGAAACTAGGAAGCTCAAGTGTATGTTGTAGGCATTGGTCATTACCAAGTACTCCATCGAGTATAATACTACTGTTTTGTTTGTTGTGATGAGTATTTTATTTGTACAAAATCAGTTTTTTATTTGTTTTTTTTTTGGCATGTGAGATCCATATAGACGATGGGAAATTATAACATGATCCCGGACCATAGTACATGGTGGTCCGAGGTGATGTTATTGATCCATATGACTTGCAGTCATTTCTAATTGGTCTCTTAATTTAATTTTTTTTTCACCCCCTGCATGGTTCTCACCTAATTCGAGTGATATTATTGGTTAATATCACCACATAGCAGGGTCATGTGCTACTCCAGGACCACAAAATAATTCCTCTAAAGAGGATTCATGCAACTCAACTAAGAAAGTTGATCGTCATGTACCTTTTTGGGATATTGGAGCTTGTAACTTTTCTAGTCAGGCCATTTCGCATGGTCCTTGCATGAATGTGTCGAGATCCCCTGCTGTAGGTCGGTAATTGAATGGCAGACGGATGTGGCGTCTCCGCCTTCTAACCTAAAGTCAAAATTAGAGGCGTTCACCTATAATCCATGGTATGGTAGCTTTATGCCCTTGACTTTTCAACTAAATGCGTTGCCCGATTGTGTGAATCATTGATTCTACTCATACTATGTTGGATTACTATTACCATTATCATAAAAAAAATGTTGGATTACTATTGCTACACTATCATAAAAAGGGAAAAACTATCACTAATTCACTATAATTTTTGTTTTTAAATCATAATTTCATATGTTCGGTTGGTCTTTACTGATAACTCATAAGATGCTCGATAGTACTCTACTGAATAATCTCTTTTGAGTTTGGTAAAATTTTACCAAACGGTTCAACAGTGACAAAATCATTCAAATTATTTAGTAATATGACAATATCCACTGAATAAGACAAAAATGTTTAGCAGACTTATACCTAATAATCATGAAGTTTGGAACAAAATGCAAACTAGAATATGTTATGATCTAAAAATCATAGAAATAATGAAATTTGATGATAGATGCTGAGAAATGTAAAATTTAACGATAAATGATGAGAGTGAGAATAAAGGCTTAGTTTAGGATGCAGTAAGAAAAATAACATGTAATTTTTAATAATTATTGTCCTACATCATAATTTTGCATTAACCTATATCATTCTTGCAATAAACAAAAAAAAAATGAAAAAATACGCACAGTGAACTCCACTGTACATATTTTCGATCGTCTCTCGGAAGCTGTTAAGTTATATTTTACATATTTTATGGCAATAGTCCACTCCACTATTGAGAAGCCCGACGGAATTAGACTCAAACTGGATTAATGGCTAACGACCCTTTTGATCAAGTAAGGAAGAGTAGCCAAAAAGTCAGTGAGTCAACAGATCATGCAGAGCCACCCAAAACCAGACGAAAGGTTTCATCTTGGGTTAATTTGACCCCAAAGTAGGGGTGGGCGTCCGGACTCGAAAGACCGAGGACCCGACCTGAACCGAGGAAAAAAGCCCGATTCGGTTCGGTCTTAAAATAGAAATTTTTGGTTCGGTCTAAAGCCCGACCCGAATTCATGTAATCGGTTCGGTCTTGGGTTTCATATTTTCAGGACCCGAAAGCCCCTAACCGACCCTAATACTGTAGCAGTTGCCACATGTCAGTCCATGATTGGGTGTTATAATAATAAGTTAAATATTAATAAAATAAAAAATAAACAACCCTAAAGGCTACACTCCTCCAGTCGACTAACTCGACCTCAGCCTCCCTCTCTTTGCTTGTCGATAGTATCGATACCATCTCAGTCTAAGCCCCAAATTTCAGAAATTGATAAACCCAGATGAGTGATTACCAGCTGAAAATCTGAAATCTCCCTCTCACTCTCTCAGTCCCTCCCTCACCCTTCTCTGAGTTGTCTATCTCTCTTCTCTCCTTCCATTACCAGCTCCTGCTCCAGTCTCGATCTCCGAAAATCGAAATCCTCCTCCAATGAAGCTTTAGAAGTTCGTCGTCGCCGTTGATTCTCCCTGAGTCTTGATGGTCTGCAGACTACACTTCGCTCCTCGCAGCGAATTTCGGTGAGTAATCTAGATTCTAGGGTTTTCAATTTGACTTTTCAATCCTCTTGGGTTTTTTTCTTTTTTTCTTTGCAGTTATAAAGTTATGATCTTTCTGGGTTTTTTTGTTTTGTTCAAACTAGTGATAATGATTAATTCTTGGGTTCAGATCTTCTGGGTTTTATTATGATGCGGAGAAGAATAGGTACTTCCCTGACAAGGGCCCAGTACCCGGTTCTCGTAGTACTGCTGCTGTTGCTGCTTCTTCTAGTGCTAAAGAAACTGAACCAGGTGCATTGGGTGTTCTGCATTTGGGCCGAAGTTCATGTTTTTTTAAGTGATTTTTTACCTGTTTTGATTTGGTATATTTGGTGCTTACATTGGGGTTCTTAGAATTGGGTGTTCGAAGTTGCATTGTATTTGCTTTGGTGAAGTTCCTTAGTTGCTTATTGTGGGATTTTGGAAAAAACTTGTTTCTTTGGGTTTTCTGGGTCTGATTTGAGTTGGCGTGAGATTGCAGGATATGGATTAGCTCTTCGAAACTCAATCGAAGGGGTTTGGGATATTGAGGTCACTTGCTCAATTTGCTATGCTGCACTTGGTTTTGTTGGAAAGTTTTTTTTTTTTCATTGGAAGTTGAATTCATATGGTAAAAGATCTAAAGCTTCGTTTTTTTTTTTGTTCTTTGTTGAGATGCTGCATATCTTTCTTGTGATCTTAATTTTCGGTATTCAATTATCTCTAAATAATAAATATGGAAAAAAAAAATTGTAGTACTTTTTTTAATGATTACGCAACTTGACATAGCAGCTCTGATTATGAGTTGAGCTTCCTTATATGAATCGATCATAGGCTCTAATTCTGGTATGTGGTGTATCTATTATTGCAGTTCTTATTGGTAAATGCCATTGATTGATCTGGGGTCTGTTTTTTTATTTTTTATTTTTTGCTCAACTTGGTTCTTCTGAGTTTTGATCATAGGATTTTCACCAAAAAATCCTATTTAAGTGTGAATTATTAAATTGGCAGTAGCATGCTTATCAATCCTCATTGTTTATTGTTTATAACAAATTAACAATTAACAATTCCTTGTTTACTATTTGTGTAGGCTATTCTCAATTGAATTTAAAGTTGTCATAGTCATAGCATTTCATGGCTTCTCCTTAGAATTCATCCCACAGTTTTGATTCCAATTCATCCCAAAGTTTTGATTCCAATTCCAATTCAATAGCCATTGCTCTTCCAACACCAACTGATGCTTCAAGGGTTCAGACGATTCCCAAAACATTCAAAAGCTCGAAAAGGAAGGCTGGTGTGAAGAGAAAACATGGTGAAGCTGCAGTTGCTGGATTGAGCAATGCTGGAGATGATGAAAATGAAAAAGCAAAAGAAGAAAAACCTGTTGGAAGATCTTGGGTGTGGTTGCACTTCAAGAAGATTGAGAAGCCTCAGTTCGAGATTAAGGATGGTAAGAAAGTTCAAACTTATGTTAACCAGAGAGCTAAGTGCAATTATTGTGGAACTGATCTTGCATGTGATAGTTATGGAAATGGAACTAGTTCACTTAGGAGACATATACAAGAAGTGTGCAAAAAATATCCGGGTAGGGTTGATTTAGAAAGTGGGCAGCAAGTATTAAGTACCGGTGGCACTCAGGAGTTGGTGATGGTGAAATGGAGTCAGGAAGCTTGCAGGGAAGCAGCCGACAAGATGATAGTAATGGATGAACTGCTTTCAGTTTCATCGAAAGGCCGAAGTTTAGATACTTTTGTAGTGTGGCTGTACCTAGGTGGGATGTGCCTTCTAGGAGGGTTATTGTGAAACTGTTTCTGTCCATGTATAAAGCATCCAGATTAGAGTTGAAGAAAGAGTTAAGGAATCATTGCCTTTGCTTGACCACCGATACATGGACATCAGTGCAAAATATCAACTACATGGTGGCGACTGCCCATTTTATTGATGTTGGTTGGACATTGCACAAAAGAATACTGAAATTTCAGGTGATTCCTGATCATCAGGGCAATAGCATAGGGAAGTTATTGGAGGCATGTTTGCTTGATTGGGAAGTTGAGAGAGTGTTGACAATTTCTGTTGACAATGCAAGTGCAAATAAGGTTGCAATTGAGTACGTTAGGAAGAAGATGTTAGGCTGGGAGAAACAACCTATTCTTGGAGGCAAGTACCTGCATGTTAGGTGCCTTGCACATATTCTGAACCTCATTGTCAGATCAAGCCTAAAAATGATGGAGAAATCAATTGCTTCAATTAGGAATGCGATACGTTATGTTCGGAGCAGTGGACAAAGGCTCGATGTTTTTAAACAGTGTGCAGAGAATGAGAAGGTTGAGTCGAAGAAAGTATGCATCCTTGATGTGCTAAACAAGGTGGAACTCTACCTTTCTAATGCTAGACACTGCATTACAGCTGCAAAAAGATTTTGATAGAATGGCCGATGAGGAGGATAGCAAGTACAAGCGGTACTTTGATGAGGATGAAGACATCGATGATGAAGTTGATGAGCTGTAAGTTGGACGGTCTGATTCAAGGAAGAAACATAAGATAAAAAGGGTGGGGCCATCGGTTAAAGAAGACTGGGAAAAGCCAGCAGTTTTTGTGAGGTTTTTAAAGGTCTTTTATGATGTGACAATGAGGATTAGTGCCTCAAATCACCCAACATCATGGAAAGCTTTTCATGATATAGTGGCCATCAAATCGGAGATCGATGAATTGTTCAATAAACCGTATGATTTCACTGGTTCAGAGACTGAAATGATCTTGTTTAATATGGCTGTGAAGATGAGAGGGAAGTTTGATAAGTATTTTGGAAGCTTGGAAGACTGCAATCCGCTTTTATTCATTGCCTTGGTGTTAAACCCAAGGTTTAAGATCAGAAACTTTGAAAGTATCTGCAATAAGTGGCTGAAAATGAAGTCCGATGACATTAAGAAGAAGTCTGCCAAGGTTAAAGAGCTTCTAGTGGCCCTTTGTGATCTGTATAGCTCCTCAATGATGTCTTCAAAGGCTGGAAACGGAAAAGCTAGAAGTGGAGAGAGCTCAATTAGCCAGGGCAGCAAATCCAGCTCCAAAAGGACAGTTGAACCTATTGAAAAAATAGCTGACATGGAACAAGATTGGGAGAAAGAATTGGAAGACTCCGACGAAGCTATTGTTGCACATGAAGTGGATAGATACTTATTGGACCCGATTGAGAAGCCTGCAATTCCTTATAAGTGGGATATATTGGACTGGTGGAAGTTGAATGGTGCCAAGTATCCTAATCTTACTGCCCTTGCCAAGGATGTTTTGACAATACAAGTGAGCATAAGATTGTCATATTGTGTAGTAAGTTCTTCAATCTTCAACTGTAGTTTTTTAAATTCGTCATCATTCTCTCTATCTTCAAAAGTTTTTAACATATTTAAAACATCATCATAATATTTGGATTTTTTCGATTTCTCTTTATTATCATACTCAGGTTTGATTTTATCAAAAAAATTTGTCAAGAAAGAATCAATACGACTCTCTTTATTTAATTCCATCCTACCTTCTTTATTAATTTCAATCCTATCTCCATTAGCTAATTCAATACTACTATCTTTATTAAATTCTATCGTCCTGCCGCCTTTAATTAATGTAATTTTATCTCCTTTAAGGAATTCAAAACTACTTTCTTTCCTTATCTGTTTAATATTCTTTATCTGATTAATTTCATTATTTTCTATATCATTTGACAGGTCATTATTTTCAATATCATTTGACAGGTCATTATTTTCAATATCATTCGACAGGTCATTATTTTCAATATCATTTGAATAGTCACGTGAACCAAACTTGATAATACTTCTATGTGGAATCAGGTATAAATTACAATAAGAGACACTATGGAAAGAAGATAAACTATGTATACTACGGAAAGAAATGTGAGGTAGAGAAATAATCATTTTTTTTCTTTAGTATCAAGTATGAGAGGAGAGACAACATCGGTCATAAGTGAGATGAGATGGTTTGAGTGAGCCCTACTCCCTCACATTCTCTCTCATGACCCCAGTGGGCATACCCTGGGTAGGGAACGATCCTCTCTACCCCCTCTCCCATAAAATGAGTGGTTAAGTTCTGACCTTTACTCTACCTACTACTAGATGAGTAACTCATTTGTCGAGAGAGACCAGCCTCCTTGGATTTCCCGGAGCTGACCGATGGAATATAGGGTCGAAGAATAACCCAATATATTCCTATAGACCCTCCTAAGTGTTTATGTCATTTTAGTCTTGCTTTAGCACAGGCAGAAGGGTCATTGATCCCTTTAGGAGTTCACTAACTCCCAAAACGGTGGAAGCATTGATATGCTACCAAAATTGGATCGGATCCGAAAGCATCAACAACATTCAATATGTTCCTAGTATCAAGGACATTGAATTTTATGAAAGTGTGGATGATGGTATGATTTTTATTTTTGGAATGGCTGCCTTGTTAATTTATTTCAAGTTTATAATACAATGTAGTAATGTGTACCAAAATCTGGACAATTTTTGTTTAAACTTTGCACTTTTGTTGCTATGCAGAACATGCAAGGGAGGAAGGTGCTAGTATAATTGATCAGCCTGAAAAGCCATCTACGTCTAAATCATCTAAAGCTTCAAAGAATTCAAGGGTAGGTAACGCAGGCAAAAGTAAAGCAGCAATATAAGGTACTGCCTCAGTTTTTGTTTAAAACTGTGCGTTTTTGCATTTAGTTAGCAATATGCATTTATTTAGTTAATGTTCTGCATTTCTGCATTTGGCCTTAATGATATTAATTTCTGCATTTTATTGGTTATTGATTTGTTGCTTTAAAGATATTGGATTATTGGTTACTGCTTTAATGTTGTGTTGTTGTGTCGGTATCTTTGGGATTTGGTATCTATGTGATTTGTGCTTCATGATATAGTGGCCATCAAATCTTTAATGTGAAATTGTGCATAATGTTGCAAAATGCAGAGTTGCATCATGTTGATCTTATCTGGTATCTATGTGATTTGATATTGTGTTGATGTTTGTAATAATGTAATCTTGTATATGAAATTGGGAACCTGCATTGTTGATTTGGAATGCACTCCTAGTTTCAAGTTTGTATGGGAACCTGCATATTTTAGATCATTATACATGTTATTGCTTTACTTTTTAATTTTGTATAATTGTATTTGTAAGCTGATCAAGTTTGAAATGTGAATGCATAGAGTTGCAGACTTGCACATTTGTGCACTTGTTGAGTTGTCATGGAGGTTTGGACTTGTGGAGCAAGGCAGCAGGCCTAGCAACTAGAGCCTAAAGGCCTAGAGCAGTGCAGCTTCAGTTATTTCTTAGTTGGACAGTTTGACTATTTGTGCAAAACTACAAATTGTGTTTATGTTTCTGTTGGACAATTTGGATTGTTTTCTGTTAGACAATGTATTCTGGACTCTTGAGCTTGTGTTGTAAACTGTAAACTGTGGCTAAACTTGATTATTGCAAATTGATTACAGTTATGTTAATGAGTTTATTTCACAACATTATAATTTGATATGCATTCCAGTCTTCCAGGTACCAAAACTGGCAAAACAGGTAAAGCTGAATAGCACAGGCAGAACTGGCATTTTAGGCCCTAAAAGCCTGAAAACCGAACCAGCCCGAATGGGTTTGGTTTCTGTCGGTTTTTAGTTTACAAAAAGCCTGAACCGGCTCGAACCGACAGTTTCGGGTTCGGTCTCAGTCTCACTAATTTTCAGGCCCGGCCCGACCCGAGCCCAGCCCTACCCCAAAGTCAAGAATATCATTCTTCTTGATCTTATTTCTGATATTGAGACTGTTGAAACATACAACATATGGTGGCCTTATAATAGGCACCTTACAACCAAATACCAGACAAAGCATTAAAGTTTTGTCTATGGTAAAAGTGTAAAACTGATACAACTTACTAATGCATATGTGGAGGCATTAAAGATGCGCTCAAATAAATCTGCCTAGCTTTGCATGGCTAACAATAGCTATAAGGAAAAACATGTAGAAGCTGTAGGCAGCAGCCGACATTGACCACAGTTTCTATACTTCCAACACTCCCCCTCAAGCTGGAGCTTCAAACATTTCAAAAATCAGCCAGCTTGACAATGATGCAGTTTATTGTTGACTTTGCAACTTTCAACACTATTTAATCTGAATACTTGACCATTAGGCTTCAGCAGTTCGAGTTTCTCATTATGTTTTAGTCAAAAATCTATTTAATTATCTATGATTTCCTGGAAGGAGGAATCAACACGAAAATGGGTCCTCTAGAATAAAGAACCAGGAACTAGTGACTAACAAACTCATATTAATGAGGATGCAGGAAAACATTATTCCTAGAATATCAAAAACTAGCTAGCTAGTTCTGTTCTCAGCTGGAGACCTTTAGCTGGAGTTTATCCATCAACTTTTCTTTGTAACTCTCTCTTCAAGAGGCAATGCCTAGCACGAGGGTTATCATCAGAAAAGAATTGTGTCCTCTTAACTGCTTCATATCTTTACTTAGCTTCTTTTTATCTTCATCTTTTGCAACTGACACACTAACACCCGGAGACACACTTACAGTCAATCAAACCCTGGTTTCAGCTGGTGGAGTTTTCGAGCTTGGCTTCTTCAATAGTGACATTTCAGGTAGTTGCTATCTAGGAATTTGGTTCAGAGCCGATGCAAACAAGGTTGTTTGGGTTGGTAACCGCAAAGTTCCCATATTGGACGCTTCAGGAAGTCTTCAAATACTATCTGGGAATCTGGTTCTTATAGACCGCCTTCAAAACCCTTTGCTAGTCAGTACAGGAAATGTTGCCACGGCCATAAACGCAACAGAAACACTTCTTGACTCTGGAAGTTTTATCCTTAAAGAAGCAAATACAGGCATGATTTGCACTTTTGATAAGCTTCCCTAATGTTTCTGTTTCTAACAGTATTGATGTTACATACACCATCTTGATAATTTCTTTGAGCAGATTTGACTCCAAAAACCATTTTGATGTATAGTTCTTTCAATTCCAATCAGGGTCTTCCTTTCAGACCCTCAACATTTCCGTTAACAGCGATATTTAATTATTTGAATCATACAGGTACTATGCTATGGCAAAGTTTTGATAGTCCTACAGATACTTATCTTCCTGGGATGAAACTTGGTTGGTCTCAGCTTAACAGTAACCAGCCAATCTATCTCGTTTTTGTTTCTTGGGTGAACCCCCAAAACCCTGCTCCTGGCAACATTACCTTAACCATGAACAGGATCAACTTTACAAAGCTTCAGGTTTGGCGAGGAAATAATGATCAAATGAATGTTGGGTTTTGGGATGGACATAAAGTGCAGTTTATCTTTAATAAATCAACAAGTGGAAATGACTACAATTTTAGTTACCACTCCAATGCAGATGAATCCTACTTTACTTTTAGAGGCAATAAGAATTATGACCTCATGTGGTTTGTGATGGCTTCCACGGGAAAGCTAGATCAGTATTATATGGTGGATGGGAAGATTTCTTCTGTGAGTAATGCTGTGTGTGATCCAACTGGGAGGTGCTTGAATTCCCTACCGTCTATGTGTAAGAATGGTGATAGTTTTTCACAGGTGAAGGGTTCACTGCCTTCTACTTTTAATAGTGGTTCTATAAATATGGGGACTACAGATTGTGAATCTTGGTGCCGGAGCAATTGTTCTTGTACATCATTTGCTTCACCTCAGAATGATCAAGTATGCCAACTTTATTACGGGAGTACACATGATTTATTGAAGATCATAGAGAAGGGGACAGGAATTATATATACCCGCGGTGGTGCTCCAAGTGGTAAGTCGGAAATTTCATAACAAGATTGTAATTTTATTGGTTTTATAAGACAGCCTGCTGCTTTGCTGTCAGGTTGTCAATTTAGAGTTTTAGACTGTATTAGACCACACTTTAAAATAAGGGGAGTGAAATTTACACTCCCTTTTTTGCATTCTGCACTCTCACTCACTTTTTGTTAATTGAGTTTCCAACTTTTGTCCTCAGAATCCACAACAATTTATACCAATCTCCAGAAAACGCAGACCAGGGTCACCAAAACCTCTTTTGGTCTTTGGTCTCCAAAATATCTTGAATCTTCATCTTCTTCTTCTTCTTTGTTTATGAGATTCACTATAGAAAATTAGAAATTATCGACCCAAAGCGGAATAAAGATCAGATGTCATTGACGATTAACAAAGAACCCTATCGGCTTCGCTCTCTTCTTTATGTTTGTGTTTCACAAAACCAATCTCCTAGTCCAAAGAGACCCTCTCTTAATTTTCAGCTGTGTATTTCTTTGTTTGATATGAGTGTTTACAAGGTTCTGGATGTAATTGTATCAATGTAATGGAAGTTTCGAATATATTGTAATAAGCTAAACTAATAAAAAATTGACCTCGTGCTTTCGAAAATCAATTGAACTTCTCTGGGCTTATGTCAATGGAGAAAGGGAATTAAGGACTAGGTTTCTAAGAAAGTTAACAAATTGTTTAGAACAGTAAGAAATTTAGGCAAGGTTTTGTTTTGTAATTGTATTCAAAGCTCAACTTCTTTAGTAACAGAGATCAATTAACAGAGGTTTGACATAAAATGGAGTCTTTGGGTCTATACTCAAGAACTCATTTTTGTCTGCTGCATTAACTAGGTCGTCAATTGACATCTCTTTGTTGGAAGCAGAGTTGTGATTGGAATCCCATTTGCCACCAGGCCTTTTGCACAATGACAATCTCTATCTGCCTATTACCAGCTTGTGCTAGGCACCAGGTTCTTATCCAGCAGAATGACAATGTGTTTGACACGCGTATATCAAAATTGTTGCCAAAGAGAATAATATGCATATGGAAGCGAAGGACTTCACCTTTGCCCAAGAGTGGGAGCCCTCAGTGGAGTTCTGGTCATTTGAAGGATGATTGGATTGACACGGATTTGCCATCAACTCATTTCGAAAGCAACCTCAGAACTGAATATACAGAGAAGTTTTGTTCATTGCACAATTGCTTGGGGCAAAATTGGAATTTCCCTTAATAAATTAATACAAAAACTGAAGTGAGAGTGTAAAATGTAAAAAGGGAGTGTTGATTTCACACCCTAAAATAATAACCAACTTGATCGATAGGTTTGTATTAGAAGTTAACTTCAGCTAACAAGTTGTTTGAAAACTGAGTAGTCCTACACAGACACACACATATATATATATATATATATAGGTCTCCAACTTCTGGTTTGCACCATCTATAATAGATTTATTCAATAAAAGTTCTTACAATATGTTTCATTTGGTAGGATTGAGGGTGACAATCGAGTAGTTTTATTTATATGTATACGAAAATCAACAATCGCTTACAACTGGTGTATAGTTTAATCAATAATCATCAGAGTCCTCAAAATTTGTTAAAAAAAATGTTGTTTATTGGAAAATGTAAAGGGTTTGGAATTCTTTGGTTTGGTTGATGAACATTCTGTGAATGAATCTGTTTTAATACAAAAAAATTGTAGGAGAGTTGAAACCTAAAATGGTATTCATGTCCATAGTGTAGCTGCAGTTCAATACATAATGGCCTTTCAATATCATAAAAACAGGAGTTGATTATTATATTGGCAGTAGAAAGGTTCCAAACTGGTGAGATTGCAAACTGGGTCATGAGACCCTATGTCAAGACTTGTTACGGAAGAGTTAGTCCCATTGATTTGTTTTTTCTTTCTTTTTCATATGGCGTTGATAAGGAAAATTTTATTTTTAGTTCCTAATTTTGTTAGAGTTAATAGTACAGATATTCTGCACAGCAACAAATGTTATATGAAATTTACCAACAAAATGGTGGCATTTTCACTCTTCAGATGGTAAGAACTGGAAACTCTGGTTGGCTACCGTCCTTCCTTTGGCATCCCTCTTGGTTCTTATTCCAACCTCCTTATGCTGCTATCTGCGTTGGAGAAGAAGACGTAAAGGTGTGAGCTAATTTGATTATTATTGTTAGGTTGAGTAGATTGATAAATGTAATTGTTGGAGCTAAAAATTAGGGCAGTACTATTTTGCTCTCTTAAATGATTCTATGTTCGACATGTTCTATATATGTTATGTACTTGTGATTCTTGCCATAATTTTGTGATTACAAAGGCAACCTTGTGTAATTGATGTAGCAGAGGATCCAGTAACCAGACGGGAAGGCATTATCAATTTGGATCTGGTGAGTTTATTCCAAATGGGAACTAATGAGTCACAACTTCGTCGTGATGAAGTCAGAGATACAAATAACTTGGAATTAGGCAGACAGAAGGATCAAGAACTGCCCTTGTTTAGCTTTGCTACCATACAGACTGCAACACATAACTTTGCGGAGGCTAATAAACTTGGGGAAGGAGGATTTGGGCCTGTCTATAAGGCAAGGCATCAATTCCCTGCTTTACATGGCTGATTGTTGTAATTTTGAATGATGCATATCATGTTAAACGACTCAATCTGGCACATTCTAGTGCATCTGATCAATGGACCAATGACACCCTAGCAATCTAGCATCATTATAAGAAGCCAAACTATCTGTGTCAAGAAAGTATTTCCCTGCAATTTTGTTTTTGGCATTGTCAAGATTCTCTTAGTAACCTTGAATATAGTTTATTGTATTGAAACAGGGGAAGTTACCAGTAGAAGGACCTGTAATTGCAGTGAAAAGACTGTCCAGAATTTCCCGTCAAGGGTTGGGGGAGTTCAAAAATGAAGTCTCAGTAATTTGTAAGCTTCAACACAGGAACTTGGTTAGGCTTTTTGGATGCTGCATTGAAGCAGAAGAAAGTATACTTGTTTATGAGTACATGCCCAACAAAAGCCTGGATTTTTCCATTTTTGTTAAGTGCATGATCTCTTTTTAGTTTTGAACATGTCCTACATGTTCCTATTCTTGCTATCTTTTTCCTATATTCAATATCTTTGATCACATTTGAAATGAATTGGGTAGACTCAACCAAACGGGTACTTTTGGACTGGAGAAAGCGCATCAACATTATCGAAGGCATTGCCCAAGGACTTCAATATCTTCACAAATACTCAAGATTAAGGATCATTCACCGTGATTTAAAGCCCAGCAATATCTTGCTGGACGGTGACATGAACCCAAAAATTTCTGATTTCGGCATGGCAAGAATTTTTGGGGATAATGACTCTAAGGGGAAAACAAACAGGGTTGTTGGCACATTGTAAGTAAATGTTCTGCAGCATGCGCTTTTCTACAATACATGCTAAATATACATTTGGTTTGGTTTCCTTATACCGTAAAGTCATTCATAATCATGTTGATTGTCACATCTCTCATAAAATTCATTTTCATAATAAGATGTTGTAGACAACAAATATGGTATACATAGCATTACCATTTCATTTTGTTTCTAATGCATTTTGGCCTCGGATTGTCAGTGGTTACATGTCTCCTGAGTATGCCATGGATGGGCTCTTTTCTGAAAAGTCAGATGTGTTCAGCTTTGGGGTGATCTTATTAGAGATCATAAGTGCCAAGAAGAATATTGCCTTCTTTGAGGCAGATCACTCTCTGAACTTACTTGGCAAAGTAAGCAACTTCAGTCAATCAACCCTGAACTTATCCACTCACTTTTATATCTGTACTGTTTAAGAACAAGAGAAATTGACACACAGAAAGAGAGAGTAATATTTCAGAGAGAATTGAGATTTCAAGTGTGTTTATTCATCTCATACAAATGGGTATTTATAGGAATACATTTGAAGTGTGAAAGCTCAAAGAGAAAACCAAAATGATAACCATCTTGATGATGATTTTCTGCCATGCTTGTTGCCCTTTGGTAAAGCATGTTACATAAGTCTTTATACACTCAAGTACCTATGATTATACACTCAAGTATCTATCCAAATACTTTACGTATTTGTTTACATGATATAGACATACATAGTATTTATACATTTATACTACAACACTCCCCCTTGGATATTTCATGTTCAATAGTATTGTGTTGGTGGTGCGCTTCGAAGTTGCCTCGTTAAAAACCTTGCCAAGTAATAAAACTCTGTGGGAAAAACAACCTTGGTCGAAAGGGAAAAAGAGCACAACGGGCGTTGAGTGTGAAGTATGTTTCTGGATACTCCCCCTGATTTAGACTCCCCTTGAAGATCGTGGGAGTTCGGATATCCTCCTCAATCCGATGCTCCTTACATGTTTCTCGAAATGAGATTTTGGTAGTGACTTAATAAATAAGTCAGCTACATTATCTTCTGATCGGATTTGATTTACTTCAATATTTAGAAGTGTTTGTTGTTGCTGATTGTAGAAGAATTTTGCGATATATGCTTGGTATTGTCGCCTTTGATGAAACCTAATTTCATTTGCTTAATACAAGCTGCATTATCCTCGTAAATGCATGTAGGTTCATTTGTGGTAAATTTCAAACCACAAGTTCCTCGAATGTGTCTATTTATAGACCTTAGCCATATGCACTCATGCACGGCTTCATGTAGTCCAATAATCTCTGCATGATTTGAGGAAGTAGCAACAAGAGTCTGTTTTGTAGATCTCCAAGATATCGCGGTGCTTCCCATGGTAAAGACATAACTTGTTTGGGAGCGACCTTTGTGAGGGTCAGAGAGATACCCTGCATCAGCAAAGCCCGTCAGAACATCATTATCATTTTGATAGAGGGGAGGAGGAGAACGTCGGTCACTATGGATAGTGTTGCCGGCGTTCACATTTCTTTTCTCTCTGTAGGGATAGAACAAACCCATATCGATCGTACCTTTTAGGTATCGAAGGATTGTCTTTATACCAATCCAATGGCGGCGTGTTGGCACAGAACTATGTCGAGCTAATAAGTTTACTGCAAATGAGATATCCGGTCTTGTGCATTGAGCTAAATACAATAATGCGCCTATCACACTTAGGTATGGTATTTCAGCTTCTAATGAATCTTCGTCCTCATCCCTTGGACGAAACGGATCTTTCATGGGCTCAAGACTACGGTTGATCATGGGAGTACTCACATGCTTTGCTTTATCTTCATTAAAGCACCTTAGTAACTTTTGAGTATACGCTGACTGATGGATCATAATCCCATCATTACAGTGCTCGAGTTCTATTCCGAGACAAAACCGTGTTTTCCCGAGATCTTTCATCTCAAATTCAGATTTCAAATATGTAGCAGTTTCTTTTAACTCATCTAGAGTTCCAATTAGGTTCATGTCATCGATATAAACTGCTACAATTGCAAATTCGGATCTTGTCCTCTTAATGAACATGCAAGGGCATATTTCATTGTTAACATGTCCCTTCCCAATCAAGTAGTCACTTAGACGGTTATACCACATCCGTCCGGATTGTTTCAATCCATATAGTGAGCATCTTAATTTTATTAAAAACGTGCTCCGTGGTTTAGAGCCACTTGATTTGGGTAAGTGAAGTCCATCTGGAACCTTCATATATATCTCTGAATCTAGATCTCCATAGAGATATGCTGTAACCACATCCATGAGCTGCATGTCAAGTTTTTCGGAAACTACCAAACTGACAAGGTAGCGGAACGTTATAACGTCCATTACGGGAGAATATGTCTCCTCGTAGTCGATTCCAGGGCGTTGTGAGAAACCTTGCGCCACAAGGCAGGCTTTGTATCTAACAACCTCATTTTTCTCACTACACTTTCTAACAAAGACCCATTTATGGCCAACAGGTTTTATATTTGGTGGTGTCAGCGTTATAGACCCAAATACTTGTCTCTTTGTTAGTGAATCCAATTCAGTCGGGATTGCATTTTTCCATTTGGACCAATCTGCTCTTCGTTGACATTCTTCAACGGAGCGAGGTTCGATATCATCGTATTCTATAATTCCTTTTGCAATATGATATGCAAACGCATCATCAATAACCATAGAATTTCTATCCATAATTACATGTATACTAGTGTAATTCATGGAGATCTCTCTATTCTCTGGAATTGGTTCTACTATTGGAGCGTCTTCCAATGGTGTCTCTTGGACATAACCATAATCCGGAATTTTTTCATGAGATGGATTATTTGTATCGATGATTAATGAATTATTTTGTGTCAAGCTCGCTTTCTTTCTTAGGTAAGAATCCATCGAACTTATAGGCCTCCCGTGCTTTCTGGCAGGAGCCATGGGTCTAGCCACTGCATCACCCATAGAGGGGATGTCATGTCCTTTAGTTTTAGGGACATCAATCCTTACAGGTATGTGTTGCAGCAGGTATGTGTGATCTTGTCACTTTAGCGATATCAGAAAACGCATCAGGCATTGATTCTGCTACGTTCTGAAGATCGAGAATCCTCCGCACTTCTATTTCAGACTGTGTGGTTCGGGGATCAAGATGAGATAAAGTGGGGACAGACCACGACAATTCCTGTCTTTTCTGTTGAACATTAGTGTTCTTGTCTCCCCCTAATGACAGGAAGACTGTCTCATCAAAGTGACAATCCGCAAATCTACCGGTAAATAGATCACCTGTCAAGGGTTCTATATAGCGGATAATGCTTGGAGTATCATATCTAACATAAAGGCATAAGCGTCTTTGAGGACCCATTTTGGTGCGCTGTGGCGGCGTAATTGGCACATAGACTGCACACCCAAATATGCATAAGTGTGAGACATCAGGCTCATACCCAGTTACCATCTGGGACGCAGAAAAGGGTTGGGTGGTAGTGGGTCTCAGACGAATAAGCACAGCTGCATGTAATATTGCATAGCCCCAAGCAGAATAGGGAGATTGGTGTGCATAACCAATGCCCTGGCAACCATTTGAAGTTTTTTAATGGCAGCTTCTGCGAGTCCATTTTGGGTGTGTACATGAGGGGCAGGGTATTCGACCTCAATCCCAATGGACATGCAATAGTCATCAAAGGTTCTTGATGTAAATTCTCCAGCATTGTCAAGACGAATTGACTTAATAGGATGATCAGGGTGGTGAGCCCTTAACTTAATGATTTGTGCTAGGAGTTTAGCAAATGCAGCATTTCTTGTGGATAAGAGCATGACATGTGACCAACGTGTCGATGCATCAACCAATACCATAAAATATCTAAATGATCCGCAAGTTGGTTGGATAGGTCCACAAATATCACCTTGTATTCTTTGTAAGAATGGTATATTTTCTTTAGTGTCCTTTGCATAGGATGGTCTTGATCCTACCTTTGCTAAAGAGCAAGCTTTGCAAAACGAATGATATGTTTTAGAAGTAACTCTTTGGACCAATGTTTGGTTCCTACTTCTTTTCGTTTTGAAGAATGGATGTCCGTGTGAAGTTTTTAATATACGGAGCATCATGTCACGACCTGGATGTCCCAAAAGGTCGTGCCAAAGCTTGTATATGTCAGGCTCCCATAAATTGTCATTCATGACATGGTTGGATTCAATGACTCTAATAGTGGTTGCATACAATCCGCTAGAGCGACACATAAGTTTCTCTAAAACTCGTGTATTTCCGTAGTTTGTAGAGGTGATGCAAAGGAACTCTTGTCCATTCTCACAATGTGTTTCCACATGAAAATCATTGGCTCTTATGTCTTTAAAGCTTAATAGGGTCCTTCCGGCCCTTGGAGCATATAGAGCTTCGACGACATTAATATTTGTGCCATTTGGTAACAAAAATTGAGCTGGTCCTCGACCATGAATCAATTGTGATGGTCCTGCCATCGTAGTTAATGAGGATCGACTAGGTGTCATCCATAAAATAATTGCCTAAGTCGCAATATAGTATGTGTGGTGCCACTATCAAGAAGGCATTCCAATTCTCCGGAAAACATACTGAAAATGGATAAAGTTCGGAATATTAACACATGTCCATGACATTGAATGCGATACTTTATTAATAGGGAAAATAGCCAATGATTACATCAAAGTTATTCATAAGTCTATTCCAAATATCAAACTTTTAGACAAATTGTTATCACTTAATCCGTTTGGTAATTCCAATGAATATGACCCAGGAAAGTAGAGAGATGTTGGTGGAGCGAGGCTCACTTAAATACCCTGATCTCAATTGCTTTCCTAGACATCATACTTCATTGGGTACGCCACATAAGAAGGAGTTTAATACAATTGTTATTTATTGACTAAGGCACATTTGCCATTCTTGGAAAATAGAAAGAGGATTATTCTAATCAAAGTCTGTGACATCCTCGTGCTCTTCATTTACAGCTTTGAAGTCCTCAACGGTGAGATTGACATCTTCACTATTTTCATCTTCGGCAAGGTTAGCCTCTTGCTCTCTTGCTTCCCTGTACTCCTTGTAGCGTGCAGCTAATTGGGTACTTGCATGGCATTGTTTAAACCAATGCTCGATTGATCCACATCTATGACACATGTCATTGTGGTTCCCTCCCTTCATTTGAGGTGCAGGTTGTGCAGGTTGTGCACGTTGTGGATATTCCCTAGGAGGGTTGCTGCTACTACCACGGCGCATGGTGCGACCTCCACGGCTCATGGTGCTATTTCCACGGCCAGTGTTGTCATATCTCTCTTTTCCACGTGTGGAGTTGCCATCACGTGTGCCCGCTCTAAAGTTGCGGTTTCCTTCTTTAATGAGGCGGTTATATGGACCTATTCGTCCTTCATGTCCCCTATTATTAGGGTACACATGTCCCTTATTGCTAGGGTACCGCTCCTTGTGCCCTCTCTTGGGTGCATTATAATTTGCCTCACGAACGCTCTTGGTTCCAATGGGTCTTGAATTATAATTCTTTACGAGAATGTTGTCGTGCTTTTCGGCTACCGAGAAAATATTTATGAGCTCACGACAATGTGTTTCCAAATGAAAACCATTGGCTCTTATATCTTTAAAAATCAATAGGATTTTTCCAGCCGTCGGAGCTTATAGAGCTTCAGTGACATTCATATTTATGGCATTTGGCAACATAAATTGAGCTGGCCCTCGACCATGAATTAGTTATGATGGTCCTGCCATCGTAGTCACTGATCATCGACTAGGCGTCATCGGTAAAAATAGTTGCCTATGTCGCAATATAGTATGTGTGGTGCCACTATCAAGAAGGCATTCCAACTCTCTGGGAAACATACTGAAAAATACTAAAGTTCGGATTTTAACACATGTCGATGACATTAAATAATAATGCGATACTTTATTAACGAGGAAAATAGCTAATGATTACATCAAAGTTTCCAGAGTCTATTCCAAAATAAAATCAAACTTAGACAAATTGTAGTTTACTCAATCCGTTTGGTAACTCCAATGAAATATGACCAGGAAAGTAGAGAGAGATGTTGGTGGAGCGAGGCTCGCTTAAATACCACTATCTCAATTACTTTCTTAGACATCATACTTCATTTGATGCGCCACATGAGAAAGAGTTAATACAATTTTTTATTTATTGACTAACGTACATTTGCCATTCTTGGAAAATAGAAAGGACTATTCTAATCAAAGTCTGCAGGCATCCTCGTGCACTTCATTTCCAGCTTTGAAGTCCTCTATGGTGAGATTGACATCTTCACTATCTTCATCTTCGGCAAGGTTGGCTTCTTGCTCCCTTGCTTCCCTGTACTCTTGTAGCGTGCAACTAGTTGGGTACTTGCATGACATTGCTTAAACCAATGCTCGATTGATCCACATCGATGACACATGTCATTGTGGTTACCTCCCTTCATTTGAGGTGCAGGTGGTGCACGTTGTGGATATTCCCTAGGAGGGTTGCTGCTACTACCACGGCTCATGGTGCTACCTCCATGGCTCATGGTTGATAAAACCCGACCCAAGTTTCACCCTGAAACCCAGATACGAGCCTGTGGGACCCACTTTAAGTGAAATTCTACCGAAAAATCGGCATAACCTCCCCTAAAATAGGTTACCAAAAAATTCACAAAACCTGGACATGATTAAAATTAAACTCCTACTCAAATACACATTCCAGTATTTATATTCCAAGTGTATATGTTACATTCAGAAGGTACAAATTCCATCACAACTAGTACGATAACAACTACTCAAGCAAAAGCATTCTCCAAATTTAAGAGGGTTATCAGAGCAATTCTACATAACTAAGCCGATATCATACAAGGTATGTTAAGTAATAACCTACGGTTAAAACGGAAGCCCTGATTCCTACGCCTTGAGTTCCGGGACGCGATCTCGGCAAATCTGAAAGTCTGAGCATTTGAAACCGAAGGGCCCAGGGGAAAACATTTAAAAATCCGTTAGAGTGCGTGGACGAAACTAAAATAAGTTATGAAACCAATGCTTGAATGCTTTCCCATTTTCTTGTTAATAAAATCCGACATGCAGCAAGATTTATGAAACAATTCCAACTCATTCTTTTGAAAACATCCTTTCATGAAAAATCGTTCGATGACTAGAGGGGACTGTTGTCTAGTCGCTGACTAACCACATGTAGTTAGAGGGGACTGCTGACTAACTACCTCATCTGGAGGGGACTGCTGACTAGATGACTCACCGGAGGGGACTGCCGACTGGGATGTATTCTGGAGGGGACTGCCGACTAGGTAATGTACGCATACGCCGAAAATAGCTACTTGCCAACTCCTTTCTTTAAATTCTTTACTTTCCACGAAAACCACATTTACTCAAATAACATTCAATTATAAATTTAATACCATGCTGCATGCATTATTTAAATAAAATAAAAGTCCACTCACAGGTGAGTCTCGCAGCTAATCCTGTAGCCTGGCCGTCTCCTCCTCACTCGAGGGCTCAGTATGTCCTGTAGCAATCGACAAAATATAATTAACCTCAATAAGAAATTAATCTAAGTAACAAAGCTTAATCCCTCGAAAATTATTACTCAACACTCAAAATTCTTCTAACAACCAATTCTCCAATTTAGGATTCAATTCTCAAATTTTGGAATTCCTTACAATTTCAATGCCCTCAAAACTCTTAACAACTCAACCGATTTTTATTTCGATTCCTCAACCATAATTTAACCACCAATTTATAAAATAATTCCCTTTTCAAAATCTCCAACACTTTCAAATTCTCTCTAAATTTCTTTTCAATCCACAATCACTTCTCCAACTTTCCAACACATTAATTCAATACGAAACTGTAACCAGAGCATTTAATCAAGAGTTTTGGACCATAAAATTCAGAAATTAAAACCAAAACCAAAATTATTTCACCAAGAGATTTAACCTATAAAATTATAAACCACAATACTTAAAACAACCACATCCAACATCAAAATTCCAAGGAATATCACTATCCAAGCAGCCACAAATCTAACACAAACTCAAAGATTAAATCCAATTCCGGTCAACCCATTTAGCTCAAAATCATCTCCACAATACACCCAACAACTTCTATACCTGCAACAACCAATAATTTCCAACGATTTGGCTGGAAAAAATCCAAAACACAAACCAAGAATTCGTCAGTTACTGTTCATGACACTGTTCACATTCTCAAATACCTTCAATTCTTCCTCCACCGGTCAAGAGAAGCTGCAAAAGGTTAGGGATGAAGGTTAGCATCATCCCAGCTACCAAAACCCTAAAGAAATCCGGCCGGAAACCGGAGATCAAAGAAAAACCCGAATTTCCTTTTCTTGAAATCTTACCTTAGATGCAAGAGGAGGAAGAGAGGATCCTCTAATGGCCAGTGGTGCGGCCGGTGGAGATGATTTCACCGGAAATGGGCTCCGGTTTCGCAGAGAAGAAAGAAAAGAAAGAAGAGAAAAAAAAGAAGGAAGAAGGAAGGGAGGGCTGGAATCAGGTTCTCCCGATTTCACTCTCTCTCTCCCCTATTTTTTTACCCACTTTCCTTTAAAATAATAACCATAATAGTAAATTTCTATTTTTGGTCATAACTAGAAACTACGTGTCCACGAATTCGATTTTCCATAAACTACGACATTCTCAAAGAAATTTCTTAACTCAACGGACAAAGAAAAGTCAACTCCTCGGCCAATAACGGCAAAAATGTAACTAATAAAGATTTTAAGGTACGGGGCATTACAATGGTGCTACTTCCACGGCCGGTGTTGCCATATCCACCTCTCCCACGTGTGTAGTTACCATCACGTGTGCCCGCTCTAAAGTTGCTGTTTCTTTCTTTATTGGGGCGGTTATATGGACCCATTCGTCCTTCATGTCCCCTGTTATTAGGGTACCACTCCTTGCACCCTCTTTTGGGTGCATTATAATTTGCCTCACGAACGCTCTTGGTTCCAACGGACCTTGAATTATAATTCTTTACGAGGATGTTGTCGTGCTTTTCAGTTACCGACATAACATTAATGAGCTCATTAAACCTCGTAATTCATCCAGCATTGACTTCAGTGCGATATTGATTTGATAGCAAAAGTGATGCGACGGGGAAGGTGGAGATAGTTTTCTCAATTAGCTCTTCTTCTGTGAGAGGTTTTTCACAGAACCTCAACATGGCTTTGAGGAGAAGAACTTCTGAATTGTATTAATCAACATACTTAGAGTCGGAGAGGCGTATATTGTTCCATTGAATTTTCAAGTCAAGGAGGAGGGAATCTTGGATATTGTCAAAGCGCTCTTCTAGCGCTCCCCATAGGTCCCTTGCATCTTTGATGGACATGTACTCTAATCTGAGTGCTTTCTCCATATGGCGTCGCATCAAGATAATTGCTTGTGCATGCTTTGTGGGTGTTCGTTGGAACATAAGACACGCGTTAGGTATAATGCCCCGTACCTTAAAGTTTTTACTAGTTACTTTTTACTGTGGTTGACCAAAGAGTGACTTTTTCTTTAGTCAAGTAAATTAGGAAATTTCTTTGAGAATGTCGTAGTGTACGAAAAATCGAGTTCGTGGACACGTAGTTTGTTTCAATCGGAATTTCGACGGGAAAGTTATGATTTAAAACAAGAGATACTATACTTAGCTTTTGGGTTTTATTTAAGTGATTACCATTTTTGGAAGAGAGAGAAAGTAAAAGCAGATCCAAATCGGGAGAACCCGATTCTTCCTTCCCCTTTCTCCTTCTTTTCGTGCAAAGTAACTGGAGAAAACATTTCCGGCCAATTCGTCGCCGTCAAGCCACCCCAGGTCGTCTCACCGGTCGGCAAGCTTCCTCTCTTCCTCCTCTTCCATCTCAGGTAAGGATTTTAGGTGATTAGGCTTGGAATGAAGCAAATCGAAGAGGAGAGAAAAACTGAAAATTTTTGATTTCTTGATTGGGTTTTTGGCTTCCGGTGATTTTCGGCCTGAAACCTTGGTGAATCTTGTTGTTGGAAGAGCACTGATCTTGTGGGTATGTTTATTGCAGCTTGAATAGACCGGTAGAGGAGAAATTCGAAGGTGAACAGTGACTGACGAAATCTGGATTTTTGAGATTTAATTTCCCCCACTTTTGCTTAGTTTTCGTTGTTGTTGCAGGTATAGAAGTTGATCGGTGTGTTGGTGAGATGATTTTGAACTTGCTTTAGGCTTGAGGTTATTTGGTTTGAGATTTCTTGGAAATTTGATGTTGATTAAGGTTGTTTTGAATATTATGGTTTATAATTTTATGGGCTAGGTCTCTTGGTAAAAGGCTATTGTTGAATTATTTTGTTGGGAAATTAGAGAGGTGATTGTGATTTGAAAAAGGAAAATTTAGAGAGAATTTGAGATTGTTGGAGATGAAATTGTGGATTAAAAAGAAAAGTTAAGAAAGAATTGGAAATTTCGGAAAGGGAATTATTTTATAATTTGGTGGTTAATTATGGTTGAGGAATCGAAAATAAAAATCGGTTGAGTTGTTAAGAGTTTTGAGGGCATTGAGATTGTAAGGAATTCCGAAATTCGAGAATTGAATCCTAAATTGAAGAATTGGTTATTAGAGGAAATTTCTCTTGAGTAATGAGTATTAATTTTCGAGGGATTAAGCTTTGTTACATAGATGAATTCCTTATTGAGGTTAATTATATCATGTTCATTTACTACAGGACGTACTGAGCCCTCGAGCGAGGAAGACACGAGCAGGCAGCAGGATTAGCTGCGAGACTCACCTGTGAGTGGACTTTTATTTTCTTTAAATAATGCATGCAGCATGGTATTAAGTTTTTAATTGAATTACCATTTTAGTAAATATGGTTTCATGAAAGAAATGGATTTAAAGAAAGGAGTTGACAAGGAGGCTATCTTTGGCGCATGCGTATATTACCTAGTTGGCAGTCCCTTCTAGGTAATAGACTGGTTGGCAGTCCCTTCCAAACTATATCTCGGTTGGCAGTCCCTTCCGGTGAGTCATCTGGGTGGCAGTTCCTTCCAGATGACATGTGGTAGTTAGTTGACAGTCCCCTCTAACTACCTGTGGTTAGTTGGCAGTCTCTACTACCCACTGCCTCCTATTCCAGTTGGCAGTCCCTTCCGATACATCATCTGAGTGGCAATCCCTCCCAGATGGCATGAGATGACTAGACAGCAGTCATTTCTAGTCATCAAATGAGTTTTTCTTAAAAATGAATGAGTTGGAAACATTGTGAACTCTAGCTGCATGTCGGTTTTGTTAACAAGAGAAATTGGGAAGCATTCAGATAATTGTTTCATAACGTTTTTTAGTTTCGTCCACTCACTATAACGGTTTTTAAATGTTTTCCCCTGGGCCCCTCGGTTTCAAATGCCCAGATTTTCAGATTTACAGAGATCGCGTCAGGGAACTCGCGGCATAGGAATCAGCTCTTCCGTTTTGTCCGTAGGTTATTACTTAACCTACCTTGTATGATATCGGCTTAGTTATGTAGCATTGCTCTGATAACCTTTTATTTTGGAGAATGTTAATGTTTGAGAATATGTTATCGTATGAAGGTTAAGGTGGAATTCGTACTTTCTGAATGTAATATATACGCTTGGAATGTAAATATTGGAAAATATCTATAAGTGTGAGTTTAGTTTAAAGCATGTCCTGGTTTTGTAAACCCTTGGGTAGTCCATTTTAGGAGAGGTTCTGCCGATTTTTCGGAAGGATTTCACCTAACGTGGGCCCCGTAGGCTCGTATCCTGGTTTCGGGGTGAAACTTGGGTCGGGTTCTGTCATTAGGTGCCTGAATTATGGGCAATATTCCTCTTGATTTGAGATGATTCTCAACGTCGGTTTTCTAGCTATGGTAATCCGAGCCTGTTGAGCCATGGATTTAAAAGTCGAGTCTAGGTTCATTCGACATCCTGAAGATAAGAAGAAAAGATATATTAGTTTCGGAGTTAAAACTTCCACGAAAACTAAAATAATAAGATTTCCGAGCTATGCTACCAAGAAATCAATTTCCAAGAATATTTAGATTAGACCGAAACAATGATGTTTAATATGATCATAAATTGATGCTTGCGGATGCTAATAGTCCGAATATTATGAACACTCTTAGTTCATTTAGCGTGAATTCTAAAATTCGGTTTTTTGATTGCAAGTTCCCGAAAATAAGATAAATGAATAAAAACTCAAAAACATGAACTTTAATCTTTAAAACTGTTGAAGGAAAATCAGATTTGTGTGCCTAATCAAACTAGGAGTAGTTCCATGATTGTAATAGGAGAGAAAGATCTAGAATTCCCATTCTTATTCAGAATAGTTTTCCTTGTATCATTAGAACATGTACTTTGTAATCTATATATATAGGGTTCCTATTCACAATAATGATATACAATTCTCTCATCAATCTCTCTTGAATTACCTCATTATTAAACATGTTATCAGCACGAGCCCTAACCACAAGAACAAAAACCAAAACCCGAAAACTCTACAAACCAAAATCTGCCGCAGCTCTTAACCCGTGCTAGCCGCCACCGCAGCCTGCCCTGCGCTACAGGCCCAAGCGCTCCTACTGCCCGCTTGCGTGCCCGTGCGCCTTTAGTTTTGCGCTGCTGTCCTGCAGCCCCTGCAACGCTGCCACACATCTGCTGCCCTTGCAGCACCGACGCACACCAACTGCATCCTTCTCTGTTCCTGTGCACGTCCGTCTGCTTGCAAGCCCTAAAACACCTAGTTCGAGACGTCAGATCAAAATATTTCCTTCATCAAAGTCATTCATCTCTGTCTCTTCTATCTGACCTTAAAATTACAGCCCTATCAGATTTGTTTTGAGACCTGCACGCTAATAGAGCTGTTCAGAAGCGAATTTGTTCCGATTTTTAACAAGTATTTAAGATTAAAGTTCTTACTTTTGAAATTTAATTTCTCTTCTTTTCTTCGGGGACTTGCAACCTCCCTCTTGTACATCCCACCTTTCTTATAACGTGGGTTCGATTCTTGAAAAAACGGAATCGTGGGGATTCACGCTATTAACAAACTAAGAGCGTTCGTAAGACTTCGGACTAAAAGCGTCCGTAAGCATCGGTTATGACCATATAAACATCATTGTTTCGGGCTAATGCAATTATTCTTAGAAATAGATTTTTTGGTAGCATAACTCAGAAATCTTATTATTTATTAGTTGTCGTGGAAGTTTTAACTCTGAAACTAATATACTTCTTCTTCTTATTTTCAAGATGTCGAAGCTGAAGCTTGACTTTCCTATGCTTGACTCAACTGGCTTAGAATATCACAGTTGGGTCACGGATGTTGAGAACCACCTCACTTCAAAAAGGATCCTACCCATAATTCAGGCACCAAACGCTGATCTAATATTCGAGCGTACGACTACAAAGAATGCCAACGCTATCGTCTTAATGAGACGTCACATGGATAAATCACTCCGATTGGAGTACATGGCAATCAAGGATGCTAGAGAATTATGGGTTGTGCTAGAAGAGCGATTTGGTAATGTTAAGGACTCCCTCCTCCCCGACTTGAAAGTTCAATGGACCAATCTACGATTCGCTGACTTCAAGTCTGTAGCTGAATATAATTCAGAAGCTCTACGCCTCAAAACCATGCTGGGGTTCTGTGGACAACCTGTCACGGAGCAAAGCTAATTGAGAAAACTCTTTCCACCTTCCCCGTCTCAGCAATCTTGGTATCAAAGCAATATCGAACCGAGTGCAATACTGGACGGATCACGAGGTTTCATGAATTAATTAATGTCATGTCTGTAGCTGAAAAGCATGATAATATCCTCGTAAAGAATTATAATTCAACGTCTGTCGGAACTAAGAGCGTTCAAGAGGCGAATTATAATAATGCACCCAAAGGATGGCGCAAGGAGCGAAACCCTAAAAATAAGGGACACAACGGATGATTTGGTCCATATAACCGCCCTACAAAGGAAGGAAATCGTTAGAATGAAGGACGAACACATGGCAATACATGGCAACGTGGGAGAGGAGGTTGTGGAGCTCCAGGACGTGGTGGAGCCGCCTAAGGCCGTGGGAATGGAGCCAATCCCTCTAGGGACTCCATCCAAGTGCAAGCAATGAACCTTAATTAAGGGGAGGCGATCACAATGACATGTGTCATCGATGTGGATCAAGTGAGCATTGGTTCTAGCAATCAACTAGCTGCACGTTACAAGGCATATAGGGACTTTAGAGAGCATGAAGCCTATCTTGTCGAAGAGGGAGAAGATGGTGGTGATGCCAACGTCAATCTCACCATAGCGGACTTCAAATTTGACAAAGAATTACACAAGGATGCTGCAGATTTTGATTAGTATAGTCCTTTATTTTCCAAGAATTATATAATGGCAATTATGCCTTAATCAATAAAAGGACGTATTGTATTAACTCTTTCCAAGTAGGCGTACTCAAGAGTAATTGTGATGTGTAGGAAATGTTTGAACTGAGAGAACGGTTTTAAAAGTGAGCAATGCTCCACCAAAATCTCGTCTTACCTTACCTGGTCACAACCAAATTGAAATTACCAAACGGATTGAGTGACTACAACTTGTCTAAACCTTGATTGTTCATTTGGGTTAGATTTTGGTTAAGAAACTTTGATGTAATCATTGGCTATTATTAATAAAGTCTCGATTTATTTTATTCAATGTCTTGGACATATTTTAATTTCGAACTTTATTATTTTACAGTATGTTTCCTAGAGAGCTAGAATGCCTCGTGGACAGTGCAACTACACATACCATCTTTGAAACAGGCAATTGTTCCTATGGATGGAGCCTACTCGATCTTCTGTGACTACGATGGTTGGATCATCTCAATTGATTCATGGTAGAGGACCAGCCCAATTTATGTTGCCATATGGCACAACTTTAAATGTCACCGAAGCTCTTTATGCTCCTAGGGCAGGAAGAACCCTATTGAGTTTTAAAGATATAAGAGCTGATGGTTTTCATGTGGAAACACATTGTGAGAATGGACAAGAGTTCCTTTGCATCACCTCTAACGACTACGACCATAAAAGAGTCTTAGAGAAACTTATGTGTCAATCTAGTAGGTTGTATGCAACCACTATTCGAATAATTGAATCCAATCATGCTATGAGAGATGATTTATGGGATTCTGACACATATAGGCTTTGGCACGAACTGCTTGGGACATCTAGGTCGTGATATGATGATCCAAATATTAAAGACTTCACACGAACATCCATTTTTCAGAACGAAAAGAAGTAAAAATCAGTTTTTGGACACCGAAAGAGCACATGCGCCTCACGGCACCGTTCACCCCCAAAACAGGCCATCTTGGCCGGCGCTGCCGTCCCCCTTCGGCCCAAGGGTGCTTTGACGCCACCAATGCTCTTTTGTCTCCAAGTTTTACTTCTAAAGTCAATTGTGACTTCATGGCTCAACCAAAATCCTTATTGGTTGTTTCTAAAGGCCATCATTCGTTCTGCAAAGCCTGACTTTTTAGCAAAATTAGGATCGAGACCATCCTATGCAAAGGAGACTAAAAAAAAAAAAATCATTCTTGCAAAGAATCCAGGGTGATATTTGTGGACCTATTCAACCACCTTGCGGACCATTTATATATTTTATGGTATTGGTTGATGCATCGAGACGCAGGTCACATGTCATGCTATTGTCCACAAGGAATGCTGCATTTGCTAAACTCCTAGCTCAAATTATTAAGTTAAGGGCTCACCACCCTGATCATCCTATTAAGTCTATAAGATTAGACAATGCTGGAGAGTTTACATCAAAAACTTTTCATGATTATTGCATGTCCATTGGGATTGATGTTGAACATCCAGTTCCTTATGTTCACACCCAAAATGGTCTCGCAGAAGCCGTCATTAAATGACTACAAATGGTCGCTAGGGCATTGGTAATGCGTACCAATCTCCCTATTTTTGTTGGGGGTTATGCAATATTACATGCAGCTTTGCCTATTCGTCTGAGGCTCACTGCCACCCAACCCTTTTCTGCATCCCAAATGGTGACTAGGTATGAGCCTAATGTCTCACACTTACGCATATTTGGGTGTGCAGTTTATGTGCCTATTGCGCCACACAGTGCACCAAAATGGGCCCTCAACGACGATTAGGCATTTATGTTGGATATGATTCTCCAACAATTGTCCGCTACTTAGAACCCTTGATTTGCATATTTGCAGATTGTCAGTTCAATGAGACAGTCTTCCCATCGTTAGGGGGAGATAAGAACATCAATGTTCAACAGGAACAACAAGAATTGTCGTGGTTTGTCCCTACTCTGTCTCATCTTGATCCCCGAACCGGACAGTCCGAAATTGAAATGCGGAGAATTCTCGATCTTCATAACATAGCAGAATCGATGCCTGATGTGTTTTCTGATATCACTAAAGGTGACGAGATCACACATACCTGCTTCAAACGTGCGTGCAATAAATGATGTCCCTAAAATTAGAGGATATGACTCCATCTTAAGGGCACCTGAGTATGGCGCCAACGTCCCCTCTCATAGTGATAGTGACATTTTGGCTAGGCCCACAGCTCCTACCACGAAGCGCGGGTGGCCCATATGTTCGATGGATTCTAGCCCAAGAAAGAAAGTGAGTTTGGCACAAAATAATCCATTAATCATCGATGTAAATAATCCATCTGATAAGAATATTCTGAATTATGGCCGAATTATGGTTATGTCCAAGAGACACACTAGGGGACTCTCCAATGTCAAAACCAATTCCAGAGAATAGAGAGATCTCCATGAATTACACTAGTGTACATGAGATGATGGATAGAAATTCTATGGCAATTGATGACTCATTTGCATATCATGTTGCAAAAGGAATCATAGGATATGATGATATCGAACCTCGCTCTGTCAAAGAATGTCAATGAAGAGCAGATTGGCCTAAATGGAAAGATGCGATCCAGGCTGAATTGGATTCACTAGCAAAGAGACAGGTTTTTGGGCCTATAACGCAGACACCCCCAGATATAGAACCTGTTGGCCATAAATGGGTCTTTGTTAGAAAACGTAATGAGAAAAATGGGGTGGTTGGATATAAAGCTCGCCTCGTGGCGCAAGGTTTCTCACAACGCCCTGGGATCGACTACGAGGAGACATATTCTCCCGTAATGGACGTTATAACGTTCCGCTACTTTGTCAGTTTGGTAGTTTCTGAAAAACTTGACAGGCAGCTTATGGATGTGATTACAACATATCTCTATGGGGATCTAGATTCATATATATATATATATATATATATATATATGGGCTAAATACAGATTAATACCCTGTAGTTTGGGTCCAAAATCAATTCAGTCCCTGAACTTCTAATTTCATCAGAAACACCCTTGCACTTTCAATTTTGATATAATATGTCCAATTTGTTAGTTTTCCAACAATTGAGTTATTTAACTTGTTAACGTGGCTCATATATGGCCTATGTTTTATAATGTGGTGTCTGCAGGCCACGTCTAGTCAATTTAAGAATGAGTCCTACTATTAAAAATAAATAGTTTTTCAACAAATAATCTAACTATAACTTGAACCAATAACAAAATATTAACGAATTGGACCTCTTAGATCAAAATTGAAAGTGCAGGGGTGTTTTTGATGAAATTAGAAGTCCATGGACTGAATTGATTTTGGACCTAAACCACAGGGTAATAACCAGTATTTAGTCATATATATATATATATATATATATATATATATATATGAAGGTTCCAGATGGACTTCAATTACCCAAATCAAGTGGCTCTAAACCACGGAACGCATTTTCAATAAGATTAAAATGCTCACTATATGGATTAAAACAATCCAGACGGATATGGTATAACCGTCTAAGTGACTACTTGATTGGGAAGTGATATATTTATAATGAAATATACCCATGCGTGTTCATTAAAAGAACAAGTTCCGGATTTACAATCGTAACAATTTATGTCGATGACATGAACCTAATTAGAACTCTAGATGAGTTAAAAGAAACTGCTAAATTCTTGAAATCCAAATTTGAGCTGAAAGATCTTGGGAAAACACAGTTTTGTCTCGGTTTAGAACTCGAGCACTGTAGTGATGGGATTTTGATCCATCAGTCTGCATATACTCAAAAAATTCAAAGGCGCTTTAATGAAGATAAAGTAAAGCCTGTGAGTACCCCCATGATCGGTAGTAGTCTTGAGCCCGGAAAAGATCCGTTTCGTCCAAAGGATGAGGACGAAGAACCATTAGAGGCCGAAGTGCCCTATTTAAGTGAAATACGCGCATTATTGTACTTAGCTCAATGCACAAGACCGGACATCTCATTCGCATTGAACTTGTTTGCCCGACATAACTCTGCGCCAACACACTGCCATTGGATTGGTGTAAAGACAATCTTTCGATACCTAAGTAGTACGATTGATATGGGCCTATTTTATCCCTACAGAGAGAGAAGATATGACGGAAATTTGGGATCGAACCCCAAGAGGCAAAGAGCCACCATCCAAGAAGCAACCGCTGGCCATGTTGCCGCTGCCAGCACCGCCGCCGTCCATGGTGGCCGGCCTCACCCTACTCTCCTCCATCAAAATGACAATGATGTTTTGATGGGTTTTGCTGATGCATGGTATCTCTCTGACCCTCACAAAGGTCGCTCCCAAACAGGTTATGTCTTTATCATGGGAAGCATTGTGATATCTTGGAGGTCTACAAAGCAGATCCTTGTTGCTACTTCCTCAAATCATGCAGAGATTATCGCTCTACATGAAGCTATACGTGGATGTATATGGCTAAATTAGACACATTCGAGGAAGTTGTGGTTTGAAGTCTACCACGGATGAACCTACATGCATTTATGACGATAATACAGCTTGTATTGAGCAAATGAAGTTATGTTTCATCAAGGGCGACAACACCAAGCATATATCGCCTAAATTCTTTTACAATCAGCAACAACAATCACTTCTAAAGATTGAAGTAAATCAAATCTGATCAGAGGATAATGTAGCGGACTTATTCACTAAGTCGTTACCTAAATCTACCTTCGAGAAACATATGAAGAGCATCGGATTGAGAAAGTTATTTGAACTCCCATGATTGTAGCAATTAGGGGGAGATATCGACATCAGGGGGAGTTTTGATGTCTACATGTTCGATCTCGAAGAGTAGAGGACGTGTTGTACTCTTTTTCTCCTCCTCGAGCGTGTTTTTGTCCCACAGGGTTTTTCACTCGAGCAAGGTTTTTAACGAGGCAACGAATGAAGCGTCACCACCAAGTTTGAGCGGCACAAGGGGGAGTGTTGAAGGAAAATTTGATTTATCTGCCTAATCAAACTAGGAGTAGTTCCATGATTGTAATAGGAGAGACTGTTCTAGAATTCCTAGTCCTATTCAGAATAGTTTTCCTTGTATTATTAGAACATGTACTTTGTAATCCCTATATATAGGGCTCCTATTCTCAATAATGATATACAATTCTCTCATCAATCTCTCTTGAATTACCACATTCTTAAACAAAAACTTACTTGTTGAAATCCCGAACAAGATGCTTCGGGGCGTGCAAGCAAGCTGATCTGCACAGGAACGAGCGTGCTGAACAGCTTTGAATGATGAACTTCCTCTTCTCTTGTCGATTTGCAATTTGAATCCTAGAGCAATATCGTGCTGATAACGTGTTTGAGGGCAAGCGAAAATTAATAGAGAGAGGGAGAGAGTAATGTGTATTTATTCTTCTCTCAATGGAGGGTTTATATAGGAATACAAAGCTAGTGTGAATGCTCTAAGAAAAAACCAATTTGGTAACTATGATCATCATCAAACAACTCCACATGGTTGCTTCAATGATGATATTTTCCATGCTTGTTGCCTCTCTACATGTTTTATGTCACACAAGTCTTCATATCTATATTTATACACTCAAGTATCATATCTATACGCTCAAATACCTATTACATGATATAAACATTTATACTATAACAAAAACCACCGGCTTGTCCTTTTCCTATTCTATGTTGCATGCCATGTTTGTTGTTTTGAATGTCAATTGTGTTTTGTATTTATCTACAGGTAAATAGCTAGCTTCAGAAGGATCGATTGTGATTTACAGTTTTGTTCATATGACGATCGATCTTCCACGATAGCGACAGTCTAGAAAGTGTGGTCTTACCCAATACATCACCATTACGCTCCAGAAGTTTGACTAATCTTTCAGTGATCAATGTTTTTTTTATTCTCTTTGTGTTACTGACCGCTACCACAGAAGACCGTCAAATTTCATTCATGTCTTTTCTTTCAAGACCAAGTTACCGGCCGGTAATTTTGACCGAGTAACCCGCAATCATTGCCGATGCAGGTTTGCATTATACAATTGTTTTCAACTCTTTTAGCTAGTACGTGCTGCAAGGGTAACAGAGTTGTCCTTGGTCTTTCCAGTGTTCTATCAGGTTCCTTGTACTACTTTTCAATGATATGAATTACCAAAAAGAAAAGAAAAACTTTTCAATGATATGTTTTTTAGTCTCTATTATTTCTGAGTTCTGACCAATCCCGTGGGAATATCATGAAATATCTTGCTTGAGGAACTTATGACTTTTCTTTTTCAGAATAAAAGCAGTAAATAGTTGACTAAAGCAACCTGCCATGAATGACAATGCAGCAAGCCAGACTAGCTTGCATCAGCTTTGCAACACTATCTCTGTAATGGCCATGCTTCTTCCTCTAATTTGCTTGATATCATCATTCTTTAGCTTCTTTTCGTTTTCATCTCCTGCAACAGATACTCTTACACCTTCAGACACATTGAGAGATGGTCAAATCCTGGTTTCAGCTGGTGGAGTTTTTGAGCTTGGCTTCTTCGCTGAAAGCTTTTCAGGCTATCACTATCTGGGAATTTGGTTGAGAGCCGATGCAAGCAAGGTTGTCTGGGTTGATCGAGATACTCCCATATTGGATTCATCAGGCATGCTTCAAATCCTGTCTGGGAATTTGGTTCTCACAGACCGTCGACAAGTGCAATTGATAGTCAACACAGGAAGTCTTGCCACGGCCACAACTGCTAACACAAGTGCAACACTCCTTGATACTGGAAATTTTGTCCTCAAGGAAGCAGATACAGGTAATACTATATGGCAAAGTTTTGATATACCGAGTGATACTTATCTTCCTGGGATGAAACTTGGGTTGTTTGGCCGAAACATATTTCACAGTATTGTTTCTTGGGCAAGCCCCCAAAACCCAGCTCGTGGCATCTTCACCTTAAGCATTAATAGCAACGACAGCAGAAAGCTTTCAGTTCAGCGAGGAAATAATGGAGAGAAAATAGATATCAGTTTCTGGGATGGAAATGGCATCCGGTTTATATTTGAAAATTCAACTGCCACTATGTACAATTTTAGCTTCCAGTCCAATGCATCCGAAGCATTCTACACTTTTACTACCAGTAAGAATTATGACCTTGTGTGGTTTGTGATGAATTACACTGGAAACCTGGACCAATATTTTATGGTGGATGGGAAGATCTCGTCTGTGAGTCATGCTTTGTGTGAGGAGTCAGCCGGTGGTAGTACTCGGACGTGCTTTAGTACAATACCTTCTAACTGTGAAGATGGTGCTGATTTTTCTCAGATTAATGGTTTGCTGCCATCTACATCTAATACTACAGGTTCCCTAAATATGGTGATTACTGATTGTGAAACTTTCTGCAAGAACAATTGTTCTTGTACTGCATTCGCTTCAGTTCAGAATGGTCAACCAGGATGTCAACTTTACTATGGGAGTAAGCAGGATTTATTGAAGAACATAGAGAAGGGGGCAGGGCTTATTTACATCCGGGGTAGTGCTCCAAGTGGTGAGTCCTAATTAACCCACCTAAGATAATACTGCATATGCATGCAATGCTTTCCTATTGTTATTACTCGATTAATAAAGAGATGTTATTAAACTTGAATGGTGGCCTTGTCTGTCTAGATGCTAAGAAGTGGAAACTCAGGTTGGCTGTGGCGATTCCTGTAGCTTCTCTCATGGTTCTTATTCCAATCTTCTTCACCTGCTACCTGTGCTGGAGAAAGCGACTGAAAGGTTAGAGTTTGTTTGTCATTAGCTTGACTACATTGCTAAATGTTATTGTGTAAGAAAAACAATTGTGGCAGTGCTACTGTATGCAAAGAGTGCTTTCATTAGACTAGTATGAGAAGAATAGAATGTCTAAATAATTTTTTTGCCCTGATTTTCCTCATCAAGAAGGCAGGTCTGACCCTTGTTTACTTAATTTAAACAGAAGAACAAACTCAACAAGAAGCCATTTTCAATTCTGATCAAGTGAGATTATTCCATGCGTCGCCATTTCATCACCATGAAGTTGGAGGTGTGAATAACATGGAACTAGGCATATACAAGGATAAAGAATTGCCCCTTTTTAGTTTTGCCACCATAAAGAAGGCAACAAATTACTTTGCAGAGTCTAATAAACTTGGAGAAGGTGGATATGGGCCTGTCTATAAGGCAAGAATCGGTTCCCTGCTTTACATCTATGAATTTTAATTTTGGCATTGCCAACATTTTCTTAACCTTCTGCATCTTTGTATATCCTACTGAGTTAAACAGGGTAAGTTGCTAGTTGAAGGACATGAAATTGCAGTGAAAAGGCTGTCCAAGATTTCCAGGCAAGGGTTGAGGGAGTTCAAAAACGAAGTCTTACTGATTTGTAAGCTTCAACATAGAAACTTGGTTAGGCTTCTGGGATGCTGCATTGAAGCAGAAGAAAGCATACTGATTTACGAGTACATGCCCAACAAAAGTCTAGATTTCTTCATTTTTGGTTGGTCCATAATCTTTTAAGCTGTTAGCTACACTCTGTTTCTTATTTTAAATACTCTGTTGCAAGGTTAACTATCTATGTTCACAGGACAGACTCAACCAAACAGGTACTTTTGGATTGGAGAAGGCGTGTTAACATAATTGAAGGGATTGCACAAGGTCTTCTATATCTTCACAAATACTCGAGATTAAGGATCATTCACCGTGATTTAAAGACCAGCAATATTCTGCTGGACAGTGACATCAACCCCAAGATTTCTGATTTTGGCATGGCAAGAATTTTCAGGGACAATGACATTAGAGGAAAAACAAACCGGGTTGTTGGTACATTGTAAGTATATATACAGAAAAATATACACTTCTCGAGATCGACATGCTCATATCTTTTGGTTCCTTAATAAGATATTTGTTCCACATTTACTCATCAGATTGCTAATATCAAATTGAAATGATGACTTCCAACTCTGAATATTGAATATGGTATATAGAGCATGATTTTATCTGTTGTTCATCTTGTAATGCATTGGCCTCTGATTTCTAGTGGTTATATGTCTCCTGAGTACGCAATGGGCGGTCTCTTTTCTGAAAAATCCGATGTCTTTAGCTTTGGGGTGATCTTACTAGAGATCATAAGCGGCGAGAAGAATATTGCATTCTTTGAGGCTGATCACTCTCTGAACTTACTCAGCAAAGTAAGCAACCTTGAACTTATCCAGTCACTTTTTACATATGTGCATGTATCTGTAGCTAATTTCGATTAATTGTTCTAGGCTTGGCATTTGTGGAAAGAAGGAAGCAGCATGGAGTTAATGGATTCAACACTGCGTGCTTCGTGTTCAAGCAGTGAAGTTATCAGATGCATACAGATGGGTCTTCTGTGCGTACAAGAAAAAGCTATTGATCGACCAACCATGTCGGATGTTGTTTCTATGCTAAGCAATCAGCCATTTGCTCTGCCTCTTCCCAAAGAACCTGCATTTTTGAGTCATTCAAGCTCCACTGATACAGATTCATCTTCCAGTAGGCAAAGATATTACTCTCAAAATGATATGACAATTTCAGAAGAATGTGGCCGGTAGAAACTTAGAAGTCACCAGGGGTTTGTAGTTCATAATATTGTTGCCGCTAAAGAGTTCATTTCACTTGTATAAACGTTGTAATCAGTGCAAAAGGAAATGCACATTTTTCACCTTATACAATTGTAATTAGGGGCACATTGTAGTATATTGTACAATTGTTTCAACTCTCCTAGATAGTGGAGAAATGGTAACAGAGGTGTCCTTGAATCTTTATACAACATTTAATAAGCTATATTTTTAGTTGTATATATATATAGTGTCCTTGTACAACTTTTCAATGATATGTTTTTTATTCTCTATTATTTCTGACCAATTCCCTGGAATATCATCAAACTTCTTGCTTGAAGAACTTATATCTTTCAGAGAAATAGAGTAACCTTAGCCGCCTAGAGCGAGTTACGTACAAAGAAGAAAACCCTAGGTTTCTCTATGCTTGGTCATGATCATGGACGCTGTGGATGAGATGGCAGTAAGACTGGCGGCATCTCTGGGTTTGGCTGATGGACGAAGGCAGGTGGATTTGAGGCCACCACGAGGCGAGGGTTTGCGGAGATCACAAACTTACTTGGTTGGCAAGCTTATGACTATTAGGGCGTTCAACAAAAGCTCTTTCATGGGGATGTTCAGAAGGGCCTAGAGACTTAATGGCACATACACAGTGCAGAAGTATGATGACAAGTTCCTATTCACTCTGTCGGATCTGAACAGAATTCTCCGTGGAGGCCCCTAGTGATGGGCCAGTCCCTCCTTAATTGGAGGAGACAAAGAAAGAAAGCAGGAGACAAAGAAAGTAAAAGTAGCAGAAGACAAGGAAATGAAAACATGCAAAAGAAAAAGAAAAAAAAAAGGTAGAATGCATGCCGGCATTGAAGAAAGAGCTGTGAGAGATGGGGATATATATTCCCATATAGGCAGGGAAAAGATAGAGAGCAGAAGCAGAAAGAGGGAGAGAGTGCAGAAACAAAAGAGGCAGAGAGCCCAAACTACAAACGGTGTGAGAAAAATATCTTCATCCAAGTAGAGAGTGAAGAGTGTTTTACTACATGTTGAGAGTGTAGTTGTGGTTATGTAGCAAAACAAGTGAGATAGAGTTTCCTTCAAGTAGTGTTCTTGAAGTTGTATATCTCTTGTACCCATATTATCATAGTGGAAGTTCTTATTGTTACTGCCACGTGAACGTAGGCATTTTGTCGAACCACGTTATATCTGGTGTTCACTTTCTTTTACTCACTTTATTTCCTTGCATATTCATCCTTTTTGTGGTTGGAGTTGTTATTTTCATTCTATTACTTTTCCCAACAGTGGTATCAGAGCTCTTGGTTCGTGTGGTGTTAGAATGGAAGGTTCAAGGAGTACCATGATCCGACTCAACCACTCTAATTGGATTACATGAAAGCCGAGAATGGAGGATATTCTCTATTACAAATATTTGCATGAGCCAATCAAAGGAGAGGAGGCCAAGCCAGAAAGAAATTCAGTTCCGACTTGGACGAAGATGAACCGCAAAGCGATCGGTCATATCGCGAATGGGTGGATGACAGTGTATTCCACCATGTGTCTAATGAAACCAATGCACATGAATTATGGCTGAAGTTGACGTCCTTATTCGAGAAGAAGACTGCTGCCAAGAAAGCATTTCTAATCAAGGAGCTCGTAAACATGAAGTACAAAGATGGTGTTAAAGTGATCGAGCACCTCAACAACTTCTAAAGTACAATCAATCAATTGGCCACGATGGACATGAAGATTGATGACGAGTTGCAAGCCTTGTGGCTATTGGGATCATTGCCGGACAATTGGGAGACCATTGTTGTAACTGTAAGTAATTCTGCTCCTGATGGTGTATTGTCTATGGATAATGTTAAAAATAACATGTTGAATGAAGAAAAGCTTCAAGCTCGGGCAATAGCCAGTCTTTGTGGCAGAGAATAGAGGAAGGAGCAAAAGCAGAGGACCTAAAGGCCATGGAAGGAGTGTGAGCAGATCCAGAACAAGATTCAATGGAAAATGCCATCATTGTGGTATTTTTGACCACATGAAGAAGAATTGTAACAAGTTGAAGAAGGATCCGAAGGACGGTCAAGATGGCAATACTCATCAACCGAACGATGACACGAGAAACACTGCAGCTTCCGTGTCTCATAATGAATGTGAGTTCCTTTGTCTTAAAGGTGAATGCTTACATGTTGATGATTGCCTGGTGTTGCATGGGTCGTTGATTCTGGAACCTCTTTCCATGCTAGTCCACACTTGGAGTACTTCAATACATACCAAGGCAGTGACTTTGGGACTGTGAAGATGGGAAACGATGGTTACTTCAAGATTTCAGGAATTGGAGATATCTGTTTTGAGACCGATTTGGGCAACAAGCTTATGTTAAAAGATGTTAGACATGTTCCAGGTCTACGTCTCAATTTGATGTCAACCGGTGTGCTTGACCGACAAGGGTTTCATCATCATGGAGGTGATCAAAAGTGGAGGCTTACCAAGGGATCATTGCTGGTTGCTAGAGGGAAAATGTGTTGCACCCTCTATAAGACATACGGCAAAATATGCAAAGGAGAGTTGAATGTTGCAGACGACTCTTCTCCAAGTTTATGGCACAAGCGACTAGGTCATATGAGTGAGAAGGTATTGCAAGTTTTGGCAAAGAAGTCTTTAATTCCCTTTGCCAAAGGTACCTCACTTGACTCTTGTGATTATTGTTTATTTGGTAAACAACATAAAGTTAGTTTCACAAGAACATTTACAAGGAAAGAAAATGTATTAGACCTAGTACACTCAGATGTATGTGGCCCTATGGAAGATGAATCACTAGGTCATAATAAATATTTTGTCACTTATATTGATGATGCTTCACCAAAGGTTTGGGTTTATTTGTTGAAATCAAAAGACCAGGTGTTTCAAACCTTTAAGGAGTTCCATGCCATGGTGGAGAGGGAGACAGGAAGAACCCTCAAATGTATCCGTAGTGACAATGGCGGAGAATACACTTCGAATGAGTTCAGAGATTATTGTTCGAAGCATGGCATCAAACACGTGAAGACAATTTCCGGCACCCCACAACCTAATGGTGTAGTAGAGAGGATGAACCGCACCATTCTAGAAAAAGTGAGAAGCATGCTGAAGACGACCAACCTAGCAAAGAAGTTTTGGGGTGAAGCAGTGACAACCGCATGTTACCTTATTAACCGAACGCCATGTGTACCGTTGGGCTTGGAGACTCCCGAAGGCGTATGGACCGGTAGAAGCACTTCATATTCCCACTTGAGGGTGTTTGGGTGCAAAGCATTTGCATATGTGCCAAAGGAGCAAAGATCAAAGCTAGATGACAAGGCCATGCTGTGTATCTTTCTTGGATATGGCAATGAATAGATGGGCTACCAATTGTGGAATCCAAAGACCAAGAAATTATTCAGAAGCAGAGATGTGGTGTTCCATGAAGGTCAAACCATTGCGGATTTTGACAAAAATGAAGTAGAACATGCAGACCAGCTCACATATTCATCACCGCTTCAAGGAGAACATAGTGAAAAAGTTTAAGATATGGTAAATGAAGATGTTCCTGATATGGCGGAAGCAGAAGCAGCAGAACTTGAAGATAATGATCAAGGGGAGCCAAATCAGGGGGAGCAGCCAGAAAATGCCCAAGTACCAGTTCGAAGATCCAATAGAGAGCCAAAGCCAAATACCAAGTATCATTCTTCACAATATATTTTGGTTACCAGTGATGGAGATGATCCATATTCCAGATACATTATGTTGACCAATGATGGAGAACCTGAATGCTTTGAGGAGGCAAAGACTCATGCAGACTGTGATAAGTGGATGTTGGCAATGAAGTCTGAAATGGAGTCCTTATTGAAGAATGACACCTATGAATTGGTGGAGCTTCCTAAAAGCAGAAAAGCACTCAAAAATAAATGGGTGTTCAAGTTGAAGAGAGATGAGAATGAACAGTTGACAAAGTTCAAGGCTCGCTTGGTAGTGAAAGGTTTTGGGCAGAAGGAAGGAATAGATTTTGATGAGATCTTCTCACCAGTTGTCAAGCTGACTTCTGTCAGAGTCATTTTGGGCATGGCAGCTAGCATGGATCTTGAGGTGGAGCAGTTAGATGTGAAACGGCATTTCTTCATGGTGATTTGGAAGAAGAAATATACATGGAGCAACCAGAAGGTTTCGAGGTCGAGGGAAAGGAGCACATGGTTTGCAAGTTGAAGAAAAGTCTATACGGGCTTAAGCAAGCACCAAGGCAATGGTACAAGAAATTTGACTCATTCATGGTGGGTCATGGATACAAGAGAACCGATGCAGATCCATGTGTGTATCTCTAGTAGTTTACTGGAGGTAACTTCATTATTTTGTTGATCTATGTTGATAGTGGGCAAAGACGTTTCTATGATTCGCAAGCTGAAAGCATATTTATCAAAGTCATTTGATATGAAAAACTTAGGGCCAGCTAAGCAGATTTTGGGCATGGAGATTGCTCGTGACAGGAAAGCGAAGAAATTATGGCTGTCACAAGAGAGGTATATTGAACGGGTGCTTGAAAGGTTCAACATTAAAGAAGCTAAGCTAGTAAGCTCACCTCTAGGCAATCATTTCAAGTTAAGCAGATTATAATGTCCAACTACACAAGTGGAGAAAGACAAGATGGCAGGTATCCCTTACTCGTCAGCTATTGGTAGTCTTATGTATGCCATGGTATGCACTCGCCCTGATATTGCACATGCAGTTGGTGTTGTTAGAAGATATCTTTCTGATCCTGGCAGAGAGCATTGGGAAGCTGTCAAGTGGATACTCAAATATTTGAGGGGCACCTCAAAGTTGTGTTTATGTTTTGGTGGATCAGAACCAATCTTGGAAGGTTTTACAGATGCAGATTTGGCAGGAGACCTTGATAATCGAAAGTCCACTTCTGCATACTTATTTACATTTTCTGGGGGAGCTCTGTCATGGCAGTCCAAGTTACAGAAGTGTATTGCATTATCCACCACAAAATCAAAGTTCATAGCAGCAAATAATCTGGCAAGGAAATGATATGGCTGCAAAGATTCGTTCAAGAGTTGGGTGTGAAGCAAGAAAATTACGTGGTACATTGTGATAGTCAGAGTGCTATTCACTTGAGCAAAAATTCAATGTATCACCCTCGCACTAAGCACATTGATCGCCGTTATTATTGGATTCAAGATGCAGTGTCAAAGAAATTTTTCCAGTTGAGGAAAATCCACACCAACAAGAACATTTCAGATATGTTGACTAAAGTTTTTCCACAACAAAAGTTTGAGTTTTGCAGAAGCGCGTCAGGATTGACGCATCTCTCCATCTAAGTCGGGAGGGGGAGATTGATGGGCCAGTCCCTCCTTAATTGGAGGAGACAAAGAAAGAAAGCAGGAGACAAAGAAAGTAAAAGTAGCAGAAGACAAGGAAATGAAAACATGCAAAAGAAAAATAAAAAAAAAAGGTAGAAAGCATGCCAGCATTGAAGAAAGAGCTGTGAAAGAGGGGGATATATATTCCCATATCGGCAGGGAAAAGATAGAGAGCAGAAGCAGAAAGAGGGAGAGAGTGCAGAAACAAAAGAGGCAGAAAGCCCAAACTACAAACGGTGTGAGAAAAACATCTTCATCCAAGTAGAGAGTGAAGAGTGTTTTACTATATGTTGAGAGTGTAGTTGTGGTTAAGTAGCAAAACAAGTGAGAGAGAGAGTTTCCTTCAAGTAGTGTTCTTAAAGTTATGTATCTCTTGTACCCATATTATCATAGTGGAAGTTCTTGTTGTTGCTGCCTCGTGGACGTAGGTATTTTGCTGAACCACGTTATATCTGGTGTTCACTTTCTTTTACTCATTTTATTTCCTTGCATATTCATCCTTTTTGTGGTTGAAGTTGTTATTTCCATTCTATTACTTTTCCCAACACCTAGGGCTTTGATCATGCGCCGGCGGTTCTAGCGCCATATGATGGTGTTGGGCAGATTGGGGTTATGCCATTGAACTCGTTGGCTTTCTTAGTGAAGATCAATGACCTTTCTCTGACGTTCCATTCTGATCGGTGCCTCCGTAGGTTGGGGTATGCATTAGGGCATTTCCTGTAGAAGGACAAGACAGAGTGTGACGCGGGTCGCATTCAGATTAGAGTGGAAGTTGAATAGTTACAACCACTGGTGTTTCGCTGCTGCTTCACGGTGGAGGATGGGATAGATATTGATATGGAATTCATCTTTGAAAATATGTATGGGCGGTGCAACGATTGTGGCAGGCTTACCCATGTGGGATTGCCGTGTTCAAGCCCGCCTCTGGATAAGGCTATGAGGGAATGGTGCCTCCGACCCGCAGAAATTTAGATCGGGTTATGGCCAGAGCAGATGGCAAACCGGTAGCTAGACCTTAGTTGGTGTTCGGAGCGCAAGGAGGTGGGGAGGGAACTGGCGGTTTGAATCGTTTCATGCCAACCTCGACTCCTAAGGCTAGAGTGCGAAGGGCTCTTATACCTAGTCCTTCTGGAGAGGGTACCTCTGGCACTGAAGATGTGGTTGAAGATGATGGCCATGGGGGTCATTTGACAGTGGAACCAGAGAGGGAAGGAGAGGCTAATGCAGCTGGCTTGGAAATCAGTGGGGATGGCCAGAACCCAGAACCTCCATCTAGGGAGTTGGTGTTGGTTACGAAGACTTCAATTGTTGGGCTGAGAAGGAAACGGATGGAGGATGATGGAGTTTCGCCAAAGAAGCCACGACTTTAGTCTTGCGATTGGTAGAACCAATTTGGATAATGTAACAATGGAATTAGTTGTTGTGAATTCTTCATAGGAGAGCAAAAAGAAGCGTGGCCGTCCTCAAGGTGCTAAGAATAAAGTGAAAGTTGATTGCAAGGTGGTGAAAACCTCACCTATGAAGAAAAGCAAGAATTGGAAGAAGATAGAGAAACTGGTGAACGAGCTACCAGAGTTTACTTTACCAATTGAGAAGGGTACACCTAAAGCCTCCAGGGTAAGGAGGTAGACAGGTAGTCGTGGCTTGATCAGTTTTTAGTTGCAGTTTAGAATAATGTCTATGCTAGTGGAAACTTCTCGAGAAGTCTCTGTAGAAGTATCTAGCTCTCTCGTATCACAATGATATGCTTGGCGTAGTAGGGTTAGGTAGAATAGTTTTTGCCCATGAGGCAAGTTGATTTTGTTAGTATAGACTACTCGGAGCTTATATTTACTATTCTTTGACCATGATCAAGGGTCATATTAATTTATGATCTCTTATTTAAAATAAAAAAACTTATATCTTTCCTTTTTCAGAAGGGATATATTCACAAATGGTGTATGAACTTTAGGTCATTCTACATTTTGGTGTACCAACTTTCATAACTATCAGAATTGTGTATTAAGTTTGCTCAAATATTTCATTTTGGTGTACACCGTTAAATTTTACGTTATCTTTGCAAAAAAAAAAACAATTTACTTTATCTTTCCTTTAGCTTTGTCAGTTTTTTTTTTTTTTTTGTAAAGATAACGAAAAATTTAACGGCATACACCAAAATGAAAGATTGGAGCAAACTTGATACACAATTCTGATAGTTATGAAAGTTGGTACACCAAACTATAGACTGACCTAAAATTCATACACCATTTGTGATGTTTCCCTTTTCAGAATATAAGACCAATAAATAGTTGACTAAAGGAACCTACCATAGTACCATGAATGACACTACAGTATGACATACTGTATTTACTTGGAAAATGAAAAACTAGTTAGCTTGGTTTTTTTTTTTTTTGATGACTAGTTAGCCTGATGGTGTCAGGTTACTCTTGTTACCTGGAACTTCCACTCTAAGGTTGCATTATGTTAGAATAATCTAAGATTTTTTCAGGTATTTCTTTCATGACTCATGAAGTTATTCGGATGGATCATTAATGTTTTCTTCTTTGTAATTAATGGATTGACACTCCTTATTTTTTAAAAAAAAAACACTGTTTAGATTTATATTCAACGTTATAAAATGATAAACTAAATCTAAAACTCTCCCGTCATTCTTTACCATTGAATTCAAATCGAAGAACTGTTGAACACAATTGAGTAAAAAATAATTGTATTTTCAAGCTCCATTTAAAATGTGAACTAAACTATTGATTTGGATTGTATTCTGATTTCTGAGATAACTTGAAGCTTTTTTTATATTTTTTTTTTTTGGGTACGGGGGGTCACAAACTCAGAAAGGAAAGCAAAAACAGACTTTGTGTTGGTAAATACATTGGGAGTCAATAACAAAAAAGCCGTCTAAGAGCATAGTCCGGTTTTCATCCCTGTCCAGCGGCGTGCCCCTTCGCCGTCGTCGGACGGGACTTGTAGTTCGCTAGATTCCTCGATCTACGTCCGTATCGAGGGGTCTTTGGTGGTGGTTTGCAGGGTGGGGCAAGGAGAAATCACGGGCTGCTAGGATTTGGTCTGCTCCTCTCGACTCTCGTCGGCGGAGGGGCTCGGTGGCTCTACTTCGGAGGCTGCTGGGTGGTGGAGTGCTCGTGGCAGCACGTCCTCACTCTGTTTGGTTAGTTCCAATCTGGATCAGAACTCTCGGATCTGATCTTGGGACGAGATTTTTTGGTAAGGGCAGCACGTATCCACGGCGTGAGGGTGATGCCACCATGATGGTGGCGGTCCGGCATTTCTGGCAAGGTGGCGCATGTGGTGATCTGCCGACGGCGGCCAGCAATGGATTGGGCTAGGCTTGGCTGGCAGCGTGCAATTCCCTTGCTTTATGTGTTGAGGCTTGGGCTAGGGCTCATCTTTTGGGCTCGGCTTGGGCTAACTTGGTTTTATGTTTTATTTTTATTGTTAGCTATTTGTTGGTTAGTGTTGTCGCACTTTTGGCGCTTAATAAATCCCTGCATCCATTTTACAGGGCTAGTCGAGCTGAATGTCTGTGTATGCACTCGAAGTGCTTTGTCTACTCTAAGTAGGCGACGAGTTCCTTGCTTTGTTAAATGATCGCTGCCGTCTAGTGGCAGGGTGAAGTTAAGTGTCGTCGGATTTATCCTCCAGCGGCAACATAGTAGGAAAGCTGTGCAATCGGTAATTATGCTACGTTGTAATCAGGTTAAATATCGAGTTATCTTTCTGTTATGTCACCGTCATGTTAAAGCAAATAAAGTAGCTAGTAGAGCACTCTTTGCTAATTAGTACTTATTTGAATACATGTATTATGTAAAGATTCCTGATATCATTTCGGGATATATTCTAGATGTTTATTGTAATAATAGGTTTAGGTTAAATATCCCCATTTTATATTCAGCAGTTTCATTAATCAAAACTTGAGGTCAGACGTACCAACCCTTAATTTAAAAAAAAACTAATAAATAGTTGTGGCTCATATCTTAGATAAATACACAAAAAAAACAAAATTTGTAAAAACAAAAAGAAAACTTAACTTTGACCAAACCGCACCGGTCAATTTGGTTTCGATTTTTGACTCCCAAGAATGGAAAACTGATCTGAACCAAACCAAAGTTCAAGTTAGGTTTGATTCTCGGTTTTGGTTCAAAACTGAACCGAATAAAACTGAATCCACCCCTACCCATGGAGGCTAATCTGTTGAAATTGGGCCTCAGTCAGGGCATATGGGCCAGCCCGTCTCAATAAGTCAGACCCACCAACGCTGCTCGCAAATGAACCCAGATCTGTCTCATCAAACACCTGGTGGATTCATCGGGCATGCCTTTTTCATTACGTTTCATTGCAAACAAGGAGATGCTTGAAACTTGAACAGTTGAACGATGCTTCTCAAGCTATCAACTTTACATCTGGGTTCTTTTTCTTTTCAAAAGATACAAACAAGCTGCTGTATGTATCTCCAGCTAAGTAGTCAGTTTCACAACCATTGTGATTTGACATGCACATTGTTTATTCCAATGGTTGACTCGCTTGGATTTTACTGCATGATATGTTCTGATAACCGGTACTCTAGAAAGAGTGGTCGAATTGTACATTTTCAACACTTTACCATTAAGCCCCAGGAGTTCAAAGATTTTCAATGATGTATATGTTTTTTTATTCTCAATTATTTCTGACTAGTTCCCTGGAATATCATCAAACATCTTGCCTGAGGAACTTTTATGTCTTCATTTTTAGAATATAAGACCAGTAAATAGTTGACTAAAGGAACCTACCATGAATGAATGCAGCAAGACATATATTGTATTTAATTGGAAAATGAAAAACTAGATAGCCTTGGTCTTCTCTGGCCAGACTCTCTTGCATCAGCTTTGCACCTCTAACTCTGTAATGGCCATGTTTCTTCCTCTAATTTGCTTGATATCATCATTCTTTAGCTTCTTTTCGTTTTCATCTCCTGCAACAGATACTCTTACACCTTCAGACACATTGAGAGATGGTCAAATCCTGGTTTCAGCTGGTGGAGTTTGTGAGCTGGGCTTGTTCAATGAAAGCTTTTCAGGCTATCACTATCTGGGAATTTGGTTGAGAGCCGATGTAACCAAGGTTGTCTGGGTTGATCGCGATAATCCTATATTGGATTCATCAGGCCTGCTTCAAACCCTGTCTGGAAATTTGGTTCTCACTGACCGTCGACAAGTACAATTGATAGTCAACTCAGGAAGTCTTGCCAGAGTCACAGCTAACACAAGTGCAACACTTCTTGACACTGGTAACTTTGTCCTTAAGGAATCAGATACAGGTACTACAATATGGCAAAGTTTTGATATACCGACGGATACTTATCTTCCTGGGATGGAACTTGGGTTCTTTGGCCTAAACACATCTCGGGTAAGCTTTCACATTCTTATTTCTTGGGCAAGCCCCCAAAACCCAGACCTTGGCCTCTTCACTTTAAGCATTGATAGGAACAACACCACAAAGCTTTTGGTTAGGCGAAAAGATGGAGCAAAAATGGAAATCGGTTTCTGGAATGGAAATGGCATCCGGTTTATTTTTGAGAACTCATCTGCTGGGAATATGTACGATTTTAGCTTCCAGTCCAATGCAAATGAAGCGTTTTACACTTTTACTACCAGTAAGACTTATGACCTTGTGTGATTTGTGATGAGTTACATGGGAAACCTGGACCAGTATTTTATGGTAGATGGGTAGATCTCTTCTTTGAGTCATGCTTTGTGTGAGGATTCGGCTGGTGGTAATACTGGGACATGCTTTAGTTCAATACCTTCTAATTGTGGCAATGGTGATAGCTTTTTTCAGATGAATGGTTTGCTGCCATCTACATTTAATAGCACTGGTTCCGTAAATATGGCAATTACTGATTGTGAAACTTTCTGCAAGAACAATTGTTCTTGTACAGCATTTGCTTCAGTTCAGAATAGTCAACCAGGATGTCAACTATACTATGGGAGTAAGCAGGAGCTATTGAAGATCATAGAGAAGGGAGAAGGGCTTATATACATTCGCCGTGGTGCTCCAAGTGGTAAGTCCAATTTTATCCAACTAGGTGAGCCAATGTATAAATGTAAACGTATCTGTCAAGAAAATAAATGGTGTTAAACTCGTCTTTTTCTAGATGCTAAAAAGTGGAAACTCTGGTTGGCTGTTGTGGTTCCCTTGGCTTCCCTCTTGGTTCTTATACCAATCTCCATAGCCTGCTATTTGCGCTGGAGAAAGCGACTGAAAGGTTAGAGTTCTTTTGGTTTCAGGTTGACTATATTGCTACATGTAATTGTTATAACAACAATTAGAGCAGTGCTGCTACTTGATGCAATTAGTACTTTCTTAAATTTTTTACTAGTATACATGAGACTAGAATAAAAGTATCAATGATTTTCCCATGATTTTCCTTATAAAAAGCAGTCTTTGTCTGGTTTGCTTGATTTAACCAGAAGAACAAACTCGACAAGAATCCATAAACAATTCTGATCAAGGTAGATTATTCGATGCTTCAACAATCCATCATGCTGAAGTTAGAGGTTCAAATAACATGGAATTAGGCATACACAAGGATCAAGAATTGCCCTGTTTTAGCTTTTCCACCATAAGTATGGCAACAAACTACTTTGCAGAGGCTAATAAACTTGGAGAAGGTGGATATGGGCCTGTCTATAAGGCAAGCATCACTTCCCTGCTTTACATCTGATAATCAGATTTTCATTTTGCATTTTGCATTTTGCATTTTGCATTTTGCATTTTGCATTTTGCATTTTGCATATTGCATTTTGTATTTTGCATTTTGCAGTGCCAAGGTCCTTCAACTTCTGTATATCCTGTGGATTTAACCAGGGTAAGTTGCTAGTAGAAGGACAGGAAATTGCAGTGAAACGGTTGTCTAAAATTTCCAGGCAAGGGTCCAAAGAGTTCCAAAACGAAGTCTCGGTCATTTGTAAGCTTCAACACAGGAATTTGGTTAGGCTTCTGGGATGCTGCATTGAAGCAGAAGAAAGCATACTGATTTATGAGTACATGCCCAACAAAAGTCTTGATTCCTTCATTTTTGGTTTGTCCATGATCTTTCAAGCTCATGCTCTATGTTTCCTATTTTGGTTACTTTCTTTTCTGGTTTCATTATCTAGCTATGTTCACATGTTTAATGAATTGAGGACAGACTCAACCAAACAGGTACTTTTGGATTGGAGAAGGCGTATTAACATTATTGAAGGTATTGCACAAGGTCTTCTATATCTTCACAAATACTCTAGATTAAGGATCATTCACCGCGATTTAAAGACCAGCAATATTCTGCTGGACAGTGACATGAACCCAAAAATTTCTGATTTTGGAATGGCAAGAACTTTCGGGGACAATGACATCAGAGGAAAAACAAACTGGGTTGTTGGTGTTTAAGAACTAGAGGAGTTGATAAACAGAATAGGAGAATAAAATTTCAGAGAGAATGGGGATTTCAATGTGTTTATTCATCTCATACAAAGGGGGTATTTATAGGATTACATTGAAGTGTGAATGCTCAAAGAGAAACTCAAAATGATAACCATCTTGATGATGATTTTCTGCCATGCTTGTTGCCCTTTGGTAAAGCATGTTTACATAAGTCTTCATTCACTCAAGTACCTATGATTATACACTCAAGTACCTATCTAAATACTTTTACGTATTTTGTTACATGATATAGACATATACGGTATATATACGATTTATACTACAACACTCCCCCTTGGATATTTCATGTTCAATAGTATTGTGTAGATGGTGCGCATCGAAGTTGCCTCGTTAAAAACCTTGCCAAGTAATAAAACCCTGTGGGAAAAAACAACCTTGGTCGAAAGGGAAAAAGAGCACAACGCGCGTTGAGTGTGAAGTATGTTTCTGGATACTCCCCCTGATTTAGACTCCTCTTGAAGATTGTGGGAGTTCGGATATCCTCCTCAATCCGATGCTCCTTACATGTTTCTCGAAAGGGGATTTTGGTAGTGACTTAGTAAATAAGTCAGCTACATTATCTTCTGATCGGATTTGATTTACTACAATATTTAGAAGTGTTTGCTGTTGCTGATTGTAGAAGAATTTCGGCGATATATGCTTGGTATTGTCGCCTTTGATGAAACCTAATTTCATTTGCTCAATACAAGTTGCATTGTCCTCGTAAATGCATGTAGGTTCATTTGTGGTGAATTTCAAACCACAAGTTCCTCGAATGTGTCTATTTATAGACCTTAGCCATATGCACTCACGCACGGCTTCATGTAGTGCAATTATCTCTGCATGATTTGAGGAAGTAGCAACAAGAGTCTGTTTTGTAGATCTCCAAGATATCGCGGTATTTCCCATGGTAAAGACATAACCTGTTTGGGAGCGACCTTTGTGAGGGTCAGAGAGATACCCTGCATCAGCAAAACCCGTCAAAACATCATTTTGATGGAGGGGAGGAGGAGAACGTCGGTCACTATGGATAGTGTTGCCGGCGCTCACATTTCTTTTCTCTCTGTAGGGATAAAACAAGCCCATATCGATCGTACCTTTTAGGTATCGAAGGATTGTCTTTATACCAATCCAATGGCGGCGTGTTGGCGCAGAACTGTGTCGAGCTAACAAGTTTACTGCAAATGAGATATCCGGTCTTGTGCATTGAGCTAAATACAATAATGCGCCTATCGCACTTAGGTATGGTATTTCAGCTTCTAATAAATCTTCGTCCTCATCCCTTGGACGAAACGGATCTTTCATGGGCTCAAGACTACGGTTGATCATGGGAGTACTCACAGGCTTTGCTTTATCTTCATTAAAGCGCCTTAGTAACTTTTGAGTATATGCTGATTGATGGATCATAATCCCATTATTACGGTGCTCGAGTTCTATTCCGAGACAAAACCGTGTTTTCCCGAGATCTTTCATCTCAAATTCAGATTTCAAATATGTAGCAGTTTCTTTTAACTCATCTAGAATTCCAATTAAGTTCATGTCATCAACATAAACTGCTACAATTGCAAATCCGGATCTTGTTCTCTTAATGAACACGCAAGGGCATATTTCATTGTTAACATATCCCTTCCCAATCAAGTAGTCACTTAGACGGTTATACCACATCCGTCCGGATTGTTTCAATCCATATAGTGAGCGTCTTAATTTTATTGAAAACGCGCTCCGTGGTTTAGAGCCACTTGATTTGGGTAATTGAAGTCCATCTGGAACCTTCATATATATCTCTGAATCTAGATCCCCATAGAGATATGCTGTAACCACATCCATGAGCTGCATGTCAAGTTTTTCGGAAACTACCAAACTGACAAGGTAGCGGAACGTTATAACGTCCATTACGGGAGAATATGTCTCCTCATAGTCGATTCCAGGACGTTGTGAGAAACCTTGCGCCACAAGGCGGGCTTTGTATCTAACAACCTCATTTTTCTCATTACGCTTTCTAACAAAGACCCATTTATGGCCAACAGGTTTTATATTTGGTGGTGTCAGTGTTATAGACCCAAATACCTGTCTCTTTGTTAGTGAATCCAATTCAGTCTGGATCGCATTTTTCCATTTTGACCAATCTGCTCTACGTTGGCATTCTTCAACGGAGCGAGGTTCGATATCATCGTATTCTATAATTCCTTTTGCAATATGATATGCAAACGCATCATCAATAGCCATAGAATTTCTGTCCATAATTACATGTATACTAGTGTAATTCATGGAGATCTCTCTATTCTCTGGAATTGGTTCTATTATTGGAGCGTCCTCCAATGATGTCTCTTGGACATAACCATAATCCGGAATTTTTTCATGAGATGGATTATTTATATCGATGATTAATGGATTATTTTGTGTCAAGCTCGCTTTCTTTCTTGGGCGAGAATCCATCGAACCTATAGGCCTCCCGCGCTTTCTAGCAGGAGCCATGGGTCTAGCCACTGCATCACCCATAGAGGGGATGTCATGTCCTTTATTTTTAGGAACATCAATCCTTGCAGGTAAGTTTGCAGCAGGTATGTGTGATCTTGTCACTTTAGCGATATCAGAAAACGCATCAGGCATTGATTCTGCTACGTTCTGAAGATCGAGAATCCTCCGCACCTCTATTTCAGACTGTGTGGTTCGGGGATCAAGATGAGACAAAGTGGGGACAGACCACGACAATTCCTGTCTTTTCTGTTGAACATTAATGTTCTTGTCTCCCCCTAATGACGGGAAGACTGTCTCATCAAAGTGACAATCCGCAAATCTAGCGGTAAATAGATCACTTGTCAAGGGTTCTATGTAGCGGATAATGCTTGGAGTATCATATCCAACATAAAGGCCTAAGCGTCTTTGAGGACCCATTTTGGTGCGCTGTGGCGGCGCAATTGGCACATAGACTGCACACCCAAATATGCGTAAGTGTGAGACATTAGGCTCATACCCAGTCACCAGTTGGGACGCAGAAAAGGGTTGGGTGGCAGTGGGTCTCAGACGAATGAGCACAGCTGCATGTAATATTACATAGCCCCAAGCAGAAATAGGGAGATTAGTGCGCATAACCAATGCCCTGGCAACCATTTGAAGTCTTTTAATGGCAGCTTCTGCGAGTCCATTTTGGGTGTGTACATGAGGGACAGGATGTTCCACCTCAATCCCAATGGACATGCAATAATCATCAAAGGTTCTTGATGTAAATTCTCCAGCATTGTTAAGACGAATTGACTTAATAGGATGATCGGGGTGGTGAGCCCTTAATTTAATGATTTGTGCTAGGAGTTTAGCGAATGCAGCATTTCTTGTGGATAAGAGCATGACATGTGACCAACGTGTCGATGCATCAACCAACACCATAAAATATCTAAATGGTCCGCAAGTTGGTTGGATAGGTCCACAAATATCACCTTGTATTCTTTGTAAGAATGGTATATTTTCTTTAGTGTCCTTTGCATAGGATGGTCTTGATCCTACTTTTGCTAAAGAACAAGCTTTGCAAAACGAATGATACACTTTAGAAGTAACTCTTTGGACCAATGTTTGGTTCGTATTTTTTTTCGTTTTGAAGAATGGATGTCCGTGTGAAGTCTTTAATATACGGAGCATCATGTCACGATCTGGATGTCCCAAACGGTCGTGCCAAAGCTTGTATGTGTCAGGATCCCATAATTTGTCATTCATGACATGGTTGGATTCAATGACTCTAATAGTGGTTGCATACAATCCACTAGAGCGACACATAAGTTTCTCTAAAACTCGTGTATTTCCGTAGTTTTTAGAGGTGATGCAAAGGAACTCTTGTCCATTCTCACAATGTGTTTCCACATGAAAATCATTGGCTCTTATGTCTTTAAAGTTTAATAGGGTCCTTCCGGCCCTTGGAGCATATAGAGCTTCGGCGACATTAATATTTGTGCCATTTGGTAAAAAAAATTGAGCTGGTCCTCGACCATGAATCAATTGTGATGGTCCTGCCATCGTAGTTACTGAGGATCGACTGGGTGTCATCCATAAAAATAATTGCCTATGTCGCAATATCGTATGTGTGGTGCCACTATCAAGAAGGCATTCCAATTCTCCGGAAAACATACTGAAAGGAATAAAGTTCGGAATATTAACACATGTCCATGACATTGAATGCGATACTTTATTAATGGGGAAATAGCCAATGATTACATCAAAGTTATTCATAAGTCTATTTCAAATATCAAACTTTAGACAAATTGCTATCACTCAATCCGTTTGGTAATTCCAATGGAATATGACCAGGAAAGTAGAGAGATGTTGGTGGAGCGAGGCTCGCTTAAATACCCCGATCTCAATTGCTTTCCTAGACATTATACTTCATTGGGTACGCCACATAAGAAGGAGTTTAATACAATTGTTATTTATTGACTAAGGCACATTTGCCATTCTTGGAAAATAGAAAGAGGATTATTCTAATCAAAGTCTGTGGCATCCTCGTGCTCTTCATCTACAGCTTTGAAGTCCTCAACAGTGAGATTGACATCTTCACTATTTTCATCTTCGGCAAGGTTAGCTTCTTGCTCTCTTGCTTCCCTGTACTCCTTGTAGCGTGCAGCTAATTGGGTACTTGCATGACATTGTTTAAACCAATGCTCGATTGATCCACATCTATGACACATGTCATTGTGGTTCCCTCCCTTCATTTGAGGTATAGGTTGTGCAGGTTGTACAGTTTGTACAGGTTGTGCACGTTGTGGATATCCCCTAGGAGGGTTGCTGCTACTACCACGGCGCATGGTGCGACCTCCACGGTTCATGGTGCTATTTCCACGGCCGGTGTTGCCATATCTCCCTCTTCCACGTGTGGAGTTACCATCACGTGCGCCCGCTCTAAAGTTGCGGTTTCCTTCCCTGTTGGGGCGGTTATATGGACCTGTTCGTCCTTCATGTCCCCTATTATTAGGGTACACATGTCCCCTATTGCTGGGGTACCGCTCCTTGTGCCCTCTCTTGGGTGCATTATAATTTGCCTCACGAACGCTCTTGGTTCCAATGGGTCTTGAATTATAATTCTTTACAAGAATGTTGTCGTGCTTTTCGGCTACCGACAAAATATTTATGAGTTCATTGAACCTCGTAATTCGTCCAGCATTTACTTCAGTGCGATACTGCTTTGATAGCAAAATTGCTGCAACAGGGAAGGTGGAGAGAGTTTTCTCAATTAGCTCTTCTTCTGTGAGGGGTCTTTGACAGAACCTCAACATGGATTTAAGACGAAGAGCTTCTGAATTGTACTCAGCAATAGACTTGAAGTCTGAGAAGCGTACATCGTTCCAATGAACCTTCAAGTCAGGGAGGAGAGAATCTTGGATATTGTTAAAGCGCTCTTGTAGTGCTTCCCATAAATCCTTTGCATCTTTGATGGACATGTACTCTAGCCTGAGTGCTTTGTCCATATGACGTCGCATCAAGATGATTGCTTCTGCATGCTTCTTGGGTGATCGAGGGAACACAAGAGCCGGATTTGGTTTATGGATGATGGGCAATATCCCCTTGGATGTGAGATGGTTCTCAACGTCGGTTTTCCAGCTATGGTACTCCGAACCTGTTGAGTCAAGGATTTGAAAATCGAGTCTAGGTTCATTCGACATCCTTGAAGATAAGAAGAAAATATTAGTTTCGGAGTTAAAACTTCCACGAAAAATAATAAGATTTCCGAGCTATGCTACCAAGAAATCAATTTCCAAGAATCATTGTGAACACTCTTAGTTCATTTGGCGTGAATTGCTTTAATTCCGCTTTTGATTGTAAGTTCCCGACAAAAAGGAAAAAAGGAGAGAAAATAAATAAAAACTCAAAAACGGGAACTTTTAGTAAAGAATACCTTGGAATAGTGTTGCCGGAAATTTTTGACCGGAAAAATTATCGGAGTTGACCGGAAAGATCGTTGGAAAAAGTCGAGAAAAATCGTCCGAAAAGTCGCCGGAAAAGTCGCCGGAAAAGTGTCGAAAAAGTCGTCGGAAAGTCGCCGCGCAAATCTGTCGACAGATGTGTCGACAGCTGCTCGGCAGCTGCTGCGCAGGGTCTCGGCAGGTCTCGGCAGGACTCGGCAGCACCTCGGCAGCTGCTGCGCAGCTCTCGGCAGCTGCTCGGCAGGTCTCGGCAGCGGTCCGGCAGCGGTCCGGTTCGGTTTTTCGGCTTCCGGCGGCCGGTTCAGACCGTTTCCGGCCGGTTCCGGTGAATCTGAGACCCGTTCCGGGCTCCTGGAATCAAGGGCTTTAATCTGAGCTAGGGTTTGGGGATTTTTTGTAGGTTTTGAAAAATGACTTCTATCGATGAAGAACTCTTCTTTCGTCAATTTTTCGATTCTAATTCTAGAGCAATTTCGTGCTGATAACGTGTTTAAGAACTAGAGGAATTGATAAACAGAATAGGAGAGTAAAATTTCAGAGAGAATGGGGATTTCAATGTGTTTATTCATCTCATACAAATGGGGTATTTATAGGATTACATTGAAGTGTGAATGCTCAAAGAGAAACTCAAAATGATAACCATCTTGATGATGATTTTCTGCCATGCTTGTTGCCCTTTGGTAAAGCATGTTTACATAAGTCTTCATACACTCAAGTACCTATGATTATACACTCAAGTACCTATCTAAATACTTTTACGTATTTTGTTACATGATATAGACATATACGGTATATATAGGATTTATACTACAATAGTTGGTACATTGTAAGTAAACATAGAGAAAAATGTACACTTCCTGAGAAGTACGTGCTCATTTCTTTTGGCTTCTTAATTTTTAACATAGCATGATTTTATCTGTTGTTCATTTTGTAATGCATATTAACCTCTGATTGCTAGTGGTTACATGTCTCCTGAGTATGCAATGGACGACCTCTTTTCTGAAAAATCCGATGTCTTTAGCTTTGGGGTGATCTTATTAGAGATCATAAGTGGCGAGAAGAACATTGCATTCTTTGAGGCTGATCACACCCTGAACTTACTCAGCAAAGTAGGAAACCTTGAACTTATCCGGTCACTTTTTATATCTGCACATGTATCTGTAGTTAATATTTTTGAACTCGGATTATTTTAGGCTTGGCATTTGTTGAAAAAAGGAAGCAGCATGGAGTTAATGGATCCGACACTGTGTGCTTCTTGTTCGAGCAGTGAAGTTATCGGATGCATACAGATGGGTCTTCTGTGCGTGCAAGAAAGAGCTATAGATCGACCAACCATGTCGGATGTTGTTTCTCTTCTAAGCAATCAATCATTTGCTCTGCCTCTTCCTAAAGAACCTGCATTTTTGAGTCAGTTGAGTTCGACTGATGCAGATTCATCTTCAAGTAGGCAAAGATACTACTCTCAAAATGACAACTATTTCAGAAGAACATGGCAGATAGCATGTTAGAATTCACCAGGCTTTGTAATTAACAATATTGCTGCCCTTGTAAACTTTTATTTTTCTTGTATCAAAGTTGTAATGTAATGTAAATGGAAACGCACATTTTCACCCAAATATGTATACCTATGTATCTTTGACAACAAGTAAATTTCAGTTGCACTTCTGTTTTTGCAGCAGCATGGAGTAATTTATCAATAATTAGATCAATAAATCTATATTTAGAAGCATAGGGGGCTTACTGCAATAGATGTTTGCATGTGTGCCACCTGTGCTGTGGGCTGTGGCTTAATTGTTTGCCCAGTGGAGACTTGCATTTTGAACTCTGATGTTATACCATCTCTGGGCATTTCATCAAACACTTTCCCAAAAGATAACCCATATTTGAACCTATGCCTTACTAAATGAGTGTGGGTGTGGACCGAGACGATGAACCCAGAACCTCTTGTGAGCATGAACCACAAAAGTTTAAACAAAGTTTCCTCAATCAGAGGTTGGATTCAGAAGTAACCGGCCTCTGTTTTCACATCTGGGTTTTTTTTTTCATTTTAGAAGGTACAAACCCCCAGCTTATAAGTTTCCCTATTGAATATTGAATGTTGCATGCCATATTTGTTGTTTTGAATGTCAATTATACTTTCTATTTATTTCTATGGAAGTGGTTGGCTACACAATCTTTGTGATTTACATATGTATTCGATATTTGACTTATTTCGATTTAGTGTATAGGTTCAGATAGCAATCTCGAAAGGGTGGTCGAATTATTTATTCCTGAAACATTAAGTTACTTAACCACTAGGCTCCAGGAGTTTACATCATCGTTGAACATTGAATGATAATATTTTATACGCCATCAATTTTCAGTACCCAGAAAATCATCAGATATCTGGCTTGAGGACTAAGAAATGGGCTAAGTGACCAACTTCAGATTTTCTTTCGGAATAATAACCCTGTAAATATTTGACTAATGAACCATGCAAGGAAAAAAATATTGGATTTACTTGGAAAATACAAAACTAGCTAGCTAGCAAGCTTGGTCTTCACCTGGACCAGTCTAACTTGAGTTGGTTCATCTGCTTTTCATCTTCTCTGACTCTGCAGTGGCCATGGTTCTTCCTCTTATTTGCCTGATATCATTTCTTAGCTTCTTTTCATTTTCATCTCTTGCAACAGATACACTTACACCTTTAGACACATTAAGAGACAGTCAAACCCTGGTTTCAGCTGGTGGAGTTTTCGTGCTTGGCTTATTCAATGAAAGCTCTTCAGGTTATTACTATCTGGGAATTTGGTTTAAAGCTGATGCAGACAAGGTTGTCTGGGTTGACCGCGAAAATCCCATAATGGATTCATCTGGGCTGCTTCAAATCCGGTCTGGGAATTTGGTTCTCACAGACCGTCGACAAGTGCCACTGATAGTCAACTCAGGAAATCTTGCCACCACTACAACTAACACAAGTGCAACACTTCTTGATACTGGAAACTTGGTCCTCAAGGAAGCAGCTACAGGTACTATCATATGGCAGAGTTTTGATATTCCAACTGACACTTATCTTCCTGGGATGAAGATTGGGTTATTTGGCCTAAACACAACCCAGCAGACCTTTTGCATTCTTGTTTCTTGGGCAAGCCCTCAAAATCCAACTCGTGGCCTATTTACGTTGAGCATTGATGCCAATGACCACACAAGGATTTCGGTTTGGCGAGGAGATGGAGCTAAGATGAATATCGGTTTCTGGGAAGGAAATGGCTTAAGGTTTATTTTTGAGAACTCAACTGAGAATATGTACAATTTTAGCTTCCAGTCCAATCAATCTGAAGCCTTCTACACTTTTAGCACACCGAAGAACTACGACCTCGTGTGGTTTGTGATGGCATCCACAGGAACGCTGGACCAGTATAATATGTTGGATGGGAAGATTTCTAGTGTGAGTCATGCTTTGTGTGAAGATTCGAATGGTGGAAATACTGGGAGGTGCTTGACTTCGCTACCATCTATGTGTGATGATGGTAAATTTTCTGAGATGAATGGTTTACTACCATCTAACACTAGTACTGGTTCCATCATTGTATGGACTGCTGATTGTGAAACGCTGTGCAAAAACAATTGTTCTTGTACTGCATATACTTCACTTCACAATGGACAACCAGGATGCCAACTTTATTATGGGAGCAGACAAAATCTATCGAAGATCATAGAGAAGGGCGCGGGGGTTATTTACATCCGCAGTGGTGCTTCAACTGGTAAGTCTAAAATTCTGAACTCATGTAGTTAGTTGTGTACATACACACACAGGGCCCTTCTGCAAGGGAATCCCTTTGTGATCACACGCGGATCAATCCTGCATTGTGGTCTAATGACATGAAATATTCATTTTTTTAAGTCTTCCTGTTCGATCATCCCAAGTGGGCTCTACATGCGATCCCTATGTGATCAACTTAATTGGGGGTCATGTTTATACACATGCATATATGGTCTGGCTCTAAGCAGATTATGCACTTTGTGGACCAAACAGGAACCTCTGGTATGGCTTGAGGAAGAGGTTTTGGTTGTGAAAATAGGATCAAACTGAAACCTCCCTCCAAGCCAAACTGAAGTGTTGCAGTTGTGAAATGAAACCATGTACAAATTCCATCAATAGCTTCTGAAAATTCTGACATCAAGACAATAAGTTAAATTGTTTTTGACAGAATGGTTCTCTATGTATTTTAACATAGGACTTGTGGTTTGCACTAACAATGAATAATAGGTTATTCTATGAATTACAGTTATTTACAACGTAGAGTACAAAACTATGAATTAATTAAGTACAATGGTGGATTCAATATAGAAAGTCAGTTGATTTGAATTCGTATCCTGGTACATAGTTTAATCTTGTTTATCAGAAGGGTTAGGTGGTTTGAAATTCTTTGGTTTGCTTGCTTGACTTTCTGATGTGTCTGTTTTGATACAATATATATGGGGAGACTATAGGTATATATTTTCAACAAATGTTAAATGATGGTCTCTGTGAAATATTGTATCGGTTCTGTTGTGGCAGCTCTATCAATATTATAAAAGCAGTTGGTATTAACTATAATATGCTGACAAATAATAAGTTTATGGGATTGCAAACTGCATCAATACTCAAGCCGTACGTGTTTACTTACCTACTACTGGAATCGTTCCCATTCTTCCCCCTTTTCTTATTGACATTGTAGAATGATAGGGATGTATGTTTCTACAAAAATAATAACCAAAATTCTCTAGCTACTTATAATTAATACCAAACCTTCCCTCAATCTCAAACATACTCCTCTGTCACTATTTTATCTTTTTGCAATTAAATGCATTGTTAGGAACTGATGTCAGTTGTTGAAAAATTATTTTCAGTGTTGTGGTAGCCTTATGATTAGTAAAGTAATTATTTTTATTATATATATAATCAACTAACTACTTCAAATATGATAAATAACTGATTGGAAAAATATAGCAGTAGCTTTATCTTAGTAACATTAGCATCTGAATAATAGGCAGCTGAAAAGATATAAATGTTGTTGTAAATGGAGATTCTAGTAATCAAGCTGGTTTTGTTTTGATTCCTGAAAGTTGGTAACTATTTTAATGAGAATGTCTCATTCCTGATTCCCTTTCAATCGTACTCTTTTGCTTTGTGATTCCAGATACGAAAGCACAAACCAATCTACTTATCAAATGCAAACATTCTAATGAAATTAGTTTGGCAAGTCATGTTACTACAATATGAACCGATTCATGAAAATCTTATTTGACAACAATAAGATTCAAACTTAGCAATCTGACAACATACCATGCTTTCCTATTTATTGTTGGGGGAATCTTTACACTATTTTGTCATAGTTAGTTCTGGTTGTAGACAACAGGAAATGCTACTTAAACTTATGAACATTGTATTCATTCTTCAGAGGGTAAGAAGTGGAAGCTCTGGATGTCTATCGCAGTTCCTTTGGCTTCCCTCTTGATTTCTATTTCAATCTCCTTCTGGTGGTATAGGCGTTGCAGAAGGAAACATAAAGGTTTGAGTTTAATTGTTTTTAGGTAGAATCATTGGTTATGTAATTGTTTAAACTAAATCAGGAGAATGCTATTTACACTCTGTTACAGTAATCCTACACTCCAGTGGGATTGTGTTTAGATACACCCCTCTGCGGTAATGCAAGCATGTATGTAGTGTAAACATGGATATTTTGTAGGTACACATGCATCACAAATGATATTTTATTTATTATGATTTTCCTAATTTAGAAGCAACCTTTTCCATTTATTGTTACCAGAAGATCAAGTAACCAGACTAGAATCTGATCAAGCAAGGTTATTCCAACTGTGCTCCAATGATGCATCACCAATACAGCTTGATGAAGTTAGAAGTGCAAATAACATGGAATTAGGCAGACGGAAGGACCAAGATCTACCCTTCTTTAGTTTTTCTGCAATAAAGACTGCAACAGATTACTTCGCAGAGGCTAATAAACTTGGGGAAGGTGGATATGGGCCTGTATATAAGGTAAGGCTTCAGTTCCCTGTTTTACATTGCTGACAATCACAGACTTTGTTGGGCATTGCCAAGATCTTCTTAATTATTTAACCTTCAAAATTTGTATGGAAACTGCAGGGTAAGTTGCTTCAAGAAGGACAGGAAATTGCAGTGAAAAGGCTTTCCAAAATTTCCAGGCAAGGGTTGGAGGAGTTCAAAAATGAAGTCTCAGTAATCTGTAAGCTCCAACACAGGAATTTGGTTAGGCTTTTGGGATGCTGCATTGAAGCAGAAGAAAGCATACTGATTTATGAATTCATGCCCAACAATAGTCTGGATTCCTTCATCTTTGGTTTGTCCATGATCTACCAAGCTTTTAATCAGTTTTTCCAATTATCGGTCAATTACTGTTAATATTTTTTCTTAGTTTTATTAATTTTTGCTAACATAGTGAGATGAACTGGGTGCAGATTCAACCAAACATGTACTTTTGGACTGGGAGAGTCGCATGAACATTATTGAAGGGATTGCTCAAGGTCTTCTGTATCTTCACAAATACTCAAGATTAAGGATCATTCACCGTGATTTAAAGACAAGCAATATTCTACTTGACTGTGACATGAACCCAAAAATTTCTGATTTTGGCATGGCAAGAATTGTTGGCGACGATGACATAAGAGGGCAAACAAAACGGGTTGTTGGTACAATGTAAGTTATGCTCTGCAACATGTACCTCTTTGCATGGATGATTTCATACAATCATATGGTTTATCTTTTCACAATAAAGCCAGATGTTTTATGTTCACTGATCACATTGCTAAGTACATCTCTGATAAAGTTGGTACTCTTTTTGTAAGTGGATCATCCCACCTTCACAGGTGTGACCAGCAAATTGGCACATAGCACTACTTTTTCTAAAATTCAGTTTCTAATGAATTTTACATGCTGATTGTTAGTGGTTACATGTCTCCCGAATATGCCATGGATGGACTCTTTTCTGAAAAATCAGATGTGTTCAGCTTTGGGGTGATCATTTTAGAGATCATAAGCGGAAAGAAGAACATTGCCTTTTTTGATGTTGATCAGTCTCAAAACCTACTTGGCAGGGTAAGCAGCAACTTCATTCACTTTTTATAGTTTTGCATACTTTTGGTGCTAAGATTTAGAATTCGGGGTTGTTTTAGGCTTGGAATTTGTGGAAAGACGGCAATGGAATGGGATTGATGGATTCAGCATGCGTCTCTTGTTCAAGCAATGAAGTTATGAGATACATTCAGATTGGTCTTCTATGCGTTCAAGAAAGAGCCATTGATCGACCAAACATGTCGGATGTTATATTTATGCTAAGCAATGAATCAGTTGCTCTGCCTTATCCCAAAGAACCTGCATTTTTAAGTCAGTTCAGCTCAGACGCAGATTCATCTTCAAGCAGGCAAAGATATTACTCTAAAAATGATATGACCATGTCAGAAGTAGATGCCAGGTAGAAGATTGTCTAGTGTCTACTTGTTTTACTTGCATGAAAGTTGTAATATAATGCAACAGAAAATGCACATTTGATTCTTTTTATACAAATATTTATTTTTGAAGGTCAGACAGGTGGTCATGTATTTAGAAATCTGGTTACTCCTCTGTTGTGGTAGCATCAAAATAGTTTTATTTGATTGTTTTTTTTTTTTTTTTTTTTGGAAGTTTGAACAGATAACATATCAAGCAGAAGGTTTTAGTTAAAATAAATAACTAACTAAAACTTATTTGAGTTGTCTATTCTGAAATCTTTACAATTGACTCTAAATATTCTTCATCTGAACTAATCTTGAATATATTCTACGTAAATCTAGTATATGTACATTGTATGGCTTCGGAAGTGATTTGAGATTGGTGAAATCTCGTACGGAGATTAGATGATACTTGAGACAAGCAGTTCTTCTTTGATGTTGTAACCAGATACGCTATATGTTGTCACTGCTATGAATGAAGAAGAGTCTATACCTTAGTCCCCGGAGCAGAATCTACTTTGATTAGGCCAAGGGTTATCTACTAAATAGCTTTCTTTCACTATGCTGAAACTCAACGAATGAAAAATCTGCTAAATTTTCTGGCTCACCGTCTATATACATTTTCATGCTCTAAACTGTGCATTATAAACCTCCTTGGTTCTTAAATTTCAAAATAAAAAGGAAAGAAAAGAAGAAAAAAGGAGAAAGAAGAGATTTAAATGGTTTTAGGCCCTTAAAGCCCCAGCCCACTTTAGCCTCCTTAGCCTAGTCCACTTTTACCCTCTTTAGAAAAGTAAACTCCTGCTTCTCATTTGCACTTTTCTGCTACTGTAGAACTGCTTCTTCTTCTTCTTGTTTTTGCTCTGACATAAGTTTTAGTTAATCTGGTTCAATTCTCCTGGGGAACTAGAGGTAAGCTTCATCCTGGATTCTTCTGGAAAGATTTTCCTGTATTAAAATCAGACATTGACTCTAAATTTCAATTTCCCGTTTATAACACTATATATCAAATCTCTAACTTAAGAGGGTTTGAATTCAGTTGAGATTTGGTAACCGGGTAGCGGTCCATTTGGGATTGCTTTGTTGACTTGAGCTTGGTGTAATTGTGTTGGTTGCTTCTGCTTTCCTTTTCTTCCAGCTATATGTATCATATTTTAATTTTATGTACAAATTTCTGTCAAATGAATATTAAAAATCACATCAAACTGATCAGCAAGGGATCCCATTCTCACACAACTGGCTTGAGGATTACCCATTTGTTTGTTGCATAACTTGCATGTCACATTTCTTCGATGTTTCCTGTTTTTTCTATTTTTTTTTCTAATATCATATACTTAATCCATTGACTACACAAATGAAATGATTCATTGCTGAATCATTTTTTGTATATTTTTTTTTTAACCTATGCATAACACAGGTAGTCAATTAAGCTAAAGATGATGCTTAATTACTAGGCAGCATGAGTTCACATTGTGTTTTAGTTATATATTTTTATTCTTAATATTGATGTCATTGGAAGATGATATATCTGACTTCAGAACTAACAAATGGGGCTAACTTATATGAATAAATAACCAGCAAGTAGTTGGCTAATGACCCTGTTCAGGCTAACATAATGTATTTTGAAAATAAACTTTTAGGTAGCTAACTGGGTTTTCAACTGGAGACCTTTAGCCTGATCTATTGTCACCTTTAAGCTTTGCAAAGCAATGGCAAGCATGAGAATTACTGAAACCAAAGAGTTTTTTCCTCTTATATTGTGCTTGATATTGTTCTTCAGTAGCTTCTTTTCATTTTCATCTCATGCAACAGATACACTTACATCCGAAGGCACACTAAGAAACAATGAAACCCTGGTATCAAATGGTGGGATTTTCGAGCTTGGCTTCTTCAGCACTGGAAGCTTTTCAGACTATCAATATCTGGGGATATGGTTGAGAGCTGATGCAAACAAGGCTGTCTGGGTTGACCGTGAAAATCCCATTTTGGGTTCATCTGGCTTGCTTCAAATTTGGTCTGGGAATTTGGTTCTCACGGACAGGCGACAAGTGCAATTGATAGTCAATTCTGGATATGTTGCCACTGCCACAACTAACACAAGTGCAACACTTCTTGACACTGGAAATTTGGTCCTTAAGGAAGCAGATACGGGTACTATTATATGGCAGAGTTTTGATATTCCAAGTGATACGTATCTTCCTGGTATGAAACTTGGGTTGTTTGGCCTAAACAGTACAAACAAGCCAGGCTTTCACATGCTTGTTTCTTGGGTAAGCCCCGAAGACCCTGCTCGTGGCCTCTTCACCTTGACTGTTGATGGCACCAACTTAACAAAGTTTCAAGTTTGGCGAGGAGATGGAGCAAAAATGGATATTGTTGTAGTATAAATGTATAATACTATGTATGTCTATATCATGTAATAAATACTTAAAATGTATAGATAGGTACTTGAGTGTATAAACATAGGTACTTGAGTGTATGAAGACTTATGTAATTATGCTTTACCAAGGGGCAACAAGCATGGCAGAATTCAACATCAAGATAGTTATCATTTTGGCTTTCTCTTTGAGCTTTCACACTACAAATGTATCCCTATAAATACCCTATTGTATGAGATGAATAAACATACTTGAAATCTTCATTCTCTCTGAAATATTACTCTCTCTCTCTGTCAATTTAGCTTGTTCTTAAACACGTTATCAGCACGAAGTTGCTCTAGAATAAGAATCGAAAATTGGCGAGAGAAGAGTTCATCATCAATCGAAGTCCTTTTTCCAAACCTACAAAAAATACCCAAACCCTAGCTCATATCAAAGCCCTTGATTCCAGAAGCCCGGAACCGGTCTCAGAGTTGCCGGAACAGGCCGAAAAAGTCCTGAACCGGTTGCCGGAAGCTGTGAGCACGAACCGAACCGCTATCGGGTGTTGCCGAGGTCCTGCCGAGAGCTGCCCAGCAGCTGCCGAGAGGCCCTGCCGGGTCTTGCCAAGAGCTGCGCAACACCTGCCGAGACGCTGCGCAACAGATGCCGAACCAACTGCCGAGCAGCTACCGACAAATCTGCGGTGCGACTTTCCAACAACTTTTCCGGTGACTTTTCGACATTTTTCCGGCGACTTTTCGAACAATTTTTCTCGATTTTTCCCAACGATCCCTCCCATCACCTCCGATAATTTTTCCGGTCAAATTTTTCGGCAACACTATTTCAAGGTATTCCATACTAAAAGTTCCCGTTTTTGAGTTTTTATTCATTTTCTCTCCTTTTTCCTTTTTCTCGGGAACTTACAATCAAAAGTGGAATTATAGAAATTCACGCCAAACGAACTAAGAGCGTTCGTAATCAATGAACTAAGAGTGTTCACAATGATTCTTGGAAATTGATTTCTTGGTAGCATAGCTCGGAAATCTTATTAATTTTTTTGGAAGTTTAAACTCCGAAACTAATATTTTCTTCTTATCTTCAAGGATGTCGAATGAACCTAGAATCGATTTTCAAATCCTTGACTCAATAAGTTCGGATTACCATAGCTAGAAAACCGACGTTGAGAACCATCTCACATCGAAAGGGATATTGCCAATCATCCATGCACCAGACCCGGCCCTTGCGTTCCCTTGAACACCCAAGAGGCATGCACAAGCAATCATCTTGATGCGACGTCATATGGACAAAGCACTCAGATTAGAGTACATGTCCATCAAAGATGCAAAGGATTTATGGGAGGCGCTATAAGAGCGTTTTAATAATATCCAAGATTCCCTCCTCCCTGACTTGAAGGTTCAGTGGAACGATGTACGCTTCTCTGACTTCAAGTCTATTGCTGAGTACAATTTAGAAGCTCTTCGTCTCAAATCCATGTTGAGGTTCTGTCAAAAACCCCTCACAGAAGAAGAGCTAATTGAGAAAACTCTCTCCACCTTCCCGTTGCAGCAATTTTGCCATCAAAGCAGTATCACACTAAAGTAAATGCTGGACGAATTACGAGGTTCAATGAGCTCATTAATGTTTTGTCGGTAGCCGAAAAGCACGACAACATACTCGTAAAGAATTATAATTCAAGACCCATTGGAACCAAGAGCGTTCGTGAGGCAAATTATAATGCACCTAAGAGAGGGCATAAGGAGCGGTACCTGTGAGTACTCCCATGATCAACTGTAGTCTTGAGTCCATGAAAGATCCGTTTCGTCCAAGGGATGAGGACGAATATTTATTAGAGGCTGAAATACCATATCTAAGTGCGATAAGCGCATTATTGTATTTAGCTCAATGCACAAGACCGGATATCTCATTTGCAGTAAACTTGTTAGCTCGACATAATTCTGCGCCAACACGCCGTCATTGAATTGGTATAAAGACAATCTTTCGATACCTAAAAGGTACGATTGATATGGGCTTGTTTTATCCCTACAGAGAGAAAAGAAATGTGAACGCCGGCAACACTATCCATAGTGACCGACGTTCTCCTCCTCCCCTCCATCAAAATGATAATGATGTTCTGACGGGCTTTGCTGATGCAGGGTATCTCTCTGACCCTCACAAAGGTCGCTCCCAAACAGGTTATGTCTTTACCATGGGAAGCACCGCGATATCTTGGAGATCTACAAAACAAACTCTTGTTGCTACTTCCTCAAATCATGCAGAGATTATTGCACTACATGAAGCCATGCGTGAGTGCATATGGCTAAAGTCTGTAAATAGACACATTCGAGGAACTTGTGGTTTGAAATTTACCACAAATGAACCTACATGCATTTGTGAGGATAATGCAGCTTGTATTGAGCAAATGAAATTAGGTTTCATCAAAGGTGACAATACCAAGCATATATCACCGAAATTCTTCTACAGTCAGCAACAATAAACACTTCTAAATATTGAAGTAAATCAAATCTGATCAGAAGATAATGTAGTTGACTTATTTACTAAGTCACTACCAAAATCCCCTTTTGAGAAACATGTAAGGAGCATCGGATTGAGGAGAATATCCGAACTCCCACGATCTTCAAGGGGAGTCTAAATCAGGGGGAGTATCCAGAAACATACTTCCCACTCAACGCGCGTTGTGCTCTTTTTCCCTTTCGGCCAAGGTTGTTTTTCCCACAGGGTTTTATTACTTGGCAAGGTTTTTAACGAGGCAACTTCGAAGCGCACCACCAACACAATACTATTGAACATGAAATATCCAAGGGGGAGTGTTGTAGTATAAATGTATAATACTATATATGTCTATATCATGTAACAAATACTTAAAATGTATAGATAGGTACTTGAGTGTATAAACATAGGTACTTAAGTGTATGAAGACTTATATAAACATGTTTTACCAAGGGGCAACAAGCATGGCAGAATTCATCATCAAGATGGTTGTCATTTTGGTTTTCTCTTTGAGTTTTCACACTACAAATGTATCCCTATAAATACCCAATTGTATGAGATGAATAAACATACTTGAAATCTCTATTCTCTCTGAAATATTACTCTCTCTCTCTGTGTCAATTTAGCTTGTTCTTAAACAGATATTGCTTTTTGGGACAGACGTGGGTTACAGTTTGTTTTTGAGAACTCAACAGGGAATAATAACTACAACTTTAGCTACTAGTCCAATAAATATGAGGCCTATTACACTTTTAGCAGCAGTCAAAAGTATGATCTCATGTGGTTTGTGTTGGCTTCCACTGGAAACCTTGAACAGTATCATATCCTTGTCCTCGCACACAATTAATATCTAAATCAAGAGATTCTAAAACTGCTTGTAATTCATTAAGAAGCCCTAAACCATATGTATCTTCCACATTTATAAATTCTAAAAAGAACTCTTCTATTTTTATTGGAGAACCAGACACATCTACGCATCTTATGATTAAAGTCATCTGTTCTTTGTGACTTGCATCAGGAGTGCAATCAAGGATTACCGAAAAATATTTTGCCTCCTTGATTTTTTTAATGATTTCACTCTTGACGTTTAAGGCCAACATACCAATCAACTCATTTTGAATTTTATGGTTGAGGTAATGATAATAAATTTCTTTGTCTTGAATAAGTCGAAAATGTTGTTTAATTATGGGATCAAACTCAACAATCATTTCAAGTAAGCCTAAAAAGTTTCCATTGGAATCTTCATAACTTTTTTCATTTGTTCCACGAAAGGCCAAATTATTCTTTGCAAGACATTTCACAACAGCAATTATTCTGACTATAACTTCTTTCCAATGTTCAGTATCTTTCCTAATTAACTCTTGTAGCTCTTTATCAATTGTTTGGTTCTTATTCAATCTCACTCGCAACTCAGCCCAAGTTCTCAAGTTATTGAGGTGTTCATAACTATTTTCATGTAAATTTAATGTTGTACCACTTGCTAATTGACTTCTCAAGCGAGTTGTTTTAAATAATTTACAATATAAACAAAAAACTTTATCTAGCTCTTTTGAGTAAATCAACCATTTTCTATCAAGATATTCACCATTTGGTAATTTTCGAACATAAAACTTAGAGGAAAAGTGCCGACCTAATTCATCCTTAGGAAAGTTGATATTAGTTTTTGCAATAGGCCCTTTTTCTACAAGCAAGTCTCTCATTTTTGAATCTAGACCATCCCAAACTCTAGGATCAAAAATATTCAAATGAGCTGATGATTTCAAGCATTCAGGTTTATTGGCAATAATTTCATCATGACAAAGATTTTCATTATTTTCTATTTCATCACTTTCATTTTCACCTATATCATCAAGTTCTTCGTTTACCTCATTCTGATTTTCTACAAACTCATTAGAATGAATTTGTAGTTCAGGTTCATTTACTAAATTCTCAACACGATCTTCAACATATTCATTTGTTTCTTTAACAAAATATTTATCTAAAGATCCCCGTTGAGATTGAGTAATTTCTTCTTCTCTTTTCTTTCTTTTTCTTTTTTGAGAATCCGAGAGTTGTTTTCGAGGAAACATTATTGAAACAATGAAACTAGCTAGACAAAACTGAAACAAGCAAGCCAAAATACTAAACTTTGAATGATAAACACTTTAGCATAGAAGTGATAGAACAATAAAACCTGGAAATTTGGAATCAATTTTTTTCTTTCTTGTTTTTTCTTTTCTGATCGAGATTGACTTGCATATCCACCTTCCAGTTGCTGAGTGACACCTAATATTGAAAATTCGAAATAGAAAACTGATGAATGACCAGGTTGTTACTTGTTAGAAATCACTTTGAATGATAATTGATAAAAAGTAGAGCATAGAACAATACCTGGAAAATGGAAATCTGGATTTGAGCAGCCACTGCAACCAATTTAAATAAAACGCTTACTGGGTTTCAACTTTTGCCCGTTTGAACTTGGGACTTGGGACTTGGGAGAGGCAGAGAGCAAGCAGACAGCCATGACTTCACTCTAACAGTCTTGCCGGCAGTAGGCTTTTCAGTTTTCACACGCATGATACCAATTCTCAATAGAGGCGTGCTCAAATGCCAGTCACTTTTTCCACTCCTTTCTGCACATTGTGGACTTTTACTTCCAATAACCCTATAAACTAATACCAAATGGCAACTTTTTCCTCTCCTTTGTGTACGTTGTGATGTCTTCTTCCAATAACCCTATAAACTAATATCAAATGGCACACAATTTCTCCACTACATGCATATATATATATATATATATATATATTATAGGTAATTAAATACATAATTATATATATATATATATTTGGATTTTTCTCATGTAAGGATGTCCTTAGTTTTTCTTAGGTGCGGATTTGGTGTTTTCACCCACTTTCCGATCATATTTTCACATCTTAACCATTCAGTTTTTAGAGCCTAATGTATAGATCCCCCCTGCAAAATTTCAGCCAATTTGGTGATCGTTAAGACATCCAAAACTGCAATTTACACGAACGGACCGAATCTGTCGAACCGGAACCGTTCGTATTTATAATGGTAAATTACAGTTTTGGATACCTTAACGATCACCAAATTGGCTGAAAATTTTCAGAGGTGATCTATACATTAGGACCTAAAAACTGAACGGTTAAGATGTGAAAATGTGATCGGAAAGTGGGTTAAAACCGGAAATCCGTACCTAAGAAAAACTAAGGAGGTCCTTAGCCAAGAAGGACTGATATATATTTTGTACATAACTACATATATATAACTTTACATATAAAAATTGTGTGCCCCCACTCTCTTTGTGCCCTGGGCCATCGCCAAGTTTGCCCTTGGGCAGGGCCGGGCCTGACAGTATGTTATGTTGGACAAGAAGATTTCTTCTGTGAGTCATACTTTGTGTGAGGATGGTGGGATGTGCTTGACTTCAATACCCTCTAAGTGGTAATTTTCTTGAGATGAATGGTTCTTTGCCATCTACGTATAATAGTGGTTCCATCAATACAAGGGCCAGTGATTGTGAAATTTTATGCAAGAACAATTGTTCTTGTACCGCATTTGCTTCAGTTCAGAATGAAGAAACTGGATGTCAGCTTTATTATGGGAGTAAACGTGAATTATTGAAGATTATAGAGAAGGGTCCAGGGATTATTTACATCCGCGGTGGCACTCCTAGTGGTAAGTCTAAATTTAAGTAATTGAAAAAGTAAAAGCTAAATATAGTACAAGTAAATAGTTAAAAAAGTATCTTTTAAATGTTGAGGTAGCCTTGTTCTAGTAAAGTACTTTTTCGCATTTGTATGGTTTTCGTAAAAAAAAAAAAAAAAAAAAAAAACAAAACAACAAACAAACAAACTGTTATATTGTGATAAGAACATGTAATTTTTTAAACTTACAGGTGAAATGCTTGTCTCTACTTTGCAGATAGTAAGAAGTGGAAGGTGTGGTTGGCTATTGCAGTTCCTTTGGCTTTCCTCTTGGCTCTTATTCCAATCTCCTTCTCATGCTATTTGTGTCGACGTAAAGGTTTGAGTTTGGTTGTTATTAGGTTGAATACAGTGCTATTTGTGATTGTTAGAATTAAATGGGGAGAGTGCAGATGTCTGTCCTCTTACAGTAACAGTGCCAGTATGTTTATAATTCTGCACTCCTGGATGGTTGTTCTTACAATAGTTCAAGTAATATGTAAGAAAAGTTGCTTCTTGTAAATCAACATTCTTTCTTACATAATAACACCAACCCTTATCTATATAAGCATTTCATGAGAGTGGATTACTAGAGAGATATTAACCACTTCTTTTCCTAAGTTTACTGATTCAGAAGAGAACCTTGTTTAATTGTTTTAACCAGAAGATCAGGTAACCAGGCGGAAAGGCTGTTGTGATCAAGTAACATTATTCCAAATAGGCTCCAATTTTGCATCAACAGTTCCCCATGATGAAGTTGGAGGAGGTGCAGATAACATTGAAATAGGCAGACAGAAGGATCAAGAATTGCCCTTATTTAATTTTTCTACCATAAAGACTGCAACAGATAACTTTGCAGATACTAATAAACTGGGGGAAGGTGGATTTGGGCCTGTCTATAAGGCAAGGCATCAGTTTCATACTTTACAATTTTCATTGTCGATAGAACTTTAATGGAATGTTCTCTTGCCAAATGTCTAGCATGGTATGTTGTCACACCTAATCTGACGCTTCATATTCAAACAAGTGTTCACATGATGATTAGTTCAGATTTACACAGCAGAAGATGCTAGACTATCTTCTTGAGAACATTTATCCGCAATTTTATTTGGTATTGCCAAGAATTTCTTAACCCTCAACATGCATGTATTATATACATGGAAACTGCAGGGCAAGTTGCTAGTAGGACAGGAAATTGCAGTCAAAAGGCTGTCCAAAATTTCCCGGCAAGGATTGAGGGAGTTCAGTAATTTGTAAGCTCCAGCACAGGAATTTGGTTCGGCTTTTGGGGTGCTGCATTGAAGCAGAAGAAAGTATACTAATTTATGAGTACATGCCCAACAAAAGTCTGGATTGCTTCATTTTGGGTTCGTGCATGATCTTTCAAGCTCTATACATTATCTTTTGTTGCCTATCTTCTTTTTATCTTCTTTTTTATTTTCGCCATCTGTGTTCACACGTAGAGATGAATTAATTGGGTACAGATTCAACCAACCGGGCACTGATGGATTGGAGGTGTATTGGCATCATTGAAGGGATTGCTCAAGGTCTTCTCTATCTTCATAAATACTCAAAATTAAGGATCATTCACCGTGATTTAAAGACCAGCAATATACTGTTGGACAGTGAGATGAACCCGAAAATTTCTGATTTTGGAATGGCTGTTTAAGAACTAGAGGAATTGATAAACAGAATAGGAGAGTAAAATTTCAGAGAGAATGGGGATTTCAATGTGTTTATTCATCTCATACAAAGGGGGTATTTATAGGATTACATTGAAGTGTGAATGCTCAAAGAGAAACTCAAAATGATAACCATCTTGATGATGATTTTCTGCCATGCTTGTTGCCCTTTGGTAAAGCATGTTTACATAAGTCTTCATACATTCAAGTACCTATGATTATACACTCAAGTACCTATCTAAATACTTTTACGTATTTTGTTACATGATATAGACATATACGGTATATATACGATTTATACTACAACACTCCCCCTTGGATATTTCATGTTCAATAGTATTGTGTAGATGGTGCGCATCGAAGTTGCCTCATTAAAAACCTTGCCAAGTAATAAAACCCTGTGGGAAAAAACAACCTTGGTCGAAAGGGAAAAAGAGCACAACGCTCGTTGAGTGTGAAGTATGTCTCTGGATACTCCCCCTGATTTAGACTCCTCTTGAAGATTGTGGGAGTTCGGATATCCTCCTCAATCCGATACTCCTTACATGTTTCTCGAAAGGAGATTTTGGTAGTGACTTAGTAAATAAGTCAGCTACATTATCTTCTGATCGGATTTGATTTACTTCAATATTTAGAAGTGTTTGCTGTTGCTGATTGTAGAAGAATTTCGGCGATATATGCTTGGTATTGTCGCCTTTGATGAAACCTAATTTCATTTGCTCAATACAAGCTGCATTGTCCTCGTAAATGCATGTAGGTTCATTTGTGGCGAATTTCAAACCACAAGTTCCTCGAATGTGTCTATTTATAGACCTTAGCCATATGCACTCACGCACGGCTTCATGTAGTGCAATTATTTCTGCATGATTTGAGGAAGTAGCAACAAGAGTCTGTTTTGTAGATCTCCAAGATATCGCGGTATTTCCCATGGTAAAGACATAACCTGTTTGGGAGCGACCTTTGTGAGGGTCAGAGAGATACCCTGCATCAGCAAAACCCGTCAAAACATCATTTTGATGGAGGGGAGGAGGAGAACGTCGGTCACTATGGATAGTGTTGCCGGCGCTCACATTTCTTTTCTCTCTGTAGGGATAGAACAAGCCCATATCGATCGTACCTTTTAGGTATCGAAGGATTGTCTTTATACCAATCCAATGGCGGCGTGTTGGCGCAGAACTGTGTCGAGCTAACAAGTTTACTGCAAATGAGATATCCGGTCTTGTGCATTGAGCTAAATACAATAATGCGCCTATCGCACTTAGGTATGGTATTTCAGCTTCTAATAAATCTTCGTCCTCATCCCTTGGACGAAACGGATCTTTCATGGGCTCAAGACTACGGTTGATCATGGGAGTACTCACAGGCTTTGCTTTATCTTCATTAAAGCGCCTTAGTAACTTTTGAGTATATGCTGATTGATGGATCATAATCCCATCATTACGGTGCTCGAGTTCTATTCCGAGACAAAACCGTGTTTTCCCGAGATCTTTCATCTCAAATTCAGATTTCAAATATGTAGCAGTTTCTTTTAACTCATCTAGAGTTCCAATTAAGTTCATGTCATCAACATAAACTGCTACAATTGCAAATCCGGATCTTGTTCTCTTAATGAACACGCAAGGGCATATTTCATTGTTAACATATCCCTTCCCAATCAAGTAGTCACTTAGACGGTTATACCACATCCGTCCGGATTGTTTCAATCCATATAGTGAGCGTCTTAATTTTATTGAAAACGCGCTCCGTGGTTTAGAGCCACTTGATTTGGGTAATTGAAGTCCATCTGGAACCTTCATATATATCTCTGAATCTAGATCCCCATAGAGATATGCTGTAACCACATCCATGAGCTGCATGTCAAGTTTTTCGGAAACTACCAAACTGACAAGGTAGCGGAACGTTATAACGTCCATTACGGGAGAATATGTCTCCTCGTAGTCGATTCCAGGACGTTGTGAGAAACCTTGCGCCACAAGGCGGGCTTTGTATCTAATAACCTCATTTTTCTCATTACGCTTTCTAACAAAGACCCATTTATGGCCAACAGGTTTTATATTTGGTGGTGTCAGTGTTATAGACCCAAATACCTGTCTCTTTGTTAGTGAATCCAATTCAGTCTGGATCGCATTTTTCCATTTTGACCAATCTGCTCTACGTTGGCATTCTTCAACGGAGCGAGGTTCGATATCATCGTATTCTATAATTCCTTTTGCAATATGATATGCAAACGCATCATCAATAGCCATAGAATTTCTGTCCATAATTACATGTATACTAGTGTAATTCATGGAGATCTCTCTATTCTCTGGAATTGGTTCTATTATTGGAGCGTCCTCCAATGATGTCTCTTGGACATAACCATAATCCGGAATTTTTTCATGAGATGGATTATTTATATCGATGATTAATGGATTATTTTGTGTCAAGCTCGCTTTCTTTCTTGGGCGAGAATCCATCGAACCTATAGGCCTCCCGCGCTTTCTAGCAGGAGCCATGGGTCTAGCCACTGCATCACCCATAGAGGGGATGTCATGTCCTTTATTTTTAGGAACATCAATCCTTGCAGGTACGTTTGCAGCAGGTATGTGTGATCTTGTCACTTTAGCGATATCAGAAAACGCATCAGGCATTGATTCTGCTACGTTCTGAAGATCGAGAATCCTCCGCACCTCTATTTCAGACTGTGTGGTTCGGGGATCAAGATGAGACAAAGTGGGGACAGACCACGACAATTCCTGTCTTTTCTGTTGAACATTAATGTTCTTGTCTCCCCCTAATGACAGGAAGACTGTCTCATCAAAGTGACAATCCGCAAATCTAGCGGTAAATAGATCACCTGTCAAGGGTTCTATGTAGCGGATAATGCTTGGAGTATCATATCCAACATAAAGGCCTAAGCGTCTTTGAGGACCCATTTTGGTGCGCTGTGGCGGCGCAATTGGCACATAGACTGCACACCCAAATATGCGTAAGTGTGAGACATTAGGCTCATACCCAGTCACCAGTTGGGACGCAGAAAAGGGTTGGGTGGCAGTGGGTCTCAGACGAATGAGCACAGCTGCATGTAATATTGCATAGCCCCAAGCAGAAATAGGGAGATTGGTGCGCATAACCAATGCCCTGGCAACCATTTGAAGTCTTTTAATGGCAGCTTCTGCGAGTCCATTTTGGGTGTGTACATGAGGGGCAGGATGTTCCACCTCAATCCCAATGGACATGCAATAATCATCAAAGGTTCTTGATGTAAATTCTCCAGCATTGTCAAGACGAATTGACTTAATAGGATGATCGGGGTGGTGAGCCCTTAATTTAATGATTTGTGCTAGGAGTTTAGCGAATGCAGCATTTCTTGTGGATAAGAGCATGACATGTGACCAACGTGTCGATGCATCAACCAACACCATAAAATATCTAAATGGTCCGCAAGTTGGTTGGATAGGTCCACAAATATCACCTTGTATTCTTTGTAAGAATGGTATATTTTCTTTAGTGTCCTTTGCATAGGATGGTCTTGATCCTACCTTTGCTAAAGAGCAAGCTTTGCAAAACGAATGATACACTTTAGAAGTAACTCTTTGGACCAATGTTTGGTTCGTATTTCTTTTCGTTTTGAAGAATGGATGTCCGTGTGAAGTTTTTAATATACGGAGCATCATGTCACGACCTGGATGTCCCAAACGGTCGTGCCAAAGCTTGTATGTGTCAGGATCCCATAATTTGTCATTCATGACATGGTTGGATTCAATGACTCTAATAGTGGTTGCATACAATCCACTAGAGCGACACATAAGTTTCTCTAAAACTCGTGTATTTCCGTAGTTTTTAGAGGTGATGCAAAGGAACTCTTGTCCATTCTCACAATGTGTTTCCACATGAAAATCATTGGCTCTTATGTCTTTAAAGCTTAATAGGGTCCTTCCGGCCCTTGGAGCATATAGAGCTTCGGCGACATTAATATTTGTGCCATTTGGTAAAAAAAATTGAGCTGGTCCTCGACCATGAATCAATTGTGATGGTCCTGCCATCGTAGTTACTGAGGATCGACTGGGTGTCATCCATAAAAATAATTGCCTATGTCGCAATATCGTATGTGTGGTGCCACTATCAAGAAGGCATTCCAATTCTCCGGAAAACATACTGAAAGGAATAAAGTTCGGAATATTAACACATGTCCATGACATTGAATGCGATACTTTATTAATGGGGAAATAGCCAATGATTACATCAAAGTTATTCATAAGTCTATTTCAAATATCAAACTTTAGACAAATTGCTATCACTCAATCCGTTTGGTAATTCCAATGGAATATGACCAGGAAAGTAGAGAGATGTTGGTGGAGCGAGGCTCGCTTAAATACCCCGATCTCAATTGCTTTCCTAGACATCATACTTCATTGGGTACGCCACATAAGAAGGAGTTTAATACAATTGTTATTTATTGACTAAGGCACATTTGCCTTTCTTGGAAAATAGAAAGAGGATTATTCTAATCAAAGTCTGTGGCATCCTCGTGCTCTTCATCTACAGCTTTGAAGTCCTCAACAGTGAGATTGACATCTTCACTATTTTCATCTTCGGCAAGGTTAGCTTCTTGCTCTCTTGCTTCCCTGTACTCCTTGTAGCGTGCAGCTAATTGGGTACTTGCATGACATTGTTTAAACCAATGCTCGATTGATCCACATCTATGACACATGTCATTGTGGTTCCCTCCCTTCATTTGAGGTATAGGTTGTGCAGGTTGTACAGTTTGTACAGGTTGTGCACGTTGTGGATATCCCCTAGGAGGGTTGCTGCTACTACCACGGCGCATGGTGCGACCTCCACGGTTCATGGTGCTATTTCCACGGCCGGTGTTGCCATATCTCCCTCTTCCACGTGTGGAGTTACCATCACTTGCGCCCGCTCTAAAGTTGCGGTTTCCTTCCCTGTTGGGGCGGTTATATGGACCTGTTCGTCCTTCATGTCCCATATTATTAGGGTACACATGTCCCCTATTGCTGGGGTGCCGCTCCCTGTGCCCTCTCTTGGGTGCATTATAATTTGCCTCACGAACGCTCTTGGTTCCAATGGGTCTTGAATTATAATTCTTTACAAGAATGTTGTCGTGCTTTTCGGCTACCGACAAAATATTTATGAGTTCATTGAACCTCGTAATTCGTCCAGCATTTACTTCAGTGCGATACTGCTTTGATAGCAAAATTGCTGCAACAGGGAAGGTGGAGAGAGTTTTCTCAATTAGCTCTTCTTCTGTGAGGGGTCTTTGACAGAACCTCAACATGGATTTAAGACGAAGAGCTTCTGAATTGTACTCAGCAATAGACTTGAAGTCTGAGAAGCGTACATCGTTCCACTGAACCTTCAAGTCAGGGAGGAGAGAATCTTGGATATTGTTAAAGCGCTCTTGTAGTGCTTCCCATAAATCCTTTGCATCTTTGATGGACATGTACTCTAGCCTGAGTGCTTTGTCCATATGACGTCGCATCAAGATGATTGCTTCTGCATGCTTCTTGGGTGATCGAGGGAACACAAGAGCCGGATTTGGTTCATGGATGATGGGCAATATCCCTTTGGATGTGAGATGGTTCTCAACGTCGGTTTTCCAGCTATGGTACTCCGAACCTGTTGAGTCAAGGATTTGAAAATCGAGTCTAGGTTCATTCGACATCCTTGAAGATAAGAAGAAAATATTAGTTTCGGAGTTAAAACTTCCACGAAAAATAATAAGATTTCCGAGCTATGCTACCAAGAAATCAATTTCCAAGAATCATTGTGAACACTCTTAGTTCATTTGGCGTGAATTGCTCTAATTCCGCTTTTGATTGTAAGTTCCCGAGAAAAAGGAAAAAGGAGAGAAAATAAATAAAAACTCAAAAACGGGAACTTTTAGTAAAGAATACCTTGGAATAGTGTTGCCGGAAATTTTTGACCGGAAAAATTATCGGAGTTGACCGGAAAGATCGTTGGAAAAAGTCGAGAAAAATCGTCCGAAAAGTCGCCGGAAAAGTGTCGAAAAAGTCGTCGGAAAGTCGCCGCGCAAATCTGTCGACAGATGTGTCGACAGCTGCTCGGCAGATGGCTCGGCAGCTGCTGCGCAGGGGCCTCGGCAGCGTCTCGGCAGCTGCTGCGCAGGGCCTCGGCAGCTGCTGCGCAGGGCTCTCGGCAGCGTCTCGGCAGCTGCTGCGCAGGGCTCTCGGCAGCTTCTCGGCAGCTGCTGCGCAGGGCTCTCGGCAGCGTCTCGGCAGCTGCTGCGCAGGGCTCTCGGCAGGTCTCGGCAGCACCTCGGCAGCTGCTCGGCAGGTCTCGGCAGGACCTCGGCAGGTCTCGGCAGCGGTCCGGTTCGGTTTTTCGGCTTCCGGCGGCCGGTTCAGGCCGTTTCCGGCCGGTTCCGGTGAATCTGAGACCGGTTCCGGGCTCCTGGAATCAAGGGCTTTAATCTGAGCTAGGGTTTGGGGATTTTTTGTAGGTTTTGAAAAATGACTTCTATCGATGAAGAACTCTTCTTTCGTCAATTTTTCGATTCTAATTCTAGAGCAACTTCGTGCTGATAACGTGTTTAAGAACTAGAGGAATTGATAAACAGAATAGGAGAGTAAAATTTCAGAGAGAATGGGGATTTCAATGTGTTTATTCATCTCATACAAAGGGGGTATTTATAGGATTACATTGAAGTGTGAATGCTCAAAGAGAAACTCAAAATGATAACCATCTTGATGATGATTTTCTGCCATGCTTGTTGCCCTTTGGTAAAGCATGTTTACATAAGTCTTCATACACTCAAGTACCTATGATTATACACTCAAGTACCTATCTAAATACTTTTACGTATTTTGTTACATGATATAGACATATACGGTATATATACGATTTATACTACAACAATGGCAAGAATTTTTGGGGACGACGACAGTAGAGGAAAAACGAATCGGGTTGTTGGTACATTGTGAGTCATCTTCACACTTCAATTTTTGTTTCCTTTAATAACATTATTATTGGTATCACATGTCTGAACCGTTTTCATATATGGTCTTGTGACCAAATATTGCACACAGTATCACTCTTTCTAAAAATTCAGTTTCTAATGCAATTTAGCCTCTGTTTCAGTGGTTACATGTCTCCGGAGTACGCCATGGACGGCCTGTTTTCTGAAAAATCAGATGTTTTTAGCTTTGGGGTGATCATGTGAGAGATCATAAGTTGCAAGAAGAACATTGCCTTATTCGAGACTGATCATTCTTTGAACTTACTTGGAAAAGTAAGCAGCTTCAATAAACTCCCAAACTTCCTATATCTTCCTATATATTTACATGTGTGTGCTGATTTTAAAATTTTTGTTATTTTAGGCTTGGTATTTGTGGAAAGAAGGCAATGGCATGGACTTGATTGATTCTACTCTGTGCGCTTCTTGTTCAAGCAGTGAAGTTATGAGATGCATACAAATTGGTCTTTTGTGAGTCCAAGAAAGAGCTATGGATCGACCAAATATGTCAAATGTTGTTTCGATGCTAAGCAATGAATCAATTGCTCTGCCTGTTCCTAAAGGACCGGCATTGTTGAATCAGTTAAATTCTGCTAATGCAGATTTATCTTCAAGTACGCAAAGATGTAGCTGTAACAATGATATAGCAGTTTCATCAGAACATGCCAGGTAATCGATTGGTATTTCCTGTACTTTGCCGATAATAATACTGCTGAAGTTGTAATGTTGTAGAGTTTGTTTTAGTTGTATCGAAGCTGTTACACAATGAAATGAAATCCACAGTTTACCCTTCTAGGCCAGTCCATCATTTTTGTTCTTGTAGTTTATTCTGGCAGTATTATCCATTACTTCTACTTTCATCTTCAAAAGGTAACAAATTTGAGAATTGAATGGTTTAGGCTTTAGACTATCTGTTGAAATTAAGATCAAAATGGGGCGGCACCAAGTCTCTGTTTCCAAAAAGGTCATCCAAGTTCACTCAAGAACAGTTTCAAAGCTTCTATCATACATCGGTTATGATTTTTCACCGGTGGATTAAGTTTATCAAATAATCCAGCAACGAAAGAACATGGAATATGTCATACGCAAATACCGTAAGATTTGTGATCCTAAACACTAAATCCTAGCTATATACTCACTGCTCGACAACGTCTTCCACAACCATAGAAATGATCCACATCTTAAAACTGAAAAAGGTTTTTCCTTGTAGTCGTAACTTGTAAGCTGTAGCATACTTATTTGCGGATGTGGTTACTAGCCGTGCTTGTTAGGGTGGAAAACCGTGAGAAAAAAATCAAAGAGGTGGACATTAGAGGAGTCTAAGAGACCAAATGTAAAAGATATTGGAGGACTAAAAAGTAAAAGAAAAGAGCAAACTTTTATCATTGTGTGTGATGACCTCACACTCATCCCTTGTTCTACCTCACGTGCATGCCGTCTAACACGCATTACGTAGAACCCTGAAATATTCGTTTTTTCTTTTTCATTTTTTTTTTGGCGTACTTCTTGATTGTTATTCGTAGTTAAAGAAATTCGATTTCTAATTGCTCACTTTTTGAAATTATGATTTATCAGGCACGTATTTGTATAGCTTCCATTGTTTATCCTATACAAAGAAAAGTGATTGTACATGGATCTTTGGAAGGTTTAAAGTCTTGAGCTTAATTTCATTTCGTACGATATGATTAACATGCTTATTTTTGTTCTTGGAGGTCGGTTTTCTTATCACCCTCACCATTTTGTTAGCTAGTTTTGATATTCTGACAATTTTCTTTAAATTTTTGATATTTAGTTAATTTATGATTGTCTAACATGATATATGTTAAGTTCAAAAGGCTCAAAACCTTTATCTTCTTAAATAAAGTGTGCATTTATGAAAAATTAAATTAAGATTTTCTTATTCCTATTTTTTTAGTGATGCAGAATGGATGGCAAGATTGAATAGCAGCTTGATCGTGAAAAGAGTAAAATCGGTACGCTGCAAATTTGACGTGCAATATCAGAATGCTAATTATTATACATTTTCAAGAAGGGAACGAAGCTACTCGTCCCTTTGCTACCATACATGGGTTTTGGGCCTCAAAACTGTATTTCACTATTTTTCCAGCTATTTAGGTTTTCTAGTTCATTTTATATTTGTTTTGATTTAATCCGTCGGCTCTTAAGCTTGATTCACATCTTATTCGCGAAGAAAATGCAGCGAGCGGTTCTTCGCTTAGTAGAACTACCGGCCATCGGACGACGACCACTTCTTGTTCTCGCCCAGCCACTTCATTAAGCAGACTTAAACGACTGCATACTCCATCTTTTATATTATTATCAATTAAATTAAGAGTTTTCTCACATTATTTGGGGACTCCAAATTTATAGCTTATAAACCTCATTACCTTCTGACTGCGCCATTGATTATGATTATGATAATAGACATAACCACATAGATACAAACTAAGGTCAGGTAACTATACAGAAACCCTAATTTTGTAGTTACATTTACATATAAATCAACTTTTGAGTTAAAATTGTTTACAATCGATCTTGTCGTATTTGAAAAAGGTTAAAAAGAGAAAGTGAAAAGAGTTATACGTTGGGCTAGCTTAACTTGGTCATGGTCATGCATGGAAGCATATTTCCCAATGAAAGAATCGAATCAGTCCCCTCCCTTTCTTTTTGCTTTTTCACAGTTTGCTACAGCCTTCTTTACCACTCCCCAATAAAAACATATGCCTAGTAATCTTGAATAGTAAATTCAAAACCAAGATTTGTGAGCAAGGATGAGTAGTAGTACTACTACTAAGGGGAAAAGGAACAATGTGACAGTGAAAAAGCTAGGGATATCAGTAGCAGTAGGAGTACTGGGCATGGTGATGAGAAAAAAGAAAAAGGAAAGATTAAAAAGATGGTCAAAATTTGAACCTCGAAGACTCACTCCTCTATTCCGTCATCATCAGCTTCGACTATCTTTATCGAAACTCTACCAATTAATCTCTCTTTCTTTCTTTGATTTTGAGCCTTCACGTCTCTCAATTAATCTGGCATCACAGATTAATAATAATGTGGACGTTCTTTGAAGCTCTTTATAACCATGCAACAGCTTTTCTGTTTGGTTTTGGCAACGGCTACATATCTTCTTCTTTTTCTAAATTACTAAACCAGCTGACACGCACGAGTGTGAGAAACTGAGAGAGCTTATTTTATGAACTATTTTGTATGTAAGATTTTGATGAATATGAGTGCCAGAGATTGAGGTAGAGAGTAATTTAATATGCTGATTAGAGTAATTATTGGACGTTCTAGAATGACTTATAATAGAGGAGGATGCATGTAGACATTATGGTGATTGAGCAAAGTATGTCTATTGATATACTGATTAAAGTGATTGTTGGAAGTTCTAGGATGAATCTTATAATAAGCGATGCATGTGGCCGTGTTTCATATTCAAAGCTTCAAGATGGCTTCAGAGGGAAGGTTGGGAAGCCAATCGCCATGGGGACCAATGGACAATATAGTACCATTCATGGTTTTGTTCTCTTTATCAAGAGTTAATTGGTTCCTTTTTTCGATTATGGCTTGATTTTCTACAGGTAGATTTATCCAATTAACTAATAATAAATAAGTATATAAGAGAAACGAAAATCATATATGATACTCAATAGATCAAAATAAATCATACAAACAAAGTAAAACAAAAAACAAATAAATATCATACCATGTGAAAGTTGATGTTATATCACGTACATTTAACAGTATAACACAATTAACAGAATAATAAATCAACCGTCAAATTGTGTTCAACTAATATATAGTCCGACCTCTACCTAATATGAAAGAATTTAATAGGATTATTTAACTTGGAGAACCAATTTACAACCCTATCCAATACCAGTGCTGTTCAATATATGAATCAATATAGGTGAAGGGGTTGCCATCATTTCCCTCCAAATTCATAAACTAAGAACGGTCTTTGAATTTTGATTTGGGAAATGAAACTAATGAATCATGGCTTCATCTAGCATAAAAACCCTTTTGACTTGGGAGGAAAAAAATCTAGTTCCAAGTACAAAGAAGGAATATTCAAAAAAATTTGAAAAGCAACAACCATTTTTCCTTGTATAGTGACACACTTAAGATGTGGGGTTCTCAAATTACAGAAAGTATACCTGACCACCTTAGTTATAAACTTTGAGATAAGAATAAGAGCAATGGGGTCACTGAATTCTCTCCCTAAGGTTTTCCTTTGATGAGTGAAGAATATTCATATTGTCTGGTAGAAAACAGTGAATTTTGTTCCTGCTTATCCAATCCTGCGGACTCAAGAAATTAAAATAAAAAAAATAAAAATAAAACCTACAAAGAAAGTTTTGCTAATGCAAATATATTATAAGGTCCGAAATATGCGACGGTCAAAAGAATTCTGAGGTTATTTCAATAATTAAAGAACAATTAGCCGTATGGATATGCTGAGTTTAGAGGTTACAAAGCATGGTTAGCATGCTATTTGCTTTTTGTGGGGCCTAGGCCACAATGTATATTAATTTAACAAAGTCAAATCAGTATGATTTTACTTGCTACTTTCAAATTGCATGAAAATTAAGGAAACATGTTTTTTTGTTTTTTATTTTTGTTTTTTCTACTTGAATTGTGATCATCTGTCGACCAGAAAAGAATTGTGACCATCCGTATCATTCTTTTGGATACGTGGAGCTATGTAATGAGAACTTCATAATTATATATATGAGGAAAGTTACATACGTACCGATCGATCATATTATTTACTTAATTAGTATTAATACATACATCGGGGAAAATGCTAGCATTTATACTTAATTGGAATTAAAGAGTGTGCTTGCGTGTGAGAATCACCAGAATTTTTAGTAAAAAATCGTCATGTGTAGATGGCTAATTGTAATGCATCTCCACACTATTTCTATTATCAATTTTTTTGGCAGAATGAATTCAATGGACAGCAAAATTCTTTTCCTTTGTATCCACTCGTATTTTCCATAATTGTGCCTCAAAATCTAAACTAAATATCTTCATTTCTTGTTAAATCAAGAGGGGCAATTATGGAACTCATCAAGAAATTTATGAACCTCAAATATTCATGCATTTGACACTAAGCCCTAGAGGATATCTATAGCTAAGCGCGCCTTTAGCACTAACTAATTAATTTTTTCTTTCTTTTATATCTTTAGAATTTAAGTTTTATTTTCGCTTTATCTCTTTTTCCGATTTGGTTATTTCTGATTCCATTGTTCAAGGAAGTTAAAGTGATGAAGAATATATATCAAATAGGGAAAGGAAAAAAAAAACCCCACGTACCTAAACCTCTACTGGATGCCTCAATCCACCATGCTCGGTTCTCGAGGTCATCTTAAGCAAGTATAAAAAGCCTCCCAAACCCCTTCACCTTAATCACCAATACCCTCATTTCTATTCGATCAACTTCATCTAGCTAGCTGTGCACATTTTCTGAAGGTGAGCCCTAGCCTTTAACCACTGTTTCAAACCCAGAGTCGACTTTAATTTGGAGTTTCAAAAATGAATATTCATGCATTTCACTGGTAACTAATGTTTTTTTTTGTGATTCATTCCTCAGATGAATAGGCCAGGAGATTGGAACTGCAGGTCATGCAACCATCTCAACTTCCAAAGGAGGGACTCATGCCAGAGGTGTGGGGAGCCAAGGCCCGGGGAGAGAGGTGGTGAATATGGAAGCTTTGGTGGCGGAAGAGGTGGAGGTGTTGGTGGTTCGTTTGGGTTCACTACCGGCCCGGATGTCAGGCCTGGTGACTGGTACTGCAACGTGGGAAACTGTGGGGCTCATAACTTTGCAAGCCGCTCCAGCTGCTTCAAGTGTGGTGCGTCCAAGGACGAGTCCTCTAGTGGCGGTGGTGGCTTTGACGGTGACATGCCTAGGTCACTTAGAGGCGGTTTTGGATTTGGCGGCAGTGGCAGTGGTAGTGGTGGCAGCTCTGGTCGCTCTGGATGGAAATCCGGGGACTGGATTTGCACAAGGTACATATTTTAACTTTTATCGATCTAGATTACATCGGTGATCACATCTCTTTGACAGGATAATGAAACGTAATATAATTAAACAAACAGGTTAGGGTGCAATGAGCACAACTTCGCAAGCAGGACGGAATGTTTCAGATGCAATGCTCCAAGGGAATCTAGTACCGGCAAGTCTCCATATAATTATATCAATTTTTATGATTTTCTTAATCACTGATCATATAAGTAAATATGTACATTTCTGTTTGTCTATATGCGAGCAGGTGGTGCTGTACTTTTCTGAAGGAACTGAGAAAAAGAACATTCCCTAATGATAATGGCTACTCCTTTTGGGCCAGAGAGAGAGAAAGAAGAGACATCACCCTCTTCTATTTTTATCATTTTTCTTTTTTCTTTCCTTACTTTTTCTAGTTTCTAGGTTTATCTTTGCTAGCAAGGGAGCTTAATCTGAAATGAGGCTGCTGATGATCACAAAGAACGTACTCAACAAAGCTTAATCACTTGGCATTTTGTGTGCTTAATTTCTCCCTATCTTATAATATATGAACTATAGCCTGGCATGTAGCTTTGTATGTACGTATGTGTACTATTAATCATAATTAATCTCAATGTTTTTGTTTAATAAACATTGTTACTTCCTTATATATAGTGAATCTCTCTCTCTCTCTCTCTCTCTCTCTCTCTCTCTCTCTCTCTCTCTCTCTCTCTCTCTCGCTCGCGCGCGCGCCCGCGCAAGAAATAATGCATGCTTTTATCCAAAAGAGTGGTCCATGGAATGTATCAGTTAAATTTGCAAAATCGATGAGGACGTATATATACAGTATAGTCGCCCATAAACATGTAAATCTGCAAAGCAATACATATAGCATAGCTAGCTAAAGGATCCATCGAGCTGTTTACATCATGCATGGATCACAATCACATGCTTTTGGTTAAAATAACGTGAAAGAAGACTACTATTCAAAAATGGAATTTTATAGCTAGCTACACTTAGATTTTCAAATTGTATATATCTATCTTCAAATGCAGAATATATCTTCAAAAGTTAAAGCTGAGAAATCAAATTCATATTTATATGCAGCTTCAAGAATATATAAATTAGGGACTATATCAACGTCAACAGATTCAATAGTTTGATCCATGATGGACCAATATTTTCATTATATCTTTCTTTTTTCGATCTTTCTATTTTCCAGTGAAAGGATTCAAGAATACATATATGTCATGCTTAATTGATGAAATTCGATGATCGATCACCCCACCCTGTATTGTCACTGGTTTCGCTTACTTTGTTAATGAACATCAGTTATCTTATTAATTTTACGTAAGTTCCGTTTCTGTTGATCTTATGCAACTAAAAGTTGGGTGAAGTACTGGTGAACGTGATCTCCTTTAGGGAAATGCAGAAAACATGACCATGCATGATGCATACAATCGATCGAAAAGCAGTGATACTGTTAAGAAATGCAAGATAGGCAAGGTCTTGACATCATTATCTTCAAGCAATTATTGGATTCAATTATATGCAGCAATATTTGTCACTAATACCTTTGAAATTTGAATTGTACAATAAAATTAGGCTTAATTTTAAGTTTCAAATGAATTATCCTATATATCTAATATATGGGCAACGCTTCAAATTGAATGAACAGATTAGCTATATAAAATGAATTGTTTCCCATAAAACACTAAAATGATAACCAAAACGTACGTCATGCTACTCTCTAATTAATTAATTATGATGATCTTTGGAGGAGGATGAACAATAAACGCTTCAAATATTGTGCTTTTTTGTTTACTTCACTCTGAAATGCTACTCTCTAATTAATTAATCAGATATAAGCGTACGTATAAATAACCTCTTTTGGATTAAGATTAATAGCTTTTATTAGTTAATTGAAGGAAATCAAATTTCTAATAAAAGAAAAAGAAAACTCTACTCAGGTCATTAGAGCAACTCCAACAGCTTTTCTATAATGTCTGTATAATAAGAAAACAAAAGTCAAACCTTTAACATCTTTTTCTTCTTCAACTCCAACAAATTCTCTATTTTACAGCAATCTCTAAAATCTCCATATTCTTCCTTAAATTTTAGAGATTGCTGTAAATATAGAGAATCTAGTTTTCTCTTTCCTCACTCTCTCTAAAATATGGATAATTATAGGGAATTTATTAGAGTAAAAGAAGCTCATTTTCCCTTAAAGTAGAGAAAAATTAAAATATAGAGAAATTGTTGAAGTTGCTCTTATGATTTAACTGTTATCCTGAAACCCCAACTGTAATATCTGATATTTATGTCATGGGTCCTGCAATGTGCAATCATCTTTGATAGTCATCTCTTTTTAGTGCATTAGAACATTAATGAAATAAATGATGAGCAGTCAGCCTAGCTAATGATAACTACACGCACATCACTATAACTTCTTTGATTAGCGGATGGGGTTAACTTTTACAAATTGCATATATAATCTAATTGATAAACAATTCCAAACTCTAATAGATAATTGAACATAGTTTAGAACAATATATAAAACTAGTTCACATAGGATTCCCTAGCTTTTTAGAAACACCTTTCATGGGTTCCCTCATTGACCTCATGACATGGGGCAGCTTAGCTAGGTTTAAGAACTGAAAAATGCAAATTTTATTGGTCAAAAAGGAACCACACATGAATTAGTGTCTGCTACTACCCTCCATTCTTTAGCTTTTAGCAAGATTCTTTGTTTCACTTTGAGGTCGGCTTTATGTTACTCCAGAGAATACGCTTTATATATTGTTCATGTTAGTGAGAACCGAGAACTAGTCATGAAGTCCCTCTCATTCAATCATTTCCACAGCACTGCCCAGCAAGTGGCTAGCTAAGCTTATATATTGAGGTTTTTGTGCCATTATAAATATCATTATCCCATGATTTCCATAATTCCATCTCGATCTGTATTCCATCACAGCAAGTTTGGTTTTATCTCATTGCGTGCATGAAAAATTATCAAATTAGATTGGTTAGTAAGAACGGAGAACTAGTCATGAAGTACCTCTCATTCAATCATTTCCACAGCACTGCCCAGCAAGCTAGTGGCTAGCTAAGCTTCTATATTGAGGTTTTTGTGCCATTATAAATATTATTATTCCATGATTTCCATCTCGATCTGTATTCCATCACTGCAAGTCTGGTTTTGTCTCATTGCATGCATGAAAAATTAGCAAATTAATTAGAAGAAAGAAAGCAAATACATTCATATAAACAGTGGTTTAGTAGTTATGATATTCACTTGATCGGCAGTATGTACGTTTAACCAATCAATTACTAATTGTTATTTGGAAGAATATTTACTAAATGGTCGGACTACATAATCTTTTGATTTTTTCTTTCTCACAATGGCCGGATTGAGAAATTAGAAGGATGGACATTTGAACTCTCGATCACCTTGAGGTTTTGGAGAAAATGCACATACCTACAAGCCAGCCTCAACAGATACTTGGATTGCACAAGTACTTAAAGTACAAACGATATTGGCTTGCTAATGAATTTCATTCTTGTAAACTATGTGGTCATCCGTATACAAGATGATTGCGGATGGACCATGTTTTTACGTAGGATCAATGATCGTTTTTTCTAATATTAAAAGGATTAAATTTTTGCCAATCCCACTCCTATTCCGTTCCAATTCCCCACCTCTTCCCACTACTTAACCTAATTTGAAATGTTTTGTTATAACGATGGGAATTTAATTTCTTGAGAAATTACATCGTGCATGTTTGAGTCGGGAATTAAACTGTTCTTGATAAAGAACTAAAACCCATAATCTGGGACAGGACATTTGAAAGACTCATGCTCGTGAAAGAACAACATAAACCTCTTTTATCATGATTCTAAATGTGGATTGGGGACCCAAAAGACACTAAAGACCAGGCAGTTCACTGGATTAAGTACACAAGCTGAAAGTTTATCAGCACTGTAATGGTCAAAATTGGTAGGAAAAAAGGATGGAACTTTTTACCGAATTCAATGGACGAAAAAATTTAACAAAATTCTCTTTTTAAAGGTTCTCCCTTTCTCCTTCTTTATAAACACAACCATGTTCAACGCTACTTTTTAATCCCACATTTTTCAGTTAAATCTTTTTCACCCTCATCTAAATCCTTGATTGCTCAAGCCCTTCATATTAGTACGAAAGAGTAAAAAAAACAGAAAAAAAAAAACAAATCAACCAGAAACACTCGGAGATTAAATATCCAATCCAAGCCCAACAGTCAATTATTTGATAAAAGCCCAATACGCCCATTTTTGATCACTGGATCCAACCCAGCCCAAGGTTTTATGCAGGACGTCAAGTCCTTTAACAAACAAAGCCGAAGCGTTTCCCGGTCATTAGCGGCAGTCGTCTCTCTAGTTCCGGCAACTTCAGCCGTCGCGAAATTCTATTCATGGTTTTGATCCCAGCCTTCTTATGCTTACATATCACCTTTGTTTTATCTCGACTTTCGCTCAAATAGTTGAGACGTTCACACATTTGATTTTCGTAGATAAAAAAGTGCACACCAGGTGTTTGATAAAATGCCGCAGTGAAGAAGCAGCAGCAGCATAACAATGGCCTTAAGTCATATGGAGAGGGTGATCCACGGTGCGAGGCATGCTATGGTTAAGCGAAATGGAGCCCTGCAGTTGAATGTGATGCTATATCATGGCTCAGAGGAGTCTCGTGGGGAGCCTTTGTCTGCAGAGTGGTATAGAAAGGCATTCCCGAAGTTAACTAAACTGACCCGGTTGCTTAAAGATGTGGATTTTGCTGATGGGAGGCTTGTTAATATCAATGATGGTTCGGTTATCGTGAATGGCCGAGCTGAACACAAAATGGTTGCTTTCAAGTCACTTGCCAGGGTCTTTGTTGGGTCTCCATTGGTTCAGCAGACGCTGTGGAGTAATGTGGTGGCGTGGGCTGGCGGTAGAGGATGTGACCCTTTTGTCTGTTTCAGTAAACCAAGGGAAAGAGAGGCCTTGGTTGTGAAGTCAATGTCTGTAGTGGGCAGCGTTCTAAACATTACTGCACAGCAGAGGCAGACGGTGCGTGTGAAGATATGTCCGCAGGTCACGCAGCACCGTATATGGACCGGAACGCTTGAGGAGATACTAAATGGATTGAAATGTGAGTTGGAGGTTGTAGATTATCAGTGCCCGAGCAAAGGGACGAGGATCGGTCAGCAGATAGTTTCTAGCTGTCTGAAGTTCTTGGCTGATACATCCATTTCATATGATGATGACTCGGCTTCATGGATGCGTCTTTCAACTGCAAAGATTACTGACTCTTCGGGTTTGCAAAAATGGGAAGACCTGCTCGAGATGTTCAATGACCTCATTGATTGTTTGAAAAACGATAGGGAGTTACTTCTTTATGTGACAAAGCTTGAGGTCATGAAAGAGGGGCTGTCTCAAATCAAGGATGTGTTGGTTGATAAAAGTATTGGATTCAAGGAAGTACGACATCAAGAAAGCCTAGTGCAGAAGAAGCTGTCCAAGACATTGGGTCATTCATCCCAGTGTTTGTTCACACTCTTGTTATATTACCTCTATGGGCATGTTAGAGATATTGAAGTAGACTTATCTGGTGGGCTTTATAGCATTAGTGACAAGAGTTTTTGTCTGTGCATGGGAAGGATTGTGACTTCAGATGAGGAGACGATGATTTGGAGTGGGGTAAAGCAGTTGGACAGGGCTCTCGGTCTTTTCAAGTTTGTATGGGAAACAGCAGGGATGGAAGGAGTTTTGCAATTGCAAGGCCATATATGGTGTGTAGGAGCTGAGAGCAGAACACTTACATATAGAGGAAACACATTCTTTGTACACGGAATTCATGTTTGAAGAACAACTCTCTCAGAATATGAGTTCAGATCTCAGAAGCTATTTTACATGATTCATTGATCAGGTGAACACTACATGCAAGAATTGATATGGAGCAAGCAGACTGAGTACAATTAGCTTGGTGTAGTTGTTGCAGTAACTTCTCTGAGTTCAACACAGTACCTTTTAGGAGTTCTTAGGCTCATTGGCGTTCTAAAGTATAAATGATTACTGATAGTACCAAAGTACCAAACCCTGCTTCAGATTAGAACAAATGCGTTGATTGGAAGTGAGTACGAGCAGTGCACCAGCCACAATAACAGAAAGAACACCCTTCAGAAAATTCAGGCCAAGCTGGATAGATAGATGTACTTGCTAAAAGAAAAGAATGAAATAACTCTTAATGGAAGTAAGTTCTCAAACTTCTAAAGTAGCTTGTTCAGAAAATCATGTACTTTCTATTGGTTTGTTCTATTAGTAATAATGGATGCATTGTCCATGAGATATAATGTAGCGAATAACTGTTTAAAGATTTTATTTTGCTTCTGATGCAGCTTAATAGGAATCTTTTGAAAACTTAGAAGATTTGGGGAGAAAAGATACTTCAAATTGAGGTATTGGTACTCTCCATTTCTTTCATTTTCCTTTTCACATGTTTACTTGACGTGATAATTTTTTTTTTCTTCGGTAGTGGTAATAATTTGGAAATGTAGTTCATACTTCATAATATTACAGTGTAGCCTTCCTGATCCAAAATTCATTCTGATATATTACTCTGATTGATGATGCCATTAATACCAGAAGATTTGCAGTCATAGTTTAGCACCAGTAGATAGATTAGAGTTCTATGTATTCATCTCTCTGGAACTTTTCCCTTGAAAAGCTCAGAAATGTCAAATGTATCATCCCAAAGCATTCTATCCAGCATCTCCACTTTATTTATGAATTACCTATAATTAGAATACACTAGATAATCATTCTTCTTTATCCTTACACATACACTTACAGGAGGGGCAGAGAACAACAAACACAAAAACGCACGTATATATATAGAAGTACATTAATCTGATGAAATGTTGCCATCAATTTTCTGTAATATTCGCAAGGGAGAGCCCTGCTTGAGCGAGAGTGAGTACTAGTAGAATAGTCGCAATCGTGATAGCTAGGATGGCCCATGGACTACTGAGATAATCTTGTTGCAAACTTGCCTTCCAGTTGTGCCAGGGGACGCCGTAGTATTCATTCAGCTTTTCACAAAGATCGGTGAAATAGAAATTTGTCCCGAATAAAATCGGCCCCAAGTCGAGGGTGCTAATAAAAGTCGTCACTGCTTTGCTATCTGATAGCTTAGACTCAAGGATTCCTTTCCTAGCAAGTAATTCCACATCCCTGGAACTATCAAGCAGGTGGTCGATGATGAATACATAATCACTTATGTAATGATCATGGAGCTCAAACTGCTCATAGGCAATAAGGTTCCGAAAGAAAACTTCTGTCGAACCACGTATTCGTAACTGTGGAATTTTCGGAATACCGTTCTCAAATTGAATGTCAAATAGGGTTGTGTCGTGAACCACCATAAACTTGACTCCAGCTGCCTTCAACTGCGTCGCACTTGGTATACTCAAAGTGTCGAGCTTTCTTTTGGGTGGAAGCTCAGAAGGTGAAGGCCGATGACATTTCAGGATATAGTCAACTAAATGTTGTATTCTAGCTCCTGAATATTGCGAGAGTTTGTTTGAAACCTCCTCCAGTGGCCTTATATATACCTTTTCCTCGAAGAAGCTATGGGTGAGCTTAATAAGCGAAAGCCCCATATCATTTTCGAGAGGAATAGTATTGCTGGCATGGGCTAAGGAATAGAAATACTCGAGGATAAAGAATGGGAGCTGATTTTCAAGCATCAACATGTCATATACTACATCCCTGTCCATCCATGGTTTCCCAAATATCCGGTCATTTTCCTGTTGCAGTGTCGGGAAGGCACTCCTCAGCAGGACCTCAACTGTAAAAATTCCATCAACCAGAATCATTTCCACCAGCTCCTCTTCACTAAATTCAATGTTTACTGCATAACAAGAACGGATTCGTGCTTCCCATTCCTTCAAAGATTTGAAACAATCCTCCAGATTTACATTGGTTCTTTCAAAGAAGTCCTTCACATACCGCATTTTATGATCTTCCATGGCTTCTAGGCCTTCTCCTCCATGGTGAAGCGGACCTAGTGAGACCACCTGAGGTGTGTAAGCCTTCTCATTCACGTCACGTAGTCGCTTTGGAATCCTGTAGATACAACACTCGGAGGATACGGGAGATATCCCTTTCAGCTTATTTTTGAGATTTTTAGCATGTGACTCTTCCATGTCCGAATTAACAATGATCAAATCAACACAGCCTGCAATAAGCTATCCTTCTGTTAATAATAAACAAGGGAACTGGACTTCTGGTAGTAATATGTAGTTCTTAGCATGCATCTGCAGTCTCTACTACTAGTAAATTCTAATTTGTAGATGAGCGAACCAAGTTAACAGCACACAGGGTCACCGAAAACAGTTATAGGCCCAAGATATAAAACCAAGATTACTTTATGGCTAGCACAAAATCGATGTAGACTTGAGAAATAAATAGGCAGAAGAAAACCTTATCAGAAAGATTATGACAGTTCATAGTTTCATATAATAAGAAATAACAAACCACTACTGTCTTTGGACAAAGGAAAAACAAATAACAAACTGAAGGCTAAAGGTTAGAATAAGGGAAGTTACTTCTCACGGTTTACAAAAGTGTTCTAAGAATGTGGAGATCTATAATTTGTGTGGATGCTGATTACGCAACAGATATAAGGAAATTAGGAATAAGTAATTAAATAAAATCAACATTTCATTTTCATTTTCGAATGGTTGCCCAATATTCGAGTTCACTACATGTTATAAAACTGATGCTACAAAACTTATATATATGCACCTATCAAGCACTTAGAACATCACTAGTAAAAAGAAGAGTATAACTAACCCAGTAACTAGCTCAAAGTAATTGATTGCCAAAAAAAAAAAAAAAAACGGAACTAGCTCAGAGTAATAGGAGCAAAGGAATGGAATATTTCTACCTTCTGCAGATAATCAAATCGTTATGGCTTCCCTAGATTTCTTAGAGCTCCATGTTTGATAGAATATGCAACACAACATTGATCTCCCTCCAAAACCTGTCATACATGCATATAAAGAAAAATTGTGCACCAGCAAGTCAATAGGTCAACTTGGTTTTGTTTTTTTCTCTATAAACAACTTCTTCTTTGTTACGATGGCTTTTTTCTCTGTTGTTGAAAAGGTCATGCACGTTTCTGAGAAAAGTCCTGGGTACTACAAAATATTATTAACCAAACAAGGAAAAACAAATAATCATTGGTCAGATAAGAGCGAGGGAAAAGAATTATTTATATGTATCCGAAAAGAATAATCAAGGGAACTAGAAGTTCTTCTCTATGAATGAGCTATTATTGCAGGAGTCTTATTAATCTAGAAGATGACTAATTATATAGACGAGCAGTACCTATTTTATTGACTTCTTTTACCAGATACAACTTATCACAGATTCAAGGCTTTAAGAAAAACTTACCATAAAAAGAAAGAGTTTACCGTAAACTACTAAACTTTGTGGTACATAAACCTTGTTGACTCAGCATCGTCTCTCTCAGTTTCTCTGATAGTTTCTCTGATAGTCAATAGATCATAATGAGCATTCAGCTCTAAAAATTTTCACTTTGAAAGGTTAGAAAACTCAGATTGTATCATGCTAAAGCAGTCGATGCAGCACCGTAAACTGAATACTTTGTTTATCTTGCTATCTAAACAATTCAATTTTTTTTTATTCTCAATTGAAGAATTTGCTTGCTCAATCATTTCTACCTAGACTATTTGATAAAATTCATTGCATTATTGGACGTAATGCTTGGACTTTCAGAGAGAATAAGGCTTTGGAACAGAACGATAATAACATATTAATTTAGAAGAACATGTCACTAAGATTGTCAGACTAGTCTGGTGATTTTACTGAATGCAATCAAACACAGGTTAATAAATCCATCGATTGTATAACACAGTTTAGATAGAAATGTCGTTCTTCCTTCTAAGCTTGATAGCGAAGAATTAACCTTTTTCTTCGTGTTTCAAGTAAAGAAATTGAATAAACCTTGCATCTTTAGGGATGGGAGAGTACTATAGACCTGCTTTATAACTGTAATATGCAATCAAACAGAGGTTATATTGCTTGAAAGATGGTTTTAGAATATCTTAAGCATTTTCCCAATATATATATATATATATATATACAGTCCTTCTTGGCTAAGGACCTCCTTAGTTTTTCTTAGGTACGGATTTCCGGTTTTAACCCACTTTCCGATCACATTTTCACATCTTAACCGTTCAGTTTTTAGGTCCTAATGTATAGATCACCTCTGAAAATTTTCAGCCAATTTGGTGATCGTTAAGGTATCCAAAACTGTAATTTACCATTATAAATACGAACGGTTCCGGTTCGACAGATTCGGTCCGTTCGTGTAAATTGCAGTTTTGGATGTCTTAACGATCACCAAATTGGCTGAAATTTTGCAGGGGGGATCTATACATTAGGCTCTAACAACTGAACGGTTAAGATGTGAAAATATGATCGGAAAGTGGGTGAAAACACCAAATCCGCACCTAAGAAAAACTAAGGACATCCTTACCTGAGAAAAATCCTATATATATATATCAGGGCCCTTCTAGTGAGAGATCAATTTTTTTGGTATTTTATAGGGATAGGGCATTAGACAAACTTTTCGATCATATTTTCACATCTCAACCGTTCAGTTTTTAGGTCCTAATATGTAGATCACTTATGCAAATTTTCAGCTAATTTGATGATCATTAAGGTATCTAAAAATGCAATTTACCATTATAAACACGAACGGTTCCGGTTCTACAGATTCGGTCTGTTCGTGTGAATTACAGTTTTGGATGTCTTAACGGTCACTGATTTGGCTGAAAATTTGCAGAAGTGATCTACACATTAGGACCTAAAAAATGAACTGTTGAGATGCCGAAATATTATCGAAAAGTTTGTCTAATGCATATCCCTATAAAAGACCAAAAAAAGGGATCTCTTAGTGAAAGGGCCCTCATATATATATATATATATATATGATTTTTCTCAGGTAAGGATGTCCTTAGTTTTTCTTAGGTGCGGATTTGGTGTTTTCACCCACTTTTCGATCATATTTTCACATCTTAACCGTTCAGTTTTTAGAGCCTAATGTATAGATCCCCCCTGCAAAATTTCAGCCAATTTGGTGATCGTTAAGACATCCAAAACTGCAATTTACACGAACGGACCGAATCTGTCGAACCGGAACCGTTCGTATTTATAATGGTAAATTACAGTTTTGGATACCTTAACGATCACCAAATTGGCTGAAAATTTTCAGAGGTGATCTATACATTAGGACCTAAAAACTGAACGGTTAAGATGTGAAAATGTGATCGAAAAGTGGGTTAAAACCGGAAATCCGCACCTAAGAAAAACTAAGGAGGTCCTTAGCAAAGAAGGACTGTATATATATATATATATATATATATATATATATATATATATATATATATATAACTTGGTTGCATTTCAATAGCCAAAACAGAAAGAGAGAATTCTTGAATTTCTTGAAGTTCCTCACTTCCTCAGGTATGTAGTTATTTTTGAAGGCTTGATATTGGGACAATTATATTTATCAATATATATCATTATGTTTGTTTAGGGTGACCACCCTTTGTGCCTTGAGTTGGTTTTTCTCTTGTACATGATTAAGGTTTATGATAATAGAATACTAGCTACAACAGTAGGTACACAAATATTACTGATCATATTATGTAGTGCATAATACAGAAACAAAAATACCATAACTTTCAAGTTCCCATAATACTTAATAATACTTTGCACTTTTGCAGGCTAAAGTGAGGATCATACTCGAACTCCTTCAGATACGGAAGGGCCACAGAATCTGACGACTAAGTGGAAAAAGCTGTCTCCCCATCCTCTGAATGTCGCATCTACAGAGTTCCCAAGAGGCTACGTGACGTGAAGGAGAAAGCTTACACACCTCAGGTGGTCTCACTTGGTCCGCTTCACCATGGTGGAGAAGGTCTCCAAAAAACCGTATATCTGGGAAGCCAAGGATGTCCAGGGACGTGATATACGACATGTTGTTGCTTGAAAATCAGATCCCATTCTTCATTCTCGAGCATTTTCATTCTTTAGACTCCACCAACAGTCCTATTCCTAGGCTTTCCCTCCTTGAGCTTACCCATAAGTTCTTGCAGAATAGGGTATATATAAGGCCACTTGAAGATAGGATGAAGAAACTCAATCATGGTCCTCAAGAAGATAGAATACACCATTTTGTTGATTTTGTTCTAAAATGTCATCGTCCTCAACCTTCTGAGCTTCCCAAAAAAAAGAAACTCAAGACTTTAACCATACCACGGGCCACAGCATTACACCAGGCAGGAGTCAAGTTTGTGAATGTCAATGACCAAAACTTATTTGACATAAAGTTTGAGAATGGATGTCTGAAAATTCCACACTTAAGAATTCGCGGTTCAACAGAAATTTTCTTTCGGAACCTCATTGCCTACGAGCAATGTGAGCTTCATGATCACTGATCACTACATCAGTGATCATGTGTTTTTCATGGATCGCCTGGTGGATCAATCCAAGGATGTGGAGCTGCTTGTTGAGAATGATATCCTTGAATCTAAGCTACCAGATAGTGAAGCCGCTGTGGCCTTTATTAATTCCCATGACTTGGGTATTTTGTTCAGTAGAGATTTCTACTTCACTGAACTGTGTGAAAAACTGAATGAATACTACAAACTGTTTAAGAACAAGAGGAATTGACACACAGAAAGAAAGAGTAATATTTATGAGAGAATGGAGATTTCAAGTATGTTTATTCATCTCATACAAATGGGTATTTATAGGAATACATTTGAAGTGTGAAAGCTCAAAAAGAAAACCAAAATGATAACCATCTTGATGATGATTTTCTGCCATACTTGTTACCCTTTGGCAAAGCATGTTACATAAGTCTTCATACACTCAAGTACCTATGATTATATACTCAAGTACCTATCTAAATACTTTACGTATTTTGTTACATGATATAGACATACACAGTATTTATACATTTATACTACAACACTCCCCCTTGGATATTTCATGTTCAATAGTATTGTGTTGGTGGTGCGCATCGAAGTTGCCTCGTTAAAAACCTTGCCAAGTAATAAAACCCTGTGGGAAAAACAAACTTGGTCGAAAGGGAAAAAGAGCACAACGCGCGTTGAGTGTGAAGTATACTCCCCCTGATTTAGACTCCTCTTGAAGATCGTGAGAGTTCGAATATTCTCCTCAATCCGATGCTCCTTACATGTTTCTCGAAAGGGGATTTTGGTAGTGACTTAGTAAATAAGTCAGCTACATTATCTTCTGATCGGATTTGATTTACTTCAATATTTAGAAGTGTTTGTTGTTGCTGATTGTACAAGAATTTCGGCGATATATGCTTGGTATTGTCGCCTTTGATGAAACCTAATTTCATTTGCTCAATACAAGCTGCATTATCCTCGTAAATGCATGTAGGTTCATTTGTGGTAAATTTCAAACCACAAGTTCCTCGAATGTGTCTATTTACAGACCTTATCCATATGCACTCACGCACGGCTTCATGTAGTGCAATAATCTCTGCATGATTTGAGGAAGTAGCAACAAGAGTCTGTTTTGTAGATCTCCAAGATATCGCGGTGCTTCCCATGGTAAAGACATAACCTGTTTGGGAGCGACCTTTGTGAGGGTCAGAGAGATACCCTGCATCAGCAAAACCCGTCAGAACATCATTATCATTTTGATGAGGGGAGGAGGAGAACGTCGGTCACTATGGATAGTGTTGCCGGCGTTCACATTTCTTTTCTCTCTGTAGGGATAGAACAAGCCCATATCGATCGTACCCTTTAGGTATCGAAGGATTGTCTTTATACCAATCCAATGGCGGCGTGTTGGCGCAGAACTATGTCGAGCTAACAAGTTTACTGGAAATGAGATATCCGGTCTTGTGCATGGAGCTAAATACAATAATACGCCTATCGCACTTAGGTATGGTATTTCAGCTTCTAATAAATCTTCGTCATCATCCCTTGGACGAAACGGATCTTTCATGGGCTCAAGACTACGGTTGATCATGGGAGTACTCACAGGCTTTGCTTTATCTTTATTAAAGCGCCTTAGTAACTTTTGAGTATATGCTGACCGATGGATCATAATCCCATCATTACGGTGCTCGAGTTCTATTCCGAGACAAATCCCTGTTTTCCCGAGATCTTTCATCTCAAATTCAGATTTCAAATATGTAGCAGTTTCTTTTAACTCATCTAGAGTTCCAATTAGGTTCATGTCATCGACATAAACTGCTACAACTGCAAATCCGGATCTTGTTCTCTTAATGAACATGCAAGGGCATATTTCATTGTTAACATATCCCTTCCCAATCAAGTAGTCACTTAGACGGTTATACCACATCCGTCCGGATAGTTTCAATCCATATAGTGAGCGTCTTAATTTTATTGAAAACGCGCTCCGTGGTTTAGAGCCACTTGATTTGGGTAATTGAAGTCCATCTGGAACCTTCATATATATCTCTGAATCTAGATCCCCATAGATATATGCTGTAACCACATCCATGAGCTGCATGTCAAGTTTTTCAGAAACTACCAAACTGACAAGGTAGCGGAACGTTATAACGTCCATTACTGGAGAGTATGTCTCCTCGTAGTCGATTTCAGGGCGTTGTGAGAAACCTTGCTCCACAAGGCGGGCTTTGTATCTAACAACCTCATTTTTCTCATTACGCTTTCTAACAAAGACCCATTTATGGCCAACAGGTTTTATATTTGATGGTGTCAGTGTTATAGACCCAAATACCTGTCTCTTTGTTAGTGAATCCAATTCAGTCTGGATCGCATTTTTCCATTTGGACCAATCTGCTCTTCGTTGACATTCTTCAACGGAGCGAGGTTCGATATCATCGTATTCTATAATTCCTTTTGCAATATGATATGCAAACGCATCATCCATAGCTCTAGAATTTCTGTCCATAATTACATGTATACTAGTGTAATTCATGGAGATCTCTCTATTCTCTGGAATTGGTTATACTATTGGAGCGTCCTCCAATGATGTCTCTTGGACATAACCATAATCCAGAATTTTTTCATGAGATGGATTATTTGTATCGATGATTAATGGATTATTTTGTGTCAAGCTCGCTTTCTTTCTTGGGCGAGAATCCATCGAACCTATAGGCCTCCCGCGCTTTCTGGCAGGAGCCATGGGTCTAGCCACTGCATCACCCATAGAGGGGATGTCATGTCCTTTAGTTTTAGGAACATCAATCCTTGCAGGTACGTTTGCAGTAGGTATGTGTGATCTTGTCACTTTAGCGATATCAGAAAACGCATCAGGCATTGATTCTGTTATGTTCTGAAGATCGAGAATCCTCCGCACTTCTATTTCAGACTGTGTGGTTTCGGGGATCAAGATGAGACAAAGTGGGGACAGACCACGACAATTCCTATCTTTTCTATTGAACGTTAATGTTCTTGTCTCCCTCTAATGACGGGAAGACTGTCTCATCAAAGCGACAATCCGCAAATCTAGCGGTAAATAGATCACCTGTCAAGGGTTCTATGTAGCGGATAATGCTTGGAGTATCATATCCAACATAAAGGCCTAAGCGTCATTGAGGACCCATTTTGGTGCGCTGTGGCGGCGCAATTGGCACATAGACTACACACCCAAATATGCGTAAGTGTGAGACATTAGGCTCATACCCAGTCACCATTTCGAACGCAGACTAGGGTTGGGTGGCAGTGGATCTCAGACGAATAAGCACAGCTGCATGTAATATTGCATAGCCCCAAGCAGAAATAGGGAGATTGGTGTGCATAACCAATGCCCTGGCAACCATTTGAAGTCTTTTAATGGCAGCTTCTGCGAGTCCATTTTGGTTGTGTACATGAGGGACAGGGTGTTCGACCTCAATCCCAATGGACATGCAATAATCATCAAAGGTTCTTGATGTAAATTCTCCAGCATTGTCAAGACGAATTGACTTAATAGGATGATCAGGGTGGTGAGCCCTTAATTTAATGATTTGTGCTAGGAGTTTAGCAAATGCAGCATTTCTTGTGGATAAGAGCATGACATGTGACCAACGTGTCGATGCATCAACCAACACCATAAAATATCTAAATGGTCCGCAAGTTGGTTGGATAGGTCCACAAATATCACCTTGTATTCTTTGTAAGAATGGTATATTTTCTTTAGTGTCCTTTGCATAGGATGGTCTTGATCCTACCTTTGCTAAAGAGCAAGCTTTGCAAAACAAATGATATGCTTTAAAAGTAACTCTTTGGACCAATGTTTGGTTCGTACTTCTTTTCGTTTTGAAGAATTGATGTCCCTGGGAGGTTTTTAATATACGGAGCATCATGTCACGACCTGGATGTCCCAAACGGTCGTGCCAAAGCTTGTATGTGTCAGGATCCCATAAATTGTCATTCATGACATGGTTGGATTCAATGACTCTAATAGTGGTTGCATACAATCCACTAGAGCGACAGATAAGTTTGTCTAAAACTCGTGTATTTCCGTAGTTTTTAGAGGTGATGCAAAGGAACTCTTGTCCATTCTCACAATGTGTTTCCACATGAAAATCATTGGCTCTTATGTCTTTAAAGCTTAATAGGGTCCTTCCGGCCCTTGGAGCATATAGAGCTTCGGCGACATTAACATTTGTGCCATTTGGTAACAAAAATTGAGCTGGTCCTCGACCATGAATCAATTGTGATGGTCCTGCCATCGTAGTTACTGAGGATCGACTAGGTGTCATCCATAAAAATAATTGCCTATGTTGCAATATAGTATGTGTGGTGCCACTATCAAGAAGGCATTCCAATTCTCCGGAAAACATACTGAAAATGAATAAAGTTCGGAATATTAACACATGTCCATAACATTGAATGCGATACTTTATTAATAGGAAAATAGCCAATGATTACATCAAAGTTATTCATAAGTCTATTCCAAATATCAAACTTTAGACAAATTTTTATCACTCAATCCGTTTGGTAATTCCAATAAAATATGACCAGGAAAGTAGAGAGATGTTGGTGGAGCGTGGCTCGCTTAAATACCCCGATCTCAATTGCTTTCCTAGACATCATACTTCGTTGGGTACGCCACATAAGAAGGAGTTTAATACAACTGTTATTTATTGACTAAGGCACCCTTGCCATTCTTGGAAAATAGAAAGAGGATTATTCTAATCAAACTCTGTGGCATCCTCGTGCTCTTCATTTACAGCTTTGAAGTCCTCAACGGTGAGATTGACATCTTCACTATTTTCATCTTTGACAAGGTTGGCTTCTTGCTCTCTTGCTTCCCAGTACTCCTTGTAGCATGCAGCTAATTGGGTACTTGCATAACATTGTTTAAACCAATACTCGATTGATCCACATCGATGACACATGTCATTGTGGTTACCTCCCTTCATTTGAGGTGCAGGTTGTGCAGGTTGTGGATATTCTCTAGGAGGGTTGTTGTTACTACCACAGCGCATGGTGCGACCTCCACGGCTCATGATGCTATTTCCACGGCCGGTGTTGCCATATCTCCCTCTTCCACGTGTGGAGTTGCTATCACGTGTGCCCGCTCTAAAGTTGCGGTTTTCTTCTTTATTGGGGCGGTTATATGGACCTGTTCGTCCTTCATGTCCCCTATTATTAGGGTACACATGTCCCCTATTGCTAGGGTACCGCTCCTTGTGCCCTCTCTTGGGTGCATTATAATTTGCCTCACGAACGCTCTTGGTTCCAATGGGTCTTAAATTATAATTCTTTTCGGCTACCGACAAAACATTAATGAGCTCATTGAACCTCATAATTCGTCCAGAATTTACTTCAGTGTGATACTGCTTTGATAGCAAGATTGCTGCAACGGGGAAGGTGGAGAGAGTTTTCTCAATTAGCTCTTCTTCTGTGAGGGGTTTTTGACAGAACCTTAACATGGATTTGAGACGAAGAGCTTCTGAATTGTACTCAGCAATAGACTTAAAGTCAGAGAAGCGTACATCTTTCCACTGAACCTTCAAGTCAGGGAGGAGGGAATCTTGGATATTATTAAAGCGCTCTTATAGCGCCTTCCATAAATCATTTGCATCTTTGATGGACATGTACTCTAATCTGAGTGTTTTGTCCATATGACGTCGCATCAAGATGATTACTTGTGCATGCCGCTTGGGTGTTCGAGGGAACACAAGGGCCGGGTCTGGTGCATGGATGATTGGCAATATCCCCTTTGATGTGAGATGGTTCTTAAAGTCGGTTTTCCAGCTATGGTAATCCGAACCTGTTGAGTCAAGGATTTGAAAATCGAGTCTAGGTTCATTCGACATCCTTGAAGATAAGAAGAAAATATTAGTTTCGGAGTTTAAACTTCCACGAAAAATAATAAGATTTCCGAGCTATGCTACCAAGAAATCAATTTCCAAGAATCATTGTCAACACTCTTAGTTCATTGATTATGAACGCTCTTAGTTCGTTTGGCGTGAATTTCTATAATTCCGCTTTTGATTGTAAGTTCCCGAGAAAAAGGAAAAAGGAGAGAAAATGAATAAAAACTCAAAAACGGGAACTTTTAGTAAAGAATACCTTGAAATTGTGTTGCTGGAAATTTTGACCTGAAAAATTATCGAGGTGATCGGAAGGATCATTGGGAAAAATCGAGAAAAATCGTCCGAAAAGTGGCAGGAAAAGTGGTCGGAAAGTCGCCCCGCAAATCTGTCGACAGATGTGTCGGCAGCTACTGCGCAGCGTCTCGGTAGCTACTGCGCAGGGTCTCGGTAGCTACTGCGCAGATTCTCGGCAGCACCTCGGCAGCACCCAGCAGCGGTCCGGTTCGTGCTCACAGATTTCGACGGCCGGTTCAGGCGTTTTCGGCCCGGTTCCGGTGATTCTGAGACCGGTTCCGGGCTTCTGGAATCAAGGGCTTTGATATGAGCTAGGGTTTGGGGATTTTTTGTAGGTTTGGAAAAATGACTTCGATTGATGATGAACTCTTCTCTCGTCAATTTTCGATTCTAATTCTAGAGCAACTTCGTGCTGATAACGTGTTTGAGAACAAGCTAAATTGATACACAGAAAGAGAGAGTAATATTTCAGAGAGAATGGAGATTTCAAGTGTGTTATTCATCTCATACAATGAGGTATTTATAGGGATACGTTTGTAGTGTGAAAGCTCAAAGAGAATATCAAAATGATAACCATCTTGATGATGATTTCTGCCATGCTTGTTGCCCCTTGGTAAAGCATGTTTACATAAGTCTTTATACACTCAAGTACCTATGATTATACACTCAAGTACCTATGATTATACACTCAAGTACCTATCTAAATACTTTACATATTTGTTACATGATATAGACATACATAGTATTATACATTTATACTACAACAGTCACATAGTTATTCTCAGATGTAAATAATAGACTTGCTCCAACATAATAATATTGATACCAGTTGAGGTGTTGTCACTTGGGGCACATCTTCTATTATTGATACCAAAAGAAAGCACCTTCCACTTACTACTGCATATCAATTTGATGTTTGTGGATGATATTTGCTCTTATTTGTCTAAAGAAGATAAAAAGACTAATTCTTGTTTAAGAACAAACGTACTTTAACAGAGAGAGAGAAAGAGTTTCGATGGAGAGTAATATGTGTATTATTCTTCTCACAAAAATGTAAGTATTTATAGGAATACAATGTAGTGTGAATGCAATATAAAGAAGTCTATTGTTGTGGCTACATCATCACACATGCAACTCCACATGGTTGTTGTGATGATGATAATTGTCATACTTGTTGCCTCCTTCATGCTTTAAGCCACACAAGTCTTCATACCAACATTTATACACTCAAGTACTATATTTATACACTCAAGTACCTATTACATGATATAGAAATTTATACTATAATACATTTATACTACAAAAATTCTCTGTTTCTTAATTATGGGTAGGATGATTGATCATGCAAATGTCTGTCTTTTTCATGCGTCTCGATCACTCCCCCTTGGATATTTCATGTCAATAGTGTTGTCTAGGCCGTGCGCTTCTAAGTTGCCTTGTTAAAAACCTTACCAAGTAATAAAAACCATCTGGGAAAAAATAACCTTGGTCGAAGGAGACAAAGAGCACAACGCAAGTTGAGTGTGAAGTATGTTTCTGGATACTCCCCTTGATTTTGACTCCCCCTGAAGATCATGGGAGTTCGGATAACTTTCTCAATATGATACTCTTCACTTGTTTCTCGAAGGGGGATTTTGGTAACGACTTAGTGAATAAGTCCGCTACGTTATCCTCTGATCGGATTTGATTTATTTCAATATTCAAGAGTGTTTGTTGTTGCTGACTGTAGAAGAATTTCGGCGATATATGCTTGGTATTATCGCCTTTGATGAAACCTAATTTCATTTGCTCAATACAAGCTGCATTATCCTCTTAAATGCATGTAGGTTCATTTGTGGTAGACCTCAAACCACAAGTTCCTCGAATATGTCTATTTACAGACCTTAGCCATATGCACTCATGCACAGCTTCATGTAGAACAATAATCTCTGCATGATTTCAGGAAGTAGCAATAAGGGTATGTTTTGTAGACCTCCAAGATATCGTCGTGCTTCCCATGGTAAAGACATAACCTATTTGGGATCGAGTTTTGTGAGGGTCAGAGAGATAACCTGCATCAGCAAAACTCATCAAAACATCACTGTTATTTTGATGGAGGGGAGGAGGAGAACGTTGGCCACCATGGACTGCGGCGCTGGCGTCTATATTACAGAAGGTGGCGTTTTGCCTTGTGTGGTCCGATCCCATACTTCTGTTATTTCTTTTCTCTCTGTAGGGATAAAACAATCCCATATCAATCGTACCTCCCAAGTATCGAAATATTGTCTTTATACCAACCCAATGGCGGCATGTTGATGCTGAACTATGTCGAGCTAACAATTTACTGCTAATGAGATATCCGGTCTTATGCATTGAGCTAAGTATAATAATGCTCCTATTGCACTTAGATAGGATATTTCAGCATCTAATAAATCTTCGTCCTCATCCTTTGGACGAAACGGATCTTTTCCGTGCTCAAGACTACGGCTGATTATGGGAGTACTTACATGCTCTGCTTTATCTTTATTAAAGCGCCTTAGTAATTTTTGAGTATACACTGACTGATGGATCATAATCCCATCACTACGGTGCTCGATTTATATTCCGAGACAAAACCGTGTTTTCCTAAGATCTTTGATCTCAAATTCGGATTTCAAGTATTTAGCAGTTTCCTTTAACTCATCTAGAGTTCGAATTAGGTGTATGTCATCGACATAAACTGCTATAATTGCAAATCCGGAACTTGTCCTTTTAATGAACACGCATGGGCATATTTCATTATTAACATATCTATTTCCAATTAAATAGTCACTTAGACGGTTATATCACATCCGTCCAGATTGTTTCAATCTATAAAATGAGCGTTTTAATCTTATTGAAAACGCGCTCCGTGGTTTAGAGCCACTTGATTTGGGTAATTGAAGTCCATCTGAAACCTTCATATATATATCTCTGAATCTAGATCCCCATAGAGATATACTATAACCATATCTATAAGCTGCATGTCAAGTTTTTCAGAAACTACCAAACTAACAAGGTAGCGGACTTTATAACGTCCATTACGAGAGAATATGTCTCCTCGTAGTCGATTCCAGGGAGTTGTAAGAAGCCTTGTGCCACAAGGCGAGCTTTGTATCTAATAAAGACCCATTTATGGCTAACGGGCTTTATATTTGGGGGCGTCAGTGTTATAGACTCAAATACCTGTCTCTTTGTTAGTCAAATTCAGTCTGGATCGCATCTTTCTATTTAGGCCAATTTGCTCTTCGTTGACATTCTTCAACGGAGCGAGGTTCAATATATCGTATTCTATAATTCCTTTTGCAATGTGATATGCAAATGCATCATCAATAGCCATAAAATGTCTATCCATCATCACATGTACACTAGTGTAATTCATGGAGATCTCTCTATTCTTTGGAATTGGTTCTGTCATTGGAGCGTCCTCCAATGATGTCTCTTAGACATAATCATAATCCGGAATATTTTCATGAGATGAATTATTTGTATCGATGATTAATATTTCTTGGGCAAGAATTCATCGAACCTATGGCCCTCCCCCGCTTCCTAGCAGGAGCTATGGGCTTAGCCACTGCGTCACCTATATAGGGGATGTTAGTGCCATTCTCCTGTACTCTTAAGATGGCGTCATGTCCTCTAGTTTTAGGGACATCAATCCTTACAGGTACGTTTGCAGCAGGTTTGTGTGATCTCGTCACTTTAGCGATATCAGAAAACACATCAGCATCGATTCTGCTACGTTCTGAAGATCGAGAATTCTCTGCACTTTAATTTCAGACTGTGCGTTTCGGGGATCAAGATAAGACAAAGTGTGAAGACCCGATTTTTCATATAATTAATTATGTATTTCAATATTTGTTCAATAATATGAATTATGAATTTTGGGCTTGCTTCGTATGTCGTTGTATGAGGAGATGGACTTCGAATGAATTTTATTTTCGAAACGAACGTTATCTAGGGGGTCGTGAAAAAATGACTTTTTATACGTTCAAAACTTTTCCGGTGTTGCACGGGATGATACTCCCCATTTTCGTGATCAACTCTTCCCCCTGATTATCCCCATATAAGCCTTGCATCATGATTTTGACTGTGGACCAAAAGATCAAGAGTTGAAGTTTTCGACATCCCTGATTCGATCTGGAAACTAATCGTGTGGCTGAGATTATTCAACTTCAAAGCTTGATCTAGAACGATCTAGACCAAATATCGTTTAGCTTCAGGTATGAAAGTTGATAGCCCCTTTATTTTGAACATATTTGTAGTTAACAACTTTTGCATCGGAGGTGGTTGACCGGCATTGACCGTCGTCTGACGCGTGTGGCGGCACGTCGAATCATATCTTAAGTTTATATTATCTGGACGATGATCTATGCATCCTTACAAGCGTTTTGATATATTATAAGGTTATTTTAGAAAAAGTTGATAAATAGTGGATTTACGTTTTGACGTTACTATTTACTCTTTTTACGTTTTATTTTTGGTTCACGATCTGCGGAGATCAGACCATCACTTTTGCTTCAAATTCTGATATGTTGATCGTATGACTGTCTCGATGACTTTGTGAGGTCACGGACGAAGATCCGACCGTTGAATTTTCGTATAATTGTAAAACAGTGATTCTGGAGGTGATTCGTGAAAATCCGTCAGTCGGATTTTTGTATAATTTTGATTGGATGTTTCCAAGGGCAATCCGTGAGGATCAGACAGTTAGATCATCATTTAAATTCGATCCGACCGTTAGATCGTCTTTATTTTAGAATCCGACCGTTGAATAGTCGTTTAAGTTTATTTTGTGTTTCGTTTGCTAAGCAAAGACCGTACTTGATTAGGTACTTGATGGTTTGAGTTGACGAGCATTTAGATTATTGTGATTTTGATTGATAGAAGACGCAGCTGGACTAGAGGTGAGTAAATCGCACATGGTTCATTTACGTATCAAAATTTAGTGATTTATATTGAATTATGAATGTGTGGAAATTGTTTAAGAAAATAAAGATTTGTTTGAAATAATATGAACTTGATCGAATACGGTTCATAGGGCTGCGGCTCACATGTAACAAAATGAATTTAAGTATAAATTGAATTTTGTTTTAATGCATGTGAACTATAGTTGGTATTAGTAGGCATTCCTACGTGAATGTCTATGTATATATATTATTTATGTGATGATATATATTTATTGATGGATTGTGTTGAGGAAACAATATGCATGATTGTGTTGCTATTATTGTTTGGATATTTACTTTTCGTGAACGATATATTGAGAGAGGTGTTGAGTTTTATTGTTTGAGAAACAATAAATTGTTTTGATCTGTGGAGATCAATAGGTCACGAGTGTGACCATGACATACTATCAGTGAACCACGCTCTTGTACCGGGCTGGTGGTTGCTAATAGCATTATAATCGTGAACCACGCTCTCACGCCAGGCTGGTGGTTGTGATTAGTTAGAGCTCTAGTCTGTCTGCCAAATGTTGAATGGTCTTATGAGGGTGACGTTGAGGTTACTTGTAACTCATAAGTAAGAGTTTTAAAAGAGAGTTTTGAGAGTATTCTTTTCTTTATATTTCAGTGTATTTTGGAGTTACTTTGTGTGTTTTTATTATTAACTTAAATTGTGCAATCTCTAAATTTACTCATATAAGCTTTCAAAAGCTTACTGGGTTGTGTATTGTTGCAATCCCGGTACACTATTCAAACGGTCTAGCTGATAATCCTGTAGGTCAGGAGAACCAGAGCGGTGATCGAGCTGTTTAGTGTAGCAGTATTTGCTTTATCGCATTTGTTTCTGTGAAGTTTGTTATGCTCATTGAGCTTTACTATTTATATTGGTGAGAGTGTGCTGTAATAAGTAACTTGAGGATTTGGTTTTCGTATTATTGAGTGGGTGAGGTGTGGTTGTTTATGAAAAAAATTCAGGACATTTATTTGATTAAGTTGTTCAATTTATGTTTCGGATTTGAATTTGTTATTCAAAATTTGGGACATGACACAAAGTGGGGACAGACCATGACAATTCATGTCGTTTCTGTTGAACATTAATGTTCATGTCTCCCCCTAATGACGGAAAGACTGTCTCATCAAAGTGACAATCCGCAGATCTAGCGGTAAATAGATCACCTGTCAAGGATTCTAAGTAGGGCTGGGCTCGGGTCGGGCCTAGCCTGAAATTTGGTAAAACCGAGACCGAGCTCGAAACAATCAGTCCGAGCCGGTTCGGGCTTTTTCAAAATTGGAAACCGACCAAAACCGATCCCAAATGGGCCGGTTTGGTCTTCGGGCTTTTTGGGCCCAAAATCCAGTTTCCCAGCCTTGAGTCCAATAATATGCAAAATATGCACAAAATTGGATAGGAGGCGAGGTTTGAACCCCCAACCTCTTACTCGAGAGCCTTGTCCCCAACCACTGGAGCACGAAACTCTCTCGTTATATTTTGTGCAATGTTTATATTTATCTGGTCCCAGGTCATCCCAGAAGTCCAAAACCATCTTTTACCTTTTTTTTTTACTTTATCTTCTCTCTTTCTTTTCTTCGACACTCTTCTTCTTCTTCTTCTTCTTCTTCTTCTTCTTCTTCTTTTTCTCTCTTTTGCTTTTTTCTTCCTCCCCAATCCCCATTATGCAATTCTCTATTTACCATATAATCATCAAATCAACATCATTAGATCATCCTTACCGAAAACCCATATTCTTTCTTCAGTTCTTTCTTCTTCCTCATCTTCATCAATTAGATCATCCTCACCGAAGGGAATGATTGCCAGTGAAGCAGAGTGGAGAAAAGAAGTGGAAGACGATGAAGAAAAAGAAGAAGGGCCTGAATTCAAATGACTGGTTGTGATCATAGTGATTGTGCAGAGAAGAAAGAGTAGCAGAGTGGGATAATGAAGAAGGTAATCGGGTATGGGTTCCTCATTCGATTTTGGATTTGGGTTTGGTGATGGTGAGTGATTTAGCTTTGGAATTAATCAAAGTGGGTAGTGGCAATGACGTGTTAGACAAATTAGGTTTCAGATATTGGAATCAAAATCCAATATTTTTTAGCCTTTCGTTCTTCTTTTCCGATCTGGGTGTATGAAATATTGTTTGTGTTTGTGTTGGATCTGGAAATGATGCAGCTGTGGTTGATGGGTTGCTGTTTCGGGTCGAAGCATTCAGGTTTGCCAGCGGAGGGGAAAGGTTTAGGTGGAGGAGCTGGCTTGAGAGTTGAGAGATGAGAAGAGAGTGAGATTGGCTGAGATGGAGGAGAAATCGGTTCCTCTCGGTCTTTCGGTCCCAAAAATATCAAACCCGAGCCCGACCCGATCAACTGTAATTCGGGTCGGGCTTTGAACCGAACCGATATTTTTCAACACAAAACCGAACCGAATCGGGCTTTTTTGATCAGTTCGGATCGGGTTCTCGGGTCCAAACGCCCAGGCCCAGTTCTAAGTAGTGGATAATGGTTGGAGAGTCATATCCAACATAAATGCCTAATCGTCTTTGAAAACCCATTTTGGTGCGCTGTGGCAGTGCAATAGGCACATAGACTACACGCCCAAATATGCGTATATGTGAGACATCAGGCTCATACCCAGTCACCCTCTGGGAAGCAGAAAAAGGTTGGGTGGCAGTGGGCCTCATATGAATAATCACAACTGCGTGCAATATTGCATGGGCCCAAGCAGAAATAGGGAGATTGATGCGCATAACCAATACTCTAGCAACAGTTTGTAGTCTTTTAATGGCAGCTTCTGCGAAACCATTTTGGGCGTGAATGTGAGGGACATGGTGTTCAACCTCAATCTCAATGGACATGCAATAATCATCAAACGTTTTTGATGTAAACTCTCCGGCATTGTCAAGACGAATTGACTTAATAGGATGATCAGGGTAGTGAGCCCTTAACTTAATGATTTGTGCTAGGAGTTTAGCAAATGCAACGTTTTTTGTGGACAAGAGCATGACATGTGACCAACGTGTCGATGCATCAACCAACACCATAAAATATCTAAATGGTCTGCAAGTTGGTTGGATAGGTCCACAAATATCACCTTGTATTATTTGCAAGAATGGTATATTTTCTTTAGTGTCCTTTGCATAGGATGGTCTCGATCCTACCTTTGCTAAAGAGCAAGCTTTGCAAAACGAATGATATGGTTTAGAAGTAATTCTTTGGACCAATGTTTGGTTCATACTTCTTTTCATTTTGAAGAATGGATGTCTGTGTAGTTTTAATATACGGAGCATCATATCACAACCTGTATGTCCCAAACTGTCATGCCAAAGCCTGTATGTGTCAGGATCCTATAAATTTTTATTCATAACATGGTTGGATTCAATGACTCTAATAGTGGTTGCGTACAATCCACTAGAGCGACACATAAGTTTCTCTAATACTCATGTATTTCCGTAGTTATTAGAGGTGATGCAAAGGAACTCTTGTCCATTCTCACAATGTGTTTCCACATGAAAATCAATGGCTCTTATGTGTTAAAAGCTTAATAGGGTTCCTCCAGCCTTTGGAGCATATAGAGCTTCGGTGACATTAATATTTGTGCCATTTGGCAACATAAATTGAGCTGGTCCTCGACCATTAATTAATTGTGATGGTCCTGTCATCGTAGTTACTGAAGATCAACTAGGCGTTATCCATAAAAATAGTTGCCTATGTCGCAATATAGTATGTGTGCTGCTACTATCAAGAAGGCATTCCAACTCTCTGGGAAACATACTGAAAGATAATAAAGTTCGGAATTTAACACATGTCCATGACATTGAATAATAATGCAATACTTTATTATTCAGGAAAATAGTCAATGATTATATCAAAGTTTTCAAAGTCTAATAAAATCAAACTTAGACAAATTGTAGTTACTCAATCCGTTTGGTAACTCCAATGAAATATGACCAGGGAAGTAGAGAGAGATGTTGGTGGAGCGAGGTTCGCTTAAGTACCACCATCTCAATTACTTTCTTAGACATCATACTTCATTTGATGCGCCATATGAGAAAGAGTTAATACATTTGTTATTTATTTGACTATGGTACATTTTCCGTTCTTGAAAAATAAAAAGGACTATTCATCAAAGTCTGTGGCATCCTCATGCACTTCATTTCCAGCTTTGAAGTCCTCAATGGTGAGATTGACATCTTCACAATTTTCATCTTCGGCAAGGTAGATTTCTTGCTCCCTCAATTCCATATACTTCTTGTAGTGTGAAGCTAGTTGGGTACTTGTATGGCATTGCTTGAACTAATGCTCAATTGATCCACATCGATGGCACATGTCATTGTGGTTACCTCCCTTCATTTGAGGTGCATGTCGTGCACGTTGTAGATATTCCTTAGGAAGGTTGCTGCTACTACCACGGCCCACGGTGCTACCTCCACAGCTCATGGTGCGACCTTGACTGCCGATGTTGCCATATCCACCGCTCCCACGTGTGGAATTGCCATCACGTGTGCCCACTCTAAAGTTATGGTTTCCTTCCTTATTGGGGCAGTTATATGGACCCATACGTCCTTCATGTCCCCATATTATTAGTTCATTGATTACGAACGCTCTTAGTTCATTTAGCGTGAATATCTATAATTCTGCTTTTTTATTACAAGTTCCCGAGAAAAAGAAAAGAGGAAAAAAAAATGAGTAAAAACTCAAAAACTGGAACTTTTAGTAAAAATACCTTGAAATAGTGTTGTTGGAAAATTTGGCCAGAAAAAGTTGTCGGAGGTGATCGGAGAAGTAGTTGTAAAAAGTCGAGAAAAATCACCGAAAAAGTTGCCGGAAAAGTGGTCGGAAAAGTGGCAGGAAAATAGCCATACATATCTGTCGGTAGGTGCTCAGAAGGCTGTCTGCAGGTGTCTTGGTAGCTGCTTGGCAGGTGTCTCGGCAGGTGCTCGGCAGGAGCTGTCGACAGGTCTCGGCAGCTCTCCGCAGATGTTGTCTGCAGGTGCTCGACAGCTTCTCAGCAGCTCTCGGCAGGTGCTGTCGGCAGGTCCTCTCAGCAGCTCTTGGCAGATTTGCTCGGCAGCTGCTCGGTAGGTCTCGACAGCGGTTCAGCTTTTTCGGTGGCCAGTTCTAGCGGTTTTGAGGCCCATTCTGGGCTTCTGGGATCAAGGGCTTTGATATGTGGTAAGGTTTGAAGGTTTTTTGTAGAGTTGGAAAAATGACGTCGATTGGATGATGAACTTCCTCTTCTCTTGTCAATTTTTTATTCGAATCCTAGAGCAATATCATGCTGATAACGTGTTTAAGAACAAACATAATTTAACAGAGAGAGAGAGAGAAAGAGTTTAGATGGGGAGAATGGAGAGTAATGTGTGTATTATTCTTCTCACAAAAGAGGGTATTTATAGGTGTAGTGTGAATGTAATACAAAGAAGTCCATTGTTGTGGCTACATCATCACACATGCAACTCCACATGGTTGTTGTGATGATGTTAATTATCATGCTTGTTGCCTCCCTTCATGCTTTAAGCCACACAAGTCTTCACACCTACATTTATACACACAAGTACTATATCTATACACTCAAGTACCTATTATATGATATATACATTTATACTATAATACATTTATACTACAACAATTCTCTGTTTCTTAATTATGGGTAGGATGATTGATCATGCAAATGTCTGTCTTTTTCATGCGTCTCAATCATTTCCCATAGTAGAACATAATCGTTACTTTTACTCTCAATGTGATAGCTAATCATCTCTATGCAATATCTCAGTGATGTATTAAAAAAATATTGTTGTTAAGTTATCAAAATGTGGGAATTATTGTTGGTGTCTAAGAACGTTTTTCATGCTGATGATACAAGAAAGTGGGGGAGCTAGGAATGAGGACTAGTTGAGGACTAGTGATTAATATTTTGCGGGTAACCAGGTGTTGAAAGTATCTCACTGGTACAAAGGTTTTCAGGAAATGAAGAGCTGGTATAGACTTTTAAGCTATGAGATACTGAGAAGGCCTCTGTTGATAATGAGTGTTTTGGCTTATAGTTGATGTAAGGTCTTCCATAATAATTATTTCACACGCAAACAAACTATCTTTACCAAAAGAAAAAAACAGAGGAAAAAGTTTGTTCAGTTTTCTTCTTTCTAACAAAAAAGAAGGAAAAACTTGACTTACTGACTTGCTGTAACGCTGTTTATAATGCAATGGCATTTCTATATAAAACACCTTTCCAATAGGTTTAGAGGCAGATCAATCTGGTGTTCATGGTTCAATGGCTCTCTAAAACATTAGAAAGGTGGAGCAAATTAGCTTATCTATACTATGTACTTCCTTAATTTGCTGTTTATACTTTTACAATGACTTTGACATATTCTTCTTTACTTGAGGGTCCATTATGAGAGGATTTTAGGTGACCAATTGTGCTAGCTGTTAGTTCTGTTTTTGTGATTTACAGTGTATGAATATCAAGGAATAGATGGATTTCAAAACTTTTTAATTAGTGCGGAATTAGTTTAACAATTAAACTACTAACTAAACATAAAATTCATTCTTTTAACTCATGATCTTGGCCTATTGTGATATGTATAGAAACATAGCATGCATAGTACGGAAGAACAAAAAGATAGTTTATGTTTTACTCACCCTTGGAGCGTGATTTTAATCCGATCCAAATGAACCACCAAAGTTCCTCTCTTGATCTCTCCTTGTGTATGTTTCCTCCACCTTGAAGCACCTTGAATTAAGAACTTCTTCTTGTACTCCTTCTTGTGCTTGTGATCTTCTCCTTAATGTAACAAGTAAAGCTACAAAAGGATATGACCTCTAAGGATCTTCACCAAGTGAATAAAAAGATAAAGAAAGATGAAAGAAAAGAAGAAATTATGCAAGTGTTCTTCTTTCCTTTAAATTTGTCATTTTTGTCCATGCTTTCACTTTATATAATAGGAAATAAATCCAATTACTAAAAGAAAAATATTGACTTTCATAAAGCGAATATATTGGCTGGTCCATACATTCTATTGGAGACTAAAAATGTGTCTTGGACTTTCATTTAAATCTCATTTAGTGAAGCCCAAGTCCACACAAAAAAAAACCCGACAATTGTTTAGGCCCAATAAGTTTGGTTTTACCCGAAACTCCTAATTATGTTCAAATAATAAATCTAATTAATTATTTGGTTATAGCCAACTCTTGTTTAATATTCTTCATATACAATCTCAAGGATCCACTTATATGGTGTGCGATCTCTTAGGTTCTAATTAACAAGGCAGTGAAGTTTATAGAAATCATTCTATTTTGTTTACGAAACAAAAACTCCATTTTTGATTCTCCCTTGTTATTAGGATTATAAATGTTTATTAATCCTCAGGGAGTTCACAAGTCATGAGTGACGTCTTGCAACATATCATAACTACCCTAGTTAATATAGAATGACAAAGAACCTATTCAATTGGAATTAGAATACAGTACGGTCCTTCTCTAACACTATGTTCTAAATCACATCATCGGGATATGAAATTAATATGTCAATCCCCTAATGTGATTTTCATTCTTATATGATTCTTATAATGTGATTAGAAACTCTTTTTTAATCTCATTCAATGCTTTGGCCAAAGACTCATTGAATTACATCTTTGAACATACACCTTATTTACTTAAGGATAGAGATTCCTTATTGTACACTCACATGTCTCCATGACCGAATTGATTATACCAATGAATGCATCTATTATATCCATTAAGGGACACAATATTATTGTATCATCAAGAGATAATTCATTCATTCATAAGACAACTATGGTGTCTGAGGTCAAAGAACTAATTTGTATTATTGCAATTTAGAGTTCAACTTTGACATGTCAGTAAGACTCCATACAAAAACTCTAATAATCGTGTTTAGTGTACTCTTTAAATTAAGAGCACTCACATACTTGTATTAGTATCTCTACACAAATGATAAGAGACATATCATCCTCCGTATTGAGCATACATAATATGTGCTAGTCTTTCCGGATTATCAATGTCCAAGTGATAATCCTATGACTAGGAACCTTTTAGAATAAGAGTGTGAAAGAGCAAAGTTCTCACACATCTAACTCTTTAGATTACTTTCTCTTTAACTCATATTCCTTGGACCTTGTTCAATCAGATATTAAATATAAGCAATGAACAATAAACTTGCCTTTTTGATTAATAATAATTACAATAATAATTTCATCAAAATGATTGTTTTAGGACATAATTCCTTCAATCTCCTACTTGTACTAAACCCAATCAGCCATGACACTTAAACCTATTTTCTCAAGATGTTGTTCTAGCTTTGTTTGTGATAAAGGCTTAGTGAATGGATCCGATATATTATCAACAAATGCTACTTTGAGAATGTTAACCACGATTAACAATCTCTCGCATGATATGGAAACGTCTTTCGATGTGTTGGATTTTTGATGAGACCTTGGTTCCTTGACTTGAGCAATTGCCCCATTGTTGTCATAGTAAAGTGAAATTGGTGATTCAATGGTAGGAACACCATCAAGTTCAGTGATGAACTTTTTCATCCAAACTGCTTCCTTTGCATCCTCTGCAACTGCAATATATTCTGCCTCAGTAGTGAAATCTGCAGTAACACTTTGTTTGCAGCTTTTTCCAATTTATTGCACCTCCATTCAAGGTGAAAACAAATCCTGATGTGGATTTTCTGTCATTCACATCAGATTGAAAATCTGAGTCTGTGTATACTTCCACTTGCAACTCAGATTGCAAATCACCACCTCCATAAATTTGGAATAAATCTTTAGTCCTTCTCAAGTACTTGAGGATATTCTTAACAGCATTCCAATTTTCTAAACTGGATTCGATTGATATCGACTAGTTATGCTTACGCCTTAACTAATATCAAGTCTAGTGCACAGCATCGCATACATGAGGCTCTCTATTGTAGACACATATAAGATTTTGCTCATCTTTTGCACTTCCTCAATCATTTTTGGGCACATTTTCTTAGAGAGGTGAATGCCATATCTGACAGGCAGAAAACCCTTCCTAGATTGTTCTATGTGAAATCTATTCAGCACTTTGTCTATGTATAAGGATTGAGATAATGCAATTAATCTTTTTGATCTATCTCTATAGATCTTTATTCCTAATACATATGCAGCTTCTCCAAGATCCTTCATAAGGAAGGTTTTGGATAACTAAACTTTAATTGAAGATAACATTCCTACATCATTCCCAAAGAGTAGGATGTCATCTACATAAAATACAAGAAACATAACAGCACTCTCACTGACCTTTTTGTAAATACAAGGTTCATCCATGTTTTGTGTGAAACCAAAATATTTGACTGCATCATCAAAACGGATGTTCCAACTCCTTAAAGCTTGCTTGAGTCCTAGATGGACCTATGAGGCTTATACTCTTTATGAATGTCATCTTTAGATGTAAAGCCTTCAGGTTGATCCATATAAAGCTCTTCCTCAAGGTTGCCATTCAGAAAGGAAATCTTTACATCCATTTGCCATATCTCATAATCATAGTGAGCAGCTATAGCAAATAATATCCGAATGAATTTAACCATAGCAACAAGAGAGAATGTATCTTCATAGTCAATGCCCTCTCTTTGCTTATAACCCTTTGCCACCAACTAGCTTTATAGGTTTCTATTTTACCATCTGAGCCTTTCTTTTTCTTGAAGACCCATTTGTTTCCAACTGGTCTAATACCAGGTGGAGGGTCAACAAGAGTCCAGACTTGATTGGTGTACATAGAGTCAATCTCGGATTCCATGGCCTCTTGCTATTTCTTTGAGTCAATGTCTGACATTGCTTCATTATAACTAGAAGGATCATGCAGGTTTTCATTGTCACCAAGGAAATTTAACTCCCCAAGGCTTTCATAACGTAAACCATACCTTTTAGAAGTTATCATGATCCTACTAGATCTTCTTGGAGTTTGTGTTATAGTTGGTTCAGGAAGTTGTTCATCGGGAGTGTGGCTTATTGGACACTTCCTTGAGTTCTATCATTTACTCAACATTTCAATCAAGGATATAGTCTCTTTTAAGGAAAGTAGCATTTCTGCTAACAAACACTTTTTGTTCTTCAGGTTGATAGAAATAATATCCTAAACTATTTTTAGAGTAAGTTCACCCATTGAGTTCGACCAGTCAAGACTATTCACTGTTTTTTTGCCTTGTATTTCCACTATTGAGCTTGACCAGTCAGATACTGTTCACAAAATGTCACGAGTAGTCAAGTTTTTAGTCAAGAACTCGATTTAGCTTGATTTAGCTTCAAGCTTGCCTACTTCTAGTCTTTTGACATAAGCTGGACAACCCAAAATCTTAATATGATTTAGACTTGGTTTCTTCCGATGCCACACCTCATATGGTGTAAATGGGACAGATTTGGAAGGCACTCTATTTAACAAATAAATTGCTGTTTGAAGTGCATATCCCCATAAGGATATAGGTAAATCAGTATAGCTCATCGTAGAACGAACCATGTCTAACAAAGTTCAATTTCTCCTTTTAGAGTTTCGGTTGAGTTGTGGTGTTGCAGGAGGAGCTAATGAAGAAACAATGCCTTCTTGTTTGAAATAATCAATAAACTCATTGCTTAAGTATTCGCCTCCTTGATCGGATCTCAGAGCCTTAATGCTCTTGTCGGTTTATTTCTCAACTTCATTCTTAAATTCTTTGAACATTTCAAAGGCTTTAGATTTGTGTTTCATAAGGTATACATAACCAAATTAAGAGTAATGATCGGTAAAGGTTATGAAGTATGAGAATCCACCTCTACTAATAGTGGACATAGGACCACAAACATCTGTATATATTAGGCCTATGAGTTCATCAACTCTTGTTCTTTGTCGACCAAAATAGGACTTGGTAATTTTGCCTTTTAGACAAGACTCACAAGTAGGCATAGGATCAGATCCTAACGACGCTAAATATCTATTTTTGGATAATTTGTGAATTCTATCTTGGCTAATATGACCAAGCTTAAGGTGCCACATCTCAATGGGGTTAACCGTTTCTCGAGATCTCTTAGATCCCAAAGCATTTTCCTTCATACAATTAATACTACCTTCTAAAGCTAGATGAAAGAGACCATCAATAATATTAGCATGACATATCACACATTCATTAATAAATACAAAACCATTTAGTTTATCAAAAACTACTCTATAACCATCCTTCAAAAACATGGAGATGGAGATAAGTTCTTTATACATATAGGAAGATAAAGATAATTATTTAACTCCAATGTATCTCCTGATGGTAACTTCAAAATATAAGTCCTCATAGCTTTGGCATCAACTCTTGTGCCATTTCCTACACGTAGGGTGATTTCTCCAGCTTTAAGCTTCCTAACTCCCACTAGGTCCTGCAACGAAGTGCAAAAATGGTGAGATGCACCTGAATCAATTATCCAAATGGAAATATTATTAACTATAAATATTGATTCAATCACATTGATCATACATTCTGTTGAAGACTTGTTCTTCAAGGATGCAAGATAAGCTTTGCAATTCCTCTTCTAGTGCCCATCTTTGTTGCAAAAGAAACAAAGACCTTTTGGTTCCTTTTGTTCCTTCTCTTCCTCCTCCTGCTGCTGCTTCTTCTTCTTCTTCTTTTGGATTGCTCCCTTAGGCTTTGTCACTTGTTTCTTCTTCCATTTGCCTTTGCCTTTGGACTTAGTGGATGAAGAAGTGATAATGGCCACACTCGCACTCTTTTTCTTAATCTGCTTCTCAGCTGATGCAAGCATATTGAGAAGATCAGAAAGAGTATGATCCATTTGTTGCATATTATAGTTCATTATGAACTGAGAAAATGAATCATCTAGGAAGGATAGCAGAAAATCTTGAGCTAGCTCCGCATCAAGTGCAAATCCTAGATCTTGAATTTGCTCAATAAAACCTGTCATTTTGAGACCATGTTGATACACAGGTGCACCCCTCACATGTTTTGTCTTGACAAGCTCATTGACTGCTGTGAAGCGCACATTTCTATTTTTCTCACCAAACAATTCAGTGAGATGGAGTAATATAGAACTGGCGATATCCATATTCTCATATTGCTTTTGAAGTTGTGAGTTCATGGATGCAAGCATAACACATTTAGCTTGAGTGTCATCATCCTTATGCTTTTGATAAGCAACACGTTGCTCATCGGTTGCATCTTGAGCCAAAGGAGTGTGAGGGGGTGCATTTTATAAGACATTAGCGATCTTATCAAATGTCAATACAATTTTCAAATTACAGAGCCAGTCATTGAAGTTTGGGCCCTCAAGACGATTTTCATTGAGAATTTTAGTGATAGGATGTCCTGACATATTGCAATCTACATAACATAAAATAAAATAAATGAGATTAATTTTAAAACCAAGTGACTCGGGTCTTAAGAATCAAATGGCACACTCTCACTATTTTAACAAATTTCAAATCCCTCAAGGAATTCGAGAGTACTATAAATTAAAACTCTTAGTGAGTATGGAAGACTCATTTTCATTAAGCCAACCGCATCATAATAGAACTATAGGTCAACTTAATTTCTATGAGAGGATACTCTTATCCAATCACATCAAATGTGAATATCCATAACTTTGGCCTCTAAGGTAAGTAAGTCTCACCATAATAGGATATTGATAACTTACTCTAGTTAAGCTATACCCATCATCTCATGTAAGTATATGGATCAAAAATTAAATCTCATCATAATAGAATATTGACCAATATTTATCCCTACCTTACAACATCAAATGTTGAATAACCTCTTTCAATGCTCCTAGCAAGAAATATCTCTGTTCAGAATGATATTTACATACAAGAACATATAGGAGATTACAATGCTGGAAGGCCACAAAGAAGTATTCATAATACCTTCTTCGTTTTTCAACTTAATATCACTTTGAGGGAATTTTAAGGTCTCATCTTTAATAATCTTATTAATAACAATCACATTGCATTTGCTTTGATCCTAATGCAATCACATATTCATTATACTTGATCTATAATAAAATACTCTCACTAACTGTTTTCAGAAAAACAATTTGATTTCATCAAAAACATTTTTCAAATGGAATCATGGGAAGTATAAATTACTTGATCAAGTGCAATGAACATACAATTATAATAGGTCATATAGGATGATTATGGACTTATTGTTTGATCCAACATGAGCCAATATGTTGGATCAAGGTCATGTTTGGGTGGTTGATTTTAATTACGTGTAACGATTACGAAAATTAAATAACTAAGCTAAGCTATTACACTTTGCACTTGAACTCCAACTTCTTCTTTGGATCATCCTCATGTGCCTCCATCTTTGATTACAAGAGTGGATAAGGGGCATACAAGCTCCCATTTAAATTTAATCAAACTTGAATAAATTAAATAAGCTACTTAGTTACACAACCAAATGAATTAATTAAATTAATTACATAACCCAAATGAATTAACTACTTTAATTTAGGGCTGGGATCGGTTCTGATTTTGGCATTTTTTGCCAGAACTGGAACCAGAACCGAAAAGTTTTTTTCGGTTCGGTTACAAAGCTATTCATCACTGGAACAGTTTTGAAACCGAAACTGTTTTTTCGGTTCGGTTATGCATTGTTTTCGGTTCCTGTACATAACAAGAAAAAACCCAAGTTTTGCTGCTGCTTTCGACTTTTTGGTGATGATGTGACTGGACTTCTTCTTCTCTAAGGACAATCTCATTATCTGGACTAGGAGTACTTGAATCGAAGTCATCTGGTGAGGTTAGATGATTTGAGAATTGGGAATTTGGGATAGAAAGGGTCGGGTGTTTGAGATTTGGGATTTCAGATGATTGAATGAGGATAGGGGTTTTAGGATTTGCCAATTTGGAATTTCAAATGAACGGGGAGGGTAGGGTATTTGGGTTTTCTGGGTTTTTGAAATGGGGAAAAAGTGAATAACTAAAGAAAAGTTCAATACTTTGATATCAAAACCGCTTTGATCGAAATAAGTGATAAAAAATAGGGGTATTTTAGTTTGTTACACATGCTTGAGCCTAGTGGACTTTAAAATAATGTTTATGGGCTTCTAAATATATCAATCTGTGATGGGCTGGAGTACTTTATTTAATAAAAAAAGGGGCTAGGGGTACTTTATTTAAAAACAAAAGGGGCTGGAGTACTTCTTTATCGGTTTCTTCAGTTCCTAAACATTAGACAAATGCATAACCGAAACCGAACTACAAATTCTCTAACGGTTCGGTTCTTGTAAAAATGGATGCTTTCAAGACATAGAACTGAACCGAACTGCATATTTCGTTTCAGATTGGGGCAGTTCTACCGGTTCTCGATTTAGAAATCCCAGCCCTACTTTAATTATATAACCACATTCATTCAAAATGAATAGTCGGCCAATCTCATGCTCAATTATATTAGGCCATAGTCCATAATCATCCTTTAATTAACTAAGATTAATAAGGTTAATTAAACAAGCATAATTAACTCAATCAAAATAAGTTAACCACTAAATTACTTTAATTTAATGCAAGTAAATTAGTTGAGTGATTTAGGTGATGATGTCTCACATCATGCATCACCAACTTTTGGTAAGTGGTGTAGGGAATGATGTCTTACATCACTTTTGATGAGTGATTTAGGGGATGATGTCTTACATCATGAATCACCAACTTTTAGTGAGCAATTTAGGGGATGATGTCTTTAATCATGCATCACCAACTTTTGATGAGTGATTTAGGGAAACATGTTTTTCATCTCATTTCAACTTTTGGCGAGTAATTTAGAAAAACTAATAGTAAAGATGACTAATTCTACTAACTATTTGGTGAGGGAAACATGTAAATGATTTTATGTAATCACTAACTATTAGGTAAATTTCAATTCATGAATTTATGGATCAAAAGTGAGAGCAAACACCATGAAAAATTAGCTAGTTCATAACTAATTGAGACATGTTCCAAAGCTGGAAATTTTATTTCCAGCTTTGTGTTCTTCCATTGAGCACTTGTTTACTTCATCTTTGAAGCCAAAAATCATGCATACCCTAAAGCATATATAATCTAACATGTTTATAAGATTAACACCTTAATTAAGAAACATATAGTCCCCTTAATACAATCCCATATGCATCAAAGTTTCATAAAACTTAACTCACTTCCTACATGTAATTTCTAGAAACTTTTTCTTGCTATCCTAAAATCTACCTTACATCACATACTTCATAACTTTTATGACAAAGCAAATTTTATGATCTAAATTACATATTACTCTAGGCTTAAGAAAATCACATCAACCAACACACTTAGCCATGTTTATAACATACCAAAATTAAGCCAATGGCTCTGATATCAATTGAAGGAATGGATGGATTTCAAAAAATTTTAATTAGTGCGAAATTAGTTTAACAATTAAACTACTAACTAAACATAAAATTCATTCCTTTAACCCATGATCTTGGTTTATTGTAATATGTATAGAAACATAGCATGCATAGTAAGGAAGAATAAAGAGGTAGTTTATGTTCTACTCACCCTTGGAGCGTGATTTTAATCCGATCCAAGTGAACCACTAAAGTTCATCTCCTTGATCTCTCCTTGTGTGTGTTTCCTCCACCTTGAAGCACCTTAAATTAAGAACTTCTTCTTGTACTCCTTCTTGTGCTTGTGATCTTCTCCTTGATGTAACAAGTAAAGCCACAAAAGGATATGACCTCTAAGGATCATCACCAAGTGAATCAAGAGATAAAGAAAGATGAAAGAAAAGAATAAATTATGCAAGTGATCTTCTTTCCTTTAATTTTGTAATGAACCAAGGGAGAACTCTCTCTCTTTATCAAATCTGAAAATAATAGTGTGGAGACACACTTGTCATTTTTGTCCATGATTTCACTTTATATAATAGGAAATAAACCCAATTACTAAAAGAAAAATATTGACTTTCATAAGCCAATATATTGACTGGTCCATATATTCTATTGGGCACTAAAAATATATCTTGGGCTTTCCTTTAAATCTCATTTAGTGAAGCCCAAGTCCACACAAAAAAAAAACTCGACAATCGTTTAGGCCCAATAGGTTCAATTTTACCAGAAACTCCTAATTATGTTCAAATAATGAATCTAATTAATTATTTGGTCATAACCAACTCTTGTTGAATCTTCTTCATATACAATCTCAAGGATCCACTTATATGGTGTGCGATCTCTTAGGTTCTAATTAACAAGGCAGTGAAGTTTATAGAAATCATTCTATTTTGTTTACGAAACAAAAACTCCATTTTTGATTCTCCCTTGTTATTAGGATTATAAATGTTTATTAATTCTCGGAGATTTCACAAGTCATGAATGACATCTTGCAACAGATCATGACTAACCTAGTTAATATAGAATGACAAAGAACCTATTCAATTGGAATTAGAATACAATACGGTCATTCTCTAACATTATGTTCTAAATCACATCATCGGGGTATGGAATTAATATGTCAATCCCCTAATGTGATTTTCATTCTTATATGATTCTTATAATGTGATTAGAAACTCCTTTTTAATCTCATTCAATGCTTTGGCCAAAGACTCATTGAATCTCATCTTTGAGCATACACCTTATTTACTTAAGGATAGAGATTCCTTATTGTACACTCACATGTCTCCATGACCGAATTAATTATACCAGTGAATGTATATATTATATCCATTAAGGGACACAATATTATTGTATCATCAAGAGATAATCCATTCACTCATAAGACAACTATGGTGTCTCAGGTCAACGGACTAATTTGTATTATTGCAATTTAGAGTTTAAGTTTGACATGTAAGTAAGACTCCATACAAGAACTCTAATGATCGCGTTCAGTGTACTCTTTAAATTAAGAGCACTCACATACTTGTATTAGTGTCTCTACACAAATGACAAGAGACATATCATCCTCCATATTGAGCATACATAGTATGTGCTAGTCTTTCCGGATTATCAATGTCCAAGTGATAATCCTATGACTAGGAACCTTTTAGGATAAGAGTGTGAAAGAGCAAAGGTCTCACACATCTAACTCTTTATATTACTTTCTCTTTAACTTATATTTCTTGAACCTTGTTCAATCAGATATTAAATATAAGCAATGAACAATAAACTTGCCCTTTTTAATAATAATTACAATAATAATTTCATCAAAATGATTGTTTTAGGACACAATTCCTTCAGAATATATTAGAAGACTAGAAAGGCTAAGCGTACTAGCTACATAAGCATTTGTTCTGCATTACCTTTCCACTTACATGGCCATGACTATGAAATGCTTGCTTTCAGGGCTGTGTAGATCTGGAAGAGCCACATTTAGAAAAACTTAAAACCAAGCTGGAAGAGGTGTTTGTCCTTTCCACTGACTGTTGTATCTTCAGGGTTCCAAAGCGATATGCTGTTCTATATCTCCATGCTTTTGCTTGCATTGTATCATTGGTACGTTTTGCTTGCATTGTATCATTTGGTCTACGTACCGGAACTGATAACATTCGAGATTATGCAGGATTATACTACGTGAAGGGAATGAGAAGGCTTACAAACCTCAGGTGGTCTCAATTGGTCCTCTTCACCATGGTGAAAAAGGGCTAGAATCCATAGAAGAGCACAAAATTCTGTATGTGAAGGACTTTTTGGAACGGACCAAGGTAAGCATCGATCATTGTTTCAACACATTAAAGCACTGGGAAGCAAAAATTCGTGGTTACTATGCAGTAACCATTGACTATAATGAATATGAGCTTGTGGAAATGATTATGGTAGATGGCATTTTTACCTTGGAGGTCCTTCTGAGAGGTTCTTTCGAAACCTTACAAAAGAAAAATGACCGTATATTTGGAAAACCATTGATGCATAGGGACATAATATATGACACGTTGTTGCTTGAAAATCAGATCCCATTCTTTGTTCTCGAGTATCTCTTGTCCTTGGCCTATGCCACTAGTTTCTTTCCTATGGAACACGATACGGCTCATGTAGCAGGACTCCCCCTTAATCAAGCTTACTCATAGTTTCTTTAAGGATAGGGTATACATTCGACCATTTGATGAGATCAATTGTAAAATTGGTCAATATTCTGAATCTAGAAGAATACTGCATTTTGTTGATTTTGTACTGAAATGTCATAGACCTCCACCTTTCGATCCTCCACCGAAAAGCAAACTCCAAACTTTAACCATACCAAGCGCAACCGAGTTGCACCAAGCTGGAGTCAAGTTCGAGATGGTTAAGGACAAGAACTTCTTTGACATTCAATTTGATAATGGGATTCTAAAGATCCCACAACTCAAAATCCGCGGCTCCTCAGAAGTTTTCTTTCGAAACCTGATTGCCTACGAGCAGTGTGAGTTCTATGATCATTACATAAACGATCACATATTCATCATGGACCGGTTGGTTGACAGTGCCAAGGATGTGGAGTTGCTACTCAAGAAGAAAATCCTTGAATCTAAGCTATCTGATAAAGAAAAAGTGGCTACTTTCATCAGCTCGCTTAACTCGGGGCCTGTGGTGTTCAGTACAAAAATTCTATTTTACTGATCTTTGTGAGAAGCTGAATGAGTACTATGAAGTCCCATGGCACAACTGGAAGGTAAGCTTGAAACATGACTATTTTAGTTCTCCCTGGGCTGTGCTCTCTATTATTGCAGCAGCTGTTCTTCTTGTGCTCACTTTTGTTCAAACAGTGTGTTCAGTTATGTACTGATCAGTGTGACGCTAGCTGCTTAGTTTTTGCATCAACTTATAATTGATCTGTGTGTTTGTATTCCGTATGTCTAAAGACTAAAATAATGTGATTGTTCATGTTGTGTTATTTACTTATGACCGTGATCTCAATATTCTGATATTTTCATCTGTCTTAATCTTCTTGTGGAATGAATTTCAATAAGCTTGTCACACGTTTGTTCAGTATGCTGGGATTCCTATTAGTTTATTGTTCCGTACGTTTACGTAAATAATGTATTGGCTCAGTACTAGACTAGCTCACTATTGTATTAAGCTACTTCCCTACTGTGACCTTATCTTACATGCATGGAATTGGTCCATGTCACTTGCAATTGAAGAACCAAATATTCAAATCTTCAATAATGTTACAGATGTGAACAACACAAAAACTGGACCTCTGTGATCTAAGAACCATTGTAACAGAGAATTTGTTAAGAAAAGAAACAGCTGCAATGAGCGGCTCAGATTATGAGAGCCGCATGGTGTATAGAATGCTCTTGGATTAATTTCTAACAACCTTTTGTGGACATCTTGATGTTTTCCCTTCATGTTAGAACCATTATCATACCCCTGTCCTCTAACCTCATTAATATCAAGTTCTAGTTTGGCTATAACACTAATAAGTTCATCGAAAAGTCCTTTTCCAGTGGTGTCATCTACTCTTAAAAATTCTAAGAAATATTCTTCTAATTTTGCTGGGGTTTTTGATATATTCACACATCTCAAAATCAAAGTCATTTGTTCTCTTTTACTAATGTCAGGAGTACAAGAATGATAGAAAAGTACTTTGCCTCTTTTACTATTCTTAGGATTTCATTTTTAATTTCAGAAGCTAAGAGAGCTATCAATTCATTTTGTATTCTAGGTCCAAGATAATGACTATGAATTTCATCGCCGTTTATACACCGAAGATGTTCTTTCATTATTGGATCAAACTCTCCAATTGTCTCAATAAAACTTAAAAAAATTCCATTATTTTCCTCACCTATTGGATCAAACTCTCCAATTCTGTAAGTATAGTGTTTTGAAGCAAAATGTCTAGAATTTTTGTCTTTGGGAAAATTTAAGTCCTTGTGCCTAATAGGACCTTTTTGTACTAATAAATTTCTTAAGTGTGCATCAATGTTTTTCCATTGGCTAGGATCAAAAATACTTGTGTTAACATCTGGTTCAGCACTTTCTGACAGATTTTTTGCTACATTTGGTTCAACACTTTCTGCTAGATTTTCTACCACACTTGGTTCAACACTCTCTGCTACATTTACAATTTCAACTACATCTTCTTCTACAATTGGCACTAAATTTTCTATTGGACTTGCTACTGTCTCTTCTACTGATCCTGTAGCTTTTTCTTTGTCAGTAACATACTTATCTAGTGCTTCATTTTGAGATTGAATTAGCTTTTCTATCCTTCTATTTTTCTTAAGCTTATCAAACCCACATTCAAACTTCCTAGTAGACATATTAGATATTATGATATTTAGTACTAAAACAAATCAAACAACTATTCAATTATTCAAGGATTCCAAATTTCCAATTTCCAATCAAACACAAAACTAACAAGAATAAAGATAACAATTCAGCCTTTCCAAAAAGATAAAGAACAAATGAACAATAGAACCTGGTTATCTTCTTTTATTCTTCCAGAGTGATGTATTGATGAAGAAAGGACCAGAATTTTTGTCCAGAGTGATGACTGATGATTGATGAACAAATGAACAATAGAAGTATAGAACCTGTTATTGTTTTACCAATACAAAATAACAGCAGGAAATTTTGAGGCCTTAAGCCAAATGAGCCGTCTTCACTTTTCAATTCTCAACAAAGAATGCAATTTTTTTTGTATTTTTAGTACATCAGAATGCTGTCACAAGAACTAAGAAATGTTGATTAAGTGGCAGGTTTTGGGAATTTGGGTTCTTTTCTTTTCTTTTAACATATAATATATATATATATATATATATATATATATATATATCAAGACATGCTCACTCCTTTTCTGGTCACAGGACACGCTCACCTTGAATCAAGAGCACCACATGGCCGACATAATTTGTGGGAAGGTTTGTGACATAATTTTTTTTATTAATATATATTACATATATATATATATATGATAATATTTTGGAATGAGGCCTTCCCGAAGCTGAGGCCCAAGGCCACTACCTTGTCTGCCTTGGTCACAGGGGGGCCTTGAATGAGCCAATGATTTCCGTAGTTGCCAAAGGTAAGTTGAAGAAATGTTTTATCAAAATTTTTAGACAGATTAATTATGGAAAGCCTCACTTGGACCAGCACATTATTATGAATATGATTTTGGATTGTTTTTCTTTTAGGCTTTTTGGGCCTCCATGTAACCAAAAGTAAAGAAAAAACTCATATGATTCAATCGATAAGGCTTTATCCACCACTTGAGGCCCACAACGGGATTGATTCCTTCTCCGACCGGGTAACCTCTATTAATACGAAACCGAATGCCAAATCGAAAACGAACCCTACTCCCCCTTGTGCAACCTTAATTAAGAAGAGCCGATCGAACAGAATAACAAATCGAAACCGAAACCTAATCCCAAAATCTCTCTCCTGAAAAGGATGACAAGCATCACAGGTTAGAAGATAAGAAGGGTGAACACTACAGCACCAAGCATTGATGGAGAAGGAACAAGAGATTGCCACATATCGTCTTACCTACGAGGCGAGCATGCATTCTTGTTTTTCCTACGGGGATCCTGGCACCAACTCAAAAGAACCAATGCTTGCCACTTATCCCTACCAGGTTACTGATCATATTGAAGTTGAAGACCCTAACGCCGACCTTTCGGATATGGATCTTTGCACTATTGAGTATAAGTACTACTCCAGTGCTCCCGGTAGCCATGAAGAACAAGAGGCCCTAGTGACTATGCCAGGTGATCCTTCTTCTCCTCTAAGTTACAGGGAACCTACAAAATTGTTACCTACTTCGGCCTCTTTATAAAGAAGGTAAACATTATTAATTTTAGAGTTTGTGAGGATGTTTAATTGTAAGAGATACTTTGGATTTGTGAGCGCATATACAGAAATGAAATAAAACTGGCACGTTGCTTCAATTTATCATACTTTACAATAGCTCTTGCCTCTTGGATCTTTATAGTTTCCTTTGTTTAAGGAAAAACTAAATTGACACACAGAAAGAGAGAGTAATATTTAAAAGAGAATGGAGATTTCAAGTGTGTTTATTCATCTAATACAATGAGGTATTTATAGGAATACATTTGTAGTGTGAAAGCTCAAAGAGAAACTCAAAATGATAACTATCTTGATGATGAATTCTGCCATGCTTGTTGCCCCTTGGTAAAGCATGTTTACATAAGTCTTCATGCACTTAAGTACCTATGTTTATACACTCAAGTACCTATCTATACATTTTAAATATTTGTTACATGATATAGACATACATAGTATTATACATTTATACTACAACACTCCCCCTTGGATATTTCATGTTCAATAGTATTGTGTAGGTGATGCGCTTCAAAGTTGCCTCGTTAAAAACCTTGCCAAGTAATAAAACTCTGTGGGAAAAAACAACCTTGGTCGAAAGGGAAAAAGAGCACAACGCGCGTTGAGTGTGAAGTATATTTCTGGATACTCCCCCTAATTTAGACTCCCTTTGAAGATCGTGAGAGTTCGGATATCCTCCTCAATCCGATGCTCCTTACATGTTTCTCGAAAGGGGATTTTGGTAGTGACTTAGTAAATAAGTCAGCTACATTATCTTCTGATCGGATTTGATTTACTTCAATATTTAGAAGTGTTTGTTGTTGCAGACTGTAGAAGAATTTCGGCGATATATGCTTGGTATTGTCGCCCTTGATGAAACCTAATTTCATTTGCTCAATACAAGCTGCATTATCCTCGTAAATGCATGTAGGTTCATTTGTGGTAAATTTCAAACCACAAGTTCCTCGAATCTGTCTATTTACAGACCTTAGCCATATGCACTCACGTACGGCTTCATGTAGTGCAATAATCTCTGCATGATTTGAGGAAGTAGCAACAAGAGTCTGTTTTGTAGATCTCCAAGATATCGCGGTGCTTCCAATGGTAAAGACATAACCTGTTTGGGAGCGACTTTTGTGAGGGTCAGAGAGATACCCTGCATCAGCAAAGCCCGTCAGAACATCATTATCATTTTGATGGAGGGGAGGAGGAGAACGTCGGTCACTATAGATAGTGTTGCCGGTGTTCACATTTCTTTTCTCTCTGTAGGGATAGAACAAGCCCATATCAATCGTACCTTTTAGGTATCGAAGGATTGTCTTTATACCAATCCAATGGCGGCGTGTTGGCGCAGAACTATGTCAAGCTAACAAGTTTACTGCAAATGAGATATCCGGTCTTGTGCATTGAGCTAAATACAATAATGCGCCTATCGCACTTAGATATGGTATTTCAGCCTCTAATAAATCTTCGTCCTCATCCCATGGACGAAACGGATCTTTCATGGGCTCAAGACTACGGTTGATCATGGGAGTACTCACAGGCTTTGCTTTATCTTCATTAAAGCGCCTTAGTAACCTTTGAGTATATGCTGACAGATGGATCATAATCCCATCATTACGGTGCTCGAGTTCTATTCTGAGACAAAACCGTGTTTTCCCGAGATCTTTCATCTCAAATTCAGATTTCAAATATGTAGCAGTTTCTTTTAACTCATCTAGAGTTCCAATTAGGTTCATGTCATCGACATAAACTGCTACAATTGCAAATCCGGATCCTGTCCTTTTAATGAACACGCAAGGGTATATTTCATTGTTAACATATCCCTTCCCAATCAAGTAGTCACTTAGACGGTTATATCACATCCGTCCGGATTGTTTCAATCCATATAGTGAGCGTCTTAATTTTATTGAAAATGCGCTCCGTGGTTTAGAGCCACTTGATTTGGGTAATTGAAGTCCATCTGGAACCTTCATATATATCTCTGAATCTAGATCCCCATAGAGATATACTGTAACCACATCCATGAGCTGCATGTCAAGTTTTTCGGAAACTACCAAACTAACAAGGTAGCGGAACGTTATAACGTCCATTATGGGAGAATATGTCTCCTCGTAGTCGATTCCAGAGCGTTGTGAGAAACCTTACGCCACAAGGCGGGCTTTGTATCTAACAACCTCATTTTTCTCATTACGCTTTCTAACAAAGACCCATTTATGGCCAACAGGTTTTATATTTGGTGGTGTCAGTGTTATAGACCCAAATACCTGTCTCTTTGTTAGTGAATCTAATTCAGTCTGGATCGCATCTTTCCATGTGGACCAATCTGCTCTTCGTTGACATTCTTCAACGGAGCGAGGTTTGATATCATCGTATTCTATAATTCCTTTTGCAATATAATATGCAAATGCATCATCAATAGCCATAGAATTTCTGTCCATAATTACATGTATACTAGTGTAATTCATGGAGATCTCTCTATTCTCTGGAATTGGTTCTATCATTGGAGCGTCCTCCAATGATGTCTCTTGGACATAACCATAATCCGGAATTTTTTCATGAGATGGATTATTTGTACCGATGATTAATGGATTATTTTGTGTCAAGCTCGCTTTCTTTCTTGGGTGAGAATCCATCGAACCTATGGGTCTCCCGTGCTTCCTGGCAGGAACCATGGGTCTAGCCACTGCATCACCCATAGAGGGGATGTCATGTCCTTTAGTTTTAGGGACATCAATCCTTGCAGGTACGTTTGTAGCAGGTATGTGTGATCTTGTCACTTTACCGATATCAGAAAACGCATCAGGCATTGATTCTGCTACATTCTGAAGATCGAGAATCCTCCGCACTTCGATTTCAGACTGTGTGGTTCGGGGATCAAGATGAGACAAAGTGGGGACAGACCACGACAATTCATGTCTTTTCGGTTGAGCATTAGTGTTCTTGTCTCCCCCTAATGACGGGAAGACTGTCTCACCAAAGTGACAATCCGCAAATCTAGCGGTAAATAGATCACCTGTCAAGGGTTCTATGTAGCGGATAATGCTTGGAGAATCATATCCAACATAAAGGCCTAAGCGTCTTTGAGGGCCCATTTTGGTGCGCTGTGGCGGTGCAATCGGCACATAGACTGCACACCCAAATATACGTAAGTGTGAGACATCAGGCTCATACCCAGTCACCATCTAGGATGCAGAAAAGGGTTGGGTGGCAGTGGGTCTCAGACGAATAAGCACAGCTGCATGTAATTTTGCATAGCCCCAAGCAGAAATAGGGAGATTGGTGCGCATGACCAATGCCCTGGCAACCATTTGAAGACTTTTAATGGCAGCTCCTGCGAGTCCATTTTGGGTGTGTACATGAGGGACAGGGTGTTCAACCTCAATCCCAATGGACATGCAATAATCATTAAAGGTTCTTGATGTAAATTCTCTAACATTGTCAAGACGAATTGACTTAATATGATGATCAGGGTGGTGAGCCCTTAACTTAATGATTTGTGCTAGGAGTTTAGCAAATGCAGCATTTCTTGTGGATAAGAGCATGATATGTGACCAACGTGTCGATGCATCAACCAACACCATAAAATATCTAAATGGTCCGCAAGTTGGTTGGATAGGTCCACAAATATCACCTTGTATTCTTTGTAAGAATGATATATTTTCTTTAGTGTCATTCGTATAGGATGGTCTTGATCCTACCTTTGCTAAAGAGCAAGCTTTGCAAAATGAATGATATGCTTTAGAAGTAACTCTTTGGACCAATGTTTGGTTCGTACTTCTTTTCGTTTTGAAGAATGGATGTCCGTGTGAAGGTTTTAATATACGGAGCATTATATCACGACCTGGATGTCCCAAACGGTCGTGCCAAAGCTTGTATGTGTCAGGATCCCATAAATTTTCATTCATGATATGGTTGGATTCAATGACTCTAATAGTGGTTGCATACAATCCACTAGAGCGACAAATAAGTTTCTCTAATACTCGTGTATTTCCGTAGTTTTTAGAGGTGATGCAAAGGAACTCTTGTTCATTCTCACAATGTGTTTCCAAATGAAAATCATTGGCTCTTATGTCTTTAAAGCTTAATAGGGTCCTTCCAGCCCTTGGAGCATATAGAGCTTCGGCGACATTAACATTTGTGCCATTTGGTAACAAAAATTGAGCTGGTCCTCGACCATGAATCAATTGTGATGGTCCTGCCATCGTAGTTACTGAGGATCGACTAGGTGTCATCCATAAAAATAATTGCCTATGTCGCAATATAGTATGTGTGGTGCCACTATCAAGAAAGCATTCCAATTCTCCGGAAAACATACTGAAAAGGAATAAAGTTCGGAATATTAACACATGTCCATGACATTGAATGCGATACTTTATTAATAGGGAAAATAGTCAATGATTACATCAAAATTATTCATAAGTCTATTTCAAATATCAAACTTTAGACAAATTGTTATCACTCAATCCGTTTGGTAATTCTAATAAAATATGACGAGGAAAGTAGAGAGATGTTGGTGGAGCGAGGCTCGCTTAAATACCCTGATCTCAATTGCTTTCCTAGACAACATACTTCATTGGGTACGCCACATAAGAAGGAGTTTAATACAATTGTTATTTATTGACTAAGGCACATTTTCCATTCTTGGAAAATAGAAAAAGGATTATTCTAATCAAAGTCTGTGGCATCCTCGGGCTCTTCATTTACAGCTTTAAAATCCTCAACGGTGAGATTGACATCTTCACTATTTTCATCTTCGGCAAGGTTGGCTTCTTGCTCTCTTGCTTCCCTTTACTCCTTGTAGCGTGTAGCTAATTGGGTACTTGCATGACATTGTTTAAACCAATGCTCAATTGATCCACATCGATGACACATGTCATTGTGGTTCCCTCCCTTCATTTGAGGTGCAGGTTGTGCAGGTTGTACACGTTGTCGATATTCTCTAGAAGGGTTGCTGCTACTACCACGGCGCATGGTGCAACCTCCACGGCTCATGGTGCTATTTCATGGCCGGTGTTGCCATATCTCCCTCTTCCACATGTGGAGTTGCCATCACGTATGCCCGCTCTAAAGTTACGGTTTCCTTCTTTATTAGGGCGGTTATATGGACCTTTTCGTCCTTCATATCCCCTATTATTAGGGTACACATATCCCCTATTGCTAGGGTACCGCTCCTTGTGCCCTCTCTTAGGTGCATTATACTTTGCCTCACGAACGCTCTTGGTTCCAATGGGTCTTGAATTATAATTCTTTACGAGAATGTTGTCGTGCTTTTCGGCTACCGACAAAACATTAATGAGCTCATTGAACCTCGTAATTCGTCCAGCATTTACTTCAGTGCGATACTGCTTTGATAGCAAGATTGCTGCAACGGGGAAGGTGGACAGAGTTTTCTCAATTAGCTCTTCTTCTGTGAGGGGTTTTTGACAGAACCTCAACATGGATTTGAGACGAAGAGCTTCTGAATTGTACTCAGCAATAGACTTGAAGTCGGAGAAGCGTACATCGTTCCACTGAAGCTTCAAGTCAGGGAGAAGGGAATCTTGGATATTATTAAAGCGCTCTTGTAGCGCCTCCCATAAATTCTTTGCATCTTTGATGGACATATACTCTAATCTGAGTGCTTTGTCCATATGACGTCGCATCAAGATGATTGCTTGTGCATGCCTTTTGGGTGTTCGAGTGAACGCAAGGGCCGGGTCTGGTGTATGGATGATTGGCAATATCCCTTGATGTGAGATGGTTCTCAACGCCGGTTTTTCAGCTATGGTAATCCGAACATGTTGAGTCAAGGATTTGAAAATTGAGTCTAGGTTCATTCGACATCCTTGAAAATAAGAAGAAAATATTAGTTTCGGAGTTTAAACTTCCACGAAAAATGCTACCAAGAAATCAATTTCCAAGAATCATTGTGAACACTCTTAGTTCATTGATTACGAACGCTCTTAGTTCGTTTGGCATGAATTTCTATAATTCCGCTTTTGATTGTAAGTTCCCCAGAAAAAGGAAAAAGGAGAGAAAATGAATAAAAACTCAAAAACGGGAACTTTTAGTATTTAAAACTTACTTATTGAAATTCGGAGCAAATTCACTTCTGAACAGATCCCACTTCAAATGGTGTACAGGTCTCAAAAAGATTCCGTTAGGGCTGAAATTTGGAGGTTAGTAGAGGAGACATAGATGAACAACTTTGATGAAGAAAGTATTTTGATCAGAGGTCCTGAACAAGATGTTTTGGGACGTACAAGCAGGCTGATCTGCACAGGAACGAGTGCAGGGGCAGCGCACGATATGGCTAGCAAGGGCTAGGAGCTCGTGCTGATAACGTGTTTAAGGAAAAACTAAATTGACACACAGAAAGAGAGTAATATTTCAAAGAGAATGGAGATTTCAAGTGTGTTTATTCATCTCATACAATGGGGTATTTATAGGAATACATTTGTAGTGTGAAAGCTCAAAGAGAAACTCAAAATGATAGCTATCTTGATGATGAATTCTGCCATGCTTGTTGCCCCTTGGTAAAGCATGTTTACATAAGTCTTCATACACTCAAGTACCTATCTATACATTTTAAGTATTTGTTACATGATATAGACATACATAGTATTATACATTTATACTACAACATCCTTTTCCTTTTCTTGAATTTCTTCTGCTCCATTTCTTCGCACTCTGGAATTTTTCGATTGTTATCTCCAAGAATTTTATAAAGAGATGCACATATTTTCCAACAAAAAAAGGAAAAAAAAAAAACAAGAATAGAATAGAAAGTCCTCCCCAGAAAATTATTTTATATTTGAGTTCCTTGATGGATTTGGTTTTGCTATGCTTCCCCTATCTAAGATTTCACAGATAGCTAATGTGCACAATAGCATGGAGAACCAGAATACATATCGGATTCCTGATTATGAACAACTTTACCAATATGAGCAACTCAAAGACTAGACTTTAGTTCTAAGAAGTGAGAGCAGAGCACAAAGCTTCTTTGAGGAGAAAAATAGCTAAGGACTTCCCATACGGTTGTCCAATGAAAGAAATGTTACACCAATAAGTACATTGTTGTAGTATAAATGTATTATACTATAAATATCTATATCATGTAAATAAATACTTGAGTGTATAAACATAGGTACTTAAGTGTATGAAGACTTGTGTGACATGCTTTATACCAAGAGGCAACAAGCATGACAGATTTCATCATTGAAATTGTTATCAATTTGGTTTTCTCTTTGAGCACTCACAGTACAATGTATTCCTATAAATACCCTCTTGTATGAGATGAATAAACACACTTGAATCTCCACTCTCTATGAATCAAATGTCACGCCCCGAATTTTAGAATAACAATTCAAAATCCGAAACATGAAAATACTACAACTCAAAATAATTATCCTGAAAATTTCTTTTCATAACACCCTCACCACACGAAATAAAATCAAACCGAATTTAGTTTTGGTTAATTATTACAACTCAAAACCAAATGTAATTGTAAAGCTCTAAATGAGCATACACACCTCACAACTAAATAAATAACAAAATTGTTGTAACACCTAAGCAGCTCGGTCACCTCCCTGGTTATCCTGACCTGCAGGAATATCCGTTACACCATTGAATACTGTACCGGGATTGCAACAACACAAAACCCGGTAAGCTTATGAAAGCTTGTATGAGTAAAAGAAAGAACTGTTACTTAATTTAATCTCATTTATTCCCACACACAGCAATACCCAATAATTTCCACATATGCAAGTACTAACAATCTCAATCACACACCGATTCAATATATCACAACAAACCAATCTCACAACTTTCTTCACAACTCACGATCTCAATCACACACCAATTCAATATATCAAGACAAACCAACTCACAACTTTCTTCACCACTCTCATCATCGTATTTATAAAAATACGGTATTTGACAGACTAAAGCTCTAACTGAATCGTAGCCCGTCACCTGGCCTAGGTTATGGCATCCGACGTATTTATCAATTATTGTATTTCATCAATATGTATACCTATATACATATTTAGAACGTCCAATAATTCCACATACTCAACCAATCGTATCCCATCATCCACACTAGGATTAGAGCGTCCGATTTCCCACACCGGTCATTACGTCGACCCTAAACCCATAAATGAACGCAACATATAATATCACATACTGAAATCAACCCAACCAAAATACATCATATTATTATGGAATTACACAATTGTAATATAATCAACTCATCAATATATATTTTCCACGTAAATATATATATACGTAATCATCCACTCAGGAATGACCACTAATACCATCTATAGGTCACACAATAAAATCATGAAATTCATTTGTATAATTAAAATTCATTTTACTTACCTATAGCCCGTGGTGATTCAAGTCCATGAAATTTTTAAAACAAATATTTAATCCGCAAATATTTTTCACACAATTACTAAAAATAAATAAATTAAAACGCTCGGTTCGTAATATGAACCATGTGAGTTTTACTCACCTCGATACTCCCGTTGCGTCTTCAATATAATTATAATTATAATTACGCCGAATAGCCCACTCAAATAAAATCCGTCAATCACCTAATCAAATGTGATTCGAATTTAGCCAACAATTCCAACACATAATTTAACTACCATTTAACGGCCAGATTCTAATTTACATTAAAATCCGACGAGCGGTTTCTCACGAATCGCTCCCCTAATTACCGTTTTTCACATATACGAAGATCCAACGGTCGATCTTCTCCCATGACCACACAAAGCCTCTGGGACAGTCATATGATCATCATAACAAATTTACAAGTTCATCCGACGGTCATAATTTCACAGATCAAAAATCTAACGATCGAAATCGATCAAAATCACAAAATTCATAACTAATTCATACGATATCCGAAAAATGCGTATAATACTCCGAAATGATCGTATCGAAACATAGAATCATAAAATGAACAGAAACCAAATTTTAGACCTCCGGAGGTGGCCGGAAAAGGCCGCCGGAGTTAGGGACAGAGCCGCCACCGACCACCGCCAATGGTGTCGGGGCCGAGCTTGTCCCCTTCGTTTCATCATTCTGAGCAACTTTCATAACTAGCACAAGACCTAAAAATGACGGGAAGGGATCGAAATTACCGATTTACAGTTGGCGGCCGGAAAAAATGTAGAAACCGGCGAGCTTGAAAACAGACGTGAAATCTGCAACTTCAGGCCCCGATCCCTTCTGGAAACTTGTTCAGAACTTCCTTGCGAACTCAACAAGCCAAGAATCACAAGAAACGATCGTGTATAGCTCGAGATATCTTGATCGAAAGTTTCGGTGTTTCGATCCGTTCGGGTCAAGCTCCGACGAACGTGAAAACGTTCGACCCAGTTCCGGTCCTTCTTAGTGCTTGTAGAGGAAGTTGAGGCGAGCTCAATGAGCCAAGAATCAAGTGAAATGATGGAGTGTAGCTCGAGATATCGAGATCGAACCGAAAATGGTGGTTTTCGGTTCGGGCCATGCCGCCGCCGCCACAGGCTGCGCCGCCTTGTGAAACTGCCTCCGAGAGCTAGAGCAGCTCGAGACGAACGCCTGAGACTTGGTTTGAGGTCGAGAGGTGGTCTGTGGAGGGAGGACAATTAAGGAGAAGTTTGCTCTCCTTTTCGGTCGAGAGAGACGGATGAGAGAGCTGAGAGAGAAGATGAACAGTGGAATTTCCAGAAAAAGAAAGAGAAGGAGGCCGGTGGAAAATTAGGGTTTCCCAAAAATTTTCTATATATACAAGTTTTCGGAAAACTTCGTAATTCGATAACTAAATCAGAAAAAATCCGATCTTTGCATTCCGCACGTGTACGGACTCGTATCGACGAGCTCCACAACTTTCATGAAGGAAGTTTCTCCAAATTTCGTACGTAGAAAAAGTCGATTTCTCAAACCGAGTATTTTCGAGCTTTTCGTTAAAAATAATTGCTTCGAAACTTCGATTAATGTAAAAGTGAATTATTATCGAACAATAATCGTTAAATCGTATAATAATCACTCAACACAATTACTCGAATTTAAAAATGATAATTGCGGGTATTACATCAAAACTCCCTCTCCCTTTGTTATTTTACGTTTGTCCTCAAACACGTTATCAGCACGAAGTTACTCTAGAATTAGAATCGAAATTGACAAGAGAAAGGAAGTTCATCATCCAACCGAAGTCATTTTTCCAAACCTACAAAAAACCTCCAAACCTTAGCACATATCAAAGCCTTTGATCCAAGAAGCCCAGAACCTGCCTCAGAACAGCTAGAACCAGTCGGAAATAGCATGGACCGGCTGCAGGAAGTTTTGAACCGCTGTCGAGAGCTGCCGAGCGGATTTGCCGAGAGCTGCCTAGTGGACCTGCCGAGAGCTGCCGAGGAGCTTCCGAGCGGACCTGCCTAGCTGACCTGCCGAGACCTGTCGAGAGCTGCCGAGAGAACCTGCTGACACCTGCCGACAACACCTACCAAAAGCTGCCGAGCACCTGCCGACAGCACCTGTCGAGAGCTGTCGAGCATCTGCCGAGAGCTGCCAAGCACCTGCCGACAGCACTTGCCGAGGACCTGCCTACACATACCGAGGACCTGCAAAGCAGATGCTGACAGATCTGCCGACAGATGTGCAGGGCAAGTTTTCGATAACTTTTTCGGTGACTTTTCTGACATTTTTCAGGCGACTTTTCAGACGATTTTCTCGACTTTTTCCAGCGATCCTTCCGATCATCTCCGACAACTTTTTCAGGCCAAATTTTCCTGCAAGACTATTTCAAGGTATTCTTTACTAAAAGTTCCCGTTTTTTCAGTTTTTTCATTTTTTTCTCCTCTTTCCTTTTTCTCGGGAACTTACAATCAAAGGCGGAATTATAGAAATTCACGCCAAACGAACTAAGAGCGTTCGTAATGAATGAACTAAGAGTGTTCATAATGTTCGGACTAAGAGCGTCCGCAAGTATCAATTTATGACCCTATTAAACATCATTGTTTCGGTCTGATCTAAGTATTCTTGGAAATTTATTTCTTGGTAGCATAGCTCGGAAATCTTATTATTTTTCGTGGAAGTTTAAACTCTGAAACTAATATTTTCTTCTTATATTCAGGATGTCGAATGAACCTAGACTCGATTTTCAAATCCTTGACTCAACAAGTTCGGATTACCATAGCTGGAAAACTGACGTTGAGAACCATCTCACATCGAAAGGGATATTGCCGATCATCCAGGCACCAAACGCTGGCCTTGTGTTCCAACGAACACCCATAAAGCATGCTCAAGCAATCATCTTAATGCGACGCCATATGGACAAAGCATTCAGATTAGAGTACATATCCATCAAAGATGCAAAGGACTTATGGGGAGCACTAGAAGAGCGCTTTGGCAATATCCAAGATTCCCTCCTCCTTGACTTGAAGATTCAGTGGAATGATGTACGCTTCTCCGACTTCAAATCTGTTGCTGAATACAATTCAGAAGCTCTTCGTCTCAAAGCCATGTTGAGGTTTTGTCAAAAACCCCTCACAGAAGAAGAGCTAATTGGGAAAACTCTCTCCACCTTCTCGTCGCAGCAATTTTGTTATCAAAGCAATATCGCACTGAAGTAAATGCTAGACGAATTACGAGGTTCAATGAGCTCATCAATGTTTTGTCAGTAGCTGAAAAGCACGACAACATCCTCGTAAAGAATTATAATTCAAGACCCGTTGGAACCAAGAGCATTCGTGAGGCAAATTATAATGGGCACAAGGAGCGGTACCCTAATAATAAGGGACATGTGTACCCTAATAATATGGGACATGAAGGACAAACGGGTCCATATAACCGCCCCAATAAAAGAAAACCGTCACTTTAGAGCGGGCACACGTGATGGCAACCCCACAAGTGGGAGAAGGAGATATGGCAACACCGGCCATGGAAATAGCACCAAGAGTCGTGGAGGTCGCACCATACGCCGTGATAGTAGCAGCAACCCTCCTACAGAATATCCACAACGTGCCCAACCTGCACAACCTGCACCTCAAATGAAGGGAGGTAACCACAATGACATGTGTCATCGATATGGATCAATCGAGCATTGGTTTAAGCAATGCCATGTAAATACCTAACTAGCTGCACGCTACAAGGAGTATAGGGAAGCAAGGGGGCAAGAAGCCAACCTTTGCTAAAGATGAAGATAGTGAAAATGTTAATCTCACCATTGAGGACTTCAAAGCTGTAAATGAAGAGCACGAAGATGCCGCAGAATTTGATTAGAATAGTCTTTTTCTATTTTCCAAGAAACGGCAAAGGTGCCTTAGTCAATAAATAACAATTGTATTAAACTCTTTCTCACGTGACATACCCAATAAATTATGATGTCTAGGAAAGTAATTGAGATCGGGGTATTTAAGCGAGCCTCGCTCCACCAATATCTCTCTACTTTTCTGGTCATATTTTATTAGAATTACCAAACGGATTGAGTGCCAACAATTTGTCTAAAATTTGATTTTATTTTGGAATAGACTTTGAAAAACTTTGATGTAATCATTAACTATTTTCCCTATTAATAAAGTATCGTATTATCATTCAATGTCATGGACATATGTTAATATTCCGAACTTTATTTTTTTCAGTATGTTTTCTGGAGAATTGGAATGCCTTCTCGATAGTGACACCACACATACTATATTGCGACATAGGCAATTATTTTTATGGATGATGCCTAGTCGATCTTCAGTAACTACGATGGCAGGATCATCACAATTGATTCATGGTCGAGGACCAGCTCAATTTTTGTTGTCAAATGACACAAATATTAATGTCGCCGAAGCTCTGTATGCTCCAAGGGCTGGAAGAACCCTATTAAGCTTTTAAGACATAAGAGCCAATGATTTTCATGTGGAAACACATTGTGAGAATGGACAAGAGTTCCTTTGCATCATCTCTAATAACTACGGAAATACATGAGTATTAGAGAAACTTATGTGTCGCTCTAGTGGATTGTACGCAACCACTATTAGAGTCATTGAATCCAATCATGTTATGAATGAAAATTTATGGGATCCTGACACATACAAGCTTTGGCACGACAGTTTGGGACATACAGGTTGTGATATGATGCTCCGTATATTAAAACTACACAGACATCCATTCTTCAAAATGAAAAGAAGTACGAACCAAACATTGGTCCAAAGAGTTACTTCTAAAGCATATCATTCGTTTTGCAAAGCTTGCTCTTTAGTAAAGGTAGGATCGAGACCATCCTACGCAAAGGACACTAAAGAAAATATACAATTCTTGCAAATAATACAAGGTGATATTTGTGGACCTATCCAACCAACTTACGGACCATTTAGATATTTTATGGTGTTGGTTGATGGATCGATACGTTAGTCACATGTCATGCTCTTATCCACGAGAAATGCTGCATTTGCTAAACTCCTAGCACAAATCATTAAGTTAACAGCTCACCACCCTGATCATCCTATTAAATCAATTCGTCTTGACAATGCTGGAGAGTTTACATCAAAAATTTTCGATGATTATTTCATGTCCATTGGGATTGAGGTTGAACACCCTGTCCCTCATGTACACACCCAAAATGGTCTCGCAGAAGCTGCCATTAAAAGACTTCAAATGGTTGCTAGGGCATTGGTCATACTCACCAATCTCCCTATTTCTGCTTGGGGCTATACAATATTGCACGCAGTTGTGCTTATTCGTCTGAGGCCCACTGCCACCCAACCCTTTTCTGCATCCCAGAGGGTGACTGGGTATGAGCCTGATGTCTCACACTTACGCATATTTGGGTGTGCAGTCTATGTGCCAATTGCGCCGCCACAACGCACCAAAATGGGTCCCCAAAGACGTTTAGGCATTTATGTTGGATATGACTCTCCAACCATTATCCGCTACACAGAACCCTTGACAGGTGATCTATTTACCGCTAGATTTGCGGATTGTCACTTTGATGAGACAGTCTTTCTGTCATTAGGGGGAGACATGAACACTAATGTTCAACAAAAAAGACAGGAATTGTCGTGGTTTGTCCCCACTTTGTCTTATCTTGATCCCCGAACTGCACAGTCTGAAATAGAAGTGCGGAGAATTCTCAATCTTCATAACATAGCAGAATTAATGCCTGATGCATTTTCTGATATCGCTAAAGTGACAAGATCACACATACCTACTGGAAAAGTACCTGCAAGGATTAATGTCCCTAAAACTAGAGGACATGACATCCCCTATATGGGTGATGCAGTGGCTAGGCCCACGGCTCCTGGTAGGAAGCGCGGGAGACCCATAGGTTCGATGGATTCTCACGCCAAGAAAGAAAGCGAGTTTGACACAAAATAATCCATTAATCATCGATACAAATAATCCATCTCATGAAAATATTCCGGATTATGGTTATGTCCAAGAGACATCATTGGGGGACGCTCTAATAGCAGAACCAATTCAAGAGAATAGAGAGATCTCAATGAATTACACTAGTATACATGTAATGATGGATAGAAATTCTATGGCTATTGATGATGCATTTGCATATCATATTGCAAAAAGAATTATAGAATACCATGATATCGAACCTCGCTCCGGTGAAGAATGTCAACGAAGAGCATATTGGCCCAAATGGAAAGATGCGATCCAGACTGAAGTGGATTCACTAACAAAGAGACAGGTATTTGGGTCTATAACACTGACACCACCAAATATAAAACATATTGGCCATAAATGAGTCTTTGTTAGAAAGCGTAATGAGAAAAATGAGGTTGTTAGATACAAAGCCCGCCTTGTGGCGCAAGGTTTCTCACAACGCCCTGGAATCGACTATGAGGAGACATATTCTCCCGTAATGGACGTTATAACGTTCCGCTACCTTGTCAGTTTGGTAGTTTCCGAAAAACTTGACATGCGTCTCATGGATGTGGTTACAGCATATCTCTATGGGGATCTAGATTTAGAGATATATATGAAGGTTCCATATGGACTTCAATTACCCAAATCAAGTGGCTCTAAACCACGGAGCGCGTTTTCAATAAGATTAAGACGCTCACTACATGGATTGAAACAATCCAGACGGATGTGGTATAACCGTCTAAGTGACTACTTCATTGGGAAGGGATATGTTAACAAAGAAATATGTTGTTGCGTGTTCATTTAAAGGACAAGATCCGGATTTGCAATTGTAGCAGTTTATGTCGATGACATGAACCTAATTGGAACTCTAGATCAGTGAAAAGAAACTGCTAAATATTTGAAATCTAAATTTGAGATGAAAGATCTTGAGAAAACACGATTTTGTCTCGGAATAGAACTCGAGCACTGTAATGATGGGATTATGATCCATCAGTCAGGGTATACTCAAAAGTTACTAAGGTGCTTTAATGAAGATAAAGCAAAGCATGTGAGTACTCCGATGATCGGCCGTAGTCTTGAGCCCAGGAAAGATCTGTTTCGTCCAAAAGATGAAGATGAAGATTTATTAGAGGCTGAAATACCATATCTAAGTGCGATAGACGCATTATTATATTTAGCTCAATGCATAAGACATGATATCTCATTCGTAGTAAACTTGTTAACTCGACATAGTTCTGCGCCAACATGCCGCCACTGGATTTGTATAAAGACAATCTTTCGATACCTGAAAGGTACGATTGATATGGGCTTGTTTTATCCCTACAGAGAGAAAAGAAAAGACGGAAGCATGGGATCAAACCTCATGAAACAAAAAGCCATCTTCCGTAATGTAGACGCTGGCAATACTATCCATGGTGACCGACGTTCTCCTCCTCCCCTTCATCAAAATGATAATGATGTTTTGATGGGCTTTGCTGATGCAGGATATCTCTCTGACCCTCACAAAGGTCGCTTCCAAACAGGTTATGTCTTTACCATGGGAAGTACCCGATATCTTGGAGATCTACAAAACAGACCCTCGTTGCTACTTCCTCAAATCATGCAGAGATTATTGCCTTACATGAAGCCGTGCGTGAGTGCATATGGCTAAGATCTGTAAATAAACACATTCGAGGAACTTGTGGTTTGAAGTTTACCACAAATGAACCTACATGCATTTACGAGGATAATGCAGCTTGTATTGAGCAAATGAAATTAGGTTTCATCAAGAGCGACAATACCAAGCATATATCACCAAAATTCTTCTATAGTCAGCAATAACAAACACTTCTGAACATTGAAGTAAATCAAATCCGATCAGAAGATAATGTAGCGGACTTATTTACTAAGTCGTTACCAAAATCCCCTTTCGAGAACATGTAAAGGCATCGGATTGAGAAGGATATCCGAACTCCCACGATCTTCAAGGGGAATCTAAATCAGGGGGAGTATCCAGAAACATACTCCACACTCAACGCGCGTTGTGCTCTTTTTCTTCTTCAACCAAGGTTGTTTTTTCCCACAGGGTTTTATTACTTGGCAAGGTTTTTAACGAGGCAACTTCGAAGCGCACCACCAACACAAATACTATTGACATGAAATATCCAAAGGGGAGTGTTGTAATATAAATGTATTATACTATAAATGTCTATATCTTGTAAATAAATACTTGGGTGTATAGATAGGTACTTGAGTGTATAAACATAGGTACTTGAGGTGTATGAAGACTTGTGTGACATGCTTTATACCAAGAGACAACAAGCATGGCAGATTTCATCATTGAGATTGTTATCAATTTGGTTTTCTCTTTGAGCATTCACACTACAATGTATTCCTATAAATATCCTCTTGTGTGAGATGAATAAACACACTTGAATCTCCATTCTCTCTGAATCAAAACTCCGTCTCCCTTTGTTATTTTACGTTTGTCCTCAAACATACATTAATATTTGACACATTAATTCAGTGGTACATAACCCCACATCACTTGCAAGGAGAACTTGAAGTTCAACTTTCCTTATTAATCAAGAACAAAGTTACAACAGTGAACAACCCAAAGACTGAACTTTACTTAAGCTCTAAGATTTAAGAACCATAATAACAGAGCACAAAGCTTGTGTGAAAGTGAGCAAGAGGAGAATAACAGCTCCATGATAACTCCATCTGCGAGGTTGTTGATCAGAGTAAACCCCTCTCTGCTGTCACCAAGTCTATTTTCAACAATTCCGTGCCGCATAAGCAATTTTACATCCTTCCTTGTTCTCGCAAAGCATTTCATGACAAAAACATAGGCATACACATAATTCTCGATGCACTGGCATTGTTCAAGGGCCAGGAGGTTTCGGATTGTGATCAAGTTTCATCACTAAGAGTTCACTTTGGAATTTCAAGTACCCCATCAGTGAACCTTATGTCAAATAAGGTTTTGCTCGATCCCACCTTGAATTTGATCCCGGCATGGTCTAGCTCTCTCATGCTGGGTGTGGTTACAGTTTTCAGCTCTCCTCCAACTTCATGTGAAAACTTCGAAGGTAGACATAAAGCTCTTATAAAATCAACAAAATGATCTACTTATACATCCTCTTCAGACGATCTTCCACTCCTTCTATTTGCATTTGAGACTTGATGACTTTTTCAGATAAATTAGTTATCGAAGGCCCATCACTTCTGTCACTCTTAAGAGAGGTCCTAACTTTCTCGGGGCTCAAAAAGGTCCTCAAGAATAAAGAATGGCAACTGATTTTCAAGCAATAGCATGTCAGGCCACACATCTTGCAGCATCCATATGGTTTGTTAAAAATGCGGTCATTTTCGTCACGCAATTCAGGAAAGCCATACTTTAACAAGATCTCAATGATGAACGCGGCATCCACGAGAATGACTGTCACAAATTCATCACTGCTCAAATTGATCGGTTCTGCATAACAACTGCGCAGCCATGCTTCTTGGTTATTTATTCGCTTGACATAGTCCTCCAAACTCACTTGGGTCCGAACTAGAAAATATTGTAGGTACCTCCTTTTCCATGCTATTCAAGCCTTTCTTGCCATGGTGAAGTGGGCTGATAGAGACCACCTTATTGGTGTAGGCATCTTCACTTACATGACGTAGCTGCTCGATCGGGAACTCTGTATATACAACACTCAGAGGACAAGGGAGATAAGCTATCCAAGTCTTTTCTTATGGAAGTTAGAAGGGGAATGTATGGGTTTTCTATGTCATGAGGAGCTTGATTCCACCTTTCTTCCTCCATCTTCTTCCTGATGGTTGATAAAATTCACAAGGATACACCAAAAGACCTTAATACTTGCAAGAATGAAAAGGCGGCCGAAAAAAAGAGCAAATATAACTTATTATTGGCCAGGGTATTCACTAACGATTCCATGATCGAAACTTTAGTACCGACAGACACTACAAAACTATACCTTCTACCTAATGATGAAGAAGAAAAATCAAAGGTGGTGATGAGCAAATTAAGGAAAGAAGTGTCATGTACGTACCTGCTACACAGATAAATTAAACAACAAATTTGCAATGGATTTTCTTCAGAGAGCAATTACGTAGTTTATTAGTCTGGTAGACAAAGCACCATATTTTCAGATCATCTATCGGTGGCCTGGTACGATGTAACGGTGGAGAAAAAATGTTGAAATTTGGTGTCGAATAGGTTTGATTTCTGGTGCAGAGATAGGGTTCTTTCTCTTATAGTCTTCATTATTCGATCAGATATATTTATTGTATGATATTCAGTTCAGTACGGTGAAAGTTTCAACAAGTCTGTACGTGGCGCAACAGAAGAAAACATTACGTTTCATACTAGGCACTTAGGCAGTGAGATTAAATGCATGCTCACATCACAAATACCTGGAGCGGTAATGGAAACTTTCGATCTGTTGATCCACATATTTGTAAACTTGGAGTTACCCCGGCCAAATCCCATTATTGATTAATCTAAGTAATTAGTCAGATATCCAGCGTTACAACTTGTCCCATGTATTTTATAGTAGAATATACGATCAAGTCAATCACAGTTTAATTGGATCGATGATGGCCAGAGATGAGAATGTCTCAGCTGCCACATGAGTTACATTCTCTCCGTATAAATTCACCAATAAAATAATACGACATCAAGCGTCTAAATTAGGAAACATGACACTATCATTTTTACTTTCATCCTTATCTTTAGTCTTTAGACATACTCTGATGAGCAAAACGTACATCTTAAATCCAATACAGCAGGATATGATTCTCTATCCATTGATACAGACTACTACAATAAGCAGCATGTGTAGCAATTAAATGAGCTAGAGCATTATTCCCACGAAGGGCGAGAACACAACTGAAACAAACTTAGATGCCAAGGCTTATAATCGATGAAAACTTATAATCAGATTTCATGTAATAATCATTATGTAGTACAATGATGAATGAAAAGCTATATGCAAGAACATGTATTTTTCTTTCGGTGTGAACAAGGTACTTTATCTTTTCTCAATTTGTCTGAACAAGTTGCTTTATCTCCAGAGACTCTTCTGTTTTTAGGCAAGTAAAAGAGAGACTCAGAGACATTGGTGGATTGACTGAAATGTCTACTAAAACGTACCTATCCTTCTGTTTTGCATTGTTTGGGCCCGAAGTCTTCCTGGAGACTGAGAAGTTAAAATGATTTCTACACAAGCGAGTCAATGATGAGTCCGTTATATCTGCATGTTCTTAGTAACATTCTTTATGTCTAACATTGCAGTCGATAATCTGAGGGTGGTGTCATGTTGGAGAACGTATGACTATATATTTAAAAGAAAAATAAGACACATGAAAGGTAATATCAGAGACGAGAGGGGTCCTAATTAGATAGCAGAAAGTTAATTACAGAAAAAAATTGTTTTATTATTATTTTTGAGGGAATACATCTTGATGTCAAAGAGTGAAATGTACTACATAGGTCAACCAAAGACACTTCAGCTTTAACAATCTGCCTCACTCCCTTAGAGGTGCTATAAACTCTTACAATTTTGACATTGAATAGTCCAAAGCATCGACAAGAAAATCTACAGAGGTAAAAAAGTAGCAACTCAGCCATTCATATAAGTCTAACAGTTAAGAAAAAGACGTCCTCCTTTAGTGAATTTCTATAAGGAAATTCACGTATGTTTTGTGTGTGTGGTGCATTCATAGAATTTAGTGTTCATTGGTACTGACTGCAAGAGAAATGACAAGTACCTGCATCATCTTTGGTGAAACACAGTGGTGGTTTTATCCTGAAAACATTTCCATGAAGTCCCCCTTTCCCAACTAGAACTCCAAGTTCTTCAATGAGGAACCAAATCATGATTAGTATGTAAACAGGAGTTTAGTGGACAACAATGGCATTAAACTATGGATCTTTTAAAGTTATTGATATGAGCTTGGCAGGAGGGTGCCTAGATTGAAGGAATTGTGTCCTAAAACAATCATTTTGATGTAATTATTATTGTAATTATTATTAATCAAAAAAGGGCAAGTTTATTGTTCATTGTTTATATTTAATATTTGATTGAACAAGGTCCAAAGAATATGAGTTAAAGAGAAAGTAATCGAAAGAATTAGATGTGTGAGACCTTTACTCTGTCACACTCTTATCCTAAAAGGTTCCTAGTCATAGGATTATCACCTGGACATTGATAATCCGGAAAGACTAGCACATACTATGTATGCTCAATATGGAGGATGATATGTCTCTTGTCATTTGTGTAGAGACACTAATACAAGTATGTGGGTGATCTTAACATAAAGAGTACACTGAACGCGATCATTAGAGTTCTTGTATGGAGTCTTACTTACATGTCAAACTTGAACTCTAAATTGCAATAATACAAATTAGTCCTTTGACCTGAGACACCATAGTTGTCTTATGAGTGAATGGATTATCGCTTGATGATGCAATAATATTATGTCATGTAATGGATATAATAGATGCATTCATTGGTATAATCAATTCGGTCATGGAGACATGTGAGGTACAATAAGGAATCTTTATCCTTAAGTAAATAAGGTGTATGTTCAAAGATGTGATTCAATGAGTCTTTGGCCAAAGCATTGAAGAGATTAAAAAGGAGTTTCTAATCACATTCTAAGAATCACATAAGAAAGAAAATCACATTAGGGGATTGACATGTTAATTCCATACCCTGATGATGTGATTTAGAACATAGTGTTAGAGAATGACCGTATTGTATTGTAATTCCAATTGAATAGGTTCTTTGTCATTCTATATTAACTAGGGTAGTCATGATATGTTGCAAGACGTCACTCATGACTTGTGAAGTCCCCGAGGATTAATAAATATTTATAATCCTAATAACAAGGGAGAATCAAAAATGGAGTTTTTGATTCGTAAACAAAATAGAATGGTTTCTATAAACTTCACTGCCTTGTTAATTAGAACCTAAGAGATCGCACACCATATAAGTGGATCCTTGAGATTGTATATGAAGAAGATTAAACAAGAGTTGGTTATGACCAAATAATTAATTAGATTTATTATTTGAACATAATTAGGAGTTTCGGGTAAAACCAAACCTATTGGGCCTAAACGATTGTCGGGTTTTTGGTGTGGACTTGGGCTTCACTAAATGAGATTTAAATGAAAGTCTAAGACACATTTTTAGTGCCCAATAAAATGTATGGACCAGCCAATATATTGGCTTTATGAAAGTCAATATTTTTCTTTTAGTAATTGGATTTATTTCCTATTATATAAAGTGAAAGCATGGACAAAAATGATAAGTGTGTCTCCACACTATTATTTTCAGATTAGAGAGAGAGAGAGAGTTCTCCCTTGGTCCATTACAAAATTAAAAGGAAAGAAGAACACTTGCATAATTTCTTCTTTTCTTTCATCTTTCTTCATCTCTTGATTCACTTGGTGAAGATCCTTAGAGGCCATATATTTTTGTGGCTTTACTTGTTACATCAAGGATAAGATCACAAACACAAGAAAGAGTACAAGAAGGAGTTCTTAATTCAAGGTGTTTCAAGGTGGAGGAAACACACACAAGGAGAGATCAAGGAGAGGAACTTTGGTGGTTCACTTGGATCGGATTAAAATCACGCTCCAAGGGTGAGTAGAACATAAACTACCTCTTTGTTCTTCATTACTATGCATGCTATGTTTATATACATATCATAATAAGCCAAGATCATGGGTTAAAGGAATGGATTTTATGTTTAGTTAGTAGTTTAATTGTTAAACTAATTCCGCACTAATTAAAAAGTTTTGAAATCCATCCATTCCTTCATAGATACCTCTGAGTTTCTCAAACAACACAGCAGTTTCGGCCTTGGCAGGTGTCTTCTCATTCCTGTCAGTCACCAGTTCTACCCCAACCATTAAGCCCCGGCCTCTCACATCTCCAATGACTGATACAAAACATTACATACAAGAATACTTGCATCAATATTGGACCAATTTGCAGCAAAGTATGTCACCGGAAAGAAACTTTAGCGAAAAAAAAAACACCTAGTTCAAGGAATCAAGGTAGTTACTTTCATATCTTTGCTGAAGATCTCTCAACCTCGCAAGCAAATGAGAGCCAACATCTGCAGAATGAACTTGACGTTTCTCCTTATCAATAACTCTGAGCACTGCAAGTCCTCCTGCAGAGCATACAGGGTTTCCACCATAAGTGTTGAATTGAATCTTCTGGGCTAGTACACTTGCTATTTCTGGTGTTGTCACCACTGCTCCCAATGGCAACCCATTTCCAATGCCCTGTAAAATACTAAAATATGTAAATCCGGAATCACTGGTAAAAAGTTCTGTAACTATTGTGCTTCACTAGAATCAACTTCTATTAGGCAAATGCTTGCAATCAAAATATGCAGTTTGATAGTAGACTACTGATGTGCCACTGGAACACATAAGTGGAACCTCTCAACATAAAAATAAAAGAATCTTCAGTAACTAATTTAAAGACCTTTGCCATGGTAACTATATCAGGAATGACCCCGTGTTTCAAAGCCCCAATAATGAGTTCCTGTGCGGCCAAATCCAGTTTGAACTTCATCAGCAACGCAGACACCACCAGCCTTGCGAACAATGTCGTACACCAATTTTAGGTATCCAGGAGCCAATTCAACTGCACCTCCAACACCCTACAGTTAGATAAAGTGAAGAAAAAAAATTACTAATCAGCTGCCTTATCGCAGTGGTCATGTTTATCAAAGTTAAGCCTCATAACAAATGACATTTAGTGGCGACCTGAATTGTTTCAGATATAAATCCGGCCACTTTTCCTGCAGTTCCATAATCAATGTGATCTTGCACATCTTTAGCATAACGTTTTGCATCAGAGCCAAAGACTCCACGGTACGGATCTGGATTCACAGCATGATGAATTTCACCCTGCAATATTGGAGCAACCCTTAAGCAGATAGCTCACAAACAACATGACTGGAGATACAAGTTTTGAAATAACTGGCCTGTGGAATCGGATACTTCCATGTGTTGAGTGCCGTCAAACTCATTGTATTAGAACTTCCTCCGTGATATCCATTTCTCAGAGAAATCATTTCAAGATTACCAGTGTATAAACGAGCCATCAGCATTGCTAACTCATTTGCTTCTGACCCAGAATTCACAAAGTACACTACCTGCATCGAGAATTTCCTTGTTGAAGAACATGTTTCCATCAACAGTATGTATACTCTGACCCAAATGCTATAATGAAGAACATGTTTCCATCAACATTATGTATACATAATGAAAATGTCAAGAAAAAAGAAAATTAACCTTTAGATTTCCAGGAAATTTCGAAGCCAATGCCTCTGCAAAATCAGCTATTGCATGATGTAAATATATAGTTGTGGCATGCTGCAGAAGCTTGCTCTGCTCAAAGATTGCATTTAAAACATCTGGATGGCAATGTCCAGCAGAAACTGTCACTATCCCAGCAAAAGCATCAAGGTAACGCCTGCCATTCTCATCATACAAATATTGCATCTTTCCTTCAACAATATTGAGCTGCATTAACACAACCACAATTTCAAAGCAGAAATCAATTCCTGAATAAACTGGGATAACATAGCATTGGATTGGACAACCAAGTATCACAGAAGCAAATATAGTGCCATGCTAAAGTCTAAAATTAAAAAGGACACGCAAGTATCATTGTATAAAGATTCAAACTTTTTACTAGCAAACAAAAAAGATCGAAACTTTTTTACTCTCATTATGTTCATTTTCATTTTCCCATGAATTTACTAACAGTTGCCCAATTCCCAAATAATTTCAGTTCTCAACCAAAATGAACAATGCAGAATTTAGTAAGAAAGAAACTTGAGAGAGATTACAAAGGAAGAACATACTGGCTTCTGATAAAAGTAAAAAAGAGAAGGACCCAGAAACTGCTTGCGCTTGTGGAAGACTTCATCTGCGCGTGGACCATTGTAAGGCTTTGGCTCATGATCAAAAGGTGGCAGTGAAGGTGGTGCTGTAGAGAAAAATCAGCACAGAGACTTGGGCTTAGCTTCTCCAAAGGCCTTTTTCAAGAGCAGCCTCTGCAATGCCATGGCAGGTGCTACTCAGAAAGACCAAAAAGAGTATAAACTAGAAGATGGGTTTGAATGAGGAAGTGGGTTTGGGACTGAGATTGAAGAGAGTTTGTATTTGTAGGAGTTTTGGGGGATTGTGCTGTGCTGGTATTGACTGGAGTTTCCACATCTGTGGGGGAGAAGGGTGATTACGAGAAGCAGAGTCAGCAGCAGACGACGGTTACGGGTACATTGATTTGAATCTTCAATATTAATATCGAAGATTCACATTAATGAAGATTATACTGAAATTAAGCGAAAAGTTATTATATCTTATTATACAATAAATCATTTTGATTATTACTCTCTCAACCAAAATAAGCTATTGTTTTGATATGGATAGTAATGAAGGTTGAAGTAAGAAGACGTTTACATTTGAATTCAAATCTTGTAAATCGGCTGGATCAGGTTTTTTATTTTATTTTTTATTGTAGGAAAATGAATGAATATATTCATTATGTAAATGGCAATGGCAATAAATTGCAATCACTAGAGTCTAATGGTGCATTACTTACTTGGAATGGAAACTAATTATGAATCGGAGACAACTGGATTAGAAGAAGAAAGCAATCGGTATTGATTCCGGATGAGTTGATTTCAAAACTTATCTCCTCCATTCATAATCAAATTCCTGAGTATTCAGGAATCGATTTGTTATAAAATGGTGAGATCTACATTCATTCTGATTCCTTCATGTGTTAGTAAACGGATGAATACTTTTATCTGAAATCATTCAAATTCCTTTATGTATTAGTAAACGCATGAATATTTTTAACCTTTAATCATTCTCTCACATTCCAAATAAGTAAACATATGAGAGAATGATTAGGATTTAGGGCATGTTCGAAGTTCTCAAAGAAACTTCGTGTTATGCCTTTGAGGCCTCATGGGGCACAAACTCTACTACTCTAGCTAGTAAGATTTTACCTGCACACTTAATTAAGGACTATAAAACTAACCAACTAAAGAGCTTGGCCTAATTGATGATACATGACCCAATCAATTACACTAGCACACCTAAGACCGCAATTAGTGTACATCAATACAAATCAACGTATTAAGCCTGCCGCACATACATCCTCAAAAAGATCAAGGTATGACAAAAAAACATACGAAGCGCATAGGTCAGGCCGATACTCACTAAAAAAGATGGAGAGTTATTCTGAAAAAAAAAAAAAAAAAACCAACTAAACCAAAAGCAACCCTTGACCAACACAAGCCCTAGCCCAAAGATGGCCCAACACCATAGTCCAACCACTGGTCCATGACAGAATCCCGTCGCCAAAAACCAGTATTAAGTCGCTCGTCACCGTCAAATCTCCCCGAAGACAGACAAGGCTTTGAAGCCTCCCTCGCCATCGAATCAACCTGGTATCCACATCGCCAACGTCCCAGTCAAAGCCTTCAGCACAACTCACCATCAACTCGAGTCCAGAAGAGATCCGGGTCACTTGACAGGTCTACCCAACCTCACGACCGCTCTGTCTGCCACCACCTGCATCCCCGGACGCCCTCGGTTTGGCCATACATTTGTCCATGCATAGAAGCCTCGTTAGGAGCCACCAAACTCCCCTGGAAAACTCCTTGCCGACTGCAATCAATGCACGCCGACGAGGTTAGAGGTTCGGCTTAGCCCGGGAGCTGCCGGACAAGAATGGAATGAAGGCAGAAAAACCCTAGTCGAACGAGTGTAGTGCCTTGTGTGGAATGGGAATCCTAGATCAGGTTGAGTTGGACGTAGATGTCTTTATTTTTTTTTTTTTTTTAACCTGAATTTTAACTTCAACAAATCCCATGTACACTCCCGTAAAATTCAAGAATATACTGCTTAATTTTTAATTTGTCTTAAAAATAATGGAGATGAATAAACTCCTAATCTAGTTTAGCTTGGATGAGCTTTAACTCAATTCTCAACCTCCATCAATACTTGAGCTAACTCCAAAGAATTTAATATTTGTTTATTTTCTTGAAGAGAAATGCTAGTAATACACTAATACTTTCTACTTAATCTTTGAATTAAATGATAAAGATATTTTTATGACCAAACCATAAAATAATTTTATTCATGATCTCAACCGTTTATTCTCTGCCAATTAACCATAAAGTAATAGTTGTGGTACATAATAATTATAAGAGGCACCTCCAAAAGCTAGCAAGTGTACAATAAAACACAGGAGTGTCACTAGAGGTGAGGCTTAGTTCTGAATTTCAGACGGATAAAATCATAAAATCACAGCAATAAAAAGAAAAAAGAAAAACTCATTTTTTTTCTTTTTGTTTTTTAGCACAAGCATTCCTACACATTTGTGCACCTCTAGACTCTAGTTGAAGCCGACAACATTTTTGCTTGTAAAGACGTTATTTTGTTTTTTTTTGGGTTGCATACCGACATTTCATTGTAAAAGTGTTCTAATAATTTTCTTTTCTTTTCTTTTTCAAATTTCTAACTTTCGTTAGTGTAAGTGTACAAGTGTAGCCAAAACATGCTAAGAAACAATTCATTCTCGCATGAGCCCATTCATTTGAACGAATTGCACTTGTAGTAGTATGGATTGGACTAAGCTGTAATACACTAGTACGGATTGGGCTAAACTATAAAGTCCACTAGATTGTAGAACAAGTGTACAACCTCTCTCCCGCACAGTCCGCACTGCTTGACTGAATTTTTTTTTTTTTTTTATAAACTGCTTGAATGCCTCTGGTTGCCGACTTGCCGGAAAAGCAGATCCACAAGGGATGTCTTAGGGCTTTTTTTTTTTTTTTTCTCCGGTGAAGAACATGGCTTTTCAGGTGGCTTTCTTCAATAGATCCCTTCTGGCCTCTAAGGTACTTTCTCCCTATATCCTCTGGTTTACCTATCTCTTAATTCAGTGGCTAATTCTGGTCGGCTTTGATTTTCTCTATAATTGCTTCTTGGTGTTTGTAAGACCATATATAGTTGATGAATGAAAATGCATACCAGGAGGCTCAGAGTGACAAAAACTGGAAAACAAATTAATCCACAATATGGAAGAAACCAATTAGATTGATACCCTTAAACAAAAATACAAAGATCCTGTGATAAATGAACAGGGACATGCAGACCCCTGAACAAGGAACTGAAGTTACTTCTATTTACCTCTTACCGAGGTCGTGACAGTAAGACATGATAGAGAACAGAGTCTGTATGAGAGTGAGAAAGAGGAAAATAACTGCAGCAATGATTTCTTTAGTTGCCCAAGGAGAGTTGAAAAAGTGCGTGACCAAGTATTCCTTCCATTGGTGACGACCTATATTGTAGTACTTGTTCAGGTCATCGCAAAGAGTGATGAAATAGAAGTAGTCCTTGGAGTAGTCCACCACTCCATCCACGAGGTTCTTAAGCAGAGCACAGCCTTTTTTGTTGTCACCTAGCTTATTGTCAAGAATTCCACGATCAAAAAGCAATTTAACATCCTGAGGGGTTTTTACAAGACCGTTTAAGAAGAAGAAATAATCATTTATGTACTTCTCCTGGTCCTCGCATTGGCTTTGTTCAAAGGCAATGAGATTTGTTATTGTAACCTCTGTTTGATCACTTATTGTGAGTTTTGGCATTGTTAGAAACCCTTTTTCGAACTTCACATCAAACATATTTGTTTTCGATCCGTCCTTAAACCTGATCCCTGCTCGGGATAGCTGTGTCATGGTTGGGGTGGCCGGTATTTCGCGTTTCCCTCGATGTTGTGATTTCCATGGTGGTAGTGGATATAACTTTCTAACAAAATCAACAAAATGTACTACTTCATGAGGTTTTATTGACTTCAAAGTTTCATCTGCTACATCTATATGCATTAGAGTTTTGAAGAAGTGGTGAGAAAGTTCAATTAGTGACTGCCCCCTTGAGAGAGTAGCCTTGTGTGGTTCAAAAAGATGGTCAAGAATAAAGAACGGCAGCTGATTTTCAAGCATCCGCATGTCAGGCCAGACATCCTGTAACATAAACGGTTTGCTAAATATGCGGTCATTTGATTCTTTGTAGTGATCAAAACGGTACCTCAATAAGACTTCAATGACGAAGGCGGCGTCCACTAGAACGATTCTGACAAATTCATCACTATTTAAATCAATGGTCTCTGCATAACAGCTGCGCAGATCTACTTCTTTTGCCTTTATTTGAGCTACATAATCCTCTAAGGTTACCTGGGTCCGACGTAGAAAAACTTTTAGGTACCTATTTTTGAGCTCTTCCATGGGTTTTAAGCCTTCCTTGCCATGATGAAGTGGGCCTATAGAGACCACTTGAGGTGTGTAAGCATTTTCACTTGCACGCCGTAGTCGCTTAGGAACTCTGTAGATACAGCATGACGATGATAGCTCAAACCTTAAGCTATTCAACACCTGGCTCATCGACCTCACCAAGTGATCATTATTGCCTCTATCCATTTTCCTTGTTGTTTAAGAACTAGAGGAATTGATAAACAGAATAGGAGAGTAAAATTTCAGAGAGAATGGGGATTTCAATGTGTTTATTCATCTCATACAAAGGGGGTATTTATAGGATTACATTGAAGTGTGAATGCTCAAAGAGAAACTCAAAATGATAACTATCTTGATGATGATTTTCTGCCATGCTTGTTGCCCTTTGGTAAAGCATGTTTACATAAGTCTTCATACACTCAAGTACCTATGATTATACACTCAAGTACCTATCTAAATACTTTTACGTATTTTGTTACATGATATAGATATATACGGTATATATACGATTTATACTACAACACTCCCCCTTGGATATTTCATGTTCAATAGTATTGTGTAGATGGTGCGCATCGAAGTTGCCTCGTTAAAAACCTTGCCAAGTAATAAAACCCTGTGGGAAAAAACAACCTTGGTCGAAAGGGAAAAAGAGCACAACGCGCGTTGAGTGTGAAGTATGTTTCTGGATACTCCCCCTGATTTAGACTCCTCTTGAAGATTGTGGGAGTTCGGATATCCTCCTCAATCCGATACTCCTTACATGTTTCTCGAAAGGAGATTTTGGTAGTGACTTAGTAAATAAGTCAGCTACATTATCTTCTGATCGGATTTGATTTACTTCAATATTTAGAAGTGTTTGCTGTTGCTGATTGTAGAAGAATTTCGGCGATATATGCTTGGTATTGTCGCCTTTGATGAAACCTAATTTCATTTGCTCAATACAAGCTGCATTGTCCTCGTAAATGCATGTAGGTTCATTTGTGGTGAATTTCAAACCACAAGTTCCTCGAATGTGTCTATTTATAGACCTTAGCCATATGCACTCACGCACGGCTTCATGTAGTGCAATTATTTCTGCATGATTTGAGGAAGTAGCAACAAGAGTCTGTTTTGTAGATCTCCAAGATATCGCGGTATTTCCCATGGTAAAGACATAACCTGTTTGGGAGCGACCTTTGTGAGGGTCAGAGAGATACCCTGCATCAGCAAAACCCGTCAAAACATCATTTTGATGGAGGGGAGGAGGAGAACGTCGGTCACTATAGATAGTGTTGCCGGCGCTCACATTTCTTTTCTCTCTGTAGGGATAGAACAAGCCCATATCGATCGTACCTTTTAGGTATCGAAGGATTGTCTTTATACCAATCCAATGGCGGCGTGTTGGCGCAGAACTGTGTCGAGCTAACAAGTTTACTGCAAATGAGATATCCGGTCTTGTGCATTGAGCTAAATACAATAATGCGCCTATCGCACTTAGGTATGGTATTTTAGCTTCTAATAAATCTTCGTCCTAATCCTTTGGACGAAACGGATCTTTCATGGGCTCAAGACTACGGTTGATCATGGGAGTACTCACAGGCTTTGCTTTATCTTCATTAAAGCGCCTTAGTAATTTTTGAGTATATGCTGATTGATGGATCATAATCCCATCATTACGGTGCTCGAGTTCTATTCCGAGACAAAACCGTGTTTTCCCGAGATCTTTCATCTCAAATTCAGATTTCAAATATGTAGCCGTTTCTTTTAACTCATCTAGAGTTCCAATTAAGTTCATGTCATCAACATAAACTGCTACAATTGCAAATCCGGATCTTGTTCTCTTAATGAACACGCAAGGGCATATTTCATTGTTAACATATCCCTTCCCAATCAAGTAGTCACTTAGACGGTTATACCACATCCGTCCGGATTGTTTCAATCCATATAGTGAGCGTCTTAATTTTATTGAAAACGCGCTCCGTGGTTTAGAGCCACTTGTTTTGGGTAATTGAAGTCCATCTGGAACCTTCATATATATCTCTGAATCTAGATCCCCATAGAGATATGCTGTAACCACATCCATGAGCTGCATGTCAAGTTTTTCGGAAACTACCAAACTGACAAGGTAGCGGAACGTTATAACGTCCATTACGGGAGAATATGTCTCCTCGTAGTCGATTCCAGGACGTTGTGAGAAACCTTGCGCCACAAGGCGGGCTTTGTATCTAACAACCTCATTTTTCTCATTACGCTTTCTAACAAAGACCCATTTATGGCCAACAGGTTTTATATTTGGTGGTGTCTGTGTTATAGACCCAAATACCTGTCTCTTTGTTAGTGAATCCAATTCAGTCTGGATCGCATTTTTCCATTTTGACCAATCTGCTCTACGTTGGCATTCTTCAACGGAGCGAGGTTCGATATCATCGTATTCTATAATTCCTTTTGCAATATGATATGCAAACGCATCATCAATAGCTATAGAATTTATGTCCATAATTACATGTATACTAGTGTAATTCATGGAGATCTCTCTATTCTCTGGAATTGGTTCTATTATTGGAGCGTCCTCCAATGATGTCTCTTGGACATAACCATAATCCGGAATTTTTTCATGAGATGGATTATTTATATCGATGATTAATGGATTATTTTGTGTCAAGCTCGCTTTCTTTCTTGGGCGAGAATCCATCGAACCTATAGGCCTCCCGCGCTTTCTAGCAGGAGCCATGGGTCTAGCCACTGCATCACCTATAGAGGGGATGTCATGTCCTTTATTTTTAGGAACATCAATCCTTGCAGGTACGTTTGCAGCAGGTATGTGTGATCTTGTCACTTTAGCGATATCAGAAAACGCATCAGACATTGATTCTGCTACGTTCTGAAGATCGAGAATTCTCCGCACCTCTATTTCAGACTGTGTGGTTCGGGGATCAAGATGAGACAAAGTGGGGACAGACCACGACAATTCCTGTCTTTTCTGTTGAACATTAATGTTCTTGTCTCCCCCTAATGACGGGAAGACTGTCTCATCAAAGTGACAATCCGCAAATCTAGCGGTAAATAGATCACCTGTCAAGGGTTCTATGTAGCGGATAATGCTTGGAGTATCATATCCAACATAAAGACCTAAGCGTCTTTGAGGACCCATTTTGGTGCGCTGTGGCGGCGCAATTGGCACATAGACTGCACACCCAAATATGCGTAAGTGTGAGACATTAGGCTCATACCCAGTCACCAGTTGGGACGCAGAAAAGGGTTGGGTGGCAGTGTGTCTCAGACGAATGAGCACAGCTGCATGTAATATTGCATAGCCCCAAGCAGAAATAGGGAGATTGGTGCGCATAACCAATGCCCTGGCAACCATTTGAAGTCTTTTAATGGCAGCTTCTGCGAGTCCATTTTGGGTGTGTACATGAGGGACAGGATGTTCCACCTCAATCCCAATGGACATGCAATAATCATCAAAGGTTCTTGATGTAAATTCTCCAGCATTGTCAAGACGAATTGACTTAATAGGATGATCGGGGTGGTGAGCCCTTAATTTAATGATTTGTGCTAGGAGTTTAGCAAATGCAGCATTTCTTGTGGATAAGAGCATGACATGTGACCAACGTGTCGATGCATCAACCAACACCATAAAATATCTAAATGGTCCGCAAGTTGGTTGGATAGGTCCACAAATATCACCTTGTATTCTTTGTAAGAATGGTATATTTTCTTTAGTGTCCTTTGCATAGGATGGTCTTGATCCTACCTTTGCTAAAGAGCAAGCTTTGCAAAACGAATGATACTCTTTAGAAGTAACTCTTTGGACCAATGTTTGGTTCGTATTTCTTTTCGTTTTGAAGAATGGATGTCCGTGTGAAGTTTTTAATATACGGAGCATCATGTCACGACCTGGATGTCCCAAACGGTCGTGCCAAAGCTTGTATGTGTCAGGATCCCATAATTTGTCATTCATGACATGGTTGGATTCAATGACTCTAATAGTGGTTGCATACAATCCACTGGAGCGACACATAAGTTTCTCTAAAACTCGTGTATTTCCGTAGTTTTTAGAGGTGATGCAAAGGAACTCTTGTCCATTCTCACAATGTGTTTCCACATGAAAATCATTGGCTCTTATGTCTTTAAAGCTTAATAGGGTCCTTCCGACCCTTGGAGCATATAGAGCTTCGGCGACATTAATATTTGTGCCATTTGGTAACAAAAATTGAGCTGGTCCTCGACCATGAATCAATTGTGATGGTCCTGCCATCGTAGTTACTGAGGATCGACTGGGTGTCATCCATAAAAATAATTGCCTATGTCGCAATATCGTATGTGTGGTGCCACTATCAAGAAGGCATTCCAATTCTCCGAAAAACATACTGAAAGGAATAAAGTTCGGAATATTAACACATGTCCATGACATTGAATGCGATACTTTATTAATGGGGAAATAGCCAATGATTACATCAAAGTTATTCATAAGTCTATTTCAAATATCAAACTTTAGACAAATTGCTATCACTCAATCCGTTTGGTAATTCCAATGGAATATGACCAGGAAAGTAGAGAGATGTTGGTGGAGCGAGGCTCGCTTAAATACCCCGATCTCAATTGCTTTCCTAGACATCATACTTCATTGGGTACGCCACATAAGAAGGAGTTTAATACAATTGTTATTTATTGACTAAGACACATTTTCCTTTCTTGGAAAATAGAAAGAGGATTATTCTAATCAAAGTCTGTGGCATCCTCGTGCTCTTCATCTACAGCTTTGAAGTCCTCAACAGTGAGATTGACATCTTCACTATTTTCATCTTCGGTAAGGTTAGCTTCTTGCTCTCTTGCTTCCCTGTACTCCTTGTAGCGTGCAGCTAATTGGGTACTTGCATGACATTGTTTAAACCAATGCTCGATTGATCCACATCTATGACACATGTCATTGTGGTTCCCTCCCTTCATTTGAGGTATAGGTTGTGCAGGTTGTACAGTTTGTACAGGTTGTGCACGTTGTGGATATCCCCTAGGAGGGTTGCTGCTACTACCACGGCGCATGGTGCGACCTCCACGGTTCATGGTGCTATTTCCACGGCCGGTGTTGCCATATCTCCCTCTTCCACGTGTGGAGTTACCATCACGTGCACCCGCTCTAAAGTTGCGGTTTCCTTCCCTGTTGGGGCGGTTATATGGACCTGTTCGTCCTTCATGTCCCCTATTATTAGGGTACACATGTCCCCTATTGCTGGAGTACCGCTCCCTGTGCCCTCTCTTGGGTGCATTATAATTTGCCTCACGAACGCTCTTGGTTCCAATGGGTCTTGAATTATAATTCTTTACAAGAATGTTGTCGTGCTTTTCGGCTACCGACAAAATATTTATGAGTTCATTGAACCTCGTAATTCGTCCAGCATTTACTTCAGTGCGATACTGCTTTGATAGCAAAATTGCTGCAACAGGGAAGGTGGAGAGAGTTTTCTCAATTAGCTCTTCTTCTGTGAGAGGTCTTTGACAGAACCTCAACATGGATTTAAGACGAAGAGCTTCTGAATTGTACTCAGCAATAGACTTGAAGTCTGAGAAGCGTACATCGTTCCACTGAACCTTCAAGTCAGGGAGGAGAGAATCTTGGATATTGTTAAAGCGCTCTTGTAGTGCTTCCCATAAATCCTTTGCATCTTTGATGGACATGTACTCTAGCCTGAGTGCTTTGTCCATATGACGTCGCATCAAGATGATTGCTTCTGCATGCTTCTTGGGTGATTGAGGGAACACAAGAGCCGGATTTGGTTCATGGATGATGGGCAATATCCCTTTGGATGTGAGATGATTCTCAACGTCGGTTTTCCAGCTATGGTACTCCGAACCTGTTGAGTCAAGGATTTGAAAATCGAGTCTAGGTTCATTCGACATCCTTGAAGATAAGAAGAAAATATTAGTTTCGGAGTTAAAACTTCCACGAAAAATAATAAGATTTCCGAGCTATGCTACCAAGAAATCAATTTCCAAGAATCATTGTGAACACTCTTAGTTCATTTGGCGTGAATTGCTCTAATTCCGCTTTTGATTGTAAGTTCCCGAGAAAAAGGAAAAATGAGAGAAAATAAATAAAAACTCAAAAACGGGAACTTTTAGTAAAGAATACCTTGGAATAGTGTTGCCGGAAATTTTTGACCGGAAAAATTATCGGAGTTGACCGGAAAGATCGTTGGAAAAAGTCGAGAAAAATCGTCCGAAAAGTCGCCGGAAAAGTCGCCGGAAAAGTGTCGAAAAAGTCGTCGGAAAGTCGCCACGCAAATCTGTCGACAGATGTGTCGACAGTTGCTCGGCAGCTGCTGCGCAGCTGCTCGGCAGATGGCTCGGCAGCTGCTGCGCAGGGCTCTCGGCAGGTCTCGGCAGGTCTCGGTAGGTCTTGGCAGCACCTCGGCAGCTGCTGCGCAGCTCTCGGCAGCTGCTCGGCAGGTCTCGGCAGGACCTCGGCAGCACCTCGGCAGGTCTCGGCAGCGGTCCGGCAGCGGTCCGGTTCGGTTTTTCGGCTTCCGGCGGCCGGTTCAGGCCTTTTCCGGCCGGTTCCGGTGAATCTGAGACCGGTTCCGGGCTCCTGGAATCAAGGGCTTTAATCTGAGCTAGGGTTTGGGGATTTTTTGTAGGTTTTGAAAAATGACTTCTATCGATGAAGAACTCTTCTTTCGTCAATTTTTCGATTCTAATTCTAGAGCAACTTCGTGCTGATAACGTGTTTAAGAACTAGAGGAATTGATAAACAGAATAGGAGAGTAAAATTTCAGAGAGAATGGGGATTTCAATGTGTTTATTCATCTCATACAAAGGGGGTATTTATAGGATTACATTGAAGTGTGAATGCTCAAAGAGAAACTCAAAATGATAACCATCTTGATGATGATTTTCTGCCATGCTTGTTGCCCTTTGGTAAAGCATGTTTACATAAGTCTTCATACACTCAAGTACCTATGATTATACACTCAAGTACCTATCTAAATACTTTTACGTATTTTGTTACATGATATAGACATATACGGTATATATACGATTTATACTACAACACTTGTGTATTTGTTGCTTTCGTTAATTGAACCAGTGATGGTTCCCGCCTGGCAAGACAAACACACATTTCATTAAATTGAAGTTCTTAGGCTAAAAGTTCCTAGTAGTCATATGATTCCTTATAAAATAGTCAGGATTACAGCAGCACATACATCCCCCTATTGTACAATAGTAAGATCAAGAGTGTGTTTCTTCCTTTTTAGAAAGAAACTAGGAAAAGCTATGCAAATGAAAATATTATCATCACAAATTCTTGTTTTTTAGAAATGAAACTTGAGCTCGATCAACATAGATGGGTGCACACTGTTTTCAAGTGCTAGAACACGAAAACTTCGTTTTTGGAAATAAATGAAAGCAGATTCAGCTACTCATTCAGATCTTTTGCTCCCAATCAACATATCTATAAGCAGAGACAAACCCAAATTTCATTTAAACAAACAAGAAAATTAGAATATTCCCATACTACCATGAAACATGCTTATATAAGAAACATATTCATTTGTCAATAAAACATAAACCTAAAAGCTTCAAGACAAATGGATGTACAAACACAACAGAGATGGCAGAATAATATGAAGTGGAAAACAATGAAACAAAGAGACAGAGAAGGGAATGAAATCGCACCTGTAATATGTATAAATCACAGATCACTTGCTCCTTTTGGTAGATGAAAAAGAATTGCTCCTTGTTATATACAGGCATACAGCACAATGATTGACGGGTCATATAGAACAACTTCCTTGCCATTTCCCTGTTAAATGTTTTTGGACGTCATTGACAAAATCGCCGGCCCCATATATATTTTGTCAATGACGTCCAAAAACATGTAACAGGGAAATGGCAAGGAAGCTCTGATCAGTTGACTTGACTTTCTAAAGCCAACTTGTTCTATATGGCCCGTCAATCATTGTGCTATACTGCTATATACATATATGACAGTTACAGACCGATAGTGAATATGACAGAAACATATAACAGGCCCCGTATATATGTGACAAAGTCACTAAATGTCTTGTTTCAACCTTTAGTTTTTGCTGAAGCACTCAACAACCATCGAGCTAGTTATCTAGCACATCATTTGTTATTCTATTCTATTTTTGTTATACGCGTTATGTATAGAACTTAATTCCTCATAATCTTTTTTTATTAAGTCCTATTTTCCAACCACCCTGAAACATAAGAGATAAGTTTCAAGAAACTGGATTTGTACTGTGTAAGAACTTGAAGCAAAAGGAGAGTCAGGTCAATATCTTTCCTTAATATTTTTTTGGTAATTCCTTACTTATTATTATAAAATACTTGCTTAATATATGATCCATTGCAGCATTTGCACATGTCAAGTATAATATATGGTTGTTTCCTGTATTATTATTCATCTCAGAATATGAGGTGTTATTGTTACTATTTGATATATATACATACACAAGTAGTAACGTTTACAATAAATAATTAGAAAAGTTAGCTATTCTTAGTAATATCCTAGCATCTTATTCAGAATCTAAGTACCCTTATATTTTACTAGTATGCACCAACTTCACAACAAATCCTTTCCCTTTAAACCGTTCATATATGTGAGACCTCATCAGTGAGAACGAGAACGAACAGAGATAATAGAGCACACTGTCTGTATGAGAGTGAATATGATTATACAAGCAGCGGCGATGACAGAAATAGTTTTGCAAGGTGTGTTGAAATAATTTTGCCTCAAAAGTGCCAGCCATTTGTGTCTCGAGTTTGTGCAGTGCTCGTTCAGCTTTTCACAAAGAGGAGCAAAATGGAACTTGTTGTAGTCCGCAATATTGACCCCGTCACCCATATATTTAATCATAGTACAGCCTTTCTTGCTGTCACCTAACTTGTTCACTAAGATTGCATTCTTAACAAGCAATGCCACATCCTCAGGGGTGTTGATAAGAATGTTTAAGATGCCAACGTAATCATTTATGTAATTCTCAGTCTCCTTGCATTGGCTTTGTTCAAACACAAGGAGATTTGTGAGATTCACCTCTGATTGATCACTTATTGTTATTTTTGGAATTTGCAAGGTCCCATCTTTGAATCGGATGTCAAACATATTTTTACCTGATCCCACTTTAAACTTGACTCCCGCCCTGTATAGCTCTGTCATGCTTGGTGTGGTTGGAATTTCAGGTTGCCCTCGACCTTGTGGTATTTCCAATGTTGATGGTTGTCTCATGCTGGCTCCAGTTGGAGATTTGGGTTGGCCTCTAGCTCTTGCTACCTTTAGTGGTGGTGGTGGATACAGTTTTCTGACAAAATCAACAAAATGCTCTATAGTAGAAGAAATTATTGTCTCCAAAGTGTCTTCCAGTTCCTCTATATTCATGAGAGCTCTGAAGAAAGTGTAAGAAAGATTGATTATGGAGAGATTCTCCACAGAAGGTATTTGAATCCTTTCGGGGTCGAAAAGATCCTGAAGGATAAAGAATGGAAGCTGATTTTCAAGCATCCGCATATCAGGCCATACATCCTCAAACATCCTTGGTTTCTTGAAGATGCGATCATTCTCATCCTGCAACTCATGGAAATGGTACCTCAATAAGACCTCAATGATGAAAGCAGCATCCACTAGGACAATTCTTACAAATTCATCACTGTTGAATTGAATGGTTTCTGCGTAACAACCACGCAATTCTGCTTCTCTGCCCATTATTTTGTTAATGTAATGCTCCAAGCTTAGATTGGTTCGGACTAGAAAATCTTGGAGGTACCTATTTTTGTGCTCCTCCATGGTATTTAACCCTTCCTTGCCATGGTGAAGAGGGCCTATAGAGACTACTTGAGGTGTGTAGGCCATTTCACTAACACGACGTAGGCGCTTTTTAGGAACTCTGCAGATACAGCAAGAAGAGGATAAAGGAGACAAGTTATACAGCATACTTCTCATCGAAGTCAGTAGTGGAGTGTGTGGGTTTTCTATGTCATGTGGAACTTGATAGCTGCTTTCATCTTCCATATTCCTCCTCTTGATGTATTGTCGTGAACAGATTTATGACAATGACGATGATCACTAGAACCACAATCAAGAATCATTACTAAATATCCAAGATGCTCCAATGAAAGTAAAAAGCAACATATATAAGACACTATATGCCAGGAACTTGGACGGTTGAGAAGTTCCAAAGATTGTATGATATAGACCTCTTTGGGCAACCAACTAATCATCAGAGAATCAGTTGCATCCCTTTTTATGAGAGGCTTTTACCGACAAGTTATTCGTGGTTGAAGGTGTATATCTGTTTATTGTTATTTTGAGAGAGGATTTGAGCAAATAAATATTCGTCCATAAAAAGTGCATTTATCCTTTTTATTTTATTTTTGTGGGAGACTTTCCAAATGAAAACGTTGTTTTTTTTTTTAATCAAACAAACTAAAATGTTGTTGGCAAATGTATGTCTTTTTTATGGAGGCTTTGTTAGCCAAAATGCGTGTCAAATTATGAAGAAAAGAGACTTTGTTAGCCAAAGTGCATGTCAAATTACATATAGATCTTTCTAGCATCTATTAATTTGAAATTATATTTAATTAATATTTAAGGGATAAGAAGATAATTAAATAACAAAATCAAAATTGGAAAAGATAAAAAAATAATATTTCACTCATCTACAGTAACTTCCCACTTAGAGCAACTTCAACAGCTTCTCTTTAATTTCTGTATTTCAGGGAAGCAAAAGTTTTTTTTTTCCTTCAACTCCAACACATTGTCTATTTTACAGCAATATCTAAAATCTCCATAATTCTTCCTTAAATTTTAGTCATTGCTGTAAATTTAAGAAATTTGGTTTTCTCTTTCCTCTTTATCTCTAAAATATGGATAGTTTTAGAGAATCTGTTTGAGCAAAAGAGACTCATTTTTTCTAAAATTAGGAAAAAATCAAAATATGAGGAAACTATTGGAGTTGCTCACACTGTGTATTTCACCAATTACAAAACTTCCCCATGTCTGTAATAACTACCCTCTGAAACTTTGAGAAAAAAAAAATTTCACATTTATTTAATTAATTTATTCACACCCATCGGGTCTGTTTTGTTCTACTTATATTTTTATGAGAGGCTCCGACAAATAATCTGCCTTTAGGAACAAATAATTAGTCAGCAAATATGTGTTCTTTATTGTTTTTATGGGTTTAGAAGTTCATACTACCATGCTAAAGGAACACAAAATGAAAATCTTATATGAACTACAATAAGTTATTAATTTCCTGGGTGGCCGAGCGTGCATATAACATGAAAATAAATGGATACATGTTAGAATAGCAAGAAAGGGGTGCAGCTACTATGGAACATAAGAATCTTAAACCTTACAATACATTAGACATAAGAAGAATTAAACAAGAAGAAAAAAGAAAGCAGAGAAGGGGGAACCTACAATGCTCAATTGTATATGTCTCAACCCAGATCAACCACTTTTTCTGAACAGTAGCCGAATGATGAACTATATATAAGCTATCAAGAAGTCAGGCTACAACTTCCTCGCCTTTTCTCTTTGATAGGTTTACGCACTTCATTGACATTTTAAGCCTAAGATTACGTAAAAGATTCTGGTGTCTGTCCTTTATTTATTTATTTGAAGCTTCTACCAATCCATTACAAAGAAATTATGCCTAAGCCTTCTTCGGTTTCTTTTCCCAGACAAGGTTCTGCGAAAAAATTGAGGTCGTATCTCCAACATTACATAAGCCAGCAACTTATTTAACCGCGACACGTTGTGTGTAAAACTTTCTCTCATAGTAAGCTTCACTGAATGTCAATGATAACTACCATGAAACATAGGAAACTTGCGCTTCAAGAAATGTGGTGTGTAAGAAGTCGGATCAGAACAAAGGCCAGAGCATTCCTTTTTGTCTTTTGTGATAGTGCTGTGTTAGCCATACTCCAGTCAGCTCCATGTCAGCGAGATTGTTCACATAATTTAGATAGCATCACAGATTCACAGGAGAGTTCATTTCTTAGGGATGCTAATGTAATAATTGGGAAAAAGAACTTGTGTTCTCTCTATAGAAAGCGAAACTTCAGTTTTGTGCATCATCTTTGATTTCAGATCTCTCTAATCGGTTGCAAGTCTTTGCGATTTGGTCTCACCTGCCTCTAGTTTCTGGGAATTTTTTGTCCCTATTATTCATCAATGCTAAATCCTATACGTAGGCATGTGATTCCCCGAATAATACCAGTAGCTCAATTCATATCACAGTGCAATTGAAAGAAATTCTACAGCGGATAGTACTTATCATCCATCATTAAGAGTAGATATAATGCTTCTATTTGGAAATATCTCCAGAAAAACAATAAATAAGAAGAAAACAGTAAACTAAGGAAGCGAGTTTGCACCTGTTATGCACAGATTGCTTGCTCCCCTGATATAGGAAATAGAAGTTCTCTAGTACAAGTAGTGATGAACCAGATACTTGTTCTATATGTTTATATGCAACCCCCTTAAGCAATTGAGTGTCAGTAAATGCTTGCATCCCGGTCCTCGAATGCAGGACCTGAGACATCTGAAGCGTCAAAGGTTTTAGATATCAATTAAGTTGACTATGAGTCTACAAAGAAAGGCCTTCAGTATGTAACCTTATCCTCCCCTGATGACTATAAGCATACGGTGTCAGGCAGAGAACAAGTCCATATATGCAGGAGTGGAATGTAGTGGCAGAACATGGTCCTTATAGAAACTGAAGTAGACTTTGGACTTGTATTTATGTAGAAGCTTATATCTAGTTGCAGATTGGAAGCAAAGAAAAGTTAATGCAACTCTGTCACTATTTTTTTTTTTAATAAAATATGGTCATTTCCCCTGTCTTATTGGTAAATAGCAGTCCTATCTTTTCCTCTGCTTTGGAAGCAATCAGATGAAGGCACAGATTGGCGCAGCCAACATATTTATGTGGTCAAGAACAGCTTTTGTAGAATCTGGGGTTCACAGGCTTAATTTTCTAGTGTCCATTCTTCGGTGAGGCCCTAAACTACTTGAACCTACTCAATGAGTGATAATCAAATGAAGATTACTGCTGGATACTGTAAAAGACTAATGTGCTATCTTTGAAAAGAGTGCTTTAGGCTCATAATGGTAATTTCCAGTCAGAATTGTTGCCTACAGATTACAGGTAAAACATAATTTCTATAAATTGAGGACAAAGAGAGTGAGAGAGTAATTATGTGTTTATTTTTTTCACAATGGAGGGTTTATATAGAAATACAAAGCTAGTGTGAATGTTCTAAGAGAAACTCAATTTGATAACCATGATCATCATCAACAACTCCACTTGGTTGTTCTTCAATCATGAAATCTGTCATGGTTGTTGCCTCTTGGTATAAAGCATGTCACACAAGTCTTTATACATACATTATACACTTAAGTACCTATTACATGATATAGACATTTATACTATAATACATTTATACTACAACACTCCCCCTTGGATATTTCATGTCAATAGTATTGTCTTGGTGATGCGTTTCTAAGTTGCCTCGTTAAAAAACCTTGTCAGGTTATAAAACTCTGTGGGAAAAAACAACCTTGGTCTAAGGAGAAAAAGAGCACAAAGCGCGTTGAGTGTGGAGTATGTTTCTGGATACTCCCCCTGATTTAGATTCCCCTTAAAGATCATTGGAGTTCGGATATCCTTCTCAATCCGATGCTCTTCACATGTTTCTCGAAAGGGGATTTTGGTAACGACTTAGTACATAAGACCGCTACATTATCTTCTGATCGGATTTGATTTACTTCAATGTTCAGAAGTGTTTGTTGTTGCTGACTGTAGAATAATTTCTGCGATATATGTTTGGTAGTATCGCCCTTGATGAAACCTAATTTCATTTACTCAATACAAGCTGCATTATCCTCGTAAATGCATGTAGGTTCATTTGTGGTAAGCTTCAAACCATAAGTTCCTCGAATGTGTCTATTTACAGACCTTAGCCATATGCACTCACACACAGCTTCATGTAAAGCAATAATCTCTGCATGATTTGAGGAAGTAGCAACAAGGGTCTGTTTTGTAGATCTCCAAGATATCGCGGTGTTTCCCATGGTAAAGACATAACCTGTTTGGAAGCGACCTTTATGAGGGTAAGAGCGATACCCTGCATCAGCAAAGCCCTTCAAAACATCATTATCATTTTGATGGAGGGGAGGAGGAGAACGTCGGTCACCATGGATGGTGTTACCGGTGTCTACATTACGGAAGGTGGCTTTTTGCCTCGTGGGATCTGATCCCATGCTTCTGTCTTTTCTTTTCTCCATGTAGGGATAAAACAAGCTCATATCAATCGTACCTTTCAGGTATCGAAAGATTGTCTTTATACCAATCCAATGGCGGCGTGTTGGCGCAGAACTATATCGAGCTAACAAGTTCACTATGAATGAGATATCCGATCTTGTGCATTGAGCTAAATACAATAATGCGCATATCACACTTAGATATGGTATTTCAGCCTCTAATAAATCATCGTCCTCATCCTTTGGACGAAACGGATCTTTCCTGAGCTCAAGACTACGGCCGATCATGGGAGTACTCACAGGCTTTGCTTTATCTTCATTAAAGTGCCTTAGTAACTTTTGAGTATACGCTGACTGATGGATCATAATCTCATCACTACGGTGCTCGAGTTCTATTCCGAGACGAAACCATGTTTTCCCAAGATCTTTCATCTCAAATTCGGATTTCAAATATTTAGTAGTTTCTTTTAACTCATCTAGAGTTCCAATTAGGTTCATGTCATCGACATAAACTGCTACAATTGCAAATCCGGAACTTGTCCTTTTAATGAACACGCAAGGGCATATTTCATTGTTAACATATCCCTTCCCAATCAAGTAGTCACTTAGACGGTTATACCACATCCGTCCGGATTATTTCAATCCATATAGTGAGCGTCTTAATCTTATTGAAAACGTGCTCCGTGGTTTAGAGCCACTTGATTTGGGTAATTGAAGTCCATCTTGAACCTTCATATATATCTCTGAATCTAGATCCCCATAAAGATATGCTGTAACCACATCCATGAGCTGCATGTCAAGTTTTTTGAAAACTACCAAGCTGACAAGGTAGCGGAACATTATAACGTCCATTACGGGAGAATATGTCTCCTCGTAGTCGATTCCAGGGCGTTGTGAGAAACCTTGCGCCACAAGGCGGACTTTGTATCTAACAACCTCATTTTTCTCATTACGCTTTCTAATAAAGACCCATTTATGACCAACAGGTTTTATATTTGGTGGTGTCAGCGTTATAGACCCAAATACCTGTCTCTTTGTTAGTGAATCCAATTCAGTCTGGATCGCATTCCATTTGGGCCAATCTGCTCTTCGTTGACATTCTTCAACGGAGCAAGGTTCGATATCATCGTATTCTATAATTCCTTTTGCAATATGATATGCAAATGCATCATCAATAGCCATAGAATTTCTATCCATCATTACATGTATACTAGTGTAATTCATGGAGATCTCTCTATTCTCCGGAATTGATTCTGCCATTGGAGCGTCCCCCAATGATGTCTGTTAGACATAACCATAATCCAGAATATTCTCATGAGATAGATTATTTGTATCGATGATTAATGGATTATTTTATGTCAAACTCCCTTTCTTTCTTGGGCTAGAATCCATCGAACCTATGGACCTCCCGCGCTTCCTGGCAAGAGCCGTGGACCTAGCCACTGCGTCACCCTTATAGGGGATGTTGGCACCATTCTAATTTATTCTTGATTGGCATCATGTCCTCTAGTTTTAGGGACATCAATTCTTGCAGGCACATTTGCAGCAGGTATGTGTGATCTCGTCACTTTAGCAATATCAGAAAACGCATCAGATATCGATTCTGCTACGTTTTGAAGATCGAGAATTCTCCGCACTTCTATTTCAGACTGTGCGGTTCGGGGATCAAGATGAGACAAAGTGGGGACAAACCATGACAATTCCTGTCTTTTCCGTTGAACATTAGTGTTCATGTCTCCCCCTAATAACGGGAAGATTGTCTCATCAAAGTGACAATCCACAAATCTAGTAGTAAATAGATCACCTGTCAAGGGTTCTATGTAGCAGATAATGGTTGGAGAGTCATATCCAACATAAAGGCCTAAGTGTCTTTGAGGACTCATTTTGGTGCGTTGTGGCGGCGCAATTGGCACACAGACTGCACACCCAAATATACGTGAGTGTGAGACATCAGGCTCATACCCAGTCACCATCTGGGACGCAGAAAAGGGTTGGGCGGCAGTGGGCCTCAGACGAATAAGCATAGCTGCGTGCAATATTGCATAGCCCCAAGCAGAAATAGAGAGATTGGTGCGCATAATCAATGCCCTAGTAACCATTTGAAGTCTTTTAATGGCAGCTTCTGCGAGACCATTTTAGGTGTGTACATGAGGGACAAGGTGTTCAACCTCAATCCCAATGGATATGCAATAATCATCAAAAGTTTTTGATGTAAACTCTCCAGCATTGTCAAGACGAATTGACTTAATAAGATGATCACGATGGTGAGCCCTTAGCTTAATGATTTGTGCTAGGAGTTTAGCAAATGCAGAATTTCTTGTGGATAAGAGCATGATATGTGACCAACGTGTCGATGCATCAACCAACACCATAAAATATCTAAATGGTCCGCAAGTTGGTTGGATAGGTCCACAAATATCACCTTGTATTCTTTGCAAGAATGATATATTTTCTTTAGTGTCTTTTACATAGGATGGTCTCGATCCTACCTTTGCTAAAGAGTAAGCTTTGCAAAATGAATGATATGCTTTAGAAGTAACTCTTTGGACCAATATTTGGTTCGTACTTCTTTTCATTTTGAAGAATGGATGTCCGTGTGAAGTTTTTAATATACAAAGCATCATATCACGACCTGGATGTCTCAAACGGTTGTGTCAAAGCCTGTATGTGTCAGGATCTAATAAATTTTCATTCATGACATGATTGGATTCAATGACTCTAATAGTGGTTACATACAATCCACTAGAGCGACACATAAGTTTCTCTAATACTCGTGTATTTCCGTAGTTATTAGAGACGATGCAAAAAAACTCTTGTCCATTCTCACAATGTGTTTCCACATGAAAATCATTGGCTCTTATGTCTTTAAAGCTTAATAGGGTTCTTCCAACCCTTGGAGCATATAGAGTTTCGGCGACATTAATATTTGTGTCATTTGGCGACAAAAATTGAGCTGGTCCTCGTCCATGAATCAATTGTGATGGTCCTGCCATTGTAGTTACTGAAGATCGACTAGGCGCCCTCCATAAAAATAATTGCCTATGTCGTAATATAGTTTGTGTGGTGCCACTATCAAGAAGGCTTTCCAATTCTCCGGAAAACATACTGAAAAAAATAAAGTTAGGAATATTAACACATGTCCATGACATTGAATGATAATCCAATACTTTATTAATAAGGAAAATAGCCAATGATTACATCAAAGTTTTCCAAAGTCTATTCCAAAATAAAATCAAACTTAGACAAATTGTAGTCACTCAATCCGTTTGGTAATTTCAATAAAATATGACCAAGAAAGTAGAGAGATGTTGGTGGAGCGAGGCTCGCTTAAATACCCCGATCTCAATTACTTTCCTAGACATCATACTTCATTAGGTACGCCACATGAGAAAGAGTTAATACAGTTGTTATTTATTTACTAAGGCACATTTGCCGTTCTTGAAAAATAGAAAATGACTATTCTAATCAAAGTCTGCGGCATCCTCGTGCTCTTCATTTACAGCTTTGAAGTCCTCAATAGTGAGATTGACATCTTCACCATCTTCATCTTCAGTAAGATTGGCTTCTTGCTCCTTTACTTCCCTGTACTCCTTGTAGCATGTAGTTAGTTAGGTACTTGCATGCCATTGCTTAAACCAATGCTCGATTGATCCACATCGATTACACATGTCATTGTGGTTACCTCCCTTCACTTGAGGTGCAGGTTGTGCACGTTGTGGATATTCCCTAGGAGGGTTTCTGCTACTACCACACCGTATGGTGCGGCCTCCACGGCTCATGGTGCTACTTCCACGGCCGGTGTTGCCATATCCACCTCTCCCACGTGTGGAGTTGCCATCACGTGTGTCCGCTCTAAAGTTACTGTTTCCTTCTTTATTTGGGCGGTTATGGGGACCCGTTTGTCCTTCATGTCTCTTGTTATTAGGGTACACATGTCCCCTATTATTAGGACACCGCTCCTTGTGCCCTCTCTTGGGTGCATTATAATTTGCCTCACGAACGCTCTTGGTTCCAACGGGTCTTGAATTATAATTCTTTACGAGGATGTTGTCGTGCTTTTCAGCTACCGACAAAACATTGATGAGCTCATTGAACCTCGTAATTCATCCACCATTTACTTCAGTGCGATATTGCTTTGATAGCAAAATTGCTACGACAGGGAAGGTGGAGAGAGTCTTCTCAATTAGCTATTCTTATGTGAAAGTTTTTTTACAGAACCTCAACATGGCTTTGAGGCGAAGACCTTCTGAATTGTATTCAGCAACATACTTGAAGTCGGAGAAGGGTACATCATTCAGCAGAACCTTCAAGTCATGGAGGAGGGAATCTTGGATATTGTTAAAGTGCCCTTCCATCCTTGATGGACATGTACTCTAATCTGAGTGCTTTGTCCATATGGTGTCGCATCAAGATAATTGCTTGTGCATGCTTTGTGGGTGTTCGTTGGAACATATGACCCGCGTTAGGTGCCTGAATTATGGGCAATATCCCTCTTGATGTGAAATTGTTCTCAACGTCGGTTTTCCAGCTATGGCGAGCCTGTTAAGTCAAGGATTTGAAAGTCGAGTCTAGGTTCATTCGATATCCTGAAGATAAGAAGAAAAGATATATTAGTTTCGGAGTTAAAAATTCCACGAAAACTAAGATAATAAGATTTCCGAGCTATGCTACCAAGAAATCAATTTCCAAGAATATTTAGATTAGACCGAAACAATGATGTTTCATAGTGTCATAAGTTGATGCTTGCGGACGCTCTTAGTCTGAATATTATGAACACTCTTAGTTCATTGATTACGAACGCTCTTAGTTTGTTTAGTGTGAATTTTATAATTCCGCTTTTGATTGCAAGTTCCCTAGAAAAAGGAAAGAGGAGAAAAAATGAATAAAAACTCAAAACGGAAACTTTTAGTAAAAAAATACCTTGAAATAGTGTTGCCGGAAAATTTGGCCTGAAAAAAGTTGTCGGAGGTGACCGGAAGGATTGTTGGAAAAAGTCGAGAAAATCTTCTGAAAAATCTCCTGAAAAGTCGCCGGAAAAGTCGTCGGAAACTTACCCTGCAGATCTGTCGGCAGCTGCTTGGCAGCAGCTTAGCAAGTGTCTTTACAGCTGCTCTGCAGGGGCTCGGCAGGTCCTTGGCAGAGGCTCGGTCGGTGCTGTCGGCAGATTCTCGGTAGGTGCTCGGCAGCTCTCGGCAGGTGCTCGACAGATGCGCTCGACAACTGCTGCACAGCTGCTCCGCAGCACTCAGCAGATGCTCTCGGCAGCTTCTCGGTAGATGCTTGGCAGCTCTCGGCAGCGGTTTAGCTTTCGGTAGCCGGTTCAAGCGTTTTCCGGCCTGTTCCGGCTGTTCTGAGGCCGGTTTTGGGCTTCTAGGATGCTCTCGGCAGCTTCTGCGCAGCTTCTCGGCAGATGCTCGGCAGCAGTTTTAGCTTCCGATAGCCGGTTTAGCGTTTTCCGGCCTATTCCGGCAGTTCTGAGGCCGGTTTTGGGCTTCTAGAATCAAGGGCTTTGATATTTGGTAGGGTTTGGAGGTTTTTTGTATGTTTAGGAAAATGACTTTGATTGGATGATGAACTTCCTCTTCTCTTGTCGATTTGATTCTAATTCTAAAGCAATATCGAGCTGATAACGTGTTTGAGGACAAACGTAAAATAACAGAGAGATGGAGAGAGTAATTGTGTGTTTATTCTTCTCACAATGGAAGGTTTATATAGGAATACAAAGCTAGTGTGAATGCTCTAAGAGAAACTCAATTTGATAATCATGATCATCATCATCAACTCCACTTGGTTGTTCTTCAATCATGAAATCTGCCATGCTTGTTGCCTCTTGGTATAAAACATGTCACACAAGTCTTTATACCTACATTATACACTCAAGTACCTATTACATGATATAGACATTTATACTATAATACATTTATACTACAACAAAAACATAGATGAACAAACCACATGGAATGATGCCTAACTGTAATTCACATACAAGGCAGATGCACAACGGTTTAGCATTTCTTATTGGAAATAGCAAAGTGCAAACATGAATCTCTACTATATCTGGCATAATCCAGCAATCTTACACCACATTACCACCAACAAAAGAGCCTATATACTCTTACTGACCATCGGGCCATCATAAACTAATTTACAAATCTCAAAGAATAGGGAACAAAAGGAAAGGATATGGAGAACGGGCAATGGACACTTACTACGTAGACCTACCTTGCGCAGCAGAGACAATAGAGGTCACTGCTTGTATGAGAGTAAGCATGAGAAGAATAACAGCTGCAGTGAAAGATATAATTGCCCAAGGGGTGTTGAAATAATTTTGTCTCAAATTCGCCTTCCATTTGTGCCATGTCCAACTGCAGTAATTGTTCAGGTCTTTACAAAGGGTAGCATAACAGAAGTCTTTGGAGTCAACGATGACCCCATCAGCAAGATTGTTAATCAAAGTAGACCCTCCAGAGCTATCGCCTAGCCTATTTTCAACAATTCCGTACTTGACAAGCAACTCCACATCCTTTGGGGTGTTCACAAGGCGATCCATGACAACAACATAATCATTTATGATATTCTCTAGGCTATGGCATTGTTCAAAGGCAAGGATATTTCTGATTGTAAGCTCTATTTCATCACTTATTGCTAATTTTGGAATTTCAAGCATCCCACCTTGAAATCGTATGTCAAATAAATTTTTGCTTGATCTCACCTTAAACTTGACTCCAGCCCGGTGTAGATCTGTCATGCTGGGGGTGGTTAGAGTTTCGAGTTTTCCTTTAGCTGGCCATTCTGGTTGTGGCGGTAGATATAAGGCTCTACAGAAATCAACAAAATGATGTACAGCAGAGGAGCGTATGGTCTGTAAATTGCCTTCCGTTCCCTCTATATGCATCAGACTTGTGAAGAAATTGTGAGAAAGATCAATTAATGATTTCCCCTCAGTAACATTAGAAGAGACTCTAGCATAAAGTTCCTCAAGAATGAAAAATGGCAGCTGATTTTCAAGCAACCGCATGTCAGGCCATACGTCCTGTAACATCCATGGTTTGTTAAATATGCGATCATTCTCATCCTGCAATGCATGGATACAGTACCTCAGTAATACCTCAATGATGAACGCAGCATCCACTAAAATGATTTTCACAAACTCATCACTTGTAAACTCAATAGTTTCAGCGTAACAATTGCGCAGTTTTTCTTCTTGGTTCTTCATTCTCACTACATACTCCTCCAAGCTGGCCTTGGTCCGAACTATAAAAGCTTGCAGGTACCTCTTTTTGTGCACTTCCATTGCTTTTAGGCTATCCTTCCCATGGTGAAGTGGACCTATAGAAACAACCTGAGGTGTGTATGCCTTTTCACTTACACGCCGTAGTCGCTCAGGAACTTTGTAGATACAACACAAAGGGGACAGAATAGGCAAATCCTCCAACTCTTGTCTCATTGAATTTATCAATGGAATGTGCTGGGCTCGCTGGCTTTCTATGTCATTCGGAGCTTCACCGTTTCCTGCCATTTTCCACCAATGTGTTGCTGTGATTGATGATAAAAACTGCACCACAATTAGCAATTCGTTATTGACATTCCAAGATGCTACAACAGAGAACTAAGAACATCAAAATATACAGGGTTAACCATTATTTGAATTAATGCCCCAATGCTCGAACCTCAATACGTGCAACTCTTAGATTTCCACCCGAGAGGCCTTAAGTGGAATTAATGCTTGAATAAGGTCTTACATACTAGTTTGCTTATACATCACTGTTGGAAGATCCATCGCATTTGAATCCTTCTGAAAATTTCTGGATTACAGTAACATAGACAGACACAGCCCTTCTCACTTTGTTTTTTAACTTTCTTTATGTCCCTCCACATTTTGAAGCAGTAAAAGCAAAAACTAGTACAAATTTTCTCAAATTTTTGGTCTTGTATAAAGCCAAGATGTCCTTTTCTAAATTATTGCAGCTTCTAGTTAAACAAATCTTGTATAACAATACATAGCAGACAGTGATGCTATCCTCATATCCCCTTTAAGATCAAACAATTCTATCGAATTGAGTGTGATTGCATGTGTGTTCATCGAGTTTTCTATTTTTTATGCTTCCAATCAAAACATGCAGAGACGAAGCACAATCGCTTTGCTCAATTCCAATTTCCAACTAATATGAAACATAAGAAACAACTTAAAAGCTTCATAGCAATGGAGAAGGGAAAAACACAGACCAAAACTATGAATTAACAGCAAAAAATAGAGGGCAGAGAACTGAAGGAAGTGAATTCACACCTGCTATTAACCAAGGCTTTGAACTTCGCTGGAGGCCCAGGAAGCCCAATGAAGAATGCTTGTTTCTCAGGTAGATGAAATTGAAAATTTCCTTTAATGTTCGCACAGGGATATAGAAGAAGTTAGAAGTCGGGTCAACTCAGAGCTGTGCTCGCATTCTCTTTTATAAATGTTTATGCGCGTCTTAGGCGAGTTCTGAACAATCAAATGCAGGCCCCACAGAAAGTACAAAAGGTTTTCTTTCCGGCTATACAAGTGAAACACCTTGCTTTCATTTTCGTTGAAGCTTCTCTGATTCATACCAAAAAGAAGCTTCTCGATTTTGTCTACCCTTTCAAGAGTTGTCTTCAATGGCCTATTTCGCGGCAAATGTTGTGGAAAAATGGGGTTGTTTCTTAAGATTTTCTATTCTGCAGAATGTAATGAAGAATAAGAGAACCCATGTAGACATATCGAGATGACAAGTACAGACACTACTTTCGTTTTTGATAAATTTGTGTACAAGCTCATATACGACCTCCCTGTGCCAACCATGTAGATATGTCTGTTAGATTCATGTCACTTTCTCAACCCTCATCCAACTTTCTTAATATTGATAAGAGATGTATTGCAGAAACAACTAGTGATTTGAAAAATGACAAAAATATTTATCGGACCAAATCTTGACAGGACACACAGTTTTGAACTCGCTAACTGTTAAAAACGTTACACAAAAATTTGATGATTACAATTCAACTCATTTCAGCTTAGATTTTGAAGACCTCTGAAGAGGCTTTGCAATAGGCCTAGCAGGTGCAGGTCTAACAATCTTCTTCGCGTTATACTTTATAGACGAGAAGGCGGCGATCAAGGCAAGCAACATAGTTGGATAAACATACACAGCGTTAGTAGGATCAGTGTTCATAGGCTTGCCTAGGATCCCTTCTTTGATGAGGCCCCAAATTAATAGAAGTGTCCCAAACATGCTCATCCTCCCTGATTTTAGAACACCCACAAGGGCTCCAGCCACAGAGAAGTAGCTCCCTGTTAGAACCTGGTGAATGAATCAGAAATAGAGATGAGATTACTGCTAGATATTTTCAAATGAGAAAGCCTAAATAGCTTGCTAAACCCTGATATGGAAATGTAGTACATATATAATGATCATTTAAGGGGAAGCACGAGATGAAATGTCACGTAGTTTAGGATGAAACTGGATCCCAGATATCTGCTATAAAGTGTTCACCTCCCTTAACCGTTTCAAAGTCAGTAAGAAAAGAAAATGCTCGACTATCTTATTTGTCTAAGTTAACCCAGCTTACCATTCAAACATTTATATTGTGCAATACAATTGGAAAACAAAGTTAGGTTCCTACAGTAGACAAGATTTGTGGACGCGAGTTTAGCAATATCCAGAATTTAATCAAGCTGGCAAATCAGGAAAATATCAAATAAAAATAGGAAAGAAAAAAAAAAGGCTTTCTTTAACTAGCATAAATACGTTTTAAATAACAGAAAAAGGAAAATAATCGGTTGAAAAAACGCAAACCTCTAAGCGCTGGAGATCAGTAACTGGATTGGCTTCCTTCGCATTAGTCAAGTTATAGATTTCTAACAAGTTATTCCAGCTTGGAACAGTCATGTTCCTTACGAGGCCATTTGCAAGAGCTCCAGGGTAGAGAAGAGCCTTTACTACAGGAACAGGAAAGATCTCACTTGTGATCAGCTGGGAAGATGTGAAATGCAATGGTGTGGTACACATACCAGCTCTGCATGGAACTCTGTGACAATAACCAAAGGAGAAACGGACAAAAGCATTACAAATTTCCCTTCTTGATATCCATTCCAACTTTACATGACAACACAGAAGGAATGCAAATTTTCTCTTTAGTGAAAAGATAAAAACAAAGACTTGTGATTTGTTCAAGACAAGCTAGAGGAACAAATGGAGAAGTGAAGCAGGGAGATAGATTCAGAATAAAGCAAATACAAGGTAGGGAGGTTCAAAATGAGTAACATATATATGGTACAATGGTAGTACAGCAACGCATTTCAATCCTCCATGTCAGGACCTACATGGATCCCACATTGATTAAAGAAAATGGATGCTTTACATTAATGTGATTCCGACTACTCCCCGAAATGTGTTTACCAAGGCAGAACTTTCAGCAACTCTAGAGCCTTTCATTCAGTTCGAATTTTGCCCAAACAACTAAACATATATTGCCACTTAAAAAAGAACTTATCTCATTCCCTAGTCTCAAACTGCTGATCCATATAGCGGTTCTAGTGAGAGTATAGCCAGTGATCCAAGTACACTAATTCAACTGCTAAACCAAAAAGACTGTGCAGATCCTAAAGCACAATCTCCAGGTATAACAAAGTCAAGTCAACAAATCTAAAGCAAATATAAGATTCAGTCTTTTTGCAAATAATTGGATCAACAGTATGACCCCAGCTAATCCGAATTCAACACAATCCATAGAGGGTTTCATCAACCAACCAACCCAGATTCGATCAACGCAAAACCACCAATACCCAGATGCTAAAACATGAAACTGAGCAAAAACAAAGCACACCCAGATAGACTAAACAAGTTGGGGAGCTACAATTATAAATCAAAATTTCGAAAAAAAAAAATTGGTGACAGAATTACAGTACCTGAAAAGTGGGATCTGAAAAATGATTAGAACGAAAAAGATGCGAGCAGCCTTCGTTTGGATATTGCCCATCCATCCTTTGGACGACGACGATGAAGAAGCAGTTGCCATTATTTGTTTGGCTTAATTCAGACTTCTTCACAGATCAAACTTCTTTTACCATGCTACTTATGCTTTGGCACTACTTGACAAGTCAATAATAGCCGGGAATCACAGCCATCAAACGACACCGTATCGTCCCTAACGCCACGTCGTTTAATGGTTTCTCAAAACGGCGCTAAGCGCAGTCGTTTTATGTCCGAATGCTGTAGTATAGTAGAGTAGAGTAGAGTAGATAAACCCAGAACCACCGAAAGTGGCGCATTTTTATGCTAATCGGCGGAAGCGGTGCGAGGCTGTGACCTTTAAAACGCCACCGTTTCGTTGCAAGGCCCATTTCTATTTCCGCTTCCGTTGTAGAGCAAAATGGCTTTCGCTTCGGCGCTCAACACTCCCAACGGCCTTCACCGTCTACCCTCTTCCCGCCACGAAATAACCCGAACCGGACCCGCCAGTCTGGTCCTGCCACGTCACCTTCCGGCCCGCTTCCCGTCCACGCTCGCCTTCGCCCGCCGTAAGAACCACCGCGCCGCGGTGACGTCAGCTCAGCCGAAGATAAAGAAGGTAACTTTGGTTTAATTTCTTGTTGCAGTAAATGGAAAAAGGTTGGATGATTTTTTTTTGATTTGGGGTGAAATGTAGAAAAGCGCGGCGAAGAGTGAGGAGGATGAAGTGGACGGCGATGCTATAGACGCTTTGTTTTCGCTGCTGGAGGAAGACCTCAAAAACGACGGCGTGTCGTTTGATGATGACGGCGAAGACGACGAGATAAGTGAAGAGGACTTGGCTAGGCTTGAAGAGGAACTGGCGGAGGCTTTTGGTGCGGTTGATGAGGATGAAGATGAAGACGAGGAAGAAGAGGAGGATGACGAAGCCGGCGATGTTGATGTTGTTCAGAGCGATGCGACTGAAGAAGAAGAAGAAGATGAGGAGGAGGACGACGATGAAGTTGAAGTTGCTGTGAAGCTCAAGACTTGGCAATTTCGGAGATTGGCTTCTGCTTTAAAAGTCGGTCGCCGCAAAACCAGTGTAAGTGTGATTTCTATATATCTATATGCGTTTTGTGGTAGCTGAAAAGCTGTGGGATTGGCCAAAGAATTTTGAATTCTTCTGGTCTAAATGGAAATTGATAAATTGAGTTGCTCAGTTTTCTGGAATGTATCCTATTGGTTTCCTCAGCTTATTGTATACACCAAGTTAAAATCAATCTTTCTGTTTAGAAATAAATTGCTTTGGTTTCTGGTTGGGAATTAAACTTGATAGAATGAATAAGAAATAGAAAGTTCAACCTTGTTTACATGGTAGCCAATAATTGATTGTCAAGTAAACTTTAGTTTTCACTTTTCAGTTATATGGGGATTTTGGTTCTGCTGCAAATGTTTACGATTTTGGTTCTGCTGCAGATAAAAGCCCTTGCGGCTGAGCTTTGTCTTGACAGGGCTCTTGTTCTTCAAATGCTTCGTGATCCGCCTCCAAATCTTTTGATGCTCAGTGCTGCCCTACCTGATGTACCTGCTCCTAAAAAATCTGTGCCTGAACCAAAGCCTGAAGAAACTGTTGTGGAGACCACTGTAGAAGCTGTTGTGGAAACTACTACAGATGCTGCAGCGGTCGAAACTGCGGTGAAGGTGCCGGTTCATGTCCGGCAACAGAAGTTTTCTGGTCAGAAGAGACTGAAGAAAGTGCATCTTGACACCCTTGATAGAGTTTATAGAAGAACAAAGCGCCCAACAGTAAGCAACTCATTTTGATGCTGCATGTTATATTAACTTGAAAGAAATTGGGCACCATTTTCTGATGCTGCGTGTGCATTAACTTGTGCCGCAGAATGCAATTGTCAGCAGCATAGTGCATGTGACAAACCTGCCGCGCAAAAGAATTGTGAAATGGTTTGAAGACAAACGTTCTGAAGAGGGGGTTCCTGACTCTCGGCGTCCATATCAACCGTCTGCTCCTACTACTGTTAACTAGAACAATATGTAAATCAGGTACTTAAAATTGTAATGACTTGTGATAGAATTTTTAAGTATTTAAGAGAAATGGCCTGCTTTTGTTTGTACTAAACTGACAAACATGGAAAAAGGGTAAATCACCATGAAAAAAAGACCAACCTAATAGGTATAGGAATAGGAATAGCTAGAGCCGAAGGTATCTTGGTTTAGTTAACTCTCAACTCAGCGATATAATAAAAAAATCTTTGACCTCTATAATCTTCCTTTCCCTTGGGTGGGTTAAGAGAACAAGGAAGAGAATAATAAAGGACGGTAACAGTACAGTGGTTCTTTCCTAGAACAAAAAACTTTAAACATAAGACAAATTGGAAGCATATGTTATTCATTAGATGCCATCCCCTGACCTCTTCTGCTTCTCCCATTCACATTTAATCTCTTTCCTCTGGTATATATAATTGCATGCTCACCTAGAATGGTGCATCACAACTGTTTCATAGAACAAATATAATCACAACTGAAAAATCAGATTGACAGACTATGGCTACATTACCAAGGTCAGTTACCTCATTTAGGAGGCAAGGCTCTTCCGGGTTAGTATGGGATGAGGCATTACAAAAAGAGGTAGCCAGGACACAGTTTAGAGAGCTAAGGCTCTGCCACAGTGCCAAACCCCTTGGTCTGGTTTATAGCAATTCAAATGTAGAACTCACCATTTGCACCCACAATAATTCCACCCCAGCCAAAAAGAACAATTCTTTCAAAACCAAATTCATGAAGATGTTTCCAGCTGTTTTCAGAAAATGGGCAACCCGGAAATTCAACCAGGGAAAGGAGATGGCATAGTTTGTTTATATACATTCTGTCGTGTGTGATTCAGGCTTTTTTCATTCATCTTTTAGCCATTGATGTTTGTTTATGTATAAGCATTCTCAATATCTTCCAGTATCCAGTATAGATATATGATGCTTAAGAGTGTGATCGCATTTTGTTCATTACTGCATACAGAAAAATCCCATATCTTAAATTCTTGTAACTATTGTTTCAGTTTTGTTGAACTCTTGGAGAAACTGTGGAATGTCAGAATCTATATAGATAAATGCTTCAAATGGTTTCAATTTCCGCTATCAATTTCATGTATTTATTTAATTCCTTTACTTGGAGCTTAGGTAATCAGGATCTTCTCTCCTATGTCTTATCTAACTGGACATAATGACAAAATGGTATTCCACCAGGTCACTTTCAATGTAATTATGGAGAAAGTTTGGTTAGGAAACAAAATCCCATCTCCATTCCCTTGTGATTTAGAGAAGAGAAGACAAATGTTTTGGTCAGGAAAGGGCCAAAAACCCACCTTCATTCTACTATGGCTGAAAAAGACTTCCTTCAAGTTACGAGGGATTATTTGTAAAGATTTGGCAACGACTTTTTGGGCCACCACAAATATCCGTCTACCTATTGTAACATTTTTATGGCCAGTCCAAGCATCACATCTCTACTCTGAAAATGAACTAGTCTATCTTTACGTGAAGGGGTTGGAATAATGTAAGCAACAAGCCAACAACATAAGAAGAGCAACTTGGACCTTACATCTCCCTTTGCAGCCGACGGAAGTTGATATTTGAGAGATGATATTTAGAGAGTTCGAAGTCGTTTGTGTGATGGTGGTAGTCTGGGAGATTCATAAGAGCAAGTTCACCCATTGGGTCACCAGGTCACCTACTATTCACTATTTTTATGTATTATTTTGCCCTTTGGATCATGAGTACAGTGTATTTCGTGTCCTGGATCACCCTGAGTAGTGTTTTAGTTCATCATGGTAACCTACACAGTGTATTTCTTGCCCTGGGTCACGGGCACAGTGTATTTCTTGACCCAAAGAATAAAAATATACACTAAAAAACAGTGAATAGTATGTGACCCGGTGACTCAACGGATGAACTTATTCTAAGGTCACTTGATCCAAAAAGTCACTGTTCTTTGGACCCATCCAAACCCTGTTCAAGTTAGGTTGCCTTTGCGTCTTTCAATTGGATAGCAAAATCAAGTATCAACCATAAAAAAAAAAAAATGCTTAAAATGGTATCTTGCCCTATATAGATGCTCAGGCATTTGGCAGGTTGGATTATGACTGATTAGCTTCTGTATAAGCTTGTGCTTATTATGGTTTTCAGCGTTAATTACCATATATAAAAATATAGATGTAAAAACACAGGTGTTGTTAAAGATTCATACTCACAGTTTTGAATAATTCAGCAATTAAATTATATTTTGACAGTCAGATTTTTTATATTAATTACATAAATTTAAGGGCAGAATGCCTAACTATAAAGTTAATTCACGTTCTCCACTAACAATGTCAAGAATCCTAATCAAACTCATTTTGACACTAACTAATATCTAAATATCTATGCGTGCACTGCACTTGCCCAAAGGAAACAAGCAGTTCCATGCTATTACTTTACTACTATATAGTTTATGCTTTACCAAAATCTAGAAACACATGCGCTTCCATATATCCAGCACATAACGTGGTCCCAGTTCATTGCATCTCCCACCCAACTTCCCATACCATCCCTTAGATCTGAATCCAATCCGACGATCCCTCTACCTCCACGATCCACCCCCGCAAACCTTTGATTCAACCTACTCCTTATGGCTCACAACGCTCCACGATGCCACTCGCAGAACCCTCCTCTCTTATTTTACTCTAATGAAACATTAAAGTCCCGCTCTTTTCATTTTCTCTCACTTGAAAACCAAACAAAGATCTATTTTTCCATATTTCTCTGTGCCTAATCATATCTCTGGATCAAATGTTGCAAGACCAAGCGACGAGCTCCCTTGCTGCCAGCTCTCTGCCTTCGAGCAGTGAGAGGTCTTCCAGCTCTGCATTCCAGCTCGAAGTTAAAGAAGGTAAGATTGTTAAGACTTTCACCCATTTTTTTTTCTTATTTCTCCTATTTAAGCTTAATCATAACTTAGTGTCTGAAACTCTGAATCTTAAGAGTCGAGAAATTTCCTATCTGGGTTTTGTGTAATCAATGATTTTCTTAACTGGGTGTTTTTTCTTTTTAACGGGAAATGCTTTTGGCGGCAAAGCTCATCTCTTTTAGGCTGTTACATTTTTTCCAGATACAAAGGATAGTTCTTTTTTACTATGTATAGCTTAACTTGTTATATGAGTCTGTTCCATTATGAATCTGAAGAATTTAGAAATTTCCCGTCTGGGTTTTTCAAAATGCGGGATTTACTCAACTGGGTTTTTGTTCCTTACCCGAGAAACGTTACGGATATTGTTTTTGAAAAGGTTGATTCTTTTGAAGCAAAGATATGGAGGAACTAAGTAATTTAATATGAGGTCCTGAAAAAGATGTTTTTTTTTTTTTTTTGGCCTGAACTTTAGGCATGGAAAGTGATGAGGAGATCAGGAGAGTGCCGGAGATTGGCGGCGAATCAGCCGGAGCATCGGTCTCTGGCAGGGAAGCCGGTTCGGTGGCCGGTCCCGACCGGGTTCAAGTGGCAGGTGAGAACCAAAGAAAGAGGGGAAGAAGCCCAGCTGACAAGGAAAGCAAGAGGTTGAAGAGGTGAGCTTACCCGCACCGCTTTCATAGTTGATTTTACTGTTCTGCCCTTCTTGCGTGAGCTCATTGGCATTTTGGTTTTTTGGGTTGCAAAACTAAACAGGTTGTTGAGGAACAGAGTCTCTGCTCAGCAAGCGAGGGAAAGGAAGAAGGCATACTTGAGTGACTTGGAAGTTAGAGTGAAAGACTTGGAGCAGAAGAATTCTGAGCTTGATGAGAGGCTCTCTACTTTGCAGAATGAGAATCAGATGCTTAGACATGTATGCGACATCATTATCCTTACCCTGCATATTCATCATCATTGTCTATCATTATGGTATCATTTTTGTTGGAAAAATATATTCAATTTGATAGCATTTTCATAATATTAGTGATAGCATTTCATAATGTTAGTGATGCTGATGACATGGAGAACTAATGTTTGATCAGTATAAAGGAAAGGTTTGCATTTAGGGGTATTTCCGGGGTATATATATAGTTGAGGTGATGGGGCAGATAGGATGATTGTTGGGGCCTCGATTAATATCACTTAATGAAAGTGGAAAGCGTTTGGGACATGCATGTGATTGGGGGCCTACTCCACCAGATCCATTACTTCATAGTTTTCTCTTTAATGAGGAAAGGTGATGTATGGAATAAGGGAGAGAGGTGCTACCGCCAAGTTTAATTTGGTTCATGATTAAAATGGTTCATCAAAGTTACCATATGATTCTGTTTGTTATAAAAGATTCATTATGGGTTCAGTTATGATCTTTCTTAACAAGCGCCACGTTTGTAGTTTTAGTGTCCAACACATGATACCACCATGTGGAAATGGTAGTAAATTAGTAATGTACCAATGGATGTGAGCAAAATTGTACTTGTTAGGATTTCTTACGTTCGTTTAGTTGTCTATCATTTCTTACCACATCCTTATTGTTGCCATAGCTAATTTTTGCACATCTGAGCATGAAATAACACCCAAACTATGTCATTGCCTTAATGCATATCAATTAGGGTATTTGTGAAACTTCACAAGCCTTTGTCCTTGGAGACGTGACGGCTGGAAAACATTTCCTAAACTGGTCACTAGAACAGTTTTAAGTTTATACTGAAGGCCTTGATTCCTTGTATTACACTGCATCTGTAATGTAACACTTGCTAGTTTTATTTTTTAGCTTGTGACATTTATTTATTTTTGTTACAGATATTGAAGAACACAACAGCAAGCAGGCGAGGAGGCAGTGGTGCAAATGCTGATGGATCTTTGTAGGATAGGGTGTGAGAGGAGGGTTTGTTAGAAATCTAAGGATAGAGCTACTCAATGAACATATGTGAGGCAATACAACTTTAATATTCTGAGACAAGAGACTTGGCATGCTTAATTTAGATTAGCATTTCCTTTTAAGTTATCTTCACTATCACGGCTTCATGTGCTTGCCACCTTCTTGTTCGTTTCTGTATGCACAGATTTGTGCCAATCGTGGATCAGAAATGTGCAGGTATGACCAAAATTTATAACCTATCACACATAACGCGTAACCAGTGGACGATGGAAGAAGGCGTGCATGGTGGTGTGATTATAGCAGGGTGAAGGAAATAGTAGTGGTGGTTTTGCAAATGTAGTTAAGAGTTTGCGTACTGGTTACTCTGGAAATGTTGTAAAAGCTTATGGAGGAGGTTGAGTGTATCTCACTAATTCGATGAAAAGAAACATAAAAGTAATATCTATATTCTTTATAACATGTGGTATCTGGTTCTTGCAATATGATTTGAAAGCAAGGTTGTTATTTCCTTACTACCAAATTGCAATGAACATGGATGTCCAGTTTAGCTTTCCAATTATACCAAGTCCTGAATAACACAATTGGAAAATTGTCTAGAAAAATATATAAAAATCAAGAAAGAATGAGGAACCGATGATTAAACAGGATGCTCTAATCCATAATTCCTCCTTCCTCTAATCATATTGAGCCAATAATTACAGTGTTGTAGTAAAAAGAGAAAAAGAGAATGGCTCTTGATGTGAGATGAAGATGAGCATAACGTTTAATTGGCATTTATCTGTTGGGTTAATATATCAATAACAATGAGGAATGATAATTTATGTAATTAGAGTTTAGACCTCATCAGTTCATGATGTATGTAATCGCTGGTGTTATATTAGAGATAGAAGTGATTTCATTTTCCGTTTGGAGTAAATATACATTTATGTTGGCATTTTCATCTCCTGTATTTTTTTTTTTCCAAAAAACTAAAAGGAAAAAGAATTAATAAATCAGATGAAAAGGAAAAAAATGGAGAAGGGAGAGGCACCGACAGAGGCCAAACGGCTTGTTCATAGTCGGCCAGTTGGTACACAGCTTGTTCACAGCCAACTACGAAATCCAAAGCTTAATATTATTTTATAACAAATTGTTGCTCCTTTGATAGATACCTTCAACCGGTAAACTACACGTGGTTCGATCTGACTGGAGACCATCGTTTCCGAGTCAATATAACAACTCAATTATGCACAAGATCTGCATGCTTATTATTGTTAGATGAGAAAGTGATGATATTACTGATAATGAGCTGAAATTATGAAAACGATAATAAAGTGTGTGACAGGGGAGATACAAAAAGAATATTAGGAGGGAAAAGAGATCGACTACATATATTTAACAATTTTCAATATAAATAGGTATGTTAATTGAATGCTTCATTCAAAAAAATATCTGGTTAAATATAATTTAAGGGTGGAAAATAATTCGACAAATAAATTTAAATTAACTATTTCATTATTTTTTGGTTATTGGACCTAAATACAATGTTAGTCGGGCATGACTAAGTATGAAATCAACTGACAATCTAAGCGGATTATCTGAATCATATTTGATTAAATAAAACATTTGATAAAAAACACTTTTTGACTTAGCAGCAAATTCACTTATTAGATTGTAATTAATCGTCGTTAACTAACACTGAAATAAATTTTCCGAAAGTGACACAACAATTCGAAAAGTAGTGTTTAGATCTTTTGAATTCATTACTTTGTGAGAGTGCATTGTTTACTTGCTCGTGTGTAGACCCTAAGTAGTGATTGACAGTGTGATCGAATTTTTAACTCTCTGTGTACTTGACTTAAAAAAAAACATTTTCTTGCTGAATGAATTGTTTGTTCGATTTAAAGTAGGTAAGTATAAATATATGATTCTATTAACATACATGTAATTTATTCCGATAAAATTTCTATTATAATAAAAAAAAAGGGGCTAATCATAATATTCATTATCAAAAATAGAAAGTAAAATATTTTCAAAAAAAAAAAAAAGAAGTAAAATATAGCGACCTAATTAGGGAAAATAAATAATCCACAAGTGAGACAAAATGAGTGATATTTTGCAGACGCGTACAAGCCTAACCAGGGATCAGTGATGGTACAACTACTAAAGCGAGCTGGACAGAGGGAAACCGGCTCACCCGGTTAATAAAGAAATAATTGAGATTGGAGGAAAATATACTAGTAATAAAAGGACAAGCAAAGAGAAAGCTGCCATGAGTGGAGAGAGAGATCAGAGATGTCGTAGTGAATAGGCCAGAGAATTCACACCCTCCTCCTCTCTCACCTTCTTCATCACAACATCAACACCGACGCTCAGATCTCTCTTCTCTTCTCCTCTTCTTCTCTCATATTCAACAACACCACAATTTCAGAAACCTGAAGAGCTGAGAACCAGCCATGGAAGCCAATGCCGGAATGGTGGCCGGCTCTTACAAGAGGAACGAGCTCGTTCGGATACGTCACGATTCCGATAGCTCAGTAAGTGCTTTAGCGATTTTGTTAGAATCGTGATTTTTCAGTTGAATTTGGTGGATTTTGACGGATCCGAGTGTCGGCAGTGTAGAGCTATCAGTAAAATGTTGACTGAATCGGAAATTATTAGCTGTTGTAATTGAATTGAGCATAGTTTTGCATTTCAGAGGCGGTAATTTATGTTTTCTTCTTTTTACTTTTGATTTTACTGCTTAGGTAGTGGTATTTTGGATCCGTGAGTGTTGATTGTGAAATTGGGAAAGGATTTGGATTTGACACTACAAGGAAAAATCTGTTTAAGCAAGCCAAAGAACATTAGATATAACCAGATGCAACACACTTGAAACGGAAATTTGATCAAAATCTGTTCTCGTTTTTAACAACTATGTAATTGCTTTTATGATTTCTCCTATGTCTTGGAAATGTGTATATTAAAGGTCAATCTTTGATGCTTATATCATGATTGGGACACTTGTGGACAAGCGAATGTGATTGCTTTACCGGATCACTCTTAAGATATCGGACCTACTCTTCCTTTAACTTTTCTCTGAATATTGTTGTTCATTAATGCAGGCGAAGCCCTTGAAGAATCTGAACGGCCAGATATGTCAGATCTGTGGTGACACTGTTGGACTTACAGCTGCTGGCGATGTCTTTGTTGCTTGTAATGAGTGTGCCTTCCCAGTGTGTCGGCCTTGCTATGAGTATGAGCGGAAAGATGGGAACCAGGCTTGTCCGCAATGCAAGACTAGATATAAAAGGCACAAAGGTTGGCTTCTCTTTTCATTATTTTTATTGAGCTTATAGCTTGCTTCAAGGATTGCAATCAAGTTCACTAAACTGATAAACTTCAGGGAGTCCTCGCGTGGACGGAGATGAGGATGAGGATGATATTGATGATCTTGAGAATGAGTTCAATTATGCACAAGGAACTAGCAATGCAAGACGCCAATGGCAAGGAGATGATCCTGACCTCTCATCTTCCTCTAGACATGAATCTGGACAGCCAATTCCCCTTCTCACAAATGGACAATCGGTAGGCAACTAAGCAAACGAGCTTCTTAATACCAGTTATATATCAGAAAAATAAAATCTTTCTTTTAAACTAACGTGCTCATAGTCCCTTCAGGTGTCTGGTGAGATTCCCTGTGCTACTCCTGACAACCAATCTGTGCGAACTACATCAGGTCCTTTGGATCCACGGCAGCCAGGTATATCTTAATTATATTTATTCAAAAAGCCTTCTGACAAATGGCTTATTTGAACTGTCATTTAATCATGTATTTTACTGTTACAGTTCCTGTGAGAATAGTGGATCCTTCAAAGGACTTGAATTCCTATGGGCTAGGAAATGTTGACTGGAAAGAAAGGGTCGAAGGATGGAAACTCAAACAGGACAAAAATATGATGCAGATGACCAGTAGATACCCTGAAGGAAAGGGGGACATGGAAGGCACCGGTTCGAACGGAGAAGAACTCCAAATGTGAGCATCGTAAAAGGCTTTATTTAACTTGCTGATCTTGGTTATGATTACCGAGTTGAACATCTGTTGTTATTAATGAGTGTTGGAAGATGCATTTTTGCCTGCATGATAAAAAAGAGAAATGAAAATTGTTTTTCCTTGTTGCAGACAATGTTTGAATATGGTTCAATTTTCCGTTGTAGATGACAATTTGTTTTCTTTTGTTTTCATCTCAGGGCTGATGATGCTCGACAACCTTTGAGTCGTATTGTTCCTATCTCTTCATCTCATCTGACACCTTATCGTGTTGTGATCATACTTCGGCTTATTATTCTGGGTTTCTTTTTGCAATACCGTGCAACTCACCCAGTGAAAGATGCATATCCATTATGGCTAATATCAGTTATCTGTGAGATTTGGTTTGCTTTTTCATGGCTTCTGGATCAGTTTCCAAAATGGTTTCCCATAAATCGTGAGACCTATCTTGACAGGCTTGCACTGAGGTTGGTCAATTTCATATCTTCTGTAGCAATCTATAGTTTGAGTTGTTCTTTTGGTTTCAGATCATTTTAGATTACCTGAATACTTTTTACACTACAGGTATGATCGTGATGGGGAACCATCTCAGTTAGCTCCAGTAGATGTGTTTGTGAGTACAGTGGATCCCATGAAAGAACCTCCTCTGGTGACAGCCAACACAGTTTTGTCCATACTTTCTGTGGATTACCCTGTGGACAAAATCTCTTGCTATGTGTCAGATGATGGATCTGCAATGCTGACATTTGAATCCCTTTCTGAAACTGCGGAGTTTGCTAGAAAGTGGGTGCCTTTCTGCAAGAAACACAACATTGAGCCTAGAGCTCCTGAGTTTTATTTTGCTCAAAAGATTGATTACTTAAAAGACAAGATACAGCCTTCTTTTGTAAAAGAGCGCAGAGCAATGAAGGTGAGCAATGTGCATGGATTCCTCAAAAAGTTAGGCATGATTATTTCTCATATGCCCATTTCAAACAAGATGGTCATTTCAATTCTTTGCGTGACAGCCTGCTTTAAATTTACATATTTCATAATTCATCTCTCTGATCTCCTTTGCATGTATACCAAGAGTCCAAGACATCATCATTTAACCTGTGACCATAGAGCAGTTATGTATTCCAAGACATCATCTCTCGATTCCCTTGCAAAGGCAGCCTGGTTTAATTACATAATTTATCCAAACCCAAAACGGAATAAGAAAATAAATAATTCATTATTTATGGTACATTGCTCTTTAAGCTATATAATGTGAGATCTAGTTTCCAGCTTTTGTCTTATTGGTTCCTGGTATACTTATCTCAAACAAATGTTTTTTTTTTTTTTTTTCAATGCTTGATAGGTTAAAGGATTACCAATTTTTTTTATTGTTGGTAGAATCTTGGGTTTTCAAACCATTATCCAAAAGGAAAAAAAGTGTTAAACTTGGTTGATTTGATTGCTGTTATATTAAAATAGTCTTTTAGCTTGTTTGAGTAGATATCTTTAGTGGTCTATAAGTGATACGTTTTGGTTGTCTTCCGGGAGAGCTCAAAGGAAGTCTAGAGAGTAGATTGTGGTAATTTTGTATGTGTTTAGCACTTCAAATGGAGAATAATGTGTATCTGTTTTACTCACAGAGAGAGTATGAAGAATTCAAAGTAAGGATCAATGCCTTAGTTGCCAAGGCACAGAAGATGCCTGAAGAAGGTTGGACAATGCAGGATGGGACTCCATGGCCTGGGAACAATTCTAGGGATCATCCAGGAATGATCCAGGTACTGACAATGTTTTATCCAGTGTGTTGGGTTTCTGCCTCCTCTTTTTTGCTCTTATAGTAATTTTAATTCTCTTTCATTTGAAATTGCAGGTCTTCTTAGGCCACAGTGGCGGCCTTGATACAGATGGCAATGAGCTGCCTCGACTTGTTTATGTTTCTCGTGAGAAGAGACCTGGCTTCCAGCATCACAAAAAAGCTGGAGCAATGAATGCATTGGTATGTTCTGTTGAGTTGTTTTTATTAGTTTTCTTTTCTGATTGCTGTAATCAAAGTTTGACCGAGTTGGAACTATATTTTGATTATTCAAACATTTTCTGATAAAGATGGATAAATGCCCAAAATGAACCATTTTTCATTGATATGCATTTGTATAACTGCATAAATACTCACCACTAGCTTCTATTTATGACCTCTCTGGAGGATCTGTCTTTGTTACTTGGCTGTTAGGATCCTCAATAATTCCTTGACCAAGTACACCATGATGGCATGATACATATCATATTGTTAGAGGATGCTAACATTCTTTCAATTTGGGGTAGCAGTTGTTTGTAAATTACCCTTGTTTTATAGCAATACTCTTATCCTCTCTTAAACAAGATTATCTGAGATACAATAGGTATTTTGATTAATAATTGGATTGCCAAACCATCCCAATTTTCTGACATGGTTTACCATGTGCCTTGTAGATTCGAGTTTCTGCTGTCTTGACAAATGGTGCATATCTATTGAACGTCGATTGTGATCACTATTTCAATAACAGTAAAGCTGTTAAGGAAGCAATGTGTTTCATGATGGACCCAGCTTATGGGAAGAAGACCTGCTATGTACAGTTCCCACAACGTTTCGATGGGATTGACATGCACGATCGATATGCCAATCGTAACATTGTCTTCTTCGATGTAGGTCCTACTTGTTTTGTAATCATCATTCAGCAATAACAAATTTCATTCCATGGATCTTTTCAGAAAAATTACATTGTTATTTCTTCTTATTTGCAGATCAACTTGAAAGGGTTGGATGGCATCCAGGGTCCAGTCTATGTGGGAACTGGTTGCTGTTTCAACAGGCAAGCGCTATATGGGTATGATCCTGTTTTGACTGAGGAAGATTTGGAACCAAACATCATATTCAAGAGTTGTTGTGGCTCAAGAAAGAAGGGAAAGACCAGCAATAAGAAGTACATTGACAAGAAGAGGGCTGTCAAAAGAACTGAATCTACCATTCCCATTTTCAATATGGAAGACATTGAGGAGGGTGTTGAAGGTTGATTCCTTGAATCCACTGCCAGCTTCATTAAACAATTCCATTTTCAGTTAAATTTGGAAAGAAAGTGATCAATTTGAGTAGCAGTGAAAGTCACAAATAAACCAAAACAGTGATTTACCCAATCCATGTCCAGTGTTAAACTGTTAACTAGATTCTTTGTATTCTGCAGGTTATGATGATGAGAGGTCCCTTCTTATGTCTCAAAAGAGCTTAGAGAAGCGTTTTGGTCAATCTCCAGTTTTTATTGCAGCCACCTTCATGGAACAAGGGGGCATACCACCTACAACAAACCCTGCAACTCTTTTGAAGGAAGCCATACATGTTATAAGCTGTGGGTATGAAGACAAGACCGAATGGGGAAAAGAGGTCAGTTAGTATAGCAATTTGGTCCTACCAGCTCTCATTTCCCAAATTAAAATAGTAGCATTGAGTTACAGTTATTGAATGGACTTGCGGTTGTATTTACTATAATTGAATTATCTTTTGTCACCAGATCGGATGGATCTATGGTTCTGTGACTGAAGATATTTTAACCGGGTTTAAGATGCATGCTCGTGGTTGGATATCAGTCTATTGCATGCCTCCCCGTCCAGCATTTAAGGGGTCTGCTCCCATCAATCTTTCTGATCGTTTGAACCAGGTGCTTCGGTGGGCCTTGGGATCTATTGAAATCTTGCTCAGCAGGCATTGTCCCATATGGTATGGCTACAATGGGAGAATGAAGCTTCTGGAGAGAATTGCATACATCAATACCATTGTTTATCCCCTCACATCTATACCACTGATTGCATACTGTATGCTTCCTGCGTTTTGCCTTCTCACAAATAAGTTCATCATTCCTGAGGTAAGTACTAGCTTAGGTTGATCTTACTTGCATTGAATTTAATGCATGATTTTTTACAGTGCACTAAATCTGTTGAATGTTTATGCAGATAAGCAACTTCGCTAGCATGTGGTTTATTCTTCTCTTTGTTTCGATTGCCGCAACTGGAGTTCTTGAGCTTAGGTGGAGTGGAGTCGGCATTGATGACTGGTGGAGAAACGAACAGTTCTGGGTCATCGGTGGAACATCTGCTCATCTTTTCGCTGTCTTCCAAGGTCTCCTAAAAGTTCTTGCCGGGATTGACACCAACTTCACTGTCACATCAAAAGCCTCCGATGAGGATGGGGATTTTGCAGAGCTTTATGTGTTCAAGTGGACAGCACTTCTCATTCCTCCCACCACAGTTCTCATTGTGAACTTGGTAGGTATCGTGGCTGGTGTTTCATATGCCATAAACAGTGGGTACCAATCTTGGGGGCCACTTTTTGGCAAACTGTTTTTCGCCATGTGGGTCGTTGCCCATCTATACCCATTCTTGAAGGGTCTGTTGGGTCGCCAAAATCGTACCCCTACCATCGTCATTGTATGGTCTATCCTCCTTGCTTCGATATTTTCCTTGCTATGGGTGCGCATCGACCCATTCACATCAGACGCTTCAAAGGCTGCATCAAAAGGTCAATGTGGCGTCAATTGTTAGTTCACTTCAGAGACATTCTTGCTGCGGATTCCCTCCACTTTTGTATGTATATAACAAGATGTGAAGTAAAGTCGTCTACGGAACTTTTTGTGTTTCAGTCTCTGTGCGGTCGAAATCCCAGAAGGGAGTGGTGGATATGAAAAATGAGAGGAAATCCCAGTTACCTTTTTGTTGCTCCTTTCACAAGTATTTGTCTTTATTGAACTTCGATGTTAGTGATTGTGGTGCAGTATTGTTGTTATGGAGAGGATGTGGAAGCTATTTATGGCAGTTCTTGGTCTGAATAGGACACTATTTTGTGCCATGTAAACTTATTTATGGGGTAAACTTATCCATGTTGGAAACTACAAATTCAATACAGATTCTTTGTTTCTTTTTCTCGTTGAACACATTTCTGTCTTCAAGTCTTCATCTTTAAAATCTTAGTGACTGGAAGTCTGGAACTGTGATTTCTTGTTCAAAACTTGCAGAAGAATAACAGAAGCTAAAGCCAACTTTAGTATGTTTACAATTACACCCATAAGGTATGAGAAGGGCATGTATGTGATTTCGAAACAGAGTTGATCGAACGGCGTGGCGTGACTTGACTGGCATAATCACGCGGTCTTACTTGTCATTGCCCCAAACGACGACGAATCAGCGTTGTAGGAGCCAACTGTAGTGGGAGGAGTTTAAAACCCCTAGGGCCTCCTCCTCTAGTTTCGCAGGGGTTTTTGAGCTTTGAGATCTGGGAGAGAGCAGGGTTAGGGTTAGGGTTTAGCGAAAGAAAGAAGAAGGCGAAGCTACAATGGACGGTCTCACCGAAGCAGTGAACGACATGCACATTACCGATTCGGCGGCCAACAAGAAGAATCGCATCCAAGTCTCTAACACCAAGAAGCCCCTCTTCTTCTATGTCAATCTCGCCAAGGTAACCCTTTCGTTTTCGCCATTTTCTTTCTGAGCTTTGTTAGTTTTTAATTGTGCGCAGATGGAGTATTGTTTGTGTTTATCACTCATGGTTTGCAATTCTGCCTTTGCAGAAGTACATGCAGCTCAACAATGAGGTGGAGCTTTCCGGTCTCGGAATGGGTACTGTTATTTTCCCTCTTTACCCCTCAATTTTTGTTGCATTAAGTGAATTATAGTATTGGGATGCATGTCAAATCATTCAGTATTATGGAATTGGGAGCTACATTGACAATTTGTTGTGTTTTGTATCGACAGCTATTGCTACAGTTGTTACCATTGCTGAGATTCTCAAGAACAATGGATTGGCTGTTGAGAAGAGTATGTTCTTGTGCCTTGCTGATAATTGTTTTGTTTTTGTTTTTGGTATGTGTTGATGTTATTTTAACTTGCGGCTGTATTTTAACCTATGCAGAGATCATCACCAAAACTGTTGACATGAGGGAGGATGCAGGAGGGCGCCCAATTCAGAAAGCTAAGGTGCATTTTGAATAATGTATTCGCTTAACTATATGATGGTGTCTACATTTGATATTTTGCTAAAACAAGTCAGCAGAATGAGGACTAGGGGTTATTCAAAAATTAATTGATGTAGCTTATAAGTTAGAGAAACATGGAATGGAACCCACAAATGGGGACATCTAGCTTTTATTGCTTGGAAGGACCATACCATACATATGCGTCATATGTGTCAAAAAGTCTTCATTCGAAGAAATTAGGCATCATATCATTCCAAGTTTGCTTGTTTCTGAATGTCTTAATGGACTGGCATCTGGATATGGTCTCTGATTAATAGTTCAGCGCTTAATGTTCAAGGAATTAGATGCCAGGTCCTCAATGATCATCTAGCTCTCTAGATAGTTTATTTAGTTCATATGTAATGCCTTCAACTTCAAAGAAGGGAGTATTAGCTTAGTTTTGTTCAACGATAAGTGCTCTGGTGGTCTGTACTACATTTGAAAGATAGTTTAACCAGGTTGGGTGTAAAGAGTTGGTCACTCTCTTAGATCTTCACAGAAACATGTGTTGATCAAAATTGACTATAGCAGGATGCATTACATTAGTTTCATGAAGTAAATTTATTACTGTAATATATCTTGGAGGCTGACAAGCTGATGATATCCTGTGATTTTCTTTGTTGTTTAGATTGAGATACTTCTGGGAAAGTCAGACAAGTTTGACGAGATAATGGCTGCTGCCGCCGAGGAAGCCAATGAATATGAGGAGCAGAGTTGAAATGTGTTGTTTCAGATTGCAGTAACTGATACCTTCTTTAAAAGCTGTGGATTTCTAACTTAGATTGGCTTCTCCAAGTGATTTTTGTTTAGCTATTATAAACTTTCATTTAGGAATTGTTGTAAGATGCAGTTCTCTGCTAAAATTCGGATTCGTTCAGTGTTTGAGAATCTTATGATATGGAGGCGAGGCTTTGACTTGTTCTTTTCGTGGTAGATCATCCTCCTTGTTCGCTTTAATGCTTGTGATTTTGTTGTTTCAATTGCTTCTGCCAGAGCACTGAAAGTATTTAGCTCTCTGTTTTTGTGCGTGCTGATTGATACTGTCAAGTAGCCAAAATTAAGTAATTGGTTATTCCTTGCAACCTTTTTAGGCGACTCTATCAGTCGGCAAATAGAGAGCTAGATGGAAAGCTTCCACTTCTTCAAAAGCCCAAAGAAACCAAGTACCGCGTTCGCAAGGCAATAGTTCATTGTGAAATTTGATTGTATGTCTCGAATCGTCAGCTACTAACCAAGACAAAATTGATAGTGATCGCAGATTAAAAGGGAAAATCTCTAATGAAAAAATGGCACAGTAATATCTCCAATGCAATAATGGGGAAGACCTGGTATCCTGCAACAAAGCTTGAGTGCCTGACGATGGATTACTTGTGCGTAAAGCTTAACACATGAGGACCTGATATCGTACTGCTAATATTTCTTTCAAGAGCCAAAAACTCGATGCCACTTATATTAATTCTCAAAAACATCAAAATTCTACCTCAGAAAATCCCAAGGCTCCCTGAGCTGAGTCGCAATAGAAGAAAAAAAAATATCCAAACAATGAGAAAAAGGGCAACATGCCGTGTCATAAAAAAGTTATCCCACTTCTTTCCTCCCTGCTCTGACCGATATGTGATATGAACTTAAAACTCATTTGTAAGTTTCCTATGCTTCCTCATCATCCTCTACCAGTATCTTCTTCATTGCTTCGTAGCACATGAAAGAAATCCCGGCTGCAGGCACCAACTTCATGCAGCTAGGCCCGAGCCCTCTGTATAAACCAGCAATACCTTCATGTTCAAGTATGCTTGCGAGGGCATGAATCACATCATTATACTGCCTTCCACCCACGGCTCCCACCTGCATATGTTTGCGGGCTACTTCGAGTGGGAAAGTTGCAGTACTTGAAATAGCACCAGCTGCTGATCCAATTAAAAGGGTCTGAATGTTCCCAATCTTCTCCTGCTTGAAAATCTTACGATAGGCTTTCCGTAATGTGTCATAAGCACAGTAATTTGTGGCAGCATACGGAATGACTCCAATAAGACTGGGGGCAAGACCTCTATAGAGCTCTGCAGGTCCCTCTTCTCGAACAATTTTTACAAATGCATCAAGAAGGCCATTATATACGCCTCTCTGCAGATTAAACAAACACCATCATGTGATAACTACGTGCATGGTCAAAGATAGGAACAGGACTTCTGCTTTCTACAGTACCTGAATGGTTAGCCGAGTCTTTAGTAACTCAAGGGGGTATGTAATAAGTGTGGAGCTCACTCCAGCACAGGCACCTGCAACTAATGAGGCAGGAATTGGAAGTTTCGAATGTTCTCCAGCTTTGGGCGACAGGTGCTTATTAACTGTATCATAAGCAAACAGCTGCAGAAAAGAGAACAGAAACTTAGCCAAAAAGAGGAAAACCGATATCTTTCAAATCCTATCAATAATTTGCTTCCCAAATTTGAGTGAACATAAGTATCCAAACAATACTATAGCTATGATTCACTAAACATGCATCTCAAGTCTCTTTTATTTGTTTCTGCATGATAAAAAGAAGGGATTGGGAGTAATTGACATCTACCTAGATGGGGATAAAATATAACATAAAATAACAAATAGAAAAAAGTAAAAACACAAATAAGCTCTTGTATCCCACCCCATATAAAAGCAAACCTCAAAGTTATCTGTTATTTGAACTGAAACCAGAAAGGCCATCTCCTCAAACATAATTTTGCTTCTTCAATGATGAAAGATGAAATAACTAAAAAGCTAACAGGAAAAACAGACAAGCACATCAAATCACAAATTGCAACAGTATTTCCCCTGGCTAAGACTAACAAAGAGGACCATGCAACCAACTCAATTTCTTTGATCCACACAATGCTCACCGCTGTGATCTGCCTAATGACTGTTAAGTGAGTTAAGAGACTGGAGTGACAACAATGCAAAATGTTTATCAACGACATGAGGAACAACAATACTAACATGAACAAACATTTTAAAGTTTTCTGCTAGACTAAGTAACTCAACATGAGTTAACATACTCTCATACAGTTCATTTGACAGGCCGGTTGCAAGATCATATTGTAAAGAACACGAGCATCAGCTATCCTAAACCATCAGCAACACAAATCTACTATTGATTGCCAGGCTGCCACAACTATATGTTCTAACACAACAAGGGGCTTACTTCAATGGAGAAGTTTTAGACCATAGATGTATATCAGGTGATTGGTCTGAGGGGCTTTAAATGAAAATTGTGACAGCACAACCAAAAGGGGAAAAGGTAAACCAAATTTTACAAAAGGAGTCAATAAGGGCTCAATTTGGATAGAGCCTCCCTGATGTAAGAATTGACAGAAACAAGTGATGGCATCAAGAATACGTACGAAAAGCAAACTACCCCTAGCACCTTTGTCCCTGGATGTGTAATGGTAGAAAAGGTCATAAACAGAAAGGGCACGATCAATTTATAAGCAATGCCAACAACCAACGGTACCAATATCTCAACCAAACAAACAAGTGGTCACTAAACAACAACTACAGCCAAATAATTCAAAGCTTTAACCGTACTAATCGTCAATATGACCAAAAAGGGAAAAAAAGAACCAGTTCCCATACCTCTATTGCCTTGCTCGGCGCAACCCGAATCACATTGACTAAATTCCCCCTAAACAATCCCGTCCACCCATCCACCTTCATAATATCAGTAAACACCTCAGTAGTGGAATTCCCACTACTCCCAACCATCAAATGCGTCCTTATAGTCTCCAACGGCGCCACCGCCGTCCTCGACACCGCTCCGGCCACGGCACCACTAATCAACCTCCTCAGAGAAGGATTAGCAATCTTAATCTTCAACTTCAGACCACCCTTCTTCTTCTTCACCACCCCTTCCCCTTCTACCTCCTCCTCCTTGACCCCAAAATTCTTAATGCCCTCCACATACTTCATGTACAGGTCGGCGTACGGTAGCTTCATGCCGCCGCCGTCCCCGCGCGAGTTTTGCGGGTCCGGCGTCGGCGAGACTCCGAATCCCATTCCGACTTGGGAAACGCTGGCGAATAAGCCTCCGGCGTGTGGATACTGCACCTGTTGGGGACTCGATTGAAACCCCAAATTGCAAACGGAGAAGAACCCATCGCTCCTGTCATCGAAAACCTGAACATCTCTCCGCCCCATTGATCAGAGATCTCAACGATTCCCAAAAGATTCACAAAGATTCGATTTTGGGCAAATGGGTATACAAAGAATGCATTTTTAAGACGTGGGCATGGTGAAAGCGTGGAATTTTTTTTAAGGGAAACAATGGTTTTGAGAAGAGGGGTGGGTGGAAATCCTGGGTTTGGGTTAGAAAATAGACAAGGAGGCGATGAAAACGAAAGGGAAATAAATGTGAGAGAGGAGAGAGAATGTAAGGGAAAACCTAGGAGGGAAGACAGGGTGGGTGAAGAATCTCTCTGCGTGTTTTTTCTCTCACGCAGAGGAGGGAGTGAGAGAGTAGGCTTAAATATGGTGTGGTGTCTCTTGAGGTGGGTGAAGAGAGTTAGGTTTTGTGTCCAGGTTAGAGACGTCTGTATAAAACGACCAGTGCCATTCATATACGCCTTGTCGCTTTGTACAAGTAAAGCTCACGTTTGGGTCTTTCGAGGATTGACCCGCTTTCATTATAAAACTGGACCATTAAAATTAATATCCTATGATTAAGGATTTTTTTAATGAAAAGGTTTGCACTTTAGGGGAAAAAATCAAGAGAAATGAAAGTGTAATCTGCAAAATTAATACAAACAAGATTAGGTTACAATCTAAGCTTACATCTCTCTCCCTTAAATATATTGCTTTGTTGGCAAGGGAAGATAGATCTGTTGGCTTTAATGAAATTTTAATATGATTGATTCATTATATGAGATGAAACCAATCAACGAAATAAAAATGCTGAGCCTTTTTTTTACTTTGGTTATTTTGTACAACAATTACTTATATTTAATGTTAGTAAACAACTAATCATGCACAGCTCTGTTCTGTGTCAGTAACACAATTTAGGGAGGCGTACCAAATCAATGTTCTAACCCTTAAAGTTTACCAATGAGTCTACCATGAGCTAAGTAGCTAGCCAACGCCTTAAAATTTATGCAGAAAAATGGAATAGAAAGAATTGAAAGTTAAGTGTAACAGTCAAGTAGCTAGAATGTTTACTATATATATGATATGTTGCTGCATATGCTGAACCTGGACCAGAATGTTAGCTGGGTTTGTGTTGGAATAGAAATCCGAATAATTTTCAAATATATAGTATACTTTCATTAGTATATTTGAAACCAACTAAACTAGCATATGCTTCAATCAAGCACGTAACAGTATTGCTAATCTAAGGTTACCATTGATGCCGAAGAATCTGATTAATTCTGAGTAATATATATCTGAGGAATCCAAAGCTAGCTAGCGAATGCAAACAAATTCTATAATATACTTTCCCCAAACTTCCATAGTTTTATATGTTAACTTGGCGATAATTTTTTATTTGAGTTGTCTAATATAATACTTCATATTTGATGCTTGTAATTTTTGGTTAAGAAAACAAAGACACGTACTGTATGGTGAGTTTTATGTAATTAGACTCTTTACATGAGCCTCAATCAATTATACACTTACCTGAATTTCACATAATTAGACTCTATTGCAAGGTGAATACATAAACAATAGTGGCCGGTGAGAGATTTTGATATACAACAGTAGCAAGGATTATTTTCTCTTGAAATATTTCACATGTATTCTGCTCGTGTATTACTTTTTTTGTGGAAAAAGAAGTAAAATGTAGGAGACATTCGAACTTACTACTTACTAATGTAACTATTTGCCCCTACCTATTGCAAATATATAGCTTGTACTGCAAGAATTTTTAAGCATATTCATAGTTTCAAAACCTTTTTCTCCTCAAGGATTTAGAATTAAAGATGTAATGCGTATAATCTAGGTTTATTCTTAAGGAATTTATTCTACTCCATGTGGTTCGGCAGATCAGAATCACAACTGGTCCAATGGTCATAGTGCCACAAAAGCTCAAAATATTGCTCAGCTAAGCCCAGACTCAAAATGATGCATGGGAGTCAAATAATTATCATGATAATTTTGACCGAATAACAAATTGTATATAAGATTATTTTTAATAACTTTATTATTTTAAAAAATATATTTTAATGAAATTGACGATAATCATCCTGATGAAATTGGATTATTATTTTGAAAGTTTGTGATATTAATAGATGCTTGGGAAACAAGGAAAATCAAGATAATTACTCCTAACCGATATAACAAACTAAGAGATATGTTGCAATCGAGGAAAGGATTTCAGGTGTCTTTGTGACCAAGGAATTTATTTTGGTAAATTTTCTCACAATAAATCAATATATAAAAAGAAAAATTGATTGTGTGATGACTGATGAGTAATTCTAGGCCAAGCTAGCACTTTGAAGCGTGTCATGATGACATATTTCATAGTCTACCTTGTGGAAGACTCCCACTCAGACTCTCGCACATATCACAAGTAACACAACTGACCCAAACTCTTGCTCGGGTTTGTCATGAGTTATAGGCTTGTAGCAGGTTGTGCCCTTGTGGTCAAGGAGTCTGATTAACTCAGGTTGGTTGGGTGGGTTGTGTTAAGCGTGACTTCCCCGAAGCCAACAAACCAAGATGCACACATTCACATGGCATTTATTTTTATTTTTTTTGAAGTGAACACACGGCATGAACGTTTTCATCACCAATCACCTTAATGCCTTGGTGACAATAATAATTGCGTTTAATGTTAACCTTCATAAACATTGTTATAGTTTACTGTATTTCCGACATGGTATTCAATTGCGCGTCGACACGTTGATACTGTTGCACGTCATACAATATTATATGTGGATTTCAGAACCATTTGCGGACAGCGGACTCAGTACGTAGTACTTGCTGCTCATTACAAGCTACGCCCACAGAATGTACGGTTTGCTGGTTTTAGTAACCAAAGTCTGGATCGTCCTCTTGTCTCTCTTTCCTGATGTATACTACTATATATGTTAACTCAGATTTCGATTTCAAGGGCGTTTATGATCATCTATGGCACCTACAGCAGCAATGCTCCTTCTCTCTGATCACCCTCACTCTCACCACCTCAAATCAAATTACCCACCACCATCTTTTGATTCTGATCTTGCTCCATTGCCACCACCTGTAACTAGCTTTCTGGGCGTTCAAGTCTCGCCGCTGAAATGTGTTTCGGGACTGAGAACCAGTATCGTCTGCAAAGCAGGAGCAGATTCTGATCACCATGACCGGGATGTGAAGTGCTTGGTTAGTGGTGAAGCGTCTGAGGCTTTAATGGAAAAGAGGTTTGAAGAAGCGCTTCGACTCAGCTGTTGGTAGAAGCTCGAAGCCAACCGTGGAACGTCCTCTATGTGCTTCTGGAGTTCTGATTAATTACATCTGTCTTTTGCTTTTATTCTGCTATAACCTTTTGTATAAATTGTATAGATGAACAATGCAAACATTTCACTGTTGCAACTTGTCCAATGAAAACAGTTTTTTAATTTAGTTTCACCAAAACTTTCAAACATCAAAGTCGTGTATTCGTCTGTGGACTCAATTTTATAGGCATAAACTGTTTGATGAAATGAAAATATGAATGAATGTAGATTTTATTACAAGGGCAAATTTATTTGGATGCTATGGACCTATATATATATATATATATATATATATATATATGAAGGTTTGGCCCGTAAAAAGACCCTACATATTGAGCTTTGATCAAGCAAGACATTGAATATTTCAGCTAATTGTTGCTTAATTAGAGCCTTGTTACACTTAAGATGATTTGTCTTCCTAACAATTTTTCTTAATTTGCAAGAAGCTAGGATACTACTAAAATTACAAACAATTGCATCTATATATCTCTGCATAGAGAGCAATGGTAGTCTGCCTCAATACAGGCACAAACGTTGACACATATATTGCATACTTTATAAACTTGTTATGTTCCTCTGGCTCTACACTGTGGTAGAGTAGGTGCAATCCTGATCGAAGAGGATACACTTTCACTATAGAAAAGAAGAGAGGGGAGCGCCCCCCCCCCCCCCCCCCCCAAAAAAAAAAAAAAAAGCCATAAAAGCGGAAGCACTAGCCATGCATTAGAGTTTTTGATATAAAAAAGTAGTCTAATTCGATATAAAAAAGCACTAGCTAGCCAGGAGTTAGGACCTTGGAGTTTATTAATTCAATATGGGGCACCAAAAGAAAATTCAATGCTTGTGAATCGATATCTCTATGAGGGGGTGGGGGGTCGGTGGGGTGTGTGTTGTTAAGAGGAAATGAAAAACATTCTATATGCAAGAAAGCAGGCAGTGATTGACACTCAAACCAAACCAATAATGGAACCGATGAAAGCTAATTCTGAGTTGACTGGTCTATTTCTATACCTCGCAATCTTGGTAAATGTTAAGCAACTTGTTCCAACCCATGGGATAACGATCAGATCGGAGGTCAACTCTTGGTTTTAATTTTAAGCCTGCAATCACCTTGTTCTTAGACATCGCTCAATAAGAGGATACTTCTACTTCATCTACCTTCGGCGCAAACCATATGATCTAATCTAGTCACCTATAGCTCCACAAAAGGCGAATCAAACTGTGTATTCTTATGCATAGGAGCTGCGATTTCACATTCTTTGAATAAAGAATCAAAGAACAATATCTTCTTTTATTAGAATAATAATCTCAGCACATTTGTCTGGTCAACATACAACATTGATTTTCAATGTTAAATATTGAATTGCTATCTTATTAAAATTCAAACCTTTAGGAGATACAAGGGCTGAAAAATCACAAATATACAGGAAGGATTGGTGTTACCATATTTTGTTTCTTAGAAAGATAACTGAGGCTGTAAGTTTTCTGCAGTAATATTTTCAAATTCTTGACGTTGTCTCTGGAAATAAGGATGAAGACTACGAACTCCCTCCAAGTATACAGGTGTCTGCATTTCAATCAGTCGTGAAACCTGCACAGAAACCACATTTCTTTAACACAGAGTCTCCAAATTTTCGAGCTTAAAAGCCCAAGAAATGTCAGAGCATGCTAACAAATTATGATGAACAATAATAAACAAGAAATAATATCATCCAAGTAGTTGATAAATTATTTCATTCTCGAAATTATTGCAATTCATTATTCATCACAAGATGCTCATGGCCACAAGTGTTTCAGAGAAAAATAACACCACTCACTGCTCGGCGGAAGGCAAACATTTCTTCTTGACCAGATAGCATGGATACTATACCAGTTGGGGCACCTCCTGAACTCACATTCCCTTCTGCTAAAACATCGCGGCGAAGCTTTGCACCTTCTGTCTCTGTTTCAAACTGGAAACTGGAAGCAAACAAGTATGTATCTTCATTTAACCATATAATCCAGCAGATTGCTAACACCATTCAGCAAAATATGTCAATTTTCAAAGCTATAGTGATAAAGGCCGGGACATGGAGTGATGATCAAATAAGTAGGCTATTTTCCCTTCAAATTATTTTGCCCTCTGTAGGAAACTATCTTCGAATTGTCACCAACATGCACCAGGAAGTTTCATGATGCAATGATACAATCTAAACCCTTGAGACCCTGAGTGTTACTAGACTCTAACTGACACCAGTGATAGGTCCTCATATTGTTCTCTTCAGATTGAGCTAATAAGCAAAAAGTTGCTCTGCAAGCAGCACAGATCTGCTGGACGATATAGACTATATTCTTCAGAGAGTATTATTCAAAAACACAGCAATCGGGTGCAATTCCTGACCTATAATGATGATCTTGAAGCATCGGCATCTCTTGCTATCATTAATTAACATCAACATTTAGACTAAAGAACAATTACCTCTCTAGATCAAAAAGTGCACCCTCTTCAGTTCCTTGAAACAAATCATCAATAGAAGAAGCTGCGAAACAAAATAGGCGGCAATGATGATTGTATAACTCATCAACGAGGGTAATAAACCTCCGTGCCTGAAAATTTTGAAGGGAAGTTGATCTTAGAATGGATGCATATAGAAGCATATAAAATAGAAAATGTACATAAATATAGTACGTGTACAAATATCATACTAATTATGTATTACTTACTTGCCTAGTACATTGTGTGTGTGCGTCTCCATGTTAAAGTTGTCTCTGAACATATTGGGACATAAGTTCACCCTCTCCCCACCCTGGACTTTTTCTTTTCTTTTCTTTTTGGAGAATCAAAGTACCAATTTACAAAAGCATGGGTTTAATGTGAAAGAAAGTACTCATCTACACATCCCCCAGTCTCATTCTCTCTCAATATCAATTAATGTGAAAGAAACTACTCATCTACACATCCCCCAGTCTCATTCTCTCTCAATATCAATTAATGTGAAACAAAGTACTCATCTACACATCCCCCAGTCTCATTCTCTCTCAATATCAATGTATGCCCACTTAACTCCTATTAACTATTAAGATATATGTATAACTTAACTTATGTTATTGTATAGAACTTCTTTTCAGTTATACTTTCAAATTGAAATGAAGAAGGAGAAGAACATGAAACAGATGAAAAACAATATAGAAAAGTAGAGATAGTACCTTATCACGGATACGCATACTCATCACTGGAATGCCAGATATGAAGACGGTATGATAATTTTCTGCTACTGCAATATAATCTGCTGCACCTACCTGAAGTCAATACACAAAGGAGAGTGAGTTTTGTTAGCTTCAAGAAAAAAGCCCTACGCATTAGATACAAGAAAGTGCTTAATTACGATTTTCCTTATAGGTAACTCTAAATAATGTCATTCTGCAGCCAAGTAGTCTTAATCAAAATATTTTGCAATTCAGTACTCGTTACTTAATAAATTTGAGAACGGAGAAAACCTCCATAAATTCTATTGCACTTAAACTGTCATGAGTGTCATCAGATAATAATGAACGATAAAACATAACAGCACAGAAACGCAAACACTTACAGGACGACCACATAGATACTCAAATGTGAATCGTGCTACTCCATTACAGCTTTCAGTAACCTCCAGTTTTCTGATTTAAGAAACAAGGGTCCTACAATTATGTAAGGTAATACTAACAAATGTATGTCTTTAGATTTTGAAAGAAGTACAGACCAAAAAATATATAAAAGTACCTTCCGAACATCACCGAAACAGTACTCGAGGTGATCTGTTCCCCTACTTGGCTTGTGACTTCTTGCCACTTTCTCTCAAATTTCTCCAGAGCAATGTTGTCTGAAGGCCAGAAGTAGTGATCCTATATGTTTAAGCAGGTAAAAATTTGACCACCAGATTTCTTATATACGTAACTTAAATACCAGAAGAAAAGAAAAATACTTGAAAGGAAAAATAATCTAACTTTACTTTCAATTGTAAAGTGAGAAAGTAAAGTAAGATACAAAAATGCCCAATAGATTGATACGTCATTGATGCATATCCATCAAACATTACTGGAAGACAACCATGAGATACACCATTAATATATGAATCTATTGTTATTAAATAAGGACTTAAGGCACTTATGCAAACTATTAGAACTTACACTATACATGGATTTGAAATAGAGAAAAGCAAAGCAATTACTAAAACGTATCATACTCACCTGGTCCTTAGATCTTTGATTTTGAGCTATAACACGGCGATAATCTATCTCACTTCCAATCAGAACATTCTCACAATGCTCATTCAATTTGGCAACAAACTTTTGGAAGATCTCCTTCTGCATGCCATCCTGCATGAGGAATTTTAGTGAACACCATTAATCTTAGGCAAGGTGGTTTCTCTATAAGATTCACTACGACAGAAACCCTCAAAAAATGATATGTTCTTATCAAAATAGCAGTGAACCAAGTTGCTAAATAATTTGGAGAAAATGATGTTATTTAACACTCCACTGTCCTTATGCAAGGAAGTTATACGAATAAAATTAAACAGATATGTTGCAAAATGCCAATACCATAAATAATAAATAAGGTCACAGGGGTTAAAAGACACACATGCACACCTGATTTAAGTCTGTTGGTGCTCGGTTACTGGTGGCCACAAAAACAGTTCCAGTACTTAGCAATCTGCTAACAATTCCAGATAAGGCCACAATAGCAAACACATCAACAGTCTGTAATAAGAAAGAAATTCCAAGTCATAAAATGAGCTGCAAATTCTATAAGCTTGTTTTCATTTATTTTTCCCCATCTATAACAGGTTTAGGAGTTTGTTAATGCTAAAATTAAGCTTTAGAAAATAACTAAATGCAATAGAACCTCTAAGATGTCCAATGTCCAACATTGAATCAGATATAAAGATCTTCAATTGTCATAAAAGATAAAGAAGGGATGGAAAGGGGAAGAGCAGATAAGAAGAGATCTTGAATCAACTTCTAACCGAACACCTACTTGTTTTCTTTGTTATTCATCTTACATATCACCTGATCACCAGATCATCTTTAATCTATATAGCTCTAGTTTGTCATCATATCATATCAATCTGATAAATGAAAGCCTCTGTGTTCGTTCATCAAGTAACTTCTTCAAATTCTAGTCGTTATTTCTTGAATGAAAAGCAACAAGGTTTTAAATGAGTCATTAATACTTGACTAAAGAGACAGTATGTCAAATTATAATGATGACCCATTCTCCTAATTAGAATGTATATACCCTATTATGGTCGGGTCTGGTGTGGAATGAACTTTTAACAGTATCAAAAAGAAAAAAAAGAACTCATTTAGCACATATTTAACCAGACCTGTATCTCATCAAAACAGAGAATGCTGCCACCCTTTTGATCTGCCTGCCGATCTAGGAGAAGCTTATCTGCTACAGCTGGAAGAATGTTTTTCATTTGAACCTGTTGTTTGTAGTTCTCTTCCGCAGCTACCCACTCCTTGACCTTTGAATCAAAAGGTAGACTCATTATCCAATTAGCAATGCTGGACTGCAAAGACTTATCCGCCACTTGGTTTTTCCAAATCTGATGCATTTGTTCATTAATTTTCAACATAGCCTGCAAATAGAAAATCAAGGGTTTAACCTTACATTATTAATGGTCAACTTAAGGAGAAGATCATCCATATCTTCCACGTTTCAAAAACATAAAACAGGTACACATGAGCACGATCAGTTAATCCTATATAAAATCCCACCTCATGGAAGTGATATCTCTTTCGATGCTTAACAATTCCTTCGGTGGCACTATAGAACATGTCCATAAGCATCGTCTTTCCTGATTACAATATCAAACTTTGATTCATATATCCACATTCACTTTACAGATACAACACAAATGCAATACAGAACCATACCGCTTCCAACATTGCCATAAATATACAGTCCTTTTGGAGCTGCAGGAGCAATTGGACGACGACCAACTATGGAGTCTAACTTCCTCTCCCGATTAAGGTACGAAACCCATTTCCCAACTCCAGGTTCTACATTCTCAGGTCTTTTCCTGAGCCAAAGCAGAATCATAACTAACATTGATCCACATAGCAATACAGTACAAATTCTCTTAAGCATTTTCGATAAGCTGTGGTCTAGTGTGGCTTACTTGGACATCCATCTCTGGAAAAGCTTATTGCTTCGGTTGTTCACTGACGTCCACATGTCATCCTTCTGCTTATTCTCAGCTTCCTCCATTAAAATCCTCCGCCGCTCATTCTCTCTCTTCTTCTCCCAATTCGCCAGGCTTGTCTGCAAAAGTTGACATAAAGGTTCAAACTTTGAATTCTCAAACTCCACAATTGAGCTCAAAGTTCAAAAAACTTACATGATATTCCTCCATATCTCTCTCATACTGCTCTAACCTCCCCAGCAAGTTCTCCAATTGCGAAGCCACCGCTTCTTGGTTCGGATCATGTTGCAGCTTCCCTTGCTCAACTAAACTCTTGTACTGCGTTAATGGCCCTGAAACCACAAACCCTATCAGAATCCAAAAATCACAGCTTTATTGAAAATTCACAGAGAATAGATAAAAAAAAAAAAAAAAAACCTGTAAGCTTTCTGGAGTTGGAAACTGTTCGATCACAGTAACAGCGAATCGCATTGAAGCCTGAATTGGCTTTTGGGCCGCGAACGAGCCCAAATAGGATCGCTGAGATTGACGAAGCTTTTCTCATTCTGTTCTATCAAATTTTCTGCAGTAACGTTTCAGAATACAAAAGCGTTACCAGAAACTAGGAAAGTAAACGAAGAAGCGACGTGGCCGGTTTTCCTACCAGCCACTTGGAAAAGCGAAAAGGAGGTGGGGAAAAACGACGACGAAATCTTCGTCGTTTTCCATTCCCATTCCCATTCCCATTCCCTGCTATATAACCTCGTGTTTGATTAGTGATAGCCGTTGGGGGTTTTGAAATGCAATATTTCCAAACCCTCAAGAGAAGCAAGCTCATAATTAACACCAGAGAAGCAGAGCAGAGCTGCTTGGCTCTACTCCAACTGTGCGACGTCGTTCCGAAGCTGACGCAAATCCAAGCCCACATTGTCAAATTGGGCCTCCGAAACAACCCCTTAGTGCTCACCAAGTTCGCCTCCACCGCCTCCGACCTCAAGGCCATTGACTGCGCCTCTTCCTTCCTGTTCTCGCCGGATTCCGATACCCATTTATACGATGCGTTTCTCTTCAATACCGTCATCAGGGCTTACGCTCAGACCGGCCATGCAAAGCATAAAGCTTTGTGCTTTTACAGAGTTATGGTTAAAGGTGAAGTCTTGCCTAATAAATTCACCTACCCTTTTGTTCTCAAGGCCTGTGCCGGCGTCGGGGACTTGAATTTGGGGAAGTCGGTTCATGGGTTGGTGGTGAAATTCGGGTTCGGTGATGACGTCCATGTTCGGAACACCATGGTTCATATGTACTGTAGCTGCCGTGGAGGGATTGAAAGTGCACGAAAGGTGTTCGATGAAATGCCGAGCTCGGACTCTGTTTCGTGGAGCGCGATGATTGGGGGGTATGTGAGGGTGGGGTGGTCTAGTGATGCGGTGGAGTTGTTTAGGGAGATGCAGATGGCGGGAGTGAGGCCGGATGAAATTACTATGGTTTCGGTTTTGTCTGCGTGTACCGATTTGGGTGCGCTTGAGCTTGGCAAGTGGGTGGAGTCCTACATTGAGAAAGAAGGGATTCAGAAAAGTGTGGAGCTTTGTAATGCGCTCATTGACATGTTTGCTAAGTGTGGCAATGTTGATAAGGCTTTGAAATTGTTTAGGAGCATGAATGGGGGAACAATTGTTTCTTGGACTTCTGTGATTGATGGTTTGGCAATGCATGGCCGCGGAGAAGAGGCTGTTTCTTTGTTTGAGGAAATGATTGGAGTCGGGGTGGAACCGGATGATGTTGCATTTATAGGACTGCTTTCGGCTTGCAGTCATTCCGGGTTGGTTGATAAGGGGAAGAGGTACTTCAGTATTATGGTGGAAAAATTTGGACTTGTACCTAAGATAGAACACTATGGATGCATGGTGGATATGTTATGCCGAGCTGGACATGTCAAGGAGGCATTGGAGTTTATTCGGAGAATGCCTATTCAGCCAAATCCAATAATTTTGCGAACCCTAATCAGTGCTTGTCGTGCGCATGGTGAGCTCAAGCTTGGTGAGAGCATCACCAAAGAGCTAATCAGGGCTGAACCTAAGCATGAGTCGAACTATGTCCTGCTTTCCAACATCTATGCAAAAATGAACCATTGGGAGAAGAAAACCAAGACTAGAGAGGCTATGGACAAGAAAGGGATGAAAAAAATCCCTGGGAGCACTATGATTGAGCTCGATAATGAAATTTATGAATTTGTGGCAGGAGATAAATCGCATGAACAGTCTAAAGAGATTTATGAAATGGTTGATGAAATGGGGAGGAAGATGAAGAGGGCTGGATATGTTCCCACTACATCAGAGGTTTTGCTAGACATTGATGAAGAAGATAAAGAAGATGCTTTAAATAGGCATAGTGAAAAGTTGGCCATTGCTTTCGCTCTCCTGAACACAGCACCAGGAACTCCTATTCGCATAGTAAAGAACTTGCGGGTTTGTGATGATTGCCACTCTGCTACTAAGTTCATCTCTAAGATTTATAATCGAGAAATAGTGGTGAGGGACCGAAACAGGTTTCACCATTTCAAGGATGGTCTGTGTTCATGTAGAGATTTCTGGTGACAAACTAATGACAATTTCATGAGTATTAGTACATTTTTTGAATGACACTTGTCTGGTAACTACAATGATTGACAACTCCCCATATGCTAGTTAATGAAATTATTCTTGACTATGTTGATGAACTCTGTTTTCATAACAGGGAATGGACTCGACTTTTTAAAAGTAACAGATATTGAAACTTCTACTAAACAAATTCAAAAAAGTCTACTCAACCCTGTTTTCATTCCAGGGGATGAACTCAACTCTTTACGTACAAATTGATAGCTGATATATGGCTTTTGTCAATTGTAGATTTTGAGGAAGCTCTGAAGGTTTTGGTTACACAGTTAAAGAGTAGACAGTGTCCACATTGTCCGCAATGAGCATGCACATGTTAGATTTTTCTTATCACAGGCAATAAAAGGAGGAGTGCATGACAGATGATTAAGATAGAAATTCTCAAACCAGGATCATAGACTCGTTGGCCAGTTTTGTTTTGTTTTTGTGAAATAACTGGATGAACTGATAGAAGCAGAAAGAACCTACACACGACAAATTTTGCTATCAGCATCAAGATGAATGGCATGTTTTCAACCTCATGCAACATCTTTGTTCAGACCTTCGAAAGAAACAATCTAACAATGGGAACTTCCTCGTTGATATGAACTCTAACTACCCCTTCCTGAGTTTATACCCCAGTTTTAATATGAGATGCAATCATTTTCCTATGCCATCATCAGTAGCTAGCAATACGTCTCCTTAATTGTGTTTAGACTCTCAAGAAAAGTTCTGTATTGTTTGGCGGTTGAAGCATGGGAGTGGAACTCACCCGGCCGGCGGTGGCTTGAAATTCAGTGTTTTTGTCAAACAACCCTAAGTTTGGTGATTTTATGGGCTAATGGCATTTAGAGAAAATTAGAGAGGTCTACTTAGTAAATTAAGTATTTGAAAAACTAAGTTAGATGTCTAATATGTAAAATGTCAAATTTAGAGGTATGAATAGAAGCACCATTTTGAATCATAAGAACTATTCATCTTGTTCTTTCTTCCAGCAGAAGTAAAATAAACCTCTTTAGTTGGAAGTTGGGCCGAATCTCTTTTGAGAGATTGGGCTTTGATGAACGGATCAATTGTGAACTCTTGACCCAATAGCCCATAGAAGAAGTGCATGCGCCGTCGTCAGAAAGATTTCTCTTTCCACAACTACGACGGCATGGCGGAGGTCAACAAAACCAAGAAGGGCAACAAGGAGAAATTCAACGTGAAAATGAGAGGCCTGGCTTGCCTAACTCTTGGATGACATGTGTTTTGCAGTTGTAGAAAACCACAGCGGAAGCGATTCCGACACCATCAACGAAGACGATGCAGCTGAGTACGACCAGGCTACCAGCCGGTCTCCGTCGTCGATTCTGAAGACGACAACGATCAGCATCTCCAAAACGACGTTGTTGCTGTTGTTTCCCACTCGCAGCTGCTCCCCAACAGGCGCCGCCCTGCAACTCCTATTGAAACGGCGACACTTTGTCGAACCAACCACTCAAAACATCATCGTAGTCCAGCTTCAACATCAGCCCACACTCTGAATCCTCCTCCTTCGGACTCTTCTCCTTTGGCAGCAACTCCGCCAGCTTCGACTCCACCACCGCTAGCTTCTTCTTCTTCTTCTTCTTCCAAGCAGAAGATGGGGCTGACGGAGCCGAAATGGATGGCCGAGATTTGTTGAATTTGGGCCAGATTTCAAGAGGATTGACGGTCGGGAAATTCCACCAGTTCATCCTGCCAACACTTCCTCCATCCTTTTCCCCCAACCCTCTTCCCCCTCACCCCACCGCCACGTCATCGCCGTCTCGCCGTTCTAATCATCCGGACCAAGACTTGGGTGTCCCGAGCCTGAATGGAGGAGGAGAAGAAGAAGATGGAGAAAATGGTGGCTTGTTCTAATCTTCTTCAACAATGGCACTGGAAGTTACTTGCAAATTTCCTAATTATTTGGGCTTTGGAAGAACAATTATGTTTAGGGTTTTGGATTTGATCTGTTTCCAGTAAGAAGAGATGAATAAGAGAGAAAATTTAATGAATTGAGGGCAAATCAGTCTTTGTAGCCTCATTTAATAAGTCATATGCATCGTACGTGGTCAAATTGATGGTGCCGTGATGAAAAATTGACGTAATGTATCACGTTGATACAAAAAATTGAGTCTGGGTATTACTTTAATAATTTTGTAAGTTCGGATATCATATTATTAGTTACCCAAGTCTCAAGACACTGTTGGTGTAAAAAAACTCAATTATCATGATAAAACCAATCTTCCTCTGATCCAACATCCACATTTCTAAACAATGCGAACGCTGTTAGCCTCTGTCTAAACAAATCAATGATATCTTTTATATTTTATTATTGTTAATATTTTTTGAATAGAAACAAAACATATTGAAAAAAAAAAGATATAAAAGAGAAAGTGGATGAGGAGTCCACAGAGGAACAGAGCTACATGCAAAACGAACAATAGCAACAACAAGACTAAAATTGTAACGTCATGAACTTAAAATTTATTGGTTTACTTGACATTTAGACGGTAAACGACCTTTACTTCACTTTTACTGTCATTTTGGTATTTTTAATAGCCCTAAAAGTTAATTTTTTGATCGGATCAAAATTTGAGAAAGTTTCCTTCATGAAAGTTGTAGAGGACGTTGAACCGAGAGCGTGTACGTAAAAATCAGAATTCGTATGTGAAAGTTATAAGTGAAAAGACAAATTTACTGTTCATGATAACTCTCTCTTAGAGGTGGCAAACGGGCCGTTAAGCACGAGCAAGGCACGAACCCGGCACGCTTAAAAGAGGCCCGGCACGGCTCAAGCCCGTTAGTGGCCCGACACGACCCGAGCACGTTAGAATAACGGGCCGGGTTGGGCCTAGGAATATTGGCCCATTGGCCCGGCCCGACCCAAGCCCATAATCGGCCCGGCACGGCCCGAGCACGACATATTGTGGGTCGGTCCATTACAAACACAAAATTTTATTTTGTTTTTAAAAATATTTAAAAATCACAATGATGAGATTTGAATATTAGACCTCTTTATTTAAAATCTCATGACAATTCCACCAATGCTATTTTTTTATATTATCAAAATAGTGAAATAAAACATTATATCCTTATTTTGACATAAAGTATTTTTTCTAATCTATTAATATTACAACTATAGAATGAAGGAAAGAATATTATGATACTAAATCTTCATTATATTAATAAAGATTAATCTCACAATAATATACTACGAGCAATATATTTTGAGTTATTTTTTTCTTTCTTTCTTTCTTGTAGTGGAATATAAAAAATATTAGAAAACTAATGTTAAAAAGTTAAGATTAACAAAAAATATTGTAGAACTTAATTTATTTTAATTTTCTAAATAGTTAAATAAAATTAATTTTATTTATTCAAATTAAGATTTTAAAATCGTGCTTTATAGTGTGTAGGCACGAGCACGGCCCGTTTATTGACACGGCACGAGCACGGCCCGACATGATACGGGCTCGGGCCATGGGCCGGACCGGGCTTAATGTTTAAGCAAATGGGCCGGCACGAGCCCGACACGATAATAAATGGGCCTGCCCAAGCACGGCACGAAGCACGATTAGGCCCGCTTAAAATGGGCCGGGTCGGATCGGGCCGGCCCGTTTGCCACCTCTACTCTCTCTATATATAAAGAAACTTACCGAGGTAAGTTCTCATTTCAGAACTTACCCGGCCTCTCCCTTTTCCCCCGCGTCACCCTCCCTTTTTCTTTTTCCGATTTCTTCGCCGTCGGGCATCCGATCGATGTGATTCTAGTTGTCCTTGGACCATCGCTTCCTCCTCTACACGGTGGTACCAATGGGTATCGGCGATTTGGCCGGAAAACCCCGAATTTATACAATCATTTTTAACTGTAGCAGTTTGCTTCTCCGGTGAAATTCTCCAGTTTTCGGCTATCTCCGGCGGTGAAATTGATTCTATTAGGAGCGCTTCGAGTCACTGATCATCTTCCCTTAAGACTTCTAGCTGAAATTTCCACGTTTGAAAGATGAATTTGAAGGATTTCCAAATTTGTGGGTTTAGAGATTCCAGGTTTGTGTTCGTCGGCAAAATTGGAGCACTTTAAGGTATTTCTCACTTGGTCACAGTTATGAAAATGCTTAGAATGTTGACATGATGATGCTGGTAAAATTTGGTAACTAGATATAGTGGTTAACCGGCGGTGCGTGAATAGTGGAGGCGTGTGAATAGTGTCGGTGCGGAACAGTGCGGTGTGTAAACAGCGATTCAATTATGTTTTAAGCCATTAAATCTTATAAATATTATAGAGCTTATATATGAGGTTTTGTGAAGTTTGGTGAAGTTTGAAAGGATATCAGAGAGGATTTGAGAAGTTGAGATTAAAGGGATTTGGAATTCGATTTTAGTTATCGTAAAGTTATTTTCCGTCCAGTAATTATTTATTTACGGACTATATTTATGTTCAGGGCGACATACCGAGCTATTGTTCGATGAAGGAACTCGCATGCGTGATCACCTTAATAGTATTGTGAGTGGATTTTTATTTTCAAAGAATGATGCATGCATTTAGTTTTCCCGAAATAACATTTCTTTATTCCTTCATTATCGAGCATAATATTTTGCTTTGGATTATAATTTTGACTTTGATTTATTTTTTTATATGAATTTCGAATATAAAATTGCTATGCTCGAATTTGAATTTATGAATTGTTTTCGGGGAATATAAATTGATTTTTGGAGATTTATTATGCTTTATCTCGATTATGATTTGAGAAATGGATTTGTGATACTATTTCTTGGATATTGAGTTTTCGATATTTGTCTCCGATATATGATTATTATTTGAAAATGTGATTTACGTTGATTTTCGACGAATTATTTTCTGAAGTGATTTTCAGAATTTAAGATTATTTTTATTCATCGATTTTGGGATTTAGAAACATTATCGAAAATGGGATTTCATGAGGAAATTATAATTATCTATTATTTCTCTCCTATTTATTTATGACTTCGAGAATATTTTGACGTTCAGAGCCACGTCAGTGGTATATATTTTACTTCTTGTGAGACATTGGGGAAGCCTTTCTTATTCCCGATTTTTCGTGATTTTAACCCACCATACCTGGGTCGATATATTTTATTGCTAGTTAGCCTATTAGTACTCCTCCCCGCTTACTCTGTGTTTGAGGGTGAGTTGAGCAGAGCATGGAATGCTTAAGAGTGTGGGACACTCTGCCCGAGCTTGGGAAGCTCCCTTATTTGTATGGTGAGAACTTCTTCCCCATATCTTACAATTACTTGACTAGTGTGACTAGTCTGATCTTATTTAGCCAGCGGGGCTAATCTTATCTTCTCAAGTACCGGAGTTTCAGTTTTGCTATTATTGGTTGTTTTGACTAGGTAGTCGGCTTTTGGTAAGCTAAACATTTTTCGGTTTTCTATTAAATTATTGAATACATTAAGTTTTTAAAGAAATAAACGTGGGAAAGTATAAACTTCTTTGAATTTACTGTTATTTATTTTTATCCACTCATGCTAACGTTTTTATCTACTTTCCCATGGGCCCTTCGGTTTCATATGCCCAGTTTGCAGGCGAGGTTAGTCGAGGTCGGACGTACAGGGAGTTGAGGCATAGCCAGCACTACTTCCACTTTGTAGGATCGAGCAATCCTTTCTCTTTTCGTTTGTTTTAGAATTGCTCTGATACCCTATGAATTTTTGTTTATTGTGAAAATGAAGTTATTGGTATTTGGGGGAGCAGGATGGCTTAAGAAGTATAAGGATGATTGCTTAGGAGTGTGGTTTGAATTCTTTGCAGGTTAGGGTTGTCCATTTTTAGGGAAAGTTGTGTTGAACTTTTCTCGAAAAGTGGACCTCGCAGGGCCACTTAGAATTTCATGGTGAAATTCTGGGTTGGGCCCTGTCAAAAATAAAAACAAACAGTTCCGCAAACAATTTCAGACATAAAAGGTTTAAGTAAACTCACAATTTTTCACACATAAGAAAGAAAAAACATCATATACCATGAAAAGCAAATTACCAGACAAGAATATGTACACCATTTTTCAACTTTTGAAATTTGAAGGAAAACTATAAAAATTCTAGCTTTGTTCTTTCTAAAAAAAAGCTTGCTTCTAAGTAGTTCAATAGTTATCATGCTAAATTAGTGAAATGAAGAAAAAAAAAAGGAGAAGACTAGAGAAGAGAAGACAAAGATCAGTCACTAATTTGGTGTTATTGAAATTATGTTGGGGTATTTTTGGTATGAAAAATTGATTTCGGATTGGTTGATTCCTAAACTCATCTCCTCCTTAAGTTATCGAATTCCTAAGTATTCAGGAATTAATTCCTGATAAGGATGTGCGATCCACATCCATTCCAATTCACTTATATGTAAGTAAACTATAGAATTCTCTTATCCCGAAATCATTCTACGAATTCTCATTCCAATTTCAAATTAGTATACGTGACATTAAATTGATTCTCGCTTCATAGTTGAAAAACTAAAAACGGTACGACTCCTTGATATTGTGGGCGAGTGGCAACCCCAAAGCCCAAACGGCCCACAAGGCAACGTATTCCAAGTAAACGACAATCATCAATTTATAAAAGCAATCGAAAATGTCCCTCCCCGCTGCAGCTTGCGATGTACCTACCAGTCCCCAATCTGAAAAGTCAAAACCCCTCCCTCCTCTCCCAAAGCAAAGCGTCACCTCTACGCACCGCCCCTCTCAAATATCAAGGCCGAAACTGCAAGGGCCCCATTCTACGACACGTTGCGTGCACTTATTGGCCATAGTACACCGTGTCCCTCTCTCTTTAGTCTTTTGTCTTTTGACTGTTTGGTTAGGCCTTTGGTTTGCATCACTCCTCTGCTTATCATACACGCACAACTCGCTATAAAAGCTCACAGTGGTTAGCCCAATTTAGTCCAATCACACACACAAAGCATTTCACCACTTATCTAAAAAGAGCGCCCACTGGTGTATCTTGAGAGAACTTTTCTATCACATACAAAGGTGCGTCCTCGATCATTGACTTGATTAATTTTCTGTGTTCGATTCCTTTTCTTTTGTTTTTTTCGTACACTTTCTAGTACATTTGTTAGTTTCGTAAGTGAAGACTGATTACCATCTGGTTGAAAGGGATCTGTTTTTCCTTCGCCCCAGGGATTTCTCTCTGTCGGCTTGATAGTCTGTGGCGGCGATACCTCCACCCTCCATGGGTGGTTTTTGCTTGGGCCTGTCCCAAATCTGAGGTTTGATACCTCTTATTTCCCTGTTTTTTTCGTTTTCCTCTTCTTTTCCTTTGTTAAATCCTTGTCAGCCCCATTCTTCCTATTCCCAGATTTAGTTTTATTCTCCCATCCGTTTCATTCCTTGATTGTCGCTGATTTCAGTGACTTTTTTCTTAAGCCTTCCGTCGCCGTGGTTCTTGGTTGGGTAGCATAGTTTGTGGGCTCGCTTGTTGGGCCTTTGTTTCTGTTTTTGTCTTGGTTGGCCTAGTTGGGCCATTCTTGTACTGTTTGTTTTTAATTTTAGATAACTTTTCTGCTAAAAAATATATATATATATATATAAACTTTTGTGTCGTTTTTTTTTTTTTTTGAGGAGAACTTTTGTGTCGTTAGAAGCCCACGCTGCGCATGCATCAGTTTTAATGTTCCAAAGTTACTAATATAATCGTATCAAAAAAAAAAAGTTATACTAATATAATGGTAATGTTGAGCTTCACACCCTCGCACAAGATTTTCATTTTTTTTTTTTCGTTTTTTTGAAACTCTCTCACACGCAGCATACATACTCATACATTAGCGAATCGAGATGCAGAAAATTCAAGACACAATTATGTATTATTGTGAGAAACATGGCCTGTGTGTATTGTATAATACGTATGGTGCTGAATATGTCATACTGAATGATAATAAACTTTTATGTGGTATAAAATCTTTTTTAAAATACTAAAATATATTTTTCTCAAACAGTGAAAACTTACCTTTAGTCGTTTTCACACCTATGGTTAAAAATTTTGTTAAAAAATTCATAAATTGTTGTTGTGCCAATTAACTTTTGACGTGACACTACCACTGCTCAGGAGACAAACGGGGTAGTGTTATGTCAGTGGTTAACAGTACGCCAACATTTAACGAAGTTTTTTTTTTTATCTTGGGTATCACATCGAATAACAGCGGAGGTGTAGTCATGTCTATAAAATTATAAGATTTGAAATTTGAGCATGAAAGGAAAATGCCCCATAGTTTGGGGGAAAATATGATCTATTTATTTTGGAGAATGTAATTTATACTCCCAAAAAATTTGCAATTCACCCTCATTTTTTTATATTTTATAATGAATTTTTCACCCCTAAATTTTGGTTTTTATAAAATACAAACTTTAAGATACTAAAAATAAAAAATAGAGTGTATTATAAAATGAAGCGTGAATTTCATTCATCTTTACTTTTATAGAAAGTGATCCTATGATGTTACACTTCTCAATAAATTTTAAGATGCACGTGTACTCTACTTTTAACTTTTATGTAGTCAAAACACTTTCCAATAAATTTTACTTTACTTCTAAGTAGTAAAAAAAGTCGAGTTCCAAATCACTTCCATGAGAAAATGTTCACTACCAGTAAGCCAGTAACCAATAGATGCATACTACCTGCTTCTCAAAAAAAAAAAAAAAAATATTGTACCCTCCCTTAGTAATTACCTGTTTGATTGTGGTTTCAGTAATCTGTAATCGTCATCATCCAGCAGGAAAATGGAAGGAAGTGTTGTTGCTGCTCCAACTGATATAGAAACGGGAATTGTTGTACATGCTCCAGCTGATATAGAAACCGGAATTGTTGTACATGCTCCAGCTGATATAGAAACCGGAATTGTTGTACAGGCTCCAACTGATTTAGAAACGCGAATTGCTGTACATGCTCCAACTGATATAGAAACGGTACCTGCTCCAACTGATATAGAAACGGGAATTGTTGTACCTGCTACAACTGATATAGAAATGGGAATTGTTGTACCTGCTCCAACGGGAATTGTTGTACCTGACCCAAAAAAAATAGAAAACCCGTTAGAAACTTTGAGAAAGGAGTTGGATTGCTTGTCTCCCCGGTCCCCTTCGCGTTGCATCTTCCGGGTTCCTGATCGACTCCGACGTGTAAAGGAAGAGGCCTACACACCTCATGTAATCTCTATAGGCCCACTTCATCATGGAAAAGAAGCCTTGAAAGCCATGGAAGATCACAAAAAGTGGTACCTTAAATGTGTCATGAACCGAACCAATTTAGAGCTGAATGATTACATACAAAAAATAAAAGAACAAGAAGAGAGATTGCGGAGTTGTTACGCAGGGACCTTTGAGTATAAAAGTGATGAATTTGTCAAAATCATTTTAGTGGATGCCTTCTTCGTCATTGAGTTCTTACGTAGGTACTCTAACAGGGAATTGCAAGAAAGAGAATATGATTGCATATTTGGAAAACCAAGGATGGTAGAGGATGTAGTGACTGACATGCTGATGCTTGAAAATCAGCTGCCATTCTTCATTCTTAAGATACTCGATCCAGCTTCTGTTGGGAGTCTCGCCATACAGTTTCTTCGTGAACAGGGTGCTCTGGCATTGGGGATAATGGTAGATGAAGTTTCCCCCAATGTAGAAGGGCAACATTTTGTTGATCTCTTAAGAACGCTATTGATAACTCCTATATCGAAAGAACCATCCATGACCAAATCAGAAAAATCTAAAACAGCACCTTGCATTGAAAAGCTACACCTGGCAGGAGTCAAATTTGAGTTCGTCAGAACCATGAGATTGTTTGACATACAATTCGATAAAGGGATTCTGAGGATTCCAAAATTGAGGACAGGGGATTTGACGGAGCTTGTACTTAGAAATTTAATTGCCTTTGAACAATGCAGTACTTCCGAAGATTATTGCATAAGTGATTATGTTAGCATCTTGGATGAGTTGGTGGACACTCCAAAAGATGTGGAGTTGCTTGTTAAGTATAAAATTATTGACAATGATCTCGGAGGTGGCGATCACGATTTGTCTAGCTTGATCAACAGCCTTTCAACTGGGCTTATGTATCACTTTGACAAATTCTATTATGGTGATCTTTGTGGAAAGCTGGACAAGTTCTACAGTTCGAAGTGGCACAAATGGATGGCAAATTTGAGAAGCAATTATTTCAAGACCCCTTGGACAACCATTTCTTTTATGGCAGCAGTTGTTCTCCTCATACTCACTGCAATTCAAACTATCTGCTCAATTATCTCTCTTAAGTGACTGTTCCTTCATTCTGTCGATCGACTCTGCTATCTCATCCTTTTCCATCACTTTGGAGGCAAAAGATCTTAGTTGATTGGAATAGTGTACGAGGAGACCAGCTTTTCTTGGAGTGAATGCAGTGTGCTTTGTTGTTTGAAGTGTATGCTTGTAGCTAGGGTGATATCCAGTATTATTGTTGAGTTGATTGAAGCTAGTAGAGTGCTTGTTTGGTTTGCTAGGTTGTTGAAATGAATTTGCTACTTAATTCGTTGGTATAATAAGAGAGGAGTTTCATTATTGGAGGAGATAATTCTCAAGATCTCCTCTCCTCCTCTAATTTGAAACTTATTTTAATGGCCACTTGTGTTTGTGATCTTCTTTTTCTTCATATTAAAACCTTGTGCTCACGTCTAACGATCAGTCTATTTTCACTTATGCGGACCTTGGCATTGTAGTTGAATTTTTACAGATCCATGACCATGTTTTCTTGCTTTATAGGAAGGGCAAATCCCTCCGGTGGCACCTGAGGTATCATGACAAAACCTACCTAGTTTTTTATTTATTTATTTTTTTATATTTTTTTACAGCAAGAAATCGATGGTCGGATTGGAATCAACTAGCTCTTGATAATGCTTCACCATATGCTGTCAAATTTGCATCATTCAAGTCCACAAAAATTTCTAAATGAACACTTGGACACAGACATAACCAAAGTTTCATACAAAACTCCGCATAAATTGTTTCCTCGTACGGGCTTGATTTGAATGGATAGTCTTTCTCCAAACCATTCTTCTTAAACATATGAATTTTGAAACAGGCATGAAACCCTTCATAGGTGAGAAACAAGAAGCAGCCAGTTTCTGGGAAATAAAAGTTTGCAGATTCTAACCATCCCTTCTCTAACCATAAGCTGCAAGTGTCAACGTCCAGTGTCAATGCTATTGGCCATACCTCTCCATTTGGAACCTTGAGGAGTAGCTTGATCTGCTAGACGATTTTCAAACATCACCCCAACATAGGTTTCAATTTCCTGGAAGTAACAACTTCGTCATACTAAGATGTGCATGTAATTTAGCATACAGAACAAGCCCAATGTGAATTACATCATTGTACAGATTGAAGTAAAAATCAATGAACCTACATTGGATATGCTTGTTCGGAGTAAAGGCAAATCAACCCGCAAACAAAGGAAGGATGCAAATCTTAAACATGTTATCAACTCGGAAAAAATAATGGATAAGAAGGTTAGTGACATTATGATTACAAACTGGCTCTTTTTTTCTTTTTTTTTGATTGATCAGGTTGTTCATTACTTACATATTGCACATACTTGAACTATATGACAGACACAGAAACTTTATGCACAAGCATCCGCACCCTTTCACGTCCAAGCAAGTCTATGAACACAACATTCACAGGCCCCTTGGTCCTGAATTCACTCCTGCAACCGCGATTATTACTCTTAATCAGCCTGACTGAAGTATGTCATTACAATTGAACTATTGCAGAGTGCAGATTCAGTAGCTTTGAAGAACATTTGTATATGTTTACTCTGTATATGTTGATATTCAGTTAATGTTCAGTTGTTACTCTGTATACGTCTACTTTTGGTAACTGGTAGCAAAGAATCAAAATGATGCAGGTGTTAGGTAGTTTGAGTTAGTACAAGTTCATCCTTAACCAAACTAGTATATAGCGTCAGTTCAATTTCAAATATTGCTACCAACACACTCATACATATCATACGGAGAAACAAACTAAAGGGAAAAAAATACAAACAATACCTAACTTAATGCCTACTCTGAATTTCTATACCTGAGTTTCCGAAACTACACAATGCTACCCCAAATATCTTGCCCGACCCAACATATGTACCTACCGTCCATGACTACACGTTCTGAAAAAAATTGAAAGTGTTTCTTACGATTACACCCAAGAGCCCACTTGAGCAATTTGCCATTCTCCCATTGATTCCTATGAATATAGGAAACTTGTATTTCTCATTCACAAATCCTTCTTTGTTTATGCTGCTAACTCTCAGTTTGGTCCTACTTCTGGTTCATTTTGTTACTAAAAACGGAGGAGGAAACTCAGTACCAAATGCTTGGCAATCGTCGGTAGAGTTTATTTATGATTTCGTGCTGAACCTCGTAAACGAACAAATAGGTGGCCTTTCCGGAAATGTTAAACAAAAGTTTTTCCCTCGCATCTCGGTCACTTTTACTTTTTCGTTATTTCGTAATCCCCAGGGTATGATACCTTATAGCTTCACAGTTACAAGTCATTTTCTCATTACTTTGGGTCTCTCATTTTCTATTTTTATTGGCATTACTATAGTGGGATTTCAAAGAAATGGGCTTCATTTTTTAAGCATCTCATTACCCGCAGGAGTCCCACTGCCGTTAGCACCATTTTTAGTACTCCTTGAGCTAATTCCTCATTGTTTTCGCGCATTAAGCTCAGGAAAATGTTTATTTGCTAATATGATGGCCGGTCATAGTTCTGTAAAGATTTTAAGTGGGTTCGCTTGGACTACGCTCTGTATGAATGATCTTTTATTTTTTATAGGAGATACTGGTCCTTTATTTATAGTTCTTGCATTAACCGGTCCGGAATTAGGTGTAGCTATATCACAAGCTCATGTTTCTACGATCTCAATCTGTATTTACTTGAATGATGCTACAAATCTCCATCAAAGTGGTTATTTATTTATAATTGAACAAAAGGGAGTACGAAAGTAGGTCTAGAGCCTTACATGGGTTGTTTCTTTTTCTTTTTTTTTTAGAATACCGTCTCTCCAAACTCACATAGAAGCCCTCTTCGCACCCTGATCCAGACCCAGCTACTAGAGCATGCTCGGACACCTACATCGAGCCATTCCATTGCGTTGCGAGCTCGGTTATGGAGCATGCTCGGACTCCTTCTAACCGCCACGCTAGAGAAAGAGCTTAGTAAATGGGGAGATCTCGAAAGGTTCCTTCGTACTGGGTGTTACCTTAAGTGGACTTCTAGCCAGCCTAAAGAGAATGGCCAGAGTGAAGTGAAGAAGAGCCCGGAGGAAGGGGCGGGTTTAGTTGTATTAGAATAGCCGTAGGAACAAACCTTACTGGTGGTGAATGTTCATCCTTTTCTTATAAAATTCATGGGATTGATTCTACCTTCAGTTCATCTGGTTCCGCCTCGATGTGAGAATAGCATATGAACTGGAAGTACGCTTCGCCACCTCGACCTCGAAACAGGCGTTGATCGGCTGCAGTCTTCGGGGCGAAAAGGCTTGCCCGCTCCCTTTGGGCTCTACCACCTTTAATTTCAGAACCTGGGGCTATTTGGCCTCTCCCGTGGTGTAACATCCCGAACCTAAATTTACCCGTTTACTAGTCATTTGGACGGTAAACGATAACTAATTTCATTTTTACTTTGTTTTGATAGTTTTAGTGGCCCTAAAAGTTAACTTTTTGTTCAGGTCAAAATTTGAGAAAATGTTCTTCATGAAAGTTGTAGAGGACATCAAACCGAGCGCGTGCATGTGGTTCGTAAAAATCGAAGTTCGTATGCGAAAGTTATAAGCGAAATACTAAAGTTACTGTTCATGGTAGAAAGTATAAATTTGAATTTTTTACTGTGGCCGGGTAACTTTTTCTTTTCTCTTCCTCTCTCGTCCCTCCCGCGTTTTTCCTCTCCCTTTCGGCGTTCTCTGCAACTCCGGCTTTCCCCCCTCCTCCGGCCACCTGGTAGCATAAAGCCAACATCTTTGGACTCGTCTCCGCTCCCTCTAGGCGCCTGTGGTGGTGTTTTGCGGTGGCTCGGCCCGAGGAGCTCGGATTTGAACTGTGAAGTTCACTGTAGCAATCCGGAAGTTTTGTCGATTTCCGGCGATTCCGGCCATCTCCAGCCACCAAACCAGCATCGAAGGTTCGGTTTTTGCCAAGGATCATTTCCCCCCTAACCTTGAGCCACGATTTGCAGTGTAGAGGAGGAATTGAAGATTTGAAATTTTGGGTTACTATTTACGGTTCGGGTTCAAACTTGTCCTTAATTGTTGATGTACTTCTACTCATTTTCTGACTTGGTTATAGTTGAGAGAATTAATGGGTGTGTTGAGAAGGTGCTGCTGCCAAAATTTGGTGGCCATTGGAGCTGGTGGCATTGGTGGCGGCGCCGCCACTGTGGGCGGCGGTGGCGGTGGCTAGGCTAGCTTTTTAATTCCAATTTCTGGCTAGTTAAATCCTATAATTATCCTAGAACTTGTATATGAAGTTTGGTGAGGATTGGTGGAGTTTTGAATCGGTTATAAATTTCTAAAGATTTGGATTTCGATTAATGTTAATCGTGAATCCGATTGTCGGATTTCCTCCATAATTGTTGTAAAGTCTGAATTTGATGATTGGGCAGTGTTGGTGAAGTTTGGTTGGATGTGGAAAAGAATTGGAGGAGTTGAGGTTATGGGTTTAGGATTTAATTATTGTTTATCGTAACATTATTTTCTTCCCGTCCGGTAATTGTTAGTTTACGAATAATTGTGTACAGGACGAGATACCGACTCATCACTTGACGAGGATCCTTACGCTTGGATACCACGTTAGCCGTATACTGTGAGTGGACGTTTGATTTTAATTCATGCATGCAATTAAATTTTCTAAGTTACGAAATTATTTAAATTATCTTTTATTTAATGAGCATATTATCCGATTTTTAATTGTGGAATTATTTATCGTTCGAATTTCGGATTGGAATTTGTTATGCTCCATTTTAAATTTGTTATCTGAAATAATCTTCGACGATTTGTTTTTCGAGATTATTTCCGGAAATGAAAGTATTATTATTTATTAGTAGATTTGAGTTTTCCGAGGAATCTTCGGAAATGGGAGATTTCTTTGAGATTATGAACTTATTTTATTTTCGTATATTGGTTTATGATTTCGAGTTTATGTTGGCGTGCGGGGTCACGTCGTTGGACTATATTTCTTTCTTGTGAGACTTCGGGGAAGTCTTACAGATTTTCGATTTTCGTATGGTTTTTACCCACCATACCTGGGTCGATATATTTTATTGCTAGCTAGCCTATTAGTACTCCTCCCTGCTTACTATGTGTTCGTGGGTGAGTAGAGCAGAGCATGGGATGCTCTAGAGTGTGGGACACTCCAACCCGAGCCCTAGAGGCTCCCTTCTTTCGTATGGTGATGCTTCTTCCCCATATTTATATTATATTATTTTTGACTAGCGAGGCTAGTCCGATTCCCCTAACCAGCGGGGCTGGTCTTATTTTCTTGAGTATCGGAGTTCTTTCCTTTTTGCTTGGTTGTGACTAGCGGGGCTAGTCGGTTTTCTTGAGCTGAACTAAAATTGTTGTGTTTCTTCAAATTGTTGCATGCATCGGGTTTTTAAAGAAATATGTGCGGGAAAGTATAAATTTACTTTCTCCTTATAATTACTTATTTTGTCCACTCACGCTAACGTTTTTATATACTTTTCCCCTGAGCCCTTCGTTTTCAAATGCCCAGTCTGCAGAGTAGCTGGTTCGGCATAGTAGGATTCGAGGCATAGCATCTGCTGTTGTTGTTTTCATTGTAGGTTAACTGTTGGACCTACTTGTATTTTATTTTTCTCTTCCTCTTTTAGATAGCTCTGATAACCTGTGGGACAAATATTGTAAAGTTTGGGAGTTGCACATGTGTTTTGGTTTAGGCTGCAAGATTCGTATTATAGTTGTAAATTGTGGAGTTGTTGTGATTCGGGGAGCAGAGCGGCTCCAGAAGAATAAGGATGGTTTATCAGAGGTATGAATGTGTTATTTACAGGTTTTTAGGTAGTCCATTTTAGGGGTGATTCTGCTGAATTTTTGGTAGAGTTATTCCTAAGGTGGGCCCCACAAGGCCACCTCGGATTTCAGGGTGAAATTCGGGGAGGGTCTTGTCACGTGGGTCCCACCTCACTATGTTCAGTGCCTCTGATCGGATCGATAGATCAGTTACCGCAGGCAGTCTCATTGGTAGTATTTCTTGGAGAAAAGGTAGATGCGTCATCTCCAAGTCAAGGGTTTGAGGTTGTCTCCAAAGACTCTTTTTGGTTAGTTAGGTTCTTACTGGATTCTAATAATAATATATGCCTAGTGGCAAACTTTCTTTATGCCCGCGGATTGAAGCCTGTTGAGTTTCTAAATCGAATGTAACCACCCGATTTCATTGATTCGAGGGAAGATACTTGCTCGACCTTAAGGCACCAAGGGTGAAAATAAGTTTCGAAGTTGGGAGCCTCCAACGGGTTCTGAAAGAATAGAATGAAGCTTCTGTTTCAAAGCCCACTTCTTGTAATCAAATTCATCAAAAAATAACACTTTGTCGGTCATGAAAAAACACTTCTTGGCTGCTGCATAAAAATTCTCTTTTCTCTTCACTGCTCCACTTCACTATGCTCAGTGCCTCAAGTGCTCTAAGTGCAATTCTGGACTCGAACTAAAAATTATGATGTCATTAAAGTACACCACCACAAAAATTCCAATAAATGGTCGAAGCATCTCGTTCATCACTCTCATAAAAGCGCGTCGGCCAAAAGGCATGACCGGCCACTCATATAGGCGGGTTTTGAAGGCCGTCTTCCCCACTCCCTCTTCACTGCCTACTTCGTAGCCTTCTCTAATTCGAATCCGGCGGTACCCGCTCTGCAAATCCAGCTTGCTAAAAACTGTAGCACCACTTAATTGATCCAGCAGGTCATCTAAACGAGGGATCGGAAAACCATGATCTTGTTGATGGCGCGGCTGTCAACACACATACGCCATGATCCTTCAATAAGCAAGGCAGGTACAACATAAGGACTCATGCTCTCACTAATGTGACCTCTTTGCGACTTCACTTCTTATTCACTTCCTCACTTTGTTTACTTCGTAACCTCACTTTGTTTGCTTCGCAACCTCACTTCTTTGACTTTTTAACCGTTTTTGTTCATCTCTTGCAACAAGAAGTGGCACGGCCCCATCCATCTATAGATGTATGACCCGATCGCAACTTCGAATATGGGAGTTGATTCCAAAGCCCCTTTATTAGAATATGATGAAAAGCTGCTCATTGATCTAGGGTAGAAATCATAAATGACATAAAGAAGTGAATAAAGGCTAGCTACGTATAACATCCAAGGCATTGATCGGCCCATGATCTCCGGATTGTCTCAAGCAAGAAAAATAATTAACTTGTAGAGAGGCTACGAAGTAGGCACTGAAAGTGTGCTGAACAACAACGCAGGCTCCAATCAATGCCCAGGTCAATTGCCCAGGAACTGCTATTCTAGGGGACATCCCATCGGCTTCTTATTCAGGAACTATGCTATAAGGGCACTTGGCCCATCTTTACACTGAACACAGCGAAGTGGGAGACCAACAGAAGAGGTGCTGAAGATGAATGTCAATCATACTCAATCAAAAGAAGGGTTTGATCCTGGCTCAGAAAGCTACTTTCGTTGATAAGCTTCTGACTCACTAGCGAGCTGACTTAAAGGAGCCTAAAGATCAGTATCCAATGCCTGACTTGCTTGCTGTCACGGGACATGAAATCCTATCGGAGCGCAGGTTATCACCAGCAGAGGAAGGTACTCATAAGACAGCCTTTCGGTGCCTCAATTCTTTCTGAACCTTCTAACAATGGTGGACAAGTGGAAACCCCAGGTATTCTTTACGGGCCTTGAGCCAAGGCTTCCTCGATTTCAGGAGTCAAAAAAGCTAGCTCGGTTCTACCTTTACTGCTGCCAATTCCTATGAAAAAGAACTTGCTTATTGTTATGTTAGAATGTTAGAATGTCTTCCCCACTCCTATGATGTACAATCCGGGTATCCAACAACACTAAGTACCTAGGGGAATGAACTAAAAAAAGACTTTAGCTAGGACCAGAAGTAGCTAAATCATAGGATCAGTCACTGAAGCTGAGCTTTCTTTTTCATGATAAGAACGAGTGGGTAAGTGTAAGTATGTTGTTATAGCCGTTTCAAAGCTATACTAATGATAGACAGCCAACAGGGGCATCTTCCATAAGGCTATCGGAATGCTGGAAACTCTTCCAATTACATGTTCCGCAGAGTGAGTAAAGCCCTCAAGCGGTAAGAAAACTTAGCTATCTTTATTGACACAACGAGAGCACATCCGGTAAAGGCATGCTGTCCGCCTAAAACATCTGGCTGGCAACTCCAACTATTCTTTTGATAGAGCAAATCCAGGCTGAATGACTTACTCAAAACCGGATTCACCAAACCAGGAATCCTTGCAGAAACCCAAAGAAAGAGGCTCGGGAAGAGGAATTCCCATAGAAAGGACTCGACTTCAAGAAAGAGGGGAATCGGCAGAAGGCACCGAAGGTGAGGCTTACCTTACAAAGTCCCATCGCTCTTTATTGAGCATCCCTTATTACTGATAAAGCTTACTTGCTCTCCATTTGTTCATAACGATCGGAAGTTCTCCTCATCAGCATCTCGAGAGTCAAAAAGAGAGGCTCTGAACGCAGTGAAGCGGCGCTGAAAGCGGAGAAGCGATAATCATTTACGAGTGAGTATGGCACCAAGAATGAATTGACAAGCGGATTACTTTTCTAGTTGGCTAAGCCTATAATGAAAGCAGATATATAGAAAGTGTCAAGTGGGAGATCTTTATAGGTTTCTTTACTTTCAAGCTTTACTTAAAAAAGCAATGGTAAAGTCGTCCCATGTCTTTTTTGGTTGGACCAACCCAACAGGTGATTTACGTCTTCCTGAATTGGGAGAGCAAGAACAAGCCTCTCTTCATTATTTGACTGCTCTGCTCCCCTCAAATGAATGAATTCGTCTTGGTATTGGATCCGCTCTTCTGTTACCATAAGCTCAAAATAGGGGGGCTGTAGGTTCCGAAGATTTTCGATTCGTTGGTGAAGAATAGCGTTCTGTGCTTCACGCTCTTCATTTTGCTTTTCGAGTTGGAAAATTTCTTGGAACAGTGCCTCTCCCTATACCCGGGGAGCTAATTCCCTATGTTGTCTTTGCCATAGAACTGAAAATCTATCCGATTCCAGAACATCCAAATAGAAGCGAGATTGTGGCCCCTCGGTGCATAGAGACATAAGTAGTTGAGACAGTACTGGTTGGTAAAATTCTAAATGTAAGAATTCAAATGAAAAACGAAGAAGCAAATCGATATCGCGCGAAGATATGTATGGAATCAGATTTGCATTTGAATAGAAGACTTGTTGGTATTGTTCAATTATAAAATCTTTTAAGCACGAGCAAGATTCCATTTCGAAAAGGGATTGCAGCAAAACATGCTTTAGTGCGGCAGGACAATTGACTAAACGATGATTTACAAAGCGCAGCCACATCAGGATAGTGAGTGGCTGCCCTTGGAAATATTGTAGCAGTTCATGCGGAGCAGGCAACAGTGATAACGATAAGGGAATGAAAAGTAAAACATCCGCACCAAGCGCAACCATCATTTTTACTGTATGAAATATTAAAGTAAAATCCCGAATTTATGAAGAGAGTTATGAAGAGAAAACGAACGATTCTAACTACAGTTAATATAAGGAAAAAAGATGTTATTGTGAAAGTTTATCTCTATCCTTTCACCAACTGAACGGGAAATGGTTTAGGAAAGGACTTTCGAATCGGATGCGCTCTAGGCCCTGACCCTGCCAACCAAGTCAAAAGAAAGAAGAGAACCAAAGGAGAAGAGAACTTCGTATTTTTATTTTGTTCTACTAATTATCCCTCGCATCCTCAACCGACCATGGCATTGCATCCTTATGATCTATAAGAGTACAATGGTTCTCTGACTTAGGAACATGAAGTCGATCCGGACTTTCAAAAAAGTTCTCTTAGGTTCTTAGTAGCAGTCGGCGACCTTTTCTTCTTTTACTTCACATAGCTTTTCGTCTCCTTGATAGCAGGAAGTTCTCCAAAAGTATGAAAAGCTGGAGGACTTTGTACCATCCATTCCAGTGTGGTTGAATTCTGTTCAACAGCCCAAGGACTTGGAGCACATCTTTTATTATTTCCACTGCTTGAAGTGATTGTTACGACCATGAAGAAACAACAAATCCCAACTACGGATATATAAGAGCCAAAACTGCTAAGGGCATTCCATCCAACGTAAGCATCTGGATAATCTGGAACGCGACGTGGCATACCCGAAAGCCCTAAGAAATGCATGGGAAAGAAGGTCAGATTAACCCCGAAAAAAGTGATCCAAAAATGGATTTGACCTAAAGTTTCAGGGTATGTCTGACCAAAGATTTTTCCCACCCAATAGTAAAATCCTGCAAATAAAGCAAAAATGGCTCCTGTAGAAAGTACATAATGGAAATGTGCAACCACATAATAAGTATCATGTAGAGCAATGTCTAGCCCAGAATTTGCCAGGACTATTCCAGTGAGTCCTCCTATGGTGAACAAAAAGATGAACCCTACAGCAAATAACATGGGTCTTTTGCATTGTATCGAACCCCCTCCCCCCCCCCCACATGGTAGCGATCCAACTAAAGATAAGGAACGATCTCCTTAGTGAAAATGGGAAAGTAAGATTTGGCATGTAGGTAAATTAGAATTTTCCTAAAAGTAGGATCCGTTTCTGGCAAAAAGGGCAAGGTAAGAAATCACGTGTAGGTAAAACGGAATTCTTGCAGATCGAGCAGGTTTTTATTAGCTGAACCGGTAAAGTGAGATTTCACACTTAGGTGTGGTAGAACTTGTGAAAAATTTCACTCTTTCAGAGCCTTTGCTTCCCACCTCACTACGTTCGGTGCCTACTATGCTATCTATGGTCGAGCACTTCACTGCCACCTCGCCGTCCTCTTCATTTCATTCCTTGGGTGGAAGACTATTTGAAAAGTGGGATTCTTCGGGGCTGATCCTTTTTTTTATTCGTTTTCGACCATAGTTTTGACTTTTCAATTCTATTCATGATGAGCAGGCCTTGGTGTAGTTATACGCAATGCCCAGGGAGTTGGGAGGGTTATCCCTCACTTGCTGCTCCGCACAGCTGAAGCGGAAGCTATACTCTGTGGTTTCGAGCTATCACATCAGTTCAATTTGAGGAAAATCTACATAGAGAGTGACTCACAAGAATGAATTACCGATCTGAAGAACCGGAAGTATTTTGGGGACTGAACCATTTACCCATTGATCCGCATGATCATGAAAAAGCAGTCGGAATTCTCTGAGGTTCACTGGAACTGGGTTCCAAAAGAAGCTAATTCTGCCACTGCCTCGGTTGCCGATCGGGAGGTGGGACTTCAATGTTGGGTCGACAGACCACCACCTTCCCTGCTTCGCGTTCTTACTGCTGATGGATTACCTGGTCCTCCGACCCATCTTGGTCTGAGTTTTTACTTTTGTTAAGTTTTTCTTTCCCGTTTGGGGTTTTCTCTCTGAGCTACCTTGTTTGTATCGGCACGGTTCAGTAGTTATGCCTCTTTTATTTACTGCTTATTGGTTCTTGTGGGCCTGTCCACGAGATCCTTGTCATGTTGCTTCGGGCTTTTGGGCCTGCTGTACTGTTTTTTTGGCCTTCTGGCCTTCTATGAAATCCATCCATTGACCAAAGCCCTTCCGTGCCGCTCTCGTCGTAAAGTAAATCTCGCCTTGGGAAAACAAACCTCTACATAATGGACAAGCCGACTCAAAGGAAGCGAAAAGTCCCAACTGCAGGAAGTTGACCTTGAAGTTGTTGGAGGGGAAGCCGAGCATTGACCCTTGAATGGCAGCCTGTACATCCAATGTGTACCAGTTTTGTATTCAAAAGCGCAGGAAGATGGATTTCCTTGAAAAAGGAGAAGAGAGCCAGCCTAGTGAAAACATAATTGCAGAATTCTTGGTAAATTGCACTTCGTTTCGATGATGACACCTTTCTTTCAGAACCTCCCCATATGGTTGAGCGAGGCAGAGACAGACAAAGAAACAGAAGGACAAACTGCTTTAATAAGATTCAACCTACCATACGACCTAAAAAGCAGCAGGGGCCCTTTCGAACGAGAGAAATCCTCATTGCGTCGAAACTTACGAGTATGAGGAGGGGCGAAGCGGCTTGACCAATGGATAGGGAAAGGGACGAATTGGTTGTTATGCAAGATCAGTTATTCGGGATCTATTCTTATTCGGCAAGATCCATTTATTAATATAATAGATCACTTCGGAATGGCCATCCGGTCATCCTGGCCCTAGTCACATCGGCTCAATCAATTGGTTCTATAACCAAACAAATAAAGTCCCTTCGAAACTTCACGGGGCTAGCTACTACTACGATGACTTTGTTGCCTCACCCAAACCCACTACCATCTAAAGTTCCGCTTTCCTCTCTCCCGGAGACCATTCGCTTACTGAAAAAGCAGAATGAAAATGTGATATTTCATGGCGAAGAATTTCTTCATTAAATTGCCTTGCCTATGAGAATTCTCGATTTGCTTTTCCTCACATTAAGTCCTATAGAACTTGTTCCAACCGAGCCCCCATTTTTCGGATTTTATGTATTTGGTTCGATCATCCCAGTAAGAATTATGCTCGTCTTCAATTGCATCATAACCTGTATACCAAGTGGCGTATTTTTAGGGGTAAATCCGACCAAGTGGTTATGTCACGCCCCGAATATTTGAATAATAATTCAAAAATCCGAATCATGAATTATTATACTCAACAATAATCATTATGAATTTTTTTCTTAATAACCACACCATACGAATTGAATTTCAAATTTCGAAACAAGTCTCGAATTAATTATTACAACACGCTATCTCTAAAATAAATGTAAGTTCAAATGAGCATAACACACCTCACAAAAGAATTTCAACTTAACACAAGTACAGCTACTCTAAGTTGCTCGATCACCTTCCTGATTCTCCTGACATGTAGGCTGACCTACTACACTGTTTGAATAGTGTACCGGGATTGCAACAACATAAAACTCGATAAGCTTTCTGAAAGCTCATGTAAGTAAATAAGAAAGAAAGATTGTTTTATTAAATCATATTCCTTTTCACCAAAGTCAACACCCAACAATTTCAACATCCAAAAAGAACCACAATCTCAATAATCAATCATCAAATCATCAAGAATTAATACCGGATCTAAACTCACATCTTTCTTCTCAAAACCCCGAAGTCGTATTTATATAAATACAGTGTCTGACAGACTAGAGCTCTAACTAAATCGTAGCCCGTCACCTGACCTAGGTTATGACATCCGACATATTTATCATTATCGTAGTTCATCAATATATATACTTATACACATATTTAGAACATCTGATACTCGTACTCAATCTAACCCCATTACCCGACAAGGGTTATAGCATCAAACTCACTCAACCAATCGTAACACATCATCCACCTAGGATTAGAGCGTCTGATTCCCCCATCCCAGTCACTACATCGACCCTAAATCCATACACGTGCACAATAATATGTTTCACACAATGAAATCAAACAATCCAAGATACACAATATTATTATGAAATTCAAGCATTCGAAATATAATTACAAATCAACATTCCAACTCAATCATATCATCACTCAACAATCCACCAACCAATATAATATTTCACGTAAATATATATATATATATATACACACACACACACGTAATCATCCACTCAGAGATGACCACTAATACCATCTATAGTTCACACAAGAAAAACGTGAAATTCATTTTTATAATTAAAATCCATTTTTACTTACCTATGGACCGTAATTGATCAAGTCCATGTGATTTTGAAAACAAATATTTAATCTATAAATATTTTTCACACAATTACAACAAAATAAATAATAAAAGTATTCGGTTCATAATATGAATCACGTGACTTTTACTCATCTCGAACCTCCCGATGCGACTCCAATTTAAATACAAATCATACCGAACCAGCTCACCCAAGTAAAAACCGTCAATCACCTAATCAAATGTGACTTGACTTTAGCCAATAATTCCAAAACATACTTAAACTACCATCCTACGGTCGGATTCTAAATTATATGAAAATCCGACAAACGGATTCTCACGAATCGGTTCCCTAATCACTGTTTTACAATTATACGAAGATCCAACTATTAGAACTTCACCCATGACCACACAAAGCCACTGGGACAGTCATATGATCAACATATCAAAACTACAAGTCCATCAATCGGTCCTAACTTCACAGATCACAAATCTAACGATCGAAATCGATCGAAACGTAAAAATTCATAACTAAACCATATGATATCCAAAAAATACACATAATATACCGAAATGATTATATTAAAATGTAGAATCTAAAAATGTACAGAAACTATATTTTTGGCTCTCAGAGGTGGCCGGAAAGGGCCTCCGGAGTTAGTGGCAGAGCCACCGCCGACCACCACCAATAGTGTCAGGGCCAAGCTGCTCCCATTCGTTTCATCATTTTGAGCAACTTTTATAACTACCACGAAGTGAGAAAACAAGTGGAAGTGATTGAAAATACCAAAAATAGTCGTTTTGGCCAGAATTTATGCAGTTTCCAATAGCTGCTCCATTCACCGTGAAAACATTTGCTTCAGGTCCGGTCCTTCTTGCTGTATGTTCTACTCCTTGATACAAGTTCAACAAGCTAAAGAACTCGAGTTTTAGTGGCCGAAACTAGAAGAAATCTTGGTTGGAACTCAACTCGGCCGGAAATGGATAACTCGTTCCCCCCGCCGCTAACTGCGGTGCAGCAGCGCAAGGCTGCCATTGCTAGCTGCGCAAGGATGAGACGAAGGTTCTGGACATGGTCTGGTGTGAAATGGTGGCCTATGGAGGGAGAACTAGATCGGTGAAGGGTGAGGGCGATTCCAACTCGGCTGCACCATGTTCTTCAACTTGCAGCGGCCACGACGATGGTTATTTCCCATCAATGTCTTCTTAAAAGTTTTAAATTAGCTCAAGGCGAGTAAAATTTCTTTTGGAATCAGGTCTATTTGAGGTCGGATGAGGGAGATATCAGGCCGGTGAAGGGAGAGCAGCTCGGGCGAGTTCCAGCTCGAGCTGTGCGGCTTCTCGGCCTCCTAGCGCCTCCCACGTTTTTTTTTTTCACTTCAATGTATTCTAGGAAGTTTTAAAGGACTTCAAGCCGAACGAAAATGCTTTTGGAATCAAGTTGATCGGAGGTCTGTGGAATGAGATATGGCCGGACAAGGGAGAGCCCAGAAATGGGGGTGGCGGACGTGGGGAGAGAGATTGTGAACAATTTCTGTTTCCAAAAATAGAGGCTGGGTAAAAATGGCAACTTTCCAAAAATGCTAGGGTTTTATACTTATATACCCGAAATGAAAGTTTTTCTAAATGCGATAACTCCATCATACGAACTCTGATTCTTGTGTTCGGCATATACACGAACTCGTATTGATGAGCTCTAAGATTTTCATGAAGAAAGTTTTCTCAAATTCTGAACGTATAAAATGTCGATTTTCACGACTCCCTAAATAACGTTCGTTTTCGAAAATAAAATCGTTCGAATTAATTCCACAACTTCTGCAAGTTTCGTACTCGCTCCTACGATCGTGAAATCATTTCTAAAAATCCACGAAATTTAATTTGGATTTTTCGGGGTATTACATGTTATGTTTTTTAATTTAGTATTAATAAATTAATAATATTAATAATTAATTAAGAGATAAATTAAAAAAAAGTAGGGGAGTGAAATTTGCACTCCCCTTCATTCTACACTCCCTTTTGATTTTTTTATTATATTTTATCTCTTGCTCTTATTTGCATCCCCAAATTACCCTTAATCTCTCTATCAAAAAAGAAAAACTTATGTGCTCTCCCAGTCTTCTTCCTCTCTATGTAATAGGGGTGGGCGCGGTACGGTTCGGTTCGGTTTAAGGCCCAAACCGCAACCAAACCGCTTTTTTCGGTTGGCCTATATATCAAACCGCAACCGCATTACAAAAGGGATGAACCGATTATTTCGGTTACACCATTTTTCGGTGCGGTGCGGGTCGGTTTCGGTTTGGACCGATTTATTAATTTCAACTAGAAAGAGAGGGCCAAAAACAAAATGTATTTTTACCTAACAGTTTCAATAAGGCATAAATAATTTTGAATGCATTTGCAGTTCACACAAATTTGCAAATGTCACTCAAATATCAAGCAACTTGCAGAAAGATCATAGTTGAACACTTAACAAACCCTATATATATATATATATATATATATATACAGTCCGGCTACACTAAGGACGTCCTTAGTTTTTCGTAGGTACGGATTTCCGGTTTTCACCCACTTTCCGATCACATTTTCACATCTTAACCGTTTAGTTTTTAAGTCCTAATGTATAGATCACCTCTGCAAATTTTCTGCCAATTTGGTGATCGTTAAGGCATCCAAAACTGCAATTTATCATTATAAATACAAACGGTTCCGGTTCGACAGATTCGGTCCGTTCGTGTAAATTGCAGTTTTGGATGCCTTAACGATCACCAAATTGGTTGAAATTTTGCAGGGGGGATCTATACATTAGGCTCTAAAAACTGAACAGTAAGATGTGAAAATGTGATTGGAAAGTGGGTGAAAACACCAAATCCGTACCTAAACCTTAAGTAAGGACATCCTTACCTGAGAAAAATCATATATATATATATATATATATATGATCAAGCAAACATAGCAACTTATTACAAACTAAAAAACTAAACAAAAATGGATTTCTTATATATTAAAAACCAACATTTCCTTCAATAGATAAATAATAAATAAATAAAATGTAATTAAAATAAATTCGGTGCGGGTCGATTTAAATCGGATGGTTTATGATCCGAAACTGCAACCAAACCGCTTTTATGCGGTTCGGTGCGGTGTGACCATAAAACGACACCGTTTTAGTTTGGTGCAGTTACAGAACCGCTTTTTCGGTGCGGTTCGGGTCGGTAACCGCATTTTCGGTACAAATTGCCCACCCCTACTATGTAAGTTTGATCCTTGACTCTGTCCCATTCTTCCATTATTAAGACCCCTTTGCTACACCCCCCAAGCTCTCTCTTTCGACACCCAACGCCTCTCTCTCCTCCACAACTGCCGCCACTTCCCGTGTTGTCTCCGACACCTCCACTGGCTCCGGCTAGTACTTCATCAACCTTCGCCTCTACACTCCGCCCCAGAGGCTCGTCCTCACCGCCGATACCGGCAGCTATCTGGTTTGGCTTTGCTGCTCCAATCAGCAAGAACAACGATGGGTCTGAGATTTGGATGAGAGAGAGAGAGAGAGAGAGTTTTAGTTTTCGTTCAAGTCTGTGAAAGAGAGGATAAGTAGAGAGGCGCTTTGGTAAAAGGGCATGAAGGGAGTGCATGTAAAAATGGGAGTGCAAATTTCAGCTCCAAAAAAGTATTGTTATCTCTCTCTTTCGTCCCCATTCAAACCTAGATAACCCATGCTCTCTCTCTCTCTCGTCCCCATTCAAATCCAGCAAACCCAGAAAAATCAACAATGGTGGGTTTTAATGATGGTGAAATGGTGAATTAATAGTAAAAATCACTTTCTAACACCCAAGAGAAGTAGAAATCAGCAATGGTGGAGTCTAAGTTCCAACAGAGCCGATCGAGAGACCTCGACAACCTCTTTTCTGTTTTCCTCTAATTTTTCTCACAATCACTTTCTTCACACTTAATCCCCATTTGTTTTCTGCTCTTGTTTTCACCGTTGCGTGTAAAAAAAGGGTTTGCAAGAAGAAATCTGGGTAAGGTAGTGGTTTTATTCGCTCTGATTGTTTGCTTTTGGGACTGATTGTTTTTGGGTCAGTTGATTTTAGGGGAGATATGAAGTGGGTTGTGGGAAATTTTGGGTTTTGATAAGCTTAAATGTGGAAGCTTGGGAGGTGCCAATTTCGGCCTCAATTGCAAACACCAGAACGACCTGATTCCAAAGCTATAGATTCAAGTGAGGAACACCTTTAAAGATGAGAAGATTGCTTCCATGCTCAACGCAGAAGAGACCAGAAGAAGATTGAAGATACAATCGAGTAGGCTATCCAATGGTTAGACGGCAATCAGCTCGCTGAGGCTGAAGAGTATGATGACAAGGTGAATGAGCTCGAAAGCATTTGCAATCCTATCATTGCCAAGATACATGGGTATAGGTGGTGGCATGGAGGAAGGTGTTCCTCCAGCTGATGGCAGTCGGGGTGGGATCCAGGATTGAAATCTTGGGTGGGCTTGGATTTTTTTAAAAAAAAAAAAAAAAATATATATATATATATATATATTGAAGAATCTCGACGGTGCGAGAAAGTTTTATTAATTTAAAAAGTTCAAGGGGGGACATAGTGAGCCTTATCCCAAACACAGTTCCAGTTCGTAGTTCCAATTCATAGAATCATAATGTCATTCACAATTAAACAAACAAACAGAAAGAAGCCTCTTGTTTGAAGTACAAAGACACAAAGTTGATTAGCACAACACTTTAATTCAACCCAAACTTGCTTAGTGAGCATCGTTATATTTAACTTGATTAAACAACCCAAACTTGATTACTTATTAGCACAAGTTCACAACAATTGCTGCATTATACTTTAATTAAACCCATTTGATAAGTATTGAAATCAAATAATCAATTAAATATTTAAACCCACAACAATTGCACAGCAGAAATAACTCAAAGAAAACCCATCGGCCACTGATGGACCTTGATAAGGGCGTAGTCGAACTGTCGAGTGAATTGGAGTCGGGACTCGGGAGTGGGTTTATGAATTAGGACAGGCTTGAGCTGGACAATACCCAATTTTTTTATTTTATTTTATAAAAGTATACATCTAATTTTTTTTTAAGCCCAAAAATCTCAGACGGGCTTGAGCTATGTAGATCCGCCTCTGATGGCAATGGTGCTCAAGGTTTGAGAGCTGAGCATAGGGACCCAAAAGAGAGAGGATAGGTTTGGTGAAATCACCAGAAGAAAAAAAAAAATTGAGAGAGGAAAGAAAAAAATATTAAAAAAAGTCTAAGTGAATGAAGTGACCAAAATATCCATTAAAATATGTCACCTGGTATGCGGCTTGACGCCGTCATGGACGGCTGGTACGAATGTTGGATCGGGTTGAGAATTCCAGGTACCATTATGATAGTTTTGAAAAACTAGATATAGAAATTTAGAATGGACCTTAACTTAGGGTACTAATTGTATTTTTTTCCTCAAACTAAATGGCCGATGCATTTGGTATCATGGGACTTTTGGCATTGAAGATATGCATAACTTGGGTATGGGCCTCTAGTAGAAAGTGGCTTTATGGGGTTAGAGTCGTGGATACAGAAACTGTCACCAGCTTCATATTCGTTCTCCACCAGTTTGAAAGGTGGAATTTTAGCTCCAAATGAAGTTTGAAAAATATCAAACTGATGTGAGAAAGAGGATCTCATTCTGAAGTGTACATAACCACCCATTTCAGACAAATCCCAACTCGAAAACCTTCGTAGATTGGCAAAGCAACCAGCCAAACTAAGCCGGCCAAAATCATAATACAACCCAAGATTGTGACACCTTATCTGATTTGGTACCCTGTCAATTTGTCTACTTATAAAGCAGTTGTGGTGTCTTTTGAAAATCCTAAAAACCTCATCCTATGTTGATAAAAGAAGAATATTAATTCAGATTAAGCCCTCCACTAATTTAAATAATCAATCTTGGTCGATTTTGTAACTAGTTTACATTAGAAAATTAATTACACCAATGCCACTTATAAAGCAGTTGTGGTGTCTTTTGAAAATCCTAAAAACCTCATCCTATGTTGATAAAAGAAGAATATTAATTCAGATTGAGCCCTCCACTAATTTAAATAATCAATCTTGGTCAATTTTGTAACTAGTTTACATTAGAAAATTAATTACATCAATGCTACTATAAGTAAAAATATGGATTAAATACTGTTTACTCCTTATACTTATATGGTTTCATTATTTCAGTCCCTGACCTTCGAATTTCACCTAAAAAGTTATTGAACTCTCAATTTCCTCTCAATTGATCCATGCCTTCAAAATTTTCTGTTAAAGTTTCCAAAAATGTTTATTATGCCCTCACTTACTTTTTTATTTATTTATTTATTTTTCTCTGTTTTATTTCTTTTTTTCATTTCACCTCTTGAAGATCTGTGGATTGAAACCATCTTGATGAGGAGATGAGCAAAAGGAGGCGAAACAGTCGGAAGAAGAAGAGGTAAAAAGAAAAAAATAAAAAAATAAAAAAAGAGAGGAAGAGAAATATTTTTTATTTTTAAGTAAATGAGGGTATAATAAACTTTTTATGGGAAGATAACAGAGTTTTTGATGGATACTTGAAAATTGGGAGTTCAATGACTTTTTAGGTGAAATTCAAAGGTCAGGGATTGAAACGATGAAACTCTATAAATATAGGAAGTAAGCAATATTTAACCCTAAAAATATTGATATTTTTGCCTTTTCTCACAGTAAGCTCCTGGGCAATTCATCAATGACAAATGACACCCCATGTGGATTTAGTTTTTCAATATGTGGATATCAAAATGCTGTTTTCATAGCAGGAAAGGAGTGAACTCTTTCAAAGCAACAAAGATTGGAAGTTACTTCTTGTAAACAAGACCATTGTAATGTTAGCATAACAACCTTGTTAACCCTCATGTCAGAAGTTAATGGGGGTCTTAGTTTCGGGTGCTTGCAGTTGCTCAGAATGCGTGGCGTGAAGGTTAGATAACAAGACAATGTTCAATCGAATTCTGACTCTGAAACTCTAGATACGTGAGCAATCAGATTAGTTCAATGTCAGAAACACAAAAGTTTATCCAATTTTAGATACCGTCTAATCCGACAGATAACCCTCATAAGCTTAAAAGGGAAGTGAAATAACACTACCACATCAAGGTTCCCAAAGCTAAAGCTATTGATCTTTCTTGGTTTGAACTGAAGCTAAAGTTGTTGATCATTTCCAAGTGGATAAGAGGGTAAAGTCTTATAATTATGGAAGATAAAATCTATTGGAATTCAGTAACTTCAGAATAGAAGGTAAAAATAGGTGGCCCTCGTGTATTAACCTCAGGGTTTGTGGATTACACTGAAAGCATAGATGGGAGATGAGAGCTGAGCTTGGGGCAAGAATTTCTAACTCTTACCTAACTTGCTTGTATACCAATAGGTATTGGTCCTAGTCAAAGACACAAATCCCTTTATTATTGTGACCTATAATTTGAAATAGGCAATTTCAAAGTGCATTAACAAGTTGTTCTTTATGGCCATGATTTTTCTTCTCAAACTTGCAAAGTCCCACTTTTGGCCAAATGAGTATCTGTCCTTCTCTTTTCCATTTCACGACTATATCCAATCTCTAGAGTCTAGATGTTTCTAGTGAATTGACAAAGCTAAATCCACTATAGAGGAGAAAGAACACTAAATGTGACCCAATGCCAACTTCAGAAGACCACCAACAACAATCCCATTGGGACAAAGATAATGAATATGAATAAATAAGTATTAAAGCTTCGTAACAAGGAGTTCCTACACGGACATAAATGAAAAGAGGAACAAAAAAATAAGGCATCTGAAATTCTTCCTCTACTAAACATACACGATTGGCACTATAAGCAATAGTTGTGAATCTCAAATGCTCAACAATACTAAAATGGAAGTACTAAAAAGAAGAAGAACCACAGCTAGCATAACAAAAACCGAAATCTAGAAAATACCAAAACCCGAATTCTTCATTTCAAGAAGCAAAAGAAAACCGAACCTGGCAAGTTCCTTTGGCCCCCCAATTCGAACCCATTTTATGCTCTTCCACCTTCTAACCCAACAATGCACTTATTATCATAAAATCTAGCTCAAGTTTGTTCCCAACTCAATTAGGAACATTGCAAATCAATTCTGGGACTCACTTTCCTTCCCGTCCTTCACCTTCAGCCTCCAACAGCCTACTATTCGCCTCCTCATCCGCCGGAGGCACCTTCTTCTGCGCCTCCTTGGCCTTCAGAGCCTGCAATTTCGAGTGATTGTAATACGCAACCCCCAAAAACGCAAGGCCATAACCCACCAGATTGATTGGGGTCACAGTGTCCTTGATCACAGACCAAGAGAAGGCAATCAAGAGCCAATCTTTCACCACACCCGCCACATTCATCGTCAAAGCCGAGGTCTTCCCCACAAGCAAAAACACAGCAAGATTCAAAGCGAAAGCACAGAAGGAATTGGTCCCGAAAATCACGTAATCGAAATGGAAACTCGAGGTGTCCCTCAGTGTTGGGTACTCCACATAGATCCAAGGCACCAACAGAAAAGCCAAGCAACAAGGAGCCACATAGTACAGAGAGGTAATGGGATTCAAAGTGATCCCTTTAGATGTCAACAAGATTTGGATCAACACAAGCCTCGTGGCCTCGAAAACAACCGCGCCCAGTTGCAGAATCACACCCCAGGTGTCGAATCTGGCCTCCCCATAAGCCGCAATGGCGACGCCGACGGAGATCGAGAGCATGTTGACCATCGTGTCAGTCTTAAACGTCTCCTTCTTAAACGACACCCCAATGGAGTAGACGGCCACAGGCATGAGTGCCTTGAGCATTTGGATGAAGGAGACAGAGAGATAGATGTAAGCGGAGTTAGAGAGCCAGAGGGAGAGGGAGTAGAGGGCTCCGATGGGGACGACGGAGGAGAGGTAGACTTCTCGGGTCATGGTGATGGGCTCGACTAACTTGAAGACGCGGACGAGGAGGAAGGCGAGGCCGGCGCAGAAGGACATGTGGATCATGGTGAGGGAGATAGGGAAGGGCCAGTTGTACATCTTCTTGTCGAGGATGTACTTGTTGTAGACGATGACGGTGAAGCTGAGGAAGATCCATATGGCAACGTACGTGTAGGAGAGGAGGATCTTCTTGATGACGCCTTCGCTGAGAGAGCCACCTTTGCCCATTTTCTGGAAAATGGAGGTGGAGGGAGGGACGGGGGTGGAGGTTAAGCTGAGAAAAGGGTGGAGGAGGAAGAAGGGGTCAGATAGAAACTGTGATGGAAGAAGGAATCAGGGGTTGAGTTGGGATTGAGAGCTGGATTGTAGTGAAGGGAGAGAGAAGAGGAGGGGCAGGTTTTTTATTTATGGGGAAAGTGCATTATGGTGTGGGGGTTTGATATTTGGGCTTCATATAGGGCTTTGAATTTTCCATATTTTTTTTATAGTTTTTTTTTCTAGCAAAAAGTAAATACATTCCTTATTTTATGTCTTGGCTTATTACTTGGTCATATTGGTAGAGAATTTGAAATTCATTTTGTGGACCAAATGTTTTTTATTTTTTGTTTTGGACCTTTGGGTAGGATTTGTGGGAGGACTCACTGCAATTATTATGTTTTGTTTTTTTTTGTCTTGTAATCACGATCTATTGTTTTGGATTTGGAACTATATATTATATATATTTTTTCAATTGAGGATGGGGGAGTTGGTACTATATATAAGATTTTAGTCGTGGATAATGGAATCTTGCGCGGTCCACTCTTAAGCATAGTGTTGATATTTTTTTCACTAATCAATAATTACTTTGACGTTAACATGTGTGAGATTTTATTCCAAAAAACCTCAATACATTCATATATTTTTTTTTTATGTGAGTTTTTATCATTTTCACATCGTAATTTATATCGAGCCACACAACCCTAACAATTTTACACAACCTTATTATATACTTTCACTCGTATCTATTGTTCTTTTGGTGGGATTCTATAAGATAGTGACAGGGAGGATAAAACTGTCCTTAATCTATCATGGAAATGGGTATTAAGTAGTGGAATACTTTTCTTATAAGTAGAACACGTGGATTATGTTATTAAAAAAAGTTGAGGTTGATGTTGAGGGCAAAGAGCGGCCGCACAAAGATAAAATTATAATTAATAATTATTTGATTGAGTGAGTTTCATGATTATAAGCTCATTTCATGCAGTATTATACCGAATCAGGATTACATACATTCCAATTATGAAAAGAGGTCATTCGAGTGTATCTAAATAGGTATTATATTTACACATGTATTCATATATAGTTACATTTCACTTAGGATTAGGAATAGGCGTAATCAGACGGCTTGAGTTTGACATGAATATAGAGAGGGTGTCGACTTTAAGAGAAAATCGAAAGGTCACAATTATACAAATGAAATTATATATATTTGTAGTTATGAGAAAAACTAAAAACCAAACAAAATGATTGAAAGATATATCAAAACACTAATGCTTACCATCAAATAGGTGGTAAGTAATATAGGAAAACATAATTGAAGGAATTAAAATTGTGTTAGATTGGGTTAAAGGGCAAAAAGAATGTGTTAATCGAAGGGGTTGAAACGTGAGTTTGAAGTCCGAGAGGCCGGCGAGGAAAGCCTTACGCGCGCATTTTGGAATCGCCACGTGTCCCGGACGTTGCACGAACAGTCTAAGCTGACGTAACGTGGGCCCCCGTACTCTGTGTCCTTGCCCTCTTTCATATTTCCACGCATTCAGATCTTCTCAATTTATGGCCTGGGTCCTACGGGCCCATTGCCCTCATACTTTTCTTCCCCATTCCCTATTACAATTTTTGGTCATGAAGCTTGTCGATGAGAGAAGTGAGTGAGAAATTTAGTTTACTTTATTATTATTATTTTTTTTTTAAGAATGAATCCCTCATCAGTATTTTGACTTTAGTAAAATTGGTGCGGTAGTTGATGCTTGAGTTAGCGTGACAACTATACTGCTTATGGGTTAGCTAGAACCTAGAGTAGCGAAGAAAATGGTGTAATCTATGTATTGTAAAAATGTTGGTCATCCATGAATCCACGAGCTATTTAATGTAAGCTAGTTATTATCTCTGGGTTGGTCTCAATAACAAAGAATTTGATAAAAAGGTTGAGTTCTAATTTTGATAAATTAAAATTACAGTAAACTAAAGAGTATAAATAAAAGATCTATGATATTATTTCAGGACATATTATAGATGTCTATTGTAATCAGGAGTTTAGGTTTAATGTCTCATCTTGTATTCGACAGTTTCATTAATCAAGACTTGAAGACAGCCGCACCAGCTCTTTATTCAAAAAAATTAAAAAATTAAAGATCTATGTCTATTGAAATTTAGGTTGAATTCACTTTAACAATGTTAACATGGGTTCCAAATGAAGCTGAAAGCCAATATGATGCTTACCTTCATTAGTTACCTGCAAAATCCAATTGAAAAGTATGCATGGTCTATTTGTTTGCAAAATTTACAAATAAGTTGACATTTCGCTCGAGCACCATGCTTCTATGGACTCTTCCTACTTACGGGAGTTGAAAATTTTGTAAAAGTGATTCTAAGTTACGAAATTTTCTCAACCAACGAAACAATTTGGTAGAGATGCCAAGTTGCTTGTGACTTTTGAGATTGTCTTCAATTAGTATGAGGTAAATTATTGTGAAATTTTCCTAGGGCTTTGGACTATGCTCCTCCATGTAAGCTTGAAAATCCAAGATGGAGTGAATTTGCTAATTGACTATCTCCCAGAGTGGTTGGCTGGCTACCAACAAAAAGCCATCTTGCTTCAATTTCCTTATTCATGTTTTATTTGACTTTGAAGTAGAATTTGGACATTTAACCACTCTGAGATGTGGATCGATAGTTTTACTAATTCCTAACTCTAACAATAGCCATGTCCCCATATTCTCAAATCAAGTACTTAATTTGACTTGAGCCAAGGCTTGAAAATAAGAATGCATTTCAAAACTCTTTTCCCTTTTCATTACTTGATATATTAACAACTAAAAGACTATCAGAGTTGAATAATTGCATACCGTCTTTTAACTTTATTTACAAAAAATAATAATTGTATGAAAGTATATGTTGAAAACACTTGAACTATTCAACGAAAGCACACAATTTTTCTTTGTCAATTAAGGGAATCATTTTCCAAATGTGAATAATTAAGCAAACCAATTGACACATGTTAGGGTTCTAGGGTACTAAGTACTTTCAACAAATGAACGTGAAGTATAGGCAAAAGAATGCATATATAACTTGGACTGCAAAACTGTGTTTAGTGACTAGGTTATGATATATATGTGCGTGTTCATATATAACTTGTGTCAAGAAAACAATATTATTTGGTTGCATTTGGTCAAATCATTGTGTTAACTGTTAAGTAGCTTTCCTTTAGTGTTTTTTTTTTTTTTAACTTAATATACACGCATATATTGCCAAGCCAAAAGCCAGAGCAGAGAGAAAGAGTTACAATCGATCATAAAAGCAGATACTGTTACTGTTAAACCCTAGAATATGTACTAGCATACTACTAGTTAGAATTCTTTATTGTTGGGGAATTGGTCCAAATTTAACTGATCCTTATAATCTGGTCCAACTCCAAGGAGCAGCCAGGGAAAGAGAATCAGCATCATCTTCAAAGTTCAAAGCAATGCATGCAGTAGCAGACATGGCAAAGTAAATACTCGATCATCAGCTCTTTGCACCAACAGAGGCCAACACAGAAAACACGTCTCATGCTTTCTGCTTTCAGCCACAAGTGTACACCATCCAAACAAAGATGGCACTCGCATTTAAATGCCACGTGTATGTGACCTGTGTATATACCGTACACAAAGCTGTTTGTTCTCACCTAATTAAAAAAGTATTTGCCACCATAGAATACTAATCACGAAAATTGTATTCGATTTCGTTTAATCTTGAGTTTAAGGTGTAAAAATGAATCAATTCAAACTTAAAAATATTTTTTAGCTTTTTCTTTACCACTCTTGAATCTTGATCACGGACAACAACTGATCAAGAAAACCCTAATAACAATTAGAGATTTTGATCAAAAGCTCCAAAATGAGTCAAACTTATCCCATTTACTACAACAACAGATTTTTATTCTCACATACACAGTTTAAAAGAAAAAAAATGATCATTTTGCCCTCAACCCAATTAAACAATTACAACCATTGACACTCAACAGTCAACACCAATCTCTCTGTCATCCCGATCTCCCTCTCCTCTCTCTCTCTCTGCCCCTCCCTCTCTCCCTACTGACCTCCGGCTCCAGCGCACGACCCAGGCTCTCTCTCCCTCCAGCTCCGGCTTCGGCACTGGACCCAGGCCGTCTCCCTTTCCTCCAGACTCAGGCCGCTCACCACGGCGTCGTCTCGACGACTCGGTCCAGATTGGAGTCGACCTTGACGACTAGCTGGTCCTAGTCCAGCACCACTTCACCACCGATCATAGCAACGACCACAGCGCGAATTCGAAGTCGACGATTTCTCCGTCGACGATGACGGCGGTTCCACTCCAAGTCCTCATCTGCAGCAGCGATTCGTCGAACACCTCGAGCTACAGGTCCACCAATAGCATCCGAAAACTCGATCTCATCCCACTCCAAAGCTGTGACTAACCTCTGCAACATCACCAAGCAGATGATCCCCGTCGGGTACTCGAGGGATTGCATCCAGGTCTGGGCAGCGGAAATCAATTCTCTGGGTGCCCAAATCACTCTCTATTTCGTTCTCTCTCTCTCTCTCTCTATTTTTTTCTTTTTTTTTTTTTTGGGCAAAGTCGCGGCAGAAGGCCAAGAAGTAAAGAAAAATGAACAAAAAAAAAAGTTCTATTGAGACAATAGAGGTCCGGTTTTTTGTCTCCTAATAGACGTTTTAAATTGATATAATTTTTTTTCTTTAATTAAAGTTTTATTTGTTTACTTTTAAGGAGATTAGTTTTCATTTCGAAAGATATATTTATTGCCCCTAATAGACGTCTATTGAGGCGCAATAGATGTTTATTAGGTGGCAATAGACTATTGGGGTAATAGACGTTTATTGGGGAGTAATAGAGGTCTACTACCTCTTTATTGAGGGGCAAAACACGTCTATTGGGGGCAATAAATCTTTCCGGTGAGGTTTTCAAAAAAGTCTGGTGGGCGGGCTGTCAGTGACTGGATTCCGCTACCGTGATCGAAATTTGGCGAAAATTGGCCTGAATCCGACAAAATTTGGAGACTGAAAGTCCTATTGGGGGGCAATACACGGCTGATAGTCGTCTATTGGGGGCAATAGACTATTGGCGCAATAGACGTCTATTGACCCTCTATTAGGGGACAATAGATGCCTATTGGGGGCAAAAAAAACTTTTCCAGTGAGATTTTCAGTAAATTCTGGTATGCGGCAGTCGGTGACCCGATTCCGGCGATGTTGATAGGAATCCGGTGAAAGTTGGCCTGATTCCGGCGGCCGGTGACCGGGCTCCGGCTAAGTCTCCTATAGTTTCACTCTCTTCCGTTATCTTTCTCTCTAAGTAATAAAGGGGTGAGGATAAAATGATATTAAAAAAAAAATCTTAATGAGGTATTAGGGTAGATTTCCTTATAGTGTTTTGGGTAAAATGAAATTAAAAAAACTTAATGGGATAAGTGGGAAAAAAATATCTAAAATAGGGTAAATGGACAAAAACCCTAACAATTATACCATACAAACCAAACCAAAAGGGATTAGGAACTGGATCATGCTTTTAGAAGTGATTGGGTTAGGCCACTCGACCTAACTATCTTTAGTAAATGTAGCATGGCCCAGACTAAATCATTACCTTCATCAGAAGAGAAAGGTCCTCCACCATGGCCTCCCCTATCTTATGACTGCATCCATGACTTCATGAGTTATGACCTTATGACACAAGCCATAAAATTGATCCTCTCACCTTTGACAAGATCTTTTAAGTCTGTATATTGCTTTCCAATCATTTTCAACGTGAGCTTTCTCTGAGCATCTTGATGCTTTTTGAAAGATTCTATGGAAATGGGCCACTAGAGTTTCTGAGTTAGACAACAAACTTAGATGTCCGAAAAATAAGTGAAAAAAACAAACCTGGGAGTACTAATAACAAGCGTTTGTAGTCCAACGGTTAGGATAATTGCCTTCCAAGCAATAGACCCGGGTTCGACTCCCGGCAGACGCATCTGTGTTTTTTTTTTAAAAAAAACTCTCTTTTCTTTACACTTACATCACGGACAGTAATTACGACATTTATAGTACTAACCCCAAACATTTACTGTAACTCTCTTACACCTATAAAGAATTAAAGATCATCATGAAGTTTTATGATTCTTTACACTGTAAACATTTACATCATGAAGTTTTATGTCAACATGATACTGGATGAGGCAACAGAGCCAAAATCAGTGATTCTGGGAGCAGAAGAAGATACCGATAGATATACTGCACTAGGCCTTGGCCTTGTATCTGGCAAATCTAGTAGAGGCTCATTTGGGTTCATCAAAATCTGCACCACCTTCCTTATCTTTGGCCTGAGCATAAAATCTGTGTGCAAGCAAGCAAGGCCAACAATCAATGTCCTCTTCACTTGTTCCACTTCAAATTTCCCATCAAGCACTACTTGGTCCACACACTCGAGCAGTTCGTCTTTAGCGTACAAATTCCATACATTTTCTACTAAACTATAGTCGTCGAAGATACCCTTTGATCTTCTCCCACACACCACTTCTAGCACCACGATTCCAAAGCTATAGACATCCGATTCTGGGGTAGCTTTTCCCGCGAACCCTAATACTTCCGGGGCCAAGTATCCGGGAGTACCGGCTAGGGGAATTGTAAGCCTGGGATCTTGTAGCATTACTCTTGCTAACCCAAAGTCACCTAGATGAGCGTTGTAGTCAGAGTCCAACATCACATTGTTGGGCTTAATGTCTCTGTGAACAACAGGGTTGCCACATTCTTCATGGAGGTAAAGCAATGCTGATGCCAAGCCTGTTAAGATATTGTACCTTGTTTTCCAATCAAGGATGCCATTTCCGATGTAACGGTCGAGGCTCCCGTTAGGCATGTATTCATAGATTAAAAAACGATTTTCGTTTTCGTGACACCAGCCTTGGAGTTGTACTATGTTCTTGTGCTGTAGGCGCCCAATTGTGCATATTTCTGCTAAGTACTCCCTGTCCCCTGTAATGTGTTTGAACATGAACGTTACGTTAGTAGGCACAAATAGGTAATGAACATGTACATTATGTGAGAACTTTGCTTTCTTAGAGTTGGGACACATTAAAACCATGAGGTAACCCTCATTTATGACGTGTTTAATTAGAGATGTGATCTACAATGTGATAACCTAAACATGACTAGAAACTTATTCTACTAACACAACTTTCTAAGTACACTGGAATGCCTGCTTTAATATTTTAAAAATTGACCAAAGTAACTAAATGATTTTTATTCACTAGTAAAATCACTAAAATGGTTGATTTAATTTCTTTTCAGGCGGAATTTTGCAGGTCAAAACACAACTCGAGTAGAACAGAATCACATACCTTGTTTGGAGCTTGCTGTAATCTTCTTGACAGCAATAGTTTTAGGAGGAACATCCATCTTATCTGGTATGATGCCTTTGTAGACAACTCCAAATCCACCAGCCCCAATCAGATTTTCCTTGCTGAAGTCCTGAGTGGCCATTGAAATCTCCTTGTAAGTAAACATTTTAGGGGCATTTGCAGCTGTTCTTGTCGTGCTTTCTATGTCTTCTCTCTCATTCCCACCACAGTGGTTTCTTTTCACAACTCTCAAAATGAAAGGGTAAGTGAAGGCCATCAAAACCAACACACAGAGAAAAACAGGCACATCAACACTCCAAATGTTCCTGGGCTTTCTCTTACGCCCTTTGTCATTCCCAGGAGGGCTAGGATTTGGCAACTGAAGGGAGGTGAAAACCCAATCACGGACTTGGTGGCTCTCTGGGAGAGTTCCAGTAGATGCTGTGAAACCAACATAAACGGAACTCGGAACAGTACTGTCAAACATGGAGATTGAATGGTTTAAGATCGTGACTAGTGGGTTCTCAGAGTAGCCAGCTGAAACATGGAGGATTTGGTTCCAACCATTATACTCAATTGTGAACTTGATGTCTCTCCCACTCTTGAGGTTAATGCCTGAACTGTTGAGACTCTGTATTGCAACTGGGTCCATAATGCTTGTTGTGTCAATGGCAATGTGGTTGTCATCTGGATCAAACTCATGGTTCATGAAAGTGTCTAGCTCAATTCCCAACTGCTTAATCACCCCACCTGATTTTTGGACAGTTTTAAATTTAGAGAAGAGCAATATGTGAAAGGTTTAGCACAACAAATGGGGACTAGAAAAGTAGTAATGCTAAAGAGTACATTTTTTAAAATTAAATTGCATACAAATTAAGAAATAAATTTATTCGGATCACATTTGCTTATCAACAACGGAAATTCTTACATAGGACAAACGTACCACGTGGCGGTAGGGCAGCCTAATCAAAATCCAGAAAATTTTAAATGTGTTCTGAAACTGTTCTTACTTATTAAAATGAAATACATCAAGACACCCCATTACATGTTCACTGATTGGGCTGCCCTACCAGCCACGTGGTACGTTTGTTCTACGTAAGAATCTCTCATCAACTACTTTAAGACCACAATTCTAATGGATGCAAATAATGTTGCCCATGTCATTTCACCTAAATATATATGTGATGTATGAAATTGTCACATAATGTAATTATTATGAAATATGGTCTCTTTAATATTATTCGACAAAAAATTTTGCATGTGGACTTAATAAAATTTTATTTGCAACCAGAAATTAAGCAAAAATAAACCAATATTTAAGGATATTAACCTTGTGTTGATCTACCTAGGAGTCCAAGAAATGAGCCATAGCTATCAGGAGGAGAAGGACGACTATCCTGAGCAAAAACAAATGCCATTCCATCTCCAAAGCCAGTTGTATTTGAGAAAGCCGAGATCCTGACAGTGAAGGTTGTGGAGATAAAAGAAGACCATGCCGGAACTGGGTACCGATACAGAACCCTCCCAACTTTGTATAACGGTAAAACCGATGCTGAACTTGAGTTGCTCTTTTGTTGCTCTGGTGTGAGACTCAAATACCCTTCACCTGAAGTCACTGATCCCATGCATAGTAATTTACCTTCACTGCTGCAACTTTGAGGAGTGAAGGTGGGGAAGGAGAAACTGATGGGATCGTTCAAAGAGGCTTGGTTGTCGTGAATAAAAAGAAAGGTAGAGAAGAAGAGAAGAAAAAGCATGGCTGTAGCCTGTATTAAACAAAGCGGATATTCATATGTGCAGATATATAGGGGATGTAAACTAAGCCTACTATTATACAAGATATTGTACTTCTCATTTGACCAATACTGATCTGTTTGAATTTTAGGTTGTTCTTAGTTGTTGTTTCTCTGTTATTTTTCTTAATTTTGTGTCAAGGGTACGGTAATAGTTGAATGGAATTTTGGGTAATGGACGGTTGCAAGTGTAGATGCCATGGTTTGTATTTCACTATTTTGGTGGCCTTATCTAGCAGGTGTTGACTTGCATTATGATGTGTTTATGACCAAAGAAAATTAGTGCAACTCTTGTCCTGCGAGACAAAACTTCTTTAAAATCAAACGAAGTAGAACAAATTAAAAATCAAATCATTGTAATTACCTGATGAAAGTGTAATCAGGACAATGTACCACAATTTACCATGCATGGTGATACGTAATTAACTTGCATCACGTACAAGTCAAGAGTCAAGAGAATATAGATGTAGGAGTGCAAGGGTTACCACAGTGATTCGCAAGTGATACATAATCTATGTAATTTATGGAATTATTATGCAAATATTATGTTATCATACTACTGTGGTTGTGCCGTGCATTGGTTTTAATGTTGTAATTACAATTCAAAAAATACCAAAAAAGGTTATCTTTATTATAAAGTGGAGATTCCTTTTTTTTTTTTTTGTGCACTGCATTAATAATTAATTACCGTCCAACAAATTCAATATGCCCGGAAAAATGCATGCACAATATTAAATGAAAAACGCTAAATATCGTAATTTATTTTTGTCTAAAGAAATGTATACGATCTTAAAATAGAAAACACATCTCAAGAAAAAACATGCATTGCAAAGAGCATCTGTATATCCATATTATTCAATCTCATCCAAAATGTGTCTACATTGGTACTTCTCTAGTGACAACCAAGCTCTTACAAACTAGAAGACAGAGTAGTACTGCTGTTACCCTCTAATCGTTCTTATCGATCATCTTCCATCTAGTCTCGGCGTTCATATTTTCGAGCCCAGATGTGCTTGCCATTGATCCGAAACTTGGAGACGCGATTCCCTTTCAAGATCTTATCAACAAGTGTGACAGAAGATAACACCATTTTAGCATACAATGGTTGTTCATCAGAAGGAACATTTTCCATGTCCACATCTTCAACACACTTCTCCATCCCAAGAACATCTGAAAAAAGCTGCTTCACTTCTTCCACTGACACATGGAACCCCCTTGAGAATGTAAGAAACATAGTCCTGTCATCAGCAGATAACTCAATAGATGGGTTCCAGCCCCATAAGCCTCCTGTGGGAGTAAAGTCCGCAACAAATCCTGGGATTATATTGAGTGCACCAAACACTGGATGTGGAAATCCCGGAATCACAAGGGGCTGCTGTGGATGAGTAAATTGTGACAGTATTGGATTTGTAGCAGGCAAAACCCTCTGCAAAATATCAGTGAAAATTCGAGCACAAATATTAGTGAGAAAATTCTTTACCCCACTGATTATAGTGTATCTGTTCTGAATGAACATTTGGAATGAGATTTCCTTCTGCATGAGCCTTGAAGTGAGGACAATTCCACCGTTTGGCGCTAGACATAAAAGAGTGCTGTTACTAGTACTGCAGTCCAAACACTTCAAGCAAAGCACAGCTTCATCAGCCAAGGCATGGACTATGCTGTCCGGAAGCCCCAACATCTTGACTATGATGTTGGGGTAGTCCTTTTCCAGCCATAGCCATAAGGCCATCACCAGAAGGGATTCAGCCGGGTCACGCATGAAGCTCACGACCAATCGAGAGAAGAGATCTCGATCAATCTTGTAAAAGGCATGAAGCTTCTCTTCGGTGACAATATTAATGAAGGTACTCATTTTGAGACTGAGAGTGTGTTTGAATAACAGACAATGAGAATGAGCAAGAATGTCTGTTGCAGGGTGACACTTATGTAATGGATAGAGAATTTTTTGTCAAATCAAACAAAAATTACAACCAGATTATGTGTATAGTGCCCAATTAATGGATCATCATATATGGTAAGTTTTCTGGCACACAGAATCACATCAGGTAAAAATTTGAAATTCGACTTTTTAGATAAGGTGCGTATAGGAGGTTATTTATTAGCACAGGGCTGAAGTGATTCACCTGCCATTGTAGTATCTACGCCAGAAGGGAAGTGTTAATGGTTTTTCCTTTTTTGGTTTTTCTTCTCGACTTGCGTTTTAAGAACCTGTGGAAATTAATTTTAAAAATTTGTGCCATTAGTTTGGTTACTTCAGGAACTAGTTGCATTACCCTCTAATCACAAGAGTAGGTAATTCATTGTGATTCATGTTCATAATATCTTGTTAGAGTAGATTAGTCGATTTTTATATGTAGTTTACTAGATTTTGGGAAGTGATTGTCCCCAGCCATATTTTAGTTAAATTTATTTTTTCTGTTCAGGGGTTTCAATTATTTTTTGAATGAATGGAGGTCAGCCCTTTATTGATAACAAAAGAAAATTACATCAAACAGACATCAGCTGCGATAGCAGCTTGAAGAAACAAAGGTGTAGAAAAGAAGAAGAAATCTTGAGGCTCACTGCAAATATGAGCAGCGACGATATGGGCTACCATATTAGCATTCCTGCCCCTGTATGTGATATGAATATCTGTGTTTGCAGCCAAAATTGCTGCCAAGTCATCATACAAGCGACCAAGAGTCGAGGTGTTGCTCCCAACATGGGAGGTCAATTGGCGCTGCACCATTAACGCATCAGTTTCCAGCACAGCAGGCCTGAACTCCTGATGGAGTAAAAACTCCACAGCCATTGAACATGCCAAAAGCTCGGCATGCTCTGCAGATGTTAGACCGGCCAAGGGTCGACCCCCTCCTGCAAGCATATGCCCATCCAAGTTCCTGATCACAAACCCGACACCACCCTTCCTAGTGATGTGGTGGAATGCACCATCCACATTCACTTTAAACGTTCCTATGGATGGAGCTGACCATTGCACCCCCCGAGTCCTTTGAGGGGAAACTAACGAAACAATTGTTGTAAACTCCCAATTTTAAAGCATTAAGTAGGGTCACTTATTATTTTATTTTATTTTTAAAATAAAGGACTTGGTGCGGCTGTCCTTAAGCCTTGATTAATGAAACTGTTGAATACAAGGGGGGGACATTGAGCCTAAACCCCTGACCATAACAAGCAACCAGAGTATGTCCCGAAATAATATCAGAAATCTCTACAAAAAACTTGTATTCTAACAAGCACCAACTAACAAAAAGATCTCGACTGGCTATTCTATTTGCTTTGACATAGCGGTGACATAACGGAAAGATAACTCGATATGTAACACGATTACAACGTAGCATAATTGCCAGCTTTAGCACAACTTTCCCACTATGTTGCCACCAGAAAATAAATCCGACGACACTTAATCTCACCCTGCCACTAGGCGGCAACGACCATTTGACAAAGTAAGAAACTCGCCGCCAACCTAGAGCAGACAAAGCACTTTGAGTGCACATACATGCACACAGCCCGACTAGCCTTACATGACACATATAAGGACTTATTGCTTGCATAAAGCGTAAAACAACTAAACAACTTAAAATAGTAAAAACATAAAAAGAACACAGCACAACTTGGCCCAGGTCCACAAAGTGAGCCTAAGCCCCATCTCCAGCCCAGATTGGGCCCAACAGCTACATCTAAGCCCAAAGGACCAAACCAGCAAAGTATTCAACCCGCCCGGCCCAAAGCAGGAGCTGCGCCACCCCCCCCCCCCCCACCACAACCACCAACCCACCACCAGCGTCAGGCCCGTCACGCCTCCGTCGCCATCCAACCATAGGAGGACAATATTAAGCGCCTTAAGCCACCCAATGCAAACCGGCATCTGGGAAATCTGCAGACCAAACCAGATCGAACGCCCCAACCATCCAGCAATCCCAGCCGCCCAACGATCCCCAGCAGATGCAGTTCCGGCCCAGCAAACTCCCTTCCCTTCTCTGATCGCCGCCCTTCCCCCCAGAGCAGCCACACCCGATATAGGCGAAACTAGACACCGTCTGATCCAACCCTTCGAAACTTAGCAACAACCATGAAACAAAAAAACCCGTATGGCCTCACCCAACAGCCACAGGCTAGGCCAGAGGCAGTCGCCAGCACCGAGGTGCAGCCGGACAGGCACAATCACCCACAGCGGCGTCCTCTAGGGTTATCTCTAGAGAGAGAGAGAGAGAGAGAGAGTTTTCTTAGTTCCGCCCCTTTAGTTAATATATATATATATATATACAGCTCTTTTCCATTGCGGACGTCTGCAGTTTTTCTTAGGTACGGATTTCCAGTTTTGACCCATTTTTTGATCATATTTTCACATCTTAACCATTCAGTTTTTAGGTCCTAATGTATAGATCACCTCTGCAAAATTTCAGCTAAATTAGTGATCGTTAAGGCATCCAAAACTGTAATTTACAACAATGTACGCGAACAGTTCCGGTTCGGCAGATTCGGTTTGTTCATGTAAATTGCAGTTTTGGATGTCTTAACTGTCACCAATTTGGTTGAAATTTTGCAGAGGTAATTTATACATTAGGACCTAAAAACGGAACGGTTAAGATGTGAAAATAAGATCGAAAAGTGGGTCAAAACTGGAAATCCATTCATTTTTTCTTAGGTGCGGATATCCGCACCTGAGCAAACTTACACACACACACACACACACACACACACAAAAGAAGCTAGGCGTCCAATTTAATATTTATTACTATTATTAAATTCCAGGACGTCCATAAGGGAAAATTGTTGTAAGCTCCCTAATTGTAGTGTACAATGAATAATCTTGACGGTGGTGAGGTAGCAAGCACAATGGTGCACGCCCTATCCTGGTGAGCAGGGCTACTAGGCTTAACTTTAGTGATGGCGACATTATTGTCGGTATCGAGATGGGTGGTTATTATTCGTGTGTCATTCGATATTATTTCGATGTGTCATTTGGAATTCACATTTGTTATGAGCTTAGAGTATGACTTTATGCCACAACTTTTGGAACATTGAAAGATTGAACGGAATTTTTTAAAATTATTTTTTCAATGAATTTTCTTGCTTTTAGACTCTAAAATGAATATTCCATTATTCGATTAATTAGAATACATTCTAAATATCGTGGTTTATCAAAGATGAGATTAAAAAACATGACAATTTGAATAAAAATAGGGTTTGAAATAACTTGGCATGTTGGGAGTTGCTATGAGGCTAGGGCACCTGTGAAATGTAATGACATGTTAACCCTTGTTAACACTATTTATTCTTCAAATTATACTATACCATAAGCTCACCATTCATATAGCATGATTTTTAAAGCATGTTCCAATCAACGGAAAACCGAAACATCGAACTATTTTTTTAATGAATTTTATTGCTTTTTTACTTTATAAAATCATTAAAAAAAATTTGTAATGATTTTTGGGTTCCATTAGTTTGAGAAGTGTTTAGAAATCACTAATTGCCAGTGAAAATTTTTAAATGAAGATATAAGAACATGCGATTTTGGCCAAAATTTTAGGTAAAAATCGTGGTCTTGGGAAAGTTTTATTTATTTATTTTGGGTTTCAACTTCCACGGGGTTTAGATAAAAAAAATCACGGAGTTAGGGTATGACTTTATAGTTAGTTTATGGTTATATTTTTCTTTTTTACTTTGAGAATAACTAAAGATTTTTTTTTAAATTACTAATTCAAAAATTCTAAGATGACACCAGTGACTAAGATAATTTCATGTGACATTAAATATCAATTTATCAAGTGCACTTTTGAATTTTCGCTCAAAAACTATTTGGTTAGGGACCTAAGTTTTTAATAGTCGGTCAACAAGATTCTCTATCCTAGGCTGGCTAAATTTCTTACGATGTATTATTCAAAAAACAAAAAAAAAATCTTGCAATGTATATTTGTCTTTTAACGTGCAATCAAAGTCGTTGTGTAATGAAAATCGATGTTGCAATAACTTGATAGATTCTAAAGAAACATCTTTTAATGTGCAATCAAAGTCGCAGTGCAATAAAAATTGACGCTGCAATAACTTGATGGATTCTAAAGAAACAACAAAATTATGTGATTGGAGACTGGCAGTTGAATATGACCATAAGTAAGTGAAAAATAATTAATTGACTTCTAAAAAAATATAAATAAAAAATAAATACTCTATAAATGAAAACATATAGATAATAAAAAAATTATATTTTTATAAATATACAAATACAGAATAAAAACAATCTAAAAAATATATAAATTAGGAGTGAGAAAAAGAAATTAACGCAAAATAATAAAATAGAAAAAATGGAGATACTGAAGTCTTAAGCGTGACTTTTGGTTAGTGGAACATGTTATAGAGAATATTATTTTTCATTCCGTGGCTGCACTGTATCTAATATGTTTTACATACCCTTATTCGTATCATTTGAAGCAAAAGACACAGAAAAAATTATGTATTCTATGAGGCTTTTTCTAGTTGTTTGGAGATTGGAGATGTTTTTCTTCCTCAACAAAAATATAAGTAGATTCACTCTATATATAAGAGAGGGTACAAGAAGAAGGTTTACAGATCGACCATGATGCCAAAATCACAATCATTACATCATATAGTAAGATCAGAGGCTAATTATAGTTGAGGATCTATAATATATAGTAGATCAGTGTCAAGCTAATGAGGTATTACTGGACAGGCAAGTTACACTGGGCACGGTGCTGTTAGAAGTTCCATTGATGTTGTAGCATGAGGCATATATATAGCTCCTTTCCAGGAACATCTGAGGTGATGTTGATGTTCTCCATCACGATGTTGCGACAACCCGAAAACTGATTGGGCGCAGTCTAATCTTATTGCCTCCTCCTTCTCTGAAGTACCTTGGATAGCCCTGTATCTGCAGTCTAATCTTATTGCCTCCTCCTTCGCTGAAGTACCTTGGATAGCCCTGTATCTGACATCACTCACCTCTACAGCTGAGCTCTACATGCAACAACAGATGCATCAATAATATATAAGTCAACATTTTGTATTTGTCAAATTTGTTTTATATAACTGTATACCATCATACACATTGGACGCAAAAATTACCTTGTTTTTGCAATCATGATCTCCCTCACAATAATATTGGTCGATGATAATTGGGTTCTTAGCGGCATAAAGTTTGATTTGCTCAAATGTTATATTCTTGGCGTACCCAGACCCACCCTATAGAAAGTAGCAGAAACAAATTTGAGGGAATCGATAAAGTCATAAAACTACAATCGGCTAAATTATTATTTGTATAGAGTTCTGTATAGTGCATCACCTGCCATGTCTTGATTCTTACTCCATTTTGAGTTTCATTGAAACTACAATTTTTCACATATACATTTTCCACTGTTGCGTAACTCCCATTTTCTCCCAAGCTTCCCACGCTGTTTCGAAATTAAAAGAGAATAGTACATGGTTCAAATTAAAGAGCTAGCGTTCTAGTTAAGTGTATCAACCATTAACGTTGGCAGAAAATTAATTATCAAGCATGAAACGCTACTTAATTAATTATGTGGTTATCTTAAATGTTTCGATAAAATTTGGGACAAACCTAATTCCATGGCCTGGGCCAAATGTAATGTTGGTAATGTTGAGATTAGAACATCCAGAATTGATAGCGATACAATCATCACCTGTGGTAAAGCAAAAATTAATTGGTTGCCTGCTCAATAATACTGGAGAAACTGAAAAAAAAAATGGAAATTATGCCTAAACCAATTACCAGTTCCAATATAAGAGGCATGAATATTGACATGGTTTGAGTGTGAGATGTCAATTCCATCGGTGTTTGGACTCGCTTAGGTGCAGTTATAGTGAGATTGCCGACGTATACATTACTGCAGTTGCTTATACTAATATGACCTTTTGGACTATTGACATGAGTAAGTCCGTAAGTCCAGTTAGTTGAAGATTATGACATCCCTGTAAGTGTAGAGCTTCTGGTCGGTGGCACTTCTTGTCCTCATCATTCTCATGATTTTCATCCATGTAGAGCCTTTGGTCGTTATCCTTGATCCACCAAGATGAACCCTGGCCGTCAATTAGTCCCGAACCGTTGACAGTGAGATTGTGCACATGCCTAAATGAGAGCCAGCTATTTGATTCACACTCTTTCCAAGCATCCGGTGTTTTGGGTGCCACCAGCGTCCCCAACACCTGCCCAAACAACAGAAACCAATTATAACCAAGAGGTTTGTGATGAAGAAATAATGTACGCACCACACTCACCGAAAATTTGTTTCATTGGATTTGTGTTCAGGTTTGCACATCAATCTCATTGTGACCGACCAAAAGAAGTTTCATTGTGAATGTAATACTTTCTTACCTGAACATTAACCCCATTTGATTTTCAAGGACCTTTAAATTTCGTAGGCTGCAATAAGAATGTTTTCCCCTCCGGTATTTGAAGAGTTGGTAAATCGTCAGTTTCAGCTGCTCCACATAAATCTTCCCATGCTCTTTTGAAAAAAAAAAAAAAACAAAAACAAAATCATAAATCACGCGATATACTGAAATATGCACATGGTTAAAATTGGGAATATGACAATATTAACATATCTAATATATATCTGAAACACATACACATGAACATATGAATGTAGGAAGAGGGCCGGGGACAAGGAAAAGTTACCTGTGAATCATCACATTCTCCATCCCCAACAGCATCGTAATTAAGAACATTAAAAGTTGTTTGGGCATATACAATGTCGCTTAAATGAGATGAAGACATGCAAAATATCAAAAAGCTCACAAGTATGTACTGCATTTTTGTGAGTGGATCGGAAGAAGTAGTAACCTTCAACGGTCAAGAAGTTCTATGGATATGATTATAGGTATATATATGGAGAAGAAGCAGGAGGACAGCAATATATATAGCTAAGAATGGAGAAGGTTTTCTCCAACAAATTAATAGTATACATCTTCTCGAAGTAGAATGTCTAATATAATTCATGCATTCCTATCAGAATGTCGTCGTTACTTTAATTCTTTTAACATTCTTGTCTGATATAATTTCATGCATAGCAATCTGTTTGGTCAACTGAATTAATTGCCTGTTTACACATTGCTTAGTTTGAACAATGAATATAAGAACTTTTGGTAACTAGTTAATTGGTTCATGGGCTTCAAAATGCAAATTAATTGGTCAATCTTAATTAAAAAAAAAAAAAGTCCTTGTTATCCCATGCCACAATTTATAATTTTTAGAGAAGATAATATATTAATTTCTTCACGAAATGGTAGAATAGAACTAGTTCAATGTCATTATTTATTTGTCCAGTTACATTAAAGAAGAGATGAATCAAACGAATTCCATATTATTGAATTTTGACAATATATGCATGTCATTTTGACTGTTCTAGACAAGGAACATAAGGTGAAGTAAGGATTGATATTCCTTGGGCATTTCTGCAATAAGAATGCAATGACTTTCCGGGCACGGCCGAGCTTAAGGCGATTTGATCCATTACAATGTTGGTGCAGCCCAACTCTGAGCAATCCAATGTCATTGCTTGCGCGGAAGCTGATGTTCCTTCAAAGCCGCGAAATGTTACATCAGTACTCACCTTCACTGCTCCATTTTTATCAACCTACGTTTGCTTAATTATAATGGGATTCTTGGCATTTTCAAGCGTGATTTGCTCAAAAGATATCGCTCTAGCGTGCCCATACCCTCCCTGAAACAAATAAATTAGCAAATATTCAAAAAGTATTTAACCAATAAAAAGGATCAAGTGTAATGCACATTACTCAAAAATATTGATGTAGACGATGTGTGTGTATATTACCGGCCATGTCTTGATTCTTGCACCATTTTGAGAATTGGTAAATTTTACAGTTCTGAACATGTACTTCTTCAACTATATCCGGACCTTCTTGTTTGACTAAGCTTCCCACACTGAGCACACACAAATTGACATATACGGAAGTTGTATACACATTGAAACTGGCCGGGATCAACTAAAACCTTCAAAACTAATTATGTTAATTATATGTCTGCCTAATTGCAATCTAGTTAGGTCAGTCCTTCCCAAATTTTGATTCAGGATTTCTTCCCAAGTAACCTAGCAAGTTCAGAAAATTGCTGATTATGATTTTACGAGTTACGACTAAATTAATTAGCATGCATCCTTTCTCACATACCTGATAACATGACCCGGTCCGCATTGCACACCCGTTATGTTTATAAAAGAGCAACCTCGCTTAACTGCAATGCAATCATCTCCTACAGTAATTACACTGTTACATGAGTGATCTAGCAATAACATTTTTAACCCTAATTACTGATGAATGATGAGAACAAGAGGGAAAACCCTAAATGATTTACCAGTTGCAATGACAGAATCCCTTATATTTACTTGTGTTGACCCAACGATACCAAAGCCATTGCTGTTGGGGCTGCGTGCACTTATATGAACGTTTGAGACTTGGATACCAGTACATTTGTGCATTGTGAGAGAGAATCTTGCGTAGGGCACCCTCATTGACACGTGGTGGGAGGACCAATCACTGCCTAGTAGGGGGTTGTTTTGGGTATTTCACTTTAGGGAGCAGAGGCAGTTTCAGAAGAGATGGAAAATTTCATTTGTTCTGATTGGGTGGCCGTAAGGCCACGTGGTGGGGAAAACCCCCACCTAAGTATTTGCCAGCATTGTGATATGAACTCTTGGACAGTCAATAGAAGTAAATCCATCTAGGGTAAGTTGGTCAAAATTGTCGAACTGCAGAGCCTGCAACAGTACGTCATTAACATAAATGATGTCTTTAAACTGATAACGTTGGCGACGATTGTACGTGCTATTAATATGTATGTGTTTCTTTACAAGAATGATCGATCTTTAATAATAAATCTGAAAAATAGACGGTACAATTAACTTGTATCATAAAGGTAATTAGTTCATTAGGTACTAAGAGCATATTTAGCAGACTCTCTATCTTGGTTCCTTAATTATTTTGGAGAGAATGTTTAGTTTTTTTTTTTTTTTATCAATTTTAGCAGCTGCACTAGACTCCTAAGTGGCTGTTTATTTTAACTTTTAGTTATCTTGCTCCTAAATATAGAGAGCGAGATTAGGCTTTCTATAATTTATGTTAATTTAAAACATACATTTTAAGTCATTTTATATCATTTTAAACACATTTAAATTGTTTTTTCTTCATTTAATCAATAATATAAATTCAACTTTAGCTAAAATAGAGAGAACTGATACATCTGCAAGTGGCTAGCCAAAATAACTTTTTAGTTACTTTGGCTAAAATTTGATTAAAAAATGACTAGCATTGCTAAAGATGCTCTAAACGCGGAATAAACATTATCAGACTATATTACCGAGGGTGGTTTGATGTTCGTCCGACTTGCGACCTAAATAATCACACAAAAACCCCGCCAATTAGTAGAGAAACGTTATTGATGAATTTATATGTCTGGAATTAAGAATATATGAAAATGTTAATTAATTACCTTGTTCCATCAAGTTGAACTACGGCCATTTATCTGTCCAGTTCCCATGAGAGTGAGATCCCTCACATTTGAAAAGCATATCCAGCAAAATGCCGAGTTTCTCCATTCACGAAGACTTGGGGGTGCCTCAAGATTCCCTGAAAGCTACAAAAAAGGCAAACACATATAGCAAATATAACACATTAATTTTTGTCCGAGCATATGTGCTACATTTTTGTGGAGAAAAATATTGGCTGTCTTCAGAATAATATACCAGAATTTTGATGCTTCCCTGGCAAGGACCCTTAAATTGCAGTGAGTTCAGTAAGAAAGATTTTTTCTGGAATGATTATGGTTTGTTCACCTCCGCCAGTTCCACATGCTGTTTGCCCTGCTCTCAAGAAAGCCTATTTTATTTTTCATACAAATCATACAACAGATCAGGTCAAGCGAGCTCGGAATTGAAGGAAATGTTTAGCTAGATCGATATTTGCAGAACGCTTTTGAACTCCACTATACAATGGTGTTAAATACACCGTTGAAAAATGTTAGTCATCCTTTTTCCAAATATAGAAATTTTTCTCGAGCCGGAGGTCATACGAACCTAATTGGATATCTTGAGTGTTTAAACTTGGAATATAAAACCTCTATTTCTGAAAAGAGGGTATGTACATAAGCATACCTTTTTGTTTTTTTAAGATAGAATAATGCAAAGCCAGCTAGGAATATAGCCTAGCCTTTTTGTTTTTAAGTTTTGGATATCATATCAGTCGATTCCGGCGGGCCAATTCAATTAGAATCCACTATTGGTTGATGGTTTTAGAAACTCCGGTAAAAGAAAATCCAGAGATATCAATCATTTTCTTAACCAAAAAAAAAAAACCAAGGATTTTATAGTAATTTCCCCACAAACAAAAAATTTTGATATAATTTATTCTGAATAATTGGTGGAAGGTTAATACTAATGGTTCTTTCTGTGACCCGAGCACAACTGACTTTGGTGAAATTTTAGAGATTATAATGGCAATGGTGTAACTACACATGGACTGCGGTGGACTACTGCCCACCCCAAATTTTAGAAAAACAATCATTTGTAGCTTAATTTTAATAGTCCACTAAATTTAGTCCATATATTATTAAAACATTTTACTTAGCCCATCGCATTCTAAAATCCTAACTCAAACCTTGCATGATGGAATTTTTCGGGGAGCTTTTGTGCAAAAAGTGGAGGTCACAAGCGCAATTGATATAGAGGTGTTGGCAATTATTTAAGCGTTGCGGATTTGCTTGGACAAAACGATAGACTCATATTTGGCTTGAAATAGACTCATCTTTAGTGGTTCATTAATTCAAAAATCCAATGCTATTTCCATGAAGGTTGCGGGCTGCTTGGAAAATTGTCCTTTTCCATTCACATGATATGGTTTAAAGTCACTCATATCTACAGGGTAGGTATCACAGTAGCGGATGCATTAGCTAACCATGGGTCACTCATATCAACGCCAAACAAATTCAGACCCGGACTCAGTAACCCCAAAAAAAAAAAAAAAAAAAAAAAATCCAATCTACCGCTCTTCTTCATCCAAATCAGAGCACCAGCGCCGGAAACTGCTGCGCTCTTGTTCTGCCTCTTCAGCAAGAGATCGCCGACACCACACACCAGACTGCTGCCTAGAAGAAGACTGATCCGACAGCAGCAGCAAACCACCAATTCACAAAATCAAAACGATCTAGATTCGAACACGATGCCGTCGCAGATCACTACACCTCTACAAGTATGGCATCGCCTAGACTAAGGCGGAAGGAAAGCCACCGCTGCCGCTAAGGATTTCGGAGCAGAACAGAAGGAAGCCGCCGCTGCTAGAAACCCTTTTCTCCTCATATATACCCACCTAAACCTTCTATTTCTCTCTGTTTTTTTTTTTCTTTATCGGTATTAATTTGGGATTATATATGATAGAAACAGATCAAAGGTTGATATATATAGAAGATACAGATAATTCTTCTTCGTCTTCTTCTTTATTTTTGACTTGAACGTCGGGAAGGCTTACAATTCATTATTGATAAAAAGGAAAAGAAATGCGACTTCCAAAACATGGAACCAACATCCAAATAATACATGCAAATCAATCATTATATTGTTAATATAATAGATATGCATCACTGCTTTTCAAGGCAAGGAACAGCAGGTGTAGTAAACCTTGATCTTCCCTTTGCATTCTTGCAGTAAGAATAGGTTGGCTTTCCGGGAATCATTGAAGATATGTTGACATGATCCATTACAATGTTGGTGCACCACACGTTAGAGCACTCGAGTCTTATTGCTGCGTCGGAAGCTGAAGTTCCTTGGAAACTCCTGAATGTTATGTCGCTCACCTTTATTTCTCCGTTGCCAGAGTGCCAGCCACTGTAGTAGTGTTGGTCAATGAAAATTGGATTTCTAGTCTGCACAAGTCTGATTTCCTTAAACGAAATCGCCCTAATATACCCATCAGATCCTCCCTGTTTCAATTAAGAAACAATATTGCGAAATTTAATTCTATAAAATAAAAATATCTGGCATATATCTGATCTTACTTGGGAAATACACCGGTATAGCTAGAGGACATTAAGTACGTACCCTAGTTGTTTTGATTCTTGCACCATTCTGAGCTCCGTAAAAGACACAATTGCTAACGTTCACTTCTTCAACTTTATCATTAGGATGTCTTCCCAAACTTCCGACACTTGGGCCATACACATGCACACATATGAAGGTGTGTCAGATTCATTGCTTAAATAGAGAGAAGTGCTAGCTATTTTCACTTTCAATTTGTCTTTCTACGTACACGTACAAGCTAATTTTCAGTATCATCCAGATACAAGGTTTTTTTTTTTTCAGCTTACGTATATACCTAATACCATGACCTGGTCCACATGCTACACGAGTTATGTTTACAAAAGAGCAGCCGCTCTTAAGTGCAATGCAGTCATCACCTGCAATAATCAATTATAGTGAAGCAGTAATCAATCAGATCCATGCATGATGATAGAAAAATAACAATTTAAGTTAAACAGTACACTCCTAATTTCTATAAGTTACTGACTTAAGAACATGATACTATATTAGATTACCAGTTTTAAAGACACAGTCGAATATATTTACTCGAGTTGACCCAGAGAGAACAATTCCATCAGTGTTGGGGCTATGTTGAGGTGCATTGACATGAACGCTTGATATATCTACACCATTGGAACCATGTATCAGGATATGCTTATTTGGGCTGTTCAGAGAAGTGAATCCACTTAAGGCAAGTTGGTCGCAGTAGCGCAATCGTAGAGCCTGCATAACAATAACACATTTGTTCTCAAAATGTATTATGTCATGATTAATCGATCTGTATTTTTTCAGTCAGAGCATCTCTCAATCCTCTATTAAAATTTATATATTAAAAACAATTGATTTTTCTCTGTAAATTATCAAAGACTAGATCAGTACGATGTTATTTAAACGAAGTCATCCCAATGTCGAAAAAGAATGCAAAAAAACAGTGCGTATTAGTTGCCAGGTAGCAATTTTAGGTCAATAGCTGGTAGATATTACTGAACGGGAATACTTGCGGCCACGAAAGGTGGTTTCTATACAGGTTCTAGTCTATGTTTTACTATGAATTTTTTTTTGCTCAGGTAATGACTATACTTTTAAGTACAACAAATACCAGGCAAGTGATCGATTTGATATCTAGCTACCAAAAGAAAATGTAAAAGAAAGCAATTCAAGAATATAGTTTACTGAAAAAGAATCACATACCGTGGGTGCTGCCGTACAATTAGTCCCCTGTATGCGAGCATCACACACACAAAAAAGAACCTCAGTTGTATTGAAGTAATATTTTGTTTCTTTTGCTTGTAGAAGTAATACTACAAAGAATATTATTACTAGCTAATCGCATTACAGTTGTGTAGCTAGTTATTCGAGGCTTGTGACTCCACCAAATCGAACCCTTGCCATCTATAACTCCTGCTCCCTTGATGGTGAGACCCTTCACATTTTGGAACTCTAGCCAGCTTCCCGATTCGCATCCCGTCCACTCACCAATCGTGGAAGGAGCCTCAATGCTTCCATCAACCTGATCAATTACAGTTTACAAAATTAACGTACGTAAAAACAAAAATTATTGGTGGCCAGTGACATATATGTTCATTATTGCACATTTGCACACCATGAGAAATGGTCAGATGCCTTGCATGTTACTTAATGGGATGGTTTGTGGGAGGAAAAAAAAAATTAATCTGTTATTAAAAGCCGTGAACTTACCTGAATTACAATGTTATCCGACTTACAAGGACCACCGAATCGCACTGGTTTCACCTTGTATTTTCTCCCCTTTGGGATGTTTAGGGTTTGTGTTTCTCCAACGGCACCACACGCTCTTTGCCAGGCCTTCAGAAAAGCCTTCATGCAAAATTGCAAATACATGAAACATTATAGTGAGTCCAAGACTCAAATATCATACCATGAGTTATATCTCACGGATTGAAAAATATACTCGATATGTAATTTTCTTAAGATTTAAAAGCTAGAAAAAGACAAGAGATAGTCCAAATATTTACTGGAGAATCTTCATCTAGGCCATTCCCTGTCGCACCAAAATCTCGCACATCAAAAGTTCCATTTTGGCCATATCCAAGGCCAAAAATAGATGATGAAGCAATAACCAAAAACCAAAAGCTAACTGAGGTTAGCTCCTGCACAAAATATATAATGTTAAGTTTGCAGTACTACTCCTCGTACCGGAGAAATCTAGCTGGCTAGTAACTAAGACTCACCATTTTCAATATATATATGCAGCTGAGGGATGAATAGAAACTGAGTCTTTTAATTAAATTTGATTCAGACACTATATATCTTCTTATATATAGCCTCACAAGAATTGGTTATGGAATTTCTTTTGCTGGATGACAACTAATGGTCAGGATTTATAGATATAAGTTTATCTATATCCTGCAAGATTTATGGCTTCTGCTATTTCACTTGCTTTCTATAGTAGAAAGAAGATGATAAGAGTAACACAAAAAGAAAATAAAGTGACTAATTTATATTGTTTACACGCAAGATTGACTTTTGATACTTTCTGCATCGATCAGTTTATGATTCAGTTTAATAAATGGTTGTAGAGTCATCTTTGGGTACAAAATTAGAACAATTTTCTTTGTGTGAAGGATAGGAACACTTTTCTGTAACAACCAATTAACTTTATCAACAAGTCTTTCCTATGTCTCACTGAAAGATTTAAAATTACGCGGTGATATAGAAGAACAAACGAAAATAAGTTTTAGCAACTTGAAGCATTGAAAAAACAGAATTAAAAAAATCCTAGCCAGGCAGCATGGATTTGGATTTCCATGTTGAGATTTTATGCAAGATTGATAAAGACGCTGTTATTACCCAATTAGAACCAATCTCCTGACTTTTTATTTTTTTATTTTTTTTTTATTATAAGTGAGGTAGCAAGCAACTTGTTTATGCTAGCGAGTTAGTAACATACTCACCCAATTAGTATTCGGATTGAAGTTCACAACAGTATCCCAATAAAGCTAGACTAATCCCCACCGCAGACTCACACACAAACCTGAATGCCCTTTAACCTGCTGGCCACAAACTTGTGGGAGTTGGGACTCAAACGTTAGATATGGGCTTCCATACTAGGTATCTCGACCAACCTTACCACACCAGGTGGTTAATCCCTTGACTTTTTAGCACCAGAATCATTAAACATTTCTATACCTTAAGTCAAAAGCTAAAAGTTAAAAACAAAAAAAAACTAAATAAAAAAAAAGGAAAATGAGCACATCCAGAACATAATATAAGATAGGTACACTATTTAAAATATAGAAAAATAAAAAAATAGTTTCGGTTATGGCATGATGATATTTGATAGGCTTTGAAGGAAATAAGTTTTGAATAACATTTCCCAACTAAAAGGTGTGGTAAAATTTATTTTTGGAATGTAAATATATTTTTTAGTACTGATTTTTCTGTTGATGACTAAATAGTATTGAAGCTATAGGCTTGGCCGCTTGGAGCTCTTATTTATGTAAGAATTTCTATCTAAATAAAAAGTCGTCGACAAAAGGCCGGTCTGCTTATTTTTCTTTTTTCTTTTTTGACCCAAAAGGGCCTCTACATACCAACCCAAACGAAAGATATGATTTCAAATAACTGCAGGGTTCTAACAAAGATCAGGAGGAATGGACGATCATGCACCAAAATATCCGCTGAACTCAAGCTTTAAGCAGTCCAACGTTACCGACAAATCTCTACCGAGTAGATGAGTTAAAGGGCTTTTCGTCATTAAGAATTTTGTATCTGGAGTGTAATTATTGAATGAATCTTCTCTCTTCATCATCACTGATCATGTATCACCCGCATAAGCTTTCCAAATCTGAGGAGGCAAGGTTACCAAGGTTGAACTTCCCCTAGGATGATCTAAACCCCCTTGCTCGTGGTGCATTTGATAACTTTGTTCCATCCACTAGTATTGCACGTCTTTGTAGGGAAGATAAGGGAAAGGTCATTGGCTCAGTGCTGGGAAGGGCCATTTCTTCCGTACCTTCCACAACTATGGCTTTTCTTTGTAGGGTTAACAAGGGAATGTCAGTATTGCTACGCAACCGTGACATCTTTCCTTCTTTGCTATCGCAGAGTTTCCCCACGGGCAGTTTGCTGCAGTAGTAGTCTTCCTGTAATCGTAGAGAGCGATAATATAAGGCTAGAAGCTGCCCATAGCTCCATAGTGCAGCAGGGTGCCAACTAAAACTACATCTCCAGTGATGTATGTATAAAGGATCAAGTGAGACCAGTCACAAGCCGCGAGAATCTATATTTTCTAATAACCAAAACACGTAAAGGAATCCATTCATCCACCTGCCTAACGAATTATCACACCCCTATTTTTCCTACGAATTTCAAGATGATAAATACGAAGCTTATCAAACAAGGTAAATCCATTTTGTTTTATCGCAACCGTGCAAAAGCACAACTAGTTAATGTTACATAACACTGCAAATGAATTCTAAAAAATTTGAACACAGCTACATCTCAAAAGCCATAATAAGGGGTAAGAGCCACAATATGGTAATGTATGCCTACTTCCTTCTGTGGAGGACATTCAACATCTTAAATCAAACAGTTTAAACTCTTGTCTCAGAGAAACAGAATTTGCTGCAGCCGCCTCCACATTTTAAACGCATGAAGCAATTTTGCTGAGACCGAAACTTCATTCAAGATGGCACTGCAAACAAGAACAATAGTTATTAACATTTGACGAACATTAGCCAATTAACTGCTATATGACATTCTACTAAAAACCACAACATGCTAGTTTGACGAACATAAGCCAATTAAGCCACAGAGGTCAAATTAACCCAAAAAATAAATATAAAAACATTTTATGAGATATAAAAGGATAGAAATATAGAACAAGATCGGCAAGGACTTTAAATTTGTAAGATCATCACATTCAATACCAAAATTCTACAGGTACTGAACAGTCATTTGGGTCAAGGTGCAAAAGTTTAGACACTCGGTAGATAGACCCAATGAAGATAACATTAGATTGAATCAATACTTCCCTAAATATTCATATTCTTTTGCTTTTTCCTTCTGCAAAAAGGAGAGGAAAGTACATAAACAGTAGGGTTGTCGATGGGTCATGTTAGGTCGGGTTTGTGTCAGGTCAAGGTATTTATCGTGTCACAAGAGACAAACCCATACCCAACCTATTTATCATACGGGTAACCCATTTCCAACCAGCTTAACCCATTTAATAAACAAGTTGTATCGTGTTGGACAAAATGACCCATTTAAGGGTTAAAATTACGACCCATTTAACTAAAAAAATTGCATAAATTCACTAGAGAATTTGTGGTGTTAATGATGAAGTTGAAACCCTAGTTTAAAGTGAGAAAGACTTATTCAACCTTTATATACATATAATATTACTTTTTCTAAATGGGTCATTTACGCTGGTTATATATAATAGATAACTCAATTCATTTAATAAACGATTATACAGGTTCACTTCGTGTTGGCGGGTTAACCCGTGGCCAACCCGCTTTTTAATCTTGCGGGTTCAGCCCGCTTTATTTTGTGCGGGTTTTGAGTCGTGTTATCGGGTCATGTTGAAATTGACACCCTAATAAACAGGGTACCAAATTAACCGCTATCTACTTTGTTGAACCAGTTCACTAAATGTACACAAAAGCGCAATGACAGAGAATAAAAGAGAACAAAAGAACATACTGTATGTGGCAGTATCAATCTGTTCAGGAAGCTCCTTTATGTCAACCTCAAACCTCTCCTGAACCTGCAGTTTTAAAAAGTGACAAAATTAAATTCACCACCAACTGCGATAAACAGCTATGTAAATAATGGTAAGAAAAAAAAATTGCATACATCATTAAGGACTTGAGAGTCCGAAGCAGATGATACAAATGTAATTGCCAGCCCTTTGGTGCCAAACCTACCGGCTCTGCCAACCTGTCAATATTTGATTTGAAGAAAGCATCTAGTGAGATCTGAAGCCAGTGATACATTCATCTACAGTAATACTATATGGAAGCAATATAAATCCTCCATGACATGGAATTACACAGTGAGATACCAAATTTCAAAATTGACATACCCTGTGCAAGTAGGTGTCCGCAGAGTCTGGCATGTCATAATTGATAACTATATTGACACGTTCAATATCAATTCCTCTACCAACCAAATCGGTGGCCACGAGAATCCTGTTCTGACCCTCCTTGAATCCTTTGTAGCGCTTCAATCTGCAGAAGGCATACACAGTACCATTAATGTCTGAATACTGCAGTAAACAATGATTAACATCCTAATGTCCAAAAATATTACATACTAATTATTACAACAAGCACAAGGGGAGAGAGAGAGAGAGAGATAAAGATAAAGAGCAACCCCCAAAAACCAGAAGAAACATATTGTAACCAACTTGGGAGACCAGCATAAACTAACATGCTCACCTATTAAGCAAAAAATAATAATATTACTAATTATAATAATAAAATAAAATAATCTGACTTCAAAGATTGCAGACTACGCACACCAACACCATGCATGATTTGTAGAATCTTAAATGTAAACTTCCGTGCAAATATTGTTTACCATAAACAATTTAAAAGCAAAACTGGAGTACTCAGCATAAACTAACATGCTCACCTATTAAGCAAAAAATAATAATATTAATAATTATAATAATAAAATAAAATAATCTGACTTCAAAGATTGCAGACTACGCACACCAACACCATGCATGAATTGTAGAATCTTAAATGTAAACTTCCGTGCAAATATTGTTTACCATAAACAATTTAAAAGCAAAACTGGAGTACTTCAGCCAAATATTCCTACATAAATATCAAAAGATGAGAAAATATAGAAGCAGCAGATATGACTTTACATACCTTTCTTCTTGGTTCATTCCAGAATGGATGCATATAGAGGGAAAATTACACTCTGAGAGTAACTTGTTCAACTCTGCAGCTCTGCTCACACTTTTGACGAAGATGACAACCTGGTTGAAGTCCAGTGCATCAAGGAGATCATTCAGCTTGCGATTTTTCTCTGCCTCAGTTAGCTTGATGTAGTGCTGACATTTCAGATACGAAGGTAAGAATGTAAGACTCATATCCATGAACAAATATAACAAACTGATAGTCAACTTATAAGAAAGATTACCTGTACTAGACCATGAAGAGTCAACTTGGCTTCGTCATCAACATATATTTCCATAGGCTGAAAGGAACAAATGTCACAGTAAATCATATTAGGGGCCTTCCTCAAGCTAATAGAATCCAGAACGAAATGAATGACGGATGCACATCTCTTGGATGGATGAAGGATGAAGCTGGTCCATCTTTTTGTCTCCTCCAAGATACTGTTCTAAACCACTCAGCAACCACACCATCAACCCATTTGACGCTCAATATAATCTATTACCAAATCACCTACAACACCCAGCCCACTATCTCCAACACCCTCATACACTCAACTGGAACAATCCAAAAACACCTCAACCCCAAATTAAACCACTAGTAAGACCGATTAGAAAAATCCTATACCAGAGGGAGAAGTAAGAAGATACTAATGCAGTACACAAGAGACTAGTTCGACACAACTGTGATAGTTCCTAAAACAACTGTGATAGTCCCTAAACCCTAACACCCCCCCCCCCCTTCCCCCCCCAGCATACTGTTATCTTTCCACTCCAGTTGTACACCATTATCAAGCCGCATATTCCAACGGCTGAATAAGGATATCGTGTAAACGCAATGCCAACAGCAAGCACGTCATGGGATCACCGCATACTATGTAATTAGAAAACTCTTGGAGAAAGTGGGATTATGGAAAAAGAGACTTCAAAATTGAAGTAGTACTGGCCATGGGACATTACATCTTGCATAAATTTCTTGCAAACCGGTCGGATATCTTTGCTGAGTGTTGCAGAGAACATCATTACTTGCTTATCATGGGGCGTCATCTTGAAAATCTCTTGCACATCTCTCCTCATGTCTGTAAAAAAGCAAATAATGAGACAAATATGGAACTATTGAGTGAAACATATAGGATAACACATTGATTATTTGCAATAAACAAAACCATACCAAGTGACTCAAGCATCTTGTCACATTCATCGAGGATAAAATGCCTCACATTCTTCAAAGAGAGGTCTTTATCTCTTGCAAGTGCTAGTATTCTTCCAGGAGTTCCAACAACAATGTGGGGACATTCATTTTTAAGTAAATCTTTGTGATTTTTGATAGTGACACCACCATAGAAGACAGCAACCTTAAGATCTGGCAAGTAGGTACTGAATCTCTCAAACTCATGGCAAATCTACACAATGTCGAGCATAAGTGAGAAATCAATATAGATAAAAGATTCAAATTTAAGGCTGGGAACCAAATCAGTAAACAGATTTTTTACTAATTTAAGGAACAATCAGAAATCAGTTTTAAAATGAAAAAATGTGGATCTGAAAGGTACCTGATAAGCTAATTCTCGAGTATGGCAAAGAATAAGTGCAGAAACTTGGCCTGCGACAGGGTCAATCTGCTGCAAAGTAGATAGGACAAATACAGCCGTTTTCCCCATCCCAGATTTAGCTTGGCAGATAACATCCATTCCCAGAATAGCTTGTGGGATGCATTCATGTTGTACTGATGAAGAACGAAACAAAACCGCATCCAAGGAACCATTGGTAAGTAAAACAAAACGTCTCCAATCTTTTATGAAAGTCTTTACCAAACTCTGAATTCAAGAATATGGTAGTAGAACAAATTACCTGAAAAAAAAACACATTAAATTAAGAAACAGGAATAGAAGAAAAGTGAAAAAATCAACACAATGGGAAGTGACACATCCAAATAACACAAACACAATACTCTAAAATATGCACCACACATACTAACTAGACAATTACAATCCAAGAATTTCCATCTACAACCCCTGCTCCAAAGGAATTCGACTCAAGGGGGTAGCTGATAGCAAAAGAAACAAACAAACAAAAAATTCCAAAACGACAGAGAAGAACCAGAAACCACAAAAAATTTTCTACATTTAATTCAAATAGCAACTTCAAATCACAAATAACTATCATCATGGAATGCTGTACTTAATAATGTATAAACGTCGAATCTTGAATAACTTCACAATGGAATGTTATACTTAATAAAACATATCATAAGGCTCCAAAGATAAATTGAAGGGATCGATCAAAACAGTAAACGAACACAACCGAAGAATGAGTTCAATAGTATTACCTTCAGAAGGATGCTCAAATCCCGAGTCCACAATAGCACGTAGAAGCTCCGGCTTTAAGAGGAAATCTCTGAATCCTGAGCTGTGAATTCCAACATATCCCCTACACAAATCCAATAATAAACAAATTAGACCCACAGATCACTTATACAATCAGATATTCCGATCGAATTTGCAATTCAAAATCAACTCGCTGGAAATAGTTGAAGAATATTGGGATCAGAAACTTACTTCTTGGCGGATTCGCCATTGACTTTAGCAGCTGAGTCAGGGGCCTTCTCGTCATCCTCTTCGTAATCGACGAGCTCTTCGTCGTAGACATCTTCCCTTGTTTCGCCCATCTTTCTGCTGAAGAAACGACCTCCAATTAGGGTTGCGAATCTTTGAGCCGCAAATTAGGGTTTCGAAATTTGAATCCGACATCGGAAAAAACTTAGGGTTTGATATAGAATTTACCTGTGCGTAAGTGTGAATAGGTTGAATTAGGGTTAGGGTTTTGGGGGGTTTGGGAGAGAGAGTCTGCAAAGGAAAACGTTAGCTGAAAAAAACCGAATTTGAAAACCTTTTTTTCTCGAGAGAGAAGAGAGGAGAGGGTCGGGATTTAGACCTCGACGGAAGGGAGCAAACAGAGAGAGAGAGAGATAGGGTTCCAGGATTGGAAGCCACATATATAGACAACCAGATGCCGCAAATGTCCTCGCTGTCTACCGATCATTACCATATTACCACTGCGTGCAATTATTATCGTTTTATTTTAGGGAATCAGAAACTGAGAGAAAATTGTTGTGTATTCTCATTGATAATATGGGCCTCTTTATATAGAGGATTACAATGCATAGAATATGAACATACAAAAAAAATAATTCTACATTGAATAGAATTCTAAATCTTCTCTAACCCTATTACCACTAGGTCAAATAACCTAAAGTTTGGGTCCAAACACAAAATAGAGATTTTCTTAAACATTCCCCCTTGTGTTGCCCAAATGCGGTGCTCCTCTCGTTGCCTCGCTAAAAACCTTACCGACTAACAAAAACCCAGTGGGACAAAAATAACCTCGGTCGAATGGGAAAAAGAGCACAACACACTCTTCACGTTTCGAGACCATACATGTAGACATCTCCCCCTGATGTTTGCGCCTCCCCCTGATGATTACGATCATGGGAGTTCAGATAGTTTCCGCAAGCCAATTCTTGCCACATGTTTCTCGAACTTGGATTTGGGCAATGACTTAGTAAACAAGTCTACCACATTGTCCTCATATCGAACCTGGTTACTTTGATCTTGATGAGCTTTTGTTGTTGCTGATTGTAGAAGAATTTGGGCGATATATGCTTGGTGTTGTCGCCTTTGATGTAGCCTTGCTTCATTTGTTCAATGCAAGCAATATTATCCTCATAAATGCTTGTTGGCTCATCTGTGGTAGACTTCAAACCACAATTACCTCGAGCATGCGTAACTATGGATCGAAGCCATATACATTCACGAACTGCTTCGTGAAGAGCAATTATCTCTGCATGATTCAAAGAGGTAGCGACTAAGGTCTGCTTTGTAGACCTCCAAGATATCACGGTGTTTCCCATGGTGAATACATAACCAGTTTGGGAAAGACCTTTGTGTGGGTCAGAGAGATACCCAGCATCAGCAAAACCTTCCAAAACACCTATATCGTTTTGGGATGGGGAAAAGGAACGCAATCCACCATGTGTGGCGTTCCGGTTATTTGATGGCTTTTGGGTATAAGCTGATTGATGAATCAGAATACCATCTTCACGGTGCTCAAGTTCCAAACCGAGGCAAAACCGTGTTTTCCCAAGATATTTCATCTCAAACTCGGATTTCAAGTGTTCAGCGGTTTCCCTTAATTCTGTAAGGGTGCCAATTATATTCATGTCATCGACATAGACCGCTACTATTACAAATCCGGAACTTGTCATTTTTATGAACACACATGGGCATAGTTCATTATGGACATATCTCTTCCCAATCAAGTAGTCATTTAGACGGTTATACCACATCCGTCATATAGTGAGCGTTTTAATCTTATAGCAAACGCGCTCCGTGGTTTAGAGCCACTTGATTTGGGTAACTGAATTCCATCTGGAACTTTCATGTATATTTATGTATCTAGATCCCCATATAGATACGCAGTACCCACATCCATAAGCTGCATGTTCAATTTTCCAGAAACTACCAAACTAACAAGGTAGCGGAACGTAATGACGTCCATTACAGGAGAATAGGTCTCCTCGTAGTCGATTCCAGGGCGTTGTGAGAAGCCTTGCGCCACAAGGCAAGCTTTGTACCTTACAATCTCGTTTTTCTCATTACTTTTTCTAACGAATACCCATTTATGACCAACTGGTTTGGTGTTGGGCGGTATTGGTACAATTGTACCAAATACCTTTCTTTTCGTTAGAGAATCAAGTTCTGCCTGGATCACATCTTTCCATTTTGGCCAATCAGCTCTACGTTGGCATTCATCAACAGAGCGTGGTTCGATGTCATCGGTCTCAATAATCTCACTCGCTACTGAATGCGCGAATACATCATCAATGATGATGAAGCTTCTTTCCCACGTCCCATGTACACTAGTGTAATTCACAAAGATCTATACGTTCTCAGGGATAGGTTCTGACATTGAGGCGTCCCCCAATGATGTCTCTTGGACATAACCATAATCCGGAACATTCTCATGAGAATGATTTTGAGAATCGATGATCAAAGGATTTGTTTATGCCTCATTCGCTCTCTTTCTAGGGCGAGTATCCTTCGAACCAATTGGTCTACCGCGCTTCCTTGCGGGACCTGCGGCTATTGAGTTGCAGTGGGTCGTAGACGAATTAGCGTCGCTACATGCAATATTGCATATCCCCAAGCAGAAACAGGAAGACTAGTGAGCATTACTAATGTCCGGGCTATCATTTGTAGTCGTTTGATAGCAGCTTCTACGAGACCATTTTGGGTATGAACATGGGGACTCTATTGATTGAGGTGCTTTGAAAGCATCATTTAGATGGCTCTTAGTGTTGGTGGCACCACCAACATGGCCAGAGTCATTGCCTCCATCTCTCTTTCCAAGTTGACCTATTCGGTTCCGTGTTCGCCTATTTTGGCGGTCACTTTCCTAAGTAGAGCGATTATATAGACCAGAACATCCAAATGTATCCCTAAGATTTGGCTTTCGCTCTTGACGTCTTTTCTTTGGGGCACGACTATAATTGGATTCTGAAATATGCTATGTTCCCACGGATCTCGAACTATAGTTCTTTACAATGATGTTGTCGTGCTTTTTAGCGACATTCATAGCTCCAATGAGCTCATGAAACCTTGTGATTCGTTCTGCAACAACATCGATTCGATAGTTCTTAGAAACCATCAATGCAGAGACGGGGAAGGTAGAGAGAGTCTTCTCAATCAACATCGCATTTGTGATCTCTTTACCACAGAATTCCATTAAGGATTTAATGCGAAGTGCTTCCGAGTTATAGTCAAGAACTGACTTGAAATCACAGAAGCGAAGGCTATGCCATCTCACTTCTAGGTCAGAAAGCAGGGAGTCACGGACGTTGCCAAATCTTTTTTCGAGTGAGACCCACAACCTTTTGGGGTCTTCTTCATTCATATACTCGTACTGGAGTGAATCATCAATATGACGAGTCATTAGGATGATGGATTTCGCCTTATTTGCCTCTAAGGCTGCTCTATTTGCTTCCAAAGTTTGAGCTTGCTCAACAGTTAACACGTCCTGTCTAGGCTCGAGAATCGTATCCAGGATTTCATCGGCCTTGAGATGCTGGAGAACATCATGAACCACTTGTGATATCCAGAGCCAGTTGTTCCCAATGGAGCGAAGTCCAGTTTGTTCAGGTTACTCATTCTGAAAGAGAACAAGAACTTAGGGTTAGTTTCGGAGCGTAAAAGGCTACCACGAAAACATATAAAATTTCTGAGCATAGTCGCTTCCAAGAAATTAGGAATTTCTGAGCGTAATCGCTTCCAAGAAATTCAATTCCAAGTGGTATTGGATTAAATCGAAACAATGACGTAAGTGGTCGATCATAAATTCTCTACAAACTCTCAACAAGCTCCAAGCTTGGAGTGAGCACGAACCCCTACAGTTTGGCTTAATTAGGTCTCCCTAATGATGAAGAAATAGGGGTAAAAGAAGGGAGTTTGCAAGTCCCCGAGAAAAGAAGAAGAAATTGAAAAACTTCAAAAATGGGAACTTTTAGAAAAATTTACCTTGAAAAGTTGTTTGAAATCTTGACTGGAGAAGTCCTTTGAAGGTGGCCGGAAAAAAAGGTAGCCTGGGGTCGCCGGAAAAGTGGCCGGAGACAGGTGGTGGACGGAGCTAGGCTGGGTTGTGAGGGGGCTGCTACAAGGACTATGCAGGAGCTGTGCGGAGGCTGCCGGCATGTGCTGCGGGGGTGTAGGCAGGTGCCTCGGCAACTGTCGGCAGATGGTGCAGGGACTGCGCGCGGGGCTCGGTAGGAGTAGCAGGAGCTGTGCGGAGGCTACCGGTAGGTGCTGCAGGGGTGTAGGCAGGTGCCTCGGCAGCTGTCGGCATATGGTGCAAGGACTGCGCGCGGGGCTCGGCAGGAGTAGCATGAGCTGTCGATATTTGTCAATAGGTGTGCAGGGAGCTGTCAAGCCAAGGGTGCGCGCAGGCTTGTGCGAGGGCTGTCTATATCTGTCGACAGATGTCGACAGGGGTTGTGCATATGCGTGCGAGGACTGTCGGCAGATCTCGGCAGGGCTTCCACAGGTGCTCGGCAGGGCTCTGCAGGGCTTCGACAGATGCTCGGCAGGGCTCTGCAGGGCTTCGACAGATGCTTGGCAGGGATAGAGGCCGGTTCAGTTTTTCCGGTGACCGGTTCAGGGGTTTTCCGATCGGTTCCGGTAGTTCTGCCGCCGGTTCTGGGTTCCTTGAGGTTAGGGCTTCAATATGTGGGGCGGTGGATGTTGGAATTTGAGGGCTACGAAATTAGGGTTTCAGGGTTAGGGCTTCATGCTGATAACGTGTTTTAGGGAATCAGAAAATGAGAGAAAATTGCTATGTATTCTCATTGATAATAGGGGCATCTTTATATAGATGATTTTACAATGCATAGAATCTAAACATACAAAGAAAGTAATTTTACATTGAATAGGATTCTAAATCATTCTCTGACTCTATTACCACTAGGTCAAGTAACCTATAGTTTGAGCCAAACACAAAATAGAGATTTCCTTAAACATGTTTAATATTTTTCTTTTTGTAAGAATTTTTTTTCTGGGATTATTTGTTTTCAAATTCCCTTGAGCCTCATGTCACACTGTTACACTTAAATATTTAGTTCCTCCTCGTAAATAGGGAAAACTTATTCTTCAATCATGTTTGCCTAATTGAGCGGGATGGTTATATTTACATTTTACATACAGTTTAAGATTACTTTATCACAGTAGTTGATTTGCCGACTGTAATTCATTTTGTAAAAATTAAATTGCTTGCTTCTTGAAGAGAGGTAGGTTGGGAAGAAACCAAACTAGCAGCATATGAAGAAGAAAAGAATAAAGGCAAAAAAAATATTTAAAATGTTGATATAGAAGTGTAAAACATTTAATCATGGTTGAGAAAAACAACAAATCATTGAACATATCTAATGACACTACTCCTAGGATTTACCTTTTCGAATGCTTCTAAGTTCTAAAATTGAAACATTGAGCTTCTATTACCCATGAAAAGAAACTTTTATACCAAAAACAAAATAAAATACAATTATCTCTAAACATGAAAATAACATTATAAGAACAAATACTTTGTAATTTTCTTCAAGATTGATAAAACTTAATCAAAAAGTTAAAAAAATAACAAACCATAAAAAGGTAAAAGTTAACAACCTTGGTGAGCTACTAATACTCTAATAGTTATTGATGTTGATTTCTTTTTATTAATTTTTATACCATACATTTTGGAGGAAATGACCATGAAGTCATGAACTAGTTCAGCAAGGAGGATAATGTCATTTTCAGCCTTTCAGGTCACTGGGGCTAGTGGGCTACAGTCTCAACCCTCCTTATTATTGGGTCTCAAGCTTTAGAACTGTATTGTATTCTATTACAAATCCACTCAGGCCCACCGGCCCAAATGAGTCCTCGAAGAAGACAATCTAGTATTCTGGTGCCTCACTCCTGCCACATGTTTAGAGTCAGACTGGTGGTGCCAGGCTGCTAGCTAGCTCCTCCCTCATTCTCCATTCTTCAATAATGGCCTATGCTCTCTACTCAGCTCCTTTAAGTTCGTTCAAGGCCACACCAGCACCAGGTCTCTCTTCTCACATTTTGTTATGTTCTTTACCATGAATTATATTCCTAAGTGATGGACTCGATGTTTTCCCAATTCTATAGGTATTCATAGCAGTAACCAGAAGCTCAGTCATATAAACTACTTCGTAAATAGTTCTCCAGCTGCTAAAGTCTTCCATGTGAAGGCTAAGGTATACTGACCTAGAATTTAAATTACACTGACATTGATGTGATTTTGATGCATAGACAAGTATTATCATGTTACTTTGGTAAATGAGATGAACGTTGTTTGGTCTTTTGGATCCCATAGGCTGCCAAAAGTGATGAAAGCACAAAGCGAAACAGCATGGTTTGTTCTGATTGTGAGGGAAATGGTAAGCTGACTGTTGGTTACTAGAATATATAGCAAGAATGTGATGTATAGGGAGAAAATCTTATGTCGTGTTTGCCAATTGTATTGGTTAGGTGCAGTTCTCTGCTCTCAATGCAAAGGCAGTGGAGTAAACTCCGATGATCTATTTAGTGGACGGTTTAAAGCTGGGGATTCATGCTGGCTCTGCGGGTAATTATATACCTCCGATTTGCTTGTATGTAGGGAAAAAAATTCTTTTGTCAGACAGTCTAGCATGTTATGTTGTCAGATTGTGAATTTGGACCACTAATAATGTGTAGTCTATGGAAATGTGCGATCTAGATTTACAGTTGGACAACAAGGTAACATGTCATATATCTGGCAAGAGCAAAGGGAGCGTTATTTATATGAATAGTCAAGGAAATCTGTTGATAGCTATTTACTCTTGCTTGTTTTTGTTTCCTTGTAGTGGCAGAAAGGAGATGTTGTGCGGAAATTGCAATGGAGCCGGCTTTCTTGGAGGTTTCATGAGCACTTCTGATACTACGTCTGAATGAGTAAGCTGGTCTCTGTCAGGGGCAGAGCTCTTCTATGGCTTGGACTAATTGTATGGTTATGTACATTGAAATATGTATAGTGTTCTAGTCTTCTTTATATTGATTCCTTTGCAATATATATGCCGATGATCTTGTAGGCTATTAGTGGTTGCTATGAGAGGAAATTTAATTAATTGGAATTGGATCAGATAATTTTATGAATTGCCATCTTCATTAATTTTGCAGACATGATACATATGAATAAGATAAATAATTTCATAACGAAGATTAGAAGTACATATCTCCATTATTTTCCATATGGTCATCTGAATTAGCAGCTAATAGTTCCAAATGATCTCCTTCATGTTTTTCTGAAGCAAACGGGTTGCCTCACATTCAGGTTTGAATACATGAAACACATGGGACTCATTCTCAGCCTCGACCAGCTTCACTTCAACTCCTTTTCTTTGCAGAAACTCTGCATACATTGCACCCCTCTCTTTCAAAAAATCCAGTTCAGCAACATAAACTGTCACAGTAGGAAACTCATTGCGCCATTGGATTACAGACAGTTCTGTCTTGTCAAAGTTGCATCCGAAATAATCGCGATTGGAACCTTCAGGTATACTAAGTCTCCAGAACATGTCATTGCTCGCCACATTCCCAACTGCCTCTTGATCCGTCGACATCTCTTTCTCAGTTCTCTTTTCACTCCCAAAATAAGGATGTATCAACAACAGTCCTTTTATCTTGACATGAATGAGTGAATTAAGCATAGTTTTCACAGCAACATTGTGTGCTATGTTCCCTCCAGCACTGTCCCCGGATAAGAAAACCCGGGAGAGGTCAGCCTTGTTCAGCCATGGATCACAGCTTGCTTGGTGACCAAGCCAAACAAGTGAGTCATAACAGTCTTCATAAGCTATGGGAAGCCGGTTCTCTGGAGCCAAACGGTAGTCAATTGAAAGAACAATCGTTTGGGATGCAATGGATAAGTCTCCTAGGAAATGATGGTAACCAATCCATGTGGTTGAGCCAATGCAGAAACCTCCACCATGAAAATAAACCACAACTGGAAGCTTACTCAAGGATGTTGGATCACTAGGAATGAAAACCCTCCCAGTAATCGGTTTCGACGAGTCAATGATGACATCCTTGAACTTGTATCCATTAGATGGTTCTGATGAGGCAGGGACTATTCCGGGTGCAAAGCGTTTCACAGTTCCATCAGAAAAGACTTGGAGAAAGTCTGGTGATTCTTCAACTAAAGACATATTTCTTGGAATGGGCAGGTGTTTATACACCAAAAGGAGTCACGGTTTGTGGGGGTATATATAGTCACCTTGAGCATTCTAAGAGAATCAGATTTTACATAAAGTACTACAGCATGAACTGTGAGTCTTGATTTGATGTTAGGTTCCTCATGTAACTTGCATTCCATGATACGGCAAGTATGTTTGGTAGAGAGTAGAATGGTGGTCAGAGGGCATCATGTGGGTTGTGGTTTCAACCTCTCAAGAACTTCCAATGGTCAAAATTATAATGATATTAGAAATATAACTATTTACTATCTAACTATCAAGAGAGACTCCGTGGCCCAATGGATAAGGCGCTGGTCTACGAAACCAGAGATTCTGGGTTCGATCCCCAGCGGAGTCGACTGCTCTCTTTTTTCAACTTCTTTTACCACACTTCTCTTTACAAACTAAAAATCTTAGTCTCCCCTCCTCGTCTTCAAAAAGGCAAATAAAAACACAAAAAAATTCATCCCTCACAGAAAAAGGAAAAATCATCAACTGACATAAACACAAATTTGGAGTTGATCATCTCGAGAGAAGCTATCCGCATCACACCTCAACATTCATAAAAGCATACTTGGTCATGGTGATTTACAATGACTAGGGAAAAAGGAAGAGGTGAATCACAAGGCTTCATCCTTACTTTTTTCCTAAGCATACAATTGGTATCTACTTCTGTAAAATCAGTAGCAAGAGAAAGTTTTCATCCAAATTTTCATTTGGCTTCTTGTTGTAAAGCATGTATATTCTTCGAATCCTCCTCCACCACATTTATTTGCAAAGGCGGCAGTGAAAATTCACTAACAGTTGAGCTTCCACTCCGAACATCCTTCAAGACACGCAATGCGGTTTCAGTTTGCTTTCCGTATACGCTCTCCATTTGCTTTATTTCTGCAAGTTCTATAGGAGCTTTCAGTACAATTTCTCTAGTTTCAGCCACAGCCTCAGAGTCACACTGTTCTGCTTTGGCTGCTTGGGATGGACCTGATGGGTCATTCCTGGAGAACACGTGATCAAGCATCACCTCACACTCCTTCACGAGCTTATTGAGTACATCAGTACTGAAGAATGGCTGTTGCATGACCCTTTGGACAAAGGGAAACCGAATTAGAGCACCGGTTCGCTTATCATGTTTCTTCAGAATCTTCAATAGTCCTGTTGACAGGAAGCAGAAACACCAAAAGAAAGCATACGTAAAAACAGATATCAGAATGTCAAGAACTTGGAGAAAGAAAAAAAAAAAAAACATAGAAGATTGACAAGTTGCTCTCTCAATTTTAACCATTGTTTTTTATGTGACAGAGGAAAACCAAGACGAATCACATAGACTACAGAAGAGATCAATATGTTCTTCAATCAATCAAAGCTATATGCCTCATTCAAATTTGAACAATAACTGTCAACGTTTTCAACATATAAAGATGACTACCTATATAATTAAGTGCACTGTAGTTCTCTAACAAAACCATCTCTCCATGAAAATCAACTATTTCTCTGCCTACTCTCATCAACTCCTCATTTGAATCTTTGGCTTCTGCCACCCTATCCTGCAGCTCCTGCATTTACAGACAGACCCAAAAAAGTGTGAAAAAACAAATCAAATGTCTTCACCAATTGCCAGGTCATTCAGTAATATACGCCTCATACAAACAATTAACGATTTGACGGGATTGGTGCATGAACAGCTAAGCATACTTACACTTTTACTAAGAGAAATATGACATCCATTAGTTTGCATTCAACATATAGTCATCCAGTGTCAGACTCTTGTAAAGAAGAGAGTGGAGCTGTGCATTATCCAATGGCAAACAGAGCTTGACAGGGATACCATGGTGCTTGCTTAACGTCAAACAAGGACTAGAGAACGTATACAATCTCAAAAGGAAAGCGGAAAAGAGGAAACCAAAACATACTTCAAAGAAGCACAGAGGCTTATATAGACAATGCATTTTAGAGGAAAACAAGATTCAAACAACTAGAAAACTGGTGGTCCATATGGAACAGCTATACATCTATAACATAAATGCTTCATAAGAGAAATTCGGAATTTTTTTGGTAATTTGACTGCATTTATAGAAGCAAAAAGATTTCATGAAAGTTATTACAAAAAGCACAAATATTTCTCAAAAGGTCTATTAGTAATTCCGTCAAATCTGAGTTAAAACATCACTCGCCATTCAATAATAACAATAATAAATGCTTAAAGAATGTGATCGCATTACTACCTAACGACAAAACTAAATTTGGTATTGGATAAAGCTTTACTTAACATATTCGCCCCCCACACACTTTCTAAGATCACACAACTAATGCACTCGAATGTCACACATACAAAGTTGATTCTCATTTGCAATGCCAACTATTCAATCGAGGGCAACTAACTATACTAGTTTCACCTGCAAAGCCTAAAGTTTCCAGCTGCATCAACAGTAAACCGAGATACTATCCAAAGCACATCAACTGAATGCCCTTGAGCTTAAATATTACCAATCCCTACTTACATTTGCTTCTAAATTGTGTGTATCGCAGAGCCTAAAACTAAATTAAAGAAACAAACGCAGCTTTTCCTATTCAGATCAGCTAGTCAAGCTTTAATTACACGCATGGATCTTTCAAGATTAAAGAAACCTACACATAAAGATACATGAATTTTCAAACCAAGTAACTAAATCAATCAAATTCTTGCACAATTTCTCATGCTCTATGAATCGAATCGTATCATTCAGTACCAAAAAAAAAAAACAGACAGAGAGAGATGAATTACAAAAACAATACCTTCCATCTAATAACGTACTCTTCCTCTTTCTCCTCGAAAAACGAATTGAACTTGTCCATTTCGTTCTCTAACAACCTCACGAAATCGGCGATCGCCTTGAAAACGTCACCGCCATCGCCGTTGTCGTCGGCGAAATCCCCGCCGTCGGTCCGCGCCTCCTCGTCGCCGGACAATCTCGGCCGTTTGCTCGGCGGCTTGTCCCCGTCTTTGGGGTAGATCAGCTTCAATTGCTTCTTCAAGTCCTTGTAGGACAAGAACTTGTCCCGCCATTCCGGCAAGGCCTCCTCGATCAGGATGCCAAGGCTCTTCGAGAACTTCATCGTTCCGGCTACACCAACAGAGCCGAGATGTGGAGCTTTCCGGTGAATAGACGGTTACGGAACGACGACGTTTTGGGCTTTGACAAGCAGGAGGGAGGGATGGATGGAGATGGGGATAGAGGTTATAGTAGTGGAATGAGAATATTCGTCAAGTGGGTTATGCGGCATATTCTCATCTTTTTCTGGTTATTATGGGAATATTCTCGTTGGTTGACTAAGAAAACGACGATTATATGGTATTTATTTATTATTTTCTAAAAAAAATATCTTTTTTTTTTTTGGATAACGTTCTTGGCACGCAGGTTATGTTAGAAGAGAAGGAACAAAAACTCTAATATGGATCAAGGTGTACTTAGAGCACAGTGTAATTCGGAACGTGAACAGTATGCGGAATTAAGTGAACAGTATGCGGAATTCAAGGTGTACTTAGAGCACAGTGTAATTCGGAACGTGAACAGTATGCGGAATTAAGTGAACAGTATGCGGAATTAACTTTTGGTACACGCGGACTAAGGTCCACTCAAGACTCTTTGAAGAAAGAAATAAAACGATATTTCCTTGTCTTGAAGGCTGATTAACAATCTTTCCTTATCCTGAAAGTTGATTTCAGAATAAAACGATATTTCCTTGTCCTGAAGACTGATTAACAATCTTTCCTTATCCTGAAAGTTGATTTCATGTCTAGGTAAAATCGTGTTACATCGAAATAGTCTAGGTGAGATCGTGTTACATCGAAATACAGTCATAATGTCTTATTTTGAGCTAATTCGATAATTTTGTCCTCAATCTAGTTAATAAACTGCAGCTACTGTCACTCATCCCTCTCTCATCTCTCTCTCTCGCCCTCATCTACTTGTAGAAACTCAATCGGTTACAATTTGAAAACCTAGCATTTCGGATCCCGAGCTGCATTTGGATGTGAAGGACTGCGGGAAGGGGTGCTCAGATCAGTGGCTTTCATGGAGGAAGTTTACGGCCACGGAGGAGCCGCGTCGTCTCGATGATAGAGTTCAGCGACAATGGATGCCGCCGGGGTACAATCTGACGCCTCCGCCGCTCACGGTGTCGGGATCGTTCTAGGAAAGGAAGAGTCGTCGCGGAGGAGAGCAATCAGGAGGCCGAGCATGGACGGCGAAATCCACCAAGGTCCGACCCCAATTCCTTCTACACAGAAATCTATGGCTGCACCTCTCAATTGCGCGAAATTGAATTGCATGTCCTTCAGCTGCAACCAAATGCCTACCTGGTGGTTCTTGATTTTAAAATCCAGTCTGTTTAGCTCTGAAGTTGGAAGTTCTCACTTTGTTTGCTGCAGAGAGAGAAATAGCTGGAGATAAATGAAGGTTCATGAAACGAGGTCCCACTCTAATCAAACCCCAAAGAAGAAAAGCAGTAATGACACGAAGTCTGAAGGCTGAGAACAAGGCACGTTTACAACCTCCAAAGATAGGTGTCATGTTCATATCTATTATTCTATGGGCCATAGATAGGTGTTGTATTTCGGTATTTGCAATGGTTTATTAGGGTTCAATGGTATTCATGCACCAGAATCAGTCTACCACGCTTTGTTCATTTGTTGTTTCGGTCATGTTTCACCTTTTTTTTTTTTTTGTTATAAAAAGTTTAGGTGAGAGTTTGGTTACGCTACACCACCATCGTTAAGGCAAGCCTGCAACCTCAATCCTGAAGGACTTACAGTGGACACTTACCTGTCACACCAGTCCCCAGGTATGGATTTCCACATGAGACTTATAGATCGCGAGCGCAACGAGGCCTGCTGGCAGCGGGGATCGAACTTGTGTGGGTGATACACCTCAAATCTGCCCATACCAATTGAGTCAAACCTCGTTGGCTTTTTTTTATATTTATTTAAGTAATGGGACATAAGGAAAAGAAAAAAAAAACAGTTTTAAATGTCTATTGGGAGGCAATAGACGTCTATTGCCCCCAATAGGCGTTTTAAAATTGATATAATCTCTTTTTTTTTTAAAAAAAAAAACAAAGTTTTATTATCTAAATTTTAAGAAATTAGTTCATATTACCGAAAGTTCTATTGGAGGATAATAGGTGTCTATTGGGGGAGTAAATCTTTCCGGTGGGTGGCGGCCGATGATCGGAATCCGGCGAACATATTCCGACAGCTAGTGACGGAGCTCCGGTGAAATCTCCTATGGTTTCTCTCTATTCCATTTCTCTCTCTCTCTTTTTAAGTAACAAAAGTTGAGGGTAAAATGGTATTAAAAAAAATAAAAACAAAAAAACAATCTTAATGGTATATTAAAGAAACCTCCTTAGAGTGTTTTGAGTAAGAGAGAATTAAAAAATTTAACGGGGTAAGTAGGAAAAGAATCTCTAGAAATGGGGTACATACACAAAAATTTATAGAAAGAGGAAGTCGCAGTTAAATCTCATAACTTAACAATGTCTTGTGATCAAGATAAGAACTACATGCAGTTACAATAAATAAATAAAAAACTAGACTTACAATGAAACATGGTTTAGTTAGTCGTCTCGTGTCAAAGAAATGGTGGAAGTTAAGCTAAACAAGTGGAACTACGGAAGTAATTAGTATATGAAAGAGCATTTCGACCTTTTGTTGTGATATTATCTACAGTAATACCATGTTGAACAAACATTTTATGTACAACATTCACTTGTTATAAAGTCGATAAACTAGAGAGTTATGCATGTCAAATAAAGATATAATCTCAGATCTCTAAATCATCAAAAGAAATGGAATAGGATGAATCAATCACGTGTTTGTAGATCTTTTTCTAATTTAGCACATATGCATAAGAAACGTGTGAAATTATTTTTAAAACCCTCAAAGATAAGAGTCTCTATTTAATCTAGCTCATTTTCTCCGCCACATTCATACAAGCCGCCTCTCTCCTCAAGGGCGTCTCTCTCTTTCTCATTCAGTCATTATAAACATATTTCACTCTAAGATTTTTCACTTCTGCTTCGAATTTGCATCCGAAATTCAAAGGTACATAAACTAAACTACATGTAATCAATTGTTGAGTGATTGATTATATCATATTAGATGTTCATGTACTATTGATTATAAATGCAAATAATACTTAGAGTTCTACCTGTAAATATATAGAGAACTTGATCTTAATTTGAGCTACATCTTTTTTGTTAAATTAGAGTTAGCGAGCCCATCTTTCTTAATTTGGTTTAGCCCATCTTTCTTCATCTGTCTTTGTTAGATCATGGCTATTGTGGCCATTTGGGGGAGCAGCAGAAGGCCTTTTTGTTCTGCTTTGAATAATTGAGCGCGGCTCAGCTCCTACCCTTTTTTGATCCTTGATTATTGTTGTATGCTGATTGATGAGTGGTGATGTACACTATTGTAGGTCTTAGGCTTCGATGCTTGTCATGTCGGTTGCTCTGATTTAGGGTTAAATTGGTGTAGGGGTTTTTTAATTTATGTTTTTTCTTCCTTGCAGTTCCTTTAGGCTTTTAGTTTTTTTGGTTAGAAAGATTTGGGCTACTTTTCACAGTCTGTATTGTGCTTGGACTTGTATTATGAGTGGTTTCTTAAAATCCTATAACTTGACGCTGTGACATCGTAATATATTGGAACCTAATTCCATTTCTCTAAAAAAAAAAAAATTAGAGTTAGCGAGCTGATTTCAATAATCTTAGATATGTTCAACTTACATCTTATATGTTCCTTGTCATGTTTGATATACATTTTTCCTAATGCTCCTGAATATTCTGGATTTAGAAATTGATACTATAGTTTGAAAATTGGTGGGATTTTCACGATTGAAAAACTATGCTTGAAGTCTTGAACTACCACGAGCATTTTTCTATGCTTCTTTTCTCTTGGGTCTGATTTAGAGATTGTTCATTAGTTATTTTTTGGGCCTTGCTACATTTTGTTATATTTTGAGCTCCTCCCGGTTTGACTTTTGGGCTTTTGTATTCCATCTTCAAACTTTGAAGGAACTTCGTCGAAAAATAAGAGCTTAATCAAAAAAAAAAAAAAGCAGATGGGAAATATTAGTCACACTTTTTCAATGTCCAAAATATCGAAAATCATGAAAATAACGATAGTTAAAAATAAATTCGAATGAAATATTGAGAAAATATCGAATATCGATGGAAATTTTATCAAAATTTTGAATAAAAGTTGTATGATCAGTTAAAAATAAATAACATATTGAAAATATATTAAAATTAATATTAATGTTTATAAAAATAAAATATATATATCAAAGATATTTTGAATATTTTAGTCCTTGCACTTTTTACATCTTATACGGACATACTTTCTGTCTAGTCATAATTGACAATGCGGGAAATAAAGCAGTTTTATACTTTTGTATAGCCAAAATAAAAAAAGGAAGCCCCTTTGGCCTTTGCTCTCTCAACTTCCTCCACAACACGCTTCTTTCACTCCCACAAGTCTCTGACAGTCACACTTTCTCACTCTACTGATTTAGGTCAGTTCCTTTCTCTTTCCTCTTCCCCCAGTTTTGGGTATAATATGTGATCGTTGGTTGAGAAGCTGTGGGAGAAATTTTAATCTTTTGGTTTATATTGATCGGATGTTTAGCTCTTTATTTTGATTGTATAAACTTAAAATTAAAAATCAATTTTTTTTTCTTTCAATTGGGTTCAAAAGATCAATTTTGGAGATATTGGGAATTGAGTTTAGTTTTACAAGTATGATTCTGGATTATGTGCAAATTGAAGCTTGTTGATTATGATCACTTGTGGGCTTATAGTTTGTTATTTCCAGATGTGGTTTTGATGGTTGGATTAGGGTTAATTAGATGATGTTTGAATGGGTACGTGATCCTACTATGCTTCAACTTTCATTTACTTAGTATAGTTTGATTTCGTCATTGATTAGAACCCTGATCATTGTGTGTCTATTCACAACATTAATCTTTTATCTGCATTTTTAGTAAACCTAATAAAGATATTAAGTGCTTGAATCTGCATCTATGTAATCCCGCTTTCAACATCAAATGAACTTAATTATTTCAAACTTCAACAATAAATTGTATGTGCTAGCAGTTCCATGTATATGCTGCCTAAACTCTTATAGGAAAAGGAATCCTTAACCGTTTAGGAAGTGTAAACCGTGACAAGACAGGAAAGGTTTTGTCTTTGGGTATATCACGTTTCAGTGTTTAGATATATACACAACAATCCTTTCTAAAAAAAAAAAAAAAAAAAAAAAAGATATATACACAACAATCTGTCAAACAAGTCCGAGGTAAGTTAGAGAGAAGAAATAAATTAGAGAGCGTCATCATAGAGAGTTGACCCTTGATAATAGGGATTGACAGAATTGAACGAGGGCTTATCTCTTCAATGGAATCAGATCGATTCTTGAACTATGGCTCTCCACCAATACTAGGGTCTTGTTCAATGGAGTCGATCAATCCACACTACACATACCTAAACAACACGAGTTGTGCTATGGAGGATTCTTATTCTCTAGGGCGTTGTGAAACTGAAACCCTATTCAGGCTATACGATGTGCGTGTCGAGATAGGAACCCTAGTTCGTCAAGACCAAGATGAGTTCTTGGTTGCTTGGGAAGGACCCCCTAAAGGAGTTGCCTTTACTGTGGACCCTTCTACTAGGACTTGCAGGGTTTGCTTGACACAAAACACTGCCTTTTCGTATGGTGGTAGGAGAAACAAGCGTGTGAGGACGTACTGTGATTATAAAGTGGAGTTTTTGGTTAGGGACATCAGTGAGTTCAAGCATTACGAAACCTTGGAGATGGATTTTGTGATTCTGTTGAGGCTGGCTTGGTCGCCATGTGTTTCGTGTAGATCTCCTCATGATGAGGGTTGGATCAGGACTACTGATTTCACTGCAAATGGCGCCATTGGAAGGAGTAATTTCTACAAGTTTTCGGTCCCTCGCTACTATGGGGCCGAGTGGAACAAGGCCATTGATTATCTTAGACAGCTGAGGGTGCTGGAGTTAGATATAAAATGGCCACTTGGGATTCAGAAGGAGCCCTTTTTCGGGATGCCTAGTTCCGATCCTTTCTACTCTATTGGTCACAAACATGCAATTTGCTTTGAGATTATCTTCTTGGTTAATGCGGTAATGCACAAGGGAATTCTCAATCAGCATCGGTTGTCAGACAGCTTCTTTGATTTACTGAGAAGCCAATCAAAGGATGTCAATGTGGCTGCATTAAACTACTTATATTCCTGCAGCCGGCGCCCGGTGTTAGATGCCTGTCAGAGGCTGAGAGCTGTGCAAGACTGGTTTGTGGCAAATCCCGAGCTTTTTGAGAGTCCTAAACGGTTGGATGATATTGCTCATGTTAGGAGATTGGTCATTACCCCAACTAAAGCCTATTGTATTCCACCAGAGGCTCAACTGTCAAATAGGGTTCTTAGAAAATACAAACAAATAGGTGATCGGTTTCTAAGGGTTACTTTTATGGATGAAGGAATGCAGACTATTTATTCCAATGCTATGAATTCTTATGGGGAAAAATCCTGCCCTCAGAGAACAAAAGTATTTGGAAGGGTTGAGGCCATTCTGAAAAATGGATTTGACTTATGCGGCCGAAAGTATTCTTTCTTGGCCTTCTCATCCAATCAATTGAGAGAGCGTTCGGCCTGGTTTTTTGCTGAATGCAAGGGCATTACGATCCACGATATCCAAACTTGGATGGGGAAGTTCACAAACAGAAATGTTGCAAAATGTTCTGCTAGAATGGGTCAATGCTTTTCGTCTACATATGCAACGGTAGAAGTTCCATCAAGCAAGGTTAATCCTGAGCTTCGCGATATTGAGAGGAATGGATACAAATTTTCAGATGGGATTGGTAAGATTTCCCCTGCTCTTGTGGTGGAAGTTGCAAAGAAACTGAAATTGGACTGCAGTGATCCTCCTTGTGCATACCAAATTAGATATGCTGGCTTTAAAGGGGTTATTGCTTGTTGGCCAAGCGAAGGGGATAGATTCCAGCTCTCTTTAAGGCCTAGCATGAACAAGTTCGAGTCGCACCATACTACATTGGAAATTTGTTCTTGGACTAGGCTGCAGCCGGGGTTTTTAAACAGGCAGATTATAACATTGCTTTCAACACTGCATGTTCCAGATATGGTATTCTGGAGAATGCAGCAGCAAATGGTTTCCAACTTAAAACTGATGCTCACAGACATGGATGCCGCATTTGATGTTGTCACTGCCTCATGCGGTGAACAAGGAAATGCGGCAGCTATAATGCTGAGTGCAGGTTTTAATCCGCAGACGGAACCTCATTTGCGCGGCATGTTAACATGTATACAAGCCGCGCAGCTTTGGGGCCTCCGAGAAAAGTCCAGGATTTTTGTTCCCTCGGGGAGATGGCTTATGGGATGTCTAGATGAGCTAGGGGTACTTGAGCAAGGTCAGTGCTTTATCCAAGTGTCTAACCCATCACTTGAAAACTGTTTTGCAAAGCATGGCTCTAGGTTTGCTCGGATAGAGAAAAACCTACAAGTAATAAAAGGATTAGTTGTGGTAGCAAAGAATCCATGTCTTCATCCAGGCGATATAAGGATTCTTGAAGCAGTTGATGCCCCAGGTTTACACCACTTACATGATTGCCTTGTTTTCCCTCAGAAGGGTTATAGGCCACACCCGAACGAAGCTTCTGGAAGTGACCTGGATGGGGACCTGTACTTTGTCACATGGGATGAAAATCTTATTCCCCCTAGTAAGAAGAGCGAGAAACCTATGGAGTATGATGCTGCAGAAGCCAAAACTTTGGACCGTCCTGTCACTAACCAGGATATTATAGAGTTTTTTGTGAGAAACATGGCGAATGAGAACCTGGGGGCGATATGCAATGCACATGTAGTTCATGCTGACATCAGTGAACATGGGGCTTCGGATGACAACTGCATCAAACTAGCGAAGCTAGCAGCAATAGCAGTTGATCTACCAAAAACTGGGAAGATTGTTCCAATGCCATCTTACCTAAAACCAGAGTTGTACCCAGATTTCATGGGGAAAGAGGGCTTCAAGTCTTACATGTCAACTAAAATCTTGGGGGTACTCTATCGCCAGATCACAGATGCCTATGATGAAGATCTGACAACCTCTTTTAACCTAGGTTATGGTCCAACTGACATCCCATATGATATTGATTTGGAGGTCCCAGGAGCGCACAATATCATAGTAGAAGCATTGGAGAGGAAGCGCTCTTATGATTTTCAGCTGAAGGGTCTAATGGGACAATATAATGTTGTGAGGGAAGAAGAGATTGTTACTGGGTATGTTTGGTCAATGCCGAAGAGCAGGAAGCGAGGGGAGCTCCAGGAGCAGCTGAAGCAGTCTTACAGTGCTCTGAAGAAAGAGTTCAGGCAATATTTTGAGAGAATTGATGGAGATTTCAAGTCTCGGAGTAATGATCAGAAGAATTTTTTGTATGAGCAGAAGGCATCAGCTTGGTACATGGTAACTTATCATCCTAAGTTGGTGACAGAATCACTCTATCTGCAAGGGCCAGATGGTCCTGGAGATGTGCCGATGTTGAGCTTTGCCTGGATTGCAACTGACTACCTTGCTCGGATCAAGATCAAACGTTATGGAGTGGGAATGATCGACTCTAGAAAGCCAATCAACTCTTTGAGAAGGTACCTTGCGGATAGGATACGGACAGCCATTTGAAGTGCATGAGAGTTGTTCCCTGTGACTAGTCAAACTTCACGGCTGCAGGGCCATTCTGCCATTTAATTAGCAGGTCAGCTCTTATCTTTAATTTTCTGCTTAGATTTCCTACTGAAATGTGACCGACTGTAGCTAAAATTTTATTGCTTGCTTGGGATGTAAACTGTTCCGAGAATTAGAAAATTGCCAAAGCCACTAGATTAATGCTTCTAAAACTCCAAATTCCCCACTATGACAAGTTGAGATAACCCTTGGGCTACAGTTGTAGATAGCCAGGTTGGAAGGGAAGGAAGGTGCTTTTTGTGCCTGTTGTGATATTTATGTTAAGTCATCGTAGGGGCTCGGATTTTATATGAGCTGACAGAGCTGTGCAACACTTTCATGAATAGACCTCCTTATGACTTCCATTGCAGACTAAATTACATGTGCTGCCGCGCGCCAATGCAATAATCTTAACATTATATAATACAAGATTCAGAATTTCAGGTACCTTCACACGTCTGCCAGCACATTACTCTTTCAGATTCTTCTAATACAAATTAAATACTTCTGTAAAGATAGAACAGAACATCTATCGATAATTGAAGATATGGTCCCCAAACAACTTCCTTGTATGACAAGTTAACAACAAACTGATGTAAAACCTAAAGTCTTAGTATGTATTAGAGGTCTGGGTAATTTAGGTATTATGTCAATAATGTCTTATTTTCGGGAGCCTAAAACAGGTTTCTTGTTCTGGTCTCCTGCTAGAAGCCTAAAGTTCCTTTCATATCAAAAGCTCAAAAATGTGTTGTAATCTTTCCTGTAATTATCGAGTTTGTTGGTGCTTAATCCATCACTTTTTTCAAGCTGATCTGTACGTGATATGTGATCTATGTATTGGATTCTTTGTTGAGGATGGAGAGAGATCCACGACAACAATGAACTATCCTTTTATTAATTAGGACCATAAATCACTGTCCCATCTCCATCAACTGCCATCGGATATATCACATGCACTGAAATCAGTCCAGTTATAAAGACTCTCATGTGATATAAGTTTGGTGGCAAAAATGTCTTAAAGTCTTAGTCTCCCTTGATGTATGGAGCATTTATCACTCAACTACTGAGAGAGGCAGCCTCTTCATGATTCAGTCAATTTCATAATCAGGGTGTCGTCATCATACGGACATCAAAGAACAATCATGTGGTCTGAATTCATTATCTCAACAAGCTTAACTTGTTCAGTTTTCTGCCTTAATCTTCAGTTCAACTTCTTTGCTGATTGGCGAGTGCAGTAAATTACATCCCTACATTCGGGTTGAAAGTTCGATTCTTGTCATTCCTCCTCTTTAGGTTGATATATATATATATATATATATATATATATTCAACCCTTTTTCTAGTAAAGAGCCAAATTTGGAGAACATTTCAGCAGTAAACTCAGATATGATAACCGTTTTATTTTCCTACTTTACTCCAGATTGCTTGAATATGTGTTCTTTTCACAGGACTCTAGTAACTGTGTCTCATTTTCATTCCCAAATTTCATTTATTTTCATTTCCTAGGTATATAAGATTGTTGCCACTTTTATGACAATCATGGTATCATCATACACGTATGTCTTATGAGATATTATTGTATGTAACCATACCTCATAACAGGTATATATGCTAAAGTTATGTGTCCCAGCTGCCACCAACTACTTAGATGTGTACATCTTAGATATTTTCTAAGTTAATATAGTGAACTGTATCAGTTGATTCAGATTTTTTGTGATCGTCCTTGTGTAATTCCTGGGTTTAATCAGTGACAGAGAGCTGGGGTGATGATAAGTCAAAACTGTGATCGCTTCTGATGTAACAAAAAATTCCAATAAAATAGAAAAAGAAGAAACTAGAACAATAATTATCAACTACAGAATTTTCTGTGGAAAAAAAAATTAATCAGAAGATGGGGACTTACTAACTAATGAGATGGGGACTCATCTGTCCTAATGTCAAATCTTGCTTCTTTTCCTTGGATTATCATTGATGAACAAGTCAATTTTAAAATAACAGATACTTTTCTTGTTCTGTTTAATGAAATGCAACTGTTTGAAATATGTTGGCAATAAGCTCAACATTTTGCTTGAGTTTGGCCTTTTGGAACAATATTCCTACACAGAAAAATCCCAAATATAGAATATATCCTATGCAAGATAGATTATATATAGTCAATTATAGGAACAAAAATTCCTACTTATAGAAATTTAGAAATTATCATAGTTAATCTGCCTTTGGTTTTGTTTTTTTCTCCAAATGTTTCTTTGCATTTTGGAGGCTTTTTCCATATAATTGCATAAGTTCATGTAGTTTCTGCATCAATCGGTTTTAGAATAGGAGATTTATATTGAGGACTTCAGGATGTGCAGATAAATATGATCAGTAACCTCTAGACTTACAAGTCGTCACGGTTTGATAAACTAACCTGCCGGTTTCAGGTTTGCCTGGATTCCATACAATGTGAGCTTCAATGCGATTCATCACTTACAATATAGGTCCATAAAACATCCTTTTGATCTGTACATTCATCTTTCCAACTAGTGCTACTTGCTGAAGCCTAACATGTAATTTTTCCATCTAAATTGTGGTTATTCTTTTCAAAAGTACACAAAACCTCTCTTGCTTGTCTCAAACCAATATTGGAATGGTTTAATTAATCTTCTAGTCAATCTAATAACCAACTGAATTGACCAAAAACAAAGATGCCAAACTTTTTTACCAGGAACAGAAATCCTCTTTAAGATGATCTACGCCATTAGGTGTCAATCCCATATATGCATACCTTCAGTTATAACTATACTGAAATCAACCAATCTGCAAAAAGTGGTTGGTTTACCTACACTACTTTTGCCGCACCAGTATCTAAGTACCCACATTAATTGATCACCATCAAGAAGCAATTACCTGAATATATAGAAGCTGTGCTTTAATTTTCTACAATTTTTACATTGATCACCAATCACAAACATTGTTAGTGCGGTGACATTTTATGATTAGTACTATACGTAACTGAAATTATAATCAAGAGTTTGCAAATTAAGTACTAGGTAGAGAGCAACTAGTCGCTATACTTAATTCCCTTCTTGAACATTACTTGTAGGTGAAGGAATTGGATAACTATTCCAGTTGAGTAATTCCTCTATCATTTGCATTGCAAGCTTATCCTCTTCACCATGATCCTCCTCGGCTTCTTCAATTGCAATTCCAGTCTCGTTAGTAATTGATCCAGCTGATGATGATTGACTTATTAAATATGATGATGATGATGATGTTGATGTTGATCCTTCATTTTCAATAACTGTAGTGTTATATTGCTTCTCCTTCTTCCCCAGCTCAATTCTCATGACCCAATTAGAGCTTGCACGTGATCCAGCGGGGCGCTTCTGCCACACTCCAATGTGAGAGTTGTCGTTGTCGAGTCTCAGACAAGTGAGGGAAGGAGATGGGTCTTTGCAACACTTCTTGAGCTTGGAGCTGAGCAGCTCTGCAAGTTCTTTGGGATCCCATGGAAGCTGATGACCATGAGGAAGATGATCAGTAGGTTTAGTTTCTTGATCATCAGATGGTGGGTTGTTACTGGGAAAATTGGTCTTGGCATTCTGACCGTTCATCAATATGGATGCTTGGTCATATGCTCTTGCTGCTGCCTCAGCTGTCTCAAATGTGCCTAGCCACACCCTCCTCTTACTAAATCCATCACAATAAAACAAGAAGAATATATGAGACATAAATCATGATCACATTACACGTACACTTCAGTGCAGAACAATAGCGTAAATGGTGTTATGTTGCCGGACATGTTGTATTATCAGGGAATATCAGATCATTGCATGATCCTGATTCATAGTCTTAACAAAATAACATGTAGAACTATACGGCAAGGGATCATTAGACTAGTGTAAGAGGAGGTATTGTGATCTCTATGCATTGTATGGGAGGCTCTTGGGTTTGTAGTGTTGAAGGAGAATGAGATGTATATGTGAGAAGAAGCTAGAGAGCTTGTACATATAGATGTAATAATGTGGGGGGAAGGACGACTTACAGTAACGGGTGGCGAATCTCTGACACCCAAGAGCCCCACTGGCGCTGCCTGACTCCTCTGAACTTCCTTGACTGTACCATGTTTGGTTGCGCTAATTATAGTTTCAGAGACACAATTGCAGAGAAATAATCTGCATTCTTAGTGTAGGAGAGATATCAGAGAGGAGAGTAACTGAGGTTTGAGTAAGTGAGAGGCAGTGAGAAGAGAGATAAGAGAGTGGGAGGACATTTATAAGAACTGTCGGTGGGCTTAGTAAAGCAGCTTGGTCGGAAAGTCCTTCCGAGTAGTACAATCAAAGGGTAAGGGTTGGGGTTGCAATAAAGATTTCACCTGCAAAGCCCAAAAGCCATTATAACATATGAACACCCCACACACACGCACTCAGCTTCTTGACAACTGGATCGTCGACACAAAGCAAGTGAAAGAAAATGAGCATCATGTTACTATGATCTAGCCCTCTGCCCACCAAAAAGAAGAGCATTTATGATTTCCAACCCCATTTTTCTTACTACATTGAACATTGTTTTCTTCTCGTATATTTCCACTCTACTTTTTGTGTTTCTCTCTCTTTTTACGCTCTAGAACCCTAATGTTACCTAATCATTTATATTTTCTACTTCTTTCTTTAGGACATTGTAACAAACATCTTGACTTATACTCTTGAAAAAAATTAAAAAGTTAAAAATTGGGGCAAACGATTGTTTTTATGGAGTAAACGACCATGTATAAAGAAATTCTTGCATGCATTGATACAACTAATGCAGGATTTTACGGTGGAGTTGGGTGAGATGAAAATCTTTGGCTCCTGCATGTACATCCTGAATTTTGTGTGTTCTTTTCTTGTGGAAGCAAAAGTCATATATGTTGGTTAGGAGTTGACTCAAAAGAACATTTGGTGGTTTGGTCATTTACTCTTTCTGGGGCCAGAAGTCCAGATGTCTAAATTATTGACCTTTTGGGGACTAAATTTATTGTTAGCTCTGAATTTTCACTATCTTTCAAATCATTGCTCGAATTATTTGACCTTTTCTATTGTTGTCTTTACCACTCAAACATTCAGACCTCCTGTGCTATGTCGTAAATTGCAAGTCTATGAATTATGTGATAAGCAAAATGGAAGAAGGGATCAGAATAGAAGTGTTCCGTTGCAAAAGCTAGCTAATTATTTTATGATGAAATGAATGGCTTGGAAGTTTACACAATGAACTCCTTGGAAGCAAAGAAGGAACCAATTCTAGCTTTAACTCTCTTCTCATTTTATCCCTTCCTTCATGTACAAAATTCAATCACAGATATTCTCTTCCCCTCCCTTTTATATGTATTTGATTCATTCCACATCCTCTACCCACAATTTTTTCTCCAACAAAGCTACTTTGTTGAGATACCATTTGTACATACTCCCACGTAAGTACTAGTTCTTAGAAATGTTTGTTTCATTTTATGTCGTTTCAACTCTTTTTCTTGTACATTTTACACACACACACACACATATATATATATATGTATGTAAATATATGGTTGCTAATATATGGGTATGTTTCTGGGTTTTGGTTTGTTTTTACAGATAAAAAACAATGCCACGTCTGCTTCATGGGACACTTAATGCAACAATTTATGAGATTGATAAGCTACACACTGGATGTGGACTCGGCTTATTGTGGAAGGTACGAGTATTCGGGCATTTTTTTTTTTTTTTTTTTTTAAAGAACTGAGGGTTCCTTTCAAAAAAGAGAACTGAGGGTGCACCCATTAAAAGGGGAATTGAACTTATAAATTCCAATAGTACGTGATCGAGGACATATTGGCTGTAAAGTTTTAGAGTAAACGTTTGGACCAAAAGCCGAAATAATATGCAAAGTCTATTTGAAGATGATGTTGTGCTTATATCTAAATCGGCATAGTCTTTGACAATCTCATAGGAACTCAAAAAAGTACTTAATTACCCCTAATATCTGGAGTTTAGCCAGACTCAATAACACAATCAGACATCCTAAATCCATTTGAATCACCTGGCCTTGTTATTTAAGTTACCAGCAGCTTGAGGTTTCTATGTGATTCAATCTTGCAGTTATTACCAGTTTTTTCTGTGTTGGTCTCCTTGTAGGCTTCATTGCTCATAATACATTTGCTAATGATTTAGTACTTTCTCTTTTCTTTTGGGAGTGAATTGATGCGAAAAATAAATAAATATAGAGAATATCTATTAAAGAAGCTTATCTGCTAGACAAAGTTCTTATATTATTTTCACAAGCTTGTCATCATCACCAACCATTCTAGTATATATGTAGCTAAATATTTCCAGAATGCTGAAAATAGTGCTACTATTCAAATTAATTCTGACAAAATTGTGATGAAAACTCTCATACCATGCTTGCATGGTGTCTAATTCAAAGTTTTCAAACTGTTTTCTCTATATTATCTTTAAATGCTTAATCTGTACAAGAACTAATAATTCTGTTCTGCCAAAGTGTTCTTGCCATAGTAACTTGCTTTTTATTTCTTACTTTTCACATTCTGGAGGACACAACAGTCGCCTAAAAAATTTGTAGATCAAATCAAGAGGCTGGTACTGTGCGGACCTCAGGTACATTAATTTTCCTTGGCCAAAAATATCAATCTCATTTTCCTCATAGACTACTCAATCAGTTAAAATTTGTGTGCATAATTTACTTACTCTCAGACCATGAACTTTTTTCGTAGATTTCTGGTTCCAAAATCTATGCAACAGTTGATCTAGACAAGGCTCGGGTGGCACGAACCCGAATGATAAACAATCCCCACAACCCCATATGGAAGGAAGAGTTCCACATCTACAGTGCTCATTTCATCTCACACATTATCTTCACTGTCAAAGCTAATGATCCTATTGGTGCCACACTCATAGGAAGAGCTTATATACCTGTTGAAGATATCATAAAGGGCTATGTGGTGGACAGATGGGTTGAGATACTAGACGAAGAACACAATCCCATCCATGGAAACTCTAGAATTCATGTCAAGTTGCAATTCTCAGTTGTTACAGAAGATGCTCATTGGTCTCAGGGACTCAGGAGTCCTGACTATGAGGGTGTTCCTTGGACCTTTTTCAAACAAAGACAGGGTTGCAGGGTTACCCTCTACCAAGATTCGCATGTTGCGGATGATTTTAATCCTGGGATTCCTATGCCCAATGGGGGATTCTACGAGCCACGAAGATGTTGGGAGGACATATTTGATGCAATCACTAATGCAAAACACTTGATCTACATAACTGGCTGGTCTGTCTCCACTGAAATAAACTTGCTGAGGGATCCACAAAGGCGAAAAGCAGGAGATGAGCTCACATTTGGACAGCTTCTCAAGAAAAAGGCTGATGAGGGTGTTCTAGTTCTCTTGCTTGTTTGGGATGACAGAACTTCTATTCCTCAATTTAAAAAGGATGGTCTGATGACAACACATGATCAAGAAACTGAGGAGTACTTTCGAAACACAAAAGTTCGTTGCTTCCTTTGCCCGCGGAACCCTGATCTTGGTAGAAGCATTATTCAAGGTTTTGAGACTGCTACAATGTTCACTCACCATCAAAAATCAGTTGTAGTTGACAGTGAGATAGTTGGCGGAGATCCCTCTCAAAAAAGGAGGATTCTGAGCTTTGTTGGAGGCATTGATCTTTGTGATGGAAGATATGACACTCAGAAACACCCCCTATTTTCAACTCTAGGCACAACTCACCATAAAGACTTCCATCAGCCAAACTTTCCAGGCTCTTCGATTAGAAAAGGCGGTCCAAGAGAGCCATGGCATGATATCCATTGCAAACTTGAGGGGCCTGTTGCTTGGGATGTCTTGTACAACTTTGAGCAGAGGTGGAAAAAGCAAGTTGGTGACAAGTTCTTATTTTCACTAAGCAAGCTTGAGGAAATCACAGTTCACCCTTTACAGAACATGTTATCAAATGACAGTGAAGCATGGAATGTTCAGCTGTTTCGTTCCATTGACAATGGAGCTGCTTTGGGATTTCCTGAGAAGCCACTTGAAGCAACACAAAGGGGACTTGTGAGTGGGAAGAACAACATCATAGACAGAAGCATCCAGGATGCATATATCCACGCCATTCGCCGCGCAAAGAATTTCATTTACATAGAGAATCAATACTTCCTTGGAAGCTCATTTGGGTGGAGATCAAAAGATATCAAGGATGAGGATATTAATGCTTTGCATCTTATCCCAAAGGAGCTGTCACTGAAGATTGTTAGTAAAATTGAAGCAGGGGAGAGGTTTGCTGTCTACATTGTTCTCCCAATGTGGCCAGAAGGTATACCCGAGAGTGGTTCTGTTCAGGCTATATTAGATTGGCAAAAAAGGACATTGGAGATGATGTACACTGATATCTCTGAGGCCCTTCAGAGAAAGGGTTTGAATGCAAACCCTAGAGACTATCTTACATTCTTCTGCCTTGGGAACCGGGAGACCGTGAAGGATGAAGAATACACACCTCCAGAGACTCCAGAACCAGACACTGATTACATCAGAGCTCAGAAGGCCCGGCGCTTCATGATTTATGTGCACTCAAAAATGATGATAGGTATGTGATAACTAACTGCAGACATCCCATTAAAAGTTAAAGCATAACAGGAAATGCTAGATAACTAACTATTGGTCTGTGCAAGCATGTTAGAATGTGTGATCTAATTCATAGTCTAGCAGCATAACATGTGAAACTGTCTGACAAACGATGAATTGATTACTCGTTTTTGAGTTCCGATTACTAGATCAAAGCATTCTAACGTGTTTTTCTACAGTTGATGATGAATACATTATCATTGGATCTGCCAACATAAACCAAAGGTCGATGGATGGGGCAAGGGACTCCGAAATTGCTATGGGAGCATTTCAGACTAATTATTTGGCTAATTCCACTGACCCAGCTAGGGGAGAGATATATGCTTTCAGGGTGACACTATGGTATGAGCACCTTAAAGTGCTTGACAGCTCTTTCTTGCATCCAGAATCAATAGAATGCATCGGGACAGTGAATCTCCTTGCGGAAACAAACTGGGATCTTTTCTCAAGTGACACTTTTACTGGTGACCTTCCCGGTCACCTTCTTCGATATCCTGTTGAGGTAAGCGAGACTGGAACTCTAACAACACTGCCGGGGTTTGAACATTTCCCCGACACCAAGGCTCGAGTTTTTGGCAACAAGTCTGAGTACCTTCTTCCACTCCTTACCACCTAGCAGCTGGGAATACTCAAACATGCATTATTAGTGGTAATGCCAGGAGTAACTAATCTCACTATTACTTATTATTTGATTTGACATTCCTGCGGGTCATCAACAATGTTAGTCAGTCAATCCAATGTATACAAAACTATGCCAATTGTTAAGTAATAACATGTAATGTTCATGAACTGTAATCCAATTGATTGTTCCTCTCTACTATAGAGTCCAAAATGCCTTTCCATCTCTAAAAAGCTTGTATAGGCCTAGTCATGCCTCGAGTATCATCATCTCTATCAACGAGTCCAAAAAAAGCCAAGCAAAGCTTAATATCTAATCGTAAACGTACACTCCTGTCTCATTATTGTTTTAGATCCGCAGCCCCTCAATACCTTGTGATTTTCAAGTAGGAAGAGACAAATCAATTTCTCAGTACCAAAAATAAAACTTGGGTGAAGCACAAATCAACCATTTTCTTATACTTGTCACTCATTTTCCTCTTCGGTTTCAAAATTTCAACCTGTAATAATTAATCTCCATCCATCAGTTTGGATATGATGCATCCTGAGAGAGTAGGATGTGCTTCACGTCCTTTACAGATTGGTTGATACTTTTTTCCCTTATCCACAAAGTCAATATTCTGTACAGGAAGGGAGCCAATTATTAAAACACCTGCATCTTTCACAGTAAAGACCCACATGAACTCAAATAATTGAGAGATTTCTACTTCAGTATAGATTTATAGCATCAAATAATTGAGGATTTGTTTTTTTTTTTTTCAAGGAAATATTGGGTAGGTAACATCGAAAGCATCAACGCATGAACATCACCTAAACTCAATAATAAAAGCTTTTCTCACAAAAAAAAAAAAAAAACTCAATAATAAAAGCAATCCAAAAATAAAAATAAAAGTACCAAAAAGGATGATACCAAAATACTAAAATGGATGATGATAAGGTGATTGATAAATTCCACCATTTCACCAATCACCACCATGACATTGGACCCCCAATCACCCAACACAACCCTAAAACAAAAGTTATAACCAGGCGTCCTTAAACTAAACTTTAACAGAAGTGGTTGTACCCTGCCACAACCAAAAACAAATGTAATGCCAAAGCAACCAATTAGTGATTACAAAAGTGGTTACAAGTAACAAGCTTTGTTCGGCAAAAAGGGGCCAAAAAAAAAAAAGTTACAACCTTTGGTTTTGTCTCCCTAATCCTAATAAAGCAATACCACCTGCAATTACAAAACACGCAAAGAAAAACAGAAAAACTAGAAACAGAGAGAGAGAGAGAGAGAGAGGAAACAGCTCAAGAAGAAGAAGCAGAACAGTAAAGGGCGCCCCTTTGGTTGAATCAGAAACCAACCAAAAGGGCCAAACCCAACTGTTGTTTCATGAAGGAGAGGAGAACCCAATTTCAATCTAATCATGGCATCTTTCAGGTCCATTATTGTTATTATTATTATAAGTAAAAATCATTGGAAATGGATAAGGGAAACTGGCAGTAATTATTTTTCTGGGTGATTGCTTATGAATTTGGCTGAATGTTTTTTTAAGTGATCTGTTGCCAGCTCTAATTGAATGAATCTGTTATACAGGATTGTGAGTTGTGTCTCTTTCCTTCTTTTATTTAGAGTTTTGGTGGAGTTTGGCCTCGTTTAGATGAAAAGCTATAGTTACCTTCCATCTTGGGTCTCTGCCATTTTCACATGCATGGGGTGAGTTTGAGATTTTACTTTTTGCTTTTCTTATTCCTTGATCTTTATGTTTTTCATAATGTTCTGGGTTCTATTTGTTTCCTGAGAAGGATGAGGAGAATGGAAACTCCAAAAAAAAAAAAAAATATGAGGAGAATGGAGGGGAAAAAAGTTGAAAGCTTGGTTTGTTATTATGAAGTTCCATTTGTGTACTAAATGTTAGATGTCGAGGATAGCAATGAGAGGAAAAAAGAGTTGGACTTTACATCTGAGAATGATATCTCTTTCCAATTGCTGAGATTCTTGAGCTCAAATTGGTCATAATGGTATTTGTCATAAAAGAATTGATCTTGCAGTTTCTAGGGATGGTGACATCGCCTAAAATAAAGATTCAAAAGTACAATGTTTCTTTTGTTTTTTCCCTGGCTTTCTGGATGAGAATGATATTTCCTCTTTCCAATTGCTGAGATTCTTGAGCTTAAATTGGTCATACTGATATTTGCCATAAAATAATTGATCTTGCAGTTTCTAGGAATGGTGACATCACCTAAAATAAAGATTCAAAAGTACAATGTTTCTTTTGTTTTTTCCCTGGCTTTCTGGATGACCTGACCAATCAGAAGATTTAAGGCATTCTTCTGTAGCTGAAGCTTGTTCCTTTAACTTTGTTTTAGGAATCTTTGTACTTGAACTTGCTTGTCCATTAAGCGAGCTTGAGAGTCAGTTAATAAGGAAACATGGTGTAGCCTTTTTATTTCCCATTCTTTGCTTCAAGTCTTAGGCATTTGGAATTCTAATAAGGGTTTTCCCTTTGCATGTAATTCTGGGGGAGTTATGTATTGTAGGTGTTGTTTGTTGTCCCAGACAGAGAGATGCTTTGGGAAGAAACCTTGCTTTTCATTTTTTGCATTCTCCGGAACTTGTTTTCGAGCTCTTGTGGTTCTACTAATGGAGAAATTCAAAAATAAATGCAAGGCACTTTTCAGTGTAAGGGGGGGGGAGGATTCTTCTTACTAATGGAGAAATGATTTCTATCTGAATATTAGCTCCAAGGAATTCTTCTTATTATAAAAGTTTTTCATAATTGGCCACTCTGGCGGTGCGGCCTTGGATCTGGTGGTGTGAATATGAGTAGTTATATTTCTTGCTTGTGTTTAAATTGAATCCTATGTGTGTTTACCAAATGTGACTTTGGTATCAAGGCTCTCTCTCCAGGAATGGTTTCTAATTTAGCAAAATTTTCCCATATTGTGCAGTGTGCTGGTAACTTTTCCTCGTAGTGTATTGTACCTGTGCTCTATGTTTATGTGTGTATCTACCAACTTATCAATATTCTTCTCAGAGAGAAGAACATGTCCACATTCATGCATTTAAGTGTATTTTCAGTACGGTTAGTTGTGAATTCTCATAGGATCTTGCACTCAGCAATTGCTACCTGTGTTTAACTATTTATATCTTTGTTTATGCAGACTATGGTATGCCTTTGACAGCTATCTAAACCTCATACTGAGATTGCATGCTTCTTAGCTTACAACTTTGGTTGTTCTTTCTTTTTTCTTCTTTTTTTGTGTATTTTGCTATCTTTTCACTTAAACAAGGAAAGCTTTTATTATAGTTAGCTCAGCACATAGAATTTTGCATGTTATAGAATCATAAGGAAATGTATGGTTTTTACTGTTTTGTTATTTTCTTCCTTTCTCGGAAAAGGGTATTCAAAAATAAATTGTTTATGAAAATATATGCACTCAATTTGTCTTAGTTTTCATTTGTCCTTTTCTTTTCTTTTTTCTTTTTCTACAGTTTGTCATACATTTCTGGCTCCTTGAATGTAATCGAGTTAGGTGGGCACTAATCATTTTTCATGGTTACTTAAAACTAATTTGTAACAGAGCAGAGGTTGTCTTGGAAGCTGTAGCCAACCCAGATTTACTGTGGTAGATGAGCCATCAAGCGGACTGAGAATTCAAGGTCAACCAGTGAGGAAAAACAGCATGTCAGAGGACTTCTGGAGCACTAGCACTATTGAAATGGATAACAGTGCAATTCAGTCTCAGATAAGCATCTCATCAATTAGCACTTCAAACAATCCCCTTGACGCCCGTGGTGCAGGCAGCACAAGCAATACTCCTGAATTTGTAAATCACGGTATATATTTAATAAACCCGTTATGTATGTGTGTGTTTTTGGGGCTCTCTCTCTCTCTCTCTCTCTCTCTCTCTCTCTCTCTCTCTCTCTCTATCTGTGTGTTTTTCCTTCTTTCTTCTTTTTGGGAAGAGGGATTAGGGGTTGTTTTTACTCATTGAAACTATCATTTGTGCTGTTTATTTGGTATCCTTGGTGTTGTGTAAGTCACCCACATATTGCTAGTTTCTTTCCATATGGAATATAGTCCAATGAAGCTTGGGGCTAGATGATTCTGATACTCATATTCTGGTAACTGACCGTCAGAGAAAGAGCTGCCTGTGGCCTATGTGGTTCAGTGTCTTAAGATCTCACCATAGATTCCAAAGTTGAAGGTGCCATGGAATACAGATAATGTGGAACTGGAAGTACTTTTGCAATATTCTTTTATGGTATTTTATTACTGGTACAGAATGCCTATCCATGTTTTTATTTGTATGTTTTAAGAACATAGGAAGACAATGGTGGATGGTCAAGAATGCTCACCTCACGTGACCATTTAATTTTTTTTTTTTTCAGCTTCATTGTTTTTACTGATTTTATATGCATTGTTTGTCCAAATTAATATTTGTGATGTTGATGTTCCCTGCCTACCCATGTCTTTTCTGAAGTGAAAGCAATGGATGATAAATTTATGGTGATCTTCTATGAAATTTGGTGGCTTAGCTTTTGTCAAGAATTATTATTGTTTCTGTGGAAAACTGGAAACATTTAATTCAAATTCATGTACCAAACTATATTGTTGATAATGAAAATTTCAATGGATACAGGTCTCTTACTCTGGAACCAGACAAGACAGCAGTGGCGTGGAAATAAAAAGTCTCGATCCCAGACACAACTTCGAGAACCTACAATAAGGTGATTTTTCTTTATTCCCTACGATATTAGTGGTATTTGTTGTAGAGGCGTTCTGTAAAAGCAGCATTTTCTTTTTACATTTTGAATATTCATTAGATCATCTCCCATTTGCCAATATTCAAGTATTTTTCAAGTATATACATTGCCTATCCTAGTTTGATTCTTTCTCTTGTTGCTGCATAATACAAGTGATCCAATGATTTGTTTTGTAGTTGGAATGCAACTTATGAGAGCTTACTTAGTACCAACAAGCCCTTTCGCCAGCCAATCCCTCTTCCTGTAAGTTGTTGACTCAGTTCCTAGTTGTTTCAACTTCCTGATTCTGCTTGTGCAAGCTCTGTGATTCTTCCTTACTCATTCTCAAAATCTGAAAATGACAGGAAATGATCGATTTTCTTGTTGATATATGGGAGCAAGAGGGTCTGTATGATTGATCAAGCCATCAAAGCCCGAACAGCTTTCTTTTCTCTTTCGTTTTTGTCACGCTTTGTACAATTTACAAAAGTCTTTGACTGACATTGAATCATTGTAACTTCCTAGATATCGATTGCTAATTAGAACAGTTACAAGCTATTGTTTGTAGCTTGTACAGCCTCATCACCACCCTGTAATAATTACAACTTGCTTCTTGATGGGTTGCAAGAAAGACCCAGAAACTGAGACCACACTCGGCCAAAGCCTTTAAAGGAGGTTGAAAGGTGGTTAAACTTGGAAATTGGGAAGAAGAAAAAATTACAAAAGGGTCTGAAATATTTACTTGGGCCAAAAATGTTATTAAATCTTCCAAGGGAAAACTCAAATCCATTCAAAAACTCAAGAGCAGCCAGAATCCATGAACCGAAACTATCATGAGATTTAGCTGTTTCTGCATCTTACCCGAAATTTGATATTTTTGCTCAAGCATGATTATAATGGCAAACTGAATTGACATTGATATTTCTCTAATTATTTGATCACTCTCCATCCACAAAACAATAGCTAGGTGCTGTCTTAGTGGCATCACATTCACAGCCTTGTGATTTTGTCACAAAGATAATCATTCCCTGATATTATCTCCACAAACATCAACAATAGCTAGGACCATCGTTTGAAATGAAATCAGCGTGAAACACACCGCGCGTAAAGAAAAGACATTTGACCATATTTTGGTGAAGAGTGTCAAAAGTCCCTTCCAAATAAGATTTGAACATATGCCGACCTCTCTCCGAAGACAGTACCGTACTCGCAAGTCAAAACAATGGCAGCCCCTGGCTGCCATCTCCAATGTGGAAGACGAGGTTTCATGTTGTGTAAAATCATAATAGACTTTAAAATAAAAGAGTAAGAAGTTTCTCAAAGGAATAGACCTTGTTTGACTTTTTTATTAGTTTGGAATGTGATTCGTGCATATTCCATGTTTCACGTTTAGTCCTCTTTGAGGGAAAAAAAATAAAAAAAATTGATGTTATTAAGTGTGAAACCTTTCTTTTTAGGAGACTAGAGTCTCAGACCATCCCCTTTTGTTTTTTTTTGGGTGGAACCTTCCCCTTTTGGTTGGGCAACACCATTGTACTTTTCATTTTGGGTCTGAACCATTGTACTTGATAATAAAGTTATTTTTATTTAAAAATAAAAATACACAGAGTTTTGTCCCACCTCTTGAAACATTTAAAGTGGAGGTGGGCCAGATTCTTTTAAACTTTTTAAATTAGACGGGCCAGCCCAATAATTCATGTCTTTTTCATTGTTGGGCCATAAATAATTCATGCTGTTTAATTATATGAAAAGACATGCACAAGCATATGCACCATCAGATAATTTGTCCCATGACATTTTATATTAATGCTTAAAACAAAAATTTAATGTACGTTGTTTAGATCTTAATTCTACTTCTAAACATGTGCTAAACCTAATTTCAATGACAAATAGTAAGGGCGGCAAGTTTTTCTGAATGAGTTGTGAATCATGATTAAACAGGTCGTGTCGTATGTGTTGATTCAATTAATTAATAAATTAAAGTATGAATTTGAACACAACTAGTTATTTGACTCAGTAACCCACTTATACCTATACCTATGGCAGTATGCGCAAAAAAAATCAAGCAATGGTAAAATTCTCATGTTTATCTTAAAACATGTCGTGTTATTAACAGTGGTCATCATTCTTAGGCAATCAACATAGTGACTTTTTACACGGCAATCCTCCTCAAGTTCTCTCCAATGCAAACATGAACTCATTACACTAAGTTTCAGTCCTAAACCCTAATGAATGGTAGTGCTTATATATAGCTGATCTTTAGTAAGAGATTAGCTGGAAAATATTCCATAAAATCTGCATGAGGCCCTGAAATCCTAGTCGATGGAAACCAATTCATAGTGATGGAAAATTGGAAAGAGCCAATGAACCAGAGTAGTTGCATGCTTGGCTTAGTTGGCTGATGTCTGATGATGACGATGATCCGCATGGAACTAAATAATTATTATTATAATTCAAGTTGCTAGATACTTGCTTAATTATATTGATCTAATACGCAATTGAGTTTAAACAATTAGGGATTAAGAATGTTAATTAGTTTAATCAGCAGAGATTTTGGTTCAAAGAACCAGATTAGCAAGCTATGGCTGAATTGGTAATTTGCATAGTCAAACTTATATAGAGCGATCTGAGCTTATCATTATTATTATTAAACGCGTAAGGAAACAATATCTTGGAAGCAAGTGGGTCAAAAAGGAGAATCATCTTGTGAGGAAAAGTATGGAGCAATGAACCTGGGAATAGCAGTGATTGCTGTGTACAATGTACTTGGGGAGAGGACTTACCTAGAGGCACTTATTAATTTCTCTAAGGATAATGTTTAGTGTATTGTTGTTTAAGGTAAGTGTTACTAGTTACAATTATAAGAAAAACTGGTGGCACCGACTAACCGACCCACTTGCATTAGGATTTAGGAGTCTAGATCGACTATGGCTTAGCTTAATTGGCGCGCAATTATGTAATTAATCCTTGTGTGTTAAGTTTGGAGATCTGAATCTGCGGGGAAGGCTAGGGTTTTATTCGAGCCTGTACAAGTGGTGTGATCTAATCTATCATTATATTATCAATTGGATTTGAAGAGATTTCAGGTTTTCAACTGTGATCTTCGTTTGATGAATGTACAAATCTAAGTTCTCTATTTGTTTTGCGGAAATAAGAATAGTTTGGTTTTTTTTTTAAAGGGGTTTGGAACCTAGCCTAGCTAGGAGACTCAGTCACATGTCCAGTTCCATTTATTATATTGATAGTAAAATTTTGCATCGGGGGTCGTATCACCTCTACCCCGAGCTACAGATAAGCAATGATAATAATCCTCACAGAGAACATCCTGAATAATAGCAGGTGTCTCCTCTAACCAAACATCATCAAATGAACCACTACTAACAAGATGTACAAGCCTATTTGCAACACCATTGCTTCACGGTAAATACGTCGGATTCGGATGGAATGAAAATCATTAAATTAATCATTACAATCATCCAAAACCCGACTTACCTTCGAGAAATTCTTCTCCTCACTATTGAGAGCAGCAATCAAGATGGCAGAGTCGCTTTCAATGTCAACGTCAGCCCAACCTTGGTGAATACCAATAAGTAGACCAGCTCTACACGCCTCCGCTTCCATATTCAGAACCGAGTGTACATGTACAAAAGGTCTAGCTAAAGCAGCAATACCCTTGTCGGAGTCATCTCTTACCACTACTCCAATACCATCATGACCATCCTCCAAGCAAAAAGCCCTATCAACATTAAAAATTGAAGAGGAAAGCAAATTTAACAATTGAGAGGATTTCTAGGAGAAGACGAAAACAAATTTAAAAATTGAGAGGATTTCGATTCTTTCAATTTTTTTTATCTATCATCTTTACATGAAACTAATCAAGTATAATGTATGTCAATGTAAACAAATCTGAAAATATTTACTTTACACTTATCACATGATATAGTACATTAAACTACCGATCTAAAATATTAATTAAGTTAGCTTTTGTTCTAACTTATAATTTTTGAAACATTATTACCTTAAATAAAAATAAATGTTATTACATATTCATTACGTGCATAAGTATAATGTGATTCTCCAAAGCAAGCAAAGTAATAATAACCGTTGAGCGTGCAGGTGGTGTTGTCATATTAACACTACGTCTCAGTCAAAAGGACGGTTTAACCCTAAAGATCAAAAGAGAGTGAATTAACCACTAGCTCTGTTTGATTGTAAACATATTGGCCCCAGAAGGCCAATCATGAACTCGTAGTCGACTCTGCGATACTTATCGATCGAAGTCACATATGAAACCAGACACCAGTAAGTCCACTTGTGGCACAGGGCATGGATTCGAAGTACAGCTACAGCTGGATGTCTCCCACTAGTCGATCATGAATATATAAATAGCTCAACTTGGTGCTCATGTTAAGTAATTAGCTAATCGAATATAGTTTATTTAAGAGTACTTTGGATTGATTAATCCAGTCGTATGAACTGGGAAATGTGTGAGCGGGCTTATGGAAACAGTGTAAAGGCAAAACAACTTTGGCCAGCAACCCTGGGGAAAGAAAAAAAAGAACAAGAAGGCACTTTGACAAGGAAATATGGCGATAAATACAAGTGAAGGAACGTACATGGTGAACATTTTGATCAAGTCCAATTCGATGGATAGAGCCACTAAACGTAACGTATGTCATTTTCAGTCCAATTTGAACCGAACAAGATAGGATTTTAAGTTCATTGCTTTCATGCTATGATATGATATAGGTTGAATTCATAATAGTGGATTATTATCGTTCATTTTCTTTCACTTTTTCGGTTTTCTTTTCTTAATAGGGGAATCTGTAATATATTCATCGACTGATTGTTGTCATGTCAGAGTATTACATACCTTAAAATCTATATTCTGTAAAATGATAACATGTCATTTCAACTAGACATATATAAAGATTCAATATGCGCTTTAGTGACATATTCAAATATTACCGTTCGACAACTAATTATGTTTTTCATTGATTCTTGGTCTTTAACTTAGAAGTTTAAAGCTATGAGTGGAAATTGAGAGTTAGAACCCTAAGTTCAGTTTTCAACAATTTCATACCCTTAAATTAGCAGCACTTTAATGCTAGACATGTACATGTCATTTAGCAGCACATTGCAACAACTAATTTGAGCTGAGAAATATGTAACAATCTATCGGATACATCCTTGAACATTAATAAGATAACACTTATTGATAAGTAATATCAAAATAACAGGTAACCAATTAACCTGGCGATTCCATGTTTCATAACTCGCAAAAGGAATAAAAGATATTTATTTTGACCGAAGAACATTGTAAATAGACACGTTTATTTTATACATCAGATTCGCCATCAATTTTGTTCGTCAAACATTCCATCTCAGTCGTAAACCCGAATTCGTGCACTATTCAGTATTATTGAACACCCTCTTGATGGCGTTAGGTATACCGAACGCCTTACTATTTCAACACCACCACCCCCTCCCAGCTTACCACTATAGAAGCGCGTACCATAGCTGATCGCCAAGCAATTACAAGCATGTTCCACACCCGCATTGATAAGTAATATGAAAATAATAAGTAACCAATTAAATTGGTGATTCCAATTTTCATAACTTCTTCACAAAAGGAATAAAAAATTTCTATCTTGACCAAAGAACATTACAAATATACATGTTTGTTTTATGCATTAGATTCGCCATAAATTGTGTTTGTCAAACATTCCATCTCAATCATAAACTTAGATTCGTACATTGTTTAGTGTCACCAAACACCCTCTTAATGGCGTTAGGTAAGCCGAACGTCTTACTATTTCAGCACCCCCCCCAACGGACACTATAAAAGTGCGTTCCATAACTGATCGCTAAGTAGACAGAGCGAATCTCAATCAAAGCCTGAGTGAGATTTTTTGAAAGAGAGAAAACAAAACAAATACGAAAAAAAGTTCTCAAGGTCTATAGTGAGCAAAAACAAAAGAGAGAAAATAGGCGGTTAGTTTAGAATTTCCCATCAAAATTAACCGAGTTAGATACCTAGCATCATCCAAACAAAACCCACAAGGAAAGCAAATACCCAAAAACCAAACAACAACCAGAAAAAAGAAGTGAGTGGTGGGTGTGGGGGAGAACGAATATAGCAAAGAAACCCGCTTCATAGCCTAAATGCATTGCACCTGAGAGTTATGCTTGCGTGTATCGTCATGTACCGAAACACCCATTTACAATAAAAACTCTCACAGGACCAACTCTCACCTTTCATTTCTCTTCTCCTTTCTCTCTCTCACCTCGCCTTCTTCTTCTTATTCATTTTTCTCAGTTTTTCCTCTGTTATTTTTTGCCCTATTCGATAGGGTTTCCATGTCCTTGTAGCTCCAATCTATTTCATGCATATCTGCCTGTTTGCTCTATTCGTCGTCGTTTTTGTTGCTGTGGCTGTAATCTTTTCTGGGTCGATCTTTTTCGGTGGAAAGCCTTGCGGTTTTTACCTCCCGGGGTTTTTTGAGCTGTACCCATGTCTAAGCTCTGCGGATTCGCTGGTAAGCCTCGAGCTTTTTCGGTTTTATGCGTTTAATTTCGTGTTTTTGGAGCTTTATATATATATATATATATATGTTTGTATGCTTTAAATTTTTGATATATGGGATGTTGAGCTAATGTTGTTGTAGATCATACATGGAGTTTTGAATATGAGATGATCTTGCTAGGTTAATACTTGAGCTTTTGTTTTTTTTTTTTTTTTGTAAATTCTTGGCTCGTGGATTAGAGTTTGATGCATGTTCAATCTAGTTTATCTGTTACAATATTTTGATTGTTTTGGGTCGTGGGACTTTTGATTGGTATAAAATTTGTGGGTTTCTTGGGCTATATACATACCTGCTTAGCTAGAATAGTTTCAGATTTGGAAACCCTGAGATCAGAGTTTGTATACTTGTTTTGAGGTTAGGCCTTTTCAATTTCTCTTTTTCTAAGTCAAATTAATTGTTTTCTTAGTTTGGATGAGGATAAATTAGCTGGTCATGGATCTGATATCATAATATGGGTTGTTTTTGTTTTTGATCTGTCATCCATAAATATAGCCATAGCCAAGAGATAATCAATTTTTTTTTGTTGAATTCCTTTTTTGGTATTCGTAGTATATGTCGGGTTGGATCTTCATTAGTTTAGCTTGTTTCAAATTATTATCTGGCTTATGAGGCTGACCGAGTTTCTGCTCTTGGCTAACAGGTAGTGATGATTTTTGCCCGGGGGGGTCAATATATGAAAATCCCAAGGAAGCAGGCCTCTTTTTGTCTCTTGGTCGGCATGTGGATGTCTACTTTCCTCCTAGCAAGAGGTCTCGCATCAGTGCTCCATTTGTTTTCAATCAAGAGAGTTTTGAACAGAAGAAGCAGGTGTCCATCAATGTTCTTCCAGAAGAATGTCTCTTTGAGATCTTTAAACGGTTGCCTGGAGGTGAGGAAAGGAGTGCCTGTGCTTGTGTTTCCAAGCAGTGGCTTACTCTTTTGAGCAATATCCATAGGGATGAGTTTTTTAACAAGAACACAAACCTATCTGTGAAGTCTCAGGATGAGATCACTGGAGATAAGGCTGAAGGCCAGGAGATTGAGAGTTGTGGATATCTTTCCAGGAGCTTGGAAGGCAAGAAGGCAACAGATGTTAGACTCTCTGCCATTGCTGTTGGATCTGCCAGTCAAGGAGGATTGGGCAAGCTTATGATACGTGGAAGCAATTCTGCCCGTCCCGTGACAAACATTGGCCTTAAGGCGATTTCCCATGGCTGTCCTTCACTAAGGGTTCTATCTCTGTGGAACGTGTCTTCAGTTGGGGATGAAGGCTTGTGCGAGATTGCAAAAAGGTGTCATCTGTTAGAGAAGCTTGACCTCTCCCTGTGTCCTGCAATATCTGATAAGGGTTTGGCTGCAATTGCAAGGAGCTGTCCCAATTTGACCGACTTAACACTTGAGTCCTGTTCTAACATTGGGAATGAAGGTCTGCAAGCTATTGGAAAGTGCTGCCCCAATCTGAAATCTGTTTCAATCAAAAATTGCCCTCTTGTTGGGGATCAGGGAATTGCTAGTTTGGTATCTTCTACCTCTGATGTCCTGGAAAAGGTGAAGCTTCAGACATTGACCATAACTGATGTGTCTCTTGCTGTTATTGGACACTATGGCAAGGCTGTTACCGATCTTGTCCTTACAAATCTCCCCAATGTGTGCGAGAGGGGATTCTGGGTCATGGGCAATGGTCATGGGCTGCAGAAGTTGAAGTCCTTTACTGTTACATCCTGTCAAGGTGCAACAGACACTGGACTTGAAGCAGTAGCAAAAGGTTGCCCGAATTTGAAACAGTTCTGCCTGCGCAAGTGTCTATACATATCTGACAGTGGGTTGGTATCTTTTTGCAAAGCAGCAGGATCTCTCGAGAGCCTTCATTTAGAGGAGTGCCACAGGATCACCCAATATGGATTTGTTGGTGTTCTTTCAAACAGTGGTGCAAAGTTGAAGGCTCTAGCTTTTGTTTACTGCCTGGGACTTAAAGACCTGAACTTGGGATTGCCTGTGGTGTCCCCATGCGAATCTCTTCGCTCACTGTCCATCCGTAACTGCCCTGGGTTTGGAAATTCTGGGCTGGCGGTTTTGGGGCAACTCTGCCCTCAACTGCAGCATGTTGACTTCAGTGGGCTTGAAGGAATGACCGATGCTGGATTTCTCTCACTGCTTAGGAGCACGGAGGCTGGTCTGGTAAAGGTTAATCTTAGTGGTTGTGTGAATCTGACAGACAAAGCGGTGTCCGCCATGGCTGAGCTTCATGGTTGGACTTTGGAAGTGGTGAATCTTGAAGGTTGTAGAATGATCAGCGATTCAGGCTTGGTAGCAATTGGAGAGAACTGCCCATTGCTTAGTGATCTTGATATCTCAAGGTGTGCAATCACTGATTTTGGAATTGCATCGCTGGCCCTTGCAGACCAGCTAAATCTTCAGATCCTCTCTGTGTCCGGCTGCTCTTATGTATCAGACAAGAGTTTGCCTGCCTTGGTAAAAATGGGTGAGACACTTCTAGGTTTGAATCTTCAGCACTGCAATGCCATCAGCAGCAGCACCGTTGACCGTCTTGTGGAGCAGCTATGGCGTTGTGATATCCTTTCCTAGACTCATGAGTTGCCGCCACACCAGAGGAATAGTTCTCGCACTAGTCAAAAGTCCAGAATTTAGTCAGCTTTTTTCAAGTATCTGCAGCTTGCGTAGTTTTTGGGTCCATCAGCTATGGGTCTTTAGAGTGTCCCGGTTGCCTTTTTCCAGGGAGAATGGCCATATGCTCCTTTTTTGCAGGTTTCCTATCATCGGAGATCTGTTCCCAGAGTTATGGCTATTGGCAAAGGGGTTGTCACTTCTCTTCTCATTTATATCCCTGAGAATACTGCTACCGGGCTCTTGATCTAGGCTATCGTTACCGTTTCCAGTAGTCCTGGTTTTATAGTGCTAGGTGTAGGAGGAGCCCATCTTTTTGCTTGGTTGTCTAATGCTTAGACCAAGCACTTTTAGGCTTCCTATATCTAGTTCTAAGTCTGTCATTTTTCATTTTACCGAGTCGGTCACGTTTTTTTCTCTAACTTGCATTCCGCACGTGATGGTTGGGTCTTTGTTTACCTCAGAGGGTGGATTAGAGTTCAGTAGTCATCCAGAGTCTTGTCTTTGGTTGCTTTTTGCAGTCTAAATTTTTTGAAGCCTTGTGTTTGGGGGCTTTGGCCTAGGCAGCAGTAAGTCTGCCTCGACAATCCTTTTTCCCTTTTTGGAAGGATTGTTTTTTCACCAAGCCCCTGTTTTTCAGGCTTCATTGTTCTTGGACTGTACTCTGCAACTTCTTAAGTATGTAATGAACTCTGTCTCGGCGCTCTGTGTTGTATGCTTTATATCGTAATAAATAAATTTCTCAGTTGTGTTTTTATGAAATTGATCTTCATTTTTATGTGCTGTCGAATTTTCTTGTTGATATGTGATCTTTTGAGTGTGCTGCTTTGGTTGTAAGCAAGTCTTGATAGTTTGGCAGCTGTTCGCATGCGCCAACCTTAGTCGACAAGAGCTCCATTACGCCTAACTGCGAAGCTTCCCTCGCGTCTGAAAGAAATTTCCTTGGCATTTGTGAATGCTGTGGACATTTCAATATATGATGGCAATGATATCACAGAGAATATTAGTCAAACTAGGCAGATGGGAAGTTCGCTTTCCTACATGGCCCATGACTAACTTTGGATAATGGAAACCTTCTCAGAGTTTCCTTGCAAATCACTTTCAACGAGATTGTCTATCTTAATGATGGCGCTCTTGATCTAGTTGCGTATATTTGGCTTTGTTATCAAAAGCAGGACTGGTTCATGAATCTTGAAGATCATGAATGATTCATTCGCTTGCCCTTTGGGGCCTTTGTTTTAGAGGTGGATTGCTTGTTATCCTCTCAATTACAGGGGGATTGAGTTTTATTGCTTGGGTTCATTTCATTTTCATGTTTCCATTCATTTCATTTTCATGCGTTCTTGAATATTAATCATCTCAATTACTAGTGTGTTAACGTATAATAGTAGGTCATGCATACACACAATTGAAGCTATTCATACATAAACAATCAACGAAAACGGGAAGCTAAAGAAAATAAGTGAAAACATTGACATTCTTTTGCTTGCTTCTACAAGAATTTTCATCTTATGAATACCTTTCATTTCTTTAATTCTTTTCAACTACAAAATAACAAAACAAATAGGGACTCTGTATTCAGATAAAAAAAATAAAATAAAATAGGGACTGTGTGTGGGTTGTTGTAGGAAGCAATATTTCTTCCGTTGCCGTGCTTCATACACCCGATGTCCATTATGGAATTGTTGGAATATCTTCCCTACCTGCAAAAGGAAGTCATATGAGCTTTTATTATCAGATTGGAAAATAACCTTTGCCGATGCATTTGATCTTTTATTAAATTGGAAAATAACCGTTGTTGACAATTTATTCCGAGCTCTGAAATTGATCTTTGCCAATGACTCGATTGTCAAGAATTCACCAACAAAAAATTGAAGCAAGGTCCGATAATCAAAATTGATTCGATTACCATATAATGTGGCCCGACCCATTTCCATCCTCCTCATTAACACGAGGTAAGGATGGCCCTTGTCTCTGTATCACTGTTATGACCGGTTGTGGTTGGAGAAGCAGTAGAAAGGGGATGTTTGGATTTGCCTTGCTCGAAAATGACTTCATTAAGGAGGTTAGTGGTTAGCAAATACTCGGGTAGTTAACGACGGTTGTGACTCCAAACACAGTTGGTGGTGGACATACAGTAATCCAACGATGTTCTTCGGAGAAGACCACTTAGGGCATCTCCAACCTTTTAGTCAAGACCCAAAGTCATTTGGAAAATTTGACACCCCTAGTGTCATTACTATTCATTTATATTTTGCATCTTTAACCCCCTTTATTCAAAAGTCAGCCATTTCATAATTTTAATTATTTTAGATAATTATTTAACTACAATATAAATTTATATATCATATATAATAATCTTATATAGTATATCACCGTTTAATTTTTTTTATTTAGAAATTTTTATTTTATTTTTTCAATTTTTTTTGTTTAAAACTATATTACTTTATTGGATTATTTTCACAAACAATGTATGAAATATGGGTCATTCGACACTTTGGTGTACCAACTTTCATAACTATCAGAATGGTATATTAAGTTTGCTCCAATTTTCATTTTGGTGTACGCCTTTAAATTTTCCGTTATCTTTACCAAAAAAAAAAAATGACAAACAGTTAATGGGCTAACTATACTTTGTCAATTTTTTTTTTTTGTAAAGATAACCGAAAATTTAACGGCGTACACCAAAATGAAAGATTGGAGCAAACTTGATACACCATTCTGATAGTTATGAAAGTTTGTACACTAAAGTGTCGAATGACCCATACTTCATACACTGTTTGTGATATTTTCCCTTACTTTATTATTAGCCGTTGAATTTAATTCATCGTATTTTTCTGACAGTCAAATTAGAAATTAAGTAATTATATTTTTATTTTTAAATTTTTGATATTAATTAATCTTAACATTCTATTTTGAATCGAGTTAATGAAAAGTGAATCAGAACCGCTCATTTTGGATAGTGGAAGATGGGGCCCGACCTTCTTCCCCTAAACCATTTTGACTATCTATCTTAATTCCTTAATCATTTTGACTCAAGGTATGACCAAAAAGTCATTTTGACACCATTTTGATTTGGGTTGGAGATGGTAAAACAAAAGCCTCCAAATCATTATGGCTTTTGACTCTATTGTTGGAGATGCCCTAACCTTCATACCCTTCATTTTGAATCACATACGGATACATGCTAAATTTGTCCCGACTCAAACGAAAACAACTGAAAATAGCAGATATCACAGTTTCTCGCAAATTGGACAAACAACAGTTTTCTCATGATTTATTGGGCTTCTAATGCGCACAATATTGACATAAAGAAAGCAAACAGTTCAAGGCATAGGAAGCCTAAACATGATGTACAGCACAAAATCAGCCTTGATTGATTCACAATTCCCAATTGTTCAGCAACAGAAGAGCTTAAACATGATATACTTCCAAGCACGAACTATCTAGCGGAGGTTTTCAAAATTTTCCCAAATATTTCTAATTATCTGGCAACTAATGCATGCTTAAACATATAAATTAGAAAACAACCTGAAAAATAGTTACATACAGTGCTGCAAACTGGAATGTAGAATCCCAGTGACAAGACCAGCAACCTCTGAAAGCAAGCACACAAAACAACCATGCTGCTGACTACAGACAAGACAGACATCACAAACCATAATCCAAAATTCTTCATGCCTTCTTCGTCTAATGATTTGGGTCTAAATACCTTTCTTATTTTCATAAATGGAGTCTTTTGAGATTTCTCATTGCGCATCCACTTATGTCCATACTTTTTGCTCAATTCTCCAGCGCTAAGGCTCTTGAACCAAGGTGGGATGATGTTCCTCTTCATTAACTGTCTCATCATCTGAACGGGACTGCTCCTCACTTATTGCAGCCCTGGGAACTGCTTCCGGCTCTTGGGTGTAGGGTTCAGTTATCTCAGCTATGGGAACTGCCTCCTGCTCTTGGGTGTGAGGTCCAGCTTCACTTGTTGCATTGGGCAACGCGGCAGCCTTTTCCTCGTTTGTTGCCTTAGAAGTAACCTTCCGCACACCCTTCACATTAGATAAAGTGGTCTTCTCAGATGGAAGTCTAGGAAGAGACTTTCTTTGTGGCTTCTTTGGATGCACAGGAAAAGGTCCTTTGGCAGAGTTTTGAGGAAGTTTCTCACCCAGACTAAGCCTGCCAGATTGACTCTTGGTATTACTGTTTCCTTCAGAATCTGCTGGAGGTAAGCTCTTCCTGCGACCAAGCTTGGGAGACTTGGCTCTTGTTGTTGGTAACTGCACCCATTACAAAAAGACATTTATAATAAATTAAGATTTGCCAAAAATTTCATATCCATCAAAATAACAGTACAAATAACTGAAGGGTTAATGCTGCTGAATAGCAGTCACATACAATCATGATGACATGCAAGTTTTAACCAGCATTAGGCATTTAGTAACGCATTACAGAAACCAGCACAGAAATAAATATGAACTATAAATCTAAATAACCCCTTTCCATTTATCAAGTAGTTCAACAGAGACCTAGTTTTCACAGCTAGGTAAAAAATTAATTAGGAACCCATTTCTGTATCTGTACTTCTTACAGTATGTAACGAAGAATGGGCAACATGACCTATGACCACCAAATCAGCTAGACAGCTACTAAGGAAACAATTGTCAACTGTAACAAATGCTTTAAACTCCAAAATAAAAGCATGAGTAGAAGGGACCATCTATTTCAGTGGGCCTAAGACTACTATGATCTCTATGACAATAACATGAGCCCAAACAAGGACAGGGCCACTGCAGTAACAATGGAGAAATATTTGCTTATGTTTAGAGAACAGAACCTAAGAATACACTAGCATTATAAATTCATAAACTAATCACCATTCAGAAGTTTCTCACGTAATTTGTTGCATGCTCCACTCCTCTATCTGAGTACATATTGAATGTTTGTAATTATTGCCACCAAACCAAGTTTACCAGAGGACTGGGAATCATACAAGAAAATGCCTTATGCATTTTGACTTCCAAAAGGAAAAATATACCTTCTTTAGCTCCACCTTAGGAGGCGGAGGCTCCTGATAAAAGCTTGGCATTGGAGTTGCTTTAAAAGTCAGCTTCTTCCTGAGCATCTTAATCTCAGCTTCTAGAGTTTCCTGCAAAAGAATGGAAACTTTCAGAATAAGAACGGGTTGAACACACAGGTTAAATGATCTTAAATTAATTATTACCTTAGACTTGGCTTGCAAATTATTCTTCTCCATCTCCTTTGCATGTATCTTTTCCTCAAGTTTGGTGTAGAACTGTTGGCAGGATAATTGTAAGCATAAAATCGTGATGTAGGAAACATTTTTAAAAGAAATAATCCTGGAGAACACTATATAAGAGATCAGAAAGATGCAAACACAAACCAACCTCTCTTCTTTTCTCAGCTCTTTCATCACACTTAAAGCTGAAACCATACTTTGGCAGTGTACCCACCCTAGGTGCTTTTATATCTCCTTCCGTGGGACTTCTATGAAGCGATTAAGGAAACATGATAAAATAACAGTGTGACCCTATAGACAAAATAATGTAGGAACACCACGAGAGTACAATGACAACAAATGGTCTCAGATTGATAAGGATACAAAGAAGATTGGGAGTCTCCATCAGCCTTATTATAGGAGCCTTTGTTTAGTGGCTTCAGATCTCTCTCCTCCCTGTAGAAGTTAAATCACATTGAACAATTAGCTTATTGGACAATTCAATATAGATACTACCAGATATAGAAACCTCCACTCGAGGCGGCCACCACGAACTAAGGAGACAGGAAACTGAACCTTAATAGATATAAAACCATAAAGGCATAACGAAGCACAAGAAAATAAACCATAAGCACAAGTGCTACTCACACAAGGCCTTCAGTCGATGGTGCCTCAGATTGTTTAGGTTGCTGCTGAATAAGATATAGTTAGATGCAATAATCAGAAATCAGTTATCAAAATCAAACAAAGTAGAAGTGGTACTAAAACAGGGCAAGCTACAAAAGAAAGGAACCAAGTATAACTATTGATATTTACATTGGATAACTGAACCTGTTGGCCATTCAATGATCTACTCTTGTTAGGCTGCTTGGCGAGTGAATTTGGACCTGCTGAACCATTGGAAACAGTAGCTGTAGCCTCTGCATCATTTCCATCTTTGCTTTTTTTCATCCGAACTGGCAAGGCGCTCTTGGGACTAGGGGGCTTCTCAATCTTACTCTTACCTTGACCCTTCTGCACTTTGGATTGCTTTGACTGAACAGAAACTTTCGGTCCCCTTTCCTGCAACAGGGGCACACAGGTGGAATTGCAATCAGACATAATTTTATACAACTACTAAAAGTCTAAACACCACCAGCCAAAATCCAGCACTTCCTACCTTAGCAATAGTCAAACCATTGCTTGCAGAGTTGACACTGGGTTCCTCCTTGACTTCTCCAGCAGATGAATTATTAGAGACACCATCATCCGAGTTCACCACATTTTCAATTCTCCCATTTGATGCTGCAGTCTCAGTAAGAGTAGTTTCACCAGCACTCCCATTAATGCCGTCTGGACCAACACTAAGTTGCCCATGACCACCATTTTCAAGAGCAACCTGAAGCCCATAGGCGGCTTCCAAATTATCCGAATCCATGACACACACGAAACTACAAAATAATAAATAAACAGCAAAGTATCAGCAACATAAAAGATAGGGCATAAATACACATCTTTATCAAACTGTTAACTATAAAACAAGAGTTACAAAGAAAACTTCGAACGTGAATTTAAGATTTGCAGTATCAAATTAATTAATTTTGCTCTATTTCCCCGCAACCAAACAGGTACATAAACACACTCTCATCACTGAATCAAACTAGCACGGAATTTCGAAATCACTTCAATCAGAATTCATCACAAAGCAACAGAATCAAACCGAATATCCTTTTTCCCCCCTCATAATACTCCAAGATTCAAAATATATAAAAAAAAAAAAACCGAAAAACACAATAAAACCCACATCCACCAGAAACCAAAAGCACATTTTCCAGTCACAAAAACCAGTCATTTCACATTGATCTAACCCAAACATGCATCAAACAATAAGTAAAAACACTCAGCGATCCGTTCTTCACCAATCCAACACTAAAAATCGAAAACCAAAACCTCATTTCAAGCCGAAAACAATAGCAAACCCCCTAGATTCAACAATTCCATCACATTCCGGCCTCATTTTCTCAGCACCGAATCGAAGTTACACCGAAAAAACAAATTCGCCCAGCTTTCAACTCACCTCGTTAAGCGTGCGGCAGTCAGAAGTCCATGCCCTGAAGGATCTGAAAGTCGCGGCGAGACGGTGACGACGGCGGAGGCGGATCGGAGGATCCGAACCCGAAAAGAGGGAGGATCTTTTCGGATTCAAAAGCGGGAGGAGTGCTGGGTTTTTCCTTTTCCTATAATTTTTGTTTTCTTTTTTAAGGAAAAAAATCGGAATGATTTTTGAAATTTGAAACTGTGAGCAAGTATGAACGAATATTGAAATGGGGAAAATTTATGAATGCTGGGCTCACAGAGAGAAAGAGATGAAGGCTGTGTTTTATACGATTGGATTTTAAATCCAAATCCAGGTCAGGCAGGTCACTCGGGTCACTCTCTCTCTCTCTTGAGTCGTTTCTCTTACGTATTTGTATACTGACGGAGAATCTACGGTTTTACGGTGCACACGGTTAAGTAACTAAGTAACCACCACTGCTACCAACCACTTCTCACCGTATATTTGGCATTTGCCATTTTTTTCTGTCTTTCTTTCTTTAGTTTCCTTCTAGAATTTGAAGAAATTAAATTCTTTCGTTTTTTTTTTTTTCCGGAACTAGAAGTAATCCACATGCGATGTACGATTGACCGTTATTGCGTGCGTGCGACGGAAGTTATAGCGTACATAAAGTAAAATAAGATGCAGGAGAACAGAGTGCGCTTCAATAGAATGTGACAAATAATCGTGTGAATAAGTTTTTTAAATTTTTTTATTATCATATCAAATGACAAATTTACTTTCTTTTTTTTTTTCGGTTAGTTGGGAGATCATGTTTTATTCGGCGGTCTTTTTTGCTTTTCCTTTTAAAATTTGAAGAAACTGAATTTTTCTAGATCAAAAGTATTGCAGATGCGAATGTATGTACATGAACGAGTGACAGCTATTACGATGTGCTAAGGAAGTTATAGTATATACAAAGAAAGTAAGACACGGGAGAATAAAGTGTTCACTGATAGAAAGTAATATTTAAATGCACAAACAAACTACTTTAAATGTGAGTATTCAAAAACGAAAAATTCAAAGTTTTACTTTTTTTTGTTTAGGACACTTTGTTTTGGCGAAAATGTCATCATTTATTAGTTCAGCAAGCAGTACAATAACGACTTACTTCTGATGGGCCGTAAGAAAAAATCATTACTTAGCACATACTACTCTAGCACACTCCTCCCATAAGTACACTATAAACTGTATATGTTGAGTACACCTACCTTTTTTTTTTAATTAGGACATAATTTCATTCAAAATCTTTTGTGTTCTATTTGTATTTTTATAATTCTAAAGAGTTTATCTTTATCTTTATTTTATTTTTATTTATTTTATTTATATCGGGGAGTGAGGTAACAAGCCATATTGGTTATATTAACGAGTTAGTAACACACCCATCAGTCAATATTCAAACCGATTGACTAAAACCCTAGCGCAGACGCACAAACCCGAAGACCTCTCAAACCTGCTGGTCACAAATTAGTGGAATTGAGAGTCGAACTGTAGACATGAAGTTTCAACGGTAGACAACTCGACCAACCTTACCATACCAAGTGGTTCTAAAGAGTTTATCTTTTAGTTATTCTTATCCTCAAAAATTAAAAATTCATGCTATATATCGTACGATCGTAGAGTTCCTCTATGCCTGTTCTATTTCTTTCTTGTTCTTGTTCTTATTACTAGTTATTTTTTATCCTAACATTTTGGGTAAGGTTTATGATTCCCCCCCACCCCAAGGGATAAGCATGCAAAGAGTTAAACCTTTTCCTCCGGTCCTTTGGGAGAGAGTGGGTCTTGACTAGTACAAAAAACGATAATATGAGTATAATTTACATATCTCTTACAGTGTTTATGATCTAATTGTCTCTTACAATTCCTCACAAAGTGACACTCGTCAAAAAAAATGTGTTGACCTTATGTCTTTTTTGTCTAAAAAAATTTGTTTATCAACTTCAATCTTCGTAATCACATGAATAAATGAAATATAATATAAAATTTTTAGTTCGTGAGGGAAGAAAAGGAAAATCTAAAAATTTATACGTTTAAATAATTTAGCACATGTAAATTGTTAAGCAGCAAACAATGTAGCTCACATTCTTGCTCATAAGACTTTAAATTTTAAATTGTTCCATTCGTGGCTTTTGTATGTTCCTAAGTTTATCCGGAATGCTCTTTTAAGCAATTCAATCGCTAGTTCAATGAAATTCTGACTTACTTCAAAAAAAAAAATGTGATGCAAAAAATTAAGATATTTAATTGTAATTAAATCTCTTATCTTAAATCTGGCGCGTCCAAATCGATCAGGAATCTTATAACGTGTCCGAATGAGTTTTGAAAACACAATGCAAGCTTAGCAGTCTCGATCGATTGTGCTCTTATCTATTTTTCTCTTTAGCTAGTTTTGATTAGAACAGATCAACAGCAAAGGAGAAGGAAAGGGAAATATAACAAACCAGTTTTCATGAGAGGAGACTTTTACCGGCGACGGTAACAGACGGTGGAAGCGACGGCGATTTGAGTGTGAAACTTAAGAAGAAGAAGAGGTCGTGACAAACCGACCAATGGAGCTGACTTGTCGGGTGTTTGTAAAGACCTGCAATCGACACCGTTCTTTTTGTGCCACCGTCCGATTCCAACTGAACATTTAGTTCTCACTCTCTCTCTCTCTCTCTCTGTATGTTTAGATTCAGTTATGAAGGCATGCACATGCAAACGCAGGTTTATAATTAAGGTCCAGGTGAGAGGATCCATATCTATATTTAAAGATTCTCAAGAAATATGAACGTTTTCTTGTCCGAGAGTTAAAATAAATTTGGATTATTTATAAACAACGTTCATGCATGACATATCATGCATAGTTAATTGTGTAAATGGAGCCACTCCGATACAACTATTTGCTCGGAATGGTGGAGTACCTATAGTAGGATGAGCTAATCATAACTAAGCAGGATATTACAAATAATTGGTCGGTGAGAGAAACTTATTCAGTCTAGTACGGTGAACTTAGTCGAGTGAAGCCACGCTAAACACACTCTTTAAACCTTCTAGTTAGTAAGGTGCTCCTACAAATGCAGGGTTCGTGCTAAACTCATTTTCTCATTTATAAAGTTGTCTCTGATCTGTTCTCTCTCCAAGTAACCAGTTCCCCTTTTCTTTAACAAAGCATCCTGGCTGATGAAACTCTTTTTTCATGGCTGTGCTTTTAATGTACTTAAATCATAGTTTAAGGAACAGAGATTAGATTTAGCCAGTGTTTAAATATTGAGAAAGACGGTTGCTTTGCTTAATTATCAAATTATATAATTAGCTTTCAAGGCAAGTTGCCTGGAAACCATGGAACACTTTTTTGCAAATTTAATCTGGTATCACTATCTTTGACGTCCATTAGGGTAAAAAAGAAGATTTGATGATCGGTTGAAATGTTCAATAATCTTATCGACAAGCATGGATCATATGCATATAATTTAATACATTTATTACTTGAAATAACATATTACCTGTGTGAAATAGATCGATTATTGGTCATTTTCATCTTTCATCATATCTTCTTTATTAATTGGAACTATCTATTTTTAAATTCATCTATCTGAGATGAAACGATGAAACATTATTTAGAATCATGAAAATTAACTGTTACTGAAACTATATCTCATTCTAATTCAAATGTCCTCATCCTGTTATATATGGCCTGGAATAGGGTGAGGGACACAAGGAAGCAGAGGCGCGTGGGAGGTGACCTTAGTATGCTCCCTTGTGCCTGCAAGTCTATAACTCTCCAAGACATTCTTTATCATTTGCACGTGTACTCTGTGTCCTACTCTGTAGTCTTCATAAATCCTTATGGGCTCTGCATAGAGGTCATCAGTCATAGAATACTCTCTAAGCTATCGTGTGATTATCTCCTCCTCTGCCGTCCCAATATTGCATACGTTTTGCCTAGTGTTTTTCAGTCAACAAGATCGAACAAGGTGTCTCATGGCATCCTTCAGTAACTATTATCAGAAAGAGAACATCTACACCGTGAACTGATTAATACTTCTACTGCATATTGTTCGAAATTTCTTATTAACAGGTACTAGATTAAGTTTTCGGACTCCAATTGTTGTGTAACTTATATGACATCATAGTCTTGATTGCAGACTTGCAGGAGGGATACCCTATGCTCGAATCTTTTCGGTCCCTGGAATGAGATTGTACTTGAAAAGACTGTAAACTTGATATACAATGTTGACACATTTGATATACAACTTAAGCTTTGCGTAATGTTTCCTGAACCCTAAGAGCCCAATGGTTATGTAATGTACTAATGTATACCACATCAAAACCTTGGTTGCAGAGAGAGGTCCTGCATTCGAATCGTTTCAGTCCTCGAAATAAAGGTGCACGTGAAAGACTGTAAACTTAATATACAATATTCAATATCGACACATTTGATAATAACTTGAGCTCTGTGTATTGTTACCTACACCCTAACAGGCGCAACATCGCCAAAGAGGTAATATAACAACAATGTTTGACAAATGGACTACTTCACCATAAATCTACGTCTTGGCTACAAAGTGTTGGATTTTCATCACCCTCTTTCTCTTCCGGCCAGGAGTTGTGTACAGACACCCATAAAACCAAAGAGAATACTTCTTCTTCTTTCGTGGATATCTATGGTTTCGTGTGAGAACTAATAAACTTTTCATCATTCACATTAAAGAAAATTTTTCGATTTTCCATTGGAATGTGACCGAAAAAGACTGAAACACATATGCATGCACTGAAACTTATCTTCTATCATAGACAAAACAGAGAGAAAATTTCATGCTGACTTTAAGAGTACTACTCGACCGAGCCACCGAGGTGACGTGGCCCAACTATGTTCTTGTTCTCTTTCATTTTCCTCCTTTTACTTTTAATCACTCCCAACAATATATAAATAGGCCAAAAACAATTGTAAACAAAAAACTGATAAGAGATTTGAAACTTGAACTTACAAGCAAACCAAGTTGAAGTCAATCTCTTAACTGTTATTTCCATTTGCCTGAATAGGTTTGATCCCCTCTAGGCTTCCAAGAGATGAAGTAGTTAAAAACTATATTGCATTATTTGAAAGAAAATGAACCCTAATTCATACAGACATAGTTTAGTGAAAGCCAAGCAAAATAAACCATGTATGTTTCTAATAATTGTATGTTTTGCTTAAAGCTAAGTTGGTTGCAGACATGCATGTGATGGAAATTGAATTTAGGGAAACTAATCCATAAGATTGAACAAAGTGTTTAAGTAAAGAATTGAAGGATAAGGATTCTGTCTTATTATTCTGGTTGGAAAAAGATACACTGAACTGAACCATTCAAAACTCTACATATATACAGACTACACTACAGTACGTATGGAAATCCAGACAATTCAGTGCAGGGACCCCTCAGAACTGTCCTTTGGTCCTGAACAGGGAAAGAACTAGACTTGAGGGGGGATTAATAATGATGTATCATCTTTTTATATACCTATATATCTAACATGCATGGTCTGTTGCTTAAATTGTCACAATCAGATTTGTAGTCTCTTGAGTGCATTCTAACAGTTTTCTTATTAATAATTTAATATAGCAGTTTTCTAATTATTATTTCGTTACCATTCGAATTCCATCATGGTATCTACTTAGCTACTTGTTAGAGTTTCTTGTTTCTGAAAGAATGTAGCGTTCGGCAAGAGGGTCCCAATTTCGAGTTTGGGGTTGTCAAGCGGCTTTAAGAAATTTTAGGGTATTAACTATTAAGAAAAAGAAATTATTTTTGGTTCTCTGTATCAAAAAAAAATCTATCAATTTTTCAATCTTATTTCCTTGACACATGCTGCTCTATGATTTCCATTTCCGACCAGAGAGAACCCTCGGCTACAAAGACAAGACATGGTGAAATCACAAAATAAACTGAAGGAACAATGTGGGGTTGAAAGGCCCATCGAGCATCTAATCATTCTTTTAGTTATGTATGTAACTACGTATATTAACTAGACGTTAATATACTGTCCTTGATAGATATTTGGCATCTTATAATTTTAGTTTATTAATCTGAACCACAGTTTAAAATTAAATCCCGCTTTGTTAGTGGTCTAGATGAACCATTAGATGAGAAGATTCTCAGACTATATATATAGTCATATAGATACACAATAAGGGTTGCTCGACCCACCAGGAGACAAGTATACCTCTGGACCTATATTGTTGGCTTAGAACGTCACTGAATATATTACTTGGTACACTTCTTTCAAATCCTTTCCTTTTGGTTTCTTTCAAACCCATCCAGACGTCCAATTGCTTCACCTTTCATCCATCCTACTAAATGAAATCTTTATCTGCGATGTAACCTACAGAATAAGCTAAATAAGCTAACTTAAGGGTTACTGGCTCTGGAGTATTGAATTTAGCGGCTTCCAATTCTTGGGTTTCAATACTCGAGAGTACAACAAAACATCCCAAATATTGGACTCTTTAGTGAAACTGAATCTAATTCAGAAGGGTTTAGAAATCAACGTAAATTTCAATGCACAGCAGCTGAGAATCACCCCACCAGTAGAGTAATTGTCAAGTACGTAACTATTTGATGGGTCACCTTTCTGAGATTGAATTATACACCCAAAGACTTATGATACAGCATCATTCCTACATGTAGGATTATAGCTATAATTACCTTAACAGTTCCCCACATAGAAGGCATTACTTCTAGTCCAAAAGTTCATTCTCCTGTCCACTTAAAAGCGCCCAAAGCAAGTAAACAATTACTGATCAATTACGCATAAGATCCTGAATCATTTGATGGATAATAATGATTATATAAGATAAAGCCTTGTCTGGGTCACCAGACCTTCCACTCTTTCCGCTAAACATTTGATTAAAGTTTGCAGCTAATCATCTATATTGAAGATTTACATGACTTTGGGCACGTACCTATTCAAGTGTCCAGTCTACCTCAAGCCCAACCAACCCTGAGCCTGCTTTCACTTTGAACTGTTTATAGGAGGCTCTGGTTGCCCATTTGGTATACTTATTCAACTCTTTACTGTATTCATCTCTGCATGAAGCAGCTGCAGGCCCAATCAAAAACATGATCTGCTGCTGCAAATATTCACAAGCTCTTCCACCTTGCTCCTGAATTCACTAACTTGATGTAAGCCTTCACAAAATCTTCAAAGAAACTGTTCTCATCGTCGGCATACTTTTTGATCCATCTGTTCATGAAAAGAGCTTTTCTTTAGTTGGATATGCAGAAGAAGAGAAAATATTCATAAACATAACATGCTAATACAGGTAACTTTTTGTAGTCTTAGTTGATGGCTACACAGCACATGAATATTCATTTTCTTCTGGTGAAAATAAAGAAAGAAAGAATGTAGATGGTCATTCATAAAATTGGTGAGCATAAGGCACTGTACAAGCTAAAGCCTTCTTCACCGTAGCATCAACTCACCGTGACAAAATATTGTTCACTCCATACACGGGTATAAACCATTAAATTTGAAAGAATTTTTTATTGTAATCTGTGAGCTCACACTAGTTTCAAATTTTCAGCTACTTCGAACAATTTGTGGATTGATTGTTCCACCAAAATTAGATTTTTATAAGACAGTGGCTCTTACTTTAAATCTTGGCAGAGGGGAACTACGGATTCTTGTTTCAGAAACTGATTCTACTAGCTCAATTGCTTGAAACACATATCTTAAAATAAATTTTGAGAGGAAATAGACCTTAAGCATTCATCATCCTTGGGAAGTGCGCGATCTGAAGGAAGTCCAGTCATGCTTGACATACTACCTGCATGCATAGTGTATATGTAATCACAATGAAGGGAAAAAGGGAAAAAAAAAAAACTCTTTTATCCATCTTACTATTTACCTGATGACACAGATTCGTCAAGAAGAACTTTGAAATATGTATTGTCAAAAACAGTTGGGCTTCCGAAACCTTTATTTCCCAGAGTATGGGCACCTGACAGAGCAACAAGTTCTTGAGTTCTGCAAACAGAAGACACAATCATGGTTTACTGTAAACCTGTACCAAGTGAAGTGAAAGAAATCTAGAACTTTGCTTTAAATGTAGTTAACAACTTTAAATCTAGAACATCCAAATTGGAAAAAGGAACATTCAACATATATGAACTCACGATAAGCCTTTTTCTCGAAAGCTTTGCTTTAGACCATAAGCATCAAGAGTTTCTTCAGGAAGTTTTCCTTCAGGATCAGGCTCCCTGGAAAATGATGAGAGAGTCATATATCTCAGCAACAGCAATGAATTCAAAACGCATTAATGCTGCAGAGACACAAGACTTAACGTTCTTTTAGCTCAAGGAGGAGGTTGCTTTTTTTCTTTGTAAGCTTACTTTGAGTCTAGTCTGCCCAATGCAACTTGGATAGTCGGACCTCCACATACTGAAACTGCTTCAGCTCCAGCCACAGCAATCATGTCTGCCCACGATACTAATGATCGGAAACATCCAGCATGTTAGCACAGTACCAAAATCATCCATTAACACAAAAACCCTGTCTAACAGTCTATCAAAAGATACAGACCTGGTTGTACTGCATCCACCTCAGTCTTTGCTTTCTCTAAAATCTAACCAACAATTTAATCCACCCAGGAGTTAGCTGGTAGTACATCATATACAAAATTAAATTTACTCAGTATTTAACTCAACAAAACAGGAACTTGAGAAGGGAGACAGGAACACAGATGCATGCCTTAAAAGGAGTTTTAAGACCTTTATTTTCGGGTCTATCGAGTTCATATATGACCGAACCATTCATCCCACCTGCAGTACCAATAGTAAATCAAAATGCATAAGGTTATAAGCCAAGATAACAGAGCCTAATTTGAGAGTAACTCGGATACTTTACCCGAATTGTCATCCAATTGAAAGGTCCCTGCATCATGAAATACAAAACGAAGAACACCAGCAGCTTTGCCCTTAGACACAACTTTCCTAATCTCATCCTTCATAGCATCATATACACTTGTATCTGGCCTTTCAAATTTCACAAGCAAAACCAAATAATTACTTCACACACATATTAAAATTCCTAAAGAATGAAAATTTCAAGATTGGGGGTAAAGGGCATTTGTTTGACTCACTCCACCGCCTTGGCCGTAAAGGCCTCCATGGATTCCGAGAAAGGAAGAAGCAATGGCAGTGTGGCTGTGAGTGTGAACACCAGTCCTCTTCTCCCCAAAATCTGATCTTTACCTGTAAAATTGAATATGAATACTATTTCCTTTCATTTTCTAAGCAACCAATCCAGTTTCGTTAGGGTTTGATTTGCTGTTACCTGAAGAAGACGAAGACGAAGAAGAAGAAGCTGCATGGGTGGCGGGGAGAGAGTTGGCGCGAAAACTGAGCGTTGATGAGGATTTGGCGGGAAGAGTTGTATAGAATTTGGAGGAAGAGGTTGCGGAGCAGAGGAGGGAGACGGCGGTGGAGGTAGTTGATGATGATGCCATCTTTAACGGACGGTTAGGAATCAAATGGGGTTTTAGTTGCAGAGGGGCCTAATCACATGCCATCGAGTCCAAGGCTCTATTATACACTAGCAGATAATGTGCCCTTCGCTGGCGTGACAAATTAAAACTCTACACATGTTAGAATGTGAGGCATATTACAAGCGGTGACTAATTCTAATTCTGCAGAACACCGTATAATTTTCAGTTAAAATCACATAAAAAAAATTATCTACTCTTTAGAGGTCCCAACTTATGTCCTCAAATGCTTAAGTTCGAACTGCAATTCTATATCTCGAAGCAATATTCTACAATTACAGTAAATGATGAGCTAAATAGCAATGGCTAGTTGGGGGCTGGTGTGACAAGTACGTGTCCACCGTAAGTCTTTCAGGGTTGAGGTTGCAGGCTTGCCCTGACTATGATGGTGTAGCGTAATCAAGCTCTCATCTAAACTTTATTGTAACCAAAAAAAAAAAATAGCAATGGCTAGTTGCATATTTTATATATCTCGAATTCCATATTTACAAGCTCTATGGAACCCTCTGAAGGATCACATGAAGAGACAATCTATTGAATATTAGTTTTACTTTGATTGGTGGACAAAATCAAATGTGAAGAGCCCATGGGCTGCCTAGGTTAATTAGGTTATATATGCATCCCTAAGTTGATTAGGGAGTATATATATGGTGATACCTTACCGCCGCTGGGATTGTTTTGTGAGGAAGAAAGAATTAACCTAGAGTGATAGCCTATTCTTAGTTTTATTAGGGAATTGGTTGTATTGGGGTTTTGGAGTTAGAGAGTTTTATTGCTAAACTCTAATTGTATTCTCTCCAATTGATTATAGTGAAATTTCTCACCGGCTCCGAAAGTGGACGTAGCTCGATCAAATTGATTAAGTGAACCACTATAAATTCGTGTGTTCTTGTGTTTGCTTTCTTTTTCATTATTTATTGCTTATCTAGTTCCATATCAAAATTGTGTTTGTTACGCTTCCGCACAACACAATCCCCGTCGTACAATTAGAACGGAAGCTAAGACCTGAAGGGCACTGGCAGTAGTTGTCACTCAAAACATTCAAAATATGAAGCACAAGCTTCGGGGGTGCTGCATGAATCTCCTCCAGGTATTTGTGCTGAGGAAGGACCATTTGAACCTCCATTCTGAAGATTGGAGAAATAAATAACTCCATCATTTCCCAAAACTGCAATCCATGTGGGATTTGGATCAGCATTGTCCGAGAAAAAAAAAACTGCCATGGTAGCACTTTCCTTCGATCATAGAATTTCCGAGAATTTGCACTAATAGATGCTGAAGTGATTGCCCCGCCGTCTTCGTTGATTTGTTTTACTGCTTGTGTTCCCCAACGACCAATAAGGCTGTGGTGTTTGGAAACCTGAAGAAAGAATCATGTCACCAATTAAACTTGATTTCGAGATTACAGCTCACGTTGTTGGAGCTTGGATTGCTTTACAAGTTTCATTCCTTCTTGAAAATCCTGGTTCCATAACAGGATATCAGTTGGATGGCTAAAACTCTGCCAAACTACTCCATTTCATCCCCATTGCAGTAACTGTTTTGCCACCAGTATCTATAGACCAAACCACAATTCCACTTTTTTTGCAAAGACACACTACCCTTGTCATCAAACACAAATTTATCGGAATTAGAAACTGGGGAGGGAGCCCCTATTTGCAGTCCATACTATTTTCCTGCTGTCCATGTGGACAATACAAAGCAGGAACAAAGTGAAATCTTGAGGAGTGGTGACGAAGCTAAAACCAAATTCAGATTGGTTCGACAAGAGAAACAACCCATCATTATCAATCCAATTCAGCTGAGCTCCTTGAAACCGCGGACTAATTTTCCCAAAATATCGAACACTAGCCAGGCAGGTTTCAGACAAAAGGAGAACAGACAATAGCGTGAAAGCCTGTGAAATGAATGAAGTTCCAACCTCCCATGACTGCCATAACAACCGGTGCTTAGCTAATCCTTTGAGACTCAACGATTACAAAAGAACGAAGCAACTAACCAAAGAAGAGTCAAGAGACTTCCACTAGAAAGGACCATTAAGCAAATTAAGGACGATGTGAATATTATATGCACTTCAACTGTTTGGAACTTTGAATCTAACACATCTCCACTGTAAACATAATCCCAAATTTATGCAAAATGACAATACAGTGTCAAAAAATAAAAATAAAACAAGAACTAAACCACCAAAGGAATTATAAGAAAAGAAAAACCAAGCTGAATCAAGAGAAAAGGTGTTGTGCCATAGAGGAGTAGAACATAAATGACTAGCCGTTGGAAAACAAAAGAAGTTTCACTACTTCATCAGTAAGAAATATAAGGATCAAGATCACAACAAATAAATGTGAATAGGAGAAATCACAGATGGATTTAACTATCCATGATACTTCAATGCTTTGAATACAGCCAAATACCCAAAATTTCTGTAAGAAGACAGCTATGTGAAATTCAGTGATTGTACTTGGAGAAGTCTATACCTGGGAATTAAAAAAAAAAAAAACACCAAATTTGACAAAAACCAAGTTGAGATGTGTAAATTAAGAGACTTACCAATCTCAATTGATGAGAAACAACTGGAACTAAAGCCAGAGAAGAGGAAAACCAGACCTTATATATTCTATGTTGAGATATCGATATTGGTCTTAGCTTCAATCAAGCTAGTGGCGGTCAATGGCAATACCCGTCAACGCAGGGCCCGGTGTCGAAGCAAATTGAATGAAGGGCCCTAAATTCGAGAAATTCCTGTCCCCTTCTACCAAAGATGTGATCTTTACCTGCGATGTTAAACATTCATTGGTGCATTAAGGAACAGGGTTTAAGGTTTTACCTGAAGACGCTGCGGCGATGGTGGTGCAGGCCCATTAGTGAAATCTTTGGTAAGTGTCCAAATTGCAAATCACATCTGAATCGTTAGTGGTTGTTGTTTAGGGTTCTAAAAATTGCACATCTATCCTTCCATTTTATGCTTTTGTAACACTGACAGATCTGCTAGATCTGTTACAATTTTCTCTACCCTGCAAAACTCAACTACAATCGACACTCTTTATTTATAGAACAAGCAGAATGATTTAGCTCAAATAGTAGAGGCTACATGTTACAAACTTTAAGTAATCAAGGAAATATACACGATGTATAGGAGAAAAGATTTTGTATACACATTAAGCTCAAATAGTCATCCATGAATGCTCAAGAACCAACTATCTCTCCCATATTCAGCAAATGTTATCTTGGCCCGGAAAGGCGCACTGCAGAAAGGTAGGCATCGCTGTTGCAGTCCGATGGACCTGAGGAAGTCCCCACTTCACTCATTGATCTGAAGAAACTCGAGTAAAGGCGTGACCCCATTGTTGAGGAAGTTGGAGGCTGAGGAACAGAGCAGATGCCTTCAAGCATTTGGACAACCTTCGTCATTGCTGGCCTCAAGTCATGTCTTCCTGTATACACCACAATGCTACCATAACCGCACTAGACACCCTCTCGTCAACGTCATCTATATTCACCTTGGGGTCGAAGATGTCCTTGAGTTTCCCTTCCACCAACATCTTGAAGGCATACGATGGAAAATGCGATTTTTCAGAGGTTTCTGATGGGTCATAGTTCTTTCTTCCACCAATGATCTCCAGCAGCAGCATTCCATAGCTGTACACGTCACTTTTCTCCGAAATAGCGTAGTTTGTGATCCACTCTGGGGCAAGGTACCCTCGAGTTCCTCGCATTGTTGTGAACACATGGCTCTGCTCCCTGGTCATCAGCTTTGCCAAACCGAAATCTGAGACTTTGGCATGGTAATTGTTGTCGAGGAGCACGTTTTCAGGCTTTATGTCGCAGTGAATAATCTTTGAATCGCAATCTTCATGGAGATAAGCTAGTCCTTTGGCAGTACCCACTGCTATGTTGAATCTTGTCTCCCAATCCAATAGGAACTCTTCATCTTTTTTCCTGAATATCCATTTGTCCAGGGATCCATTTGCCATGTACTCGTAAGCAAGAAGTCGATAGCTCCCTTCTGCACAGAAGCCCCGGAGCCGGACCAAGTGCAGGTGATGGATACTGCCGATGATGCTAACTTCAGCTCGAAACTCTTTCTTTCCCTGACCAATGCCTTCCAACTTCTTCACAGCAAGTCGAGTTCCATCTGGGAGAACCCCTTCGTAAACCGAGCCAAAACCTCCTTGCCCAAGCTTCTTTGAGAAGTTGTTAGTTGCAGTTTGAAGATCCTTGTAACTGAAACGGATTGGCATCCCAGTTAAATTTTCCAGGAAATTATCCTCTTCTGAAGTATCTTCAGGAGATAGTGGTGCATCTCTCTTCCTCTGGTAGTATCGGTATCCCGCAAAGAGTAGGCCACAGATAACAACTACTGTCGAAACAGCAATGATAGCAATATAAGGGAAGTGTTTCTTGCTTCCGCTGCCTCCATCACTCAACACTTTAACATACGAAACAAAGCCCATGTCGGAATCTTGGAAGCTACCTATCCTGTCAAACATATAACAATTTCTTGTACTGTTTTGATAGAACAGAGCAACACATGAACAATTACCAAGGCAAGAGCTTTTGCAACCTTCCAAGTCAGTTCTTGAAGAGGGTGAAACAAATCCCAATGCAAAATAATAGAGCCCATCACCAGCACTCGTAAGCGTTGTTGAACCCTTTGAACATGAGGTGACAATCCCCGACTTGCAGTTCGCATGGGAGCTGAGACCTGAAGGGCACTGGCACTTGTTGTTGCTGGAACATTCAAAATATGCATCACAAGGTTCGGGGGTGCTGCATGAGTCTCCTGGTATTTTTGTTGTTGAAGGACCATTCGAACCTCCATTCTGAAGATTGGAAAAAGAAATAACTCCATCATTTCCCAAAACTGCAATCCATGTGGCATTAACATCAACATTGGATGAGAAAATGAATTGCCATAGTAGCACTTTGGAACTATCATAGAACTTCCATGAATTTGCACTGATAGATGCTGAAGTGACTGCCCCACCATCTGTGTTGATTGTTTTACGGCTTTCCTTCCCCATAGACCAATAAGGCTGTGGTGTTTGAAAAGCTGCAGAAAGAATCAAGTCGCCGGACTTGATTTCTAGAATATAGGTCACATTGTTGGAGCTTGGTTCGCTTTGAAGTTTCATTCCTTTCTGAAACTCCTGATTCCATAATAGAGTATCGGTTGGATGACTAAAACTCTGCCAAACTACTCCATTGTCATCCCCAAGCAAAACCAGATTTCCCGAGTCCCTCAATTCCATTGCAGAAACTGATTTGCCACCAGTATCTATAGACCAAACCACACTTCCACCTTTTTGCAACGACACACTACCCTTATCATCAAACACAAATTTATCAGAATTAGAAACTGGGGAACCCCTATTTGCAGTCCATACTATTTTGCTGCTGTCCATGTGGACAATACAAAGCAGGAACAAAGTGACATCTTGAAGAGTGGTGACGAAGCCAAAAGCAAAATCGGATTGATTGGACAAGAGAAACAGCCCATCATTGTCAATCCAATTCATCTGAGCCCCTTGAAACCCCGGACTAATTTGCCCAAAATTTCTAACACTAGCCAGGCAGGTTTCCGACAAGAGGAGAACAGACAATAATATGAAGCCTATGAAATGAATGAGATTCCAACCTCCCATTGCTACTCTTAAGAACCAGTATTCAGCTAAGATTTTGAAAATTAAAGATTGAAGAAGACAACACAGCCAACCAAAGAATACACTAGAATTCTGCACACCAGAAAAAGGGATACAAAGAAAAGGAGGGTGTGAAAAAAAGACAAAAAAAAAAAATGAGGTAGCTAATCACAGGATCAAGGTTCAGAAACTGAATCTACCTAATTTCCACTATAAACAGAATATCAAAGTTTCTAGAAGAAAAAGTCCATTACCAAAAGGAAGCACAGAAGAAGAGATTTGAAGCTGAATTGAACTAAAGAGAAGAGAAATGATTAACAGAGATGAAAAGAAGATAACTTTGACCCGCCTAGAATCAAGATGAGAACAGATATGTGAACAAGAGAAAGAGTTTCAACTGTTTAACACATGGATTTAACTTTTGCTATCTGCCAACCACCTTTAAATCCTGTACATCATTGCATTGAATATAGCAACAAAACCCAAGCTCGGTGTGGCTGCAATTCTATATTCGGAACTTCTAGCAACACCAAAATTGACGAAAACCCAATTGAGGTGTGAACTTAAAAGATGTGATATAAAGCTGAACAATGTCAATGGATGATAAAGAACCAAAATTTAGGCCAGAAAAGAGGAAAACCAACCGTTATAAGAAAAGGGTAGCCATGAAATGGAAGCACCTTGCAGAGAAACAAAGATTTTGATGTGAAGAGAATCAGGAACAGGGCAGTAATGTCTGATATACAGGAAGATTATGACAAACAAACCCAGAGAAAGAGAGAGTGAGGTAGCTCTCACCTCCTCACTTTAAGAAGCTGAGGCTCAATAAGCAAGTGGTTTTGCGTCATAGGGTGGCTCTGGCTTTTTGCTCAATCTGTTTTTGTGTGCTTGTGTCGCAATGTTGAGAGATCTGAGGTGGCCTGTGTGCGTTTGTTTTTAAAGAAACTGTCAAAAGAGAAGGTCTTTTTGTTCATTGACAGATCGAACAGGTAATTGATATTTAAATCTTTTTTCAATGTCCCATTTCAACTTCTCTGAAAGCCGCCTTCTTTTCGATTTTCATTCACACACCCAGCTGCGATTGCTTGAAGCTCATTTCGTTTCCATTGAGGTAGAATTTGAATTGTGAAACAGTGCCTCTAGTTTCTTTGGGTCACTGTGTGCCTCAATTTGAAGAGGAAGTCAACGTTTTAGGACTATTCCACGACCCTATTCTAGGGGTCTTTCAAGTGTACTAGAAGGTACGTTTGCTTTTAAGATTTATTCTTTTTTTGGTGTAAAATAGTGTTAAATACTTTCATCTATGGTGAATTTCTTTAACAGCTTCGTTACTTTTGTCTTTGAAATAATTTATCATCCATATTTTATTTACAGAAATAATGGTAGTTATCAGACGCGTTCCTAGTCTTCTCCGTAAATTTTATTATGGAAAATGGGGATGTATTTGGTTACTTATCATTATGATGCAGAGTGATGATAGATGACTTGTTTCTAAAGTTGCAATTGAATGCAAAGCTGGGATAATTAATTGGGTTTGTTTGGAGGACATATAAGGTCAAGGGGGGCATTGCTCGTCGGCTGTTGCCCACTGGGATGGGGCAGCTTGGCAATTTCAATGGTGGGTCATGTCCTAATTCAACTTCTTCTTCTAACTTATCCAAGCGGTTCCATTATTTTACTCCCAAGGGCAAAGCTCAAGATCAAGGTCTCGTCATCTTTATATGTTGGGTAAAATTGAATACCTCGTAACTAAAGAAATGGGAAAATATCAGGCTAATATATATATATATATATATATATATTCTTAGGTCAGATATGATTAGGCTAATAGTTTAGGTAACTCTGTTTCTACAATTCAATATTTCAATTGCAATCCGTGACCCTCCACCACTGGACTTTAAGTTGAAGACTCCACTTCAATCGTACATGAATGGTTGAATACTTGGGGAATCCTTCTTTGTGGTTTGCAATTGAAGGCGGTGTTCAAAAAAAAATTACCTTGTAATTATTAATAAAAAAAAAAAACACCACGTCCCATAATCTCAAGCATCCAGGACTGAGGTGTTTAGAATCCTTTAATTTGTCGCAGAAAACCTTAACTGCAGCAAATTAATGAATCTGGACAGCCTGTGCTAGGTGGTGGGATGGTGGGAACAAAACCATGTGCTATGGCCTTGAACTTGTTTAATTTCGGAATATGAACCTCCTCTGTATATTTGGTCAATCATACTCTTACTGTTACTGAGCGTATACAGGTAGAAGAATTAAGGTGGACAACACTCGAGGATAAGATCCTCAAATTCTGATTCAGTTGATTATATATAAACTTATATGCAGAAACCAAGAAAACAAAGTACCCCCAAGAATTAATTCATTCGTGTAATCAGCAATATGGTTGGTAAGTGTGCAAAATTCCAAAAGCCAGTGAAACACCTTCACGATATCTTCTTTTCATCTTGGATCTTTTGGTCCTGATTAAAAACAACATGCTCCAGTTGATTAAGCCCTTAATTTCTCCCAAACTAAACGCTAATTAAGCAAAGGAGTGATATATATGACTATAAGATTAAGCCACCGTACGTACAACCATAATATTTATTGAGAAGGACAGCAATATATGAGCATTTGATGGGGATGATCACATGGATTCGTACGTGTATCATGTACAGAGATTTGTCCGTCAGTTCCAATACTGGTCACACAGCGATCAGAGATTTTGTGTGTGTGTGTGTGTATTAGAATTGTAGTTATCTTCCCTCTCCTCGATTGTCATCATGTTTGTTTCATTTACTCCTGTATCACTATCCAAATCCTAAACCATAAACCCTAGCTAGTAATAATGCTAAAGTTAAAGCATTTCATTCAAAGTAATTATGTATTAGTGAATGAACCACATTTTTGAATCTTCAAATATAAGCCTTCGATGTAGGATTTACATATGAGTCAACCATATATGGGAATGATCTATTGATTTAAATAATAATTCCTTCCACTCTTGAGATAAGGAATTATGAATTAGAGGGATCATCTTTGCTTCCTCGACCATCATATACATATAATTTGATCATAAGTATAATCTGTTTGATTTAGATACTATAGTCTTCCCCATTTATAATTGTCTAAATCAACCTTAATATATAGTGATTACAGACGTGCCGCATGATACATAATATATCTAATTGACATGATTCATATGAATGATCCCAACCAATGCCGCTGAAACACGAGTACTGTACACCAACCTACAAATCTCTGTGCAGTAACAGCAATTCGTTCTATGTTTATTTTTCTCCGAACTCGAACTCGAAGAGATCTCAACATGTGAATGCATATCTTAGTACTGATAACGTAGTCTTCTAGAAGTTGGTTTTATAGTTTATACAGTGATCATACGTGGGATTGATCGGTGAAGCTATCAAAGTCTCTCTCAAGTCTCAATTCTGAAAAAGAAAGACGTACGTAGATAAATATTTTGATCTAAATAATATCCAAATAAGTACAAGTACATATGCTGGAAACACCGTTGTTGACGAATATTACGGAAAAATGTTATTATAAACTGAAAACACATATGCTGACTCAATTCCGCTTATGTAGTAAGTTGATTTTGTACTCAGTTACACTCAATTGTTATTGAATTTAGATATAAAGGTGGAAATTTATAAGATAATTAGAATACTCATTATTCTCTAACTTTAAATTTAAATTTAACAGTAATTATCCATAACTGAGTACAAATTAATTGATTTATACTAATGAGTTATATTATTACACAATCCCTTAATTATCAGTTTAATTATTACATTGGTCCCTTGGATTTCTCCTACAAGTTATTTACTATTATTTTGGGATACAAGTGTCACATCGATTGCAATTATATGACTTATATCTATGATTTATGCATAAATACAAAGTCAATTATTGGTACCATGCTAGCCTTATTTGGAGAAGATCCGAATATATATTCTATTAAAAAAAAATTGAAACCAAAACACTCCTGACGCCTCTATAAATCATGCAAGCATCAATAGTATCTGCAAATTACTAATGCATCATTAGTCATCCTGATCGCGTCAAAATGATATCATAATTACATAATAAGTCCCGATATAGCTATAAAAAAAAATTAAGAATTAGGAGACCAAACAACGTATTAGACAAAAACCATTTAATTAGGTCACCTGTAATTAACTAACTGTATGGACAGGACACAGGAGTCGTACGACTTTGTAAAGTGGTGTGTATGGTATTTATGGACCGAAAGTCGTGGCATTAGGCGCAAAGGGCTTCGCTGGATTAGGAAGAAAACTTTTCTCAAAGATTCAAACGCTGCAACCTCCGCAAGGTCTGATTACTGTCCGAAAAACCATAGTATATGATCAACTTGCAGATAAACTAATTACGCACGCATTGGGAGAGGATGACATCAAAATCCAATACATAATACTCTCCTCAACAACATCGCGCTTAGAGAAGAATCTCTTTCTCCGCCTCGGCCTCTCTCTCAGTCTCTCTCTCTCTCTCTCTCTCTCTCCTCAACACTAGCAAATCTTCGCAGAGAATACTCTCTCTCTCTCTCTCTGTTAAGTTTTTGACTCATCCATATGGATTTTGGTGGTTGACTGGTTGCTATATTTTCTTCTGCGAGTAGTTGTGATTGAATTGATGGAACGAGATTGGTTGGGAATCCGGGATTCAATTGATGGGTTCAATTTCTGGGGCTGGGTGTTCCACTGATGGGTTTATTCCTTATAAAATTTCATTAACTAATACTGGGTTTCTTCCTCTCTTCAACCATTGTAAGGGATCAACCACACCCATTAATTTGGTCTCTCTTTTGTTTTCAGAAAATCAAATTAGTTCCATATCAAATTTCATTGAAACCCCCTTGATAAAAATTGTTATATGCATTGGTGCTGAGTGAGTAAAAGAAGAACAGAGGGAAGAGAGAGAGAGAGAGAGAGAGAGTCCATGAATGATGTTATCAATTTGGTCTTCCTTGTATATACCCATCAATTTGATCTTTTTATTTTATTTTCAGAAAATCAATTTTAATGAAAACGACTTGATTGCAGTTGCTGTATGTATTGGTGAAGAATTAAAAGTCATGTTCTGGGAGAGAAGAATAAGATAAACAATAGATAAAGACAAACTAGCTTTGTTGTAGTCTTGTAGAGTGTAGACCATTGGATATGCAAAAAATATGACAAAAGGATGACAGTGAATGCAATTGACACAGAATCGTAACAGATGGTGGAAGCAAAAAGTCAGTGATGATGTCCAACATATATATTTATTACCAAAAAAAAAACATATATATTCTAACCGAAACGATCATTAAACAATACAAAGCACTCCTCTCCAACTAAATAGATAACTCAAGGAAAAGTTTATAAATACATTTAAAATCAGAAAACACATAATGAAAAACTTGAGAACATCACTAGTTGCTTACAATCCTACTGTGCCATTCACCAAGGTGGGGGTGGCTTCGGTGTCATAGACACTAAACACTCCATGAGACAGCACTGAAGTTTGGGGCTTGAGCATTATTATTGCCACGCCGGAGTACAAATTTGGACCAATGAACCTAGGTAGGTTAGGAGAGGATCCTCTCCCATTAGGTACATGTGATCGATGTGAGAGGCTTAGTCTGTAGAAGTTTTCAACAAAGAGAAAACTGCATGGTTGAACTGGAAACAATTATAATATGAGAGAGATCGAGATCGATGAATTTATATATGTATATAGTGCCTAGTGGGATGCCTCGTCTTTTTACCTCTGCTGCTCCCTCTTATATTGTATAACCTCGGGTAGAAAGTTGAAGTATTCTGTGTTTGGATTAGAAAAAAAATGATGGAATCTAATTAAAAGTGAGGATTTCATAATTCCTAAAACTCAATTCTCTCGTTTGGTACTATCAGATTGAAAATTTTAAATTTCTCTGTGAAAAAAAAAATGAAGGAATTCATTATTTTAATTCCCTACTTCAATTTCTAATAGGTGTCATTTATGAATTTTTTTGCAGTATTAAATTTTCATTTCTAAAATAAGGTTTTTTTTTCTATTTTATTTTTTTATTTGTTTTGAACTTTCTTAATTTATTACACATTTCAAATCCTAAATAGATACAACCAAACAATAGAATTTGCAACTAATGGAATTTTAGATTAATAGAGTTAAAGATTCAATCTCTTATAAATTCCTACGGATTTCATAATCTTGTTACGCTTTTCAATTTTCACACTTGGAGCTTATATGCATTTCAGCAGTTTAGTTACAATTAAACTATGTTATAAAAGCAATGGACAAGAGCCGTGTGCTTTAATCGCAGGAGATGCAGAGAGTAAACAGATATATAGGGTGAAAAAAGAATTGGATCATTTATTGATTTATACATGTCATTCTTGCAGATGAGCCATGTTTTTTTTTTTTTGAACGCAAACAGGTCAGTCTTGTCATTAGATTCAGCAAGCAGTACAAAAAACAAAACACTCCTATGGGGTAGACAGAAAACAATCGTTCCTTAGAACCACCAAAATCCTATTCTAAATAGCATCCCAGATAGTCCCGAGTACACCCACCTCTTAGGAAATCCATGCACCATTATTCTAACAAAAACCAGAAACCTTGAAGTAGGCATAAAAAGGTAACAACTAAGGCGCTGGTTTTTGCGACCCAAAAATAAAATAAAATTAAACTACTGATAGAAGGTGAATCCTCACCTTCCACCTCTCCCTCTACAACCGGAGGCTCCACAAATGGAACCAACTCATCCTCTCTTACTTGCATTGTTCCATGCACATTCACATCTGCATCAGCTGATACCTCCAGAATTGAGTCAAAACACATCCTTACCCCGCCTCTTATACTTGCGGATCTTCTTATCTTCCTGTTCATCTGTAACTTTAACCTTGTTCTTGCTGCCTTTTGGACGCCCAATCTTCTTCTTTCTAAGTGAGACCAGCAATTTTCCATTTTTATGTTGCACAATCAGGGAAGCATTCTTTCCAACCTCCAACTTTGAATCAAGAAGAGCTAAGAACTTCTTCCCAAACCTACTCAACATTGACATAGCCTTTCGTTTCCTCCCACTTGGCATCTCCTGCAAGGAAGAGAACTCCACACAAGCACTCTCCTTCCCGATCACATCCATTATTGGACTCAAAGCCAATGCCTTCGACCCCACTTCTTGCTGAGTGAGAATCAAAGGATCACGAGGAAACGAATGCTTCAGGACTGGCTCCATTGGACACCACAACACTACCTTCCATCCCAAGTCGTGAAGTCCCAACACCCTGACCCACAGAACCCGAGACAGCCTCCACACAGACAAGATCAGTACTTCCCTTGCCCGCCTCTGTCACCATCACAGAAGCAACCACATCCTTGCTCGAATTCAAAGACAGACCCGTCATAGCCTCTATCGATGAACTTGCGAAAATCTCCTCATTCTCTTTAAACAAAGTTTTGTCACATCCCATCGCATCATGAATAAACAGACCAGATTCGCGGCAGTAACCCTTGACCTTCTCATATATGAAAGTTAATTCCAACCCCACCACCCGAGAAAATTCAACAAGTTTCCATAAGCGAATTCTACGACAAACATCAAACACTACCTTGATCCTCTGCTCTTCTTCCTTTCTTTTCAGAGCAGTCAGATCCATTCTAACCACTTACCCTAACGTCGCCCCCACCATGTTGAGTGTCGTCTTATTCCGCAAGGCAAGAGGAAGACCCCGCACCACTACCCAGGCCTCCATCAGATTCAAAGCCATAGTCTCTGGTGGGCACAATCCGTCATATTCTCCCACAACAAGCATCGTGTTGCGATATAACCAAGGACCCCATGCAAAATTTGATTACGCACAGCCACATTCTCAAATTGAAACACGAAGCGCTCACCTGCATCTTGAATGGTAAGGCCTGATCGGATATGCCAGATATTAGAGAGGGTACCTTTGAACCTTGGAAGTCCCGCCTTCAGTGCCAACAGTCGTCCAACTATATACCAATGGTTATCTTGAAACGCCACAGCCCTTACATCCCCGAGAGCCACCAAAGCCGAGTCTGCCTGACTCAAAGTTGCCACAGAATCATCCACGATGCCAGCCATCGAATGAGGAATGAGATCAGATGGTGAATATGAAGTTTTGGGAATTTTATCGATGCGAGGAGTCACCGAGACACCCTAGCTGCCGAGACAGCTAGGTCGAGGAAATATATGTCCATTACTTTACTTTTCTTCTCTTTAAATGGAAATGATTAAAGAAGATTCAATATGCCTTGGCACTTTAACTAACTATGACAAGATCGTATGAGCCATGCTAATCTTCTTGATATGTATCCCTCAAATTTTATTGGATGTCCCGGATGGAACAAACTTTTATACGTAATTGTGGTATATAGGGGCAGATCTACATAGTAACTGGGGCGGGCTCAAGCCCGTCCGAGATTTTTGGGCCTAAAAATATTAGATGTATATTTTTTTTTTAATTGGATATTGTTCGGCTTAAGCCCGTCCTAATTCCAGTTCACTCGACTAGTCGACTTCGATCGTTTGACTACGCGTCTACGCCCTTACTTCTCGATTCTCCAGTTCGTCTCTCCTGAGTCTCCTCCTCCTCCTCTAAGCTCCTACAGCTCTACCATTCTCGCTTCTCCAGTTCTCTCAGAGATTAAGACATCAATATTAGGGGTGGATCTACTTCTCTTACTCTCCCTCTTCAATTTAGGGCAATGAATGCAATGTAAGATATTGTTTAATTGAATCAATCCAATTTGGGGCAATTTATAGGGTTAAAGATTGATGTGAAATTCATGTCGTAGGTTGTATTGGATTGAAGATTTCGTGGATTAAAGAATGAACTAATGAAGGTTGCGGACTTGCAGTCAAATTCTCTATTTCTCTTGGTTTGGGCATTCTTTTCTTCTCCTTGCTTTGCAAAACTGCAATTTATTGTTTAATGTGATGTGGGTTTATTACAATTTGCAAATATGCATTCTCTTCTTCCATCAGTGGCCGCTGGGTCTTAGTTCTTTGAGTTATTTATGTTGTGCAAATGTGCAATTGTTGTGGGTTACTGGGTTTAAATGTTTAATTGATTATTTGATTTCAATACAGTCAATACTTATCATTATCAAGTGGGTTAAATTAAAGTATAAGGCAGCAATTGTTGTGCCAATGAGTAATCAAGTTTGGGTTGTTGAATCAAGTTGTATAACGATGCTCACTAAGCAAGTTTGGGTTTAATTAAAGTGTTGTGCTAATCAACTGTCTTTGTACTTCAAACAGGAGGCACTATGTTTGTTTGTTTAATTGTGAATGGCACTATGATTCTATGAATTGGAACTACAAACTAGAATTGTGGAACACAAAGGGATTAAGTGAATGACAAAAGCTTGAGTCTACACGCTGGAGCTCACATTTTCGTTCAATTAAGAGTTTGATTGAATTTTTTTTTTTTGTTTAAGAAATCCAAGCCCGCCTAAGGTTTCAATCCTAGATCCGCCCCTGGTAGTATATAAAGTTGTGCTCCTTCAACTTGTGTTAGATGTAGGATGGAGTAATTAACTGGATATTTCTAGTCGTACAGAATATAGGTATTCCAGCAGTTTAATTACAGCTTACAAAGAAAACGGGTAAAAGCAAAACTAATTAACTGGCCTAGATGAAAACGAATAGGAAATGACAATGAAAACAGATTAAATTTGAGGACTGAAACACAAGTTTAAATGCCATGCTTACTTGATATTTACAATGAAACTGTGAAACCAGGGTAAAGCTAGCTATGCCCCACTCTACATGCTTTTCAATTCAAACGGCCTTACTTTGAATTAATGTTGCTGGCCCAACAATAACGATCGGTGAAGCGCCCAAGCTATGGCTAACCCTACGTTTTAGAGATGAGAATTTTAACTTGGACACTCACACGTGCCGTAAATGCTCTTAAAGAATAGATTTTAGAACCCAAACCATGAGTACTCTTGTTAATTTATTGCACGCCAACCCTATTAATGCAGATAAGTGACAAAATGTTGAAGTATTATGTGAAAAATTCTTGTGTACGTTAGACGTACCACGTGTATTCTTGTGTACGTTAGACACTAGAATTTTTTTCCTTATTTCGAAACTATCTCTACTTTTTAAAAGTGAAATACCGAAAGTACTCCTCCACTGGGCACTGATTGGTCAACCGCACCGCCACGTAATACGGCTGAAGTACGCAAGACTCTCTCAAAGAAGTCCAAATCAATTCGTATGATGAAGATGTATGGCCCTTGCAAAGAAGTTGTATGAATTGTTGGTGGACCGGTGGAGTTGAAGTTGGGTTTGGTAGCTTTCAAGTGCATCTGTCACTATTGCCAGCGTAAAGTCCTAAACTTATATTTCCTATTGATTTAAGGCCCAATGGCAATAAAGAGGAATCTGGCTTAATTAAGAGGCAGGCCCAGCCATTATGATTAAACTCAATTGGGGTATATGTCCAGCAACCTTCACTCTGTCATGTTGGATTGATCGACTCACTTTATAATCATGTTCGGGTTGACCATTACCATGCATTCCATATGAATATTACCGTGTTATTCACGGTCAAACATTGTTTACCAAATTTAAGTCGTATCATATTTCTAATTGAGTTCATGTTGTGTCGTGTAGGTGATATGACAGCATTATAAAAAAAAAATTTATCGGTCTGAGAGAGATTCCTTCCCATTACACTTGCTACCCTTAAAAAGAACAACTATTCACAAAAACAAAAACAAAACAAAACAAAACACACAAATTCAATTTGGCTGATCCTCTTGTAATCACTATGGGCGTTTCAAACGCTAATGGGAGGAACATCACAATGCTTGGTGTCCACTGTCCCCTCGGTCCGGTGACTGGTCTTGTTTCTTCAACGCAACAGAAATAAAACATGTCACGGACACGTGTCCACATCTAAGCGAGTAAACCGACCTTTATTTGGAAGGTCCATCACCAATGAAAATGGCGCACTCTCATGCCCCACGTGCGCCGTTGGCCCTCCGCGTTGACGTGTCAACACCCGATGACGCTCAAAGACCAAACTCCCTAATCCCCTGCGGTAACCTCCACAGAGTCGAAACTCCACCCAACCCGTCTCCATCTGCCACATCAGTAAGAGAACATCACGTGGTCTCCACGTGGTCATTTTCCGCGTTTAGACTCGTTCGGCCATGAAAATTGAAGCTTTCACCCAAAGAGGGAAAAAAAAAAAAAAACTAAGGCCATAGCTGTCACTACGACCCAATAAAGGAATCACTAAACCAATTCCCACGCCCTAAAAACTATATTTTACATTCCTTCACAAGTTAGCGAAAAGCTTTGTGGTTGTATATATTAATTCTCTGTATTTTTCGAAGCTCAACTGGGTTCTCTGGAAATAGAACAACCCAAAGAGGAAGAAGAAGAAGAAGAAGATCGATGATGAAGTGGTCACCGTGGCCAGGCGGGTCAACGAGGAGGTTTCACGTGAAAGTCAACCAGCTAAAGCTTCATGGATTTTCATGTGAAAACGAGAAAGAAAAGACATTGTTGATCGAGGTGAAATGGAAAGGTTCCAAAAGGCATGGAGGTCCGTCCGGAATGCTAATGGCGCCCTTTTACGGACGATCGAGGTGTCAGAAAAACTACACCGGTAAGGGTTTTGTTGGAAAAGGTGAAATCGTTGAATGGGACGATGAGTTTCAGAGCCTCTGTAATTTTGGGTCGAAACAGAGCGGTGGTTGTTTTAGTCCTTGGGATTTGACCTTCACTTTGTTACATGTAAGTTTGATCAATTTCTGCTCTTTTAATTATTTTGGTTTGTTTAATTTGTTGGGTTAAATTAACGAAATGTTTTTCTGGGTTTGTGAATTTCAGGGAGAGGGTGCAGAATTGAAAAGTGACATGGCGGTTCTGGGGAGGGTTTCGATGAACTTGGCAGAAATGGCTTCGAAGATGGAGGCTGAGATTCACACAAAGCTTTCTGTAAATTTAAACATGGAAGGGATGATCATCCCCATCGACGCTACCCTTTTGGTGAGTCATTTGAATTGTTAAGTTCATCATTTCTTTCTCATTTTTGTTCTTGCTAATTAGGATCATCATGAATTGTTTTTCTTTATTAACCAATTAAGGATACAGACAATACTGATGGTGTTTCCAGTTCTTGATCAAGTCCTTTTTTATTATAAAAGTTGCATTTTTAAGAATTTAAATGCATGGTATCAACCGCTTTTACCGGAAGTAATATATTATTTTAAGTCACATTTTAGGTCATGTTAGGCAGTGATTATTCTATATTCTCACATGAAAGAAAAATTAGAGTATTTAAGTATAGTTATTACAATTTTTTATATATAACTATGTACTTAATTGGGATGAATGGAAATTCTAATTTAAGTGCTTTGATTATAGCTTTTGCCTTCTTTTTGATAAACAAAATTAGCGAATGTAACCACCGTTATATTTAGATTTTGGTCAAAGATTTATTGTCAGGCTGCATTATTTGCATCATAAAACTTCGATGAGGCTTAAGTATATGCCACCACATTTTGTGTGGTTCCTAGTTCATAGTTCATACCAAATGATTATGACCATCCAATCATATTACCATTCATGAAAGGGTGGGAACCAATTTAATAGTTAATAGCAAACAAATCTTGACAAATTCTAACATTGTAGTTTCAGAAAGGAAAAGACAGGTTCCTAGTAATTAAACTAATCAGAGTTCACACCAAGGAAAGCAATTAAACTAATCAATGTATGGCTTTGGCTTTTGTTAATGTTTTGTGATGGTACCTGCAGGTTTGTCTAAGCTTTGCTGAGGTCAGAAACACAAATGACTCGGCCGAGTCGGACAAAGACAGGATGGTTCGAGGGGTCGGTTACTTTAGAAGCTTCAGAAAGACCAAGAATGAGAGAAAAAGTTCCGGCGACCGAGTCACTTCTAGTGACACGGACGATTCATGCTTAACCGATTCAGACGGGTCTTCAGGGAATGAAACTTCACAGACGGAGCTGGGATCGTCCCTGAGTTCTGAGACTCAGCTTGACTCGGGCCAGAAGAGTTGGTTCTCTAAGAAGCGAAAGTGGTTCAGTCCTAGACCACCAAGAAGAAAAGTAGAGCCGTTCATTGAGAGGACTATCGAAGTCAATGGAGATCCAATTGCCGTTGACAGTCATCCCAGTGATTCAACACAGGTACATAAGCATGCAACATTCTATTGGAATCAGGTCGTCTACGTTAGAGAATCACTGGACCCTAAACACTTAATAAGTTGATATTATACAAGGAAATAAACATTAAAAAAATATATTAGAGTTTTGAATTTATGATATCATGTCAAAAAAAAATATTAGAATCATTAATAACATTATTAAGCTTTTAAGAAATGAATCAACATTGGATGCGAACTAACTTGGTATGCATGTGTAGAAAGTAAGAAAGGGTGTCCCAAATAATACTTATTTTGATTTTGGTTTACTCCAGATTCTAGGTACTGCTGAACATTCTTCAGAATCACACCAGCAAGATAAAAATTGCATCACCAGTACTAGCTGGGAAGCAAGGGAAGTAGCAAGCAGAGATGGGCTAGCAAAGATCAAAACCAATGTGTTTTTTGCCTCCTTCGACCAACGCAGTGAAAAGGCCGCCGGTGAGAGTGCCTGTGCAACAGTAGTTGCCGTCATAGCGCACTGGCTGCATTCAAACCAAGGCTCCATGCCTACAACATCCGAATTTGAAAACCTCATAACACAAGGTTCCACAGAGTGGCAAAAGCTTTGCAGCAATGAGGCTTACATGAACTTGTTTGCCAACAAACACTTTGACCTTGAAACAGTTTTGGAAGCGGATCTTAGACCTCTAGAAGTCGTAACAGAGAAATCATTTATCGGATTCTTCAGCCCCGATAAGTTCGAGAGCTTAGAAGGGCACATGTCATTCGACCAGATATGGAATGAGATAAGCAAGAACACCATTTTCGACGAACCAAGGATATACATTGTGAGCTGGAACGACCATTTTTTTGTTTTGAAGGTTGAAGCCGATGCTTACTATATCATTGATTCATTGGGTGAGAGACTCCTTGAGGGGTGTGACCAGGCATACATACTAAAGTTCGATGAGTCGAGTATCATATATGAGAGTAACTTAGAAAAAACAGAGGATGCTTCAAAGGAAAAGGGGGGTTCTGAGAGTAATAAGGAAAGGTCAGAAGTCATATGCAGTGGAAAAGAGTGTTGTAGAGAGTTTATTAAGAGATTTCTTGCTGCCGTACCACTTAAGGAACTTGAAGAGGAAGATAAGAAGAAAAAAGTTTCTGATTTAACTCTCCACCAGCGTTTGCAGATCGAGTTTCACTACAGCTTTTCTTCTCCTTCTTCTTCTTTCACTTCTTCTGCTACTTCTTCCTCGCACTCTCTTTTCAAAGGTGATGAGTGTATAGAAATCAAGTAGCCAAATGTATAGCAGGCCTCGATTCCTTTTCATTTCTATACGTAGGGACTGAGAAATTTTGATGAAATCGACATTCTGGCATTCTGCGGATTCGAATTTGAGCCATAATTTAGTCTCCTGATCTATATGTTATATTACCGATGTGATAAGCTCTTAACAGAAAACTAGGCCCCTCTTTCCATTTTTCTTCAGCAGCAGCTTGTCTATAAGAATTAATAGACTAGAAAATGTGGGTACTGATCAATACAAGAAGCTTCAATAGTGTTCATTGTTCAATGGGTTGTGAGAAAGCACTTTTCCCTGTACACTCATGCTCTGTAATCTGTATTGCTTAGGACAACCAACCCTTTCAGCCTTTAGCAACTTTGAACTGAGATGCTATTTTCTCAATCTTTTACAAACACACCGCAAATCTTTTCACCGACTCTTTTTGTTGTCATTGCAACTCCAAAATACCTAAACACGTACAAGCCATTTAAAAGCAGTTTATATCCTCTAAGATCTTGTTTATGAAGAGAATATGCTGAAACAAAAGAAAGATAAGCATTTGTTTTGACCCCACAGATGACCGATGATATTTCTAGAAGAGATGGCCTCCACAAACACATTAGTCACGACTAGAAGAAAGTTCCTAGAACAAAGAAAGAGCCCCAACCAGTCATTCATCAATTGTTTTATTTTTTATTATTTTCAAGTTCTTAATCGAACACACAGAAGAAAAGGGTCCACAGACTCCACACCCACTGCAACACAAAAGCATAGTGACTGTGATTACAGATGTGTTAAAGGGACAACCCCTTGTCCCCCACTCACAGAAACAGAAATCCCCATCTAGTTTCTCTTACTCAAATAGACAAATCGTCTTTCTCTTACTCAAATCTTCTCCCCACTTCTATTTCCATATTAGACAAATCAGACGATGGGTCCTTAACGTTATCTGCAAAGAATAATGAATCAAGATGATTTCTTTAAACAGTATAGCTTGGGTTTGATTGAATTATGTATATGGTTTTGGCCTCCCCTTTTCATACAGATCCGATACCTAATCTCCAAAAGTGAAGAACCAACTTCCATTTTCAACATTCAAACATACCATAATGAAACGAAAGAAACTTGTCACTTAAGCTCAAGTCTTATCAATTGGACTCAAACAAGAACTAAGCCGATATAACCAAACTCGATCTCATGCAATGTACCCCATTACCCCAATATAACCTTAACTTCATAAAAAGTTCAATGTTCTAGAAAAGCTTCATATTTTTTTGGGTTAACAAAGGAAACATCATACCTTCCATAGCTGTTTATATATTACACTAGTCCTTTAGACCACTGAATGCAAGAAGATTATGGTTCTAACAAATGGGACCCATGCAGCCGAAAAGCTTCATATTTTGAAACTGCAAAAGCAGCACTAGTTAGCTCATCGATTCGCTAATCTAACCTATTTAGTTCAGTATTTACATTTCAACACTGCAAAAGCAGCTCACTTCATTACCAGCTAGGAAGTAAATCAAGATTGCTAAAAGAAAAAAGAAAAAGCTTCCGCAAGAGGATCTTGAAACAACTCACTAAAGCAAGAAGAGTCGGTCTACAAATCTCCTTTTCCCATGCTTCCAGTCAAGCGGCTGCACGGAAGCTCTGGCTGCCTACAAAATCTAGTATCCTCAGTTGGGTGATTAAAATCTGCCTTTCGCTTTCTCATTGTTGATTGCACATTCATAAACTCGCCCTCAAAACTCCACTGACCTGAATTCGAGCCTATTGGGACACAGTCATTACCTTTAGGAAAGAAAGACAGCTCTTTATCCAATTGTAAAGGCTGATCAGTACACTTGCTCCCTCCTCGAGCACCAACATCTTTGACTTTCTGTGCAGGATTGCTTTCACTGCCCGGGCATCGACTAGAGAGTGAGCCTAGCCGGAGAGAGAGATCACACCCAATTGTATCCGGGCTCTGATCAAGGTAGTCCCTTGGACCTTTCTGAGTACTGTTGCTTGGTTTATCTCCATTTCCGAACAGGTAAGGGATAACACTCATCTTGGCCGGCTCTATAGGGTTCGGAACTGGTTTGGGAAGGCTAACAAAACCATGCTTGAGTTCTTCAAACTGAGGGCAGTTCCCATAGTACAGAGGGTATGAAGAGATATTAGATGTTGCCTGAATATCCCTAGGAGAGCATTGGTCATAACCACAAGGAGGAACATTTTCGGCTGCAGAGGTAGATTTCATGGTGGATTCAGAGCCAAGATGGGTTGAGTTGATAGTAATGGGTTTCACAAAGTTCGAACAATGAGGGGTATACTGTGGATTGGAAATATTATCCTTTTGACGACCTTTATCTACTACGCTAGGGACATCAGAAGTGATGGGGCTCAGATAACACCTTGGATTAGAATACCGTTGGCTCCTGGAAGCTCTTCTTGCTACACACCCCAGATTGAGAGCAGCTGGGTTGTTTTATTGAAACATAGAGAGTTACAACAATGAAATTAGAGTCTTTTCGGTAGAGAAATACTGCCTAGATATACTCTCTTCAAAACACATCAATAACTTAGGCGATAATGATGCAAACCCAGATAATATACATAGATGAACTGAGTTGTTAGCTACCTTCAATACAAGGCTGAAGAAACTCTTCCCCAGTTTCAATGCTCTCATCGCGGCGAATTATGGTATTAATGGCATCATTTGCTCGGTCCCAAAGTGTTTTAAGGTCCGTATATTCGGCCTAAAAACAACAAAATTGCAAACCAGAAACTTTGAAAGAACCAAATAACAAAACGCACTAATATAAACCACAGAAATGCTCTAGGAAAGCAGAAAAATGCAAAGGGCAAAACCCAATTCTTAATCCTAACCTCATTAGTAATCCAAGGAATATTGACTGAGAAAAAGTGGTAAAAGAGGAGACGTTTACCTCAGAATTGGCTTTAGAGTACATAATCTCTTCTGCTTTCAACACAACAATAGGGAGCTTCTCTTGCCATTCCTTGTTCCTCCTAGTAGCTGAGCTATGGATCTCATTCGCCACACTAATCAATCCCACAAGTAAGTACAAACAAAATAGAACAGATTAGACACAAATAAACACAATCCCAAATGAAAAAAGCTCAAACCCAAAATCAAAGATGGAAATTGAGAGTGAACAAAACGGAGTGAGGGGAACCTGAAAATCTCTTTAATGAGAGAACCTCTCACAGGCTGGTGCCTATCACTGTGCCAAGCTCTCCTGATACACTCATAGGGTCTGGGGCCTGATCTTGGCATCCTCACAGACCTTTGATTCCAAGCACTAATGAGAAAGCTCAGAAGTTGATGAGGGTTTTCTTCTCAATTCACAGACTTTGGTTTATTCCACACTGACCCAAATGCAGTTCCACCAAGATTTCAAGTAAGCAGGGGAAGAGAGATAGAAAGAGAGGAGAGAGGGGGCAAAAGACTGGAGAGGCCTGAGAGAAGGTCAGGGCTTTGTGTTTTTATTATATGTTTTTGTGTCAGAAAAGCCTCAATAATTTTCAAAGGGGGTGATCAATTTGATGAGTTTGGTGTGTCCCCCACTCATCCACATGCCCTCTTCCCCTAACCCCAGGAGTCCCTCTCCTTTCTTTCTTTCTTAATTGCTTTTGTTTTGGCTCTCTCTCTCTCTCTCTCTCTCTCTCTCTCTCTCTCTCTCTATTCTGACCTCACCATCAACCCTCTCCCTGTGTATTGTATTAATGTAGTGGTGTTGTGGGGAGAAAGTTCAGACTTCTGATAATGTTGTCACTGTCGGTAGACTTTAGGCAACCCCAACCTCACACTGTTAACCTAGCAATGGCTTCCAATCTCAGAAAACTACTGCGCTCTATCTCTAATCTCTTCACAATAATGTGTACAATTTTTTGGCACTTCAATCTCCCACAATAACTTCTAAAATAATTTGACCCAAAATTAACGCTACTGCTAAGCATAGAAGCGTTAGTGAGCCTTGTTTGATTGGGGGCAGTGGTTTTGGATTTTGTTCACACCTTTGTGAACTCGTTAATTTCAGGTCACAGATTAATTAATCATTCCTCAAATTCTTAAATCGGGTACTTGATTATACCTGTAAAATTCCACTATCATAGTTTCACGACATGTAGTGTTATGTCATAAAATTATAATATGATCCTGCATTATAATACATATGATGGTTTGGGTTGATATCATTAGTACACATAATTCACACTTATTTTTAATTGGTTCTCTTAATTTTTTTTTCTTTCACCCCTATAGGTCCCCATCAAAATTGAGTAATATAATTGATCCAATCACCATATAACAATATCACGTGGTATTCCAGAATCACATAATAATTACTCGTGTCATATAATATATTTTAATAATCTGGTAACTTAGAATATCTTTAACGAACTATTTATATACCAATTAGACTGATTTTTTTTGTTGTTGTGAAAACTTCATCCTCGTCATAGAAATCCAAAAACAGAAGACTTTTTTCCTTTATTTCAACATCTCGATTTGACTTCCATTAGGGGAGTCATCATTGCAATTGTTCAGCAATGGAACATCACATTTTCTTTTATTTCCTCGTTACCACATTGGCCATACATAAATGACTTTTTAACTTAATATTAGGAGCCTAATATACCAAGCTCAATCTCGTGTACTTGTGACCTAATGTGCTTTAGAAGTTGCAAAGATGTCCTCTACGTTACCTAGTGCGATTATCTTTGATTTTTGATACCCAATATAGAAAGTCTGCTCACCTAAGGGACAGTTTTTAAAGGGATTGTAATTGATAAATGAATCTTACAACTGAAAATAAGTTTTAAGTTGTTATAATTTCTGTTTTTATATTTAATATATGTGATTGAGATATATATCTTTCACAGTCCTTTAAAATTGCCCCTTAGGTGAGCAAACCTGCCCAACATGGCATGTTTAGGACATGTACATTTGCACTTGTTTTGTTGAATAAAATTCCCTCAACAAAAGTCATCGACAATTTGTCAATCTTTATATTATTTCAAATCGTAATTTATTTTCATTTTTCTAAATTTGTCGTTGTTTTTAATTTTGTTTTGTTTTAGAACGTCCATTCTTACATAATTTATGTTTTTTAGATCTCTTAACAAAAATTCTATCAACGTTTTTTAGATCTCTTAACAAAAATTCTATCAACATTGCCAAGATCAAATCAAAAAGAAAAAAAATACAGTACAAAAATCCAAACCCTAAAAGATGAACACAAATCTCTCTCCCCATGAAGACTGCGTGAGCTGGTGGAAGATATTCGTTGTCTAGCAACTAATTATAGCTCTATCTCTTTTCGTCATGTGTTTTGGGAAGTGAACTTTGTGGCGGATGTCTTAGCAGATTTTTGCCATAATTGTAATGATGTCTTGTGCAGGCTTGATAGAGTGCCTGCCCAAGCCTCCAATGCCTTATTGTGACGTTGTAAACTCTTGTTGCTCCAGAAATTTTTCGTTATAATTCATTTTCTTTTTGCATAAAAAAAATAAAAATAAAAAGATGAACACACATAGGTCAACTAACTGTACTGTAATCGAGTGTGAGAGTCCTTGTCCCTTCGGGACCATTTTTCACCCAACCCTAAAAGATGAACACAGATTTCGTTAGTCGTTCTGAAACCATAATCTCTTCCAAGTCAAGACCGGACTGGACTAGAGTGGCATGACCAATTTGGCACTGTCCCGATCAAAATCCCGGAAAGCGACGAACAAAAGGGCGTCGTTTTCTCCTTCTTCTCGTCCCCACCAAGCACAAGCGCAATCCCAAGGCCCACCTCATCTGCATGCCTGCCACGTGTACATCCGTAGTGATAGCCAACTGTCCTTCTGTGTTACAAGAAGATGGTTCTTCCCCAAAAAAGCTTTAACAACCTCCGCTGGAACCGACCGCTTCAGGAAACGCAGGAGGGCCTAGAACGGTAGGAATCCAACCCGACCCGAAAAAATAATCACGTACTGAAACCCGCCTAGAAAAGCGGTTTTTTTTTTTCTTCCAGGTTTCCCCAACAAAAAATACTTGCTAGGAAAAGCGAAAAATAAAGAAGTGGTGTTTAGGTTGCGAGAAGCAACATCATTATATGATATGATGTATGTGGCAATCTTATCCGGGCCGTCAATCGGAAACTAAAGCAAAACATATCCATCACCTTCTTCTGCTCTTTCATCTCCACCAAATCCCACTCACTGAAATCTCTGTCACTGTCCATCTCTTTCTCTCTCTAAAACAATTACCATGCTGATCTCGCCCACCCCACTCTCTCTCATCTGTGCTCTCATACTCTGCATGCCCCTCGCCGTCGTCTTCACCGTCACCAGCCCGACCAACATTCCTCTCCAAATCCCCAAATCCTCAACCAAAGCCCACCGGAAACTAAACCTGACGCCTCTTCCTCCACCGCCTCCGCCCGCTCCGCTGCCTTTAGATGATGTATCTCTTTTACGAATCGCCGCCCGGGTTAACTCGAGGCCGCCCAGGTTCAAGAAGCCGAAAGTCGCCTTCATGTTCCTCACCACCACCCCGCTGCCGTTCGCTCCTCTCTGGGAGCGATTCTTCAGTAAAGCTCCGAAATCGCTGTACAGAATCTACGTCCACGCCGACCCCAGATTTCCTTACGACCCTCCGTTCTCCGGCGTGTTCGCCGGCCGGGTTATTCATTCGAAGCCAGCCCAGCGGTTCACCCCCACTCTCATTTCCGCCACGCGCCGCCTCCTCGCCCACGCGCTGCTCGACGATCCCCGGAACTCGATGTTCGCGCTGCTCACTCCGTCGTGCATCCCCCTCCACTCGTTCAACTTCACGTACCGGACACTGGCCGCTTCGAAGAAGAGCTTCATCGAAATCCTCGACAACGAGATCGGGGCGTACGACAGGTGGGCGGCACGTGGGCCGGACGCGATGCTCCCGCAGGTGAGCCTGGAGGAGTTCCGGATCGGGTCGCAGTTTTGGGTCCTGAAGCGGAAGCACGCTCGGCTTGTGGTGAGTGACCAGCGGCTTTGGTCCAAGTTCAAGCTGCCGTGCGAGCGGTGGGACACGTGTTACCCTGAGGAAAATTACTTCCCTACCCTCCTTAACATGCGCGACCCTGGCGGCTGCGTGCCTGCCACCCTCACGCACGTGGACTGGACCGGGAGGGTCGACGGCCACCCGGTGACGTACAACGCCTCCGACGTGGGGCCCGACCTGATCTGGTCGCTGAGGGAGGACAGGCCCAGGTACGGTGACGAGGTGAACGTCAACGCCACAGATTGGTCCGGCAGCGAACGCCACGATCCGTTTCTTTTCGCGAGGAAGTTCCCGCCGGACGCAATCGAGCCGTTGATGAGTATGGCGAGTGACGTCATTTTCAGAGACTAAGTTGTGTGTTGCTTTTTTTGGGTAATTCCGTAATTGTACTTATATATAGAAGTGAAAACAAAAAAGAAAAGAAAAATCAAATCCGGGAACAAACCCGGTGGGCTTTGAGGACTTAATTGTATATCTATTTTTTGTTTTTGTTTTTTTCATTTCCAAAAAGGGTAAACGTGTTTGGGTAACCAAATTTGATGCTTTTTTTTTTTCTCTGTCTTTCTTAATTTAGGGTTTCTTGGTTTAGGTAGCTTTTTATGAGTGGGAGGGTGATATACCATCTTTAGGCTTTTGCAGATTCGTTTCCTTTGGGGATTGTCAAAGAGTGTACCCCGCCTTTTGTGGCAGGCAAATCAAAAAGGCCCGCCCCCGCCCCGCTCCCGCCCTTTTGCCGACTGAAAAGGATGGACGACTCCGATATTTTGGTGGGGAGTGGGTTCTAGTGTTGAGGGAAGGCGCGTGGGATTTTCGGGTTTATGTTTGACCTATGAATGAACGACGCGTGTCGCGGTGCGATATATGAAACTATGAAAGTAATGGGGGATGGGTTGGTAGGTACTAGGTATCCTTGTAATGTTGGGGAAGAATTTTCATGTGCACGGTTGCCAGCGTTATTTAATGTAGGAGTGGGTAAATTTAGAAATTTAATTTATGGTATGTAATATTGGTTGGATAAGTTAATAATTATTATTATTAGTGATTTAAAATTGAGCTAGATAAGGTATGGTATCATGCTCTGATAAGAAAAAAAAAAAGGGAAAATGCTATTTGGGGAAGAGAAGGGCTGTTTGGATTTTCCTGGATTAGGGAATGGAATAGGGATAATTCGGCCTTGCAGTAGCCTTCCTAGAAAAGGAATCTTCTTTGTTTGCTTTGTGAAACAAAAGTATATAGAGTTCTTCAAAGATTAGACTATTCAAAGCTCAAAATCTTAGTAGACGGGACAAAACGTCGTTCATTCATAGGACAAAACGCCGTGTCGTGTTACACTAAGTTCGTTTAGTATTTTATTCAAAATTTAAGGTTTTACTGTTTTAAAACCAATTTTTTCCCCATTAATTTTGTGGTTAGGCTATTGTCATCTTACAATTTGCTTATTGCACTCCAGTTGAGTTGGCCTTCGTGCCTTCTATTAATCAACACTATGTCGTTGACACTTTGCGCAGCCCGGACCGTGCAAACAAGTTGGGAACAATTTAACATTAACGTCGAAATCACCGAAGCATTTTTCACGAAATTAGCTTTGCAGAAAACTATTATTTACGTACTTATTTTAAGATAAATATAATATTGGGTATGGGAATCTTGTGCTAGTGCAGAAAATAAGGAAGCTTTCCTTATCGTTTTCTCTTGTTCAATTTTGAAATCAATCTTCTAGTTTAGATGGATAGCGACTGCCGAATTCAAACTGGAGCCCAACTTTATTTTGGATCATAACGGGAGAGGCCCAAAATAATTAAAGTAAATCACTACCCAAAACTCTAATGGGTTGTTTATAATCCGACTGTGGATCATAACGTGGTAGTTCATTGATTTATTAATGGGTTTCGCCACGAGTTGGGGAAATCAAACTTATGAAATTAACCGAGTAGGTGGACACAACTCACTGAACTGATTAAAAAAGTTACATATTCACAGAGGAATATAAGTAGGGTCCTATGTTTCTTGAAGGATTCAGGTACTGGATCACATGTTACATACCTTCAGTAAATTATTTCACGTTCATTTCATGCCTTCAATTCAATAATACATCCGCATTCAACGACTCATAGGTGGGAATTTAGGATACAGGTGAATATGAAGCATCGGTTCATTGTCGGAATCAGGTTGAAAAGGCCTAGGTTACAATGATTATACGTGAAACGGAGCAGTACCCATACACAGATCCAGAATAAAAAATTGCATGGTCCAAAATCAATCAAGATGGGGACACAGGACAGTGAAAGAAAAAAAGAAACCCAAAATTTAACCACCAATGTGTTGAAAGCTAAAACAGAGATTAGGGGAGGCCCAGAATTATGAGCCTCATACAGAGAGACCTGGACTCATCTGCTCCATATCATTGAATGACTCCATCACCCATCAAATCACAGACCAAGTTTGCTCCAAGTTCCAAACAGAAAAAGAAAGGGACACCGAGTGGTCCTCAAAATTGGGACTCCGATCCTCTCCTCATGAGAGGCTTCCTCACATTTTCTCATAGTTTAAATCTGGTCGCTCATTTAGATCTTACGGTCAGGAATCAAAGCACATTCTTTTTTATAATATTTCTGAGTATTGAAATTTCCAAATCAAGAGTTGTTAGATTAGCTCCCTAGATGAACGCACTACTTATGACTTGCAATCAAACGGTTTGCATCCTTGAAATTTCAACATTTTGAAGTACCGTTTAGGGTTACAACAGTTTTATGGTTCATTTGAAATGCTAGAAACAAACCAAAATATGATGGGCAGGTTTTTCATGTGGATGTGATTTGTCGAATGATCTCAGGGCACGTTCAGTATGCTAGTCGACTTGTTCACGGCAACATGCATAACATCATACGTGATCTCCGGATATTGAAGCGGTTTGGTGTCCAATGCAAGCCTCGCAGTGCTCCTAGGATAATTGAAGCCTCGCAGTGCTCCTAGGATAATTGAAGTCAATTGGCATCCACCACCTTCTGGGTGGATTAAAATTAACTCTGATGGTGCTTGGAAGCATGGTTCTAATGTGGGGGGTTATGGTGCAGTTTTTCAAGATTACATGGGTCATGTTCTGGGTGCTTTCTCTGCTAATCTTGAAATTCCTAGCTCAGTTGCTGCGGAAGTGATGGCGGTCATCAAGGGCATTGAACTTGCTTGGGTTAGAGACTGGAAACATATTTGGTTGGAAGTGGATTCCTCTCTTATCCTTGACTGTCTTCGCAGTCCTCATTTAGTTCCTTGGATGCTTCGCATCGAATGGCGCAATTGCTTGTATCGTATTTCTCAAATGAACTTCCGCTCATCACACATATTTCGAAAAAGGTAATCAACTTGCTGATGCTTTAGCGAATTTTGGTACGGCTTTTACAAGCTTGCTTTGGTGGGACTCTGCTCCACCCTTTATATTTGCACATTGTAACAGAGACCATTTGAGTCTTCCGAACTTTCGTTTTCGTTAGTGTCATGTTTTCCTTTTATCTGGGAGGTTTTGGTTTTGGTCCCCCTCCTTTGTACTATGGTTTTCCTTTTCTTATTTTAAGTGGATAGGTAGGGTATTTTCCTCATCTATCCAAAAAAAAAAAGAAAAAATACCGTAAATTTTTTAATTTCTTATAATTGTAAAATAAATATTTTATAGATCTGTGATGACCTAACTCTCCTCAGCCCCACAATACCAAAGACATGTAGTTGTCTTTCAATGTTGATTTCATATTCATTAGGTAAACTATAATTTTTGTTCTTACTCTTGCATTTTGAAGTTGATTGAATTTCTCTGTTCAACCATAAATTAAAAACTACACCCGGTATTGCTCCAATACTACTAGACCTTTTTTTTGTCAATAGTATTATTTAAGCCTGGAATCTAGAACCGCAACCGACGAAACCGATTCGAAGTGCAATGAAAAATCCGATTTGCTTCGGTTTTCTATTTTTTCCAGTTCGGTCTTTATACTGCTAGATCTGTTTGTTTTCGATTCAAGTTATATAAATATGTACAGAACCGAAAGACGAGTGTCCTTCTATAAGTAGTTGTTTGGTCGAGCTTATTTCCTTAAAATACACTTGGCCACAGTAAATCACGCACTGCCTATATAATCCAAACGAACAATAATCTCATTTTTGTTTCTCACTTTGTTGATCAAAACCCTAAAAACAACGACCACTCTCGGTCTCTCATCTCTCAAACCTAGAAACCCGAATAGGACCCCCAAATTCCCTAATTCTACATCACTCTGAGTCCCTCACATTTAAAGTTCTTCATCCTCAATGCAAACCCCTAAATTCTCGACCTCTCTCGGTCTCCAAACTCTTATCCCTCACTAACACACTCTCTTCATCTCCAAATTGTTGTAAATTGCTGCCTTGAAAAATAGAAGACGCAGAGGCGAGAGCAGCGAGCTCGCGACGTGAAACGACTCGGTCCCGAAATTGGACCAAAACATTATTATTGGCCACACTTAAAATGAATTACAATTAAAACAAATGGTCTAGCTCAAAACACTGAGCTGTCAATATTCCACTAAAAATTACATTTACAATGGTTTCAGAATTAATACCAAAAAGGTAAAAGTATTTCTTTACCGAATAAACTTCCAAGATCAACCCAAAGGTTTCGTGATCAGATGATTTTGCTGAAAACAAAAGGTTATAGCACGTATTTAATGCAATGTAATAATAATAGATTATTATTGCACACCCGTTAACTATGTCATGGATATCAAAGCCTTGGATTATCTAAGCCCAATATTCTAATAATCCGTTAGCTATGTTTTAACTATCAAAACTCGATATACTAATAATGGGCTGACATTGCACACACTTTAGCTATGTCATGGTTATTCAAGCTTTGGGCTACCTCCAGAATAGTTGTTAAATAACACCAGTTTTGGGTCTTATTATTTTATACATAAACTCTCGGCTTTTGGAGATTCCTCTCCTTTTGGGGATCATGAATGAGTGTTGCTGTGAAGATCAATGGGAAAAAGGTCCCCGTTTTGTGGCGAACAAATAAAAAAGCCCCAGCTCTTTTGCCATTTTTTTCTTTCTGAAAAGGCTCTTTTGCAAACTTTAAACAATGAACGACTTTGATATTGGTGAAGAATGGATTTTATATCTATAATATTATAAAGGAAAGCTAAAGTTTGGTGTTAAGGCTTTACAAACTTTTGAATTTCTATATATGTTCTTTGAATAAAATGAATTTGATTCATATAAAAAGAATTCAAAATGTCATAATGGTAAAATACTAGGATAAAATAATAAAAAAATTATAAAATATAAGGAGGAGTGGTTCAAACAGACAATTTCAATTGAAAAATTGTTGCAGATAATTTCTAATTTTTATTCTCTTTAATTGCTAAATATGAGAATAAAAGACATCAAATTCTTACTAAATTACTCGGATATCTAACGGGTATGAAGCCATAATACTGCATGTGGTTAGAAATGAAGGTGGGCATCCAAACCCACTGGAATGGCCCACTAACGGTTTAACTCTTCTTTGTTTAAGATTAGAGAGAGTATTCAGTGCACGTTAATGCATTTGCACAAACATAAATTGATAGTTAGATAACATCAATTTCATTATTTGGTTATTAAAGAAGTGATTTTCTTTAGAATTAGTAAAAAAACACGTATCACAGTATCACACGCTGAAGTGCCAAACTACCAAACAAGGTATAGATGCCCTCATCTGAATCAGTTCGGACCCGAGTTTTTTCCTTTAATTAATTTTAGTCTCTAGCCTTTGTCTCATCTCTTATATTTACAATCGGTTGAGTCTAATTATTGGAAAAAATATAGCATTTGCCTATTCGGTCCAAAAAGAAGGGAGTAATGCAAATTTGATTCAAACAAGTTCCAAACTTTCTACTTGATGTCTTTGAGCATGCACAGAGCTTTTGATTATGTCTCGATGAAAATCGAATTGATTATTATGAACTTTATTATAATGGAAAGACATAGTTAAAGTTCAACCCTTCAAGGTAAAACTAAAAACTAAAAGTTTGAGCGAAAAAAAAGAGAGACAAGAAATCAAGGAATCAAAATCTACAATATCATATAAGGTATAAATAACCATATGCAATGGCAAGTAATGCACGAAGAGTTGAAAAAATTGTTTGAGTGCAAAATCCACCTGCATTGTATTTTATTTCCTCGTGAAGATCGTGAGATTAATATATATAAGCATATATATACAATGGCTCTAAATTATATCCCTCAGGGTTCATATGGAATAGGAATGAATATATAAATATCAGTATGTAATTACTAATTAGAGCCGCCTCCCATCTCTGAACGATCATTTCTACCAATTAAATACATTTGCCATGCCAGTGTAAGATATATAAAAGCAAGTTGAACTGACGTGCACCGTACCCAGCCAAATTATTTGCTTTCCCTGACACTTCCAGCAAATTAGTCCATCCATTACTTTAATGTAGTGGTTATATAACTTTTTCTTCTTATATTTTCTTGCAAAACAAACACGCTTGCACAATTTTGTAGCTTTCCAAACACACTGTAACAATGATTGATTCAGTTCCGGCTCCTGAAGTCGATCATGGATATTCATACACCACTCTCACCGTAGAAAAAGTATGCAGTATCGTAAATTTCAAGCTTAAGACGCGCGAGATGTACTTCTTCTGGAAGACGCTCTTTGAAGATATCTTCAAGCGTTACGAGCTCATTGGCATTGTCAACGGCAGCGAACCCTGTCCCGATCCGTTCCTGATTGATAAGAACGGAAACCTCACGAATCAAGTCAATCTGGCCTTCGATGTTTGGCAGGAGAAGGATCAGAGCATCATAACGTGGATCAAATCGACGCTTTCAGAAGACGTGGTGCTCCTGCTAGTCACGACCGGAGTCATACCTTCGAATTCGTGTTCTGGGCTTTGGCTTAGCCTCGGGGAGAGATTTGCAGTTGCGGGGGTGTCAGCCGAGTACAGGAGAAGTCTGGCCGCGGCCGCCTTGGCAACTACCGACATTTGTGACGCAAATCCGGCTCGGTTGGAGAGCGGGGAATTGCGTCTTTTGGAGCCAAATTTTGAAAAATTCGGCAAATGGCGCGCGTTTTCGGGTCAGGTGGTGACCTTGAAGGTGTTTGAGGACAACACGTTGGTGATCGAGGCTTTGTCGAGAAAAGGGGAGGGGAGGGTGTTGGTTGTGGACGGCGGAGGAAGCAACGTGCCGTCACCGGAGGGATGCTGGCCAAGTGTGCGGAGATTATGGGGTGGGGTGGGATTGTGGTGAATGGGTGCGTAAGAGATGTGGATTAGATCAATGAATGTGAGATCGGGGTGAGAGCTTTGGCGACTTGTCCGGTGAGACCGATTAAAGGTGAAGATGGGAGTGGCCAGAAGCATGTTGATGTCAACATTGAAGGAACATGGATTCATGATGGGGAATGGTTGTATGCGGATAGAGATGGCATCCTCGTCTCCACGACTAAATTGTCAATTTGATTTGGTTTCGGTACGTAATTCAGTCAATCATAAGGTTGTACCAGTAAGGTTAGTCTCGGAGTGTGCACCTCGATCATTTTGTTATCATAGTAGTAATTAAGGGTTCACAATCACCTTTAATTTGTCATGGATCTGGCTTATTGCCCATACCAAAATAAAGTGAAAACCCGTTGCTTCTTTGGTTTAAGATTTTGATCTTAGGGGGTGTATTGTATTTGGATTTGTGCAGAGCTTTTTTAAATGACAGATTTTTTGAAAAGTCCACAGACTCTTTGAAAAGTTGAAAGACTGTTATGGATTTCTTAAAATCATTGATTTTAGCAATAGACTTTTATTGATTCATGAAAATCTATATATTTTATTATGAATGACTTCTGCAGATTTCCTAGGATGTACAAAATATTAAAAAAAAAACAAATGCAGCTCAAACACAAGACCAAATAATAACTCATTGTCTCTTCAATGCTCAAATATCTAGTAAAAAAAATGATTAAGTATCTAGTGATTTTGTTCTAATTCCTAATCTCCCAACAACATAAATATACAATATAGATCACTTTATGTTTAATTATTCTCGTCAATTTTATTTTCGCCGATTAACATATATCGTAGCAATATTGGTCAATGTCTTGATCTATAATCAATCAATTGAAATTCAATTCAATCTTTCTTTGAAACATAATATAAATTCAAATTAATAAGAGTAATTAATTAATAAGATAAAATTTAGTATGGTTCAAGGTCTTAGGGGTAGACCACAATATTTGAGTTTTAGGGTTTCATAAATCATTTTTATTCCTATTACGGTTCGAAGTATCACAATTGAAAAAAAAAAAAAACAAAAAAAAAATCACATTCAACAACTATAATGAATATGTTGGGTATCAAAAAAGGTTGATATCATAAAATATTAGAAAAAAAAACAAAAAAATTAAGAAAGAGAGATGATGAAGGACAAACTTCTTCGTGCGTAGAGAGAAGAACTTTGATGGATTTTTTTTTTAAAGAGGAAACTTTGATTGACTTTTTAAAATCTTTGGTCTGGAGGCTGGAAAATTATGGAGTTTGGTATGTATAGTTAACAATAAAAAGTCCATGATTATCCATGATTTTCTAATTCCATAAGTATGAATGATATTTTGAATACATCTGTACTTTTATTCATTTTTAAAAGTATAATTGAATCCCCTTAAATTTTGGTGGAATTTATGAAGTCTTTAATAGGGGCGTAAATGAGCCGAGTCGGAGCGAATACCAAGGTGATCATATTTGACTCATTTGCTTTTTATCGAGTTCGAGCCGGGCTAAAGTTAGAATAATTTCTTTCCATGCTCAAGCTCGGCTTGGCTTGAATATTTTTCTTAAGCCCGAGCTGAGCTGAGCTGAGCTCGATTTATTGGATGAGTTCGAGCTTGAATAGGTTCGCTTTGGCTCATTTGACTTTAAGTTATATTTTTTTTTAAAAAAAAAAAACAAGAAGAAGGAAAATTTAAAATAGTAAACCAAATTTGATGTCTAACCATCACATTTGGATTTATTGTTCTTTATTGTAATATATTTTACTTAAACTCTTAGATTCTCTTCCAATTGAAAAGGAAGGTAATGAAAAGAATTCAATATTGAGATTAGAAAAATTATATTTTTATTTATCCTATAAATTTTCATGAGTCGAGCTTTAACAAGTTAGAGCTACTCATAAAAATATGAGCTACTCACGAGCTAGATGAGTCGAATATATCCTTATTCAAACTCGACTCTTTTTTTTGTCGAGCTTAATATTGAGTTTAAGTTTGACTCATTTATTTTACGAACACGAGCCGAACGAGCTAAAATTGTGCCGAATACAAATCGAACACAAGCTGTATCAAGTCTATTTACAGCCCTAGTCTTTAAAAATCCTAATTGAATACCTCAAGACTTTCATGGACTGTTAAAAGTCTATCTTGAATACACCCAGACTTTTAAATTTCATAGATTTCTCTAAAAGTTCCACTAATTCCATACACAGTACACCCCCTAAATCTGATTCTGAATGAGCAAATCTTGAATATATATATATATATATATATTAGGCATTCTCTGCTAAAGTTATCCTTACCTTAGCTAAAGAACGGATTTTTATATCTTGACCATTTTTCCATCACATATTCATATCTTAACCGTTCAGTTTTTAAGTCCTAATGTATAGATTATCTTTGCAAATTTTTAGCCAAATTGATGATTGTTAAGACATTCAAAACTGCAATTTACAATTACGAACACGAACGGTTCCGGTTGGATAGATTCAGTTCGTCCATTGATTTAATCGAGTTCGATACCTTAACGATCATCAATTTGGCTGAAAATTTACATACGTGATTTATACATTAGGACAGAAAAACTGAACGGTTAAGATGTGAACAAGTGATCGAAAAGTGGCCAAAATATGAAAATTTATTCTTTAGCTAAGGTAAGGATATGGATGGACTACATATATATATATATATATATATATATATATATATATAGGACACTGCTCAGGTGCGGTTATCCGCACCTAAGCAAAACGTACGGATTTTCAATTTTTACATACTTTCCAATCATATTTTTACATCTTAACAGTTCAGTTTTTAGATCCTAATGAATAGACTATCTCTGCAAAATTCAGCCAAATTGGTGATCGTTAAGGCATTCAAAACTGCGATTTACAACAATGAATACGAACGGTTCCAAATCTGTCGAACCGGAACCGTTCGTATTCATTATTATAAATCGTAATTTTGAATGCCTTAACGATCACCAATTTGGCTGAAATTTTGCAAAGATGATCTATACACTAGGATCTAAAAACTGAACGGGTAAGATGTAAAAATATGATCGAAAAGTTGGGAAAAAATGGAAATCCGCACCTAATGCTTAGGTGCTGACGTTCACAACCAAGAGGCCATATATCAATTTTCAGCCAAATTGATAATCATTAAAGCATTATAACTGCGATTTATAATTATAAATATGAACGGTTCAGGTTGGACATATTCGGTTTGTCCATTGATTTAATCTAATACGATACCTTAATGATAATCAATTTGGCTGAAAATTTACAGAATTAATCTATACATTAGGACCTAAAAACTCTACGATAGAGATGTTGATAGGTAATCAACAAGTTGGTGTAATAATGAATCCCTCATATTAGCTAAAGAAAATGATCCCGTAGTGGAAGGGATATATATATAAAGCTTCAGTGGGGCAAACGTACCATTAGCGTTCCTAAGCGTTCATATAGTTCATGTAAAGTATGGAACCAAATAGGCCAAACCAGTGTGCTCTCTTAGCTTGAAGTAGGCTTTAATTGCAAGTAGAGAATAAATGGGGTTATAAACAAGATGAGAATATAGATAATCTAATTACAGGTACAAGGCTTTGCACTGTGTACGTGTGTAAATTGTAAAGTGTTCTCCAGCATTGTTCTTACGTACCCTTACGAAAGGTTACTTCAGATCGATAATGTTGCTTCAGGAATCAGGAGTATATTAATTGGACATACTGAACTAGTTTTTATTCTTTTGTCAATCAATAAATTCAAAAGTAACCATGAACGTATATGATTATATATATAGACCTAGAGCTGTAAGAATCAGCAATGTGTAAAAGTGCATATCGAAGAGGAACTAAAGTGTAATTTCTCAGTGTAAAACTGTAGTTTCTCAATGAAAATTAGATACGGAGATGTAATTCGTCCCAAAAAAAAAGAAAAAAAAAAGAAGATACAGAGATATAAAAGAACTACAGCTGTAGAACCAAACTTGTATATTTGGTCTTACTGCATGTTTCCAGAGTTCTTCCAATAATTTGGAACAAAAAACAAAACTGACATCGATCTCTCACTCTAATGGCCGAGTTGCTGTACCTGCCAGAAGTCCTGATTATCCAACCACCACCGCCCTTCACATCTTTCGAATCCGACTTCACCCAAAAGTTCAACATACTGCGAGCATGGGAATCACCTCTCCCTCTGGACCAGTTCCTCACCACCCACGCCCAATCAGTCCAGGCCCTCGTTTGCCACGTTTTCACTCCCGTCAACGCCGACCTCCTCCGGCTGCTACCGGCGCTGAAACTCGTGGTGTCTGTCAGCACCGGCGCCAACCACGTGGACAGAGCTGAGTGCCGGAGGCGTGGGATTGCGGTAACCAATGCCGGAAATGCGTACTCGGAAGATGTTGCTGATATGGCTGTTGGATTGTTCATCGATGTGAATCGGAGAATTTCAGCAGCTGATTGGTACGTCAGACGTGGGCTTTGGTCTAGCAAGGGAGACTATCCTCTTGGTTCCAAGGTCTTTAATACTACTTCCACCCTGCGCATTCATTTTATTGATTTTTTTATGTGTTTAACTGGGTCAGGGAATTTAAGTTAGCAACTTAGGTTAATAGGATTTGAGTTGTTAATTGCCAAGTAGAGTGTTTGTGTTTTGTTTGGGAACATAAGATGACTTAGAACCCGCAATTAATTAGGTTGGGGGACTTAGAACCCGCACCTGAGATTCAGGATCTCGAAACTCGGAATCATGGATCCCGAGTTTCATACCAAATTAAATGTCATCATGCTTAGTTGGTTGAACCAAAGAAATACATTTGCAATCCAAATGCAACCCAAGGATTTTTGCTTGTGTTGATCTTGTTAGAATATAGTAGTTGCAATTTGGTACTTTGGTACGTAAGAGATGTGGCTAGTAGAAAATCTCAAAATCCACCAAAACTCATCTCTTCTGTGAAAAATCGAACTAGTGGTAATGTTATATTGTTACGTATTCCTGATCAATCTGATGCCATGCATTAGCCCGACCATAATAATTTTTGTCATAAGACTAGTACATATCTGAAAATGTTGTCCTCAGGATTACTCGATCAGCTTCAACTTCTGACTTCTCATGATTCAACAACTTCCTAACTTAATTGCAGATGGGTGGAAAGCGAGTAGGTATTGTTGGATTGGGAAACATTGGCGATGCAGTTGCCAATAGACTTGAGGGCTTTGGCTGCAAGATCTCATACAACTCAAGGAGCGAAAGGCCGTCTTTGTCATACCCCTTCTATTCCAATGTCTGTGAGCTTGCAGCTAATAGTGATGCCCTCATCATCTGTTGTGCATTGACAGCCCAAACCCGCCACATGATCAACAAGGAAGTCTTATCTGCGTTGGGAAAAGATGGGGTGGTAGTTAATATAGGGCGTGGGGCAATTATTGATGAGAAAGAATTGGTCAAGTGTTTGGTGAATGGAGAGATCAGAGGTGATGGTTTGGATGTGTTTGAGAATGAGCCTCATATACCGAAAGAGCTTGTGGCAATGGACAATGTTGTTCTATCTCCACATAAGGCCGCTCTTACGCTAGAGTCTTTCAAGAGAGGAAGTGAAGTAATGATCGCCAATTTGGAAGCTTTCTTCTCCAACAAACCTTTGGTTACTCCAGTCATGGATTAATAGATATGATTCTATTTGAGGGTTTATTTTTCCTGTATTATTTGGCCTTGTGGGTATCAAATCTATTTTCTGTTCAACTCAACTCCCTGTTCGCAGGGATACTATAATGTGTAAGGGCTCGACCCAGTTATATTCCTTGTCTAGTTGTCTTTCAAGTTTTTGTCATCGAAGCAAATGAAGTGATGATGCTGATACTCATCCTTCTGTTCAACTTAACCATTCAAGATTCAAGGTTTTAGAATTGTAAAGTGTGGAGCCAGTCTTGCAGTTTGTGACCATTCAGAGAGAGAATTCTTGAAAGATACTCTAGATGAAAACTAAAGCTAATATAGGAAAACTTTGTTGCTATTATTTCTATCTTTAACAGCAAAAACTGGCAAGCACAATGCTTTTATTTGGACTTAAATTTAGTCTCCGTAAAATTTTGGACTCAACTGCCCCATAGGCCCATATCATTGAATAACTCCATCATCCATCAAATCACGGACCAAGTTTGCTCAACAAACAGAAAAAGAAAGGTACACAGAGTGGTCCTCAAATTGGGACTGCGATCCCCTCCTCATGAGAGGCTTCCTCACATTTTCTCATAGTTTAATTCTGGACGCACATTTAGATCTTGTGGCCAGGAATCAAAGAACTTTTTTCCCCTTCCTCATCTTTCTGTTGTTTATTTTTTTTATTTTTAATAAATCCTTCTTTATAATATTTCAGAGTACTAAAATTTTCGGATCAAGAGTTATTACATTAGCTCATTCGATGAACGAATTACATATAACTTGTAATCTAACTATTTGCAACCCTGAAATTTCAATATTCTGGAGTACTGTAAAATTTTTGATTTCTCGTAACCGTGGAACAAATGTATTTACAGATGAGTAATGACCTATCTTTCCTCAGCCCCACAGTAGCAAAGAGTTGTAGTTGACCTCTCAATGTTGATTTCATTTTCATTAGGTAAGCTATAATTTTTGTGGTTGCTCTTGCATTTTGAAGTTAATTCAATTTCTTTGTTCAACCAAATATAAAAAATAAATCCGGTATTGCACCAATACCACTAGAGCTCTTGTTCTCACCAGCCAATGTTTTCATTTTCAATTAATTGTCTCCTTCATTGACGTAAAAGCCAGCGACAGTGTCAAAAGTCATGGACTTCAAAATATCCCCAATGAGTGTGCAATGGATTAGTCTGGCTTAGTTTGAGATACCTTACATAGATGTGTGTGTCGCTAACTTATTAACGTTGACCCCCCAATAAAATAAAAAAATACCCCCAATGATTCCGACCTTCCAATACCTACACAATATAGTGCTTCCTCAAATTAAATCAAGTTTTTTACAGTTTCAGTTAAGTCTATTTTATTAAGTAGCTTTTAGTGGAGTGATATTTCTCCGGATGAAATAAAAACAAAATGAAAGTTAAAGTAGGAAGACCCATGATACTGAAGAAAAGTATTATTGCTTGAATCAGAGAGGAAAAGGAAAGGATGGTGGGTCAAATAAATGAAGAAGTGGAATGGAGGGTACTGGAAACTGGGAAGGAACCTGTGGTGTGGACTCAATTTCCATAGACAGTTGTGTTCCACACACTCCTCGTGTGCCAAAACAAGACAATTCTTTTCTTTTTTCTTTCTATGGACTTTATGCTCTTCAATCTTTTTACCCCACCAATCACACTTTGTTTTTCTTAACCACTAAAAAGGAATTGAAATTGAAGGGAATTGGCTTCATGACAAATGTTTCGATTTAAGTTAACATGGAATCCAATGTCTTTAAGTTATGATTGATGATGAACGGCAATCACTAGTGTAGTGCGGCGAATCAAGAAGTGGAGCAAAACCCTTAGTTTGTTTGGTTAGTGGGGATCTCACTTAAAACTAAGACCTTTGATTTGGACTAAAAAAGACTAATAAGTTGGAGCTATTAGGCTATTACTTGTTTTAGAAGAATAACAGAGTTCCTTCAGGCACAAATAGGATGGGTCATTTTCAGTTCATTCTCCTTTCTTTGACAACCTTGAACTCTTGAAGCTACTACTGCTTTGGACTATTGTCTATCTTATTCGTCGAAGGTCTTGGTTATCCACGACCAAGCCAAATCATTATCCTTGTTTATCAATTTCAACCTCAACCTTTGCCACCCTTTCACGGTTTCTAATACATGATCTGTTTTTATCTTGATTAGCAAGTAATCACTAATTAATAACGTTTAGTCAATTTTCAACAGCTGGTAAAATATAGTTGAAATAGCATCAGAGAGGGTGGGTGTGCATAGCTAATAATAACAAATTTCATTAACAAACCAATAAATTTCAACATCCGTAGTAGTAACTTGTCCCTAGCCAATGTTCTGAATCAAGATGAGTACAAATTAGCATGAAAGTAACTCTCTAACTTTGATTAATCAGTACTAAACCCTCATCCTATTTGCTACCTGCTAAAAGCAAAGCACAAACATTGCATGCCAAGCAACACAATGATGAAAGGAAATGACTAAAAGGGCTTACATCATATACAGTTAAGAAACAAGAAACAAATCCAATGAATTAAATTTGGTGGGTTCTCAAAACCAAAAAAAAAAAAAAGATTATTGTTTGTGGAAGAAAAAAAATTGTCAAGAAATTCTAATATTACAGAGCACGAACAGACAGTACAACAAATCGATTATGTATATCCGAGCAACAAGAAAAATCCCATCCCAGCAATGACTAATCTCTTCATTTTAGATTCCCCTGTTCCCCCACCATTTTCATGCACAAGTAGCAGCAAGAATACAGGCTTTAGAACATTTAGACAGGATTAAAACACTAGGAAAAAACAACATACAAAAAATAAACAAAGAGAAGTCATTTATAGGAAAATGAGGACGGCCGGAAAAATCAGTAAGGAGCGTAGTAATACCCGGCGGGTGGCCCCATTCCGTTCACCGGAGGCATTCCATACGGCGTCATCTGCATGGGAGGTGCCCCGTAGAACCCGGCCCCGTTCATTTTGGCCAAGCTAGTCTGGCCCTGCATTCCTTCCTTGGCATATTGATTCCACACCTGCTGTTCCTGCACAAGTAAATGCTGCTTCTTCTCCATATCAGCCATTTGCACATACGAAGGAGGTGGAACGGTCAATGATGCAGCAAACGGGTCCTGATTCACCGGCATGACTGTGCCATCAGGGGCGGGAAGAGCTAATACGGGTGTGGCGCTCTTCCCCGGCCCAGGCAATGCAACACTACTTGCACTTCCACCACTCAATTGGGCAGTGCCGACATGCTGCCTCACAATGCCCTGATCATACATACCATTCAACAACAATGGATCCAATCCACCACCCATTGCTGCTTTCTGCTGGGTTAAATTGCTTGCTGTCTCAACCAGAGCAAGTTCCCAATCGGCCTTTCCGGGTTCTGCAGCAGGATTCTGCCAAGCTGAGGTGACTTGGGGCTGCCCATCTGAAGGGAATGCTTCCCAAGAACCATTTGCATTGCCATTAGCGGCAGGACCAGCAAACAAAGCCAAAGCCATGTTATTCCCCTGATTATCAGCTGAAACCCCATTATCTCTCAAATCCACCAAGTCTTCTTGGACCACTGGTTGAGGCTTTGGCTGAGGCTCCGGCTCAGGTGGGGGTGGAGGAGTCCAATTCTCCGGCGCAGGCAAAGCCTTCATCTCATTCATATCAGGTTGGGGCTCCTCCTCCTCCTGAGCCACCGGAGTCGGAAGCTCCTCTCTCCTTTCGGGACTCTTGCCTCTCTTACTTCTGTCCCTCACAAACTCCTCCAATGTCTCCAATAACTTGCTCCCAATCTTCTGAATCTCTGGATACTCCGACGACCTGGCAACCCCAGTGTCCCTGCACCAACTATAGAACGCAACAAGCTCATCAATCTGCTTAGCCGCACTGGCATAAGCCTCAAACGCCTTCACACAATCCGTATACTCCATATCGAAAAACTTATCAAGCAAAACCGCCAAAACCTCGCAAATATCGGCATACAACTGAAAGCTCTCCCTCACCACCGGGTACAAAGCAATCAGAATCATCCTATTGTTCTTCGCCAACCCGGTGGGCCGGATCGACAGAAACCGATCCAATAGCCTCTGCAGATGCCCCATTTTCCCGAAAATCCTCTCCGGCTTCATTTCCCTCAACGGAGTCACAACTCTCTTCTCCGATTTCGCAGACTCACTCACATCTCCATAAGACCTTGACCTCCTCATTCCTCCTCCATTATCATAGTCATAAGATCTAGACCGCCTCATCCCTCCTCCATTCTCATACTCCCTGGCCTCTCCCCCATACTCATACTCATAGTTCGGCCTCGGCGGCGGAGACCGGAAATTTCCAGAACCGCCGCTGTCTCTCGAATTAGACCCGAGGTCCCTGGCCGGAGTAGTACCACTACCACCCTTCCTCTCGAAAAGAATCAAATCAAGCCTCTGGTCCAAGTACATAGCAAAAGTCCTCACAAAGGCAGAGTGATCCCACGAGCTGGAGTGAGCCTCGTCCCTGAAATCGGACAGGTTGAGCAGCCTGGTGCCCTTGCGCGTGGCGTAGAGGATCTCGTCCTGGAAGACCGGGTCGCCGTCGTTCATGAGGCGGTGCACCAGCATCAACGCCTTGAGCGCCACGATCCAGTCGCGCGTCTTCCCCAGTCGCTTCGACACCGCCGACACGCACGCGTGGACGTATCCCCGGGAGTATGACGTCATCTGGAGGATCTCCCGGATGTACTTCTCGCCGGCCGGCTCGTCCTCGTGGCTGGTGGCCTTCACGATGGCGACCTCCAGGTCCGGCGCCATGTTGCTGGCGACCTTCGCGATTCCGATGCTCGTCTGGTCCTTGACGGCTCCGATCGCCTTCCGGATCGTGCTCGGCGCCATCTCCGCCACTGATTCAGCTCGCCGATCTCACACGATTCAGTTGCGAAAATTTGCTGAGCTAGCAACTGAGAGAATCAGTGGTTGTTTTGTTAATATTGCTCTAGCTAAAACAAATTCAAAACGAAATGAAAATTCGAATTTGTCTAAAAATAGAAAGCCGTACATTTGTGTAGGTACCGGGAGGGTCTAGATCTGCGGCGTGGAAGCTCCGGCGGGTCGGGTCGGCGGCTAGATCGGAGCGGGTTTGTTGGACGAGAAGGGGTGTTCGAAGTTTCTATTTTCTCCGTTTCCTCTCTGGCAATGCTTTCCCAAAAGGCCGCATGAGTCGGGGAGAAAATTGGGAATTTAAATAGTGGGATGGAGTCTAAGTGACGTGGAGGCATCTGAGCTGTAGAGGTGAAATGAGATCTGGCTGTCAATGGAAATTGCGGTGGTGTCGGGCGCGGCGTGTGCGAATGGGTTTGGATCTAGTGGAGCAGGGTTTAGTTTAGTCCATGTGCGTACGGTTGACGGTGAATATTTGATAGTGACCTTCGAAAGGAAACTAGTAAACTCTACTCAAATCAAAATAGATTCACTCTCTTTGTTTTATTCTTCTTCATTTAATTTTTAAAAAACATATTTAGCAGTTTTGCCAGAATTGCTCGTGTTTTAGATTTTTAGTTAATGTGATAAGCGCAAGACAACTAAAACGCGAGTTCAGTAGATTTACTATAATTTTTATTAAAGTGGTTTTTGCTATTGAGCTCTTTAACTTTTGAAATAGAGACAAATTTGAGAGGTTCAAACTCGGGTGAGTTATATGCTGCTAGTGACTAGTCTCTTTTTGCTCATAAAGGTGCTTAATGAGTCACTACACAAAGATATTAATGTCTGCCTAATTGTTTAGTGATCTTCCTTTTTCATGAAAGTTAACCAATGCTTTAGACAATAATAATGAGAATAATTGTTCACCCTCATTTTTCATTTAAAAATCAAACTTAGAAATGTCTAGGCATATATCTAGGCCACCGTATTTATGTATAAAAAGTCAACTAATATTTTGGAGTTGAGGATTTGGATTTGAGTTACCCAAATCCAAATCAACCCGTTTGGTAACTTTATCCGATGGGTATGAGATTTCAGACCTGAAAAATTGATGATTTCAAATAACTAGGGGACCCTAATTATTTGAAATCCCTACCTATGAAAGAAAAAGAAAAACGTCAACCATAGTCAATGACATCGCTGTGGCTGGTTGACTGATCGAGATTGATGGCTTCACCAGTGATGGGAGATTGATGCCAGTGAATTGAATGGATGACACTGGTGCGGTTGCTGGGTTTTAACCGGCGGCAGATTGATGGGCGGTGATTGCTGGGTCTTAGTTGGAGGTGAGACAGTTGTAGAGGAGACGATTAGGGAGATGGTGGTGGAGAAGAGGTGAGTTGCCGGGTTTGCAGCTGGGTTTGAAGACGATTCTGAGCTCATAGATGAAGAAGAAGCAGCTGTGAGAGTTATGGTCCTGTGTAGAAGGTGTAGAATCTATCTAATGGTAAAGGGAAAGTTCAAATCTTCAATCTTAAATCTTCAGATTATTAGTTGTAATCCAAACAGTAAAATTTTAAATACTCAGATTTCAATGACACATATTTTAAATCTATCTGATTTGAAATCTGAATTTAAATTCAAATCATGTTTCCAATACAGGGCCTTAGAGATTTTAAATTATGATAGTCCTTCTTTTAAGGGGATACATGAACGGATAAAATGCAAGCATTACCCACCAAAAAGTAGTACAAATGTTTTGTCGTTATATTACTTCAACTCTAAGTCTCTAGTTATACTTACTATTGTTCTCCTTTCGTTTTCTTGCTTTTTGGAATTACTGTCTTAATCCGGCAATTTTAAACTTCCCATTCAGTCAAGTATTTTAGAAACAGCACAACTGACAATTGGATCGCGTGGCCTAATGGATAAGGCGCTCGCCTCCGGAGCGGGAGATTGTGGGTTCGAGTCCCACCGTGATCGCGTCCTTTCATTGTTTTTGGAATTTGAATAAGATCTTTTATTTATTTATTTATTTACACAAATTCAAAGAGTTTTTTGATCAACCATTTGATCCCGAATACAACATTTTGTGACACATTCCCAGTTGATTGCTCAGTTCTTGCGCATCTCTCTATGTATCTTCACATGTCTGGGTTCAGCGTCATCTTTAATCCACCATAGGTAGAACACTGATGACATTATGATCATAACAGCTGCACATCCAAATGACACTCCAACAATCCTTCCTACACGCTTCCTCTCGCTTTTCGAAGACGACACGGCATCCGAGACTACGACAAGAACGAGCTAGAGTTAGCACGAATTAGTTATTTCAGGAAAAATTTGAGACTACTATGAACATGTTGTTACCTTGATAAACATGGATTGCTGAGACCAGAGGTCCATATGTGCCTTGATATGGAATGCAGCAAGTCCCTTTTCCAGCCCACAAGAAATGGATGTCCATGATTGTGTTTGACACGTTTGTCTCGAATGTTTTGATCAATGCCTTCTTGGATCCCCCTGCTTCCTTCTGAATGTTCAAGTCTTGGACCACTCTCTCACCCTAAAACCCCAACATCAACCAACATTTCCTAGAAGCTTGTGTAACAAGTAATCCAAGTATACATACCTGAATGTAGACATCAAACAAGCGCCTTCCGAGACCTTTCCAGGAATTTGTTTCCTCCATTTGCAACTCTGCAAAGTGAAGCTCAACGACATATTTTCCGTTCTTCAAATCTAGGCCATAGTACCTAAGTGAGGTTGGTGAGATTCTTGCTGTCTTGTACAGCTCTGACTCTAATGTTTCCGTGATTTGAGAATCTGTGTTTGCTATGTATTGGGGTCCGTTTGAGTTGAAAAGGAAGTTCCCTGTGTTACTCACTGCCCATTGATTTCTAGAGCTTTTGTAGGAGGAAGCGGCTCCCAGGATTTCAGAATCATCATCGTATTCGATACCAGATACAGATTTCTGGCTTGTGCCTCCACATTTAATAGAAAATGAAGCTACAGAAAATTAAAGTATACATTTTCTAGTAAATTTACATTAGGAAAGAATTGTAACTTTTGAACGGCAAGTTTATCTGTGCTTACATACAGCTGGTAGTTTACTAGTGCACTTGGTGTCTCCTTGGAGACAATGCAACAATCCAGGTTCCCCACTGATCGAGCTCCCATAGGTAACATAATGTTAACGAAAGTAACACTGACTTGTTACTTATAAGCATACAAATGAAAGTAAGAATTACAGACTACTGAAATACAAGTTACCTGTCTGATAAACCATTGGCATTGATGGATGTACCAAGAACATTCCTGGAGAGAGGAAGCTAGACGTTATGTTCTGGTGAATACTAAATTAATGGTAAAAGATAATTTAGCATAAAGATAGATAGCCACATGCAATCTGGTCTGGCTGTGAAATATGAAAGGAGAAGGGAAGGTTAACTCACAGTGAAAATCCTTCTGTGGAGAAATTTGAAGGTAGATTGCCAGATATTGGATTGAAGGAAACATCCCTATAAAGTAAATGATCACAAAGCTTAGCTCGATAAGTACCATCTTATCGTTAACAATAAAGAGAATGATCATCTAAAATTTGCAGACATTGTGTTTCTTCTGAGAGTTATTATAAACTAGGAAGAAGGAACGACGGAACATTTGAAGTTCAAGGTGTGACTTACAGTGCAATAAGCTCTGGACTTACGATACTTGTACGTAGTTCTCCACTCAAGTCATTGTTTCCAAGATATCTGAGATATTGCACAAATTAACCTTCTCAATAAACCGTAATCATTGTGAACTCAACCACATGCTACTTAAGGACACACAAATGCTTCTTAAGAAGTCAGTAAAGGAAGGTGTCTGGAGAACGCGCCTCACGCGCTTGGTGTTCTTGAGAGAGAGTGATGCTTCATCCGGCAGTGCGTCCTTGGGGCGTCGTCGTCGGACGGACCTTTGATGGTGTTGGGCACTCCGACGGGGGGTTCTAGCTTAGGCGTGGCCCGAGAAAGGTGGATGAGAGGTCGATGTTGGGTTGGGTAGATCTATTCCAGTCTGACCTTCTCCGGTCGTGGGCGAGCACAGGGGTAGAAGGGCGTGGGGGTGTCGGTCGGTGGCGAGATCGGTGGTCACAGTCCCCTGCGGTGATTGGATTGATGCCTGAGTTGATCAGGTTGGGCATATTTGGGCTTCGATCTCCTGGTAGAGGCGATCCCGACAAGGATCTGTCGCTCCTTGAGGTCTAGCCTCTAATGCTCGCTGAGATCGATGATTGGTGGTGTGGTAATGCAGGGTTGCTGGTGCCGGTTTGTTGGTGGCAGAATTGGTGGCGGGGATGGACGTCTGCGGCTCGTTGGCGGCGGAGTTGGTGGCAGGATTGGCTTACTGCAACCCTAGAATTCCTTGCGGTGACTGGAGGTTGGGCCGGGCCCTGGGTTTTGGGCCTTTGCTGGTGGGCTGATGTTTTTAGTTGTTTAAATTATAGTTGTTGTTTGATAGTTTGTTTGTTGGTTATAATAAGTTCCTACCATAGTTTGGTAGGAAGGGATGGGCTTTGTGCCGGTTTATGCACCTTGTGTGCCTTGTCTGCTCTAGTAGGCGACGAGTTTCTTGCATTGGCAAATGATCGCAACCTCCTAGTAGCAGTAACGTGTCTGCTCTAGGTAGGCGGCGGGTTCCTTACTTGGTCAAATGGTCGCTGACGCCTAGTGGCAGGGTGAAACTAGGTGTCACTGGATTTTTCTGGTGGCAACATAGTGGGAAAGCTGTGTTATTGGTAATGATGCTTCTTTGTAATAAAGTTATATTTCCGGTATGTCACCACAATTGTAAAGCGAATAGAGTAGCCAGTAGTGCACTCTTCGCTACTTGGTGCTTGATTGAATACATTGTTTTAGTTGAGACTTTTGTTATTATCTCAGGAAGTTCTCTCGATGCTTATTGTAATCTGGAGTTTAGGCACCATGTCCCCCCATGTATTCTACAGTTTCATTAATCAAGGTTTGAGGCCCTTCTTTCAAAAAAAAAAAAAAAAAAAAAAAGACACACAAATGCACATTGTTTAAGGAGTAAAAAGTCAAAATTAGCTTACAGAAATTGCAACACAGTAAAATCTTGGAATGAGTTTGGTATTGAGCCAGTCAACTTGTTGAATCTCAAATCTCTGCCATAGTGAACTCATTAATTTGCATAAATAGATATATTTGAGATTTGATTAAACAAAAAGGAGCTTGTAGCAGAATAGGTGTAATAGCTTTAGATTATCTGGAAGAACTATGGATAATGAAAGGCAAGGATGCTTACAGGTATCGCAACTTGGAAAACTTGCCAATTTGTTCAGGAAGTTCTCCAGATAGTCGACAACTTCTCAAAGACCTACAAAAAGTTCGAGAAACCCGCTCTCATTCTGCAGGAGAATATAAATAGCTGACAAATTAAAGGATATAAAGCATCATACAGCATGGACAAACTTGTTAGATTTTCCAAAAAATCAAGAGAAGAATCTTCCTCGCTAAGATCACCAATTCTCCTACACAAGCACATTAGAAATCAGATATTTCAACATGCAACAGAAACTATTATCTTCGTTGATTGAGTAAGAAACAAAAACATGTAAAAAGATACACATAGACCAGGCCTTACAAGATGTCTAGTTTGGTTAGAGCACCAAAATTGCTTGGAATTGGTCCTTCAAGCAATGTGCCTTCAAGTCGCCTGTTAAAGAAGGACATTTGTTGCTGTTAATTCCAAGAAAGAGTTCTCCAAGTTGAAATATGTCAGGGATATCCATACATACAGGTCTATGAGTTCTGTAAGAGTCCCTAAGAACTGTGGCAGTTTTCCGGTGAAGAGATTATCAGATGCCCAGCTGAAACAAGAAATATTAGTCCACGATGAACTTGGAGATATAATATTCATATGCTTCACTGTTTCAAAGTAGAAGGAGGTCATGTAATACAAAGTTTGAAGGGATTTGAAGTTTGAAAGCTCCAGCGGAATTGGTCCAGTCACTCCACTGCTGTCTATGTACCTGAAATGAAGATGAATATATAGATTTACTTTGTCATTCTAAGCAAATTAAAGAGATACATACTTACAATTAATTACCGTAGTGAAAAACTTACAACTGCTGCAAGGAAGTCAGCTTTCCAAGGTCCAAGGGCAATGGTCCAGAAAACTGGTTTGAGCTAAAACTTCTGTTAAATCATAAGAATATGTCAACCGCATAAACAAAAAGTAAAAGAATGAACAAGAAGTTATATATTTGAAATGTCGCAGACATGGACTTACAGCTCAACCAACTTGGTCAACTTGCCAAGTTCTGATGGAACTGGACCTGACAGATTGTTTACGCCTAAGCTACTGCTCAATTAAACAAAAAGAACAAAGAAAAATTTCATGAATAGCCTGTGGAAACATTATGCTTAGATTCACCCGAATACAAATTCAATCTAAATAAAGTAGCAAACAAGATCTTAAAATTTTTATGTTGCATTACAGGTACTGCATGTTGGATAACAGTCCGATTTCAGGAGGAATGCGCCCGCTTAATACATTCTGACCAAGATTCCTGCACCATAATTCGACAACTTACCATCATAGCAAAGTAAGAAAGACAACTGAAGTTCAAGGATTGTTTGATGCTCACAAGTCTATTAGCTGCTTTAGCTCAAATAGTTCTCCTGGTAGATCACCAATTATGTCCAAGGCATATATCTTCCTGTATATCAAGGTAAAATAAACATATAGACTTTTTTTTTTGACATTTTTAAAAACCAGAAGTTCGTATGAGCTAGCATAGGAAGATAGTCATGATGCATCAAGTACTAAGTCACTAACAGGTGGGTAATATGGCAGGCGCTGCCTGTACAATCGCAAGCCACACGGGGATTCGCAGTTTCAGATGCCCATGTTGCATTTTCAGTGCAGGGGTCAATGGTAAGATTCAAGTGATTTACCAAGTTCCAGTGTTCTACTACCTTGTTGAGAGCAGTAACTGGGAAGGAAAAGTAAGAAATGAGCATGACTCAAAAATCGTGGACTAATTTGAATCATAGACAATATCTCAACCTTCATCAGGAGAAGTGGTTATTTGTGCAGAAACAAGCTGGAATGCAGAAAGAAGAAGCAAAGACAAAGCACTCCAGAGCTCCATTTGGCAGCAGCAACGTCATGTACACCGTACACTAACGACTACAATCACGGTTTATAGAGCAAGCTAGCTAGAAGGACTAGAAGGCCGGCTAAAAATTCAAAGAGAGACAAAGATACAAACTTGGTTAATTATAATAATATATAGAGAATCGAATCTGTTAAGCAAATCCAACAATAAACACCAAGTCATTGATCGGAGTCTTGATTTGCCTGTATGAAAATGGTGACCAAACTGAAATATCCAATTTGCATATACTTGTTTTTCAGCTTTGACAGTTTCCTTGCGCGCTAAAAGCAAACCGCCACAGAGACAGGAACACCGACGACGACGTTTTGTCATCAGAGTCTCAATTTCCTGCACTGACATCATGTCCTTGTGGTTGATGCAGTAGCTCAAAGGGGATTGGTGAAGACAAGTGCTTAAATTAGATTACACTACTACCAAAATAATAATTCGCACAGATTTGTCTCCCACAGATTATTTAAAAGCCACATATATCTGTGTGAAATGTTTATACTAACACATAACCGGATGAAATAAGCATAATAGAGATCACAATAATTTATACAATAACAATATCAACGGAAATCTTTGTGAATAAACAACAGTAACATATGTCTGTGTATTGATATTCACACATATTTTTGTACATATTATAAATTAGTTTATTTAAAAAAAGTTAAATTTTTATGTTATGTGAATAATGGAGAGACTGATTTCCATGACAATAAGTTTTTTATATAGATTTCTGTCTGAAATGAGTAACACATGAATATCAGTGAGCTTTTGCTATTGCTTCATTTACCAGTTTACCCTCTTTTTATATATATATATATTTTTGCTTAGTAATTTTATCACCAATTCTTAGATCGATGGAATCATAGACCCGAATTGGCATCTAATAATTAATATATAGTTTGCAAAATCCATTACAAAATAAACTTGGGCTAACATAGGGAGTACTAATATCATAATATGTACTCCACTTACTTTTTTCTTTTACTTTTCATATTCATCGTCTTTCTTGACCATTCGTGCGGTAGTACAAACTTGGATCATTTTGCCACAGTGAACTTATTCTAGCTGTGATGAAATCTCCAAAAGCCGATCTTTTGGTTCTCCATATATGCATATATATATATATATATATATATATTATCATATACTTTCTTTTTCTACTAGTAGCTAGGCAAAGATGATCATCATCTATCTGATAACTAGTTAATAGTAGCTAGCAACCCTATCAAACCGAGTTCATGGGCTCAACCACCATGCTTTACAATCTCCAGGCGCTGCACGGAGTTGACGAAAGTTCTGCAACATCATTCCCACAACATTGTTACTATAGGTCACAAAGAGTTTTCGATTATTCTCTAAAAGCTTCTCATACAGATATACGTACATAAAAAAAATAAAAAAAGGTACAATATCACTATAGAAAGGAATCTGGACTCTCATTAGTACTGTTTTCTATTTCAGCAAGAGCGGTACGAATAATTTCACATGTCTTTCTTTTTCTAATTATGTCTGTAAGAAGTAAGAACCATACAGATGGAATATGAGAAACCGAAAAGGGTAAACGTACGTACTGCCAGGGAGCATCTCCAGCAACCGACCAATCTCCATGTATGTCCTGATAAGTCACAGTAAAATCTGCAGTATCCTCATTCTCACATTCTTTGCCTGTGCATCAAATCAGAACCAAGAATATATTAAAGCACGTACATAAATGAACTTAAAGTCCAAAAATTAAGCCTCTTTCGGAATGTTAGGAGCGAAGTATAAGCACTTACATTTGGCAAACATGGCTATCAAGGAGTCTCTAAGTGTCTGATAAGAGTGATGCAGCTTTATATCTATCTTCCTCAGAATTCCCACTCCTTCCATCTTCACCTTTATGTACATGGAATTTTCTGGCCCATCATTTTCCTTTGCCACTATATTCTGATGATTCTGGAGATCGTGGTGGCCATGACCATGGTGTTGATGATCAGGAAAAAACATCTTCTTCCTCCATGATTTAATTGGTGGCCACCCAACAACTTGGTTTCCTTCTCCATCATCACTATTTAACATTTGAGACAAGATCACAATTAAATATCCTTGATTATTTAATCTGGTTACTCCTACCAACAAAAGATGTTTCTTTGACCTTAAAAATCATGATCATGATCAGCTAAGCAATATTTAATTTACTTCCACAAAACAAAATATGTACGCACATGAAAATGATCTCTAGGACGCGAATCCTAATTGTGTTATGTCGTTAGACTATGAATCAAGTTACAGAAAAGAGTATATCACAGCATCTCTAATTCTCAAGGATGCAACGTGTGATAAGAAAACCGTATACTGAAATTACTTGGTATCGATGAGACTGCAAGAGTCTCTTTTCTTCTGCCTCTTGCCATCATCGTCTTCCTCATCCGGCTGGCCATGCCACAACAACAAAGGCAACATCTTCGACTCATCGTCACTTCCAATCTTCTCGAAAGCCATGTCGAGACTGCGCTTCTTTTTGCTCTCCAAGCAGCATCCATAGCTCCATAAATCCAAACCCATCACCCCATGACTGGTTACATCAAACCCTTTGACAGGAGCGTTCTGATGAACCGGACGCGACAGAGCCAAACCCAGTTGAAGCTCCATGACTCAAAACCAACAAGAACACGAAAATGTGGCCGGAGAGACAAGACGGAAGCTAAAGCAATGCAAAGGAAGAAAGCTTAACTTGGGTGATGAAGGTGAATTAAGGAGACTGGTTTTATATATACTTTGTGAAATTAAGGTTGAGATGGAGATGTGGAGAAGCAGTGTCTTGCGAAAGAGAGGAAGTTGGAGACAGCATGGAAGTTTGGGTCGGCTAAAAGAAGAGCAGTGATAGTGACAGGAGAGCAACACGACTACGCCAACGTGCCATGCCCGCCAAGCTCAGTACTAGTCAGAAGTAGTAGGACTAGTACCCATACTCTGTTTAGTCTCAAGCTGTCTTTGTTTCATTGCCTAATGGAATCTCCTTTTTCTTTCATTGCTCACTTTTACCACCTTTTCCTCGACTACTAAACTATATAATTTCTACTTCTTACTCCTTATAGTAGAGCATCTCAAATTCTGAATGAATGTACCTACAGAGTTGTTTACAATGCCAGAGCTAAGACAATGAATGCTCACTAACTGCAGTGGAAATTTAATTATGCTGTTTTTTATCAATTTTCAGGGCATTGAAATTTTTGGTACTTTTCTCAACTACTACGCTGCTTACTGCTTATAGTAGTGCACTTCACCTGGATGATTTGTGCAGCTACAAAGCTTACATTGTAAGAGCTAAGATATATAATGAAAGAGAAATCTTTGTTGATTAAAGAGTTCTCTTTAATTAATATGAAATTTATGTGTGTGTAAAAGCGTGGTGAATTTTTTAAATTATGTTTGCAGATTTAAGTACTTGCGATCCAGATCATGTAATTAGCTAGATGAATTGTAGAGAAGTTGAGATCGATAGTAATGGATTCGTAAGTTTCTCTCGGCAATGACATTTAATTGGAACCCATTTGAAACTTTTAGATTTGGCGAGGTTCATGCTTACATTTTCATATATTTTTGTTCCAAAATAAAAATCACACTTGAAAAACCATTTTTCCATGAGCTCGTAGAAATGAGACGATGCAAGAAAGACCATGAGACCATGAGCGCTTTAATTATATGACACTTTAGGCATTTCTTCAAACAGTTTGCTTCAAAGAAAATATAAGGAGAAGAAACAAGACTTCAATGGTTTATTTGATCGACTCTTACTTATGAAAGGTGTATCCCCTCAAAAACTTAATTAAATTCGGATAAGGTAATAAAAAGAGATTCAAACTTTTGAAATCGTTGAAATATTTTAGACAAAAAATATCATGCACTGAACTAATAATTAGTTGGCAATTAGCTAGATGGTGTCCAAATAGAGATAGAGATATAGATGGACGTTTCTTCATCCCATGCATGATTAACCATTGTTATCCTCCTAAACATGTCCAAAATAAATGTCGGCAAACAGCCATCAAAATCGTGATGATGCATGCATGATTTCTCTATGTGACTATGAATCATTAATCAAAATTTCCATGATATGGGTATTGATTCCTGAAACATTCCCCTTGACCTCGTTGATTGCAATGATTACGATACTCTCACCGGTTAAACACCTCTTCATCTCCCCCATTAAAATACTAAAGGATTCTCCTTGTCGGAGTTTACATCTTTAAACCCAATAATCCTCTAGGTGATCGAAGATTGGAGAGAGAAACCAAGAAGCACAGAGGATCGGGAATAACCTCAACAACTGGACAAAACAGGATACGTTTGGTGCCGGCTGGTAACCTGTTCGACGAACTACGTTTGTAGGCTAGGGTTTGCCCTTTGCAGAAGGCACTCAGGGCAGTAGTACCAGTACTAGTAGTGCTGCTGCTTTATTGTTCGGAGCAGGGAAAGGGTAGCCCCCTTGTGAAGTCCACGTGACGATGAGCATGGGGCAGGACATGTTGGGGTCTCCACGTACAGTTCGAACCCCGCTTGTTCGTTGTGGTTGAACCCACAGCCCTCAATGACCGTCGGTGGTCCTGTCTGGACTGCGCTCGTGTGTAGTGATGGTGGAACCCTAGTGGGACTAAATAATGACATAATGTAGCACACTAGCACAATTTAAGTCCCTGTTCGATCATGCTTTTCCCGCATTCATGATCTGATCCGAACACATTAACCCATTGTCAGATTTATCAAGTTTGAGTAAGTTGATGAGGCATAAGTTGATGACAAAAATATTCCTAGCAGTGGGTTACTTGTTACATAAGTGATAATATTCACAACAATTTTACTCGAGTGTGGATACCTAACTAATAGATTTTCAAGTTTGGCCTTTGGCGCATATGGAGTAATATGTTGCAATGTTAGACTACTCGATTTTGTAGAAATTTTGTTGTTACATTGTCATTCGGATTCTCCAGTTTTATTATAATTTGCATTTAATTTGTACGTTAAACGGTTTGATAATAAGGAAAAGTAAAATACCCACATGGTACACGTAGCTGGAGTAGGAATTGTCACAAGCTCTATGCCTAATATAAAACCTTGACAAATCCTCATTCAATGTACCCATGGAATGACATCATATGTGAATAATTCATAGGCCAAAGTTTAATATTTGACCTAGCTTTCCTCTCCAATAGGGTGAAGGGTTTGAATAAAATGGTTCTAGACATGCCTAGCCAGAAAGGGCCAACTCCATAAAACCAGGGGACCAAATTCATGGCATTGATGGGTTTAGATATGTAGGTGTTCATGAACTTCTCCAGTAATTACCCGAATTAGCCAGACATTTGAATATCTTAGTGTAAATTTGTGCAATAATCTAATTGTAGCACTCAATCACTCTTCCTTAGCTAGCTAGCCAAGTCTAAAGTCTGTCCGGTCCATTTTCATGTCACCCTCCCTTAGAAAAATGCAACAATATTGCCCCACTGGCATGCGTGCTTTGAACTTTTAAGATTTTAGCGGAAGTGAGAAGCAAGTTTTGGCTCGAAGCAGCACTATTCAATGTTCATGTTCAAATTCTTATTCTTATCTTTTAGAGAGGTCCCCTCGCACCCACTACATGAAGTTTCCATGGCTGGAGATACTCGAAGATGCTTCAATTCGACCTCCTTGGATTTTGGGGCAAGAGTTGCCTCTAGTGATGGTGACTATTAATGGCCTCAACTCTCAAATCAAAGTACTTGTGTTCTTCAACATGTCCTGCATGTTCACTATCTAAATGGCATTGCGAAATCTAAGCAATGCAGCCTAGCAGAAGCAGTCTTTGTAATCTGGGGACATTAGAATCATCACACCACTTTGCTTGGTTTCCTTTAAGATCATGGAGAGGAACATGTCTGTCTCCTTGAATGAAAATGTAGAATCAAACTTTCCCGTACGGTTTCACGATCAATGATCCGTCAAACTCTACTCAAAGGAAGTAGCTAGGATCGATGTAACAACAGTTGATGGATTCATTAACTTAATTTTGTCAAATGTCGGAATGAAAACTCATTTGTAAGAGAAATTAAGCATCAAACACATACCTAATTAATTTGAGTTTATGAAGCATCATATTAGTTATCTTTTATGTGCACCGCTAAAGAAAAATTAAAAAAACTTTTATCTCTGGTAGTCTTTTGCTGTTCTGTGATAAATATTATCGAAATTGTATTTGAATTTGATACGAGAAATTGTTCTAGATCGATATCATGAATTATGTACATTACCTTTTTTCATACGCACCTCCTCGCGTAAGTAGTACGTAACCATTCATTTATGTCGGTATATATTACCAAATATATTTAAGAATTTTATAGTACGATACAATAAGTGGGTATGTGAAAAACCTGAACCAGATTGATATTCGATCATGTGAACTTGAACTAGACAATTAGATTCCTTACGGTAATCAGACGCAGCAGGTTGAATAAATTAACAGCCGCAAAAGGTCATTTCATTGAGGGGTAGTTGGGACACCAAGAACAAACTTTTAACTATCATGTCTTGTTTTTACACACCATGGGGTAATTAACCGTAATTTACGTCTAAGATTCTTTGCCATGTTTTAAAACATGACATAAGATATAATCATATTCGTGCTCATCTTTTCTTTCAAGTTCTGTTTTCTATAATCATCATCATCAAAAGCTTTGAACTCACTACTCAATGACGCCAAGCTTTCATCATTAGTTCTTGTTTTAAATCCTTTTCTGTTTCAATGGGGTCTGGAAGAGACTGGAGAGGAAGAAGTAACAGAAAGAGAGAGTGAATTAGTAGAAATTATTTTCAAAACAGGGTCTAAATTCAAACATTTCTTTACACAATTTCAAGCTTTGTATGATTGATCGTGAGTTATAAAACTACATGGAATTTGAATATTTTTCACGGAATGACATTTTATTTTTAGTCAAAAAGCTGTTCAACGTTTAAAATCTCAACAAACTATTGTTAAGAGAAATATCACTAAATTAATACATCATTTTCTGTTTCAATGGAGTCTAGAGGAGACTGGAGAGGAAGAAGTAACAGAAAGAGAGACTGGATTAGTAGAAATTATTTTCAAAACAGGTCTAAATTCAAACATTTCATTACACAATTTCAAGCTTTGTGTGATTGATCGTGAGTTATAAAACTAAATAAAATTTGAATATCTTTCACGGAATGATATTTTATTTTTAGTCAAAAGTTGTTCGACGTTTGAAACCTTAATAAACTATTGTTAAGAGAAATATCACTAAACTGATAGTTAGTTGGTTGCATAATTTTATTACAGTAAAATGTATACAATAGAGTCAATTAACAACCAATGCATTAGGCCGAATTACTCTATATATTCCAAGTCGCCCAATGTGATATTTCAATAAAAAAAAAAGTGGAATCTTCGATTTAAACAAATATGAATCCTATTTGATTACAGGGTGGTGTCACTATTCAAAGGCCAATAACAGCTTGTAACCAAAAAAGAAAAAGAAAAAAAAAGAGACCAATAACAGCCATACGACGACGTTTCACGAAACAGACTTTTCCGCGTAAGAAATTTCGTGAATGCGCCACATTGCCTGGTCAATCTCGTAATATTGATCGGGTCGACCCGTATAATGTTATACTCGCATTGATCCGGATCCGCTATTTGTTAGGTTCGGGACCGATTGACCCGACTTTCTTTCTCGTCCTCAGTACTCCTCACCTAAAGGTCATAAATCGGACCTGGCCATTTCGACCCGCCCCAGATGACCTTGATAACCACCACATTTGAATTCCTTATTGAATAGAGATAGTCTTATTTCCCTCACCGTTGAACTCAGTCGCCGATCACAAACGACGGAGCCAGAGAGCGACGCTGAGAGCTTAGCGATGCCTGTGAGGGCGTCGAGTTCCGACAAGAATTTCATGCTGCCGGTATCGGATCCTCCGCGGGACCAAGAGCTAGACCGACTCATCAGAGACGACGACGATGAGGAGGAGAAGCTTTTCAAAGGATCCGCCATGACCAGACGTGGAGCCTACGCTGCAATTTCTTACATGGCCTGTGCAGGTATACAACCGCAACGCTTTTGATTCCAGTTTCAAATTTTCAGTGGTGGAAATCAGAATCTTGAAGAGAATTGGAAGGCTTTGATTTGAATTGCTTGCTTGTTTTTGTTCTTAGCTTTTTAATTTGGAGACTCAATGATTTTTGTTGTGAATTTTTAGATTTTCTGCGTTGATATACCTTTTTTTTAAAGGTTTGATGTTGTTCAAATGCTTAATTGTTCATATTTTGTTATGTAGTGTTGTTGGTGATGTTCAACAAAGCAGCGCTCTCTTCTTATCGGTTCCCTAGTGCAAACGTCATCACTCTCTTTCAGGTATGTCGTGTATCCGAAGAATAGCTTTGATCTCTTAGTCAGTATTGATGTGACTGCCTGCTTTCGTGTGCTGTTCTGATGTATAGTATTTTGAGGCAGCTTACTTTGAAATTAAGTGTTTCTTTAGGGGACATTATGCTTTAAATTATGTGAAGTACAACTATTCCACCAGCTTTGCGGTTCTCGATAGTTAGGTAATAAGTTAGCTAGCTTAAACAGCCTCAAACAGGCACAAAAGGCATGAAAGATTCTGTTTAAGCAATCTAAAACTGTGTTTCAATTTTGCCAAGGAAACTCAAAAAGCCAATACTGACGTTACAGAAAATTTCCAGTGGGCTTGATTTTTTTCTTTATAAATTTTTTTATAAAGCATTGACATCTATTTTCTGTATATAGCTATATGCTCACAGAAAGAGAGAGAAAAAATGAGTTGGAGGGTTTTGTTACGATGTATATGTAGGATATCCAGGTATGCCTTGTGTAAATGTAGAAAAGAAATAAAACATTAAAGATTTTTGAATATTTGATTGCAACTGCAGATGATATGTTCATGTTTCTTTCTATATACCTTGAGACGCTGGAAGATGATTACTTTCACAGCTGGGGAATCCTCGGCCTTTTCTGATATCAACACCACAACACTTGTACCGTTGAAGACTTTGAAGAAAACATTTCCTCTGGCTGGAGCCTATTTGCTATACATGGTATATATGTGTAATTTAACGTGGAACATGTTTTTTTTTTTTTTTTAATGGTTAACTCTTAATCAGTAGTTTTCTTAGTTATATTTGTTATTAATGTCTGCCATCTATTTATTTCTCCTTGAAAGCTAGCCTCCATGGAGTCTGTCCGTGGAGTAAATGTTCCAATGTACACCACCCTCAGGAGGACTACAGTGGTTTTCACAATGGTGATGGAGTATTTTCTGGCTGGGCAGAGATATACATCTCCTATTGTTGGAAGGTAATTGGGCCATTTTGATGAAGTATTTATTTTGTATGCTGATGTCCGTAGGTTCTTAAATTAGGTCTTCTATACACATCTGCATACATAGTTCTTCCCTAAGGTTCATAAATTAGGTCTTTAAATGCCAGTAGATTAGAGTTGGAAAGGTGAGAATGGATGAGATGACAATGTTTCAGCAGTTCACAGTTTGTCACATAAGAAATATGGTCTTATTTAAGGTCCTTAGGAGATGAGAATATGTGTTATGAGAACGTCAATATCTACCTCAACACTACTTCTTTTCTTTATTTTCCTATTTGAGTATTTGTAAATTTGATCAATCCACCATGAAGATCTAGTATTTTATATATTGCTATACAATAAATGAGGGGGAAAAAAATGAATGAGTGACACTGCAGTATTGGATGATAGATAACGTGACTCCTTAACGCTCTATTTGGGATTCCTAGATCACTGCATGAGTCATAAGCTTGGAAATTGTACAGATGAAATCTGGATCCACGTGTCCAACAGTCTAAGTTGATCTCAGATCTTTCCTTATTCTCCTTCCTTTTGCAACTTCACATGCTGGCTGCACTAAATTAGATTCATGATTGGCAGAAAAATTGAGTGATAAACTTGTGATGTTTAGTTAGATTTAACTTTATTGGCCATCTACCTGATTTCCTCATTCAACTGAAATTTTTAAGGTTGTTATCAGTGTTGGACTGATCGTTCTTGGTGCATTTATTGCTGGAGCTCGGGATTTGTCATTTGATGCATATGGCTATGCCGTTGTCTTCTTATCTAACATCACAACAGCAATCTATCTTGCAACTATAGCCCGTATTGGTAGTACATTTGGACTTTGTGGAATTCTTTTACTGCATTTCCTCTTTTCTAGTTCGACATTTTTTGAGATATTGACTGATAATTTCTCTTTCTCAGGGAAATCCAGTGGCCTTAATAGCTTTGGCCTTATGTGGTGTAATGGTAAAGATAAAAGATCCAGGCACAACTAATTGGAAACTTTGTTAATCTAGGCGTTGCACATAATTAGAACTTAATTAATTAAATTTCCTTTCTGACATAAAGTGATACTAACTTTGTTAATCTAGGCGTTGCGCATAATTAGAACTTAATTAATTAAATTTCCTTTCTGACATAAAGTGATACTTTTTGTCTTTCATAGGAATCATATGTGGACCAGCTTTGCTTGTTTTGACTTTTTTTCATGGTGACCTGAAGACGACGATCGATTTTCCTTATCTGCTGTCACCTGGTTTTATGGTACCTTGTTCTCCAACTCTTCTCTACTAATAACTATATACTTGAATGAAATTTAATGCTGCCCTATTGTTTAATTGAACTTGGACTTGAAGTAGATGTACCGTGTTTCATGTAGCATTTCATTGTTCTTCCCCTTCCCCCTTCTAGCTGTCTATGTGGTTGGATTTTATACTTGGAATGTTGTGGAGGGAGGGGGGTTGGACAACAGATTTATCTTGTCATGTTCAGCCAGTTCAGCTGTCTGACTGTTTAAATTCTGATCATACAGAATGAGTATTGAAATCATTTATAAAGAATTTATATAGCCACTGTAAGATTGTTGGGAACTTGGCATCAGCCGCATCACATGGATTCAACTGATGTCACAGGAACAGACTAAAGTTAGCATGGCTATTTTGCGTCTTGTACTGTTTAAGTACACTCCCAAGTAACTTGAGAGGGTTTTGATTGAGATATATTGTTTCAATATGGCAGGTTGTCTTGCTCTGTTCCTGTGTACTGGCATTCTTCCTGAATTACTGTATATTTCTTAATACGACACTAAATTCAGCACTAACGCAGACAATCTGCGGTAACTTGAAGGTTTGTATCCACTAAATTTCTGCATCTCCGGGATGTATTACGACATAGTTTAGCAGCCTGTGTACAATGTTTTGTTAATTGATCTATTAGTTCTTTATTTGGGCTCTTATATTTTCTGGTTATTATACTGGTATAGGATTTCTTTACCATTGGACTTGGCTGGGTGATATTTGGTGGCCTTCCATTTGATATTGTAAGTGTCAACCGGTTCTTATCCTGAGAGTGAAACAATACTGTTAGAAGAAAAGCGTTTACTTCTTTTTTATGAATGGAAACTGATATATTTCTTTGTGTGTGCAGTTAAATGTCATTGGGCAATGTCTCGGTTTTCTTGGTTCTGGATTGTACGCCTACAATAAGCTCATAGGGAAGTAGCATAATCAATTGATGGCTACTTTTCTCCATTGAAGATGAGTAGTTGCTGCCTCTGCCCTTGTTCTCCCTCCAATTTTGGGTTTGTGATTATGGATTCTTAGAGGGGAGAGGTGACTGTTAAAGATAGGAGATTTCTGCTCAGTGGATACACAATTATTAACTGGAAACAAAGTCTGCTTCTTTGGCCTTGTAGTTATTCTTCTACAGGATAGGTATTAGATTAGAAACAATGTTGGCAATTTAGTATTGGCAGCTGCTTGCTGATCTAATTTGTTAGACTTGATATTGTATATGATGACTCTCTCTTCTTCCAATGTTTCCAGACACATTATATGCTCAAATTTTGAAGAGATGAAGTTTTGGATAAAAGTATATTAACCATAGATTGTCGCTTCATATATAGCAAGAACTGTTTTTCCTGCGAAACTGTAACACACCGGCCTTGGGCATTTGCCGGTGAGCTACATATCACCTGTGCTTTAATCCCCAGTTGGCCGGTTGCAGAGTCGAAAACGACTGGTTTAATTTCACGAGTGTCAAAATTCTTGGATGCAATGACTTTAATCGTTGCACTTCCAAAAATGAATGCATTGTGTAGTCTTACAAGTTTCCTGTTAAATCATCTGCCATGCTCCATATTTTCGTAAAAAAATAATAAATGAAAAATAATTAACGATATACAAACTGTTAGCGATCGAATAATATTTCTTATCTATAATGTTTGATGAGGTATGAGTTCGAACCCTCTTTTCTCCGAAAATTAGAAGCCAGCTGGTACAATGCTTCGGACGGCAGACAAGTCACCAAGCCAGTATGATTCTCTTGTAATTGGTATAGTAACTTTCTATTTTTTGGAGTAGATATATATTTTTTTTTTAATCACTGTTTTACTAAAATAGAGAGGAGCGTGAAAAAGGCGAGACTTCATATAGCTAAATTCTTCATCAACTGCCGTCCCCTTCCTCTGAAACCCCAAATAAAATAAAAAAAGAGGGAAAAGAAAGAGAGAGGAAATCTCCCTCCTCTTTTTTTCATCTCTTTCCCTCTTTTTCTTTTTCTTTCTCTAATTCTTGTATTCTCTCTGGAATTACCTCCGACACAAGCCAAACCCTAACCCAGGCGCTTCTGGCTTTGCCCCCTCATCCCTTCTCCTGCAATTCACCATTTTTTTTTTCAATTGTAAATTTCACAATTGCGAAGCGTGTTCTCCTCCAATGGGAATCTCTCTCTCCCTATTTCCGGTGGCTTAATTTTGCTTTTGTTATAAGCTCGCTCGCTCGCTCGCTCGTTCGTATGGGTTGAGAGGGTTCTTCCGTCTTCTTCTTCTCTCTGTGAGGTTCAGCTACCATGTCTTATAGCGCGTTGAACATCCAAGATGACGATTTTGCCCCTAGGTTATCATCCTCGCGAGGCCGCTCCCGCTCTATGCCCTTCTCGCCGCTGCTCATCATCGACGGCCTTTCAAGGAAGAGCTTCTCCTACTCGGCGCTCCCTCAGGAGCCGCTCAAGCTCTCCGTTCTCAAATTGGACGGCTCTAGCTTCGGTATTCTCTCTCTCTCTCTTGAATTCTTGTGGTGCATTGGTGAATTGTGATATTTTTGATCTTTTTTTTTTTTTTTGAGGTAAAATTTGGTTCATTTTTACAAGAATGTAGTTAAATTTGGAAAGATTGCTCCTCTGATTTTGAACTCCTGTGGCGCATTGATGAATTTTGAGTCATTTTTGTAGTTCAATTTTGGTTTCGATGCGAAAGATTGGTGGAAAGGTTTAGAAATTTTCACCGTGGTGTCATGCGAATTGTTTCCAATTTAATTGTCTAGGCATCTCTTTTGATCTATATTATTGTCTGTTTACTTCTTGTTCGAGATCTTGTTCTCGTTGTTTCGTGTTTCATTGGGGAGAAGGAAAATAGTTGTGAGAATGTAGGATGTCAATCATATGAATGAAGATTAGGATATCAACCTTAATCTTGTTACGTTCTTTTCTTTTTCTTGAGGATTTGCATGACTTAAGATGTTCAAATTTGCACAGATATTGAAGTTCCCAAGACGGCCACTGTTTCAGAACTGAAGCGGGCGGTGGAGGCGGTTTTCAGTCACATGCCACGGAAGGGACCTGGAAAGATATCATGGTATGTTCACATCATCATTTGTATGTTTTGGAGTAATAGAAAATATTAGCACTCAACTGAATTTCAGATATCTGTTCTATACTTATATGAAATGTACCTGAAGTGGTTCGCTTACCATGAAAAATTGCATTGGTTATAGTGCTTGAGTTGAGAAGTCCCATTGCACTATCAGACTCTTTCGCATGTATTTTTAACACTTGATTATTTCCTTGTTCAAATATGGTTCATGAAGGCCACACGTGTGGGGGCATTTCTGCTTGGGATATGCTGGTCAGAAGCTACTCGTTGAAACCGACCATATCAGAGACTATGGCATCAAAGACGGCGATCAGGTTTATGGCAGGTCCCTTGAAGCTTTTAAAATTATCTTTTGTGCAGTTTGTCACTCTTATGCTGATTTGGTTGAAATTTATGACGGAGACATTAGGCTGCCCCCGCAGGCATGATGCATGTCTATAATTTAGAGGTGTAATAACATTGAATGTTCATATTAAATAGCTCTTAGCATCAATTGTCCTCCCTTCAGTTTTCCTGAACTAGGTTGATATAATGATACTTGTGGTTCATTAAGCTGAAATATACTTTATATTTGTTGATCAACTATAGGTTCTATGGCATGTTTATAGCTTGGTTGATCCATCTAGCACTAGACTTTCTGCTAACAAGTCCTTTTGTTAAGTCTTCTGTGTTTTAGCCTGTTTTTGTTTGATCTTCTGAAGGCAAAGGCACATTCTTAGTTGATGGTGACATATTGTCATCATTAAGAAGCTGACTCATACGCGTGTTTGATGTATAGTTACATCTTTGTTCTTCCCCATCCTTGTTTCTTTGTTTCTGGATTCATGGGAGGGAGCAAAAGTCCAGCTCTGAGCTCTTGCCATGAGTGTAGTGGTAAAGAGTTTTTCACTGGAGCTATAAACTCCCACTTCTTCCCAATCCTCTAACATCTGGCATTGGCCTCCTTTGTCATTTTGACCGTAAACTTCCTTTGTGTAGTACTTCACTGTTTCTTTTCGAAGTCTCTTCTTTTATGTCAACTCATATTTTTTTTGGTATGTGCAGCTAGATTTTGTCCGGCATGTTTCAATCAGCTACATCCTGACAAGGAAGCAATCAAAAAGGCTAACTGGCCCAAAACATCACAGGAGGTAAGGCTCTCTCTGTTACCATTTCTCTTTTGTGGATCTAATTATGTATGTTTTAGCTGAAAATCATGAAACTACTACAATTCCCGGTTGTGTATTGGGGTTCATATGTTCAAGCATTGCCAAGAAGCAGTGCCTCTGTAGCTGTCTTTCATTTTTGTAATTCATGCCGACGCTGACTCAACTGGGTATATGCAGGTCATTTAGTTTTGACGAGGAAGAACAGAGTGACCTAGAGGAGGAACAGAAGGACAAAGGGGTAGAACAGGATGACGAGGTATACTACAATAGTGATGACATTGAGAATCCAAGGGTCCCAGAGTATGATGATGAACTTTGTGGTGAACACGGTGAGACCGGGTTTCCGAGCATACTGGGAGAGTGGTTTCCATACTCCAGGTTATCACTGTCACCTGTAGGAGGAGGAAAATCTAGAAGAGGTTCTGCTTGTTCCCCAGGCATAGCCACTGGGTTGTTGCTTGGCTTTAGGAAGGTTTTCGGGCTTTGCTTTGAGAAACGCGAGAAACGCTATACTCGAAGGGATATATGGAGAATAGATTAGTACCCGGTAAGATTATGATTTTATTCCCACTTCCTCAGTGCAGTAAACTGCTCTTCCGAAAAGTTGCTCTTTTTTTATTTTCTAAAGAATTTTGGAACCCGTTAACACCAATTACCCGAATCGAGCTCCTGCATATGCCCTACTAACCCCTGCAACGATTAGTCATTAGAAAACTTAAAAAGGACGGAGGATATATTCCTGACTTTGCCTGGTCTTAATCAAATTTCTCAGCCGCTCGTCACGACACGTACTCAATAAATAATCGGTTATCGTTGGATTTATATTAAGAGAGTTTGGATTTTGATCGGTGATTATTTTCGACTGACGACATGGAAGGCACGTGCGGGGAGAGTGACAGTCCCAGTCACTCACTGATCTCAACTCCTAGCTCATATGAGAACCTCATACCAAAATGTGTGGCGAAGAATGAGATTGGATAAACCCCCTCTCCAACATTTCCACTCACACAAATTACAAGCCCTCTCAAAAATCCGTAATATCAAAACTCAAACCAAGCCAATCTAATCCCCCATTGAAGAAGAAGAGAAGCTCAAGCTCTCATCTCGCCATGGCCAACATGATCATGGCCTCCTCCAAAGTCCCAATCTCCTCGGCGGCCCCTTCCCGCATTGCCAAGCCCAAACTCGTCCCAGTCCAAATCTCCATCCCCAAGCTCACCAAACCCCACCTCCTGCAATCCCTCAAATCCCTCACCCTAGTCGCCGCCACCTCCCTCACCCTAGCGCCGCCGTCCCTCGCCGCCGAGATCGAGAAGGCGGCGCTCTTCGACTTTGACCTGACCCTGCCGATCCAGGCCGTCCAGTTCCTCCTCCTCATGGTGGCCCTCGACAAGATCTACTACTCGCCGCTCGGTAAGTTCATGGACGAGCGCGACGCCGACATAAGGGAGAAGCTGGGGAGCGTGAAGGACACGTCGGCGGAGGTGAAGCAGCTGGAGGATCAGGGGGTGGCGATCATGAGGGCGGCGAGGGCGGAGATATCGGCGGCGCTGTCGAAGATGAAGAAGGAGACGCAGGCGGAGGTGGAGGTGAAGCTCGCGGAGGGGAGGAAGAAGGTGGAGGGGGAGTTGCAGGAGGCCTTGGGGAAATTGGAGGAGCAGAAGGACGAGACCTTGAAGGCCTTGGACGCCCAGATTGCAAATCTCAGTGACCAAATTGTCAAGAAGGTTCTTCCTCTGTGATTGCAGAGTTAGAGTTCTATATATAATGTAAGAATTGAATATATTTGTGTATGGTTTTGGACTTTTGGGATTTCATCCTGTTCAGGTTAAATGAAAAATTACTGTGCTTCTTCTTATTGCTGTAATCAATAATCTTTCTTGCTTTTGTTCTGGTTTTTCAGTACTGGGTGTGAGTGTAATTTTTTGTAATTGTGTGGAAAGGAGAGAATTCATGTAACCTATAGCAATGGAAACTCTCTGATTTTTTTTTTTTTTTTGGGAGTTTTGAGGGTTGGGCCGGGGGGGTGGGTTGGTTTGTTTTGGGGCTAATGGTTCAAAGTTAAGTACCCTTTGAAGATATGAATCACTCAAACCTGAACTGGTATTTCAGAGACTCCTCTTGAAATAGTAATTGGGTCAGCAACTGACTTTGTAGCTGACATGTTTATGGCTTTTGCTTCCAATCCAAGGCAATTTTGCTTTCCGGTTTTTGAGGTTTAAAGGAATGAGAGGAATGGAAAATTGGTGGTATTGTGTTTGGAGTTTAGTTCAAAGTTGTTATTCGTTTGGCAGTTTGGCCCGAGATTAAGCGGGATGTGATCAATTGATTACTATATATTTCATCACAAGTTCGGTTGATAGTGATGATTGGTGACAAATTAGTTCCAAGTTCTAACTAACATATAATATATTCCATACCTTTTTATATTATGTAATTTTAAAATCACACCTTATTTGTATCGGATATGTTTGCATTATTTTTCTATCTCCGGCAAGGGTTTAAATAAGATCTCACTTCATTTGCATCCTTACGTTCATGCATTTTGAATAGTAAAAGTTAGGGAAATTGTTCTTTCAGATAGAGAAACTACTCTAGAATTTTTCTTTGTGCACATGGTAGATTTTAGAACATGACCACATGTGTCTTTCAAAATCAGCAGCTTAGGTCACTCTCAATGTTTTATTTCTTTCTCTATCTCCAGACAGGAATTCCTCAACGCGGGGGGGGGGGGGGGGGGGTTGGGTTTTGGTGATTCGGGGTAAAAACAAAAGTAACCTCTTAATCTTTATCGAAGTAGACATTTTTCTATTTTCTTCATAAGAAAGCTAGGCAATAATATTGTCAAATCCAAAACCTTCAAATTCTAGTAACCTATCCTTCCCCAATCTCTTAGGTCACTCTCAATGTTTTATTTCTTTCTCTATCTCCAGACAGGAATTCCTCAACGCGGGGGGGGGTTGGGTTTTGGTGATTCGGGGTGAAAACAAAAGTAACCTCTTAATCTTTATCAAAGTAGACATTTTTCTATTTTCTTCATAAGAAAGCTAGGCAATAATATTGTCAAATCCAAAACCTTCAAATTCTAGTAACCTATCCTTCCCCAATCTCTTATAAAAATGTATTAAAACTAAACTAATCAATCCTTACAAAATTGTTTGCCCATAAAACAATCCTCCACGCTCTTCAAATCTCAATAATTCAATCCATCATTCATTGCTTCTCAAACTCCCCTACCTCTCCCACGTTTGCGAATTTACGAAGAAGCTAACACACTTCCTTGGCGTGCACACTTCTGGGAGGGACAGGCCGGTAATTTCAGCCAATTAGTAAAAGGAATAAGAAAAAAGAAAAGCTCCGAATTCAGGGGGGCCCAGGCCCAAGTTTCACGGTACCGGCTAAACATAAAGGAGAAGGGTGCAGAGACTCTTCTCTCGGATTCTAGATACCCTTTTTCAGCTCAAGTCTGAATCGTCTCTCTGTTCTTTGTTTCAGTGAGTACTAGTTTTCTGCTTCTGACCCCTTTCTGTATTCATCTGCTGTTTTTTTGTTTTTTTTTTTTTTTTTCCTTCCATTCAAGAATTTCAAAGGTAAAACTGGGAGAAATTTTTGAACTGTGTGTGCTGACTTTGTACTCTGTCTGATTAAATTCTCATGTACTGATCAAATGGGTAGAACCCAGTTGGCCTTTTTGTTAATCGGTTACTCTAAATTTCTGGTTAGTTTCTCATATGCTGATCAGTTGAAGCTACTTCAGCTTTTTGGAAATTTCTGATTAGCTTCTCAAATATACTGATCAAATGGGTTGAGCCAAACAGGGGTACCTGGAAATTGTGAACTGTTTAGCTATCTGGGTTTTCTGGTTAGAATTCTAATGAAAGGTCTGTGATCTTATGTTTTATGCACGTGACTTTGATTTGATCAGCGTTTGGATTTCTTATTTATGTGCAACTCTTGGGTGTGAGGTAAAATGTTGATGTCAGAGTCTTTCTGTCATAGTTGTAAGGTTAGTTTCTTGGAATATGAGTCCGTATGTACGCAAGTGAAGAAAAAAGTGCATAGAATCTAGGGCCTAGTCTGATTATACTGTTCTGTAGTTTATTGTTCGACTATGGCTCAGACAACAGCATATTGAGTGTGCTACTTTGCGCTTGGCTCAGTGGCATAACTCTATTGTCTTTTTTTTTTTTTTTTTTTTTTTAATGGAAACTGTAATGTCAGTTCTCTCCGACAATCTTGTAATTAGCAGATTTATAGCAACCATTTGTATTGCATTTTCATGTTCTTATTTAGGTATTTATTTATTTGCAAACTTTTCAATGATCAATTCAATTCACTGCAGATCAAAGATGGATAAACATGTTGTTCCTGCTCAACCGTCAGAATCATTTGAGTATGAGTACGTGGATACTGATCCTGATCGTCTAAGAACTGTTGTAGCCTCTTCAGACCAGAAAAGTGCATGGATTGAACCTGCAAAGTTGAAACTGAGACACAGGATTGGGAGGGGACCCTTTGGCGATGTCTGGTTAGCAACCCATCATCAGTCAACTGAAGAATATGATGAGTATCATGAGGTGGCTGTCAAGATGTTTCAACCAATCAAAGAGGACAACATGAAGGCTGTGTTGGATAAACTTGAAGATGTTTTTTATAAGTGTCAAGAGGTAGAAGGTCTGTGTCGGCTACATGGAACTTCAATTATCAATGGAAAGGTAAGTCACCTTTTTGTATTTAAAGACTATATGAAGATTTTCTTACCTGTATGAATTCTGGCTTGCTAAGAGCATTTTGGGCTATCATCTCAGATATGCATTGTAATGAAATTATACGAGGGATCCATTGGTGACAAAATGGCTCACCTCAAAGGAGGGAAGCTCTCACTTCCTGATGTTTTGAGGTGATTTTTGTCTTGATGAGATAGTTAATAATGCTCCTTTTTATCAACTGTCAAAGCTTTAGTCGGTCAATCCTTACTTGTGCTATTGGTCACACAGGTATGGAATCACATTGGCTATGGGGATTTCCGAACTGCACTCTAGAGAGATCTTGGTTCTTAATCTCAAACCTTGTAATGTTCTTTTAAATGAAAATGACCAAGCAATTCTTGGAGATTTTGGTATTCCTTATCTATTGCTTGGCATTCCATTGGTAAGCTCAGACATGACTCGGAAGGTTGGAACTCCAAACTACATGGCACCTGAACAATGGCAACCAGAAGTAAGAGGTCCAATATCCTTTGAGACCGACTCATGGGGTTTTGGGTGTATCATTGTAGAAATGTTGACTGGTGTACGGCCTTGGTGTGGAAAATCTGTTGATGAAATACATTTTTCAGTTGTCAGAAAGCAAGAAAAACCAGACATACCTAGTGGCCTTCCTCCTGCAATTGAGAATATTCTTCTTGGCTGCTTTGAGTATGACTTACGGAGTCGTCCTTCAATAATGGACATATTGAATGCTTTCAAAAGGTATGGATCTGTATCTGATTTGAGTTTCTGAGACAAACAGTATTTTTCATATAATAGGTTGCCTTTCTAGGTAGTTGCAGGTGCTCCTCTAGGCTGCATTTTTCTTATGTTTCTCTTCAGGTCCTGGGTTTGTTCAGGGGTATACAGTGTCTCCTTTTAGCTTTTTGATAAATAGAGAGAACAATTCATATTTAGACTTGTGCTGATTGCCTAACTATTCTACTCTACTGAAGGGTTAAATTGTTGGATTAACTTATTATGCTGTGGCAGTTATAGTACACCTTAGGATACGAGGCTCTCCTCATGTTGCATGCTTGCATATGTTTGTTAGTATAGGATGAAGTCTTGGTGCCATGTACTTGGTTAAGCATTACGATTCTTAATTCCCAAATCAGAAGTTGCATGTACAATACACAGGGTTGGACAATATCTAGTATTGAGTTTTAAGGTATATCTGGGAATGTCTTGTGCAGAAGAAGTCCTGTCATTGTTTCTTGTGTTCATATATTTCCTTTGAACTTGGAGAGATCTAAAATTTAGTATCTCAATTGAAGTTATGGGTACTTTCTCTTATTGTAAGCAGTGAACTCAGGTCCATGTTAAACGCCATCTTCATTTAGGGAACAGACAAGTGCTTTACAAAGTACAGACAAATTTTTTATTGATCTGGTGCTGGTCAAATCAACATGCCTTATATGCTTAAATACGTCATTATCAGGCAAGAATATATTGTTGTGGAAGCAATAATGTTGTATGAACTACTTGTATACAAAGCAGAATTTTAAAACAAGATGTGAAGATGTATGCCAACTGAAGGCAACATTTCTTGTCATCATTGAAAATAGAAAGAAAATTGCATGTATATACTGTGCATACATTGATGTTTAAAACACAGGTTTGGTGGTAAATATTACAAAAGTAGGCAGATGCGGTCACTCTTCATATCAATATATAGTTAATAGTGTGGTTAATCGCTTATTGTTTGAGTTGATATGCTAGTTATCTAATCAAAAGGTCATGTAGATTCTTTCTTGTTTACCACTTGTGCCCATATGATATTAATTGCTACCATGTTAACAGCTTGCAGAATGCAGTCAGTGACGTAGACTGGACATATGTTGGGAATAGAGCAATCACAGAGAAATCGAGTAGCACTGGTTACACTGAGTGGTTTCTTTCAAAGGATAATCTGCTGGTGGGTGACATAGTTCGTTCCAGAAAGCCACCAAATTCCTGCAAGCCTGAAAACATGGAAGTTCCGGAAGGCACAGTGGTGGGTATAGAACATGATACGGAGCAACATGGGTTCGTCTTGGTGAGGGTCCATGGCATCCATGACCCATTGAGGGTTCATGCTTCAACTCTGGAGCGTGTTACTTTTGGCTTGGCAGCTGGTGACTGGGTACGCTTGAAGAAGGAAGACAAGAAACACTCGCCAGTAGGTATTCTCCATTCCATCAATCGAGACGGTAGTGTAGCTGTTGGAATTATAGGGTTGGAAACTCTTTGGAAGGGAACTCCTTCAGAGTTTCAGATGGCAGAATCTTATTGTGTGGGTCAATTTGTTAGGCTGAAAGCCAATGTTCTGAGTCCTCGATTCGAATGGCCTCGTAAGACGGGAGGGAAATGGGCAACTGGTAAGATATGGTGGATCCTACCAAATGGGTGCCTTGTTGTGAAGTTCCCAGGAATACTGACTTTGGGGCATGAAAACTCAACATTTGTGGCTGATCCTGCAGAGGTCGAATCAGTTACATTTGAGACTTGTCCAGGAATGGTGAAGAAGTACCAACATCTTGAGGATTTTCATTGGGCAGTGAGGCCAATTCTGATTGCATTGGGCCTATTTACAGCCATGAAGATGGGCATCTCTGTTGGTACAAAAATTGGGAAGTGTAAAGCGAAGAAACGATGGAGTGCAGCTATACAGGATGAGAGTCACCATATGGATGGTCAGAATTCAGGAAATCCAGCTTGGAAGAATCCGGTGACAAAGATCCTTTTCAGAGAAGGTGGCAGTTCTGCCACAGGTCTTGCTCGGTAGCTTTATGTCCGGTTCATCTGCCCAGAGCTAGCTAAACTTGCCGTAATAGGTCATCCAGATCTGGTGTGACTAGATTATTGGTTAGCATAGGGCAATTTACTCTTTTAACTTATGCTGAAGAGCAGTATATACCAGTATCATGTCAACTTTAGGGCAAACAAATTTCGCTCTGTTGTGTATATAATTGTATATATCTCATCAGTTTATTTTTATTGTTTAATTTAGCTCAATGCATGCTCCTGAACTTCGGGGGAATCCAAACCCAAATTGGAGGTGAGGCGATTCTCTTTCTGTTTGTTTCCCTGGCCTGCACTAGAATATGTATATCATTGCTTCAGCGTTCTCCTTGGAATTTGCTTGCAAAAGAAGGATATCTACAATGCTTGATTCAAATTTTATGTGAGAACTAATAGAATCTTGTTGAAAGAAATTCAAGTGTTATATACATTTGAAGGGGAAAAAAGAAATTGGAGAAGCCCCAAAACACCATTATACCGCTCTTAAGCTGTATTGTACAACGAAGAGATACGGCTTATACATCATCTGGATAAAAATATAAATGGTGAAATAATGCTACAACAGTAGAACAAAATCTATGACTAGCAAATCTAAGAAAAATAGATCAGTTGGAAATCTATACATAAAATGAGGTCTCTAGCTTTGAATTAGCTCTATTGGCATGCCAGCCCTGCAGTTACAACAATGCCAGCCTCTTTCACTAGCGTATCAGTCAAAGCTGAAATCCGAGCCACTTCTGTTGTAACCTCAACTAAACATTTGTCATTCCCCACGGAACTTGTACTGGTATCACCATCAGCCTCAATGCTCAGGCTAGCTTTATTCAGAAACTCCCCACTCATCTCTGCAAGTTTCTGAAGGGCGCTGGTTGCAGCTTCAACTTCCAATTGTGCTGCCTCGAGTTGAAGCTTCTCTATTGCCAACTCTCCTATACTTTTCTCTCCTAATCTCTCTTGAACCAAAGCATATAGCTTTCTCAGATCATTAGCATCTTCCGACTCTTCTTTCATCTTCTTTACTTCTTCTTCTTTTGCTTCTAGTCTTCCAAGAACCATCTTCAGCTCCTCATCTTTGACTGTGAGAGCCCTCTGAGATGCTAGGACCTCCATTTCTTTTCTTTCTAAGCTGTCCCTAGCTGAATCCAGCTCAGTTTCGAGCTGTAAGATCTGCAACCTAAATTCATCAGTTGGTTTCTCCTGTAGTTGGTGCAGAAACTCATGGCCCATGTCATCAAATGATTTGGATGCATTGTAGTCTTCATCCTTGATAGATCTAACCAATTTATCAGTGAGCTCTGCTATCCGTTCTACCACAGTTTCGGCTTCTGAAAATTTCAGCTTTGTATCATCCAACTCATCTTGCATTGTGTGTACATGTTCATCTTTCTCCTTGAGCAAGGCAGTTGCTTGAATAAGCTGCTCCTCTTTACTAGTCAAAAGCATCTTCAGCTCTGCAACTTCATTGTTGACTTCCTCAAGCTTATTCCTTGCATTTAGAAGTTCCAAATCCTTTTCCTCCAAAATGAGCTTATGAGTAGCCAGCTCAGATTTTAAATGCTGAATTTCGAGTTTAGCCTCCACCACTTCCGACTCCTTAACCTGAAGAAGATCACGCATTTCCCCAAATTCAGCAGTTTTCTTGCGTAGCTTCTTTTGGAGAGCAGAAATCTCATTGATGGCCTGCTGCAGAGAGTATCTCTCTTTCTTCAACACCTCCTCTAACTCTTCCATAAGCTCCTTCTCCATGGATAATTCCCTCTCAAGCTCCTTGTTTTGAGCCTCTGCAACCCTAAGCTTTGCTCTTTCACTCTCTACTTCTATGTGGGCATCTTTCAGAGTTGTTAAGTAAGACATAACACTTCTCTTCTGGTCTTCAAGTTCTTCCAATTGATTTTCCAGAAGACCCTCTCGTTCTTCCATTTTCTGTCTAGAGGAAGCAAGAGCTTTCTGGGAGGAAACCAACTCAGACTTCACATCAAAGAGAAGATTCTTCACCCTTCTAAAATCCTCTAAAGTTTCATTGGCTTTTCCAGCATGTCTAGATACTTCCTCCGCTAGTTCCTTAAGCTCTTCCTGTGCCAATAAGCACTCCATTGTCTGCTTCTCCAAGTTTTCTTGTGAAACTTTTAGCTTCTCCTCTTCAAGTTTCCTCTGCGTCTGAGAAACTTCCAACTCTTCTTCTTTCTCTAGCATAGCTCTCCGGAGTCCTTGAATCTCCAAATCTTGTCTCTTGACAACTTCATTGGCTTCATTCAGCAACTGAGCCTTAGATCTAAGTTCAGAGTCAGTCTTAGCAGCGTCTTCACTCATTTTCAACAATTCATCTCTCATTTTATCCAATTCCTCTTCTTTCAAAGAAAGTGCTGACTGTGTAGCAGCAACCTCCTGGTCTCTCTCTCGAAGCTGAAGCTTTATGTCTTCTATATAGCTGGCCTGAGAAGCTAAGTCCAGATTAGCCCGCTTCAGTTCCTCCTCTATTTTCTCATACCTAGAACAAGCTGCAGCAGTTTCTTTCTCCCGCCGCTCCAGCCCCTCCTTTGTGCGGTTTAATTCAAGGTGCTCCAAGAAAACCAATCTTTCAGCATCCTGCAAATCTTCTTCCTTCTTCTTCAATGCCGCCAATGCCGCGTGAAGGTCATCCTCCAGGGTTTCAAGATTGAACCCGAGCTGGACATCCTGCGGATAAGAAGAATTTCTGCTCATCTGTTGTTCCAGCTTCTGTGTCTGCGCAAACAATCTTTCCAGGAGAATCCTTGCAGGTTCAGATGCTCCACTGCCACTAAGACTCGACCTCCTATCATTTAAGACTGATTTACAGATCCTCAATAACGCGCCTCTTCGTTTCGCACCAGTTGTACACGCTACTCGACTCTGCTTCCCATTGAATCTAACAGAGCACAACTGCAGAAATGTCGCAGGCGTATAAGTAACACTAACTAGCCTTCTGATTAGGAACCAATCAAGCCACAAGAAGATGCATTTTTTAGAGTCAAAACTGAATAAAGCAATAGTAATAAGCAGCGATGTCATAAACAGAGGAATTTCTCATAACAATTGGACCTAGCCACATTAATTTGAATCCCTATAATCGTCAAAAATCCCTAAGATTTGAAAATAGCTGGATCAGACAGAAAATGTAGCTAGGTAAATGCATCGAAACTATAAACCCTAGAATTTACAGCAATTGGTACTATTCATTTCAACAGTATAGATTCCTAAAAATCTTCTCTGCTCTCGTTCACACACAGAACCACATATACATATATAGGAGAGAGAGAGAGAGAGAGAGAGAGAGAGAGAGAGAACCTTGCAGTAGGGTTGAGAAGAGGTGGCGGCGAGATTGGAGCGGGTGGCGGCTGACAAGGCCATGCTGGTTTGGTTCAACTCTGTGACTCCACCATCGCCGTTGGATCAATTTATGCTCTGACCTATCGTCAATTCACAGAATCCGAGGTTAAATTTCCGACAAATTTATCGGAGAATCTCCGAGAACGAAGCTTCGGGTCAAGCTATCGGAAGCTGAATGCGCACGTTAGCATAGACCCACGCTCTCTGCCCCTTTTGTAGCTCAACACAACAGAAAAGAAAATAGCCAAAAAAATGCTACGTGAAAAGCAGAAAAGGTTCCTACGTGGCAAGAGGAGTGATTCTGTGTTTGCCGACTCAGGAAAGGTGTTGGGGAGGTGACCTCCTACCTGCCACTTGGCGTTATTCTGCTGATCCCCCTGCTCGCACGAAAGTGAGATTTGAAAAGCTTCTGCTCTTCGAGTGACACGTGGGCCAGACCAGACTAGAACTAATTTGGAAATTTCATCGACTCAATTGAAAATTTGGACTTATATTCATTATGGATCATGTTTAGGATTCGAGGTTTGGATTGGTTTAGTTGTCCAAATCTGGGCCTGTTACTTTTCTTGTTCGGCCTTGGGCCCCCATCCAGTGAAAAACTACGAAGCCCATGACAGCTGCTTGAGCTACCTCACCATTGCCCACAGACTATCGTTTATAAGTTTCTTGTTACTTGCACTACTTGGTCAGAAGACTCGGAACTCAGACCTATATGAGTTTGTTTGATTATCTTTAATTCGTCTTATTGTCATGGACTGCGAAATCTGAACATCCATTATTGTAAATAAGTACAAGTTCTATGAGCAGTTTAAACTATAAATATTTAATTATAAGAATGCAGAGTCATCCCTTAAAAAAAAAATATATGGTCATTTCATTACATCCGCACCGGTTAATAAATAAGATAATAGAATTTGACATCTTCAATAGTGATTGCGATTTTTAATTATCTTTACTCGTTTTATTATTATCTGATGCGAAACTCTAAGCATCCACTATTGTGAATAAGTACAAACTCTAAGCAATTTAAACTAAACACGTATTTAATTATAAAAAAATATACACCATTTGATTACATCCGTCATCCGCGACAACTAATAAACAAAATAATAAAATTCGGCATCTATAGTATCCCTTATTAATGTGATCATGCTAGGTTGTCTTGTTGTAATCTAGTGCAAACTCTAAACACTCATGTAATCTAACAATAATAGATTTTCCAATCTCCAAGTTGTAAATTATGTCTCGAACCTTTCCCAAAAACAATTACTTCTTAACTATCTCCATATCAACATGGCTATAATATAATACCCAACTAGGAACTCCAAGCCACATGATTGTTGGAAAGGTGATCTACTTGTCCCCCCAAAAAAAAAAAAAAACAACCCTAACCCACAGATCTTCCACTTGGCACATTGAGCCGTGAATAGATAAATCATAACCATGCTTGATTATTTGATAAAGCACAGCAATAAATCCACAATCCGATAATGAAATCTCAAAGGAGATCACTTTGTTATTTTGGAACATCTCAAAAGAGATAGCTACACGACCCAATAGCCACCTAACGAAGAAGTCACCTTTTCCTAATTTGTAACCAGATGATAAGAAATGACATGAATGAATCAATCTATTCAGATTTAGTAGACAAAACCCATATATTTAGTGGCCGAAGAAAGAAGGGCTAGCCAACCAAGTTGGATCTATCTAATCTGATTAGATTAGATTAGATTGAGTAGCTACGTAGTATATAAATGGACCCAAATAATCACTTTTCTAAGTAGCTATTAGCTAGGAGTGTGACTTATTAATCAAAATACATACATTTGTTTGTGATATGATGGATACTCATCATAAAGTGAAAGGAACAGGTAGCAACTGTATCTTGTAGCTGGTTTGTTATTATATGCTTGGAGATTTGGTTGAGGTTAGGTATTTAAATGGATGTGACATTATAAAGATAAGCATCATCATAACCTCATGGTACGAGGTCCATGACCGATGGATTAACTAGTAGTAAACCTATATCATGCGCTAAATATTAGCGGGTCCCCAATCCCAAAATTCCTAAAGGGATTTGATTTCATCTCAAGTTCTCAACCACGAAATTTCAAAAACAGATAAGAAGAAGATCTTGGGTCAAGTCGTCAGATCATAATAATTAAATGGCGAACTAAAAGTAGAGAAAATATAAGAAGTACTCAGGAATGGAGCTTTGTTTGTTTTTTTGTTTTTTTCTTTTAATTGTGGTTGGTGGATGCAACTCTCAACCAAGTCTTTTATGAAAAAAAAGGTATAGGCTACTTCATATATACTCGATATCTAAATCCTTTAAGCTGCAGCATTTAATTCACTCAAATTTTATAGAGTCGGCTATTCACCGTCTGTCTTTATTGTGCTTAACTAATAAGGCAATAATTTCATGCACTTAACGAAACTGACAATTAGGCTTAGAGCAACTCTAACAGTTTCCCTATGATTTTTGTATTACATGGAAGCAAAAGTCAAATCTTTAGCCTATTTTTATTCTTTAACTCTAACAGATTTCCTAGTTTACAGTAATCTATAAAATCTCCAAATTCTTCTTTAAAATTTTAGAGTTTGCTGTAAATATAGGATATTTGGTTTTTTCTCTCCTCACTTCCCCTAAAATACATTTTCCCTAAAATAGAGATAGTTATAGGGAATTTGTTTGAGTAAAAGATTTTGATTTTTCTCTAAATTATAGAAAAATCAAAATATAGGGAATCTATTGCAGTTACTCTTTGACTGCTTTGTAATGAAAAGCTAAAAAATTTGGGAAACATGCGCCCTCTATTAGCCAGGTATGTACATTAGATCAACATAATGCGTGTGGCTCATAATGTTGTACAATTTGGTATTTGGACTAATTAAAATCTGTACGTCGCAGTTTATTTTTGAAAAGTCAGTGATATGTCTGATTACTTTTTCTTTTGTTCTTTTTCTAGAATAGGGTTATACAAAGGTAAGAGTTTCGTAGATAGGGGACCTTCTCTTCACCTTCACATTTTGACTTTAAGTGTAAATAGTATATAGCAGCAAAAAAAATAAGCATATGAAATTTGTAATGTAGTAATGTAAAAAGAAGAGAGATGTGATAGTGGTGACTTTGGAGATGGAGATCGTGGTCCGTCCAAAATATCTAAGGACCTTAATGATCATCTTATCATGTTCTTCCGATTGGTACACCCGCGTGCACATGAACAGCGAAATCCTGTACGCTGATTTTAATTTTGTAGGACCCAAAACTCTCCGTACCACTCCCTCTCCCGAGCGTCACCGCCACTCGCTCCTTCCCCATCACAAGCGCTTCCCCACCACGCGCTCTGCCGAGTGTGTCAGGTTTTGACCGGTCCGAAACGACGACGTCACGCGTATCCACTGCCGGGGCCCACTGAAATTAAAAAGAAACAATATGTTGTCAAGAGAGGGAAAGAGACAAAACTGATGGGTCAGGGATTTGCGGGACCTGGCACTTTCGCGGGGCGAGTTGGTGGTTGAGCCTCTCATCAGGACACGTGTACGGACGAGAGATGGGTTAAATTGGATAAAAGCCACGTAAGTCGTGAGAAAAGGAAAGGAGGGGAAGGACCACCGTGCGGGAGGGACCACAGCAAAATCTGCCGAAATCTCCTGCGGCTGGATTCTCTACCTATAGCTAGCCGTCAATTGTGTTGGAATGACGGGAATGCCCCTATACCTCGTTTTTCACAAAAGTAAAGGTGAGGAAGAGGCCGTGGGGAAAAGTTACAGTGGGTGGCGTCCTGTATGCAAAACGGAGAGTCGATCGTGGCCGTCGGAAGGGCGCGTGGAATTAAAATTAGGATGTGGGGGGAGAGAGAGAGCATAAAATCTTTCTTTTCTCGGATTTGGAAAGCGTAGGTGAAGTAGCTAGATACACTCAACAGTGAAAAACATGTCAGAAGGATCTCTGCTTTTCCTACTTCCAAATTAAGGCGCGTGGCACACCTTTTTTTTCATTGTTTTTTTCCCAGTTGGTTAGGCCATTTTTATTTCCTAGCCAATCTTTCAAAATAATTTTTTAGTAGATTCTCTCAAGCATAATAGTTTATTTTTCTAAAAAAAAGTAGATAGTTTATGCTTTATTTGTCAAATTCCAACTACTTACCATGACGAGAGCATCTGAAAAGACTAATGTGGAATTGTGCAGGATAAATTTATTTTTTTAAATTTAATTTTTTAATGATTAAATTTGAACTCCAAAATTTATTAAACACTAAAGTAATATACAACCAGAATTATGATAAAGTCAGAGATCATTAGTAAAACATGTGCATGTTCATCTGGTCAATAACTGATTAAGAAAAATATGTTCAACTATATTTGGATGTAAATCAAATGGTGATAAAAAATTATTTTTAAGTTGAACTGCTTTGTTTTTAATATTTGAATTTATACTCAAGAGTGATTGAACATAATTTATTTATTGACCAGATAAACACTACTATAGTAAAACATATGTGTTGCACTATCAAATTTTCATTTTAATTCATTATTTTGATAGAAAACATATAAGTGATCATTAGTAAGAGTCTATTATTCAAATTGTAAACAGCAGTATCTACTTAACATTAATAAATTTGGGTAGGTCAAATAGACACATGAATAACATGTTATGCAGCTGTTGAGGTCCATTTTACAACCATGATAAGAAACACATAATAAAACGACACACCGTCCTCAAAAAAAGAGTTATGGGGATAATGTGGTGTTTGGATTTGCAGGGTAAAAAGATGTGACATGACCTAAAGTCATGAAGCCTTATGTTTTTGCAGTACACTTGCTATTAATGTATGGAAGCATCTTTTTTTTTTTTTTTTTGGGGGAAAATGTATGGAGCATCTTAGTTGCATTGCATTTCAAATTTTGAATAGTTTGCATTTGTTGGTTTGTGTGGGTAAAGACATAAAAAAAACTCTCTCAAAAGAAGTAAATGCAAGGGGGTAGGTGTCCTTCATTCCTAGGGGTCCAAGACTTCAAATCCATGAGCGTGCGGAACACGTGCCTTTAAATAGCGCGTGGCGATCAGTATCTCCTACGTATCTTCCAAAGTGCTGTGGTTTGGCGAACACAATAAATGAGGACACAAAAAACCACTATAGCCAGCAATTACTCTCTACTTTGCTTACAGAAACAGAGCAACCAAAGAAGAGAAGAAAAGATTTAAGCTTTCAGGTCAGTTTTGGGAGGGAAAAGAGACCCACCAAATACCCAAAGCCCCAAGTTCAATCTCTGCAAACAAAGCTGAAAAAACAACCATTGAAGAGAGTGAGAGGGAAAACCAGAGGAAAAGAGAAGAAAATGTTTGCTTCAGAAAATGGACTGAAAGGAGACCCCAGGCTTCAGGCCATATCTGAAGCCATCAGGGTTGTGCCTCACTTTCCAAAACCAGGTTCTTCCATTCATACATTCTTTTTTTTTTTTGGTTGTTGTTGTTGGGTATTTGTTTTTAATTAGCTGTCAGTGTTGGTTCTTTGGGGACTTTGTTGAAACAAGGCTGTGTTTGGGATTTGTTTATTGTGTTTTTGCAGGCATAATGTTTCAGGACATTACAACATTGTTGCTTGATCACAAGGCCTTCAAGCACACTGTCGACATTTTTGTTGATCGCTACAGAGACATGGACATCTCCGTTGTTGCCGGTACGGTACTTTCTCTATATATACGAATAAATATGTTAATCATTACTTCTTCTTTTTTTTCCAAGCTTAATAGTGGATACTAAAATGTGGTATTAAGTTATGGGATTCTTATAGTTTTGTGTACAGAGAATGGTGGTTAAATCTTTGCCTCTTTGGTTTTACGATTTGCCGCTCCTGTTCCCCTACTAACTGGTTTTTGCCTTTTTGGTATTTTCAGTGCTTTCCAATTCAATGAACATTTTAAGGGTTTTGATTCATCAAGTGTAGGAGGTTTTCCAGGACTTGTTTCTATTCTGTATGCTTGTATACTACTCTTTGTCTTTGGATTCATCCCAGCAAAGTAATTTCTTTTCTCCATTTTTCTTTCCGGAACTGTGATTCTCAAATATGACCAATATTCTGAATTTTGAAACTTGCTCTCAAATTATTCCCTTAAAAATTATTTTGAAGCTCGAGATTTTCTTTTCTGAAATGCATTGTAGTGACAATTACAGGACAGAGAAGATTAGACCCTCAAGTTTTCCCCTTGTGGTTCTTTTATCACAAGTTCACAACAGTTCAGATTAGGATTTCTGGGCTACAACATTTTCTTTCCACGATTCAATCTTTCTTATCCTTGACAATTTCTATTGTTCACATCTCTTTCAACTATGTGGAGGAAGCTAGCTATGATGTTGATTGTTAACTCCCAAGATATCACTGCTTCCCTCAAAACACATGAACAGGCACACGAGTGTCACTGTTAGAACAGGCACGAGGATTTTCTCAATTATTGGCCTTAATCATTATTTGTTGATAATTTATACGGTTTACTGAATAGTACTATGAAAATGACCTGGATTGGAGATCTATTATATTGATTCTTTTTGTGGTTTGCTTGAATACTTTTTCATCTGTTGAATAATATATGCAGGAGTGGAAGCCAGAGGGTTCATGTTTGGTCCTGCGATTGCCTTAGCTATCGGTGCCAAGTTTGTTCCTTTACGTAAACCCAGAAAGTTGCCGGGTATGCTACTTTAATTTTTGGTACCTTTTTGAAGTCAAGGAGCTAATTGATTCTGGTCCACCCAGTCCAGTTCAATCAATTACTGAAAATAGATGTTAAAGTTGGTTTCCTTTGAAAGGCTGATTAGGCCTACAGAAATTAAGCTGTAGGCTACTATAACAAGTTGAGCTATTGCTCACTTTCATTGAAGTCTTTAGAAGGGTCATGCCTGAGCAAGCTAATCTATGTTAGATCAACTAAAGGCAATCTGGATATGAAAACAAGCTATTCTTTCATTTCGATTAAATTCAAGAGTTTTAGTGTAACATACATTCTTAGGTCTACTGTTGTTACCATCTTAAGAAATTTTTTTCCTCTTAAGAAAATTCCTTTCAAAAGTTACAAGTAGGCATATATGTGGTGTGAGGTTTTTCACAAAATAATTAAATCAAGCTAAATTAAAAATCATAAACTCTCTCTCTGTGGTTTCCTCATTGCTATGTTTGAGAGTGGTCTTGGTTTAACCAGAGTGCCTATATTTAAGTTTCCTCTCAACATGAATCATCTGATACTCCTTATGCAGGAGAAGTAATTTCAGAAGCATACGAACTCGAGTATGGAACTGATTGCTTGGAGATGCATGTTGGTGCTGTTCAGCCTGGAGAACGTGCGTTGGTTGTTGATGATTTAATAGCTACAGGTGGGACATTGTCGGCAGCAATAAGCCTTTTAGGTAAGTGGTTGCTCTTGATACGTCCCATTTAGTTTCTTTTTTTCTTCTACTAGTTTACCTACTTTGAGATTAACTTGCGTCATCCGAAAAAAAATTGTTTTCCTAGAGCGCGTGGGAGCTGAAGTGGTCGAATGTGGATGTGTTATTGGGTTGCCTGAGGTTAAGGTAATGTTTGAACCTTTTATGAACTTATTGGCTGGTGAACTGTAAAACTGGTATTAAGGGTCTTTTCAAAATACAAGCTCTTGATGTAGGTCAGTTAGAGAACTAACTGCTACAATAAAATTCTATCATGAGCCCAGATTTAATGGTAATCATTATGTAAAAGCATTGTATATTGAGTGCATCAAGTATCAAATAATTTTGTTTCATATTGTAAGCATTGTGTGTCGAGTGCAAACCACTATGCTCTTGTACTCTTTTTCATCTGAAGTGCTGTTGCAGTTAATCTGCTCTTGACGATTGTGACCTTTCAGGGACAGTGCAGGCTTAATGGAAAGCCACTTTATATCCTTGTGGAGCCACGAGAGCTAGATAACTGTTGCTGAGGAGGTACTACCTGTTGTCCTCAATCACAATCAAAGCTTTAGCAATCGAAATATCATTGAATTCTGAGAACTAGACACGCTTTCATTATTTAGAAGATTTCAGTCCTTTTTTGTGACATATCATGAATCTCATTTTTGAACATGATCTCAAAACCTGAATTTCACATTTCATGGGGCGTATTAATTAAGGTCCACTGTCCATTTTATCTTACGAAATCACATAGATTAACGGATTCCTCACCTCCTCTGTACCATGCGTTTTGCCAAATGATTTCTTTATTTTTATCATGTCATGCAGATCTGTTTCAATTCTGCTTGGGCTGACTACAGAAACATTTATGCTTACCTGTGCCAGAGGCCGTGATGTATTAGGGTAAACTCTGCCGCACAAGGCTCATTGTGGATTAACTTTTCTTTCTGTGAGGTCTGCATCCCTCGTAGGTTTTCATGTAACATTAGTAGTTTCGAACAAAGCATGAACAGATGTTCCGAGCTATTGGTTTATTCTTGAAATGCGAAACCTTTATTGTTGCATTAGTGCAGCTTTTTTCAAATTTTATCTCTGCTCTATCATCTTTTGGCTGATTAAGAAACCAAATCCAACTGGAGTACTCAAAGAGGCTAAACAGAAATCCTACAGCTGCACATCTTTTCTTTTGCCTAGTTGAGTGGTTAAATTTGGCTGATAGTAAAAATATGCCTTCAAACTAGTAAGAAATAGGTTTGGGCGTGACATGACATTTGGATTCAACTCTTTCATGTCTAAAATCGCCTCAAGAAATAGTGAGCCGTTTTAGCATGAACTTGACATTTGACCAATGATCTGCAAAGCTCATTTGTCATGTTATGATACCCTTTTTTTTTTTTTTTTTTTGGCTCAGGGGCCAATCTGCTTCTAAATTCCCGTACAAAATACACTGCCACTATTGACGGGAAGTTGACAAGAAAATATAAATAGCTTTCCAAATTATCTAATATTCGTCACATTGAAGAAGAGGATTATACAAGTTCAATGCGGTAAAACAGAGATTCCATAAATTTTTCAGGACTTGTATATGTGTAACAAGCTTACATGGTCGTGTTTAATGAGAACTATATGAAACAGCAGATGATCAACTGCGCTGAATTATTCTGTAGAAAACTGAAAATTTACAAAATTCATCCCTACATCTCTCTACTTACACTAGTGAAGTTTGTCGTTGGGGACATTGTCTTTCTTACACTGGATGTCTACTTTGAGAGCGTGTCGTATAACAGAGTTCACCTGTTTCCGCAAGCTCGCATTCTCAGTAAAAATGTCTACGAGCATCTTCCTCAACTCATTGTCTGTTGTCCTTGTATCATCTGTGACATCGTCAGCTTCACCAACGTCAGAAACATTATCTCTGTTGTCTTGTTCCAAGAGTTGTGCCTGAACAATGTGTTGAATGATGAGAGCGGAAGGCAAAAAATATGAGGTCACGGGCACAAGGAAAGAAACAAAACGTACCTCTGAAAGTAGTTGGTTAATTCGGTTGTCTGATGTTGTCAACAAATCTGAAGCCTCTTGTATCGATGAACCCAAAATGAAGTTATCTTCACCTTCAGAAGGAAAATTGGTATTGCACTCCTGAAGCTGTTTGTGAAGAATCTTGCATTCCTGCAACAATCTCTCTCTAGCAGTTTCTGCATGTTTGCTCCTCTGTTGTTCCCGTTGGAGAAGCTTCTGAAAAGAAAAGAACCAACTTTGAGCATCATGGTTATTGGATTATTCCCTCTGGGAATCATATGCAACATTTCAATTAAATGAACTTAAAGAAGATTATGGAAAGAAGTTATTGTGTTTTATACTGCAAAAGCATAATCTGTTTCCTTTTTTTTTCTGATTAAAATAACACGTCTTAGCACAAAAACATAAAGCTTGGGGGGGGGGGGGGGGGGGGGGTGTTATAACTAAGAACAGAGCAAAAATGAAAGGAAAAACCTAGTACAAAACAGAAAGGAAAACAAATGACCCAACATAGAGAACAATACTAAACAATACTAGTTTGAAATAGTACGAATAGAGCACATATTTTAATAACACATTACCTCAGATTCAGATTTCTCGTTCAGAGATTTACTAAGCTCATGCCTGAGTTCTGCTTGGGAACTACGCAAGGATTTAACTTCTTTAACGAGAACTTTTATATCTGCTTTTGACTTTGCTTCTAGCTCTTCATATCGCTTTGACAAATTCTCAAGCTGCTCCTTAGAAGAATCTAACTCTGGTGGAGATATGTCCTTCTCTTGAATAGTGGAATCATTTTTTGCCTCTGGACATGACGTGTTATCCTAATACCATTTCATGCAAATTCAATCATTATGAATTGCAGATGCAATGAGATACCACAAGACAAGAAAACTTCAAGGAAATATAACCTGTTCAGACTTCATCTTCAACTCCATTTCCAATGACTTCCGACGAAGTTCCTCCATATCCCACTGCATTTTGGTAAACCTTTCCCTTTCTACCAAAATAGCTTGCTGAAGGTTTTCCTTACTCTTCTGTCTAGTAGTTTCAAGTTCCACTTCCAAATCCTTGACCTGCAAAGACCCAAATAATTATGGCCATGAAATCCTTCAGCGAAAGCAAAAGGTCAGCATTTATTATTTCATAATACGACCAGCTAGTCAGCTACTGCCTTTCATCATTGCACTTAGTAATTCACAGATCTTAAGATCTTAACAGCTTATCATATGGAGGCCCACATAGGTCCATGGAAGTTTTACATGAACTCCAAACGGACCTCATGCCGTCAACAGTGGGAATTGGTTTCCAACAATCTGTATATGAGGTCATGTTCTTCCTGTGGGTAATGAAACCTCGAGAGTCCCCACAATTAAGTATTAATAATACTCTTTCCAAGTCAAGAGGGTCAAAAATGAATTTACAAAGCTAATGCACCTGGCACACATTACAAAACAGACAAACATTTTCTTTCAAGTTATTCATATACCATTTTACTAAAGCATCCATTATATTGAAAGTTACAGTTCCGAATGATCAACATAAACACAATCAAGGATTGATCTATAAATGAAACTAATATGACCCTAATCATTGAAAACAAGAAAAACACGATTGATAAAATTTAACATACCTTTGTTGAGAGGTAATCTTTGACTGCTATTTCTTGATTTAATCTCGCTATAAGATCTTCCATGTCTGTTTTAGCTGTGACTAGTCTTTGCTGCATGGTCAACATAACCCTATTCAGTTTAGGACGCTGATCCAATGGAAGAACTACTTGAGTGCTGCCTGAAGTTTGTAATTCTGTACTTCCGAGCATTTCCATGATCTTTGAAACATCAGCACCTCCAAGAAGGTCGAGGGTGCCATCACCAATTGAATTTGGAACCCCAGAGTTAGACATTTCACTACCTCTTAGAGAACTTACATCACTTCCCACACTATCATCTGAGAGCTTGCGAGCATGACTAAAAACTTTACCATGCTCTGGCTGAGAGAAAAGTTCCATTCCATTACGAGCTAGTATTGAAGTTTTAGAAGCACTTCCATTATACAGGTCCTTCCCTGTAGCATTATTGACATGTCTCCCATGCATTTTATGTTTAGGAAGGCCTTCCAGTTGCTCTAGTATAGTCTGCCCCATAAACAGTCCCTCATCAATATTGGTCATGCCAAACTTCACAAGCTTTTCTATTGGACTTGTTAGATCTTCATCCAATGCCAGATCTTCGATACCCAGTTCTGAACTATCATCCCTTCCTAGCCTTGGTGTTCCCAGGTCAGATGTCTCATAAGCAGTATCACTTCCATAATCTGATGTAATGGACGAGCTACCAAGAATGGCAGGTAAGGTAGGATGGGAAGGCGACTGAAGTGAATTCGCTTCTGAACTGTGCTGACTTGCGTCTTGGAATGCTGAAATGTATTATGACAAGGAATTACTACATTAAACTCTACTCAAAGTTTCTAATTTCCAAAATTGTTCAAGAGGAAAAAGATATCTGGATACACTAGGGATCCGATATTACAAAATTGAGCACATCCAACAAAAAATAAGATGCATAACATCACTCAGTACAAGAGAATGACATACAGGACCTAGCTGCAGATTCTAATTCAAGAAAGGATGCCACTGCAACGCTTCTTGATATATCTATATCAGATAGCAGCTTTATCATCCAGGCCTCCAAAGAGCACCTTCTCTGCAACAAAACTGAAACTTCTTAGAAATATTAGCCACCCCCACACAAGTGCATGGGTGTGCATGCAGCACATGTTTGAGTCATGGAAAACATTCTGTCTAATAAATTTTACTTTTTAGTTAGTAGGAATCCCTTGTATGAACATGAGCAACACTCATCAGAGTTTCTTCTTTCCATATGATGACACTCATGTTTACACTACTATATTAAAAATTTATCTACCTCTTCCAACAATTCTTGACTCTTCATCCGCAGAAGCCCCTTGGGTGGAGTTGGTGGGAGATTTTTCTTGAGAAATGCCTTTTTAAGCTGCGACAGAAAATAAATAAGAATGTCCTTTTATTAGTTCAAAATATATAAAACTCAAGATTGGTTTTTGTCAAAACAGTCTTAAGTATAACTTACGTCATTAAATAACTTCAGAAAATCATTAAATCTTCTTAGCACTCCACTTGTAGTTGTAATACCTTCTGGTGATTGCAGTCCCACCTGAACCCTGTAGAACTGTCCCTTAAAATGTTATAATAGAACTTGAAAGAGACTGGTATGCTGTAAATGTAACACTCTAAGAAACGGACCTGGTTGAAGTAGTGCGTGCAGGTAGTGTAACTGTTTACTTGAGTAAAGTATTATATCTATTTATGTTTACACCTATTGAACTACAGCAGTTGGACTTATCCCAATAAGAATATGAATATTGACTGGAAAGCTGATTATCTACATATATCAAAATTGGTCCATGAAGAATCACAATGCATATTGTTTTATAGGATCACCTTTAACTTAAACTGAAAGTAATACCAACGACGGCAATTCTATAAAAAGCAGTTAAACATCTGATTGTCGACTGAAGCAACACCAGACATGTGAAAACTTCAAGCTCAAAAAAGATCAGCCATGGATGTTGGTTTCCTAATTATCTCCCAAAAGATGAAATAAAACAACATCTAACCCTGAGCATGCATAAAGACTGGAGAGTCATTCAATTTGAGTACCACAACGGGGTCTGAATTTCTTGATTTGGGAAGAACAACCCAGGAAGGAATGGTGACACAATAACTCCATCCTGTGTGAGGATCGTGCGGCCAAACTGTGTCCCGGCCGTTCTGCAAAAAAGAATGTGAACCTTTTGGATTAGGGAGATGATACTCCGGCAGTACTTGTTTCCCCGAGATACAACAAATAGTTAAATACTGAAACAGTGGCAGAGTAGAAAAAAGTTTATGCACATTAAGAAATGGGAATTGTTGAGAAAGCAATCTTTTCTCCTGTGTTTGTAATACATTATCCACAATGTAGCTCTACCTCAAGATAATCTAAGCTAACGATATGAAACAAATCGGAATCTTGTAATGCATAAGTAGCGATTAATATGTAAATAAATTTTCAAAGCAAACTGAGTTCTAAGATACACTTTCAGCCAAATCATATATAGATGCTGAAGAAACTGAAATTAAAGTGATCTGTTACTGTATATGAAAACCGCCATGAACATGAAAGCTAGGTAATAAGCAATGAGCTTGAAATTAGAGAATTGAAAATGGAGGAGGAGGAGCAAGAACGGACCCATTTTCGCGGAGGAGGGCTCCAATCCATGCCAAGAGGCAGCGGCGAAGTCCCATCGTGTCTGTGCTTGGGAGGACTCCGTCTCTGCTGCATTCTTCTCCGATCTCTCTCTCTCTCTCTCTCTCTCCCTCTCTCTCTAGAATTCTCTCTCTCTAAGAATCGAAATCGATCATCCGGAATTGAGGAAGGTGGGAGAGGGAGAGCTAGGGTTTTGGTGATCGGATCGGGCGACCCGGCCGAGGCGAATCGGTCATATAGAGATAGAGAGAGGACCCGAACAGGTGGCCTCCGTAGAGGTTAGGTTAGGTTGCAGAGCAGAGTATGGCGCACGTTAGCAGGGGAATGAGGCAACGTGGCTAATCGGAGCCGGGAGCGGTTGCGTGCCACCTGCGCCGATTAATCGACAGTCGCGAGTCTTCGTCTTCTTCTTCTTCTCTCTCTCTTCGTTTCTCTGAAAAGAAATTTGGTTCGCATTTCGCAACAACGACACCGATCGCACCATAATTTTATTTTTATTTTTTTCTTTAATTAATTTTTTTTAATTATAATTTTATTTGGTAAAATTATGAAACAGTGTCTTCCACCAAACTGTCTTCATTCGCAGGCTTGCATTGAGCTCCACGGCGGAGATAGAAATGCAGAAGGCTATTTTTGGACTTTTGCGTAGCCGTAAAGGGGTCCATTGTTAACATTGGGTCTGGCCTGCTGTTCCGTTTATTGTTCACTTTGGGTCGGCCTGCTATCCGGTATGACTGTGATTATAATATAAGTTGAGTTACGCAGTCATGCTGTGATACGATAATAAATGGTTGTTAAGTAAAACAACGGAGTATTTGGTCAACTAGATTTTTAAAAATCTTACTCTTATTATCTTATGGGTTTATGTCCATTTACTCCAATTTTAGAGATTTTTTTCTCACTTATCCCATTAAGTTCTTTTAATTCTCCCTTACCCAAAACACTTTAAGGAGCTATTCCCTAATACCCAATTATGTTTTTTTTTTTTGACTATTTTACCCTTTACCCATTTGTTACATAGAGAGAGAGAGAGAAGTCATAGGAGACTTCACAGGAGTCCGGTCACCGGCCTCCGGTTTCCGTTCACCGGTTGCCCGAATCCCGACAACTTTCTCCAAATTTCGGCAACCGGTCACTGGAATCGGGCCAACAATTGCTGGATTCCGGTCACCGGCCACAACCCACCGATCTTCTTTGAAAATCTCACCGGAAGTCTCCAAAGAGGTCGTCGGAAAAGTTTATTGCCTCAAATAAACATCTATTGCCCCCCAATAGACATCTATTACCCCCCCAATAGACATCTATTGGGGGGCAATAGAGGTTTATGAAACCTCACCGAAAGTCTCCAAAGAGGTTGTCAGAAATCTCATATAGGGCCGAAGAGATTTATTGCCTCCTGAATAAACATGTATTGCCCTCCAATAGACGTCTATTGCCCCGCAATAGAACTTTCGGTAGCCGAAATGAGAACTAATCTCCGTAAAATTAGACAAATAAAACTTTGATTAAGGAGAAAAAATGAGGACATTACATCAATTCAAAACGTTTATTGTCCCCTAATAGACGTCTATTGTCTCCCAATAAAAGTCTATTGCCCTCTAATAAAACTCTTTTTTTTTTCTTCTTTTTTTTACCTTTCTAGGCTTCTGTGAGTTCTCTCCTCATGTTACCCAAAAAAACAAAAAAGTAAAAGAAAGAGATGACTTGATCCACATATAACTTATCCGGCACTGCAGTAGCTAAACAACCAAACTTTTGCAATCAAACTATTAACATGGAAATTCAAGTAGGTTACTCTCCTGAGCCGCACACAAACTCCATTCGCCTTCTGTTTTGGTATTTTGGGCAAAGTGTTGGCCCCTAGAAGCGAGTAGGCAGGTTTTTCATACTCATGCGAATATGGAAGTGAAAGCGGCAACAAGACGAAAGCCTTTGATGACTAACAAAACAAAGTCCTCGTCTTCTTCCACGCGACCTGAGAGAAGCCCACTGTCTCCCTTCTCTTCTAAGAAATTCTCATTTTCTTTTCTCCTCCATATAATACCAACATTATTCCTTCTCCATTATTATTATTATAAATGGAGAGAAGAAGAAGAAATCGGCATCGGCGTCGGCAGAGAGAGGGAAGAGAGAGAGAGAGAGAAGAAATCTGCGCCCTTGCACAGAAAGAGAGAGAGACAGATCCTCATCGTCAGCGTCGGCGTTGGGGTCCTCGTCCTTGCAGAGAGAGAGATGGATCCTCATGTCGTCGTCGACAGTGTCCTTGCAGAGAAAGAGATCGGTGATGAGAAAGCGTCTTCCTTGCAGAGAGAGAGAGAGAGAGGTGATGAGAGAGAGAGTCGCCGACGTCATCCTTGCAGAGAGAGAGAGAGTCGTCAACGGCGTCCGTGCAGAGAGAGAAAGTTATCGACGTCGTCCTAGGAGAGAGAGATCGATTATGTGAGAGAGAGAGAGACGACGAGAGAGAGATAATGAAATGTAATTTTAATTTTTTTGGAGCCCAAGATCGTCATTTTGCTATTAAATTGGGTTAGTGGGAACAAAATTCTCTTAGTGATGTAGGGGCCGGCCCATTCATTGCGGGCTTGGGCCGGGCCGGGCCGGGCCTTGCTAAATTTTTTAATAATGGCGGGCCGGGCCGGGGCGGGCTTTATTAAAAATCGAAGGATCCAAGCCCGTCCATATAAAGCGGGCTTTGCGGGCTTTTCCGGGTCGGGCCGGGCTTGGCCTTGCGGGCTTTTTAGGGCCTGGCCTTGCGGGCTTTATTTATAAATAAATATTTAAAGACACAAATATTTGTTTTTTTAATCAAGCTTTGGAAATTCATTGGATAATGATCAAATACAACCAAAGATAATAGATCTATATTGTACCAAAAAAAATCTATATTTATATATAGATACTAATTTATTGATAATTAAATTTTTAAAGACACTAATTTTTTATAAATTTATATTGATACATCATACACTCCAAAGAGCAACATATAGCAATTCAAAGAAAATGAGAAAACCGACCGTTGGATGTGATTATTACAATAAATTATACGTGTGGTTAAAAATTTAGTCAATTTCACCGTAGTTTCGAACTCAATCGGATTAGTCAACCGTAGTCACTTGCATGTTTTCTTGGTTGACTGATGGCGTGATAACCGCAAAAATTGCTTATTTTTTTACATCACGTTTGTAAATATTTCATCGATGGATGTGAGTGGACATAAGATAAAAATTTCAATTTTAATTACAAATACATTGACCAATACCAATTTGCCTCTTAAAGTTGTATGACTTGTACATTGCATTTAAATTGTTGAGGTTCATTCTAAAGCAAACATGCAGTGGAAAATGAATTTGAAAAAACCAACCGTTTGATGGAGAGACTGTAATATTTTATGGTGGTTGTAAAAAATCCAGCTAATTTGGTTTTCGTTTCGAATTCGATCAACTAGGTCAAACCTAGTTACTCTTATAAACCTATATTTATATATCACACACTCCAAAGAGCAACCTCTATCAATTCAAAGAAAATGGGAAAACCGACCGTTGGATGTGATTATTATAACAAATTATGAGTGTGGTAAAAAAATTAGCTAATTTCATCATATTTTCAAATCCGATCTAATTGATCAACCGTTGTCACTTGTTTTTTAGAATATATATGCACATATTTACTATAAAAATATGAGAATTTCCACACACACACACACACATATATATATATATATATATATATATATATATATATATATAAACACACACATACACACATCTATATATATATATATATAAACACACACAGTGCACACACATATCTATATATATATATATGTGTGTATATATATATATATATAAACATACACACATACACATATATATTAATATATATATCTATATATATATATATATATATATTCACAAACACACACAAATATATATAATATATAAAAAATAGTTTACTGGCTTTTACGGGCCGGGCTTAGGCGGGCTTTTACGGGCCGGGTCTAGCAGGCTTTTGACGGGCCGGGCCGGGTTTTTCCGGGCTTTTTAGCGGGCCTCCATTGGCCCACCGAGGCGGGCTTTTGCCGGCTTTTTGACGGGCCGGGCCGGGCTTTTGGCCCTCCGGGCCGGCGGGCCTCCATCGGCCCACTTGATCCGCGGGCTTTTTGATGAGGCCTATAGTGATGTAAGTGAGCTAATTTTAGTCTATTTTAATGCTATAGGTCAAGGACCTTTATCTTACATATAATATTAAAAATAGTGGCAAAAGCCACAAAGTGTTTTACGAATGAGCTTCTTGACTTTAAAAGAGCTCGGGCTTAATAAAGAATAAAATAAAAATAAAAACAGTTGTTTTCGGTTTATCAAACACATTATAGTCCATTGCTTTTAATTTAGAGCTATTTACCAATAAGGTAAACAGTCTCGTTCTAATACCCGGGCGCAAAAGGGATGCGGTCTTCCATAATTCAAGCAAGGCTGAGCCTCACATATACAAGACATTAATATTGAAAGAAATTACAAAATTACCACTCAAAATTGAAATGACAAAAAATCATAAAACTACCACTTAAATAACAAACCAACTCAAGCGTGCATTATCAAAATTTGTTGCCAATTATGAAACATTCAACCAATTTCAGCTTTCATTATTAAGAAACAACTCTCATAAAGCTACTGATTCTCAATAGCATTTCAAAAAGAGATCTATATTGTTAATATTTTGCTTAATTCTATTTCAACTCATTTCTCTCAATACAAAAATAATAGCTACAGAATATTTTGTTCAACTAGACTGAGAAAACACTAATAATATCATATGACTACAAAACATGAGATTCTGAAGCTGTATGTTCGATCTTTCCCCATTAACATGCAAAGATCAAGATTTTCCATCTTTCGTCACTCAATTCCAATGACTGAAATCTGTACCAAAACTAACAATTATAAGTAATAGGAAATTACTTAGATAAATAGCAAATATATATTGCTATTGACCCTCAGTAACAAATAGATATCGCTACTGAATCTTAATAGTAAATAGATATTGAATTCATTGATAGTTAATACCACACCTTTAGATATTTGCATCATCACTAACATAACAGGAATATCTCTTATTGTAAATTAAGATTGCTATTGACCCTCAGTAACACGGTATGTTACTGACCCTCAGTATCAAACAGATGTTGCTACTGAATCTTAGTAGCAAATAGATAATTCAATGACAGTCAACAGCATAAAGATATTTGCACCATCATTTTTTTTTAATCCCCACCCCTCTCTACTCATGATGGGGCTCGAACTCCTGACCTCCCAAATGAGAGTTCAAAGCCTTACCACCCCACCAACACACACACACACACACACACACACACACCATTTGCACCATCACTTAAAAAACATGAACATCTGTTAGTGCAAAAAAAAGATTACTATTAACCCTCAGTAACAAATAGATATCATACTAACCCTCAGTAGCAAATAGATATCGCTATTGAATCTTATTAGTTAATAGATATTTCATTGACAGTCAATAACACTAAGATATTTGCATCATCACTAACACAACAACAGCATCTTTTAGTGCAAAAGTTGATTGCTTTGATATATAGTAAAATATCAAAATTGCTATTAACACTCAGTATAAAATGTACAATTGCATCTTCAAAAACACAATAGAAACATTTTTCATTGCCAAAAACAAAATTGTAGTTACAATCACATAGATATTGTTATTGACATGCTAAAACATATTTTCTCATAATACTATTGTAACTCAATAACTAACAATATGGATTAGATTCATGTTCACTCCATGGGAGAAACCCACCATAAAGAGAAGTAAGCATCTCAATGAAAAACATATTCACTATTATTAGTGACTTTCAGTAACAAACAATCAAAATCAAACTTCATAAAAGTTTGAGTTTATAATGCATGAATGGATATAATCATTTATAATCACAGCATGTATATAGTCATGTCAGGAATTGAGCTTAGTATCAAAATATATACAAACTAAATTAGAGCACGATTACCTTGAATTTTGTGTCAATTCCTCCATGAGATGGTGACTGATCGAAGACCCAATAAACGGCAACCTTAACTCACAAAAATTATCACAGATGCTAGAGCCCAAGATATGCAATTGAAAGGACTTTGATTCCAAATTTCACAAAGATAGGGAGATCTATCTCTTTAGCTAAAACGAATGTGCAAAAGAAATCGATTTCAATCAAATAATTGCTTAACAAATCGTTATAACTGCATAACTAATCTCAATCGAACTAGGATTCAGAAATCCTAATCAATCTCTCCCTCTCTCTCTCTCTCTGAATGAAGTATGTGGCAGATCTCGATCTGATATTGTTGAAGATGGCAGAGGGGTGTTTTTGTCAATTATTATCTAACAGAAAAATTAATAAAAAATAAAGAAAATGCCCGCACAGGCTTTAAGGGTCCGCATGGGCATTATGGCTACTCGCATGAGAAAACAGCCACTAGGCTTTGGGGATGGTAAATAATTGATTAAAATTATAGTTTTAGGTAATTTGCTATTTAATTTAAACAACTTATAAGCTTTCCCAAACGCATCCTATACATATATATTTAGAGAAACTTTATTGTCGCCTTTAAGAAGTCATTCTTAACTCGAAAGTGTCAATGAAAAGTAAGAAAGTTTCTCTTGGTTTATTAGTTTTCAATTTTAGTGATTTTAGGGTTATGGTTCAAGTCTTCAAAATTGTGTGAGTTTATAATTTAGGGATCTAGAGATTAAATGTAAAGGTTTAGGATTCAATGTTCGAGATTGAGAGTTGAGGGTTTAGAGCTTAGTGTTTAGGGTTGACTTTGTTACCAACTTGAATTATTTGTTGCAACTTTTGTGAAAAAAGCTAGAATTGATTGTAAGTGCGATTTGCCACAGGGAGAGTGAATCCCTACCTTGCTTCCCCTCCCCATGGTAGGTTTCCATTTTCAGAAACCCATCCCAGTAAAATCTCTCTCTCTCTCTCCCCCCCCTCCCCTCCTTCGCTCGTTCTCTCTCTTTATTCGGCCCTCTTCACATTTTCCGTCAATTCCTCGCCCTCTGACCACAAAACGGCGAGCCATCGGTCTTGATAGAACCGTATTCTCCTCCTTTGCAAGTCTATAGCAGTGGGTCACGACAATTTGGCCAAAGAAGAGCGAATCGAAGCTTGAAAGTGTGTTGTAGCAGTTCAGGGTTTTCCGATGATTTCTCTCGATTTCAGCCACCATCGATGATGAAACCAGTCCTAATTGAAAACCCATCCTTCACAGATGAATACCCCCAAGTTTCTTGAAGCAAATCGGAGCGTGGAGAACGAATCAAGGATTTGAAAATTTCACTGTCAAACTCGATTTCCGGCCAACCAAGGTATTTATGGGCTTTGTTGAAGTAAATTGATTCGCATTCCCCAACAAAACACATAGCACCGGGGCTCCAAAAGCATATTGGGATTGAGAAAATGAGGTCATAGTAGGTAAAAAGCATAACCTTGGCCTCTTGGAGGAGACAGCCATAGTTACGCTCAATGAGTCCGATGAAAAGGAGATCGGAATAGGTCTCCATCGATGATGGAGGAGAGGCCAAGGGCGGCGGGAGTGTAACCCTAGCAGAGCCATCCACCATGTTTTCTTGAATAATTTTTATTGTTCTTCAAAAATTAGCCAAAAATTGTAATTAATTTTTTCAGAGTATATTTAAGAAACCAAAAAAAAAGTGATTATATTTTTTACATAGTAAATTTAAGAAACAAAAAAAAAGTGATTATACAACAAAATATTCTGAAAAAATGAAGCATAATGACCCTAATAGCCAAGCATGCATATTAACTGACAATAAAATAATAAAATTACAAAAATTACGGTAACTCAACCAAGTAATTATCTTGACACAAATAGACATACCAAATTCCTATATATAAAAACAGTATTATAATAAAGATTAATAAATACTTTGTTGTATAATCACATTTTTTTGTTCCTTAATTTTACTTTGTAAAAATTAATTGCAATAATTTTTGAAGAACAATAAAAATTATTCAAGAAAATATGATGCTGGAATGATTACTGTTATTATTTATCAGGAAACAAAAATTAGAGGTAAAATATGATAGAAAGTTTCACATAAATAGTGTTAGGGTTATGACAGTCATTTTAGTGGTCAATTTGAGTAAAATGTCTGATTTACCCCTGCATTTAACCGAAGGATAACATAATATAAACGAAAACACCTTATTGATGCGATTTTGAAGTTCAGATACCTATTTGATCACTTTGAAAGTCCAGCACCATTATGTCTGGTCCGAAAAAATTTAAACCCCACCTATTATAAAATCCAATATATATTACATTTTTCACAGGTTGTGCCTTATTTATGAAATGAAAACACCCAAGTAAGATGTTCAAAAACTAGATATTGAATACAAGAGCTAAACAAAGTTTGGTCTAAGAAATATAAAACATTAAAGTTGAATGTGATATGTGTATTATTTTTTTTTTGAGTAAAAAAGGATATGATGGATTTCCCATGAATGAAATTGATTCTTCATTGACATAAAGAGAGAGCAATGTTCTGAAAGAGACTAACAAGAAATCTCAAGGATTTTATATGTACCCTTTCTTTTTCGGTTTTTCCTCTAGTCCTCTACAGATGGCAAAAAGGGACCATCCTTTCTCTGTTATTGACTCATCTCTCTTTACAAAATGACTTACATAAGATCCCAGAAAATCTTTAATCTCACAGATTTGTTCGACTTCTTTTGGGTGTACGAATTGAATGGATTATTACAAAGAACATGATCTTAACATTTTCCTTCTTTGTACCTACCCATTAATCAATCAAAAGTAAATGAGTCATGATAGACTCACCCTAATCTCTAAAAGAGAAGAGAGGCAAGACAAGACCTCATGTCTCCTGAGCTTGAGCAAAAGGACCGTAAAACTTTCTGTGGTGCTCTAGTTTGCCACACAAACGTACAATCCATCATACTCACACGCATTGCTTAAGAGAGAATGAAAGGAATAAAATTTGTGCTTGGGAATGACATAGGAATCATGGCTAGTTCTGCACATCCATGAAAATAGGGTGGACAATAAGTTTCTTGTTGAATTTGGATGAAACTTGATGGATAAGAGTTCAAGACATAAGCATATATATTACATTTTTGTTGTCATATATAAAATAATCTTGAAAAAGAAAGATAAAAAAATATATTAAAAAAAAAAACGCAAAAAAAGCGAAACACCATTGCGAGTTTCTTAATAATTGATGCACTCCTGCGTCATGTAAGTAACAGAACCTGAACAACCCCTTAAACGTGAAAGGAGTGCTATCTGTACAAATGAAAGTTACGTTGGGCCTCTACACAACTTGTTCAGAAACCAAGCACAAAAATATATCAAGCATTTAGCATGCAATGTATTCAGATCTTAAGCTCATGCGTCATGTCTGTAATGAAAACCGGACCATATATGCCCCCATAAAACGTGAATGAGCAGAGCGCTCTTTCGAAAAAAACAAGGGTTACATTCAACATCTTCACAATCTGCTAAGAAACAAACATCCAAAGATATTATGCATCTAATTTTTAGGCAACGAACTTGTTAGCTACTGACAACACTTCTATATGGAAGAGACATTGACCCAAAACTTATCGATTTAATTTTGAGGTATAAAATGACAAATTGAGGGTGTGAAATAGCCGGTTGACAACCACCAAAAATAAAAATTGTCCTACTATTGTTCCTTATGGCAATAAATTTGAAATAAAGATTCAAACCAAAAATGAAAAGGGCAAACTTACTGGCCAACAAGGCAACAATGGTGCAGAGAAACTTAATTAATTGGATGGGAAATGAAAATTAATTATCTGTGCATATATAGGGTCACAATTGGAAGCAGATTGCATGCATGCCTAGGTAGCTGCAGACCTAAAAAGCCTAAAAACAATGCCTAATCCATGGTGGGTGGCTATCTCATAATAAGGCTTTGCCTGCCTTTCTTTCTGAGCCTCTGAGAAATACTACCTATCCCTTAACTTCAAACTCTGCCTATTGTTCAGTGCCAGGTACTACAATGACGTTCAAGCAGTGCCTACCTAGTGTGATTGTGTCCTTTCTGACTTCTGATGGGGCACTACTCCAAATTTAGGTGTCCACAGCCTACAGGAAGAACAAGACAATTAGGATGATGAGGCTAGTCTGCCATTAAAATTTAATAAGGCCATCATTTTGAATCAATCAAGCAAAGGAAAAGTGAACCAGCTAACCCATTAATAATTCATCTCCCACCAACATCTCCTGCAACAAGAACTGAAATCTTAAAATCAGTGAATTCTCAGAGTTGCAAATTTTCAAAGAAAAGAGACACAGAAAGAAAAAAAAGGCAAATCATTACCAGCATCAAAAACCAAAAGAACTAAATTAATCAATCCAAAACCTTGGTTGCATAGAGCTACAATGAAGATTTTCAATTGCAGGGGAGACAAGTAGGAGAAAGAAGAAAGCTTTATGATCAGAATTCAAATCCTGCCTGTTATTTTTCACAGCTTTCTCGAACTGTTCTTGCTCTGTTCGAACTGCATGGAGGTTAATCTCCCAGTTCATAAGTCACTTTACAGTTCAAGAAAGCTGTGGAAAATCACAAGGAGGATCATATATAATACCCAAACCTGAACAATTTCCTCTTGTCTAGAAGAACATCTATCTGATATTTTCTGCTGAATTTGGAAGAGAAAATGAAGAAATATTTAGAGGCAAGTTGGTTGTTTTTGATGAACTGAGAAGCTATTTATAGAACAAGAGGCCATAGAGTTCTGATGATCCACCAGTTACATTTTGGCACATCAGCATAAGAACAATTTGGACCCACCTTGGCAATACCATCTTTCCCATATATATGCTTACTTAATTAAAGGGGGGTTGATTATGTAATCTATTTATATATTTTCATTAATTTTACAAGAAAAAACTTTTGGGAATGGTTTCCTGCTTAGCTAATAGATTTTTATTTATTTTTTCTCTGTATTTCTATGTGCCATCATTGTACAGTACAGGAAAAGATGCCTGAAAGAGAAGCCATATCTCAAACTTTAACAGTACACAAAATGAAATCCCCATTCTTTCCCTCATTTTATCAAATCTTCCTGCATCAAGGTGGATTTTCTTACATAATCAAGTCTGAAATGACGTTGTTGTTCCCCACCGATTGGCCCATAAGGGCATGGAAAAACATTTTCAAGAATACTTTACACGTCGGTGTCACGTTGTTAACAAAGTGGTTTTAAGAGTTGCATTTTGTGTATATCTTATAATACGTTATGTATACAATCTAAATTTTAGAAAATTGAAGAATTTTCAAGATAGGAATGTTTTCATGTATAATACGGAATAATATATGTTCTACCAATTGTGATGTTAGTGATGCTACTTTTCTTGAGCTTCAAGATCTATTAGTGTTACTTTTGAGATGAAGAACATAATTAACATCGTTGAATATTCTTCCTCTCTTTTAGAAGGATTGCAATCAGAAAAAATAAAAATAAAAAGAAAAAGAAAAGAAATTTGAAAAGTCCAAAAGAAAAGCTTCTGGGTATGCTTTTTCTGTATTTTCAGAAATAAGTGGATGATGGCTCTTTCTTGAGATTGGTAGGCATAAAAGTTGGTGCCATTTATAGCTAAAATGGATATCTTTTATTGGTTGCTACTGTTTTCGTACCAAGTCTTAATGTCCATTTATTTCTTGGGATCTGAGCAGGATATTAGAATCAGATTTCCCTCTAATCAATTTCTCAGTGCTTTTCTCAATCGGATTTTTTCATTTTGTTCCTGTTGTTCTTCAAATTAAAGAAAAATAAAAAAGAACCATATGTGAGTTACAGAGATTTAGAACAGACGTACAAAGCATTATTCAGACCACTAAAGTTGAAGAACAAGCATTACACAAGAAATTAATAAGGCAAACAGGCTTGCCTTGTTATTCTAACGAATTGGGCATCACTGCCCTACATGACTATTATTCACAAATGGAAAAAAAAAAAAAAAACCAAAGCAAGATAAAGATCGAGAAACAAACCCCATTAACATCACTAAACCAAATAAGCACACCAATAATTATCTAAAATTGCACAACAAAATACCAATCAATTAGTACCGATACCCCAATGGAGAGCTAGCTTTATAGCGGAAGTACTTATTCGCATTGAAAACCAGAAGGTACAGTTTTCTGGCAAGCACTAAGAAGCAAGCTCAAAGCAATTGGCACATCCAAATTAATACCAAGCACATTGGCCTTGAGAGCAGTGCAGAGACAAAGCGCAGCCTCCACATCAACCAGGCCTTCAAGCAATGCACAGCAAGGACTGGTTGGAGGGCCTCCAATTTGGAGACTCACAAGCCCTAGAAGGTCTGCACAAACTCCTAGCTTCAACGTGTCTTTTGGGCACTTTGCGACAGCTGGAGTTGGTGGTGTAGGCTTGCATGTACCGCAAGCACTGGAGAATGTGGAAGAGTAGAGAAGGACTGAGAAGATGAGAAGAGCTGCAGAGAGCTTGTTGGAAGAGGCCATTGCTGAGAGTCAAGTGAATACTAAGTGGTTGAGGGTGGTTTACTGGAAGGATGGAGTATCTTAGTTTTAAAGGCGCATTGTGAGGTTGCTGTTTGAGATTCTGATTGAGTGGAAGAGAGTGAAATTGAGAGATAAATGATAACATAACAGCAGGAAGTTCTTTGTAATGTAGTGTCAAGTAGTGAAGTTAATTCTGAAATTTGTGTTTCTCCTAAACCCTCTAGTATTAATGTCCAAGTCTTATCACGAGATAATATCAGTTTCCTGCTACCCTTTTTCGACTGAAATTCCTTCACACTGCATGCTGATTTACCAAAGGTCTTATATGTTATGTTAATAAATTATCAATCAATCTACACTTACGATGAAGTGGATGCTTGATCGAATATGTGGTAGAAATTGCTCTCACTATACATTTCAACACAACAATATATATACAAAATTATCTAACATGTTGTGTTGACGCACAGAGTATCATTTTACCCTCCAGGATGGAGTGGACTTCTGTTCAAATGTACAATATAAGTTGACAAAATATATCGTGTCAACACCTCCAATGATGTATCTGGTAACACACCATGTGAGGCTCTTCGATCATGAAGTGTAACACCCGAAAGGATACTGGGAAGGCCAATATTGGATGAGGAATCAACCAGAACAATCACAGGCAACAGCAACAGCAACTTTGGTGGTTGTGGCAGGAAAATGACGTACTAAGTTTTTATCGACAGCAAATTGCAAAGCGATATTATCACAATGGCTTACAGCTCGTAGCTGGGTTGAGACAAAGATGAAGCTAAGCACTTTTGGCTTCTGGTGTTCTCATTTTCTTGTATTTTGTTCTGTAATGGGATATTCTATAAATTATTGGAAACCAATGTGATCTAGATGTTAACATTCACATGGGGATGATAGAAGTGTCGGGAGCTGGGGACTACTCTTCCAAGTTTGATCATCAAAGAGGCAAATATAGCTTCAACTTTTGATGTACAACGAGTAATCCAGATTTCAGTTTCAGTGAATGTGGTAAGAATTTAATTAAGTTTGGAATTAAGATGTCATTTACTTCACTACATATTTTAAACAAGGGCCAAAAGAATTCCCAAAAAAAAAAAAAAAAAAAAAACATCAAACTGATACCTATACATGGGGTTATGGAGTGAGAAAATTTGCACTTTCAACTTTCAACTCAATCCCTTCTTTCATTCAAGAATGGTCCCATATTTGTAACAATAATTTCACTAGGTTAAGTTAGACAAAGTTTTCTAATCTCCACACCCAAATAACTCGAAATTTCCCCCTGCATGTAAGCCGACACATTCTTGCTAAACACCACTGAACTTTTAGCCTTGGCTAAACCTTGGAAATCTTAATGCCATAATGCTTTTCAAATCCTCCTAGCCATTATCCTACTACAATAATTCTTGCTTACTCGAATTATCCTAATCTCTAAGAGAAATTCTTTAATTCTTCAACCTCAATGAAATCGGAACAGTTCCTATATTACTACATTTGGATGAAATCGAATCGGATTCAAATATTTTTTTTTATTGATTCCTGTCAAAAATAAACAATTGGAGTAAAAGGGCGGCTAGATCAACGTGTTATTACTTCAAGAGAAACTCATATACAATCCAGTTCTACATCTTAGCGTTGAACTAATGAATAGAAATTGAGCTTCACTTCGGAATGGCATCATTTTTGAAAAGTTCTAGCGTTGACAAATTAAAAAATTCACCAATTGTCTCGAAGCTCTACCATATGTTTCAATCACCTCCTGAATATGATAACACTCTTCTAAAGAAGCTTGAGCATAAAGCATACTATCATCAACAAACAATAAATGATTTACAGATGGAGCTTCTTGACATACCTCAATACCAGAAAGTAAACATGCTTCATGTTTTTGTTGTAGCAAGGCAGAAAATCCTTCCACACCCAAGAGAAATAGATAAGGTGATAGGGGATCACCTTGTAAGATTTAGCTTACTAAAAACCTAAAGAACTAGAAAACTAGTTAGTTATATTTCACTTTAAGCGAAATGTAGCTAATAAAATAACTATCAATGTTGGAGATATTTCTTACTTTGCTAGAGCATAACTAAAAAACTAGCTAGCTATATGTCACTTTAAGTGAAGTGTGGCTAATAATATAGCTATCACTGTTAAATATACTCTACGGTTATGTGTGGATTGTGAATCTTAATTTGTTGTTTTATTGTAGTCTTCGTGTTGCTTGAATGTGGTTTCAGTTGTGAATTGATGGATTACATGCTGCTAGCTAACACATAATAGAGACAGATCAATGAGTTGGAGGACAGATTTGGATTATAGATCGCGAGAGGTGGATGAATAGTATTACTTGATTTGATCGAGCTCAATGGGGTATAGATGTAGATGCTGTTAAGGTCCAGATTAAGAATGATTCTAGATTTCATTTTCAGTGAATGTGGTCAGATTATAGATAAATTTTCATGTTCACTAAATTAAGCATAAAAAAAAAAAGATGAGGAAGCAAAATTAGATATGCTTGTACCCGTACGTTAATGATCTATATGGAATAAATAATTATTGGTTGTGCTTGTTCAATCTCTCTTTTCTTTTTCTTTTTTAGAATAAAAATTGTTTATTGAAAATAACTAAGATTACATAATATGGGAATGACCGGTGGTGGACATGAACTCTCCGGTCTCCTCCCTAAAAACCGAACTAGTTACAGGTCCTTCATCAAGAATGACATCTATGGGCCAAAAGAGTCCAATCGCCTAACCTCACAGGCTACAGATAATCCCGATAAACTCGATAACACCACATAGACAATAGCCAGAGAAACCAACGCCTTCTTCCACACTGCGTCCCAATGAAACCAGACCACATGCAAGGATCTCTTGTTAACATATTGACAATAAGATAAAAATGAAAATAAACCAACTCGTCCCTAAGAAAGACACCACATTTATGGCACATTGATTTGACCTAACCCTAGCACAAACGAGTAGGGACCAATTATTGACCAAAGTAACCTAACCAACAACCTAACTAAAAACAAGACTCTAACCAAAAGAAAAAGAAAATAGTCGCCGCCACAGTACTCCTCATCCTTGTCATTAGGTGACCCACTGTCAGGCCACCACCGCAGCCCCATGTCTTCGAGTTGCCCAAGTCGAACGTGCCTGAACCATACAGCAAACCACACCAAATCTATCACCAAGAAATCGATGAAAGAATCACCGTACCTTACCTCTGCCATGCCCACCAACTTGAAAGCCTAGATCCACCACAACTGCCACCTCTGTCTAGCGACCTACCGTAGATTAAAAGCCAGCGCCATACGATCCATAGTATGTCGCCACCATGGTTTGGCCTCCGACCACTTTCTCCACGCCGACAGCCACCCATCTGTCTTCCACACCAACGACATCATCTGAGAGGAGTGAAGAAAAGTACCCAACCTTGACCAGGGAAACGAAGAACAAAGTAGGACTCTTGAGATCCCAAGACCTTGTCCGACAACACTCGCAACTTGTCGATGAGGCAGGGAGCCACGACCAACGTAGGGGTGCCGCCGGACAGGCTGACAAATTTCCTTAACTCTCTCCAACCCTAGTTCTCTCCTATTTGTCGGTGCTCAATCTCCTCCTGTTGAACATCTTTTGTTATGGTAGACGGCTCGTTTGACCGTTCGATCTCTTTCTTAAAAAAAATAATAATAATAATAACTATATGTAAGTTATGGAGATTAAAAGCAAACAAAACATAATTGAGGCCAATGATCATTTTTCAAATAAGGTCTAAGATTTGTGACTTAAATCCTAAGTGTCATGTAATGTAAGCAATACAAATTTTTATTTTCAATTCCACATAACATATCTTGCCAAATCATCATCTTGCAAAACAAAATTTATCCTTTTATATTTGTTTTTAAGATTTTAGGGGGTGAATCAATGATATTAATGAATTTAATTATGTGATGAAAAAAATATTGCCCGTTAATAACAACCATTAATGATGCATTAATTTAAGGAATATGTCTACAGATTCTTTGACCAATATTTTTCTTCATTTAATTAAATTCTTTCCCATAAATTTTTTTTCCAAATAATATTAATATAATGAATTAGGTGACATGAAATAGACATTAACTTTTCTCTTTAAATATTAATTAATTTCATCTAAAAAAAGTATTAATAAATTAAATTTGGAAAATACATATGTCCAAACTAAAAGGTAAGAAAATATTCTATTAACGTATGTTAGTAGCAGTCTTTCATTATCATCTATAATGTACATATAAGGAAAAATTAATAAACTCAAATATAATGTTCAAATATATATAAATTTTTTTTTGGATGAAATATATATATATATATATATATGATTTTTCTCAGGTAAGGATGTCCTTAGTTTTTCTTAGGTGCGGATTTGGTGTTTTCACTCACTTTCCGATCATATTTTCACATCTTAACCGTTCAATTTTTAGAGCCTAATGTATATATCCCCAGTACAAAATTTCAGCCAATTTGATGATCGTTAAGACATCCAAAACTGCAATTTACACGAACGGACTGAATCTGTCGAACCGGAACCGTTCGTATTTATAATGGTAAATTGCAGTTTTGGATGCCTTAACGATCACCAAATTGGCTGAAAATTTGCAGAGGTGATCTATATATATACAGTCCTTCTTGGCTAAGGACCTCCTTAGTTTTTCTTAGGTACGGATTTCCGGTTTTAACCCACTTTCCGATCACATTTTCACATCTTAACCGTTCAGCTTTTAGGTCCTAATGTATAGATCACCTCTGAAAATTTTCAGCCAATTTGGTGATCGTTAAGGTATCCAAAACTGTAATTTACCATTATAAATACGAACGGTTCCGGTTCGACAGATTCGGTCCGTTCGTGTAAATTGCAGTTTTGGATGTCTTAACGATCACCAAATTGGCTGAAATTTTGCATGGGGGATCTATACATTAGGCTCTAAAAACTGAATGGTTAAGATGTGAAAATATGATCGGAAAGTGGGTGAAAACACCAAATCCGCACATAAGAAAAACTAAGGACATCCTTACCTGAGAAAAATCCTATATATATATATATTTAAAGTCTTTATATGCTAAGGACCTCCTTAGATTTAAAAATCTAAGGATATCATTGGATAAACTCACTTTTCAATCGCATATCTACATCTTAACCATTCAGTTTTTAGGTACATATGAGTAGATCATTTCTGCAAATTTTCAACCAAATTGATAATCATTAAGGTATTCAAAACTGCGATTTACAATTATGAACACGAACGGTTCAGGTTGGACAGATTCAGTTCGTTCATTGATTTAATCTAGTTAGATACCTTAACAATTATCAATTTGGCTGAAAATTTGCAGAAGTGACCTATATATTAGGACCTAAAAACTGAACGGTCGAGATGTGGATATGCGACCGAAAGTGAGTCTATTCAAGGAAATCCTTAGATTTAAAATCTAAGGAGGTCCTTAACATAGAAAGGATTCGTTCATCGATTTAATCTAGTTAGATACCTTAACGATTATCAATTTGGCTGAAAATTTACAGAAGTGATCTATATATTAGGACCTAAAAACTGAACGGTCGAGATGTAGATATACGATCGAAAAGTGAGTCTATTCAAGGAAATCCTTAGATTTAAAATCTAAGGAGGTCCTTAGCATAGAAAGACTATGTGTGTGTGTCTGTATATATATATATATATATATGTGTGTGTGTGTGTGTGTGTGTGTGTGTGTGTGTGTGTGTGTGTGTGTGTGTGTAGGATTTTTCTTAGGTAAGGATATCCTTACCTAAGCTTATGGAACGGATTTCCAGTTTTCAGCCACTTTTCGATCACATATTCACATCTTAACCGTTCAGTTTTAGGTCCTAATGTATAGATCATCCCTGCAAATTTTCAGCCAAATTGATGATCGTTAAGGCATCTAAAACTGCAATTTACATGAACGAACCGAATTTGTCGAACCGGAACCGTTCGTGTATATTATTGTAAATTGCAGTTTTGAATGCCTTAACGATCATCAATTTGGCTGAAATTTTGTAGAAATGATCTAGACATTAGGACCTAAAAACTGAACGGTTAAGATATGAATATGTGATCGAAAAGTAGCTGAAAACTGAAAATCCGTACCTAAGCTTAGGTAAGGATGTCCTTAACCAAGAAGGACTGTATATATATATATATATATATATATATATATATAGACAAACGAATATATATTTTTCAGATTATATTTTCATAATTTTCAAGAACTCAACAAACTTCAAATTCATATACATGTGTTATGCAAATCTATTGATCAAATTACATGAGATATTTTCTATTCTTGATTGAAGAAAAAAAAATTGTTGTTTAAATCTAAGTATGAGTGTATTAAAAAGAAAAAAAATACATCTTTTTAAAAAAGAAAGCCACAATAATTTAAAGCAATTAGACCGTAGAATGATAAGATGGTTTTTTTTTTTTTTTCTTTCAAGTATTACATGACATGATTTGACAAATAGGTGATGCATGTGTGTAGGCAACATACATGACACCTAAAATTGCAATAAATCTTAAACCTCATTAACACCAACAATCATTTTCCAACATAATTATACAACTAAATTATAACAAGAAGCGTTACAGAAGATTTATTCAGACAAACATGCTTGCCTTGTTATTGCACCAAAGTGGGCATCAGTGCCCCTACATGACTAAAAGGCAAAGGAAGACAGAGTGCAAACAAACAACATTAAGACCACTAAAACAAAGCACAAAAATAATTATCTTATGCACATTGAAAACCAGGAGGGACAGTTTTCTGGCAAGCACTAACAAGTAAGCTCAAAGCAATTGGCACGTCCAAGTTAATACCAAGCACATTGGCCTTAAGCGCGGTGCAAAGACAAAGAGCAGCCTCTGAATCAGCCAAGCCTTCAAGCAGCGCACAGCAGGGACTAGTTGCTGGCGATCCAATTTGAAGGTCCACAAGCCCCAGAAGGTTTGCACAAACCCCTAATTTCAACGTGTCTCTCGGGCAAGTTTCCATAGCTGGTGCTAATGCTGGTGTTATTGGTAATGGTGCCAGTGGTGGTGGTGCTGGTATTATTGGTGTTGGTGCCGGTGTTAGTGGTGCTGGTGTTATTGGTGTTGGTGACAGTGTTAGTTTTCGTGGTGCTGACGGTGGTATTACTGGTGTTGGTGCTAGTGCTGGTATCATCGGTGTTGGTGTCGGTGTTAATGGTGCTGGTGCTATTGGTGTTGGTGTCGGTGTTAGTGGTGCTGGTGTTATTGGTGTGGGTGCCAGTGTTGGTGGTGCTGGTGCTTGTGCCGGTGTCAATGGTGCTAGTGCTGGTGTTGGCGCCGGTGTTAGTGGTGCTACTGCTGGTGTTGGCGCCGGTGTTAGTGGTGCTAGTGCTGGTGTTGGGGGTGCAGGTACTAGTAGTACTGTCGGTGTTGGTGCCAGTGTTAGTGGTGATGGTGCTGGTGTTATTGATGTTGGTGTCGGTGTTGGGCATGGTGGTGGTAGTGGTGGTGGTGTGGGGCATGGTGGTGGTGTTGGTGGTGGTAGTGGTGGTTCTGTGGGGCATGGTGGTGGTGTTGGTGGTGGTTTTGGAGGTTCTGGTGCAGGTTTGCATGTACCGCAAGCACTGGAGAATGTTGAAGAGCAGAGAAGGACTGAAAAGATGAGAAGGGTTGCAGAGAGCTTGTTAGAAGAAGCCATTGCTAAAAATGAAGTGGGATATATGGGAGGTTGTTTGGGTGCTTCATTGGAGGGAGGGGGTGCCTTGTTTTATAGGCGCGCAGATTGTGATGTTACTGTTTTGGTAAACTGATTGATTGGAAGAGTGTGAAATTGGTTTTTTTTTTTTTTTTTATGGTGAATAGAAGAGAGTGAAATTGAGAGATGAGTAACACTGTACGTACCTGCGTGAAGATCTTGTAAGTTAGTGCAGGTCGATAAAGTGAAGCAATGAAATTTGTGTCTCGTCTTGGTCGACTAGCTTGTTATAGTTCCCAAAATATATATTCGATCTCACTTTTCTGCTTCCATCGAAAAAACCCAACTTCACCACCCAATTAACACCAGCCACGTTGTTCATCCCCTCCTTCACTCATCCACGTACCACCAGCCCTCTGATACGAGTCATGTGACCGAAAACCCATTAGCCCTCTTAAGTCTTAACTCTCAAAACACCACCCAAAAGATCCCGGAATCCACCCTTTTCTACTTTCGAGGCCGCCAGCAATCTCCTAAGTCCGGAACCGCACTGTCCCCGACCTCACCAAATCAAATAAGACCGTCATCTTCCGGGCCTAAGAGGTTGAGATACAGTTGGGGTTGTGGTGGTGGTAGCTCCCATATTTTCATTTGCACAATGGGAAACATAGATCTAAACTAGGGAAATGATCCTTCAATATACCAATGCCCTAATTATTCTCTTTTTGAAAAATATAATTAATCTTCTCTCTTTCCGGTAATTGAGCAAACTTGGGCGGAGAGAGTTCTCTGTTCCTCGTGTTAGCCTAGATTAATTTTTTTTTTTTTTGCTATACCATATTGATTTCCTGCCCAAGTTGGTTCCTGCTGCTGATAAGAGATAACAGAACAGAGAATTTGGAGGAAGAAATATGGGTCTGATCGATCGGGGACTCTGTTTCTGAAAAAAGAAAAGGAAAAAAAGAACGAAAAACTGCTATGGTGGATGGCATATACACAGATGGCTTGTGTTCTGAATTGAATCCAGTATATTGATTGTGCTAGTGGGTTTTAAATCTTGCTCAAAAACGTAGTTTGTTTCTATTTCTTAGATTTGTCCGATGATTTTATGATTTTTCCGGTAACACTCCGTGTGTGCTCTTCAAGTCTTCATCAAATGTAATACCCCGAAAAGGAAACTACGAAGGCAAATATTGGAATGGGATCAAATAAGGAATTTTAAATTAAAAGCAACAGCAACACCAATTTCGGTGGTTGTGCAGGAAAATGACCTACAAAGTCGGTAATAGCAAGCAAATTGTACGGGGGTATCATCACTAGTATTTTGTTCTGTAATGGGATATTTTCTTGTATTACAGCTTCTGGCTAGGTTGAGACAAAGATGAAGATAAGCACTTTTGGCTTCTGGTGTTCTTATTTTCTTGAATTTTGTTCTGTCAACCTGTCATGGGGTAATCTATCAAATACTCGGATCAAATTCACATGGGATTGATACAACTGTCGGAGGCTTGGGAGTTTACAAATGGCCAATGCCCAATGGGAAAGCTTACTCTGACGCAATGAACATTGCAGATTAAATATTTGTCTACAGACTTGAGATGTTGTTGTACGTTATTGCATTACTTTTACAAAAATAACACCGTGTATAAAATCATATCATTAATAAATAGAATTTACGATGATGGCAGGGAATTGGTGCTCAGTTGGTGGTTCATAGTCCATGGACCTAAAACGTCTCTGTGAGGACGTGTTCTTTGGCGGCAATCTTGATTGCATCAGGCTTATATATGTGGTTGGTTGTTTCAGACAGACCTTAGAACAATTTGGACAATGTGCTAATCAAGACCAGCTTGGTGCGCGCTTAGCCATTGCTTGAAGATGAGCAGAAGTTTATAGTTGCAGAGACTTGGACCAACGGCTTGAAAATTTAGACCGCAATGAGGATCAAGACTAAAGACTGATGATCAACATGGTTAGCTAATTGTATGACGTTCTTTAGGAAAAACTACATCGATCATACTGTACGTAGTGTACTATAAATTCAATGGACTAATTTGTTGTTCAAAAAGAGAATTATTGCAAGCTTTACTATCTGATTAAAATTTTCTCTAAAACTAACCATCTATGTACGTACTTGATCTTCTCAAAAAAAAAAAAATGTACGTACTTGACCGGCTTTTATGAAGTTGAGGTCTCAAAAGTTGAAGTTTTCCCTTGACCATTTCTACCTCTATCAATATCACTCTGTTACCAAGGATTTACTTGAAAAAGACCCAATTGGCCGGATGCCAAAAAGAAGATGGATTACTCAAGTTTCACCAAGTGCGTAATTGAGCTAACAAATATCTATGCCAATCATACCAGAGATGCAAAATTTTTGACGAGCTAGGGATTCTAAATTGTTGGAAAATGAAGATTCAATACCCTAGTCCGTAACCATTTGCAACACAGTTTCTTTCTATTAATGGAAGACAGTGTATTGTTTGTGACAGCCAATTAGCAACATGGGCTGCATTAGGTTGGAAAGACGAGGAGGTCAGTTGTGTGTGAATTGTATATCTTTGTTGTTTTACTGTGATCTTCATGCCGCTTGAATGTGGTTTCAGTTGTGAGTTGATGGATTGCATGCTACCAGAAGAGCATATATTAGAGACAGTTGAGTAGGGGGACAGATTTGGATGTTGTCGTGAGTGGTGGATGAATAGTATTACTTGAAAGTGAGCTCAATGTGGTGTAGACCTACATGCTGTAAAGATTCGCACTAGGAATGAAGTAAGCATCCTAGGTTTGGCCGTTTGGGAAATGTAATTTTCATCATCAAAGAGTCAAATAGAGCTTCACAACGAATTACTTACAGTTCATTTCCAGTAGTCAGATTTTAGATACATTTGTAATTAAGTTGAAATACATTTTTTCTGACCTAGTGCTCTGCTAGGGTTTCTTGGCCGTCGAACTTTCTGTTCATCGACCTCGTACCTTCTTCGTCTCTCATGGAGATTTTGCGTTGGTATTTCGGTGGTTTTGTCAAGGGCAGGAATTTCCTTGTTCTTCATGGCTTTCGCGTCCTTCTGCTTATACTGCTGGCCTCTGTGTGGGCGAATGTTGGGGACTGGAGGGGCTGTGGTCTGATTCTCAAATCAGATCGATGCCGGATCATGGTTCTTTTTCTGGTGGCGGCGTTGCAAGCCAACGGCGTCATGATGGAGCTACTTCGCAGTTTTTGGGGGTGATGGAATCGGTGATCTCGTCGGCGGTGTTGTTTGCGGCCGGGTCACAATTGACGGCAATGATTGGAAGCCGACTGATGGCTTGGGGTGCCAGATGACGACGACGTCGGCGATAGGCTTGCCTCATGAGTCATGATGACGGCGAAGGGTCTTTGGAGGGCGTCGACGGGTGTGTGGTAGCAGAGAAGCTGTCTGCTAGGGTTTCTCAATTGGGCTATTGGGCTCCATATGCGGCACTACTAGCCTAATATCGGGTGGGATCACTGGGATGTATTGGATTGAGATGGGGTCTAGGGGGTGCATCTTCTTTTACGAGAAAGATGCTGGGTTTTCTTTTTTATTTATTTATTTTGTCTACTTGAGTAGAAAAAGTTGCAACGAGGGATCCTTGCACGTGGTTTCTTTCGAGATGGATCCGGATCCTCTCCTTGACTGCTCTCTATCCTTGTTTGTCTTTGGCTTTTATTCTTATCCATCGATTAAGTATCGAGAGGCCACATTTTAACCACCTCAGCATTTGACCATTAAATTTTCATAAAATATAGTTTCCAAGACAAACAGAGCTGTTTTCTCCCTTTTTTCCATTAACAGAGTCGAAGAAAAAAGTAGAAGATAGAGCGACGCCTTGTTTTCCTATTCCCTTATCTCTCGAAAACAATGGCTACCAACAATGGTTTTCAGATCGATTTAAGAAAAATGGCTTTACTGTGGAAATTTTTTGTTATCTATCAAACTTTCGCTGGGTTTTTCCATGAGATGAGCCGTAGGAGAGGAAGGCATTAATTTGGTATTGTGGATTAGAAATCCAGGATTCTATCATAAAAGATTATCAATTATCTTATTTTTATTGAAAACATTAGTAAATATAGTTTATGGCATTCCCAATGATAGAATAATATATCTCCACCATCATATGCGAGAAACCATCATCAGCGAGAATGATTCTATATCCTTTCAAATTTAAGAAACCAAGCAGCTTTTAACAGTTTGGTATATATGGTTTTCTCTATGACTCTATCTCCTCTCTGTAAATGGATATATTAGTTTCACTTTCAATATGACTCTATCTCCTCTCTGTAATTGGATATATAAATTGCACTCAAGTTTCAATGACGACATCTTCTACCTGTCTTCTTCTGATCACTAGTTTGGTGAGTGAGATTCACAAATCAATAAAGTAAATCAACCATGTGTTGCTGAAGGGTGGTATTGTGGCTTGGGATTTTGCAAGTATAATAGTCTGAGGCGAAGATATGAAACAGATCAGAGAGAAGGTGATAGATTGAATTTCAGGAAACTACAGTAGAAAACAAAAACTGACAATAGAGAAAGTAGAAGAAGAAGAATCCCGTTCCTCAGATGACGGATACAGACGTCGTTAGTCTTGAAAAGGCCAAAATTGGAGTCATTGAGGGTCATTTGTTGACGTGGATTATTACAGACCCTCGATATTGGATCAACGGCTGAAGCAAAAAGCCAAGAACAAACAAGGATGAGGAGTAGCCATGGAGCGGATCCGGGATATGCTTGTAGCTGTATTTTCTTGAGCTAGAGAGGCATAAAAGTTGGTGCCATTAAGCCATTTATAGCTAAGATTGGATTTTTTATTGGTCGGTTAATTAATTGGTATCTGAACAGTGATGGGCAGTCCCTTCTTAATAAAGTCGGAAATTCATGTGGTGATTTACCACATGAGGAAAATATGGGTTGGAAAATTCAAAGAAGGTAGGTAGCAAACCATCTTGGAAGGTAGGTAGCAAACCATATTTGAAGTTAGGCATGCCAAACTTGGAAGAAGACTTGACTTTGCTTCCAATTGCATGTTATATCCATGAACCCAATTGCCTATAAATAGGCATGAAAGGTTGTAGCAAAAACAACTAAGGCAAGAGTCATTCCAAACTAATAGAGTTTGAGATAGTAGTGAGATCCTCACTTGAGAGATTAGTGAGAAAAAAATTCCTCTTAAGAGATAGAGTGTGTGTTACCACTTTGGTAAAGTTTAGTCACTAAAGTGAGATTGCTTTGTAATCCCATTATTTATATAGTGGAAGAGAGTATTACTACTGTCCCGAGGACGTAGGCACATTTGCTGAACCTCGTTAAATATTGTGTCTTCTTTTGTTTATTTGTTGCTATTCTGCAAATCACACGAGAGGTGGGAAAAATTAGATCCTGGGATAACCAATTATCCATTGACCTTGTATTAAGGCAGCCATTCTTTCCCAACAAATAAGATATCAGAATCAATCTCCTTTTAATCAGTGCTCATCTTAATCCCCGATTTCCCTTACGGGGTTTATTTTGTTGTTTTTCTTGTTGTCTTTTTCTCAAAAGAAACAAAAGAAGAGAAGAAATGATCATACGTAAAGTCATGGAGATTTAAGTAGACAAAGCATAATAAATACTACTAAATTACAAGGAGCGTTACAGAAGATTTATTCAGGCAAAGAGGCTTGCCTTGTTATTGTACCAGATTAGGCATCACTTTCCAAACAAACCCCAACATTAAGACCACTGAAACAAAGCACAAGAATAATCATCTTATTCGCATTTAAAACCAGGAGGGACAGTTTTCTGGCAAGCACTAACAAGCAAATTCAAAGCAATTGGCACGTCCAAGTTAATACCAAGCACATTGGCCTTAAGCGCGGTGCAAAGACAAAGAGCAGCCTCCGAATCAGCCAAGCCTTCAAGCAGTGCACAGCAGGGACTGGTTGCTGGCGATCCAATTTGAACGTTCACGAGTCCCAGAAGGTCTGCACAAACCCCTAACTTCAACGTGTCTCTGGGGCAAGTTTCCATAGCTGGTGCTGGTGTTGGTGTTATTGGTGTTGTTGGTACCGGTGTTATTGGTGTTGGTGCCGGTATTGGTGGTGTTGGTGGTGGTTTGGGGGTTTCAGGTGCAGGGTTGCATGTGCTGCAAGCACTGGAGAATGTTGAAGAGTAAAGAAGGACGAAGACGAGAAGGGTTGCAGAGAGATTGGTAGAAGAAGCCATTGCTGAAAGTGAAGTGGGATATTAATGGGTTGTTTGGGTGCTTCACTGGAGGAAGGAGATGCCTTGTTTTATAGGCGAGAAGATGGTGAGGTCTAGCAATGAACTTGTTGTTTCGAGAATCTGATTGATTGGAAGAGAGTGAAAAAAAGGGATATATGATACTGTACCAGCTGCAATTAGCTAGTTATTTGTAAGTTAGTGCATGTTGATCAAGGGAAGCAATCCAATATAATTGGGCTCTCTTCTTAGTCGACTAGCTAGTTGTGATGTTTTAGGTACCAAACTAGATATTCTCGATCAGTTTCCCACTACCCTTTGAATAAATGAAATTTCTGTACATCAAACGATGCTCGATTAACCAGAGGTGATGCTGCACGAGCGAGGAAGTTCTAAAACTCGATCAAAACCTTAGCACACCAATCGGATATAAACGGAGATACCCTCAGCTCCTTGTTGATTAAGGATTTAGGAGTATCCGTAGGCATAGCTGAGTATAAAGCATAGATCATTAGATCCCAAATTAGCCAAAATATGAATATATAGCAGAGCTCCGCTTTGAAATTAATGTGTGAAGTTTGAGTTTTTGGTCACTTTTTGGTCGCATATCCACATCTCGACCGTTCAGTTTTTAGGTACTAGTATATAAATCATCTCTGCAAATTTTCAGCCAAATTAATGATAGTTAAAGTATCTAACTCGCTTAAATTAATGGATGAACTAAATCTGTCCAACCTGAACTGTACTAAAACTAAGGTAGTTATCAATGCCTTAGCGATCATCAATTTGGATGACAATTTGCATAGATGATCTATACACTAGTACCTAAAAACTGAACGGTCGAGATGTGGATATGCTCCGATCCGCTTTGAAATTAATGTGTGAAGTTCGAGTTTTGGGTCACTTTTCGGTCGCATATATATCCACATCTCGACCGTTCAGTTTTTAAGTACTAGTGTATGTATCATCTCTGCAAATTTCAGTCAAATTGATAAACGTTAAGATATCTAACTCGCTTCAACCAGTAGACAGACTGAATCTGTCAACCTGAACCGTAATAGTTTTAAAGCAGTTATCGATGCCTTAACGATTATTATTTTGGTTGAAAATTTGGAGAGATGATCTATACATTAGTAGCTAAAATCTGAACAATCGAGATGTGGATATGAGACCAAAAAGTGATCAAAAACTCAAACTTCACACGATAATTTTAAAGCAGAACTCCGCTCTGGATAGGATAAACATCCAACACAGACTATCAATCTACACATAGGACTCTTAATCACATGTGCAGTAAAACTTGGCAAAATAACTTGACACGTATCTAGCTAGCAAGAGATTTTTACACCGATATCATACTAATTGTACATATACACATTACGTGTCCATTGATTTTTCCGGTAACACACCATGCGGAGCTCATCATGAAATGTTACACCCGAAAAGGAAACTACAAAGGCCAATTGGAACGGAATCTAATTAGAAGAATCGATCAGGAGCAACAGCAACACCAATTTTGGCAATCATAAAAATAAAAAACACCAATTTTGGTGTTTGTGCAGGAAAATGACGTACTAAGTCGGTAGTACAAAGCAATTTGCACTGGGGTATGATAAAGACGAAGCTAAGCACCTAGGAGTGACCTAGCTTTGGCTTCTGGTGTTCTCATTTTCTTGTATTTTGTTCTGTAATGAGATATTCCAACAAATACTGGAAAGCAATGGGGGTGTAGATGCTGTTACGGTTCACATGGGCTTGACTTAAGTGTTGGGGGCAGCCGGGCAGGAGACTACTGTTGCAATTTTTGTCATCAAAGAGGAAAAGAGGTTCAATTTTTCATGTACGAGGAGTAATCCAGATTCAGTTTCAGTGAATGTGGCAAGATTTTAATTACATTTAGAGGAATGTACTTGTGAACTACATACTTCATATTAATAAGGATTAAATAGGTGTTATTCGTTAGAGATTTACTTCCCCTCGGGCCAAATACGATTAATTATATATGTTGGCTCTATTATTACATAGTTAAAAATAAAAACAAATTATGACGTTTATAACTCAATCCACAATTTACCCCAATTCTACCTGCCCAGCAGTGCAGTCCTTTCACACGTGTAGACAATGAGAACAATCTAATCAATCTACTGAAGATTTGGAGCGAACCAAATAGGTCGAGTGTGTAATTGAGTACGAAAATAATCCTTGGGGAAATTAGTAAGTGGTCTGATGTTCTTGTCTGTTAGGGAAAACACTCCACAATCAAGTTCTCGTGACGGTGGTGCTTTTACATAGACTTTCGAAAAATTATCAAACGTCGATGATGATAAATACGGGTTATCAAAAGCAAAATAAATGCAATTTCCTTTGAGTTTCTTTTCGTGGAGGTCATCATCGCTGACAACGATGAATTTTGTTTACAGTCTCACTCACAAACAATATTCGATCACCAAGGTTGGAAATCTGTACCCATTGAGTATTCCCTTGAGTATCATACTCAAGTTTGAACACTCGAGTCTTAGAGGTGGAATTTCGAAATTATTATCACCTATGATAAGAGACCAAGGAATTGCTGGATCCTTCTCCAATTCAAATCTGTTCTCGCGAAAAATCATGAACAATTCCTTTGATTTAGAATCTTTCGCTAGGTGAATGTTTTCACTCCTAGTCTCTTCATACACTCCAATCCACGACGGGAGAGGACTCACTTGATATAACGGAACTGGCAAGGCATGAAGCATGAGCTCAACCTTATACGTAGGGAAGCCTCATGTATGCTTAAGTTTGCACTAGACCTGATCTATTTTTTGCAGTTGGCATTCTTTCTAGATTTCAGTCTAATCCAAGTCATGAACACTGGGTAGCTGGAAATAAAGTACTCAGGTACTTGCAGAAAACTAAAAAGCACATACTTGTGTATAAACAAGTGGAAAAGTTGAAGCTTGTAGGATACACAGACTCAGACTTTGCAGGAAATTATCCTAATTCCAATAAATCGACTTGTGGATATGTTTTTATGCTTGCAGGAGGGGCTGTTGCTTGGAAAACTATGAAACAAACCTTAGTGACTACATCCACAATGCATGCAGAGTTTATGGCAGTGTATGAAGGAATTTGTGAAGGGCTTTGGATTAGAAATTTTTTGATGCAGACTAGGATCTTAAGTCATATTGTTTCTTATGCTCTTGTGATTCGTTATGATAATGAGGCAGTTGTGTTCTTCAGTAAAAGATCAAACAATGCAAAACATATTGATCTTAAGTACTACAGTGTTAGAGAGAGAGTCAAGCATGGTGAAATTCAGTGTTGAGCATAAGCACAGACTCTCAGCTTGTAGATCCCTTCACCAAAGCATTGTCAGTAGCTGCTTTCAAGAAACATATTGAGAATATTGGTGTTTTACCTAGTTTAGATTCTTGAGTTCAGTGGGAGCCTATTTAGTAAGAGCAAATTTTTATGAGTTTTGTATTTTCTGAGTTCTTGTAAGTTTTTTGTAGTTGTCATTTTCAATAAAATTCTTGAGGTATTTCGTTCAGTTTGTGTTACTGCAATTTTATTAAAATTTTCTGTAACTTTTATTTTTGTTCCTGATTTACCTTGATATCAGATTGTCTTGAAATTTCAGTGAACATGTTCCCTTAAGTTTAAAGTACAAGCATAAGACCATCAGTGTTTTTCAGTTTTTGCTTGAGTTTCATTTTGAAACATTCAGTTGGACCATTTAAGTATATGATCTTCTGGTAATACACGATGTTCATATACTGCATCATTTTGTTTTTAATAGCATATGTGGAATGCAGAAGCTTGTGTTGGTGGTCTGGAAGTGCTACATTTTTGTTAAAGTGTATGCTTTTCCTTGCTCTGCATAAGCTACTGCTTTTTGACTATGCTGAATGGATTTGAGACTTTTCCTTATTCTGGTACATACTTCAGTTGGTTGTAAACGAGTTGATGTTATTCAGTTTTGGTTGTCCTTGAAAACCAGTGATAGTCCAAGTGGGAGATTGTTAGATCAAAAGTGGACTCATCACAAGTTATCCTAAAGCAACAAGGAAACCATTAAAACATTAAGTTGAATACAACATGGATCTGGAAAAGAATCAACCTAGAAATCTAATGTGATAGTGTATTTAACATTGGGTTAGGAATCCATTAATTCGACTACAAGAAGGTCCTAAACTGTGATGCATTAGGATTCTTAGATACAAGACTTGATCCTTAAGGAGAACCTTTATGGGAGGATTCTTAGGACTAGTACTTGTATAAATAAGAGGCTAGGATCCCTGTTATCACCACCGATCAACAAGTATTGTGTTCTGCCCATTCAGAAGCTACAGTTGATGAATAGCAGAAAACTTCAACCTCGTTTTGCACATTACTTTTGCAGCTGCATCAATGGCTTCAGCTATGGACATCAATGGTACGTTTTGATCCATAAAGGATGGTGTTGAACATGTAATTGTGTGACCTTGTTTGTATTTTAGTTGTACAGGTTTATCATTGCTGTTGTGGCATGAAATGGTAGATTGTGAAGGGAGAAATACTCGGGCACCTGAAATTGGATTTAAGAGGAAGTTGACGGTGGGGAAAGTAGTAAGGCTTTGGTTGAACAATGAGTAGAATGACCTAGGATTCATAAAACCCTCGGAACGCCAAAATACGTTATCACCATATGATCAACCAACCACCCTTCAATCGCACCAACGTAATTTCGTCTACTTATATATGAGGGACATGATTTGTAAGTTCTCTCTTCACTTAGACAAGAAAAGCAATGATCTTCGATGGAGAAGAGGTGAGAACGAGCATAAGCCATGGAATTTGAGGTGATGCTGAAATTGCCACCCTATTCTTATTAGTAATATCAATGGCTCGCCATGAATGGCATACTGCACGAAACCTAATGGTGATCTAATGATGTGTGCATCCCTTGTTGAATCAATGGCAAGATATCTTCTGGCAATTCTTTAGACCACCTGTTGCAAATCTCTTTTTAGGAATTGGAAGTTCAACAAATATGGATCCTCATGGTTCTAGGGTTTATTCTGGATATTGTAATACTGATCATCAGCTTGTGGCGCAATGAGAACATTAACAGAAGACGGTTGTATGGAAATATGACTTGAGAAATTCTCGTGGCAACTTGAGCCAATCTTATCCTGGGTTGCATAGAAATCGTCCATCTAATGAAGATGGTGAGCGTTCCATGTGTGACGTATAAGCACCCAGCTATCATCACATAGTTTGTAGTAATAACAAAAATAAAAGAAGCTAATCCTGCATCTTCTTTGTTGTCTGCACATTTGGGAGCACTGCTTGTTGATTGATCGCCTTCTCTAATAAGTTTAACAGCCTGCAAACCCTAACGCCAGAAACGTTCATGTTTCTGAAATTAAAGAGGGTAAAAAGGGGTAGAAAGACTCATGTTTGTGAATTAAGTGTCGTGAGTTGTCAACCATGTGCAACACTAGATCGGAATGATTATGTCTACCTTTCAGAATTGACAACCGATCTACAACTAGGATTAATGATTCAATGAGCTGTATACTCTACTTTTGTAATCATATTTATACTTCAATGTAAGATGAATAGAACATACCGATTTACTCGATACTTGACTTGGTATCAGAGCAGAGTCTCCTTGGGCTGTCTTCGTCCTTCTCCGCCCGTCTGCATCACTAGGCGTCCGTCAAAGAACGACCAATCATCTTCTTCTTTGACTTCGACGTCATCTTCTACGACGCATTAGACCCAATCTTGCAGACTCATCTTTTCCGGCGAATCAGACCCAATCTTCCAGACCACCTTCATCTCCCTCAGTCCGGATTTGCTCGCTGTCCTCATTTGGCCCGAGCTTCCCACCTGCACACACTGCTGCAACAGCCCAGTCATAGCACCCTTGTAGCCTCTAGCCTCCAAGCTCCATCAGCCAGCCTCCGACTCGGCCCCTCCCCTAAGGTCCTCCACTAGGCTTCACCAACCGCTCTCGTCCTCAATGCTCTTATTACAATGACCTTGGACATGTTCGAGAGACCTGTTGGAAGTTGAACGGGTACCCCAACAAGAAAGGTTATCGTCCTAAGGCAAAGGCAGCTGCAATTCAGTTGATCTAAGAACCAGACTTCTATGGAGTGGCCGGACAGGATCATCATACTGGAGGTGGGGCTGCTCCTACGGCCTCTATAGCTAGTCGTGGTAAAATTGGTATGGCTTTAAAGATTTCTAACTTTGTTGGTTCTGATACATAGATTATTGATTCTGGTGCCTTCGATCATATGACTTATGATAAATCGTATTTTACTGACTTGTCTTCCCCACCAGTATCCTATGTTACTAATGCCAATGGTGAGGCATTTCCTGTGTTAGGGTCAGGGTCAGTCCGTATTACTCCCACCTTAGAACTTCATAATGTGTTATACGTACCTGACTTGTCTCATCATTTGATATCTGTTCCACAGTTGAACATTGAGTCTCAATGTTCTATAACCTTTTATCCTATGTATGTGATTTTTCAGGATCTTCTCACCAGGGAGATACTCGGTCGGGGGTATCTGAGGGGCATGTTGTTCTATCTGGATCATACATACGCAGGGGAGAAACCAGGAGGACAGTCTCGCGCCGCTTTGACTTTGAATTATGATAAACTAAGTGAAATTTGGTTGTGGCATCGCCGTTTAGGGCATTCATATTTTAGTCTTATGAGAAAAACCATGCCTCTTCTTTTTATTGGTGTGGATGAGTCTGTTTTCCATTGTGAAACGTGTGTTTTGGCCAAGAGTTATCGTGCTACTTATTCTCCTAGTGTCTGCAATAAAAGTATTATTCCTTTTGAGTTGATTCATTTTGATGTTTAGGGACCTTCTAGAGAGCCCACTGTCTCAGGTATGAGGTATTTTGTGTTGTTCATTGATGATTGTACTAGACTGTCATGGGTTGTTCTTCTTAGAACCAAAGATGAAGTCTTTCCAGCTTTTCAAGCTTTTCGTACTCTTGTTCAAACACAATACAATAGCACCATTAGAGTCCTACGATCTGATATTGGGGGGGGGGGGAATATGTTAATCTTGTTTTCAAAGACTTCTTTCAAACACATGGGATTGTTCACCAAACTACGTGTCCACAAACTCCAGAACAAAATGGCGTGTCCGAAAGGAAAAACAGTCATTTACTTGAGATGGCTCGTGCCATTCTATTTAGTGCTCATATGCCTAAGTATCTGTGGGGCGATGCTGTACAAGCCTCCTCCTATCTTATCAATCGTCTTCCATCTAGTGTCATTCAGGGAAAAATTCCATTTGAGGTCCTAACATCTCATGTCTCCTTGCCATCATTTCATAATCTTCCTACCCGTGTTTTTGGTTGTGTGGTCTTTGTCCATGTTCCTGAAAATCATAGGTCTAAGTTGGATGCCCGGGTAGTTAAATGTGTGTTTGTTGGTTATGGCGGATATCAGAAAGGGTACAAGTGCTACCATCCACCTACCAGAAAGTACTATGTTACTGTGGATGTTACTTTCTTTGAGGACATGAGTTATTTTTCCTCATCTGATACTGCTCTTCAGGGGGAGAATTCATACTTTGAAGAGCTGTATCAGAGTGAGGGGGAGGAATTGAAAAGAAGTGAAGAAGTAACACAGGAAGGAGATATTTCAGGGGGTCGAGTTGAGATCCCTAATCCATCGAATACAATAGTCGAAGAAGCAGAAGCTCTAAGTATCCAGACACCAGTTTCAATCACTGAAGCTGAAGCTGAAGACACAACTGTCCCCTCAATCGCTGCTCCTACCCCTGACCCACAGCTCCCTGGTATTGAAGATCACTCATCTGAGGTATGTTCACCTACTGGTACTAATAGTAGTAAGTCCAATGTTGAACAGTATGTGTTGCCAAAAAGGTCTACTCGTGGTCAACCACCCAAAAGATATGAACCTACTGTTCATGCAAAATCAAAGTACCCAGTAGCTAATTACATGTCCACTAGGAGATTGTCTAAGTCATATGCATCATTTGTGAATCAAATATCTGCTGTATCAGTACCTAACAAAGTACAGGATGCGTTGGGGGATCCGAAGTGGAGAAAGGCAATGGAAGAAGAGATGGAGGCTTTTACAGAAGAACGATACTTGGCTACTCGTGCCTTCACCATAAGGCAAGAAGGCTGTAGGTTGTCGTTGGGTGTTCACCGTCAAACATAATGCAGATGGATCAGTGAATCGATATAAAGCACGCCTTGTAGCAAAAGGGTTTACTCAGACGTATGGTATTGACTACGATGAGACTTTGCTCCTGTTGCCAAAATGAACACTATTCGGGTTCTGCTTTCCTGTGCTGCTAATTTAAATTGGCTACTCCGACAGTTTGATGTCAAGAATGCATTCCTTCATGGAGAGTTAGCTGAGGAGGTATACATGAGTCTTCCACCTGGGTATGTAGCTGCTTCTCCTGGTGATTTTGTATGCAAATTGAGAAAATCTTTGCATGGTCTCAAACAGTCACCTCGCGCTTGGTTTGGGAGGTTTTCACATTTCATGCGGAAGTTTGGTTACAAACAGAGTAACTCAGTCCATACTTTATTGCTCAAACATTAACAAGGGAAGGTAACAGTCCTAATCATTTATGTTGATGATATGGTAATTACTGGTAATGATACTATTGAGATGGATATACTACAGAGACAGTTAGCCTCTGAGTTCGAGATGAAGGACTTAGGCAAACTAAAGTACTTCTTAGGAATTGAGGTAGCCAGGGGGAGAGAAGGGATCTACTTGTGCCAAAGAAAGTATATTCTTGACCTACTGACAGAGACAAGTATGTTGGATTGCAAATCTATTGACACTCCTATTGAGCAAAACCATTGCTTAGCAGAGTATCCAGATCAAGTACCTACTAACAGAACTAGCTATCAAAGGTTGGTTGGACGCTTGATTTATTTGGCTCATACTAGACCAGATGTTGCATATACAGTGAGTGTGGTAAGTCAGTTCATGTATAACCAGACTGAGAGTCACATGGATGCTATTGTGAGAATTTTAAGGTACCTGAAGTCAGCTCCAGAGAGAGGAGTAATGTTTTCTAAACACAACAGCATTCTCGAGGTTTGTGGCTTCACAGATGCTGATTAGGCTGAAAATATCACAGATAGGAGGTCAACATCAGAATACTTTACCTTTGTGGGAGGTAATTTGGTTACATGGAAGAGTAAGAAACAGAAAGTTGTGGCGCGATCCAGTGCTGAAGTTGAGTATAGAGGTATGGCTCATGGGGTGTGTGAATTACTGTGGCTGAGAAATTTGTTACGGGATTTAGGTTTCAAACTCAAAAACACTATGCAGTTATATTGTGATAACCGAGCAGCCATTGACATATCACAGAATCCAATACAACATGATCGTACTAAGCATGTGGAGGTTGATCGTCACTTTATAAAAGAGAAGCTTGATGCCAAGCTTGTTAGCTTTCCTTTTGTTCCTTCTGAAGAGCAACTTGCAGATATACTTACCAAAGGAATTTCCCGGAAGGCATTTTATGACTCACTAATCAAGTTGGGCATTGTTGATGTGTATGCGTCAACTTGAGGGGGAGTGTTGTGAGTTGTCAACCATGTGCAGCACTAGATCTGAATGATTATGTCTACCTTTCAGAATTGACAACCAATCTACAACTAGATTAATGATTCAATGAGCTGTATACTCTACTTTTGTAATCCTATTTATACTTCAATGTAAGATGAATAGAACATACCGATTTACTCGATACTTGACTTTAAGGACGTAGAATTACATCATGATTCACAAAATTAAGAACGCATATATATGCATGTAATTTCCGTAAGAAAATAGATTTGGAACTCCTTTGCAGACTGTATGACGTAAAAGATAATAATAATAATAAAAGAAAAAAAGGTATCAATATCAAACTGGAAAATACCAACTCTGGACGGTATTGCGGATCACAGTACAAGACCCGACAATCTGTTCGTGAGCACAACTAATGGCTCAAAGTTAGAACCAAGCCTGGGCTTATAGGAAAAGCCCACCCAACAATGGATAAGTCCACCAGGATAGAGAATTTCCATGCTTTACCCAAACATAGTCCATCAGATCAACCAGCAAGTTAATGTAAGCTTGAAGAAGCCTAGCTAGGTTTATAGTAAGACGTATGACAGTCGTGCCACATCAAATGTTACGGATGTCAAATTAAAACCTGAATTTTTTGATTGTATTCTGAAACTACTCTTATTTTATCTAAATGAAATATTCAAAACACTCCATGTATGTGTACTGATTGGTCAACCGTACCACATAAATAGCACAGCTGCCGTACGGAAGACCCTCTCTTATAGTAATCATATACACACCAAGTTGCATGTTTAATTTATAGTCAAATGATTAATCAACGTGATTAGAAATAGTATGACGTATATTTGGAGAAGATCTCAGATCAGATGGCTTGATTATTAGATTGTCAAAGTGTCAGACCGTCCAATGTGAACACGACGCTTGGCAAATATATGGTATTTTTCGACAGTTTTGGACAAATACATGAAACATTAGTGATATGAGAATTTTTGCCTGTGCATGTTTGTGCTTTCTTTTTATTGACTAGATTGAGCAATCTATATTCTCAAAAAAAAAGATTGAGCAATCTAATGTATCGAAAATAAAAAAAATAATCTTAAAATTGATGTGCACTAAAGGAAAGAAAAAAAAATTAAATAAAGCGAATCTCAATCACACAAGTTGACCTCACAACTCATACAAAATTCACAATTTAACTTGACTGGTGAAGTTTGAGTTTACAACTCATTCTAGAATCATCTTACCAACTAAGTGTCACTAACACCAAGAGAGCCGCCCTTTCAGAGTTAATAAGAAACGAACTTAACTGGTCAGTAACTAAATAAAAGTTGTCACCCACTACGGTTATTTTTTTTTTTTTTTAGAGAATTGGATGACCAAGTACTTAATTGTTAACCACATGGTGTGGTGTGTTGGTCAAACGGCCTAGTCTGGAACCCTCAGGTCTAGCGTTCGAATCTCAGCTCCATCCCGTGACCAACAGATTTGAGGGATCTTTTGGGTTTGTAAGTCTGCGGTATAGTGGATTAGTCTGACTTTACTTGGCTTTCGTCGCAATGTCGGTGCAGGTGTCCTGGCGCTAGGATACCACTGTATGGTGTGTGAGTCACTAACAGCTAACTACCTGATAAAAAAAAAGTACTTAATTGCTGGTAAAATTGAATATTTTGCATGCATTCTGTCAATTGGAGTGCAAGAGTTGTGTCTTGATTGGTGCAACACTGTGGGTCCCCAATCCCAACGTTTATTGAGCGGGCAAAATAGGGTCAGGTACTCAGGTGATCAGTTAGTAACTTGGTTAGTTAGCTACGATACACTGTAACAGATTATATATATGGTTGGCTCTTTAACTGTGAACTCACTCCACTCTCTGAAGAAAAAGAAACCAAAAGTTGAAGGAAGCATGCATGGCGATAAGAAATTGTTCAAGAATCGGTTCACTCGTCACTACTCTGTGTTTCATTTCTTTCTGCTTCATGCTGGTAGTGGTGGCAGCCGCGACGGAGGTCAAGTATGACAATGCCAGCAGCGCTGTTCAGCAGGCGACCTGACAGGACCTGCTCCAGATTTCACCCTGAAATCCGAAGTGGTCATGCGGGGCCCACCTTAGAAGAAATTCTGCCAAAAAAAAATTTGGCAGAACTTCCCTTAAAATGGACTACCAAAACCTATAAAAAGATATTTACACTTCTAAAACACTCATCCTTATTCTCCTGGAGTCACCTTGCTCCCCCAAATCACAACATCATCAAATTCACATAACACAAAACACAACTTGAATAACATTAGTCCCACTGGTAATCAGAGCAATTCTAATAGAATGGTAAACAAGGAAAACCTAAATCAAAGGAAAAAGCGGAAGCCATGCTGTTGACTATGCCTCAACACCAATGTACGCTCGACCTCAACTAATTTCGCCTGCAAACTGGACATTTGAAAATCGAAGGGCCCAGGGGAAAGTAATTACAAAAGACGTTAGCGTGAGTGGACAAAAAATAAAAAGAAAAGGGATTTCATACTTTCCCATGTTTATTTCTTTAAATACCCGATGCATGCAACAAATTAATAGAAAACCAAAAAACGTTTAGGTTACCAAAAGACGACTAGCCCCGCTAGTTACAAATAACCAATAATAGCAAAACTGAAACTTCGGTACTCAAGAAGATTAGGCCAGCCCCACTGGCTAAATAAGATCGGACTAGTCCCACTAGTCAAGTAATCGTAAGATATGAGGAAGAAGTTCTCACCATACAAATAAGGGAGCCTCCCAGGCTCGGGTCGGAGCATCTCATGCTCTGCTCTACTCACCCGCAAACACATAGTAAACAGGGAGGAGTACTAATAATGTGAACACCCCGAAATTTCATTTAAATAAATATATGTAATTCAATATTTTTTCAATAATATGAATTATGAATTTTGGGCTTGCTTCGTATGTCATTGTAAAAGGAGAGGGGTTTCGAACGAATTTTATTCTCAAAACGAACGTTATTTAGGGGTTGTGAAAATTGATTTTTTATATGTTCGAAATTTTGAAACACTTCCTTCATGAAAGTTGTAGAGCTCGTCGATACGATCTCCTGCATATGTGGAACACAATATTCGGAGTTCGTATGAATAAGTTATGAATATTTGAAAATTGAAATTTTTCTATAAATATCAAAAAAATCTGAGTTTTTTCATTAAGGACGGATAAAATCTCATTTTTGTGGAATAGTCCCTTAGTCTTCTCTCTCTCACTCTCCCGTGCGCAACACCCCCCCCCCCTCCCCCTGTCCGACCCGACCCGACCGGAACGCAGTCTTCCCGGCCACGCCGCCCCCAGACCTAGGCCTCCCTGCCTTCGCCCCGAGCCGCCCAGCAGCCTGGTGCCCTCGCCTCGCCGTGCCCCCGCCCTAAGAGCTGGATCGAAGCTCCATCCCGAGCCCAAAACCCGACCCGGCAGGAAATTGATTTTTCCGGCATTGCACGGGCCGATCCTTCCTATTTTTGTGATCAACTCTTCCACCTGATCATCCTCATATATCCCTTGCACGACGATTTTGAGTGTGGAGTGAAAAATCGAGATTTGAAGTTTTCGATGGCTGTGATTCAATCTGAAAACTTATCAAAGAACCGAGATTAATCTAACTTCAAAGCTCGATCTAGACCTTGTTTCGAAAAAAGTCAGGTATTAAAGTTGTTCATAATTTCATTTTGTAGAAGTTTGTAATTGACGACTTTTGCATCGGAGGTGGTTGACCGGCGTTGACCGCCGGATGTGGCGGCTCGTCGGACCATATTTTGAGTTTATTTGATATGGACGTTGATCTATGCATCCTTATGAGCGTTTTGATATATTACAAGGTTATTTTAGAAAAAGTTAATAAATAGTGGATTTACGTTTTGACATTACTATTCACGGTTTTTACGTTTTATCTTCGGTTTACGATCTACGGAGATCAGACCATCGTTTTTGCTTCAAATTTTAATATATTGATCGTATGACTGTCCCGATGACTTTGTGAGGTCACGGATGAAGATCCGACAGTTGGATCTTCTTATAATTGTAAAACAGTGATTCGGGAAGCGATTCGTGAAGATCCGTCCATCGGATTTTCGTATAATTTTGATAGGATGTTTCTAAGGGCGATCTGTGAGGATCTGACCATTGGATCATCTTTTAAATTTGATCCGACCGTTGGATCGTTTTTATTTTAGAATACGACCGTTGAATCGTCATTTAAGTTAATTTCGTGTTTCGTTTACTAAGCAAAGACAATACTTGATTAGGTACTTGAAGGTTTGAGTTGACAAACATTTGGATTATTGTGATTTTGATTGATAGAAGACGCAGCTGGACTAGAAGTGAGTAAATTGCACATAGTTCATTTACGAACTGAAATTTAGTGATTTATATTGAATTATGAATGTGTGTAAATTGTTTAAGAAAATAAAGATTTGTTTAAAATAATATGAACTTGATTGACTACGGTTCATAGGGCTGCAGCTCACAGGTAATAAAATGAATTTTATTTTAATGCATGTGAACTATAGTTGGTATTAGTAGGCATTCCTGCGTGAATGTCTATGTATATATATTATTTATGTGATGATATATATTTATTGATGGATTGTGTTGAGGAAACAATATGCATGATTGTGTTGCTATTATTGTTTGGATGTTTACTTTTCGTGAACGATAGATTGAGAGAGGTGTTGAGTTTTATTGTTTAAGAAACAATAAATTGTTTTGATCTGTGAAGATCAATAGGTTACCAGTATGACCATGACATACTATCAGTGAACGACGTTCTTGTACCAGGCTGGTGGTTACTAATAGAATTATAATAGTGAACCACGCTCTCGCGCTGGGCTGATGGTTGCGATCAGTTAGACCTCTACTCTGTCTGCCGAATGTGAGTAGTCTTATAAGGGTAACGTTGAGGTTACTTGTGACTCATAACAATGAGTTTTAAAAGAGAGTCTTGAGAGTATTCATTCTTTTATGTTTTAGGATATTTTGGAGTTACCTTATGTGTTTATATTTATTAACTTAAATTGTACAATCTCTAAATTTACTCATACGGGCTTTCAAAAGCTTACCGAGTTTTGTGTTGTTGCAATCCAGGTACACTATTCAAACAATTTAGCGGATAATCCCACAGGTCAGGAGAACCAGGATGTTGATCGAGCTGTTTAGTGTAGCAGTGTTTGATTTATCGCATTTGCTTTTGTGAGGTTTGTTATGCTCATTGAGCCTTACAATTTAAGTTTGTGAGAGTGTGATGTAATAAGTTATTTGAATATTTGATTTTCGTATTATGGAATGGGTGAGGTGTGGTTGTTTATGAAAAAATTCAGGACATTTATTTGATTAAGTTGTTTAATTCATGATTCGGATTTGAATTTATTTATTCAAATTCAGGGCGTGACAAATAAAGCTCGACTACACCCACGTGAGGAGGAGAACTAAATGACGACCCAGGTATGGTGGATTAAAATCATTCGAAAACCAGTAAATCCAGAATCCATAAGGCTTCCCTAACCTCGCAACAAAACACGAGTATGAATCCCATCCATACTCGAAAAATCTCAAGAAAAATAAATATACTAACGGCGTGACCCACACGCCAAGATAATCTCGAAATTATGAACAAATAAGCGAGGAACAATAAACAAATATGATTCCAACGAAAATCCCATTGTTGAAAAATATTCCAGAAATCTCAATATCAACAAATAAAACGTATTAATAAATTCCTGAAATCACCTCGGAAAATAATTCGTCGAAAATCACACAAAACATAATCAATCTCCGACATTAAATCATATTCTCAAAACAAATCAAATTTCCAAATCCGAGCATAATAATTCATACGGAAAACAATGCCAAAAAAATTATAATCCAAAGCAAAATATATTATGCTCGACCAATGAAATAAATGTTATTTCGGGAAAACTAAATGCATGCATCATTCTTTGAAATAAAATAAATGTTATTTCGGGAAAACTAAATGCATGCATCATTCTTTGAAATAAAAGTATACTCACAGTACTATTTAGGCGACCACGCAATAGAGCTCATTTGCCAACTAGTAGTCCGATATGTCGCTTTGAACAATAATAATTCCGTAAACGAATGAATATTGACGGAAATTCAATTTACGATAAATAGGAATTGAGTTTCTATTCCTCTTCTCTACGTCCCACAATCTTCGATTCTGATCCAATTCCATCCAAACTCTACCAATAATATCAATTTATCGATTTACAATTTCTAAACAAATTTGAGAGAAATCCGACGGTCGGATTCTCTTAAATCGATAATCGAATCTCTAAATTTCAGAAATTCATAATCAATTCAAAACTTCATCAATTCTCACCAAACTTCATATATAAGCTCTATGACATTTATAGGATTTAACTAGCCAGAAATCACAATTAAAAGGCTGCCATGCGCGCTGCCACCGCCACCACCAGCTCCAATGACCACCAAATTTTGGCAGCCGCATCTACTCAATAAACCCAACAACTTCTTCAACTGTGACAAAATCAGAAAATGAGTAGAAACACCTCAACAATTAACGAGACGGTTGAACCCGAGTGAACAGTAAAATCTTCTAATTATACTTTATTCCTCCACATTGCAAATCGCTTCAAGAGATTTGGGGAGCATCATCTACGTCACAAGGCGCTTCCAATGGACTAAGATTTGTCGCCGGAGGTGGCCGGAATCGGGAGAAACCGGCGTTGACCACTTTTGATACAGTGAAACTTTCACAGCTCTATGCGTCGTTTTCCGGCCAAGCCACCGTGAGCCACCACCGCAAGCACCAAGAGGAGGTTGAGATGAGTCCATAGCCACCGGTTTCACTCAAATCCGTAGTCGGACAGAGAAGAAATCAAGAAAAGAAGGAAGAAGGCCGACGCGGGGAGAGAGAGAGAGGAGAGAGAGAGAGAGAGAGAGAGAACTTACCCAGCCACTGTAGAAATTCAAATTTATACTATCTATCATGAACAATAAATTTTCTATTTTGCTTATAACGTTTGCATACGAACTCCGATTTTTACGTACCATATATGCACGCGCTTGGTTTACGTCATTTACAACTTTCATGAAGGAAACTTTCTGAAATTTTGATCCGATCGAAAAGTCAACTTTTAGGGCCACTAAAAGTACATAAACGACAGTAAAAATGAAGTAAAGGTCGTTTACCGTCTAAATACCAAGTAAACCGGTAAATTTCAAGTTCGGGACATTACACGACCTTAAACCTGATGACCCAAAACATCGACTCCGCGGATATCAATTTCTCCAATTCCACGGCGGGGGTACTGGACGATGATGTTAGCGCTGTTTCTTTGCCGTTGCCGGCTGTAAACCCAATATCTATCGAAACGGCGACTCTGCCAACATCCTTAATGGCACGACGGAGGTGGACGATGATGATAGCAGAGCGATTTCTCAGCCGGTGGCTCCAAACTTGATGACCCGAACCCAAAACATTAACTCTGCCAATAAGGATTCTGTGGTGGCGTTCTTGAATGCCTAGGTCAACCATGGTGGTGATCTTGAATGATGATGGTGGTGCTCTAATGATGTATTCTTTTGTGGAAGTCACGGTTGCCACCACTGAGGTCAACGACGACAGCCGTGGTGCTCAGTCGACTCCGTCGGTTTTCAACTCTTGGACTCGAAACTTGGCCTTGCGGATGTTTTGTATGGCTATAATCTTGACAATGTCACTGCTATATATGTATATGCGTGAGACACCATGGAAACCATAATGGGATTGACAATGCTGTTCAGCCATTGACGGCGGAAGAGCAGAGGGTACTAGCTGCTGCTCGGCACTTGCACGAGCAGTTTCGAAACTTAATCCGGCCGCCAGTTGGATAAGCCTGAAGAGTACGTATAAGCTGGTGGTGATAAATTGACTCTTGTACTTGTATGATCTTTTGTAATTGCTCCTATAATTTTGACAAATGAGCCCTAGTATTCAACACCGACAACATGATCAACAACAATATACATAGTTTGATTAGTTTCTGCAGCATTTGAGCATTAATTCATCTTCTTTATCAATCTTAGGGGAGTGTATTCAATTCAAATTTTATAAGATTTTGTTTGAGTTTTTATAATCCATGGATTTACTTAATCCACATATTGTTTAAATTCCATATTGACTATGATTGATTTTAGTGGATTGATTTACTAATATTTGTTTAGATTCTACAAGTCGTTATGATGTTTTTGGTAGGTTAATTTTTCTTCTTCTTTATTAAGCAATGGATATATGGATCCATCTATAATGCTATATCAATGATAGAAAATTATGGCAATCTACCATTCGTTATGTCGTGTCTTATGATATATGAACAATAAGAGAAAACTAATCGACCAAAATATTACACAAAAAATAAAGTAGTAAACTAATGATATAATTAGTTCATATCTAATTTACAAAAGAAACATGCGTGTATGTATCATCTGAACAAGATCATTAACTTAATTAGCTAGGAGGATTAAGGCTTTTAGAGCTATAGTGATAAAAATAACAAAAATTATTAGATGAGAGCAGAGGCAGAGGAGGATAGTGGGAAAATAGGTCTAAGACAAAATGAATGAGTGTCATCTATTGACGGCTCTGCTTTATTTTTGTTAATTTTTTTTTTTTTTGAGGAAGAGGTTCTTAATTTTTTGAGTGAGAAAGAATCCATCAAAATCTTTTGGGAAGTGGTTTGATTGTTTTTGAGTTTTGATATGTATAAAAAGCATTATAAAATCCTTCAAAATCCAGCATTTAATGAAATCATTAAAAATCCGTATACTTTTGAATATCGACAGATTTGAATGGATAATATTAAATCTTAATTGAATACACCAAGATTTTAAATGATTGTTTTAAATCTCAATTGAATACCCATAGACTTTTAAAATACAAAAAAATATTGTAAACTCTTAAATGAATACACCCCCCTTAATTAGCACTTGTTGTGAATCATGAAATTCTAATTGATTTGGTACATTCCGTTTTGTCCTTTCGATCTCTGTCTTAGCTATTAGTACATAATTAAATAAAAGCATCTTTAGCAGGCTCTCTATCTTGGCTACTTAATTATTTTAGAAAGCATTTTAGTATTTTTTTATCAATTTTAACCGCTCCACCAGATTCTTAAGTGGCTCTCCATTTTAATTTTTAGCTAGATGAGGCTCTCTATTATTTTTGTTTTTATATTCCTTTTAAGTCATTCTTATAATTTATAAATACATTTAAACTATTTATTATTCATTCAATAAATAATATAAATTCAAATAAAGCTAAAATAGAGAGATAGATGTATTTCTAAAGTGGCTAGTTAAAATAAATTTTTTTGCTACTTTGGCTAAAATTTGACTAAAAATGGCTAGCACTGCTAAACATTACTTAAAATGTTGCCAGCTGTGACTTAAAAAAAAAAAAAAAACTGCTGCTACTGTGTTGTGAGAGTAATCAGTTGTGAACTAAAATAGGTACTTGTTTGGTAAATAATATTTCTAAAAGTACTGTCAGTACGTAAAACAACTTCAGATCGTGTTTTAATTGACAATAGCTTCTAAAAGTAACCTTTGGGTTGCTTCTAAAATCTGCTGCCAATGACCTATAATTTTCAATTAAAGCTGTTTTTTATTTATTTACCAGACACAATAAAATATAAAATTTTATACAAAAGTTGATTTTTTTTAAAAAAAAAGTGAAGCAAGAAAAAATGAGGCCTTAAAAACGGTTTACCAAATACTCAGCTGCTTCTTCTCACAGCAATATCAGAAACGCTTCTTTTCACAGTAATGTAAGAAGCGCTTCTTCTCACAACATAGCAATGCCAAATTAGGCCCTACACTGTTTAAGTACAATTGCATGCATGCTATAATGGTTAATGTTTTCTAAATAACACCGTCTCCTAAAAAGTTGATTAAATTTTAGATAGAGATGTTTTAGGTATTCATATGTAATCAACTATGTTGCCTAAATTGCAATGGGTATGCAATATTATGTTTGTACTAAATCAATGTCAATAGAGAAAATGAATCAAATGATAGTTAATCAAAACATATACGGTCGGGGCAAGCAGTGGAACATGAACTGATCGTGAACCTATAAGACTTGTAAGCAAGCTACCATCAAAACTAGTTGGTTAATGGTATGCTTACACACAAACTCCCTCCTTACGCGTAGAGGTTATTTTGTTTATGCAAGTTTCTTACTAACCAACGTATAAAATGGGAAATCGCTAATCACCAATGAGGTCGAACAAAAAGATTTGAGTCGTTACGGATAAATACGTTATTTTGTTTTTCAACTATCTGATTGCGTGTACTATTGTGAGACGTGCATTGGAACTACCGTTGAACCCTAATCAACGATCCACAATGGTCCACACAATAGATGTTTCCAACAAGAAAAACATCACAGCCACCTGTATCCAATAACCTCTTCGCTAAAATTTCAATTTCATTCCAATTCGAAACCAGACACACACATATTTACCATTTTTGGCCGACATCAAACATTGACAGAGTGAAAGTTCCGTTTTTGAGAGATCAAGAGGTCCATCAAGAGAGAGAGAGTGTCACAGTCGCCATCACGTTACAGCTCTACAAAGGAAGCTTCTTTATAGCGGATTCAAAATTCGAGCTGTGATCCAAACACGACGTCGTTGCGGCAGCGATGGCGATACTCTACACTCTGGTGGCGCGGGGATCGGTGGTGCTCGCCGAGTTCAGCGCCACGGCGACCAACGCCTCCGCCATCTCGCGCCAAATTCTCGAGAAGATCACCGGCGACAGCGACACCCACGTCTCTTACTCCCAAGATCGCTACATCTTCCACGTCAAGCGCACCGACGGCCTCACCGTCCTCTGTATGGCCGACGAGACCGCCGGCAGTACGTCGTCGTTTTGCTCGATTCCGAATCTTTCTTTTTTTTTCCCCCAAATTTTCAGTCTCTTAGGTTTTGAATTCGCTGATTTGGTTGATGATTGTGTGCAGGGAGAATGCCTTTTTCGTTTCTTGAAGACATCCATCAGCGATTCGTGAGGAGCTACGGCCGCGCCGTGCTTTCGGCTCAGGCCTACGGCATGAACGACGAGTTTTCTAGGGTTTTGAGCCAGCAAATGGAGTACTACTCCAACGATCCTAATGCGGATAGGATTAATCGACTCAAGGGCGAAATGAGCCAGGTGAAAACATATTGTCTTTTGATTTTGATTTTCGGTTTATGGGTCCGATTTTTCGAATTCAATTATTGATTTCAGTGAGGTTTTGAATGTGTTAGGTGCGGAATGTGATGATTGAGAACATTGACAAAGTGTTGGACAGAGGTGATCGATTGGAATTGCTGGTTGATAAGACTGCCAATATGCAAGGCAATACATTTCGATTCCGAAAACAAGCTCGCCGTTTCAGAAGTACTGTTTGGTGGAGAAATGTTAAGCTCACGTATGATTTCTAATCCAATCTGAAACCTCAGTTTACTCTGGATTGTGTGTTTCTAAATGATGGGGACACTTTGTTGCTGTTTTAGAACTCTGAATGAATTTAGATTGTGCATGAATTGGAAGTAGTAATGTTTATGCAATGCATGTCTTAACTTACCAAATGCTTTGGATTTTGCAGGATTGCATTGATATTCCTTGTGCTATTGGTAATTTATATCGTGATGGCCTTTGTTTGCCATGGCCTTTTACTACCCGCCTGCTTGGGTTGAGTGTGGGAGTAGAGTCGGACTGGAATGTGTGCTTTTCCTCTTCAGATTTTTCGTCTGGGGTTCTTCGAGTAGTGTCAGATTTGAAGTGTTATGTGTGTGTGTCCCATGGAAGTTCTTAATTCATTCAGGTTGTAATTTTCTTTTTCTTCTTTCTTCTTTGGCCAAAAGGCTCTATGTTTCTTGAAACCACGGCTTGATGGGTTCATATTTATTGAGGTTTATGAAGTTCTGTTGCAGAATATGCGTCTGGTGCATCTTTAACTGTTCATCTTATTTCTAAATTAATTAACCAAAGAGCACGACAGGTTGTAGGAGTTGTAGCTTTTTTATCGAAAACTTGAACTTGGAGACCCTTCTTGGTTTCTGCCTATTCTCCACATTTTATACTGTGATCGATGACAGTACAATAGGGATTGGTGCTGCATTACCGAGCCCACATTCCAATAAGACATTGGTACCACTGACACTGGTTATTGCCTATGTTAGTTGTGCGTCTGTGTGTAAGAGGTCAAATGAAATGGAGGAAGAGCTTTGAACTTTTTGCAAGTAACTATATTTTATAATATACCGTTCTATGTTACATTGAGGGTATCCTCTACAAGGTGAAACTTGTTCAACAACTCCTCCAATGCTTGCAACGTCGTCTTATAATGTTCCTCAGATTGTGCCCCTTCTTCCGCAACTGGAAGGGCGAGATTATAAAGATGATTACGCCAGTATGCTGGGTCATACACATCAATATTACTTGATCCTTTATGCAGAAGATAGCTGCGCTTGAAATCTTTACTCCACCGTGGCAAAATGTATCGGGACGGGATTACTTCCACACCATTGTAATTTAGAACGTTCAATGCATGCCTGCACAGATACCCTTTGTAGTTGAACAAACTGCAGATACATCGGATATCCACTTGTGTTGTCTCATACAAAACCTCATAGCATCTGACTTCCTTCTCATTTCCTTCAACTTCAACTCGTTCTTTAACTATGTAGGTTATTATAGGCCCATTGACAGTGACCTGCCTCGTATTGAAGCAGGAGTACATTCCCTCAACCTCCAACTGGAACCTCTTGAAAATATCCTTGGTGTACACTTTACATAGTTGCACTTCAAAGTTGCATCGTGTTTTCAATTCAAAGCTTGACGTTCTTGACTCCAGATCCGCCACCACCTCTTTCATGCGCTTCCTATGTAGAGCTAGGTCATACTTATCGACGAACTCCTTGAAAGACGTATGTTTATGTACATAACCATCAAAAAATGCAGGCAAGCTCTCATTTTCACGGATAGGGATCATTCCCGCAAAAAATGTGTCTTTTAAGTAAACTGGAACCCAGTTCTGCCGATCCTCATACAATGTGTGAAGCCATTTATTATTCCCCAGTTCATGCCGCTTGATCATTTCAGCCCAGGAAGTTTCAAACTCAGCTATTTTCAAGGAATCATAGATTGATTTCTGCAAGTGTCTTTTGATTGCTTCATATCCCTTCAGTCCTCCCAACTTCTCTGGAACTCTCTGCATGATATATGACAAACAATAGCAATGGCGAGCCTCTGGGATCACCTCAGACACTGCAATTTGCAATGGTTTGCATTGGTCAGTAATGAAAACCTGTGGAGGGCGCCCTAGCATGCATTTCAGCCATGCACGGAACATCCAAACATAACAATCCACTGACTCAACCGCAAGGAACCCACAGCCCAACAGCACGGATTGTCCATGATGGTTTACACCAACAAATGAAATCAGGGGGAGTTCACATTTGTTTGCCAAGCACGTTGTGTCTATGGCTACAGTGTCACAGAAGTAGCCGTACGCAGCCCTGGACCTGGCATCAGCCCAAAACACATTCTTCAGACGTCCATCATCATCTAGATCCATCAAATAATAAAAATTAGGATTTGTCAATTTCATTCGACAAAAGTAGTTGTAAACTGCATGAGCATCTCCTTCTCTAAGTTGCAAGTGCTTAGAGTGATCAATAGGATTTAAACCTTCAGTTTCACTTAAAGTTGAGCATCCATTGCCCCCAACATCCATAACAGGTGTTCGATACAGCTTGATAGTATGAACTTCTGTAACAGGATTTGGGTGTGGTTGTGCATTTTTGGCAGCAATGATCATTTTCTTATGCGACTTGTAAAACCTTTTGATCTGTGGACTCACCTGATGGTTGTGTTGAAGCTCTAATTCAACTATTCTCCACCTTTGGGAGTCCACCAGCTTGATAACTATCATTGCAGGACAACCAGTCCTTGTCTCAGGTCTCGGATTGTTGGCTTCACTCTTTTTCTTGAAACCTGCACTGCTGCAACTTAATTTTGCTCTATACCGCTCTTTTCTCTTTGACCTGAACCATGAATTGCTCACTCTGATGCCAAATCCCTGTTCTTTACCATAGACATTGTAGAAATCATAGGCTTCGTCAAAAGAGTCAAACTCCAAACCGACAGTAGGTTGTGGGGGGACCTGTTTACTTTGTGTTTCCCCAATTTCAACATCATGCCCTCCCTCCAAGTCATACTCATCGCCTTCATCAAACACTGGCTCACTATTGAGACAAACTTCTTCCATCTGAAATAGCAAACATAAAAGGCAAAACGTTTTATATGAGGTTTAACCAAAACGTTATACGACCCATGCAACATAGAATTTCAAGTGTCATGATTTATAGTGACTCTAAAATAGCAACACCCAGCTGCCAAAAGAGAGTTTCAATTCTAGTAAATTTTGGAAATATTTACAAGATAACAGGGCAGACAGAAAGCAGGCAAAAGAAAATAAATTTCTGAAAGGTTCTGATACCTGACCATTGACACATATATTGATCTCAAGCACTTACAAGCTATACAGCACATTCAAATCTACTTCTGATCCTATTTTGGCACACGACAACAAATGCATGAGAAGTGGAAGAGTTTGGAGATCGTTATCAATAAGGATTTGAAGCGATAGAAGGCAGCTTTCAATGAACTACTGCAATTCCCAACCATGCAAACTTACTTGGCAATATTGCGGATGAAAAAATGATTTTTCTAAATGTGGACTGTTCAAGAACATGGCTACAAATGCTTTCAGGAATATCTCCATTCTCCAAGACATAACTACTATTCAGCCTTTGAATTTTCAAGCACATAATAAGCATGTTACAACAACTCAAGCATGTTAAACACCCAAAGCATGTCACAGCCATCGAATTTGAACATTAGAGGTAGACACTCAAAGGGAGTCAGTTACATAGACTCAAAAGCACAAAACTAAGACCGAGGATTGCCGGAGACGAGCGAGAACACGAATCAGACCAAAAAAAGAAAAAAGTAAGGCCAAAATATATACAAAGTCATTATTAATAATACCTCCATATCAAACAAAATTGTTGTCAATCATGAGGTTGGTGCTAGATACTTTCCTTGCAGGCTCATTAATCAAATTATAAGGGCGTGAATCATCTCAAAGCTCTGATAAGCATGTAAATGTACTCGACTTTACACCCGGACGATTCACTTCAAATCATACATTCACACGCAAATCTCAATCTGCACATATACAACCAGTAAAACCACTATAACTCTTAGCACTTACTTCTTAAAGATTCAAAATTTCTGATATGCTCATCACTAATCAACTGAAGCATTCTTTTGGGTGTAAATAGATTTACTGACAACTTACCAATCCACCAAAAAAAAAAAAACAAAACACAAAATTGTTTCTTAAATGAAAAATTAAGTCTTTCCCGTTGAAGGTGCTTCCTTTTGCTGCTTAAATCGATATGAGATGGGAGAGAGATCAGGGAAAGTTACCCATTTTCCATTTTTCTAAGACCAATAGTTCAAAATTAAAGACTGGTTTACTTTCCCACCAATTCTGGGGAATGTAGTAATCAAGGTGCTGGAGTTCTAGGTCAAGATGATGAATTCAAATCCGTTCTTCTACGTTAAAACAAAGAAAGAGAATTGGGAGAGTAGAGACTAGAGAGAGAATTTAAGCGATCTTACAGCGATTAATCGGGTCAGAGTCTGGCGAGGCGGGTAATCAACGGTGTGAGAAATTGGGGATAAGTCTGGCTGTTGCTGGAGGAAATGTGCGAGTCACACTCGGGATTACGGAGCTTCCACAAATCTATCGACCCCTTCAGCTGACACGTGTGGGTTCGAAGCTTTTGTAATTTGCTCTAGGGTTTTTCTACTTGCACTTTTCTTTTTTATATATATGATAAGTTTGAACTCTTTCATTTATTAATGATTAAAATAGGTAAAAAAAACAAAAAACAAAAAAATGTACTCTTTCATGGAATCAGTATTAATTAAGAGCACAAGTCTTAAGGTTAAATTTTGAAAACCCTACACTTGCTCTTAATGTGGCGGTTTAAGTTGTCTAGGTGAAAGAAGATGCTTACTGTTTGGCTCCAAAACCAGATGGCTTGTAAACTGACTCTTTTGAGCGTGTGTGCAGGCGTGCCAGCACCGTGGGGTGCAGTCGTCGGGGAGTCCCTTGACCTGACTTCTTGAATCAAACGATGTGGACGAGGAGAGCACCAATCTCGTCACAAGGTTCTTTTCTATGCCTTTTGAAAAAAGACTTCTTTGCCTTTCAGAAAAGGACTTCTTTGCCTTACGGGTAAAGACTTTGGTTGTGATCTCTTTGCGAAACCGAGTCGATACTCAACGTTGTAGGTTGAGCAAAGTAATCACCGGAAAGTTGAGGAGAAAGCACAGGGTTTGCTAAAGTGTGACTTTAGCTTCGTTAGGTTACAACGGCGTTACCTTTGCTTCGCTGGTTTGCAAGCAAGTTACATGTTGGTTTGCTCCGGAGAGACTTTGATAATCGTAGAGATTGATTTGAGAGTTGTGTTTTTTCCGTCCTTGAAACCTGGTATTTATACTAGGGTTTCGACTGTTCCTTGCTATCGAAGAATTATTGATTGTCGTTTCCTATTCAATCTCCGCTACTTGATTCCAATAAGGTCTTGTTTTCCTTATGGATTTTGGAATGGGCGAAGCTGTAACCCAAACCCAAGTAGACTTATTTTTGGGCAGTAAGTATCAGCCCGCTATGCTAAACCCACTAAAGGATCTTGCCAAAAATACTTTTGGGCTCAAACATTGCCCCTCACGCCTCGAAATCAGGCCCGTGAAAATATAACTGATTGAAGGGGACTTAAACGACATGTTCGCTGATCAAAACAATGTCAGTAATGAAGGTTGCGCCTGTTCGCTTCGCGAAACGTCTTTTCATCGTATCGTTTCCCTTACAAAAACTCTTATTTAAACTAAAGCCACTTCAGACCTGTCACATCAGAAACTCTTTCAGTCCCCTAAATCCCGTAAAACCCTTCTTGCTTCATCATCCTCTTACAGCAAACCAGAAATGGCTTCCCCAAAGAAAATGATCATCGATCAGGAGGAGGAGGAGGAGATCAATGAGAAGGCCGCCCACACTTGGGGAACCAGTATCGGGGCTCGCTGTCACATCCACACCACTATTCAAAGGCCATTGTTACTGAGGCTTTCTGATAATCACGCTGGCCTGGGCCCAGCACCGCTAGATTTCATCCCGGACGACGCTATTGCCCTTCATGGCCTGCCCATCCGACGACCCATTCCAGTCCTCCGAAGGACCGCCGGAGATTTCAGAAGTTGGGGCGCGGATCACCACCGAGCCAAAATAGGGTACTGGTCATCCAATATCAGTGCCGCAGAGCTTTCATGGTATCGCGAAACGCGAGCGTGAGATTTGGGTTGTTGGAACGCGGCAGGTAATACCCACACCATCGATCTATGTTTTAATCTCCCGTGCGGCGGCAATCGCTCACCGCTTGCCGCCTTTCTCTGCTTCTGGAACACCGCCACCAACACTTTGACCTTTCGCTTTGGTCAAATAGGTATCACCTTGCTCGATATTCTCACTATCACTGGGTTACCCATTTATGAGGAGCCATACGTGCATGGTCAATTCGACTCTACCACCTTCACCACGACCATGAACCAGACTGGTCGTAGCGCTCACAAGCACCTCTTACCCAAGGTGGCTGGCCCACTACTGCAAAGAGCACAACACCACCGGAGGCATTGCTTTTCTAGAGTACTGGCTCTGCCGATTCATTTTCTGTATTTCCTCCAACAAGCCCACTGGTCCTTGGACTTCATTGGCAACAGCCCTCTACAACGGCCACCGCATCGGGCTGGGACAACCGATGTTAGGTGCTCTCTACCACACCCTGTACCAGGCGGTCACGCATCCATTCGAGACCAACATCTCAGGTCCCTTTTGGATCCTCGATTTCTGGATTCAGGTTTACTTTCCTTTCTTCCGTCGCGAAGACATCCCACTGCTTCCACCGGCCAACACCCTTCTAGGTCAGTGGCTGTGCCGCAAGGCAAGGTACGCATCCCCACCATACTCCGAGTGTTTCTCCTATCTGTATATTCTGCACGAAATGCCATACTGTGATTTGGTGCTTGGACGAAGATTCTCGTCTCCACTCGAAAACGGATTCCTTCCTGGGGACAGCAATTACAGCGACCACGCGCGCTTGGCTTTCCGCCGCGCTATCTCCTGCTCAGACATCAGACTCGCGACTGAGGAACTCAGTTATGAGCTTTACGCGCCCAACCACTTTGCTCGCTAACTTGGTCTAGTCCAGCTAGTGCCCTTCCCTCTCTACGATGCTTGGAACCACAACACCTCCTGGTGTAGAATTGGCCCCCCAACAGGGCCTCTACCAGCACAAAGTACACTCGCGCTGGTTGATCTCCCTGATTGGGCCAATTCCCTCACCCCTGTTGATTGGAATGCTGAAGACTATGAGCAGTGGTGGTCAGAAGTCTCTGTCAATTGCTGGAGACAAAGGGATGACAAACTCTTCACGACTATCTTCGAGGGACTGAGATACCCCTACGACGCTGACACTGAGTTACTAGCTCGTTTTCCTGAAGAGGAACCCCGCTTGCCACCACCTGAGCCGGATCAGCGACCCGCGCAAGCCCCGCGTCCTGCTCAAGTTGGAATCGTGATTCACGAGCCTATCCAAGAGGTAAGTTCCCTTAACTGCTAGTTCATTAACGCTTCCTGTATCCATTACCCTTGTTTCTATTTCCTTATCTCCAACTTTACTGTTGCAGAGCAATCGAGCAACCGCGAGCACTCCGTCCATGGATCAAACCACGAAGGGAAAACAAAAAGTAATAGTAACTGAGCCTGAGGTCGAGGATTCTTCTGATGATGAAGACCCAGAAACAGTAAGGAACTCCCTTTCACTTAGCGCTAGCGTATTTCCTCTTAAAGTCTAACTCGATTCTTCCTTCATCTTCACATCTTGCAATTTCTCTGGCCCGCAAACGCAACCGCACTGACCCTCTGACCGATCCATGGGAAGGAGATGAACCAATCGCTGATCGTCTGGTAGAATATTCTCAAAGCAAGCGCTGAAATTCTTCTTTTTATATATACCCCAAGTCCAAACCTTATAACGCTCCTCATTTGCAGGTTCGTCGCAGATCCTCTAGCCAAACTGGGGAAGGGTCATCTGCACCTCCACTTACCAGCACAAGTGATCCCTAATTGGCCCTGGTTCTAGTGCAGGTCTTGGATGATAGTTCGCCTGAAGTTGAAGAAAGAGAACTGCCACCAGATACTTCTCGCGAGCAAGTAGTGCTTGACTTGGTTCCAGACTCTGGCGAAGCTGCCCAAGAACCAGTGCCTCTAGTAATTCTCCACAAACCTCCTACTGAAGAGGTATAATTTCTACCAAGTGATGTATTCTGATTCCTGCTTCTTTCTGTATTATAATGTCTCTCTGTAGGGTCAAAATGCTGTTCCCCATGAGGATGCAGCTGTCACTGCTGAGGAGGAGATAGCTGTCGACCACCCTACTGAACCAGACGACGATAACTTCGTTGATCAGGAAGTTGCCCCCCGAGCACCTGAAAGTAGAGGAGGAAGCAGAAAATCCTGAGCCAGCGCCAAAGTCGACTCCTGCCGCGGAGCCCCCTGAGGCTCCTGTTAATGCGGAACCAAACCTGCTACCTGCGCCTCCCTCCAGATTAGAGAGACTGGCTCGCATGCTTGAAGTTATCCCATCTGGGGTAGTTGATGATGCTAGAGAAGGCCTTCGTCGTCTCTTGGGACCTGATATCCTGACTCCTGGCGCACATGCGAGAGTTCTGGAGTACCTCCGAGTTCTTCTCTGTGAGCATGCTATCACTGAGGATCAATTCTGTGAAGTCGATGAACTGTTGGAGGCACTTCCCCAATGGCTGAATGAGAGGGCGGCCGCGAGCGCGCAAGCCAGACAGACCCAGGCACATTATCAAACTCTCGCTCAGCGGATGGATCGTATCCTGATCAGAGATTTGAGGCTCGCGCAGAATCATCTCCGGTCTCAACTTCGGGAAATCCAGGCCCAACTAGATGTTATGACTACTAGGCTTGCCTATGAGGAGTCTCTGCTAGAACAACCACTAGCCGCCTCTGAAACTTTATCCCAGGATCTGGCTCAGGCTCGCGAAGCAGCCCAGCAAGCAATACGAGCAGCTGCCGATGCCAGCTTTCGCTTGGATCAACATCTCCTCCGCTTGTCCTATGCAGGCCGAAATCTTTAGGCCTCTATCATTAGGCCCATTATTTTGTATGAACAATATTTTTATCATTATTTAATTAAATATTTGGCCCACATTGCCTGGCTCAAATATTTGCCTATATATATACGGGAAGTGTTTTGACTCTGCCTTTTAATGCGTATTCACCAGTTGAAAAGATGATCTTGGAATGGAGCGAAGTGGTTATCTCCTTGAAGACTGCTCCGCTTTCCACGCATTGTCAGTCCCTTCATTTTCGAGATCCTCTCATTCAATTCTATTGATATTCCCATTGATGGCATTGAAAGTACCCCAACTGCCCGTCGAACAGTTGAGCCACTGAGGTTGGCTCTATAAATACCTGTACTTTGGAGAAGTGAAACCAACACAAACATGGCTTTCCCAGAAATATCTTTACAAGCCTTGCTTCTCTTCCCTTCTTTTCTGAAATCTTCCCCACACGATTTCGCCCTTAGCCTCTAAACCTTAGGCTTTAGCTTAATCTCATGGTCTGGGTAGGTTTTATAGCCTAATCTCAGATCCAGTCGCATGTCTTTGGTCTCTGAAAACCCAGATGAGATTCACCGGTTTCTGTTAGACTGAAGAACACGTGGCGTTCCTAACGTTGGATAATATAGTCTAGGGATTCCCTCTCATCAGATGTTCCGGTATGGAGCAAAACGAAGAAGGGCGGAAGGCCACTCTGGGCCTATCGTTCTTCTTACGCAGTCTACCTCTGGGATTTGATGAAATGACTTTTGTTTTTCCCCCGGAGGTAGATAAAGCAACTGGGTCGCACTCTCCTGAAGACGCCATATCCATCCCGGAGGATAACCATCTGGAAGGGTTGTGATGGATTATTTCCTTCCTTCTTCTTCCAGTACCAATGAATGCAGCGGTGACTCAGATCAGAGGAGGGTGAAGAGAGGAAAAGGAAGAGTGATCACTTCTCTGCCCCCTTTTATGCAAGATCCAGAAGCTCTTTGAAGATATGAAATCCATATAGTTGTTTTAACCAATTTTTGGCTTTGTCACTGTAAATGTAATTGTCACGAAAATATTGTACTGCTTCTGGCCACAAAGCCATTTTATGAATACAATGAAATTTTTCTGATTTTGTTATTGTGGCAACAATTATAAGGCCTCTGGAATAGGCCCTTACATATATTCCAAACACATATTGTCAAGAAAATTTTGAAAATTTGAACAGAAAATTGTTAAAAGACTATTCAAAACAAGCAACCCAAATCCAGTAGCCTCAATCAAGGCCTGGTTACATAGTATTGCCCCCTAGTGTTCGTAGGTGGAGCAAATACAGAAGGATAAGGCCATAGGAAAGGCCTACATAAAGTGAACCAAGGAACACTAGGCTTGCCCCCCGGAAACTGAAGAATATGGGGGATCGTCGAATTCCCAAACATTGGGATAATACTTTTTTAGGAAGCGACCATTGATGGGGTTGCAGTGGAGGTCGCCATCCAAATCTTTGAGGTGGAAAGCCCCACGCTCCAAAATCTGGTGGATAACAAAAGGCCCTTCCCAGCGCGGAGTCCACTTACCGCGGCCGGTCAACTTTTCGCCAAAAGGAAGCACTGCCTTCCAAACGATGTCACCCTCTTTGTAACTGCGGCCACGCTTCCTATTATCATAGGTGCGAGCGATGTGCTGTTTTTCCTGTATCAAGCAATCCAAAGCCTCTAAGCGCTTTTCGCTCAAGTCTTCATGCTCCTGCCACATTGCCTGAACATACCCGATCAAATGATGTTGATCATGTACGCGTAGTGATCGAACATTTAGCTCCAAAGGAAGGACTACATCATGGCCAAACATGAGAGCATATGGTGTTGTAGCAGTAGGATTCCGTTTGGAGGTACGGTAAGCCCAAAGCGTCTCGTACAATGTCTCATGCTACTGGCGAGGGTTCTCCGCAAGCATCTTTTTCAATAAGGTAATGACGATCTTGTTACTGGCATCCGCTTACCTTTTGGATTGAATGTAATAGGGTGTACTATGGACAAACTGGATGCCCAAGTCATTGACTACCTGTTCCACATCACCACCCATAAATGTTGCCTCCCTGTTTGAGACCAATACTTTTGGGATGGCAAACCTGCAGATGATATTTCGAAAAATAAATTGGCGAATGGTAGCCCCGGAAGCCTCTTTCAAAGGTTCAGCTTCTATCCACTTAGTGAAAAATTCTGTAGCGACGATGATGAACTTGTCCTGGAGTGTAGAGTGAGGATGAATCATTCCAATTAAGTCCAGTGCCCAGCCTCGCGCAGGCCAAGGTTTGATAATAGGCTGCATGGGGATATTGGGAATATGCTGGACTGGTCCATGTGCCTGACAGTCCTGGCACCCCTTCGCGAAAGCGATATAGTCTTTTAAAATGCTGGGTCAGTAATACCCATGCCTTCTGATGAGCCAGCGCATTTTCGGACCTGCCTGATGAGCCCCCCATATGCCTTGCATGCGCTTCTCGCATTAAGCACTTAGCATCACGACCATAGACACAGCTGAAGTCCATGCCATCTTCGCCACGTAGGCGTAGCTCGTCGCCTCGAAGGAAATAATTCAGAGCCAAAAAACGGATCTTCCTATCTACTGTAGGGCCAGGTTGCTTGAGGTAAGCAATCAAAGGAACACGCCAATCCAGATCAATAGGTTCTAAAACCGCGACCATAGGTTCATCTGGTGGGTCAGAGCGCGCGAACCACGAAGGCAACGTGCGTTTCTCCACTTTAATGATTCATTCACGAACCCCATATTTCATTGTAATCCCTGTAGCCAATTAAGCTAGTTCATTAGTAGCAAAGTTGCGCTCGCAGGGAATATGTTCTAAGTGCACATCCTCAAACTGGACTAAAAGCTCAAACGGGTGGTCTAAGTATGGCACGAGCAATGCACTTAAGCACTTATATGTGTCATGGAGTTGATTGATCACGAGTAAAGAATCGCCGTATAGTTGAACGTCTGGCACTCCTGATTCTAGCAAAAACTCCAGGCCTATAATGAGGGCCTCGTATTCTGCTTGGTTGTTGGTGCACCAGAACTCTAACTGGAAGGAATAGGAAAAACGATCGCCTGCTGGATTTTCCAGGACAACTCCTGCCCCTGCTCATGTGTCCTTTCTGGAGCCATCGAAATACAATACCCAGGGCTGGAGGTAGATCATTGCTTGATATAAATAGGCGAATTCTGGGAAGCATACCAAATCAGGGTGATCCACTGTTGTAACAGCAACTTCTAAATCTCTCACCGCCGGAACGTCAGGCGTAGGATTATGCGCTAAAAAGTCCGCGATGGCTTGACCCTTCACTGCTTTTTGTGGAACATATTAGAGAGTGAATTCTGACAAGGCTAGCACCCACTTACCAATACGACCCCTCAGAATAGGTCGCGACAGCATATACTTAACCAAGTCGGTTTGAGCGATGATGCAAGTTGTGAAAGATAACATATAATGCCTCAACTTGCATGCTGAGAAGTATAGCGTAAGACATAGCTTCTCCATTGGAGTATACCTTATTTCACAATCTGTGAGTGTCCTACAGAGGTAGAAGATGACATGTTCGACTCCTGCCTCATCGTCCTGAGCGAGTAGGCTGCCAATGGAGGCCTCAGCTGCTGAAATATACAATTCTAATGGGAATCCGGCTCTAGGGGGAACAAGCACTGGCGGACTCGCCAAATAGGCCTTTATGTTGTCGAAAGCCTCCTGATGTTTGGGTTCCTAGACAAACTCATTATGCCCCTGTAACCTCAACAGCGGGGAGAAATGCTGGACTTTCCCTGCAGAGTTAGAGATAAAACGTCGTAAGAAGTTGATCTTTCCCAGTAGTCGATGTAACTCCTTTGTACGTGGGGAAGATGAGTTAATTACCGCGCTGGCCTTATCTTCAGGAACTTCAATGCCCCTTTGATGGACTATAAACCCCAGAAAATCTCCTACCTGCACCCCAAAAACACACTTAGCGGGATTCATCTTGGGTCTGTCTAGTCGCATGCGCTCAAAAACCTTTCTGAGATCCAAGATGTGGTCCCCGCGCTTCTTTGACTTCACTACCACGTCATCGATATAAACCTCCAAAATCTTCCCAAGAATGTCGTGAAAGATCAAGTTCATAGCACGCTGATAGGTCGCTCCCGCGTTCTTCAGTCTAAAGGGCATAACCACGTACTCGAAAACACCTGCGAACCCATGACAACAGAACTGCGGTCTTATGTCTATCTTCCTCGGCAACCGGAATCTGGTGATAACCTGCAGTGCCGTCCATGAAGGATAATAATTCATGCCCTGCTTCTGCGTCTACTAACATATCCGCGACCGGCATAGGGTAGACGTCTTTAGGTGTAGCTAAATTAAGGTCTCTGTAATCTACGCAGACCCTTATTTTGCCATTCTTCTTGTGCACATGCACTATATTGGATAGCCACTGATTGTACTTGGCCACTCTTATAATGCCTGACTTATGCATCTTCTCTACCTCCTCTTTGACTAGGACTTGGGTCTCAAATTTTATTCTTCGCAGTTCTTGTTTCACATGCCTCTAGTCAGGGAGTGTTGGCAGCTGGTGGCATACCAAGTCCGGTGACAGCCCTGGCATGTCTTCATATTTCTCCGTGAAGCAGTCTTTGAATTCGTGTAATAAGTCGATGAGCCTATGTTTCTCGCTAGGCTCTAAATACGCGCTGATAGCCACTTTCATAGGCTCAGTAGTAGTTCCAAGGTTAACTTTCTCGGTAGGGTCCCTAACCCTAAACCCCTGTGGGGCGGCCCTTCTGATCGATGCCACTAACCTGCAATGGAGTGATTGGCTCCAAATAGTACCTGGCATCTACGTAATTCGCAGAAATAGGGAATGGGCGAGGATATGCCTTGATCATCTCAACCTGGTCAGTGACCCTGTTCCACATCACCAGTTCCTGATGGAGAGTTGACGGAACACAATAGCTCCGGTGAATCCAATCGCGGCCTAGAATGATGTTATAGGCTGCGTAGCAATCTGTAACAAAGAACGCATGTGCTCCCACTGAGGGACCAACTTTGATTCGCAGGAATAGTATGCCCAACATCTTCGTTACTGTCCCCGCGAAATTCTTAAGCGTTAAGGACGTAGACTGGATCTTTTCTTTCTTGATTTTAAGCAACTGCATAGTCCTGGTAGTGATGACGTTGACCGCGGCTCTGCTATCCACCATGACCTTGCTAACCTTGGTACCGTTGATCTCTGCCGTAATATACAAAGGTCGCATATGTTGGACCATAGCAGATGTGGGTCTTGTGAAGCTCATGAAGAAACACCTGCCGTCAATAGCGTTGGTTTCCAACGGTGCTGCCTCCTCGGTCGGTACAGTCGCTGCTAAGGTAATCTACAAAGGCTGTTCGACATCTTCCTCAGTTTCTACGCATTCCTGTGCAGCGGCTAGCAGCGCATATCTCGCGGGTAACACTTAAACCATGTTACAGGAGGTGTCAATGATATCCGTCTCGTCCATAGCCTCCTCCAGGTCAAGCTCGGGCCCGTCTACCGGTATGTCAGTGTTAAACTGTTTAACCACTCGATCGACCTGAAGATTCCTCTATGAGGCCTTTCGCTTCACCCTGCTGGTGTTCTTGTATCTTCTCCAACTGCTTTGGAGGCTCTGAACTCTGTTCTGCTGTTGAACTCTCCTTCAGGGGTGTCATTACTGCGCTCTGGACCTTTTTAGGTCTCCATTGTAAAGCTTCTGCAGTGTTGCCCTTGCCCCCCAATCTCCCAAAAACTAAGGGTTTGGCTTCTGGTTCTTCGCGAAACAACCTGCGTCTGACATATGGTTGCCTAGTTGGCGAGGTTTCTTTCCTAACTAGCTGAAGGTGTCCTGTCCTTTGTAATCCTGCAGAAAACACTGGGCTTAGTAGCCCCTGACTCCGATCGTGTTTGCTTTTGGAAATTGGGGGGAGCCACCAATGGCTTAGCGGCCAGTGCCTCCATCTCCTTCTGGTATTGTTCAGGAGATTTGACAAGTTGCGAGGGTTTAATCAGGCCCTGATCCAGAGCCTCTAATGCTCCCTTGGCCTCTCCAAACCTGCGCTGCAGCTTCCTTTTCTTAATAGGGCTGATTTCCACTGCTTTCCCTTTCTCTCTTGTGTACCACTTGCCTTCTTTAATAGTGGAGGTTGAAGCAGGTGGGATGTAAGGTTTTGTTAAGACATCTCTGTTCTTCCCATCCTGTCTCTGTTCGGCCGTGGCCGCTCTCAACATTTTAAACAAGTTTGAATCTTTAGGGGATGGTGGTGATTCCTTTCTACCCCTCGCTTTGGGGCTAGAAGGTTGATAATTTCGCGATAGTGAAGCCCACTTGATTGGCGGAAAAGAACCAAAGCGAAAAGTCTGCTCGACTTCTTCGTGTGACACTGGGATGGCACATTCTTCCTTGCATCGCGAGCAAAAGATCACTGGTGAGGCCTCGCTTGTAGGTCTAGCCTTCTTCTTGCCTGGGATCTCGTCCCCTGTTTTCTTCTGTTCTACTAGTGGTCAAGTCCAAGGTCGGTTTCCTTTGGTTCTGTTTGGTCCAGTTGACCTCGACCATGTTAACCCCAGTATCAGGAAAAGGGTTCAGGTCTACTAGCGCTGCCGCGGTCGCCAGAGCTTCTACCTGCAAAGTACCATTATTGAGCCACACCTGAATCTGATCCTTCAGTTTGACACAATCAGTTGTGTTATGATTCCATAGGTTGTGGAATTTGCAATACTTTTTTCCTTTTAGCTGATCTGGTCGAGAGAAAGGCCGAAGTCTATCTTCACCATCTTCGCGGCGATCATCTCGTCTAAAATCTCATGTGCCTTGTTGGCATCATATGTATACGTCGCGAACACAGGTTTAGTGAAGGCTATAGACTTGAGCTTGACAGGTTCCTTGGGTATTTTCAATTGCTTTAAAGCAGAGTTCTTTCTTCTTGTTAGCTCAAAGGCAGAGACATCATTCTCTTCTTCATCCTCCTCGAACTGGACAATTTCTTCGCCAGGATGGTGGTAATAAGGATCATAAGTAGCTAGTTGATAGCTCAACGCTACCACTGTGCGGTGTTTCCCTGACATGTAAGTGCCTTTGGATGAATTCTTTCTGGCGTCAGTCTCCCTAAGAAGATGTTCAAAGCTTCCGACCTCAGTAATAAGCTCTCCCATAGATTGAATCATGCTGCCATGTTGCTTCTTTCACTGGCGGGGCTCCAAACCCTTGATTGCCAACTTAACAGTTTCTTTCTCAGGCAATACCATGTTCAGTTTGGCCTTCTGAATTTGGAAACGTTGAAGGTATGCCACGGCGGACTCAGTGGGTTACTAAGACATCTGAGTGAGAGAAGCCAAGTCAACTTCTGGTTCTGTGGTTCTGAACGTTTCTCGGAAGAGCATCTCCATCGCTGGCCAATCAGCCACTGATCCTGGTCGGAGTTTCGAAAACCATCTGAAAGCAACTCCTGAGAGGGAGGTGCCAAAGATCTGCACTTGAGGATTTCATCATTCTGATACTGGCCGCATTGCACTCTGAACCTGGCCAGATGAGTTACTGCATTCTCGGTGTCTTCCCCTGAAAAAGTAGAAAATATTATATTTTTGTAGCCTATGGAGGCGCGAGCATTATATGCGGCGGGAAGGGCCCCTCATAGATTCCATCCACCTGAGCCTTAGGGTTGCCCATCCTGATCATCTCATCAACCTCATCGCGTCTCACATAATCTAGACTGGGAGGGGGAGGAGGAGTCGCCACAGTCTGGTAAGCTGTTTGTTGTGGTATGGCCTGGCTAGCTGTCATCGTCCCATCTCCCAGCCGGACGGTTCTGGAAGCAGGCTGTTGGAGATTTATCGCTGGTGGGGATGCATCCTTCACCAGAGCCGTTATCTTGATTGGGCTTCCTGTCTGGTCAATGCCGTAATAATTATCTGGGAGTTCATGATAAAAATTCTCCGCCCCATCGCTGTCATATTGAGTGAATCAAACAGGGTCGGTAGGAGTGCCTTCACCAGTCTTCAGGATCTTACTCTTCTGCGGGGCTTGAGGGGTAGCTTTTGTTCCACCAATCACCAAAGCTCTTTCCTTGCTTTTAGCTGACGCAGTAGCGGCCGGTGTAGATGGTGTAGCCGTGCTGCTGCTAGCCTTCTCCCGAGCATTCGGTGGTATATACTTGCCAGACCCAGAAGGTTGGCCAAGTGAACCAAGGATGGCATTAGGATCCCCTAAAGCTTTGTTCAAAACCTCTTTAGCCTAGTTCAACTCAGCTCTCTGCATGGCGACCTCTGTTGCAAGGTTAAAACCGTCTTTGCGCATGGCTGCGATGTTGGCTGCAGTATCTTTGTTCTGGGTGTTAACAGTGTTAACAACACTCAGAATTTCATCATACTGCGTACGAGTGGTGTCAGCAATCTTGTCAGTATGCATTCGGGCCTCTTTAGCAAGGCGGCGTGCATGTTCTTTGCCCTCCTGGATGTTCCGTTCCATTCGCTGATCATATTCGCGTATCTGCTGCTCCGACCTTGCAATCGAAGCGGCTAGATGCTTTCCAAAATTCTCGTAGTTGAGCATAAGGATACAGATACGTTTGTCCAGGCTAGCATCCTTAGAGATGATGATGGGTTCAAATTCAGCTCCAATCGTCTCCTCGACCGTTGTGGTTGCGGAGGACACTGTCTCCACAGTAGGAGATTTCTCGCCCTCAGTGGTGGATAGTTGATTTGTCTCAGGTACAATTGACATGTCTGATGATGCTAAGTCGAGAGAGAACTTTTCTGTCACCTGTTCTTCAGAAAGACCACGACAGTCCGCGCGAGAATGCGGTCTATAACTGGATGTCTTATGTTTTGGGCAGTTAGCGTAAACCTTTTGGTAAGGGTTCTCGCTTGACTTTCCAATGATTACGTTCACGAAGACACATTATGCAATCGTTCTACTGGGCGTGCCAAAATGTTTGGTTCCAAAACCAGATGGCTTGCAAACTGTCTCTTTTGAGCGTGTGCATAAGCGTGCCAGCACCGTGGGGTGCAGTAGTCGGGGAATCCCTTGACCTGACTTCTTGAATCAAACGATGTGGATGAGGAGAACATCAACCTCGTCACAAGGTTCTTTACTATGCCTTTCAGAAAATGACTTCTTTGCCTTACGGGTAAAGACTTTGGTTGTGATCTCTTCGCGAAACCGAGTCGATACTCAACGTTGTAGGTTGAGCAGAGCAATCACCGGAAAGTTGAGGAGAAAGCACAGGGTTTGCTAAAGCATGACTTTAGCTTCGTTGGGTTGCGAGGGCGTTACCCTTGCTTTGTTGATTTGCAAGCAAGTTACAGGTAAGTTTGCTCCGGAGAGGCTTTGATAATTGTAGAGATTGATTTGAGAGTTGTTTTTTTTCCGTCCTGAAACCTGGTATTTATACTGGGGTTTCGACTGTTCCTTGCTATCGAATGATTATTGATTGTCGTTTCCTATTCAATCTCCGCTACTTGATTCCAATAAGGTCTCGTTTTCCTTATGGATTCTGGAATAGGCGAAGCTGTAACCCAAACCAAGTAGACTTATTTTTGGGCCGCAGGTATCGGCCCTGCTATGCTAAACCCACTAAAGGATCTTGCCAAAAATACTTTTGGGCTCAAACACTTACATTTTTATTCATGTAATTTTAAAAGGAGGTTTAGATTTGAGTTGAATAAAAAAGATTGGAGGAAATTAGATCAATATTGGAGGGATTTGAAGCCACACGTTAGCAACATATTCGCAATGGGGTTGTACATTTCATGCCATGCCATGCAAATTTGGCACGAAGTTGGATCTCCGTATTGTTGGTTTTTTTATCTTTGCTATACCTACTACAATTGCTTATGAGTCATGTGTTGTTTGATGCAGGATTTGCTGTAAAGGAAGATCTTGTGCATTAATGCGATTATTATTGTAGTTTGGACTCTATAATGTTAGATCCCTCTAACGGTTCTTGATTGATATTTAACTCCACAAATGTACGAGTATTTTTCGATAACAAAAAGGTCTTTGATTCGATAAAGAAAACACTAATCGCATATTGTGTTATGGATCAGGTTAGCAACATATTCGCAATGGGGTTGTACATTCCATACGATGCCATGCAAAGTTGGCACAAAGTTGGATCCCCTAATTGTCCGTTTTTATTTTTGCTATACTTACTACAGTTGCTTATGAGTCACGTGCCGTTTGATGTAGGATTCGTTGTAAAAGAAGATATTGTGCATTAATGCAATTAACTTTTATGCGAAGATCCTTCTAACTGTTATTGATTAATATGTAACTCCACTAATGTACGAGTATTTTCATATAACAAAAACTTCTTTGATTTGATAAAGAAAACACTAATTACATATCGTATCATATAAATCTTTTTAATCACATATCATATCATATAATTTTTTTTTTGTCTGAAATCACATATCATATCAGACTATCTAAATTTCTAATGTTTTACATTTCCACGTAACAAATAAACATTTAATATAGGTTAATACAGGAAAGGAAAAGCAAGCAGGCCATTTATTTCCAAAGAAGAAAAGAAGAAGAAAAAGATGGCGTGGAATAAATAAATTTGCACACTAATCAAGTTCATCAGACGGCAAAGGAAGGCTTCAAGAAGCAATGCCAATAGTAGAAGTAAATTGTGATGCCCAAAATAAACGGCAAAAAGGCATTAGAATCATGCGACTCTTGATATGATTGGTCTAGCAGGCTTCAGACGTGGCCCTATAGCTGCAAAAGAGGGCACAAGCCCTGCCCACACAGGATCTTCCCAAACCACGTGCTGCATTATCCTCCGGGTCCCACCTCACGTGCAACAAACTACGGCTCGGATGAGAGGGACACACCCACGTCCAGCAAAACAAAATAACGCCTGGATGCACCAGATCGCGACCCCCAGTAGACGCGAAATTAGGGGAAAAAAAAGAAGAAGAAGAAGAAGCGCAGGTTAACTATAATGCGCCGCTGGTTTGTCCAAATAAGCTCCTTCTTCTTGTTAAGGCTCACCACACACCCTCGTCTTCCTCCTCCTCTTTCTCTAAAGAAAACAAAAAATGAAAAAAGATAAAATAAACAGGGAAATTAATTAAATCAAGCTAAAACGGAAAAAACGAAAACCAGAGTGAAAGGGAGAGAGGGGAGTGTACACGAAAACCATATGAAGCACCAGCAGAGCAGCTCATCGTCACCGTCGCAGTCGTCTGAGGCGGTCCCGTCGTCGTTGTCGTCGTCGTCGTCCACTGTGACGACGGACCAATCACATCCCGCCACCTCGAACTCGGCAGCCGCGGCGGAGAAGGCGGCGGCGCCGGAGGACCTGGCGGTGGGGTCGAGGGACGGCGGCGGGGCGCAGGAGACGGTGACGGTCGATCGGAGAGGGGAGTACTCGGCCGTGTGCAGATGGACGGTGCAGAATTTTCCGAGAATCAAAGCTAGGGCACTGTGGAGCAAGTACTTCGAGGTGGGAGGCTACGATTGCCGGTTGTTAATATACCCTAAGGGTGACTCACAGGCTCTGCCTGGGTACATCTCCATCTACCTCCAAATCATGGACCCGCGGGGCACCTCCTCCTCCAAATGGGACTGCTTCGCCAGCTACCGCCTCGCCATCGTCAACGTCGCCGACGATTCCAAGACCATTCACAGGGACAGCTGGCACCGCTTCTCCAGCAAGAAGAAATCACACGGTTGGTGCGATTTCACCCCCTCCTCTACTGTTTTTGATTCCAAGTTAGGTTATCTTTTCAATTCCGACTCCGTTTTGATCACCGCCGATATTTTGATATTGAATGAGTCCGTTAATTTCACGCGAGATAATAATAACGAGCTGCAGTCATCTGCCGGCTCCATGATGTCATCTTCCGTCGTGGCCTGCCCTGTCTCCGATGTGTTGAGCGGCAAGTTCACTTGGAAGGTGCATAACTTTAGCTTGTTTAAGGATATGATTAAGACGCAGAAGATAATGAGCCCGGTGTTCCCCGCCGGAGAGTGTAATTTGAGGATTAGTGTTTATCAGAGCACTGTCAATGCTGTAGAGTATTTGTCAATGTGTTTGGAGAGCAAGGATACTGACAAGACGGTTGTGTTGTCCGATAGAAGTTGTTGGTGTTTGTTTCGAATGTCTGTGTTGAACCAGAGGCCGGGGTCTAATCACATGCACAGGGACTCGTATGGGAGGTTTGCTGCCGATAATAAGAGCGGGGATAATACCAGCTTGGGGTGGAATGATTATATGAAGATGTCAGATTTCGTTGGGCCAGAGTTGGGGTTTTTGGCAGATGATACCGCGGTGTTTAGTACCTCATTTCATGTGATAAAGGAGTTTAGTAGCTTTTCGAAGAATGGGGGATTGGCTGCAGGGAGGAGTGGTAGTGGGGCGAGGAAGTTGGATGGACATATGGGGAAATTTACTTGGAGGATTGAAAATTTCACAAGGTTGAAGGATCTATTAAAGAAGAGGAAGATAACGGGTCTGTGCATCAAGAGCAGGAGGTTTCAGATTGGGAATCGGGACTGTCGGCTCATTGTTTATCCCCGAGGTAGTAATCATTATTGCATTGGAGAACTGTTTGTTTTTCTATGCTTAATTACTGGTTGTAACCATCGATAACTCTTTTCTTTTTTTGAATTATTGTGTCGCATATTTATGAAATCATGCGGTACATCGTTTACATACAGATTTATGAGGACTAGTAGTACCTTTATCATCCTTATTGAATATGGTTTTACATGACCCTCACTATAATTCCACCACTTGAACGTTTTGGAGCTGCATCTGCAGTTACTTGCCATCATGGGCCACTGCAAATATGGTATGTATTAATGCTATCAAAGATAGCATAATTGCATAAGCCACATGGATTGCATCTTTTGTTTATACTCTGATCCTTGCGCTCAATATGACTTGAGCTTAGTTTGGAATGCTCATCTTGTTCATAGGACTGTGTATGTCAAGAAATTTGATATTCCATTGGGAAAATAAAGTCTTTCTAATGTCATAGACAGAACAAATATTGCTTAGCTTGTCGTGAGAGAGTTCTGATGAAAACTTGCCATATTTTTTTGGTGGTACCAGGGCAGTCTCAGCCACCATGTCACCTTTCGGTCTTTCTTGAAGTTACAGATTCACGGAACACTGCCAATGATTGGAGTTGTTTTGTGAGTCATCGCTTGTCTGTTGTGAACCAGAAGATGGAAGAGAAGTCTGTCACAAAGGAGTCTCAGAACCGCTACTCTAAAGCTGCAAAGGACTGGGGTTGGCGTGAATTTGTGACGCTTACTAGTCTCTTTGATCAAGATTCAGGGTTCCTTGTTCAGGACACTGTTGTATTCTCTGCAGAGGTCCTTATATTGAAAGAGACATCAATTATGCAGGATTTGATTGATCAGGATACCGAGTCTGCTACCCAGATTGACAAGAATGTAAAACGAAGCTCTTTTACATGGAAGGTGGAGAACTTCCTGTCTTTTAAGGAAATAATGGAGACCCGAAAAATCTTTAGCAAATTCTTTCAAGCTGGTGGATGTGAGCTTCGGATTGGTAAGCTGTTGTTAGGCTTTTTTTCCCCTAAAGACACAGTTTATGATCTTTGCTTAAACTTTTGTGTTTCCTCAATGCAGGGGTATATGAGTCCTTTGACACCATATGTATTTATTTGGAGAGTGATCAGTCAGTTGGCAGTGATCTGGACAAAAATTTCTGGGTGCGATACAGGATGGCTGTTGTGAATCAAAAGAACCCTCCCAAAACTGTGTGGAAGGAGTCTTCCATATGTACAAAGACTTGGAACAATTCTGTTTTGCAATTCATGAAGGTTTCAGATATGTTGGAGGCAGATGCAGGGTTTCTTGTCCGTGATACTGTTGTTTTTGTATGTGAAATATTGGACTGCTGTCCTTGGTTTGAGTTTTCAGACCTAGAGGTTAGTGTTTATAAGCCTTTTTCAGTTATAAACTGTCTGCTATTTATTATTGATGAAGTTGCTTTAAAACTTAAAGCATGCTAAATGGCAGTCTGTCTGATGGTAAAGTTTCTTCAGTCATGATATCAAGCCTTGATCCCACAGTGTTTTTTCCTTTTCAGATCATGCTGGCAGTTTTATGTAGTTTTGTTTTGTTTTTTATTTATTTTTGTTTGGCTTCTTTAGCTAACATATGGTCTTGGATATATCCATGGAGTTCTCATTGATGGTGAACGTGATTATTGTGTCTAGTTCGCTTCCATTATTTGTCTAAAAATGTTTAGAATAAGGAACAACTACATTTCTTGACCATCAATCATCTGTCTTCAACTATGACAATTGGAAATGATTTTAACTTCAATCAGTCGAGTTATATGTCTATCATTTGGCTCATTATTGGAGAAGATAATTTTACGAAAGCAGTATTATGAATGTTTTCCCTTCTACATTTATGTTGGGTTCCTATACCAATATTGATGTGCATCTTGGCTCAGGTTTTTGCTTCTGAGGATGATCAGGATGCGTTGACAACAGATCCTGATGAACTTGTTGATTCTGAAGATAGTGAAGGAATAGGTGGTGACGAAGAAGATATCTTTAGAAACCTGCTTTCCAGAGCTGGATTTCACCTCACGTATGGAGATAATCCGTCACAGCCACAGGTTACTTTACGAGAAAAGCTTCTGATGGATGCGGGTGCCATTGCTGGTTTCCTGACTGGACTTCGTGTTTATCTTGATGACCCTGCTAAAGTAAAGCGCCTGCTTCTTCCAACCAAGCTTTCTGGTAGCGGTGATGGAATGAAGGTCTTAAAGAATGATGAATCTTCTCCTAGTTTGATGAATTTACTAATGGGAGTCAAAGTGTTACAGCAGGCTATTATTGATTTACTTTTGGACATTATGGTTGAGTGTTGCCAACCTACAGAAGGGAGTTTTAATGGTGATTTATCTGATGGAAACTCAAAAACTCCAGATGGAAGTGGAGCTGCTAGTCCGCTGCAATCTGATAGAGAAAATGGAGCAACAGAATCTGTGCATTGTCCCGTGTATGAGCGATTGGATGCCAGTGTTGATGAAAGTACCAGTGCTTCGGCTGTTCAAAGTTCTGACATGCACGGGGTTGGTATCCCAGGAAAAACTCTTCCTGGGCAGCCAATTTACCCCCCAGAAACATCTGCAGGGGCATCAGAAAATGTGTCCCTTCGTTCAAAGGTAATATACTTTGTTGCTGAAGTGTCTTATTATTTAGCTTATGTTATAGTACTTACTGTTTAAACACTTGAATTGTAGACTAAGTGGCCAGAGCAATCTGAGGAGCTCTTAGGATTGATTGTAAACTCACTGAGAGCTTTGGATGGAGCTGTTCCACAAGGCTGTCCTGAACCAAGACGTAGGCCTCAGTCTGCACAAAAGATCGCTCTTGTACTGGATAAAGCTCCTAAGCATTTGCAGCCTGATCTGGTGTCTTTGGTGCCCAAGTTGGTTGAACATTCAGAGCATCCACTTGCTGCCTTTGCACTTATTGAACGATTGCAAAAGCCAGATGCAGAACTTGCATTGCGGACGCCTGTAAGACTCTCTGATCTATTCATGTACTTAGTGTTTTTGAGAAGATAAATTTCCTATTCGCAGATGCTCTTTTATACATGCTGTACAGAAAGAAAAGCGTTTTTAGAATATATATTCTGATTCCAAGTGCACATTAGGTTAATGTGTACATAGTATGTTTTAGTTTAAATGGGAAACAGTCTAGCTACCGTGTGCATACTTGCTCAAATCAGTCTGTTCTGCTTGCATTGTTCTTCTCTAAGTTATATGTATCTTATTTCCCAGGTTTTTGGTGCTCTGAGTCAACTGGACTGTGGCAGTGAAGTGTGGGAACGGGTTTTATCTCAATCTTTAGAGTTTTTGTCAGATTCAAATGATGAACCTCTTGCTGCAACCATAGATTTCATATTTAAAGCTGCATCCCAGTGCCAACACCTACCTGAAGCAGTATGTATATAACATCTTTCAATTTGGATTATTTGAAAGAGAGAAATCCTAATTATGTAATTACTTTAAACATGGTTTTCCTTTAACCTTATGCAAACTTCTTTCTTCATCATTGTAGGTCAGATCTGTTCGTGTTAGGCTAAAGAATTTGGGTGTCGATGTTTCTCCTTGTGTCCTTGAATTATTAAGTAGAACTGTAAATAGCTGGGGAGATGTTGCTGAAACTATACTTAGAGATATTGATTGTGATGATGATTTTGGTGATAGTTGCTCGACTATGCATTCTGGGCTTTTCTTGTTTGGAGAACATGGGCCTTGTTCGGAACGGTTTCATTTGGTGGACGAGCAGGCTTTCCGGCCTTGTCGCCATTTTTCTGATATTTACATCTTGATTGAGATGTTATCCATACCTTGTCTGGCTGTAGAAGCCTCTCAAAAGTTTGAGAGAGCTGTAGCTCGTGGTGCTATTGTGGCTCATTCTGTGGCCATGGTTTTGGAAAGGCGCCTTGCTCAAAGATTGAACCTTGATGCTAGATTTGTTGCGGAAAGCTTTCAGCAGACAGATTTGGTAGTAGAGGGAGAAGCCAGTGAACAGCTGAGAGTACAACAAGACGATTTTACTTCAGTTCTTGGTCTTGCTGAAATGTTGGCCCTCTCTAGAGATACTTGTGTTAAGGAATTTGTGAAGATGCTCTACACATTATTGTTCAAATGGTATGCTGACGAGTCTTATCGAGGGAGAATACTAAAGAGACTTGTTGATCGTGCCACTAATACTACAGATAGTAGTCGTGAAATTGATCTAGATTTTGATATATTGGTGACACTAGCTTCTGAGGAGCAGGAAATTGTTAGACCAGTTTTGAGTATGATGCGGGAGGTTGCTGAACTTGTAAATGTCGATCGGGCTGCTCTTTGGCAGCAGTTATGTGCTAGTGAAGATGAAATCATTCGCATGCGGGAAGAGAGGAAAGCAGACACTGCTAACATGGCTAGAGAAAAAGCTGTTATATTGCAAAAACTGAGTGAATCCGAGGCCACTAACAACCGTCTTAAGGTACTTGTTGTCTTAACTGGTGATATGGCTAGGATTATCGCATCTTATTTATTCTTTTCGGAGAATGTTAGAATTGATGCATGTCATGATGTGGCAGTCTGAAATGAAGGCTGAGAATGACCGCTTTGCTCGAGAAAAGAAGGAGCTCTCGGAACGAATACAAGAAGTTGAGAGTCAGCTTGAGTGGCACCGCTCAGAGCGAGATGATGAAATTAGAAAGCTCACTACAGATAGGAAAGTGTTTCAGGATCGTCTTCATGATGCAGAGACACAACTCTCTCAATTGAAGTCCCGAAAACGTGATGAATTGAAGGTATGGTATTATTATTATTCTAGTCATCTCTTATGATCTCTCTGCCTTTTATCAGGAGCTGATTTTCTTCAATATTTCATATTTATCTCAAAAGGGTCTTCTCTTTCCCATCTTCGTCCACTTGCTGCACCTGCAATTGCATTTTTAGATTTAAATTGTGCTTTTTGATTGTTTAAAAGTCGTCAACTTTTCTCAGCATGCCAACCTGAGTTTTGAACTTTTGACAACTTGTTCCTATTGTGATTGTGGATCTCCAATAGTGTATTTCTTCTCTGCTACATCTTTATTATGTTTTGGTCAAAATATGATTTTGAAATTAATCTGTAGTCAAAAAATCTGCATGTCTAATGGTTGAGTATTTACCGTTACACCCAAGGTCCCTAGTTCAACATCCCCCTCCCTCATCATTACTTGAATAATTTAAAATTTTAATTCATTATAAACGGCTGATGATTTTTTTATTAAGCCATGCCTTTTTCTAACTGCAATTGATGAATTTGACAGAAAGTTGTGAAGGAGAAAAATGCTCTAGCTGAAAGGTTGAAGGGTGCTGAAGCTGCACGTAAAAGATTTGATGAAGAACTTAAACGGTATGCCACAGAGAAGGTGACTCGAGAAGAAATTCGACAATCTCTGGAGGATGAAGTACGGAGACTGACACAAACAGTAGGACAAACAGAAGGAGAGAAACGAGAGAAGGAAGAGCAGGTTGCTCGGTGTGAAGCCTATATTGATGGGATGGAATCAAAACTGCAGGCCTGCCAGGTTTTTGCCTCAGCATAGCCTATGCTTTTTCTTCTTCCTTCTTATGATCATCCTCTTCCTGTTCGTTTTCTAGCTACTTATTTTTTTCACTAGAAGCAGCTAGTTCTGGAGGCTTAAGCATCCTACGATAAATCTTATATGCAGAAGAACAATAGTAGAATGTGGTTTGATTGATACGTCCTCTTTATCTCTTGCAGCAATATATTCATACCCTTGAGGCTTCACTTCAGGAAGAAATGTCCCGGCATGCTCCTCTGTATGGTGCTGGTTTGGAGGCATTATCAATGAAGGAGTTGGAGACACTGTCCCGTATCCATGAAGAAGGGCTCAGGCAGATCCATACCCTTCAGCAGCGTAAGGGTAGTCCAGCTGGCAGTCCCCTTGTAAGCCCGCACACGCTCCCACACAATCATGGGCTATATCCTGCCACCCCCCAAATGGCCGTTGGAGTGCCTCCTTCACTCATTCCAAACGGTGTTGGGATTCACAGCAATGGGCATGTGAATGGTGCTGTTGGACCGTGGTTCAACCATTCTTAGATGCCTAGGGTCACGCCGTTTTTTTTGTGCCAATGTAGGCATTCGTTCTCCCAATAGAGCTGGGTGATATTGCATATTCTTTTTTTTTCTCCAGCTATTTATTGGCATTTTGGCTGTTCGAACTGTTGGAGTACGAGTGGAAATAGGAATAAGATGAAAGATGGAAGAGATGGGTTTCGATCGAATGTGAGAAGTGATTCCAATAGAATTAACAGTTGCAAATGCCAATACACAATTGCCCCCCTTTCCCCAGTTAAAAGTTGATCATAGGCTTTTTGCGAAGTTTTGTTTGATCATGGGCGTAATTTACTGTTTGAAGTTTCTCAAGCAAAATAGGTTTCTTGTATGCCAATTCCATTTGGCTTGAAAGCAATCAATGGCTAAGGTTATGACTCAGCCGGATAATGAGTAACCATCAGATGGGTTGAATTGAGTTTGTCTTTGACTAAATTGCTAACGTTACCTTGATGGAAAGGAAGCTGAATCGAGTCCTTTTTGGACAAAACATAAAGCTTGAATTTGTCATAAACAGAGGCCAAGTTTAACACAATGATTGGAAAGGTGAAGCACTGAAGCATGAATTTTTCATGAAAAAACTTGGAAACCAGATGGTGACATAAACCATTACACACCACACAATAAAAATCGATGCTTCATCCATTTCCAATTCAAGAATGTAGGATAATGTTTTTAGGTTGAAAGTGCCTGGGACATTACCAACTTTAATTAGCATGTAATATTTTTTTGTATGAGAATCTGATATGTTATATTGTTGTATATATTGTTGTGTTGCGGGATCAATTCATATCGACTGTTAAATAAAATAAGTATAACAAGTCAAATTATTGTTATCTAAATCAGACAATTTCGGTGATGTTTAATTTCAGCGATAATCAAGTTAGCTAGAGAAGTATAGATCCTTGATTATTTCATTCCAATATTCATGTAGGTTTTGGTTAAAGATGACGATTTTGAAGCTTATCAAAAAAGAGGACTAAAATATTTGTGATGTCATTGGGTGACGTGTGTCACATATTTGTGGGAGCCTAGGTTTCTAGGCCAGAAACATCGGAAATTATGTGGAACTAAGATTACAATGATGATTAGCGTGGACAAGAATGATCAAAATGCCACGTTTTATTCTGATAAATCTCATTTGACTTCTCTACCGTGTCCCTCTCACTAAGAAACGAAACTTTCCATGATTATTCTTCAAGCCAATCTCTTCCATCCAAAATTTTCCAACCTACTTAAGCTAGGTAATCACTCTCTCATTCCACAAACCCAAACAGCAAAGCACCCAACAATTCTCTCTTGCTGTCACCCTCTTGCATACATTTAGCAAGAGAAATTGTAAGCTACATTTCGTTGCTGATCACAAAACCTTGTATCTTTTGAGAGACAGAGAGAGATCATCTTGATTTCTTTCTCTCTTTGTCTGGGATTTGCTGGTTGGTTATTAGCTGAGCTTCATTGTTCCACAGCTACATTACTTGTGAGCCGCTGTTCGGACCCTTTTAGCTTCTCTGTTTCTTCTTCCATAAGGACAGATCAAATTGCATTTGGAATATCCTAGAGCAAGGTAATTGTATTTTCAGTTCTTAAACCCTAATTTTCAGAACATGTTTTAGCTACTTAAATCATTTTTATGAACATGAGAAATGGGTTCTCTTTTCATGTTTGTTTTTTGTTGCATCATTCAATTTAATTAAAAATTCAAAAGTTCATTCTTTGATTTTATATCCAAAAGTGTCATGCATTCACCGCTCTTTTAGTTATAGAAAACCTTGTGATATATAATATACAACTATAATTAGAAGTGAAGAAAAAACAACTATCAAGTAAGCATTTTTGTAATTACCAGTTTAGCCTCATTTGTTTCAGTTGTTGAGTTGTTGGACCAAAATAAATATGTGGTGAGCTGTTAGAGGCATAAATTACAGCCTCAAATTTGCTGTTTTTTCGGGAAAGCTATTTCACTTGATTTTACCAATTATGCCTCATTTTTACTCTGGCCTCATTTTTGATGCAGTATGAAGAAAGTTTGTTGGCCTTACTTTGATCCTGACTTTCATAATCTCCCAGAAAGGATCTATGGCCCTGTGTAAGTGATCTTCTCCAATTCTTGAAAACCATTTATAGATTCATCAATCGTAGCCCCCAGTAGATCATTACTGATATATAACACAATATAATTATTTATATCAGCGATTTGATAGAACAAACTTTATCATATGTTGCTTTTGCAGATGTAGAGTATCCCTCGACAACGAGACGTTGGAAGATTGCACATTAGTAAAGGTTTGTCAGTACTTCTGTGGATCAAGAACAAACATAATTTCAGGCAAGTATATGATTTATGCTTATGATATTAAATTATTAATCGTGTGGGGTGGTGGTGCAGGTGGATAGCGTGAACAAGCAAGGGCTTCTCCTCGAAGTGATTCAAGTATTGACGGACATGAATCTTACCATCACTAAATGTTTTATATCTTCCGATGCAGAATGGTTCATGGATGGTATGCTGCACATCTGTTCTTATTAATTTTTATAAAATTCACGACAAATTCCCTCTAAATTAGTGACGAGTTTGATCCAACTGCACGTTTTCAGTTGCATCCATTTAATTTCTTAAGTAACTTAATTATGACCGGTTCTGTGCATGCATGCTGCAGTTTTTCATGTTAAAGATGAGAATGGCAACAAACTTACAGACCAGAATGCCATTAACTATATCCAGCAGGTAATTTGTTTTATTCATGATTATGTTTAAAATTAAATGGATGTTATTCGCATTTTAGTTTGTCAAATAGCCCTTGTCAATTGTAGTTTTATTTGTTCAAAATAAGAGTGTAGAATGACAAACTGAAAATGAAAATAACATAGTTAATTAAAAAGGCACACGATGCATAAGCATATTGTACAATACCCTTTAATTAGTTTAATTTTGACGTTGAAATGATTTTCGATAACAGGCCATAGGTACAACTACAGGTCCTCCAGACTCCACCAGGGCCAATGCCTATGCCAGCAATATTTTCGAATCCGAAGACCATAGCGAGCATACGACCATCGAAATGACTGGAACGGACCGCCCTGGTCTCTTCTCGGAGATATCGGCTGCCCTTGCCGATCTCCAATGCAACATAGTTGAAGCCCATGCGTGGACCCATAACGCCCGGCTAGCTTGTGTTGCTCAAATATCTGACCAATCCACTGACGCCCCAATCGACGACCCCCGCCGCCTCGCCACCATCGAAGACCACCTCATCACCGTCCTTCGAGCCACCACAACCGTAAGTCCTTGTGGGAAAGATGCAAACAACCAAGAAGTGAAGACCACAGGGTTTTTAGGAGGAGACTATCAAGGCACCATGACTAATGTCGAAAGGAGGTTACACCAATTAATGCTTTCCATTAGGGACTTTGATGGCCCCAATTTGCGGCCCGCCAGCTCTCCGAGGACGCCATTTGCATGGGATGCTGAGGAAGAGTGTAGGAAGACGGCGGTTTGGATCGAGAGCTGCAAGGAGAAAGGGTATTCCATGGTGAGCTTAGAGTGTAAGGATCGGCCGAGGCTTATGTTTGATACTGTGTGCACTCTGACTGACATGCAGTATGTGATTTTCCACGCTTCCACTCATTGCCATGAAGGATATGCCTTTCAGGTACCCATCTAAAATGACGATTCCCTCACTACATTAATGGATGAAGTGATTTTAATTCTTAACAAGGCTTTTGGATATGGGTACTAATTAATAGTTAATGTTGTTTTGGTAGGAATACTTTATCCGGCATGTTGACGGGGATGTCTTGTGCACAGAGAGCGAGAAGGAACGAGTTATAAAATGCTTAGAGGCTGCTATTGAGCGTCGAGTTTGTGAGGTGACATATCTTGCCCGTCTTTATTAGGGATGCAACGTACAATGCGATCTAAAAAATGTAGCACAAATAATGTTATTGCATGTAGCACTAAATTCTATATACTTTTGGCAGGGGATTCGACTAGAGTTGCGTGCCGACGATAGGATGGGATTGCTATCGGATATAACTAGGGTTCTACGAGAGAATGGACTTGCTGTTGTTCGAGCAGATGTAGCAACCCAAGGAGAGAAGTCGATTAACGCTTTCTATGTGAGGGACATTTCAGGGAAAGAAGTAGTTCCAGACATGGGTTTTGTTGAGTCCATGAAGAGAGAATTGATGGGTCCAAGTCATATAAACCTTCAAGTCAAGAATGAGAAACATCTCAGATTGCCAAGCTCAACTGAAAAGTCTCGTTATTTCTCAAATATTGGAGATATTCTAAAATCTCAAATTGGGCGTTTCTCTTTTGCTAAGATCAAGTAGTCATGGATCGATGCAAATTGTAAATACGTAGGCAATTACCATCTTAGGCCATTACCTAGGCAATTATATTGTAATTGAGGGGAAAAAAAAGTTAGACGTTGTATGTACATAGATTTCATTGACCATTGCATGTAAATAAAAAGGATAGTTTAATTGTGCCATTTCTCAGTCTCAATCAGCTAGCTAGAGCTATTAGATTGAAATGGTCTGTACATAAATAATGAAGCACATAATCCTTTCTCATTTCCCATTTTTAGTTGTGGTACAAATATTTCTCACAGAAATAGCTATGTGCTAATCCACACTTAAATTAGATACCCTTTTCTTTTCTTTTGTTAATAACTTAGACACCCTTTTCTTTTCGGATATAATTTAGACACTTTCACAGTATATTCACAAAAATTTGTGATTAAGAGAAAAGAAAATAAATAATCTATGCAACTCTAAGGTTAATTCTCCTGAGCCAGACAGAGTGCATTATCATATGAAAGACATCAAACCTCTTAGCCGGGTGGTTCAACTCAAAATGCTTCCTCACCACCTTCAAGTTCTCCTTGAGCCATCTATACTTCTCCTCAGGAACTTCCTCCAATATCTCCTTCAACCTCTCAATCTCTGAAACCTCAACGTTAATCGAAAACGCCTCCCACCTCAAAACATCACTAAATGGCAGCGCATAGTGCTCGGATATGATCACCGGCACGCACTCGGCATATATGGCCTCAACAATTCTAGGGCTGGCCACTTCATGACCACTAGGGCACAAGCAAAACTTGGATTCGAGCATCATGGAGTCGTAGTCTAGGGTTTTGGGTAGGTATTCAAAGACTCGAAGACTCTTGTCACGGCCTTTCCAGTGGTCGAGGAGAATAGGCCTTATTGGGCCGTGGAGGCCGCCGGCGAAGAAGGCAAGGTAGGGACGAGGGCTGTTGGGTGGTGGGGGTGAGGTGAGTTTGGAGGAGACGTTGCCGCCGTAGAGGTAGATTTCAGGGAGAGAAACGTCCTTTTGAGGTCTGAAGCCTTCAGAGGTGTTTGCGTTGCAGAGTACTCGGATTGATGTGTTGTAGAGGAACAGGTTTCCAGCTGATGCATGGGGAGCCTGGAATAATGGAACAAAAATATGACTCGATCAATAACCAGCATCTGTATAACGGAATTTAATTAAGTTTAATTAATTTCTGATCTTACGATTCAAAGTTACTTTATACTAACATTCAAATTACTTCATTCATTAGTGGTTCATATTGGTAGTCCGAAAACATAGCATGTGATCGCTAGAATGGGAAGAAAATGTTTTACTATTTTGTATGTATAGAAAGTGAATCTTCAAAAGCATCTGTAAGGTCCCAAAACAATGAGCATTTCAAGTTTTTAACATTTCCCCATTCTCCAAGTTACAAACTTAAGCCACAACTGGAAAGTGAAAAATGTCACTATTACTATCCAAAACTATCCAAGCATGCCAACAAAGTTCTGAAATACCAAAGAAGATGAAAAAGACATTGATTAAAAGCAGAGAATGAAAGAGAGTGAAAGAAACTGACCCAATCATGACAAGCGAGCATGAAGTGGTCCGCCCCAGAAGTCCTATTCCAATAGGGGTACTTCTCAGACACGAGTCTCACATAATCAGAGACATATTCCCTGAGAGGTGTGAGGTTATAGGACAAGGGCTTGTATAGGTACCTCACCATCCAAGTCACACTGAAGGGCATAAAGTAAACGTGAGCCTCCTTAGGGTTCTTGGTCCTAAACCTCCCAGCCTCTGCCCCAGTCTCCATTTCATGTATGAACCTCCCTTCGATCGAGTATATGTCCTTGCATGGGCCATCGTGAGTTATTGGTAGGTCACCTTCTGAGTACACATACACCTTGAATTTCCTCTCCATTTCAAGATAGCTCCTGCATGAAGGGCGGACCAGTCAATTTGCTTTCTACTATAAATTCGAATACTCTATGAATTAATCTATAATCATGATGATATGCTTAGAACATAAGGTGATTAGAGAACTAAAATGATGCCCTTGAATATGATTATGACTATAATCAGGGTTAACAAATCCCCACTCCTAAGCATTAATCATGTATAGCATAATTATCATAATGATTTACATGCATATTGACTCACGAAGAGATGGCAACACATATTGTAAAATTTTAATAGTTGCTTTAGCACTATAAACTTTGATTTTTATGTATTGAAACGGTCTTTGTCATTATTAACAAATTAACTTTTATTTCCCACATATTCTTTATTGCGCATAATAAAGTACCATAAATTTGTACATTTGCAAACCATGTAGACTTTTTAATATTGGAAAACGGTTAAAGCCCCACTTAACAAACACTAACCAATTTCCTCATGTTTGTAGTAATCTCAAGTCCATCTACCTATTAATTTTCTCCAAATGTGGAAAAACAAAAGGGCATGTAATACAACAAGGGTGGCCCAAAAAGCAAAGACTGCCTCATTTCCACTGCAATAAGTAGCAATCGAGTATTTTTCCAAGTCCTGAGTGTGCGCTACGCCTACGCCGGGGCATGAATGATCCACTGCGCACTTGCCTCACCTAGCGGTGACTTTCAAGCAAAGCATGCAACTCGATCACAACGGCAAAACCTTTCCAAGTCCCTTAATTAATTTCCCCCAACTTATTAATTAGTTAATTCCCTAATTAATTTACCTCTCTAATTAATCTCTAACATTGTATTGACCAACCAAATCAACCAAAAGTGACAGTAATTAAACTTAAGCAGCCGCTTACTGATGGAACGCGCGGGGGTTACGATACACCGCCCCGTAAGGAACGACGTCGTGCCCGGTTGGTGCTGACGAACTGTTCGGATTACCCGATGCTGCTGCCGCCGCCGCCCTCCGTATCGAACTTCGCGCCCTCGACAGTCCTTCCTCCAGCTTACTCTGATCTCTCCTCCGTTTCCGTTTCGGTTTCGGCACTTCTCTCTGTTTTCATCGCCGGTAAAAAAAAAATTGAGGAATTCTAATCGTCGATTTATACGTCCGGCGAAAAAATACGTGCGGAAATTTAAAGGAGAGGAAAAAAAAAAAGACAGAGCAATAATAATGTATAGAAATGAAAATTGAAGTTCAAAACTAAAGGAGAGAGAGAGGTGAAGGAAGTTACTGGTGGAGTTTGGTTGGGGAGTAAGCGAGGAGTAGAGTGATTACTGGAGCTGATTACTAATTTATGATCGTAGGAAACTGAGGGTGTGGCGGAGGTGGAGATGACCTTGCTACGCAACTGAACCATCGGTATCAAAAACGAGACCGGAGAGTCAGATTTCGAGTAGGAGGAGCCGATCGGAGCGTCGGAGTTTCCGTAAATCACCAAAACGACGGCGATCGAAGCAATGCACAGCCACCAGACGATGGAGGAGGTCTGTAAACGGAGACTCTCCATATCAGATATCAAGCTCGGAAGGTCTGGTTAATTTCGTCTCTGTGTAGAGGAGAAGCTTGATTTCTATTTGGACTGTTTGGTTGCTGCAGACTACTTCATTTTTAGTGGAAGCGAAAATAAGAAGAGGAATTTGAACCGCCTTCTCTCTCTCTATTCTGTTATAACTTCTAAGTAGGGGGAGGTAATAGAGTAACAGTGTAATAAGCGTGGGAGCATTTTGCTCTCTCACCTCTCCTGGTTAAGAGTGAAATGCACCTCCCTCTTCTATGATTGCCACCTATTAAACAAGGGTTGAGTATGAGTTAATTAAGAATTAGTTTTTATCGATTAAAGAGATTCAGGAGAAAGAGAGAGCAAAATTGGGATTTCAGGAAGGCCTGATAAAAATTGAGTGTCAATCAAAATTTTGATATATTTATTCATTCCTCAAGCTTTAGTAAGATTAAATTATGAAAATTATAATAATCTGGAAGAAATTTAAACTCTTAAATTTGAGTTCGTTGGCAGTCAAGAGATCATATGCGGTGAAGAGTTAGATAACGTGATATTGGTAATAGAGATTAACCGGTACTTGTTGAGTTGGGGTTGTTGAAACCCTATTTGGTTCTTTTTTAAATTTGGGTTTTTTTATTTTAATAATAAACAAAAAGCATAAGTTAAAAAAAGAAAAAAACTTACATTGGGTTAAAACTTTTAGGGATAATAACCACATACTCAATTTCAGCTTTAAAATTGCCCACTTACTCCACTAAGAGTTTTTTAACCCCATTTACTCAATCTAAAATCTACTGACTGTTTTGCTCCTATTAATTAACTCTCAGACTCTTTCTCCTCCCAGACTCTCTCTCTAGTGTGTCGGTTTTCACACGGAGAACAAAAAAACAAATCACTCGATCTTGTTTGGATCATCGTCGACGGCATTGGAATCGGAGCCGTAGGAGCAGGAATTGAATGGTGATTCTACTGTTGGTGGTTGATTCCGAGGAGGAGCTTGTGCTTCTTGGCGAGCTCGTCATCATCGTCGTTCGGCGGAGGAGGGGGAGGGGCGTTAGGGTTGCCGCTGCGGAGAGTGGCGGGGCAGGCGAGGACGACGGAGCTGGGGATTTTGTTGCTGCTAGAGGAGTCGCTTTTGCAGATCGTGAAGCGAAGGTCGGCGCTTTTGGGTTAATTAACTCCAGTGGGTGCCCAGAGCACTTTTTTTTTTGGTATACTTTGAGTTCCGAGAATGAGGAAGGAAAAAAAAAGTGAACTTGTACAATTGAACATATAAATTGGACAATTGTGTCTGTAGTGTGTTCATTTTGGTTTTGGGTGTTTATGCAATTCACTTGAGGGCAATAATATGATTATTGGAGAGTAATAATATGATTACTGGGAACAATAATATGATTATTGGATGCAATAATATGATTATTGGGAGACAATAATATGATTATTATGGGGCAATAATATGGTTACTGGGTATTATTATGGGACAATAAATTCAGATGCTGGAATCCGGTCATTAGTCCGGTCTCCAGATTCGGGATTCCGATCACCGGTCACTTTAGTCGGCTGCTGGTCATTGATCACCAGAGTCCGGCAAGGTCTCCGATGATTTCTCTCTCTAAGTGAGAAAGAAGGAGAGGACAAAAAAGTCCAAAAAATAAATAAAAAAGAATTAAAAAAAAATTAATTAGGTATTAAGGAAATACTCTCTTAAAATGTTTAGATAAGTGAGAAATTTTTTATCCTAAAATTATGTAAACGGTCATTATCCCTAAAATTATTAGGTGGCTTAGAGGAGGGAGAGGTGAGCCCTTCACCAGGGAAGGTGAGCCCATTGAGTGCTAAGCGGGCAAGCTATGCACGTGACTAGGGGGTCGTAGTCGTGGCGTAACCAAATTTCCCGCTAAATTTCCAGCTCACCCTTCCCGTAACATACTCCCATACTTGCGCTAATATGGTTGCGTATATGGCTCTTCTTCGATTTCGCCTCACTCTTTTTCTGTTTAGTAAGTTAGATAGTGATTGGTATCTAAAATCACAAAATCAAAAAAATTCTTGATCCCCTTTAGTATTATTTTTATTTCGGTTCCGGCCGATTAGTTTTAGTTGATACTATGTTGATTATTTTTTATGGTTTAATTATCACTGTATTTTAGTTAAATTATTTGTATTGTGATTAGGATTGAACATAATTCATAAACAAAGAAAAATATATTACATTACAAATACACACAAAGAGCATACCAAAAATTCAACCAAATTAAAGATGTGAAAGAATTTTAATTCGGAAAAAGAAAATCAATAAGTTTAAAATAGATCGAAATGACAAGATAACACGGCAAAGACTTTTAATATTAATTTGAAATTGGCACATGAAGTGTGTTTGAAAAGTGAACACACAATGACTTAAAAAGATAAGACTAGTAGAAACAAGCGTGAAAATCGACTAAACATATGAAATTATGAACTGACCCACGAATCCTTGCAATTTTAGCGTAAATTTGCGTTAGATACATGACTATTCTCTTTTCCCATGTTATGCTAAATGACTACAACATATATAGTTTGCTTCTAAGTTAACATTGAGTCGTTATTTTTCACACTGTAGCTCTAGCTACTACGCACTAACCTATTCTTCAAGCTCCACATGGAAAAAGAAAATATAACCAATTAGTAATTGCACAACTCCATCAACTAGAAGGGAAAATTATTACCCCAACAACCTCAAATTAAGCCTCCTGAGCCAAACCGAGTGCATCACCATATGCAACATATCAAACGGCTTCGACGGTCGGTTCAGCACGAAGTGTCGCTGCACTTGCATCACCCCCTTTTGTGTTTTTACATACTCATGCTCAGAAATTGTTTGTAGAATCGACTTCAGCTTCGGTATCTTTGCCACCGAAACATGAACCGAAAACTTGCTCCAATCAAGAACATCACTAAAGGGGAGCACATAAGCATCTGAAATGATGACTGGAACGCATCCTGCGTAAATTGATTCGACCACTCTCGGGCTCGCAACTTCATACCCACTAGGGCACAAACAAAACTTGCTCTTGCTCATTAGCTCTGTGTAGTTTTGGGTTTTGGGGAGGTAGTCATGGACTTTGATCTCACCATCTTTGTTTTTCCAATGCTGGAAGAGGCGCCTTCTCACGTCTCCATGATCACCACCTGCGAAGAAGGCGAAGATTGATCGGTTTTCTGGGGAGTGCGTGAGTTGGGGTGGACCAAGCTTGCCAAAAGGGATTTTGATTTCGGGTAAGGAGACGTCTCGGATTGCTTGAAAGCCCTCTGAGGAGTTGGCATTGCAGAGTACTCTAATGAAGTTCTTGAAGAGCTTAGGGTTGCCAACTGAAACATCCGGTGCCTAAAATATTACCAAACTAGAAATATTATATTAAGCCATACTTTACCAAGATCATATAGTTGATACAAAAGTTCACAAAGTAATGAGCATTCCCATCTCAAAAAATGATGATATTGATATTGTCACGCCCACCACTCATAAAACAGGGCCGGTTCACCTTACATGGGTTTTCAGGTATGCTGAGGGCTGGCCTTGGTCACATATATATCACATGGATAATAAGTATATAAAATTCAAGTATGCAAGTCGTTTTTATCTATGCGAGAGATGTGATCAAGAATGTAATTAGTGAATGTAGAGTAACATAATTGGTGATACCTACAATTATTGATAAGGTACGAGCTCCATTGATTAGATGGAAACGTGCATAGAAAACTTTGGTTTATCGTATCTCTATGGTACTGATGTTTGGCTTCCCACTCTAGACCTCAAAGAAATCAAACCCAAAGGATGGCAAGGCATGACTCTACGCATTTGCAAATTTAACATATAGTGGAAAACGAAGCGGCATATACTTACCCAATCATGGCAAGAAACGAAAAAATGATCAGCCCCATTGCTTCTATTCCAGTATGGGTATCTCTTTGCCATGATGCTAATGTAGTCCTCAATGATGATCTGGAGCCGTAGGCGTGAGTAGCTGGTGTAAGGTCTATATACGTATCTCACAATGCTGACAACACTGATGGGAAGATAGAACGCAATGGCCTCATTAGGGTCTTGTGCTGCAAAAGGGCTCTTCCTAAGTTCATCCATGAACTGTCCTTCGATGGAGTATATGTCATTCACTGGACCGTTGTAGAAGAGTGGTGGCTCTCCTTCCTTGTATGGCCAAATTCGAAATCGCTTCTCCATCTCAATGTGGCTCCTAATTTTACATTAAAAAAACAATTAAATATAAAATCTTTATTAGAGATATTGGGGGATGTGTGATTTCTTGTCATAATATTGGATATGTTAGTGTTACAATTCAATAACATAACAACTTAAAAAAAAAAAAAAAAAAAAAAACCTTTTTCATATATAAATATATAATATGATTGCATGACTGCAAATTCAAAACCTTACATTTTCAACATCAATATAGTTTATCAATGGTCGATCTGATTCTTTTGGCAGCACGTTATAGCAAATGAGCGTTTTCCATAAATTCATAATGTGTTAAAGTAAAACGATGAAATTATTATTTTGCTCAAATAGAAATTTTGAAAACTAGTCCTTTATCTTTCTTCTCGAAGCTTCAGAGTGTAAGTTGTGAACTTTTCAAAAAGAAGACGTACATTTTGAAAACAGAAGAGAGAAAGACGTCATTGTTCCACATTTCGTGCCTGCCCCTGAATCTATACGTACAGACCCTAAAACTAGAACTTATGCATGTTAATCTCTGTGCTTGCAAGTATACAAAGCATGCATGCATGTGATCTCCACCTTGCTTAGTTTATGTCTGGGACCATTAATTAGAATGATGAATTGAATTCTAGGTAATATTCCTATAGCTAATGAGGACTATTCTGAATTTCTGAACTCCCTATATGGACCATAAGTCAGAATCCCTAAACCAAGAACCTAAGGTTCTTGACTGCTCTAGATGGACAAATTATACTAAGAGTCTGCAACCCTAAAAGTCCAACATTTATGAATCAAGTATTTATGAATCAACCAATCTAGTGCCCACTACAGTCTCTGGAAAACTGAGGCAACCATGTATAGCACAGAAGCGGCAAAGGCCATCAATGGCTATGGTGCCCCACTACATCACCATGCTACTCAGTAGTCATACAGACCCTAAACAAGGCATGCACTTTGGGAAGCAAAACAAGACAATACTCATAGACCTGACATATGAGTATGTCAAAACCTAGCTTATTAATTTCTAATCCATTAATTGCTAGCTTTGATCGTTATGAAAGGAAAATTTGAATCCATTAACCCTAGATCGATCACCATGCTAGGTTGCCAGCAATTGTTTCACATTGGAAATCCCAAAAGTTGGGCAATGTTCTATTACAAAGATCATCGACTCTAAAATGTAACCGTTACCATGCAATTCCTTAAACTAGCATCATCAAAACATAATTAATTTGATCCATAAAATTCAGCTCTATAATGTCAGATACTCAGATAATGAATCGTTTGCCATTAAATACCAATTTTATTTATTTCTCCTTTTAAATTGTAATTATTGAATCTTGAGTTATTCTATTGAATTCCAATTTAGTTTCCATATCCATTAAAAAAATCATTTTCAATAGTGTCATATATATATATATATTTTTTTTTTTTCTGAAAAGCAATAGTGTCATCATTTTAGGGAAAATTGAAAAATTCTCTCTAGCTTAATTACTTTAATTCTGTGAAACCATTTTCGTTTCCATGAGATTAAAAAAAAAGAAAAAAAGCCAATAATAGAACCTTTTTTCTAGCAACTACAAGTAGCTAGTGACTGTTATAATTTGACTCAAAACCCTCGAATAAATCTAACTGAAAACAGTGGAAACAATACTGAGTCTAATAACAGATCGGAAGAAGTGAAGCAGGGAGCGAAAGATATGATCTTAACTGATGAAAGGAGTAAGGGTTGATGTAAACGGATCCTCGGGGCACAAATCCCCCCTTTCTGTATGACGTGTATCGTTTTGATCGACCTGCTTCTCTTATCGCAGCTCTCGCCCTAGCTAACCCTTCTTCCATTTTCTCAAAGGGATTCTTCTCATGCACCTAGACATTTTAGAAAAAAAAAAAAGAACAAATATATAATTAACTTAACATGAAATCCATCAATGACATAAGAGCTTAGAAGTTCATTTAACAACACAAAGAATGTCATGATCACTTTTGTGAATGCACGTGTGTATATATCTTACTGTAATGACATGTTGAGTAGATTCAGTGCTATTTGTGGTTGAATTGTTGAGATGATCGTTGAGGTATATATCATCGGAGACTTGAGTTTGGTTGAATAGTGTGGAGTTACTTGGAATGGAGAGTTTGGAGCTTATCGGAAAGGAGAGTCTGGAATTGTTTGGGATGGAGAGGGTGGAATTTTGGGTGAGGGAGAGTGTGGAATTGTTTGGGAGGGAGAAAATGGGATGGTGCGGGAGGGAGAGTTTGGAATTTCTATGGTAAGGGAATAGCAAGTAATGGAAGTGGTGGTTTGTGAAAGAGAAGAAAAGTATGAGGAAAAGAGATGGGAATAGATAACAAGTGCTGGTGCAACCCAAGCCACCCATGTTCAGAAAATTTGGCTACAAATTAACCCCTTTTTGTTGGTGTTCTGATCCTGAGAAAAATGAGATATGTTTGTTGGGTTTTTTGGTAGGAAGAAGAAAACGGTGGAGGGGAAGAGGAAGAAGAACAAGTGAATGCTACTGTTACTCCTATTTGGCAATGGCTAAAAGCAGATCTCCTGATACCCTTTGGTTCCCTTTATGGGGGATAAATATTTCTGATCAGAGATTTTTTTTTATTCTTTTTGGCCGTACTTAATTAGTGAGGATAATTATGAAGGGAGGTATTACTTCCTGTTTGTTGTAGCGCCTCGATCATTAAGTATATACCTAGTGAATGTTCTTTTTGTTGTTGGAAAATTTCTTTCTTTCTGCATTATTTGGCCCCTTTAGCATGATAATTTAAGAAAAATTAATAATTATTGTAAAACATGCATTTCCTATATATAAATAACTTTTCATAAATCTGGACTATAGTGATATATGGAAATTTTTTCCCATAAATTTGTAAGATTGAGTTTGAACATGAATACAATTCTCATTAAGCATAACAACTTGATATTGCTTACAGAATAAGTAATCCTAGATAGTTCATAGGCCATGCATATGCTTCCTTCTGCTCAGATATAAAGTAATCTGGCACGGCCGGAGGTCAGCCACAGCTTAAAACAATATATTTGTGGCTATCAAATACATTTAAGAGGTTTGGAAAAGGAAAGAGTTAGGAGAAAAAGACGCCCAGAACTAAAAATTTGAGCAGAACCTTCAGAGTTTGAGATGTAAAGAAAGATTTATGCCATTTATACAATGAGTATCTAGGAACCAAGAACAAAATCGGACGTCAGCATAATATTGGAGGTCAGCCGATAGTCAATCCCTGATTCCTTGACAGAGCAGGGTCACAACAAAAAACAGATCGATGCTCTAAACTACTTATTGATGGTATAGTAATACCAAAGCCAAGGAAGAAAGGGAAGTTCAAGATAGAAAATGCAGGCTGTATATGGTGATTTGTCCAGGCGTGGGATTGTGGGATTAACTAATTGAAGAGACTGCTCATAAGGAAAAACAGCTTCCAAATTGCTCATTCATAAGGACTGTCTACCCCTTGAGAATCCTTAGTTTCACCAGTGATGCTCGAATGTCTTTATCAGAGCATCCTTCACTTTGAACAACATTGGGATTGTCGACTGGAAGGACATGTTCCAACGGAAAGTTCCGGTTAGCATGAAGCTTACGAGCACTGGTACCTACTCCCTTCAATACAACAGTTTTGTGTACACCACCAAGCAAGCCTTCGTAATCTGTGTCACCAAGTTCTCCCACAAAGGCAACAATGTTTGACAAGTCCAATCCCCAACGGACATACAGATACCTGGAGAGACTACATGTAAGTAATCCATAATTGTAACACGTAGAGAAGAATAATTTTCCACTATTCCTCAGTAAGAGACACAGCATTCTCAGGTACAATAGAGGGTATGATCAAGGTTTTAGAGGGAAGTACTAGTTCCCATTCTGTTCTCTTGCATCCTTGAGCAATAATCTTTGTTTCTTTAAATAAATGTCGATGCATGGGTCTGTTATGTAATTGTTTAGACTTATCTCAGCATATGGGCAAATCAAATAGTACGACAAAAGTTAACAAAATCTCTAAAGTTGTGAAAAAGGAATGACCTGCAGAGCCACTATTGTGAATCAATAATTCAATATAATGTATTTAGCATGTACTAGGCAGCAGAGATAAATGCATATTGAAAAACTAGAAAAATCAAATTACTTCAGCATTTCTACCTGAGAGCTTGTGATCTAGAAGCCAACACAGGGATGACCTTCAGCCTCGTACCATTCTGAGAATATACAACATTGCATCGAAGAGCCTGAATTCTCATCATTTTCCGGAGTTCCTTAACAGGGGGAATCTGCAGGTGATGACGTAATAGACATCATGATAGTTTGACTAGAAGGAAAAAAAAAAAAAAAACAGCAGTTCTTCCTAAGCAATGAAACTTCAAGTGATTAAGGAGTAAATTTTAATTTGCAACCCTAATGATGTATAGAGACGGTTCAAAGAAGTACCCTTGACACAAAAGACACAGAAACATGGATGGTTAATAAAGAAGATATCACCTTTCTCAGTTGTGATTTTCATGAATGAAATATAGAGGTATCTTACCACTGCTGGATCTTTCACATTAAACGCATAGCAATGCTTAGTTGTTCCTGATTCATCTGCTGCAACTTGTCCGTCTCCTTTTTTCTCATTGAAAGAAGCGACCCAACGAACCAAAGTCTTTCTCAAACCGTCTCCACCCCAACGGTACTCAGTGTGTGAACGATAATCCAAGTCCACCACAAAGGGAAGCCCGGAAGGACTATCCTCAGAGCTTGAAGATGGATAGTAGAGCTCACCACCACTGCTGCATATAAAACCGTCAAACTGTGATGGGCTCAAACCCCCTGAGACCAAAAGAGACTGTATCTCTGATATGGGATAGGCTGTTGACAGTATGAATCCTATAGGTCCTGCATCCTTTTCCTTTGATACTGTCTCAATAACCTTTTCAACAATTTCACTGAACTCTGAGGTTGTATCACAATCCACAGCAATTACAAATACATGCTTCCTTTTCCTCAGTGCAGGAAATTTACCAGCCCCCGTGTTCTCTTCTTTTTCTGTGGCACCAGCCTTTTGACAGCCCTCTAGAACACCCTTTGACATTGTTAAAACCGCATTCTCTTCTTTTACTTTTCCTTCAGCGGCATCATTATCTAAAGCATTATCAAGAGATCCAGCCCCTTCAATTTTCTCACCATCCAAAGAGAGCTTCAAGTTCAAAGATATATCTTGTATATCCCTTAAGGAATCACCAGGTGAATCTGATCCTGAAGAATCAATTTCAGCGGCAGTTCTTCGCCATTGTGGCTGCCTTGGTTTGCAACTGGTTATGCGAGATAAGTAGGTCTTACAATGCTCTGGCCATGAGAAAAGGTGAATGTTTTTCAGTCCATTCTGCCTGCATCTTGCCCAAAGATGCTTATCCGAAACGAGGTTCAGAAGGGCATCAGCAATTGACTGCTGATCATGGGGGTCAACTAGCAGACCATTATCAAGAGCCTGTCACAACAACCGTCTGTATTAACTATTAAGTATAGATAAGGTATCTAGTATTTAAAATTTGAGTCACTAAGCATCCAAAAAAATAAAAAAAAATTCTTTGAAAGAAATAGAAATGTGCTCCAGGATGGACATACCCGATGTATATCAACAGGACCCCCATTTTTGGTGGCAACAATAGGTAAGCCATGAGCTGCTGCCTAATCAACAAAAAAAGGATCTTGTGTTGGATTTTATTACTTAACATCTCAAAGAATTCATCTGATATAATTGAGACATGTACCTCTATTAAAGTAAGCCCAAATGGCTCAATGAAAGCTGGATTGATAAAAACACCCTGCCGAGAAACCAAAAACTTATGAATTGATAACTTGAGCCATATAATTTTTATTACCAAGAATTGACATTGACATGTAATATCAAAATGGGTTTTCGGATTGAATGTGAAAAGGCTTAGAAGACAATATGTAAATATGTACTGTCACAGCAATGGTTACTGAAACAGGAAAGTTGTCATCCTATACCAGTTAAACTGATTAAAATCTAGAGCCACCTATTCAGTATGAAGTCCCGCCCTTTTAAAAAAAAGTCTCTACCTACCACGTCATCAAGGAGCTTTTGCTCTGTAGTTCTCCTGCATCGTCTTACTCGTAAACAGTAAACATTACTTTTAGGTTGATTCGATACTCAATAGTTTCACAACTAAATGGAGATTACTCAATAGTTTCACAATTAAATGGAGATTGAACCTAGATTTTCTGACAGAACATAACACTAGAAATTAAAAGATAAGGGGAGCCCCTAAGAACCAACCTCCCGTCCCTAATCATAACATGCGATATTGCCACTTTTCCTGTCAAGTAAAAAACCAAATAATCTCTTGCACAACAACTATTGTTATAAGGGGGAAATAATATGATGAGGTTATTCGAGCTGAGCAGAGCCAAGCCCAAAATAACCTCTTGCACAACCACTCCTGTCAAGTAAATAACAAAATAACCTCAGTATTTCGAGCTGAGCAGAGTCAAGCTTGACTTTGAGATTAAATAACCCCAGCTTTCACTAAGAGTTCAGTTTAGCTTTGTTAAAACAGTAATGCACATTGATAATCTAGTTATCTAGATTAATCTAGAACCTGTACAAATCTAGCTAGATTAATCTAGACTAATCATGTTATCTAGTAAGTTCTAGTGTGGTGTATAATTGTGTGGTTAACAATTAACCACATAAGCACCATGTAATTAAGAAAATCTTTATCTAGAACATGTCAAGAATTGTCTTGTAATTTAGAAGATTAGAAAAGTCTAGAAGGTGGTAGATAATTAACCACAAATGAAGGTCGGTGGTCATGATCGGCTGACAATATCTATATATATATATGTGTGTGTGTGTGTGTATGTACTCTTAATGAATCAATGAACCAAACATAAGTCGAAATCTTCTCTCCTCTGTTTTACATTCATAGAACCTCCTTTGTTTCTTACTCTTAACACCTCCTCTACTTCTAGTCCTAGCTCACCTAGCTCCTAAACATCTTTTCCTAAATACATTGTCCTAGCCCACTACTTCTATAGCTTCCGCACCAAATTACAACAGTGGTATCAAAGCCACAAATTCTAACAAGCTTCAACTCAAATAAGTGAAAGTGATTTCCACAAGCACGCCTAGCTAAGTTTGATCGGAATCTGAACTTTGTACGACTTTAAATCAGACTTGGCAGTGGTTAACCTAGCTAGTTGTAAGATTACTATTAAAAGATAAAAGTACCTTTGTTTTTGCTGCTAGACGATAGATGTCAGGAACATCAGACTGCTTGTGGTGTTTCGGATATGCTACATGACCATACAGATCATATCTGTCAATCAGCTTTAAAATAGAAAGAAGCACGGAGGCATTTGTGCTGGACATTTCATCAATATCGTCGCGGTTTCCCATAATTAATGTCTGCAATGACACAAAAGGTGAAAAGTTCATCCTTAAATATATGATTATATATATATATATATATTTATTCTTTTTTTGTTGGCTGAATAAGGAAGCCTCGTCTATTTGTTAGGGGACTATTTGAATTACACAGTAGGAAGGTGCAGTTAAGAATTTGAACTTACGAGGTTAGAAAGATCCCTCAAAGGGCGGCACTCTCCAAATGCTTTAACTAAGGTCGTAATATTCTTCTTAGGATCTGCCCTGGCAAGAGCAAGTATCATCGGCTTGCGCGGGTTAGTAAAGAAACGCATAATCTGCCAATAACAAATCATTAGTCTTACATCATAATCTAATTATCTAGTTCAGGAAAAACATGCATCTCAATCTATCATTTCATCCCATGAAAGAATAAGCATCAACATAAAGCTATCAAGCTTATAATCCAAACTAATCAAGAGAAGAAAGAATAGTTATAACCTCTGACCAAATTGGCAGGTCAGGGTTAGCAGTACTATCATCATTTCTTTCCCCTTCCCCATCTGCATCACAATCTGCAGGTGGAATAATATGATGAAATTCCATTCCAGGAGGTATTACCTAAACATAACAACAAGAATCACAAGTTATTAAGAAGTACCACCAAATATAATGTGTTTTTATTTTTCAGTGGAGAAAGGAGGACAAATCTTAAATGAAAGACTTTGAAGGGATGTATGTTTTGATACTTACAACCGTGCGAGGCATAAACCTGCCATGACAGCTAACGCCCCTTTTGATTCTTGCTCGCAGTTTACGTTCTAGTATTGGATCAAAGCCATCATACAAGCGCCATTGTGAGTCTATTTCCTGCCTAGTGCTGGTTATAACAATCTCAGAGGCGTCAAGTGATAGTTCCTCTGCTTCTATCCTTCTCAAAATTTTGTACGTCGTATTTATTTCTTCTCTTGATTGGCGTCCTTGTTTCAAAAGTTGCTCAAGCTTATCTCGTCCAAGTGAGTGACCAGTAAATAACATTGGGACATTCAAGGCTCCAGACAGAAGAGCAGCAGAGTCACCTGCATCTGCATAGTGTCCATGAATCGCCACTGGCCACACCGGTTCCCCACCTCCAATTTGCTCTCCAAGAGCTTTGGACAACTGTATAATATGGTTAAGTGCTCCGTCTACAAACTCAGGAATGTGTGGCCAAAGGAGTTCTTTTGGAACGTATTTATCTTTTGGGCCAAATGGTATACGCACTATATATGCCCCAGTGCTCTCCCCAAGCTCCTCTTGTGGATTCTCAGAGTTTACTGGATTCAACATTTCAGTTGGTTCCCCATAACTCCAATCCACATCTGGAGCTGAAACTTGTCTTGTTAGTAAATCAACACGATAAACTCCAGGCATTGAACCCAAGGCCCTGGCAAGTTCCACAACATACTTGACCTGATAACAATAAAACATTTATACTCCAACGAATTGATAGAAGATTCAGTATTGACTATATGGAGAACACATAGAGAACAATATAGATAATAACAATTTCTATTTGCAACAGTTACCTGGCCACCTGTATCAGAATCACGACCAAGCTCCATGTTTTCACCGCGTATCAAGCCATGGAGGCTGCATGAAGACTGCTTGTTAGAAAGCATCAAGAGTTATCGTGAGTGCAAGATATATCATATGCATCGTCTTCCATAAACTGAAACTTAAATTGCATTAATTAAGAAAAAAAAGTTGTTTAGCTCAATGCCTTATTAACACTATGTAGAATTTCTTTTCCTTTTGATGAGCAGCCCAGTTCTCCATCACATCCATAGAATTGATTCTACGCATTCTTCCTCCTCTAGTGCTATCACTATTATGAGCTGAAATATCACCAACTGTGTCTCTACTCTCTCCTTCAGATAAGTCTTCTGACATGTCCTCAGTTGCCTCTCTCCTTCCCCTTTCACGCTCAGCCCGGCGCCTCGCTGTTCGTTGGGCTTCTTCTCCCTCAAGCTGATTTATTAGTACAACAACACCACAACCATTTCAAAGCTCAAAAACTGAAAACAAACATTCACTAATTCTACTTGCAATTAAAAAGCTTGCTTATAACATAAGATTCCTCAATGTAGATGAAACTAGTACTAAGATGAAAAATCTGAACTATGATTCTATATATAGAAATTCACACATTTTGTAAATCTATCTTCTTATGAGAATTATACAACCTATAACTTTTTGTCCCTTTGAGTAAAATTATCAAATATTCTGGACTCAACCATCAAATCGCTTGGAACACCAATCAAAAAATTGGAAATTTCTCGAAAAACCTGCTTCTTTTTGCGAGCAAGATTCCAAATCCGCCAGCACATGTTCTCCAGCCTGGTGTTCCTTTCCTCGGCGCTCCTCGCCGTCGCCGCAGCCTGAAAAAAAAAAGAAAAAAAGAAAAAAAAAAAACAAAACAAAACAAAAACCAACCGGCGATCAAAAAATGAAACGTAAAATCGAGATTAACGACGAGATTAGATTCGGCACATACTCGAACCCAGGAGCGGTGGAGATCAGTCTCATCGTAGCGAGTGATGACCTCTTCGACGAAGTAACGAGTGGGACTGAAACGACCTCGTTCCCGGAGCAGCAGCGACGACGACGATTTGGCGTCGTCGAGGCCGGGACCGACGTCGAGAATGGCCTCTAAGTAACTGTTCACCCAGTCATTTCCCGCCATTACCGCTTCTTCTACAGAGAGCCAGAAAACAGAGGCAGTTTGCTTGATTACAGTTTTATATACAGAAAGAGAGAAAAAGGGAGTGAAAACGGTTAGGGATGTGATGTGCTGGAGATTTGATTTGTGACAATGATGGGGCTAAAAGTGCAGAGATGGAGTGGGAGAGAAATTTTCGGAGAATTTTTCCTCCTCCACTTTGCGATTTCTCTGGAAAATAAAAAGGTTTATTTTGAAAACACTTGAAATTGGATTCCTTTTATACCCCTGCCTGTCTCTCATGCTAATCAACCTTTTCGTGCACGCTATCGTTCTCGTTCTCCTACAAACCACATGCCAATCTCATCGTCCCATCCCTGAGTTTTAGCTTCTCTATTCCTCGCAGCTAAATTATATCAACATTATTCTCCTAAAAATTGTAGGTATCGTGTCATTATTGTTGGAAAATGGAGGGAAAATTTTTTACAATTACAATTTCATAATATCCACAGTTCCACACCAACATCTTAGGCTTCATCTGAAATGTTAGTAGAATGATTATATTATGTAGAGTTGATCCAAAGCAAATAGAGCTTTATATCTGGAGATATCCGCACCAAATTTTGAAATACTGAAATTAAAGGAATAAGGAAAACGTACTTGTAAGAAAAATTCTTAACTTTCGGCAAATCTAGGCTAATTAGTATTTAGATATCAAGGCAATCTTGTTCGAACAAATGGGAGGTGCATATATATATATATATATATATATATATATATTTTAAGGAGAAAGGAATTAAACGATATTAGTTCCGGGAAGACAGACAATGTAGGGAACTTGTCCCACCCTCAAACCCAAAGGTGAAGGGTCTGCCCCATTCTGGGAACCCACCGCCCGTCCCCCAACTCAATATATTAATAATAAAGAAGAAAAATACATCATTCAAAAGAGAAACAAAAATAACAGCGAAAGAGAAGAGAGAGGGAAACTTTCCCCTCATGAACAAATCTAAAAGAAGAAAAAATCAGTCACAGAATTGAAAAATTGGCACTCGAAATATGCCACAATTTCCCTTGCACCTTCATGTAGATGCTCGTGTAGCTAACTTTGCGCACAACTTCCTGGGAATAAAAGCCTCTGAGAAGGGGTGGGCAATAACGACAGACCAACGTAATCATCTCAATAACCATAATGGCATCCTTCATCATGCTACATGTAAGCTTTAAAAAAGCAACAATTTTTTAAAATGTAAAACGATAATTTGGGAGTCCCAATAAATCAGCCTACAGGTACCTGTGAAGCTTTGCAGGAGGGCTAGGATACCAAGTAAATGAGTGTTTTGAAACACCTAAATTTCCATCTTATCTGCTGCTGCATTCCCTTCCCTAAAAATATGAGTGCTACGAAATTGCATTTGTTGAATGTTCTTCAGGCAGTTTTGTCATCTAACTCTTAAGTCCCATGGAGGAGAGAAAGAATTGGAGGAAAGAGATGCTAGCACACTAATAGAATCGCTTTCCAACCACAGAGTAATCCAACCTCTAGTGAAAGCAACTTCAATAGACACAATAACAACACAAAGTTCAGCATAAAAGGATGAATTGCAACCAAGAGGTTGGCAAAAACTCCCTAAATAAACCCCAGATGCATCACGAAAAACTCCCCCACAAGCTGCAGGACCAGGATTACCTTTCGCCAAACCATCAGTGTTAACTTTAACCCAAGGAAAGGGGGGAGGATGCCATAGGACACGTTGAATCTTGGGCGCTTTACGGGGTTTGGGGCACACCCCAAGGGATGATAGAAGTAGGGAATCAAGGAGGCCCTTATAGTAACCCGGAACAAGAGAACCAAATTGCCGAAGCCATGCCATAATTGAACAACACATTGTAGAAAACATAGGAGATCGATTATCAAACCTGAGTCTATTTCGCGCCTTCCAAATTTCCATGAAAGTAAGCAAGCCAGCTGCCAACCACAAATTATAAAGCTGAGGGGAAAAAACCTTGTGACAAAAGCCAACCCAAAAATCCAACAGTGAGCCATAAGCAGGAAATGAGGTTCCAAACTGAGTTGCCAGCCATCCCCAAAGATGTTGGGAAAAAGGACAATGTAAAAATAAGTGAAAAGCTGACTCTGCTGAACTGTTGCATAATTGGCAGACGGACACAACCGGAATCCCACCTCTTTTCAGCCGATCATCAGTGGGCAAGCGATCAAAGAGAATCCTCCAAGCCAAGAAAGAATAGCGCGGAGGAATGAAGGAATGCCAAATAGTAGAAGCCCAGTCTCTCAAAATAAAGTGTCGTCTAAGCAAGTTATAAGAATCGGTGAAAGATAACTCTCTAGAGGCTGTAGACTCCCAAATGAGCATATCAGGTTCTGTGTCTAAAGGGAGACAAATATCAGAAATTTTTCTGTACAAGTCTGGAGAGGTATCTAGGAAAAAAGAAGAAAACTGCCAAGAATGATCTGAGATGAAATCTGCCACTCGTAAATCACTGAATCCTGACCAGTCGAACAACCCCAAAAATTCCAAAATTGGATCTTGAAGCCATTTATCTTTCCAAAAGGACACTGAACGACCATCTCCAATAATCCAACGACAATTTTGAGTGATATGAAGAGCAATAGAGCGGAAACCTGGCCAGATTGAAGATTTGCGATAACTCACTTTGGAACTAGATAATTGTCACGCCCCGAATTTTATGAATAACAATTCAAAATCCGAAACATGAAAATTTTTCTTTTCTTAACACACTCACCACACGAAATAAAATCAAACCGACTTAGTCTCGGTTAATTATTACAACACAAATCCAAAATGTAATGTAAAGCTCTAAATGAGCATACACACACACCTCACAACTAAATAAATAACAAAACTGCTGTAACACCTAAGCAGCTTGGTCACCTCCCTGGTTATCCTGACCTGCAGGAATATCCGCTACACCATTGAATAGTGTACCGGGATTGCAACAACACAAAACCCGGTAAGCTTATGAAAGCTTGTATGAGTAAAAGAAGGAACTGTTACTTAATTTAAACTCATTTATTCCCACACACAGCAACACTCAAATATTTCCACATATACAAATAATAACAATCTCAATCAACACCAATTCAATATATCAAGTCAACTCCACTCACTACTTTCCCCACAACTCTCTTCATCGTATTTATAAAAATACGGTACTTGACAGACTAGAGCTCTAACTGAATCGTAGCCCGTCACCTGGCCTAGGTTATGGCATCCGACATATTAATCAATTATTGTATTTCATCAATATGTATACCTATATACATATTTAGAACGTCCAATAATTCCACATACTCAACCAATCGTATCCCATCATCCACACTAGGATTAGAGAGTCCGATTACGCACACCGGTCATTACGTTAACCCAAAACCCATAAATGAACCCAACATATAACATCACATACTGAAATCAACCCAATCCAAGATACATCATATTACTATGGAATTACACAATTGTAATGAAATCAACTCAACAATTCAACTCAATCATATAATAAATCAAACAATCCACTCATCAATATATATTTTCCACGTAAATATATATATACGTAATCATCCACTCAGGAATGACCACTAATACCATCTATAGTTCACACAAGAAAATTATGAAATTCATTTGTATAGTTAAAATTCATTTTACTTACTTATGGACCGTGGTAATTCAAGTCCATGAAATTTTAAAACAAATATTTAATCCACAAATATTTTTCACACAATTACCAAAAATAAATAAATTAAAATGCTCGGTTCGTAATATGAACCACGTGAGTTTTACTCACCTCGAAACTCCTGCTGCGTCTTCAATATATATATATATAACTCACAATACTCCAAATGCTCTTCAACTCAAGCCGTCAAGTACCTATTCAAGTACGGTCTTTTCTTAGCAACGAAGCACGAAATAAACCTAAATGATGATCAGACGGTCGGATTTCTAAAATAAAGATAATCCAAAGGTCGGATTGAATTTAAATCATATCCCAACGGTTAGATCCTCACGGATTGCCCATGGAAACATCCAATCAAAATTATACGAAAATCCGATGGACGGATCTTCGTTAATCGCCTCCCGAATCACTATTTTATAATTATTCGAATATCCAAAAGTCGGATCTTCGCCCGTGACCACTCAAAGTCATCGGGACAGTCATATGAACATCATATTAAAATTTGAAGTAAAACCGATGGTCTGATCTTCGTAAATCTCAAACTGAAGGTAAATTGTAAAACCGTAAATAGTAACGTTAAAACAGAAATTGACTATTTATCAACTTTTTCTAACATGACCAAGTTATATCTCAAAACGCTCGTATGGATGCATAGATCATCGTCCAGATAATAAAAACTCAAAATTCGGTCCGACGCGCCGCCACACGCGGCGGTCAGACTGTGGTCAACGCAGCGGTCAACCACCTCCGATGCAAAAGTCGTCAACTACAAACTTCTTCAAAATGAAATTTTGAACAACTTTAATACCTGACTTTTTCGGAGATGAGGTCTGGATCGTCCTAGATCAGGCTTTGAAGTTGGATTAATCTCGGCCCTCTGATCAGTCTCCAGATCGAATCAGGGACGTCAAAATCTTCAACTCTTGATCTACCACTCTACACTCAAAATCGTGATGCAAGCTATATATGAGGATGATCAGAAGGAAGAGCACGTCACGAAAATGGGGACGATCGGCCCGTGCACCGCCGGAAAAATGGTTTTCCGGCCGGGTCGGGTTTGCACTTCGGATGGGAGCTTCGATCCAGGCCTAGGAGCTGTGGCTGGGCGTGGCGACGGCGGGGATCGACCGGGCGTGAGGTGGCGATGCGAATGGGGGCCGGGTCCGGCGGCGGCGCGGTCAGGAGGCCCGACTTCCAATCGGGTCGGGTCACCGGGTCTGAAGGCACAGTGACCAGGCCGAGAGAGAGACGGGGGACTGATGTGCAAAAATGGGATTTTTTCGTCCTTCACAACAAACTCAGATTTTTCCACTATTTATAGAAAAATTTCGATTTTCAAAAATTCATAACTTAATCATACGAACTCCGAATAATACGTTCCACATATGCACGGACTCGTATCGACGAGCTCTACAACTTTCATGAAGGAAGTTTTCCCAAATTTTGAACGTATAAAAAGTCGATTTTCACGACCCCCTAAATAACGTTCGTTTTTGAAAATAAAATCATTCGGAACCAATTTTCTCAACCCACGACAATCCAAATAATCTCAAATATCACAATTCAATTAATATAACAATTATTGAATTACATAAATTTATTGTATAAAAATCTGGGTCTTCACAATAATATAGGGTAACGAGTTCGCATAGAATTCAATTTGATCAACTTCAAAGGAGGGGCTGAAGGGCATAATTATGTATAAACAAAATGGAGTAAATTCCATGCATGGCTTCTCTCAATCTCGAAGAGACTGTATTCTTTTGTTCTCCTATTACAGATCTGCAAATATAGTTAGTTAGGAATGAATTAGGTTCCTCCTGACTCCAAAGAAAACTTTACACGTGCGGTTTAATAAAATGATGTGATGGAAATGTCAATTCTCTAATTTTATCCGGATGCTCACTGAAGTGTGCACATGTCGCTCATATGTGATAGGCTGATGGATCTAGCTATGATCTATGCTCTTTGGGTCAGAATTCATTAGTAGTGTCCGGCCGAAGCTCAGAGTTTTTTTTTTTTTTTTTTTTTTATTGGAACTGAGGCAACGTGTCGTCTCAGTTATGTTTGTGTGTTAGTAAAATTCATAGTTAACCTCAATAATTATGAGCCCAAATTGCGCATTAGTTGTGCGGAAAAATTGCCTATTATTAATTTGTTGCCCTTAATATGAAGCAAAAGGGTGCAATTAAAACTTATTTAGATACTACTAGTGCATGATATCACATGACACTTTAAATTCCTATGTGTAACTCCTTCAAGCATCATATCAAACTCATAACAGACTAGAATTCTAACCTTGAGAACCCATTGAGTGGAGAAGAATTGATGCAATAGGAAGCCTACACAGCACTCAATGAAAATCAAATATATCCATTTTAATTCTAACATGATTCACTACTCATTGATCCATTATCCGATTATCAGATCATGTTATTAAGAGAGGACTCCCATTAGCGGAACAGACCTTGATTCAGTGGTTGGAAGCATCTTCGTGGAGGCGACAGGTTTGTAGGCCAGCAAGCATGTTTGGAGAAGAATGCTTGATGAAGCCCTCCTTGACTGAAGCCAATGGGTGGTTATTGTACTTGGCCAGCTTGCTGGCCTTTGAACAAGCTCAACCGGGAACTATCCCTGGAATGTCTTGAAACATCCCAAATACCTCCTACAAATTTTGTAACTTGTGATTCTAACTTAATCGAAAAATAATACTCTAAATCAGGAATTTCCAAGACGAGATAATATGTGCATAGTTTGTGGGACAAGCAGGAGAAGTAGTTGCAAGCATATAGGAATCAAGCTTATGGAACAAATGGTGAGAGTAGATGGGGCTGGAGATATATAGTAAAGAAAAAAAGGGGATCGATGGACATGATTATATAATGGTGAAGATGAAAGCTTCGATCATAAAAGTTATGAGGAGGGAATAAATTGGTGGCGGCATTTTCAAAAGGGATTAAAAGATGAAAATTTTTAGTCAAAAGCAAAATCCAAACATGTGTTCAAATCCAGATGGTTCCGTACACAGTAGTCAGATGGTGTCCGGGTGCAGGCAGTGTCAAAACTGATAATGAATTGCTATATTCAAGCACGCTCTTACTCAATTACAATCATGCTCTTATAGAGCTCATACCATGATTACACTATCTGTATTACAGCTAGACACCTCTGTCAAGATTAGTCTATTCCAGCTGCAGCATCTGCAATATTGCTGGAAAGTATAGTGTGCTACAGCTCATGTAACACTCCCTCTCAAGTTGGGGAATAGATATCTCGCATGACCAACTTATCTAATGAGTTGTGGAACACTTTTCCGGAAACAGCTTTGGTTAGGATATCTGCAAGTTGATCTTCAGAAGGTACATGTGGCATGTTGATGATTTTCGACTCCAACTTCTCTTTGATGAAATGTCGATCAACTTCAACATGTTTTGTTCTGTCATGTTGAACTGGATTGTGTGCTATACAATGTCTGCTTTATTGTCACAATACAAATTCATAGCATGCTTGGATTTGAATCCCAAGTCCTTCATTAGATGACAAAGCCATAACATTTCACATACTCCATGAGCCATTCCTCTATACTCAACTTCTGCATTGGATCTAGCGATCACTTTTTGCTTCTTGATTCTCCATGTGACTAAGTTACCTCCCGCAAATGTAAAGTAATCTGAAGTAGACTTTCTATAGATGATAGAACCAGCCCAATCTGCATCTGTATATCCTGTTATGTCTGTGTGATTATTCTTGGAAAACATGATCCCTTTACCTAGATTTGTCTTCAAGTAACTCAGAATTCTATGAACCGTGCTCATGTGATATTCACTTGGTGCATGCATGAATTGACTTACAACGCTTACAGCATATGCAATATCAGGTATGGTATGTGAGATATAAATGAGCTTGCCTACTAACCTTTGATATCTTTCTTTGTTAGTAGGCACTTGGTCTGGATATTCTGCTAATTTGTGATTTTGCTTCATCGGTGTATCTACTGGTTTACATGCTAATAAATCAATCTCTATGAGTAAGTTAACCACATACTTCCTTTGAGATAGGGAAATGCCTTCTTTTGATCTAGCCACCTCAATGCCCAATGAGTATTTCAATCCTCCAAGATCTTTCATCTCAAAAATAGATGATAGATGTGCTTCCAGTTTCTTGACTTCTTCCGGGTCATTACCTGTCACAATCATATCATCAACATAAATGATAAGTGCTGTAGGTTTATCTTTTCTGCGCTTCAGAAACAGTGTATGGTCAGAGTTGCTTTGTTTGTAACCAAACTGTTTCATAGATTGACTGAATCTCCCAAACCATGCCCTGGGAGATTGTTTTAGTCCATGAAGGGACTTTCTCAACTTGTATACTATTCCTGCTTGTGAAGGTAGAGAAGAGCCAGGAGGTAGATCCATGTAGACTTCTTCCTTCAAGTCCCCATGTAGGAAGGCATTTTTTACATCAAACTGCTTCAGGGGCCAGTCTAGGTTTGCTGCTAATGACAGTAGTGCTCGAACGATATTCATCTTGGCTACTTGTGCAAAAGTCTCTTCATAGTCAATACTGTATGTCTGAGTATACCCTTTTGCAACCAACCTGGCTTTGTATTTATCCAATGTACCATCAGCTGCGTACTTCAATGTATAGATCCATTTGCACCATACTGTTCTCTTTCCTTCAGGTTTTGGCACTAGTTCCCATTTGTGATTCTTTTGCAAGGCTTCCATTTCATCTTCCATAGCTTTAGTCCAGTTATGATATGCTAGAGCATCCTGTACTTTATTTGGAATGATAATAGCAGATAAATGAAATACAAAGGACGCATATGACTTGGATAGCCTATGGGATGACATGTAATTGCTTATGGGATATTCGGCCTTGGCTTTAGGATCTGGTTCATATTGAGCCTTTGGTTGACCTCTATTTTTTCGAAATGGCAATTTATGACCCCCTATCATGTTACTTGGTTCCGCTTCAGTGTTATGCTCAGAATTTATATTATCATGAAATTCAAACACAGGGTTATTAATTACCTCTGGATCATCCTCAGGGAGCATTGGTGTTGATGGGGTAGTAGAAGGGGAAGAAATCTCTCTTATTGGTGATTCTGGAGTTGGCAGCTGATTTCCATTTTCAACGATTCTAGAATTTTTTTTTGATGTCGGTAACTGGTTGCTCCTTTCAGTATTTCCATGCTCAATTCTTGTTTCTCCAGTATTTCCATGCTCTTGGATGTTCATGGGTTCCAAGGGTGGACACAAGGAATCGCTCGAAGACTGCTCTTCCTCAATATCATTCTCCCCCTGAAGAGTAGTCTTCGGGGGGAAATGTAGATCATGTTCATGGAATGTAACATCCATGGAAACATAGGTATGTTTAGTAGTTGGACTATAGCATCGATATCCCTTTTGAGTGGAAGCATAACCAATAAAGATACACTTTTCAGCACAAGCATCCAACTTAGTCCTCTGGTTTCGATGGATATGTACATAAGCTACACAACAAAAAATCTTAGGATCAAAGGCATGGGTAGGTGGTAAAGGTAAATGACTGGCAAGAGCTTGAATTGGTGTTTGTGGTGGTGGACTAGTTTCCTTAGCTGTAGATTGAAGGGCTTGCGTAGGAAGTTTATTTATGAGGTAAGCAGTAGTTAGGATGGTATCACCCCAAAAAGATTCTGGCATATGAGCTCCGATCAACATAGAGCGAGCAACTTCAAGAATGTGGCGGTTCTTTCTTTCCGCCACACCATTTTGTTGAGGAGTTTGAGGACATGTGGTCTGATTAATGATGCCATGGGTAGCTAGATACTGGTGAAAGAGATGGTTCACATATTCTCCACCATTATCTGAACGAAGGACTTTAATAGGTGTTTGGTTTGGATCATGGCATGAAAAGTTTGAAAAACTGGAAAAACATCACTTTTGTTTCGCAGCAAGTAGATCTAACTCATCCAGGTACAATCATCGACAAATAAAACAAACCATTTCATTTCAGAGGGCGTTGGTGGACAAGGCCCCCAGACATCAGAGTGAACAAGATCAAATGGGGCAATACTTTTATTTGAGCTCAAAGAATAGCTGACACGGTGACTCTTGCCTAAAATGCAAGTGTTGCATTTAAAGTCGGATGGTCTATTATGCTGAAACAATAAAGGGAATAGAGTTTGGAGATAATCAAATGATGGATGTCCCAATCTCTTATGCTATAACCAGATCTGTTCTTCATTTGTGGAAGTTCTTTTCTGAATCTGATGCACTTCACTTACACGATGATTACTGGTAGTGGTCATCTCCATGTAGTATAATCCCCCTTCTCAATACCCCGCCTAATGGTTTCCCCTGTTAGGATGTCCTAAAATATACAACACCAAGGGTAAAGAATTACACAACAATAAAATTGTTTGGTTATCTGTTTGACAGACATGAGATTATGAGATAGGGAAGGAACAAGTAACACAGTATCAAGGGTAATGGAGTCTGTAAGAGTGACAGACCCAGCACCTGTAATTGGATAGGAATCGCCATTGGCATTAGTTACGCCAGACCGGCGAATTGGAGTTAAATGGTGAATATTGCTAGAGTTATTAGTCATATAGTCCGTTGCACCTGAATCTATTATTCACATATCATTCCAATTAAAGTCAGAATTACTCGATAGCAGAAAGTAAGGTTTACCTGAAGTGGTCATGAAGGTAAAAGTGGAGTTACCAAAGTGATTCATGGGTCTTAGAAAAGGTGCTTTCCTGGGTGATGTAGATGAAGAAGGCTGGAAGTTACGGACATGCGGTGGTCTGTATCAAGCAGCCATGGTTCAGTACTGACTAAGTAAAGAAAAGAGAAATCTGATCCTTGGGTGTTGCCTATCACGCAACCTTTCAGTAACTCCTTTTAATGTAGCCAGGTAGTAAAAGAACGATTTTGACGGAGCTCAGCTCACTTGTTTAGTAGGGGACAAGACCCTTTGCTAGCACTTCTCGTATCCAATCAACCTAGACATCACATTAATTGGGTGAACCTCTGGGTTGCGTAAGTAAGCTCAACGTTATAAGATCAAAATTTCTAATCAATTTTTTTTTTTTTTTTGATTTTTTGTTTTCGCAATCTTCTTCTTCCTTTCTCTCTTTTTTTTGTTTTTTGTTTTTTTTTTTTTTTGAAAAGCAAAAAAAAGGACAAAAGTGAAGATGAGAATTTGGTGGGAGGATCTAGGACGTAGTGAAAGCAACGGTAGGGAGTGAAAAAAGGTAAAAGGAATGGTAGGGCCACGTGCAGATAAAAAAAAGGGAAGAAACCTTTAGTGTACTTGGAACTTGCAACCCGAGCTGGGACAAAGCATGCACAGTGCTTCACAAATAAGCAGCCTTTTTCTTTCTCCTGCCAAAGAGCACGCCTTGTCTTCTTAGTGGGTTCTCTCATATGCAAGGATTCCAGGAGCGATGGTGTTGAAGAATGAAAAGACCCCAACTGGAAGGCGCGGGTTCGATCGGAGATGCTGCAGATCGGGTTTCGTTGGTGGGAATGGAGATGGTGCAGTACGGCCGGCTTGGATGTGGGATTGCACCGCTGGTTTGGGTGTGATATTGTATGAGGTGGTCGGATAACTTCAGAGACCTCTGGTAGAAAGGAGTATTGTTATCTTCAGTACCGAACCCAGCTTTACCACCCTTGAGGTTGGTGATGTTCACGTACCTAGTGGTCTGCGGTTCAAGAATAAAAAAAAAGGGAAATTGATGCAGAGTATGGTCAGAAAGGAATCAAGGTAGTTTGATATTTTTTTTTTTTTTTTTGAGTTTGGTATGGGATAGAATTTGGTATTGATATGGGTACTGAGTACTGCAGAACAAAATGGATAGTGTGCTAGAATTTGGTATTGCTGGAAAGCATAGTGTGCTATAGCTCATGTAACAGGCAGTTGATCTTGTAGGTGGTAAAACCTTTAACCTCTGGTACGAATCGCACCGTACGAAGTACCAACAAGCTCTTCCCATGGTGAAAGTCCATATCAGGGCAAATCAACCCCTTGCTGTTGTCCATTAATCTGTGAAGCAAATGGCTTGTACTAGTGTTGCCTTTGAAAATCACATCGGCCAAGAAAGCCGAGAGATCAAGGTGTTTGAGCCCAAAAGTATTTTGGCAAGATCCCTTTAGGGGATTTAGCATAGCTGGCCGATACTTGCGGTCCAAAATTAAGTCTATTTGGGTTTGGGTTACAGCTTCACTCATTCCGAAATCAATAGAGAAAACGAGCCATTGTTGGAATCAAGTAGCGGAGATCGAATAGGAAACTTCAATCAATAATCCTTCTATGACAAGGAACTGTCACAACTCTAAGTATAAATACCAGGTTTCAAGGACAAAACAGACACAACTCTTAAACTAATCTCAACGATTATCAAAGCCTCTCCGGAGCAAATCTACTTTCAACCTAGTTGAAACCCAGCGAAGCAAGGGTAACATCCTTGCAATCCAGCGAAGCTAAAGTCACGCTTTAGCAAAACCCATGCTTTCTCCAAACTTCCCAGTGATTGCTCTTAGTCTACAACATTAAGTATCGATTCGGTGAACGCAAGAGACCACAACACAAGTCCTTATCCGTAAGGCAAGAAGTCCTTTTCCGAAAGATAGAGAAAAGAGCCTTATGACGAGGTTGGTGCTCTGCTCGTCCACAACGCTTGATTCAGAAGTCAGGTCAAGGGACTCCCCCGACGACTGCACCCCGCGGTGTTGGCTCGCTCGCGTAATCACAGCAGCAAAAGAGACTGTTTGCAGCCAGACTAGTTTTGGAGCCAAACACAAGGAACAAACGTCCTTCTTGATGAATAGATTGCGGAGCGTGCCAGTACACGGCCAAAAGGCCAAGTGTGCAATTGTAGATGTAGTGCGTGTGATTTTGACTTTTTCAAGCGATTGAAAGCTGAGGAATGAACAATCTCCGCTGAGGGTTCGATGCTTTGGAGACAAGAACTTTTAGGTTGTTCGATGGATGAAGCAAATAGTGATTGGTAACCTAACAATTAGTTATAACTACTCTTAGTGCATAAACGTAGAGTACGATAACAGAAAAAGCGAAGAAATAAACTCTAGACTAAGAGCGGGAAAGTAAATAGCATAAACACAATAGTAAAAGAGCAAGGACGTAAACTCTAAATTAAGTGCAGAAAAATAAAGAACAAGAAACTAAATGAACGATAACGTAAATAGCGAAACAGTAAACGACTTGAAGAATAAAACTATCAACTATTACCAAAAAAGTAACCACGGAAACAATTGAAATATCGATACTAGGTTACAAGGAAAACGAAGGGAAATGACTTCTGTCGATGCTTCTATTTACTGGAGCTAATCTGGAGGATTGAAAAGACAATGAAACTAATCTGGAGCTAAGAAAAATAAAAGGAAACCCATGATGGAGTTTTGGCTGGAGTTATGTGTGTGATATCTTACGTTGATGCTTCTATTTACTATTTATATTGGCTGTCTTGCAACTTGAACTGATCTCTTGACTCTTTGAAGTTGAGTGGAATTCGGGCTCCTCTTGGCTTAATGACTCTATCTTGTTTTGGCTCCAATGCTTATCTTCGGCTGACTTGATGCTGAACTCCATCCTAATCGGCTTTGATGATCATCAACAACGGCTAGATTTAATCTTGATGCAAACTATCTTGGATTGAACTCTCTTTATCGGCTGACGTGAACTTCATTTCAGTTGGAATACTAACTTGATCAAATTTCATCTTTATCACTTATCGGTCTTCTCTATCTTCGGCTATTACTTTCCAAGTTGAGTCCAAGTTGGACACTGATTTGTGTGACTTGAGCAGTTGGTCGATGGACTTTTAGACAATAAATCTCCTTTTGATTACGGGTTGATCGATAACCAAAAACCTAACTTTTATCTGACTCGTCTTGGACCAAATGAACTATCCAATATTCATTGGCCAATACATTTGGTTATTGGCCTATTTGTTCGTTGAGCAGCTTATAGAAATTCGAAATTATTCAGTAACTAGATGCACATTAGCTATGTCCAAGTGAACGTGGAAATGTGGATACAAACAACTAGCTAGCTAGCATTGTTAGGGTACCCATTGTTATTATATTTTGATCTCATGTAGCTACTACTAATTTAACTTATATTATAGAACGCTCCTGGGACTTAACTAGCTGATTTCCATCACCTTCGGATCGATCGACTTCATTTATCAAATTTATATGTACAGCTCCTTGATATTAATATAACTTGTAACATCATCAGCAGGTAGCTTCTCCATCTCTTCCATTTATATTGACTTTTACTTTGCTTCCGAGTTCCAAATTTGATTGGATTGGATTAGCATAATGGAACCCATTATACATTGTTTAGATGAATGTATTATTAGGTTAATTCCGCCGATTCAAAACGGTTACAGGGCATTAGAAAAAGGATCTGGCCGGATCATCAATCACCATCACTCATCACCACATGCCACAATGTAAACATAAAAAATAAAATAAAATAAAAGAACTAAACAGAAAAAAAAGAACACAGAAGTAATCGAGACTTTAGTAATAAATCCATTCCCTGATTGATTCATATTCAGATCAGCACAGTTAATTAGAGTAACCGGCTAATAATAAACCGGCCATCAATTTCATTCCCTACCCGAGTACCCGACCCATATATGGATCTGGGTCTAGCATCAACAATAACTGAACAAATTACATTGATCAAAGCTGAAAAAATTCAAATCATCTTGATTAAATGTAGTAAATTATTCATATACTGCTGATACGAGGAGACCAGCAAATGACAAATCGAAACCCAGTACTGAGGGGAATTGCAATGGCAATCAGGACCCGACAGGCCGAGAGAGATGGAGCTGCATCATATTATTGTGATATTTCACCGCAAGTCATCACCTCCAAATCGACCATGAGGCCTGGAAATCGTAGAGCTCTCGGTAGCCTGAGGGTTGCAAGCTGGTCCAGTGTCCATCGATACATACCAAACACGCATCCTCCTGTAGGTGCACCGGGTGACCAAACTGTGTCCTGGTGGTTCTTGCTACCACCATCATAACCTTGACCTTGCCATCTCCGTTTCCTACTCCTACAAAATTTCTAACTTGTGATCCTAACTTAATCAATCAATAATACTCGAAAATGAGCGCTTACCAGGATGGAATAACGCATAATATGAAAGACAATGAGGAGAAGTTGTTGCAAGCAGATAGAATAAAGCTTATGGGGTAAGTTAATAGAAGGGGCTGGAGATAAACAAGAAAGAAGAAGAAGGGGATGGAGATTATGAGGAGGAGGCATCTTTAGAATTCAAAGCTGAAAATTTTCAGTCAAAATAGTGATGGTGCAGCAGGCACTGAGCTGGTCTCCTTATAAAGACTCAAGTTTGAATTCAGCCGTGGAGATTTGTTCCCATCCACCATGATACGGATCGACCTCGTTGTTTGGGTCGGCCAATCAGAACAAACCACACGGATTATTCCCAATCTGTCCTCAATTCGTTTTCTTTGGATTGGCTGATCGGACCAAAGCACGAGGATCGATCACCATTTTGTTCATTTCTTACCCGGTTTGTGCTTTTGGGAAACCATAACAATTTTTCTTTTAATTAAACATCCAGTCTAGTAATTGAACCAAGTCAAAGAATAGTGGGGAATTTCTCCATAATTCTAGAGAAATACAACAATGTTATTTTTTTTTTTTTGAAAGACAAATACAACAATGTTTTCTGATTGTCTAGAAAAGCCATTAATGATAGATGATTGACTGATTGAGGATGTTTTTTTTTTTTTTATAAGAGAAATGGATTAGGCGATATTAGTTTTTCGGAGACAGATAATGTAGGAAACTTGTCCCACCCTCAAACCCGAAGGTGAAGGGTCTATCTCACTCTGGGAACCCACTGCCCGTCTCCCAACTCAATATATTAATAATAAAGAAGAAAAATATATCGTCCAAGAGAGAAACAAAAATAACAGTGAAAGAGAAGAGAAAGGGAAACTTCACCCACATGAACAAATCTAAAAGAAGAAAAAATCAGCCACAGAATTGAAAAAATGGCACTCGAAATATGCCAGAATTTCCCTTGCACCTTCATGTAGATGCTCATGTAGCTAACTTTGCGCACAACTTCTTGGGAATAAAAACCTCTAAGAAGGCATGGGCAATAACGACAGACCAACGTAATTATCTCAGCAACCATAATGACATCCTTCATCATGCTACTTGTAAGCTTTAAAAAAGCAACAATTTATCAAAATGTAAAACAATAATTTGGGAGTCCCAAAAAATCAGCCTGTAAGTAACTGTGAAGCTCTGCATGAGGGCTAGGATACCAAGTAAATGAGTGTTTTGAAACACCTAAATTTGTCATCTTATCTGTTGCTGCATTCCCTTCCCTAAAAATATGAGGGATACGAAATTGCATTTATTGAATGTTCTTCAGGAAGTTTTGCCATCTAACTCTCAAATCCCATGGAGGAGAGAAAGAATTGGAAGAAAGAGATGCTAGCACACTAATAGAATCGCTTTCCAACCACAGAGTAATCCAACCTCTAATAGAATCGCACCCTAAACTGATTGAGGATGTCAAACGCAAAATACACATGAAATTGTCTTCAACTATGTACACAATATTTGTTTTGCAATCAAAGTGTTGAATTTGTTGGCAACTTCACTTGTGCAGTCTACTTGTTAAAGGGAAATTGAAATGTTCCACATCAGTAGCTAGCTAATCGATCTTGTGCATTTATTTTTATTTTCACTTTGGTTTCTGAATTTTTATGGAATGTGCACTGTACGAACTGAGTGAAAAACTAAGTGAAAACAACAAACAACTAGAGGACATTAGAAACAAGCAAGTTAAGACAATAGTAATAAACCCTTTCATTCATTGATTCATTTTTAGATGAGTATAATTAAGTACAATAGCTAGATAGTAAACCGGCCATCGATTTCATGTATGGGTTCGGTATGTGATGAAATTGGAGTCTTATTGAGGTTGGTCTTCTAGAAGTCTTACTATTTTGATGAGTGATGACCTTTCTCCACGAAAATGTTCACCTGGTCAGTTATTGACCAAGAAGATAATGCTCAACCACACTTAAATGTAAATCTAATGGCAGAGAAAATTATTATTAAATTGAGATATTTTGTTTTCAATCTTTAGATGTAAATCTAAGAATTCTAGAAAACCAACGCGCAGAAGTACACGTGTGCAGACGAGATCCTCTAGACAAGGGTCGGTGCAACAAACCCAACCGTACAGTTTCCCAACCGCCATGATCAGATCAAAACTAATCACTCCATTAATGCCCGCAATCTTCTATTTCATGACACAAACCCAACCGTACAGTTTCCCACCATAATCAAACTTCCGTCAATCCACCAATCATGTTCGACCAAATGACTCTGAATCCCAAGTGTCCCCCTTAGCAATTCCCCAATAGCAACCACACAACACAAAAATGGGGTTCCTCTTTGGACTGCTCGTCGGCATTGCCATCGGAATTGGGTTGATCATGGCTTTTGCTCGGAGCGAGAGTAGGCGATCCAAACGTCGCTCTGCATTGGTACTGATCGAATCTCGTTACATTATATACGAGTGTTCTGAATTGATTGGTTTTGATGGTTTCCCTTTTTATGTTCATGTGGTTTGTTTTCAAAGGCCAAGACTATTGCAGCGCTTGCAAGGATGACAGTGCAAGATTCGAGAAAGCTTCTTGCACCGCAGTATTATCCATCTTGGGTTATTTTCACGCAGCAACAAAAGTTGAGTTCATTTCACATTTTTCTCGTATGCACTTCATGTTTCACATTGAAAATGTAACACATGTTACACTATTCTTAGAGCTAATATCAAGTCACTGGGTATTCATCGGATGGTGCCTTTTTGTGCCATCCAGTGCAGCTTCAAAAACTCAAGTTGTCGGGGAGATTACAACGCCAAAAAAATATATATATCCTAGAAGTTAGAACAGCAAATGAGCTCTTGCATATAGATTTTTCATATGGAAACAATGAGTATTCTAGCCCTAGTTCATTAACTGTGTGGGAACTAACTTTCTAGGAACCCTACTTTAGGTGGTCATACACATGAACAAATGAAGGTGGAAAGACCCAGTGAGTGCATAGAGCTTTGTTAGACATTTTCCCATCTAATATGGGATAGTGCTCAACATTTTATTGCATGGACACTTTCAATATATGTATGCATGTTATATCTAACATGAATCTCCTTATAAATTCCAGTTGACCTGGCTCAACCAACATCTTGACAAGATCTGGCCATACGTAAATGAAGTAATGCATGGCTTTCACTTTTTTTCGATGGCTTTTCCTCTTTTTCGATGTCTTCCTTTGTGCTTAATTGTTGTTTAAGAGCATTTGTGATGGTGTAGGCAGCATCGGAGCTGATAAGGAGCAATGTGGAACCAATACTCAAACAATATACCCCGGCTGTCTTGGATTCACTCAAATTCTCCACATTAACCCTTGGCACTGTGGCTCCACAATTTACAGGTTGGTCCAATCACACCCTTTTTCCGTTCCGTCACATTTCCTATGGGCATACTTGGTCACTTTAGCAAACCCGATTATGAAATTTTTAGTGTCTTTCCTTACATCAACTCCATTTATACCATAGGCTATATGGTGACTTAAAACAGTTTACAACTTTTTTTTTCCTTTCTTATCGACATGGAATCATACATGGATACAATCACCCATATACATAAGAACTTTTGATATTCCCTAAACCTTGTTGAAGCTTCCTAATTTCGCAAGTAATCAATGTAGAGAGTTGGGTGGAAGCGAGTATAAAATATGATTATGATATCTAGCCATAGATATACAGAGTTGACTCTTTCTGAATACATCCATTAAGGAAACAAGCTGATCCTGTTAGTTGACTTATACAAGTTGTTGATATCCTTTTAGGAATTTCCCTTGTTGAAAGTGAATGTGGAGCTGAGGGAGTCACTATGGAGTTTGAGATACAATGGGATGGTGATCCAGATATTGTGATTGATATCAATACCCATGTTGGTCTTGCACTACCTGTACAAGTATGTTCGATTTAATGTTTGTAGACGGTTAAGAGTAATTTATGGAAGTTCATACTAAGATGTACGTAGTCACAAAGAGAAAAGGTATTTTAAGAAAATGCATGACATTCCAAATTTGTTTTCTGGGAAATGTTCTATTAACAGGCACTAGTGTAATTTAAATGTCTTGTTTCTGCAATGAGTTTTTTTTTTTCTGCTACTTGATAGATTTTGGAAGCAAATTTTGAATGAGAGTTTCTGGGGAGTTTGATATTAGCATCAGACTGTTTTTGCCAAACTGTCTGTTCCAGTCATTCTAACCTGTGAGGAGTGACCATATATCCGAAACATGTTGTCAGACTTTGATGAAGATCATATGTTACATATTTTTCTTTTAAACAAGTGTGCAATGAACAAAACATGCCTGACTTTCTGGAAACAGGAAATTACTTGTTATACTCCAGTCACCCTCTGCTTACACATTTTTGGACCTACATGTACTTCTGCATTGATTTTTCCCATTTCAGCATCTTGTTGTTGTGTATATGTCTATGCATGTATTCTTCCATTCATCCGTAGTATGTTTTCTTTCATGAAAAAAGAGGCTTTCATAATGTTTATGAAAGTTTTAGTACACGTTATCATCGTTTTCATTTCCACTTGTTCGTCTAGGTGAAAGATATTGGATTCACTGGGGTTTTCAGGTTAATCTTCAAACCACTAATTGACCAGTTTCCTTGTTTTGGAGCTGTTGCATATTCCCTAAGAGAAAAGGTGTGCATACAATTATTGTTACTGTGTTCATAACCAGATATACATCTACTATATTTGATTTTGATATCATATATTTTGCGTCTGCTTGCAGAAAAAGCTGGACTTTGTGTTTAAAGTCTCGGGTAGTGAAATATCAGCAATTCCAGGAGTTTCCGAGGCTCTTGAGGTTTGCACTAACTTTGCCATCTCTGATTTCTATTGCTTGCGTATATGGAAGACTGCTTATGGCTCCGTTAACTTCGTCACCCTTACCAAATTTTATTTATTTATTCATAGTAGCAAAAGTTTTCTTCCCCTTACGATAATAGTAGTTTTAATGAGAGGCTGGATATGGCCTTTGAATCCTTCACTAATAATAGCACTTGAATTCTTCGATCACCATTCTTGAATTTTTTTTTTACAGAAACTACTAGTCTTGAAAGCGAGGTAACATTTTGCTAATTTCAATAAAACAGACCTCAATTGTGTCATATTGCATAAAACAGGGTTTTGGGCCTGGGCTTGCTTCTGTTCTTACTCAACCCTGGCAATCTGGCATCATGATGTCCCTTGTGCCATCCCTGGCCTATTGTTAGATAAAGCATTGTTCTTTTGGTATTCTTATTGAAAGGAAATTAAAAATGGAGGGACAAATCCCTGTAACTAAATCATATCTGCAGAAATTCATCAAAATTACAAAACATCTTACGTAACATTACTGCAATTATTTTTTCCACACAGTAATTTAGTATCAGTGCACTATAGTTAAATTATTATATTCTTCAGGAAACAATACGAGATGCTATTGAAGATTGTATTACTTGGCCAGTTCGTAACATTATTCCCATTGTACCTGGCGATTACAGGTATGTTAAATTCAGAATAAACTGTAGAACCTTATTATACATTTATACTTCCAAACTGTCCGTACCTCTATCTCATTCCTGTTCTCTGAAAGTATTCAATACAAAGCTTAGGAGAAACATATATGAAGTTTCATGACAATACTAAATGGATTTGCATGTTTATTCTAATGAAGTTTTATGGTTTCATGTGGGTGTTTACAGAGTTTTCTGGGGTCAACCACTAATGGTTTTCTATTCATAAACTGGTTTTGTACTTCAGTAATGCAAAGTAATCAGATTGTATTTTCCATTCACCATGCATATGGATAATTCCAAGGGTACACCATCAATCCGAAAGATATATAGCCAATGTGGAACCATGTTAACACATACGAACTATGTATGCATAGATTTGATATTTTGAGTTGCAGATGTTGACAATTGGCCTAATTCAGAGAAAATTTTCTGACTCAATCTACCAGTATTTTCCTCATCTAAGATCTTGTTGTGTTACAGTGACTTGGAGTTGAAGCCCGTTGGAACATTAGAAGTGAAGCTTGTGGAAGCCAAGGAGTTAACGAATAAGGACATAGTAGGAAAATCAGATCCTTTTGCTGTGATATTCATACGTCCACTTCCTGACAGAACAAAAACCAGCAAAGTCATTGTAAGTCAAACTCATGTTTTACTTTGAGAACATATAATTTTTCCTCAACTGTATTGAATTTATTATCATATCCCTCAGGACAACGATTTAAACCCAATATGGAATGAGCACTATGAGTTCATAGTTGAAGATCAATCAACTCAACGCTTGACAGTAAGAATTTTCGATGATGAAGGACTTCAGGCTGCAGAATTCATTGGCTGTTGTCAAATTCCACTGAGTTCGCTTGAGCCTGGTAAAGTGAAGGATGTGTGGTTAAAACTTTTGAAGGATTTGGAGATCCAGAGAGACACCAAGTACCGGGGTCAGGTGAAAATGGCATCTGAATTTTCTTTATTTTCAACTTGCTCAATATGTCACAGACCTTACATATATGAGATACATATGAGAAAAATGGTTTAATCCACTGTAATTTTGACAATAGGTGCACTTGGAGCTGTTATACTGCCCTTATGGGACAGATGGGAACATTGTAAACCCGTTCGACCATGACTTCTCCTTGACCTCTTTGGAAAAGGCTTTGAAGATCGAAAATTTAACAAAAGCAGAGTTGAGAAAAATATCTACCAAGAAGAAGAAGGAAATGTTTATAAGAGGAGTACTATCTGTAACAGTTATATCCGCAGAAGACCTACCAATAGTAGATTTTATGGGGAAGGCTGACCCGTATGTTGTCCTTGTTATGAAAAAATCTGAAGCAAAGCAAAAGACCAGGGTGAGATTTATGTTTCAAATTGATCACTCTTTGTAAATTATTTCCCATCTATGAATTAGCTGGCCATGCATTCCTATACATTATTAATTCATACTCTTCTGGTTTCTTAGGTCATAACGAACAACTTGAATCCAGTTTGGAATCAGACATTTGACTTCATGGTGGAGGATGCATTACATGAAATGTTAATTGTCGAAGTTTGGGACCATGACACTTTTGGGAAGGTATTGTCTTCAAATTTGGTATCATCATATTTCTATCATTGTTATTGTATCAAAAAATTTGAAATTGCTTTTCATTATTTTAGGATAGAATAGGGAGAGTGATCATGACACTCACCAGGGTCTTAATGGAAGGAGAATATCAGGAGTGCTATCCCATAGACATTGCCAAATCTGGAAGGATTACTTTGAGTCTCAAATGGGTTGCGCAGCATAAAGTCCGTGATTCTTGATCTGATCAAAGACGATGTAGCCTACATTGTTTTTGCAGTTTTTCTAGAGTTGAAGGTCCGATTTCTTTGCATGACAGGTTAAGGAAAAGAAATTCATTCATTCATTCCTTGCACATAATATATTTTACTCATCTCCTAAAGCTAAAAGAAATCTTACTCGAGTCAGATGTAGTTCAGGTTATTTTACACTTAAGAAACCTTCACATGTTTGAGCTCTATTTTTTCTGTTGTACATATGGAAGAGATTAACGGAATTTCATATGGGATGAGATTTTTTCAGTTATGGATAGAAATGGGGACAGTTATACCATATATTTTGATAGACCGCTCACAGTAGTTCTACATACATATAGAAAAGATCATGAAAGAGGCGATCAGAATGGTGCTCGAATTCATTTACGATCCCGAGTTTCCAGACAATTATAATTTGCCTTCATTTTCTTTTGTGGTCTGGTTTGTTCTTTTCCACTTTTCTTTTTTCATTAGATCGAATTCTCTGCATTCTTCTTAAAATGAAACTTTTTCCGGTGAAACCATTTGTAGGATATACGCTTAATTTACCATCTTGCTGATCATATGTCACAGATAAGTAGCATCCATTTGCATAAAAAGAACTAATAAGCCTCAGTAGCAATACTCATGTTCTGTCTAGTTTTGTGTTTTAAAAAGTCCTTAGTTGGATTAAGCACTCAGTTTGTTTGAAATTTGGCATCCTTGCTAGGATTTGATGATTGTATTAAGCACTCAGTTTGTCTCAAAATATTTCATTCTTTACCGTGAAACTATATATCAATTGTTACTTGGCCCTGAATCCCTGATGAATCAGATAGAGAAGGTGGAAAAATATGTTTACATCATGATAAGTCAGGAATTCAAACTCCTCACATACCTCAAGGCCACGTCAAGACTAAATTTTTTCCTTCAGGAAATAAATTCCAATGAGTGATGAGCTAATCTAATCTTTTTATTTTTCCTTCCACAAGAAATGCAAATTTGAAACCTTTGTACACATTAATTTTATTTTTCCTTTCACAAGAAAATTGAACTTCAAACGTTTGATTATAAAACCACGCGGTGTGGTATGTTGGTTGAATGATTTAGTCTGGAATCCTCATGTCCAACGTTTGAATCTCAGCTCTATCCCGTGATCAGTAGATTTGAAAGACCCTTTGGGTTCGTGCGTCTACGGTGCAGTGGATTAGTCTAGCTTTGTCTAGACTTTCGTTGCAATGTCGGTGCAGGTATCTTGACGTTGGGATACCACTGTATGGGTGTGTGAGTTACTAACAATTAACCCGATAAAAAAAAAAAAAAAACTTTTGATTATAATTACACACCGATTATACTTTCTAAAATGTCATTAACATCTAGAGTCACAATTCCATATAAACTTGCACAATAATGAAAGGAAAAACTGAAAAAAGAAAGCAGAACAAACTTTTCGGTGGTATTACTCCACTCTGGGAAAGAACAAAAATGAAAAACTATACCCTAAATTCATGAAATTTCCACAACACGGTTTGAACGGTTGCTCAGCTAAGCCCTGCCTTTTGACAGGTAGTTGCCACCGTCTGTAGAGATCAAACCAACGCACATCACTCTACTCCACACGAAAGCAACCATGGCCGAAGAAGCTCAAGACCACCACCAAAACCGCCACCCTCTGCCGCTTCTAGAAGCTCTAAGAAAAGCCTCCAAAGCCCTCCAAAACAACCCCATTGCCACAATCTACAACAACCACGACACAAACGCGGCCATTGAAGCTCTTCTAGAGCTCGCAACACAAGCCGACCCGATCATCTCCACCGACCCTAGTCTCTTCAACCTCGCTCAGTTGCTCAACAACCTTAAAACCCTCCTCGGAAATCTCGAAAAGTTGCAAAGCTACGGCCTCCGGTCTCTCCTCCGCCGCCAAATCACCAACTACAACATCTCCCAAGTCGGGTACGCTATTGAAGCTGAAATTCAAGCATATGTTGATCGAAAGAACATAGAGAGCTTCGTGGAAACGATGAATGAGTCGGAGGAAGACGGCGAAAAGGTAGAGGCTTTGGTGGGTTTAGAGACCAGATTGTCTAGAGGTTTTGATAAGGAGTACCAGGAGTTGCTTTTGAAGGCTAAGGTATTTTCCATCGTTGAATTTATAATCTGTGAGTCACTGTTTTCTAATTGGGTTAAAGACCAAGCTGCTGTTGTTGCTCTAGCTCTGGTTCAGTTCAATAAGGACGTTTTTGTGGGTTTGGTGTTAATGGGTCCGATTATTGGAGCTTTGATTTCAATGGGTTCATGTCGTTCGATTCAAGTCCTTACTTCGCTGGTCAGGATTATCCGAACCCCTTTGGTGGATGACATCAATGAAGAAATACCAAGAATTATACGACTTTTGAGCGCTGAGGAGTTGAAGATCAAAGCGGTAGCGATGAATTGCGTTTTCGAAATCGGAATCTTGGGGAGAGAGGAAGTGATTGAGGCCATGCTTGGAGAGGACTTGGTGAAGAAGCTGATGGATTTGCAGAGGTTGGAGGTGATGGGTGAGTCCAAAGAGGATGAAGGTGTTGGGAAGTTTCCATTTTTGGGGTGTGTTGCTGCTTTTGCAGTGCAAGTTGAAGTTGGGGAAGGGTTGGAAAAGACTGAGAAGAGAGCAGTGAAGCTGGAGATACTGAAGAGAGTTAGAGAAGCCTCTGTTTCTGAAGCAGAGGCTGCCACTGTTGTTTCAGAGGTGCTCTGGGGCTCTTCACCATGAAATTTTGATTAGATTGGAGGCTTGGAGCAAAGGTTTAATCTTTTATATTGTAGTAATTAGTGTAACTTAATCATGTACTAACCCAAGTCTCATATATGGTAATTCTACATCAGTGTGAGAGACAGGGTAGAAATTAGATGCAATTACTTATGAATTATACCTTATGATCCTCATTCTGCCAAGAGATTAAACAAAGTGATTTAATGAGAATTCAATTATTGGAAAAATTAGCTAGTCCGTTGTCTCAAAAAGTGTCAATAAAGGATTGGAAGGGACTCAAAGTGCAATGCATAATTTATGTTTACGCAAATGCAATGGTATATGATTATAATTTGATGTATTAAAATGCAAGCATATCTAAAGAAGGGGATTCTTTATCCTCAATTCCTCATCATAGATGGTGGTCTAATAATGTGCTTATTTTAGCATTAAAGGACTAAAATTAGTCATTATTTGTGAACATCACTGCCATAATGATCCATTTAAGAATGAATGTATATATTACATTCTCCTACCTGCAACATCATTCGGAATTCTTTGTATTTTTGTGTAGATGGCCTTTCTCTTCGCACGCTCATTGTCTTTATGTACCTAGAATAATTTTTCTTATAAGCATGCGTTTTATGTATATCACAACTACAAGTATTGTTTAATGAAAATTCTATGGTTTCATTTCTTTATGCATGTTGAAGAAATAAAGAGATTTGTAACAAAGAGAGAGAAAGAAATAGATGAATCGGAAATCCAATTAAAGTGAGTGATGTCTCATTGAAGTGGTCACGTGATAAACCTTTCATGTTTGATTAGACAAGAAAATGAAAGAAAGAGAAGGTAAAGAAAATAATATAATTTTCATTATTTAGGAGAGTGTATTGTATATGGAATTATTGAAACTTTTTAATAAATTTATGGAATTTAAAAGTTCAGGTGTATTCAATATAGATTTTTAACAATCCATGAAAGTCTCAAGGTATTCAATCAGGATTTTAAAAGACTTTATGAATTCTAACAAAATCTAGGTGTATTCAATTAGAACTTTTAAAAATGAATGGAAATACAGAGGTATTCAAAATATCATTCATACTTAAGGACTTAGAAATTCATGGATAATTATGGATTTTGTAGTGTTAATTATACACACCAAACTCCAATAATTTTCCAGCCACCATACCAAAGATTTGGAAAAGTCTATGATGGACTTTGTTTTTGCGGGGGAAAGGGGTTGATCTTCCATCATCTCTCTTTCTTGTTTTTTTTTTTTTTTTTGTCTTTTCTTTAATCGTTTATGATATCAATGTTTTTGGATACCCAACATGTTCACTAATACCCTAATATTATGGTCTACCCCAAAAACCTAGAATAGTGTTGCTATGAAATATTTAATTGTGTCTTCTTAGTTATTCTCATTTATTTGAGTTTATATACGGTTCAAATGAAGCTTGAAAAATTGAACTTCAATTGATTGAATATCTATATATATATATATATATATATATAGGATTTTTCTCAGGTAAGGATGTCCTTACCTAAGCTTATGGAACAGATTTGGTGTTTTCACCCACTTTTCGATCACATTTTCATATCTTAACAGTTCAGTTTTTAGGTACTAATGTATAGATCATCTCTGTAAAATTTCAGCCAATTTGGTGATCGTTAAGGCATCCAAAACTGCAATTTACACGAACAAACTGAATCTGTCGAATCGGAACCGTTCGTTTACATTGTTGTAATTTGCAGTTTTGGATGCCTTAAGGATCACCAATTTGGCTGAAATTTTGTATAGGTGACCTATACATTAGGACATAAAAACTGAACGGTTAAGATGTGAATATATGATCGGAAAGTGGCCGAAAACAGGAAATCCGTACCTAAGCTTAGGTAAGGATGTTCTTAGTGTAGCCGGACTCTGTGTGTGTGTTGTGTGTGTGTAGAGTCCGTCTGAAGCGGACGCTTGCACTTCGCTAAAGTGCGGACGTCGACGCAGCTGAGGCGTTCCAGGCAGCGCGCGGCTTGCAGGAGGGAGGCCGGAGGCTTCCAAGACGGTTCTGGACAGCGTTCGAGGTCGAAGGAGGTCGGAGTTACAGTTTCTGGGCAGCAACCCGACCTGCAACTGTAGGTTTTCTGCAGCGAGCTGCAACCCCATCGCCGGTGACTCCACCAACTGCAGACAGCTCCGTTCGACCCCCGCATCCGTCCAACAAGCTCCGCCGCTCCATCGAAGCTTAATCGAGGCTGCTGCGTCGACATCCGCACTCTTTGGAACGATTTCGTGTGTGTGTATATATATATATATATATATATAAGATTTTTCTCAGGTAAGGATGTCCTTAGTTTTTCTTAGATGCGGATTTGTGTTTTCACCCACTTTTCGATCATATTTTCACATCTTAACCGTTCAGTTTTTAGAGCCTAATGTATAGATCCCCCTGCAAAATTTCAGCCAATTTGGTGATCGTTAAGACATCCAAAACTGCAATTTACACGAACGGACCGAATCTGTCGAACCGGAACCGTTCGTATTTATAATGGTAAATTGCAGTTTTGGATGCCTTAACGATCACCAAATTGGCTGAAAATTTTCAGAGGTGATCTATACATTAGGACCTAAAAACTGAACGGTAAAGATGTGAAAATGTGATCGGAAAGTGGGTTAAAACCGGAAATCCGTACCTAAGAAAAACTAAGGACGTCCTTAGTGTAGCCGGACTGTATATATATATATATATATATATATATATATATATATATATATATATATATAATCGTTAAGCCATTGATAACTGCCTTAAAGCTAGTATGGTAGGTTGACAGATTCAGTCCGTCCATTAGTTTAAGCAAGTTAGATACCTTAACGGTCATCAATTTAGCTGAAAACTTATAGAGATAATCTATACACTAGTACATAAAAACTGAACGGTCGAGATGTGGATATGCGACAAAAAAATGACCTAAAACTCGAACTTCACATGTTAATTTTAAAGCGGAGCTCCGCTCTGGATAAAATCTGTATATATATATATATATATTTATATATATAAAGACAATGACCAATATATATCTTGTTATGATATATGTTAATTGGCGAAAACAAGGTTGGTGAGAATAATTAACTATAAATATCAAGTGATCAATTCATATTGTATCTTTATGTTGGTTGAGAGATTAGGAATGAGAACATACTAGCTAGACAGAGTAATAATCGTTTATTTGAGTGAATGTCTACCAGAAAATACTTGACTATTGAAGATGCAACAAGCTATTATCATGGTTTGCGTTTGGGTTGGCTTGATTGTATTTTTTATTTTTTTATGTGTTGGGAAATTTATAGAAGTCATTCATAATAAAAGTATATAGATTTCATAAATCAATAAAGTCTATGGCTAAATCAATGGTTTTTAGAAATCAAAAGGAGTCCATCAACTTTTTAAAGAGTCTATAGACTTTTCAAAAAGTCTGTCATTTAAAAAAAATCTATATAAATCCAAATACAATACACCCTCTTTAGTATTAACTCTCAAACATACTTTATAAGAGATAAATTTTGTGGTAGATATTGTAGTCTTTAAAGCTCATTTATTGGAGGTCTCTAAGTGGATCATTTTCTCCTGCTTATTTGCTTTTGCATTGTCCCAGTTCGATCAAATTGAAGTGGTAATGTAATAAGCATTTCATGTTTGATTAGACAAGAAAATGAAAGAAAGAGAAGGTAAACAAAATAATACAAATTCCATTATTTAGTATTAACTCTCAAACATACCTTACAAGAGATAAATTTTGTGGTAGATGTTGTAGTTTTTATAGATCATTGGTTGGTGGTCTCTAACTAGATCATTTTCTCCCGCTTATTTGCTTTTGCACTGTCCCAGTTCGATTAAATGGAAAGTGATTGTCTACAAAGAAAAAAACTATAAGCAATGCAATTATGAATCTTAAAAAGAGTTGATCTTGCCTCAAATGAATGTTGTATGATTGAACGAAAAGTTGTGCTTGGGACAAGTGTGGTAGGAGCAAAGACAAAAAGAGGAATATGAGCTATAATTTAAGAGTTTACTATTTTAGTTCACACTTCTATTTTAAATAGTAGTTATACTCTTTTATTTTTTTTAACCAAAGATTTACTTTTCTTTTTTGACCAAGGATTTACTACAAGAATATTCTTAATCACAAACGTGTAATCGCAGTTTCCTTACAGAGACATATTAAAACCCAAAATTTAAAGCCTCAAGAATTTGACAATGGTCTGAAAATAACTACAGTAACTGAAGAAATTGAATCCAAGACGGACATGTTACAGTGAAGGGGGCATTAACTAAGAGCAACGAAAAACGTTTTCAGGTTCGTTTCTATATTTGTTATAAGTTCTTTAGCTTTCACTTCCCTCTCTTTCTCTTTCTTCCCAATCTCTGGCATTAAAAATTATCAATACCAACTCGATTCTTTGTTTGTTGTTTGACACCAGCCGCCCCGCCCCAACCGGCCTCTCTGTCTCTTCTACCCTTCACCTAAATACACGCTACTTTTGGATTTCAGAACACACCTGTCACCCAAGATCTCTCTAAGCTCATTATACGTCGGTGACCTGGGAAATATCAAACCCAAAGTTCAAAGATCCAAGACTACTAATCAGATCCTTCAAGTTTTTCTGATTCCTGTATCTGGGATTGGTTATGGGTTGGAGATACAGAGCTGGGTTGCTTCTAATTGGTGCTGTGGTTATTATTTGGGTTACCTCTGCAGAAGTTACACAAGTTAGTCATTTCAGTCTTTCTCTGTTTCTGTACTCGAATGTTTCTCTAGCTTCTTGGGTGCAATATGATTTGTATGAAATGCTTATGGTTTATGAGTTCTTAGTTTATGGGTTGGGGAAAGATTGGAGCTTGATATGAATTCAGTCATCTGTTTTTGTGGTTGAAGAGTTTGTCTTTGACCCGTTCCACTAATTATAGGATTAAAGACTGGATTTTAGTTTGAACTTATCTGTGAAACTGAGGCCTGAACTGGGTATCAAACATTGTAGTTAAATAACGATTCGTCATTTCTTCGTTATCCTCTGATTGATGGCACCAAGTAGGCCTGAATTTTCGTGAGATGTAGGGGTAGCAAAACGAAGAAGTATCCAATAATTTGGTTAGTGGGTAAATCAACTTTGATTTTCTTGTCAAAGCCAGCTTGGAGTTTAGTGACCAAATTAGATAGTTTAGTAAACATTTGTACCCTTTTCTATCGGAAGATTATGTTTAGTTGTTTCAAGTGAAATAGTTTTACATGTATCCACCCCAAATAAGACTTCAATTGGCAATTTATAAGTGGGTAAATCAACTTTGATTTTCTTGTCAAAGCCAGCTTGGAGTTTAGTGAGTGACCAAACTAGATCCTATAGTAAACAATTGTACCCTTCTCTATTGGGAAGATTGTGTTTAGTTGTTTTAAGTGATATAGTTTTTACATGTATCCACCCCAAATAAGACTTCAATCGGCAATTTATTGGGATCTCATTAGTATGGAATGTGGAGACGCCTGACATGATTGTAGGGATTCTTTCATTGATATTCGTTGATTCAATTTTATGATACCTATATATACAATATTCTGTGCACCTGAAGTTTGTATCTCTTGAGGCTTTAGCTAACTTTCATCATCTCTACAGGATATCTATGAAAAGTATAAGCAGCCATTTGCAGTAACATATCTTGGAGCTTCTCTTATGGTAGTGTACCTCCCAATAGCTTTCCTTAAGGACTGGTTGTGTAGTTTACTTAAACGTCGCTCTTCTAAAAGTGGCAAAAATGCAGAAAGCATGAATGAGTATTCTGCTGGATTTAGTTCACCACTAAAACACAATGGAGTGCAGAAAGATTTTGAATTGGAAATTCATACCTTGTCCAGAAAAGACAGTGATGCAGACCTTTCACCTTGTGCAGAAGAAAGGCCTTTGGTTTCTAAACTCAAAGACAATTTAAATGTGCTGAAACATGACAGAGAGCTCACACCAAGGGAAATTGCTACTTATGGATTTTACCTTGCCCCTCTTTGGTTTTTTACAGAGGTAAGGGACGTCCTAAAGTTACTGTCTCCAAGAATATATCTCCGTTGATAAACACATTCTACTATGCATCTTGTCATATGGCTGTAAGAAAACCTTGTTACATCATGTTAATTAGCTGTTCTACAAGGTTCTTATGGTGAAAATTCAACATTATAGAGCATGAAGTTTGATCAGAGCCTTGTACTTTATTGCTTGAAATATGAATAGCTAAGTTTTGAAGTGATCTTTGTTACTTGAAATTAAATGGCAGATTTATGGACTAAAGTTTTGTCACAGACATGTTTCATGTCCTCCTTGCCTTAAAAGACATCAAATCATATCTGCAGATTTATATGCTCATGACATATATGCATTCAATGAAAAGTAGTTACATTTGGGTGAAGACCTCTAGAGAATTTACTTATGGTTTTTCCTGATTGTTGCAGTATTTTGCAAATGCTGCTCTGGCGCGTACGAGTGTTGCAAGTACAACAGTCTTATCCTCAACTTCAGGACTCTTTACACTCTTTATTGGTGCATTCTTGGGCCAAGATTCTTTAAATATAGCAAAAGTGGTGGCTGTCTTTGTCAGCATGGCGGGTGTAGCCATGACAACTATGGGAAAAACGTGGGCTACAGATGAGTCACAATCGAGTGCCTCGTAAGTGTTTACTTCATCTCTGATTCTTGACTGTCATTTTGTTTCTTTCTTGATGAAAGATAAAAACATCTGTTTTTGCATGCTTTTTGTTGTTGATATTCTGCATTGTTATTCATATAGATATCAACTTGCTCTTTGTAATGTATGTTCTGGGAATTGACAGTGAATTTTCTTGTTCAGCAATGGGAAACACTCTCTCGTTGGAGATCTTTTCGGCCTTTCCTCAGCTATGTCATACGGTCTATTTACAGGTTGGGGAAGTCTCTCTCTCTCTCTCTCTCTATATATATATATATATATATTTTTTTTTTTTTTTCGGTTGCTTCAAATGTTCTTAGTGCCTGTTATTTTTTTTATACTACTTTTTGATAGTAACATTAATATCATTAAATTTCAATAATGCAGTCCTTCTTAAGAAATTTGGTGGTGAGGGAGGAGAGAAGGCTGACGTGCAAAAATTGTTTGGGTATATTGGATTGTTTACACTTGTAGCATTATGGTGGCTGGGTAAGTATTGCTTTAAATTTCTTAGCGTAGTTCACAAAGAGAGTTCTTTATCCTTTTAATGTTTTCCTGTGTTCCCCATTCATATTGGTCTCTTTTGTTTTTGTATTTTCCCAGTTCTGCCATTGACAGCAATGGGCATTGAACCAAAGTTCATGATTCCTCACTCTGCTAAATTAGATGAACTTGTTCTTGCCAATGGCTTTGTTGGAAGTGTACTTTCTGACTACTTTTGGTAGGCTCACAAACCTTTTCTTCAGTCTGTACTTCATGCAATGGCTTTCTGCGCTTCTTGGTTTAAACTTCCACTTTTCTACAGGGCACTATGTGTTGTGTGGACAACTCCACTGGTGGCCACTCTGGGCATGTCGCTCACCATCCCCCTAGCTATGGTGGCTGACATGTTTATTCATGGTCGTCATTATTCGGCAGTTTACATTCTTGGCTCTGTACAGGTATCATATTATCAAAAATATGCATAGATCATTGGAATGTTTAATATCTGTAGTTCTAGTATATTCGTTAAGCATTTCATTTAGCATCCGATTTAGTGTACAACATATGTAGTCAAAGTCGATCATGTCATGTTCCATCTGTGAACTGTTTGTGATTCTCTTGTGGTATTTTGCAGGTATTTGCAGGATTTGTAATAGCTAATCTTTCAGATTGGTTCTCAAAGAAGTTGGGGTTATAGCATCTTGTTAAACACTACTTTCTCAGTTTTGAAATCCTAATTCTTTGATGGGGGCGATTTTCCTCTTTGCCATTCTGATTAGATATTTCAAGCTATCTCAATCTGTGAAGAAGAAAAAGTTCCTAAATGTCGCATCATACATCATACTTGTTTGTGTAAATCAACTCCGGGCGTGAGGGTTTTCCTTTTTTCACCATAATCATCAGCTTTGAGCCTTTTGAGTGTTGTAATGAACCTTTGTGGGTTAAAAGTAAACTCTCATTCCACGTTACTTGTCATCGCTTCTTCCATTGTATCAGTGCAAATCATCAGCACACGCCATTGTGGCATTAGTGTAGTTGTGGAGGATGACAGCATTGGAGCATAACCTTTGCAAATAAATCTTTAAACCCGAAAGTGTAAACAAAATTAGGTGAAGTTGTGTACAGTTGTATTTGCAAAATGAAATACCGAAATAAAATTTTACCATGTTGTTCGTTACTAAAGGCGATTTCAGTCATTCAATTTGGTTTTCAATCTTTGGTCGACTCTCAATCCTATCATTGTAATTTGTAAATGTATTCATCGCCTAAGTAAATAATGTACGATAGAAAGACTTACATTACCAAACTCTATTGGTGTGTGTGTTGGCGGGGTGGTAAGGTTCTTAATCTCATTTAGAAGTTCAGGAGTTCGAGCTCCATGGGTGGGGGAGGGGTGAGGATTAAAAAAAGGAAAGAAAAAACTCTATTGTCATTGCTTCATTTTTTTTTTCCAGTGAATGAATGTTCAAAAAAAAAAAAATACTAAGAGCTTTATGCTAGATTGCTAACCAAGGGAATTACTTTTTTTTTTTTTTTGAGAATGAACCAGGGAACTACTTGTTTGTTATTTACTGTTGTAAAAACTGAAAGTAAACCAACAAGTGTTATTTAATGCTGTAAAAAAGAAAGTAGGGCCCACATGGCATCATAAGGAGTCAGGACTGCTCTTCAGTTGAGAATTTGGATTCAAATCAGAAGAGTGTACGTCCCTGATTGGGCGGCCGCACCAAATATGGTAAAAGTGCGTAACACAAGATTGCTCGCACAAAACAAACTCTCCTTTCGCTCTGAAACTCTCGCAGTAGGGAAAGCTCTCTCTCTACTCTCTCTCATCGTTGCTAGTTATGGCGTGGAGCTTCCGATCCAAACCGGTCCTTCTCCTGCTTCTCCTACAGTTGTGCTTCCTGCTCATCTCTCCTTCGCTCGCAATTTCTTCCGGGTAAGATTGCAAAACAAACAGTGATGCTTTCATGATTCCGAAGTTCATTTTTTGAATCAAATGGTTGTTTTTTTTTTTTTGGCAGGTCTCCTGATGGTTACACCATTCATGGCCGAGTGAAGATCCCGAGTATGTCTTTCAATTTATAGTGTTTCTGTTTCTCTAGAAATTTGTGATATTGTATTCTGCTATGGTTATTTTTCCGGTTTATCAATCAATCAATGACTTCAAATATGAACTTGAATTGAGATTTGAGCTGAGCCAGATGTTAGCCTTTGTGTTTTGGGGTGGCTGGGTCTGCTTCTGTGGAAAAATTGATCGGATTAGTGTTGTGAGTTTAAAGATTTTTACCATGATTTGGATAGGTGGTTAGTGACTTAGCAAAGGTTATATTATCTTTTCTAATACTGGATTTAGGGAGCCAGTCCTGAAATTCCATAAGGTATTATAAATTACTTCAGGTTGTTGTTTGGCGTGCTCATAAGCTTTGGTGAAGGCAGATATGCTTAAAGAAGGGTTATCGGTAATTAGAGTTCCTCTAATGAAGAAAAGTTAAAGTAGATCGATATTTATGATGTGTGGATAGAAACTCTATTTGTTTCACAGAAAGCGAATGCTGAAGCAGACTTGCATTTCTGTTTCCTGTTGAGTGGTTAAGGAGAAAGTATTCATGTAGTATATTTGGGGAAGAAAGTAGTTCTGAGAATATGCTTGGTGAAATTTTCGCATCATTGACAAGAGAAACCCAGCACCTGCCACCCATAAGACCACATTATTTTCTAGTCCTTGGTCAAGTTATTTCTTGTAATGAGGTTTGTTCTGTCAGTACTAGCTAAACCTATGTTAGGTTCTTTGCTACAAGAGGGTTTGTGGGATTACTCTCCACACTGCGATCATCAAAATTAGGTTATCTGCTGTAAGAGGGCTTGTAGGATTAACCTCCACACTGTGATCATCGATTTTAGGTTCTTTGCTGTAGGAGGGGTTTGTTGGATCACTCTTTACACTTTGATCATCAATATTGACTATTAATGTTTTTCTTTTCTTTGTGATCCAAATGAAGGTTCTTCTACGGTTGCATCTCATTATGGATTCCCCTTTACAGTGTACTTTTGTAGAATGTAAACTCATGGCTCATGCCTGTTATCGTTGAATTTGCTGTGCAGGTCTGGGGGTGAAAGGGTTTGGTCTTCATGGAAAAATATCTAATATCAAAGTCATACTAAATGGTGGCCAAAGTGTTACCTATCTGAGGCCTGACGGGTTTTTCTCATTGTATCCTAAATCTGTCTTTGATATATTGACTTTAATGCTATTTTACATGAGTGTGTGTTAAAGTTTCATAAAAGGTTAGTATGAAATGCTAAGTTTAGCATACAGTGCATCCTTAACTTGTACTCTTAAAGCCATAATGTACCTGCGGGGACTCATCTAATTGAAGTGTCTGCAATAGGTTATTTCTTTTCTCCGGTAAGACTCCTTATCTATAAAATACCTTTCCTTTTGTTCTTATTGAAATGAAATGATGATTAATGGGATTTTTCACTAAAATGTTTAGGTCCGAGTTGATGTTAGTGCCAGAAACCCAGGCAAGGTTCAGGCGGCACTGACTGAGAATAGGAGGGGTCTACTTGAATTTGTTTTAGAGCCACTTAGGGAGGAACAGTATTATGAGGTTGGTTAAAATGAAGTCTTTTCTCATTCAACACAATAAGTTCACTATTTCTTATCATAATGCATTTTTCACCCCATGTTATCTTGATCTGATTACAGACAAGGGAACCCTTCTCCATAATGTCTGTCGTAAAGAGCCCGATGGGTTTGATGGTTGGATTTATGGTGATTGTTGTGTTTGTGATGCCCAAATTAGTGGAGAACATGGGTAAGTATTCTTTGCTCTCTACAGGTTTCTAGATTCTGTTATGGGCTTGAGACTCTAATTTGCTTTAGATTTCATCGTGTCAAAATGACTCCATGGGGACATTTTGACACGATGATGAGAATAGTTCATATAGTTATGTAATCAAATCTCCTTTATGCAACAGATCCTGAAGAAATGAGGCGAACCCAAGAAGCAATGGGAAATGGAGGGCTGGCAAGCATGTTACCGGGTGCTGCTGCGAGGAATTAAACAGTTGAATAAAATCCACAACCATCTATGCAGATGGAGCACCTGTGTTTTCTAGATCAGGAGCTGAGACATTGTGTACCATTATGCCCTAGGGGTTTTGTTTTATTCCCAGCAAAACTCCATTGCAGAAATTTACCTGACACTGTAGCATTATTATGCTTTGAAGCTAAGAAACGTGATGTTATCATGCCGACAATACATTTTTGGTTCTGTATTAGTGTCAACTTGATTTCTACGTTTCTGATGAACTGTGAGTGCACATGGATGTGAACTTATTAACTCATGGGAACGATGTTCATAACTTCTGAACAGACAAATGTTTTTTTTTTTTTTGAATGTTCAAAATGTGAAAATACTATTTTGTGATGAAAATCGAATGAATTTATGAATCTTTTAGAGCTCGTTATTCTAAAATGGGCGATGAGATCGATTTCACGTTGAAAGCAGTATCTTCGAATTGAATTTCAAAGGGAATTGAATGTTATGTACGTTCGGACTTATGGTTTGGATGGTTCCAATGTTAATTTCTGATTTGTTTTGGATTCAGTAACATCAACTCTGATTGAAAATAAGGACCCGAAAAGTTGCTTTACGCTATAGTGACATTGTTTGTAATTTCGATGAAAATATAATTAATTAGTAATTACGCGTTACAGTTTTTCAGAACTATTCTAATTTTAGAATATAGTTTTGTAATGTTTGTCGTTACATTTATAAAATTTATTCCCGTCTCCTGGGCTCGTTTTCTCAAATGGGCTGGACTTACCAGAAATCCACATGTCAGTGATCGGGAACTCCCGGTTGATCTCTTTCTCCTTTTGGCACAATGTGAAATAAAAAATTCAAAGCTTTCCAGTCGTCTCTGAATTTGATTTTCTTCCATCTTCATCCCATTTCTTAAGTTGTTAATTTCCAATCTTGGCCATTTGCTCTCTCTCTCTCTCTCTCTCTCTCTCTCTCTCTCTCTGTTTTGATAATTGAGATGGAGAGCTTACCGACGACGACGACGTCGAAATCGGACAGACGAACGAGATCGAAGCCTATTCAAACTTCCAAGCCTTCCATCTTCATGGCCTTCTTCTCCTGCGTCGCTTGGCTCTACGTCGCCGGCCGGTACGTCCTCATTTTCTCTCCTTTATTTGTTTCCCTGAGCTTTGTGTTTGATCCGGCACAATTTGGCGGTCGATGTGATCTTTAAGAGTGCTTGATTTTCACGGAGTCGGCAACTTTATGCAGGTTGTGGCAAGATGCGGAGAACAGAACTGTCTTAGCTAATCTTCTTAAGAAAAACTTAGGCCAGGTTCATCTCCAAACCTATCAATTCCGAGCTTTAGTTCATAGAAACTGAAAATCTGGTGAAAATTGACGGCATCTGTTTGTTTAATATGTGATATATTTGTTGCCAGAGACCGATGGTGCTTTCAGTTGAAGATAAGTTAGCAGTCCTTGGATGCAAGTATGTGCCTACATTTCGTTTCCCTTTAATCGGATTTTATTTGAGTTGTGCCTAGGGTTTGTTTTGGTAGTAATGGTGATGGTTTTTAGGGACCTGGAGAGGAGGATTGTTGAAGCTGAGATGGACTTGACTTTGGCCAAGAGTCAAGGCTACCTCAAGAACAACTTGAAGCAAACCTCTGGTCCATTTCTCGCCGTTATTGGAGTTTTTACCGGATTTGGCAGCCGTTTGCAGCGGAATGGGTTTAGAGGGTCTTGGATGCCTAAAGGTCAGTTAGGACTTCTGATGGAATTTTACTTTACGTTCTTTCTCTGATAGATGTTAGGATTACAAGTTAGGGTTTCTATGCACACTGGTTGAGATTAAGTCACTTTCATCCTTATAGGATCAGATAAAAAGAATGTGTTGTGTAGGATGTCTAGCACCATGGATTATCTCTGATGACTAACATTAAGAACATTTAAACCTTTTCTTTACTAACAACAATATATTATATATTCCTATTGACCTTTGCAGTTGATGCTTTGAAAAAACTTGAAGAAAGAGGAGTAGTCATACGTTTTGTGATTGGTCGGAGGTTTTTCTCGCACTTTATCCCCAATAGTAGTACTATAAACTTTGTTGGTTCATATTGATGTTTTATTTGCTGTGGGTGAAGTGTGAGAGTTGTTATGGGACATTCTTCTTATCATTTTATTAATTGTGACTTGCAGTCCCAACAAAGGTGATAGCTTAGACCGCAATATTGATGAGGAAAGTCGCGCAACACAGGATTTCTTGATTCTTGTAAGCAATAAGTCTTACTGTCATACATCTGGTTCAATCGTTTTCCCCAGGCTGTATAAGTATTATAGGAGCCATGAAGTTGTGATATAATGATAAATGAAAAGTAATATGTATTTAAATTTGAACTCTACGTAGGGATTAGAGTAACCTGTTTGGATATACAAATGTTGTGATAATGCTTTGGTTATACTGTTTTGGTAATATGTAATAAAACACAATTCAACACATAATTAGAGTTTCCGGTGTGGGGAACAACTCATGATGTAATTAAAGTTGGATAAATTTTAGCGAAAGCCGGTGTTGGTTGCCTCTTATATCACTGATGACTTGTATTTATCATTTCTCGATTTTAGAAAATGCCGTTGTTGGTTGCCTCTTATATCACTGATGGCTTGTATTTATCATTTCTGTAATATATAGTCTAATATGTACTAATTATTATATTAGGAAGGTCATGAGGAGGCTCAAGAAGAGTTACCTAAAAAAGCAAAGTTCTTCTTCAGTACCGCAGTTCGAAATTGGGATGCTGAATTTTATGTAAAAGTTGATGACAATATCGATCTTGACCTTGGTAAATTTTCAGTTTCTATAATTTTGCGAGAAATATTAAGCCTAGGTTCCACCCTATTTAGAACATTTTTCACTTGTCATTTAAGACTTTGTTCCCTCACCTGACACAGAGGGGATAATCGGACTTCTTGAAAAACGTCGTGGTCAAGACAGTGCTTATATTGGTTGTATGAAGTCAGGAGATGTCATTGCTGAAGAGTACATACTTCTCTATCCCTATACCTTTGTGCAACGTTATTGTATTCTTCTCTTGTAGATCTTGATTGTTTATACTGCAAATATTATGCAGCTTTTGAGCACAGAAAAATGTTTTGATTTGCAGGGGAAAGTCTTGGTATGAACCTGACTGGTGGAAGTTTGGGGATCAGAAATCGTAAGTGGATCAATCCTATGGAACAAAAAAAGCATATAATGGGGCTTTGAATACTTGATGTCTGTTGATTCACTTGTGCACCCACACACACTCCATCTGTAGTAATCGGTCAAGATAGAGAGGTGATTTTAGTGTTTTGATCATGATGATAGGAAAAAAATCTAATGGCCGCTGCTTAGTAGATCTTTTTGTGTTTGTGTATGTTCTATGCCATGGATACATGTAGAGAGAGAGAGTGTTTTTGTCATGTTGGAACTCTTAGATCTAGGATTAGAACATCATGAGCTTGAGTGTCAGATAAAAGGGCAATTTCTAAGTTACTTGCTCAATTCTATTTAGGTGGTTTTGAGATTTTCTACATATCAAGTTCAGGTAGTCGCAAGTGCAAGATATTTTCACTGGCTAAATTGATTTTTTAGTTGAAGTTGTATCATTCCAATCACTGCTTGTCATTTCAGGTACTTTCGACATGCCGGTACTTCACTCTTCATACTATCGAAGAACTTAGCTCAGTACATAAACGTTAACAGGTCTGTTCTCAAAACTAGAGCTGGGGAAAATGGGTCTCTTTTGGATATAGTTTGTTACAAGTTATCAAAGTAGTTTGTTGCTTGGGTTGTATTCATCACAGGTCGTTGTCAGAGTTATCCATGATAAGTGAAAACTCTTGAGTGGTTACATTGAATGGTACCTAGCTTATAAGTTTGCAGTAAGATTAAATTTGTAGTACATATTCAGTATTTGAGGACTGAATTTCTTTGTTCAGTCACAAATGAAATGAAACAGATATTTCATTGAATTTTCAGTACCTAAGTCGCATATGGGATGTTTTTGTAATATAAGATGGATAAGGTTTTGGAGTTGAAGCTGGCTTGTAACTTCTATTGCATGATTTTGTTTACCTTTTAATGAGAAATTTCACGGACTCAGTTAACAAAATTATACCTGTAAAAAAAAAAAAAAAAATTGGATCTCATTTCAGTTTACTTTTTATTTGCAGTGCATCTTTGAAGACTTATGCTCATGATGATGTATCAGTGGGTTCATGGATGATGGGTATCCAAGCGACTTATATTGATGACAACCGTCTTTGCTGTAGTAGCATTAGACAAGGTAACTCCCATGCTTAGTTTTTGCTAGAAGAACAGAAGAGAATAATTTGAAGAAAAAAAAATTTGTCTCAGGTCTTCTAGCTTGACAGTCGAGAATAACCAGAAAGCGAGATGCTGTTTTAAGTGATTTAACCCAGTTTTCTGGTTATTCTTGGCCTTATTGATGTAACTTGTGTTGACGATCACCATTTGTCCTTAATTTCCAATTTTCCAGACAAGATCTGTTCATTAGCTTGATGAAAAGGGGGGAATACGATCTCTTGTTAGAAGGGAAACAGATCCGGTTGTTCAGCGGGTTCTGCGTGAGCCATCAGAATAACATTCGGATCACATCCACATCTATGTTGAGCTGAGGTGCTGTGAGTGAATCAAGTATTTGCAAGATCATTCTTTTATGAAGATCAAGGAGGAATTTTTTTTTCCTCTTATTATTTTTTATTAGTGATAGACGGGTTGAGCACACTGCAGCGGATTAGAGCTGTTCAATGTGAGTGAGTGATAGCTGAGAATACTAGGGGCTGTACTGTGTTATGAATCTTACATGATCAATGATATTAAAGCTTCTCACTTGACTTACTGCATTGTGTTATGTATTGTCTGCCTCTTCCCCAGAAGTGGTCATGTAGCTCGTGTTACTTGCTGTACTCTGTCCAAATTTTTGCGAGTCCAGACATTAAGAAACTCGCAGCATTGAATTTTTTTTTTTTTTTTTTGGAGAATGCGCAGCATTGATAGCATTGAATTTAAACACAACAGTTAATGGCAAAATTATTTACTGACAGCATTAATTGAGATTTGGGAACCGCAAATGGCCGCCAAAACTTCATCAAATGCTAAAAAAATTTCTTCTCATGGCTACTACAACTGAACCGGAAAACTCCAAATCCTATTTGTTCAAATCATTCCTGAAGAGAAAGTACCTAATCTGTACCATATGTTGACCAGAAGCCAATCAAGGAGATGCCACCTGCTGCTCTTGAATTGCAAGAGGTACAGCTGGTCTCCATGTCGTCCCATCTGGGTTGTCCATAAGAGTGATTCCCACAGCAGCTAAATTTTTTCGAATTGTATCTGATTTTTCGTACTCTTTATTCTTCCTTGCTGCAGTTCTTTCCTCGATTTTCTGCAATACTTGATCTTCTGTTAATTTGGCACGCTTCAAGGCTTTTTCTCTCAGCTGCTGCAGAATCTGTAGCATAAAAATGTATGTCAGGTTCTACAATAAACACTTAGACCAGAGTTGAGAAAGTTCTACAATAAACCCAGGAAGCTAATAGAGGCCTTATGAGTTCAGGAATTGAATAATGCAAGACGTGGTAATGCAAATTTCTTGTAAAAGAAAAAGAAATATAATGTTTATATGATAAAGTGGATAGTAGTCCCCTGAGACCAACTGCTGTACCTCAGCGTAACTTGCAGGCAGTAATCCCAAAATGCTTAAAACATTCCTGGTAATCTTTTCCAAAGCTGCAAGAGACTCTATCCTCAGTGCTTGCTTCCTGCCCTGTATGTATTTACAAAGGATGCAGAAATCAACACAATTTGAAGAAATGATTATAAAAAGCTAGGGTACAAATTATATCATTAATGAGAAATAGAGACATGAGTTGTACAGAAGATTGAACAAACTGATTCACAATTTCATTCTATCCTGACAGTATATGCATTGAACCCTCCTCCTTTGATATACAAAACTAACCATACATTATTTACAAATCAAAATAAAAGCTACATCACACCCTAAAGATAAAGAGCTTCTACATGTTTGCCTACATTTTATTAATTATAATCACTAGGTTAAAATTAATGAACACTTCACCATACCTTGCGAGTGTGTAGCAGATCATTCATAGTTTTTAATGGGTCTGATAATGCACCAAAAACAACAGAACTGTGAAGATCATCCGACATTGATGTTACAAAAACATTGTAGAACTTATTGATGCTTTCCACTATTTCAGGAGGAATGGTATCCTTCAGGGTTCGCACATCATGCTGGCTTACAACACTTTCACAATCATATAAAGTCTGAAACCAAAGATTAATTTGATCAGCACAAATAGTACACATTGAGAACATATTAAGTACAAAAACAATTTAAAAAGATCCCTTCTGGGTATTAATTCTCAACATATTGTGAAATCGTGCTTACATAAAACAAACTATACAGAAATATTCAATTATATCTTCCATTAATGAGTAAAGAATATAAATTGCTCTGAAGAACAACAGCAGATTAGACCAAAAAAACAGACTGATATATGTGATCCACATATTTCGGGTTGTCACTATTTTGCACATGCACCTGTGTGTGGTTGCATGTATGTGTTTGGCATTGGTTGAGTACATCAGAAGTAGGATGTTATACCTGAAATATGTAGAAGATCCGCTCTGAAGTGCTTTCAAGCTGCACATCAGAGTAGTTGATTGGAGACTGATAATGGGTCCCTAATAAGAAAAGTCGCAAAGCCAATGGATGGTATAGGTCTACAACCTGAAAAATCAAATATTTATAACATAAGTATTATATCAGACAAGAATTTGAATCTAAAGCTAGATACTCAACCATTAGAAAGATGGTTCCCAACAATTTAGAAGAAAAAAATTGTGACCACTCTAAAAAGTATGGTATCCTTTTACCTGCCGAATTGTAAAGAAGTTCCCTAGGGATTTGGACATTTTCTCGGAGTCTATAGTGACAAAACCATTGTGTATCCAGTAGCTTATATCACTTTGTTTACATGCAGCACAACTCTGAGCAATTTCATTCTCATGGTGGGGAAACACGAGGTCCATCCCTCCACCATGTATGTCAAAAGAGTAACCCAGATAAGCAGCACTCATAGCACTGCACTCGATATGCCAACCAGGTCTTCCAGGGCCCCATGGACTGTCCCAGAAGGGTTCACCTTCCTTTGCAGACTGTAACATTAAAAGATTTCATTAAACTTTTGCAGTTGAACTAATTAACAAAAACACGAGAGCATAAGCAATAGCTACCGTCAATTACTTGAGTTTAAGACACTACCTTCCATAAAGCAAAATCAGCAGGATTTTTCTTCCTTGAATCAACAGTGACTCGCTCACCGGCTCGGTTATCTTCTAATTTTCGCCCAGATAGACATCCATAATCTGGGAACTTGTCAACACTGAAATACACATCCCCATCAACTCCATAGGCATGTCCATTTTCAATAATCTGCCATAAAGCACACCAACAAATAAGTACTTGATACATTGTGCATCCAAGGAAAACATCCTAAGGTTTAGCTACACACGTGACACATATGAAGTGTGATAACAGATTCATCAATGATGTGTCTAAATATAAATATATAAACATCATAACGTAAAGAGTCACACTTCCAAGTTTAATCCTCAAGACTCACACTTAGGCAGAGCAGAAACTTATAAGAGTGCATAAAAGCTTGAGGCTAAACAGTAGTGGAAAATACCTGCTTAATCATATCAATGATCTGTGGCATGTGATCAGACACTCGCGGTTCCACAGAAGGAGGCAGGCAATGAAGATACTCCATATCTCGATTGAACTCCTCGCAGTAACGTCTACTCAAACTGATTGGATCCTCTCCCAATTCATTTGCTCTAGCAATTATCTACAGAATTCGAAAAGTGCAGACTCAGCAATCCTGTAATACCAATGTGGATGGTAATTGGTACTCAGCTTCCAAATCTTCCAACTCACATACATTAACAACCAAATCCACAACTTTTCGTAACCATGAAACCGAAAACAGTAGAACAATGTGCATCTAACTATCTAAAGCACTAGCCTATCATAAAGCAACTCACTTTGTCATCAACGTCGGTGAAATTTCGAACATAAGTGACTTGATAGCCCAAATGCCTAAGATATCTGCCTATTTCTCAAAACAAAGAGCCTCAAATCAGCAAAAGAAACCGAAAAAAGAATTCGAATTCAAACAAAAAAAGGCGAGAGGAGGATGAAGATGGACCTGTAGAGAACATCGAAAGTGACGTAGACGCGAGCGTGGCCGATATGGCTAAGATCGTAAGCTGTGACTCCACAGACATACATGCCGACTTTGCCTTCAATTTTGGGCTTAAACAGCTCCTTCTTCCTGCTCATTGTGTTGTGCAGCCAGAGCTCCGACAACGCTGGACTCTCCGATTTGGTGGCGACATCAATCGACGGCCGGGAGTGGCTTGAAGAAGTAGTGGTAGTAGTACTCAGGCAACGGATTCTCCTTTTGGGGTTGTTGAAACGGTGCGTTCCGAGTTGAAGCGTCCGAGTTGAGAAGAAGGGTCTGTAGCACTTGAGCAGAGTGCCCATGTTTGCTCTCCTACGTTCCCTGAGCTACTGTTTCTCTCGGATATGTTATTTCTCGTGTGGTTTATGAACGAGAGCAGTTGGGCCAGTGTCTGGGCTCGGGTCTGGTCCATATGAGTTTAAAATTTTGAGAACTTTGAAAAATCGTAAATAAAAATTGGGTCGAGATTTTTTGTTGCCGTCAGTTTACATACCTTTCAAAATTTATGTCCTACATATGGGTAATTTTTTGTGAGAAAATAGAAAAAATCGATTTTAGTTATAAAATCGTGTGCTATAACCCACAATTTTAGTAAAATATAGGTGAATGATTAAGATTTTCAAAAATTATTTTTGGTGGGAAAAATTTTTAGGATCAGTTTGCACGTGGTTAAGAAATAGTTCTTAGGTGATGCCGGAACCTCTCGAGGCAATTTTGGTCTATTTGAGACCTTGAGTTTCTTGAATCGAAAGAATAATTCACATTAAAATTAGCAATCTTCGTAGCTCTGATTTATATAGAATTGACATGTACGATTTGACAATCTACAGTAGTCTACTTGTCCATTTTGGCAACCTATTAGGTTCCTTTATATTTTTCTTTAAAATAAAATAAAAGAAGAAGAAAACTGAGTTAGCTTGGTCACAAGGAGCTTTGCTTTCAACAAGAACGGTTGTTTCAGGGATCCATCAAATGATAAAATCATCGTTCATTCATTCCTTTAAGCCGCCACATTTCATTCTTGTGGCTCAAAGACTAATGAAAGAAAAGAAAGTTGTCAGAACCCATCCCGAAAATCCTTTCAAATTTTCAAGATGGACTCTGCGGGGCCCACTTTTAAGAAAAATTCGACAGAACTTCTCTTAAAAGTGGACAACCCAACCTGTGAGAAAAACGACAAAACACATATTTCTAAATTCAAGATCTCACAACAAGCAGTCATCATATATTTCACAACCACCACAGTCATTAAGCAACAACCAAGCGTAAGGCAGTAAAATTTATACAATACAGCCTCTTAGGGTTATCAGAGCAATCTACGATAAAAACAACTATATTACATGGGGTAGGTTAATATTAACCTACGAAAGGCAAGTGGCAGAACTGGTGCTAAGCCTCGATCTCACGCCGAACAGCAACACTGCGAACTGGGCAAAGGAAACCGAAAAGCCCAGGGGAAAATAAGCGATAAAACGTTAGTTGTGAGTGGACAAAAATATTTAATCGAGAAAGAAGTGTTTCTCACTTTCCCACTTTTATTGTTTAGAACATTCTTAATGCATGCAATAGGGAACCAAAGGTTTCCAAATCACTTCCATGACTAAGCCAGCCCCGCTGGCTTAAGGGAAGTTCGACCGACCCTGATAGTCGGACGAATAAACAAATAAGTAAATAATTTAAAAGGTATGAGGAAAAACGTCATCACCATACAATAAAATAAAGTGAGCCGCTAAGGCTCGGGTCGGAGTGTCCCACACTCAAGAGCATCCCATGCTCGGCTCTACTCACCCACTAACACAAAGTAAGTAGGGAGGAGTACCAATAGGCTAGCTAGCAATAAAGTATATCGACCCAGGTATGGTGGGTAAGAACCATATGAAAATCGAGAATTTGTGAGATTTCCTCGAAGTCTCACAAGAAAAGAATTTAGTCCAACGACGTGACCCCGCACGCCAACATGATTCAAAATTGTGAATCAATATATTAAAATCATGTAAGTTTATAATCTCGAAGAAATCTTCCATTTCCGAAGATTTTTCGAGAAACCCGAATCTATTAATAAATAATGATACTTTCATTTTCAGAAATAATCTTATCGAAGATTATTTCTAATAAAAAGTTCGAAATGGAACATAACCACTTCTAATCGGCAATTTGAACCATAACTAATTTCATAATCAAAAATCGAATAATTTGCTCATTAAATAATAAATACTTTAAATAATTTCGAAACTTAGAAAATTTAATTGCATGCATGACTTTAAAATCAAACGTCCACTCACCGTATATGGCTAAGCCTGCCGTCGATCCGAACCCTCTTCGTATGAATCCTCCTCACGTCCTGTACCATATAACGTTCATAAACCAATAAGTACAGGACGGATAAAAATTAAATCCACCAAAACCAAACCATATCCCAATTGTTATTATTTGCTTAAAAATCTCAAATTTCACTTTTCTAACTGCATTTCTTTACTTTGAGCTTCCGATTAAGGAATTCCGATACACGGATTATTCGTGAATTAATCAATGAATTTCACACCATAACGAAAACCATATCTACACTTCACAAAATTAATCCGAGGTCACCAATATGCAAACTACATTATACTATCGACTTAATAACCAAATTACGACAATCAGAAACCTGCCCTACACCACCTCACGCGCCGCCCACAGTGGCGGCGAGTGGCGGTTACTCGCCGGAATCAACCTCCTCCTATGGCCACCAAATTTCATCCACAACATCAATTCTACTCACTGATCATTTCATTCAACTACAACACATCCAAATAACAATCAAAACCAGTCGAAATCAACGAATGAACATAAACCCAGAAATCATCCAAGAACCCTAGAATTTCAATTCAACAATTCGACTTCTACACAGCAAATCGAGACACAAGGCCATAGGGGAAATGATCAGTGGAGAAAACCGAACCTTCGACACCGGTTTGGTGGCCGGAGACGACCGAAATCGCCGGAAATCACCGAAAAACCCAATCTGCTACAGTGAGCTTTGTGGCTCAATTCCGAGCTCCTCCGGTCGAGATACCATGAAATGTGACCATGAGCATGACGAGGAGGAAGAGGCGAACCCAGGAACGTCCGGGTTTCGTCGTGGGGAGGCCGGAATCGCAGGAACTCAGAGGGAGGGGTTTCGGCCGAACTGGAGGAGGAAGAAATCGGGGGAGAGGAGAGAGAAAAGGCCGGGTAAGTTTCCAATTTTGGAAACTTACCACAGTAACTTCCTATTTAAAGAGTTTTACTATGAACAGTAACCGAGAATAGTAAATTTAGTTTTTCGCTTATAACTTCCGCATACTAACTCCGATTTTTTACGAACCACGTATGCATGTTCTCGGTTTAACATCCTCTACGACTTCCATGAATAACATTTTCTCAAATTATGACCCGAACAAAAAGTCAACTTTTAGGGCCACTAAAATCATATTACGGAGTAAAAAGTAAGTGTAATTGACATTTACCGTCAAATTAATAAAAATCGAAAATTCTGGGTTCGGGACGTAACAAAAGTTCTTGTAAATTATGAGTTCTTCCTTTTCTTTGTAAATTGTGACTAAAGACTTGTAATATCTTGTTAATCTTACAAGTCTTTGGTGACAAAGAAGAACTCTATCTAATTACAAGCAGGCACAGTTATGTTGGGAATGTGAACAAATACAATAGAGAGAGGTGCCACAGAGGTGGGATCTGACATCCCTACTATCATTGGCTCCAAGCTTGGGATTTGCCCTGCTGAATCTACGGTCAGTTCCTTCCCATTTAGAAGCATTACTCGGCTGTGCAAGTCCCCATCTTTAGCTGTTAGGTGGTATTCTTCTCTTACATCGTTCTTGGTTGCTTTAGAATCCTTGAGGCCTTGTTCCAAATTCAAAGTACTGCGGCTGCCACCATTATCAGTTGAAACATCTACTTGAACTGTAGTGTTATCGTCTAAGTTGATCAGCAGCACTGTGATTCCTTGCTGCATTGATCACAGAAGAAAGTTGATGGATTGTCTTTATAATTCATTACCCCTCAAATGTTATGTTGGTAGATGGAATCTCAAAAAAGAGAGTATATTCAATCGATAGTCTAGCAACATAACATCCCGAACATATACCAAAAGAACATTTTCCTTCATTACAAGTGAGTTTCTGTTCAATTATTATACTTACTGTTTTCTTGGAACAATGAGAGTAAGTGCGCAGTTTCTTTGTCCCGGAAAAGCTTGTTGACAGGACATTGTTTCCCATTAGACAATGCCAAAGAAGAGCGCTGCAAAGGCAATACATTTGTCAAATTGGTCTGGTTTCTTCTTTGGAATGTAGATAAGAAAACTAGTGTTGGTTTTCATGATATGCACTAACCTGTAATAATCAGGATTTGGTTCAAAGGTTTTGGTGTCAAGGAGGCCATAATTTCCACCAATGAGTGCCTGTCTGCAATATGTTTTCGTATCATAAGATGCTGCCATCCCAAGCTGGTCCAGGTACCTGTGGGGTTAGTGGAACACACCATAAATTTTTCGTAATTCATCAAAATTATTTAGAAATTGTAGAAGCAGATCAAGTAGAAGAGACAGTTGAGATCAACTTAGTTACCAGAAACTGAATACAAATGCATTTGTTACAAGATTGTGACCACTGTTGTAAGCACCTCCTGATTCACCAACCCATGCCACTGCTGAAGCATTTGATTTCTTAAGTAGCATTTGTAAGTCAATGAAGGTTTTGGAAATACCATCAAGAACAGATGGATCAAGGATCTTGTCAACAAGATCTGGCGCACTTCCTTAAATCATATGATCAAAAGGGAAAAAGGCAAGTGTCATTTAGTAAGTTCAATAGCCAAAAATTAATTGGAAGGAAAGTGCTTATAAAGCACTTCAGTTTGCTTGGTCTATATACCTGGACCAAGGTTATATATGTGGTGAGTGAGTACTTGAACAGATTGAGGTGCTTTATCAATAAAATCTGAGAACCAACTGGAATCAAAGAACCCTCCTGGTGCCAAGACTAGTGGCTTAGCTAATTCAGAACCTGAATAAATATCTTGCACCTTGTTATGGAGAGTGTTTATGTCCGAAGCGTATTGGTCTGCTGTGACTCTTGTTCCAACTCCACTCCCACATAGTTCATTTCCTGAGCATCAACATCAAATTTCTTAACAGCTTTCCAAGAATATATGGCGTTCAACATATCTACCAAAAAGTATGGTATAAAAGTTACCTAGCTCCCAACCATGAATTGTGTATCCTTTGTTGACTGTATATCTTATAAAAGATTCAGCATTACTCGAATTCCAATCACCCACAGCAGCACCATGGGAATCTATGGTCCTGCCTTGCAGTGCATTTAGTCCAAATATTACAACAGCCCTGTTTTAAAAAGTACCGACTTCACATTCAGAAAATTGTATCTAGTCAATGAGAGAATCGAAGATTGGATAGGAAAAAATTGATGCGAATAAAATGCACATTTCACTGTCAAACTAATTTAAGGTATTTAAGTCGATACTTTACCCAGCATTCTGGAACAAAATGTTTAGTTCATCCCATCTAGGCATAGGTAAGTAACCATCAGAGAAGCCAAACAACTGTGAACTATCTTTGACAAATGAAGTATGATGTTTTGGACTGTCTTCTGTCTGGTATATGACTTTGTCTTGTAAGGTGCCGCCTAGCCTAAGTTTCAAGGGTGAAAATGCTACAATAAAATAAAGAGGTGAGTTCTATCTACAGCATTATATTTGCAAACTAGAATTAATTTACCTTTTATTGCATTCATAAGTATATCGTTGCCAAGGTCCTACCATAAGAGAAAACAAGAAAATACACATCAGAATTAGAATATGAATCAAATAACGCAAATTCGTAGAAGTTACTGCAAGTTTCAAATTCATTCTCATTTTTTTTTTTGGACAAAGGAGAAGAGCATCTTAGGAATAGGTCAACCATACTAGTTGACAAATATTATGTCACCGGCAAACTGTTGAGATCATAATTTTCAACCTGTAGTATCAAACCAAGAACAACGCTCTACAAGAATCGAGTTGTTTCACTTTTTAATTACAAAGTTGAGCAACAACACAAAATCAAGATATGGATTGCAAAAGACACACCCCTGGACTTAGAGGTCTGAAATTTGTTCACTGATATACATGGACCCAGAAAGAGAAAAAGAAGACGTGTATATAAGTATGGACTATTTGGCATGGAGACTTACTAGATTAAGAAGAGAAGCATTGCCCCAGCTACAAGTTCCATAGTCGCATTTCTCCGGCGTCCACCAATCCATTGTAGCACAAACAAAGTCATCGTCTATGCTTCCGATTGCAACTGTTCCATTGACAAAGACAGTGTCTTCCTCCGTGCTCTGTGAAGCCACAGAGATCGAGCTGTGATTGTGAGTGACATCGTACAGCCAGAAGCAAACGAAGAAGAGAAGAACCAGAGCACGCATTATTTCACACATTCAACCTGTGCAGTAGTCTCTGTTTCTATATAGATATACGAGCTAGCTAACTGCCATGGAAGTGCGGCAGGCTTGGCTTTAATGCTACGATTCACTTTGGTCTTTTCGATGAGACAACGACTGGGGAAGAAGCTAGTGAGTGAGTGAGTGACTTGGGTTTTGGTGATGTGACTCATTAACTAGTGTGAAGCATGCATATACACCTATGACCTATGATATAAGTTAAACTAGTAGTGCAGATCGAGTCTAGTGCAGCTCTTATCCATCCTCTGCCGACCCACTAGCAAAGACGTTATTTTCATAGTCTCAGAAGAGCCATTTCGAGACTCACTGCAAAACAAACGTAGCATTTTGACTTTCAAACCCTGTTTGTAACGGCCTACAACACCATTATGTTTTGGGCCATGAAATTCAGTGATGGGTCCAGGATTTTCAACTGAGCACGTAGAGCAGGAAAGTTCAAGTTTCTTGTTTTCATTTTTATAAGCATTTCATCAAAACTCTTTTTCTTTACTTTGAAAAATAGCAATAGAAGGCAACTAGATGATATATATAGCTTTCTGATCTGTCTGAGAACCAAGGCAGGTTTCAATGGAAGGTCCTGGAATCTTATAGGTGGAATCTGGGGGAGCCTTATCTTGTAAGTAGGAAATCTTAATTCAAACACTTCAACATCATTAGTAGGATCTTGACAAAAAAAACATCATTGGCAGGATAACTATGACTTTGATATGTTTTGACATGCCTGGCGGGAAACAGAACAACGCACGAGCACCTAGCTCTCTCTGGTCCTGGTCAGTGTCACCACCCTGGCCATGAACCATGACAATGACTGGCAACACCTCTGTAACAAAAATGGGACGTTGTGTCACGATTTTACGACTGTTGGAGTGACTATGATAATGTCCGAAAACGTTTTCAAGCAACAAAAATTCAAATTCACAAAAGTAGTATAAGTCTAACAGAAAGAATGTGGGCAATAATTAATTCGGAATTTGTCAAATAAATATGTCCTTTTATAAAAGAATACCTAACAATAAATAGACCATATTTTGATTCCGATCCGTGATTATTGGACATGTTTGGATTAAAAATTTGATATGTTGATCCAGTAATGATCCAGATTACGAATCCGATCCCTCAATAATCAAGTATGTTTTTTTTATAATTATTTAACACTATATTTTTATATATATATCAATTAATATTTTGCTCACCTTTTTTTTTTTTTTGAAATAAACATCTTCAGGAATTCGAGAATAACTATTACATATCATTCTGCTATTATCTACAGATAGACAAGAATTTGTAGTGAGGAAACCGTAGCATAGGATAGTACCATTTATTTGTCGTATCATGCTCACTTATTCAAAGCAAGTCTATTCAACTATGGACAAATAATACATAGTAATAGGCTAGTAATAAAAAAAACTAACTAAAAATGGGTATAGAAACCCAATAGTCATTCTGGACCCGATAAGACCAAGCCCAATATTTTGCTTACCTTAGTGTATTGTTCTAAGGAGTATTTTGGTTATTTAATTTAACATTCGGTGATACTCTTTATTTTGTTTCAATGTTTTATTGAAGTTTTATGAACTATCATAATAAAAAGTTTAATATTATTATTCAAAATTTAATAATATTCATTATAATAAACATATCAAACTAGTGGACCAGGTATCCGTTAATTCGATGAATACGGATTTGGATTGAGCTATTAACAATTTGCCGGGATATCGAATCAAATTGGGTTGAATTTTGTTATTACTAAACGGATTCGGATTTAGGTCGATCAGCTCCAAACCCTGTCTATTTATTAGTGTAATACCCCGAAAAATCCAAACTAAATTCCGTGGGTTTTTAGAAAGGTTTTCATGGTCATGGGTGAGGTTACGGAGCTTGGAGAGGTTGTTAGATTAGTTCGAACGATTTTATTTTCGAAAACGAACATTATTTAGGGGGTCGTGAAAATCGACTTTTTATACGTTTAAAATCTGGGAAAACTTCATTCATGAAAGTTGTAGAGCTCGTCGATACGATCTCGTACATATGTGGAACGCGTTATTCGGAGTTCGTATGAATAAGTTATGAATATTTGAAAACTAGAATTTTTCTATAAATAGCAAAAAATCAGAATTGATTCATTAAGAACGAAAAAATTCAATTTTTGCATTTGAACCCCCTTCTCTCCCCCCTCCCCCCCTTGATTCTCTCTCTCTCTCAATCTCAGACCCTTCGAGTCTCGTCCGACTCGACCTAGCCGAACGGGCCTCCTCCGGCGCCCTCTTGTCGCAGACCCGGCCCCTCCCTTGCTCGCAACGCTGCGCCCAGCCGTCCCCCGCCACTACTCCTAGTGTCACACTCCGAATTTTAGAATAAAAAATTCAAAATCTGAAACATGAATTACCACAACTCAAAATAATCATCCTGAAAATTTCTTTTTCTTAACAACCTCACCACACAATATAATCTCAAATCCCGAATTTAGTCTCGGTTAATTATTACAATTCACTCAAAAATTAAATTGTAAAGCTCTATATGAGCATAACACACCTCACAACTCATATGCAAAATAAATAAATACTGCAACTCCTAAACAGCACGGTTGCCTCCCTGGTTATCCTGACCTGCAGAAATATCCGCTACACCATTTGAATAGTGTACCGGGATTGCAACAACACAAAACCCGGTAAGTTTTTGAAAGCTCGTATGAGTAAAAGAAAGAACGGTTATTTAATCAATTCATAATTATTTTCACACAAGACAACTACCAACACTTTCCACGTCCACAAGAACCAATAATCTCACAATCAGTCATCAAATCAACACAAAACCTAAACACACATCTTTCTTCTCAAAACACTGAAATCGTATTTATAAAAATACGGTTTTGACAGACTAGAGCTATAACTGAATCGTAGCCCGTCACCTGGCCCAGGTTATGGCATCCAACATACTTATCTTTATCGTATTTCATTAATATATATACGTATATACATATTTAGAACGTCTGATACTCGTACTTAATCTAGCCTCATTACCCGATAAGGGTTGTGGCATCTAATTCACTCAACCAATCGTATCCCATCATCCATCTAGGATTAGAGCGTCCGATTCCCTCATACCGTTCACTACGTTGACCCTAAATCCATAAATGAGCACAACAATACGTTTTCACACAATCAAATCAACCCATTCAAGATACACAATATTATTATGAAATTTAAGCATTTGAAATATAATCCAAATCATCATTCCAACTCTATCACATCATCACTCAATAACACACCACCCAATATATATATTCCACGTAAATATACATATACGTAATCATCCACTTAGGGATGACCACTAATACCATCTATAATTCACAAAAGAAAAATCGTGATATTCATTTGTATAATTAAAATTCATTTTACTTACCTATGGACCGTAGTTGATCAAGTCCATGTGATTTAAAAAAAACAAATATTTATTCCATAAATATTTTTCATACAATTACGACAAAATAAATAAATTAAAAGCACTCGGTTCGTAATATGAACACGTGAGTTTTACTCACATCGAAACTTCTGTTGCGTCTTCAATTTAAACACAAATCACACCGAACCAGCTCACCCAAGTACAAACCGTCAATCACCTAATCAAATGTGACTTGAATTTAGCCAATAATTCCAGAACATACTTAAACTACCAGGTGATTAGGAAGTTTTCCTAAATTTTGCACGTATAAAAAGTCGATTTCTTGAATCGAATATTTCAAGCTTTTCGTTAAAATAATTGTTTCGGGACTTTGATAATTCTAAAAATGAAATATTTCCAGCAACATTCGTGAAATTGTACAATATTCGTTCCACACGATTACACGAAATTAAAATGAAAATTACGGTTATTACACCCAGGTCCGGATCGAAGAAGCCTCAATCCATGCGACCCGACCTGGTTGGAATTCTTCAACGCTAGCATTGTACGGTCCGATTGTTTACACTTTTGGGTTGTCCTCTTCCTCCTAATCATCCTCATATAAGCCTTGCATCAAGATTTTTTGAGTGTGGAGCAAAAGATCAAGAGTTGAAGATTTCAACGTCCCTGATTCGATCAGGAAACTGATCGAGGGTCGAGATTAATCCAACTTCAAAGCTCGATCTAGGACGATTTAGACCAAATCTCGCTTAGCTCCAGGTATGAAAGTTGATCACCCTTTTATTTTGAAGAAGTTTGTAGTTGACAACTTTTGCATCGGAGGTGGTTGACCGACGTTGACTGACGCGTTGACCATCGTCTAACCGCCGCGTGTGGCGGTGCGTCGGACCATATTTTGAGTTTATATTATCTGGACGATAATTTATGCATCCTTACGAGCGTTTTGATATATTACATGGTTATTTTAGAAAAAGTTGATAAAAAGTGGATTTACGTTTTGACGTTACTATTTACGGTTTTTATGTTTTATCTTCGGTTTAAGATCTGCGAAGATCAGATTATCGGTTTTGCTTTTTGATATGTTGATCGTATGACTGTCCCGATGACTTTGTGGGGTCACGGGCGAAGATCTGACCGTTGGATCTTCATATAATTGTAAAATAGTGATTCAGGAGGTGATTCATGAAGATCCGTCCGTCGGATTTTCGTATAATTTTGATAGGATGTTTCCAAGAGCGATCTGTGAGGATCTGACCTTTGGATCATCGTTTAAATTCGATCCGACCGTTGGATCGTCTTTATTTTAGAATCCAACCGTTGATCGTCTTTCTTTTAGAATCCAACCGTTGGATCATCATTTAAGTTTATTTCGTGTTCGTTTGCTAAGGAAAAACAGTACTTGATTAGGTACTTGACGGTTTGAGTTGACGAGAGATTAGATTATTGTGAGTTTGATTGATAGAAGATGCAGCTGGACTAGAGGTGAGTAAATCGCACATGGTTCATTTACGAACCGAAATTTAGTGATTTATATTGAATTGTGAATGTGTGGAAATTGCTTTATGAAAATAAAGATTTGTTTGAAATGAGATGAACTTGATCAACTATGGTTCATAGGGTTGCGGTTCACAGGTAAGAAAATGAATTTAAGTATAAAATGAATTTTGTTTTAATGTATGTGAACTATAGTTGGTATTGTAGTCATTCTTGCGTGAATGTCTATGTATATATATTATTTATGTGATGATATATATATTTATTGATGGATTGTGTTGATGAAACAATATGCATGATTGTATTGCTATTATTGTTTTGGATGTTTACTTTTTGAGAACAATATATTGAGAAATGTCTTGAGTTTTATTATTTGAAGAGTATTGAGAGTTGAGTAACATTATGAAGTCAAGCGTGACTTCTTTAATTGTTTTGATCTGTAGAGATCAATAGGTCACGAGTGTGGTCATGGCAAATTATCAGTGAACCATGCCCTTAGGGGTTGTCGGTTGCTGATGTCGGTGAACCATGCTCTGAAGAGTTGTTGGTTGCCGATTATCGTGAACCATGCTTTTGCGTCAAGTTGTTGGTTGCGATCAGTTAGAGCTCTAGTCTGTTTGACAATGTTGAGTGGTTTTATGAGGGTAACGTTGAGATTACTTGAGACTCATAAGTATGAGTTTTAAAAGAGAGTCTTGAGAGTATTTTTTCCGTTGTGTTTCTGTGTATTGTGGAGTTACCTTGTGTGCTTTATTATTAACTTGAGTTGTGCAATTTCTAAATTTACTCATACGGGCTTTCAAAAGCTTACCGGGTTTTGTGTTGTTGCAATCCCGGTACGCTATTCAAACGGTGTAGCGGATAATCCTGCAGGTCAAGAGAACCAGGGCGGTGATCGAACTGTTTAGTGTAGCAGTGTTTAATTTATTGCATTTGTTTTTGTGAGGTTGGTTATGCTTATTGAGCTTTACTATCTAAGTTGAGTGGGCTGTAATAATTAACTTGAGGATTTGATTTATGTAATATTGAGTGGTGTGAGGCGTGATGGTGTCTGAGAAAAAAATTCAGAACTTTATTTGTATTTGTTATTATTCATGTTTTGGATTTGAATTTGTTATTCAAAATTCGGGGCGTGACGATAAGTCTAGACAAAAGTGAAATTTGAGGGAAAACACTTCTTACAAAAAAATAAAAATAAAAAACTACCAAGAAGCCATTGTAGTCATCTTAATTCCACAATATCTTAATATCGTTGAACGTTTGGTATCTTCTAAGATTAATATGAGATTGATCTCATTTGGTAATTAAAGTGGAAAGTCATAGGTTTTGGCACAAGTTTGAAAGTTAATCCATGTATGTTAAAAATGTCTTGTACTAGTGTCAAGTGAACAACCTAGAGCCCATCCTATATGACAGCTTAGATGACGTAATCACATATCAATCAAAGATTGTCATTAAATGATGTGACACTGTCATATTGACTACCTTATAAGGTGGCATCTAGGCAATACACTAAAACATGGTTCACCTAGTCAGCATTCCATGAAATTCACTTTTTTTTTTTTATATCTTAGATGAGTTTGTTGCTTTCAAGTAAAAGGCCCTCCCCACAAAAGAAGCTCAAAGTTGGTGAAAATTGGTAAATAGAGGAAGAGTTTTCATATCCAAAACATTAAGTAAAGATTAAATGTCACAAATAGTCCTTGAAGTTTGAGTCATTCGACACTTTGGTTTCCAACATTCTAAAACTATCAAATTGGTATCTCAAAATTAATTTTCAACATAATTTTAGTACCTTCCGTTAAGAAGACCGTTAACTCCTCCATTTTTTCATGGGTATTTTCGTCTTACCATCTTTTATTTTCCCCACCACAAAACTCATCATCATCTTGATTAAGATAATTAGTCACTGATCGCTAACTAAACATAAGAAAAATACAAAGCAGTACTAGTATATGCAAAATGAGCAGTAACTACGATAACTACTATTAACTAACATGAGAGAAGGAAAGACAAAAATGTCTTTGGAAAAAATGAGGAGTTAACAATGTTATTAGGGTTGAAATTCGAAGACAGGGGGTTTAGGCGGAGGAGAAGGTTTCTCCAAGTTGAAGACTACGCGTGTACTGTTCATGGAGGTAACAAAATTTGACATGAGTTGACAAAGTGACTATAACTTGGAAAAAGAGAGAGGTCTAAATGCCAATTTAATTTAGAGGTATGAATAGAACCTCTCATATCAATTTCTTTGAAACCTTATATGGTACCTTTTCCCCATTAGCATTAAAAGATTTGACCATGTATGAGATTGTAACTCCTTCCTCATTTGCTGATCTTTGCCCTTATAAATTGTTCTAACAAAAGCAAAGGCACGACAAGATTGAAATTGAAAACATTCTTGTGTTTGTATCTAATGGCAGCTATGACACTACAAGAGAAAATGTCAACAGCGACAACCCAAAGTTGTCATAAAATGTCTAAATTTCTCGCAGAATTAAAAATGCGACGACTTTGGGTTGTCGCAACTAGTTGTCGCCTTATGTGTTTTACTAATTGTCAAAAGCGATGAAATTACAAGGTTGTTGCTTTTTCAATATGCGATGCAATTGGTTCCTCACATATCACAAATTGTGACACTCACAAGTGTGTTGTCAAAAGCTATATGTGAGACTTTATATTTGTTACTATTTTAAATATACGAGGCTTCGTTTACATCATATATTCCATATGCGGGGCTTGGATGTTTGTTGCATTTTCAATAAGCGACACAATTCATTCCTCGCGTATGACATCTTGCAAGACAAGTGAGTGTGTTACATAATGCTATAAGCGAGACTTTATGTTTGTTACAATTTCTAATATACGAGATCTCGTTTATGTTGCATATTCCATCCGTAAGGATTATATGTTTGATCAAAAATTTATATGAGAGACTTTTTTTTGTTGCAAAAAATAACTACGAGTTTTCATTTTTGTTGCATATATTAATATGTGACATATATGTATTTGTTATAGAAAATTAAATGCGGGGCTTCTAGTTTGTCTCCTATAATTTTGTCGAGGAACTACTTGCGTCGCATATTAAAAAAACGACAACTGTGTAATTTCGGTGTTTTTAACAATCAGTAAAACACATTAGGCGACAACTGGTTGCGACAATCCAAAGTCATCACATATTTAATTAAACGAGAAATTTAGTCTTTTTATGACAACTTTATAAAGACTTTTTACTTTTGTCGTTTTTGATTCTCTAATCTATAGCCAGAAAATTCATTTTCATAGCATTTAATAGATAGTAAAGATGAGCCGACAAAATAAGAATATATTAACCCATAGTATTCTTTACAACAATATCAATTCAAAATAATTGGATCAATAATAATTCAAAACAGTCTAGAGATCCTTGTGTACTAAATCCAACATACTCGTAACCAAATATTATTGGTCGTTGGTTTGTTGGAAAGTGTTGCAATGAACTCCTCATCTTTTTGGCATGCTCCTGATCACTTCCCCAAATCTTAGAATATTGTCTACTCGCTCTTGCACTTTGAACTCATTATTGGAGACACATCTGCCAAGCTAAAAGTTTAGTCTTAGAGGTTTTGTAGAGACTGTGGCACCTGCAGGGCAAAACAATGACTCAGTTCTAAAAAATGAGAAGTGCTTGACAATGAATGGATACCTTGGCTTAAAAAGAAGAATAGTGCAAACTTACCTCCACTATGATACCAAGTTCTCTTGATCGAGAAGTAATTTGAATGATAGCTTCAGTGCATCTACCAACCTAGGATTCACCAGACTCTATTGCAGCCCAGATAGCTTCTGCATCATGCCTGCATAGTATCAGAATAGCAAGTATGTGAGTTGCTCAATGTAATCCCAAATCCCAATTAACTCAGTTTTCTACCCAAATTGAAAAAATTATTGATTAAGTAAATAGAAAACAGACCAAATTACATGGCGAATTGGTCAAGAAACAATCACCTCAGTTGCGGTGCCAGCCAAAGCACTGAAAGTGGACTGTTCTGCATCAAAAAGCTTCATTTTATTCCATAGTCTCTGACCAATTGTATCACTAAAGTCACAAATTCCAGAATAAACAATTTCATATTCACTCTAACTGAAAAGTAGAAATATTGTTACCTATCCCAAGGAGACCTTCATAATCACAGTTCAAATAAATTATAAGGGATCGAGGAGGGTATAACCAAACACAGCTCCCCTCAGATACATCTTAAAACATAGAAACTCATGCATTGTCATAATCATTAACAACCAACCTTGGAACAAAACCAATTATCATAATAAAGCACAAAAACGTTCAGAACCCTAACCTCCATTTCCAACACAGATCATTGCTCAACAAGATTTCTTTAAGCCCAACACATGCCTCATGACCCAACCTCACATTACCTTCCATGACCACAACCACGTCCCCTACAAACAAGGTTATGGAAATCAAGTAAATGTACCATGGTAAAGTCTGATGGATTAAAAAACTCCACCGCTGTCAAATGAGACCCTCATTAATCATGAGCAGCTTGCACCAGATTTTGTTCCTTGCTAACAAGAAAGAGGATCAGCTTAAACATACTCAGACTCTTCCTAACACTATGCTTGAGCTTCTCCTTCAAACTAAGCATTCATGAGGACATCTGGTCTATGTTACACATTTAGATATACTGATTAGTAATACCATTGGGTTGACCGAAAATGTTCAAGCCAATGCCCAATACTCATAGCTACTGCCAACTACTTTCTCACAGAGCATTTTGGAATAGCATGCATCAGTAAGCTTATCATGCAATCTCAAAAATATATTTGAGGCGGCCTCAGATTGGTTCGATAAAACACCCTACAAAATACAAACAATCAGTGAAGAGTATAATTAAACAATAGAAAGCCATAATCAAACCGGAAGCAGGAAACTCACCTTTGTTTTTCTTCGAGATGTGATGCGCGGAAGGTAGTGGCTACAAAAATTACCCGGTGTCCCGGTCCTATAGAACAAGAACTGAAATAAACTAGAACATGACGTTCCTCACGAACGTCACAAGGTTGAGCGAAACCTTCCCCGTAGACCGCGAAGAACGTCCCGGCATAGAGGATCCCACCGAATCAGATCCGGTAGTTGTCACGGCGGACGGCGGCGAAGACGCCCGGGACGCCATTTCCGACGGTGAGGAGCATGACGGCGGTCATGGACGGCGTGAGGTTGAGAGCGGAGGTGAGCTTGGTGGTGACGAGAGAGAAGTGATCCTGGGCGGCTTTGATGAGGATGAAGGGGAAGAGCAAAAGTGATTAGGTTTTTATTTTCATTTTTTACTTTTATTTTGATATAGAAGAAGCCCGCTCATTTTTATGCATTGCGCTTCTTTTTTTCTTTTCTTTTTTGGGTATATTTTTCCTCCAAAATCCTGAGTTCATATATTAAAGCTATAAAAATTAGGATTTAAATTAAGATTAGATTAGATGAGATTCAATTTCCCTCCAATGTACAAAAAAAAATAATTTAAAATTTTGGACTATAAAAGCACACGTCGCCGCAGAGCATTCTTTAGCAAATTTTATTGAAGAGATATATGAATTTTGTGATCGATCTATTTTCTTTGTCTCTTGGTGAGTTAATGTTCAAAATGTCCTTATTACTTACACTACTCATTTGATTCCCTGCTCAATTGCAGTTAATCTCCATTATATCTAAATCAAATAGTGAAGAATAAAAATCGAACTGTGCTCAAAGAAGTAGAAAGTATGAGAGAAATGATAGACTGATCCTGAAGCAATATATATACCTAAAATGCTCATGGTTTGAGAGAAATGATGGCTCTTTCAGTAACTTCAAATGGTCTTAAATTTAGATATTATCATCCTTTCCATGAGTTGTGATACATGCTTAACTTTTAATTTTATTAAAGTATTTGGTATCCACTTGCGGGTAGGTATCATTGTAGTTATATTCGCCTTTAGGAGATTTCTCATTATTTGGATTACCCTTGAGGGGAATTCTCTTTACCCATATTCCCCTCGAGAGGATTACTCCTCACCCATATTTTTCCTTTATGATATATCGATAGGTTGTGAGAAAGTTCAAGTTGTCAGATAATCGTTAAGCGACAACCCGTAGAAATCGTTGCCTAATTGGTCTTTTGTGAGAAAATTAAAGTTGTCACTTAAACATTAACCAACAATTGATAGAAATCGTCGCCTAATTGGTTTTCAGTGAGAAATTTCAAGTTGTCACATAAACTTTAAGCGACAACTTGTAGAAGTAATTGCATAATTAGTCTTTTGTTAGAGAATTAAAGTTGTTACATAAAGGTTAACCGATAATTGATAGAAGTCGTCGCCTAATTGGTTTTTAGCAAAGAATTTCAAGGTGTCATACAAACATTAAGCGACAACCCGTTGAGGTTGTTGCCTAATTGGCCTTTTGCGAGAAAATTAAAGTTGTCACATAAACATTAACCGACAACTCGTAGAAGTCATCGCCTAATTGGTTTTCAGTGAGGAAGTTTAGGTTGTCACATAATCATCAAGCGACAACCTATAGAAGTCGTCGCCTAATTAGTCTTTTGCGAGAAAATTAAAGTTGTCACATAAACATTAACTGACAACTAGTAGAAGTCGTCGTCTAATTAGTTTTCAGTGAGGAAATTCAAATTGTCATATTGACATTAAGCGACAATCCATTAAAGTTGTCGCCAAATTGATTTTTAGCGAGGAATTTAAGGCTGTCACATAAACATTAACCGACAACTCACAGAAATGGTCGCTAAATCAGTATTCAGCGACAAAAATCTAGTTGTCACATAAACATTAAGCGACAATCCGCAAAAGTCATCGCCTAATTAATCTTTTGTGAGGAAGTTAAAGTTATCACAAAAACATTAATCAACAATTACTAGAAATTGTCGCCTAATTGACATTTTGTGAGGAATTGTGTGTCGCATAATATCATATGGGCGACAACTATCAATTTCTTGCAAATACTTACTTTATGCGACAAATTGGTTGTCGCCGATAGGATCATGTGCAACAACTGAAATTTCCTCGTATTTGTCAAATTTTTATGACAAATTTTGAGTTGTCACAATTAAATTCCTCGCTTTTGCTATTTTCTCTTGTAGTGTGATGAAGTTCCTCTGCGTTGTTTTCGTTTGCAGTCTCATTGTTGTCACCATCCTATTCATATTTGTCACCATCCTTACCTGAAGTTCCGGTAACCTTTACTATGGACCTATTCATATTTGTCACCATCCTTACTGGGCAGTCTTATTTACACCCTAGTTAATTAGGATTATTGTTGCGGGTTTCGATCATCGTCTATCAATGCGTCGATCTAAATATATAACATGTCTCTAACGTACTATTTTCAGGTGATTGCCAATGCTCTAACACAGATCTTGATATCAAGCAGACTTCAACCGGAAGGTTTGTCAGAAATTATCCAGAGTTTTGCTTTACCCTCACTAATAAGTGCCCATGCGATCTACTGAACATTAATTCAACTAGGCTGCAATGGATTTACACCTGTGGTAACCATTAATCCTGCGATCTTGAGCATATCAGGCGATAAGTGTCTCCTCAACGGTGGGCATCCTATGCATCCGAATCAAGTTTTCAGCTTCAACTACGTTTTCTGCAACAAGTTCCCTTTCATCCCGATCACCTCCAAATTTGCCACTTGTTCTTGAACTGTTCATCACAAACTCGATGTTTAAGCCAGTACTTCATTTCCTTTCTAGCTATTTTGATTACATAATAAGGTCTCATTAGCTAGCGTTTGTAACACAAAGTTATCAGCTTAACTATAATAAACAATGAAAAATTCAGATCCTCTATCAGGTGTTCTTTGTGATGGTTACTTGGTAGATTAGTGAGGCCAAATTGAACGAGCACAAGTAATATGAATTTGTTATGACTAATATTTCATTGACTCGGTGATTTTTGAGTGAAACCATCACTACTAGAATCTGTTCATTTACATCACATCATTTAAATTGGTCAGACTTGCACATGATGTAAAAAAATAAGTTAACATCGTTTTAAAAAAATACCGATTTAAATGTATACCATTAACATCGGTTCTTAAAATAATCGGTGTTAAAAGTTTTGTTTGAAAATTTACGGGAACTTCATTTTCATGGACGCGCTAAGTGTTTTAATGAATTCAAGGATGTGGATACGAAAACTTAAAATTTTCACACTCAAGGAAAAAAAAAGCACCCGGCCCGACCCCAAAACCAAAACACAAACCCTAAGCGGCTAAGCTCAGTCTCGACTCTGAATTAACCTCCATTCAAAACTCAACCCTAGCTCAGTCGAACTCGCGGCCATTGTTACCCTCGTCGATCGCCTCCTTCATCTAGTCCTTTATTTTACGCGCCTCCCACTACCACGACGTCCGCTGCTGCCCTTCATCAACTCTCGCTGCTGCCCTCCCCCTGCCAAACCAAGAATGTCGACGCCGACCAAGCATTGTGCTCCGAGGAGGAGGAGGAGGAGAAGGACATCATCCAGGCTTTTCTAAACGGTACCGTTCCGTCTTAGTCTCTTGAATTGAAGGTAGACGACTGCAAGAAATCGACAGCGATTCCGCGCTAGTGGCTTCAAAGAACGACCGGGAGGCCACTTGGTAATACAGGGTGACTCTCGAAGGTGCAGATCTGGACTCTTTAAGGAGACAAAGTAATCTTTGTAAGTATGATTGTTTTAGTATCAAGTCGTCCAACTTTTATCAAGTTCTTCATATCCAAAGTAGCCAACTTTTATGAATTTGGTACCAAATTGACCGACCGGTAATACAGGGCCGCAACTCGAGTTTGAAGAAAAGCCCAACAGATTCCTGCATCGAAACGTTGTTGCTCCTTGGAGGGGACCGAGACGACCTCCGTGGAGATATCCGAGCTGTTGCTTGTTGACGACTCAGACAAAATCAAGGCCGTTGAGGAGGATCGAGTGCCGGAATGGAAGGAGCAGATCACGGTGAGAGGGCTGGTGGTGAGCGCCGTGCTGGGGACCCTGTTCTGCATCATCACTCACAAGCTGAATCTGATGGTGGGGATCATCCCGTCCTTGAATGTGGCCGCCGGTCTGCTCGGGTTCTTCTTCGTCAAGTCCTGGATCGGGTTCTTGGCCCCAATTTGGGTTTCAGGTGAAGCCCTTCACCAGGCAAGAGAACACTGTCATCCAAACTTGCGTCGTCGCTAAGCTCTCTTAGTCTGTGTGTAATTAAATTTGGTTGCATCTTTTTTAATACCGGAAAAAGTAAACTTGTGACATTGATGACAGGCGGATTCGGTTCGTATTTGGTTGCAATGGATGAGAGAACATATAAACTCATCGGGGAGGATTATCCTGGTAACAGGGCAGAAGATGTTATTAATCCGAGCTTGTGGTGGATGACTGGTTTCCTCGTTGTTGTCAGCTTCCTTGGACTTTTTAGTCTTGTTCCGCTTCGCAAGGTAACTACTTCCACTGTGGTTTGTTCAATCTTCCAACAATGTTGGGTGTTTTGTTCTTCTATGTTGTAGTTACTGTGTTCCTATTAGTTGCTTGTTAGCTTCCATGGTTCTACTTTTCACAATGTCTTTTTAGTTTGCAGATGTGGTTGTTCAATTTATATACCTAAGTAATTATGTTAACCTTGCAGAAGAACTGTTGTCTCTTATTTTGTAAGGCATTGGCCGCGCCATTTTTAAGACTCTTAAAGTTTGACATGCCTGTTGGCCACCATGATTGGCATTCGTTGTAGTTGAAAGCATCCTCACTTGTATATGCTTCTGAAATCAGGTTATGGTTATGGATTACAAACTTAAATACCCCAGTGGGACTGCCACAACAATGTTGATCAATAGCTTTCACACTAAAAGTGGTGCAGAGCTTGCCGGGTAAACTCTACGTCTCAACTTCATGAAATGCCACCACTGAAATTGGTCATTCTTTCCCCTTCAAAAAAATATTTAATATCCTAAGCCCTTTCTATCTATTTTCATTCAAATAGAGGCCTGAGTTCAAAATGAATCATTTTTTTTTTTTTTTACTTTTTTTGCACTGAATATATATGTACTCTTTTTATTGCAGGAAGCAAGTGCAATGTCTTGGAAAGTATCTAAGCATGAGTTTAATTTGGAGCTGCTTTAAGTGGTTCTTCAGTGGTATCGGAGATTCATGTGGGTTTGACAACTTTCCTAGCCTTGGATTGACACTTTTGAAGAACACGTAAGTATCTTCTTTTTTTCTTTGTCTGATTCTTTTATTGAGTCTAATTCCCTTCCCTTTTCATCCCCTCCCTTCACCCCCCTGCAACACCATTTTCACCCCACTTATTAAGTTGAGGTAGCTAACACTACTTTGGTGGAGCACTACTTTGGTGGAGCCACTGGCGGTAGCTAGTGATGAGAAACAAAGGACTTTGTTTATGAATTAGAAGTAAAGCTGTCCGTATTTACATGTTTCGCTATGTGCAGGTTTTATTTCGACTTCAGTCCTACTTATGTCGGATTTGGTCTTATTTTCCCTCACATAGTCAACTGCTCAGTACTTCTTGGGGCTATCATATCATGGGGTTTCCTTTGGCCTCTCATATCCCAACATGCTGGGCACTGGTATCCAGCTGACCTTGGTAGCAATGATTTCAAAGGTCTTTATGGATATAAGGTATTGTGGAATCATTTTTGTTGGAGGCAACACTGCCATCATTATATGAATAATCTTGATTATATTTGAGGTTTGGCTTAATCCGTAATGTTTGTTTACAGGTCTTCATAGCTATTGCCCTTATTTTGGGGGATGGTCTATACAATTTGATCAAGATTAATTATAGCCATTACTATCAAGGAAATATGCAATAAAAGTAGTAAACAGACCAATCTTCCTTTGGTTAAAGAAAAGTTGGGTGAGTATTCATATGATGTCTAATATTCATGGATAATTTATTTGACACCCTTCAGTTCTTCACATTGAATCATATACGGAAGGCATTAGTTCAGTGTTGAACCTCCCCCCCCTTCCCTTCTTAGCCTGTAGTAGTTATCTAGTAATCTAGATTGAGTTGTGACGTAAGAGCATAACTGGCTTAAACATCATTGTCATTTAATATTGTTATTGTAATTAGGAATGCTAAAGTAAATTATTTGACTTAAGAGTAGCACTCTATTTGTATTTACTGCACAGGCATACTGTGTGGTTTATTCTGCTAGATATATCTAAAGAGAACTTAAATTGAGTTCTGATAGTTGAGCCAAAACTAATTTTAACTTTAGGTCCTGAGTCAAGTTAATTGTTCAAGGAAGCTTTCATTGGTTATTATCTGATCAGTATCTTCTGAACTCTATTGTCCAGTTATTCTTTGTGGGAATGAATATGTTTTCTGCTGAAGATTAATAGTTGTTATGTGCTTAGCAGATGGTGAGAGTTCTGAAGTAACCCTGGAACAAAAAAAGAGCGATGAGGTATTTCTCAAGGATAGAATACCAAACTGGGTTGCCGGTTCTGGATATGTGGCCCTGGTTCGAAGAGGGGGAACTAAGCAAGACACTGCATGGAGTTCCATTGAAGGAGAAAACAGTTTGTTTATCGGTGGATGGTATACTAAAACCAGATGCGGTGCTTCCTTTCCCCATCGCGGGTAAGATGGAATTCGTTAGGGAAGCTCTTGGGAGTCACGTAGCTTGGCCTGACGATCTTGTTGTGCGGACAATGTTTAAGGTACGTTTGGTTGATGAGTTTTCTGTTTCGGTAGGTTTTGGCCTAGGTACGTTTTATGATTAGTTTGTTGGCGTAGGTGTTGTTTAATTGCTACATGTTATATGCTGCATCTTTTAGCAATTGAATGCAATATATGCTACCACTTGAGAGAAAACCAAAACTGAAAGTATTGTTTTATGTTATCAGCAAGTTGAATCTGCAACACCAAATAAATTACAAAGAATGGGAGACCTCGGTGATGAAGTAAGTATTACATTATATACATTGAGCTGTTTTTTTACATATCCAATCAAGTAGCATTTAAATTGGGTAATGATAATATGGTTGTGTAGTGCGGTGAAAACCTTCAATGCTAAAACGGGAAGGGTCAATAAACTGCCTAAAGTAAAACCGCTTCCGGTAAGGCTTATACATGTGTTTAGTTGGCTGAGATAATACATTACATCTAGTATGTCGATATATGCCTTCTTAATTCAATACTTTGAAAAAATAGGGCGTACCTAAACAACCGGGTGGGGTTGAGTGTGGCTATTATGTTATGCGATACATGAAGGAAATTATAGAGGATGAGACACGTTCATTTCCAACCAAGGTACATATATGCATTATTATGAAGAACATTTTGGTTTAATTAAGTATTAGCTTGTTTAGCCCCATTATGACTTAAATGTTCTTTAATACATTTCTAGTAGGCGGTAAAGACGTGCAAATCATATAGCCAAGCTCAAATTGATGAGGTGCCCATTGAAGTGGCTGATTATATACAGAGTTTAGTGTAGGACTTGTGGCTACTAAGAAATTTTTGAGTAAGGCTAGCTAGTTTTTGCTATGAAGGAAAGTTTGATGTATATATGTAGAACTGATATAGTTGGTTGCTATTATGTTTATGGGCTAGCCTTTGTAGGTTTTGGGGTTTTATTTTGTGAACTATGTAGAATCATGAATGAAGATGAGAAAATTAATGGAAAGCCCCAACTTTTGGATGATGAGAAATGTATTTCTAGATCTTTTCCCACCACCAGCAACTAGATGATTATTTGCACATCATTCTTATATATATGAATTGATGTATATAAATGGGAAACAAAACACTAATGTTAAAGAAAACGATGTCAATTCAGAGATTACAAATCAGTACCTAAAACTGGACTGATGTCTCATGATTATGAATATATCGAAATGTTATCCAAAAAATTGATGTACACAAAACCAATGCACATCGATATCTAAACACCAAATCGTTATCTAATGTCAACGTACAAATCAGCTGTTATAAAGTAAACTGATTTACCATGAAATACAAGACATCGGTTTTGAAAAATAGAAATGATGTCTACAAAACTACTAGACATCGTTTCAACTAACGAAAAGCGATGTTTCTAGTAACATAAAACATCATTCTTAATAGATTAACTGATGTTGTCTAAAGGTACATATATCGTTCTCAAGAGAATAAGGCGGCAAGATGCACATAAAAATGGACACGAACAAACAAAATTTTTTGGAGACTGATGTCTACAAGAGTATTATACAGCATTTCTGAAATTGTAATCGATTTAAATGTTCACTTAGGTATTGTTCGAGACATATTTTATTAAGCATAAAATGTGAAAATATGAAGAATTAAATATAGTTAACATATAAGATTGTGATGATTATAACAATTATACATCGATTTGTGTTTTAGAATCGATGTTGGTCGTTGTCTGGGACATCGGTTGTCACGTCCCAACCGTGAGTCATGACTAAAGTGGTGGTTAAAAACTGAAATCATAGTAAGGCATTTTTTTTTCTTTGTTTGAAGTAAGAACAAATTTGTGATTACAAAAGAATAAAGGCAAACTTGATGTTTTTAAACTCTACTTAAAAGCCATGTTTAAAATCTTTCACTGAACAAGACTTTCAACAAAGTTCCAAATGAACACTTCTCATAAAGTCTTTCCAAAATCTGAGAGAAAAGTAGTTCATTTCATAAGCTCAAAAGAGCAACTTGCTTTCAAAGTTTTCCACTGCAAAAGAATGCTCCAGATTAACACTTCAGTCATTTACAACATATGTACATTGCAAAAGCCAAAAAGAACAAAAATTCTGGAATGAAGATCATCCAGCACCAATGAGCAATCATGTAAACAAGGAAAGCACAGTCCAGCACACACTTCACAAGTAAAACAAAGCTCCAAATATTTTCTGCTCAAGACAATTTTGGTATCTCACTAACACGTCCACTCATGGACTCCTTTCCTGAAAACCACAACAAGAATATAGGGAATGAGCTTCACAAGCTCAGTAGGTACAACAAAAAGTTCAGTACAGCAAAGATTCTAATTTAGAATGCACTTAGAAAGTGAGAAGCAAATGGAATTAAACCTTAAAAATTGCTGCTAAAAAAATCTTTGGAATGAAGACAATGACACAATTGATATAAGTTATGCCATAAGGCTCAGATTTACATCAAAGACATTGTTAAGCTTAAATCACTTCAATGAACAACTGAACCAGAAGAAAAGTGTAAGCAAAACGCCAAAACTTCCCTGGTAAACATTCAAATATATTGGAAAAGTAAAACTCAATCTTAAATCCAAGTAAAGTGTCAACAAGACCAGAAAGCCTTTTTACTTTAGTTACAATATTCAAAACTCAGAAACTATATATATATATATGTGTGTGTGTGTGTGTGTGTGTATATATATATATATATTTTGTTCCTTGGCTGAGCTTTCAGCAACAATGGTTTGACACTCTTAAATCTCAACGAATCCTTGAAAATCCATCTTTTTCCGGTTAGAGCCCATTGCTCTCATTAAGGCCACCGAGCACACCCCGTACAAGCGGATCCTGATCAGGTTTTGGGTCTTTCACCCTAGGGAGGCACAGTCGCTACTTAACTTTTCCCGGGCCTAAGCAAAACAAATAATTTAAAATGAAATCTGGTCTTTCCAGGAAGTATTTTGTTTCTCCAAATGAAACTGAACCACCAAAGGAATTCCAATAAGAACTTAAAATCTCTTTTCTTTTCAAATGTCAATAGAGTTCTACCAAGACATGGTTTCAAAGATCAGACCCCTTTCAAACAATAAATTTCAATTAAAAGGGAAAGTAGGAAGCATAAAGTATAGACAAAATTCTCTTGAGAACTTTATGCTTATGTTAATCGGATTGTAAGCATGAGGACAACCAAAGTGCTCTTGTTTTTTTTTTTTTTTTTCAAAAAAACTAGTAAAGGAGTTGACTCAGAATCTTGGTGAGAGAATATATGTTAGATGTTAGCTTTTAATAGGTACTCTTGGACTTGCAGCAGTTATATGTATAAATCCTTAGCTGCATAGCGTTATAAGACAAGAACAACACCATAATATAGTTCTTGTGTGAACTTTGAAAAATTCGAACAATTATAGCACAAAAGCTAGTTCCATGTTGACATCCAAAAGTCAAGAATATAGATAAAAAAAAAAGGAAAAGTACAACTGCTCCTTCATTCAAATCAGTGACTATTCGACATGAGAAAACTGGGAGAGAGAGAGAAAGAGAGAGATATGCTTCCAATAGTCATTGTCAAAACTTTTGTTCAAAGCCTATTTCAGATAAAACTAAAAGAACAAGGGGTAATGATCGTAAGAAACAAGGTATCATTAATTCATGCCAAAACAAAGAAATCAAAGCTGCACGAAGGGAAAGCATTCCCTATCAACAAGATTTCCACTTACAAATCAATTAATACCCAAAACAAGATTCTCATAACAATTCATAAAGAAAACATTCCAAAGCAATCACACTTACTACGTACACACCAGATTAGAAACTAAGCTATAAGAAAGTTTTGTCTTCCCTACCTCAAGCCTTAGTTCAACGGCTAACAAAACCACAATCCACTGCTACAAGCGGCATCCCTAAATCAAATGCTAACACCCACCCTATAATAAGCAATTCCAACCACCTAAACCAAATTTTCGGCAAAATTATACCCAAGTTCCGAGAAAGGCTAAAACAGAATGAATGGGTTTTAGAAGATGGAAAAATTGGACTTACTGGAGATAGCTGCAAGTAACCAAGGAATTTCAATTCGAGATCAGTGGGTTCACAACAATTTCTCTGAAGCTATTGCAAAGGTGTAGATTTTGACCTTTGAGTGAGTAAATGGAGGTCGGTCTTTGAGGTTCAACGCAAAAGAAATGGTGGAAGAAGAAGTAGGAATGACGTTTATGGTTGAGAAAGAAAAAGGCATAGGAAATAAACAAGTGATTAACACGTGTGGTTATCTAGATGGTGACTAGATGCTTATATACCCAAACAGATATGTCTAAAACAAAATAAATTAAATAACCAACTATAGAACCATAAAAATAAAAAAAACAAACCAATCTGAAACTACAATCGGTAGTCCACAATATAAACAAAACCAAATCCTAGTCAGAGAACAAAACACACAAAAGAAAAGGAAGAAAGAAACAATTCGATAACATAACCTATTTAAAATTGAGGTCGTCACATCAGTTAAAAACGCGCTTATACTGATGTCTGCATCTTTTACATCAGCCACTAAGAGATCGGTCAGAATTTAGTTTTACATCGGTTCTGGACTGATGTAAATGAACAAAATTCTAGAAGTGAATACACTTAATATATAACACAATTGAAAATTTGGACTTCGTTGGGTTAAATATTAGAATGAAGTTTGGTTTTGGGGTCCAATCTCATATTTGGGTCTAATGGCCTGGTTATGGATTTCGGGGTCTAAGTATTCGAGCCCCAGACATCTCTGGTGAAGCTAATTGCGCTTGTGCCCACGCTCATGCAAGGGAGGCTATCGGTGCTCATGTCCATTTCCATGCAAGTGAAGTTAACATTGTCTCCTAAAATGAGGCTATGCACACTGAAAGATGTCATAAACAACCAACCTTAGAACTTTCTCCCAAAGAAAAAAGAAATTATTTGAGACCATAATTTCTCATCCAAAATCGTGACTCTCACGGTTTTTTTTTTTTTGTCAAAATCACATGTTCTTATTTACTCACCAAAATGTTCTTACCCCTAAATCATGATTGTTAACCAATCCTAGAACTCACGAAACTCAAAGAACTCGACACGTTTTCTTTTTACAAATTTTTATGAAGTTTGAAAACTGAAAAAATAATATAAAAAAGTTGGGTTGATACTTTTGCAGTTCGTCATCTGAAGCAGCTCATAATTACCGTGTTTCACCAAATGGTGGGAGTGAAAGTTCAAATTGAAGAAAGGAAAAAAAAAAAAAAACTAGAGTCAATGTTCATCTTCTTATATATTAAGCAAATTCCTAAAATTAGGCATTTTTGAACGTTCCTAAAATGTTCTCACGTAATAATATACGTTTACATAATATTTATATGTTACGTCCCGAACCCAGAATTTTCGATTTTTATTAATTTGACGGTAGATGTTAGTTACACTTAATTTTTTACTCCGTTATATGATTTTAGTGGCCCTAAAAGTTGACTTTTTGTTCGGGTCATAATTTGAGAAAATGTTCTTCATGGAAGTCGTAGAGGATGTTAAACCGAGAACATGCATACGTGGTTCGTAAAAATCGGAGTTAGTATGCGAAAGTTATAAGCGAAAAACTAAATTTACTATTCCCGATTACTGTTCATAGTAAATTCTTTAAATAGGAAGTTACTGTGGTAAGTTTCCAAATTTGGAAACTTACCCGGCCTTTTCTCTCTCCTCTCCCCCGATTTCTTCCTCCTTCAGTTCGGCCGAAACCTCTTCCTCTGAGTTCCTTCGATTCCGGCCGCCCCACGACGAAACCCAGACGTCCCTAGGTTCGCCTCTTCCTCCTCGTCATGCCCATGGTCGCATTTCATGGTATCTCGACCGGAGGAGCTCGGATTTAAGCCACAAAGTTCACTGTAGCAGATTGGGTTTTTCGGTGATTTCCGGCGATTTCGGTCGTCTCCGGCCACCAAACCGGTGTCGAAGGACGTGAGGAGGATTCCTACGAAGAGGGTTCGGATCGACAGCAAGCTTAGCCGTATACGGTGAGTGGACGTTTGATTTTAAAGTCATGCATGCAATTAAATTTTCTAAGTTACGAAATTATCTAAAGTATTTGTTATTTAATGAGCAAATTATTCAATTTTGATTATGAAATTAGTTATGGTTCAAATTGCCGATTAGAAGTGGTTATGTTCCATTTCGAACTTTTTATTAGAAATAATCTTCGATAAGATTATTTCTGAAAATGGAATTATCATTATTTATTAATAGATCCGAATTTCTCGAAAAATCTTCGGAAAGGGAAGATTTCTTCGAGATTATAAACTTACATGATTTTAATATATTGATTCATAATTTTGAATCATGTTGGCGTGCGGGGTCACGTCGTTGGACTAAATTCCTTTCTTGTGAGACTTCGAGGAAATCTCACAAATTCTCGATTTTCATATGGTTTTTACCCACCATACTTGGGTCGATATACTTTATTGCTAGCTAGCCTATTGGTACTCCTCCCTACTTACTTTGTGTTAGTGGGTGAGTAGAGCCGAGCATGGGATGCTCTTGAGTGTGGGACACTCCGACCCGAGCCTTAGCGGCTCACTTTATTTTATTGTATGGTGATGACGTTTTTCCTCATACCTTTTAAATTATTTACTTATTTATTTATTCGTCCGACTAACAGGGTTGGTCGAACTTCCCTTAAGCCAGCGGGGCTGGCTTAGTCATGAAAGTGATTTAAAAACCTTTAGTTCCCTATTGCATGCATAAGAACGTTCTAAACAATAAATGTGGGAAAGTGAGAAACACTTCTTTCTTAATTAAATATTTTTGTCCACTCACAACTAACGTTTTATCGCTTACTTTCCCCTGGGCTTTTCGGTTTCCTTTGCCCAGTTCGCAGTGTTGCTGTTCGGCGTGGGATCGAGGCTTAGCACCAGTTCTGCCACTTACCTTTCGTAGGTTAATATTAACCTACCCCATGTAATATATTTGATTTTATCGTAGATTGCTCTGATAACCCTAAGAGGCTGTATTGTATAAATTTTACTGCCTTACGCTTGGATTTTGCTTAATAACTGTGGTGGTTGTGAAATATAGGATGATTGCATGTTGTGAGATCTTGGATTTAGAAATATGTGTTTTCGTCGTTTTTCTCACAGGTTGGGTTGTCTACTTTTAAAGGAAGTTCTGTCGAATTTTTCTTAAAAGTGGGCCCCGCAGAGTCCATCTTGAAAATTTGAAAGGATTTTCGGGATGGGTTCTGACATTATAAGTCAATAAAAATAATAAAAATTACAATATCTCCCACAAAAAGAAGAAATTTCCTCTCATCAGTGCTCATGTTTTTCAATTTTATTTTTTTAAAGCAAATTGAGAAGCACATGTTAGAGGCTAGTAATTAATAGTGTGAATTTAAGAATATTACATACCAAAATACCAAGTACAGCTAATATATACATTGTAATTTATTCAATATCTTCTAACATTACTTTTAGATACATATTGTTTGAGATTGTAGAGTCTGAAATTTTGAGGGTTCTAGCCGAATTAAAATGACGAGGCTTGCATTTTTTTAATATGTATATGTATGATTTTCTTTTTTTGAAAGTTTTATCTTTGGTATAAGATTGTTCATTTGAACGTGATAAAATAATTTCTTATTCAATTAATTTGAGTAAATCTAAATCATGAGAGAAGTCAAAAATTAATGAAAGGCTAGGTCAATACCCATGACTAAATAAATATCTTTCCATATAGATGGAAACGATTTCGCGTTAGTGCAATTATGCATCGTAATGTTTAGACATTACATACGTTTAATCAATAATTATGCATTAATTATATAACAGTACGTTATCCCACAACCTTTTATAAATTCTGTTCGATTTATCGTTCTGCTTCATCAAATATCGAGGCAAGAAAAAAAACATCTAATTCTATACCGTTTCTAATGGCAGCTATAATGAAGATCCTCTGCATGGCCATCCTTTGCAGCCTCATTATGGGAGGTAAACTTTTATGTAATTTGCCCCCATTCTTCTGATTTCGTACTTTTTAGTAGAGCTCTTATTTTGTGTTTGGTTGTTAATTTGTGCTTATACTTTTGGTTTTGCAGGCGATTGTCAACGTTGCTCTGAGAAGAATTTGATTATTACACAGTCAGCAACGGGACAGTTGGTTCAAAGTAAGCCAGAATGGAATGTAAAGATTACTAACAACTGCATATGTTCTCAACTGAGTGTTAAGCTAGGTTGTGATGGCTTTCAAACTGTGGAACAGATTGATCCTACAATCTTGAACAAATCTGGTAGCGTGTGTCTTGTCAATGGTGGCGAACCTATCTATGGGTATAGCAATTTCAGTTTCACCTATGCGTGGAGCAATTCGTTTCCTTTCAAAACGCTGTTCTCTCAAGTTGCTTGTTCTTGAAGGAAGTTGCACAAGCTAAAGTTCAGTGTTCTAGAAATTTATAAGCAGATACAAAGTATTGTATGGTTTCATGAAAACATGATTTAGTTCCCATTAACTTTTGATTATTTCAATGTGATGATACAATGTACTCAATGCATTGCCAATACTAGAATACTAGTATCACCCTATACAATAATAACAAAAAAAAGTTCTATCTAGGGTAGTGTTGAAGAGAAAAGCAAGTGTAAAATACATGCATGCAAATCAAAGTAGTGATCGCATTGACTTATTCTATCTTAGAAATAATCGCAAGAAATTTTATCGGATTCCTATTTTTCAATGATATTTCACGATCAATTTACTATTGGCAATGATTTACCCTCTAGCGGGGATCTCCTTCGTGGGAAACAAGGCCAAGACAAAGCTACTAATGGTAGTTAATCTATCATGAAGTTCCTCTGCGTGGTTTTTACTCTGCAGTCTCATTGTTAGAGATAAATTTTTACCTCCACCTATATTTGTGAGCTACATCCTCAATACTGTCGTAGGTTTCGATGGTCATTACTATTGGTGTGATCTACATAACATACTCTTCAACTGGAAATAGTTCAGAATCCTGAGTTTAGTTTTTCCCTCACTAATATAGCTGCTTGTGTGATCTATTGAAAATTAAACTAAACTGTGTATCCTCACCAATGGTCAAGTATCCATGCTGATTAAACATTTATGGTTGCTCCAGAATTTCATATTCTAGCTTCTTCTTTTTTTGAAATGGACACCGAAGTCCTGAAACTTAAAATTTCCATCAAAATAGCACGGGTCTAGATATCCTAACCAAATCATCAAACAAAAACTAATCACAACACATAGACGGAGTCTCCAAAATTGACAATCTCAAATCTATAGAAAGAGCAGAGCAGATGCATTAGCAATCTCTGGTGCCAACTAAAAAAGCTTTACTAAAATCTTGATCGAGGGTGAATATATTGAGTTCAGTGAGGTGAAACCATGAAAGCTTTACTAATATCATTAACTCTCTCTCTCTCTCTCTCTCTCTCAGAGTGAGGTGAAACCATGATTGAGCAGCCAGAACAATTTTGACACAATCCTTAATTAATCGCTAACTTAGTACAATTTGAGTGAATCAATGCGATAACGGGTATAAACATGTAGGGAAAGTCGTTTGATTAGAGTTGGTCAAAGCAAGCACAACTACTCGCTTGAAATTCGTCTTTGTATTTAAATCTTTCCTTAAAAACGGCGATGTACATTCAATATTTTTTAAACAAAATTGCTTTTTAAATTTCTAATCAAATAACTATGCATTAATTTCTTTACCATTATATCACTCACAAGCTCCTATAAATTGGGATCGATTTATCTCATTTTTTTCATCAAACAAGACTCAAGAAAAAAAAAAATTTGGTGCTATATTGTTTTCAATGGCAGCTATTATGAAACATCACCGTACTAGTTTGCAATCTCATTATGGAAGGTAATTTTTTGATTATCTCTATGTTTTTTTTTTTTTTGAAAAGTTTGATTATCTCTATGTAATTGGTCCTAGTATTCCTTTAATTTCACAAGTGTATACACAAGAAAATTAAAAAAAATTAGAAAATTCCGGAAACTACTCGTGGGCTTTATGTGTCGAACTAGAGTAATCCACGAAAGTGCGTACGTCTGAAAATGTGAACTTTTGACGTAAGTCCAACAAAGAGAGGATTGATTATCATTAATTGGTTCTGATTTAAATATTAAATTAGGCCAATTAAACGGGTCCATTAAATGTGATTATGGAGCAATTTAAATTAAATGGTGATTAAGCCAATAAAGTCAAAATTAATTGGCTTTATTCGGATTAAATTATGTGGAAACATTTGTTAATCCAATGAAAGCCAAATTAAGGTCCGAATGAATGCTTGGGAGTTACAAAATAGGGTGAGTTGTTCACAAACCCTAGGAATAGCCCAGTTCAAGTCAGAAAAGGGGACTTTTGGACATTCCAGACAAAACGACAAAGGAAAGCTCAGAAGTCACCAAAATCCGTGAAGAGTCATCAAGCTATCAGAAAAGCCGATTTATTCACCACCAAAATCAAGGAACACCAATCCACGTGGCAGCCTTTGTGGACGTCAACTGATTCAAAATCAAGTGATCGACACTCTTGAATCAAACACAAGTTTGGAGAAAGAATCAGAGGATCTACTTACAAAGATTGTAACATGCATTCTCAATATAAATAAAAAAAAAGTTATTATTTTGTACACGTGTTTGTTTTTCATTAATTTACATATTTTCGCGTTTACAAATTTCCAATGTGTTAATTTCTTTAGTGCTAATTTTGTGTTTATGTTCTTTGTCTTCTAAGTGAGTCTCAACATTGCAACCTAAACAATCTCAAATTACACAATCAGCAACTGGACAGTCTGTCCAAAGTCGACCAGAGTGGAAAGTACGTAACAATCACGGATGACTGCTCATGTACTCAACTCAATGTTAAGATTAGTTCTCCTGGGTTTCAAACTGTGGAGCCAATTGCATCTTCAATCTTGAGCAAATTTGGAAACGACTATCTTGTCAATACTGGTAAACCTATCCATGCGTAGGAGAATTTCAGTTTCACCTATGCTTGGGCCACTCAGTTTACTTTCAAACCATCAGACTCCACAGTTGCTTGTTCAGCTGAAGGAAATTATTGAAGCAGGCAAATTAAAAGTATTACATTTTGTCATTTTGATAATTTGCTTACATGAGTATTATTTTGTGTCACATGAAAACTTAATAAGAAGTCCATAATAATATGGCATTTTACATCAATATACTATGTTGTCGGTCTGTATTAACATGTACCAATACATCACACATTCACACGTGATCTTCAAATATCCTTAATTTCTCCTCTCTCTCTCTCTTTCTCTCTCTCTCTCTCTCTCTCTCTCTCCCCATCACATAGGACTATATGAGCTTCAAATATCATTAACTTTGCACCGGTGTGGACAATGTCAAAATCAAACAAGTAGCAAGTGGGAAGTTTGTCCAAAATAAACCAAAGTGGAACGTAACAATCATTGGTGATTGTTTCTGTACTCGACTTTGTGTCAAAATAAGTTCTTCGATTCCGACTTTCAAACTGTGGAACAAATTGATTCTTCTATCCTGAGCAAATCTGGCAATGAATATCTCGTTAATGCTGGTAAACCTATCTTGGGCCACTCCGCTTACTTTCGAACCAACCTTTTCCTAAATTGCTTGCTCAACTTAAATGAAGCGGAGTTTTGCAAGAAGCGTAACATTGTAATGAACTAATGACGTATTTATGCAGGTATTTTAATTCTCTCAGGAAAACTTGATCCTAATAAAATTATAATAAAATGACACTTACATATATTTTTTTAAATGAATATCATATTGATATATTAATAACTCAAGCCAGAAATGATCATTACATATCCTCCCTCTACCATCATGGGGTAGATAAAGAGTTTGTGGTAGTAGCACGGTGATACATAGATTAAGTCCAATCATTTGACAGTTCCATACTCATAAAAGGAGCCTATAGATTATTAACTATTACATAGTAAATAGGCAGAGTAAATTAAACTCGATGACGCTCATAAAAAACCTAGAAGCATAGCTCCCTAACAAAGTAGGGAATCATTGTAATCAAAGCGACTAAACTAAAAAAATAAGGCCTAGGTCAAAACAACCCAGCCCAAAATAGTAGCCCAATAGCCCTAAGAAAAGACCCAACTCAGGCCCAACAAAGAATGGCTTGACCCAAGCACAAAGTCCATCTTCAGCCTCATTGGTAGTTGACCGCCGCAACCTAGTGTTAGACCTCGTCCCCACAACCCAACGCTAGACCTCACCGCCGCAACCCACGTCCAAGCTCGACTGAGCCATGCCTCGTTGAACCCAGCCTCTCAAGATGCAGTCAGATCCAGCACCCCACACCATCGTCTCGCCCCTCCATCATGTCGTCGATCTTGGAGGTGCCTCAACGAAGCGCGACCCGCGTTGCAGCGCCTCCCACCTCACCCAAGACTTCGTCTGGTGCTCATCGTCAAACCATCTAGCCAAACCACCTCCCAAGAGACTTCCAGGCATATGGTGTTCAAACAATCGTCTGACAATAACCCGTTAATGACGAGGCGGACTGACGCCGACCATGAGCGCTGCCGAACGAGGAGGAATTCACAAACCCTAGACTCAAGACCGTCTGAGTTTTTTTGTTTAGATCACAAAATACTTTACCATATGACACTTTACATCAGTCAAAGATGGGTGGAGTTTAAATGAAAGATGAGTTAACCGTTGGATTATAAACGATACTAATTGTTAACACTACTCAAACTTAGTGAATTTTTTTTTTTATCAGCCAGTGAAGCAATTGTTAACACTCAAAGATAGTGTTAAAATGATAAAATGGTTTGCCTGTTAACAATTGCTTGAAGGACAGTGCCCTAAGATGAGTGAAGTTTTAAATCCGAAACTGTAAACAAGGTTTTTTTTTTTTTTTTTTAAATTTCATAAGCTGGCAGGAAGAAGCATAATTAATGCCAATACAGGAGGAATCAGATGTTACAAAAGAATCATTAATTAATACCAGAGAAATTGTAATAACCGTATATTGACTAGTACACGTTTCTAAGAGCTAGCTTGGGATTGCTGTGACTTTAACAAAAAAAAAAAACTACTGCTGTTGTGTTGTGAGAATAATAAGCTGTGAATTAAAACAGTTTCGTGTTTGGTAAATAAAACAATTACAGAACGTGTTTTGATCCACAGCAGTTTCTAAAAGTAACCTCTGGACTGCTTTTTAAATCTACTGCTAAGGACCTATAAATTTCAATTAAAACTGCTTTTTATTTATTTACCAAATACAATAAAATATAAAATTTTGAACAAAAGCTGATTTTTTTTAAAAGCGAAACAATTCCAAACGGAGGCTAAGACAGATTTGGAGATTTTTTTAATATATTTTTTAATTTATTTTTAGTAAGCAATTTTTTTCTACTTCTTGTGTTTTTTAGTAAACAAGTATTCATTTCTTAATTTGTATTTACTTAATTTGTTTCTATCAAATATTCATTTCTTAATTTGTATTTACTTAATTTGTTTCTATCCGCTATTACAATAAATTTCTTGTTAAAAGCAGTCCGTTTCAATTTCCTAAACAACTTAAAAGTGCAATATTTATTACTTACAGTTTATACCATCACATAATCCTTATAATCATCCCACGGGTTACAACAGAAAGCAAGACGAAGAAAAATTAGTAGTACTTGTCCACTTCATTCGAGTTGCACTCGTTATGGCAGATCTTGTGAAGTTTCTTATCTTGGCCTTGCTTTGCAGTCTCATTCTAGGAGGTGAAGTTTTCCACGTACCTTTGCATATGTTAGTTTCTCACTTTATAGATCCTCTGATTTATACATAAGATTGCATTTGCATGTTAATCTTATGTGCAATATATATCGCAGGTGAATGCGATGATTGCAGCTCTCAGAAGCTTCAGCTTACACAGACGAAAACTGGAAAGCTAGTTGAAAATAAGCCAGAGTGGAAAGTAACCATCACGAATACCTGCACTTGTTCTCAACTGGCCATTCAACTCAGCTGTAATGGGTTTCAAACTGTTGAAGACGTTGATCCTTCAATCCTGGGGCCATCTGGTGCCATTTGTTACCTGAACAGTGGTAACGTAATAGCTGGGCATCAGAGTTTCAGCTTTACCTATGCTTGGGACACTGCCTTTCCTTTCGAACCAATTTTCTCTCAAGTTCTTTGTTCTTAATTTGAAACGGTTAGTTTGATTTATAAAGAGTTTCAAACTTTAGTGAATAATATTATAGAAGTTTGAATACTCATTTCAATTCCTTTCATTCTGACAACACAAGTTAGTAGAATAATTTTGCTAAAGTTTCATGAGGTTATATATATATTGAAACCAGCCCCCTTTCAAAGAAAAAAAAAACAAAAAAAAAAAAATTATATATATATATATATATATCTTGTTGTTTGGTGATGCCGATCCTTGGACCTAGTAGTCTTTGCAAATAAAGCAAAACTCACTAGTACGGTTCAGGTTTGACAGATTCAGTTCGTCGATTGGTTTAAGCAAGTTAGATATCTTAAAAATCATCAATTTGGCTGAAATTTTACAGGGATGATCTATAAAGTAGTACCTAAAAACTGAACGGTCGAGATGTGGATATGCGACCGAAAAGTGACCCTAAACTCCAACCTCGCTTTAAAATTTCAAAGTGAGGCCTCGCTACGGATAAAATCTATATATATATATATATATATATATATATATATATATATATATATAGGAACCAAGATATTCCAAAATCCAAAGTACTCCACCCAAAAATTACCAAAAAATTATAAGCAGAGAAATTACCTTTCCAATGGAGATTAAACACGATATTGCCTTCAAAGAGTCAAGATCGAGAGTGAGTTTGAAAGATATTACCTCGGTCATTTTCTTAAAAAAAAAAAATCATCAATGAATCTCAAAAATTCAAAATTATAAAATCTGATAATTTCAATCGAAATTAAGAGCGAATGCACACACTTAAGAACAGGAAATTCGTAATCCAAACAAATACAATTCTCGGACAAAAACATAATTTCTTGAGCAATCCAATATTGTTTATTTTTTTTTTTCTTGAGATTTTACTATATCTTTTGCAATATTCACATAAAGTAAAACGAAGGAAAAAGAAATATCCTGCCCAGGCCTACGCCTGCCCAGATATCTGGTTTAAGCCCACATCTTTCACTGTAATTCACTAATTGGATTGCATAACCCACGAATCAACTTTAAAAAATGGAGGGAGGAGGACACGCAGCTGTCTCAGGAGAACCGGCAGAACCCGTGATGTCAAAAGACGACACCACCGTCGCCGGAACAGAAGCCTCCACCGCATCAGATGTGGGCGAACTTTGTAGATTCATTCATTGCAATATTCTTCAGGGTCTTCATCAATTCCCATAGCCATAGGTATTGGTACGTTATCTTTTCTTTATCACCAAAAACAGAGCGTTGGTATTTTCTGTTTTTGTTGCAAAGAAGTCATATTAATTTTTTGTAGTATAAATGTATTATAGTATAAATGTTTATATCATGTAATAGGTACTTGAGTGTATAGATATGGTACTTGACTGTATAAATGTAGGTATGAAGACTTATATGGCATAAAGCATGTAGAGAAGCAACAAGCATGACAATTATCATCATTGAATCAACCCATGTGGAGTTACTTCATGATGATCATGGTTACCAAATTGGTTTTCTCTGAGAGCATTCACACTACAATGTATTCCTATAAATATCCTCTTTTGTGAGAATAAACACACATTACTCTCCACTATTTGCATCTAAATTCTCTTTCTCCCTCTGTTATTTTTACGTTTATACTTGAACAATATTTACATTTGGAATCGACTGAAAAGAACAAAAAAATATGTCTCCTTGTTCGAAAAGACTTCTGGAGTGAATCTCAAAATAGTCGGGAAATCTTTTATTTACAATGATCAGTATCTAACTATATATGATCAGGATTGCTGTCCTTAATTGGTTTTGCTTCTTTTCCAAAGTTTCCATACCAAGATAGGATTTTTAGTCCTTACCTTACAAGGTCTACGGACTCCCTTGTCCCTCTATATATACCTCGATCACTCCACAAGCAATGCATAAAAAAAAAAAAAAAAACACTTATTTTGATTGTAAACAAACACTCTCTCAATATTTGATTAGTTTCGATGGCCTCATCAGCAGGATGGTTGAAAGGAAAAGTGACTGCTGTTACTTCAGGGGATACCCTTGTGATCATGGTCCTCAACCCAGACAAGACCAGAATCCCACCAGAAAAAACCATCACTTTGTCCTCACTTATGGCGCCCAGGCTGGCCCGAAGAGATGGCGTTGATGAGCCCTTTGCATGGTACAGTAGAGAGTTTCTGAGGCTGCTCTGCTTAGGAGAGGAGGTTGTCTTCAAAGTGGACTATGTTATAAAATCCATAGGCCGGGATTTCGGTTCTGTCTTCCTTGCCAAGAGCAACGATAATGTCGCAAAGCTTGTTGTTTCTCAAGGCTGGGCAAAGGTCAGGGAGCCACAGAGTCAGCCAACAGGTCCGAGACAGGGACAACAGAAACAGATAGTAGAAGCTAGTCCTTACCTTGAAGAACTTCTTAGTCTCGAAGAGAAAGCAAAGACTGAAGGTCTTGGTTGTTGGACCAAGGTTCCAGGTGCTGCCGAGGAATCTATTAGGTGTCTACCTGCCAACAACAGCTTTGATGCAATGAGTCTGTTAGCAGAAAACAAGGGCCAGCCCATGGAGGCTATTGTGGAGCAAGTTCGTGATGGCAGCACAGTGGGGGTTTACTTGCTTCCGGAGTTTCAGTTTGTCCATGTTTTCGTTGCAGGAACTCGGGCCCCCTCCATGAAAAGGAGCCATGGAACAAAAGAAACTGTCGCAGTTGCTGAAGCGTTTGCATTGGAAACTAAGTTCTTTACAGAAGCTCGTGTGTTGAACAGGGATGTGCATATTGTTCTACAAGGTGTTGACAAGTTCAGAAATTTGATTGGGTCAGTGTATTACCCCGATGGAGAATCCGAAAAGGACTTGGGGCTGGAGCTTGTGGAGAATGGTTATGCAAAATATGTTGAATGGAGTGCAAACCTGATGGAGGAAGATGCAAAGAAACAGCTCAAGGCTGCAGAGCTTGAAGCTAAGAAAAGCAAGTTAAGGATGTGGACAAATTACAGACCCCCAGCTACAGGTTCAAAGCCAATTCATGACAAGAATTTCACAGGAAAGGTTGTGGAGGTTGTGAGTGGGGACTGCATCATTGTGGCTGATGATTCTCTTCCATCTGGCAGTCCACTAGCAGAGAGGAGAGTCAATCTTTCTAGTATTTGGTGTCCGAAGATGCACAATCCTCGTAGAGATAAAAAGCCTGCTCCATATGCACGCGAGGCAAAGGAGTTGCTGAGGACACGCCTTATTGGTAGCCAAGTGAGTGTTCAATTGGAGTATTCTAGGAAGGTCGGCCAAGGAGATGCAATGGATTTTGGATCAGTCTTTGTGAACGCTGTGGAGAAAGATGCAAGTGGGCAGGCTGGGGGGAATGTTGCTGAGCTCATGGTTGCACGTGGCCTTGGCACCGTTGTTAAACATCGAGAATTTGAGGAGATATCACACTATTATGATGCTCTTCTTGCTGCTGAGTCGCGTGCTATTGCCGGCAAGAAAGGACGACATTCTTCCAAGGAAGCCCCAGTCATGCACATAAGAGACCTGACAACTGAACCTGCCAAGAAAGCAAGCGAGTTCTTACCATTCTTGCAGCGAAATGGGAAAATTCCTGCCATTGTGGAATATGTCCTTAGCGGTCATCGTTTTAAACTATTTCTTCCCAAGGAAACATGCAGCATTGCCTTCTCTTTCTCAGGTGTGAGATGTCCCCGTCGTGAGGAGCCCTTTTCGGATGAAGCAATTGCAGTCATGAGGCGAAGAATATTGCAGAGAGAAGTTGAGATTGAGGTGGAGAGTGTTGACAAAACTGGAACTTTCTTGGGAACTTTATGGGAATCAGGGACCAATGTGTCAATTGCTCTCGTTGGAGCTGGCCTTGCAAAATATACTCTCTTTGGCAACAGCGATAGGATTCTGGATGCTCACCTTCTTGAACAAGCTCAAAAATCTGCCAAACAGCAGAAATTGAAAATCTGGGAGAAGTATGATCAAGGACAGGAAGTTTCCAAGAAACAGAAAAAGGTGCTAAATGTTGTAGTTACAGAGATTTTGGACAGCGGTAAATTTTATGTTCAGACAACTGAGGACCAAAACACTGCCTCTATTCAGCAACAACTTGGTTCTTTGAATCTTCAAGAATCTGATCCTGTAATGGATACTGATTTCAAGCCTAAGAAGGGAGACATTGTCCTTGCTCAGTTTAGTGCAGATAATTCTTGGAACCGTGCAATGATTGTCAATGCTCCTAGAGCAGCTATAGAATCCTCTCAAGACGATTATGAAGTGTTCTACATTGATTACGGTAATCAAGAGCTTGTCCCTTTCAGTCAGTTACGGCCTCTCGACTCTTCTCTTGCCACTGCACCTGGCCTCGCCCATCTGTGCAGCCTTGCATATGTTAAGGTCCCAAGCTTGGAGGATAAATTTGGTGAAGAAGCAGCAGAGTACTTGAGTGAGCAAACATTGAGCAGTTCCAAAGAGTTCAGGGCCCTGATTGAGGGAAGGGATCTTTCAGAAGGAAAAGTTGTTGAAGGGCAGGGAACCGGACCAGCTCTTATGGTAACTCTTGAGGCAGGTGATGATGAGATGAGTATAAATGCTACCATGCTTCGAGAGGGACTTGCTAGCCTGGACAAAGAGAAGAAATTTTGGAAGTCTTCCGAAACCTTGAGAGAGTTCCAGGAAGAAGCAAGGACCTATCGGCGAGGCATGTGGGAAGAGGGAGATATTGATGCTCATGTGGACAGGGCTCGTCCCATTACAAAGACTGCTGGTAACCGATGATGTTATACTAATGATCAATGAAAACTAAGTTCTAAATAGCCCTGTAGTGGTGAAGTTTGACACGAGTAAGATCAGGTTTTGGTTTGTTGAGGTTTGACCAGAAACAATCTGTATGCTTTAGTCTAATTAAATGAAAATCATGTTTCTGTTGTAGTATAAATGTATTATACTATATATTTCTATATCATGTAACAAATACTTAAGTATATAGATAGGTACTTGATTGTATAAACATAGGTACTTAAGTGTATGAAGACTTGTGTGACATACTTTACTAAGGGACAACAAGCATGACAAATTTCATCATTTGTTTCAGAACAAGAGGAATTGACAAACAGAAAGAGAGAGTAATATTTCAGAGAGAATGGAGATTTCAAGTGTGTTTATTCATCTCATACAAAGGGGTATTTATAGGAATACATTTGAAGTGTGAAAGCTCAAAGAGAAAACCAAAATGATAACCATCTTGACGATGATTTTCTGCCATGCTTGTTGCCCTTTGGCAAAACATGTTTACATAAGTCTTCATACACTCAAGTACCTATGATTATACACTCAAGTACCTATCTAAATACTTTTACGTATTTTGTTACAAGATATAGACATACACAGTATTTATACATTTATACTACAACACTCCCCCTTTGATATTTCATGTTCAATAGTATTGTGTAGGTGGTGCACATCAAAGTTGCCTCGTTAAAAACCTTGCCAATTAATAAAACCCTGTGGGAAAAACAACCTTGGTTGAAAGGGAAAAAGAGCACAACGCGCGTTGAGTGTGAAGTATGTTTCTGGATACTCCCCCTGATTTAGACTCCTCTTGAAGATCGTGGGAGTTCGGATATCCTCCTCAATCCGATGCTCCTTACATGTTTCTCGAAAGGGGATTTTGGTAGTGACTTAGTAAATAAGTCAGCTACATTATCTTCTGATCGGATTTGATTTACTTCAATATTTAGAAGTGTTTGTTGTTGCTGATTGTAGAAGAGTTTCGGCGATATATGCTTGGTATTGTCTCCTTTGATGAAACCTAATTTCATTAGCTCAATACAAGCTGCATTATCCTCGTAAATACATGTAGGTTCATTTGTGGTAAATTTCAAACCACAAGTTTCTCGAATGTGTCTATTTATAGACCTTAGCCATATGCACTCACGCACGGCTTCATGTAGTGCAATAATCTCTGCATGATTTGAGGAAGTAGCAACAAGAGTCTGTTTTGTAGATCTCCAAGATATTGCGGTGCTTCCCATGGTAAAGACATAAACTGTTTGGGAGCGACCTTTGTGAGGGTCAGAGAGATACCCTGCATCAGCAAAACCCATCAGAACATCATTATCATTTTGATGGAAGGGAGGAGGAGAACGTCGGTCACTATGGATAGTGTTGCCGGCGTTCACATTTCTTTTCTCTCTGTAGGGATAGAATAAGCCCATATCGATCGTACCTTTTAGGTATCGAAGGATTGTCTTTATACCAATCCAATAGCGGCGTGTTGGTGCAGAACTATGTCCAGCTAACAAATTTACTGCAAATGAGATATCCGGTCTTGTGCATTGAGCTAAATACAATAATGCGCCTATCGCACTTAGGTATGGTATTTCAGCTTCTAATAAATCTTCGTCCTCATCCCTTGGACGAAACTGATCTTTCATGGGCTCAAGACTACGGTTGATCATGGGAGTACTCACAGGCTTTGCTTTATCTTCATTAAAGCGCCTTAGTAACTTTTGAGTATATGCTGACTGATGGATCATAATCCCATCATTACGGTGCTCGAGTTCTATTCTGAGACAAAACCGTGTTTTCCCGAGATCTTTCATCTCAAATTCAGATTTCAAATATGTAGCAGTTTCTTTTAACTCATCTAGAGTTCCAATTAGGTTCATGTCATCGACATAAACTGCTACAATTGCAAATCCGGATCTTGTTCTCTTAATGAACACGCAAGGGCATATTTCATTGTTAACATATCCCTTCCTAATCAAGTAGTCACTTAAACGGTTATACCACATCCGTCCGGATTGTTTTAATCCATATAGTGAGCGTTTAATTTTATTGAAAACGCACTCCGTGGTTTAGAGCCACTTGATTTGGGTAATTGAAGTCCATCTGGAACCTTCATATATATCTCTGAATCTAGATCCCCATAGAGATATGCTGTAACCACATCCATGAGCTGCATGTCAAGTTTTTCGGAAACTACCAAACTGACAAGGTAGTGGAACATTATAACGTCCATTACGGGAGAATGTCTCCTCGTAGTCGATTCCAGGGCGTTGTGAAAAACCTTGCGCCACAAGGCGGGCTTTGTATCTAACAACCTCATTTTTCTCATTACGCTTTCTAACAAAGACCCATTTATGGTCAACAGGTTTTATATTTGGTGGTGTCTGTATTATAGACCCAAATACCTATCTCTTTGTTAGTGAATCCAATTCAGTCTGGATCGCATTTTTCTATTTAGACCAATCTGCTCTTCGTTGATATTCTTCAACGGAGCAAGGTTCGATATCATCGTATTCTATAATTCCTTTTGCAATATGATATGCAAACGCATCATCAATAGCCATAGAATTTCTGTCCATAATTACATGTATACTAGTGTAATTCATGGAGATCTCTCTATTCTCTGGAATTGGTTCTACCATTGGAGCGTCCTCCAATGATGTATCTTGGACATAACCATAATCCGGAATTTTTTCATGAGATGGATTATTTGTATCGATGATTAATGGATTATTTTGTGTCAAGCTAGCTTTCTTTCTTGGGCGAGAATCCATCGAACCTATAGGCCTCCCGCGCTTTCTGGCAGGAGTCATGGGTCTAGCCACTGCATCACCCATAAAGGGGATGTAATGTCCTTTAGTTTTAGGAACATCAATCATTGCAGGTATGTTTGCAGCAGGTATGTGTGATCTTTTCATTTTAGCAATATCAGAAAACTCATCAGGCATTGATTCTGCTACGTTCTGAAGATCGAGAATCCTCCGCACTTCTATTTCAGACTGTGTGGTTCGGGGATCAAGATGAGACAAAGTGGGGACAGACCACGACAATTCCTGTCTTTTCTGTTGAACATTAATGTTCTTGTCTCCCCCTAATGACGGGAAGACTGTCTCATCAAAGTGATAATCCGCAAATATAGCGTTAAATAGATCACCTGTCAAGGGTTCTATGTAGCGGATAATACTTGGAGTATCATATCCAACATAAAGGCCTAAGCGTCTTTGAGGACCCATTTTGGTGCGCTGTGGCGGCGCAATTGGCACATGGACTGCACACCCAAATATGCGTAAGTGTGAGACATTAGGCTCATACCCAGTCACCATTTGGGACGCAGAAAAGGGTTGGCTGGCAGTGGGTCTCAGATGAATAAGCACAACTGCATGTAATATTGCATAGCCCTAAGCAGAAATAGGGAGATTGGTGTGCATAACCAATGCCCTGGCAACCATTTGAAGTCTTTTAATGGCAGCTTCTGCGAGTCCATTTTGGGTGTGTACATGAGGGACAGGGTGTTCGACCTCAATCCCAATGGACATGCAATAATCATCAAAGGTTCTTGATGTAAATTCTCCAGCATTGTCAAGATGAATTAACTTAATAGGATGATCAGGATGGTGAGCCCTTAACTTAATGATTTGTGCTAGGAGTTTAGCAAATGCAACATTTCTTGTGGATAAGAGCATGACATGTGACCTATGTGTCTATGCATCAACCAACACCATAAAATATCTAAATGGTCCGCAAGTTGGTTGGATAGGTCCACAAATATCACCTTGTATTCTTTGTAAGAATGGTATATTTTCTTTAGTGTCCTTTGCATAGGATGGTCTTGATCCTATCTTCGCTAAAGAGCAAGCTTTACAAAACGAATGATATGCTTTAGAAGTAACTCTTTGGACCAATGTTTGGTTCGTACTTCTTTTCGTTTTGATGAATGGATGTCTGTGCGAAGTTTTTAATATACGGAGCATCATGTCACGACCTGGATATCCCAAACGGTCGTGTCAAAGCTTGTATGTGTCAGGATCCCATAAATTGTCATTCATGACATGGTTGGATTCAATGATTCTAATAGTGGTTGCATACAATCCACTAAAGCAACACATAAGTTTCTCTAAAACTCGTGTATTTCCGTAGTTTTTAGAGGTGATGCAAATGAACTCTTGTCCATTCTCACAATGTGTTTCCACATGAAAATCATTGGTTCTTATGTCTTTAAAGCTTAATAGGGTCCTTCAGGCCCTTGGAGCATATAGAGCTTCGGCGACATTAACATTTGTGTCATTTGGTAACAAAAATTGAGCTGGTCCTCGACCATGAATCAATTGTGATGGAAACTCCACACGTGGAAGAGAGAGATATGGCAACACTGGTTATTGAAATAGCACCATGAGCCATGGAGGTCACACCATGTGCCGTGGTAGCAGCAGCAACCCTCCTAGAGAATATCCACAACGTGCACAACGTGCACAACCTGCACCTCAAATGAAGGGAGGTAACCACAAATACATATGTCATTGATGTGGATCGATCGAGCATTGGTTTAAGCAATGTCATGCAAGTACCTAACTAGCTGCACGCTACAAGGAGTACAGGGGAAGCAAGAGAGCAAGAAGCCAACCTTGCTGAAGATAAAGATGGTGAAGATGTCAATCTCACCGTTGAGGACTTCAAAGCTATAAATGAAGAGCACAAGGATGCCACAGACTTTGATTAGAATAATCATTTTTCTATTTTCCACGAACGGCATATGTGCCTTAGTCAATAAATAACAATTGTATTAACTCCTTCTCATGTAGCGTACCCAATGAAGTATGATGTCTAGGAAAGTAATTGAGATCGGGGTATTTAAGCGAGCCTCGCTCCACTAACATCTCTATACTTTCCTGGTCATATTTTATTGGAATTACCAAACGGATTGAGTGACAACAATTTGTCTAAAATTTGATTTTATTTTGGAATAGACTTTGAAAAACTTTGATGTAACATTGGCTATTTTCTCTATTAATAAAGTATCGCATTATCATTCAATGTCATGGACATGTGTTAATATTCCGAACTTTATTCTTTTTCAGTATGTTTTCCGGAGAATTGGAATGCCTTCTTGATAGTGGCACCACACATACTATATTGTGATATAGGCAATTATTTTTATGGATGACACCTAGTCGATCTTCAGTAACCATGACAGCAGGACCATCACAATTGATTCATAGTCGAGGACCAGCTCAATTTTTGTTACCAAATGGCACAAATATTAATGTTGCCGAAGCTCTATATGCTCCAAGGGCTGGAAGAACCCTATTAAACTTTAAAGACATAAGAGCCAATGATTTTCATATGGAAACACATTGTGAGAATGAACAAGAGTTCCTTTGCATCACCTCTAATAACTACGGAAATACACGAGTATTAGAGAAACTTATGTGTCGCTCTAGTGGATTGTATGCAACCACTATTAGAGTCATTGAATCCAACCATGTCATATATGAAAATTTATGGGATCCTGACACATACAGGCTTTGGCACGATCATTTGGGACATCCAGGTCGTGATATGATGCTCCGTATATTAAAAACTTCACACGGACATCCATTCTTCAAAACGAAAAGAAGTACGAACCAAATATTGGTCCAAAGAGTTACTTCTAAAGCATATCATTCGTTTTGCAAAGTTTGCTCTTTAGCAAAGGTATGATCGAGACCATCCTATGCAAAGGACACTAAAGAAAATATACCATTCTTACAAAGAATACAAGGCGATATTTGTGGACCTATCCAACCAACTTGCGGACCATTTAGATATTTTATGGTATTGGTTGATGCATCGACATGTTGGTCACATGTCATGCTCTTATCCACAAGAAATGTTGCATTTGCTAAACTTCTAGCACAAATCATTAAGTTAAGGGATCATCACCCTGATCATCCTATTAAGTCAATTCGTCTTGACAATGTTGGAGAGTTTACATTAAAAGCTTTTGATGATTATTGCATGTCCATTGAGATTGAGGTTGAACACCCTGTCCCTCATGTACACACCCAAATGGTCTCGCAGAAGCTGCCATTAAAAGACTTCAAATGGTTGCTAAGGCATTGGTTATGTGCACCAATCTCCCTATTTCTGCTTGGGGCTATGCAATATTGCATGCAGCTGTGCTTATTCGTCTGAGAGCATTTGCCATCCAACCCTTTTCTGCGTCCCAGATAGTGACTGGGTATGAGCCTGATGTCTCACACTTACGCATATTTGGGTGTGCAGTCTATGTGCCAATTGCGCCACCACAGCGCACCAAAATAGGCCCTCAAAGACGCTTAGGCCTTTATGTTGAATATCATTCTCCAACCATTATCCGTTACATAGAACCCTTGACAGGTGATCTATTTACCGCTAGATTTGCGGATTGTCACTTTGATGAGATAGTCTTCCCGTCATTAGGGGAGACATGAACACTAATGTTCAACAGAAAAGACATGAATTGTCATGGTCTATTCCCACTTTGTCTCATCTTGATCCCCAAACCACACAGTCTGATATAGAAGTACGGAGGATTCTCGATCTTCAAAATGTAGCAGAATCGATGCTTGATGCGTTTTCTGATATCGCTAAAGTGATAAGATCACACATACCTGCTGCAAACGTACCTGCAAGGATTGATGTCATTAAAACTAAAGGACATGACGTCCCCTATATGGGTGATGCAGTGGCTAGGCTCACGCCTCCTGTCAGGAAGCGCAGGAGGCCCATAGGTTCGATTGATTCTCGCCCAAGAAAGAAAGCGAGTTTGACAAAAAATAATCCATTAATCATCGATACAAATAATCCATCACATGAAAAAATTCCGGATTATGGTTATGTCCAAGAGACATCATTGGAGGACGCTCCAATGGCAGAGCCAATTCCAGAGAATAGAGAGATCTCCATGAATTACACTAGTATACATGTAATGATGGTTATGGACAGAAATTCTATGACTATTGATGATGCATTTGCATATCATATTGCAAAAGGAATTATAGAATACGATGATATCGAAAATCGCTCCATTAAAGAATGTCAACGAAGAGCAGATTAGTCCAAATAGAAAGATGCGATCTAGACTGAATTAGATTCACTAACAAAGAGACAGGTATTTGGGTCTATAACACTGACACCACCAAATATAAAACCTGTTGGCCATAAATGGGTCTTTGTTAGAAAGCGTAATGAGAAAAATGAGGTTGTTAGATACAAAGCCCGTCTTGTGGCACAAGGTTTCTCACAAAGTCCTGAAATCGACTACGAGGAGACATATTCTCCCGTAATGGACGTTATAACGTTCCGCTACCTTATCAGTTTGGTAGTTTCTGAAAAATTTGACATGCAGCTCATGGATGTGGTTACAGCATATCTCTATGGGGATCTAGATTCAGAGATATATATGAAGGTTTCAGATGGACTTCAATTACCCAAATCAAGTGGCTCTAAACCACGGAGCGCGTTTTCAATAAGATTAAGACGCTCACTATATGGATTGAAACAATCCGGACAGATGTGGTATAACCGTCTAAGTGACTACTTGATTGGGAAGGGATATGTTAACAATGAAATATGCCCTTGCGTGTTCATTAAAAGGATAATATCCGGATTTGCAATTGTAGCAGTTTATGTCGATGACATGAACCTAATTGGAACTCTAGATGAGTTAAAAGAAACTGCTAAATATTTGAAATCTGAATTTGAGATGAAAGATCTCGAGAAAACACTGTTTTGTCTCGGAATAGAACTCGAGTATCGTAATGATGAGATTATGATCCATCATTCAGCATATACTCAAAAGTTACTAAGGTGCTTTAATGATGATAAAGCAAAGCCTATGAGTACTACCATGATCAACCGTAGTCTTGAGCCCAGGAAAGATGCGTTTCGTCCAAGGGATGAGGACGAAGATTTATTAGAGGCTGAAATACCATATCTAAGTGCGTTAGGCACATTATTGTATTTAGCTCAATGCACAAGACCGGATATCTCATTTGCAATAAACTTGTTAACTCGACATAGTTCTGCGCCAACACGCCGCCATTGGATTGGTATAAAGACAATCTTTCGATACCTGAAAGGTACGATTGATATGGGCTTATTTTATCCCTACAGAGAGAAAAGAAATGTAAACGCCGGTAACACTATCCATAGTAACCGACGTTCTTCTCCTCCCCTCCATCAAAATGATAATGATGTTTTGACTGGCTTTACTGATGCAGGGTATCTCTCTGACCCTCACAAAGGTCGCTCCCAAATAGGTTATATCTTTACCATGGGAAACACCGCGATATCTTGGAGATCTACAAAACAAACCCTTGTTGCTACTTCCTCAAATCATGTAGAGATTATTGTCCTACATGAAGCCGTGCGTGAGTGCATATGGTTAAGGTCTGTAAATAGACACATTCGAGGAACTTATGGTTTGAAATTTACCACAAATGAACCTACATGCATTTACGAGGATAATGCAGCTTGTATTGAGCAAATGAAATTAGGTTTCATCAAAGGCGACAATACCAAGCATATATCGCCGAAATTCTTCTACAGTCAGCAACAACAAACACTTCTGAATATTGAAGTAAATCAAATCCGATCAGAAGATAATGTAGCTGACTTATTTACTAAGTCATTACCAAAATCCCATTTCAATAAACATGTAAAGAGCATCGGATTGAGAAGGATATCCGAACTCCCACGATCTTCAAGGGGAATCTAAATCAGGGGGAGTATCCAGGAATATACTCCATACTCAATGCGCGTTGTGCTCTTTTTCTCCTTCGACCAAGGTTGTTTTTCCCACAAGGTTTTATTACTTGGCAAGGTTTTTAACGAGGCAACTTCGAAGCGCACCACCAACACAATATTATTGACATGAAATATCTAAGAGGGACTGTTGTAGTATAAATGTATTATACTATATATGTCTATATCATGTAACAAATACTTAAGTATATAGATAGGTACTTGAGTGTATAAACATAGGTACTTGAGTGTATGAAGACTTGTGTGACATACTTTACCAAGGGGCAACAAGCATGACAGATTTTATCATTGAGATTGTTATCATTTTGGTTTTTTCTTTAAGCATTCACACTACAATGTATTCCTATAAATACCCTCTTGTATGAGATGAATAAACACATTTGAATCTCCATTCTTTCTGAAACATTACTTTCTCTCTCTGTTAATTTAACTTGTCCTTAAACAGTTTCCAATCTAAGAATCCGTACTTGATTTGTTGTTTACTTTATTACAATGTATTGCTCTATAAAATTTCCTACATACAGAATTCCCTTATATTCATCTTCCTATTACATTATTTACATGGGTGCTTGGCCATTTTGTATTGCAGTGTTTGACGCTTTGGAGTCACACTGGTATATTTACTCTATAAATGTTTCTCTTTTTTTCAGGAAACGAAGTTCAGCTAGATATACAACATAGTGAACTTCTATCATTTGGCACACTACAGTGTGATCCACGTTTGGTACACTACAGATATTCTTCTTTAGCATTGCTCTTACTACTATTTCAAACAGTCCTCGTACTACGAGTCCAAATAAGAGAGAGTCTAAACAATCACTAGTGTGCTGTTTTGATCCTTTAATCCTGGACAGGTGCTGTCAGTTTCCTAAACAGTTTGTGGTCACCCACTGCTGTTTTTTTTCCCCTTGAATAACTCTTAACAATTCGAAGGATGATGAGAGCAGGCAGTGTACTTGTTTCACTAGTGAAAATATACATCTTTCGTAATGTGATTATTGGATCTAACTGAGCTTCTGTAGCATCCTTAAGCCCACATTACAGAAGTTAATGCAATGCAGTTTTTTGTGATATTATAGTGAGTAATTCACTCATTTATTTTCAACGAAAATTGTATTCGTGTTGTAGTATAAATGTATAAATATAGTATATATCTATATCATGTAACAAAATACGTAAAAGTATTTAGATAGGTATTTGAGTGTATAATCATAGGTACTTGAGTGTATGAAGATTTATGTAAACATGCTTTACCAAAGGGCAACAAGCATGGCAGAAAATCATCATCAAGATGGTTATCATTTTGATTTTCTCTTTGAGCTTTCACACTTCAAATGTATTCCTATAAATACTCCTTTGTATGAGATGAATAAAGACATTGAAATCTCCATTCTCTCTGAAATATTACTCTCCCTTTCTGTTTATCAATTCCTCTTGTTCTTAAACACGTTATCAGCACGAAGTTGCTCTAGAATTAGAATCGAAAATTAACGAAAGAAGAGTTCATTATCGATCGAAGTCATTTTTCCAAACCTACAAAAAATCCCCAAACCCTAGCTCAGATCAAAGCCCTTGATTCCAGGAGCCCGGAACCGGTCTCAGAATCGCCGGAACCGGCCGGAAACAGCCTGAACCGGCCGCCGGAAGCAGAAAAACCAAACCGGACCGCTGCCGAGACCTGCCGAGGTGCTGCTGAGAGCTGCGCAGCAGCTGCCGAGGTGATGCCTAGACCTGCCGAGAAGCTGCCGAGACGCTGCGCAGCAGCTGCCGAGCAGCTGTCGACACATCTGTCGACAGATTTGCGGGGCGACTTTCCGGCAATTTTTCCGGTGACTTTTTCGACACTTTTCCAACGACTTTTCAGGCGAATTTTCGGACGATTTTTCTCAACTTTTTCCAACGATCATTCCGGTCACCTCCGATAATTTTTCCGGTCAAAAATTTATGGCAACACTATTCCAAGGTATTCTTTACTAAAAGTTCCCGTTTTTGAGTTTTTATTTATTTTCTCTCCTTTTTCCTTTTTCTCGGGAACTTACAATCAAAAGCGGAATTATAGAAATTCACGCCAAACGAACTAAGAGCGTTCGTAATCAATGAACTAAGAGTGTTCACAATGATTCTTGAAAATTGATTTCTTGGTAGCATAGCTCGGAAATCTTATTTTTCGTGGAAGTTTTAACTCCGAAACTAATATTTTCTTCTTATCTTCAAGGATGTCGAATGAACCTAGACTCGATTTTCAAATCCTTGACTCAATAGGTTCGGATTACCATAGCTGGAAAACCGACGTTGAGAACCATCTCACATCAAAGGGGATATTACCCATCATCCATGAACCAAACCCGACCCTTGTGTTCCCTCGAACACCCAAGAGGCATGCACAAGCAATCATCTTAATACGACGTCATATGGACAAAGCACTCAGACTAGAGTACATGTCCATCAAAGATGCAAAGGATTTATGGGAGGCACTACAAGAGCGCTTTAACAATATCCAAGATTCTCTCCTCTCTGACTTGAAGGTTCAGTGGAACGATGTACGCTTCTCAGACTTCAAGTCTATTGCTGAGTACAATTCAGAAGCTCTTCGTCTCAAATCCATGTTGAGGTTCTGTCAAAGACCCCTCACAGAAGAAGAGCTAATTGAGAAAACTCTCTCCACCTTCCCCATTGCAGCAATTTTACTATCAAAGCAGTATCGCACTGAAGTAAATGCTGGACGAATTACGAGGTTCAATGAAATCATAAATATTTTGTCGGTAGCCGAAAAGCACGACAACATTCTCGTAAAGAATTATAATTCAAGACCCATTGGAACCAAGAGCGTTCGTGAGGCAAATTATAATGCACCCAAGAGAGGGCACAGGGAGCGGTACCCCAGCAATAGGGAACATGTGTACCCTAATAATAGGGGACATGAAGGACGAACAGGTCCATATAACCGCCCCAATAGGGAAGGAAACCGCAACTTTAGAGCGGGCACACGTGATGGCAACTCCACACGTGGAAGAGGGAGATATGGCAACACCGGCCGTGGAGGTCGCACCATGCGTCGTGGTAGTAGCAGTAACCCTCCTAGGGGATATCCACAACCTGCACAACTTGCACAACCTGCACAATCTGCACAACCTGCACCTCAAATGAAGGGAGGGAACCACAATGACATGTGTCATAGATGTGGATCAATCGAGCATTGGTTTAAACAATGTCATGCAAGTACCCAATTAGCTGCACGCTACAAGGAGTACAGGGAAGCAAGAGAGCAAGAAGCTAACCATGCCGAAGATGAAAATAGTGAAGATGTCAATCTCACTGATTGAGGACTTCAAAGATGTAGATGAAGAGCACGAGGATGCCACAGACTTTGATTAGAATAATCCTCTTTCTATTTTCCAAGAATGGCAAATGTGCCTTAGTCAATAAATAACAATTGTATTAAACTCCTTCTTATGTGGCGTACCCAATGAAGTATGATGTCTAGGAAAGCAATTGAGATCGGGGTATTTAAGCGAGCCTCGCTCCACCAACACCTCTCTACTTTCCTGGTCATATTTCATTGGAATTACCAAACGGATTGAGTGATAGCAATTTGTCTAAAGTTTGATATTTGGAATAGACTTATGAATAACTTTGATGTAATCATTGGCTATTTTCCCTATTAATAAAGTATCGCATTCAATGTCATGGACATGTGTTAATATTCCGAACTTTATTCCTTTCAGTATGTTTTCCGGAGAATTGGAATGTCTTCTTGATAGTGGCACCACACATACGATATTGCGACATAGGCAATTATTTTTATGGATGACACCCACTCGATCCTCAGTAACTATGATGGCAGGACCATCACAATTGATTCATGGTCGAGGACCAGCTCAATTTTTGTTACCAAATGGCACAAATGTTAATGTCGCCGAAGCTCTATATGCTCCAAGGGCCGGAAGGACCCTATTAAGCTTTAAAGACATAAGAGCCAATGATTTTCTTGTGGAAACACATTGTGAGAATGGACAAGAGTTCCTTTGCATCACCTCTAAAAACTACGGAAATACACGAGTTTTAGAGAAACTTATGTGTCGCTCTAGTGGATTGTATGCAACCACTATTAGAGTCATTGAATCCAACCATGTCATGAATGACAATTTATGGGATCCTGACACATACAAGCTTTGACACGACCGTTTGGGACATCCAGGTTGTGACATGATGCTCCGTATATTAAAAACTTCACACGGACATCCATTCTTCAAAACGAAAAAGAAATACGAACCAAACATTGGTCCAAAGAGTTACTTCTAAAGTATATCATTCGTTTTGCAAAGCTTGCTCTTTAGCAAAGGTAGGATCGAGATCATCCTATGCAAAGGACACTAAAGAAAATATACCATTCTTACAAAGAATACAAGGTGATATTTGTGGACCTATCCAACCAACTTACGGACCATTTAGATATTTTATGGTGTTGGTTGATGCATCGACACGTTGGTCACATGTCATGCTCTTATCCATAAGAAATGCTGCATTTGCTAAACTCCTAGCACAAATCATTAAATTAAGGGCTCACCACCCCGATCATCATATTAAGTCAATTCGTCTTGACAATGCTGGAGAATTTACATCAAGAACCTTTGATGATTATTGCATGTCCATTGGGATTGAGGTCGAACATCCTGTCCCTCATATACACACCCAAAATGGACTCGCAGAAGCTACCATTAAAAGACTTCAAATGGTTGCCAGGGCATTGGTTATGCGCACCAATCTCCCTATTTCTGCTTGGGGCTATGCAATATTACATGCAGCTGTGCTTATTCGTCTGAGACCCACTGCCACCCAACCCTTTTCTACGTCCCAACTGGTGACTGGGTATGAGCCTAATGTCTCACACTTACGCATATTTGGATGTGCAGTCTATGTGCCAATTGCGCCTCCACAGCGCACCAAAATGGGTCCTCAAAGACGCTTAGGCCTTTATGTTGGATATGATACTCCAAGCATTATCCGCTACATAGAACCCTTGACAGGTGATCTATTTACCGCTAGATTTGCAAATTGTCACTTTGATGAGACAGTCTTCCCGTCATTAGGGGGAGACAAGAACATTAATGTTCAATAGAAAAGACAGGAATTGTCGTGGTCTGTCCCCACTTTGTCTTATCTTGATCCCCGAACCACAAAGTCTGAAATAGAAGTGCGGAGGATTCTCGATCTTCAGAACGTAGCAGAATCAATGCCTGATGTGTTTTCTGATATCGCTAAAGTGACAAGATCACACATACCTGCTGCAAACGTACCTGCAAGGATTGATGTACCTAAAACTAAAGGACATGACATCCCCTCTATGGGTGATGCAGTGGCTAGACCCATGGCTCCTGCTAGAAAGCGCGGGAGGCCTATAGGTTAGATGGATTCTCGCCCAAGAAAGAAAGCGAGCTTGACACAAAATAATCCATTAATCATCGATATAAATAATCCATCTCATGAAAAAATTCCGGATTATGGTTATGTCCAAGAGACATCATTGGAGGACGCTCCAATAGTAGAACCAATTCCAGAGAATAGAGAGATCTCCTTGAATTACACTAGTATACATGTAATTATGGACAGAAATTCTATGGCTATTGATGATGCGTTTGCATATCATATTGCAAAAGGAATTATAGAATACGATGATATCGAACCTCGCTCCGTTGAAGAATGTCAACGAAGAGCAGATTGGTCCAAATGGAAAAAAGCGATCCAGACTGAATTGGATTCACTAACAAAGAGACAGGTATTTGGGTCTATATCACTGACACCACCAAATATAAAACCTGTTCGCCATAAATGGGTCTTTGTTAGAAAGCGTAATGAGAAAAATGAGGTTGTTAGATACAAAGCCCGCCTTGTGGCGTAAGGTTTCTCACAACGTCCTGAAATTGACTACGAGGAGACATACTCTCCCGTAATGGACGTTATAACGTTCCGCTACCTTGTCAGTTTGGTAGTTTCCGAAAAACTTGATATGCAGCTCATGGATGTGGTTACAGCATATCTCTATGGGGATCTAGATTCAGAGATATATATGAAGGTTCCAGATGGACTTCAATTACCCAAATCAAGTGGCTCTAAACCACGGAGCGCGTTTTCAATAAAATTAAGAAGCTCACTATATGGATTGAAACAATCCGGACGGATGTGGTATAACCGTCTAAGTGACTACTTGATTGGGAAGGGATATGTTAACAATGAAATATGCCCTTGCGTGTTTATTAAGAGAACAAGATCCGGATTTGCAATTGTAGCAGTTTATGTTGATGACATGAACCTAATTGGAACTCTAGATGAGTTAAAAGAAACTGCTACATATTTGAAATCTGAATTTGAGATGAAAGATCTCGGGAAAACACTGTTTTGTCTCGGAATAGAACTCGAGCACCGTAATGATGGGTTTATGATCCATCAATCAGCATATACTCAAAAGTTACTAAGGCGCTTTAATGAAGATAAAGCAAAGCCTGTGAGTACTCCCATGATCAACCGTAGTCTTGAGCCCATGAAAGATCCGTTTCGTCCAAGGGATGAGGACGAAGATTTATTAGAAGCTGAAATACCATATCTAAGTGCGATAGGCGCATTATTGTATTTAGCTCAATGCACAAGACCGGATATCTGATTTGCAGTAAACTTGTTAACTTGACACAGTTCTGTGCCAACACGCCGCCATTGGATTGGTATAAAGACAATCCTTCGATACCTAAAAGGTACGATCGATATGGGCTTGTTCTATCCCTACAGAGAGAAAAGAAATGTGAGCGCCGGCAACACTATCCATAGTGACCGACGTTCTCCTCCTCCCCTCCATCAAAATGATGTTTTGACGGGTTTTGCTAATGCAGGGTATCTCTCTGACCCTCACAAAGGTCGCTCCCAAACAGGTTATGTCTTTACTATGGGAAACACAGCGATATCTTGGAGATCTACAAAACAGACTCTTGTTGCTACTTCCTCAAATCATGCAGAAATAATTGCACTACATGAAGCCGTGCGTGAGTGCATATGGGTAAGGTCTATAAATAGACATATTCGAGGAACTTGTGGTTTGAAATTCACCACAAATGAACCTACATGCATTTACGAGGACAATGCAGCTTGTATTGAGAAAATGAAATTAGGTTTCATCAAAGGCGACAATACCAAGCATATATCGCCGAAATTCTTCTACAATCAGCAACAGCAAACACTTCTAAATATTGAAGTAAATCAAATCCGATCAGAAGATAATGTAGCTGACTTATTTACTAAGTCACTACCAAAATCCCCTTTCGAGAAACATGTAAGGAGCATCGGATTGAGGAGGATATCCGAACTCCCACGATCTTCAAGAGGAGTCTAAATCAAGGGGAGTATCCAGAAACATACTTCACACTCAGCGCGTGTTGTGCTCTTTTTCCCTTTCGACCAAGGTTGTTTTTTCCCACAGGGTTTTATTACTTGGCAAGGTTTTTAACGAGGCAACTTCGATGCGCACCATCTACACAATACTATTGAACATGAAATATCCAAGGGGGAGTGTTGTAGTATAAATGTATAAATATCGTATATGTCTATATCATGTAACAAAATACGTAAAAGTATTTAGATAGGTACTTGAGTGTATAATCATAGGTACTTGAGTGTATGAAGACTTATGTAAACATGCTTTACCAAAGGGCAACAAGCATGGCAGAAAATCATCATCAAGATGGTTATCATTTTGATTTTCTCTTTGAGCTTTCACACTTCAAATGTATTCCTATAAATACCCCTTTATATGAGATGAATAAAGACATTGAAATCTCCATTCTCTCTGAAATATTACTCTCCCTTTCTGTTTATCAATTCCTCTTGTTCTTAAACAATTCGCTATATTTTCATTTTGCACCTTAGTATTTAAATCTGTTCATTGCATGTGAAAAGTCAACTTATTACAACGAAATTTAGCATCACTAGACAAGAGTAGGGCCATTTTTGCTTCTATCACACTGATGCAGCTTCTCTACTTGCAGCTTATAATCTACCCGCTTTAGCCTTAATTTCTCCCTGTTGTTTTGTACCTTAATTTCTCCCTGTTGTTTTGTACTTAATTAAAACCTTTTATGCAGGTATAATTGTGACATTTATTAGCTTAGAGGCTTGCATTCGCCCAGCTGCCTTTTTCTCGGCTGCTATTTGCCTTGCAAGTTACTTACACTTGAGCGATATCTTCAGGTCATCCCAAGATCATACACCGTGATATCAAGGCTGCCAATATTCTTATTGATGACAACTTTGAGGCAAAGGTAGGTTGTAATAGCTTTCACATTTTGATATTATTCATCATACACTTCAAATGTATAAAGCTCATGATGTTGTTGCTGCATAGTTGGTCACAAAGCTATAAAGCTTGATGACTAAAGTAATCTCATAAACACCAAGTCTGAAAAACAAACCCTTTATGTAGAAAATTAGACAGTTAATTTGAAGACATGATGGTCAATTTGGTAATGGGATGAAAATCTTTGATGACTTTGTTTTGCTTATAACTACAATTGAAATAGAAAAGGAGAGAATCCAGAGTTGTTTCTATATCACCAAAATCTTGATCCTTGATGACTTTGTTTTCCTTCATCTGCCACTGCCCATATCAAAAGCAAAGAAATCTTTGTTAGTTGGATATTATGGGATGAATGTATTTTGCATTTCTTATCAAATGCAGATTATATTAATGAGTATTATCACTATTATGTATTGTATGTATTCTTTGTTCAGGTTGCAGACTTTGGACTTGCCAAGTTGGCCTTAGATACAGATACTCATGTCTCCACAAGGGTTATGAGAACTTTTGGGTAAGATCGATATAGTCTGCATTACTTCAACACTGATTTATAGGTTCCATGCAGTCTAAGTTTGTACTGAAAGGTTGTAAATATTCATATACTTAGCTCCTGAATATGCATCCAGTGGAAAGCTCAGTGATAAGTCAGATGTCTTCTCATTCGGGGTTGTGCTATTGGAGTTGATTACTGGACGCCAACCCATTGGTGAAACTCATTCCTTCACTGATGATAGCATGGTTGAGTGGGTGCGTATACAATATTTTCACTACTAATTCTTGGCAGTTCATCTGCATCAGTTTGTGGTAATATGGCTGTATCTTATTAAAAGATAATGTAGTTGCTTCATGACCTATCCTTTTTACTGGTATGGCCTTCTTTCATCAAATCTTGCTATATGCTTTCATGGAGAATTCTCTGCTCTGCTCTCTCCCTGTGAAACTTTTTGTAACTATGAAGCTTGAATGGCACAGAAAGATTATAGACACTGTTATCGAATTTCAGGCAAGGCCTTTGCTTGCGCAAGCATTGGAAAAGGGAACCTTTGATGGTCTTGTTGATGCAAGGTTGCAGAATGATTACAACTCCAACGAAATGGCTTTATATGGTTGCCTGCGCTGCTGCTTGTGTGCGTCATTCTGCCTGCCGTCGGCCAAGAATGAGCCAGGTAATCTTACAAAGTTCCGAAAGTTAGTTTTGTTGGGAAAGAATGGCTGCCTTCATACAAGGCCAATGGATAATTGGTTATCCCAGAATGTAACTTTTCCCACATCTCGTGTGATTTGCGGAATAGCAACAAATAAATAAAAGAAGACACAATATTTAACGAGGTTCGGCAAATGTGCTTACGTCCTCGGGGCAGTAGTAATACTCTCTTCCACTATATAAATAATAGGATTACAAAGCAATCTCACTTTAGTGACTAAACTTCACCAAAGTGGTAACACACACTCTATCTCTCAAGAGGAATTTTCTTCTCACTAATCTCTCAAGTGAGGATCTCACTACTATCTCAAACTCTATTAGTTTGGATGACTCTTGCCTTGGTTGTTTTTGCTACAACCTTTCATGCTTATTTATAGGCAATTTGGTTCATGGATATGGCATGCAATTAGAAGCAAAGTCAAGTTTTCTTCTAAGTTTGGCATGCCTAACTTCAAAGATGGCTTGCTACCTACCTTTCAAGATGACTTGCTATCTACCTTCTTTGAATTTTTCAACCTATGCTTTCCTCATGTGGTAAATCACCACATGGATTTCCTCCTCCATTAAGGAGGGACTGCCCATCAAGTTTGAGCTGGATGCGACAGGTGTTTTTGTCGTGTTTACATCCTCCTTTTTCTTTACAATTCAAATATCTTTCTGTGAGTATGGAGTCCCGTAGGACCCCTCTTTGTATATATAAATATATACATATATATTTGGTGTGTTTACTAAAATTTTGTCTTTGTTGTAGTGTATCATAAGTTATGCCAGGCTAGTACTTTGGAAGGATGGTTCAAGCGTCTGTTTTAGATCATCTTTGAAATTGTCTTCTTCTAAAATGACTAGTTTATGTTTTACATCAGTCGAGACCAACTGACAATAGCCCTAGGACCAAACCACCAATCCCTGGTAGGTTCTCTTGGTTTTATGGTTGGCTTTTACTTGAACAGTTCAAACTATTAGCACTTATGAACAGCCATAACATAAGAGCCTCCAAACTTTCAAAGAAGTTACAAATGGTAGTCAAGATGTGTGATTACTGTATCCATGGAGGTATTTGATAAAGATAAAATTTTGCAAACAATACATCAAGTAAAGGTCACTAATAATTTGCATACATAAAGTTTCAAACCGAGCATTTTAGTACACGGACTTTTAAACCCGACCCACTATGTAGACACGACGTCAATGACACCATTAACTCTTATGTAATTATTCATTTGTCAAAGGGTAAATTAGTACTCTCACACACTGGTTCAATTTTCTCGACCCCAGCGACCACCGCATCTCCTTTTCCACCCTTCAAATTACTTGGTGTACTGTTTGCAAAATTTTCCCTTTGATAAATTATGGTGGAAAAGGAAACCCTCTTCCGATGTTGCATTCTTGTTTATGACTTTATAGTAGGAAAAAACTGTCTTCTCATTTATCGGCAAAGCTTGAACAATGCGTGACTATATACACAATAATGTCATGCGACTTTCCAAATGCTGATTATGTATGAAACGGATGCATATAAACACCATACTTCAGCCTTTGGCGTTTTATTCTAATATTTGATCAAAAGCAGGTAGTTCGAGCTTTGGAAGGCAATTTTTCTCCAGATGAATTAAATGAATGTTTAAGAACAAGAGGAATTGATAAACAGAAAATGAGAGTAAAATTTCAGAGAGAATGGAGATTTCAATGTGTTTATTCATCTCATACAAAGGGGTATTTATAAGAATACATTTGAAGTGTGAAAGCTCAAAGAGAAACTCAAAATGATAACCATCTTGATGATGATTTTCTGCCATGCTTGTTGCCCTTTGGTAAAGCATGTTTACATAAGTCTTCATACACTCAAGTACCTATGTTTATACACTCAAGTACCTATCTAAATACTTTTACATATTTTGTTACATGATATAGACATATACGGTATATATACATTTTATACTACAACACTCCCCCTTGGATATTTCATGTTCAATAGTATTGTGTAGATGGTACGCATCGAAGTTGCCTCGTTAAAAACCTTGTCAAGTAATAAAATCCTGTGGGAAAAAACAACCTTGGTCGAAAGGGAAAAAGAGCACAACGCGCGTTGAGTGTGAAATATGTTTCTGGATACTCCCCCTGATTTAGACTCCTCTTGAAGATCGTGGGAGTTCAGATATCCTCCTCAATCCGATGCTCCTTACATGTTTCTCGAAAGGGGATTTTGGTAGTGACTTAGTAAATAAGTCAGCTACGTTATCTTCTGATCGGATTTGATTTACTTCAATATTTAGAAGTGTTTGATGTTGCTGATTGTAGAAGAATTTCGGCGATATATGCTTGGTATTGTCGCCTTTGATGAAACCTAATTTCATTTGCTCAATACAAGCTGCATTGTCTTCGTAAATCCATGTAGGTTCATTTGTGGTGAATTTCAAACCACAAGTTCCTCGAATGTGTCTATTTATAGATCTTAGCCATATGCACTCACGCACGGCTTCATGTAGTGCAATTATTTCTGCATGATTTGAGGAAGTAGCAACAAGAGTCTGTTTTGTAGATCTCCAAGATATCGCGGTGTTTCCCATGGTAAAGACATAACCTGTTTGGGAGCGACCTTTGTGAGGGTCAGAGAGATACCCTGCATCAGCAAAACCCGTCAAAACATCATTTTGATGGAGGGGAGGAGGAGAACGTCGGTCACTATGGATAGTGTTGCTGGCGCTCACATTTCTTTTCTCTCTGTAGGGATAGAACAAGCCCATATCGATCGTAACTTTTAGGTATCGAAGGATTGTCTTTATACCAATCCAATGGCGGCTTGTTGGCGCAGAACTGTGTCGAGCAAACAAGTTTACTGCAAATGAGATATCCGGTCTTGTGCATTGAGCTAAATACAATAACGCGCCTATCGCACTTAGGTATGGTATTTCAGCTTCTAATAAATCTTCGTCCTCATCCCTTGGACGAAACGGATCTTTCATGGGCTCAAGACTACGGTTGATCATGGGAGTACTCACAGGCTTTGCTTTATCTTCATTAAAGCGCCTTAGTAACTTTTGAGTATATGCTGATTGATGGATCATAATCCCATCATTACGGTGCTCGAGTTCTATTCCGAGACAAAACCGTGTTTTCCCGAGATCTTTCATCTCAAATTCAGATTTCAAATATGTAGCAGTTTCTTTTAACTCATCTAGAGTTCCAATTAGGTTCATGTCATCAACATAAACTGCTACAATTGCAAATCCGGATCTTGTTCTCTTAATGAACACGCAAGGGCATATTTCATTGTTAACATATCCCTTCCCAATCAAGTAGTCACTTAGACGGTTATACCACATCCGTCCGGATTGTTTCAATCCATATAGTGAGCGTCTTAATTTTATTGAAAACGCGCTCCGTGGTTTAGAGCCACTTGATTTGGGTAATTGAAGTCCATCTGGAACCTTCATATATATCTCTGAATCTAGATCCCCATAGAGATATGCTGTAACCACATCCATAAGCTGCATGTCAAGTTTACCAAACTGACAAGGTAGCGGAACGTTATAACGTCCATTACGGGAGAGTATGTCTCCTCGTAGTCGATTCCAGGACGTTGTGAGAAACCTTGCGCCACAAGGTGGGCTTTGTATCTAACAACCTCATTTTTCTCATTACAATTTCTAACAAAGACCCATTTATGGCCAACAGGTTTTATATTTGGTGGTGTCAGTGTTATAGACCCAAATACCTGTCTCTTTGTTAGTGAATCCAATTCAGTCTGGATCGCATTTTTCCATTTTGACCAATCTGCTCTACGTTGGCATTCTTCAACGGAGCGAGGTTCGATATCATCGTATTCTATAATTCCTTTTACAATATGATATGCAAACGCATCATCAATAGCCATAGAATTTCTGTCCATAATTACATGTATACTAGTGTAATTCATGGAGATCTCTCTATTCTCTGGAATTGGTTCTACTATTGGAGCGTCCTCCAATGATGTCTCTTGGACATAACCATAATCCGGAATTTTTTCATGAGATAGATTATTTATATCGATGATTAATGGATTATTTTGTGTCTAGCTAGCTTTCTTTCTTGGGCGAGAATCCATCGAACCTATAGGCCTCCTGTGCTTTCTAGCAGGAGCCATGGGTCTAGCCACTGCATCACCCATAGAGGAGATGTCATATCCTTTAGTTTTAGGAACATCAATCCTTGCAGGTACGTTTGCAGCAGGTATGTGTGATCTTGTCACTTTAGCGATATCAGAAAACGCATCAGGCATTGATTCTGCTACGTTCTGAAGATCGAGAATCCTCCGCACTTCTATTTCAGACTGTGTGGTTCGGGGATCAAGATGAGACAAAGTGGGGACAGACCACGACAATTCCTGTCTTTTCTGTTGAACATTAATGTTCTTGTCTCCCCCTAATGACGGGAAGACTGTCTCATCAAAGTGACAATCCGCAAATCTAGCGGTAAATAGATCACCTGTCAAGGGTTCTATGTAGCGGATAATGCTTGGAGTATCATATCTAACATAAAGGCCTAAGCGTCTTTGAGGACCCATTTTGGTGCTCTGTGGCGGCGCAATTGGTACATAGACTGCACACCCAAATATGCGTAAGTGTGAGACATTAGGCTCATACCCAGTCACCAGTTGGGACGCAGAAAAGGGTTGGGTGGCAGTGGGTCTCAGGCGAATAAGCACAGCTGCATGTAATATTGCATAGCCCCAAGCAGAAATAGGGAGATTGGTGCGCATAACCAATGCCCTGGCAACCATTTGAAGTCTTTTAATGGCAGCTTCTGCGAGTCCATTTTGGGTGTGTACATGAGGGACAGGATGTTTTACCTCAATCCCAATGGACATGCAATAATCATCAAAGGTTCTTGATGTAAATTCTCCAGCATTGTCAAGACGAATTGACTTAATATGATGATCGGGGTGGTGAGCCCTTAATTTAATGATTTGTGCTAGGAGTTTAGCAAATGCAGCATTTCTTGTGAATAAAAGCATGACATGTGACCAACTTGTCGATGCATCAACCAACACCATAAAATATCTAAATGGTCCGCAAGTTGGTTGGATAGGTCCACAAATATCACCTTGTATTCTTTGTAAGAATGGTATATTTTCTTTAGTGTCCTTTGCATAGGATGGTCTTGATCCTACCTTTGCTAAAGAGCAAGCTTTGCAAAACGAATGATACACTTTAGAAGTAACTCTTTGGACCAATGTTTGGTTCGTACTTCTTTTCGTTTTGAAGAATGGATGTCCGTGTGAAGTTTTTAATATACGGAGCATCATGTCACGACCTGGATGTCCCAAACGGTCGTGCCAAAGCTTGTATGTGTCAGGATCCCATAATTTGTCATTCATGACATGGTTGGATTCAATGACTCTAATAGTGGTTGCATACAATCCACTAGAGCGACACATAAGTTTCTCTAAAACTCGTGTATTTCCGTAGTTTTTAGAGGTGATGCAAAGGAACTCTTGTCCATTCTCACAATGTGTTTCCACATGAAAATCATTGGCTCTTATGTCTTTAAAGCTTAATAGGGTCCTTCCGGCCCTTGGAGCATATAGAGCTTCGACGACATTAATATTTGTGCCATTTGGTAACAAAAATTGAGCTGGTCCTCGACCATGAATCAATTGTGATGGTCCTGCCATCGTAGTTACTGAGGATCGACTGGGTGTCATCCATAAAAATAATTGCCTATGTCGCAATATCGTATGTGTGGTGCCACTATCAAGAAGGCATTCCAATTCTCCGGAAAACATACTGAAATGAATAAAGTTCGGAATATTAACACATGTCCATGACATTGAATGCGATACTTTATTAATAGGGAAAATAGCCAATGATTACATCAAAGTTATTCATAAGTCTATTCCAAATATCAAACTTTAGACAAAATTGCTATCACTCAATCCGTTTGGTAATTCCAATGGAATATGACCAGGAAAGTAGAGAGATGTTGGTGGAGCGAGGCTCGCTTAAATACCCCGATCTCAATTGCTTTCCTAGACATCATACTTCATTGGGTACGCCACATAAGAAGGAGTTTAATACAATTGTTATTTATTGACTAAGGCACATTTGCCATTCTTGGAAAATAGAAAGAGGATTATTCTAATCAAAGTCTGTGGCATCCTCGTGCTCTTCATCTACAGCTTTGAAGTCCTCAACAGTGAGATTGACATCTTCACTATTTTCATCTTCGACAAGGTTAGCTTCTTGCTCTCTTGCTTCCCTGTACTCCTTGTAGCGTGCAGCTAATTGGGTACTTGCATGACATTGTTTAAACCAATGCTCGATTGATCCACATCTATGACACATGTCATTGTGGTTCCCTCCCTTCATTTGAGGTATAGGTTGTGCAGGTTGTACAGTTTGTACAGGTTGTGCAGGTTGTGCACGTTGTGGATATCCCCTAGGAGGGTTGCTGCTACTACCACGGCGCATGGTGCGACCTCCACGGCTCATGGTGCTATTTCCACGACCGGTGTTGCCATATCTCCCTCTTCCACGTGTGGAGTTACCATCACGTGTGCCCGCTCTAAAGTTACGGTTTCCTTCCCTGTTGGGGCGGTTATATGGACCTGTTCGTCCTTCATGTCCCCTATTATTAGGGTACACATGTCCCCTATTGTTGGGGTACCGCTCCCTGTGCCCTCTCTTGGGTGCATTATAATTTGCCTCACGAACGCTCTTGGTTCCAATGGGTCTTGAATTATAATTCTTTACGAGAATGTTGTCGTGCTTTTCGGCTACCGACAAAATATTTATGAGTTCATTGAACCTCGTAATTCGTCCAGCATTTACTTCAGTGCGATACTGCTTTGATAGCAAAATTGCTGCAACGGGGAAGGTGGAGAGAGTTTTCTCAATTAGCTCTTCTTCTGTGAGGGGTCTTTGACAGAACCTCAACATGGATTTGAGACGAAGAGCTTCTGAATTGTACTCAGCAATAGACTTGAAGTCTGAGAAGCGTACATCGTTCCACTGAACCTTCAAGTCAGGGAGGAGAGAATCTTGGATATTGTTAAAGCGCTCTTGTAATACTTCCCATAAATCCTTTGCATCTTTGATGGACATGTACTCTAGCCTGAGTGCTTTGTCCATATGACGTCGCATCAAGATGATTGCTTGTGCATGCTTCTTGGGTGATCGAGGGAACACAAGGGCCGGGTTTGGTTCATGGATGATGGGCAATATCCCCTTCGATGTGAGATGGTTCTCAACGTCGGTTTTCCAGCTATGGTAATCCGAACCTGTTGAGTCAAGGATTTGAAAATCGAGTCTAGGTTCATTCGACATCCTTGAAGATAAGAAGAAAATATTAGTTTCGGAGTTAAAACTTCCACGAAAAATAATAAGATTTCCGAGCTATGCTACCAAGAAATCAATTTCCAAGAATCATTGTGAACACTCTTAGTTCATTGATTACGAACGCTCTTAGTTCGTTTGGCGTGAATTGCTATAATTCCGCTTTTGATTGTAAGTTCCCGAGAAAAAGGAAAAATGAGAGAAAATAAATAAAAACTCAAAAAAAGGGAACTTTTAGTAAAGAATACCTTGGAATAGTGTTGCCAGAAATTTTTGACCGGAAAAATTATCGGAGGTGACAGGAAGGATCGTTGGAAAAAGTCGAGAAAAATCGTCTGAAAATTCGCCGGAAAAGTCACCGGAAAAGTATCGAAAAAGTCGCCGGAAAAGTTGTCGGAAAGTCGCCGCGCAAATCTGTCGACAGATGTGTCGACAGCTGCTCGGCAGCTGCTGCGCAGCGTCTCAGCAGCTTCTCGACAGCTGCTGCGCAGGGCCTCGGCAGCTGCTGCGCAGGGCTCTCGGCAGCAGCTCGGCAGGTCTCGGCAGCACCTCGGCAGCTCTCGGCAGCGGTCCGGTTTGGTTTTTTCGCTTCCGGCGGCCGGTTCAGGCCGTTTCCGGCCGGTTCCGGTGATTCTGAGACCGGTTCCGGGCTCCTGGAATCAAGGGCTTTAATCTGAGCTAGGGTTTGGGGATTTTTTGTAGGTTTTGAAAAATGACTTCGATCGATGATGAACTCTTCTTTCGTCAATTTTTCGATTCTAATTCTAGAGCAACTTCGTGCTGATAACGTGTTTAAGAACAAGAGGAATTGATAAACAGAAAAGGAGAGTAAAATTTCAGAGAGAATGGAGATTTCAATGTGTTTATTCATCTCATACAAAGGGGTATTTATAGGAATACATTTGAAGTGTGAAAGCTCAAAGAGAAACTCAAAATGATAACCATCTTGATGATGATTTTCTGCCATGCTTGTTGCTCTTTGGTAAAACATGTTTACATAAGTCTTCATACACTCGAGTACCTATGTTTATACACTCAAGTACCTATCTAAATATTTTTACGTATTTTATTACATGATATAGACATATACGGTATATATACATTTTATACTACAACAATGAAGGAGTTATCCCAGGTCAAAGTATGATATACAGTTCCTCTGAAAGCACACAATACAGCACTCGTGAATACAAGGAAGAAATGTTGAAATTTAGAAAGTTAGCACTAGAAAGCCAAGAGCTAGATAAAGGAATTAGTGAGACCAGTGGGCTCAGCAGTGATTTTGGCCAGCACCAATCTGCCTCCAGTCGTAAAGGCCAACAAACCACTCAAGATATCGAACACGGGCGAATGAACAAAGACACCCAACACTTTGGTAAAAGCTCTTGACAACCGATTCCCAGATTCTTGAACAATGCCAATTTCTCCCACTCTCCTCCCTGTATGCTCCCTAATTTGCTGAACCACAGACGCTATTGGCATGCTTACTTGGAAACACCACTTCTAACTGTACATTTGGTAGATTGAATGTATCTATTGTTCAGGTAGGTACGTGAGCTTTCCTCTGAGTTGCATGCTGAGTTGTTTGAACCATTTAAGTGTTTCTTTTCCATACTAAAGTTTGATTGGATCTGGTGGCTTGTATGTTCATATCAAAATCTATGGTTCGCATTAGGAAATCTGTGTACATGTATTATTATTACTTTGACCAAATACATGTACTTTGTATTCTGTATATCAATAAACTGAAAAGTTGGTTTGTCATGTCTTTTATTGGGATTTTAACTGTATTCAATATAGTTCCTGAAACCTTGATCTATCTTGTGCTACAACTGTCTCTACATGGTGAAGGATTAGCATATAAATTCTCAAACTAAAGCCTCTTAATCTTTCGTTTTTTTTTTTTTTTGGGAAAACAAAGATTCTTTGATGCATCCATATAAAATTATCTCCCAAATTCCATTAAAGTCATAAAGTGTGCTGCTCCAAAAGCAACTGATCTTCAAGAAGCAGAGCACTTCCCCTGTTTTCTGTCCAATTTGACCTTCCTCCAGTCCAACCAACACATCCCACTCATTTGGAAACATTTTACAATCTGCCAAGTCCTTTGAAACCTAGACATCCCTAGAACAATATTTGCCTCCCATGTTACTTCCTTCCGACGAAAAGCAGTTTTTGATGTGAGGTTCGGTTCCCTAAGCTTTGTTTTTTTTATTCTTAACTTTCTCCAAGTTTCACACTCGAAAACGACCACTTGGCCAAATTTGTGGCAGTTTTCATGCTAAATTTACGGCACTTTTGATGTCAACCCCTCCAATGAACACACACATAATGAAGAATTGACATGAAAAAGTGCCACAAATTTAGCATATGAACGGTTGTTCTCTCAAGTTCTATTATTTGAGCAGCCTATGCAAACATGAAGTTCTGCGTTCAAATGCAGCAGCAGCAGCTATACATCATGAAGCAGTTTCTCTGCGCGGTTTTCCTCTTCGGTCTCATTGTTGGAGGTAAACTATTGGCATTTTTAAGGCCTAGCGAGTAATTTATATATGCATCGGCAGTACTTAATACAAGTTTCTGTGCAGGCCAGTGCTTTGGTTGCTCTGTGAAGGATATCTCAATTGAACAATCTCAGACGGGAAAGTCGGTCCAAAACAAGCCAGAATGGAATGTGACGATCGCGAATGGTTGCTCGTGTTCTCAACTGAATGTTAAACTAGGCTGCGATGGATTTCAAACTGTTGAAGACATTGATCCTTCCATTTTAAGTGTATCTGGTGGTGAGTGTCTGGTCAAGAATGGTCAACCTGTCTATGCCAATGGAGGTTTCAACTTCATCTATGCTTGGGACATTTCATTTTCTTTCAATCCAATCTCCTCCCAAATTGCTTGCTCTTGAATCTAATTGTTCTTAATGTAGTACTTTCGCATTTTGATGTATGATTTAGGTTTAAGTGACTTTGTCTCCCCACCTTGTAGTGAGAACTATTTTCATGAAGTATGTGTTTAGTTTCAAAGTAAATGAGATCGATTTGAAGTAAATTCAGAGACCGACCGGTCTAAACGTCACAAATTAGTCATCGAATTCATAGATTAGTTGTACGTAGTCAATCAATTTAGGAAGAGAATTAATGTACATAGACCAACGATGAAAAAGGGAATGTTCCTTAGTTTGAAATCTGGTATCAGTGGAGCTCGTATGGCACAAGCAGTTAGATGGACTGCTCCTCCGGTTGGATGTTTTAAAATAAATGTTGATGAGCAACTAAGAAGGGCAGTGCTGGTTTCGTTGCAAGAGAAGCCTCTGCCACTCTGCGTGGTCTGCTATCACCTGAACATGCTGAGGCAGTGGCATGTAAAAAGGCCTTTAAATTTGTGATAACATATATGCTTCTCCCAGCTATATTGGAGACGGATTCCCAATTGGTTCATAGACAATTGGTTAGTAGAGAGGGGAATAATATGTCCATTCTGGGACTTATCTATGATGATTTTGGAGGTGATTTTGGAGACTCATACTAATATGCGGGTGGTTATACCAAGAGAAGTGCAAGCGTAGTGTGGCTCATCTCATGGCAGCTCATTGCCTCATTCTAGTTCTCTCCCTGAGGAAACCTTTAACTTCTCTTCTCCTTCCTTTTTACAAGCTGCATTAGCAGCTGAAATTTGTAATATGTAAGCTATGTCTGACCTCCTTTCTCTCAAAAAAAATAGAAATAAATAAATAAATAAAAGAAAGAAAAAGGAAATGTATTATACCTTTAGTAAATATATGATAACACATAGATTTACTAAAAAAACAAATATATAGTGAGCTATATGAAAGAAAGAATATAAGGGCAATTAATTATTTTAAATAAGAAAAAAATCAAAGGAATAAATTGATTGTAATAAATTCTAAATTTTCTGTTTATAACTGACGTCATAATTCAAGTCCACAAATATTACATTTAATTTAGTTAACATCCTATTTAATTAGAATGGCAAAATAGTTAAGAAAAACATAAAAAATTATAGACATGCATCTACCCCATAAGGAAGGACAATTATGTGAATTAAGTGTATATTAAAAACAATATACATATATATGGGTGTATTTTTCTTAATATAAGCTTGATTTTTTAGATTTATATCTAATTTTCTCTTGCATGATCATCCCCTTAATCACGAAAATCAAACAATAGAATCCATGCATGTATTCATCATGAAAAGGAATGTACACAGAATTATCAACTACCATTCATTAGGCAGATCAATATAAATAAGACCATCAGGGCACCATCTACCTCCACCAAAGATTGATTTACCACAACTAAATATCTAAAGCATTCTTAGTTAACAATGGCCACCATCGCCAACTCTCTCATTGTCATTGTCCTTGTCAGTCTCATTAGCCATGGTAAACTTTTGCTCCAAGTATATGCAACATCTCTCACAATAGCTAGTCACGTAATCATTACTCGTGAAAGTGATCGGTCTTTTATTCAACACAATGATATGTGCTTCGATTTTCATTTTTTTTTTCTTTTTTTTTTCCCGTTGCTTTTATATTGAAATGGATCGAACTCTGAATCTATCATCGATCATGTTATATTGCAGGGTTATGCGTTACTTGTGTTTAAGAACAAGAGGAATTGATACACAGAAAGAGAGAGTAATATTTCAGAAAGAATGGAGATTTCAAGTAAGTTTATTCATCTCATACAAAGGGGTATTTATAAGAATACATTTGAAGTGTGAAAGCTCAAAGAGAAAATCAAAATGATAACCATCTTGATGATGATTTTCTGCCATGCTTGTTGCCATTTGATAGTAAGATTGCTGCAACGGCAAAGGTGGAGAGAGTTTTCTCAATTAGCTCTTCTTCTGTGAGGGGTTTTTGACAGAACCTCAACATGGACTTGAGACGAAGAGCTTCTGAATTGTACTCAGCAATAGACTTGAAGTCTGAGAAACGTGCATCGTTCCACTGAACCTTCAAGTCAGGGAGGAGAGAATCTTGGATATTGTTAAAGCGCTCTTGTAGCGCCTCCCATAAATCATTTGCATCTGTAATGGACATGTACTCTAGTCTGAGTGCTTTGTCCATATGACGTCGCATCAAGATGATTGCTTGTGCATGCCTCTTGGGTGTTCTAGGGAACACAAGGGTCGGGTCTGGTGCATGGATGATGGGCAATATCCCCTTCGATGTGAGATGGTTCTCAACGTCGGTTTTCCAGCTATGGTAATCCGAATCTGTTGAGTCAAGGATTTGAAAATCGAGTCTAGGTTCATTCGACATCCTTGAAGATAAAAAGAAAATATTAGTTTCGGAGTTAAAACTTCCACGAAAAATAATAAGATTTCCAAGCTATGCTACCAAGAAATCAATTTCCAAGAATCATTGTGAATACTCTTAGTTCATTGATTACAAACGCTCTTAGTTCGTTTGGCGTGAATTTCTATAATTCCGCTTTTGATTGTAAGTTCCCGAGAAAAAGGAAAAATGAGAGAAAATAAATAAAAACTCAAAAAACGGGAACTTTTAGTAAAGAATACCTTAAAATAGTGTTGCGAAAATTTTGATCGGAAAAAATCGTCCGAAAAATCGCGGAAAAGTCACCGGAAAAGTGTCGGAAAGGTTGTCTGAAAGTCGCCCCCCAAATCTGTCGACAGATGTGTCGGCAGCTTCTTGGCAGCTGCTACGCAGGGCCTCGACAGCTGCTGCGCAGCTCTCGGCAGCACCTCGGCAGCACTACAGCACTCCGACAGCCTGTTCAGGCAGTTTCCGGCCGGTTCCGGCGATTCTGAGACCGGTTCCAGGCTTCTGGAATCAAGGGCTTTGATATGAGCTAGGGTTTGGAGATTTTTTGTAGGTTTGAAAAAATGACTTCGATAGATGATGAACTCTTCTTTCGTCAATTTTCGATTCTAATTCTAGAGCAACTTCGTGCTGATAACGTGTTTAAGAACAAGAGGAATTGACACACAGAAAGAGAGAGTAATATTTCAGAGAGAATGGAGATTTCAAGTAAGTTTATTCATCTCATACAAAGGGGTATTTATAGGAATACATTTGAAGTGTGAAAGCTCAAAGAGAAAATCAAAATGATAACCATATTGATGATGATTTTCTGCCATGCTTGTTACCCTTTGGTAAAGCATGTTACATAAGTCTTCATACACTCAAATACCTATGATTATACACTCAAGTACCTATCCAAATACTTTACATATTTGTTTACATGATATAGACATACATAGTATTTATACATTTATGCTACAACAACTTGCACCAATAAGGACATTCAGATCGTTACGACACGGAGTGGGAAGGTGGTTCAAGGCAAACCCGAATGGAACGTGGTGGTGACTAACACATGCAAGTGCTCTCAAGCCATGATTAAACTGAGTTACAAGGGATTTCAGACTGTAGAGCCGGTCAGTTCTTCGATCCTATCAAAGATAGGTGTTGACACATATCAACTCAACAACGGCGATAGCTTGGCTCCTGGTGCTTTTGTGAAGTTCTCCTATGCTTGGGATTCTCCTTCCAGTATATTGCCTGCTGACTCTCTTTCTATTCCTTGCTAATTAAGCATTAGTTTTAAGGTTTTGAATAGGTGGATGTTGGAGTTCTTCTTTGAATTTTGCTTAATTTCATTGTAATACATGCAGACGCTCATTAATATATAGGAACTCAAGTGATTTGCATGATTAACATCTTAAATAATGGTTTTATCCAAGATATGCATATTGCTATATGATCTCCCAGCAAGAAGTATATGCGTGTTTATAACACTAAATTTAACTTAGAAAATATAAAGTGCAAGACACTAAAATTTGTTGCATAAAAGCACATCTGGAGCACTAAGACCAAACGATTGATTACTCAAATATGTGCACTATGCCAAACAGTTAATCATACGACACACATCAGACAATAGAAGCGTGATTTTCTATCGTCTTAGTTTTTCAAACGACATAAAAATGCAACTCTGTTGTCTGAACTCGTACTGAAACACACTTTTTTCATTTTGAATAGAAGGGTGGCATTCAGACAACATAATATCGTTGTTAGCTCAAGATAGAAATATACCTATAATTTTCATTCATCTGAAGCCAAGAAGGTAGTCATATTCAAACAACAGTGATAAGAGAAATCTGTTGTCAGAATATAGATGTTGAAATTTTGGAATTTTCCCTCCACAATTTCCCTCTCAAAATGGTCAAACCCTAGCTGTGTTAAAAGAAAGGGAACATTCAGATAACAGATAAATGTTGTCTGAATATACTGGAGTAAATTTTTTTAATTTTTATCTTTTCTTTTCCCTTTGAAAGCCTTCTGTCTTTAAGCCCGATACTTCATTCATTCGGTCAAGCTCTGAGCTTTCTCAAGTCTCGAGCAGTTCACCCCTTCTCCATCACCCCTCATCAAATCTACGAACAAGGAATAATGTAGCGTTTGGGTACTGGAATCCAAAAACCCGAACCACATTTTGTTTCTCTTTACTCTCTAGGTCACTCGTTCGTCCAACCCTAGAATCGTATAAAACTAGAACAGTTGCAGAAGCCATAGACCCAAAAGCCGTGAAATCGGACCTAGTCCTCATCCTTGACTACGGCTCCCAATACACCCACCTCATCGCTCGCCGCATTTGATCCCTCTCCGTCTTCTACCTCACCATCTTCAGCACCAGCCCCCTCAAGCCCATCACCGACCTCAAACCCAACGTCGTCATCCTCTCCGAGAGCCCCACTCCATCCATACCGAGGTTCACCTTCAGCCATCATTTCCTTTGACTTTCTATCGCAGTGTGCAATTCTCAAATTGCCGAAGTTATGACAGCCATGGGAGATCGAAGCCAGCCATGTCTGACCAGGAGCACCACGTTGAGAGCCATCCACAGTTGCCTAGCCAGAGCCCATCCATAGTGAGAAAAAAATCATGTGGTTGTCGTTAAGGAGATGATCCAAGGACCGATTCTCCTTCAATGAGCTCAGGTTTGCAAACCCCGTATTCAATATGCTCAATTCAATATGATGATTCACCTATATAGATGTGGAAGTGGGGCCGCATCCTATGAGAGTAAGGCATACTCTCTAGAGCATTCATGAATATCCAGGTAGGGCGCATGGCCTATTCGCGCCAACCCGCTTCGAACAACTTGATCCGAGAGTTAATGTGGATGGTTAGTTGACCGATTCACAATTAGAAATTTTAGTTCATAGAAAATTTTATTTTCACCAAGGTTTCGTGGTCACGACTAATTTGTCCTATGGCTGGTTCATAGTCCAAAAGACACCAGTTCTGATGCATTGATTCTCACTTTCTTTTGGTATTCCTTATCTTACACTTTCCTTGAAATTTTGGTATTTTGAAATAGTGGGGGATTGTTGGATTTTACTTAAAATATTTCAAAATACCAGCTATATTTGAAACCTCCATGGGACCTTTAATTGCAGATGGCAATGGTCATTAACTCTCTTTAATTGTGATTGACATAAAGATTTCATCAGTTTACTCATACACCATTATTTGGTCAACGTCTGCAATTATGGTGGTTCATCCCTTATTTACTTTCTTCCGTTTTGGTTTACTCATCAATGTCAAGATATATGTTGTCTTTCTGTTACATATGCTACAAAGTTTAAATGTCCTTCCTATTTTGACGTTTTGATTCTTCCTAATCAATGTCTTAATATTCCTTTCGGTTACATAGCTTAATTGCTATTGTTAAATTGTCATTGCATTGATCATTCCTGCCATATATATAATCCCTAGCTTTCAGTTCAAAAGATAACAACAAAAAAAAAAAAAACTCAATCATTTGTTTCCTTTCCGAGCTAAAATTTCTCACGTGTTTCCTTTAGTTTTTCTATTCCACCAAAAGAAAGTTTTCAAGTTGTTCGATACTATCCAAGTATTGTGAGTGTACACCTACAAGGATCGAGGTTGTTGTACCCTGGACGGTAGGCCGTCAACACTTGCTACACCGAGATATAATCTCAGAAGGGCAGACATCTACTCTTAAGGGCAGTGTACCACACGCCTCAACCTACAAGTTCTTACTCAAAGCATCATCATCTCTAGAATTTCCAACATAATCTCTTTCTTGTCTTACAATTGGTACTCGGTGATAGTCAGATATTAATCCCGGAAAGTTGAGAATTCAGGTTGGGTTGTTACAAAATGGTATCAGAGCGGGGATTAGATCCTAGGATATCACCTATAAGGTGGGTAGAGCGTGCTGAATTTCATGATCTGAGATTCGTAGTAATAGTTGTTATTGAAATCGATGTGCCTGTGATGTTTCCTAAGTTGATATTTGGCAGTTGTAAATGGTGTGATGGTTTGTATGGATTGATACGTATGTTTCGGTTTGTCCTTAGAAAATTCGTAATCTGCACAAGGGGTTTGAGTTATGATTATTATAGATGTTAATATAATTGGATAAGAGGGTGGATTTGCCTTTACTAATATCCCTTGTATGAGTGTGTGGATTAAATTTAAGTTGGCAAAGCAAAGAAAGGGAAGAAATCATTAATTTCCGGGAAGCAGGCCTATGTATTCAGGTAAATTCCTCTTCTTAGTTAACATGTTCGTTTCTATGGTCTTTTTACAGTTTTCAGTAGTATTATTTTGATTCTTGGAATCTATTACTGGAGTATATTTGCAGTAGTTGGCAGAAGTAATTGATTCTCTAGCATATCAAAAGAACAATGAATAAAGAAACGAGAATGTATTGTTTATTTTTCTACTCTGTTTCATTGTCAAGGTTGTAGTAGTTGTTAAGTCATGCTAGTCGAGCTTGTCTCTTCCTTATTTGAGTTTCGTGTTCTGCTTATATTCTATCCTTATTCGATTATGTAATTATATGAGTAATTGTTTTGCAGCTGAGACAGTTTCCAGTGCTAGATTAAAGAAATAGTTAGTAGTCAGTATATTAAACAATTGGTATAGCAAAGGTAAAGAATATCTAATTTACTTTTCAAGTTAACTTCTTGTTCTTGTTATTGGAAATGACTAATAGCATGTAGAGAAGTTTGGAACAATTTTTGTCAGCAATTGTTATTATGAGCTCTGGGGTTGTTCTAAGTGTGAAAACTGCTTAGCCGAATTGTAGGATTGATCATTTTTGACTTGTATGGGTAGCCTGGGCTGGTTGTCCTACTTTTGCATTTGTTTCTAAAGCAATGAATTTTGTCAATTTGCCTTTGTTATGGGATCTGCTAAAGATTTTTTTTCTTTGCTGGCTTACTCTCCCCGGTATTTATTGTGGGGCGCTCAAGACTAGTGTGTTTTGGCAGCTGCGAGTATGGCTGCTGTGATTGGAAATGATATAGAAATTGCAAGAAAGTCCGAGCTGAAGTCTGGGCTGACAGATTCTGCGAATTGAAATGAAATTGAAAGAACCAAATACCGTCAATTTTGTTTGCTTCTATAGTTAATCATACTAATGTATTATTTCTCTATACACTTGTATGTGTATATGTATTGGGCCGATGGGGTGGACGTCTGGGAGCAACGTGCTGATCTCCGGAATGCAGGGACATACCAAGTAAGTTGCTCCTTTCAATTAATCAGTTTGCTGTAAATGTTATACAGTGGCATGAATGTTTTTGTTTAGTTTCTTGAAGCTTATTTATATACATAGCTACCTTGCTTGGGCTGAAACATATCTGCAGGCATGACTTGACCTCGGTTAAATAAGTTGTTATTTCTGTTCATGTATCTCTATATATAACCTGTTCACGGCTATAAATGAGTTTGATTTTTGTTTTTTTTTTAATCCTTCTACTAAAAGGAACTAAAGAAGAATGGTTCGATCTTGTGCGTATGATATGATATCATTTGAAAATGAAATCCCAATGCAATTGCTAAATGAACTTGATCCGGTTAGGCCCGGGATATAATTAAGGAGGGGTCGAGTTCCCTTGGGTGAGAGACCCTAAATCCGATTGAGGCTAGTGGATTCGAGCGGATAATTAAGTAGGGATTGTGCCTCCCTAAGGTGAAAGACCCAAAACCCAATCGGAAATCCGCTTAGTACGGGATGTGCTCGGTGGCTTTAATGCGAGTAATGGGTTCTAACCGGAGAAAAAGAGGAAAAAAAAAAAAAAAGATATTGCACTCTCTGGTTGAGAAACATATATAATCAGTTTGGTTTTGAGAATCATGTGTGATCAGGTTGATTTCTGGACTATTGACGGTGTGTTTTAAATGTATCTAATGCTTGATACAAATGTGGTTGCTATGAGCTCATGATGAACATTGTTATCTGGCAATGTTCTCACGTATATTTCAATTGTTTTAAAAACCTGACGAGTTTATTACCAAAGTCCAGGGAAAAGTTGGTATAACTTGCTATGGGATTTATTATAAAATGTTGAGGAATGACCCATACCAAGTAAACGTCCCTCCTTACACATATTTTCTCTATTAAGAACCCCCCATTCCCTTATGCCCCACCATCAGGGGCAGTACTCGTGTGCAATTTTTGAGGTCTAATTCAAATGCACTGGAATCTGTTTTTAAGTTGTGTAATCGGGAGGAAGAATAAGGTAACTAAATTTGATTGGAGCAGAACGATGGGGACGATCAAATCGTCCAAGTATGATATATGTTTGATAATTCGAGTTTATGATGCTATAGCATATCAAATGGTCTAACTAAACATTATACAAATCATACTCGAACACATTCCATTTGGTCTCTTCCTTAAGCATCCATCGGGAAAGTAATGTTTGGATATGAAACACAAAGTTGGTCTACCTTAAAAGTGGGTTTGAAAGTAGAAACCTTCTCTAAAAATTGTAAAGGCGTATTGGTTCCGGGGGATTCATAAATGGATTTAATCGCGTGCATCTAAACAGATTTTAACAAAAGCATATAAATGAGTTTTGATTCGAATGTATGACAATTTGATAAGCTTGCCAAACCAATGCAAACATAATACTCGTTAATAGTTGGTTAACATAAGAATAACACAAGTTATTGCCTATATATTATGAACATGTTTTTTTTTCTACGTGTCATTAACATTATTTTAAATTTCAAGGACGAAATTTTAAAACGAGGGGAGTTTGTAATACCCAGCATTGAGAACTTAATAAAAAAATTTGTGTGTCCCGGGAAAAGTTTATCGAGCTTAAATGACATAGTTTGATAATTTACTTAATGATCTCGATAAACGTTAAAGCACTCGATAATTTACTTAATGTCCCTCCAAATAGTCGTCGCCGTCGCGTCTGTGGCCTTGGATCACCCATGAACGGGACGAGGAGGGCGACTAGACGGTGAAAAGTGGTGACGCTCCGACGAGTTTCCGTCATTTTTCGGCCACCATCTGAGCTTCTTATGCCTTTCCGGCTATCCTGGCCTTGGCTTCCACTTTGATTACACTTGTAGATGAGGAATTGAGAAGCTTTCTGGATTGTAGTGCAAGAACCGTCAGTTCATCACCATCTCAGTTTCAATAGTGAGCTCGGGAAGCTGAGTTTGAATGATTGAGGTGGGATTCCGATTTTCTGAGGTATAATATCGTTCTTGTCTTACAATTAGTACTCGGTGATAGTCAGATATTAATCCCAGAAAGTTGAGAATTCGGGTTGGGTTGTTACACACAGTTACATTGAAGAATTGAGTTGCTAGAGTTGTCTCAGGTTCACTTGTGATGATGAGAGGTACTAGAGATAGAGACTTGTATTTTCTACAAGGGAGTACAGTGACAAGTGAAACAGCAATTTCTGAGACTACAGATGATGCAGATACTACCATATTATATGAGTCTTGGACATGCTGGTGAGAAAGCAATGCAGGGATTAGTGAAGCAAGGTTTGTTAAAGGGTGCAAAGACTTGCAAATTGGAATTTTGTGAACATTGTGTATTAGGAAAGCAGACAAGAGTGAAGTTTGGCACTGCAGTTCATCAGACTAAAGGCGCTCTAGACTATGTTCACACAGACGTGTGGGGACCTACCAAAACTGCATTTTTGGGAGCTAAGCACTACTGTGTCTCTTTTGTTGATGACTTCTCTAGAACAGTATGGGTGTACACCATGAAGCATAAAGATGAAGTCTTAGATGTATTTGTGAGGTGAAAGAAAATGATTGAGACTCAGACATGTCGAAAAATTAAGAGGCTCAGATCAGATAATGGTGGTGAGTACAAGTCTGATCCATTCTTGAAGTTATGTCAAGATGAGGGCATTGTGAGACACTTCACAGATAGAGAGACACGGCAACAGAATGGGGTGGCAGAGCGTATGAATCGTACTTTACTAGAGAAAGTTTGGTGTATGTTGTCTAATGCTGGATTAGGCAAAGAGTTTTGGGCTGAGCCAATTACATATGCAGGCCATCTCATCAACAGGTTGCCTACTCCTGCAAATGAGGGTAAAACGCCCATGGAGGTATGGTCTGGAAAACCTGCTACTGATTATCATTACTTACATATTTTTAGTTGTCCTGCTTATTTTCATGTCAAGGAAAGCAAGCTTGATCCGAGAGCTAAGAAGGCTATTTTCTTGAGATTTAATGATGGTGTGAAGGGATTTAGGCCTTGGTATCCAGATGTGAGAAAAGTTGTTGTAAGCAGAGATGTGATATTTGATGAGGCTGTTATGGTTAATCAGAGTGAGCAGACTAATTCTCAAAACTAGAAGATGACCGTAGAGAGTTTGAAGTAGGTGGAGTTTAAAGAAAAGGTTGAAGAAACTCCAATTGATCCAAAAAGTCATACAGTTGAGTCAGATGATTCAACAGATGAAGATTCAAGTATTGAAGTAGAAGCGGTTTGATAAATTTATGTTTGGTCAGAAGTATACTAGGAGTCTTTATGATCCATGTGTTTATTTTCATAAGCTACATGATGGGAGCTTCATTTATTTGCTCTTGTATGTTGATGATATGATAATTGCATCAAAGAGCAAGGTGGAAATTGAAAAATTAAAATCACAGTTGAGTGGTGAATTTGAAATGAAGGACTTGGGAGAAGCTAAGAAGATTTTGGGCATGGAAATTGAAAGAGATGGATCGAAAGGCAAGGTTTGTTTGTCACAAAAACAATATTGGAAGAAGATACTACAGCGGTTTGGCATGGTTGATAAATCAAAACCTGTAAGTACACCTCTTGCCTCTCATTTCAAGCTTAAATCTTCTATGTCTCCTAGCACTGATGATGATATGCAATATATGGCTAAAGTTCCTTATGCTAGTGTTGTTGGTAGCTTGATGTACTGTATGGTGTGTACTAGACCTGACATTTCACAGGCTTTAAGTGTGGTGAGCAGATATATGCATCACCCAGGTAAAAGCCATTGGCAAGCAGTGAAATGGATTCTACGGTATATTCTTGGTACTGTGGATGTTGGAATTGTGTTTCAGCAGGATAAGACGAGTCAATGTGTTGTTGGATATGTGGACTCTGATTTCGCAGGTGATTTGGATAAGTGTCGATCTACTACAGCTTATGTGTTTACTCTTGCTAATGGAGCGGTAAGTTGGAAGTCGAACTTGCAATCTACGATTGCTTTGTTGATAACAGAAGCTAAATACATGGCGGTAACAAAGGGTGCAAAAGAATCAGTTTGGCTTCATGGTTTGCTTGAGGACTTGGGAATAATTTAAGATTATGTGGATCTCTATTGTGATAGTCAGAGTGCTATTCATTTGGCAGAGAACCAGGTTACTCGTGCTTGCACTAAACATATCAATGTCAAATTTCACAAGGTTCATCAACTGATGGAGGATGGTGATATAGAGCTCCTGAAAGTTGGAACTGAAGACAACCCTGCTGATATGTTAACCAAACCAGTTCCATTGAGCAAGTTCAAGCATTGCTTGAACTTGATTGGTGTTCAAAGCATTTGATCTTCCCTACTGGGATGTCGGAGCGGCAAATTGGTATGTGATATTCTACTTGTGATATTATTGTATCAAGTGAAGCCAAGGTGGAGATTGTAGTTGTTGACTTCCCTTGATTGGCTCAGCTGAACGTTGATGTAGACATATACACATGTCTTTGAAGTTGGCAGCTGCATGTTGTATCCCATGTGAAGAGTTGACAGCCGAAGAAATGGAATATATCCCAAGCATGTGCTAGCTCTAATTATATATATGAAGACAATGAAGTTGGCAGAAAGTAGAGAGAGATAGACAAAATGGATAGATAAAGAGAAAGAGAAGTCAAAAAGAAACAAAAGAAGAAGGAATATGTTTCTTGATAGTGGCAGCCATAGAAACGGAAGCAAAAGATAAAAGGAAAGAAGAAGCATGTGAGCTGTATGTGGTGGGATTAATTATATGTATACAGACATATAATTAATCATTGCAACTGGATGATAAAGGAAGGGAAGACACAGAGAGCAATAGATAGAAATAGAAAGCAACGTGAAACAAAGAGAAGTAGAGAAAAACATTGAAAGCTATCCATCCTTGAATACACATAGAGCTTTTCCTCTCTTTGTTTGTGACTTAGCAATTCCATAGTTGAAGCTTTTTAAAGCTTAGTTATTGGTGTTGTTAGGTATTGTATATGAGAAGTAAGAATTCTTCTTCTTCTCTATTTGAATCAATGAGAGTTAATAGGATTGGGTGTATCAGGGATTTGGGTAGAGAGAGTTGTTCATAAACTCTAATTGTATGCTTCTCCAAATTGATCATAGTGGAATATATTGCCGGCTCCGAAAGTTGATGTAGCTCAATCACATCGATTGAGTGAACCACTATAAATATTAGTGCTCTTTGTGGTTTGTTTATTGATTGTTTTCTATTGCTCTATTTGTTACCTTTAAATCTATATCAATATCGTGTTTATTATGCTTCCGCACAACAGCTATCACTTATCTAGTACTCATCAAGGGCGCCTCCTTAGCATCTGGTGCTTCTATGAAGTTCTCCTATGCTTGGGATTTTGCATTCCGTATATATCCTGCTAGCTCTGTTTCTATTCCTTGTTAACCATGATCAGAATCAAGGGTCTTGATCAAGCGTTTAGAGCTTTCAAAAGTGATTATTGGAGTTGAAATCTGAATTTTTCTTTCATTGTAACACGTACATGCATAATTTCCACGATTCCCACAGTTGAAGAATAATAACTTGGTAAATTTATAATACTAATTATATTTTGAATTATTGCAGGTTCATCATGAGTTCAAAATTCAAATTGTAAAAAAATAAATTAATTAATGCTTAAAAGCAATTAATTTGTTTCTATATTTAACTCAAGGGGCAAAATGGGCATGAAAATATAATGACAAAAATCAATGGATCTAAATTAATAATAAAATTACATATGGACTGCATTCATCATGATGGAATGAAATTAGACTTATATTCAAAAACCTCAATAAATAATGGTTTAACCAAAAAATGTAGTTCGCCTACTTTGTTTGATAGGCATAGCACTGCAAGCAAATAGAGCAGAGAGCTTACCGTTTCTTTCTATTAGAGTCGCGAGCTTGTTGTAGTCGGTCCTAAAGGGAGAACATTGCTGCTTACTTGCTATATATACTAGTTATTTTCTTTCCTTGTATTCATTTTGCATCAATATATAGGTTATGGGCCTCACCATTAATAATCATTGAATATATGCATGCTTTAATTTTTACTTTTTTTTTTTTTTTTTTTGAGTTGAAGGAGATCAAAACTTTATTGATAGTCGAGAAAATCTTAACGTACAAACTTTTTAAATAAGTAAAAAGATGCTACAAAAGCATCAGAAATACAAGATAATAGGAAAATAGCAAAAGCGCAAGCGCTGTTTTATCACTACGGATTGCTGCTGTATAGTGAATTTTGTAGTTGATGATATGACTACCCATGCATATCCAATACACAAAATGACAAAAATCAATTTTGCGAAGAACAGACATGTTAGTAATTCAATTCTGGGTAAAAAATGAAAATTAGATTCATTTCTTTTTTGGTATTCAATGGTTTGTTCAACCGAGTCAACACACTTACGTTTTGGCTACCTTAATTAATGTCTATGAAAACAAATCCTTTCTTTTTTGGCAAGTCATAACGAATTCAAAAAATCAAATCTGAAAAGATGCATTTTCACAGCTGATCCATAGCTATCGATTTCGCAGAGACTATATATAACACAATAGGACAATAGCACCGCATATCCATCTGTCTAGCTCTCTACTCTACTTCAAGATCTTCAGAATGGCCTCCATGTTTAAGTCGTTCATTGTCATTATTCTTTTGAGTCTGATTAGCAAAGGTAAAGTAGTTGCGCCAAGTTATCATCTTTCATTCTCTTTTTGTTGATGTTTTGATCTTGTGTTCATGACCAAAATAATTTTATTTAAGAATTTCTAACGTAATTCTTAGATCCTAGACCCAAAATACTTGGCCCTTAAACCTTAAAAATCGGGTCATGTTGGACTCCAGTACTCCTAAGCAAGTGTTTGAGAAATTTTTATGGACTTTGGGCGGTGGTTGAATTGTTTGAGTGCGAAAACCAAAATAATTAGTTTAGTAACCCATGAGGATCCGGAGGCATTTTTCATTCAATTGGTTTCATATATTTCATTTATTAACGTTGCAGGGTACTGTGCTTGCTTGGACAAGATCAACATTTTTACTGCCAGAAGTGGAAGAGAGGTACAAGGCCAACCCGAATGGAACGTAACTGTGACCAACAACTGCCCATGCACTCAAAAGCTCATAAAACTGACGTGCCAGGGGTTTCAGACTGCGGAGCCTGTGAGTCCTTCAATCCTATCAAAGGATGGCGATAGGTGCCTCCTCATCAATGGCAATGAACTGCCGGCGGGTAGTTCTGTGTATTTCTCTTATGCTTGGGATCCTCCTATCGTTTTCTGGCCTAAGGATTCAGTTGGTGTTGGTTGCTGAGAGAAGGCTGCTAAGCTAGTAGCTTGGAATTTCAGTTCAATGTAATACATGCAGATTCGCTATTCTGCAACAAATAATATGAACTCTGATTTGAATGCCAAGAAACGCATATCAACCTCCGGTGTCTTTTTACTAACCAGTAATATAGTGGTATTTTCCGCCCACAATATTAAGACTCGGATTAAAAAATTTGTATAGATGAGATTGTCTTAACATGATCGAGATGTTCATTTACGGTACCAATACATCATGTAGATTACTATGATCAAGAGAGAGACTAACTTCATGCATTAATAAACTAATTTAAAAACTACTATATTTCTTATTCGAACTAGTCTACATCAAATCTATGAATAGTTCAATACTTCCTTTTCTTAAACAATCTAATCAGTATGTTAACTTGCTAGGACATCAAGAGTTTAGAGACATTCAGAGAGCGATAGAGACTGACGGAAAATAATTATTAAAAGGTGTAGAATTAGGAAAATTGACAGCTTGTTCACAAGTACCCTGAATATTTCTACCATATGTGGACAGACCACCTAAATACTCACTCCTACTACGTGAAATTCCCAACAAGGAAAAACGGCCGAAAAATAAAACAGATAGTACAGAACATTTCATTTTCTCCTCTTGGCAGGTGGCTGGGGTATGTCATCCTCGTCCTCCTCATCTTCCTCATCATCTTCATCATCTTCCGTCTCTTCATCCCCATCGTCGTCACCGTCATCATCGTCATCATCGTCGTCGTCATCATCTTCTTTCTCCTCCTCATCATCATCGTCTTCCTCTTCACTGGCACCATCACCATTGGCCGCAGGCACATCTTCTGGATCTCCTTTGCCCTCAACTTCATCCCCGGAGGCGTCCTCCTCATCTCCTGCTTCATCATCCTGGTCCTCACCACCCTGCTCATCACCGTCTTCATCGTCCTCAGTTTCACTTGCATCTTTGTTCTCAGAACCAGGTTTCGTCACAGCATAAAGATCAGTGATAGGGAACCTGCAGACAAAAATTTTACTTAATGCAATTGCCCCTAGAAGAAAGAAAAACATTAAGCAGAAACAGAAGCGACACTACTAACCCTGTGACTGTGTAAGGTTCTTTGGGCAAAACATAGGCGCTGTTAGATAGAGATCCCATCTGAAAAAACAAATGCAACTCATGGTGAATAAGAAGATACAAGTAGTTTCCTTACCAAGAGAAGGTACAAGAGCAACTGATTGTACCTAATGTATCATTACATAGCTTCCTAAAATCAGGCCAGACAGACTCTCTGTTTTCAACAACGAGAAGAGATATAGCATGCCACTAGTGGTTTTGAAGTTTTAATTATACAACAGCATGAAGCTAATTTCCAACAACAATAATTGCATACAAGATAAAGCATTACCCCTAACTATTGTTGGGGTTGGTAAGGGAAGGAGGGTTGTGAGAAAGACAGGACAGACACTACTCATCTTCACTAAGTTCTCTTCTTCTCTTTGGTATGAGCCTAAAACTGACCTCAACAATACTCCATCTTCAAGACCATGGCTATGGCCAGAAAGCTGATGGTTCACCGTCCCGATTTGAAAATTTGATCAAAAAAGCAACAATCTATATAATTTAACAAGGTCCACATCCAGGGGAGATGCATAATCAACCTTTAAAATTGGCATATTGGCTTAACGTTCTCTTCTCTTAATCCAGATATTCTTCTGGCCTCTGTGTTTTCTTCTCAAGTTAGTAGCCTAGCCTAGTTCAAGTTTGAAAGGTGAACCATAAATCGAATTATTATCAACAGGTTGAGAAACAGTAGCCTCAAATTTCCAGAAAATTGGAAACTCAAAACTCATCTCAACAAATCCATATAACTTAAGAGAAAAAGAAAAATCATACAAAGCAAAATAATCTAACAAAACATACCAAGCCTAAGCCACACTGAAAAACAAAAAAAAAACACCCAAATTCTTTTAAGCACAAAATAGCAAAAACCCCCAATGTAGAAACCCAATGCAGAAAACTAAGCACAATGAAACTGGCAAATACAAAAACCTGATATCTCACAACCAAAAAATTAAAACAGATAAACACAAACTATTTCAAACTAATTACAACAACTAAATTTAGCAAGGTAGAGTAAAAGAGAGCATACCAGCAAGAAAGAGAAAGCAATAGACTTGGCCGCCTCAGCCACCAGAACCTGCCCAACAGAGCAGAGCAACTCATTCAGAACAAACCCATTGGAGCAGAAGCTCTCCATCTCCATACCCAAAACAAATCCTCAAGAGAGAAAGAGGGTTAGGATTTTGGGAATTGGGGGCTTAAGCTTTAGGGTTTTTGAGGATATTGTACGAGAGGAAATTTGATGCTATCGTAGCCACTAGAGGACTAGGACCTGATTCTAGAAAGGGTAATAACAAAAGACAGATAACGTGACCGGGTGAAAAATCACAGACGTGCTGTGTGCCGTTAGATATGTGGAAAAGTACAGCTGGCTAAATCTGATGTAACAGTGTTAGAGAAAAGCTGTGATTTAGTTGTCGTTTTCGTAGAAAAGGGTGCTGTCAGGTTTAGGGGATTAGGGCCTTGATTGACTTGGCGGTTAATTTGGGCTTTGCTCTTTTTACCCAACACAAGATAGTCTTTTGGTCCTGGTCCAACAAGACAATGAAGAATGAACCCTCGTGACGGTCTTTTCATAGTACTCGTACTTTCTTGTTCATATATATACCTGTAAAAAATTGAACTTCTCATAAAAATTAAAAAAAAATATTAGTAATACTACAACTCTTTTATTGAAGCAATTCTAATTTCTATAGAGCTTGTTAAATGTTAAAATCTACAATTTTTTATTTTATTGTTTCATTTAATCTATAGCAAAGACATTTTTTACATATTAGATCCGTTCGTACGAAGAATTTAAAAGTGATATTTGGATGTTCTAAAAATCTACCTATGCAGTGACCAAGTGTCCCAATTAGTCAATGGTCGCCTAAGCTGGTTAGGCGATAATGTAAGTCTGAAAAATACAAAGAGTAGACCAAAACAAATGTGAAATCATCACGATAAATCTAAAAGTAAACTATCAAGTAAAGCAAGTCTTTACTTTTTCCCTTTTTTTTTTTTTTTTTTTGGGGAATAGAAGCAAGTCTTAACTTTTATTTGTTTAGATCTAGCCCATTCAGCAGTGCTTTTGTAAGAAGCGGTTTCAAGAACCATGTGAAGGACTTGGGCTTCTTTTTTTCTTTTTCTTTTTTGGATAATAAGGACTTGGGCTTAGAAGAAGGAAAACATTTTTCCAAGAGGAAAAGTGCTTCCTTTGACCAGCTGGCCTATTTTTCAGCACATTACCTCTTCAATCTTTCATGGTGTATTACTTGTTCTCAACCCTGAGCTGGGGAAAGAGAAGAAGGAAAAAGTTTCCATCCATCTTAGCAATTATTCGAAAAAGACGGATTTATTGAAAATTAGCATAAGGTCTGAGCCCATTGCTGCTGGACATACAAATTGGCAAAATTGCCAAAAAGAAGAGAACACTAGGCTCTAATGCTCTGTTTATTAATCTAATGACACTGTATCCCAGGTTCCAACTAGGCCTCATCAGCACTGGAGTTCTAAACTGGAACCATTGGCAGAAGTTGAAGCATGGAAGCAACCATTGTCTGCTGGCGGAGGCACACCCCATTTGTCTCCAGACTCAAGTGGTTCAAACATGATAACTGCACCATCTGTTAGTCCCACTGCAAACTGGTTCGGCTCTTGTGGATTCGCAGCTACCACTAGGGGGTATGTTGCAGAGCTGCACCAGGAAACAAACAACAGCAATCAAGATTAGGAATCACTACTCAGTCGGAGTCACAACAGTTTGACAGTCAACAGAATATGTCATATTCTCATGTAGGAGAGTGCAAGCTCATTGAAATAAATGAAATGATTAATCACCTGACATTAGGTGGAAGATAAGCATAGGGGTTAATCTGGCATTGCATTTGAAGATTCAATGCTGCAAACACGCGCACAGTTCCATCAAGAAAGCTCGCGTAGACTAACTGGCTGTCACAAGAGAATGTTGCATAGGAGATTGGTGCTGAAGATTCTCCTACTACCCACTGAAACATGAAACAGAAAACATGTTATGATTTGAAAAGAGAGGAGAGCTGATTCAACTTCTTCATAGCTGTTTCTACATTATTGCTGTTATTCCAAGCATGTTACAGATCACAGTGCACTCTATCATAGTACTAGGAGTGCTCTTGTCAAAGCATTCAAGTAGTCAGTTGTCATTTGTCATCAATTAGAGTACCCCCACCAGAAATGGAATCAGATAATTAGAGGGTAGAAAACAAAAAATAGCTTCAAGTACCTTCTTCTGGCATTCAAGCCTCAAGGTTTCGTATACAGCAAGTTGAGTCTCGTGTACAACAAGAAAGTGATTCTGATCCTTCTGATACTGAAGATGAGTTCCAAACAGTGCTGTGGGTGTTGTCCAAGCTGGAACCTGCAAGAAACTGTTCTTCTGCCTTTCCCAATTATCAGAGCTCCACACAACTATCTGGTAAAAGAACACCAAATTCTATCAGATGTTTGTTCATAAATGAGAGTTACTGTTTTTCTGACTTGTCAACACAAACCTGAGCATCTGCTCCAGAAGAAACAAGTGTCTTCAGAAGTTGAGAGAACGCAAGGCCTGTGACTCTCTTAGAGTGACCCTTGAGCTTTATCCTAACCTAAGAGCAGGAAAAAAGTGGCCACCTAGTTAGACATCTCTTTTAAGTATGCATGCAACAATCAGCACTCCGCAGTATGAAACAGCATACCTCATCAATGCGGACACTGTATATGTGAATAGTCGAATCATCAAATCCAACAGCAACTATATTATTGTCTTCAGGGTGGAAAGCAAGACATGTTACCACAGGTGGTGGCGACATGAAAGTTGTCATCGTCTGCAGTTAAACAAGTACTCTTACAAAACTAAATAAGGAGCTTTATTGGTTGCATGATTACTACAAACATATAAAAGATTGTTGACCTTGAATGTCATTAGGTTGAACAACGATATCTTCCCTCCGGAGGCTGACATGACATACGAATCATTCTTGGACAAAGCGAAGCAAGGTATTGCATCTTCAGGTTTAGCACCAGTAAGATCATTGATCATCAGGATGCCTGAAGCTTGTTCCACGAATTTTGGGGTAACATTGGTTGTTGCCTAGATGACAAAATTTTATACCAATAAGCAGCACTTTAGATTTTAATTAAAAGAGAAGATGCAGATTGAAACTGGGTGAGTTAAAATCTTTCACTTTTTAAGTAAGTTACAGGATTAGAACATATTGAGATTTCATACCTTGCCAATCGTACTGCGGTCAACTTGTGGCCACCTCCACAGTAGATGGGTTCCATTTGATGATAATGCCAGAATGGCATTACCTGAATTAGTGTAAACCAACCTTGAGATCTGCAACAGTAACAGGAGAAGTCAGTAAGTTTCTTTCTTTATTTTACTGACAGTACACTGTTAAAAAATACATTCTCTCTCTTTCTGGTTATATCAGTGTCGCAAAGGCACTTAACATCAACACTAAAAAATAAGGGTAGTGTGCAGAAGCAGGTATGCATAATTAATGAAACAGAGAAAATTTTGGCACACAGGACTATCGTTTATAAGGAGAAGTACTACTAATGCCCTCGTATCTGTGAAATGGATGAAGAGTAATTATGTGTCCCTGATGCTATTCGATACGGATAAGAAATCCAACCTTGTCTGTTTTAACTGTAGTTGTCGAGAGCCTTAAAGACCGAAGCCGAGCAGTTTCACTAATCTCAGTGGGCTTCCAGATCTTTGCAGGTCTAAGCTCTTCAGTTAACTTTGGTTTCTTACTATCCTCCATGCTTCTGGTGCTACCATTCTGTCAAGAATGCTCAATTACTCAGCACAACTTATGATATATGAATATTTAGTTATATACAGATATAAATATGTAGTAAAGCCACTTACTTCCTAATTGAATTCAATGAGAAGTAGCAAAAGTAAGAAAACTACTTAGAATTGAGCAGAATGAAGGAAACAACTTTGCACATGATTTAGCCAGTGCCTTTATATGCACTGATCACTCTCGATGATTGGAAGTAACCTCTTGCAAATAACTTGGGAAAAGAGGCGATTGTATTCAAGAAACTGAACTGACCTTTTCTGGTGCATTTCTAGAGGCAATAAGCGAGAAACTCTCATGATTGCGCATCAATCGGAGACCATCTGTTGTAGCCAAAACTTTGATTCTGTTGTCATTTGCAGAAACAGCTAACAAAGATCCTTCCTTGTTGAAGCGGATACGAGGGGTTGCCTGCAAAAGGAAAAGTTAATGTATAAATACAGCAGAGTGGAACAGAAGCAAACATAATCCGTGAATATTTGAAGGAAAACTTACTGGTAGACCTCCTTCAGCATCAATAGTAGCCAAAAGATTGATATTATCCATATCCCAAACTTTGATTGCATAGTCGTCACCAACTGCTAGATACTTATTCCTGGTTGTGTCAAATTGAACAACACCCAAAGATTGTTTTTGAAATCCTTGGTAATTCCTCTTTATCGTGCCTTCATTTTCATTCCATTCAACAACATGAGATTCTCCATCTTTGCTCGTCCCACATGAAAAAAGCCTGCATTGTGTTTAACATTGAATTTTCATGCTGCCAAATAAGAGACATAGATTGCAGAAACATTAGAACAGGAACAACAGACCAACCTTTTACCATCTGCACTATAAACCATCGTTGTGCATGAGAGGCTGGGAGCATCGTAATTAACCCTGGGCCCCACCACTTCATACAACCATGCTTTTATTTGTCCATCTACTGATGTCGAAAAGACAAACTGAGACATAGAAGCATAGGGAGATTATTAAGCAAACAGAGGGCAAATCACCCATGGAAAGGAAACAAAGAAGGACAAATCAGCCGAAAAAAGTTATGAAGTGAAGTCCTCACATGGACATGTTCTTTGCTATGAGGGCACACAGAATGAACAGGAGCCTCATGACCTTCAAAAGTATACAATTTTGATCCAGTAGCCGCATCCCAGACCTATAGATCACAGAAATCGTACATATGTTTAAGAAATCATAGATAAGTTTCATGTTTTCTACAGCTAACTATATAACCACTGTTTGGTAACCCCACCTTGATGGCCTTGTCATCACCGCAAGTTATCACACAGAGTTGCTTAGTTGGGTTGCAGAACGCCAGATCATTTACACTACCAACATGAGCATCGATCTAGAAAATGATAATAGCATTAGAAAAGAAATTTACAATCTTAAGTCTTAAAGTGCTGCAAAATTAGAGTAATAGCTAGGCACCTACCTCTAAATGCTGACGAACATCATCACCACCAAAATAACCATATAACTGCATCATGTGTTTAGAGTATGCAACTCCTGTTTGAAAGACACAATGCTGTTTAATATAAGCCCAAAAAAGGTTATCAGTTTAACCTATATATTCAGACTTACCGAATAGAGAACCATCAGGGCTCCATAGTACACGTTTAACTGAGACACTTGGATCCTTGATTAAAGTTGCCTGAATTTCATAAATTGAAAACGATTAAGAAGTCAGATGACTCCAGTGACATAAAATGTGATCCGGCTTTAATTTGTAATTAAGATAATGGAACATACCTTTAGTATCATTGAACTTGCCCCCATATCCCATGGCTGAAAGCTTCTTGATACCAACTTCTCCCTAGAACTGACTTCCCAGACACTTACATCCCCCATACTAGTTCCAACTGGTACAGGAAACAACTTGTCAGCTTACAGCTTATATACAGAAGAATTCTTGAAAGGAAATCTCACAGAAACCAACCTAGAAGTATAGTCTGTTGAAGAGGATGGAAGTCCATGCTAGTGGGAACTGAGCCCTGATTCAGTATCCGGGCAACAGCCTTCGGAAACTCATCAATTGCATTGAACGCTGGACTTAGAATGTGGCCTGGATTAACCCCTGGCAGCATAACCTACAGAGTGCATAAATAAATCAGCTCCAAATTCCAAAGTGTGTGCTCATCATCTAGTAGGACTTGAGCTTACCCTGTCTGAAACCCCAGGGAACCGTGTTCTGAACAAATCTTCAGGATTCGCTGGACCGTTCAAATATGAAGCTATATCACACAGTAAAAATATTATTAGAAGTGAAAATCAAAGATTGATCATGATCTGAGAGGCATGATAAGATATGTGAAAACTAGTTATAAATAAAACTACCTGGATTTGCTGGACTGCCAAAACCAATACCTCCTGCAGAAGCCGCTAACTGATTGACACTGGGGGGTATGGACGTCCATGTTGACAAAGGAGGTGGAATTGATACTGGTGCTATTGGGGGATGGAAGGACTGACAGGAAATAAGCAACACTGATTGAACATTTAAGAAACACTCCTAACCAAAATTAAAGATCAAGTCGTGAGTGTACCCCATTTACACCGATAGGAATGAAGCCATCAGCTCTCTGTATTGCACCCATCTGTTGAGCCTGACCATTTGCTGCTAAATGAGCAAATGGATCGTTGGAATGTCTACAAGTGTGATCCACAAACAGGGTTTTTATTTCCGGATTTTGTTTAGGATTAGGACAAAGGGAATGCTGCCAATTTAAGCTGTCACATCGATTCTAAAATCAGTTCTTGCAACAGAAAGAAGAGCATTATTGTAAACGATCGAAAAAATTGAACTAATTTTCTGATATAAACAAGAACCTTTTTCTTATTTGTGGCCACCATAAAAATCAAATTCAAAAACTTGAAGGAATAAAGGATCAACCTTTGGTTAATGAGCGTCCGTAGCCTTGAACTTTTAATGCTAGGGAACTGTAATTTTTCACGGAAAGAAGGGTTGGCCTCGACAAGCTTCTTAAGTTCTTGGGCCATAATTGCTCTTGCAGTCCTTATATCTGCATAAGCAGAGAGTTGAGCATTGTCTCTGCATATAACCCCAATCAAATTGACCATGCTGCTTAGGAATAACACTACAAGCAACTAGAATTTCAACCAAAAAAAATGTTCATAACATATACCTAAAATTGTTCAAAGTGAGCAGCTGGGTGATTTCCTGGTACAAGTCTTCGTTAAAACCCGCAAAGACTTTCAGATCCTTCACTAGGATATCTACTGCGGCAGCTCTATCATGTCTGATTAATATCAGTTGATTACATTAGATACAATGTTATAACAAAATATAAAAAAGGAGAAATATTAATTAATCAAATTAATGTGCTTACCTATCCAGCGCTTCTAAATATTTCTGCTTACGAATTTCGAAGAGTATCTTCATCGAATAGCGGTTGTCATCCACTTTAGTGAACCCGGAAAGATACTTCTCGACCTCATTCCAATTTCCCTCGAGCAATAATTCCTCGAAATACTTCATGTCGAAGAAGTATCCTGATTCTTGCTGAAGCCTATTAGGGGATTCAAAAATATAAAAAGTTAAAAACCCAAATTCTACATAAAAAGCCTGAGCTGCATAACAAATCCAAAGATAAAGACAATGGAGTTGGGTTTGGTAATTACTTATGAAGCGTATCCTTCCACTTGTCCTCGTCAAGGAATTGCATGATCAAGAAGGTGAGGTCTTTAGTCAATGTTGTCGTTGTCGTTGTCGCCGATGGCGTCTCCATTAGAACAGCTTTTTATTATCTTCAACCTGCAGATGAATCAATGAGAACAATAACACCAAAAACAAAGATGGAGGAAAAAAAAAAAATCTTCCATCAAAATAAAAAGAAAGAACATGCAAACAACTGGAGGGTCTGTTGAAAAAGTTCAGGGTAGATTATTTATCAGAACCAAACAGGGCCTTACAAAGACTCTCTCTCTCCATGAAATTGATATATCATTGAAAGCCACAGTGATTCACATCAATAAAAAGGGACAAAAATGCACCAAAATTAAAAAAATATATATCAAAATTCTGGTCTACAAAACGAAATTGCAAAGAAAACTTTTTTGGTAATCAAATTGGAAACAACACAGTGGTCTATGATCATCTTCCAAAAACGACTTTTCATAAAAACGTTTGGAATTTTGCAAAAACAGAAGTCTTTGAGCAAGAGTTTGAGAAAATTAGGGTTCTAAGAAGTCAAGAAACAGTAAAGTCGAAATAGCCCTGAAAAATTCAAGAGGGTAGAAAGACGGAGGTGGGTTTGGGAAAGCACGCGGAACTGAAACAAAAGCTAAAAACCTTTTTAGTTTTTACAGAGGTAAAGGTCAAAAAACACAACAAGATTACCTGCAAAAACAGAGAAGAACAGAGCAAGTGATGGAACAGAGCACTGAACTCTCTCTCTCTCTTTCGCTTTCTCTGAATCTCAGAGAGCTCTCTTTATTAATGGGACTCGTGAGGGTTGTTGAGCCGGGGTGGGGTGTTTTATAACGAGGCGGCACCTACGAGGTATAAGCAGAATGTCTTATCATGATAAGTACAAACGTGATTATTGATAAGTTTTAGTCAATATGAGACGAGCATTTTGGGTCCACGAAGGAAAGCTACTGTCCTGACAACTGTCTTCTCTTTTCTCACAAGGAGACAGTGACGGTTGGAGAGGCGTTTATTACTTGCGTTCTCACATGGAGAGCGTGCTGGTCAGTCTCTCCTCTTATGCTTACAAGCTAAGATTTCAACCTTTGAGGATTTGTTTTTGGTTCATAATTTGAATTAATTTAACCTATGGCTCAATTATTATTTATTGCAATTGAAATTTATTCAAATAGAAAATGGTTGTAGTGAAAAATTGGACCATATTGTGAGTTTGTGTCAGTTTAACATTCAGCACCACAACTTCATATTTAGATCACTTACATATAATAAGATTTTTAAAGAGGTAAACATTTTGAGAACTTTTTCTCAATTTCAATTGATTTCATTTACCTATGACCAAAATGCTATTTATTGCAAGTGTGGACCAATATCGTAAAACAAATTCAAAATACTTTATTTTAAAATGGTTGGTAGTGGAAAATGGTCTCACCTCATGTGTTTTCGATAATATTACTGTTCAACTACACACCATCAATATTATTGTGCAATAGCACAGCGTTAAATTCGGGTCAGTTGCACAAGATAAGATGCCAAAGAGGTAAGAATTTGTCTACGGTTAAATTGCTTCATTTTAACGTATGGTCAAATTGCAATTTATTGCTATTGTGGACTCGAATTTGTAAAACAAATTCAAAAGATTTTACGTTTAAAATAGTTGGTAGTGAGAAGTGGGACCCTCTCATACGTTTCCTTTAATATTATTGTTCAACAATATAACGTCAAATTCAGCTCACTTATGCATCTCGTTTGAAGCAAAACTAGCTGTGAGATTTATCAGCTTGTACACATGGAATACATGCGTTACTGAAGATGCACTTGGGAAAGATTAGGAAGCATCAATTTTTTTTTTTTGGCAATTTGTATCGGTACTCAAAAGTTATTGTTAGCCTGTACAGATGGAAAGCATGCATCGGAGAAGTTACTCATAGAAAAAGGTTATGAAACTTAGGAAGCATCAATATATTGTTTTGTGCAACAGGTACCGATACTCAAAAGTTACTGTTAGCTTTGTTAACATGGAAAGCGCGAAGTGAAGTTGCTCTTTAGAAAAGCTTAAGAAACTCAGGAAGCATCAATAATTTGTTTCGTGTAACAAGTCCCGATACTCAAAACTTAATTACTATTAGTTATACACATAAAAAGCATGCATCGATGTATATATTCTCTTAAAAAAAATTACAAAACTCAAGAAGCATCAATTATCTGTTTTGTGTAGCAGCTGCCGATACTCAAAAGTTAGTATTAGCCTATACTCATAGAAAGCTTGCATCGGTGGAGTTACTCTTAAAAAGAGATCACAAAACTCATGAAACATCAATAATATTGATGTCCCTTTATAAAAAGATAGAGTTGTGTGTGTGTGTAAAAGAAGAACACTAAATGTCCAGCCTTAGTATATGTTTTTAACTAAATAACCAATAGTGCTACATTTTATATACCAAAGCAATATAGGTATGTGGACTAATGTACATGTTAAACATTAAATATAATGCTTTCTTTTCTTTTCTCTTTTTTGCATAACTCTTTGTTGCTGGAAAAGTCTCGATTCATTTTCAAAGCATAGAGTAACATTAGTTGCTTCAAATCTAATTGGGTTTGCCTCGTTTCCTTTGGTAAGGAGTTGCGTGCTTGCTTTCTTAGTTTCTTTTGTAAAAGTATCGTTGAAACTTGAAAGTAGTTTCAAATGGTCGTGATTGACACGCACTCTTAGGGGAGTAGGTTTTACATAGAAAGGTCTCCTAGGTCAGTGCATTCATGACTCCATCTGACGTACGGACAAAAAAGAAGTCTATCGTGGTCCAAATGTCCGACAGTGACTTATATTATCTGGGCCCAACTCTTTACCAACAGAAACAATAAATTCAACCAAAAACAATAATAACTTATTGTATTTTTTGCCTTTTCTGCTAGATTAATAATTTGTTAAACTATTCGGTTAACTCGGTAAAATTTATGGGCTTTGACAACCTTCTTTAATTACCATTCAAATTTTTTTTTGTTTATTTTTCAAGTAATCTTAGTTACCATTCATATATTTATGAAACTATTAGTTACCATTTATATATATTTTATTTTAGTCTATTTTTCAAGTAATTTTTTTTTGATACAAAGGAGGTTGGCCATTTATTAAATAAGACAAGACATTATTACGCACTGACTCACTCATGTGGGCCGTCAGAAAGAGACACTGGTAAACACAATACCACTCCACCTATTAAACGAATAGAATTTTTATTCATACCTCCAAAATTAGTATTTAGACATTCTCACTTAATAGACCTCTAATTTACTTTTACAAATAACTAATTTGCCATCTACACCTCCCTAATTTTTCCAAAATGTCTATCATCTTTTTTTTTTTTTTAAGTTTTATTCATACCCCCAAAAATCAGTAGTTGGATCTCCTTCAATTTTTGAAGATTTCACAATTTTATTTTATCTTAATACAATTAAGCTGAACAAAAAAAAAACTCCAATTGGTAGTCATATCTCTCTCTCTCCTGGCTGCTTTAATTTCTATCTCTCTCTTTTACAATCATTTATATTTTTATAGAGGTTGTTTATGGCCTTGTATGCGTGAATTCTTTCCATGAAATTTTCAATGTTTTATAATCTTATGCAGATAGCTTATGTTTCTTTTTTGTTGAATTAATGAAATACAATGACTCTTCCACCTCCCCCGCCCCCCCCCCCCCCCCCCCCCCCCCCCCCCCCGGGGTCAAATCTTCTTTCCACCATCATTCTTGCTAATAGTTCAACAATTTTTTGCTTCCTTATTTTCTATCAGTTTCATAACTGAAACTCTTTTTTCATAAGAAACTTATTTCCATTGATGGGTGATCGATCACAAAGTTCAGAAAATTTTGACAGCAACATAAATAACGTTTTCCGATGTAAAGTTTAGGATTTACGTTAGGGGAGAAAATTTTCTCCAATTAAAGACTACTACTGTAAGTAGAGGTAAGAAGATTTTTTTTTCTTCCCTCTTTTGTGTCTTTATTGGTAATTTGACATGAGTTGACAAAGTCAACTATTACTTGAAAAATGAGGGAGGTCCAAATGACAATTTTGAAAATATGAATAGAAGCTCCCTTGAGCGAAACTCAGAGGGAGTAAACTAATAAAATATTGATAATGAAATTTTTCCACAGCATTTATCAATAGGCTCACTGACAATCTCAGACCAATAATCCATGTGGTTCCTCGCGGATATTGATTCCAATGAAAATAAAAATTTAGGTATCGAGACGAAAATTGTCTTGGATCCCAAGTTTTATAAAAAATTCATCGGGATCCCAAATCCCGATCCAAAAAAATAGTAAGCCCAAAAGCTGCAGCCCTAGTCAACCCAAAAGGGCTGAGGCCCAAATAAAAGGTCAAACCCAAATAGGGTTTGCTCTTGCAGCCAAAGATTTTGCCGCCGCCGCACCACCCGGTCACCATGGCTTCAGGGAAAAAAGAAAAAAACGTATTAAAGTTTGATTTAGTTGTTTTGAAGGATAACTTTGAGATATAGCAAAGTTATTTATGAAACAGACTGCCTTCTCTTGGTCGATGCCATGAATCAACATGCCACTGATCTTTCTAGGTTTTCTCACTGAGGATGAGATTAAGGAGACTATGAGCAGACACTTGGAATTTAGGTTGCTTCATATTCAGCGTGAAGCTAATAGGGGAGCTCATGTACTTGCAAACCATGCTCTAACTTCAAGTGAAACTCAGAGTTCATTTGTTTTTGTTTTCATTTTTATTTTTATAAGGTTAGAGTTGGGTTTTTATTGCTCTCAAAATAATAAAGTACATCATTCTAAATGATTCTAATCGTTAATATAAAATTTCATTTCAATAAAGAAGCCTAAAAATCAATCAACTTCAAACTCGAATAATAATAAGTTGGATATACACAAGCTTATAAGCACTATTGTAGTCTTCATTTTTTATATATTATACTAAAATTAACAAGATCAAATTTTTGCATTTATGTATCAAGAGAGGGGGGAAAAAGTGAAATGTTCCTTTATCCTAATATGAGCTACACTAACTTCACTTAACCTATTAAACTTATAAATTTCCCCATTATTCATATGATAAGTTATTTTGTTTCCTAATACCCAATTAATTTTTTTGTTATTATTATTTTTCTTTTTTTTTTTTGTTTAGACTATTTTGTCCTCTCCCCTTTGTGACAAATAGAGAGAGTGGAAGAGAGAGAAGTCATCGGAGACTTCACCATAAACCTTGCCGAAGGTAGCCAAACTTTGTTGGAAACCTCTCTGGAGGTCCCCAGACTTCGCCAAATGTTGTCGGAGATCTCAGAAGTTACCGGAGAGGACGTCGAAGACTTTTGTTATCACCCAACAAAATTTATTACCCCCCACCTCTCAGAGTAAAAAGTTTATTGAGGGGCAATAAACCAATAAAATTGAGGTATTGAGAAGAAAGACTAATCGCCCTAAAATTAAACAAATAAAACTTTGATTGAGGAAGAAGATTAGGAGATGACATCAATTCAAAATTTTTTATTGGGGGCCAATGAAAGTTTATTGGTTTTTAATTGGGAGGGGGGGACAAAAATTTATTAGGGGGAAGGAGAACTAATCTCTTTAAAATTAGACATATAAAACTTTGATTGAGGAAGAAGATGAGAAGATTACATCAATTCAAAAAAATTTATTTGGCGGTAGTAAAAGTTTATTGGGGAGAAGAAGGGCTAACCTCTAAAACTAGACAGATAAAATTTTGATTGAGGTAGAAGATGAAGAGATTATATTTTTATGGGGGCGAATAGAAGTTTTACTGACCTTTTATTGAGGGAAAAAAACATATTATTGGGGGCAATAAAACTTTTATTGGGATCAATAAACTTCAAAAACTAATAGCACGTTTACTTACTTGGAATGGAAAATAATCATGAATCAACAAATGGAATGAGAGAAGAAATGAATCGGTATTAATTCCGGATGATTGATTCCTAAACTCATCTCCCCCCTTCGTAATCAAATTCCTGAGTATTCAGGAATCGAATTGATTCATAAACTCATCTCTCCCCCCTTCGTAATTAAATTCCTGAGTATTTAGGAATCGATTCTTGATAAGAAGGTGAGACCTACATCAATTCCGATTCTTTTATGTGTTAGTAAACGCATTAATTCATTTACCCGGAATCATTCCGATTCTTTTATATTTTAGTGAACACATGAATGTTTAATCCGTAATCATTCCATTTCATTCCAAGTAAGTAAATGAAATACTTGAAATTTGAATAATTACAATGGAAGAAGGTCATGAAATGACCATTGTAAAAAGAAAATTGTTGGAACGAACGAGAAAACACCCAAACCAATGAGCCTCGTAGCTTCAGTATCTAAATCGTTGAAGCTCGGATTCAATGTGGTGACCTCTATCGCAGGACTTGTGAACCATCTTCCTCCACTCTCCGCCTCTCTTCCATTAATACCCTCACTCATCCGTCAAAACACTAGCTCCGTCGAACAAAATCGTACTCCACTTTCTCATCACTAGAAAATCACAGACCTTACTTCCAAACGACATCGTCGAAGTAATAAGAGTTGTTAGTGATATGAGCGGAAGATCCATTATGAGAGACGAGCACAGAAATCGAGAAGGCCGATTAGTTGAGGACCGAGACGAAGTCTTCGTTATCTTCATTCTGGGAACGTCGAGTGGCAAGGAGAGCAACATCTGAAACCAGGAATTAGGTCGACTGAGACATATGGTCAGCTCAGACAACTCATCCGAAATCTTCCAAACTGATCACCGAAATTCCGGCTTGAAATGGAGACGAACTCTGTCTTCTAGTTTCTCACGATCTCTGACGTTAGACTTGCAAATCGATCGGAGTTCGATTCAAAGCAGCAAGGTGGTTTTGCGTCTAGTTTTGCAGAATTCAATTTAAAAACTGTAGCCTCACCGCCAACCCAACTGTGATGTCTCTAAATCAGAGGTTGATTTGAGAGAGAGAGGCCGCGGTGAGAAGTTGGGTAAGTGGGAGTAAAAATATGTTGGTGGATTCATGGTAGACGAAATTTAGACATTTGATCAAAGTCCCCCCTAAAAAAAAAAAAAATGTAAAAGAGTGAGCCTAAATTCCAAATTAAGCCCAAAGTTAACATCAAACACCTCAATTCGATGGGTATAAAAAAGATTTGGAAAGATTCAGTGGGCCCCAGCCTATTTTATACCCATAATTGTAACATTAAGTGCCCAATTTGTATCTTCATTTCTTTAGGCCACTCAGTTTTATCTCTCGTATGGTCATTAGTACTTAACACGTGTTTTTTTATTTTTTTTATAAATTTTTATTTCACTCCATTCTTACATATGTCAGTGAGAATCGAACTTGTGACATTTATAATATTGAAATTATAACTTATCAACAAGTCATAACTCACCGACATTAATACTTAACACGTTACTGACCTGAATATAAAGTCACATCCCAAACCAAAAAGTCTAAAAATTTACTGAAGTCACAAAAGTAACCAAATTTGTTATAACATGAAATTGTTTATATATTTTCTCAACTCTTAAATTTGTTATAGCTTGAGAATTGAGAAAATAAACTATATTATGTTATAACTGATTTTGAGATAATTTAACTTTTGATTATTTTAATAAAAGGAAAATGATTGAGACACCAAATTTCTATCCCGAATGATGTGGCAATAGCCACGTCATTTCCAACATGGATTACAAATGCCACATCATTTCCAAATTGTATTAATTGAATTTATACATTTATTTTTAAATTCATTGAATTTCTACATTCAGTTTTCTCTAATTTCTCATTTTCTGGGTCTCTTCCCAAAGTAAAAACTCTGAAAAGCTCAAAACCAGATATTTTTCATATCTTCATCAAATTCAAAACCATAAACTTTGAAGTCTAAATTGTACAATCTGGGTTTATATTGATCTTAGAGCATATATGATGATTGCCGTAGAAGATCGATCAACCATGGAAACAAGATTTCATTATGATTCGATAAATATAACCAGAACCCATTATAAAGGTGCATAGCAAATCATTGTTCCAAAAAATCAAAATTTTATCAACTGCATATGTGTGTTGGCTAGATTGGAGACTTGGAGTTCAAATATGCTTAATTGAGTTGGTATTGACAACCAAAGATCCACCTTAGTTTTTCTTAAAGCTTTATGTTTGTAGAAAATCTAATGGTGGCAATAGTAGTTTTGTTTGGTACCTGCATCTTATGTGGGAAGCACGCTGAGAAGAGTTAATGGGATTAGTAATTAGGGTTTCAAAATTTGATAAGAAAATTTTAAGAGAATTTAATCTCAAATTTCCTAAGCTAATCAAAAAATCTATTTTACTTTGTAAAAAAAGTGTTGATGTGGCTAATCCCACATAATTTGGTATTCACTTTTGGTAAAATATTTTGGGATATGTAGCATTACTCTTTAATAAATTATGTTGGAATGCTAAATTATTTCAAAATTAGTCAAAATTTAATTTTTTGTTAAACTAGCTAATCTGTTGGGTCAAAATAAGACTGGATTTTCATGAAAAATACCAGATTTCTTACCATGTATTTGGATGCTGTACGTAATTAAGTCTCCTGAATACGATTTTGAACAAAATAAACCACTTCCCAAACCGAAATAATTTGCTGTTAAACACCTCACACCAACTCCCAACAATCACATTCTATACTCGCCACAAGAGGCAATGTTACACTAGGGCCGAACTCACACAAATTACCATGGACTCTAGTATGTCCATTTCTTTTTCCTTTTCTTTCTAATTTATCATCTTTACATAATTAGTGAAAAATGTACATAAATTAGCTGTTTTACATATTATTATTATTGTTGTTGTTATTATTATTATTATTATATTACATAATTCGATTAAAAAAAAATTTTGGAGTTGAGTTGATGAATTCATAGCTTGTAATATATGATGCATTTGATCGATTAGACGTTCACTTATTGATATTTATTTTCTCTTCATAATATCGAAATTAATTTCAAAATGAAAGAAAAAATTAATGTATTTTTCGCATACATTACAACATAGATTTAAGTTCAATTTTAATGTAACTATTTGTGTTATTCTCGACGAATAGAGACAACCTAGACGGTGATTCATTTAGGCTCTAATCAACTCATAATGAGAAAATTAAAAAACATAACATAAACATATATTCTAAGCCCTTTATCCAAATCCTAGTCCGTAATTTGTCGCGTGTAACTACTGAAGGCCCAGCTTTCTTAACCGACCAACTTGCTTGGTTGTTTCTTTGAAAGTATTCTTTCCTTCATCAACTAACTTGCCACGTGTTTACTTCAATTAAAGTTTCTAGTGACTTCACTAAACTCAAATGAATTTTTAGTTCATATATAGTTAATTACATGTGACGATTATGAATCTTTACAAGTATCTTTAAATTTATTGAATAAGTATCATTAAATGACAATCTTGTTATATATTGTCATGGTTTTAATATTTTCACGCACCTCCTAACCGTGAACATCACGCAATGCATGCATGGCAACAATAATAAACAAACTCAATAACTAAGTAGATATACTTATATGTTTCTCATAAATCTTCGGCGTACAAATCTAACAGCAATCTTCAAAATTATTTCATGAGTTGAATGAGATTAAGTTATAAGTCACTAACGAATTTTGCAAACAAACTGAAATCTGCACTTGAATGGTTAGGGCAAGGCCTACTTACTGTGTAATGATACTGGGGAAAAATGAACTCTTTGTACTATAATGCGTAATAATACAAATGTGTATATATTTGATGTTTAATCAACTGGTCATCAAGTAGGGTGTATGAGAAGAGAATGAGAATGCATGCACTATAGTCCTGCACCATTTTCTATTCTGGAGAGCGTGTTCCTACGCGCCCCTGATTATTCTGTGGGTAGTGGGATAGATATGTTTTTTATTTCACATGGGGCCCACAAAAATATGACCAAGAAAAATTTATCTTCACCATTAGTGGCCAGTCCTATAAATTCATGCTCCCCCTAAACCATTTCACACCCAAGTCATTTCAATATTTCGTATCAGTGAGTGGAGACACTCCTCCAAAAACATTTTCTTATGCTTTGTTCATTCTTATTACAGTTCTCTATCAAAAATGGCTGCAGGTGAAATCATATATTCAGCTGGTTTTTGAATTTCCATTTATGAATTCTCAAATCCTATTTGTTTATGTTGGTTTAGTTGTAGACTAGATATAACATTAGATCCCACTGAATATATTATCTGATATATAATATCTTTTTATTGTGGCTCATTTAACATTGATGATAGAGAATCGCCACAAAAACTTGGTCAACTCAATGATCCAATATCTTGACCATACCAATCTTGCAGCAGTTGCACGAAGGTCTGTCGCTTTTACTGTATATCTAATTTATATAGTTCTCTTGGGACAAGTTTGGATGGAATGATATCAAATCTACAGATTTGGTATGAAAAAGAAAACAAATTTTTAATTAAAAAAAAGTACAAAAGAATATATATATATATATATATATAATACATTTAGAATATCACTAGATGAAATATATTTTGAAGTCGATTTCAAATAACTATGGTCTTTTGAAATTCTTATGTTTTGTTATTCTTCTTCCAACTCAAATTTTGATAAGCGTAGATTGCAATCGTCTACAAAGCAACTAAGCACAATTTTAACAAAATTTCTACATTTGGATCACTCCATTCAAACTGAATGTTAGGCTTAATGAATTACATAGCTAGTTAGACAACAACAGTCATCACGAGTGCAAGATAGTTGTTAGTGTTAGCATATGTGGGTCTCTTACATATATCAGAGATAGACAATTGCCAATGAACATGTGCTTTCTTGTCTAATGCAATTATCGATCATTAATATTTATCTTTAATTTAGTCTCTCTTTTTTTCTCAATTATATATATTAATAATTTTGACATTTATCAATTAATCGCAAAATATTGGTTGTATGTGTAGCTTGGAGCGCCACTCTGCCTTGTTCTTCAACTTGAAGTATTTCGAGGATTGCTTCATTGGTGGAAACCTTGACGAAGCTGATGATTACCTCAGCGGTTTCACCTCCGTCGATGACAATTCTTTCTCGACTCTTCTCTTTTTTGAGATTAGATGGCACAAGTTCATACTAGCACTGGATTTGTAATTAATCCTCAAACTTGAATTTACTATATACCCTACTTATTTACCATTGTCATTCTAACGTATACTGTAATGTCCAGAAAGCAACGTCAGAGAGCGAGAAGAATACTCAGAGAAGAACTCCAAACATTTCAGCGCTTCGACTGTCGTCTCAAAGCTAATATGTCCGAGCTCTTATGCTTGGATAATTTCAGGTTTGAGAAATTATTGTAATAATAACAATATAATAACTATTTCAAAATTTGTGTGCCATCAGTGTGATGTCATAATTACTTTTCGGTTTTAACATTATATGTAGAGACGGGCTAGGTGAAGAATACGAGGACCTTGGAGTTGCAAGGTTGAATGCAATGGAGGAAGTTAGGAACAACCTGGAGGCCAATCCGTTGTTGAAAAACAAGATTGTGGACCCTCCTGCGGGAAATTTCGGGGTTTCGGATCATGTGCATCCGGCTACACCATTCCCGGGTCTGGCATTAATTCCGTCAACAGCAGGTCCAAGTGAAGCTAATCAGACTCCAGCACCGGTACTTCCTCATGTTGCACTTCATGGACCAATGAAGCTGGATTTTTGTCCGTGCTTTCGGGGACTAATGTTAATTTAGTTCATCATAGGAGGAATAACTGATATTAATTTACTTCGGTTCTTCTTCTTTTTTCATGGTGTCTTATATATATATATATATATATATTAAACTTGTCTCTGTGCTAAACTTGACAGCGCCACCTCTTGTTTTTAGGGCAAACATCCCACCACCTTATCCTCTTGTCTATTTTCGAACTTGCAGTTACCTGTCACTATTCGGCCTCTCCCCACTCCGCCGGCGGCGTCGCTGCAGCTATCAGGACTGAGACGTGAACGTGAGGAGGAGGAGGAGCGTGGAAAGCGCTCTCGGCACTGTTTGGACCTCGTTCCTGTCAATTTGCATCCTGGGCTTGAGGCGAACGCTGAGGGGCTTGAGGCTCCTAAGCAGAACAACCCCAAAATGGATTCTCGTACTGCTCCATCTGCTACCCAGACCCCTCATTGATGGATTCGGTTTAACTTCTAGCACTTTGGTTTTTCATCTGTAGTCACCGAATAAAGTGTGCTTAATTGTTCGTATTTAGTACTACATGCTAGAAAGCCTTCTAGTCTGGCCGAGTGTGGCTTCGACACTATAATGAACCTATTTTTAACTATCAATGAATTCTAGTTTAACCACGTATGGTTATATGATTTTTCAATTAATGAATTTATTCATTCCCCTAAAAAAAAAAAAATCTAAGAAAGAAATGGTTCAGATTTCAGACAAAAGAAAAAGGATTTGTTACCATGGAGATGCTGGTCAGAGTAAGTTGAATAACCCTCAGATTTTCTTACAATATGCCTGGATATGCTAATTAAGCTCTTACCCAAAATGGATTCAAAACTTTAAAAAGGAAATTTGTTTCCACTTTTTTAGTCAGATTTTCTTACAATGTACCTGGATACGCTAATTAAGCTCATGCCCAAAATGGATTCAAAACTTTAAAAAGGAAATCTGTTTCCACTTTTTAGTTAAATTGCATCCCATTAATGCCACGAAAGGAAGGTATTCCGTTATCTTTCTGTTTATCCACAAATGACATCAAATTCAACAGGATTTTGTTGTCACACACATGGCCATGCGAGAGAAGTAGAGGGCAATGAACTCTTTCTTCCCCAATTTTCTACCACTTAGCCAAAACTTAAGACGTGGATACCTTCGCAATATAAAGTCATTCTGTTTGTGTCATATAATGAAGTTCATAATTCATCATATATAAAATTAACAACTAAATGTTGATTATTTTGAATGACTAATATTTTGGAGGTGTCAAATTCAAATAATTTCAGTTACCTGTGCCAGAGTGGCTTTTTCATATTTAAAACGCACTTGGATGGGGTTGCTTTGAGTTCATGAATCCAGTCAAATGAAAATTAATGAGAGCACATGCATTGAAAATACAGAATAGGCCGTTTAATTACGTTTTACTTTGTTTCCTTTTGGTGATAATGTTATCATAATTAAATACAGGGAAAAATATGAAAGTTAATGTTCTAGTGCGGTTAGACTCACATACACTAACATAGACTCTATTTACTTCCCTTTCCTTATCTTTTATTTTATCATTTCTCTTAGTAAAAATAAAAATAAAAATAAAATTACTCATTATGGTTTGGAGGGTTGCACCTACTAAAATTCGACAACAGAATTGATAATTTTGGTCATAGTATATCCGAATTACTAATGGTTAACTATGAAATTGTATTATCTAGACCTCCTTATTTAGAGTTCAACTTTAATGTTCCCGAAATATTTATCTTGAATATTCTTGACAAATGGGCAGTTGTTTTAGGTTTAGAATTTTAACATTAATTTAAGTGAAATGATCAATTTCTTAATATGTATTTGTTTTCGGTCATTGGCGTCTTGTCATTTTTTCTATTGAATAAGCACTTCTTCTTTATCTTTGTCGATCGACCTATCCGGGTGATTGTTCCTCAAATGTTTTATAACTTCAAAATAACTACAAACTATCAGTCATCTTAAATGCGATTAGTTATTCACTTTTACGGAATTTAAATCATTGAAATTAATAATCATTTAATGAACTATCAAGAACTAATCGACTTCTGTATATTTTTTTATGTTAATTAAATATACGGAACTTGGTATCTTCACGCGCTGTCTAATCGTGAACTTCACTCGCTTCTTCAGTTTTACGTGAGACCTAATCAAAACCCTAAATATATATAACAAAATATTGAAAATTTATCTATCTTTCATGCATCGAAATAGGCTTAACTTCCAAGCTTGTTACTTTATAATTAGTGGCATACTAAATTATTGACCTATATGTAATTTATCAAATAAAATGTTAGGCAAATAATTCTACACAATGATACAGATTTGAATCATTTGATATCTAATCTCTTGGTTTATCATTTGATATCTAATCTCTTGGTTTATCAAGGAAGAGTGCATGGAAAAACCATGTGAATGATTACACCATACTGTTGCCCCAATTTGAACAGCGCGCGTGTTTGCAAACGCCTCTGTTGAATCTGATGTAGGTAGAAAACCTCATCTCAGCCCCAACCAAAACCTATGTTGGCCATGATACCCCTCGCCTCTTCTATATAAATTCATATTCCCTCAGAGCTATCACATTCACAGCAGAAAGAATCCAGGATAAAGAGAGACACAAATCCCAACTGAGCTTAAGTCAGAGCAATTCCTCTAGTTTTTCCTTTTGATTCAGATCGAAAGCGTCTGCTCTTTCAGGTAGTATAAGCTCTATCTTTCCTATTATACTAATTTATGAGTTCATGTACTCTAGAATACTCTTCTCCAAACAAAAGTGTTTTGGGATTTTCATGATATCTTCTGAAATCATATATCTTACATAGATATAATTCCTACTCTATCTAAGATCTGCTATTTCTGTAATTTCTGATATGAAAGTGAAATATTTATTTTCTGACTTTTGGCTCGTTTTGGTTTATGTTTGTGGAAATGGTGCAGATCTATTGAAAAGAAAATGGCTGTTTCCAACACCCAGAGAGATGCGATTGACTCTATTGTTCAATATCTCGATAGAATCAACCTGAGGCAATCCGCAAGAGTGTACGCGGGGTTTCCTTAAGTGCTCTCCAATTTCGTTCACTGGCCACCTTGGATATTATTTGCTAATACTAATTGCATTATTTTATATTAGGCTGGAGCGTGAATCTGGTTTATTCTTCAATCTGGCTTATTTTGAAGACTGTTTTGTTCGTGGAGCCTTTGAAGCGGCTGAGGACTACATGATGGGCTTCACCGGAGTCCATGACAACATATTTTCAATAAATGTTGTTTTTGAGCTCCGGTGGCACAAGTTCCTGGCCACCCTAAGCGTGTAAATCAGTAGTTAACACCTTATAGGCTTCGAACTCAAACTATACCTTAGTTAACTGATTATTCTTTATATTTTGGTGCACAGAAATCATCGTGAGGAGGCGCGGGTCATCATCCGCGAGAAACTTCAACCATTGGGGATCTACAACCAAGAGTTGGTTGGCTTCGCTACTTATCTAGTGAATATGCATAACTTCAGGTATAGGATTAAAATGGGATCGATTTCGAAAGTTGAATTTGAGTGCGATAATACCCTGCATAACTTCAGGTACTAATTAATTTTGATTTTTTTGATTCAAATATTCGTAGGATGCATGAAGCTTTTTTTTACTACGGGGATCCAGAGTACCACAGGAGGGAGAGGGTGGAGTTCATTAGGGTGAACTTAGAGTCCAATCCTCTATTGTTTGGGAAAATTCGGTATCCCATTCCCAACGTGAATAATGCAGTGATCGTACCACCTCAAGTTCCAACAGCTCTAGCAGTTCCTACCGCTTCATTAATTCCAATTCCAGCACCTCGAGCAGCTCCCCGGCCATTAGCTTTACCGGGACCGAGAAATTTTAGCGTTACTCCAAGCTGGTTTCCTAGAACTCGGAGGACCTAAATGTTGGCCTTAACTTGTTGGTTTCTTTTGTTTCAAATACAGATCGAGGATGAGTCTCAGTTGTTAGTTATGATTTCGATCTGTTTGTTTTAAAACAGATTATGAGTCCATCAAACGTCAAAATATTGTCGTTTGAGTTTCAATTTCCTAGTCAATGTAGTCTTTTTTTTTACTTTCCTGCAGCTGTTTGTGATATGATGAATTTGTTATTTACTTTTTCTATGTATTGGCTGGTATCTTAATAAATCTCTTTCTGCATGCTTAATTTTTATCTCAATCTGTAAAATAGGTGAATATTGACTTGTAATTTCATGAGATAAATTTTGCTCCATTGCCTTGCATTGTTCAAAACCAAAAACTAATCTAAGGGCTAACAAACTAATTTACGGACCCCCATTTCCAGTTAGCCAATTTGATTTCCTTGAGATAACTTTCAAAGAGAATCCACGCACAATTACTTTTTGGTCTGAAAATTTTCCTCCCTTTAAATGCAACAAAAGAAAATGTGTCACCTTATTTGAAGTAATTAGATATTAATTAATGTATTGGGGTGTGTAATATGTAGGTATAGTACATTTACATAACAGCATGAGGATTTTGAAAATAAATAAATAAATTGAAACGTACAACCTTAAATAAATTAAAGGATTCAAAATAAAAAAAGACAATATATAGTTGAAGAATTTAAATAAACAGAAATAATGAATTAACGTTTATTTTAGATCGGACTATCCATCGATATATCAAGTTTTTTCTTTTCATCAAATTAGAACTTGTTGCAAGCACTTTGAAATTTGAGTGTTAGACCACAACAATAGTAAATAAATGTACTTTTAACTATAACTACCATCACAGTATACAATTTACCCTTCAATTTTCATGAATGTGGATTGCACAACTTCTCTTTTCATCTTATACATTATTACAAGTGCATATATACAACAATTTTTTCATCCTTTCTCACCAGAAGATAGGACATTTTGCATATGTATGAGTCGATATAGTACTAGAAAATTTGCATTCAAAATTACTAGCATCATTGCCAGCGGTATAATGAATACCAATAAATAGAGTAATTGGTTTTACGGTAAGTTGTTCAATAGTTTTATTGTTCAATAAATAGAGCATTGGGTCGTATATATGTATTTACTTCATAACCCAAAATGGATTAGGTGACACGAAAAAACACACACACAAATTCAAAATGACGAGAAAGGAAAATTTCATGCTTATATTCTTCTTTTAATTTAGTAAAGTAGCCAAAAAATATTATTTCCCTTTGTTTAATTTTTTTCCATACATATTTTGACATAATTACATGCCAATTATGACATAGTTATTTCCTCTTTTGTTAGGCCTGAACATCCCGGTAATAGTTATTATTTTATAAATGGAATGTCCAGTTATAATGTATAAAGGGTTTTATGGTAATCCAACGGTGAATATGGGTATCTTAATTACCAACGCCAGGGCTCCCACGCGCTTGAACTCACGGTTTTGTTTAGTTGCCCACTAAACTATACCCAGGTACCAAAGGCACTGAAGTTAAGACAACGATAAATTAATTAGTAGAATTAAGCAACATTCATTCTTTTGTTTTGTGTCTGTTCCTAAGTATTTCCATCAAATGAGCATTATATAACGGAGTTAAATCTACACTTTCTATTTTGTAATTCACATTTTATTTTTTATTTTTTAGTATCTTAAGATTTGTCATTGTAGCTTGTATTGTAAACATGTGATATTAATATACTAAAAAAGTAAACATAGAGTGTGGATTATAAAATGGGAGTGTGGATTTCACTCCTCATTATATATGCACAATTTTATGGCGGCTTGCTTAAGGTTTAGGGTTTCCAGCTAAGCATGCTGAATCGTCTCCAAACTTCTGACTTTAACAACATTTTATGTGAAACAAAAAATTTATCCAGTTTATCCTCCTCTAAAGATCATATAATAGGACGACGTATTCTCCGGCCCTGATAGAATTTAGGTTTCTGAAAGAGCTAGCACAAAGAAGTCTAGCATGGTTATGCTTTCCCAAGTGCTGCATGGTTCAATACCTATGCACAAGTTGAGCTAAGGATCGCTCAAGTTGCCTATATTTCAGAATATCTCGACCCTAGTTTTAGGTTTGGACTTTTTATAATGTTAGGGGAGAGAATAATTTATTAAGTGTCTTCCATTTCACATTGACTTATCACGCTAATAAATAACTATTAATTGGTTGACTCACAATACTTTATACATGGATGAATTTATAATTTTCACGCGCTTCCTAGTCGTGAACCTCACGCGACACACAATGCTCAAATGCACCCTCAAATAAATAAAATGCTAGTTGTATTTCCAAATATTGTGATCGCAATCCAAATGGGAGCTCCTTCAAATTGCAAGCGGCAAATGATTCCCACACACAGGGATTCAATAATGATACTCCCCTCACTTTAGCCACCTGGTGAAGAATGGGTATGGAGTTTTATACAAAAGGCCTTAGCATTAGTGTGTGTGGTATCATTCCTTATAACCCAAGGATGAGTCTTCATCTTTCTGATGTAGGATTCCAAATGACTCTAATCTAAGCCACACTTTTTCCAGCGTAAACCTCTATAGAATTATGTTCTATCTAGGATCGATCAGCATATATGTTTATATATTTTATGATATGATATTTTTACTAATTTCTTTGCGCTCATTTTGGCTGATGTTTGGAACTCATACAGATCTAATATACTGCAATGGCTGACGACGCTCACAAACGTCAGGTTTTTGCTGTGATTGAATTTGTTGACGCAACTCATTGTCATGAAACTGCTCGCACGTACGTAGGATTTCCTTAATCCTTCACTAGATTGCCAACAACTAGGTGCATATGCAACAATTGTTAGCCATAGATATATGAGAGCCTTTATAACAAGTCTCAAATATGTACATTAACGGCTAGCAACCTTCGGCCCGGGAGTTGGCAACTGTTCTCTATCGGCTGGTTTATCTTTTACTCATAGTCACCTTAATATTACTTGCTAGCTAAATGCTAATATTAATTACATTAACCATATATAGGCTGGAAAAAGAAACGGGCTATTTCTTCAACCTGGCTTATTTTGAACACTGCTTTGTGCGGGGATATTTCGAAGAGGCTGAGGACTACCTGGCTGGCTTTCTTCCAAGTATCCACTGTAATGTCTACTCCGTCAATGTTTACTTCGAGTTAAACTGGCAAAAGTTTCTGGCGGTGCTTGATGAGTAAGTAACACTTATATTAGCTATAAGTCTATAGCCTTCAAACTCGTCATGCGTGCTTTACCTTATTTAACTAATTACTAATGCGTATAAATTGGTGCACTACAGGAACGACCATACTGAGGCGCAAATAATCATTGACGAAGATCTCAGACCCTTTAAGCCGTACCACCCCAATCTGGTTGTTTCTGCAAGCGAGTTTGAACGATTTTCGGTATGGATTGAAGTCTAACGATTTATTTTAAACGCTGTGACACACACACACACACAGAGGCGCGAGGGTTCTAGAGCGGACGTCCGCACTTCGCTAAAGTGCGGACGTCGATGCTTCTGCAGCGTTTCAGGCGGCGGTGACTGTGTGGGGCTTGCCGGACGGAGGCCAGAGGCATCCCAGCCCTCTTCTGGATAGTGATCGAGGACGGAGGGAGATCGAGGACGGAGGGAGATCGAGGTTGAAGGATTCTGGGTAGTGCTGCAACTGCAAATGCAAGGTTCTGTGCAGCGCTGCAACCTCGTCGCCGGTTACTCCACCCGACTGCAAACTGGTCCGTTCGACCCCTGGCCTCTGTCCGACAAGTGGAACCAAGTCGTCGAGGCCTGAGCAGAGCTGCAGCGTCGATGTCCGCACTTTAGCAACAGTGCGGACGTCATCTTCAGAACATTTTCATACACATACACACACATATATTGACATTAAAGTTTATATATTTATATGGTTCAAATGATTTGCAGGATAATTGTTACCCTGCTTTAATTCTTCATCTATTGCCATCTCAATTTTCTTTTAGTTATGAGTGTTAATCTTAGTCTGTGATTCAAGGTAACAATTATCCATTTCGAATTAGAATACTATATGTTATGTGATTACATTTATTAGAACATACATGATACACCAAACAAGTCCAAGTATGAATCTCTATTGATTTTTGGAAAAATCGGATGCTAAATGTATATAAAACAAAAGACATGAAATATACTTCATAATAACAAATTAACATTACTTTAAAATTCGAGTACAACATATTATACTTTATTATCACTCGTCATGTTGCTTGTATTTTTCTTAACAGTTTCATGTTGCTCATGTGTTCACAATAACGTTCTAGAAACTAAAGATGTTTTCTTACATCATCTTTATCAGTTTATCTTACTCAATTACACTACTCATGCGTTGCAGCCCCGCTACAACTTTATGTTATCAAAGACAACTAAAACAAATGGTTAGAACTTTAGCTCAAGAGGTTTAAGGCCACAAATTGAAAGCTCATTGTTCGAAGTCATTGAATTACCTTTCTCGACCGATGTCCAAATTGGAACCTCCTTTCGGGCTTTCAAGTCCGGCTAAACGCTTAGAATTTGGGAATATTGGAACATCGTTTGTGTCCTAATTAAGTAGTGATAGAACCCATCATTTTATTCAATTCATTTACCAATATTACATCAAATAAGGGGTTAATGATTAATAAAATCAAATAGATATTGAATAATTATGCGTTGGCCGGGCCAGACGGAACTATAGCAAGCTCTCCCACTTATATAACATAGTTGTCTTATCGAAATGCCATTAATAGGTCCCACTATAAGCAGGACAACATATCTTCTCGTCGTCTTCGCCAGTTTTGATTTTCTGGACGTTTTTCTTCTAGGCCATCCGCACCCGTCAGTTTCTGGAATATTTTTATCAGTTAAAAATTATAAAATATTTACCAAAAAATTTAAAATATTAATGCTGTGATATGTGGTGCCAATAGTAATTTTGTTTACTTCTCTGCCGTTTATACATATCTCACCTTACATAAATCCCAGCAAGTGGAGCTAAAATCAGAGACACAATCACAATTGTTCCTCTGCTCTTCAGTCTTGAAACTCTCAACTTCTGAGGTGAGATTTCAAGACCTTTGCTTTTTCATTCTCATAGTATTTTTTTGATCAGAAGCTTCTTGCTTTAAATTTTCTGGATTAAAAATAGTCTGAATTCATTTGTCAAGTTGAAGATGATCATCTGATGAATTGTTTGCTCTTTTGGGTTTTTTCTTTTTCTTTTGGATTGTTGATGATCCTTGTTCTTTGTTTGGTTGATATGAAAATGAAGGAGAGAATTCTTTGCAACCCAGATCATAACAGTCACCTGTTTCCTGGGTTTTGACTCTCAAAGAACATCTGTAATTATCAATTTTTTATTTCTTTAAAATTTGGTCCAGTTTAATTGTTGCTTGATAGCTGTATGTGGACACTACTACTAATTAATGAGAAATCAGAGAAAGCAAAATTGAAATTTGTGGAGCTCACTGTCTAGTTGATAGACTAGTTTTACTGTTGTAATTTGGTTTGATTTTATTGTTGTCTTTAATAATTACTGATTTCATCTGATGGTACATGAAGGTTCCAGACTCTCTACCTTGGGCATTGTGGGATGTCTAATCTCAGTGAAGATCTTGTGTTCTTGGTCTTAAAGTATTTGGATGAGGAAGGTTATAAGGAAGCCGCCCACATGTAGGTTTCTCTATCTCTATATCAATACACGTGATACATTTGTTTTGTTAGTCAAAATGTTGCTGATTTTCGAAACTGATCGAGTATAGGCTTCAGCGTGAAAGTGGGCTTTACTTTGACATGAATTATTTTGAAGAGATGATGCTTAGTGGAAAATGGGATGAGGCAGAGAAATACCTCTCCGGCTTCACAAAGATCAATGACAATAAGTACTCGACTAAGATCTATTTTGAAATCAGGAAGCAACATTACTTTGAGGCACTTGACAAGTAAGAATGATCATTTCTAAATAAGCATTCTCTACAAAATATCATGTTCTAAAGAATTTTCAAGATGATATGGGTTGGGTATTGACAGAAAATGTCGTGCCGAGGCTTTAGATGTCCTCACAAATGATCTACGAGTTTTTGCTAAAGGTAACGAAGAGCTGTTCAAAGAAATGACTCAACTTATGACATTTGAGAATATAAGGTATGACTTCTGTACTAGTTCATGTAATTTCATCCATTCTGACTGTGACTTTCCCATTGAGCTGTATTACTTTCTATCGGGACCAACAGGGAACACGAGTCACTCTCTATGTATGGAGATACAAAGTCTGCAAGGAAGGTTATGATGAAAGAAATCAGGAGGGTAATTGAGGCAAATCCAATTTTCCGTGGTAGACTGGAATTTCCTATCGTCAAAGGCGAGAGATTACGGCGTCTGATTAACCAAAGGTAATACTTCTGCACAGTAATCTTTCTTCATCTTCTTCTTCTTCTTTTCATTTCTATTTGTTGATTTATGTTGAATTACATTGAATTGTATATTTTGTTAATTTGTGTGTCTGTTTAAGAGATAAACTGGATTTTTAACATATTTGGTGTAAGATTTAGTGTTCTTATTTTTGCCGTAATATTTTGTGGCTTTCTATTTTTATTTTTAATTTTTATCTTTATTGGGAGAGGGACTGACTTACATATTTAACTTGACAGCTTGAATTGGCAGCATATGCAATGTGAAGATCCTCATCCAAATCCAGCCATTGACACCCTGTTCGTTGATCATGTTTGTGACCCACAGGTCTGTATACAACATTCTCCATCTATTGAGAATAATGCAAAAGTAAGAAATGTTCTGGAGATTTGAATTTCTCCATTGAGTATGTTGTTATTATCCAAGTTATTCCTGCTTAATAGTCTTTTCGGGTTCTTCTAACATTGTTCTAACCTTTTGTGCTTAGCCTTCCCAGACCATATCATATCAATCTCCAACTTGTTCTGTGAAGTCAAGTCTAACTGCCGTTGCACAATATGCATCGCGTATTGGAGGATCTTTCCCTGCAAAGAATCCAGGTATTGAATCAATCGTTCCAATAATGTCGTGGTGTACTGTTACCATCCATTTTGTTTTTGCTTTCAGAGTTATTATAAATGACATATTTATGGCTGCAGCTACTAAGGTTATTGAGGATTCTGTTGTTTTATCCAAAAGGATGCCCATTGTAACTGTGGAGGAGGTACTGGATCCAAATTCTATGCACGGTCACCTAATATAAATTGTTTAGCTTCTTTACCTTGGTTTTCTTACATTTTCTTAGGTAACATCAACTATCGCTGATCATGGCCAAAATCATATCTCCGAACTTGTCATATCCAAATATCTTCCCAGCACTGTTGTCCGTACATTGAATGAGGGGTCATCTCCAGTGAGCATGGATTTTCATCCCGTTTGGCTTACTGTTCTTCTAGGTTGACTGATGAGAAATTATGGTTTACACTACCATTTCAGGGTGATTATGTGAGACAACTATTTGTGATAGTGCACTCATGAATTCTTCTAATGCAATTCTTCAGTTGGAACTTCTGCTGGGGAAATAGGACTGTGGGATGTTAGCTGCGGCGGAAAAATGGTTGCCAGAAACTTTAATGTTTGGGACCTTGGAGCATGCTCGATGGCCTTAAAGGTGTGTATGCATCTGGATGTGACCCTCTCAACCTTACATTTTAACCCATGCCAATTATATGCAGGTAGCACTAGAAAAAGATTCACATGTCTCTGTTAATCGTGTGTTATGGAGTCCTGATGGTTTCGTATTTGGTAAGAATGTTAGGAGACTTCAGTAGTTAAGTGGTTTATAGTTTTTAATTTTAATTTTTTCTAGTTCATTTTCGCTACTTTAATGCTTGTTGTTTGAACAGGGGTTGCATATTCAAAACATGTTGTGCAATTATATTCTTATATTGGAGGAGATGAACTGGATCAAATATTGGAAGTAAGTTGTTTGAGAAAATATAAATTCTCAAAGTGAAATTCTCAAAGAGTATGTGATTTTAAATCTGCCAGTGAATTTTTCATATGTAGATTGATGCTCATTTGGGTGGTGTAAATGATTTAGCATTCTCTTCTCCCAAAGGGGAACTTTTGGTCATAACCTGTGGTGATGACAGGACCATCAAGGTTGGTTTTGTTACATCAGATAGTTGAATTTCATGTCGTGGTGATACTGACGGCACATTCTTTAATGTATGTTTAAGGTGTGGGATGTGGTTAGTGGTAACCGATGCTTTACTTTTGAAGGTCATGATGCTCCTGTTTATTCCGTCTGTCCTCATATCAAAGACAATATCCCTGTAAGGGTTACTTTGGCTATGATTGCTTGTTTTTGATCCTTTGATGAACTTTGTTTACTGTATATTATGTGACACTTTCTCACACATCATGGTGCAGTTTATCTTTTCAGTCTCAAAAGTTGGCAGGATCAAAGTGTGGTTATATGACAATTTAGGAGACAGAATTCATTATGATGCTCCTGGTCTTGGTTGCACCAAAATGGCTTACAGTGCTGATGAGAGGTCAACTTAAATAGCCTGGACTACAATTACCTTTTTTCTTTTCTAGATTGATACATGTGAAAAGTGATGCCAGTTTCATTGAAATATGGTCTGTGCAGGCTTTTTTCATGTGGGACCAGTAAAGGAGGGGAATCATACCTTGTTGAATGGGATGATACTGTTGGTTGTTTCAAAAGAGTTTACAAAGGACTTGGGCTAAACCCCTTGTCTGCCGTGCAATTCGATATAACCAGGAACCAGCTTTTGGCTGCTGGTGATGACCATATGGTTAAATTTTGGCATATGGACAACATTCAACTTTTGAAAGCCATTGATGCTGATGGTGGATTGCCAGTAAGTTCATCATGTTTATCTTATCCTAGAAGAATATCGATGTGTATGAAGATCTTGGTTCAATTGGCTTTTAAATTTTTATGATTCCAACCAGTATTCAAATTTCATTGGCTAGATGATAAAAGGAGCAATCTTAATCATTTATTTTCTCCTTTATCGCTAAATAGGCAAATCCACATATTCGCTTCAACAGTGATGGCACACTATTAGCTGTTTCTTCAAGTGGAAACCAAATCAAGATACTGGCAAATGCTAATGGTCTTGATTTGCTGCAAGGATGTGGGAATGATTCTATTGATGCCTCTGGAGTTGAATCTGAAACTTCAAGAAAGGTCAGCATCTCAAAGCATCTACCTCTTTGTTGTGTTATTGAATACTTTCCTGATAATGCACTTAATTTTATCTGCCTTGCTATCGGTGATTTGGAGCCGATGTCCTCATGCTGGAGAAATTTTTTTTTTTCCTTTTTTTTTTTGTTGTATGAATGTTTAATGTTTTGAAACGGTCTGTCTTTCTTGAAATTAAAAGTATCTCTTAGCATGTATAATCAAAATAGACTTGAATTCTGTAGAATGGGAATGTGGCAGAAGTGAATTCAAAAACAACAGGAGAAGCCACTTACGGAGAAAAGGCATGGGAAACTATTGAGAGACCTTCTCAATGCCAATCTTTGCAGCTATGTGCTGATGTGAAAAGAACCAAGGTATGAATTTATTTTCATTCTCTGTCATTTTATTTTCTCTAACTTCTTTATTCCATCTACCAAGGTTATATGTTTTCTTCATGAACCATGTCTCTTGGATGGCCATTTACAGTGTAAACTTTAGCAGATTTCTTCTTCCAAACAGAGAATGATGATGATTATGTACTGTTTAGTTCATGTCAAATTGGTGAAAATAATTCAGAGGATTGAAGTCTCAAAATTTTGGGAATTCACGTATTAGGTTTCAGTAGTAAATTTTCAAATGTTTCAGTAGCTTTTCATTAGCATTGTCTTTGGCAATGCAGATATCCAAGCTGATCTACACCAATGCCGGTGACACCATTTTGGCATTAACATCAAATGCCACTCATCTACTCTGGAAATGGCCCCAGAACGATCTTAGTTCTAGTGGAAAGGTGATGAAGTGGGCAACAGCCAATACTTGTTGTTGTTTTTTTTTTTTTTTTTCCATTTGAAGTCCCATTTTCTCTTTTGCAAACTGGAATTAGTTAGTTATGTGATTCTGATCGATGATACTTGATGTAGGCAACTACCAAGGTTCAACCTCTTTTATGGCGACCAACGAGTGGCTTACAGCTGATGAGCAATGACGTTTCCAGCACCAACCCTGAAGAGGCCATGCCATGCTTTGCTTTGTCCAAGAATGATTCATATCTTATGTCAGCATCAGGAGGGATGATCTCCCTTTTTAATGTTATATCGTTTAAGGTAAACTCGAGACAAAAATATTATTCTAGAATCTACCTGATTGTATTCTTAGACTTCTTTGTTTTACAACACAGACACTGAGGAAAGTCATGGCTCCACCACCTGCAGCAACATGCCTTGCTTTTGATCCTCGAGACAACAATGTAGTTGCTATTGGCATGGATGATTCCACAATTATGATATATAATGCTCGCTTGGATAAGGTAACTAGTGTACTTGTAGAAACAAGTGACGATGCTGTCATGAAGTAAACCCAGAATGTTGATCCTAATTGCCTTCATTTTTCAGGTCACAAATGCGCTTGCTGGTCACACCAAAAGAGTCACTTCCCTTGCCTTCTCTACCTCTATGAAATCACTTGTTTCTTCTGGTGCTGATGCTCAGGTAAAGAGGATGACTCTTTTAAGAAAGAACTAAAGAAATAAGTACTTGCAGACTTATTTAAAATATTAAGTACGATATCTAATATTAAGTCAACATCGTTTATGTCATTTAATTTTCTCCCTGCAGATTTTTGTGTGGAATGCTGATGAGTGGAAACTACAGAGAAGCAAAGCACTGCAGATTCCAGATGGAAGCAAATTGAGAGCATTATTGCAGGTTCCAGATGGGAACAAATTGAGAGCACTATCAGACTCAGATACCCATGTCGAGTTTCATGAGGATCAGCTGCATTTCCTAATCGTACACAAGACTCACCTTGCAATATACGAAGTGAAAGAATTAGGATGTGTGAACAAGGTTTGTCTCTCACTAACAGATGCATCATGATCTGTTTGAGGATATAAATGATCAAAGTTTTCTATTTGTTTGTGCAGTGGGTCTCAGATTCTTCTGAACCAATTTCCCATGCAACGTTCTCATGTGATAGCCAGACAGTATATGCCAGCTTTGTGGATGGAACCATAGGCATATTTGACGCTTCTGTTCTTGTACTATGCTGTCGAATCAAGCCCTCCACTTACCTTCCTGCTGATATAAGGTATACCGTTGCTTCATTATCTGGTAGCTAGTAGCTTCTCCAGCTCACCATGCATTCTTTTTTAGGCTTTTCCATAGAATATTCCAAGTTTCTAGTCACATATATGCCTATAAATTTAAAACTAAACTGATTTCCAAAAATCTTTTGCACATACTCATCAATAGACATGCACATACTCAAATTAGTCATTGAGCGTAAAAGTGCTACGAAATGGTTATCTTAAAACAGCAGATTTGCTACCTTGGAAAATCAACCCATTCCCTTAACGAACTGTGGTCTAATCAGTAAACTCCCGTTTAGCTCATGTTGTTTTTGGTTGTTGCTAGTTGCAGTTATACTGTGTACCCACTCGTCATTGCTGGGCATCCACAAAAACCAACCCAGTTTGCCGTTGGACTCTCTAATGGTGAAGTTCATGTGCTTGAGCCTTCAGAATCAGAAGGCAAATGGGGTATATTGCCAACGGTTAAAAGGAATTTGGAGGGCAGTGTGTCTGCAAAACCTACCTTTCAGGGCTTCTTGTATGAATAAATCTGAGAGAAACAATTTTAAATTTAAGAAACTCTGTAATCTGTGTAATTTTATGACTAAGATGAAAAATTTGCACTCGTTGGTTCTGTTTTAGCTTTCAAGTGTTATTCTGTGCAAATACAGATCGATTACCTTTTAAAGGTTCCAAAAAATCTGTTATTGAACTCATCCACTACTTATATTCTTCACATAAAACCTTATATACCAATGCTTTATGCTAAGCTACCCAAGGTGACTTCTGGTTGAAAATTTGAAATTCACAAGATCAGTATATGATTTCAACATCTTTCTACCAAGTCATTTCGAACCAAAGCTCAAGTCACCAAACGAAATATTACCAGATAATTATAGATTTTCATTAAAAAAAAAAAATTATAAGCGTGTATATAGATGGCAGAAAAAGAAGAGGACACTAGTTCATAGTTTGGGCTCGAGTATTGGAGCCTTTCAAGATTAAAAAGATAAACCCATGCGTGAGGCAACATGATCCTTATATTAGTATCTACAAGCAGGGACGATTCATGAAATGCATATTTACTCGAATTAAGCATTACAGTTGACTTGATAAAATTAAATTGCTGAATGTCTTGATCGAATAAATCTTCAAGCATCCAACTTTGCTGCTGCGGATGCATAGCTTACGCTGCTGTCCCTCATAGTTTTGCACTGACTTGACTGCTCATACCTGAGGAAATTGATCTTTATGTTTGTTGAGCAGTTTCTCAGCATCTGCATTCAGAGTAATATAATTGAAAGGTGAGAAATTTAAAAAGTAAAAAAGAAAAAAAGAAGAAAAAGAAGCCTCTATAAGCAATGGAAAAGAAGCACTTTATAGTTTAGATAACTAAGTTCAATTCTTGAGCAAAATGGCCGATCCCTAATATGTCAACATAAATGAGAAATAACATGGAAATAGATGTCGCTTTCATTATACTTGTCTCTCCAGAGAGAATGGTCTAAGATCCTAGAAACATAAGAAATTTTTTAAAGGATGCCAGTGTTTTATATTGATGGGGAAAGTTTTACAGCTGAAACAGCAATATATCCCTAGAACAGGTCCAAATAGTCAAATTATGTTTATAGCCTTTTTATCCCTGCTTCACCTTAGGAGGCCATTTTCTCGCATCAGTTGGGATGTGATATTATTGCCAAAATTAAGAAAAGATAGCTTCCCCTTTAGAGACTAATGGAACTATATGGGGAACTTACATGAAGAAAAACGCTTATTGGATGGCGCCCACAAATGGTGTTATCATACTCCGACAGATACTGTTTGAATGCATCAGGATTCCCTGTTTCTATTATATCCATTCCCATCCTGTCCAAAGCCTCAATGGATCTGTGTATGGCCCCGTGTTTCTTGTCATAATGCACGTAGTTGAACCTGAGAAAGCGCAACATGCTCAGGCACGGTTAACATCTACCCAGCTTCATGCATATGTTCAGAAAGCATGGCACGAGAAGAGAATAAGCAAATCATGCCAATCATCATCTTAACATATCAATTCATATTACTACGAAATAGCATTCATAATGATATGTTTAGTGTGTACTTCGTAAGTAATATATAAATTGCATCCAACCATTGCTTTGTCTTCCTGGGTAATAGTCCAAAGAAATTATGAGCTCTAAAAGTAACAGGTAGGTTCCCAAATGCAATAAGAGCCGTCAGTATGTGTCTGTATGTGATAAGAGTTTGAGAGCCTAGCACACATATGCGCATATCTCTCAAGGCAACATACCAACACCGTAAGATGGCCTCATCTAATTCCAGAGCATTTAGTTTAGATATGCATTGACACTGGCACTTGTGCTAGCTAGCAATGATCAAGACCAAACTTGTACACAAAACTATGGATAGAACATACCGAGATCCCCAATGACAAAAGTCTGATGACACAGAGAAGAAATTTTTTGGATCATCTACATATTTGGCAAGAAGCTGTCCATACATAGCTTCTGCTTCAGCTTTAAGAGCACCAACCAAAATCGGTACAACTTTAACTGGGTGCCTGCATACAAGTATTCCTAAAAATTATCCCTTCTAGAAATGATTAAAGAATACAACAATTCTACATGAAAATGAAAAAGAAAAATGAAAAAGGAAAAGGTACCCCTCAAAAACTTTAGCAAGGTATGGTAAATGCATTTCCATGCTATGTTCAGCTTCATCAACACGAATATCCATGGTTTCGAATTTTCCAGTAGCTTTTAGCTCCTCAATCACTGAAAAGTGGTAACAAATAAATTTTAGAAAACCCCCTCAAAAGTTAACAGAAATGTAGTGAACCCTTACACATGAAGCATTGAATAGCTCAACACGATGTTAATAATGGGTATCTTCTAAAAATTTCCTCAGCAGAAACAATTAAAAAAAAAAAAATCCACTGAAACTGAGATGCGACTCATTCCCCAAGTTACCATACACACAATCTCCACTATATTATGAGAAATTACATTGCATCCATCATCAAGGCTTATCTAACACAAGAAAGCGAAACCACGAACACACTGTAATCCAACTTTGAAAATCCCCATACCTTCCAAATCAACAGGTAGGTCCCCAATGGGGGTCCTGTAAACTGTGGCTGTTGAAACGGCACACTTTGGAGTGTAGTAGTGATGAGATGGACCAAGAAGGAACACCCGGGTACTGACAACGCAAGTTTCTCACAAAATTAGCAACATGTTGTGGAACTCATTGCAATACCAAATGATCTTTATGGCTTTAAACATGAATCGCCGCACAATACTATAATGTAATCAGCTCCTACTACATCTAGAGAACGAATGAGAAACCATGACAACACAACTCACATGTTTGTTGGGTCAATGTTGCCAAATGCATAGGCGGCAGCACGACCCGAATATGAATAACCTGCATGCCTGAAATTCCACACAAGAATCAAACAATTTGTTAATTTCTGCATTAAGAATCACAAAACAAATTCAAAAAGAAGTTCTTGGAATTGAACTCACGGAGCAATGACACCTCGTACATCAGGAGACTTGGTGAGCCCAGACTCTCTGAGCCATCCTTCAAGCTCTTCTGACAACTTTTTAGCTGAAAGATCAAATCTTTAAGCATAAAAATCATATCTTTAAATCCAATAAGCTAATACTCACTCTCTAATTAACAAAGAAAAAAAAAAAAACAAATTTGATGACTTTAACAAACGCCTCTAATAATTGATGTAGTAATAATCTGTGCATAGGAATTAAATTTTCTGGGTTACTATTTCTGGGCAAGAAAGAAAAACAAGAAAGAAGGAATTAGAGTGTAAGAGAGAGATACTGACGGTTGTCGGTGTACCAAGAACCAGCGTGCGAAGGTCTTCTGACTTTCTCCATGGATGGAATCTCGAGGATGAAGATAACAAGGAAAGCCCCAAAATCGGTGCTAGTGAATTAAGAGAGAGTGAGAAGCAGAAATCAGAATAAGATGCTGCTTTGCTTAGCTTTCCAGCCTTTCCTTATGGGAGAATCGAAGTGGGAGCTGAAACTTCGGAGCGGTGTACTAGTTTTTATTTATTTATTCTTTTGTGTTTTTGTTTTTTTTATCGGGTTATTCTTTTATCTTTTTATTGCAAAAAATGATATTATTATTATTATTTTTTTTACATGCTACCCATTTCTCTTTTTTTACAGATATTCAAATGAGTTCTTTCTGAGATTTTTTTATTTTTTTTAGTCAATAGCATAGATGATTATCTAAAAAAAAAAAAATTAAAGGCAGCTTTCTTTATTTATTTTTAATTTATTTGTTAATTTACTTGTTTATCCTCCATAAGTAATGTGGTGTCATAGTATGTTAAAAAGGGGTATTTAGGTAAAATAAAAGTCCTTTAGGAGTAGGACTAGGAATCCTAATTTTCAAATATATTGTTGATTGATTACTCTATAAATCATAAGTAATTTATTTTAATTATAATTAGCTAATATATCCTAACGTACCGCATATCGTAAAGACCAACGTACCGCATATCCGTATCGTATACCCATATCAAAATGTTCCGCGTTTCAGGTAACATTGGTTGTAACTATGTCTTTCGATGGCTGGTTGCTGACTGAAAATCCTCGTTCTTCTCATCTCAAGCTAGTGAATCCAATCTTGAATGCTCAAATCAGAATGATACGACCGCCGCAGGACTATTGGTGGTTTGACGTTAAGAACATCAAGAAACTCCTTGTATCGGAGTCAACCTCTAGTACTGAGTCAATTGTCACAACTCTCATTATGCTTCTTCATCCAAGGAGATCAATGGTCTACACCAACTATATATTCCAGGTACTAAACTCCGTGGAATACGATGATATAGTATTATAAAGGGAGAACTATATGCCTTGGGAATTAGGGAAGAATGGTTTGGAATTCATGTTTTTGATACAGAACAATTTGCGATTGAACAGTATCATAGTATTCGTGGCATAGCTAATAATAGCAAAAAAGATGAGGCACACTTAGTGGAGTCTGGTGGAGATCTCTTGTTCGTAAGAAGACAACCTAACGACTTGCTTCAAACAGCTGGATTTGATGTTTTTAAACTAGCTAGGGTTAGGAATTCTGGCGACGTCAATGCGGTCAAGTTGCAAAGCTTGGGAGATCATCAAGCATTGTTTTGGGGAAGAGAAGGATGCTTTTCTCTACCAGTTGGAGAATCTTCACAATTTGAAGAGGATCATATATACTTCACTCTCATCCTCAAAGAACAACCGTTGACTGAGGAGTATGGTGTGTATTCTCTAAAAGATGGGAGCATCAAACAAATCCCCAATCTATACCTACCAAGGCCACCTTCATCTTCAACAAGATCATTCTGGTTTTTCCCAACAGCGTTGTAACCTAAAAGTGGACTAAATATTCACTCCGATCCCTAATTTTTGTTAGTAAGTTTCAAAATTTATGTTGTGTATTGTTGCTATCAATTATTGTATTTATGCACCTTCTTTTGTGTCAAATAAATAAATCAATGTTAGTTTACTTCATCTTATCTTTCTTTCTTTGCAAATTCTCTGACAGATTACTCCCATCCCCTCATGGCTATCACCATCTTTAACAGAAACAACTTGGTTTGTCCCAACAACCAAGAAAAGAACAGTATCACAGAAATGAACAGAAACCCTCCATTGCTGTTTAGTAATTTCAAATCTTGTGTGTAACTTGTCTTTTGTTGCTACTGTCATTATTTTCCTTCTTTTGTAAAAAAGAAAATATAATATTGTATTCATGCATCTTGTAATTCTCTTTTTGCATTGGACTTCATTTCAATTATTAGCACGATATTTTGTATGAGAACTCATGTAAAGGAAAAATAGCATTCTCTGCTATTGTACAACCACAACAAATCATTACAACTTACAAATAAACAATCTATGATGTATAACAAACATGGACTAAGCAGGCAAGTAACAACCAAAATATTGTTGCCACAGCTTATTCTTTGAATGAACGAATCCAATCCAATCCTATACCCTATACCCCAACTGTGAATAATTGCTCTCTAAAGAATCTCCAATAAATAAAACAAGTGATATGGGACTGGTTTTGCAAGCCAATCTCCCACACCAAATAATCAAATTCAAACACTACACAAACCTTTGTTGCTCCCAAAGCAAACAAGAAGATTCACTCAACAGTCCATTGACAAAAACAAAATTACCTGCATTCACCCAAGAAACAGAGATTATGTTTCGTTCAGTCCAGTTATATAATTTTTGCACTGAGCATGAAAAATTCAAAGAATTGTAGTGACTGCTAAATCAAGAAATCGATATGCCAAACAACAAGAGCTGGAGTTCAAATTGAATATGTCTTCACTAAAGAATCCATTTTAAAATTCAACTATTTCATTTGAATCATATTGTTCTACTAAATGATAGAACCAGAGCATCTATATGTTAATAGTTAGAAAGAGCTAAAGTTCAGATTTGTCTTCACTAAAGAATCCTCTTAAAATTTAACTAATTTGTTTGAATCATATTGTTCTTTAAAATGATAGAACCAGAGCATCTGAATGTTAAAGTTAAAAGGCAGCATATTTATGAAATTCTCAAATTAAAGAAACAAGTTACCTGTGCAGCCATGCAGCCTGCAAACTTTTGAATAAGGAAAACTGTCAAAGCCTCCAAAGAACACCCAACTAACAATGAAACAAAAAGAATTCAAGCATGCTCCAAGATAGAATGAAGTTTTGGGACGCGCCGACGCAACAGTGGTTCAAGCCGGAAAGAGGGAACACCAAACTTCCACCTCTTAGCATCATACATTTCATTCCACGCCTGTATTATCTCATCAATTTTGAACCCCATACCTGCAGTTAAATGGGCAAATTGATCATATGTCTCAAATTTTAGAATTTGTAAAAAGTTTCCAGGATCATGTGTCTTTTACCTTCCACTGCAGTTTCATTGGAACAGTGATTCTTTATCATCACAGCTATATCTGTTGGAGACGCTCCACAAAGTTCAAACTTCTCAATGGCAACTTCTAAACATTCCTCCCAAGTTGGTAGCTCTAGCTTATATTCCACGACAGAACGCTCATACAGCAAGGTTCCCCACAGGAGGTATATTTGTGACTTCATATTTGTAGCTTGTTCTGCAGCTTCATCAGCAGACACCTCCTCAAATAGGCCATCCAATCCCATTTTCTGCAATTGGGCTTTATACTTATCTTCTTTGGAGAGTCCATTTAGACGCCGCTCTTCCATCTCCTCCCACAATAGCATTCCTTTGTCCATGCTGTCCTCAGCCTTGTTATAAAGCTGAAGCACCTCTGAAGAAGGCTCAGTTTGCAACTCAATCTTGCTTCCAATCGCATAGTACCAAGAAAGCTTTGCTTGTTCAAACTGTTGTTGGCCAAGTGCAAGATAACCTTCGTAGAAGTCTGGCTTTATTTTCACAGCTTCTTCATACCTACTCTCTGCCTTCTTATACTCTTTCTGTGCCCATTCATATACAGCCTTAATCTGTTCAATAACGGTTTCCCTTGAAGCATCTTCTGGCAAGGATGCCCGCTTCCTTGCCTTAGACATGTGGACATTTCCCCAATTGAACAATGCCAAAGCCGCCATCTCTTGGAACTTAATTGCAGCAATGTCAAAAAGTTCTTGAGCATCATCAAGTGTTACAGTGTCCTCCATTGCCTCCGAGTAAAGCTTCACCCCAATTTCGTGAAGATCCAAGTATGAACCAGAATCGAACCCAACATGGTTCTTGAACAATCTTGCAAACTGGATAATCCAGTCCTCAACACAAGTTGTAGACCCCTTTCCCACTTCTGTATGATTCCCACTGTCCCCATTCTCAACAACATTACTTGGCTTTGGATCTTCCTTACACACTTCCTCTTCACTTGATCCCTCATAAATTGGTTCTTGATCAGCACCGACTTCTGTTATAAAAAATCTAAGTGACCCCCTCATATCACATGATGATTCAGCTAACCTCAACTCATCCGTAGTAGTGATTGTAACCAAATCACCCTCTTGATCTCTATACTTCACCAGAACACCCTTCAAGCCAGGAAATCGATCCCTAACTATCTCCCTGACCAGCCTCATGCTACAATTCAGTGGTAATTGTGCCCATCTTATATCGTCTCCAAACACCAACTTGACTGTCTTTGTAACTATGGTTTCCTCCTTAATATGCTTCTCTTCCACATGATTCATGACTTGTTTCTCTTCCTCAACATGCTTTACGACTGCTTTCTCTTCCTCAACAGTCTTTGTTACCACTTCTTTGTCCTTAATAACTCTCACATTTTCTTCCACAACAGCCTTGTCCTCCGTCTTCTCCTCAACCCTCTTACCCTTCTTCTTCTTTAGCTTCTCTTTCACCACTTTACGAAAACGAGCGGCAGGGATCTGCTGTACATTAGCAATACCAATTTCTTTCTCATAAAAAACAATCCCCTTTTCGCTCATCACCGTCTTCACGCTCTCCAAAATCTCCAATGCATTTAGATTATTCGGCTCCATACTCAAAACGGTATTAACATCCCTCAATGCCAAATCCAACCTATTCAAAGCCTCATAACACCTCGACCTTCTCAGCAGCGCTTTACTGTACCTCGGTGACACCTCTAATGCCAAATTGCATTCGTTGATTGCCCGAGGATACTCACCGAGACCCATTTGCATATAACAAGCAGCCATGTTACTATGTAAATGAGCAACATCAATATGGTTCTTGGGCAGCAGTTTGAGCGCTTTCTCATACTTCAACATTGCGCCTTCACTGTCACGCTTCTGGAAGAGCTTGTTACCATCTTCTCTGAGCTCTTGGGACATGTTGATGAAGATTGCAGTGTCTTCATCCAAGGCTTTCGAGTTTCGATCCACAGCTTTGCTCTGCTTACTCCCAGCATTCCCAGGCTTCTGCACATCATGGTCCTTCTTCTTCCCAGTTGGCTTTCCCATTGATATTTCAACAACACACGACCACAGAAAAAGAGCACCCCCAAAACAAAGGGTTCTGAAAGCTCTGTTTTAACCAAAAACCCTTCTCATAAAATGAGGAACATACAGAAACCGCCCCCAATATGATTATATAGAAGCTTATTAATTTGAATTTAATGAAATCCAAGGTATAATTACACAATTCTATAACCAAATACAACTGTAACAGTTTGACAGCCAGAGGAAGCTAAACGGCCCCAAAATTGTAGCTCAAGTAATTCTAATAAGAAAAGGTATAATCACAACCCACTTTGACAAATAAGCAATAAGAGCACCAAGACCCCAAATACTAATTCCACAAATGAAAGTAAAAATAAAATAAAAATCCAGTCTTTTGAACCTGATTGATGTTTTTTGAGGCTGCAAAATCAGCAATTTGGGGAAACTGATCCAGAGACAACCAAGAGCCTAATTACAAGTTCATAGAATTTTAACGACTTGTGTTCTGTGGATAGCTGAGAGACAAAGACAGAGTGGGATATCAATGGCGTCTCTGGCTGCAAAAATGGAAAGGTACCACCTTTGCTTGCTGGAAAGAAGTTTTCTCTTTCTTAGGGTTTCCTCAAACACCAAGTCAACGTTCCAAGATTACACTGTCGCTCTCACCTTCTCCGAGAGCGCGTGTATTGACGCGCCATCTCTAAGAAATAACTGGGAAATGGCATAAACTATAAAGCAAGCCAATCGTGTTCAGGTGTGACCCACGCGTATGAAAGAGGTGGGCTATTGGAGGTAGCCAAAGGGACAAACATCCATCCGTGTAATTAAATTTACGGTCAGTAGGTTAACCTAGCTAAGGAAGGAATAAAATCTTAGTGGGCTCCACTCGTACACAGAGCATATTCCAGTATTCCAGGAAAAGAAGGTGCTGTTTTTCACGACTAAATTCCTCGCCTGCGTTATTTCCTTTTGTTTCACAGACAGAAATAGTATATGATGGGGACTTGCCTATAGGGCCTCGGCGCAATGACATTGAGGTTTTAAGTTCGAATTCTCATCCTTGGATATAGTGCGGAATAATTTCTTGTTTAATCATGACCATGGTGTAAGAGTGAGCTGGTGTAACACAAGTAATGGGATGTAAAGTGCGGAATAATTGAGTAAAGGTAGGGTTGGGGCTAATATAGTGCTGCTATAGCTGAGATGATGCTGCTAATAATCGTGTAAATGTCTGACCGACATCTGTTGGCAGCTCATATGGGATAGGCAACAGCAAAGCCAATGCCAGTTGCTGCTCAACTGTAATCTGTTCTGAGATCTGCGTTTAATCATTTCGAGTTCATAATGCTAAACAAAACCCGACATTCATAAAAACCAAAACTGATGTAAGTCGTAGCAAATCTGAGTTTCTTTTATTCAGGAGCGAGCTATAGAACAAAAAAGCCTTACGGTCATTGGTTCAACTGCATTCTTCATGCACACTACACAAAATGGAACTCCAGACTACACTAAAAAGAGGGAGACTGGGGACTTGTCGATGCGCAGATTATAGCAGTTGTTAGAGCTATAACTTAATCTAAGACTACTTACAGGTTACATTCTAGGATTTACAACACGATTAGATTCCTTGGGCTATCAAAACCAATTCACCATCCTAACGTAAACTGCAGATCCATGTAAACAAGCTGAGTTAGTCATGAACCATGATTCCCGTCTTCACAGGTTGAGCAATGTCCCTTTCGCGCTGGCTTAGAACAGTAACAAACTCATCTAAGCTTAAATTTCCATCTCGATTCGAATCAAACACATGAAAGATGATTTCAACCACATCGTCGCTGAGAGCTACGCCACACACCTGCATTCATTAACAAAATCATGATATATAATTTTATACTTGATAATCTGTTGCCTGAGATAATCAGAACAGCTATGTCAAATTATGAAAAGCAACATCTTATCTGTAACAATGTAAGGCAACAGCTGCTCCCCAAACCCATCCAAAATATTCTGGGAATCTTGTAAAGCTTTAATAATAGACTGAAATAAAGTTATAATCAAGGTAACAAAGACTAGTATCTTACATGAAATGCAGCTCGTTTGAAATCCTCCCGTGTTAACATGCCATTTGCTTTACCGTAGCTGAAAAGGGCCAAAGCAAATGGCTGCAATTTTTTGCGAAGCTCTGCAAAGTTTTTGAACTCCTCGAATGAGATCTGACTGTCTCTAAGATCTGGTACATTGTCCAATTTATCAACCCGATCAAGCAGACTGCTTAAATGACGCATGTCAGCGGATGCAACAATGGATAATGCAAAATCCTTTGCCACCATGGTTCCTCGCTCTTTATAGTCGTAGTGGGAAAACTCCAACCTCAGCATCTACAAATACAATTTTGTATTTAAATTCAATGTTCATTTTAAATAAGAACAAACTACAAGTACATTGCATACATTGCAAGATGCAATTGAAAATGACATTAACTCGTCAGTTATGAATCTCTAAGACTCTAAAGCCTAAACTAAAGTTGTTTTCTTTTTGTAGCGTAGAAGTATAAACCATATTGAATAAAAAGGTGTGTAGCTTGAAACATCTGGTAAGTTCTGATATATATTAGTCCAAATTGAAATTAGTATGCACATCCTGCTAGGCGTATATTAGCACTCTAAAATGCATTTTCGGTTCTTTTTAGACATAGAGAGTGATCACGAGGTTCCAATATATTCAACTATACATTTTCCTAGACAGGGTATTGCCATTTGTCTAGCTAAAATAGATTCATTTGCACCGGCCGTAAATCAATCGAGTCTGATTTCAATTTTCAATAGCTAAATTTGTTTTATTATTGACTATTAACTCATTCCGTATGAATTTAATTCAACGGAACCTACGCTACATGGAAAGGCATATATCCTAGCATGACTGAAGGTAGAGTGCTAAATGCAACAAACTGACCTAGAAAAACCGAACACGAGAACAGTGTATTGGATATTTCAAAAAAGCTAAAACTCTAGGGAACAGAATGATCGCAATCTTACTTCATTGTGTAAATCTCTCAAAAACTTGACAAATTTATCAAGTTGAAGGCGAGCATTCCCATCTTCACCAAAAAAGAACTCCACAAGCCCTCCGTTTTCTACAGAACCCCTAACTTTTAGTCCAGATCGAAGTCCACCCCTGTGTTGAGCACCCTGTCTGTTGCAGGCTCGCATCAATGCCATCACTTTTTTGAATTCTTCCTTGTCAATTTCTCTACATATGATCCAAACATTCAAGTCACGACCGTACTAAATATAATAAAGATCAAGAAAATAGATAATAGCCTTAAAATAAAATTATAGGTACTTACCCACTATCGTCAGTGTCAAACATTTTGAAAGTCACATAGAAACTGGACTCTGGAATGCTTAGTAGTGTTACAAAGAAAATATACCTGTTGAAAGGAATACTTGTTAGAAGTGGCAAAAAAAATGCATCATTGTTTAAATTAAAAATGAAGAAAACAGAGCAACTCACTCTTTGAAGGAAATATATCCGTCACTGTTTACATCAAAAAGCATGAAAAAACTTGAGGGCGAACAGCGCAACTCGCCAGGATTCCTTTCACCTCTCAAATACCCGTCTCTAACAAGGTTGGATTCAGATGGAGGGAAAACAGGAACCACTGCCCTCATGAGATCTTCTGGTCTCATAAGTAATTCTCCCTCTGCTGTACAGGAAGATGCAAAGTACTCGAACACCTATATGAAACAGCAGAGACATTGGTCGTGAAGGGAATATTCTTTACAAACTCAAGCCCCAATAATCAAGCTCTCTAAAATAATCTAGACTTGAATTTCAAGCAAGTCAAGGGAGAAGAAGAGAACATGTTCTTTTTAGGAAACAATAGAAAAGCTCTAAAAGAGACAATTAACTAAATGGCCATTTTGTTGTCAGACATCTATTTACAAAACTTAAAAAAGAAAACAAAATAAACTTTCTACACAATAAAATATAAACAGAACATCCAAAAAAGCATTGACATCAGAGCTAACATAATGTACCATAGATATATAATTGCAATTAAAATCCTACAGCCTTAGCACCCCCAGGCCTTGAGCCTAGAAAATAGATCACCTTCCCTGCCCAAATACCAGAAATCAGGCATCATATCCTAACCCAAACCACGAGCCATTGTCAACTAAACTACATTTCTTTCTATTTCCCTTTTTTTATAAATATTAACGACAATGCCACATTTTCTTACTAACTTATATCCAAATTCAAGTCTTCTATCCGCCACCTAATCCGATAAGTATATTCTGATAATAATCAATAAGTACAATTCTACACTTGTTACAGGATCAAAAATCAGAAGCCCTTACTTTCTGGTACATTTGCAAAGGATAAGATACCAAATTAGGTGCTCGTAAAGTTTTAAACAATAGCAGACACTCATTAACTATATTAATTAATATGAATACCTATGTACCAAAAAAAAATTTAAATAAATAAACAAGTACCTTCTCTGGCGGACTCCGCAACCTTATGCGCTTCTCATAGTTGAAAAAAATCCTTCTCCTATAGGCATCTGCAACAAACCAATCAAAAAATTAAAAACAAATACGACGCAAAAATTTAAGAGAAAATGAAAGTTAAAAAAAAAAAAAATCCAAACCTCCAAAGAGAAACTTGGCCCTAATTTCAGGCAAAGATAATTTCTGCAGCAAAGAACGCGTCGGCCGGCCCTCCAAACCGGTTGACCAGTCAGCGAAAGCCACCGACGACTTCTTGAAGAAATCGGAATCGGGATTAGACCAGTAGAGCAGCCCTAGGCCCGACCCGACCGCGATGCCCGAGATCCATTTGAGGTACGAGTTTTGGGGGTTTTCGTGAGGGTTAGAGCTAAAGCCCGAGACGCTGCTGGCCAGAGAGAGCGGCGAAGAAGGAGAAGAAGAAGGCTGTGATGCTGTGGACAGCTGGGATATCTGGAGCCGTTGGTAGATCGACGGTGCGGATCGTCTGAGGGACATGGGAAAATTGCGCCAAATTTTGCAGAGATGAAGAGTTGAGTTTTGGGAAGTGGAGAGACGACGACGCAAAGCAGGGACAGTTGGAGTCTTCGGAGGTTATATATCAGGATTTTTTTTTTAGGGGCCGTCTGATTTGGTTAAAACCGCGGGCGTACGCGCACATGGTAGTTATGGTAGGTTGGCGGATTGATCGGTGGCGGGCTTAACGAGGTTCCGCGCGGAGAACCCAACAATTACATTAGCGCGGGTAGCCTGGCCCAAACATGTTTTCATATAGTTGAGCTCGTTTTCAGCCCAACCATTTTATATTTAACTCCTAGACCGAAATTGCAGACCAATAATCTTCTCCATTCTTGACGAGTCCTTCGTCAGCTAACAATAATGTCATATTGTTATGATTGGCTTCTACTTGTATTTCTCTTGTAACAACTGGTGGGGAGTTCTATTAGTTGTTAAAGATAAGGTTAATGATGAAGTACTTCAACATTTTTAAAATTAGGGCTTTTGAATTTTTATGTTCCTCATATGACAGATGAGAGGGTTAATAACAAATTTACGGGTTAGGGTTAATTTCAATGTCATGTGAATGTCAAATTGGGTTCCGCCGTGGTTGTTGAGTGGGCTCAAGGTGCATATCGAGACTCATCATGGGTTTTGATCCGAATTCGGTATTGGAGTTTCATTTGGTTGGTCGTTTTGAATTATGGAGTTTGTAATATTTTATTATCCATTTTTATCTTTTAAAACTCTTTTGAGTTTGTTAGGTTAACAATGGTGAGATTGCATTAGCGTTTTCTTTTTTGTCATTATTTTCGCATATTAACAGTACTGCCCTAAGAGAACTTATTTTATTGGTCATTGCATTGTAATATAACAAATTGTTTTTAAAAACCTATTGTTATATCTCAACCAAAGAAAATGTATCATGCGACATACATGTGATTAGCTAATAGTTATTACACATTTTTCTCGGTTTGTTTCTCTTCTCGACTCTCTATATTTACACATTAAACACTCTGTCTTATCGGTTTTTATTGTTCATTGTGAGTAAAATACTCACTCAAAAAACATGCACATAGCATGATCATGATAAATAAAAAAGGTCGAATCAACTTTTCCGTCAACAAGTTTTTTAGTCGAATAACAACACCATCATCAGCTCCACGCCTCCACACCACTTGACATAAAATTTGATGTGAATTCATGTGAATACCCAGAGATCACGTTTGGAAGCATGTAGCTCCCAGCCTCCCACGCAAACCTGACCTCACCTGTATCCGATATGGAAAAGTAGATTCAAAGAATCTCAACCAGAGGAATAGGAAACTGCCAATTTGGTTCAATCCAATTTCCACGAGGAATTGTAACACCAGTAAATCTAGGATAAGGAGCGAGACGTCAACCTCAACCCGGAACAAGAGTTTGGTTTATGGTTGTTGTAATTGTGCGCCCATATGCGTTCCACACAAGAAACACCCACCCTTATCGCCTCATCCCCACCAACGACGTCGTATTAGATCATGGCTGCCAGCTGCTAACAAGTTTCTGTAAAGAATATTGATATGGTCCTATGGACATGGCAACCAACCACCTCCAAAGGTTGAAAAAGATCTTCCATAAAGAAAAAAATAGAGAGCTTGAAGTTGAAGATGCTTCTGAGAAGGAGCCATGATGGCATGAGGGCCACATACATCATCATCACCCATTAATATATAGCATTTCCAGCGTCCCATTCAAGATTCTCCTTTTCCTTTTTTTTTTTTTTGTTTTCCAATCACGGCACCGATCACGCCAGACGTCAAATTTAACGTCTGGTGAGAAGTGATATTAATTGTGGTTTCCAGCCTTCTGCCTTCAAATTTCCAGGTTACGTTCTGTCATTACTTTCTTCATTTCTTGCTTCCCAAACATGCCAGTTATTTTCTCATTAATAAGTTTGGTCCCCTAAAGATTCTTTTCTTTTTATTCAGAATTTCCTTTACCTTTACTCTTGGATTCTTGTTTGGTAAATATCGGAGTTACCATGTAAAAGAATATTCTTATTGAATTTCTTTTTTGTCACATTTAGTATACAGAGATGCAGTTTAGGATCCAATTTTTTCTTTTTTCTTTTTAAACCTTTTACTGTCCTGAAGCCTGAAGTCATGGTTCCTTTCGTCAATTTCAATGGAGACACAGCCTTCCAGATATCCAGTTTTTCAAAGTCATATTTTTCAATATTTCAACCTTCAAAAGTCCATCAAAATAGTCAAATATCATGCCTGCAACAGACGCACCCAGCTCAAGAAAAGTTATTCCAAATTCAAAATTCAAAGGACAGCAATGAGATTAACAAGACAAGAATAACAATGAATAATGAGATAAATGAGGGAATATACCTGGCATAAACCCAACGCAACCTGCTAAACAATACGGCGGGGTAAACGGAACGCAACACACGCAACGGAACTGAACGGTACGAACCACTGAACTGAACGGGACGGGACGGGACGGTGAAGGGTAAGAACCACTGAACTGAACGGAACGGTACGAATCACTGAACTGAACGGAACGGGGAACGGTAAGAACCACTGAACTGAACGGGACGGGCGGTGAACGGGTAAACACAACGGTGAACAATACGAACCCCAAACGCTGCAAACACAAATGGATGGAACGGCTGTGTCACAAAATCGAGAACCAAACTGAACCAGTTTTAAAATTGAAATTATTACCCGAAGATCTGCTAGGGATCTTCCTTGACTAACATTTTATTTTGGAGATTATTTTGGAATGGATTAGATTTAAATGGTTCCGAAAATTGTTCCTTCCAATTTCCATAGCAAATCATATCATTTCAACTGTACAAATATGGAGTTTCTCTTCAACAATGCTGTTTCGAGCTGGCCGTCAGCAGCATCCAGAAGCGCAAAACTCGCCGGGTTGACTCGGCGCCACCGCTTCATAATTCATCCGAGTTGAGCTGGACTGAGCAAGAGCCTTGGATCTGATCTGATCGGATCTGTTCACTCGCGTGCTGCTCGGAGTTGACCCCCGGAATCTAAGATCGGAAAAATAGAGAAACGACCGGAAAATAACCAACCTGTGTTGCTCTGTAAACAAAAAAAATTCAGAGAGATCCATCACTCAGCATCGGCCTTGGACATGACGGAGAGTCTGCTCTGCCTTGGCTGGAACCCGGCTCTCCGCCTCTGCTGGTGCGAAGAAGGACGAATCAGAGCCGTCAAGGCTCTCTTCACCCACTCGCCCTCGACGCCACTGATTCGAACCAGCGAGTTCGTCATGGCAGATCTGCGCATGTTCAGCCTGTTGTTGGGGTACGGCGTCTGGTTTTGATTGTGATGATTCGCACTCCCTTGATTCTTGTGAAGACTGCAGCGAAACGAGCCCGGATGATTCGTCGGCGAGCACATGCACGTCTTCCTAGCCGCCGCGATTGGGCCGTTCTTCTTGGAAGCGGTAATGGATCGGTTCGGGGAGATGGAGCGGTGCTCGATGGAGAAGCGGACAGCTGGAGATAGAGCACTGGAGGTGTAGAGATTGACACGCGTCGGTGAAGCGGAACGGTGGTGGTGGTAGTCCGTGTGGTGGTAGTGGCTGTGGTGGTCCTGGTGGTTGTTGAAAAAGGCGGACGACCGTGACGAGAAGCTGGAGCTGGTGGAGGAGGCGAAAGCCGAAGCGGTTGATTGGATTGAGGCATTGGAAGAGCCGGTGTAGAACCTTCCAGAAGGTGAGAGAGAGCGAAGAACTGGTCCACTGGACCGGGTTCTGGTTCTGGAAGATGAAGCAGATGCAGTCGCCATTGGAGAGATTAGAGAGAGAAAATGTCTGGAGGAGGAGAAAAAGACAGCCGGGTAGGTTTTTTTCTTTTGCCCTAAGGGCCCCTTTGGGGGATTGGTTTGGCAAACCTAACGAGTCTCAAGGGCGGGTTTTATAGATCTGAGGCGCGAGGGCGGGTGGGAATTAGGTGGAAGTTGAGTGGTGATTTGGGGATTTCGGTGTACAGTGTCTGGTGGTTTCTCTAGACGTTGGGAATCTTACCCAACGGCTGTGGTGATAGGGACCTGGCGCAAAAAGACGAGGGTTGGAGCCGCTTGTCCAACAGCTTTTACTGGAGAGCCTGCCACGTTTGGAAACGCTGGCACGTGAATGGACTAGAAACCCAGGTCCGTTACCTTAATTACGGCTTGCCATTTGCTGTTTCGTAGTGGCATTCCCAAACTGACCCGGACTTTAACCTTTTTCCTCCTACTGTCCTAGGTTTCTGTCTTACAGGGGAATTTTTATTTTTGAAGAGAAGACCGGAGGTTTTGGGTCTCTTGGTTACTTTATTGAGAAGTTTGAGATGGGGAGAGAAAAAATTGGGGTGCATAAGTGCATTGCGATTGGGATGCTCCGAATAATAATGATGAGTTAGGTCCTTTTAGGTTGAAATTCATTTCGTTAGGTGGCGTGGTCTTTGTAATGCTCAATTAAGTGTGCACATCTTGTCCTCTAGAGATTTCTTTTTTCAAATCTTCTTTGAAAAGCAATCTTCTTTTCTTTTCTTTTCTTTTTTTTTTACAATATTTTTTACCATACATACATTGATTCGATTTGATTATGATTTTGAATAGATGGATTCACTTTGTTGTGATGAATATGAAGCTTGTCATTCATAGAATTTTAGTTAGTGGTCATCCAACTACAATTCAACCCAAAAAAAAACATATATAAGTTAAATTAGTAGAGTAATGATTATCGTCCCATTTAGCATGTTGCGAATTATTACTATTACGTTAGTAGAATATGTGAAAGAAAAAAATTATTGTATTGCACAATTACATAATTTCGTGATATACTGAATGAATCACGTACCAACTTTGTATGTAAATTCATAATAGTTTTAAATAGAAGTAACTCATCGAAATTGTGTTTACCTATGCGACTTTGCAAGAGCTAGTGCTAAATTACTCGATGTTGCACAACACAAATGACAAAATCTAACTAAACTATCCAAATTGAGCTTTAGAATGGAGAAGAGAATTGAGCTTATCTTGATCTAGATGGTTTGATAGCTTTCGATTGAGATTAGATGTTTTATCATTGTGCCTTGTATAATGTAATTAATCATTTGTAAGCTTGAAAAAAAAAAAAAAAAAAACTAAGTGACGGTTCTTGTACGGACAGTAAAGTCCCCACACATTCGTTTACTAATCCTTGCATACGCATCAGGCTAGAACTACATCCCAATTCTCCCATGTGTAACCTGTTTAGTATTGACTATAGAATTAATGATCAAGTTGAAATGTATGGCTGCTTTAATAGACTAATTCAAATTGGTCAGCATGTCTTAGGATTGAAGAAGAACAACAACAAGAAGCAGAAGAAGGCGGAGAGAATAGACTAATCTTTTACTCTGCAGATTTTATTGAAACTGTTTCATTGAATTATTCTGGATTCTTGAATATAACTTCAATCCTACACATAAACGATTTCCAAGGCTAATGTACAAAAGGGTAATCAGATTCCTTGTTTCACAAGCAAAAATGCATATGGAAAAGTGAAAGTTGATGACGAAGAATTTCTAAACCCAAAACTAATTCGTTCGGCAGTTTTGAACCTAATGAAATTTGGCATAAACTCTTCGCCCAATTCTGATTTGGGGACCAAGTGGAAAGATACCTACCTATTCTATTAGGGGTTGTATGCAAAAGCTCTTCTTCAAAAAGAAGGAAAGGTTCCACCAGAATATAGAATGGTGGTGATGGACGATGATGGTGATTGAAATTCCCTTGCTTTTCTGCATTAATACGTATGGCTCATAGTGGTTCAAGTTCATTATGTTCTGACTTCTGACTCATGCCACTAACATATTGAGAGATCTAGAGTTGGTGACCTAAGTAGTACTCTGCAACTAAAGCTTGACGAACTCAAATTTCATACTTAATATCATAATTTAGCCCACTCAATAGCACAACAATCCGGTAAAGAATGTTTATTTTCTACATTATTTGACTGCGTGGCTAATAGTTCAAGTATTTTGCTTGAAATGAGAATAGGAGATGAAGTTAAGATAAAACAGTTTGATATTACAAATGATGCTTGAACTTTAGTATGTCAAACAACTAGGTATCAAAACTGTCATATTAATGTTTCCCTTCGAAACAGATATCTGTTTTCCTCCCCCTCTTCAATGTAAATTAAGATCTGCTCTGGTGAAAATTGAATTAATCTGAGTATTTTTGATCCCCATTCCTTAGTTGCTAAGACTAGGTTTTGGGTGATTTGGTACTGTAGGTACCTCATTAATCGATTTTAGAGGTTAAGCAGTATCTTGGATAATTTGACCAAACTCAACCTATTATATCTCATAACTATCGTTCCCTTCTTATAGATAATAATTTGTGATATTTACCCAAGAAAATATTAAACTATGCTGGTGTATATTTTTTTGGTTTTTTTGATGAGAGCTCATTCTATCCGATTTGCAGATATGTTGGAAAATCTTACAGAAGGTTATTAGCTAGCTAATCATTGGGCGTTTCACCCTTAACTAGGAAACTTGCCTCCTTCCACAGGATTAGATTCAACCGGCCTATATCATAAGTTGCAGTCCTTAATCCTCATCAATAGACAATAGATAACTTCACATTTGTCAAGTAGGGATTGAGTGTAGCCCTGAATAGTTTAAAACACTATTCTTGTAGAATGATTTAAGCACTTGGTCCATATCTTTTACTAGGTCTTGTTGTCACTTAGTGCTCTTCAAGGATAAGGTCATGAGCTTTAAACAAAGGTTTTATGGGGTATTAATACAAGTTGTTGAGATATTCAAGGAGATATGGAGGTAGACTAATAGGAAGTGGAGGATGATAATAGAGTATGGAGAATATGACAACTGTATGGTCATGGAAGTGACCCAAAGTAATTAAGTAAAGCAGTCTTATTTTAATTTGATGTAGTGGTCACATAGGCGGGGTGTTGCAGATGATTCTATAATCTGGGTTTTGTGCTTAGGAGCTAGCTAGTAGAAAAGAAAGCAACCTTTTACAAGAGAATGAAAATACAGTCTCAACTTTTGACTATGACCTAAAGTAGCTCTGAAAAGCAAAGCAGTCGTATGGAGTGTCCCATTCTTCTATATATGCCTTGGTCTCTTGGGGACCTTGGTTCTTATACATGTCTTAAGAGTTCCATGGTTTTGTTGCGTGAGACAGGCCAAAGAATAAAACTTGATCTTGAACTTACAATAGTGAACGGCGGATTTAGGATACAAAAATGAGGTGGGTTTTCTAAAATTTTTCAGACACTGAGAATTTAAAAAAAGAAAAAAATTTCTCTGTTTTTTAAGAAACACTTACAGAAAATTTACAAAACAATGGAAGAAAGTTGTAACCAAGAAGAAGGAAGGGAGAAAAAAAAAGGGGAAAGAGCAAAAGAAACAAGAGAAGAAAATATTGTAAGCAAAGAAGAATGGAGAAGAAAATGGATGAAAAAAAAGAAAGAAAGAAAAGGAAACGAGGCAGAAAACACAGAAAAATGGGCAAGTGAGGGTTTGAACCCCGTTCGAGAAAGGTTAAAGATGTACTAACTTAGCCAACTGAACCATGGTTGATTTCTTAGAAAGGTAACCACATATACCATATAATATATCTACATAATTTTGGGGTTAGGCTACAGCCCAGACAACCTAATCCGCCACTGAAAATAGTGATTGTATTATGAAACTATAATTTGTTTAAAAGGTATAACAAAAAACTTGTTAAAATTGAGAATGGAACATAAAATTTCATCGTGTTGATACACAGTTTGACATTTTTTATTGGTTCACGTCAATAGCTATGACTATGACTTGGTATATATGTATATTCCTTTGCCCTTTGGCAAAGTTTAGGGGGCAGATGGCTCTTATTGATGGCTACATAAATGATTGCTTGAAGCAAAGAATAGTTTTCACCCTCTGGTAACTTCATATTGGTTTGGATACACTATGAAATAAGATGTTACATGATTGTCTTGTCCATGACAACATAAGCCCTGTAGAGTCTGTAAGGTGGTGTCAAGAAGACTAATGAATACTCCAATAGTCGATGGTGGTTGGGAATGTTCTAAGAAACTGGTTGAGAGCTTGAGGAGGAAGAAACTCTAAACTACGGATCCTCTGTGATTGGTATGGATCAATTGGGGAGGAGTTCAAGGTTTTCCGATCCATCCATAGGAGGCACCACCACTGTACTAGTGGTAGCCCGGCCAAATTGTGAAAGGTGAAGTGAAAGAGAGTATTGATCGTGCGTGTTATTTTAGTCTCACATCATATGAATATTCTTTGAGTGTATTATCGTGCACACACCATTGTTATTTTCTTGAAATTCAGTTAATGAAAACAAGCTCAATCTACCCGTGGATTTAACATGGTATTGGAGCAAGTGTATCGCTTGGAGAGTATTATTGAGTAATGGTTTTCCCTGTTATTGAGAATACTCAATTGACATCACCAACACTAGAATGGCCCAGATAATTCTCTTGGTTTGTTGTTATTGCTTATGCTTTTATTACTAAGAAGTTGTGCGCAAGGTTGGCTACATGATCAACTTCAGAAAGTTGCAAGAGAAAATTTGACAAATTTTAGATTTAGGTGCTAGCTTTTTAATTTCGTGGCTGTTTCTTTCTTTTAGAATTGTACATGAGGGTGAAGTTTCCATTATCTCATCTTTCATTGACATTTTTGTACCTCTTTTGGACTTTGTATTTTTTTTCTTTATTATTAATAAACTGAATAGGGGGACGGCGGTGGGTTTTATTTCCAAAGAGTTGTGCGCAAGGTTGGCTACATGATCAACTTCAGGAAGCTGCAAGAGAAAATTTGGCAAATTTTAGATTTAGGTGCTAGTTTTTTAATTTCATGGCTGTTTTTCTTTTAGAATTGTACATGAGGGGGAAGTTTCCATTATCTCATCTTTGATTGACATTTTTGTACCTCTTTTGGACTTTGTATTTTTTTTCTTTATTATTAATAAACTGAATAGGGGGACGGCGGTGGGTTCTATTTCCAAGAAGTTGTGCGCAAGGTTGGCTACATGATCAACTTCAGGAAGCTGCAAGAGAAAATTTGGCAAATTTTAGATTTAGGTGCTAGCTTTTTAATTTCGTGGCTGTTTCTTTCTTTTAGAATTGTACATGAGGGGGGAGTTTCCATTATCTCATCTTTGATTGACATTTTTGTACCTCTTTTGGACTTTGTATTTTTTTTCTTTATTATTGATAAACTGAATAGGGGGACGGCGGTGGATTCTCAGAGTGGGGTAGACTCTTCACCTTCAAATTTGAAGGTGGGAAATGTTTCCTACACTCTGTCTCTAAAGCGTTAATATTGCTTAATCCCTCATTCTTCAAAGAGAAAAAAAATGATCATACTTAGAATTTGGTCAGAAAGGGAGTAAGCCAGCAAGCCACTCTCAATGTTTCAGATTTTAAGGACAGGCAAATGATTGAAGGCAACCTATAGCAAATATCACAATGAATGCTCACCTGCTAAGTGACTTCCAAAGATAAACAAAGCCAACCACTTTGCAACCAAATTCAACTGTATTCATATGTACAAAACCAGAGAACATGATCCCAATTTTCGAATTTAATGTACTATTTTCTGCATAATATTCTTCTGTAATAATATAGTTAAATAATGGGAATAATAAATCATAAAATTCCAGACGATCAGCAACATTATGAATCTGATCTCTACTTTTGGTTAAGCATTATGAACCTGAATTTATATATAAACTTCTGGTAAAGCATAAAAAAAACTGATCTAATATTACAGCTCACTCAGGATATTTTTCATTTTTTAATGACTTTTAAGTACTGCATCAGATACATGATCCTTATTTATAGGAACTTGTTTCCTTTGTGTCTTTGTGATATGGAGGACTTGTAGAGTACTGGTGCAGAGTACTACAAAACATATCATATATTCTACTAAAATTCACATTCAAGCATAATATTGAAGACCTGTGCAAAGTACTGTAAGGCACATCATTCTGCTAAAACCTTCAGCTTCAAGCATAAGATATCTGCTTCAAATCGTGGAGAAAAATTAAAACAATAATCATGTTGTATCAATAATTGCAAAAAAGAAAAAAGAAAAAATAAAGCCTGCCGCAGCAATTAGATTAAGTTTAAAGTATTATTTCCCTTGTCGATTAGGTCAACCGATGGAAACTGCAGAAGAAAGTTTCTTTAACCTTGAGAAGGTTGCACATGCAAGTTGCCAAGCTGCTTCTAAGTTCTAACAAAGATATTTAATTCTCTAATCTTAATTATAGCTCCTCTATTCTTGATTATGATGCATGTTTTCATCCAAAACAGTGTTTCCTATTACATATAAGTATAGCAGAACATTGAATGGTGTCATGAAAGGCATAGTTGGATTGGGATGAGTCAAATATTGGAGGCCTGGAGCTGCAATGCAATAATAAGAACTTGGGGACCCAAGTTGGTGAAGAACACTTCACATAAGCACATGGATGAGTAGTTCATGAGGGTGAGACCATTTGAGGAAGACAGCTGGGACATGTAGCTAATGAGTACCGTCTTATCTGAGCTATGAAGCACCAAAATCTAATCTGGAAGTTGTGCTATTTTTGTTTATTCTCATCCTCATCTCTATGTCCAGCAGAAAAGTTTATCAACATTTTTCCCAGACCAGAAGGATCTAGATGACTAGCAGAGACCAGGAGGCAAATTCAAGACACGTCTTACTGCAAATGAATTTTATCGGGGTGGTTCCAGGTTCACCCATCCACAATTTATGAGTGGGATAGGACTCTTGTGACTCGACAATTCGAAATTTTGCACACTTACCCTACTTATCCGATTTAGAATTTTGAGAGCGAATGATGAAAATGAGATATTTTTCAATTTAATAGTTGGTCTATTTGAGTGGAAAAGGTTGAATAACATCTTGTCATTTACATGTGGCATAATAAATTGAAGGGACATAAAATTAGGGACCATGAGAATTTAGGGGTTTTGAGATGGCTTCCTCACCGACTCTCCTCATGTCCGCCTCTTGGTGGTGTGACGAGATAAATAGCAATGAAACCATGTTCGGGCTGGTTATTTGGAAAAATTTATATCATTCAATTTTTTTGATTAGACCTAATTGTGACTTTGAGCAAGGGAGACATGTTTGAATAATGTGGATGTATACTGATTGAATTATGGGGTGTGTTTACCAATATTTCAGGAGAGAGGACCCAGGAACAGAACTTTATGAAGACTAGATAAGCCTACTACCATTTGCAAAATGACAACCTTTCCTTTCTTGTAATTGTCAACATCTCATGAAGGTTGTGAATCGAAAAGAATTGCAAAACAAGAAGTGAACATAGAAAGCTAGCATTCAATATGTACCAAAAGTCTGCAAAAACCGAACAGAATCCAAAGGCTAGTACTATTGTTAAGCATAGGGGAATGATGCAAAACTTTCCTTCAAGAAATGTCCTTTTCCCCTTCAGTACCTTGAGCTGATTCAGCCATTGACTCTTTGGTACAAACACGGTGGCGTCGTTCTCTCCCATATATCACCCAGAAGACGAGTGAGAGCATAACCGAAGTAGAGACCATTACCAAGCCAATGTAGATCCATCTACTGTATCTTCTTAGGGCAGGACAATGATCCCTGTATATGTCACTAAAAGTTTCCCTCACAAATGTGCAGTCTTGTAGTTGAACGAGTACAGGAGCGTAGTTATACAAGCCATTACTCAGACTAACTCCAGTAATCATCTGGCTGTAGAATGTCGGGGTCAAACGCCCTGTTGTGGTGCAAATCCCACTGGGTGTAACCTGGCAGACATAGCTTCCCCATACCTGAAAAAATTCTGAGTGAAGGGTTAAAAAAATTGGTCTATAAATGCAATGCAGATTATCCCAAATTTATGTAAGACTCCATCAATCAAGCAGTTAGGTACATTTATGTAATTTTGGAGGTTTTCGGCTACTTTTACCTCTGTTGCATTGTTTAAGTTCACTTCGCCAGCAGTGCAAGCTCGATCAGTCAAGTCGGGAGAAAATGGGTTGCAGAGGAGTGGCACCAATGGACCAGATTGATTGAAGTACATTGGCACGAAGTTGGCAGCAAAATTTATGTTTGAGACATTGGTGATGACCTCATTGATCAAATTGACTAGTTGAGCAGTGACTTCCTTGCTTCGCAACATGGTTTCTTGGGCAGTTGCACTGTCCACACAGGGCAGTATTTCATCTAATGCTGTATGAGCAGTTGGGTTTTGAACCCATTCATCCATTGCAACACAGGTATCAGCAGCCACACTAGTATGTCGAAACGAAGAATATGTTAGCTCTATAGTCATTAACCATTAGCAGTAAGGAACTGCCAAACCAATGAAAGAAAAAGTAACACGCACACGCACACACTGAAACAGACATAGAAAAGCAACTTTCAAGCGAAAACTAGTTGTAAGATGGGATCAAACTTTTATATTGACGACCAAATTGATGAAGTACAACACCTCATCTAATTCTGAGCTAAGGAAAGGCTTCAAATTGATAATGGACTCAAAATAGCAGATTTACAAAAAATTCAATGTTGATATTGATATCCATGGGATAAAGCCAAAACAATAGTTCAGTCATGGGAGAAGGTCATGTGAAACTATGTACCATAGTATCTGTTTCTGAAAATAAAGCCAAGAGTTTAACTTATGCATGTGCATAAATACTTGGTCAAAGTACCCACTCACATATACTGAAGAAGAAATTGTCTTTTTGTACTAGATAGTTACTACACAAGACTTACTTATGAAGAAGAAGGAATGTGCCACACAGAATAAGTGTTCCAGCAACAAGTATCCATCCTGTGATCACTAGTCTGCAGCAATTCATACAGAACTGTTCTGTGAGAAAATATCACAACCAACTAAAATATACCAAAGGGAAAAGAAAATAAAATGAGGAGAAATAAGACAAGCAATAAAAACAACTACAGCATCTGATTCTTACTCACATGTACACAAGCAATTGCATGCCAAACATTGAAAACACTGGAGAAAAAAGTCATAATAAATGTGTAAGTACCACTATATAACATGTTCGGAACCAGATATACCATCTTGATGAAGATATCAACAACTTACAGAATCCCAAAAATGTCAAGACAAGCATAATGGCAGCAATTATTATAAGTGCCAGTCTCCTGCATGTACATTAAGATACCAATTGTATGGTGAGATAAAAGGGGAAAAAAGAATAAAAAATAGAAGGCCTGGGATAGTTGTTGTCTTACACAGAATCTAAGAGATCTCTAATGTCATCTGAGTTCTCTGTTGTTTGTTGAGCAAGTGTGTTAGCAGAGGAATTAAGCTTTCCACCAATCTGATCTATATCAGTTTGAATGTTAGCAGGTAAATACACTTGGTCCACTCCAAGCTGCTTAGCAGCAGCAAGATAATCTGATGCATTTTTTAATTGGCCAACTGTAATATCTGCCTGATTTACGACATATTCCAATGTACTTGTCGAGCTATCATGAAACTTCTTTTGACCAGCGTATAACACAACACAGCCAATCCTGAAAGCACCAAATTACAGATCAGTTTTTTTTTTTTTTTTTTAATAAGTGCAGCTAAACACGAAGCAAACAAAATAAGAGAGAGAGGGGGGTACATTGCGGTAATGCTGAATAGTACGAGGAATATAAGAGAAAGAATATAAGCTGTTCGAGAGTAGCCATAAGCCTGTCTTTGACAGCAAAAGTGACAGATACAGATGAGCAGCAAGCACAAACCAAAGCCCAGGAACCAGATTGCAGCAATGGCAAACAGGGGAACTGCAGTAAAACCCACAGACTGCATTCCAACAAAAATATCAACAAAAAAGATATGTGAAAAGAAAACCAACAGTCCATATTGAATGAAAATGAAATGTTATATGGCAATCACAAATAACATACATGGAAGAGAAATGCTAGAATGTGCCACTTAAAGATCACCAGAATGACTGACCATAAACAAGTAAACTACCAATAGATACCTCTAAAATGAGTATGAGATCAAGATTCAAGACCATACAATAGTATTGATATATTTGAACATCAGTTTATGATATATGCTATGCTCTCTCAAAACTGATTGAGATTATGGATTTGGATAATATGAAAATGTCTTTCATAAGGGTACACGTGTTATCAAGCCAGTGAAAAGTGTTCAAATGCTGAAAATAACACTACATTCTTACATTTTTGTTTTTGCTTATTTAAATTTCTCACTAGAAAACAAAAATGTAGTGACCTTCTCCTCTCTCCCTGATTTCAAAAGCACCTTTATGATAATAATAGAAGACAGTTAACAGAAAAAGGGGACAACGTTTATTTTACCTTTATTTATTTCAAAAGGAAAAAAGGAAAAAGCAAAGTTGTTTAGAAAGCGACGAACTTACAGCCCAGTAATGGCGCTCACTGATATTCCAACCTCCTGTGTACCTCTTGAACCCATCAAGAGGATCTTTCCGGCGTGTTCGCTGCGCAGCTAACACAACCGACGAGGTCTCAATCGGAGCACTAAAGGGTCCCTCCACAAGAGACTTCCCTGAAAATCCCACTTCAAAATCCCATCCTGCAAAATTAGCAAGAAATCAACATAAACACAATAGAAAAATAGAAGGCAGAAGCTAAAGAAAACAACCAAGAATATATAGTAGGGTATTGTATCAGCGTAATCCTCCGTTAAGAAGGAACAGCCCCAACTGTGGTGGACAATGTACGTAGTACCCAAAATTACTTATTTGGAAGTTTCATCTGTACTAGTGTGATGGAAAAAGCGAAACTGAAAGCATTATTACTAAACAAAAAAAAAACCCAAATGTAGAAATGGTTGGCATTAGCAATGTAAGTACCTGGTGAAGTAGAGGGGGGTGGTGTTTGGAGTTGGAGGGTTGAAAAGTGAGAATCCCCCTGCGAGAAGAAGAGAAAGAGAAAAGTGGCCAGAAGTAGAGAGGAGGGTAGAGATGTGCAGGATAACATCATTGTAGAATTCAGAGGCTGAGAGAGGGAGGCAGAGGGGTTCAGGGGAAGAGCAGAAGAAGAAGTAGAAGAAGAGCAATAGTAACGGTCTAGCTTGCAATGGGAAAGGAGGGAGGGGAACGTTGGACACTTCCGGCCCTCCACTTACCAGCATGTCGATGTCTCTTTTGGATTTGTGAGCCGGGAGGTATTCTGACAGAAATACCCTCATGATTTTCTTTTTTGCATATATAATGTGAACTGTTTTTTCTTTTAATAATTTTCACGCAAATTATTAAAAAGAGAATATCAATCAAAAATAAGATTAAGCAAGTGCGGTTTTGTTACATGATGTTACAAATAAGGATAAATTTATTTTCTACAATGTGAAAACAACTCGTATCTTTCTTTTAAGATGCAGATTCCAACTATGATATACGCTTTATACATAATAAGGAACAATCTTCTATCTCGATTGTATATAATGCATATCCACTCCCTATGTACTCAATGGGTAAGGTGCTCTTACATCTTTGTATGATCACTTTGTGTGCAAAAGTTTGTATTTTGTGATTATGAATATTAAAATTTGTATTTATGATGATCCAACTCTACCTTTTAATGTATGAAAATTTAGTTACAAGAAAGTTTGGTAATGTTGAGATCGGTTTTGAATATAAATAATACAGTTGCCGCCTATGATTTTTTATGCTATATGCCTCCAAAATTTTAAATTTGTCTATGTTACTCTTAAGTTCAAGTTCATCCATACAGTCAACTATGAAGTGACAACATTACATAACATTTAACTACAGTACATTATAATAGGTTTAAATGTAACCATTCAATTACAAGTTTACAACGGAAACTTAAGTTCGTACTCGGTATGGAAAACCTTTTGGAGAGGGAAAGCTCTATTCTCTCTCCTCCTCCCTTTCATCTCTTCGTATTTCCCTATTATCTTCGTGGCAGATCTCTGCTTCAGCAGTGACAAGTATGGTTTTGATTTTAATTTTAATTTCTTTTCCTTCCCTAACCCATTCCTCCATATCTTCCTAATCTTTCGATTGTAGATTATCCATTTCCTCCAACCGACTGTTCTTCCCTTATCTTCGTCTTTTCCATTTATTCTCTTTCTTCTCATGTCCTCCCCTTTTATTTTCTATTTTCTTTGTTCTCTCCTCTTCATCTACTTCTAAAATTTTATGAATTTTCATCATTAAAATGCACATCTTCCTTACACATCAGAATCAATTTAAAAGAATGTTCGCGAGTCATTCGGAGCTCTGATTTTGTTGTACAACTTGTCTCACATCAGCTCGTTGGCAAATCTGCTACTGCTGATCTCAGTCTTTCTTTTTCTCTGGTTATTTTGTGGCCTTGCATGTAATTGCCTGCTAATGTTGGTACTTGAAGATATTTTCTATGGCTTTGAGATTTGGATTGTGGAGATATTGTGTTAGTTTGGATGTGTTATGTGCTGGGGTTCTAGTGCGGGATTAATTTGGTCGGCTTCTAAGTTATTAGCAGGCTGATATGATTACGTCTTTGTGTCACAATCAATTCTGGCTTGTGACATCATTACATTTGCTCTCTTCTAATGGATTTGCATTTAGGCTGAAGCTTGTAGGGTTTGTTGGCTTTATTTTTGTTTGTTTGTTTGACTTATTTATTTTCAATTATTTTGACCTGTTTTAGATCTTTATTTGTAACTGTTTGTTGAATAACATCGCAAAATAATAAAATTACAAGTTATAACATAATCAAAATCACCTAGAATAAAAAAAATTAGATAGAAAATCACATGAGTGGGTACAATAATAAAAATGAAAATCAAATCAAATCCACCGTAGAAGAGGGGTAGAATCGTCAATGTCGAGCGAGTTTAAAGTGGGTCTGCACTCTGCAGGAGGTGTAGAAATTCAAAAAGGTAATTGGGTCCCAGAAACCGTGTGCCTAAACGGCTCGTAACTCGAGGAATTACCAAAATTCAAGTAGGACCACAATCTCAGGCAGGTTTCTCGGCTTTCCCATTTTCCCGCCATCCAAGATTGGGCCTCACATTGGGCTCCAAAACAACGAAACTTCAATGGGCCCGGCCCTGGAACAACAATTTAGTTTACCCAGGAGGCCTCGCAAACTATACACAACTAGGGTTCCGCATATATTTTCATCCCTAAGCTTCCCACTCTCACCTTTTCGCGCGCCGTCGTCGTCGTCTTGTTGAACCAGACTCCCCCAGAAAGCTCAAAGATGGCGGAACAGGTTCACCTCTCTCTCTCTCTCTCTCTCTCTCTCTCTCTCTATCCTTCTCTGATTTCATCTCCGTTCTGATTCCGTTACGTTTTACTGAATCTGTAGTTTTGTGTTGCAGACGGAGAAGGCTTTCCTGAAACAGCCCAAGGTTTTCCTCAGGTAAGCAGCAACTCAATTGTTAAATGTTGAAGGTTATAGTAGAGATGAGTTATTGAGTTTGAGAGAGAATATTGATTGCAGCTCCAAGAAGACTGGCAAGGGGAAGAGGCCAGGAAAGGGAGGCAACCGCTTCTGGAAGAGCGTTGGGTTGGGATTCAAGACTCCCAGAGATGCTATTGAAGGTTCGCTTCCATCACCTTTGACCAATTTCAATCTCTGGGTTACCAAACTTATTAGAAGCAGGTTCAATTATAGCACTAATCTGATTTGATTAAAACCGCAAATCTCTATTCTGTTACGTGTTTAGTTGTAGAAAAGATTCAAAAATGATATCTTTTAGCTCTCTCTTTGATTAAGGCCTGTTTCTATAGAAACCGAATGGAATCAGCTCTTATACTTGGTTAAATTACCCACATTTTACTTCTATGATGTTAATCACTCTTAACTCTTTTTCAATTGTATATGTCCAAATAATTTGTCTTGACAATTATAACTCTATAACGCATATATATATATATATATATATATTCTCCAATACCAAATCCAATTTCAATGTATATACCTTTCAATTAACATCAGTTTCGTTTGTAGCTGCATGATTATCAAATTGGTTTCACCTATACGTGTATTTTCATAAACTACAGTTTTGCGGACCCAACGACCTGTTTCTGTAAAACTGTACTTTTCTGTTCATAATTTGAAGTTATTTTCTTCTGAGAATTTGTGGTGGACTTGTCAGTGAGTATTTGAGAGTTGGAATCTCCTGAAAACGATTTTTCTTGATTTAGTTATGATTTTCCAAAGTTACAGGTCTGCTGCAGGAATTTTTGAAAACAGCAGCATTGTCTTGTTTTTTTGGTGTCTTTTAGTAGCTTTCTTCGTTCAATCTTCTTCATGACACCAGCATTTCAAAACTAGATATTCCTAGGTTTCAAATGAACCAGCTCTGCCCTTTTTGGAATTTGAATGAAATTTTAAGCCACCACAAAGTTGGCTAGGTGCGTTGGCTAAAATGGTTCCCACATCAGGGTATGACAATTGGTGATTCTGTTACTTGAGTGGAAGTAGGGACAGAATTATCTCGGTGCATTGTTGTGCTAAAATCTCCAAGCAAGTTGGTATTTATGGTATACAATAACAAATTGGTTGTCTTTCTCTGCAGGAACATACATTGATAAGAAGTGCCCTTTCACTGGCAATGTCTCCATCAGGGGTCGCATTCTGGCTGGTACCTGCCACAGTGCAAAGATGTCAAGGACTATCATTGTTCGGCGCAATTACCTCCACTACATAAAGAAATACCAGAGGTAATTCATGTCATATCACCATGAAAAAGTGTATTGTGTTCTATTAATCGCATCAGGGAAATTAAACTGTGAATACATTTTAGATATGAGAAGAGGCACTCAAACATCCCAGCCCATGTTTCACCATGCTTCCGTGTGAAGGAGGGAGATCATGTCATCATTGGGCAGTGCAGGTTAGATTCAAACATTTTACTTGATCTTAAAAATGTTGCCGTTTCACTTTTCTGTAGATTTCACCTCCATTGAATCTTATATGGCATTAACTGTGTCTGAGCGACTCTTTCAATTCTTGTAGGCCATTGTCAAAGACGGTTAGGTTTAATGTTTTGAAGGTCATTCCAGCTGGGGCATCTGCTGGTGGGAAGAAGGCATTTACTGGAGCTTAGACAGCATTTTGAGCGGTCTCTTAGTGTTATTTATGCAACTACATTAGATTGAGTTTCTTTTGGAACAACTAAATTTTGCCATTTTAATTTGCACCTTCATGTACTCTGAATGTTAAGGTTTTCTTCAGTACCATAATTCTGAATCGTATTATCATCAAGATACTGTGTTTTCTGCTGAAAAAAATTGTTATACTGCCATTGTCTGATTATGTATGGGCAGAATCGCACTGGCTGTATGCATGCTTGTTTTCATACTTGTGTAAATGCACATTGTGGTTTCTGCTTGGTGTCATCTCCCATCCACTTGGTTCTGACCCATACATGGTTGAGTTGTATCTGTGTTGAGAATCATTCGTATTGTTGTTTTCTCCCTCTTTCTGCCTCTGAATTTGTTGGCCTCGTCTAGCAAAACTAGTTTTGGTCATTAATCCAGTTATTGTATATTAGCTGGTGTATTTTCGCCTAGCTTTTTATTTCAGCAAGAGCTGAACTTGGGATTCCTCCTTCATTCCCTACCCCAATTTAGAAGTATCAGATGTCTCATGAATTGTTTCATCACATGAACAAGATCCACATATAACACACCCTGGATCCATTGGAAAAGAATCAATTGAAAACAAAGAATCAGAATTGGTCAACTCACAAGTCACACCCTGTAACCAGAATGGAGTTTAGGCCCCAATCAGTCTGCTGCTGAGGTTGAACCGTTTTCAATGAATCACCATTTCTGTTATCATATACGTTCTCAAAACAAATCATCTCGAACCAAAAAAATATCAAGGTTGGTGATCATCATTTTCCGATTTCCTTGCTGACCAAGCGTGTGTGTATAATCTGTATACTAGAAGATAGCTGAAAAGTAGTAGTGGGAATGTGGGACTAACAACCAAATACTTATCGGCCTATTTTCGTATCTTAAACTCATTTGAATTAATATCAGTTATATTCATTTGAACTAATATACTCAAACACGATAGATTAGAACCGTGATTATCTCCTGTTTGTTAACAAACTCGTTGTTCACTCCTAGTCAAGTTCTATAACTTGAGAGAAGCTCGTAATTCATACGTCCACTACTTATTAGCACAATTGTGCTTGCTAGTAGCTAAGTTTCTGTGTGACTAAGAAACGAAATAATGTATAAGATAGCAAGCCCATCGGAGTATCTAGTGATCACCGGTGCCGGAATCAAAGACATCAAGATTTCAAAGAAGTCATGGGTGCTCCCCGGCCAGTCCTCGGTGGTCATCGACCTATCTCCAGTCAACTACACCTTCGAAGTCCAAGCCATGAGCGCCGAGAAGCTTCCTTTTGTCCTCCCCGCCGTCTTCACCATTGGTCCACGCGCCGACGACATGGAGGCCCTCCAGAAGTACGCAAAGCTCATTTCCAACCACGACAAGAACTCCAACCATGTCAAGGAGCTCGTCCAGGGCATCATCGAGGGCGAGACACGTGTGCTCGCAGCCTCGATGACGATGGAGGAGGTCTTCAAAGGGACCAAAGGTCTTCAAAGGGACCAAAGAGTTCAAGAAGGAGGTGTTTGAGAAGGTTCAGCTGGAGTTGGATCAGTTCGGGCTTTTGATATACAATGCCAATGTTAAACAGTTGGTGGACGTTAGGGGACATGAGTATTTCAGTTACTTGGGGCAGAAGATTCAGATGGAGGCTGCCAACCAGGCCAAGGTTGACGTGGCCGAGGCCAAAATGAAGGGAGAGGTTGGCTCTAAGCTGAGGGAGGGGCAGACATTGCAAAACGCAGCCAAGATCGACTCCGAGACGAGGATCATTTCGACTCAGAGGCAAGGGGAGGGGAAGAAGGAGGAGATTAAGGTGAAAACGGAGGTCAAGGTTTATGAGAATCAGAGAGAAGCTGAGGTGGCTAAAGCGAATGCTGAGCTGGCAATGAAGAAGGCAGGGTGGGCTAAGGAGGCGCAGGTGGCCGAGGTTGAGGCGGAGAAGGCGGTGGCGATGACGGATGCCGAGTTGCAGAAGGAGGTGGAGAGGATGAATGCATTGACTATGAATGAGAAGCTCAAGGCAGACTTCTTGAGCAAGGCTACTGTCGAATATGAAACCAAGGTAACCTTAATACCTTATATGGATTTGTCTTCTCTACATTCATATTTCGATACACTGAGTAGACTACTGTGATAAGTAGTAGGTCTATGTTTGATGTACTAATTAATATGTTAATGTACCATAAATTTTTCAACCTTATATTTATTCATTTATTGAACCATTTTAGCTTTTTATTTTTTCTGAAGCTAAAACTACCATTTGTTTGATCATTGATATATTTACAAAGGTACAAGAGGCAAATTGGGGGTTGTACAAGCAACAAAAAGAGGCGGAAGCAATTCTTTACCAGAGGGAGAAAGAAGCGCAGGCCCAAAAAGCACTGGCAGAGGCAAAATTCTATGCATGTAAACAAGCAGCTGATGGAGAATTCTATGCCAAGAAGAAAGAGGCTGAGGGACTGATTGCACTTGGACAAGCCCAGGGTGTGTACCTGCGCACTCTTTTGGACTCATTGGAAGGCAACTATGCAGCCTTGAGGGACTTCTTGATGATCAATGGTGGGATGTTTCAAGAAATTGCTAAGATTAATGCCGAGGCTGTGCGAGGGCTTGCGCCGAAGATTAGTATCTGGACTAATGGCGGGGAGGGCGTGGATGGTTGTGGCAACAATGAAAATGCAGCTATGAAGGAGGTTGCTGGAGTTTACAAGATGTTACCGCCGCTGTTCAAGACAGTGCATGAACAAACTGGAGTGCTGCCTCCCAGTTGGGTGGCTACTTTGCCTGATAAATCTCCATCAGGCAGCTGTAGCGACTTGACTTCAAATTGAAATGTGCACATGCATAGTCCCAGTGCCGATCTATCTCATTTTTGTATGCTAAATTGGTTTTTTTGTATGCTAAATTGGTTGATGGTTATCATTAATTTGTTCTGTCAAGTGTTGGAACTTTTGGCGGTTTATTTCTAATATTGGTTCTATTTAGTGAACAGATTAATTCGAAATTATCGTCCGACAAAAGTCACGACGGAAGTCATGCCCCTTTTTATTTATTTTTGTTCATTTAATTTCTGTTTCTGCTTTGAGTATGGTAAAAAAAAAAAAAAAAGGATACTGTTTGTTTTCTCGGTGGTCCAAGTCAGATAAATTTCGAGATTCCTCTTTTGATGAATATCGTATACTACAACGATGTAGCTTGTTTAACGCATAAAGCCTACTCAATAACTAACCCATAATTCTCCACTTCCAATAATATAGTTCCTGCACCTCATTTAGTAGCACGAGAGTATCCACTATAAGACTTGGAAATTGAACTCCTTTGATGAAATTAACATGAAATAAAATAAAATTAATACAACGTACACTTTTTGTGATGAATTGTTCATAAAAATTGCACTTCTTTATTTTTATCATCTTCAGCCAACGATTATTCATTAGTGAAGGCTATCACTTCTGTATTTTTAATATTTTATTAGCACATTCGTTGACAAAATTTCTTCACCGGAGAGTATATGGCATTTTCTATTATTATTAACATCTTTAGCCGAAATATATTTTGTTGTCAAAAAGGTATAACGTCTTTTCTATTAAGACCTTTTGTCTACGAATTTTCGTTGCCAGAAGACATTTTTTTATGAATCTTTTCTAAAATAAAAACATAATGAAACAAAAGCTTTGAATAGAAAAACTGTATAATTTCAGCTATGTCTTTACGGCTCAAGACTTGAATTTCTTCTGAGAGCAACTTTAAAAACTTATATGTAATTTCTTTATTATAGGAAAGCAAAAATCAAAAACCTTATGAATGCTAGCTGCATAATTCGGGTTATGTTTTTATGCTTTATATTTGCCAAACCTCATGATTGCAATTTGACATTATAATAGAATTTTTTTTTTTTAAAAGAACTTGTAGAGTATATGATTATGATTGTTTTTGTAATAAAAACACTGAAATCTATTTGTTTATTGAGGGAGGTATAAAAATCTGCATGAAGTTGTATGCGAAAGGTTTAGCCTGTACCGAGTATTACCCATCGGGCCGGATTTGTTCTTCAGTTGAGAGGAATTTCTTCTATTTGTGCAAGGTTCTTTTTCGTGCATGTTGATTAAGAATGAATTCAATCAAACTTGTTCCCTTGGGTTTCTCTATAGGAGCTTAATTAGTTAGTTTGGTCCTAGTTTTAATGGCTCAAGAAATTTACAGCGAGAGGGAAAACAAACCGCGTAAAACACAATATTCTAGTGAGATTCGGAAATGGTATCTTAGTTTTACACAAATTAGAGGTGGAGCAAAACACCCTAATTAGTCTTTAATTTGGATTAGCTTCTTTCTAAATTAAGATTACTTCTGGTGCAATTTGAATTAATGCATAGTCCTTTTCATTTCTCGTATTCAATCACGATTCTAATTACTACATAGAGAAGAGAAAGGAAACAGAATCCATCAAGGACACGAAGGTTCTTCATACAGTAGTACCTGTATATAAAGCCAACCACAAAGTTCAAAAGACTCATAATCTCAACCCTTGTTTTTATATTGCTAAACAATCAAATACAGATCGACATCATGTGTTTCCCATGCTGGTACAAAGTGGTCGACACTTCCGAGTATCTGGTGATCACCGGTGCATGGATCGATGACTTGAAGGTGAAAAAGAAGGCATGGATCCTCCCCGGCCAGACCTACACCATCATCGACCTCTCTCCGGTCAACTACACCTTTAATGTCCAAGCCATGAGGAGAAGCTTCCATTCATGCTCCCTGCCGTCTTCACAATCGGCCCCCGCATTGACGACATGGATTCCGTCAAGAAGTACGCCAAGCTGCTCTCAAACCATGACAAGAACTCCAACCACGTGAAGGAGCTGGTCCAGGGCGTCATCGAGGGCGAGACTCGTGTGCTCGCGGCCTCGATGACGATGGAGGAGGTGTTCAAGGGCACCAAAGAGTTTAAGAAGGAGGTTTGGGACAAGGTTCAGCTGGAGCTCAACCAGTTCGGGCTTATAATTTACAATGCGAATGTCAAACAGTTGGTGGATGTTCAGGGACATGAGTATTTCAGTTACTTGGGGCAGAAGACTCAGATGGAGGCGGCCAACCAGGCCAAGGTTGACGTGGCGGAGGCCAGGATGAAGGGGGAGGTTGGCGCTAAGTTGAGGGAGGGGCAGACCCTGCAGAACGCGGCGAAGATCAATGCAGAGACGAAGATCATATCCACTCAGAGGGAAGGAGAGGGGAAGAAGGAGGAGATTAGGGTGAAGACGGAGGTCAAGGTTTATGAGAATCAAAAGGAAGCTGAGGTGGCTCAGGCCAATGCTGAGCTGGCAATGAAGGCCGGATGGGCCAAGGAGGCGCTGGTGGCGCAGGTGGAGTCGACCAAGGCGGTGGCGTTGAGGGAAGCCGAGTTGCAGAAGAAGGTGGAGACGATGAATGCCCAGACTACGACCGAAAAGCTTAAGGCTGAGCTCTTGAGCAAGGCCAGCGTTGAGGCTGAAACGAAGGCGCGGGAGGCAGAATGGAATCTCTATCAGAGGCAGAAGGCAGCGGATGCCATTCTTTACCAAAAGAAGAAAGAGGCTGAAGCTACGGAAACGGCTGCTCAAGCACAGTTGTCTGCTCGTCAAAAGGCTGCTGGTGGAGAATTCTATGCAAAGAAGAAAGAAGCCGAGGGACTGGTGGCACTCGGACAAGCCCACGGCGCTTATCTGCAGACTCTTCTGGAGGCAAACGGAGGCGACTATGCAGCTGCGAGAGACTACATGATGATCAATGGTGGGATGTATTCGGCGATTGCTAGGATTAACGCTGACGCCGTGAAAGGACTACAGCCTAAGATTAGCATCTGGACTAATGGGGGAGAGGCTGCAGACGGTGGTGCTGGTGCTGGCAATGCGGCTATGAAGGAGATTGCCGGCCTTTATAAGACACTGCCACCATTGTTACAGACGGTTCAAGACCAAACTGGAATGCAGCCTCCCAGTTGGATGGGAACTCAGTCGAAGATTCTCAGCGTAGGAATTGAAGCTTGAGAACGTGCTTGATCCAGACGGCATTAACGAGGAGCTAATTTTGTCAGCATGTAGTAACTCAGTATCAGATGTAAGGCGCCTTAAAACTTATTTGTTCTTTATAAAACTGGTTTTTTATTTTTGGCCAATTTATGAAGCTAGTTGTATTATTTATTTTACTTCCTTTTGTGCCTATAAAGGTCTAATTTATTTTCGTGGACGAAAATTGATATGGTACGGTGTGCAGTTGCAGTTCAGTCTCAAAGAGGCCAAAAAAATATAAACAGACTGCTGCATTCATGATGCTGGATCAGTTTGTGCTTGAATCCAAGTATTTACAATAATTTACATCTTCTCAATTCAAGTAGCGCCTGCAATTCTTTGAGTTGCAAGAACATGGAATCTTCTTACCTTCATCCTCATGGTTAAAATGGTAGTCGTATGTTATCTCTTCTCCCGGGAAAATGTCTCTCTCTGCAAGAAATACAACCTGCCAATTGGGAAAACCAGTAAGGCATTACTAACTACAGAGTGCGAATTCTGAATGTTGCAAATTGTACCTTTTTTATTTGGACAAACAATGCTTCAAAAGAGAACAAAAAGTTACCTTCTTTTCATTCCTCACTGATATCACTTTGGCAACGCAATTTGGCTGGTGAGGTACATCAACAACAGAACAAAGTGAGACTAAGACTGGTTTTTCTTTGAGAGAAAAAAGAAAAAGGAATCAAGAAACAAGCTTAGGATTGAAAAAGAAGCTAGAATCCAAGAAAACCAGCAACTGGTTTACTAAAAGTTTAGATTTGGGGTAAATGTCAGCTAAAAGCCTTAAAAGTCTCATAAAGCATATCCAACTCCAATTGAAGACCAGAGAATTACCGAGCAGGAATGGTTAACAAATCGAGCAATCCCTCCTTTGCATGTAGCATCAATGATGTGCTCTTTGTCTATCCTGAAAAAGTAGCATGCGCTCTTGTACTGAAGCTTTTTTCCAGATTGATATTCATTTTCCCTTTTATCAGCAACACGTTGCCCCACAATCTCTCCAACATACTCAACAACCTACAAAATCCCAAGGATACATCATTTTTGCAATAATAGAAAAGTATGTGCCTATTAAAAAATAAAAATATCAAACCATTTCATCACGGGAAATGAACCGAGATGTGTAAAGACCAAGGGCATGTATGCCGGACTTGTAAACTACAAGATGCTTCCAAGACTTTGCTTGCTTATAGCGTGTGTATTCTTTCTGCAAGTAACAGGAAAAGTTATATGGGTAAGTAGTCTCTGCATAGTGTCAAACAGATAAAAGTCTCAAAAAGCAACAAACAGGCAAACAAATCCAAACCATATTCATTAGTTGTTCTTTATTGTAAAAGTGTGAAATGATAAAACTCAAATGACACCAGTTAAAAAGACGTTTTGCTTGGTTGTGAAATACATCTAACCTATTAAACTGCACAGATTGTTATTTCTTTTAATATAAAAGTCACAGCATCTGCAACATTTTGCTTGAAAATTGAAAGAAAACTGGGTTCTAAAAACAAAAACCAGATAGTTTCTATTATGATCCCCAAAATCTAATTGCTCAATTGCAAACGTAAGCCTAAACATATTATTATATACGTCTGTGTTTGAGTTGTATATATAGCTGACAAGGGAAGATAAAGGAGCCAACTAGTTTCCATGTTTCACATAATGAAATGATATACCATATCCATCTTTCTTCAGTGGGTCAGCCCTAATAGTTTACCACACCGCATTTCCACAAAACATGTTGGACAACCAAAAACCCCACATCTCATTTGCCTGTATGACACAAGGGAATGATGACTTGAAACCTAAACAGAGTTTGAGCGTCTCTAACATGATATGAAATGAGGCATACTTTTTACATGCACGTCGTGTTAGCCGAGTTTATTGCACCATACTTTATACAACACTGATAGACTAACCAAATACAATGATGACATACTCTTATACAGTTATACATACCCGAGAGTCATGCTCTATATCAGATACTGCCAGTTTAGGAAGCTCCTGTGTGCATGACTTATGCCCATTAATATAAGCCCAAGCATTTAACTGCTCCTGAGGAACAAGGGATCCATCACTTCCTTTCGACCGATCGCAATAGTTATGCCTGAAGCCATCACGTTTACGGCCCTTGTAACCCTAAATACATACAAATGACCAAAACGAACAAAATCATAAAATAAATGTCTCAGTCCCCAGGTAACCTTAAACACATACAAAACACGTCCAAATATATATATATATATATATATATATATATATATATATATTGCCTTAGTCCCCAGTTACAAACTCACACCCTTACACATATAAGAACCAAAACAAAAACAAAAAATTCAAAACCCTCAAAGAAAGGCCAACTACCTCAGTTCTGGCACAGGCTAATTTATTTTCCTCCAGACAACCAGCTTCAGTGTCAACAGGGTAGTCTGATTTACAAATGGGATCTGTAGCATGAAGCGAACATCTCCCATAAAAACCAACATTCTCATTGTCAGCGCCTTCAACCTCAGTTTGCAACAGACCCTGAATAGGGCATGCAGAAGAAAACGAATGACAAGAAGCATGACGTAGGGAAGAGTAGCCTTATCCTACTATAAATGAAACCACTATATATAAGAAAAGTCATGGATGTAAAATTCAACAGTTTAGAAAGAGGCAAGACCTCATGATGAGCACACCATGGGTGAAATCGAACAGAACAATTTTCAACCCTGCACTGTATACAGGAGCCACCTGCTCGCTTACACATAGCGCAAACCTGGAAAAGAGAGAAAAGGAAAAAGAATAAGAAATAATGCCAAGCCACATAGAGAACAAAATATAGTACTTCTCCTACTAAAGAGGATACCACCAAATGCATTAAGGGGAAGAAGGGATATGAACATGTAATTGACAGAAAATGTTTTTATGCTTTCTCTGCCTTGGAGTGATTCCCCAAAAATAATTGTGATTTAAGACTCCAAATTTCAAAATGATTCACATCTGTTACACATCCTACATCACTCTTCATATATCAATTCTGCATCCATTTATTGTTTTCAATGCTTACCATATCTATTTATTGTTTTCAATGCTTACCATATCTGCGGTAGGGAGTGGAACACCAGATACATCAAAAGCACTCATGGTGTCAACATTTGGGCATCGTGTTTCAGGAGTCCAAAGCCCACAAACCATATGAACCCACTGTTTAGTTGCTGAATCAACTAATCCCATGGTAATGCTGTTATGTACCTTAGTCTTACTAACAGAACAAAGCTCATTCTTAGGCCCAGTTTCTGTTTCAATGTCCCAGGCCCTTAAAATGCTTTCAACAATTGTCTGACTCCGCAGTGCTTGAGTCATGGCACCACCACCATAACCACAAAGAACGCATGCCTAAACACAAAAACAAGCAAATTGGAAAACCAATTACGAAAAAGGGTTGAAAAGGAATGAAAATGAAATCCATCTTGCAATCTCTCTCGTCTCAGAAATCTTTTCAATAAAAACAGATATATATATATATATATATATATATAATAGGCAAATAAATTTGAAATAACAGCCTTCCTCTTACAATATCTTTTGAACTCGTCCGACATGGCCTGCAAGACCAACGGCCCTTAGGTACTTTTGACACACCATAACAAGCCTGATGCACCTATTGATCATGACACTACTCAGAATCACCACATTAATCACCAAACTGTATTTGCAAGAGAAACTACAGAAGAAACTGAAGTTGAACATGCTCTGGATAGCCACATACTCTGATTAAACATTGACTACACTCCAATAAGTTATTGATTTCATCTTGGTTTGAGCTACCACAGACACAGCAGAATGCATCTGAGTCGAGATCACTATGGCACCAGTGCTCTTGAGTAGAACTGCACCGGAATTTGCTAAAACCAAAATTCAAATTCAGAACCATCATGTATAGAAGGTGAGAATCGGAAACCTTCTCATTTTTGATTCCTTAACAGCTATAAATGAAAACTACAAATGCAAAATAACTACAGGGATCTTTCCAAGCTCACTTTTTAGCACTACGTTGGCATAATCCACTAACTTCACCAGTATTTAGAAGTTTGCCGTCTTTCATTGCTGGCAGGCAATTTGAAATCTTTGAAACGGAAGAACTTTTAAAGCCGGGATCCTCCCCTGATGAACAAGTAGAGCCAAAAGCAAGTTACCATCACAATTAAGTATGTAAACAGCAAACGTAAATATGTAACAGTTGCATATCCCCTCTTTATGAACCACCACAATTTCAGAAAATCTTCCCCTACGTCAGTGAGTGTCTTTCTGATGTTGCAAAATCAAGATATGCTTCTTTTTTATCCCTATGTCTTTTCGGAAGGAAGTATGATAACCGTTACTAAATACACATGTAAGCTGGTATAAACTTTCACTTAGGCATTTAAGATGTATTCTCATTTTAGATGAGCATGAGCAGGAAGTGCAACTGCTTGCCAGTTTAACAGCTGGACTTACTTTTGGTTTTTTCATACCAGCAACAATATTATGAAAAGATTGTTCCTTGGTTTTAAATACTGTACAGGGAAGTGGCAATCAGGGATTGCAGGCCCTAAAAGGAACTTAGGCTTAAAAGCTCTACTATAACCAAGAATACTTCCTATATCAGGGGAAACTGAAAATATAACTTCAACCGAAGATTAAATGAGACAGAAACAGAATATTCTTTACCTTTTTCTGTCAATTCATATATGCTGCGTTTCCGAATTTCCTTAGGCTTTAGCTGCGATTGAGTATGGGCAATACTGTCTAGCTTACGATGATCCTTTTCACTTTGAACATCTCCTTGTTTCTCCAATGAGAACAGCTCTTTATGAAATTCCCTATCTCCAGTGGAGCATTCTTTCTTCTTTTTACTCATGCAAGTATCATTGATTTTAACTGTAGCATTACGACATTTGTTGTATTTTTCAGTCTTCAAGTCATATGTATTGCATATGACAGCCCCACCAAGGTTCCTCTTCCTCATGGAAGTTGATTTAAAGTTGCAACGTTTGGGGAGCATGCACTTTCGGGAAGAATTAAGAACCCTGCTGAGAGGAACAAGTTTTGCCGGTTTTGACATTTGTCCAGTCAAGCTTCCATCAGACAATTCACCATATATTCCGCATACTATTGGCCTTGCCTTCCTATGACCAATATTCACTTGCTGACTAGAAGTTGATTTGAAACCATCTACAGAATTGCACTTTGTTTTTTTAGCATCTTCTCGACTAGATTCTTGTATCTGGAACTGACTAAGAGCATTGGTACTGCAATCTCTTTTACCTGTCTTCCCACCAGAAACGTCAGCTATTTCATAATTGTTAGTACCACCATTTAGTTCTCTTGGGAAAACACTATTCACTTCACTGTCTTTGACATTATGCAGACTGTGTAAATCACTTCTCCGCAAGAGTTTCTTTGCTGAACATGATATATGTAGTCTGGGTTTAGAAGTGGATTGAGTAATGCAGTTCCCAATGGCATGAGTTTCCGATTTCCTTGATGTTAAAAGCATCTTTAAACTCTTCGATGGTCGGGAAATAAACTCAGAAGTGCCATAACTTTTGGGATTCTCTTGTCGTACTCGGGAAGAATCTGAAGTAGGACATGAAGCATTCAATTTCAATCCCAGTTCTCTCTTTCTCTTCCCAATATTCAAGCCTTGTTCCAAGTTATGAAGATGTTTGTCTTTTTCATGAAGGGCGAGCCCAGCTGGGATATGATCTCGACCCTTCTGCCATGTTAAAGAGTTTAGGAGTTTAAGGTCATCAAGAAGGCAAGATGAGGATTGACGATTTAAATTCCTGGGAGGCCCAACTTTTCTCAGGCTGGAACCAGTAGAGGCAAGGAACTCGGCACCTTTTTCACTTTCAAGTGCATCATCTGATGACCACGCTTTGTCAATGCCTGATCCTTCATCAACAACAAAATTGCTTCCACATCCATTGTCCCCGGCATCATTAGTTGAAGAACCCATATTGTTAACCTCTATTGATGGCTGACTAACCGCGGGAGCAGAGCATCCAGAAGATATATTAGATACTTCATGCTCTTTCATGGAGTTCGCCATCTGCACAGTCCCATTGAAGCATTTAACGCAAGTATCTCCAAATTTTTCTCGGTCTTCTCTTGTTGCATCAAACAGATTAGCTAAACGATCCACACGCGTCACGTCAGAAACCCCTTTGACCTTACTCGGCACATCTCTCCACTGAGAAGTATGATAAGCATTGTTATTGGGTACTTCTCCACTCAACTTTCTCTTATGATCTAGGGAAACAGGTTTATCCTTGGGAATAATTTGGCTGTTAGGAAATTGTGGAGAAAATATCATAGAGACTTCACTATTGACTGTTCCCATTTGACCCTTGGACACTGTAGGTAAGCTTCCAATTCTTGATTCAAAATTCCTTTCTAAACAGTTTCTGTAGGCTGCACAACTGGAGCTGCCATGAAAATTACCACAGGGCACTTTGTGACAGCACCTTTCTTGCTCACTAGGCTCAGGGACATTCTTGGACTTCTTTCCAATCCTATGCCAAAAAGAACAAATAAAAAAGATGCTTGTTGACAAGTGCAGCAGAGAATCAATTAAGAAAAACTATATTATAGATCCAACCCAGAAAGAAGGAAATCTCATGACTAAACCGTCTAAGTATGCAATATTATAGATCCGGCGGAGAATCAAGTACAAACATTTGCCAAGTATGCAATAAGATATAGTTTTATTTATGTTTCTGTGGGTGGGCATGGGGGATTTAACCTTCTAATTTGATGCCATATTCCTGCATTTGCAGGCTGTAAGCTAAAAGTTGGAAGTGTGATATTTTTGTGTAAGTATATGGTTATCTGTATAATGGATTTACATTTGTTACTGCATGAGTGTGTGCAATTTACGATTGAAGAAAATTGGCATTAATTTATAAACACAGAGATAAGGCCTCCAACCAGTCACAATATATATATATACATATATATATATATATATATATATATATATTCATAAGCAAATTCAAACGCAAGTTTTAGAAAGTACAAATGTACAATGGATGAGTTTCTTTGGCAATAACGATACTTTCAAAATTGCAAAATATCATAACCTTGAAACATCACATCTTGCAACCTTTACTTGATGACTTGATGTTAACATGACATTTCAGAGTCAACTAGTCCATTTAGCAGAAATTGTGAAATCAAACCAGTCAAAATTAATTTACAAAACGCTACAACTGATGTAAAAGTAGGATCAACCAATTTAATGTAAAAAGCTACAACTGATTTTCCATTATAGATGCTGAACTAACCTTGGTGAGGGCTGCCCAATTTCATGTTTCAGATCAACTTCTTTAGAATCTAATGCATTTCCTTGTTTATATCGTGAGAAGTGACAACAGCAGTTAACACCTGAATGATCACAAAGCTTCAGTAAGATTCTACACCACTACAGTAAATGAGGATTCCTCAAACAAAATTGTACATTGACAGTCAAAAACAAAGTGTGCACTTGCCTGTCATGGAAACAAAACCTTCATCAGTTCCAATCCTACAGGTAACACCAGATTGGTGTGGATTAATCGCAGCTTCAGAAACATCATATTTACTGCTAAGACTATGTTTGTGACTTTGCTTCCTAGATGCTGAAGTATCTAGAAGAGGATGCTGCAAATAAGAAGAGCAACCAAATCTTCCTTCCCCTTGGTTCTTGGAAAGGGAAGGCAGCGCATGCTGTTGCTTCGATATCTCTTGCATTTGCCTTGGTGCAGGCACTTGTAATTTATCATCACGCAAATGAGTGTGAACTCCAATGAACTCTTCCCTACAGAAAGGTGGTATCAGATCTGCTAAAGAGGTTGATGCACTCACAGGAATACCTTTTGAGACTGCCTGAGTAGGAACTTTCATCCCAGATCCCATAGATGAAGCCAAGGGTCGAACGTAGACATGATCAACTTGCCCACTATTTGCAAAAGAAATAACCTTCTCAGAATTGCTGGAACTTATTCTAGAATCAGGTGCACCCTGTGGTATACCAGACAACTGCTGTGAGTAGCAGCTGTTTCTATATGCTGTTAAGAAATTAGGTTCACCATTACCACTCAACCTGTTGAAAGAGCTAGAAACTTCCATTTCCTTACGTGTTCTATACCCCAAATCCTTTGCAAGGTAAGACCCATCAGCAGCAAAACTCAGCCCTTTATCATTGTCTTTTAGTTTATAGGAGACCAAATGTGACATGTCCTGTTGCCTTTCACTATTACCTGCGCTCCGCAGGACAGTAGCCAGGTCATACTTGACAGGTAGAGGTTCAGAATGTAGTATATTTCTCATGGTATTCCCACTGTCATTGAACATATAGTTATTGGCTTTTGATTGTGTATTTTCTTTAGATGGAGACTTGTGATTGGTAAGAACTGAAATCACAGAATTCTGGCCCAGGTTGCTACTGGATTTCTCTACCCTTTCATCATCTGTAGCATTCCTGATTACAAATGCATTGATTCCATGGTTTAACCGGTTCCGATCTCTATTTCTGCTGGGATTGGATGGGTCCACAGAAAAAAGATCACATTGCTCCAATTCCACCTCTTCCCTGCAATTTGCTCCTGCAAAAAGATCCAAAAGTAACTGTTACATAGTTGACTAGCCATTATAGGTAAAGGAAAATCTAAATAATAGAATATATATATATATATGCACGCCATATATAATAGGCTTTAGGAGTGTTAAAAAAAGGAGTGTTAAAAAAAAAGAATGAAATTTGACGCACTGTTAGCAATCATCTGTTGGGGGAAGAGAGATTTCATTGGATTTACAACAGTGCCCAAGAGCCGTGGTCCTACAGCTGACAGATCAGGATTTCCTGAAGTTTGAGCCAACTGGTAAGGTTGACCAAGCCTCAGCTCTATATTTGAAATCGCAGCATTTCGGAAGGCACCATCCTTTGTGTTTTCAATTCTGCAAACGTCTGATTCTTTACCAATGATTCTTTGTTCCTGTAAAGTGGGGTGGGCAATGGAAGAGGTTCTATTGTGCATAGATCCACTATAAGCAGAAATAGACTGACAACCATCTTGTGCTCCATTACCAACTAACTTTGATGTTGACATGGCATGCTCCATTAACAGATTATCTGCCATATGCAAATTGCTCTGTGAAGTACCAGTCAAAGCCTTGAGAAACAGGTTGTTAGTACCCTGAATGTTCCTTTCGGGTCTATTTGATGCCCTTTCGGGTTTATTTGATACAGCACTAATAACCAAACCCTGGCTTGGAATAAAATTCTTTGACAGCGAAACACCATCAAAAGACTGTTTAGAACTTACTGAACCTCCGGGTGAAAAGACCAAACCAGACGAGCTATTGCATATCTTTGGCATAGGCACACTTGATTTCATCAAACTGTGAGTTGCTGATAATTCTTCAGGCCAGTCCCATTCATTCTTATCTGCAGGGATCCTAATCTAAAGCATCATTCAATGTATCAGAATCCAGTTTTCTCGAAACTTCAAACACCAAAAAAATCTATTTTCAAACTCTCATAAAACTAGAATTAAACAAAAATTTTGTTTACAAGACTAAATGCACCAACATGAATGGTTAAAAAGTTTTTTATTTTTTTAAGAAAAAGAAAATGAAAGAAAAAAAAAAAGAGGGATATCCGGTGGTCTCATAGTTTCAGTAGAACCAAAAGAAAGAAATTAGATGCAACAATGCAACATGACCAAAAGTAATTGACCTTGGGCCTAAAATAAGCAAAAGAGAGCACAAGGAGATTCTTAATGAAAATAGGTAATGTGTATATTAGGTTCCTTGAGTAACACTATCAATTGACAGAATAAACACTTATCTCACATACAGCATATTACTTTTCCCACACATACCTCCGTCCACATAATGCACAAACATCAAGGGAGACCCGCCAGAAAATGTGCACACAGATATACAGATATACACGTAAGCATGCAGGCACATGCGCATGGATCGCATAGACATGTACAAGAAGGTGCATGCACATAGAAGTACCACGTGTAGGAAACAATTAAAAAGATTAAGCATTCACCAAAAAGATCTTACCCCAAACTTCGGGAGATAGAGCTTGCACCATTGAGCAATGGTCTCTCCACTGTCCATGTGAATGGCATCCCCCGGGTTAACACCATATAATCCTGAATGCTACAAAACAAAAGCAGTATAGCAATATTAAGGATAATAACAAGCCAGATGCTATGGAAATACAAACAACCAGAAATGTTGTAGCAAAATAGAAATCACTAACCTACCTCACAAAACTTAAAGGCAGACATGCGGAAAGAATGGCAAGAGCAAACAATACCAAGAAGTCCTGTATTGCTAAGAAGTAGATAGCCACCTTTACAAATGATAGGAACACCATTTCAGATATAAGAAAAGGTTCTAATAACAGCAAAAAAAGAAAATAGGCATATTCATATAATTCAAGATACAATCAATATCCATAAAATCACTCACTAGCAGTCGAGCAGAAAACACGAGGGCAACCATTCATAAAACTGGGTGGCTGGTTACATATAAAAGAGTATGCTTCCACTGGCATTTTTGGTGAAGTTTCAATGCTAGCTCTACAAGCCTTCCCAGTATCTGCAGGACTGGCGCCATGCCATAAACTAGATGCCTGATAAGAAATAAAAGAGTTTGCTTCCAGTGGTATTTTTTGTGAAGTATGAATATTTTCTCTACAAGCCTTCAAAGAATCTGCAGGACTAGCGCTATGACCTACTCTAGATGCCTGGTTAGATACGAAGGTGTTTGCTTCCAGAGGCATTTTTTCAGACATTTGAATATTTCCTCTAGATGCAGGAGCAGCACTGTGCCATTCCCCACTCGAGGCATAAGAACTCTTTAGTTTCTCATTACCAGGGCCCATGTGACAGATGACTACCTTGGCCAGGTCTGAACTCTGCAGATCATGCAATACAGAATTGCTGGCACAAATGGAACTTGGCACTACCTTTGATGATCCATTGGGACAGAAGTCTGCTCCACTTTGCAGATTTTTCCAACTCAACTTTTCTGATGGTAGCCCGGTGGATGACAATGGGATGGCATTTTGAGTATTGTTTAGAATGGAATTATTACCCTCGGGTAGAATTTTACAAGAGGTACCAATAGGTAGGGAATTTGAGAAATCTTGAAAATCACGCTGCAATAGTGATGGCGACCCAGATAGGAGAGACAGAAAAGAATTTCCCAAATTGACATGTTCTGATCTGTGGGAACCGGCTGAACTCTGGATACTGGAAAGTAGAGGGTCCTGCAACCTACCAAGCATCGCCGGTCTCAAATCTTGTGAGCCACGCGGACAAGAAAAATAACCTGCATTCTCCATCTACATTGAATATTTTTGTCACTAATATGAAAATAAAGGTGCCAAGGACAGAAAGGAGAAATTATGCATACAGAGATTACAATGATATATAGTACAGTCTAGTAAACTTATGTGTCTCACCTGAGTGAAGAACATAAAGATACAACAGCAAAACACCCTAATTTTAAAGAGAACAAAAACTTCCACCACAGCACAATCTCTCACAAGCATAAGTTGTAAAGACAAGGCACAAACCCTGATGACTATGCCACCCATTGCAAGTTCACCAGAAAAATTCAAAATTAATGTGACCAGGATCTTTTCCTTTAAAACGTTGTTTCCCTAGGGCATTCTCAGTCAGTAATAACAGTGTGTGTCCATCTCCTTTCCCCGCAAGCGCGCAAATTTCATTCATGCATACACATTTTCCTTCTAAAGGTACAAAGCTCTAGAAATCAGCATTGGAGTTAATGTGTAGTGGAACTACTAGAACTAATAAAGCCCCCTGATTGCCAAGTAAACTAAACGTATTGCTCAGCTAGTCTAGTCTTTTCACACTGTCTTCATCTTCATAGTTCAACACCTTACATCAATCACATACTAAATTCTCCCTAGGCTGGCTGAAATGTGCTTCTCTTACCATTTGCTACAGTCCTTTCTCAATGTACACAATAAAGCTAAGGAAACGAAACTACTAACAGCCAAAAGAGAATTCCTTAGAGAATAATCATAGATTGATAAAGATTAAACCACTAATTACCTGATTCCGGAGCTCCTGAGAAGACGACGAAGCTATTGAAGGCAATGTCGAATTACATTTGTTCGTCCACCAGTTCTCCATCTTTCGGAGCTCTCGAAACCCTACCCTCCCGCCATCAAAGCCGTAAAATGCAGCCGGAAATGATAATCGGCGATCAAAACTCCGATACGCAGTCCAACCGCTACTCCATCTTCATAGCTCCCGGTCGATGAACTCACAAAGGTGAAGAGCCTCAGACAAACCCTAGCTTTCAAGGGAGAAGAAGCGGAGCGCAGAGAGAGAATTGCACTGAGCAGAGGAGCTCTGAGAGTGAAGAAGCAAGAATAAGCAGGAGGCTTGAGAGAGAGAGAGAGAGAGAGAGAGAGAATCCAATGGTGTAGTGGTTCGAGGCAACAGACACGAGCACGTCTGGACTGGAGAGATTTCAGCCGTTGGATTAGTTTGTTGGGGAAGAGTGGGTGAGGGAGGGGATGTGGGCCGTTGATTGTGAATACAGCTCGGATTCTGTGCTATGGGTGGGAAAAGCGAGAGGTCATCATAGGGTCAGAGACAGTGGCGTCACAAGGGCCATTAAAGGTGCTATGGGTGGGAAAAGCGAGAGGTCATCATAGGGTCAGAGACAGTGGCGTCACAAGGGCCATTAAAGGCAATAAAGATTCTGAGCTTTGAGCAGTCACGGAACCAGTAGGACACGTGGGTGTGGGTGACTGCTGGGTATTATGTTTGGGTATTAGGGTGCACTTATAAGTACATTAATTCGTTCCCCCCCCCCCCCCCCGAATTTTTGGGGAGGAAATCCTGCATTTCCAAGTACATGGTAGTGAACCAGTAATTTACCCTGTTTAGGTAATATGTCACTCTTGAAACTACGAAAAAAACACACCCAACTTTATATCCTAAAAGGCTAAGCCATGATGACCATCTCCCTCTTTTGTTAGGAAGTCGTGGGTGGAAGTTCGAAAATCAAAGGTGAAAATGTGAATACCAATCAGCCACGAAATTAAAAGGGTGTTGGGATGTGCTGTAGCAACCATCAATTTTCTAGGTCATCATAACAATTTAATTATTATCCATGTTTCCTGTGTTTGTATAGACGATTTCTTCTCCATTACAATCTTGATAAGTTTTGTTGATGAGTCCTACACATATTCTATATGAAGATAAATGCAACTGATTTTCTGTTTCTTATATCTATCAAGTTAGCGATGTTATCTTTAAGTCTTGTTGTATCTTTACAGCTTTTAAAATTATTTGTATTGATAACTCTCACAATTTAAATGACAATTCATCCAAATTTCACCTAATATCATATTTATTTATGGTATCATAAACTTAAAAGTCTAACTAAATACTCAAATTATTCTTTTTTGTTATAGCTATTTCTAGCTCATTTTCCTTTAATTCCACCATGGCTATTTCTGGCTCCTTTTCCTTTAGTTCCACCACCGTATTTGATTCTCCATGGCTATTTCAGAGCCCTAGCCTATTCGTATTATACCAGCACAAGAAAGGAAAAAAAACAAAAAGAATGAACTTAGAGAAGAACTTGGCAACATAAGGGAAATTTTCTCAACTTAAATTTTTGGTTCACCCCTTACCAAATATAAACGTATAACTAGATTTTTTTATTTTATTTTATTTTAACCTCACCCCTCCCCACTTTTGATGGGGCTCGAACACTTGATCTCTTAAATGGAAAATCATTGTTTTACCACCTCACCAAAAGCACATACCCCAAACGTATAAATAGATTAACTACAAACATTTTCTTCTCTTTTGACGTTAAAGTGATTGCTCATACAATTTTAGTGTTCAAATTTGTATTATGAAGTAAAAGTTGTCAAGGATAAGTCCATTAAGTTTAAAAACAATTGAATAAAACTTGAGTGAGAAATCAGTCAAGTACATGAAAGACTCAAAATAACACGTAAAGCTCATATGAAAAGGAACTATTAATGTCACGCCCCGGATTTTAAAATAACAATTCAAAATCCGAAACATGAAAATCCTACAACACAAAATAATCATCTTGAAAATTTTTCTTTTCTTAACATACTCACCACACGAAATAAAATCAAACCGAATTTAGTCTCGGTTAATTATTACAACACAATCCAAAATATAATGTAAAGCTCTAAATGAGCGCACACACACACCTCACAGCTAAATAAATAACAAAACTGTTATAACACCTAAGCAGCTCGGTCACCTCCCTGGTTATCCTGACCTGCAGGAATATCCGCTACACCATTGAATAGTGTACCGGGATTGCAACAACACAAAACCCGGTAAGCTTATGAAAGCTTGTATGAGTAAAAGAATGAATTGTTACTTAATTTGATCTCATTTATTCTCACACACAACAACACTCAATTATTTCCACATATACAAATAATAATCAATCTCAAACAACACCAATTCAATATATCATGACAACCCCGCTCACAACTTTTTCCACAACTCTCATCATCGTATTTATAAAAATACGGTACTGGACAGACTAGAGCTCTAACTGAATCGTAGCCCGTCACCTGGCCTAGGTTATGGCATCCGACATATTTATCAATTATTGTATTTCATCAATATGTATACCTATATACATATTTAGAACGTCCAATAATTCCACATACTCAACCAATCGTATCCCATCATCCACACTAGGATTAGAGCATCCGATTACTCACTCAGATCATTACGTTGACCCTAAACCTATAAATGAACCCAACATATAATATCACATACTCATCAATCATCCCAACCAAGATACATCATATTATTATGGAATTACACAATTGTAATATAATCAACTCAATCATATCATAAATCAAACAATCCACACATTAATATATATTTTCCACGTAAATATATATATACGTAATCATCCACTCAGGGATGACCACTAATACCATCTATAGTTCACACAAGAAAATTTATGAAATTCATTTGTATAGTTAAAAATTATTTTACTTACCTATGGACCGTGGTGATTCAAGTCCATGAATTTTTTTAAAACAAATATTTAATCCGCAAATATATTTTCACACAATTACCAAAAATAAATAAATTAAAATGCTCGGTTCTTAATATGAACCACGTGAGTTTTACTCACCTCGAAACTCCCGCTGCGTCTTCAATATAATTATAAATTATAATTTATAATTAACGCCGAATAGCCCACGCAATTAAAATCCATCAATCACCTAATCAAATGTGATTTGAATTTAGCCAACAAATTCAACTCATAATTTAACCACTAATTAACGGTCAGATTCTAATTTATTTTAAAATCCGACGAGCGGTTTCTCACGAATCGCTCCCCTAATTACCGTTTTTCACATATACGAAGATCCAACGGTCGGATCTTCGCCCATGACCACACAAAGCCTCTGGGACAGTCATATGATCATCATAACAAATTTACAAGTTCATCCAACGGTCATAATTTCACAGATCAAAAATCTAACGACCCAAATCGATCGAAATCACAAAATTCATAACTAATTCATACGATATCCGAAAAATGCGTATAATACGCCGAAATGATCGTATCGAAACATAGAATCATAAAATGGACAGAAACCAAATTTTAGACCTCCGGAGGTAGCCGGAAAAGGCCGCCGGAGTTAGGGACAGAGCCGCCACCGACCGCCACCAATGGTGTCGGGGCTGAGCTTGTCCCCTTCGTTTCATCATTCTGAGCAACTTTCATAATTAGCACAAGACCTAAAAATGACGGGAAGGCATCGAAATTACCGATTTACAGTCGGCGGCCGGAAAAAATGCAGAAACCGGTGAGCTTGAAAACCGACGTGAAAACTGCAACCTCAGGCCCCGATCCCTTCTGGAAACTTGTTCAGAACTTCCTTGCGAACCCAACAAGCTTGGAATCACAAGAAACGATCGTGTATAGCTCGAGATATCTTGATCGAAAGTTTTGGTATTTCGATCCGTTCGGGTCGAGCTCCGACGAACGTGAAAACGTTCGACCCAGTTCCGGTCCTTCTTGGTGCTTGTAGAGGAAGTTGAGGCGAGCTCAATGAGACAAGAATCAAGTGAAATGATGGAGTGTAGCTCGAGATATCGAGATCGAACCGAAAATAGCCGTTTTCGGTTCGGGCCGTGCCGCCGCCGCCACGGGCCGCGCCGCCTTGTGAAACTGCCTCCGGGAGCTAGAGCAGCTTGAGACGAACGCCTGGGACTTGGTTTGAGGTCGAGAGGTGGTCTGTGGAGGGAGAACAATTAAGGAGAAAATTTGCTCCCCTTTCGGCCGACTGCGTCTGTGAGAGAGAGAGAGAAACCCAGTTTCTTTCTGAAACAGGAAGAAGAAGAAGAAAGAAGAAGAAAAAGAAAAAAAAAGAAACCGGTAGGGAAAAATTTTAGGGTTTCCTAAAATTTTTCTATATATACATGTTTCGGAAAACTTCGAAATTCGATAACTAATTCAGAAAAAATCCGATCTTCGTGTTCCGCACGTGTACGGACTCGTATCGACGAGCTCTACAACTTTCATGAAGGAAGTTTCTCCAAATTTTGCACGTAGAAAAAGTCGATTTCTCAAACCAAGTATTTTCGAGCTTTTCGTTAAAATAAACGTTTCGAAACTTTGATAATTGTAAAAATGAATGATTATCGAACATATATCGTGAAATCACATAATAATCATTCGATACAATCACTCGGATTTAAAATGGAAATTGCGGGTATTACAATTAACCAGTAATAAATTATGGAAACCGTAATTAGAAACAATGAAGAGTATATGCTTGCATCCAAACAAATCTGAAGCTAGCCAAAAAGTTCCATAAAAAATAAAAAGCAACTGAAGACCAGAAACTATCAAACAAGTGAACTGAATGAGAAAGATACTACTGCTAAAGTTGCATTACTTCAGTCTCAAGCTTCCCATGCTTATCAATTATCAGCAGGCAAAGTGCCCATCCAATTCGGCGGCAGCATTCCCGTCTGTTCCTGCACCGTCTTGAACAACGGTGGCAACATTTTATAAACTCCGGCCGCCTCCTTCATAGCCGCATTGCCGCCACCACCGGCAGCCTCTCCGCCATTAGTCCATATACTAATCCTAGGCTGAAGCCCACGCACCGCCCCGGCATTGATCCTAGCAATCTCTTGAAACATCCCACCATTGATCATCAGGAAGTCCTTCATTGCCCCATAGTTGCCACCCAACGAGTCCATAAGAGTGCTTAGATAAACACCTTGCGCTTTTCCAAGTTCCACAAGTCCCTCGGCCTCTTTCTTCTTAGCATAAAACTCTCCATCAGCAGCCTTCTGCTTAGCAAAGAACTGAGCCTCGGCAGCTGCTCTCATTGCCTCTGCCTCTTTCCCCCTCTGGTAAAGAATCGCATCCGCCGCTTTTTGTTCTTGGTAGAGATTCCAGTTTGCCTCTTGAGCTTTAGTTTCGGCCTCAACACTTGCCTTACTCAAAAATTCGGCCTTGAGCTTTTCGGTCATAGTCAGTGCATTCATCCTCTCCACCTCCTTTTGCAACTGGGCCTCCTTCATCCCCACCGCCTTCTGCGCCTCAACCTCGGCCACCTGCGCCTCCTTAGCCCACCCTGCCTTCTTCATTGCCAGCTCAGCATTTGCTTTAGCCACCTCAGCTTCTCTTTGGTTCTCGTAAACCTTGACCTCCGTCTTCACCTTAACCTCCTCCTTCTTCCCCTCCCCTTCCCTTTGAGTCGCTATGATCTAGTCTCGGCATCAATCTTGGCAGCGTTTTGCAATGTCTGCCCCTCCCTCAGCTTGGAGCCAACAGCACCTTTCATTTTCGCCTCAGCCACGTCGACCTTGGCCTGGTTGGCAGCCTCCATCTGAGTCTTCTGCCCCAAGTAACTGAAATACTCGTGTCCAGGGACGTCCACCAACTGCTTAACATTTGCATTGTAGATAAAAGCCCGAACTGATTGAGCTCGATCTGCACCTTGTCGAAAACCTCCTCCTTGAACTCTTTGGTCCCCTTGAACACCTCCTCCATGGTCATCGACGCCACAAGGACTCGAGTCTCACCCTCGATGATGCCCTGGACAAGCTCCTCGACGTGTTTCGAGTTCTTGTCGCAGCTGGTGAGGAGCCTGGCGTATTTCTCAATGGCCTCCATGTCGTCGGCTCGGGGGCCGATGGTAAAGACGGCAGGGAGAACAAATGGGAGCTTCTCGGCGCTCATTGCCTGGACTTCGAAGGTGTAGTTCACCGGAGAGAGGTCAATGACCGTGTAGCACTGGCCAGGGAGTACCCATGCCTTCTTTGCGATCTTCAGGTCGGGGATTCCGGCCCCCGTGATCACCAAATACTCGGAAGCGCTTGCTACTTTATACATGGCTTAAAGTTTGATGAAATATTATCACTGCAATGAAGATCTGATTGTTTTAAGTGAAGCTTGTAAAGTTTGAGATTGGCTAATATAAACAGGCCAGGGTTTCATGAATGAAGAGTATGATTCTCCGAAGGAATTGCATTGGGACTCTAATTATAATCAAACGAGAGGTTTGTTAATAGAACTGCATTAGGACTCTTAATTGTAAACGAGATTTGACTGAGAAGATGTGCAAAAATGAAGCATGGAAATCCGGAAACTAAGTTATAATAAAAGACTAATGAAAAAAGAAATGCATTTTAAACTAATCCAAATACTCCACCAGACGTAATGTTAGCAGAAATGCCTTGTCGAAAAAAAATGTCACTAGAAATGCCTTTTCGAAAGAAAGAAAGAAAAAAAAAAAGTTGGTAGAAATGGCAAGGTACGTTCGGGAACCAAGAGATTGCTCTTTAGATGTTCGGCTTTAAGTTTTCCTTGTGCTGCTTCATTTTCAGCTCATGCCATGAAAACTTCGAGGTTACAACATGTATACTTAATATAAAGGTTTTTTTTTTTTTATATATACATATATACGAATACTTAATATAAAGGTTCATAGAGATATCTAACAAAGGGGAGGAGATTCCAGCAATTGTACCAACACAAAAAACTGAAATAATGCAGCAACAAAAAAAAATACCCGATATTACCATTTCTCATCGATCATAAAACCACGCCCTGTCAATCATCTAGCTCATTCGTTATCTATGTAATTTGGGAAACAACCCTAATCGCAAACATTTATTGTACACCACAGTTTCTATATAAGCTGCAATCATCACAGAATGTAGATGTGTTGTGCTTGATTTTTACACCCATAATCAGCCATATATGCAGCCGAATTGAATTGGACATGAAGTGTTCAACCCAACTTGACAGGGAGACATGAAATTCACAAATGTTTCCATACGTGGCATTCTGTACCAAATTGCAGCACAGCTTGTATGTACAGGCTGTGTGTCTACATCAGCTCAAACCGGCCCTGCTCTTATGACCCCCAATTTGGAATGTTTGATGTGGCTTCATTCACCATTTTAACCAGAGTCACCTGCAGGGTTTGGTATTTTGTAAATGTCACTTGGATGAAATTGTTCAAGTATACGCAAACATCAAAACAGAAGAAGCAATTTTTGCACAGTTTCACACCATTGCCGAAATTTCTGTGTAATATTTTTTGCAAATGGTATCATAAAGAACTTTTGCCAAAAGATCTGTAGGATATTGAGGATCCCTTTTTTCTCCCGCCAAAAATGTGTGTGTGTGTATATTTATATATATATTATGCACGCGCGCACACACACATATATTGTGGGTCTGCAAAAGGAAACAGAGAGCTCTCTCCATCACTAAGGTGTCCTCGGTACCCAGTCCAGAGGACTACGCATTGGGTTGGAGAGAAACCCCATTTGACCGTCTCTGAACTAGAATAAACAGGAAGCAACCTAAATTTCTTTGATTACAGTATGCCTAAACTTCACTGATTAAAGTAAGCATAAGCCATCATAGTTATATTGGCATACTGCCTAAACTTTGACAACTTAGAAGGTAATAACAGCATGATAGTATTAGAGTTCAGCCCTGTTATTATGACTGCGCTCAGGTGAAACATAATAACTGGTTAAGGGAGGATGACCATAAATGACAAACTCAAAATCTAACTGTAGGCCATCTAATCTATCAGACAGGAAATTCTTAAGGTGTACGAATTTAGTAAAAGGCAGACTTTACTTTTATTGGCAAGATTTGAACCAACTCAACCTACCATATCCCCATCCCACTTCTCATCAACTAGACCAGTAATACCTAGATGTTACATGACTGGTTGATAACTTTGCAAATTAAAAAATTAAAATTAAAAAAATTAAAAATTTGCTTCACAGACAAGTCAATTTCAACATTTCATTTATACTGCCCAGTCATACCCAATCTTAATGCCAGTTCTTTTCTATTCACTAGCATGGCAAATTTTACAGCAACGCTAATAGGTAAGAGATAATACAAGTTACATACCACACTTTCTGGGACACCAGATGGAGGTAAAGGAAGATTTTTAGGTGGTGCAACATTATCGTAAGATCTTTTGTCAAATCTCCATTCTCCGATCTTTCCATATGTTAATTCACCCTAAAATCAGAAACATCAAACATTATTAGCCACTCATTACACAAGAGAGCTGACAGATTTGTTCATTTCTCCAAAACTAGAAACACATTGGGCAATAAATCAAACAGCTAAAAGCAATATTTTCCCCATATACTTCTCCCTAAGCACCTCAGATGAAGGTATACGAGAGTTCGTATACAACAGAGTACCTTCATATTATAGTCACATCCATAAGTGTAATGAATTATGAACTTCTTGCCAATTTCTGTATCCCATGGAGGCTGATATGCATCACAAAACAAGAACATTAGTAAGTTAAATCACACCACATTCAGCCTCATCATGTGTGTGAAGCAACCACTTGCTATTCAAGATAACAAATGGCTAAATCCAAACATTTTATAACTACCATCATGAAGGTTTTATATGTCATACAGGGAAAAAAAAATCCAACTAACCTGAAGCATGAAGTCCTTGTACAAGATATTACCAACACCATGAAGAGCGGATGCTGTTGCATAAGCATACCTATATCATAATACAAAAATTAGTTTCTGTCTGATAATCATGAAAAAGAAAAGGGGAATCTACTGTAATGTCATCAAAGAACTATGTTAACAAGAGAGAGCTCACATTTCAAGCACCCAGCCAAAAGCTTTGTCTGTTTCAGGATCCTTTTTCATTGCCAAAGAAACATTCATCCAGGTGGGGGCAATCTTCTTAAGAGCTTCCTATCAATCATTAATTTAAAGAAACACAGTCAAAAGACTGGAAACCTAAACTGGAGTTAAAACTGAGCCACAACAAGTTTAAATACCTTCCCGACAATGACGGGAGAGTTTCCAATTGGATCAATGTTAGTTATTGGTCCCTTGTCCTCAGGGTAGTATTTCCGGAGTATTGTCTCATACTTCTTAGGTTCAATGTAAAAGAAAGGAAATGCACTTCCAAGCCCATCTCTTGCCAAGTTCGGTATGGGCTTGACGATTATATGATCTGGCTCAGACATCAGTATATAACTGCAGACGCAATAACAAAAGTACACACACAAGTTAAGCCTAACAAACAAACACAATGAAGACGATTGGTTCATTAAATACCGAAGCTAATAGTAAAGCATCTCGTACTCTTCTTTGATGTTCGCTTGCTGAAGCCATTGTACAAATGCCCACGGCCTATTGAGAACTATATATCCCTGTCATCGCAAGAAGTGAAGTAAGCAACTATCCAAAGGTAAATCCTACACACATTTCCAGAATTGCTCCAATTCTTGAATAAACTATCATTACGAAAGCTTAAATTTCTTTCACCTCCAGTAATTAACAACTTTTAAAGTCAGTAATTTAGATAAAAATTTGGTAAATTCTTACTGCATAGTACATATCTATAACTATAAAAACCTCACTAAACTAACAAATTATAGCTCAATGTAGATGTAAACAAAAATCTCATATATTCAGCAACCTAAATTTCTCAACAAATATGGAAATTTCTGGAGCTAAATTTAATTCAGAAACGAAGAAAAAGTGAAAGAAGAGGTGAGAATAGAAGACGAACCCGATCCATTCCAGCAGGCAAAGGCTGAGCAACGAAGGTGGGGATCTCATCCATATACTTATCAGGCTTACCAGAATGCAAGATCCTAGTGAACCCGCCCATTTCCGAACCCGGTTCGTTCTGAAACTTCTTGAACCAGTAGTACATGATCCGAGTCTGCCACGTGTTGTACACAGAATCCGAGGCCGTAACCGCCGTGTGGAACAGTCGCTTGGAGCTCGCCGATTTCCCTCGCGATCGGTCCGTCGGCATCTTGATGATGGGGTCCACGGAAATCGAGGAAGACGACGACGACGACCGTGAGGGGCCGGGGAGGTCTTGCTGGAGTGGAGAATTGGCCGAGATGATTATGTTGTATGTGATTAGAGCTACGGAGAAGGTCACCAGAATGGTGAAGAAGAAGTTCCCGCAGCTCATGGCTGTCTCTCTTTCTCTGAACTTCTTGGTTTCTGTGAAAAATGGGAGACGAGAGATTATGAGGAAGAAGAATATTGGCGGCCTCAGAAAGTCGTCGCTGTAACGTTGAGTTCCTCAGAAACGGTGATGCGACTTTTTTTTTTTTTTTTGGGATTTCTCTGTTTTGGGCCTGAGTTCAAACAAACATGTTTTTTGGGCTCGGGGCTTTTTTGTTTTTTACGTGGGCTCCTTGCCAAACCAAGAAGTATATTGATCGCTCGTGTCAGAATGGATGATCAAACCGACTTCTCGATTCAATACTAGTTCATAGATGTGAGATGAATAGTGTCTTGTAGATGTGAGATGAATAGTGTCTTGTAGAGAATAAACCCGCCGAGTGTGTAAGTCAGAATCTGCCACCTCGGTTTTCTCATTTCCGGCAGCGTAACTGACATGAACGAGATATGTTTAATGGTTTAACGCTGAAAACGGAGAAAATTAGATTTGCAATGTGATTAGGTGGACGGATTGTGCTCAACACAATCAGTTGAGCAACATATTAGTATACTCTTTCAGTTTTTGACAAACGGTAGAGAAATAAAATTTACTATGATTCACCGCAACTCCTTTGCTAAGACTATTGATCAAACAAGAAACCTCATTGCTGTCACCTAGACAATTTTCAACAATACCACAGTCTACAAGTAACTCCACATCCTTTGCAGTGTCCGCAAAATAATCGAGCATAAGAACATAAGCACTTATGTGACATTTCCAGGGATATTCGCATTGCTCGTAGGCAACAACATTTCTCAATGTAAGCTCTGTGGAATCCATAATGGTTAACTTTGGAATTTCCAAAATCTGATCCCATCAGTGAATCGTATGCTAAACAAGCTTTTGCTTGGTCCGACTTTAAACTTCACTCCTGCTTGGTGTAACTTAATCGCGCTAGGAAAACATTGAAAAGTCTCTCCAATTTGTGATTCCGACATTATTGGTGTTGGAAATTTTGATTCAATATTTCAAAATATTTTGTGTAACTCTCAATTTATGGAAAACTTTTTTTTATACATTTATTCTAAAATGTTACTAATGCATTATGCTCATAATTAGGTTGTTACGGGAGTTACAATATTTCAATAATTATCTTATTAAATTTGCATAATATCTCTAAGCTTTTTCATCTACTATATATACCTTTCACTTCTTGGTCTTACACACACAATGAAATCCATTTTCTTTTATAGTTATCTCCATAGCTATTTCTCTAATGAGTTCATACATATTCTAGAGTGTGCTTTATTCTTGCTCTTCCATAATGCCAAAGGAAAAAAAATCAAACATTTCTAGGATCCAAGTTTACGTGTGTACGCTTACAAGGATTAACGGTTGTTGTACCCTGGAGGGTAGGGCGCCACAAACCTGCTACACCGAGACATTGTCTCCGAAGGGCGAAATCTACTCTTAAGGACAGTGTTTACACGCCTCAACCTTAAACTCTTTTCGAGTAATGTGTCATTCGGAAACCTATAAATCCAAGAGATAAGTTCTATAATCTTTGTTATTCAATTTATTATGACAATAATATTATGATTATTATTTGTTATTAATATATTGTAATTTTGAGTTGTAGGAGATGAAATATGGGGAAAGAAGTAGCATCCATCGACCAAATTTTCCAACAATCTTAAGAGAAGAGTTCCGTCGGTGGATGTTTCCTTGTGGAATGCTTAGACATGAAGATAAGTCTTTTATTCATTGAGTGAACATAATTCCTTGTCATTAAATATACTACTTTCAGCTCCGAGAATTGAAAAGAACTACTGAAATTTTTCCTTTGAGAATGGAGGATCACTATATCTTGAATTATATTTATGAATTAGTTGTTTCTTTTTGCAATAGGAACCGTTTTATTTATATGTAATTAGTGGGCTTTTATTGATTGCAAAGTACTGATTGCACTTTAATCATGCATTAAAGTTTCTGCCTATAGATTTTGAGTTGTTATTGGCGTTAGGTTATAACTTGAAAAACTAAATAGTTCTACATTTGAATGTTGATCGTATAATGTGCATTTTTCGGTTAGTAATGCATGTTGTAATGATGTTTTGAGTTGTGTACTACCATTAATTTTAGTTTTATTTGCATTCGCTTCATTGTTCAAAGCTAGGAATTATGGTTGTAACTTAAAAACTAACTGTTTCGCACATTTACTTTTCTATATTAATTTCTGTGTTTAATATCGTTTTACCATTTTTGTACTATTTATTTTGCATCATTGCTATTAACCTTATCGTTTAGCAAGAGTTTTTAATTCTCTTTGTTATATGATTTGAACCATAATTATTTTCTATGCATTAAAATATTTTTTTATTGTTATAACTCGAAAAGTTGTTCCTTTGTTGTTGCCTTCGGAATACGTCCCTTCAAAGTATTTTTCTTCAAGAAATAAATTTTTTTATGAAATATTGCCTTCGGATTATTGTTTCTTCGGAAATAATAAAGTTGTTGCCTCTCAATATTTCTATTGCCTCTTGATTAAGATGATGACTCGGTTGCCTAAAAAAAATTGTGCTATGGTGAATAACGCATTGAGAAATTATTTTGTCAATTTTATATTGACGGTTGCCTATGGCAATTTGATGCCTCGGAATATTATGTCCCTTCGGTTGACGTCCTCAAAAAGAAAATAAAAATGTTGCCATAAAGTTTGGTTACAAGTAATAAGAGTTGCCTCATTTGCATCTTGAATGATGAATCGGACCTTATCCTATGGATTAGATGTTACGACCCAAACCAAAATTTATAGACTTACAAGTCTTTTGGACGGTAAACGAGAGTTATTTTAATTTTCGGCTCCGTTACGAATTTTTAGGGGGCCCTAAAAGATGACTTTTTGTTCTTCTCAAAATGTGATAAAGCTTTCTTCATGAAAGTAGTAGAGAACGTTAAACCGAGCGCGCGCATATTTGGTTCGTAAAAATTGAAGTTCGTATGCATAAGTTATAAGCGAAATACGAAAGTTACTGTCACGGTAATTAGTATAAATATGTAAAGTTACTGTAGGTAGGTCAGAACCTACTCAGTCACTTTTTTCTCTCCCCGATTCCCTCTTCTTCTCCAACCTCTTCACCTTCTTCTGGTCATAACTCCTTCATCCGGTGACGGATTTTGAAGTATAAGATGTCGTTGGAAAGCTCTCTTCCTTCTCTTCATTTCCGGGTTGGTTTGGTAGCTTAATTTGAACTGTGGAAGGTGCAGCAAGGAGAAGAAAAGGATGATGTTGCTGTTTTCTTGGATTTTTGGTCGGAACTTAAGTTTCCGGCCACCTCCAGTGATGATTCTTTTTGGATCTTGGAGCTCTTGGATCATACAAGCATCCCTCAAAGTTTCTTGATCAAATTTGAAGTGTGGAGCATGAATCGAAGGTTTGAATTTCTGGATGCTATTCGGATTTTACTGTTTTCTTAATTGTTCATATAGTTCTAGTTGTTTTCTGGCTTTGTGGTAGTTAAGAGAATTGCTTAGAAGGTTGAGATGAAGGTCCTGCTAAAATTTGGTGACCATCGGAGGAGTTGGCAGCCGCGTGAACAGTGGTGGCGGTGAACAGTGCGTCGGGTGAACAGTACTTAAATTCTGTTTTTTTTAGCTAATTAAATCACATAATTGATGAAGAGTTGATATATGTGAATTTGATGAAGTTTGGATGGATATCAAGGAGAATTGAGGGAGTTAAGATAAAAGGAAACGTTTAGGAATTCGATTTAATTATCGTAAATTTAGATATCCGTCAAGTAATTATTTATTTACGATCGTTATATTTATACAGAACGTGAGGAGGAATCACACGGAGGAAACTTCGAATAAACGGCAAGTTTAGCCGTATACTGTGAGTGGACTTTTGTTTTAAATAATGATGCATGCATTTATTTTGAAATTATTCATTTATTTAATTATGGTTTTATTTAGCGAGTATAATATTTTGTTTTGGATTATAATTTTGGTATTGGTTTTTCCATATGAATTTTGGATATGAACTTATTATGCTTGAATTTGGATTTATGATTTGTTTTTGAGAATATGAATTGATTTCGGAGATTAGTTATGATTTATCTCGATTATGATTTGAGAAATGGATTTGTGATACTATTTTTTTTGGATATTGAGCTTTCGATATTTATCTCCGATATATGATTATTATTTGAAAATGTGATTTATGTGATTTTTGACGAATTATTTTCTGAAGTGATTTTCGTAATTCAATATTATATTTTATTTGTCGATTTTGAGATTCTGGAATATTATCGGAGATGAGATTTTCAAGGAAATTATTTACACTTATTATTCTCGCCGACTTGTTTATGAATTTGAGAATATTTTGACGTGCGGGGCCACGACATTGGAATATACGTATTTTTTTTGCGAGGAATTGGGGAAGCTTTATGGATTTACGAGTTTTTGGATTATTTTCCTTCACCATACTCGAGTTGGTTATTGTGTCTCCTTCTTACTTACTTTGTGTTTGTGAGTGAAGTCGAGGTGATTTAATCTCCTCCTCACGTAAGTAGTAGATGTTGTTATTTCTCCTCCTCACATAATTTATATGTGAGGGAGTCGAGGATAGAGCTTGAGAGGCTCTGATATACTCGTATGGTGATAATCGTTCTTCCCCGTATGATATTATTATTTGACTAGCGAGACTGCCCGATTTCTTCTAACCGGCGAGGCTGGTCTGTTTTTACGAGTTTTCGTGTGGCGAGAAATATATTTTATAAATGTGGCATGCATCGAAATTTTTGTAAATATTTCAAATTATGGGAAAGTATTAAAGTTTCGTTCAATTAAATTATATTGTTAATTATTTTTCCACTCACTCTAATGTGTTTTTAAATTACTTTCCCCTGAGCCATTTGTTTTCAAATTCCCAGTTTGCAAGCGATTTTAGTAGAGATCGGGCTTACATGGAGTTGAGGCATAGCTAGCACTACTTCCGCATTGTAGGATCTATCGATCCTTATCCTCTTTTCATTTGTTTTAGAATTGCTTTGATAACCTATGAGAATTGTTTATTATGGAAATGAAGTTGTTGGTTTTTGGGAAGCATGATGGCTCCAGTATAAGGACGGTATGCTAGAAGTGTAATTTGAATTCTTTGCAGATTAGGGTTGTTCATTTTTTGCGAAAGTTCTGTTGAATTTTCTTGAAAAGTGAACCCTGCAGGGCCACCTGGAATTTCAGGGGGAAATTATGGGTCGGGTCCTGTCATTAGATATAACAGTTGCCTCAATATTTAAACAGTAATGAATACGGTTTCCTTGAGAATTTGGTCACCGAGAAAATAGTTGTCTGATTTTATATTATTGGTGCTCCCGGATATAATGCAGAGACAACAAGTCTCTAAACATGGTTACCTAGCCATATTTGCTCATATGGAGCATATGCTGCCTTAAGGTTTTGGGTTGCCTTTCGAATTTTCGTTGCCATTCGGTCAATGTTGCCTCAAAAGTTTTTATTCACTGACGCCTCGATATTGTCCCTTATGCTGATGCCCTGAAAAAACTATCACATTAATTGCTGCGTTCAATTTATGCTTTGAGAAAATGGACATTCGATGTACCTCCATGATCAAATTTAATTTTGATCAAGAATAAAGAGACATTTGATGGCTCAAATGTGGGTGTGACTAAGGTATCCGAAGTCACGAAATCGGTAAATATTGTTGCCTATTAAATTCCCAAGTCCTTGGCATGCAAAGATTCATTGCCTAAATATATATGGCTTGATATAATCTTGCCTATATAAGCCTGAGGTCAATTCAGACAAACTCAAAAAATGTGGGGGTCAAGGAAAGACAAGAAAAAATGGGCTCTTATATCTAAGTGAGATTCGATAACTAAAAATCCAATGAAGATTACTTATTGTTGAGATTATTCAATAAACTGTGTAGGTCAGAGTTGATTTTGGCTAATACTCTGACAAAACCACTAGACTAAAGGCCAAAGCTAGTGGTTAATACATCTAGGGGGATGAGATTATGCCTATAACAAAGGTCAAGAGTGATGGTAACCCAACCTATGTGAATGGCGATCCCAGGAAGTAGGTTCATATAGGTAACAACATGTCACTTGTTGATCAGTGGTGCACTATCAAAATAAAATTTGGAGTCCATCCCTATGGTGCATAGATAGTGCTTTAACCGGAACGTATAAAGATGAACTTTGTTCTTAATAAGTACCATAGCCCTTACACATGGGTGGTGTGTTTGATTCCGTTACACACTTGATGGACTTACCTATATAAGTGTGGAAGTGGGGCCGCTTCCTATGAAACTTGGGCAAGTCTTCTAGAGCACTCATGAATATCTAGGTAGGGGCGCATGGTCTATTCGTGCCTACCCGCGGAAAATGCTTGATTTCGAGAGTTCAATGTGGATGGTAGTTCTCTGATTCATATTAAGAAATTTTGGTTCATAGAAAATTTAATTTTCACCAAATTTCTGTGGATCACAACTATTATCCTATGGCTGGTTCATAGTCCAAAAGACACCAGTTCAAAAGCATTGGATTCTCATTTTCCTTTGGCACTATATAATTTCCTTTTTCATTTAGCAGCTTTCGTATTTTGAAATATGTGGGGCATTGTTGGAAATTTTGATTAAATATTTCAAAATACTTTGTATAACTCCCAATTCATGGAAAAACTTTTTGTTATACGTTTATTCTAAAATGTTACTAATGCATTATGCTCATAATTTGATTGTTACGGGAGTTACAATATTCCAATAATTATCTTATTAAATTTGCATAATATCTCTAAGCCTTTTCATCTACTATATATACCTTTTACTTCTTGGTCTTACACACACAATTAAATCCATTATCTTTTATAGTTCTTTCCATAGCTGTTTCTCTAGTGAGTTCATACATATTCTAGAATGTGCTTTATTCTTGCTCTTCCATAATGCCAAAGGAAAAAAAATCAAGCATTTCTAGGATCCAAGTTTGCGAGTGTACGCTTACAAGGATTAACGGTTGTTGTACCCTGGAGGGTAGAGCGCCACAAACCTGCTACACCGAGACATTGTCTCCAAGGGGCGAAATCTACTCTTAAGGGCAGTGTTTACACGCCTCAACCTTAAACTCTTTTCGAGTAATGTGTCCTTCGGAAACCTATAAATCCAAGAGATAAGTTCTATAATCCTTGTTATTTAATTTATTATAACAATAATATTATGATTATTATTTGTTATTAATATATTGTAATTTTGAGTTGTAGGAGATGAAATCTGGGGAAAGAAGTAGCATCCATTGACCAAATTTTCCAACAATTGATAGTATCCATAATATTCTCAACAGACCAAGAAGATATTTTACTTCTACTTGATCAGAACGTATTTTGTCCATATTTTCCTGCACAGTTCCTTCTATATCCAATGTTATCCATTTATCAAGGAACACGAGTGAGAAAAAGACCATTGAAAGCCTCTCAGTAGTTCCACCAGAGCTGGAATCGATAAAGTCTGGGTAAAGATCCTCGAGAATGAAGAATGGCAATTGATTTTCAAGTAACAACATGTCAGGTAATAGATCCCATATTAAATCTGGTCTTCCGAAAATGCAATCATTTACATCTACCAAATGATCATAATAGGACCTTAGCAGGACTTCAATGATGAATGCTGCATCCACAAGAATGATTCTAGCAAATTCATCACTATCAAGCTCAATAGTCTCAATGTAACAACTGCGCAATATTTCTTCTTGAGCCTTTATTTTCAGTATATAACCCGACAAGCTCAGCGTGCTCCGATCTAAAAAAGCTTTCAGGTACCTCATTTTGTGTTCTTCCATGGGTTTTAAGGCTTCGTTAACATGATGAAATGGCCCTATAGAGACTAAATTGGGTGTGTAGGCCTTTACATGTACTTGTCTTAGTCGGTAAGGAACTCTATAGATACAACGCAGTGGAGATACACTAGACACATTATGCAGCTTCTCACCCATTGAAGCTTCTAATGAAATGGACGGGTTTCCTTTTTCATTTGGAGTAGCTTGATTGCTTACTTCCATTCTCCTCCTCACTTGTACTGTTTGTTCATGTTGAGAAAATCCAGACATTGTAAATGTACCTGTGCGGGATTCATAAGAGCAAAGAAACAAAGATAAAAATCCAGATAGCATTCCTATGCCTTAAAAACTCCTTAATGGTAAATTCAACAATTTCTACATAAAAAGGCAATAAATCTTATTTACAAGGTAGAAGTACCGCATTTTGACACCTACTTCTAATATTCATGGGAATACAAGGAATCAAACAGTCAACAAACTTTCTCTAAAGGAAATTTATAATAAAGCTGACACCTACTTTCAGTTTTGGTAGATGCAAATGATTGCATTTGCGGAAGACCAATGTTATTATTGGATCTATGTTTCCCTATATATCTACATTTAGATCTTATGCTTCCAACGAAACATATATAGGGAGACGAATCAAAATTCCATTAATAAAGTCTAGCGAAAATTTTACTGTACATGCTCGATCTGAAGCATGTGATGTATTTGTAAACTCGGCAACATTTGCTTAATTAATTCCATTTAATTTCATGCATGGGAGAAAAATGCTTGGTTCTTTACGACCGGAGAAAAATATCAAAGAGTTTCTACATACGGAAACCCAAAAGAAGGATTATGACTTTAAAATAAAAAAGAGTAGAGAAAGAAGTGAATTCACACCTGCCCTAGTAGAAATATACCGAAGTGAGTTGTTGCCTTTGGGAGCTAGATAGCTGACCGGGAAAGCTCGGGCAGATGGTTTACTGCGATTGTCCATAAACAAGTGAAAATAGAACTGTAGAAATGAAGATTAATTGCAAGAAAAAAAATGGTGATGATAGTGCCTAAGATATCCCACAAAACTATACCGAGTCCAAAGAAAAGTTGGTCTCCAATAAGAGGGGAGCTAATTTGTACTGCTCCTCTTCTAATTTCTCTTCTGAAAAATCTCATTTCCAACCAACAAAAGTAAAACAGCATATCTCAACTAAGGGTTACTGTGCCGGTGAGAGGAGAATGAACTTTTAGTATTTAACTTAAGAAACGATCGTATGCACTCTTAAACGCATCATTGTGACATTTTCGTCCATATTTCCTCGAGTTTCTGTCAAATATGTGGGTATCTCAAACACTTCACCTATATGCAGCACGATGATCATGCAAAAACAAGTTGGTTTTCTTACCACAAAAGAAAAAGAAAAAGAGTTTTTTTTTTTTTTTATAGAGAAAAAGAGGAAATAATAATAATAATAATAATAATAATAATAATAATAATAATAATAATAATAATAATAATAATAATAATAAGAGTTGCTTTATCTCTTCTCCGTTTGTTAGTATAGGAATTTGTATATGTTGGCATTTCCTTTATACAAAATTAGTGAGTTCTAGATTAAGAGCTGTGTATGAGAAGAAAGGAAGTGATGTCCCAGCTTGTAGAGCAAGTCAAGAACACACCTGACTCGTACGATATTTCAGGTAAGGTTCATTCATTGCGTTTTGCATGATAGAGTGTTGGGATTGATAGTTGTATTTGGGATTGATAGCTGTGTTTCAATACAGCTATCAATCCCGAAGTAGTTATTATTAAGTCCTTGCATGGTAAGTTATTTGTGTGTCTTATCTTTCAAAAGAAATCAATATCGAGTGTTTATATCCTTGTTTAAGTCCTTCAATTGATTTCTTCTTGGTTAAATTTTTAGGACAGAATATTATTGCTAAGTCGTGTTATCTTTCTAGAAAATATGTTTCCTATTAGATGTCAAATTGTTCATTGAAATTAATATTACCCTAATTGTTTTAGGGGGAGTCTTGTTTTGACACATATATAGATCGTGCAAATAGTTTTCATTTTGGCACGCTTTGCACAATAGCACTGTTTAGTTCTTCTCAAGCCAAAGTAGCGTCTAGATTTGATAATTCACTTGTTGCATGTCAAAGTGAATTAGGGAGTCAAAATTGCTTCATAGTTCATAACTTCATATCATTCTGCATATGTGAATGTCCTACGAGTTCAGTTGGGAATCAAGCATGCTCCAGAATAAAAGATTGAAGAATTTGAGAAGAGTGGAAGCCCATCTAGAAGCTGCGCACAAATTGGTGAAAGGTAGTTCAATCAGCTAAAAAGAGTAGCTAGAGGTAATCGTGTCAAGAATTATCCAAAAAGTTGCATGTTTACCTTATGAATTGTTTGCTATCTTATAGTGTGTGCTTAAGCACTTATCCTTCAAAAATTAAGGCCCACAATTATTTATCTTACATCGAGGATTTTACTGCATAAACAATTCTTATGTTTTTGCTTATTTTGTTTTCTGTTCTTGTGTGTTGGTTGATCACTTTTAAGTTCTGATCCAATCTGTCTTCGTTCATTAGGGATAACAAGCTTCTTTCAATCCATCAGTAATGTCCAGAAAATTATTCGTACTTAACAGTGACTTGCCTATTCAACATCATAAAGGGCATCTCCAACCATTATTGCTCGAGTATTTTTGGCTTGGTCTGTTTTCTGCAGCTTGCTTGTTTCAGTTGTTCTTCCTGCAAAATCATATTCTTTTCTTGCCAGTGACCATCCCCAGCTATGTCTATTAATACTATTATAGCGCTCTACAAGATTTTCTATTAAAAGAGGAAAAAATACAAATATCAATACATACAACATGCCAGAACAAGCGATGATGAATCACAGAAAGCTGGGGAGCATGAGGTGTTACTCTTTGGCTGTTGAATAATCCCTTTCCCCATTTTCATCATTCATATGGTTGAATCCGAGAAAGGAGAACAAGTCAAGCAATCTATCTCATTTATACAACCTTTCAATCTATGAAATTCTAGCTTGTAAGAAAAAAAGCGTCAATACAAGAACTGCTAAATCATCTATCGACTTATGTTAGTAAGAGTAAGACCATCTTTTCACTGAAGGATCGGTTTAGCTATCTCTCGACAGCATCTCTTACTCGAGGGAAGCGAGTGACCCATCGAGAATATCCTGCAACAGAGGACACTTTGTTAGATTGACAGATAGTTGCTCTCTCTCTCTCTCTCTCTCTCTCTCTCTCTCTCTCTCTCTCTCTCTCTCTCTCTCTCTCTCTCTCTCTCTCTCTCTCTCTCTCTCTCTCTCTCTCTCTCTCTGAGAGAGAAAGAGAACTAATGTTTCAAAGTATTAAAAACTATCCATTCCACCCACACCACAGCATCAAAGGAAAAGAAAAAACAAATATATCGAAGAGAGCAGCTGACAAACCTGATGTAACAATCTCAAGAAGATCCATTTCTGCTTTAGCAGCATCAGACATATCCTTCAATAAATAATTAAAAAGGGAAATCAATTTCCTTTGGCACCATTCAAAAGTTGATAATGTGAACACATTGATAAAGGTCCAACGTCCAAGCACAATTCAATTTGGCTATACATTGAGCCTAACTGCCTCGCTCTCCATGTTAAACATGGAGGTCGGTGTAAACACACTCGTATTCTATTATGCGCCAGTCAACACATCAGCAGCATACCTGTCCCCATGCAGCCATACTTCTTGCAATGAGCCGAGACAGACTATTCAGACAGCTGTCATCAAAGTTGGGATGCTTAAGAAGAGCCTTCTCTGAAGTAAAATCAAACAGCAGTGTGCAAATACTTGATGCCATCATTATGATTGACGGGTCATCTACACCCTCTGAAATCAGCGTACAAGAATTCCAATTAGTGACATATCTTTTACATTAAGGGGAACAACATGCATATAATGAAAATGAATGCTGATAATACAGCTCTAAGCTCACTATCAACTTTCCCAGTGCCAATGAACTACAAAAATTCCTTAAAAATAATAATTGTTGAAACACAGGTACAAAACTCCCTTAAAGGAATTGTGAGTTCTGACATTAAAAACCCAAAGACAGAAAATGATCAAAAAGAAAGACATAACAAGTTTTAAGACAGTTTGGCAAAAGAGAAAGGTACTCTAGATTAAGAGGTTTTCTAGTTCAGAGAAAACAACATGTCTCCAGTAGTTTTTCTGGATTTATCAAGTCTTATGCTTCTAAGAGAAGCACAGGAAGAGATCTCAGGTTTAAAAGTTACTAGTAGATATGTACTATTCAAAATGTTAATGCTTTTAGAAATGCAAGAAATATGGATAGCACAAGACATACAGATTTTCCAAAACAAAAATAATAGGCAGTACACAGAAATTATAGGCACTAAGCCGATTTCTCTTATTTGGTATCCATTCTTCCGACTAAGGCAATAATGAACTCTCTAACCCTAATCATTATGCCTTGCTAGGGTCACAACATCTAGGATTAAAGGCGAAGAGCACAAGAAAATAGGAACGTAGGCAATCGTTAATTCTCGATTAAGCAACTACTTGACACACCGCACTAATTACATGAAGCTAGTGAACAAAAGAACCACCAATTGTATCACACAACACATAACAAAGAGTGGTTAATTCCCTAAAATTCATGCATCAAGAAATAGTAATTAGAGTGCACCCATATGTAAATACATTATTTATCACTTGAAAATATGTCCATTACATCAAAATTGAGCTAGAGTTAGGAACCCTAGCTCCCAAAAGTAACTACTCACAACCCATATATATGAACATCAAAAATACAAAATTCAAATAGCAAAGAGTAGAGAAGTGTAGGAGAAAACAAGGATAGTCACAAATAGCTAGGAAGCTAGCATGACTAGCCTTGAATTACAACTCCCACAAGAAACCCAAATATTGAATCTTGTAGAGATTGAGCCCCTTGATGGATCCTTGAAGCTTTGTGTGAGTAGTCCTTCAAATCTCAAAACAAAATAGAAAGAAAAGAGGGCAAATGGAGGGGGAGGAGTGGAAGGGCAGCGATTAAGGGAAAGGAAGAATTAGATGGTACCTGTCCAGTGTGCCAACGATTTCAATAGATTGACAAGAGTCGAATAATCCAGTGGGGCTTGCATTTGCTCTTTCTATTCATGAAAAGAGACAGACGATGTTCATTAATTGCATATATAAGTAACCAATGGTATGAAATGATGATGACACTACCTTTAGAAGAAGATTCAAGATGGTGTCACATGCCAAAAAGGTGCTGCCCCTGTCCTCCACCTTGTAACCATGTGGTCCAATCAAATTTACAAGGCAATCAACCACCTGCAAGTAGAATCAATTTGCAAATGGCTTGTAGATGTTAGTGACACACACCAGTACACGTAAAAATTTATAGCAAATTCTTCACCACTTAAACAGCTTCATAAGCCACTATATAAAAACCACAATAGTGAAATCGGAAAACAAAAATATACACAAGTATTTCGGTCGGATATAAAATAGTATGAGGATCTACATTAAAGAAATCAAATGACACCGACTTACAGACTTATGACCTCCACAAGAAATCAAAGCTTTACATCCTTCAACCTCCATTGTCAATTGACACAGCATTGGAAGCAAAAAGCATATAGCATAGAAGGGTCTGCATTTAGACATGTTACAGATAAAGATCATTCTCATATACCACATTTAAGGTTTATTGGCTCATTAAGCAATAATTATGCCAGAGTTACTAAACCTTGGTTCATCTTCACCTTCAATAGAGAGCATATACTCTAAAAGTTCTCTAACCTTCTCTCTGCATGCAAGAGGTGCTTCTGCAAGATAGCTGCAACACACATATCAGCTTAACAGTATTATCTTCACTAATCTAAATACCATATGATAAAGGACAGGAATTTTAGCTTTTTCTGTGGTATGATTACAAGTTCATACAACATCAGATCCTGCTTACAACAGCTTAAAAGCCATTAGCTGATGACTAACTTTAGCATCATAAACAAGTTTAGATGTCATTACTTAAAATTGTAAGTTGCAAGCTTAGGAAGAAACGTGGATTTACATGTGAACATGCATCTGTTCATATGCACAATGCACCCATCACTACTGTCAGAAATTTTCAAGACCAACAATTTAACAAAGCAACCTTCTCTAAAAATCTCCCCAATATAATTACAAAGAGAGATGACACAATACCTGCCTATAACCCGCACTGAAGCCAGAAGATCATCTCCCTTCCTTTGTTCATGTTCCTGGAAAACCATAATGTGAATAAAATAACATAGTAAAAATCTGTAAAATCCAACGTTATAATGTCAGTAATATTACCCTTGCATCTTGTAAATACTCTAGAACTACACCAATTGTCTCATTAAGGCCATTAATGACCATTGAGAAAGTATTTTCGTGGATAAGGTCCCCTACAAATGATTGCAACAGAGATGATTACTATCAATGACCCAACAAGAAAGCATGTAAAATTTCAAACAGCTCCCCCTTGCTACACAACAAGACTAATTTATCTTGTCTTGCACGATTTTAATTCATATAAAACTAAGAAGACCAAAAACCGAAGGAACTCCCGAATGTGAAAAGGGACAGGCACATTCAAAATATTGTTTCATATGCACATTTCCCTGCTTCAAGGGTCAGAACTCTTTAACAAAATTGAAAAAACACTAAGATTATTATCTAACAGATTGATGGAACTTAGAAGGACAGTAATCTGGTAAACATGACATACCTTCATTCTCACTGGCATTTGATATTAAGTTAATTATCTTTTCCAGTAAGGAAAAGGCAACAGCCACATTCCGTTTCTTTAAAAGGATTGTCTCAGCAGCGGGTGAAGGTTTCTTAGATGCTTCATCTTTTAGGTAAGCTAGCTCATTGAGAAGAACAGCAACTTCAACCCTTGATTGCTCCAGCACTAGCACTAAGCACCTGACATATGTAAGAAAAACTGACTATGAGTCCCACCCGTTACATAACATGAAATATACTAAGTACACCAGACTCAGCCATGCAGATAGGAAAGATCACCAATATAGCATACCTATCTGTTGGAATAGGCTCCTTTCCATCAGCTGAATTTATCTGACCTACCAGCCACTTTTCCCCGAATATCGTCACCATAGACTCAGCTAAAATAAGTGCCTGAAGCTTTTCAGTAGGTGCTGCAGTCAATACATGAGAATAGGAAATCAGTAACCGTCAATCTTTCAGGCCTACATAAGATAACATTAGTGGGCAACAACAAAAGAAAAAGAAACGAAAAGAACCGGTCATCTCAAAAATCACAATACGCAATTCAAAAGGTTGATTTTACTGTAGTTGTTGTTTACTATCTGTCAACTGATTAACAATAAATTGAAGCAGTGAGTTAAACATACCAACACGGTTTTGTAGAATGGCAGAAATACCATCACGCATATAATTGGGCCAATTTTTCTCAGGAAGTACATGAAGAGAATCATAAAGCGGTGCCTGAAAATACCAGATAGATGTCAGATTTAGTGTCAAAATTACCGATATCAATCTGCAGACCACGGTCAAGAATTACAGATACAGTCATAACAGGCACCAGTAGTTTAGTTGAGACTGAAAGAGCTTTGTTAGATTTAATATCAAACCATTATAGGTTAGCCAAGCATATTCAGTCCAATGATCTTGTCTTCTGGAAAAGACAGAAAAACAATAATTGCATACCGAAAATTTTGGTGAGAAGATGGCCGTCAGTATGTGCAGCGCATCAAATTTCATAGCATCATGCAAGACAGAAAATTGCCTTGCTATTGCAGCCACCTAAAATGAAAGGGAAAATTACTTTTTTCAATCATATACCACCTTATATTCAAAGCAGATTAACAATTCTCATACCAATTCATTTTTCCTGCTAAACTACAAAATCTGGAGCAGGGAAGAGAAGAGCACAGTAAGAGCATGTGTCAGAATCAAACTCACAATCATTGAAAGCTCTGGTAGATAGTCATTGTTAATGCGGTCAGGATAGAACTTATTCAGTAGCAATTGCACAATTTTCATAGTGACTTTCATCTGAGGTGAACCTGCACAGTATTTTCAACTCTTAAATCCTTTACAAAATTGATGAACAAATCCCACGAGTCACTAAAAGAATGTTTTGCAAATGACGAGAAGGTAACTATGACAATGAGACCAAACTCCAAAGCTACCACAGTTCTGGAATGCAATTCTAGCAAACAAAATAAGAGCAATACCATCGGGTAAAATGGGCATATGAGAAGCCAGCATTTCCATGCCGCCAGATGAGTAAAATGTCATAATTCCATCTTCAGAAGCCGTCAAAACCAAATATAGAAACTCGTAGCATTCTTCAAGAATAGCCGGGCCTGATCTGCATTTCAACGAGTAATCCAATCAGCTTCTAACCTAAACAACACTGCCATTCACAAATTATTAGTCCCATTCTAATCCTAAACTTACTCTTTGGACAAAACTTCCAGTACTAGCGGAATCTTCGAAACCATGTCATTCGAAGCAGCAATTTCAGGAACACGGCAGAATGCAGCAAGAACAGTAACCGAAAGCTGCAGATACGCCACTTGGTTTTCACTTATGCTTCCCTTTCCCATCCCTAACCAGTCAAAAAATAAAAACTCCAAATCATCATGCTTGCCTACAATTTCTAAATCTACTTCATTCTCAAAGCTCGGAATGAACTTCTACTTTACTTAGGGTTTCAAAATTGTCAGAAGTTCAAACATAACAAGTCGTAGAACTACAGTACCAGTCCGGAGGAGCCGGTCGAGAAATTGGACGCCGACGGCGTCATAGATAGTGAGGAGGGAGGAGAGGTCGTCGCCTTTGCAGAATTTGGTGACGAGGAGAAGTCCGGCGAGGCGCTGCTCGTCTCTTTCGCCTTTCAGTAGCTTCAAGCAGTCATCGAGCGCCGGAGACGATTGGTCCTGAAATGGAGGCGCAGAAAAAATTAGGAGAGACGGAGAGGAAGAGAGAAGGAGAAAGGGAGAGAGGGATTTGCTTACCATCGGAGAATTGAGAGCTGAGAAGCAGATTCTGGAAACGAGAAAAACAGATGATTGAGATTTTTGGAGGGTTTTTTGAACTTCTGGAGGCTTCGGGGATTCCCGAGTCTTTTTGGAGTTAGGAAGGTTTGATTTTGGGCCGGAACGACCATATTGGACCCTAACATAAACCCAACTTTGTATTAGTGGACCCATGTTTTTGGGATCCTTATGAAAATTTTAGCCCATTCATTTTTTTTTCTATACTTCTCTTTTTCTTTTTGCACAAATGGTGGTTCAGATGGGACCTCAAAATTTGATTTTGAACTTCTATCTTTTTTCAATTATTATTAGAGTTTGTCAACTCATATAAAAAGATAAATAAAGACAAAAATAGAAAAAAGAAAAATTAATACTATTTTTACCTCCCCTGTTAATATAAGTTACCTAAAACAATTGTTTAAAAATAATTCATTTCTAGACATAGCCCCCTCATATGATACAAAAGTAAATTCAAAAAAATCTGATTTGAAATTTTCTTAAACTAAATTCATTAAGTATTTTGGTGTAGTTATTACTAATTAAGATCCAAGGTCAACTCTTTTTATTAGATTTAATCAATATATATTATTTATCTGAGAATCAAAGTCTTTTCTAGAACTATTCACATTGCAAAAAAAAAAAAAAACTATGATTTGGATTAACAAAGATAATTGTGCACTTGTTTGGCCCCTCCATTAGATACACCAAAAATGTAGGCAACTCCCATACAAAATGCTTTGTGGTTGAATTGATAGAGATTAAAAAAAAAATGTATTGAAGATACGAATTTAATTGTTTAAGGGTATTTTGGTAAAATTAAGAAAGTGTACTTAGCTTTTTAAGTATTAAAAAAAAAAGTAAATTGAAGGTTTAATAAATACGAGATGTCCAAATATCAAATGTGGAGGTCAAACTAAAATCATCCTTGCACAAATTTTTCTAAACTTTTTTTTTTTTGTGATAATAAGGGGGTTAAAAAGTTTATTGAAATAGAAAGATTACAACGATACAATGCAAAAATGCATCAATAAAGAAAACAAATAGTACAAAAAAAAAGATTCAAAAATTACATCATAAATACAAAGAAATAATATTGAAGCAAGAGCAGCAGCGTTTGAACGTATAACTAATTTCATACTATTGATTGCAGTCGTGTAGTTAACTGAGTAGTCGGTGGTTTGACTACCCATGCAAATACAATGCACAAAATGACAAAAATCAATTGAGTGCAGAACATAGGGCAATCTTCCACCCAAAAAATCGAAGCTGGCTAACGATGTCAATAAAAGACCATGTTGGCAGGATCTTTTATGAACATATACCATAAACCTAGGTCACAAATCCAATACAAGTATGTTATCGAAAAAAAAAAAATCCAATACTAGTAACGAGCAGGGCCCTAAGCCATTCTAAATACGGAAACTAGCCCCACAAAAAGAGTGGGCCGAAGTCCAAACTCAAATTCCACCAAATCCCAAATCTGGATACGGCACCAAACTGATCCTTAACGCTCAACACCCAATACCTCCGCTGGCACAACGAACCCAACAGCATGGCTTCCTTTTGCATTTGTCGACCAAGCACCACCATCGGACATCGTGACCTACAAGGTGGAAGTCCAAGCCCAAGATGGTCTAAAACATCTGTTATAGTCTTCCAATAACCCTAACACCGACGTCACCCACCGCGGCCAGACCTTGTATTGGATCAAAACCCATCCAATGCAGTTATCCCCCAAACGCACGCCATTAAGGATCTATAATCTTGGAGAACCTTCAGTTGACCCGGCTAGGTCGCTGCTCGCCCATAAACATAAACAGATGAAGCGGATTAGGGAATGATTTACCAAGCCAAAAACTACCACACCACACCACACAACTTCGTGGCTAAGGAAGGGAAACACCTAATCGCTTTGGGAGATCAGGAGAAATGAAAGTGACACCACCATTGTTGGTGTCGTAAGGATCTTACATGGAAGAGAGTTTAGAGAAACAAAGCCCTTGAGGCCCACAACCCTAGCAGAGCTCTGCCAGGTCAAAAAAAAAAATCAATTTTTCTATACTTTACTAGTCTCTACTAGATGGAATGTGGGATGTTCATGTTCATATATATTTTCCTTGAATATAAGACGTCAATTTCATTACTTAGGAGCAATGTTACACATAGCAACTATTTATTTATGAGTATGACAAAAATAATCATTATTTAAACAATGTCGACCTAATTTAAGTAAGAATATACGAAATTCACTGTTGGACTGCGCAAATTTTTTTTTCTTTGTCATTCTCTAAACTTGAGAGATAGAAATCAAAATACTCTTCTTAATGGATTCTTAATGTCCGGTGGATATTAATTTTAAATATGAACTGATGAGAGAGGAATATTGCAAAGCTATAAAACACCATCAACCAATACCATCACATATTTCAAGTTATGATGGCCACTATTTAAAACCCTAACAAGAGCATCATACAAGATATTTGAATGAACTCATAACTATTTGTTTACAAAAAAAGAAAAAAAAAATTACCCTATCGTTGGACCAAATGGTCCTTAATTTTTATAACGGAGAAAATGACTTCTCAACAACTGAAAACAACAAGAATGATCAAATTATGGACGAGATTGCTCCAGCAAAAATTGGCTGTAGCTGATGAGAGTAGTTCTGAGATTGATTTCTATGAAGCAAACGAAACGCAAGATGGAATCACATGCAGTGTGCCTTGCCGAGGCTCCATGTGGCCCGAATAGATTCTAAACTGGGTAATCCATCCTCCAATGCACACGTGACACGTGTCATTACATTGGTTTTTCTTAAACACGAAACCATGAACGGCGAAGCGCAAACAAACTAATATAAAAGAATGTCACATAAATTACGTGAAACCAGATAATCTTAATATTTGTTGCATTCGGTTACGTTGGACTGATTAGTAGATAAGATAAGACTCATCACTTCGAAACTTAAACCCAGAGGCTGACTCCACTAAGAAAACCACTTGCTGCTTTCTAATTAAACCCGTCAACCCCGTCCCACAATATTCCCATTCCTTCTATACTTACCCTATATTACCATAATTAGTAAATTATTTAAGTCGTTATTAATTAACGCCGTGAAAATAGGAAATTACAACGCATTTCTCTGCAGAAACTTTTCCATGAAGTTGGCAAGAAGCCAAAAAAAAAAAAAAAAATCCAACGCGGGTTTCACACTGGAAAAATAATTAAGAAAAGAAAACCGTCCCACCACGCACGACCCACGGCTTCTTCGCTCCAGCTTCATACCGCTATACGCAGTAACAGCCGGGCCCACATTCACCACTGGCCCTATTTCACCTCAACCTATAAATACTCACTCACCCCTCTTCTCCGTCACCACAAACCACAAAAATCAAAACCGCACCAGAGAGAGAATCTGAGAGAAACCAGAAGCCGATATGTGGAACGAGAACGGGACGGTATCGCCGACGGGGAACAATCTGAAGGAGAAGCGTCACCGATCGATGATGTGCGTGCCGGTGTGTTTCTCCAGCTCCACGCATCCTTTTGACGTTTTGGACGACGAGGACTACATCAGGACTCCGCGGTCGCCGGTGATGCCGGAGATCAGGGACCGGTGCCGGAATCTCATTAACAGAATCGGAGGAGGAAGGCGCAGGAGGGCGTCGTCGGCAGACTTCAGCTACGATGCTTCCAGCTACGCGCTCAATTTCGAGGACGACACCACACGGGCAGACGACATCCTCTTCCGGTCGCGGCTGCCGTCCTCCGCCTCCGGGAGCCTGACCCCGCCGGAGAAGTCGACCACGAGCCGGCATATTCTGGACGATCTTCTGGAGGAAGATGAGGACAGCCGGAGCTGGAGGAGAAACCAAATGAGGCTGTCGCCGCCGGAGGACAAGGAGAAGAGTCTGAAGAGCCGGAACATGGTGTCGAGAATAGGATTTCGGGGACGGAACCGCCACTCGTCCACGTCGGCCGACTTCAGCTACGAGCCGTCCAGCTACGCGCTCAATTTCGAAGACGATAGCAGCAAAGCCGACGAGCTTGGCCCTGGCAATGGATTCATGGCGCGTTTGCCGCACTCGCCTTTGCCGTCGGTTCAGAGCTCGGCATCACCGCCGCTGCCACCTGCAAAGTGCTCGGCGATGCGCCCAGAGATTGCTGCCTTTTGCTGAAAAGTTAAACGACGTGCGGTTTTTGATTCCCGATGGGACGTACCCTCCCCCGACGGGGGGGGGGGGGTAAAATGCAGTCGTTTGGCGCTCAGAGAGAGGCTAAATAAGGAACGGGCTGAACGAATATCAGGCCCAATCTGACCACGCAATGAGAATTATTGTGACTCGGTTATCAGCCTATTGGATAATAGACTTGGACAGAATAGCCCGTTAAGCTTCAATTTCAATATGGGCTGATGAGGCCGTGAACTTTGTCTTGTATTCTATTCACATGTTTTTTTTGTTTTTTTGGTCTAAACAGGTCGTTTAATAAATAATTCTAATATCCATGAGATCGACTCCTAATGATGATTCTGATGTTTTGTATAGTAGTGTGGGAAAACCCTATTCAAATTATGAACAAATAAAACTTCCATTCTTTTGTCGCAATCAATTTCTTTAATTTACTTTTTGTAACTATTCAAATATAATTTTTGGTCTAAATTCCAATGAAAGTTCATCTTGTGGGTGATGCTGAAGCTGCCATTAAGCAAAGATGAGTATAGATAAACTGAATATCGAAGTTTTTATTCTCTTGTAGTTGTTCTTATCTTCGCTTTCAACTTTGCCGATTTTGGTTGGATTATAGACTTACAGATTGGACTTTCTTTTGGAACTTCTCTTTCTCTTATCAAAATGAATTAGTGTCATGCACGAAGAAACCAAAATGAGAGCTGGCTCCTACATACAAGACGATCAGTAAGATAGTTTATGTAAAATCCAGTACTGCAGAGATGATTAACGATTAAAGCAAGCACTAAAATAATTTCGCGAAGTATAGCGATTAACGAATTAGCACGTATACAGTCACTAACGAGCTGTTTCATTTTGGCTTTTAACTGTCAAATTAAACAGATATTGGCATTTGTTCAAGTCACAGCTAGCTTCAATAATTGGTTTTGGCCGGCATAAAGAAAGATTCGGATCTTCATAGCTAGCACTTTCCTGGTCTTTAGTCGGTGATTAATTGTTTAATACTCTCAAGTAATCCTAATGCATTATACATATCCCCCAGAGTTGCAGTATATATAGTTTGTTCATTGGAATTGAGATAATTGCGTTGCTTTCTTCTCTTATATATCATCATCTCTCTCAATTCTGATGGCTAACCCACTTGAGAAAATGACCTACATTTCACCACCAGACCATGAAACTGATGATGAATACTATGACGAAGAATTGGTTCTGACTTCTTCTTGCGGTTGTTTCTGGGGACTCTACTCAAGAGTACTACCTTGCGGAAGAATCAATAATGGAATTAGAGGCAGGTATCTACTGCAACAAGGAGTAGCAGCAAAGGAGAATTGGTTGGTGGAGAATGTAAATAAAGTTCGAGAGCTTTCAGAGGTTTTGGCTGGACCAAAATGGAAAAATTTCATTCGTTCGGTTGGTACTATTTACAAGAAAAGAAGGGTGCAAGCACAGTATGATCCTCAGAGTTACGCGCTCAATTTCGATGAAGGAGTTGGTAGGGAAGTTGATAATCCTGCATACCTTCACTTTTCGAGTACTGGATATGCAGCATCTTCATTAGGGATGAATACAGGCAAGACAGGACAAGCCCCGAGTAGTTTCTGATGATTTTCGATTAGTAATGATGCCTGATATATGTTTCGTATGTAGATGATGATCTGCGTGTATAGACATCGTGCACCTATTGTTTCATTCTTTGATTGTTTCTTTCACATTTCTGAACTGATAAACTCGGACACTATTGCATAAATTTAAGACCTTAATCTTCTATTCATCTTTCATTTTTTTTTTTTTGGACATAAATGTAAGAGCTTAATCCTCGATTCATCTTTCATTTAGTTAAGTGCTTCCAAATAGTTGTATGAATTAGAACAGTTAAAGGTTTATGTTTTAGGATTAGGTTCAAGTTGTTTATGGATTTGTTTTATGCTTAGTTACTTCTTCTCAGTTTTCTTCGGAAGGTAGGCATAGAAATAATAACTTTTCTTCTTCCTGAGATGAACTAAAATGCCAGATTAGATGTCTGTGTGCAATGATGCACTGTTGATTAAGCTTCTCCAAACCAATCCTACCCTAATTAGTTCCTTCGATTAGCAAATGAAATCGATATTATTCTTTTGAGGTTTTGGAGACAGGAAAGATAAATGAAATACTTTTCAAGCACCCAACGAGGCATTATTCATAAAGCAATAGAATCCTATGAATTTCAAAAGTGAAATTGAAGCAGCATCTCCATGCTAAATTTTTATACCTTATTTACTACAAGCTTAGCTCTATAACAAAATGCCTGAAACGCTAAAATCACCAGTGTGATGCAAGAAACCACTGTTCAGGCTACTACACTGTACACCCACAAAATACCCCACTATCCTTATTCACATATAATAAAGATTAAACAAAAAATTATAAGCCCTCTATTGGAGTATCCAATTCGGTTTTCCAGCAGTAACATAGTTCCTAATTACTGAATTCCTAGTGATATGATATTACATGCATTTCGCCCAATGCAGCACTTGAGCATACCTGTATATCGATTGCTCACAATCAGTGTTAGCCTCTCTCTTTCTGTCGAAACAAATTATGATAATTCCTTGCACTTGAACCCTGTAGTCTTCTTTCATCAGGCATAAGCTATCATTTCTACGTTGGAATTATCGCTGTAGTGGTAGCATCATCAACTAAGATCATCATCTGCAGACAGGTTCTCCCTATCTTTCCCAATTTATATGAATCGATCACCACTGTTTTCACCTGCATTGCTTTTATTTCAAACTAAGGTTGGTGCAAAGCTCATGATAAATTTGAATTTAAGAAAGAATGCATGTGATCTCAATAAATATTTATACCTTTTGCGCTTGCTCTTCAAAACTGTGGAGGTTGAAGGATTGCTGTGCCAGTTCCTCTTCCTTTGATTGATGAACCAATTGTTTATCTGCTTCAATTGCAAACCAGTTTCTTGCACCAACCTAGCCTTGTCTTCCTCCTGAAAATTGATACAGAAACCATAACTCAATGCGTGTGAATGCATGTATCACTTTTTCGATTATCTTTTTAGTGCTCATGTAGACTCAAAGAGCTTCCATTAGCCTAAACTTACAGTTGGATATGGCCACTTGGAATGTGATTGCCACCAAGCTTTCAGGACAGAGGTGGTGTCACCAGGAAGCTTTCCAGCTCTTCTCTTGCGCAATATCTCCTCCCTTATGTCTACAATTTTCTCCTTGTAACCCTGTAAATGAAAACTTTGTTCAGAATGGTAATGGAGAAATTGTGCCATAACGTACAATGATCAAAATTTCCATAGAAACGTTACCTGTTTCAGTTCATGCTTCAACTCCTGCCTTACGCGCTCCATCAAGGACCTTTCGCTCTCTGTCGGGATGAGAGGGCCAAATCCCATACTGTCATGACCGTCCATACTTCCATCAAACAAGTTTGCATCACTGTCTACTTGCTCATCATCATCATCGGACATTGTAGCTCCCGTACCCTCCCCGGGGGAAACTCCTGTTCGTTTCAATTCAATTACATTACACATTACAGCTCAGTAAATACTAAAATAGCATTAGAGACAACAAAGGCATAGAATGAAATTGATATGTTGCAGAAATTGAAATTCACCTGTCAGGCTTTGTAGTGATTGCTCAATCTCCCAGCAAGCCATCACTGCTTCCATTGCATGGACACGGACGTGTTGTTGCAGTTGTTCTTTAAAAGAACATAGCAACAAAACATAGTGCCTCTGTATCATCATAAAAAGAAACAATCAAAAAATTAACATAGCATCAGAATTTAGATCATAAATCATGCACTCATAAGTTAAAACATGCAACACAATGAGTTGCTGCCCATGCCTGGTTTAACACGAAATGGACTAACCTTGTTGATCATATTCTAATTATATTAATCTTAAATTCTTAATTATCCTGAGAATAACCGAAAATATGTAGCAAAACTCTAAAGCTGGAAGCTGTTAGATTATCCATTATTTGCGGAGACCACGAGCTAATATAAGAGTTTTTTCAGCTCTGAACTTTCAACTTTGCCGAGTACTCTAGAACAACTATAGGACACATCGAGAAGAACGGGTACTGCCCTGAAGTGAAAGAAAGTGTACTAGGAATCCAGAAGTACAGAGATAGATGGTGAAAGAACAATTCTAAATCACTTTTAACATGGAATGACTTGTCTTCTTCTCTAAGAAACCCAGCTTTTTCCTCCCGCATGTTTTATGAAAAGTTGTGACAGTGTTTGCGGTTAACCAAGCCTCGCTTTTTGCTATGTCGTCAGACCCGGCAGCTCTGCATCCCCAGCTTTTTCAGATCCCCAAACTCTTTCAATGAAGCCCTCAAGCATCTTATCTTATTTGTTTTTCGTACCAAGAAACTCAACCTATTGTTTTATGGATTGTGCCATGTTCTATGGTATTTCGGAGTATTTCAGAGTCGTTGAATTATTTTATATATGGGTATATCTTAAATTTGTCATCAGACAGTACTTTCGATTTAATTTAAATCATCGAACAATGTTTTCAACTTTTGAGTTTCAATATTCTGAAGTACCGTAATAATTTAAGTTCTCGCTTGAAGTTTAGGTTCTTCTATATAATTCGGGCCACGTATGAACCACAAAACTTGTAACTTTTGGGCTTAATTTTTCAAAAAGAAAAAAAAAATGAGCTTATTGAATTTAGAAATGATGGCGATCAATATTCTTCTATTTTCAACCCAATTGGGTCAATTTGATTTAATTGCCAGAAATTCAATAAATCTAAGTCAGATTAAAAAGAAGAGAAGAAAGAAATTAGTAGTAATTTGAAGCAAACATGAAGTTAAGGCATTTTAGCATACCATGAACTGATCAAGCTCCTTATCATCGGCGACCATGCCGTGACTCAAACCGGAGTACTTAGCCACCACATTCTGCGACTGAGCCAGCTGAGCGTCGATCCTCGGGAGCTGGTCCACCGGCGTGGCGATCCTCAGGCACGCCACGTGTGCCGAGAGAAGAGGCTCGTAAAGCGGGTGAGCTAGAATCTCCGCCTTGTGCCTCGCATTCTGCCAGTTGAGGACCCCGTCGCCTCCTCCTCCTCCGCCGCTCTCGACGCCGCCCTCGCTCTTGTTATTCAGGGCGGCGTCGTTTTTCATGTCGGCGGAGTCGTGCGACATGGCGCCGGCCATCATGGAGTCGCCGGCGCCGGTAGCGACGTCGTCGATGACGTCGCTGTGGTTGCGCTGGAGGATCGGGCGGGAGAGCCATTGGTTGGAGGCCTGAGAGGCGGCGGTGGAGTCGGATGCCGTGTGGAGGTTGAGGAAATTAGTGCTTCCTCCTCCGGCGTTGCTGGTGTCTGCGCCGGAGGTGGTGGCGGCGTACTGGGTGCGGAGGAGGGCGCTGTTCAGCCAATTTGGAGCAGTCTGGAACGGGTGGTGGTGGGGCTCCGTGGACTTGGAATTCGGGTCGGGTTGGTCGGTCATGAAGGACTGGTTCTGTTGCTGCTGCTGTTGGGCTTGGTCTGTGAAGTGGTGGAGAGGTAAGTCTCCAGAGAGGTGGTTGTGGTACGCCATGGATCAACTTTTGTTTTCTTGTATTGATTTAACAGAGAAGAAGACTAGTCGACGACAATTCTGAGGTCATAGATGAAGAAGAAGAAGAAGCTGTGAGGGTTGTGCAGCTGTGTGAAAGGTTTAGAATCTATGTATGCATGAGTACTGTTTTAAGAATTCAGAGATGGAAAGATCAGAGTTTCAGGGTTAGGGGAGAGAGAGAGAGAGAGATTGTGTGTGTGAAAATTTGAAAGGGTTTAGTTTAGGCTTCATGGTTTATATGGGCTCTTTTATTAACGCATGTGAGGGAGGGAGGGCCTGTTTCAGAGAGGAGAGAGAGAGAGTGGGGAGGAGGTTTTGGACTAAAGCAGTTTTCAGGCGAGCCAAGTAAGCTCGGGAAGCTACTGTAAGGATGAAAATGGTGGGATAAATGATCAGGAGTCAAAGGGACCTATGTATATTTGTCTCTTTTTATTTCTTTTACTGTGGAAAAAAATAATGAAATTGTTAAAAACATTAGATTCGGCTCACCAAAACAGATCAGATTCGGGATCAAATTATTGTTTGATTTTATAACATGCAGGTTTTTTAATTTCAATGATAGTCTTTTTTTTTTTTTTTTTGACAAAAATGATAGTCTTCTTCAAAAGCATAAATAACCCGTCTTTTAGTTTAACCAGCTATTAAAATATTATTATGGTAAACGACACGAGGGAGAGGAAGAAGGAACCCTAGACCTACGGCTTTCGTGCCAAATAGCAGTGTCTGATCGTGTCCAGCGCCGATCAAGGCCAAGTGAGAGTGTATGGGTTTCATTCTCAATGTGTGGAAAGCAGTTGTGGATTCGACCCTGTGAGCTTGTTACCTTCGATCTCGATCTAAACCTTTGAAGACGTGGTAAGCCAAGCGGCTACAATGAACATATTCTAGCATATCAGTGGTCGACAGGTGATTCCAGTTAGATTTGCGATCATATTGGTGATGATCAATGTTTGCTGAAGCAGAAGCGTCGAGGATCACAGTGCAACATCTCAATGGGTACCTTTGCTGGCTTGGGCTGGGCCTTGGTGGATTCTGCTCCGTCAACGGTGGGTAGACTCTAAGTTTGGCGACCGACTAGATCATGTTGTGCTGGAAAGGTAGGCCGCCAGAAGGCTTGCCAGCTGCAGTGACCACTTGGCATAGGTTGCAGGCTACTCGTGCTTATGCTAGCTTTGCTTATGTTTGGGTTTAGGCCTCAAGGCATGGGCTCAAGCTTGGGATGTCTGGGCCTACTTTGTGGAATTTCAATGAGGGTACGTTGCCACCCTCACTTATAACTTGGTGATTGGGCTGGTATGGCCTAAGAGTTTGACATTCTTGGGCTTTTTGGGTCGATTTATAGTCTTTAAGTATAAAGCTATTCAGATCATGATTCTTGTGGGAGTTGGTAAATATATCGAATGTAATTGGTGTATGTCAAACGGTTTATGAATTATGAATAAGGAGTCACTCATATTTGTTTGCTAGAAAGTGGCGTTATGTTAGTACCACAACTGCATATAGGCTAGCGAATAGGTGGTTAGTAAATGATTTTACCCGAAAAAGACACGAAGTTGTTTCTTTGCTTTTAGCGAGCTCAAAAGTAGATTTGTAATGAGTAGCATTTGCTTGATAGAGTTTCAAAATTTTCTTGTCCATTATCCTTTTCAAATAAACGTTACTACGTTAGGCTATAGCCAACGACTATTAACTCTGATGATATCAATTTTTATTAAAAGAAAATGTGATAAGGAAGATTGAGAATTCATTTTTCTTTTCATTAACGAAAGAATGATAAATTATTTAATAAGTAGATATATGAACTTCTCCCTTCAAAAATTAAGTTCCTTTTTTCTTTTCAACATATTGTGGATTGCAATAATAAAATTCAAAAACTTCACTTACATTTGTTTTCTCCTTTTTTTCTGAATCAAACTCGAAGCCGGGTGCCGATATATCTATAATCGTCTAAAGGCAAAATAGACTGTTATATATCATTCCGCTGTCATCTTATAAACAAACAAGAAGATAGTAGTAGTACCCACAATGGTACATAGAAATAGACCCACTCATTAGATATGTCATGTACAGAGACATAGCAGAGATCCTTTTTTAGTACTACTTCAGAGGCGCTAGAATGACATAAAGTGCGTACAAGTGTAGATCTTCCTAATAGAAAATGAAATTATTGAATTGAGACTAACTAAAAATATAAATAAGCTAAGGGCAAAACAACCCAGCCCAAATGACCAAAACCCAAAGAGCATCTCAAAGAGAAAAGAGCCCAATTCAAGGCCCAGCCATACTAGAATGACCCAAGCCTAGACGTTATCTCTCTCACCCGCTAGACACCAGGACACAGCACTACCGCTCGACCTTGCCGCCACAGCACCGCCGCTCGACCATACTGCCACGCCCCATGTTGCCTCAACCTCCGCGACTCGTACTGCAATGTCACCATGGTACCACGCCGCCTCAACCCAAGCAAACCTGGTCCGCGCCATTACAAAACCAACGTCGATGCAGCGCCCCAGGTCCTAGGCTCCAAGATCCAAACACCTCACGCCGGTCCTAGAAGCCCCGAACAAAGCACCGACCAACAGTACCCACCGTGTTCCAAAGACGACGCTTAGTGACCTCCGCCAAAACCATCATACTAAAACCTCAAGTGGAGACGTTCCTCCCATGAATTCTCCCGAGCAATAGCATCAATCTCCTGTCCGGTAGCAAACCGTAGTACGTTGGCCAGGCCAAAGGCCAGCCAAGATGTCATGTGCGGCCGGACAAGACTGATCTTCACTAACACAGACGCAGACGACCTTAGGGTTTTCTCAGCACTAGAGAGAAAACTAGTTATTTTCGAAAATGTCCTTTTTTTTCATTTGTTTTCTCCCTTTTAACACACATTTATGATCAATCAGTAGTCTACATATAATCAGGTTAATTTCATCGATCACATAAATGGATAATAAAATCTATATAAAATTTCAATTATTGAAGAACCAAGAAAAACAATGAGGAAATAATAGGCAACCAAAAACTCTTTGTTTTGTCTCGTCTTACCTCAGACGACGCATTACACTGTCAAAAGAGAATCATGAAAGACACGCATACCGACTGACAAAAACCACAAGAGAATCATGAAAGATACGCATACCGGAGAATCATGAAAGATACGCATACCGGCATACCGACAGACAGAAACCGAAAGAGAATCATAAAAGAGCAAACCCTACCGTACGTTTCTTATTCATTCAACCTAAAGTCGCCATCAAGTGAGGAGAAAGAAATTGCCTAGGGTAAAATTTAGATGGCAACAGAATACCAAGACAACAGGACTATAGAGTACAGAAGTGTATCTAGGAACGGTTAGTAGAATACTAGAATGTATTTTAGTACTATTCTCCCACAACTCCGGGAGCGTGACGTCCACGTCGTCCCACCTAGCGTGACAAACTAGCAACCCATTCCAACCACAGAGGCGACGATATTACTCCAACGTCACCGGCTCACCGGCTCAATCTGTTTCTCCGCTCCGGCCGTCTCGTATTCTACTGCTCCGAGCAACCGGATACCGCCGGTCAAGTAGGGGAGCCGACGCGAGGTAGGGGACCATAAAAATTACGTCGCTCCTCTCTGCGGCACTCGCGGGAAAAGGACGCCTCGACACACACGTCGTTCCATACCTCGCTTGGACCACAGCGTGGTGGGGGACCAGGTAGAAGCACGCGCCAAGATAAGAACATCGCGGCCTTACACGTGGAGGGATGCGAGAGCGAGGACCGCCGAGAATTTCTTGACTTCTCTTGCAGCCGCCGGCTTAATCAATTCGAGGGGTGGCCCGCCGGGAAAGTGGTCCCAAACTGTGGGGCCCGAAGGAGAAGATTTAGGAAAAGTTTAAAACATTGGTGGGCCCAATGGAGAGAGCTGGGTGCTCTGTGGTGTTTATGATGAACTGTTCATCTGCGAGGCTATAAGGCAAAATAGGCAATGGTCCCCGCCCTAGTTGCTCATTGTTTGGCTTTTTTTTTTTTTTTTCCCCCTCTTCCCTTTAAATTGTAGAGGTTTTCTTTTTCTGCTTTTGTTAATGATTTGCTTAATTTTATAAGGAGTTTATAAATTGCAAGTAATAAAATATTGATTTTATTTATTCTACATTATGCAATTAAGTCAAGATTATCACAGAATCAATTCGTGTTACGTCAATTATTATAATGACAATTAATATAACATGAATGTTTAAATAACACGATTGTGTTGTTTTGGTGAGAATATATTTTTCGATGTCAGTAAGAAAAGATAATTACTATGCCGTTTTACTTTTTTTTTCTTTAATTAAAAACACGTCAACTAGAAAGAGTAATTGATGTTGCATCAATTTTCCCATATGATAAACTATAGTAGAGTAGATACAAAAATAATTGAAAACCTATAGCATAGTAGATAAAGAAGGAGTAAACGATTAGCAAATGTCATACATTGTAGAATAGTATTATGCAATGTTGAAGATCTCTTCCATTTTTTTTAATATACGAATAATCAAACAATTAGTAGACTGTAGAATAGGGTTAGCAATATAGAAACATTATTCAATCCAATAGAAATCAATTGTGTATGTTTGTGATGGATCCTTGATCATAGATTGTGTTACAATCGGTACCTTCACTTTATGAAACACAATCTCTTTATTAAAATATAGGGAAACATAAGAACAATAACTTAACAATCAATGATTTTATAATTCTCAAGCAACAAATTAAACAATATTTTATACTGCGATGGGAGTCTATTGGTCTTGGTCTTGGATAACGACTCCTGAACACTGTTAAATATGACTTTAAATTTGTTAATTATCACATTCGTTATCTTGCCTTCTCGATCACTTTGATTAATATTGAACTTACTAGTTTTCTACTCTTTCTAGTTATCCAATTGTAGTTGAAGGGTGATGAAGCGAAAGAAGTTTTCAAATGGTTTTGGTTTATTATAAATTTAACGCGTTTGGTCATAAATGGCACGTCATTTCTTCTATTAGTAGGTTAATTTGAAAGCCTAACGATCATTTTGTCTACACGTAAGTCTCTTTATAATTGAGAGGTCTTAAAACCTGACTGTCATTTAATTGAGAATCATCTTCTGATCTTGTATGTACTATGATCAAGTTGATCAGATTGGAAATAAATACGTACTTGACACTTTGATACTTTTTGATTTGGTCTATTAACACTTTGGCACTTTTTAACTGTTGATGAAGGAGACAATTTAACAAAATATGAAACCCTAAGCAAAACGTCTCTTATCATCACCTGTGAAAGAGCTTAGTCGCTGTACCAAGCCATGCGTGCTTTCGTATTTTTGTAAATGTCACTCTCACCTTTCATTTGTATATATGGTTTTACACCTTAATCGCTTGTCATGATATACTATTTGTGTTTGGTTTAGCAAAAGCAAAAGGTAAAGGAGAAGCTAGTATTTCTCTTTTTAGCATGGAAACAGAAGTTTCTCTTGGTGATGACCCCTTGTTCAAATGGATAATAGATCTTAGTCATCATCATTCTCTACAATGTTGTACCAAATGCCTCTTGATTGACAATGAGAGTCCCGGGCGGGGGAGGGAAGGGGGGAATATGAAAGATTGGATTTATTTTGTTTACTGTAATTACATCCACGCATGATAAAAAGAGAGTATAAACGAAGTTAAAACTTCAAGTAGTTTTGTTATATGACAAAAATAAACATCTGATTTATACATATGGTGCGGAAATAATTGCATTTTTTCCATCCAAGCATGAACACTAGTTATAAGTTGCCAACTTTAAAATATTTTCGAACTTGAATCAGTCTTATTAAAGAGTAGTCAAGCGCGGCTCATGTAATTCTGTTATTGAGCGGCATTATATCAATGTTATCCCAACTCGACTTGTAATTACTATAGGTGTGAGTTTTAGTTTTAGTTTTTTACTAAATAACCCAATTTTCACTCCCTTAAAAATTCAACGTTATTCAATTAGTTGTGGAATTTCTTACATAGTTTCTATACCTCTTAATTAACACTTGACTTGAGCATTTTAATAAATGTTTCAAGTTCGAATCTTCCGTCTCCCTCCATGGTAAAAAGCAGAGTCTAGGGTTTTTACAAACATGGAGGAACTAATTTCCATGGCTCTTTTTGGCGGGTGAGGAGAAAGTAAAATGTACGAGACCAAGATGGGATATCTAAACAGTTGGTGAATGGTTGACTCGTGGACACGTGTCCAACTCCAATCCCAGATGTTTAGAATCCGGTGAGGGCGCGGTCTCAGTTCCGTGGGGCATCCGCTACCCTCCGAGCTCGTTTCAACTTGCAAATTGGCCCCCGGGGGGAGGTGTTGTCACCATCAGCGAATCACATCCCGCCACGCATTCCCTCCTGTCTGGCCCACACGTTTAACACGAGCCAACAAGAAAGCCCCAACTGTGACCCCGCATGACTTAAACAATAAATAATTAAATGAAAAGGAAAGAAAGTGGTTTTAAACAAAAAGGATTAATAGTTGATTAGTAATTAAGAAGTAGGTAAAGAATGGTCGATTATAATAAGATTTTGTCCGTGTCTGCCATTTTGGTGGTTAAGCAAAGCTTAATTAGGAGAGTGGGGTCTACTTAATTATGTAGGGGAGACATGATTAGCATCAGGATTTAGTAGAGTGGGAAAAAAAGTCTTAGATGAGGGTTTGTCATTGTCTTTGTCTTTTTTAAAATTATTTAGTGCCAAAATCTCATTAAAAGCGAAGGTTTACATAGTACTATTGGGAGTAAGGACACCATTGTAATTGGTGATTTGCGAGGTTGTTAGTTGTTTATCGTGTTATCTCCGTAGAGCCCTTAATTTCGTTTGTGGACGACTTTTGTTTTACTGCAGTTTGAGATAAGTACGTGTTGGAGAGATTTGAATCTTCCCGAGGGTTTAAAACGAGGAAATTCACATCTTTTTGCTTCTACCCTTTTTGGAGATAATTTGTTCAAACATTTTATCTTTGTATTCAAGTAAAACATTGAGATTACAATTGATCACATTAAGTGCGTGTTGATAAACAGCGTGTTAGTTAAGCCGCTTCATCTTTGACAAGATGCCATAAACGAATATTACTTCGATCACTAGAACTATAAGCAGATACAAAAATCACATCATTAAAAGTCTTGATATGAGAAAATTATTGGCCTCAAAAACCTGAGGTAGAACATTTCTTACTTGTAATTTTGAAATACTAGAAATCCAAAGTCTTTGTAGTTATCATGCGTTTGTGAAGTGGGGTATATCTTTCTTTTTTGGTAGAGACTTGAAGAAAAGAAGAAGCTAAGGTAGAAGGAATTGAAACAAGTAGGAAAAGCGATCCCAAATTCTCAATCCCTTAATTACACTCTTGGATTCTCATGATCTGATCGAATACCACATTATTGGAGATATAATTTTGACCACTCCATTTCCATCCATGAATAAATAAAATATACGAAATGAAATGAAATGTAATGAAATGAAAGTTGCTCCTGATCTGACTCACGAACTTTACCCACTAAAGATCATTGTGATTCCTTTGAGTCAAGTCTCTTCCAGCTTCCTCCCCCCCATTCATTATATATCTTTTCAAGCTAGCAAGCTCATAGCTAACCTGATCCTATCATACAATGAATCAATAGGTGTTGAGTTTAGGTGGAATATTTTTCCGTACAAAAAGCAAAAGCTTGAGGAATTGACAAACAGTAGTAATCACAATCTTTTGTACTTGTTAGCTAGGTCAATATCTACCAGCAAGAGAATTGTTAGAAACACACAATCTAAAGAATCGAAACATTAATCTAAATATATATAAAGTAGGGTGCACGACGAAATACCTCAAAGATATATTTTATGGTCAAAATTATGAGAAGTGAAAATAGTCTTGTTAATAAGTATATTTATAAACTTATTTATCACATTTTGGATTAAGATACTATCTCAGTTATTCCCGTTACATATAATAAATAGTGGATGCGCGTTTTACGGATGACTGTGACAGCCAAAACGACAACGGCCTCTCATCTCATTTGATAAAGCTCTTGGTATTGAAGGCATTTTTATGTTTCATTGAACCTACTGCTTCGATCCATGCTTTTCAAGGCGCACCCTTGTCGCTCAAGTTAAAGGAACCCGGGGCATCATTTCTGGGGAACAATTATAGAACTCGAATTTGGCAACCAAAAAAAAAAAGGTGAGATCCATTATCCAAAGCAAAATGCTCATAATCATGGAGAGCACATAATAATAATAATAGAGACATATATACATGCAATTTGCTGTGTCGCAGACTTGTCAGTGTTTGATTACATCAGATACGTGTGAATTCAAAAGATGCTCTGAACATAATATCAGGAACAATAGTCAGGGTCAGATCAGTTGCATGCGTTTTAGGGTTGGTAAGATCAAACGTCAAATCTCATATTTATAGTTCTATACGCACTCTTCTGTGATATGATCGATCAATCTCTCTGGTGTAATGCTCTCTGTATTATTGGGTTTGAATGCTCTGTATTATTGGGTGTTTGAATTAATGGTACGTGGCGGTGGCGTTTGGAGCTGGCTAATCTTAAAGAACCATCATGTTGTTTTGTCCAGGTCCCCCCTCCCCTCTCAGCTCTCCGATGAGTCCGATCGATCTATTCGATCTTCTTCTTCTCCGATATAATACGAAGCTTTTTCTGCAAGGACCACAAAAACACCGAGCATTCGTGCATGGACCACCCAACCACTCACACCCTCCCCTCCTCTTGCTCACTGTGCTACCAAACCCCACACCCATGAAAAGAAACGAACCAAGAAATAATAATTGTTCATTTTTTTTGCCAAAGATGTCATGCATTATAGGATTGATATCCAATGTTCGTGAACTTGCATATTCTTCTCTGGTAGATCGGGATAAAATCGAATCTATGAGTAGGTTATGCACTGTAGGTCAAACCCTAGGTTGCAAGTTTACGGTGGTGGTCGAACGCAATTTTTAACGGTTGTTTAATTACTAGAAGTTTTCAGTTTGGATTCTATGTACTAACACAGCAATTATAAAAAAGTAAATGAGTTCTACATTTTTTTTTTTTTTTGGGTCTGAAAATGAGTTCTGCATACTTTAGAAAGTATATTGATATTTGTTTTTTTTTTTGGTCGAATAAAGTATATTGATGTTGGGGCATACATTCTCGTTTTTTTTTTCAAGAGTCCATCTACGATTCACTCATATTTGTTCTATGTAAGTAGACATTATGAAATCGATGTAAACAAACTGGTAGAACGTACAATTTCTAGAGCAGCACACAAGAGCTCCGGAAAAGGTAAACTTTCGCTAAGGCTGGCTTCGGCTTTGAGTTCTCATAAATGACATGTGGTTTTGAACAAGGAGCGAGATAAGATTATCATGTTAAGCTGGATTAATTAGCTTAGTTAATTATCTGTCGACCATCTTTATAAAGTTTACCCTCATTTGGCTAAGATCCCCTCCTTTGGGAAATATTGTGAAAAGTTTATCATGTTTGATTAAGCTGTATGAATGGAGAACAAGAACACCCAGAGTGGGTTAAAGGGCAGAGACGTGCACAGAAAATAGTACCAACTATAAATATCGTAGCCCCCAGTTTTGTGTACAATGTACTGGGCGATACGATAGATGAGGAGAAAAGTAAAGAAAAAGCTGGAAGAAACCCAAGGACATGTATAATAGACCAACCATTGCAGGTTTCAATGACGCTGCGTTTATTGCCCTTTCTTCTTTTATGTCACACCAGCAGGTGCTCTAGTACTAGTTTGCATGGCATTGATGTACGTATAGTACTACTGTTCCTATCAAAAAAGAAAAATGAAAAAGATAATCATTAAAGAATTGGATGAGGGAACTCTAGGCAAAGACTCATTGATGTTCTCAAATCCTTCTAACCAGAGTATTCATACGAGGGTAAGGTCCAAATTACATTAATAGATAGGCAGTCTCCTTGCAGTAGTAAACCATCTCCCTGAGATCGTAGACTAGCTCATGATCGGTCAAGTTAGTCTACTAACTTCACATGAGATGGAGAGATTCAGATAAGAGGACTTTGGGGAAGTTTTTACCCATCTTCTTTGTCAAGGCATGGTAGAGAGGAATCTAGCTGTCTTGTGACTTCGAAGATTAGCTGCTTTTGGGAGTCATCTGTCCACCGGAGACAGTTGAGGAATAGTGGGACTTTTATTAGTACATAATTTGAGGAGGCTTTGGTAGGTTTTAGTCGACCAATTTGCCAATATGGGCGTCCTTCATCACTAGTTGAAGATTTTCTAATCAACGGTTTGGCAGACCAATTTTTTGATTATATTACAGCAAATCAACCGTTAGATATTTATGTATGCATGAACTCACTTTTGAAAATTTTCTTCCAAATTGCTAATCGTTAAGATACCGAAATAGATCAAATCAATGGACGAATCAAATCTGTCAAACATGAACCGTTCACGTTCATAACTGATAAATTAAAATTATGAATGCCTCAACGATTTTCAATTTGGTTGAAAAATTGCATAAATGATCTACACATGAATATCTAAACTGTTAAACAGCGACAAGCGTGGCCCGTGGTCCACCATTGTACCGATACTGTCCCAACATAACCACCTGTTATTTGTTTGGTTTTAATCACAAAATACCTCGATATAATTAGGTAAGAGCCATCCACTTATAAGTTATATTATATTTTATCACTTTCCCTCGCGTGGAATTAATTGACAAACCCAATTCCACATTGGAAATCGAGTCACAAGTCTCACATTAAATATTTGACCAATCACATAACAATCCAAGGCCCATAACGGACACTTGGCAATAATCCAACCGGAAACTTCCGATGACCAATTTAATGAACCCAAACTAGGTTCATGATTGGAGAAGAGATTGGTGAATCAATTAATGAATGAACCCAAACCTGGGTCCATGATGGCGACTTATTGAATAGTGACCCGCTCTGATACCATGTTAAACAGTGACAAGTATGGCCCATGGTCCACTATTGTACTGATATTTTTCCAACTTAACCATTTGTTAGGTGTTGGGTTTTAATCACAAAATGCCTCAGTATAATTGGGTAAGAGCCACCCATTTATAAGTTATATTATATCTTGTCACTTTTCCAATGTGTGATATTTCCTCTCCAACATAAACATCTAAGGGATAATGACCATTTACACAATTTTAGGATAAAAATTGTCCATTTACCCAAACACTCTAAGAGATTATTTCCCTAATACCCAATTAAATTATTTATTTATTTATTTATTTTGGAGACTTTTTTGCCCTCTCCTTCTAGAGGGAGAAGTCATCGGAGACCTTCTTGGACTCCGGTGACGAGTGGCCGGCCGCCGAATCTGGTGACCGAAATCCGGTGACCGGTCATCGGAATCCCGAATCTGACGACCAGACTAATGATCGGATTTCGGCGTCTGATTTTATTACCCCCCCCCCCCAATAATACCTAGTAATCATATTATTACTCCTCAATAATGATATTATCCCCCCCCCCCCCCCCCCCCCAAATAGACATATTATTGCTCCCCCAATAAGTTTATTGGGGATCAGTCATTAGTGAAAAATGAAGATGTTTTGAATTTTGAAAGCTTTCGGAGGTTTATCCAAATAAATAATCTTATTATTGCAGTTGAATAAACATGTTATTGTCTCCCAGTAATCATATTATGAAAAAAGAAAAATAAATAAAAAAGCTCCTAATTAGATACATCAATAAAGGAGACTCAATTTCGATTGAAAATGTCTGCCAAACTCTCCAAATCACTCATCACAACATTAAAGTTCAAAACCCAATTCCAATCAGAACCCAGAAACTACCAAATCCACATATACAAAGACAATTTTTGTCACAAATTGTGAAACTTGAACAATTATAATTCAATTTCCTAAACAAAAAGTTCAGGTCAAATCCAGAGAAGATTAAAGAGTCAAGGTATGCCTGCTTGAAACTGAAGAGGGCGCTTGGGCCGAGCTTGAGGGGTTGGGTCATGCCCGACCATGGCTCCTCCTCACCCTCCGCTGCAATCGTGTTACCGTTTTGAGGCTCCTCCTCTGTTACGTCCCGAACCTAGAATTTTCAATTTTTTTAATTAATTTAACAGTAAATGTCAGTTACTTTTAATTTTTACTCTGTTATACGATTTTAGTGGCCCTAAAAGTTGACTTTTTGTTCGGGCCATGATTTGAGAAAATGTTCTTCATGAAAGTCGTAGAGGATGTTAAACCGAGAACATGCATACGTGGTTCGTAAAAATCGGAGCTAGTATACGAAAGTTATAAGCGAAAAACTAAATTTACTATTCCCGGTTACTGTTCATAGTAAGTTTCTTTAAATAGTGAGTTACTGTGGTAAGTTTCCCCGGCCTCTTCTCTCTTCTCCCCCGACCCTTCCTCCTCCCGTTCGGCCCGATTCTCCCTCCTCCAAATTTCTTCGTTTCCGGCCACCCCACGACGAAACCCAGACATCCCTAGGTTCGCCTCCTCCTCCTCGTCATGCCCATGGTCGCATTTCACGGTGTCTCGACCGTAGGAGCTCGGAATTGAACCAAGAAGATCACTGTAGCAGTTTCGGTCTTTTGACGATTTCCGACGATTCCGGCCGTCACCGGCCGCCAAACCGGTGTCGAAGGTTCGGTTTTCATCACTGATCATTTCCCCTATGGCCTTGTATCACGATTTGTTGTGTAGAAGCCGAATTGATGAAATGAAATTTTAGGGTTCTTGGAAAATTTCTGGGTTTGTGTTCATCAGTTGATTTCGGCCGGTTTTAATTGTTATTTGGATGTGTTGTAGTTGAATGAAATGACCAGTGGGTAGAATTGATGTTGTACCTGAAATTTGGTGGCCATAGGAGGAGGTTGATTCCGGCGAGTAACCGCCACTCGCCGCCACTGTGGGCGGCGCGTGAGGTGGTGTAGGGCAGGTTTCCGACTGTCGTAATTTAGCTATTTAATCATTGGTATAATGTAGTTTCCATATTGGTGACCTCGAATTAAATTCGTGAAGTGTAGATATGGTTTTCGTTATGGTGTGAAATTCGTTAATTAATTTACGGATAATCCGTGTATCGGAATTCCTTAATCGGAAGCTCAAAGTAAAGAAATGAAGTTAGAAAAGTGAAATTGGAGATTTTTAAGTAAATAATAACAATTGGGATATGGTTGTGTTTTTGGTGAATTTAATTTTTTTCCGTCCTGTATTTATCGGTTTATGAACGTTACATTGTACAGGACGTGAGGAGGATTCTCACGAGGAGGGTTCGGATCGACGGCAAGCTTAGCCGTATACTGTGAGTGGACGTTTGATTTTAATTCATGCATGCGATTAAATTTTCTAAGTTACGAAATTATTTAAATTATCTTTTATTTAATGAGCATATTATTCGATTTTTGATTGTGGAATTGTTTATAGTTCGAATTGCCGATTAGAAGTGGTTATGTTCCATTTCGAATTTCTTATTAGAAATAATCTTCGACGAGATTATTTCCAGAAATGAAAGTATCATTATTTATTAGTAGATTCGGGTTTTCCGAAAAATCTTCGGAAATGGGAGATTTCTTCGAGATTATGAACTTACTTTATTTTCGTATATTGGTTCATGATTTCGAGTCATGTTGGCGTACGGGGCCACGTCGTTGGACTAAATTCCTTTCTTGTGAGATTTCGAGGAAGTCTCACTAATTCTCGATTTTCATATGGTTTTACCCACCATACCTGGGTCGATATACGTTATTGCTAGCTAGCCTATTAGTACTCATCCCTACTTACTTTGTGTTTGTGGGTGAGTAGAGCCGAGCATGGGATGCTCTTGAGTGTGGGACACTCCGATCCGAGCCTTAGCGGCTCACTTTATTTTATTGTATGGTGATGACGTATTTCCCCATACCTTTTAAATTATTTATTTATTTATTTATTCGTTCGACTAACAGGGTCGGTCCAACTTCCCTCAAACCAGCGGGGCTGGTTTAGTCATGAAAGTGATTTGAAATTTTTAGTTCCCTATCGCATGCATAATAATGTTCTAAACAATAAGTGCGGGAAAGTAAGGAACATTTCTTTCTTAATTAAATATTTTTGTCCACTCACACTAACGTTTTATTGCTTACTTTCCCCTGGGCTTTTCGGTTTCTTTTGCCCAGTTCGCAGTGCTGCTGTTCGGCGTAGGATCGAGGCTTAGCACCAGTCCTGCCACTTGCCTTTCGTAGGTTAATATTAACCTACCTCATGTAATATATTTGATTTTATCGTAGATTGCTCTGATAACCTTGAGAGGCTTAATATTATTGTGTATTAATTTCGTTGTCGGAGATGTGTTTTATTTATGGAGTTGAAGATTAGAACCCCTAGGTTGTATTGTATAAATTTTACTGCCTTTACGCTTGGTTTTTAGCTTAGTAACTTGTGGTGGTTGTGAAATGTAGGATGACTGCATGTTGTTGGGTCTTGGATTTAGAAAAATTTGCTTTTGTTGTTTTTTTTTATAGGTTGGGTTGTCCACTTTTAGGGGAAGTTCTGTCGAATTTTTCTTAAAAGTGGGCCCCGCAGAGTCCATCTTGAAAATTTGAGAGGATTTTCGGGATGGGTTCTGACATCCTCCATGTTTGCTCTCGATCGAAGCTTGAACTACAGTGAGACTGTAAAGTAGTGTGTGGAGGAGGCGGATGAGCGAGTTCGAATGAGGTGGCCGCTCAGAGGGCGGCGGCGGCGCCATCCCTTCTTCTCTTCAACTTCAAATCTAACAGCGGAGGACAACTCTCAATTCACTATGCGGCGCATCCAATGGTTGTCCCTCCTAGCGAGGCCGCCTTCTTCCTAGCAGGGGTGACTCGGATACAAATGTGTATTGGATTAATGGGCCGCCGGAGCTTCCATGGCAGAGAGAGAGAGAGAGAGAGAAATTGGACGTGGAGATCGATCGGGGAGAGAGAAATGAGAGTGTGGAGAGAGAGGAAATAGTGGCATCTATATAGTTTCTTAATTATACGAAGGGAAAATCAGTCAGTAGATTTTAGATTGGGTAAATGAGGTTTAAAAACTCTTAGTGGAGCAAGTGAGCAATTTTTAGACTGAAATTGGGTAAATGGTCATTATCCCAACATCTAACGATTGATTTGCAAAAATGTGACTAAAAAATGAGTCTCACAAAAAAATTCTCAACTAATCCTCATTTTAGTAGTTCTCATTAAAAGGGCGTCTTTCTAACCTGCTAATATTCATAGGTTGAGATCTCTAAAATATGAGTGCCAAGTTGATTTGAAATTGTTGGCAAATCATGTTCTTAACTAATTAAGCTGATGACCTTTCATCACATTAAGATGTCTTTCCTTGACGGAACAAGAAACGATTGTCATCGTATAAAACTAAAGCATAATTACAGTACTGTCCATGAAATCAAATGAGATGGCAAAAAATTTAGTCGGCTAATTATCATCATTTTCTTTTCACTACTTGTGGGAAGAAAGTGAGAGGTAAGAGAAGGAAGTTATTGATACCCTAAGAACAAGTCCACCTGTTGGAAGTAAATGTCAAGGAGTCGACCAATCAAGAAACTGTTCACTGTCAGTGGACATGAGTTTCCACCTGTTCTGTTTCTTGACTAGTCAGATTTACTGTTCATTGATTTATTAATTTTTTTCTAGGAAAATTGAAATATATTTGATGTAAATAGATTGTAATAATGAAAATTTATAGATCATTAATGTCATAATTGTGATTGCTATAGCTTTTCGGAAAGGGAACGACGCTAGGAAAAGAACTCGTAGTTTCGCCACGACCTGTGGGTTTTTTTTGGCTTTCGGGATTGTTTGGGTGTGAGATATAAGAAAAATGGTAGATATTTATAGAGAAATTTTTAGAATCTTTTACAATTTTTTTTTTTACTATTTGTTACCATTGAAACCCTATACATACATATTAATTGCACCACTGTCGGATATCAACATTAATTGAAACCAACGGTCCAGATTATAGGACCATTGGTTTCAAATTTTCTGAAAAACCAACGACTACATTCCATGCGTCCTCCTTCGTCCCACTCACTATCGCTAGGCAACAAAAAACTCTTGCAGACGCGGTCTGCTTGCTGGTGCTTCCTCATTAGTCCGTGTCCTTCACGCTTCCTCTCATCCGAGTCTCTCTCTGCGCGTCCGTGGCTGACGTCAACCACGTTTTCTTCTGGGCCGAGTTGGTAGCTGAGCAGTCTGGGTCAAGATTTTAGTCACGGGGTTGGCTTTTTTGCTGGACTCGGTCATGAAAAGCTAAAGCTTGGCTGGGCAAGATTGGGCCGGTGGAGGCATGTATTTCCTTGTGGACGGGCACCACCTCATTAATCTGTGCTGGAGGCCGGTCAAAACAAGACCGGTGGACTTGCTCTAATGTCAATTTTGTCACAATTGTGTCTCATATGAGTCTGTACCGAGTATTATTGTACTTGAACGCAAAATTTATATTCTTGTTAACGAAAATATTATAGGCACATGATTAACAAACGAGACCATGAGAGAGAATGACTTATAAGGACTTTCCAAGAGACCAAAGAAATATCAAGAGTACCTCAAAAAAAAAATAAAAAAAAAAATATATATATATATATATCAAGAGAAATTGGAAGAACCGAGCCTACAAAAACAAAACATGTCACATGTTAATGCATGAATACAATGAATACATATGACAAATATTGTCGTATACATGGCACCTAATGATGCAGCAGGACTTGATCAAAATTCAATTCACCAAATCCTAATACTATCAATTAATCATTTTCGTTTTAAGCGTTCCATTCCAAGTATCATTCACATTTCTATCACATTTTTTGGTTCGCTTTTGTTTCATTTTCATTGTGAAATGAATTGCTTCCATACACCCAACTGGTGACCAGAGAGCGACCCAAATTTAGGTCCCAACCACCCAACACCTTGGAATATATACCACCATCTTAACCTCCAATATTTCCAAACAAGCTTTTGAGTCATATTAAAACATAATTCTAAGAAACTGCTCGATCAAGTTACAAAGTAGTAATATTTGATCGTGAATAAAATCATAACATTCAACTCAAAACTAACTAAAAGGGGAAAAAGGCTAAAACATTTTTAAAATGTATGACTATAAATACATGACATGACATCTTAACGACTTCAACAAAACTTACCGCCCCATTAGGGTTTTGACCATTTGATCGATATATGTGTTCTTGCATGCTACTCAGTCTGTCTTTGGAAAAAAAACGTGTATCTAATCAATCAAATCGCTTGCCTTGGTTGACTGTTGCTATTGTTTTCCCTTTCTTGTTGGTGTGTTTGGATAGAGAATGACTTAACACTACAAGATCGGCCAATTGGCCAAGTAATTATAAACATGCATGAAACTAAAACATCGATCACAAAATTGAATTGAAATATTGAAATTGACGCTGGGGATGAGAGGTGAGTACTTGGAACAAACAGTTTTAGGGTCGGAGAGATCTCCCATCTTTCATTTTCACAAAGTACAAATCTAGGCGAGCTCTGAGAAGTTGAATTGATTGGAGATGTTAGGAGAGTGAGACACAAATAAGATTTCCCCCAAGTAGCCGCAATTCTTTACTGTTTAACAGCACATGATTTTGTCTTTGGCTTTGCTCGACTTTGTTAAGTTCAATCAGTCGGTTAGTTTCACTAATTCATCTTTTTCATTTCAATTCAAGTTTTTGTTTTTGAGAATGTGGATTAACCATGTTAAAGGCATCTCTAACAGACTCCTATTTCAAAATAATTTTAAAATTTATCTAATTTTAGGATAATATTTCACTCAAGCAGAATAATTAAACAAAAGTTAAATATAATTTTTGCTAAATTCTCTAACTATATTTAATTAGAGACGAGAGAGAATTTAATTAAAACTTAAATTTAACTTGAGGTTGGCTAAGAGTGGAGTCATCGCCCGGTACGGGACTAAAAAAAAGATAACAATTGATCCATCAGGAAAGCTTCGGATAAGCATGAAACTATATGCGTACCCTAACCGTAGGTATTCTACTGGAGTATAACTCAATAGCTAACTAATTATATTTCACTTTTAGCTACTTAGAGTATAACTCAATAGCTAACTAATTATATTTCACTTTTAGCCACTTTTAGCTATGAATATAACTATTACTGTTGGAGATGCTCTTAGAGCATCTTTAGCAATGCTAGCCATTTTTGAGTCAAATTTTAGCCAAAGTAGTTAAAAAGTCATTTTGGCTAACCACTTTAGAAATTCGTCTGTATCAATGCTCTCTATTTTAGCTAATTTTGAATTTATATTAATTTTTAAATGAATATTAAATATTTTATATGTATTTATAAATTACATAAAATAACTCAAATGAATGTTTTAAATTATAGAGAGCATCATCTCGCTCTCTATATTTAAGAGCGAGATAGCTAAAAGTTATAATGGAGAGTTACCTAGGAGTCTAGTGCAACTCAAAAAATAGATAAAAAAAACTACACGTGCTTTCTAAAATAGCTAAGGAGCCAAAATAGAGAATCTACTAAAAATGCTGTTACTTGAGCAGATTTCAAAAACTAAACTACTTATACATCTCTTTTAGCCAAATATAACTAACAAAATAACTTCATTGTTGAAGATGCTCTAACTTATACTAGTACAGTAGTACATTTGATCCTGAACTCGAACATGAAATTCAAGAAGGAAAAGCGTATTGCTCTAAAAATTGTGCTGTTTGATTACAATTACGTGGATTATATATACAAATAGCCATGATTGAAGTTGAAATTGGAATATCAATGCTGCTCTTGTTGCGTGAATCTACAAATTTTTTGTCTTGTCAGTTAGAGAACGGCTGAAATTAAAAGTTAATGGATCAATAAAACAAAGTGATTGATTATCAGAACATCAAGTGACTAGTATAATTGAAGGAAAAGAAAAAAAAAAGGTCCACAGACAAGCATGCCATATTGCCATCAACCCTCTTTTCATTAGATTAATCGATAAGATAGGTAACCAAAATCAGCAAAATATTTCCAAAATTGTTCAGTGCTTTATTTCGAACCTAACCAGAAGTAGCAAAACTTATGGGTCCAGTTGTATTGCAATAATTTTAGGCTCATTAAGATGTTACACAATAGTTAATAAAGGCCCCTTTAGGTTACAAGATTGTCTATGCAAATGCTTGAGCTGCACAAGGCAACTTTTGAGCACCACATCCATTCACCAACACAAAAAATGTGTATGACGTCTTCCTGAGACAACTCAGAACCTTTCATTTATGGTTTTTTTTTTTTTTTTTTTTTTTTTGCAAAACCATGATTTAAAGCGAGCGCGACCTGCCCTTCTTTCATTTATAAAGAACACAACTCAAACCCTCTCATTTATAAAGAAAAAAAAAACTAAATGGTCATTAGTTATGTGAGTCCAGTGCAAAGGCCCAAAAAATACAAAGCACAGGCCCACAGAAATAAGAAAGAAAAACTACTTTTGTTGCAAATTACGAAATGGTTGATCAACATGACTTATAAACCAAACAGGCAAACAAATGTTGAACCCCATGATAAGAACTCTGAATAGATTTTTTGGTAGAAGCCAGTGACAGTTTTTTTTTTTTTGGTCGAGTAGCCAGTGATAGATTGAAGATACTAAGAGCTTATTTCACAACAGTGTACAAAATTACAACTCTGAATGTAAATATACAACAAGGTAACACCCTAATAATATGAATTTGTTTCGGGAACTCGATAAAATTGGAGACGGGTCCCCAGCACATCCCAAGAATAATGACCATAACTCCTGCCGTTGCCTAATAAAAACTGGCATGATTTGCTGAAACTGAAAGCATCATCTCTCTACCCTAACATACTGCAATTTGAGCTGCTAGTCCAATTGACATTACAAGTGAGACGAACCATTTATGCAGTGCCAACAACCCGGACATGATATGGAGGGCCACGACAGAAGATCGGCTCAACAGAGGATTTGGTTCTTGCACGAGCCCTGAGGATATCATTAGCATCTTCGATCATGGCAGCCGCTATTAGTGTGTACTCCCCGGGGACGAGATAATACAAAGAGAAAGTATGCTTGATTTCTTCAAGCGGTGGAACTTCCATGGTTATCCCACCCAAAACACCTACACATAATATTAAACAAACCACTTCAGTAATGAAAGGAAAAAATCGCTTTATAACAACAAACAGTAGAGGAATAACAAAACTAAGATGGTTGAATTAAGCAACATTACCAGAACATAAGACAGTTGCATTTGCGCACTCTATACAATCCTCTCCCGCAACATCTCTGCACACAACGTTAAGACTCATCTTGATTAATTCCTTTGTGTTGTTACGAACCATAACCTCCATTGGAGTCATTTCATGCGCCATCACAGATCCTTTTGAAGCAGAAGAGTCAACTTGATCATTGGATTCTTCATGGGAATCAATATTTTCAGGTCCAGGACCATTTCTGGAAAGCCTAAAGCAAAATGTTAATGGGTCTGGCAGCAGTACATCCATAACAGATGTCTGAAGGGCAGCCTGTACAGCATCCTTGATATTTAATTCTCCAGAGCTGTTTCGCCCTGATTGCCACCTAACCTTTATTCTAGATATAAGGTTCTTGATAGAGGCATTAAGTTCAGCTTTCGTATTCCTTTCTGAAAAGCTATAACTTCTGCCACTCCCATCAGCTTGATTATCTTTTACAAAAAAAGAATCATCAAGAACAGGCAATTTAAAATGCTCCAGTGGTATCAGTACCCTCGCAGAACAATCTCGATCAATTCTTGTTTTAGGGTAACCATACTCAGTAGCATCTCGATCAACGGAGAGGCTATGCTCATGATCAGTGTTCTCCAGTTGGACTGAAACACTAATTTCAAAGACAACATCAGTTGGATTAGACAACTCAAGTTCAAGGAAGCGTAGTCCCCAGCTTCCTCTAAAAGGATCAATTTTCACCAATCTGTCCATCTTATTTGGAGTGCCCACAGCTCCTTCAGTTAGACTATTGTCAATATGAACTGGCTTCGGAAGGTTTTCACCTACTTGTGCAGGAATCTCCATCGAGAGCAGACGAGCCTTTACAAAAGACAAACCTTGCAAAACACAAATCTGCAAAGGAACAACCAGGCGTCTGCCAGGTGGGACAACAGACTTTTCTGCTGAAGGATCTCCAGTATTTGGCAGAGTCCCTGAGAAGCAAAACAAAACAGCATTATTATCAGATAGAAAACGACTATCACAAGGTAAACAAGAATTACTCTTGGAAAGGAAATAAGTAGCACTACTAAATGGCACATGCCCTGAATCATTTCATGCGCCTGGTGCCACTGCTAGTCTTGCAAACAATACATAGCATTGAAAATAGAGAGAGCATATTATATACTTGAAAGCAAATAAAACAATGCATATTAGACAGTAATATTACACTCTCATCATTTCTTTTAGTTCCGGACTCTGGGTTGACAGTGAACAAATTTTTAAACTAATAAAGCCAAACTGTAATCTGTGCTTGTGATAGAGAAAGACCAATCATTATATATTACTGGGGGCCTATCTAATATGTACATTGCAGTAAGGACTTGATGCCTGTCAAATCAACAGTTGGAAGGCTTGTATGAAGAAGATTCCAAAATCTCAACTAAAATTTAAAACACTCATTCAACTGTTGATTTGAAAGTCTTTATGGAGTCCTTATTATTATAAGGTCCCCATGAGAGAGGCTCCCTGCATATCAAATTCAAAATTTACCTGCATAATGGATCAACAATGTGGGGCCATTTCCATCCTTAGAGTGCTTAGAGGCACTCCGGCCAGCAGCAGTATCTGCATCCGCTAACACAATTCGCCAAGCTTTTAAAGTCACAGGAATTGTCACTTCTGCTCCAGGCCTCAAGGGAAGGGCAGATTTTAAGGTTTCAGATGCAATAAAGAGAACAGAATCTTGGTGTTTTCCAGAGAGCGATACATGGACTTGCTCAACTGGAACTGTACCAGCATTAGCCAGACTTATCCATATATCACGAATTTCACCTTCGTGTAGAATGATTGCACCATCCCCACCAACAACACGTGAAACCAGTAATGGCAGTGGCGGTACTACAGAAATACTGGGAACAGATATATTTTTCAACCTTGCAGACCCACAGCATCTGAAAGGGTCAGAAAGAACAAGTCCTTGTGTAGCTCCAAGGAGTAGATTGTCAACATCCTTAAACAGGTGTTCAGTAATAACACCAAAGCAGTGGACGGTGCACCCAGGAATTGTCACCGGCCCCACTGAAGTTGGGATCCCTGATAAAGTGACCACCTTTGATGAATTGGGTGGAAGATTTACAGTGACTGGAAAAGCATCAAAATTTCCTGAAGGCACAGAGAGATAGATACTATCGACCCTCAAATCAAAGCCGCATGGGTTTGCCAGTTCCACCAAAATCTGAACTGGTTCTCCAACAATCCAAATCAGCTCCTGTTTGCTGTTATTGCTTGGCTCTCCCTTGCTGAATGGCGTATAAATAAAAGGCCCAGTATTAGCAGCTCCAGCCCACCAGTCTTCTCTTGCAGGATTGCGCTTTACAATGTCCATTTGTGAGGGATGGAGAGGAAAAGAATACAACCTAGAAGCATATTACATGACTGAATTAGGATATCACACGAAAATTAAATGAACTCTAATGAGGTTTTACATTATACTTGACAATGTAAATAAACTCTAGATTAGTATAGCACAGATTATAATATTATTGTTATTAGGCGCATAGGATATAAAATGTTCATTTACTAACAGGAAAATGCTTAGGTACTGGTGAAGACCTAATGAAAGGTAAGGCAGGGTCAGCACAGCGAGTTCCTGATGGCAACCGATCTGCTGAATTGGAAAGTGCACTAGCAAGGCCATTTTGCCCCACAGGTGTAATTAAAGGATAATATGATCTTAGTAGTCTTGCAGCTGCACCCCACGCAGCAAGAGGATCTCCTGCTCGGACAGCAGATAGCAGGATTTCCCTTAGTACAACCATCTGTAATGTGCTCCACTGAGACTCAAATAGAGAGACTACCGACTGATGGAGCATTTTCCCACCCTCAGCAACACTTGATCCAGTTTCCTTCTGTCAGGAAATAAAAGAAAAATTAGTGAATTATTTCCCAAGAATATACGCACAATCTAAGCTACGAAGTAAACAAGACTTATTAAAGAGAAATTACACAAGAATGTTTCTGGGAGAATAAGCCTCTCAACCTAATTCTTCATTTCCACTAGAGTTCCATTCTGAATTACAATAGAGAATGGACTAAAATATGCCATTGATGGTCAGCATAGCCCAACCTCAGTTGCATATACTAAACTAGCAATTGGTCTGAAAACACAATACATGCATGTGCAGAAGCCTGCAGACAAACAGAAATGCAAAATATCCAGGACTTCTTTTTACTCACTTTGGGAAGAGAATCTTCTAAGGTTGAAGCTTTACTTTGAACACGATATGCTTTTGTGGTCATTGCCAAAACTTGCATTGCACTAATGGCAGCCAGTCTATTATCTTGTTGCAAATATAACTGAGCTACCTGCCTTGAGAAAAAGGCAGCTTTTCGCTGATAACCGAGAGTTCCATATAAACGAGCTATTTCAACATAAAGTACAAGTCTATCACTGGCATCAATCAGAGATTTCGCACCATCTGCTGCATTTGTTAGTAGCTCCACTACCTCCTTAGCCAGCTCACGTCTGCCAAAACAAAATAAAATTAAGTTCATAAGATGAAACAGTGCAAGTATAACTTATGTTTGATATGATATTGGTCATCCCATGTATATTCTCATATAACGGGAAGAAGCATCTGGTTCATAGGATTTGTAGTCAGAGCGCAAGGGTTAAAATCAATACTAATGCACCAAAAAAAAAAAAGTAAAGGCCCACAAGTAGATAAATAAAAGAATAATTTCAAGCCAAGACAATATCCAGCTAGAATGAGAGATATATGTATCTTTTGTTTTAATATAAATGTGCGGATACTTGTCATCTCGTTTAACAATAATCACAAAAAAGAAGTTTATCAGGTCACTATCAAATCATATTGTGTTCATCAAGAGAGTTTTACCTGCAAAGAAACCTTGCCAATTTCAAAGTAGCCTCAAGTTCAAATGTTAAGGGTGAAACTCTGCACAGAAATGAATAATAAAGTACTGTTAAGTATTCCAGGATTCATAAGTATCAACTATATAATGCACTAAAAAGTTGCAACTACCTAGAGAAGAATTTCATGAATTACCTCTGAGCATTCTCTTGTATGAACGACTTCCTGTAGTGTAAAATGACACTACTATACCGATATCTAACTTCCTCTTCCACGGTTGTATCCTTTTGGCCCATTCGATCAATCTGATAACATGTATATATTTAAACAATCAACAGACAGTTCCAAATGGATAGAACTCGCAAGCGAGCATCGAGGACCAATTAGTCAATTGGAAATCTAAACAATAATCAAACAGCAAGCCATGAAAGTCTGGGGGAATCATTACCAGTAATGCACAAACGCTTCCCTCCAATGCACCAGCATACCAAAAAAAATCTCCGGTCAACCTAGCAAGTTCCAGTGCAGTAGAGTAATGAAGATTGGCATCAACTGGTGATCCTGCCAACAAGCAATAATCACCCATAGTCTTCTGCGCACGCCCAAGCCTCCGTTTCTTCGCCTTTATAACCTGCATTTTTTTTTTTTCAGGCATTACTAATTTTAGAGCCGAACACATTTAACACAAAGAATTGCACAAACAAACACCCCACATATACCATAAAACTACAAACACACAAAAACAGCTTAAAATTCTATAAGACACCTAGATATAAACCTCCTCTGAGTTGAGAGTAGCTTGAGAATCCAAAGGCGTCTTGACAATAGTCCCTGCAGGCTCAGCCTTAAGCACCCATTTCTCAAACTCCATTAGCAATGAGGCCGCTATGTCTTGCATCATCGTTTGCAAGTGAAACTCCTGTGTGGCCCGATCCGCTGGTGGGAACAGCATCAGGTTCCACCCTTTCTTACTCCCATCCTCCAACTGCAAAACAATCAATTTGAAATCAAATAAGGAGCCAGATTCCTAAGCGCTGTAAGGTGCAGCTAGCTAGCAAAAATTCAATTAATCCCGCACATAAATCCCTTCTAGTTGATAAAATTACTTTTAAGTTTTGAAGTTCATATCTTAGAATTCAATAAAATCCAAATCGAAAGCTCATATAATAAGCAGAACCTAAAAGTTGATTCGAAATTGAGCAAGCATACCTGAGAATCGGCGGGGCAGAAGGCAAAGCAGCGTTCGACGAGGGCGGCAGGGTAGGCTCTACAGGCGGAATCGAATTGATCCATGACGGAGCCGAGATCCGGGGAGGAAGGGCAGTGGCAGATTCCGATGACGGCAAGGGTTTTGCGGTTGGACTGGAAATCCTCCCAGGGGCTGGGAGGGGCGCCGCCGAGGACGAACTTGAAGCGGAGGCTGCCGGAGTCCCAGGGCTGGTGAGAGAAGGGCGACTTCTGGTGCTCGGTGTAGAAGGAGCTGACGGCGGAGAGAGGGATCGACTGGTGGCGGAGCAGCATGGAGTGGTAGTCGCGGAGGAGGACCGGGGGGACGTGGCCGATGGGGAGGACCGCCACGCGGATCATGGAGCTGGTTTCGATGCTCACGTCCGGCTCCATTTCGGATCGGAGTTTAGGTTGAGGGGAGTCAAGCGTATTGGATTGGGAGCATGAGAGTGAGGAATGGGGGTCAGATCGGACTGAGGTTTGGTGTTGGTTACGATTAAGATGGAGAGGAGGGAAAGGTGTTGGGTGACTTTGGTTCTCGGATACGTAAAGTTTAGTCCTTTATTTATTTACATTTTGGACATTGGGGGAAAAATTTGGTCAGTTTACTTCATTGATATTTGAACAATACACTACAGCAAAAATAACTCTTTGTTTAACTTGAGAAATTATGTTAGAATTGGATTAAGCAATTAACAGAGGAATAATGAATGGACAATAAGAAAAATAAAAATATTTGTTTAATTTAAATTTTATATCGATACATAAGTCACTGTTTTCAACTAGTATAATTTGGATATTATGAAACTCATAGTTAAAAAGACTTGTAATTTCATTTTTTTGTTTATGGTCTTGTCAATTTCGACAAAATGAGCTCATTATTATGATTCACTAAGCTTGTGTTGAATCGACAAGGAAAAGAGCTGCCTCCTAGGTAGTCAGGTGACTTTTCAGCCATTGCGACATCTTAATCTTACATGCATTGAGGATATCGTGGGTAATTGCGTGGGCTCTCGACAACCCCTATATCGTTGGAAGAAGTTCGCGCATGTGAGCTTGGGTTGGGCTTTGGGTTCAGCTCTAGGTCTTTATGCTGTAAGCTCTTACAAGCCATTGGCTTTGGACCTCAGGGTGTGGGGCTTGAGGTGGTGGTTGTGTTCGCACAACCCAACCTCACCCTTTAATTGCCATTCTCGTAGTCCAGGCTAGAGTTTGACTACTTAGGTAAGACTCATAAGAGCTTTTTGAGGAGTAGTTCATTGAAACTTCAAATCTTGTTCTTGAGATTTGTCATTCTTATCCTAGTTTATTGTTTTAGTGAGAGCGTTATGTGCTTTTTTTTATATACTTGTTGTCCTCGCATCACATGTCTACCTAGGCGGGATAGAAAGTAGACTAGTATTTCCTTTAAAGGTGATTTGCTTCTCTAGTGGGTTTACTAAGTGATTGTTCTAGGCTCTATTGGTGAGCCGGACATGCTTAACTTTTAAATGTAAGTACTCTTGTAATAAGTAATCTTTGTACTATTATGATCTCTAGTCATTTTAATTATTACAATGAATGTTCCTCTTGTCAAAAAATTAAACTTATGTTAAATTTGTTTACAACTTGGCCACTTAATATTTGCATCACGTTTAATTTTGTTATACATTACACGTACAACTTTTTAGTGATCTGATCCATCTTGTTGTTGCTGCAGCTATTATATAATTCAACACACTCTTCCTCGTATTCCAAATGGTTCTTGTGAGAATAAGAGCAAAACTCATATAAATCGAGACAAATATGACCTAAATTAGAATTATTCTCCTTTTTTTCGTTTAATAATGACCCAAAATTACTGGGATGTAAATTGTAATTTAACATTGTTCTTGGGCATAGATGCAAAAGTATCACTGAAAAGAAAAAAGAAAAAAAATTGGGAGAGAGTTTTTTATTTTTATTTTTTGGGTCAAGGGGAGAGACGAGAGAGTGCTAGATGATTCAAGGTTAGATTCGCCTTCGCGCCTTATTCTTCTATTTGGAAACAAAACCCTAGCAGCACTGCAACGGAATCCGAATTCAGATTCAGAGCAACCTCATCTTCTACGTTTCCAAATTTTGCCGCGCTACCATGGCGGACCAACCGGACCAGTCCTCTGCTGTTCTTCAACAGATCATAACCTCACTCTCCCAATCAGCTGATCAACCACAAAGCTCGGTCTCGGAGCTCATCGACTTCCTCAATTCAACCTCCGGTCAATCAGTCCCGGACAACGAAGATTCAGAAGCCACCGCCTTCCGAACCCTCACGCAAGTTCACCAATTCATCTATTCTCAGTCAGACCAGGTTCAACTTCATCTAAACTCATCGCCTATTTCAATTCTAAACCCTAACATTTATGTTTACGAAGTGTTTGTTGATGTCTCAGGCAATCTTTGATCAGCTCTTGTTTGAGCTGCCGAAGGCGGTTTCGGAGTTGGGAGGTGTTTCGGAGAGGTGCCTGGAGGTGTTCGAGAGCATTATCGATCGGTTTGTATCAATGTGTGGTGCCAGAGACATGCTTTCAGTTCTTGGCGAAGTATGTTGCCTTTACTGCTTTATTTCAGCTTAATATTTGTTGGGGTTTTAGTCTTTTGATGATGTTAAATTGTAATTTGGCTCAGGCTTTGGCTTACCTAACTATGAAAGGTGGGGATTATGGCTATGTTGTGCCTCTTTTCTCGGTTTATTCGAGAGGTGAGTTCAATGAGCTTCATTCCCCGAGCAATGTGTAGATACATTATCTATATCAGTTATGGAATTGGTGCAAATTGGGTTGTTGGTGGCGATATGTCTTCTTTATTTTATATGCTCTTTTGTTCCCTTGTGAGACAACAATGTCAGTAAATTCTGCAGAAATTAATGTTAGGTGTTCTATGCTAGTAATGATAGCTTATTCTTTAGGTTGCAACTGAGCTTTAGTATTCCCATTTCTGCTTTATTGGTTGTCCTCGAGCTAGAATGGTGTAGAGAATGCTAGTGGGGGTGGGGTGAAGGTAGTATTTTAAATTTTTAACTAAGCGGAATGGTTGAGAAAGCATAAGAGGTTCTGCGCCTGAGTGTTGTGTGCTCATTTCACTTGAGACTTGCTGGAGAAGTTGGTTGCGGGGGAAAACAGGGTTCTTTTATTGAACATCTGGAGAAGCAATCTCCTGCTAGTTGAAGATCTGTTGGTCTTTCTTTAAAAAAAAAAAAAAAATTGTATATGTGTATCTTCCCCTTATTAAATGATTTGTAATCCGTTGATGGCTGTCCTAAGGGCCAACCAAGTAAGAAACTTCGGGTTTCTGACAGCACAGTGCCACTGAATTGAACTTTCTCATGCTTTTGGATCAGAGTTCACATTTTTTTGTGGTGCTGTTTCTCTCTTATTCTTCAACCAAAATGGCATGATCATGATCATGAAACTATGTTTTTTTCACCTGCTGAGGGCTAAAAATTTTGTACTTTGTTTTCCTTCTTACTTTCAGTATTTCCTTGCCTTAAGAGGCGTCACTTTGAGCAAGTAAAAGAAGCTACTGGTATTATCCTCAAAGTTTTGAAGACCGTGTCTTTGGAGTTGGAAGATGAAGCAGAATTACAAAAAATGTTTGATAGAGCCGTGGGCGTTGCTAATTCCATACATGCAGTTTGCGTGAAGTTGGTCAGTGACAGTTTGTTACTTGGTTATTCTTGCTTTACAGATATTCACTGGATTCTTTGTATATTCTTAGATCCTGATAATCTTTTTGTTCCGTGCAACAGGAAGGAGGAGTATATGAAAAGCTTTGTGCTCTTCTTGGTCTTTATGTCTTAGAAATTATGGTTGGCATATCTCCATCTCTAAAATCAAGTTTGACTGTCATTTTAATCTGTGCTATATCTACAGAAGTGCCCATCTAAAGTGCTTGATTTTATCATATATTTTGAGTTACTTTCTATATGTCTCTCAAATTATACCTTTCATGTGCAGGCTCTTGTCAGCATGAATTTTGAAGTTTTAAGTTCGCAGCCCTTTGTGCTGCAACTGTCTAGTTTCTTCCCGTTTTGTGGTTTGTCATATCTCGGCTTAATTACTGGGTCTGATGTTGACAAAATAAGTAGGATTGTAATAGGAGGTAAAATTCCATTAATCACTATGAGTACTTATCTATTATATGATATTATACTGTTTTTTTAATCCAATTTTTAGACCTTGATGTTTCTTCTCTTGTGTCTTGTTTCTGGGTGCGTTCAGACGATGAAGATTTACATGTTGATTGTTTCTCCGATGTCAAATGTGGTGCATCTGTTTCAGGTTTATGTTTGTGAATGTTGGTTGTTCCTTTTCTCTTTGTATCAATCTTTTTCTAGCTTGACACTTTTCCACCTCAAATTTCTGTTGCTTTGATGAAGTGATTTGGGGCCATGCTTCTAATGAGGTTGCTACGGCTGCTGATGAGGATTTGACTGCTGTCAAGGTTGAACTTCAGAATAGTCAGACTAAAAGGTGGCAAGCTTTTGGCATGCTAAAGCACATTCTAGCTTCTGTCAATCTGCCATGGGAACTTAAAAAACATGCAATTGATTTTCTGCTTAGCATCAGAGGTGGAAATATTTCCTCTTGTGACAAACATAGTGACTTCTCATCTGACATGGCGGGCCTTTTTGCTATTCTGCAGGTTGTCTCTTGCCATCATTATATATTCATCTTCTTTTTTATGAAAGAGGAAGAGAGTCTAATTTGTTTTATCTCCTTATGCTACATTTTAGGCTGTTCAAATGGTCATCATGTATACGTCAGACACAGAGCTGAGGAAGAATGCCTTTGATGCATTTAAATGGGTGAGGATTTGAATTATTGTTGCCTCATGGTTTTTTTGGCCATACAAGATAGTATGTGGCAGTTATACTTATCTCATTCTATGGTCATTTGGCACTAAGCTTTTGCTATGATGTACTTTATAGACCATCACTAATGTTTGCCACTCAAAACCAGATTCTGGCTGATATTCCAACTTCTCATAGGTTCGACATTCTAAAGGCTTTAATCACAAAAAGTGATTCTTCATCTATGGTAAACCTATGTGGACAGTCTTCATGATATGCATGACCTATATGCATGCCTTCACTTCTGTTAAAAGTTAGGCTCGAAGCTAAATTAACTAATTTTGGTGTTTCAACTTTATCTAGATTGCAATCCTTTTAGATATTGTTAAAGGAGAGATGCACAAGGAAAGAATGGGAAATGATGAAGCTTTGCAAGAAGAAAATAATACACATCCCCGTTCATCGTTGTGGACTGCCAGCATCCTGGAATTGGTGGAGTCGATTCTAAGGCCCCCGAGGGGAGGACCTCCATCCTTTCCTGAGCATACTGATTCGGTATTTCTTCCACTAGCTTTGCTGGTTTCTTTTCTGATTATTTCATGAATTGCTTAAATTAATGAATTGTTCATGTATAAGCTTATTAGTGCCTTTTTGTTAAGCTTGTGCTTGCCACTTAATTTCTAGGCTTATTGATCATGTCAGCTTTTCTGAATCACATGACAATATTTGTACCATTCAACAGGTCTTGGCTGCACTCAACTTGTACCGATATGTATTGATAGCAGAATCAAGAGGTAAATTATCATCATTGAATTAATAAAGCAATGCACTGCTGTGGTGTCTTTGTCTCTACTTTGGACATTGTACTTTATTGCCAAGTGTTGCAAGCCCCCTCAAAATTTAATCTACTTCTCACTTGTATACTCCACTCTGGTGAAAAATGGTACAGGAAAGACCAACTATACTGGAGTAGTTTCCAGAAGCAATTTACAGAAAGCCTATAATGAATGGCTTCTACCTTTGCGAACCCTAGTTACAGGCATAGTGGCAAAGAACAAGAATGAAAATGATGAGCTTGCAGTTGACACTCTTGGCACTTTTAACCCAGTTGAATTAGTTTTGTACCGCTGTATAGAGCTTGTTGAAGAAAAGCTGAAAGAGTCTGCATAAGTTGTCACCCGGATCATAGTAGTTATCCCATTTTTGTTTTCCTATTCGGCTATTCTAAATTTGAGATTCTGTACCTGTACAGTTGAAGACTACAAAAAATTAGAATTACATGGCATCCTAGTAAACATGTTTGTTTTGATGATTTTGTCATATGATTTCACAACAAGACACTCGTCTTTCAAGGATCTGTTAATGATGCCAAGAGATTTGAATCATTGAGTTCAGATTTACTTGTCTAAACCCAACAATGGCCGAGTCTTACTGTTTACGTGCTCCCACATGCTCCCGAGCATCGTTGAAATTATTGCATATCCTTTCATAGCAAATAGTAATTCGAACCCCAAAAAAAAATCGTAAATCCATAATTCACAATAACCCACATATGAACTGATAAGTAAGAACATTTTAGTGCTTAGAAGTTAGAAGTGCCATAAAATCGTAAAAATTTAGTAGCACAATTAAGTTCCAAAGTTGAAATTTGGGAGTACGAGATTTAGCATCAAAACCCTACCCGCCTTTTAAATTTGACCAAAAAACTATTTAACAATGATTATTTTAGAATAGAGAAAAATCCTCAAATAGTATCTGAACTATAATCTAATGCACATTTTGATACCTAAACTTTCAAAACTACCCTAATGTTATCTGAACTATTACTCTGTTTCTCAATATGGTATTTCTGTCAAACGTACTGTTAATTTTGCTTATAATTTTTTATTTTTTTAGAGATGAATGCCATCCAATAAGAATGAACCACGTAGACAAAGTTAACTACATATTTGACGGAAGTATCATATGGAGAAACGGAACAATAGTTCAGGTATCATTAAGATAGTTTTAAAAGTTTAGATACCAAAATGTGTATTGAACTATAGTTCAGAGACTATTCGAAGATCTTCTCGTTTTGGAATGGGGTAGAAGATCTGGATCACTCATATTCCATGCGTCAATATCATTACAATCTGCGTACGAATAACTATCCACTTTTACGGGACGCGTGTCCATTCAATTATGGCGGGATTAGATTGTCCCAACCACTGCAAGCCTGCAACCTAGTCTGATTTTAGCAATGAACCAAATCCAAACCCGCAGCGAAATTTCAACTTCAACCTCCATACAAAGGAGCTTCTACTTGGAACTGCAACTCTATAATAGATGCGTCCTTATCCAGAACCCATCTGATACAACTGGTGAATAGTAAATTCAATGACACTGTAAAAGTAAAACTGTGAAAACTGAAAAACGAGTTCAGCAACGTTTTTTTTTAAAAACAAATTTTAGTGTTTGAAAGCGAGTTCAGCAACGTTTAAAACTACAAAGAATGGTACAACTTATGATCTAAATAATCTGAAGAAGGAGAAGTAAACGAGGGTTTTTACCCCGAAGAAAAGAATATTTGAGAAAAAAGCAGGAACCTGTGTCACATAATTAACAGAATCTATTGCTAATATACTAAACACAAACCCCTCAAAACTTTGTCCATCCACTAGTCAACTTCCATTTGGTAATTCTAAAACAATGGGATTCAGAGCAGGTTATATCTGTAACTTCCACTGAATGCTGCTGACTCTAGTCATAGTACTTATAACGAGCTCCCTGGCAATGTGCTATGTTACATTTGAAACGCCTTTATCTAACCATCCATGCCTTGTTTTCCTCTCAGCTCATCCCGTATAGCATTTCCGAACCAGAGTCCTCCTCAAAAGGCACCATGTTCAGATCAGGCAGCACGAAAGAATTGTTCCCGGATGACGAAGCAGCCTTGTGTTCATCGCAGGAATCCAGTTGTGGATACGGATGAACATACGGTGTGGCATGTGAAAGCAAATGTGAAGGAAAGTGTCTGAAACTAGGAGGTGGTATTCTCTGATGGGGTTGACTGGCAATAGCGTTCTCCGCTCCATCAAAGTACGCAATCAAATTTGTGGCAGAAGAATGCAAGTTCAAGTCAAGCTGCAAAACAAAAATACACAGAAATTCAGCAAAGAAAAGCCAAAAACAGGCTGAGAATTCAAGAAATGAGTACTGAATTTTGAAAGGAATATACTTTCAGGGATGCAAATATATTCTCCATTCTATTTTTATGAACCTTGACATATATGAAAGACAAAAGGACCTGAACCTGAAGATATAAATAGTAAAAGATATATAAAGAACAGCAGAATCACCTTCACTCTCTTTAAGTTCTCATTTTTGGCTCTTTGCTCCTTAAAAGTAGTCTGTAATGTCGCTATTTCCTTTCTCAAATTGGTCCTTTCTTTCAACAACGAAGTTTCCTCTTCTTTAAGCTCATCATATGACTGCAAAAGAACAAGCAAGTCCATATCAAAACAAAGTAGAAGTCTATAACTGGTAAGAGAATAACAGCATTAAATAAAATCAAACCAATCTATCAAACCCCATTACTTAATTATTACATTCCTTTAACGAATCAAGAGGCAGAATAATGTGGTGGACACTGTACAAATTGTAGGTTATCTTGAAAGTGAAATCAAGTGGGTGCCAAAATGATCTTTGAGTAAAGAAAATTTGTCTTTTACCTTCTTTTTCCTTGCCCTCTTGATTCCATTGGTGGTGCTAGTGGATTCATATGTAGCAGTACCCTGAAACGTCAAAAGCCAAATACTTCAGCAAATACACTTACAAAGAACAAAATATAACGCAGTGTACGTATCTTATAGGTTAATACAGAAACAAGCAGAGAACTAAAATCAACAAACATCGCAATCTTTGAAAGAAAATGAACACGAAAAGAAAACACTTTCAATTATTCCAACTCACAGTCAGAAAATGAAGTAATTTTTTTTTAAATCAGAAAATGAAACCATCTTCTCCTACAAAGCTACACCATTTCAAACCTTTACATCCTCTCCCAATCTCCCATCATCTATCAGGCCACATCATGAATTTCCACGTGGCCAGACATGAAAAAGTCCCGTAGTTTATACCTCACGTGACCTCCTCAAAACTCACATGACCTCACTTCGCCATTGGCCTCCATATAAATATTTGCCTCTCGCTCGCTGACAACTCCAGCTACCTTCACACCGAATCTCCATCCCTTTCGAAAATTAAAAATGATTAAATTTAAAAACAAAAAATATTATAAGCACCATAGCCACCCACACCAAACTATTCACAACCATCAGATCCGCATTCAAAAACGAAATCCACAAACCGACCGCCCCGACTAACAACCGGGTTTTCCTGGATCTCCAGAAAAGTGCAGCAAGGCATTATTCAAAGAAAGACGAACGTCCATCCTAAGACTGCTCTACACCGCTCCACAGGGGATAATTACTCGCACATCAATTCACAATCAAAGTAGCAACCCCCACTAAAAACGCCGCACCAAATCGAACGAGGACCTATCCCAAAGCCAAAACAGGCTGGGCCCCACCGCGCCTTGAGAATAGGGCCCCTCGTCATCACACCCTATCTAGTCTATTATGACCGAAACGCCCTCGCTTCTGCCGCTCTGCCCGTACTTTCGACTCAACGCGGCACTAAAATTTGTCGCAAATAGAGAAGGATTCAGGAGAGAGAAAGTTCAGGGAAGGAAACTTCGCGGAGGAAGAAATTGGAATGACCGGAGTGTCCTTACCGCCACCGAATCCCGTGGTGGGGGGTTTTTAGAGGGTAGTTTTGTAAATCTGGAAGGTAAACAAAGAATGACAGGTGACCGGCAAAAGGAGCGAGACGAAAACGTGAGGGAGGGTCTCGATCTGATGTATCACGTGAGGAATATGAAAAAGTAGGCCATTTTTGGTCGTAGAGAAATATGAACGACACCGTGAACGGTGGCCGCCGACGGTTGACCACCGCAGAAAGATCTGCAAGCTAATCTAAAAATCTTTAGGAGAGAAACAAAATGACATGTCTGACCTTGTCAGCATGTGAGTAGGAGGCAATTTAGCAGCCGAAGAGACGACAGCGAAACGCGAGACGCAAACAGAAACGTCGGTTTCGAAATCGGGATTTTAAAACGGAAATCTTTTGATGACATGGTAAAAACGGAAGAGGATGAAGGACCAAACTGGTAAAAGAGAAGGAAAAAAGCATGAGAACGGCTTCTCTTCCAGAAGAGACGAATGCTTCATGGACGCGACGACGGACACACGAAAAGTCCAAAAGGCAGCTCCACCACACTGAGCTAGACGTGAATAGAAACACTCGCCGTGGGTATTTCGGTCAACCGATGAAAAAAAAACACAGCCTTCACAGAAAAGAGATCAGCCAGCGACAAATCCAAACACACAAAAAGCAAAAATCAAAGAGAGAGTGAGAGAGCGAGAGCTGGACCTTGGATCTGGGGCGGCTGGACTCTTCGAATCCATCGGCAGTGCCGGAAGGAGAGCCGCCGCCGCCGCTGCCGCCGCTCCAGGAAAGCGGCGTAGTGGGGCTGCATCTAGTCGAGTCGTCCTTCTTACTGTTGTTCCTCCGCCAAATGGCGTCGCATCTCGAGGAAGACGCCGCCGCCGACGACGACGCCTTGCTGCGTGGCAGCCGGAGCCCCCACCGCGGAATCACAGACTTGGCCGTGAAGGGATAGTGGAGAAGCGAAGACGACGACGACGACGTCGCCGCTCGCGACTCCTTCAGCCGCAGCAGTAGCTCGACGACGAGGACGTCGTCGGTCATCGCCGCACTCGTCCACTCGTCCTTCGCCACCATCATCGAGACCTTTCAGAGAGAAAAAGAGAGAGAAGAGAAGGAGGAGGCTTTAGAGAGAGAGAAGGAGAAGGAGGACGTTTTAGAGAGAGAAAGGAGAGTGGCGGATGAAGAATGAGATAGAGAGAGAGAGGGTGGGTTTTGAAATATATATATATATGAGGGGAGAGGGGAGGTGTGGTGTTATATTATGTGTGGTGAAGAAAGTGAAGTTGATTCCAGTTTTTCGTTTTTTCGTTCTTCTCTCGTTGGGTCTCGTTTGGTATTTTTGCTGGTGGGTCTGGGCGACTCTGACTCTCTTTTTCTCTTTTTTTATTTTCTTCTTTTTTTCGGTACGGGTTTTTTTATTTTATTATCCTTTTTCCGCGCTGGGCCCACCCTGGTGGCGTTTGTGACGCTGACAAAGTTCGTTCGTGCGTTGTGAATACCCGACCCGTGATCCATGACCCATGAACCGCGGCCCATTAACTAGAAGCACAGCCGCACAGGCAAAGGGAGGAAAAGTGATGATCCATTCAACATTTTCGGCCTCATCTTTCTTGTCTGTCAAGGTGTTAACCCGATTCCAAATGCTTATGACAGGGATAAAGAACGTTTTAGGTCACGATTTCTTTCGTTCATTTTTCTAACCTTGTTTGTCCATTCTTCTAAGTTCTTTGCTTACACTATTCTATAAATGGTAATAGCTATTTAATAAATTTAATTACGTCGAATTCTATGACTAATTGACATTTTGACTAAATGTGTGTGGATCGTAATCTTAATAAGACATTATATGTATTCTTCGAATACATATAGACTCTTACGTGATAATATAATAATGCTAAATTAGGAGCACTAGTACCGAGCCTTTAGTATCGTTGTACATGGTATATCATCATGTGTATTAGTAAACGTGTTACAGTTTTTGAATTCTACATTTTGTGTCAACCGTTGAAATGAAAATGATCAAACAATCAAGGTTAGTATCCATATAGAAATATATATATATATATATATATATATATATAAGATTATAAGGGCATGAAATAAACATTACAAATGTGTATGTTTTTTCTACAATAAAAGATTAATATGTTCAACAGTTGATCATAATGGAGCTCCCTAATGATGGCTCAGCGAGAAATTTTAAATTAATTGTTGGGTAAATTATTTTTGAATAAACAATCATTCAGCTAAAATTCAAACACTCATCTAACCATTTGATTTGAAAGTTTTTATGAAATCTTCATTTAAAAAGTCTGCACCAAAGAGGCAGAGACTCTCCCGTAATATTTATATAATTATTATTATTAATTTTTGTTAGCTAGAAAAAGAATGATACAACCTTACAAATATGAAGTGCACTCACATTTCCTAGCTCTTAAAACACATGGGATTCTAACAATTGAAATAGTTTTTTTTTTTTTTCGCCATATATTCATGCTAAAAGTAGGTACATATATTCATGCTAAAAGTAGGTATACATGTCAGGACATTCTTAGAAGCATCCGGTAGTTTGAGCAATGCATTGTTGAACTTATCACACATGTACAAAATATTGTGGGTTGTTGTTTAAACTAGCTAGTCATATGGTGACAATCCCTCTCTATACCGCAAAAAAAAGATGACTTCCTAATTATAATTAAAAAAATAATAATTTCACACTCGAAAGGAATATATATTTATATTTTGAGTCTCAACGGCATAATGCGACTTAATGAAGAAGTTTCAAACGTTTATATGTTATGCAAAATTAATTTTCGCGTTTTCATGTTAAGCAGCCTTATATATCGATCATAAATGAGATACAATCTAGTTGGAGAAGGAAACTGAAATTCATGGCGCAGTATAATGCAGTTGGTGAACCCAAAAAATGCAGGATCTAATTCTGCACTAGTGAGTTGATGCAGCATAATATATATGGTGCAGCAATTAAGGCCCCATCTTAAATAGCAAGACAGAGAATTTTTTTTTTTTTTGGTTGATGACAAGCAAGAGAGAGCTTCATATGCCACAATTACTAGGTTTTTTTTTTTTTGGACAAACATACTAGGGTTCATAACTGGATAAAATTCAGGGGAGTGAAAAGGAAAATATACATGTCACAAATAATTTGATTTGATACCATATTCAAATGTCAATTGTCATGTTATTTTCTGATTGAAATAGCAAGCTTACCTAAATACGTATTTGATTGATCTAGATAATTAAATGTGTAACTCGGAAAATAGCTATAGTAACACAAATAAAAGCAAGTATGTAAGGACAAAGTGCCTCTTGTCCAAATAATTTTTTTAACTATTATAATATAATCTTATCATAAATTTTCAGGCTAAATCCTACCTTAATCTACCTTTACCACTATTAAAGGCCAGTGTAAAAAAAAAAAAAAAAAAAGGCAAGTGGTGGAGGCTGCTAAGTTGACACTAGAGGAAAAAAGAGAGCGAGAGATAACAAAATGAGGGAGAAGGAAATGTAAGAGAAAGTGAAAGTGACCACTACTTTGATATTTGTTGATGAGGGTTGATGTTAAGGCTGTTAGGCTAGACCTGATTTGTATTTAAATCGGTGTTAAAAATGAGGAATAAGAGTCCAATTTATTTTATGTTCGGCAGACTATGGTATGAAAATGTAATCAATTTTGACACATATTCACAAAAATTTTACATCTTCAAGATTCAAAACTTGATGGGAAGGACCACAATATTCCTATGTCATCCTCTAGGCAACCATGCAACTTTTCTACCCATGAAGTACCAAAATTTATTTAAGGCAACGAAATTATTCACAGCTTTTCTAAACTACGCTATGAAAATTGAAAAGTAATTATTTATCATCCAATTTGTTTTTTAACTAGCACGTAGTCACGGAAAAGCTTGCCGTTAGCTACGGAAGGTTGTCGACGGAAAAGATACATATGCTTGGGAAAAAAAAATGCAAAAGGACTGTTACTATAAAGAAGAAGCTGAGCCTGAAATAAAGTAGATTCTGTCTTTCTGGTAACAAGTTATTTATGGCAAACCCCAAGTCTGCAGAATTTTATGTAACTTTCAAGTTTCAATGGTGGGTTAATGGAGTGAGGTTTGGTTAATAAAGAGGAGCATGTTACTGAGATTAATATGGATTTTCGTGGCGTCATAAATTAATTTGGCATAGGACATAAAAATGTTGAGATATTAATACACATATAGAGGTGTACGGTTACTATTTGGATTCATGCATTCTTGAACAAAGTGTCCAAAGGTTTCGGTTTTTGTTGATGGCACCTTTGACGAAACACTTGCCGGTACTTGGGCTGCATACTTGTGTGGGCTTTACAAGATTGGGCTTCTCTCTGGTTGTCTTGGAGATCTCGATTGTTCGATTCTAATTAATTCATAATATTGATTTGACTATGAGTAAATAATAAATATAGAAAGTTCGTCCTACTCAAATGGCTAGAGTCTGACGGTTAAACCACGAACTTTGTCATTGAGTCTTGATTTATACGTGTTCGTAAAAACTGTATCATTTCAATTTTATCGGATATTTCCAAACGAACACTTTTCCACTTAAATGTATTGTTCTTTTTTTAGATTTTCAAAAATTCACTAACCGCTGCAAGTGATTTACTATCTAGGTCAAATTTTGGGGTAGCTTGTTTTTCCCGTTTCAAATAGTACGAGCAATTTTTCCCATGGTGACCATTTTGAGGTCGAGTAAACTATCTATAGCTCCTCTTGCCATCTCCACTTTTCTTCATTGTTTACTTTTACTTTGAATTCGATTTAGAAAGCCAATTATTTCGTATAGCGCATGCCAAGAGATATCTTATGGCAACAAGGGGAAAACGAAAGTGCTACCTAGTAGTATTAATTGTGGTTGGGTGTCCAGAAAAGTACGAGTTTCATGAGAGAAGTTGAGAACTTGGGTATTTGAAGAAGTAGTCCAAATCCCTTGAAGGCTTTACTGGGATCCGACTGTTCAAGCCCATAGCTAGTATAACAGTTTGTACTGATTCCTTGCAGGAGCTTCTCTTGGGTAGAATCGTAGAAATCAATTGTTCGTGGTCATGTTCTTCGCCATTAAAAGTTGATTTATTCTGTTTATACATTAAGATGGTGATTGATTTTGTCCCCTACTGCAATCCCAACATAAGCTGGACCAACCATTTATCTGAACCAATCACACTAAACTGCTGGTGTCATACTGGTTTCTGGTGCACCTAACCTCACTCCAAGTCCTTGATGTCGATGGCCTGATAGAAAAACAGATATTCTCAACCTGCACATTGAAATTAGAGGTTAAACATGAAAGAAAAACAAACAGGAATTGGGAAAACCTAATAAAATTTGAAGTCTTTCATAGTCTTGAAGCCCGAGTTTCCTGTACAGAATCATGGCCGGCTTGGTTGACCGAGTCATCAAACTAGGGTTCTGAGATCAATCATCCCCAACTGAACCATAGGAGGAAGTTCTGGCTCCACCCATTAGAGACCACTCCTTTGCCATAGAGCACAATTATGTTCTGGGGCCAAAGAGGCAAGAGGCCTCACCTCTATTCCGAGGCCGATAAGGTCCTTTGTTGAGGCAATAAGGTTCAAGCAATTATAGTTTTCCTTTACCAAGCTCTGTAATGATCAAACACCCAATATGAAAATTTTAGTACCAAGTTCATTAATTTTAACAGGTTCATCAAGTTCATCGATCAACCACCAGAAACTATGGAGTTCATCGATTTACCCAGAAATTAGAGTTCAATGATTTCACAACATTTCCCTGTCGAAACTTTAATCACAAACATCTACAGGAGTATAAAATAGAACTAAGATTTTATTAACTTCTTGACAATAACATAAGACTTGCACATAGCCACATACAATACAATAAACTCTACAAGATACAAGCTCTTTCAACACCTATACCTCTGTAGGCCTAATCTATGTATGTACTGAAGGAAATAAACCAAGACAAATATTTAACCCAATTACCCAAACCTAAATTTATCAACCCAGAGCCAGAAAACTAGAACAACTTACTAACCCCAAACCTACTACCCAGAAAAATTTAACACCCATAATCTAAAAATACCCACTGGAACCATTATCACTACTGCTGCTGCACATCTAACCCAGAAAAGAAGAAAAAGCGTTTGCTGTTAGGTCGAATTGTGAGCTCACCGACTTTCCCTTTGAAAAAATAAGGGGAAATGTCGAGAATCATAAACCCGATCATTAGCTAGCTAATAAATAAACCCAGGAACAACTGCTGCACATGCTCAAGTGTATAATCAAACCGACTCACGACCCACCGGACCCGGGTCGCTAAGATAAATTAAGCCGGAGAAGCTTGAGCAACTCGCTGGCGGCTTCATCGGTGTTCGAAACCACGGCGTTCTTCTTTGCGAAGAAAGACGGAAGTGGAAGCGAGCTCGGAGGCGGGGAGGCTATACAGGATGACGACCCGGCGTAGAACCCGAGAGCCGGGTTAACCGGGTCAGAGAGTCGGGTCTGCTTCGGACCCTTCTTCGGGTTCGGACCCAAACGAACTGTAGATCCGAGATCTGGAACTTTCTGGTTCTGTTTCTGAGGTGAGCGATTCTCTTTGGATGGTGGCGCCGCCTTTGGGAGTTCCTCCGGCTTGGGGAGCTCTTCGCCGCGCTTGAGGATTTTGACCTGGCCGGTGAGGATGGTTTGGGGAACCGGAGCCTTCTGAACCGGGGAGGAGGTAGAGGTGGTGGCGTTGGGCCGGGCCGGCTTGCGCTGCGGCTTGCGGCGGTCGGGCTGGGGACGGGCGGCCCGGTTAGGGGTAGGGTTAGGGTTTCGGGGGTGGTATTTCATCGGAAGCGAGAGGAGGCCTTCACTTGAAGGGTGTTTGAGGCAATCTTGTGGACTGAGAACTTCAACAACCATGGTTTAGATCAGAGGCACAAACAAAGCCCAGATCCAGAAAAACTGAGAAGCTGTTGAGAAGAGAGGAGGAAAATCAAAAGGAACTTGGCTTTACAGAAGCCGTTCACAGAGAGAGAGAGAGAGAGAGAGAGAGGAGAAGAAGGGAAGGGTTTGATGTAGTTTGAGATGATGATTGTGAGGAGTGTTATATAGGGAAGGAAAAGGTCAAAAGTAAACCAAACCCAGTAGGGGAAGGTTGTGGCGTGTCTAAAGGGAATAAAGGCGGTTGTGGAAATGCAAACCCACTCTCTTAAGGTTCGGTGTCCGACACGGATGTGGAGTCGAGTCCTTGTTATTTAGGGATTAAAGTTTTCGGTTTTCCTACGAACGTAACAAATACTCCTCTTGTGTTTTTTTTTTTTTTTTTTACTAAATGAATTCGGATTAGGATTTTTTTTCATTAATCAAGAAAGTAAACAAATAAACGCTAAGAATGACGTCTTTTAATACAGCCGAATCCTAAAAGGTCAAAAGATACAACTTGCAACTTATTCAGGGATTAGGTTAGGTAAAAAGTTTGTCCCTCTCAAATATAACAATTATTTATGTTGAAAAATTCTATAATGTGTTAACTTATAATATGTATACAATTGTCTTAAAGTGGTAAAATGAGTCATCAAAATAGTAATATTAGTCCTCAAAGTGATAACATGAGTCATTAAATTGGCAAATTTTATTAGTTACTACATGAGTCCTTAAATGATAAAATGAGTCCTCAAAGTGGTAAAAATAGTTGATGTATGAGAAATATTAACATACCATAACCTTACCTATGTTATTAATGCTCGGAAAAATAGTGATTGACTGAATGTGTATTATAGTTCTTCTTTGTTTGTTTTTTCTATATATTGTATCAATATTTTTTTTTCTGTTGAGGTATAATTTTAAAAGAGTGTACAATATAGGGGAGAGTTTCTATTGAGATCACTAAAATGAGGACTTATAAGGACTTTCTAATCAACTGTCTGGGAGACCTACTTTTCGATTATATTACCACATATCAACCGTTTGATGTTTATGTATGCATGAGTAGATCACTTCTGAAAGTTTTCTTTCAAATTTATAATCATTAAAATACAGAACTAGTGGACGAACCAAATTTATCAAACTGGAACCATTCATGTTCATAAATGATAAATCATGATTATGAATGTCTTAACAATTTTAAATTTGGTTGAAAAATTGTATAAATAATATACACATGAAAATATAAACATCTAACGGTTGAATTGCATAAATGTAATCGAAAAGTGGGTCTCACAAAAAAGTCTTCATTTTATAAGTCCTCATTAGAAGCTCTCCCTACAATATAGACCTTGTTTCATAACATTTTATACTATTATATATTTACTTACTTCAAATAAGTACGAAGAGTACATGACTTTTGCATAAAAAATTCTAATTTCTAATTTATCATTCTTCATTCAATTGTCAATACAATATTTTTAACAAAGCAGTGGTAAGAAAAAAAAAATGAATGACATCCCAAAAATTTCTACCATCTTCGTATGGAGGCGGCAATCAAAGAGGCAACGCTAGTCGTCATCCTCATAAAGATTTCCGCTTAACTGTTAGCAATAGCTCATTTGTGGTTTTTGTCTCTTACTACTTATTCTCTATGCCTGTCTCATAATAGAACATGTGACTCCTAATTATAACATCGTGGTGTATCACAGCACCAATGTGGTTAGGGGCTGAGCTGTAGTTCGTCCTTCGTTGGAATATTGAGGTCGAGAACCAAGAATCATTCCGGTTTTACCCTTTCATGGTTGCCTTACGCAGCTATGGATCTTCATTGGGATGCATGAGTCACTTATGGCTTCGAGTTAGCGCGGGCTGGGATGGGTTTTCTTCCTTCTTGGTTGGTGATTTTCTCGATGACCAGTCTCAAGGGATTTTGACTGCATCGATGGTTGCCAACAATAGACGGGAAGATGATGTAGGTCTTGGTGATGATGACATTAATTAATTTGCTTGGATGCTAGGTTTTTTCAGTGAGTTAGGGTATTCTTGATCCACTATATTTAATTGTGCTTGGGTTTGGATCTCTTTGAACCTGAGCTAGAAACATGATCCAAGTTGCAGAGATGTAGTACGCCGTTTTCTAGCATCTATCAATGATAATATTTCTTAACCTCCACTGGTGGCGGAGCTGGTAAGAGCTTATAAGTGTGGAACCCTCATACCCAGATTCGAATTTCCTCGACACTGATTGGAGTTTAAATCTCAACCCATTATCGGTGGTAAAGGAGGATGAAACATTTTTACATGACTCCCCGGCGTAGATAAGTCTATGGGTCTAAAAAGTCTTTAAGGATATCATATAATTTTTATCTAAAAAAATTATCTCTATTTGATAATAATTATGTTAATAGTTATGTAAATTTATTCAATATCATAAATTTAACTTTCTTATTTATAAAGATACATGAAAACCAATGGTGCATAAAAAAAGTTCTCAAGCTTAATTTTTATTTTAGGATAGAAATAAAATTACAAAACAAAACTACTAACAACACTCAATTTCAAGCTGATATATATGAAACGCTGGGCACTAAAAGAAGAAAACAAAAAAACCAAACTTTAGTATTCTTAATGATTATAAGCTAAGGAGGCTAAGTAGTGAGCTCCTAATTAGCTTTTCTCAAGCGTTATAAAATTTTCAGGCTCTTTGACATGTTTATGCAATAATCAATAATAATAATAAGTTACTATTCCATTTCATTGTCCTATCCATCCGTTATCATGTGCCATAATTACGACACTGTTATTTTGATCTGAAATAATTAAGCAACCGAAAATGGGATTTTTACATGACAAGTGGTGGTGGCGAACACTCACGTACCGTGAAGCGCGTATAGGAAATAAAAAACACGTTTCCTTCTTTATTTCTTTTTCTTTAACCTGATAAGATGTTTCATCGAAGCTTGCCACCTAAAAGGCTAAAACACTGTTGGTGCGGACGAGGGTCCGCTGTATGACGTGGATTCGAAACTACCGCTGGCACCCTGGCATGGTTATCCAAGCACTTTGCTATTGCCCTTCTTTTCTGAGGGAACTACGAAAATGCCACTATCAAACCTACGCCTTCTCTTGCAAGTTGCAAGTCTACAGTTTAGGATGGGACTCATGGGAGTGGGAAATAACCGAAATTTATATTGGTAATTGGTTAGGTTTGTCTGAAAAGCGTTGCATTAAGAATACCAAATCAATTGGGCTAGTTCGACATAATATTGGGCAATTTAGAAATTAATTTGAATATTTTTTTCTTTAAAATTAAATTTTGAATTAAATGATATTAACTCATCTGTAATAGTCAATACGTTGCTTCAAGCGCCATTTGCATTCTCAAAAGAGAGTGGCTCATTATATTCAGAAACCCACAGCCTGTAAAACTAAAAAAAAAGTGCAAATAGAAGGGAGACCAAATCAAAACTTTTCAAATTAAAAGAAATTAATTTGAACATCGATAATAAAAAAATCATAAAATCGGTTACTATAATTTTGCAAGGTTATTTCACACATTAAGGTGAAAGCAAGACTAAAAATGAAAACGGAGCTAATGACCAAGATGATTTTTGCAACTAATCGACTTTGAAAGTTGCAAATAAGATCTCAATGGATTAAATTTGAATCTGAATTTTTTTTTAATGACATTTGAATCTGAATTTGAAGAAGGGGGAAGACTCAATTCACCTAAACCTTCAACCCTGAAGATGCAATGGCGTAGAATTGGGAGTCCATGACTGGTTCTCCTTTGGTTTGACCTTACGATCTTTGATTCTCCATTCACAATTCCACACGCCTTGGTCAGCAGTCAACATTGGCACAACCAAGTGTAATCTTGTAATTAAAGTGAAAACAATAGGCACACTATTAATGAGTTAACGCAACCAGAGGGAAATAACCTGTATGCTCCGAGAGATAAACGACAAAACAGCTGGAGCTTAATTATGTGTTTGGACGTGTCTCCAAATGATTGGAGAGTCCTCTAAACCGAAAGTGGAACGTCGTTTTCTTTCTAATGCTGTTAGCCTGTTACGTAGCTGGATACCTTGGACGACAAGGTTGCATTTAGTCGGCTACAAATAATTTTTGTGGGCCAAATCCTAGTCAGTTTGTCTGAGGCTCTGGAGCTAATTCAAAACGTGTAATGGGCCTAAATGATCTAAGTGTGTCCAGAACGAGAAATGGGCCTCTTGGGTAAAGATGGGCGAGGGTGAAGGTGCTTTACCATATTGGGTGGTTATGAGACTTGAAAATATGAGGCGACGTCATCCTGAAGGATGGTCGTACATGATTTTCTTTATAATCAAATGAAGTGAAGTCATTCATAGGGAAGAAAAAATTGCAAGCACAATGAACAATATAAACAGGAGCCATTAATTGGCCAATTCATAACATAACATCAGACTCTCGGGCCTGAATCTATCCTCCTATGTTTGGAAGGACAATAAAGGAGCTGCGTACTTTCCAGTCTCCAGTACACCATCAGATTGGAAACGGTCATGCTGACCATGTAGACTCTGAATTCGACGAATTGCCATGATTTTAGAGAGATGGAGGCAAGAATCGCAAATGGGTAATAGTAGTGCTGCCGCTTCCGAATATGGATTGTTAAACACCCAATAGCTGAAAACAGAAAGAATCATTGTCCATTGCTAGAACACTAAAGCTTCTGCTTGCTCAAAACAATCAAGGACAAGTCATTTTTATAGAAAAACATGAGTTCCTTAGAGCAAATGCACCGCAACTGTAAAGACCATGGTCTTGCTTCTTAATCAGCCCAAAATCAATTAAAATCCATGCACCGCATGGCTTATTGCCTGATTAAAAGCCTAGTCGACCAAGCCTACTGACAGCTTTTGCCTCTACATCAGGTCGCAAAATTCAATGGGGCCCACATAATTAAAGCAGATGGAACACTTTGTTTTATCATATTTCTTTGTAAGGAAGAAATCTCATACGGTATTATTATTGTCTAATGCATATTTTGGTAACTAATCTTTTAAAACTACCCTGATGATACTTGAACTATTGCACCTCTCCATATGGTACTTTCATCAAATATGCCGTTAACTTTGCCTATGTGACTTATTCTTATAGGATGACATTCATCTTCTAAAAAAAAAAAATTATAGGCAAAGTTAACGGCGGATTGGATGGAAGTTCCATATGGAGAAACAAAGCAATAGTTTAGGTACTATGAGGATAGTTTTGAAAGTTTAGGTATCGAAATGTGCATTTGACCATAGTTCAGGTACCATTTGAGAATTTTTCCCTTTTTTGTAAGGTTCTTGAGAAATAGAGTAATTACCTCTTCATCTGTATCAAGAATTCAATCTACATGAGAGAAATTTTCAATCTACAAATTTTCACAGGCACTTTCGATTAACCAATTAAGTTCTCATTTATGGTTCATCTCTATCTGATCTACTGGTGAAGTGGAAAGAAGAGGAAACTGTTTTTACATGTGAAGGATAAGAAGAAGACAGAAATAGAGAAGAAGAGGAAGAAGAAAGAGAAGCAGAAGCAAGGGCAAGACTGAGAGAAGACAAATTTACTCTAGAGACGATGATTGAGAAGTAAAAGTCTTGCCTTTTAGGGGTCACGAAAAAAATGAATGGCATAGGCAAAATCAATGAATACTTGAATAGTGCATGATTAGGAGACAAAACCTATCATTTTGCATTTGCCATTTGCCTGTTGCGGTGCATTTGCTCTTATAGAAGCCCATAATGGTACTTGCGGGATTCAGTTTTTCCATCCTGGGCGATGCTTCATTGGTATGAGAATTCGTAAGTGTCGACTCATGTAATAATATGTCACACCATAAATCATTTAGACATGACCAGCTGATATGAATAATGTGGTAGCAAGACTGTCGGTGGAAACCAAATCACTATGGAGTACCTTTCAATGGTGTTGGAAATTGTATACGTAACCCACATGCTTTGAGGGACAAAGAGAGACATTAAGAGGGTCTTAAATATTAATCAAATCTTGGAATAAAAGAAGGAAGAAGAAGAAGATGGGTGATACTATCTCTAGTAATTGAAATAATTTGTTGAAGTGATGGGGGTAAGTAGAATCCTACGTACCCAGCCATCTAATCCAACCAATAATTTAGTTGACAAATTGGGGCATGATTAAAATGAGCTACATTGCAATCTATTTTCTGTCTCCCTCGTTGCTAATGGCCTAACGTCATGGTAATAATGTACTAATTGTATGCAAAGGTCGCTCATTCAACTAAGTCATTTTCACACGCATTTAATATATAGCTCGTGTATAAAGAAAAATTTGAGCCGCTAGGTTAATTTTTACCTGAATAATTTGCATAAAAATTATGGCTTTCAATCGTTGATGTTAAAACTATCTCGTGCATCGGAAATAAACAATCTCGTATATTTAATCTTTTTATGTAACCATACAAGACCAAAACTGAATTTGTGACAAGTAAGTTGATCATTCGAGTAAATACTTCAACCACTCCACTCGATCTTTTAGCTTCGAGAACCTAAAGCCGGATGATTAATTAATGTAGCATAATCTTTTAAGCAATTAGTTGTCTAAGATCGGAGATCTAATTAGCTAGCTATTAGTGTTAATACAAAGTGTAGTTGTTGTGCGTGATGTGAAAGAAGAATTGAAATGAACCAAGTCCTTGAAAAGCATCACGCCTTTAAATCGGAAGACACCCATATCCTTTTCATCATTGAATCAAGGACAAGAAACGGTCAAGAGATACAATGATGATCAATAAAGTTTGTTCATCTTTATATATCGTCAAAACAAATTGTAGGTCCATCTCTGCTGAGTGCTATTGTCATTTTAACATGTCCAACATCTATCAGGGGAAAAGGAAAAAAGGAATGTCGAAGAAGAGCAAAGGTTACAATTTGATGTCATGATTCATGTGTTTGTACTCTAAAGATCTTGTTATACGGAAACGTTAATGAATAATTTTTTTTATGTTATAAACAATAAATTTATTATAACTTAAAACGTACATGACACATGTCATGTACGTTTTAATAATCTAATAATTGAATGCTCACGAACCATAGTCATAAATTATAAACTGAAACTATCAATCTCTTTATGTCTTAATTGAACAAGGTGTCTATTTAATGTAAATTTTATAGTTGACAAATCATACTGCATAAAATATCCAACTCAAGTGTGGAATTAAAAAAAATTCACATCCAAAGCACATTATAACTATATGTGAAATCGCCAAAATTTGCCTTCGAAGTACTAACCTATGGTACCTTTTTTTTTTTTTTTTTCAACATGATATTGTGCATGGACTTATCTATACAAGTCGACGTCCTAAAACAATCACACAACATGGTTCACTAAAAACCAAAGAAGATTGAAAAATTGTGCCGCATCTAACTCTTAGTCTTCATCTTCAGTGATGAACCTTAAATTCGCCGCAAGCAATTTTTAATGTTACAAATTGTCATCTCTTGCATGGAAAATATATCTAATAGTTTGAGCGTGACACTCTAACCACAATATATCTTTTGACCGATTATCTCCGTCTAGTGTGGGTCTCTACTCTCCAGGATCCCTAGCAAATAGCAATGAGTTATTTTTGTAACTTTTTAAATAAAATAACAGAATAAAAAAAAGGAAATAATACCTAGAGAACTAACATGGGTGGTGCATTATTTGGTACTTGTTTTTCACCAAACACGTGATAGGCTAAGAAAAATGAATATTATTGAATCTTGAGGTCTTTGCTAGAGATTTTGACAAGAATCTATGAGCATTTGACTGGTTAAAAATTTGGGTTCATTCAACTTGTTTTACCTTGTTAAAATTGATCATTTATTTACTTTCATGCTAATCATGTAACCCACACAATAGTGTTATGGATGAGAATAATTTGGCACCCAAAATAGCTGCTCCACATTCTCAGATGGGTAGTGCAGTTGGTAGCTACAACCATTTTTGGTTTTAAAATCACTTTATTCTAATTTGTTTTTGTATTATGTGAGAAGAGATCGAGCAAGTTAATGAGCTCAACTCTTAACCTTCTTCTTAAAAAACCAGGTATCACAAGTTCTCATCTATATACTAAACTAAATTAGATCAATGAGGATGAAAAGTCATCATTTTAATACAAAGTTAGCTCATTAAAATTATTATATTGACATATTGTGACGTTAAGTGATTATTATTTGTTAATTTTTCGTCCTGAAATTTCATTAAAATTTCATAAAATTTAAAAATATGTTAAAGAAACAACATCCTTTTCTATGCATTTGTTAGTAAAAAAAACTTGGCCAAAAATCCTACAAAAAGATGATAGTGGTCAGAATTGGCAAAAAAGGAGCAGGGCCTTTTCTCCAGAAAAAAGAAAAAGAAGAAGATCATCAAGAATTAATAGTCCTATAAATGCCCACATGATTGGTGTGCACTTGTCCTTGATTCCCAACCTACTTCAGCTTAAAATAACTCCATTCAAGCTTTCCCATTCATCTTTATCTTGCCTTTTAACTTTTGCAGACAGTGGAAGCCTTTTGCAGCTAATAAAATAGTTCTAGTTAGAATTGACAGTTAAAAAAAAAAAAAAAACAACCTCAAAAGAAAACTTGCTACTTGCTAGAAACTGGAGAGAAGGTCATCTCTACAATTCAAAATACAGAGAAGACCACCCAAAAGATCCAAACCACCCCACCTCTCAATCTTCACAAAATCATTGGCTTTCCAAACCAACTCTCTCTCTCTCTCTCTCTCTCTCTCTCTCTGTTCTCCATTGGAACCCACAACAAGAAGAAGCTCATTAGGCTCCCAAATCTCTCTTCATGTGCTCTTGGGCAGAGCACAGACAAAAGAATGAAGCTTGTTTTTGTTGTTGTTGTAAATTTTGTTGCTTTTGTGCTTGTGGACCAAAACAAGCCATGCCCTTTTTGTGTTGGAGCCACAGTTGTACCTGACCCGCTTGTTTCTTCCATGTCTGCTCCTCTTCCCCCACCAAGCTTCTCACCCACTTCGCCAATTGCTTCATCAATGGCTTCCTTCTCTCCAGGTACCTCATTCTTTGCTCTACTCACTCTTTCTAGCATCTTCAGTTTTCATTGCTAGAAATTTGGCTTTCAAGAGTCATGGGTCCTTCACCAATTTGAAATTTGAATTCCAAAATGGACCACTGAATGTCATGCATTTACTACACAATATACAGAATTTAGTTTCTCTGATTCTGTCGGTTTGTGTATGAGAATACCCTTTACCTTGATTTCTTACAGATGTACGAAATCTCTTGGCCTTAATGTATAGATATGGCCCATTTCATCTGAGTTTGCTAAAAGATATGACTCTATATGTTATATGTGTAATCAGGAATTCAACAAGGAAGTGAAGGGAATCAAATGGATCCGCATAAGAAACCGCTCATTGCCCTCATTGTGACTTGTGCAGTACTTGGTGCAGTTTTGTTGTCACTATTGTGTTTGTGGTTTTATCACAGGAAGTACAAGTTCCTTAAGAGAAATGCTCAGAGCTCAGGTACTTGATTATATTTGTGGGTTTGATTATGTTTTTGAATTTTTGTCTGAGATTCTTTGTTCTGTTTGGTTTGTATTTGCAGATGCCGAGAAGGAGCTGGCATTGTCTCCATTTTTCGGTAAATTCAATTCCATAAAGATGGTTGGAAACAAAGGGTCTGTGACAGTAATTGAGTATAAGCTAATAGAAAAGGGCACTGGCAATTTTCGGGAGAGTAATATCTTGGGTGAGGGTGGATTTGGATGCGTTTACCGGGCTCGTTTGGATGATAGTTTGATTGTTGCTGTCAAGAAACTGGACTGTGCAACTGAGGATGCTGAAAAAGAATTTGAGGTACTGTTTGTTTGAAATTTGATTAGGTGTTCATATTTTGGTTGTAAATTTTATCTGAATCTGTAATCATTTTGAATTATCACATGGAATTGCAGAATGAGGTGGAGTTATTACATAAAATTCAGCATCCGAATATAATTTCTTTTTTGGGCTGTAGTATTGATGGTGACTCAAGGTTCATTGTTTATGAATTGATGCATAATGGTTCTGTGGAAACTCAATTGCATGGTAAGGCTGTTACATTCGTTGATTTTAGATTGAGAAACAAGGAATATACAAGGGTGCTAATTTAGTTTCTTCCTCTAACAAATTGTTGCAGGACCCTCTCATGGATCGGCATTAACATGGCCTATGCGAATGAAAATCGCTCTGGATGCTGCAAGGTGAGCTTGTTTGCCCAGTTGTTGAATTTGTTCATTGTTATTTGCTTCTTACTTATTAACATACTGGCCATTGCTGATCAGAGGATTAGAGTATTTGCATGAGTACTGCAACCCTCCAGTGATCCATAGAGATCTGAAAACATCTAATATTCTTTTGGATGCCAACTTCAATGCCAAGGTAGGGTCATATAAAATTTAGTGTACTGTCTCATCTTTCTCTATAAATTATGAGTTTCTATTAAAATATTGCTTTTGTGCATTATCATCCCTCTTGCATTATACTCAATGAAGCTTTCTCTTCTCGCATGGTGCCTGGTTTCAGCTCTCTGATTTTGGTCTTGCTGTGGCTGATGGGGCCAAAAACAATAATAACATCAAGCTTTCTGGCACCTTGGGTTATGTTGCTCCCGAGTATCTTTTAGATGGTATGCCAACTAGACTTGTAATCAGTTCATACAAAAACAAAAAATTAAACTTGTAATAATAGTCAAGTGTTTTCTTTAAATCTCACTGGTTGCAATGCTAATAAATTATGGGGTCTTTTCCTTAAATAAACCTAATCTATTTGTTCTTTTGGACCCTTTCCAGCTTCTATGGTACCAAATTTGATAGACATAAAATATGCTATTTGTATTAAGCCTTGGGCCAGTAGCTGCACATGTTGTGCCACTGGGACATAAACCAGTTCAGATTCTTTTGGGATGAGGAAATCTCAGACTCAAGTTTAAGTGGTACTAGTGATGGTTTTCTTTTTCTAAGTGGCTTTGATTTGATCCTTGAAAGGAGAAAGCTGGCGGAGAAATAGTTGGAGTGCTAAATAGTGCTGAACCTTGAATCTTTGGGAATGGAAGTCAGCAACGGTTTCATTTGACAAAGATGACTTCATTTTCTGAAATAATCCGATTCACATAGAACATTAGTTTTAGCTGAATAGTATTAAAGTTTCATTTATAGAAATGATTGCTATACATGCATGCCCGTGTGCTTTGAAATAATAATACTAGCAGGGCAGTGAAGATGCACTTAGTAAGAATCACTTTGATGTTTTGGACGTATGATCATTGGATATGTATCTCTAAGCTTGATTTGCTAAGTTATGGGGATCAGAAATCGCTCTTATGATTTTCAGGTAAGTTGACGGACAAGAGTGATGTCTATGCTTTTGGAGTCGTACTTTTGGAGCTTCTACTAGGAAGAAGGCCTGTAGAAAAACTGGCACCAACTCAATGCCAATCCTTAGTCACATGGGTATGTATGCAGTAAATGCCTTCTCATAACTGCTCTCCATGTACATATTAATTCTAAACTGTAAACTATATAAATCTCGAAACTTGATGTGTAATGCAGGCCATGCCTCAGCTTACTGACCGATCAAAGCTTCCACACATTGTGGATCCCATGATCAAAGATACAATGGATCTGAAGCACTTATACCAGGTTTGTGGATTACGAGTACAGTCGGCTTGGTTTTATTTACGCATGTTGCTGCAATAGCTGTGTTTTCACATGATGGACACAAAACTTGATGCGTAACTTATAAGTTGCACTGTACTACACAGGTTGCTGCTGTAGCTGTGTTATGTGTGCAACCCGAACCAAGTTACCGCCCACTAATAACAGATGTCTTGCATTCTCTTGTCCCTCTTGTTCCTGTTGAGCTCGGAGGGACACTTAGAGTTACACAACCTGCACCTCCAGGAAACCCCCAAGAGTCTTCTGATCACTGATATATAACCTGTGTTTGATGATACTTCTGCAACACTATAAGGGTTCCGCAGCTTAGATAATCACTGCTCCATATCGCACATTGATTTGCTTAGTTTGCTGAGAAGTTTATGCCTTCAGTAATTAGGTATTTCAGAGGAGTAATGTTGGCCTGCTAGAGGGAAAGGTTACTGGGATGGTTTATCACATTTGTAAATTGAATCGATTTGAGTCTGATCTACCTGTGCATATGAGGGTATTCGAACAGAACAATAGCTAATTTCATTTTTGACCCTGGTTTACAGTGTGTGAATCAGCTATCTTGCAGGGGTTAACTGGTGATTACCTCTTGAGCCTCCCCTTCTTTTACCACACTATTTAAATGAAATCTGATGCGGAAGTTATAATGTGGACTGTGGAGGAAAGAAAATAATAGAGGATGCTCCAATTTACTGGAGAGTCGGACGGAGAAAAAGAGTACGTTCAATTATGACTCCGTGGTTATTAGAGGCATGAAGGTCGGAACGTCTGACTATGGATCAATATTTGGGCTCTGGCCTCAGTGTCAGGTCTATCAGTTGGTAGGCTTCCCGTCCATGTCTGGGGCTAAACCAGATAGAAGCATAAGAGTGGACTCAGTGGAGTTGATAAATGGAATTATGGGAGAATTCTTGCACCTTTTATATATTGATTTTATTTTGTTTATTTAGGGGAATGAATAATTATATATTCTCACAACTACATTAAGTCACCGTCAGGAAAATGCATACATCATAATTTAGAAAGCAACATGCTATTAGGCGAAGCAATGGAGTGCAGCATCCTAGATGGCGAGAGTCCACCTATTTAAATTAATTTCTTTTGGGAGACTCTTAACAACAAATACATCATCATCCTTATTAATATTACTTTTCATACGGGAGGTTTCTGCTGATGAACAACTTTTCGGTAAAGGTGTTTTCATAATTCTTTTACGGGCGACTTTTGCCAACGAATCGTTCATGCTCAAAGTTGGGTTTGGTTTTATTTTATTTTGTATGAAAGGCTTTTCCTGATACATGTGTCATCGGAGTTATGTCACATTTTTTTTATTTTTTTTATGAGAGTTCTTGCTGACGAAATATTTGCTTGTAAAGATATGTCACTCTTATTCGTAGACAAATGTGTCATTTTGTTTTATATTTTATGGTAAGATTTTGTTGATCAATAACTTGGTACATAAGACAAAAAACGGTCTGGAGGTGGCTAACGTGGTAGTTTAACTAAAACCGCCCCTTTATAATTAGTCTTGGTTACTGGAATGTGAGGTTGGGTTCGATTCCTATTGGATGCACTTGGAACGTTTAGTTCAATCGTGGCTCACGGAATTTAAACATGTAGCTCAACTTCTTCTTTAGTATGTTTATATAAAACATCCAACCCTCTATTTCAATACCCCTTCTACGCGAATCTCCTAAACGGAGATATCTGCCTCAGGTGCTCCAGTTTTTTTTTTTGTTTTGGACAAGAAAACCCGCCAGTTTCTTCAGGTAATACAAAACACATGTTTCATGTTGCATGCTTCTACAACATGTTAACGGCTGATCAGCCAAGTTTCTGGGGTAATTAGCAATACCTCTGAAGCTCTGTTTGTTTTTTCCCAAATTCTGTTGGATCTTTTTCTGTCCATCTTATGATTAATTAACAACTTTTTGACCAAAAAAAAAAAAGATTAATTAACAACTTCTAATAGCGGAGTTAGGATTCAGGAGATAGAGCAAAAGGTGAAGAAAGATAAATTAATCAAGGTTTTTACTTTTTTTTTTTTCAATAACGGGATCAGTAATTTTATTCATAATCAAGGGGATATGGTAAGATCATTATGAAGGTGAGGCAGAAGCCAAGAAGGTGCCCCATACTGCTGTATGGCATTACACATTTATACCATAAAGATGTTATTTCATTCTTTGAAACAAGGGCTATACAATGGTGCTTACCTCATGAGAGCTTTTATCCCCAAAAAAAGAAGTATTATCAGTCAAAAAGCAGGAACCTGTGTCACATAATTAACAGTCACTCTGTCCCTAAATTGCTAATTTATTAAACCACAAATCCCTCAAAACTTTCTCCATTCACCTTCAGACAGATCTTATACTTCATCCGTCGGATATCGAACTTCATTATTTCCCACACCTTGTTTTTAATTTTCTTCGTAATCAAAGCGTTATATCCTTGGTTTTTGGGACAAACCAAAATAAATTTGTTAAAGCTGATGATAGCATTGGTAGGTTACTGGAAATTCGTTTGATGCTCCCATCTTTTAAAGACACACCACGTACCTTGCATAAGTAATAATCATCAGGAGAAGCAATAAAAATGTATATATGATTCTCTCCAAATAGTGAAAATTCTCCAACTGCTACAGAAATGCATCCATGACTTCCACAGAACAATGCTTGATCTCCCAAGCTTTACAACTTAATTGACGGCATCAACGAAACCATTGGCCAGAACTAGTTTAAAGACCTCAAATATTTGACGCAGGTTAGATTGTCTTGTTACAATCAAGTGATCACCAACAGACTCCACCAAGTATGCCTTATCTAGTCCCCTAGTCGCTATGCCACGAACAAGTTGAACAACATAAAGCGGTTCAAATACCGTGTCCACTCCAGAAACATGAATTTCAAACCTTCCTTCCCTAATCACCAGACCATGTAGTTTACCCTTGTAAAATGCGATATCAACAGAGGGTGGCGCTGCGAAGTCTTGGTCATGGAATTCACTGTAATTGTAGACAATAACACAGCTCACACTGGTAAGCACAACTGCACAACAACAGTAGAATCACCAAAGGCTGACCTCGTTTCGACTACAAGGAGCTTCTTAATCCTCCTCGCCCAGCTATAGTTTCCTGGTATAATTCTTATTTGAGCATTCATAATTGGATTCACCAGGTTAAAGCGATCAGAAAAATGAAGTTTGTGAAGGAATGGATGGATTTCAAAACTTTTTAATTAGTGCAGAATTAGTTTAACAATTAAACTACTAACTAAACATAAAATTTATTCGTTTAACCCATGATCTTGGTTTATTGTGATATGTATATAAATATAGCATGCATAGTAAGGAAGAACAAAGAGGTAGTTTATGTTCTACTCACCCTTGGAGCGTGATTTTAATCAGATCCAAGTAAACCACCAAAATTCTTCTCCTTGATCTCTCATTGTGTGTGTTTCCTCCACCTTAAAGCACCTTGAATTAAGAACTCATTCTTGTGCTTGTAATCTTCTCCTTGATGTAACAAGTAAAGCCATAGATTAGGCCCGCCAAAAAACCCGCCAAAACCTGGCCCGGCCTGCCAAAAGGCCGTTAGGCCCGACCCGTAAAAACCCACTAGGCCCAGCCCATAAAAGCCCGTAAACTATTATATATATACATGTGTGTGTGTGTCTATAAATATATATATATATATATATAGATATATATATATATATATGTGTGTGTGTGTATGTTTATATATATATGTGTGTGTGTCGGTGTGTGTTTATATATATATATATATAGGATTTTTCTCAGGTAAGGATGTCCTTAGTTTTTCTTAGGTGCGGATTTGGTGTTTTCACCCACTTTCCGATCATATTTTCACATCTTAACCGTTCAGTTTTTAGAGCCTAATGTATAGATCCCCCATGCAAAATTTCAGCCAATTTGGTGATCGTTAAGACATCCAAAACTGCAATTTACACGAACGGACCGAATCTGTCGAACCGGAACCGTTCGTATTTATAATGGTAAATTACAGTTTTGGATACCTTAACGATCACCAAATTGGCTGAAAATTTTCAGAGGTGATCTATACATTAGGACCTAAAAACTGAACGGTTAAGATGTGAAAATGTGATCGGAAAGTGGGTTAAAACCGGAAATCCGTACCTAAGAAAAACTAAGGAGGTCCTTAGCCAAGAAGGACTGTATATATATATATATATATATCTATCTGTGTGTGTGTGTGTGTGTTTATATATATATGTTTGTGGAAGTTCTCATACTTTTATAGAGAATATGTGCATATATATTCTAAAAAACAAGTGACAACAGTTGACCAATTTGATTGGATTCGAAATTATAGTGAAATTGGCTAATATTTTTACCACAATCATAATTTATTGTAATAATCACATCCAACGGTCTTTTTTTTCCTTCATTTTATTTGAATTTATAGAGGTTGCTCTTTGGAGTGTATGCTCCATGGACTTTTTGATGAGGCATAATCTATTATATCTATTAAGGACACAATATTATTGTATCATCAAGAGATAATCCATTCACTCATAAGACAACTATGGTGTCTCAGGTCAAAGGACTAATTTGTATTATTGCAATTTAGATTTCAAGTTTGACATGTAAGTAAGACTCCATACAAGAACTCTAACGATCGTGTTCAGTGTACTCTTTAAGTTAAAAGTACCCACATACTTATATTAGTGTCTCTACATAAATGAAAAGAGACATATCATCCTCCATATTGAGCATATATAGTATGTGCTAGTCATTCCGAATTATCAATGTCCAAGTGATAATCCTATGACTAAGAACCTCTTAGGATAAGGGTGTGACAGATTAAATGTCTCACATATCTAACTCTTTAGATTATTTGCTCTTTACATTACTAGAAAAATGCCCTTAGACATCGGCAAAAAACCGATGAGAAAAAGAGTTTCGACCGATGTCTTAGTGGGTGATGAGATAAGTCAGGAAAATCCAGACATCGGTTTTAGCCGATGTCTAGTATCATTATACACATCGATTCCTAACTATAAATCGATGTAAATGCGTTCAAATGATAACAAACTTGTTTTTTTATATATTGTTAAACCCTCATATTATTGCCTTTAATACGTAAAGAAATATAGATCCTACAGCAGAATTATACATTTTAACATCGTTATTCATTTAAAAACGATGACTGGTACTTTTTCATACATCGATTCCCATGAACGTTGCTTGTTGTTCATACTTTAGACGCGTAATTTGCCTCATATCCTATGATTTCACATTCAATATACACAGTTTAATATTGCATGAACCGATCTATTTACTTAAATTAACATCATTTTCTAGGAAAAAAAACAATGATAATTATCCTATACTACATCGATTCTAATAAAACAACGATGTCTAATGCCTTGTAATATATCGGTTTTCTTGTGTTCATCGATGCCAATACTTATATTCGACATCGATCTCTATCTAAAACACAATGTGCACTAGCATGTGGCACATCGATTCCAACCTAATAAATCGATTTTCTATGGTTAATGAGACATCGATTTTGATTTTGAAAATGATGTATCTTTGTTAATGGACATCAGTTTTTATAGTTATAACTGATTTACACTTTATACATAGACATCAATTTGGAATAAGAGGATTGATGTCCAGAAAATATGTAGCTGCTGTGATTAAAATGCAATATCCGTAGTTGACAAAAGTGATTTGAATATTGGGCTATTTTGTCCAAAATCATCATCATTGACAGTTCACAAAATAGACAAAATAAAACCCCAATTAACCTACTACAAGGCTAGCCGGACAATTACTATAATGTAATGCATTTTTGTTCATAATTGCTGCCTGCATTCACTTCATCTATACAAAAAGGCCAAACAAAAGCTAGCTAGCCTTGCCCAAAATCCTCATCCTAGTCAGAATGCCCAAAATCCTCATCCTAGTTAGAATCTACAACAAAGTCTAAAAGTAGTCAGCCACCTCAATGCGCAACTCATCAAGTTGTTGTTGCGTATAAACTTTCCGAGTCTTACCGCCCACTACAAATATACACACACACATACACACATATATCAATGTAAGTCATAATGAAATGCGCTAATATTTAAACCAAAATTTCTTTCAAATCCTAAAGCTTATACCTTGGTGAAAAGGAAAGTGTGTCATCATTAATAATATCCTTCATGTACCGCATAACATAATAGCCACACTCAATTCTGCCCGGCTATTTAGGTACGCCCTATTTATTCACGTTATTGAATTAGAAAGACATTATCACACTAAATCAAATATTGTAACTCAATCAACCACATATATAATGCTTATCGGAAGTAGTTTTAATTTAGGAACTTTGTTAGCCCTTCCCTGTTCAGCATTGTAGCTTTTAACCGCACTGTATGCACCACCAAGTGTGTCAAGTTTCAACAGAAATGGTACTTGGTCAAAAATAAATTAAAATGAAAAAGCATAACATTGCTTACTTTATCACTACAGTTTCCCATGTCGTGTAATGGATCGATTTTGGCAAAAGGTCCAAGATGTAGACTTCATCCTCCCAAATGATTGTTAATATCCAATGTTCCCTACATAAATTAAAATAGCCCACATGATGCAACCAACCAAGGATAGTGCAGCTGACCACTAAAAGTATAAAAACAATACTTACCCCGGATTGTAGGGCATAAAGAATATACGATCAACCTTTCCCTCTTTCAACCGATCCACTAAATAAGCACCAAATCCTGGTCTATCACAGTTATATGTGGCTGCCGGATCAATGAATGCAAAGGTGTCCAACTCATCTCTCTCGGTAAGAGTTTCATGTAGGTGCCTGTGTCAAAATAAATGAATTAGATTGCCGAAACTTGGGACATTAAAAATCAATGTTTGGGTGTTGAGTAAGAAGGTTCTTACGCCATGTATGCTGCTATCACTCCTTGGCCAATCTTCTTCATTTCCAAAAGATCAGTGGCATTCTTAGTCAATATGAAGAGCTCTTTGTGTAACCCAAAGACTTTATCGTCTAACACTGTGCTTATCGACTCACTGGTTTGGCTCATAATAGTTTTGGCATGTTTATACAACAACTTACTGCGCTTGGGCACAAACGGGGTTAGCTCAGCTTGATCAAACAATTGTTTGACAAAATCCATCTTTTTTTTTTTTTTTTTTTTTCTTTTTTCTGTTAGCATATAAATTAAAGAGAAAAATTCAGTCACCGTCCCCAAACTATGCTGCCAAGGCCAATTTGATATCCGAACTCTCAAAAGTATCAATGTGATACCCAAACACGTATTTTGACATCAACATAATACTTCCGTCAAAAATCTCTAACGGCTCTGTTTGTTTGCTGACGTGGCAAGCACGTGGGTCCTATGTGATATTTTTATCAAGGGCAGAATGGTCTTTCACTACAACTAATTAAAAAAAAAAACTGGATCGGTGCAACTACACTCTCTCGACTCTCATTTTCCCCAAATCACTTGAGAGAGAGAGAGAGGATTTTCAATGTCGGACTTCATCCCGTGACGAGATGATCCTCCAAATTCGCTCAATCCCACTTCGAATCGGCCTATATGAACCAAACCTTAACCTGCTCACTCCTCCTTTCAATCTCTACCGAAACCGATATGGGGTTTCTTGAATTCGATCTGGGGAGGGTGCTGTTCGGTAGATGTAACGCTCACCCATGGCTTGGCTATGGCAGTCCGGCGGCGGTCTGTAGATACCGGCAGTGCAAAACACTTGGCGGTCAAGCGGCGGTGGCCGTGGTGGGGATGGGCCAGGCTTGGCTGGAGGCTTATGGTCTTCCTCTTTCCTTGCAGCTCGCATCCCTAAAACTGGAGGGGAGAAATAGAATGATGGGTAGCCGGAAAGAAGTGAATCCGGATAAAGTCCGAGCATCCCCGTCGACAATTATGCTAACCAACGGTGGGCAAGAGGTGTTATTCTGCACTGATACTACGCCGGGGGATTTGAGGAGTTGGTGTTGTCGTTGTTGTTATTATTATTATTTTTTTTTTTTTTGCAATCTGAGATTGGTGCTCGCCGGATTGGAGTGCGTTGATGTCCGGATTGGGTGATTGAGGTATCAAGGTGTTATTGTAAACGAGAAGCTGCATTGGGTAATTGAGGACTACAATCTCGAGTTAGATGACAAGGAGGATCCTATTATTGTCTTTGATTTGGAGATGGAGGAGTTTCGGAGACTGCGGCTTCCGTTTCCTAAGGTTGAAGGAGATGACAGTGTGAATTTCAGTGTTGCGGTTTTTTGTCGTTCTGTTGATTTTTGGGTCATGGAAAGGTATGGAGACAATGACTCGTGAGATGTTCTGCTGTAGCGCTAGAATTGGTAAGGATTCGTGGACAAGAAGAGGAGGAGCGTGGTACCTATATGATTGAAGTCGAGCAAATGTTATGGACATGAATGTATGATGATTTTATATGACCACAGTCTACTTTCGCTTGGGATGGGGAGAGAGATTGAAATTCTGGAAAATAGAAAACTGGATCGATTTGCTTTACCGGCTCCGGTAGTAATAATGAAAGAAATATTGAAAAAAATAATTAATTAACAAAAGAAAAGGGTAAATTGGTCATTAACCTTTTTTTGAGACCCATGTGCTTGCCACGCCAGTAAGCAAACGGAGCCGTTAGAAATTTTTGTTGGAAGTATCACGTTGATGTCGAAATACATGTTTGGGTATCACATTGATATTTTTGAGAGTTCGGGTATCAAATTGGCCTTGGCCAGCATAGTTTAGGGACGATGACTGGATTTTTCTCTAAATTAAATCACATCATATTCAATCAAACTGACTTTAATTGGCACATCCTACAGTGGCAAAATCAAGCTGATCCTACTATATAGATATCTTCAACAACTCACACTCACCTCAAACAATAATATGCAGATCAGATTTAGGTGCTTACCTTATTCACTTTTTGAATAACAAGCTCCTCTGGCCAAGCTATATGACTTCCAATAGCTTGTCCAACCAATTCCATCTCACCCTCTACCAGGAAAGGCAGTTGTGCTTCAGCTTGAATGGCCCCATCCACTGACACCCTAACACACCTCTCCTTCAACCGATATCCATGTATCATACTATTAACATCCTCATCCTCAAATATGGTACCAAAAGCAACTATGCTGCTGATGGTATCCACTTCTAACTCACATGTGCCACCCTACATGAAGAACCAGATGCAAAAAGTACCCAATATAAACATATTTCAGAAATAACATAAAAGTAAAAATCTGCGAATTGGAATTGAAATAATATATAATTACCATTTTAGTAAGGGGAGGAACAACCTCGCAGTTCTGAACTTCTTCTTTCACCTTGGATTCTGAAGGAATTGTGTCCTAAAACAATCATTTTGATATAATTATTATTGTAATTATTATTAATCAAAAGGACAAGTTTATTTTTCATTGCTTATATTTAATATTTGATTGAACAAGGTCCAAGGAATATGAGTTAAAGAGAAAGTAATCTAAAGAGTTAGATGTGTGAGACCTTTACTCTGTCACACTCTTATCCTAAAAGGTTCCTAGTCATAGGATTATCACCTGGACATTGATAATCCGGAAAGACTAGCACATACTATGTATGCTCAATATGGAGGATGATATGTCTTTTGTCATTTGTGTAGAGACACTAATACAAGTATGTGGGTGCTCTTAACTTAAAGAGTACACTGAACACGATCATTAGAGTTCTTGTATGGAGTCTTACTTACATGTCAAATTTGAACTCTAAATTGCAATAATACAAATTAGTCATTTGATCTGAGACATCATAGTTGTCTTATGAGTGAATGGATTATCTCTTGATGATGCAATAATATTGTGCCCCTTAATGGATATAATAGATGCATTCATTGGTATAATCAATTCGGTCATGGAGACATGTGAGTGTACATAAGGAATCTCTATCCTTGAGTAAATAAAGTGTATGTTCAAATATGTGATTCAATGAGTCTTTGGCCAAAGCATTGAATGAGATTAAAAAGGAGTTTCTAATCACATTCTAAGAATCACATAAGAATGAAAATCACATTAGGGGATTGACATATTAATTCCATACCCCGATGATGTGATTTAGAACATAGTGTTAGAGAAGGACCGTATTGTATTGTAATTCCAATTGAATAGGTTCTTTGTCATTCTATATTAACTAGGGTAGTCATGATATGTTGCAAGACGTCACTCATGACTTGTGAAGTCCCCGAGGATTAATAAACATTTATAATCCTAATAACAAGGGAGAATCAAAAATGGAGTTTTTGATTCGTAAATAAAATAGAATGGTTTCTATAAACTTCACTACGTTGTTAATTAGAACTTAAGAGATCGCACACCATATAAGTGGATTATTGAGATTGTATATGAAGAAGATTAAACAAGAGTTGGTTATGACCAAATAATTAATTAGATTTATTATTTGAACATAATTAGGAGTTTAGGGTAAAACCGAACCTATTGGGCCTAAACGATTATCGGATTTTTTGGTGTGGACTTGAGCTTCACTAAATGAGATTTAAATGAAAGCTCAAGACACATTTTTAGTGCCTAATAGAATGTATGGACTAGCCAATATATTGGCTTTATGAAAGTCAATATTTTTCTTTTAGTAATTGGATTTATTTCCTATTATATAAAGTGAAAGCATGGACAAAAATGATAAGTGTGTTTTCACACTATTATTTTCAGATTTGAGAGAGAGAGGGTGAGTTTTCCCTTGGTCCATTATAAAATTAAAAGGAAAGAAGAACAAGTGCATAATTTCTTCTTTTCTTTCATCTTTCTTCATCTCTTGATTCACTTGGTGAAGATCTTTTGAGGCCATATACTTTTGTGGCTTTACTTGTTACATCAAGGAGAATATCACAAGCACAAGAAGGATTACAAGAAGGAGTTCTTAATTCAAGGTGCTTCAAGGTGGAGGAAACACACACAAGGAGAGATCAAGGAAAGAAACTTTGATGGTTCACTTGGATGGGATTAAATTCATGCTCCAAGAGTGAGTAGAACATAAACTATATTTTTGTTCTTCCTTACTATGCATGCTATGTTTATATACATATCACAATAAGCCAAGATGATGGGTTAAATGAATGAGTTTTATGTTTAATTAGTAGTTTAATTGTTAAACTAATTCCGCACTAACTAAAAATTTTTGAAATCCATCCATTCCTTCAGCTTCATCAAGATTATTTAAGGTATTTTTTTGTTTTTTCATGGAAACTTCCTTTATCCGATATAGGGGAAATTCCATTCTCTCCTACAACATGGGCATTCAAAGGTGGAGTGTTGGGTGTCTTCCCTGTTATCATCGCTTCTAATGCAGCAATCCTTTTATTTAAGACCTCTTCTGCCTTTGCTTGCTATGTAGTGAGCATTTTCTTTGTCTCCTCTAACTCTTGATCATGCTCTCTATCACGTGCTAGTAAGTCTGCCTTGGTAATTTTAATCCTTTTCTGCTTTGAAAGCTTAAAGTATATGGAGGGATTGACGAAGCCTCCAACACCCCTCACCCTACCCGAGTGTTCAGGAGTTTCTAATGCTTGAGAAAGAGCATCACTACTCCCTGAAATCTCAATCTCACCCTTACTTTTCTTTTCCAACAAATCATCCTAATAAGATATAGACAAATTAGCTACATATGGGAAAATAAGCCAACAATTACACTACTTACAAGAATTCATCCTAATAATCAGCAGCTGTATTAGTATTTTTGTTGTTAACAATAATTACTATCTTTGTCACCATAACTCTAGCCTCCTCATCTGTGTCCCCATCTTTACGTTGACGGGCTTTCTTCCACATAATTACATGATCTATTACCTCTCCTTCAGGCAAAGTCTTTTTCTGTACACAGATTAAAACTATTTGTAAATATACTATACAATTGACTTGACGACAAGCTGAAAGCTCATAAAAAAGGAAACCAAATATACAAAGGACAAACATATTACTATTAACTCGTCCTCTAGTCCAATATATCATTTTCTTGATAATCAATGATGATATTTTCTCTTCCCAACTCTTTCACTTTGTTCATTATGTAGTTTCTGCAAATAGGTGAAAAAACAGAAAAGAAATTAAGACCAATAATTATCTCAATCACACAGAAAGTATAAATGCATAAGAGTTAACTTTAGATCAGAAATAACTACAGCAATTATGTTTATCCTGTATTTTGGACAGCTATTACTCATCATACCAGCCAGTTCTCGGTAGCCTCTCTTTCACAAATTGCCTCCATGGCTGCCTCCCAACAAATGCATATTGACTTGGTGGCTTTCTCAACTTCTTATTCTTTCCGAAGTATGCAAGCACATATTTTCTTGTTAACATGGTCTTGAATGCTCTCCATTTAGTACCAGCAGATGTCAATACCAGTTTCTTACTTTCAGGGGAGACCTTGAATGTATCCTATGCATTAAAGATAAAAACAAGAAATGGCTTCAGCTTTTAGTATCGAGTTAACTTCAATATTAATATAGTTTCAAATGGCCAGTAGCAGCATTTCAATGACAAAATCACATCAATATAAATGAGCAAACCATTTAAATGACAATAAATACCATAGATACCTGAACATCGAGCCAGATTTTATCCTTCAAGTCACCGTCCACATCGGGCCAGCTTACAATGTTGATAGGCACCTTAGTCCGCGCCAACATTCCTATATAACACTGAAGAGTGTGCCTTATTGTTCTATTTGGATTGCCGGTGTCGGTGTATGTCATCTTAAACTTTTTTCCCAAAGATTTCTTGACCAAGACCTTGTACATGGCAACCATATTTCGCTTTCCTCTAGTAGCAGCTGATTCGGTGCTTGTGACAGTGTTGGCTGATACAGATTCATTATTTTCTTCAAGCACTTCATCAGTCTCAGGTTGTGTAGTCTCCTCTTCTTTCTTTTTCTTTGATTTTTTACCTCTTGGAGATTTTCGAATTCCCTTCTTGGAACCCATTGCTATCTGTAATATGTTCACAATTGATAAAGAAAATGTTATATAAGGGAAACAAAAGAGTAAATTACAGCAGGATACAATAGCGACATTAACAACATCACAAGGCAACAAAGTGTAAATGAAGAGCATCACAAACTGATGCAGTTATATAAATCACAAATTTGATTGAAAGTCTTAAAAAATAGAAATAATGAAGTATCCTATGCACCAAATATCATACAAAATGGAAACCCCTATTGTTCTCTTACAGCGGTGAACTGGTCAACCCAAAACCCCTCAACATTCGCTCTTATGTAGGTGGAATCATCCTCACAATATAGAATTTCTACACAGAATGGTTGCACTTCCATGATGGTGTCTCTTAGATCATCGTCATGGAATGTCTCATGATTATCTTTATTTGGGGTCGTTAGCACAACAGACCAGTCGACATCAAGGGGATCTTCAACATAGAAAACTTGTTTCACCTGACCAGCAAAAGCAAATTTATCTTTTTTGTTACCTTGCCGATTGAAGTTGACTAATGTGAAACCAAACTCATCTTGTTTAATTCTTTTTTCATTCTCTGCCCATTGACACAAAATGACAGGACCCGCCCCGAATTTCACCCTGAAATCCGAGGTGGCCCTGTGGGGCCCACCTTAGGAATAACTATACCAAAAATTCAGCAGAATCACCCCTAAAATGGACTACCCAAAAACTTATAAATAACACATTCACACTTCTAATAAACCATCCTTATTTTTCTGGAGCCACTCTGCTCCCCAAATCACAACAACTCCACAATTTACAACTAAAATACAAATCATACAACATTTATCCCACAGGTTGTCAGAGCAATCTAAAAGAGAAAGAGAAAATAAAATACAGGTAGGTTCCACAGTTAACCTACAATGAAGACAACAGCAACAGATGCTATGCCTCGAATCCTACTATGTCGAACCAGCTACTCTGCAGACTGGGCATTTGAAAACGAAGGGCCCAGGGGAAAAGTATATAAAAACGTTAGCGTGAGTGGACAAAAATAAGTAATTGTAAGGAGAAAATAAATTTATACTTTCCCGCACATATCTTCTTAAAAAACCCGATGCATGCAGCAATTTAAAGAAACACAGTAACTTTAGTTCAGCTCAAGAAAACCGACTAGCCCCGCTAGTCACAACCGAGCAAAAAGGAAAGAATTCCGATACTCAAGAAAATAAGACCAGCCACGCTAGTTAGGGAATCGGACTAGCCCCGCTAGTCAAAATAATAAAATAATATATGGGGAAGAAGTATCACCATACGAAAAAAGGAAGCCTCTCGGGCTCGGGTCGGAGTGTCCCACACTCTGGAGCATCTCATGCTCTGCTCTACTCACCCACGAACACATAGTAAGTAAGGAGGAGTACTAATAGGCTAGCTAGCAATAAAATATATCGACCCAGGTATGGTGGGTAAAAACCATACGAAAATCGAAAATCAGTAAGACATCCCCAATGTCTCACAAGAAAAGAAATTTAATCCAGCGACGTGACCCCGCACGCCAATATAAATTCGGAATCATAAACCAATAAACGAAAATCAAATAAGTTCCTAAGTTCCGATGAAAAATCCCATTTCCGAGGATTCCTCGGAAAAAACAAATCCGCTAATAAATAATACTTTCATTTCCGGAAATAATCTCGGAAAACAACTCGTCGAAAATTATTTCAGATAACAAATTTAAAATGGAGCATAACAAATTCCAATCCGAAATTCGAACGATAAATAATTCCACAATTAAAAATCGGATAATATGCTCGATAAATTAAAACAATAATTTAAATTACTAATCCATTTCCCAAAACAAAATCAATAATCAATATCAATTTCCCGAAAGTAAAATATAATAATATGTTCATTAATTAAGTAAATACTTATTTCGGAAAATCAATTGCATGCATCAATATTTAGAAAACCAAAAGTCCACTCACAGTATACGGCTAACGTGGTATCCAAGCGTAAGGATCCTCGTCGAGTGATGAGTCGGTACCTCGTCCTGTACATAATTATTCGTAACTAACAATTACCGGACGGAAGAAAATAATGTTACGATAAACAATAATTAAATCCTAAACCCATAACCTCAATCCCTCCAATTCTCTTCTACAACCAACCAAACTTCACCAACACCGCCCGATCGTCAAATTCAGACTTTACAACAATTATGGAGAAAATCCGACAATCGGATTCACGATTAACATTAATCGAAATCCAAATCTTTAGAAATTTATAACCGATTCAAAACTCCACCAATCCTCACCAAACTTCATACACAAGTTCTAGGATAATTATAGGATTTAACTAGCCAGAAATTGGAATTAAAAAGTTACCCTAGCCACCGCTACGGCCGCCCACAGTGGCGGCGCCGCCACCAAAGTCACCAGCTCCAATGGCCACCAAATTTTGGCAGCAGCACCTTCTCAACACACCCATTAATTCTATCAACTATGACCAAGTCAGAAAATGAGTAGAAGTACCTCAACAATTAAGGAGAAGTTTGTACCCGAATTATGAATAGTAACCCGAAATTTCAAATCTTCAATTCCTCCTCTACACTGCAAATCGTGGCTCAAGGCTAGGGGGGAAATGATCCTTGGCAAAAACCCGACCTTCGACGCTGGTTTGGTGGCCGGAGATGGCCGGAATCGCCGAAAATTAACGAAATTTCCGGATTGCTACAGTAAACTTCATAGCTCAAATCCAAGCTCCATGGGTCGAGCCACCGCAAAATACCACCACAGGCGCCTAGAGGGAGAGGAGGCGAGTCCAAAGATGCTGGCTTTACGTCGTCAGGTGGCCGGAGAAGGAAGAAGGCTGGAGTTGCAGAGAAGGCCGAAGAGAGAAGAAAAAACGCGGGGGGAGGAGGAGAGAGAGAGAAAAGAAAAGTTACCGGCCTCAACAGTAAAAATTCAAATTTATACTTTTTATCATGAACAGTAACTTTAATATTTCGCTTATAACTTTCGCATACGAACTCCGATTTTTACGAACCACATATGCACGCGCTCGGTTTAACGTCCTCTACAACTTTCATGAAGAACATTTTCTCAAATTTTGACCCGAACAAAAAGTCAATTTTTAGGACCACTAAAAGTATTGAAACAAAGTAAAAAGTGAAATTAATTATCGTTTACTGTCCAAATGACTAGTAAACGGGTAAATTTAGGTTCGGGACGTTACACAAAAACAAGAGAGCTTTGAAATCATGATAATCGAGCTCCCAAATCTCTTCAATAAACCTATATAAAGTCATCACTCTCCACTGGATTTTTATTCTTGGCACTCGATAACTGCATCGTATTAGCCACTAAGGACACCCCACTATTTTGGACAGCTCTACCATTGTCTCTTTGCTTTGTGAATTATTTAGCTCCATTATATCGATACGCTTCATACATAAAAACTGTAAAACTTGGTTTTTCAACCAACCACCTCACTGTTTGAGAAACATTGTTTGGTCTACACTTAAGTTCAGCTGACACCTTTGATTGAAACCAATCGGCAAAGGTGCAATTGTGCTTACTTTGTTGCCACTTTTTGCTCTTATTTTTTCCTGCATGAAGCTGCTCCACAAGTGCCTTATGTGTCCTACAGTAGATGTACCATTAGACATGCGATAATAATGATATTCAAAGAAGATGCGAGAGAAATCATACTTGCTGAAAATACTTACCTTCTATATGGATCCACCTCAGCATTATTGAACAACACATGGAGATGTGCCTGGTCTCTCACTTCTTCATCTATTAACTTCAGCTTCGCACCTGAAAGTGGGCCAGAGACCTTAGGACGACCCTTAGGAACACCAACTGAACTACATTGTTATAAAAACTCCGAGCAAAAGTCAACAGATTCTTTTCCAAGATAGCTCTCAGCTATGCAACCCTCAGGATGAAAACGATTGCGGACATACCCCTTTAGTACTTTCATAAATCGTTCAAAAGGGTACATCCACCTATAAAAAACCGGACCGCATAACCGAACTTCTCTAACTAGGTGTACAGTGAGATGTACCATTATATCGAAAAATGAGGGAGGAAATATATTCTCTAGCTCACATAAAGTCAACACCAAATCAAATTGAAGCTTATCCAATTTTGACACATCAACCACTTTAGCGCACAAAGCATTAAAGAAGAAGCGTAACCTCATTATAGAAATTCTCACATGTTTGGGAAGCACTGAATGGATGGCCACCAGAAGCAATTGTTGCATCAACATGTGGCAATCATGAGACTTCAAACCATATAATTTCAAATTATCTATGGAAACTAGATTTTTGATATTTGATGAATGACCATCATGGACCTACATAAACAATAAAGATCTGCACATTTTTATCTTCTCCGCCCTCGACAAACTATATAGGGCAGCAGGTAAATATGTTCATTTTTTCCCCAATTTTCGGACCCAATTCAACTCTTACACCCATTTGAACCATATCTAAGCGGGTAGCAACACTATCTTTGGTTTTGAAAGGCATGTTTAACAAAGTACCAATCACACTTTCGTAAACATTCTTCTCAATATGTATCACATCAAGAGTATGGCGAACATGAAGAGACTTCCAATACTCCAAGTTAAAAAAAAATTGACTTCTTCTTCCAACAAGAAGGTGCAGCTGCATTTCCAGCCTAGTTCTTCTTCTTCTTTCCTTTCCCAAACTCATAGTTAATATCCTGAACTCTCGTCAACACTTCCTCTCCGGATAGTGGTACTGGTGCAACTTCAAATTCTTGCTCATTATTAAATACCTTTTTCTGCCTCCTATATGGATGATGGCGTGGCAAATGCTTACGATGGCTGCCATAAGACATTTTTCTACTAAGATAACATCATAACTTCCTCTTGATGCATAACCATGGAAGAAGATTATAAGTCACCAATATTACAGACCAACAACTATATCTACTGCTTATAGAGCTATGTGGATTTATACCATCAGCTAACAAAGCTAACCTAAGATTTCTTGATTCAGAAGCGAAATCGGGCCACTTATAATCAACCAACTTCCAAACAGGAGAATCGGCTGGATGGCGCATGTGTCCATCCTGAGTTCGCTTGTCTTCATACCAAGTAAGCATTTCAGAAATTGAAGCAGATTTATACAAGCATTTAAATCTGGGAATTATAGGAAAATACCACAACACCTTGGTTGGTTGCCCCATTTTAACATATTTATCTTTCTTTAGCTGTCACCGAGAGAGACCACACTTAGGACAAGTATTTGCATCGGAAAACTCTTTCCTAAACAATATGCAGTCATTAGGACATGCATGTATTTTCTCATATTGCAACCCCAAATTAGAGAGAGTCTTCTTTACCTCATACAGAGATTGAGGCAATACATTATCTTTCGGAAGCAAAGACCCAACAGTGGCAAGTAACTCAGAAAAACAAGTATCACTCATAGTGAAGTTGCGCTAATGCTTCTAACTTAGTGTGATCACTATTATCAAATAATGGTCTTTCTGCTTCCTCAACAAACTTTACTAAACTCATACAAATCCTCATTATAATCACCTTCATTAAAGGCAGCTTCACACATATTAATAGTTTCAGAACAAAACTGGGGGGTTTGGATGGGAGCCAATAGGTGCACTAGCACAGGAGGACAAAGTAGGTTCTCCATGCCAAATCCAATGTGTATAGCCCAAACTAAAGCCGTAATCAAACAAGTGTCCCCTAATGACTTTAATCGACTTCTTTTTGAAGTTTACACATCTTGAGCAAGGGCATGGAATTCTTTTAGGGTTGCTAGCATTTTCTTAAGCAAAAATCAAGAAAGTTTCAACACCCATTTCATACTTTAAAGTGTTCCTATCTTCATTAATCCAAGATTTATCCATGGCTGAAACATTTTTAAAATAATAATTATAATAATAATAAAAAAAGTCAATTAATGAAGTCATGACATCAAACAACAAAATGGAAATCATGCTTCTCATATAAAAAATATCGAAGACCAAGAAAAAGAAATGGAAAACCAACAAAAAGATCAATGACAATCTAACCTGACTATGGAAGTGTCAACAAGGAATAGCCCTTCCCAAAACTAGTAACTTTAATCTGCCCCAATGCCTCACTGTCCAATAGATTCGCAATTCTAGAATAAGCAATTCAACAAAGTACTTCAATACAGATAATGATACTAAAGTGGAATAACATATTTTTGTATGATTAAAATAAATGATTAACAAAGCACAAAGACATTTATATAACATTTTATTTTGAGCCAAAACAAAGAACTCAAACTTAACATTGCCTTCTTATAGAGATGCTAGTATTACCTAAGGTTTCCGAGGAGGAAGAGGTGAACTTGTTCTATTGCTGAAAGCAATTAACTCTCCTTGCTATTTATATGACCTGTTAATTCATAATAACACTTCAGACTATGATATAGGGCAGCCCACCATCCTCAATAAAGTCTGGATATAGCAAAGTTATATTAGGGCATCAACATGTGGCAATCATGTTATCTTATTCTATCCTTCTTAATGAACATTAGAAAACCAATAGACACGTCAAAGAATCCAAATGGAGCTTGTGTAAGATTAACAACAACATGTCCATGTTAGAAGGGAAATGAAATATTGGTTTGTACCTGGCAAACTTAGTAAAGTTGGCAGAAGGCAATGATCAGTGGCATTTTCTTCCTTTCCCAACGTACTAGCTCATCTCTGTAGCTCTTTAAGGCCAGGCTACCTCAATATACATTCTCACAACTCTACCTACTATAAAAATCACCAAATAAAAGATTGCTTCAACAACCAAAGAGTTTCTCTTGTAGAATTAAACCCACAAAATAGCAATGGTCAGTAAGAAATTGAAAGAGAAACAACAAAGCAAACATCATTCCATTGCTCTATGTGATCAAAGAAAGCTGTGGGGAAAAAATATACTTAACAGGTTATTTATGTAAAAGGATCCATTGCACTTGAGAGAAGTTTTTGTTTGATTTATAACAAAGAAACTTTTCATAAACACCAAAAGAAAAAAATATAGTTACAGTGCTGTTAAAAATATTGCAGAGCATATAAAGGGAAAAGGAGATGTGGGACCTAAATGGGTATTCCAGTTTCAATATTTACATTAGTTTCTACACCTTATAATCTGAATTGACAAAGGCATAGTCAACTCATTAAACATGCTATACAACAGAGAAGGTATGTGTAGTCTCACTGAGTGAACAATACGGCGCAGAGGAACACCACCAAACAAACACAGTTCCTGTTTCATAGCATTTTGATTTTACTTCTTCGATTCCAAAGTAATAGGTCCTAGCCTTCAAACTCCCCACTAACAACAAAAACAAAGGACGAAAACAAAGTTAACCAGACCTTATAACACATTTACATCTCAAGTCAGCTAGCAGAATACATAACACAGATAAGGACACTAGCTCGGATAATGAAACAAGTACAAAGAAAACCGCAAAAATTGAACAATCAAAGACATTTTATGATGTCGATCTGGAAAAAGCAAAGAATCAAAAACTGATTAACTGAGATTAATATAAGCACCATAGTTCCAACATAACCCAAATTCATGAGACCAAATTAACGAATCTAAGCACCATAGTTTCAACAGAAAACCCAAATTCATGAGACCAAACCAAGCAATCTAAGCACCACAGTTTCAATAGAAAACCCAAATTTGTGAGACGAAACTAAGAACTAAAATTTTCAAAAATCAAATAGAATCGACATGTACCAGTTCAAAAGATCAGAGCTTGAAGCCATTCAAAAGCAAACCCAACTCAAATACACAAGAATTAAACCAAAAAGACTGAAACTTTAGATCAAAACCCAGCCACAAACTCAACATTGGTGGGGAAGAGAAGAGAGAGAGAGTGGATCTACGATGGTGGTGGTCGGAGAACTACCTCGAGCCGGCTCAGGTAGGAGAGCGACGAGCTCAGGCCAGACAATGACGAGTTCAGATCAGAGAATGAATTAGTGGTCAGGTCGAAGAAGGAAGTCGAGACTACTTTGGGTCGGTGAAGGAGCTTGAGGCGGCTCTGGTCATTGAAGGAGCTCAAGGTCGGGTCCGAGAATGGGCTTAGGTCGTAGAACGAGGTTGGGGAGAGTGAGGTCGGGCAAGATGAAAAAGCTACGCGAAGTCAAAGTGGGAGTCGTTATAATTACTTAGGGTGTGGAGAGTTTTTTGTCTGAAAAGTAGTAAGTGTTGGAGGGAACGAAAATTTGGTCCCCGCGTCTCTAATTTTTTTTAACTTAGTCCATCCACGTTTTTTCAAAATTTTCGAACGAAACTTTATTCATCGGCTAATTTGATGACCGATTTTTACAATGACAATAGAACTCGATTATTTGATGAACTGATGTTAGATCCTTTTTTTACATCACGTGCAATTCCGACCGATTTAATAGTAAAAATGTCTAAGGGCATTTTTCAAGTAGTGTTAACTCATATTCCTTGGACCTTGTTCAATCAAATTGCAATGAACAATAAACTTGCCATTTTGATTAATAATAATTACAATAATAATTTCATCAAAATGATTGTTTTAGGACACAACTCCTTCAATCTCCCACTTGTACTAAACTCAATCAGCCATGAAACGTACACCCATCTTCTCAAGATGTCGTTCTAGCTTTGCTTGTGATAAAGGCTTAATGAATGGATTCGATATGTTATCAACAGATGCTACTTTGAGAATGTTAATGTCTCCACGTTTAACAATCTCCCTTATGAGATGGAAACGTCTTTCGATGTGTTTGGATTTTTGATGAGACCTTGGTTCCTTGGCTTGAGCAATTGTCCCATTGTTGTCATAGTAAAATGGAATTGGTGACTCAATGGTATGAACAACATCAAGTTCACTGATGAAGTTTTTCATCCAAACTGCTTCCTTTGTAGCCTCTGCAACTGCAATATATTCTGCCTCAGTAGTGGAATCTGTAGTAACGCTTTGTTTACAGCTTCTCCAACTTATTGCACCTCCATTCAAGGTGAAAACAAATCCTGATGTGGATTTAAAGTCATCCACATCAGATTGAAAATGTGAGTCTGTGTATGCTTCCACTTGCAACTCTGATTGCACATCACCACCTCCATAAACGAGGAATAGATCTTTAGTCCTTCTCAAGTACTTGAGGATATTTTTAATAGCAATCCAGTGTTCTAAACCTGGATTGGATTGATATCGACTAGTTATGCTTACGCCATAACTAATATCAGGTCTAGTGCATAACATCGTATATATAAGGCTCCCTATTGCAGACACATATGAGATTTTGCTCATCTTTTGTACTTCCTTAATCGTTTGTGGGCACATTTTCCTAGATAGGTGAATGATATGTCTGACAGTCAGAAAACCCTTCTTAGATTGTTTCATGTGAAATCTATTCAAAACTTTGTCTATGTATAAGGATTGAGTCTCAATCCGATTAATCTTTTTGATCTATCTCTATAGATCTTTATTCCTAATACATAGGCAGCTTCTCCAAGATCCTTCATAATGAAGGTCTTGGACAACCAAACTTTAATTGAAGACAATATTCCTACATCATTCCCAAAGAGTAGGTTGTCATCTACAAAAAGTACAAGAAACACAACATCCCTCATACTGACCTTTTTGTAAACACAAGGTTCATCCATGTTTTGTGTGAAACCAAAAGATTTGACTGCATCATCAAAACGGAAGTTCCAACTCCTTGAAGCTTGCTTGAGTCCATAAATGGACCTCTGAAGCTTACACACTTGATGAATGTCATCTTTAGACGTAAAGCCTTCAGGTTGATCCATATAAAGCTCTTCCTCAAGGTTGCCATTCAGAAAGGCAGTCTTTATGTCCATTTTCCATATCTCATAATCATAGCGGTGAGCAGTATAGCAAATAATATCCGAATAGATTTAACCATGGCAACAGGAAAGAACGTATCTTCATAGCTAATGCCCTCTCTTTGCTTATAGCCCTTTACCACCAACCTATCTTTATAGGTTTCTATTTTACCATCTGAGCCTATCTTTTTCTTGAAGACCTATTTGTCTCCAATTGGTCTAATACCGTGTGGAAGGTCAATAAGAGTCCATACTTGATTAGTGTACATAGAGTCAATCTTAGATTCTATGGCCTCTTGCCATTTCTTTGAGTCAATGTCTGATATTACTTTATTATAACTAGAAGGATCATGTAGGTTTTCATTGTCACCAAGGAGATTTAACTCCCCAAGGCTTTCATGACATAAACCATACCTCTTAGAGGGTATCCTGATCCTACTAGATCTTCTTGGAGTTTGTGTTATAGTTGGTTCAGGAAGTCGTTCATCGGGAGATGAAGTGTTTGTTTGTGGCTTGTTGGACACTCCCTTAAGTTCTATCATTTGCTCAACATTTCCATCAATGACATAGTTTCTTTTATGGAAAGCAGCATTTCTGCTAACAAACACTTTTTGTTCTCCAGGTTGATACCTAAACTATTTTTAGGATATCCCACAAATAAACATTTGCTTGATCTAGCTTCAAGCTTGCCTGCTTCTAGTCTTTTGAGACTTGGTTTCTTCCGATGCCACATCTCATATGGTGTAAGTGGGACGAATTTGGAAGGTACACTATTTAACAAATAAATTGCTGTTTGAAGTGCATATCCCCATAAAGATATAGGTAAATCAGTATAGCTCATCATGGAATGAACCATGTCCAATAAAGTTTGATTTCTCCTTTCAGATACACCACTGAGTTGTGGTGTTCCAGGATAAGCTAATGAAGAAACAATGTCTTCTTGTTTGAGATAACCAATATTCGCCTCCTCGATCGGATCTTAGAGCCTTAATACTCTTGTCGGTTTGTTTCTCAACTTCATTCTTAAATTCTTTGAACATTTCAAAGGCTTCAGATTTGTGCTTCACAAGGTATACATAACCAAATCGAGAGTAGTCATCAGTAAAACTTAGGAAGTATGAGAATCCACCTCTACTAATAGTGGACATAGGACCGCAAATATTTGTATGTATTAGTCCTAGGAGTTCATTAAATCTTGTTCTTTGTCCTCCAAAATAGGACTTGGTCATTTTTCATTTTAGACAAGACTCATAAGTAGGCATAAGATCAAATCATAACGACTCTAAATATCCATTTTTGGATAATTTGTGAATTCTATCTTGGCTAATATGACCAAGCATAAGGTGCCACATCTTAATGGGGTTAACTGTTTCTCGAGATCTCTTAGATCCCAAAGCATTTTCCTTCATGCAGTTAATACTACATTCTAAAGTTAGATGAAAGAGACCATCAATAATATTAGCATGACATATCACACGTTCATTAATAGATACAAAACCACTTAGTTTATCAAAAACTACTTTATAACCATCCTTCAAAAGTATGGAGATTGAGATAAAGTTGTTTATACATTTAGGAAGATAAAGATAATTATTTAACTTCAATTGGTATCAGAGCTATCGGCTTAATTTTGGTATGTTATAAACATGGCTAAGTATGTTGGTTGATGTGATTTTTTCTTAAGCCTAGAGTAATATGTAATTTAGATCATAAAATTTGCATTATCATAAAAGTTATGAAGCATGTGATCTAAGGTAGATTTTATGATAGCAAGAAAAAGTTTCCAAAAATTACACGTAATAAGTGGTTTAAGTTTTAAGAAACTTTGATGCATATAAGATTGTATTAAGGGGTTCTATATGTTTGTTAATTAAGGTGTTAATCTTAGAAACACGTTAGATTATATATGCTTTAAGGTATGCATGATTTTTGGCCTTAAAGATGAAGTAAACAAGTGTTTAATGGAAGAACACAAAACTGGAATTTTATTTTCAGCTTTGGAACATGTCTAAACTAGTTATGAATTAGCTAATTTTTCATGGTGTTTGCTTTCACTTTTGATCCATAAATTTATGAATTGAAATTTACCTAATAGTTAGTGATGACATAAAATCATTTCCATGTTTCCCTCACCAAATAGTTTGTAGAGTTAGTCATCTTTACTATTAGTTTCTCAAAATTAGTCACCAAAAATTAGAATGAGATAAAAGATATGTCTTCCTAAATCACTCACCAAAAGCTAGCGATGCGTGATGTAAGATATCATCCCCTAAATCATTCATCAAAAGTGATGTGAGACATCATCCCTTAAATTACTCACCAAAAGTTAGCGATGCATGATGTAAGACATCATCCTGTAAATCACTCATCAAAAGTAATGTGAGACATCATCCCCTAAATTACTCACCAAAAGTTAGTGATGCATGATGTAAGACATCATCCCCTAAATCACTCAACTAATTTACTTGCATTAAATTAAAGTAATTTAATGGTTAACTTATTTGATCTAGTTAATTATGCTTGCTTAATTAACCTAATTAATCTTGGTTAACTAAAGGTAATTAGGTTAATTAAATGATGATTATGGACTATGGCCTAATATAATTGAGCATGAGGTTGGCCGACTATTTATTTTGAATGAATGTGGTTATGCAATTAAAGCAGTTAATTCATTTGGGTTATGTAATTAATTTATTTAATTCATTTGATTGTGTAACTAAGTAGCTTGCTTAATTTATTCAAGTTTGATTAAATTTAAATGGGAGCTTGTATGCCCCTTATCCACTCTTGTAATCGAAGATGGAGGCACATGAGGATGATCCAAAGAAGAAGTTTGAAGTCATCAAGCCTTGAAAGGAGTTCAAGTGCAAAGTGTAATAACTTAGCTTAGTTGTTTAAATTTCGTAATCGTTACGCGTAATTAAAATCAAATATCCAAACATGACCTTGATCCAAAATATTGGCTCATGTTGGATCAAACTTCAAGTCCATAATCATCCTATGTGACCTATTATAATTGCATGTTCATTGCACTTGATCAAGTAATTTTATACTTCCCATGATTCCATTTGAAAAATGTTTTTAATGAAATCAAATTATTTTTCTGAAAACAATTAGTGGGAGTATTTTATTATAGATCAAGTATAATGAATGTGTGATTGCATTAGGATCAAAGCAAATACAATGTGATTGTTATTAATAAGATTATTAAAGATAAGACCTTAAAATTCCCTTAAAGTGATATTAAGTTGAAAAACGAAGAATACATTATGAATACTTCGTTGTGGCCATCCAACATTGTAATCTCCTATATGTTCTTGCATGTAAATATCATTCCAAACATAGGTATTTCTTGCTAGGGTGGTTATTCCACATTTGATGTTGTAAGGTATGAACAAATATTGGTCAATATTCTATTATGATGAGATTTAATTTTTGATCCATATACTTACATGAGATGATGGGTATAGCTTAACAAGAGTAATTTATCTATATCCTATTATGGTGAGACTTATTTACTTTAGAGGCCAAAGTTATGGATATTCACATTTGATGTGATTAGATAAGAGTATCCTCTCATAGAAATTGAGTTGACCTATAGTTCTATTATGATGCGGTTGGCTTAATGAAATTGAGTCTTCCATACTCACTAAGAGTTTAATTTATACTCTCGAATTCCTGGAGGGATTTGAAATTTGTTAAAATAGTGAGAGAGTGTCATTTGATTCTTAAGACCTGAGTCATTTGGTTTAAAATCAATCTCATTTATTTTATTTTATGTTATGTAGATTGCAATATGTTAGAACATCCTATCACCAAAATTCTCAATGAAAATCATGTTGAGGGCCCAAACTTCAATGAATGGCTCCTCAATTTGAAAATTGTATTGACATTCGGTAAGATCGCTTATATCTTACAAAATGCACCTCCTCACACTCTTTTGGCTCAAGATGCAACCGATGAGTAGCGTGTTACTTATCAAAAGCATAAGGATGATGACACTCAAGCTAAATGTGTTATGCTTGCATCCATGAACTCACAACTTCATAAGCAACATGAGAACATGGATAACGCCACTTCTATATTACTCTATCTCACTGAATTGTTTGGTGAGAAAAATAGAAATATGCGCTTCACAGCTGTCAATGAGCTTGTCAAGACAAAACACGTGAGGGGTGCACCTGTGCATCAACATGGTCTCAAAATGATATGTCTTATTGAGCAGATTCAAGATCTAGGGTTTGAACTTGATGCGGAGCTAGCTAAAGATCTTCTTCTATCCTCCCTAGATGATTCATTCTCTCAGTTCATTATGAACTATAATATGCAACAAATGAATCGTACTCTTTCTGATCTTCTCAATATGCTAGTACAAGCTGAGAAGCAAATTAAGAAAGAGAGTGGGATTGTGGCCATTGTCACTTCTTCTTCATCTATCAAGTCCAAAGTCAAGGCAAAGGGAAGAAGAAACAAGTGACAAAGCCTAAGGGAACAATCCAAAAGAAGAAGAAGAAGAAGGAACAAAAGGAAATGAAAGGTATTTGTTTCTTTTGCAACAAAGATGGGCACTGGAAGAGGAATTGAAAAGCGTATCTTGCATCCTTGAAGAGCAAGTCTTTAACAGAAGATACGATCAATGTGATTGAATCAATATTAACAGTTAATAATAATTCCACTTGGATAATTGATTCCGGTACATCTCACCATGTTTGCACTTCGTTGTAGGACCTAGTGGGAGCTAAGAAGCTTAAAGCTGGAGAAATCACCCTACGTGTAGGAAATGGCACAAGAGCAAGCCGTGGGGACTTATATTTTGAAGTTACCATCAGGAGATACAATAGAGTTAAATAATTGTCTTTATCTTCCTATATGTATCAATAATCTTATTTCCATCTCCATGCTTTTGAAGGATGGTTATGTTGGATCATAATTCATATACATATTTGTGCCCTAAAACACGGAAATTACTTGTTCTAAAGTCCAATTTAATGTTGATTAATCCAATTCCATTATTTTCCTACTCTTATACTTTTGCTTAAGCTTTTTGTTTATTTATATAAATATTTATTATGTTTTCTTTATCATACTAGGAAATGATGAAGAAGCATGAAAATGAAAATTCAACTTTAGCACATTTCCTACTCCAGCTAGGAAAAACCGAGCTAAATAAGGAAGGAGGGGCGGAAGTCTAACCAAACGAACTCCAAATGAGCTGAAACTTTTCAAGTCCATTCTAAGTATTCTAAGGATCATTTCTTATGGATAGTTCAAGATGATTTTGGAGTGGAAAGCCTTCAAAAGATCAGTCCAAGTTTCTGCCTAAAAGATAGAAAAAACTGCAAAGGAGGACCTGTATGGGTTCCTATAGCAATTTCGGCAAAACCATGGTGCCATAAATTCTAAAATTTTACCAGAATAATCTACACTTATCAATAAAATTTGGTATGAAGAAGTCAAAGATAAAATCTGAAATCTTGGTGGAGATTTAATTGAAGGAAGAAAGGAGAAGAAAACTGTCATCTTGACTTTGGTGACCCAAAATCACTCCAACACTCTTCATTTTCATGTTTTCTCAGGCACAATAAACTGCTCCTCTCTTCTTCTAAGACATATTTTTCTACTCTATACTCTTATAACTCATCATTATTTGCCTATTTTTCTCAATTTCTCCATTACTCTTTCCCTTAATTTTAGGATCTATTACCTCTCATACTTCACCTCCAATCTTCTTCAATACTTGAGTTGCTCCCTTTGGTTCCCATATTTATCATTCTACTCCTCTATTTCTCTTCTCTATATAAGCATCCATTCATTAAACTCTTAAGGCACCACCCACACCATTCCATAACATTTTTTTCTCTCTATATTTCTACACAATCCACTATCATCTCCTCCACAAAACCTCAATCACCACTACCATATCCTCTACAAAATATCCATCACCACTACCATCAATTCATAACCTCCATTACCAGCACCACAACCTTCATCATCTTTTCCATCTACCCATTTCATTTCTTAAACACAAAGCTTCACCACTCCACCATTTCACCACTTGATCGTCTCTACATCTCATATTCCATCATCAACCTTTGAATAAGAATGAGAGGAGTCTAGCATTACTTGAGGAATCATCATCACTATTACCATTTTCACCATGTCAATGCCTTCTTGAGTTCATCTACACCTCAACTTGATTTTCACTAGCCCTCTCTCTATCCCTACTTTTTAGTTTGATGTTCATAAACATGTTGAAGCTTATGTACTTGATTATGAGTGAGTAGTTAATTTGTTGGGCTAGGGTTGAAAGCCCTAGCCAAACTTATAACAAATTGATGCTTAAGTCTTATTTGATGCATTTTCCATGACCATCTTCACATACTAATTCAAGAAGTGACTGCTTGTATTTAAATCTAGCTAATTTGAATATTTTGCATTTGTCATTACATGAACAATGTTTAGAGAATAGCTAGCTTTGGAGATTGAAAGCATGATAGCACATTAGGTGTGTCTGTGAGGTTAGTGAGTTAAAATCACCTAGATCTAGGATTGGTTTGCTTGCTTGATTATCTAAACTCAAATCTTTATGCATTTAGGAGCAAGGAATTGATACTTATCGGATAATATAACTTGTTCTTGGGTAGTTAGTTTCACATTTATCCGGTGAAAATTGATAAAATCAAAGGAGTTTAGGCCTTAGTAGTCTTATCCGGATGTTTAGAGGGTAATTGGATACTTGGGATTGCATCACCTATAGTTTGAATATCAATGCATGCAAGGGAGGCTATGGTGAACAACCTAAAGCTCTAACTTCCATCCAATTTATCACATCTAGTTTAGCATAGCCTAGTTTACATTTCAAGTTTTTATTGTGTGTTAATTTGATTCGAAACCATTTCCAATGCCAAAAATCAAACCACTACACCATTTTGTATATATTTACCATGAACTTTGGTTCACTTGTGAGCCTTTGTTTATGACTTGTACATTTGCATATTCATCTAGCATCCTTTAGGTTTTCCTTAGCTAGGTACGATATCTCCTATTCATAATCCCCTACACTATAACTTGACCCTTATACTTGAGGGTGGCTATTTGACTAACAAGTTATAGAGTAGTTTTTGATAAACTAAGTGGTTTGGTATTTATTAATGAACGCGTGATATGTCATGCTAATATTATTGATGGTCTCTTTCATTTAGCTCTAGAAGGTAGTATTAACTGTATGAAGGAAAGTGCTTTGGGATCTAAGAGATCTCGAGAAATGGTTAACCCCATTAAGATGTCGTACCTTAAGCTTGGTCATATTAGCCAAGATAGAATTCACAAATTATCCAAAAATGGATATTTAGAGTCGTTAGGATATGATCCTATGCCTACTTGTGAGTCTTGTCTAAAAGGCAAAATGACCAAGTCCCATTTTGGAGGACAAAGAACAAGAGTTAATGAACTCCTAAGCCTAATAAATACAGATGTTTGCAATCCTATGTCCTCTATTAGTAAAGGTGGATTCTCATACTTCATAATCTTTACCGATGACTACTCTCTATTTGGTTATGTATACCTTATGAAGCACAAATCTGAAGCATTTGAAATGTTCAAAGAATTTAAGAATGAATTTGAGAAACAAATCTACAAGAGTAATAAGGCTCTAAGATCCGATCGAGGAGGTGAATACTTAAGCAATGAGTTTATTGATTATCTCAAATAAGAAGACATTGTTTCTTCATTAGCTCATCCTAGAACACCACAATTCAATTATTACGTCTCGAACCTAGATTTATTGATTTACTAATTACTTAGACGGTAAATGTCGTTTACTTTTATTTTTTTTTACTTCGTTCCGATATTTTAGTGGCCCTAAAAGGTTGACTTTTGTTTGAGTCAGTTTTTGAGAAAATTTTCTTCATGAAAGTTGTAGATGACTTTAAACTGAGCGCGTGTATATATGGTATGTAAAAATTGGAGTACGTATGAGAAAGTTATGAGTGAAATACGAAAGTTACTATTCATGATAAAAATTGAGTTAAATAAGGAAATTTACTGAGGTAGGTTTCCAAAACCGGAAACCCACCCCTTCTCTCTCTCCTCACCCCCGACTTTTCTTCCTTCTCTTTCGGGTTCTCCTTCCTCCTTCGATTTCTTCCTTCTCCGACCGACCCACGATGAAATCCGGGCATCCCCAGGCTCGCCTCCTCCCTCTTGTTGCATGTGTGGTGGTGTTTTGCAGAGATTTGGCCAGAGGAGCTCGATTTTGAGCAGTGATATTTACTATAGCAGTTTGGGATTTCCGGAGATTCCGGCCATCTCCGGTCACCAAACCGGCGTCGAAGGTTCGGTTTTTGCCAAGGATCACTTTGCCTCTAGCCATGAGCCACGATTTGCAGTGTGGACGCTGAATCGACGATTTCAAATTCTAGGGTTCTTGGATTTTTCTGGGTTTTTCTTCACCGGCCGGTTTCGACTGTTTCAAGGTAAAATTGGGATGTGTTGTGGTTGAGAGAAATGATCAGTGGGTTGAGCTGATGTTGTACATGGAATTTGGTAGCCGGTTGTGGAGGTTGTTACGGGCGCGTGGCTGCCACTCGCCGCCACTGTGGATGACGCGTGGTGGCGCATATGGTGGAGTTTTGGTTTTTATTTTTAGCTAATTAAAATTGTACATGAGTTGTGGGGGTAATGTGACTTTGGTGTAGTTTGGTTGGAATCCGACGTGGATCGGAGGAGTTGGGTTTAAAGGAAATGTTTAGAATATCAATTTCTAATTATAGTCGATTTAATTTCCCGTCCTGGAATCATATTTTTACAAATGCTATTCGTATAGGACGAGAGAAGTCTCCATACGAGGAGAATGTCGATCGACGACAGGATTAGTTGAATATTGTGAGTGGACTTTTAACCTTAAGAAATGATGCATGCATTTACTTTATCAAATTAATGCTTTACTAATTATCAAGAAATTTATCGAGCATATTATTTAATTTCGGATTATCCCATTATTTATTTGATTAATGCTTCTAGTATGATTTCGATTTTAAATTCTCTATGCTCGATTTGGATAACATTGTTATTGTATGTTTTTCTTTGACAAATCATTTTTGTGGTAACTTCCGGAAATTTTTATTAACAAATAAATTATCGATTCTTGAGATTTTAAGAGAGATTCGGAAATGGTTTTAGATTATATGATTATTCGAAAGTATTATGGCGTGCGGGGTCACGTCATTGGAATATGCTTATTTCTCTCTTATTTTTTTTTTAAATTTGAGTTTATCTTGGCTTGTGGGACACGTCGTTGGAAATTCATTTGCTAGAGTTGGGGGAGCCTTATGTATTTATGGATTTATTTGTTTTCGGATTTCTTTTGCCATATTTTGTGTGACTATTATCATGCTAGCATTGATGTCCGCTTTTGTGGCAAGGTGATGGGATCGCCGAAGCCCGTCCGCCTTTGTGGTGTTGATTGCTGTCTTTGTGACAGTAATGTTGAAGCCCAGTATCCTAATCGCTACACTTAATGGCTTGTGGGTATATAGCAGGAGTATATGGGAGTACTTTAGCCTGTGAGGCTATCACTTGAGCCTGGGAGGCGTATGACTATTTTCTTCCCCTACTCTTATTTTATTTTTGACTAGCGGGGCTAGTCCGATTTATTTTAGCCAGCGAGGCTGGATTATATTTCCTTTCTTACTCTCTTTTGAAGTTAAGGAAGTAAATTTTTTTACAAACGTTGCATGCATCAAGGTTTTATAAATTTAAATAAGTGGGAAAGTATATATGAAATCCTTTTTCTTTAAAAATTGTTATTTTTTGTCCACTCACGCTAACGCTTTTCGTCTACTTTCCCCTGAGCATTTCAGTTTCAAATGCCCAGTTCTCAGAGTTGCTGCTTGGCGTACAAGGAGCGAGCCATAGTGACCGTATCAGTTTCCCGCCAGCTCATATTGTAGGTTACCTGTTTAACCTACTGTATTCTATCGTATTTTCTGTTTAGTTGCTCTGATTACCAAGGGAGTTGTGACCCGAACTGGTAATGATTTATATTTGAGGTTTAAGAACTAACTTTGGTGAATTATTGTTTAATTTATGGAGCTTCATTGAACTTTAAGTTTTTGAATTTTTTTTGCTATCTTTGAGTTGAGTTAGTTGGAATATGGGAGCGGGGTGGTTCCAGGAGGATATGGTTGGGTTATTCGAAGTGTATTCGGTTTCTTATAGGTTTGGGTTGCCTACTTTTAGAGAAGGTTATGCCGAATTTTTCGGTAAAATTTTTCTTTATAAGTGGGTCCCGCAAGGCCACTTAAGATTTTATGGTGAAATCTGGGGCGGGCCCTGTCATCAATGGTGTATCTGAAAGGAGAAATCGAACTTTATTGGACATGGTTCGTTCCATGATGAGCTATACTGATTTACCTATATCCGTATGGGGATATGCACTTCAAACAGTATTTTATTTGTTAAATAGAGTGCTTTCCAAATCCGTTCCACTTACACCATATGAGATGTGGCATCGGAAGAAACCAAGTCTCAATGATATTAAGATTTGAGGTTGTTCAGCTTATGTCAAAAGACTAGAAGCAGGCAAGCTTGAAGCTAGATCAAGCAAATGTTTATTTGTGGGATATCCTCAAAATAGTTTAGGATATTATTTCTATCAACCTGAAGAACAAAAGGTGTTTGTTAGCAGAATTGCTACTTTCCTTGAAAGAGACTATGTTCTTGATGGAAATGTTGAGCAAATGATAGAACTCAAGGAAGTGTCCAACAAACCACAAACAAACACTTCATCTCCCAATGAACGACTTCCTGACCCAACTATAACACAAATTCCAAGAAGATCTAGTAGGATCAGGATACCTTCTAAGAGGTATGGTTTACGTCATAAAAGCCTTGGGGAGTTAAATCTAATTGGTGATAATGAAAACCTACATGATCCTTCTAGTTACAATGAAGCAATGTCGGACATTGACTCAAAGAAATGGCAAGAGGCCATAGAATCCGAGATTGACTCTATGTACTCCAATAAAGTATGGACTATTGTTGACCCTCCACCTGGTATTAGACCAATTGGAAACAAATGGGTCTTCAAAAAAAAGATAGGCTCAGATGGTAAAATAGAAACCTATAAAGCTAGGTTGGTGGCAAAGGGCTATAAGCAAAGAGAGGGCATTGACTATGAAGATGCATTCTCTCTTGTTACCATGGTTAAATCCATTCGGATATTATTTACTATAGCTGCTCACTATGATTATGAGATATAGCAAATGGACGTAAAGACTGCCTTTCTGAATGACAACCTTGAGGAAGAGCTTTATATGGATCAACCTGAAGGCTTTACATCTAAAGATGAAAGATGACATTCATCAAGTGTGTAAGCTTCATAGGTCCATCTATGGACTCAAGAAAGCTTCAAGGAGTTGGAACTTCCGTTTTGATGATGCAGTCAAATTTTTTGGTTTCACACAAAACATGGATGAACCTTGTGTTTACAAAAAGGTCAGTATGAGGGATGTTGTGTTTCTTGTACTTTTTGTAGATGACAACCTACTCTTTGGGAATGATATAGAAATGTTGTCTTCAATTAAAGTTTGGTTGTCCAAGACCTTCCTTATGAAGGATCTTGGATAAGCTGCCTATGTATTAGGAATAAAGATCTATAGAGATAGATCAAAAAGATTAATTAGATTATCTCAATCCTTGTACATAGACAAAGTGTTGAATAGATTTCACATGGAACAATCTAAGAAGGGTTTTCTGCCTGTCAGACATAGCATTCACCCCTCTAGGAAAATGTGCCCACAAACGATTGAGGAAGTGTAAAAGATGAGCAAAATCTCATATGCGTTTGCAATAGGGAGCCTTATGTATGCGATGTTGTGCACTAGACCTGATATTAGTTATGGTGTAAGCATAACTAGTCGATATCAATCTAATCCAGGTTTAGAACAATGGATTGCGATTAAGAATATCCTCAAGTACTTGAGAAGGACTAAAGATCTATTCCTCGTTTATGGAGGTGGTGATTTGCAATCAGAGTTGCAAGTGGAAGCATACACAGACTCACATTTTCAATCTGATGTGGATGACTTTAAATCCACATCAGGATTTGTTTTCACTTTGAATGGACGTGCAGTAAGTTGGAGAAGCTGTAAACAAAGCGTTACTATAGATTCCACTACTGAGGCAGAATATATTGCAGTTTCAGAGGCTACAAAGGAAGTAGTTTGGATGAAAAACTTCATCAATGAACTTGATGTTGTTCCTACCATTGAGTCACCAATTCCATTTTACTGTGACAACAATGGGGCAATTGCTCAAGCCAAGGAACCAAGGTCTCATCAAAAATCCAAACACATCGAAAGACGTTTCCATCTCATAAGGGAGATTGTTAAACGTGGAGACATTAACATTCTCAAAGTAGCATTTGTTGATAACATATCGAATCCATTCATTAAGCCTTTATCACAAACAAAGCTAGAACGACATCTTGAGAAGATGGGTGTACGTTTCATGGCTAATTAGGTTTAGTACAAGTGAGAGATTGAAGGAGTTGTGTCCTAAAACAATCATTTTGATGAAATTATTATTGTAATTATTATTAATCAAAAGGGCAAGTTTGTTGTTCATTGCTTATATTTAATATTTGATTGAACAAGGTCCAAGGAATATGAGTTAAAGAGAAAGTAATCTAAAGAGTTAGATATGTGAGCCTTTAATCTGTCACACCCTTATCTTAAAAGGTTCCTAGTCATAGGATTATCGTTTGGACATTGATAATCCGGAAAGACTAGCACATACTATGTATGCTCAATATGGAGGATGATATGTCTCTTTTCATTTGTGTGGAGATACTAATACAAATATGTGGGTGCTTTTAACTTAAAGAGTATACTGAACGTGATCATTAGAGTTCTTGTATGGAGTCTTACTTGCAATAATACAAATTAGTCATTTGACCTGAGACACCATAGTTGTCTTATGAGTGAATGAATTTTCTCTTGATTATACAATAATATTGTATCCATTAATGGATATAATAGATACATTCATTGGTATAATCAATTCAGTCATGGAGACATGTGAGTGTACAATAAAGAATCTCTATCCTTAAGTAAATAAGGTGTATGTTTAAAGATGTGATTCAATGAGTCTTTGGCCAAAGCATTGAATGAGTTTAAAAAGGATATTCTAATCACATTCTAAGATTCACATAAGTATGAAAATCACATTAGAGGATTGACATATCAATTCCATACCCTGATGATGTGATTTAGAACATCGTGTTAGAGAAGGATCGTATTGGATTGAAATTCTAATTGAATAGGTTCTTTGTCATTCTACATTAACTCGGGTAGTCATGATATGTTGCAAGACGTCATTCATGACTTGTGAAGTCCCCGAGGATAAATAAATACAACTTACGCGCAATAAGGGCATGGTCATCAAAGAAAGGGGAAATATTTAGACCCAAAATTATCATACCACGGGGATTGAAAAGCTAACTCCAATCCTTCGTTATGCTGATTACTAAGTCACCAAAAATTAACAAATAAATATAGAAAAGTAGCACCAAGCTATTTACAACCACAAGTGAATGCGGAAGTTCACAACCAAATGGTATGGGCAATGAAAGTGGTTGATAAAAATTGATTTTGATTGCGAAAAATAAAATTGCAACTAAAAATTAATATAATAGGTACTAATCAAGATATGAAAATTACGTCACTAGGATATCCACCTAGCCAAATTCAATGCACAAATATGTTTCGACAATAGTCATTCAATTCATAATGCCATCAAGAGCCGTACCCAAGGCTTTTCAAGGCTCATGGTTCACTAGATTCCTTAAAGGGTATTCCTACTCCAGATTAAGGGTCGTAGAAACTAAATTGGGACAATCTAGAGCCTTGTTAGGACCTCTTGTTGCACAAAAAGGCAAAGAGTCCTAGAATCAAGGTTCCCAAGCTAGCCAGTATGACAATCGAAATTGGTATTATAACTAACCATGTTCTAAACAAATGTCCTAGCCATAAATTAGAGAAGTGATTAGGTCCCCTAATTTGTTCTAGACATGCTCATTTTGACATTTAAGAGTTAATCAAGCTCCTAAGCATGCATATAAGCCAAATAATATATATTAGAACATATGCTAGACACGAAATTGAAAACCATTGAATCAAAACATATTTATTACATTAAATCCATGCTGGGGCTCAAACCTTAACTTCCTAAATAGACTACTCACAACCCATCCACAAATCAACAACAATATTCATCAATTAAAGAGGTAAAGGTGAAGAGGAGTGAAAAGTAACAAGAACAAGTCACAAATTGCTATAGAGCAATTATGACAAGCCTTGATTTATGGCTTCTCACTATACCCAATCTCAAGTCTTGATGTAGATGAGATCCCTTAAACCTCCTTGAAATCCCTTTGAGAAATTGATGAGGATTTGATGGAATTTTAGTGAGGTGGATATTGGTGAGGTGATGGTGGATCTTGGTGAGGAGGAAAATGAATCTTAGTGAGGAGGAAAAATTAGTGAGGAGAAGAAATGGGGAGTGCGGCTGAATTAGGGTTGTGGTACAAATGGGTCTATGTGGAGGTGTGGCTGTTAGAGAAGAGAGAGCGTCTGATGGGATTTTGGTGTGTGGCGGAATTGTGTATCTACCCCCCGCCCTCCCCCACCCCTCCCACCCCTTCACCCCTCTTCAGCTCAAGAGAGTGATATATATTTTTTTTTGTCGAAAGAGTGATATATATTTGTGTAATAACCGCAATTTTCATTTCGTGAAATTGTGTGGAATGAATAAAGTGCATTTGCACGAATATTACTCGAAGTATTTCATTTTTAGAGTTATCGAAGTTCGAAAACAATTCGTTTTAACAAAGAGCTCGAAATGTTCGATTTAAGAAATCGACTTTTTATACGTACGGAATTTGGGAAAACTTCCTTCATGAAAGTTGTAGAGCTCGTCGATACGAGTCTGTGCATATGCGGAACACAAAGATCAGATTTTTTTATGAATTAGTTATGACATTTACAAGATTTTTCTATTTTGGGTATATAAAGACAAAACCCTAATTTTTTTGGAAAGTTTCCATTTTCACCGGCCTCCTTTTTTTAGGAAACCACTTTTCCTCCTTCGTTCTCTCTCTCGTCCAAAACCTAGCCAAAAACAAAGCAAGGTTTCACCGAGCTCTCTCTCCCTCCACCGGCCACTAAATGGCGTCGGACCACCTCCATTGTCTTCGCCTCGGCCTTGCGCAGCTGCCAGTGGCACCCTTGCGCCGCGACACGGCCTGCAAAGGAGGCGGGAAGTTCGGCCCGGTTTGAGCTTGTTTTGGTTCCAAGCTTGATATCTCAAGCTACCGGTCACCACTGCTCGCCAAACTACATCGACGAGCTCGCCTCAACTTCCTGAAGCTCCCATAAGGCCAGAAGTGTCCTTGCACGGTGGCGCTGCGCGTGGTGGCGGTTGGAAGATATTGGTGGAAGTTTTTATGGCAAACTCAAGCTCGCCGGATTCTAGAAATTTTCCGGCCACCGTGACTATTTTGGTAATTTTCAACTTCTTTCCATTATTTTCTGATCTTGAGCTAGTTATGAAAAATAATCAGCATGATGAGATGAAGAAGAGAAGCCCGGTCCCGACACCATTGGTGGCTGTCGGCGGCGGCTCTGCCACTAACTCCGGCGGCCCTTTCCGGCCATCTCCGGGGGGTAAAATGAATAAGTATTTGTTTTTAAAATCACATGGACTTGATCAACTACGGTCCTAGGTAAGTAAAATGAATTTTAATTATACAAATGAATTTCATGATTTTCTTGTGTAATTTCGTGTTATATTTCAAATGCTTAATTTCATAATAATATTGTGTATCTTGGATTGGTTGATTTCATTGTGTGAAACACATTATTGTGCTCGATTATGGATCTAGGGTCGACGTAGTGACTGGTATGGGGGAATTGGATGCTCTAATTCTAGGTGGATGATGGGTTACGATTGGTTGAGTAAGTTGGATGTCATAAACCTTGTCGGGTAATGGGGTTAGATTGAGTACGAGTATCGGACGTTCTAAATATGTATACATGTATATATATTGATGAACCATGGTAATAATAAATATGTCGGATGCCATAACCTTGGCCAGGTGACGGGCTATGATTCAGTTAGAGCTCTAGTCAGTCAGACACCGTATTTTTATAAATACGATTTCGGGGTTTTGAGAAGAAAGATGTGAGTTTAGATGCCGCATTGATTTGATGATTTGGTGATAGATTATTAAGATTGTGGTCGTGGATGTTGGAATTGTTGGGTGTTGACTTGGGTGAAAATAAATATGATTTAATAAAACAACCGTTCTTTCTTATTTACTCATACGGGCTTTCAAAAAGCTTACCGGGTTTTGTGTTATTGTAATCTCGGTACACTATTCAAATGGTGTAGCGGATATTCCTGCAGGTCAGGATAATCAAGGAGGAGACCGTGATGTTTAGGAGTTGCAGCATTTATTTGATTTCATTTATGTTGTGAGATTGTTATGCTCATTTAGAGCTTTACAATTTTGTTTGTGAGTTTGAGTTGTAATAATTAACCTAGACTAAATTCAAGATGTTTATTGTTAAGTTGTAGTAATTTATGTTTCAGATTTTGAATTATTATTCTAATATTCAGGGTGTGACAGTTTGGTATCAGAGCGTAAGGTACATATTTGGTGATATGTCAATACTTTCCGAGTGATGACTCGTCTACAGTGGATCCCCATCGTCTGCTTTTCGGTATTGACAAAGTCATTGGGTATGTGAGAGAGTTAGGGTGGCTAGGAACGTTAGTACGTCATAAGAACTTTAGGCGTCGTCTTGTATGCTAGTTACTTGGTTAATATGGACTTGCATTGACTTATGCCATGTTTAAGTGTTATGCATGTATTAACCAAGTATGCCCTACTTACTAGGTAATGGAGATCGAGGGAAACAAAGCTAGAGGTCGAGGTAAAGGCAGACCCCGTGGTAGGGATAGGGCTCCTCCGGTTGATGATGCATATGAGGCGGAGGTAGAAGCACCTCATGATGATCAACCTATTCAGCCAGTAGGCATGGTTGATGATCCTGGTCGCTTGTTAGTGTTAGCGAGGGAAATTAACTGTTTGGGAGCAACCAAGTTTGGGGGAGGTACAGATCATATGGTTGCAGATTGGTGGATTGAGGATTTGCAGACCTACTTTGACTTGTTTGACTGTAGTTAGATTGATAAGAGAAAGCTAGCTGCTTTCATGCTCAAGGATGAGGCTAGAGTGTGGTGGAATGTCACACAAAGGCGTACTGATGTATCTATCTTGACTTGGGATGGCTTTGAGAGGTTGTTCAGAGAGAAGTACTTTCCAGCTGCTGTGAAGGAAAGGTTGGAACGAGAGTTCCTTGCATTAGTACAAAGGAAGATGACTGTGATAGAATACAATGTAGAGTTCTTCAGGCTTTACAAGTATGTGAAGCAAATGGATGATGAGGATTTGGCTAAGAAGTTTCAGCGAGGGTTGAGTCTTTCGATTAAGCGTGATATGGCTATCTTAGAGCTGAAGACAAAGAGGGAAATCTTGGCTAAGGCACAGATCATTGAGCAGCAGAACCTGATTCATAGAGAGAAAGAGTCAGCTGAGAGAGACTTCCAGGGAAAGAGAAAGGCAATGGTAGGGAGCAGTAGGTCCAGAGACTTCAGGGAGGTTTCTGGAAGAAACATAAGACTCAGTTCCAGCATCATGCCCCAGCTAGGGCAGTAGCAGCTCCTCCTATTCAGGCTCTGCCTATTAGACAGATAACACCAACAGCTCAGGTGAAGTACTATAACTGTGGCGAGCAGGGCCACAATGTCTCACGCGTGCACCAAACCGCATGGCAGAGTATGCTACAGCTGTGGACAGACAGGGCACCAGGCTAGGGAGTGTACCCGAAATCAGGGTAGAGTGCAGGGAAACAAGCAGAGGTAGCTACCACCTGCACCTGCTAGAGTCTTTGCCATTGGTCAGGCAAGCACGGTGGTGGAAGGTACTCTATCTGTTTATCACTATCTTGCTAGAGTACTGTTTGACACAGGACCCTCCCACTCCTTCATATCTAGTTGTGGATGTATTGAGTTTGATTGTCATGCCTTTACTAGATCATTATGTGTTACATCACCTCTCGGTGTGTCTCTTGAGCTTAATATGTTTTGTGAGGATTCTATTGGGATTGGTGGTAGAGAGTTCTCTATATCTTTGATTGTGATTTCGGATCACACATATGATGTGATTTTGGGTATGGATTGGTTGAGCCCGAACCATGCTGTGATTGATTGTTTTAGAATGATTGTGTCCTTCCGTGTCCCTGGACAACCAGTATTCCATTACCGTTGTCTGAAATTCGACATTGCCATGAGGGCAGGGATGTTGGCTTATATTGAATTAGGGAGCACTGCTTCAAGAATTACATGGATTCCTATAGTTTTAGAGTATTGTTTCAGGAGATACCTGGGTTACCTCCAAAAAAGGTAATGAACTTCTTCATTGATATGATATTAGGTACTTCACCTGTATCAAAGGCACCCTATCGAATGCCTCCAGCTGAACTTCAGAAGTTGAAGATCCAGATTGAGGGATTACTTGCACAAGGGTTCATACATGCCAGTGTATCTCCTTGGGGCGCACTCGTGTTATTTGTGAAGAAGAATGATAATTCACTTCGGTTATGTGTGGATTATCGGCAGTTGAATAAGGTGACCATAAAGAACAGGTACCCTTTACCTAGGATTGATGACTTGTTTGATCAGCTTAGGGAGGCTACTGTGTTATCAAAGATTGATTTGAGATCTGGATATCACCAGTTAAGGGTGAAGGAGGAGGACATTCCAAAGATAGCGTTGAGGACCAGGTATGGACATTATGAGTTCTTTGTCATGCCTTTTGGTCTAACTAGTGCACCTACATCATTCATGGACTTGATGAACCGCACGTTCAGTCCTTACTTGGATCAGTTTGTTATAGTGTTTATTGACGACATCTTGATTTATTTAAGGTCGTCTGATGAGCATGAGAAAGCATTTGCGGATTATGCTACAGACGTTGAAAGAGAAGAAATTGTTTAGCAAGTTCGAGAAGTGCGATTTCTGGCAAAAGGAGGTCAAGTTCCTTGGTCATGTGGTTTCGAAGGATGAAGTTTCTGTTGATCCTTTGAAGGTTGAAGCAATGATGAGTTGGAGCCACCCTACTACGGTTATAGATATCCGTAGCTTCCTTGGATTGACAGGGTATTACAGGCGTTTCATTGAAGGGTTTTCTGGTATTGCTTCGGCTGTGACCAAATTGACAAGGAAAGACATTCAGTTTGTATGGATGGATAAGTGTGAGAAAACTTTTAATGAGCTGAAGACTAGATTGACTATGGCTCCAGTGTTGACTATTCCTACTAGTGGTGGTGGTTTAGTTATCTACAGTGATGCATCTCATCAGGGTTTGGGGTGTGTGCTGATGTAGAATGGTGGTGTTGTTGCTTATGGTTCTAGAAAACTGAAGGTTCATGAGCGGAACTACCCCACTCATGATCTAGAGTTAGCTGCAGTGGTGTTTGCCTTGAAGATTTGGAGGCACTATCTTTATGGTGAGAAATTCGAACTCTTTTCTGATCATAAGAGTTTGAAGTACCTGTTCTCCCAAAATTAGTTGAACATGAGACAGAGGAGATGGATGAAGCTCATCAAAGACTATGATTTCACTTTGGAGTATCATCCCGGAAAGGACAACGTAGTGGCAGATACTTTGAGTAGGAAGCCTTGAGTACTCATGGCATCACTTATGGTGCAGGAGTGGCTCATGTTGGAAGCTGCATCCGAATTTGATCTTATGCCTGCATGAGTTAGACATGAAATATTTCTCGGTAGTATCACCTTACAGTCCACCTTGACTTTCAGGATCATTCAGGGTCATACACTTAATGAGTTCGCTCAGGTAAGGATTGTTGAGATGACTGCTGATCCGAATGTAGAGGGCCCTTCTGAGTGGGCTATTAGAACAGATAAAGGGTTGAGATTTCGAGGGAGATTATATGTCCCAAATGTTGATAACCTCAAAGAGGAGGTCATGCGGGAAGCACATAGATCTCGATACACGATACATCCAAAGGGTACCAAAATGTATATGGATCTACAAAGATAGTTTTGGTGGTATGGAATGAAGAGGAATGTGGCGGAACATGTGTCGAAGTGTCTTACGTGTTAGCAAGTGAAGGCAGAGCATCAGAGTCCCACAGGGATGCTGCAACCTTTACCAATTCCGGTGTGGAAATGGGAAGATATCTCCATGGACTTTGTGACTGGATTGCCTAGGTCTATGCAAGGTTATGACTCGATTTAGGTGATTGTGGACCAATTGACGAAGTCTGCACACTTTCTTCCTGTGGCGAAAATGTACTCAGGAGATGCGTTGTGTAAGTTGTACGTGAATGAGATAGTGAGGCTTTATGGTGTGCCTATTACGATTGTTTCTGATTGGGATACTCGTTTCACATCGGAGTTCTGGCGCAGATTCCATAAGGCTTTTGGCACATCTTTAGCTATGAGCACTGCTGTCAGAACCCATCCCGAAAATCCTCTCAAATTTTCAAGATGGACTCTGCGGGGCCCACTTTTAAGAAAAATTCGACATAACTTCCCCTAAAAGTGGACAACCCAACCAGTAAAAAAAAAAAAAAAACAACAACAACAAAAGCAAATTTTTCTAAATCCAAGACCCAACAACATGCAGTCATCCTACATTTCACAACCACCACAAGTTACTAAGCTAAAAACCAAGCGTAAAGGCAGTAAAATTTATAAAATACAACCTAGGGGTTCTAATCTTCAACTCCATAAATAAAACACATCTCCGACAACGAAATTAATACACAATAATACTAAGCCTCTCAAGGTTATCAGAGCAATCTACGATAAAGTCAAATATATTACATGAGGTAGGTTAATATTAACCTACGAAAGGCAAGTGGCAGGACTGGTGCTAAGCCTCGATCCTACGCCGAACAGCAGCATTGCGAACTGGGCAAAAGAAACCGAAAAGCCCAGGGGAAAGTAAGCAATAAAACGTTAGTGTGAGTGGACAAAAATATTTAATTAAGAAAGAAATGTTCCTTACTTTCCCGCACTTATTGTTTAGAACGTTGTTATGTATACGATAGGGAACTAAAAATTTCAAATCACTTTCATGACTAAGCCAGCCCCGCTGGTTTGAGGGAAGTTCGACCGACCCTGTTAGTCGAACGAATAAATAAATAAATAAATAATTTAAAAGGTATGGGGAAAGACGTCATCACCATACAATAAAATAAAGTGAGCCGCTAAGGCTCGGGTCGGAGTGTCCCACACTCAAGAGCATCCCATGCTCGGCTCTACTCACCCACAAACACAAAGTAAGTAGGGAGGAGTACTAATAGGCTAGCTAGCAATAACGTATATCGACCCAGGTATGGTGGGTAAAACCATATGAAAATCGAGAATTAGTGAGACTTCCTCGAAGTCTCACAAGAAAGGAATTTAGTCCAACGACGTGGCCCCGCACGCCAACATGACTCGAAATCATGAACCAATATACGAAAATAAAGTAAGTTCATAATCTCGAAGAAATCTCCCATTTCTGAAGATTTTTCGGAAAACCCGAATCTACTAATAAATAATGATACTTTCATTTCCGGAAATAATCTCGTCGAAGATTATTTCTAATAAGAAATTCGAAATGGAACATAACCACTTCTAATCGGTAATTCGAACTATAAACAATTCCACAATCAAAAATCGAATAATATGCTCATTAAATAAAAGATAATTTAAATAATTTCGTAACTTAGAAAATTTAATCGCATGCATGAATTAAAATCAAACGTCCACTCATAGTATACGGCTAAGCTTGCCGTTGATCCGAACCCTCCTCGTGAGAATCCTCCTCACGTCCTGTACAATGTAACGTTCATAAACTGATAAGTACAGGACGGATAAAAATTAAACTCACCAAAAACACAACCATATCCCAATTGTTATTATTTACTTAAAACTCTCCAATTTCACTTTTCTAACTTCATTTCTTTACTTTGAGCTTCCGATTAAGGAATTCCGATACACGGATTATCCGTAAATTAATTAACGAATTTCACACCATAACGAAAACCATATCTACACTTCACGAATTTAATTCGAGGTCACCAATATGGAAACTACATTATACCAATGATTAAATAGCTAAATTACGACAGTCGGAAACCTGCCCTACACCACCTCACGCGCCACCCACAGTGGCGGCGAGTGGTGGTTATTCGCCGGAATCAATCTCCTCCTATGGCCACCAAATTTCAGGTACAACATCAATTCTACCCACTGGTCATTTCATTCAACTACAACACATCCAAATAACAATTGAAACTGGCCGAAATCAACTGATGAACACAAACCCAGAAATTTTCCAAGAACCCTAAAATTTCATTTCATCAATTCGGCTTCTACACAACAAATCGTGATACAAGGCCATAGGGGAAATGATCAGTGATGAAAACCGAACCTTCGACGCCGGTTTGGCGGCCGGTGACGGCCGAAATCGTCGGAAATCGTCAAAAGACCGAAACTGCTACAGTGATCTTCTTGGTTCAATTCCGAGCTCCTCCGGTCGAGACACAGTGAAATGCGACCATGGGCATGACGAGGGGGACCTAGGGATGTCTGGGTTTCATCGTGGGGTGGCCGGAAACGAAGAAATTTGGAAGAGGGAGAATTTGGCCGAACGGGAGGAGGAAGGGTCGGGGGAGAAGAGAGAGAAGAGGCCGGGTAAGTTTCCAAATTTGGAAACTTACTGCAGTAACTCACTATTTAAAGAAACTTACTATGAACAGTAACCGAGAATAGTAAATTTAGTTTTTCGCTTATAACTTTCGTATACTAGCTCCGATTTTTACGAACCATGTATGCATGTTCTCGGTTTAACATCCTCTACGACTTTCATGAAGAACATTTTCTCAAATCATGGCCTGAACAAAAAGTCAACTTTTAGGGCCACTAAAATCGTATAACAGAGTAAAAATTAAAAGTAACGGACATTTACCGTCAAATTAATTAAAAAAAATTGAAAATTCTAGGTTCGGGACGTAACAACTACATTTCATTCACATACAGATGGGTAGACTGAAAGAGTGAATCAGGTGATGGAAGATATGCTTAGAGCTTGTATTCTGGACCTTAAAGGAAGTTGGGCGGATCATCTACCATTGGAAAAGTTTGCCTATAACAACAACTATTACTCCAGCATCGGCATGGCCCTATATGACGCTCTTTATGGTAGACCATGTAAGACTTCTATCTGTTGGCCAGAAGTAGGGGAGAAGGGATTCTTGGGTGATGCACTTGTTCAGGAGACTACTGAGAAGATCACTACTATTCAGGACAGAACCAGAACTGCTCAAAGTAGACAAAAGAGTTATGCTGACTTGAAGAGGAGACCTGTTAAGTTTGAGATAGGTGATTATGTGTTCTTGAAGGTCTCACCTATGAAAGGTGTGGTGAGATTTGGCAAGAAAGGAAAACTCGCACCGAGGTATGTTTGACCCTTTGAGATTCTAGAAAGGGTTGGGAACTTGGCATATCATCTTGCTTTACCTGTTAGCATGTCTGGTGTACACAATGTCTTTCATGTGTCTATGCTCAGGAAGTATGTCCGAGATGAGTCCCATGTGATTGATCATGGTACGATCAGGGTAAACACGGATGTGACCTTTGTGGTGGAACCTGTTCGTATATGGGATAGGTCTACGAAGAGGCTTCGTAAGAAGGAGGTTGACCTTGTGAAGGTGTTGTGGAGTCATCATGACGAGGGTGATGCATCATGGGAGTTAGAGTCTGACATGAGAGTGAGATATCCGCAGCTCTTTGGGGAAATTGATGCTTGAATTTCGGGACGAAATTCCTTTAAGTGGGTAGATTGTAATAACCGCAATTTTCATTTTCATTTCATGAAATTGTGTGGAATGAATAAAGTGCATTTGCACGAATATTACTCGAAGTGTTTCATTTTTAGAGTTATCAAAGTTCCGAAACAATTCGTTTTTAACAAAAAACTCGAAATGTTCGATTCAAGAAATCGACTTTTTATACGTACGGAATTTGGGAAAACTTCCTTCATGAAAGTTGTAGAGCTCGTCGATACGAGTCCATGCATATGCGAAACACAAAGATCGGATGCCATATGATTCTTAAGACCCGAGTCACTTAGTTTAAAATCAATCTCATTTATTTTATTCTATGTTATATAGATTGCAATATATCAGGATATCCTATCACCAAAATTCTCAATGAAAATCGTCTTGAGGGCCCAAACTTCAATGACTGGCTCCGCAATTTGAAAATTGTATTGACATTCGATAAAATCGCTTATGTCTTACAAAATGCACCTCCTCACACTCCTTTGGCTCAAGATGCAACCGATGAGCAACATGTTGCTTATCAAAAGCATAAGGATGATGACACTCAAGCTAAATGTGTTATGCTTGCATCCATGAACTCACAACTTCGGAAGCAACATGAGAACATGGATAGCGCCACTTCTATATTACTCCATCTCACTGAGTTGTTTGGTGAGAAAAATAGAAATGTGCGCTTCACAGCTATCAATGAACTTGTCAAGACAAAACACATGAGGGGTGCACCGGTGCATCAACATGGTCTCAAAATGATAAGTCTTATTGAGCAAATTCAAGACCTAGGGTTTGAACTTAATGCGGAGCTAGCTCAAGATCTTCTTCTATCCTCCCTAGATGATTCATTCTCTCAGTTCATTATGAACTATAATATGCAATAAATGAATCATACTCTTTCTGATCATCTCAATATGCTGGTACAAGCTGAGAAGCAAATTAAGAAAGAGAGTGGGAGTGTATCAAAACCTGCTCTATAACCATCCTTTAAAAGCATGGAGATGGAGATAAGGTTCCATCTCCATGCTTTTGAAGGATGGTTGTAGAGTATTTTTTGATACATATAGGAAGATAAAGACAATTATTTAACTTCAATGTATCTCCTGATGGTAACTTCAAAATATAAGTCCCTACGGCTTTGTCGTCAACTCTTGTGCCATTTCCTACACATAGGGTGATCTCTCCAGCTTTAAGCTTCCTAGCTCCCACTAGGTCCTGTAACGAAGTGCAAACATGGTGAGATGTACCTGAATCAATTATCCAATTAGAAGTATTATTAATTGTAGATATTGATTCAATCACATTGATCGTATCGTACCTTCTGTTGAAGATTTGTTCTTTAAGGATGCAAGTTAAGCTTTGCAATTCCTCTTGAGGAGATGCATTTTGTAAGACATAAGCGATCTTATCAAATGTCAATACAATTTTCAAATTGCTAAACGAGTCATTGAAGTTTGGGCCCTCAAGACGATTTTCATTGAGAATTTTGGTGATAAAATGTCCTGACATATTGCAATCTACATAACATAAAATAAAATAAATGAGATTGATTTTAAACCAAGTGAACCAGGTCTTAAGAATCAAATGACACCCTCTCACTATTTTAACAAATTCCAAATCCCTCAAGGAATTTGAGAGTATAAATTAAAACTCTTCGTGAGTATGGAATACTCATTTTCACTAAGCAAATAGCATCATAATAGAACTATAGGTCAACTTAATTTTTATGAGAGGATATTCTTATCCAATCACATCAAATGTGAATATCCATAACTTTAGCCTCTAAAGTAAATAAGTCTCACCATAATAGGATATTGATAAATTACTCTAGTTAAGCTATACCCATCATCTCATGTAAGTATAGGGATCAAAAATTAAATCTCATCATAATATAATATTGACCAATATTTGTTCTTACCTTACAACATCAAATGTTGAATAACCTCTTTCAATGCTCTTAGCAAAAAATACCTCTGTTCATGCAAGAACATATAGGAGATTACAATATTGGAATGCCACAAAGAAGTATTCATAATGTCTTTTTAGTTTTTCAACTGAATATCACTTTGAGGGAATTTTAAGGTCTCATATTTTATAATCTTGTTAATAACAATCATATTGCATTTGCTTTGATCCTAATGCAATCATACATTCATTATACTTGATTTATAATAAAATACTCCCACTAATTGTTTTCAGAAAAACAATTTGATTTCATCAAAAACATTTTTCAAATGGAATCATGGGAAGTATAAAATTACTTGATCAAGTGCAATGAACATACAATTATAATAGGTCACATATGATGATTATGGACTTGTTGTTTGATGCAATATGAACCAATATGTTGGATCAAAGTCATGTTTGGGTGGTTGATTTTAATTATGCGTAATGATTACGAAAATTAAATAACTAAGCTAAGCTATTACACTTTGCACTTGAACTCCTTTCAACGCTTGATGACTTCAAACTTCTTCTTTGGATCATCCTCATGTGCCTCCATCTTCGATTATAAGAGAGGATGAGGGGCATATCAGCTCCCATTTAAATTTAATCAAACTTGAATAAATAAAATAAGCTACTTAGTTACACAACCAAATGAATTAATTAAATTAATTACATAACCCAAATGAATTAACTACTTTAATTACATAACCACATCCATTCAAAATGAATAGTCGGTCAATCTCATGCTCAATTATATTAGGCCATAGTCCATAATCATCCTTTAATTAACCAAGATTAATAAGGTTAATTAAACAAGCATAAATAACTAAATCAAAATAAGTTAACTACTAATTTAATGCAAATAAATTAGTTGAGTGATTTAGGGAATGATGTCTTACATCATGCATCACTAACTTTAATTTGGTGAGTGATTTAGGGGATGATGTATTTCATCATGCATCCCCAACTTTTGGTGAGTAATTTAGAGAAACTAATAGTAAAGATGACTAACTCTATCAACTATTTGGTGAGGGAAACATGAAAATGATTTTATGTCATCACTACCTATTAGGTAAATTTCAATTCATGAATTTATGGATCAAAAGTGAGAGCAAACACCATGAAAAATTAGCTAGTTCATAACTAGTTTAGACATGTTCCAAAGCTAGAAGTAAAATTCCAGCGTTGTGTTCTTCCATTGAACACTTATTTACTTCATCTTTGAAGCCAAAAATCATGCATATTCTAAAGCATATATAATCTAACATGTTTCTAAAATTAACACCTTAATTAAGAAACATATAGAACCCCTTAATACAATCTTATATGCATCAAAGTTTCATAAAACTTAAACCACTTATTACATGTTATCTCTAGAAACTTTTTCTTGCTATCATAAAATCTATTTTACATCACATGCTTCATAACTTTTATGATCTAAATTACATATACTCTAGGCTTAAGAAAATCACATCAACCAACATACTTAGTCATGTTTATAACATATTAAAATTAAGCCAATGGTTCTGATACCCATTGAAGGAATTGATGGATTTCAAAACTTTTTAATAAGTGCGGAATTAGTTTAACAATTAAACTACTAACTAAACATAAAATCCATTCATTTAACCCATGATCTTGGCTTATTGTGATATATATACATATATATATATATATATATAAACATAGCATGCATAGTAAGAAAGAACAAAGAGGTAGTTTATGTTCTACTCACCCTTGGAGCGTGATTTTAATCCGAGCCAAGTGAACCACCAAAGTTTCTCTCTTTGATCTCTCCTTGTATGTGTTTTCTCCACCTTGAAGCACCTTGAATTAAGAACTCCTTCTTGTACTCCTTCTTTTGCTTGTAATCTTCTCCTTGATGTAACAAGTAAAGCCACAAAAGGATATGACCTCTAAGGATATTCACCAAGTGAATCAAGAGATGAAGAAAGATAAAGGAAAGAAGAAGTATGCAAGTGTTCTTCTTTTCTTTAATTTTTGTAATGGACCAAGGGAGAACTCTCTCTCTCTCAAATCTGAAAAATAGTGTGGAGACACACACACAATCTTTGTCCATACTTTCACTTTTATATAATAGGAAATAACTCCAATTACTAAAAGAAAAATATTGACTTTCATAAAGCCAATATTTTGGCTGGTCCATACATGTTATTGGGCACTAAAAATGTGTCTTGGGGTTTCATTTAAATCTCATTTAGTGAAGCTCAAGTCCACACCGAAAACCGAACAATCGTTTAGGCCCAATAGGTTCGATTTTTACCCGAAAATCCTAATTTTATTCAAATAATAAATCTAATTAATTATTTGGTCATAACCAACTCTTGTTTAATCTTCTTCATATATAATCTCAATGATCCACTTATATGGTGTGCGATCTCTTAGGTTCTAATTAATAAGGCAGTGAAGTTTATAAAAACCATTCTGTTTTGTTTACGAATCAAAAACTCCATTTTTGATTCTCCCTTGTTATTAGGATAATAAATGTTTATTAATCCTTGGGGATTTCACAAGTTATGAGTGACGTTTTGCAACATATCATGACTACCCTAATTAATGTAGAGTGACAAAGAACCTATTCAATTGGAATTACAATATAATACGGTCTTTCTCTAACACTATGTTCTAAATCACATCATCGGGGTATGGAATTGATATGTCAATCCCCTAATGTGATTTTCATTCTTATGTGATTCTTAGAATGTGATTAGAAACTCTTTTTTAATCTCATTCAATGCTTTGGCCAAAGACTCATTGAATTACATCTTTGAGCATACATCTTATTTATTTAAAGATAGAGATTCCTTATTGTACACTCACATGCCTCCATGACCGAATTGATTATACCAATGAATGCATCTATTATATTCTTTAAGAAACACAATATTTTTGCATCATCAAGAGATAATTCATTCACTCATAAGACAGGTATGGTGTCTCAGGTCAAAAGACTAATTTGTATTATTACAATGTAGAGTTCAAGTTTGACATGTAAGTAAGATTCTATACAAGAACTCTAATGATCGCATTCAGTAACTCTTTAAGTTAAGAGCACCCACATACTTGTATTAGTCTCTCTACACAAATGACAAGAGACATATCATCCTCCATATTGAACATACATAGTATGTGCTAGTCTTTCCGGATTATCAATGTCCAAGTGATAATCCTATAACTAGGAACATTTTAGGATAAGAGTGTGAAAGAGTAAAGGTCTCACACATCTAACTCTTTAGATTACTTTCTCTTTAACTCATATTCCTTGGACCTTGTTCAATCATATATAAGCAATGAACAATAAACTTGCTTTTTTAATTAATAATAATTACAATAATAATTTCATTAAAATGATTGTTTTAGGACACAACTCCTTCAGTTTGGTAAGCAAATAGCGGTTGGATGATCCTACAACATCACAATCATTTGGTATTACATTGCCAAACCTGTAAACTCTTGTTGATCTGACGACAGACAATGAAACCTACTCTTGTATACACAACCCCCAGAACCACAATGACCAAGCAGCAGCATTGCCTCAAGATTCCGTGTCCAAGTTGAAACCCGCAAGTTATGCGAAAACCAAATCTAATGCGTCTTGGATTTAACTTGGTGACAAAGCAGGCCTTGTAGTTGTAATTCGAGGATCTAACTGCTCATTTTGCAGCGGACAGACCTCTTCAATTTTCTCGTAGGCCCCATAGTTTTAGAATAGCTCATTAGCTATTGGGCCTAAAAATCAAGAAACTCCTAGTTGTTTGTTCTTTTTTTTTTTTTTTTAGTAAACGTCGGCAATATGTTCCCAGCCATGAGTTAATTATCCTTGATGATTCTAGAGAATTTGTACTTTATTTATTTATCGTAGGACATGAAATCAAAATCGCTTTAGTAGAAATAGAATGATAAAATGTCAAGTTAAAAAATTTCTTGCAAAAGACAAGACCCTGAATAAAAAATTTAACTTCACTTTATGGGTTTTATTGAGTAACAATTTTAAGGTGATAAAGTCCTATTAGTTTGTTTTTTTAGCGAATGAAACACACTAAACATTGCATTAACTTTCGAAAGAGTTAAACTCACCTTAAATTTGAATTCGAACTAATTAAATAATGCTGCGGGTCAAAAAAAATTAAGCAGGAGAGTATTACAAATTATTTTATCAATAGACAAAAAAAAAAAAAAAGTAGAAGTTACTTTGGCTTTTAATTTCAAGTAGAAATCAATATTTATATTCAGCTATCAGCAGGATCACCTCCATGCCATTCCCTGAAAGATTCAAAGCACACGAATCATTCGGGCAACCAATTAAGTCTCTACCCTTGACTAGATTTATAAATCCCTACATAATCTTAAGGTCTAATTATATTTTATGTTAGGTGCTTTATTATGCTTGATTGCACTTGCTACGAACCCAGTCCCCACCTTCAACAACTTTTCAGCTGAACTAGCACTTATAAAGCTAGTTCTGTCTCCCATGATTCATGCTGGTTTAGTTAAATAATTGTGTAACCAATAACCCATCTGAAATCTGGAGGTAGGCCATCGATGCATGCTTTAACGGGGAATTATTAGAAGCAATGCAACTAATTTCCTACTTCCTTCTGAATGCAATTAAGGGTCATCGGTCATGCATTCATATTTCATATCATGAAAGGGTTGACCTGGTCAACTGGAAATACTGTTTTAATTAACTAATTGTTGAATTAATGTCCATACTTAACAAGCTCTTCTATTCATAATTATAGTAATACTGTTTTAAAATGGACATTGGAAATGTGGAGAGAGTCCAAGCTATCGGCTTAAGAACAGTAAGTTGTTAGTAAATCCCAAATTTACTGGGTCCATTAGATTTTCTGAGGACAGAGATCTGCAGAGCATTAATAGGATCTTTGAAAATGGAAGAAAAGATTTGTAGAGGATTTATCTGATCGATCTTTGAAAAATAATGAACAGATTTTCGATTCTTTTTCTTTGGGGTTGAAAAATTGGGTTTTGACATGTATCCTTAAGCTATCTAACAGATATTGGTAGGGACGCATATCTTAAGTGAATGAACACAGATTGAGCTGCAGATCTTTGTGCCTGTGCGTTAATGGATGCCAATTACTGTAAGTCCCTATCATCCTAGATTGCTTGTGTCCCTTCTGGGAACATATATTCAATGAGAGTTGCTTTTTGTTTTTTACCATTTTGATAAGGTTTATGTTTTTCTATTCTATATGTGCTGGCATTCTACAGTACGTCCTAGGTCAACAGTTCATAATCGATGTTGTTTCAATCTTCCACTCTTTTGTTTGATTGTCGGCTTATTCTCAAATACCTTCAAAAAAAAAATTTCCGTCCAAAAATTAGTTGTCCTAAGAACTTAGCTAGAGGGAAATTGATTACAGCTCTTGAGTTCAAATTTCTCAAATTTTAATGGAATTCTACCTATTTTTCTATGTTTGTCTTTCCAAGCATCCTGCTTCTCATGCATGTGTAATTAGTTAGGGCTTGAAATGATCAATTCTTTAAGCATTTGGAAAAGGAGGTTTTGTCTAACATATACAGGAGCCTTTGATATTCCTCTAACTTTCTTTCTCCTTCCCACTCACCTTTTATGTACTTGAAAATGCTGACAACCTCGCATTGATGATCATTTTTTGCAGCATATAAGTATATCACTATATGCCATTATGCCTGATCTCTGGGAAAAAGGGAACAAGGGAACAAGGTAAAGCCACAACGCCGCAGATTGATTATATGATTACTTTGCCATTCAAAAGCTAACCCAGATAAAAAAAATTAAAACTTCAATTTATTTATTAACTAATTATAACATTTTACACAAGTAGCTAGAAACCAGGAACTATATCCAACCTCACAACATGGCCTTAAGTTTAAGCAAACTAATTGCAAGAAAAATAAGATGACGTGATAGTAATGTGTTTTGATCATACATGCACGACCATCAGATCGATGGATAGGACTAACAAGAGAACTAGAAACACGGATAGAAGTGATATAGAGGCAGGTGATGATCGAATTTTTGGTAGGCATGAATCAATTCAGCCGAGATGGGTCTGGAAATATGGTGCTGTTCTTCTTGGCATTTTTGCTTCTGCAGGTAGCCTCGTAGGAGTTGGACAGCTCATCTTCAGGGTCTGCAGAGGATGACGACGAAGAGGAACAGCAATAAAACACAAGAAAGGATACAGATTTCACCATGTCATCAAATATCATTCGCTTCACTGACCTCCTCTTTGCCGGAACTACACTTGCAATGTCTGGTTTCGACCATGTAATTCTTGTCGCGTTGGTGTTGCTTAAGACCACCGATCCCTTATAATCACTGCTTGAGAGGCTCTTCTTCATTGCTTTCTCTGCTGCCATTATCTCAGTTGACTGGTTCGATCTTCAGCTTGTTTCTACTGCCACGGTGCCGCTCTGATTTCTTTAGCTCTGTTTATGTATTTGTGGAGTTTGTGATGAAGATTTGTGAATCTTTGCGCAGCTACTTATACCCATGTTCTGATGCAATGCACGTAACATTGTGGGCCGGCATGGCCTTTGGATTTAAGGTAGAACAGAAAAAGATTTTCCTTTGAGATTAAAGTGTGGGGTTGACTTGCCCCATCAGTAGTCCGTCAGCCATGCAAATATTTTCTAAGTATTTCATTTCACCAAACAAAGCCGGAGGGTCTTTTTCATGATGACCCAGATGAGTGATATTATAATGCTGTGCTTGCTGTCTCGGCCTCCTTCCTAACTCTAAAATGGAAGAACAGACGGTACGCGTACGTCACTGTCCGGAGCTGGCTGCTGGCCCGGGTGGAGATGCCACTACCCTACCTACGCGTCTGCTTCTGCGTCGTCGTCCACGCGACACACGCCAGGTGACTATGCATGAGAGCTGTTAAGGAAAGCCCCGAGCCTCTGGAGAAGGGACACGTCAAAAGTGAAAAGAGCAACCCAAATAGGGGATGTTAGGGTGAATCATTTTCTGTCGGAGCCTTTAGTGCGTGCCTCGGTGTTTATCATTGAATCATTGAACTGAAGGATAAATCGACGTGTCATTATGGCACTCGTGACACATCAAAATATGTAAAATTTAATTTATCAATACCTTTTTTTATTTTATTAAAATTTTCTAGTGCCATATATATATATATTGAATAAAACATGACTTTAAAAGCTTCTACAAATGAAGACCCCCTAAAAAAAAAATTAAGTTTTTTTTTTTTTGAAAAATCGTAAAAAATTAGACAAAGATTTTTAAGTTCTCTTAGTTTTGATATTGCTTAAAAGTTAAAACTCATAATTAGTAGTAGAAATATTTTGGTGAAAAAACAAAAACTTGTAATTTTGTCTAAAGAATGTGTTAAAAGTTTTTGGTGGAAAATCATGGTGAAGATATATATATATATATTATCAAAAAAAATAAAAGATTTTTATTTTAGGAAAAGATTTCGAGATTGGTTCCAATGAGATTAAAAAGGCATACTTTATATTTCGGTGGTGCTGAACCTTTACCAACCTCGGTTGCATTGATATCATAAAAATTTACAAAGAGCCGGAGTGGTCATCATTTATTTAGTTTTTTTTTTAATCATTTATTTGGTATTGTTAGGTGCCGTTTCGACCAAAATAATACCTAGTGTTACTAACAATCATTGGCGATGTGTCACTCGTCTAATGTTCGACGGGAAATTTTCTGTTTTTTTTTTCTTTTTCTTCTTTTTCGTCCTTATATTGGAAAAGTAGCCATGACTTACAGCTAGGAGAACAGAGACAGCACTTATCATAATCCCTCTTCTATGATTCCGGATGACTTTGTCAAGTTCGAAAAAGAGCAAAGCTCATCTGAATATGAAAAGAGTTTAAGGTAGGCCATGCATTATTGCGCGCTTTTCATTATTTATTGGTAGAAATGCAACTATATATGTGAATGCTATTCACAACATGATAAGAGGACGTTGACCTGGTCCACTGAAAGTCATCTCATTTTAGCTTGTCCAATTCCTCAAAAATTAAAAAATAATGGAGAGGTAAACATTCTGGAGAGAGTCAAATCCAATCGCATCAAGAAGTTGTTAATTAGGCCCCAGTATGAACTTAGTCAAATTACTAACTAGAGCAAGGAGAGAAAGAGAGGCCCCTTTAAGATTTTCCAAGGAGATAGATACCTAGAACATCGGTCTTCATGCAGATCTATATTTTTTTTTCTCTGATGACATCATGCAGATCTATATACGATTGCAGAAAATGATATCAAACAGGGAATTCAACGATTCTCAGAGGAACTATATATGTGTGTGTAATATGATCCTAGAAAAACAATGAAACAAAAGATTTGCGGAGCATCGTAGACAATAACAAAAAAGATTCTTGTTTGGGGTTGACATGGACAATGGACAATTAAATGGCTCTAGCATCAAGTCTTTAAGAGAATTTGTCTTTGATCTTGTCAAGTAGCAACAAGCGTTTTTTGTGTCCTACTATTGCATTGATACTATCTCAACTTAATAATTATGTGTTGAGTTTTAACTCAAAATGTATGAATCACCTATTTATATATTATTTTTCCTTCGGTCACTTTTCTAATATGAAATATTGACTCTCTAACATATTAGTTACTAAGAAATGAAATTATTGGGCAACTCATTTTGGATTGCTGAGCTCTACAAAGTGATATCATTGACGAAATGAAAATGATTTTGGCAACAAAGTATTCCTGATATTATCTTCTTATTTAATTTTTATATTTTAGCATGATTTTTTCTATTTTTATTTATTTTTATAACCACTTGGTAGTCAGATTATAGTTGGTCCAACCATAGAATGATATTATCTTGAAAGTCTTTTTTTTATTTATTTTTTTAAATTTTTTTTATCACAACTTATTATATAGATTCAGCAAGCAATACAAAAACGAAATACCCTTAAAGAGTTCACAAAAAGAATCATTTTTTAGAGTACCCTAAGAATCCTATTCTAAAACAAGAACAAGTACTTAATATATCCCCAGTATACCAACCTTTTAGACAGTTCACACAACTTTATTCCAAACAAAGACCAGTAATCTCTGAAGCAAGAATAAAAAACCCTAAGAGATTATGATCTACGCGACCTAACAAAACTAAATATTTTCCTAAAGAGGGGAAGCAGCCTCCTGTTCCATGCCTCCTTCCTTGTCCATTACTTCAACCTAAACAATATTTGCTTCCTTAGTCGTGCTTTTAGTCCTAGTAAGTGAGTCAATATGACTCTTCCATTTCTGAGGTTTTCTCTCCTGCAACTTCGGCTCCAAAACCCTAACAGTCTTGGGTTTATTCTTTCTCCCACACGGACGCCCCAACTTCTTCTTTGGCGAGATAATAATCTTACCATGTTTATGTTGTAGCCTTGATGTTATGTTTTCATCCACCTTGAGAGTGATAGCTAGAAGAAAATGAAGCAAGAAATGAAGCAAAATGTATTTCAGACAATGACGAAGTACAATAGGTAGTCATGTATTTATAGTAGTGAGCAGAACCCATAGATGACTTGCACATGCATACGGGTCAAGCATCAAAAGCTCACCATATAACAACCAGCTAACAAACTAGTAACATACTCAATGAATTAATACAGCTAATTAAGAAAACGTGGACTAACTAATTAACCCTAATTAGCTGACTAATTATCTAGTAACTAACTAATCCTAATGCCCCTCCTCAGCTTGATGGGGAGTAAGCAATGGCCTTTAGTGAATAGATCAGCCAGTTGATCTTTGGAGGTGACGAACTGAAGCTTGAGAGAGCCAGCCTTGACCTGATTTCTGGTGAAGTGAACATCTACCTCAATATGCTTGAGTTTAGAGTGATAGACTGGATTGGTAGCCAATGCAAGAGCAGAGATATTGTCATAGTGAAGAGTGGGGGCATCAGCTTGAGTGACATGAAGATCATGGAATAAATGTAATAGCCATAAAATCTCAGAAGTTGTATCAGCCATAATGCGGCATTCAACTTCAGTGGAGGATCGAGACACAGCAGTCTGCTTTTTGCTACACTAGGAAATTGGGGTATCATTGAACAAAATAACAAACCCTGTGGTGGATTTCCTATCATTGGGATCACCAACCCAATCAGCATCACAAAAGGCTCGAAGGTAAGGCAGGCAACTGTTGGGAGAACCCCTCCTAAAATATATGCCTTGATGCATGGTGTTCTTAACATAACGAAGTATCCTTCTAGCAGCATAAAGATGAACATCAGTAGGACAATGCAAGAACTGGCAACCTGAATTAACAACATAAGCAATATCTTGCCTTGTGAATGTAAGATACTGAAGACAGCCAACCAAACTTCTAAACTAAGTAATATCATGTGACTATAAGGGAATGCCAACATTCTTCAAAAGTTTAAGACCTGACTTGCAAGGTGTAGCATGAGAATGACAGTCATCAAGGCCAGACTTATGCAACAAATCTCGAGCATATTTCTGTTGTGTAACAAACAAACCATTTGGCAGATACTCAATCTCTAGTCTAAGAAAGAAATGTAGTTTGCCCAAATCTTTCATATCAAACTCACTCTAAAGGGCAGTTTTAGTTGAAGTGATAAGAGAGTCACAATTACCAGTGATGATAATGTCATCAACATATAGTAGGAGAGACACATAGTCTGTGAGACACTGTTTAACAAAGAGACTTGGGTCAGCATATGAAGCAGTGAAGCCAATATCAGGTAAAAAATTGGTGAACCTTTCATTTCAGGCCCTAGGAGCTTGCTTCAGGCCATAGAGAGACTTATGTAGCCTGCAAAAGTGCCTGGGAGCAGAAGGATCAACAAAACCACCAGGTTGAGTCATGTAGACTTCTTCACTCAACAATCCATGTAAGAAAGCATTCTTGGCATCCATTTGATGAAGAGTCCAGTCATAATGAGCAGCAAGACAGAGAATAAGTCTAACAGTAGTGTGTCTAACCACAGGTGAGAATGTTTCATCATAATCAACTCCATATTCCTGACTAAACCCCCGAGCTACAAATCTGGCCTTATGTCTAGCAATGGAGCCATCAGCATTTCTTTTAACTTTGAAGAGCCATTTGCAAGATATAAGGTTTTTGTTGGCAGGTAATGGAACAAGAGACCAAGTGTTCTGCTGCATAAGTGCATTATACTCTTCATCCATAGCATGTTTCCATTCAGGGATTTTAAGTGCCTCTTTATAACTGGAAGGCTCAGTAGCACTGGGGTCAAGGCTAAGATGTGTAAGAAGAACACTGAAACATTTCTTCTTTTGTATCCCTCTCTTACTTCGAGTGAGTATAGAATGAGAATTACTTACAGAGGGTGTGAGGCCATCAATAGGATGTAGAATATTAGATTCAGACACTTGAGCTGAGGGATTAAAGTTGGAGTCACAGTTGAGAACCATAGAGATATGACCATTACCAAGCTTAGCAGACACAGATATAACTCCATAATTTTCAACAAATTGAATGAAAGTATCAGCTAGAGGTTCAAATGCATTGTGTGAAGTGGAATTAGCATTAGATGGTGATGAGAGAATAACATCAGGATCATTGTCAACAAAGTCACATGCAACACTAACAACAAGGGACTCTGAAATCTCATTGTGACAGGCTGGTTCAACAATATGTAGAGAATTGGGAGGATGATCACTTATATGAACATGTGAAGATGATGGTGAAGAAGATAGGACAGATGTAGGCAGAATGTGCTGGGTGTGAGACTGAGTTTGAGTCAAGCAAGTATCTCCTGGAGCATTTAGGGGTTGAGCATGAGTGGAATTGGACTGATCAGATACTGAGTTAATCCCAGTTTTCTTATGCAGAACCTGAGTGTTACAATCAGCATAAGGAAAAAAGTTTTCATCAGAGAACACATGCCTTGAAATTATATATTTCTTAAGAGATGGGCTGTAACAAATATAGCCTTTATATCCTGCTGCAAACCCAATGAACACGCATCTGACAGTCTTAGGTTGAAGTTTGTTTGATCTATAAGGGGCCATAAGTGGATAGCAGGAGCAACCAAACACTAGAAGCATTGAAATATTAGGTATAGACTGATACAACACTTCATAAGGAGATTTCATAAGAAAAACAGATGTAGGCATCCTGTTGAACATGAAGGCAGCAGTGGCACAAGCATGAAACCAAAAATGGTTGGGAAGGTATGCAAGCTGAAGAAGTGTGACTGCAGTTTCTCTAATGTGTCTGTTTTTCCTTTCTGCTATGTCATTTTGTTCTGGAGTGTAAGGATAAGATATTTGATGAATGATACCTGACTGTGCTAGGAATTCCTTGAAATGATTACTTGTGTATTCACCACCACCATCACTTCTTAGAGCTTTCACTGAAGTATTACACTGAGTTTGCACAATTACACACAAAGATTTGAAGTAACTCAAGACTTCATTTTTATTTTTCATTGGGAACATCCAAGTGAACAATAAAAAGTACCTGTAACCATCTAGAGATAGATGTGGAGCAGGGCCCCAAACATCAGAATGTACAAGTTCAAAAGGTGAACTACATCTAGACTGAGAACTAGGAGAAGGGAGTTTGTGAAATTTGCCTAACAAGTATGGCTCACATACTGCCCTATCATTCTCAGCAGAAGATTGAACTATACTAGACTTCTCAAGCATGACCTTTATCACTTCATTGGTGGGATGAGCAAGCCTCTGATGCCATAATGACTGCTTGATTTTCTGACCAAGATGAGCTGAATGGTGAGTGCAGATGTAGCCTTGTTATGTGACTGAAGATTATCGAGCAAAGTTGAAGAATGTCCTGTGTTAGAATGTGAAATATCTGAAGTACTTGCTGCAATTTTTGGTAGATCAAATGGTATAGGATATAACCCTTGCTTACTTAGTCCCTGGTATAAAATTTTGCCCTGCACCTTGTCCTGTATGATACACATAAATGCATCAAACCAACAATTGATAAATGGAAAGCAAGTGTGCAGCAAGTTCAGGAATTAACAAAACATTGTTAAGTTTAAGCAATCCCAGCATTGCATCACAATATGTGTGATATGGAGCTATTTACCATTACCAATCTGGACCCCATCATTGGTTGGATATGAAGTGATGTTGTTGAGGAGTTGCAGGTTACTGGTCATATGATTTGTTGCTCCTGTGTTAGCAAGCCAGTATTGTGGTGCAAGATTGGTAGCAGCAAGCATTGCAGTATCATTAGCATTGACATTGTCAGCTTCAGAATCATTTTGCTATCCAGGAAACCCAATGATAAAATAACATCTATCAGGAATTCCATAATATTGACATCCACCTTGAGTGATCACATTGTTGCCTTGTTGAACATTGGGAAGAGATCTATATGTTTTGGCACTATGCCCTACTTTGTTGCACCACTGACATGTAATAGAATTTCCATTGTAAGCATTGTTCCTGAATCCACCATTTTGATCGTTAAAACCTCCATTTTGCTGATTGCCTCTCCCAAAGTTGTTTCCATTGCCTCTCCCAAAGTTGTTTCCACCATTGTTGTTTAGTCTGCCATTTCCTCTGCCAGCATAGAAGCTAGCAAATGCAGGAGAAGACTTGAACACAAGAACATATGGAAAGGGTGTGAAGTCATAAGGCATGGCAGGGATTGAAACATAGGGATTCTGAGCAGACATTGGATAGGTAGGCAATTGTGGGACTGAAAAGCCAGGTGGAAGAGCTGGGGCAGGAGAAAGAATGCCTTGATTAGCATAGCTTATAGTAGCAACAGAAGGCACAGTATGTTGCACAAAAATAAGGGGTTGCACAACTTGATTTTGCACAGAAGTTTGAACTTGAGGTTGTATGAGTGAGGATGACTACAATTGGACTTGGGGCTGTGAAGGATTGGTGCATGATGAATTAGCAGTAGATGTGGAGGCATCCTGAGTGTTGAGAGCAATGAGATTACCGTTGGCTAGCATAGCAGTAAGTAGACTTTGAATACCAGGAACTTCATTGCTAATGTCCATTTCAGCAGCTTTAAGTAAGTTCTTTAATTGGTTCAAGGGAGAACAAGTGAACTGAGCTCGTATAACAGTTTTGATGGCTGCAAACTCTAAGGGAAGGCCATTAAGTACAATGACGATAATGTCTTCATCATCAATTATCACACCAACAGTTTCAAGGGCATATTTGGCTGCTTTTATCTTATCAACATATGTCTCAATATCATCATATCCTTTCTTGACATTCTGAAGGTTATATTTCAATTGCAAAATGTTTTGCTTATTTGCATCAGCAAATTTCAATCTCAGTCTGATCCATAAATCTTGTGCATATTTGCTCCCTACAGCATAATTCATAGCAACAACACTAAGAGTTCGACCAATCATATTCACAATGCTTTGATCCTGTGTCTTCCAAGTGATGTAATCAGCTGAAGTAGTACTTGTGGTGCCATCAGCGGAAAGGACATACTGAGGAGGGCAAGGAGTAGAGCCATCCACAAAACCAAAGAGATTTTGGCCACGGAGGAAGGATTCCATCCTAAATAACCAGGTAGGGTAATTTGATTCATCGAGTAGGATATTAGGAAGGTAGATTGTGGTGTGAGATGAGTTTTGAGGTGTGGAAGCAGTCATGATTCTAGCTTGATTATGTTGGAATGAGATAGGGTTTCAAGTATTGTAGATCTAGGATTTGAGCTAGAGATTTTCTTGTAGATCTAAGTAAAGCAGAAAACCAGTGCACACAGCTAGGCACAATTCCAACAGATTTGCAAGCTACGAATGTAAACTAGGTTTGAGAGTCAAAAACTTGTAAATCTAGACAATTCTTGATGATTCTTTGAGTAAATCCAACTCAAAACAGATCAAAATCAAAAACCAAAACTTTGATTCAAGTAGTGAGAATCAATTATCACATAAACTTTTCAAGTCAAACAATAACCTCAAATCGACTTTGACAAAGATGATGAAGACTTATCTGAGTTGCAGAGCAGAAATCAAAAGTAAAATAGTAGAGGATCTTGCAGATTTGTATATGATTTTTTGGAGAATGTAAGTGCTCCAAGGTCGCAACCTGAGCTCTGGTACCATGATAGCTAGAAGAAAATGAAGCAAGAAATGAAGCAAAATGTATTTCAGACAATGACGAAGTACAATAGGTAGTCAGGTATTTATAGTAGTGAGCAGAACCCATAGATGACTTGCACATGCACACGTGTCAAGCATCAAAAGCTCACCACATAACAACCAGCTAACAAACTAGTAACAGACTCAATGAATTAATACAGCTAATTAAGAAAACGTAGACTAACTAATTAACCCTAATTAGCTGACTAATTATCTAGTAACTAACTAATCCTAATAGAGAGCAGGAGCTGGAAGTGAAAAAAACTGTTTACCTGCATTGAGCAGATCATAGCTCGATCTTCTTTTTGTTCCTACTACAACCAGACTAGACGACCCCAAATTCGGTCCCGGCTTTAGAATTGCTTTCTCTTAGGCAAACGCTGAACTGGTAGCATCTTGGTCATGGAGCAATCTAGTACCAAAGCTTCCCAGTTCTTAAACCGGTCTACACCACTATTTTCCACCAAGCCTTGTGGCGTACAAAATGCATTTCCAGCAGACTTAGAACCAACCATATGTGCCACATGGTCTTCCACATCTCCAAGAAAATTGGAGCCATGCAGATTGCCGTCCACCACAGTTTCTTCAGGCTGCAGCACGAGTTCCATCTCATCCCCAGTGCCATCAGTAGGTAGCGACTGCTCCACCAGTGGAACTAAGACAGGTTCCGACAGCAGACCACTCATTTTCAGTGGCAGACCGGCCATCGCCACTTCCGGCGCGCCCATTCTGGAGCTCTTCTTTCTCTTTCACCAGAAATCCATCACAGCCCGTTGCATCATGCTCAAACAAGCCACAATTCTTGCAGGGTCCCTTAACTTTCTCATATATCAAAGAGATCTCAGGTTACACCGTGGGAGAGAACTCAAAACGCATCCAGGTGTAAACTCTACGACAGGTGTCCAACACCAGCCTATTCCGCCTCCTTCCATCGAAGCGCCGATTGATCAAAACGGGTTACCTGACCAACAGCGGACCCTATCAGATTTAGGGCTGCCTTGTTTCGAAGGGCCACCGGTAACCCTTTAACCATCACCCAGATCTCCATCTTCCACAATGGAACTATCATCGAGCCAACCCCATCGTAACCACCAGCTTCGTGCTTCTGTAGAACCACGGTCTTACATGTAAAGCCCTATTATGATCAGCTTCATGGTTGAACTGAAACAGGAAGCGATCTCCGGCATCATGGAGAAAGCCCCAATTAAATGCGCCAGATCGAGGGAATGGTTCCTTCGAAAGGTAGGGAAGCGAGCCTTTGGCCCGAGCAGATGCTCAACCATATACAAATGGTTATCCTGCAACGCTGTCGTCCCCGCTGCTCCCAATGTCACCCTTGCAGAATCAGATGGGTTACGAGCAGCTATAGCACCTATACTAGTCTGCGCCATTGAAGCCCAGAGCGAGTTTTTGGAGTTTTGGTCAAATAAAATTTTCAATGAAAACCCTAGCAGAGCGAGTGGCTAGGTCATTTGTAAAAAAAATAATATTATTAATAAATTAGTAAATTAATAAAAAATAAAAAATAAAATAATCTCCTGGCTAAAATTCAACATTATCTTGAAAGTCTATTAAAACTAAATAAAAAGAAAGTCCTGATATCATCTTGGACCTAACTAATATATATCCATATATTAGTTTATCGTGAATGTAAATTACAAGAAAGTCATAACCCCAGGCCCCCAAGAACAGATTAGGATTTAAACTTCAATCAGCGTCAGTGGGATTCGAACTAGGGTATGGAGGTTTCACACTTGGTGGCTCTTACCAACTCAAACAAATGTGGTGATTTTGTGAAAGATTTTTCAGTATAACTTCATAAAGAGAACGTTTAGAGCAAGTCCACCCGTTGGGGGTAAATGTCAAGGTCGAAAAGTCAAGGGGTCGACCAGTCAAGAAACTGTTCATTGCCACCTTGGGTTTCCACCCGTTCTGTTTCTTAACCAGTCAGTTACTGCTATAGATTTTTGGAAAGGGAACGACGCTAGGAAGAGAAGTCATCTCATTGCCACGACGTGTGGGTTTTTCGTGCTTCGAGATCGTTTTGGGCTTGAAAACTGCAATTTACTATTTTTCTAATATTTTCGGTGGACAAATTATGAGCCACCTACAGTCACCAACAATTTTTCGTGAAATGAATGAAGCCACCACCGACAATTTTTTTGAAACACTTGAAACAACCACCGACATCTTTGAATAGACCAGGTCATATGCACACTATTCAATCTAACTGTTATTGTCGATGCAATCTTATCCAAGATTTTGGATCAGATTACGTAGAACCAGAAGTAGACACGTGGCCTTATCATCTGATCACGTTTGATATGAAAATTGTAAATAAATAGATAAAGAAGGAGCACTCCATTCACACACAATTTGATATTGGCAAATCTCCTCCTTTTTCATATCTCTATATCCAACACATTTCCTCCCCTTCACTTATTTCAATGAAGAGATTTTGGGCTAAGTATCGACAATCTTGAGATGAAGATTATGAAGAGATGTGTATGACTAATGTCCTTGTGATCGCAGCAGTTGCTGAAGCTGAATCTTCTAATCAAACACGACTGTTTGGCTCTTTTTTAGGCTCAAACAACGACGAGGGGGTTCTCGACCGGGGCGTGCTCCGAATGAGGAGCAATTTAGGGAATCAAGAGGGAAAAACATGATGGAAGATTACTTTGTTCAGCGTTCAGTTATCAGTGATGAGGAATTCCAAACACTCTACAGGATGAGTCACAATGTTTTCAACCGCATCTTCAGTGACCTTTGTCGCTATGACTGGTACTTTGTCCAGAAATCAGATACTACTAAGAATGTCGGACTACTTCCCGAGCAGAGCTGACATATTCCTTAAGAATGCTTGCTTACAGTGCTGGGGCAAATCAAAATGCTGAGTATTGTCGGTAACGAGGCTCTTAAACAATTTACAAAAGGAATCGTTAATCTATACTCGACAGAATACCTCCGGGTTCCTACTCCGACCGACCTCAGAAGACTGCTTGCCAAAGTTGAGAGAAGAGGTTTCCTGGGGATGATTAGAAGCATCGACTGCATGCACTGGCAATGGAAGAATTGCCCAATAGGTTGGGCTGGAGAATACAGCGGTCGAAAACGTATCCTCACTATCATTCTCGAAGCAGTCGCATCTTATGACATATGGATATGGCATGCCTTCTTTGGAATGCCTGGATCATGCAACGACCTTAACGTGCTTGCTAAGTCCCATTGTTTGACGAGGTCACTGCTGGTCAAGCCCCTCAGATCCAATTTCAAGTAAATAACAGAATTCACAATTAAGGCTACTATCTTGCTGATGGTATCTACACTAAATGGGCAGCTTTTGTGAAATCAATTCCAAGGCCTACACGGCCCAAGGATCTCAAGTTTTCTCAAGCTCAAGAGGGGTACAGGAAGGATGTGGAAAAATATTTTGGTATTTTACAGTCGCGCTTTAGTATTGTTCGAGGAGCGACTCCTGGGTGGGATAGAGAAGACCTTCGATACATCATGCTGACTTGTATTATATTACACAACATGATAATTGAGGATGAAAGACCAGATGACAGTGATGAGGATTTGGAGTGCGATGAAGAAGAGGATAACAATATGAGGCCCAGGTTGGCTACGGCTTGGGAAAGACCGATCGGTGATGATTTTGATCATGTTGGCAGAGATAGTTATTATTTCAACAGATTCATGGATCGATACAATGCTATTCGATGTGCAAACAGTCACTCAAACCTTCGAGGAAATCTGATAGAGCATTTCTGGAACATTCAAGGTAACATGGAGATCTAGATATGGTATAGGTTTTGCGGAATAATTAGCTAATGTCTATGTTTTTTATGTTTGTGTGCTTTTAATTTGGCTTGTATTATGTTTTTTATGTGCTATGATTTTTAATATAAGGTGAGTGATTTGATAAGAGCAATTTTCAAATACAACTTTTATTTCATAAATTTATGTTTACATAAATGAAAAACTAGGAATAAATACAATACAATTACACAACATGCATAATCACTTAATTATTCTCATCGTGATCCTCATCCTCTCTAAGAATCCAACTTGTATTTGAAGGGTCATTATTAGGGTGAGGGTTGGTGGAATCACCCGTAGAGAAAGGTGAAAAGTGTGACTATGTAGGATATCCACCGGGGTAAGGTGGTTGCGGATAGTATCCACCGAGGTAAAGGGGTTGTGGGAATCCACTAGTGAAGGGAGATGGTGGGAATTCCACCATAATTCCCGAGTCCACTGATACTTGCTGCTTATTACTTGGTAGTTCTTCTTCATTGCATTTTCTTCCATTTTGAGTGTGTCTGTGTTTAAACACCCAAAACCTCACTTGTCTTCCATTTCTCAAATTAAATGTAGACTGTGCAGTTAATGATTTGATAGGAAGGATAGGCTTAGGGGCTGTTTTGAGGAATGAAAATGGTGAATTAATAATTTTGGCTATGTCTAAAGGATTAATGGGAGGTTTTGGTGCCAAAGCAACGAAACTATATGCTGCAGATCTTGGGCTTCAAACTATCTTTCAAGCTGGCTTCCAAAATTCACATATTATTTTGGAGATGGATGCTTCATTAGATGTTAATGATCTCAAAGAAGAGGAACCAAACTGGTCAATTGAAGGTGTTTAATTGAGGATGTGAAGGCTTTGTTTCACCTCTTTCCTTTAGTAATGTGTACATATTGCTCTAGGAAATGTAATCAGACAGCGTACTCTTTTGTTAGGCACGCACTTTTGTCTCTAGAATTTAATGTTTAGGTAGGGGATGGACCAAAATGGCTATCCAATGTACTCATTGCTGATATAACTATCTAATTGCCTAATGTATGCAATGTTTCCTCTTCTCAAAAAAAAAAAAAAAAACTCACTTAACCAAGGCAACTACTTCTACAAATTAAAGGACATGCAATGAGCTTCTAAAGAGGTTTTCTTCAGTAGCCTTTGGTTTAAAGTAGCCATGGTTGGTAGTTATTATTAACCTAAACTAAGGATTCTATCCCAATTGATAGGGATGGTAATGGGGAGGGGACGGTAAGAGGATTAAATTACCATCCCCATACCCGACTTCATCCCCATCTTCTTACCCGCCCCAATTCTCGTAAAAAGAAACTGAGGATTCCCCGTCCCCGTACCCATTGGGGATTAGGACCCCATACCCGCCCCAATCCCCATTGACTATATTACTAATTTATTATATAAAAATTCATACAAATAACTGTGGATTGTAAAGTATGAAGTTAAAATAAAAATCAAAATAAAATAAATTATTTATTTCAATCAAACAAAAACAAATACAAGTTTTGCTTAAAAAAGAACAATAAAAGTTTGCATTCGACAAAAAAATTCCACAAGCAACTACTTAGTGTAACCTTACAACTTGCTCATTCACTCCAACAAGGTGAAGTGAATAATATCAAAATATATTGACAGAATTTAAATATTGACAAAAAGATGAAGTTTACATAAATATTTATATATAAATAATATCAAAAATATATAATAAATAATATATATATTTTAGATAATTTTTATTGGATGGGTATGTAGATGGGGATCAAAATACTATCCCCATCCCGTACCCGATTTTAAAATTCGAATACTGGGGATCCCCATCCTCGTTACCCGATTTCCCCCAAATTTCTTCCCATTAGGGTCGAATACCCGATAGGTACCCTACACGATGGGGATTATTGTCATCCCTAACCATTGAGGTTAATGGTGATTGGATTTTTAATTTACAGGAAGATTAATTACTAATTCGATCACTACAATATCTACAACATGTGTTCTTCCGGTTCATTTATTTTTATTTAACCAAAAGAGTATTAATGTTTGACGAATAATTATTATATGGTCCCCAACTATGATACACATGGTGATCCGAGTTAATATCATTGATACATATAATTTGTATTTATTTATTATATTTTGTTTTAGAGAAATAGTCAACTCCATTGAATTTCAGCGAAATTACACATAAAAACTCGCTCATGCATAACTGTCATATAGAGTCATTATCTAAGTAATTCAACATTTTTAAGCAAACGATTAAACACATCCAGAAACTACCCTACACCACCTACAAGGAAAATAAAATAGAGTAGGCTTTGTGGGTAACCCGGACGACATTCCTCATGCCTTACGACCTACAAACTTTCCCCCAAAAAGGAAAAGTTCTTACAAAAATAAGAACAAAAATAAAAAGCTTGAAGATGCAGCCCAAAACTAGCTAATGAGACAGAAACTCCAGCCCAATAACTAGTAAAGAACCCTAGCCCATTTGGCACAACCCAAGTCCACAACCTCCAGCCAGCTGCCTCTACCATTCTCGCCGCAGTATATCAATCTGTCGCGGCGATCACCTATCATCACTACCAAAACCGGTCGTGTCCTGCAGTCCCACTGGCCTCCAGCGAGGCTCCTTGTCGTGCACATTCCCAATTAGTCAGAACCTAAAATTCAGCGCTAAGTGCAACTGTACCACCACCAATGTCAACACCATGGGCTTCTGCTGCTGCGCTCCATTGCAGATCGGAGCCAAAGTCCCGATCTAAAACTCCCTACCAAAATCACCAACATTGCCCCAAAGGGAGGAGCCCGTTTTAGAGGTGGCAAGCCAAACAGGCTTAATATAATTTTTTTCACATCATCACCAAATTCGAGTGATATTATTAGCCAGGATCACCACATAATAATATCACGTGGTAATTGACATGCGCAATGCTGCGGTTTTTTTTTTCTTTTTAAGTTTCATATAATAGATGAATGCTCGCAATCTAAAATCACGCGGTTTTTTTTTTTTTCTAAAGGGGGTGTATTCATTTAAGAGTTTACACGATTTTTTGTATTTAGAAGTCTATGGGTATTCAATTGAGATTTTAAACAGTACTTTAAAATCTTAATGTATTCAATTAAGATTTAGAATTATTCATTCAAATTTGCAGATATTCAAAAGTATACGGATTTTTTAGGATTTCATTAAATACTGAATTTTAGATGATTTTATAGTGCTTTCTATACATATCAAAACTAAAAAAACAATTCAACCATTTCCCATGAGATTTTGATGGATTCTTTCTCACTTAAAAAATGAAGAAGTTATTCACCCAAAAAAAAAAGGAAAAGAAGAAGAAGCAACTCTCAATAGGTGACACTCATATATTTTGTCTTTAGACCTATCTTTCCACTATCCTCCTCTGCCTCTGCCTTTTCTTTCATCTAATAATTTTTTTTTATCACTATAGCTCTGGAAGCCTTAATCCTTCTAGCTAATTAAGCTCACTTTAAATAGTATTGTTAAGATGATACACACACACATGTTTTTTTTTTTTTTTTGTAAATTAGATATGAAATAAATTATGTCATTAGTTTACTACTTTTTTGTGTAACATTTAATTAGTTTTCTCTTATTATTCATATATCATTATGTACAACATAGAGAATGATAGATTTCCATATATACATATATATATATAGACACACACACACTTTTTTTGTCATTGATATAGCATTATAGTTGGATCCATATATCCGTTGCTTTTAAAGAAGAAGAAAAATTAACCTACCAAAAACATCTTAAGGACTTGTAAAATCTAAACAAATATTAGTAAATCAATTCATTAGAATCAATCAGAGTCCATGAGAATTTAAACAATCCGTGGATTAAGTAAATCCATGGATTATTAAAACTTAAATAAAATATGTTATAATTTGTATTGAATACACCCCCCAAAGTTTTATATATAATAGATTAATACTCACAATCTAAAAAATATCGGCACTACTTAGAATATGATTTATTTTGTTGTTAATCAAGATTAGCAACAAATGGGATATAACAAACAATAAACTTTTTTCATAATTTGTAGAAATTTATAAATACAAAACATAATTGTTCTCTCCTTAAAAATTAAAAAATAAAAACTGAAAGGATATGGCAGAATTGTAATTTCAATCAAAAGTAGGGAACAAAACTGTCACTTTACTGTCATATGAACAGTAATGAACAGTACGATGAGTTTTAGTATATGTAGAATTACTCGTATTTGACTATTTCAAGTTCAAATATTTAAGCATCTACGTGGAGAACATAAAAATCCGTTATATAATTTTTCCGGAGTGGTAGCTAGCTAGTTAAATCAATGATCTCGTAGTTTCTTACCAGCCATGAAGGTCAAAGTGCATGCGATTCTCATGTTAAAGAATGCTGTACAAGACAAATTTGATCTCTGGAAAACAACCAAAGCTAAGATTTTCAACGTGAATATTCTTCTATGGGGTTGAAATTAATGCATGCTCATAGCTATCCAGCTCTTGGCCTTCATGATCTATTCAAAAGTTTTGTTTAGGGGTCTTGGGTACACATTTATTTGTCTAGGAAAGTGATTGAATAGTGTGACTCGATCATTTTATGGAACTACTGCAGTACTGCACAACTTCTTCATAAAAGATTTTCTGTATCCCTAAGGAGGGAACACACGTACGCCATCTTCCTGTCTTAGCCAACACTATTTCTCATGATACCCTATAGTAACAAAAACAGGCTGTCGCCAATTGTACCCAAAGTCTTGGATCTATATGTTCATCTGTCCAAGCTTGGAATTACTGGAATTCATTTAATAGTCTAGCCTGTGCTTGTGAGTGCTTCCAGCAAAGGTCTAGTAAAAGTGTGGTGTTTGCCCTGGCCCTGGTGTCGGGGTCGCCTCTCCCTCTCCTAAACCTTTTGTCTGTTTTCCTTTGTTTGCAATTAATACTGTATCAAGTAAAGTTACATGTTTAAATGGTCATCACCAATAACTAAAACTAGGATAAACCATAGACAACTGAGAATTGAGCTTCAACTGTCCAAAATGAATTATGGAATTCCGGGGGGAGGGGGGGGTGGGGTGTGGTGGGGTGTACATATAATCCTCTTAATTAAATTTAAAAACGTGATTGGATGCATGCTAGTTCATCTGTTGCATACAGTGTGCAAGTACAAAAGATGTTAGCTAGCTAGTTTCTTTCATGCTAGATTAATTCATTTAATAGTAAACCTGATTGGGAGAAAGTTACATGTTTAAATGGTCATCACCAATAACTAAAACTAGGATAAACCATAGACAACTGAGAATTGAGCTTCAACTGTCCAAAATGAATTATGGAATTCCGGGGGGGGGGGGGGGGGGGGGGGGGGGGGGGGATGTACATATAATCCTCTTAATTAAATTTAAAAACGTGATTGGATGCATGCTAGTTCATCTGTTGCATACAGTGTGCAAGTACAAAAGATGTTAGCTAGCTAGTTTCTTTCATGCTAGATTAATTCATTTAATAGTAAACCTGATTGGGAGAATGCTACATCTATTGTACATGAATTCTTAAAGGTCAAGTTTTCTTATAGGTGTGAGATTATGTTCTTTAACTACTCAAAGTGTACTTATTTTGTAAGTAAAAAGCGCACTCATTGAAATCTAAAATTCACATAATTATAAATCTTTATGATCATTTTTTAATTTTCTACTAACATACGCGCTATTGTTTCTGCTGAAATTGCATTTATCATAAGTTCTCTTCCGTGTTCATGATGGAGTTGTTAAATTTGAAACAAAATGTATTATATTAGACGATATATGGGTGCATTAATTTCACCTTTATGAAAACTTGGAAAGAGTAAGTACGTTGACCTGGTCAACCGAACGTCATCTCTCGTTATAGAAGCTTTCCCAAAGTCTACATAAATTACCGCAAGTCATTGATTAATCAAGTACAAAACTCGTAATAATAGGACGTGTTTAGAGGTTTAATAATGGATTTGGAGATAAGCAGAAAGTCAAAAGCAAATCGCATTAAGAACAGCCATATTATTAAGGCCCAGACTGAAAACAGTGAAAAGAGGGTGAGGCCTCTTCAATAAAGAAGATACCATACACCGTTCAAAAATCTTTAAGATCATGCAGGGAAGAATCTATAAAATTGCACGTACAAAATCAAGCAACAAAACCCAAAGATCCGCAGATCTAGGATAAATCTGTTTTTGTTTTTTCCTTTCAATGGAATCGTTTTTTTTGTTTTAATCTGCAGTGCATTCTGGATACATTGGATCTTAGAAAGACGTGGAACCAAATTAAGATATGCGGAGGATTCGATCGATCATATAATCATATCTTGATCTTAAAAACAATGAAATCCAAGATTATTCCACATGGTTAGGTTACAGTCTTGATCATTGTGGTCCAGCTTTGCTCTTTTTACAAGCTGTAAAGCAAATTCCTATAAGAAGTTGTTTAAGTTGACAACAAAATTCTGATTTCATTTCGTATCTAATTCATGCCCTGCGCGCGCATACACTCTATACGGTCTACATTTCAGCTTGGGCTAGCTTATTTTTTATATGGGTATGTTCTCAAAAAGAAAACACCAGCTTATCATGTAAGATTATTAAGATTTATTTTCTTTTCAGAAATTATAAACCACATTGCCGAATTTAAAAAACTAAATAGTTATAATTTCTTATCTAAAGGAAATTTTTTTATTAAACAAGTATCTAAAGGCCATTTAATCCCCAAAAAAAATGCATTTAGAAAGGAGAAAATTATATATAAACCAAAAAACCCAAGCTTGTATTAGGAAAAACTCACCCATACGTTTTTTTTTTCTAATCTACACCAAGTTCCCATAATTGAACCTTCTTTATATGGTATATATATGTCTATAATTAAGATTTTTCTCATTTTTTAACTTGACTATTTTGCTCTTCAGATTAAATAATATGTAATCTAAATAAAATATTCCTTAATTGTAGCTAGATGTTTACTATTTTTTGAATTTAAATTATGACCACAAATTTGAAATTTATTATAACCAATTTAATCCTTGATTTTTCTCTTATTTAAAACGACTAATTGTCCTTATTTCTTCCTTTCTAATGTGAGCTATAATTTTTTTTTGTTAATAAATATGGTATTATATTTTTTTTATGTAGATTTTATCTTTTTCGACATGGTTAGATATTCTCTCACTAATGTTGTACATAAACTCTAGGTGGGAGTACTCTTTAGCCACTCATGGACTTGAAGAATTTATTGAGAAAAAAAAATTAAAAACGCCAGTAAGTTAAAACCAATGTTCACTAGCATAAACCTTAAGGAAAAAAAAATCACAAATACCTATAGAGGAGGAATTAACCTACACTAAATCATATATGTATACCTTGTTAGATACCTATGATTTGATTATCTACATAACAATTAGGTACTATAAAAAAAACCTCATATTTCTAGCAATAAACTTTGAGAAACAAAACACAAATAACAAATACCAATCGATGAGGAATTAACCTACATTGAATCAGATACGCATACCTATTCAGATACATAAAGTTTGAGTACCTACTTAACAATTAGGTATTATAAATAACCTTCTATATAGATATTGATTCATAATGCTTAAAAAGTTAAAATCAAGGGTCTGATATAGCATATACATGTGGGCGCTAGTTTCATCTATGATATGTTTGGGGCTTGTGGCATCTTTCATAATTTTTAACAAAAATAGGTTTTGTTATTTATTTTCGTTAATAATTTTATTATTTTTGAGTTAATAGGTTTGGGTGTATTTTAAAAGAATCTTATGAGGGTTTATATCTTATGAGGGTTTAATCTGACATATGATTAGGAATTTGGGTGTATAATAAAATTCCTTATTTAGAAAGTTATAGATCGATGTTCATTAAGAATTCTCATCATGAATATCCTTATTGGAAAAAGTATAAAATTTTATAACCACTAGTTAAATAAAATGGCTTTATATTTTGTTAACTTTTGGTTTTCTTTACAAAGTTGATTCCTGAAGTAAAAGCTAAAACTTAAACTGTCTGGATTATTGAAATCTACTGCATTTCTGTGATGAATACCTTCATATACCAATAGCACAAGTACAGGAAAAGTTAATAAGCAGCCAAAGAAATATTGTTGGAAAACCATCATCTAATTAATTTGGGGATACACGTCAAGAATAATACAACAAATTGTAATTCTAAAGTTCAGAATAATCATTATACTTAATTAAGAAGGCCGGCCATCTCATCCTTGCAGACTAATTAACAGATTAATTAGTTAAACAATATTGATGACAACCTCACAACTCCTGCTAATTTATCCACCTTATTTGATTCAAATATACCCGACATTCGAATCTATAAGTTACAATACAAATCAAGACAGACAATATGCTATGATATACGTACAAAGATACAATCCCACAAGCAGTGTTAATGCGATAACAGGTCATGGCAATATAATTGATTCTACAATGACCCGGTTCTGAACTATTGTCTACCGCCGGTACTCTTCTTGGCATTTGATCAAGAAGACAATGCACAACGACGAAAGAAAGAGGCTATAGATTCCACCATGTCATCGAATATCATTCGTTTTACTGACCTCCTTTTTGCTGGTATGACACTAGCAGTTGCAACGATTCGTTTAGAGCCCGATACAGCAACCCCCTTATAATTACTGCATGAGTTGTTCCTCATTGCCTTCTCCGCCATTTTTGATCGATCTGCTTCAGCTATAGTTGTTACTACCGCTTTGGTGACCCGAGCTCGATCTGCTCCCACTCTGTGATTGCGTAATAGTGCTTATATACATATATTTCAGGGAATCGATCAACTAGCTAGGACCTTAGAGAGAGCACCTTGTGGGTCTCACACTGTGCCAAACCATGACTGCTAGTGGGTCAACCATGGCGTATACTACCGGTTGATAAAAGCAATTTTCATATTTTCATGCCTGTTCTTCTAAAAATTCATTTATCTAATAAAATTGGAAATGGAAAGGAAAACCAATCTTTTACGACTTGCAGTGGAGGAATGTACTCAATGAGTATGAAAGCAAAGATTTTGGTGGTAAATATCTGATCTTCAAATCTTTGAGGGTTGACATGAAGTTATTGGCTGGGCCTTGGGTATTGAATGACTTCGTATTTGCATAGGTAAACATGCAGTTCAGATCCTTGAATAAATTGATTGCATGGAAGACTATTTTAGAGGTGCGTTTATGGCGAATTCTTAAGGCATCCACGTAGATAATTTATATTGAGTGATGTGGAGCCTAATTTTTAGACAAATTGATTGCATAGAAGACAATTTTGGAGACAAACTTGTGGTGAATTTTCAAATCATACACATGAACAACTTATGATAATAAAGTTCATGTGACTGTGAGACATGCACATGTAGGATAATCGGTTCTGAAATTATAATAAAATAATATGGAGTTCACATCTAAAACCAATTATCAATGTATGAAATAATCCAAATCCTTATCAACTCATAGACAATGTCCCCATTTTTCTATGTAGAATTCACATTCTCAACTACTCTAAATAGGGGACACTTCTTGTAATTTTTATATACATATTCTAGACTATATGTCCTCATTGTAACAAGAAACACATAATGCAAGCAGGTTGGTTACACTCTTGTTGATCTTTCTAAATATATGCGAAGAGTTTTCACTTTATAACTCCTTTAGAGAAATTTAAATTCATTCTTAGAGTAACAAATATTAATTTTTTATACTAATTTTTAGAGTAACCAATCGAACATGAAGTGGATGAATAGAACCCATCCCCACTGAGAAATATGAGGACAGAGATTTTGGCGCGTAAAACTTCTTCATAGGGGTTGACGTGAACTTGGCTGGGTCTTGAGCTGCAGCTATCCAAAAGATCATCATAGATCCTCCAACAGATTCACTGTAAGACTGTAAGATCATTTTGGAGGCACAACGTACGATGTTCATGTGGAGCCAGATACTAGTTACTTTCAAGCTAGATTACTGTATCCTTCGAAGGAGACACTAGCATAATGTAGGGTTAATTATACTTTGCTCGATCTCATCTCCAATTATAAGCTAGCTAGGGTTTTCAAATTACAAATCTATTCTTTAGAAAAAAGAGTTGTAATTTCTTTCATCAAAAGTAACAACAATTTATTTTTTTCACTCCAATTGTGGAAGTGTAGAATTTAGCATGGCTTTGTGTGATCATTTAAAAAGAGTAGGGTTAATTTCACAAATCACATGAAGAGCAGGCCTTGAGAATATAAAGGCTCAAGACCAAAAGGGACCAAACGAAAGGAAGGAAATCTACTGTCCCAAAAATCCCTATTTTAATATATCCTGTAAATAATATATCGCCACCTGTTTTTTCACTAATAGAGACTTAACAACATTAAGTTTTATTATTTTTAATCTCTTTATCAAATATTGTTTAATTTCAATCTCAAACCACAAATATCCTACTTTTTCTTTTGTTCGTTTTGATTGATCTTATCCCATATAAAGCCTTGAAGCTTCAGGCATGGCATATTGAAAATCCAAACGAAGTTTGGTCACCCAAGCAATTATCATTCAAATATCTATGGGTATCCACCATATTTTCCTTGATTACAATTTCCGCAATGGCTTTTGCTCACTTCGAATCAAGGGTGTAAGAATTAGCTACAGGACTTTGATATGGGGATTGATGAGAGAGAGAAGGGGATGAAACTTTGATAGCAAAAACAACTATGAAAAGACTGACAAATAGAAGAGAAAAAGAAGAGATCCTGATTCTAAAATCTCAGTTTTCCCCTTGAGCTCTCAAATTGTCATATTACAATCGTGCCAACCAAGTAATACCAATAAATCCTGTATGTAACCAACAAGTAATCGAATTCTAGATAAAACGAACTTGGATATGCCACATAACTCCAAGGCACAATACCACTTCAGATTAAGGTGAGCTCCATCGTCTCAACTCGTGACAGATGTAAATTGATGTAGAAGCATAGGAACACCAGATGAAGCTGTTTAACTGAATATGAAAGCTTCTCGTCCTCTAACCATCATCACCATGTAGATCTCAAGCAGATCCAATCAATCAAGGATCCATAAACACAGAAACCAACCCATACAGAACAGATTTGCAGGAATAGAGATGACGAACAGAGCGACTGTTGTGAATATGTAGGGGTGAGAGAATGCAAAACGAAGAGGTCGATCTGGTTTGAGTTTGGTATTTCCTATTATTTTTTAATTAAAAGTTGTATATACATCACATACTTGCTGGCCATAATCAGCACTTATGCTGCCGACATTACGTGTCAAAATACATCAGCTGTGTGACTACAGAAAACACAGCAACACAGTCAACACCGACAGACCGGCCCCAGGCCGAAATATGCTCCTACGCGCTGACACGCGCCACCTGAAGTTGTCTCTACAGAAAAAACCAGAACCCAACAAACTGAAGCATGTCAGTCCCACATCGAAAAGAAGAGTGAGGCAACTCACTAGTTTGGTTATAAAAGGTCCGCTTCTCTCTCTCTATTGATCATGCATTCATATAGCTATCGACCGCCACATTTGTCAATACAAGTATTAGGGGTGGGTTCGGTTCCGATCGGTTCGGTTTCAGGTCATAACCGAAAACTGCACCGAATTTAGATTCGGTTCGGTTCGGTTCAGTTTTAAAATTTTCGACAGTTGAAACCGAAAACCGAACCGGACCGTTCGGTTCGGTTCAGTTCGGCCCATTTCGGTTTTTTTTTTTTTTTTTGAAAAACATATTTCACCATTCCTACTTATACATCTTGTAGTCTTGTACTCTTTCATTATTGTAAATCTATAAGTAAGAAGTTTTTTGTTTCTTAATAAAGAATTGAGTCTAAAATTTTTAATATCCAATTATCCATCAACAATATAGTTCATCAAATTTTAGCATCCACATATGAAAATATGCATGAAATGGTAAAAAAAATATAGTCCAAAGTTTATAAAGTCCATCAAGTCATCAACACAAAAAGAATGAATCACAACCATCAACATATGAACTATGAAGGAGTGCAGTAGGGCATGATCTCAAACTTGGAAAGATGAAGTGTTCGACTTTGGAGGTAACATACCACTCCGACTACTTCCCACTGCAGCTCCACATGGCATCTTAAGTAACTCTACATTGACATAAGAGAATCACAAAAAGATAAACATTAGTCCAAAAAACTTTATATATCACAATCATATATAACATAAATATTACTTCATTAATCCAAAAAACTTTAACTAAGAAAATAGAAACAATTACCTCTTTCCGCTTCTTCACACAACTCCATCTCCTCAATAGTAGGCATATGATGTAGATACACATTTTCACTCCTAAGCCAATTTTGTGTACATATTAATGCCTCTACCATTCTAGGACTTAAGGAGCTACGGTATGGATCAATAATTCTCCCGCCCGTGCTAAAGGAAGATTCCGAAGCTATGGTTGACACTGGAATAGCTAGAATATCCTTTGCAATGCGGGCCAATTTAGGATATTTACAAACTCCATTCACCCTCCACCAATCCAACAAGTCAAAATCTCCACCATCTCCTTCAATAGGATCTCCAAGATACCTATCCACATCATTGTTGACTATCTCGGCTTTCTTTGCTCTTCTCCTTTGCTCCTTCTCTTTCAATCTCTTTTCTAAATCCGTTAGACTCTTACTTGAAGAAGAGATCCCCTCACTTGATACTTGAGGACGACTAACACCAATAACACCACTTTCCCTTCCATCTTCCTCATATACCTTGTAAAGCTCATACAAGAGATCTTTCACACTTTGTGTGTTAGCTTCTACATTTTCATCCATATCCCCATCTAGAATCTCAAAATAGTCAACAACTTTCTCAAGTTTATGACGTGGATCAAGAACAATAGCAATGAATATATAGTGATTTAACCTCTCAAAACTACCCCAATACTTTTGAAACTTGTCTTGCATGGGTGATGCAATCCCACACAAGCATGGATTCTTTTGTTCTTGCAAGAGACCATAAATAGAGAGTAAATCACCAAAAGTATTATGAACGGTAGGAGAATTAGAACAACATACCTTCAAAGTGATTTCATAAAATGGTCTCAAGAAATCCAGAAATTGTCCCCCATACTCCCAACCAACACTTGTCGGTGGCCCTTCTTTTGGCTTTTCACCCTTGGCACCTTCAAGCCATGCACAAAAATTACCCCCATCTTCATCCACCATTCTATCAAAAGCTTTTTGGAATTTCAAAGCCCGTTCTAACATCAAGAATGTGGAATTCCACCTAGTAGGGACATCCAAAATCACAAGCCCTTTGCACTCAAGTTTCACCTTTTCAACACATTCCTTGAAAAAATCAAGCCTTTGTGGGGAGGATCGAACATACCTCACTGCATTACGAATGGCACCAATAAATAGCTTCATCACACTCAACCCATCATGGACAATCAAGTTAAGAATATGGGCCACACACCGCACATGCAAATTCTTCCCTCCATGCAACACTGCATTAGGGACACCCCAATCACCTATTCTCTTAATCAACTCCTTTAATGCAACATCATTTGACGAAGCATTATCAACGGTGAATGTGAGAATCTTCTCTATACCCCATTCCAACAAACAATCCTCCAATAGCTTACCTATAGCCTCTCCCTTATGATTTGGAATCACACAAAAGTTTAAAATTCTTTTATGCAACACCCAATTATCATCAATAAAATGTGCAGTGAGAACCATATAATTAATGTTTTGAATAGAAGTCCATGTATCGGTTGTAAGAGACAACCTATATCTACTCAATTTATCCTTCAATTTTTTCTTTTCCCCTAAATAAAGCTTAAGGACATCTTTTGCTATTGTCTTACGGGAAGGAATTCTCCAATAAGGAAGAGCTCTACTCATAAAACGCCTAAACCCCTCTCCCTCCACATGAGAAAATGGTAACTCATCTAATATTATGTACTCCACACATAACATAGATAGCTCTTCTTGAGTGCAATCTACAGTACACAACTCAGTAGTTGATTTCTTAAAACATAAAATCTTTTGCCTTTTAGCTTTCAACATCTCAATATTAGGGGGATACTTTAAACACTTATCCATATGATTTAGAAGGGATGTTGTACCATTCTTCCTAGGATCAGCATAGTATTCTTTTCCGCAATAATTACATTTACCCTTAATTCTACCATCCACCACATTCCTCTCAAAATGATTCCAAATATCTGACCTTTCTTTTCGTTTCAATGCCTCAAGGATGCTTTCCACACTTCCATCATCTTCAATCTCGGTTGCTTGACTTTCTTGAGTTCCTTGAACTTCTGGAGTTGCAGCAGAAGTTTCTTTATGGGGAGGTTTTGGTGTTGTAGAACTAGATTCACCAACACTAACGAGCATCTGCAAAATAGAACCCAAACTACAGTAAGAAACAAAAACATAAACTGCAGTAACAAACAAACACATAAACTGCGGTAACAAACAAAAACACAAAACTGCAGTTCCAAATCCCATAGCACTAAAAAGAAACAAAATTGATACCTGAGATGAAGAGGTTGATTTCAAATTACCACCGATACTAGTAGCAGCAGATTTAGATTGCCTCCTCATAATGTTTGATACTAATCACTCCTATTCAAAACTGCATAAAAAATAGTAGCAGCAGATTTAGCTCACTGCATAAAAAATAGTCAAAACTGCTTCAAATCAGAAACTGCTTCAATCTATTAACAATTAATCACCAATTCACAATGCACATCAAAGTATCAAAATTCAAAACTGCTTCAAATCAGAAACTGCTTCAATCTATTAACAATTAATCACCAATTCATAAATAATCATTAAATCATTAATTCCATTATCCAATAATTCAATCTATTCAATCTATTAACAATTAATCACCAATTCACAATGCACATCAAAACTGCTTCAAATCAGAAACTGCTTCAATCTATTAACAATTAATCACCTAAATCAAACTAAGCGGAAACCACCTGCACATTTGTTCTTCACATTTCACACTTCAAACCACCTGCACTAAGCACTTCAAATCACAGAAATTGGAAACCAATTTGGGAGTTCCATCACAGAAACTCAGAAAGAGGAAACCATCAAACTAATTATGAAATCACTGAAGATGCTTACCGGATTAGAAGAGAAGATTTCCGGCGAGGTAGTGAGGGCGAGGCTGTGAGTCTGTGACTGCTCCGATTTCGTTGGGGGCCTCAGTGACGGGGCGACGGCGAGGATGCGAGGGCAAAGACAAGGACACGACGACTATGACTCGACGGCTAGGACGCCAGGGCTCCGACGAGGACTCGAGGGCAACGAACTAACGAAGAGGACGTGACGGCCACGGCGAGGCACTGATGAGTGATGACTTGGGCACTCAGGGTCTCGGCCTCCGAGGGCGACGGCGAGGCACTAATGAGTGATGACTTGGGCACTCGGGGTCTCGAGTTCTAAGGGGCGACGGCGATGACTCGAGGGCGACGAAGACGACTCGATCACTACGACTTGACGGCGACAGAGAGGATGCGAGATTGTGAGATTGCAAGGGGCTCCGAGGGCGACAGCGAGGACGCGAGGGGCGCCGGCGAGGACTCGACGGTGACTGGATCTCGGACACTCGGGTTGAATGAACGATTTGCTGGATGGGTCGAAGAGATGAAGACTGAAGACTCGAAGACGAACAGTCGAAGTCTCGAAGAGAGAGGCTAGAAGAGTAGAAGAGGGACTGAGGGAAAGTGAGGCGGAGGCGGAGTGGCGGACTGGCTGAGTGAACGATTGGCTGGATGGGTCGAACCGTCGAAGAGATGAAGATTGAAGACTGAAGACTCGAAGAGAGAGGCTAGAAGAGTAGAAGAGGGACTGAGGTCTGAGGGAAAGTGAGGCGGACTGGGCGAGGTTGACCTTCTGACTTAGGGTTTCTTCGTCTTCAAAACGACGTCATATAAGGTAAGCACCTGATCCCAAAACGACGCCGTTTCATTCAGGTTCGGTTCTCGGTTCGGTTCGGTTCGGTTTCGGTTCGGCCGAAACTGAAAACCGAACCGCACAGATTCGGTCCGGTTCAGTTTTTGCCCTTCGGTTTTGTTTTTTCTCCGGTTCGGTTTTTTCGGCCTCGGTTGCGGTTTCGGTGCGGTTTTTTACGGTTTTCGGCTACTTTTGCCCACCCCTAACAAGTATATCGTCTAACTTTAGCATTAGAGGAGCGAAGACCGCCAACCGCGGTCTCCCTTCTTGAAGCTGTTATATTTCTCTTGACAGATTGGTGGAACTTCACAAATCATACACATATCTGAAGAATGGACCCTCGTCCACGTTAACGGAAGCCGGTATCACATAGCGGTAAAACTAGCGTTAACATTTGGCGCCGTCTGTGGGAACTCGATTTTAAATCAAGTCATTCCCCATAACCTACCATGGCTAGCGGAAGCGGCGATGGCACTGAGGAACAAGCAAGCGAGCCCATCAACCCTCAGGCCAACCCCGCTAACCTAGCAGCTGCCACTCGCGAATTGTTTACCACACCGGTAAACACTGACCGTGAAAACCTTGACACCCTAGAGGTACCCCAACCACAATTTATGGTAGAAAACCAGACTGGCCCAAGCCATCAAACGTAAGGTCAGGATCTGGCAGACATGCTAGAAATAGCCCTGGCGGACCTACACAAGGCAAACAGAGAGCGAGAAAGAGAACGAAAGGAAAAATTGGAGGCTCAGAATCAGGTGGCGACGTTGTTGTCAAAATTTAACGAATTGAAAAAAGCACTAGGGACAAATACGCGATCAACTCAAAATTCCCAGAGCGCGAGGCTTAGCCCGAGCACAGGAACCAGAGCAGCACCAGTACCGATAATCCAGATGGGCGTCGCCCTTAACCCAGCTGAAGTAGCGGAGAGGGGACCACCACCGCCACCAATATTGGCACAAGAACAGGTAGCGGACTCGCAACCACAGTACGATAACTCATTCAGTGCTGGACAACAGAGGGGCACGGGGAGTGCACTGCCACCCCGCCAACAATTGGCGGCACCTACCCAGCAAATGCCTAGACCAACTGTCGACGCTACTACTTTGATACTGGAAAAAATGAGGGAACTAGAAGAGAGGTTGCTCAGAGCAGAAGCCAGTACACCACCGCCAACAGAAAATCTACTCTTTCCTGCCCGGCCAGGCCCATTTACCTCTAGGATTTTGCAAACCGTTAGACCCACATTTGCCAAAACTCCTAAGATAGCCCCATTCGGCGGCGCGACAGATCCATTTGTACACATGGATATTTTCAAAAAGATAACCAATAATAAGGGATTTGATGACACCACTCTCTGCCACCTGTTCAGTGAAACATTGGATGGCGAGGCAATGAGTTGGTTTTTCGAATGCTTGCCAAGCTCCATGGACTCATTCTCCGCTCTCTCAACGGATTTCTGTCGCGATTCATCCTCATGACAGACGGATACCACAACTCCAGCCAGTTATTCAGCATCCACCAAGGCAGTGATGAGTCATTAAAATCATTTGTCATGAGATAGACAACTGCCACATTAAGATGTCGGGATCTGGATAAAACAATGGCGCTAGCGGCCTTCAAGTAAGGACTCCTCAAGGCAAGTTTTTTGTACCATCTTAACTGTAATTGTACAAACGCCACATATGACTACGTCATGAGTGAGGCAGTCACACACACCCAAGCCGAGTACACCACATATGGCTCCACGCCACCACCACTACCACCACAAACTCCACTCAAAGCCATAAACCATGCCATGCCCCAAACAAAAATACCACCATACTGCCCAACGAGAAAAAAAGAGAGTGGCAACAGAGCAGTTACCAAGATAAGCGGCAAAAAGATCAGCAATATCACAGCAAAGGCCACAGAGCTTTCCACAATGACCATCGCGACAACCGTGACAACCGCTACAATAAGCCCGCCACAAATGCACAAAGATTCGAAGTCTTTACAGTATTCACGGCTTCATATGAAGAAATATATGATCAGTGCAAAGACCAAATCCCACCACCACCTTCAAGAAAATATCCCAGAGTAGGAAAGCTTAGAAACACCGGCAAATGGTGCAAACACCATGGAGATAGCGGTCATAACACCAATGACTGTAATGCCCTCAATACTGCAATTGAGTCATTATGCCGCGACGGAAAGCTAGAACGATACAAGGTGCAACAGCCACCACCAGTTGTTGCCAACATCGAACCAATAAGGAGAATAAAGACTATTGAAGGCGGTGCTTTCATAGGCAACTTATCACACAGAGCAAGTAAGCGTTATGAGAGTGTTAACCACCCAAAAGAAGTGTTCAACATCCGCTATGACCAATCTGTAAAAATGGCCAAAACTGGTTGGGAGCCAATCACCTTCTCTGAGGAAGAAGAGCGCGGTATCCAGTCGCCACATAACGACCCATTCTTGATAGACACTGTCCTCAATAGGTCCTTTGTCGGAAGAATATTGGTGGATAGCCGTCAATGTCATATTCAATAAGTTAGCCGTCAATGTCATATTCAATAAGTGTTACACACAGCTACAACGCAATAATAAGCTTATACAAGACCACGAATCGCTACTCGGGTTCTCCGATGACGTGACCCAACCCCTGGGATCAGACTTTATACACCTATCCATCGGAACAGCCCTGTACACAATAGAGATACACACTGAGTTCATTGTGGTAGATTGCTTCAGCTCATACAATGCCATTATCGGTCGCCCAACACTCAATAAACTGGAATGCATCATTGCTGGATACATGCTGCTCATGAAGTTCCCAACACCTAACGGCACTGGGATAGTCAGAGGAAGTCAATTAGTTGCACGTGAATGTTACTCAACAATGGTATCAAAGTCGAGGTACCGCCATGAAATTTTAACGGTAGCCAGCACTGCGTAGTTGATGGATAAGATTGATGATCCTAGGGATGATGAAGAGAAATACTACAAGAAGGAGCCCGTCAACCCTGAGACATCACTCCACATCATAAGCATCTCTGTCGAGCACCTAGAAAGAACTGTGAGCATTGATTCCCAACTCTCCCCTGAGGTAGCGGCTGAACTCACTCAGTTTCTAAAAGAAAATACCGTAGTATTCGCATGGTCGTACACCTACATGCCAGGAATATCTCCCGACATAATTCAACACAAACTCAGCATCAAGCCATCATTCTACCCCATCAAGCAGAAATGACGAGCATTTAATGAATAGAGATATCGGGCCATCAGGGAAGAGGTGACTAAGTTACGAGACATCGACTTCATTCGTCAAGTGCATTATCCACAATGGATCTTCAACATAGTAATGGTAAAGTAGCCCAACGGAAAATGGCGGATGTGTGTCGACTTCAAAGGTTTAAACAAGGCATGTCCTAAAGATATCTTTCCTTTGCCTCGCATTGATTAACTAGTCGACGCAACAGCAGGGCAAAAGCCACTCAGCATGATGGATGCTTTTTCTGGCTACAACCAGATTAAAATGCACCCCGACGATCAAGAATGCACGTCATTCACCACCGACAAGGGTTTATATTGTTACAATGTCATACCCTTCGGCCTCAAGAATGCCTGAGCCACATACCAAAGCCTGATGAACGCAATGTTCGCGGAATACTTGGGCAAGATTATTGAAGTATATGTCGATGACATGCTTGTCAAGAGCATAAAAGCTAGCGGTCATGTCGCCAACCTCCCATAGTATTCGCCATATTGCTCGAATACGGAAAGCGCCTGAACCCAGAAAAGTGCTTATTTGGCGTCACCACTAGCAAGTTCCTTGGGTACATTGTCAGCGAAAGAGGAATAGAGGCTAACCCCGACAAAATACAGGCAATCATAAAAATGAAGTCTCCAGAGAAAAAGGTCGAAGTGCAAAGCTTGCAGGGAAAACTGACAGCTCTCTCCCGGTTCATCTCCAGACTCACCGACAAGTGTCTGCCTTTCTTCAAGGCAATGAAGCCATCCCACTACAAGGTGGTGGACTGGACACCCGATTGTGAGGCAGCATTTCAAAGCCTCAAGGAATACCTGGCCTCTGTTCTATTACTCTCAACCCCAGTGCCGGGCGAAATACTATACATCTATCTTGCGGCATCAAAATCAGCCATCACCTGCGCAATCGTCCGCAGAGAAGCATCAGAAGAGCTGTCAGTATTTTACGCAGGCAGGGGCATGAATGGAGCATAAACAAGGTACCCATCACTAGAGCAACTAGCGTTGACACTCATTATGGCAGCTAGGTGGTTGTGCCAATATTTTCAGGCACATACAATCCATGTCCTCACAAATCAACCGCTGAAACAAGTGCTACAAAGTCCGGAACATTCCGGACACCTCAGCAAATGGGCAATAGATCTCAATGAGTTCGACATTGACTATAAACCCAGAACTGCCATCAGAGGATAGGCGGTAGCTGATTTCATAGCAGAGCTTACTAAGCCTCAGCTGGAACACATCACCGAGATACAATCGGAATATAACATTCAACACCCGGAAACTACTCAGGCAAAGAAATCATCGCAGTGGAGTTTTTACGTGGAAGGTTCCGCATGTGCCAAGGCCTGCGATGCAGGCATTATCCTCACAGGACCCGGAGGATTTAATATGGAATATGCCCTCAAGTTCGACTTCAAACCCTCCAACAACATGGCAGAGTATGAGGCACTCATCGCTAGACTGTTGCTAGCCATTGATTGCGAGAAGAAAATGTCGACATCTTCAGTGATTCACAACTTGTGGTGAATCAAGTCAATGACACTTTCCAAGTCAAAGATAAACAATTGGCGGCATACGTAGGGTACGCCAAGACCCTGCTCCACAAATTCAGCTCCTTCAATATCACGCAGATACCCCGCGAAAAGAATGCGAAGGCCGATTCCTTGGCACGCCTCACAACAGCTCAGCCACACCAGAGTCCAACAGACACTAGGGTGGAAACTCTCAACAAACCCAGCATCACTAAAACATTGGTGGAAATCTATACCATAGAGACAAGCCCCAATTGGATGGATGAGATACTCAACTACAAATGTGGCGGCACAAGGTTGAGGCCAGGAGATTGGTTCGAAGGGCAACAAGGTACAACATTCAAAATAGTAAACTCTACCGCCAAGGATTCACACATCCCAACTTAAAGTGCCTGACTCCAGAAGACAGGAAACAAGTCCTGACCAGAATACATGCAAGAGAGTTCGGCAACCATTCAAGAGCCAGGTCGTTAGCCAATCGCACCATGCGTCAGGGCTACTTTTGGCCGACACTAGGAAATGATGCCAAGGAAATATCACGATCCTGTCACAAGTGCCAATAGTTCGTAGACCTGCCCCATGCACCAGCAGAGCCGTTATCTATCATTATCGCACCTTGGATTCACTCCATGTAGGGGTTGGACACTGTCGGAAAACTCCCAACGGCCAAAGGTCAATTCAAATACATAATTGTGGCCATCGATTATGACAGTAAATGGGTCGAAGCAGAACCATTAACAGCGATCACAACCGCTAAAGTCCAACATTTCTTATGGAAGAATATTTACTGCCGTTATGGTGTCCCCAACACAATCATCACTGACAACGGAACGTAATTCAACAACGAAGAACTCATTAGCGTCACCGCTAAGCTAGGCACCAAAATGCGTTTCGCCTATGTGGTACACCCCCAAACCAACGGCCGGGTTGAAGCTGCCAACAAAGTCATAAAAAAGCTACTCAAAAAGAAGTTAGAAGACAAAAAAGGCTTATGGGCTGAGAAGCTCCCAGAAGTCCTTTGAGCCATCAGGATAATGCCAACAAATGCCAACATCGAAACTCCATTTTGTATGATGTTCGACATCGAGGCTGTCCTTCGCATCGAAGTAGCCCAACAAACAGCCCGGGTCGACGGACATAACGCCACAACAAACGTTGCCGGCATCAACCTCGACAAAGATCTACTAGAAGAAAAAAGAGACAAGGCACATCTGCACAACTTGCAAAACAAGTAGAGGGCATCCCGTTTCTACGACAACCGTGTGAAAGCCAGGAATCTATAACTTGGCAACTGGGTCATGAAAGAAGTCATACCACCACCAAAAGCACTCCATCCAACTTGGGAGGGACCTTATCAAATTATAGAGGTAGTAAGCCCCGACACATTTTCCCTAAAGAACAAGAAAGGAATCACATCCACACATCCGTGGAATACTCAACATCTCTGTTATTATTACAAGTAGTGGCACAACATGCCCACGAGCATCTTCACTTAGCTAATTTTTGCAAAGTTTAGTTAAGAAAAGCTACCCTACGGGTACTTATTTTTGTAACCAACTAGGTCCGCCCAGTCGTCAATGAAACGAGGAATTATTCAAACCATTGTCACACATGCACAAAAAAAAAAAAAAAAAAAAAACAAAACAAAACAACATAAACCAAAAATATATCAAGTCCGGTCAAAGACCGACACCTGCGCGCCCCATAGGAAGAAAGGCGGTATACATGCATGTAATAGGCCAATCTTAATCCCTTTAATGTTTCATTGACGGTTACGAAAAATTTAACGTCACAATCCTAAGGTCCTAAAAAAGCAAATTCCAAATCTAAAGCTGTTCACATTACTTAAAAACCATCACATTACAAAAAGAATAAAGACAGCACATGCGATTATCACTGCTAGGCTCTAATCCCGCCCACCCTCTACAACGAGGTCGCCAGCATGACGCTTGTCGACAAGTTGGAGAGTGCGCAATTGTTTCTTCTGCTCCTTAGTTGTCAGAGTCGGAGTCTCTTGGTTACCATCAGACCGCACTTCTTCACTGGAAGAACTATCCTCATCGCTACCACAAGATTCAGCACTTGACGACTCGTCGTCCCCAGTCTCCTCGGCAACTCCTGGCTCAGCATGAGGTGGTGCTCGTTCAACAATAATCTTGTCCATGTTTAGATACCCCTTATTGCTAAGCTCCTGAAAGTTGGCGGCGGCACCTTGCCGACCGGCATTAGTAAGCAGCTCTGAGAACGCATTAGACTTCTTAAACGCTTCCGGACGGACCTTGTTTTTTTCATCCTCCGCCAACTTAGCCTCCTCCTCCTGCCTTGCAGATTGAAGACCCGCCAACTCTTTCTCTTTGGCGGTAAGCGCCTCCTGCAGCTGAGCTATAATATCTTCTTGCTGAGCCTTTTCTTGCCTCAAAGCCTCAAACTCAGCACTTAGGATACTGATGGTGCTTGTATCGGCGAGAGTCTTGTCCACCGCCAGTTTGAACTTCTCCCTCACATCAGTAAGAGCAATGTCAAGCTTCGCAATATCCCCGGCAGTGGACTTATTCTTTTCCCTCTCCTCCGACAACTCACGTTGGGCATGTAGCAACTCTTCCTTCAACTTACGCTCATCTGCAGAGCCTTAGTAAAGATAAAGCTCATGAGCCCCCCTCAAAATTAGATCGAGGGAAGTCCCCAGTTTCGCAGAGATCGTTGGCCTCACAACTCGTGCATCACTGCCAAAACCTAGCCGCTCACACACCTTGTGAAGAAAGGCCTGCTGGCTAGCGGGCGCATTATGCACAAGCCTGACAACAGGATTGTCGGAAGCAAATCTACCGCTCCCGACATCTTTTTGACCACCCGATACATGTTTCTCCCCAACCTTGCTTTTCTTGGAACGATATGAAACTATGGCAGAAGAAGGAAATTTCCTCTTTTGCAACACCGCGGAAAGCCCAGCTGACGGATCGCCAACATCCCTAGTAGATGCACCAACTACCTTCTGGCTGCCAGGCTTGAAAACGCCTTTATCCGCCACCGTTTTCTTTATCCTCTCCCTCTCAGCATCCTCATCCGACAAGTCTTGACTCACAAGAAAAGCACTCTTGTCAGTCGACCCTTCCAGAACAAACCCTGTTTCCTAGGTTTTTTGCTCACCCTCATCCTCCACATTCTTCTCCTTGCCACCTGATTTTTTCTTCTTCAACTTGGCGCGATTGGAATGTAGCCGAGGCGCCAGAATTTTGGCCTCCCTTGCCATCGTTAACTCCCTCGTTTGCTGATCAACAGTCTGTTTTTGCACCTTTTCCGCCTCGTCAAGCATAAATTTGACATAATTCTTGATCCCACCAAGATCCGCCATCGCCTTCTTCATCACTTCGTCGATTCTTTTGTTCGAATGGATCACCGCTACAAAAAAAAAAAAAAAAACTGTTATGCCAAAAAATAACATTGCAACGAATTTGGAATCACAAAGAGTACACTTACCAGACTCGCGAGTCAAACGCAGACGAATAAGCAAGGACCAATGCGAAAGAACTCGCTAATCTAACCAGCTTTTATGCTCCCACCAATAGTGCACCAGACACACTCGCTCCCGCTCGATGTCAATCAGCTTGGGTCTCCAGCCCTCTTCAAATGAAACAAATGAGGGATCACATAACGGAGAAACACACGGTAGTACATAGCGACAAGTAGGCAAATAAACAAATGTTAGCAGTTAACACAAAACCCCGGTGCTAAACACATAGATAACAACCTTTTATCGCTTGCAATCTCAACGACACCCTGAAACGAGGAACTCTGGCCCCCTCTGGCCTCGTATCATACTCCCAACCCTCGGTGGCAACACACACAGCAGATCGCCAAGTTGTTGAAGAATCCAGGGTGTGCTCCAAAAGTTTCAGGGCACCAGGGTGACGAGTCAACTTAACTGTACCGCCACAACGTTTCCTCTCGTTGTACGTCAACTCGTAGAAAAATAAGACTTCCGCCACTGTTGGAAACTCACATCCCGACAAATCCCACAAAGCGGTCAAGCCCAGCAGCATTTTCCACATGTTTATGGAAACTTGACCTACGACAACATTCAACTCGTGGAACAGGTATTGCAGGCTAGGAAGTAGCGGCAGTTTCACGCCATGATGAAGTATAGATTCGTGAATAGCAGCGTAACCCTCTGGCAAGTCAATCACTTGTTCCCCCTTTTTCCAACGGCTGCAACTTCACAATGTCGGGTAGACGAAACCTATCCCGCAATTGGCGTAGTCTCCGCCATGACAAGATGGACGAAGGTTCCTCCACTCTAACACCATCGCTGAGAATCCACGAAAAGTTAGCGGGCCCGGAACTCTGACCTTCATCCCCAACCTCAAGTCTGTCATTGCGCTGCCCAGAAGCCCCGACACTCTCTTCACTAATATCGAACAGTTCCTCCTCTCTAGTACGACGAAAAATCTCATGCTCCTCACTTTGACGCGCTGCCATAGGTGGCGGTGAAATGGTCTACAGTGGGACAATATCCAACGGTTCCTCCAAGCCCCCTCCTGTAGAAGTAGGATGACGCAATGAATCAACAAAACCCCTCTCCGATGAATTAAGCGGTGACACATCCGATTCTTCGCTACTTGAAATATCAATAACGGCCAACATGCCCCACAAACACTCTAAACCTAGAAGTTAGCATTCAAGTTAGATCTAAGCCTACACCCCACACCTTCAAACCACATGCACAAACCCAAGAACAGTCGTTCAAAAAAAAAAAAAAACAAACCCAGACACCTTCAGACCCTCAAAACACAGCACAATGCAAAATCACACCAAAAGCACACGAGTCCAGAAGTACAAAGGTGTACCAAAGCAAAGAGAAACAGTCATCAACGCTGTCAAGAACGTACCTTGAATCCGCAGAAAGCAATAAAGCAGACCACAACATCCAAGAGAGGTCTCGCTCACCCAAGTCCCCCTTTTCTAGCAAAGGTCCTGCCTTTATCTTCCTTCCTCTCTTCTTCCCACCACACTCGACCTCTCTCTAATTCTCTCAGTTGACGAAGAAGATGCAAAATAAGTGTAGCACAAGAACTGATCGCAAACGCGAGTTATTTCCCCCCCCCCCCCCCCCCTTAAATACAAGTTCTTACCCTAAATCACGACCGTCATCGTTTGAGTAACCTTACTGTCAGATTACCACACGTAACACCCTCCCACTAACTGAGGTGACGCCTCGATTAAATCGACGCACTCATAAAAGCAACATTTATGACAAAGCGACATCGGTTCAGCAGCGGCATTTCCGCGCACGCCACCACTATCAACAATCCCCACATGTCACCCTACCCTGTCAGAAAAGCAGAGAATCTTGCCAAAATTAGATTTTATCCGACATATAGCCCTACTTACCGCTAAGTAAAATATACAATGCAACACTAGTCGGCAACCGGTTTACTCTTTTATCCGCCACCAAACTGAAAGTACCGCAAAAAAGTGCACAACCCAATACAAAGTTCACTCCCCGATACAAAGTGCACCCCCTGACATCAACTATTCTGTCTACGAAGAAAAAATACACCGTCATTCACCAGACCAATAAATGCCAAGTCACAAAACCCAACATCGCTAACCCGCCAAACAATTAAAAGGCATGGTACGCGAACCAAACCAGGTTGGGCAGAACACACCCAACCATGGACATACCGCCGATATTATCAACACACCGACCTCAACGAGGAGGTGCAATAAATTTTTTTTTTCTCCTCTGAGAAAGCGTAAGGGAACTGTTAATACAGCCCACGGCAGCCATTGATCAGGCCAATAACTTCCCGACACTTAGGTACTAAAAGAGTGGGATCACCACCTACCGCCTCATGCTGCCAGGCAGCTCCCCTCAACAAACAATCATCCGACCAAACGGAGGTCTTTCTTCTCCTGGGAGTGGGGGACTCCTTGGAGGGCCTAGTAGGGGCCCACCCGAAAGGACACAAGCGCTCGCTCAGACAAAATCCATGGTTGACGACGCACTCGCACTGATTATACCCGACATATAACTAAAGGTACCGCCTTAGTTGTGATAACTCCCCAACCAAGAAATCCCTCCTTGACTGGGGATTGGGGGACTTGTATATACATCACATACTTGCCGGCTATAATCAGCACTTATGCCGCCGACATTACGTGTCAAAATACATCAACTGTGTGACTACCAAAAACACAGCAACACAGTCAACACCGACAGACCGGCCCCAGGCCGAAATATGCTTTCACGCGCTGACATGCACCACCTGAAGTTGTCGCTACAAAAAAAACCAGAACCCAGCAAACTGAAGCATGTCAGTCCCACATCGAAAAGAAGAGTGAGGCAACTCACTAGTTTGGTTATAAAAGGTCCGCTTCTCTCTCTCCATTGATCACGCATTCATATAGCTATCGATCGCCACATTTGTCAATACAAGGATATCTCTAACTTTAGCATCGGAGGAGCGAAGACCGCCAACTGCGGTCTCCCTTCTTGACGCCGTTATATTTCTCTTGACAGATTGGCGGAACTCCACAAATCATACACATATCGGAAGATTGGACCCTCGTCCACATTAATGGAAGCCGGTATCACATAGAGGTAAAACTAGCGTTAACAAAAGAAATAGTCAATAACGGTGTTAGTAGGCCTCATCGTGTGGCCCTTGGGCCCAAAGCCCGCCTTAAGCCCGGCAGGCCCGTAGGGCCGAAGCCCAGCCCGGCCCTTCCATTAGGGCGGGCCAGCCTGACACTTTCGCAAATAGGGTAGGGTATGGGTCATACAAATGAAACCCGGCCCTACCCTACTGCCCGGCCCGATTGAGCCCTTTAGGGCTAGGCCCGGCCCGACCCTTAAAGCCCGGCCCTAACCCAACCCTCAAATTTATATTTTGTTTTTGTTATTTTTCTATTATATATGTATAAAACTATAGAAGTATGAACTTGTTTTGCATATTATCTCAATCTGCCACATTTTGAGGTCTTCACTGAGTCTCTCTGTTTGAGGCCCAAAGCATACAAGCCCAACTTGAAATGTCCAACCCGAGTCAAGACTCAAGTCTCGTGTAACCCTAGATGCTATCGACAAAGTCACAAAGTCTTCAGACAAAAACTGAAGAGAAACCGCCTCCCTCAATCCCTCTCAAACTCTCAGTATCTTCCTTCAGGCAGCAAAGTGCAAAGTTCAAACAGCAACCGTTGATCACCACAACCACCTCCGATTCCCAAGCCTCTCTTCGTCTCAAAGCCCTCTCAGCGCCAATCACCTCCTTCAATTCCCCTGAAAGCGCTCTCGGCGTCGGTACAACCACCACCACCTCCTTGATCGGCGAGGCCTCCGTCTCGATCTGTGAGGCTTGTTGGACGGCTGCGTCTCGATCTGTGATGTGGACGGCTGCATCTCGATTTGTTAGGCTTGGTGAATAGAGCCGTCTTGATCTGCGAGGCTTGGTGGACGGCAGCGTCTAGATCTACGTCTCGATCTGCGAGAGTTTAGGGCTGCATCTCGATCTGCTTCTCAATCTTCGTCTGGATCTGCTTCTCGATCTCGTTGTCTCAACAGCCTTTGAGCCTCGTGTCCGGCCGCCGGTTCAATCACCACCACTTCCGACGCCGAAGGTGAGGACTACGTTCCTGGTTTAGTGGTTTTTGTTTGTTTTGGGTTTAGATCTGTCTTCCCCCTCTCTCACCAATCTCACACTTCTTGTAGATTGAAGAATGTCAGAGCAAAAACAGAGATTGAAGATCTCCTCAGACCTCAGACCTCAGAGTTGTAAAAATGGTGACGCTTGCGGTGATAAACACCTATCTAGTTGGCAATCGAGGTACTCATTCCCATACACTTGGTGATTTCGGTGATGTTATATATTGAGTATTTGAGAAATTGACAGTTTTAGAATTTATATAAAGCAACGGGAATTTTTTTCACAGATTCCTAAATTTTTGTTACCGTTACAAGTTACAACAAAAATAGATCCGTTTGGAACAGTTGATGTGTCTGGCCTTTAAATAAACCTAGACATCCCTTTATTTTCATCTTGATATTGAAACTCTATTTTGAACTAAGTGGCGGTAAGAGTATGAATATTAGGCTATTAGCTAAACTCTGCTTATATGTGATTACATTATAAATTTTATATTCAGCATCCTTACCCTTTGTTTTTCTATTTTATTGTTTATGACAGTGCAAGAAATAGAAGCATTAACAGACTTGCAAGGAGGATGAGTTGTATTTTCTATTCAGTGGCTGTTGCATTTTGTTATATCCGACTTAAAGTAAACTTTGAACTTTCTCCTAATAATGTAGTGTATGTATGTACTTGTAACTTGTTGTATTGTTGGTACACTTAGTGTTTTTCTAGCTTAATTCTCCCGAGTGTGATGGATGAAATGTCCGAGTCAGTAACCAGTCCCATGGTTGTTGGTCCATAGATCCAAACCCAATACCGTTAATTGAAACAGCCCCAAAAACAGTCCCACAAACAGCTTCAAAACCTCCATTATCTAAAAAACAAATAGAAAAAAAAAAGATTTTGTTTGGAGTTTTTATGAAAAGGTTGATAGAGTTGATGATAACGTTGCTGTGTAATATGCTAAATGTAGTGTGTGTGCTCAGTTATTGGTACGTGGAGGAAAGAATGGAACTAGCCATTTACGTAGGCATTGGGAGAGTCATATAAGTAGTCAATCACTTGATATTAGGATTCAAATGCAATTAGGTTCAGATTCTAGTGGTAATGTACTAAACTGGTCTTATAATAAAGATTGTGCTAGGAATGAAGTAGTTGATTATGTCATTAGGGCTGAACAACCTTTTACATTTCTAGACAAACACAATTTTAAGGGAATGATTCAAAGAGGTTTTGCACCTCAATTTGTAAGGGCGGGTAAGGGCTTGCATTTTGAAGCCTCGGCCCGGTCCAGCCCAGCCCTAAGCTTTGTTGACTTGGTGAAAGCCCGGTCCTACCCAAAGCCCTAAAATTTAGGGTAGGGCTGGCCCTAGCCCTATGATAAGGTCTAGGTGTTAGGTATCTGTTAGTAGAAAATGATGTGGTGAAATAACATTGATTGGGACAAAATAGGGGTAGGGATTTTAGGGATAGCAGATTTCCTCCCACAAAGGAAATTCTACAATGTACAAGACATTTTCAATACACAGAGCATTTTAATATAAAATAATAGTAATATGTTTAATTAAATGAAAATCATTAAATGAATCTAAATTAAAGATTGGATGGCACAATGAATGAATTTATTCTAGTTAAAAAAAAATTGCAATTGAGAACCAAGATCGAATAAAAAACGCTAGATTTAGAGGACCCATTTAAAGTTGAATAAATTAATAGGACACTATATATTTTTTTTTTATGATCATGTTACATTAATAAAGCCAAAGTTCAAAATAATACATACACTAAATATGGACCCTAAACTGGTGGATTCTAAACTTGACAAATATTACTCATTCAAAACACATTTTAGCTTGCTTGCAGCACCAAGAAGGGAAAGCATCATATTTCAACAAAACGCTAGTTCCTCTCGAAGGCCCTAAAATAGATATCCGACCCATATATTATATTGGGTTCGAATGTGAAGGTGGGATTGGCTTGGGTTGGGATATGGGCCGTGGATCCAATAGAATAAGTTCACATCTGGGCGGATAAACTTTCAAAATCATAGGCACCAGCTGTCAGCCATTCGGGACAGCAAACATCAATATCATCATTTCACATTTTTTCACCTACTTTAATTTCTATTCCATATTCACCAATTATTCCAAATTTCCAATGATCACACAACCACTTGGTTCAAGTACCTAGGGATGCGTAGTAATAAGACAGAGATAGATTGTTGGGCTTAGAGAGGAACGCGCCCTACGCGTGGAAAAAAGGGAAAACCTTCGACAATGTGGTTCTCTCCCGGCCAAACTCGGTCGGCGTTCTGCAGCTGTGTTCTAGCCCGGGAGGGGATGCTGATGGTGAGTTGCGGCGGGCCTTTAAGGCTGAGGCATGGTCCCGGGAAGGAGGGTGGTTCTTTGATCTCAGGTGGGGAAGTCAGATCCCAATTTGGCCTTCTCAGTTTGTGGTTAACGGAGGTGGTTGAGTAATGATGCAAGGGTGCTTTCTGGCGATCTATGCTGTGGAGGATGAGATCGATCTGGTTGAGGTCGGCTGCAGGGTGGTGGGTCTGTTTGCGACGAGGCCAGGAGGCGAGGCAGCGTAAGGATGCGGTGACGCGGCGTGGTGGTGCGTGGTGGGATGCGAGTTGCCGATGGCAGATTTGGGCGTCACGACTTGTTTTTGCCCGGGGAGGTGTATGGCGGCGGCATCGTGACAGCGGAGGGCTTCGTCAGAAAGCTTGGTGGGATGAAGCACTGTTTCCTTTTGGGGAGGGGTGGTTGGGCCAGGCCTCGGTGTTAAGGCCTTGTTGTTTAGACTAGAGAGGGCCTAGTTCTTTGTTTTTAGTTAGGGCTGGCCTCGGGTCGGTTCTGCAGTTTCTAGTACTAAACCCGGAACCAAAACTGACTATTGCTTATTGGCTCAGGTTTGCTATTTTTCGGATCAAGAACCGAGGTAGAACTGAACCTACCATGCTCGGGTTGGTTCCTCGATTTTTCGGTTTCTCGTTCAGTTCCTCGATTTTTCGGTTCCTCAATTCATAATCTATTTGAAAAACTGGAATATTGCTACAAAGAAGGAGGAGGACAGAAGAAGAAGAAGAAGGAGGAGAATAGTTGTGGCGAAGAAGTGAAGAAGGAGGAGGACAGAAGAAGAAGAAGAAGAACAGAAGAGTGGTTGCGGTGATAAGAGGGAAGAGATGGGGGAGACTGATTAAAAAGAAATAAAGGACACTCTATCAAAAAATAATAATAATAATAATAATAAAGGACAGAGAAACTGAGAGAGAAAAGGAGGTAGTGAGGGAAGAGATGGGGGAGAATGATTAGAAAGAAATAAAGGACAGAGAAAGAGAAGAAAAATGGAGGTAGTGAGTGGCTGGCCGACAGAGACAAATGGGAATGAGAAAGAGAGAGACAAAAAGGATGAGTTTAATATTTCTTTTTTGAAATAAGGATGACTTTGATTCTTCAATCAAAGAAGAGAGGTATGCGTGGCAGAGAAACAAAAGATAGCCCACTTGCTGACATCAAACAAGGTAAAAATATACAATAATATAATAAAAGCACCTCAGTTCGGGTAAAGGCAAAAACTGAATATATGAATCGAAACCGAACCGTTACCATTACACAAGAACCGAAACGAAAAAAATGACTAAATTAAGAGAGAAACCCGAACCGAACCGACCCGGGACCGGTTCCTTGTTTTTTCGGGTCTAAAATCCCAGCCCTATTTTTAGTTGTGCTTGTTAGTTAGGCCTGGGCCTGGGCTAGCAGGTATTTGGCCCTGGTCCAGTGTTACATTTATGCTTTATTGTATTGCTTTTTATTTTCAATAAGTCCCTATCTACCGCACCGACCCTTATTTAAAAAAAAAAAAGTACCTCGGGATGCTGGCGAGTTATCCCATATCTCCTTGCCAAAATTTCCCAATGTTTGCTTGTAAGTGAGTTTATTGAAAATTTTCCAAATCCTCATATTTTCAGTTAATAGTTGTCAAGAACATCTCTTGACTATCGGACTCTACGCTTTTAGTTTTTGTTTTTGGGGCAGCAGATTTCTTTTCAAAATATAGAGTATGTAATGTCTTCAGTTAATGTAGTCGTCAAAAAAACAAAATCTTCACAGATCGACTTCGCCATCCTACTTTTATAGCCTTTAGCGCAACAGATTTCTTTTCCAAAGATATACTATATATCTAACGAGTTAGTGGATCCATGTAATCCAACTGATAAGGACGTAAGGGAGGGACCTGCTCGAGCCATAAGTTTGGAATCTGCAGTGGATTGCTATTTTCGACCATTAGATATGCTTTCAAAACGGTGTGTGAAGAGAGTCGAAGTTCTTAAGCAGAGCACTACTAGCTCAAGGACGAGTACCCAATCAAGTACCTGACCAAACATGATCTCCCAAAAGAGCAAGAAGGAGAATATAGAGTGGTAGTGGCATCAACTCGATCCCAATGTCTCTGATCGAGGACACGTCAAGAAAGCGAAGAGGGCTCCCCAGAGTGATGATTAAGAAGCTTCAGCCCACCCAAGTGGGTGGTTACCGGATGTAGTGTCAAGAGATCTAGCTTCCCTTAAGCGACTATGCGAATTGAGCCATTGGATGAATCGTTAACCACAGAAAGACTATTACCGTCAATTTCAAACAATACTGGATAAAAAGTCTTCATTCAACTCGGTAAAAACCCAGTTTGTGTGGATAAATCATAAATGAAGCAAAATTATTGGGTATGTGCAGAGGCTTCAGAGGGAGCAGCTCGAGGCCAAGATCCGACGGTGGATACGCGCCGCCAAGGCCTGCATGAGGATCGTCTTCGGCAGCGAGAAGAAGCTCTGCGACCAAATGGGCATCGGCACCGCCATCGAAGACGCTGCTTCATGGGGACCGTCAAGGGGGCGGCGACTCAGCTCTTCAAGTTGGCCGAGGCCATCAGCATCAGCCGGAGAAGCTCTTCAAGATTCTTGACTTACTACACGATGCTTTGCTTGACTTGATTGCTTGACTTACTCTTCAATAGCAGCTAATGAAAACGAAGTTCGTGCATGGTTTAACGGAGGATTGGAGGGCAAATTGATTGAAGCTGGTTTGATTAAAATTTAAAAGATATTTTAGTGGGCTCTGGGCAGTATCTTTAAATGATGTAGGCATATTTGCAGTTAATCACGAATACACCGCTTTAATTATCTTTTCATTCAAATATAAGGTCATGGCTTAATACAAGGGAGTCTCAACGTAACGACGCGTGCTTGCGGTAAATCTGGATATTACTGATTTGGACTTCTTGTTTTGGGACAGCCTCTCAACGTAACGGCGCGTGTTGTCCACGCATTTTCAACAGACCCGGGTGAGTGGTTACTTGTGTGGATGGAAGAAGACTGGTCTTGTTGTCTTTGGCTTGTTCAGGAGGGAATAATCGAAAAGCGTGCAAGTTTTTTCTCGATTAAGGAAAGGGTAAAAGTTGCAAGGCAGGATTAGAATTAGAACGGTAACCATCATGCAATATAGTGCGCATCAAACTTTTGTACTTTGGAGTGACAGTAGAAAAACATAAGGGAATAATTGGAAGTTTCACACATGTTTATGGCCCCACATCTATAACTAACAACTAAAGTACCTACCACTGATATAGTTCATGACATTATTAGCTTCAAATAGAGAGAAATACCTACTTTGATATATTTGATTCAGCAGGAAAAGAAGATCAATTAAACTCTTGTGTGATGTTCTTATTTGCTTGTGCTTATTGATAATTTAGGGATCATCATGGACTGGGTTAGGACCGGCTCTACCCTAAATTTTAGGACTTAGGGTCGGACCAGGTCTGCTTAGTCAAAGTCAATAAAATTTAAAGCCGGTATGGAACAGCCGAGGCCTAAATATGCTAACACTTATTCGCCCGAACAAACTGAGCAGCCAGGGCTGAAAGGGCCGGGTTTGACCGGCCCTCCAAATAGGGCTGAAATTGGTCGAAAATGGCCTTATTTTGTTTAACAAAAAGAAATACATTTTTTTCTTCTCAAAATGTAGCTCAATGATTATATAGTTAATACAAGACTCATTAATTTTGTTGATCATATTTAATACACACACAACACATACATGCATACATATATATTGGAATTAACTTATAACATTTATAAATATTAGTTAAGGTTGTTATATTCAATTAACTATGTCTCTAAATCTCCCAAAATTAATTTTTGTTTAACAATGAAAACAAAAATCAAAGAAAATAAAGCTTAAGAAGTTAATTACAAAGAAAGAGATAAGTTGTATGTTATAAAAAACAAAGAAACATATTCTAAAAATAGAAAATATAGAAAATTATTAGGACCTGATTGGGCGGGCTTAAAGGATCGAGCCGGGCTTGGCCCTAACGGGCTCAAACGGGCCAGGCCAAAGGGCCGGGCATGGCTTCATTTGCATGGCTCATACCCTACCCTATTTGAAAAAGGGTTGGGCCAGCACGCCCTAATGCAAGGGTCGGGCTTCAGCCCTACAGGCCGGGCCGGCTTAGGGCCAAATGATGACCCCTAATTGATATGAGTCATATGAATCTTTTGGCTATGATCAATCATGACCTAGCTTTGAATCCAAAAGTCCAATACCATGCATCATCCAGCTTGTGCGCTATTATTAGCAAATGTGGGGCAAAGATTTAGGAAAAGGACCAAGAATAATCCATATATAGAGATGCCAATCATCACCCTAAAGAAAACCAATAAATTATAAAAGTGCTTAATATTTTAAGGACAATTCTTAAGTTCACTCTTAGAGTGAATGAGCATATTCATCCTCTATTGAGATAATGCATTTTAACTTTATAATTTTCTAATCTAACCATTCATAATGCATAGCATCATACAAAGATTAGCTGTGTAAAAAATAATTAAATTGAAGACCTTTTAGTTATTCATTTATATGAAATATATGGACAGCTCATCATAAAGTAGTAAGTGTTATTAGAACCATCCATTTGTTTGATTCAATTATATAATTAAACGATTTCTAATTCGATTGATTTTTTACAGAGATAATATTTAAAAGCTAATTTAAGATATGAACCGGTGGATAAAAAATTAATTAAGTAAAAGTTTGTTAATCGATAATAGAGGTGGTATACTCGTTCATCCAATGAGTGAAACTAAGAATTATCCATTTAATGTATAGTCATCGAACCAAACTGGCAATAACCAAACATAAAAGAAGTGTAGAATGTATACATGATAATTTAATCTATACATGCTTTTTTCGTCAATACGTGAGTACGTGGAATTGGCGGAAAAAATCATGAATAAATCATAACCTTCACTCTTCATACACACCGGCCAGTCCAGTACATTCAGTACTCGACTAGAATTATCAGCTATGCATTCTGAGACGTCAAACCATCTGACTCTGGGATAATCTGCTTGGAATTGCTGGCACTTAGGATTTTTGACGTGGAATTGCCGGAGTTGGCTTCGATGTATCCAGAGGTACAGAAAATGGAGCCAATGAATTCAACAATGGAAAGAAACACCATAGTCTTGACCTTCTCTTTGCCGGCACCCAACTGAGACAACCACCTTTCTTCTTCTTGTTGGGCTCCATCGTCGCCGCTGCCGACGGCTGATCTGTCACGGTCCATATAGCTTTCGCACCCACATGGTTTTGAAATTTTGATACCATCGATTTCTCCCTAGCTAAGCTCTGAGACTATGTCTTTGTGTGTGAAATATAGGAATGTGAGGATGCAAGTGAGCGTTGCGAGCCTGCGAGTGATTTTAAAGAGACTGATTGACCTGTAAAAATATTGGGGACATTGGAACAGCCAATGAGAGCAAAATCTTAGCAAAAAACTCCTTCTGTCGAAGTATTGAGTGCCACATGCCCAGTAAATTAACAAGTGAGTTATTGCTTATTTCCCAGGATGAGAGTGTCATTAAGGCCTAGTTTTGGATTGATTCTTGAGCTGCTTTTTTGGAGCTGTTTCTGCTTTTGGGTCTAGAGGATGGTGTTTGGTAAAATTTTCCAAAAGCTGCTTTTGGTCCAAATAGTTTCTCTCTAAAACTGATTTTGAGAAACCACAAGTCCTAGCTTTTGGAGCAACTTTGGGGGAAAACACGGAGCAACAGTAGACAATTAGTAAAATATGTTGAATTACCAATTATATCCTCCTTCTTTTCTAAAAATGACATTGAGACAACTAAATGCCTAAACCCAATCTTTCATATGCAAATTCCTTCTCCTCGACCCCTTCCTCTAAATACATGATCTCGATGTCACCCACCAAATTGAGCTTCAATGAACTTGATGGCCACTGTGTTGACTTGGATTCGGGGATTATTCTTTTTGGGTATTTCAATTCAGTTCCCTTTCTTGTCGAACCCGATTCAACGCCTGTTTGAGTGTGACCCGGCCGTTTTGTGGTTGGAGTTGTGGCAGAGGTAGAGGAGCTTTCTGGGTTTGGTATGATTTTTGTTTCTCTGAAGTGATACTTGAAAAATGGCTACGTCCTGCATGGATGGTAAAGGAGTAATGGATAATGGCAAGTATGTGAGGTACAAACCTGAGCAGGTTGTTGAAGCCCTTAAGAGGGTTTATCATGAATGCCCCAAACCCAGTTCGATTCGTCGCCAACAGCTCATTAAGGAGTACCCAATTCTCTATAACATTGAGCCTAGTCAAATCAAAGTTTGGTTCCAGAACAAAAGGTATTCTTGTTTCATAGCTAATTGTGTTTTCTTCATCTATAGGCTTTGTACTCTATTTCATTTGTGGCTTAGAGAATCTAAGCGAAAGAAAAATGAATTTTTTGGTTTGGATCTTGAGTCTATGATTCTATGAGCACGATGAAAGTGTACAGGATTAGTGTGAAGATCAATAAATCTGGATTTCAATTTTCTTCTTTTATTAATTTTTATTAATTTCTGGTGAATATTTGGTTGGGGAGAAAATAGAACTGGAAACGGATTGTTTTCAACCCACGATATATGTGAAGCATGGTATATATAGGTGGTGGAAATTGCTTTTGTATGATGTTTTGTGAATGATGTTGACAAGTCTTCTTGTATTGCATCTTTCAAGCTCATTCTTTTGTAAAAGATGCATAGGCATACGAACCAAACCAGTGTCTTTTTCCTAGTATTTAGAAATAGACGTGAAATTGATTACTATAATATTGCTGCAGATGCAAAGAAAACTAACATGGAGGTATCCACTTTGAAGTGTTTGGCAATTTTTGTTCATTACAAGTGTTTGGCTTGTTGATTACTTTGGTGGGATTATTAAATTTATTCTTGTATGTTTATCAAAGCTAACCTGGAGATATCCACTTGAAGGTAAATCTGTGTTTATCAAATTTATTCCTGTATGTATATATAGATATTCTCCTCTTGCACTTCGTACTGTCTTTGTTCATAAGAGTGAAAATGTTTATTAAATTTCTTCTTCAACTGCTGCCTTTGCACTAGTAATTAAGCTAGAATCTATACCAACAAGGTATCTGTTGTTGTATGTATTTATATTGACTGCTTCATGTGTTCATCTTACCAAACACTTAAAATTGTTTTTTGTTCTAACAACATTTTTGAAAACAATTTACCAAACACTCAGCTGCTTCTTTTCACAGCAAGTTCGGAAGTGCTTCTTCTCACAGCACAACAATCCTAAACTAAGCCTAAGTATGTGAGTCTATTCATGGAGCTGGGTTAAAAAGGTTTACAAGTTTGCCTCCTTGTTAGCTTTATTTCCTCTAGTTACTCTGTAGGTTAATAAAATCTTTGGGGTTGTTAGGAATATGATCTTTGTGCTAACAAAAATTAAGAAACTTATCCTCAAATATACAAATTATAATCAAATGTGCATAATTTGTAATTATACAGACTTATAGTTAGTTAGTGGGTCGGGTTTGAGAGTGTTAGAGAGGACAAGCTTTTGTATCGTAATGAAAAAGCCCAACTATTGTGATATCATAGTATACTGAGTAGTAAAAAAACCATGATCTAGTACATTGTAATTTTTTAAATAACCCTGCTATTGGTTGTGCTTCTCTCCTACGCGCCCGTGCACCTACTCCTGTTGCAAGCCTCTACCGCTACTCGCATACCCTTGCAACACTACATCCACCTAGCACCGGCCTCGACCAGGATTGCAAACCAGTTGTAATCCTAGCTTAGGATCAATAGCACATCTCTACAGCCTGAGGTCGCAAGCCAGCAAGCAGCAGCCCCGCGCGCCTTTTACTGCTCCTGTCCAGCGCGCAACCTACCAGAAGCAGCCCCGCGCAACATTCATCTATCAGTTTCAGCAACTAGGATTGATAGCAGTTTGCAATCCTATAACAAGGATTGAAACCACGCTGTAATCTTACAAATCGGTTCGCTAGGACTGAAGTTTGTCTACAATCCTACATGTCTGTTCGTCTAGGACTGAAGCTCGTCTGCAATCCTACAAGTCGGTTCGCCTAGGACTAAAGCTCGTCTACAATCCTACAACAAGGATCGAATACTCACTTCAATCCTAAGAGGTATGTTTTACTAAAAGTTCTCGTTTTTGAAGTTTTTCAATCTTTTCTTCTTTTTCTCGGGCACTTCCAACATCCCTTCTTCTACCCCCTTTCCTTCTTCATAGGGGAGACCAAAAGCTGAACTGTGGGGGTTCGTGCTCACTCCAAGCTTGGAGCTTGTAGAGTCCTCCAAACTTAATTAGAGTTTGTTGAGATGTTATGATCAACCACAAACACATCATTGTTTCGATCTAATCTAATTCCTCTTGGAATCAGATTTATTGGAAGTGACTACACTTAGAAATCCCTAAATTTCTTAGAAGCGACTACGCTCAGAAATTTCTATTGTTTACGTGGTAGCCTTTCACGCTCCGAAACTAACCATAATTTCCTTGTTCTCTTTCAGGATGAGTAACCTAAACAAACTGGACTTTGCTCTATTGGGAACAACTGGCTCTAGATATCACAGGTGGGTTTGTGATGCACTAGCATCTCAAGGTCAATGGAATCCTTGAGATGATTCTCGAGCCTTGCCAGAACGTGCTAACTGTAGAGCAAGCTCAAACTTTGGAAGCAAATAGAGCAGCCTTAGAGGCAAATAAGGCGAAAACTATCATCCTAATGACTCGCTATATGGATGATTCACTCCAGTACGAGTATATGAATGAATAAGACCCCAGAAGGTTGTGGATCTCACTCGAAGAAAGATTTGGCAACGTCCGTGACTCCCTACTTCCTAACCTAGAAGTGAGATGGCATAGCCTCCACTTCTGTGATTTCAAGTCAGTTATTGACTACAACTCGGAAGCACTTCGCATTAAATCTTTAATGGAATTCTGTGGTCAAGAGATCATAAATGCGATGTTGATTGAGAAGACTCTCTCTACCTTCCCCGTCTCTGCATTGATGGTTGCTAAGAACTATCGAATCAATATTACTGTAAGACAGATCATAAGGTTTCATGAGCTTATTGGAGTTATGAATGTAGCTGAAAAGAATGACAACATCCTTGTGAAGAACTATAATTCGAGACCCGTGGGAACAGAGCATATTTCGGAATCCAATGATAGTCACGCCCCAAAGGGACAGCGCCAAGAGCGAAACCTTAATCTTAGGGATACTTATGGACGTTTTGGTCCATATAATCGCTCTACTTAGGAAGGTAACCGTCAAAATAAGCGAATACGGAACCGAAGAGGTCAATGTGGAAAGAGAGAAGGAGGCAATGCCTCTGGCCATGTTGGTGGCGCTACCAACACTAAGAGCCATCTAAATGACGCTTTCAAAGAGCCTCAATCAATGGAGTCTGAGCAAAGAGATGAATGTTCTCGATGTGGAGTATCTGGTCATTGGGCACACATTTGTAGAGCTCGTGAAGAAATTGTCACCCCCTACAAAGCATATTGTGAAGCAAGAGAAGCTCACTATGTGGAATAAGAAGATCAAGAAGATAATCTAGAGTGAAGGGTTGAAGATTACAAATCTAGCTGGGATCAATAGATCCCCAATTCTATTAAAGTTTTTATCTTTCCAAGAGATGTAATAGGCAATTGCCATATATTTTTGCACTAAATGTCAATGGTTTAGCCATTCTTCAAAGTAGGCTCACCCAAAGTAAGTGTGATGTCTATGAAGGTTCTGAGATTAGTGGTACTTAAGCGAGCCTTGCTCCACCGACATCTCTCCACTCATCTGGTCATATTTATTTTGGAATTACCGAAAGAAGTTAGACGGCTACCATTATTTTGCATTAGCTAGCATTTTGGATTAGGTTTTCTTTTGTCAAAGAGACAATTTGGCTTATGAATAAAATTTCAAGTTCTTTTCATTATGACTCTATTTTGATTATGAGCATATGACTTTGTGCATGACTACGATGGCTGGGCCATCAGTATTAATTCAAGGACATGGAATAGCCCCAAGTTCCCTTGCCAAATGGCACCTTGATTACCGTCACAGAAACTCTCTACGCTCATAGGGCAAATCGCGCCTATGAATAGCCAACAGATTATATGCGAAAACGCATGTAGAGAACGAAATTGTGTTCCTTTGCAATACCTCTAACGGTTGCAAACAAAGGTGCATCTTAGAGAAGTTTATGCGTCTCTCTAGTAGACTCTATGTCACTATTCGAGCTAATCCAATAAAATTTATGAGAGAAGATCTCTTGAATTTAGACATATATTGGCTTTGTCACGATATGATAGATCATCCTAGTCATGATAGGATGATCCGTCTACTGAAGACTTCACATGGACATCCATCCTTTTGAGCGAAACGAAGCAAGAATCGAAAATTGATTCCCAGACTTAGCAAGACCGCAGCAACTGTAGCCTTTGGCATTGCTACTGTCTTGGGCCACCGAAAGGACATAATGCTATGGTTGTTCCTCTTAGTGGCCATGACACCATACATGCTAATTTCTATGGCTCCAGCGCCATGATGGGAGATGTAGTCACACATTTTGCTTCTAAATAGTGCTACAAACGCTCAAGCCCAACCAAAATCCTCATTGATTGATTCTAAGGTCTCTCGCTCATTTTACAAAGCCTATTCCTTACGGGAAGTTAGGACTGAGACCGTCCTATGCAAAGGATATGAAAATACTCATTTTGTTCTTCCACCGAAATCCGTGGGGATTCTGTGGACTGATTCAACCAACTTGTGGACATTTAAATATCTCATGATGTTGGTTGGCACGCAAACTCGCTGGTCACGTGTTGTGCCATTGCCCACTTGTAATGCTGCTTATGCTTCACTCCTAGTACATATCATATGACAATAGGCATACTCCCCGGATCATCCTATTCAGTCAATTGGATTTGACTATGCTAGAGATTTTACTTCGAAGACTTTCGATGGTTATTGCAATGGGACTGATGTTGGACATCATATTCCCATAAACACACCCAAATGGTCTCACAGAAACGACTACAATGGTAGTCCAGACATTGGTAATGTGCATCACTATCCTTATATCCGCTTGGGGTGATGCAATATCGCATGCAGTTATGCTAATTCGTCTACGACCTACCACTACTCAATGTATCTCTGCGTTATAGCTAGTGACCAGGTACAAGTATTTTGTACTTATGCACATTTAAGTGAGTCATTTATGTGCCAGTTGCGCCACCACATCGCACTATAATAGGTTCTTATAGATGAATGGGCAACTCAGTTGGATTTGAAACTCCAACAATCGTCCGCCACTTAATACCCTTGCAAGGCGATCTCTTTACCGCTAGATTTACGGATATCACTTTGATGAGACAGCATTCCCAATGTTAGGGGGAGATAAGAACACAAATGTTCAGCAAGAATGACAGGAATTGTCGTGGTCTGTCCCCACTATGTCTCATCTCGATCCCTGTTAAAGTAACGAGATCACACATATTTGCTACACATATGCCTATAAGGAAGGACATCCCTACGAGAGGACGTAGCGTCACCCTACAATGAGGTAGGCATGGTGCCAACGCCAAAGAGAGTGGCACTCTGGCGTTATAGGTCATGGCCCCAGCTAGGATGCATGGGAGGCCTGTGGATTCGAAAGATACTTTGGCACATTCCAATCCTTTGATCATCAAGACACAAAACCCGTCTCATGAGAATCTTCCTGATTATGGTTATCGTTGGGGGAAGCCTTAAAGTCAAAACCTATTCCGGAGAATATAGAGCTCTATGAAAATTACATTAGTGTACATGAGACGTGGGACAGAAACTCCATCATAATTGATTATGCATGACAACATTTTATTGCGCATGATTTTGTTGAATCTGATGATATCGAACCACGCTCCGTTGATGAATGAATACCAACGTAGAGAAATTTGGTCTAAATGAAAAGATGCGATCCAGGTTAAGTTGGATTCTCTAAGGAAGGTTTTTTTGCCAGTGATGCCAACACCTCCTAACATAAAATCTATTGACTAATGGGTCTTCATTAGAATGCGTGATAAGAAAAAGAGATAGTAATCTCGCATTATAGTGCAAGGCTTCTCACAAACGCCCTGCAATCGACTACGATGAGACATATTCTCTCATAATGGATGTCATTGCACTCCACTACCTTGTCAGTTTGGTAATTTTCAAATAACTGAAATCGCAGCTTATAAATGTGGTCACTACGTATCTCTATGGCGATCTAGATACGGAATATACATGAAGGTTCATGGCGAACTTCATTTACCCAAGTCAAGTGACTCTAGACCATGAAGCGCGTTTGCAATAATGTTAAAACGCTCACTAAAGTGACTACTTAATTGGGAAGGGATATACCAGCGCGTTTCCATAACAAGTTTCAGATTCTATCGCGGTTCATGTTGGACATGATCTTCATTGGAAGCCATTAAAGACTTAAGGGAAACCGCTGAACCCTTGAAATCCGATTTTGAGATGAAGGATTTTGGGATAACACGATTATGTCTCGGTTTGGAACTTGAGCATCGTTGAGAGATGCTTAAGGGTTTTGACAAGGTCAAGCCTTCAAGCACCCCTATGATCGTCTATAGTCTTGATTCTGAAAAAGATCATCTTCATCTGAAGGATGATGACGAAGATGTACTAGAGGCGGAAGTGCCTACATAAGTACAATAGGCGCATTATTGTACTTAGCACCATGCACAAGACCGAACATCTCATATGTTGTGAACTTGTTAACTAAGGTATAGCTCTGCGCGATGCCATTAGATTGGTGTAAAAGATATCTTTCAGTACTTGAGATGTACAATTGATATGGACTTGTTCTATCCCTATAGAGAGATGATGAATTCAGACCCATCACATACCAGGAACGCCACCAACACTGGCCTGCATCTCCTCTCCCCATCCCAAAACGAAGTTAGCGTTTTAGAAGGTTTTGCTGATGCTGGGTATCTCTCTGGCTCACACAGAGGTCATTCCCAAATTGGTTAAGTGTTCACCATGGGTAAAGACCGTGATAACTTAGAGGTCTCCAGAACATACCCTAGTCGCTATATCTTCGAACAATTTAGAGACTATTGCTCTTCATTTTCATGAATGTATATTGGATTGAATCCATAATTACGTATGTTCGAGCAATTGTGGTTTGAAGTCTACCACATATGAGCCTACGAGCATTTAGGATAATGCTGCTTGTTTTGAACAAATGAAGTAAGGCTACATCAAAGTGACAACACCAAGCTTAATCAGCAACAACAGACTCTCCTCAAGATCAAAGTGAACTAGGTTGAATCTGAGGATAGTGTGGCATACTTGCTCATTAAGTCATTGCCTAAATTCCATTTTCGAGAAACATGTCCGTAGCATCGTTTGCGGAAGTTATCTGAACTCCAATGACCGTAGTCATCAGGAGGAGATGCAGACGTCAGGGCGAGATGTCTACATGTATGTTCTCGAAACGTGAAAGGTGTGTTGTGCTCTTTTTCCCTTTCGATCAAGGTTATTTTTGTCCCACTAGGTTTTTGTTACTCGGCAAGGTTTTTAATGAGGCAAAGAGAGAAGCACCGCGTTTGAGCAACATAATGGGGAGTGTTTAAATAAATCTGTATTTTGTGTTTGACCCAAACTCTAGGTTACTTGACCTAGTGGTAATAGGGTTACATTAGAAGGATCTAGATTCCTATTCAATGTACGATTACTTTCCTTGTACAGTTTGGATTCGATGCATTGTAATCCTCTATATAAAGAGGCCATTATTATCAATAAGAATACACAGCAAATTCCTCTCAATTTCAGTTTCTCTACAACATGTACTTGTTTAATTGACGACCTTTATTATTGCCAAAAAGTTTTTAAGTGCTTCATTAAACCATTAATGCCGTTAGCATTTTTCATGTACAAGATTAAGTGGATGTGTATGTATTGGGGACCAAGTCACAACCCCTCCATGGTAAGTCATGTCCACTTTTAATTTTGAGTTTATTTATGGCACATCAAGTAAATTAATTCAAATTAGAGACTATTACCACCATTACTAATATTTTATGATAAATGACCTAAGCTTACAAGATATAAATATATCATCTTATAATCTTATAATTTTTTGCTCACCCTATCCTTACATATGTTAGTGAAAATCAAACTCATGAGTTATGATATTTACAATGTTGGAATTATAACTTACCAACAGATCACAGCTCATCAGCAATCTTCAAATTAATTTGGGGATTCCACAAGATGGGACCTGAGTCTAAATCATATGTGAAGTGGTGTAGTTGAGGACTTGAGGTTTTGGAGGCCTAGCCTTAACCGACAGAGGAAAGACGTGGATTGAAAATGACTTATTTTAGTTTTTTCTCAAAACAGAGAAAATGACCTTATGAATTTTGCCCTCCAGCTAGAAAATGGAAAATAAAAAACCCCAAGAGTATTCTATCAGTACAGTCAATTATCAAGTATCAAGTACATACTCTATAGCTCCGTATAAATACGATTACTTAAAGCTCACCCCACCGGACTATATGTTATCCATGCTGGGTTTTGACTTTAGACTTCACTGTTTAGAGCATACCCGAACGGACTATTTCTTGTAAATATTTTGCACGTTCTTATACTATATGTCCCTATCGTACTAAGAAAGACAAAATAGAAAGCTGGTAATTACACTCTGATTGATTTCTTCTAGTATATATGTACATATGAAGAGTTTTTGCTTTGTGATACGTTTAGAGCTTTGACCACTTCAAATATATATATGAAGAGTTTTCACTTTGTAACTCGTTTAGTGTTTTAATTTCATCCTCAGAATTGGTCATTTATACTTGTTACAAAATAGTTTAGTACTATGCATCATATTACTTTGTTGATGTTAAGGAAGAGTAAAATAGTCCAAATCAATCTTAATGTTAAACATTTCTACATTTAATCTCATTAGATGTTGGTATGTTGTGAGCTGTTGGTAAATTATAATTCCAACATTATAAATGTGATGAATTTGATATATGTAAGGAAATGGTGGGTTAAGTTTTTTTTCTAATTTTTTTTTAAATCCCATTAGATGAAAACGTCACACCACCAAAAAAAAAAAAACACCAACTAAAAGTGAAGTTTGATCTATTTATTGCATCAAACATTGATACATATATAATTATTAACAACCAATGCAATATTTTTTTTTTCTGATACAGCAGATGGTCGGTGGCCGAAAAGTAAAAAGAAAAAAAAAGTTTTCTTGTAGAATGAGACTCCTTTATATGGTTATTCAGGTGAAAACAGTAAAAAAGCCTGCTCATACTAGTCATGGCCTCATGGTAGGATGTTTGGCATGGATCTCGGAGGCTCGTAGCGTTCTTGGAAGCCATGATTATCTCTAATTCGAAGCTCTCTATCTCTCTATCTAGTAGAATGAGATCAAAAACTCTCTAACTCTTTCTAAACTCGAGAAACCTTAAGGCCCTAAACCGTTTTTCAATTTCTTTCTCGTCCGGCGGCTCCAGAATGTCGGTGCTGGCCTCCGGCCTCGCCGCTGTCATGGGTTTGCTTCCGGATGGGAGATCTATATGCCCATAGGAGTTGGTCGGAGGAATTTGCACGGGTTTGGTCAGAAGGTGCGGCTAAGTGGGCGGCGAAGGCGGTGTGTGTGCTTACAGTCCAGTGGTCGATCTCTGCTACTGGGTTTGGGATTGGCAGTGCCATGGTTTCGATGTCAGTGGAGTTTCAAGGCCTGGATCAGGGATTGTTTTTCTGGGCTTATGCATGTCGTGACGGCGGGGCTCGGAGCGGCTTGGATCACCTGGATGATGGCGTGGTGGGAGACTCGTGGCGATGCTGATCAGATGTGGGTCGGTCGGAACTTAACCATACGGTGATGCACAACGAGGTGTTGGTGGGAGATGGTGGACTGGATCGTACCAGATTGATGGGCCTGGGGCCAATTCCTTGGTGGACTACCCTATTGGGCCACGAAATGTTCGGCTGGGGTTCTGCCCTAGTCCATTGTTTATTTTGGGCTAGGCTTTAGGCCCTTGGCCCAACTCTATGTTTTTAGGTTTTGTCTAATTACAATAATTGATAATCCCCACTACCTTTACGTATTTGATGTCTAATGAGTATGTCTATTTATATGTACCACTGTGGGTACTATCACTATCTTCTTATCTGTCTACGTCCTTAAATGGCAACGGAATGATATGTACCGGCCTATTCTGGCTTGTGATGAATGATATTATTGCCCTTTGGGCCTATTCAAAAAAAAAAAAAAAATATATATATATATATATATATATCTCTCTGACGCATAACCAATAGGATTTTGGTTTTGGGTATGTCGAATGTGAAATATTTGATTGAGTAGTAAGTCGCTTTGTATCATTTTTTTTATTAACTAAAGATATATTTTTTTTCTCTTAATTTCAATTCACCGTTAGCAATTGATGACAACAGAAATTTGGTTAACTAGTCATTTGGCGGGATCTTTTACAATATAACTTTTTTTTCTCTATTCATGCTAAATATAAAACGGTAGTGGGGCAAAAAAGATTGTCTAATTACCATCACATGGTTCTGAAAGCGACATGTACATTAGTAGGAATTACGTTCCATTTTGACCTATGGGTTTCAATTGTTCATACAACACGTTCGTGCTGGTCTTGATATCAATCTGGTCAATCTGATCGAACCCTAGGTAGCTTGCTTTAATTTGTTTGCTTACTTTATTTTCAACAGTAACATTCGTTTCTATTCCAAATCCCGCACTATTAGAATCGTAAATTAGACTAGCTTAACACAATAGTACACTAGCATGCCACTGGCTAAGTTTTCATTTGGTTACTACTATGTAAAACTAGTATGCTACTTAGAGCAGATCTACATTAATGTACTCAAGGAAACATGCATCAAACATCGAAATTTGTTTCACGCCTCCCTCTCTAATTGTTCTAAAGAATCTTTCAATTAAATTATCTATACGATAACATTAATGCCGCAAATATAACACGTTTCATTTCCAAAGTAGCTAATAGATAGTCATAAAAAGGCAGTATACCATCGTCAACATGTTGTTGTTGCTTTAGCAATTTGTATGATTCGGCATCACATATACGCAATATATGTACGTACACACATATATACATTATAAATATCGATTGTTAATGATTTCATTCTCTTTGTGGCATGGTGGCAAAGATAATTAAATCCTCAATCTCCTAAGCTAACTTAACAAGTTAATTAAAATGAAATTTTAATTAAGTTGAAATGCTCCCTCTCCTAAAAAGTATAATGGATCTGATCACATTTGTAGGCTTTGTACCTGAGTCATTCTATACTGGTAATACCGGTATGGTCGATTTAGTTGTTTTCTTGTAATATCTTTGGTCGGTATTTCCCTAACCCCAAAAACAGAGCATGCCGTAGAAAGATATCAAACCCATATTGAAATCAACATATTAGCATTCCAGTGGGTACCCTCTGTACAATTATGTCTGCATCATTAATTTGGGACTTGCATGGATTTCGCGTCATATGGACTGTGAAAATGGAAGCAGGTGGGTTCAAACGAACATAAAAAAATGGAGGAAAACATAAGGGAATAATTTGAGGTTTCTGGGAGAATTGAGTTTTCACATATTCTTGACCCCACATCTTTACATAAGTAACAACTTAAGTACCGACACATATTCTTGACCCAACATCCATAAGTAACAACTTAAGTACCTACCTCTTACATTGATCATCACATTATTAGCTTCAAACACATACTTTGATATGTTCGATTAAGATGGAAAAGAAAATCAATTAAACTCTTGTGTGATGTTGTTGTTTGCTTGTGCTTATTGATATGAGTCATATGAACCTTTTGGCTATGATCAATCATAACCTAGCTTTGAATCCAATAGTCCAATACCATGCATCACCCAGCTTGTGCACTATTATTAGCAAATCTGTATGGGGCATAGATTTAGGAAAAGGACCTAGAATAATCCATATATAGAGATCCCAATTCTGGAATTAGCGATACTCTAAAAAAGTAAAAATTACCAAGAAATTCCAAAAGTGCTTGATAAATATATAGTTCATGGAATCTACAGGCAATAACCAAACAAGAAAGAGGTATATATACGTGGGTACGTGGAAAAACCATGTATAGATCATAAGTATCATAACCTTCATTCTTCAGAGACACCGACCGGCCCGGTCCAGTACTCGACAGGAATTCTCACCGGTTATGGCTTCTGAGAAGTCAAACCGTCCGGCTCTGGGATAATCTGCTTGGAATTGCTGGCACTTGGGATTTTGGACGTGGAATTGGCGGAGTTGGTTTGGGTGGCTCCAGAGGCACAGAAAATGGAGCCAACGAACTCAATAATGGAAAGAAACGCCATGGTCTTCACCAGCCTTCTCTTTGCCGGCACCAAACTGAGAGTACCACCTTTCTTCTTGTTGGGCACCGTCGCCACCACCACCGGCGGCTGATCCGTCACAGCCCACACAGCCTTCGCCCCCCCACAGTTCTGAAGCTTCGACGCCATCGATCTCTCCCTAGCTAAGCTCTGAGACTCTTTCTCGATGTCCGTCTCTGTGTGAAATCTAGGAATATGGGGATGCAAGCTAGTGAGGCGCTGCGAGTGATTTTAAAGAGATTTTTCAACCACTGTAAAAATAATGGGGACACTGGAACAGCCGATCAGAGCAAAAGTTGAGCATCCTTATGACGAAGCACTCAGTGCCACGTGTTCAGTAAAATTAACAAGTGGATTATGGCTTAGTTTGGGATTGCTGTGCTGTGAGATGAAGCATTTCTGAACTTGCTGTGAGAAGAAGCACTTCCGAACTTGCTGTGAGAAGAAGCAGTTGAGGTGTTTGGTAAATTGTTTTTTAAAATGCTGTGAGAACGAAAAGCAATTTGTAGGTGTTTGGTAAGTTGCAAGACAAAAGTGCTTTGGTTGGGTATAATTACCAAAATGGGCATACATGCTAAGATATGCTAATATTGATCATAATTTTGTTTTTTGATTATGTAACTATACCCAATAAAAAGAAATTTCATGTATTATTCTTGTACCCTTTGTTGGACTGAATAAAAAATTTACTTTAAACTCTTCAATATGCATATTATGTTTTACTATTAAACAAAATAAGTCTAGAATATTTGGATTAATTTTCCGACCATAGTTCAACGGGAACCATTACACAAAATAAATTAAAGTCACTTGAAATTTGCAACTAAATGCTAAGTAGATGCATTCATTAGACTTTGTGCAATTGCATTTCTTAACATCTCCATTTCTTGTCTTCCCGGACCATCTCCATCATGTTCATTATCCTCCATCTCTTCACTAGTCTCTTCACTTGCTACCCCTGAACATGTTGTCATAAACAGCCATCATTTCAGGACTAATTTCCACGTCCCGAAACTTGCGATACTCTGGATTGATCTACAAAAGAAGAAGAAAAGAGAAGATTGTTACTTATGATAATATTGATCACAAAAACTGAGCAGCAAATGCAAACCCGAATGCATATATTAAATTACATTTCAATGTTGTATTTGTAGCACCTTACCACGGTACCGGTTTCTATTTATAATTAAAATCAATTATAAACATGCAGCTGAACACTATCTTTAGAGGCAATGCAGACAAACTGTAACAAGATACACAAAGTTATTCTCTGAGCAAACAAATCAGGACCCATTTATCATTGAGTGTAAAAAACAAAGTGAAGAATCGAGATCCAGAATAGACAACTATGGCATCAAATTTTAGTTCATTAGAAGCCGAAAGAGCTACAAGGCACTGATGAAAGTGGGAGACAAAGCTAATTGTACAATTACCTAAAAGTGATTTTTTTATGCAGTTGTTTACTAAAAATGAATAATAGGAGCATATGATCAGATGCTTTAAGAGAATAGATCCTGCATAATCTAGTGTGTTAATTAAGAGTTCAACCAACACACTAAATGATTAAGCTAGCATTTCAGCAATGGCATCAATTTACAAACTAAATTTACAAACTGTTACCCTTAGGAAACAAACCTGCCCATTATCAAACACTTGCCTTACTGAATTAAAAAGGCACAAAACAGAACACTCCATTAAGCATTCACATTATACACAGAAGATTTACAGAGCTTCGGATGGAATCCGAACAATTTAGAGATCCAGAACATAGAATATATCAAGAGATTTCGATTACAACAAGCTTAGTGCCTTATAGAGGAAGCAAATACACACCCCCAACCGTATTGAATCTAACTCCATCAGAACTTCTTTTTATGTCGTTTCAGTTTTATCATTTATTAGGAATATCCATAAAATCCATTCATCAGATCCATTAAAAAAAGTCCACGAAAGTGAATTCAAAAACAACCCCAAGTCCTCCAACAGATTGCCAAAGCAAAAGGGAAAACAACTGCTCAGGTGGGTACATAAAATCATAAATTAATTAATCTTTTGGCACCTCTATATATATATATATATATATATATCTTTGTCCACCTGGAGCACGTTAATAACTAACCCTATAGCTTGATTGATTAATTAAATTAAGCTTTAGTTAATTATTAATTAATAGATTGTATGCATATGTTGCATGCGTGAATTGCAGATATCGTTGAGATGGGTATATGAGCAAGGGGTGAGCATGGTAGCGAAAAGCTACAACAAAGAAAGAATGAGGCAAAACCTTGATATCTTCGACTGGTCCTTGACTGAGGAGGAGTTGCAGAAGATGAGTCGTCTTTCACAGATCAAAGGCTTCGTTTTTGCTTCATTTTTGGGACAGCATGATCTACTGCTTCAGATTGACACTAGATTATGATCGAATGATCGATTATTCATTCCATCACGTCAAGATAAGATACCTAGACAACCATAAAACGGAAAATCTCAGTCCACAAATATCAAGATCACAAATATCACGTCCACGAATGGGATAATATATGCTGGGAGGAGGAAAAACAAGGAAGATATGGAGAGTGGTTCTGATGAGGAGCTTACCAAGTACGAAAGGAGGTTGAAGAAGCTGGGGTCTGGGAATGCTTTGGGTTTGGGGCGTGTGGCGGAGGAGCGACGGAATCGGGTTTTGAAGACACAAGAGAGATCGATTGATGGGAGGATGTGTTTTGAAGAGGAGGCTGGGAAGAGAGAAGCTGAGCATAACAAAACCCTCTCTGGGTCAAGGTAAAGTCATAGAAAAGATGAGGACATAATAGGAAAAAAGAGTAAATTTCATTTAATCAATCCATGCTCACTCCGTGTTTCCATAGAAGCAGCTTCCCAAAGCTGGTATTTGGCTGCTTCTCAATTTCAGCTTCTAGGAGAATCAATTCGGACCAAAAGCTGCTTCTAGCCAATTTACCAAACAGCATAGCATAAGCCCAAAAGCAGAAGCAGGTTCAAAAGCACCTCCAAAATCAATCCCAAACTGGACCTATATTACCCAGGTTGATAGCGTCAATAAGTACACGAGCACGGAGCTGGGTTAAAAAGGCTTACAAGTTGCCTCCTTGTTAGCTTTATTTCCTCCAGCCACTCGGTTGCCTGTTGGGTTAATAATTATGCGTTCTTTTGACGCCAATTGACCCACCACCAACAGTGCAAATATTTGGGGCTGCTTTTTAAGAGTTAAAGCCTGACTTTCCGGTTTGTTAAGCCTGTTAAGGAGGCCATATTCACATCTTCTGTGAGAGTGTGAGGGAACCTGAGTTCTAATTAACATGTACTGTTGGGTTCGTCATTGCCTGTGAGACTAATTGAGCTGCGCCGGTAATTTTACCAAGCACTAGCTCTGGAGCTAAAAGAGTTTCCACTTGTAAAATTTTACTTCACTCAAGATCTAACCTGATAGTAATTTTTTTCTCTTTAATTACTCTTAAATCACAATAGAAATGGCAAGTAACGTATTCTTTGGTGCAAATTGAAAGTGTTCTTCCCAGCCAGCATAAAACTCTCTCAAAAAGGGCTAGTAGGTTTGACTCGTTGGCTTAAATAGGAAGCTTCGCGGATGCTTCTGTTGGTAACTAATTAGAGAGTTGTATACAAAGTTTGCCTGGTGGTTCGGGGTCGAAACCCTACAGCAAAAAGGGCATTTTGAAGGGGAAAGAAAATATTTTTTTTCGAAGAGGAAAAGAAAATTACAACACAAAGTGTCTAACAACACCAAAACTAAACTGATCTAAATTAAAAACCGAGCTAGCTGAAATAGGAAGTTTATCTCGCCAAATAATCGCATCCGAAGATTGATGCCCAAGGGAGGCAATTGAGTCCGCCACAAAATTTGTTTCACGAGGAATATGAGAGAAAGAAATTTCCTCAAACATACTAGATATGCCTCGGATCGATTAATTTGCACCTTAATAGAGTAATAATTGTTGAGAATATGAATTTTTTGAGAGATAATTCATGACTTTATAAAATGAGACCTAGTTGAGGTCTTTCCAATCAACGGTTGTGGGACCCACATTTCGATCGCATTTCAACAAATAAATCGTTAGATTTTTAGATATTCATGAGTAAATCATTTCTGTAAATTTTCAACTAAATTAAAAATAATTAAGACATTTATAATCATAATTTATCATTTATAAACATCAACTTTCATGTTTGACAGATGTGGTTCGTCTATTGATTTGATATAATCGGTACCTTAACAATTAGCAATTTGAAAAAATAAATTCTGAAATGATCTAAACATGCACACCTAAACATCTAACAATTAATTTTCCAAAATGTAATTGAAAAATAGGTCTCCCAAATTGTTGATTAGAAAGTCTTCAACTAGTCCTCATTTTAAAGATATTCAATGAAGCCTCTCTTTTATAAGGATATGGGCACCTCATCCATAGTCAATCGATTTTAGTTGTTGTGAAACTCATATTATTTTATCAATCTATGTAGAATTTTCCAAGCACAGGAATATCCTCTTTGTGTAAACAAAAACCAAGAAACTTGATCTTCAAATATATAAATTATAATCAAATGTGTAATTGCTGTTATAGACTTGTAGTTAGTCAGTGGGCTGGACTTGAGAGTGTTAGAGAGGACCAGCTTAAGTTACGATTACAATCATTGTTTGGTATAATACTATAGTAGACTTAGTAAAAAAAACCATGATCTAGTATACTATATATATATATATATATATTTTAAATATGACTGTGTACTTGCTTAATTAACGATCTTTATTGTTGCCAGAAAAGTTTTAAGTACTTCATTAAACCATTAGTGCCGCAAGCATTTTTCATGTATTCTTAAGTGGATCTGTACACCAGGTCACAACCCTTCAATATTGGTGAGTCGTGTATACTTTTAATTTTGAGTTTATTTATGGGATATCAATATACTGACATATTAAGTAAATTAGTTCAATTTAAAAACTACTATCACTGCGACTAATATTTTATAATCACTGACCCGAGCATTGAAAACGTCACACATCTAAATAGGAAAAGGCAACAACAAATCTTGTTCTATTCATTGCCCCAAACATTGACATATATATAACGCTTAACAACCAATGCAATCAGTTTTTTTTTTTTTTTTTCTCTCATACAGCAGATGGCCGAAAAGCAGAAAGAAAAGAGGTTACCTAGTAGAATGGGGCTTCCTTTATTTGTCTATCAGGTGACAACAGTAAAAAAGCCTGCTCACAGTAGTCATGGCCTCATGGTAGGATGGTTGGCATGGGTCTTGTTGGCTTCATTGGGCTTTGAACAAGGAGGGTTAGGGTCCGCTCCAGGGGACGAGGAAGAATATTTGCTATGAACACGAGGGAGAAAAGGGGTCACAGAATTGACCATGGCATCGAACACCATTCGCTTCACCAATACTCTCTTTGCCGGAATCAACGTTGCGATCTTCGGTTTAGACTCCGAAACCAGAACTCCTTTGCTAGTTTGGTTCTTCTTCTTCACCTGCATTGCCTTCTCTGCCATTTCCTTGATGGTTGCAAGTAGTGTTTGAATGTTTGATGTATCAGTTGCAGGCCTCACGGGGTTTATATAGCATTTTGAGAGAGAGAAAAGGGATTCCCAAGAGTTTCCCAGTCTGCATGGATTGGAATATTTGCCATCTATAAATGAGCTGGGCGCTGCCCATGGAAAGGTTTGGGGATTAATTATTAAGTGTAACCTACTGTCCTCCTCACCTTTTGCATTTAGGGAACTGAGGGAATCCTAATTGACGGCAAACTGGAGCTGAATTGTTTCCATCAAGCTTGTACTTTGTCTAATTTTCTTCGCCCTATTCCCCAGTCCTGGCTAGCATCCATTTGAAAACATTCATGTGATTGAAATGGTCCAAGTCATAATCACCAAAAAGAAATTGACATCCAATTTGTTTCAGTACAGTAGTTTAACGACTTGGGGAGAGCAATCTACAGTTCGGGCAAGATATATAGAAGCCCAGTACTTTTGTATTTGGTGCTCTGAGTCGAAGAGAATTTATCAATCAAACATACACTGCCAATTAAACCCATGAGGTTTCTACTCATTCGGCTATTTTATAACAGGAGGATGATAGCAGTCGTCCACTCTTCTATCTAAAACGATATAAGTGTTTAAAAAAATTCAGAATATGTGTCTGGCTCATATTGTAGATTACTTGAGCTAATTGTAATAAGATTTTGAATTAGAGATATTCATATATATCCGACTCCTATTACCAATAAAAGCACAACTCAATTTTCTATTAATTTCAATTTTTTTAAAATACGTTATCAGTAAAAAATCTTAACCCTAAAACAAATATGATCCGCCGAAGTTTTAAGAGAAAAAACTAGAGGGAAAATCTCGAATAAGCTGCTAGTCAGTCTATTTTCACCCAAAAATCTGCCACGTGTCAATCAAAGATGAGTGGCCTTGGTGCAACATGTGAACACCACACAAACAAGACCGCATTTTGCCATGTGTCCAATGACTTAAGCTGATGATGATGTCATCAGCATCCACATGAATGTAGATGATGTCAGCATCAGTTGTTTTGCCCACAAACGCCACATGTCATCCAACATTTAATAGGATGTCGCCATTTTAGCATTTATATTTTCTTCTGATTAAACTTCAAAAATTACAAAAATAGTTTGGGAATTCAAAAAATTCACCTAAAAATGCTACGAACTCATGGCGACCTCTACTTTCTACTTTCAATCTCAAAACAAAAATCAAGTAACTTCAAAATTTGAGATTTCACAGTGGTTGTACTGAGGTTATGGTGATAACTTCTTCGGACTTGAATAGAGGTAGAGGGTCAGGGTCTGTTGAAAAGGAGGAGGAGGACAAGGAGCTATGAATGCAACGAAAAAAGGGTGTCACATAAGTGACATAACTGACCATGGAGATTCAAACATCAATTGTTTCACCGATTTCTTCTTTCCTAGAATCACGTACACTTGCAGTCTTGTTTGGTTTAGAGACCACTGCTGCCCACCGGACTATTTGTAACTTGTAAATGTTATGTAACGTTTCCATATACCATATGTCCCCATTGTAGCAAGAAAAACAAAATAGAAGGTTGCATTGGCTACACTTTGCTTAAATCCATATAAGAAGAGTTTTTTCTTTGTAACCAGTTTAAAGATTTGATCTATTCAAATATATATGAAGAGTTTTCACTTTGCGACTCATTTAGAGCATTAGAGATTTAAATTTCATCGTCAAAGTATCAAAAGTTAATCTTTTACACTCGTTACGGAGTAGTTTAGTATTATGTATCATATTACTTTATCAATGTTAAGGAAGTGTAAATAGTCCAAGTCAATCTTAACATTAATCATTATGAAAATTTAATCCGAGAAGATGAAAACGTACCACCACAAAAAAGGTAAAAACCAAAAACTAAAAATAAAGTTTGATCTATTTATTGCCTTAATTATACCATGAAACATATATAACCATTAACAACCAGTGCAATCATTTTTTTTTTCCGGTACAGCAGATGGCCTAAGGCTGAAAAGCAGAAGAAAAACAAAACCTAAATAGAATGATACTTGATTTATTTAGTTATTTAGGTGACAACCCCTGCTCACATTAATCAATTGCTTACACTAGGATGGCTGGCATGGGTGTTGTTAGCGTCATAAGGCTGGTCAAGGTCTGCTCCAGGGGAGGAGGAAGATGACGAGCCATTAAGACAAGGGAGACAAGGGATCGCTGAACTGACCATGGCATCGAACGCCATTCGCTTCACTGATATTCTCTGTGCTGGTATCACAGTTGCGATCTTTAGCTTAGAGGCTGCCGAGACAACTCCCTCGCTATTCATCTACATTGCCTTCTCTGCCATTTAATTATTGCTTGGTGGTTGTAAGTACTAAGTAGTGTTCGAATGTTTTGTGTATCCGTTGCAACTCATGGGTTTATATAGCACATTTTGAGACAGAGTAATGGGGGTGTACTGTTTTGGTCCGAGTGATGAGTTTATTTTTCTAACTTGGGAATAAGTACCATGCATAGAATTTGATCAGCTTACTTAAGACCCTAACCTCCATACTTTTTCCAGAAGGGACTCCTAATTCCTAATGGAGTAATGGACGGACGCGAAATCCCGGCGCGCCCGAGTTAGCAATACATGGATTCACATGATTAAAATGGGTAATATGCTCTTGACATTTAGGTCTTTCTTTAGTGTTAGGGTAATTACTTCGCTCTCTCCCCCGTCCTAGCTATCATCCATTTAACAACATGGAATTACATGATTAAAATGGTCCGAGTCTTAGTTGTCGGGGCAAGCAATATTGGGCAAGATATAAAGCCTACCCGGTACGTCCGTACGTACTTCTGTATTCGGTGCTCTTTTGAATCGTTAAACTCTGCTAATTGAACCCATGATCGAGGTTGCTATTCCTTCGGCCATTTTAAAACAGATGGAAGTTAACTAGTCGTCCATCTAGATAATTTAAGTGTGTAGGCCAATAAAAGACTAGGGCAGAGTGAAAGAAGCTATAACCATGATCGAGATAAAACCATATAGCAAGCAAAGGGCAAAGGCTTAAAGCACGTACATCTATTTCTTCTGAATTAATGTAATCAATTGTAAATGAAGAAATATATGCAATTAGGTTGCTTCCAAAACCTAGACTTGGGTTTTGACATGGGTCACGTCCCAATTTTGGGTCTCGATTCCGTTAATTAAGCCTTGGAGGACATCTAGGTTTGCTCTCTTTTGAGCACGACTGCTTCTCCTGGTCATCTCTAGCTCAAGAGAGGGGTTATTCCTCGGCAGAGATGTGTGATTGATTAGATTGATGTTAATTTGGATTATTCCTTTTATTATGCATGTCATCGTTACAGTTGGGCCATGCTAATTTTCTTTATAATTAATGTCCCTTTTCCGTGGATTTCCCTAAAGGGACCAAACAAGAATAGCCTTGGTAGTCTGGCACTCTGGCTGGCTTCTCGATCTTGCTTATGAAAAAGACCGCGCCACTCTGTCTATAGTCAGTTAGTAACAACCATAGTGTTTCTTGTTACCATATTTGGACTACCAGAAACAGTCTTATTTTCAGAACCTGGCTTATTCAAAAAACTCTGATGTTATTAAGACTCATTCTCCTAATATTATAACATTATTAAGTGGTTTCCTCCTCCCTCTAATTTTATTAAACTCAACTTTGATGGTTCTGTTCGAAATAACAAATAATGTGCTGCATGTTTTATTATCCGGAATGATCAGGGTATTCCTATCCTAAAAGGCTAGGTCATTCTAATGTCCTTGTAGCTGAAGCTTTGGCTCTAAGAGCAGGCCTACAAGCTGTTGTTCTTCACGGTATGTCAAACATTAAAGTTGAAAGCGACTCAAAGACCCTGATCTACTGTGCTAACAATAAGATCACTGTTCTTTGGAAGATTCATAAGCTAGTTTTTGACATCAAAATGTTGGCTTCTCATTTCTCGGACATTGAATTCAAGTACATTTGGTGTGAGGCGAATTTTCTTGCAGATGCTCTTGCTGATTTGGGTCACTACACTAACATAGCTAGTTGGAATCATAGCCTCTTTCTGTCCTTCATGCCTTTAATTTTGACTTTCATGGATTAGGTTGTTTTAGAGGTTCTTCGCTGTAATTTTTCTTTCTTTATCGAACAAAAACAATAGTGTTTCTTGAGTACGTAATTAAAGGAATTTGTAGCTCTGATTAATTACTGAAAGTGAAATGTGAAAAATGAAAGTTCATTAACATTTTGGTTTACTCTTAACCAAACTCTTCGGTGATCATGAGATGAGCACGAAAATATCTTTAGCTAGTTAATTAAAAAACTTACCCTTCTAGATCATATAACGTTTCTCCAATGATCTCTTCAATTTAATAAGAATTAAGGTACATGGTAAAGCCACAATTAATACATGTTACACATAATATCACTTTGCCAAATGATTTGCACCCAGCTGATAAAAATGAAGAAAGAGAGATAAATAATAATAAAAAAACCACCAAAAAAGTACTATAATAATTAAGACATCATAAAAATTGCGTAATATTAAGTTTTTGTTTGTGTTTATGAGTAACCGTAACATCCGGAGTACTAAACAAAGACACAATTCTGTTACTTATTAGTTATTACATTATTTTTGTATACAATATATTATGGTATCGAGGTTCTGGTACTGACAACCCCAATATTGGACTTGAAAAGAGGAAGAGGGTCAGGGTCTGCTGCAGACTCCGTACTACTCCCTCACTGAATGTACGGTTCTTCTTCCCTGCCTTCTTTGCCATATTGGTTCCACTACTGTATAATTTGTCTACTCAGTGCATATAAAATGAGAAGCCATATATCGAAGCTGTGTGTATGTGTGTAGTTATATAGTTATAAGGGGTTGAGTCATGGGGTGCTGTCTAATGTGTATAGGTACTGCTGACTTAAAATGTTAATCAATCGCACGTATAATGTGTCTGGGAATGGTCGATCCCGCAACGAGTTTAGGATAAGCTTCGTGGTTATTGAGACATTATTCCTTCCTTAATTTGCTTGTGGGTACGTTAGTTAACAATTATACAATTGCAAGAAAGAGATCTAATATTTCACCTAGTTTTAATCTTCAAATTTTAACGAGTGACAGTACAGAGCTGGCAAGTACGCGTTTTCACTGTTCGTATCATGGACTGAGCTATTAATTATCAACTAATATGATCGTGCATGATTGTTTTCGGTCAGTTACTAGCTGTGAAAGGTGGATTGGTGTTCCACAATGAACAATGGAGACCGTGCAATTATAGAGTTTCCAAGGGCATTTAAATCATTGACAATTGGTTTTGATTTGCGGTGCAGGACTTTTTCTCCACGTGCAAAAGATCAACATATTTTATTTTATATAATATAATTATATAAGTTGTTCACATATTTTACTTGAAAATTTGTCATGCATAAGAGATGAGGACAGCGTATAAGAAACTATGTGAGATGTTGTTCCCACATTAAAAAATAGAAATTAAAGCTTATAAGAATTGTCTTTATATAGTGATTATAAATTTATTGATCCCATTTTGTCTATTATAAATCAATCAATCTCATTTTGCCTACAAAAGGGGACTCCGTTAGCCAAGTGATCTCTATCTTTAGGATCACCCTCCTGAATTACACAATTGCGCAATACGTTGCGAAACCAACATATAGGATAGAATAATAGATGGAACGATTCCATTTTGACTAGTGATTTTCAATTATTTATACGAACAGGTTCATGTTGGTCAAGGAGAGGAAATGTGGGCTAATTAAGAAAGGAAAGCTTTTTTATCTTGAAACTAAAATGCATAGGAATTTGTAAAGGATTTTACGATAACATGAAGAAAATGATTCCAATAATAAACCTTCATTAGTGAACTGAACAATATCTTCAAAGATTACAAAGATACTTGTAATAACTGCAATTTCTATTTTAATTTCGTGTAATTGTGTGGAATAAATATTATACAATTTTACGAATGTTGCATGAAATATTTCATTTTTAGAATTATCGAAGTTCCGAAACAATTGTTTTAACAAAAACCTCGAAATGTTCGATTCAAGAAATCTACTTTTTATACGTGCAAAATTTGGGAAAACTTCCTTCATGAAAGTTGTAGAGCTCGTTGATACAAGTCATATGCAGAACACAAAGATCGGATTTTTTCTGATTTAGTTATCGCATTTAGAAGAAATTTCCAAAACAGGTATATAAAAAAACCCTAATTTTTTTGGAAACTTTCTTTTTTCTCCCGGCCTCCTTCCTCTTTTGGAAACTGTTCATCTTCGTTCTCTCTCTCTCTCTCTCGCGGCCGAATGTAGGAAACAGGGCAACCTTTTCCAGCCGACCTCTCCCACCTCAGGCCACCTCACGACGTCGGATCACCTCCTACCGCTTCGCCTTGACCTTGTGCAGCTACCAGGGGTAGACTTGCGCCGCGGCACAGCCAAAAACTGCGGCGGAAGCACGGTTCCGTTTTGAGCCCGTTTTGGTTCGATCTCGATATCTCGAGCTACAGATCATCATTCCTCTTGAATCTTGGCTCATTATACTCGTATCAAGTTGCTGAACGAGCACCAAGAAGGATCGGACCTGGGTATATCGATTTCGCGTTCGTCGGAGCTCAACCCGTGTAGATCGAAAAACCACCTTCAAATCTGGATATCTCGAGTTACAGACGACCATTTCTTGTGATTCTTAGCTTGGTGAGCTTGCCTTGAGTTGTTGAACAACTCTCCAGAAGGAATCGAAGCCATTGGTGGAAGTTTTTACGTCGAACTCAACCTCGCCGGATTCTGAAATTTTTTCGGCCACGGTGACTATTTTGGTACTTTTCGACCTCTTCCCGTTATTTTCTGATCTTGAGCTAGTTATGAAAAATGATCAGCATGTTAAAATGAAGAAGAGTAGCTCGACCCAGACACCATTGGTGGTGCTCGACGGCGGCTCTGTCATTAACTCCGGCGGTCCTTTTCGTCCACCTTCGGGGGTCAAAAATATAATTTCTATACATTTTAAGATTCTACATTTCAATACGATCATTTCAGCATATTATACACATTTTTCGGTTATCGTATGATTTAGTTATGAATTTTTAGATTTCGATCGATTTCGATCATTAGATTTGTGATATGTGAAGTTAGGACCGGCCGATGGACTTGTAGTTTTGATATGATGATCATATGACTGTCCCAGTGGCTTTGTGTGGTCATGGGCAAAGATCCGACCGTTGGATCTTCGTATAATTGCAAAACAGTGATTAGGGAGGCGATTCGTGAGAATCCGTCATTCGGATTTTCTTATAATTTAGAATCCAACCGTTGAATGGTAGTTTAAGTATGTTCTGGAATTCTTGGCTAAATTCAAGTCACATTTGATTAGGTGATTGACGGTTGTACTTGGGTGAGCTGGTTCGGTGTGAATTGTGTTTAAATTGAACACACCGCGGGATTTTCGAGGTGAGTAAAACTCACGTGGTTCATATTACGAACCAAGTGCTTTTAATTTATTTATTTTGTAGTAAATGTGTGAAAAATATTTATGGATTAAATATTTTTTTTTAAAATCTCATGGACTTTATCGACTACGGTCCATAGGTAAGTAAAATGAATTTTAATTATACAAATGAATTTCACGATTTTCTTGTGTGAACTATAGATGGTATTAGTGGTCATCCCTGAGTGGATGATTACGTTTATATATATATATATATATATTTACATGGAATATATATATATATATATATATATTGGGTGATGTGTTGTTGAGTGATGATATGATTGAGTTGGAATGATGATTTGTATTATATTTCAAATGCTTAAATTTCATAATAATGTTGTATATCTTGGATGGGTTGATGTCATTGTGTGAAACATATTGTTGTGATCGTTTATGGATTTAGGGTCAACGTTGTGACTGGTATGGGGGAATCAGACGCTATAATCCTAGATGGATGATGAGATACGATTGGTTGAGTGAGTTGGATGCCACAACCCTTGTCGGGTAAAGAGGCTAGATTAAGTACAAGTGTCGGACGTTCTAAATATATATATATATATATATATACGTATATATATTGATGAAATACGATAATGATAAATATGTCGGATGCCATAACCTGGGCCAGGTGACGGGCTACGATTTAGTTAGAGCTCTAGTCTGTCAAACATAGTATTTTTATAAATACGATTTCGGGGTTTTGAGAAGAAAGATGTGAGTATAGGTTTTATGTTGAATTGTTGATTGTGGTTTCTTTGTAGACGTGGGAATTGTTGGATGTTCGCTTGGGTGAAAATAAATATGACTTAATTAAATAGCCGTTCTTTCTTTTACTCATACGAGCTTTCAAAAGCTTACCAGGTTTTTGTGTTATTGCAATCCCGGTACACTATTCAAATGGTGTAGCAGATATTCCTGCAGGTCAGGATAACTAGGGAGGCGACCGTGCTGTTTAGGAGTTGCAGCATTTATTTGTTTTTCATTTGAGTTGTGAGGTTTGTTATTCTCATTTAGAGCTTTACATTTTAATTTATGAGTAAGTTGTAATAATTAACCGAGACTAAATTCGGGATTTGAAATTAAATTCGTGTGGTGGGGTTGTTAAGAAAATGAAATTTTCAGGTTGATTATTTTTAAGTTGTGGCCATTCATGTTTCGGATTTTGAATTTTGATTCTAAAATTCTGGGCGTGACAGTTTGGTATCAGAGCGTAAGGTACATATTTGGTGATATGTCAATACTTTCTGAGTGATGGCCCGTCTACAGCGGATCCCCATCGTGTGATCTTCGATATCGACAAAGTCATTGGGTATGTGAGAGCATTATGTTGGGTAGGAATGGTAGCATGTCATAAGATCTTTACGCGTTGTCTTGTATGCTTAGTTACTTGGTTAAAATGGACTTGCATTTAACCAAGTATGCCCTGCTTAATAGGTAATGGAGATTGAGGGGAACGAAGCTAGAGGTCGAGGTAGAGGCAGACCTCGTGGTAGGGGTAGAGGCCGAGGTAGGGGTAGGGCCCCTCCGGTTGATGATGCATATGAGGTTGAGGTAGAGGCACCTTATGATGATCAGCATATTCCACTCGTGGGCATGGTTGATGATCCTGCTCGCTTGTTAGTGTAGCGAAGGAAATTATCCGCTTGGGAGCAACCAAGTTTGGGGGAGGCACTGATCATATGGTTGCAGATCGATGGATTGAGGATTTGCAGACTTATTTTGATTTGTTTAACTGCAGTGAGATTGATAAGAGAAAGCTAGCCGCTTTCATGCTGAAGGATGAGGCTAGAGTGTGGTGGAATGTCACACAGAGGAGTATTGAGGTATCTACCTTGACATGTGATGGCTTCGAGAGGCTGTTCAGAGAGAAGCACTTTCCAACTGCTATGAAAGAAAGGTTAGAACAGAGGGATGACAAAGACTTGACTAAGAAGTTTCAGCGAGGGTTGATCCATTCGATTGAGCGTGATGTGGCCATCTTAGAGCTGAAGATGAAGAGAGAAATCTTGGCTAAGGCACAAATCATTGAGCAGCAGAACCTGATTCGTAGAGAGAATGAGTCAACTGAGAGAGACTTCCAGGGCAAGGGAAAGGCAATGGCAGGAAGCAGTAGCTCCAGAGACTTCAGGGGCGGTATTTGGAAGAAATTGAGGACTCAGTTCCAGCATCATGCCCCAGCTAGGGCAGCAGCAGCTCCTCCTATTTAGGTTATGCCTATTAGAGAGATAGCACCAGTAGCTCCGGTGAAGTGCTATAACTATGGCGAGCTGGGCTACATCTCTCGTGCTTGCACGAAACCACGGGGTAGGATATGCTACAGCTGCGGACAGACAGGGTACCAGGCTAGGGAGTGTCCCCGATATCAGGGTAGAGTGCAGGGAAACCAGCAGAGGCAGCTACCACCTGCACCTGCTAGAGTCTTTGCCATTGGTCAGGCGGGCACGAGGGTGGAAGGTACTCTATATGTTTATCACTATCTTGCTAGAGTACTGTTTGATACAGGAGCCTCCCACTCCTTCATATCTAGTTTAGTTGTGGATATGTTGGGTTTGATTGCTATGCTTCTTACTAGGTCATTATGTGTTACATCACCTCTCGGGGTATCTCTTGAGCTTAGCAAGTTTTGTGATGATTGCCCTATTGGGATTGGTGGCAAAGAGTTCTCTGCATCCTTGATTGTGATTCTGGATCACACATATGATGTGATTTTGGGTATGGATTGGTTAAGCCTGAACCATGCTGTGATTGATTTTTTTAGAATGATTGTGTCCTTTCATGTCCCTGGACAACCAGTGTTCCATTACCGTTGTCTGAAATCTGACATTGCCATAAGGGTGGGGATTTTGGCCCATATGGAATCAGAGAGTAGTACTTCAAGGATTATAGGGATTCCTATAGTTTCAGAGTATGCTGAAGTGTTTCAGGAAATACCTGGATTACCTCCGAAAAGGGTAATAGACTTCTCCATCGATGTGATACCAGGTACTTCACCTGTATTGAAGGCACCCTATCGAATGGCTCTAGCTGAACTTCAGGAGTTGAAGGTTCTGATTTAGGGATTACTTGCGTAAGGGTTAATTCAGACTAGTGTATCTCCTTGGGGCGCACCAGTGTTGTTTGTGAAGAAGAAGGATAATTCACTTCAATTATGTGTGGATTATCGACAGCTGAACAAGGTGACCATCAAGAACAGGTACCTGTTACCCAGGATTGATGACTTGTTTGATCAGCTTAGGGAGGCTACTGTGTTCTTAAAGATTTATTTGAGATCTGGGTATCACCAGTTAAGGGTGACGGATGAGGATATCCCAAAGACGGCGTTCAGGACAAGGTATGGACATTTTGAGTTCCTTGTCATGCCTTTTGGTCTTACTAATGCACCTGCAACATTCATAGACTTGATGAACAACACGTTCAGTTCTTACTTGGATCAGTTTGTCGTAGTGTTCGTTGACGACATCTTGATTTATTCACGGTAGTCAGATGAGCATGAGAAGCATTTGCGGATTGTGCTACAGATGTTGAGAGAGAAGAGATTATTTGCCAAGTTTGAGAAGTACGATTTCTGGCAGAGTGAAGTCAAGTTCCTTGGTCATGTGGTCTCGAATGATGGAGTTTTTGTGGATCCTTCGAAGGTTGAAGCAGTGATGAGTTGGAGTCGCCCTACTACGGTTACAGAAATTTGTAGCTTCCTTGGATTGACAGGGTATTACAGGCGTTTCATTGAAGGGTTTTCTGGTATTGCTTCGGCTTTGACCAAATTGACAAGGAAGGAGACTCAGTTCGTTTGGTCGGATGAGTATGAGAAGGCTTTCAATGAGCTAAACACTAGTTTGATTACAACTCTGGTGTTGACTATTCCTACTAGTGGTGGTGGGTTAGTCATTTACAGCGATGCATTTCATCCGGGTTTGGGGTGTGTGTTGATGTAGAATGGTGGTGTGGTTGCCTATGGTTCTAGACAACTAAAAGTTTATGAGCAGAACTATCCCACTCATGATCTAGAGTTAGCCGCAGTGGTATTTGGTTTGAAGATTTGGAGACACTATTTTTATAGTGAGAAATTCGAGCTCTTTTCTGATCATAAGAGTTTGAAATACTTATTCTCCCAAAATGAGTTGAACATGAGGCAGGGAGATGGACGGAGCTCATCAGAGACTATGATTTCACTTTGGAGTATCATCCCAGAAAGGCCAACGTAGTAGCAGATGCTTTGAGTAGGAAGCCCCGAGTACTCATGGCATTGCTTATGGTATAGGAGTGGATCTTGTTGGACGTTGCATCCGAATTTGATCTTATGCCTGCAGGAGTTGGACATGAAATCTTTCTCAGTAGTATCACCTTACAGTCTACCTTGACTTCCATGATCATTCAGAGTCAGATACTTGATGAGTTCACTCAGGTGAGGATTGCTAAGATGACTGCTGATCCGAATATGGAATGCCCTTCTGAGTGGGCCGTTGGGATAGATGGAGGGTTGAGATTTCGAGGAAGATTGTATGTCCCAACTGTTTGATAACCTCAAGGAGGAGGTCATACGGGAAGCACATAGATCTAGATACACGATACACCCAGGGGGTACCAAAATGTATATGGATCTACGAAGACATTTTTTGTGGCATGGAATGAAGAGGGATGTGGCGGAACATGTGTCGAAGTGTCTTACGTGTCAGCAAGTGAAGGTAGAGCATCAGAGGCCCGCAAGAATGCTGCAACCTTTGCCAATACCAGTATGGAAATGGGAAGATATCTCCATAGACTTTGTGATTGGATTGCCTAGGTCCAGGCAAGGTTATGACTCGATTTGGGTGATTGTGGACCGATTGACAAAATCTGTACATTTCCTTCCTGTGGCAAAAACTTACTTAGGGGATGCATTGTGTAAGTTGTATGTGAATGAGATAGTAAGGCTTCATGGTGTGCCTGTTACGATTGTTTCTGATCGGGATGCTCGTTTCACATCAAAATTCCGGTGAAGATTCCATAACGCTTTTGTCACGTCCTTAGCTATGAGCACTGAATTTCACCCACAGATAGATGGGCAGACCAAGAAAGTGAATCAGGTGATGGAGGATATGCTTAGAGCTTGTGTTATGGACTTCAAGGGAAGTTTGGCGGATCATCTACCATTAGTAGAGTTTGCTTACAACAACAGCTATCACTCGAGTATTGGTATGGCACTATATGAGGCTCTTTATGGTAGGCCATATAGGATTCCTATCTGTTGGGTAGAAGTTGGAGAGAAAGGACTTTTGGGTCATGGACTTGTTCAGGAGACTACGGAGAAGATCACTACTATTCGTGACAGGATCTTGATCGCTCAGAGTAGACAAAAGAGTTATGCTGACTTGAAAATGAGACCTATAAAGTTTGAGGCAGGTGATCATGTGTTCTTAAAGGTCTCACTTATGAAAGATGTGGTGAGATTTGACAAGAAGGGAAAACTCGCGCCGCGGTATGTGGGACCCTTTGAAATTCTGGAAAGGGTTGGAAACTTGGTATATCATCTTGCTTTCCTGTTAGCATGTCTAGGATCCACAATTTCTTTTATGTGTCTATGCTCAAGAAGTATGTACGAGATGAGTTCCACGTGATTGATCATGGTACGATCAGGGTGAACACGGATGTGACCTTTGTGGTGGAACCTGTTCATATCTTGGATAGATCTACGAAGAAGCTTCGTAGGAAGGAGGTTGATCTTGTGAAGGTGTTGCGGAGTCATCATAACGAGGGTGATGCGTCATGGGAGTTAGAGTCTGACATGAGAGTGAAGTATCCACAGCTCTTTGGGGAATTGGATACTTGAATTTATGGACGAAATTCCTTTAAGGGGGGTAGATTGTAATAACCGCAATTTCCATTTTAATTTTGTGTAATTGTGTGGAACGAATATTATACAATTTCATGAATGTTGCTTGAAATATTTCATTTTTAGAATTATCGAAGTTCCGAAATAATTGTTTTAACGAAAATCTCAAAATGTTCTATTCCAGAAATCGACTTTTTATACGTGCAAAATTTGGGAAAACTTCCTTCATGAAAGTTGTAGAGCTAATCCATACGAGTCTGTATATATGCAGAACACAAAGATCAAATTTTTTCTGATTTAGCTATCGCATTTAGAAGAAATTTCCAAAATGGGTATATAAAGAAAAAACCCTAATTTTTTTTGGAAACTTTCCTTTTTCTCCCAGCCTCCTTTTTCTTTTGGAAACTGTTCATCTTCGTTCTCTCTCTCTCTCTCTCTCTCTCTCTCGCGGTCGAACGCAGGAAAAATGATCAGCATGTTAAAATGAAGAAGAGCAGCTCGTCCCCGACACCATCGATGGTGGTCGGCAGCGGCTTTGCCATTAACTTCGGTGGCCATTTTCGGCCACCTCTGGGGGTCAAAAATATAGTTTCTATACATTTTAAGATACTACATTTCAATACAATCATTTCGGCATATTATACACATTTTTCTGATATCGTATGATTTAGATATGAATTTTTAGATTTCGATTGATTTCGATCGATTTCGATCGTTAGATTTGTGACCTGTGAAGTTAGGACCGTCCGATGGACTTGTAGTTTTGATATGTTGATCATATGACTGTCCCAGTGGCTTTGTGTGGTCATGGGCGAAGATCTGGCGGTTGGATCTTCGTATAATTGCAAAACGATGATTAGGGAGGCGATTCGTGAGAATCCATCCTTCGGATTTTCTTATAATTTAGAATCCAACAATTGAATGGTAGTTTAAGTATGTTATCGAATTATTGGAAAAATTCAATTCACATTTGATTAGGTGATTGACGGTTTGTACTTGGGTGAGTTGGTTCGGTGTGAATTGTGTTTAAATTGAAGATGGGCGGGAGTTTCGAGATGAGTAAAATTCACGTGGTTCGTATTACGAACCGAGTGCTTTTAATTTATTTATTTTGTCGTGAATGTGTGAAAAATATTTATGGATTAAATATTTGTTTTTAAAATCTCATGGACTTTATCGACTACGGTCCATAGGTAAGTAAAAATGAATTTTAATCATACAAATGAATTTCACGATTTTCTTGTGTGAACAATAGATGGTATTAATGGTCATCCTTGAGTGGATGATTACGTGTATATATATATATATTTACGTGGAATTTATAGATATTGGGTGGTGTGTTGTTGTGTGTGATATGATTAAGTTGGAATAATGATTTGTATTATATTTCAAATGCTTAAATTTCATAATAATATTGTATATCTTGGATGGATTGATGTCGTTGTGTGAAACATATTGTTGTGATCATTTATGGATTTAGGGTCAACGTTGTGACTCGTATGGGAGAATCGGACGCTCTAATCCTATGTGGATGATAGGATACGATTGGTTGAGTGAGTTGGATGCCACAACCCTTGTTGGGTAAAGATGCTAGATTAAATACTAGTATCAGACGTTCTAAATATGTATATACGTATATATATTGATGAAATACGATAACGATAAATATGTCAGATGCCAGAACTTGGGCTAGGTGACGGGCTACGATTCAGTTAGAGCTCTAGTTTGTCAAACACCGTATTTTTATAAATACGATTTCAGGATTTTGAAAAGAAAGATATGAGTATAGGAATTATTGATTTGGTGATTGATTGTTGAGATTGTGGTTTCTTTGTGGACGTGGGAATTGTTGGATGTTCGCTTGGGTGAAAATAAATATGACTTAATTAAATAACCATTCTTTCTTTTACTCATACGAGCTTTCAAAAGCTTACCGGGTTTTGTGTTGTTGTAATCCTGGTACACTATTCAAATGGTGTAGCGGATACTGTCACGCCCCGAATTTCAAATAACAAATTCAAATCTGAAACATGAATAATAACAAATACAATTAACGTTCTGAATTTTTTTTTCCTCATAAAACAGCCACACTTCACACCACTCAATAATACACAACCACAATCTCAAATTACTTATTACAGTACTCACTCACCAAATCAAATCGTAAAGCTCAAGTGAGTATAACACACCACACAATATAATGCTATAACTCAAATACTACTACTCTAAGCAGCCCGATCACCGCTTTGGTTCTCCTGACCTTCAGGATTATCCGCTACACCATTGAATAGTATACCGGGATTGCAACAACACAAAACCCGGTAAGCTTTTTGAAAGCTCGTATGAGTAAATTTAAATAAAAGTTATACACCTTCTACTAAATCACACTTTCTTCCCAACATTCAATTAAAGTAAACAACATCAATTTTCTCATTCAATTAATTCAGAGTCCCACAAAACGATTAAGAGACATCACACATTCTATTACACCAAAATTATACCATAGGCACGATAATACTATGTATCCCCCAAGAATTATATTGTAACCAAGGGCGCAATCACAAAGTCATTCCCCAGGCAGTACGTTGCACTCGAGGGCGCAATAACTCGAAGTTATCCCCCAAGCAGTACAATGGCAGACAAACTAGAGCTCTAACTGAATCGTAACCTGTCACATCGGCCAAGGTTCAGTCTTACGATAATAAATGCCTCAATCATCGGTGTGATAAGGATATTCGACTCCAATACTAATTTTTCAATACCACTCAATTATCACACTTTACTCAATTACTCTTCATCAAAATCAATTCAACAATATACGATAATTTATATTTTGAAAGAGTAATGCTTGGAATGGTAAATCAAACAAATCAATTCCACACTTCCCCAAATGCCACATCATCCAATATATATTTCACGTAAATATATATAAGTAGTCACCCTAACAGGAATGTTCACTAATACCAATTATAGTTCACATAAATTTAAAAATCAAAAAATTCATTTTTACAATTAAAACTTGTTTTTACATACCCATGGACAGTAGGGATCAAGCCCATTTTATTTAAAAAAAAATATTTATTTTCATAAAATAATTTCCACAATTCATCGAATAAATAGAAAAATAACAAGATTTGGTTCATAAATGAACCATGTGAGATTTACTCACCTCTAATCTCTCTGCGTCTTCTTAACAGCCCAAAATAATGATCCGAAATCATCCACCAATCGATCCTTCAATCACCTATTCCAATATGATCTCAACTTACCCAACAATTTATAATATACTTAAACGACAAACCAACGGTCGAATTCAAAATTAATGATAATCCAACGGTCGGATCGAAATTAAACGATGATCCAACGGTCGGATCCTCATGGATCACCCTTAGGATCATCCTCCAAAATATCACTAAGATCCAACGGTAGGATCTCCCTGATCGTCCTTACAAACATCTCCACAAATTTATACGAAAATCCGACGGTCGGATTCTCACGAATCGCCTTCTGAATCAATATTTCATAATTTTACGAATATCCAACGGTCGGATCTTCACCCGTGACCCCACAAGGTCATCAGAATATTCATACAATTAACATATCAAAATTTGAAGCAAAACCGATAGTCAGATTCTCACGAATCGCGAATCGAAGATAAAACGTAAAAAGTTAAATAGTAGCGTCAAAACTTAAATCAATAATTCATCAACTTTTTCTAAAATAACCTTGTAATATATCAAAACGCTCGTATAGATGCATAGATTATCACCTAGATAGTAAAAACTCAAAATAGGGTCGGACGCGCTGCCACAAGCGGCGGTCAGTGGGCGGTCAACGCCGGTCACCCATCTCCGATGCAAAAGTCGTCAAATACAAACTTGTTTAAAATGACGAGATGAGCAATTTTTATACCTGGAGCTAAGTGAGATTTGGTCTACATCGTCCTAGATCAAACTTGGAACTTGGATTAATCTCGGTCCTCTGATCTGATTCCAGATTCGATGTGGGACCTTGAAACTTCAAACCTTGATCTTTTGCTCCACAGGTAAAATCTTGATGTAAGTCTTACATGAGGATGATCAGGAGGAAGAGGAGATTCCATAAATGCCAACGATCGGTAGAGGGGGTGCCGGAAAAGTGGTTTTTCGTCCGGGTCCGATCATCGACTGAGGTGGCTTTGATCTCCATCTAAGGGCGGCGGCTGGGCGAGCTGATGCCACAGGGTGGCTGGGCCCGTCAGTGGGTGCCGGGTCCGTGGCCGTAGGAGGCACGACGGAGCTGAAAATCCCAGGTCGGGTCAGTCAGGTTGCGCGGGTAGGGAGGAGAGAGAGCGGAGAGAATGGGGGAGGAAAATGATAAAATAAAAAAAATTGGGATTTATGAAAAATTCCGGAATTTTCTTATATTTATAGAAAATTCTCAACTTTCAATCATCAATAACTTTCTCATATGAACTCCGATTTTCGCGTTCCATATATTCACGAACTCATATCTACGAGATCTACAACTTTCGTGAGAAAAGTTTTTCCAAATTTTGTATGTATAAAAAATCAATTTTCACGATCCCTTAAATAACGTTTGGAAACTTAATTTCTCGCACAACGACTTACGAAATAGTCTCAATATTCGTAATTCAAATATTTGAACAATTATTGAATTACAAAATTTATCTAATGAAATTTTGGGTATTCACATATACTCACTTGATAATTTAGAAAACCTATATCTCTCTCCTACCAATTAATCTCACATTTCTCTTATACTTTATCACTCAATCTCCTTCATTAATATCCCTTTCTTATCTCAAGTTGACTTACGGCCAACACTTACTCAAAAAAGACGACTCTGGCATTATTTGAGTCCTATGCTCAAATTTGGGTAGAGAGAAAATCACTGTGTTTAAATTCTAGATCTTTGCCCTCTTGTTGAATCATTTCACAAGACAGAAGACAAATAGATGCCAATCATGAAATAGATTTGGTGGTCACTCACTCACTCTTCAATTACATTATTTCCAAAATTTCATTTGACTTTGTTTTTTGAAAACTGAACATAATTGGGCTTTTCATTTTTCCTTTTTGCTAAACTCATTCCATTGATCCTTTCAAAAAAAAAAAAAAAAAAAAACTCAATCCACAGAAATGAGCTTCTCTTTTGGGCAAACTGTACCCGCCCAAACCACAGTTAGCCTTTATCCTTTCTTGTATACTTTATTTGTGCTACAACTACAAGAGATCTTTACGTACTCGTATAATTTTAAACAAGAACTTTATTATATGGTCCAATTATATCGTCCCAGTCCCTGCGCTTTGTGTGCTTTGTTATATTCTAGCTCATTATTAGAATAAGTGAGATTTGACGTCGAATAAGTGGTACTATCCCACGTACATTAATGATGTTTTTTATTTGCTTTACTTTGTCTTTAGCGATGGAAGCGTATTTAATGTACCATTCTAGCTCTGAGTTTTCTTAATGATCGCAATTGAGATGATCTTTACACAAAAAAAAAGGATAAAAAGTATAATTGACAAGAGAAAATAAAACAGGGAAAATAATCAAAATTAACCACCTGTTTGTCTTCACAACTCTTGAGGTTAACCTGGTCAAGTGGTGAACTAGTGTGAGAAACTGAATTTAGATTAAACCAAGTAAGATATATATTCGATTCCTTTTAAATTTTTTTGCTAGATAAAAAATTCATTACATGTGCTGATTTTTGGGGCTTTATTAAGAGTAGTACTACGTACTGTACTAGTCATCTCCATTAACTGACCGGATCTTAGACTATATTATGGTAACTTTTTATTCTATATCACACAAGCAAGGTGCCTACAATCTTCCCAGGTGCGTCTATATATTTTTATTCATCGTCTTCATTTGCTTACTAATTACTGCCTCTAAGGCGCATGCAGTCAATATATTTCTTTGCGCGGTTTTTGTTCAAAACGCTTCTAATGGTTGTGGACACCAGCCACCTGAACACGCTGATGATATAACCCGAAGCCGGAAGGGAATCAAAGTAGTAATTAAAAAAGGTCCATCCATGAATGAATCAGCTGATAATGCCATGAGTCACACCTTAGTGAACAATTAATCTACCCTACCAATATGTATAACTTTCCATGTTTAAAGTCATTTGGGTTGGCAGGATTGGCAAAAGCAAGGTTTTTGCCTTTGTTGGCACCCCCATCCAAGGTTCGAACCTCAGAATTGTTAATTTATTCTTTGTTAGTAGGTTGTTGAGTGTCGGAGTCTTGCGGGGCCCATGTGAATACTGGTGAAACGTGCTAAATTCACGGATGTCTAAGTCCATCGAGGCTTGATTGCGGATGCCTACGGGTCCTACCACCTGACCACTTCAATGTGGTAGTGTGGGCTTTGGGACGTTGCAGGATCTGTCTACTTCCAATTGTAACCGGTTCGGAGCCCAGATGTTAGTTGGGCTCCTGTCAAGACCTACCTCGGGTAATCGGGACAAACGGTCGATCATAAAGTTCCTGGGCCGGGGAACCTGCCTCCCCCCCTCCCAAATACTCTTTGCCAAAAAAAAAAAAAATCATTTGTCATTTACCCTTGTTGTAATCTTGTTGACCACTTAAATTTAATTAATCAGCTCTTTAGGGTTTGGCATGAGATTCCAATATTCCTTCATTATGATTTGTGCTCTTCAATTCCTATTGCTAGGTTAGCGCTTCTTTTCCTTTTACTAATTATAAAATATTGGGTCTATGCCCACAACCCGTTTTGGGTATGAATAAATGAATGGATCATCATGTTAATTCCTCATCCAACAGATTATTTAACTTAATCAAGCTAGCTGAAGGAGGGTCAGAACCAACAATAATTTTGAAGTCCAAGACTATATGTTGCATCAGGAAGAAATTAAAAGATTCAAGATCATATTCATTAAGATTCAACAGCTGACCTATAATATATGTAACATAATATTGATGGATGATGGATCCTGGTAAATGAAGACAGATAAAATCAAAGAAATGGTGTGTGTGTGATGGTGAGAGAAAGAGAGAGATAATATATCATAACAGAAGATGGCCGGATGATCATAGACTGTCCGGACGACGAGCGCTCCACCGGACCGGCCGGACTTGTTAGTTGTTGCCGGTGATGCATTGCCTTTGTGTGATCGATCATGTTTTAGGGCCTGGGACTATCTGCTTGGATTTCTGGCCATTTGGGGATTTGGGTGTGGCGGTTCCTCCTCCTGCAGAAGAGCAAAGAAAGACAAAGAAGTGGAGAATGGAAGTGAAAGCCATGGTCTTCAACAACCTCCTCTTCGCCGGAAACTCAGTGCCCTCCTTCTTCGGCATAGGCTTGGGCTTGGCCGCCAGATGTGGCTCTATCTCAGTTTGGTCTCCTCCATTGTTGTTCTGCAACTTCACCCCCATTGCTGCTGCTTCTGTGTGTTTCTTAATTTATCTCGCCGCGGCACCGCCTCCTCTCCCGTCTTTCTTCTTTATAAGGTTGTGGGGTGTTGTTCCAGTGGACGCAGGTGCTTGGTGGACGCTGAATAGAACTAGAGGGAGCCAATCAAGAAAGAGAGAAACTAAGCTACGAAAACAAGAAAAAACAGTTGCTCAAAGTGGTTGATGCAGGATTAAATAATATTATTCAAAACGCGAACGCGTTTAAGGCGTCTAGAGCTAGAAGTGGTCGATAGTGATCGAAAGAGACTGAAAGTGCCTCTTCCCGACATTTTTGTGTGAAAGCCTCGTCAGTCAGTGAGTACCTTCATCCATCCAACGGAGCATGTGTGTTTCTAGTACTAATTAACCATCCACCAAAACAAATGGAGATATTCTAATAGGTCTGCCCCAAAACAAAAGGATATCGACCTTCCTGTTCATGATTTAGGGTTAGGGTTTAGTAAACGGCTCTGTCAGCGGATGAATATTATAATGTGGAGTTATTATTAATTAACCTACCTTTTTTTTTTTAACCAAACATCAATTTCATTCATGCTCAAGCCAGAATGATACGGATGCATATCTTCTCTTGTTATACTAAGAACAAGTTTAGGACGTGGTATGCTAGCATCACTCATTAGACAACCAGTGCTCACTTATTCAAAAGCGAGCCTAAGAACTATGAAAACTAGGCATATTAATTAGGCAAAGTCTAGAAAGAAAATAACACAACTTAAATTTGCTCCTTGCCCTTACCAGTTGGGCAAGGAGGTTTCGAAAGATAAGCAAAACAAGTCTCTTGCGCATCCACAATCTTCTTGCACTTTGGGGGGTTTTTATTCCTTGACCCCAGAGGCCTTCCTCTTTTCTTCTTTGTCTCAGAGCTTGTTGGCATCACATCTTTACTCTTTAGGGGCCAGAATACTACCTGGTAGAGAACTTACTTGTGAACATTGACAATTTTTGCTTTTTTGCCTGAACATCAGGGAGAAGCGGCTTGAATAATTCTGGCAGCAAAATCTTAAGCTTTTGAGGAGATTTAACAGGAGAGGGAGGTAGCTGGCGCTTGTCCCCCCAATGCTCTTTGTTACCTTCTACAACCGATGCAGCTGTGTCTTTGTCTTCAGAAGCTTTCGGGCTCATTGACTTGCTAGATGGTTCAGATAATTCGTTCTCAAGCTCCATGCAGTCACTTGGAGTATGAAACACACTTGGCATTTGGGCCGATGGGTCCGGGAAAAGGGACCCAGAGGGGTTAAAGAAACTTGCCGTATTTATTTAGTTATATTTGTCATGTCAAGAATTGCCGAAGAAATCAGTATCTCATGAGAGACGGTAAACAGTTCCCACTTCCTAGTCATTGTCGATCTGATGTGTCGTTTATTTTCTGTTAGGGCAAGAATAATTAGTTAATTGGGTGTCCGGGACCATATCAACTTCCATCCCAGCGTCAACATTTTCTTTGATAAATACATCAACTTTTTTGACCATTAAGATTCGATTCTTCTTTTCCCCTTCTCTGATGGATAACTTGTATATCCAACCTAAGTTGGAGGAAGAAGAGATGATCGAAATGATCGTGCACTTTAATTTTAAACTGATGTGTTTAAAACTTTAAATCTTCATCCTATTATTCATTTAGTGGTAGGAATAGAAGATTATTATTGAAAATTCTTAATGGAAATGTTTTTTGAAATGAAGTTAAAACACAAACAGGGAAATTTTGCAATGCAGGGAAGTATTGAAGTTTTTGACACAGGCCGGGATCGATTGTTTTATCCCCTCAAGTTAAGTCTGTGAATAACATCTCTGAAAATCAAGTGCATGTGAAATCGAAGATCGTGGGACTACTTCAGTACTACTACTACTACTACTACTCGTGAGTCATGAGTCATGACTGTCATGCAATGAACACATGAAAGGCCGGGTTGAGTGGGGCCACATTTGAAGGATGAGTAGTTGTAATGGCTCTATCTGCTTCAATATTTATGAGGAATTATGTGGTCCAGTTTTATCTATATCTAGTCAAGACTGGTGGATGTGGGATTTGTATGCTTTAATTATTCCATAGTAGTGATAGTACGGTGATCTTTGAATTGTGAGATTGTCTTGCTTATTATGGTATGGGAAAATCCTCAAATAGTATCTGACTTATAGTTCAATGCACATTTTAGTACCTAAATTTTTAAAATTATCTTAATGTTTTTTTTAGATATGAATGTCATCCAATAAGAATTAGCCACGTAAGCAAAGTTAACGGTACATTTGACGGAAGTACCATATGGAAAAACGGAACAATAGTTCAGGTACCATTAGGGTAGTTTTGAAAGTTTAGGTATCAAAATGTGCATTGGACCATAGTTCAGGTACCATTTGAGGATTTTTCTCTATTATGGTATCTTGCAGTTGTTTGCTACTTTACTCGTGGGAGAGGATCCTCTCCTGAGCACTTAGTTTACCTGAGTTTTGAGACCTTTTAATCAGATGAAGATACGTGGATGTGTCAAATCTAATGGCTCAAGATTTCTCTTTTTCTTCACAATGACTTTGTTTCTTACCTCTCTCTCTCCTGATCTTCTTTTCCTTCGTTCTTCTTCTCTTCCTTTTCTTCTTTTCAAATCTAATAGTCTATATTTTTTTAATTCAGTTTTCAGGTAAAAAAAAAAAAAAAGGAGAGAGAACCTTGACTAATCTCCAGACTGTTCTTCTCTTCCTTCACTGCTTGCCGATCATGAAAGCACTCTCACTTTTATCCCAATCAAAATAGGTTGGTTTCTTATTTCGGGGATCGAATTTCTTTCATTGGAAGTAGAATATGCTAAAGATTCTTCCATGTTGGTCCCATCACAACTCGCTGAACCTTATTCACATTTCATGGCGGTTTGCGAACTCATAATGCAGAGATAGAATTTAGATGCCAAAAAAGCCTAACAATCACTCAAATACAAAGTAGAAAAGCAAAAGAATTTGGTTTATTTAGTCATTCAAGTTGAGGACATAGAGGAACTGAGTATTGATTGTTTCTTTTTGGAGCTCAAGATGTGGTCTTTAACAAGAAGAAGCAAGCTTTGGGAGAAATTTTTGTTGCCTAGGCATTGCATTCATTCTTATGAAATTATCAACTCATCAATTCAACTCCCACCCCAAATTCAAGCCATCAATTGAATCCCAACCCCAAAGTCAACTCATCAATTGAATCCCAATCTCAAATAGAACACGAAACATTGTTGAATCTTAAATTGACGAGAAAGAAGAGGGAGAAGAACTGTTCAGAGCGGCAGAGACAGGATGCGTGGCAATTTATTGATTAAGTGCAGAAGAGAGTGATAAAAGAGAGAAATGATAAAGCTTAGATGTGGCAAAATAGAGATTGAAATGAGAGCAATGCTTGTAATTAATCGGATAAGGAGGGAAGAAGTAGTGAAGAACAGAAGGAAAAGAAGATCAAAAGAGAGAGGTAAGAAACAAAGTCATTGTGAAGAAAAAGAGAAATTCTGGGGTCATTAGGTCTGACACATTCACGTTGTTGTGCGGAAGCGTAACAAACATAATATTGTTATGGAACTAGATGAGCGACCAAACAACGAAAAAGAAAGCAAACACAAGAACACAAGAATTTATAGTGGTTCACTCAATCAATGTGATTGAGCTACGTCCACTTTCAGAGCTGACGAGAAATTTCACTATAATCAATTGGAGAGAATACAATTAGAGGTTGAGAATAAACTCTGCCCAAAATCCTAATACACCAATACCTAGTTAACTCTCTCCCTCTCTCTCTGCAATATTGGCGACATATGTGTGTATTCCCTAGTTAATCTAGGCATATATATATATATATATATATATATATATATATATCCTAATTAACCTAGGGGTGTCTTGCCCACGTGATCACCATGGGCCATTCAAATTGGATTTTGCCCACCAATACAATAAAGCCAATATTCAATAATCTCCACCTTGGCTTTACTTGATGTAAATTATCCAAAGTAGAACTTCAAAACCAATCACCGCTCCGACATCCCCGTAGGGAATTTCAAATTCTACAAATACCAATCAAGTTCAAGCGATGCTTGAACTTGCTCAATGGAACCGACTTTGTCAACATATCAGCAGGATTATCTGCAGTTCCAATTTTGAGGAGTTGAACATCACCATCCTCCACCATCTGACGAATCTTGTGAAATTTGGCATTGATATGTTTAGTACGAGCATGAGTAACTTGGTTCTCTGCTAAATGAATAGCACTTTGACTGTCACAAAAAATATCCACATATTCTTGAATAATTCCCAAGTCCTCAAGCAAACCACGAAGCCAAACTGCTTTTTTTGCACCCTCTGTTGCCGAAATATATTCAACTTCTGTAGTCGACAAAGCAATTGTAGATTGCAAATTCGACTTCCAACTCACCGGTCCACTAGCAAGAGTAAACACATAAGCTGTAGTAGATCGGCACTTATCCAAATCACCTGCGAAATCAAAGTCCACATATCCAACAACACACTGACTCGTCTTATCCTGCTGAAAAACCAATCCAACATCCACAGTACCAAGAATATACCGTAGAATCCACTTTACTGCTTGCCAATGACCTTTACCTGGGTTATGCATATATCTGCTCACCACACTTAAGGCATGTGAAATATCCGGTCTAGTACACACCATACAATACATCAAGCTACCAACAGCACTAGCATAAGGAACTTTGGCCATATATTTCATATCTTCATCTGTGCTAGGAGACATAGTAGATTTAAGCTTAAAGTGAGAGGCAAGAAGTGTACTTATAGGTTTTGATTTATCATTCATGCCAAACCGATGCAGTACCTTCTTCAAATATTGCTTCTGTGACAAACAAACTTTGCCTCTTGATTTATCTCTTTCAATTTCCATGCCCAAAATCTTTTTAGCTTCTCCCAAGTCCTTCATCTCAAATTCATCACTCAATTGTGATTTCAATTTATTTATCTCCACCTTGCTCTTAGATGCAATTAACATATCATCAACATATAAGAGCAAATAAATGAAAGTCTCATCCTGCAACTTGCAAAAATAAACACATGGATCATAAAGACTCCGAGTGTACTTCTGACCGAACATAAATTTATCAAACCGCTTGTACCACTGCCTTAGAGATTGTTTCAAACCATACAATGATTTATGCAGTTTGTAGACCCAATTTTCTTTACCAGCAATTTTAAATCCTTTTTGCTGAGTTATATATATCTCTTCTTTTAATTCACCATGTAAGAAAGCAGTTTTTACATCAAGCTGTGCTAACTCCAGATCAAATTGTGCAACCAAGGCCAATAAAATACGAATAGAAGAATGCTTAACAACAGGAGAAAATACCTTATTGTAGTCAATTCCTTCTTTTTGTGCGTAGCCTTTAGCTACCAATCTAGCCTTATACCGTGATCCTTCCTTTTTAGCAAACACCCACTTGCAACCAATTGCTCTCTTCCTATGCGGTAACTGAACCAACTCCCATGTTTTATTCTTGTGAAGAGACTTCATCTCCTCACCCATAGCTTTTTCACACTCTACACAATTTGCCTGTATGACAGCTTCTTCATAAGTAGTAGGAATTTCTTCTTCAGTAACTGGAAGTGCATAAGTCACTATATCATTAAGCCAAGCTGGCTTTTGAGCATTCTTTTTTTCCCTTTGTAATTGCAATTGGTCCATCTTGCTGTGTAGACTCTTGGGTTGGAGCCTCTACTTCAACACTCATATCTTCAATATTTAAATCATCTGAATCAACAATAGGACTCACTGGATCAGTTGGAGTTTCAACAATTTTTTTCTTTAACTCCACCTGCTGCAAGCTCTCTACGGTCATTCTCTGCTCTTCAAAATTTTTCTGCTTGTTCTGATCAACCACAATAGCCTCATCAAAAGTCACATTTCTGCTTATAACAACTTTCTTCACATCTGGACACCAAAGCCTGAATCTCTTAACACCCTCATTAAATCCCAAGAATATAGCTTTCTTGGCCCTTGGATCAAGCTTGCTTTCCATGACATGAAAATAAGCAGGACAACCAAAAATATGTAAATAATGATAATCAGTAGCAGGTTTGCTAGACCATGCCTCCATTGGAGTTTTTCGCTCAAGTGCAGCAGTAGGTAACCTATTAATGAGATGGCTTGCATACACAACTGCCTCAGCCCAAATATCTTTGCCTAATCCAGCATTAGACAACATACATCGAATTTTCTCCAATAAAGTCCGATTCATGCGCTCTGCCACCCCATTCTGTTTGGTGTCTCTCTAACTGTGAAGTGTCTCACAATGCCCTCATCTTGACATAGTTTCAAGAATGGATCAGATTTGTATTCACTACCATTATCTGATCTGAGCCTCTTAATTTTTCGACCGGTCTGAGTCTCAATCATCTTCTTCCACTTCATAAATATATCTAAGACTTCATCTTTATGCTTCATGGTGTACACCCATACTCTTCTAGAGAAGTCATCAACAAAAGAGACATAATAATGCTTACCTCCCAAAGATGTAGTTTTGGTAGGTCCCCATACATCAGTGCGAACATAATCTAGAGTACCTTTAGTCTGATGAACTGCGGTGCCAAATTTAACTCTAGTCTGTTTTCCCAAGGCACAATGTTCACAAAATTCTAATTTTCCGGTATTTTTTCACATTTCAATAGACCTTGCTTCACTAATCCCTATATTGCTTTCTCACCAACATGTCCAAGACGCATATGCCATAATTTTGTATTGTCTGCATCATCGTCTATGGTCTTAGATATTGCTATTTCACCTGTCACTGTGCTCCCTTGTAGAAAATACAAATTTCTGAATCTTTCACCTCTCATCATCACAAGTGAACCAGAGACAACTTTAGCAACTCCACTTTTCAATGTAATTGTGTGCCCTTTTGATTCTAAAGTTCCCAATGAGATAATATTTTTCTTTAAATTTGGAACATACCGGACATTAGTTAATTCTCTGGCTACTCCATCATGCATCTTTAGACGAATCGTACCAATCCCTCTTGTTCAGCAAGGACTGTTGTCTCCCATCAAAACTACTCCACCATTCAACTCCTTGAAAGTAGAGAACCATTCCCTATTAGGACACATATGATGTGAACAACCTGAATCCATAATCCACTTGTCAGAATAACCAACTGCAGATGAACTAGACAAAGCAAATTTAATCTCATCTTCTTCAAAATCTTCAAAAGCTGATGAACAACTCAAAGCAATATCAAAGTCGTCATCTTCATCATCTCTTACAACATTCACTTCAGAATCCTTTTTGTCTCTATTCTTCAACTTAGGACAATATTTCTTTCAATGACCTTTGTTGCGACAAAAAACACACTCATCTTTTGCAGGAAATTTATTTCTTGACTTGGAACGAGATTTACCTCTTTTTCCAGTAGGTTTTCTCTCATCAGATCTACCCCTTACTACAAGTGCTTCACCTGACACATTCTGAAGTTGCTTCTTTTTCTTTCTGCACTCATTATTTATCAATGAATTACACACATCATCAAATTTCACATCATTCTTTCCATGCAACAAAGTTGTAATCAAATGCTTATACTCGTCAGGAAGAGAATTTAGCAAACACGAAGCTTCATCTTCATCACTAATTTGCACATCCAAATTAGCCAAATCTGCAAGTATCTTATTGAAATCACTGATGTGTTCAGAAACAGAAACACCCTGTCGATAATTAAATCGAAAAAGCCTCCTCTTCAGGTGAAACTGATTTTCAGCACTCTTGATCATATATTGGTCTTCTAATTTCTTCCATAACTCTTTTGTAGAAGTTTCTTTCATGACAAAGAATTTCTGATCTTTAGCAAGGCACATTCTGATAGAACCACAAGCCCACTTATTAATTCTCGCCCACTCCACATCATCTATGTCTGCAAGTTTATCTTCCAGAGCTATATCTAATTCTTGTTGACACAAGACATCCATCATCTCACACTGCCACATGCCAAAATTGTTGGTGTCATTAAACTTTTCAACTTCAAATTTGGCATTACCAATTGATGGCCTGGAAGTCGACCAACGCGAAGAACCTGAAGACTCATCCCCTTTCTTTTTCTCATCAACCATGGTTTCCAATCAATGAATCAACTCCTAATTCATAACCAGAGCTCTGATACCAGTTTGTTGTGCAGAAGCGTAACAAACACAATATTGATATGGAACTAGATGAGCGACCAAACAACGAAAAAGAAAGCAAACACAAGAACACAAGATTTATAGTGGTTCACTCAATCAATGTGATTGAGCTACGTCCACTTTCGGAGCCGGCGAGAAATTCCACTATAATCAATTGGAGAGAATACAATTAGAGGTTGAGAATAAACTCTGCCCAAAATCCTAATACACCAATACCTAGTTAACTCTCTCCCTCTCTCTCTGCAATATTGGCGGCATATGTATGTATTCCCTAGTTAATCTAGGCATACATACATATATATATATATATATATATCCTAATTAACCTAAGGGTGCCTTGACCAAGTGATCACCATGGGCCATTCAAATTGGATTTTGCCCACCAATACAATAAAGCCAATATTCAATACATGTGTCTTCATTTGATTAAAAGGTTTGGAAGCTCAGGTAAAATAAGTGCTCAGAAGAGGATCATCTCCCTTGCTCGTGAAAGAGTTATTTATATTCTCCACTCTTTTCGTTCAAAGTTATCAAGAATCACTTTTTGACCGACTTTGCCTTCTCAATTTAACAAATTTCTTTTTGAAATATCATTTATCTAGGTTAGTCAATGAATTTGGAAATGCTGTGTTCAAAATTTGTGGAAATAGATAAAACCGTGAACGAAAAATATGCCAAAAATAAGATGGAGCAAAGGCATATATGAATTGCGCGGATCAAACCCACCCACCAAATTAATCCGTGTTTGCATGCACACTTCAAAAGGCAAAAGAAAAAGCGTCTAAATTATGCACACTATACTACTTTTAAGATGTTCGATATTTCTTTTCGGAAAAAAAAAAAAAAAAAGATGTTAGATATTTAGTTTTTCTTTTGTTCCATTACCTATTGCAGCATTGCTACCCACATGGATGTAGGGACAACAGAAGAGAAAGAGCTTCAAAGGATAAATTCAACTTTTAAGATCTTCTGGGTTTTTCTTATTTGTTTTTGTTTTAGGATGGTGACTGGTAATGAAAGGACTTAACCTTTCCACAAGAAATTTTCAATTAGGTCTTCAAGCTATTAGTAATGGGAAAAGGAGAATCTGCTTAATTTCCTCATGAACAAGGAAACCCTGCTTTGCATCTTTCCATCGTTTAGGGTTTCAGGGCTCAATGCACTTTCAAAAAGGTACAGGAAAGAAAAAGAAGAAAAGGATGAGCTTGGAATTTGAATGCTTTAATCGCACATTACAAATACTCTACTCATGAACACCAAAAATCATAGGAGCTGAGTAATGTTAAAGGTTCTCTGAACATTAATTAACTCTAACATTAATTAACTAACTAATTAACGAGGGCATATATTGTCTTCAGCTAGCTTGGAAACTTCTTGGACAATTTTTTTTTCAGAGCACTTCTTGGACAATCTATGAGTAAATAAATGGTTGGAGAGAGATGTTAATTAAGCTGCTCCTAAGCTTCTAGCATGGTTTCGTTTTGCGTTGGCATGATTAGGTTTTATTAATCATTTCTTAAAAGAAATATTGATATGACCAGAAACACATGGCCCGGATAATGATTAGGGTTTCAACTTTTCAGATGACCTAACTTTTTTATTTTCCAGTCGAAAATTCACCATCAATTCTTGAAAGCTAGGGTTCTAGAGCTTGAGGAGAGAGAAGAGTAAGAAAGAAGAAAAGAGAGAATTCTGTATTAGATGTGTGTTTCTGTTACAACCAACAAACAGAACGATATAGTAGTAGCTATATATAGTAACAGAGGTCACTAACCAGCTAACCATGCACTTAACAGAATTAACACTAATTAACCCTAATTAAGTCTAATTAAGTATGAAAACTGGATGTTCTGTTAATACCCCTCCTCAGCTGGATGGCTGGAAGGAGACATCAAGCTGGAGCATAAGTAGAGATGCTGAGGTGAGCAAAGACCTTTTGTAAACAGATCAGCTAGTTGTTCTCTCGACGACACAAATTGTAATCGGAGAGAACCAGCTTTGACTTTGTCCCGAGTGAAATGCACATCAACCTCAATATGCTTAAGCTTGGAATGATACACTGGATTAGTGGCAAGAGCAAGAGCAGAGATATTGTCACAATGAAGAGTAGGAATGCTAGCAAGAGAAATCCGTAAATCATGCAGTAAGTGTTGTAACCACTGAAGCTCAGAAGTGGTGTCAGCCATACTCCGGTACTCAGCCTCAGTGGATGATCGAGAAACAGCCGTTTGCTTCTTACTACACCAAGAGATTGGTGAACCATTGAGCAAAATAACAAAGCCAATGGTGGACTTTCGATCATTAGGGTCACCTGCCCAATCGGCATCACAATAAGCTTGAAGATTGAACTATTGAGGAAGTGAAGAACCCTTCCTGAAATAAATTCCATGATCAAGTGTACCTTTGACATAACGAAGAATGCGTTTGGCTGCCAAAAGATGAGCTTCAGTTGGGGAATGAAGGAATTGGCAGACAGAATTTACACTGTAAGCAATATCAGGTCTTGTGAAAGTAAGATATTACAAACAACCTACCAAACTTCTGAAATAAGGAATATCTTGAGGTGACAGAGGTGGGCTACCATCCTTATACAGTTTGATCCCGGACTGACAAGGTGTAAGATGAGAATGACAGTCATCTAAACCAGCTTTATGAATCAACTCAGTGGCATATTTATGTTGAGACACAAAGAGACCATCAGATGTATATGTGATTTCAAGACCAAGGAAAAAATGTAATCTTTCCAAGTCTTTTATGTCGAACTCAGCCTGCAATGCCATTTTGAGTTCTGAAATGAGAACTTCACTATCACCAGTGAGAATAATGTCATCCACATAGAGAAGCAAATAAGCTATGGAGCTGCTAGATGTTTTAACAAACAAGGAAGGATCAGCATAAGAGCACTTAAACCCAAGGCTTGGAAGAAAATTGGTAAACCTTTCATTCCAGGCTCTAGGTGCCTGTTTCAATCCATATAAGGATTTATGAAGCTTGCAGACAAGATTAGGGTGAGCAGGATCTTCAAAACCTCCAAGTTGAGCCATATAGACTTCCTCATTAAGAATGCCATGAAGAAACGCATTTTTGACGTCCATTTGATGCAGAGTCCAACCTGATTGTGCAGCCAAGTTTAAAATCAATCTAACAGTAGTATGTCTCACCACAGGAGAGAAGGTTTCATCGTAGTCCACTCCATGCTCCTGACTAAAACCCCTGGCAACAAGTCGAGCTTTGTGTCTTGCTATGGATCCATCAGCGTTTTTCTTTATTTTGAAAATCCATTTGCAGGAAACAAGATTTTTGTCTGGAGGTAATGGAATAAGAGACCAAGTCTGCTGCTTAAGTATAGCATCATACTCCTCCTGCATTGCATTTTTCCAAACTGGGCATTGCATAGCAATTTTGTAATTCTGGGGCTCAGAGGCAGAAAGATCACCAGAAGATGTGTTATTCAATATGGACAAGAAGCATCTTTTCTTCAGTATTCCTCTCTTACTCCTAGTGAGCATAGTGTGATCATTGACTGTGGACTCAGAAAGACCTTGAACTGGATGTAAAATGTTAGAACTAGAGATTTGTGATATGGAGCTAGCAGGAGCACGAGCACAATCTAGAACAACTGAAATGGAGCCATTCCCTGGTTGAGTATCAATAGTAACTATACCAGTATCTCCTCCAAAATTAATTGTAGTGTTGGAGCTCGAATCAAATGCAGGAAGTGCATGACAATCAGGTGGAGTAGATGATGTAGAATGCTCAGTAGAGGACATAGGAGAAGTATTATTGCCAGTATGAACAGAAGCATATGAAGGACTAGGAACATGGACATTAGTATCCTGAGACAGTCTAGTAGTATGATCATGATCATGTGTTGGAAAAGAGAGAGGTACCTGATGTGAAGTGGTACTGACAAGAACAGGTGCTGCAAGATGCTGTGAGAACTGAGACTGAGTAATCGTTGGGCAAGGACTGTGTGTAGAACCACCTGTAGAAGTATGTTGCAAACTGGCAAATGGAAAACGATCTTCTTCAAAGAAGACATGTCTGGAAATAATGTTTTTTACTCTTCAAATTATAGCAGATGTAACCTTTGTAACCTGCTGCAAATCCAATGAAAACACACTTTGCAGTCTTTGGTTGTAATTTATTACTGTTATATGGAGTCACAAGTGGGTAACAGGTACAACCAAATACTCTAAGTTGTTCTAAAGATGGGATTTTACAGTAAAGTTTCTCAAATGGAGACTTCATATCCAATATAGTTGTAGGCATTCTGTTAATCAAATATACTGAAATAGCACAAGCATGATACCAGAAGGAAGCTGGAAGATGAGAGGCCTGTAAAAGAGTAACAGCTGTCTCCCTAATGTGTCTATTTTTTCTTTCAGAAATACCATTCTGTTGGGGTGTATAAGGACATGAAACCTGATGTGAAATGCCTTGTTTACACAGAAAATCTCTAAATTTATTTCCTGTATATTCCCCGCCTCCATCACTTCGAAGACATTTGATATGAGTAGAGAATTGAGTGCCAACAAATGCACATAGAGCTTGAAAATAGCTGAGTACTTCAGATTTATTCTTCATGGGAAAGATCCAGGTATATCTAGTACAATCGTCTATGAACAGTACAAAAAATTTGAAACCATCTATAGAGAGATGAGGAGAAGGACCCCAAACATCTGAGTGAACAATCTCAAATGGGACTTGACTCCTGGATTGTGAGGTTGGAAAAGGCAGCTTATGAAATTTCCCAAGTAGACAAGCTTCACAAACTGCAGAATCCTCCTTTGGCATACTTGAGATGTTGCATTTATTCAACATACTAGTAACTACTTCATTTGAGGGATGTCCAAACCTTTGATGCCACAAAGAATGCTTAACTACTCTTCCAACATATGCTGAAGCTGAATTGCTTTGAACACTAGATGATGTGCTACAGGAACCATGATGTTTTTGAATATGTAATGGCAGATCAAAAGGTATTGGATAAAGCCCTTGATTACTCAGTCCCTTGTACAACACCTTTCCCAACACCTTGTCCTGTATTACACACATAAACTCATCAAACCAAACAGAACAATTGTTCTGTTTGCGTAGTTGATAGATAGAAAGCAAGTGAGTAGCTAGTTCAGGTATAAGAAGAACATTGTTGAGTGTCAACCTTCCTAGTTTTGTATTACCAATATGAGTGATGTTTAAAAATTTACCATCACCGTTTAAAAATTTACCATCACCAACTTGCACTGAATCTGTGGCAGTATATGGAGTAAGGTTGTTAAGTAGCTGCACTTCGCTAGTCATATGGTTGGTGGCACCAGAATCAGCCAACCAAAACTGAGGTGTGTTACTGGAGGAAGTAAACATAGCAACTCCCTGTTGGTGAATATTTTGGGAAGCCTGATTATTCTGAAAAGGTAAAGCTGATTGAGATATGTTGGTGGCAGTTTGGATTTGTGGTGTGAACTGTTGTTGCTGACCAGGAAACCCAAATATGTAGTAGCATCTATCTGCAATGTGATTTGGCTTGCCACAGTATTGACAACCAGTTGAATTTGAGTTGCCTTGTTGAAAAGTCTGAAGATTAGATAGTGTCCTGCATGTTTTGGCTCCATGGCCTACTTTCCCACAAAGCTGACATATGAAGTTAGAACCGCCTCCATTTTGTCTGAAGTTGTTGAAACTTGTATTGCCTCCATGGAATTGATTGTTAAATGGAGTACCATTTCCTCTACTCATGCCATTGTGAAAGTTGTTGCTTCCTCTGTAAATTCCAGTGTTACTCATGAGTCTTGCATTGTTTCCAAACTGACCATTTGGTCTTGCAGCATAGAAGCCAGTCATAGATGGACTTGGATCAGCTACAGTGAATGAATTAGGCTGAGCAATGGTTCCATATGGCATTGCAGAAATAGGAACATAAGGAGCTTGTGAAGACAAGTGGATATTGCTATTAGCTGGAGTAGTGAGTAATGGACCAAATCCAGGAGGCACAGATTGGACTTGATACTGTGGACATGAGGTAGAAGCAACAGATGTGTTGCTCGAGGCTGAACCAGAAGAAATGGTATTTTTGGCCATCATGGCAGTAAGTGTTGTAGTTGAAGATGCTTGAGTCTCACTCTCAATATCAATCTCTGCAGCCTTAAGCAATGTCTTGAGTTCACCCACAGAACAAGCAACAAACTGAGCTCGGATTACAGTCTTAATGGCAGCATACTCATAGGGTAAGCCTCTCAATACTGTAACAACAATGTCTTCATCATCAACAAATACTCCAACTGTTTCAAGTGTATCCCTAGCAGCCTTGATCTTATCCATGTAGGTTTCAATATCATCATTTCCTTTCTTCAAGTTTTGCAGATTAGACTTGAGTTGCAAAATATTTTGTCTATTAGGAGCTGCAAACTTGAGCTTCAACCTATTCCACATGTCTTGAGCAGACTTGCTTCCAACAGCACATGACATGGCCACAGGACTAAGTGTTTGACCAATCATATTAACAATGCTTTGATCTTGTATTTTCCAGTTAGCATACTCAGATGATATCACATTTCCAGAACTATCAGATGCAGAAACAAATTGAGTAGGGCATGGATTTGAGCCATCAACATATCCATACAGATTTTGACCTCTAAGGAATGATTCAATACGAAACAGCCATGTAGGATAGTTGGACTCATCAAGTAAGATATTTGGGAGATACACAGTAGTCTGAGTAGTGACTGTAGATGCTTGATTTGTAGATGCAGTCATCTTGGTAAGATAAGAGGTAGGAACAAAGAATCGAGTGTATATCTGTGTAATACTAGTAGATCTCAGGCTTTGAAAACTCACAAGGTATCAAAGAGTTAAGAGCCTTCACAAATCTTAACAAAGAATCAACGATTGTCACAAATCTTCAAGAAATCTAGGGTTTTTTTGAAACCTCATAGAGTTATACCAACTGATAATTTCTTCAATTCCACAATTATGGCTTGCAAATGAGTTCAGACTAACAATACTCCAGGATCTAAGGTTTCGAAACCACATATAGTAATCAAAAAACTCACAACTTCACAATCAGGTAGTTAAAATGTGCATAGATTCACAATCGAACACTGATTATACCAAATCGAAGCTTCATAATCAAAAATTCACTCTGTAAAATTGTAGATCTAACTGTTCCTCTTTTGTTTTGTTAAGAACACGAAGACTTATCTGAAGTTTGTAGAAGAAGGAAGCCGAGCATCGAAGCAAGCAAGTGCAGTGAGCTCGAGAAGCAGAAGTAAGCAAAAGCAAACCCTAGGTATCAACCTGAGCTCCGATACCATGAAAGCTAGGGTTCTAGAGCTTGAGGAGAGAGAAGAGTAAGAAAGAAGAAAAGAGAGAATTCTGTATTAGATGTGTGTTTCTGTTACAACCAACAAACAGAACGATATAGTAGTAGCTATATATAGTAACAAAGGTCACTAACCAACTAACCATGCACTTAACAGAATTAACACTGATTAACCCTAATTAAGTCTAATTAAGTATGAAAACTGGATGTTCTGTTAATAATTCTAAGACGGGAAATCATTAACTAAAAAATAGCATAGTCTTCATAAGTTATTGATTTAGATTTCAGAACTTTAACCTTTTCGTCGCTTTCACTTCAAGATTTTAAGTTCTAGAAAAATATTTTGTTTCTTCGATTGTAATTCGTAGAGTTAGAGAAGATTGGTCTAAAAGATTATTATATGGTAAATTAAATGATATGCATGAAAAAAAATGAAAATAATGGCCCACATCACTAACTAAAACACAGCCTAGTAATCATATTGTCGATCAAATTTGGAAATTACTTTGTTTCATTTAAGTGGAAAAGAGAATCCATAATCCATGATTTGCTTCTGTATATTGATTCGTGAGGTTTGATTCGAGTCATATTGTTCCCACGACCTTTTTGGCCATGAAAACCATTCCGGCCTTTACGGTAGTATTTAACAGAATGAGGGGTGTATAATAATAGATCAAGAAGGCTAAGAATCTGAACACGGAAAGTTGGGAAATTCTAAACTATAAAAGTAAAAGGTCAGTTTTTTTTACATATTTTTTTAGAAAAAAATGTGTGTTAATTCATACAATTTATTAAAACTACAAGCAATACCCAATAAAAAAAAAACTACAAGCAAATAGTTTTGATGGAATATCATAATCCATAATGATGCGAATTAAAAAAGAGGTGAACATGAGGGTGCAAAAAGTATGCACGTCACTGTTTGTAGATTTATATATAATAGTCGACTAAACGAACTCTTCAGAGACACCAACCGTGTTCGGTACAGAACTCGACCGGACCGGATACCAAAATTGCATTGGGAGACGTCGTCTTTCATTTCCACATGTGCAGTAAAATTTACAAATTGCTTATTACCCTGATGGTATGTTAGGTGATATAAATTGAAAGCATCAAGCTCTGATGATGAATATTCAGTCGGGTTCCTTATCTTTCCTTTTCATCCTAGGTGACCCAACCACTACTTGTTTGAGCCCAAAAGTACTTTTGGCTTGATCCACAAAATGATCGACAGTGTGGGCCGATGCAGCGGCCCAGATAGGGAGCAAGTAGCAGGTCCAGCGAGGGAATCCGGACAAAATCCTCGCGGAGCCCCCGCGGAGGCCAAGTAGAGCACACGATCAAGAGACCACGTTGAGCAATCATTAGATTCTCTACCCACGTGGAGGTCAGAGAATGCAATACAGCCTAGCGCGCGGTGTAAGAAAGATGCTAAGCGTGCTATGAGATCCATCACTTTTGCAGAAAAACAGGAATATAGCATCATGACTATATTAGTGCGCCATTAATGCGATACGCTCGCGAGGATAAGACTAAACTAATATATCTCAACTGCCCGCATCCAATGAGGAGTCAACTTTGTTTCTATTTTAACCATATTCATATTAATTAACAATTAATCTGCGATATTCGTCAGGATTCCCAGGATAATGTTTCTGCAGGTCAGATACCCTTGGTCCAGAATAGAATATTCTACACTTTTCTGAGGACTGAAGATTCACAGGATAGCCTAATCCAAGGCTAGCACGAGGGAAGAAAAACGGTCAATTCATCAACTAATCTCTACGATTATCCAAACCTCTCCGGAGCAAACAACCTTCTCTCATACCGGTGACAACCAGTCCCAGTCTCCTCAGGAGCCGACTGTCAGCGCCACCAAACCTTCTGTCAGCGCCACCAAACCTTCTGTCAACGTACATCGATCGTAGTCTTCTCGGAAGCCGACTGTAGTACCGCGACCACAACTGTTACAAAACCAGCCAAGCAAGGGTAACCCCATCTCAACCCAGCGTAGCTAAAGTCACGCTTTAGCAAGATCTCAATACTTTCTTGTAATTTCGCTCTGCTCGATCTATAATATTGAGTATCAATTGTGTGACAAGAAGAAACTGCAGCAAAGTCCTCAATCACTTGAAAAGAAGTTAGATCAAGGGACACCTCTGACGAGCGCACCCGAACAATACTGGCACGCCCTGCAAGAAAAGAGATTTTTAACCAACTCAAGAAAAATCGGAGCCAAACACTACTAAAGTGTACCCAGGTTCAAGTTAAAAGCTTCACTTAGTGAGGTGCAAACTTTTACTGCTAATTGATTAAGTATGAGATTATTATTTTCAGGTACTCTAATTACCACGTACTGACAGTTATTTTTTATTCGACTGAGTGACCTAAAAGTTACTCTGCTTCTCTTTCCTTTTGCGTTTTCCTCTCAAATCAAAGTTAAAATGGGAAACAGAGGTCTGCACACTCTGACAGCTACAGGCTCGTTACCATGTCGGTCACCTTATCATAAGAAGGCATGAAATTAACCTTGTATAGATTTGCATAACTCGTAGGGTCGTAGGTAAGGTTTGACTAATATATTAGCCTAAGGAGGAAGCTTCATCGAGGTTTCCTGTGGGTTACTTTACAAGTTGTATATCAAGTTTGGGTGGACAATATTGGTATTACACAAACGGGATAGTCAGTTATTTTGTTTTTTTTTGTTTTTTTTTGTGTAATATTTCCAGGTTTTATGTAGTTTCAGAGTAATTAACATACCATAATTTGTGCCATTTTTTTAATAGGAGAAAATAATTTTTTCAAATTTGGAAATGCTGAATCCCACATTTCCATATTGCAATAATCCCAAAATATAATCACGTACAGAAGTGGTATAAATAAAATATAAAGTGCCTCCAGATATTATTTATATAGGTAAAGGAAATAGCGGCGGTCTTTAGTGGGACGTTGTTTGAAGAGGATAGGAAGATTTCTAGAAGAAATTATACTCGTTCAATTGGGTCTTGGGTGGTTTCTTAGGCTATATTTGTTACGTGGGACTGGATTGGTTTGGAGTAGCTTATGTAATAAAATAAAACACATCCCACGTTTGGCACACGTGAGAACTCAATTAAATGAGATAACAGAGTCCGCGCATCAGCTCCTGACCTTCTTACATAGAACCCCCAAATCTCACCGGACTGTGGAAGTAAAGGCTTCAACAACGCTGATTAGTCTCTCCATTCCTTTCACGCGCTTTAGCCTTGTCTCTCCATCTCTTTCGTGCTTCAGCCTCGTCCCTCCACTCTCGATCTAGCTTCATCCTCCTTAAACTTCCAGGTTCAATTTCTTTTCTCTGTCATGCTCCTTTTGCTTTGATTCTGATTCCCTCTTCCCTTCGACCCCATCTAGCTTCTTCTTCTTGTGTATCTACTGAAATTTGTTAAATTAAAGACTATGAATTCCTTTTCTATTAACAATTGTTTATGGGTTGTAACAATTGGTGTCTGGGTAGCTTGATTTGCTAAGAATTGATCAATTTCAAGACTGGTTTTTTTTTTTCCTTTTAACATCGCCTGTGTTTTTATCTTCTTCTTTGGTTGGTTGTTTTCATTGATTTTGGATGTTACTGTGAAATCTTAGATATGGATTGAAGGCAAATTATGTTGCTCTTATTGGTGGAGCTGTGGCACCTAGAGACAATGTGTGATTGTACTATGCTTGTGCTACTGATGTTTAATTTGAGACGAAGACGTGCTGAAAGACATGCTCTAAATAATCGTTTATTAGTTAGACGTGAGACTCGTTTGAGTTATCTAGATAATATTATAGGCAATAGTAACACTGAATGTGTACACGAATTAAGAATGGATAGAAGGACTTTTAGCCTTTTGTGTGAACTGCTTCGCACAGATGGAAAGATAAAGAGTGATGGTTTGGTGTCTGTGGAAGAGCATGTATGCTTTTACATGTATTTTCACATCATGTAAAGAATCGTACTATTAGAGATAGATTTTTTCAATCCGAAGAGACTGTTAGTAGGTATTTTCATACTACAAGGTGTGTTACGATTGCAAGGTAGTTTGTTGAGGGTACCTGATCCGGTACTTGCTGACTGCACAGATCGTAGATACCGCAGAAGAAAGGGTGAAGTTGCTACAAATGTGTTAGCTGCTTGTTCTCCTGATATGCAGTTCATATTTGTCTTACCGGGTAGGGAGGGATCGGCATCGGACTATAGAGTTCTTCACGATACAGTGACTAGACCGAATGGATTAAGAGTTCCCATTGGTAAGACTATTGGATTAGTTGTGTAGATTAAATTAATGCAGTTTATGTGCATGTCACACACTAATAGGAATTTTTATTTTGACTATTAGGTTATTATTACCTTATAGATGGTGGTTAAACACATGGTGAGGGATTTCTTGCACCATATAGAGGAACAAGATATCATTTGTCGGAATGGGATGAAAGAAATATGCGTAGGGATCATGTGGAATATTTTAACATGAAGCATTCAAAGGCAATAAATGTTATAGAACAGTGTTTTGGAATGCTAAAAGGAAGGTGGGCAATACTAAGGAATCCATCATTTCATCCAATAAAGACACAAAGCCGCATAATTACGGTCTGTTGTCTTTTACATAATTTTATTAGGAAAGAGATGTCCATTGATCCGATGGAGTATGCAGTATGTGAATTAGATGCACAAAATGGGAAAGAAGATGATGTAGTTGGCACGGTTGAAGCGTCTAATCAATGGACTACTTGGAGGAATGAATTAGCTTTACAAATGCATAATGAATGGACTGGAAGAAGGGCTTACCTGGCTGCCAGAGATACAGGGGTTTCATGTGCTGTTGCAAGGGCTGCAAGAGATGCAAGAGTTGCAAGGGACGGAAGAGCTACAAGGGATGCAAGAGCTTGAAAAGAATAAATGATGTAGTTTCTGCTTGATAGGCCTTTTAGTACTAAGGATCATAATTTATGTAGCTTTTGATTTGTTGTAAATACTAGATGAGACAATAGGTAACTGATTCTGTACATTAGTTACCTGTATTGTTAGGAGCTATTGATTAGTAGAGCTATTTCTTAATATGAAATTGTTTTCCTTCTTCTCATGATTAGTTTTTTGTGTTTTACTTGTGTTGATGTAATTGGTTTATTATTTCTAGTTTGTGTTAGTTTAGTTAATATCCCAGAAAGAAAAACACAAGCTCAAAGAAAAAAAGGGAAAGTTGTGGTACTATGTTTGGTGGTACCTTTTCAACTTACTTTGTTATGCTGTTCTTGCAGGTTTGGATTCAGGTTGAATTGGTTTAGTGCTTATTGTTTTTTCTGGCTGAAGTGGTTCAGTACTCTTCTTGCAGGTTAGGATATAATTTATTGATTTTATGGTTTCATGATTTGTGAATTTGTGTTTTTTTGTAATGAGAAAGTGTGAGTTTTTGAGTTTAGTTTGCTTGCATTGGATGATTAGTTTACAAGTTTTCTGTTGGATTTTGGTTACTTTTGACATAACCGGATCCAAGTTTCACCCCGAAACCCGGATACAAGCCTGCAGGGCCCATGTTAGGTGAAATCCTACCGACAAATCGACAGAACCTCCCCTAAAATGGACTACCCAAGAGTTTACAAAACTTGGACATGCTTTAAACTAAACTCACACTCATAGATACATTCCCATATTTACATTCCAAGCATATATATTACATTCAGGAAGTACGAATTCCACCTTAACCTCCATAAAATAACATATTCTCAAACATTAACATTCTCCAAAAATAAAAAGTTATCAGAGCAGTGCTACAAAACTAAGCCGATATCATACAAGGTAGGTTAACTATTAACCTACAGTCAAAATGGAAGCACTGATTACTATGCCCAAGTTCCTGGACGCGATCTCGGCAAATCTGAAAGTCTGGGCATTTGAAACAGAAGAGCCCAGGGGAAAACATTTAAAAATCGTTAGAGTGACTGGACAAAATTGAAACAAGTTATGAAACAATTAACTTAATGCTTCCCCATTTTGTCTCGTTAACAAAACTGATATGCAGCTAGATTTCACATTGTTTCCAACTCATTCCTTTTTAAGAAAAACTCATTTGATGACTAGAAAAGACTGCCGTCTAGTCATCTCATGCTATGTGGGAGGGACTGCCACCCAAATGACGCATAGGAAAGGACTGCCAACCGGAATAGGAGGCGGTGGCTAGAAGGGACTGCCAACTAACCACATGTAGTTAGAAAGGACTGCCAACTAACTACCACATGTCATTTGGAAGGGACTGCCACCCAGATGACTCAACGGAAGGGACTGCCAACATGGATATAGTCTGGAAGGGACTGCCAACCAAACTATTACCTAGAAGGGACTGCCAACTAGGTAATATACGCATGCACCAAAGATGGCCTCTTTGTCAACTCCTTTCTTTAAATCCATTTCTTTCATGAAACCACATTTACTAAAATGGTAATTCAATTAAAAACTTAATACCATGCGGCATGCATTATTTAAATAAAATAAAAGTCCACTCACACGTGAGTCTCGCAGCTAATCCTGCTGCCTGCTCGTGTCCTCCTCACTCGAGGGCTCAGTACGGCCTGTAGTAAATGAACATGATATAATTAACCTCAATAAGGAATTTATCGAAGTAACAAAGCTTAATCCCTCGAATTTATCTAAGTAACAACCAATTCTCCAATTTAGGATTCAATTCTCAAATTTCGGAATTCCTTACAATCTCAATGCCCTCAAAACTCTTAACAACTCAACCGATTTTTATTTCGATTCCTCAACCATAATTAACCACCAAAATATAAAATAATTCCCTTTCCAAAATTTCCAATTCTTTCCTAATTTTTCTTTTTTTTTTTAATCTACAATCTCCTCTCTCATTTCCCAACAAAATAATTCAACAATAGCCTTTTTACCAAGAGACTTAACCCATAAAATTATAAATCATAATATTCAAAACAACCTTAACCAACATCAAATTTCCAAGAAATCTCAAACCAAACAACCTCAAGCCTAAAACAAGTTTAAAATCATCTTAACAACACACCCGTCAACTTCTATACCTGCAACAACAACCAAATTCAAGCAGAAATGGCCGGAGAAATCAAACAAAACCAAGAACTCGATAGTTACTGTTCATGTTACTGTTCACACGCTCAAACACCTTCAAATCTTCCTCCACATATCAAAACAAGCTGCAACAAGGTTAGGAACACGTTTAGCACCTCCCCAACAACCAAAACCCTCAAGGAATCCGGCTGAAAACCGACGATCAAAGAAAAATCCGATTTTCCCCTTTTCTTGAAATCCCTCACCGATTTCTTCTCAAATCAAGGCTACCCAATTTAGAAATCTTACCTTAGATGCAAGAGGAGGAAGTGAGGATCCTCTAATGGCCGGTGGTGCGGCCGGTGGTGGTGATTTCGCCGAAAATGGGTTCCGGATTCGCAGCAAAGAAAGGAAAGAGAGAAGAGAGAAAAAAAAAAGAAGGAAGAATGAGGGGGGCTGGAATCGGGTTCTCCCGATTTCACTCTCTCTCACACACACCTTTTTACCCACTTTCCTTTAAAATAATAACCATAATAGTAAATTTCCATTTTTGGTCATAACTTTTCTGTAGAAACTCCGATTTAAACAAATTACGTGTCCACGAACTCGATTTTTCGTATTCTACGACACTCTCAAGGAAATTTCCTAACTTAACCGACAAAAGAAAAAGTCAACTCCTCGGTCAATAATGATGAAATGTTACAAGTAAAAACTTTAAGGTATAGGGTATAACAACTTTACAGTTTTGGTTGCACTGTTTTGGTTACTTTACAGTTTTGGTATTACTGTAATTCATTTCACAAAGTGCATTGCTTCCTATTCTGGATTCAATTTTTCACTTTAATCTTCAGGATGCATCCTTCTGCAGTATCATAGTTTCTCTGTTGCGTTTTAAGAAATAGATTTTGGTATTTACCTTGTTCTTGTAGGAAATAGTCAAGGGTTCAGGTTGAGAATTGAATGAATATTGAATGGTTAAATGGTTCAAGTTGAGTAATGTCTTGCATTACTCAATTCACTTTGATCACTTAAGAAATTTTTACTTTTCTGGATACTTTATTAGTTTATTTGGATTGTTTCTTCTATTTGTTTTGGCATTGCATTGCAAATTATTGTTGCAGTCGAAAGCTCACACTGAATTGAAAGCTCACACTGAACATGGACATAGTCACATAGATGTATTTAAAATTGATCGATTATTGGTGGCAGTTTGTTAAACTGAGAACATTGCAGAGTAGGAAAGAAAATGTGCACTTTGCCAAAAAAAATAAGTAGAATATTCTGATGAGATTAGGATTAGTTTTGGAAAGAAGAAAAGTTTATAGTGAGTGGAAACTAAACTGGAACCAGAAAATTGCATTTGGTTGATCATATTTATGCTTCTTTAACGACGAGATGTTGATTTTTTTGCAGAAAATGGAAAGTGGTGATGAAAATACAGAGCAAGGGAAGTCAAGGCGTGTATGGACCAACTTTGAAGAAGAATCTTTGTTGAATGTTCTTGACGGAAGTATTGCTGGAGGACAACGCTGCAACACTGGAAGTTTCAAATCTGGTACTTTACTGAAAATCGAGAATGCTTTAAATCTTTTATTTCCCAATTCCAATCTGAAGGCAAGTCCACATATTGAGTCAAAGTCGAAGAAACTGAAGAAAGATTATAGCATAATCTATGACATGATGAACAAGAGTGGATTTGCATGGAATGATATCAAAAAGTGCATTGAATTTGATAGTAATGAAGTATGGGATACATATTGCAGGTAATGGGGAAATTTCGTTTAGTTTCATTTTTAATCTAATTGATTTCATTGCTGCACTTTGATCAATTCATTTATTTTTTCTGTCATAGCACAACAAAAAGGCAAAGGGATGGAGAAACAAGAAGTATCCATTATTTGTTGACTAGCTACCATCTTTGGGAGTGACCGTGCGACTGGAACTGGAGTTGAGGTCCCTGCTGATATGATGGAGGAGCAGAGCAACAATGAAGATGGCATTGAAGTTGAGAATGACACAAGCCCCATGTCAGTGAGCACGGGACAATCTCATGTTAGTCAGAAAAAGAGGAAAAGAAATGATGAAGATAAAATTATGCTTGCATTGGATAAATTGTTTGAAGAATCTGGAAAAAGAATGCAAGCAGTGACTGATGCTATAGTGGAAGGTAATGAAGATCGATCTGATATTGCTAAGGAACTTAAGAAAATGGGACTTTCTGTTGTAGACCAAATTGAGGCATTGAAAATAATTTTGGATAAGCCCCAAAATATCTCTGTGTTCATGTCCTTAGATGATGAAGTGGGAAAAGTGTATGTGGATAACTTGCTTGCGGGCACTGCTAGAAGATCTACCTAACTGCTACATGAGGATATGTTCTTTTTTTGTTTGAAAAACTGCAAGAGTTGCTGCAGTAGCTTATGTTGGACAAGCTCCTTCTTTTGCTAGATTAACATTCATTTTTGTAATTGCTAGATGGAATTTGTGAATGTTAAATCTGTGTATTAGGGACTTGTGAATGTGTAAAATAACTACAAGTATGGAACTTTATTAGCATGTGTTGTATTAATAGGTGGACTTATGAAGGTGTAAAAACTAACTACAAGTATGCAGATTGTGGTTGCTCTTCTCAAGCTATTTGGTTATTAGATTTCTTCTTGCTGTATATGAACTTTGCCACAAAACAAGCTACGATAGTTTCTCACGTTTCTACAAATGACCAACTTTTAGTCCAATACAGAAACAAACATGGGATAAGACTATTTTGACTATTCTGCTCTTTAGTCCTAAGCAGTACCAAGCATGGGTCAGGTATTAACATAGCATATCCCAGGCTTGAAGAGTCCTAGACTATTATAGGAAATAAGGTGGGGGATAATAGTCCCCCATAACAAACATAGCCTTACTCTCTTGTTTAATAACTTTAATCAATTGAATTCCTCTATTTATATAAAATAGAAAACCATTAATAGTTCAATAATATTTTTGATTTATGACGTCAATATAATAAATTAAACAGTGCCCCGGCCAGCGTTATGTGATGTTGTTTTCATGGTTGGGCAAAACATAAGCTTTAAGTTTTCTTCCTGAAGGGCCATCTGACCAGTAGTTATTATCAGTGGCGGATTTAGGATTCGAAAAATGGGTGGGTTACATGTTAAAGTGTTTTCTTTTAGGCAAAGTCCAAATTTTTTTCCGGTACAACCATGTACAAATGTAAAGAGTATCATGTTGTATTGTCGTTAACGGAGGCCAGAAGGCGAGAGTATTTGGAAGAGAGCAAGCGGTGGCTAATTGGTTGTAGAAACGAGAGTGACGAAGAAAACGAGGGTTCAATCACTGAGTGAGTGATGAAAATGACGGAGAGAATACTGGAAACCAATCCCTAATTATTTTCGGGTGGGCTTCAACATCAAGACTACAACGTTTCGGGTGGGCTTTGTATGTCACATGCTAGATGTGGATCCGCCACTGGTTATTATGTTTATAGCCAAAAAATAAATGCAATTCATAATATGATACGTAATAAGTTTGTTTGCGATTGTGAAAGGTACAGTAACTCAAAACTTTAATTATCTCAGTGCCTTTACTCGCTTCCTTGATAAAAAAAAAAAATATTAACAAAAAAAAAAGAAAAAAAAAGCAACTTTAACTATGAGTTTTGGGCACAATTAGTGCTGGAACTGTTTCTTTAACCATCTTTCTGATATTATTAGTTTTTAACTGTCTTATAATCATCTGTAATTAATGATCATATATATGTAGAAGCTTCAAAATCGGTCATTGAGGTTCCTGTTGACATAGCTGATTGAGTAGCAACACCTACACCTTTTTGTGTATCTCTTGCTAAGCTAAACCGACACTAAACTTTTCCCTTTTGCATATTGAGATTTTAATATTCAGGAATCCCTAATAGATTATGCGGTTCTGCCCTTGGTTCAAGTTTCTGAGCATATAATAAAAGTTTCGTCTCAAGTCTTAACCCTCTGGATCAAAATTATGAAAATAGTCCCACTTTTACTCCCTTAAATTCGACATGCGTACTGTTTTGGAACTTGGAAGCTTCTCGTTCGTTTCCAATAAACAAGTACTATTCTAAAGAATGCTGCAGACGTAAAGATCGCGGACCCTCACAGCCTCACCTAGGCCTCGTCAACAGGTCGGGCTGGGCTAGCCCGACTTATTCATAGCGGGTTTGGACTGGGTTTTGTTATATTTTCAAATAATGATGGGCCGGATCGGACTTTATTGTAAATCAAATGATCCAAACCCATCAATATAAAGCTGGCATTGCGGGCTTTTTCTGGTCGGGTCGGGCATGATCTTGCGGGCTTTTTCGAGCCGGGCCTTACGGGCTTTATTTATAATAAATATTTATAGACACTAATTTTTTTTATAAATGTATATTTATATATCATACACTTCAAAGAGCAACCTCTATCAATTCAAAGAAAATGGGAAAATCAACCGTTGGATGTGATTATTACAATAAATTATGCGTGTGGTTAAAAATTTAATCAATTTCACCATAGTTTCGAACCCGATCTGATTGGTCAACCATAGTAACTTGTATGTTTTCTTGATTGACCGATGGCTTGACAACCGCAAAACGTGCTTATTTTTTTACATCACATTTTTAAATATTTCATCGATGGATGTGCATAGATATAAGATAAAAATTTCAAATTTAATACAAATACGTTGGTCTATACCAATTTACCTTCTAAAGTTGTATAACTTATACATTGCATTTAAATTGTTGAGGTTTATTCTAAAGCAAACATGAAGTGGAAAATGAATTTAGAAAAACCAACCGGACGATGGAGAGATTGTAATGTTTTATGGTGGTTGTAAAAATTTCACTCAATTTGGTTCTCGTTTCGAATTCGATCAATTAGATCAAACTTAGTTACTCTTATAAATCTATATTATATATCATACACTCCAAAGAGTAACCCCTATATATATTTTACGTAAGGAAATTAAATTAACTAATAGCATTTCTCTTCCGTGTTCATATCCATTTCAAAGAAATAGAATTGATATGATAGCAATGTGAATTAGGATCACTCTATCATCAGATGATACAGTTACTAGGTTTATATGCTGGCTTCTAGAATCCAAACGAAGTTGATCATTGGAGTGAAGACATCAAACATGTTAGATGTACAAGGAACCTTTCAAAGCTAAATAGAGAAAATTAAATTAATAAATGATAACTACATTATGGTACTACTTCGTCATGTAACGATCATGGTTATATCATAACATATGATGGAATATTCATTATAAAGCATATGATCGAGGACGAGATATTAATTACCGCAATGACATATATAAACGTGTTAAATATAGAGCATTGAAGAAACTAAAAAAAAAAAAAACAGGGAGAGAGAGAGAGGGAAAAGATTAGGATAATTGAGGTTTGGGCAACTTTAGTGTGTGTGTTTTAGCTAGTGAGGCCATCATAGGTTAATTTCAATGTTTCATCACTTTCATGAGTGACGCATCATAAAACTTAGCAATGAGTTTCTTTTTTCTCAAAAAAATAAAGAAAAGAGTTTCCTAGGCCCATGCGTTAATTAACGGTTAATTTTCTTTTTGATGATTGATATACCCAATCAACGGTTAATTGCTTGGTTAAATTGTTAACCTTATCGTTTGGCATGAGGTTTACTATCCCTTCATATCTGTCTGTACTTTGGGGTTTTTTTTTTTTTTTTGCGCACAAGCATTATAATTCCCAGTTACATGAGTGATTCTTCGATTTTCTTGAATATTGGTGTTTAATTTGACCACTCCAGTTCTACTTTAGATCTGAACCCGATCTTTGATTCCTCTTACTTTATTGCTAAAGCTAAATGTAAACTTGCAAAAATTAGAAATTCTAAACTAAGAAATAGAAAGTGCACAAAAATACGTCAAAATTAAACCAAAACTGTACACATACAAATTGGATGATGAATTCTCAACAACATGCACAAGTCACATCGGGACGAAGAAAACTAAGAAATTTTTTATTGGAAAATTTTATAAATCTTATTTAACCATTGAGAAAAAACCCCCCCATCTTCTCCCCTCCTCACCGTCCTTTTCCCCACAATTGCTGGAATACCGACGGCCGGAGGTGAAGAGCCGACGGAATCTGACGTCGGAACCTAGTGAGCAGAGGGAATTCCCCTTCTCGAGGTTTTGATGTCGATCCGACGGCTCACCCTCGGTGTCGGATTAAATTCCGGCTAGACCAGGAAAGCATGGCCTTTTGTTTTCCGATCGAAAGGGCGGTCAAAAGTGGAGAAGAGGAGGAGTTTTCTCAGAAGGCTAAATAGATGACGAATTAAAGAAATTTCTTGTTCACCGGTGACCGGCCGTCCGGCCAACTTGAGCGGAGTCCGAGCACTTGCTACGAACCATGATGTATGACCAACTGTTCATCAAGGTTGGGGAATATCTGGCTCTGGTTGCATTTTTTAGCATTTGGGATTTTAGGGTGTGAAAGTGAGATGGGATTGGCTTCTTGAATGGAACAGAAACCAGAGGCGACGAATTTCAGAATGGAATGGAACACCATGGTCTTCACCAGCCTTCTTTTTGTCGGGAAAACAGAGCCCTTTTTGGGCTTGAAACAATTAGCCTCCGTCTTGAGTTTTTCCAGCACCTGTGGCGTTGTCTGGAGCCTCGCCACCACCTGTGGGACAACTTTCGCACCTGTAGGGTTCCGAAGCTTCGACACCATCTTGATCTGCCTCTCACTCTTTGCTTCTTGCCGGCCTCTTCTGACCACTCTTGCTCTCTGTGTGGGTTGTGTTATAGCAACTGTGGGTTCGAAGGCTCCCAAATGAAGTGCTTTTAAAGAGGATTTTGAAATCATAGACCCATAAAAGAAAAGAAAAGAAAAGAAAAGAGAGAGAAATTACCCGCGGGCCTGATGCCCTATCAAAGAGAAGCTTAGACCAGACAACTAAGTGACACGTGTTAGCCAAACGCAACTGCGGTGATTTGATTGTTACATTTTATGATGCATGGATGGTGGATCTTTCTTGTTTGATATGTAGTTTAGGTTCTGGTTGCCCTTGTGGCTTTGTTGTGTAATTTTGTTTTTTAGGTACGTTTTTCTTTTCCTTTTCTTACTTGATTTCATTTTCCCCCCTCCTTCGTTAATATTACCTAGCAGATATTTCACTTCACTTTTAATTTTTTTTTCATACACGAGGTTAAAAGGGTGCAGTGCCTTTGTAGTTTTGAGTGGTTTTGAACTGAATATATACATAGGTGGGTAGAGGTGACAAGAGACTTCTTCTAGGGTTGATTTCAGACACATAAATTTCCTTATGGAGTTTCAACAAACAAGAATTTTTAGCATTAAAGCTAGTCTCAAGAGCAAGAGTTACAAATCTTTTTTTTTTTCCTGGTACAGAACAACCAGTAGAAGAAGATTTCAGTCATTTATTTAGTTGTGTAGGTGACAACAGTAAAAAAGCCTGCTCAAACTAGTCAGGGGCTCAAGGTAGTTGATTGGCATGGGTCGTTCTTGTCAGCGTCATTGGGCTTTAAACAGAGGGTCTGCAGCAGAGGAGGATGATGAGCCATGAAGACTAGGGAAGAAAATTAAACGGATCACAGAATTGTCCATGGCATCGAACATATTCGCTTCACCAATTTTATCTTTGCCTGTATCACCGTTGCGATCTTTGGTTTAGACGCCGAAACCAGTAATCCCTTTCTAGCTAGTTTGCTTCTTCTTCATCTTCAATCCCTTCTCTGCCATTTCCTTGGTGGTAGTAAGTACTAAGTAGTGTGTGAATGTTTGATGTTTCAGTTGCAAGCCTCATGGGATTTATACAGCATTTTGAGAGAGACAGAAGGGATTCCCAGCCTGCATGCTACGGAATATTTTCCATCTTTAAATGGGCATGGCCGTGCCCATACAAAGTTTTGGGGAGTAATTAATGTGTGATCCACTATCCTAAACGGTAGCCTAATTGTTTCCATCATGCTTTTAAGGTCAAGTTTAGTTTATACTTTCACCAGTTCTCTTCCCCCTACCCGTCTTGGCTCATCCATTTGAAACATGCAAGTGATTAAAATGGTCCCAAGTGATAACCAAAATTAAATTAAGGAGACTGAAATTCACTCTTAATTTTACAATTCACACTCTTTTTTTTCTTTTTAAGTATCCTAAAGTTTGTTATTGTGTAAAGACAAGATTTTGGAAGTGTGAATTTTATTCTAAAAGAGAAAAGAATGAGTGAGGATTGCAAATTTAGAGGTGTAAATTTCATAATTTCATTCTCCTAAGTCAACTGACGTCTAATCTGTTCTAATACATTCAGAACTGTAGCTTATGGACTTGGGCCTTGGAAAGTGTAATCTACGGTTTGAGCTAGATAGAAACATATATAATGGTCCAAGTCGGGGAGTATTCAATCCTTAAACATTGCTAATTAAACCCATGAGGTTGCTAGTTTACTTTGGTCAAGCCACAAGTTATTATCACTTTGCCAAATGATTTAGCACCCATTAATCCATTATAAGCTTGAGAAGAGAGAGAGGGAAATATGAACCATAAAAACTTCAGTGAATAAGACATCCTATACAATGCCTTTAACAATTAATCTATGGACTACACAGAGACACAGTTAATCCCAAGCTTCACACCCAATCTGGGCCCGCTGCAGTTTGTTATTTATGACTTCATTTTTGTTGACAATTATGAACGCTGTGGTATCGAGGTTCTGGTACTGATAGCTTCATTGGACTTGAACAGAGGAAGAGGGTCAGGCTCTGCTGAGGTATCAAGGCAAAGGAGAACAGCATGACCATCCATTCCGCGTAGTCTTAACTAGGCTAGGCTAGCTAGCTTCGAATGAAAAATGCCATTTCCTTGCTAGCTTGTTGCCATTTTAGATCATTCCGAGTTTACTTAAAAGGCTATGTGAAATAGGCATGCCGTTTTTTAAGTCGTGACAAGAAAAAACGGCAAAGCAATTGAGGTCCGGTACTCCAATAGTCTGGTCCATTCAAATCCCATCAAATCAAGGTAACATGACCCAGCTGGCTGGTGATAGTACGTGGTACCAATTTACTCTGTCCCAAATTAGTCTCTGGGAACACGTCGAGTAACAAAGAGACCTCCCTAGCACGAATCTATTCTTGTTATCTTGTGTCTGGCTTGGCCAGGATTGGATGAAATTGTAAGGGGGCAAAGTTGCTATGTAGGGTTCGAATTAAGGTCACCATCATATCATTGAATTCTAGTGCACATCCAAGTACTTTTGCACTTTTGTTTTTGGCACACGAAACGGAGGTGAAAAAGAACCCAATTTGGTCACACCTAAAAGGCATAGCCTAATGTTTCCTAGCTAAACAAAAAATAGTTACTTATTCATAAGAAGACCTGAATTAAGCATAATGAAGATGCATGAAGAAAATTAGAGAGAGCTTTACAATGGAAGAACTGACTAGTTGATCTAAATCCCTACTTAACTACCTTGGTGCAATCTCGGATCTGTGAAGAACGAGTTGACGACTACAGCGGAAGTCGTTGACTGCAGTCCGCTTTACAAACGAAGCCCTGTAAACCTGTTCCAATCGACTCTTTCACTTCAACAAACTTCTTAACACAACAATTAGTATAATACGTGCCACCACGTGTCCATCTTCTAACACCAGTTGGATTGTTGTAATGATTGACCTTCCTGTGAGCAGCATTGACTCAACACTTACTATAAATATGATAATAATATATATGAATCAATGATTCACCAACATATGGTACCAAAACCAAAGCGCAAGCAAACGCCGAAGGCCCAAAGCTAAGCTATATATCTTACACATCACACAGTAACAGATCAATGTGATTGATAAGTATATATAGTTATTTTTTTTAATGAGAGAGGACAAATTCATCCGCAAATTTATTTAAAAAGAAGGAAGAAAAAATGACTAACTAGAAGAGGGGGGCGCGGGACCTGAACCTAACCCTCAAGTAAGAAAGTTGAAAGACATCTGACCAAACAACTAAACAAAATCCTACCGAAAATGAAAATTAGGAAGCCCATAAAATCTCTATTGCAAAGAGGAGCAACAAAGTCTGGGGGCGAGTCCCACCAAACTATAGTAACTGAAGTGAGACCAAAGTTTGCAAGAGCATCTGTAACTTGGTTCCCTTCACAAAATATGTGAGAGTATCGAAATTGCATTTGAGAGATGTGGTGTAAGCAATTACCCCATTCCATTCAAAGTTGCCAAGGCACCAAATTGGGTGGTTTAAGAAAATAAAGAACTAGAGTTGAGTCAACCTCCAACCACACATGTTTCCAATCGCGGATTCAAGCTAGGTCAATTGCTTGAATAATTGCCACTGAACCTGGAATGTCAAGATTAGAACAAAAGTCACCAAGACATGCACCTTTGAAATCCTGAAACACACCACCACAACCAACCTGACTTGAGGCACTCCTTCGAGAGTCGTCTGTATTAAATTTGTATTAATTTTCACCCAACCCATACAGGGGGATCCAATTAACCTCAATGATAGAAGGAGCTCCACGTGACCTACATGTAGCCCCAAACCTTTTCAAAACAATTAGCTCTTGCACATTATTAAACATAGAACCTGAACCAAGCTTATTGGAAGATAAGATCTGTCCATTAATCAATTTAGATCAGTATATATGGTTATATATAAACATAGAGTATAAATTTGGAATTTTAATTATATTTGTAAGCATCTCAAAAATACTTTTCAAAAATACTTTCGTACTTCGTATCAAGTAAGAAAGTCGAATGAGGGCCGTGATCGAAACAAGCACAGACATAATATTGTAGGAAAAAAACTAAAAACCCCACCTACCAAATCTATAATATTTTGTTTTTTTAAGAATGGACGCAACCTCCCAATGGCAGGATGAAATTGAGTGCCGTCGGATTTATTTCCGTGCGGCAACATAGTGGGAAAGCCGTGCTATTTGTAATGATGCTTATTCGATATAGAGTTATCTTTTCGATATGTCACCGCTATCTCAAAGCAAATGGAGTAGCCATTCGTGCACTATTTGCTAATTGGTGCTTATTAGAATACATTGAGTTATTGGAGAGTCCTGATATTATTTCAGGATATTCTCTTTATGCTTATTGTAATATGGGGTTCAGACTTTACATCCCCTCTCCCCTTGTATTCTGCAATTTCATTAATCAATACTTGAAGACAGCCGCACCGGACTCATTTCAAAAAAAAAGAAATATATATATATATATATATATATATATTGAATTTTCTCTTAACAGTACCTAAGATATTTTTATGAATGAGTTAACGCATGGATCCCACGTGGATCATCGTGATTAGTCATCGGGAGCTTCTTCGATTCTTCACGGTACAAACCCTCTTAAAATCCCTGCAAACGTCCCACTTGAAACCCAAGCTCCTAAATTTCAAACAAACACATCCACACGAAGGGAACAAAAGGCAGAAATGGCGTCGGAGCTTTAGAAACGTGCCGGAGCGGATATTGCGACAGATCTGCCACCGCCGCTGGTGGAAAATCCCAATATGGAACCTAATAGCTCTCTCAAACCCACCAAGAGGAAATGTGGTAGTCTGTTGCCGGCGAAGAGAAGGTTAGTCAAGACCATGGCATTTCTTTCCGTTGTTCAATTCTTCAGCTCAATCTTCTGTGCCCCCGGAACCTCTGAACCCGGTTCAGCCCGTTCCACGCCACCCGAAATAATCCCACACGCCAAGATTTCCATGCAAATTTTCCCAGAGCGGAGCCAGGATGAGGACTGCCAAAGTCACAATGCATCGCCAGTAATTAACAAGCCGTACTTGACTTGACCGGCAGCCGCCTTCTCTGAAGCGTGAAGATTGTGATGATATTCCCTTAAGTTTATATTTGCCTTTATCTGAGATATTGTACTAATGAAACCATCAAAACATGTCATTGCTTGTAGTTTTGATGAAGTGTTGAATTACTAAACAGCTTTCTATCTATCTATATATTATCATGTTTGGGATTTTTGGCTCTTTTCCATCAGAGAATATAAACACCACCATAGATTTCTGTTTAACATGCCGGCATGTAATGGTTCATGGTGAACCATTGATCATATATCTTAGCTAGCCAAAAGGGTGAAACGATCGATCATACCCCACAAATCATTAAGCACCAACACAAGTAGGAGATTTTGTTTTCTTTTTCATTCATGTTTCAGCTAGCTATGATCAATGAGTGAACGAATCAACACAGCGAAAAGGTGGATGCTGCCATTTAGTTCATGGTAGGTTCAGATTGATCATATATCATAGCTATCCAAAAAGTTAAATGATCGATCAATCAAACCCCACAAATCAATATGCACACCCCAAGATGGAGATTTTCACTTTTCATTTTCATTCAGCTTTCATCTAGCTATGTTCAATAATCAAACAAATAAACGCAGCACATTTCAACACATTCTCTCTTGTTTCTTCTACGCCTCACTAGCTAGGTCGTCGAACTCCAGCGTCCGATGCTCATACGTTATTTAACGGTCACCCAACAGAATCCCTAAATTCAAAGACGGAATATTGCAGCAGCAGAAGCGCCTCCGAATCTCCGATTCGGTACCCAACGACAACGAATTCACCCTCCAATGCTTCAACAGTCAAAACCCTCCCCGTGGCGCCGGTGCCACCAAGCCAGGCCCATCGTCGGAGATGATAAGAACACTCCGCTCACTCATTCTCTGCCGGTGGTGCCGGAGTGGCGCCGTCGCTGGCAAGTATTCCATGAAGGAAGTTCCACCCCCACCCTGTCGCCGGCCAAACTGATCATGACCATGATTTGCCGAGAGAGAGAGAGAGCTTAATTTGCTACTGATTAAGGCCGGTCAATGTGTGTTTGGCTGGATGATAAGGTTTTGATCTCATATATAAGAGGTCATAAATAATAAGGGAATGGAATGTGAGAGTGGGGTGGGGTGATCACCTCTTGGTTTCCAAAAATTTCAATCCAACGGTTGGAATAGAGCAACCGGGAGACAATATCACGTGGTCTGTGATCATGCAAAGAGAAGGGATCGGAGTTTGAATGGGGGAGTTCGAGCCCCGTTTGTGCATGCTTTAGAAAATTAGAAAGCATTGCATGTACTAGTCAACCTTACTAATACCCCAATGTTATTTAGCTGTTTAAATTACAATAATAACAATATAGGTTTTTCAATAAAATAAAATAAAAAATCTAGGTTTTACTCGTTGTTTTTAACGTACCGTATACCTCTGTTTATATAATTCACTTAAGGTTAGATCGTTTGGAGCATAACTACATGGTCATTGGTAAATAGAATATGTTTCATGATTGACCAATTACTTTGGCAGTGCGTAAAAACTAAAAAGATGTTGCCAGCTTTCCCTTTCGCATGATAAGCAAATTTATTAAACACCTGAGTTACAGACTATCATGAAACACAGTGAAGAAGTTGTTGAAGTCTATGAATGCAACTCATTGAGTAATATATCATAATCACTGAAATTTGTATCCATGCGATTCAAATCCGCCATCACATTCTTAATTAATCTCGAGCTAGCCAAATGAAATCTGCATTGAATTTAAGTTCAAGTTAGAACAGCTAAGAGAGAAAATGACCCTAAACCCAAAAAAATGTACATTGGCTCAAAGCCAATGTAGAGATCGAAAAAGAATGATGACAAAGTTACAAAATTCTTCTATGCATTTTGACTCATTGCTTGATGCATAAGCTCTCGTAAGCGTACGAATCGTGTCAAGTAAGAAAAGTATTTGGATCTTAGTTTATCGTACCTTGGGGATTAGGTGTTTGACCTAATCAAGATAATTGGCGGTAGGATATTAGAAGCACACAAAACAAATAATAATTAAAAATAAAAACTATAAACAATCAAGGCACCAAGTCTTGACAATGTTCGGTTTAGCTTATACCAAGCTTTTTCAAAGCCACTAACTTGTAGCCTCAAGTCGATGGATTCAATGTTTAAGAATTGATTTGAACTTAACAAAAAGTAATAAAATGCAAGGGATTACTAAAAATGCAAAAGAAATTAATAAAAGTGTCAACATTAAATATGAATGAGATGTCGGGTGCTAGGGATGTTCCTTTACCCAAATCTTATGTGTCAAAAGCTAATCTAATGTGGATGCAAATCTCTTACTTTGGCTGTAGTCGTATCCAAGGCGGTTTAAGGCTCAAGGACCGAAATTCCCTTTCATGGTATTCCTATTCCGGTTCAAGGGTTGTAAGAACTCACTTGGCATGAATTAGGGCCGGTTCAATGATTTCTAATTCATATCAAGAGGCCTAAATATCGAGGAATTAGACTACTAAGCAACCCGTCTACGCATTCACGTAACGGGTGTAAATCACCATGCTTATAACCCCTTGAATACGAAAGTTAAGGTTTCTAGCTTAGGAATTAGAGGGGGTCAAGCCTTTAACTCCATCCTAGACATGCTCAAAATACACACTAGAGAGTTGACTAGGATCATAGATATGCATTTTAACCCAACAAAAATAGATATAAGTATTCATCATATGAAAATTACATCATTACATTAAAATAAACATCTTTTACATAAGATTTGGTCCATTTGGACTAGGACATACAACTCTAGCCCCCACCAACAAAACTACTCACTATCCATCATTAAACAAATCAATATACATAATTTAAAGAGGAACAAAGTGAAGAGAAGTAGGAAGTAATAAGAACAAGCCACAGATTGCTATAGAGTAATTATGACTAGCCTTGATTTATGGCTCCCACTTTTACCCAAATTTGATGTTTATGAAGCTCTTGATGCTTGAGATTCCTCTTTAAATCTTGGAAATTGATGAGAACTGGTGGTGGAGTAAGTGAGAAAAGAAGGAAATGAGTGTGGTGGTGTGTCTCTGAAAATATTGAAATATGGTGGCCGGTGTGCGGCATTGTTGAGGGTATGTTTAATATGATTAGGTCATGGTCTACGGAGAAAGTCTTGCGTACAGCAGACGCAAGGAACACATGGTACGGGCTGACCAATCAAACCTTTAGCATGGGATATATGAGGTATTTCATTTCAAAAAACACATGAACAATTTTATAATAAATTTTTTTTGATGAGCGTTGATTGGACAGCCATACGATGATGTGAGGCGGCTGCCGTGGCCGTGCGCCCGCCATATGTCCGAATTTTTCGGTCTATATATATGGAAGAGAGAGGAGAGAATCGGAAGGACCGTAGGATGAGTGGCTGACGTTTTGCAAAAGGGAGGATTGGATCAAGTCTGCACGTGCAGGAGAAGCAAAATATCTTATGTTGGTTGCCATGTGTAGGCGTGTAATTGGCACAAAATAATTAATCAACAATCAAAGATTGCTGCAGGTCATGGCTGGGTTTAATTAAATTAAACCATTGATTAATTAAATAAATCAGTCAATGATTAATTAATTAAGTCAATGTTGAGTCAATTAATTGTTTCTTTTCTTTATTCTCTTCTTTTCTTCTTCAATTGTAAAGCACAGCAGAAGAAATCATCTTAAAATACTCAGACTCGGCTTCCTCATTCATGTTGATTATGGTTGATCATGTCGATGACTTTATCTTTTCGTCGGTAATTCCAATTAGCTCTATTTTCGTACGATTTCATCCGAAATCCACAACTCTGTTTATTTACTATAAAATAAATAAAAATAGATTAATTACATAATAAATTTGTTTGGAGATTTGCTTAATTCTAGTATTTTATACTTTTATATATAATTACACGTATATAAATGCATGTAATCACATTTAACTCAAAATCTGTATATTATAGTCACTTTACTGATGAGAAGAAGATTGATATTCGTATGCTGAAGTGAAAGACTTGATGAAAACCAGAGGTCCAAAGTTCATCAATTTTCATCTTTGCTTAGACAACGGTATTTGATTTGATGGGATTGAGATTCGTCAATTTCCTCAAGTCAGAAAGATTACTGGAATGTACAAAACTAAACAACAAATTCGTGGACCAAAGCAAAGCAGCAAACACGGTCTTCACCTAATCCCAAAGGCCAAATGGTTTTGAGTCTTTTGACTTTAGAATATACCTACGCACACTCCGTGACGTTTTAAACATTTTGGTTAAAATTCTCTGGTGTTGCCGACGTAAAAGTTAACCAGTATAACCGTTAGTTTAGTTAATTTGTTGTCATAAGTAAGACAATTAACTAACTGATTAGGAATAGATAGGAGTAACCACATCGATCATGGCATAGAATCGGAGCAACAGCGTAACTATTGTGACTGTGGATGGTCAAGGAATTTACAGGTAGCTTCAATCTTCAGTATATAGCTAGGATTATGAAAGCACATGTACATAAGGAAGGATATATTCGAATTGTTCAATGTTAATACACCATCAACATAAAATTACGTCAAGAATGACAAGTAGACATTGTAATTTGTGGGCTAAAGGGCATGGGAGATACGTCGAGCTCCCATACATGATTGCAAAGAAATTTAAATTAGGTCTCTGAGAGCGTTATGCATCAACTGAAGTTTGATGTGGTTTATCATTACCCTAGTTGTAATGTAGTTGATCAACTTTAGGGTTTGGCATGCAAGAGATTCAACTATTCCTTAATTATGATTTGTGTTTATTAGTTGAGATAAACGGGATCGGACTATTACCGTAGCGGCATTAATTGGCTGCCGGCCATCATGGTTTGGAAGTGCAGAATGGAATTGATAGTGAAAGGCAGGCTCGGGTTCTGGGCATGGGTCTATTGAAAGGTAGGCAATCAATCAAACTTTGTTCATATTTAAATCGTATCTGTCTTGTCAAGACATGCCCCAGAAAATTTCTAAGAGGTATTGGGATTCAAATTTGCTCAGCACCGAAGTTTAGGTGGTGACACCACAACTCCATACACAGTTGACATGTGTTGCATAATCTAATCATGGTTAAGTCTTTAGAATTAGTGTTAATAAATTAATAATATTAATGTGGTTAATGAAGAGAGAGAAATAAAAAGAAGCGATAATGTCTTTCTTCCTTCTCCATTCAAACCCAGAAACATATCAGAGATGTAGAGATCTCAGTTTTGGCCTTTTGGGATTTGATTTTGAGTAATGCAAATTATTTCATTATTTCAAAGGTCCCAATACTATACCGTTTACCCAGCCTCTTCCAACGAAAACCCAAAACCAAAATTGCATTGAAACATTTCAAACAAGGAAAGGGAAAGCAATTTGGAGATTGAGGAGCTGACGTCTGTTTTTCCTTGGTAGGCAGTAACAGCTTACGGTGTCGTATCAACGAAACATAGTCAAGCTCATCGAAATCAGCAGCCAATTTGGAGAGGTCATCTTCCATTTCAATTCAGATAATCAAATGAATCGAGCCTGCAATTAAGATCACCAATTATAAAAAGAAAAAGCTGCGGGAAATCAAGCTCTTTTGAATTTGAAAGGTTGGGTTCGAAAAGGTAGCAGAGTGGGGTTCTTCCCAAGAGAGGATTCAAGCAAATTGGGTTTCGGTGAGATGAGGAGGCTACAGTTGCAGACTTCTGTTTTTTTTGTGGGGGTGCAAGAGAGAGAGGGGGGGGAGAGGGAGTAATTTTAATCTTTAATTAAAAATTTATTATTACTAGTTTACTACGGCCTCGATCGAGCTATTGGGTTGGGTTTTAGGAAGTTGGGGTAAAAACCTTCTTTCTGAGAATACCCAAAACCATATCTAGCTAGCTTTAGGATAAAAATCTCATATTTGAAGAAAAGATTTTACTACTCAATTTGAAATAACTAAAGATGCAAAAAGGGCACAAGTTGATCGGAACTTTGTAAAACCGGCAGACTCTCCGAAGTCTGAATGGACCAAATCTTTGTTGCACGCACACTGCTAACTAAAAGTAAAGAAAAGCAAGATTGATTCTTTGCTTATTTTATCTACTCTTTTTAATCTAGTGAAGTTTTGTTGTTTTGGTCCATGACCAAGCACATGGATGTTGGGACAAAATCAAGTATATATGCATAAGGCTTCAAAACCTATATACATCTAATTCAAATTCTAGGATTCATTTGGTGCCTTGCTAATTTGGTTGGGTTGGATGTGACTGGCTGCTCTACATTATGGAAGGTGACAAAAACACAACCTCTTTGATTATCAGTTTGTCATTAAGTAATCATTTGATGGGTATGTGTTTTTTTTTTTGATAAAAGACAATTTTTGTCATTAAGTAATCATTTGATGGGTATGTGTTTTTTTTTTTTGATAAAAGACAATTTTATTAAACCGAAGTGAACCAATGTAGCTTCATGGATTCCTAACACGTTAGACGTCTAATCACTACTCATATCTCAAATACTTCCTTGAGTGCAACATGCGAGACTTACATGAGCTAAACAAACTCAACCCCAAACCATAATAACCTTCAACCAATCCCAAGTATAACAATACCACCCCGCCTCCAACAAAAAGATGAACTGTTTACACCCGTTCGGACACCGCGTTCTAAAACAGTCAGACCACGTGTAAGGGTGATTCACTGTCCCGTTGAGAGTTAGGCAGCACCGCCACAAACCAAGAAAACAAACAAGCCCTCACCCAAAAGAGGAGGAGCTTAAACCAGACCCTCACAAGGAGGAATTTAACCCAAACCCTCACTCACATGAGGAGGAACTTATTCGCACCAACAACAACCACCTAAAAACAAACAAAAGAAACAGCTAAACAACAAGATCCAAAAACAAACCATAGCGGCCCAAGAAACAGGCCCAGCCCAAAGACCACTACCCCTAGCAGCAGGCAAGCGCAGCAAGCAGAAACTGCAGCAAACAACCAGCCCCAACCTCCACCATGCCGTCGCCACGCGCCCACACATTGTCTCGCCGAACCTCTCCACCGCTGCACCGCCCTAACACGCCACAGACAATCCCGCATCAAGCTGACACCCCACACATAACCAAAAACATGAGATCGGGACCAGTCCCTTCCAGGATCGCCATCTCCTCAATTAGATCTGGAAGCCACAGTCCAACAAGCAAGGACGATGACGAAAGAAGACATTACCGGATTCCTGAGATCCGTCGCTGCACCACTGCTGCCATCACCGACGAGCCGGAATAGCAGATCGAGATCGATCCACCCAAACCGGAGACGACAACCCATCCACTTACCCAGAGCTACGCCGCTACAATGGAACCCCATCACTACTCAGAACACCAGCCTCCTCTCCCAGACCAGAACGCAGTGGCAGAGAGCCGTCAGCGTTCGGCCGGGAGAGAAAGCACCTTCAAATTTCCTTTCTGTTTTCCTCTTGCGCGTGGGGCGCGTTCCTCTTTTGTTCTGAAATTGACTTATCAGAAGAGTAAAATAAGAGTTGATAGGTATGTGTCTTCGTAAACATAAGTATATTGTAATTCAAAAGAAGGACATCGTGGTCGATTAAGATCTCTGTCTCATTTAAACATCAATATAAGTAGTTATGATTAATTTGTAGGAGGGTTTTCAAGATTTCAACAAATAGTAAGGACATTATGAACCCATAAGAAGATTTAGTTTTCCAGTTGATATTGCTTAATTCATTTATGCTCATCAATTCCCGGCTCCAAAGCGATCTAAAACAATAAGTTGATATGGATGCAGATTGAAAAGGATTGTATGCAGGGTCTTTTAAGTTTTTGGGCAGCCATTAGATACGGTACATTCACACGACCTCAATAGTTTTTCATTTCAATTCAAGTACCAAACAACAGTTAGGTGTCATAATACATATACATACATACATATATATATATATATATATATATATATATCGCTTTGGGAATTCCAGGATTTCTGATTAAGAATCTTTAAGATCGATCCAAACTTAATGATTTACATAATCTTCTGAAGTAAATAAGGTGTCTTCCCCTTATTTGAATTTATTTAAAAAGTAAGAAGAAAAGCCTGAGCCAATTAGGAAAAGAAAACGTGAAATCAAAGCCTCAAATGTTATGACTACGTATGCATCAATCAACCCGCTTATTAACTGCCGGTTGTGTTTGGCTCCAGTTTTTTCTTGAGCTGGTCAACAGTCTCTTTTCTTGCGTTGGCGTGCCAGCACCGTTGGGGTGCGGTCGTCGGGGGTGTCCCTTGACCTGACTTCTTCTGAGCGATTGTGGACAATGAGAGCACCAACCTCGTCGTGGGATTCTTTGTGCCTCGTGGCGAGGACTTTTGCTGAGCTTTTTCAAAATCACAATCGATACTCGATGTTGTAGATCGAGCAGAGCGAAAACCACTGGGAAGTGAGGAGAACTTGCTAAAGCGTGACTCTAGCTTGGCTGGTTTGCGAGGGCGTTACCCTTGCTTGGCTGGTTCCGTAACCGTTGTGGTCGTGGTACTACAGTCGGCTCCCAAGGAGACTAGGACCAAAGTACTTTGACAGAGGGTTTGGTGGTACTGAAAGTTGGCTCCTAAGGAGACTAGAACTTGGAGTGTGATCACCGATAAGAGAATGAGAGAAATTGCTCTTAGAGAGGTTGCTCTAGAGAGAACTTAGATCATCTTATAGATGTTTTGATGAGTGAATTGGTGAGATGATACTTGTTGTAGCCTCTATATATAGGCTTCCAAGCAACACTATTTGGCCTTTAAACAAATCATAGTGGGTTAGGTTTGAGCACACAAACACTTAGTGGATTTGTCAGGCAAAATTCACTAACACTTAGTGGATTTTGTTAGGTGAGAGCACTAACACTTCTTTATTCCTTTAATTTTTATCTCCACTAAGAATTCATATTTAACCTTCGACTTCTTCATATGAAATGATCCACCATGGATGTAGATTATTGTGGTAAAATTTCAGAATTTATTTCCATGTGGTTGGGCCGAAAATGCTACTGGACTCCTTACAGGTCCAGTTTTCCAGTTTTGCTTCTGCAGAAAATTGGACTGATTGTTTGAAGGTTTTCCACTTCAAACAAGCTCTAGCACTCTTCATAAGAAATGATCCTTGGGATGTCTAGAATGAATCTGGAAAGTTTCAACTCATTTGAAGTTCGGATGGTTAGTCTGCCACCCCTCCTTCCTTGTTTAGCTCGGTTTCTCCTAGCCGAAGTAGGAAAATGTGCTAAAGTTGACTTTTCATTTCCACGCTTCCATAGTAGGCTTTATTTAGCCTCTAAATATATATTTCGAACTTGTCGACAATATATAGCTTGAGCCACTGATATTGGCTCGATTTCTCCAAGACGTGCCTTGTCAGGCCAAAATGCTCATTTTGGGTCCAAACAGGTTGATAGCTAAATTTATAAACTATTGATTTTCCTTATTCACACTTAAGATTGTTAATTGTAGTAAGGATAAACAAGAGTCTTTCTCGCAAAGGACTAAGGTTATAATTACTCAAAACAATGTCACAAAAGTGACCATTGTTTCTAATGAACAACAGTTGAAAACCTAATCTAAACTACTCAGAAAATTATGAAAATTTACAGAGATGTACTAGACACACAGGGCGTCGAGCAACAAAATTTGGGATTATTCAGAATTGATTTACTATTCTAAACAAATATGGAAAGATAAATAACAGAAGCTGAAAATAACAAAAACTGATCTTGAGATGAGTTTTGAAATCAATGAAACTAAAGCTAGCTAGGGAAGATGCATCCACCCCCGACAATCACACACAAGACAATTTGTTCAATCCTATTTCAATTAATCTAGATGAAGATGTTCAGGCTGACTCGGTACGCTTGAACACAACTTATTACCCTTTTTTACTTCGTATGCTAGGCAGGAAGTGCTCTACACCTAAACTATTCCTAAGCAATTCAACTTGAAGGTACGCTTATAAGATTAAACATGCAGAGATCATTAAGGTATAAGATTAAACATGCAGAGATCATTAATGTCTAAAAGAGTTTGAGACATCACTAGGCATCGCAATAAACTTAGCGCCTTGCTAAACTTAGGACTTAGTTTACTTGATAGTGAAAACTAACAATTGCTTCTCTAGAAAGTTTGAGGAGTCCAACTATTGACACATGCATCAAACAATCAAAGCATTAGAATCCTAACATACATACTAAGCGTGCACTCAAAGCATACAAGCAAGCATTCATCAATGGAAAAGTAGTAAACAAAAGTCTCATCTTGGATTAAAAGAAAATAACATCAAAGGTTAAATCATCTTGTAACATGTCTAGGGGCTTCAAGCACCCCCCCTAACTACTAAAAACCTAGTTAAACATAGAAGAAATAAAACAAACTAAAGAAGGGGAGGAAGAGAGAGAGAGTGAGCTGCTGCAGATTGACCTCTTTTTATGTGCTTAGAGGTTGCTTTCATCTTTCTTGTTGTGTAGGAAATCCAAAACCTAAAAGAATCAGGGTTCACGTGCATGCTTAGGTGGAGTTTTCCTATTAGCTTTTGAACTTGATGACTTACTCGAACCATTCACATCATGTCATTTGTCCATATTAAGCTGAAATATGAAGCACAAACTCATCCTCTAGTTTCTCGGTGTGATTTGGGCCTTGAAACATAAATTCTTGTCCAACCTCAGATTCACGCGCAGCTTGACCTTATTGTACAAAATCGGCCATAACTTCCTCTAGAAAAATGATAGTGATGAGCCGTAAAATTAGGAAGCTAGACATCTGAGGCTTTTTATCGATATAAAGATCAACATCTGCTTCATCCGGAATTGGTCTCACTGCTCTATCGAAATTTACTGATCTGAATAGCATATTTGCTTATGTGGCCTTTCAATCCCTCTTTTGCTTCTTTTCTCCAAGATACCTATAAAAAAATAAACAACATAAATAACGAGAAAATACACTAAACAAACAAAGAAAGTATAGAGATTAACATAAGTAACATCGTATAATTATGCTCCTATCACCGGTCATGAATTATGGGCTGATGTGAGGGACTATCTGCAGCTTGCACTTCTTATCATTTGGGATTTTAGGTTGTGAAAGACCTAGCCTTCTCCTTCTCCTCTTCCGCTTCTAGAGGCAAAGAAGTGGAGACTAGAAGCAAAAACCTAGTCTTCATCAACCTCCTCTTCGCCGGAAACACACTGCAACTACCACCCTTCTCAGCTTCTTTTGCATCTCGATTTGCCTCTCTTCCCCCACTTTTTCACATACTCCGAGTGTTCCTCCTCCCTAAGCTGGGGTTTAGGTTATGACATAGTGTAAAGAAAGCAGAGCCTTCAAAGAATTTGGGAGGAAATCATCGTTCGACCTACATATATGTATACTGACACGTGTCATGTCTTACACCATTGTTTTAGAGAATGAATGATTTATATTCACTAACAATATATATATATATACATATATATATATAATATAAGAATTTGCTTAGGAGCGGAGGTCCATTCCTAGCTAAGGAACGGATTTCTGTATTTTGACCATTTTTTGATCACATATTCACATCTTAACCGTTTAGTTTTTAGGTCCTAATGTATAGATCATTGCTACAAATTTTCAGCCAATTTGATAATCGTTAAGGTATTGAACTCAATTAAATCAATGAACGAACCGAATCTGTCCAACCTGAACCTTTCGTGTTTATAATGGTAAATTGCAGTTTTGGATGTCTGAATGATCATCAATTTGGTTGAAATTTTACATAAGTGATCTATTGATCCAGGAGGATCCTTCATAAAATAATATGATATTAATACATATCATATTATATTATTTAATTAATTCAAAACCATTAAAACTTTGAGGTTTCAAAACCGTTCAAAGTTTAAGGTTTATATTAATTAAACAATTTAAACCATTTATCATTTATGGTTTAAATTCACTTGTTATTTTTAGCTTTCTATTTTAGGAAGTCATCTTTGTATATAAACTGGAATAGTTGAATGAATTAATAAAGCAATTGAGAGCAGTTTCATAGCTTCAATACTTTTCTTTCTCCAGTCTTTTATATATTCTCTCTCATATTAAGAAGTCGACTTCCACAGAGAAGTAACAACTCTTTATTTCTACTAAAAGTTCTATCTCCTAGAAGTTTTGGATCAAGTGATATCAGAGCCCCAGATCCGAAAAGGATGAAGGTGGTTTATGGTCCTAACTCGCGGCCGACGCAGAACTTCTAAAGAAGAACTTGTAGGTCCTTTGCTTGTTCATCAAAAGCCAAGGATAAAGAGGGGAGCAATGACATGAGAAGCTCTACAACCAAATAGTGACGGTGAACGTATCACCAAGCTAGAACAAGAAGTCCAATTACTATCAGCATCTATTTCTGAATTGGTGGAAAGTATAAAAGCTTCGAAACCTTCGCATGCATCCCTTTCAAAGAGGAAGGCTAACAGTGACAGTGACGACGAGGAAGAGACCATCACAGAAGAGACCACCAAGGAAGCGGGTAAACATAACGATCCCATAAGTGCCTTAAAAATTGATTTTAATGTTGAAATTCCTACTTATAACGGTGTTATAGATGCTGACAAATTGGATAATTGGATAGACACGTTAGAAACTTATTTCACTATACATAAGTATTCTAATGCTAAAAAGATCCAATTCGCAAGCTTAAAACTCTCACGCCATGCAGTTACATGGTGGAAGTCATACTGAAAACGGTACAACGTTTCAGAAGTGACTTGGACTAAATTCAAGAAATTGCTAAGAAAACAATTCTATCCTGTTGGTTATGAGGAAAAAAGATGGTATAGATGGCAGCATTTCAATCAAAGACTCGGTCAATCAGTACAAGATTATACATCCGAATTCCACAACCAAGCTTTGGTATTGGATATAGATGTTGACGATTATGATGTTTTCATAAAATACATCGGAGGTCTTGTCGATTACATATGGAAAGAACTAAAATTGTTCACCATGGAATCAATTGAAGGAGCTACTGCCAAGGCCATTGCCATCGAGGCTAAGTACAAAAGACTTGACAAGAAGGACGACAAACAAACAACTGCAAGTAAATCTGATTGGAAGAATAAAGACAAGCAGATCAAGGATGGTCTAAAACAGAAAATTATTGTGATCACTGTCACACCAGTGGACATGTCAAAAACAAGTGTTGGATACTTCATCCTGAGTTGAAACCCAAGAAAACCAGGGTATGAATGAGAAATTGGCCTCATTGACAATGCAACAGGCAGAAGAGCTTCCGGAGTTGCAGTAACCTGACACTATACTTGCCCCAATGACAACACCAATAGATCCTGCAGATGCTTACAACCGTGAAGAATTGTTCCACCTGAACATTCAAGTGAAGCAAAGTGTTGTACAAGCAATTGTGGATTCTGGAAGCCAGAAGAATCTAAATTTAGAGGCTCTAGTAAGGAAGGTAGGCTTAGAAACAATGCCTCACCCTAAGCCTTATCCACTAGGGTGGATTCAGAAGAACATTAATATGCAAACAACAAAGCAATGTACCTTCAAAATCACTCATCGTTATATCGATGAGGTAACATACGAGGTGGTTCCCCTGGACGTATGCCAAGTTATATTGGGTAGTCCATATCTATGGGATCGTGATGCCATTCACTATAGGAGGCTTCGAAAGTATCATTTGGTAAAGAATGGGAAGGAGTTTCAGATCAACCCTTGTAAGCCTTAATCTATGGACAATATGCTGATAGCTAACCAAGCTAAGCGATTGGTTAACTGTTGTGCACAATTCATCTTATTCATGATTTAACCATAAGACCAAGGTGCTAATGCTGTCACTTTGTCAACAAAAAAAATGACTCTGACACCTTCACAATGTTCTGATATTGGAAAATTGTAGAAGGAATTCAAGGATTTTTTCAAGATGCACAGGGATTGCCACCTCAAAGAGCTGTAGAGCATGAAATCCATTTGGTTGGAGAATCACCTCTGCCAAACTTGGGTTTATATCGCACTTCTTTGACGGAGAGTGAAGAGATCAAAAAGCAAATACAATGACTTCTTGAACAAGGAGTTATCAAGCCCAGCTGCTCACTATGCAGTTCACCAGTGTTATTCGTGCCCAAGAAACATGGAGGGTGGCTATAGACCACTTAATAAGATTACCATCAAGAATCGATATCCCTTACCAAGGATCGATGATCTTTTAGATCAATTGCATGGGGCTCGTTACTTCACCAAGCTTGATCTCAAATCTGGTTACCACCAGGTACACATCCATGAAGAAGACACTTGGAAGACTGCATTCAAAGATGAAGCAGGGACTCTTTGAGTGTTTGATTATGCCATTCGGATTATGCAACGCTCCAGCTACCTTATACGGTTGATGAATTGAAGTGCTCCGCCCTTTTATTGATGATTTTGTAATTATCTATTTGGATGACATATTGATATTCAGTGTCACATGTGAGGACCATCTTCAGCATATTGTTCAAGTTCTGGATGTTTTACGAACAAACAAGTTACGATTGAACGGAAAGAAGTGTGAATTTGGGAAGCAACATCTTGTATACTTAGGATTCATTGTTAGTGCCGGAGTGCTTAAAGTGGATCCGGAGAAAGTTCAAGTTATCACTCAATGGCCCACACCCCGTTCAGTGACTGAAGTTCGAAGCTTCATAGGTGCATGCCAATATTTGAGAAAGTTTGTTCGACATTTCTCTCAATTTGCGGCACCATTACATTCTCTTACAAAGGCCAGTCCAAAGTTTGAATGGTCAAAGAAACATGAAGAATCTTTTCAGTTGTTGAAACATAAGATCACCGAGGCCCCAGTATTAGCATTGCCAAATCTGCAGAAAGCATTTGAAGTTGAAGCAGACGCATCTAACTACACAATGGGAGCCATATTATTTCAGGATGGCAAGCTAGTTGCATACCATTCTGAGATGTTTAGTGGACCAGTTCTGAACTATCTAACTTACGATAAGGAGCTTTATGCACTGCATCAAGCAGTAAAACATTGGAGAGCTTACTTGTTGGGGAAAGAAGTTCTGGTTCACTTAGATGATAAGCCTCTTTAGTATCTGACTATACGGACTAAGTTACAACAAGCTCGACTTATGAAGTGGATGTCGTACCAACAACAATTCAATATTATAATTAAGTATAAGAAGGGAATGACTAATAAGTTGGTAGATATGTTATCTAGACCCCATTCACCAATAAATTCAGCATTATTGGTGGCTATGCAGATCCAACCTATAGTTCCTTCTGAGTACGCAAAAGGATATGACACAGATGCTGGTTTTAGTTCAGCTCACGCTAAGCTGCAATAAGGAAAGACTAGCGAGTTTGAACTGAAGGATGGACTGATGTACAAAGGAACACAATTGTGCATACCAGAAGATGGAAATATATTGCAGTGGATTCGTGAAGCTCATACTTCCAAAGTAGCAGGACATTTTGGAGTGGAGACAACTCTACTGAATCTTCGTCGTTATGTCTTTTGGCCAAAGATGCACCTAGATGTTTCACAGTACATACAAGGTTATGTTCTATGTAACACCTCGAAGCCTTCCAATAGGAAGTTAGGACTGTATCTTCCATTACCAGTACCTAGCCAGCCTTGGGAAAGCATTTCTATGGACTATCTTGCGGGATTGCCTAAAACCAAGTCAGGGAATGATTATTTGTTCGTAGTCGTGGATCGTTTCAGCAAGATGGTGATAATCATTCCATGCAAGAAGATTGTAACCATAGAGGGAGCTGCTAAGTTCTTTTTCCAACATGTATGGAAACATTTTGGCTTACCTTTGTCGATTATCTCAGACATAGATAGTCGATTCTTAGGCCATTTTTGGAGGTCATTATGGGGAATGATGGATACTAGGTTGAAGCGTAGTACTGCTTTTCAACCATAGACTGAATAGAGGTCGTTAATCGAACTCTAGTACATTTGTTAAGGGGTTATAATTCTAAGCACCCAAAAACTTGGGATGAAAGTCTCCCATACTTGCAATTTGCATTTAATCGAGCAACTCATGGCTTCACACTGAAGTCTCCATTCGAAGTTTGTTTGAGTTATTTACCCCAAAGTCCTTTTGATATGACATTCACTACAAGTGACAAGCCACTAACTGGAAAAGAAGAGGAAGAACATGTTCGGGCACATAAATTTCTCGAATGAGTTAAAAAGGTTCATTCATATGTGGAAGCACAACTGCAATGATCTCAGCAATGATATAAAGCTCGTCATGACAAGCATCGTGTGCCATGTACCTTTAAAGAATATGATTTAGTATAGTTACACATTGGGAAAGAACGGTTAATTGGAGAAGGCAAGAAGCTCCAGAATATCCGATATGGATCGTTCAAGATCATTAAACAAATTGGTGATAATGCGTTCTAGCTTGATCTACCACTATACATGCATATGTACTCGGTCATTAATGCCGAGAATTTGAAGTATTTTGAACCATCTATATTAGATGATGATCGTGATGAAGACATTTGTCTTCCTTTAGTCGACGACTTGAAAATGGAGTGTGAAGATCCTTTAGAGGAGGACTGTATATTAGAGCAAAAGGTTCGTGAAAAGGACTGTATATTAGGAAAGTATGAGTATTTTCGCGTAGGCAGAAAAGGTCAACTTCCCAGCAAATCTAAGTGGTACCTACAGGCGAAGGCAACTACAAAGTTTCCTCATCTCAAGATACCTTGAACAGGAACTCAAGGCTCCTAAATGGGGGAGCCATGATCCAGGAGGATCCTACGTAAAATTATATGATATTAATACATATCATATTATATTATTTAATTAATTCAAAATCATTAAAACTTTGAGGTTTCAAAACCGTTCAAAGTTTAAGGTTATAGTAATTAAACAATTTAAACCATTTATCATTTATGGTTTAAATTCACTTGTTATTTTTAGCTTTCTATTTTAGGAAGTCATCTTTGTATATAAACTGGAATAGTTGAATGAATTAATAAAGCAATTGAAAGCAGTTTCATAGCTTCAATACTTTTCTTTCTCCAGTCTTTTATATATTCCCTCTCATATTAAGAAGTCAACTTCCACAGAGAAGTAACGACTCTTTATTTCTACTAAAAGTTCTATCTCTTAGAAGTTTTGGATCTTCTATATATTAGGATCTCAAATCTGAGTTGTTAAGATGTGAATATATGATCGAAAAGTGGTTAAGATATGGAAATTCGGTCCTTAGCTAAGGTACGGACCTCCGTTCCTGATAGGCCCTGTGTGTGTGTGTCACTAGCTCACACATTCTAAATAGTGACAATGATTGCAATTCTAAGTTTTAACCGTCTCTCTTTATTATTTAAAAGCTTGATAGTAGTGTGTTGATTACTGCTTTTACCAGCACAAGTGAAGATTGCTCTTGGTCGAATTGTGAAGGATTGTAAGGAGTATATGACATGTATTAATTTCATTGTTATTCTACACATGTATTGTGAAATAAATGGTATAGCTCATCACTTGACTTACCTTGATGGTCATTCTTGTGTTGATGATGTTTGGTTAGAGGAGTCACCTTCCATTAAAAAGATGTTCTCTTCAAAGATTTATATAAGTGTACTCAAAGTAATGATTTATGTAACCCTCAGATTACAAATATCATCATCTAATAAAAGTCTCTTTCATTGTCAAAAAATAATGCCCACCAAAAGTTTGTTGTTTCCTCTAAATAGTTAGCATATCACTTTAAATTTCATTTTGGAATGATTAAGAATGAAACCAATATAGTGTTGCTAGAATGGATTTCTTTCTTCTTTAAGAGAAGACATGACATCCATAAAGATATGTTCGAGGCCAGTAAGATACAACATTCCCATATAACTATCCTTTCACTGTCCTACTCATTTTCTCTCTATTGGGTCGAAAGCAATATCCAATTGTATGTGATTTGATGGTCTGTTTTTTTTTTCTCCTCCTTAATAATATTATATAGGAGGAATTAAATTTTTGACCTAACTTACTTGCATGCTAGAATCTCACCCTCCTCGCCATTTGAGTTAATCCCAAAAAGCTTGATTTTGGTGGTCTGTTCTTTATATATATATATATATAGGGCATGAGGTAGCAAGTCATGGGTTTGAGTCATCATGGAAGTAGGAGTGAAATTCTGTTATTTTCTTTTTATTAAAAAAAAACCACTTCTATTACGTTAGCGAGTTAGTAATACACTTACCCAATTAGTATTTGGACCGAGGTCTACGAGAGTATCCAGCAAAGTCACTAATGCCCCTCAAACCTGCTAGTCACAAACTGGTGAGAGTTGGGATTCAAACTCTAGACATGGGGGTTCCATACTAGTAGCTCAACCAACATTACCACACCAGGTGGTTTGATGGTCTGTTCATTTGGTAAGAAACTATACCTAACGTTTATTTTAATTTATATGTAATTGTTATTATTTTTAGAAAATAAAAGAAAAGGAAAAAATTGCTTCTAAAAAAAAATTGCTACCAAAAGTGAATCCTTAGGCTTACCTTTATACTATGCGGGTTTTCAGCCCATTTCCAAGGAACAAGCTTGGTATGATAGTAGAACTTTGTTATCTATGAAAATGCATGATATTCATATACGTATATACGATATTTAACTATTTTGTTGGAAGCATATAATCCTGTAATGTTAGATTTATGCCTTGTTGGATTCACGAAAAGTAAACATTTGGAAATGAAAGCTGAATCATTTCTTGTGTTTGGGAGGCAAAATGAAATGAAATATTTTTCTAAAGCAATGGAAAATAAGGGAACATGGTTCCTTTCATATTTCAAAAAAAATCACTTTCCCCTATTCTTTTTTTTTTTTTTTCACTTATTACTTATAACATTATTTTATTACATTAACTATAAACTTTTTAATAACTCTCCTTATACTATCAAACATAGGAATGAAAATTTCATTGGAAATTTTATTTCCATTCCCATGAAAAAAATAAAGGAATTATTTTCATTTTCATGAACTAAATTAATGAGGCCTTATTGCATTCTATGTTAGATTTAAAGGCAAAATAGATATAAGAAATGATGATGTACTTATTCCCAAAACAATGTCATGTTTACATCATTATGATGCAATAGAAAAAAAAATTACATATGGCAATGAGACAACATAAAACAGAGACGTTAATGATTAAAAAAGATAAAAAAATAAAAAAAAGATAAGACAGAGTTGAAATTTAGAATTAATATGAAATTAATAGAGAGAGAATAGAAGAGAAAAATTACGGTGCGTTTCTTGAACAAGTTTTAGGGAGGCACCACCCACCAACCGAAACTGTTACGTTCAACGCTTAACCTTCGATTTCATGAACGAAAAGCTCATAACTACGTATGAATTTCCCAAAGAGAATCTGCATGACGCCCACACGCATATAGTTAATAATTAACCTACCCTTCATATTCTGCATCAAGCAGTTCAGATATTACTTTGTTTAATTGACTGCCTTGCGCATCATATATAATGTTGTTTAATTATCTGGTTAATTAAATCCAACTCAGGACCGTGTGCTCTATATTGGTTAGTTTCTTGTCAGTTCAGTGTTCCCTTTTGTTCTCTTAAATATTTGGGGGTTGTGGGTTTAACCATTTCCCTTTTGGCTTTGAAAAGCTATGGGACAGTCACATAGAAAGCTATGGGACACAGTCACATAGATGTACCATTCATGCATATCCTATATTCAAATCACTTTTAAACTTGCAAGATGAGAGATTGTGAACTAAGAAATTCAAAGTACCTGATTTGATTCGTAAATTCTCAGAGCAAACAGAAAACATATATGGATCGAACGATTAATTGATTCTATGAAGAGAACTCGATAGAAAAAGGGCAAACATAGGGACGGATCTGATGAAGCCAAAGTAAAGAAAAGAAAAGAATAATCAACGCTCATATTTTGGATTCTTTATTACTGTCTCAACAAAAAATTCCCATCTCCTGCGCTTCTCGCCGGCCTGCTTTTCCTACCTTTGCCGGAATTCTGACGCCGGACGTAAAGATCGTACTGATTCCGATGTTTTTGGAACCGTTGAGCTTCACAATACTTCTTTTCCCTGCATTTCACGTCGCCATCGCCGCCGTTTAGTCACCGGCAGATTTGCAATTCCGGCGAGGTCGGGAAAAAGAGGATGGTGAAAAGGGAAGAACATGAAGTCTTTTCAGAAGAGAACATTACAAAATGAGTACGTTGTTGGGTATATATAGGAAAATTTCTGCTTCAGAGACAACAGCCCGTCTTCAAAACTCCGGTCAACTTGACCGGAGTCAGGGACTTGTTACCGACGACTCACTGTGAGCTAGCTTGCCAACATAGTCTGGGTTTGGATATGGGTATGTCCGAGTGTGATTGCCTATTTTGGCTTTTGGGATTTTGGGTGGAGAAAGAGAGATCATGGGATCGGGTACTTTCGAGGAAGAGAAAACAGAGGCAACGAATTTCACAATGGAATCAAGCACCATGGTTAGTGTGAGTCATCGTTCCCTATTAGGAATAGACTACAAGGGAATATATTGTTGTAACTACTTACCTTGTATATGTTGTGTAGTACAGTAGTACACAATAGTTGTAGTACGATTGTAATCTGTTTATATACACCACAGAATGGGTGTAATAGATATCTAAAAATTCATTCTCAATCTTGTTATATTTGACTTGGTATCAGAGCAAAGATCCGAGAGGACTTTGTTTCTTATTCATTCTCAATTCGAGTAATCGATACAAAACCAAACCCCTTTGTTAGGGTTGTTTTTGTCGTTCTCTACCCTTAATTCAAAACTGGTCTTCGTCTCTTTTTAGAGATCGACCTTTGGCAAGTCAATCCTCCAGGCTGCATCAATCCTCACCCAGGCCGAGTCACCCAGGCCGAGTCGCCTCCATCTCAGGCCGAGTCCTCCAGGCTGCATCACCTTGAGTCGCTGCCGTCCTCCAGTCGCTCATCCAGGCTTCATCACCCAGACCACCCTCGCCGCCTTCGCGTCCGGAGACACCATTGCTGCCCAGATCTTGGTCATCGGCCCGCCGTCCTCCAGGCTGCAACCGACCCCTCAGATCGTCCCTCACCGCTTTCGTCTGCCTCCGACATCAGATTGGTCTTCGTCCGCCTCCTCGGTGCAATCGCCGGCGCCGGACTCTCTCTCCTCATCACCGCCTGTGTTTTTTGCTCACTGTGATTTTCTCTCCGTGTAGATTGCCGACGTTGCTCTCTCACCTCGTGTCCGCCTTCGTTTTTGCCTCAGATCGTCGAATCCCTTCAGTCGACGTCCACGATTGTCTCGACTCAGTCCGGCGTCGCTCCGCTTCCGGTCGTCCCTGTCCCTATACACCACAGAACCAACTCAGTTCGGTAACTCGGTCAACTTGACCAACTCAGTCAATCTCAACAGTTTTCAAAAAAAAAAAAAAAAAAGGAAGAATATATATATATATATATATCGCTGCAATTGTTGGAATATCCTCTTTTTCCGCTGCATACTCTGTGATTTTTGCTACTGAATTGTTGTGATGGGTGGTGATCAAAGTGAAGGTCAGGGTTCTAAGACCAATGAGATTCAGAAAGTTGAGGTCTCTATTAAGAGCTCAGAAGGTGGTTCTTTTGGTGGTACCAAACTCACTGGTACCAATTTCCGAACATGGAAGAAGATTATGTCCGTTTATCTTCGCGGGATACACAGGATGGGACATGTGACAGGAACAATCAAGGTTCCTAGTGAAGATGACATCGAGGCCTATGCAAAGTGGGAAGATGATGATGGGTTAGTAATGTCTATTTTATTTAGAGCCATGACTGATGATGTGCTGCAGATGGTAGAGGAATGTGAAACTGCTGAGGCAATATGGAAGACGTTGGGAGATCTCTATACAAATGAGTCTGATTTTATACAGGTTCATGAACTGATGTGCAAAGCTGCAGGAATGCAACAGAATGGGCAACCAGTGTCAGTGTTTTTCACCAAACTGAAGAATGTATGGGCTGAAATTGATCAGAAGCGTCCTTGCAAGATCAAGAATCAGGAAGATCTTGTGTGGTACCAGAAGGAGAAGGAGCTAGAAAGGGTTCATGTCTTCCTGAGAGGGCTTGATGAGAAGCATAGCAGTGCCAAGGGAGAATTGCTCAGAATGACAGACCCTCCTAGTTTGAACACAGCTTTTACATACATCCGCAAGGATGAGTCTCAGCAGGAAAGTGTTAAATCTGCACAGGTTGAAGTATCTAGCCTAGCCATTCAGGCCAAGTCACCGGCACCTTTCATTCAGGCCAAGTCACCTGCACCTTTCCTTCAGCAACAGAGTTCAGCCCCACTTCATCAGCAAGGTTTCCCGCAAGGCTTCTCAAACCGTCCTCGTCCTCAATGCTCTTATTGCAACGATCTTGGGCATGTTCGGGAGACTTGTTGGAAGTTGAACCCACATCTTAAACCTAAAAAGCAAGGTTATCGTCTTAAGGGGAAAGCAGCTGCGGTTCACTTGGTCCAAGAACCAGATTTCTATGGAGTGGCTGGCCAAGATCATCATACAGCAGGTGGAGCTACCCCTACAGCTTTTATAGCTGGTCGAGGTAAAATTGGTATGGCTTTACAGATTTCTAACTTTGTTGGTTCTGATACATGGATTATTGATTCTGGTGCCTCCGATCATATGACTTATGACAAATCATATTTTACTGAATTGTCTTCCTCATCAGTGTCCTATGTAACCAATGCCAATGGTGAGGCTTTTCCTGTGTTAGGGTCAGGGTCAGTGCATATTACTCCCACTTTAGAACTTCATAATGTGTTATATGTGCCTAACTTATCTCATCACTTGATATCTGTCCCACAATTGAACACTGAGTCTAAATGCTCTGTGACCTTTTATCCTATGTATGTGATTTTTCAGGATCTTCTCACTAGGGAGATAGTCGGTCGGGGGTATCTGAGGGGCCGGTTGTTCCATTTGGATCAGACATATGCAGGAGAGAAACCAGGAGCACAGTCCCGAGTCGCTTTGACTTCGAATTCTGATAAGCTAAGTGAGATTTGGTTGTGGCACCGCCGTTTAGGGCATCCATCTTTTAGTCTTATGAAGAAAACCATGCCTACTCTGTTTATTGGTGTGGATGAGTCAGTTTTACATTGTGAAACATGTGTTTTGGCCAAGAGTCATCGTGCTACTTATTCTCCTAATATTTCTAATAAAAGTGTTATCCCTTTTGAGTTGATTCATTCTGATGTTTGGGGACCTTCTAGAGAGCCTACTGTATCGGGTATGCGATATTTTGTGGTGTTTATTGATGATTGTACGAGATTGTCATGGGTTGCTCTTCTTAAAACCAAAGATGAAGTCTTCCCCGCTTTTCAAACCTTTTGTAATCTTGTTCAGACACAATATCATAGCACCATTAAAGTCCTTCGTTCTGACAATGGGGGGGAGTATGTTAACCATGTGTTCCAAGAGTTTTTTAAAACTCATGGGATTGTCCACCAAACCACGTGTCCGCAAACACCAGAACAGAATGGAGTGTCCGAAAGGAAAAACCGTCATTTACTTGATATGGCTCGTGCCCTTCTTTTTAGTGCTCATATGCCCAAGTATCTTTGGGGCGATGCTATACATGCTTCCTCTCATCTTATCAATCGTCTTCCATCCAGTGTCCTTCAGGGCAAAATTCCATTTGAGGTTCTCGCCTCTCATGTCTCCTTACCATCCTTTCACAATCTTCCAGCTCGTGTTTTTGGTTGTGTTGCCTTTGTCCATATACCAAAAAATCAGAGGTCTAAGTTGGATGCCCGGGCCCTTAAGTGTGTGTTTGTTGGCTACGGAGGTCATCAAAAGGGGTACAAGTGCTATCATCCACCCACCAGAAAGTATTATGTCACTATGGATGTTACTTTCTTTGCAGACATGAGTTATTTCTCCTCTTCAGATACAGCTCTTCAGGGGGAGAATTCATATTTTGAAGAGCTATATCATGGAGAGGGGGAATCAGAGGGAGAGGAAGAAGCCACACAGCCAGGAGGTATTTTGACAGATCCGGTTGAAACTATTAGCTCGCCGCCTTCAGCAGCAGAAGCACCAGTTCCCATCACTCAGAATGAGGTTGAAGACACAACTGCCCCTCCTGCCATCGCTTCTACCCCTGACCCACAACTTCCTGGTACTGAAGATCATCCATTTGAGGTATGTCCATCCACTGATACTAGTAGTAGTGAGTCTAATGTTGAGCAATATGTGTTACCACATAGGACCACTCGAGGTCAATCAGCCAAAAGATATGAACCTACTCTTACTGCCAAATCAACATATCCAGTAGCCAACTATATGTCCACTAGGAGGTTGTCTAAGTCATATGCATCATTTGTGAATCAAATATCTGCTGTATCAGTACCTAATAAAGTGCAGGATGCATTGGGGGATCCAAAGTGGAGGAAGGCTATGGATGAAGAGATGGAGGCGTTGCAGAAGAACAGTACTTGGCAACTTGTGCCTCCACCACAAGGCAAGAAGGCTGTAGGCTGTCGTTGGGTGTTTACCGTGAAGCATAATGCAGATGGATCAGTGAATCGATACAAAGCACGACTTGTAGCAAAGGGATTTACTCAGACGTATGGTATAGACTATGATGAAACTTTTGCTCCTGTTGCCAAGATGAATACTATTCGGGTTCTGCTCTCGTTCGCTTCTAGTTTAAACTGGCCACTCCGACAATTTGATGTCAAGAATGCATTTCTTCATGGAGAGTTAGTCGAGGAAGTATACATGAGCCTCCCACCAGGGTATGTAGTTGCTTCTCCTGGTGAGTTTGTATGCAAATTGAGAAAGTCTCTGTATGGTCTCAAACAGTCACCTCGTGCTTGGTTTGGAAGATTTTCACAGTTCATGCGGAATGTTGGTTACAAGCAGAGCAACTCAGACCATACATTGTTTCTCAAACATCAACAGGGGAAGGTAACAGCTCTAATTATCTATGTGGATGATATGGTAATCACGGGTAATGACACTGTTGAGATGGATAGACTGCAGAGACAGCTAGCTTCTGAGTTTGAGATGAAGGACTTGGGTGAGCTTAAGTACTTCTTAGGAATTGAGGTAGCCAGGGGGAGAGAAGGAATCTATCTGTGCCAGAGGAAGTATGTTCTTGACTTGCTGACAGAGACAGGTTTGTTAGATTGCAGACCTATTGACACTCCTATTGAGCAGAATCATGGTTTAGCTGAGTATCCAGATCAGGTACCTACTGATCGAGCTGGCTATCAGAGGTTAGTTGGGCGCTTGATTTATTTGGCTCATACCAGACCAGACGTTGCGTATACAGTGAGCGTGGTGAGTCAGTTCATGCATAATCCGAGTGAGAGTCACATGGATGCTGTTATGCGAATTCTGAAGTACTTGAAGTCAGCTCCAGGTAGGGGAATACTATTTTCTAAGCACAACAACATTCTTGAGGTTTGTGGCTTCACAGATGCAGATTGGGCTGGAAATATCACAGACAGGAGGTCGACATCAGGTTACTTTACTTTTGTGGGAGGTAATTTGGTTACATGGAAGAGTAAGAAACAGAAAGTTGTGGCGCGTTCTAGTGCTGAGGCCGAGTATAGAGGTATGGCTCATGGAGTGTGTGAATTGTTGTGGCTGAGAAATCTGTTACGTGATCTAGGTTTCATACTCACAAATTCCATGCAGTTGTATTGTGACAACAAGGCAGCTATTGACATATCACAGAATCCAGTACAACATGATCGTACTAAGCATGTGGAGGTTGATCGTCACTTTATAAAGGAGAAGCTAGATGCCAAAATCATTAGCTTTCCTTTTGTTCCAACTGAAGAGCAACTTGCAGATGTACTTACCAAAGGAGTTTCCAGGAAGGCGTTTTATGACTCACTAAGCAAGTTGGGCAAGGTTGATGTATATGCACCAACTTGAGGGGGAGTGTTAGTGTGAGTCATCGTTCCCTATTAGGAATAGACTACAAGGGAATATATTGTTGTAACTACTTACCTTGTATATGTTGTGTAGTACAGTAGTACACAATAGTTGTAGTACGATTGTAATCTGTTTATATACACCACAGAATGGGTGTAATAGATATCTAAAAATTCATTCTCAATCTTGTTATATTTGACTTTCACCAGCCTCCTCTTCACCGGGAAAACACTGCCCTTCTTGGGTTTGCACCAATTAGCCTCCGTCGCCTCGAGCTTGCCCACCGGCTTTGGGTCTGTCTCGGACCAGAGAATTGCCGCACCTGCAGGGTTCTCAAGCTTCTTCGACACCATCTTCATCTGCCTCTCACTCTTTGCTTCTCACTCGTCTCTTTCTTACCCTTCTGTTATGTGATGAAGTTGGTAGGTTGTGAATTGAACGAGGGATTCAGACTGGGATATATAAACAAGAAAATACCCAAGCAGAGAGAAGCTTAATTGGAGAGCAAGCACCTCTGGGCATTAAACCAATCAGCCGTGTCCACGTCTATATAAAGCTGAACTCCATCTGTGTGTGAGCTTCATCTGTGTGGGGATTTGATGGAACTGGCTGTGGTGCAGCCATGCAGATTAGTTATATACCATTGATTCCATCCTTCTTCTCAAGCGATTCTTATTCAATGATCAAGTAATATATTTAACTCTTATATCCAATCATTTGTCTTAGCCCCCTTTCCTTTCCCACAGTTTCTTCTACATAATTTGACCCACCCACACATGAAATATGAAGCTTGAATTCAAGAGGTACCATGAGATCAAACAAAAAGAAGGAAATAAATGCAGCTACCCAATTTGACTCCCTACTAATTCAGTAATTTGTGATAGGTGATATTTGGGGTGTTCCAAGGAGGTAAGGACATATGCGTAGTGTACTATGTTTTTTTTTTTTTTTTTTCCAATTCTAACTATTAGTTTGCGGTTAGAGAGATGCATGTTATATTAATTTGGGATGTTACAAGGACGTATGTGTAGTGTATTATATTTTTTTTCCCCCTCCAATTCTAACTATGAGTTTGCGGTTAGAGAGATGCATGTTATATTAATTTGGAATGTTACAAGGACTTATGTGTAGTGTACTATAGTTTTTTTTCCTCCAATTCTAACTATTAGTTTGCGGTTAGAGAGATGCATGTTATATTAATTTGGGATGTTACAAGGACTATGTGTAGTGTATTATGTTTTTTTTTTCTTTTGTTTTTTTTTCTCCAATTCTAACTATTAGTTTGCAGATAGAGAGATGCATGTTAAAACTAGTCAATTCTGGAATCGATAATTTTGGTATCGGTTGTTTTAAGGATAGCTTTTTGTAGCCTCATCTTTTTATTTGTAATAAAAAAAACTATGGAATTGATATTTCCATTTCTTATCTTAGTTACGTTTCCCAAATGAATCTATTTCATTATTGAAGTTCAAAATCAGCATTAATGCTGATTTTTCGAATGCGGATGGCAGTATATAAGATAAGATTGTTAATCTAAAAAATGTGCCCTTGTAGTGTCAAATCGTTTTGACTAGATTTCGTTGTTGAAGGGTTTGACTAGCTGATATATGGGACTTAAAAAGTTTTCGAGGTTTGGGAAGATACTTGGAAGTTTTCTAAATAGTGACTGTATCCTTAACATTCCAACTTTTTCTTCTAAAATCTTTTGCTAAGTTACTATAAACTTTAGATTATGATTACTAAAGTATGCTAAATTTAATCGGCTTTCAAATCCGTTAGCCAATTTAAATTGTGCACCTAATTTGGAGCTGGTTGAATTTAGTATACAGTTAGTTATCCAATTATGACTAACTAGTTTGGTAACCAATAAATTTTAAGTATTTGTAAATATACCCAGTAAATTCTTAATAGATCCAGCAATTATTATTTGTTAGTTATTTCTTGCCGGCTTCCCCATATTACCATCATCTTGTATCCAGCAAATCTCAACTTTGTACCCAGCAAATCTGGGGAAAACCTATCTGACAAACATCAATTTAGCATGAATCTCATAATTGTGGTATAGCCAGGGCAATTGATTGGATGAATTTACGATTAATCATAGTGATTCTTTCTTTGATCTAACGTTTTTAGTTGGGTGACTAAGATTTTTTTTTTTTTTAAATTGACACTTAGAAGCAATCGTTTGTTGAAATTAATTTATAGAATAGTTGTGCTGCTGAGTTTGCATGCTAATAATGATTTTCTTTTGGTTGATCAAAACCTTTGCTATTCATAATCCACAACAGATGAATTCTAGACGATTCTTTAAACATAAGAGCAAGACTGAAGGGTCCATAATCACATGAATTTTTCATGAATCCGTTGAATTTGTGAGTCCTATTTCAATTTGTTGAATATTGATCAAAATGAAGTTGACCCAGAGGCTTGGTGGGATTGGATTCGCAAAGATCAGAAGTTTGGATTTTTGTTGCTGGGTAGTTTGGGGAAGTTAATTAATATATTTAAAATAAATTAATTATTGCGTATATTAAGAAATTTAGTGGGTATATTTAGAATAACCCTAAATTTTCTATGTTGACATTATCACTGCCATTATTTTGCCTAAACCCTAAGGTAATTCTTTCTAACAAGGTCCAAATTAGATTCCTCTATATTTATAAAAAAAATAATATTACGGGGATGATCGGTCATGCTAAATGATTCTAATCAGCCTAGACTTTGTTTGGCTCAATTGTTGGGGACTATGCTAGTGGATTGAGGATTTGAGGTTATGGTGGTGCAAGACACGTAAACAAATAAAAATACTGAAATTAATGAGATTTGAGGGTATGACGTACGGCTGAGCATGACAAACTTATTTACAGTAATTGAATTTTCTTCTTACTCAAAAATAGAATTACATATGGGCTGAGCATGACATACAATTACGTGAAAAAATAGAATTGAGGGTAATGACGTATGGGCTGAGCATGGCTTCATACTGATCGACCAATAATTATCATAGTTCTAATAAAAATGTATAATATCAGTTAATTAATAATAAAAAGTGTTGAGAGTATATACCTCACAAGGGAAAAATATAATCTTGTTAGTGAGTTTATAATGATTTGGGTCACTATCCATTGCTAATTGGTTTTAGATATAAATCCTAAATTACTTTATAATGATATCAGAGTCAGGTTATCCAACGTGTGCATGTTTTACGGCCACACGGATTCCATGTCACCAAAAGTTATCTACGTTTATGATTTGAAAATCAAGGATGAGATATTAACATTATACCATAAAGAGTCATATAGATATGTTTCTTAGTTGATCTCAAGCTCGGCTTGTTTCTTAATTAGCCGCACGGGACATTAGTATACCATAGATAGCCATATATGGTTATTCCTGAAAGAGGAAAGAAGAGGATTGTTGAGGTACGTTTCTTCATTGGACGAACTTGGTTTGTGTAAGCTTTAGTTAGTGAGGCCACTATACAAGTACACATCAATTTCATTGTTTCATGCATGAAAAACCATATAATTACCAATCAGTTTCCTTTATGCACGGTCCACGCGTTAATGAACGATGTTATTGCTTGGTTAAGTTGCTAACCATATCGTTTGGCTTGAGGTTGAGGTTTAATTTTCCTTCATCTTGGTTTGTACTTTGTGTACATTACTACTTCCTAGATAGATGAGTGATTCGTTTTATTCTCTGAATTAATCCGCTTCCACACATTGTTAAAGGTAAATCTAGAACTTCTGCAAATGAGAATTCAAAATGCTGTAAAATACGTCAAACCGAAGAGAAAGTTGAGCACATACAAGTTGCATTGAGGAATTATCAAAAAACTGAAAAACATATATAGTGACTAGATCCGGACAAAGCTAAGTAAAAGATTATTTAATGAAAAATGTACAATGCTATTAAGAAAAAAAAAAACCCTCATCTTCTCCCCTCTTCACCGTCTTTTTCCGCACCCGTTCCGGAATTTCGACGGTCGGACGTGAAGAGCCGACTTAATCCGACATCGGAACAGGTGAGCTGCCCCAATCCTTCTTTCCCCATCTCCAGGTTCTGATGTGGCATTCCGAAGGACTGGAATTAGGAACCCCATTAATTCCGGTAAGGCCGGGAAAAAGAAAAGGGTGGCAACGAGGGGAGAAAAGGAGGAGTTTTTCGAGAAGGCTACAAATTTAAGAAACTTTTGGTTCACCGGTAACCGGCCGGCCGGCCAAATTCACCGGAGCCCGGTCACTGCTTACTAACCATGATGTAAGGCCAACTGCTCATCAAGGTTTGGGAATATCTGGTTCTGGTCGCATTTTTTGGCATTTGGGATTTTGAGGTTTGAAAGAGAGATTTGATTAGCTTCTTTAATGCAACAGAAGCCAGAGGCCACGAAATTCAGAATGGAATGGAACACCATGGTCTTCACCAGCCTTCTTTTTGCCGGGAAAACAGAGCCCTTCTTGGGCTTGAACCAATTAGCCCCCGTCTTGAGTTTATCCACCACCTGTGGCACTGTCTTGGGCTTCGCCACCACCTGTGGGACAACTTCCGTACCTGTAGGGTTCTGAAGCTCCGACACCATCTCGATCTGCCTCTCACTCTCTGCTTCTTCTGAGTAGTACTCTTGCTCTGTGTGACAGTTATGTTGGTTTCAAAGGTACCCAGATGGGGGATTTTTAAAGAGGCGCTTTGTAATTGTGAATGGTGCATTATAACAGGAAAGAAAGAGAAATTACCCAATTAGAGACAAGCTTGGAGAGCACGCACCTCTAGTCCACAGAGATAAGGACACGTCTACCGATCTGCGGTGATTGTAATGAATCAATGTTCATTTTACATTTTATCATGCATAAGCCAGTTGAGTTTTAACTGTGATGGATAGCTACATCCTCTTTCCTTTTCCCTCTATTTCTTGATTTCTTGTAGCTTTTTTCGACAACAATTTGACCCACCCACAAATGGATCGAGAAATCTTCAAGCTTCAATTCAAGAATTCCGTTCATAAAAAATTCCAAGAAGAATTTCTGGATCCCAATATGACTTATTTATTTGGTGATAGGTGCACAATAGGGTATCTTATAAGGACACTAGCATAGGTGTACTGGTGGTCTTCTTTTCAATTCGTACTTGATTTTTCATTTCTGAATTCCCTTCCTTTCGTTAAATATTTTCTACAAGATTAAAATTTTCACCTTTGAATTTGGTTCATAATTGAAGTTCTAAGAGTGCATCACCTTTGTAGTTTTGAGCTGTTTTGACCAGTTGTTCCGGATGTCATGCAAACTTTGTTAACCGAGGGAAACTTCTAGCTAAGCACATGGACTCTAGATAGTGACTAATTACCAAGATCCTTAATTACATGCATATGACAATGTGTAAACTTGATCACCATTCTCTTCAAAAATGGTGATTAGGTTGGGTTTAAAAGCAAGCTGAACATGCGAAGGAGATAACACTACGAGGAATAACCACAAGATTTTAAAGCTGAGTATATGTCGAGATAGTGAAAAAGCGTAAACCATTCTATTGTTTTTTTTTTTTGGATGATGAGAAAAAGAATTACAACAAGAAACCCCTTAAAAAACCAAGGTTACCAGAGTCTAGAAGCTCTTTTGGTAGTCCGCTTGGTCATCCTTTTTTATTTGGGTGAGAGATTTGCCTCAATGACTCACCTTTTTGTTGGTCAAGATTATGATGGCCTCATGGGCAACGACAAAAGAAATTGAAGCCCTAGACTTTATGGCCCATCACAAACTTACACTTGCAGCCTTCTTTGTTGACACGATACTTCTCAACGAACTAAAATCGATGTGAACAACATTCAAAAGAGAGGCCGCAAAAAGCAGCTCTGCCTTCTTCAATCTGTAGTGTATATTCATTCAATCAGGAATCATATGCATGCATGATACATATCGTCGGCTTGACATTATTATCAATATGTTTCATTTGACTGGAACTTGCCCCACATCTTCCGGCCGCGAATCATCCCCAAAATCATTCATTGGGGTCTCTAAATACTCTCATCCTTCTCGCGTCAGATCATAAAGTGCTTATTTTCGTAATGGTGTGACGGTAGAAGTGACGTTTGCTAGCTGCTGCATGAATAATGTTATCTATGTTAAAAATGAAATCTCATAACAAAGTTGAAATAGTAGAGAAAATATTATATAGTTATCAAAACAATTTAGTAAATAAAAAGTAGCAATAATTTATCTTTTTGTGTTACTATTTTATGTTCATTTATCTTTCTTTCTCTTTCCAATAATTGTCTTATTTTATTTTATTTTATTTTTATTTTTATACAATATGGAGTTTCCAGAAGAGCTAATCTCCCCGGCGACCCGCGGTCCGGAAATGACATATCTAATTGTGATGCGTCCGCGACCCGGATCGCTAGGTTGAGCGATCCCTTATCGGTCTTCCATCTAACTTGATGTTTACCCGTCTGGTGTTCTTGAATATGATGTTTCCTCTATCTTCTGTGACTCTATGGCTCGGCTTGATTATCCTCTTCCTTTTTCTTTTTTTTGGGTTTATTCTTTTTTTTTTAGAGAATGATTTTTCCTTTTCCTTTTCCGGAAGAGATTATTATCCTTAATACTTTTGAAGTCAAAAACTATTTTTTGATCCAAACAAAAAAGAGATAATGAATATTTTCTTAAGATTAGGACTAACTCATATATCTTAACGTATTGCGTATCATAAAGATTGGCGTACCGCGTACCCCTACCGCAACGTTCCGCATTTCAAGTAACACAAATATTCTAAAACTCGGCCGGCTAGGCAGCGCCTCTGCGCCTCGACTAATGAAGAATCGGTGACTCTGGGGGTTTGGATTTTAGGTGTGCTCCGGCGGCCTAGGCGGATTCTGCAGTAGGCGCTGCGCTTGTGTTTTTTTTTTTTTTTGGTATATTTGTATGCTTATTGCTTAACATTCTCTCTCTACTTTGATTTTTGAGGACTCTCTGAAATTTGAATATTCTATATGCAATTTTATTACTCTTTTTATGTCTTTATATATTTTTAATTATATAAACAAAAGCTATAAAAATAAAATTAAAATTAAAAAATACAAAACCGTCCGGGCGCTAGTCCTTTAGCCACCGCCCGACTAGCGCCTAGCGATTTTTCGAATATTTGGTAACACTGATACTATAATTACATTTTCCGCATGCATAACATGTGACTGATGTCGAATCTATTGAAATTTAGGATTATTACCACTTGATAAGTAAGCATCATGAGGTGGTGTTAGATCAGGCTGCAAGACAGAATAGTACTTCCAAATCACTACAGGCCAGGAGGGGAGACATCAGACATGTCCATTGACTATATATACAAAATGAAACAAATAAAGCTAAATTGGTAACGATACTTAGTCTTTTTATGGTAGAAAATTATGAAAGCTCAGACCCATCATCGTATATGATACAACAAGTAATATTTACCAATGAAGATCGGATTCAAAGTCGGGATTTATGGGCAATAAGCACATATCGTATGGAATTAAAAGTTAAAACACGCAGTTGGTCAGAAAGAGTTAGATTCAGAATGGGTACTTTGTGGGGTCTTTAGCTCCGTTCGGAAAGGCTATACGTTACATGTCTACAGGCACATGATCTGATCAATCAATGTCTATCATTCCAAATTAAGATGAATGTGTGCAAAATCTATGCGGTGGGTGTTGTAAATTTTGATTAGCTGTCTAGATCCAAGAGCATGACCCAGAAGTATCACAACTAGCTAGAATTGATAATTTTCATTAAAAGCTCAAAGCAATTGTCACGCCCCGAATTTTAAAATAACAATTCAAAATCCGAAACATGAAATACTACAAACTCAAAATAATCATCTTGAAAATTTTTCTTTTCTTAACATACTCACCACACAAAATAAAATCAAACCGAATTTAGTCTCGGTTAATTATTACAACTCAAATCCAAAATGTAATGTAAAGCTCTAAATGAGCATACACACACATCACGACTAAATAAATAACAAGACTGCTGTAACACCTAAGCAGCTCGGTCACCTCCCTGGTTATCCTGACCTGCAGGAATATCCGCTACACCATTGAATAGTGTACCGGGATTGTAACAACACAAAACCCGGTAAGCTTATGAAAGCTCGTATGAGTAAAAGAATGAACTGTTACTTAATTTAATCTCATTTATTTCCACACACAGTAACACTCAATTATTTCCACATATGAAATTAATAAACAATCTCAATCAACACCAATTCAATATATCATGACAACCCCACTCACAACTTTTCCCACAACTCTCATCATCGTATTTATAAAAATACGGTACTTGACAGACTAGAGCTCTAACTGAATCGTAGCCCGTCACCTGGCCTAGGTTATGGCATCCGACATATTTATCAATTATTGTATTTCATCAATATGTATACCTATATACATATTTAGAACGTCCAATAATTCCACATACTCAACCAATCGTATCCCATCATCCACACTAGAATTAGAGCGTTCGATTACCCACACCGGTCATTATGTTAACCCTAAACCCATAAATGAACCCAACATATAACATCACATACTGAAATCAACCCAACCAAGATACATCATATTATTATGGAATTACACAATCGTAATAAAATCAACTCATCAATTCCACTCAATCATATCATCAATCAAACAATCCACTCATCAATATATATTTTCCACGTAAATATATATATATATACGTAATCATCCACTCAGGAATGACCACTAATACCATCTATAGTTCACACAAGAAAATTATAAAATTCATTTGTATAGTTAAAATTCATTTTACTTACCTATGGACCGTGGTGATTCAAGTCCATGAAATTTTAAAACAATATTTAATCCGTAAATATTTTTCACACAATTACCAAAAATAAATAAATTAAAATGCTCGGTTCGTAATATGAACCACGTGAGTTTTACTCACCTCGAAACTCCCGCTGCGTCTTCAATATAATTATAAATTATAATTTATAATTAACGCCGAATAGCCCACGCAATTAAAATCCGTCAATCACCTAATCAAATGTGATTCGAATTTAGCCAACAAATTCAACTCATAATTTAACCACTAATTAACGGCCAGATTCTAATTTACATTAAAATCCGACGAGCGGTTTCTCACGAATCGCTCCCCTAATTACCGTTTTTCACATATACGAAGATCCAACGGTCGGATCTTCGCCCATGACCACACAAAGCCTCTGGGACAGTCATATGATCATCATAACAAATTTACAAGTTCATCCAACGGTCATAATTTCACAGATCAAAAATCTAACGACCGAAATCGATCGAAATCACAAAATTCATAACTAATTCATACGATATCCGAAAAATGCTTATAATACGCCGAAATGATCGTATCGAAACATAGAATCATAAAATGGACAGAAACCAAATTTTAGACCTCCGGAGGTGGCCGGAAAAGGCCGCCGGAGTTAGGGACAGAGCCGCCACCGACCACCACCAATGGTGTCGGGGCCGAGCTTGTCCCCTTCGTTTCATCATTCTGAGCAACTTTCATAACTAGCACAAGACCTAAAAATGACGGGAAGGCATCGAAATTACCGATTTACAGTCGGCGGCCGGAAAAAATGCAGAAACCGGTGAGCTTGAAAACCGACGTGAAAACTGCAACCTCAGGCCCCGATCCCTTCTGGAAACTTGTTCAGAACTTCCTTGCGAACTCAACAAGCTTGGAATCACAAGAAACGATCGTGTATAGCTCGAGATATCTTGATCGAAAGTTTTGGTATTTCGATCCGTTCGGGTCGAGCTCCGACGAAGGTGAAAACGTTCGACCCAGTTCCGGTTCTTCTTGGTGCTTGTAGAGGAAGTTGAGGCGAGCTCAATGAGACAAGAATCAAGTGAAATGATGGAGTGTAGCTCGAGATATCGAGATCGAACCGAAAATGGCCGTTTTCTGTTCGGGCTGTGCCGCCGCCGCCACGGGCCGCGCCGCCTTGTGAAACTGCCTCCGGGAGCTAGAGCAGCTCGAGATGAACGCCTGGGGCTTGGTTTGAGGTCGAGAGGTGGTCTGTGGAGGGAGAACAATTAAGGAGAAGTTTCTCCCCTTTTTCGGTCGAGAGCGACGGTGAGAGAGCTGAGAGAGAGAACTCAGTTTTTCCAGAAACAGGAAGAAGAAGAAGAAAAGAAAAAAAAAAGGAACCGGTAGAAGAAAAAAATTAGGGTTTCCAAAATTTTTTCTATATATACATGTTTCGGAAAACTTCGAAATTCGATAACTAATTCAGAAAAAATCGGATCTTCGTGTTCCGCACGTGTACGGACTCGTATCGACGAGCTCTACAACTTTCATGAAGGAAGTTTCTCCAAATTCCGTACGTAGAAAAAGTCGATTTCTCAAACCGAGTATTTCGAGCTTTTCGTTAAAATAAACGTTTTGAAACTTTGATAATTGTAAAAATGAATGATTATCGAACATATATCGTGAAATCGCATAATAATCATTCGATACAATCACTCGAATTTAAAATGGAAATTACGGGTATTACAGCAATACCGATTACAAACACAATACCAGTGAGACTCGTCTCATTATTTTATGCATGTTAAAGGTGACCACAAATTACTGAAGCTTGCATTTCTTACCAATTGGGATTTTTTTGGTTGTGAAGAACATAGCTCCTCCTTTTCCTCCCGAAGAGCAAGAAGAGCAGAAAATAGAGGCAAAGAAGTGCCCCATAAGCTTCTTAGCCATGGTCTTCACCAACATCCTTTTCTTTTTCGCAGGAAACACAATGGCCGCGTGCTAAATATCCAGACCAAAATACGAAGCATATTCATGAATGGTTAATGGTTCTAGAATAATGTATTTTAGTTTCCCACAAGGAATTTATGAGGGCTCCTCTTGGTTCTAGAATTATGTTACGGTGCGTTTGGATGAGAAAATTATAAAATCCGTAGGAATTTATAAATGATGGAATCTTTAACTCCATCAATCTAAAATTCCATTAATTACAATTTCTATTGTTTGGTTGCATCTATTTAGGATTTGAAATGTGTAATGAATTAAGAAAGTTTAAAACAAATAAAAAGATAAAATAGAAAAAAATCTTGTTTTGGAAATAAAAATTGAATACTGCAAAAGAATTAGTAATTGATACCTATTTTGGTGGAAATTGAAGTGAAGAATTTAAATAACAAATTCCTTCGTTTTTTTTTCCACAGAGAAATTTAAGATTTCCAATCTGATAATGCCAAACAAAGAAATTGACTTTTAGGAATTATGAAATCCTCACTTTCAATTAAATTCTATCATTTTTCCCTCATCCAAACACACTACTAAAATACATGAACCAAGATGAATGTGGAAGATTCATGAAGGAGCATTAATTGAAGGTGGTTGAATGGAACATTAATGAAGTCATCTAGAGGTGTCCTCCTTGGCTAATATAAGGAGAGGTCATTTGCTCATTCTAATCATTCGATCCAATCCAATGTCATCCAAGTTGAGTTGAGAGTGTTGTAGTTGTTAGGTAGCAAAACAAGTGAGAGGGATAGTTTCCTTCAAGTAGTGTTCTTGAAGCTGTGTATCTCTTGTACCCACCTGGTCATAGTGGAAGTTCCTCTTGTTGTTGTTGGCCCGTGAATGTAGGCACCTTGTCGAATCATGTTATATCCAGTGTTCTATTCCCTTTACTCCTTTTATTGCTTTGCATATTATCTTTTTGTGGTTGGAGTTATTATTTCCATTCTATTAATTTTCCCAACAGTGGTATCAGAGCCCTTGGTTCATGAGGCATTAGAATGGAAGGTTCAAAAAGTACCATGATCCGACTAACCACTCTAATTGGATTACTTGGAAGCCGAGAATAGAGGATATTCTCTATTGCAAAGATTTGCATGAGCCAATCGAAGGAGAGGAGGCCAAGCCAGAAGGGACTTTGGATGCGAATTGGACGAAGATGAACCGCAAAGCCATCGGTCATATCCGCGAATGGGTGGATGATAGTGTATTTCACCATGTATCTAATGAAACCAACACACATGAATTGTGGTTGAAGTTGGAGTCCTTGTTTGAGAAGAAAGCCGCTGCCAAGAAAGCATTTCTAATCAAGAAGCTCGTAAACATGAAGTTCAAAGATGGTGTTAGAGTGACCGAGCACCTCAAAAACTTCCAAAGTACAATAAATCAATTGGCCACGATGGACATGAATATTGATGATGAGTTGCAAGCCTTGTTGTTGTTTGGATCGTTGCCGGACAATTGGGAGGCCTTTGTTGTAACTGTAAGTAATTCTGCTCCAAATGGTGTTGTCACGCCCCGAATTTTGAATCATAAATTCAAACCTGAAACATGAATATAACTAAACAAATCACGGCCTGAATTTTTTTCATAAGCCAACATCTCACAAATCATCGTAGCAAACTATCTCTCGAGTCAATTATTATAATACTAACATAAATAAAATGTTATGCTCAAGAGAGTCTATAAAACACACTAAAATAGATTAAGTGCTGGTCACAACCCTGTTGCCCTACTCAGCTCGCTCTCCACCATGATTATCCTGACCTGCAGGATTATCCACTACACCGTTTGAATAGTGTACCGGGATTGCAACAACACAAAACCCGGTAAGTTTTCTGAAAGCTCGTGTGAGTAAATATGAAATGAACAATTGATTTATTAAATCACAATTCTTTTAATTCAAGTAAAACAATCCAAACACACACAACAACATTCATTCTCAATTTTACAACTATTTCAAGTAACGTCTCAACACTCGACCCCTCTCAACCACTAATTCGTGTTCACGATCACGAGTAACCCAATTCGCTGCTTTCATGTCACACGATGGCAGACAAATTAGAGCTCTAGCTAAATCGTAATGTGTCACCTCGGCCAAGGTTCATCCTTACGAAATAGTCACCACACTCCCTACGGTGGCATCGAACATTTAAAGGTCCCCCCGACCCAAATGTTATAACAATCCTCACATCCCACGACAATTACAATATCAATTGTAATTGCATAACCATCACGTGTTTTAAATCATAATCTAAACAATCACCATCATCATGCTTTCACTCAATATCATTTAACATAATAAATCATGGTAATAATTCTTTCATTCAAGTATACAAATGAAATCATCAACAATCCACATATTTCAATGTTACACCATTCCGTATAAAATCACGTAAATATATATATATGTAATCATCATCTCAGGAATGACCACTAATACAAACTATAGTTCATACAGAGTAAAAACTCAAGAAATTCATTTATATATACTTTAAAACTCATTTCTTAAAACCATTTTCTCACACATAACAATTAAATTGTGCAATTAAGGAAATTCGGTTCGTAAATGAACCAAGTGAAATTTACTCACTTGTGATCATGCTGCGTCTTTCAACAGCTTAAATACGATTCAAAATTGCCCGCCAACTCAATTCCGTCAATCACCTAATCGAATACGATAATTAACTTAGCGTACAATTCAAAAACGCATTTATATAAAGATCCAATGGTCGGATTTTCACCCGTGACCAGATAAGGTCATCGGGACAGTCCTACAATCATCATATCAAAACTACAAGTCTATCGGATGGTCCAAACTTCACAGATCACAAATCGAACGATCGAAATCAATTGAAATCATAAAATTCATAACTAATTCATACGATATCCAAAATTCACATGCTATATATCAAAATGATCGTATCGACATGTAGAATTTAAAAATGAGCAGAAAATGCTCTTGGGACCCCCAGAGGTGGTCGGAAAGGGCAGCCGGAATTTATGGCTGAGCCGCTGCCGACCACTGCCAAAGGTGTCGGGGCCGGGCTTCTCCTTTTCATTGCATCATTTTGAGAAACTTTCATAATTAGCATGAAGTGAGAAAACAAGTGGAAGTGATCGAAAATACCTAAACAAGCCGGTTCGGCCGGAAAAACTGAAATTTTTCGATAGCTGCTCCGTTCGACGTCAAATACTTCACTTCAGGTCTGGGTCTTCTTGCTGCGTGTTCTACTCCTTGATACGAGTTCAACAAGCTAAAAAATTTGAGTTTTGGTGGCCGGAGCCAGGAGAGATCTTGGATTGAACTTAACTCGGCCTCTAACCAAAACCAAGCTCTCGCCGCCTCTACAGGCCAAGACGCGGCGTAAGGCTGCCTCTGGTAGCTGCGCAAGGCCGAGACGAAGCTAAAGGAAGAAGTCTGGTGTGGTTTGATGGCCGGAGGAGGAAGAAACAGGCCTGCGAAGCTGTGCTCTGTTTTCGACCAATGGAGGGAGAGAGATATGATGAACAGTAACCCGATGGTTTCCTTTTTTGGATAATTATGCTATTTTCGGATATTTACGGAAATAGTAGCCTATATATATACCGGAAATGGAAACTTTTCCAAATGCGATAACTTCCTCATACGAACTCCGATTCTTGCGTTCCACATATGCACAAACTCGTATCGACGAGCTCTATGATTTTCATGAAGGAAGTTTCCTCAAATTCTTTACGTATAAAAAGTCGATTTTAGTAAACCCTAAATAACTTTAAATTTCGATACTAAAATAATTCGAAACTAAATTTCTCAAACAATGACATTCGAATCACACCCACAACTCATAATTCATATAATTTGATAAATATTGAATTACAAAATATTTAATTGAAATTTCGGGTCTTCATAGGTGTATTGTCTATGGATAATGTTAAAAGTAACATGTTGAATGAAGAAACTAGAAGAAAATCTTCAAGCTCCGATAATACCTAAGTCTTTATAGTGGAGAATAGAGGTAGGAGCAAAAGCAGAGGTCCCAAAGGCCATGGAAGAAGTGTGAGCAGATCCAGGACAAGATTCAATGGAAAGTGCTATCATTGTGGTATTTTTGGCCACATGAAGAAGAATTGCAACAAGTTGAAGAAGGATCCAAAGGAGGGCGAGATGGGAAACTTATCAAACGAAAGATGACACAAAAACACTACAGCTTCCTTGTCTCATGATGGTTGTGAGTTCCTTTGTCTTGAAGGTGAATGTCTACATGTTGATGATTGTCCCGGTATTGCCGTATTGCATGGGTTGTTGATTCCAGATTCTCTTTCCATGCCACTCCCAACTTGGAGTTCTTCACTACATATAAAAGTGAATGTCTACATGTTGATGATTGTCCCGGTATTGGCGTATTTCATGGGTTGTTGATTGTCCCGGTATTGGCATATTGCATGCGTTGTTGATTCCGGAGTCTCTTTCCATGCCACTCCCAACTTGGAGTTCTTCACTACATATAACAGTGGTGACTTTAGGATTGTGAAGATGGGCAATGATGACTACTCTAAGATTTTAGGAATTGAAGATATTTGTTTTGAGACCGATTTGGGCTAGAAGCTTATGTTAAAGATGTTAGACACATTTTGGGTCTATGTCTCAATTTGTTATCAACCGGTGTGCTTGACCGACAAGGGTTTCATTATCATGGAGGAGATCAAAAGTGGAGGCTTACCAAGGGATCATTAATGGTTGCTAGAGAGAAGATGTGTTGCACCTTCTACAAGACATATGGCAAGATATGCAAAGGAGAGTTGAATGTTGTAGATGATTCTTCTCCAAGTCTATGGCACAAGCAGCTAGGCTACATGAGCGAGAAGGGATTGCAAGTTTTGGCAAAGAAGTCTCTAATTCCCTTTGCCAAATGTACCTTGATCACTTGACCCTTGTGATTACTGTTTATTTTGTAAGCAACATAATGTTAGTTTCACAATAACATTTACAAGGAAAGAACATGTATTAGACATAATACACTCACATGTATGTGGCCCCATGGAAGTTGAATCACTAGGTCATAATAAATATTTGGATTAAATTCAATTACCCCCCTAAGGTTTGGGGGTAATTTCAAGTTAGTCCATATCCTTTCAATTTAATCAGTTTACCCCCCCCCCCAAGCTTTTCAATTTCAATCAGTCATGCCCAATTTCTACTATTCCGTCCAATGTAGACCGTTAAGTCTGACTTTTGAGGGCTAAAATGATCATTTCAAGACAAAAAAAAACTTAAAAAAAAAAAGGAATTATTTATTTATTTATTTATTTTTGTATGTTTTTTTTTCATTAAAATTTTTTTTCCATTTTTTTTTTAATATATAAATTTTGTCTTCAACCTATACACCACAAGTTATAATAGGTTTATAAAAACAAAAAGATACTCTAGGTGGTTGAAAGTCGCTCGCTGATCTACGATATTTCTGATATATCTCAGATAAAGAGGAGAATTTAGGATCTATCCCCAATAAAGTGAAGAAATGTCTGTGTAAAATTATTTTTTACAGATATTTACAGATAAAGTGTAAAATCGTGAAGAAATATTTGTGTAAAATAATTTTTTATAGATATTTATATATAAAGTGTAAAATCATGTTTTACATATATTTCTTCACTTTATTGGGGATATCTCCTAAAATTTTTCACTTTATCGGATATATATCACAAATATAGTAGATCAGCGAGCGGCTTTCAATCACTTAGAATATCTTTTTGTTCTTATAAACCTAGTATAACTTGTGGTGTATAGGTTGAAGACAAAATAAAAAAATTAAAAAAATTAAAAAAAAAACAGAAAAATAAAATAAAATAAAAAATAAAAAATAGAAGAAAAAAATAAAATAAAATTTTCCTTTTCTTTTTTTAGTTCTTTTTTTGTCTTGAAATGACCATTTTAGCCCTCAAAAATCAGACTTAACGTCCAAATTGGATGAAATGGATACGGTTAAGGAGAATTGATAAGCTTGGGGGGTAAACTGATTAAATTGAAAGAACATGGACTAACATGAAATTACCCCCAAACCTTAAGGGGTAAACTGAATTTAATCCTAAATATTTTGTCACTTATATTGATGATGCTTCACGAAAGGTTTGAGTTTATTTGTTGAAATCAAAAGACCAGGTGTTCTAAACCTTTAAGGAGTTCCATGCCATGGTGGAGAGGGAGACAGGAAGAACCTTCAAATGTATCCGTAGTGACAATGTCAGAGAGTACACTTCAAACGAGGTCAAAGATTATTGTTCGAAGCATGGCATCAAACATAAGAAGATAATTCCTGGCACCCCACAACATAATGGTGTAGCAGAGAGGATGAAACGCACCATTCTAGAAAAAGTGACAAGCTTGCTGAAGACCGCCAACCTGGCAAAGGAGTCGGCCAAACTGGTAAATGAGTTTTGGGGCGTAGTAGTGACAATCGCATGTTACCTTATCAACTGAACACCATGTGTCCATTGGGCTTGGAGACCCTCGAAGGCGTGTGGACCAGTAAAAGTGCTTCATATTCCCACTTGAGGGTGTTTGGGTGCAAAGCATTTGCACATGTGCCAAAGGAACAAAGGTCAAAGCTAGATGACAAGGCCATGTCATACATCTTTCTTGGGTATGGCAATGAAGAGATGGGCTACCAATTGTGGAATCCAAAGACCAAGAAGTTATTCAGAAGTAGAAATGTGGTGTTCCATGAAGGTCAAACCATTGCGGATTTTGACAAAAATGAAGTAGAATATGTGGACCACCTCACCTACGATTCATCACCGCTTCAACAAAAACTTAGTGACAAAGTATAAGATATGGTAAATGAAAATGTTCCGAATATTGCGGAAGCAGAAGTAGCAGAATCTGAAGATAATGATCAGGGGAAGCCGGGGAAGCAGCTAGAAAATGCCCAAGTACCAGTTCAAAGATCCAACAAAATGCTAGAGCCAAGTACCATGTATCCTTCTTCACATTATATTTTGGTGACTAGTAATGGAGATGATCCATATTCCAGATATATTCTGTTGACCAATGATGGAGAGCCTGAATGCTTTGAGGAGGCAAAGACTCATGCAGACAGTGGTAAGTGGATGTTGGTAATGAAGTCTGAGATGGAGTCCTTATTGAAGAATGACACCTATGAGTTGGTGGAGCTTCATAAAGGCAGAAAAAGTACTCAAAAATAAATGGGTGTTCAAGTTGAAGAGAGATGAGAATGAACAGTTGACAAAATCCAAGACTCGCTTGGTAGTAAAAGATTTTGGGCAAAAAGAAGGAGTAGATTTTGACGAGATATTCTCACCACTTGTCAAGATAACTTCTATCAGAGTTATTTTGGGCATGACAGCTAGCATGGATCTTGAGGTGGAACAGTTAGATGTGAAAACGACATTTCTTCATGGTGATTTGAAAGAAGAAATATACATGGAGCAACCGGAAGGTTTCGAGGTTGGGGGGAAGAAGCACATGGTTTGCAAGTTGAAGAAAAGTTTATACGGGCTTAAGTAAGCGCTAAGGCAATGGTACGAGAAATTTGACTCATTTATGGTGGGTCATAAGTACAAGAGAACTGATGCAGATCCATGTGTATATATTCAGCGGTTTACTGGAGGTAACTTCATAATTTTGTTGCTCTATGTTGATGATATGTTGATAGTGGTCTAAGATGTATCTATGATTCGCAAGTTGAAAGCAGATCTATCAAAGTCATTTGATATGAAAGACTTAGGGCTAGCTAAGCAGAATTTGGGCATGAAGATTACTCGTGACAAGCAAGCAAAGAAACTATGGCTATCACAAGAGAGATATGTTGAACGGGTGCTTGAAAGGTTCAACAGGAAAGAAGCGGAGCCAGTAAGCTCACCTCTAGGCAATCATTTCAAGTTAAGCAGATTATTATGCCCAACTACACAAGCAGAGAATGACAAGATGGCTGGTATCCCTTATTCATCAGGTGTTGGTGTTCTTATGTATGTCATGGTATATACTCGCCCAGATATTACACATGCAGTTGGTGTTGTCAGTAGATATCTTTCTAATCCTGGCAGAGAGCGTTGGGAAGCTGTCAAGCGGATACTTAAATATTTTGAGGAGCACCTTAAAGTTGTGTTTGTGTTTTGGTGGATCAGGACCAGTCTTGGTAGGTTTCATAGATGCAGATTTGGCAGGAGATCTTGATAATAGAAAGTCCACTTCTGGATACTTATTTACATTTTATGGGGATCTGTGTCGTTGTTTTATCCACCGTAGAATCTGAGTACATAGCAACAAATGAAGCTGGCAAGGAAATGATATGGTTGCAAAGATTCGTTCAAGAGTTAGGTGTGAAGTAAGAAAATTATGTGGTGCATTGTGATAGTCAGAGTGCTATTCATTGAGCAAAAAATTCAGTGTTTCATCCTCGCACTAGGCACATTGATCACCGTTATCATTGGATTCGAGATGCAGTGTTAAAGAAGTTTTTCTAGTTTTCACATCAACAAGAACATTTCAGATATGTTGACTAAAGTGGTTCCACTACAGAAGTTGGAGTATTGCAGCAAGTCCACTGGGATGGACTTCAAGTAGAAGTCTCACTTTGTATTTTCCCAAATGGTCTGGAGGGGGAGATCGTTAAATATCTAGACCAAAATACGAAGTATATTCATGAATGGTCAATGGTTCCAGAATAATGTATTCTAGTTTCCCATAAGGAATTTATGAGGGCTTCTCTTGGTTCTAGAATTATGTTAAATACATGGTTCTAGAATAATGTTGAAGTACATGAACCAAGCTGAATGTGGAAGATTCATGAAGAAGCATTAATTGAAGGTGGTTGAATGGAGCATTAATGAAGTCATTTAGAGGTTTCCTCTTTGGCTAATATAAGGAGAGGTCATTTGCTCATTCTAATTGTTCAATCCAATCCAATCTCATCCAAGTTGAGTTGAGACTGTTGTAGTTGTTAGGTAGCAAAACAAGTGTGAGAGAGAGTTTCCTTTCAGTAGTGTTCTTAAAGCTGTATATCTCTTGTTCCCACTTTATCATAGTGAAAGTTCTTGTTGTTGCTATCCCGTGGACGTAGGCCCCTTGCCGAATCACAGTATATCCGGTGTTCTATTCCCTTTACTCCTTTTGTTTCTTTGCACATTATATTTTTGTGGTTGAAGCTATTATTTCCATTCTATTAATTTTCCCAACCCCACCGTGTTGTCCTTCTTAACACAGATAGCTCCGTTTCATGGCTTGTTTTGCGCATTCACCATCATTTCTGCCTCTCTCCCTCTTATGCCTCCCTCCACTGGCTCACCCTACACCCTTGTCTAGTGCCTAGGTCTATTTTTTTATAAGGCTAGCTAGCTTTGGGGTGCAGGGTTTCATTTGGTTCTGATGGCACGCGGCTGATACGTACGCGTAGATGATCAAGTCGAAGTGATAGTGAAAATTAAGCATGCATTTTGTGGTGGCCCACATCTTATTAACATCTAAAACCGATACTTCAATTCGATCATCATCGATCTTTAGGGCGAAACCCATGTTCCAGTTCACTAACTAAGCTGCTTTGATTTGGGGTTCTTTGTTTTTTCTTCACACTCCAACAGGCTTCTTCTTCTCCCCTTCTCACCTCCTGCACCACCCTTGCAGGAATAGGTCGATATTCACCATTCACCATTTTTATGGTTGGCCTTTGTTTGTTTCAGGGACACCATTCCCGTCTAGGCTCACCATTCTCCAACACAAAAAATCATGACAGTGGGACACATACTAAAATTCAGGTTGTATAATGGGCCGAGATAAAAGATATTAGAGGGCCTAGACTGTATGTTGGGCTCAAGATCGGTGACGGTTGTTAACCCCTGTTGTCCATCTAGCTCTCTCACCCTGCTTAATGCCCTGTGCCTCTGTGAGCGCGGAACTGGGGGTGTGTGAGATGAAACTAGCGTGGAAGAAGAGCAAGAAGAGGCCTTTGGCCACCGTATCCAAGTACCCAAACCTCCCTTTTGATCACAAAAACGACAACCCCAGTAATCAAAACGACACAGCAGACGGTGAGCTAAACAAGGAACAACACCATGAACCGCTCAGCGCTCAGAACGAGCCCTCAGTCTCTGAAGAAGAAGAAGAAGAAGAAGCCGACGTTACCAAACTCTTCAACTCCTTTCAATCCCAGGGAACTAAGCTCGCTGAGGTAATAAATCACCCCAATTTGTGTTCTTTTTTACTCTATTTGATATGGATTATACGTCTGTTCTGTATGTAATTACGTCTTAATTGTGAACCCAATTACCCAATTTAGAATTTTGATGAAAGTTTGTAGCTTTCATATTTTTTGATCAAATGTGAAAAATCCAGTTGCTTCAGTTTGTCAAGCATGAAAATTTTGTAGTTGATGCTAGTTGAATGGTCTTGTGGGAATAGAGCATGTTATATACATGGTGATAGAGGAAATCAATTTAGCTTGGTACAAGTAAGTTATATGTATGAGCATGATGTTTGGTTCGCTGATTTGGATGGTATAATGGCATGTTTCTCATTTCGAATGGTTTTTTTCGAAGGATGGGAAGTACCGCGAAGCATTGGGCAAATGGGAGTCCGCTCTTATGTTGATTCCCAAAAGTGCAGTTTTACACGAGCAGAAGGCACAAGTTTTGATAGAAATTGGGGATGCCTGGAATGCAATAAAGGCAGCAACTCGTGAGTTCTCCTACTCATCTCCTTTTGGTCCTCATTTCACTTTTGAGCTCCCTTTCAGTTTTAGTTTCTGTTGTATGCCAATGATTGTTGTCCATTGCAATATCTCTGGTTCAAATGCAAGTGTTTTGTTATACTTATTTTGTGGATAAAATTTGGCAGGAGCTACAGAGTTGGAGCCTTCATGGGCTGAGGTATGTCAAAATACTCAAACCATCTATCCTTCTGACATGATTGTCACCTTTTCTGTTGTTCATGTGGTATTGCCAAGTTATGATGATGCTCTTTCTTTTAGGAAAATTTGAACATGAGAGACTTCTCATTCATATGCTGTTTATGATTCTTTTGCTGTGTATTTCTCTTTGTTAATTAGTGATATTTGGGGAGGGGAAATTGAGCTCGGGTGAGGGACGATTTCTCTTGACTACTGGTGTAACAAGTCCCCAAAAGAAATTGAGATACTTAATAACTGTTGAAAACCTTTAGCATTATGAAATGGGAGCTATGAACCTTGTGATCTAGATGGTTTAACTTCATAATTTGCTTTCAATGACTTTTGCATGACCATGCTGCAGTTAGCATTTGTAGTAGCCTGAATTGTGCTTCCCCCTTGCCAATGATTCTTATTCTTCCTAATATTATTACATGCAGTATATTTTCTTGCTGAGAAAATAAAGTATTGGCATTGCCCTTAATGGTCCATATAAACATATAGCTGATATTTAGTAATTAATAACTTTTATTGTGATTTCGCTTGGCATTCTGGAGAAACGTATAATAGATAATTCACATGCAAGCATCCAAGTGATCTTTGCTTTCTTCACATCTGTTCAGGCATGGGTTACCCTTGGCAGAGCTCAGTTAAACTTTGGGGAACCTGATAGTGCCGTTCAAAGCTTTGACAAAGCATTAGCCATCAAGGTACTGATTCTGGAAGATTATAGTTTGCAGAGCTTTTTCCACTTTTCTGTGATGGTATTGATGTAGGATTGAAGTGGATGATTATTGTTTATGTGTTAAGTGGTCCACCCCCCCCCCCTCCCTTTTTCTTTTGTAAGTCATAGACTCATAGTTGCCCTATTATGTTGCTGAAATAGAAAATTATAAGTTTATGGTATAAATCTCAGCACAGTGATACAAAATTTTACCTGTATGTACAGCCTGATTCAGAGGAGGCTCGAGATGACAGACATACTGCAATGAATCTCATGAAAAGACGAAAGCAGCTCCATTCATCAGGCTTAAGTCCTACAAGAAACCGTTATGCAGTTGGTGATAGCACTAATAGGACATGAAAACTCTTGTATGTGTACATAACACTGGAAGAGTTAATACTTTAGCGAAGTGCTGGTTCATGTTTGGGAGAAAACGAATATGGTCAGATTGTCTTCTTAACATTTCTGTAAGTTGGATCTGATGAAGTTAAATATAATAATACCTATACATGAAGCGATTAGAAAAGATTAATATTGTCATTTATTTTAGAATTTGAACACTAGTTGCAACTTTCACCAGAAAAGTTCCAGCTACAGACTCAGCAATTTCTCTCAATATGTACTTCTCTATTTTCCCGGTGGATGTCTTGGGAAGCTCCTCCTTAAACACCACCATCTGAGGGCCATGTATATAAGTTTAATACTGTCTTTTTTATCTACAAACAGTCTTGTAGATAGTATAAGATCCTAAGTTATAATGTCTTCCATACTTTGGGGCTAATGATTGTACTCTAATTATATTTCACTTGAGGTTTATGCATGTAATTTACGATTTTAGTGGTTCCATGATTTTAAGGTATCTGATTAGATACATTAAAATCATTCACTATGGGGCCCTGACCCTACATGTAGTGTGGATCACCGTCCCATCACCATTCTCTCATAAAACTTGTGGTTAAGCGAAGGATTGATGGTGCCTCATCCTCATCATCTACAATAAGGACGAGCGTAGGTGTAGGTTTTGAGTATTCGGCGGGAACAAGGAAACGGCTTCAAGAATGAGAGAGGTGAATTGTTGATCGACGAATACGAGTTTCGCTGTGGAGGAGGACCGTGGAAAATCTACGGGCGTCGAGGCGCGTGTTAATGTTGTTCAGGATGGCACCGGACATTAGTACGGCGAACTGAAGCTCTCTTACAGGGGAGGGATGTTGACGAAAACGACGTAATTGCGGGTTGCAGCTCTCTCCAAGAAGCTTTTTAATGTCACGAGTTGGGAGGAGTATGCAGTACTTGGTTTGTTGGTTTTAATAGGTCCATAAACTCGTTCTTTAATTTCAGGAAGACAGAGAATGACATTGACCCAATAAAGAAATTGCACAACAGTAATAAAAGAATTTCGCCCAAAAAAGAAAAGAAAAGCATATGTACTACTATAGTGCTATTGGACTGCGCAACAAAGACTCAAAAGAATCATTTATCACATGTATTACTGCTCTTCTTTTCCATCCCTTTATCTATATGTCACAAGAACAGGGTGGAGCGAGGATTTTACGTGCGGGAGGGCCGAAATATAAATGCAATTTTCTCAAAATAAATACTGTCTTATTTTCCTAGACTCATGGTAACAAAAAAACTATGTAAATGCATATGCTAAACAAACCGTCAACTGTGGAAATGCTATGTAATATATCTTTGTCAAACTAGAAAATTCATATTCATTTTTTTTTTTTGAAACGAGAAAATTCATATTCATAAATTTATTGAATTTGTGAATCTCAATCAAGAAGCGGGAAGAAATGAGGTGATATTTAAATTCCTAGTTAATTGATAATTAAGCATCATAACTAACAAAAAAAATTCATATATTAGGACAAAAATTAGTTGTTTAGTGCCATATTTGAATGACCAAGGGGGGCCAAATAAGGAGAATTTTAACAATCCACTTAATTATATAACATATTAATTGCAGCTTATTTTAGCTTTCTTTTGAAATTCATGAGGGTGCCCAGGCCACTGTAGGCCATAAGGTAGCTACGCCCCTGACAAACCAAATAGAAAATCACACTAGAATAGTCATATTAACCCATTTTGATCAACGAGTACTTCAAATAGCAGTGGGAGCACTGCGCAGCACAGCAGTCTCCACAGTGAGTCCTGGCCCGATCCCAATTAACACACCCCATTCCAAACCTTCACCAGTTGTGGATTTTGCTTCCTCCATTGACTTCTTCCTCATCTCATCCAAAATAAAAAGCACAGATGGAGCTCCCATATTCCCAAACTCACTCAGCACATGCCTTGTTGCCTTCAGCTTCCCCTCCTTCAAACCCAGCTTTTCTTCAACCTTGTCCAGAATTGCAGGACCCCCAGGATGAACACTAAAGAACAACGAGTTCCAATCGCCATTAACCCCAATGCCCTCAAACCCTTTACTCAAACACTCTTCGATCTTCCCACCAACCAACTTTGGAACTTCTGATGATAGGTAATACTCAAACCCCATCTCACGCAAATGTGCCACAACTCCATGCTCCGAGTTTGGGATAATAGTCTCTCGAACAGACATGATATTGAACAGTTGACGTTCACGTTTCGGGTCCGGATTGGCCCCAACAATCAAAGCCGCCGCACCGTCCGAAAACAGAGCCTGTCCGACCAAAACATCCAAGTGGCTGTCACAAGGTTGCTGAAAAAACATGGTGGTGATCTCACAGCACACGATCAGAACACGAGCTCCGGCATTGTTCTCGGCCACGTCCTTGGCAATCCGTAGCACCGTCCCACCAGCAAAGCAGCCTTGCTGGTAGATCATGAACCGGTTGATAGATGGATTTAGGCCGAGGAGCTTGACGAGCTGAAAGTCGGCACCGGGCATGTCGACGCAGGAAGCTGTGCAGAAGATGAGGTGGGTGAGGCTTGAAATGGGTTGGCCCCATTCTTTGATGGCCTTCAACGCCGCTTCTTTGCCGAGTTTGGGGACCTCGTGAATCAGTAAGTCTTGACGTGCGTTTAGTGAGGGAGCCTTGTATCTGCATATGTTAGGGTTTGCTTTTAGACTCTCTTCTGTGATGCCCAGATAACGCTTCTTTACCGTCGACTTTTCACCTGTTAAATACAAAGTCATGCATGTTATGACTTACATCCGTATATAATCATAACATATGAAGGATATGAAGACGTAAGAAGTGAAAGATCATGAATTTGTCCATGTCATGCAGATCTCTCAGAGTGTGTGCGTGTGCGTGTGCGTGTGTGTGTGTTTCTTGCATGCAATAATTAAAGCTAAAGCTTACATATGCGTTTGAACTTGTCTTTTAATCCGGTCTTCTGCTCGCTTTTGGTGACTTTGAACAAGAAATCGGGATAGTCTTCTTGGTAGAAACAGCTTACTGGATTCGCAGTCCCAATCGCTAGTATTGTGGCTGGAACCTCTGCTTCTTTAGCCTGAGACTCCATTGATAACTAGGTTTCCTAAGAGATTAATTAACTGAATTTGCAGTGCTTCAAGGTCGCAATGAAATGAATGTAGCTATCCCATTGTTTATATAAGCTCAAGGGGAATCTTTCCTCTTTTGCAAATTCGGAAGGTGGTCTTTTTTAGGACGCGCAAGATATGCACACACGTGTATAATGATGCTACAGATAAGAATTAGCATAAAGCCATAAAGGATATGAGATCTAATGAGATCTAACAGAAGATAGGTTTCCTCTCAATTCTAGGTCCAATAATTGGTGCCGACTCTGACACATTTTACACGAGTGTAATTGAGTAATTCTATATATGAGCCAGCAACTGGTGCAAATTCATTTTGCTATGATCTATTTGTTTTTGGACAAACCAAATCAATCACATATGTTTGATAAGATCCAAATATAGAGGAACAAATTGTAAGGAAACACTTGGGTATTGCATATCAGTATATCCATTATGTTAGTATCCAATTCAGGATCACTTACCCCAAAAAATAGATCTCAACTCTACAATCACATAGCTTTTTTTTTTTTTCCTCCACAACCGGTGAACCACTCTTCCTCCAGAGCGAAAAGTCGAGTTGCATTATTGCTTCTCCAGTTCTCCTATTACCAAAAAGCAAATCATTGCTTCTCCTTTAACATCTTATGTTCACACTCAACAAAAAAAAAAAGAAAAAAAAAGAAAAAAAAAAACCTTATCATTCACACAAGTAGGGACCTTTGTTATTGTTACCACTCACTGAGAGACCAATAAACTAGTGATCACAGTTTGAGAGGAAGCTCTGACAGGAAGTTTGTTTGTTCATCAATGTGTTCTGTTTCTTCATATATGTAGTAAACAGTGTGTTATACTAATGTTCTCAATAATTCATGTAGTACTATACTGTAGAAAAAATAATAATAAAACACGTATCCACAGAAAATGTATTCAATCAAATTGGCAATTATTTAAAATTGATTATCTTCAAATCATAATGTCTGCCATCTTTTGCTGAACAGAAACAAGATTCAAGCATGTAAAATGATGATAACAGAAGACAGGAAATATATGATTAAGAATCAGAAATCATTGTCAAGTATCTATCACTTTGAAGAACTGTCTTCGTTTCACAACACAAGAACTACTTTCAGATACCCCCTTCTAAAGTAACTACTTACACAGTACAACGTTACAAACCACCAGTATGTTCAATGGTGGTTCTGAAATGGTCATTCTACCCAATTGCTATGTCCTTTTCTCATATCATGCACTTTAGCAAGGAGCAAGCAACATATACAGCCTTTAGAATCATGTCTTTTGCTGTGTTATGTATCCAAAGTCAGCAGAATCTAACAGAGTTCACAACCTACAAAAATATCCCCTAAAACAAGGCAGCAAAAAAAAAATTCTTAGCCTAGAGTAATATGACTACAAAATCAAAATCGTTACTCACAGAAAAGTAGTCAGTCCTGGAAATTTCATGTTGTTAACACTTCATCTCCTTTCATGATCTAGAGTCTTGACTGCATCTAGAAAAGCATCCATGCCAAGCAGTTGTCGCAGATACCCTGCTTAAAAGCCTCTCTACATTTTTCTGATTCCTCGTCATCAAATCTTTCACTTGGAATATCCCCCTCAAACAAAAGACCAAAACAGAAATTCTGAGCCTTCCGGTGTATCAAAATCAAAGTCTAAATCGCTACAAATTCTGTCTGTCCTGAAAATTTCTCATTATCTCAGTAGCAGCCATATTCTTTTCATGATCTAGAGTCTTGACTGCATGCAGAAGCACATCCATTCCCCCCCTACCTTGTTCTGATTCCCCATCATCAACTTTTTCATTCCACTTAATTGATCCTTCACTTTTCTTATCCTGTTGCTTTTCATTTTTTTGATAAGCCCTTTTTGCTCTGCATAGCATCTGAATTGTTGCATCACATTTTCTGCAAAACCATTTTCCTTCTGGAATGGAACAGAGTGGTGGGTTCAAGCAATAGATATGGTACGCATGATCGCAGCCATCACAAAGAACAATCTTATCATCATCTTTATCGGTGAGACAAGCTCTGCATAGACAAGAAGGGCAGTACCAACGGGGACCATACAGCTTCAACTGCCCTGTCGTCAGACACCTCACATGGTAGTACTTGTTCATGCAGTATGGATGACCACATATTTTCACCGTCTCACCCTTCACTACCACAACTCCACAAACTTTGCAAAGGTTCAAGTCGCCGTTCTCTTCAGATAGTTGAATTCCATCATCTGTACTATAATTTGAGTTATCTCCCAACTCGACTGTTTCCTCATTTGTAGGAACATTTTCACCACCAACACCATCAACTAGACTTTTGCTGGCAATCAGCCTTTCACACACTTCACAATTCTCATGTGGTGATGCAATACCACAAGCAGTGCAACTTGCACAATACCAACTTTTTGTAGGAATGCCTTTGACAGCAGGCTGAATGCAAGATACATGGTACATCTCCTCACATGAATCACATACTAGACAATCACTCCCATTTGCCTTGTCTCCACAGTGCCTGCAAGTGTATACTGTGTATACACCACAATCCTCTGTCTGCTCCAGTTTAGGATAAGAGTCAGATTCCAAGGTGTGGAACTGTTTTAAAGTGACAAAGTTTAGAATATTCCTAAAAACCAGCATGATCAATCCTAAATTAGAATCTTAAGCATGATAGCTAAGATGCACTTAATAGGTATTCTGTTATCCAGAAATTTATTAGAATACTGACACAAACCACCAAAAATGATTTTCGTATTCTTTGATTGTCAGGCAACTTCATATCATCACCATAGTCCAGACTAGTCAAATAAGCATTTTCACATACCCAAAAGTAAACTGAATTTTTCAGAAGTGAGAAGAATGTGCGAAAGATAGATAGATTAAAAAAAAAAAAAAAAGTTTTATCAATCGGTTTTGTATATGTACTGCAAAGACTTGGGATTTTCTGGATATCTTTTCTATATGCATTCCAAGGTACCAAGTGCTCCATACAATCAGGAGTTAGATATCTGAGATTTAGTTACACTCAATTCAAGGTTGAAAGTAGAAACTCTTTTACCTCATTTTTACCAACTTCAAACGTGCTGTAGCCTGAACCTCCGACCTGGGATGACAGATATAAGATTTGTTCAGAGAACAGGTAGAGTGAAGATAACTGCTTATTGAAGTAAATCTTCAGATACTTGGAAGTTGGAATGGATACCAATACCAACATGTACAACTGAATTATCTAACCTGGTCCTTGCAACTCCTTGACATGTCCGAGAGGCTTTTTGCAAGGGAAATCAATTCCGTACCAACCCCTTGAAGCTTTCTCCATACCTAGAAAAATACTGAGGTTCAGAATATATAAAATGACGGAAATTAAAAATTCATTTCAGGGACTTTTACATGAACAGACTGGTAGCACAGTCTAGAGCTCCATGTAAATTTGTAACATGCATGCCCATTAACCAATTCCTAGTAAGAAATTCAGAAGCAAAAATGTTTTAGCTACAAAACTCAAATCACACATATTCTTGCCAGTATATCTAACACAAAGGCAGAATATCATAAGGCAACTCAGACTTTCAAAAATAAGGAGTACAACAGGAGTATGCCACTCACATGCACAAACATGTCAAAAGGAAAAGAATAGACCCAATGAGGACCATAAACGACGATACAAGCATGGGCGAAGAGAAAAAAGCAGTCTGCTAAAAGGAAAGCCGCTAAAAGCTTCAAAAAAATTCACCTGTGTTGAGGTAAATATACCATGCCTCAACCTCACATATTGCGCATACATCCACAAATAAACTTTGCAACACCACCAATATGTTTCCCCGTGAAATTTAAAGCAGGAATGTGAAGTCCAAGAACCTTCAAGCTTACAGAATATTGGGGAATATGTAAGTGTTGAGACTTCCCAAGGAAACATTTTCCTTGAATAAAGAAAACCTTTCATACCTCCAGATCTTTTCATTATCCAATCTCACCTATTGACCAAAGTATAGTAAACAAGTGCTTTCCCAAAAGGACTTTAAAAATGTATAATTGTAGTGCAGAAAAAATTCACTCCATCAGAGTGATATGCCTTGCAGAGCAGGTTAATGAACTGACTGTTTTTACAAAATGCATATTAATGGAATTCAGAGAACCATTATGTTTAAAAGAAATGTAAGAATCAATACCTTCACCTACAGCTAGATAATGAAGTGCATTCTCACAATTGACACCACAGTTCATGATCATTACCAAAATGATATTCCATATGAAATAATATATCTTTCAAAGATTTTTCAATGTTCACAGTAACTCTACTTAAAACATCAAAAATCTTGACATTACATCTATATCAGATCCACATTATATACTAGCCACAATTACAATCTATTGGTTGAATGATAAACATCATGATTACTACAATTTAGCATAAAAGTAACTAACTTGCCTGTTGCATATCCTTTGAGAAGAGCAACGGTGAATCTTCATAAACTCCACTTTTCATCCTTGAATTTATGTTTTTAAGGTCAAAAATGCTGTCAGCCTTGATTCCTTGAAAATTTTGTAACAGCAGTTTGCACAATAAAGCAAACTTCTCTGAGACTAAGATATTGAAAAAAGCATGTTGGCACATTGAAGTGACAGTATGATGCTTTGATTTACTTGAAGAGCCATTAGATATAACATCCTCCTGCCCACTGGCTACATTATGAGGTCCATTCCAGACTGACCGTACTGGCAGAAAACACTTGTGCCGATCCTCATTATGTTCACCAAATTCCTGCAAATCAACGACCAAATGGAAACATTTACAATTTACTTAATGATTTGATTGTATTGGAAGTTGAATAAAAATGTCAAATTTCCATAGAATTTGCTAAAAATCAATTATCTAAACATGGATTCTTGGTTGCAGCACAAACCTTAGGCAGTGTATGATCAATCTGTCGAAGATGGCCCAGGGCTTCTCTGATGCACACCTGTACACCACCTTCATCATCACTTATTGACTGACACATGTGCTCCAGTATGGCATTTCTCCAGTGTCTCTCTGAGCAATCATCAGAACTATTTATTCTAAGATGGACTTGCTCAGAAGAGGTGTTGTGTATAACCGGTTGCTTTAGACGCTTCAAGAAATCAAGCATAGGTTGATGAGAAAAACTAAGATAAAAGGTTATCATCCAAAAGAAAAATGAGGATTGAAGGGATGGAGATAGAATATGTTTATATTTTATCATTCAATGAAACACAACGAGGTACATTATGTAAGACTCTGATCACCTAAATTAGAGCTCATCCTCATTTCGATAATCAGTATCAACTAGTTTAGCTATTGGTCCACAAAGTACCAAGAGTATCAACTCCATCATTAGAGCTTATAACAAAAGCCACCCTAAGACTCTAGTGTGATGAACTCTCAGATGCATTTACGAATAAATGATGATTAAGCTATTTTGTTCATATTTCTGGCTTGTTTTTTGTTCTTCCCAATCTTCATTTTTTTTTGGATTAGGTCCCAAAATTTAAACATGATTGTGCAAATTATGTGAGTGGTGTTTCAATGTTCCTTAGTTTTGTATAAGTGGTTATTTATAACCTGGTTCTTCAGTCTAAATAATAACATTGCTCAGATGTATTTATACCAAAATTCAATCAACTGTTAACCTAATATCATTATCAGGGACATGAGCCAATAGCTTAACATTGAGGAATACCTTACATGCATACATATTTAGGCAGCGAGGAAGAGAACCAGAGAGGGTACCTGGTCCACCATTTGACTCCAAGATTCCCTATTAGCTCTCCCATCTTCCTGTGATTTGCTGTCCCAACTCCACCTCTCACGCCTCCGCCTCTTGTAAGTCCGAATACCCTCACTTGCCCCAGAGGAGCTGCTCTTGGCAACATCATTACATATCGCAAATTCAAAACCATTGGCTTCATTCTTGGAGCATTGAGCTGCCCTAGTGAACTCCATGCTATCACCATTGCTTTTTCCTTCTTCAACTTCCATCACACACACACACACACACAAAAAAAAAAAAAAAAACCCAATTCTCCCCCAAACTTCACAGCAGCGAAAATTAGGGTTTCACAGCCACCACCTGAAGTTCCAATCTTTTTAGCACCCAACAACTTTTAAACAAAACCCACCAAAACAAACACACCATATAACAATCACATTCAAATCCCCATACCAAAACCACCACAGTTTGGCAGCCACAAAATTTGAATTAACCACAAACACAAAGAAAAGCCAAAATCTTTTGGCATCTTTGCTCGAGGTGACCTCGGGAAACGTGAAGTTCAACTAAAGCCAACACTGTAACAGTGTCATTAATTCCATTCTGAGACGTACTAGTTTGGCCTAGGTCAAATTCAAGATTCAATATTTGGTTTTTGTTTCAAGTTGGTACAAGTTCTTGGAATCCAAACAGACGCAGAGAGTAAGCAAATTTGGGAAGAATTGAAGAGGAGTAAGAGGAAGAGAGGAAATCTGACCTGAGAGAGAAGTGTGCAGAGGCCGGGAAAGAATGGAAATTTTGGAATCTGAGAGGGAGTTGCGGTTGTGGTTGTGGTTGTGGTTGTGGAGCGGACCTTGTTCTGGTCAGTAAAAAATGGAGTCTTATTATCTGGGATTTTTTTAAAATTTGACAGACTTACACAGAGGCGCTACTATGACTCGCAAGTCAGACGAATTTTTTTTTTTTTCTTTTATTTTTCTCGGCAGAAACCGTTTTCTCTCTTCTTTTTTTTCTTTTTGTTTTTATTAACAGATTTTTTTTTTTTTTGTTTTATGAAATGAGAGTCACGCCTCCAAATTTGTTATCTGTTTATGTGAATTAATTTAAATTTTATATTAGTTTTAGTCGTCATACTCATTTTTTCTACATGACATATGCTTTCAAAATTGAACAATATTTGGTTGACCACATTCATAATCCAATGAAAACTAAACACCTGTCCTTTATTTTATATTATTATATCCTAATTCAGATCATTCTCTTCTTCTTCGGTCACAGCTCTTCTTCAACTCTTGATTATGGGTTTTTCCACCAATCAACTTTGTCGGAACTTCTCAAAACTTAAGGTTACACATCGTTTGTATTGTCTATGTTGTCTAATATTCGGAAATGAGAGATGCAGCTTCTCCTTCTCCATCTCTGTCGTTTATATAATAAAATTAATAAAAAAGACAGGTGTTTAGTTTTCATTGGCATTGGTTAGGAATATGGTCGGCCAAATATTGTCCTTCAAAATTTGTTGAACGTTTAGTCTTTATATATTTACTTAGAGTTTGGATGTAAGGCACAATTTTGTTTACTTTTTTGACGATGGGTTTATTCTACCAAACGAGCTAAATTTGAGCCAAATTTAACCAATTTTATTTTTTTCTTTCTCATGCTACATGAGTACATATACTTGCAACATTTGCTGAACTTTGATACGTTTTTCATTTTTGTGGAATTTGACCTCCTTTGCCTGAGGATTGTGTATCAATATCCATCTTACATCTTAATTTGTAAAAATCGTGTTCAAAACTGGAATTAAATATTTTTTAATATCCATTAAAACAAGGGCGGTAATGGCTTAACTTGAAAAAGAATTACAACAAATCGAATAAGAGGATAAGATAAACACCCACTATACGAGGCAGTGAAAACATTGGCATCATCCCTAAGTGTTTAGCGACAAAAGAAATAGCACAACTCATGAACTCCAAACCATAGTGAAACCAATTTCCACCGTACTAGGCAGGAGAGCATCATCACCATCATAATGGGTGGTCAGCAACCAAATCTCGAGGTGGTGATTTCACGATTGGACGCTCCTCGTTAAATATATCAAGATTAGTGAAGAGTCCTTGACTAAAAGCCCAAATGAGCTAAAGTTATCCAATTTACTCCAGTTTTATTCTCACCCATACAATTTAAAGAGAAATTACAACTTTGCTCTTCACCTAATTAAAAACCTACATGATGCCACTCTCTAGTCTCTCTCCTCCCTCAGATTCGGTCTCTCTCTCTCACACCAGACGTCGGCGCTCTCTCTCTCTCTCCCCGTCGCTCCCTCCTCTTTAGAATCGGACATACGACGTCACTAGCCAGTTTGCCTCTGTCGTCGTCTCCGTCGCTTACCTCTGTCGTTGTAGTGGTCTTCGTCTCTCTCATCCCTTCAATCTACACACACTCTCTCTCATCCTCCGATGCAGATCGGAAAACACTCGGTCTCTCTCTCTCTTCCTCCCTCCCCCGCAGCACGACGCCTGCACTGCCGCGCCATGAAGGCTCCAGACCCGAAGGACGAGATCGGAGCTTTCTTCCAGTCTGCTTTCTGGTGTCTAGTAAATGCTTTCTGGTCGAACAACGGCTTCGACTAGCAGAGCGATCGGTGCTGGAGCTATAACATCAGCGCCGATATGAGTGAGTCCGAGAGCTATAGTAGCTTCTTGTGTCGGAGATTTGATGCAGAAGGCGCTTCCAGCTCGATGACTTCTCATCTCCGCGAAGGGCTGCCGGGAGTTTATGTGTTCATGCGCTGGTGATGTTGCCGGTGCTTGGTGGAAAGGATGTGGTGGCTTAGGAGTTGGGATGAGAAGCCTCAGAAATCAAGTACCACCAGACCAGTTTATGTTTAGAGCAACGACCGTGGGATTCGACCCGGCAGGCAGACGTGGGTGCCCATATAATTTTTTTTTTTTTTTTTGTGTGTGTAAACTGTGGGCAGAAGGAAGTCCGAGAAGGAAAGAAAAAAAGAAGAATAAAAAGTATCTATTGAGGGGTAATAGACGTTTATTCCCTCCCAATAGATGTTTTGAATTGATGTAATCTCTTTGTTATTTGTCTAAATTTATAGAGATAGTTCTCATTCTGACGACTGAAAGTCCTAATTGGGGGGCAATATACGTCTATTAGGGAGTAATACATGGCTGATAGATGTCTATTGCCCCAATAGACGTCTATTAAAGGGTAATAGACTATTAGGGTAATTGATGTCTATTGGGGGCAATAAACATTTCCGGTGAGGTTTTCAGAAAAAAAATCCGGTGGGCGGCAGTCGGTGACAGGATTCCTGCGACCGTTGGTCAGAATTCGACGAAAGTTGGCCGAATTCGACGACTGGCCTCTGACGAAGTCCCATATGGTTTCTCTCTTTCTTCCATTTTCAATCTCTCTCTCTAAGTAACAAAGGTGAGGGTAAAATGGTATTAAAAAAATAAAAAAAAAATAAAAAAAATCTTAATGGGTTATTAGGGAAGACCTCCTTAGAATATTTTGGGTAAAAATGAATTAAAAAAAACTTAATGGAGTAAGTAGAAAAAAAATCTCTAAAATAAGGTAAATGGACAAAAACTCATTAAAGAAAGAATTGCTCGTGTTGGACATACTCTTAAGTCTTAAGTTTGAGACAATACCATTTTAGTCAATGACATGAAGAGAAATCCCAAAGAGATTAAAAAATACACAGATAAAATATTACCGATGAGTTATAAAAAGCTGCAAGACTAACATATTTAATTATTTTAAATAACTAACACCATTAAAGTTATATATTCAAATCTCACATATAAATTTTGATGCTCATCAATCAAAGAGTAAAGTGAAAATTGTTGAAAGAAAATAGAATTATAGTAGTGTAGAATTAGGGAAATATCACCAATGGTCACTGAGTAATGACTTATTCGACACTTAACTGACTGTATTTTCAACAATATCACTTAACTCACTCAGTTTTACATCCATCTTTCACTTAACTCACTGCCGTTAATTCTACAGTTAGAAGTCGTTAAAATTGAGGGTATATTTTTCAAAACACTTAAAAATCATTTTTAACTTTAAAAAACTACATTTATTAGACTTTTTTTTCAATTTTTTTAAATTTCTGAAATTTATAATAAAAAATGATTTTTTTAATTTAAAAATATAATTTAAAAAAATTGGTTTTTTTTTTAAGTTAGAAATACATTTTTTTAGTGTTTAGACAAATATATCCTCAATTTACATTTATTAGACTTTTTCAATTTTTTAAATTTCTGAGATTTCTAATAAAAATAATTTTTTAAATTTAAATATAATTTGAAAAAAAATTGTTTTTTTTTTTTTTTAAAAAAGAAGAAGTTAGAAATGTATTTGTTTAGTGTTTTGATAAATATATCTCTAATTTTAATAGCTTTTAACAACATAATTAACGATAGTGAGTTAAGTGAAAAACGGATGTAAAACTGAATAAGTTAAGTGATATTGTTGAAAATATATTGACTTAGGTGTCGAATAAATCATAACTCAATAATCATTTGTGATGTTTCCGTAAAATTAATTGTAAATACATAAACACGTTGAAGCAATCAACGACAGAGGTACAAGCAGGTTACTAGTTGAGGGAAGAGCTGCCTGCCGATGACGACAAGACAGGCGGCATCATCATCATCATCATCATCATCAGTGGGGAAGATGAAGTGCATATCTTGCCAGGAGAACTACGACGCACGTGACGCCGGCACGTGCAAGGAGTGCTACGAGGAGGCCAACGAGACCGAGGAGGAGCTCAAGCGCGAGATCGACGACCTCAAGGCCAAGGTCGCCTTCCTCAAGTTCTCCACAAGCTCCCAACCCATCTCCTTCTCCGACGTCGTTTTGGTTGCCTCCCAGGATCCCTCCGCCGCAGGGCTCTCCGTCCCCGTTCCGGCCCATAAGGCCGTTTTGGTCAGTACCCTTTTCGCCAATTGCTTGCTTCATTAATCTAGTCCCCTTTCTGGGTTGAGCTGTTTTCCTTCCTCCATTTTGTGCACATCGTGTTCCGTCTTATGAATGAGTTCTCGAAAATAATCAATGTTGTTTGTTAGAAATGTAGATTCAAAAATTCATAATCAATCCGAAAATCTGGTGTGACCCTTTAGTCTCAGTAGGCAGCATTAGACATTGGGCGAAACTTGTTACAGTGCTGTGAAGATGCTATGTAATATGTCTGATCGGCACTATTTTTCTCTTTTGATTAGATCTCATGTTCCTGTTTTGTTCATGTGTTGATGCTTAATAATCAGGCGAGCCGTTCTCCGGTATTCAGAGCTATGCTTGAGAATCAGATGGAGGAAAGCCTGAGTGGCACAATCAAGATCGGTGATGTGTCCTATGATGCCCTTCGTGCCTTTGTCAACTACCTCTACACGGCTGAGATATCCCTCGATGAGGAAATGGCCTGCGACCTCCTAATATTGGCTGAAAAGTACCAGGTGCAGCATCTCAAGGACTATTGCGAGAAGTTCTTGGTGTCCAAGCTGAACTGGGACAACTCAATACTGAGCTACACCTTTGCACACCAGCACAATGCCAAGCATATGGTTGATGCAGCCTTGACTTTGATCACAGACAACATGGACAAGCTTACTACGCGAGAGGAGTACATGGAGCTGGTGCAGAAAGATCCACGACTCGTGGTGGAAGTCTACGAGGCTTATCTGTCGAAACAGATCAATACTGCAGCCCAAAAGGATTCTTCTGCACGAGTAGGTCCTGCAGTTAAGCCCCCCCTCCGTGATCCAGATTATATCTACATTTAATCTGGCTTAACTATTAAATCTTAAGATAAATTAAGTGTGAAGATTGTACTGTGAGGCATGTCTTGTGTTGTGAAATAAGACTTACAATATCATCGTCTGAGTGTTAATTATGCACATCTGAGTTTTTGACCACCTATTCTGTGCATTTGGATTCTTCCTTTCAAAAACAACAAAAGTGATTGTGCAAGCTAATGTTCAGATTATACAACATAAAATGTGCAATAAGTTAGTTGCGCTGGCTTCTTTCTTGCGGTGAGAGACTTCGATTCCTTTTTTGCAGAAAAAGACCTCAGTTTCTTTGCACTGAATCATATTGTCACAAACGCTTGTCGCCTATTAAGATCTTCCAGCTTGCATGGGGTCCTTCTCCTGTATCGTGTAGTGCAGGCACCCATCCAACCACACTTGCAAGTTCGTGAAGCTCACTGATCACAGACACAGAGTCACGTATATAAACGCGTCCCCCAGGCCTTAACATTCGGTCCATTTCAAGAATGATGGTTGAGATATTACACCTGTGATTAAGACGGTCAGATTAGTAACCTGTGCACAATCTGCATTATATGAAGGTCCACCTATAAATGAATCAAATGGGAAATATGTATACCTCTTTTGCTCGATAGAGAAGAGACCTGCTGCGTGCAATAAGTCATATGTTCTTGGATAAGTGTCAAATGGCTCACACCTGCAAAACATAAACTTGACCATCATGACAGGGAAAATAAGCAGCTTTTTAGTGTAGTTTTCATAACTTCCTTTTCTATTAGCCTTGAAAATGTTACTCAACAAAGATGCAAAACCAACTCATGTCAACATATGCTCCGAGCTACGCTAAAAGAAAACTGCAAGTCAAGATCAGAAAGCAGAAGGTGCATTGGCCATACCAGTCATGCATTACTCCAATAAGTCCACGGTCATAAATTACCGGTAAGGTGTTGAACCCAGAAACAGGAACAACGTTCATTACCCAACAATCTAGCCCGTGGTCATGCAATGCTGCTGCAAACCTGCCAAGCTCAAAACATCAAAGTGATTTCAACATATATTTTTGGAGTTGAAAGAACAATGAAATTAGCAACAGCTTTATAGTCATTTTAATGGTGAAGAGCATACCCTCCATATCCAGCCCTCATGTCCATTATGTTTCTAAAGTTTAACTCTTTCCAATGGTAAGCACCAATATAACCGGTTAATATTTCATTCCAGTACTTTGCCTCTGCCGTGAAGATTTCTTTTCTAGATATATAGGCATCTAATTTTATGGTCTGGAGTCTGTCTGGTGGATCCTGAAGCCTTGCAGGCCACAAAGAAACATTTGCTCCATAACCATTTTCAGGTAACCGAGTGATGCATGCCTTCAAACCAACATACCTGCAAAACCAAGGGTTATAATGGTTAAAAACATAATTTTATTTTGTACTTTGCAGCAAGCCTTCATGATCTTCTTTTTGAGATTTCAGATTTTGAAAGAGCATAAAGTATTCCCAACTAAAAAAATCATAATTACAAGATTACTGTTAAATGTGATAGCTTTGTGTTTGAGTGTGGGTGGGTGCACATAGTATCAAAACTGTAAAACTTTTGATGAAAAGCAAAATCAAGTTCCCCATAAATCAACTATCTCCTAATTACCCAACAACTTCACCAAATCTGCAGGCCAAGGTCCTACTCAACAGCATAGACAATCCATCAAAATAAGTACAAATAGCTTTCAGCTGTATAAAGAAATGCAAGTCATGCACTGAGTGCATCCGATTACTTATGCAATTGAAACAAATTGCCATTTGAAGAGTGCTAGTCAACCAAGAACTTTAAACTTTGAAGTATGACATACCAAACATTGTCTGGATCATCATTGGAATCACATAATGGAGGCTGCACTCCGGCATCACGACTAAGATAGCAGCTGTTGTTCAAAGGTTTCCTCCATATGGCAATCATCCCCTCCTTCTTTATAAGTTCCCAGCAAATGCGTGTAGTCAAGTCCTCCATTTCTGTTAATAGATAAACAACCCTGATCTTAGTCCTCCAACAGTAAGAATATAATCATATTACTTTCTTGTTAAATTATAGAGAATATGAGACTCAGGCACTTCCAATGAGTACAGAAAGATACAGTTGGTAGCTACAAAAAGAATAAAACATCACAAGATGAGCTACCTTTCCATTGTACTTGTAGGGCTTCTTCATGTTTATAAACAGGCTGTGCTGCCCAAACAAAATATCCTCCTGCTCTCAGCAACCTGTCAACCTCGAGAAGCCAGATTCCATCTACATCGCATAATCATAAGAAAAAGGATTCTTAGATACAACGAGCTTTTATCAACAATTAACAAAAGAAGTTACAAAAGTTTATGTCACTTATTCCTTATTAGATAGAAACTCAGAGAATCAGTTCTATGAGTGATACGCACTTCAGATACACCATCAAACTAATATGAGATTTTTAAAGCTATAAAATAAACAAGAATTTTCTATACGATGAACAATGGAGAAAGATTACCATCACGAGTCCAATTAATTCTACATCTTGAACAGTGGATCAAGTCAAAAGCCTGACTTGGATACAACAAGCGGTGAGTTGCAAATACTGCCACCATAGCAGGCACACCACGCTCTAGTGCAAACTGGATCTGGTTCTCATGGACATCTTTTGGCGCTACTGATAGAGTGGTCACATTCCGTTGCATCAAAAAGGCACCAAAACTCGCGACTCCACAACCAACATCTAACGCTACTCGGGTCTTGCGGCCAAATGCAATCTCAGGAATCATCTGCTCACTCAATCCGAGAGACAGTAAATCAATATCATGTAAAGAACATATTCAAACACTCAAACGAGAATCGTTGAAGTGGCTAACCTGAGAAATCTGATCCAAGTACTCATTTGCCCCATGAATAAACTGTGTTCCACCTCCAGGAAACACAAATTTATCTTTCTTAATCGCTATCCAATTTTGACCACCTTTATCTTCGACAAGTCTTGTATGGGGTACATTACTGAACCACACCTATTATTTCATCTCATGTTAGCCAAAAGAACACTCGTTCTTTCTCAAACCAAGTAAACACAGTAGCATAATGTACATGTAGAACTAGCACACTACAACAAATCAAGTAGTTCCAGTGCCACAATTTACTTACCTAATTAAGCTGTAAACAAACTTACAAGCAAAATGCAAACCAATTCAACAAAGCAAACCTTCATGAAAACCCGAAAAGCAAAATTTCACACGTTTCGCAATCCGAATTACCTCATCTCTGCTCTGAGGCCAGGCAATTCGAATCTGATACCCTTTCGGCCTCGGCACCAAGCAATTCAACCTCTTGCCTTCTCCAGGACAATGCCTTTCGAACTTTTCGCCTCTCTCAGTCGAGTTCAGCTTCTTAATCTCATCCACATTGTCCAAACACGGTACATAATCAGTGAATTTCTGATCACACACCCCAAACTTGTCAATCTTAACCCTAACACCACCGCCATTGCCGTCACCGCCACTCCCATCCTTCACTCCTCCGCTCGCATTCTTCAGCTCCTCGGCCAGGCTCGCGTCGAACTCCCCGACCTTGAACTCCTCCGACATCGAGCCGTTCTCGTCCACTATCCCCATCCGCTCCACCTCCGGCGGCGGAGGCGGAGGCAGTGAAGGCGGCGGTGGTGGAGGAGACGCGGGAAGTGTCGGTGGAGAAGATTCCGGCACCGGAGATGCAAGAGAGTGAGTGGCGGAGGTTGTGGCTGTGGCGGTGGCGGTGGAGGAAAAGGGAGAGTAGGAAGCGGAGTAGTGGTTGGCGAGGACGAAGAGGGTGAGGGAGGCGATGGCAATAGCCGTAATTTTGATGAACGTCGGGGTCTTCAAGATCTCCGCCGCGGTGGCCGCGAGGGCCTTCATGATTCCGATTCCGATTTTCAGGTGGCGAAGATTTTGACTTTCGGGTTTTCGGATTTTTAACTGTGTGAGTCTTAGTGAAGAGAGAGAGAGAGGTTTGGCTCCGTGGACGCCAAGGTGTGACGTGTGATGTAATAAATCGTTTGGGGATTTTTAGGGAATATTTTATTTGTTTCTAACTGTGGAAACTTCGATAAAACGTGACTGGTTGTCAAGTTGAGGTTCGGGGGTGGGGGGTTTGGTTAGGGTACAGCGGCACCTTCATTGAGGTTGATAGAGGTTAAAGAGGAGGAGTAGTTGTCTGTTTCTTTGTCTCTCTCTTTTTACTTTGAGTCTTTCTGGGCATCTTGTTGGGAGTTTGGGACAACGTGTCTTCTTTTACTCTGTCTTGGCGTGGTCGTTGGGTTGATGGTGGGGTTTAGGTTTAGGGATAAATTCCCTTGTTTAGTTTTTTTTATGCCAATTCCCTTGTTTAGTTTTTTTTATGCCAATTCCCCTGTTTAGTTGTGAATGGGTCTTTTCCATGAAAATTTGTATGGAAAATTACTGCTTGAAAATCTACCTATATTGGGTAGGTAATTATCGTGGAAAGTCACTAGTAGTAGAGCCTAAAGGCATTGTAGTAATTACCATTTGTTGTGATTAAGATAGATCATTACTTTTTAATGTAATACTATTACGAAACACTACTATTCACTAATTAACTTTATTTTCAAAATCCCTCAAAAGTATCTTATGTGTTTTTTAGAGACTCAATTTAATCATTCACAATCTTTTTCCAAAAAATTGCATCTAGTGATGATAAAGCTTCATGTAAAGAAATAAGATTTTCCTCAACATTATAAACATAATAGTCATGGCCAAAATTTTTTTCCACTCTAGCTCTCTTACTTCTCCTACTTCATAAGTTTCTTGTATATGTAAATTAGAAAAAGAAGAACTAGGTTGGGTAAAAACATTTTCTCTATATTCTTAACCCCCACTATTTTTTGATTTAAAAGGAAATTTTTCTTCATGAAAAATTGCATCGCCAAATTTAATCACAACATGATAATCAACATCAAGAAATCTATAGGTTGTACTATTCAAAGCATATCCAACAAAAACACAAGTAGTAGCTCTTGCACCCAATTTTAGTCTTTTAGGGTCTAGAAAACCCCAAACTCTAAGATACACCAAATTTGGTTTATGCCCCTTCCACATCTCAAAATGTGTAATTTTTATATTTTTATGTGGCACTCTATTTATCATATGACAAGCAGTTAAAACTACTTCACCCCAAACATTAGAGGGAGCACCTGAATCAATCAATATGGCATTTGTTAACTTAATCAAAGTTCAATTTTTTCTTTCTGCCACACAATAGGACGAATAAGGTAGAGTAACTTCATGAATCGCTCCTAAAAATTGAACAAAAGAATTGAATTCAGAAAAATCATATTCTCTCCTTCTATCACTTTGGAGCCTTTTAATTTTTCTACCAAATTGATTTTCAACCTCCGATGGTGAAACGCCCATATAATTACGTGGGAATTTTGTATTTTCATAGGACTTCCCTCCGAGGTCCATCCGTACAAGTCTTACCATGTAGAGTCAATGATATAATTAATCTTATAAGGAATTAAGTTACTCCAACTTGTTATGGAGATAGATAGATAGTCTTGGTACAATTGTCAAAGCCAAATCCATTCACAACGACGAATGTTCCCAAAATTCATTTTGAGTTCTGGTGTGAAATGGATAACAAAAAAAAAAAAAAAAGAAGCAAATTGGGATACTCTTTTTTTGACGAAATTTATGTTGCATGTACCCTAAATTAGCTAAATAGCACAGCCAAATGCATTGACTAGTTTTTTTTTTCTTTCTTTTTTTCTACTGTTTTCTTTTTAAATGTCGCTAAAATTCTTTAAAGCCAAAGAATGCATTCCAAGAGTCGAGAATGGGTTCACTTTAACTGTTTACTCTAAAATTGAAGTCCAAAAATAATTAGGAAAACTCTTTACGCGACAAAGTATTCGTCACTATAGGTGCCCCATTTATCTTTTATTATTTTTTTTTTTTTGAAAAAAAAATTAAAACATAATTACCTTCACTTGTTGGTGGAAATAGCACATTCTAACACAGTAACTAGCTAGAGTTCTTTTAAGGGCCCTAGGAAATGGTGGGAAAAGGAATGGGACTCTAACTATCTATCGACACATAGTTTGACATTATAATAAGTGTTCAAGAGAGTTCTATTGAAGACCATATATTAAAGAGCAAGTGATGATTTTGAATCAACGGATATTTTAATAATTCACATGCATGTCATCTAACCGTTCATTCAAAAGTCATCACTTTGTCCTTATTATAATGTCCTTATTATAAGTTATTCCACAAGTGTTCTATTAATTTTCTCTTGAGATTTTACTTTGTTACCTTATAATTTTATAAAGAAAATAGAAATCATACATCAATTACCTTTGCTGGTCGAAATGGCATGGCCTAGTGGGATAACTAGAATTGTTTAAGAAACCCGAGAACGCAATTTAAGATTCAAGAATAGGTGAATTTCTCTATTTAATCTAGAAAAATTAAATACTTAATTCTAATTAAGTCGTCAAATGTGTCTCATCAATATTTTATTTCTTAATTTCATAAAGACATCAATACCTAATTTCCTTTATTTCTTGTTTCAATCATGACTACTTGTGGATTACTTTTAATATTCGAATTACAAGCTGATGGATTCAATCCAACAACCAATTTAATTTTTAATCTCAGAGCTCGCAAAGTCAGTAAATCGCTACCTGCACCAGTTACTCAAGGCACGATATATATTTTAAGCCAAAAAATTGCTCTAAAATACATAAATTGAAAAATATGTGTGTTTGAATTCCTGGAAATCAAAGTAAATATTAACTAAGAAATGGTATTATGCAACATCATGTGTTTGAATTCCTGGAAATCAAGTAGCCCGTCCAAATTGGTGTCGTACACGTGAATCATGGATCTACAGTCCCGGCTACTATTCTCTTCCATTACTTCTAATCTCCTCAGAACGCTCTCAAGCTCCTCACAAGAAATGAAGCCGTCACCGTTTATGTCGAACACATTGAACGCCTTCACAAGATCACTCTCATCGTCATGATCATTGGCACTACCATCTCCATGGCCATCGTCGCCGTCATTACTATCCGGCGTAGATATGGACTTGTAGAAGAACAAGAACTCATTCAAGTCGAGGCTCGGTTTGCCCACCAGGGACTCGAGCTCCTGCAGGCTGAACTCGACCCCAATTCTCTCAAGGAGCCAGTTGAGATCCTCGAGACTCACTTGCCCGTCTCCGTTCTTGTCAAGCTTCTCGAAAATTCGCTCTTGATCATTGTTGCTCAGGGGAGACATACTAGCCTCAGTTTGAAGTTAAAAGAGATTAGTTGAACAACATGCACATAAAATAGAGAGTTGGGAGAGTTAGCATTGCAAATATGATGCTTGGGCAGGCCTTTCTAGGATGATCATTCCAGTCTCCCTCAGACCTGCATGAACAGTTTCACCATTCATGGCCCTAATATATCTAAAGAAAAGATGAGGAACTGCAGCGCGCGTTGGAAGGTTTCATGGAAAGCATGTAGATGAGGATGAAATCATCACTGCGCGTTAATTCTTGCATTTATAGTCTGACTAACAACCTATTAGAGAACTCCACTTTCGAAACTCCAAATTTTGGACACAGCCTAGCCTAATATTGCTAGTTGATAAAGTACTACCATAACACAGCTGCTTGCATTTGCTATCATGTCACAATGTCCTTCACGTACTTCTATGAGATTCACTGCGCGAACTTTCTTCTCTGTATTATAGGCAAAATACATTAAAAGAACACATTGATCAGTCCCTAAGCCGCCTCTGTGTACTTTAAACAATCAACTATAAGTTGAGTTAAAAAACAAGTTCGATATCACAAATTAATTACGCATAATCCACCTGCAATGACACATTGTCATCCGGATAAAAATGAAAAGTCAGGCAACGTGAGTCCAACAATCTCACAAGTTATACCAAATCATATTCATAAGTTAACTAGACATAATAAACCATGCATACAGCTTGATGCATTCTCTAAAAGGTTCTAATTACTAATTCCTTCATTTCAGTCCGAGCGGTTGCACGGTGTAGGCTGTCCAGATTCCCAATTTCCTGTAGGACAATTCCAAGACAGGTGGGTGCCAGATTCATTACAGTCGACACAATCCATCATATAACATATCTGTGCGGACCCTTGCTACAATTTTCAGACAGACACCTCCAACAAATCTTTACAAATCCCTCCTGCAGAGATGCATCATCTTTATCCAAGTTAAAGCACCCTTTCAGCAGCTTGTTCTGGTAAGCTTCAAGATCTATATCTGGTACTGTAGGGCCATCCATTGACAAGTACTCACTATGCATCAAAGCATGTTTTTGCAACCAAGGATTATCCTGCAAGCTAGGATAATCCTTGGTGGTATATACATCCTTCTTACAGACCTTACAAATCACTGCATACCATACCACTAGAGGCTCCTCACTAGGAGGCGCCGCAGACCTCCTATGTCCAGTAGTGTATGAATCCACCAAGTAGATCCGAAGGAGCTCCACCTCTGAGTGATATGATGGTCTTGGTGCCATACTCATGGTGTCTTCATGACATTGATTAATACCTGTAGGAAGTTTAAGCAAAAAATCGCGGTGGCATGATGCATGTACATGGGTGGCACGACAATCCTGCAAGCTAGAACCCTCGTGGACGCCACCCACAACATAACCACACACCTTACAAACCACCTCAAACCATTTTATAGGTTCCTTATCTTCTAACATGTCATCAGGACCTGGTCATTGTTCCATTTTTGAATACAAGACAAAATATCAGTGATGATGATGAGAAACAACCTCAAAAGAAACAAATTAAAAAAACAAATGAATCTTCGATGAAACATATACAGAGACAGAGCTAGCTAAAGATAAAGCAAAGACATTCATGAACTCATGAGTTGATCCAAAAGTAAAATTTTGGCACAAAGATGAGGTATAATAACTAGGCTGAATTTTGAATCAATGTATATATAGCAAGCTAAGTAGACAAATTCAACAAAATGGTAATGAAGAAGGAACCTAAGAGCACAGGGGAGCATACCAGGTGCCGGATCCAAGTCGAAGAGCCGACGGAGCTGGTGCTCTGAGAAATCTGAAGATGATCTTGGTACCATACTCGTGTCTTCATAACCTGGCAGCTCAGGAAAAATTGCTTTGACGCTGTCTTCATCATACTTATCCTCTTCCATTTTGGTCTGATCCCTCTCATTTTTTCCTATTAGGAAACCCAAAAAAAAAAGGGATCATGCTGATGATGACGACAAAACCAAAAAGATTAGTAGTCACATGACAAAGCCAAGTAGACAAACTTTCAGGAACCAAAGAGCACAGGGAAGCAAACCCGCGTCCGGAACCAATGTGTAGATCTGACGGAGCTGGTCCTCCGATGAATCATATGCGCTTTGTTTTTCCCTTTTTTTGCCTTTGGGAGCAGGGTATAACTCGCAGTCCGGCGCCGATCATTGCGGCGAGTTGAGGGGATCTCAGTCATCACTTATGACATACTTACCAGGTCGACACTTATATGTCGTTTTGGAATCAATCGGTCCATCTGGGCTTCGTCTTCTCTAAGCCCAAATATTAAACAAAAATGGAAAAACGTCCAAACAGACCCTGAACTTTTCTGAACTTTTTTTTGGTTTTTGATTTTTTTTTTTCCTTCCCTTCTTTCCTGTCCTGGTTGAAATCGACATCATCACCAATCCTCCAGCAGCAACATAAGTTCCCCAATTTCCTTACGGAAGAGGATAGTGATGACTTCTTACACGAAGATGAGGAGGAGGATGAAGAAGATGAGTTGAGGTTTCTGAGGCAAAAAGTGAATCAGCTGAGGCAACAAGCGATTGATGCAAACAACCATGCAAATAAAGGTGTTGCGGCTGCAGCTAATCCCAACAGTAGTGTCAAGATCACAACCAATCACAACGCTAGGAAGAAGGGAGTGCATCACCCAAATCAGAATGGGCAGGGCATGAAGGCAATTATTAATCCAGGTGGGATTGATCCCAAAACCGTGGCAGCAATGAACATGAGCAACATTGCTCAATTGGGTGGTGGCCGGAAACATCAATTTAGGTGGGGAAGTCAGAGGGGGATTTGTAATCTATTAATTGAACGATCACTTACTGAACACAATCACATATATATAAACACATTAAGTTAAGGCATGCCAGAACAAGTTGAAAGACAGAAGACATACCTGAAGTTGAGAATGAATTGAGTGCCATGATGAACTGGTCCGGTCTTCTGCAACTGCTCTAGATTCAAGTCTTCTCTTTATGGGGCTGAGATCTTAATACTTGTGTGTATAGAGTGCATGGACATGAACCTATATATAGAGGGACTGATATCAGGAACTTTCCATGACAGTAATATCCTAAATCAAATAGGTCCTCCATATATAAATTCTGTATCAATATATTACTTGATTTATGTAGGTACAAGTTTTGATCAACTTAGGTGTATTGGCATTCCATGCAAAACGGGAAAGCATCTTTAGGGTTAATTGGTTTAATATCTTTTATTCATTTAAAGATATTTTTTTTGTGCGGCAAAATTATATCATTGATTTCTTAAGTATTTTAGGATTGGGTGTCCTTAATTGTTTATATTTTGTTAACACAAAAAGATCTGTTTTTCCTTGTAGAAGGGGATTAGGGCAAAAAGGCTGTTTTGATTGTTTTGGTTAGTGCGGCCAACTATTCTTAGAGCTTGGAAAAACAGACGGCATATAAAGAGGACATCGAACGCCATAATTTTTGGGGGATTCTTGCTTGCTTGCTTAAGATTGAGTTTTCACAAGAGTCTTGATCATTGTTTCATATACACAACTTCTCTTGAGATCAGTAGAAGAGCTGTGAAGAAAGGAGAGCAATATTTGGTGATCGTTCAAGTGCAGAAGGATCGAGTTCGAGACAGAAGACAAACTTTGGATTAGTTCTTGTCTAATCATTGTAACCGAGCTAGTGCTATTCAAGTTTGTAAAGAACATATCTTTTATCATAAGTTAATTCTTATTTTGGGTTCTCAGGAGTAAGAGCCCCGCAGTGTTTTTAATCTCATATTTGAGATTTCATTTCGTAACCAAAATCTAGTGTTCTGTTTGTTAATTTTGGTTTCTGCTACTCAGTAAGAATTGATATGTGCGTTGCAATCCCTATTTTCCAGAAAATACGTTCTGTCCTTGTATTTTCAATTTACAAGCACATAAAGTTTCCCAATACAATATGGATTACATATACAAATTCCTTATTGTTGTAGGGATAGAATCATCTATGCAATCCCGGCTATTTCATTTTGATAGTAACTATACACAATTGTTTATGTCATAATGTGAATAATGTAAGTCCAACTCGTACAGGAATAACCATGACCTCAGCGTCATGGTGAATTTGGTTGGCTTTCATGGCAATGGGGCCGCAAATGCTGCTACTTCTGCTGCCGGTTTAGGTGGCAATCCCAATTAATGCTAGTCTAGCAGCATTGCAACAGGCGCTTCAATCTCAACAAGCTCAAGCACAGGCAGTGGATATCAGGCTCAAGAAGATTCTGGAGGGTTCCCTAGTGGTGATTATTAGACGGGCCAAGAATTAAGTTGACGAATTACTTTTGTTTTTCCAAATTAAGAAACAAGAATCACTGTATTTGAAAAAACAAATTTTGGGTCCCTATATATGAAAAAACAATTCAAACCCAGTAATCCAAAGTAACAGTAATCAAATCCCAGACTTCATTAAGATGAAGGGATGACAATTAACTTGATTAAAATAGAGAGGTTTTGGTGATGGTTTCAATGGAGGAGAAGGAGAAGATGGAGACGAGTGATGGTTTCAGTTGCATCGATTTTTGAATGAAGAGCTGAGTGAGGCTACTGATGGCTTTTTAAAAGATCGGCTTTTAGGTACTGGTGGATTGGTTGAACAGGACGGGGATAGCAGTGAAATGTGTGAACCATGATTCGAATTGAAGCAGGGGTTGAGAGAATTCATGGCTGAGATTTTGAGGATGGGGAGGCTGCAGCATAAGAATTTGGTCCAAATGCGAGGGTGGTGCAGAGAAGGAATTTTGGAGAAGTTGAATACCGAAAGGACTAAAATACCCTTGTAAAGTTAAAGGGGTTAACGTTTTTAGTGTTGTTAGGTACGAATATTCGGTCGGGCTTAAATCGTCGAGTATCATTTTGATATTTCTCAAAATATAGGTATGAATTATGAAAGTTAATAGACCGAAAAAGTTATGCACTGTTTGGATGATTTTCACAAACAAAAATAATATTAAAAGATAGGCTTTCTCCTTATGAAATAATTAATTTTAAAAAGGGGATTTTTTTACACCAACAGTGTTTGAAGACTTGGGTGACTGACAATATGATACATAAATTTACAAAATTGGATTTAGATTTACAGCTAGCTATAGGAGGACTAGAAGTTGAATTTGCCGTGAAGGCGTGAACCTTGATGACAGTTCAAGCATTCTATCTCTAAACTTATACAAGCATTTATATAAGTTTAAAGTTTGGACGTTTTCAAGCATAAACTTCTCCTACTAGCATGAGCCAAATTAAAAGAAGAAGAGACTTTTCCTATTTTCTAAGCAATTACATTTTATCAAGTCATGAAACCCTTTACAAAAAATGCACAAACAGACTTCGAGAATATTCAAACGCCCATATAATTATATGGAAATTTCGTAGGACTTCCCTCTAAGGTCCAACCGTACAAGTCTTATCATGTAGAGTCAATGGAATAATCTTATAATTAAGGAATCAAGTTAATTCTAAACTTGTGATGGAGATAGATAGGTAGTCCTGGTGCAATTGTCAAAGTGAAATCTTTTGACAACCCTAAATATGCCCAAAATTCATTTTGAATTCTGGAATAAAACTTATAAAAAAATAAGTAAATTGGGATACTCTTTATTTGACAAAATTTCATATGTGTCCAAAATAGTGCAGCCCAATGCATTGTCTAATTTATTTATTTATTGTTTTCTATTTCAAACCTACTCATATGTAATTAAAAATTTAAAATGAAATACGCAAAACACCATGCAGAGGAAACTCTTGTTCATATTATGTTTAGGTGTGAGTATGCTGGAAGCTTCTGGTTTGGGAGCCCACTTCAGTTGGATGTTGCAAAGGTGGCTGGGGATGACTTTTGACTCTTGTTGGAAGTGCATGTGTAAGATGTTGAAGAGAAGAAATGATGGAGATGAGGCTTTAGCTTGGGCAGCATTGGGAGTGTGGAGGTTGTGGAAATGTCGGAACCATGCACAGTTTGGGGGAGAAATTATTGAACCCCAACAAGCATTGGAAATACTCTGGAAACAGAGATTGGAATACTTGGCTGCTAAACAATGTAACTTGAATCGAATATAGGGGTGGTGAGTAGTGGACCGAGCTCAGAAGTGGGGTGGGCAGACCTGACCTAGGATGGATCAAATGTAATTCTGATGGTGCTTGGAGGAGTCAAACTAGGTGGAGCGGTGCAGGTTGGGTGGTTCGAGATCATGAAGGTCATTTCCTCCGTGGTGGCTGCAGTGGGCGTTTCATAAGTGAATCTGCACTTATGGTGGAGGCAGTGGCAGTGCGTGATGGTTTGGAGGGGTGCCTTGCGGGTGCTTGGAAGAAAGTGGTGATTGAAAGTTTGAAACTGATGCAAAGTTGGTGGTTGATTACTTGAACAACATAATAGAACCTGATGCCTCTACAGAGGCTATTCTATTTGACATAATGGCTTTGGCATCTGAGTTTGAAGTGGTACGGTTCTCTTATATCCCTCGTAGGAATAATGAAGTAGCCCGTTTACTAGCTACTCATGCGGTCGGTTGTAATAGGGCATGTAGCTGGGTTGATAATCCCCCTGATGGGGTTGCTATTGCCTTAGCTATGGATGTAACAAATTCTAGCTTTTAATTGAATTTTCTTTTCGACTAAAAAAAACACCCCCTGCATAGACACTGATTGGTTGGGCGTAACGCCACGTGACATGTCCGTCCTACCTAAAAATTTATCATAGTTTGATACTACAAGTGTCGCATTAATCTCAAAGGAAGATTTTACCTTGTTACCTTATAATTTTATTACCTTCTTTTCTCATCAAAATGGCATGGCCTAGTGGGGTAACTAGCATTCTTTAAGAAACTAGAGAACACATGTTAAAATTTGAGAGTATGTGAATTTCTCTATTTACTCTAGAAAAATTAAATATTTTTTTAACAGATGTATATGTGTCTATCAATCTTTTATTTCTTAATTTTATAAAGACATCAATATCTAATTTCCTTTATTTCTTGTTTCAATCATGACTGCTTGTGGATTACTTTAAATTAATATTCGAATTACAAGCTGATAGACACATTTCAACAACCAAAATGATTCTCATAGTAAGAAAAGTGTAAGTAAGCGCTACCTGCACCAGTTACTCAAGGCACGATATAAATTTTAAACCAAAAAATTGCTCTAACAATACATAAATTGAAAAATATATATGTGTTTGAATTCCTGGAAATCAACGTAAATATTAACTAAGAAATGGTATTATGCAACATCATGTGTTTGAATTCCTGGAAATCAAGTAGCCCGTCCAAATTGGTGTCGTACACGTGAATCATAGTTCTGCAGTCACGGCTACTATTCTCTTCCATTACTCCTAATCTCCTCAGAACGCTCTCAAGCTCCTCACAAGAAATGAAGCCGTCACCGTTTATGTCAAACACATTGAACGCCTTCACAAGATCACTCTCATCGTCATGATCATTGGCACTACCATCTCCATGGCCATCGTCGCGGTCATTACTATCCGGCGTAGATATGGACTTGTAGAAGAACAAGAACTCATTCAAGTCGAGGCTCGGTTTGCCCACCAGGGACTCGAGCTCCTGCCGGCTGAACTCGATCCCAATTCTCTCAAGGAGCGAGTTGAGCTCCTCGAGACTCACTTGCCCGTCTCCGTTCATGTCAAGCTTCTCGAAAATTCGCTCTAGATCATTGCTGATCAGGGGAGACATACTAGACTCAGTTTGAAGTTGAAGAGATTAGTTGAACAAACATGCACATAAAATAGAGAGTTGGGAAACTGCGTTAGGTGTAGGCCGGTTTGATTTGGTTACCTGATTATATATGGTTTAGACTTTAGAGGGGTTGTGTGGTATACATATGTATATATATAGACACGAGTGGAGTGGGTCGCAGGTTCGGTTTCTTGTACGGATGTACTTGTTCATTGAGAATGGTCAGGGGAACTCGGCGCGAAGCTTCGTGGTGATTATGATACAGAAAGCAAGCCAGAGATATTATTATTCCTTTGTTTGTGATATTAGACGTACGATTCATGCCTTGCCTTGGCTATAATCTTCAAAATGGGGCGTCCAGAAGATGGGACTATTCCAGCGAAATCTGGAAATTAATAGTGATTTTGTGTATTATTATGAGTGATCATGCATAAAAGATGAGGTTTTCCATGGGCCAGTAGAAAGATGTATAATGATATTGCTTGTTTTTTGGGGTTGAATTTTGGAATTGACCCAATTGTTTCCATGTGAAACAAGGGGGACCGACGATTCTATTATTGAGCTAATAAAAATAAAACAAATGTATTTGTGGCTGTACGAGTATCATGCTTTCGGTTGGCGTCATTGCGGGACACATGGGCTAGTGTTAGATTAGAGTAGCTTACTGAATACTTGCTCAACCATTAATTTAATTCTCCGGTTTTGCCTTACCATTTAGAACGAATCCAAGATGCTTCTCCATCGGTCCAGATTATAACCGGTGAAACATGAGAAATTATGGAATGTCATACTCCGAAACACTGTAAAAGCTCTAGCCCGGTGATATTTGGAGGCCTGGCTTTGAAATCTATTGCATAGAAGGAGGTGAAGTTCATATTCTGTTTACATTGTCCCAATAAATGGGAAGATTCCCAGTCATGTAAGTATTTGTGCGTGTCTTATCAGAGTGGGCGACCGACTTTTCTAGAATTCCACAAGATGACCCGAATAAAAAGGACGAAAAGACTTGTTTAATTGAAGAATCGTTGAGAATGAGTGGAGACAATTTCTAGATCGGCAGGAGGGAAGCATGCCAAACGTTTTAAAAAGCCAATGTTCTTTATCAGGTAGCTCTATATTTTGTCTTTTGGGTACCATGGAATGGCCAGCAATGGGTCAGACTTACTGTAGCACACAACAAGATATTCACCAATTGCCAATTGGCCAAGTTTACAGTCCAAAACACGGCACAACTATAGTTGGGGAATATGCAGCCAGAACAGTCTTCACAGGATCAAAGATATTCATAGTTTCACACAAAAAAAACCAAAATTTAACTTTTACATGTTCTCTGGACCGACACAGATTAAAAGAACTTAAATTGTATAAATTGATTTGATAAGCTTTACTTCAAAGCCTAAACCACACAGTATGCCATTATTTTTTTTTTTTTCCTCAATGAGACGAGACGAATATGAGAAGGCTAAGCCCAACATATTATTTCCAAAAAGAAAATATATATTTACCAAACAACTTACAAAGGTAAAGACCCATCTGACTTGAGAAATCAATTTTTTTTTTTTTTAAATAAACAATATGAAAGAGGTTTCACCTTCAAGACTCCAAGCAGAACTCAGGGCTCAGACTTTACCAATTGTTCAATCTTGTTGATTCTGAAACCTCTTATCCTCAGTTCCTCAGGTACTGAAGTATCTTTGTAATCAACATTTTCAAGGATCCAACCTTTATTCTGTACTGAACCTTCCACTTTTACCTGTTAAAATGTCAGATCATTAAAACATATCTTTAACATCATTTATAGAATAGAATTGAACACAAAAATTGTTCATGTTTATCTATAGTTAAAAGAGTAGTATTCATTCTAAAACGAAAAACTTAAACTTCCCATATTAACCAGCCTTTATCTGTTTGCTGTCTTATAATCCAAATTTGCCATGTCTTCAATACCTCTTTATCATCAGCAATATCGATAACAAGAGCCCCATCCAAGCAGAGATCCTTGACAAATATATTACGGCCATTAATAACCAGCGTAGACCTCTGAGAAATTGAGCTACTTCCACTGACTTTGTTTTTTACTTCTTTAAAAGTGACCGCCCATTTTGGTTTCCATGTGACACGAGACCACACTTCAATTTCTTGACCGTTGAACACTTGTTGTACTGGATCAGCTACTTGGACTCCAGCCTGGAATGCATGAAAGTAAAACCTGAATTTAAACAATTTGGAAAGAGATGTAGAGAGAATCAACCAGATCTAAAGCAGTCTAGATCTGTGGTTAGATCATATTAGTGATTTTATTGAGGCAATAATTGTCTTTTACCCGCAATATACTAGAATATATACCATCTTCCAACTACTCCAGTGAACTGTAGCATAATAATATTTCAGATACGCGAGGGTATTTAAGTCGTTTGCATAATAATACCTTTCTGAGAATGAGACTATTTGCACAATAAACCAACATTTCTCCAGAAGTTGCACTATGATATGGATTTCCCTTTGGTACCTTCACAATTAGATTCAAGGATAAAGTTACAGACAAGAACTGGCTATCAGGAAAAGAAAATAGAGGACAATTTTATTCAGCAGAGAGGCCTAAATTTTTTTTAATAAAAGATCTTAAGAAAATTGGGTGATCTGGTCTAACAGCATAAAATGTGCCACTGCAAACAACTACTCAACATCCATACCTTAGCAGCATCCTCAGGGTTGTTCTTAACAGGTGCATAAGCAAGCCATGGCTCCATTACCTAATCAGTCATAACATCTTGTTAACAGAGATAGAAATTGAAGATGCAGTTGTAGTACTTGATGCAGTTGTAGTACTACAAGAAGAAGTTTTTCCTTGTTTTCTTTGACAGGGAAGAAGATCTTATAAATGTAAGACTGCATCCATCTTGCACCATAGAGAGAAAGGACCACATCCATAACAACACCTTACTGCACAATCTCAGGCCTGGAAGAAAATTACCGTGAATCCCACCCTAGCAGATGGAGGCAAAGTTTTTGGGTAGTCTTGCATCATACACTCTAACCGAGTTGAGGACTTAAATGAAGTCTTACTAGCATCTTTGTATCTGCAGTAAGATGGGAAATGCTAGATCAGGTGATGTATACTGACAAGCAAAGGATTTCCCAAGCCCATTATCTCATCTACCACCAGTCTAGCACGCACTTAAAGAATAAGAGAATGAAGATTAGATAACACAAGTACTCTGGCAACATTTTAGACTAGAATGATCATATGATTTGGAAAAGAAAATGAGAACAAACTGAAATAAGGAATTTCGAAAGTACATGGAATCCCTAATTTCTTGAAAGCATGCATTTGAAAACCGAAGTTAAGAAACCAGACTACATGCCCCAACAGCTGAAAATATTCAAGGTTCTAATAAAGAGAAGATTTACTTTGGGTTAACAAACTCCTGTATGGCACCTCCTGTTTTTGTGAGCTCCTCAATGTACGGACCAAGTTCCAAGATTAACTGCATATGGAAAGTCAATGGTGATGATATCTAAATATGTGCAGGAACACCAGGAAAATTGCATTAAAATATGAGATGTTGTAGTCCTCATACACCATCTCTAAGAACCCATATCTTTAGACTCCATTGACATTTCTATCATCTATCAATTTACTCTGTAGCATCTAGTCCCTACATATACAACTACATATGATTCTTGATTCCTTGAGAGAGAAATGTACAAAGAAATCCAACATGATCTGAATTGATAATATGTCTCTGTCTAAGCTAATGGTAGGAGATTTCATAAAACCATTAATGGTTACATTAAAAGGTTAAAAGGAAAACAAAAAAAAACAAAAAGGGGCAGAGGTGAGAGGTAGAAGGGAATGAAAATCTGTGCCAAAAGATTACTTGGTTGATATTCCCAGGGAAAGGAGAATAGCCAGTCTCACAGTTGACATCACCATCAGGAAATCCAGTTGCTCTCAGCAGTGGATCAAGCTGGTTGTACTCCACATTGATTACCATTGACCTCCCTGAAGTTTTGCAGTTGATGAAGACGTAAATGTTAGCTACAAATGAATTTTATATGTTTCTTACATTTTCTACAAAGAATATTGGCCTAATATATAAGATAAACAGAAAATCGGGGGATTATGATTGGGGGATTATGACCCCAGAGAAGGGCATCTGAATGACAATCAACACTACCTAAATACCTTTTTGTCTTTAAAGATATAATATCTCTTTATCTTCCTGAGTATTAAAGTCAGCTGTAAAATCAAGTTCTAGTTTTCACTAGGTGGGAAAATACTAAACAGCGTGGAAAATAAAAGTTCAAGAGATGCAATCGGTAATGGTTTCACAGCCACACTTCTGGGCCGATAAACTTGGAAAAGATAAAAGAAAATAAAGTGTAAAGAACAGGCTATTTGAGTGAAACATGGAAACAACTTTCATAACCACTTAATCCTATCCAGCAAACATATGAGTAGAATCGTGTCATACCATCAGCATGAGTAAGTCGGGTAATTCCTCCAATTGCCTCTTTTGCTTTGCGTGGAACAGCTAGGGAGTTAACATGGTACTGTCTTGTAGCACTAACACCAAGTGATGCTGGAATTGCCTATAAAATAAAGAGGTATAAGAACATAGGTTTTTGATTATGCCTCAAATGAGTAGGAAAATGTACATGAAGTGATTAAAGCAACTAACATTGAACAGAAGTCCATTTGTATCTTGGAAGAACAGAACCCATCTCAAACCAGCATCACGCCTGTAAAGAATAAAAAACAATCACATCTCATGCTACTGAAAAATTTCAAGCCTTATGTCACATTAGTATCATGCATTCAGCCTGTAGACTTTCAAAATAAAAGATTGAAGAACATATAAAAGAGAGTAAATATTTTAGAGGACAAGCGTTATCGCCACCTCATCAGGAAGTCATAATTCACAGAAAGTATGCAACTTTATATGAGCTAAAGATCTGAATGTTTGTAAGAGTTTCAAGTTTTAATAATTCCTGCCATGCATGTGAGAACAAACTTGATTATTATATATATTTATCAAATTTCATAATCTAGGATGTCAAAATGAATGACAGTAGATATTAAGTTAAAGGCATAGAGGTGATTTGCAATATGAATGAACATATTTCATACGATGCATTCATGACTCATGACATACCATTCATTCAGGAGGCCACTAGAGTAGAGTAATGAATGCACATCACCATGCCCATGAGGTTTGGTCTGACACAGAGAAGGGAAATAGAATATGAGCAAATGACTTTACGGAGAGAGAATATACAATTTCTCAAATCTATCATCACCAAAAATATAAGGATCGATCACATATATGAGTAACTGTACCTGAATCCTGTATTTGTTACGTGGGTCTACTGCAAGCCTCGCATCATTATCATCTAAGCATGCAACTTTTTCCTGTAAGGAAGGGAAACTTTTTCACATTCTGAAGAAATCACATAATATCTACCAAGAACTCTCTAAACAAGGACATGATGATCATTATGTACCTGCTTTAGAAGCTTTACTTGATTAGGTTCCATTCCAAAATAAGAATTTGACTCTAAAAGCTCTACTGTACGAGAATGTGTGTCATCTGATGTCATTATAACCAGAGGAATTTTCGTTTGGCATTCACCTACAGATTTGAAAAGAAATATTGATACGTCAAGACAAGAAGCAATTTATCACCGCAGTCACCCTTATGGTGAGTAATTCTTTAGAGTGGCTGACACTAATCAACTGCAGCTCCTAAGGAAAACTCAGTCACTTTAAAGCACATCATGTATTTGACATTTTTTTAATTCTATGTGCTTTCAGTGCAAAGTAAGAAAACTCAGTCACTTTAAAGCACATCATGTATTTGACATTTTTTTAATTCTATGTGCTTTCAGTGCAAAGTAAGAGTCAGGTCATGATAGGGGAGAGAGATGCACTGAACTATGAACCATCTTGACCAAAAAATAAAGATAAAAACAATTTCAAGCAAGGTGAAAATTGGCTCCATTTCAGAAGTTACAGTTCTAGTGTTAGATATTCCAAATAAATGCCAAAAGAAAGGTATAAAACTAAAGGATTAGATTTTTCTAATTCCTTACATCATATCAGGAAAAAGAAAACAAAACAACACCATGTCTGTTTCTCTGCCTTTCTAACATATAATCCTTTTCGTTTTCTGAGATTATCTAGTATTTAGGAGTCATTATCAAATGTAGTAAAATTCCCAATATATTAAGAGAACAGAAATGAAGCTTTTAATAGTCAAAACCAGAGCTACCACCTGACCCAGAATGCTGCTCCTTACCAGTTCTGGGTGGACATTGGCTTTTTAACTATCTTGTATTTCAGATTCATGAAGTGCTATAAAGTAGAAATGGGGAAATGTTTCTAAGGTAGATCCTACAATATCTAGTCACAGAATTATGATACTGAGCTAGTCACAAACCTTCTGCAAGTTTACAGCTAGCGTCTTGAAGAGCCAATATTGTCTCGATATAATGTTGTAAAAAACACACTCCTGTGGTCGTCTCTCTAGGAAGAGCAACCTGCAAAATGTAAAATGAGAGGTAAAATATGTTGGGACCACTTTTAATCCATATCAGCCCTACTGATATGTAAAATTTTACACAGAAAGCCACTGGCATCTATTTCGCCCCAGGAATAGACCCATTGCAAGCTACTTATTAGACAGATACCTGATATAATCATGGAAATTGTGTACAAGTTTGACCAAGACCAACAGTCTTCAGGGAATATATGATCAACAAATATGTCCATATGAGAACATAGCACATCTCAAAAATACAAAAGAAGAAATTGATGACAGAAAAAAAAAAATGCATCGTCAAACAGCTTAATCCAGCCCCAACAAGACATTTGGTTCAGAAGGAAGATGCTAGATGAAAAAGAATCAAAACATGCAAGTCAAGAAGAAAAAACTTGGAGCTACAGAAAGGAGATAAGAATGAAGTAAGCCAATTAGGATAGGACAGATAAAGCCGTCACTCCCATCAGATATAATTAGCATAACAAGTATATCAAGTTCTCTTGATAGATGACAAGAAAACATGGATATTCATGGGGAAAACTAAGTATTTATAGTCAGTAGATTATAAACCTTAATTCCGTTGTATCCCAGACGTTCCCCAAGTCCTCCAGCAACAAGAACAAATGCAGCTTTCCGAACTTCTTTGACACCAGTCTCCTCAAAACTCATAAAGCTATCATCACCAAAAGTCAAGGTTTCACCTGTTGGAACCTGAAAAGTGATTGCTAAACTATCAAGTTTCATCCTCAGGGAACATGAAACAGAAATGTTGCATTGTTGTCCTCTATTACCGCTTTGATTGAATAGTGGATAAGTCGGCCTATGTAAGTTATTGAATAAATGAAATCATGGGTACGGATGATTTTATCCCAAAAATATCAACATGATCCAATGCAAACACACGCAAAAGATGTGCAGGTGTTAAGCTAGCTTTAAAGCACATATAATTGATATAATTTTACATATGAGGCCTTTATTGACTTACGGAAGGTGTAAAGCCATCAAATGGATTCTTTCCGGCTTTTGAATCCGCTAATAGTTCTCTAGCAGTTTTGATATATGATGCCAAGCCCCCTGGATAGCTTGAATTGAGCCGACTCACCTGTAATGAATTTTCAATCAGAAGAAGATTGCATAGAAAAAAAAAAAAAAACAATGCCTAACACACCCAATGTGTGAAAATATTTTCTAGAAACCCACTATGGTCAAAAAAGTAAAAAAGGGAAGAAATGGTGCCGCCAACATGTTTGAGCCTAACGTTTGAAATTATGAACAAATGTATGGCTCTTTAACTTGTTACTTTCTTTCATACAAGAAAACTGCCCCGAAATAACCCCTAAATGTCAAAACTTTATATTCAACCAAATTGGGTCTAAAGGTTACTGTTAGTATCTTTGTGTTCTACCAATGCAATAGATCCATAACAATACAGTACTGGTCAAAGTTTCTGTTTACTTTGACAGATGCATTGTTCTATGTGGATTCCTGTTCAACTAAAATGAAAGTCCAACTCCATCAAAACAAACACCAAAAAAAAAAAAAAACAATCACTTAGATCCAAAGCCTCCACTCGTTCGCACCAAAATCCAATCTCAGATCCCAAGCACCAAAAAAGCAAAAATCTAGAGGCCAAACCTGATCAAAAAAGGCTTTCTTTTCGTCATCGTCGACGCCCGGCTCGGCCCAATGCTCGAAGAGATGAGTCTGCCCCATCTCCACCAGCACCTTCGCCAGCTCCACCTGACACTCACACCGCACATCCAATCAAAACCAGTACAAAAACATAATTTGCTCTCTATCTTCACAAACACAAATCGAAATCAAACGCAAAATCCACGTCACTGTACCTGTTCGGCGGAGAGGAGGTGGAGGTTTCGCTGGAGATTAGGCTCGGTGACGGCGGAAGCCATTGTTGGTGGATTTGAAAACAAGTGAAGGCGGAGATGAGCGGTTAGCGTTGTGATTGAAGAGAATGAGAAAAAGTGTGGAAGGTTGGCGAGTCCGGGTGGCGCTAAAACCGGGTAGAGGAGGGGCTCACCAGACTTTAACAGCTACTTGACGGAGTTAAAGTCTTATTTTCTGAAAATAATTAATTAAAAGATAGACTGACCGATATTAACGCCAAAAAGAAAAGAAAAAAGGCCAAAAATCATGATGAAAAATAAGTCGGAGGCGTATTTTTTCGATTGAAAGGATGATATGCATATTGGGATCTTGGAAACAGATTTGGCGACTCTTTGTCCAATGAGGGAAGAAAAAGACTGTTGTCTCTCAGAAATCGAAAGAGCTTTGTGATTAGAGAAGAGGAGGAAGGAAACAAGATGATTAACTTGGGTAAGCTGGAGGCGTTAATATTAGTTTATATTTTCTTTCAAAATAAAATATTAGTTTATATTTTAATTAATTATTATCAGGAAAAAAAATTATCTCATGGACTTAACTCTGTCAAGTAATTGTTAGAGTGCTTTTGTGTGACGTGGAGTCTGCATGTAACGCCGTAGTGATCCGTTACGCAAATAAATTCATTGACCACCGTATATTGCAGAGCACCGTAGTGACTTATTCTCCCACCACATCCATATGTTATTCTCATTCGGTTTTACACTTATATTGATAGTGGAAGAATACAATTTCTAAAAGAAACCTTTAAACTGTGTACTAAAAAAAAAGGAAAAAAAGACCTTTCACTTTTTACAAATTTGTAAGATTCTCTTCAATCAAAGCTTTTTTTTTTTGTACTTCGACTTTAAGTAAAGCTTGCTGCTTTTTGGAAGTGTGGTTGGACAAAAGTCAACTATGAAAAATTATAATTACACAATCGAGTAAGTTTCTCATCGATAATTTTTGTATAAATAAATGAACTTATCCTTGTCAATCTATTTTGTCATACTCATAACTCGCTAATTCTAAGTTTGTCGTATAGAAATAGTGGCAGATCCAAAATATTTTTTCACATAAGACAGAACAAAGTCAGGTAGAGAAAAATATACTTGAAATGCTAACTTAGCTGACCAGCGATGAAATTAGAAATCAACTAGTTAGTGAAGAGTATGAGAAGTGAAACTGGTAATAGTTGAACTTTTTGGAGTTGAGTAGGTTCCTAACCACTACCGATAAGGAAAAATATAAAATAAAACAAAATACAAAATTTGGCTGACATGAAAAGTAGAAAATCTAGGGATATAGTTTACGAACTTTTATTTGAATATGTTATAGTATAAAAGTAAAACTTTACAAACCAGGACATGTAAAGCAAATAGAAAGTTCTTTACCTTTCTTACCGTCAATTAACATGTGAAACGACTCCCTTTATCACTCTTTCAAAAAGTTAATATTGGGGCAATTGCCAAACTTCCCACTGCTTATAATTGTTCTTATGTTGATATATTTATTTTATAAAAAAAAATTATACCTTTTGTGTGAATTGACCCTAACTTTCCATCATAATTTTAAGGGTAAAAGGAGAGCTAAAGTGGGTTTCTTCTCTTTTATTTTTCAGCAGAAAAGAAAAATTAAAGGTAACACTGTAATTAGTACTTGGTAAGCTGAAAGGCGTGGACAAGGGTAAAATGACCAAAAAGGACATGTTGGTGATCCCAGGTATAAATTCTTCCTCCCCAGTCAACGCCTCGGCTTCTAACTTTACCCGTGGTGTTTTTCTAGGGTTTAATGTGGTCCGTCCTCCTTTGGATTTTACTGAGCTCCAGCTCTTCTGGCGAGGTAAGCTTGGTTTCTGAAAAAGACCCTAACTTTATGATTTCTTTACTGTAATGTCGATATTTTATTGCTCGTTTTAGGCTCAATAATGCAAGATTTCTGATCCTGTAAAATCTTCATTGGCATTTAGACTATTGTTAGATCACACCATGCATGTTCTGATTTTTGCTTGTTTTTGTGTGGTTCTTTGGTTTATAAAAACAGAGGTTTGGCAAAGATAGTTCTGAATTCTAGTTCACTAGAGTATTGTGTGAGAGGGAAAAGGGGGCATTTTTTTTTTTGTTGGGGGAGTGTTTGGCTAAATGGGGCCTGGTTCGGGGAGAAAGGTCATAAATTTAGAGGGAGGTGATGATGATTTGGATGAGAGGACTGAGAGGCGTTTGAGGAGAAGGTGTGTAGCTAATGGAATTTACAACCCCAATTTGCGTCGCAGTACCCCGAAGAAAAGCAAAAAGTGTAATGCACAAGTGGAGAACCTAATGTTGGATAAGGATTATGAGAAATACCTGAGTTTGATTCAGCGGGGTCGGGACTTGAATGAGCATTCTAGTGATCACGATATTAATAGGGATTGCGAGAATGAACATAATGATGATGGGAATGAACATTGTAGTGGTGAAAATAACGATATTAGGTCTGCGGACGGTGATGAAAACAAGCATTCTGTTGATGACAATAATGATGCCAGGATTGTGGATGGTATTGGGAGCCAACATTCTGTTGATGGTACTGTCAACTTGAAGTCTGTGGATCACGGTGGTGGTAGGAATGGACGATGTGGCGTGGATGATGGTGACGGCGGGAATGCTCATTTTGGTGATGGCAACATTCGTGTTAATTCTTTGAATCATGGCGTTGTTGATGATGATATGGATCCTCAGTATAAGATATTCTGGGACAATTTGAAGGAAGATGGAAATTCATATGTACTGGAGATGGTTCAAGAGGATGGACGTGTGAAACAGATAAGGTATCACCAAGGCGATGGTTTACCTGATGAGCTCGATCTAGATGCCACGCATTCCCAGGGGAAACAGAAGACTGAATTTAAAAACAGGGAGACTATGGAAAATTTAGAGGATGCCCCAGAGAAAAGGTTTTCAGTGAAGAAGAGGAATGTAAAATTGGAAGCTCTGGAACCTATTTCAGATGGAACAAATGTGTGTTCTAGCAAACGACCTCGTTTAGAGGTTCCAAACACTCCAAAAAGTTTAGGAAGTTCTCCGAAGAAAGAGAAAACTGAAACTAGAAGAAATTCAAGGAGTGTCATTAAGAAGAGAAATTTAGAGGCTCATCCAGAGAAAAAGAATGGTCTTGAGAAAAAGAGTTCAATGTTGAAGAAGAATGTGAATGAAGCAGATGCAGGTCCTCTTTCTGGTAAAACAAATGGGCGTTCTCATAAACAGTCTGGTTCAAAATATCTTCGGTTCTCAGAGGGTGGGTGCAATAGTGAAGCTGAATCTGATTCTAATCTAACAGATGACAGCTATCAAGAGTTCTTAAGTTGTGCTAAGGATGATGGGAAAGTTATGGTATTTACTTCCAGAATTTGTGGACCATTAATATATGATTCAGATGAAGAAAGTTCATCGGATTCAGATGTCATCATGCTCGACAGTGATCCACATGAGGGATACCGTACACCAATTGTATGCATCTTGTCCCCTTTCAGCTTTGTTTTATTTTTTCAATATTTTTCCATCACATGCATACACACACGCACTCATATGTGCATGCATGTATAAATACATGTGAGAGAATTTCATTTTGGTTGTTGCTTCTGAAATTTGTTCATATGTCGTGCGTGGTGTGTACTTTTATGTTTTGCAAACAGAAGATTGATGTAGACAGTCAGCGGTCCACTGAAAGTCATTCCCAGTTTAGGCAAGGGATTATGCAGGATCTTAAAAGGCCTTACCACCTAGAAGAGTATACCAATCTCTTGGAAGACTGGTCTCGCCAAAGGCCAGCTAGAGGTCATGATAGAAATCTGCGAAATGGAAATGTAAAATCATATGCACTGCCGGGGGAATTTGGGAAATCATATCAAGAGATGTACAGAGGTTACTGCTCTCAATTTTCTCTGTTATTGTTTTTTTTTTATCTTTTCAAGTTGTAAGTTTATTTTTGATCTCGTTTTTCATGCTTGCAACTATTAGTTATCTTTACATATCAAGTGTTCTGTACAGATCTGTATTCTAGTATCAGAAATATCACTATTTCATCACTAATTTGTTGCCTAATCTGGCAGATCTGGCAGGAAAGATTGAAGCAGTGACAGGCGATGATCGCCCCAGAAAGTTAAATCTTTTGCGTGGATTTTTCTACTGGTTGAAGGTAAGTAATTGATTTATTAATTATTGGATGTGGCTGGTAGAAGGGTTTCTTGTTAGCTTATCTAATTGTTATTGTAACTGATCATTCAGAAAAGTGTTTGTTTTAATTGGTAGTTGAAGTTCAATCTAGTAATATGTTGAGTACATGATTTTGTTGGGGTTCATTGCGCTTTTTGTGCAATGTTCACATGTTCAATAATTGTCTTTTTAAGGACTGATGTCACAGAATACATGTGCCTTTACATTGTGGCTTTCATAGTAGTTGATGCTTTTATAGTAGTTGATGATTTTAAACATTTGGATGTGTTATTTACAGGGATGATTATTGCATACCCATGCTATGGTTTCTTCTGACATGTATAATTGCTGTAAATTTTTCAGAATATTTCCCAGGAAGGAAGCTTTAAACCTTGGAATGACAAAGCATGTTTGAAGGTGGTGCCGCAGACACTAAATAGGAGGACTTCTTGAGCATTATGTTCTAATTAAAAAGGAAGTATTATGAAAATCATGTTCCTCCCATTGTTTCTCCTCACGGCCACTTCGTTTTGTATATTTTGGGTATATTAGATCGTGGTATACCACTTGATGCGGCCGTTGCAGAAACAAAATGAGATGTAGTAGATATTTATGTAGACGGTTAGAAACCTTCGTGTAACAGAAGCATTTATCATAAATTTCAGCTTCTCTCTTTGTATCTTATGAGTTATGACTGCACATCTAAATATAATCTTATGGCTTTCCATGCTCAAATTAGGGCCCTTGCATAAAAGAGGTCAAGAGTTGTAACATTTTAGCCTCTACAGAATCACACTGGGTGCAATGTACGTACTGGCCTAGTGCTTTACGCCTTTACCAACGAGGGGTTGGCAGGAATGGTTATGCCCATGCTTTGCTCCCATGTGTTCTACGCTTGAACCCCTCAAGGTACTTCCATAGCTATTTGCTAGTCATTTCCCTTCCTATAGATTGTACGGTTCGACAGGAGGCCCTATATTCAAGCCCAAGGTCCGAGAAACGGTTTTGGGGATTTCTGGTATGAAAAGGAAAAGAAAAGAAATACACACAGTGCTTTAATTCTAAACATAACAGCACAAAAATATTAGTACAAGAACCTTAATTTGGACCAGTAAAAATCATAAATAGTGGTTAACTTCTTCTTCTTATTTTGTTTTAATATTTTTTTTTTCTTTTTTACTACTTTTGGGTCAGAAAAGTGGGTGTAGTGAGTAAAGTATCATCAATGCTTCAGCGTCAGTTAGGAAAAAGAAAAGACGACAGCTTTGAGACCAAAGGAAGCCACTTTCTTCTTTGGCCCGCTCCGCTTTCTTCTTCACACTTCACTTTGTTCTCCGCATCCGTACACCACAAGGCACCATCTGGGTTCTCACCCAAATTCAAACATTGATATTTACTCTTCCCATCTTTTACATTCAGGTAAGAACGTAAATCTTGTTTTGGTTGCTGAGAAAGCCCAGAAGTGTCATGTTTTTGTTGTCCTAATTTAACGTCATTACTTGTGAATCCATATTGAAATATTGTACATGCTCTAATTTTTTCTTTGTTTGGCCTTTTGTTTTTGTTTTTGTCTCCATGTTTTATAAAGACCGCACCTTGCAAAATTCTCCGAGTAAGTCACTGATAGAGATAAGGGGTTTGTGTTTTGTGTTTGATTTGTTGCAAAATGGGGTCCACTCTGGAGAGGAAAAGGGCCAGGCTGATTGAGGATGATTCCAGAGTGGATAGCAAGTGTGGTAAGTTGGTGAGTTTAGTTCAGCATGGTGAAGATTCTGGTCATGATAATGTTGATGTTAGGTGTTTGGATTATGGTCTTCATGATGATGTGGACCCTCGGTCTAAGTTGCCCTTGGAAAATTTGAGGGGAGATGGTTTGCCGAGGCGGATCAAGAGAAGATGCATTTCTAGTGAAGATGAGGATCCTCAGTATAAGTTGTTCTTGGAAAACTTGAGGGAAGATGGAAATTCATATGCGTTTGAAGTTGTTCAAGACAATGTGGTTTCGGAATTGATAAGGTATCACCAAGAGGGTGGATATGCGAGGCGGATCATGAGAAGATGCATTTCTAAAGAAGATGTGGATCCTCAGTATAAGTTATTCTTGGAAAATTTGAGGGAAGATGGAAACTCATATGCATTTGAAGTTGTTCAAGAGAATGGGGTTTCGGAACTGATAAGGTATCACAACAATGGCTTGGTGAAGCGGAGCAAGAGAAGATGCACTTCTATTGAAGATGTGGATCCTCAATATGCGTTGTTCTTGGAAAGTTTGAGGGAAGATGGAAATTCATATGGGACTTCTGAATTGATACGCTATCACCAAGACAATGGCTTGGGGAGGCGGGCGAAGAGAACATCTGTTTGTAATAAAAAGTTGGAAAACCTAATGTTGGTTGATAATTGTGAGAATACCTTGAGTTCAGTTAAGCATGGCAATGATGAGGATGAACACCCTGGTGATGACAATAGTGATATCAGGTCTGTGGATGATAGTTATAATGGGCATGGATTTACGGGTGATGACAGTGATGTCAGGTCTGTGGATGATGGTGATAATGGGACTGAACACTGTAGTAATAATGATATTGATTTTAAGTCTCTGCATGATGGTGATAATTGGAATGAACAGTCTAGTGATGACAATGTTCATGTCAAGTCCTTGGGTGATGATGTTATGGAACCCAAGTCCAAGTTATTTTTGGAAAATTTGAGGGAGGATGAAAATATGAATGCACAGGAGATTGTTCAAGAAACTGGGATTTTGGAACACATAAAGCATCACCAAAACAATGGATTACCAGATGAGCCTAGTTTAGCAGCCGCTGAACCTATGAAGAATTCTTTGATGAAAGATGAGACTCAAATTGAAAACAGGTTCACTCTGGAAAGTTTACAGGATCTCCCAAAGAGAAAGAGTTCAGTGGTGAAGAAGAATGCAGAATTGGCAGCTCTAGATCCTGCTTTCGGTATGGCAAACGGGTTTTCCACACTTTGCAGTAAAAGACCTTGTCTGGAGGTTCCTAACAATCCAGAAGAGCTCAATTCAGATACTCCGGAAACTTTGAAAAGTCCTCAGGTCAAAGAGAAGCCTGTAATAGAAAACAGGGATGTTCTGAAACTTATTGAGAAATTCCGAGAGAAAAGTTCAGTGGTGAAGAAAAATGCAAAATTGGAAATTCTGAATCCTGTTTCTAGTAGGACAAGAGGGCATTCAAGTAAAAGGCCTCATTTAGAGGCTCATAATACTCCAGAAAGCTTCAAAAGTTTGCCGTTGAGAGAGAAAATGGAAACTAAAAGAAATTTGAGGCATATGAAGAAGGAAAAGGTAAAGATAAATAGACCTAAGAAGTCTGCTCATCTTTTAAATGAAGAAGAGATTAAGGGACCAAAGACTTTAAGAAATGAAAGAAGTGAATCTCTGCAGAATTCAGAGGATCTTCAAGAGAAAAAAAGTTCTAGGGTGAAGAAGAATGTGAAGGGGGAAGCTAAATATCCTTATTCCTATAGGAAGAACGAACTTCCTAACAAAAGACCTGGTTCAGAGGTTCTTCATTTTGCGAATTGTGTGGGCAATGATTTTGCCAAGTGTGACCGCAATGGTGATGATGATACTGAATCTTGTCAAACAGATGAGAGCTATCAAGCCTTTCTAAGTTTGCTTGAGATAAACGATGAAAACATGACACGTGCACCACAAAATGGTAGACCAGAGACATATGATGTGGAGATAAAAGATGAGAATGCAGAGAGTTCATCAGATTCAGGTTTAATTGTACTGGAGAGGGATCCAGTTGATACATGTCGTACCCCAATTGTATGTATCTTCTTCAATTCCCTTTCATCTTTGGTTTGTTTGTTCTATTTTAAGCTGTCACACCCATGTGCAGACATGCACACAAACATTTGCATGCATAAATATGTACGTCTTGGTGTTTGTGTGATTTCATTGGTTTGTGGCTTCTAGAATTTGATCATTTCTGGTTGTGGCTGATGTTAATTTGTTTGTAAACAGAAGAAGGATTCAGACAATGACCTGGAAAGTCACACCAACTTTAAGGAGGGGCTTATGAAGGATCTTAAACGTCCTTATGACCCAGAAGAGCATCTCAAGCTCTTAGAAGACTGGAGTTGCCAGAGGCCTGCAACAGGTCATGCTAAAAATTTTCGTAGTGGAGTAATAAAAACATATGCACTGAAAGGGGAATATGGAAAACCATATCTAGAGGTGTACAAAGGTTTGTTTTCTTTATGTTCAATTAAGTTGTAAGTTATTTGCATGCTTTGGTTTTCCATGCTTGCAACTATCATCTACTTCTGCATAAGATTTTAATAATTTATTTCCTGATCTTGCAGATCTGGCTGAAATGATCAAAGCGAGTGATCGCCTTGGAAGTTTGAATCTCTTGCGGGGATTCTTCTACTGGTTGAAGGTAAATTTCTTTTATGGATTATTTTTAGTGCAAGTGATATGTGATGGTTATATCGTATGTTTATCCAGGCACTAGGAAAGTGCGATTTTTGTCCAAATTTCACATCTTCACTACCCACTTTGAAATAGACTAAAGTTCAAAAGATTGTCGTCGGTGCATTCATGCACATGGAGCTGTAATAGCAGCTTTTTTTTCGTTTTTTTTTTTTTTTTTTTGGCAATAGTGTAATAGCAGCTTCTGATTTGTTTAATCCTTGTCAATTGTATCAGAATGTGGCCCAGGAAGGAAGCTTTGAGCCTTGGAAGATGTAGAATGTTTGACTGTAGTGCGGCAACTGTAAACATGAGGAGTTCTTGCATGATCTTCATTTTGCAATGAAAGAATCTCATCACTGCATCTCCGCAAAAGCGGGTGTCAAGCTGTATGGGGTCAAATGTGAAATTTGGTAGTAATTCCTAGTTGTGCATTTGCTTCTTAGTCACACACTTTTAAGTGGTTTTGGAAGTTTGGGAAGATGTAGCCTTTTGATCTCAGTAGCTAGGTAATGAGAACCATGACTGCAGTCTTTTCTTGTTGGCTTGAGCAATCAATGGAACAGTGACTTCAGTTTCACTAACCAAGTAATCATATCATATTGGTTTTATCATGAGGTTAATGGTATCTTTTCAAGTGAGATTAAACACATCGAAAGATGTCGTATGTTTTTTCAACTTCGTGAGAACCATGCCCAAAACTTTCTCTGAAAAAGTAGAAAATCCGTTTGAGACCATGAATTTTCACCAAAACTTGTGGACTGTACTATTTTTTTTGGCAAAAATCGTTTATTCTTATTTTCTCACGAAAGTCTTCTCACTACTAAATCATGATTTTTAAGCAACTTTATAACTAAGGAACTCAAAATTGACCCTTTTATTTTTTATTACACAATTTTCAAAGGTTTGAAAACTAGAAAAATCATAAAAATAAAAAGTAATTGTTGAATTCTGTCACTTGGACCATGTCCTAAAAATTATGTTATCGATGGTGAGGTCATCGCAATAGAGGTTTTAAGAAATAAAGGCTATGACATGATTTGGCACGTCGCATGCCATGAAGTTGAAACTAGGCTAATCATTCTCTTCCATTTTTGAATTTTTGCCTTTTAGCCGAGTGAAAATGAGAGCCGTCTAAACCATGAAAATAGGATTTTGGGAGACCACTGCAAACGTTGTGCTGTTAAGCGAAGCGTTGTGACCTACATGGCAAGAATTCGTCATTTTATTTTAATTGTTTATGGGAGATTATTAACTACAAAAATTTTATCTACGAGCGTGTATTTTTTTTTTTAAATGGGAGATTTCACCGATAAATGATTTGACGGTCAAGGTATGTCCATGTTAAATTGTTATTAGTAAAATTTACCGATAAATTATTTATTGACAAATATGTGTCCCTTTTATTTTTTGAAAAGATAAAACAAAATATGCTTTGCCTAGACTTTTTTTTTTTTTTTACACAGATATAACTTTTCTCTAATCTTCTCATAAATGTACGACAGTGATTGTAAACTTGCAAATTGCAATAAACTCAACCATAACATTGACTCTTGCATCTTTTGGCTCATGTTACACATGTTATATTGTACAAAGGAAAAGGTATCCTTCTTGTTGGCTCGGAAAATTTAAAAATTTGAATTTATTGAATTGCAGATTTTCCACAAAATTACATTGTCAAATGTCAACTATACATCCTTTACATAAGTTCACACTCCTGACTCCTGACCGGGAACAGGTGGTTAAATTAGTTATGCTCTTTACTCTTTTTTTTTTTTTTTTTTTTTTTCCCGACAGAGACTGTTTTTTCTTCTGTTGGTTTTGTAAATGGTTTAACGTTGTTCTTAAAAAAAATTACTTAAAAATTAATGATTACAGTCATTTTGGTTATAGTACACGGATGCAAGTAAGTGTAATAAATGCAACTTTTCTTTCTTCACCTAATTCTTTTCGGTTTCAGACTCTGTAGTAAATGAAGCTCCTGTCCAAAGCTCAGATCAGAAGAAAGTGAACCCTCTTTCTTCTTCTTTTACTTGTTCCAGCTCTTCAAACCAGGTAAGAACTTTAACTCTCCCTTTTGGTTTCAGAGCAAGTGCAGTAAATTTATGTTCTTTGATTGCAATCTCTTGTCTTAGGGCTTGTTTTCGTTTAACCCATGGTGGGTTTTTGTTTTGTTGTTCAAAAAAGTGTAAAGATTGAGTCTTTATTTAAGACCACAATGCATGCTCTGATTTTTGCTTTGTTGGGTTTTGTTTTTTGTTCCCTTTGATCTGTAAAGACAGAAGCTAGGGAGAGCAGGGTTTACCGTGAAGTGTGAGAGAAAAACATAACAGGGTTTGTTTCGGTTTCATTGTTGCGGAATGGGGACCTTTTCTGGGAGAAAAAGGGTCAGGCTTGCTGAGGAATATTCACATTTTGAGGATGAATTGTTGTTGGATAAGAATTATGAGAAGTTCTTGGGGTTAGTTCAGGTTGGTGATGAAAATTTGGACAATTTTTCTGTGGATCAAGCTAGGTCTTTGCATTATGTGGATCCTCGGTGTGTGATTTCGGATCAGATTAGGTACCACCAAGAGGTTGAGCTACTAGATGAGCCCAATTTAGATGTTCCAGAAACTTCGAAAAAATCTCAGGTGATTGAGAAGAATTTGAGAGAGGGTATGATTAGGGGAGAGAGGAATGGCCTTGAGAAATCTGCTGTTCTTCTGAGCACAGAAGTTAATGAGGGCCCAAGTAATGTTAGGCATGCTCTGAAGAAAAACAGGACCACTATGGAAAAAGAGGATCTCCAAGTGAAAAAGAGTTTATTTGTGATGGAGAATGTAAAATCGGAACCTCTAGATTTTGATTCTGGTGGGATGAATGAGTGTTCCAATAAAAGAACTCGCTTAGAGGCTTTTAACACTCAAAAACCTTTGAAAAGTGCAGTGGAGAATGTAAAAGTGGAAGCTCCGGATTCTGATTCTGGTGGGAACCGTGGGATAAGTGAGCGTTGCAGTAAAAGACCTTGTTTAGACGTTTCTGACACTCCAAAGACGCTGAAAAGTTCTCGGGTGAAAAAGAAAAACGAATTTAACAGAACTTCAAGGAGATTTTCGAAGAACGAAAAGATGAAGATAAATATTCCTAACAAGTCTGCTCGTCTTTTGCCTGAAAAAAAGACTGGGATGAAGAAGAAGGTTAATGTGGAAGGTGCACATGCTATTTCTGGTAGGTCAAATGTGCTCTCTAGCAAACAAAAAGGTTCCCGGATCCTACAATCTGCTCCGCGTAGGTATAACCATGGAGCTTTATCTATTCATATTGACGAGACCTATGAAACATTTCTCAACCTTGCTGTGATGTCTGGTGACATAATGATACATACACCCAGAAATGGTACAAGAAATATTTATGAGGAGGATATGCAGAGTTCATCAGATTCAGAAGAAACTGTACTAGACAACAACCGACGTGATGGATATCATCCCTCATATGTATTTATCTTCTCTCCTTTAAGATTTTGTTTATCTTTACTAGTTTCTGCTAGCACTCACACACATTTTCATGCAAGCGTAAATACATGTTTATCTGTTTAGATGTATCAAATTTATTGGAATACTAAGCCCTTGAGAATTTTTCAGGTGAAAACCAAGGCCACAACTAACAGAACTTTGAGGAGGGGTGCGATGAAGAAAAAGATGAGCTGCCCTAAGAATTACGAAGATACTTCCTCAGATTCAGATCTAAATGAACAGGACGGTCATCAACATGATGGATGTCGTGCCTCATTTGTATGTTCTTTCCTGTTTAAGCTTTGATTTACATTTTATATGCTATGTTATCACACACCTATGAGCGCATTCATGATCTGTAAATACGTACGTTTGTGTTTAAGCATGTGCTAAGGCTTTGAAAAATTCTCAGGTGAAAAAGAATACTGCAATTAATAGAACCATGAGGAAAACTGTGAGCCCAAGCGCTCGTAGGAGTGCTCTGCAGAATAAAAACAGGAAGACTCCCACCAGAAATTTAGAGGTCCTCCGAGCAAAAAAGAGTTCAGTGGCAAAGAAGAAGAATATAAGAGAAGCTCTGAATACTGTTAGTGGTAAGTCAAATGGTTGTCCCCCTAAAACACCTTGCTTAGAGGCCTTTCCAATTTTCTGAGCATGGGTGCCACTGTGCAGCTGAATGTGCTTTAGTAGATGAGAGTTATGTAGAATTCATAAGTTTCATTGAGGTGGATGGTAAAAACTTGGTGTATACACCAAGCAATGGTGGACGAAAGATATACGAGGAGCAGGAGGCTACATCAGATGTAATGCACATGGATTCACTTGATAGTTTTCATATAGTATGCACCTTCTTCGTTGTATCCTTTGTTTTTTTCTTTGCTTTCTGCCTTGTGCTATCACAGGACACACACAGAGACATGTGCATGCAGACATAACATACATTGGTTTGGGGCTTATAAATTTGTTAATATCTGGTTTTGTCTACTGTTAATGTTGTGCAAATAAAAGATGGACACAGATGGTGGGCACAGCATTGAGAGTCATAACCAGTTTAGGGAGGGGCTTATGAAGGATCTTGGAAGGCTGTACAACCAAGAAGAACTTTTCAAGCTCTTGGAAGATGCATGTAGCAAAGGGCCAAGTGACCATGAGACAGATCTGTTTAATAGCATTGAATCAGGTCAAACGCCAAGAGAATATGGAAAATCATACCTAGAGGTGTACAAAGGTTAGTTTTCTTCAAGTGCTCTCTATTACTGGTTTTGTTCAAGTCCAAATTTATTTTTTTAATTACAGATTAGTTCCTATCTTGGTAGGTCTAGGATTTAGTATGTTCCTCTGCCTGTCTTTATGTTATTGAACTGAACTGGAGCTGGCGAATCTAATTCTGTCCGATCCATTCCTTTTAAATCATAGATTCTAATATTATTTCCTTGTTAATCCAGAATTACTATGACCTGAATGCTTCTTACACTGTAATTCAGTTTCAGATTATATGAAACTCAGATTTGTTGTCCCTAGTAAAATTTTATATGCCTCTGCTTGCAACCTATTAAAGGGATGCTTAGGCAGGAACTTTGGAAATGGTGAAAGGAAGCCCTATTGGATTTAGTTCAGAGTGGACTACACTCATTGTGGGTCACTCCTGATCCATTTCATCACTTAACTTGTTCTTCCAATGCATTGCCTGTGCTTAGGAAAAAAATATAATGTATATTCAGAAAATGTGCAAGGTTGATTTGCTATAAAATTGATTTGTGGTGTTAAGGCCTTGTTGTCTGTATAATGCCATTGCCTGCATGCAAATCTCTGCTTCTTTGTTTTTGCATTTCATGGGGACTGCCGACTTAGGAGGCGGCTCCTTTGGAGTCGAAGTAATTTCTGCTTTTAATTATACTGGCTAGCTGGTTCTGTAGCCATGGTTTTTTTAAAACTTAATGTATTACTTGGTTTCTACAAATTACCGGCTTTGCATCCTTGAAATTTTGTTTAAAATTTTCTTGGTTTTAGTTTCTCAGTATGTTTTCTAATCTTGCAGATCTGGGTGAAAAGATTTATGCAGCTAACGGCGATCGCTCTAGAACTATAAATCTCTACCGGGGATTGTTCTATTGGCTGAAAGTAAGTTTTCTTTTACTTTTTTTTTTTTTTTGGTTTCATGTGATTGGTATAATAACGGGTTATCCTGTTAGCTTGTCTGTTTGTAGAACATACCAGCCATTATGAAAATGATTGGTGTAACTTGGCAGTTGCTAGTTAAAGTTCAATCTGGTGAAAAGTAGGCTATGTTCTGTTTTTAGATTATTGTTGATTATTATAGGTGCATGATTTTCTATGTGATTCTTTGCATAGAGTCCGTGTATGTGTGTGTACATTTGCAATTGCGTTACCAAATTGATGAGTGTTGATGTTATAGCACCTTCTGATAGCATAATTATTGTAAAATTTGGTCAGAACAAGTCCCAGGAAGGAAGCTTCATTCCATGGAAGGACAAAAGATGTTTGAAGACGATGCTGCAGCCTGGGAAAAAATAGGGGTCACCTCAGCTACAAATGGGAGTCCTTGCATCTACTCCAAAATGCAATGGAGCATGTCTTTTGAGTGCAGCTGTAGTAATTAGGTGTCGCGTATTAGATACCACTGAGAAGATTAATAGGAGTTCAAAGTTGCGTATTTTGAAAGCTATGTGTATCATACATTGCAAGTAGGCTGTGGCTTGGCACCTTTTATGCATGATGTAGCTTTTGATCTCTGAATGCAGACAACAGCGGTTCTGTTATGGAGTATGTGTAATATATGCAACGGATTGTTAGAGAAATGACATGTGATATTTCTTACTAAAACTGTGGTTTTGTTTTGGAGAATGGAAGATTAGTAGGGTGTAGAAGAAAGAGCTGATCTATTGGTATCCTCATTTCCTCGATCAGCCTTTAATCCCATCAATTGAACCAAATTTCTTGGTAATCTTTTCACTCTTCATTTCGGAGTAGTTTACTTCTAGAGACAAATTCAGATGTATATCTCTATACATAATCACATATTAACCTTCAATGAGTAAGAATAGATGGAAGGGAAGACATTACTCTTTCATCAAACCTAATATCTTCATCTTCTTTCTCCAGCTTTTCTGTTTGATGACTCTCCATCTTATCATCATACATCCTGAGGTTGAAATTCGTTGTTATTGAACATAACGCGAGGCTTACCCATGCTGAAGTTAAGGACTCTTGCATCCATGTTGTATTTGATTTCTCCATCATAGAGAAGCTTCCTTATGTAGTGCTCTATGTCTGAACCAATCAGACGCAGAGTGTATTCTGTCAAATCCGCACCCTGATTTTCACACCAAATGTAGATGTCTCAGTAAGGAACAACATCTCAACTACAGAAAATTTGAGAGAAATATATATTTAGTGTAATAGATCAGAAGGCAAGGCCAAGAGGGATATAATTCACTTATATTTCATTGGAGCCCCATGGTTTCTCCACGAAGACATCGTTTGTTTAAAATATAAACGAAAAACGGAGGCATAGAAATCTGCTTGCATCTTAGTTTAGATTTTAGAATCTAATCCTCACAGTGACCTCACTTTCACTTAATTATTAATCTGCAAGCTGCAAGGTGATGCCTTTTTTCATATCTTATTGAGAGAAGCGTTAACTTGGTTTATATTGTTGTACAATTCCCTAACCGCGGAAGTTTTTATGTCTAATGATTGTACTAAATATGAAACGGTGAGCAAAAACATCAATACCTTCGTGCATGTGAACTTAGCGAGAATAGGAACACTAACATACATCACAAGAAATGTAAAGTTTGCAATTATGATCATAAAAAAGATTACCTCATAATGATCCACAAGCTCTTGGAAGTAGGAGTAGACCTTGTTGGTAGTCTCTGGAGTCCACACAAACTCATTGGTTGGATCAAGTATAATGGTGAGCTTGTCCATCTGTGTCTGATCAAATGCACAGGTTTCCGGGTCTATATAAGCTGCATAAATCCTCACATGCCTCGTGGCACAGCTAAGCCAATCCCCACCATATTCTCTCGCCATGTTCCTACTCTTCACATTCAATTGTGTCTCCACTGGCCTTGGCACTGTTCCTTTTGGCTCTCCTTTTTCTCTTTGTACTTCTGGTTCTTGTATTTTCAGTTCTTGTGGTTCTTGGACTTCACCAGATTGCTGCTGAGCTCTTATAAAGAAGTCTCTTCTGCTTCTCAGTTGGATTCTTCTTCCAGCATGACCCAACATAGAGAATTTTGCACAAGCCATATAAGAAGAAGTTGCTGCCATGGCTGAATGTAGTAGCATTATAGTTTATGGACCAAACTTCTCGATCTTTTTATGCAGTTCAGTGAATAATATTGCTCTTAGGTACCAAAATTTTTGGGAAATTTGTGGAAGGCCCATAGAAATTGGTCCACATACAGATGGGGATAAGATTTCTTGTATTATACTGGGAGACTTGTGTGGTGATTTCTCCTCTTTCTCCCCTTTATTTTACTTTTATATTTTGTGAAGAAGCCCTTTGTTTTTTTATCTTTTTCTTCCCATTTTACATATTTACAGAAAAATCATGCCCTCAAGGTAAATATCCTTGTTTACTCTGATAATATAGTCCATGCCGTCACAATTCAAAGCAAAAAACAGTCTCAGAGGGAAAGCTCAAGTAAGAAAAGTTGACGCAACATTCTGATTATTCAAGCGCATTTCATGCTTTATTATTCATTTCAACTATCTTGATCTTGTATAAAATGTATAAGGAAAACAAAAGAATTGAGGAAAAGGAAAACAAACAAAACAAAAAGAAAGAAATCACTATTCCTAGCAAGAGAGAAAAAACTATGGTTAGTGTGACAGACACTTGACTTGGTGCCTGCTAAGCAAATCTGGCTGCCGACTCTCTCAGATGGGACATAGGAGTGGTATTAGCTGCCAGGTCTTCCATAAACTTCTCTGACTTGGTACCTGCTAAGCAAATCTGGCTGCCGACTCTCTCAGATGGGACATAGGAGTGGTGTTAGCTGCCAGGTCTTCCATAAACTTCTCTGACTTGGTACCTCCTAAGAAAATCTGGCTGCCGACTCTCTCAGATGTGACCCTCTCCAACGCTGATAGTCTGGGTTTACTCAGCTTGATGATCAAGTAAATCTTTATGCCCGGTCCACTTGTTCCCGCTTGGCGCTTGCTTTTGCACCTTGCTTATGCATCCACTTAACATTCCAAATCAGTGTACTCCTGCTTCAGCTGGTACACAAGCTTATACCTGTTCCTGGTTAGGGTCCTCCCTTGGCCTTAGGACCTCCACCTCACCAAAAAAGAAGGGGGCCTTTACTCCCAAATCTTTTTGCACAAGCATACGATTGGAGAGTAGTTTGCAGAAATTCCTCCATGGTATAGATCATATGTATCTCTTTGGCTGCCACTGTCAATAAATGTTAGTCTTCATCTTATCCAACAAACGAACCGGTTTAATTAGTTCATCAAGATCATCCAAGTCTAATTCCGAGGGATCACTGTCATAAAATGTGGTTTGCTCGGGTGGATTATTACTTTCTCCAGCCTCCTCGTCACTAACATTGATGCTAATGAAATCATTACCAAATATGTCATCACCATTTTGTGCACAGTGCTTTGCAGACGCTGTTACGGGCTCAGAAACACCGACATCCTTGGAAACAAAGTAACGTCCCCAACCATTTCTATGTTCTCTTGATCGTTTCTTTATCTTTCCCTTCGTACGCTTTTTGGGGTGGTGAAGCCTGCATTTGGGCACTTGAGGACACGTTCCTGTTTCTTCAAAAGTCTGGCAGACATAGCTGTGCTTCTTCCGGCACTGTGAGGAAGATATATACATTCGAATTTACTTGCTCCAACATTAGTGTATGTTGTTTGTTGACAGACAGGAGGTTATCAAGTATCAAACAGAAATCTAAAATGTACACCAAGAAAAATAGAAAACTAAAACAATAATGAGAATCTATACTCTATGCACCTTAGCATATTCCCAAAACATCATTAAAATTATCTCTTAAATTGTTGAGAGTTATTACGGTAGGGGTCAGGGGTCAAGGGTTTAGGATTTTTTTTTTTTGATAATGAGTCCTTATAGGTGTCATGCTTAGTTTTTGATAATAATCTATACGATTAAAACAAAAAATCCTCTATGAAATGCCCAATTACCCACCAGATAATAAAATTATCAGATGCTACTTCCGGTACTTTTGTTAAAGCCCAATAGGATTTCTCTCATCTTTCATCTGTCAACCACCCCACTAGCTTCCCATACACCCAAGCCTCTGTAATCTCATCCTAACTAGCACCACATAGCTCACCCAGCATGTCAGCCCTCCCCATGTATGGTAAGTCCAAATGAATGTTTGAAAACTCCTTTCCTTCGAAATCCATATGCATGCGCATACGTAATATAAACTAACATATTGGCTTCAGTATGTAGCAAGACGAACAAGAAATGAATTAAGTAAAAAATGAAAAAAGAAAAACGGGGAAAGAAGACTCGATTCTATATGAGAAGACAGTACCTCATTTCCGTCCGCACAATAACCTTTAAGAAATCCTTCACAAGTAGATGCCTTCGGATTTACATTTACATGTCTGTAAGAACAATTTTTATTGGTGCATAAACCTGCAGGAAACGTGTCAGAGTTCTATATATTCACTAATACCTTGAATTCAAGATATATTAGCAGAAAGTACCTTGCAGAAAGAAAGAACAGTCCGGCATTCTTTCTGGAATGACCTGCATGACAAAAAAAAGTTTGATAAAGGAAGAGACAAGAAAGGAAAGAATGTCTGGAAACGAGTACAAAGTTCTGTCGTAGATCAGGTGAAGTTCCATCACATGGTAAACCTTGTGGGTCAATCTGCAGTTGGGGTTGGAACATAAACCGTTCAGATACTTTGTGCAGACTGCAATTTTGGAGGAGTCATGAATATAGGGACATTTTCCATCATCCTTGTTACACTTCCCAAATCGTGTGAAAAACTGGCAGTATTTCCGTTTTTTCGCCAACCGCTGTCTGGCAGTATGCAAACTCCATCTAACTCTTTCACTTGCCAATATGCGAGTTCGTTTCTTTGGATCCCTAATAAGCTGATTACCATTTCCAATCCGCACATATCTGCCAATATGGGAATGCATTTATATCTAACAACTTATAAAGTTGAGAACAAACTATAACTTGGAGATCTACTTTGTATCTACTTTGTTATCACCACAACATTAATACCATCACTCTATTTTAAGGCATAACATAAAGAATCTTACTCGTCATTCCCAATCACCAATCTCCTTGGAACATATGATCTCTTGGCATCCCTTTCTGGATTCAGCACAACAGACTTTGAGGATTCGTCATCTACACAAAACAAGATGGGAAAATTATATTCACTGAGCTTGAGTAAATATTTATTACCAAGAAAACAAGATATATCAGAATACGCCACACTAGGGGGAGGCTCAAAAGAGAAACACTTAAAGGCCATCAATCACATTGGACACATTTCTCCCAAACAACCATACAAGGAGAGATACAGTTCCAACAAGAATAAGAAAGACTGCATAGTGTAAGAACATGCTCAGAAATTGTTGAAAAGAAAAAAAAATTCAATAAGAAAGCAAAGGTACATTCTGAAACTATATCTGACCCATCTGCTCCTACGTAGAAAAAAAAAAAAAATATATATATATATATATATATATTGAAACTTGAAATGTAGAATATACTAGAGCTCATTGACAAGAATACATCAATATGCAGAAAAATTGAAAAGAGCAGACCACCTGAAATCCTCTTAAGTGTCCGCCTTGAAGGATCCATTTTGTAACGAACAGAGCCAATGCGGAATATTCGTTTTCCTGCCATAAAAGTAATTATTTAATAATCAAGTAAACCACACGTTCAAGGTGCACTCTATGCAATACATGCAAGCAAAAACTGCTCATGCATCGGAGACACCAGAACTGTTATATGGGTCTACATGTTTTCAACAGTACTATGAATTGACTTACCCGGTGAGTTTCTGATTTTAGAACCAGAACTAGTGGAGGCAGCACCATTGTGTTCTCTTTTCTTCTTCTCTACTTCAGCAACAGCCCGTGTAGCTTCCTGGACGAGGTGTATAAAAAAGATAAGGTGGACAAAGAAATGGCTAATCTTGACTTGAAAACCATTACTTCACTTAGATAACATGAATGATTTTCAAGGGAAAATAATGGCCTGCCTGCATGCTACAGCCAACTAACCTCGTTAACTTTCTTTGAGCGACTTTCAATGGATTTTGACCATTTTAAACTAGATCCACCAACACTTAATACCTTGTACTTTCTAAGTGAAAACCCATGGGTTGACCTAGTGTATACAGTATCCCTCATCCTTGAGAGCAGCAACTTTTTACTGAAAGATGAGATGAGCATTGATTTGTTTAGGCAACAACCAAAACTGACTTGTTAAATATAATTCCAGAAGCAAGAAAATCAGTTACCTGATTGTTGATGAGGAACTATAATTGAAATTGGAAGCCTGACTTTGCATGACAGTTCTCCAGTATCTTGCTCTTTTCCACGGAAACAGCTGAGGCAGAACCTTCTGATGGTCATATGAACTACCATTATTATTTGATGACTGTGTACCACTTGGTGTCCAGACCAAAGAGTTGTTTTTACTCATCCTCGCAACAGCTGCAAATAGAAATATTACTTAATTTTGTCATGCCAAAGAAAGACGAAGAAATACCAGTAAATCAACAATTCCAGACTCCAAAAAATAATAACACATTCTGGCACAGAGGAGTGCCCCATAAGAGATTATAAACTTGTAAAACTCCACCATCCCTCCTAAAACATGAAATAAAACTCCCCCATCCCTCCTAAAACATGAAATTGAAATGAACGTGATGAACTTCTCCAAGAACAAAATTTAGTTGGAAAAGTTGCAGATAGGAGCTACATACATTTAACAATGCAGAAACAACAATAAAAAAGGAAGGGAAACACTGATGCTTAACATTTTAGCAGTAATCAACAAATGAAATTGAAATTTATTCCCTGATGCAGCAAATGCATTTCAGAACTTTTGTTGATTGCATCTTTCATCTATGTAAAAGATAATATTGCTTACCAACGACTAATTGGACAAGTACAAATAGCATACCCTTAAGTGATCGCTTCTTGTTAAATGTTCTACTGGGGATAACCTTACGAGCCTTTTGCTCCCCTGAGTTTAGCTTGTCAGTGGGCAGGAGAACCGTATCTTTGCCATTACTTTCCAAAGAAGACCTAATTAGCTGATGTTTGCGCCTCTTGTAGTAGCCATCTGAGGGTTGGTTCTTATCAGCATTGTGGACAGAAAGGTCTGAAGGATTTGAAGATGCAACCAACTGATTTAATTTTCGCTTTACATACATAACCTTCTTCATATTTGAAGACGCCAGATTCCCATCATGTAGATTGTTGACTGGACCATTATGGTATTCCTGAGTATCAGAAGCTGCCAGCGAGTCCTTGACTGATCCTTCTGCATCTTTTGTCTCCAAAAAATTCATAGGATCTGATTTAGTTCCAGAGATATCACTAAGAAGAGGCTCAGCTAGTGGGGATGATGTAGGAATCCCAGAAGAGATGGCAGCAGATGCAGACATTTTGGCTCCACTGGGTAGTGAGGCTGGGGGCCTATCTGAAGAAGCATTGAGTCCTCCTGTTCTTGGAGGGTTTTTAATGTCAACCCTACTGTCGGATCCTGCATTCTTCTTCGATCCATCTATACCTGAAAAGTTCAATTGATGAACAGATGAACTGAAACCTTGAGAGCTTTGTGGTACAGCAGCAACTGTAGCACGTCTTCTAACAAGGGTGTTACCTTTACGAACATAAGAATTACTTTCAAGTTTTCCATTTCTTTGTGGCAACTTCCTTTGAGGTGGAAGAGTACTTGCAGGAAGAGGAGATACAGATGAATTAGCATTTCGATGCCAAGTCCGAGGCTTTGAGATATGTGTTGAAGAGGTAGCCTTCTTTGAGGTAGTCAAGGCAGAAAATGGACGAGTAGCTTGACCCAGCTGGTTCTTCAATGCAGATTCAGCACTTATGAGATGCAGACCATGAGACGTTTTTTTGGAATCCTGCAATTTCAAAGGTACTGCCTTCTCTGTGACTGATTGGTGACCTTCAGTTACATTATCTAATGTTAAATTAGTTTTGGTCTCTGAGAATAAATTCCCAGCGGATGCAACCTCAGACTTCACCTCAAATTTCTGGTCATCCGCACAAACTTTTTTGTCAGAACTTTTAATAACTGAAGGGTTACCAATCAGCATATGCACGTCAGTGATACTAGTTGAAGTTTCTGGAGTTCCTGTATCTGACAGCGTATCAGACAGAGACTTCATGCCTTCATCAATAGAGTTGGTAGAAGTTACTTCGTTGCCATTAGCAATTGAAAGCAGACAACTTGGCACAAAAGGCAGTTTATCCTTAACACAGAGGTAATCTGATTCAATATTTGTACTGAAAGAATTAATACCCATATCAGCAGGCTGAAGCTCTGAATGAATTGTACATGGAGCAGTCTCACCTTGAACCATAATGTGCTCATTTGTTGCACAAACATCAAAGTTTTTTTCATGACTACCATCTATATCCAAAATGTCAAGGTGATGATTATTTACAACCATAACTTCAGTACCATCCTCTTTATCCTCATTTCGTGATTGTAAAGGACAAGGGATTTGCATATGTGGAATACCTGACCCTTCAGAAACTGAAGAAGAGTCAATACCTTGGTGCTTAAACTTCATACCATCATTAGTAAAGGAGTCCCTAGCTGCAGCTACAGTATCAGATGATACTGCAGCCATAATGTCCTCAAGATAGACATTGATTTCCTCAGGAGATGGAATTAAATTAGAAGTAGCACACTGAGAACCTATGCTAGAAGAAGCATCTCTGTCCGCTTGATATGTTGGAACATCATTATGAGTTGAAGATTCCTGTATGAAAGATGTAGATTTATTTGCAGGTCCTCCATTGGTTTGAGCTGAAGTCAATACCAGATGAGTGCCAGACACTTTTCTCCTCTTTGAATACTCGGGTGAAGTCTCATTTGTATCATAGTTAGCATCAATTCTAGCTGAAAGGTTAGTGTCGGAAAACCCATTTACTGAACTTTTCCCATTCAGAACACTGACCCAATCATTACCAGGCTGTGATCCCATATCTAACTTTTGAACACCAGAAACAGAAGTTTCTGCATGACTAGGATCCTTCAGGAAGGAACTTACTGTTGTATCCGGTGCATCTTTGCGGAGAGAAACATTTACAGGGTCTACACAAGTGTCGGATATCCTTGAAAAGTCTAACTGCGTTTTAACTTTTCTCTTCTTTTGAATCATAGGTGTAACAGTAACACTAGTATCTCCAACTGATTTTGGGATATTTGGAGATCTTTCTGTGGCACAAATTTCAAAAGATCTAGAGGCACAATCAGGTGATGACTGCTTGCCAGAAGAATTTGTATTCCTACCATTGGAAACTGTAATGCTCTTATCTTTCTTCACATAAAGTTCATCAGAATCCCACCTTGTACGTCTACCAATCTTGGAGCGGACAGCTTTGGTCTCCCCTGAACTCGATAAACCAACCGCCATATTATTTTCTGCTGAAGACATAGCCTTAGGAAGTTCTTCCACAACACCACCATTTTGAAGTGATGTGGGGAGCTGATATCTACAAGGTTGTTCGCTTACTGCATCCACAGTGCCAACATCAGGAACAATGGTTTCCTGATGTGACAGTTTCTCCAAGGTTTCAGCCCCATGTTCAGAACCCTTTACATTCGTGATTTCATGCAGCTTGTCTGAATTTAAAAAACCAGAGCTCAAATTGCCTTCTACAGCCAACATGGCCTGTGATGATTCTTTTTGTGCAACTTTATCAACCAATAAAATGTTTCCACTCTGACAGATCGATTTGCTGACATCCACAACACCGCCAGTTTCAGGACAAGTAGCTACCTTGATTGAATCAGTTGCATTGCTGTTGAAATTTGAAATGGTAAGCAAGCCCTTGACCGGAGTATCTACATTCAGAGGGTGCTTCTGATCAGTATTAATCTCTGCAGGACTCAAAGAGCCCAAATTATCACTTGAGTTATTCTCAATATTCTTACTACAAGAGTTGAGAACAGTGCCATATTCATCTGATACAACATTCGGCAGAGAACCTTCTACTTCCTTATCTACAGGCAACACAATCAAACCATTTGGACGAGTATCAGAAATGGAAGAGGTTTCACCTTTGCCAGTGCCTGCAAATAGACTCTGAACAGTACTCATCCCCGGCTCATCAATCTTATTTTCTGGCTGTGAAGTGGGGGGGTTTGTGACCTTTTTCACCGTCTTCTTGGCCACTATTTTCTTCACTACTTTTGTCTTCTTAGAAACGTTGGGAGAAGACTTCTGACTGGAACCAACATCCTTGCCACCTTTATGTAAAATCTTGCCCTTGGGTGTTGTTTCCACTTCACTCTTTACAAACGCATCATCAGTCACAACAGAACAAGGCTGCGTATTCGTGCCAGAAGCAGTAACTTCTCCTTTCAACTTCATGGCGTCCTTGTCAGGACTGGATGTCTTATTCGAAACAAGTGCCAAACTATCCAAATTTACAACATCCTCACTGCGCTTAGCAGGTGGTGACTCTGAACAGTCCATATCCGAAACTGAACCTCTCTTCTCATCCCTAGTTCTAACCGGCTTGGCTACCAGCGAATTCGACTTAAACGAAACGTCAAGGTCCAGAGGACTACTCCCACCTCTCTGTTGTTGGCCTCTCTCTTCTCCTCCACCACCACCACGCCTCTCTCCTTCTACTGCATCCTTCCTCCCATGACCTGAATACTCATACTCATACTGTTCTTTCCCTCTGAAAGATCCACCGGAGCCGGAACTATCAAAATAAGCAGAGTAATTCCGGTCCCGGGCCTTAGGCGTTTGAAGCCTAAGCAAAGCACTCTTCTTTTGTATCTGCTTCCATCTACTAGTACTACTACTTCTTCCTGATTCCGAACCATAATAATCCCTCTTCTCCAAAACAATCCGATCCTCCTCATCGTGCTCATCCAATTCGAAAGGATCGTACAAATCCTCCTCCGATTGGGGCCTCTCAAGACCCCACCTTTGAATCTCATACGCCTCATATCTCCTCCCACTTTTCAACAGCTCCTCATACGCGCTCTCGTCGTAGCAACCCGAACCCGAATCCTGGAACTCCACTTCACGAAACGTCGTCGTTTCGTGATTGCTAGACCGACGGCGATAACCGTCATCAACTCGACGATCCCGTTGTTCTTCGTACTCCAATCTAAACCTAGCGCCGCCGCCGCCGCCGCCGTCCGGATCGCGCCTATAGGGTTTATGCAATTCGCGGTCGTAATCGCGGGGCGAATAGTTCCTGGACCGGTCCCGGTAATCCAGACCGGACTCGAGGTAGAGGCGATGACGTGGCCGGTCGGAATCGAGAGGTGGCGGGCGGTGAGTGGTGCGAGGGGAGAAGGTTCTGGAATGATCGGAATCGATGGGGTGGGGGGAGAAGGTGGTCCTTTGGGGATGTGGTGGCGGCGGAGGCTGGGGTAGGGGTTTGAAGGAGGAGGGGGATTGTGGGCGGAGCTGTGGGGGCTGGGGTTGGGGAGGAGGAGGCGGAGTGTGGCGGTGATGGTGGTGGTAGTGGTTGGTGGTGCGGTGAGGGTAGTTTGGGAAATTATGGTCAGAGGAAGAGGAGGAGGAAGGAGCGTACCTTAGATGGTGGTGATGGTACTGAGGGAGGTCCATGAAGGAGAGAGATCTGGAATCTCTGGTTGGTTGGGCTCTCTGCTCTTCTTCTCCTTCTTTCTTCTTTCTTCTTCGTTTTGTGCGAAGCTTGCGAAGTTTGGTTTTATCTTGGCCGGCACTTTCACTTTCACAGCGGAGACCCTAGTTTGGTTTACGGTGTCCGAGAAGAGACGACATGCCGTTCTATTTGGGGTAAAAAAAAGTAACCGTGGTGTATAGGGTAGACTGTCAATTTTTCTTGGTCAAAAAAGGAAAAGGTCAATTCAACCACCATTTATTATTTGTTTCGGTAACGTTTAATAATTCAGAGAATAAAACCTTAATGAAACCCATGGTTATTCTATGGTCTCGGAAAGATAATGATTCGGGTTAATAATATCATTGAAATTTGGTTGAATCCTTGCAATCATGAATAAATATATGTTATATAGATTAACAATATCTATCAACTCAGACCATCACGTGTAATTTTCTTCATGAAACAATATCGAGCTCTTCTTATTTGGGTAAATAAAAATTTGTTTATTCACTTTTTTATATACCTTTAAGCAATGATATTCACGTGATCACTTACTGTTAGATTTGTTTCCCCTAATCTAAGGACTCTACCTCGTAAACTTAAGAATTTAGCCGAATTGTCTTGATTAAAAATGGTTTGGTTTGGTTCAGTTCGATCCGGTTCGATGGAGAAGATGAGAAGACTTGTTTTTATTTTCAGAATGAAATTAGAAATGGACCAAATGGCCTGTCCTTAAATGAACAACCTTGGTGCAAGTCTACATTAATTTCAATCACAAAATCTCAAAGAGGTCCACGAGATCTGATGTAGTTGGCCTGTGACTCTGTGAGCATGGGAGACAATAATGAGACATGGCTATGATATTTTTGAGATGGTAAGGGAAATGACCAAAGTGGGTGTTTAGCGTCGGTGCGTTAGATCAGCTGAGTTATGACTTGCAATTAATATTAATATTGACCACTATTTTTGAGTCTTTGTAGATGGTGGTGGCCGGTACCTTAGCTTTTGAGGTGGTCCGCCGGTGCCCTCATGACTTTAGAGACACAAAGGTACTTAGCACCATGTGAGTAATCCCTTCAAAGATGTTGATGGCCATTGAGGAAAAGAATCTAACCAAACAAAAGATTTGGAGAATAAACCAAACAAAAGATTTGGAGAATAAACCAAACTTATAAAGCAAATTTCCACAACATTGTTTATCAGCTAGTTGAATGGCGAATATTCTAGAGTTCTTAGAGTTGTTGGGTAGTGAAAATTATGTAGAGTTCCGAAACTGTTAAACGAGTCATTGTTTTCAGTGCGGCACATACGTTAAGCTAATCCAATAGCTCAACTCCGAAGCATTATAGAACAACCCATTGGATGGAGAAAAATGCAAGTCATTTTTCTTTGCATTGGAATTGACATGTTCTTGCAAAACCATTTTAGCCCCTGGTAGGTCAGAATTATGTCGTCAAACTTTGAATCCGAACCATTGAACGAGTCGAGTTTCTGTTATTAGTCTTATAAACTTGTGCTCACTCTGGTAAACCGTAAAACCATCAAGAATCACAACACATTCTTCTTTCAACATTACAATCCAACTCTTGGCCTAATTGAGACCAAGAAGAAAACTGAAACCAATTAGACAGAACAGAAAAGGGGGTAAAGAAAACCAGCCCAATTAATAAGGACCAGTTTTTGACTGAGAGAAGGAGGAGGGCACACACAAACAACCTCTCATCCTAAACCCTTCTATACGCCAACCTCTAATGCAATATGTGAAAGCCACTGTTTTTCTTTTTTTCTTTTTCTTGGAGGGGTTCACTATACAAATTAATCACACAACAGGGAAGTGCCATTGCTAGCATAATAGCATTATGCGGGTGAAATTGTTAGTCAAAGCTTGATGAGCGGCTCCACCGGCCTTTGAGGTAGTCCTCTAAGGAGACAGTTTGCTCAATGCTGCTCATGGAGAGTGAGTCATCCTCCACATCAAGCAGTGCAAGGTTAAGGTGAGACTGCAGATTCGAACGTGGACAAGGCTCATCGTCAAGGATATCAGATTCCTCCTCCCAAGCATGGACTTGTAGCCTTGCCCACTTAATCATTTCTGCATCGCCTTGAAGGAGCTTCACAACCTGTGTTCAATAGAATGACAAGCAGTTTTGTCCAAGTTATTTACAGATGTGGAATTTTATGCTAATAACAATTGAAAGTTGTATGCTATATACTGAGGGAATTAGCTACTTAAAGGATCACATCCAACTTACAAAGCTCATTTGGGGCCTTGCTCTTGGGGCATGTCTGATACAAAGAGTAGCTGCCAAAACCATTCTCTCCACTTGGCCTTGATCGTACTTTCCCAAGCTCGGATCTAATAGTTGGGCCGCCTTCCCACCATTTAAAATTGGCTTAGCCTGGACAAGATGCAAGTTCCAATTATCAATTAATTTTCCTTCATGAGACGACATGAAGAGGTATATGGAGTAAAACCTTAGGGAAAAAGAAGACATACCCACATGACTAGGCTCTCACGGCCTTTTGGATAGTCACTGCTTATAGGTTTTCTTCCTGAAAGAAGTTCAAGGAGTACGACACCATATGCATACACGTCAATCTTCTCGTTTACTTTGCCATACATAAAGTACTCAGGAGCCAAGTATCTGCAGCAACAAGCAACGCTATTAGTTATCAGTATATCATGATCACTGTTCACTTTGTTAAAAACCAACAAGCTATGGATACAAGATGATGAAAGCTACGGCTTTGGAAGGTACAAACCCAAATGTGCCAGCAACATCAGTGCATGTTATATGTGATGAGGAGGTTGGTGCCCACTTAGCCAGTCCAAAATCAGAGAGCTGAAAAAGCCATGTAGAAATAGTATGAACACCGACAAATTCAAAGTAGAAAACAAAGCTACTTTAAAACAACAAAAGCTAATTAGCATGCTACCTGTGGCTCAAAATCATCAGATAACAGTATATTGGATGATTTAACATCCCTGTGGATTACTGGTTGAGCACTGCCATTGTGCAGATAATCCAGGGCCTCAGCTACGCCCACAGCCACCTTATATCTCTCATTCCAACCAAATGCATTTGGATCTTTCTTATTTCCTAAAAAGGTTTAAAAAAAAAATCAAAATCAAAATTAGGCAAGAGTTCGAACATAAACACAACTCCTCAACCAGAAAAGGATATAGTTACGAACCATGGAGATTCTCCTCGAGGCTTCCTCTTGATAAGAAATCATAAACCAAGAGAAGATTGTTATCCTCAAAACAGAACCCCAGAAGGGAAATAATGTTCTTGTGATTTAAGGTAGTGATAATCTCGATTTCCAGAACAAACTCCTTCAATACATCTTCAGATGGTTTTAAGATTTTAACAGCAAGTTCCTTGGCATCAGGAAGGCAGCCTTTATAAACTTGACTACTACCGCCTCTCCCAATCAGATTTTCTGGTATTGAAAAAAAAAATTCAGTAAACAAAACATGAAGAGAAAATTATAGGACATTGACTTTTGAGATATAAAATTGTGTGGACAACATACCAGCCAAGAAATATGATGTTGCTGACTGAAGTTCCTGGTAATTGAACAATCTGCAAGTAGATGAGTACTTCTCATGCAGACCCTCCAATTCTCTAGGCAAGCCTTTCGAATAGTGATCAGGTGAAGATGGGGCAGTCATTGCCTCACTATCCACCAGAACAATTGCACCAGTTTCTCCATCCAAACTAGAAGGTTGATCTTCCCCTGGATCACAACTATTTTGTCTATGACGCCGACTAGGCAATTGCATTGCCCACTGAACCACCGAGATCTTCCGAACCATAGACCTCTCCGAAGGGTCTGGTAACACAGCACGACGAAGCAGTGGCCAACCAGGTCTTGCTTCAGGTAATTCTTTGATCAACATAGTAATTGAACCTGCTGTTTCTGCCTCTTCTCTTTGTACAGGCACTATAGCCATGGATTTGTCTTCACCATCCTCAGCAGAAGAGTCTTCAGCAGATTGGTGACTAGACTTATCCACAGAGGGCCGTGAACAAACTGAGCATTCCTGTTTCTCAACCGTGTCTGTACATTCGAAAAATATTTTAGCTAATGTCTGCTCCATTTTCTTACAGTTGACCTGATCATTTGCTTTCTTTGAGGCCAGATTGTCACTGCCTTCATTTAGTACTTTCGAAGACTTGTGCAGTGATCTGTGAAATGCACTGAGCATACCATTTCGGCGATGCTCTCCACTTCCTGCAAACAAGTACTACATTAAGATCACACCATAACTAAAAATCAAGAAGAATTAAAGAAAGCACCAAACATTAATTGGAGAAATTAAATTACCTTGAGAGTCACAACTTGATTGAGAGCCCTCCCTGTTAAACACAACTTTCCCATTATTTACAGCAAGTATCCCACAATCCTTTGACAGCTTCTTAGCACAGTACTTGGCCACGGTGGTGGATGACCGGATTTTATGGTGGCTCTGAGCAGTTCCCACTATAAATTTGCATGCATTATAAGATTTCGCTTCCCGGACTAGAATCTTCTTTATTGATGTTCCTCTGCAAATTTTAAGCTTGAGATCCACCTGTATAAACATGAACCAAATCATCCCAAATTTTCAATCATGAAAAAACTTGAAACAAAAATTAGGAAAGACTAAAACTTTTGAAACAAGTTTGACCATCAAACTCTCCAATGCAATAAGACCAATACAAAATGTCAAGAACAGGGCTTAAAAGGCCTCAACTTATCAATCTGTGAAAAACCATAATAAGTTAAAAAAAACTTAGCTCTGGTTGAACCGTTCATTTTTTCAGCAACGAACCAGAGAATATGACAAAACACCATAAAATGACAGCTAAATCCCAAATTTCCACAACAAGAATCTGATAGAAAACGAACCTGCTTCAAATTACAGAAGCCTTCATACACAGCAAGAACAGAGTCAAAAGCTTTGACGAGTGATAGAAGCGACGACTTCCCATCTCGATCCACAATTTCTACACACAAAACCCATTTCAACCAAAACCAGTCAGTTCCTACTTAGACCCAGAAAAACACAAATTCTAAACAAAAGGCCAAAACTTCACTCACCATTTTTACCAAGAACGTGAAGAGCAATAACAGAGTCACCGGGCTCAGCCACCTTGACGAGAGCCCACGTCAGCAGCTCTCTGCTCTTGGAGTCCAGCTTCACTCCCACGACAACAGAACGTCCCTTATCCATCTCGGCTTCTCCCCCACCATACCCAACTTGAAGCATTGTGCTTTTTACAGGGTCTAATGGCTTCTCTGGGTCAGTTCCAAATTTCCATGTAAGGAAAGCTTACGAGGGACACACTGGTATTTATCTGGGTTCGTTTTGTTGGGTTTGCTTTGGCTTGCAGAGAGTTGATCGTACACCAGTAATACCAGTGCAAGAAAGGGAAAGCGTAGCAATTTAAGTTAAAGACTCGCAGAGTTGGTCCTACTTTTAACCGCTATACAAGTATACAACTCGAGCTCCGCACTTTTGTTTTACCTCACTTTTCGGTGATCGAGCTGTTTCAACTGGCAGCCAAAGCAGTAGTTATAACTTGTAAGTAGCTTTTTAAACAAGTGATTGAGCATTTAAGGTGAGGTTTGGAGATCGGAGAGTTGGCCCACCCTGCAACGCACATGGATGGGGATGGGATCGATGGGTTTTACGTATGAAACTAGTATTCGTATCTTATACCAAATTCTTTACTCTTTCTATACGGTATTTGATAAATTCCCATTAGTAATTGCATGAACACATATTTCTTCTTCCATGTCTGCCATTTTTCTTCCTTCTTTCCCACTATACCAAACTTAATACTATGAACCCGCATGTATTGTATGCGTGATATAAAGTTATGGTTTCAAATAGGTAGAAGAACTTCATTCATGAGTCTCACCAAAATAATTGGGATATTAAGAGATTTAAATTAGCTATGTAATTAATAAGTCTGGTACATACAATATTCTTCTTTAATATATTGAGATGTCGAACATTATGCTAATGAAAGACTTCAGGATAGAAATAATATTTAAGATTTCAGGTATAATATATTTTTCTTTTAACATTTAATGCGATGTTCAATCTTTAACATCATGTTTTGTGTGATATAATAACATCAAAGCCCTAGTTGCGAGAGCGTATACAAAACAATTGCGAGAGAGGAAGATTCTAGCTTACAAAACTCTAATTTTTCTCGTGAGTATGACAGAGATGAAAGCTGTGGATGAGATGGCGGTGCGCCTAGCTGCATCACTTGGACTAGCAGATGCACGGAAGCTGGTGGATCTTTGACCACCGAAGGATGAAGGGTTGCGAAGGTCACATACATATTTGGTAGGAAAGATACTAACTGCTCGAGCCTTGAACAAGCACTTGTTCATGGTAATGTTCCAGCGGGCCTGGTGACTCAATAGCCTCTATACTATGCAGGAGCATGATGACCGGCTTTTGTTTACCTTGTCAGACCCATCAAATTGTAACCGGATCCTTCGAAACGTGCCCCTATAGTGCTCGCACCTTATGATGGAGTCAGACTCATCAGTGGTGTTCCCCTATCTTCTTTAGCTTTCTGGATCAAGATACATGGACTTTCCACCTGATTTCCGCAACAGGTCGGTGCCTCTAACGAGTGAGGAGTCCGATGGGATGTTACATTCAAAGGGATGCGATGGAGTTTGACAAAGGTCAAATCTGAATCTGGGTTGAAGTGGATCTAATGCAACCGGTGATATTTCACCAAAGCTTCACAGTGGAAGACGGCATTGATGTGGACTTGGACTTGTTCTTTGAGAATCGCTATGGACGGTGTAGGGATTACGACCTCCTAACCCATGTCAGTATGTTGTGCTTTAGGCCACAGTTGTCATAAGTTATGAGAGTTGAAATGATCCATGTGCGACGGAATTTGTAGTGGGTTCTGACCAGGGTAGATGCAACACTAACTGCAGGTGCGTCCCTGGTTTTTGGGGAACAGTCGTCTTCATCAGTGGCGACTGGTTTGGATAGGTTTTTTCCTTCTGCAAAACCTAAGCCGCGGAGGGAGATAAATTTCCAACCAACAACGACGGTGAAGGACGGGACAGGACGTAAGGTCGGTGGGAGTAGACCAATGGTGATGGAGGTTAAGGATGGAAATGAGCTAGTTGAGAAGACTGAGACTAAAATTAGTCTGATCGTGGTGGATGATGCTTGTGGACAAGTGGAGAAGGCAGTGGTGGCCCCAATAGCTATGCAGAGTTGTGGGGTGTGCAGGAACAGAATAGAGAAGGATGAGGTGTCGTTGAAGAAGCTGAGGTTTAGCCTTGTTGTGGGTATGACCAATCTTGATGATGTGTCTATGGGTTTGTTTGTTGTGAAGCTAGTATATATGGATCACCGAAAGAGGGTAGGCCAAAAGGCCCAAAGAGTAAGAGTAAGATGGATGTTAAAGCTATTCAAACATCGCCAATGAAGCGCTTACCAGCGAAGTGAGTCAAAGCTCTAAGAAAAATGAAAAAGCCGGTCTATGGGTTACTGGAATTTACTTTATCTGCTGCTGAGGATAGCTCTAACCCCTTTTTTTGAGTTGAAAAAATGTCATCCATTATGCAATTCAGCAAGCAGTACAATGATGATTTGCCCATAAAGGCAGTCAGAAAAAGTCATCACACAAAGTACACATCAAAGTACACCCACAAACGAGCATACAACTACGCACACCCCTAGCACACCCACCTTTTAAGATTAAGTGAAAAAACAAGAGAAGAAACTACCCCCAAGAAATAATATAGTAACCAATAAGCAATTCATCTCTCATCGATCTGTCTCACTCAAGCAGAAGTTGAAGCATTGGATGTGTTCTCAAGAGAGGTAGCCACATCCTCACCTAGAACAGAAACAAAGGCCTCCACACTTGGATTAGGGAAACCACGCAACTCTTCCATGCCTATCATGTCATCCTTTTCAACAGATTCATTGTTCACTCCCATCAAGTCCTCGACTTCCATTGAAGCCTCCAAGTGGTTAGCTTCTCCTCGAGAATTCTCCTTAAGCATTATGAGGAATCTTTTTCGACCTTTCACCTTGGTTCGAATCTTTACCACAACCTCCTTCTTCTTTGCAGCTTTGTGTTTATTCTTGGAGCCCATAGGTCGACCAATGTTGGACTTCTTTGGAGAAATCAAGAGGTGGCCTTTCTCCTGGGGTAATGCCAATTCAATATCATCATTCACCAATAATGCAGGTGTAGGAGACGGCAGAAGATGTTTACCCGGTTTCAACAACACACTATCAGTAGGCTTTTTGTGGCCACTGATCTTAGCAAATGTTGCCAACGTTAGGATCAATAAAGATCCATTCTTCAGGAGCCCGGAGGCCTGAAATCCAAAGGTCAGATGGGAGAAGAAAGCAACTTAGTTCCAATGCTTGAGAGCATGCTGTAGTTTGGGATAGAAACCTTAGATCGCTTGGGAGTCTAGGGTTATTGGAAACCTTAGGAATGCCAGAAACCCAAGTTGCAGTAGGACGAGAGTCTTTCACCACTGGCACAACTGAAAGCCCTGCCATCTCACTGACGGGAACCCTGCAACTTAGTTCCAATGCTTGAGAGCATGCTGTAGTTTGGGATAGAAACCTTAGACCGCTTAGGAGTCTAGGGTTATTGGAAACCCTAGGAATGCCAGAAACCCAAGTTGTAGTAGGACGAGAATCTTTCACCACTGGCATAACTGAAAGCCTTGCCATCTCACTGACCGGAACCCTTGCCGCCCTTCTTCCTGTTCCTTGACAAAAAGAAGGTCACATCCTTCCACATTATGGATGAACAACCCACAGTTCTTACACAAGCATTTCACCCTCTCATAAACAAATAACAGATCAACCACCACATTAGGGGAGAGAGAAAATTTACGGTACAACCGGAATTGACGCCTTATATCAATCATTAGCCTGATGCGTTGCTCTTCATTCTTACGACGGAGCGCGACTTGGGCAAATTTCTCCATTTTCCCAGTTACAGATCCAATCATAGACAAGGCAAGTTTGTTGCGTAGCTTTGGAGGCAATCCTCGTACTGCCATCCAGATTTCCATGGAGTGAAGGGGAACCGAATCAATGGATAGCACACCATCATACAAGGCAGGGAGGAGCATTGCATTGCTATAAAACCAAGGACCGCCATGGAGATATTTGTTCTAATCCGACTCCCGATCAAATTGGAACATAAATCTATCCCCAACAGCATGGACAAAGAGCCCTTGTTGTATCCTCTAAATGGTAGTGATACAGCCAACCAAACCAGCGACATTAGGGTTTCGAGTAAGAAGTCTCCCCACCATATAGTAGTGGCTATCCTGTAGAGCCGCCGCATCGGCCACCCCAAGATCGATATGCACTTCATCAGACAAAGTGAAGGCAGTAACCATGAGAGAAATGTAATCAGCTATGGAAAATTGAAGACAGAGCCGTCAACGATAAACCCTAGCAGAGAGTATGCTAGGTCTAGAAAACAAATTAATTAGCATGAGAGGTAATGGTTGAATCAACTTCTACTGTATAGGATAGCTTTAAACCTTCTAAGGGAAAGGAGCTCATAGTTGCGTAGTTTTTTTTTTTTTTTTTTTTGCTTTATTTAGAATTGAATGAATGTCTATGCTAGTAAGGGTGTCTGTATGACCCTTTGTAGAACTGTTTGGCTTTATCGTACTATAATTGCATGCTCGGTGTATGAAGTTAAGTAGTCTAAATTGCCTAAGAGGCAAGGTATTTTTGTTAGTATAAACTACTCTGAGCTACGATTGTTAAAACAAAATAGTCGATTTTGTACTATCCTTATCTATAAAACAGGGGCATACAACTAGTATGTACTCTTTAATTCAAAAATCATTTTCTGTGTGATAGTATATGTCTTCAGGATTAAGACTTCACTCAAAAGTCTCATTTTTTGTGATCAATGTATGTTTTTTTTTTTGGAGAAGATCAGTAGATGGTTAGGAACTAATGAAATGTAGTTTTTATAAGCATTGATTCGTATAAACTTGCTGCTATAAAGAGATAGGAACATACAACATACAATTGGTTGTTGATATTGTTATCGCATACAATTATCAATATTATGGCATTATGTATATGAAAGTTATTCTGTGTTTTTTTTTTCTTTCAAATTTTTGTGAATATTTAAGATGTAAAAGTTGTCAATAATCTTTATAATCTTTATATCGCATACTAATCCTAATAAAGTTAATGAAACTCTCCATCATTAGCCGCGAAAGTTGTAATTGGGACACATTGGAATTGGCGGGCGCCTCTTTTTCATTTGAGAATGCAAACTTTCATGATTTTGAGCTTTGGATGTTCATGGGAAAGGCAATATATACCTCCAGTGCGGAAAGGAAATAAAATAAAATATTAAAAAAAAAAATCTATACATGTTTCCAAAAGTTACAAGCTTGGTAGTTACAAAGATAATGTATGGGTTTGTTAATGAACATGGGATGCAAATGTGAGTGACATGGGCAAGCATGAGAAAAATAAATATATCGTATGGGGCTGCATCTCTAATATTGGTAGGGCCGTAAGCACAAGGTAATGGACTTATTGTAGAGTGAAATCAGTGAATGAGATAGTATTGGAGGGTACTAAACTATTGCTATTCACTTTTTAATATTCCTTTTGGCCTTTGGTTGGATTGTATATATAAATCCATCTGTTTGCTCTCTTTTTTTCGTTTTGGGTCGCGTATGATGAAGCTTTGCTAATTTAACTAATTCATCTATTCGAACAGTTCAAGTAATTAACATGTAAACCTTCACGGCTCATTTTCTTGTGGAGTACAAAAGTCTGAGCCAATAAATACGTGTAAAAGTAGCAAACAGTTTCTCCAGTATTTAAATAGTATAACTGTATAAAAAGGTTGATCATATTCAGGAACATGTTTCAAATGGCCGAGAAAAAAAAATGTGGAATCGAGGGCTGCTGTTTGTGTTTCTTTATAAGATGATACTGATGGCGTACGCATGGCCGTATGCTAAGATTGATAGTAAATTATATTTTATTGCATAAGACGAATACTGCCTGATCATTGGCCTAAGGGAACCATCACAAAATGAGACTGATTAATCATTTTATTTGTAAACAAAAACGAATGCAAGCTTTTTAGTCAAAAAAGCAGCTTAATTACTCTCTACTTTACGTTGGAATTGGTCTCTTTCTTAATAACGATATGATTGATGAACCATGAATTTGCTGAAAATCATGATTTATGGCCCCAGATTAAGTTAATATTTTTCTCTCAAAAAAAAATATTAAGTTAATATCTGATGCTCAGTTTTCCTTTTAAACAATAGAAAAAACACAGGATTGTTGATTGCCTGAAATCAAAGTTTTGAATCTCCCTTCCCACTTCATTCATAAACTTCAATATTTGTGAAACTCCAAGAAGTATTTTGTTGACATAAAAAAAAACAGTTATTAGTTAAATTATAGCACAATAGCATCATTTCGATAACTTCCTGAAAATTTGAAGTACATAACTAAAATATAAACATGAACATCTTATACGACAAATTGATTATATACAATAATATACTAGTTACATATATGGTCGTTTAATACTGTATAAATTTGTTTGAATTGTCACTTGCTACATAATTAGTGAATGGAAGTGATATTACTACATGAATGGTATGAACTATTTCTGCGGGATTCACAAGTCTCGATCATACCAATACGTAGTACTACTACATTGCTAACCAAATCAAACAGAATTGCAGGTACTACTAATTAGATTTATGCCAAAGAACATGGATTATGTACCCCACTCATTCTCACCTTTCAGACAAATCACATGCATTTATAGTCTCTCCAAGTCCATGTTTTAGATGCACCATATATACGCATATAAACTAAAGTCCCACTAAAGGATCTTATCTCAATGTCTTCCTTTTCTCATGTTACATCAATAATTTATACCTAAAATTTCGTTGTCTACACCAAAATATCCAGGGTTAGGTAAAAAAGAAATCTCCCCCCACTTTTATATTCAATTGGGGTCGGTCGTCGGAAATTAACTATACTCGTGACAGACTCAGAAAACAACCTTTTACGGTGCCGCTCCTCCTACTCATTTCTAAAAACCCTAAATACAATCACGCGATGCCCAATCAGAACCCCCACACGAGGCATCATTCTTAAATGCAAAACGGGAGTGAGCCGTAAGGCTGGACATGACCTAACACGTGGGGATAAAGCATGTGGCCACGTGAGCCCTAATTCTGTTTTCTACCGCAGAACAAGAGGAAAATGTATAAAGAAAGAAAATTAGGCGAGGAAGAAAGGGAAGTAACAGTCTGTTGTAGAAGGAAAAGGACTATTCCGGAGAAGAGACTATGGGAGGTTAGGTCGAAGAATTACCGAACAGGAATAACGTACATGTGGGTGGGTCGGTTATTAGATATAGATCGATCTCATGGTGACCTCCATTAAAATTTTGGGTCTTAATCAAGAGGGGGTCCAGATTTATTATATGCAGCTTCCTCATACAGTAAACTGGTGCTGGAACTGTGCTTGTTTTTGTGCTTCAGTGTTTGTAATGTACTGTTTAGAGGTATAATGTATTGCTAATAATGTAGCGACTGCGTGATCTAAGAGCAAGAGGAAATATTAAAGGGCAAATCGATCTGTCGGTGGGTTAGTGTATGGTTTCTTTCACGTGATGAAATGACAAGCATCTCAGCTAGCGAGTAGTGGTACTTGTCTAGTGATGATATATTGAAGGGAACTATTTATTGTTTTTTTTCTTTTTTGGCCAAGACGAACTATTGCACGGATGCTACGTATATGCCCTATAATAGTAAGGAGTAGTTCTCTGTTAATATAGGAAAACCAATTTCCAGAAACTTATATTAATTGGAAGATTTGGAAGAATATAACCATAACACTAATGTTGAGACATTTTCGATGAGTTCTAAGATATTACATTTATTGACAAGATGGATAATTAAGATTTACGTACACGCATATGTATAAATCTTGTTTGTAGGATTCCAGAGGTACATTGTCGAACTCATTTAATTAAGAAACTTGCTATATAGCAATATTCAATCTAAAAAGTGGAGTGATAAATGGTATATTATTTCAGAAATTGAATTGCACTATTTTCCCATCCTTTTCTTTTGTGATGAGTGATTATATGCTAATGTTAAGAACAACATTGTTTGAAAGTTTAACAGTTAAATCATATTTCTAAAACAACTTATAGGATATACTCTTTTTTGTTGGGTGGTGTCTTCTACATCTATCCATAATAAGTTAGCAATAATGGTATTCTGCCTCTGTACGTATGCTCCTATAGCTAGTTTATTTTGGGCATCAATAAAATGAAAAGAATTGAAAAGAAAGTAGCTAGAAACCCTACCCCATAATTCACACGGACACACTTCTTAAACAATGGCCATTATTAGTGTCAAAACCAAATTTAGCGCCAAAACTAACGGTATCCCAACTAATTATTAGTGATCGAGCTAGAACGAATTGAATAAAAGGGAAGGAACCAAATAATGGTATTGAATAATCATATATTAACCAAAAAAATATAAGATCGATCATGATGACCGGTATCGTTTATTAATATATACTTATCGGTTGATAATCAATAACAATATAAGAAAGACCTATGAGCCTCTGATTCCCATTATTACGCAAGCCAGGATGCATTAATCTATCCATGGTCTTTTAATTATTTAAGCTTCACTATATAAACATGCTAGTGGGATATGTACGGATCAAAGGTCCAACCAAAAATCACTATCTATTGCATAATTGCAACAACCATCTCAATATCTTATTAATTAGTTATTCTTTTATATAATGGCATCATATATACACTCTCGTTGCATGTGTGCTTTTTACAGAACAAATATATTTGTAATCAGTGAGATTCATTAAGATTCGCTATTCTTATAATAAAATAGCAAATTGAATAGTTTCGCGGTAGGGTTGACTCGCACCATACGTCCATGTGTGCCAATGAACCATCTTGATCATATATATAGAAGATTGGTAATAGAAATATGTTTGTGTTGGATTAGTTAAGTATCCTTTTCATGAATCACGGTACTATAGCTAGTCCAGCCAAAATGAAGTGTTGCTGTGGGCTGTGGCATTGTTGCGGAGGCTAGATGCATGCTTCTTTTCTTCTTGACCTGATGTAAGATATCTCTCTAAACACGTACACTAATAACACTATAGTTTCCGAGTTCTATGTATAGTTAGCAGTGGTGGAAAGAATATTTGTGTTACATAACATGATGTGAGTACGTATATTTACTTATTATTATTTAGCTAATTTTAAGTTAAATACATGTCTTATGTACGATTTAATGATATTAGATTGTAATATAAAGATGAGAACAAGTGAATATCAAACCCAAAAGCTCAAAACTAGCTAAGGGAGCTTTAAAGTGTAAGAGTTAGCAAAGTAGCTAGCTAAGGGTACTCACTTAAAAATGAATCTCAGTTTAATTGATATCTCTCATAATCCCAGTCGCTGTCCTACTAAACCAAAGGCCATTGATGCCTCCTAAACCTAGCTACCACGAACCGCTAGCTACCACATATTACCAGCTACCCATGCGTTGCCATTAATTAAACAGGTAGCTTTTGATCAAAAATAAAAATTAAACAAGTAGCTTTTTTCTTCTTGCTACACACCCCTCACGAAATAACCCATTAGTTTCAGTTTCACCATCTATGAACCTTCTTCCCACACTGACATTACTCTGTTTTCAGTCTCACGCTATCGACCACTACTTTACCGGCCACATCATATACAGCAATATATTGACCCATATATACAAGTCTACGAGACTACGACTTTACATGCATGCATTGCATTGCGTGAAGCATAAACCCTGGCACTTTTAACCCACTTTTGTCCTTATCTCATACAGATTTCATGCCGCAAGTCAATCTTGGAGGTGGGAGTTTTAAAATATTTTGGGTAACTAGAATGAAATATTAATCAATACTAAGCTTACTTGGATTATGCATTAAAACAAGGTTATTGGTTTGCTCTAGACATTTTTGTTTGTGAGATACTCTTCGCACATTTCCCGTACAAACAATTGGGTCTAAAATAATCTGCATGCTTGCTTGTAGACCAAAGTAAGATTAGGGTTGCAACATGCTGCATTGAGAGTAATACAAGGAAAAGCATGAAGAGCTCGACTTGGACTAAGATAAGATACGAATAGTTCGGCGGTTACGTGTAATGATAATAGCTTAGACCAGTAATTGTGAGTTCCCAATGAATTAAGTAAGAGGGGGCGTTGAGTTTAACCAAAAACGACGCACTAACCAAAGAAAGACAAGGCATTGCAGTAGCGGCAATGTTACTAAAACCCAGCAAGCTTTGTAAATCTCCCGCCCTTCATTGCCAGGTGTTGCAACTAATTAGCATAACATTTTTAACTGCCTGAAAACGAAACGAAACTTGTCAGTTGGTGGCCTTAATTACTCATACTTTAAAGATTTTAAAGATATATACATATATATATATTATTCTAGTAATTTACACTTGTGAGGATTGATAATGATAACCTTTTAATATTTTGCTTGTATAATTGGATCAATAACTAGTTAGATTAATTAGTGATCAGTGAAAGAACTTGGACCACTCTCCAAACTCACCAGAGAGTCCGGACAATTAGTTCATCAAAGTAAGATATTCATCATATATTTGTATGGGTCATATTAGGCCATGAACATCATCATAATCACGTTCATTACCTTGTTGGCGCCTTTTTCATGTTACACAAAAGAATTGGAAACCATAACAAACTTTTCCAAGAATGAGTGAATGAGCTGTTAATTAATTAGATAACCATAATATAACATCTAGCTAGGAATAGGGGGAAAAAATTAGCCACAAGTCCAATGGATGTTACTTCATTCATAATGTTGGATGAGATTACAAGTTCAAAACTCTCTTCATTATAAGAAGGGAGAGAATCGAACTTGGAATCTCATCCAACATTGTGGAGAGAAATACCACTAGATCAATAGTTATTTAATACACAAATCTCCCAACTCTAAAATCAAAAGAAAAATGTTTAATCCATCCACGTTATTTTATCATTTTTTTAATCACCCGTAAGCTACTAAGGGTGTACAATCTTAATGTTATACTTGGTGAAGTAAATTGAACTAGTTGAGAGGGAGAGGTTCCTACTTCCTAGTGTGCTCGCATAAAACAAGCCATGCATGTTAGTTTGTCCCCTACAGAGTACGATTGGATGAGATCGAATTGCATTGATTTGATGAAATTGATCAGAGTTTAATCATTTATTGTCCAAAAGAAAACCGCCGGTCTTCACCGCCTATTCAATCAATCCCCTTTGTAGTTCATTTCTAGTGGGACGTTATAGTCGTATGGCCGCATTCTGAAACTTCTTGTCGCAGAACTAAAAGGACATTAAACATGCAAGGTCGATTTGGTTGGGTTATGGATGAAGGTGTTATCAAACCATAAATTTAGACATGGATTATTTGGAAGGTGATGGATGGTGAATGCGACCACATATCAAAACAGATTAACGGCCGTGTTCGTTTATATCCTCAAATTAATTGCTGGGGCACACCCACGACTTCAAGGTTAGACATATAGAGAAATTCTTGCGTAGAGCATGCGTAAATGGCACTTGGTAGGGCTGCCTAATCAGATTTTTAATTGGAGATCTTTTAGGTATTTCACTTTAAAAAGCAGAGACAGTTTCAGAATACAAGTAAAGTTTGGTGGATTTTAATTGGACAGCCGAACAGCCACGTGGTGCGGTTGCCGTATGTAAGAATTTTTCTAAATATATATCTCTCTTCTCCGCATTTCAGTTTGGAAATTTCATTCAAAGGCCAAGTACTGGTCAGACCAAAAAAAAAAAAAAAAGAGGCCGAGTACTGGAAAAGGAAAGGAAAAAAAAAAAAAAAAGAAGGCCCAGCCTGAATTTCAGATTACAAAGAGGTTTGGGCTTTAGGAGTGAGGGGATGTTAATAGCGCCCAAAGCAATGAGGATGGCTTGTTGAGTTCATTGTTCACCAAGTGAAGGGATGGAAGAACAATAAAAGCTAGTAGAAATTATGTTTTTTTTTTTCTTTTAAGCACACTGTTTTATCAGTACATTACAATTTTTATCAGTTGTGACTGAAAACAAACTTTAGTAGTGGAGTGGCCGTCTAAATTGGTGGATTTGTTTCCTATCATATTTTGAGGATTTTACACCGATTATTGTCTAAATATCCATAAACATTTATATAAAGTTGGTCTATTTTATATAGAAAGAGTTTACTATTATTAAAATTAACACACTAATACAAAAATACAAAAATGCATTACGGAGCTTCAAAAAACTGCTACAACTAGCCAAGTTATTAATATGACCAATTATATTGCTATTAATCTATCATACTGTTTTATACCTGAACCACTTATGTTGTCATGATGTCAAAACACTAAAATTATTCCTTACTTATAATGTGATTACTGTCATGTCAATTAATGGTGTGATTGCTGTTATGCCATTTAGTGTATCTAACCTGACGCATGTCACACAAAAGTTTCAGAGCTTATGAATTACCCTAAAAGGATTGGGACACATTCACACATAACACACAACTGAAATTTACCCCATTTAGCAAATAAACGAAAAGTAAACAAGAGGAAAGAAATGACGAAAAGTGCAAGAATTTTCAATTATTACTAGATTTACTTCACAGATCGTAATCTAGTGGAAGCTGAAGTATTGGACCGCGTGGCTAAAGTGGCAGGGGAGGAAAAAGTACAGGAGCACACGTGTCCGATGATAGGCAGCGAGTACACTAGGCAGAGCTAGCTAAGCGAGTAGGGGTATCAACTTTTACTGATGCACTTTCCAATTTGGAACTTTGGGAAAGCATAGATGACACACAGTCCTAGTTGTGAACTTGTGATTGTTCCACTTTCTCAGCAATGCCCTTTCTACCTTTTTCCAGTTCAGGTCAATGTTCTTCTTGTGGCTAGAGACTTCTCAAATCCCTAGACACAGAAAGTCCTCTCCTTTATAGTTTTTGCTGTGTTCTTTTCAACCATCTTCTGGTGAGTAAGTTCTGAATCAGTATCTTCAAGTTCCTGTTAATCTTACTCTGTTCTTGAAGCATGTTATGAATTTGTTGTGTTTTCTAAGAAGCTTTTGGAAGTTCAACTATGAATTGGGGAAGTTTGAGTGAACTGTAAGTATTGGATTGTCATATCCATGGTCTGATTGTTGTCTGAAATCTGAGTTTGGTTTCTGTGAGCATTGATCAATGAAACTATTTGAATTTATTTCCTCCAGTATGAAGCTCTTATAAAATTTTACACTCAAGTCATCATGGGCAAAGTTCTTATATATTGTTTTCTTAATGGATTTTGAAAGCAAATTTTTGCTATGTGAAATTGAGGGCTTGGTCTGTTTTTAGATAGACAGAAAAAAAGTTGCAGTCTTTTTACACCTGTGTTGTTGGAAAGCTGCTGTTATAATCTCTTAGTCGAAAATTGGTTGGAAAGTTTTGCCTTTTTACGCATCATCTGCCTCAACTTTTCTGCGGGAATAGTCATAGACGTTATTTTGTTGGAATAGTCATAGTCATAATGCTATGAGTGATCTAAATCGTTTCCATGTGGAGGTGTAAAAGAGGGACCTTGTGATTATGGTTTTTCACTTTTGCTACTGATCTGATGTTGAATACATAATGGAACTCTTGAAACATGTTCAATTGACACTTTCTTACAATTTGCAGACATGAACAATCAGTAACAAGATAGGGCCTGTTTCTTTTCACTGCTTAGTACCATGCAGTTATACCACCACCCGTATTCAATAGATAGCCAAAGGGTGAGACTTGCTTTGGAAGAAAAAGGCATTGATTACACATCATTCCATCTCAATCCTGTAACCGGCAAGAATATGAATGCCTCATTCTTCAGAATGAATCCAACTGCAACACTCCCGGTTTTCCAGAACGGCGACCACAAGATTTACAATACAATTGAAATTATTCAGTATGTCACTCCACTTACACTCCCTATCACTGTATATTGAACATATGAGATTTGAGTTTCGATTTTGGAAGCCATTTTTGATTAGCATGAATCATAATCTGAGCAGTGTTCTGTTGGTTTTTAAAGCATGTTAATTAGAAACAAAGAAAGATTTTAAACTGCTACCGGTTCTTCCAGGTATGTAGAAAGAATTGCAAGTGTCTCTACAGGCGCGGACAACATGACCTTCAGTGGCAGAGAAGTCACTGAATGGATGCACCGAATACAACAATGGAACCCCAAGTTTTTCACACTTGCCCACATCCCGGACAAGTACTTCCGTTCTGTCTCCAAGTTCTTGAGGCGGGTGGTGATGGCTCGAATGGAGGAATCTCCTGATTTAGCAGGTGCTTATCACAGAAAGTTGCAGGAAGTATATGACACAGAAGACAAGTTGAAAAACTCAAGTGTTTTGATACAGGACAAAGAACATCTAATAAGACTTCTTGATGAAGTTGAAAAACAGCTAAATGAAACAACATATTTAGCAGGGGAAGAGTTTACAATGGCAGATGTCATGATCATTCCGGTGCTAGCACGGTTGGTGCTCTTGAATTTGGAGGACGAGTATATAGGTAGCCGGCCGAACACTGCTAAATACTGGATTATGGTGCAGCAGAGGCCTAGTTATAAGAAAGTGATTGCGAGTCATTTCAATGGCTGGAGGAAGTACAGAACTTTGTGGAAAACCTGGTGCTCTATCCACATCAGAAGCATTCTGAGGAGATTTTGATAAATTTTATTTGATATTCTTCGTCCATTATCTGATCAAGATACATTAGATGAGGGAAGTGTGTAAAATTGTATGCATATCTTTTTTACATGTTCAAATTTTGGGAAAAAAAGGCTAGAGGGGATTGGGGAAAATTGAAACTGTTTATCTGTGTGTCTCAACTGTCTGAGCACTGCTAGTTTTTTCTTCGCAGGGAAACTCTCATTGAACCACAATATACAGATACTTACATTTGATTATTGTGTTACAAATCCACTGTTGAACAAGTTTGGGGGTCTCGGATCGCCTTTATTGTACCCGGAAATATTTATTTTGCTCTGGATATTGCTCAGTATTATTTCTTTTGTCCCCTTTGGTAAGACTCTCAAGCTTTCAGATGCAATTGAATAAGATGATGGAGGCTGCTAGTCTGTCGGCATTTTTTTCACTCCCATCATAGGAAAAAGAGGCAAACTAGTTTGGCCTTCTCATTATAATGATAATCCTAATCCTCTGTCATCTTTTTTCTTTTCTTCCTTACAAAAAGGGAAAATGGAGTAGCCTTATAATTTATAACAGTCCAACTGATTTTGTGCTCAACATTTGAATTACACCATGGCGCTGATGATGAGTTCATCAGGCTACATCCAGTACACAGTAACATTGCCTTGATCACAAATAAAATGTCAAAGGGTGATACCCGGAAAATGAATTATTTTCTGACCAGTTTTATACGAAAGTGCTATCACAAGAAATACAGGTAAACTTTTGCTAGTTTGTATCTACATTTAATAATAACTCCAAAAGTATCCTCGAAAAAAAAAAAAAAAAACTCCATGAGTTCACTTTCATTTGTGAAGGCGCAATACTTCACATTCCAGAAAGTCATTATGCTCTTAGGAATTAGGAGTAAAGATTATCGGATAATTTCTTGTTCACAGTGCTTATGCGAGGGTGAAGAGTAATTACCTTCAGCAAATAGAGAGAAGGATCGACCAAGTCATGTTACTCATGTACCATTAGTCTTTAGTTTCTGTGCTGGGTAGCGTGCATTTTGCATGATTCAAGCCTCGAACATTGTGGATTTGTAAGTGCGGAACCATGTTTATGCAGTAGATCTTGCAGAGTTATTTTAATTGGCAATTGAACATTTAGAAAGTTGCAGAAATACCGAACATAAGTCATCTTAGTACTCCAGGAAATAACCACAAGATTTTTCGAGAGTTTATCAGGAGACGATGAAAACTGGAACAAGAGTGCAACAACATAACAAAATGAACCAATTTCGATACTATAACAAGGATATTGCAAAAGCACCTGAATGTAAACCATCTTCTATTCATTTTTGTATGTCCATACAAATCTCATCTTTCAGATAATTCATGGAAGCCATATAACACTATCAAAATGATATATAAAAACTACTAACCTCTCTGAGGTATTCATCAATGGATCAACATTTATGGAGTATATCACCTGATAGGAGCATCTTTTTCACTGAGGTCTTGGTATTAGAACTTCAATTCGAAGACTTGAACACTGAATAAAATTCATTAAATAAACCCGGAGACAAAAGAATCGGGAGCACAGTGAAGTATAACGCAAATGAATAGCTCATCCTATAAATGAATATGGATTAATGGTGATGTGAATGCTGATTGACATTAATGCCAGCTTTCTCCACCCTATAGTTCATGTCCTCTGAACAATATGGAGTTCTAAGCTCATTTCCTACAGTTCCTACGCCTATGCTGTTTGTCCCACCTCTGAAGTTGTTCCCATTACATCCCCAACTATTCCTATCCCTAACCCACGGGAGCCTAGGTTTTGCATGATTCCACTTCTGCTGCTTGAAGTATCTCCTCCCCAAGGGGGCCTCATATGAGGACTCCCTCTGTCGTTTAGTACCCAATTGATTATTTGTACATGATGTGCCGAAGTCTGCTTGAGTGGCACCAGTTGTGCTTGGACTGCTTTCTTCAGAGTGACAATTCGTAGCAACGCAGCTGGCTTGTTGTCCTTCTGAAGCTTGGTTAACTGACACATGATTGACTTCATGAGAAGGGTCTTTCTTACGACGGGGACATGGCGGCAATGGTGGAAAAGGATGGAAAGGCATGCCAGGAGCAACAACCCAAGTATCAACACTTTCAGCATGGGGTGTCCCATATTGCTGCATGATAGACAGTGGAATACCATACGAGACAGGTAAGCGAGAAACAAACTTGGCCTGTGGATGCCCTATAACTGAAGATGTCGACGAAACCACAGGGGTATTAAGGCAAGATGAAAATCCAGGAGGAACATCCTCAGGAATGTTTTGCTTTCCATCATAAACCACATCAGCACCAACTTGCTGACATAAATCATGCACAGTGCTGGTGCAATTTCCGCCCTCTCTGCTCCCCTTTTCAGGGTGCGATGTCACATCACCTATCCGAGGTAATGGACTAGATTCTAGCTGTTTAGACTCGGTCTTCTGTTCCTTGTTTGGAATTGAACTTGGATCAGGGACTGTCACTGCTGGCTGATCCCATCGGCTTTTACGCTTGCGAACTTTTGTCTCACTGGTTGCACAACCACCTGTAGAAGGTGTAGAAGAGCCATCCTGGATAACCATACTCGCAGAAGTTGGTGTTTTAACCACTAATTGCTTGGCATTATCTGCAACTTCAGTAGATCTCCCACTTTGATCATGCCAATTATCATGTGCTGTGGAAAACCTATTGTAGTTTGAACTCCTGTTAAATTCCATCTTTCCATCGTCCCTGTCCACAAAACTATGTCTTCTGAAAGCTTTTGGAATCCACCTATTTCGGAAGTTGCGTGCTATGTCATGGACCTGTATACAATTTGACCGACTTATACTCGGAGGATATATCCATTCATTGATGCATCATGACACATAATAGATGAATAACGGAAGGATTAAGGAATCAAAACAGATGTACAGAAAAATACCCTTTTGTCACCATGCTCCGTCAGTGACAGTATCGACTCGGTAAAGCTGTACAGAAACACAATTCTCAGAAGACATATCCAGAAAATATGCAACCAAAATATTTGGCACAGAGACCCAAGTTAAATGCACTCCAAACCTATGGCCTGTTTGGTAACACTTAAAATTGAGTTTATGGAAAAATTAAAAAAACCTTCTTGAGCAACAGTTTCTTTTTTCATTTTTTCTTTCCATTAAAAGAAAGAAAAGAACTTTTTGTAACTGTCAATGAAAAAAACTGAACGATTCACAGTTCTTGGGTTCCCGGGTATTGTTGTGACAAGGTCGGGTTGGGGAGTTGCAAGAAAATAAAAACTTTAATGGTTTTTAGTGATCACCCTAATTTTGAGAACGAACAAGAACAGTTGACATCTTACAACAAAAGCTAACACTTGCACGAAAGTTCAACTGTGACAAATTAGTAAGGTAATTCAATGAAGAAACAAATAATAACCTCTCCATTCCCGGGCAGGGAGGACCTCCAGTAATATGTTCCTGCGTAAGAATCTGCGGCTTTTCGGCCAAATATTCTAGGACCTGCAAAGCCAAAATATTGATCAAGAAAGAATTGTTCTCATCAGATATCCCAAAAAAATGGTCACAAAACTGTACAGATGAAATCGCTAAAGTTAATATTTATAAACATATAATTCCCTATTCCTTATGAGAGAGAGAGCCGATAGTTGAAATAATTTCGCGTAACAAACCAGCATAAACTAAATATAGTTTTGAGTCAAGCACCTTCAAAAGCTTCCGGAGGATCGGAATCTTGTTAAAATCTCTCCTGCACATCTTCATAATGTTGTGTAGCATTCTCAAACCTAAGATAAAGAAAAATATTCATCAATTTCTTCAAATGGGGGTTCAATAGATAAAGTTATTTGTTTATCATGAAAGGGAAACAAAAATAAAAATAAAAAAGGATATCCAAGGGAGAGGTATGCACCATTTTTGTTAATAATATCAATCAAAACCGTACGCGACTTTGTCTTTAAAAGCGCATCAAGAATAATCGAAAGATCTCGATTGCTGAAAGAAAAAACAGGACTTTTAATAGACAAATATTACCAAAAAAAATAACCAAACTTGTTAAGTGTAATAATTCTATATTACATCATAAGAAACAAAATGAAGTAAAATGATGTATTACCTTTTAATTGCTTCCCCACTGCCACTATCACCTGACTGTGCGGTAAGGAACAGAAGCTTTAAGTAGCCTTTAGTGGAATCCTGTAAGAAGCACACATAAGCTACCAATTCACAACACAATACAGATCCAAGACAAGACGGTATAAAAACTAAATGAGGGGAAGTAGTTGTAAGGTCAAAGGTTCAATCCAGCCTTCCAAGGATTTATTTTATTTTACTTTTTATCTCACTATATCTAACGCAAATGAACATAACCTGCCAGCCTGTGAAAACCAAACAGAACATTAACAGAACCAAGTTGGATACACAGTAACTACTTACTTTGCGCTTACTTATCCCTCCATCAACATCCAACAGCTCGTTAAGCTTTTCTTCAACTGCAAGCATTAAAGAGCACCAACAATCCATTACTTACCTAATGCATTAATCCTTGCTCCTGCAAAAGACAAGTACAAAAAGAATCCCAACCTGATCCTTCGATTGATCTTTTCGGTTTAAAAGGTAGCACATGAGATTTATTGGCTACCACCTGAATTTTGTTTGTGTTTAGAGGAGCACTCCTAACTTTGCCTTTCTTCACATAACTGGATGAACGAGAAGTTTTCACATTCCGATGCACTTTAGAGGAAAGCTGCTCATCTTCAATAGTGTTAAACTTGGAGTTTTTGTTAGCATCAATATCATCAGATAAAGGTTTGCTAATCACTTTTGTCGGAGAAGTAATCTCTGGTCTTTCAAAAGAGGATTTTTCTGTAGTCTCCTTTTCCCTGAAAACCTCCTGCCGAACAACAGGTGTGGATCTACTAGTTACATCTTCTGTTTGTGGGAATGCTTCAACTGGTTGGACAAAAGATGGCAACAAGTGCTGCAATTCCGTGGACTCCTCTCTCTGTGTGGTAATCTCCAATTTACCAACAGAAATTGTTGATTTATCAATATCTTTATTTGTAGATGCACTCTCCCCACGTTGGATAATCGCACCATCTAAGGAATCGAGTCTGGCCACCGCATTGCCTCTACTATCTTCCGCTACACCATCTTCTGGGATCATCACAGGCTCCACATATTCTTCATCTGAATCATCTTGAACAATGATTTCAGTATTAAGGGGATCACCACCTATGTAACCCTGACACTGAGGTGAACCACAATAACATTTCTTTGCAGCAGCTCCAATCACCCTTACAAAGTTGTAGTCAAAAGTCACCTCTTCACCCTGAAAAATAATTTTAATTACACATAATGGTGAATGTGAAAACACCAAAATGAAAATGAAAGGTAAATTTAAAATTGAAAGAAAGATATGTGTGTGTGTTACATACATTACGTCCGCACCTGAGAAAATTCCTATATCAGCCCTTCTTGGCTGCGGACGTCCGTACCGAAGGTTCAATACGGATTTCCGGTTTTCCCCCACTTTCCGATCACATTTTCACATCTTAACCGTTCAGTTTTTAGATCCTAATGTATAGATCACCTCTGCAAAATTTCAGCCAATTTGGTGATCGTTAAGGCATCCAAAACTGCAATTTAGACGAACGAACCGGAACCGTTCGTGTACATTGTTATAAATTGCAGTTTTGGATGCCTTAACGATCACCAAATTGGCTGAAATTTTACAGAGGTGATCTATACATTAGGATCTAAAAACTGAACGGTTAAGATCAAAATATGGGATCGGAAAGTGGGTGAAAACTAGAAATCCGTACCGAAATTTCGGTACAGACGTCCGCACCTGAGAAAATTCCTATATATATATATATATATATATATAACAATGGCTTCAAAGGAAATGCAGCAAACAGGATGTTAAGCCCTATAAGACTAACATTCTTAACTCGAGGTTTAAAATGCTCGAGGTTTTCTATTATCTTCTAGTATACATTCCATCCTTTCACAATTTCAAAACTTTTTTTTAACCCGAACTAACTAATCACACACTAGAAATTGCATGTCCATGAAAAAGTACAAGTCTCCAAGATTAAAAGGGTGACATCAATTATTTAATAGATTAGTCACCATATAATATATTTACTCCAAAGAAAATTAGAATAAACAAATTCAGGAAAACAATAATACAATCTTCCTGGACAAATAGCTGAACAGTTGGGATATATAGGAGACTGTAACCCAAAAATTGTATGCAATAGATTTTACAATTTGCAAACTGTTATATCATCTCTTCAATTGCATGCTTATAAGCGAAAAACAGAAAAGACAAAAAGGAAATGTGGGCCATCAGGTTTGGGTAACTTGAATATGCTGACCTGGGTTCAGCCTTACAGCACACATCAGCAATCCAAAAAAATAAAAAGAACAAAGTATCTATGTTTCATATGTGAATAAAATGCAGCTACATGAAACGTCTTAATCACAAAGTCAGTAATCCCACTTAAAAACATATTATCTATCTTATAAATCATAAGCCACAAAATAAAGCCCCAAGTCGTGTTCAGAGATAACTCAAAACTGATTCTTCATGAAGAGTAGGAGTACATGTGATCTACAGTCATGCAGTTCAACCATTCGAAACATTATAGTGGCCATGCCTCCAACAAAAATTAAAGCATAAACAAAATTAGAGAAGGCACAAGCATACCTTCTTTATATCTCTTAGTGCAAATAGTCCTATACAGACCTCTCCATTCACCATCCACTGTTCAGTACCGAAAAGGAAAAGTGAGCTTTCCAAAAGTTTGAACTTCAGGAAATAATAATACATGGAATGTATTCTGGAAACAGGAAAAGAAAAATGAACATACATCCTAGATATATGTGCCATGGTAACACAGTAACCAAATGAGTACTTTTTAATCTCATAGCCAAATGATCAAGTCATCACACCAAACAGATCACCTAGTAAGGTTTAGTCTATTTTGTACAAATACAATATAAACGTTTTTTTTTTTCCGATTGACACAATATGAATGTAGTTGCAGAACAGTGAGTTTACTGTTATTCCACTGTATAGGGCCAGTGAACCAAAGTTGCATTTACCAGTGTACTGGTTTAAAAGGAAAAAGCCAATATTATAACCAACCATCCAAATCCAGCAGAAAATAGTTTCAGTTCAAAATAATCAAGACTTAAACAGTCATAGGAATTTCATTCACTATTAAAGAAGATGGACAATGTGCGAATATGCCAATAATTCTTCAACATAAGAAGGGATTCAAAATATTATTGTGTGAATGAAGGAAAAAAAAACATGTGACCAAAAACAGGAATAATAAAAGAGTGAAGAGAGTAGGAAACTACTTGGCAGCAATAGAAAATAGTCAAACAAAATCTGTTCAAGAAATATGAACTGCCCTTTGTGGGGACAATTCATATCAAAATTGGGAACCTCAAGGCCTTCATAACCAAGAGACACACTCCCTTGTAAGGCAGGGAGTGGAAATGGGCACCAACAAGCCCTATATTTCCATCTAAAAACTTTACTCAGACCACGTATACAATAAGATAATCTAACAAATCTCTATAAAAATAATGTGCTCATAAGTACATTCACCTTCTCGGTGCGACAGTTCGGATCACAACTATGGTTGATGAATCGCCCCAAATTTCCCTTTGCACATGCATCTATTACCTGAAATAAAAGTAAACTTGTCAATAGAATATATTCATCGAGTGAGCAAGATAATTAAACAAAGAAAAAGAGAATGAAATTCTATTTGATTGTTACTGTGCAAAGCTGATCAATAAAAGAAAAATATCTACTGCCTACCACTGTATAATTGAGAATCTATTAGCACAAAACATGTGATGCAGTCATAAAATAGACAGATTACAGATGTGAGATATAATATTACATACAAACAAACTATAATGCACACTTAGCATAATTATTTTAGGCATATCTGCAAGTAAGCCACATTGACACAGTCAGCGCACACACAGCCCATATAGACACGGAATGACAGAGGACCAAAAATATAGGAAGTAACGAGATAAGGATGTTGAAAGATGAGTGTCTAGAACTGTCAACACTACAAACAGGTTTGCCCAGAAAATGTTAGAAGAAGAATGTCAATATGAGTTTGTCAGGAGAATACGAACCTCACTGGTATTCAATGTCATGAAGTAGAAATGTCTGTGACCCTTTACAGCGTACTCTTTTTGTCGTGCCTCATAAGCATATGTATCAAGCACCTGGTTGGACACATATGAAAAAAGAAAAAAGAAAAAAAAAATCTTAGAATGTATCTGAATACATTAAATGAAAAAAGGTAATAGCTTGGTTGTGCGCATATACATACTGCATGGCCAACACAAACTGAATGACACAATCCAAACATGAAACCAACAATTGGATGAGAAATTAAAACCACTCTGGAATATGTTGATGCACTGAAAATCACTTTCCTTTTCTATTTTCTAAATTCTAATAACTTTAAAAGAAAATAAATGTGAATTAAAAGTGACCCTCGCCCAGATTTCCTTTTTCTACAAAACTAATAAAAACTAGTTAGGCTCGTCGTTGCTTTATTTTGTTTTTATTGCCCTGTTACTTCTTGTTTTGACGGTATTGTCCTTGGTGAATATTTTGTTATTCAAAAGTAAAAATAAAAAATAAAAAAAATGCATAGAAGGCTGCATTGTCAAACTTCCTAAAAACTCCGTGATCACGTTTTCTTATTCTTATATAGTTGCCTGCTGCAAAAGCAATGAGTCTGGAGATTATACCCAAGAACAAAGAAACATCAATAGAAATGAAAGATGCTAGAAGAAAAATAATGCGTGAGGACAAATTGGGATATTATTTGATTAAGAGAGAATAGGAACGAGTGAATTTCAGCCATTCCCTGAAAATATGACATGGACTTGCTTCTTCTTGGTTTAAAACTTATTACCAAGTCAGGCTTGAATTGGCTCATCATGGGGTCAGGTGTTGGCTTTATATTATTAACATACATGAGTAGAACAGAGAACTTTTAGCTTTCATTGTACCCGAAACTGCAAAATCTTAATAACTCCTCCACACTGAATTAAACAACCAAAATTTTGAAAGAAAATGAAAAGAGATTGCTTATTACCTCTCCAACATATTCAATAAGAAACTGCCCTTTACATATATATTCAAGCGATCTGAGCCCAAATCCCTTCTTCCCACTTCGAAACTTCTCCAGTTTGGAATATCGGCGTTTTTGGAACTGTTAAAACAAATATATAGGTAAAGGAAATGCCCCTTAAACAAAAATACAATATATGCTTGGTAAGGAATAGCAATAATATACCTGTTGATTTGAACAAAGATCTCCACACGGGCAGGTTCCTCGAACACATTCGATGTTAAGCATTCGATTCAGGCAATCTTCTCCACAACCCAACTGGCCATCTTTAGGTAGTTTGCAATGGCAAACCATTATCTGATTTACATTAGATAGATCATTAGGAAAATATATATATATATATATATATATATATCCTGGTCTTAAAAGCCATAAAAAAAATGCATCAATCAGAGTGATACAGGCAAATTTCTGAATACGCCTGGCAAAAAGTCATCTAGTTTACAACAGATGAGATAAGCTCTCAAGATATAGGGACTGCCAAAGGAATTCAGCAATTTACAGGGTCCACACCACAACATATGTGACCAAGAACACAACTTGCGCAGATCCACTGGAATTAGTTTTTTTTTTTTTTTCCCTTAGTAATGCACATACATTCAGCTTTACTGTGCCACTATATACTGTTTCAACACGAATAATCTGTTTCAGCACATCTTCATGCTTGCCCATGCCATTCTACTCAATAATTTAAACACGGTCCAAGCCATGTATGTGATAAATGTCCAAGTCTAGCCATGCCCCCAGTGAAACATGTTCACCCCTCTTGATACTGCTCAAGAGCAATCAAATGATTCCACTTCTTGCCTTCAAATCTACTTGCAATTGCATGCAAATGAACATGGAATACAAAAATAAGTTCAAGAAAATCAAGTCAAGTATAAACCTCATCAATACTCTGATTTTTACGATTACGGTGAAGGAACTGATTGGTTTTAATAGATGCAACATTCTGTTGGGAAACTGCAATTCATTACCAAAACAAGTGTTAGAACTAACAAAATCTAAATGCATATGCATTTGTGCATTTAAGTGCTTGTGTGTGTGTATGAGAAAGAGAGAGAGAGAGAGTATAAGTTGAACAAATCCTACTTCTATGACAAAGAGATTATACATACCTGACGGACGACGGCATTCCAATGTTTTATAATGTAATCGGGTGCCAGAAGCATCTTCTTCGCCTGAAGCATCAGATATTTCCAACTCTGCATTAATCTCTGCATTTGACTTCTCTTGAGGAATTGAGCAATCAGCAAAGTTTCTGTCCTGATTCTCTCTACAGGTCCTTCAAAATTGAATCAAACATAACAAAAAGGGATAGTATTAAATTAGAAGCTCCAAAAATTAATCTTAAAGCAGCAATATTTTGATGTATGCAATAAAATTGAGATTGCAATTATACTCTACAATACTTGCATACATTTCTCTACAATGCTAATAGATTGATATTAATGATATAGCACAGAGTGCAATCAATAAATTTGTCAAGAAAGACAACAACATGAAAGAATTACAATATAAAAAGTTAGCCCCTCGGATTGTTGGCTGTTTTCTTTCTCAAAACCTGCTCCACTTGAAGCACAGACATAAGGGAACAATCAGCTGACCAACCTAAGCTAATATTGTTATCAGTTTGATGTTAATTCATTTCTGAGCCAGTTCAAAATCAAACTGACCAAACATATAAATCCAAAATCAAATACTGTCAGATAAAAATGTGTTCCAAAATTTCTTATTGCTTCTAAGGCTTGGAGTAATGAGAATTTAGTGGTGATAGAAGTGGGTTGCTCAGGGAACTTAGGGTCGACCTATCAAAGATACTCTTGAATCTCAACCCTAAACAGATTTATTATACCAAAGACAACTACCCTTTTTGAATAAGCAGAGTTAATGCCCCTGATCCTAGCGTATTAAACCATAGCTATGAACACTACCGCATAGGCTCAAGTCTAATCCTACACAACCATCAGAAACAACAGAACACATGTTTAAATAGTCTAATTCGTGTCGTCTATGTAATTAAGTGAGGAATAGATGGTTTACCATGTGCACTTTGTTTCATCTATAAAATCTGCAAGTTCAGCTGGTATACGCCTCCATTTATTACAAGCATCACAGAGCACCCACGCATTCCGAGGGGGTACATACTGCTTATCTAAGTCACCAGGTGCCACGTCCAAGTTAGGAACACCTATGCACTCAGCAACATGGGAAGTGTTGGCATCTGCTAAGGGATCTCCTACATCATCGATTCATGTAAAATCAGCTAAAATATGTATGTAACAAGCAACGAAACTGAAAATAGGAAACAGATAATTAAGGATTATAGGATGAGGTATAAACAATCTGTTAACAACTGAGTACCTGATTCAGGGAGACTTTCCACCTTGCAGGCAAGCTGTTTGTCCTCCTTGACTTTTTTCTTATTAACAGACTTCTGCTCTTTTTCCCTTGGTTTACGAGTATTACTTCTCTTACTCGCTGAGTCAGAACCTCTGGATTTGCCCTTGGGAGGCTTCTGCCCCTTGGTGTTAGAGGAAGGAATCACATTATGGGAACTATGTAAACCTAAGCCCACATCTAGAATGCAATCTGTCTCAGCTTCTGCACCCCTCTCAACTCCATGGTCACTTCCCCCTGACAAGCACAGGGGTTCCACAGACAAGTCCCTGTCACTTGATGAGTTAGTTGAAGCCTTTGCACCTGGGGATGAAGTAAAAGTCTCGCCAGAGCAAATATCTTGACTACCATTCTGTCTACATCCATCACGTGTTGATGGTTTTGCTCTCATTGTGCTAGCTGGGCATGGACACAGTGAACCATCTTCCGGAACACAATTTCCCGCATAAGGGAGTTTATGTTTCTTCTTTCCTCTCTTACTGCTAATAAAGTCTCCAGAAGCGGATAAAACTTTGTCTGAAGTCAAATCAGTACCATGAGAATCTTCTTGTGGCCTTGCCTCCACATGTGCTTCTGGAATTAAATTGATAACTTCAGAATCAGGTGAAGTTCCAGGGTCTCTATAGCTACTCCCAACTGATCCTCCTGATGATAAAGCAATTGCATGTGAGGGAACCACAAGACAATTCTGTATCTCATCTTCAGCTGAAATCTCTGCAACAGAAAGAGTCTCCAAGTCCTTATTAGCCAGTTCTCCATCCTGGCAAGTTTCATCCTCCTCTAGTTTCTTGTTTGAATGCTGACACTTCCCAACAGTCGCTTCTTGTCTCCAATTATCTTCAACAACATTCACTATTTGAATAGAATTTGCACATGCTGAGGTATCAACAAACTCAGCTGCTTTGTTATATTTATCGACTTCTTTCCCAAATTTAACCTTCAAACGAACATGATTAGTTGAAGTTCCCCTAGACCCTTGAAAATTTCCACTAGCCACACTTTGCTTCTGTTTTCCACTTCTTCGACCACCCCTTCGTTTCTGTGATCCTTCATTCTGACCTTGACAAACCTGATGGACCTGAAGCCCATTACTCTCCTCAAAGGATTGAGTGACCCTTCCCAATAATCCCCAGGTAGAAGAACGAGGTGGTTTGGAAAGGCAGCTTCTCTTCCTTCCAGCACCTTTGAAGACACTTTCAACACTTCCAAGAGGTTGTAACACTTTAGATGCATTCCTGCGTTTCCTTGGAGCCTTTTTTGTCGGAGTCTTGCGCCTTCGGCCATTCCTTTGAGCAGGCAATGCAATAATTTCAGAAAAATTAGTTTTAGAAAAAAACTCAACTCTGAAATTATCATTGCCTTCATGATCCATCAGTCCAGAATGGTCAAATGAAGTACTAGATTCAACATGACCAGGAGAATCATTGATATCTGGAACATCGAGCATCTTAGAAGAGTCATTACTGACAATATCAAAAGGTTGATGCAGTTGCAGAGGAACAGAATTCTCAATAGTACTGTTGGGAAATAATCCAGCAGAATCTTTGGTGAGATTGGAGGCCTTTTCCTCTTTTAGTAATATCTGAGTGCCAGTTTCAACCCTCGTATCAGTTGTACCATCAACTTGCTGTTCCACACATTCTTTAACCTTATCACTACCCTGATCATTCTCTTGGGTGCAAACACTCAGTAAATCTGGAGGCAATGTTTGATTGCATGCATCAACAATATTGCTTTTCATGTCAACAACCACGGTAACACCATCAGCATAAAGTCCATCAACACTGTTATTAGCAAAACTGAAGGCATTGCACGACTGAGGAGGAACGGAATTCTCAATAATGCAGATGGGAGCTACATTGGAGGAATTTTCCTTCAAACAGGAGACATTAACTTTTACAAATGATATCTGGGTGTGAATTTCAGCCTCCTTCTCTGTCATAACATTACTTTTCTCTTCCATAAATTCTGTAGCCCTATCAGCCAAGGAACCATCAACTGTATTATTACTCCTTGAATCCCTCTGCTGGGCAAAATTACTCGGTGAATTAGGCATGTGCAAATCTTCCAAAGACCTCTGAAAACTCAGTGACGGCAACATTTGGTTGCATGCCTCAGAAACCTCTGTAGACTTTTCAGTAGAGAGGCCGCTTACACCACTGACACCATTGTCGTCAATATGTTCTTTATTCTGGTTACAGTCAGTCACTAGACCACCTGTGTTTGATACTTCTGAAGGCATTCCACCATCCCGTGCAGGTGATATCCTGTCGCACGAACCACCAACTTCTATCCCAGTCAAAGCAACACTTTTTTCAAAAGCAGCTTCCAAAGAATTACCAGAAAAGATGGTGTAATCCCTACAAACATCAATGTCCACAAATTCCAAGGGCAATTCACCTTGCTCTTCCATAACTTCCATCATCCCTTCAGAAGACAGACGATTAGCACTTTTATCATCCCTGTGCTGATCCAGCTGAATACCATTTCCTGGTGACCCTGTGGAAGGTATGTCTTCCGAGGGCACTTCACAATCGTCAAATGAACCAGCAAAGCCATCCTCACGACACCAGCCTTCCTTCAACTGCATCCCGCCACTTTCAATATTAGAACAACCATCCACATCTTTCTGATTCTCATCCAAGCCACACCTATTGATCCCATACTCACTGTTCAAAAAATCTTCCGGCTCCATAACACTCGTACTTTCACCCCCACCCGCCAAACCACCTCTATCACCAGTACCCAACTCCGTAACCTCACTGCAGCTCACACAACCAGCATTGTCATTCCTACAAAACCCCGGAGACCCATCCCCCTCACTGGCAAGGTCCGCATTACGATCAAGTAAAGGCTGAGCCTCCAAGCAGTTGTTCTGCTCAGAAACACTTTCCACCAAGATCTCCGAGCCCATCTGCTGCTCGGTACCAAACGACTCGCACCGAGGCTCGTCCACGAAAATCAAGTTTCCATACGAGGCCATGTCAAATCACAAAAATCCTACCCATGGCACACTGTATCTGATCAAAACCAGTAAAAAAAATAATAATAATACAAAAAAAAACTCCAAATTAAACCGCAACCCAACACAATGCACAACCCGAATCACCTCAATACGAAACCCTAGCTCTACTCTCTAATCGCAACGAAACAGTACCTGAACCAAATCAGTCCGCGCACAGAGCCAAAAACCCTAGAATCGCAGACTCCTTCCCTCTGCAATTTCAAGCAAAAACCCCCAAAATCTGTTAAACTAATGCACATAAAAAACCAGACGGCATCAAAATCCAGATACACAAACAAACACACATTGAACAAAAAATCGAACGGCGAAGCGATTAAAGCAAAGCACAAACGTACCTGTGCAGAGAAGACGAGACTGAGAAGAAGAAGTAGAAGATGAGGTCAAGTCCTATTCCATCACAATTTTTTTTTTTTTTTGTAATTAATTTTGCTGCGTAATCTGGCTCTGAAAATTTTAGAGAGAGAGAGAGAGAGAGTCGGTTGGTGGAGGTGGGTTTTTATTTCAAGGAAACGGTTTATAGGGGAAGATAAAACTGCAGGAGGCTCCGACCGGGAGGACGACTTGATAGCTTTCCCATTATTTCGACCTATACGATTATGCCCCCCGGAGTTTTGTGGGGTGGGGGACTTACGGGCGTAGGACAACTGTCCCTGGGAGGGTATTATGGGAATTTCAAAAAAAGAGCTACGTTTATCAGTTAGAGGGAGGGGGGGAATCTTTTTGAGCTTTTGTGTGATGGAAAGGATTTTCTTCTTTTTCGATAGGATTTTCTTTTATTTCATTTGTTTACTTGGCAAAAAAAGTCTGTAAATCTGTGGATTTTTAATTTTTACAGCCACCAACCGAAAAGGTGCTGGGTTTGACGGATTGACCCGGATGGATTAAGGACACTATTCACCAAAAAGGAAAATGCATGTCGGTGAAGGACAGGTGTCTTGTGATGTGAGTCTTAACTCCTAAGGGGCAAGGATATGATTTTGATGGTCATGACAGTACACGTATTAATGATTCAAATCTTATATTTAGAAAAAAGTGGTCTTTAAGTTTAAATCTCTATTTCTTTAATTGAACATATTATTAAAAACGAATACGATTGTCCGTGTGTAACAGTTAGTTACATAAGTTTTCAACTTTCTATTGATTATCAAAGATTTTGAAAAACAATTCCCTCACATTAATATCTTTAGAAGTGTTAAATGAACAAAATTTTTTGTAGATAATTAAGTATTGGTGTAGTAACTATTAAGATACATTAATAATTGTTTAAATGAACAATTCTTTATATAACGGTCTATTCTAACTTGTGATAAATTATATTATTACCCCTTATACCGATTAAAAAAAATGAATAATTTCTCATTTAACGTGGGGTATATATGGTTTTTTAAAACACTATTCATTGAGAATTTCTATCATACTTGGCATATGTATGAGTTATGACAAACTCCACACTTTCTCGTCAAATAAATCAAAACACAACTAATAATTTTAAGTAGTTGTCTTGTAATTTATATATATGGTATATACTGACATGAATAATTGACAAAATTTGTTAATGAAATTAAACATCAATATTTGATCAAAGTGATAAGCTTTTCTTATAACAATAGAAACTCGGTCTAAATTAGTCACTAAATGGCATTACAACACAATACCAACTTCTCTTAGTATAAAGATTGACTATGCATTATAGACCAATGGAAACTACCTAATTGATGTATTGTTTATGTCATTAAGACGTCCATTACTTGAGATTTAGATAGATCTTTATAAAATTGTTACTGATGACCTCTCATCCACTTTGAAACTCAATACGTAATAAATGGTTTTTGCTTCATTATCAAATTGAAATAATCCAATAACATTGTCTTATATCTTAAATCTTCAACAACAATTAATCTTTTTTTCTCATTGTCGCAATGAAATCTTTAAGACTATTCGCACCACCAACTTCAGGAAAATTTATATCTACATTAACAATTAAGTATTTAAATATATTCCATGTTAAACGCACCATAATTAAAGTATAAAAAAAAACAATAAAAACACATTCAATTTAAATCAGAGCTAGTAGAAGAGCTCGAATTTAATAATGTGTGGGTAGAGTAGTTTTACTGTATTTCAACAAAAGAGAAAATTATGGTCGTTTTCGATATATCGTGAAGCACACAGGAATATTCTTTGTCTTCATTTTAAGGGAACTTTGACCAACATAAATTACAGAAATACCCAGACTATGATATCCTCATCGTGGAGTGGCTATGGTTTTCTACTTTTCTTCCAACTACAAACGGCGTTAGACGTTGTTGTTGACTTGGGGTTACACCAGTACAGGTACACGATTTGTTGACTCAGGGGGCAATACTTCTAGAAGTACATAATCATTATAGTCAAGTGTACTTCAATTTCATATACATCTGTTCCCACTGATTATTCAGCGGTAGCTAATTTCCAAATAAGTCGCAGTGGTTTTGACATATTTGTTTCATCACATTGACCTAGTGAAAAAATACATTCAATTCAAAAGTTCATAAATTTAATTCAATTTCAATTAAAATTCAATTTCATTAAAAAGATCGACAATATTGCATCACAAATCTCAAATAATGAGGGAGGGTTGAGAATTATATTATGATTAGCCTAAATTATAAATTTTATCACATCAATACCTAAACCGATCCTTGAGTTACCTCAGAGGAAGCTTATGCTTTGGTGGTGCGTTGATGAAGTCTCTCAGTAGCATTCTCGATGTTCTTGGTGGCGTTTGTTGGTTGGCGTTGACTTCAAGCAAGTTTGGGCCTTCTGGGCTGGTTTGCTTCTGTTCCATATTTAGGCACTATGTTGGGTCTCAATTGAAGTGTGGCACATCAGTTGGGTTGGACCTTAAAAGAGGGTGTGTATTGTCACCTTCGGTTATTACTTAATACTTTCTTTTTGGGTCAAGGTATTCTACAAAAATCAATTTGCCGCGGAAGTTCCAATTATTTGCTTTGGTGCTTACTGCTTTGAGATTTTTTGTTTTTGTAGGATCACTTTGAATAGATGAACGACAATGAACTAATGACGGTACTAGTTTTCTTAAACTACTTTGAGCACGGATTTTGAATGCAAATATATGAGACTGTATTTGCCATTCTGACTTTAAAATTAACAAAATCTTTTTTCCTTTTATAAAAACTATGCTATATATCCATACACCAGCATACAAGATCTGAATTAATTAAGCCATTAACGTGCGGTTAGTACGTATTATTACACACTTACACAAATAACAGTCATTAAGATGACCATGAATCAGTTCAGGCACACCTTATTAGTTATTACAAGTTCCACAAATATTATTAGTTAGTCATAAGCAGACTTATTAAGTACTATAATATTACAAACCATGAAAGCATCAATTAATTTCTGGCCAGAAGGATGAGAGAGAGCTCCCATTAATACCAACAGAGAGATGTATATGCATCAATATTACATTTGGTCGTGGAGATTTGGCTGATTAGGCTGGACACGTAAGGCAAAAGGCATCTGGATGTTGTTGTTGTAGTTCATGTCCCTCAGATTCTCTTCAGATTTCATCATTTTGTGCTGCAAATTAGGGCAAAAACAAAAACAATACCAGATTAGAAGAATAAATTTCCGAGCATATTAATGACCAGGCTAGGTTTCCTTGCGATGATGTGCGATGTTTAGCATCCAATATCCAATGGAGCAGCACTAGAACTAGGGATGGCAGATAGAATGGCCATTGCCCATTGGGATTTTACAACTATCAATCTCCTCTGTCCTTCCGCCCTATACGGAGGAGGAAATTAAGTAAGAGACTGGCGGAGACTAGTTAGCATGTTGGGTGACCGCTATGTAAATTTTACATCTTTAACTAAATGTACCACCACAGCGAAGGATGCATGCATGCTCTTGACATTAAGATCCAACTCAATCTCAACAAAGTTAGTGTTCTTGCATGAGATTGAGATCAATACTTCTTAGAAAGTTAGATACAAATAATATGTCGTATATATAAATAATATATACACCATACACCGTATTTAATATTATTCTCATTGCACTCTAAAATTAGATCACTTGATAATCAAGAGATCGATTGATGCATAGGTACATACATAACTACATTATTATATACAATCGGTAAAAGTTTGGATTTTATTTTTTATTTTCCACAATATATACAACTAATTAAAAGCATGTAAAACCATTTCTTTAGGCACTCCCTCTCGGCTGTTCCTTGAAATTGAATTGCTCTCGTTTTGGACAATCTAATCTTTGATTAGCTAACAATCTAGGCCATGGTATACGTATTCCATCTTACTTAGGGTTTGACACGTGTATTAGAAATCAACTACGTACTGAAGAAAGAGGGACTTACAACTTACCAGCTGGTATGCGAGGCGCTTATTCTCGTCCTCCAGAGCTCTGTTCTGAGTAGTTGTATTAATGTGATTGTTAATTAGACAATTGTATGATAGATGCTTATTGGAACATGAAAATTCTGAAACTAAATTCAATAAAGCCATTAACAACTCATCATACATTGTCTCTAACCGCGTCCATGTACTTGGACTGTGACAACGAAAAGACAACAAGATCATTAGAGCTCAATGCCAAGCAGAATAGTTAATCGATCACATCAAGTAGCTGGTTATTAACTAATCTATCAAAGTAATGATTAATAAGAAATAAAACTAATTAAGAATTATATATATATAGCTCCTAGCTAGCATGCATGATCAAGCACTTGCCATTCTGTCTCTGATACTTGCAAGGCCATTTTCAATTGCTTCCTCTAAGGCCATCAGGTCCACATGGTTCAGAGATGTTATGTCTTCCCCCTTCAAATGCCTACATGGTTCAACATATATGCATAATTAATCTATGCTTATATATATTAGTATATATTAGTAATCACATAATAATTATGAGAGAACAAATTAATCTAGCTATACATATGTAAATATACCGAAGCTCAATTTGCATGCCATCATTGTCTTTCTTGACTCTATTCACTTCATTGCAGAGGTTCTGTGAGATTTTGTCATATATTTCTTTCAGTATTAGTTCATGTATAATAATTTATCGGAAACTAAAAAGAAAGAAAACCAATTAACCAAAATCATGATACGATCGATGGTATATTAATAGGATTACTATTAATTACGATTAATAGAAATACATATTAATAACCCAATAAGCTCTATATGCACACGCAGATCGATCTGTTAATAGAAAAATGTATAGACCGGTAATATCAATGTCTGAAGTAGCTAGCAGTCAAGGAACCAACAAGAAAAGACGCTTATTAATTATTATATATTTGGGGTGCTTATATCGATCTATCAGTTATATCAATTTTGTAGCATAGAAAAGCAAGGGATCGGAGAGAAACAACCAGATCTGTTCATAGATCGATGTTACATTTCATCTGTCTACAGTTCCATTTTTTTTTCTCCATAAACATACAAAACTATCAGAGAGCTTAACAAGAAAGAGAGCAAACCCAGGAGTAGTACTGCAGATATCCTATTTGTAGATCTGTTCACACAAATCCCACTTCATGTTCCTTATCATAAATTTAGTATAAAACGAAAACTAAAATAAACAAATAAAGAGAAAGAACCAAAACCTCATGCTTGGCATCCCATAACCTCTTTCCAGACTGTGAGTGGTATTTGTCCAAGATTTTCATCCGCCTTTATCATATCAACAAGAAACAACAATTAATCTCCCTATAGCCTTTTTTTTTTTTTTTTTTTTAGGAAAACCCATCAATGAAATTAAAAAAACCCAAGAAACCTATATAAAAACATGCAAAATGAAAAAAAGAAAAAAGAAGAAGATGAAAGGTAAATTAGTATATACGTTTCCTGAGGGCCACTGCAGTATTCAACCATTTTTCCAGAGCTAGCAATGATAATAAGAGAAACCTTAGCATCACAAAGAACAGTGATTTCCTTAGCCTTCTTGATGATCCCATTCTTTCTCTTAGAATACGTCACCAGCCTGTTGCTTGAGTTTTCAATCCTCTTAATCTCAATCTTACCCCTCCCCATCTTTCACCACAATATCTTTCTTATTCGATCTTCGCTCTCTATCTGAACTCTTTCTTCTTGCTCTATTCTGTAAAGAAAGAGAAGCTAGTACTTCTCTTAGAGATCAGGAGAGATAATGTAAAAGGCAGAGGGCTCAAAGTAATTAAGACATATGTTGGACCATTTTCTATTCTGGGTTTGGAGATAAACAACTTTCATAGTGTAGGTTTGTTTATAGGATTGGTGACCAGGCCAAGCCAACTGCTTTTTTTTTGGTTTTTGCTATCTTTTGTTGCATATTATTAACCAGTAGTCTCTTTTCACTTTATCTCGGTGTGACCGATTGACTTGCAGGTTTTTAGGGTTTCCTTAAATACCGTTTATTAAGGGATGCGTGATTTTGGGGCTTGGAGTTTGTGAGGGTCTTGTCTAGGGTTTGTAGATATGGAGCTAAAATGTGGATAGTAATCAAATCAAGCTAGCTTTAGATCTAACCCGGACGTGAAAGCAAAATCAGATTATGGTTTTCCTCAACATATAATGATGGGTTTCTGGGTAGTAAAGGGGATCACAAAGAAGGAGACAAGGTAAGTTTTGTGTGACCTGAAGGAATACAAAGAAACGAATACGATACCGTGAAGAGTCAAACAGTCAAGGTCATCGATCACATGAAGGACGAGTACTACTAAGATTTGGCCGGTCTATAGTCCCTAGCTAGCTATGGAGGTAAAGTTTTGTGAATTGGGATATGTAAAAAGGCGAGTATTTGAACTCAAGCAGGAAATGATAGAAATGCGTACATTTTGAAATTTATTTAATTATTTGAACGCCTACATATGCTTAAGTGCTAGACTGCACACTATAGATAGGAGATTAAAGAACTTTTCTCTCTTGGGTTTCCTCGCAGCCACTCGGATTAGGACTTCAGCTGGCAGATATCATCCCGTATTTGCTTGCCGGTAGTTTCAGGCTTTCAGCATCTCGATCAATATATAGTACTACTGTTTCTACTTAAAAAAAAATAAAAAATAAAGGCAAATGCTCGATCAGCTATTAACACACATATAGCCACACGATTCATTAAGGTGCAATTGCAATAGCTAGCTAGCTAGCACACGTACATGACAAGAGTGATTAGTATGTCTATTGTAGCTCAGACACACACCTCGATATTATTACAAGTTCCGCGATCATTACTTAGTCATATATAATAAGATTAGCTCAACTACCATCTGCGCGCAATAATATTACAAACCATGAAATTTAACCGAACTGATAGAAAGCATTAGTTTCTTGATCGAAAAGAAGACAGGAGCTAGGGCACCATCACTAGCATTACATATAGGCAAGATATATGTTATTAATTAATTTTCATTCTCTATCGTGGTCGTCGTGGAGATTAGGCTGAATAGGCTGGACTCGGAAGAAAGACATCTGGGACATCCTCTGATGATACTCCATGTCCCTCAAGTTCTCTTCAGTTTTTACGGTCTGTTTGTGCTGCAAATCCATCAGGACAAATTTAATAAGAACATATAATTACAATAACATGTACAAACTAGGATATAAATTTCTATTGCAAAATTACCAATATTTTCTGTAGCTTAGCTATAATATATGAAATCAAGTTTCCTTAAGCAATTTTTCTTTGATTCAAGTTTACTTAACCTAATGCCTAAACATCAACAAGTATCCACAAATCCTGAGTGCCCTCAGACAACACCACGCCGAAAGATGCATGCATGTATCATCCCATATACAATATCAATATATCACAATTCACAACCTACTTTCAACTTCACTTCAAATATTGCTAAGGTCTATTTCATTTACACATTAGAATTTCTTAAATACGTACATTGAGTTGTTTATATAACTATGTGCTGAATATTCTCATTATTAATGTGATGTTAGCACTTGATTTTTCATTGTTCACTTGGTCACCTTGAATCCGGAACTTGGTCTGTTATATGCAACGGTTATTATTTTGTACATATATATAGTTCATAACTCTTTTTACGTATTGTTGATTCACTTACTCGTTACTTATTCCTTTTTGCAACGCTTGGTATCTAAACGCACTACATTTTATATTAGAAACTAAAGGAATTAGGAGCAAGTTAATTATTTAGGTTGCAATAATAGAAGTTAAAAACACACACTAGGTTTCCTTTTTTTTTTTTTTTTTGAGATGAAAAAGCACACACGCACCAGCTAGAAGTCTAGAACCTTGGAATCTCTAATAAGACTATACGTACATACACTTAATTGGTTTGAACAGTGAACTTACCAGCTCATAATTGAGGCGATCATGCTCTTCCTCCGCAGCTTTGTGCTGAGCAGTCGTACGTGTTCCATCCAAAAATATATAGGAAAGTTATTAACCAATGTAGCAAATTAAATACATAATAGCATATGCATTGCATATATATTTGGAACATTCAAAATATAAAGTAAACAAGTCAATTAGTTACGGATTCCAATAACTTAATTTGATACGTACACTGTCTCTTTGCATCTGGACGGCCTCTGACTGTGACAAACAAACGGAAAACAAGATTAACTTCATTAGCAGATCGAACTATTAATCTCTCAAAACAACCAAGTAAGTTCATTTCAACAGGATCGAGAGCATCGATTGCTTGCCTTCTTGCCTCTGACACTAGTAAGGCCATTCTCAAGTGCTTCCTCCAAGTCCCCCAGCTCGCTGTGGTTCAAAGATGTTATGTCCTCCCCATTCAAATGCCTACATGCACAAGCATATATCAATTCATATGCTAGCCTATGTAATAAGTAAAACTGATGTTTATCTCCTAAAAGAGAGACAGAGATCTCTTTTAGTCTACCTGAGCTGGACTTGCATGCCGTCATTTTCTTTCTTGATTCTATCCAGTTCATTGGAGAGGTTCTGTGTCATTAATCATATAATGTTTCAAAACCTCACAATATGTATTAGTTTAATACTAAAACCAAATTAACCAAAACAAAAACAAAAACTATTTATAATTATTCATTTATTATTAATTATTACTATTTGAAGAAATACAGATGAACCCATATAAAAGGGTCTGTATTTACATGCAGATCTGTTAGCAGATCGAAAAGTGTGAAGCAGTCAAAGAACCACTAGGTACATAAAAGAGATGAGTGAGACATAGAGTTTATTAAGAAAAAAAGGCTTGTTAATCATAATATTTGGGTTCTTTTCAAGTAATTATAAATTATAACCTAACATAGAGATCTATCAGTTATTCCAGTTTTTTTGCAAAGAAAAGGGAGGGAGGGAGATCTCATTTTATTACCAGATCTGTTTAAAGATGTTGCATTTCATATACTTCCAGTCAATAAATTAACAATAAATAATAAACAAACAAAACTATCAGAGAGCTTTGCAAGAAAGAAGCAAACCCAGTAGTACTAGATCCTATTTGTAGATCTGTTCATACAAATCCCACTTCATGTTTCGTATCATACTTTTAGCAAAATATAAATAATATAATAACAGAATATTTAGAATATAGAGAGAGAAAGAATGAAACCTCATGCTTGGCATCCCACAACTTCTTCCCAGTCTGTGAATGGTACCTATCTAAGATTTCCAGCAACCTTCATCACACCAAGAAAAAACAAAATTAATTTCTGAAGGAAACCCATTGGTAAAACTCAAAAACTCAAAAGAAACCCTAAAAGAAGAAAAAGAAAATTAGGAATTATTATAAACATGCAGCTAGCTCCATACGTTTCTCGAGAGCCGCTGTTGTACTCGACCATTTTCCCAGAGCTAGCATTAATAATAATAAGAGAAACCTTGGCATCACAAAGAACAGTGATTTCCTTAGCCTTCTTGATGATCCCATTCTTCCTCTTAGCAAAGGTCACCTGCCTGTTGGTTGAGTTCTCAATCCTCTTGATCTCAATCTTACCCCTCCCCATCTTTAGTTCTCCAGAATATGTATCTTTTCTACTCGATCTATGAACACTATCTCTCTCCCCCTCTCTTTTTCCTCTTTCTTGCTTTAGTTTATAAAATGAAGAAGAGTCTTGAGAGGAGAGATGACATAAAAGCAGAAGGTTCAAAATCAGTATTTTTGACAATTTCCTATTCTGGGTTTGAGATAAAACCACTTTCAAAGTGCACAGAAGTGAAGGGCTTGTTTATGGTTTGGTGACAACCCCAAGCCAACTGCCTTTATTTATTTATTTATTTTTTCTTCTTTGTTGCAGCTTGTAATTAACCACCGGTCTGTTTTTCTCTTTGTCCCGGTGGGACCGATTAACTACAATGCTTTTAGGGTTTCCTTAACATAGGCTTAATTAGAGACTAGGGTTGCATATGGATGGATCTAAATATGGACCATAATCAAATCCTAGATCTTTACCATCAAATCAAAATCAATGCGTGTTGTTAATGATGGGTTTTTAGGTGGGAGATATAGGAAAGGGAACAAAGAAGGAGACAGAGTAAGTTTTGTGTGATCTGAATACAAAGAAAGGACTCTGATGCCTACCTACAAGAGTCAAACAGTCATCAAGGTTCATCAATCACATGGAGGACGAGTACTAGTGGGATATGGTTTATGTTCTTCGATCTGTAAGCTAGCTATTTGACTATGAAGTGAGACTTGTGAATTGAGATGTGTAAAAGTACGTACACATTTGTGGCTTGAGTAAATAGGACGAAAGTGATAACCTTTAGCCGACTAACAAATTAAATTTGGTCATTTCTTTTAATTTTGAGGACACTTTTGCGGTTTTGGCTATGTGATTTGATTTTGACAACAATATTTCTCTAAACAGCCTTAACATTATTATGCATTGCAAATTTTTTTTTTAAAAAATTAGAGTTTATTTTTGTTTGGATGTACGTTGTTTTCAGAAAATGTTGATGTTAGTAACATGGTAGTTTGATGTCACTGTACTGGGATATATGAATTTTATGTCGGAGCTGAACTCCTTTTAATGCTCATTATGCTAAAGATGTTGAAGTTTTTTGGTTATAAAACATTTTTTCTTTTTGGAAGAAAATATTGTGCATTGCATCTTTCTTTAGCCTTCATTTTATCCTTCATATGCTCTTACTTCCTGGTTCATTCCTACAAAAGCAAGCAGTAAAATCTATATATTCTGATATTGTTGAACAAAAGTTTCTAGCGGTTCGTGATCATAATACCTCCCATCAAATTATAAACATCCGTCTTCCTCTAGAATCACCAATGTATTCAATTGGGGTTATAGTGCAAACGGCCAGTTTACCCCATCGAATCACCCAATCGATCGGCTTCACTGCAGTGACTCAATTGCAAATAGTCATGAACATATACGCTGCTCTTATGTGCAAAATGTCGAATCTTAAGACATCGGACCAAAAAAAATAAATAAATAAATAAATCCCGCATAAAGTTTAATTTTTTTTTTTGGGCTCATATTGAGGGGTCATCTAATTATAACCGAATAAAGAATACAACTTAATAGCACTAATGACCCTCTCTGTCATCTTCTAGATTATTTTGTGGAATCAGCTAACCATTTGTTTTGTACCTATATATATATATGATTTTGCTAAGGTGTGGATATGAGACAAAAAAAGTGACCCAAAACTCGAATTTCACACGTTAATTTCAAAACGGAACTCCAGTTTAGATAGGATACGTGTGTGTGTGTATACAGGGCTTCTTGGGTGCGTACGTCCGCACCTAAGCATTTGGTGCATATTTCTATTTTTTTTCTCACTTTTCGATCATATTTTTATATCTTAACCGTTCAGTATTTAGATACTAGTGTATAGATCATCTCTGCAAAATTAATTTCAACCAAATTGGTGATCGTTAAGGCATTCAAAACTGCGATTTACAACAATGAATACAAACGGTTCTAAATCTGTCAACCTGAATCGTACTAGTTTTAAGGCAGTTACCAATGCCTTAACGATCATCATTTTGACTGAAAAATTGCAGAGATGATTTATACACTAGTACCTAAAAACTGAACGGTTGAGATATGAATATGCAACCGAAAAGCGATCTTAAACTCGAACTTCACACTTTAATTTCGAAGCGGAGCTCCGCTATGGATAAAATCTTTATATATATATGTAGAGAGAGAGAGATCGAGAGAGAAAGAGAGAGAGAGAGTCATGCCAACATCTCAGTTTGGCCTCAAGCCAATGATGATCTTCTTTTATGGCTTAGACAATTTTATTGATCAGCAAATAATAGGAGTTTTTTTAATGATGTGCTGGCAAATATGGTGAGCTGAAAATATATGGTTTATATTTGCCAAAACATAACTCCAAACTTTGCTAAAGTTATTTATATTGCTAGCTGCTGCTATCGGCTTCATTATTGTCAGCATTGCAAAAGCGATAGCTTGATTTGAGATAAGAACAGAGATCTAACTCATATTCGAGTGGAATGAGACTCAAAAAAGGTTATTTACTGATTAAATACTTCATGTAGTATTTCGTGGAGACTTAAATACATGATCAACGATATATATATATATATATATATATATGTGTGTGTGTGTGTGTGTGGCCCTTCTATTAAGGGATGTCTTTTATTTTGGTCATTTTAAGGGATCGATCATTAGGCTTACTTTTTTATCACACCGCAACATCTCAACCGTTCAGTTTTTAGGTCTATATGAGTAGATCATATCTGTAAATTTTCAGCCAAATTGATAATCATTAATGCATTCATAACTATGATTTACAATTATAAACATAAACGGTTCATGTTGGACATATTCGGTTCATCTATTAATTTAATCTAGTTTAATATCTTAAGGATCATCAATTTGGCTGAAATTTGCAAAAGTGATCTATACATTAAGACCTAAAAACTGAACGGTAGAGATCAACAAAAGTAGGTGTAATAATCAATCACTCAAATTAGCTAAAAAAAGGGATATATATATATATATAAACAGTCATTTGTAGTGAATAATTTTATTTATTTTTAGCCATTTTCGGAGATCACTTATCAGACCAATTTTTTAATCATATACCGGCATCTCGACTATTTAGTTTTTAGTAGTAGATTACTTCTGTAAAGTTTTAGCTAAACTGATAATCAGAATTTGATTACAAGAAGTGGGCTTTGAAACAGAAGCTTCATTTTATTCTTTCAGAACCCGTTGGAGGCTCCCAACTTCAAAACTTATTTTCACCCTTGGTGCCTTAAGGTCGAGCAAGTATCTTCCCTCGAATCAATGAAATCGGGTGGTTATATTCGATTTAGAAACTCAACAGGCTTCAATCCGCGGGCATAAAGAAAGTTTGCCACTAGGCATATATTATTAGAATCCAGCAAGAACCTAACTAACCAAAAAGCTTATGGTTAATCCTATGAATCGGTAATCAGATCGGCAACAGGTAAGAGGCTTTATCCGGGTTCAATTTCTTGATTCCGGATTAATTCCTTCGATGTGAGCGGGGTATATCAAGAGACTCACCTACCGAGGACCCCCGTTGGTGCCTTTATGGGTAAAGCACCGTATCCATATAACTACTTGCCACCTACGCTCCACCATCCATTCCAAGTTTAGGAACCTAGGTAATAGTATCCCGATCAAACAGCTGACGAAGGGGATGAGCGAAACAAGGAGTTAAGGCATTCATAATTGTGATTTACAATTATCGATATGAACTGTTCAGGTTGAACAAATTTGGTTTGTCTATTGATTTAATCTAGTCCATATCCTTTTTTTTTTTTTTTAGTAAAGGGCTGGTACGGCTACCCTCAAGTCTTGATTAATGAAACTGCCGAATACAAGGGGGGGGTACATTGAGCCTAAACCCCTGGTTACAATAAGCATCTAGAGTATGTCCCGAAATAATAACAAGAATCTCTACAAAATATATGTATTCAAACAAGCACCAACTAACAAAGAGTGCTCTACTGGCTACTCCATTTACTTTGACATGACATAGTGGAAAGATAACTCGATATGTAACACGATTACAACATAGCATAATTACTATTTGCATAGGTTTCCTACTATGTTGCCGCCGGATGATAAATCCGACGACACTTAGTTTCACCCTGCCATTAGGAGGCTGCGACAATTTGACCAAGCAAGGAACTCGTCGCCTACCTAGAGCAGACATGTTACTGCCACTAGAAGGTTGCGACTATTTGCTAATGCAAGGAACTCGCCGCCTTCCTAGAGCAGACAAGGCACTCAAGGTGCATAAACCGGGACCAAGCCCACTTCGCCCTACCATGTAATGGTAGCAACTTATTAACCCATCTACTAACGAGTAAACATGAAAAAAACTAAATACTTTAAAATAGAAAATAAGCACCTTGGACCATGGGAGATACCTCAGGCCCAAGAACCACCAAGCCCATAACAGGCCCACAACTGGGCTAAGGTAAAGAGGGCCTAAACTGTGACTTCAGCCCAATACAACTGCTACACAGGCAGCACAACCACCATCTTCCCACCTCCAAGACCATCACGCCGCCGCCGTTTCCAGATCCCGACCGCCATGGAACCAAATTCGCTGACAGAGAACTAACAGATAGCGATCCCCACCACCCCAACCCCAAAACACGAGCCCTCTATTCCGTAAAGATCAATACTACATCCGGGACACCCGTCGTCACCCTCATCCAACCCACCATCAAGGGACTGGCCAACTGTAAGATCTGAAACCCCGATCTCCGATGGATTTGCGCCCCGATCTCAGGCCCATTCGCTGATCAACAGACCAAACATCCACACTAACATCCCGTCTTGCCTCACTCGTCTCACGCCGGCGAGGCTAGAGGACTGCGCTAACGCCGCGGTGCAGCCGGACGAGCACAGAAAAGAAGAGCGACAAACTGTAGGCTTGGGTAAGCGCGTCGAGTGCGTATCCCTACAATTTTTCTGAATTTCACGTTGAACGAATACAAATTCCTATCCCTGATCAATTATCTAGTCCATATCTAAACGGTCATTAATTTGATTGAAAATTTAAGTGATCTATTCAAGGAGTCATAAAAATTGAGTGGTTGAAATGTTGATATGTGATCGAAAAGTGGATTACACAAAAGATTCATTAAAACGATCATAAACATAAATCTTTCAGGCCTTGTTTTGTTTATGGAAGTGAAAGCAATTCCTTTGTTTTTTTCTATAAAAACTTTCCACTCTGACGTTTAGTAACATAAGGAAAGTTATCAGGAAAGTTGTTAAAATTTTTGTACATAATGCAATAAAATAAGGGAAATTCTACAATATGTTAACATATAACATGCAGAAAAATGCCTTAAAGTGGTAAAATAAGTCATTAAAATAGTAATAGTAGTCCTTAAAGTGGTAACATGAGTCCTTCAAGTGATAGATTTTCTTAGTTACCACATGAGTCGTCGAGTGGTAAGATGAGTCCTTAAATGGTAAAATAAGTCTTCAAAGTGGTAAAAATAGTTGATGTATGAGAAATATTAACACACCATAACCTTACCCATGAAATAATATGTTGTAAGTAATAAATGGAAAGTGATTCATTTTTGGGGTTTGGAAAGAACTATTTTCCCCCTTATTTTCCCTTCGTTCAGGAAAGTATTTTCTTTCATTTTGTATCCTAAACTCATGAAATGAACATTTTCATTTCTTGATGCTTACTTTCCGCGAACCAAACGTGGCAAAAAGACCCTCTCACACACACACACACACACACACATATCTTTACAGCCATAATCTTTCAACTCATCATCATTTTGACAACTTTTCAAGCGACCAATTTCATAGAAGATACAAAAGCTAATCATGGTCACAAGATCTAAAACTTAATGCCTTCTTCTTCTTTTTTAATAGGAGTTGATTTCATTAGTAATCAAGCCATAGAAACAGGCCAGAGTCTAACAGAACTTACATAACAAGATCCGGGAACTTAGATAACCTATCTAAGCAAACTAAACTCATTAAAGTCTAATGGGACGCTCGCATGAAGCAAGCACAACCTCACTTCCTAAGGAAAAATCATTCATCTAGTCATTTTTGCCGACACGCGATTGTGGTACAAATAACTAGAAACATCTTAGAAAAGCTAATAGAGATTACCCCTACCTAAACAAGACTTGCATCAAATGTCTAATAGCAAACACTAAAATATAGCAGTTAAAAACCTCAGCAACAGGTTGGTCTTCTTGCTCTTTGAAATCTGTTGACTCGAATTGAACCCTAGCCTAACAGCCCAAGCCAAAATCCGAGCTAAATAAAAAGAAGCCCAATAAGGTTGCCTGGCCATCACCGCCACAACCAACAACAGATCCTCCGGCGGCTTGCCTTTCTGCCACACCATCTTTCCTCTAACAATGAACACCAAAATCAGACGAATCTGATTGGGAGCAAGTATCTTCGCTACCTCTCTCTGGTAAGCCTTAATCACTTGCATAAAAGATTGATTGGAAAAGAACCAATCTACACTACAACGTAGATCAAGCAATCGCCCTTGTCGTCAATTCAATCGGGAATGGCACCTGAGGACGTCAACCTTGATACCTGCACGCCGACTCTCTCAACTGCAAAACCGCTGGCATGCTTGATCTGCACCAATTTCCCCACCAACACCAAATCAAACCTAGGTACCAAGCACAAACGGTCGAGCCACCAGATCCAAACCTGGCCAAAATCAAGACGCCGCCGACGAAGACAGCGCTCAAACCACCTATCCACTGCACGACACTTCGACCCTCTCCCACCTTCAAACCAGTGGCCGCTGCTAGCCGGAAACGGCTCTAGACACGGTCAGCCAACTAGTCGCCGCTTCACAAAACCCTAGGAGAGCCCTTTTAGAAACATTGTTTGCTATTACCTCAATGCCTTCCTTTTGTATACTCTTCAAGCTTTCAATTTTGATCTCTTTGGCTTTGTCTTTTTTTTTTCCTTTGTTTATTTATTTTTTTTAAATTCTTAGCCCATCCCACCTTTATATATCTTATATAATTAAGTCAATTATTGAGAGAATGATTAAATTTTTGAACTACCATATATACCCTCACATAATACAAATATTAATAAACAAATTATTTCTATATGAGGATAAGATAGTCAATAGACTATATCATATTTAAAAAATTTGCAATACCTCCCATATGAAAAAAAGGAGAAACTTCCCCAAAATTAAGAGAGAAATTGCTGTAACTTTTTTTAATTTTAAAAAAAATAAAAAAATAAAAATCAATTGACATGTGCGGTCATGCGGAGCATATGTTAAGAGGCTAGTGTCAGTGAGAATCGATCTTATAACCTTTATAATATTGAAATTATAACTTACTACTATGTCACAACTTTAATTTTGATTGCCTTGATTGCCTTAGAGGATTTTGTATTCGAACTTTACTTTGCAGTAAAGATGGGGTCAATACTCCTCCCCATACTTAATTTTTTTTTTGTATCACTCTTGCAAAAATCTTACAATCCAGCCCCTTAGGATGAGTCCAAGCGGTGATTGTCCGTTTAGTCTTTTCGGATAATCCTACCCTGTTGTTTTCCTGTGACCAACTTTAAGGGTCAACAGGTTATGACTTCAGTCCTTTATAATATTATCCATCCTTGCTGCAAGGGTTCTCTTCTCCATTAAGCTAGTTACTAATCAGGAGAGTTCATTTAACTATGTCTTTAGGTTCTTGTCTGATTTAACACATCTGGCAAATTGAATAAAATTACCTACCAAAACTCAGCACCAAGGAACTTGGATTTTAGAACCAGCTGATTAATTCTACATACTTTACAAAAAATGTAAGCACATCAAGTGCTTCCCAAGATATCAGCCACAAGGACAATTTGATATTGAACTCAACCAATCTCAACATCACTAGATTTGCAGATTCTGTAATCTTCATGTTCTAATCTTTAAGCTCCGCCGATTAACTAGATTAACTAGAACCAATTTGAAACGGGAAAATCTCGTAGCTTGCTAAGATGTCTCTCCATGTCCTTTCTGGTCTTATTCCACTCTTCCCTCTCTATCACTGTGGTGGGATCATCTTTTTCACTCTGAAAGGATACAAAACTGCGAATCAGATAATCCATAGATGAAGTTTATTTAAAGAAACTGAGTTGGATCAGAGTGGGTTACCCCATGAACTATTCTGAAGGAGTTGCCATTGTCACGTATTACAAGCAGATCATGTCTTCTATCTCTGGTTCTTCCTCCAGGAACACTGACCTATAGAAGCCATAACAACCATTCATCCAGCATAAGAAAGCTAACTTCTGAGTAGACATATATCTTTAATCATCGGTGTAATACTTCTAATGGTATTCAGTGCAATTCTAACTTATAACGACATCCAAGCATTAATCAAGTAAAAAAATATCCTGCCACAATTCTCCATTGCCTAATTGGAAGTTTTCCTTACTGGTTCCATAGGTCAAAATATGGGGAAGAACAGTCGCATGGCAAGTTGGCAACTATGCAGTTTTAATTGAACATAGTTACATGAAGTAATTCCATAAGGCAAATAGAATAAAGTAATGAACCCTACATGAAGTGCACGCATCAGCATTCACTAAATCAGATTCTAAGATGATATTCTTACTGAATCATACAACACAGTGTAGTGGCAACTATTACACAATATAGCTATTTATATAATTGTTTTTTTGACCTTGACTATAAACTCCACTCGGTGTAGTCAATCTGAAGACATAGGGTGATTAAGTATGGACCTAAAATATCCACGTTGTCACAATATACCAACTTGTACAGATCTAAACCAAAATCCTCAACAATAAGGTCAGCTCTTAACTCACACAAGCATTATAGGCACTGCTGTTATGTTTTTTCACAAACTGACGGTCACAGAAAATATTCACCTAAACTGATAAGGCTCCCTAAAAGTATTAAATTTAGAAGGCATTATTTAGGATATAACCTGTCAAATTTCAATTCTGAAAGCGAAACATAAAACATAGAACTCTCACCAGGACTTTTGCTCTGCTAATAGACTTTGTCTTGGAATCAATCACATAAATCTCTTCAAAATCCAGTACAAAATCAGGGTCTCCCAAGCGCCGGTTCCTGTAATGCTTTGTCAAATAAACCTGAAACCGAAAAGCAGTCTAGTGAGTGATGCAATTGCTGGAAAAAGACACCCATTTACAAAGAAAGCAGAGAAATAAGAACACCAATCCACTTGGATACTCAAAATTATCAATCTTGAAAAAGACCAACTGTGTCTACTATACTTATAGCCTTTTAATTCTACATCCAGAGCCATTCTCACGGAATCAAAATGCAGTTGTATCAATCCTTCCCATTGATAGCTGTACAAAACAGTACCAAACATACACAGTTCACTCATACCTTAAAAACGTCCCTCTCGGTCTTGTACAATGGGTCTCTAGGAGCATCAATCGGCGGTTCCGTCACATTGTAGCAGCTATATTCACTCTGGGCACATCGAATGTACTGACATGTGCGGCAACCAAAGAATAAACAAACTAAGCATCACTAAAGAAGTAATGAACCATACTAAATTGACACTAAATCTTAATAATTTGATTTAAATTATAAATTTTAGAGTAGTACCTTGTCAGGCATTGGAGCTAAAACCCTAGGAATGGCATAAACATCTGTATCCGGAGGAGTAACATACATCTACATACAAAAAAAAAAAAAAATCATATACAAAAGTCCATCATAAAGCCTGAAAATTTAAGCAATTTATTCCGGTAACCAAAATTTGAATATGAAAATTAAATTGCAGACCTCTCTGAAATCAAAGACGTCGTTATCGGGGTCCGGCGGTTTTCTTATAAAGAAATCGCAATCGAGCAAGCTAATCTTGTGAAACTCGTCCTCGTTGATCCGATAATCCACCACCATCTCGGAGTCCCAGCCCTGCGTGAACACGAAGCTCTTGCTCGGCACCATGGCGATGTCGACATCACCGTTGGCGGCGTCGACTGCGGCGGACGCGGCGGCGAGGGGGTCGTACTCGATGTCGAAGTCCTTTTTGTTGTCGACCTCCTCGAGCTCCTCAACGTCCATGTCGTAGTCGTCGGGGCCGCCTCCGTCGCCGTCGCCATCGTCGGCGCGGACGAGGAAGGAGGGGCGGTTGAGGGCTGGTTTGGGTTTGAGGGAGCGGAAGGGGAGGGGGTGGGAAGAGTGGAGGAGGAGAGGTGTGGTGGGTGTGAAGAGAGGTTTGTGGGTGAAGAGCGGCGGCGGCGGCGGCGGAGAGAGGAAGAGAGCGGTGGCCCTCATGGCTCTTCGGGGGTTTTGGATGAGAGCAAATGAGGACTGAAGGAGTGAGCTCAACACTTGTCAGCGCGCCATATCCATTATAAACGTAAAAATATTGAATTACTGAATTATTTTTGGAACAAAATTCAAGCGTTGGGATTATTAATTTTTATGAGTTGACCGAATTTAAAACTGATTTTTACCTTATTGATCTTGGAGATTTAAATTTGAAAATCACGTTAGTTGATATTGAATGAAAATATTCACTGATAAATGTGTAAGTTTAATCATAAGTGAAATTTGTTTCGGTAAGTTTAATCAGGAATGAAATTTGTTTTGGTAAATTACAGTTTAGATTATAGCAGTTTAATATACCGAACATATTTGTCATTTTTCACACGTGAGATCAAAAAGAGTTGAGAGGCGTTGAAGAGATAGTAGGGAAAGAAGAAGGGATTGTCGATGACAATTTCAACATCAGTGGCCAAATACCACACTGAGTTACAACTTAAAATGTAGTTTTCATAGAGTTTTTAATGTCAAATGACTATTAGAAATCAACACGCTTTAAAAAATAGACAAAATACAAATGTACTTCAAATAGACTAATACAGAATGACCAGACTTAAAACGTGACATTATATTTAAGAGTCTCAATTCTACGCTCTTCTGCAACATTATCTACACCTACACCTATGATGCGCTTTGAAGCAAAGGTTTGTGTTAAATTCCAAAGGAAGCTTTAACCTAGAACCAAGTCGGGCCCGGACTCGGGCCAGAACAAACCCGGCCGATCCTCTTCCCTCAGTTGGTGTTTTTTTTTTTTTCTCGGGAAAACAAAGAAAGAAGACGAAAAGTTTCAAAGCACGCAGCATCTCAAAATTTTCAGTTAAGAGACTTCCACAAAAAGATTCCCCTGCTATCCCGCCCAATCGAATTCCCCTATCTTAAATCCCCCCTCTGTCTCTCTCTCTTTTTCTCTCTCTAGATTAAAGTCCATCTAATTAGGGCTTACCTGGTCCCCAAATGCCCTCTCCCCCAATCTTAATTCTCCAATCTCCGATCCCGATTATACCCTAGAATTCTCCGACTCTTGTCCAATGGACGACCAGAAGGCCGACCCCGAATCCTCGAGGGCCTCCACCTCGTTTCTCAAAGCCGGCGACCGGCAAATGTTCACGGTGGAGCTCCGACCCGGCGAGACCACCATAGTCTCCTGGAAGAAGCTCGTCAGGGACACTAACAAGGTCAATGGCCTGCCTCCCCCCACTGCCACTGCCCCTGACCCTCCCCCCAGCGCTCACCCTAGCCTCGAGTCTCGTATAGCTCCGGTGAGACCCTCGAATTCGAATGCGTTTGGTGATTCCGTACATTATTCACTGTGATTAAATTGCAGGGTTTCTGTAATTTTTTTTTTGGTTTACAGTGGATATTTTTTTTTTATATTTGTTTTTTTCGGTTTTCTGGTGAACTTGTTAATGAGTTGCTCTTTCTAGTTATGGACTTTGCTGGGGTAGCTTATGGCTTGTTTTCGAACTATGAGTTATTCTAAGTTGGGAATGCAGCATCTGATTTTACATAGCATGAATGTGTTTGTTAAATTGAGATTTTCGTCTAACAGTGTGTCGTGTATTGAGGGAATTAAGTTCATGTCATGGCTATATATCAGGTTTAGTGCATAAGAGATATACATGATCTGCATTTTTAGCCTTAAGATGGCAATTTGATAAGGTCAGCTGTTTATATGATGCACGGTGATGGTAGTTTTATCTTTTTTATTAATCGAGCATCACATTTTCTAGGTGCAACCTTCTGGAGAGGGAGAGGGAGAGGGAGAGGAAGGGAAAGATGAAGCTGCGCCGAATCGTTTTAGTGCTGTGATTGAGAAAATTGAGCGCCTTTATATGGTATTTTAATTCTAGTGTTAGTAATGCTGCTTATTTCGCTCTTAGTTTCATTGGCTTTGTGTAACTTGGTGTTATATAATCATTATGATAACAGGGTAAAGATAGTAGCGACGATGAAGATCAAAATATTCCTGATGACGATCAGTATGATACTGAGGACTCTTTTATTGATGATGCTGAGTTGGTGGGTATCTCTATCTATTGATTTTTCATGTATATAGTGGCCGGCAACTGTGCTGATATGTTTCTATTGTTCCTTCACTATGTGTTATGCAGGATGAATATTTTGAAGTTGATAATTCAGCAATAAAACATGACGGATTCTTTGTTAACAGGGGCCAACTAGAACGGATGTAGGTTTCCTTAGTCTTTTTTCTCATTCTGTATATAATTTTCTGATATATTATTTTTGTTATTGTAGAATTTTATCTGATTAGGTTCTGATGTTTTCTTCCCTGTCCCTAGAAACACAACTGCTGCATTACCTAACCAGCAACCAAAGAAAAGGAGAAGAAAAGAGGCAAAGAGCCCTGGTGAAACTGATGACAGTCATGTGCCAAATAAACAAGCAAAGTTAGGTAAGACAGCAGCAGCAAAGATTGCATCAGGACTTGCAAAGAACGCATCTGCTCTCACTACCATTGCTGTAACCACGGAACAACGTGAAGATGTGAAATTTCAGAATCCATTGAATTCTTCCGGTTATTCATCCACTAAAAAGTCTGCTGATTCTAAAACAGTTATGAATCCTTCTCCTTTGAAAGCATTGGATGGAGATGCTGCTGCACTGCAAGCAGAGGTGAAGGATATTGATAAGTCGAAGTCAGGAATCCTGCTTCCTAAGGACTCGAGTAATAGATTTAAAGATGCCGGTGGGTCCTCTGATGCATCGTATCATAAGTATCATGATAAAAATGCTTATTCGCAAACCAAAACCCAGTCGGGTAGACTATCTAGCAACGCTGATGAGCTGGAATCATCAGTTCGGGCAAAAGTGAAAAATGGGATCCGTCAACTGCCTGACCTTAACCTCTCCGACGGGAAGTACTCCGTTCCAACTACAGTGAGTACTTTTGATATATATCTATTTCTCATTGTGATTGTTTCTCTTTAAGTAATGTGCTGTGTGGGCCAAATAAACAGGAGGTGTGATAAGATTGAAGTTATAGTTCAGCCCAACTTTGTTCCTTTGATGCATGTGCATATTTTCTTCTTGTACTTTTCTCAGCGAGGGTAGTTTCAATTGTGAAAATTGGCATTGCGCAGAAAACTTCACATGTAAACCGAAAGGAGGGTTCTAGTGTAAGGCCAAAGGGTTCGATGCTTGAAAAGGCTATTAGGGAGTTGGAGCGGATGGTTGCAGAATGTAAGAAATATTCCTTTGATTTTCCATCCTATTTTTTGTCTTAAAGTGATAATTTTGCATTTGTTTCAGTTGCTTCTTCAGACTATAGATATTGATTCAAGGAAACTACTTGCTAATAATTTTGTATTCTGTGTACAATGACAATCTCAGCAAGGCCACCTACTATGGAGAATGCAGAGGGAGATAATTCATCCCAAGCAATTAAAAGGAGATTGCCTAGAGAAATAAAGATGAAGCTTGCTAAAGTTGCTAGACTAGCGGTACGTCCGGTAGCTGTTTTGATTAGAACTCTTGCTGCTGTGATTTATTACAGCTTTGTATTCACAAGTTCCAACACATACTCTCTTTTTTGCAGCAGGCTAGCCATGGAAAAATATCAAAAGAGTTACTTAACCGGCTTATGAGTATTCTTGGTCACTTAATACAGCTCAGGACGTTAAAGGTATCACACTATTTTTTTGTTTTTTTTGTTTTTGTTTCTTAATGAATAAGCTTGGACTCCCTGAATATTAAATTTTTACAGTGTTAATTATATATGACTTAAAATTGGTCTGGAACTGGTACTGCAATTTGACAAATATGGAGCATCCATATTGGCCTTTACTTTGGCAATATTTAGGAAGCCAGCCTAAGAGCTCCTGGGTCAGTTAGATACTGCTATGGGGTCATATTTCTAACTATAAATTTGCAAGAAGACTTGGGATTCTGAGTTCAATTCCAAGTATTGTTTACTTAGACATGAATAATGTTAGATCGACCCTTTAGGTGGTGGATGTATGTCTTCTTATTTGAAGGATATTTTTAGGTATGTTCTGTTGGGAGAAACAAATCTTCGTGTTACAATGACAGAGATATGACACACATAGTAAAGCCATTCATGATATAGTTATACAATAGTTTTTATGTCACGTGGTTGTTATGTATCTAGACTTCTTTTTTCTGTCTAAGATGCCATTATATGTGCTTTTTTCTTTTGCTGCAGAGAAACTTAAAGGTTATGATTAGTATGGGTCTATCAGCCAAAAAGGAGAAAGATGACAGGTTTCAACAGATCAAGAAGGAAGTTATAGATATGGTTAAGATAAATGTATCCTCTTTGGAGTCTAAGGTATGTGTAGCGCAGCCTTGCTGGTTTTTAATGTGTGATGCCTTTCTGGTGGGGTGAATGGTGATCAATGATTGATGGAACTGGAATAATCATATTGAGACTATTATTCAAGTTATATATTTTTATCTGGATTATATGAAGTCATGATATGGTATCTTTTTTATTCTATTGCATATCACATTTCTCCTCGAGCCCCAAGGCCAATGTGTTTTTGGCTCTGGACATTTGTCCCATCTAGTGTTCCCTTTGCCTTTATGGAAAATTCAGTTTGCTTTCCTTTGAGAGTTCTTTTATTTGTTTTTGTTGCTCTCTACTGCCATCTTCCATCTACATCGAGCTTTGACTTTGTCATTCAGAGGTCATTCTGTTTTCTGGGGCTCTGGCATCAATTTTGTACATTTCTTGGTCAGTCTGTATCAACCAGCTTTTTTTTTCTCTTGCCAGTTGCCACTTGTCTTTGTTGCTTCCTTCTACTCTATTTGCTCACACTTCTTCATTTTTAGCATATCTTTGCTGCAATTAGAATTGTGAAACTTTCGGGAAATCCTGTCATTTGTTTGCTGATCAGTACATCCTACTGCCTTTGGAGTAATATTTGGTCCTCTGCTATAATATCTTTCTTTACTTTTATTCGTTCCTTTCTGCTGCTTGTATTATGTCTGAAATCCAATATTAGAATAACTTCTGCATGTGAGACAAATGTAAAATGAATGATTATCTTCTTAGGCATTGGAACAAGCTGGAGCCTCCGATGATTTTCAAGAAATAGCCTCTGGAGCAAAAGAAGTCTCTAAAAGAAAGTTGAGCATGGATCCTGTATTAGAGGACAAGATTTGTGACCTCTATGACCTTTATGTTGATGTACTGATTCAAACTCGCAATTTCCATTTGTGAAAGTTTTGTTTCTTCTTTTCGGCTTGTTTCAATCCTCTGCTCCTTATTTCCTGTTCTAGGGGCTGGATGAAGATATAGGTCCACAAATAAGAAAGCTCTATGCTGAGGTATCTTTCAGGGTGTTTTTCCTTGTTTTAGGGTTTTATGGTTTGCAGTTCAGATTTTGCCATTTCACTCCCTTAGATATAAATTCTATGACCTATCTGGTTGGTCTTTGTTAGGCCTGTCATTTTGTAATGCAGTATTTATTACTTACTGTTTGGTAATGTTCTTGAAGCTTTCCTGATGTTAATCTAATCTGAAACAGCTAGCGGGATTGTGGCCTAGTGGTTTCATGGACAATCATGGCATCAAAAGTGCAATTTGTCGGGCAAAAGATAGACAGAGGGAGCGATACAGCCAAAATAAAGTATGTAAAGCTTAGATCCCGAATCCAAAACCCCCAGTTATTTTCATGCATTTACTTGTAATTTTTGACGTCCAATTTTTGCTTGGATGAAGTTGATCATATAATCATTCGGTCTAGATATGAGATGACCAAATATTAGATCAGCACATTCATTGCTGGATATATGGGTGCAGGAAGTAATGCAACTTTTGTGTGGATATTTACCTCTACTGTTTCTATTTTTCTTGTTCCTACTCCGTTTCTCTCATTGTGGGTATCATCTAATGCTCTGAAAGTAGTTACATTGATTGATATGTGGACAATTTCTCTCAAACTTTTCTTCAGGATCAGGAGAAAATGAGGAGGAAAAAGATGTTGACTCCAAAATTAGATGAGTCTGTTCGAGTTGACGCAAGTTCAATTCCCCAGCAACAGTACATACGAGAGAGATTGGCAACCGAACCTGGCAGTCATGGTTCAGGGAACAAGCCTGTATCAGGTACAACAGCAGCTGTGAGGATACCCAGTCCAATAAACGGTCCTAGCTTTGACAGGCTTAAACAAGAGAAGCTCAAGGGAAGTGCAAGTAATTCCCCTGATGACACGAGGGTCGGAGATGGTGCATTGGTAAAGAAAAAGGTGAAGAGGAAGCCAGATCAAGAGTTGGATGAAACTCGGATACGGCCAGAAAAATTACCTTCCCAACAAGGTGAGGAAAGACAAAAGTCATTGAAGCAGGCGGCTGGTGTACCCCATAAGTCAAACCATCAATCCAGCGGCCTTCCTAGCGTTGAGCAGTCTAGCTGACATAATATAGCCTAATTAGGAAGTTTACAACATAAGAATGTGTGTAACAGAGCCTTCATTTTTTTTTCTTTTTGTTTCCTTTTTTGTTTCTTTCTTTTTCTTTGGTTTGGCTTCATTCATTGTGACTTACTGATTGTTGCCATTTTTGTAATTATTAATGTTACTACATGGTGCTTATGGATTAGGGATTCAGATTTAAATAGAGATAGCAAAAAGCTGTAATTTTCTTGTGCAATGTAGTTCATCGTCTTTTTCAGCGTGTCATATTTTGGCCTTATCATTCAATTTGATGATCCATGTGCCTAATAAACAATGAAATTTTACCACACCATTTTTCTTACTGCAAAACAATGACTTGCTAATGCAATGAAATTGCCCCAATGCAGGCTAGTGTCGTACAAGTTTTTGAAAGTGGGCGTGTTAGCCCACTTGGATTGGAATCGGAGAGAGAAGTTGGAGACAAAATCAATGGGGAAGATGAGGTTACATTTAACTTATCATCTCTTTGCCAATCGGATATGGTATATAATAGCAGAAAGTAAACGCTTGAAGTCTCAACACCTAAAAATCAGTTCATAATGCCAAGAACTTAGTTTTGATCTCTGACAGAAAAGCTTGAAAATTCAATTGATTATTTGCAAACTAGATTTTCAAGCATTTGACTCCCAACTGCCACCAGTTTGTGACTAGCAGGTTTGAGGGGTCTTTTGCTTCGTGCGCTTGCGGCGGGGGATTAGTCTGGTTTTACTGGGATACCCTCATAGACCTCAGTCTGAATACTGATCGATGGGGTGTGTTACTAACTTAATAATGTAACCGAGATAGCATGATATCTTACCCCCGATAAAGAAAAAAAAATGTTAACGAGACAAATTGTAACAAAAATAAAATAAAGTTATCTAGTGTAATAAAATTACTAGCAGAAAAAAGAAAAGAAAAAAAGGGGTTATCTAACGGCGGCAGCTCCATTAAGCATTCCCGCCTTTTTGTTTTCCTCACTCTCTTATTTCCTTTTTCCTTCCCCAATTCAAAGCCTCACAGACCGCTCTCACTCAAATACCCTAATTCACTCCAACTTCCATTACTCAATTTCCCCAATTCAATTTTCAAAATCTCCCCGGCGGTGCCGCCCACGATGCTCCAAACGCCGCCGTTTAAGGGCGCCAATGTCTTCATGTCGCGGAAGCTCGTCCCGCCGGAGATTTTCGACGCGCTTCACGACGCTCTCAAGCTCAACGGCGCCAATGTCGTCCTCTGCTCCGACCCCTCGCGCACCGGCCCCGACGATTACCACGTCATCGCTTCCTCCGATCACGTAATCAACTCCCATCCCTCTCTCAATTTCTCAGATTTCGCTCCGACCTTCACTTGGTTTCTGATTTGTGTTTCTTTTCTTGCAGGAAAAGTTTGAGGATCTCAGAGCCAAGGGTTGCCAACTGCTAGGTATGGTTCTCCCAATTTCACTGATTTTTATGAGTTTGTTGTGCCAATTCGGAAATCCACTATTCAAATTAGGAATTAGGGTTTATGATTACTAGACCATTGCGTGATTGGGAAAGAAATCTATAAGAAATGTTACTGTTGTCTGGGTTCTGATGAATCAAAGAGTCTATTTAGTCACACTTAAGCAGCATATAGATGGCGGAACTCGAAGTGAACAATGAAGTGAAAGCTCAATTGGGTAGTAATTAAACCATGAAACTTGGGAACATATAGATGGCCGAACTTGAAGTGAGCAATGAAGTGAAAGCTCAATTGGGTAGTAATTAAACCATGAAACTTGGAAACTTACTTTATAAATTTCGATGTTAGTGGTATGAATGACTCGTGAGTTCAGTTCGGTTTTTGGGAAATAGTGCTGATACCTGGGCATGTGTTTCTGATGGTTGGACAGGTCCTCAATGCGTGTTTTCTTGTGCGAACGAGCATAGGTCGCTGCCTAAACAAAAGTTTACTTGTTGCCTAGCATTGGATGGTGTCAATGTACTTGCCTCTGGTTTTGAGGCAGATGAAAAGGTATTGCGCCTGCGGTATGTGCATGTATTTTTTTTTTTCATTTTTGGACTTGCTGAAGAATTTAGTGGTATTAGGGGTAACACCTGTTACTTATCTTTGATGATCACTCATTTGAAATTTATATTGATTGACTGAAATTATGTTGTAGTTGTGAAATCCAATTTCAAATCATTCTATATCTGCTATTTCTCCTTCATAAAGTTTTCAGTCTACTTTCATTTTCAATTTTCTTGTACTTTTACTATTTTGGAACTGCTCTCTCTCTCTCTCTCTCTCTCTCTCCCCCTCTCTGTGTATGTATGTGTGTGTGGTTTTTCTTTTCTTTTGGTAGCTTCATCCCTGTTTAATCAGGTTTATAGCATGATTTCAGCATGAGCAATTTTTAGGAGCGTTCTGGTTACTGGTTGAGAACTTTCTCTCTCTTTGGTTACTGATTTTGTTTATAATTGCGTTGCAGGTTAAGATAAAGAACTTAGTAACATCAATGGGGGGAGTTTTACATACTAAAACATCTTTGGATGTTAGCTTTGTCATTGCAAAGAATGTCTTGGCTGCAAAATACAAGGCAAGTAACTATACTGTTCTTTTTCACATTCCACCTTTTGATTTCTTTCTGCATCAATCTTGTTAAAATTTGAATTTTACGTACATTTCAGCGAATAACAAAATGTTAGAACTGATGTACCAAGCCACACTATACCTGATCTCGTAAAATTTGGATATGCTTGTACTTGAGTCACTTCTAACTAGAATCCAAAGATGCAGAATTCTCTCAGTCACTTTAGAGATGGTGTTTGAGTTATATATCATTGGTAAAAATTTATATATTTGGGTTCTGATGGATCACTTAGAGTTTAAGGAAAAGGTAAATTTTGAAAAAGGTGTGAGTTATGGCAGGTTTCTTATCTCAAGGAGATATATGACTAGTATTCTCCCCCCTTCTTATGCAGTGGGCTGTAAATACATTGAAGAAGCCAGTTGTTACTATTAATTGGTTATATCAATGCTGCAATGAACATCGCATTGTTCCTCAAGAATCCTTTAGGGTTCTTCCTGTTTCTGGTTTGACGATCTGTGTTACCAGAATTCCATCAGGTTTATCTACTGTTCTTCTGTAAGAAGTGTGTTGTTATATATATTATATTATTTATATATATATATAAATATAAATATTTTTTTTTTTAATTTTCATTGCTAATGTGCTCGTCTCTTTCAGATGAACGGAAGAAGATTGAAAATCTTATCACAGAAAATGGTGGACAGTATTCTGCTGAACTTACAAGGAAGTGCACACATTTGATTTGTGATATATCCTTTTATGGTGCTTAATATAAAGGCACAAATCTGAATCATATTCCTAGTTTTCTAGGATAGACCTGCATTTTAAGCATCTTCATGAAGCAAAGCCTTTTATTATCTATAATAGTGGGCTGTCTAAGATCATGTCTTCACTTTAATATAAACCAACACCACACTTTCGTTGCTAATGTGCTCGTCTAAGATCATGTCTTCATTTTTTTTTTAATTTTTAATTTTTTTTTTTATCTAGGCCTGCAATTTCTGTAGTGAGGAATATCATTTACATCTGTTTTGATGTTTCAGTTTTTGTCAGTTCTTCGTGCATGTTATTGTTTTTGCAATTCCATTTAGGAACATGTTTCGATCTTCGTCTGCATCAGCATTGACTTTCAAACTTAATGTGTTATATGAGTCTTCCTGCATTGTTTTTTTTGACTGCTTGCACGCTCCAGAAGGTGATAAATACAAGGTTGCACGAATGTGGGGTCATATTTATATTGTAACTCGGAAATGGTTTGATCAATCGATTGCTAGAAGAGGTAATGCTTTACCATGGCTTTATAGCCTTTGAATTTATGGAGTTTTGCTATCGATTTCTTTCATTTTTGTTGTGTAGTCTGACCTTGAAATCTCTGTACAACTCTCCTTTTTTTTTTTTTTTTGGGATTAATAGCTTGTCTCAGTGAAGAGTCCTTTCCAGTTCAAGGTGGTTCTCTATTTTCAAAGAAGATTGCAAAGGGTTGCTTTGCTTCACAAAATAGCCAAAGCAACTGTAGTGGGCAGTTGCAAGCTGTACCACCATCGGTGGTTGCAGATTCAAATTTTACAGCTGCTACTTGTGGTGGGATTGTGGATTCTGATTTAGAAGCTACTGTCTCACAAACCATGCTTCCAACATTTTCTTGTGCCCCTTTATCTTGTAAAGAGGGGGATATCAAAGTCCCTCCCTTGGAATCAAAATGTGAGGTGGCCCTTGAAGATTGTGTTGCTGATGATTCTCAGTCTGAAGACAATGACCTGTACTTGTCAGAATGTAAAATATCACTTGTTGGCTTCGAAGCTTCTGAAATGCGTAGATTGGTTAATATTATTCGCAGAGGTGGGGGCTCCCGTTATATGTCATTCAATGACAGGTTGACACACATAGTAGTTGGAACTCCTTCTGAAATGTAAGTCTGTTTCTCTTTGTGGTAGAACACTAAAGACCTAGTGGTTTCAATCTCTCACATGCTTATATTATTCCACAGTGAAAAGAAGGAGGTAAGGGGATTTGCAGCTTTAGGTGTCATTCATGTGGTTAGAGCCACCTGGCTTGACGATTGTGATCGTGAGAAGAAAGAGATACCAGTTCTCCAGAGGCACAGTGCCTGTGATATACTTCTCCCTAAAGGTTTGCTAATTATTATCTTTAAAGTGCGCACTTAAATTTTTTATCTGTTATGTATTTGTTCAAGTCAGCATATGTTACAACTTATGTGATTAAATTTCAATAGTAGCTGTAGCTTTATGCTTTCAAATATATATATATATATATATATATATATTTTTTTTTTTTTTTTTCTTTCAAGCAGACATTCCTATTAATTTTGTTTCTCCATTCTCCTCCAGGAGCACTGACAGGTACGAGTGGTATTATTCAAGGGAAAATTTCAACAATTCCTCAGAGGATGCCTTCTGATCAGTTATGTGGTAATAGGAGTACGGCAACTGGAATGGATTCATTGGAGAAAAATAGAGAGGAGGTATTAGAAATGAATAGGAACGATGACAGGTCTGTGAAAGAAGCAGTTGGATCATTCGATAAGAATAAACTTCCTGTCATAAAGGATAAAAGTAAGGTCCAGTTACATGACAAAACAAGGGGTCAACAGAAGATACAACATGAATCAGGTGTTCAAAATGGCAAACCATCTTCCGTATTTAAGGGGAAATTTTTCCGCTTTTCAAATTCCTTTCCTGAAGGCAGGGTAAATTCTTAAATACATACTGAACCAGAATGATCCTTGCAAGTTCATAATATATATGTATATAATTTTGTTTTTGTTCTCATTGAATTTCCAGAGAGGTGAAATTATTGAATGGGTAAATCAAGGGGGAGGATTGGTAATTGATACTCATTTTAAACAGAAGGCTCACTTCACTATTGAGTGTCATGGTGTGATACCCAGATCTGTGGACACTACTCGAACTACATATGTATCAAGTCACTGGATCCGGTCATGTTTGGAGGTATATATGCATTTTCCTTGCAATACTACTTGTTTTGTTCTTAGCTTTGTATGATCATATCTTGAGAGTTCTTGGAATAACTATTACACAGTACATCACTAAATGCATGTTTGACACACATCATAGATCTGATCGTGTCTGCCACTTGATCGGGAAGACAAAAGACAAGAGAAACTATTTCTAAATACTTTTTCTTTTTCTTCCATCTCTTAGATGAGAATGAATAGTTTGAATTTTGGGTGGTAGGACAACAAATCTAGTTTCTTTGAGGCTGAAAATGTTTCCTCTCACGAACAAGGTGGCTTCAGGAGAGGGAGCTTAAATTGGAATTTTGTATGGGTCATCGATAGGAATTACAAGTATATCACTAAAGGGTTGGTTTTGTTTTGCATTTTCTGCTGTTCACTTTTTGTACAAAATAACTAAAGGAACAAGGAAGATTGAGATGATTCTTTCCCTTTCTGTATATCTTGATTTCCTCAAGCCCTATATTATCGGTCACTATGAAGCTGATTTTATATTTTAGTTGTTAAGCTGATTTTAATCATTGGATCCATATAACTAAGACCTATGCCATTCACATCTGCATTTTTACCACACAATCCAAGATGTAGACTCTAGAGGTCTTGAATTACTTTGAACTGTTCCATATATCTGTTACTGCTGTTTATACTATTGCCATTTTACATCTGTATTTAATCACTTTGATTAGCTCTTAGTTTAGTGAATCAGATTTTGTATTCTACTCATAGAAAATGCTAATCGGATTAAATATTACTATTTAAGGATGGATGCTTGCTGGATGTTAGTAATCACATTCTCTATACTCCTCTTCCCTGCCGGACTCCGTTGCCTGGATTTGAAAGCTTTCGGTTTTCTGTTTCACAATATGAAGAGAAAGATAGATTGTTACTAAGAAATCTGTGTTTTACACTGGGAGCTAAATTTGTGGAAAAACTGAATAAGAAGGTTACCCATTTGTTATGCAAGTTTACCAGTGGAAGTAAGTATGAGGCTGCTTGTAAATGGGGAATACACCGAATTACCTGTGACTGGTTATATGAGTGCGTGAAGCAGGTATGCTTGCATTATCCTTGTCTGTACCAGTGTGCAAGTATGCATGTGGGAATTAAATAAATCATTTCTTGCTAAGGTATCGAATTTTCTGCTTAAACTCTTCTCTAATCTTTGACTGCTTGGCAGAATAAAGTCATTGCTCTTGACCAATTTTATCCTAAAGAAGTTACTGCTGAAGATCGAGAGGCAGGGTTATGCACTACAAGTCAGTATCCTACACAAGATGTTCGAATGATATCTGTAGGCAATCCATCTCAATGTCCAAGTCAATCACAGGATCGGAGCTTCTCACCACCTCAAGCCATTGGTCGTAGAAATGACAATATCAGGGAAGAAGCCAAAGCATCAAGTTGCAATAAAAAGGCAAGGGTTTTGGAAGATGTTGACCAAAGCAGTCTTCTTTCTTCAGGGATAAGTTCAAGCATTCCTTCCTATACAATTGGAGACAAGAAAGTGAACACTTTTGGTGAAGTATCCCAAGTTGTTCCTGATGTAGCTTCTGCTATTGAGGACTTGTTGGAGCAGACAACTAAGGTAAAAATGTTCCTGATCTTTAATAATCTTATGCGGCCTTTTAATTTTGTAGCTCTTCTCATTTATGTCTATTTTTTCTATGTAGATTCATGATCAGAATTCACCAGAGAGTGTATCCTTTTACCCATAGGCAGTAAGTTCCACTTTTGCAGTTTTAACTTTTGCATTAGTTGCAATCCTTGATTGTTAAACAGATATTTGCATCGGATTGTGAATTGCTTGGTCAAGACCTGCCGGGTTCTCACTCCGTGAGCGGACTATCGAGACACTGGTTAAAGAGGTGAAATTATCCATAAACCATATACATGTATTACTTATTTGTTTCCTTTCGGTAGCATGTCTTGCATAAGGAAACATGGATTTTCAGTTTTTCACTAACAAAATCTTGGTTTTCTTTTAGCCAGTTGAAGTTATTCTGGCAATTGTTCATATATAAATACTCATTAATCTTCTAATAATTTGCAATTGGGCTTCTGTATAGAGAAGCTGATCTGTATTTGTGTCTTATCAAATCTGTGAAGGGGTTCTGATCGCAGGGACAGCTTACTTTTTTTAGTGACAATTTCTTCCTTCAGAACATGACAAATCCCCCAAATATCATGCTGCAGGGTGCATAAAATGGATTACAAACTTAGATTTTACATGAAAAATTGAGTGCCATGCATATGCATTTTGGTTTTGCTATTTTGACTCAGATATTGAACGTATTTTCAGTGCTGGAAAGAAAGATGACATCAACAATCCTTCTGGAAAACAAACTGCTGGCTTGTACGATCAATTTAGTGAAACACAGACCGATTCTCAGGTTTCAGCTCCTACTCAACTCAACTGCATTTGTGGTTTTTTCTCTGGCTAAAGGATTGGTTGCTTATGCCATGCATTTCAAGGCATTATAATTCTGTTTTTGTACCATGAGGAAAGGGAGTTCTATAAACTTTGCCCAACCTGTGGCAATTCCGACACATTCCCTTCAACTAAAGCCTATCTCTTTACGTTTTGCATCCTCATGATACTGCTTAAATTACACCTGCAGGTTGTTGGATATGAGGAAGATTTGACAGGCCGGCAAATGCTTATAGACAGAGTTCGAACGCGAAGTAGTAGTAGGACTACTTCAAGTTCCTAGTGCAGTTCCACTCTGCAGGCTTCAAGGTATCAAATCCAGTTTGTTGAGAACCTCACACTGGTAGCACAGAAATTGCTGGTTTGATCTATGTGCTTTCCGCAAACACGCGAGAGCTACCAATTGTGAAAGATGAGGCTTTTGATAGGAACTGCATTTTTGGTAGATGCATTCCATGCCTGTTGTAGATCCTGTGTATAAAGACCGAAGCAGCACCTCATGGAAATATGACCAACAGTCTTCCCAATCTGCCTGCTCAATACTCGGAGTCACCGGGAAAATATTCAAAGGACTCGGAGATATTTCCCAGCATACAAGGAGATTAGTTGTTCATAATTTTTGTAATTTCTTAAAAACGTTAATTCCTATAGTGAATTTTCAGCTCCTTTTTTTCCTCCTTAAATTGTGCAGATAAACGGCCGGTGTTTATTATGTGGGCATGATTGCGTTTCCTTGATGATTGAGATAGTAACTTTAAAAAGATGCCCAGAAGGATCCAAAAAAAAAAAAAAATCCAAATTATCCACAAAAAAATTAAAAAGAAATTAAATTTGTCGATAATGTCATTAAGGAGATATTTAAGTGCACCCAAAAAAAAAAAAACTCCTGATATGAGTGATAATAACAAGAACAGATGCCCGCCATTTTGCTGCCATACATATGCTTTCATTTTTCTTTCACAATAATAAAAAAGAAAATAATAAAACAAAAATAAAAACTCCCAGAGAGCTGTGAAAACCAACATTCCTATATGGTGGCATGTTGCCTCATGTGCCAGGTGGCCATCGCCGTCGATATGAGCCACTCTGCCGCTTCACCTCCCAATCTGTGCCCCCTCCAGTTCTCAGGTAGCCCCGCCAAGCTATTCGGGTTCGGGTTCGGGTTCGAGATTCAGAAGAAGGACCGGCTCAAGAGGCGGCTCAAGTTCGTCGTCAGTGCGGAGCTCTCCAAGCCATTCGCTCTCAGTTTCGGCTTGGACTCTCAGGTCTCAACCACTCACTATTTAGTTTATTACTAAATTGATGTCTGAATATATCAATATTTGTTGCTATTTACCGTTGAATCTGTAAATCGGGTTTGTTCGTTTTGAGAATGATGAATCTGACCTGACACTGGTGCTGAATTTGAAGGGCTTTCAGCTTCATGATCCGTCGCAGTCGCGGAGGATTGGCCCTGTTCCTGGGGATATTGCAGAAATTGAAGCCTACTGCAGAATTTTTCGAAGTGCTGAACGACTACATACTGCATTGATGGAGACATTGTGCAATCCGTTGACCGGAGTATGTAGTGTTTATTATGACTTCCCGTCGGAGGAAAAGCCGCTGTTGGAGGATAAGATTGTGTCTGTGATTGGTTGCATGGTGTCACTGTTGAACAAAGCAAGGGAGGATGTGCTTTCGGGAAGATCAGCCATTATGAGCTCCTTTCGAGGGGATGTGGATGTCGGTGTGGTGGAGGATAAGCTTCCTCCGCTTGCGGTTTTCAGGAGTGAGCTGAAGAGGTGTTGCGAGAGCTTGCACGTTGCGCTTGAGGACTGGCTGATGCCTGGGGATGAGCAGAGCTTGGATGTGTGGAGGAAACTTCAGAGGCTGAAGAATGTGTGTTATGATTCTGGTTTTCCACGTGAGGAGGATTATCCGTGCAATACGCTTTTTGCTAATTGGACTCCTGTTTACTTATCGTCTTCTAAAGAGGATGTTGGCTCCGAAGATCCAGAGGTAGCTTTTTGGAGGGGTGGCCAGGTAACAGAAGAAGGTCTGGAGTGGTTGCTGGAGAGAGGATTTAAAACTATTGTTGACCTTAGGGCAGAGATTGTAAAAGACAATATATATCAGGCAGCCGTAGATGATGCTATTGCATCAGGGAAGGTGGAATTGATCAGAATTCCAGTTGAAGTTGGGACTGCACCTTCAATGGAGCAGGTTGAGAAATTCGCTAGTTTGGTTTCAGATTGCGGCAAAAAGCCAATCTATCTTCATAGCAAGGAAGGTCTGTGGAGGACATCTGCCATGGTTTCCAGATGGAGGCAGCACTTGACTCGCCGTGCTGTTCAGTCTCTTAATGGAGAAGTTGCAAAACCCTCAACTATGCAGAAAAGTTCCCTCCTTGAAAAGAAGAATGAGTCACTGGACACAATTCATGGTTCAAATGGGGTGCTACAAAAAAATGATTCTGTAGACAGGGATGAAGCAAATCTAAATGGGATCTGCAATGGCCTTATATCTATCCAAGGTATGACATCAGTTGAATCAGATGAAAGTGAACCTTTGGTGAACTTCTGCAGGGAAGTTGACCCCCTGAATGCTCAGGTTCCTCCTTGCAATATTTTCTCAAGAAAAGAAATGTCCAGGTTTCTTGAGAGAAAAAATATTGCACCACTCACTTATTTTAATTATCAGTTAAATAGGTTGAAGGTATTACCAATTTCCAGATATATGAATACTAAGCTAATGTGGAGAGGTGAGATTGTTGATACTGATCCAGTGCGGCAGGTTGCGGAGGCAGAAAATTCCAATGGGATACCTGATGCAAAACATCTGCTTCCAGAGTTCCAGATCTCTGCTTCTGGCAATGGGGAGTATTTGACTGGTGTTGGTAATGGTTCTGTAACTGCAGTCGTAAATGGATTTGGTGAAGGGCAGAAAGGTTCCTTGTTAGCCACTAATTTATCTACTAACGTGAGCAACAATCATTCTGAGAGTGTCTTATCTAAAGCAGTGAAGGAGGAAAGGAAGAGTAATGGTATAGCCCCTTTAGTTTCAAGTGATGATGAATTGGGATCAATTGAAGGGGATATGTGTGCTTCTGCAACCGGGGTTGTAAGGGTGCAGTCAAGAAAGAAAGCAGAGATGTTTTTGGTACGAACAGATGGATTCTCTTGTACCCGAGAAAAAGTGACAGAATCCTCCCTGGCCTTCACTCATCCAAGTACTCAGCAACAAATGCTTATGTGGAAATCTACACCAAAGACAGTATTAGTGTTAAAGAAGCTTGGGCATGAGCTCATGGAACAAGCTAAAGAGGTACCATATCACAATCAAGTATTTATTTGAAAATTATATTGTTTATTTATTTGAAAATTATATTGTTAACATTTTCTAGCCAGTGATATGATCTGATAGTAGAATATGTATTAATTCCTGAGTCTGCCTGTGCCATGTTTAGAGTAAGCACTTCCATTTCAATATGAATTGATTTACACATAGAAATTGTTTCCTTCCCTCCCTCTCCCCCACCCTTGAGGAGAAAGAAAAGAAGAAGAAAGCAACAAAACCCAAAATCTGGGGTGTATATCTCGCTTGATAGATCATTACATAGCATGTTTTACACAGCCAGTCCACCAGAAGAATGTCTCGTACAACTTATGCAATGAAGTTGTTCACTCAGTAATAGAGGTTGCTTATGCTAGGTTATACTTGAACTTAAAAAGAAAATTATGGGTAAACATGTTTTTGTGAACCTTCTTTGCAAGATGGAATCTTTTGTCAAGCAATTTAACATTCAATAGCATCTATGCAGACAAATGTGTGTGTGTGTGTGTGTGTGTGTGTATATGTATATATGTATTCATTTGTATCTATATTGGTGAATATATCACTAGAATTTGTGTCAGTTTATTTGTAAATCTATGGTTATTTGCTTTCTGAGTCCTTTTGCTCGAAATTCTCAGTTTTACTGTTTCTACGTGTAGGTTGTCTCCTTCTTGTATTACCAAGAGAAAATGAATGTTCTGGTGGAACCTGACGTGCACGATGTATTTGCTAGAATCCCAGGTTTTGGATTTGTTCAGACCTTCTACACCCAAGATACCGGGTAACAAACTTGTAACTAAATTCTAACAACGTTTAATTAGTTGTTTATGCACCTCGACCTTGTTAAAAATTCGCACTTGTTTTCTTTAGTGATCTGCATGAGAGGGTTGATTTTGTGGCATGTCTGGGAGGGGATGGGGTAATACTCCATGCTTCAAATCTATTCAAAGGTGCTGTTCCTCCCATCGTATCATTTAATCTTGGATCTCTTGGATTTTTGACTTCCCATACTGTAAGCTTCTTGGCCTCTATCTTTTAATTATGTTTTCTCTCACAGAGGGTTCTGCGTCTAACCCATCTTATACTTCTGATGTAGTTTGATGACTACAGGCAGGACTTAAGACAGGTCATCCATGGAAATAACACAAGTGATGGTGTTTATATAACTCTCAGAATGCGTCTCAGGTGTGAAATTTTTCGAAATGGTAAAGCGATGCCTGGAAAGGTATTTGATGTTTTGAATGAAATAGTTGTTGATCGAGGTTCGAATCCATACCTTTCTAAGATTGAATGTTATGAACGCGACCAGCTTATAACCAAGGTAAGGTTACTGCACCAAGCAATTGAATATACTATACTCTCTACACATAGTTATGTGTGTACACACACATACATATGTATTTATGTTGTGATAGCAACTATTATACGGACTACTTCTGGCATGACATATTTGGCGTTGCCATGCTATTTATTGACAAATACCATATATTTCAGGTCCAAGGTGATGGTGTCATTGTAGCCACACCTACAGGAAGTACTGCTTATTCTACAGCTGCAGGAGGTTCCATGGTAAATGCTTTTTAGTTTTATAGTCAGCATTTTATAATAATTGATACTTAGAAACATGCAGATTGAATGAAACTGGATTCTTGTTTCCAATAGTTGTTAGGTTTCAATCATGCGAGTTCATATCTTGCTGGTTGATTATTTAGACCAGATCATTCTGTATCTAACCTAGACAACACGAAATGCAGGTGCATCCAAATGTTCCTTGCATGTTGTTTACGCCAATCTGCCCACACTCCCTCTCATTTAGACCAGTTATACTTCCAGATTCTGCAAGCCTTGAATTAAAGGTAAAATTCCTCTCCCCATTTTTCTGTCTAGCATTGATTATCGGTTAAATGATTTTCCTATGTGGAATTGATGTTTCTAGTTTGACCTATCTCCCAATTTTTTGATAATGTTGATAATTAGTCATGTTGTAGCAAGCGGTTTTTATTCATTTGCAAGGTTAACACATTCATCATTTTGGACAGATTCCAGAGGATGCTCGAAGCAATGCCTGGGTTTCTTTTGATGGGAAGAGAAGGCAGCAACTCTCAAGGGGAGACTCTGTTCGAATAGCTATGAGCCAACACCCACTTCCAACTGTCAACAAGCGTGACCAAACAGGTGACTGGTTTCGAAGCTTGATTCGTTGCTTAAATTGGAATGAGAGGCTAGATCAAAAGGCCCTTTGAAACCACTCTTTATACTGTTGTACATGCTGTAGATCAGAACAAATCAAACTTAGAGTAAATATAATCTTTCACAAATGCTCCCCACAAGAGGGTAGAATTTTACGTATAAAGTATATACTGTTCTTCTCTCTTGTTACCGATGTATTTGTACACCATAATTATAGAGAAATAAAATTATACTTTGCAAGCTCTTTGTTTTTTTTTTTTTTTTTTTTTGGTGATTCTACTTTGCAAGCTCTTTGGATATGAACTGTTTAGGACTTCAGGTACTCTATTTGGTTCGAATCGATTATGGGCTTCCCGGCCGATACTTTTCTCGGGAATGGATCAGGCCCAGAAGGATGTGCTTGCTAGTCAGTGCATGCACGTACTAAACCTAAATTCACAGTTGGGGTTTTGAATTTGTCAAAGATCTGCAATGAACTTTGCATGTATCAAAAGTCTAGCTTAGACGTATAGTCATGGACCCTAATTTTATTTTGCGTTGCATCTAGTATCTCTTAGCTTATAACTCACTGTTGCAGGATATCTTCTATTTCAGCAGAAAATAAATAAATTACTAGGTTAGTTTTTTTTTCTTTTTCTTTTTTTGTTGAATGGTAAAAACAAAGCTTGAGGGATTAAAAACCGACTTAAAGATGCAGCCGAATTGAATAAGGATCTGCCAAACAAAATCACGATTACCGTTCTTAAGCAGTTGGATATTAGGGAAGCAGCAAGTACTAGTGTCCTCTCTAAGATGGACACACTATCAAGTTAATTAGATCAGCCAAAATTAAATCAGATCCACAAAAATGAAAAGAGAATATATTGAAATTGTAATTTTAATCCATGAAATATGATAATTGAAGTAATATTAAACTCTCTTAATAAATGATGTAAAAACATGGTAAGAAAGAGTTAAGAGTGGATATAGTAATAATTATTATTAGTCACATAATTAAATTCATTAATTCATTCCCCCTAAAATCTAAAAGGAAATATAAAATGGTAAAATTGGTGTTGTAAGATTATGATTTGGCAAGATATATTATGTGGAATTGAAAATAAAAATTTGTAATTGCTTACCTGACATGACACTTAGAATTGGGGCAAAAAATCTTAGGCTGGCCTCATTGAGTCCCCCTTCATTCTATTTACTTCCTTTAATGCTTTTTGCAACATAAGTACAGTAATTGGAGCTTTGTTTAAGGCCCTAAACCAGGCGCCAGTGGCTCTAATAATGAGCTTTTATTTCGTTATTTTTGAACTCTTAATATTGTAGGGGGTAATTGATCGATATGAATCGATCTACTTGCTGTTTGAGAAGCAACTGGAATTAAGAAAAACTAATTTTTCATCAGAGCAGTATCTTTGAATGAATTGGTACCTCATTGAAAATAAAGATATGATGACAATGATTTCTAGGATGGTCGTATTTAGTTTTCTTTTTTCCTTTTAATCTGAAGACATGCCTACATTGGATTCATTTATCACCAATTTGGTTACAAGGATTTGATGTTATATATCTTTAGTTTGATACTTGTACCAGCTGCCTTTCATTAGCACCTTTCATTTGCATTAATAAACATTGAGGGTTTCAGTTGAGGGAAAATCGATTATTGCATACAGTTACGTATAAGGAAGAGTATGTTGTGTACGTATATATATAACTAATAATATTAAGATTGCAATTCATATAATACCATTGTACAAAGAAAATCCAAAGCTGGAGCATATTAATTAAGCATCCTCAGCATAACATAACAAGCAAAAGCAACCAAAATACAAAGAACACAGACACAGTTACACCCACTTCAGCTTTCTCCTCCCATACAAGTTTATAGTAACTGAGAGAGAGACGAGCGAGTACTTAATTGTAATGAGCCACAAACAAAAAGAAAAAAAGACTGAAAGTAATCGTTCCTTAATATTTTCATAACAATCTTAATTATTGTGATAGATCACATGGCTCTCACAGCTTGGAACCTTGGTTCCTTGGGGAGGAACTTCTGCTCAGCATAAACAGACAGGTAGTCACCAAACACAAACTTGGGATAAGTCTGATCCATTTCTTGGTTTGCTTTCTCCACCAGTTCTGGTGCAGGAGCAATGGTGGCCTTCAGTGATGGGTTGTAAAATGAAGCAATTGATCTTCTGTTCCCAGTCGGGGTGGCCAAAACCCGGTGCCAAACACTCTTGTAGAGGCCATTGCTCAAGACTTCAATCTGGTCTCCAGTGTTGATGACAATCGAATTGGGCAGTGGCTGCACATCTATCCATTGCCCATCTTTGAGGATTTGTAGTCCTCCCACCTGGTCATCTTGGAAGAGCAAGATGACACCCCCGGCATCTGTGTGAGCTCGGAGACCTGTCACCAACTCGGGTTGAGGACAGGGCGGGTAGTGGCTCACCTTAGTACCGAAAAAGGCATTGTCACCTTCTCCACCATTGAAGGCTTTCTTCATGTATCCCTTTGATAATCCCAAGTTCTCATCCATCACTTCCATGACCCTCTCGGCTAGTTTCTTCAGTTCTGCTCTGTACTCTGCCATGGTTTCCCTATCAATAAGAAGAGTGGACATTAGATTCTATATTAGGGCGCATATATCGATCCATTCTGCTAGTATCATCAAGCTCTCCCTCAGGCCGTTAATTAATCTCCATTTGTTTGAACCAATCGTAACATGCTATCTAGAAAGAGATAAATATCATTACTCAATAATTATATATGTGAATCATTACTTACTTGAATCCAGGGGTTTTCGAGGGCCACTCATTGTCATCAAGAAGGGTAAAGACATCTTCCCAGTCCACATTCTCCAGCTTTTGGTCTTCATTCAGCGACTGCACCAGTGTCGACTTCTTGAAGTTCTCTTCTCTTTCGTTCTTAAAGCAGTCGTCGCTCACCTTCTTCACCCTCTCCAGGAGGTCTTCTGATATTCCATGGTTCACCAGCTGTGACAATCACAAAAAGCACTATCAAGTAATACTCTTGGTGGCCATAAAGTACACAGGATAATAAGCTTAAAAGAAGATGGTACCTGGAAGAAGCCCCATTCCTCACATCCATTAGCAATCTGAGCCAATGTGGTGGCCCTTTCCTCACCATCGAGTTTTGAGAAATCAATCACTGGAATTGCCATGGATTTGAATGAATAGACAAGAAAAGTGGATTTTTACAGGTAGTAGTTGAGAATGAGAGAGAGTTATGATGGTTTGGTAGCTAGTGTGTAAACAATGAATTGATTAGCTTATGTTGCACACCGAGGGTGGCTTGGAAGAGAGGGGTGGTTGCCCTATTTATAGTAGAGTTTCCCGCCATCTGTTGGATGACAACTTTTATTTTCTTAATTGTGCATTTGTTTCTTCCAAAGCTTAGCCGTTAGGGTGAGATATGGGACGGTGACGCTTTACATTAAAAATTAGATACAAGGTCAATGCTCTGTGAGGTACTACTCTTACTCACAGCATAAGCATACTCTTGCAGCTGATTCACCTCATCCGTTCCACTGTATATCAATATTAGTTGAATTATTACATCAACCATACCATATTAGCTGCCATTTGGATCTTGATGGGTTAATTTACAACTATAATACAATTATTGGGACCATTATTATCAATATATTAATTATAACATCTCTCACTGGCCAGGTCTTTGTAAGCATTTATACAAATGATCAGGAAATGCTACACATAATAATTCTTCATCATCTAAGTTTTTGTATATCGTGTATAAATGTATATATACATCCAGACACACACACACACATATATATACACAAATATTTAATAGGTAGCTAGGCCATGTACTTATATTAGTGAAAACATTAAAAGTTTTTCTTACAGAAATAAAATTAAGATTAAATGATGCATTTGCAAAGTACGCCTAATACTTATATCGAAGTCGAATGTTACCTTCATGGGCATATAGTACATATAACATGGCTCTTGAGGAAAATTAAATATTTTTTCAAATCAAATAGCTCTAGTTCATTCATCTGCCAGATAATAGATTCCAATCACATGATCCTATGGTGACAACGTAGCATATCCTACATGTGCAATATTACCTCTTCCATTTCTTTAATTAATTCCTTCCCCATATATATTACCAATCATCTTATATTTTAGGTCTGTTTTACTTACAACATAAATCTCTGCCGACTAGGGTACATCATTTTGACCTTAAGGTCGCTTTGGCTTTCACGCATGGACGTGCTTTTGATAACGAGCGGTTACAATGATTAAACAAATACACTGTTTCGTAGGCATAGTTTGAGGGCTAAGAAAGGCAAGGCGATGACTTTTATAAACAAAGCAATAATCGCCATTAAATTTAATACAATGTCAACTGTATTTTTGATGTACCCACATATATGGGATTGACTAGTTTAGAATGCTTCTTAGTTCTTATGAAAAAATATTAAAGAAACAAACAAAATATTTAATCACGACAAACATAGATACACGAAGTGGGATTAGCATGTACACTGTTTATTTAGTCAGGTTAATGATCTGGATTTCAACCATCTGTGCTGTATATTACACTTGTTGTATCAAAAACCTTCTGATTTGATTCTAATTGTCCGAATGTTAGGGTACAGTTTAGAGGCAACAGATGATCTTGACCGTCGATCATGATCAGATGCTTTGAAAATGAATAAAGGCATTGCTGTACTTGCAGTACTTGAAAAAACCATTGTCAATTTTGCATTATGGGCATGCTTAATATCTTATATGAGCCCTAGCTAGCTAGCCAGGCATGTCCAGAGATGTATCTTGAGCCACGTTGCATGGTTTAGTTCGGATACAAACTTACAAGATACAATATTTATATAATGTTGAATTGAGGAAACATTTGCTATGCACTGACGATGCAAGTGAACTAACAAATCCAACAGATCTCTTGCTTAATTAAAATGTTTGAATCTCACAGATCGAGATTTAATTAAGAAAACACTGTGACATTTCATTGGTTTTTGTTGACAAACTTGATTAAACAGATTATCTTCATTTTCATGCACTCAAATTCATGCATTACAAGTTAAATATTGCTAGAAATTAAGAAGCCTTGGGCCTTTCTATGTATAGAACTAAATACATTAATTGTTCAAACAAAAAAAAAGAACTAAATACATTAGGTAAAAAGAAAATAACTAGATACACATTAAAGATTTATTTATTTGAGCCTCTTATTTTTTGTTCTATACTTAAACTGTTTTAGGTTCCAACTTAGTGAGGATGCTACATGCCCATGCATACGGCCATACTACATCTATTAAGTTTTGGACACCCCTAACTTATATATGTTAGTACTTAGTACCTAAAAGATTTTTATTTTTATTTTTATTTTTATTTAAACTTAGAACAATGTATTTGTTTGAAATATAAACAAACAATATATACACCATCAGATCACCTTTAATAATACTAAAAACTAGAGTACACTATAAATCAGAGAGTATAATTTTTAAATTAACTACTTAAACTATTGTAATTTATATCATACAAATTAACTAATATATGCCCAAAAAGAAGTCAATTAGTATTGCCATTCAATTTTCTTTTGACATATTATGTACTGATTGTGACATTAGATTAAGAGCTAAATACTGTTTACTCCCTGTACTTATAGGGTTTCATCGTTTCAGTCCATGACTTTCAAATTTCACCTAAAAAGTCTCTGAACTTCCAATTTTCTTCCAATTAGTCTCTGCCGTCAAACATCCATCAAAAACTCCGTTATCTTTTCCTAAAAAAACTCAGTTACTTTTAAAAAAAAATTAAAAAAATATCTTCCTCTTTTTTTTTATTTTTTTTTCTTTTTACTTCTTCTTCTTCCGGCTCTCTCGCATCCTTCTATTCATCTCATCATCAAGATGGTTCCAATCCACCAACTTTCAAGAGGTGAAATGAAAAAAAAAAGTGAAAGAAAAAATAAATTTAAAAAAATAAGTGAGGGCATAAAAGATATTTTTGACAACTTTAAATGAAAATTTTGACAGTAGTGAGCAATTGGGAGGAAATTGAGAGTTCAATGACTTTTTAGGTTAAATTCGAAGGTCATGGACTGAAACGATGAAACCCTATAAGTATAGGGAGTAAACAGTATTTAATCCATAGATTAAATATATATAATGATATCATCTGCCTATTTGAGAGAAGGCCTAAAAAATAATGTATCAATTGTGTAACAACCCTTCTGATGAGTTGATCAAGCTATAAACAATATTATTCAAGAAGAAAAACGAACTAAGTGAAGACAGAGCAGCTTTGGAAACCCTAGAGTCTGAGCAGAGAGAGGTGGCGGTGGTTTCCGTCGAATTTGGTGGAGGTGAGGCTTCTCGTTGTTTCACGGTGGGGCTATAGACTTGCGTGGAGATTGTTTCAAGGGGGGTCTAATAGTAGAGGACGTGTTGCGCGATGGGCGGAGTGCGGTGCACATCGGGGGCTGCAAAGAAGCAGATTGGAGGTGGTGCTCTGCTGGCTTGGATGAGGCTTGCTTCGCCAATCTTGGCTGTGGGCAGATTTCTGGCCGGCTTCACTGGGATCTGAAGTAAGAGGTTCACAACTTGGATCCTCGACAGTCTTTGCTTGGATTGTTTTTGCCGGATCTGATGGTGTGGTGGACCGGGCGACCAGCGGAGGGACCGAAAGCGGCATCAGTAGCAGCAGTAGTTTGGCTAGTACCGGCCAGGGCTGTTGTCCTCATTGCTCGGGTTTGGGCATGGGCTTTTAGGCCTGGGTCTAACCTTGGGCTGATGGGCTCCATGCTGTGGGCCAGTAGGGAAGGTGTCTTGCCACCCTTTTTGGTCGCTTAGTGATAAAGGCAGGTATGGTCTAAGAGGTGGACCTTCTTGGACTTTCAAGTCGATATATGGTCCGTATCGTTTTGGATCATGACTGCTTCAGAAGTTTATAGCTATCTGGGATCAATAAGATTGGTTGTCAAGCGTCTTATGGACAAGGAGCTGGCTCCTATTTGTTTGTTAGGAAGTAGCACTCTGTTGGTACCACAATTTTTTGATTGGCTATTGAGAGGTTAGAATATAAGTTTGCCCTAGAAGACACATAGTTGTTCTTTGTACTATAAACTCGCTGTTATAACAAGCTCTAAACAGTTTTGTAACGAGTTTGCATTTACTTGGTAGAGTTCGGGATTTGTCCGTTTCCCTCTAGCTCATAATTATGGCTATTGAATCTAATGAAATCAATACTCTTCTTTTTTTTTTTTAAAAAAAAGTGCCAATTGTGTAATTTAATTCACCCACATGTAACCGTAATTATTTTGAAATAAACATGCTTGATTGCTACAAAATGTTAATTTCCATGTAGTATACACAATACTATTTGTTCTTTTAGGACCAAACTGTGGGCAAACTAAATATGATATTAGCCAACATATTTGGGTTGCCATTTTGGGTATCATGATCATACTTATCGTGGTATCATCTCCTCTAATCTGCTTCTCAATTAATATATTATATATATCAATCATAAAATTAAAATAAGAGTAAAAAATCTGTGGGTGAACCTGAGTTCAGTTAGTTTTCCTCATATTTTTTTAACCGGCCATCATGCAGCAATGGAATATTTTTTTTCCCATCCTGCTAGAAAGAGATGTTTCATTTGGATATATATATATATGTATGTATATATATATATATATGGTAAAATGTGTTATTTCTATTATTATTTCTTTATTTTCCTTCTTCAGTTTTGCTTCAAAAATCGGATTGATGTAACTACTAACTAGGGTTCATGACCCGGATTAAGAATTTCGATCTGTGTTTCCACAGTTGTGGTGTTGAAGAGGCTAGGCGATGTCAGGCAAGTGAGTAAAATCATTTATATTTTTAATTCTCAAGTAAAATATTGCGATCTTTGTTGAACAGAACATGGGCACGAAGGTCAAGCGTCAACTCAACTTGAAATTGAGTTATAATTAAATGTAGAAGGGTTGTATGCAAAGAAATATATGTGAAGGTTGTTGCAGAAAATAATAGACTAAAAAAAATATATCCCCATCGACTATTGCTAAAACATGCTGATTTAGTAAGTTGGCATATCTGAACCAAGACAAACGAAATGGAAAATTTTATGAAGCTAGATCCAATAATTGAACATCTTTTGTTCGCATTATCTACTTATAGCATATTTATTTTAATAAGATATACGTGTATAACCCTACGATAGGAATGGAAGCTATATTTTCTGAAATTCTTTTGCGTTTGTTAACTAATAATAGTTAATATAAAGGGGTCAAGATTAATTTACAGATCGAGTTGTTTGGAAGAGGTGAATCTGATCCCTGCAAAAATTTGTGTTCGATTTATTTATATTTATTTGACAGTGACTGATCGACTTTATAGTCATGTGTGTGTTCTGCCTCAAACCACTATATACACAACTATCAAGACTGTACCAATAAAGATCTAAACTTTATTCAATTTATGCTAGGGTCTTGTTAAATTCTCAAAACTTCCGGGCGGCTTTACCAACATACACATGCCAAATGCAACTAGCTAGTTTTCTTTTTCTGATCTGAAAAGATATCCTATTCTTTCCTCCCATCTGTCTATTTAGTTAGCTAACATTATCAATGCCGAAAGGTTAATAGATTGAAATTTGTGCATTGTAATTGATCTTAAATAACCTAGCTACGTTCCTCAAACTTCTCCCACCGGGTGAAACCCTAGATTATCTTAAGTTAGCCTAGCTAGCCGTTCAGGTGGGCCTAAATACTCTTGGTGATCTATGATTCCTAATATATTACATCCTTCAATCCATCCCTAATTACAGTACTAATTCTCTCATCAAAGAATCTGACATATTGTAACTTATTAATTTATCACAAATATCAAATTAAATATGAAATGGTCTCACTTAAAAGTTACTCGATAAAATAAGCAGTAAATTAATACAAATTACTTATTGATAATATGAGAAATGATCATTTACCCAATTTTGAGGTTAATTAACCCCTAATACCCAAAAACTCTAAGAGATTGTCCACTTACATAATATTTCATATATATATATATATATATATATATTTTGCCCTAATACCCAATTAAGTATTTTTTAATTACTTTTTATTTATTTTTGGGACAGTTTTGGCCTCTCCTTCTTTATCACTTAGAGAGAGAAGTTATCGGAGACCTTGCCAGACTCTGGTGACCGGTGTGAGACTCTGGTGACCGGAATCCGGCCATCAGACCGGTGGCGGGATTCCGGTGTCCGATTTTATTGCCCTCTAGTAATACCCAATAATCATATTATTGCCCCACAATACTCTTTTTATTGCCTCCCAATAATCATATTATTGTTTCTTAATCATTATATTATTGCCTCCTAATAATTATATTATTACCTCCAATAATCATATTATCACCCTCCAATAATCATATTATTGTTCTCCAGTGAATTGCATATATAAACTCCCAAAACTAAATGAATACACTACAGACACAATTGATCAATTTATATGTTTCAATTTTGCATGTTCACTTTTTTTTTCCCTTCCCCATTCTCGAAGCTCACAGTATACCCAAAAAAAAAAAATTGGCCACCCAGAGTTTGCTTTGGGCACCAGATCGGTGATTGACGGTGGGCTCAAGGTCGACGAAGATGGAGCGTGGGACGTGCTTGCTGGCGCCGGTTTCAGAAAAGAATGTGTTGAAGGCGTCGTCGCCATTGCCGACGATCTTGTCGCTCGGCATCTGGCCGTTCGGCTGTGGAGAGAGAGAGAGAGAGAATAAATAATATAGATCAGAGAGAGAATTCTGATTCCTCTCTGTGCCGGACTCGAGAACGACATCGAGTAGGGGCTGGAGGTGGAGATTTATAGCAAGGCTGATTAAGGTTTGCGTCGGCGTCGAGCATCTGTCAGATCTTGTCGGAGTGGAGTAGAAATAGATTTTCCGGCGGTCTGGGTTGTAGTCCAGTGAGCTACTGGTCTGGAGTTGGATTTCCGGCGTAAGTCCAGCGACGGTGGGGAGAGAGAGAGAGAGAGAGAGAGAGAGAGAGTTTGGGAGGAGGGAGAGGCTGAGGGGAGTAGTTGTTAATTAGAATAAGAGCAATACTGTCAATAGTTAGATTAGATAAATGAGAGTAAAAAACTCTTAGTGGAGTAAATGTGTAATTTTTATGCTCAAATTGAGTAAGTAGTCACGGCCTATTAATAATATATATAGTTGTTAACGTGCGAGAATGAGTGGTGTTAATCTGTAATTTTCACTACGTAACTCACATATAATCGAAAGTAAAGTTCTCCATATATATATATATATTAATTAGTTATTAACTGACAATCCGTCAAATTTAAACCTTCAATATAATTGACACTCATACTTCGCATTAACACAAGAGAGGTGTCAGGTGCTCCAGAATTGCAGTGACTGCATACATTCCCCCAGGACATTGTCTACCGGAAAAGAGCTAGCTTACTTAGAGACACCTCGGGAGAAGTAAAACTCGAGTAAATAATATTCACGGGTTCTGTGTTTTAATGGTGCGATTCCCTTCCCTTCCAGTTGAAGAAGTCTGCTGGATCGATCAGTAGTCTTCTCTGATCATCAGCTGGTGTCGACTCTCACATGGCGCTGAGTAATGGTGTCTCACACAAGGATGAAAACTCAGTCTAGGTTGCCTGTACCGGCCTCTACTTAGATTTGGCTTAATTATTATAATTGTCTTTGTCTTCCCTTGTTCTTTAATCAACCTCTGAGTCTCTGACCGAATCAGTCATCACAAAAATTATAAAACACTTTACTATAGTTAGATAATTATACATTAATTAGTAAATTATCTAATACAATTACTTTAATAAGGCAATCAATTAACAAAGTCATGGCGTGGTCGGCAGTCAGCCATTTCCAGAAATTATATAGGCTCAATGATCATTGGGACTAAGCCCGGGTTTGATTTTAAATACGGTATATTATTTTAGGTACTTTCTAAAATATTGTTAATTTTTAGTGCCAATTTAGAAAACCTAAATGGAAGAGTTTAGGAGTTCAAGAGCGTAGTTTGCGTCATCAATGACCCAGTTTTTTTTTTGCAGTTTCAAATTCTTTGATTATTTCAACGTTGGATTAAAAACTCCAAAGCATTCAGAAATGGTTATATATATAACTACCTACTTAACCGTATTAGGGTTGCGTAGCAGTTCTGCAACTGTCTTAGCTAGTGTTTAATTCCTTATTGTAATTAATTGTTAATCTCGAGACTGTAAGATTGTGAGCTAATTAAAGCCTTCTGCTTATTAAGTTTTAATTGTTCTTCCATTTGTGGTAATGATCTTTGATTGTTATATTATATGTAGAAAAACATACATATATAACATAAATTGGTAATGATCATCAATGTTCTTGTTTCTATCTCCTGAGGGCAACTCCAACCGTAGACACCATTTGGGGGTGCTATTCTTATTTTAGCACCCCTTTGTTGCACTATTCATATAAGACTCAATTCTCATCTCCAACCATTAGACCTATATGAGGGTGTTATTTTCACTATTCTTGATTAAAATATAATATAAGTATAATTTTGACGAATATTATATTAAAAATATATTAATTTAATGAAATAAGGTAAAAAAATAATTTAACATTTTATCATAATATTTAAAAATTATTCTTATTATTTAATGAATTTAAAAAAAGCTTTTAATTTTTTTTTGTGTAGGCATATACGACAAAAGTGCCGGCACATACGAGTAAGAATCTAACTATTTAGATCATAATATTTAAAAATTATTCTTATTATTTAATGAATTTAAAAAATGTTTTTTTTTTTTTGTCGGCATATACGACAAAAGTGTCGGCACATACGACAAAGAATCTAACTATTTAGAAAATATTTTGATATTTTGTGTCGACATATATGGCAAACAGCCGAATTTCGATGTAATATCAGCGTCACGTGTCAATCTCTAATTAACTGTCCAAATTACGGTCGAGTCTTTGTCCGCCACGTGTCATATCTTATCTAATGAAATAAACTCAAACCGTCCATAAATATGGGGTCATTATCATCCTCATCTCTCACAAATTCACAAACACTTCTCATATCCAAATCACACAAATCTTTCTTTTTTTTTCGTTTTGATTTTGTCAAACCATTTATGCAATGAATCGTTTGACGAAATGATTGCAGAAAGATCAAGAAGAGGCCGTCACGAGAAGCCGTCGACGAGCCTTGATGATGTCTGCCGCTGCCTTGCAAATCCAAACTCTGGAAGATGAGGATTCACAATGGGATGATTCTTCAGAAGGTCGTACCTATAAGGCCAGAGATCGAGAGCTGATGGATCTTCGACTCAAAACTCAATACTTCACGGATCCGTGCAGGTATGAACCAAACATATTTCGCAGGCGATATAGAATGCAACCTTAGGTCTTTGACAAGATGATGAATGACGTGGCCAACTACGACCCATATTTTGTTCAAACAAGAGATGCTTGTGGGAAACTCAGCTTATCCACTGAACAAAAGCTAACATGCGCCATGAGAATGCTCGCGTATGGCATCATAGCTGATTTCTGTGATGATTACTTAGATATTGCGAAGAGCACTGCCATTGAGATTTTTGAGCACTTCACCAAAGCAATCTGGAATGTGTATCATGAGACTTACCTCCGCCGACCAACACCGGCAGATTTGCGACGGCTCCTTGACAAAGCTACAGAACGGGGATTCCCGGGGATGATCGGTAGCCTTGATTGTATGCATTGGCAATGGAAAAATTGTCCCACCGGATGGGTAGGGCAGTATACTGGCTACAAGGGGAAACCCACAATCATCTTAGAGGCGGTGGCCTCCTACGATACTTGGATTTGGCATGACTTCTTCAGACTTCCAGGTTCCCTGAATGATATTAACGTCTTTGGATGTTCACCGTTGTTCAATGACGTATGCACCGGTGAAACCTCTGAAGTTCAATGCTTTTTTACGAAGATGATCTACTCAACAAAATAATTTTTTTTATCATAAATTAAAACACAAACCATTCAAAGCAACTAACAATATTAATTACATCCAAGATGTCTCGCCAAGTGGATCATAAGTGGTCAATCTTGTGTTGTCTCCTTCAGGGGGTGTAGGATCTTGAGATTGTTCCGGGATGCTTGAAGTTTCGGCCTCCTTATCAATTATTTGTTGTTGCTTCCTCTCCCAACAACTCCTCTTTCTTGGGGTGAAAATTAATGGATCCACTTGTATCGTGCGAGCATCCTCAGCGCGTTGCTCAATTAGTTGACCTTCCTTAAACTGTCTTTGCCTTTGTTGGCACTTGCGTTCGGTTTGTTCATAACATTTCTGCATTTGAACTCGTAGGCCATCGCATCCTGCTTATTGCCTTTTTTCTTAGCTAGCTTCTGTGCTTTCTGTTCTTGAGGACGTGCCTTTCTTGATGACGAACGCTCATCCTCAATAGTGGTTGTTCCATCGTCATCCAAGATGACATGATTAGGAAACTAAAGTGGGTGTTTTACATTGATGGCGTTTTCCCAAACTTTTCCGTATTTTTCAAGTATTGCCAACAATGCTCAAACACAAAATCGCAACCTTCTGAGTTGTAGCACGTTGATTTAACATTCATGAGCTACATATAATATTAAAAAAAATTTGCTTAGTATAAATCGATGTATAAACTATATAGAAACATTTTACTTTTAACAATTACATGAGAAATAAGCGTGGCAACTAGAATTTTTGTTCTATCCATACAATCGCCTGGTTTGTGAGCATTGTACTCCTCCGCCACACGACTCCACAATAAGTCCGACTTTTGATCTTTTCCGATGCAACCATCACCCCCAACGGTTATCCAAGCTTGGCAAAAAATAACTTCTTCATTGTGCCTCCAAGAATCCCCTCTTGGAGCCATTTTTCCCAAGACAAAAAAAAAGGAAGATATATTTAAGAACAAGAAGATGGGTTAATGAATGGAAAATTGTGAAGGAGATGGATGATATTTGGTGTGAGGAAATAGAAAAGAATGGGTAGGTATTTATAGAATTTCCTACAATTCACTGTTCCAACGAGTATATTTTTTCCCCTCAATTTTCTGGTAATTTTTTTTGGAACAAAATGGATATAATAACTCTTCAATTATTAAGAGCTGTAGATGAGTTTTTTTTCCATCAAATCTGAGCTATCAGATCGAAAATAGATTCGTTCAGTAAAAAAAAAAAAAAGGGCAACATCGGACCGTCCAAATTGATCAGGGCAACATCTGGACCGTACATTTCATGATCGTTGGGGGTTCCAACAGTCACCAGGGGACAACAACTGGCGCGGGGCCCATGTCTACAGACGGAAAAGCAGGCGTTCTTCTCTCTCCCTTCATTGTTCCCCGCGTGCTATCTCTTCCCAGCAAATTTGGGTTGCGTTTCCTTCAATTTTCCCTTCTGGCGCGTTGGTTCGGCATTTGGGCTGAGACAGCAAGTGGGCTGGCCCCCATGTACAATGATCAGTTCTGGTCTTGGAAAAGTCTCATATTTGACACTACAAATGAGTCCAAGTCCTATATTTATAGGACCAGACCCCCTAAAAACACAAGGTTGGAGATCTAAAGTCTCAAAATGGCCCAAAATATGGTTTGGCACCCCAAGGTTGGAGTTGCCCTGATGCAAATATTTTAATTTGTACAAAAATTTGAAAAAGACATTAAAAATAATTATCTGCAACTAAAATGTTTTATATGTTTATATAAGCCTGCAGGCTTGCTCTGTTAAGGAAGTCCGTTACTTAGTTAAGGAACAGATTTTCATATTTTGACCATTTTTCGATCACATATTCACATTTTAACCATTCATTTTTTAGGTTCTAATGTATATATCACTTTTGCAAATTTTCACCTAAATTGATGATCGTTAAGGTATCGAACTCGATTAAATCAGTGAACAAACTGAATTTGTCTAATCTAAACCGTTTGTATTCATAATTGTAAATTGTAGTTTTGGATGCCTTAACGATAATTAATTTAGCTGAAAATTTATAGAGTTGATATATACATTATGACTTAAAAACTGAACGATTAAGATATAAATATGTGATCGAAAAGTGATCAAAATATGAAAATCCGTTCCTTAGCTAAGGAACGGACCTCCTTAGTAGGACAAGCTTGTATAAGCCTGCAATATTATAGTCAACTCGTTATGTTTAAATTTGCAGTTGATCCTTACAATGTCACTTTTTTTTATAATCCATCTATAATCTATATGAATCCATGAGGTCATCTCTTAGCTTAAGTTCAGCAAAACCAATTTTTGACGTTTATTTTTCTTCTTCAAACAATCTAACCAGTAAGAAACTATATATCATAAGTCGCTAATGAGATTGAGCTTGGTACACAAACACCCACAGAGAGAGTCAGAGAAGCATTACCTATTTTAAGTTTAATTAGTTTGCTTTCTAATTCCTAGAAAGTAGAAATTAAGAGAAGATAGTGATATAAAATATTCTTCGACAATTTTTCTTTTCTTTTTCTTATCATAGGTCTTAGTTCATACAATTAGTTGATTAAGCTTTTTTCAATTAGGCAAAATATATGGTTAATTAAGTTCTTGAATTAATTAATTGTTCTACACTAGAAGTCGCCCATTGTTATACTTGATCAGCATACTACGTACTAATAAACCCAAAACCCAACAAGGTTTTATTGCTTAAAGCTTAAGCAGGCCCATTCCGTTTCATTCTTGGGTCGACCTGGCCATTTATACCTTACGGTAAGAGGAAGAAAAAAAATGCTACTTTTTGTTTTGGTACAACAGGGACACAAGGCCCAAAAAGAAAGAAAAAAGAAAAAACTAACTGTAGCAACAGCTCTCGGCCCCATAAAGCCCATAGCATCATCAAGCACAGGTTGTGCAATGAAGTGATGCACTGAGCTAAGTTTGCATCAGCCACTATGTTCTTCTCCCGATGTATGTGACGAATCACACTGTAATCAAATGCACGCATAAGAGTAAAGAGTCCTACAATTCGCCAATAGAGTACCTAAAGGATGATATACATCACTACTATGTTTAAGCCAATAAGGTGAAGGGAAAAAATACAAACAGTACTTGACTTTTAGTTCATTAATAACTTTCATACCTTAACTTCAAAACATATCACTTTGGTACGTGAAGTTCGGACCCCGACTCAACATTAATACCTAGAACATTATTGGCCGTTACGGCATTTGTCAATTGATATATAATAAAGGATAAATGAGTAATTTTTTTTTGAGAATGGATAAATGAGTAATTTGAGTCTAATGTTATTTGTGTTTTTTTTTTCTCTCCACTCTCTGGTCCAAATCTAATCTGAGCACTCAGAAATTTGCTATGGACACCTATCTCACCATACTTCGCCAAAGTTACTTTGGTACCTCACACTTCTCGCCGGCTACTTCCTCATTGCAGCTACTTCCTTTATATGAGGAGCGGGTTGGAGTTTGTAACATCTGAGACCCTACTTAACTATGATATCAACTACAATAAGCTCGATCAATGAAAAACTCAACCCAATTTTTCACCAATCAAAAACCAAGGAAAGACACCAATTCTTTCACAATTCCATCAACGTATTCGAGTCTGTAATAACTCCGACGTACCGGAAATTTTGATTGGGGCTTCAAGCTTAAGCAAATTGGGCTGCTGGAGAAAGATTTCCCAAGAAGCACACATAGCTGTTTGATCTCTGATTTGGAGAGTTGGACCTGCTTCCCAGACCTGGCTAATCGGACCTCCGTACCCCTACGACGCCATTCGATTCAATTCTCAGATCCCTCGTCAGTCGGGGATTTGATGACGGGCACTCTAGTTAGTGTCTCTTTGTTTTTGTTGTGATCTTAGTCTGAATTGGCTTTGGCGAAGGTCAGGTAATCGATCCAGATTTGGATTTGATGTTGTTTGATGTTTCCCAGGCTGTGATGATCAAATTTAGGGCTTTGATTGTGGTGGATTCACCTCGACTTCTCTTTTTCTGGAAGAGGCGACGGCTTCGGGGATAATTTTGAACTGCAGACGGTGACTGGGTTTTGCTTTCGTGGTCTGACGTTGTACACGAGGTAGGTCCCGATTGCGAATTCTTTGGATTGCTTGGTGTGTTGCATCTCTATTACCGTTGATGGTGATGGTAATATCAATGGCGTCCTATATGTCCGGTGTTCTGAGTATGTAATGGGTTCTTTTTGGAGGGTCAGTGATGGATGAGATGAAAGCATTGAGTTTATGGCTGAATTGAAAGCCAGTGGGAGAGAGAGAGAGGGAGGGAGTGTGTGGAGGAGTGTTATACAATCATGACGATTGTCTTGTCCAATTTTGAAAAATCAGGGAAGGAAGGAACTAGGCAGATTGAACAAGAGCAGATTTGGACAAAACCTTCGAGGGCCACGACCAGGGCATCTCTGACCTTGCATTCTCCGCCGACTCTCGGTTCATGGTCTTTGCCTTTGACGACAAAACCCTCTGGCAACCTCATCAAAACCTCCGCAGCCACACAAACTACAATAGGAGAAACAGGAAAGTTGGGAGGAAGAAGATGACGAAGAGTGTGAGGAAGAGGAAGGGATTGAGTGAAGGGACGAGAATACCCTTCAAAGTTTGCCACCTGGCAAACGTCGTAACGGCCAGCAATGTTTTAGGTAGTAATGTTGGGTCAGGATCCGAACTTCACGTACCAAAGTGATATTTTTTGAAGTTGAGGCATAAAAGTTACTAACGGGCCAAAGATCAGATACTGTATGCATTTTTTTCCCTACGGTGAATGAGCACAACAGAATCAGATATATTTTTTTTATAGTACTTTCAAAATAACTTTCAGATAATAGAAAACATTTACAAATATTGTAAATGAACAAGAGCGCTTCCGACAAAAGCCTTAGTGAGCAAAAGTGCTTCCTTGAAGAATTTGATGCATGTTCCCTCGATAATAAGAAGAGCATGCTCCATATAAGACGATCAAATTCAAGAAAAAGGGTTTGAAAGAAAAAACAAAACCGGCAGGAATAAGTGACAAAAACTGCAACATATGCCAAGAGTTAAATTCAAGAGCAAAAGTCATGACTCATGAGCAAGCTAAATACATTAGAGAATCAAATAAGTCCGAGATTCAGATTCTTCTGTGTAATCTGTTAACTTTACTGTAAACTCTTTTGATTATCTAATACACCCGTATAAATCAATATCTGTGTTATATGCAGATTTCATTCCCGTTGCAGCATAATTAGTTGCTTCATTATTGTGATTTTCAGGACAAATTCACTGGAAAATAGTTTCTTTCCTTCCATTGATAAGTAGCATTGCAAGATATTGATTCAGGTCTAATTTAGAGGAGTTCTTCAATATGGATCAACAGGTTTTAGAAATGGATTCAGGAGAAAAGCGTCTCAATGAGCTCGGATACAAGCAAGAATTGAGAAGGGAAATGGTAATCTAAGATTTTAGAGAGAGTATAGAATTAATTCCACATTGAAAGTTTTAGTATATGCATCATATACATCATACTAGGAGTTTTTCATCGTTGGAAGACCGCGTCTTAACTTTCTTTTTCGGAAGTAACTGTCTCAACTTTGACACAGTAACGCAATAGACCCAACGGTTAGGTGTGCAGACCTCACCGATATTGCCATATTGAGAACTCCATGATTTCCATTTTAGTATCAAATAACTGTTGTAGTATAAATGTATTATACTATATATGTCTATATCATGTAACAAATACTTAAGTGTATAGATAGGTACTTGAGTGTATGAAGACTTGTGTGGCATGCTTTACCAAAGGGCAACAAGCATGGCAGATTTCATCATTGAGATTGTTATTATTTTGGTTTTCTCTTTGAGCATTCACACTACAATGTATTCCTATAAATACCCTCTTGTATGAGATGAATAAACACACTTGAATCTCCATTCTCTCTGAAACAAAACTCTCTCACTCTGTTAATTTAGCTTGTCCATAAACACGTTATCAGCACAAAATTGCTCTAGAATTAAAATCGAAAATTGACAAGAGTAGAGTTCATCATCAATCGAAGTCATTTTTCCAAACCTACAAAAAACCCCCAAACCCTAGCTCAAATTAAAGTCCTTGATTCCAGAAGCCCGGAATCGGCCTCAGAACTGCTGGAACCGGCCTCAGAACCGCCAGAACCGGCCGGAAGTTTTGAGCACCAACCGAACCGCTGTCGAGTCTTGCCGAGAGCTGCTGAGATCTGTCGACAGCACCTGTCGAGACCAGCCTAGCACCTGCCGAGCAGCTGCCGACAAATCTGCAGGGCAAGTTTCTGACGACTTTTCACACATTTTTCAAGCGATTTTTCAAACGATTTTCTCGATTTTTCCCAGCGATCCTTCATATCACCTCCGATAACTTTTTCCGGCCAAATTTTCCGGCAACACTATTTCAAGGTATTCTTTACTAAAAGTTCTCGTTTTTGAGTTTTTATTCATTTTTTCTCCTTTTTCCTTTTTCTCGGGAACTTACAATCAAAAGCGGAATTATAGAAATTCACGCCAAACGAACTAAGAGCGTTCATAATCAATGAACTAAGAGTGTTCATAATGATTCGGACTAAGAGCGTCCGCAAGCATCAAATTATGACCATATTAAACATCATTGTTTCGGTCTAATCTAAATATTCTTGGAAATTGGTTTCTTGGTAGCATAGCTCAGAAATCTTATTATTTTTCGTGGAAGTTTAAACTCCGAAACTAATATTTTCTTCATATCTTCAAGGATGCCGAATGAACCTAGACTCAGTTTTCAAATCATTGACTCAACAGGTTCAGATTACCATAGCTGGAAAACCGACGTTGAGAACCATCTCACATCGAAAGGGATATTGCCAATCATCCATGCACCAAAAGCGAGCCTTGTGTTTCCACGAACACCCAAAAAGCATGTACAAACAATCATCTTAATGCGACGCCATATGGACAAAGCACTCAGATTAGAGTACATGTCCATCAAAGATGCAAATGATCTATGGGGGCGCTACAAGAGCGCTTTAACAATATCTAAGATTCCCTCCTCCCTGACTTGAAGGTTCAGTGGAACGATGTACGCTTCTCCGACTTCAAGTTTATTGCTGAGTACAATTCAGAAGCTCTTCGCCTCAAAGCCATGTTGAGGTTCTGTCAAAAACCCCTCACAGAAGAAGAGCTAATTTAGAAAACTCTCTCCACCTTTCCCGTTGCAGCAATTCTGCTATCAAAGCAATATCGCACTGAAGTAAATGCTGGACGAATTACGAGTTTCAATGAGCTCATTAATGTTTTGTCGGTTGCTGAAAAGCACGACAACATCCTCGTAAAGAATTATAATTCAAGACCTGTTGGAACCAAGAGCATTCGTGAGGCAAATGAAAAGGCACCCAAGAGAGGGTGGAAGGAGCGATACCCTAACAATACGAGACATGTGTACCCTAATAATAGGGGACATGAAGGACGAACGGGTCCATATAACTGCCCCGATAAAGAAGGAAACCGCAACTTTAGAGCGGGCACACGTGATGGTAACTCCACATGTGGAAGAGGGAGATATGGCAATACCGGCCGTGGAAATACCACTATGTGCCGTGGAGGTCGCACCATACGTCGTGGTAGTAGCATAAATCTTCCTAGAGAATATCCACAACGTGCACAACCTGCACCTCAAATGAAGGGAGGTAACCACAATGACGTGTGTCATCGATGTAGATCAATTGAGCATTAGTTTAAGTAATATCATGCAAGTACCCAACTAGCTGCATGCTACAAGGAGTACAGGGAAGCAAGAGAGCAAGAAACGAACCTTGCTGAAGATGAAGATGGTGAAGATGTCAATCCCACCGTTGATGACTTCAAAGCTGTAAATGAAGAGCACGAGGATGCCACAGACTTTGATTAGAATAGTCATTTTTCTATTTTCCAAGAACGGTAAATGTGCCTTAGTCAATAAATAACAATTGTATTAACTCCTTCTCATGTGGCGTACCCAATGAAGTATGATGTCTAGGAAAGTAATTGAGATCGAGGTATTTAAGCGAGCCTCGCTCCACCAACATCTCTCTACTTTCCTGGTCATATTTTATTGGAATTACCAAACGGATTGAGTGACAACAATTTGTCTAAAGTTTGATTTTATTTTGTAATAGACTTTGAAAAACTTTAATGTAATTATTGGCTATTTTTCCTATTAATAAAGTATCGCATTATCATTCAATGTCATGGACATGTGTTAATATTCCGAACTTTATTCTTTTTCAGTATGTTTTCAGGAGAATTGGAATGCCTTCTTGATAGTGGCACCACACATACTATATTGCGACATAGGCAATTATTTTTATGGATGACACCTAGTCGATCTTCAGTAACTACGATGGCAGGACCATCACAATTGATTCATGGTCGAGAACCAGCTCAATTTTTGTTACCAAATGACACAAATATTAATGTTGCCGAAGCTCTATATGCTCCAAGAGCTGGAAGAACCCTATTGAGCTTTAAAGACATAAGAGCCAACGATTTTCATGTGGAAACATATTGTGAGAATGGACAAGACTTCCTTTGCATCACCTCTAATAACTACGGAAATACACGAGTATTAGAGAAACTTATGTGTCGCTCTAGTGGATTGTATGCAACCACTATTAGAGTCATTAAATCCAACCATGTCATGAATGAAAATTTATGGGATCCTGACACATACAGGCTTTGGCACAACCGTTTGGAACATCCAGGTCGTGATATGATGCTCCGTATATTAAAAACTTCACACAGACATCAATTCTTCAAAACGAAAAGAAGTACGAACCAAACATTGGTCCAAGAGTTCCTTTTAAAGCATATAATTCGTTTTGCAAAGCTTGCTCTTTAGCAAATGTACGATCGAGACCATCCTATGCAAATGACACTAAAAAAAATATACCATTCTTACAAAGAATACAAGGTGATATTTATGGACCTATCCAACCAACTTGCGGACCATTTAGATATTTTATGGTGTTGGTTGATGCATCGACACGTTGGTCACATGTCATGCTCTTATCCACAAGAAATGCTGCATTTGCTAAACTGCTAGCACAAATCATTAAGTTAAGGGCTCACCATCCTGATCATCCTATTAAGTCAATTCGTCTTGACAATGCTGGAGAGTTTACATAAAAAACTTTTGATGATTATTGTATGTCCATTGAGATTGAAGTTGAACACCTTGTCTCTCATGTACACACCCAAAATGGTCTTGCAGAAGCTGCCATTAAAAGACTTCAAATGGTTGCTAGGGCATTGGTTATGTACACCAATCTCCTTATTTCTGCTTGGGGCTATGTAATATTGCATGTAGCTGTGCTTATTCGTCTGAGACCCACTGCCACCCAACCCTTTTCTGCGTCCCAGATGGTGACTGGGTATAAGGCTGATGTCTCACACTTTCACATATTTGGATGTGCAGTCTATGTGCCAATTGAGCCACCATAGCGCACCAAAATGGGCCCACAAAGATGCTTAGGCCTTTATGTTGGATATGATTCTCCAACCATTATCCGCTATATAGAACACTTGACAGGTGATCTATTTACCGCCAGCTTTGCGGATTGTCACTTTGATGAGACAGTCTTCTCGTCGTTAGGGGGAGATATGAACACTAATGTTCCACAGAAAAGATAGGAATTGTCGTGGTCTATCCCCACTTTGTCTCATCTTGATCCCCGAACCACAAAGTCTGAAATAGAAGTGTGGAGGATTCTCGATCTTCAGAACATAGCAGAATCGATGCCTGATGCATTTTCTGATATCGCTAAAGTGACAAGATCACACATATCTGCTGCAAACGTACCTGCAAGGATTGATGTCCCTAAAACTAAAAGACATGACGTCCCCTATATGGGTGATGCAGTGGCCAGGCCCACGGCTCCTGTCATGGAGTGCGAGAGGCCCATAGGTTCGATGGATTCTCGTCTAAGAAAGAAAGCGAGTTTGACACAAAATAATCTATTAATCATCGATACAAATAATCCATTTCATGAAAAAATTCCGGATTATAGGTATGTCCAAGAGACATCATTGGAGGACGCTCTAATGGCAGAACCAATTCCAGAGAATAGAAATATCTCCATGAATTACACTAGTATACATGTAATGATGGGCAGAAATTCTATGGCTATTGATGATGCATTTGCATATCATATTGCAAAAGGAATTATAGAATACGATGATATCGAACCTCGCTCCGTTGAAGAATGTCAACGAAGAGCATATTGGTCCAAATGGAAAGATGCGATCCAGACTGAATTGGATTCACCAACAAAGAGACAGGTATTTGGGTCTATAACACTGACACCACCAAATATAAAACCTGTTGGCCATCAATGGGTCTTTGTTAGAAAGCGTAATGAGAAAAAAAATGAGGTTGTTAGATACAAAGCCCGGCTTGTGGCGCAAGGTTTCTCACAACGCCCTGGAATCGACTACGAGGAGACATATTCTCTCGTAATGGACGTTATAACGTTCCGCTACCTTGTCAGTTTGGTAGTTTCCAAAAAACTTGACATGCAGCTCATGGATGTGGTTACAACATATCTCTATGGGGATCTAGATTCAGAGATATATATGAAGGTTCCAGATGGACTTCAATTACCCAAATCAAGTGGCTCTAAACCACGGAGCGCGTTTTCAATAAGATTAAGACGCTCACTATATGGATTGAAACAATTCAGACGAATGTAGTATAACCGTCTAAGTGACTACTTGATTAGGAAGGGATATGTTAACAATGAAATATGCCCTTGCGTGTTCATTAAAAAGAATAGATCCTGATTTGCAATTGTAGCAGTTTATGTCGATGACATGAACATAATTGGAACTCTAGATGAGTTAATGGAAACTACTAAATACTTGAAATCTGAATTTGAGATGAAAAATCTCAGGAAAAATGGTTTTGTCTCGGAATAGAACTCGAGCACCGTAATGATGAGATTATGATCCATCAGTTAGCATATACTCAAAAGTTATGTTTCAATCCATATAGTGAACGTCTTAATGTTATTGAAAACGCGCTCTGTGGTTTAGAATCACTTGATTTGGGTAATTGAAGTCCATTTGGAACCTTTATATATATATATATATGTATATATCTGAATCTAGATCCCCATAGAAATATGCTGTAACCACATCCATAAGCTGCATATCAATTTTTTCAGAAACTATCAAACTGACAAGGTAGTGGAATGTTATAACATCCATTACGGGAGAATATGTCTCCTCGTAGTCGATTCTAAGGCGTTGTGAGAAACCTTGTGCCACAAGACGAGCTTTGTATCTAACAACCTCATTTTTCTCATTATGCTAAAGACCCATTTATGACCAATAGGCTTTATATTTGGGGGTGTCAGCGTTATAGACCAAAATACCTATCTCTTTGTTAGTGAATCTAATTCAGTCTGGATTGCATCTTTCCATTTAGGCCAATATGCTCTTCGTTGACATTCTTCAACGGAGCGAGGTTCGATATCATCGTATTCTATAATTCTTTTTACAATATGATATGCAAATGCATCATGAATAGCCATAGAATTTCTGTCCATAATTACATGTATACTAGTGTAATTCATGGAGATCTCTCTATTCTCTGGAATTGGTTCTGCCATTGGAGCGTCCTCCAATGATGTCTCTTGGACATAACCATAATCCGGAATTTTTTCATGAGATGGATTATTTGTATCTATGATTAATGGATTATTTTGTGTCAAACTCGCTTTCTTTCTTAGGCGAGAATCCATCGAACCTATAAGCCTCATGCGCTTCCTGGCAGGAGCCGTAGGCCTAGCCTCTGCGTCACCCATATAGAGGACGTTGGCGGTCACCCATACAGGGGTCGTTGGCGCCATTCTCATGTACTCTTGAGACGACGTTATGTCCTCTAGTTTTAGGGTCATCAATCCTTGCAGGCACGTTTACAGCAGGTATGTGTGATCTCGTCACTTTAGTGTATCAGAAAATGCATCAGGCATCGATTCTGCTACGTTCTGAAGATCGAGAATTCTCTGCATTTCAATTTTTTACTATGCGGTTTGGGGATCAAGATGAGACAAAGTGAGGACAGACCACGATAATTCCTGTCATTTCTGTGGAACATTAGTGTTCATGTCTCCCCCTAACGACAGGAAGACTGTCTCATTAAAGTGAAAATCCACAAATCTAGTAATAAATAGATCACCTGTCAAGGGTTCTAAGTAGCGGTTAATTGTTGGAAGAGTCATAACCAACATAAATGCCTAATCGTCTTTGGTGGACCCATTTTGGTGCACTGCGGCCGGGCAATTGGCACATAGACTGCACACCTAAATATGCGTAAGTGTGAGACATCAGGCTCATACCCAGTCACCATCTGGGAAGCAGAAAACTGTTTGATGGCAGTGAGCCTCAGACGAATAAGCATAGTTGCGTGCAATTTTACATAGCCCCAAGCAGAAATAGGGAGATTGGTGCGCATAATCAATGCTCTAGCAACCATTTGAAGCCTTTTAATAACAGCTTCTGCGAGACCATTTTGGTGTGTACATGAGGGACATGGTGTTCAACCTAAATCCCAATGGACATGCAATAATCATCAAAAGTTTTTTATGTAAACTCTCCAGTATTGCCAAGACGAATTGACTTAATAAGATGATTATGATGGTGAGCCCTTAACTTAATGATTTGTGCTAGGAGTTTAGCAAATGTAGTATTTCTTGTGGATAAGAGCATAACATGTGACCAACGTGTCGATGCATCAATCAACACCATAAAATATCTAAATGGTCTGCAGGTTGGTTGGATAGGTCCACAAATATCACATTGGATTCTTTGCAAGAATGGTATATCTTCTTTAGTGTCCTTTGCATAGGATGGTCTCGATCTTACCTTTGCTAAAGAGCAAGCTTTGCAAAATGAATGATAGGCTTTAGAAGTAACTCCTTGGACCAATCTTTGGTTCGTACTTCTTTTTGTTTTGAAGAATGGATGTCTTTGTGAAGTCTTTAATATACAGATCATCATATCACGACTTGAATGTCCCAAACAGTCGTGCCAAAGCCTATATGTGTTAGAATCCCATAAATTTTCATTCATGACATGATTGGATTCAATGACTCTAATAGTGGTTGTATATATTCCACTAGAGCGACATATAAGTTTATCTAATACTTGTGTATTTCCGTAGTCATTAGAGGTGATGCAAAGGAACTCTTGTCCATTTTCACAATGTGTTTCCACATGAAAACCATTGGCTCTTATATCTTTAAAACTCAATAGGGTTCTTCCCGCCCTTGGAGCATATAGAGCTTTGGTGACATTAATATTTGTGCCATTTGGTAACATAAATTGAGCTGGTCCTCAACCATGAATTAATTGTGATGGTTCTGCCATTGCAGTCACTGAAGATCGACTAGGCGTCATCCTTAAAAATAGTTGCCTATGTTGCAATATAGTATGTGTGGTGTCATTATCAAGAAGACATTCCAATTCTCCGAGAAACATACTGAAAGATAATAAAGTTCGGAATTTAACACATGTCCATGACATTGAATAATAATGCGACACTTTATTAATAAGGAAAATAGCCAATGATTATATCAAAGTTTCCAAAGTCTATTCCAAAGTAAAATCAAACTTAGACAAGTTGTAGTCACTCAATCCATTTGGTAACTCCAATAGAATATGACCAGGGAAGTAGAGAGAGAGATGTTAGTGAAGCGAGGCTCTCTTAAGTACCACCATCTCAATTACTTTCCTAGACATCATACTTCATTGGATGCGCCACATGAGAAAGAGTTGATACAATTGTTATTTATTGACTAAGGCACATTTGCCATTCTTGGAAAATAAAAATGACCATTCTAATCAAAGTCTGCGGCATCTTCGTGCGCTTCATTTCCAGCTTTGAAGTCCTCAATGGCGAGATTGACATCTTCACCATCTTCATCTTTGGCAAGGTAGATTTCTTGCTTCCTCAAGTCCATATACTCTTTATAGCGTGCAGCTAGTTGGGCACTTGCATGACATTGCTTGAACCAATGCTCAATTGATCCATATCGATGACACATGTCATTGTGGTTACCTCCCTTTATTTGAGGTACAGGTTGTGCACGTTGTGGATATTCCCTAGGAGGTTTGCTGCTACTACCACGGCTCATGGTGCGACCTCCACGGCGCATGGTGCTACCTCGACGGCCGGTGTTGCCATATCCATCTCTCCCACGTGTGGCGTTGCCATCACATGTGCCCGCTCTAAAGTTACAGTTTCCTTCCTTATTGGGGTGGTTATATGGACCCATTCGTCCTCCATGTCCCCTATTTTTTGGGTACTCATGTCCCCTATTATTAGGGTATCGCTCATTGCGCCCTCTTTTGGATGCATTATAATTTGCCTCACTAACGCTCTTAGTTCCAATGGGCCTTGAATTATAATTCCTTACGAGGATGTTGTCATGTTTTTCAGCTACAGACATAACATTAATGAGTTGATTAAACCTCGTAATTCGTTCAACGTTGACTTCAGTGTGATATTGCTTTGATGGCAAAATTGCTGCGACGGGGAAAGTAGAGAGAGTCGTCTCAATTAGCTCTTGTTCTGTGAGAGGTTGTTCACAGAACCTCAACATAACTTTGAGGCGAAGAGCTTTTGAATTATATTCAGCGACAGACTTGAAGTCGGAGAAGCGTATATTATTCCATTGAACCTTCTAGTCAGGGAGGAGGGAATCTTGGATATTGCCAAAGCGCTTTTCTAGCGCTACCCATAGGTCTCTTGCATCCTTGATCGACATGTACTCTAATCTGAGTGCTTTATCCATGTGTCGTCGTATCAAGATAAGTGTTTGAGCATGCTTTGTGGGTGTTCGATGGAACATCAGACATTCGTTAGGTGCTTGGATTATGGGCAATATCCCTCTTGAAGTGAGATGATTCTCAACGTCGGCAGCTATGGTATTCCGAGCCTGTTGAGTCAAGCATTTGAAAGTCAAGTCTTGGTTCATTCGACATTATGAAAATAAGAAGAGAATATATATTAATTTCGGAGTTTTTAAACTTCGACGAAAACTAAAATAATAAGATTTCCGAGCTATGCCACCAAAAAATCAATTTCCAAGAATATTTAGATTTAGACTGAAGTAATGATGTTTAATATGGTCATAAATTGATGCTTGAGGATGCTTTTAGTCCAAATATTATGAACACTCTTAGTTTATTTAGCGTGAATTCCTATAATTCCGCTTTTTGATTGCAAGTCCCCGAGAAAAAGAAAAGAGGAGAAAAATGAATAAAAAATCAAAAAATGGGAACTTTTAGTAAAAAATACCTTGAAATAGTGTTGCCGGAAAATTTGGCTGGAAAAAGTTGTCAGAGATGACAGGAGAAGTCGCTGGAAAAAATCGAGAAAAATCGCCCGAAAAGTTATCGGAAAAAGGTCAGAAAAGTCGCCAGAAAATTGCCTTGCAAATCTGTCGGCAGGTGCCCTGCGGATCTGTCGGCAGCTGCTTGGTAGGTGCTCCGCAGGCTGTCGGTAGATGTTGGCAGGAGCTGTCGGCAAGTGCTTGATAGGTCTCGACAGATGCTGTTGGCAGGTCTAGGTAGCTTCTCGGCAGGTCCTGTCGGCAGGTGCTCGATAGCTCTCTGCAGGTCCTCTTGGCAGGGCTTATTGGAAGCTTCTGGGTAGTTGCTCGGCAGGGCTTCTCAGCAGGACTCGGCAACGGTTCGGCAGTGATTCAGTTTTTCATATGGCCACGTTCAGGCGGTTTCTGGCCGGTTCTGGGCTTTCTGGTGTTCTGAGGCCGGTTCTGAGCTTCTGGGATCAAGGGCTTTGATATTGATAGGGTTTGAAGGTTTTTTGTAGAGTTGGTAAAATGACGTCGATTGGAGGATGAACTTCCTATTCTCTTGTCAATTTTTGATTTGAATCCTAAAACAATATCGTGCTGATAACGTATTTAAGAACAAACGTAAATTAACAGAGAGAGGGAGAGAGTTTCGATGGAGAGAATGGAGAGTAAATGTGTGTTTATTCTTCTCTCAAAAGAGTGTTTATATAAGAATACAAGATAGTGTGAATGTTTTAGGAGAAAACCAATTTGGTGACTATGATCATCATAGCTTGCAACTCCATATGGTTACTTCAATGATGATAATTGCCATGCTTGTTGCCTCCCTATAAGCTTTATGTCACACAAGTCTTCATACCTATATCTATACACTCAAGTACCTATTACATGATATAGCCATTACATCATAATAAATGTATACTACAACAAGCAATGAGTTTTAGGTAATTGATAATCAACATATGATGGTAATTTAATATCTGTTATGATTTTCATTTCTTTTCTTCGATTCAGGCATTTTCCGGATCACAAACATTACAGATGATCATTCTTATAGCCACAGGGAACAACAAGGGTGGAGGCTATTTTGCATCAAAGGGTGTGTTGTTGTGCATGTATTTGGGTCTAATCATCATTTGGGCAGTACTAAACACCTTTGCATTACGAGTGATAGCAATTCTCAAAATAATCTCCATACGGTGGCAGGTCTGCTAGGAATTCTCAACATAATCTTCTATTGTGCACTTTAACATTTGCATCATATAGATGAAAGGGTTAGCACATGCAGGTATCTTATGTTGCCAGACTATGATTTTACATGATCAATTGGTTTACATTAACAGTCTAGCAACGTAACATCTCAAATTATCTGCTAAGAAAACATTCCTCAAGGCCATTGATTCAAGTATATCAAGTAGTAGGCTTAAAACTGACCTCGATCTCTCCCTCATATACAGGTACTCGGTGGTGTGGTTGTGATTATAATGCTCCTTTTGGTGGCTACTTCAACACAAACAGCTTCTTATGTCTTCACTCACTTCGAAACATCTCCCGAGTCAACTGGAATATCTAGTATACCGTATGCAGTTATTTATCAGTGCTTCTGAGCAACTATGATGCTGCAGCTCATCTTACGGAGGAGACCAAAGGCACAGATAGAATTGGTCCGATAGCTATTCTGTCTAGTATTGGGATTGTGTCAGTGGTTAGTTGGGCTTATTACGTAGCTCTCACTTTCAGCATAAGGGTAATGCAGCTTCTTTGCTTTCTCATCAAGTTAAAGGGATACAACTAATTTATCTCATTAGAGCACAATTCTTAATGCAGGATTTGGACTATTTATATAGTACAAAAAATGAGACTGCTGGTGTGTCTGTGCCAGCACAGATTATATATGATGCATGCCATGGAAGGTATCAGAATTCAACTGGAGCCGTGGTACTTCTATGCATTATATGGGCTTCCTTTTTCTTTTGTGGGCTGTCTGTTGTCACTAGTGCTGCTCGAGTAGTAAGAAAATCTGAAACTTTTGACCCTTTTACCATTCCTCAATTTTTTTTTCCTGAAACTAAACATTAACACTATTTGTTGACACCTAGGTTTTTGCTATATCAAGGGATAAATGTATCCCATTGTCACTTAATCCGTTTGGTAATTCTAATAAAATATGACCAGGGAAGTAGAGAGATGTTGGTGGAGCGAGGCTCGCTTAAATACCCCGATCTCAATTACTTTCCTAGACATCATACTTCATTGGGTACGCCACATGAGAAGGAGTTAATACAATTGTTATTTATTGACTAAGGCACATTTGCCGTTCTTGGAAAATAGAAAGAGGATTATTCTAATCAAGTCTGTGGCATCCTCATACTCTTCATTTATAGCTTTGAAGTCCTCAACGGTGAGATTGACATCTTCACCATCTTCATCTTCAGCAAGGTTCGCTTCTTGCTTTCTTGCTTCCATGTACTCCTTGTAGCGTGTAGCTAATTGGGTACTTGCATGACATTGCTTAAACCAATGCTCGATTGATCCACATCGATAACACATGTCATTGTGGTTACCTCCTTTCGTTTGAGGTGTAGGTTGTGGATATTCTCTAGGAGGGTTGCTGCTACTACCACGGTGCATGGTGCGACCTCCACGGCTCATGGTGCTATTTCTATGGCTGGTGTTGCCATATCTCCCTCTTCCAAGTGTGGAGTTGCCATCATGTGTGCTCGCTCTAAAGTTGCGGTTTCCTTCTTTATTGGGACGGTTATATGGACCTGTTCGTCCTTCATGTCCCCTATTATTAGGGTACACATGTCCCCTATTGTTAGGGTACCGCTCCTTACGCCCTCTCTTGGGTGGATTATAATTTGCCTCACGAACGCTCTTGGTTCCAACGGGTCTTGAATTATAATTATTTACGAGAATGTTGTCGTGCTTTTTAGCTACTAACAAAGCATTAATGAGCTCATTGAACCTCGTAATTCATCCAACATTTACTTCAGTGCGATATTGCTTTGATAGCAAAATTCTTGCAACGGGGAAGGTGAAGAGACTCAATTAGCTCTTCATCTGTGAGGGGTTTTTGACAGAACCTCAACATGGCTTTGAGGCTAAGAGCTTCTGAATTATACTCAGCAATAGACTTGAAGTCGGAGAAGCGTACATCGTTCCACTGAACCTTCAAGTCAGGGAGGAGGGAATCTTGGATATTGTTAAAGCGCTCTGCTAGCGCCCCTATAGATCATTTGCATCTTTGATGGACATGTACTCTAATCTGAGTGCTTTATCCATATGGTGTCGCATCAAGATGATTGCTTGTGCATGCTTTTTAGGTGTTCGTGGGAACACAAGACTCGCGTCTGGTGCATGGATAATTGACAATATCCCTTTTGATGTGAGGTGGTTCTCAACGTTGGTTTTCCAGCTATGGTAATCTAAACTTGTTGAGTCAAGGATTTGAAAATCGAGTTTAGGTTCATTCGACATCCTTGAAGATAAGAAGAAAATATTAGTTTCGGAGTTTAAACTTCCACGAAAAATAATAAGATTTCCGAGCTATGCTACCAAGAAATCAATTTCCAAGAATCATTAAGAACACTCTTAGTTCATTGATTACGAACGCTCTTAGTTCGTTTGGCGTGAATTTCTATAATTCCGCTTTTGATTGTAAGTTCCCGAGAAAAAGGAAAAAGGAGAGAAAATGAATAAAAACTCAAAAACAAGAACTTTTAGTAAAGAATACCTTGAAATAGTGTTACCGGAAAATTTGGCCGGAAAAAGTTATCGGAGGTGATCGGAAGGATCGCTGGGAAAAATCGAGAAAATCGTCCAAAAAGTCGTCGGAAAAATATCTTAAAGTCGACGGAAAAGTCGTCGGAAACTAGCCCCGCAGATCTGTCGGCAGATCTGTCAGCAGCTGCTCGGTAGCTTCTCGACAGCTGCTGCGTAGCTGCTTGGCAGTTTTTTCGGCAGCTGCTGCGCAGCGTCTCGGCAGCTGCTTGGCAGATCTCTGCAGGACTCGGACTCGGCAGTGGTCCTGTTCGTGCTCAAAACTTCCGGCCGCCGGTTCAGGCCTTTTCTGGCCGGTTTTGGCAGTTCTGAGGCCGATTCCGAGCTTCTGGAATCAAGGCCTTTGATATGAGCTAGGGTTTGGGGGTTTTTTTGTAGGTTTGGAAAAATGACTTCGACTGATGATGCATTTTACTCTTGTCAATTTTCGATTCTAATTCTAGAGCAACTTCGTACTGATAATGTGTTTAAGAACAAGCTAAATTAACAGAGAGAGAGAGAGTAATGTTTCAGAGAGAATGGAGATTTCAAGTGTGTTTATTCATCTCATACAAGAGGGTATTTATAGGAATACATTGTAGTGTGAATGCTCAAAGAGAAAACCAAAATGATAACAATCTCAATGATGAAATCTGCCATGCTTGTTGCCCCTTAGTAAAGCATGTCACATAAGTCTTCATACACTAAAGTACCTATATTTATACACTCAAGTACCTATCTATACATTTATGTATTTGTTACATGATATAAACATATATAGTATAATACATTTATACTACAACATTATAGCAATTATTAATGTAGCAAGAAAACAGAATAGTTGAAGAGAGCTAGCATATATACCTGCCACCATATGGAAATTATGTTGAGAAATGCTATCACTTGTAGGGAAAATGTGTTTAGTACTGCCCATATGATGATTAGACCCACATACATGCACAAAAAAACTTCCTTTGATGCAAAATAGCCTCCACCCTTGTTTGTTCTTGTGGCTATAAGGATGATCATCTGCAATGCTTGTGATGCAGAATACGCCTAAAAGGGCAGAAACAAAAATCATACAAGAAATTATTCAAATTAGTATCACTCCTTTCAAGTGCTACATCCATTCGATCAAGACAAAAATGGTTTCAGTACCTGAGCACCTATTGAAGATATCACGCCAATGGTCTCAAGCCAAGCACAGCACCACGAAGCAAACGGGCCCCACCTCCAGCCAAATGGGAAGCCCAGAAGTAAAGAGAACCAGTGGTCTGAGGTAAAGATGTTCAGAAATTAAGCAAAAACTCCAATACCAAATCATAATATTCGATTTATGTGTGCATTACCAAACTATGATTACTTTTTCATTGTTGTAATAGGAGAAGATTACTTTAGATTCCTAGTCTTAATTAGAATAGGATTTCTTGTACTCAAAGAAATTGTACTTGTATCCTCTATCTCCTATTATCAATGAAAGAAACAACTATTCTCGATCGAGTCTCTTTACTTTTAGTATTCTAAAACAACAAGGAGTTTGTCTAGGGCACGTTAATGTACTGATACATTAAGTAGACTAGTTTGATATAGATGTAGAAGACTTCATGTATCAATAGACTAGCTTGGCTTGATCTCAACGTAGTAATAGTAGGGAGCTGATCTACTTTTGCAAAGAATTGGTCTACCATCTACCATTTATATAACAATAGATTAATGTACCGCAAATTTTTCAATATTGTTCAGATGAGAATTAACTACTTAATTTGTAAGAAAACTATATAAAGACGAGCAAACAATGTAATCCATACTGGGAAAGAGGAGCAAATCTCAGCCATGGCGATTGCAACAAACCATGTGAAGAATGTGACAGCTATCCAACCCCATATTAAGGTCGCAGGACCTGCATAGCGCAAGCTTTGCCCATAGAGAGGTGTACCAGAAAATACTGATATGCATGAAAAGGTTATTGCCAGTGTCTTGAACAGAGTCTACATATAAAAGAAGAAATAAACCAAAGTGAAAAAGGATCAGACTCTAGCTAGTACTTCAAACCCAAATTGGAAAGAAGGATAAACAATGAGAAAAGTATACCATCTCCCTCCTCAGTTCTTGCTTATGACCAAGCTCATTCAGACGCTTTTCTCCAGAATCCATTTTGCAGTACAGATTTCGGTCGAATGTATGTGTATCAAATTCTTGAGTTGGATAGTTGAGTATAGTTAAGGCTTATGGTTTTGAATCTTTTGATAGTGTGTTGAATCTCCAGCTTAGTTAGAGGCTAGGACTGCATTGTTTACTGGAAAATTGGAATCTAATCATAATTAACAAGTGGAAGACAAGGACTCTCTCTGGTGGTGCACATGCTCTACTAGTTAGTCATGCATATAATAAGATTTCATCATCCTAAAATTGGTAGTTGCATGTGCCTTGTAGAATTGAATGAATTGAATGTTGACTAAAGTATCATGTTTAAGGGTTTTGAGGTGATATCCCTAGCTATATAATGATCTGTCTATATACAACCACTTGCTCAATGCAAGATGGTTGTTTTACTGTTTTGATCCCCACGATTCCTAATTGAAAGAAGCAAGTGCAGAAAATCTCTAGTGTTAGATTATCACTAAAGTTTACAACAGACTCCAACAGAATCTGTGACTTTTCTCTGTCACTGATGACATCTTTTGGCACCTCTTGCTCTTGTTTGTGTCCTAGAAATAGACTAGTTTGCATTTCAGTTGGTCCAAATACTAATAAATAATAACCAAAATGTTGAAGGAAGTCGACATGAAGTGTGCTTCTTCAAACTAGGGTTTAGTCCTAGAGTTGTAATAAGAGTAGGTTCTGGATTTCCTAGTTATGTTCGGATTCTATTACCTTTTGTGTACTCTGTAAATCCCCATATATAGGGCTCTTATTATCAATAATACAACACAATTCTCCCATCAATTCGATCTCTCTGCAATTTCGATTTACTTAAACACAAAATAAATTTTCTCTGCACATATAATTATATATCAGCAAAAAAGGCCTATGTTGTATGAAACTAGAATTCAAGCTTTTCAACTGCACACACTAGTTTTGGAGCAGAAACTGAGTTTACATTTCCTTGATAATGAGAACATGCTGCATAAAACAAACTGACCGGTATCACTGGAGTACGTATTATTAATTTTGTCTGTCTATTTCAGCCTTGAATCTGCAAATATACACACAGAAAAGTCAAACTTAGTTTTTCTATTAGAATTTGGACCAACTGAAGAAGTTCAAACTTTCTAGCTGTTTTTCTTATATGCATTCATTACTTGGACTGAAGCAAGTAAAAACGAACTAATGATGCTAGGCCTTGTCATGAGTGATGTGAGAAGCAAATAAGTCTCGGATTCAATGTTAATCTATTGTAACTTTAGTGTTAAATGTTGACCATATTTTCTGCTTGATTTGGTCATATCAATATAGAAACCAAAAATATTATTCAATTGCAAACCATGGTAGGTAGTAGCATTACTACAGCTCACCACTAAGAGCTTTCGTCTTCCACATTCTTACTCCAGATTCAAAGAAGTCATTGATTTGGGTTTCAAGACTAGTTCAAAGCCACCAGTCTTATACCAATACCCCCCAATCTATTTGCAAAATAGATGACATGTATATATTTTCTTTCTTTCCATGCATGATTATATAGCATAACAAGATACTGATAGATTTCTTTTGAGAGGAGGATATCAGAATGACGCAATATGTTTTGGAAATGGATTCCGGAGAAAAGCGTCTCAATGAGCTTGGTTACAAGCAAGAACTCAGAAGGGAAATGGTAATCTCTCACCTAGATTACCTCAATTTGGATTTGGATTTGTAAGTGTCAAATCTTATGTTATCGAAATTTTTTCACATGGGTAATCTGCAGACGTTGTTCAAGACACTTGCAATCACATTTTCATGCATGTCAGTTTTCATTGGTACACCTCTCTATGGCCAAAGCTTGCGTTATGCAGGTCCTGCAACTTTAATATGGGGATGGTTAGTTGTCACATTCTTCACATGGTTTGTTGGAATCGCCATGGCTGAAATTTGTTCTTCTTTCCCGGTATGCGTTGCACTTATGCTATTCTTTGATTTTCTTCCTTTTCCTGTGGACTCAAGCTAGTTACAAATAACAATTGCATAAGGAAAGTAAAAAAAAAAGAAAAGAAGAAGGTAAACTACTCTTGCTCGGAATTCAGTATTGCAAGAATCATTTAGTTTTAACACTTGAAATAAAATTGTCTCTTAATGTTTAGTCATGAGTACACTAGAAGTACCAAGTATTATGAACTTTTAAGATCTCAACTGATATGACAGTATTTCATCTGTTTATAGCTTGCACGCAATGAGAAACAAAAACTCCTTTATGTTGAAGAAGGAGCTCCTTGGTCAAAAACATGTCCAGCATTTTCCTTTTACCCTGCATAAGATTCAACATCCCTCCTTAGAAAATTTAACAGTAGTAGACTAGTATTCAAGTCTTTTGGGGTTTCAGCAATTTCTGAGATGACTTGGTTGCTCTAAACATTGACCAGACCACAGGTTCGCTTTACTTCTGGGCTGCCCATTTGGCTGGACCGAGGTGGGGCCCATTTGCTTCATGGTGCTGTGCTTGGCTTGAGATAATTGGTATGACAACTGCAATAGGCGCTCAGGTATTATCAGAATTAAATTTTCATGCACCTGATAGTTGATAATGAATTAATGAATATGATATCAGAATTGAACATTCAAGCACTTAATTAATTTGTTATAAGACTTTGTTCTTCCCCTTTAGGCATATTCAGCAACACAAGCATTTCAGATTTTCCTTCTTATAGCTACTGGGACAAACAAGGGTGGAGGCTATTTTGCTTCTAGGAGTGTGTTTGTGTGCATGTATATGGGCATAACCCTCATTTGGGCTGTACTAAACACTTTTGCTTTGCAATTCATAGCATTGCTCAACATAATCTCCATATGGTGGCAGGTCTGTTCTTCAACTTTCGATTTCGTGTGTTCTTCAACTTTCAATTTCTTGCTTATTTTGCTTTGCAAGATACACATTGTTTCGGCACATGATAGAACCTTCCATAGTCTTAACTGAAAATTTGAATCTCTGAAGTAGGTAGGTTAATGCTAATCACTATCTCTCTAACATACAGGTGATTGGTGGTTTACTTGTGATTATAATGCTACCTCTGGTGGCACAGTCCACACAGACAGCTTCTTCTGTCTTCACTCATTTTGAAACATCTCCCGAGTCGACTGGGATATCCAGCGTACCTTATGCAGTGGTTTTGTCAGTGCTTCTGAGCAATTACTGTCTGTATGGATATGATGCTGCAGCTCATCTTACTGAAGAGACAAAAGGTGCCGATAAATCTGGACCGATAGCTATTCTCTCCAGTATTGGGATGATATCAGTGTTTAGTTGGGCTTATTACTTAGCTCTCACTTTCAGCATCCAGGTAATGATCTAGAGAAAGGTAAAGCTAAAGGCGACGATGAATTACATCCTTATTATACCAAAATCCTTGATGCAGGATCTGGACTATTTATACAGTGCAGATAATGAGACCGCTGGTGTACTCGTACCAGCACAGATAATATATGATGCATTTTATGGAAGGTATCATAATTCCACTGGAGCTGTGATTTTCCTGTTTATTATCTGGGGTTCCTTCTTCTTTTGTGGGCTGTCTGTCACTGCTACTGCTGCCCGAGTAGTAAGAAAAACTGAAACTCTAAACCCTAAATCATTTTTCCCTCTTGTGTATCTAAAAGTAGACTTTAATGTGTTCTACTCCCTAGGTTTATGCTGTATCAAGGGATAGATGTATCCCATTTTCACCAGTGTGGAAAAAAGTAAACCCGAGGAACAAGGTTCCAACAAATGCCGTGTGGCTCTGCGCTGCCATCACCATGCTTATCGGATTACCCATCTTGAAAACGGATGTAGCATTCACTGCCATTCTTTCAGTTAGCAGCATTGGCTGGGTAGGAGGTTACGCTGTACCAATCTTTGCTAGGCTGGTAATGGCTGAAGAGAACTTCAAACCAGGACCCTTTTATTTGGGTAGAGCAAGAAGGCCAGTTTGCTTGGTGGCTTTCCTCTGGATATGTTATACCTGTTCAGTCTTCCTTTTGCCAACTTCTTTCCCTATTCGATGGAAAACTTTCAATTATGCACCAGTGGCTCTAGGTGTGGTTTTGACACTAGTGATGATCTGGTGGACGTTGGATGCTAGGAAATGGTACAAAGGACCTGTAAGAAATATTGATGTACGAAATGGAAACAATCAGAATCTGCAGTCGCACCACTAAGTAGAAAAGAAAGCTATACTTATCATGTAAACCTGATTTCTGAGTCAAGTTCCAAATTTCTAAAGGCACTGATCAAATCCAAAAGAATTCATGATCTCTCTCTCTTTGAAAGCCTGTTGATAGTAATGCTATTTACATTTCCAAAAATAATTAAATACACAAATTGCACATAAGCGGGAAAGGATTAGCTATCTGGCACAGAATCGAGTGATGACACAGAAAATATGGTTTGTGTTGTAGTATAAATGTATAATACTATGTATGTCTATATCATGTAACAAATACGTAAAGTATTTAGATAGGTACTTGAGTGTATAATCATAGGTACTTGAGTGTATGAAGACTTCTGCAAACATACTTTACCAAGAGGCAACAAGCATGACAGAAATCATCATCAAGATGGTTATTATTTTGATCTTCTCTTTGAGCTTTCACACTACAAATGTATCCCTATAAATACCCCATTGTATGGGATGAATAACATACTTGAAATCTCAATTCTCTCTGAAATATTACTCTCTCTTTCTGTGTGTCAATTTAGCTTGTTCACAAACACGTTATCAGCACGAAGTTGCTCTAGAATTAGAATCGAAAATTGAGGAGAGGAGAGTTCATCATCAATCGAAGTCATTTTTCCAAACCTACAAAAAATCCTCAAACCCTAGCTCATATCAAAGCCCTTGATTCCAGAAGCCCGGAACCTGTCTCAGAATCGCCGGAACTGGCCGGAAAAGGCCTGAACCGGCCGTCGGAATCTGTGAGCACGAACCGAACCGCCGCCGGGTGCTGTCGAGGTCCTGCCGAGAGCTGCGCAGCAGCTGCCAAGATGCTGTGCAGCAGCTGCCGAGCCATCTACCGAGCAGCTGCTGACACATCTGTGGACAGATTTGCGGGGCGACTTTCCGACTACTTTTCCAGCGACTTTTCGACACTTTTCTGGCGACTTTTCCAGCGACTTTTAGGATGATTTTTCTCGATTTTTCCCAACGATCATTCCGATCACCTCCGATAATTTTTCCTGTCAAAATTTCCGGCAACACTATTTCGAGGTATTCTTTACTAAAAGTTCCCGTTTTTGAGTTTTTATTTATTTTCTCTCCTTTTTCCTTTTTCTCGGGAACTTACAATCAAAAACGGAATTATAGAAATTCACGCCAAACGAACTAAGAGCGTTCGTAATCAATGAACTAAGAGTGTTCACAATGATTCTTGGAAATTGATTTCTTGGTAGCATAGCTCGGAAATCTTATTATTTTTCGTGGAAGTTTAAACTCTGAAACTAATATTTTCTTCTTATCTTCAAGGATGTCAAATGAACCTAGACTCGATTTTCAAATCCTTGACTCAACAGGTTCGGATTACCACAGCTGGAAAACCGACGTTGAGAACCATCTCACATCGAAAGGGATATTGCCAATCATCCATGCACCAGACCCGGCCCTTACGTTCTCTCGAACACCCAAGAGGCATGCACAAGCAATCATTTTGATGCGACGTCATATGGACAAAGCACTCAGATTAGAGTACATGTCCATCAAAGATGCAAATGATTTATGGGAGGTGCTACAAGAGCGCTTTAACAATATCCAAGATTCCCTCCTCCCTGACTTGAAGGTTCAGTGGAACGATGTACGCTTCTCCGACTTCAAGTCTATTGCTGAATACAATTCAGAAGCTCTTCGTCTCAAATCCATATTGAGGTTCTGTCAAAAACCCCTCATAGAAGAAGAGCTAATTGAGAAAACTCTCTCCACCTTCCAGGTTGCAGCAATCTTGCCAGCAAAGCAGTATCGCACTTAAGTAAATGCTGGACGAATTACGAGGTTCAATGAGCTCATAAATGTTTTGTCGATAACCGAAAAGCACGACAACATTCTCGTAAAGAATTATAATTCAAGACCCATTAGAACCAAGAGCGTTCGTGAGACAAATTATAATGCACCCAAGGGAGGGCACAAGGAGCGGTACCGTAGCAATAGGGGACATGAAGGACGAACAGGTCCATATAACCGCCCCAATAAAGAAGGAAACCGCAACTTTAGAGCGGGCACACTTGATGGAAACTCCACACGTGGAAGAGAGAGATATGGCAACACCGGCAGTGGAAATAGCACTATGAGCCGTGGTAGTAACAGCAACCCTCCTAGAGAATATCCACAACGTGCACAACGTGCACAACCTACACCTCAAATGAAGGGAGGTAACCACAATGACATGTGTCATCGATGTGGATCAATCGAGCATTGGTTTAAACAATGTCATGCAAGTACCCAATTAGCTGCACGCTACAAGGAGTACAGGGAAGCAAGAGAGCAAGAGGCTAACCTTGCCGAAGATGAAAATAGTGAAGATGTCAATCTCACCGTTGAGGACTTCAAAGCTGTAGATGAAGAGCACGAGGATGCCACAGACTTTGATTAGAATAATCCTGTTTCTATTTTCCAAGAATGGCAAATGTGCCTTAGTCAATAAATAACAATTGTATTAAACTCCTTCTTATGTGGCGTACCCAATGAAGTATGATGTCTAGGAAAGCAATTGAGATCGAGGTATTTAAGCAAGCCTCGCTCCACTAACATCTCTCTACTTTCCTGGTCATATTTTATTGGAATTACCAAATGGCACAAATGTTAATGTCGCCGAAGCTCTATATGCTCCAAGGGCTGGAAGGACCCTATTAAGCTTTAAAGACATAAGAGCCAATAATTTTCATGTGGAAACACATTGTGAGAATGGACAAGAGTTCCTTTGCATCACCTCTAAAAACTACGGAAATACACGAGTTTTAGAGAAACTTATGTGTCGCTCTAGTGGATTGTATGCAACCACTATTAGAGTCATTGAATCCAACCATGTCCTGAATGAAAATTTATGGGATCCTGACACATACAAGCTTTAGTACGACCGTTTCGGACATCCAGGTCGGGACATGATGCTCCGTATATTAAAAACTTCAAGGGCCCACCACCATGATCATCCTTTTAAGTCAATTCGTCTTGACAATGCTGGAGAGTTTACATCAAGAACCTTTGATGATTATTGCATGTCTATTGGAACTGAGGTCGAACACCCTGTCACACCCAAAATGGACTCGTAGAAGCTGCCATTAAAAGACTTCAAATGGTTTCCAGGGCATTGGTTATGCGCACCGATCTCCCTATTTCTGCTTGGGGTTATGCAATATTACATGCAGCTGTGCTTATTCGTCTGAGACCCACTACCACCCAACCCTTTTCTGCATCCCAGATGGTGACTGGGTATGAGCCTGATGTCTCACACTTACGCATATTTGGGTGTGCAGTCTATGTACCAATTGCACCGCCACAACGCACCAAAATGGGCTCTCAAAGACGTTTAGGCCTTTATGTTGGATAATGATTCTCCAAGCATTATCCGCTACATAGAACCCTTGACAGGTGATCTATTTACCGCTAGATTTGCGGATTGTCACTTTGATGAGACAGTCTTCCCGTCATTAGGGGGAGACAAGAACACTAATGTTCAACAGAAAAGACAGGAATTGTAGTGGTCTGTCCCCACTTTGTCTCATCTTGATCCCCGAACCACACAGTCTGAAATAGAAGTGCGGAGGATTCTCGATCTTCAGAACGTAGCAGAATCAATGTCTGATGCGTTTTCTGATATCGCTAAAGTGACAAGATCATACATACCTGCTGCAAACGTAGGTGCAAGGATTGATGTCCCTAAAACTAAATAACATGACATCCCCTCTATGGGTGATGCAGTGGCTAGACCCATGGCTCATGCCAAGAAGCGCGGGAGGCCCATAGGTTCAATGGATTCTTGTCCAAGAAAGAAAGCGAGCTTGACACAAAATAATTCATTAATCATCGATACAAATAATCCATCTCATGAAAAAATTCTGGATTATGGTTATGTCCAAGAGACATCATTGGAGGACGCTCCAATGGTAGAACCAATTTCAGAGAATAGAGAGATCTCCATGAATTACAGTAGCATACATGTAATTATGGATAGAAATTCTATGGCTATTGATGATGCGTTTGCATATCATATTGCAAAAGGAATTATAGAATACGATGATATCGAACCTCGCTCCGTTGAAGAATGTCAACGAAGAGCAGATTGGTCCAAATGAAAAAATGCGATCCAGACTGAATTGGATTCACTAACAAAGAGACAGGTATTTGGGTCTATATCATTGACACCACCAAATATAAAACCTGTTGGCCATAAATGAGTCTTTGTTAGAAAGCGTAATGAGAAAAATGAGGTTGTTAGATACAAAGCCCGCCTTGTGGCGCAAGGTTTCTCACAACGCCCTGGAATCGACTACGAGGAGACATACTCTCCCGTAATGGACGTTATAACGTTCCGCTACCTTGTCAGTTTGGTAGTTTCTGAAAAACTTGACATGCAGCTCATGGATGTAGTTACAGCATATCTCTATGGGGATCTAGATTCAGAGATATATAAGAAGGTTCCAGATGGACTTCAATTACCCAAATCAAGTGGCTCTAAATCACGGAGCCCGTTTTCAATAAAATTAAGACGCTCACTATATGGATTGAAACAATCCGGACGGATGTGGTATAACCGTCTAAGTGACTACTTGATTGGGAAGGGATATGTTAATAATGAAATATATCCTTGCGTGTTCATTAAAAGGACAAGATCCGGATTTGCAATTATAGCAGTTTATGTCGATGACATGAACCTAATTGGAACTCTAGATGAGTTGAAAGAAACTGCTACATATTTGAAATCTGAATTTGAGATGAAAGATCTCGGGAAAACACGGTGTTGTCTCGGAATAGAATTCGAGCACCGTAATGATGGGATTATGATCCATCAGTCAGCATATACTCAAAAGTTACTAAGGCCCTTTAATGAAGATAAAGCAAAGCCTGTGAGTACTCCCATGATCAACCGTAGTCTTGAGCTCATGAAAGATCCGTTTCGTCCAAGGGATGAGGACGAAGATTTATTAGAGGCTGAAATACCATATTTAAGTGCAATAGGATTTAGCTCAATGCACAAGACCGGATATCTCATTTGCAGTAAACTTGTTAGCTCGACATAGTTCTGCGCCAACACGCCGCTATTGGATTGGTATAAAGACAATCTTTCGATACCTAAAAGGTACGATCGATATGGGCTTGTTCTATCCCTACAGAGAGAAAAGAAATATGAACGCCGGCAACATTATCCATAGTGACCGACGTTCTCCTCCTCCCCTCCATTAAAATGATAATGATGTTCTGACGGGCTTTGTTGATGCAGGGTATCTCTCTGACCCTCACAAAGGTCGCTCCTAAACAGGTTATGTCTTTACCATGGGAAGCACTGCGATATCTTGGAGATCTACAAAACAGACTTTTGTTGCTACTTCCTCAAATCATGCAGAAATTATTGCACTACATGAAACCGTGCGTGAGTGCATATGGCTAAGGTTTGTAAATAGACACAGTCGAGGAACTTGTGGTTTCAAATTTACCACAAATGAACCTACATGCATTTACGAGGATAATGCAGCTTGTATTGAGCAAATGAAATTAGGTTTCATCAAAGGCGACAATACCAAGCATATATCGCCGAAATTCTTCTACAGTCAGCAACAACAAACACTTCTAAATATTGAAGTAAATCAAATCCGATCACAAGATAATATAGCTGACTTATTTACTAAGTCACTACCAAAATCCTCTTTCGAGAAACATGTAAGGAGCATCGGATTGAGGAGGATATCCGAACTCCCACAATCTTCAAGGGGAGTCTAAATCATGGGGAGTATCGAGAAACATACTTCACACTCAACGCGGGTTGTGCTCTTTTTCCCTTTCGACCAAGATTGTTTTTTTTCACAGGATTTTATTACTTGGCAAGATTTTTAACGAGGCAACTTCGAAACGCACCACCAACACAATACTATTGAACATGAAATATCCAAGGGAGACTGTTATAGTATAAATGTATAATATTATGTATGTCTATATCATGTAACAAATACGTAAAATATTTAGATATGTACTTGAGTGTATAATCATAAGTACTTGAGTGTATGAAGACTTATGTAAACATGCTTTACCAAGTGACAACAAATATGACAGAAATCATCATCAAGATGGTTATCATTTTGATCTTCTCTTTGAGCTTTCACACTACAAATGTATCTCTATAAATATCACATTATATGAGATGAATAACATACTTGAAATCTCCATTCTCCCTGAAATATTACTCTCTTTTTGTGTGTCAATTTAACTTGTTCTCAAACAGTTTCTAAATAATATATGTACAGCAATGGAAAAGGCATGAGAAGGTTGGGAATGGATGGACTGATAATTACAGATGACACCCACTCGCAAAAAGAGTTAAAGTGTGTTCAATAAAATGCAAAGTCAATTCGTTTGCTCCACTCCAATCAAGGTGATCATTGCAGTTCCAATTCCTCTGTTCATCAGCAAAACCATGCTGCCTTCTTCAATGAAACAGTGCACTTGTCGGGTCCAATCCTGGAAAATACAACATCACCAGCAATTGGTCTTGATATCCACCCAAAACTAGTTCTTTACAAAACAATATATGTGAAACTATTCTAAATATATTTGTTAGCAAGGGAAGACATAATATCGATCTACCTATGGAAAAGGTTACAAGTTCAATACTCTTCATTTAATGAAGCTGAGGGATAAGAGCACCACACATACCAGGCAAGATCAGTTCAGTTGACATACTAGCCCACCAAGATACAAACCATGGCTCCTTCAAGCGACCATCCAAACAATCACCACGACTATACAACCAAAGTATGAATTCTTTATAGCCATAGCTGTTAAAAAATTAAATAAAAAGGTATTTATGGCAGCATGGTATATAGTTTGGCTGGAGTCATATGAATAGACAGTAAAGTGCATGCAAGAGAGATGCAAATCAGAGTGCTTACATTTAAATGTGTGAATAACTAACCCTTCATGATACAAAAATTTCTTGAGACTCCATTGGGGAGGACCAATATTGCAAAAGTGACTCTACAGTCAACCTTCGCGTTGCACTAAGCATAGATATGAAAAATCGACAACCATCAATCTTGTATTCTTCAAGAGGATTCCTGTGCCCAAAACTCCTTACATTCACCTGACAAATATTTCATATAAGTCTTTAACTATGGACGATGTAAATGAAACTTAAATGAACCAAAGATTATATAATACCGCTGAACTTAGCCTGTTCATGTTTACAAGGTGATCCCTCCAGAAACAATCAAGGGTTTTCACAATAACTGCTCTCTGTTTTCAAAAGAAAAAAAAATAGTTAAGAAAAATTTCTATGAAATCGAGGATACAGTCTTAGCTGACATGCAGAAACATTCTTACTTCAACTTCCTTCACATATGTATCATCATAACCAGAGTCTTGAACAACATCCAAATACGAAGCAATCAAATAGTCTCCAAGGTACTTGCGGAGGAGGTTAGTAGTAGCATGATACCTTCCATTCCTTCATTGGAGGATCACAAATCTCATAAGCTTGCAAGAAGGAAAAGAAAGAAAGAAACAAAACAGAAACAACATGTAATTAAACAAAAAAAAGGGGGGACCCATACACACGAGCATTAGAGTTCACTCACTTGGTCAAATCATCCGAGCATATAGCAAGCCAACGTTTCAATGAAGAGTTCTTCTTGCGGATACCTCTGAAGGCATTAGGAGGTCTTGGCAAGTTTGCAAGGTGAATGTCATCAATATCTTTAGAGTTCAGTTTCTGTGATTGCGCAAGAGATTCTAACAAAGCTTCCTCAGTAATTCCTGCAAATGAATCTGGAAAATTTTTTCCACGAGAACTTATGTTAAACAAACCACGAAATGCAAAACAAACATTAATAATCTATCAGCTCACCATCCAATAGTTTCCCAGCAATTGCCATAAACTCCTTCAAAAGCTTATTCAAACTCCAGTTTCTTGGATGCTATTAAGCAGTAGGGATTAGTAATATAAATTAGTGGACTTGATCATACAACAGTTACCACCAAAAAAAAAAAAAGTATATACGTCATATATGAAATCTCAAACTACCTTGAGAGCGTCAACATTTTTAAAAACAATTTCATCTACTACTGCTTGCATGTACCTATTACCAAGTTTCATCAAGTCAAATTATAATAAAGGTGCTGCAAGAAATTTGATAGATGCAAAATGCATATTAAGTAGGTGAGTTTAGTTAAAGGCAGAAAAGTAGCTAAGCTACAGTTATTAATCATTCATTTTTCTTCATGATTAGTCTATGTTAACTTTGCATTATATCTTTGCACGTTGTCAATATAACACAGGTCTACTGATGATACCAAAGTATGTATAAGTATAACCACTAAAACATGCACCTTCAAAAGCTATTTTATAGAGATTGCCTGCTATAGATGAAAGTAGAGCAATATATTTTAATTGTTCTCCACTGTTTAGATTAACTCACTTTCAAGAACAGACAATCTATCATACGAAGTGCTATCAGAACTCGTTGATATATTTGGATAAGCAGCAAGAATAAATCCACTGAGATCTAGATACTTACTGGAATACATGCTGGGAACAACTTTCATTATCACCAGTTAAAATTGACTGCCTAAGTTCATAAACATGCTTTCTTTGCACCTGGAAAAAGGAACAGAACAACTTCATGAGTAAGAAAGCAAGACTCATAAACCTGTTGATCCAATTTATAGTTTTTCTTTCTTTCTTTTTTTCCTCTTCAAATTATGCATGCATTAGCATACAAGATGCCTTATTTATAAATTGCTAACCAATAATATAGATCTCCCTGATTTAGTAGTTTATTGGTTTCTCCTCAGGGAAGTATAAGAATCACAAAGTCTATACTGCTGGCTAATGAAGAAATTTCAAACCTCAATAACCGTGATTATAGTAAATAATTCGTACTTCAAATAAAGACATTATTTGTAATCATACCTCTAATACTTCATCAAACTCAACCAGGCTCTTTCTTATGCCAAAAAAGTACTTTTCAGCATTAATTTGCAGGGACAGGAGCTGCAATAGTACAAGTTGGTTAGAAACAGAGTGTGTGTAGTAATTCATCATCGACATGCCATAGCAAATTACCTGTCTCACAATTGCATCACCTTCAATTGGTACATCCTCATCATCAGTAATCTTTGAAATAAGTCTCACAGCCCACTCAGTATCAAAATTGAACTTTTGAAACATCTCATCCTGCAAGCTGTTACATAAAAAGCACAAATAATAAGGTGTGGCACCCTTCAAAAACTTCACCATGGGCATGAGTGTTAAGCACAGTCTTGAAAATAGAACAGTAAGTTACGATATGCCTCTCATTTGAGAAGCACTATTTTCTTAGTCAAAACTCTACCAGTCACTGACAGTTTGGATTTGCTAATGATAAAGGAAGGTTAAGTCAGAAGAACAGAGATGGCCTAACTAAGCCACATTTTTCTTTTTATTTATTTTCAGTAAGCATTAATAGACTAAAGATGCTTTCCACCCACTGATCAAACCTTTGTGCGAGCATATATATGCATGTCTGAATGGGTGCTAGTGTCAATCAGGAGGGTTGACTTACCTCACCATAAATCGAGTTGATCCTGGATCACCTTGCCTTCCTGCTCTGCCACGAAGCTATAACCGGGCATGACCATTATTATAAATAATATATATATAATGTAATTGTCCAGGTTAAAGATATCAATTGAATGCATGGAAGAAGATATCTTAAGCTAATAAAAGAACAAGCAAACACGAAAATTAATATGAAAATTTTCAAAGGAAAAAGAGGAGAACTCTCAGCAACTCCCAAGCTGAAATTGGATGGATATGCATCAAATCCAAATTCACCCCAAAACTGATATTTCATAAGTAAATGTGTCATACATGTATAAAATAAAATTGAAAAATAATAATTCACCTGGTTATCTATTCTACGAGACTCGTGCAAAGATGTTCCAATCACATGAAGGCCCCCAAGCCTTTTCACTTCAGACCCTTCTTTGAAACAATGTACCTCGCAATCCTTCAAAACTGACAGATAAGCAAGTGCTATTGTAGGGCCAAGAGGATACATCTCAGACTGTTCATCAACAAGCCCCTCTAGCTCTTTCAAATCTCTTGATTGACTCATTTCCACAGACTCTGATATCATGGATTTTGCCTCCTTATATGTCCAGCTCTTCCCTTCATTTTTGCCGACATATTTAGCTGCACAGGTCATAAATCATACATAAATTACTAATATGCAATCACAATATATCTAATATAAGCACAAAATATTTATTAGCAAGAGAATAGCCACAAACCCATTAATGCTGTCTTAGCCAGCAAAGCTAACGATGATGGACCGACCTTTATCTTTGACAATACCTACAATAAATGATTAATTAGAAACACGATCATTTTCGGCTGCAACTTACAGCAAGTAGAATTAATCACCTTTTGTGAAATTGCCTCTCCATCTATGTCAACGTTAGGAGCTTCTCGTGTCAGGAATGAAATCAAACTGTCTTCTATGATCTCTTTTGCAAGCATCTTCAATCATTACAAGAATGCAAGGCATTAAATTCATAAAATTCCTTTTTCAGTTTTTAGTTTCTACTTATCCACACAGGCTCTAGACAAGGATACTTAAGATACAAGGATGTGCATGCATGAAACCAGTATGTGTTCCACATTTCATAGATTCCTGAAAATAATGTAATGATGCTTTTCTAAAATGCACTTTGAATGAATTAACAATGAATATGGCCACCTACTTTAGGATTCCCTCCTAGGATTATGTCAGTGCCTCTGCCAGCCATATTGGTAGAAAGAGTAATGGCATGTTTTCGTCCAGCTTGGGCAACAATTTCAGCCTCCCTTGCAGCATACTGATGAGAAAAGTAAATAAACACAACTTTAATGAAATATAATTATAATAACAACCTGACAAAACTAGGGCAGGTTGAGTTAGATATTAATAAACCTTGGGCCGTGCATTTAGAACATTGTGTGGGATATTATGTTCCCTCAATAGGTCAGACAGGTGTTCAGAATACTCAACACTGCATTAAGAAGATGAGAGATCATAGTTACAAAATCTGCTGAACTCTAAACTCAAAACATGAAGATGACCAATATACATATTGAAAGAGATACAACGGTGCCTCTGCATGTTATAACAGGTATCAAAATGCTTTGTTGCACATCAAATAGACAACCTATATGCTTCCATATTTCATTAGAGTTTATATTTCTGAAGCATAAGAACGATATAACACAACAGCAGATTATCTTAAAATCACAAGAAACCATATACAAGAATTTAAACATATTACATTATACTAACCTGGTGGTGCCAACCAAAACGGGACGCCCCTGCCCGAACATGTATTCCACTTCTTGACGAACATATTCCCATTTCCCCTGAGCAGTCTAAAATGATACAGATCCCAAACTTTATGTCAAGTTAAATGAAAATACTCTTAGTGAAGGTATGGAAACAAGACAAACTCGAGAAAAATTATTAAAGATCCTACCGCAAAAGCTTGAATAGGTAAATCATTACGAATGTTTGGCAAATTTGTTGGCACTTCAATAACTGGTGTCTGGAACATTTTCAAGAACTCTTTCTCCTGAAATGATTAAATGGAAACTTTACATAACAATAGACATTATACATATAACTTAGCAGCAAATTCCCCACAAATATAAAATGTCAGAATGCATATAAATATACATACTTCAGTTTTTGCAGTCCCAGTCATCCCTGATAGCTTTGGGTAGAGCTTGAACAGAGATTGATAGGTGATTTGTGCGATAACAACTGAATCAGCCTAAGAAGTAAAATGAAATTACAACTTGAACCAGGATGGTATATTAATATATATATATATAAAACAGACACCAACTGTCACACTTTAAGACATACCTGAATCTTCAAACCTTCTTTACCCTCTACAGCTTGATGAATACCCTCAGACCACCTTCTCTTATCTTCGACTCTGCCAGTGAGCTGCAAGTATTATATGACTTTTTAGTTTTCTAATTCAATGACACTTGATCTGTACTTGTCTATAAAATGCATCATTAATGAAATAACGTTATTTTGATCTCAGAAAAACTCATGATTCATATGAATGGCAACATGTAATTTATAGGTACATAATCGACATTATGTATAATTTATAGGTCTATAATTAAGGTACCTATAATTATGATGCATTATATACTTTTTTCTTTATGCTTTAATACTTTCAAAAAGTCTCAATTATACCTCATTGATTATGAGAGCCTTCCCATTTCTGACAATATATTGCACATCCTTCCGATAGAACTCTTTAGCTTTCAACGCATTCATCACAAATCTACAGATTTCCAGTGTCAAAGCTAAATAAAAAGGTCAAAATGAAAACTCATGACGATATATAAAATGGCCAGAAATTAGAGTTTATTCAATCCTCAATATTCCTCATACCTGGCCCAGGGATCATTTTCATCCCATAAGTCATTTGTTTCAAGAGCCATCTCAGCAAGAGCTATTCCTTCTTCAGTCAACTCAACTGAGTAATCTTTAAGTTCTACATTGTAATGCTGTGAAGACGATTGTGAAACATAAAAAAATCATTTTTACCAACATAATAATTTAGGAACAAAAGAAAGAACATTGATGGTGAAAAGGTCAACAAATAGCAACAACATGAAGTCATAGTTCATCAGAAAATAAAATGAATGAGAGTGGACTCACAATTCCTCGCACAAGCAACTCAGCCACTTTAGCAGCAACAGGATAGCGTGCAGCATCTTTACTAGCCTGAGATAGAGACATGTATCCAACGAAACAATGAGCTCTTTGTTAACATGAAATTAAGCTGCTAAAAAAATGTGCTCAAATAGTAAAATGAAATGCAAATTAATTTGAAAAATTACCTCGCCACTAATTAGCAATGGATTTCTTCCTTCATCAATAAGAACAGAGTCAACTTCATCAACTATTGCAAAATGAAATGGCTTTGGCCTGATTGACACCGAAACAGCTAATTATTCCAAAAATAAATAAATAAACTAAATACAAATACAAACACTGTGATATGAACCAGAATTATTTGATACTTACGATCTCATAACAAGTTCTCCACTGTTTCCAGCAAGATTGTCTCGTAGATAGTCAAAACCAAGTTCCTGACAATTTCATAATGAAGGAATATCAGAAAGAAGGCAATTGTTTTCTTCTTTTTCTTTGGAGGGGTGCAATAACTATTAATCAGCTTCCCCAAGATGTTGTTTCCAAAGAGAAAAGAGCTTTGCATGCAACCACCGCAAAACCTTAAGCAATACTATCGACAAGCAGTAAAAAGGACTTACTGAATTATTGGTGTATGTTATGTCACATCTATAGTTGGATCTCCTCTTATCAGCTGTCATCCCTCTCTAAGTTGCAAATAGGAATGGATGTAAAAGAAAAATCTCAATAAAACATATATCAGCAATTTGCAGAATATATACACTTCGACTCTCAACTATAATGAGTCATAATAACTAGCTTGTAGAAGGTAAAAGTCAGTCTTAAAGTAAGGATGTCATGTGCCTAGGGCAATGACATTAGGAATCATCCCCATTGGAGTACACTCCTCAAAAACATCTATACAAACAGAAGATCACCTGAATAAGACCCACTGAAAGACCTAGGAAGCGATGAACACGACCCATCCACTCAGCATCTCTTTGAGCAAGGTAATCATTTACGGTTACCACTGTATCAAAAAAGAGGCATAAATAAAACTTTGATAATTTCCAACATGAAAAGAAGACCTAAGGATCTGCTTAAGCTTGTAACATGATGCGTATAGCATTTCGGGCAAGTACATGTGTGCAAACAATTAGTTCATCACAGCAACATCTTACAAGTCGGAGAACAAAAGAGTAAAACGAAAAACATACCATGAACACCTTCGCCAGTCAAGGCATTAAGATATGCTGCTAATGTGGAAACCAACGTTTTTCCCTCTCCCGTCTTCATTTCTGCAATGGACCCATCATGGAGCACCGCCCCACCAATAATCTGGCATAAAATCCACCATATACAAACAAGAAGGTCACAAAATCAAGTTAATAAAAATACATAAAGTTTCGTAGGTAGATAAACCAACCACACATGTGACTGCCAACACAATGAGTGCAAGAGAGAATAGGATACCTGAACATCGAAATGACGCATACCAAGCTTCCGTTTCGCAGCTTCACGAACAACAGCAAAAGCCTCTACAAAAACTCACCACTTAGAATCCAACCACAATAAATGCACAATCTTTCTAACAAGTAAACTCCAGACAGAAAGCAACCAGCTTGAATATCCGCAAGTGTCTCTCCTTGTCCCAATCTTCGCCGGAACTCGGCAGTTTTAGCAGTAAGCTACAAAAAACAAACAAACAAACAAACACAACCCATCATTTCAAATCACCAAAACGATCTCTTACAACAATAAACAACAAGTAGGGTCAATTAAAGCCAGCAAACCTGGTCATCAGTGAGCCTCTGTAGCTGTGGCTCAAAAGAGTTGACAGAATTGACAAGGCGATAGTAGTCTCGAACAACCCAGCTGTTCAAGCTGGTCACGTCGTTCCAAGTCTTTCCAATCCGGCCCAGGTTTTCCTGAAACAAACAGAGAGGCGAGTGAGGCATATCATCGAACAGGTGGCGGGCAGTGAAGTTAGAGAGTGGGGAGGGTAAAAAGGGGAGTAATTTACCTTGAGAGAGGCGGCAATGGGGGCGGGAGAGAGAGTGAGACGACGGCGTGGAGGGCGGGAGGAGGAGGAGGAGGAGGTGGGGTGGTTGGGAAAAGGGAAGGAGGGGCGTTGAGGGAGTGATTTGAGGGAGAGGAAAGTGGGGATTTGGAGAGGAGTAGTAGAGGCCATGGCGGGAACTGTAACTGGGCGGAGATTATGACATGGAGTACGATTTGTATGGAACATGAGTCGGAGAAGAGAAGAAGAACTAGAACTCAGTACGGAAAGAACAAAACTCTTTTCCTTTTTCCTTTTAATTCTAAAAGTTAAAGAGGAAGGTAGAAAATATATTTGAATGGCCCATACAGGTCTCGAACCTGTGACCTTCGCGTTATTAGCACGACGCTCTAACCAGCTGAGCTAATAGGCCAGCTGTTCTTTCATCCTCAGTCCCCTTAAAAATAGGATCCAAAGTATAACTCATGTTGAAAAATGGCTTCCCTTATTCGAGACATAATGATCTCATATAAACTTTCGCTATTCGAGACAAAATGTCTCGTATCAACTTTCGCCGTGGTGGTTGGAGGAGAACATGTTTTAGAGATGCTGATACAAGTCATACAACGTAGCTTATGATCATTTCCTTTGTTGTTAGTTATTCATTTTCATAGTAATGGGATCCTATAGAACAATGCTAAAAGCTGAAGAAGTAAGACAAAAAGGTGATGGCATGGAAAACACGATAGGCCCTATATACGTTTTACTGTGGAAATTGGATCTCCTCCCCTCGCAGTCACTTGACTTTTTGTCATCAATTTATCCCCCTGTCCTCATAGTCGTTTATCAAAAGCCAACAAAAGTCTGAGCCTTTGAGAACCTTTTGTGGAAGATGGACTGTACAATGAGAGAAGAGCCAGAACTGAATGAAGGTATTTCTCTATTGGCATTGTTGGGAAAGAATGGCTGCCTTAATACAAGAACAATGGATAATTGGTTATCCCAGAATCTAACTTTTCCCACCTCTCGTATGATTTGCGGAATAGCAACAAATGAACAAAAGAAGACACAATATTTAACGAGGTTCGGCAAATGTGCCTACGTCTTCGGGGCAGTAGTAATATTTTCTTCCACTATATAAATAATGGGATTATAAGGCAATCTCACTTTGGTGACTAAACTTCATCAAAATGGTAACACACACTCTATCTCTCAAGAGGAATTTTCTTCTCACTAATATCTTAAGTGAGGATTTCACTACTATCTCAAACTTATTAGTTTGGAATGACTCTTGTCTTGGTTGTTTTGCTACAACCTTTGATGCCTATTTATAGACAATTGGGTTCATGGATATGACATGCAATTGGAAGCAAAGTCAAGTCTTCTTCCAAGTTTGGCATGCCTAACTTCAAAGATGGCTTGCTACATACCTTCCAAGATGGCTTGCTATCTACCTTCTTTGAATTTTCCAACCCATGCTTTTCCTCATGTGGTAAATCACTCACATGAATTTCCTCCTTCATTAAGAAGGGACTGCCCATCAATCTCCTCCTCCCGACTTAGATGGAGGGATGCGCCAATCCTGACGCGCTTCTGCAAAATTCAAACTTGTCCTTTGGTAAGAACTTTGTCATCACATCTGAACTATTCTCATTTGTGTCAATCTTCTTAAGCTACAATTGCTTGGCTTCCAGCACATCACGTATCCAGTGATACCTCACATCAATGTGCTTCGATTTCGAGTGAAAACTCGAATTCTTACTCAAATGAATTGCGCTTTGACTATTACAATGCAAAACATATTTTTGTTGCTTATGGCCCAATTCCTATAGGAATTTCTTCATCCACAAAATTTCTTTGCAGGCTTCCGTAGCTGCTATGAACTCCGCTTCTGTAGTTGACAAAGCAACACATTTTTGTAGCTTTGATTTCCATGAGACAGCTCCCCCTGAAAATGTAATCAGGTATCCTGATGTAGACTTTCTTGAGTCAACATCTCCGGCCATATCTGCATCTATATAGCCTATTAGTTCAGGCTTCCCACTTCCAAAGCATAAACCCATTTTGGAAGTACTTTTGAGATATTTTGAGAATCCACTTCACAGCATTTCAATGCTCTTTGCCTGGATTAGACAGAAATCTGCTAACAACACTAACCGTGTGTGTTATGTCTGGTCTTGTACATACCATTGCATACATCAGACTTCCTATAGCTGAGGCATATGGCACCTTTGCCATTTCTTCCTCCTCTTTCTCACTTGTAGGACTCTGCTTCGAGCTAAGCTTAAAGTGACTAACAAGTGGAGTAGCAACCGACTTTGCTTTCTCCATGTGGAACCGCTCTAATACCTTCTTGATATATTTTTCTTGTGATAACCACAGCTTCCCATTCTGTCTATCGCGGGTAATATTCATACCAAGAATCTGTTTTGCTGGTCCCAATTCCTTCATAGCAAAAGACTTACTGAGCTCTCTCTTCAGTTTACTAATCTTGTCACCATCTTGTCCTACGATCAACATGTCATCAACATACAAGAGTAGTATGACGAAGTCACCTCCTAAGAAATTCTTCACAAATACGCAATGGTCTGAAGTTGTCCTCTGATATCCTTGCTCAATCATGAAGGAATCGAACTTCTTGTACCATTGTCGCGGCGCCTGCTTTAGTCCATACAAACTCTTTTTCAGTTTGCAGACTAGATCTTCCTTGCTTTTGACTTTGAATCCTTCTGGCTACTCCATGTAGATTTCCTCTTCAAGGTCACCGTGAAGGAAAGCTGTCTTCACATCAAGTTGTTCAATCTCCAGATTTAAACTTACAGCCAAACCAAGTACCACTCGGATAGATGTCATCTTCACCACGGGCGAGAAAATTTCTTCAAAGTCAATTCCTTTTTTCTGATTGAAACCGTTAACGACCAGTCTTGCCTTGAATCTGGGTCGTGAGCTATTCTCCTCAGTCTTCAATCTATACACCCATTTGTTTCTGAGTGCTCTCTTACCTTTTGGTTACTCCACCAGCTCATAAGTCTGGTTCTCATGCAAGGACTTAATTTCTTCTTTCATGGCTTCCAACTACTCCCCCTTGTGGTCATCTGTCAGAGCTTCTTCATAAGACTCTGGCTCACCTCCATCTGTGAGAGTAACGAACTCATGTAGAGGATATCTATTTGAGGGTCTGCGTTCCCTTACTGATCTTCGAGGGGTCGGTGCCTCTTCCTCATCATTAGTTGCATCATCAACTGGATCATTAATCATCGGGTCATTTACTGCATCACCGACATCTTCGGTATCTCTCCAGCCATCCTGGTTTGTTGGCGAAGGAACTTTATCAGGGTTCATTCAATATTCTCTGGGTTGTTTAGGCTTCTCAGTCTTCTGAGTATCTTCGATGCTTAGGTCTTCGAATAAGACAACATCTCTGCTTCTGACAATCTTCTTATTGACAGGATCCCACAGCCTGTACCCATATTCTTCATTTCCATATCCCAGAAATATGCATTCTTTCGACTTGTTATCGATTTTTGATCTTTCATCTTTGGGAATATGAACAAATGCTTTGTAGCCAAATACCTTCAAATGATTGTATGAGACGTCCTTTCCGGTCCAAAACCTGTTTAGCACGTCACTATTTAATGGAGCTGAGGGAGAAAGGTTGATCACATCAACCGCAGTCATTAGAGCTTCACCCCAAAAGCTCTTAGGCAGCTTAGCATGAGATAACATTGTTCTGATTCTTTCAACAATAATTCTGTTCATCCTCTCGGCCACTCCGTTGTGCTGAGGAGTCTTTGGAACAGATCGTTCATGCCTGATTCCGTTACTTTTACAATAATGTCTGAATGCCCCCATGTACTCTCCCCCGTTGTCGGTGAGAATGCATTTCAATTTCCTGCCTGTTTCTCGTTCAACTTTGGCATGAAATTGCTTAAATACTTCGAGCACTTGATCTTTAGTTTTCAGTACATAAACCCATACCTTCCTGGAATGATCATCAATGAAGGTGACGAAGTATCTCGCACCTCTTAGAGTACTGGTGGTCATGGGACCACACACATCAGAATGTATAACATCTAAAACATTGGATTTCCTTGGTGCAGGAGAACAATGGAATGCAGCTCTATGTTGCTTTCCAGCTACATGGTTTTAGAGGCATATCTTTAACATTGACTCCAGTTAATACCTCTCTTTTGGCTAGAACAGTAAGTCCCTTCTCGCTGATGTGACCGAGTCGCTTGTGTCATAGCTCCACCGGCGAATCTTCTCTGAGTGTAACTACATACCCACTACAGATTTTTGCATAAGTCATGTAGAGAGTGTTCTCTTTCCTCCCTCGGGCTAGAATTTCTGGACCATTACTGAGCCTCCACTTTCCACCACCAAAGACATTTGTGCAGCCTTCATCATCAAGTAATCCTGTGGAGATCAGGTTGAGACGCATGTCTAGAACGTGTCTCACATCCTTGAGAACCAAGCAGTGGCATGTGTTGGTTTTAAGGGAAATATCTCCCCTTCCCACGATCTTGGACCTCTTATCATTTCTCATCCTGACATTATCGGAATTTCCAGTATTGTAGGATGTAAAGAACTCCCTTCGTGAGGTTACATGAAATGATGCACCAGAATCGATAATCCAACATGTATCTTGAGATGTCAAATTAACATAACCCTCTCCATAAATGATGAGTACCTCTTCTTCGTATGAGGTGGTAAAAGCTGTGTCTCTGGCACCACCTTTCTCAGCCTGCTCTCTCTTGAGCCTCCTGCAATCCCTCTTTATGTGGCCTTTTCCACCATAATAAAAACATTCGATGTCCTTCTTTGGGTTGAACTTGCCTTTTGACCGATCCTTCCCTTTGCCTCAGTTGTGGAATTTTCTACTACTTCCACGGTTATTGGTGACGAAGGCTTCTGACTCGATCAATATTCCTTGCTCATTCCTCCTTTCTTCTTCGTTGAACATGCTATCTTTACAGTGCTCAGTGTGAGAACGCCTCGAGGAGCTGAGTTGCTTAATGACACCACCAACGTGTCCCAGCTATCTGGCAACGAGCTTAGTAACAATAGTGCTTGCAACTCATCATCAAGCACCATCTTCATATTCGTCAATTGATTCACCATGCCTTGGAAGTTGCTTAAGTGTTCCGAAACACTTTGACCATCCCTGTACTTTGTGTTCACCAACCGCCGAATGAACGAGGCTTTGTTTTGTGCGGTCTTTCTCTCGTACATGGACTCCAACTTTGTCCACATTGAGTAGGCATTGGTTTCCCTATGCCACATGATGAAAAACACTTTCATCAACCCATTGACGAATTCCTGCAACAGTTTTTCTGTTCAGGATGCTCCAATCTTTGTCAGTCTAGCCTGCTGGCTTCTCTCCACCATTTTGAAGAGGCTCGTATATATCCTTGCAGTAAAGAATGTCTTCCATTCTGGGCTTCCAAATGGAGTAATTCGATGATGTCAACTTTACCATTGTTGCTGCCGATGACGACGATCCGCCATCTTGATCACCACGAGATGCCACGAACAATGAGCGCCGGGCTTTGATACCACTTGTTGGGAAAGAAGAGCTGTCTTAATACAAGGACAATGGATAATTGGTTATCCCAAGATCTAATTTTTCTCACCTCTCGTGTGATTTGCGGAATAACAACAAATGAACAAAAGAAGACACAATATTTAACGAGGTTGGCAAATGTGCCTACGTCCTCGGGGCAGTAGTAATACTTTCTTCCACTATATAAATAATGGGATTACAAGACAATCTCACTTTGGTAACTAAACTTCACCAAAATGGTAACACACACTCTATCTCTCAAGAGGAATTTTCTTCTCACTAATCTCTCAAGTGAGGATTTCACTACTATCTCAAATTCTATTAGTTTGGAATGACTCTTGCCTTGGTTGTTTTGCTACAACCTTTGATGCCTATTTATAGGCAATTGGGTTCATGGATGTGGCATGCAATTGGAAGCAAAGTCAAGTCTTCTTCCAAGTTTGGTATGCCTAACTTCAAAGATGACTTACTACCTACCTTCCAAGATGGCTTGCTATCTACCTTCTTTGAATTTTCCAACCCATGCTTTCCTCATGTGGTAAATCACTCACATGAATTTCCTCCTCCATCAAGGAGGGACTGCTCATCAGGCATGTCCAAAGAGATACAAACTCTGATGCCATTTCAGAATTGCTCAATAGGTGCGTTGTTTCCCTTGCATCCATTGGGATGATCACTCATTCTAGAAAGGTCACACAGTCAACATTACATCTTCTCCATGAGCATTTTATTTTCTGAGCTTTCCTCTTCTCTCCTCTGGCTTTCTTGTGCTCTTTTCTACCAGATCACTTGCCTAGATCGGAATGAGAAACTCCTCACTTCTATACTGGTTCTTACAAACAGTTGCATCGTCTTTAAGTATGTCTTCAACCTAAATGGAAACATCAAGGGAGAAACAGAACGAACAAAGTTACCAGTATAAATTTATTAAAACGGTAGGATTGGATGAAATTTTCTATGAGGATAGTAAAATGCTTAGTCTACTACAAAGTTTTCTAAATGTCCCTATTCTTGATAGTGAGGGTGGTGCCCGAGGGCTTTCTTTGTGAGTCCTTAAGATCGCCCAAGTCACACTTTCCGCTGTTTCGAACATTGACTACGATAATACCAGTTGTTGATTCAGAGACAAGAGAAGATTAACTACAAGCAGTGTTCTAAAATATCTACTGTATGCATAGATTAGTAGCAGAATACCTTTCATAGCCCGAAAACTCTTGAGGCAGCTTGCTAACTATCCTATTGAGGGTCTTGGTTGCCCGGGTTTCTCAGCCTGGTCTCCTATGGAATGTCATATGGATCCTAATTTAGGGTTGAAAACTGATCGCAAGCCTAACACAAGACTGGAAATTGATATCAGTCTGAACTCAGGATCGAAACACTGCTGTAATCCTATCAGACAAGCGCCAAACAGACAAGCATTGCAGAGGATAACTAGACAAAGGAATCAGTCTTAACCAAGTCACATGTCAAGACTGCAGCTTTGCTGCACCCAGCTTACAAGCGTGATTGTGATACAAGCCATATAAGAATAAACCTTTCACTACATAATGCCTCATGATCTCTCAGGATTTGTACTAGAGTTTCAATCACCATACACCTGTATAGCCTAGCTTCAAACCAGTGTATAAATACCATTGTAAAGATGAACACTTCAGTTGAGAATGAATATATAGAGTTTTCCATCAAAGTCTTATTCTTTCTCTATTTCAATATGAATTCTAGCTTTTCTATCAAAATTAACACCTACAAGATCAACTTGGAAAGTCATTGTTCATGATTATGCATTCAAACTGCAAAGTAGATAAATAAATTAATAACAGAAAACCAGTAAGAGCGGTAACACAAAACACATTCAACATCAGATATCTCCTTGTTCATGATATTCTAAAGTAATCAAGCATTACAGATCAGAAACCATGGCCTCTTTTCAAGGTCCAGACTAAGACTACAATTAGAAGTTATCAACTTTTTCTAGTACTCAAAAAGAAAATGCAAGGCTGAGCCGACTGAGAAACCTCGTTCTAATCCAGACTTCCAAGCTTCATGTAAACGTGGGTATTCGAATAAGCTTCATCAAAGTTAAAAGCATAGGCCTTTGATGTCCTGAAGCTTGGCTTCGTAGAGTCTGGCTAGGAGTTTCGCCTGTGCGAGGGAGTGGGGGTCCAAGGCCATGACGTCGTGGCGGAGCTCCGGCTTCAGGCCACCGCAGAAAATGGGTACGAGCTGGGAGTCCGTCCATCCCGGAGCGCGGCAAGAAAGCTTAGTGAACTCTGTGATGTACTCATCTACAGTGTTGTGGTGTTGCAGATGAGAAAGCTGAGCCATAAAGTCCAATGTGGTGTTACAAGAACCCCCAAAGCGGTCTAGGAAGGCAGATACAAAACAATCCCAGGTTGGTGCTGGGTGGCGTGACTCGAAGGCGTCCATCCACAAGGAGGCGTCGGGACCGAGGTGAGCACCAACTGTGAGTACGCACTCGTGGAGAGGTACCTTGTGGACTCGAAGATACCTCTCCGCCATAGCCAGCCAACCGACGACGTCTTCGCCATTGAACCGCGGGAGAGCAAGGTTGGGAGGCTGAAATGAAGCCAGGTCAGTTTGGTGTTGATTGGGAGAATGGAAATGGTTGAATGAGAAGGGTGTTGATTGGAAGTGTAGTGGTGGAGGAGAAGGGTAGTAATTTGGGTGTGGTGATGAAATGGGTGGGTGTGGAGATGGGGGGTTTTGACATTCCCAGACCTGTCGAGGCTAGGATGGTGGTATGAAGGGCTCCCAGTTGAGCTGTGATGTGGTTTTGGAAGGAGATTTGGTTTTGGATTGGTGTTTGAATGGAGCGGTGAAGCTGTTCATTTTGGGCTTGGAGCAAATCAAGAGACTGTTGAAAGCTGGAGATTTGATTTTGGGGTGATGAGGTTGTGGGTGGTTGAGCAGAGGCGTTGGGTGTTGGTGGATGGAGTTGCCTGGAGGGCTGAGATTGCTGCAGAACGCGCATCTCTGATAGCAGCTGTTGGGAGCAAAAAGAAAGGAAATTGAAAGCAAAGCAAAATCAAAACATTTTCATTTCAAGAACTGGCCTTCTTGGTTACAGGATATAAACTGACAAGAGGTCAGAGGTGTAGTACTCTTACAAATCAGCAAGACAACACGTGCCAAGGACCACTACATTATGGGCTTGGGTGCAATCCAATTGCATACAACTGCTACTTGGACTGAGGTAGGTCCAAAAATGAGGTAATGTTGATCGAGGTGATCCCAACATCGGCCACCAGAAATTGTGCGCGGCTTTCATGACATTTGAAATCTGGGTTTGGGAAAATTCATATCTTCACAAAAAGGGATAATAAGGAGTCTGGTTTGTCTAAAGGTTTAAGCTTTACCTTGTGGGATGCTTTACCCGATTACTCGTGGGCTTAAAAGCTGTATAATTATCATAATGTTAAATGAGAAAAATATAGAAGGTACCATCTTTTGGGCTAAATGCACTCTGTTGTGACTTGTGACTTGTATTTTGGTTACATGTACATCATGCTTTGTTCTTATGAGAGAAATGTACAACATAATTTGCATACTATTGCATCACGTTTTTTCTCACCCTGGCGAGGGACTTTGTATTTGCATAAACATTTTGACAGGAGAACATCTATTGTATATAGTGTATTTTCCAAACTGCTAAGCTGCTGCAACAAACTGTAGCAAGCAGTATATAGCAGCACTCTACCATTGGGATTCAAACTTCAAACTTGGCCATATCAGATCTCCCACCAAAACTATCAAAGTGGATTGGCTGAGCAGCCTGAGTTTAATCCAGAGCATAATAGTAGCATACTTAGTCGGTGGTCATTTACCATAGTAAAACACCTGTTGTAGTCAAATTAAGGTAATCAGAATCATAATCCTGTGACAAACTGGTTATTTATGCAAAGCATCTAGAGCTTGCCAACAGTAAAATCAAGAGTCATGTAGAAAGGAAGATCTACACGGTCTCTATAAATGTGATAAGTATGAGAAAAGAGTGATAGAAGATTGCAATAATGAAGATTGTGGATGTGTGTGAGAAAAATCATTAGCTTCCTTTCATATAAATGCAATAGTGTTATACTCCTAGAAAAAAAAAATAGTTGAAGGGAATATATTGGGTACATCATCACAAATGGGGAAAAAGACATACCATGATATTCCTATTAGCATATCCAACGAAAAGCTTTCCTTGCCAGCACAACAAAGTTGTAATGACAGAATCACAGGGGATGGATCCAATAGGTCTGAAATCTGTTTGAAACTCATCACCAGACCATTCCTGTGACATGAACACGAGTTTGTATGAGATCGTAAGTGGGAATGTGTGATGATAGCAAACTGTTAGCTTCATCTCATCAAGAGACTGGGAACAGAAACAAAACCATATTTTACCTGGACATTGACAGTTTTATCCAACCCTCCTGTGAAAAGCCATTTTCCATCCAGGCCAGTAGCAAATACTGCACCATTGTGCATTTTAATGGATTTCATAAACACAACATTTCTCCAGACCTGAAGAAAGACAAAAAAAGTTTATTTACGAGAAAAGTTAATCAGAAAATAATGATGGTGATTATGAGATGAAAAAGAAGAAGCAGTAGTACCAAATTCATATTATCTTTCCACTTGATGTAAATCTCATTTTCTTACAAGTTATGCAACTCAATCTTGGATCTAGAGTTTATCTGTTATTCGATTTTTATTTTTTATTCAGTACCCTATTCTACAAGGCCAACTTGATAATGTAAATGCTATGGCAATCAAAACAAGGGAAAATAAATAATCTCAGGATCTCCGATATGTCCAATTAAGTCTTAGGTATCTTTGGTGGGCTATCAAAAGACTAACTTGAGAGTCAATCTCCTAATGCGCAGGTGAACATAAGAAATTCTGATCTAGATCAAGTAAGGATGAGGAAAAGAATACCTTTAGACATCCATTTTCATGGGTTGCAATGAGCACATGTCTGTCAGCAGCAAGAGATAAGACAGAAACCACAGTTCCAGATGTGTCTTCCCCTAGTACTGCCAAAGGACTGTGATCGCTGAGACTCCATAATCGGATGGTTCCATCCCAACTGCCGCTATACAGAATACTATCACAAACTGCAAGTGTTGAAACTACTGATTTATGACCAGACATAGTGCATGATACGGTGCCATCCTGAAATTTTGTAAAAGCAAAGAAGTTTTCTACTGAGATCAGAAATGATGCACGTAAGTAGACAATAACAGGCAATACGATAGATGTAAAACCCTCACCTGCATAGACCATGCTTTGACTGTTCTGTCTCCACTGCCGGTATAAATATATCCAGTTCTAAAGGCCAAGGCATGAATACCACTAAAGCGCCAATCTTTCTGCTCGTACAGTATCTTTAATGGTTCTTGCCCAAGAGGGGAACATATGCTCCAGATAAATATGCCACCTCCACTGTCACCACTTATGCACAAGGGTTTCTCTTCATCTACATAAATTAGAGCCTTAATGGTATGCTCATGGCCTTTAAATGTATGTACATGACAGAAGTCCTGCATGGAATTTGCATGGACAGAACTAAATGAAATGGAAAACATAAGAGAGTCTACAATTAAATAAACAAATAAAATAGACAGTTTAAACGTCATAAGTCACCAAAATGAACTATAACGAGTTCATAATATACTCTGGGGAGGCGAGCCTCCAAGTGTTGTGTGACTATCCACAAATTTGCAAGCATACGAACTCCATAATCAACAGTGCCCCCCTCATCATATCATTTAAAATATCAAGCATTCACCAAGGAGATTAACAAAGACATACTGCATCATATGTGTTTAAGACATCACAAGAAATTATTTGATAGATGTTGCAACACTAACAGGCTGACTACTCATGATTAGTAACTCTGAGGAGATCAATAGCAATTATATAAAGACAACTCCGTGTTATCACCAAACAAAAAAAAAAAAAAAAAAAAAAAAAAAAAAGAGAGAAAAAGACAAAACTTCTAGACTTACATCCAATTTATACCTGCAAAGACCACACATGGATGGTTTTGTCAAATGAGGAGCTAAATAGAAATTCTCCTGCAGCAAGAAGTAGAAAGTGCATAAAAAATTGTCAGATACTTAAATATTAGCCAAAAGTATGCAAGCATCTTGACTGACTTCTAAGTTCAGATATCATTCTCTTGGCAGCCAAAGAAGTGTCAAACTTGAAAGGAAAGCCAATTTTGGGGGATTGGATTTTTTCTTTTCAGGACAAAATACTTGACACATCTTAATACAAGTTATAAGATGTTGTAGGCTTGTTCAATTCAACTCGATCATCTTAAGATGTTTTTCTTTAAAATTATAACAAAAGGAAAAGAGAGAGAGAAAAAAAAAAACGCTATCTTTCGCTTTTCTCTGAAACAATTGTGTGGTAGGTCTATTAAACATTTTAGTGTCAAAACACCCCTTCCATAGTTCTTTGATGTAGTAGCCATATCCATAGTTCCTCTCTCTCATTTTCCTCCCTCCATCCACAGTATCATACACAGGGTTTAACTGATGCTATCAGATATGCAACCTTAAAGTATAATATTATACCTCCAACAGCTAAGGCTGTGATAGAGTCACGATGACCCTGCAGAACTTTAGATTTGACCTTTCCCTCTGCGAGTCCATCAACAAAACCATTCTCAGACCTCCCCTCATCAACCTGATCAAAGTCTGCTCCTCCACCAACTTCATTTGCCTGCAACTCATTTTCTTTCTGTGTTTCTGACATTTGCTTGGGCATCTGACAGAGCTCCCCCAGAATCAAGCAACAATTTGTGCTGTTCTCCTTAACCGGTCTCTCCAAAACGGCTATGATATCATATTGAGGTTTTATAATCAGTTCCCTAATGCAAATCATAACGTCAACCACTAGTGGACGACTTGCTGGATCATAATTCAAACATTTACAGAGAGTCTTCCTCAGTGATTCATATTCAGAACCCAATCTATTTTCCAGCAAATCACCAACTCTTTCAATCCAACTTGCATAAGTTGAATGATCATAAATATGATTCATCTTTCCAATCTCTTCACTAAACTCTTTTCCAAGCAGCAAACTCAGCAAAACACAAGCTAATGACCAAACATCCGAGCCATACCCGACCATATATTTCGAGCTCTCACATTCCACTGCAATGCCCTCTTTCTTCAACACCTCAAACAACACCTCCATGCTAACAAAAGCCTCATCTTTCAACAAACTCCCAAACATCACTCCCATTTCTTCAGCACCAATTCTCTTTCTACCACCAACACTTCTCCAAACCCTCCTTCCCATCACCAACACCTCATTCAAATCCACAAAAACATGACCAAAATCATCAAAACCAAAACACGAAACACCAAAACCACCACCAACAAACCCCTCCGAATGCAACCCCATCACCGCCTCACACACCTCCATACCAATCACACCAAAACCACCCAACCCATCTCTCCCAAACCCATCCCCATTTCTCAAACCCCTCAACTTCTCCTCAAACCTCCCATTCTGGCTCTCACACACCAGATACAAAACCCCATCTTCCACATTACCCCAAAACCCATAAACCTTCCCTATCCTCCTACACTGCCTCCCAGAACCTCTCAGCAACAAACCCAATTCTCTCCTCTCCTCCTCTCTCATCCCACTCAAACACTTCATAACCCTCGCATTGTAGCTTAACTCAAATTTAGAATCACCCAATCTCTCCAAAAACCCAACTTGAACTAACCCCACAGCAGCACCAGAATCACAAAGCCGAGCCCTTTCTTCCGTTTCGACCAAAACGGCGTCGTACCCAACAACCCAGTCCTTCCAAGCACTATAAAACTCGTCGGACCATAGCCGCGGCAGGAAATTAAACACTTCTTCATCGGCGGATTGCTGACGTGGCTTCCGGGGAGCGTCGGAACTAGGGTTAGGGTTTTGCGGCGGAGAGAGGGAGAGAGAGAGCGAGAGAAGGTCGATGTTCTTGGGCAGCGCGGCGGCGCCGTTCTGAGGGTACTTGACGAGCTGAGTACACGCCGGGCAGCGAATCGTCTCCGGGTAGCGGTGGGGCAGCTTGGCCAGGCAGACCTCGCACGCCGTGTGGCCGCAACCCAGCACGCGCGGAATCGTCGACGCGCCGTCGTAGTTTTGGAGACACACTGGGCACTCCGGCAACTCCGGTGGCTCCATTTTGGGTTATCCAAAAACGACGACGTCTTGGTTTAATATCTTTGGGTTTTGTCTTCTCTTGGACGGTTTTATCCCCCGAGTTTTGTTAATTAACGAAATTGCCCTTCTGATTAGTACTGGGTTAAATATAACAGAGGGTTGAGAGCTCTGTTCGTGTTTTGACTGAAGAGGGATCTAAGTGAGAGGTCAGCGGTAGCTATTTCGATTCTGAGGTATGCTCTCTGTTTTGGATTTCTGATGAAATGTGATGCTGAGCTGAATTTGATTTGGGTATCGATCATGATCAGCTGATTTTCAATTTTTGTGTGCTCAAATTATAGTCTTGGGCATGCAAGTTTGTTCTTTTTAGCTTAATTCGTGAGTAAGACTAGAGATCTGGTGCGGTGTTGGTCCTATTTCGTCAAATATAGTATCTTTACAGTAAAAATTGATGAACCCAGAAAAACCCTTTTTGACCATCTTGTAATTTCTGTATGGAGGATTTATGGGGTTATTTCTAGTTTTTGTTGTTGACATTGTTTGCTATGGTTTGAAATGCGAGTAGGAGAAGATCATGGCGGGGCCGGGGAGTTCGATGTTGTATTCCTTCCTTCTGTTCACTGTGATTCTCTCACTTCAAGAAATGTATAGAGGGAAGTTAGCATCAACCGAGTTGTTTACGATTCTCGGGGGGCTCATCAGTTCTCTCTTGTTCCTTGTGCTGCTCACTGTAAGTTTTAAAGCTGATTTTGGAGAAACTTATACTGTTTATTGTTAGATACAGCAAGGTTATATCCTATGGCATTGGTTTCTGTTCTTGCAGTTCATTGGCAATTACCAGGAAACATGTGGTGTCAGGACTGGCTGGGGTGCTGGTGAGTATGTGTGTGTTCATTTGTATTTGTTTGCATTTAAAAGGGTTAGTGTGAATTATGGTCTTTAAACGGGAAAAAAAAATGATCCTATCTATTGTGGTAAAGTGAGCACCTTTAGTAGAATTGCGCTCTGCAAGGAAGGTTCATCCTTGCCAGTTTGTTGGATTTGACAGCAGGACTATCCTCCAAGTAGTACTGTCCTTTTTATTATTCAATCCAAAGAAACTATCGATATGCAGAAGCATCAGCAACATGCCACTGTTGTGAGCTTACTCCATATCTGCTTAGTGAATTTTGTGCATAACCTAGGTTTCCCTTACCCTTGCAAATTATATTTAGACTCTCATGAATGGCATGTCTAGGTTCCTTGGACTGTGACCGGCCCATTACTAAGTCTCTGTTACTTGTTTCTTTGAAGTTTGGAAGATGACCCCAAAAAAAAACACTGAAGTAGAGGAGAAGAATGCAACTCTTAAATTCTAGCAACATACACTGCTTGTAACATTTTTCCACTGTTCATAAATTATCTGACCTTGCTTTTGATATTCAATAGTAAGGAAAGGATTGCATAAATGAATTTTAAGTTTTAGAACTATATCATTGAAGGGCTGCTACTTCTCTGTATTGGTAATAGCCTCTGAAAGCTGAAGAGACTCAGTTGTTCAGATCATAGTAATCACCAGAGATTTAAAGGGACAACTGAACTATTGACGGGAAAAAAAGGAACAGTGAATATGGACTTTTCTTTTATAGATTAGTTTGGTGGCATGCTGGACATTAGGGTTCTTTTCCATCTATACAGGAATCACTTTGTCAGTGCACAGACTGTTAATTCGTTGATGTGTTACTTATAACAAAGACGTAGTGACCAAATTTATTTAATTTTTCTTTTGCAGTTATTATAGCAGAAGCAGTTGCTCTTGTTGCTGCTAGCACTGTCCATCGAGTTTGTATCACAACATGGTAATGCTTGCTCATGATTTACCAAATATGGTATTATATATTCTCAGATGTGCATGTTTTGGGTCTAGTCTCCTTATTGATAAGGAGCCTGATGTTTTCCATGAGGTTGAGGTTAGGCTACTAATTGAGTCTTAAGATTTTGTTACCACAATACCTTTGTATGAAATGATATGCTTTAAAATAGGCAATATCTAGAAGAGAAGGGATCAGTATTTTTTTTTTTTTTTTTGCTTTTTTGTGCCTCCTTCTAAGCTATATGCTTATTTTTCTACCGTCTTTTGGAAAAAGAGAGATTTATATTCGGTGAGTTTGATACACATGAATTCCATTTCATAATATAAGGACTTCAAAACCTTTCGAGTATCTTAAACTCTTGCAAAAGCTATTCCATTTCATAATATAAGGGCTTAATAACCTTTTGAGTATCTTAAACTCTTGCAAGTGCTATTCCATTTCATAATATAAGGACTTCAAAACCTTTTGAGTATCTTAAACTCTATCACTTGAGATGCATGCAAGGTTACAACGTTGTTAATGATCTAATTTCTCCATGCAGTTTCTTGTTCTCTGCCGGATTACTGTATGAGGTCAACAAGCTTTCAGCGATAATGCTTTCCAAAAGTGAATCTAAAACAAAAAGGCACTGAGTGGTGATATTTGTTTCAATTCACATGTTTCAAAATGTTTTTGTTTCCTTCTCTGCCAAGTACAATTTAGCCATAGTAGAAAAGATAAGTATCAGTTTTAATGTATCAGATATTTGTCGAACATGGAACTAGAAAGATTTGATTCAATCAATAGCATTGCGGAAATCTTGTTTACATCCGGTACACCTGGATTAGCTCGCCAGGGCATATATATGAGATATTTACTTCATGTTTCTTCCCTCTTCATGGTTTCTTATATTCAATGGGAGCCCCTTGTGTAATGTAAAATTTTGCCACTGTGATGGGTGCGAGCGTGTGACCTATTTCTATGTCACAAAAGCACTTCCTTTTTTGACAAAAGATAATTCAAGGTTGGACCCTGTCATCCACAACGCTTCAAACCTAGTAGGTGTTAAAACGATGGTGCGTGTTGTGGTGCAGGGTAAGATGATTTGATTTGATGTTCTGAGCCTTACTGGGAAAATTTTCTAAAGGGCACAAGTGGGAACATATAATGGTCTTTTCATAGATACCATGTTTATTAGTCCAAACTCCAAAGAGAAGGAATGCTTTTAGCAGGAGGCACATGAGTCGAGGAACTCTTGAAACCTAGTCGTGTGGGTTGTGGTTACCCAGGTGCTCCTAGATTTTATCTCGCCTAGGTCATAACATGATGAAAAGTCCACTAAGGTTCATCATTTGCGGCTTTTAAGTGAAGTATTTCCAGCCAAATAATAGCTTGCTTATCCACGGGTGGATCAGCATAGAGCCATAGACAAAGGCAGCAAACCAAGAAACACACAGTTGAGGCTAAATCTTCTGTAAGGCAACAAATAACACGACTCTACCAGGAAACTACATGTAGATTTATTACCAAGATTTTCAACGAAGTACAGCCATCACAATCAATGGATGATTGCAGGAACACGAAATTACGTTTAAAACACAATTCAATTAGAAGCTAGCTAGATTGTTCAATTGAAGCAGTACTACAAATATCAACTCCAGGTGTAAATAGCTACTACAACAGCCATGGGGTAATGATTAATGAAGAATAGACAATTAGACAGTGCATATAAAACATAGCCTGTGAATGAACTCCTTCCCGACTCCCGAGCACAGCCTGGGGACTTGGGGGTAATCATCAGAAGTGGTTCCATCCTGGGTTTCATTATTCCATCATCATCATGTCCCACGTTCTCTTTCTAGGGGCTGGGGCTTCTTCAAAATCCATGGGGTCTGCTCCAATATCATTCTGATCAGGGTCCCTTATCATACCCTGGGGTCGTTCCTGAATACAGTTGTTATGTATGCTATCAGTATTTGAAAAATGAAGACCAGTAAGTTTCCACTAATAATTGTAATTTGTGTTGTAGTATAAAATGTATATATACCGTATATGTCTATATCATGTAACAAAATACGTAAAAGTATTTAGATAGGTACTTGAGTGTATAATCATAGGTACTTGAGTGTATGAAGACTTATGTAAACATGCTTTACCAAAGGGCAACAAGCATGGCAGAAAATCATCATCAAGATGGTTATCATTTTGAGTTTCTCTTTGAGCTTTCACACTTCAAATGTATTCCTATAAATACCCCTTTGTATGAGATGAATAAACACATTGAAATCTCCATTCTCTCTGAAATTTTACTCTCATTTTCTGTTTATCAATTCCTCTTGTTCTTAAACACGTTATCAGCACGAAGTTGCTCTAGAATTAGAATCGAAAAATTGACGAAAGAAGAGTTCATCATCGATCGAAGTCATTTTTCAAAACCTACAAAAAATCTCCAAACCCTAGCTCAGATTAAAACCCTTGATTCCAGGAGCCCGGAACCGGTCTCAGAATCTCCAGAACCGGCCGGAAACGGCCTGAACCGGCCGTCGGAAGCGGAAAAACCAAACCGGACCGCTGCCGGACCGTTGCCGGACCGCTGCCGAGGTGCTGCCGAGACTTGCCGAGCTGCTGTCGAGAGCTGTGCAGCAGCTGCCAAGGTGCTGCCGAGACCTGCCGAGAGCCCTGCGCAGCAGCTGCCGTGAAGCTGCCGTGAAGCTGCCGAGGCCCCTGCGCAGCAGCTGCCGAGCCATCTGCCGAGCAGCTGCGCAGCAGCTGCCGAGCAGCTGTCGACACATCTGTCGACAGATTTGCGCGGCGACTTTCCGACAACTTTTCCGGCGACTTTTCGGACGATTTTTCTCGACTTTTTCCAACGATCCTTCCGGTCACCTCCGATAATTTTTTCGGTCAAAAATTTCCGGCAACACTATTCCAAGGTATTCTTTACTAAAAGTTCCCCTTTTTTGAGTTTTTATTTATTTTCTCTCATTTTTCCTTTTTCTCGGGAACTTACAATCAAAAGCGGAATTATAGCAATTCACGCCAAACGAACTAAGAGCGTTCGTAATCAATGAACTAAGAGTGTTCACAATGATTCTTGGAAATTGATTTCTTGGTAGCATAGCTCGGAAATCTTATTATTTTGCGTGGAAGTTTTAACTCCGAAACTAATATTTTCTTCTTATCTTCAAGGATGTCGAATGAATGTAGACTCGATTTTCAAATCCTTGACTCAACAGGTTCGGATTACCATAGCTGGAAAACCGACGTTGAGAACCATCTCACATCGAAGGGGATATTGCCAATCATCCATGAACCAAACCCGACCCTTGTGTTCCCTCGAACACCCAAGAAGCATGCACAAGCAATCATCTTGATGCGACGTCATATGGACAAAGCACTCAGGCTAGAGTACATGTCCATCAAAGATGCAAAGGATTTATGGGAAGCACTACAAGAATCTCTCCTCCCTGACTTGAAGGTTTAGTGGAACGATGTAGGCTTCTCAGACTTCAAGTCTATTGCTGAGTACAATTCAGAAGCTCTTCGTCTCAAATCCATGTTGAGGTTCTGTCAAAGACCCCTCACAGAAGAAGAGCTAATTGAGAAAACTCTCTCCACCTTCCCCGTTGCAGCCATTTTGCTATCAAAGCAGTATCGCACTGAAGTAAATGCTGGACGAATTACGAGGTTCAATGAACTCATAAATATTTTGTCGGTAGCCGAAAAGCACGACAACATTCTCGTAAAGAATTATAATTCAAGACCCATTGGAACCAAGAGCGTTCGTGAGGCAAATTATAATGCACCCAAGATAGGGCACATGGAGCGGTACCCCAGCAATAGGGGACATGTGTACCCTAATAATAGGGGACATGAAGGACGAACAGGTCCATATAACCGCCCCAATAGGGAAGGAAACCGCAACTTTAGAGCGGGCACACGTGATGGTAACTCCACACGTGGAAGAGGGAGATATGGCAACACCGGCCGTGGAAATAGCACTATGAGCCGTGGAGGTCGCACCATGCGCCGTGGTAGTAGCAGCAACCCTCCTAGGGGATATCCACAACGTGCACAACCTGCACAAACTGTACAACCTGCACAACCTATACCTCAAATGAAGGGAGGGAACCACAATGACATGTGTCATAGATGTGGATCAATCGAGCATTGGTTTAAACAATGTCATGCAAGTACCCAATTAGCTGCACGCTACAAGGAGTACAGGGAAGCAAGAGAGCAAGAAGCTAACCTTGCCGAAGATGAAAATAGTGAAGATGTCAATCTCACTGTTGAGGACTTCAAAGCTGTAGATGAAGAGCACGAGGATGCCACAAACTTTGATTAGAATAATCCTCTTTCTATTTTCCAAGAATGGCAAATGTGCCTTAGTCAATAATTAACAATTGTATTAAACTCCTTCTTATGTGGCGTACCCAATGAAGTATGATGCCTAGGAAAGCAATTGAGATCGGGGTATTTAAGCGAGCCTCGCTCCACCAACATCTCTCTACTTTCCTGGTCATATTCCATTGGAATTACCAAACGGATTGAGTGATAGCAATTTGTCTAAAGTTTGATATTTGGAATAGACTTATGAATAACTTTGATGTAATCATTGGCTATTTTCCCTATTAATAAAGTATCGCATTCAATGTCATGGACATGTGTTAATATTCTGAACTTTATTCCTTTCAGTATGTTTTCCGGAGAATTGGAATGCCTTCTTGATAGTGGCACCACACATACGATATTGCGACATAGGCAATTATTTTTATGGATGACACCCAGTCGATCCTCAGTAACTACAATGGCAGGACTATCACAATTGATTCATGGTCGAAGACCAGCTCAATTTTTGTTACCAAATGGCACAAATATTAATGTCGCCGAAGCTCTATATGCTCCAAGGGCCGGAAGGACCCTAGTAAGCTTTAAAGACATAAGAGCCAATGATTTTCATGTGGAAACATATTGTGAGAATGGACAAGAGTTCCTTTGCATCACCTCTAAAAACTACAGAAATACACGAGTTTTAGAGAAACTTATGTGTCGCTCTAGTGGATTGTATGCAACCACTATTAGAGTCATTGAATCCAACAATGTCATGAATGACAAATTATGGGATCCTGACACATACAAGCTTTGGCACGACCGTTTGGGACATCCATGTCGTGACATGATGCTCCGTATATTAAAAACTTCACACGGACATCCATTCTTCAAAACGAAAAGAAGTACGAACCAAACATTAGTCCAAAGAGTTACTTCTAAAGTGTATCATTCGTTTTGCAAAGCTTGCTCTTTAGCAAAGGTAGGATCAAGACCATCCTATGCAAAGGACACTAAAGAAAATATACCATTCTTACAAAGAATACAAGGTAATATTTGTGGACCTATCCAACCAACTTGCGGACCATTTAGATATTTTATGGTGTTGGTTGATGCATCGACACGTTGGTCACATGTCATGCTCTTATCCACAAGAAATGCTGCATTTGCTAAACTCCTAGCACAAATCATTAAATTAAGGGCTCACCACCCCGATCATCCTATTAAGTCAATTCATCTTGACAATGCTGGAGAATTTACATCAAGAACCTTTGATGATTATTGCATGTCCATTGGGATTGAGGTGGAACATCCTGTCCCTCATGTACACACCCAAAATGGACTCGCAGAAGCTGCCATTAAAAGACTTCAAATGGTTGCCAGGGCATTGGTTATGCGCACCAATCTCCCTATTTCTGCTTGGGGCTATGCAATATTACATGCAGCTGTGCTTATTCGTCTGAGACCCACTGCCACCCAACCCTTTTCTGCGTCCCAACTGGTGACTGGGTATGAGCCTAATGTCTCACATTTACGCATATTTGGGTGTGCAGTCTATGTGCCAATTGCGCCGCCACAGCGCACCAAAATGGGTCCTCAAAGACGCTTAGGCCTTTATGTTGGATATGATACTCCAAGCATTATCCGCTACATAGAACCCTTGACAGGTGATCTATTTACCGCTAGATTTGCGGATTGTCACTTTGATGAGACAGTCTTCCCGTCATTAGGGGGAGACAAGAACATTAATGTTCAACAGAAAAGATAGGAATTGTCGTGGTCTGTCCCCACTTTGTCTCATCTTGATCCCCGAACCACACAGTCTGAAATAGAGGTGCGGAGGATTCTCGATCTTCAGAACGTAGCAGAATCAATGCCTGATGCGTTTTCTGATATCGCTAAAGTGACAAGATCACACATACCTGCTGCAAACGTACCTGCAAGGATTGATGTTCCTAAAACTAAAGGACATGACATCCCCTCTATGGGTGATGCAGTGGCTAGACCCATGGCTCCTGCTAGAAAGCGCGGGAGGCCTATAGGTTCGATGGATTCTCGCCCAAGAAAGAAAGCGAGCTTGACACAAAATAATCCATTAATCATCGATATAAATAATCCATCTCATGAAAAAATTCCGGATTATGGTTATGTCCAAGAGACATCATTGGAGGACGCTCCAATAGTAGAACCAATTCCAGAGAATAGAGAGATCTCCATGAATTACACTAGTATACATGTAATTATGGACATAAATTCTATAGCTATTGATGATGCGTTTGCATATCATATTGCAAAAAGAATTATAGAATACGATGATATCGAACCTCGCTCCGTTGAAGAATGCCAACGTAGAGCAGATTGGTCAAAATGGAAAAATGCGATCCAGACTGAATTGGATTCACTAACAAAGAGACAGGTATTTGGGTCTATAACACTGACACCACCAAATATAAAACCTGTTGGCCATAAATGGGTCTTTGTTAGAAAACGTAATGAGAAAAATGAGGTTGTTAGATACAAAGCCCGCCTTGTGGCGCAAGGTTTCTCACAACGTCCTGGAATCGACTACGAGGAGACATACTCTCCCGTAATGGACGTTTTAACGTTCCGCTACCTTGTCAGTTTGGTAGTTTCCGAAAAACTTGACATGCAGCTCATGGATGTGGTTACAGCATATCTCTATGGGGATCTTGATTCAGAGATATATATGAAGGTTCCAGATGGACTTCAATTACCCAAATCAAGTGGCTCTAAACCACGGAGCCCGTTTTCAATAAAATTAAGACGCTCACTATATGGATTGAAACAATCCGGACGGATGTGGTATAACCGTCTAAGTGACTACTTGATTGGGAAGGGATATGTTAACAATGAAATATGCCCTTGCGTGTTCATTAAGAGAACAAGATCCGGATTTGCAATTGTAGCAGTTTATGTTGATGACATGAACCTAATTGGAACTCTAGATGAGTTAAAAGAAACTGCTACATATTTGAAATCTGAATTTGAGATGAAAGATCTCGGGAAAACACGGTTTTGTCTCGGAATAGAACTCGAGCACCGTAATGATGGGATTATGATCCATCAATCAGCATATACTCAAAAGTTACTAAGGCGCTTTAATGAAGATAAAGCAAAGCCTGTGAGTACTCCCATGATCAACCGTAGTCTTGAGCCCATGAAAGATCCGTTTCGTCCAAGGGATGAGGACGAAGATTTATTAGAAGCTGAAATACCATACCTAAGCTCGATAGGCGCATTATTGTATTTAGCTCAATGCACAAGACCGGATATCTCATTTGCAGTAAACTTGTTAGCTCGACATAGTTCTGTGCCAACACGCCGCCATTGGATTGGTATAAAGACAATCCTTCGATACCTAAAAGGTACGATCGATATGGGCTTGTTCTATCCCTACAGAGAGAAAAGAAATGTGAGCGCCGGCAACACTATCCATAGTGACCGACGTTCTCCTCCTCCCCTCCATCAAAATGATGTTTTGACGGGTTTTGCTGATGCAGGGTATCTCTCTGACCCTCACAAAGGTCGCTCCCAAACAGGTTATGTCTTTACCATGGGAAACACCGCGATATCTTGGAGATCTACAAAATAGACTCTTGTTGCTACTTCCTCAAATCATGCAGAGATAATTGCACTACATGAAGCCGTGCGTGAGTGCATATGGCTAAGGTCTATAAATAGACACATTAGAGGAACTTGTGGTTTGAAATTCACCACAAATGAACCTACATGCATTTACGAGGATAATGTAGCTTGTATTGAGCAAATGAAATTAGGTTTCATCAAAGGCGACAATACCAAGCATATATCGCCGAAATTCTTCTACAATCAGCAACAGCAAACACTTCTAAATATTGAAGTAAATCAAATCCGATCAGAAGATAATGTAGCTGACTTATTTACTAAGTCACTACCAAAATCCTCTTTCGAGAAACATGTAAGGAGCATCGGATTGAGGAGGATATCCGAACTCCCACGATCTTCAAGAGGAGTCTAAATCAGGGGGAGTATCCAGAGACATACTTCACACTCAACGCGCGTTGTGCTCTTTTTCCCTTTCGACCAAGGTTGTTTTTTCCCACAGGGTTTTATTACTTGGCAAGGTTTTTAACGAGGCAACTTCGATGCGCACCATCTACACAATACTATTGAACATGAAATATCCAAGGGGGAATGCTGTAGTATAAAATGTATATATACCGTATATGTCTATATCATGTAACAAAATACGTAATAGTATTTAGATAGATACTTGAGTGTATAATCATATGTACTTGAGTGTATGAAGACTTATGTAAACATGCTTTACCAAAGGGCAACAAGCATGGCAGAAAATCATCATCAAGATGGTTATCATTTTGAGTTTCTCTTTGAGCTTTCACACTTCAAATGTATTCCTATAAATACTCATTTGTATGAGATGAATAAACACATTGAAATCTTCATTCTCTCTGAAATTTTACTCTCCTTTTCTGTTTATCAATTCCTCTTGTTCTTAAACAATTTGGATGATGTCCTCCTAGTTCTATTATGCAATTTCAAAATAATTAGTTCCATCAATATCAGGTAATGAAGAATAAGACAGAATAGATCCCTGAGAACCACAAGAGTCATGAGGACTTACCACCTCCTGCAAAGGCACATCCGATAACACAATCATATTGTTTTCATCAACAGTCCGGTCAGCAAGACCACGTGACGAGCCACCTCTGTTTACATCTCTGAATGACCTGCTGGCGCCGCGTCCAGAATCATGGGCATACAACAAGCGGATCCCACATGCCTTCAACGGGCCTGGGTGGAAGTGAAAAGACGCTCTAGTGACCCTTGAGAAAGGAATGGGGCTGCCTCTTGCTCTAATATGTTCTCCCTTAGCATAGAACGCCGACACATGATGACCCCTATATCTATCTGCATCTCCCAACCGATATACAGTAGTCATGCTTTTGCGTCTGAATGAGACTCCACAGCTTTCACCATTGTTGGTTTTATAATTGCAATCACAATTAATCCAACACGTGCGCGGTGCAATAACAGCGCATAGAGCAAAACCCAAGAAGTCTGTCGTATGAAACCAATCTGGAGAAAACTCAATTTCTAATGAACAACCCTCCGCACGATAGCTGAACCATGCCGGAATTTCATTTCCCGGGTAAATGACGCTAACTGAATCCTCCTCCAAGTAGTTGACGCTAACTGAATCCTCCATTGAGTAGTGATCCGGCTACAAAAGCAGGAGACGTCATATAGGAATACATTTAAGTACACACAAAAAGTGTGCGAGAAAGAAATAGAGACGTACACGTATTGTTTTATGAACTTTCGATGATGCCATTCGCATAATTCTAATCCGTGCATCATCCATTATGTTGCTCCTTGAACTCTCATTCAAATTTATGCAACCCATAAACTCAATACTTTCTATGCAGTTATCAGGATCTTCATATTGATGTACAGTCGTCCTTGAACTTGCCACCCTTTGCAATGACGTGCAGCCATCAAAACTGGTAAAGATTGAAGCTTTTCGCATTCAATTAACGTCAATCTACGAAGGCCAGAAACATTTTTGATGCTTTCAGGTATGCTCTCAATCATGCTTTGTCCTAGATTCAGACTATGCAATGAAGATAAGCAAATGAGACCATCTGGGATTTGAAACCTCCCGCAGCAATAAAGGTCAAGATTTCTCAAAGAGCACAAACCGACTGAGAAGGGAGGCAATTTTTCTAGTGTCCGACAGAACATAAAATTGAGAGTTTCAAGACGATTTAATTTGTAGATGCTACTCGGAAGTTTCTTCAATCTTGAACACTCATACAAATATAAGTATTCCACATTGCATGGTAACTCCGGGAGATATTCCAGCATAGAGCAGGCTGCCAGATTCAGGTAAGTAAGCTTGTCAAGATGTTCAAAATATGAAGGAATTTCAACCAACTCTGTCCAACCGAAATTTATCTTCTCAATATTTGCACAACGAGAGAGATCTGGAACTTTAGTCAGGTGTCTGCACCAACGCAAATCTAAGAATTCCAAATTGCATGGCATCGCATCCGGAAAAGTTTTTATTGCCCAACACTCATGAAGATTCAGATAAGTAAGCTTGTCGAGATTTTTAAAATATGAAGGAACTTGAGTCGAGCTGAAACACCCACTGAGATTTATTACCTCAATTGGACTCTGAGAGAGATCTGGAACTTCACGAAGCCTTCCAGAATGACTAAGATTTATCACTTTCAAGCTGCCGAGAATCTGTAACAAATTAAAGAGTAAAGACATAAATATTGAGAAAAGAAACTCAACATGAATAATTCTGATTACATTAGTTATTCAAGAAGGGAAAGGTGAACGTACCTTGCCATCACTCCAGAGTTTCTCAATTCGGCTATAGGACATATGAAGCTCAACAAGGTTACATGGAACAAATTTTGATGGCGAGGATTTAAAAAGGTAATGATCCCAGTAGAGATATCTAAGGCCTTCAGGAAGACACTCAAGATACTCGGTGCTAGTCTTTGCAGGCGAATAGAATAGTGGGTCTCCGGGTACATAAAATTTTAGCAACCGTAAGTTTTACATATTTGTGAAGGTCGTACGACTCAGCGGTAAATCTTTTGACATAGGAGCAAACATGGCTTCAACTGTTGCAGTTCCCTATAAAATAACAATAACGGATAAAGGAAAGATATATAACCATAGAATATGGGACTGTAAAAACATGTGTGTCAATTTTATTCCATTTCGAACTCAAATTGATACATCAAAAGTCTTAACTTAATTTCGAAATTTGAGAGAGTTTAAAGTACCTCCAACTATTTTTTCTAAAAAAAATATTAGGGGCTTAGTAATTAACAGCTTAAAATTTTTGTAAGTTTTTTTCGTAGTTTCAACAACTGTGTTATCATATTCTCTGTAAAAATAAAAAATTCTCTATAATATATTATTCACAATTAAAATATGGTGCTTCTATTTATACCTCCAAAATTGTTATTTAGATCTCCTGAGTTATTAGACCTCGAACTTACTTTTTCAATAAAGCAATTTGCTAACTACACCTCCAAACTTTCCCCAAAATACCCATAGCACTAAAATCTAAGTTCAACTTAGGGTTATTGACAAAAGCTCAAAACTAAACAACTACCTCATCAAACGGCAATATTCAAATAAAGACTCGCAGTTTCAATCTTTTCTTCCAGCTGGATGTGGCAGATGGTTCACAAAAGCAAGCATCAAGCTATTGTTTGAAACTGTGGGTTTTTCTTTGCCTTACAGCCCCATCAAAATTATATATGAACATGGATGGTGTGGTAGTATTCGATTATATATGCATCTAATATAATTCATGCATTGTCTGGAAACATGTTCTTCAATTTCTATAATACCGCAGACTCGTATAATATTATAGAGCCTTGGAATGTTTGCATCATTCCAAAGTTCCCTAGAGATAAGAATCAAAGAGAATGAAGGCTAGGAAATAATAGTGGTCTTTCTCCAAACTTTTCAAATTAAACAACACATGCTTCAACGTTGGTTAGTATTAAAATTGAGTAGAAGTTTTGTTTTTTGATAACTGGAAATTGTAATTAGCGGACATGAACAAAAAGCAATACTGAGGAGAAACTAAATTGCAGAATACCCTATTAATTTAATAAATATCTTTTTGTCCTTATTAATCATTTCATATGAGTTGATAAAATCAATCATTACTTCAAAAAAAAAAAAAGGAAATTCAAATACTAATTTTGAAGGTACGATAAAATATGCATTCACATGACTAACGATAGATTTAATTAGATATAATTTTAAGGGGATCTTCTCGACCTCTCTCTCCTTGGCTTCCTTAATTAATGTGGATAAAATAAAACTACATGTAAGTGGTAAAAAACCAGTAAGTTGAATAAAGATTATGCAAGTGGCACCTTTTTTTTTTTTCTTTTTTTTTTTTTAGGGGGGTTGGAGCAGCTGCGCTTCCATCTTTTTAATGAATCACTACATTTTTCCTTTTCCGTTTCAAGTGAAAGAATCAACCGTCAAGTGAGAATTATTATGTGTGCATTGTTTATATGAAACACAATAAAGCATAAACCGAATAAAGATTTTCACGGCATGTGCAAGAAGGCTAGTATAAAAAAACGTCAATGAATTCAGGCACTTAAAACTCACGGTATTATGTTTCAATACTTGATGGACATCCTCAGCACTCCATATCCTATTGCGTCTTCCCAGGTCAGAATCACATTGTTCACGAACAATTGACATTCCCATTTCTTGCACCAAATCATGCATCTCTAGGCGATCATTCATTGAAATTGATATGAGAGACATATTAATGAGAACTGCGATTCCCTGAAACGGTGCACAGAATCCATGCATTTCTATCGGTCTTTCAACATCATGCTTCTTCTTCCCTTTGAAAAAACAGATGATATCAAGAAATATCTCTTTCTCGTATTTTTTTTTTATCGAAAGATAAATTTATTCAAACTGTTGGAAATAACATCCCAAGGGCTATAGTGGTCTCAGAAAGGAAGAGCCACACCCCTATAGTTTGCTTGACTTTTCTGCCATTACAATATCAACAAGCCATGGAGGCCCAGTTTCTTTCCAAAACCAAATACCATTACTACGCAGCGCTGCTTTGGCAAGACAATGAGCAACCTTATCCGACCTTATTATGTTGACATGCAATCTTCCTCCACGTAATCTCAGCAAAGTAATGCTTAAGACTCCTTATTTCATCAAATACTGCACCCTCCATGCTCGGATCACTTGCGGTACAGCTGATTGCCTTGATCACATTCAGAGCATCTGACTCAACTTCTATCATATTAAGGCCTTCCATTAGGCAGAACCTCATACCAAAAAGGACTGCCAAAGCCTCACTAGCATGAGCAGATGGTCCACCATTAAGAGTATGCTGTACTGTGCCTATTAAGCTTCCTTGATTATCTAGGACCGCCGCTCCCAGTCCTGCTTTGCCATTTTTGGGGTCACACGCAGCATCAACATTTAATTTGAGGCACCCAGCTCTTGGTGGACTCCACATCCCAGTTGTCCCAACATGGGAAGGAGAGGGCATAGAGCAATTAGACATCTTAGTAGCAGACCTGTTATTTGATTTGCAATAGCTACTCATCCATTCACCAGCTTGAACAGTAATTTGTTCACCAAACAGTACTTTTTCACCGAATCTGCATGCATTTCTATTTTTCCAAATCATCCATGCAATCACTCCGAATAAGGCCTGCTCATAAGATGAGGCTATATTGGTAGCATGGTCAAATAGATCAATAAAACTAGGTTCTCGCCAATGCTTGTACACCTTTGCAAGGAAGCTATGTTTCCAAACCTGCTTCGCAAATTTGCAATCCCACAGACAGTGCATCGTGCTTTCCTGTATAGGCCCACACCTACAACATCTATCTTCAACCTTCATATGTCTCTTCCTCAGATTATAGGTGCAGGGCAGGAATCGTGGAATGCTCCCCATAGAAAGAGCTTCACCTTTGGAGCAACCTGTAGCTTCCACATCTTCTCCCAGACTGTCAATTTTCTACTTAACCCCGTACTGCCCCCAGGACTGCCACTCTCCCAATTTTGTAGTTCCATAGCCAGCCAAGCCCCCGACTTCACTGAATAAGTACCATCTTTCCCATAGTGCCAAACAACGGTGTCCGGTTGCCTTGGGCCCGTCAATGGGATAGAGAGAATAGCTTCAGTTTTGTGGGGAAGAAAAGGGGATTGAATTAGTGGAACATTCCACATGCCAAACTGGTTGAACAATTCACTAACTTTCATATCTTGGTTACCCGATCTGGGAGAGACCACTTTAAAATTCCAAGGTACCGGAATCCACTTGTCTTTCGACTCTTTCCACACCTTAATACTATCCCCATTTCCCACTCTCCATCTCAGACACAGTAAGTCCCGGCCCCAAAGTAGACTAGACCAGATCATGGAGTCTCCTCTCCTAGCTCTTACCCCTATCCAATTCATATCCTGAAAGTACTTTGCTTGTAATACCCGATGAACCAAGCTATCCGGATTGGTGGCAATGCGCCACACAGTTTTTGCTAGCAAAGCTTGATTAAATCCATGAATGTCCCTGACCCCGGCCCACCACTCTTTTTGCTCTTGCACAACAAGTTCCAGCTACCCCAATGAATATTTCATTTCCCTTTCCCATCACCCCACCAGTAGTTAGATACCTTGGATTTAAAAGACTTACACACACCTTTTGGCAAACGGAAGACATTCATAGCATACGTGGGAATTTCCTGCGCAACAGCCTTTACTAACACCATTTTTCCGGCCTTCGAAAGGAATTTACTTTGCCAACCACACATGTGCTGATCCAATCTGTCATTTTCTCTTTTAAACATCTCCTTTTTGCTTTTGCCTGCCATCGTAGGTAGTCCGAGATATCTTCCATGGAAAGGAACACAAGGAACCCCTAAGAAATCTTGGATGCATTGCTGCATCACTTTTGAGACTCCAGGACCAAAAGAAACAGCTGATTTTTGAAAGTTGATCCTCTGGCCTGCAGCTTTCTCATAAAGTAATAAACACTGCTTCACATAATCTACTTCCTCCATGCTAGCTTTCGAAAAGATGAGACTATCATCTGCAAAAGGCAGATGGGAGATATCTGGTGCTCCATGTCCAGTTCCTGCTCCACTAATTATACGTTCTTGTCCAGCCTTCTGTAGTAAGGTAGATAAGCCCTCAGAACAGATTAGGAAGAGAAAGGGTGAGAGTGGATACCCTTGTCGTAACCCTCGAGTAGGCAAGAAATTTCCAATTGGTTGTCCTTGCCAAAGGATTGAAACCCTCACTGAACGGACACATCTCATGATCAGGTTCACCCGTTGAGCTGCAAAACCCAACTTTAACATCATCTTCTCCAGGAAATTTCACTCTACTCTATCATATGTTTTGCTAATGTCGATCTTGAGCACAAGCTTAGGTTCCTCCGGTGTTTATCTGCTCTAATGGTACGGACAATCTCAAAGGCTGATATGATGTTGTCATATATATGTCTGCCTTTGACGAAAGCACTCTGGTAAGGAGAAATAACCTTTGGCAACACTACTTTCAATCTATTCGCAATCGTTTTAGAGATCAACTTGTACACCACATTACAAAGGTTGATTGGCCTATAATCAGTAACACTACAGGGTGTTTCCAACGTGGGAATAAGAGCAATGAGCGTATGATTCAGCGAAGACACTATTGAATATCAGCTTTATTATATTGGTGGGCAAAATCCAATTTGAATGGCTCATGGTGATCATGTGGGCAAGGCACCCCTAGATTAATTAGGATATATATATATATATATATATATATATATATGTCTAGATTAATTAGGGGATACACACATATGCTGCCAGTATTGCAGAGAGAGAGTTAACTAGGTATTAGTGTATTGGGATTTTGGGTAGAGTTTATTCTCAAACTCTAATTGTATTCTCTTCAATTGATTATAGTGAAATTTCTCACCGGCTCCGAAAGTGGACGTAGCTCAATCACATTGATTGAGTGAACCACTATAAATTCTTGTATTTTTGTGTTTGCTTTTTTTTTCGTTGTTTGGTCACTCATCTAGTTCCATATCAATATTGTGTTTGTTACGCTTCCGCATAACAAACTGGTATTAGAGCTCTGGTTCAGAATTGGGAGTTGATTCATTGATTGGAAACCATGGTTGACGAGAAAAAGAAAGGGGATGAGTCTTCAGGTTCTTCGCATTGGTCGACTTTCAGGCCATCAATTGGTAATGTCAAATTTGAAGTTGAAAGTTTAATGGCACCAACAATTTTGGCATGTGGCAGTGTGAGATGATGAATGTCTTGTATCAACAAGAATTAGATATAGCTCTGGAAGATAAACCTGCAAACATAGATGATGTGGAGTGGGTGATAATTAACAAGTGGGCTTGTGGTTCTATCAGAATGTGCCTTTCCAAAGATCAGAAATTCTTTGTCATGAAAGAAACTTCTGTAAAAGAGTTGTGAAAGAAATTAGAAGACCAATATATGATCAAGAGTGCTGAAAATCGGTTTCACCTGAAGATGCGACTTTTTTGATTTAATTATCGACAGAGTGTTTCTGTTTCTGAACACATCAGTGATTTCAATAAGATACTTACAGATTTGGCTAATTTGGATGTGCAAATTAGTGATGAGGATAAAGCTTTGTGTTTGCTAAATTCTCTTCCTGACAAGTATGAGCATTTGATTACAACTTTGTTGCATGGAAAGAATGATGTGAAATTTGATGATGTGTGTTCATTGATAAATAATGAGTGCAGAAAGAAAGAGAAGCAACTTCAAAATGTGTCAGGTGAAGCACTTGTAGTAAGGGGCAGATCTGATGAGAGAAAACTTACTGGAAAAAGAGGTAAATCTCGCTCCAAGTCAAGAAGTAAATTTCCTGCAAAAGATGAGTGTGCTTTTTGTCTCAACAAAGGTCATTGGAAGAAAGATTGTCCTAAGTTGAAGAATAGAGACAAGAAGGATTCTGAAGTGAATGTTGTAATAGATGATGAAGATGACGACTTTGATTTTACTTTGAGTTGTTCATCAGCTTTTGAAGATTTTGAAGAAGATGAGATTAAATTTGCTTTGGCTAGTTCATCTGCAGTTGGTTATTCTGACAAGTGGATTATGGATTCAGGTTGTTCACATCATGTGTCCTAATAGGGAATGGTTCTCTACTTTCAAGGAGTTGAATGGTGGAGTAGTTTTGATAGGAGACAACAGTCCTTGCAGAACAAGAGGGATTGGTACAATTCGTCTGAAGATGCATGATGGAGTAGTCAGAGAATTAACTAATGTCTGGTATGTTCCAAATTTAAAGAAAAATCTTATCTCTTTGGGAACTTTAGAATCAAAATGGCACACAATTACATTTAAAAGTGGAGTTGTTAAAGTTGTCTCTGGTTCACTTGTGATGATAAGAGGTGAAAGATTCAAAAATTTGTATTTTCTTCAAAGGAGCACAATGATAGGTGAAATAGCAATATCTGAGACTATAGATGATGATACAGACAATACAAAATTATGGCATATGCATCTTGGACATGCTGGTGAGAAAACAATGCAGGGATTAGTGAAGCAAGGTCTATTGAAAGGTGCAAAGACCGGAAAATTAGAATTTTTTGAACATTGTGTCTTGGGAAACCAGACTAGAGTTAAATTTGGTACCACAGTTCATCAGACTAAAGGTACTCTAGATTATGTTCACACTGATGTATGGGGACCTACCAAAACTGCATCTTTGGGAGGTAAGCATTATTATGTCTCTTTTGTTGATGACTTCTCTAGAAGAGTATCGGTGTACACCATGAAGCATAAAGATGAAGTCTTAGATATATTTGTGAAGTGGAAGAAGATGATTGAGACTCAGACCGATCGAAAAATTAAGAGGCTCAAGTCAGATAATGGTGGTGAATATAAATCTGATCCATTTTCGAAACTATGTCAAGATGAAGGCATTGTGAGACACTTCACATTTAGAGAGACACCACAACAGAATGGGGTGGTAGAGCGCATGAATCGGACTTTATTGGAGAAAATTCGGTGTATGTTGTCTGATGCTGGAGTAGGCAAAGAATTTTGGGTTGAGACAGTTATGTATGCAAGCCATCTCATTAATAGGTTACCTACTGCTGCACTTGATGGAAAAACTCCTATGGAGGCATGGTCTGGCAAACCTGCTACTGATTATCATTATTTACATATTTTTTGTTGTCCTGCTTATTTTCATGTCAGGGATAGCAAGCTTGATCCAAGAGCCAAGAAAGCTATATTCTTCGGATTTAAGGAGGGTGTTAAGGGATTCAGGCTTTGGTGTCCAGATGTGAAGAAAGTTGTTGTAAGCAGAGATGTAACTTTTGATGAGGCTATTATGGTTGATCAGAACAAGCAGGAAAATTCTGAAGAGCAGAGAATAACCGTAGAGAGTTTGCAGCAGGTGGAGTTAAAGAAAAAAATTGTTGAAACTCCAATTAATCCAGTGAGTCCTATTGTTGATTCAGATAATTTAAATATTGAGGACATGAGTGTTGAAGTAGAGGCTCCAACCCAAGAGCCTACACAGCAAGATGGACCAATTGCAATTACAAAGGGAAAAAAGAATGCTCAAAAGCCAGCTTGGCTTAATGATATGATGACTTATGCACTTCCAGTTACTGAAGAAGAAATTCCTACTACTTATGAAGAAGCTGTCATACATGCAGATTGTGTAGAGTGGGAAAAAGCTATGGGTGAGGAGATGAAGTCTCTTCACAAGAATAAAACATGGGAGTTGGTTCAGTTACCGCATGGGAAGAGAGCAATTGGTTGCAAGTAGGTGTTTGCTAAAAAGGAAGAATCACGGTATAAGGCTAGATTGGTAGCTAAAGGCTACGCACAAAAAGAAGGAATTGACTACAATGAGGTATTTTCTCCTGTTGTTAAGCATTCTTCTATTCGTATTTTATTGGCCTTGGTTACACAATTTGATCTGGAGTTAGCACAACTTGATGTAAAAACTGCTTTCTTACATAGTGAATTAAAAGAAGAGATATATATGACTCAGCCAGAAGGATTTAAAATTGCTGGTAAAGAAAATTGGGTCTGCAAACTGCATAAATCATTGTATGGTTTGAAACAATCTCCAAGACAGTGGTACAAGCGGTTTGATAAATTTATGTTCGGTCAGAAGTACACTCGGAGTCTTTATGATCCATGTGTTTATTTTCGCAAGTTGCAGGATGGGACTTTCATTTATTTGCTCTTATATGTTGATGATATGTTAATTGCATTTAAGAGTAAGATGGAGATAAATAAATTGAAATCACAATTGAGTGGTGAATTTGAGATGAAGGACTTGGGAGAAGCTAAAAAGATTTTGGGCATGGAAATTGAAAGAGATAAATCAAGAGACAAAGTTTGTTTGTCACAAAAGCAATATTTGAAGAAGGTACTGCATCGGTTTGGCATGAATGATAAATCTAAACCTGTAAGTACACATCTTGCCTCTCACTTTGAGCTTCAATCTACTATGTCTCCTAGCACAGATGATGATATGAAATATATGACTAAAGTTCCTTACGCTAGTGTTGTTGGTAGCTTGATGTATTGTATGGTGTATACTAGACCGGATATTTCACAGGCCTTAAGTGTGGTGAGCAAATATATGCATAACCCAGGTAAAGGTCATTGGCAAGCAGTAAAGTGGATTCTATGGTATATTCTTGGTATTGTGGATGTTGGATTGGTTTTTCAGCAGGATAAGACGAGTCAGTGTGTTGTTAGATATGTGGACTCTGATTTCGCAGGTGATTTGGATAAGTGCTGATCTACTACAACTTATGTGTTTACTCTTGCTAGTGGACCGGTGAGTTGGAAGTCGAATTTGCAATCTACAATTGCTTTGTCGACTACAAAAGCTGAATATATGGCGGCAACAGAGGGTGCAAAAGAAGCAGTTTGGCTTCGTGGTTTGCTTGAGGACTTGGGAATTATTCAAGAATATGTGGATATTTTTTGTGACAGTCAAAGTACTATTCATTTAGTAGAGAACCAAGTTACTCATGCTCGTACTAAACATATCAATGTCAAATTTCATAAGATTCGTCAGATGGTGGAGGATGGTGATGTTCAACTCCTCAAAATTGGAACTGCAGATAATCCTGCTGATATGTTGACAAAGTCGGTTCCATTGAGCAAGTTCAAGCATTGCTTGAATTTGATTGGTATTGGTAGAATTTGAAATTCCCTATAGGGATGTCGGAGCGGTGATTGGTTTTGAAGTTCTACTTTGGAGAATTTACATCAAGTAAAATCAAGGTGGAGATTATTGAATATTGGCTTTATTATATTGGTGGGCAAAATCCAATTTGAATGGCCCATGGTGATCACGTTGGTAAGGCACCCCTAGGTTAATTAGGATATATATATATATATATATATATATATATGGATGCCTAGATTAATTAGGAGATACACACATATGCCGCTAGTATTGCAGAGAGAGAGAGTTAACTAGGTATTGGTGTATTGGGATTTTGGGTAGAGTTTATTCTCAAGCTCTAATTGTATTATCTCTAATTGATTATAGTGGAATTTCTCGCCGGCTCCGAAAATGGACGTAGTTCAATCACATTGATTGAGTGAACCACTATAAATTCTTGTGTTCTTGTGTTTGCTTTCTTTTTCGTTGTTTGGTCGCTCATCTAGTTCCATATCAATATTGTGTTTGTTACGCTTCCGCACAACAGACACATTCACACCATCATTGAGAACATTCAGACAAATACCAGTAATAGCATCCCCTACTATGCTTCAGTGCTCCTGATAAAACAATGCAGATAAGCCATCGATACCCAGGGATTTGTTTGGTGCCATTTGCTTGAGTGCTTGGTCAATCCCTACTCTGGTAAATAGTGCAGTCAAGAACTCATTCATCTCACAGGTCACCACTCCCGGAACCGCATCAAGAATTAAGTCCTCATAAGCACTTCCTTTAGATGTAAACAAGGTCTGAAAGTACTCAATGAATGCACCCTGGATTCCACCAATATTCTTATGCCACTGTCCTCCCACATCACTGACACCAGAGATGTAGTTCCTCCACCCTCTAGCCTTAGCGTACTTATGAAAGAACTTAATATTACTATCTCTGTCATTTAACCATTCAACTCGTGATCTTTGTCTCCATATCTCATCATTAAAGTTAACAAACTGCGATAACTCATTCTTTATCATCTTTCTCTCTCTTTGGTTATCTTCATCCGGGTCTTCAAATGGTAGCTTCTCCAATTCTAATCTCAAGGAGTTAATCTTCTTGGGGACATTCCCAACTTGCTTTTCATTCCAATTTTTCAAGGCTCTACCCATCGTCGACAACCTGTTCAGCAAGGAACCATCCCCAGCACTACTCTACCAACTGTTTGTTACCACCTCTCTACAAGACTCCACTTTCGTCCAAAAAGGTTCAAATTGGAACCATTGTTTCTTCCTTGTAGTACCTGAAAAGCCTCTACTGTTGGATTGTATTGTTAAGGAGGATATTATGTAGTTAATGGGGAGAATATCACGGTGTAATTAGTTTCCTATTAGGAATGTATATACTTTGTATATGTACTCCATCTCTGGAAAAGATCAATACATCAGAAATTCCCAAAGTTTCTCTTTGTCGTTGTTCTGTTTAACTTGGTATCAGAGCAGAGATCCATCTGGACTCTGTTTGTTTGTTTCCGCTACAAATTTGTCTTTGTATTCTTTAAGAGTTTGTCCTTTGTCTTCATCCTCTGTTCCTTTTGCCCCAAAACCCTAAAGTTCGAAATACCTTACCGTCAGCCTCTCCTTCCTTAGCCGCGTCAAATTTTATGGTTTGTGTTGCTGCTTGAAAAAGAAGAATGGCATATTTGTCCCTTAGTACATTGTTCAATAGTCAGGTGACTTGCAACTATTGTAAGACTGTTGGCCACTACAAGAGTCAATGCCCAAAGTTGCTAAGACTCAACTCCAATAACTCTAGTTGGAAAAGAAGTAACAATGATCAGAAAAACAAGGGGGCAATCCAACTAGTGCAGGATCAAGAACCTGATTTCTATAATGTGGAGGGTCAAGATCAAACTAAGGGTAATGTTTCCCTAATTCAGGAGAATCAGGGTAAAATTGGTGTCGCTTTAAATGTTTTTGGCTTTACTGGTAGTAATACATGGATAATTGGTTCTGGTGCGTCTGATCATATGACCTATGATAAGTCTTTCTTCATCATGTTGTCCTCCCCATCCATAACACATGTCTCTAATGCCAATGGTGAGTCCTTTCCGGTCTTAGGAATTGAGTCAGTTTAGGTTACACCGTCCATTACTCTTTATAATGTTCTCTATGTACCCTCTTTATCTCATCACCTTTTGTCTGTGTCTCAATTAAACACACAAAACAAATGCTCTGTCACCTTTTATCCTATGTATGTTATCTTTCAAGATCTGTGTACTCAGGTGATAATTGGCAAGGGAGATCTGAAGGAGAGACTGTTTCACTTGGATTGCATGTAAGAGGACCGACACAAGCACCATCAAGTCCACAAGGTTTTGTTACCCTAACATTGAGTTCTGATCCGATGAATGAATTGTGGTTATAGCATCGCCGTTTGGGCCACCCATCCTTTAGCCTCATGAAGAAGTCCATGCCTTCCCTTTTTTTTGGGAATGAACGATTCTAGTCTACATTGTGAAACCTGTTCTTTGGCCAAGAGTCATCGATCTAGTTATCCTTCTAGCTTTCAGTCTAATACAATGCCTTTTGAATTAATTCATTCTGATTTATGGGGACCTTCCAAAAATTCAACTCTTTCAGGAATGCATTATTTTGTTTTATTCATTAATGACTTCACCAGATTAACTTGGGTTGTTTTGCTTAAGTCAAAAGATGCAGTTTTCTCTGCCTTTACAGCCTTCCATAATCTTATTCGTACCCAATATGATGCTAGTATTAAGGTCTTTCGGTCTGATAATGGGGGGGGGGGGGGGGGGGGGGAGGGGTTTGTTAATCATTCATTTCTTGATTACTTCCAATCCATGGAATTGTTCACCAAACCACTTGCCCACAAACACCAGAATAGAATGGGGTCTCTGAGCGGAAGAATCGTCATTTGTTAGACATGGGTCGCGCTCTTCTCCTTAGTGCCAATATGCCTAAATACCTTTGAGGAGAGGCAGTGTTATGTGCCTCCCATCTTATTAATCATCTCCCATCTTCCTTTCTTCAAGGTCATATTTCATTCGAGGTATTGTCTAGTTATGTCTCTATCCCATCTCTTAATACCCTTCCTGCCCGTGTCTCTGGTTGCGTAGCCTATGTCTATCTCTATAAGAACCAACGTTCTAAGTCAGATGCAAGGGCTCTCAAGTGTGTCTTTATAGGGTATGGGACCCAGCATAAAAGATACAAGTGTTATCATCCTCCCTCTCAACGATTTTATGTCACCATGGATGTGACATTCAGTGAGGATACATGTTATTTTTCACCTTCTATGACTCATAGTCAGGGGGAGCAGGGAGTTTTTTTATGAAGGACAGTTCCAAACAGGGCCAACGATTGATCGCTTTATCTCAAACAATCTATCGGTTAGTGAAGAGGAAGTGTCCAATGTCCCAGAAACCAACGACACTCCTGCAGAAATAGAAAAGGCAATTGTCGAACAGATGGTTGCGAGTTCCGAAACATAAAAGGAAATTGCTGAATCGTCTAGCCTTCGCAATACAACTGCCGAACAGAGCATTACAAGTTCCGAAACAGAAAAGGCAATTTCTGAATCTTCTACTCTTAGTCATGCAACTTCCGAATAGAGCATTGTGAATTCCGAAATAGAAAAGACAATTGCCGAATCGTCTACCTTTCAAGAAGAAGCTCCTAATCATTAAGTCTCTCCCTCTCCATCAGTGGTCTCCCCCGTTCAATCTTCATGTGAGGTACGTAGTAGTCCGCCTTTTTCCCATAATCCACCTTTGTCTGATAGTGTTACTCGTTTAACTGATTATACACATGTCCCAACACGAGTCTTACCAGAACGGTCCAATCGTGACCAGCCTGCCAAGAAATATGAACCAAGTTTGTGTGCTAAGACCAAATATCATGTAGCTAATTATGTGTCTACTCATAGGTTGTCTAAACCATATGTAGCCTTTGTGAATCAATTATCTTATGTGTCACTTCCTAGTAAAGTGCATGATGCAATGAAGGACGAGAAGTGGGCAAAAGCAATGGTTGTGGAGATGGATGCACTTGAAAAAAATCAAACATGGGAGTTAGTATCACTACCTTCTGGAAAGAAAACAGTTGGGTGCCGATGGGTGTATACAGTGAAGCATAATTCAGATGGTTCGGTGGACAGATATAAAGCAAGGCTAGTAGCGAAAGGTTATACCCAGAAGTATGGTGTGGACTAAGATGAAACTTTTGCACCAGTAGCAAAGATCAATACAATCCAGGTACTTCTGTCTCTAGCTGCTAATCTTGATTGGCCTCTGCAACAATTTGATGTTAAAAATGCCTTCTTGCATGGTGATTTGAATGAAGAAGTATACATGGACTTGCCTCCGGGATATGGTACTTCCACTGGAGTCAAGGTGGTGTGTCGTTTAAGAAAGTCCCTATATGGCCTCAAACAATCTCCAAGAGCTTGGTTTGGTCGGTTCACGACATTCATGAGGAGGATTGGGTGCAGGCAGAGCAATTCAAATCATACTCTATTCCTTAAGCATCAAAAGGGTAAAGTTACAGCTTTAATTATTTATGTGGAAGGCATAGTGGTGACAGGTAATGATTTTAAGGAGATTAAGAAGTTGCAGAGTGCATTGTCAGCAGAATTTGAAATGAAAGACTTGAGGAGTTTGAAATATTTCTTGGGAATTGAAGTTACTAGAGGAAAAGATTGTATTATGTTGAGCCAGATAAAGTATGTCCTTGACTTATTAGCAGAGACGGGTATGCTCAATTGCCAACTAGCTGACACACCCATTGAGCAAAACCATCGGTTAGCTGAGTATCCAGATCAAGTACCCACGAATAAGGCAAGATATCAGAGGTTAGTTGAAAGATTAATTTATTTGTCATACACTAGACCAGACTTAGCTTATGCAATTAGTGTTTTGAGTCAGTTCATGCATAATCCTAGTAAGGCTCATATGGACGTTGTAGTTTAGATCTTGAGGTACTTGAAGTCTGCTCCTGGAAAGGGATTGGTGTTTTCTAAGCATAGGCATTTGGATGTTTTGGGATATACAGATGTAGACTGGGCAGGTTGTATAACTGATCGACGGTCCACTTCCGGATACGTTTTTAGGTGGGAATTTAATTACTTGGAAGAGTAAGAAGCAGAAGGTGGTGGCTCGTTCTAGTGCTGAAGCAGAATATAAAGGAATGGCTCATAGAGTTTGTGAGATATTGTGGTTAAGGCACTTGTTGATTGATTTGGGGTTCAAGCAAAAGAAAGCCAAGCCCTTATTCTGTGATAATAAAGCTGCACTTAAAATTGCTCATAATCATGTCCAACATGATCGTACAAAACATGTGGAGATTAATAGACACTTCATCAAAGAGAAGCTAGATCAACAAATCATCTCTTTTCCTTTCGTACCTACTGAGGAGCAGATGGCGGACATTCTTACAAAGGCAGTTTCTAGCAAGGCGTTTTGTGACTCACTTGACAAGTTAGGCATCCGTGATCTGTATGCTCCAACTTAAGGAGGAGTGTTGGGGTGAGTCACTCTCCATAATTGTAGGAATTGTAGTATAATTAGGATTGTATAGTTAATGACGATATTATGTAATGAAAGGGGAGAATATCACGGTGTAATTAGTTTCCTATTAGGAATGTGTATACTTTGTATATGTACTCCATCTTTAGAGAAGATCAATACATCATAAATTCTCCAACTTCAATACATCATAAATTCTACCTTCAGTGTTAAGGAGAAAAGCTAAATGATCAGAAGCCCCTGGATCGATATGCTTTTCATGCATATTAGGCCACAAAGTCCTGGCTTGACCATTAAGAAAGCCTCTGTCAAGTCTCTCCGAAGTGACCGTTTGACCAAGTAACTGCCGGCCCCAAGAATGGTATGTCCAGCGGACCACAATCATAGACCACTTCACGAAAACGTCTCATTTGAGCTTCCGGGAGAGCACCTCCACCAATCTTTTCGTCAGAAGACAAAATTTCGTTTAAGTCCCCGAATATAAAAGCCGGACCCGAGATATTGCTAAAGATCATCCTCATCAGTTTCCAAGAACTTGATCTTAATGAAGATTCTGGGTTGCCATAAAACCCGATCACTCTTAAAGGCCCAGTAGCAAGATTGATACATCCATCTATGTGAGCTTGCGACCAACCAATAATGTTCAATTTGACCTCTTTCTTCCACCCTAACACAAATCCACCACTTTTTCCATCCTTACCTAAACTGCCAACAGCATAAGCGTCCGAATAGCCCAACTGTCTACACGTCCTCCATTACCTGTTTTCTCTTCTTTGTTTCTATAAGGAAAAATACATATGGGGAGTACATCTTCAAAAGACGCTGGAGAGTACGGAAATTGTGCGGGTTCCCCAAACCCCGCACATTCCAGCTTAGTACTAACATTGCTCGTGATGGGTCCTTTCTCCGAGACTCATCACGGATTTAATTTTCTCTGTCAGTTGAACTGGTTGTTTCCGACTTGAACTCGTAGCGCCCCCTCTTTTCCTTCCTCTTCTTCCAAGATGAAATCCCCGTTGGGTTCCCATAGCCGTCTCAGTCCTATGCTCTTGTCTCAACTTGAAATTATCTTTTTCTCTCCGTTGCTTCTTGTCCGTCACCTCCAAATCAGAATCATTCACCGCTAAATTGCGAGACTTACCAATCCAGCGAACCTCTTGATTGGGCGCCTTCTCCTTGAATGGTCCACTAGCCTCCATAGGCCTCACATTGGCATGGAGCTCAGTAGTTAGCCCTGGCCCAAGTAAAACTTCTAAGCCAATCTCAAGATTATGATTTATGAGATCCATGCAGCTTCTTTGAATTTGAATTTGAACTCACAGCGCCCACTAATTCCTCTTTACTTCCCGTCCTCACATGTTGGACCATAGTCCTCTCACCAGACTCTGCTAATGAACCCGTCGAAGGAGGGTTGTCTGTGATGAATTGTTTCTCTATTGAATTCAAAACCTCCCTTGATGATGGATCCAAATCCAAACTATCATTAAAATTTATCCCGCCTTCTTTACGCTATCCCTTCCGACAGTCGTTCCTCCGCTCCTTCACCTGAGTCAATCAGCATCTCGGACTCTGCTGGTCCGGATTGTGCCATAAACTCCTGCCTTGAGCGTACCCCTCCAGACAGCAGTATAAACTCCGGCGGGGATGATAATTTCCAGCCCGGTTTATTGCTAACCAAGCCAAATTTTATACCTTGTAAGCCATTGACCGGTTCAATGCTATAGACACCTTTGGACAGTGTTTTCCACCTCCCATACCGTGACTCCGTCACCGCTCCACTCTTCCTCAATTCACAAGCACTACCCACGTGACAAAAGACCACAGAAGAAACAGAAATGTGGCAGGTCTTCATATTCTAATATCAGCTTTGTCTCCTCCTCACCAGGTTGCAGTTGCATTAGAATCCGCCTCCGTAGAGGAATATTCACATTGAGTCCCACTCTGATCCTGAGACATCTGCCACTGCAGTCTCCATCTACCTTTGGGTCATCATCAACAAAAACTCCCTGAATCCCACCCAAATGTTTTGCCATCCTTCTTGATAACAGTTCCGGTGGAAGTCCCCTAACCCTAATCCAAAAGTGTTGAGTTTCCAAGGGCACTTTAAGTGGATCCGTTCTTCCGTCCGTTGCGGAGAGCAGCAGTAATGCGTTATCAAACGTCCACGGACTTCCTTTCAAACTCCTCTTCCTGTCAAAGTCATGTTGAAAAGGAAAAAGCCAACGATCTGACCCTTCCCACTCAGTGATTGCCACATCTTCCCTTATCTTCCAGATCCGCTTCATTGTACTCCTAAAAGCATTCTTGTTAAAAGGTTTAGCAGTTAGCAACCTACCAACGAGCCAAAACTTCTTGAGCGCCAATTGGTCCACCCCCTCAAGTTTTATCACCTTCAATTCCTCCTCCTCCGCTATGACTAGCTTGGATACCAAATCCTCCACTACCTCCTCCATTAGACTCCAAAGACTAGGGGAACGTGGACGCAATACACTTCCAGAATCCAGATCTTCCCACATGCAGTATGCCAGGGACAGCCACTGTTGACATCTAGATACCTAGTCTAACACAAGCTCAAGCACAGAGCGCGAAAGGTCCCCCTCCTCTTTTTGAATTTGTTTTTCACTTTTTCTTTTTTTTCCCTTTTTTTCCTTTTTTTTTCACCTTGCAAGCTCAGAAAAGTCACTATTCACTTAATCAGCCTCTAAACGCCTCTAGAGATACACTAAAGGCGTGCAATTAAAAACAGTGGAACTTAACCAACCTCTAGAGATCCGCTATAGGCGTGCATTTAAAATAGTGGAATGTCTTGGGACAAGTAGCGGTGGCATCGGGTTCAGAGAGGCGTGCTCTGAAAAACCCCAGAGAATATTCTCCAATGTGTAGTTGGCAGAGACCTTCGTCGTCGCTAGCTACAATTGCCGGAAAAACCAGAAACCCCGCAGTAAGACACCGAGAACAGCAGGGCAAGAGAACCCACAGACAACCCAAGCAGCTTCCTGTTTTCCAACTACTCCAACTTTCCTTAATTCCTTACTGCTTAGCTTGGCGGCGACATACACTTGGATGTGAACTTTCGGAGAAAGGACTCCCACTGAACCAAAGTTCTTTGTCTTTTAGGTCAAAGACAAAAGAATCCCGAACACCTGGCTTGAAGACTTCTGAAGCCTCGGCCACGAACTCGGATTAGTCTCAGGGGTCTTTTGTCGTTTAGATCATAAACAACAAAACCTGATCCTAGGATTGAAGAGTCCTCTTAGAACAATCAAGAGAACCAACCTATGGCCGTCTGGATACCTAGCACCAGTGGCGGAGCCAGTTAAGGACGAGCTGGGGTCATTGCCCCACTAAGATCATGACATTTGTTAATTGGGAGGGAGATTTTGAATAATATGCCCCCACTATAAAAAAATATGTTTACAAATATTTATGTTCCCACGTTCCACAGCCCAGTAGACATGTTATATGTGTTCCCACATTCCACAACACACAAATCTTTTAATTGGTGGGTGGATTAAACATATCAGCACTACAGGTCTACACTCTACAGCATGCACAGCCCACAATTCCACAAATGACAGTCAAACACAAACACAAGTACCCAACTAATAGTGCAATTTCCTCGCCAGCTCGGTTCTTCTTTCTTCAGGAGTTTAGGTTATCTATTCTCCTCTCTGTGTTCTCGTATATTTCCAAATTCCAACTGAGAAAACTGTGTATTGATTATTGAATTCATGATTTGGGAATCTATTAATTTGTTCTACTGGTAGTCTGGTACTCTGTTACTCTGGTAGACTGGTAAGATTATTATGAATCTATCAATCTTTAAAATTGCAAGTATTATGAATCTATCAATCTTTAAAATTGCAGACTTGTAGTGGTGTTTTTATGATTTTATCTTCTTTTATTTTTGTCTAGAACTCTGGAAGTGTGGAATATAGATTACTACTGAAGTACTGATTTTGTTTACTATATTGAATTATTGATCGTTTCTTAGTTTCCAAACAATTTTAATATTTAGCTACTGTAATGTTGTGATCATGATCAATGGTCTATTTTGATGCTTGGTTATTTTTTTGGCCCCCATACAAAAACATTTCTCCCTCCGCCACTGCCTAGCCCAGCAGCACCCTTACTTATTCGAGAGAGAAGGGACTTCTTTCTCGTATTTCTGTAATCTTTTATAACTTGCTCTTAACACATCCTGGGTTCTTTTGTCAGGAAACTTTTTCAATGTTTTCAACTTGTCCTCGCAGTCTTTTTCGCTATTGCAATGACGGAATAAGGAACCCAAAACCTTAAGAACTAATGGGATACCTTCAGCATAACTTACCACCCCTTCTAACAAGTCTGTATTATCTATCTATTCTGGAAGCACCATCTTTGGAAGCTTTCAAATGAAAGAGCTCCAGAGCATCAGCATCATTTAACCTAATCACCTTGTATATATAATCAGCTTCCACTTTTTCTATCAATAAGCGCCTATCTCTGGAGGTTATAATGACTCTACTCCCATGGCCAAAAACAACTTCTTGTCCGAGTAAATTCTCTAATTGTTCTGATTCATTCACATCATCAAGAACCACGAGGACCTTTGTACGAGACAATCTGTCTAAAACAGAACGTGACCCTATACATGGAGAGTCAATACTTATACTTTCGTCCATTAATATCTTACGAAAGAGTTCGTTACGCAAATGATGTATCCTCGTTTCTCCGACTCCTCCCTAACGTTGGAAAGAAATGTACAAGTATCAAATTTAGAAGAAAGTCGGTGATACACAGCATCAGCAAGGGTGGTCTTACCAATACCGCCCATACCCCAAATACCTACCAGGCGGAATTCAACATCTTGTGCTTCAATGTTTGTTGAATCTGACTCTCAACCCCAACAAGGCCCCTCACACTAGCTGACGAGTTGCGATTTAATTTCACCAAGATATCATCGACAATTCTCTTAACTAATGCTGGCTCGGGCCTAGCATGTATGAAGAACAGAAATACTGTATTAGTATGGGGTAACTATAATTTAATCTTCTTTAAATCAAATTTACCAAAAGTAAAAGGTAATGAAAAGTGAAATTACAAACTCAATTACCTGATATTTTCAGAATGAAACCCAGATAGATTAGCCGCAGTTGACACAGCTTCCCTCCAAATGAGCACTTTGTCCATGTTGTTCTTGAAACGTTCTTCATGACTCACAAATGCATCTGCATAACTCCCCTCTTGTTTCCGTACATGTGACGGATTTATTTCGTAAAATACAGGTATAACAATCTGTCCGTATCTTTGCTTGCATTCCAGTGTATGCACAAGTTCATTCAAGCACCACCTAGAAGAGGCGTAGTTTTTTGAGTAAACAATTACCGAAATCTTTGATTGCTTGATTGCTTCCTCCAGGGCATGTTCAATTTCATCTCCTCTTTCAAGTTTATCATCCATGTAGGTATAAACTTTCCTCTGCTCTAAAGCATCATAAAGATAGCTGGTAAATTTCTGGCGCGTGTCTACACCATTAAAACTAAGAAAGACATCATACTTGACTTGAGGGAGAACATGAGCAGCAGAAGAAGAAGTCATATTAATAACCTGCGCGCAAATATTCATATAGAAGCCTGAAATTAGTGCTTCTGGATAATAATTGGCTGTATATATTCAGATCTCTGAAGGTAACACACTTACACACACACACACATATACATATATAATAGAGGAAAGAGGCAGTACCACACTATGGTACTCTGATCTAACTGCAAGTCAGTATTAATTACCTCTTGGGATTCAGTAACGAAGAGCAAGGTAGAAACAAGTAGTTTGAAGAAAGATCTATTGCTTAATCAAGAAGCAGCCAGCTGGAGATAGAACTTCAGGGAAGTAATCACCAGAGGTCTAGAGATTACAGATGCAGGTTCAGGGAGACCAAGATAATTCTTCTCCGCTGCACATGCATCAGCTGAACCAATCTCGCTATTCAGAATGGTCGTTTTATATGTTAAAACAATACTTCAATATTTTTTTTTGCCCAATCAAAAAAAAAATTTATGACAACGAGACTTCAATATTAAAGCTATATATTTGTGGTCACCGACATGTCCTTCTTATCAGAAAAAACAAGAGAGAGAGAGAGAGAGAGACAGAGAGACAGAGAGAGAGAGAGAGAGAGAGAGAGAGAGAGAGACATTTCCTTAATATATTAATTAATCATCTTGCCATTTTCTCACCGCCCAGCTACTAGTCAATTAGTCAGTCTCCTGTCTCCCAATATGATTCAAAGTTAGATAATAAAGCATCTTGCACGCACCACAAGACAAAAACGGAGGAGGAGAATAGCACACCGACGGAAAGAAAAGACAAATTAACCGCTGTTTGAAAGGAAACACGGTTAGTCTTTGTTAAATGTTATCGGTTGACTTGGACTATTAATGACCATTGGGTTTTGGGTTTTTCAATCAATGAACGAAATTAAAAGTTGAGGACTAAGAATGGGTCATCTGGATCTGAAAAATAAAAACGAGTGTGATGTTTAGGCATCAACGCATCATCCTTTGGAGGCTTTGATTTAGGTTTTTTGCTCTCTTCCTTCCAGGAAATTTTAGTCATTTTGCTCAATAAACGTGTATGGGGGATTGCAAAGAATCATGATATAAATGTTGCTACATAAACTTGCAGTGGTTTTCTTTTATGTCTTGCTTCTATGTACCCCCTGCAACTGTAATATGTGGTACCGGTCCCTTTTGAGTTTGATGAATGTTTGCATGATAAACTACTATGTAGATCCTGAAGTATTGCCTGTAATTTTCATTGAATAGTGCATGGTCATCTTCCCTTTGCCTTAGTTTTGTGAATTTTTCCTTTTATAAAACCATTTTTCTTGGTTTCCAGAGCCAAATATATCTTCATACCCCCGAACATCGTATTAGGTATTCTTTTATCAAATCTACCTCCGACTTACTACTTCACTAGTCTTTATTCTTAAGACAAATAAAGGCTCCCGTGGGGATATTTCCTTGAAGAAACTTGAGTACTCTCTTCCTTCTTTTCATCCGCAACTATCTTAAACTCCCAAGTCCCCCTATTCTTCGGTCAAATAAAGCTCTTGACGATATTTCCTTGAAGAAACTTGAGTACTTCTTTCTTCCTTCTTTCATCCACAACTATATTAAACTCCCAAAAGTCTCTTCTTATGGTTGAATGGCCTTCTCTATCATCTCTTCAGAGAAGCCTCTGAAGCTTGGAACAAACTGTTTACTTCCACGTACACTTCATGATGCAGTCGAAACTCGGAAGTAATGAAGTTTACAAGCTATAAACTCTAAAGTAAAGAATTCTAGAATCCGTTAGAGAATAGGAGAAAACTCAATTTGATTGATAATAATATAAAAGATAGAGTCTGTAGCCTTTAATATTCCTTATACAATAGAAATGAAACCTTATGTCAACTAACAATCAATCCTAAAAGCCCACGGATTAAATCAAAACAAATTCAAAACGAACTAGAGAACCTAAATTGTTGGAAGAATAGTAAAAGCATATTTAGTAAACTCTCTATTTTTGCTCCTTAGCTATTTTGGAGAGCATGTTTAGTTTTTTAGTTATTTTAGCAGCTGCGCCAGACTTCTAAGTGGCTCTCTATTATAACTTTTAGCTATCTCGCTCCTAAATATAGAGAGCGAGATGAAGCTCTCTATAATTTAAAACATTTCTTTTATGTTATTTTATGTAATTTATAAATACATTTAAACAATTTAATCTTGATTTAAAAAATAATAAAAATTCAAAACTAGCTAAAATAGAGAGCATTGATGCAGACGAAATTCTAAAGTGGCTAGCTAAAATGACTTTTTAGCTACTTTAGCTAAAATTTGACTCAAAAATAACTAACATTGCTAAAGATGCTCTAAAATACAGTTTTGAAGTTCAAAATAACATCAGAAGCCCGGAAAAGCTTTCATCATAGCAAAACTATGAGTTTGACTCCTTGGGCTATTTCCTTCTTGAAATGTATAATAATTAACATTCTGACACCAAACTCTAAATTTGCAGCAGATAGATTTTATCATTTTCACAATCAAGCTGTCGTTTGATCCTAGTTGCCATCCGTTCTACATCACTTTAATTGAGACTCATCTTTATTATATCTATTTGACAAAACATATTTATCATCCTGCATCTGCATCCGGCTCACAAACTCTGATCACTTTATCAGAAAGCAAAACGTGCCTTGTCAGTTTCTCCACGGTCAAGTAAGCTAGTAAAAATGATATTGCAGCTGCAGGTCCTTGAATTGATTGGGTGTAACAGCTCACCTTTGTAGTGATCATTTAAGACCCTGTTCACATTCTTGAACAGAAAGCATGAATCAAGGCATAATAGAGGTCTCATGAGGGTAAGTTCTAGTAGTGGTTCGAAACTTCTCATGCCCTTTCAAATACAAAGACTCCAAAATCAAGAATTTGCTTCACAACAACAAGAGTCCCCATCAGCAAGTGTGCCTTTGTACCCCATGCCCACCTTGGCCTATCATGTTCTTCTCAGCTCAAGCTCTTGTACCCAACATTAATGCCCCTGAGTTCCACCAAAACTTAGCCACCTGAGGCATACATGACCTATTTCCAGATAAGATTAAGACAATACCAAAAGAAAAGCACAAGATAACAAAACACTCCAGCACAAGATAATTGGAAGACAACTCGTGCTCTCTCACTCAAGTACAATAGACAAAGCTTGTTGCTACATTGCAGACCAAGCACAACCACATATTGAACTACACATCTGCCATCTATGTTAACCTTCACATGTGATCTTATTGTATGATAGCAACTAGGCTTGTTCACAATTGTAGTATTTATATGTGCTCTCTTCTGTCAACATTAATCCACTTCAATCAAGCAAATCTCATTTCTCTTCATGGTATTAGAGCCATCTGCAATAGCTCTTGATCCTGTGAACTCCAAAACTCTCCCTGGGTATATGGAGTAAATTTCCCCATACACCCAGTGGTCTAAAACTGACTACAGTATCAATGAATCATTCCTCTTGGTTCAATTTCCAATTCAAGTGTCACAGCCCGACCCTGGGACATGACGAAATAAATGCTTCAATAAACCTTCTATTTACCTCAAATCAACAAAATATCACACCTATTGGTCATAGTACAATCTTCTAGCCATTTGGTACTTTTACAGTTTATCAAACTTTAGTTTTCAATTTTCCCTAGTTAAGCCCAATACCTCTCGAATTAAGGCCATCTAGAACATCCCAAACAAGCGGACAACTTCATATTAAGGCCACCGAGGACACCCCGTACTAAGCGGAATTGCTGATTGGGTTTTGGGTCACCCTATGGAGGCACAATCCCTACTTAATTATTCGCTCGAATCCACGAGCCCCAATCGGGTTTAGGGTCTTTCACCCAAGGGAACTCAATCCCTCCTTAATTATATCCCGGGCCTAACCGGATTTAAGTTCATTGATATTCACATATTAAAGTTCTTTCAATTTCATCACAATTCTCAAAATCTGTCAACCTAGCAACAATCATATTGACACCCAATGTGTTGATTAATTACAACCCAAATCATATACATAAATCATATACATATTTATATAATTAATCTGCATAAAAACGTACCCATACATAAAATTGTAAGCATAAGAACAAGTACGCACCTCGATAGCCATTAAAAAATTAGGTAAACCGAAGCAATTACCCAATTCTAGTTCTGTAGTCCGAGAAGAAACATAAACTTTGCGTCTCCAAGTTTCGAGATCATGCCTGAACAGGCATGCATGGTGTTTGATGGTATTTTGGTGTAGAGGAGATGGTTGTTTGGAAGGGATTTATGGCGGAACATGATGAGAGACCGACAGAGAAAAACGCAAGAGTCATGAGGAGTATTCTAGACTCTTTCTTTCTTTTTTTTTTCTTTTTTTTTTCCATCCTCTCCCTGAGTTCTCTCCAATTCTTTACAAAATGGAAGAGGCAAAGGGGGAGTGAGTCGGTTGCGAAAGAGAAAAAGAAGTTGAGAAATTTCCAGGTTTCTCTCCCTAATTCCAAACCATTCTCGACTTCTCTCCCCAATTCCTACTTTGTTCCCCTTCCTTTAAACTCATTATAACTATTTTCCTCTTCTGTCAGAAAAGGGTCTCCATTTTGCTATCATTACTTTTTATTTATTTATTGAAACTAAGCAGCCTTTTATTTTCCTCAACTAAATTCTAAAATCAAGGGATTTCTCAAAAATCATATTATTATTTATTTATATTTTTAAGCCGGGTTATTACATCAAGTCTGTTACTTTCTTCTTTACATTCTTGTTATGTCCTCTAGCTAAGATCTTTCATTTTTCACTTAAATTTTTCAGTCTCAATTCCCTTTTCTCTTGATATCTTTTCTGGCACCATCATGGCAGATGCACCATGTTTCACTTCCCCACCATACGCCAACAATCCTTTTCCTCCATAGCTTCCTTCCAATTAAGCTTAGATTGTTGTTTCGAAAATAGCAACCCCATCCCTTTGTTCATTTGCTCTCTCACTCTCTCTACTCCTACAAGCTAGCTACTTCTTTTTCATATCTCTTCAAAAGAAAATCTTTTTTCATTTAGACTCCTGCTTAACAGCTCTCTCCATTTTCCAGAGAATGATCTTCTTTATATGCTCTCTCTTCCTCCTCGCGCTGCATAACAACAGTGATCTGCTTTCACTTTTCGATTGCTCAGCGTCGTTGCATATCTCTCTTCTTCATTAGTCTCTCTTCTGCAACGACATCTCTCTTCTACTTCGTATTTGCTTCTTCTATGTTTCCTCTTCACTTAGTCATGAGTTTTCCTCATCATCCTTATTCAAGCAATTTGATATAGATTTTCTACTACCTCTCTTTTAGAAGCTTCTCTATCTCACTCTTCTTCTCCTCATCGTTTGAAATCTGAAATTTTCAAGGTCAAAATTCTTGTACCATAGCTTGCTCACTCATGGTTTTCTTCTCATACCTACCATGGTAATCACTTCTTCGTCACCCCAAAAGAACAAAAACATTACTCATCTTCTATATAATCAAGTCCATCTCTTTTCTCATTTTCTGTGTTTATAAATCTCTATTCCCTCTTTCTCCCCACATCTTTTATTTCCCTTTCCTTACATTTTCCTCTCCACAAGCTTACAAACTCTCTTCCTTGCTTGTTAAGACCGTGCATAATGTTCTTTTCTTGCCTTTCCTTTGGTTTTAGTATATCTCTGCCTTGATTTTGTTTCTGGTTTAGGTTTGTTCAAACCTCTATGCTAAACTCAGCCAACATAGTTTACAAGAGTCTTCCAAAGCATTGTTTACGTCATCTCAGTTTCAAGCTGATTGCTTCACATCCCGCATTAGCTTGCGGGGGGATGATAAGATGAAGACATTACCAGAAAAAAAACATAAGATTACAAGGTTGCACAAGAGAACAAAACACTCCACACAAGGCAATTGGAAGACAACTTGTTCTCTCTCACCCAAGTACAATAGACAAAGCTTGTTGCTACATTGCAGACCAAGAAGACCAAGCACAACCACATATTGAACTGCACATCTGCCATGTCTACAGTTAACCTTCACATGTGATCTTATTGTATGATAGCAGCTAGGCTTGTTCACAATTGTAGTATTTATATGTGCTCTCTTCTGTCAACACTAATCTACTTCAATCAAGCAAATTTCATTTCTTCATTTCCATGGCAGAAATAACTCTATACATATCTTTCCTGACAGAAAAGAGATTCCACAAAACACTCCAACTGTTCCATAAATATTACCCTGAAAAATTGATATGATATCTGCGGTAATGGAAAAGTTATTGTAAGCTAAGCATTCCATTATACAAGTAATTTGTAAAAAACTTCTTGCTAATGTTAAAACAGACTATCATAACTCATTCCTCCAGTACAACGAACAGACCCAAATTATTTTTCTTATTCACTCCGTTTTTCAAGTAACATACTTTTGTCATCTTAATTTCCTCAGCGTAACTTGTTTTATGGTTACAGACAGAGAGGCATTGGACCCAAAACAACTTTCTGTATCTAGTTTTGCATATTAGGGTTACTACTCCATGCATAAGGAATGCCTTTAGCAGGAAGCGGCATCAGTATGCCATCACTTAGGACATCTTTAGCTAATTATTTCGATGTTTAACAAGCTGAAAACAATGCACCGTTTCATAGATGTATAGAAATTACATTTAGTCTGATAGTAGAGCTTGATAAGGAAATGAAGGAAACGATTGTGCCGGGAAACTATGTAGATATGGCCACCACAATCAATGGTCAATTAATTGCAGGAACAGAAGATTAGTATCAGAACATAGTTTAATTAGAAGGCCTTACCCTAGATTGTTCTATGAAGCTCGTAGTATCCACTGCACATAGTATTTGTTAGAATTTGAACTTCTGATATGTAATTAAACACCACAATCATAAACACAGCATAGGAGTTTTGATTGAATTGCAATAGCAACTGAATTACAAGAACAGATGAAAAACCAGCTTTGTGTTTGCTTGATATTTTCAGATCTAGTTCTCTACCTTTTACAACAATTAATAAACTTAAGCTTAAATATATAGCCAAAGATACTAACCTACCCAACCATCTAGTGGCTGAAATGAAAGAGCTAATTAACTAGATTGAAAGTGTTTTACATAACAAAATATCTAGCTAACTGAGTGAAGCAACAGTAGCAGCAAGTAGCATGCTGCAACAATAGAAGCGAGTGTCTTCAGCAGTTTCCTAGTTAGACCAGGAAAACATTAATTGCAACAGTATTCCAGGTGCAAAAGACTAGCGACATAACCTGTGAACGAAATCCTTCCGAGACTGCCTCAGTTGTTCCAAATTAACCTCTTCATGGGTTGAGGTCATCATGAAGTGGTTCCCTCAAAATCTCTTATTCTACAACAATTCTTAAGTTTTAAACTTGTTCTTGTAATTACTTTATGTTAATAACGCTGAGTCCAAAATATAATTCTTATAGTATGTATGTACCAAAATGCTATAAATAAAAGATGCAGGCAATGCAACCACTAGCTTCCACTCCCTGAATAATCTCAATGGCTTCCTCACCCTCCCCACCTTGCAAAGACCATCAATCATGATGCCCTATGTCACTCTATCAGGATTACAACCAGCATCAATCGTTTCTTTAAGGGCCTCCCTTGCATACTTCTTCATAATAATGATGCTAAACTTCACCCATATACTCCATCCCTTGGTTCTCATCGTGATCACAAGCTCCCACATGATCTACTACAGCCTTATCTTTGCCAGAGAGCAATCAAACCATGGTAAGCATGCACTGTGCTCGTACATTATCGCATTCTTGAATCTCGTAGAACATTTTCTACTCTTCCAAATGAAATTCTGATCTCACTTTTTGGTCAATGGCCGTATCAACCGCAAAACGCAATTTTTCCAGATTCATAAAAAATGATCAACGCAATTTTAGTATTGAACACTAAAATGAATGACAGGATATATGTATATACACAAGAAGCTAATGATCCTTGTTTTAAGTTTCATTCTTGAGTTAGCTAATGTGAGCAATTCAATTCCTTGAATTAAATGTCTCAATCACCCATCTCAATATGTTGCAACATACATACATACAATTCTAGATAGCAAGGGAAATAGAATGGCGAAGTAACGCGTCATCTTGGGTGGAGAGCTCGACGCACGTTGCAGTTGTGTCTCTCCTCTCGATTAAGGAAGTGTTTGTGTTCTCAGCTCCTTTGCATCTTAAGAGACTGAGACTATATATAGGGAAAATGACTCGTATCTCAAGTTTCAAAAATATCAGAAAGGTACCTGAGATTTTGACCATGACCAAATAATCGTGTCTAATTGTATCTGGAGCATTTAGCTCCGTTACGGAAACTACCAGCTGGCATATTTTAAAGGATATTTTCATCCCTTCATGTCTTAATCCATTTTTTTTTCCTAAACATCTTTTTCTATTTTTTTTTCTTTCTTCGTGGTGTTGTTGGTCTAGTCTGTTTCTCACAGACTCAATTAAAGATTTTTGTTTTTGGTTATGACAAAATCTAGTTTGATATCCAAAGTGGCAAACCCATATCAAAACCCAAATCTAGTTTCACGAATCCTTGCTTCTTCTCATCCAAAGTAACAATAGACTAAACTGGTTTGGATTAAAACCCAGATCAAGACCAGTATTGTCTATTGTATTCTTTCATGAGTTCATCTCTGTCATTCCCCACCTTCTTGTCTTCTCCATCCCAAGAGTCCAAAATTTTCAGGCAGATTTATAAACAATCAAACTCCCATATATGAAACCCTTGCCACAATATTAATACCCCATTTTAGATTCCATTTCCTACTGTAACAACCATTCTTAACACTATCAGGATTTAGGAAAGAGGTATGGATCGGATTTACAACTGCTGTATTAGCCATTTGACCTTAAACTTAGAAATCAGATCTGGTTCCAGATCAAACAAAAAACAAAGGAAATCAAAATTGAAGTGGGCCAATTTGACCTTTCAAATGATCGACTCCTTGAACAAGTACTTTTGGAATTGACACAAGATTCAGTAAATCAATTATAGTCTTTGTGGGCATACATTCATTAGCCATATATAAAGAAATAAGCAACATGAGGTAGGATTTTCTTGGTTGATCATCGAGTCAACAAGGGTAAATATAACCCTAAAGTTAAAAAAAATGTTTCTGCTCAGATAACCTTTAGAGCTCCAATTTAGAGAGAGAATGGCAGAAAGCCTTAAGCTGCGGTAGTGGTTTCTGGAAGTGTGAGATTGTGAACTGGGAGGTTGTCTTCAATTTGATGAAGATACAAACCAATACTGCCCTCAATGCATTGGACAACCTCCTCAAAACTAAATAGCAACTCCAATCAAAGTCTAAATCTAATAGTGGTTTAACAAGCTTCAAGCCACATCCAAATTTAGAATTCAGTAAAGCTCGCAGATTTATCCAACAAAATAAGGCTTGAAAATTGAATTAAAACAGTAGGATTGAAAGTTGAGGCATACACTCTTCGAATTCGATTAATTCCCCAGAACTTTCAAGGAGGATGTGTTTGGGCTTGGTATAGAGGCTGCCATGACTTATTCGATCAAACGCAGTTCAACAAAATTCACGAATTGTTATAAAATAGCAGTGCAAAATGAATGAAATAGAAGAAAATTATGAGACAATTGATAGAGAGAGAGCAACTGCTGGACGCGGGCATTGCAGGAGGTGGGTTTGGTTTATTAGGATTAGGTCCTTATCCAATCCTTCATTCCCTTCTCTGGGTTTGCAATTATGCCATGAAGCTTGATCTTCTTCTTCTTTTTCTTCCTTAGCTAGCTGCCGATCAACCACAGCTGGGGCCTGGAGAACTAAATTAAAAATAAATAATAATAATAATAATAATAATAATAATAATAATAATAATAATAAAGTAGAAGACCGTGCTTTGGAGAAGAGGAACATGGGAAAGACGAGATTATCCTTCAAAATATGCCAGTTAGCGATCTCCGTAATGGAGCTAACGGCTCCAATATGCTTATTCAGTTGGGTCAAAACCTCATATACATTTTTGATATTTTTGGAACTTGAGGTACGAAAATTTAGAATGACAAAAATGTCGGGTACTGTACAAGTCATTTTCCCCTACATATATGTACCATTCTTAGGCCATCTCCAGTAATTGAGGGCTACATTTGGTCCGGGTCTAAATTTTAGCACTCAAAATATAGTAATGCATAACCAAATCTTAGCTCTTTCTAATATTTTATTATTGTTTGATTAATTTTTCTTTTGAATTTATGATCTTATTAGTTGTAATTATTGTAAGCTAGATTATATTTTGAGATGTAAATATTTTTTCTAACGTGCAAACTTTTGACAAGATAAAATATCTATGTTGAGGTGAAATTATAAAGGAAAATAGAATGTGCGAAATAATAGAGAAATTATGTATGTATTTGGGGAAAAATTAGATTTTGAAAAATTTTATGTTTTGATAAAAAAAAATAAAACAAAAAAAAAATAGCTAACTAATGGTTGCATGTAAATAATGTAATCTTAGCTATTCATTTGGTCTTTTTAAATTTGGCCTAGGCTCGCCAAAGGGCTACATTTGGCCATTTTCTAAGCCTTTGGCCCTTTTGTGGTCTTTAGCCATTTTCTTGATTGTTGTTGGAGATCAAAAAGGGCTATAATATAGCTTTTAAAGTCAACTACTGGAGAGGGCAATAATTTAGGAAATAGACTTTTAAAGTCAATTACTGGAGTTGGCCTTAAATGACGTTATTCTTGGTGTCGTTTGACAAAAACACACGTGCAACAGCAAGAATTGAATATGACCGGCCAATATTTTGAACATTTTGACCGAGGTTTGGTAGAAATCAAAAGAAAGATTGAGACTTTGACAATTTAAAAAAAAAAAAATTATGGATTGACAGTTTGAAACTTTGTTGCGACAAAAAGAACGTGATTTCATCAATTTCTTGTTTTAGTCACCTATGTACAAAAGAATGCCTTAGTAAAGATAAGCAGAAGATTGAAATGATACAAACACGTATGCCAAACTACCAAGCGTCCTAGTTAGTTCACATCTTCAATCCATGTTGGTGACTCGGAGTTACAGTGCTTGAACTAAAGCTGGGTCTTGATCTTTCACTTTCCAGAATGGTAGAAAACCCAAATGAAGATCTATAAGACTCATTCCCAAGTGGCATTGGCCTATCTGGTAGTGTAGGAATATCAATATCACCCTCCAACATCCTCAGTGCTTCTGAAATGGTAGGCCTAAAAGCCACCATAACATGAGCACAAAGAATGCCAACATTCACAAACCTCTCCATAACACTCTTTGGTCCTTCCTCCCTCAATGTCTCATCAAAAACCTCCTCCACACTCCCTGCTTTCGTATGCATCCATGCCCAATCCGTGATCAAAACAACCGAATTCAAATTCATGCTGGAAGATGTGTCCAGCACTTTCCTCCCACTCATGATCTCAAGTATCACAATGCCGAAGCTGTAAACATCGCTCTTCTCCGTAAGCTGTCCATAGAGAGCATATTCAGGTGCCAAATAACCATAAGTGCCGGCTACTCTTGTTGTCAAGTGAGTATGTCCCTCTGAACTTTGCTTGGCCAAACCAAAGTCTGCAACTTTCGCCTTCATTTCCGAGTCCAAGAGTATGTTAGTCCCTTTTATGTCCCTGTGATAAATAGCAGGCTTGATCCCATTGTGCAAATAAACAAGCCCCTTTGCAACATCAAGTATTATACTCTTTCTCTGAGGCCAACTCAATCTCCTATTACTATTGCTCAAGTGGTCACTCAGATTCCCATTTGGCATAAGATCATAAACCAAGAACCTCCTTTTCCCTTTAGAATCATCACTAGTAACACAACATCCTCTAAGCGAGAGCAGATTCCTATGCCGAATTTTGCTTATGATCTCAACCTCATTCGAAAACTCCTCATCCCCTTTAGAATCCAAAGACTCCATATCAAGAATTTGCTTCACTGCAACAAGAGTCCCATCAGCAAGTGTGCCTTTGTACACAACCCCATACCCACCTTGGCCTATCATGTTCTTCTGAGAGAACCCATCAGTGGCTCTCTCAAGCTCTGAAATCCCAAACCACTTTGCACCCGAATTAGGCAACAAACTGGCCCTAAAGCTACTCACATACTCTTCATGCCTAGCATTTTGCCTCCCTTTCCTGTCATACCTCCTGTACATGACTATAACCCCAACAGCAAGCAAAATCCCAAGAATAGCCCCCAAAACCCCAAACACCCATTTCAGCAGTGTCTTCCTGCTCACCTGATTTGAACTCTTCTTGTCAGCTGAGGTGGATAGAGGCAGGCCCAGGATGCAAGCCCCAGTTCTTGGATCATCTGGGCCGAACTGATTCACAATCCCTGCAGCATACAACACAGTAAAGTAGAAGCATTTGGTGTTGTTTGGGCCCAACCCGCTCAACAGGTTGGTCACACTCAACCCTGCATCAAGGCAAGAGCTGCACCTGGTGAGCCCCTCCAGATCTCCTTTGCACGATGTGTCTATAGCGCTGATGGCCCCCACCTTTTCCGTCCAGTCCTGGACGGTGAGGATGCCGGCACAGCTGGCGGGGCTGGCGACGAACTGGGTGGTGTTTTGGAAGCAGAGGGGGACTAGGGTGGGCTGGAGGGACAAAGATGAGAGCTCGGACTGGAAATCAGCGAGGCAAGCGGCGGAGGCGGTGGAGTTGGGGAGCTGGAACATGGAGGTTTGCTTGAGGTGTTGGGCCAGGCCTATGCCGAAGAGGCTGAGGAGGGTCTGGCAGCAGTGTGTGCCGTTCGGGGCGAGGCAGAGGGAGGTGTCCCACGGGAAGGTTTCAACGTAGCTCAGATCTATGGGGCATGATGAAGCAGCTGCGGCAGTGTTGAGAGTGATGGAGATGAGGAAGACAAGAGAGAAGAATGTGAAGGTTTTGCTGCACATCTTGCTTGATATGCTTGTTGTCTGAAAATGGTGTTGGACGTTTTGGATTGAGGAATATAGAGTTCGAGTTTCAGCAGTGAAAGTGGTCAACGTTGGCTGCGGATTGGTCAAAAGAATCAAACATGCACGTTTTTGTTTTGGATTTTGTTATTTTAGTAAACCATCTATGGGGCTATGTTAATGAAGTTTGGTGGTTAAGCAACTACGAAAAGGTTTCAGTTCACACTTACGGAGAAGAATAAACTAGTGTTTCTGGCATGTGAAACTCAATAAACTAGTGTTTGACACTTTTAATGAGATTAGTATTTTACAAGTTGTGGATTAAACAAAGTCTTGTTCTTGTTCTTCTTAGGAAAATTAATTAACTTTGTTTGGGAAAATTGAGTGTAACAGGGGAATAGAAAACTTGAGTACTCCTACTCTTCTGGGATTTGTTTATTACCATATATACCCGGACATTGTTTTTGCTGGATTTGGTGAGGTATAGAGTGGGAGATCATGGCATTTGACTAAAGGAAACAGTTTTCCTCTGTCAAGAAAGTACGAATTCATTGTTTAGGCTTGATGCCTTCCGTAGGTTTGTGCTTGTTGCTTTATTCTTGGTTTCGTCTTTTGATCTTAGTTAGGGTTGATTCTATCTAGATTGACAGAATATTTTGGTTTGATATTATTTTTGATTAACAAAAGTAAATCAATTTGTGTCAAACCACCACTAATTTGGTTTCATTCGATTTTATAACAATTATGAAGCTGTGCGCATATCTTGAATTTGAAACCAATAGACCAATCAAACCAACCTAATTCATAAAGAAGTTTGGTTCCAAGCTGACCAAATGTGTTCACTTGCCGATTGAAGAACCTAAACCGATATGTGTACTATGTACTTGTTGTTATGTGTACTTTGTCCTTGTTGGTAAAAGCATCATCATTAACTTCGCAAGTAAAAGACCAAGCCCAAAATCAGGAGAGGCCTAAGAATAAGAACCACCAGAGAACAATCATTGCCGGAGACAGTGTGAGTAGTTATACGTCTGAGACCTGTGTCATTAAGGTAAAAGCATTACCGGAGGATGAAATTAGATATCACAACAGGACCAAATTCCGATTAGAGATGACCAGACCGACTGTCGATACACTCGTCCTCATTGATACCTCTCTCAATAGAGAGGGTGCCTGAAGACGAAAGTTGGCGTCAGCACTTCACCAGCTTGCTCAAAAGGACACTCGAATATGGAATTATAAGTTGGGAATTTGTGCAATTGGAACCACTATGTACTTTATATCACTATTCAATGAACATTATAATGAAATGATTAATGTGACTAAGTTTGCACTCAGCTGTGAATGGACTGGAACAATTGTCATGATAGTTGTATAGAGCTGTATCAATGGGATTCCAAGTTGTCCTCTTGAAATTTCCCTTTTTCGCTCATTTCTTATTTCACCTGCATTGTTGGAGATTGGATGCTTTAATGAAAATATGTAAATGACCCGTAACATATTCGTTAAAGAAGAAAAATTATTCTATCATTTTGTGTCATGTTATTGATATAATCTTTTATGATAAACACACAACAAACAAATAAATAATGCCTATCTCTTCAATAAAGATTTTACATTTGATTCTCCTCTCTTTTGATAATAATTTTTTTTAACGTTTTCACTTAACTTTTTTCAGACAAAACTTAGAATCAAAGCCAAAATTCGTGGCTAGATTGACAGAAATAGCTCTCCTAATCAACGCTTTCAAAGGGTTAATGATTGAAAAAATTGTAAAGCAACTACTGTTTGACCAAAATACATAAACAAAAAAAACGCAATTTACTATATATCAAATATGAGCTCACTGTTCATGTGGGTACTGTTCAGAGGACAATAAAGTGACGGTTCTGCCCTCCTTTTTCATGTAGACTATTCACTCGGTTACTGTTTATAAGACAGTAAATTGGCTGTTTTGCCCTCTTTTGATATTTTCTTTTGGTTCTGCTGTGCGTCGATCTAATCTTCTTTCTCTTCTACAGTCGTCCATTGCTGTGTAAATGATTTTAGCTTCTTCTCCAGTTCTCCACTCACTGATCCTCAAAAGAACAACAACCCGAAAGCAAAAACAAAGAGAAATACAGAAAGAGAAATCTGAAGCCCTCCTTTTTGGACATCACGATCTTCTTCATATCAAAGGTATTGGCTTGATTTCTTCAAAATCAGTGTATAGCACTCTTGAAGAGTAACGCCAAGGCGCGGTGAGTGATCTTGGGTGTCTTCTATTTTATGGGTTCTTTAATGTATCACTCTAAAGATAATAATCTATGACTTAAGAGTTGGAATTTAAATGAGGTTGGCTGCATTTGCAGTATTTTGAAGGCTATTGATCTTGAAGAAGACCTTGATTCTGAGCCTATTTGCCTTTTAATTTCTTAGCTATTAGTTCTTTCTGCTTTTCACCAAAGACCCTAGACCCTATTTCTTGACTTCATTTCTAGTTCTGAATTTCTGATTAATATCAATTCCAACCAGAGAAATAAGTATTGCCAGTCTCAATTCTGACGAAGGAAGAAATAGCTCTAAGTGACTCAGGATACGTAGGAGTAGGGGTAAAGCTATGGTATGTTAACATTTCTCATACATCAACTATTTTTATCACTTTAAGGACTCATATTACCACTTTGAGGGCTAATATTACTAGTTTGAGGACTAATATGGTAAACTAAGAAAATTTACCACTTTAAGGACTTATGTTACCACTTTGAGGACTAATATTACCATTTTTAGGACTCATGTGGTAATTAAGAAAATTTACCACTTTAAGGACTCATGTTACCACTTTGAGGACTAATATTACTATTTTGAGGACTCATTTTACCACTTTTAAGGTAATTCTATGTATGTCATACGTTAACACATTGTAGAATTTTCCGTAGGAGTATAAGACAGACTGTGACTATAAGTGGGCTCTGAATCATCTTTGTTTTTTTTCAATTTTTGGGTATTTATTGTTGTTATAATGCATTCAAACTGTGACTCTTTGTTCCCTTTTGACCAAATTTACTTATTCTCTCTTTGAAAATGTGTTGATCTCAAATTGGGTTTCTGTGGCTTGCACTTTTTCATTGATATTGATGTAAAGATTTGTAATTTCTTGCAGAAAGTCACAGACCCATGTTTAGTTTTTGACTGTGAATATTAACTGGTGGCCGATTGTGATCACAGAGTAATTGCTTTGGTGGTAAATACTCTGTATTCGGCTATTGATTTAAGTAGAATTGAATATATATCGATAAATGAGAGTAAAGCTATGTTGTCAGAGAAAATGTTTTCATTGTTTTGTAACAAATACGTGGAAACTTAGTACATCACTGATCAAATATATTACTTCATCAAAAATCTTTCTCCACCAAATTATAAATACTAAATACTTTGTATGCTCACCAGTCAAAAAAGGAACATGTAACTGCATCATGATATTGAGCATGCAATTGATAAAGCATCAACTAGAGAATCTATGTTTCCACACATTGATTGATAATCCTAAATTGAGAAACTAGACTGATTGCTTTGGGATAGAACCTCTTACTTCAACAAATATTTAGTATTTACTGAATGAAGTAACAGAGGAGAAGGATTAGATTGTTGGATTTTTATCTGGTTGATAAAGATTAATTTTTGATGTGTGCTTCTTCCTCCACACATATTATTATGTAACTTATCCTTGGAATCATGTTATTAGATGTATTTTCTCACACAATAATGTTATGCTTATCTTTAGGCTGTGGTGCAGACGAGATTTGAGGTGGAACAAGTTGCTCACTATCTGATATTCAAGTGTCAAGTAAAGTAAGCATGTCTAAAATTTCACAGGATTACCATCTTCCGTTAGTATCGATATAACTAGAAGAGATTAGATTCTACTGTAGGCCGTTACTGAGGAAACAAGTCTGCATTAAAATTGAATATAAAAACTAATGATAGTGAAAGTGCCTAAACCAAACTGTATTGAGTCTTAATACCAAATCAAATGAATCTCTAATTCTCTCTATCTACCAAAAAACTGAATAAATCAAATCAGCGTCTGTAGTTGGGATTTGTTTTATAGATAAGATGTTTGGTGGTCTGGGAATTAAAGGGACAGGACAAGACAAGACAAATTTATTTTGATTATTGTTAGCAGCCATTTGTCTCAGTGCTATTTGTTTGCCACATTCTACTGAACAATCTGATGTTCTTGAGTTGAAAATCTAATTAGGCTGTAATCGTAAGCTATGTTTTTATATTTTGCAGTGCTATTTGTCTGCTACATTCTACTGAACAATCCGATGTTCTTGAGTTGAAAATCTAATTAGGCTGTAATCATAAGCTATGTTTTTATATTTTGCAATGTTATTTGTCTGCTACATTCTACTGAACAATCTGATGTTCTTGAGTTGATTAATTTAGTTTATTCCTTTCGACCTTCATTCTTTTCTCAGTGTATATACTCATTACCTGCTCTTTTTTTTGTCCTGCTTTTCATTTATGATTAGATTTTTTTCTGTCTACATATATTCACTCATTACCCCTTTTTCTCCTCATTCTGTTTTGTGTTTATGTTAATTTTTTTTTTCTTCAGTAATGTACTGAAAGATATATTGTAGCTATTGAATGAACCGTCATTACATGGCTCCTTTTTATAGCTTGAGTTATAGAGCATTCACTTCTTTACTGGTTTTCTCAATTGGAGCTCTCTCAATACTTTGCATGTTTTTGTACAATGTACAGTAATGAGAAACTTTAATTCAGGAACGAATTTGAGACTTAAGATTTAGGGTCATTATACAGGAACTGAAACTCTGAGCCTAACTTTTCTATTTTTAGATATCATGCAATCTATTTAGGGTCCAATCACTATTACATTGGTTTCTTTTACAGTTCGCAGATTATTAAACTCTGGAAATCATTTTTTTCCTTTGTATTTAGTTTTTGTTGTCAATTTAGTTATATCTCTGCATTTACCTTTATGGTTTGTGTGTGAATTTCAATTTAGTCAGATTCTTATTTACACTAAATGCATAACCTTTTACCTGTTTTTTCCTCCGACTTTGGGTAAATGATGTTGCATATTTCAGGATTGAGAAAAGGTTGTTTTTATGTTTGAATGGCTGGAGTTGTATCATTCAGATAATGTAACGGCAAAGACTTATGTCGTTGGTGAGTGATGCAAAGGCTGTAAAATCCCTTACAGCAGCAATGATGTAGAGCCACACCATATAAAAGTAATTACTGAACTTCGCATGGTAATATGTTGGATTGTTCAGGAAACTAGGACTAGTTCTGTGAATAAGTATTATATGATTTTGTGAATTACAATTTGTGTTTGTCTAACAAATTCACCAAGCTGTTTCAGTTATAAAGAGTTGCATATTTATCCATTTGGTCATGTTATTCCTTTTGAGTCCTATGAAATACACTTCTTGCTATATCATTTACTAATTATTTGCATTTTGTTTGGTTATGCCATGTAGACGAATAATGAAATGAAAGTGGCTGAATTGGAAGCTAAAGTAGTGAGATAAGCAAAATTGAAGCCCTTATTTACTGACAAGTCATCCAAGCTACTAACATTTTGGCGATCAAATTTGATTTGCTCAGTGTGATTTCTTCCCATGTCGCAGAAAAGAAAAAGGGATTATGTTTGGCACCAATGACTTATGAAAAAAGGAACTGTTAATATGTAAAAGGTTTTTAGTAACCATTTATATTTATTCCAAGAGTGATTTTCAATAAGAATACACTATTCTTATAATCCCACTAGTCTGGCTGATAATGTCAATGCATTACTATAAAACCCGTAGCAAGGCGCGGGCTGCTATTTCTAGTTGAGTATTATTTTTCAGTTTATTTCCTTTTTATTGCAGCTAATTCACTCCTCTAACATTTCGCAACAAAACACTGACGGAATTTCTCACCGACAGAGAATTAGAACAACACCTAATAATTGTGAAAAACCCAAAAAAAGAAAAGAAAAAAAGACCAAGAATTTGATTGCTCTTCGTGGCACAGGTCGTGGTCCGCCACTTACAAATTTGCTCCAAAAGAGAGATACCCAGTTTCCCATCTTCATCCAAATCCCCCGAAAACGATCCAAGCTCGCATCTTTTTCTTCTTCCCCCAATACCCAATTCCCGCCAATTCGTCCCCAATCGCACCCACTTTCAATCCCTCTCAAACATGGACGAATTCGGTGTTTTGACGGAGAGGTTTGGCCTGAAACCGCAAGGCAAATCGGCGCCGATGGCCGCATCCAGAAGAGCAACACCCACCAACAACCCCCAAACGACGTCGTATGCATCCTCCTCAAGATCTTCCGCTAATCCCAATTCCAATTCCAATTCCGCCTACGCTTCTTTTCTCGACGATCAAACCGGGTTCTTCTCCCAGTCGAGCTCTACCCAAAACACGGCCGGCTCCGCCGGATTCAACGATTACGGCGACATCTTCGGCGGCGGAGTCACTAGACCCGCACAGCAGCAATCCCAAGGCTTCGACTTTAATTTGGATTCCATGTTTTCGGGTTCGGGTGCCAATACGTCGTCGTTTGATGACGGCTTTGATGTGTTTGGGAGCTCCGGTGGTTCGGTTAATAGTAATGTGAAGGATGATGACTTTTTCGGGTCGTTTTCTTCGGCTCCGAAACAGAGTGCTCCTCCGAGCAATGACCTGCTGGGTGATCTCGGTGGAGTAAGAAGGAAATTGCAGAGTACGAGCAATAGTAATAGAAATGGGAATAGGACCGGAACGGCGGGGAACAATGCAGCTGATTCTGATGATTTGTTACCTGGCTTTGGTGTTAGCACTGCTTCCAATAGTGGGTATGTGTGTTCTGAGCAAATGCCAGATGGGTTAATTAGCTCTGTTTTATGTTTATGCTGGTTTGATGGAAATTGCTTTGATAAGTGAAAGTTAAGCTGCTCCTTGTGACTAGTTTAATCATTGATGTTTAGGATTTAGGTTTTTAGCTTTGTTTCTGGTCCAGTTTTAATTATTATGGATATGCATTTACTTTCTCTGATTCTTCGTGAGCTACGTTTGGAAGAACAATGGAAATGTTGCTTGTTACGATGTGTGTAGGTATTGATTTGTTCTAAGACATGGGTATGTGTGATCAGGGTTGCATTTTATATGAATATTTGTGTATAGGGATGTCATGATGTGGTTACGAGTTTCTATATTTGTTATTCATGTGGCTAGTTGATGCAGAGTTTCTCATTTGAGTGCTTCTTTTTTGTTCAGAACTTACACACAGGAAAGTCCTACTCAGCAATCAACTGTTAATTCAACTCAGTCAAACTTCAGTTCACCAATGGATGACCCCTTTGTGGTCTTAGAATCAGTTTCAAGTTCAATACCATCAGATTCCTTAGATTATCTTTCAGAACTGGAACAATTCAGTAAGATGAGTAATTCTGGAGGCGCGAAACAGGGTGGTTCATCAAATAGTTCTACAAAATTCAAAGTGCCCCCAAAACCAGCTCAAGTTGCAAAGGGTGAGAATGGGTTCCTATGCTTCCTCGAGTTAGAAGGTAATTACTTTTATCCCATAATAATTTTATGAACTTGCAGAAAGGAGCTCTGGTGTGTCTTCTATAGATGATCTTGAGAAATTTGCCAGTGCTAAGGTGCCAAATAGTGCTTCCAGAGTTCCTTCTCGTAATGAAGGGGTAGAATCCTCAGCCACCAGACATGGTAAATCAAGTGGAGATGATCTAGATTTCATGTTGAGCACAGGTTTTCGATCTAGCAGTGTACCGAAGTCAAGGGTTAAAAATGCGGTGAGGAGCATAGTTTCGTAAATATGCTATTTTTCAACACCACTGGATATGTTAGTTCCTTACTGATGCAATTTCCAGGACCCAATGTTTGATGCACAGACGGACAACAGAGGAAGGCCTAGGCCCCAAAGGACATCTTCTAGGACCTCAGGTAGCATGAAGAAGTCCCCTTCTGCAAGTGGTATCTTTGATGACCTCTTTTCAATGGATGGAGGTAATTAATTATTTGGTTCGACTTCACATGCAGCAATTATGTATGTTCTTTTCTTTCTTTATACTGATTTCTATGATGTTTTTTGTTTGCATCAGCTTCCCCAATGGTTGCAGAATTTGAGGAAGTTGAAGGTGAAAGTGAAGAAAGACGAAAAGCCAGATTGGGACGGCACCAGAGAACAAAGGAGCGCGCGGTTCGTTTTTTCCCTCTTTATCACGTTTTTGTTTTTCATTTTGCCTTTTTTATTCTTTATTTTCTCTCTCTCTGTTTGATGAGTGCCAGTGATTCATAATGTACTGGTTCTACCATATATCTAAGAGTCATCTTACCGTCCATGACTTCTTTTGTTATTCTCTCCCTCAATCAGGCAGTCCAGGGTTGACCCCTTTCACCATTATTAGTTCCTGCACTGCATATGCGACCTGAAAATGTTAGCAACTTAACATTATGTTTGCATCACAGAGTCATAAATTACTTGACAAGCAGTTGACTGCTTTTTAGCCTTTTGACAGTTACTTTGATGCTAGATTTCGAGTACATAGAAAATGTTTCTGTGGAGAGGTGTTTGAGCCTATCAATCTTGATGTAACTTCTGGATTAAATTCTGTCTATGTTCACCTGGCACAATTTGATGGTTTGAATTGTCATTATTCAGTTGCAAGCAGTGGCAGATATGAACCAACGCGATTTGCGTACTCAGCAGGAGCAGGAAGAGAGGCGTGTGAGTAGTATTTCTTACATTTCCTTGGCTCTTGATTGTTTTTAGGGACTATTTGTAGGATGATTCTTTATAAATTGGTTGATTTCTATCTCAATTTTTTTTTTCTAAATAATCCCTGTGTTTGTATATGACTTTCTAATCTATTTGCGTTTCTTTATGTCATCATACCATGTATACTTATTAACTTAATTATATTATCATTTCATTCTGCAGAGAATTGCTGAGGCTATGGATGCTAAAATAAAGGGATGGGCTGCAGGGAAAGAAGGGAATATGCGTGCACTATTGTCTTCATTGCAATCCGTATGTAATTTTACTCAATAGTATGCTATGAATGTTTTGCATTATAATTATTATTCTTATTATTATTATTATTATTTTTTTTTTTTTTTGGGGGGGGGGGGGGGGGGGGGGGGTGGGTGTGGTGTCGGGTGTGGAGTTTGAAACCCTCTCACCCCGTTGGGATTGTTTTCCCTTCTCATATCCCAACATTAATCACCAGATTTTGCCAAACTATATATGATAAATACCAATTTGGCAAAGGAATTGATTTCCCAATGTGATGCTTGAACAGATAAAGAGGTCGAAGTTTAGGTAGTCGAATCAAAATCAAGTCAGACTGAAAAAAGGAAGACAGAATTAGTTTCTTTTGAATTGGAATAACTTGCTTAACAGGATTTTCCTAATGTTTGCCACAAAAAAAATAAAATAAAATAAAATTTGGTCACCTAATTCCTTCTTGCAATTTTAAAATTACATTTTTTTTTTTTTACCAAAAGATTACCATTTACTTTCTCATATATGTTTGACCTTTGATTCCTGAATTGATTTAGAGTGTGGGGCGTATCTTGCATCTTTAAACATAAACCTTTCAACTGAGTACTACTTTTTTTTTTTTTTTTTTTGTTTCTGGTATGATGTACAGGTTCTTTGGTCTGACTCTGGATGGGAGTCAGTTTCACTCACAGATTTGATTACTTCTGGTTCAGTTAAAAAGGTTTACAGAAAGGCCACATTGTGTGTCCATCCAGATAAGGTTCAACAGAAAGGAGCTAGTCTTCAACAAAAATACACTGCAGAGAAGGTTTTTGATATTCTTAAGGTAATCCTTAAGATCCCACCAAATATTTCATAGCACTTTTGTGTTTTATTTATTTAGGACCTCATCATTGGTGGCTTCTTCACGGACTTGTCTACTTGCAAGATTTTGACGATTGAATTCTCTTTAATATTCAAATTACTATCCATAATATATAAAATATCTTTGTTACTCTTTTTCATAGTTACTCTGCCATAATTCCTCGATAGTGAAAAGACTGAAAACAAATTGAAATCTGCCCTTCTTTCTAAAGTGATGCCTATGTTGAAGTAGTTATGTAATTGTTTTTATCTCTTATGAAAATGGTTTCATACTGAAACAGGAAGCTTGGACCAAGTTCAACAAGGAGGAACTTTCTTAGTATTTGTGATGATTTATTCTTTGAGCTTCCATTTAACATTAATGAGAGGCTCCCCCATTGGGAAGGAAGATGCATATGTTGTGCGAGTAGAAATACTGGTCTGAAGCTGTAAAGCGTCACGGGATGAATTTTGCTTCTGTTTTCTTTTACAAATTTACAAGGATTTCATTTTTTTTTTTGTAAAATCATCAGTAAGGAGTACTACTTTCTTTATGGCTTTGTATATTAATAGTAGTTTTCACAAGGAGGTTGTTACTAGAGTGGATGCATACACGGAGGCCCCTTATATAGTCATTATATCGAGCCCTGCTTCGGTTTTTCCTTCCCACCTTTGGCATTTGTCCCCTCTCCCACTCTTTCATTTTGGTGATCATCATGTTATGTGTGTCTGGTTTCTCTGCTGTACCTATGATGAAACTGGATCAAACTTGGGACATATATATATATATATACACACACACACACACACATTTGTATGATAATTCTTTTGGAAGAGAAAAGCATATATGGTTCATGTTCTTTGAATATTTTTTGTGTCTGCAAGTACAAGATAACCTTGATGTCCAGAGTACATCAGTAAAATTTCAACCTATTAGGGTCGGGACCGAAAGGACTATGGTATTGAGGACTATTGAGACTCCAAAGTTGGGAACAATTAGACTAGCTTGTTATTAGTGATGTGCTCCACCCAAATTGTTAACCTTAGTGGTACTTTACAGGTCCGCGCTTGGGAGTTTTATTGTGGACCGCTTACATGTGGTGGTGTAAGTCAATAAAGTGTTATATTTACGGGAAAAATAAAAAAAATTAATATAATTTGACTAATATGATAGCATGTTGCTATTGTGTGGATGAATGATATTAACCGGAACTAGCACTTTGGTCTAGAATTATAGAATAATTTTTCATAAATGGCTCATAAAAGGAAAATCATTTTTACTAGCTCTTTAACATGTGTTCAGCAAGTGTCAATTGACTTTAATTTTTTATTTTTTTTTTAAATTAAAAAAGTTACAACAATTTATCTCCTAATTTTGGAGAAGCTTCTCATTTTTTATGGGATACCTTGTAAAATTTTCAAATATGATATAGTATATTGACTATTTTATCCTCATATAGAAATAATTCATTTGTTAATATCTATACTATTATTAAGAGAAGAGGCTTTGTTAGCCAAAATCAAAAATTTTGACAGAAATGACCCTATAAGATTAAAACTTTCAGGCAGGTCCTTACTTTCTATTCTCTAATCTCGTATGGCAGCTTGAGGCCTCCTATTTCACCCATTGGGAACTCTAATCAACTTTCATTTAACGGCAGGCGAGAAAGGATAGCGAGAAAGGTGGAAGGGCGGTTTAACACTTTGAGAATTAAATCACAAAGGCAATTAGGACAGTTACAAATTATATTTTTAATAAAAAAAATAAATAAATAAAATCTCAGAACCTACTTTTCTCTCCCACTAACTTCTCTATGAAATAACTGTTTTTTTTTTTCATTATCTTTCTTTTATTTTCTGGAAAAAAAATTAATTACACATGCAAAGCATGTGTGGAGGTAGACTAGTTTATATTATGTGAGGACATATATGGTAGTTCAAAAATTTAACCATTCCCTTAAGAATTTGCTTAATTATATAAGATTTTCATAAGCAGGTTGGAAGTTTAGTGGGGTTCTTGGATTTTTTTTGTGACTGGTTGTTTCTTATTACCATACTTTAGTTCTCTTTGTTTTTGGGTTTTAATATGTCTCTTTGTACTAAGAGGAAGTGGTTATGTATTTTGTTTCTGGCTGTCATAGTTACGGATGAACTTTTCCCTTTGTGTGAGATGAATATCAAAATATATCTTGAGTAAGGGTTTCTGTCCTCTCTTCTATGGTTGTATATTCTTATTTTTGGTTTATTTTTATCCCTCTGTTATACTTTAATAAAAACGTACTAGCCTTATTCATACATGCTCTGCATGTGTAATATATATATATATATATATTAGAAATTTAAAAAATAAATGATATAAAATAGTTATTGCAAAGAGAAAATATATAAGGAGAGAAAAGTGAGGGTTGTGAGATAATTTTTTTTTAATTTTTTAAATAAAAATTCATTTTATAATTGTCATATTTACCCTTATGATTTAATTTATTCTCAAAGTTTTTTTTTTTGAAAGATATTCTCAAAGTTTTTTAATCTTTCAGGGTTAAATCTGTCAATTTTTTTTGTTTTAGCTGACAAAGTCTCTTCTCTTAAACCTTCACTAGCATGGGGCTACACTCAATGTGTGTAGGGAGTTTTTTTTTTTTTCCCTCTTTTTCTTCAAGAGTGTGTGGGGAGGTAGTTAGAAGTAGTGGAGAGTTTCCTCATAGAAACCCATCACGTTTCCACTACTTTTATTTTATTTTGGTTTTATTTTTATTTTGTAAATTGACTTTATTATCCCTATTGATTATTTATGATTCAAAATTTTTTAATTTATAAAGGGATAACCAAAAGTGTATACATATATAGTTCTTTTGGAAGAGAAAAGCATATATATATATATAACCTTGCTCAGGTGCGGATATCCGCACCTAAGTAAAAACGTACGGATTTTGTGTTTTTCCCCACTTTTCGATCACACATTCACATGTTAACCGTTTAGTTTTTAGGTCCTAATGTATAGATCACTTCTGCAAAATTTCAGCCAATTTGGTGATCGTTAAGGCATCCAAAACTGCAATTTACACGAACGAACAGAATCTGTCGAACTGGAACCGTTCGTATATATTGTTGTAATTTGCAGTTTTGAATGCCTTAACGATCACCAAATTGGCTGAAATTTTGCAGAGGTGATCTATACATTAGGACCTAAAAACTGAACGGTTAAGATGTGAAAATGTGATCGGCAAGTGGGTCAAAACTGGAAATCCGTACGGATCGAAAAACTGCGGACGTCCGCAGCGGAGAACCGCTGTATATATATATATATATATAGTTCATGTTCTTTGAATCTTTTTTGTGTCCGCATTAAAATGAGAATATTGATATTGACACCCTTACTGATAATTTAACCTAAACCAAAAGTATTTCACATGGGAGTAAGAGAATTAGCAACCATATTACAGTCCAGTATACACAAATATTTAACTCGACAAGTTCAACTTCCCGAAATCAACGTTTTCACCATTTTGCATAGATAGCCATCTGTGTAGTCCTCTCAAAATAAACTCACCATAAGAGAGCCTCTGAATCTCTGATTCGACAATATAACAACAATTATATTTAATTTTCTTTCTTTAAGTTTTCGGTACGATTAAGTTAGTATGCAACAGAGACATATAAGAAAACGAAAAGGCTGAAAAGCTACTTGACCAAAATGAAATCCCACCAAAAAGGGTGAATGCACTATATCAATTCCGTCTTAGAAGTTAGAACAAACCTATGGCCTATGGGAGATCGCCCTGCCTGAGTTTCTACGTCTTGAGTTTATAGGGTTGGAAGAGTTAGAAGTTGATGGAGAAGCTACAAGTTCCTTATCTGGGGGGGAGGCCCAAAAAGGTAGACTCTGAGCTAGAGCCCGAGCCCAAATCATATCAAAACCACCGAGAGGCTCGAGTGTTCGTTTGGGGCTATAGTATTTCGACTTTCCAATATCCTTTATCCTTGTATTCCACCAGCGGCGGCTTCCGACTTCCGGCCTTGTCTTCCTAAATCCACATGGGTCTACGGAGCTCCCATTCCGTTTCTGGTTGGTGATCTTAGAATTCTTCATGATCAATTTCTCTGCTCGATCTGTAGGGATTTCATGTTTTTCCTGGAACTCCCTTTATCTTTTCTAGTTTCTTTGGATCGTATTAGGTTGAATTTGAGATCTAATGGCTCAGTGGTTCTGTTTCATCCCTACGTTCGGTAACATCTTTTTTCTTTTTTCTTTTCTTCATTGATTAGGTTTTCCATGAACTCGTAGAAGATCAGCTGCAAGATGAGCTTGTGAGCAGGTATCCTATTGACACTGCCAAGGTTGTTCGTCGTCCAAAAACAAATGCAGATGGGTCTGAAATAGATTTGCAGTTTCGTCCTCAGATTTGCGAGCAATGGATCGAGAGAGTCTATAAAGTAAATTCATTTACGTACGTACTGTTTGAACCCAAAATTAACATTTTTTCTCGATAAGGGGATCGAAGAAAACCAGGCCGATATCGGTGGTTCAAACTATTTATTTCCGACAAGTTCGGTATATATTATTTAGGGGCTACATAAAGTCTACTTAAAGGCCAAGCAATCTCGGAGCGAATGGTGATATTATTTGATTTACTATTAATTATCAAATATTTGATAATTAATGGTGATGTATTTGCTTGATTACCCAGCTTTTACAAAGAGAGAACATGGCAACGTACTTCTCTACTCATAATTAAGGTATTTGGTTGATCAATTAAGGAAGCAATCACCAGCTAAGCTTTCTCATGCAATTGATGGTAGTTGGACATGGGAAAGATAGGAAGTATGTGATCATCCATGATTGTTAATAATGTAGGAATACATGTGTATATATATGTGATGTGGTGGCTCATGCATGGTGGAATTAAGGATAAGTTTCCCATGCAATTATGCAATTAACATGGACTGGGACGAGGAAGAGGCCAATATGTGGCCGACAGATACACATATATATATATATGTATAATTAAAGATTGTGGAAGGAGTCCTAGAGAAGATACCTCGCGAGGTCGCGAAGATATATATGAACATATATACATGCACGGTTCAGTTAAGGAAGGAGTACCACGGTGGGCCATCAGCCCATGCACTACCAATATTTCAGTCAACCCAAAGCCATAGTGGACGTGCAATATATGGGAGCATGTGATTATCCCTGATTACAATTCAACAAGGAATATATATGTATATAATTGTTCATGCATAGCAGAAGAATTGCATGCCGCGAGCTACAGAGTCCTCACGAAGATATATTGCAATTAATGCATATCCTACTGCATCCAAGAGGAAGATTACGTTCAGGACTTAAGAAGGTGATTAACCTTGCCTACATTCTAGCGATGACAGAGGAGGATAATTATGAAATATTTGCTTACGATAGCTATCAAAACTATTAAGAGTTTTGATTTGATTCAAGACCAATAACTGTGGCCTAAAATATAGTATTTCATTCCTATTAGGAAGGAGAATCTATAGCAGCCTATATATAAAGGCTAAAGAGATATAGAAAAAGGACAACTCTCAACCTAATCAAATAAATTATCAAAGCCTCTCCGGAGCAAACCTACCTGCAACCTGCTTGCAAATCAGCGAAGCAAGGGTAACGCCCTCGCAACCCAACGAAGCTAAAGTCACGCTTTAGCAAACCCTGTGCTTTCTCCTCAACTTTCCGGTGATTGCTCTGCTCAACCTACAACGTTGAGTATCGACTCGGTTTCGCGAAGAGATCACAACCAAAGTCCTTACCCGTAAGGCAAAAAAGTCATTTTCCGAAAGGCATAGAAAATAACCTTGTGACGAGGTTGGTGCTCTCCTCGTCCACATCGTTTGATTCAAGAAGTCAGGTCAAGGGACTCCCCGACGACTGCACCCCACGGTGCTGGCACGCCTGCACACACGCTCAAAAGAGATAGTTTCCAAGCCGTCTGGTTTTGGAGCCAAACATTTTGGCACGCCCAGTGGGACCGCACTAGAGTCTTTTTGTGTTCACCATCATTGGGATGCCAGGGGAAGATCTTTACCAAAAGAGCTTCCTAAAGTGACAAGATGACCAATGTTGCCACCACTGGCGATACTGCCATCGATGACGAGTTCGTGCCCATCATCATCTCCAAGGATGCTAGCCAGGACGAATGTATCTGTATCCTTATGCTCAACAACGAGAATTATGAAAAGCATTTGGCCACGTCGATCGCGAGGACTGAGCAGCGTCTTCGCGACTTCGATCGACGAATGAACGAGAATGCTCAGAAAGCTAAAGAGCAAAGGGAGCAGCATGCTCAAGAGCTTACCCAGTGGAGGAAGCAGAAATTCCAAGAGTGGGGAAAACAATATCGGCAGATCCTGGATTGTATAGCGACCCGGCACAAGACCGCATCTGAATTCACAACCTTGCATAAGGAAGATTCCATCTTGGCTACTCAAGGCAGTTCGCATCAAAGCGAATTGGAAAGTTCTGAGGTTGAATTGCCTATAGGTGGCGATAAACCTAAATGCCTCACTGGTGAGTCACAACCTTACACAGAGGCTGTGCATGGAGAAGATGATCAACAAGACTGTTCTGCTAACAAGAAAATTGTCTCAGAGCAAATACCTTATTTCTCCACTGATCAAGCCAAATACGTGGCTACTGATCAGATGCCTGGGGGGCATGATATTGCCCAGATCCATCCCCTTGATAACCAGAAGCAGGTGCATAATCAATTTAATTATGATTATGCTACTAGATGTCATCATCATCATGGTGCAAAGGGTCAAAAGCATGATCCACTTAATTATCAATTAAAGCATAACGTACCTTACAATCATCAATTAAGCCTTAGCCATGCTACTGGACATTATAGTGAAAGTGGTCACAATCATGGCCAACTTAATTATCAATTAAGTTGTGGTCTTGAGAATCCAATCTGTAGCTTTATTGATCAATTCAAGGTGAAATTCCTCATCAGTGCTTCAAGGCCAAGCGGTGGCTTTGATATATGTGGAGGATACATCTGCAACCCACCTTGCAAGAATGGCCAGAATAATTATTCTAGTGGCCAATTTATCCTTCGCGACTGCAAGTTTGAGTATCATCAATACAGGTTAATTCTTATTTACAATCATTCAGCTTCAAATTTCTTGCAAAAGAAATTTGTCTATGATGGTACTAAACAGTCCATAAAGGTGTCTCAATATGATGTCTGAAAAGAAAATAGAGGCAAACAAATATTTGATATGCCTATTTTTGAAGACGAGGTCAATTCACCAAATTTTGGTGACTCAAAATATGATCTCAATATGGAGCCAATCTATGATGACAATTACAATTTGATTATTGGTTCCAAAAATCATATGCAGGAGTTCAAGTTCTTTGAGGCTCTTGATATAGAGGATTCAAACCAACAAATGGTTAAATATAATGGCCAATCTGTGGCTTATTCTAAAAACACCATGTTCTATGACATGGTAGTTGGCGACAAAGCCGATCTTGGAACATCTTCCTCTCCAAAGTTGCAATTGAAGATCATGCTTCATTAACCAACAAAGATACTTGGGGGGCAAGATTACTCCTCATACGAGCCAAATTTCTTCCAAGTTTTCGACGCGAAGTATCTTTGTTGCTTTCCTACAAGCTCTCACAAGAGAGGTCTTCATGATATAAATTTTGATGCATCGAAGCTTGGAGTGAAGCATAGATGGCCTCCTCCATGGCCTTCTAGAGGTTAGCCAAACGCACTGCTGCTAGTTTCTTTCTTTGATTTTAATTTTCTGTCAATTTTCAGTTTGCATCTTTCTTTTAGTTAGTCAAAAAAAAAAATACAAAAGAGTTTCAAATTTATGCGTCGCGGAGAATGCAAAAATTGTGTTCTTGCTTAATAGTGGCTTGAACTTTCTAATATACTTATAGGCCATTAGTTTTGGCCTGGACACATATACATAAGGCATATTATATGCCTAATATGGTAGCAACAGTATTTCTTGCCAGTAGTTGTGGCGAAAATAGAGGGCTGCGAATTGTTTCTCAAAGCCAGTGAAGTGGCTTTGACTACATAGCCACGTGAAGGAAGAAGGAAGACTGGTTCGCGAAGGAAGACTGGTGATTAATATATGTGTGTTCACTGCTTATATATAATTAAGAAGAAGAGCTGTAGATTATTCGCGAAGGCTACTTGTTCGTGGCCACAAGCGTCCCTTTCGCGTGGGGGAGCAACATATGGGGCAGGTAATAATATATGATTAATCTTTGCTAGAGACCTGTGCTAATCAGATGGAGTCATGATCACCATTCTTTAATGGCCAATAGCACGAGGCCATAGCCTAGCCTTTTAGCTGTCTTTCTTCAAGTCATAACATGTGTTAAAGGGTCATGCAGTTCTCTGTTGGCAATTATTAGGGGTCATGGCCCAGTCGTTCTATTAGCTACAAATGGTGGTGGGTAGTACATGACTCAAAAGCAGCTTTATTAATTAGCCTATTTGTTTAATACATTAAACAAGACATGCATGCACGTGATCATCAGATTGTTCAACAGAACTTCCTGCTCTTTAATTGAATGATGACAAAGTTCATACAGATGAAGATTTCATGAAGTAGAGAGTAAGCGCAACAAATAAAAATATTTCGCGAAGCAGCCAAAAGACCCAAAGGCGCATCCACCCCAGATAGTGTATTCGCGAATGGGGCCTAATATAGAGAGTGTTCGCGAGGAACATTTTCGCGAAGGCTTTGAGAATCTTAATCTTACCTAGGACCAATCCCTGTGGTTCCAAGAAATACCAGAGCAAAGAGGAAGCTGAACATCAAGATAAGGACAAAGCGCTCAACCTCGAAGAGTTTCCTCCTCACAAGGATCTTCCTCAAGAAGATTTCTCCACAAAGAATTTCTGGAGAAGATTTCTCAAGTGTTCGTGGTTCGCAACAAGAGTTGAAGTGGCTGTTATATTACATGGCCTTGCAATTAATCATGATATATAACAAGTGTTTGCAAAGGCCAATGCGTGGCATTGCAGGAGTTCAAATGCGAAGGCAGGAGTTTGATGTTTTGATATGCAAAAACCTTGGCGAGGAACAATAGTTCGCGAATAACTTTCATCAAGCTCACTCAGATTTCGTCCTTACCAAGATTTTCCTCGAGGGGATTTGCCCCTTACTAGGATCCTTCTTAAGGAGATTTTCGCAAGCTGATAGTCAACAAATCTTCGCGAGGTCTTCCAAATCTTCGCGAGGTCTTCCAAATCTTTGCGAGATCTTGCATTTGTTCGCAAGCTCAAGGCAAATATTGAAGAAACCTTCGCGAGGAATGTGTATTCGCGAAGCACATTTAAATCAAGCTTACTGAGATTTCTCCCCAAGGAGATTTGCTCCTCACTTAGATCTTCCTTGAGAAGATTTCTATCTTCCTCGAGGGGATTTCCTCCTTATTGGGATCTGCTGTGAGGGGATTTCCTCCTTACTGAGATTTCTCTTCAAAGAAGTTTTGGAGAAGATATCATTGTTAAGGCCCACACCTGGGGCTTTTAAAGTTTTACCAAAATTTTATTTTGTCAAGTGGTGAATATATTCTGCCAATATTCTTGCTCAAGACTTATGTGTTTTAAGCTCTTTAAGACCAATTCCAGTGGTCTAAAAATAAAAGTTTTTCATCCAAGTTTATGATACTTTCTGGGCAATTCAAAGACTTATAGTGAGTACATCATCTGCGAGTCTTTGTCTCATCAAGGAGACTCAGTGACATTCATACTTCTTGGCCTAATTAAGAGGCCTGCATTTAATCAGTCCAGTGATATCAATGAAGCCAATGCAAGTGGCTTTAAAGTAACGTTACTGCAAGATTAGTGCTGGCTAATGACCTCTTCAGTCAAGATGGGGAATTTTGACTTCGAGGTCTGGGGGGCAATGCAAAATTAACATTTTTTCCCGACAAGGTGGACCGAAGAAAACCGGGCCGATATCGGTGGCCCAAGCTATTTATTTCCGACAAGTTCGGTATATATTATTTAGGGGCTACACAAAGCCTACTTGAAGGCCAAGCAATCTCAGAGCGAATCGTGATATTCCTTGATTTACTATTAATTATCAAATATTTGATAATTAATGGTGATCTATTTGCTTGATTACCAAGCTTTTGCAAAGAGAGAACATGACAACGTACTTCTCTACTCATAACTAAGGTCTTTGGTTGATCAATTAAGGAAGCAATCACCAACTAAGCTTTCCCGTGCAATTGATGGTAGTTGGACGTGGGAGAGATAGGAAGCATGTGATCATCCTTGATTGTCGATAATGAAGGAATACATGTGTATATATTTGTGATGTGGTGGCTCATGCATGGTGCAATTAAGGACAAATTTCCCATGCAATTATGCAATTAACATGGACGTGAGACGAGGAAGAGGTCAATATGTGGCCGACAGATACACATATATATGTATAATTAAAGATTGTGGAAGGAGTCCTAGCAAAGATACCTCGCGAGGTCGCGAAGATATACATGAACATATATACATGCACGGTTCAATTAAGGAAGGAGTACCAAGGTGGGCCATCAGCCCATGCACTACCAATATTTCAGTCAACCCAAAGTCATAGTGGACGTGCAATATATGGGAGCATGTGATTATCCTTGATTACAATTCAATAAAGAATATATATGTATATAATTGTTCATGCATGGCACAAGATCAATTAAGGAAATTATCATCCTTAATTGCATGTCGCGAGTTACAGAGTCCTCGCGAAGATATATTGCAATTAATACATATCCTACTGCATCTAAGAGGAAGATTACGTTCAGGACTCAAGAAGGTAATTAACATTGCCTACATTCTAGCGATGACAGAGGAGGATAATTATTAAATATTTGCTTACGATAGCTATCAAAACTATTAAGAGTTTTGATTTGAATCAAGGCCATTAAATGTGGCCTAAAATATAGTATTTCATTCCTATTAAGAAGGAGAATCTACAACAGCCTATATATAGAGGCTAAAGAGATATAGAAAAAGGACAACTCTCAACCTAATCAAACAGATTATCAAAGCCTCTCCGGAGCAAACCTACCTGCAACCTGCTTGCAAACCAGCGAAGCAAGGGTAACGCCCTCGCAACCCAACGAAACTAAAGTCACGCTTTAGCAAACCCTGTGCTTTCTCCTCAACTTTCCGGTGATTGCTATGCTCAACCTACAACGTTGAGTATCGACTCGGTTTCGCGAAGAGATCACAACCAAAGTCCTTACCCGTAAGGCAAAGAAGTCATTTTCCGAAAGGCATAGAAAAGAACCTTGTGACGAGGTTGGTGCTCTCTTCGTCCACATCGTTTGATTCAAGAAGTCAGGTCAAGGGACTCCCCGACGACTGCACCCTACGGTGCAGGCAGGCCTGCGCACACGCTCAAAAGAGACAGCTTGCAAACCATCTGGTTTTGGAGCCAAACACGTACCGCTCTGCATTGCTAATGTTGGTAGCTAGAGATCGCGTCCATGCATGCATGATGCATGTTAATTTGCTATTACTATTTTGAATTAATGGAAATCGATCCCTTTTGGTGCGGGCAGGAGATTCAGGTGAGACGGCGAGAGCAGCTCAACATAACCGCGTTCTGCGGTTCCTTTGTGGTATTGAGGTGCAGCTCCACGAGCAAGAGAGTGATAACAGCTCTACTGGTGGTTTTATTTTCAACGATTCCCCTTGTTCGCTTCCTTTAAGTCCACTACAATAGTTGACCCCTCGATGGGATTTATTTCAAAATCCCCTCTGCCATTGATGGTTGTATTTGAAATCTATGTTTTTTCATTCTTAAGTGGTAGTTGCAACTTTTAGTCCTTGTCCTTGTGTTTTGCACTTTTTCATATATGTAGTAAAGAAGCACTTTGGCATAATGCATATTATTTTGACTTTTGAAGCATGAACAATTTGTAAAAGTCTATCTGTATCGATCCATTTTCCTATCCCGGTGGCTAAAGTGGGAGAAATATCGGTAAGTAGGTTTACAATAAGTTGATTAGACATTCTCCTGAATCTTAGAAATTATATTTTGGTTCCCCGTTGCTATTAAAGTACCAACTCTTTTAGAAAACAAAGGGACACTTTAATTTGTTTCTTTAACCTTCGCCCACTAGCAAAGGCAACTCACCAAAGGTCAATAGTGGTTTACACTTTACAGTGTTACCAAAGAAAAGTGAAAATCTATAAGTAATGTATAGCAGCAACTAGGGCTGCCACTTGGTTTGGTAACTACCAAACCGACCGAATACAAACTGATGTTTTAGGTTTAGTAAACTGACTTTTTGGTAACTGAGACTGATAAAACCGAAATCGAAAGTTATCGAAAAAGTTGGTTTGGTTTTGGTAAATACCGAATCTACCGATTATCTAAATATTAGATTTATATACTACAATTTTCAATACACATACATGTATATCAAGAAATAAACATAAAAACTTTCATAATAGTATGAACATTACTACATTAATAGTACATGTATTTTAAGTAACCTACTCAAATATGGTTAAATAACCTAGTTTTATTGAAAATTGCTAATACTTGATGTCATATATACAAAATAAAGCTATAATTAGTAGATGAATACAAAGTATATGACTATAAAGTTCAAAAACCTAGTTTTGTTCATTCTAATTTATATTATAAAGAATTAGTTGTTCTAAAGTTGGTAATACCGAAAACCGAAATACGAAATACCGAATTTGATAGATATAATTAAAAACCGAAAATTTTGGTTGGTAATTGGTAACTCAATTTTGAAACCGAAAGCTTTGATTTTGAAGTTGGTAATACCTATAAAACCGATTCGAACCGACCGAATGACAGCCCTAACAGCACCCATGATAAAGCAGAGACCTACCACGCCGTCCACGGTCCTCAGCTGGCGGCCCGGAGCAGCCGACTTCCCACTAGCTTCGATCACATGGTATATGTTCATTTGTTAATAATGATATCTTCTTATGATATATTATATTGTCGAAGTGTGAATAAGAAAAGATACATTAAAATTTATATTTCCAACTCTTGACCCCAATGAAAGTTAATTTAGGCATTGACAATGTAGATGAATGGACAGCACTAGTTCAGGCATCATCATCACCAAGAACTATGTTTCCTTACCCTTTTGATTTTTTTAACTTCAAAGAGTCAGGATTTTCATGAGCACAGCCATTATCTAACTTCCACCCTTCTCAAGTTCTCATACCCTTTTGAATTTTCTACAGAATCTATCTCTATCCATCCAGAATCCAGATCGAACTTTTAGTTAAACTAATCCCCTTTTGCTGTTCAATAGAAACGTGCAATATCAAAGTTTAAAGGAAAACGTACACGTGTTTACTTTAATATAGCAATCTGTGCATAACTTCTGCTAATTCATTGCATTTCTAAAAGCCATTAGGAAACATGGCAGAAGTTCTTGCAGCACGGTGATTCCGTTCATGTGGGACTCTGAATTCAATTCTTTATTGTGATGATGCAACTTGATGTCAGTCTAGAGTTATCAGGATCAATAATTCCCGCATTTGTGGTCAGTTGAATCTTTTCTCTACCTACAAATTATAGTGATGGGGTTGGGAAATTAGCTTGACACACAAGTAATCAATCATTACTCTTTTAATGGGCATATCAACCTAGCTAGCTAGCTAAAAACAGGTGACTTTGCTAGGTTTGTTATTAGGTAAATGGGTTTCTTGACCACCCATTTTCATATTAACTGGAAGTCAAATGATACTTTGGTCTTTGGTGCTGTTATTAGTTGTAACACAAAACCATCTATAAGTCCATCCTCTATCAAAAGCAGAGAGGTCTTTCACAACAGTATCATTTAGGTCCTACGAACCTAAGGTCTCAAGCTGAGAAGAGCAATATCTGATAAGTTAACGATGCTATCTTATCTTATGGTCTGTCACATTCTCTCAAATCTGCAGCACATGGAGATTGAAAATTGGACGGCTCACATTCACCCTGTTAATTCTTTCTTTTTTAGTGGGGGGTTTAAACTTTTGCACTCTCAGTGGTTCCTATGAAAATACAATTTTTTATTTTTATTTTTTTTAATGGAAATTGAAGTGGCGGGGCAAATGGGCAATCTAATTGATGAAATGGAATTCATTTTGATCCAGAATTGTTAATTGTGTCAAGAGATGGGCAGACCCTCCTTAATGGAGGAGGAAATCCATGTGGTGATTTACCACATGAGAAAAGTATGGGTTGGAAAATTCAAAGAAGGTAGATAGCAAGCCATCTTGGAAGGTAAGTAGCAATCCATCTTTGAAGTTAGGCATGCCAAACTTGGAAGAAGACTTGACTTTGCTTCTAATTACATGCCACATCCATGAACCCAATTGCCTTATAATAGGCATCAAAGGTTGTAGCAAAACAACCAAGGCAAGAGTCATTCCAAACTAATAGAGTTTGAGATAGTAGTGAGATCCTCACTTGAGAGATGAGTGAGAAGAAAATTTCTCTTGAGAGATAGAGTGTGTGTTACCACTTTGTTAAAGTTTAGTCACCAAAGTGAGATTGCCTTGTAATCCAATTATTTATATAGTGGAAGAGAGTATTACTACTGCCCCGAGGACGTAGGCACATTTGCCGAACCTCGTTAAATATTGTGTCTTCTTTTATTCATTTGTTGCTATTCCGCAAATCACACGAGAGGTAGGAAAAGTTAGATCATGGGATAACCAATTATCCATTGGCCTTGTATTAAGGCAGCCCTTCTTTCCCAACAAGTGGTATCAGAGCCCGGCGCTCATTGTTCGTGGCATCTCGTGGTGATCAAAATGGCGGAGTCGTCGTCATCGACAGCAACAATGGTAAAGTTGACATCATCGAATTACTCCATTTGGAAGCCCAGAATGGAAGACATCCTTTACTGCAAGGATATGTACGAGCCTCTTCAAAATGGTGGAGAGAAGCCAGCAGGCAAGACTGACAAAGACTGGAGCATCCTGAACAGAAAAACTGTTGCAGGAATTCATCAATGGGTTGATGAAAGTGTTTTTCATCATGTGGCACAGGAAACCAATGCCTACTCAATATGGACAAAGTTGGAGTCCATGTACGAGAGAAAGACCGCACAAAACAAAGCCTCGTTCATTCGGCGGTTGGTGAACATAAAGTACAGGGATGGTCAAAGTGTTTCGGAACACTTGAGCAACTTCCAAGGAATGGTGAATCAATTGACGAATATGAAGATGGTGCTTGATGATGAGTTGCAAGCACTATTGTTACTAAGCTCGTTGCCAGATAGCTGGGACACGTTGGTGGTGTCATTAAGCAACTCAACTCCTCAAGGCGTTCTCACACTGAGCACTGTAAAAGACAGCATGTTCAATGAAGAAGCAAGGAGGAAGGAGCAAGGAATATCGATCGAGTCAGAAGCCCTCGTTACCAACAACCGTGGAAGCAGTAGAAAATTCCACAACCGAGGCAAAGGGAAAGACCGGTCAAAAGGCAAGTTCAGCCCAAAGAAGGACATCGAATATTTTCACTATGGTGGAAAAGGCCACATAAAGAGGGATTGCAGGAGGCTCAAGAGAGAGCAGACTGAGAAAGGTGGTGCCAGAGACACAGCTTTTACTACCTCATACAAAGAAGAGGTACTCATCATTTATGGAGAGGGTCATGTTAATTTGACATCTCAAGATACATGTTGGATCATCGATTCTGGTGCATCATTTCATGTAACCTCACGAAGGGAGTTCTTTACATCCTACAATACTGGAAATTTCAGTAATGTCAGGATGGGAAATGATAAGCGGTCCAAGATCGTGGGAAGGGGAGATACTTCCCTTGAAACCAACACAGACCACTGCTTGGTTCTCAAGGATGTGAGACATGTTCCAGACATGCGTCTCAACCTGATCTCTACAGGATTACTTGATGATGAAGGCTGCACAAGTGTCTTTGGTGGTGGAAAGTGGAGGCTCAGTAATGGTCCAGAAATTCTAGCCCGAGGGAGGAAAGAGAACACTCTCTACATGACTTATGCAAAAATCTATAGTGGGTATGCATTTACACTCAGAGAAGATTCGTCGGTGGAGCTATGACACAAGCGGCTCGGTCACATCAGCGAAAAGGGACTTACTGTTCTAGCCAAAAGAGAGGTATTAACTGGTGTCAATGTTAAAGATATGCCTCTAAAACCATGTACGCATTGCTTGGCTGGAAAGCAACATAGAGCTTCATTCCATCGTTCTCCTGCACCAGGGAAATCCAATGTTTTGGATGTTGTACATTCTGATGTGTGTGGTCCCATGACCACCAGTACTCTAGGAGGTGCAAGATACTTCGTCACCTTCATTGATGATCATTCCAGGAAGGTATGGGTTTATGCACTGAAAACTAAAGATCAAGTGCTCGAAGTATTTAAGCAATTTCATGCCAAAGTTGAACGAGAAACAGGCAGGAGATTGAAATGCATTCGCACTGACAACGGGGGAGAGTACATGGGGGCGTTCAGACACTATTGCAAAAGTAACGGAATCAGGCATGAACGATCTGTTCCAAAGACTCCTCAGCACAACGGAGTGGCCGAGAGGATGAACAGAACTATTGTTGAAAGAATCAGAACAATGTTATCTCATGCTAAGCTGCCTAAAAGCTTTTGGGGTGAAGCTCTAATGATTGCGGTTGATGTGATCAACCTTTCTCCCTCAGCTCCATTAAATGGTGACGTGCCAAACAGGTTTTGGATCGGAAAGGACGTCTCATACAATCATTTGAAGGTATTTGGCTGCAAAGCATTTGTTCATATTCCCAAAGATGAAAGATCAAAAATCAATAGCAAGTCGAAAGAATGCATATTTCTTGGATATGGAAATGAAGAATATGGGTACAGGGTGTGGGATCCTGTCAATAAGAAGATTGTCAGAAGCAGAGATGTTGGCTTCTTCGAAGACCTAAACATTGAAGATACTCAGAAGATTGAGAAACCTAAACAACCCAGAGAATATCCGATGAACCCGAATAAAGTTCCTCCGCCAACAAACCAGGATGGCTGGAGAGATACTGAAGATGTCGGTGATGCAGCAAATGACCCGATGATTAATGATCCAGTTGATGATGCAACTAATGATGAGGAAGAGGCACCGACCCCTCGAAGATCAGTCAGGGAACGCAGACCCTCAAACAGAAACCCTCTACATGAGTTCGTTACTCTCACAGATGGAGGTGAGCCAGAGTCTTATGAAGAAGCTCTGACAGATAACCACAAGGAGAAGTTGTTGGAAGCCATGCAAGAAGAAATTAAGTCCTTGCATGAGAACCAGACTTATGAGCTAGTGGAGTTACCAAAAGGTAAGAGAGCACTCAAAAACAAATGGGTGTATAGATTGAAGACTGAGGAAAATAGCTCACGACCCAGATTCAAGGCAAGACTGGTCGTTAAAGGTTTCAATCAGAAAAAGGGAATTGACTTTGAAGAAATTTTCTCGCCCGTGGTGAGGATGACATCTATCCGAGTGGTACTTGGTTTGGCTGCAAGTTTAAATCTGGAGATTGAACAACTTGATGTGAAGACGACTTTCCTTCACGGTGACCTTGAAGAGGAAATCTACATGGAGCAGCCAGAAGGATTCAAAGTCAAAAGCAAGGAAGATCTAGTCTGCAAACTAAAAAATAGTTTGTATGGACTAAAGCAGGCGTCGCGACAATGGTACAAGAAGTTCGATTCCTTCATGATTGAGCAAGGATATCAGAGGACAACTTCAGACCATTGCGTATTTGTGAAGAATTTCTCAAGATGTGACTTTATCATACTACTCTTGTATGTTGATGACATGTTGATTGTAGGACAAGATGGTGATAAGATTAGCAAACTGAAGAAAGAGCTCGGTAAGTCTTTTGCTATGAAAGACTTGGGACCAACAAAGCAGATTCTTGGTATGAATATTACCCGCGATAGACAGAATGAGAAGCTGTGGTTATCACAAGGAAAATATATCGAGAAGGTATTGGAGCGGTTCCACATGGAGAAAGCAAAGCCAGTTGCTACTCCACTTGCTAGTCACTTTAAGCTTAGCTCGAAGCAGAGTCCTACAAGTGAGAAAGAGGAGGAAGAAATGGCAAAGGTGCCATATGCCTCAGCGGTAGGAAGCCTGATGTATGCAATGGTGTGTACAAGACCAGACATAACACACGCGGTTAGTGTTGTTAGCATATTTTTGTCTAATCCAGGCAAAGAGCATTGGAATGCTGTGAAGTGGATTCTTAAATATCTCAAAGGTACTTCCAAAATGGGTTTATGATTTGGCAGTGGGAAGCCTGAACTAATAGGCTATACAGATGCAGATATGGCCGACGATGTCAACTCAAGAAAGTCTACATCAGGATACCTGATTACATTTTCAGGGGGAGCTGTCTCATGGAAATCAAAGCTACAAAAATGTGTTGCTTTGTCAACTACAGAAGCAGAGTTCATAGCAGCTACGGAAGCCTGCAAAGAAATTTTTTGCATGAAGAAATTCCTACAGGAATTGGGCCATAAGCAACAAAAGTATGTTTTGCATTGTGATAGTCAAAGCGCAATTCATCTGAGTAATAATTCGAGTTTTCACTCGAAATCAAAGCACATTGATGTGAGGTATCACTGGATAGGTGATGTGCTGGAAGTCAAGCAACTACAGCTTGAGAAGATACACACAGATGATAATATTTCAGATATGATGATGAAGTCCTTACCAAAGGACAAGTTTGAGTTTTGCAGAAGCGCGTCAGGATTGGCGCATCCCTCCATCTAAGTCGGGAGGGAGAGATTGATGGGCAGTCCCTCCTTAATGGAGGAGGAAATCCATGTGGTGATTTACCACATGAGGATAGCATGGGTTGGAAAATTCAAAGAAGGTAGATAGCAAGCCATCTTGGAAGGTAGGTAGCAATCCATCTTTGAAGTTAGGCATGCCAAACTTGGAAGAAGATTTGACTTTGCTTCCAATTGCATGCCACATCCATGAACCCAATTGCCTATAAATAGGCATCAAAGGTTGTAGCAAAACAACCAAGGCAAGAGTCATTCCAAACTAATAGAGTTTGAGATAGTAGTGAGATCCTCACTTGAGAGATGAGTGAGAAGAAAATTCCTCTTGAGAGATAGAGTGTGTGTTACCACTTTGGTAAAGTTTAATCACCAAAATGAGATTGCCTTGTAATCCCATTATTTATGTAGTAGAGAGAGTATTACTACTGCCCCGAAGAGGTAGGCACATTTGCCGAACCTCGTTAAATATTGTGTCTTCTTTTATTCATTTGTTGCTATTCCGCAAATTACACGAGAGGTAGGAAAAGTTAGATCCTGGGATAACCAATTATCCATTGACCTTGTATTAAGGCAGCCCTTCTTTCCCAACATCAAGAAAATAGGGAAAATAACTTGGGAATACTCTTCATTGATTTCGGAGATATACTTACATGGCCAAAGCCTTTCCTTCACTTGAAGACAGTAAAAATCAACACAGATACAGAACAACAAACACTAACATCAACATCACCAATTGAAGCTTTAGTTATATGAACATGAGGAGGAATTGTCCCTAATGACCAACTCTCTTTCCTTGATTAAGGAACTGCTAATTAATGATGAAATTGGTTAACTCTTGATGAATCAATAGCTGGTCTTGAATGGCTTGTAGATCTTGAGGTCAGAAATCACCCCAGCAATTGAGCCAGCAGCAGCAGCTATGGTTATTATAAGGCAAGAAACACTTAGGATTTGGAGGCAAAGCCATCTTGTGCTCCACTTTGGTATCCTCTTCTGCACAATGTACATCTCAACTGGGAAGTAAACAGTCAATGGCCAGAATCCCAAAGCTCCAAGAAGTCCAACCACATCATTAAAGAATGGGAGGAGCATAGAGATTACAGTGGTCACAATCACAAAGGCAGTCCTCCACGCCAATCTGAAGAGGTTAAGGTTGCAATGGCCAAGACCGGGAACTGGAATTTTGATTTCTCTTGAGATAAATTCGCTCTCCGGGTACTTTCTTGCTGCTGCTTTCTCAACAAAGGCAAATAAGGGTTGGCAGTAAACTTGGTATGCACCAACAAGGTGGACTACTATAGCGACGTTGGCAATGTCTAAGAGCCAATATGGGTTATAGAAGCCAAAACCAGTGAGCAAGTTTCCAGGGGATAAGTCTCCAAAAGCAGCATAGCCCATGCAGCCACATAGCATGTAGAAAAGGGTTGTCACTGCAACACTAATTATAGTGGCCTTCTTCATTGTCTTGGCTTCAGATGGTGGAGATCTAACTGTGTCCTGTTTTGCACTATTTGGTTAGTTACATGCATGATTCACTATGAAATGTAATAATTATGTTCTAGGTAACGGAGATATATATACCTGAATTTCAATCAAAATAAGAGAGTAAGAGTAGGCAAAAGCTATGTCACCAAGAGCTTGGAAGCTCCTCCACATCTTTTGGGTTTCAGTCACAGTGCCGATGCTTATTCCAGTCATACTTCCCATGATTGTTCCAGTTTCTGATAATTAACAACCACAAAAACAAGTTTGAGTCACAACACAAGATCAATTTAATCATGCAAGCAACCAATTTCAGATTTGAAAGTACGGTAGCATAGAGCCAAATATTGTACCTGCAACTTTAGCAATTCCAAGGCCAAGTCCAATTGTGGAGTAAGTGAAGGACATGACTGCAGCAACAATGGAAAGCCACCACAACTGATCAAAGTCTGGAATCTGAGAGAATATAATTTCTGCTATGCCAAACGCAATCATGTAGGGGTTGCTGTTGACACGGCATGGATCTTTTCCACCACTTTTGTGGAAGCAGTTAGACCTCTTGATTGCCCTGTTTATTTGCCACCATTAGCCGAATAAATTATTTCAAGTAAAACAGTAAATTCTTAATTTAGCCCAGATTACATCACCAAGTTCATGATTTTGGTTCAAGGACTTACATCATGCTAATAGATGATGCTATAGTGTATCCAATGGCAACTCCAAAAAGGTTCAAGTACTGAACATATCCACAAATCTTGACCTTAGCTCCACCTGGGAAATGAGATTACCACGATAAAGATTTGAACTTTACAACTGTTGAGAAAAAGACTCGACCTTTTTCATAATTTATATGCCAGAAGATAAAAACTACAGTTTAAAATTTACCTAGGTTGGATTGAACAGCATCCATGTAAGTGTAGTTCCTTTTTCCAGTGTCAGGATCATTGGAGCGGTAGCAAGCAGAGAGAAGAGTTGAAGTGTAGTAAGTCACCAAAGAGAACAAGAACATGACAGCAGGGCCAGCCACCCATCCAAGCTGAGCTATGGCCCAAGCCAAGGATAGAACTCCAGACCCAATTACAGCAGTAATTATGTGAGCACTTGCAGTCCAAACAGTTCCTGTTACATGGTTTATGAAAGAATTACTACCCAATCTGCCATAGAAGCTAATACTTTAGCATATTTACAGTGTTGGACAAGCAAAAGTTACCAGTTCTTTTGAGACGGCCATCATCATCATAGCACTTGGAGCCTCCCTGTGGCGGCATATTGACTGAGACATCAAATACTTGGTTGTGTTGAAGCATCTGGTTCTTGTTATCACCCATCTTTTACAGAGAGAAACCAACACAGAACACGAGCGTTTTAAATTATGTAATGTGCAGAGCTAAACAAGTCCTACTGTTCAAGAAAGAAATGGGTCTTGTTCCTCAATGGAACCGAGGCTAGCTATGAGCTTTGCTCAGTGCTCACCACACACAAAACAAGAATCACAGAATCACAAAGACCCCAAATGAAGTCTCTGCTTCGAGCAAAATGGCAGTGGGAGAGTGAGTGAGTTTCTAATGCTTGCTTGCTTAGTGAATTGAATTAGACATGCAAAATAGGAATGGGAGTGAGGTTTATATAGCCGTTTGAGACACGAAGGTTCCCAGTACCATCCACGTGGCTTAATACACCAAATAAGCACCGATGTCCCGATTCTTTTGGTGGTCTACCGACTTGACTAGTCTCCTCCTCTGTTCTTAGATTTCCAATATCTTTCCCGACCTTTGATTTTTATTGACCCACCACTCACCACCCGAACACTCCCACGCTCTCTCCTTTTCAACACCAACACGTAATTTCTATATTGTTCGGAAAGGCATTGCCCCAGATTAGTAGGAGAAGCCGCTGTTTAGGGAAGGCTCTGTTTTGGTGATAAGTGATAACTCGGTACTTGTAATGACACTTCAAAAGTGTCAATGTTTACGCGTCATGCCTTTAGTTTAGATGGTTGGGCATCGACCAAATGTTAGCCCATGAAAACTACATGCACAATGTGACCTATCTACCGAAATATCTTCGTACCCGACTACCAGTACTTAATAATGATGTTCGATATAAAGAATTCGTGTTAGAATTCGTTTATGAATTATTGATGGACGGTTTGATAACATGACATATCTATAATAGCTGAAATTAAAAAGACTTCTACATATTGAAATACCAAAGCTTAATGAAGAGCCTTACCGTCATTATTTGGATATGATTTCCTCTGTGTAATGAAATTAAGCTCACAGCAGCAACTGTATTAGAGGAAATATAGGAGATGGGTATTACTTTGTTGCTGTGCTTCTCTTGGATGAGCCAACCTTCCTTATATAGTAGAGCTGAGAGCTACTAAAACCAGTAGTTTAGTTTAATCAATCTTCTTTAAAAGACCACCTTACAAATCAGAATAAAAGAGCTCCCACTTGTAAGGCTTGACATCCATCCCTTACTGCAAAAGAGAATAATGAATATGGTTCTCTCCCATAATTCATAAATAATAATTCCCAGAACAACAAAAGATGGAAGAAAGCCACACAGAGCATATTATTTACCAGTCAAGGTTTTCTTTCGAGTGATTGTGATATTAAAATAAGGGAGACATGCATACTCATATTGTTGGAACCAAGACCCCACCAGGTCATCAACCACACTCGCTCGATTTTGGGGTGGAATTTTAACATCTTATTGGACAGATGAAAATATCACAGGGACTAAATTTTGGAATATTTGTACGAGTGATCATGGTAAATATATTGAACTTCTTCAAGTCTTCAGGGAAAGCATGTTTCAGAATTGACTGGCTCAAAGACTGTAACTATCAGAAGTCAGTCTCAATGGTTTTTGGATATAAAGGCAACCCAGTATGAATTTTCAAGGGTCTGAGGCAACCAGAAAGTAATTTGATCATTATCAGCGCGCTATTCAGCTTTGTGAGCCTAGTTGTGTGTATGGACGTTTTTAAGAACTTAATTCCTTTCGATTGGTAGTTGTCCAACTTTCATAAAGAGAAAGAGACAAAATAAAACCTCAATGAGATTAAAAAGGAAAAGAATAACATTTTTTTCATAATAAAAAAAACTTATGCATTTCAATAAGCAAAGTAATAGGTTATAAGTAGTTTTTTTTTTTCAATAAAATCAAGAAGGGATTGAGAGCCTACTTCTAGCCAAACGGACTCCCTGCATAATGAAAAGTATAACTTGCCTTAACATGTGCTGCACAATCACATTTGCACGGTTTGAAAAATCTTGATCATAAATTTTTTAATGTTACACCTATTATTTTTCCAATGTGAGATTTTTTTTCAATTTCTGATCTTTTTGTACGGAAAATAAATATACATGAAAAACTAAAATCCCTCATACATCGAACAATATATGGAACAAAAGAGCAATACTAGCTTCAACATGGATATTGTCAATCCATATTTCTCAACATCCTGATGTCACAATCTAACTAAACCATCTCCCGCCACAAAATTCTTTTCATGAAGAACATGATTGAATTAGATAGTGTCAAGGGGAGGATCGTGGCTAGGAAGCAAATGTCTCCAATGGTGGAACGAACTAATTCACATGGATTTTAATGATAAAAATTTCTTGAGAGAAATAATTTGAGCGTTTGGGATTAGTTGGTCATGAAGCATCATTTTCTGTTACGCACTCTAGGGCAATCATCGGATGGTGTAGTCTGTGTCTCTGTCAGTGGAGGTTTAACAATCTGCACTATCAATGGTTCGTAGAAAGGTACCATAACCAATCAATATGTTTGATGAAAAAACAACTCAGTTGGACCAAGAAACTATTTCAAAACATTAAACTTAATAGGGTTCTTTGCCACCGTTCTTTTTTGCACTGGGAAATACTTGAGTTTTGATTTTGGTGAATAACATGCATAGCTGAAAGTAAAACTCTGCAAAATCAAGAGCTGGTCTTGAATGGCTTGTAATCTTTGAGACTTTCAATCACACCGGCAATCGAGCCAACAGCTGCTAGTAAAGCTATAATTAGCACAGAAAGACTTAGAGTTTGGAGGCAAAGCCATCTTGTGCTCCACTTTGGTATCTTCTTTTGAGCAATGTACATCTCCACAGGGAAGTAAATTGTCATTGGCCAGTACCCCAAAGCCCCAAGAAATCCAACCACGCCGTTGAAGAACGGGAAGACCATTGATAACACAGTGGTTGCAGTCACATAAAGTGTCCTCCAGACCAGTCTAAAAAGGTTAAGCTTGTAAGGCTTGAAACAAGGGATGGGGATTTGAATTTCTTTTGTGATGAAGCGGCTATCTGGGAAAAGCTGTGCTGCTTTTTTCTCAACGAATGCATAGAGGGGCTGGCTGAAGACTTGGTATGCTCCAACAAGATGGATAACTATGGCAGCATTGGCCAAGTCAATGACCCAATATGGGGCTAAATCTCCGAAGCCTTTACCGGTGAGGAGGTTTCCGGGGGCTAAATCTCCGAAACCAGCATAACCGAAGCAACCACACAAAATGTAGAAAACTGATGTGACTGCTAAACTAATTTTACTGGCCGTCTTCATTGTCTTGGCTTCTGATGGTGGAGATTTAACTGTGTCCTGCAATGGTTACATACTCTATGTTTTAGTCAAATGTATAATTCACGGTTAAAAGGTAGTAACTATGGGAATCTCAAAGGAGATATAGACCTCAATTTCAATGAGGACGATAGCAAATGAGTAAGCAAAAGCTATGTCACCAAGTGCCTGGAAGATCCTCCATATCTTTTCGGTTTGAGTCACATGAATTCCAATGCGTACTCCAGTAAGAGTTCCCTTCATTGTTCCACTTTCTGGTAATTTTCGAGCAGAAAAATAAGGCTGGGTTAATTTTACTGATACTGTTCTGGTCCCAAAAAGTCTCTGTTTAGTATATTTGTACCTGCAACTTTAGCAATTCCAAGGGCAAGTCCAATCCCTGAGTACGTAAATGACATGACTGCAGCAACAGTAGATAGCCACCACAACTTATCGAAATTTGGAATTTGAGATAATATAATTTCTGTGATGCCAAAAGCAATCATATAGGGATTGCTGTTTACCGGGCATGGTTTTTCTCCACCACTCTTGTGCAAGCAGGAATTCTTTTGTATTGCACTGTTTAATCATATACCAAAAATCCTTTATTAGCCAAAGAATATGTTTTAATCAATTACGAAGCTATTATTTGGGTTTAAACAATGAGACTTACACCATGCTTATGCATGCTGTTATGGTGTAGCCAATGGTGATTCCGAAAAGGTTCACGTGCTGAACTATTCCAAGAACTTTGTACTTAAGTCCACCTGAGAAATTAAAACAAGCACCATGAAGAATGACACTATTTAGAACAGAAGTTCTAAAAAAAGGCTCTAACATTTTCATATGGTCCAAAAGATCAAACTGTTGGCAGAATTTTACCAAGGTGGTTTCGAACAGCAGCCGAGTAAGTAGAGTTTCTTTTTCCAGTGACCGGGTCACGATAGCAGGCAACGAGAAGACATGAAGTGTAGAAGGTCACTATGGAAAACATAACCATCACAACAGGACCAACAACCCAGCCAAGCTGAGCAATGGCCCAAGCCAATGACAAGACCCCAGAACCAATCACAGCAGTAATTATGTGAGCACTTGCAGTCATAACATTTCCTGGTCCATAAGCAACACAAGTAATGAGCACAAATTTGAATATACAATCTCACATTGAGTTATGAGCATGTATCACAATCTATCAATTTCAGACCTCTTCACTTATTGTCAATTGATTTTGAATTATGCTCTTAACTTTATCAGGCTATGCTGGATATATAAGTATAAAAAGAAAATTACCGGTTCTTTTGGGACGGCCATCATCATCAAAGAACTTGGAGCCTCCATCCATAACCGAGGCATCAAAAGCTGGGTTGGAATGAATATGGTTCCTTGAAGCAGTGTTGTCCACCATCTTTGTGATAAAGAGAACAACCACAACAACACATAATTAGCCTTTTGTACTTGATCATACTCAACCAATTCTTGGAGTAATTTGTATATAATCTCAAAATTTGTGCAATCATGTAGGCAAAATCTATGAAAACTACAAGTGAAAAAGAAAGAGATGACCCTTAATTAAATGAATCTGAGCCTAGTAATGAGTCAATAACAGAAACCCACATTATAGTGAGGATGACTAGTGTAATCAGGTTGACTAACAACACTAAATATAATTTGAGCCCAAAAAAAAAAAACAGTAATATGTCAAATGGTTTTACTATTTCATTGACTCTAGGAAAATGAAAATCTTCAACCATCAGTAAAATAAAATCCAAAGTTGTCGAGATTTTCAAAATCTCTCCCAAATCCCAATTTTTGCTTCTGCCTAACTGCCTCAAAGTTCCAAACTCAAGAGAGTCGGATTTGGATTTTCTGTGCTAGGATTTGCTTGAATGAATCCTAGCCTTATACTCCACGTCCAAGGATTATGAATCCAGGGTAGAGATCTCATTAACTAATGAAATTGTCCCAAGTAGCTGAAATTGATAAACAGTGGCACTGAAAAACAAAATCTTGTGAAAGATCCTTACCTTTATTATTTGCTACACTTCTTTCTCTTATGTTTCTGATTTGCTCTATATGGGATTCTCTCTGTTTGGGTAATGCAAACAGAACGGAGACTCTGATTAAGTAGTACCCTATTTTGCAATAACCCTACCCTGCATACATGGTAGAATTTAGAATTACTTTAAAAGCTAGTAATATACAATGTTTCTCATATGTGACCAACTCAGTGTCCAAAATTACCACCTGTAATGTCTTTCATATGATTTCAATATAAATTCATTCCCATAAACAGAGAGGATGAGCATATATATACCAGATTCAATGATTCATGTCATATTACCATATTTACATAAATACATCATTGACAGGTAAAATGTTGCACCGCAAAAATTGGTAAAGGACAGCAGGAATTTCTAAGAACATTAATTTGCATTTGCATCCTCGAACAGCATATTCACAACATTCTTAATGCGCACGTCTAGTTAAATGGATTGAGTAGACACATCGATCCGAAGTCGTGCCTAGTCAACCAAAACTATCAACTCTGGAAGTGAATAATGCAGCTCAATCTAAATTGGATTGTATCGACTTAATAAAAATGCTATACTCACCAAGTTTGCTATGCTCGATTAGAGGCTACTCTTGTTGCATGATGAATTGCCTTCAAATTAAAATGTTTGAATGTATTGTTGTGTGATCTTTCTGCAAAAGCACAGTTAGTAGTAGTACTGCTGTAGCTTGTTTTATTTAAGCATTTTCAAAGCTATAAATGGAGCGCCTACCAATTGATGAAGCAACCGTCCAAGCTAAATCTGCTGCCTATTCTTAGGGCATAGGCATATCATTGAATTAGTCTTGAGAGTGAGATGTTCAAGCATTAACTAAAACTGTTTTGGTCTGAGCTTTATCAAAAAAAAAATTGGTCTGAGCCAGTCTAAATTTAAAATATTATCATTGTGGATAATCATCTATGCTAATTTTTTCTCTTTTCATAATTATCAATATGCGAGTGTAAATAGCATTAGAATTCACATGTTACTATGTATCTATATATGAACTTACGCAATGGGCCTCTTTTGGACTTTCTTTCTATTATTACGGATTGAGTTGTAAAAATTGCTACATGATAAATCATTCAATTAGCATTAGAATAATGGTATAACTATATACGAAACATAAGGTCATAGGGTCAGAGATCAAAACCTAAATATGCGAGGGTGGCTGATGAAGGAATCTAAGCGATGGTGTAGAATTAATTCCATTTTGTGTCTCATACCTCAACTGATCGACACTGCTCATCATGTAAAGCGCTGTAACTGAAAACCTCTTTGAAACATTAAACTGGTTGAGGTACTTGGAAATTACAGTACACACTTCGAATTGGTCAGATCCTTAGGTTAGCAAGATTGAAGTATTTTAACTACAATTTACTTGAAGAACTTGGCTTTGTATATAGTCTTGTCCTTTGGGTATGTGCATATTTTAGTTTTGGACGAATGAATTGGTTTGGTTCATGAAGGAAATGAATATCATATGTAGCAGAGAACTCAGGCCATGTCCAGTTGTGGGGGGCTAAAATAGCCACCTGGCTAAATTTTAGCCCCCGATAATAATTATTTATGAAAATAGTAAGAGCTATAATTTCTACCATCTCCAACCCTTAGGGCTATAAGTTTAAATACCATGTTATTTTATTGTTTGTTCTTTAATCTCAACCATTGACTTTGTTCATCAGAGTTTTGGGCCACCAGAGTGGTCCCCACGAAGAAGAAGCCTAAGGGCTAAACAAAAGACTATGTTTAGCCCAGCTCTTGGCCTTTTAGCCCTCCAAATCAGTTTTTGTTATAGCATAGCCTTATGCCATCTCCAGTAAGGGAAGACTATATCGGGGTCAGGGCTATAATTTAGCCCTCAGAAATATTATACTTTATTCATGAATAAGTGAACCATCTCCAGTAAGGAAGAGCTAAATTTTAGCCCTATTAAATATTTTATGATTTTACATTATGTTGTCTAATTTTTTTGATTTTAATTTAGTTTAATAATTTTTAAGGTGTATATTTGGATGATTGGGATGATTTTCCGTGGGTCGCACCAAGGCTAAATGGCTAGCCATAGAGCTAAATGTAGCTCTCTCCACCCACCTCTCCACCTCTAGCCCTTTGGACCTTCCCTTGTTGGAGTCCGTTTTCTAGCAAAAAATGGCTTAAGGTCACATGTAGCCCTCCTTATTGGAGATGGCCTTAGGTGGGAGATGGAAAATGATGTTTTTTGGGCTATACCAACCCTTTAGCCCCGGGTTGGAAATGGCCTCATGTACCTAATTTCCATATCATTTAGGGTAAAATAGTAGATTTTTTGTTCTTTATTGCGAAGGTTTTCATGGTGTCTAGTTAGATTCTATAGCATGTGATCCAAATTTTCGGTCTATTGGATTAACTTTGACCAAAGTATCTGATCATTATATATGAGTATTATTATTCTTTGTTTGGGTATCCAAATTTTATTGCCGTATATATTGAAAATAAATACGTCAGATTATCAAGGCGATTCAACTACTACATCGTAAAGTATAAAGCGTAAATCTTGCACACCTCTTCACCATTTCAACATGTATGTAGCTTACTATAGAACTTAGCACCCAGAACCAATAGAGTGACAATGCGTTTTCCATGCTGGAAGAATACTTCAAAATTAATATGATAAGAATGCTTTTACATGTTGGTTATAAAGAGGCCAATATTTATTATCCAAAAAAAAAAAAACAGAGGACAAGATTTTAGTTTTCTTAGGTTAGTTTGGAATTAATGTGACTTAGAAAAAAAAAATACTGCTTCTGCTAAACTGGGACTTTGATCCACAATAGATTATAGATTGACCCGTAGTTTTAAAAGCTGTTGTTAATGATTTATAATTTTTAATTAAAGTTGATTTTATTTAATATACCAAACATCTTAAACCTAATGTGTAACAAGAAAGTTTGTGTTTAGAACTTAAAGTTTGTGCAAGGCCTTTGTGACGTTTGTTTCGTCTTTAATAGACAAATTGTCAAACTCAACATACTAATGTGTAACAGGAAAGTTTGTATTTAGAACCTAAAGCTACTCAATTTAAGCTTCAAATTTGATTAGGGTCTGGCATTATTCTAAGTCGTGTCTAAAACAACCACGCCGTAATATAGTTTCTAGATGGTTTGGCAGGAAATTAATGACACCCATTTGATTAAATTTGGAATTCGTTAATTAATAAGTAGATTATAGGATTTGGTTGCAGTTGAGGTCAAATGAGTATATTTCATTGTAGAAGAAGTCAGAATTAGGTAGTAACTCAGCGTCTGTTACAAGTTTCCGGGACAAAGATAATGACTAGAGCAAAATTGTTGTAACTATTAAATAATGAAAGGATTCTTGAATAATACATAATCAATGTGGTTGGAGGATGGCATAGTTATTGTTACATGTGATTATTTGAAATTCTTTATTGGTCTCACAATACTTGATTCACATTCATAATTCTCTAGAATTTGACTCTCGTTTTGCTTGGGACCTGTCCCTAAGTTTTTGGTCCCAAGCCTGTCTCTCTGCTTGTAATACTGACACATGTCCCATTAACTTATCAGCAGCAACTCCGTTAACTTATTCACTTATGTAATATTTTTTTATTAGAAAAATGAGAAATATCTCTCACATGCGATGTAGGTAGCAACAACCAAAAATGAAAGAAGAAAACCCATCCAGATTCACCTCCAGGCTCCAGCAATACCCATCTCTATTGTTAGGTTTCTAATGCTGAAAACTACGAAAACAGAAAAGGATGGAGAGAAGGCAAAATTCCAGGTCGTCTTCGTTGGAGGTCGTCGAACCGCGTCGGGTCGGGTCGGGGCCAAATGGGTCTGCCAAATCCCCTGCTTCTCAATCTGGTCGGAAATGGTGCTCTTCTAATCTCCAAACAAAATTGATCGAAAAAATGTGATTTTGATCTTGGGCTTTCTTCTCAGCAACGCAGAAGGCTGTTGTTTATGATTTAGCTGGGAAACTCTTTTGCCCTTAAATGGAGAGGCCGGGTGGATTGCCGCTGCTCATCGTCGTCTATCTCCTTGCAACTGAACGCTGTTCATCGTCTTCACTGAGTTCATGGGTAAAAAACTGGAATGAATTGATTGAGAGCTAGTACAGGAAGGTTAATTACTAGGGAAAGCAAGTTTCTATGAGATGGGTTGATAAGAGTGACAAATCTTGGTTGGATTCGTTGGAAGCCATAACTGAAGCCTAAATTTCTTTTGAAGATGAGAACGAGGAAACCCAGAAGTCTACGCCGTATTGGTTTTCGAGATCAATTTTGTAATTTTTATTAAAAAGTAATAAAAGTTAACAGTATTAAGTTTTTGTTAACGGAAAAACAAACACATGACGAAATATTAATGGTAGGACAGAATGGGGATAGAGACTTTGAGAACAGGTGATATCCTCCCGTTTTGTGTAGGGTTGTTGGCCTTAAATTCAAACACACCCTTGTAGACGATTCTTTACTCCTATATAAAAGTCTGTATTCTTAAATGATATCAAAGTCTATATGATAAGCAAAATGCCCTCCTCGTGGACGATTTCTTTACTCTGATACAAAAGTTTGTATTCTATATGATAACTAAAATGCATATCGTAAATATCTTCTTTTTCAAAAATAGTTAAAATGAAAAAAGATCAAATAAGTGAGAAGTTCTTATATTTCCCCTTCACCATCATACCATACAATTGGCCCGACCAATTAAATGGCAGAAGTGAGGATATTTTCATATTTTCAAGTAAAAGCGGGGTGTTTTAGATATATAATCGAATCATTTGCCTACGTGATTTCCTCTTATTAGTTGATCGGACTATTTCAATAATTCAACAGCCTGACAAAAAACTTCTCCGAAACCATTGTGTGATATAGACCCACAGAAGACTAATGAAAAGAAACGATAGGCTGGTCAACCGTGGCAGTCCATGATTTCGGGGTTTTTCTTCAACAACTCATCCATAGAGAACACTCACAGCCTCAGTCTCACACGACACTACAATCTTATTTTGAAGTGTTGCAATAATTGAAACAATCCATTGAAGACTTGGAGAAATGCACAAGTCGGTTGTGATGTCGTTTTAGCCCTCTTGATCTAGTCTGATTGAAATCAGAATGTTTTCCTTTTCTTTTTCTCTTCTTGGTAGTGGTATGGGAATGTGTGTGGGAATTAATTCATGTTATGGGCTCAACAGGGTTGGAAGAAACCAAAACCATCACAACTTTGACAAGTGACAAAAGAACTGGTACGTCAGCAACCAAAAAGAAAACCTCTACCTAAAACAACTCTATATATGCAAGCATCATTATCAACATGAACAAGAATTGAAATCCTAATGACCAATTCCTTCTTCTTTTTTTTTTTTTTTCTGTTACAAAGTAGATCTTTGATCTCGAGTGAGGGTAAATGCTTTTTACCACTGAAGCTAGACCGGGAACGGAAAGACTAAATTAATGATAACTGTTAAAAGTTTGCTGAATCAATAGCTGGATTGGAATGGCTTGTAGGTCTTGAGGTCGGAAACCACCCCGGCAATTGAGCCAGCAGCAGCAGCTATGGTGACTATGAGGCAAGCACCACTTAGGGTTTGGAGGCAAAGCCATTTGGTGCTCCATTTTGGAATCCTCTTCTGGGCAATGTACATATCCACTGGGAAGTATACTGTGAGTGGCCAAAATCCCAAAGCGCCAAGAAGTCCAACAACGTCGTTAAAGAATGGAAGGATCATGGAAATCACAGTGGTTGTGATCACAAACAGTGTCCTCCACACCAATCTGAACATATTGAGGTTGTAAAGACCGACACAAGGGATTTGGATTTTGATGTTTTTGGTGATGAATTGGCTATCTGGGTACTTCTCTGCTGCTGATTTCTCAACAAAAGCAAAGAGGGGTTGGACAAAGACTTGGTAGGCACCAACAAGATGGATGACTATGGCGGCATTGGCAATGTCAATGAGCCAGTAAGGGTTGTAGAAACCGAAACCGGTGAGGAGGTTTCCGGGGGATGCATCCCCAAAAGCAGCATAGCCCATGCAACCACACAGCATGTAGAAAAGGGTTGTGGTTGCCACACTGACTAGAGTCGCCTTCCTCATCGTCTTGGCTTCGGACGGTGGGGATTTGACAGTGTCCTGAATTTCAATCAGGATGAGAGAGTAGGAGTAGGCAAAGGCTATGTCACCAAGTGCTTGGAAGCTCCTCCATATCTTTTGAGTCTCAGTCACTGTTCCAATGTCTATTCCAGTCATGCTTCCCCTAATTGTTCCAGTTTCTGATAATTGACAAACACAGAACAAGTTTCAGTTCTTGTCTCAATTGAATACTAAAAACCAAGTTCAAATTTATAAGATCTACGTAACACTAATTCATATTTGTACCTGCAACTTTCCCAATTCCAAGGCCAAGTCCAATAGTGGAGTAAGTGAAGGACATGACTGCAGCAACAATGGAGAGCCACCATAGCTGATCAAAGTTTTCAATTTGGGAGAATATGATTTCTGCAATGCCAAAAGCAATCATATAAGGATTGCTGTTCACATGGCATTCATCTTTTCCATCACTGCTGTGGAAGCAGTTAGACCTCTTTATAGCCCTGCAAATTAATCAATAGCAACAACCCATTAGCCCAAAGAAAACTACATAATTAAAAACCACCAAGTTTTTAATCCATGAGTTCAAACACCACTTACACCATGCTTATAGATGATGCTATAGTATAGCCAATGGCAACTCCAAAAAGATTCAAGTACTGAACAAACCCACAAATCTTCACCTTGAACCCACCTGAAAGATTAAAAGTAACAGAATAAAGATTCAAGCTTTAGTATTTTTGAGAAAGATAATCTCCACCAAAAAGTTTACAGCTTGAAAATTTACCAAGGTTGGATCTGACAGCATCTGTGTAGGTGTAATTTCTCTTGCCAGTGACAGGATCACCGGTACGGTAACAAGCAGAGAGAAGAGTAGAAGTGTAGTAAGTGACAAAAGAGAACAAGAGCATCACGGCGGGACCAGCAACCCAGCCAAGTTGAGCTGTGGCCCAAGCCAAGGACAGCACACCAGAACCAATCACAGCGGTGATAATATGAGCACTTGCAGTCCAAACAGTTCCTGGACCATAAAACAACACAAATAATGAGTGTCAATTTGACATTAATTCAAGGCCAAAAGCATATGAAAATTTTACTTGGCATTTCCACAAACCGGTGAAGAACTAAAATTTACCGGTTCGTTTGAGACGGCCATCGTCATCGAAACACTTCGAGCCACTCTGTGGTTGCACATCCACAGAAACATCAAAAGCCTGGTGTTGGGGAAGAACAGTACCCATTTTTGTACTGAAAGCAGAAGCCTTTTGTGTGAGAAAGTCTCAAAAGTTTTTGGAGTATATATATACTCAAAATCTGGGGATATTAGATGAGAGAAAAAAAAAAGGGGGTCTTGTTCTTTAATGGGTGAAAGGCCAAGTTATGAGGAGGGTGGTTCAAATCGTGCTGCAACCAACTGAATCACTGACACTGATATTAAGCACACACACCAAGAAGCTCAGAAACCCAAATGATTTCACTATCCAAATTATGAATGCAAGATGGGTTTGCTTCTAAACAGTGAGGGAGATGCTCAAGAAGAAGCGTATGAGAGAACCAAGAAGCCAGAAAGTGAGATCGAATGGGATACAAAATTGGAAGTGGGAGTGGGGTATATATAACCGTTTTCTGGAGGAGGAAGCCAAAGTGATGGACATGTGGTTTAAAAGTGACCAAAAGGGCGCGTACGTCAACGACCAAACAACGCCTCATCATCGGTCCAACTTGACTCTCTCTCTGTTTTCTAGCAAAGATTTCAGTATCTTTCCCCTACCTCAGATATTTACTTGCTGCCCCCACCAGAGTAACTCTTTCACTGCTCTCCTTTTCAAACTGCATACGTATTTTCTCTTTTGCTCAGAACCGTCGACGAAGTAACAGTCACCGTCTATTTTCACTTTCGGCCAGAAGATTCGCCGTCTTACTTACTTTTGGCCAGAAGAGTCACCGTCTTGAGTTACCTAAATTCTGTGGACAGTTAATTAGTCATTTGGTCAAAATAGAAAAATACACCAATAGTATTTCAACTCTTATGCACCGACCAGTTTAATACTCACACTCTTAATGGTATCAATGTGATACATGAACCTATATTTTACATACACGAGGTACTTCCGTCAGATTTTACTGACAGTTCTGTTGAAAAAGTTAAGTGCAAAGCGCATGGACTAAAAAAAGAGGACAAACACGTCTTTTTGCATTTTTTCCTAAAATGCATCCCTAATCGATCAAAACCTCCGCTTTTCCTCCATTCTCAGAATCATCTAAAGCAACCAATTCTTGGCATAGGCTCTCTCGTCAACTCCTCTTCCACTGTCGGCGACACCTCCGCCTTCGCCCATACCCGAATCGACTGGAAGGAGACCCAGATGCCCATATCTTCAAGGCGGACCTACCCGAATTGAAGAAGGAAGACGTGAAGGTTCAGGCTGCCAGTACCGTCGCTGCCTCCGCGCCGCCAAAGCCTCGAGCTCACCGTCAAGTCGCCAGCGGTGAAGTGCTATTTGAAGAAGGTGGCGGGGATTGAGTCCGGGAGTGACCAGCCCGGACACATAATTGGCTTTGATACGAATAATTCGACGCCGAGAAAATGGAGTAGTGGTGTTGTAAGGTTGAATTGAAAGAGAGGAGGTTGAAGAGTAATCTTGAAGATATATGAATTGAAAGCTCAATCCGTAGCAACTTTTGAGAGAATGATTGACGACGCAGTAGGGATTCAACCGGGACAGAAGACACGAAGATTCTCAATGTTGAAGATGATGGCGGCGAAGACATTATATCATTATTGATGCAAAGAGAATTTTATCACCTGGGTTTTAATTTGTTCAGTTGTTCCTTTGTTCTTGTGTTAAAGCCTGAAGCTTTTAATATGGATTTGGATTAATGGGTTTCTCTAAAATTGGAAAATATTATTCCGTAAGTGATTTCTGGGCAAGCATTGATTAATGGTTTTGATCTAGCTCCTAAAAAGGAAACAAAGCATAAAGCTTTAGTCTATGTTTGACAAATGGTTTTTTTATTTTGAATGATGGAGGAGCACCTGCATCTATTTGCGTCTGGTTTACAATGGCAATGCGTTTATACCATCTGCGTTCAGGGCCTTTTTTTTATCTCCTTCAACCTCATTTTCCCTCATTAATTTGCTTCGTACCCTGCTGACGGTTTTTGTACCATTTGTTGGGTTTTGGTTGTGATTGGAGAACTGGGTTTTGGCAATTTGTTGGGTTTTGGTTGTGATTAGAGAACTGGGTTTTGGTTTAATAGAGCATTGCTTTAGTCAAGTTTGGAACTTTGGATTGAGCTGAAATCGAAATCGCATTGAACATTTTGTATGCTTAAACTTAGAGCTGAGGTCGTGAAGGTGGGAGAGGCAAGAGTCGGTTATGGAAAACGATGACGGAGGAGACGGTGATGACGAAGTCGTTGACGAAAGGGAATTGAATGAGAAGTTTGGTTAGGTTTCTGCTCATTACATGTGGTCTCTTATATGTGTTTTCAGTGCTTACCCATCGTCCCCATCAAATTAGATTTTCATTTTCATTGTGATCGAGTACAGACATGGAGGGAATGGTGGTCATTCCCTATGGAAAATGGCGGGACATCAAGGCCTGGTAGAGTCTAGGGTCATTTAAGTCATTTCATGACATTTTTTGGGTCCACGGCTTTGCCACATCAGACATCTGGCGGAGCCGTCAGCAAAATTTGATGGAAGTACCTAGTCGATAGCAAAATATGAGTTCAGGTATCACATTGATACCACTGAGAGTATGGGTATCAACCTAGCCAGTGCACAAGAGTTGAGGCACTGATGGTGCATTTTTCTCTTATAGTAACTATTAAACAATAATCACCGTGTGATAAATTTAAAAAAAAAATAAATAAATAAATAATCACCATGTGATGAAATGATGAGATTTGAGAGTACCATATTTTATTGGTTCTGAGAAATAACGCAACATATGCAAATATATATATATATATTTTTTTTTTTTTGTAAGGAGGGCCGGTGCGGCTACACTCAGATCTTAATTAATGAAACCATAGAATACAAGGGCCATAAAACATGAACCCCAAATTACAATAAGAAACGTATTCTAACATGCACCATTTAGCAAAGAGTGTTCGATTAACTACTCTATTTGCTTTGACAAAGCGGTGACACGACGAAAAGATGACTCCACTACGGAGAAACATCATAACAAGTAGCACAGCTTTTCTACTATGCTGTTGCATGGAATCTAATCCGGCGACACTTCGTTTTATTCTGCCACTAAGAGGTGGCTTCCACTTGATGACAGAAAGCCGCCTCGCTAGGCCAGGCAAGACACACAGAACGAGCAGACCTAGACTTAGCCCACCTTCGCCAACCATACTTGGATGGAGACTTATTGGAAACAAGAACCAAACTAACATTAAGAAAGCAAAACACGTAAATAAAACAGAAGCAAATGCTCAAATGGGGTCTATGAGCAAAATCTAGGCCTGGAAGACCAAGTTCACAACGAGAGCCTTCGATCCAAACCCCTCGGCCCAACTCAGCAGTTGCACTACCCTGTCACCATACCCACCGCGCAAGCGCCCTTATTGGAGCCCCACCACCATAGTGCAATCGAACCCGGAATTGGGGACACCGATCAACACCACTCCGTACCAACCACCCCCCATCTCCCACACCACCGGTCCTACCGCTCCATTACACCACCACCCACACACCCAGGATAGAGTGACGTCGGGCTCCAAACCAGAAAGAAAAGTGTCGCCGTCAACCAAGCCCTTGGGCCAACAATCTCGTCGCCCCTTCCACCGGTTTTCTAGTCCAAATCCATTTAGGATCCAAATCCCCTCCGATCTCATTCCACTGCCATGCCTCTATCCCATATGCAGCCACTGTCGTTAATCGATGGAGCGGAAAACTCCTCCCGTCCTCTATCTCCAAGCACCAGACTCACCCCTTAAGCAATCATCTTGTCCGGCCGCACGAGGCAAACGTTAGCGAGGCCAGAGGCCGCGGAGCAGCCGGACAAGCGCGGACAAGATCATCGACAAGATCTAGGGTTTCAACGCGTGGGAATGCGTTCTAGAGAGAGATGTTTAGATGTTTGTTACGGCAAAGTATATATTTTATGAACCACATATGTAAATATTTAAATCGGAAGCAAAAGAAAAAGTATAACAAATTCAGTTTTTTAGCATCAAACTTAATACTACGTAAAGTTTTTAGGCTTTTAGGGTTAACCCAAATAGTGAAAGAAACTGAGAACTTAGAATTAAACTAATTTAATAGTTCAATTTATCTCCTATATATCCATAAAATCATAATAAGACATAGAAAAAATATATAGTTGTTGCGGATCATGAATACTCAGTCTGAGACAACCTTATATTAGTAATGAGGATAACATCCAAGAATAATGTTGTAGGTTCTTACTGAAAAGTATTTAGCAAATGATGTGTTATAAGTTAATTATCGCATTAAAAATAATTCACTAAGCTGAGAGATGAATAATAAAACACGGTCTCATCATTTGTATATTAGTAAGCAAATTTAGAGGGTGTAGTTTGTGCGGTAGTAGTCATTGGGAAACGTTTACCGACACTAATGAGAAAAATTATTTGTTCCATATTTCATATTACAGTGGTGATAATGTAGAAGATGTTTCGTTAGATTGATCCTAAAAATGTCCCTGTTTACGAAAATGAGGACATCCTCACTTGAAAATTCTGATTCTTATCTATATTTAACAATTGTACACCATTCAGGAACAAGGCCAAATTAGCATAAAGACACCTTAGAATTTAAAATTCTCACAGCTGGTAAGGCTATCAGCCGTCCCTTACTAAAAGAGAATTTGGTTCTCTCATATTTTCATTCTCTTTATTAACTCATAGGCTGGAGCATATTATATGATAACTATATTACTCAAATGTTTCTTTTAAGTGCTAATCATATCAAAATAAGGGATCTAGTTCACTCACACCCACAGGCTATAGTACATTTATAGTGTCCTTGATTCATGTTATTTTCTGTCCGTGTGTTTTGGACCCAAACCAATATTTACAGCACATAAATTTAACAATTGAAATTGAAAAACACTTTTACTCAAAGATCTCGATGCAACTCAAATACTTGTTAACATTTTCAACGGTCTCTTGTTTTTTTGTAATATAAATCATATAGTTCCAATACGAGACGTGTACAAGCAAGCACTATCTTTTTCTTACCTTTGCTATCCAAACTAATCAATGAACCAAAGAAAGGTCATTTCCACAAAGCATAGGAGCTCACCAACTTGTTGTGCCTAATGTTTTACATCATTAAGAAACCACTAAGCATTATACGTACTGTGAAACCAAATGTAGAACATAATGAGATGCATATAGTATATTATTGTTAAATTTTATCTAAAAAGCTATGATAAGTTATAATTTAACTTTTACCGTGCAAGTGGTATGGTGGTTGGAGATTTCATTTGCCAGTCTGGTGGGGTGGGTTCAAGTCTCCCTAACCGCAAAATATGGTGCTTATTTGAGACGAAGTGGTGTTAGCTTAGTGGTTAGAGTATCCACTATCTAAGAGCAAGGTCATGGGTTCGAGTCACTATGAAAGTAGGAGTGAAATCCTTTGAATCTCTTAAAATATATATATATATATATAGGATTTTTCTCAGGTAAGGATGTCCTTAGTTTTTCTTAGGTGCGGATTTGGTGTTTTCACCCACTTTCTGATCATATTTTCACATCTTAACCGTTCAGTTTTTAGAGCCTAATGTATAGATACCCCCTGCAAAATTTCAACCAATTTGGTGATCGTTAAGACATCCAAAACTGCAATTTACACGAACGGACCGAATCTGTCGAACCGGAACCGTTCGTATTTATAATGGTAAATTACAGTTTTGGATACCTTAACGATCACCAAATTGGCTGAAAATTTTCAGAGGTGATCTATACATTAGGACCTAAAAACTGAATGGTTAAGATGTGAAAATGTGATCGGAAAGTGGGTTAAAACGGGAAATCCGTACCTAAGAAAAACTAAGGAAGTCCTTAGCCAAGAAGGACTGTATATATATATATATATATATATATATATATATATAATTTAACTGGTTGATGAGATTGATATAACCTAATTAACATTTTTTTTTTTTTGATTGGGGGATCAGCGTTAGTAAGTTAGCAACACAACACACTCATGCATGATATCTCAACCGAAGCCAAACTAATTCACTGCACGTCTATGGAAAAAATTCCACCACAAACTGGCCATAAGATATAGGAGAGGGGATTCGAACCCGATTGTGAGGTTTCACACCTGAAGGCTGGACCACCCGGACATAACCTTGGTGGTTAATTAGCATACATTATGTATAATCAGAGGCCCACTGGCTAGCTACCTCTAGGCTTTAGCGTGTTACACGTATACAGGTAATGAAGGAAGAACAAGCGAGGTTCAAGGTTTGACCAACCCACTCAGTGGTAGTGATATATATTCAATGCATAGGAACTAGGAAGATTACAAAGGTGTCAGGGACTGATCAAAAGCTCTTGGAGGAAACCAAATTCTAAATAGTGATCCCTTATAAGATAAAGGAGCATATATTGTTGTTCGTTTAGAATATATGGATCCTTAATAATCAGAACATCATCGTCGATCAATATTAATGGCATAATAAGCCTTCGCTCAGCATGAATATATATATATATATATATATATATATACGAATTTCCACACAAATAATTGATCTATATGACTTTATAACTATGTAGACTCAAATAATTAAAGTTCGTTGTATTATTATCGGATGATACAGTTGATACTCACATTTCCTTACTGATCACTGCAAAATATATAAATATATATATATATAAATTTAATCGTTGAAAAATGATTTTTGAATAATTCTCATGTCATCTAAAGTTTAACAATTAATTTTGTACCGATGAGTTGTGATCTAGCTCCTTCGCTTAGCTATTCTCCTGATGCTTCATCTATATACATGTGAAGAAAACGATAGAGAATCATTAATATGTTGTATGTTTGGTTAGAGACAAATGAGTAATTGTCAGTCCATCATATATCCATTATATTATCAAAATGATCTGAAATTTTGTTTGATGGTGATTAGTCTGAAATTTTGGAAATGATCACGGAACCTGATTGAGATGGGGAATAATATTTATACGCAAACTAAATATATGCAAGTATAGTTATAGGCTAACATTTAACAGTAGTACCAATATGCAAAGGGTTTGATTCTTCTAGCGCAGCTTTATCTGGGTACCATTCATTAATTCAGCGCTTTGACCCTGGTCTGTGACTCAGATGAGCTAGACAATGAGTCTATGAGAAAACAAAAGCATTCGGAAGGAATTGAAATTTGATTAATATTAACCGAGCTAGCTAGGCAATAGTATTGTATTCTCAGTTTGTCATTCTAAATTATACATATAGCCTTTGTATTATATTTTTTTTTTGGAATATGATTGATTTCATTACTAATTAAGTCATGAAAACATGTCAGAGTCTAATAGAATTTACATAATGAACTCCGAAACAAACCGGATAACCTATCTAGCTAAGCCACAACTAAACTCATTAAAGTCTAAAGAGATGCTCGCTGAACAACAAGCCTAAAACTAAGCAAGAATAATCTCGCTCTCTAAGGAAATATATTAATTTAGTCTAATATGTCAATCATGCAATTGTGGTACAAATATCAACTATAAACATCTTAGAAAAGTATATAGAAATTATCCCTACTCCAAAAGGCTTGAGTCCAGAATGTCTGAAAACCTAGAGAACGTAAGAGAGCTCTAGTCCCTCCCTTTTAGGGTTGGAACCAGCACAATCTTTAGCCTCCTCAGTAGCCAACAACCTCAGCAACAGGTTGCTCTTCGAGCTCTTCTTGAAGGTTTGCAGCCCCTCTCCAGATTTGAGCCTCCCACTAGGCCCATTTACAACCAGCGGCCCACAGAAAGAAGCCTCAAGCCCAGTCACCTGCACTGGCCCATATGCTCCAACCAGCCTAGTCAAAATGACGGTTAACCCTAATTCAAAACTAGGGTTTCCTGCCGATTTTTCTGAAAGTGGTTCTTTCCCGCAGCTTGTCACCGCCCGCATCACCAGCGCTGCCATATCGCCAGCCAACCCTAACCCCGGCCCAGCCACCGCCGGCGCTACAGAGACCCTACTCGACTCTCTTGCCGCCATCACAGATCATTGGAGACCTGCGCCATCACAGCCCGACGCCACCATCGGTGCCTTCAACTACTCAGACCTGATCCCCTCAGTCAAACGATGCTGACCCAAGAAACAGAGCCCAAAAGCCTCAAAAGCTGCAGGCGCTGACACCAACGTTGCAGTCTCGACACGATCCGCTAAACCACGTTCAAAAACACCAAACTCAGCTGAGAATATCCTCAACCGGAGCCTTCAAGAAATTGGGTCGAGATCCCATCACCGTTGTAGAAGAAACCACAGCCTCTCCATGCCCACGCCACCGTCATCTCACCTCTGCCTGGTCTAGAGAGTACGAGGCTCACCGCCGCCATCACGAAATCGAAATTTAGCCTCATCGGGTCGCTCCGCAAGTTTCGGAGGCCCTCTCTCTATATTATCGATTTATTAAATTATACATATAGCTTTTGTATGCTTCAAGTCTAACATAAAAAATATCAAGAGTTTTGTCCTTCAACTGTTTAGGAGTTCATTCACAATGCTTATTGCTAATTTTGTACGCTGACTTCTTGTTAAAAAAAAAAAAATGTGTACCTCTTTTAATTGGTAATGTGTGTAAATTTCTTCTCATGTGATTGATTTAGGAGCACACTTAAATTTTAATTGAAATTTTAAGTGCATTTTTGTTTCGTGTTTTTTAACATATGAGGTTAGATGAATTGAAATATACACATGTATATATACGAGTAAAAATGTTCTGTACATTGTTGAACATGAAGTGGAGTATTGAGGGCCGCAATGGGAACTCGGCTTTGATGCTGCATCGATCACTGTGTAAATTTAAAAGTAAAACTTTTGGAAAAGAGAGTACCTAGTTGCTTGCATGGAAAGGTAGCAGCTGCAGTTTTTGTTTAATGACCTGAGATATCTAAAACGGGCCCTAGGGGTCGTCAACCGGCCCGGCCCGGTCCATTCATTGCGGATTTGGGTCGGGTCGGGTCGGGTCTTGCTAAATTTTTTAATAATGGCGGGCCGAGCCAGGTCGGACTTTATTAAAAATCGAATGATCCAAGCCCGTCCATATAAAGCGGGCCTTGCGGGCTTTTTCGGGCCAGGCCTTGCGGGCTTTATTTATAAATAAATATTTAAAGACACAATTTTTTTTTTTTTTAATCAAGCTTTGGAAATTCATTGGATAATGATCAAATACAACCAAAGATAATAGATCTATATTGTACCAAAAAAAATCTATATTTATATATAGATACTAATTTATTGATAATTAAATTTTTAAAGACACTAATTTTTTATAAATTTATATTTATACATCATACACTCTAAAGAGCAACATATAGCAATTCAAAGAAAATGAGAAAACCGACCGTTGGATGTGATTATTACAATAAATTATATGTGTGGTTAAAAATTTAGTCAATTTCACCGTAGTTTCGAACTCGATCGGATTAGTCAACCGTAGTCACTTGCATGTTTTCTTGGTTGACTGATGGCGTGATAACCGCAAAAATTGCTTATTTTTTTACATCACGTTTGTAAATATTTCATCGATAGATGTGAGTGGACATAAGATAAAAATTTCAATTTTAATTACAAATACATTGACCAATACCAATTTGCCTCTTAAAGTTGTATGACTTGTACATTGCATTTAAATTGTTGAGGTTCATTTTAAATCAAACATGAAGTGGAAAATGAATTTGAAAAAACCAACCGTTTGATTGAGAGACTGTAATATTTTATAGTGGTTGTAAAAAATCCAGCTAGTTTGGTTTTCGTTTCGAATTCGATCAACTAGGTTAAACCTAGTTACTCTTATAAACCTATATTTATATATCACACACTCCAAAGAGAAACATCTATCAATTCAAAGAAAATAGAAAATCGACCGTTGGATTTGATTATTACAATAAATTATTAGTGTGGTTAAAAATTTAGTCAATTTCACCATAGTTTCAAACCCGATCGGATTGGTCAACCGTAGTCGCTTGTATGCTTTCTTGATTGACCGGTGGCGTGATGACCGCAAAACTTGCTTATTTTTTTACATCACGTTTGTAAGTATTTCATTGATAAATGTGCATAGACATAAGATAAAAATTTCAATTTTAATTACAAATACATTGACCAATACCAATTTACCTCTTAAAGTTGTATGACTTATATATTACATTTAAATTGTTGAGGTTCATTCTAAAACAACCATGAAGTGGAAAATGAATTTGGAAAAACCAACCGTTTGATAGAGAGATTGTAATATTTTATGGTGGTTGTAAAAAATAAAGCCAATTTGGTTCTCGTTTCGAATTCGATCAACTAGGTCAAACCTAGTTACTCTTATAAACCTATATTTATATATCACACACTCCAAAGAGCAACCTCTATCAATTCAAAGAAAATGGGAAAACCGACCGTTGGATGTGATTAATACAATAAATTATGAGTGTGGTTAAAAATTTAGTCAATTTCACCATAGTTTCAAACCCGATCGGATTGGTCAACCGTAGTCGCTTGTATGTTTTCTTGACTGACCGATGGCTTGATAACCGCAAAACATGCTTATTTTTCACATCATGTCTGTAAATATCCTATCGATGGATGTACATGTACATAAAATAAAAATTTCAATTTTATTACAAAGACGTTGGCCTATATCAATTTGTCACCTAAAGTTATATGACTTGTACATTGCATTTAAATTATTGATGTCCATTCTAAAGCAACCACGAAGTGGAAGATGAATTTGGAAAAACCAACCGTTCGATGGAGAGATTGTAATGTTTTATAGTGGCTGTAAAAAATCCAGCCAATTTAGTTCTCGTTTCGAATTCGATCAACTAGGTCAAACTTAGTTACTATTATAAACCTATATTTATATATCATACACTCCAAAGAGCAACCTCTATAAATTCAAATAAAATGAAAAAACTGACCGTTGGATGTGATTATTACAACAAATTATGAGTGTAGTAAAAGAATTAGCTAATTTCATCATATTTTCAAATCCGATCTAATTGATCAACCGTTGTCACTTGTTTTTTAGAATATATATGCACATATTTTCTATAAAAATATGAGAATTTCTACACACACACACACACATATATATATATATATATATATATAAATATAAACACACACATACACACATCTATATCTATATATATATATATATAAACACACACATAGTGCACACACATATCTATATCTCTATCTCTGTATATATATATATATATATATATATATATATATATATATATAAGCACACACACATATCTATTATATATATGTGTATATATATATAAACATACACACATACACATATATATTAATATATATATATATATATATATAAACACAAACACACACATATATATATATATAGGATTTTTCTCAGGTAAGGATGTCCTTAGTTTTTCTTAGGTGCGGATTTGGTGTTTTCACCCACTTTCCGATCATATTTTCACATCTTAACCGTTCAGTTTTTAAAGCCTAGTGTATAGATTCCCCCTACAAAATTTCAGCCAATTTGGTGATCGTTAAGACATCCAAAACTACAATTTACACGAACAGACCGAATCTGTCGAATCGGAACCGTTCGTATTTATAATGGTAAATTACAGTTTTGGATACCTTAACGATCATCAAATTGGCTGAAAAATTTCAGAGGTGATCTATACATTAGGACCTAAAAACTGAACGGTTAAGATGTGAAAATGTGATCGGAAAGTGGGTTAAAACCGGAAATCCGTACCTAAGAAAAACTAAGGAGGTCCTTAGCCAAGAAGGACTATATATATATATATATATATATATATATATATATATATATATATATATATTCACAAACACACACAAATATATATAATATATAAAAAATAGTTTACAGACTTTTACGGGCCGGGCCTAGGCGGGCTTTTACGGGCCGGGTCGGGTTTTTACGGGCTTTTTAACGGGCCTCCATCGGCCCACCGAGGTGGGCTTTTGCGGGTTTTTTGACGGATCGGACCGGGCTTTTGGTTCTCCGGGCCGGTGGGCCTCCATCGGCCCACTTGATCCGCGGGCTTTTTGATAAGGCCTTAAAACCTAATCTGACACTAGTCAAAGGTCTTCCGGGGACAGCTGAATGTTCTGGGCATTGGATCAAATGCATGTTTGAACATATTGTCTGATGTCATTTCTGTATTATTGGAAGGTAGAGAATAAATAACCTTCTTTATCTGCAACAGCTAGCACGGTGGGTTTTAGTTATTTAAGTGCTTTGCATGTTCCACTTTCTTTCGAAAGCGCTTATAAAGCAAGCACCTACTCTCAAACTCAAAAGAAAATTCAAGCACTCACTAGTCAAAGCGATCGATCATAACATGTACTTTAAATTTTTAATGAACACAAACATAAGCTACAAAGTGCAAACAAGTTGATTCAATTCTTTGTATTCTCTCATTACCTTATCAGGTTTATTCTCTTTGAAGTTTGAAGTTCGAACTCTGCTTTCAAAGCACGTGGATGCAATCATACAAACAAGTGCATAGCCAATTTTCTTTTTAGTACGTATCTTTGCTTTAATTTTAAGAACTACTATACTGAAGGAAAAATGAGTTGTTATGGAATGCAGATAAAAACTTATTGTTTTCTCCTCTTATATGATTTGATATGAGTTAATTTTACATATATATACATGTATAAGAGCATTTTTAACAATGCCAGTCATTTTTTAGTCAAATTTTTAGCTAGTCATTTTAGAATTATGTCTGCATCAATGCTATCTATTTTAGTTAGTTTTGAATTTATATTATTTTTTAAATGAAGATTAAATAGTTTAAATATATTTATAAATTCATAAAATAACTTAAAATGAATATTTTAAATTATAGAGAGCCTCATCCCACTATCTATATTTAAGAGCAAGACAACTAAAAGTTATAATAGAGAGCCACTTAAGAGTCTGGTGCAGCTGTTAAAATAGATAAAAAGCTAAACATGTTCTCCAAAATAGCTAAGGAGCTAAAATAGAGAGTCTGCTAAAGATGTTCTAAACGATTCTCAAATATTGAAGTACTTAATACTAGCAACAATAATGATTGATGAAAATTCACATACTTATGCACGTACTTCATGTACATGAGTTTGATCTTTTGAAGTTTGCATCTTCAAATCAAGTTTGGGAACAAGTAAACAAAAAATTTAAACAAAAAATTTACAACTCAATTGATACCCTACAAAACCTGTAAAGATGGCACTCCATATTTTTATGATACCTCTAGTTAACTAGAGTACAAGGATTAGGTGTGGGCGTGTGGCTGCTAGCTCTCTACTTCTCTAGATGCCTTATTTGCGTCCAAAATTTCCAAGAAGTAAATATCTTTGGCAAGACTTTTTAAGCATCGATCATCACTAGCCCACCAGCCGCACCTACCTAAGATAAAGATACCCAAACTCCCCTCCCTGTATTCCATTATCCTTCACTAATCCTATTATACAGTAGATACCCAAACTGCCCTCCCTGTATTCTATTATCCTTCACTAATCCTATTATACATTTCAACATTACATGACAAATTGAAAATTGATTTGCCTTTGTTTCTTGCGGACCAAGGTTTTCTTTTTCTTTTGAAAGGAGCAAGGATTATGTTCCCCCAGAGTGTGTTTCACTCTGTTTTTTTTTTTTAACAAATGGAAGAACGGAGAGACTTAATCCCTTAACTTCAGAAAATTGATTTGCCTTAATAACGTAGATGGAAAGTTAGTAAAATATATCATCTGCACCCCATATTGGATTAATTGATAATGTTTTATCTTACACTAATGTGACGAATTAAGTTATTAAACCTCTAGATTAATCATAAGTTTCTTGGGAACATTCTTGAACTGGGCCCTTTAAAATTTGAGTGCCAACACTCCCACACGCCTCAAGATTGGTCCTTAATTCTTTATAGTTTTATACATCCTTGTGCTTTATCTAAAACCCAAAAAGTATTGATAGATATGATCATCCAATATGTGTGTTATCTTTCCAGTTCTTTTCATATATCTTAATGCTTGGGTGCATTTATATGTAGCACATAGCGCCAATGAGAGCACATGATTATATTGTGTCCATAAACTCGGTTTAAAGGAAGTGCAATGTACACATCCCAATCTTTTTAAAATCATGAAGGCAAAAGTCTCTATCTAGATATGAGTATATCCAGTGCTGCCTTGCATGCAGGAGTGACATTAATTGGTCCCCATACACTATCTCTATTCTGTTCCCATACATTCACCGGTCTATAAAGATTTCTTTGGTTTCATTTTTATTCTTTATAGGCCAATGAAAGCATTGAGATAGAATGAAGATAGTGTAATTGGGAACAACTGATTTTATCCCGTTTCTCTCACTCTTTTCCAAATGACATAATGACAACAACAAAAAATTAAATAAAAAACTATCAACTTTGAATACAAATTCGTTATTTTGACAAAAATAAGCACAAAATCAATGTAAGATTATATAGTCCTATTAGGCGGAAATATAACATTTTCCGACCTCGTTAAGTCTGTATTAGGGTTTATTATTTGGGGCAGGAAAATTGTTTCGCATTGATGAAAACTACAAACCTACAGTTACCGACATGTGCTCTATTATTATTTCACTAGAAAATCTAAGACATTCGGAACTAGTGTCTGGAAGTATGTGGACTTTTGAGAAAAAGTAGCTGCTTTGTTGTGATGTCATGTTAGACCCTTAACTCGTTAAATAGATTTATAATACTCTTGCATATACTTAACTACAAACTCATAAGACTCTATACATGTTGGTTCTAGATCAGGCAATGGAGTTTTGTTTTCTCTGGAAAAAGACAACTATTCCCAGAAAAATTTAAAACCTATTGAAGTTTACGACCTAAAGCGACTTAGTTTAATACTGATGAACTCAGTAGTCGGGTTTAGTTAGATTCTAATTGAGTTAATTGTGTTTGAAATATTCCTTGCAGTAATTAAGTAATAACCGACTTTAAATTAGTAGATCATGATCAAATTTGAGAGGATGTAATCAGTCTTCCGGTTTAGTTAGGGTAGGGTACTTATGTTGTTTCTAGTTTTCGCGTCTTCATATATTTCTTTGAATATATTGGAATCACTTAATGTCAAAAAGGCAAATAATTAAGAAGAAGTTATCAGAAAGAATTAGGTACCTAGGTGATAGCTACAAGTTTCCGCATAGATATGTTGACAAATATTGAACCAAGAACAATATCATAATTTGGCGTAGGCATATATAGCATAGTTCATATTTTTCTTTTGGAAGAAAAACTCAAAAATGTATAAGAAATAGACTATTCGACCTCATTGGAGAGTGATCGAATTAAGAGTCAACAATTATGTAATATAGGACCCAATAGAAGAAAGAAATAATCGAAGATATATACGGCGGTCAACTATGGCAGTCCATGCCATGACTGCTTTGCACATTTTTCTTCCATGTCTTTTCCATCGCTAAATATTTATGAAAGATGGATCATAAGTTGGCTGGGAATGAAGAACAAGTTGCAGCTCGTGCTAGTTGATTGTGACACAGTGGTGACATCACCACATCCATCACCCACTTCTGATAATATGGATAGCCCCACTGTTGCAGTGTAGGGTTTGAACTGACTGACGTTATGCATGGCCGGGTAGGGTGTTTGTAGTGTCCGTGTGGTTGACCGTCAAGCTACCTAGCTGGGTCGAGCAGTACATGTGCCTCCAGCTGAGAGAGACTACTACTGCTAGTGGTGGCGGTAACTTAATCACGCGGCGATTCGAAGGATCTGGAGTTCTGGACCTGCCTGGCGGACGATTCCGACGACTCCTAAATTTGGATCATTATGGACTTGGAAAGACTCGTGTCTCTTGACCGGCCACAATGTCAGTGGTGTCCTTCGCATGGCTATCACGGATGCATTATTTGGTTCAGTGGGTAATATGGTTAAAACTGATCTGTGTCATTGTCTCTTACAACCCTAGCCTCCAAACTGGACACAATGAAAGAAGTTATGACTTATGACCGCTGTGGTACTTCTTTGGGAAGGTAAAACCAAAAACTTAGGGTTGGCTAGTATAGCTGCACTAGTTAATAAGAGATTTTATTATTTTGTCAATTAAAACACATTTTAAAGATCATAAGTATCCGTGTAGTCGCTGATTACCGGGAGAAGTGGGATCCGGGTAGAAGCCTTGGTGATCTCAGGGGGTCTCCTCTTCCCGGCGGTGCTGCTAAAGAGGTGGGGAATCGGTGGGTGCGAAATGGGGTTGTCCTTTGGCCGGATTACACAATGGTGTGGGTGTCGCACCCCACTGGTGGATCTAGTCTGGGTGGTGTTGGAGTCCGGTTTTGGGTCCTCGACATTCTTCGAAGCCAGGGTGGTGTGGCAGACGACAGGCCATCTTTTAGCGGCTTGACGAATATGGGGAGTGTCACCGGTGGCAGGGTCGTTTGGCCAGATGTTGTGGCGACTGGGAAATGATCCAGTGGGCTATGAGCTCAAGTTGTTTTGGACTTGGGTCGGAGCTGCAGTGGGTGGACAAGAGCAGTAGGTTTTGGGCCTCCACAGTTTTGGATCCGAATTTGGGATCCGGGTGGTGTTTGCAAATGGTTTTAGATCTGAGATCCGGGTGGATATTGGACTCGGCCTACAACCCATTATCTTTTGTGGGCTGTTTGTTTTTTATATTGGAATAGGGCTCTTGTGTTTTACTAGTATTGGATCCAAGACCCTATTCTATGGTATTTGTTCGTGAAAGATCGTATGCCAACATGGCTATGGTCTGACATCCTTGGCCAGCTTTGATTTTTAGGTGGGAGAGTGCCTTCATTCCGGCGCCATGTTGACTTTGGTCAATTTGTGCGTTGGAGTTTGATGGGTAGTCAAACCACTGACTACTCAATTTACTACACCGCTGCAATCCGTAGTGTAAAATCAGCGGTTGCTGCTCTTGCGTTATTATGTTTTTGTATTTCAGTGTATTTTTCTTTTCGTATTGTTTGCTTCTCTTCTTGATGTCTTTTGGCATCGTATCGTTGTAATATTTCAGTTTCAATAAATGGTTGACCTCCTTCAATTTTTTTTTAAAAAAGCTCATCATTCGTAATGAATGACTTTGTTCTAATTAACAAAACACCGAAACCTTGAATGAATTTTTTTAAATTTTATTTTGTTTTGATTTTGAAAAATCGTAGAAAAAAATTTCATGATTTTTAGCTCCACCAATTCAAAAAGTGATTAAAAATCATAATTTGGTGAGATAATATAAATATGCGATTTTGGTAAAAAAAATCATGTGGATAGTCCATAATTTTGGATAGAAATAATGGTTTTCGATATTTTTTTAAAGAAAGTTATGGGGTCTAGTTAATTTATAGTTTTTTTTTTATAGATTCACCTTCATAAGAAATGAACAGTATTATATATAGGGGTTTTTGACAATTTACCCTAATTCTAGGGATTTTTTTCCCACTTACCTTATTAAGTTTTTTTTTAATTCCCCTTTACCCATAAACACTCTAATAAGGTCTTCCCTAATACTCATTAAGTTTTATTTTTATTTTTTTAAGATTATTTTACCATCACTCTTTTGTTACATAGAGAGAGAGAGAGAGAAAGAGAGAGAGAGAATGGAAGAAAGAGAAGCCATAGGAGACTTCGCTGGAGTTCAGTCACCAGCAGCGGGATTCCGAACACCGGTCGCCGCCCACCGGACTTCTCTGAAAATCTAGCCAGAGGTCCCTAAAGAGGTTGTCGAAGATTTCGCCGGAAAGGTTCATTGCTCCCAAATAGACATGTATTGCCCCCCTCCTTCCCCAAAATAAACCTCTATTGCCACCCAATAGAGGGGCAGTAAATCTCTATTGCCCCCGAATAGACTTTATTAGGGGGCAATAGAGGTACCTCACTGGAGTCCCGAAGGAGGTTGTGGGAGATTTCATATTGGGCCGAAGAGATTTATTGTCCTCCCTAATAGACCTGTATTGCCCCCCGGTAGACCTTTCAGTCACCGAAATGAAAATTAATCTCACTAACATTAAACAAATAAAACTTTGATTAAGGACAAAAAATATGGAGATTACATCAATTCAAAACATTTATTGCCCCCCAATAGACCGTTATTGCCCACCAATTTTTTTTCTTTTTTCTTTTGGACTTCTGCCCCCATTTTGCAAATATATATATATATATATATAAATATAAAAAAATGATTTGGGCACCGAAGTCTTCTCCCTTCGCCGGTTGCAGACATGGATTGTGAGATGTGAAGAGATGGACGCCTGATAGACCAAGTCCCATATGATCCATCTATCTGTTACGTGATTTTGCATACTTCTAATTCAAAAACACAATCGAATTCAATATATTCAAGTCAATCTCTCGACGGAGGAATCAGGAAGTGAGGATGGAAACCACGACCTTTGGGCAATGAGGTTGAGGGACTGGCCTCAGACTGAGACTAAAGTGGCCGGCTTGAGGTCTTGGACAGACGATGTGACGATGCCGGCTCCACCGCCGCCGACTGCTTCGAAGTCATCGTCGTCGAATTCAGACTAGGTAAGCTGGAGTTGATCGAAACCGAAAATGGAAGAGAGAGAGAGAGATCGTATGCTTTGCTGGAAATGAGAGTAGGAGATCACGACCGGCAAGGCCATTGGAGCAAGGACTGTGACAACTCAGAGCGAAGAGGAACGATCAGATAGAGAGAGAGAGAGAGAGAGACACAGAGAGAGAGAGAGAGAGAAATTGGATTGAAGGAGGAGGGAGATAGAGAGTGGCATGATGTAGTTTCTTAATTAGGTTAAGGGCAAAATGGTCATTTGCTATTACAATTTAGGTGAGAACGAAAATCTGTTGCTGGGGTAAGTGAAATAATTTTAGTTCATCTTGGTGCTTTGAGTAAAAAACCCTTATATTTAATATAAAATGCTAATTAGAGCAAAAGTAACAGATTAAAAAAATTAGAGACTTAAGATCACACTAATGATTAAAATAATGTCACGTAACATGACATATATTTTTTTCAATAAAGATGTAACATGAAATATTAACACATCAGGTACACTATCGTTTTTATTTTATTTTATTTTTTTATAGTTATCTCGGCAGTAAATTTGCTAATGTAGGGGCATAGAGCATTTGAGATGTTGATTATCTTTTGTCTTTTATCCAAAAAATTTCTACATGTAACTACTTCCTGCACTGTGCTTGATAATTTATGTGTGCTTTGCTGATGGTGGTATTGCAAAGTTGGGCAATACTCGAACAATGGCCTATGAAGGTTAAAAGCTTAGACTTTCGTTGGAGGGTACTGATCGATTTGATTCGATTCACATAAATATCCCAAGTAGGATCGATCCAGCCAAGGTAAGTCCAAAAAGTAGGAGAAACCTTTTGCACACATAAAATAGACATGATTGGTTTAAAAAACTTGTTACGCTTCCAAGTTGGTTTAAAAAACTTGTTACGCTTCCAAGTTGGTTAACTTTCTGTGCTGTAACCAACCCAGTCTCATTTTCAAGAAAGCCATTGGTAGGAAACTAGGATTTGTTAGGTTTGGTGCATATCCCTCCTTGGTGGAGACATTTTGCATGGCATGAATGAATGTATGATATTAATGGTTTATGCATTTAAGGTGACAACTTATGCATGGAAAATTGGTGCATGGTCAAGTGCATGCATTGTGTATAAAACTATAAATGTATGGTCAAGTTGATGCATTGGGAATAAATGCATGGTTAAATTCATGTATTGACCTTTTAGTCTTCCTAAGGAGTTAATATGGGAGATGGGTAGTTGATTCATGAACGAGCATTGATGAAATAACTCTAGAGACTTCTATCAATGGCTATAAATGAATGGAGCTTGTGTGGAGGCAAGCAAGAGGTCAAGGAGCAACTCTAGAGGGTCTTCAAGATGTAGAAGATATGGAGAGTTGTGTTCAAGGGTGTGTAGAGCTCTTCTGATAGAGTGATCTTCTAGGATGAGAGAAGGTGTACAAGGAGTATCTGTTGGATACAAGGGCTTGGGTTGGATATAAACTTAAGCAGTGTAATCTTATACTAATGTAATTCTCTCATAGTGAATATGAAAGCTCTCTGAAGACGTAGACATGGATTTTGACCGAACCTCGTTAAACTTGTTGTCTTCTTGGCTTGGTTGTTTCTTCTTTCCAAAACTACTACTAATATTTGCATGGCGGGGTAACAGGATTCATAGGACAATAGGCACAAACAGATAAATCAGAATATCGAAACAACCAAAAAACTGAACCATGAACCAAAAAATCTTAAACCTGCCGCTTTTACAAGGTTCCATCTCTAATGTGGTAGTTTAGAGAAGTTAGATCTCTTTTTTCCATGCAAATATGAATCACAGCCTAATCAAACAAAAGCAAGCACAATACAGCTGTCTATGGTTAAAGCAATCACAAGAAATTAAGTTACATTATCATACAACAGAGTACAGACCAATAGATCGATTACTACAGAGAAGTTGAGTTGTCCATGATAGAGCATTGACAAGAAGTTTAGTTTTCTGTCAATTGTCTACGAGCAAGTTATAGCTAGGCACTGTACTCCAGTACGGACAAATACAGACAGCATCCAGCATCTTGCCTTGATTGAATGTTAAAAATGGAATTACAATCAGAATCAGGGTACGAATGATTGCATTCGACGCATATCTACACTACCTCTCATGTCATATCCCTAGCTTCGAGTACCTCTAGCGAGTCTTCAAATATCGAGTTAGCTGTGTGGAGGTCTGTGACAACACGTGACATATCTTGCCATGATGTTTTTCATGGGAAGGGGTCCCCTGTTCACAGAAGAAAAGATTTACAGAATGAGAAAAGGAAGCGTGAGAAGAAAATAATTAACAGTTTCAAGTTCATGAAACTAGTTGAGAAGAGGCATTATAGATCATGTTGAAAATACTAACCAAACATGAGAATCATAGCTGTTGTTACGGTTGTCACCCAGCACATATACATGGCCTTCAGGCACATACTGCAAGTTCCCCAGAAGTTATAGTTATGTGTGGAACAAAGATTGCAACTTTTAGGCTCGAGAAACTAATTAATATAAAATAAATTAGTAGTGATACAAGTAAATTTTGTACTGAAATATTATTACACTATAAAAGGCTCCTGATGAACCCAAATATAAATAGGGATGAGAAGGTACACAAAGTAAAGGAGCATTACTGATGATTGTTTTGAAGAATTTGTCAGATCAGCGCCTACACATTTTTCTGTTAATGAACAGTCTGCTGGAAAATGCTATCAAAGGTGCAGTAAATGGAAACAGAAATTGGTAAAAGACATGGTACTCACAGTTAAATCTAATACATATGTGGGTGGTTCTGCGATAAAATCTTCCTTCTGTGCAATTCCATTGACATAGAGCCATCCATTCCGAACCTGCAAAGGAGTTGAATGAAAATGTGAAAATATCCAGTCAATTGAACCTGATGCATTTTTACACCAATTGGTCCCTATTGTCCTGCATTTTGAATAAGTAAAAGAAAATAATATGAAGCCCATGTACCAAAGAAAGAATACGAGTCCATCCTTTTCTGGATACAGCCTAATAACATTCACAATAAAATGTTAAAATCTCAACAAATAGTATACCTCAACCAAGTCTCCTGCTTTTGCAACAATCCTCTTTATGAAAACAATCTGTTCTAAGTCTCCATGCTCCTGCAGGAAAACAAGCGACAGAACTGAATAAAAGCTCTTTGTGGCCAAGATGAGTAAGAGTTACAGCATTACTCCAAGAGACTTGAGCCAGTGTATGCTAAATGAACTAACCTGTGTTGGATCTCGAAATGTTACAATATCATGCAAAGCAGGGGTTCTGAAGTAATATGAGGCCTGAAAAAGTTACCAAGTTACCACAATGTTAATCAAAACTATAAGTAGAAATGGTAGTTCTTGGTAGATTAACACCTTAAAAAATCAAATATATCAATGAAAGAAAAAGTTGTAATACACATACAGATTTTTTTTATGAAAAGGGGCCACGGGGAAAACAGAGGTTTTGGTGTCTAGTATTACCATTTAGACTGAATCCCGGAGCTTTTTAAAGGAGATTGAACATCTTTTACAATGTCAAGGGGTTCAGGTATGAACTATGAAACGCCAATTGAATTGATTATTGCAGCAATCGTGTCAATCATAATATTATACTGAGTTGTATACTCACAAGTTCAAACTGATATAATTTCAGAAAAGTAGCTTAGGAAGGTTTGTTTTGTATTTCATGGGGAAAAGGTCAAAACTCTTTTAAAATTATGTTTCTCAGAGGAAAATTTGTAAGACATCCATTGTTCACCTACTGATTTTCCAACTTTCTGAGATAAAAGCTCTATTTACGCAAGCGCCGCAGATAACATGAGTTGTTCATTCCATATTGTCATTTACTCCTACATCGCAAATGACTACTAATCATCTTGGCACTCAGCAGATCCTGAATGGTACTTTTTGTAACAACTTTTATGAAAAGAAAAATCAAGAAAGAAGAAAGACGAACAAAGCCAGGGATGTAAGGATCTCCCCCAAAAAATCATTGGTAGTCCTGGCTTATATGCAATATATCGGTTACCATGAATGACAAAATATCAATTAACAGAAGATTTTCTGCGGCTCGTGTATGACAACAAAGGATGACATAAAGTTTAAAACAGATGAAGGAAAAATGATCTACCAAGAAAAACAAACAAACCAGGGACCAATCATACAATAACCACCAAGAAAAAAATGCCAAGAGAGATGATATCAACTCAACTAAAGGCTACCAAGCTATGAGCAAGAATGCCACTGTGATGCAAATATTTATGGAATATATGATAACTCACTGACTCTAATGTCCCAATAGAATGTCCGAGTACTTGTCAGTAATAGGTATTTACTCAGAGCTGGAAGAAAAACCAAGAATAAAATTGATTGCTGATAGTTGCTACTAGAATGAAGCTAGTCTGACAACCACCATAACCACCTCTGCCCCAAATAATTTCACTTGATGAAATTGCATCAACTGCTGGAATGAGTCAATCTCCTAACAGCATAAAAGAACCAAAGACACCAGTTCTTTTTTTCATCTCCCTCACAAGCAGGCCTATCTCAGATCCATAAAAAGACCAAATATGTGAAATTCTAATTATAATGGGAGACTGTAATCGCAAAGCTCCAGAACTCAGGATTTCCTGATCTGCTGTCATGAAAAATTGAAAATGTTGTTGGTTTTTCAATGCTCCTAAAATCTTAAACTGTTAGGATATACACCAAAAGTCATCTTGCATTCAAGCACCCAGAATACAATGTAATCTTAGAAAGAGTTCACTCTCTACCATCTGTCCTCAAACCACCAGATGTACATTGGTCCAAATCTAAAAGTACATCCAATACAACAGGATCCTGATATTACTACAATATTCCCAAGGGAAAATACTATTAACGTTAGTATGATCATACAATACATTGGCCAGTTACACAAAGACTATTGGATGAACACAGTGATGGTGAAGACAGAGGATTTCTAAAGACTGCTGGCACAAAGAGAGTCTTTGCATACACATTCACAAGGTCAAACCAGGTAAACATTTCAACACTATTACCAAAAATCAAGATAGGAAGGGTCATGCATTATAGCTGTCATTTCTTGGAACACAAAGGAAAGCAGAATCCAACCACTGAATAATGTATGAACGACTTTACAAAAGAAAAACCCAGAAACGAAACATAAAGGGTTCACCTTTTCAACCAGGACTCGATCACCAACACGAAGAGTCGGGTACATGGAAGATGATGGAATGAAGCGGATTTCTGAAAACATAGTCCAGAGAAGCACCACGACCAAGAGTCTCATGAACCCATCGAGCCCCGGCCACCGGAGAAACTCCCAACTCTGACACGGCATCCACCGCAGCGAAGGGTACGCAAGGAGGCACTGGTACAAAGCAGAGGGCCGCAAGAAGCTCATTGCAAAAAGATTGAAACACACACACAAAACAACAACAAGAACAAAAATTAAGAAAACAAAGCTTGGATCGAAAAGCTTCAATCTTTTGCAAAGGGGAAACAAGCTAGTGATTGTGGGTTGTGATCGAACTACACCGTTTTTGTAATCTAAGTAATTGTGATCGCCGTGCCCAATTGCCCATGAAAAACTGACTCTGCTTCAGCTTCAGCTTCAGACAGAGAGAGAGAGAGAGAGAGAGAGAGAGCGAGAGAGAGAGAGAGGCAGAGAAGAAAGAATAAGAAAATGGGTGGAAATGTGAAATATATATTGACTGGGTATATTCTTGGAGGAGAAGTTGTTAGGTTGTGAGAGACAGCTAGCTATGTTGTGATGGTGGTACTCAGGTACTGTGGAGCTCCCCCACATCTTTTGAGTTCTGTGAAGAAGCCCCCACTTTAACTGTCCTGGACTCCAGCAACGACCAACGACCAAAAAGTACTTGGATATTTGGGGGCGCAATCTAGCGAGTAAAGACTCGATCTTTGTAGTTATTTTTTGTTTGAATTAACTACATCGGAAACCTTTCTGTTTTTGGAATAAGAGGAAAAATAGTAAGAGATAGACAATTAAGTAATTTATAATTTGTTTTATTTTACTCATCTCGAACGATTCCAAACATTAGTTCTTGTTAAATCTATCATTATGTATTTTAATGGCACATGTAGATGAGTATTGCATTAGGAAATAGGAACCAACAAATGGATCAATCTAAGAGCAAAGGTTTCATTCAAGAGGAATTGAAATTCCTTCTTGGGCTGAAATTTTTTTATTTATTTAAGTCTAATTTTTTATTGGACCATCTTCAACAAATTAGTTATTTTCACATGGAGGCCCAACTGCTATAAATGACAGATGAAAACAAGTCCAACCCAAATGTCATTTGTCATGCGGATGACAGTTTTGTTTCAACCTATCAAATTTGACAGTGGTTGAGTCTCATGTCTTTTATTTTTTTATTTTTAATTAGTTCTCTCTCTTCTCTCTCTCTCTCTCTCTCTCCTATCCAGACCAAAGTAACAGTCTGTAGATCTGCAATTTTGGCGTAACAGAAGCAATACTACCTGAAATTTTGAGAATATATCAATAGAAATCTGATTTCAATGAGGTTATTACTTGAATCAAAATTTTGATTGGTGTATACCCAGAGCATCAGATTGTTAAAAGATGTGAAGATCAAGAAGGGGAAAAGCAGTTTGGGTTCAGAGGAAGAAGATGATTGCTGGGTAAAAGGATCTCTGAAAAAAGAGATTTAGGAGGATCAAGAATACCTACACGGCTAAACCCAAATAGTACGTCTATGGCTGGCGATGATTGATCGATATTTGGATTTTTTTTTTTTTTTTTGAATATGATGGGAAGAAACAACCCAAACAGGAAAGGAAGATAGAGAAGGTAAGAGAAAACAGTCCAAACAGATGGGATGAGATCTGAAAAGGATGGTCGATAGTCCTCCACTGTCTTTGATCATAATCTTCTCAAGATCTTTTGTCTGCCTTATTTACAAGATTAAAGCTTAGTTTGTGATTGCTGTGCTGTGAGAAGAAGCACTTCCAAAGTTGCTGTGAGAGGAAGCACTTCCGAACTTGCTGTGAGAAGAAGCAGTTGAGTGCTTGGTAAACTGATTTTGAAAGTGCGTGAGAACAAAAAGCAATTTCTTAGTGTTTGGTAAGTTAGAAGGCAAAAGTGCTTTAGCTGAGTATAATTACCAAAATAGTCATACATACTAAAATATGCTATTAAAATAAATAATATTGTTTTTTGATTATGTAACCATACCAAATCAAAGAATTGCTCATGTATTATCTCATGTATTATCCTTGTACTCTTGCTTGGACTGAATAAAAAATTTACTTTAAACTCTTAAATATGCATATTATGTTCTACTATTACACAAAATAAATCCAGAATACTTGGATTAATTTTCTGACCATAGTTCAACGAGAACCATTACACAAAATATATTAAAGTTACTTGAATTTTGCAACTAAATGCTAAGTAGATGCATTCATTAGACTTTGTGCAATTGTATTTCTTAACATCTCCATTTCTTGTCTTCCCGGACATTTGGACTTATATAGATGTAACATAGTTTCATATATGGGAAGCAGTCAGCTTGCAGCGCTTAGATGAGTCATTTTTAGGGAAAGCCTTCACTACATGGGGGATTTTTCCTCTGACAAGCAGCTCACTTCCTTGGAAGAAATCCAAAGGATCTATGCTTGGGGTGCTAAAACTTCCAGTGAGACATTCTCCTCCTCCTTCATTTGGACAAACACAAAATAAATTAGCACATAAAGCCTAACCCAACAAACATAATTTCAAGTCAAATTGAAAATGCTTGTATGAAAAAACTTTCAAGCAATGACTCACAAGTTTAGGTCTATGATGTTTAAATGAGTTGTTTTTCATTTACAATACAAATGTAACTAAAGCAGTTGCATTCAAGAACATTTCCAAGGGTCCATTGTGCATGTTAAAACTTCGTATGTAAATATTCTGGTGTTTAACTAGCATTAATGAAGACACAGACAACCATTTAATCATAGGAATATGATTTGATTGATGACAATAGTATACATAATTATCCACTCCAAAACATTAATTAGAACAAGGAAGTTAACGTGAGGCTCCTTTAGTCTCTAATAGCAGGAACAATATCCCCCAGAACAAGCAATTAATGTGAGAAATATAAGAAGAGTAACGTGATATATGTCTTCGCACAGTAACCAATCACAGTGGAAAGAATTGCAAACATAACCCAAAGTTGGATAGATACCTTGTAAACAAGCTACGAGATACACACAGCTTGGCTCCAACATAGTTGTAGAAGCATAAGCTTCTCCAATGCCTACTTCACATTGTATTTTATTTTTTTTGTTGCCATTGATAGCAATGGAAACAATCGACAGAGTGGATGGTATCTGCAATGTGAAATTGTCCTCTGCTTCAATAATTCCACTTCTATCCATTTCTCTACCACTCAACTGTTACGGTGAACCCTGAGGAAGCACAAGAGCACCATTAGTACTAGCAATGAACCAGATCAAAGAAAACAAATTAACATTTGAAACATACATTTTCTTCATACCTCAAGTTTGGAGCATCATACCCAGCAAGGCAAATCAACATGCAATATTAAAAAGTGGTAAATATCAGAGCCAAGATGCAGAAGCACACAAAGACCACAAAGATGTGAGGAGAGTGAAAACATCAACAAGAAAGAAAGAAGAAAGAACTAGGGACACTGGGACATCTAGTAGATTAAGAAAATAAGCAAACCTCATACACAGGCGGCAAAACATAAAGCTTTACAGTAGCCTGCGCCTCGAATCTAGAATTTCTTAATCAATCACACTAATCAAAGAGATGAAATTAAAGGGTGAAATAATTGGAGGAACGGAAATTGAATTGAAAGAGAGTGGAAAACCACTTACCCGTCTCTATGTGCTTTGAAGATGTCGGAGACACAGAGAGAGAAAACCTTGAGAAGGGCGAGATGGATAGTCTGAGAAAGAGGGTTTACCACTTATCCGTCTCTATAGGATTTTCTGAAACAAAAAAATTTCTATCAATCAAACCCCTTTGTGAATCTTGTGCAAAATCTACCAAACAAATTGAGTTTTTACCTTTAGAATCTGGAGACGACGCTGCTCTTTCAACAACATGGTGAGGATGATTGATGCTTGAACCAATCAATGATCATGGAGAGGGAAGAAGGAGAGGTGCGATCTGTTTTTGACGGCAATTTGGTAGAGGATGGGAATGCGTCTGTCAGTAAGCTAACCCTACATGCTCGATGTAATTTTCAGAAAAGGATGCGGACAGAATTGAAAATTCGGTATAATTCATTAACCTTGCACTGTTGCTCCGTGTTTTTCACAGAAGCAACTCTAAAAGCTAGGATTTTTGGCTTCTCAGTATCAGCTTCTAGGAGAAGCTATTTGGCCCAAAAGCAACTTCTAGAGAACTTTACCAAACACCATCCAGTAAGCCTAAAAGCAGAAGCAGCCCCAAAAGCAGCTTCAAAATCAATCCCAAACTAAGCCTAACTGTGGAGGTTTGGTTAACCTTGACACACAACATGCTTTGGTCGATCTCGTGCGACCGTGTAAACCAAGCCTGATCTTCCTATCAGAAACCCTTGCCAAGAAACCCTTAATTGATTCCATCACCAAGAAATTGGGATTCAAGGACAACATCTGTTTCCCACAGCAGAGAGAATCACAAGGTATCGCACTACAAATCATGACACACATGCAGAATTAGAACGTCATCTGCACACCACATTGATGCCATCATTGGTAAATCTGATAACATGGAAAAATGGAGATTTACGGGCATATATGGCTGGGCTGCCCGGACTGATAGAAGCAAAACATGGGATCTTTTCCTCTCCCTAGCAGCAGAACCATGCTACCTCCCTTGGCTAATGGCTGGGGATTTCAACGAGATTATGTCTCAAGCAGATAAGTCAGGGGGAGTTCCAAAAGCGTCTACTCTAATGAGGGAGTTTCATAGCACTATGGCAGCATGTGGACTGATTGACATGGGGTTTATAGGCAGCAAATTTACATAGAGCAACAAATTCACCAAAGAGAGGCTGGATCGAAGTTTCCAGACCACGCAATGGAGAAGTAGGTTACCTTACAGTAGAGTTATCACACTTAAACCCAGTGACTTCGATCATTGCCCTATTTCGATTGAAATTAGTGCAGAGAAGTTGCAGCATCGGAAAGTTCCAAAAATGTTTCGTTTTGAAAAGATATGGCATGGTAATTCAGAATGCAAGGAGATTATCCAAAAAGGCTGGGCGCAACCTACTACGGGGAATGTGTTACGGCAATTGAGTTTCAAGATTAAGGCTACGGGGCAGAAATACAATGGCACCAAATTGATTTTGACAAACAAAAAACTGAAATGCATATGGTCCAAGAAAAATTGAAAGATCTCATGAAGCTCCCTTTTTCCCTGGAGCAGTATGAAGAACAAAGGGAGTTACATGTCAGGCTTAGCCAACTTCTTTCTGAACAAGAGAAATATTGGAGGCAGAGATCAAGAGCAACTTGGCTCAAGGAGGGCGACCGTAATTCAACCTATTTTCATAGAAAAGCTAGCAATCAGAGGAGCAGTTTTACTATCAGAGGCTTGAATGATGAGCAAGGGCAGTGGCAGAATGAACCGACAATTGTATTTTCAAGATGTTTTCACTTTTGAGGGCTGTAACAGTGAGGCCATTAGCACTGTCATTGATGTAACACCCACAAAAGTAATCGAGGAGATAAATGCCAATCTGCTCAAGCCGTATAGTGATGAGGAAATTAAAGCGGCTCTTTTTCAGATGTATCTGTCGAAAAGCCCTGGTCCAGATGGTATGTCACCATTCTTTTTCCAAAAATAACGGTCTATTGTTAGTATAGATGTCCATTTGGCAGTGAAGAGCTTTTAAGAAAAAGGGGAACTTTGGAAGGAGGTCAACTTCATACATATATGCTTGATACCAAAAACAAGTCTCCAAAGATAGCTGTTCACTTTCGACCTATAGCCCTCTGCAATGTCATTTGCAGAATTACTTCAAAAGTAGTAGCTAACAGACCAAAGCAGTATTTGTCTGAAATAATCTCGCCATTGTAGAGTGTATATGTGTTGGAAATTTTATGATTTAAAATTAAAATATATTTTATTTATTTATTTATTTATTTATTTTGGGGGTTATTTTTATTTTGTGTTTATTTCTCTATTTATGGTTTAACGATTTTATGTTTTAAATATATGATTATTATTTAACTGTTACACAGTTAATGAGGCTATTGATGGTATGGTAAGTGTGCCCTATATAAGGGTACGTGGCTATGGTTGGAAGACATATAGTGAGACATGAAACATGTACATGTGTGGGAGTTTAGATTGTCGGATAATGAGGGTATACATGACGGTATAATCCACCATAATGCAACCACTCTAGCCAAATACCTCTACCAAAGATGATCTTACAAACTATACATATACATACTTTACTTATACACCGTTTTGAGTGCACGGGTAATTAAGGTTCAATGGGGTTTCTTAGCTGCACGACGGAGCTTGAAGAGTTGTTGTATCTTGAGGGAAGTTCATCATTCAACCCTGTGCAGTAGGGGACGAATTTTCTCTTAGGACAGTGCGCTTGCACGCCTCGACTCAATAAGTTTTCCTATATAAAAAACATATATATTATATTATTTTCTTATTTGATTTCATTTTCTTATCTATATTTCTATTCTTATTTCCCAAGATATAACTATATTATTTTATTTTAATCTTACAGGAATTCCGTCCCATATTTTTTACAACAATCTAAGAGAAGATTCGTACGGAATCTCTGTTAACTTGTTAATCAAATCTTTCTATATTATTAGTCACCTATTCTGCACTATTTCTTTATACTAATTGTCAATTCTATTTTGCAAGTTTTGTTCCGAAGCCGCAGTTGAAAGAAAAGTCATACAAGCATTATGGTCTTGTGCAACTATGACAAACCGCAACATGTAATCAGGTGTCCTATCATTTAACATCAAGGTTATAACCAGGGAGTATGAAATGGTTTGTCATTAATTCTATTCTAGTATTCTACTGTCTCTTATTTATTCTGCCATCGGCTATCTAATGTCTATCATATGAAGCTATCATTCCCTTCAATATTTTAGTGACAATTTTTGGGTTGTTGAATACCTTCATATGTGCATATATGTATATAGACAACTAACCAATTACAATTATTTTTTATTATTAATTGCCGGTTTGTGGTTGATGACCATGAGATAGCCTTGTTTAACTTGTTATATTTCCCAAGTGTAATTCATATTTGTTTGTATTATATTAAGATCTTTCGTACCCACCAGAACTGCTACTATGGTACTAGTTGAGTAGCAGATATATTTATTCCCGTCAACATTGTTACTAAACTTTCATGCATAATATTGGTCACGTGGAAAAATCCTTGTCAGTTACATGATAATAATAATAATAATATTTCACTGTAAACTATATATTGCATAATAGTTTGTAGACTATAGGCATATGTTTCTTGCATGCCAGCATAATTTGTGTTTAATGGCAATGAGTTCTGTTAGAATATCAGTTTAGCTATTTCTTGTTTTAATTTGTTTTGGCAATCAACACATATTACCTTGAGCAATGACGGTAAAGAAACGTTTTACTATTGAGGTATGTATATCTTAAATATGAGATACTGTTTGAAATATACGAGTTATTATTTCAATGCACTTATATACATGGTAGTAAAACTTTTGCGTACCATTAAATATGTTAACAATTATATTATGAATGCGATTGACCTTAAAGTCTATTGCAACTCTTTATATGTTGTCAAGCCAGTTACAAATGACTTTTGCCTTTTGTTTCGAGAAGTTTATGTTTCGTTGCAGTTACAGATTATAATTAATGATTATTTATCCTTTCTTTCATATCTAAAATGATGTTGCTTCAAATTGTGGTGATAGTATTAATTTTGTCTCATTATTAAAACTTAATTGAGTTATTAGCTATAACATTTATTGAGAATCTGAGTGATTGCAGGAAAGAAAATAGTGATCGATGGTAAGTTTTTGTAATACCCGCAATTTTCATTTTAAATTCGAGTAATTGTGTTGAACGATTATTATGCGAGTTCACGAATATTATTCGATAATAATTCACTTTTAGAATTATCGAAGTTTCGAAACGATTATTTTTAACGAAAAACTCGAAATGCTCGGTTTGAGAAATCGACTTTTTCTACGTACAAAATTTGGAAAAACTTCCTTCATGAAAGTTGTAGAGCTCGTCTATATGAGTCCGTACACTTAAGGAACACGAAGATCGGATTTTTTCTGAATTAGTTATTGAATTTAGAAGATTTTTCGAAACGGGTATATATAGAAAAAACCCTAGAATTTTTTTGCGAAATTTCTTTTTTGGTCCGGCCTCCATTTCTGTTTTTGGAAAGCACTGTAGCTTTCTCCCTCTCTCTCTCTCTCTCTCGCGTCGTCTCCTTCCTCTTGGCCGAAACGAAAGCAAAAACAGGGCAAGCTCCCTCCTCCTCATCCGGCCACCCCACGACCTCAAACCTCCTCCAAGAGCTTCGTCTCAACCTTGCGCAGCTGCCAGAGGCAGCCTTGCGCCGCGACACGGCCGGCAGCGGCGGCGGCACAGCCCGAACCGAAAATGGTCGTTTTCGGTTCGATCTTGATATCTTGAGCCTCACATCACCATTTCACCTCAACTTCCTCTACAAGCACCGAGAAGGACCGGAACTGGGTCGAACGTTTTCACGTTCGTCGGAGCTCGACCCCGTACGGATCTAAACAACCAACTTTCGATCCAAATATCTCGAGCTATACACGATCGTTTCTTGTGATTCTTGGCTTGTTGAGTTCGCAAGGAAGTTCTGAACATGTTTCCAGAAGGGATCGATGCTTGAGGTTGCAGTTTTCACGTCGGTTTTCAAGCTCGCCGGTTTCTGGAAATTTTCCGACCGCCGACTGAAATTGGTACTTTTTGATCCCTTCCCGTCATTTTTTGATCTTGTGCTAGTTATGAAAGTTGCTCAGAATGATGAAATGAAGGGGACAAGCTCGGCCCCGACACCATTGGTGGTGGTCGGTGGCGGCTCTGTCCCTAACTCCGGCGGCACTTTCCGGCCACCTCCGGAGGTCTAAAATTTGGTTTCTGTCTATTTTATGATTATATGTTTCATTACGATCATTTTGGCATATTATACGTATTTTTCGGATATCGTATAAATTAGTTATGAATTTTGTGATTTCGATCGATTTCGATCGTTAGATTTATGATCTATGAAATTAGGACCGTCAGATGAACTTATGATTTTGATATGATGATCATATGACTGTCCCAGAGGCTTTGTGTGGTCATGGGCGAAGATCCAACCGTTGGATCTTCGTATATGTGCAAAACGGTAATTAGGGGAGCGATTCGTGAGAATCCGCTCGTCGGATTTTATTGTAAATTAGAATCCGGCCGTTAAATGGTAGTTAAATTATGTGTTGAAATTATTGGCTAAATTCGAATCACATTTGATTAGGTGATTGACGGATTTTATTTGAGTGGGCTATTTCGGCGTTAATTATATTGTATTGAAGATGCAGCGGGAATTTCGAGGTGAGTAAAACTCACGTGGTTCATATTACGAACCGAGCGTTTTAAATTTATTTATTTTTGGTAATTGTGTGAAAAATATTTACAGATTAAATATTTGTTTTAAAATTTCATGGACTTGAATCACTACGGTCCATAGGTAAGTAGAATGAATTTTTAATTATACAAATGAATTTCATGATTTTCTTATGTGAACTATAGATGGTATTAGTGGTCATTCCTGAGTGGATGATTACGTATATATATATTTACGTGGAAAATATATATTGATGAGTGGATTGTTGAGTGATGATATGATTGAGTTGAATTGATGAATTGATTATATTTCAATTGTGTAATTCCATAATAACATGGTGTATCTTGGTTGGGTTGATTTCAGTATGTGATATTATATGTTGTGCTCATTTATGGGTTTAGGGTCGACGTAGTGACCGGTGTGGGGTAATCGGACGCTCTAATCCTGGATGGATGATGGGATACGATTGGTTGAGTATGTGGAATTATCGGACGTTCTAAATATGTATATAGGTATACATATTGATGAAATACGATAATGATAAATATGTCGGATGCCATAACGGGCTACGATTCAGTTAGAACTCTAGTCTGTCAAGTACCGTATTTTTATAAATATGATGTTGAGGGTTGTGAAGAAAGATGTGAGTGTGGATTTGTCTTGATATATTGAATTGGTGTGTGATTTAGATTGTTAGTACTTGCGGATGTGGAAATTATTGGGTGTTGTTGTGTGTGGGAATAATTATGAATTAAATTAAACAATAGTCCTTTCCATTTACTCATACGAGCTTTCATAAGCTTACAAGGTTTTGTGTTGTTGCAATCCCGGTACACTATTCAAATGGTGTAGCGGATATTCCTGCAGGTCAGGATAATCAGGGTGGTGACCGAGCTGTTTAGGTGTTATAGCAGTTTTTGTTATTTCATTTAGTTGTGAGGGGTGTATGCTCATTTAGAGCTTTACAGTTTATTTTGGATTTGAGTTGTAATAATTAACCGAGACTAAATTCGGTTTTGATTTTATTTCGTGTGGTGAGGTTGTTAAGAAAAGAAATTTTTAGGATGATTATTTTGAGTTGTTGTAATTTCATGTTTCGGATTTTGAATTTTTATTCTAAAATTCGGGGTGTGACAGTTTTCTTTTACTCTAAGAATTTTTAATTTGTATATACATTATGAGATATTCATATGCTACTTTATGTTAGCTTCTGTGTACACAAATATAATTGGTTATCTCATAGACGAGAATGCTCCAAGAATACTTGTAAGTTTAATCTGTGAGAAGATTTCATTTTGCTTTAATGAGTCAATAAGAAGTTATTTTCAATTTCAATAGTGGGGGTTACTATTTTAAATTTTAACTATTTCATTAGTATTCTTTAATGTTTATTATTAAGACTTTTACATAACTGATTTTGTTATGACTTATGAGTATAATTCTTTCATGAAGAGCATCTATCTTGGTGATGTGGGGGTAAGCTCTAGCTATAACTCCTGTAAATATTTATAAACATGTCTTTAAGAACATTAAATATCAAGTAATGTGGGGGTTATGATTTATATTTCTAGTCATCATTTACTATTTACTTCAATGATATTTTTAAATGCCCTATGGTAATGTTGGGGTAATGCTCGTAGCAATTTATCATACGTGATTATTAAATAATTAGTGCAAATTTATAAATTTTCTTGTTCCCATATTGAGGAAAACACTCCTATGAGAAGTGTGGCTGATGGTTTATTTAAGGCTTGCAGATAAATTAAAATGCAGGTTTTGCGAGCTAAAGTGACAAGCAAGATATAACCAAAAAGGAAAAATAAAATAAATATAATATGACAAAAGTCATATAAACATGCTTCACGGAGGAGACCCCTATAGTCTCGAGGAGGAGACTATATATAAAAAATTGCTGAAGGGGGATATGCTTAAGCCCACAAGGGAGTCACCTAGGGAAGTAACCCAACTTCTGTGATTGGAGATCCCATGAAGGAAGTTCAATGTGGTAGAAACAATCCATATTACGTGACGCAAATATAGCACACATAAACTTTAAGGATATATCCAAAAGAGATATTATCCTATGCATCCCTAAGGCATTAAGTGCTATATTAAATGTGATGTTAGGAAGGGAAAACAATGATACCCTGAATGAGTTTCGAGGCGGGCAAACTCCCGCGGGGTTCGGGCACACGTACCCTTGGAGAACTCACCTAAGTGAGAGTTGTTAGTGAGGCCGCGACAATGAGAATTGGGCTGTTCTCTAATACTCTGATGAGAATCAAGATACGCGCACGGCCATAAATGCGCCAACACGCGAACCTGTCTAATTACCCGTATTGTGTGTGTGATATGTTGAAGTTTCGTCAAAGGTATCAAAGTTCAAGACTGTGTCACTTTGGTTCCTCAAATGGAGACTATCACACTAAGCTAGGTTCAAACCTGAAAGGTACCTATGCCTATTGCACAGTAAAAGCACTCACTTATTTTGTTTTAAATGAACTTATTTTAATTTTAAATCAGTGGGGGATTGTTGGAAATTTTATGATTTAAAATTAAAATGTATTTTATTATTTATTTATTTTGGGGGTTATTTTTATTTTGTGTTTATTTCTCTATTTATGGTTTAACGGCTTTATGTTTTAAATATATGATTATTATTTGACCGTTACACAATTAATGAGGTTATTGATGGTATGGTAAGTGTGCCCTATATAAGGGTACATGGCTATGGTTGGAAGGCATATGGTGAGACATGAAACATGTACATGTGTGGGAGTTTAAATTGTCGGATAATGAGGGTATACATGACGGTATAATCCACCATAATGCAACCACTCTAGCCAAATACCTCTACCAAAGATGATCTTACAAACTATACATATACATACTTTACTTATACACCGTTTTGAGTGCACGGGTGATTAAGGTTCAATGAGGCTTCTTAGCTGCACGACGGAGCTCGAAAAGTTGTTGTATCTTGGGGGAAGTTCGTCATTCAACCCTGTGCAGTAGGGGACAAATCTTCTCTTAGGACAGTGCGTTTGCACGCCTCGACTCAATAAGTTTTCCCATATAAAAAACCTATATATTATATTATTTTCTTATTTTATTTCATTTTCTTATCTATATTTCTATTCTTATTTCCCAAGATATATCCATATTATTTTATTTTAATTTTACAGGAATTCCGTCCCATATTTTTTACAACAATATGTACCAGGGTAGCTAATTTCAGATAATACTCTGGTGGCTACAAAAACGGCTCACTACATGCATGAACTTAGAAGTCAAGAAACAGGTTTCTTTTCCCTCAAATTGGACATAAGCAAGGCTTATGACTGTCTGGAGTGGCAATTTATCCAAGCAATGATCATCAAATTGGGTTTTCATTCTAATTGGGTAAGCACGATTATGAAATTGCATAAACTCAGTTGCTTATTCTCTTCTTATACAGGGATAACCTACAGAAAAGGTTGTACCTACAAGAGGGATTCGGCAAGGTGACCCGTTATCACCTTACCTTTTTATCTTATGTGCTGAAAGGTTGTCTGCATTGATCACCAAGGCAATTCAAAACAACAAAATTGCAGGCCTCAAAATGTGCCCTCAAGCTCCAACTTTACATCACTTATTTTTTGCAGATGATAGTTTCTTGTTTGGAACAGCTACTGAAATTGAATGTGTAAGGTATAAGAAGCTCCTTGATGTTTATGAGAAAGCGTCTGGGCAGAAAGTTAATTATCAGAAAAGCAGTGTTGTCTTTAGTCGGAATGTGGAGATGGCACAGCAAAACAGGTTGGCTGCCATCTTGGCTGTAAAAATTATTATTATTATTTAGGGTTTAGGTACCCCACTGCGTGTTGGAAGATCAAAAACAACTATTTTTGAGTACATCAAAGAAAACCTAACCAAGAAATTAATTAGCTGGAGGGCAAAAATCCTCAGTTGTGCAGGAAAGGAGATTTTAATCAAAGCAGTGGCACAAACTATGCCATTGTATGCCATGAATTACTATTTGTTACCGAAAAGTCTCTGTGATGATATTCATAAACTGTGTGCTTCATTTTTTTAGGGAGATACAGATGATAAAAAGAAGATACATTGGAGGAGCTGGGAAAGAATGTGTTTAACTAAACAGGAAGGAGGTATGGGTTTTCAAGAATCTCTACGCCTACAACCCTAGCCATGCTTGCAAAGCAAGGTTGGAGATTAATCTCAAATCCTCAATCACTCATTGCTCAAGTCTATAAGGCTTGGTACTTTCCATATAGCTATTTATGGGATGCGGAGTTGGGAGATTCTCCTTCTGTCTCTTGGAGAAGTATTCTCACTGGAAGACCTGTACTGAAAGCAGGTGTACAATGGAAGATAGGCAATGGAGCTCAGGTAAATATATGGAGTGATCGTTGGATCCCAATTGTCCCTTAATATCAATTACAGAAACCGCTCAATACTGCTTTGAACATGGTAGAAGAGCTAATTGATGGTGACACTCGAGAATGGGATCAGACTTTGGTAATGTCTCTCTTTCCTCCATATATTGCTGAAAAAGTTTTATGCATCCCTATTAGTAGACGTGAATGTCATGATAAACTCATTTGGAGCTTGGAAAAGAAGGGATTCTACGCTGTGAAATCAGCCTTTTGGATTGCTAGAGAACAAGTCCTGCAGAATTTTCTTTCTTCCACTTTGAATGGTGATCCTTACAAAGAATAGTGGAAGCAACTATGGAAAGCCAAGGTGCCAGGCAAGGTTCTTATCTGCAATTGGAGGGCATGCAATAACCTCTTTCCCCACAGAACGTTTGTTAACTAAGGGTTATACTGGAGATATGACATGCTTACCATGTCATCACCACATTGAGGATGTTTCACATGTGTTATGTCAGTGTCCTAATGCAAAGTAACTCTTATCTCAAGCACCACCTTTTAATCTGCAGCATACCTTTCTCCCTAGAATCAACTTCAAAGAGTGGATGCTAGAAAGAGCAATAGAACTTAAACTGGAAGTGTTTGCAAGGTTACTAATGTTCAATTGGGCATTATGGAAAAACCGGAACAATGCTTTATGGAATGGTCAAGTTCAAACTGCTTAAGATCTGCTACTTAGTAGTTTCACATGGCTGAAGGAGTTTCAGTCACTCATTGCTCAAGTCTATAAGGCTTGGTACTTTCCATATAGCTATTTCTGGGATGCGGAGTTGGGAGATTCTCCTTCTTTCTCTTGGAGAAGTATTCTCACTGGAAGACCTGTACTGAAAGCAGGTGTACAATGGAAGATAGGCAATGGAGCTCGGGTAAATATATGGAGTGATCGTTGGATCCCAATTGTCCCTTAATATCAATTACAGAAACCGCCCAATACTGCTTTGAACATGGTAGAAGAGCTAATTGATGGTGACACTCGAGAATGGAATCAGACTTTGGTAATGTCTCTCTTTCCTCCATATATTGCTGAAAAAGTTTTATGCATCCCTATTAGTAGACGTGAATGTCATGATAAACTCATTTGGAGCTTGGAAAAGAAGGGATTCTACGCTGTGAAATCAGCCTATTGGATTGCTAGAGAACAAGTCCTGCAGAATTTTCTTTCTTCCACTTTGAATGGTGATCCTTACAAAGAATAGTGGAAGCAACTATGGAAAGCCAAGGTGCCAGGCAAGGTTCTTATCTGCAATTGGAGGGCATGCAATAACCTCTTTCCCCACAGAACGTTTGTTAACTAAGGGTTATACTGGAGATATGACATGCTTACTATGTCATCACCACATTGAGGATGTTTCACATGTGTTATGTCAGTGTCCTAATGCAAAGCAACTCTTATCTCAAGCACCACCTTTTAATCTGCAGCATACCTTTCTCCCTAGAATCAACTTCAAAGAGTGGATGCAAGAAAGAGCAATAGAACTTAAACTGGAAGTGTTTGCAAGGTTACTAATGTTCAATTGGGCATTATGGAAAAACCGGAACAATGCTTTATGGAATGGTCAAGTTCAAACTGCTTAAGATCTGCTACTTAGTAGTTTCACATGGCTGAAGGAGTTTCAACAGGCCAGAGGGATTGAACCAAGAGCAAAACAGCTTGTAGGGCAAAAATGGAAACTGGTAGAAGAAGGGAGACTCAAGCTAAATGTGGATATAGCCTTTATACCAAACCAACATCATGGTGGAGTTGGTGGGGTAATACGAGATGCAGCAGGACAAGTCAAAGCTGCTTTCGTGCGTCCCATTGCACATGTGGCCTTACCAAAGCAATGTGCGCTTCTGGCTATTAGAGAAGGTATGGATCTTCTTCTCTCATTACAATTACATAATGTTATAATTGAAAGTGACTCTTAGAAGCAGTTAATGAAGTTTCCAGCCCTCAATATGAGTTACTAGCCAATAGAGGTTTAGTTGATGATATAAAACAAAGTTAGAGAAGGCTGCAAGGTATGAAAATTCAATACACTCTTAGATCATGTAATGCGGCGGCTCACCGCCTAGCTGCTTTAGGTTTTGAGGCAGAGCAAGGTTTTGTTTGGTTTGAACAAGCACCCGAAGATATTTGAGATGTGCTTCTACATGATTGTGTTCAACTCAGTTGAGTTCTATTAATAAAGCTCTTTCAGTATCAACCTTAAGACTGTCTAACTGATCAAGATGAATGAAGAATTATTGATATAAAATTATAAATTAATGGTAGGAAATCTCTACATTGGATAGTAAATTGAATGATGTAGCTCATGATTGAGGTACCACATATGAAAACAATCGTACCAAAAATATATTAGTAACATAATCATTGGGAATTAGGCGAACTAGGATAGATTAAATTAAGTCTTAAAATTAAGACTAGAATGTCCATCGGTTACTTCACCATATTATTGTTTTTAAATCTCTATTATACATCATATTATGCACATGCCTTAATTATTCATATATTCAAAATACCCTCTTTTGTTGTAGGAAAAAGAGATTGAAGAGAAAGTAGATGTATATTCCATTGATAATAGGACCTTCTATTTATAGAGAATTACAAGCACAATATCTTTGAGTACAAGGAATCCTATTCTAATTAAGACTAGGATATTTAGAATAATCTATCCCAATTACAATTAGGATAAGGAGATCTGTTTGGGCCAGACACACTAAATATGAATTTCCCTCATACCTCACCCTTGTGCTGTCTAAACATGAATGTTGTCCATGGTGTTTCTTATATTGCCTCACTAAAAACTTGTCGAGCAACAAAAATCCAGTGAGACAAAGATAACCTTGGTCGAAGAGGAAAAAGAGTTCAACACTATCAAGCCTCCCCCTGATATATCAACGTCTCCCTCTGATAGCTACAATCATCTGAGTTCAGATAATTTCCATAGACCAATCATACTCATATGTATCTCGAATGTGGATTTAGACAATGATTTAGTGAATAAGTCTACCATAATATCCTCAGATCGAACTTAATTCACTTTAATCTTGAAGAGAGTTTGTTGGTTCTGATTGTAGAAAAACTTGGGGGCAATATATGCTTAGTATTGTCGCCTTTGATTAAACCTTACTTCATTTATTCAATGCAAGTAGTATTATCCTCATAAATGCATGTGCTTTCATCTGTGGTAGACTTCAAACCACACGTACCTCAAATATTCTTAATTATGGACCTAAGCAATAAACATTCACAAACGACTTCATGAAGAGCTATAATCTCTGCATGATTCAAAGAAAGAGCAAGAGACTATTTAGTTATACCACTAAGATATTGTGGGATGATAAACACATAACCAGTTTGAGAACTTCCTTTGTATGGATAAGAGAAGTATCTAGCATCAGTTCGTGGTGTTTAACTCCCATATCATAGAGCAATGGTGGCCCCATGATATGGGGAGTCTGATTCCATCATATCAAGCTTGATTTTCTCTATGTAGGGATTAACTAAGTCCATATCTATCGTACCTTTTACATATCGAAAGATATTCTTTACATCAGTCCAATGGTGTCGCATTGATGCAAAGCTATATCTAGCTAACAAGTTCACAACGAATGAGATATTCAGTCTTGTGTATTGTTCTAAGTACAATAATGCGCCTATTGCACTTAGATAGGGAACTTCAGCCTCTAACACATATTCGTCATCAACCTTGGGACAAAACAAATCCTTTTTTTGGTCGAGACTTCGGATGACCATGGGAGTGCTAACAAATTTGACTGTATCATTATTAAAACGTCTAAGCATCTTTTGTGTGTAAATCGATTGATGAATTAAAATTTCATCGACACGGTGCTCAAGTTCTAAACCGAGATAAAATTGTATTTTCCTAAGATATTTCATCGCAAATTTGGGTTTCAAGTGCTCTGCAGTTTCCCTTAACTCATCTAAAGTTCCAATTATGATCATGCCTTTAACATATACAGCAACAATAGCAAATTTGGAACTTGTCTTCTTAATAAAACTACACGGGCATAATTCATTATTAATATATCCCTTCCCAATCAAGTAATCACTAAGATGGTTATACCATATCCGTCCATGTTGCTTTAATCCGTAAAGTGAGCACTTTAATCTAATCGAAGACGCTCTCCGTGGTCTAAAACTACTAATTTGGGTAATTGGAATCCATTAGGAACTTTAACACACACACACACATATAGATTATCATAGAGATATGATGTGACTACATGCATAAGCTGCATGTTCAGTTTTTGGAAGCTACCAAACTGACAAGGTAGCGGAATATTATAACTTCCATTATGGAAGAGTATGTCTCCTCCAAGTAAACTCTGGGGCATTAAGAGAAGCATTGCGCCACAAAGCGAGCATTGTATCTTACTATCTCATTTTCTCATTACACTTCCTAATGAAGACCCATTTGTGTCCAATGTGTCTTATGTTAGGAGATGTGGGCATTACCGGCCCGAAAACCTTCCTCTTTGTTAGCAAATCAAGTTCAGCATGGATCACATCTTTTCAGTTAGGTCAATGCTCTACATTGGCACTCATCAACGGAGTGGGGTTCGATGTCATTAGAATCAATAATTTTGCGTGCAGCAGAATATGCCAATATCTCATCAATGATGATCGTGTTTCTATCCCACTTCCCATGTATATTAGTGTAGTTAACAAAGATCTCTCTACGCTAAGGAGTTCGTTCTAACGTTGAAGCATCCTCTAACGATGTCTCTTGGACATAACCATAATCCGAAATTTATCATGGGACATGTTTTGAGTGTCGATGATTAATGGATTGGGTTATGCCAAATTCGCTTTCTTCGTAGGTGATGTGTTTTAAAATGTTACTCGCAAGCGCACGAATCAATTGTAGCAATGAAATGCAAGAGCGAGGTCGAACCCACAAGGACTGTATGAAATAAGAAAAACTAATCAAACCGAAATTAACTTAATGCTAACCTAGTTAAATAAAAGTTGGATGTGATATAGTAAACTAAAATAAAGTCAAAAGATAAAAATTACCTTGATGATGAAGTAACTAAGGTATCGGATTCCACCACATTACTAGTATTGTCTATCAATTCCCAAACTAGGAGTAGCAATCTAGAAATCAATCTACTGCTTGCTCAAGACAATAACGCGCACATGAAAATGATCTAAAATAGGCTCTTCTTCGGTTCTTGATTATGAACACCAAAGCATCACATGTATACAAACTTATTGAAACTACAAAAGATCAAAGTGTGTGCTAAGCATCAGTGTGCAACAAGCTCATTTGAATGACAAGGGATCAAAGGAGTTCATATCAAATATTTTACGAAGCCAAGCATGGATTAATAAAAGTGACTTCCAAGCTACCAAAAATGCATGACATTAAAGGTGAAAGGAACAAAGATTTTATTAATGCATTTTGAAGCAAGAGTCATAGGCATGAAAAACATAATTATGGGAATAGAGATAGATAATTAAATGAAACTTATTTCATAATGTGGTTTCCTCCTTAACCTTAGTTAAGGAAATTAGCAATCCATAATACAAATTGAAAACATACTTAAAACAATACAATTCATCAAACAAAGAGTAGCTAAAGAAAGGGAAGAATAAAGATCAAGAATGTGTTTCTCTAATTCTCCTCTCCCTCCGGCTCTTCTTATTCTCTTCAAGAAAGCTCTATTTATGGGGCAACCTTGGTCTTCATTCCAACTTGATGTCCATGTGAATTGCCTTATAAAAATTATCATGCTTGATACCAAACTTCTCCATTCATAAATGCTTTCACACATAGCATTATCATGCTTTTTTTTTTTTTTTCCATTGGTCATTCTCCATGTATTTTTCCTTTTGCTTCAATGGCATGCTTGCCTATGAGTAAAAAAAAAAAAAAACATAAATTGACTTCAACAATTGATGGCCAATATAACATACTTAATGTAATGAGAAAGCATTCCATCATTTTAAAATGTGCAAGTATGTTACACATGCTATTGGAACATAAAGAAGATATGCTACACTTATTCATCTAATGCAACTATATCACTCAAACTACTAAAAATAAGTTACTAACAAATATAAATTAGAGATATATATTAACATGATATAAAATGTGCTCATCAGTAGGGGGAGAATTTATTGAACCCATGAGTCTCACGCTTCCTTGTAGAGGTTGTGGCCTATGTTGCTATCGTGCCACCATGTATGGTGGCAGCGCCGTGCCCAGTTCTCCTTAGGGCAACCTTATGTCTCATTATAGGGATGTCTATCCTTGCAATCATGTTTGCAATAGATATATGTGATCTCATCACTTTAGTGATGTCAGAAAACATATCAGGCAATGCATTTGCTATATTATGTAGTTCGATAATTTTTTGCACTTAAATGTCAGATTCTGTTGTTTTGAGATGAAGATGAGACAAAGTAGGAATAGACCACGACAATTCTTGTCTTTCTCGTTGAACGTTGACTTTGTTATCTCCTTTTAACAATGGGAAGACTGTCTCATCAAAATGACAATCTGCAAATCTAGAGGTAAAAAGATCATTTGTCAAGAGTTCTATATAACGGATGATAGATGGAGAATCATATCCAACATATACCCATTTGTTGCTAAGGACCCATTTTGGAATGTTTTGGAGGCACAATTGCCACATAGGCTATGTACCCAATTATGCGTAAGTGTGAGATATTAGGCTCGTACCCAGTCACCAACTGTGATGCAAAAAGCGGTTGAGTAGCGATGGTTCATAGACGAATAAGTGTTGGATCGTAATTCACACACACACACACACACACATATATATATATATATATATATATATATTTGTGCCCTGAAACATGGAAATTACTTGTTTTAAAAGTCCAATTTAGTGTTGACTAATCTAATTCCATGTTTTATAGAAAATCTTGACATATAGAGAAAAAAGTGAAATTTCTGTGAATTTCCATGCACCACCACTTTTGGCGGCACAAGTACTTCATGAAGCAATCCCAGAAAATAGGAGTTTAAATGGAGCAATGAAGCCATGGACCATAAAGTACTAATGCAAAGGACTAAGTTTGATCATTTCTTTGGCCGGAAATTACAAGGAAAGTCTACGGAAATTGCTATGCAAAATAGTTGCTGCAAAGTAGAGAATTACAGTTTCAGAATCAGCTTTTTGGTAACAGTTTTGGAGAGCATTTCTTGCATTCTTCCAACTGCAGATTTACATAAAAGACCAGTATTCCTTAAAAATATGATGTTTTACTTCAACTTGAGTCAAAGAACTAGTCAGAATCATCAACGAGGCAGCAGAAAATCAAGTGCAAAATAGACTTCCTGATAAGGCAGAAGCTGTCAATTTTTCACGAAACATTTGGGAGATCTTTTTCCGCAACTTATTTGGAGTTTTTCTAGAAGGTTATCGATCATTCTTAAAGATATGATTTCATAGATCATGGATAAGTCAAGAACCATCCAGAGTCACAGCAATATCAAGTTGTACTTACATGAGCATTTGCCTAGCATAATTAGCTATAATGAGCCACGCTACTACCGCCAGCAATACCAGCTCCCGCCATAAGAGTCACCTATGGGAACACAACCAAATAGGCTACTGCCTAGGTCTAGGCTTACCCCCAGATCACCACTGACGCGCCACGCCAACACATCATCAGAAGCTCCAGAAGCTGGGAACTGAAGCATATCAGTCCCACATCGAAAACATGGAGAATATCAGCTCTCTCATCACCTATAAAAGGTTATCTCCTATCTCCTCATTAATTACGCATCTACTATTTGTCTACTGTTACCATGTCAACACAAATACATTGACTAACTTAGTCATCGGAGAAGAGAAGACCGCCCGACGTGGTCTCCCTCTGACGCCCCCTTTGTATTTCACTTGACAGGTAGAGGAGGCACTGAGAATATCAAATAATGGTCCGCCCACCGGACCTGTGTTGATCATAGCTTAGCTACCGCTGAACTTTAAACTTTAACATTGGTGCTGTCTGTGAGAATCTTTTGAACAAAAGGTCACCCCACCACCACCATGGCTAACAGTAGCAGGGGAAACGTCGAGGAGTAAACGGACCAGCCCGCCAACCCCGCGGCTAGAGTTGACCCAGCGGTCAAAGTTAATCGAGCACTATTCAACACTCTAACCAACTCTAGCATGGGTCCCCAAGGCTCATCCCAGGTCCAGCAGAACCAAACGGCAGCGGAGGTCCAGCAGGGCAGTAGTCGCCCAACGGTCTAGGACCTTACCGCTATGTACGAGATGACATTGACGGACCTCCACAAAGCAAACAGGGAGCGCGAGCAAGAGCGCCGGGAGAAGGCGGAAGCCCAAAAACAAGTGGCCACGCTAATGTCAAAGTTCGACGAATTGAAAAAGGCGCTGGAGGCAAATGGTAATATAGCACAGAGCGAACAGTCACGGAGCACTAGACGCAGTCGACCCAACACCGGCGGAATTGTACTTGTACCAATCATACAGATGCAAGTACCGCTGAACCCACCAAAATTAATGGGCCCACCTCCTCCGCCCTGCCTAATGATGGAGCAGGAAGCGGAATCACAACCAAATACCAACTACTCGGCAGGCAGAGCTAGGACTGAAGGTAACCCACCTACCGCCAGGCAAAGGCCAATCTGGCAGAACCTCCAAGCAGGGCCAGCCGGCGATGCCACCACCTTAATACTGGAAAGGATGCAGCAGTTGGAGCAGAGGCTAGCCCTGGCGTAGGCAGGCACCCCAGCGCTAATACTAAATCCGCTTTTCACATCCAGACCAGGGTCACTCACCGCCAGGATCCTGCAGGCCGTCAGACCAGCACACGCAAAGGCACTAAAGATGTCACATTACAGCCGCACGTCTGACCCATTCGTCCACATGGACACCTTCAAAAAGGTCACCAACAACAAAGGATTTGATGACGCCACCCTCTGCCACTTGTTCAGCAAAACATTGGACAGTGAGGCAATGAGTTGGTTCTTTGAATGCTCGCTAGGATCTATCGACTCATTTTAAGGACTGTCAAATGCTTTCTTTGCTCGGTTCATCCTGTTGGCCGCCGGACATCACAACACAACTCAGTTGTTCAACCTCAAGCAGGGGACAGAGGAAACATTAAAGGCGTTGTTCACCAGATGATTGGTGCAACATCTCAGTGCCGCGATCTTGATAAGACAATGGTACTGGCAGCCTTCAAGCAGGGACTCCTCAAGGGGCCATTCCTCTATCACCTCAATTACAATCATCCAAATGACGCTTATGACCATGTCATGAGTGAGGCTGTCATCCATGCACAGGCAGAATTCATCACGTACGGAGAGAGCCCACCACCACCACCAACACCTGTAAAGTCAGCCCAGCCCTCCGCCAGCCATTGGGAAATCGCGGAGTACATTTGCCCCACGAAGATCCATTCTTAATCGACGCCATACTCGGCAAATGTTCAGTAGGAACAGTCCTTGTTGACAGCGGTTCCGCTGTAAATGTCATCTTCAACGGCTGTTACAGCAAACTCCTACGGAATAGGAAATTACTACAGGATCATGAGCCATTACTTAGTTTCTCTGGTGACGTCACACAACCATTGGGTTCTGACTACATGCGACTAGTTATTGGCACTAGCCCACGTACGGCAGAAATCCACACGGAGTTCATCATTGTAGACTGCTTCAGCTCATATAATGCCATTATTGGTCGACCGGCGCTCAACAAGCTTAAGTGCATCATAGCCGGATACATGCTTCTCATGAAGTCCCTTACGCCTAATGGGACAGGCTGTGTCAAGGGAAGTCAACAACTGGCACGGGAATATTTTTCTATAACCGTGGCACGCTCGGCGCGCCTCCATGAGATCTTAACAGTGGGAAATCATGCACAAGCACCAAATATCTTTGAGGACCCTTGGGAGGACGGGAATAAATATGTCAAAAAAGAGCCTGTCAACCCAGAAACTTCCTTAAGGGTCATCAGCATCTCAGACGAACACCCTGAACGGATAGTCCGTATCGGTGCTCAGCTTGACTAGGTGATAGCGGATGAGCTCACCCAATTTCTACGTGACAACGCAGCCGTCTTTGCATGGTCCTACGCTGACATGCCAGGCATCTCCCCTGAGATCATAACGCACAAATTGAGCATCAAACCATCCTTCTACCCTGTCAAGCAGTGGCTAAGGGCCTTTGATGAGGAAAGGTATCGTGCAATAGGAGAAGAGGTTGCCAAGCTCCAGAACATTGGATTCATCTGCCAAGTCAATTATCCTCAGTGGATATCCAACTTGGTCATGGTCAAAAAGCCTAGCGGAAAGTGGAGGATGTGTGTCGACTTTAAGGGCCTCAATAAGGCTTGCCCCAAGGACAACTTCCTGCTACCTCGCATAGACCAACTGGTCGATGCAACCGCTGGACACGAGTTGCTCAGTATGATGGATGCATTCTCCGGCTACAACCAGATTAAGATGCACCTTGGCGACCAGGAGTGCACCTCCTTCACCACCGATAAGGGCATATACTGCTACGATGTCATGCCCTTCGGTTTGAAGAACGCCGGGTTAACTTACCAACGGTTGATGAATGTCATGTTCGCTGAACATCTGGGAAGAATCATTGAGGTCTACGTGGACGACATGTTGGTAAAAAGCATCAAGGCTAGCGGACACGTGGCAAACCTCAGAATCATATTCACCATTCTCTTGGCTTATGGCATGCACCTCAACCCAGAAAAATGTTTCTTTGGCGTCACCGCCAGCAAATTTCTTAGTTACATAGTCAGTGAACGAGGCATAGAAACTAATTCTGACAAGGTGCAGGCCATCCTTAACATGAAGGCTCCAGAGTGGAAGAAGCACGTTCAAAGCCTCCAGGGCAAACTAACAGCCCTTTCTCGGTTTATCTCCAGACTTACTGACAGATGTCTCCCATTCTTCAAAATTATGAAGACAACCCACAAAAAGGTCATCGACTGAAACCCAGACTGTGAGGCAGCGTTCCAAAGCTTGAAAGAATACTTGGCAGCGATCCCACTCCTTTCTATTCCTATACAAGGGGAGACGTTGTATATATACCTAGCGGTATCACAGTCAGTGGTAAGTTGTGCCATTGTCCGGCGGGACGGTCACGAGAAGCTCCCCGTATTCTACACATGCAGAGGCATGAAGGGGCAGAATCAAGATATCCTCTACTGGAGCAGCTCGCTCTCGCACTCATCGTCGCCACTAGACGCCTCTGCTAATACTTTTAGGCCTACACAATCCATGTCCTAACAAATCAACTGCTAAAATAGGTAATGCAGAACCCTGAACACTAAGGGCGCCTTAGCAAGTGGGCCATCGAGCTCAGCGAGTTTGACATTGACTACAAGCCTAGGACCGCTATGAAAGGTAGGCGGTGGCGGACTTCATTGCTGAGCTCACGGAGTGTCAGGTTGAAACTGGCACAGAGGCTGAGCCCATCGCAGAAATAATCACCGCTGAAGACCCGGCCCCCCAGCGCTCAGACTGGAACCTACACGTTGACTGTTCCGCTTGCGCAAAGGCCAACGGGGCCGACATCATCTTGACAGGGCCGGGGGGACTAAACGTGGAATATGCATTGAAGTTCAATTTCAAAGCCTCTAACAACATGGCGGAGTACGAAGCACTCATTGTCGGCTTACTCCTCGCCATCGATTCAGGGGCTGACAGCGTCAACATATTCAGCGACTCTCAGCTGGTCGTTAACCAAGTCAACAATAGTTTCCAAGCCAAAGATCAACAGCTAGAGGCATACTTGGGATACGTCAAGACGCTTCTAAAAAAATTCAAATTTCACACCATTACACAGATCCCCAGGGAAAAGAACGCTAAGGCTGATTCACTGGCAAGACTGGTAACCGCTCAACCACACCAAAGTCCGGCGGATACAAGGGTGGAGAGTCTTGACAGACCAAGCATCACAAAAATCCTAGCGGAGATTTTTAACATTGAAATCAACCCCAGTTGGATGGACGAAATCATCGAGTATAAACGCAATGGAGCACTGCCAGCGGATAAACTCGAAGCACGACAACTCCAGTGGAGAGCAACCCGATATAACATCCAGAATGGCAAACTTTACCACCAGGGTTCAACTCACCCAACCTCCGGGGTCTAACCCCAGAGGAAGGAAAGGTCACACTTGCAATGATACACGGCGGGGAATATGGAAACCCCTCGGGCGCTAGATCTCTGCCAATCGCACAATGCGACAGGGCTACTTTTGGCCTACACTCGGCGACGATGCCAGAAAGATATCGAAGTCCTGCCACAAATGTCAACAATATGCTGACCTCCCACATGCCCTGGCGGAACCCCTTTCAATCATCATTGGCCCATGGATTCACTCAACTTGGGGCCTGGATTTAATAGGAAAATTCCCAACCGTAAAAGGACAATTCAAGTACATCATCGTCGCCATCGACTACAATAGCAAGTGGATAGAGGCGGAACCGCTGACAGCAATAACTACCGCCAAGGTAATGCACTTCCTCTGGAAGAACATCTACTCCGCTATAGTGCCCCCCATACAATCATCACAGACAATGACACACAGTTCAACAACAAGGAGCTCATATCCTTCACCGCTAACTTGGGCACCCGGATGAGTTTTGCATCTGTCGCTCACCCCCAAACCAATGACCATGTCGAGGTAGCAAACAAGATAATCAAAAAGCTGCTAAAAAAGAAACTCAACAACGCAAAAGGTTTATGGGCGGAGAAGCTGCCTGAAGTCCTGTGGGCTATCAGGACTACCCCAACTTCCGCCATTGGTGAAACACCATTCTACATGATGTTCGGAACAGAAGCTGTCCTACCTATCGAGGTCACTCAACCCACCGCTAGAGTCGAAGGCTACTGCCCTGAGACCAACGGCGAAGGCGTTAGCATGGACAAGGACCTCCTAGAGGAGAAACGACACAAGGCCCATTTGCACAATTTGCAAAACAAATAGCGGGCATCACATTTCTACAATGCCAGGGTTAAGGCCCGGAACCTCCAACTGGGGGACTGGGTAGTGAAGAAGGTCATCCCACCGCCAACGGCATTCCACCCAACTTGGGAAGGTCCATACAAAATTATGGAAGTCATTAGCCCCGGCACCTTTTACTTAATGGACAAGGATGGCGTCACAACGACCCACCCTTGAAATATCAAACACCTTCGATATTATTACAAATAGTCGCCGCTACCCAAGAGCATCTTGACTTAGCTAAATTTTTGTTCAATATTTAGTTAAGGGAAGCTACCCAACTGGTACAACCCCACTTTTGTAAACGTTGATCCGTCAGCTATCAATGAAACGAGGAATTATTCAAACCATTGTTGCCAAGCCCATACACAAGAATTAACTGGCAACTCCAACAACATTCGACGGACCACATCCGCTACCTCGTGCAGTTGGAACAATTTTAATTCCTTTAATGTTTCGATTGATTAACAAAAACACAGGTCAAGGATCTAACAGTATGATGGCATGCAACCAACACAATCAACGATGAGTACCACAAAAAAAAAAAAAAAAAATCTCAAAATCAAGTAACCAGTTGAATATATTAGGGATCAGGATTCCCTACCCAAAGATGTTTCCAAAATTACAAAACAGCCTTAGCGGCACCAAAAAAGAAAAAAGAGCTCTCAGCAGCACTACAAAGCAATGGCCAATCTTCATAGGTCCTGGGGAGTTGCAGCGCCATCCTTGCCTGCCAGCAGCGGTTGTTGCTCAGACATGCGGCTTGTCTGATCGGACCCACTAGCGGTCGGACTGGGAGTCATGATGGTACCATCCGGTCTAGTATGTGCAGCCAGAAAGCCGGCACGTGAAACCTCAGACTATGTAGGAGATGGAGTCTGCGGAGAGTCGTCCGCCGGATGTTCACCGCTCTCCCCACTGCCTGAACAAACACCCTCAACCTGAGTGGGAGTCACACCACTTGCATGAGGCGCTGGCTGCCCTGACGGCCTGGCGGGCTGGGACTCCTTCACCCAGTCGATAGCACCATTCGAGTTTAGCAGCTCCAAGTTAGCGGCAGCGCCAGACTTTGCCGCCTCCGCCATTGCATGTTTATACTCGGCGGACTGCTTGAACGCCTCCACAGCGGCGGCCTCCGTGCGGCTCCTATCCGCTTCCCACCGGGCAACCTCACCCTCCAACCTCTTCACCTCGGCAGACTTGGCGGCAGAGTCACGCTGAAAGATCTCAATCTTCTTGACCTTAGCTGTCAGTTGATCCTTCAATAGAGCTATGTCCTGCTCTAGCTTAGAGATGTTGTCATTCCGCTCGAGGTCACTCTCAATGGCGACAGACAGCTTGCCACGGGCATCCGAAAGATCACACTCGGCCTTGGTCAGGCGCAGCTCAGCCTCCTCCAGTTTCTCTTTGGCCTCCACTTACTCCCCTTGGAGACCGCCAATCTCCTCCCTCAGTTGTTGCTCAGTACGAGGCTGACTCGATGCCGACAGAAACAACTGATGTAACCCGACAGACAAGTGCCCAAATGCAGAGCTGAAGGGCGATTGGTCAAGGGCGGTGGAGCGAACAATCTCCTTTAGGTCGCCGAACCCCAACCTCTCACACTGGTGATATAGAAACTCCCGCTCAAGGTCCATCAGAAACTCGGCATAGGCAGCGAACGAATCCAGGTCACTCGTCCGAGCCCCCAACCAGCGGAGACGGTTGCTTCTGGCACAGCATGCTTTGACTTTTTCTGTTGAAGGGCCCCTATGGTCGCGAGTCAACTCTTGGGCGACCAACAATTCCCAACCAGTGAGAAGCCTAAGGTCAAGCAGGTTGCGGTTCTACCAACACCCTCTAATCCTCGCCACGCGACACTCCTCCTCACGAGTCAGGTTGTACTGCAAGCCTGCTATAAAAAAAAAAAGTAAGAAGCGATTAGAACTATAAGAGTCGACAAGCAAGGCCAAAATCTGGAGTGGTGGAGGTCGATGACAACCTCTGATGGGCTGAAACTCCTACTTAATCCGAAAGGTCTGCGGCCCCACATTCAGCCCAGCTTTGTATTCCCACCCATCGGTGGCAACGCAGAAGGTCCCCCACCAGTGCGATATGGAATCCTTCATGTTCTCGATTAACTTGGGAGCCCCTTCCCGCCGACTCAAATTCACTTGACCGCTACAACCTCGGCGCCTCACGTACATCAACTCAAAGAAATGTAGCACCTCCGCCACGGTTGGACCCTCGCAACCGGACAAGCGCTATAGCGAGTTCAGCGCCATCAGCAACCGCCACATGTTGGGACAAATCTGCCCAAAGGCGAGGCTAAAATCGCATACCAAAATCTGGAGATTGGGCAGTAGCGGAAGAGTCACACCATGACGGAAGATGGCCTCATGAACAACAGCGTACCACGTCGGCAAAATGGATGTCTTCACCAGCCGATGGGCACAACTTTACCACTCCAGGTAAGCGAAACACTCTCTTCAAGCGACTGACGGCGGCCTCAGTCATCTCCCCTCCCGCCTCATCAACCGCGTTTCCGTCAGATAGGAACCAGGCGGACTCCATTTCCTCTCCGCTGACGTCTTCCCCATCGGCGAAACCACTAGCTGCGCTATTGCTCGCTAGCCTCTCCTCATGCCGCTCTCGTGCACCATCATCCTCCCTAGTCCTAGAACTCTCTGGTCGCCCACCTCGAGCCATGGCCACGTCCCCGGGTATGGTTTGTAAGGGTTCGATGTCTAGCGGTTCCGACAGTGAGGTTCCTGCAGGGGCAGACAGACGCAACAAATCAATAAATATCCAATCCGCCTCGTTGAACGACACGTCAGACCCGGAATCCTCACTACTCGAAATCTCTACGACGATAGCCATCACAAACCCTAAAACCCAAACCAGTTAGTTCACATAAGATCTAAGCTACCCCTACGACAATTTTCATCTAGGAATGTCAAAAACAGTTACCCAGATTTGACCAAAACACAAACACCAACCCACACTAACCCAGATTCGACCATCTAGCAAAAATCTCTAAACCTCATCTCTGTCAAAAACACCAGAAGAGACCCCCCAAAACGGGTGTTGCACCCTCTCAGGACACACCAGCGAGACACAAAAACCACTCAAATCGAAAACCCAGAAAGTGGCAGAGCAAAAAAAAAAAAAACTGAAAAGGCTCAGAATCATTAACCTGCTGGTGTGGGAAATCAGGAGCGTTCGAACTGTACGCCTTCACTTCCGGAGATCCCTTTCACCAAAACACCGATCTCTCACCTGAGTGGCAGAGGGCACTTCTCGAATGCCAGAGGACAGAGCTTGAGGACGACGAGAAAGTTTGAAGTAGAGACAATGGCGACAACCTCTGGGTTTCCCCCCTTTTAATGTCAACATCAACCTCTGCGACAACCTCTCCAACAGCACACGTGTCCCACAATCACATTCAGTTTTAGGAATAACTGAGGCGTCGCCTCGAAGACTGAGTCGATAATTACTCACATTAATGATGAAGAGACGGGCGTGCTGAGGATTTACAATCCCAAACGCTAGACCGACGCATGACTGCCACGTGGCAGAAGCCATCAAAGGGAGCGAGTATACCAATCATCCAGGTTCGATGCCCCTATGCCAGAGGGAACTTCTCTCCTTATCGTGCAAACAAGTCTCCGCTACGCGCAACACCGCTAGCGGAACTTTTCTCCTTATCGTACAAGCGAGTCTCCGCTACGCGTAACACCGCTAGCGGAACTTCTCCCTCATATTGCAAGCGAGTCTCCGCTACGCGCAACACAGCTAGCGGAACTTCTCTCCTTATCGTACAAGCGAGTCTCCGCTACGCACAACACCGCTAGCAGAACTTCTCTCCTTATCGTACAAGCGAGTTTCCGCTACGCGCAACACCGCTAGCGAAACTTCTCCCTCTCACCTGGGAGGCGACAATCGCCTTCTAAGCAAAACATCGCTAGCGGAATTTCTCCCTCCCCTTGCAAGCAAGACAATCGCCGCTAAGCACAATACCGCTAGCAAATGTCTCGCAAACATCAATCCCTGCGATGCTACCACCCCCTTACCCTCGGTGGAGGGATTCCTACCACCTCTAATTCCTCAGGCTACGCCTCATACGGACAGCGACCGCCACGCGAAGTTGCATTACAGGCACGTTGACCCCCGCCACTTGGGTATCAAAGTTTGGGCTCGCTACCCAACACCCTCTGTTCAACATAGATCCCCTCAACAAATAATACACATACCAGACGGAGGTCTATCTTAGTCGGGGAGTGGGGGACTCCCTGGGAGGCCTAGCAAGGGCCCACCCGAAAGGGTATAAAGCTTTTGCTCAAATAAAGTCCATGGTTGATAACACACTGACGCTAACAATGCTTTGCAAGTCCAGCGGGAGTAACGCTTCAAACCGCTAGGCAACTCCCCAACCAAGATTGCCCTCCTTGATTGGGGAATTGGGGGACTTGTACTTACATGAGCATTTGCTTAGCATAATTAGCTATAATGAGCCACCCTCATACTACCATCAGCAATACCAGCTCCCGCCATAAGAGTCACATATGAGAACACAACCAAGCAGGCTACCGCCTAGGCCCCTGCTTACCCCCAGATCACCACTGATGCACTGCCATGCGTCGCGCCAACACAGTATCAGAAGCTTCAGAAGCTGGGAACTGAAGCATATCAGTCTCACATCGAAAACATGGAGAAGATCAGCTATCTCCTTACCTATAAAAGGTTCTCTCATCTCTCCTAATTAATTATGCATCTACTACTTGTCTACTGTTACTATATCAACTCAAATACATTGATTAACTTAGGTATCGGAGAAGAGAAGACCGCCCGACGCGGTCTCCCTCTGACGCCCCCTTTGTATTTCACTTGACAGATAGTGAAGGCACTGAGAATATCAAATAACGGTCTACCCACCGGACCTGTGTTGATCGTAGCTTAGCTACCGCTGAACTTTGAACGTTAACACAAGTCAATCCTTATCCAAGATGAAAGCTTCAGAGAAAGAAGACGTATTTTAGTCAAAACAGGGCAGTTTGGCTAAAAATCTTCTTTGAGTGGATTTCTTGTGTATTTTTAGAAGGTCTATGATGCTATAATTATCAAGCGGAGTCATAGAAGAATTCTACGAGATTATGGCAAGATTAATCCATAATATTATATTTTGGATAATAGGCATACCTATGCACACTTTCTCTCCTATGCTTTTCACTTTGACTTTGGTGACCCAAAACCACTCAAACACTTTTCATTTTCCTACTTCCCATGCACAATAAAGAGAGCTAGTGGCTCCTCTCTTCTCCCTTAGCCATAGTTTTCTACTATACTCTTTTTAATAGCTCATTATTACTTCCCTCTTTTTACTCTATCTCTTCCATACCTCTTTCTCTTGTTTTTGGAATCTATTACCACTTTCATACTCCACCTCTATGCTTCTTACAATACTTGAACTGCTATTTTAGCTTCTCATCATTATTTTAATACCTCTATCTTCATCAATTTAAGCATCGCTTCTCACAAGGAAGAATCACCCATACCACCCCATTACATATCTTTTCACTCTCCATCTTCACCACAAATCTCCATCTCCACTTCCCATAATCCAAACTCATACTATCCATACTACTCTATCTCTTCTATTACCACTACTATTTCTTATCCTCTACCTGAATTAACACCATCACCACTATATCATTTCTCCACTCTTTTTTCTATCATCATTTTTTTCATCTAGTCCACCTATTCACACAATACATAATACAAGTTTCACTATCTTTTATCATCAAATCTTCAAAACCAAGAAGGAGAAAGAATCACCACTACCATCATCACCACCAAGGCGTGAGCTTAGGGACTATCCGACACACCACTAAGCCAACTCTAGATTATATTTTGGTGTTTAATTTGATTATGAATTTAGTATATGTAATTATGAGCGAGCAATACTTTGTTGGGGTTAGGATTGAAATCCCTAGCCAATCTTGTATGGATTGATGTTATAATATGATGTGTTGTAATTTTTTTTAATATGCCTACATGCTAGTTTAAGAGTTGAATGCATATGCTTGCGAGACTAACTTGTGCGGGGGATGAGCGGCGAGGCCAACCGGTGCGTAGGAGGTGTGGGAGCACGAGGAGGCGTGCGTGATAGTGAGGCTAGCTGCTGACTAGTGTGTGGCCGAGTTTGGCTGCGTTTGGTTGAAGGTGTAGGATTTTTAACTCTCTAAGGTTTTGGCCATTTGATTCAAAATTAGAGCTTTATGTTGATAACGTGTTTAATTAAGAGAAAAGAGATATGGGAGAATACTTGAATGATTTCATTGATAATTGGGGTCCTGTTACAATAGAAACAAGGAAAGCGATGCGGGAAAATACTTGAATGATTTCATTGATAATTGGGTCTCTTTATATAGAGGATTATTAGGGCTGTCAATTCCGACACGACTCGAAACCCGCACAAAATAAAGTGGCTTCAACCCGGACCATTAAAAAACGGGTCGACCATGGGTCAACCCACCATGACCCATTTAATAAATGGGTCGGCCACGAGTCAACCCGCCAACATGAAGTGAACCCATATAACACAAATATGCTATACTTCTTCTTGAGATTTTAGACGTCGGGAATATTTGATCATAAGATTAGACAATTTGAAATAATTTTTTTTTATAATTATTGGATTTAATTATTTATAATTGTTTTATTCTTCGTCTTGTGTAGTTTTTAGTGAATTTAATCGATTTATGTATTTTTTTAGTTAAATGGATTGCATTGTTAACCCTTAAATGTGTTATTTTATCTAAGATGACACAACCTATTTATTAAACGGCTTAAGCGGGTTGGAAATGGGTAACCCGTTTAATAAATAGGTTGGGTTTGAATTTAAATTTTTGACACGATTATTAAATGGGTTGAGTTTGGGTTTATCTTTTGCGACACGACAAATATCTTAACCCAACACGAACCCAATTCGACACGACCCATTAACAACCCTAAGGATTATAAGTACAAAATCTTAGAGTACAAGGAAATCAAACATTGATTAGGAGATTTAGAATATTCTACCATATTACAACTAAAACCAGTAATCTTGTTTGGACCAAGCATGCATATTTCGAGTTTGAGTGTTTATATTGGAACCTCCAAATTTATTCAATTAATCTAACTCTATTATGAATTATTAAATGATATATATATATATAACCTACTATAAAATGATTAATATAGACAATAATTATACCAAAGAAATATTATATAGATTTTCTCTAGACTTTCCAATTCAATAATATTATATTGTATTCTTTGTTATTTTCCTTATTTATTTTCATTTTCTAATTTCACTGCATACTCATTAAAGTATTCATATATTTATAATAAGAATTAAAACTAGGGATAATGATAAAAGATGTCATTTTAAAGTACCTTATTATAATTCAGATAACACAAATGTCTCTATGATAATTAAGGTCACCTCTTCACAACCTACACTAAAAATATAAATAATTACAGCTTATGCCATCCTCTCTCTCTCTCTCTCGATCTATTTCACTCTCTGAAGTCTCAACTAACTTCACTGCCATGGCTCCTTCGACACCGCCGACGTCGTCTACGATGTCGCTTGGTCCGAATCTCATGACTCCCTACTCGCCGCCTCCATCACCAACGGCTCCGTCAAGCTCTACGACCTCGCCTTCCCGCCGACCTCCAACGTCCTCCGCTCCCTCTTCAGTTCTACTTTTGCTTCATGTATGGTTCTCTCCACCCTTAATATCTATTAGCACATGTTCACAAATTCCTAGCAAATCTTCTCTGATTCATTATGGGGAGAAAGAAGAAGTTCATCAACAAGAAAAAGGCTACTTTCCAATTAATCTCCCGAGATTCCTCCGATCCCAATGACAACGACTCACCCGGCGGCGACTGAGTCTTCATCCAAGTCTCCAGCAACCCAACGACGATCCCGATTCGATCTTGGCCGACGCGCCTGAGGACGAAGAAGGTGACAACTATTACGACCACGCTTTCAAAAACTCTGTGGCGGTGGCTCAGCCACTACTGGAGAAACAACTTTGATAATTTAGGTGAGGAATTTGTATTTGCATTAAGCAATAATGCATCTGAAATAGATATAATAAGTAGAACAACTTTTGTAAATGTGTTGGATTGTTTTGAGTATAGAGAGTTAGATTATGTTTCTAAGAATTAGCAATAATCGTTTTATAAGACTGTAAGTAGTCAAGTATAACCAGATCAAATTGTAAATTTCCTAGTATTCGAATTCATGCTGTTTGAATATATTAAGCCAACACTTAAATACTTGTCCATTATAAACATGCGGTTTCTCCCATCTGTTTTTGATATATTTAAACGTCCACTGTGTAGGTCCATGTAAAAAGAATGACCAAGGAGGAGAAGTTGGCATTAGTGAAAGCAAGGAGGGAGGAAAGAAGGAAGTACATGGCTAGAGCTGCTGTAAAAAAGAAGAATGTATATTTTGCTGCAATTCTTTAAAGTTATCATGTTTTAGAGTTCTACAAGCATCATCATGGCTTTGAACTTTGCCATTTGTGAGTTATGCTATAACCATCTTCCTGGATCCTACTATGGCTATGCACCCGTTAATAGTGAATAACCACTAGGGCTCCTATAAGGATGTGAGCTTGATTTTCTTTCAACATGTTGATCAATTTTGCAGGAGGGAGGCTCGAGCAATAAGCAGAAGGAACACAAGTATGCCATTTGCTGCAAAGAGGGAAAAGGTAGCTAAATCTCCAGTGGCAAAACGCAAAAAGCAGCAGCTTTCTTTCAAAAATTTCCGAGGGAAGAAAGCATGGAAATGATCCTGAAAAATCCAATTTTCTTTTTGTCCTACTTCTATTTCAGTTCAAGTAAATTTTACTTTTACTATTTTTGGTTAGAAGTAAATTTTACATTTAAGATGAAAACTTTGTTGCAACTTGATAGTGAGACCGAGGCATTTCAGTAACTCATTCTTTCTCCATTCTTTCTCCAACCTTCTCTTTTGTGTGCTTGTGGCTAAAGCTTATGGTTAAAGTAAGGGCATTACTAATCAACAGTGGAATATGATTCCAAATTCATGGTAGAAGCTAGGGTGGCAGAAAGAAAGTGCAAGGATGGCGAAGTTATAAAGAAAATTCTTACTGAAGGGGAGAAAGGGGAGAATCTGAAAGACCGCAATGAAGTATTTGGTACATGTCTATCATAACGTTGTTTATGTTGTTAATACACTTGTTCATGAATGAATTGGAACTGATTGTATGTCATTGACTATGTCACTGTTGTACATGTCACTGATCAACTCAGTAGCCAAGTCACATTGCATGTCACTGATATATTTTAGAATTTTTAAGTCACTGTTATATCCAAGTCACTAACCAAATAATTGTTAACCTCATGTCTCTGTTATGAACATGTCACTGGCCAGGTCACCAGTCATATCTAATGTTGATCATAAGTCGATAGTCACGTCATTAACCAAGTCACTGTCAATTACATGTCATTTGTCATGTTACTGACCAAGTCACTGTTATTTCCATGTCATTGACTAAGTCACTGACCAGGTAACTGTTAACCTCATGTCTCTGTTATGAACATGTCACTGGCTAGGTCACTGATCATATCTAATGTTGATCATAAGTTGATAGCCAAGTCATTAACCAAGTCACTGGCATGTCACTGACTAGGTAACTATTAACTTCATGTCTCTGTTATGAACATACCAGTGACAGGTCATATCTAATGTTGATTACAAGTCGATAGCCAAGTCATTAATCAAGTCACTGACAAGGTAATTGTTAACCTCATGTCTATGTTATGAACATGTCACTGGCCAGGTCACTGGTTATATCTAGTGTTGATCACAAATTAATAGCCAAGTCATTAACCAAGTCACTGGCATGTCACTGACTAAGTCACTGACCAAGTAACTGTTAACCTCATGTCTCTGTTATGAACATGTCACTGGCCAGGTCACTGGTTATATCTAGTGTTGATCACAAGTGGATAGCCAAGTCATTAACCAAGTCACTAACCAGGTAACTGTTAACCTCACGTCTCTGTTATGAACATGTCATTGGCCAAGTCACTGGACATATCTAGTGTTGATCACAAGTTGATAGCCAAGTCATTAACCAAGTCACTGTTATTTCCATGTCACTGACTAAGTCACTGACCAAGTAACTGTTAACTTCATATCTCTGTTATGAACATGTCACTGACCAATCAACGGGGGAAAAAGAAAGAAAAAAACCTAGGCATGGCAGGGAAAGGAAAAAAAACAGACTTCGTACAAAAGTTGAGCATCAATTGGAATAAGGGAACTCATAACTTAAAGGAGCCTTATAATGCACTAACAAATTCCTCTGGAAGTGTGAATGTAAAGATACAAAAATAACAGCAAAAACAAGTTGCACTAGCTTGTATCTCAGCTTGTCAAATATGCTCAAAACAAAAAGACAGATTGAGCCACACAATATATATTTCATTTATAACTCACTCATTCACCAGTTACAACCTCACCAATGCAGTAAGCTCCATTTCCATCCTCAATGATTCAGTGGGATGCCTCCTTACTCACAACAAGAACCATCCCAATACCCATATTAAAAGTTCGTCTCATTTCAGCATCTTCTACTCTTCCAGCCTAGTATTAGCATTAGATAAATAAAATGAGAAACACATAAGTTACTTAAATGCCAGAGAAAAGCTCAAAAGTCAAAAAATGAGATTACATGAAATTCTCATTACCTCTTGGATCCATTTGAAAATAGCTTGGACTTCCTATGAATGATTATAGATGACAACTCCTAGGCCTTTTGGAAACACTCTAGGTATATTGTCAGTGAAACCACCTCCTGTGATATGGGCTACCCCCTTCACACCTCCCTTGCTAATTATGTCAAGCACCTGTTTCAGTGTAAGCAAAAGCAAGAGGCACAAAGCATTTTCAGCAGCTAGTTAAAGACAAAACAAGAAAATGAGCACAAATTTTTCTTTAAAAAAAAAAAGGCAAAATAAATGAGCACAGATGCAAAATATTATAAAGCATAGTTTCATGTTTACCTGCTTGACATATATCACTGTGGGGGCCATCAGAGCTTCATCTAAGGTAACAGATATACCCAGTAATTGGTCCTTCAGAGACAACCCACTATGAGCTAGAACCCTATAAAGATGTACCGGTGCAAATTTTGTAACGAGTTAGAACCACAAGGTTAGACAAGAAAAAACACAGTTCAAGTTAATTACACATGCGAAATAGGGACAATGTTTGTTTTTTCTTTTAACAACACCGGCCTTCTTACAAGAGAAAAGCCATTTGAATGAACTCCACTGGATGGTAGGCCGATGAGGACATCTCCAGCCACAATATTCTTATCATCAATCACTGATTCCTTGTTCACAATTACAACTGCAAAACCACTAAGGTCATACTCACCCTCTGCATAGAAACCCGGCAACTTGGCAGTCTGAAAATATATGCAATTCACTGACTGCTACTTGTCAAAAATATTGAATAACATGTGTCTACAGAACACAAGGAAAATAAACAATATAGAAACAAACCAACATAAGAATGCATGCTTGAAAAATGGATTCCCCAACGAACAAGACAATTGAAATTGCAAGATTAAGTCATTTGGAATACCTTTCAACCTAAAAGAGTATGGTCAGATTGTTGGCAACCATCGACAATTCCCTTGATAACCTAAAAAAAAAAAAGAATCTAAATAAGCTGTAGTTAGTTGGTAGTATATCTAAATAAGCTGCAGTGACCTCTACCTTTTCAGCAAGATCAAAATCAAGGCGGCTTATAGCAAAGTAATCAAGGAAAAATAATGGCTTGGCTCTAAAAGTGACAATATCATCGACACTAATAGCAACCTGAGAATTGAAGTTGATCAGTACATAAATCAAAACACGTGCACAACCACATGACTCATCTTGGGTATTAGTATTACCAAATAAATACCAATGGTCTCACAAATTCAGTATCAAATGCAAGCTTAAGTTTAGTTCCCACACCATCAGTACCAACAAAAGATATGAGTCACTTATTCACCATATAACTTGATCATCCTAAGAACAAGCTCAAGCTTACAGAGAACGACAACTGTTACTAATTACATACACGCATAATCAATACCAATGGTCTCATGAATTCCAATATCAAATGCAAGCTACATCTAATGGGAATTTAATTTATATCATGCATGTTAAAGCTTGATCTGTTTAATTTGAGATGTTTCCATTTGATTTGCAGGATCAGAACGCACTTACATGAAAGTTAATTCTTCTCTCAGATCACTATGCACTAGCGAAGTTAATTTTTCAACTTCGATTGTAGCTAAGTCTCTGATTCCGCTTAAATCCCAACCAATACAAATTGAAGCAAGCAAGCAAGCTAGTGCAGAAACTAGTGGTACTAGTTCATCATCACATATCAAGTCTAAATGATGCATACATATAAAAATTGGAACAGAATGAGAAGTGGATTCAATTAAGCGATTCGATTACTCTGGTCATAGGGATTCCTTTGTTGATCGCCATGTACAGCTACCAAATCCCGGAGTCCGGCAGCCTCATGGTCCAGGTCATCATGCTCCAGTGCATCATTTGGTAAACTGTTGCTCTTCCTCTTCGAGTACCGGGACGCCAAGCTGCTAATAATGGAGCAATTCCGGGAGATCGCACCCTTCATCGTCTCCTTCAAGGTCGACGCCGGATCGACCTGAACGATATGGAGCGGTCCGATTACCTGTGAGTCGGTGCCGATACTGTAGAAGCAGATATCAGCTTCGCCGTCGGTGATGAAAACGAAGAGATCGAGGTAAGCTTCGGTGCAGGCAAGGTCTGTGTGGAAGAGGAAGAGGATAGACAGAGTGAGAGAGAGAGAGAGAGAGCTCCGATCAAGATTGAATCAAGCTTTTAGGTTTTGGAATTTCTGATGAAAATGAATTTGACCTCTAGAATATTTGAATGCACGGTTATAAACGTGTATTAAGCTCAAGGGTAGAACGGGAATTAAAAAAATTAAAAATTGACCTTTTTTAATATCACTTCATTACCAATAAGGACTAAAAGTACTAATAATTCATAATAGACATTTTTATCAAGTGAGAAACTAGGTGACATTTTTATTATTTCACACTCTAATGTGACATTTTCCATCATTTCTCTTTAAAACTATGATTAAGATCAATGTATGATATACATGTTGAATGCATATTGGTGAGGGAAAATAAAATAAATCATATTATGACTTAAATATAAGTCTATCAATTATATCTGTAAAAAAAAAAAAAGAGCTAGCAATTAAAAAAATATTTAAATAATTAATCATGAGGTACAGAAAATAGAGAAAATAAAATAAACATTAAGGAAAAATTATTAAGCTTTTCTTTTTTTGGCACAGCTAAACTTGTGTTTGATTTTCTTTTATTGAAAAAGAGATTTGTGTTTAATTAACCAATCTGGATTCGACCTTTTCAATCCTAACCAACCATCTATAGAGCGACACTCCTCCCCACCACTGCAGCCGAACACAACGCCATAACCTTGACTCTATCGCACAAAATTCAAGGCACATTCAAGGACAACGCAATCGTTAGTCCGTAGGCTAAATTTTTTTATTTTTTTTTTTCAATTTTGGATTGGGGTTTTCCTTCTCTCTAGTGAAACTTGGACCTTTTTTAGGAATTAGGTGAATTAGTCATGCATTAAATTATCTTCTTTTGAGGGATAGTTATACTTTAAATTGAGGCTTAAAAGACTGGAATGTCCAGTGATTACATTACATCATCATTTGTTGCATGTTTCAAATCTCCCTTATACGTACATTATATTATGCATTGTCTTAATTAGTCACATATTTAAAATACCTGCTTTATATTTATTCGTGCGCCCCATAATTTATTCATGCACTCTATATTTATTCATGCACGTCGTATGTATTTATACGGAATATACTACAAACAATAAATATTGTGCGTGCAAATGAACTGATCATTAGATGTTTGTAAATATTTACTTCTTCCTCTCCTGCTCACTATAAGGATGGCGAAGTTGAAAACTACTATTGGTCAGTTGGTCACTAGTTTTTTTTTTTTTTGCCAATGATCGATCTCTAATTTTTACCCTATTATTGTCCTCAAGTGTTATGATAAAGACAAAAAAGATCGCTTATGTTGCCGCATTCCTAAATTAGGAATAACTCTTTCAGTTGAATTCAGATTATGGAAGAACATATATGCTTGTTATTGCAAAATAAAAAAGAAATCATCGAAAAAAATCCTACTTCGATCGTTAATGAACTTCGGTTGTACAAAATAATAATGCTTCAAAATAAACTACAAGATTTTCTCATCAAACTTAGAAACTACGATCTCTACAGACTCATAGTCTTTGAAATACAAAGCAAATGTGGTTTTTACATCAGAAAATAAGCAAATACATCTAAAAATGAAAAAAAAATAATGTTCTAGATTACATTGGAAAATAAGCAATTACATTTGAAAATAAAAAGAAATTATAGATTACATCGGAAAATACATCTGACAAAAGCACCAACAATTATGAAATACATAACCAGATAATATTAAATCATATCACAAGATAAACAACAACAATTATGAAATACATAACCAAAACCAAAAATTGTCCAAAAAAAAAAAACCAAATCAATAATAATTAAGCAAACCAATTCCAATTCACAAACATAAGCAATCCAAAAACAATAACTATAAAATAAATTAAACAGTTCATAGTCCAAGCAAGAAAACCAAAGAAAATTGTCCGAAATTAACAAAAAAACACACACCAAAAGAAACTTAGACCATACACTCTTCAAGGGAAATGGAATGACAAAGTATTTGGCCATGTAGCATTGTTGCTGCTATTATCTCCGAACGATCCTGGTGGAAGCGGTGGTAGCGGCTGTAGGAAGTCCATCGTCTGCGGTGATGGTGGATTCATAATGTCCATGAACCAAGGTTGTTGTTGGAGCATCTGTTGAGGTTGCCTCTGCGCTGCAACCTGCATCATTTGGTAATGCATCTGCTCCATACTCTGTGCATCTCTCGTGGTCGGGTGCTGCTGCTGCTCCAGGCCTCTGCTTGTTCCCTCTCCAAATGTATTCCTCGTCAAGTCAAATCTTCCAGCAACCGTTGCACCTTGCATTTGTTTAAGCTGGTTTTGCTGGTTCTCTTCCTGCTTGTGCTCCTCGGTAGCCTGCTCCTTGATATGTAACTCCCTGAGGTTCTGTTCGATTATAAAAGTGAGGTCATTCAAATCCTTCTTTTCAAGGTTAGAGATGGTTTTCCCTTTCAAGCAGTCGAACATAACTTGAGTAATCTGCTTCTCTCGATTGTCTCTTTTTTGCTTTCTAATCTGCTCTTGGGTTTTGTCTATTCGTTGTTGTAAGAAGATCTCCTGGTCCATCATTCTTCTTGTTTTGTCCATCTCCGGCATATTTCGAAACCTCGTCAGCATTTCATGGGCTTCTGGATGATTTGGGAAAACCTCAGGCTCGGCTTCAAAGGGACTGTAGATGATCGCCGCAGCCTTAATGTCACAAAGAGTGGTGATCTCTTTCATCTTCTTCAGAAGGCCCTTCTTCCTTTTCCTAAATGTGTTTTTTCGGGAACTCGCATTGGCTATGTAATGTAGTTTCACCTTTCTTCTTGCCATGGATGGCTAGTTAGCAAAGAAAATGGTGAGAAGCTAGGGATCGAACAAGGGAAGGAAGAAAGAACTTTACTTTCTTAGAGTGGAGAGAAATGAACTATTGAGTTTGCTATATATAATGCTGGCAAAGGGGTACCTAAATCAAATTTTGCTAAAGTTATGTCCTCATTTGAAAACTTTATCCATTCTGAAAATGAGACAGATTAATGTTGTTGGTGTGCCTGAGATGTAAAATTTAATGAGGGCTTGTGCACGCATTGATGAGACCAAATCATTGTTAGGTAGGTTTAAGTTTTATAAATTGAAATGGAAATTAATTTTATCTGAGAATTGGGCATTATTCATTGAGTTTCAAAAATGAAAACTTTAGGATATGGGGATTTTAAATAAATGGTATTTAAAGTGAGTTATTACAAAATTTAGGTCATAGATACCCTGCAGCAGAGATGTTTGACAAGTTGTCTACATGCATTTTATTAAAACTTTTACTTTATTTGTTTTCTATTTTGGTCCACCTTTGGTATTTATGTTAAATTCCGTTACTTTTAAATGCATACGTACAAAAAAGCCTAGTTTTTTATGTATTGCATTTTGCATTTCAAACTCAGTTGTTGTTTCCATCTTTGAGAAAATATCAGTTGTAAGTGCATCCAGCCCTTTATGGTTTGAGAATTCCAAGCTTCCCTTATATACTTTTGATTGTTGTCTCTGCGCTGTTCTTTAATTATCTCTGACACCACCATTAATTGAAAAAAACAAAGGTTGGACAAGAACAAAAGAAAGAACTCTTCAATGAAAAACCAACATTCCAGCTCGCCATCATACCCATCGATTCCTCGATCATCTTTCTCACTTAAAACTAGGACAAATTCTTAAATTTTCAGGATATGAGTTCGGCTTATTAGGAGTTAAGAACCACTGAAAATTATGGGTGAAATTTGCAATCCTTTATGATCTTTAGACAAATCTAAAATGCTACTGTGAAAACTTAAAAGGGATGGCCATGTGATATGTACAAATGAGAATTGAAAAAGAATAAAATACAAAACCTCGGGGGATATAAAAGTTAAGTCTTAAAGCATGAACAAATCGAAACAAAATTTTTGCTAAATCATTGTTTTCAAAACTCAGACTATTTTTATTAAGATAAGGGGAAAATGTGGTTTTGAATCCACCTAACTGAACCGACTAAGAATGAACCATATTTTGTTGGAGAAATACTTGATGACACATGATTCTCTTTCAAAAGCTGCTATAACAAAAATAAAAATAAAAATAATTATGATATACAGATCTTTTATGTTTATAGAAAATAAGGATGAACAAGAAGAAGATGACTAAGAGATGAGAATTGGTTAGAGAACTAACTGCCTGATTCTCATTTCGAAAGATAAGACATAACAAAAATTATTTAAGAAAATACGATGATATACCGATTTTTTACGTTGCTTTGAAAATAAGGATGAAACTGAAGAAGATGACTAAAAGAGCTAGGGAGATGAGTTTTCTTCATGTAATGGTACTTTGGTGCCTCATTCATCAGCCTTTGAGTTGAAATTAGTAGAGAGACTGGGAGAGAGGAAGCTCAGTGCAAGAAATAGGAATTAGGTCATTTTCATTGTCTGTACTCACATATAAATATTGAAAAAATATTTGCCATGTAGACCTCATAAAAACACTAGCCACGTATGCACCAATAAAAGTATTAACAAAACCGGCTCAATAATAAAAATCAACCACCCATACAGATAATATTGTTTGTATTGTGGTGATGTAGGTTAGCGTGTGAGTCACTACTGATAGGATTGTGATATATGGATCGTCATTAAATCCGCTATCGTTTTCGCCATTGAATTTGGACTCCAATTCGTTACTGGTTTCCCATTTGGAATCCTAGTCTCTCATTTTTATTTTTTTTGAAAGAATAAATAATTTCATTACTTATCAATGACCAGAAGACACATTACATCAATTTTTGTCTCATACCAAAATCATAGATGACACAAACCGCCAAACAAATTGATCGGTAGCCCTTATTGCAAATTAAATGAGCTCACTTATTCGGGCATAAAAACAAAAGGACTCAAACTCTCACAACCTAACTCTTCTTTATAGTAAATCTAATCGCCTAGAAACCTCAATGAGTGTACAATCAGAGAAATTAAGAATTAAGCCGAGACCCAAATCCAATTGCAGGAAAAAAAACTAAACTTAATTGGGACAAAACCCATTAGAACACCAGAAAAGGCCAGAGAAACTAGAAAATAAAGTTTTCTGGAATAACTGCTTAATCATGGTCCAAAAGAGAACCTAGCCCAACCAGGCCAACCAGGCCCAAACCCATCTCCACCTCTTGCGACATGTGTGCCTGAGTAGTAGCCACGACCACTGTCGCCGCCCTTCCAGGAAAAGCCACCTCTCATCACCGCAGCCACCCAAGTAAAAGAATCCGGATGCCCACCAGGCTCGAGCCGATCGGGTATGGAACACCCAATACATCCCGCCATCTACTGGATACCAACAACGCCTCCATAACCTCCAACAACCGTCCCCCGAACTCTGCCATGACGTGCAACGCAGGCAAAAAGGATCAAAAAGGGATGAAAAGCCGGTAAGCCAAAGTTAGTTTCAACCCTGTCTAGAAACCCAAGAACCACTACTGACGTAGTAGACCACTACCCATCCGGCACCACCGCAACATCACTTCGACCAGAGGTCGACAGTGAAGCTGGGCCACCACCGGACGAGCGCTCTTGAAAAACTAGAGAAGCGCTAGGGTATAAACGGTGGCTAGAGAGGATAGAGAGAAGTAGATTTTAGAAGTTATCTTCCACTGTTTTCAAATATGAACCAATTCTCAAAAAAAACATCCCCCACTGTGTGATTATTTTGTTAAAAGAGTTATCTCAGTTATGTTATAAATTGATTATTGTAATCTTTTCTTATCATATAATTGCTTGATCCTTTATAACATGGAATACAATCTCTTCTTTTATGAAGAAATACAAAAAGGCACAACATAGCTCCCCTGATACAACCTACATTTAAAAATTAAAATAAAAAGCATTTTCTACAGATATAGGAAGAATGCCATGCCAACTTGCAATTGGAGTAGTGTGGCTTAAGTGTGAAATGGAATCTGCCAAGAAATTGGCCTCTTTCCAAGCATGCTTGAATGTGCAAAGGATTGCATAATCTTCCAAATATCTTCAACAATAATTTTGATTCTCCAAGAGATTTGAATTCTTCTAGTGATGCTATCAATGACAATCTTGGAATCTCTTTCAACTTATGATCTTTCCACTCTATGAATGGCAGCAACAAAGAGGCCTCCTCTTAATGCCTGAGCTTCTGCATTAAGAATATATGTTTTTCCTATATTCTTAGTTGAAGCTAAAACATGATACCATTTTTATTTTGAAAAACAAAAGCAGAAGAAGATGAGTTATTTTGGATCACAGACCCATCATATTTTATTTTGATGTAATGATCTGCATGAGGAATCCATCTAATCAATTTCATATGATTTCTTTTTTTCTAAATAGGGTTTTTTTTTTTTTTTGAAAACTCGGCTAAGCGAGCGAAATTTATTAAAGAAAATAAGGTTACAAAGAGAAAGAAGGTAGGATAGGCATAAGAAACACCGCTAACTTTCTATCAAAAGAATACAAATCAACAAAATCGAAAAATTAGGAAGACCTAAACAGTCCCTATTACAATGACTCATCATAAAATCTGGAGTTGAATCCCTCCAAGTAAAGCCATCTGATGAAGCACCATAGCTGACAAGGGCATTAGCAGCTTGATTGCCTTCACGAAAAATATGGCTAGATTTGAAATGTATTTGAGAGATACGATGCAAGCAATTGCTCCATGGCAGACAAAGCCTCCAAGGCACCAGATGAGGGACATGGAGGAAAATAAGTATAAGGGAAGAATCCACCTCTAACCATACATATTTCCAATCTCTAACCCAAGCTAGTTCGATAGCCTTAATGATTGCCATGAACTCTGCAGCCACAGAACTAGTGATATCAAGAGTAGAAGAGAAAGAACCTATAACCAAGCCTTTGTATTCTCTATAAACACTACCATAGCCAGCCTAGTTGGAGTCCACTTTTCATGCACCATCAGTATTAACTTCGATCCAACCAAAGGGGGGTATTAACCAGTTTACTTCAATAATTTGAGGCGCCCGATGAGGTTTGCATATAGCAGCCATTCTTTTAATGACACAAAGCTCCTGCACATTATTGAACATGCAACCCGAAAACAACCGACTTAAGGCTGCAACATTACTAGAAATTAACCGGCAAGCTTGTGACACATTAACTTCAATACCAGAGCTCGGTTTCTGTAATGCCAAATGAACCAAAGCAATCCAAAGATCCCATAATTGAGGACCGCGTCCCGCTGACAACCTTATATTCAAAAAAGCAAGAATAGAGATTGGAACACCATGAAGCTCCCCCAACATAATGGACCATATAGCAGCTGCAAATTTGCAATGAAGAAAAATATGTTCCAGTGATTCCTTATGGCAGTGACAGAGCACACATAATGAAGCTAACAATACTCCTCTTTTCTGCAAGAAATCTTCTGATATGACACGCCCTCTTAGTACTTTCCAAACCAAAAAAGAAATACGAGGAATATACTTTGTCCAAATAATTTTACCCCAAGCCAAAGGAGGAATTTGAGGCTTTAATAAACAATACACCCCTTTAGCAGTGAGCTCCTCAAATGAAAAAGGAGACCAAATCAGTTTGTCGTCAGCGGGATCACTAACAGAGATTGGAATCCTGTTGAGAAGATCACACAAATTTAGGAAGTGTAGTTGCAAAAGAAAGGGCAAGTTCTATGTCCCCTCATGGACATAGTAACTTTTGCATCCAATTGATGAGCACACCCTCCATGCACGTTGAAGAAATTAATAAGAAACCTACCCATGTTATTATCATGCCAAAATGAAACTTTTGACCCATCTCCAAGAATCCAACGCCCATTTTCAACAACAATGTCCCAATATTTTTTTATACTTGGCCAAATTGAAGAAGTAGCATAAGAGCTTCAAGGTTGGTCATTTCTCCAAAACCTGGAGCGAATAAAACCACAACTCTCAGAGGAACTAGAGAAAACCTCCCAAGTCTTTTTATGAAGAAAAGAGCGATTCCATAGAGTTAATTTCTTAAGACCCAACCCTCCTTCGTCATAAGATGAGCAACACATCTTCCATGCTACCATAGGCATACCAAGTCTCCATAAAAACTTTCGACACCAAGTCTCCATCCTCCGAAGCAAAGAAACAGGCCATTCATATGTTTGAAAACTGTAAACCAACATACTAGATATAACCGATTTAATTAACTGCAAATGACCAGCCATGGACAACATATAACCTTCCAACTAGAAAATCTCATGCGGACAAACTTTGTCCGTAATAGATCTAAAATGCGTGGCACGCGGTTTACCTCCAAAAATAGGTACACTCAAATAATTAAACGGGGCAGTCCCTTGAGAAATACCCAGCTTTGATACAATGGCATGCCTTCACTGCTGAATATGCTTACTAATGAAATATTGACTTAGTCTTGTCCTCCAAATAAGACATGATCACTCCCAAGCTCCTACTATCACCACGACAAAAAATAATAATATCATCTGCAAAAAGTACATGTGAGGGAGCTTGAATACCAAGCGGAGAGGAAATGGTATGAAGCTTCCTTCGATTAACCAAGTCAGTGATACCTTGACTAAGAACTTCTTCGGCTAAGCAAAAAAGCAATGGAGAAAGCGGATCTCCTTGGCGAACTCCCCTTCCACATGAAAAGAAAAGTAACCTACAGACCTTGCATTGACTAACAAAGATAACTTTGCCGATTCAAGAATTGCTTGCACCCAGCCAATAAAAATCTGATTGAAACCAAACGCCTTAAGCACATTCAGCAGAAAATCCCAAGAGTGTCAAATGCTTAAGTGATGTCAACCTTGATAGTAACATTCCCACCAAAGCACTTATTGTCAAGCATGTTAAAGCATTCAGAAGTGGCCAAGATACAATCTGAAATATTCCGCCCTTGAACAAAACCATGTTGTTGGGAAGATATGATTCGTGAAGCAATACCTGCTAGTCTTAAAGAAAAAAAAAATTTGGGATTATCTTGAAGACAAAATTTGCTAAGGCAATTGGACGATATTGAGTAATTGAATCTGCATAGTCCACTTTAGGGATGAGAATGATCAAACTCGAATTAAATGAATTTGGTAGTGTACCAAACCTAAAAAAATATTGAACTCCGGCAATCACTTCTTACCCCACAATGTCCTAACAAAAGACAAAGAACTGCCCATTGAAACCATCTGGACCTGGAGCACTGGATGGGTCCATTAATTTTACCGCCAACAAAATTTCCCCCCTCTATAGGAGCTTTAGTAAGAATATCGTTTTCCTCATCGGTAACCAAGGTAGGCATGACTCGAGAAATAATTCCGGTGTCGCTAGAAAAATTCGTACGAGCAAATAGATTTGTGTAGTAACCAACAATATGATCTTGAACGGAAATAGGGTCATCACAAATATGGTCACCATCACGAAGTGAATTGAAGACGCAGCCCGATGAACTTTACACATAGCATGAAAGAAGTTAGTGTTTCTGTCCCCCTCAGCCTACCAACGTGCCCTTGACTTTTCTTTCCGAAAAATCTCGAGTTCATAAAAGACTGATAAATTAGCCTGCAACACTATTTCTAATGCAAAATCAGATTATGAACCCCCAAAAATAGCTATACCATTTTGAAGAGCTGCTAAGTTAGCAAAATCAGCCTCAACCTTTCTGTGAACGTCTCCAAAAACCTTAGTTCCATTTACGAAGAGCTTTGCGTAAGACTCGCAATTTGTGCTGCAAGATGGTTAAAGGACAACCATAAGTCTGAGAAGAGTTCCAACATTGTCTCACAAACCCGTGGAAATCCTTATTCTCCAACCACATTTTACCAAATCTAAAGAGGCTATGGCGTGCCCCAAAAGATTTACATAAAGACATTAAAAGGGAATTATGATTAGAACATATACGTGGCCAGGTAAAACAAACAAACTGATTCCAACCTTCCAACCAAGCATGATTCGCCAAACACCTATCCAAACGTAGCTCAACATTGCCTCTGAGACCGCTCATACGCACCCAAGTGTTAATTTTATTGTATTGATGATACATGGTTGCAGAATTAGAACAATTCTTACTTGTTGCAGTAAGGTGTGGAATCGTCATTCAGCCTGACGGGGTCCTGACCCCCAAAGCTTTTTCATATATATATATATATATATATATATATATATATATATACACACATACACACACACATACATACATATATATATATATATATATACACACATACACACACACATACATACATACATATACAGCTCTTCTCCACTGCGGACGTCCACAGTTTTTCTTAGGTACGGATTTAGGTTTTGACCCATTTTTCAATCATATTTTCACATCTTAACCGTTCAGTATGTAAGTCCTAATGTATAAATCACCTCTGCAAAATTTCAGCCAAATTGGTGATCGTTAAGGCATCCAAAACTGTAATTTACAACAATGTACACGAACGGTTCCGGTTCGGCAGATTCGGTTCGTTCGTGTAAATTGCAGTTTTGGATGCCTTAACGATCACCAATTTGGCTGAAATTTTACAGATGTGATCTATACATTAGGACCTAAATACATAACGGTTAAGATGTGAAAATATGATCTAAAAGTCGGTCAAAACTGGAAATCCATATCTTCTTAGGTGCGGATATCCGCACCTGAGCAAAGTTATATATATATGTATATATATATATATATATATATATGATTATATGTATTTCATTAATTAAACTAATGACATTTTGTATATGTGCTGCTACAGGATCCCCAAATCAATTGTATATATAATATACTTAGAGCAATTCTAATAGCTTCTCTATAATTTTTGTATTATAGAGAAGCAAAATTCAAACTTTTAAGCAATTTTTTTCTCCAACTCCAACAGGTTCCCTATTTTACAGCAATCTCTAAAATCTCTATAATTCTTCCTTAAAATTTTGGAGATTACTGTAAATTTATGGATTTTGTTTTCTTTTTCCTCACTATCCCTATAATGGGGATAGTTATAGGGTTGGAGCAAAGAGTATCATTTTTTTTCCCTAAAATAGAGAAAAATCAAAATATATAGACACTGTTGGAGTTACTCTAAACAACCCCCTCCCCCCCTAAAAAAAAACACCACAAAACTCCCTAAACCCAAGTGATTGTCAGGTCTGTATATGAAAAAAAATAAAAAAACAATAATATTTAGTTTTTGAATCGAAGATGTCAAACTACATTAATAATCCGTGCAAGCAATACAAAATTGAAACACCCTTAACGGGTCGTCAGAAGAAGCCAGTTCTAATAGTACAAAAATCTATTCTAATGAACAAGCTCCAAATACGCACAATATACCCATCTTTTAGAAAATCTACGCACCTTTATTCGAACAAAAGATCTAGTACTCCGAAGTAGAAGTAAAATGGATCAACAGAGATACTAGCTCTTTTGCGACCTAAAAAAAAGTACTAAGAGAAGAGGATGACCGTCCACCATCTGGCTCCCTTAACTAGACAAAAGAAAAAACTTTTAAATGCATTTTGGGTCCAAATTCCAGTCCAACAATCCATAAACCAAAATAAAGTCCAAAAAGCCCAAGTCATGGAAATTGCTATGGACACCCCACAACCAAGTCCCATAACTTTCAGGCCACCAGCACTGTGAGCCTGCGCTACCACTACAGGGCCTTTTCGCCACTACTACAAGGCCTTCGCCACCTATAGCTTGCACCGCCATTGAGAAAGAAGCAATAAAATAAGAGAAGAAAGTCAAAATAATAATAAATAAGTATTCTTAAATCATTAGGATTTTGACGGCTTTATCTCTATATATTGGGGTTTACAATCCCACTTTGCATTATGTAACCTCTCTCTCTCTCTCTCTCTTAATTTTGCACCAAGCAAGCGATACAAAATTGAAACACCCTTAAGGGGTCGTCAGAAAGAGCCAATTCTCATAATACAAAAATCTATTCTAATGAACAATAATCCGTGCAAGCAATACAAAATTGAAACACCCTTATAGGGTCGTCAGAAAGAGCCAATTCTCATAGTACAAAAATCTATTCTAATGAACAAGCTCTAAATACCCCCAATATACCCATCTTTTAGAAAATCTATGCACCTTTATTCGAACAAAAGATCTAGTACTCCGAAGTAGAAGTAAAATGGATCAATAGAGATACTAGCTCTTTTGCGACCTAAAAAAATTAAAAAGAACAAGGAGAAGAGGATGACCGTCCACCATCAGTCTCCCTTAACTAGACAAAAGAAAAAACTTTTAAATACCTTTTGGGCCCAAATTCCAGTCCAACAACCCATAAACCAAAATAAGGTCCAAAAAGCCCAAGTCATGGAAATTGCTATGGACACCCCACAACCAAGTCCCATAACTTTCAGGCACTGTGAGCATGCGCTACCACTACAAGGCCTTTTCGCCACCACTACAAGGCCTTCGCCACCTATAGCTTGCACCGCCGCCGAGAAAGAAGCAATAAAATAAGATAAGAAAGTCAAAATAATAATAAATAAGTATTCTTAAGTCATTAGGATTTTGACGGCTTTATCTCTATATATTGGGGTTTACAATCCCACTTTGCATTCTGTAACCTATTTTTTCCTCTCTCTCTCTCTCTCTCCCTCTCTTAATTTTGCACCAAGCAAGCGATGCAAAATTGAAACACCCTTAAGGGGTCGTCAAAAATAGCCAATTCTCATAGTACAAAAATCTATTCTAATGAACTAGCTCCAAATACCCCTAATATACCCATCTTTTAGAAAATTTACACACCTTTATTCGAACAAAAGATCTAGTACTCCGAAGTAGAAGTAAAATGGATCAACAGAGATACTAGCTCTTTTGCGACCTAAAAAAATTAAAAAATACTAGGAGAAGAGGATGACCGTCCACCATCAGTCTCCCTTAACTAGACAAAAGAAAAAACTTTTAAATGCCTTTTGGGCCGAAATTCCAGTCCAACAACCCATAAAACCAAAATAAGGTCCAAAAATCCCAAGTCATGGAAATTGTTATGGACACCCCACAACATTACTTTCAGGCCACCAGCACTGTGAGCTTGCGCTACCACTATAGGGCCTTTTCGCCACCACTACAAGGCCTTCACCACCTATAGCTTGCACCGCCGTAGAGAAAGAAGCAATAAAATAAGAGAAGAAAGTCAAAATAATAATAAATAAGTATTCTTAAATCATTAGGATTTTGACGGCTTTATCTCTATATATTGGGGTTTACAATCCCACTTTGCATTCTGTAACCTATTTTTTCCTGTCTCTCTCTCTCTCTCTCTCTCTTAATTTTGCACCAAGCAAGCGAATTGCAAAAGGTGCGATGCCTTAGTGAAATAATTGTCTCTTCAACACAGCCGCATCTCTTTTCGGAAGACGGTTAAGTCTCCCCGTCTTTTGTTCCATTCTCAAGTCCCTGAACTTTTTTTTTTTTGCTGTATTATATTTTTGTTTCTTTCTCGTCTATACTTACTATTTTATCAATCAAATTCTCAACTGAATTCTTGCACCATTCTTATTTTTAGAATTTTCTTAAGTATCCAGATGTTTGGCATACACTCATTTTGTTGAATATTGTGGACCATTAGATTAGTAATATATTCAGTGGTCCAAAACATTTAAAATTTGGTAACCGATTTACCCCTTATCCTTTTCGAACTATTAGTTAATTCCTCTTTATTACTAATTATTTACATGATCAACCAATTCATGTTTGATTATCAATTGACAATTACACAATTGATAATTATGTATTTTACTTTCAAATAAAAAACCTTCTCACCTAGGCTCACAGAATTATTGTTAGTTAAATAGTCTTCATTACTAGTTAATTATATCTTTAGTAGTTTCTTTAACCAATTATAATTCTTTTAACATGCATTTTAGGACAACCACAATAATATATTAATGTAAAAAGAGATAATCTTTGTTTTAAATGTAGTAACTACTTCACGTGCAACTAGTTATTACTGCTTTTTGAACTAATTTACTAATGTTACCTCAATATTATCATATAGGTAAACCGTTATATTTTGACTAAAAACAAATATGTCCTCATATGTGTAATGAAGTTCTCCCTTACAGAATAAGTCTCCCTTACAGAACCACTCACAGCCTCCGTAGACTCCCACAGGCACTGGGAGCAAACTGCAACCACCGCAACCCACGAGATTGATCTCCCACAACGTCGGGAACAACAGTCACCTAGAAGCGATCCCGCCCCCTATAAGACACTCTAGTTTCTTTTGCTCACGCGTGTGAGGTGCGTTCTTCTCTGCTTGAAGCCACACGAATTTTCAGCATTTACTTTTTAAACATTAAATTTAGACTCCGATTCGTTATTAATTTCTGATTTGGAATCTTAAACTCTTATGTTTCTGCATAAAAAATTGTTTGCAAATATGACCCAATTTTTACAGAAACATTCCTCACCGTGTGGTTATTTTGTTAAAAGAATTATCTCTCTGATGCTATAAATCTGTCATTATAATCGTTTCTGATCGTAGAATTGTTTTGATCAGTCGTACCAGTTGAAGTTCATCCTCGTATATATCTTCCCATTTATTCATTTCTTCGTCAAGGTTTTATGTACGTTCAGATTTCCTTTTGCTCTTATTAAGTTTATCCATGGTTGCATATTTGTTACAAAATCACCGTCAGAGTGTCCCCACAGGGTAAATGATCTTTTCCCAGAATATGCCACGCGGGAAGTTCTATCCTAAACTCATCACGTTATCATTAATCTCCTGCACCTCAAATTATATGGAGGATTATACTCACCAAACACAACCACTCACTCACTGAGCTCCACACACAAAGAATCAAAATCAAAGCCAACATGAAGCCCAATTCAATTATCTATTTGTTGCTCGATTTGCTGGTGCTTAGTTTCAGTTTAGCGGCGGAACATGGCCCTTCCAGCATCGTCTTCACCACCAACGGCAGATTAGATTACTATTTCGACATCTTCACCCTCCCGATCGGTCACCCACCGCACCCAACCACCGAGACCCGGATCACAGATGGCCAGTCCGTCAACTTCAACGGCCACTTCCCCTCCTCCACTTTCTTTCCCAACCAAACCCGAATCCGATCCCCCACCCGACCCGACCCGTCTCTCCAGATCATCTACGTCACCGAGAGAAACGGCTTTTCCAACATCTACTACGACGCCGTTTACTTCGATTCTCCGTCGAGCATCAGAAAAAGGTCCGCTCTTGAAGTCGTGGACCGGGTTCAGGTCCCTCTGCTGGGATTGGACGGGGTTTCAATGAAAGACAAGCCCAGTTTGACAGGAGAGTTTTTGGTATACGTGTCCACTCACGAAGACTCCGGCGTTCCCAGGACGAGTTCTGCTGCCGTGTACTCGACCGAGTTGAACTCGGGTTTGACTCGGCGGCTGACTCCTTACGGCGTCGCGGACTACAGCCCCGCGGTGTCGCCGTCTGGGGTTTGGACGGCGGCGGCGTCGTATGGGCCGAAAGGTTGGGTTGGCGAGGTCGAGGAGCTCAGTACAGACATCTACGTGTTTTCGACTCGGGACGGGACTCACCGAGTCAAGGTGGTCGAGCACGGTGGCTGGCCGAGTTGGGTTGACGAGTCAACGATTTACTTTCACAGAAGAGGAGAAGACCAGTGGTGGAGTATTTATCGGGCGATTTTACCGAGAGGGGGGCCGATTTCTACCGAGTCAGTGGTGGTGGAGCGTGTTACGCCGCCGGGTCTCCACGCGTTCACACCCGCCACGTCACCGGGGAACCACGACTTCATCGCCGTGGCCACCAGAAGACCCACCACGAGCTTCCGCCACGTGGAGCTGTTCGACTTGGTGAAGGGCGAGTTCAGGGAGCTGACTCGGCTCGTCGCGCCACGTACCCACCACTACAACCCGTTCATCTCCCCCGATTCGAGTCGGGTCGGGTACCACAAGTGCAGAGGCAACGCGAACGGGAAGAAAAGCCCGAAGCTTTTTCTTCAGAATATCCACAGCTCAATTCCGAACCTGTCCGTGCTCAGAGTCGACGGTACGTTTCCTTCGTTTTCACCCGCAGGTGACCGTATCGCCTTCGCGAACTTACCGGGTATCTACGTGGTGAACCGCGACGGTTCGAACCGGCGACAGGTCTACCCTGGAAAAGCTTTCTCGACCGCCTGGGACCCGGTTCGCAAGGGCGTCATATACACCGGTGCCGGACCGGAATTTGCACCGGAGAGCGCTGAGGTTGATATCATCTCCATCGACGTTGACCAAATCTCTTTCAAGAAGTTGACCACAAACGGAAAGAACAACGCCTTCCCTTCACCCTCGCCCGACGGAAAACGGATCGTCTTCCGGTCGGGCCGCTCGGGTCATAAGAACCTCTACATAATGGACGCCGAGGAAGGTGAGAGACTTGGGCTACAGAGACTGACGGAGGGTCCATGGACGGACACGATGTGTAACTGGTCGCCGGACGGTGACTGGATCGCGTTCGCGTCGGACCGGGAGAACCCGGGTAGCGGGAGCTTCGAGTTGTACGTGATCCACCCGAACGGAACCGGGTTGAGGAAAGTGATCCAAAGCGGGTCGGGTGGACGGACCAATCACCCGTGGTTCAGCCCGGATGGGAAGAGCTTGGTTTTCACTTCGGATTATGGGGGCATATCAGCTGAGCCCATCTCAAACCCGCATCATTACCAGCCGTACGGTGAGATTTTTACTGTGAAATTGGACGGCTCTGATGTTACGAGGTTGACACAGAATTCTTTTGAGGATGGAACACCGGTGTGGGTCCCCAGCTTCATCAGGCCGTCTGATGTAGAGTGGCCTATTGATAGGCCTAGCTGCAGCTTTGATGATTTGCACTGCCTCAGTGATTTTCCTAGCTATGGTCGGAATGGTGGTGTTGGGGCTGCTCCTTGGCTCTTAAGCAAGCCTCAATGTGGTGCATAGTTCTCTATACTTGTTTAATCTATTTTGTGTACTACTACAAATCTACGATGTACATATATATATATATATATATATATATATACATATGTATGATATATGTCATGGATGTACCAGTATCACTATGCTTAATATTTTTAAAGTTAGGGAATTGATATACATATTTTCTTTGTTATGAATTTAGTAATTTATGATGGATGTTAAAGGAGAGAAGGTTCGAACTCTGTTTGTGCCTGAGAAAATGGAGATGGAATTTTGCTGTGATTTTTGTGAAAGACCTGTTTGTATTGATCCTTTGCCTGGAGAGGAGGGTCTCTTCCCATTTGTATGATCTCTGCATATTTTGTGTCATTCTTTTGGAAAGTCAAGAAATCAAACCAAAAATAGAGTTTCAAGCGCAAGCAAAAGGGGAGGAAGAAGTCGATTTTCGGGGGCAGCAAGTTGAAGGATGGATGAGTCACATACTGAGGGCCAAGTTTTGGAGACATTCAATTCGAGTTTTCAGTTTCAAAGAGTTGAAGACTGCTTGTAAGAATTTTTCACCCAGACAGATTACTTGGTGAGGGAGGCTTTGGAAACGTTTTCAAGGGTTGGGTGGATGAGAATACACTAGTACCTTCAAATGTTGGCACTAGAATTATCATTGCTATGAAAAAATGGAACCCAGAGGGCCTCCAAAGCCTTGAATAACAGTAGAGTATGAAAAAATGGAACCCAGAGGGCCTCCAAGGCCTTGAATAATAGTGTAGAGAGAGAGAGAGAGAGAGAGAGAGAGAGAGAGAGAGAGAGAGAGAGAGAAGGTAAGCCTTTTGTAGACCATTGGATCTAATAATAGCCATGTGTCACCATCTCCTCTAAAGTTTAGGTAGCTCAGGTGAGAACTTAGCTCAAGAGAAGATCCTCTCTTTTGCTAATGTTCTTGAGATGGTATGTAAATCTCCAAGTCTTTTCTTTCGATGGAGGGAGAAATTCAGATTCAGATTTCAAAGCTTCAGTAGAATTCACCACATTTAAGATTAGAATAGAAATAGGTGCAGAAGCCCAAGATTTTAAAAATTCTTTATACAAACCTTTAAATCGCCGCAATCAGATTGTTAATTCTCGCCACAATCAGATTGTTAATTCTCAACACGTCCTATCTGGTGTAACCATTGTGATAACACAAAAGCACAAAAGGTGTGTATGTACGTATCGATGCTTTAGGATTGTTCAATAGGTTATAACATGAAAAGGACATGAAAAGGAGTGGATTCCTGCCTTGCGGATTCAATACATTCAAACATCTGTACGAAAAGGTTAACCATAAACCTTTACTGTCTTGGTTGGGAAAGAATATAAAAATGAAAAACATTCTTTTCTTCGTTGTTTTGGTATTCCAATCAGACAGTGCTATAGTTGTCAAAATAAAATAAAAATATCAGACAGTGTTATAAGTACATACTTTCCACTTCTAACCACCAAGAACTCATTTCGATTTGTAAAAGATGCACAGGGAGAAGCAGAAGAAGTCTTGAATTTCTGGTAAGTTTTTGTGGCATTCAATTGTATTATTATATTATTGCCTTGATTTGCTCACCTGTTATGTTTTTTTTAGAGTAATTAGCTGTTAGTAACTCACACACGCAGTGATATCTCAGCATCAGGACACCTGCACTGACATTGTGGCGAAAGCCAAGTAAAGCCAGACTAATCCACTGCACCGCCGACGCACGAACCCAAATGATCCCTCAAATCTACTGGCCAAGAGATGGAGCTGAGATTCGAACGCTAGACTTGGGGGTTCCAGACTAGGTCGTTCCACCAACACACCACACCACGTGGTTTACTCACGTATTATGTTTGTTTTAAATTTTTATCACAAATATTGAAATATATGTTAATACTTAAAAATAATGAAAGTAAAACAAAATCTAATTTTCACTCTCCTTAAATCTTAATGATTCTCAATTTCTCTCATAGTCTTCAATTAAGTTGTTCATATGGTCTCTCTCTCTCTCTTTATACACACACACACACACACACACACACACACACACACACACACACACACACACACACACACACACACACACATAGCGGTTCTCCACTGCGGACGTCCGCAGTTTTTCGATCTGTACGGATTTTCAGTTTTGACCCACTTTCCGATCACATTTTCACATCTTAACCTTTCAGTTTTTAGGTCCTAATGTATAGATCACCTCTGCAAAATTTCAGCCAATTTGGTGATCATTAAGGCATTCAAAACTGCAAATTACAACAATATATACGAACGGTTCCGGTTCGACAGATTCGGTTCGTTCGTGTAAATTGCAGTTTTGGATGTCTTAACGATCACCAATTGGCTGAAATTTTGCAGAGGTGATCTATACATTATGACCTAAAAACTGAACGGTTAAGATGTGAAAATGTGATTGAAAAGTGGGTCAAAACCGAAATTCGCACATTTTTCTTAGGTGCAGATATCCGCACCTGAGCAAAGATATATATATATATATATATATATATATATATATATTTAGAGCATATTTAGCAGACTCTTTTATCTTCGCTTCTTAGCTATTTTGAAGAGCATACATGTTTAGTTTCTTGCTCATTTTCACAGTTACACTAGACTCCTAAATGACTCTCTATTTTAATTTTTAGCTATCTCGCTCATAAATATAGAGAGCGAGATAAAGCTCTCTATTATTTTTGTGAATTTAAAATATTCATTTTAAGTTGTATTTGTAATTTATAATTACATTTAAACTATTTTTTCTTCACTCAAGTCACTACTACTATAAATGGAGGCCATTCTTTTGGTGTCAAAGGCTTCAACCAAATCTAGATTGTCATATAAATCATTTGAATAAAATTGATTTAATTTATATAGAAAGCATTTAAAATGTCATTATGGTAAAATATCAAAATCAAAAAGGAAAATTATAAAAGAAAAAAAAGAGTGGGTGAGAAACACAATTTCGATCCAAAAATTGTTGCAGACAATTTGCTAACTTTTATTTTCTTTAGTTATTGAATTTGAGACCAAAACATATCAAGTTCCTGGTTATTACTTCGGGCATCGCACGGATATAATGCTAGTAACAATATAAATTAAGAACTGCTAAACTAGAGAGAACTTATGCAAATGTATTTTAAAATTGGCTAGCAAAAATGACTTTTTAGCTACTTCGACCAAAATTTAACTGAAAAAAAAATAACTACCATTGCTAAATATACTCTTAACCACGCAGTTCTGTAATTTCAATAATTAAGTATGTGACAAATATTTGAACCTAAGAATTAAAGCGTTAGAAAACACTGTCAAGTCGTACGAGATAGCTAGGAATATCAAACCCGCGGAGCACAAGGGGACGTAGTAGCTCATATCACACAATAATTAATTAACTTTGTTGATTTCATTTTGTGAATTATTAGATTCATTTCAAATTTCAGTTGCAAAATGTTGAAATTTATGTATATTAGGCCAACAACACCTTTTTTTTTTATCGGGGGTGAGCCACCTCTATTATGTTAGCGAGTTAGTATCACACTCATCTAGTCAGTATTTGGACCAAAGGTCTACGAGAGTATCCCAACAAAGCCATTTTAATCCCCCGCCGCAGACACACTAAACCAAAGGCCTCTCAAACTTGCTGGTCACAAACACCAATTTGAGACTCAAACGCTAGACATAGGAGTTTCATGTTAGACTGCTCGACAACCTTACCACATTAGATAGTTCTAATAACACAAATTATGCGAGTATAATTAATTAATTAATTATGACAAGTTAAAGAATTAAGACATAAATAATTTTAGGAGAAGGCAGTTATTGCATTTAGTGAGAGAAAGTGGGGGAAAAATTGGGATGTGAGACAAAATGTTGAGACTGCACGACTAAGCTACTTTATAATTACTCTTATTTTGTTGAAATGCTAACAGCATCTCCCATGGTAGGCTAAAAGCCAAATGGTTTTAGCTTACCAAAAACAGAATATTCCCTCTAATATACTTTTTTGGCCTACCAATAAAAAGCAGTGCTGCCACTGTTGGCCAAATTCCGTAAGCTAAAAATCAAATATCATCACATCAAATGACTATAATTTTAGTATTTCACATTCTAGTACTCTTTTTCCCAACTCAGAATATATTTCCGAGTATGGTTTTGTCGAGACTATCAATAAAACTAGTCGTTTTAGTTAAATAAAAATAAGTATATCATAAAAATTAATGATTACACATTTGTTTTAAAAATTCTAAACATATCAAATATTGGGACTCATATTGAAGATCTCAACAAGATATTTACAATGATGTAATTTTAATATTTAGTAACATTATAAATAACCCATGTATATAAGAAAAATAATTTTTCTTAAATGTAAAATTCATGTTCTTAAAGAAACAAAAAAAAAAGTCAGCAGGACTCACCATTTGGCTTATCAAATTTGAGCCCAAATTTGGCCTAGTAAATTTGAGAAGGCCAAATTTTTTTCTTGATCCATAGGAAATAGCTTACCATGGGAGCATGTTTTAGGCTATAAATGGCCTATGGTGGGAGATGCCCTGAGGACACCTATTTTGTAAGCCATCTAGAATAGCCACCTACCCATTGTGGTCCAGGACAACTGTATTGTCAAGGACCCCCTTTCTGTCTTTATATGCTGTATTGCAATCCATTTTGGGGAGGAGAGAAATATAATCATGTTTTAATATTATTGCAAACCTTTCTTTTCTGCTATTTCGTTTCTGTATTCCATCAACTGGTATCAAAGCCAGGTTACGATGCGTAGCCTGCAAAACCCCACACCCTCCATCCCCATCTCATCCGCCCTCGTCCACCCAACACCACCAACCCCATACCCTCCACCACCTCCTCTTTCCGCAGCCCAACCTTCCTCCTCCATTTCTTCACCACCAGATCCATACTTCGAATTTCAAAGCACAGTGGAGCTCATTCATATTCAAAATGAAGAACTCCACCATTCAATGGAGACATTCAAAAACCATATTTCAGCCCAGTTGGCTGCCCATGGCCTTCTTGGTTCAGCGACAGCCACCAACATCCGGTGCCACAACAACCCAGCCACCGCTTACATTTGGGTCGCTCAATAACTCTTCTATATTCACAACAACAACCTGGTCAGGCCTTGGTTCATCAAACCCACCATCGGCAAACACCTTCACCCCTCCACCGCCAGGCTCCTCACCACAGACACCCTCCCTCTCTTCGTCCAGTCAACACTCCTCATTCCCTGCATCTACCATTACATGTTCAACCATTACCTCAGTCCCTCAGACATTTCCAATTCCACCATACACTACTTCTCCACAATTTACTCAACCCCAGCCCTTGAGAACCCAATACCCACTTCAGACCGAAGCACCCACTTATAAACCGGCTAAGATTGATTTACCACATTTCACCGGAGGTGACGTAGTGGGGTGGCTTGCTATGGCTGAGCGGTATTTACGATGTCAGCGTGTACCTTTACACGAAAAGGTATCCGCCATCGCGTCCCATTTTGGTCCAAAGGCTTTGATCTGGATGAACGTTTTTGAGCAGCGCCATCATCACGCCACTTGGGACCGCTTTGTGACAGCATTCCTGCAGCTCTTTGGTTCGATTAACAAAGCTGACCTCAAGGCCAGGCTCTCCCACCTGCAGCAACACCACTCGATAGACGATTTATTATAGAATTCACCACCTTGTCGACCCAATCTCCGAAATGGCCGGATGAGGAGCTGCTACACGTCTTTTGCGGATGACTCAAGTCGGAAATAATGCACGACGTGATGGCGTTAGATCCATCCACTCTGGAACAAGCTCAGCGCCTGGCCAGGCGTTTTGAGGCGAAGATTACCCATCTCAAATCTGCTGTCTTCCGCCCCTCACGGCCCAATACTTGGTCCTCTTCTCAACGGTCATATTCGGGACCACACACTGCTATCGCCACTCCACCCCAAAGTGGTCCCCTTCAACGGTCTTCTTTTGGGTACACGCCAAACCACCAGCCTACCACCTACCCACAAAAGCAGCAACAAGCGGCGCCGTTTAGTCGTTTGTCTACTGCAGAACAAAGAGAGAGAAGAGCAAAGAATCTTTGCTTTAATTGCGAAGAGACTTACTCAGACGGTCACATTTGCAAGAAACCAATTATGGCCATTCTTGAGGCACCGGCACCACTCGATACAGATACACCACCAGAATTTCATGAATGTGCAGCCGAGCTGTGAGGAATCGACGTCGAAACATGAGATTACACACCCTCTCCATGCCATTACTCAATCCAAAATTGGAGAGGTCGTGAAACTGAATGGATCCATCAATTATTGCCCAATTCGAGTTTTCATCGACTGTGGCTCGGTGTTGAATTTCTTGAATCCATCAGTAGCGCACAAATTGGGGCTTCAAACTTCACAGGCCGAGGTCCTACAATTCACCTCTGCTTCAGGTCAGACACTTATACCAGCTGGATTGGCCCGAGATGTCAATGTTAAGATGCAAGGTTATTCATTTTTCGACGACTTCCTTTTGCTTCCAGTGGCTAGTTGTGACTTGTTGTTGGGAGCCCAGTGGCCGAATTCACTAGGGTTCATTGGATGGCAGTTTGCAGAAAAGATTATGGTTTTCTTTGTGGAAGGGAAAGGCTATGTACTAAGGGGGATTACATCCTCCACACTAAATGTGGATAATCAGGAATTGCTTGCATTCATTTCTCAGACTCAATTGGACACCACGGCTAGTCAGACACTCTTACAACCACCGGCCCAACTCCAGGCTCCACTTGAGGTACAACACTTATTACAACAATTCCAAGATGTATTTGACCCTCCAACCGGCCTACCACCTCCAAGACCAGTGGATCACCCTATTACCCTCCTTCCCAATTCTGGAATAGTAAATGTTCGGCCATATCGATACGCTCATTCACAAAAGGAGGAGTTAGAGGCTCAAGTAAGCAAAATGTTGAGAAAAAGGAAGGTTCATGGAGGTTTTGTGTTGATTACCATAATCTCAATGTGGTTACGATAAAAGATTGTTTCCCAATCCCAATTGTTGATGAGCTCCTAGATGAATTACATGGTGCGACATTGTTTACAAAACTTGATTTACTGTCCGGGTACCATCAAGCTAGAATGCACGAAGCAGATATACCAAAAACGGCTTTCCGAACACATGAGGGACATTTTGAATTTGTGGTGATGCCATTTGGTCTAACAAACGCGCCATCAACATTTCAAGCCTTAATTGTAATGCCCGTACCTTAAATACTTTTTACCGTAGTTGACCGAAAAGTGACTTTTTCTTTAGTCCGGTAAATTAGGAAATTTCTTTGAGAATGTCATAGTATACATAAAATCGAGTTTGTGGACATGTAATTTGTTTAAATCGGAGTTTCTACGAGGAGGACACGGGCAGGTAGCAGGGTTAGCTGCGAGACTCATCAGTGAGTGGACTTTTTTTCCTTTTTTTTTAATAATGCATGCAGCACAGTATTAAATTTATAATTGAATATTATTCAAGTAAACGTGGTTTTGATGGAAAGAAAGGAATTTTAAGAAACGAGTTGGCAAGGAGGCTATTTTCGGCGCATGCGTACGTTACCTAGTCTGCAGTCCCTTCCAGACTACGTCCCGGTCGGCAGTCCCTTCCGGTGAGTCACCTGGTCGGCAGTCCTTTACAGGTGATATGAGGTAGTTAGTCGGCAGTCCCTTCTGACTACCTATGGTTAGTCGGCAGTCCCCTCTAATCACCGCCTCCTAAATCCGGTCGGCAGTCCCCTCCGATGCGTTATCTGGGCGGCAGTCCCCTTCAGATGGCATGAGATAACTAGACAGCAGACCTCTCTAGTCGTCAAATGAGTTTTCTTAACAAGAATATTTTTAAGAGGGTTTGAATTGGAAACGTTTTATAAATCTCGCTGCATGACGGATTTTGTTAATAAGAAATGGGGAAGCATTCAGCTAATTGGTTTCATAACTTATTTTAGTTTTGTCCACTCACTCTAACGGTTTTTAAATGTTTTCCCCTGGGCCCTTCGTTTTCAAATGCCCAGATTTCAGATTAGCCGAGATCGCGTCCAGAAACGAGAGGCTTTGAAATCAGCGCTTCCGTTTTGATTGTAGGTTAATACTTAACCTATCTTGTATAATATCGGCTTAGTTATGTAGAATTGCTCTGATAACCCTTTTAAATTTGAAGAATGTTAATGCTTGAGATTATGTTATATTTTGGAGGTTAACGTGGAATTCGTACTTCCTGAATGTGATATAAACGCTTGGAATGTGAATATTGAAATGTATCTATGAGTGTGAGTTTAGTTTAAAGCATGTCCAGGTTTTGTAAACCCTTGGGTAGTCCATTTTAGGGGAGTTTCTGCCGATTTTTTTTCGAGAGGATTTCACCTAACGTGAGCCTCGCAGGTTCGTATCCGGGTTTCAGGGTGAAACTTGGACCGGGTCCTGTCATTAATGAATCATGTCTTCCGCCCAATGCTTCATAAGTTTGTTCTTGTCTTCTTTGATGACATTTTAATTGTTAGTAAAGATTTATCTTCACATCTAACACACATTGAAGAAGTATTTAAGCTGCTAAAGTCCAATCACTTAAAGGTCAAGTTGTCTAAATGTTCAAGAATCTGTCCAATACTTGGGCCATGTAATATCTACTCATGGGGTAGCAGTTGACCAGAAAAGGTTCAGTGCATTAAGGATTGGCCTAGGTCCACAAATGTGAAGAGCTTTTTAGGGCTTGTCGGCTACAATCGAAGTTTTATCTACCATTTTGGGCGTATAGCGCGGCCACTAACAGAGCTTCTAAAAATAGACAATTTCAATTGGTCTTCAGAAGCTGATACAGCATTCAATCAATTAAAGCAAGCAGTGATTAGCGCTCCTGTGTTAGCCTTACCAGATTTCACACAGCCCTTTACAATTGAAACTGATGCAAGCGGGAAGGGCATAGGTGCTGTTCTCACACAAAACCAACATCCAGTCGCGTTCTTGCGTAAGGCTTTATCTCCTCACCATCAAGCTCAATCAGCTTATGATCGCGAAATGCTTGCCATACTGTTTGCCATTCCCAAATGGAGACCATATCTGCTCGGCAATGCATTTACTATCCTTACAGACCACCAAACCCTGAAACATCTGCTGGATCAAAGAATTTCCACTCCTTCACAGCACAAATGGCTCACCAAGTTACTCGGGTACAATTATCGAATCGAGTACAAGCCAGGGACACTAAACAAGGTTCCGGATACTCTCTCACGCCTCCACGAGCTCTGTGTTGTTCATGCAATTTCGAGTCCCATCGCAGATAGTATTGCTATCATCCACAGTGTGTGTCGCACAGACCCATATGCCCAATTGATCATCAAGGCCATACAGGAAGGTTCTCCAACCAAAAAGGGTTTCACTTTGGTCAACGGGAATCTGTATTACAAGGGAAAACTATTTGTTCCTAAAACCACAGATTGGAGATCCAAGCTACTGCATGAGTTCCATTCTACACTTCAAGCTGGCCATTCTGGTTACTTAAGAACTCTGCACAGATTGTCCAGAAACTTTGCGTGGCCGGGTATGAGAAAGCAAGTCAAAGCCTTTGTAGCTTCATGTGATCAATGCCATGTTGGGAATGAGAACAAGAAAACAAAGAACTCAAACACAAGAACTGGATTGAATGACTTAATCCTTTATTGAATTACAGTGGCTATTATATAGCCTTACATGAACAAACAGAATAGCTAGAAAACAGCCCACGCCAACAGAAACGTGATAAATGCAACAAGAAAGAGTCAAAACAGAAATTCCTAAAGAAAGTGTCAAAGCTGTGAACAACTTCCTAAAGACTAGGGACTTATTAAAACTGAAATTAGAACCTAATCAGCCATGATCCTAATACCTCCAGGAAACCAGAAAACCCTTCATTCCTTCCCTTAAACTTACTGCAAATTGCAGTCAGTTTTCATCAGGAACCTTCCGAACACCCAGCTGCTCTCTTAACTTTAGAAAAGCATCAAGTTTCAGAGGTTTGGTCATCAAATCTGCCACCTGATCCTGACTTCCACAATGAACCAATGCAATTGTACCTTCCTTAGTAAGATTTCTCAAAAAATGGTACCTCACATCGATATGCTTGCTGCGCCCGTGCATCACTGGATTCTTAGACAGCTTGATAGTTGAGCTGTTGTCACATCTCACATGTGTGCACCCTTCATCAGAATGCCCCAATTCCTTCAAAATCCTTTTTATCCAGAGAGATTGACATGCACACATCGTAGCTGCTACAAATTCTGCCTCTGTGGTTGATAGAATCACTATTGGCTGCTTCTTTGAACTCCATGAAACTGCACCAGAGCTTAGCAAAAATACATAGCCACTTGTACTCTTCCTATCCTCCGTATCTCCGGCATAGTCACTATCCGTAAATGCAAGCAATTCACCACTTCCTCCTTTCTTGTAATGAATTCCAAAGTTTACAGTCCCTCTCAAATATCGAAGTGCCCTTTTTGCTACTTGTAGATGAAGCTCTGTAGGTTTAGACATGTATCTGCTTATGAGGCAAGTGACAAACATCATATCCGGTCTTGTGGCCGTGAGATACATCAAACTACCCACCAATTGCTTGTAGTACGTTTCATCCACAGTAATGCCATCTTCATCTTTGTTGATCTTGCATCCAGGAACTATTGGATTAGTAACTGAATTGCTCTCCATCATACCAAACCTCTTCAAAACCTCTAGTGCATATTTCCTTTGGCATATGTAAATACCATCTGACCTCTGTAACACTTCAATCCCAAGGAGAAACCGCATCTTCCCCAAGTCCGACATGTCGAACTCTCTCATCATGGAACTTTTGAACTCAGACAACATAATTTCATCATCACCAGTAAATATTAAATCATCAACATAAACACTTACTATGATGATCTTTCCTTCCCTGCTTTTCTTAGTGAATAATGTCTGCTCGCTGTCACACCTTTGGAAACCTTCATTGATGAAGTGTGCTTCGATTCGACTAAACCAAGCTCGTGGAGCTTGTTTTAATCCATACAAGGCCTTATGCAACTTGTAAACTAGATGTTCACTGCCCCTTTTCTCATACCCCTTCGGTTGTTCAACATAGACATCTTCGTTCAGCTCACCATGAAGAAAGGCCGATTTGACATCCAACTGAAAGATTTTCCAGCTTTTCTGTGCAGCTAAAGCAATAATCATCCTCACCGTATCCAACCTTGCTACTGGTGCAAAAACCTCTGTGTAGTCTATGCCATGCTTTTGTGAGTACCCTTTAGCAACTAGCCTTGCCTTGTGCTTATCAATTTCCCCATGCTCATTGTACTTTGTTTTGTACACCCACTTCACCCCGATTTTTTTTGCTCCACCCGGCAGCTCAGTGAGTGTCCAAGTCTTGTTCTTCTCTATGGAGTTGATCTCACAGTCCATAGCAAGTCTCCAATTTGCATTCTTTACTGCTTCTTTGAAATGAATAGAATCAGCTGACACAACTAATGCCATATTTGATTCATCTTCAGATAAGCCTTCCCCCGTAACATAATCTTGCATCCATATTGGAGGACCCCTCTCTCTCTCTTCATCTCTAGTTCTATCTCCCTCACCAATCTCTATACAACTGTTTCTCTCCTCATCATTATTAATATTTTCACCTCCACCGTCACTCTCCATATCTCCCTCACTATTTTCTTCATTCTCACCCCATTCTAAGTCTAAAAGAATTTGCTTCTCATAAGACACATCCCAATCCCACTGTTTTTCTTCTTCGAAAACCACATCCCTACTCACTACAATCTTCCTAGTGATAGGATCAAACAATCTATACCCCTTTGACTCTTCACTAACTCCCAACAAAACACAAGGAAAACTTTTATTATCAAGCTTACCTCTTCTCACATCTGGAATGTGTACATGAGCCAAACAACCAAAGACTCGAAAGTGATCTACTGAGGGTTTTATCCCACTCCATGCCTCTTGCGGTGTAATATCTTTCACTGCCAATGTCGGACACCTGTTTAGAACGTAGAAAGTCAAATTCACTGCCTCTGGCCAAAATGTCTTTGGAATCCTTTTGTCAGAAAGCATCGATCGGACCATGTTCATTACTGTTCTGTTTTTCCTTTCGGCTACACCATTGTGTTGTGGTGTGTATGCCTTGGTCAGCTGCCTCTTGATTCCCTTTCGTCTGCAAAACTCATTGAACTCATTGGAAGTAAATTCTCCTCCCCTATCAGTCCGTAAACACTTCACAAACATCCCTGTGTCCTTTTCAACCATTATTTTGAGCCTTTTAAAGCAATTCAATGCCTCTGACTTTTCAACCAATAAAAACACCCATGATTTCCGACTAAAATCATCAATGAAACACAATGTGTACCTCTTTCCACTGTTGGACTCAGGTGAGATCGGACCGCAAATATCGGCATGAATCAGCTTCAATTTCTGACTTGCTCTCCAAGTGCTTCTCTTCGGCATGACATCTCTAGTTTGCTTTCCATTGATACAATCCGTGCAGGTCATGCTTGAGGCAGGAAATTGAGGAAGTCCACGTACCATCTTCTTCCATTGCAGGGTTCTTAAACCTTTATAGCTCAAATGGCCATATCGTCTATGCCAAAGGTAGGAGAGGTCTTGAGAGCTTGTGTGAAAACATCTTTGTGGTTGAGCTTGTGCAGGTACTTGAGCTTGAGTCTGTGCTAGTAGAATGAACATTCTGTTGGCGCTCATTAGGGTTTGAATGATTAAACCCTTCTCTGGATGGTAGATCTTACAAACTCCTCCCTGAATTAAGATTGCAAAACCTCTCTCTTGAAGTTGTCATATGCTCAAGAGATTATTTTTGAGCTCTGGAACATAGTACACTTCATTGACAACATGATTAACTCCATTCAATAGTAGCTTCACATTTCCTTTTCCAACCACACTCATTCTACTATTGTTTCCCAACTTAACTGAATGTTGAAAACTTTCATCTAAATTGATAAACATACCTCGATATCCACACATATGATTGGAGCAACCTGAGTTAAGGAACCAAGCATCATTCCGTTTCACCTCATGTAATTCAACATACGACATCAATAGCATCTCATCCTCTTCATTCAACTCTGCATAGTTGGCTTCCTTGTTCAAAGTTGGACATTCATATTGGAAATGTCCAAGTTTGTGACACTTGAAGCATTCCACCGTGGCCCTATTGAACACTTGTCCTCTTCCACGACCTCTTCCTTTGTAATTGCTTCTTCCTCGACCTCTTCCTCCAACTCTTTCATCATAGACTCTCAATGCTTGGTCATCTCCTTCATTCTTTCGGAATTTCTGTTCATGAACGAGTAATGAACTCTGTAGTTCATCCACTGAAAGACGATTGATATCTTTCGACTCCTCGATCGAACAAACTATGTAGTTGAACTTCTCAGTAAGTGTGCGCAAGATCTTCTCAATGATCTTCACATCAGACATGTTCTCTCCAAGATTCCTCATGTCTTTTGCTACCAGCATCACCCTTGCAAAGTAATCTGTGACAGATTCTCCAAATTTCATCTCCAACACTTCAAAATTCCTGCGAAGGATTTGAAGCTGAGCACGCTGTACCCTAGCATTTCCTTGGTACTTGACCTTCATGGAATCCCACAGCTGCTTTGCCGTCTCCTTCTGAGCAATTGTCTTGAGGATGGACTTGTCAATGGATTGGAAAAGATAATTCTTGGCCTTCAGATCCTTCAACTTTGTCTCCTCCAAGGTTTTCCTCTGTGCACCAGTTAAAGCTTCTCCAGGTGCAGGCTCTTCATACCCTGTCTCAATAACACTCCAATACTCCTTTGAACGTAGGAGATTCTCCATTAGCATGTTCCAATGCTCATAATCCCCATTGAACTTTGGAATGCAAGGTTGGGCAAAGTTACTTGACTCTGCTGCCATCCTTTCACTTCCTCACTCTGTGTTTTAGAAATCACTCAAAAAGACTGCGGCTTTTCCTTTTCAGGCCCAGTGGGGGCTCTGATACCAGTCTGTTGGGAATGAGAACAAGAAAACAAAGAACTCAAACACAAGAACTGGATTGAATGACTTAATCCTTTATTGAATTACAGTGGCTATTATATAGCCTTACATGAACAAACAGAATAGCTAGAAAACAGCCCACGCCAACAGAAACGTGATAAATGCAACAAGAAAGAGTCAAAACAGAAATCCCTAAAGAAAGTGTCAAAGCTGTGAACAACTTCCTAAAGACTAGGGACTTATTAAAACTGAAATTAGAACCTAATCAGCCATGATCCTAATACCTCCAGGAAACCAGAAAACCCTTCATGCCAGAGACAGAATTACGAGAGTATACATCCACTTGGATTGCTACAACCTTTACCAGTGCCAGAAGAGGTATGGATTGATGTCTCCATGGATTTTGTCGAAGGGTTGCCGTGTCCACAGGGATATAATGATATAATGCTCACTTCATCCCCGTTACACACCAATTTACAGCATCTCAGATTGCTACCATTTTCACAAAGGAGATTTTTCATTTACATGGGATGCCGAAGCACATAATCAGCGACAGAGATCTGGTCTTTCAAAGCAATTTCTGGAAGGCATTTTTCAAACTACAGGGCACTCAATTATGCAAAAGTTCTACCTACCATCCTCAATCAGATGGACAAACAGAGGTAACTAATCGCTCATTGGAGCATTACTTGAGATGCTTTGTATTTGATAAACCAGCTTCTTGGAGTTCTCTGCTTCACTGGGCAGAATGGTGGCATAATACCACCTTCCAGTCAACAGTAAACATGACCCCGTTTGAAGCTGTATATGGCCGTCCTCCTCCTACTGTCTCGCGCTACCTGCCAGGCTCTACTAATGTCCATGCTGTGGATAACACTCTTAAATCACGGGATGAGCTTCCGAGCTGTCTTAAAGACCATATGACCTTGGCTCAAAATAGAATGAAACAACAATTAAGCAAACCAGAAAAGAACTGAGAGAGCGTTTGAGGTTGGAGACTGGAGACTGGGTTTTCTTAAAGCTCCATCCATACCGCCAAAAGTCATTAATCAAACGGCCAGCCAACAAACTTTCTCCTAGATTCTATGGACCATTTCGAAGCTAAGGTGGGAAAGGTAGCTTACAAACTCACACTTCCTCCTAACTCAAAGCTGCACCCAGTTTTTCATGTTTCTTTGCTTAAGAAAAGAGTTGGAGATTCTGTGCCTATTGCTGCAACTTTGCCACAGTTTGACAGTCAAGGAGAAATTCATTGGAAACCACTGAAAGTTTTGGACATGGCAATTCAACACAAGGGGAAACGTTCGGTCACACTTTGGGTAATTCAGTGGACTGGCTTACATGAGGAAGATGCGACATGGGAGGAGGCACACATGATCGCTGCCAAATTTCCAAACCTTGTCGCCTGAGGACAGGCTCTGTCTTGGGGAGGGGAGCACTTGTTGAGACTGCACCGACCAAGCTACTTTATAATTACTCTTATTTTGTAGAAATGCTAAGGACACCCATTTTGTAATCCATCTAGAATAACCACCTACCCATTGTGGTCCAGGACAGCTGTATTGTCAAGGTTCCCCCTTCTCTCTTTATATGTTGTATTGCAATCCATTTTGGGGAGGAGAGATATAATCACGTTTTAATATTATTGCATCTTTCTTTTCTGCTCTTTCGTTTCTGTATTCCATCACAAAATGACTAATTAATTATTATCATATATAAGTCTTTCTTTTATTGGAACTCAAACAACTTCATTTAATTATCATTTTTAGTAGTTTAGCCAACTTGTTTTTTTTTTTGTTTTTTTTAAGAATGACTGGTGTAGCTGCCCTGAAACATTGATTAATGAAACTGTTGAATACAAGATAAAAAGTGACAAACATACTTAAAGTCATTTTACACTTTGGTACATCATCTTTTAAATATATCACTTTAGTATCTCAACTTATTACTTATGCATAACATTCATACACGCTGTTGAAATCACCATTAACTCAAGTGCCATGTGACTTTCCATCATTGGTGTTTTTCTCCATTTATGTTTCTCCGCCACAAATTCCATTGCAAAGGATCTAAAATTCCTTTCTTTTTGTTGAAACTAGAATCTATCATCAAGGAAAATATTATTTTTGGGTTATGGAAGATCAATTTATGTTATTGTACTGAAAATTTTGACTCATTGCTATGATCCCAAGAAACAGAATAATTAAGATGAGAAGAGGTGAGAGATTTATCGTCTTTCAGCATGCTAATCCACGAATAGAGAGTGATCTAGATGAAATCAGATTGTTTGCTAGCTTTATTAATTGTTGATCCTATATCATAATACCTTAGCACTTCAAGTGTAATTTGTTGGGTAGATACTGGTTTTCTTTCAAGTTATGGGTTTTGAGCCTTTCCCCTTTTAATTAACAAATTTTTTAGATAAAAAAGGAAAAATGCTTGTTCATTATGCATAATCAATTTCAATACCAATCAGAGCAGATCGTCTAGTAGAGTTGTAGAAGTTGCTAGAAACTTTTATGATTTATGGTTGTTGTAGTTATTTGCTTACTCTTTGAATATAGATCCATGGTTGTTTGGTTTCCTCGACAATGAAAAAGGATGCAACAAGTGTTTTTGTTATTTTTTTTTAAGTTAATATGAATTAACGGAGTGAATTTTTTTTAAGTAGCAAATACCATGAGATTTTTGGTGGGAAAACATAAATGGATGAAAATACTCATGGCACAAAGTTACAAGATACTTGAGTTGACGGTGTTATTAACGGCATATATAAATGTTATGCATAAATAATAATTTGAGGTACTAAAGTGATATATTTAGAAGATGATGTGCCAAAATGTAGAATGACCAGTTTATTTGTGACTTTTTCTCTTCTTAAAATTAAGAGAACATGTAAAATTAAGGAGACTTGTCTACATATCAACTGAGACAAAATGACTAATTAATCATTATGTTCTGCAAGTCTTTTTATAATAACTAAAATGATTAATTTTAGTTTACTCCCCTAAGGTTTGGGGATGTCATCATGTTACCCCCTCTATTCTCAATTTTGAATGTTTACCCACCAAACTTTTTAATTTCAATAAGCAGTGTCCAATTTCTCCTATTCCATCCAAATTGGGCATTAACTCTGACGATCGGACCCACTTTGAGAGCTAAAATGGTCATTTCAAGACAAAAAAAAACTATTTTAAAAAAATCATTTTTTTATGTTTTTTCTTCTTCTTTTTTCTTTTATTTTTTTTATTTATTTATAAATTTTGTCTTCAACCTATACACCACAAATTATAATAGGTTTATAAAAACAAAAAGATACTCTAGGTGGTTGAAAGTCGCTCGTTGGTTCACGATATTTGTGATATATCTCCGATAAAGTGAAGAATTTTAGGATATATCCCCATATCATCCTTTGTTTTCTCTCTATAGGGGTAGAATAAGCTTATATCTATCGTACCTTTTAGATATCGAGAAATATTCTTTATATCAGTGCAATAGTGTCGCGTTGGCGCAGACTTATATCTAGTTAACAAGTTCACATAGAATGAGGCACTCGGTCTTGTGCATTTTGTTAAATACAATAATGCACCTATTACACTTAGATAAGGCACTTTAGCCTCTAACACGTCTTCGTCATCATCATTGAGACGAAATGTATCATTTTCAGGGTCAAGACTACGGATGATCATGAGAGTGCTAACAAGCTTGACTTTATCTTAATTAAAAAGCATAAGCATCTTTTGGGTGTAAGCCGATTGATGAATCAGAATTCTATCAACATGGTGCTCAAGTTTTAAACCAAAACAAAACCATGTTTTTTCAAGATCTTTCATTTCAAATTTTGATTTAAGTTGCATGTCATCAACATATACCACAACAATAGCAAACTAGGAAATTTTTTCTTAATTAAAATGCATGGGCATAATTTATTGTTGATATATCCTTTTCCGATCAACTAATCACTTAAAGGCCCCGTTTGGTTGGCAGGAATGTCAAAATAGGAAAATGATTTATTTTCCTTTCCATACCGATATGGAATGGAATAGGTTTTGGCATTTCCATGTAGGTGTTTGGAACATTATTGGAAATTAAATTCTGAAATCAATTTTTCATTCCTAGTATAGAGTTTGGTAAGTCATAAGAATGAAATATAAATTTATAATTTTCAATAATACCCTTTTACTAATTAATATACAAATATGACATCAACTTATAAGGAATATTGGTGGAGGAATATAAATTTTTTAGAGGGATAATTTATGTAATTTTGCGTTTTACAGTGGGAAATGGAAATAGAATACCACCTCTGGCTAGATAATTCTATTCAGGCTTTATGAGGGAGTCAATTTCCAGTCAAATCTCATTTTTTATTTCATTTCCAAACTCCTATTACAATCAAACGGTACCTTTAAATGGAAAATAAAATTGATTCTCATTCCATACCATGATTTCCTGCCATCCAAACAGGGTCAAACGGTTATACCATATCTGTCCGGATTGCTTTAATCCATATATTGAGCATTTTAATCTGATTAAAAATGCGTTATGTGGTCTAGAGCTACTTAATTTGATATCTCTGTTAACTAGACCAGTGTACATGAGACGTGATATAGAAACTACTGTATACTAGTGTAGTCAACAGAGATCTCTCTATTCTCAGGAATTGGTTTTAGCGTTGAGGCATCCCCCAACGATGTCTCTTGGACATAACCAAAATCCAAAATATTCTCATGAGACGAATTTTGATTGTTGATGATTAATGGATTCGATTGTGCCAAATTCACTCTCTTTCTAGGGCGAGTATCCATCGAACCCACCGGCCTTCCAAAGTTCTTAGTTAGGGCCGCGGCCTATGACTCCACAATGCCATCATTCACAGTAACGGGGCGTCGTGCCCTCTTCTATTTAGGGATGTGCCACATGCACTTATAGGGACGTCAATCCTTGCAGACATGTTTGTAGTAGGTATATGTCACCTTGTCACTTTAGCAATGTCAGAAAAGGCATCAAGCAGTGAATCTGCTATGTTATGAAGTTCAATAATCCTTCGCACTTCAATATCACATTGTGCAATTCATGTTGTTCTTGTTGAATGTTAATGTTCTTACCTCCTCCTAATGACAGGAAGACTGTTTCATCAAAGTGACAATCTGTAAATCTAGCGGTAAAAAGATCACATGTCAAGGGTTCTATATAGCAAACGACAGTTGGAGATTCATATCCAACATAAAGACCAATTCATCGTTAAGGACCCATCTTGGTACGCTAAGGTGTGGCAATTAGCACATAAACCACACACCCAAATATACGTAAGTGCGAGATATCAGGCTTGTATCCAATTACCAACTGTGATGCAGAAAAATGTTTAGTAGTGGTGAGTCGTAGACGAATAAATATGGCTGCATGTAAAATTGCATAACCCCAAGCAGATATAGAAAAACTGGTGTGCATTACCAATGTCCTTGAGACTATGTAAACCTCTTAATGGTGGCTTCTACGATACCGTTTTGGGTGTGTACATAGGGAACATGATGCTCAACATCAATTTCAATAGATACGTAATAATCATCAAAAGATTTCGATGTATACTCTCCGGCATTGTCAAGACGTATTGACTTAATAGGATGATCCGAGTAATGAGCCCGTCGACGAATAATCTGTGCTTGGAATTGGGTATATGTAGTATTGTGTGTGAACATAAGTGCGACAAGTCACCAGCGTGTCGATGCGTCAACTAGTGTACATAGGGAACATGATGCTCAACATCAATTTCAATAGATATGTAATCATCATCGAAATATTTCGATGTAAACTCTCCGACATTGTCAAGACGTATTGACTTAATAGAATGATCCAAGTAATGAGCCCGTCAACGAATAATCTGTGCTAGGAATTGGGTATATGCAGTGTTGCGTGTGGACAAAAGTGTAACAATTCACCAGCGTGTCGATGCATCAACCAACAGCATAAAATATCTAAAAGACTACAAGGTGGTTGAATATATCCACAAATATCCCATTGGATTCTATGAAAATGGGATGAGTTCTTTCGTACCATTTGCATAAGACGGTCTCGATCCTAATTTCCCTAAGGAACAGGCTTTGTCAAACGAGTGATGGGCCTTAAAAGCAACCAATGAAGATTTTGACGGAGCCGGGGGAGCACTGTTGGCGTCAAAATTGACGGGTTAGCGACAGTGGTCTGAAGGTTCTCATAGATCAACTTTTGATCCTTGCTTCGTGTAGCTTGAAAGAAATGATGTCAATGTAAAGCCTTTAGAATAAAGACCATCATATCACGACCAGGATAACCTCACATATCGTGCCAAAACCAATATGTGTCTGAATCTAAGAGATGACATTGTCAGGTTCGATGGTTCAAATAGTGGTGACATAAAGTCCACTAGAGAGACACATATGTTTCTCTAGGATGCCCTTACATCCGCAATCATTAGAGGTGATGCAAAGAAATTCATTCCCATTTTCACTATGTGTTTCTACTTTAGGAGTTCTTCCAGCTTTAGGAGCGTAGAGAGTTTCTGTAACATTTATCAAGGTGTAATTGGGCAAGAGAAATTGGGTCATCCCACGGTCTTGCCATCATTGTCACGAAGGAATATGTAGGTAACATCTCTAAAAATAATTGCCTATGTCAAAGTATAGTGTGTGTGGTCTCGTTATCCACGAGACATTATAGTTCTCCAGCATTCCTAAAAATAAAAGCTACAATTAATAAATATAATTGAGAAATAGAATAAAACTTGAATTTTATTCATTACTAAAGCCAATAATTACATCAAGATTTCTTAACAAAAATCTAATCCAAAAAGAGATTCAATCAAAGGTCAATACTCAATTCTTTCAGTAACTTCAATTAGCCCCGACCAAATAAGGTAAGGTGAGATTTTGGTGAAGCTAAGCTCACTTGAAAACACTTCTCTCATCCAAATCTGACTTAGACATCGCATCTAATTAGATGAGTTTAGTTGTAAAAGAGTTATAACCAATTATCTACTAATAAAGTCTGTGGCAAATGTCATTACAAACATTCTAAGAAAAATGAAAAGACTCTAAAAATCTGTGACATCCATGTAGTCTCTTCCTGATTTGAAGTCTTCAACCTTTTGACATCTTGATCTTCATGTTCCATGGGATGAGATTCCCTTGCATTCCTATACGCCTTGTATGTTGCAGCTATATTCTCAGGTGCCTTACAATATTTTGCCCAATGATCAGATGCTCCACATTGAAAACACACTTCGTTATGGCTTGAATTACTCTCCCTTTATTGAGGCGCATTTGTATTCCTCTCCTCTCTTCCCACGGTGGCCACCATGGCAGCTTGTCTGCTTATTATTTTGGCGGTTACTTTCTTGAGCAGAGCGATTGTGTGGACCATAACGTCCGGATTCGTTATTCCTAACTTTAGGGTTTCGTTTGCGTCGGACCGGGAGAATCCAGGTAGCGGGAGTTTCAAGTTGTACGTGATCCACCAGAATGGAACCGGGTTGAGGAAATAGATTCAAAGTGGGTCGGGTGGTCTGACCAACCACCCGTGGTTCAGCCCGGATGGGAAGAACTTGGTTTTCACTTCGGATTATGGGGGCATATCAGCTGAGCCCATCTCAAACCCGCATCATTACCAGCCGTACGGTGAGATTTTTACTGTAAAATTGGACGGCTCTGATGTTATGAGGTTGACACAGAATTCTTTTGGGGATAACACCGGTGTGGGTCCCCAGCTTCATCAGGCCGTGGGATGTAGAGTGGCCTATTGATAGGCCTAGCTGCAGCTTTGATGATTTGCACTGCCTCAGTAATTTTCCTAGCTATGGTCAGAATGGTGGTGTTGGGGCTGTTCCCTGGCTCTTAAGCAAAGCCTCAACGTGGTGTTTAATCTATTTTGTGTACTACTACAATGTACATATATAATGTTATGTCATGGATGCACCAGTATCAGTGTATCACTGTGCTTAATCCACGTAAAGTTGGGAAATTTATTTGCATATTTTCTATGTTATGAATTTAGTCATTTACAGTGAATGTTAAAGGACAGAAGGCTCGAGCTCAGTCTTAAGTGTGTGGGGATAAAAGCTCATGTGCTATCAATTTCTAGCATCTTAGGCGCAATCCCTTAGTTCTTCTTTCTTGTGTAGGGGTAAAATACAAACGTTTATATGGCTCTTAGACATAGGGCCTCTGTACTGCAAGTGAAGGTAAAAAAGCAATTGCAAATTTCCAGGCTGATTGTTATGTTGTAGCTTTGCAATCTTGGGTCAACTATATTCTCAATTTCTTTTCTTAAAACATAAGGAGTGACCCAATTGCAAATCTGTAGGGGTGGAGCGCCTTTTATTATTGCTGGAAGGCTGGTTATCAACTCTAACAGAACAACCCCAAAGCTATAGACATCACATTTTCTACTTAGCCTTCCAGTACTGTGATTATCTGTGCCCCAAAAAAAAAAACAATGGATTTCCAGCTAATTTTGAGTAGTTAATGACTTAATTCTGTCATATGTTTATAGGCAACACTTCCTCAGGATCAACATATCCGCGAGTACACTTTTCATCAGTACATATGAGAGTTCATTTCAGTTGTGAAAACTTTGCAAAGCCGAAATCGCCTATCTCAGCTTGCATATTCCCATTTAATCAGATGTTGGATGTTGAGATCTCTGTGAACTACAGGTTTCTTGCAACAATTATGCAGATAGTCCAATCCTGCAGTTCATGTTTGCTACTAGCTAGTAAATTTCTTCCGCGGTAAACAAAGATAAAAGGTTACAAATCGGCTAAGGTTACAAGTTCAACTCAAGACTAATGGAAAAAAATAAGATATTGGAAAGAAATTGGCCCAATTATGAACAATTGAACTTATATATCAGTTGGCATCTTAAAGGTTTGAATTACCTGAGTGTCGTATTGGAGCCACCAAGGCTGATTCTCGAAATCAAGGCGAAAGCTGCTCCAACACCAATTTGGTAAATGCTGAAATGTATGGTACTCCAGTATTATTGTTCACAAGGCACACTTGTATAATATCTCTCAAGGGACTATGTATAATCTCATAGACCACATATGCATCTTTCACTGTAATCCATGGATTAACACCAAGATAAAGTTCAAATACTGGTTTTTGATTCTTGCCGTCATTGTTTGCACACATGAACACAGCTCTGATAAGATAGTTGTTCATTTTGCCTTCATCAAGTTTCAAGGTGTAAAAATTAATTTTTCTGTCCTTGTGGGAAATATCTTAAGGTCCTCAGCTCCATGTTAAGACATGGATAGATGAACTCTGAAGATAACGGTGAAACCCTGTATCTGTCTGATAATGTATGTTGGATTCATTTGGGTTCTCCACAGTTGCTCCACAATCAATGCTTGTGAAACCTTGAAAGTTTGTACAGAAAAAGTGTTGGAAATATCATGACCTAAGATAATTTAACACCACCAAAACTGAACTACACCACAGAATTAACTGGAGTTCTAGTCATGTATGTACCAGGATTCATCGAAGCAAGCTTCCTTTTATGGTCATGATGATTAAGACCTCTGCCAGAAATGAGAGGAGCAATGTTGAAGGTCAGCCACACCCAAAACACCAAAACAATGTGTAGCCATGGTACCATTAATGTAAACTGTAAAGGCAGTTGAAGCTATGTATGTAAATTTTGTATATTGTACTGTATGTATTACCTGACAAGCATACATTCTGCTGTATTTTTTACCTGACAAGCAAGTCATACACTGGCTAATTCCACTTTTTCTTTTCTTACATGTTCAACTCTTTTCTTTCATCATCATCTTCTTCTTTATTTGTGTTGGAACTTGGTTGTTATTTTCTGTTTTTGAATAAGTTGTTTTTCTGTTTTGAATAAGTCGTAGTTACAAGTCCTATTCATTTGGGATTTCCTGCTACTGATCAAGTCTTTAGGAGTCCTAGAAGTTTGAGTTGTTCAGTTGTAGTGGATAAGTTTGTTGCTGTTTTATCTCCTTAGTTTGAGTCAAAGTGGTTGGTGTGGACTACTATATATGTAACTGGAAGATATTCAATGAAAGTACAAAAAGATTTCAGTCATATTATTCATTCATTGTTTTGAAATTGTTCTAGATATTTCAACATTGTGGTATCAGAGCCCCCACTGGGCCTGAGGTAGAAAGAAGCAGCAGCTTTCTTGCAGTAGCAAGTGAACATGGCATCCGACAACAACAATTATGTGCAACCAGCAATTCCACGCTTTGATGGTCACTATGACCATTGGAGCATGCTCATGGAGAATTTTCTGAGGTCCAAGGAGTATTGGAGCATCATTGAAACCGAGATTGCTGAACCAGCCGCTGCTGGAGAAGTGTTGACGGCTGCACAGAAAAGGCTGCAGGAAGAGCAGCAGTTGAAGGATCTCAAGGCGAAAAAAAAATACTTGTTTCAAGCAGTTGACCGCACAATTTTGGAGACTATTCTCCAAAAGGACACATCCAAGCAGATTTGGGATTCGATGAGGAAGAAGTATCAAGGATCAACCAAAGTGAAGCGTGCACAGCTTCAAGCCCTCCGCAGAGATTTTGAGACTCTTCAAATGAAGACGGGAGAGTCAGTCAATGATTACTTCTCAAGACTCATGGCTATTGCAAACATGATGCGAATCCATGGTGACAAGCTGGGAGATGTCACCATTATTGAAAAAATTCTTCGATCGATGCATACGAAATTTGACTATGTTGTATGTTCGATTGAGGAATCACATGACATTGATGAAGTTTCGATTGATGAGCTGCAAAGTTTGTTGTTGGTTCATGAGTAGAGAATTAATCAAGGGGCTACAACAGAGGAGCAAGCTTTGAAGGTCTCTTCCAACACTCCAATTGCTATTGAGGGTGTAGGACGTGGTCATGGAAGAGGCAAAGGCAGATTCAATTCTTATTCCAGAGGTAGAGGGCGTGGTCAAGGATCAAGGTTTGACAAATCCAATATTGAATGCTTCAATTGCCACAGGTATGGCCATTATAGGTCAAAGTGTCCTAATTTGTTTAGATGTCAGGGAGAAAGATCAAATTATGCTGAGATAGAAGAAGAAGAAACAACCTTATTGATGGCATGTCATAACAAAGAAGAAAAGTCTAACAATCTGTGGTATTTAGATTCAGGAGCATCCATATACTGAATAGAAGCCCAACTTTAGCAGTAAAGAACATGACACCTGAAAAAGCCTGGAAGGGAAACAAACCAACTGTGGGTTATTTCAAAATTTTTGGCTGCATAGCTTTTGCTCATGTCCCTGATGAGAAAAGGAAGAAGCTTGATGATAAGGCAGAGAAACGTATATTTCTTGGCGTTAGTGAACACTCAAAAGCTTACAGGTTGTACAACCCAATCACAAAAAGAATAATCATTAGTCGAGATGTGGTGTTTGATGAAAGCAAGACATGGAAGTGGACTGTTAATAGCACCGGAGAGTACATTCCAGTAAATGATGTTGAAAGTGAAGAAGGAGAAGTAAGTCAGCCTCTTTCAAGCTCCATTGTCATAAGTTCACCACTTGGTCCCACATCAGATTCACAAGGAGAAGTGGAAGATGATTTGTCACATGAATCTAGACTCCAACGTTCAAGAAGAAGGTCAGCATGGATGCAAGATTATGAGGTTAGTGGAATTAATCAAACTAATGATCCACTTACTCATTTTGCCTTGTTTTCAGACCGTGATCCTATTGCTTTTCATGACGCCATCAAAGAATTAAAGTGGCAGAAGGCCATGGATGACGAGACTGAAGCCATAGAGAAAAACAAGACTTGGGAGATAACAGATCTTCCGAAGGGAAAAAGGTGATTGGCGTCAAGTGGGTCTACAAGACCAAACTGAATGAGAAAGGTGAAGTGGAGAAATATAAAGCACGGTTGGTGGCAAAAGGCTATAAGCAGGAGTTTGGAGTTGATTTTAAAGAAGTCTATGCTCCGGTTGTGAGGCATGACACTATTCGGTTAGTACTTTCATTGGCAGCTCATAATGGATGGTCTGTGTTTCAATTGGATGTAAAATCAGCATTTTTACATGGTGACTTGGAAGAGGATATATATGTGGAGCAGCCCTTGGGTTATGTACAGGGATGGAATGAAGAGAAAGTTTATAAATTGAAGAAGGCACTCTATGGACTGAAACAAGCACCCAGAGCTTGGTACAGTCGTATAGAGTCCTATTTCTCTAGAGAGGGCTTCAACAAATGTCCATATGAGCACACTTTGTTCACAAAAATTGGAGATGGAGGTAAGGTGCTTCTTGTATGTTTGTATGTGGACGATTTGATCTTTACAGGTAATGATGAGGCCATGTTTGCTGTTTTTAAAAAATCCATGATGTCTGAGTTTGACATGACGGATCTTGGGTTGATGCATTATTTTCTCGGGATTGAAGTCAAGCAATCATCTGGTGGAATCTTTATTACACAAAGAAAGTATGCTCAAGAAGTGTTGGAGAGGTTTCAGATGAAAGACTGCAACTCAGTTACTACCCCAACAGATCCAAGTATAAAGCTCAAGAAGGATTCAGAAGGAAAGAAGATTGATGCTACTCTGTTTAAGCAGATTGTAGGGAGTTTGATGTACTTAACAACGACCAGACCGGACAATATGTATGCAGTGAGTCTCATAAGCAGGTACATGGAAAGTCCAACTGAACTGCATCTTTTTGCTGCTAAAAGAATTTTTCGGTACTTGAAGGTACCATTGATTTTGGTATGTGGTACAAAAGAGAGACTGAGGCAGGAATGTCTGTTGGTTTATATGGATTCACTAACAGCGATTATGCTGGTGACGTTGATGATATGAAGAGCACTTATGGGTATGTTTTCTTGTTGGGGTCAGGAGCTGTCTCATGGGGTAGTAAGAAACAACCAATTGTGACCTTGTCTACAACAGAAGCATAATTTGTAGCAGCAACTTCTGGTGCATGCCAAGCCATTTGGCTGAGAAAATTACTTGGGGTGTTAGGTAACAATCAGCAAGGTCCAACTGATATTTATTGTGCCATCAAACTTTCAAAAAATCCAGTTTTGCATGACCAAACATATAGATGTGAGGTATCATGACCTACGTGATCTCTGCAAGGATGGTGTTATTAATGTTTCTATTGCAAAAGTGAGGATCAGATTGCAAATATAATGACAAAACCTCTCAAGACAACTATGTTTGAGAAGCTTCGAAGTCTACTCGGAGTTTGTTCAAGAAAGGAGGCTGGTTGTGATGATGAAAAGCTGGGTTGTTGGAGTTTCCTCTGTTGTAAACTGATGTCTGTAGGACATTCAGTTTAAGGGAGGGAAATGTTGGAACTTGGTTGTTATTTTCTGTTTTTGAATAAGTTGTTTTTCTGTTTTGAATAAGTCGTAGTTACAAGTCCTATTCATTTGGGATTTCCTGCTACTGACCAAGTCTTTAGGAGTCCTAGAAGTTTGAGTTGTTCAGTTGTAGTGGATAAGTTTGTTGCTGTTTTATCTCCTTAGTTTGAGTCAAAGTGGTTGGTGTGGACTACTATATATGTAACCGGAAGATATTCAATGAAAGTACAAAAAGATTTCAGTCATATTATTCATTCATTGTTTTGAAATTGTTCTAGATATTTCAACAATTTGGTGGTCGCCAGATGAACCTTGCCTCAAAAACAATCGCATAATTGTTTTCACTTCCAATCTACATCACCATCTTCTTTGATTTACATTTTATGTGGTGTCACATAATGAAGCTTTCTTGAATGATGCCTACCGCGAAAAGTCACATTGCTCTCTTCACTTTTAGTTATTAATGTCTGTAGTTTGATGGATCATCTCTGTAAATGACTTGGTCGTATGGTCACTGGAGAATGAAGTCCTGACACAAGTAGAATGAGTCTTGATAGATAATATATTACAGTTTCAATTTAGAGTCTTCTATCAATTTTATTCTTTATCCTTCTCGACATTGGATTATTTATTGCAACCCCAAATAGAAACAACATAAAGCATGAGCAAGCTATAGCACTTGAGAACTTTATCAACTCGATGAGCCTACTACATGGTCCTAAGAGAAACCCCAATAGCAAGCACAAAACTGTTGGGGTTTTACATTACATCAAAGATAATCCAAAGAAACTAAAAGGGGGAAACTTTACAATGGCAAGGAAAAGTTGAATTCATTGGCATGGAAAAAATTAGCCGCTAGAAGTTAAGCTACCAAAGTCCAACAGAGTATTGGAGTAGTAATACAGTGCCCTTGTTATGCTTGGTACTCTGTAGGAATTGTTGGTGGGCAGTACTTCTTGGCTACATACTTGTACTGAAAATAACAAAAGAAAAATGTCAGTTTGGGAGGGAGGGAGCGAGGGAGGGAGGGAGGGAGGGAGAGAGAGAGAGATCTTTGTTTACCACCTTATGCTGACTGTATTTCTCTCTGATAGCAGGTAAACTAGAATTGTGGTTATCACAACATAGGCGATGGAGATCCTTGACGCATTCACGCAAATCAGAAGGCTGGTAAAGTGTGTAATGCTGCAAGGTAGCATTCTGCTTCCAAAAACAGCAAGTAGAAACTTAAGGGATTGATTAACCGAAATGGGGTATATGTTCTGAGTAAGCCATTTATAGAAATCTATATGGGAGTATGGGACACATACCCATGGTCTCTTTGAAGGGAGTGTTATGTAATTGGCCAGGAAGATTGCAGAAGCAGCTACAAGTGATGGAGCATAAGAAAGCATGCTGTAATCTAGAAGAGATAGTTCTGCAAGGTAGTTTGCCAAGCACTCCAACTGCATTGATGGAAGCTCATTGGCCCCTTGAGCAGCACGAACAAATCGCCTAGAATTCATATCAGTGATGGTCAACACCAGTACAAAATGTGTGATGTAAAATATACATAATTATAAGCTAGCAATCACCTTAAGAAACATTTAGTTGTTGCGGCTGTCATTTCAAACTTCAAGTAATTCAAAACAGAAGATTCCATTTCCAAGACCTGCCACATTAAAAGTGTAAGTTAACCCAGGCTTTATGTGCTACTGCAGCTAGAAAGAATATCAGCAACTCCAGGAAAAATCTAAAATCCCACAGTTCACTCAAAGTAGGATGAAGTCTTACCTCTTCCTTGAAATATGTGTTATCAGTAATGTAACAAAACTCTTCAACCTGGGGTGCACAGATCTCCTCATATTTTCTGAAAATATAAAGTATTTTGTCAAAATCATGTGCCAAGTGTAAAAGAGAACAAAACAAAAGATGAACAATCAATACATCAGTCACATTGCAATCAAAGAAGGATGCAAGTTCTTACGATGCAATCATCATACAAGCAACACCAAGTAACTGTAACCGTTGTCTATTCATAGGGTTCCCTGAAAGATATCTGTCTATGTAGTTCACAGTCAAATATAATGTATCGGGTACAAGCCTGTACTCTTCAGCCACCTGCAGTTGCAATTAAAATTTAGCCTTCCTAGCAATACAAGTAAACCATTTAATGAATTTACACTAACGAGGAGTGAGTGAATGAATTTGCACTAAAGTCCAATTTTAAAGGTAAAAAGCTGTTCCTTATTCCATGTACACAGACCAACTAATAACTATGTCAAGCTATCAAAAAAGATCAATTACCTCCACAAGCCAGTCAACAAGTATTGCACGCATGCTCGGGTTAATGTCCTTCTGAATTTTGTCCATGTAATCTGTGGAGGGCCTTTTCTTCACCTCAGATGCACGCAAATGCTTGTAGATATCACAAGCAAAGGTTGCACAGAGCTGTGGATCCATGAAACGGTTATCAATGTCAGCAATGCTACCATCTCCTTCCAACTCCACAAGTAGTTCCCTACTGCAGACAATCCCTGCAATCATATCAATAAAAATTATATAGCGAATTGAAGTAAAAATGAAGTATTTTTCAAAGCCATGAAAACTAAGAACACAGGTGAAATTTCAAAGTTTTGTTCAAATATGCTACCTGTTGTTTCTGCATGGTCGGAAATGTGGAGGTGGCTGAATGTCTTTCGATCAATAGAATCAATTGCTTGAACATCATTATTATCTATGTACTCAACTTGCGGACTCTTAAAAGAATCACAAGTTGACATTGTCTCATCCATAGAAACTGAATCTCCATCAGATTTACTTGGAGAATCATCCATGTTACAGGGGACAGGTATGGCAATGGAGCTAGGAGCAGCTTCTTCATTCCTTTGGACAGACGTAAACTTTGGGAAAACTTCATCACTCCTTTGGATGGAAGTAACTTTTGGTAGAACAACTGCACTTGGTTTAACATTGAACGAAGCAGGTACATTACTTCCTCTGTTACTGGCGCTAGCAGGAGAACCCTTTTTCACTTTGGCAATCTTACTTGCGCATGGTACCTTCAGATATGAAATTCATTCAATTAATCATCTTTTCAAACTAAGAACACAAGACAAAAAGTTAAAATTGTGCATCAATGGAGTTGATTTAAAGGCAATTGAGACCGAAACCAAAACTAATATCTTCTGAAAGTTTCACTATAAGCACACATTGGACGATTAAAAGATCATGTGAGTAAATAAATGCACACCAAGCCGAGCTATTACTGTAAGTACTACCACTACTTTTAGCTTCTTACGTTTCTCAGCAAAGATCAGCAGATCAATCATAAAGTTGGATTACCCACAGTCCAAATTTCAGTTCAGAGAAACACATTTGTGTGGAAAAAAGTAGCTCAGATTAAAGTGATGTATGTATGACTCATCAGCTTAGTAAAACCCCATACCAGTTTGGGGGGTTTATCGTCTTGTGGAGCTATATGGTATTTGGACTCATCAAATAACTTTCGTTTAGGTGTATGGTATGAGGACTCATTAAACATCACCATAGCAGAAAACACAAAACAAATGCAGCTACGCAACCCAAAAACTCCTCTAAAACCCACAATAAGGTCACAAATGTGTCAAAATTTAAACCCAGAGCAATCTTTCACAAAAGAGCTGAGATGCTTCCAACTCTTCAAACTTGCTCTAAAAACTTCACAAAGAGCAGAATACAATACCCTATATACACATGAACTAGCTCACCAATTTCAACTAGGAATACACTAGGCACACAAAAAGTAAATCTTTCTTTAGTTCACAGAAAAGGGAAAGTAAAACCCCAGTTCAGCATTCAAACAACACCCAAATCAAGCAAAGATTCAAACTTTCCTCATCTCTCTTCACCCCACATAAACCGAACCAAGAAACAAGAACCAAAAACAGAAACCCAATTCGAACATACCAACGAGCTCTTCGAAGCACTATTGGACACATTGCTCCGGTTCGTCAGATTACTCAACGGCGCTCGCTTCTTGGCCAATCTGGGCTCCGCCACCGGAAACTTCCCCACATTCAAGGACGACGAGGAGGCCTGCCGCTTCGCCACCGGAAACGCTGATCGGCGGTTCTGTGTCGACATTTTGAATCCAACCCAATTCAAATTCCGGGTCCAAAAAAAGAGAGAAAATAGTGAAAGACACAAAGACTCTTTCTTTCTTTAGCTCTGAGCAGAGAAAAGAGCGAGAGGGTTTGGTAAGAGTGACCGTGGGTGATATAATATAATTGGGTAATTATACTTTTAAGGCGGGGAGATTGGACAATTTGAATTTGCACGAGATCCGGACCGTTGGTTGGGCTCGGTATTCGTTAGGAGCGGACTGCGGTGGGGACCACGTGAGTTTTTTTGAAACCGTGGACTTGTGTTCTCTCGGGTGAAATTGATTGGTCCGTTATCTGCGTCGTGCGTCACAGTCTGTGAGATTAGGTTTGCTTCTGCGTTTTCGAATTCAAATTTCAAACGGTCCGCGAACCCTGTCTTTACTGCTCTACGGTCACTTTAGGGTATGACCTAAGCAGAGAGGATGTGTCGTACGTGGTGCTTATGGTCATAGTCTTATAGAAGGGGCGGGCTACGGAACTATTTCGGAAGAAACAAAGGAGGAAATAGGATTGCCGAATCTTTAGAAGTAAACAAACTAATGTTTGAATTTTATGACCATGAGAAATTAATACTGCTCATAGCCTCAAATTCAAAATCGCTGCTTTCAAATCAAATCATTCGAACACTTTTCGTCTTTGTTATTATTTTCTATTCTATTACGAGAATTATTATCATGAAGTTGAACACAACATAAAAAATATAAAATTAAGAGTATCTCCAATGATGTTATCTAATTTTTCATCAAATTTATTAGACAAATAACTAAAAGTTAAATTATGAGCCACATTTAGGAAGTCACAAAATTCTTGCTCCAATCATGCTCAAAATTATAAAGAAGCAAAATTTATTATTTTATTCTATATATAATATTTTAATTTCGGAATTATGGTAAAACTTATTGAAGCGTACACACTTCTTACTCTTATCTTATGTATAACGTAAGGACACGAAGACTCATATAAAAGGAGATTTGACGTCATACTTCACATCTTTGGGCACACAACATTAGTCAATTATTGCCATCTTCTCTCTCCCCTTTTCTTTATTGTTTTTAGACCGGATTCATATACTAAAGACCATTGTTTCAAGTATCCCTAAATTAATCTACTGAGAGAGAAAGTCAGAGTGGAAATAATATGTCAATGCTGATGCAAATGGAAGAGCAAGAAGAGAACATGAATACACGTTACCTGTTAATTGTTATCCATTAATCGCTAACTGTTATCGTTACCGTTAGTCGTTACTCCTTACTTGTGAACTGCTAAACGTTACCCGTTACTCGTTACCCGTTATCCGTTACCCGCCCGTTATCCGTTACCGGTTGACCGTACCTGTAAACCGTTCACCGTTACCCTTTATTTAAACCCTAAACCCTAAACCCCAAACCCCCATAAAACCTTAACCCCAAATCCCAAACCCCAAACTGCAAACCCCAAACCATAAACCTTAACCCAAAATCCCAAACCCCAAACTGCAAACCCCAAACCATAAACCTTAAACCCCAAATCCTTAAACCCTAAACCGCAAACCTCAAACCCCCCAAACCCTAAAATAATGTCCTCCATAGAAAACAAGAAACACAACTTTCGTTCATAATGCAAAGAGTTAAAGAAGAATACCATAAGTAACTATCAATTTCTTTTGAATGTGAAGAATAATTCTATAAAAAGTTAGATTTTAGTTTATACAATATAGAGCTGCTTGTTTTGATACAGGAAATATATATATATATATATATATATATAATATATTTATAATATTTATCCAGAGCGAGGCCTCGCTCTGAATTTAAAGTTCGAGATTAGAGTTTAGGCCTCGCTCTAAAATCTCAATAATATTTGAAGTTTCCTCCAAACTCCGGTTACAGACAACTCAGGTTTTTCAGCAACTCTAGCTAGTACTAGTAGCTGAGCTGCATGTACCAGAAATCATAGTTTCTTTACTGTATTTCCACAAAAGAATGAAACTTTATCTAACCCTTATGGAATCCACTCTTTCAATAGAGCACTTAATAACAATCATAAAGCATATACAACACATTTATCACTGGACATCAATCTTATTGATCTTAGAGAAAAAGCGCGTAACAAATAAGGGGAAGGGTTATCTGACTATATGTTGATCTCTTATATTGTAGACCAAAGTATCTATACAAGAACAACAATTGCACCACATTATATCTTTGTACAAGACTAGCTTTTGGTGAGTTCTGAACAAGGAACAATACAAATCAAAGCTAACTGATTATCCCACAGCAGCAACTTGCGTCAAATATGCGTAGGGCATGCAATAGGAATGAGCCTCACCAACTCAACAAAGAACTACAAACATCAAAATGTGAGCTTCTAGTTGCTCAGATCGTGGAAGAACTCTGGAGGTATTGACGGAGGGCAGTACTTCTTGGCCACAAACTTGTACTGAGGCAAAAAGAAACGTCTCAGATTAGAATAGGCCAGTTGGACATGAATATAAGTTCATATGAATTTCAGAAAAGCCCTAAATATCAACAAGTAAGAAGGATTCTAAACAGCCACTGCTTACATTATTGTTACTTCGCTGGGAGAGGAAAAGAGAAAAAGAGAAAGAGAATCTTCTTACCTTGTGTTGACAGTACTTCTCCCTAACTGCAGCTAAGTTAGAACCACTGCCATTACAACACAGGTGATGCAGCACTTTCACACAATCACACAAATCAGAAGCTTGGTAGGTTGTGTAGTGTCTTAATGTAGAATTCTGAATAAAAAAAAAAACAAAAAAAGAGAGAGAAACCAAACTCCATGTCAGGCAGGAGGGAATAAATGTCTTGGCAAGAAATAGAATCTGTCAAATACTTCCATACATACCCAAGGCTTCTGTGAAGGGGAAAGTATATATTTGGCCAAGAAAGTAGCAGAAGCAGCGATCAGCGATGGGGCATAGCCAAGCATGCTGTATTCTAGAAGAGATAACTCTCCAATGTAGTGAGCCAAGTACTGGAACAACAGTGGTGGAACCTACAAAAAGTTTGAGGTTGGAGATTGAACACCATTGTCTCAATACTATCAAAATAAGATGAAAATAGATAAAGTGAATAATAGCATCAGTATATAACAGCAGCCCACGTTCAAGTCAAATTCAGTCTTTCTGCTTTCATTAATAACAGTCACAAAGAAACTCACAACCATAAATTTACACATCCAAACATGTAAAGACCTAATAGTGTGAAAAATTAAACAAGTAAAGGCAGCCAGGTCCGAGATGAATACCTCACTGGTCATTTCAGCAACAGAACAAAATCGCCTGCAGAATTGTCATAAACCAGAAATCAACATCCTACTAACAAAAATAGACTTCATGTTTGAATGATAGTAACAAAGCTAGACATGACCTCAAAAAGCACATAGCTGTTGGAGCTGTCATTTCAAACTTCAAATGATTCAGCACTTCAGATTCCATTTGCAAAACCTGCACCCATCATATAGCTGAGGACTTGCACTATATAGAATCAACCAACTCAGAGAGCATTAAGAAGTACGACGACTATTCAAAAATAAATTACCAACCTCGTCTCTGAAGTATGTATTGTCTGTAATGTAACAGAACTCTTCCACCTCAGGAACATGAATCTCCTCATATTTACTGGAAAAGTTGACAATAACAAGAACCCTTCCTTCACATTGTTTAATATATTTAGATAGCCAAGGAGATGCACATCCACATGCACAAAGAGAAATGTTCAGTAAATAAGAAGTAACTTGAAATCTTACGCTGCAATCATCATGCAGGCAACACCCAGCAGCTGCAATCGTTGCCTTTTCATCACATTGCCAGAAAGATAACGATCTACATAGTTGACAGTGAGAAATAATGTGTCCGGTACCAGCCTGAACTCTTCAGCAACCTGTAGATTCATTAGAAGTCAAGATAGCCAATCAAGGCAACTATCCTACATCCAAATAGTGCTTGATGATATTGACAATGAGACTTTTTTATAATGCAAGAAAACACCCACTATCAACTTTTGGTTTGGAGAAAAAAAACGAAATATATGTAATGCTTTGTAGACGGTAAACATAAACCAGATAGTGGGTTAGGGAAGAGGGCAAAATTCTTGCATTATAAAGCAACAACCTGACAATATCATCATCACCCACCATAGTTTACCTCTATAAGCCAATCAATCAGAATAGCCCTCATTCCAGAATTAATGTCTTTCTGCACCGTTTCCATAAAGTCCACTGAGGGCCTTCTATTTACCTGAAACCCAATAAACTGAACAAATCAGATGACTCAGAAGATGGCAGGAAAGTGATAGAGGAGATCAAGTTTGAATGGGACAGATAGAAAATAAGATAGCTACTCTTTTTATATTTTAATAAATTTTTAGTGCTACTACAAACCCATGGGGTACCAAAGAGAAATACAGGATTATGGCTGTGAAACTCTGACTCTTTAGACTTCCTTAGTGTAACTGTGAGGAACTGTACAATCCAGTAATAATATAATTACTGGGATAAAACATTTCTGCAACTACAAAAACAACTTTTGCAAAGCACCTGCAATTGCAACACCCTACGAATTGTTGACATGTGGCATACATGTAGGTCTAGAATCCTCAAATACTAACTTAGTTTTAGATAAAGCTCAAAACAATTCAACAAATGAACATGGTAACAAAAAGTGATTATAAATATGAAGTTCACAAAATCAAAAGAAATATGTATACATAAATCAATAACATCATTACTTAAAAGGTAATGTCAAACCTCAGATTCAAGCAAGTACTTGTATATGTCAGAAGCAATGGTTGCACAGAACTGTGGGTCCGTAAGATTGTTATCTATATCAAGAACTTCTTCTATTGTCACTGTATCTGTAAATATATCTCTCTTCCGAATAATTCCTGAAATCAAGATTTAAAAGATATATGGAAAGCCCAGTCAGTATTATTTGCTTGATTATCTAGCTAGCAACCAACTGATCATGATGTATACAAAATCTCTTTTGACAGTTTAAATGAAGGAGGATCCTGAACTAAAAAAGATAGGATATCTATAGAGATAGAAAGAGCAGGGGAGAAAAATTGTTATAGAAGAAGAGACCTTCTATTTGTGGGATGCCTGTAACGTAGAGGTTGTTTATCGTCTTCTTCTCAATAGATTTAACTTCTGAAATGTCCTCATTGTCAATATAATCAAATTCTGGACTCTTCAAAGAATTAGAAGTAGACATGCTCTCGTCCAAAGAAACTGAACCACTAACAGATCTGCTAGGAGAGACATTTTTGCTTCTGAGAGCGTGTATTATGCTACTGGGAGCAGGAAAAACGGTACCTCTGCTGTTGGGAGAATGGTTAGTGGCAATTGTTTCAATAGACTCAACAGTTCCTGAAATTGACCTGTCACTGAAAGGAACCAAGATGCTTGACTTTGAACTCAGTGATGCCGGAAAAACATTCCCTGAGAGGCCATGATTACTAATGATAGTAGATGTTTCCTTCTTGGTCTTCACAACTTTTGTTGTACATGGCACCTTCATATCAGAAAAACATAGTTAATCCTTTTCTCCAAAATAATAATAATATTCATCAACACACACCCCTATAGCCTTCGTCTGCAGTCAATACACAATGGCAGATCAAAATGCTAACTGTAACAATAAAACGAATGGAAATTTGATATAACCGTTCCACTAGCTTCTCATGTCAATTTCAAAACCCATTGCACCCTTTCAAAGGAAGAAAGCTCAAGAAAATATAGAATTATCTCACAAAGCGACCTAGTGACCATTAAAAATGTTCAATAAATTCCATCTGAACCTCTAAAACACAATGTTAAACTGAAGCTTGAGTTCTAAAAAGGCACATATTAAGTAAAACACAATGTTTTTCCTAGAATAATCCCTAAATCTTCAACTGGTCATGATTTGTTTTTCACAGTAAAAGCAGTTCTGAATTTTCTTTTCCTTTGAAATTACACAACAAAACTCTTATTGTATATGATAATTGAAAATCCCCAAATTGCATTTAAACCCTAGGTCACCTTATGGGTTTGAAGAACCATACCCAGTAACTGGGCTACATATACAGCAAAATTCAAGGTTCAACTTCAAGTAATAATCCAAGAAATTCATGAATTCAAGAAACAGAAAAGGAAAGTAAAATAAACTAATAACAGCACTGTAAATTATGAATTACCCCACTGTAAATTAAATAGGAATATAGACGCAGTGACGCACCATAGGCTTCGACGAAGAAGCAGAGCTCCGCGAACCAATTTGAGACCCATTTCTTTGGTTCGTGACGTCACACAGAGCGGTTCGTTTCTTGGCCACTTGGGGTTTCGCCGCCATGGCTTTCTTGTTCGGATTCTGCGGAATTGGTGCCCCGTTCGCCGAGGACGAAGATGATGAAGTCGGTGCACGGCGGTTCCGGGTCGACATTTTCGGGCCAAAAAACCTAACCCGATCACTCTGCAAGAACCGCAAAAATTGGTTTAGTTTCTAAATCAAGAAAGTGAGGAAATCGGAATTGAGGGAAATGTAGAAGGAATTGGGGTCGGACCTTGGTGAAATTTGCTGCGGAGTTGGGTTTGCGGGTCGGGGTTTCTTGAGGGATTTTCCTTTTCTTGGTTTTTTGGGATTTCTGGGAGTGGTTTTCAGACTGGGGAAGATGGAGAGGGTTTTCTTTCTGGGCGGGAAAAACGTACGGACTTGAAGGCTTTTGAGAGATCGTGGCCGTTCCTTCTCTGTAATGAAATCTGGACCGTTAGTGTATGGCGGTAGTAAGTGTGAACATTAATTCTTGGATAAGAAGTTAATAACGTTGACCTTTGGTACGTACGTAACTGATAGTGTTTATTAATGGCACCCTAATTCGATTTTTCTTTTTTTCTTTTTTCTTTTTTGTAACGATCAAATACAGCAAAAAAAAAATTAAGTGGCTGAGGTTCTTGAAATGGAGCTCACTTCTCCCGGTATGGTTGATGATATCGCTCTATAGGCTCTTCGAGTGTGAGTTTTATGAGTTTATGACTCTATCAATGAATGAAGATATCTTTTCCTATCAGAAAAAAATTATTACAATACAAAAATCTTTGAGTTAATCGGTTACAGATATCATTTCATTTTCACGTATTTTTTGTTTACGCTCTATATTGTTTCATTCATCACATTCTAATTTGTTGCAAGGATGATTTTTTTATTTTGTTCATTTTATAGGGTGAAGGAATTTCATTAGCAATTTATGTATTAGTCATTCCCCCACAGAGTTTTTAAATTCTATACGATAATTACTAACAAAAGTTATATGCATGAGTTTTAAGATATTGGAGTAAACTAGAACAGGAAGTCATAGATTAATTTATTATTGGTTAATTAGTTTCACTGCTAAATCACCAAGAGAAATATGGGGATTTTGAAAAAGATAATCCATATAATCTCTACTTTTATAATTCACTCAACGAGTTAATTAAGGAGCGTAGGTTGATATTAACTAGGTAACAGATAAAGATTTCTATCGGCCATCAAGGTCATGGCTCGTGATCATGCATTGTTTGTCTCTACAAACCCTGCATCTTTCGATCTCTCCCATATTTATTTTGTATTAAGTATTTCACATTTACGATAAAATTTATGAATGAAGATTGACTCACTGTTTATTAATCTGTAGATTTGTTATTATGTATAAATGATCGAGAATTAAGCTCTTCTAATGAGGACCACTTTAATAAGGATTTTCAAATCAACGTTTTGAAAGACTCATTCTCTCTCTAATGAGGACCACCCTCTTCCTCACCATCTTCGTCCTCCGTTTCGCTCCGCAATCCTCTACGATGCGGCCAATGTCTTATTTGTCCTTCTCTCCAATACTGCACCCATCTCCATTCGTTCCAGTACATTTACCACTAGCTCTTCACCTCCACAACTTTTGACAAGTCTGGGCCCACCACCGAGTCAGACGCCTAGTTGACTCGGATGAGAGTGAAGGTCAAGTACAAGAGCTTTATCAAAATCCTGTCCAAATCAACTTGTCTCTGAAAGCGGTACGTTGCCAGGGGGAGGTACGCCTTGATGCCCGATGTCCCTTTCAACCAATTTTGGGTCAGGTCGCAGCTCGTCTTACCCATACGCCGGAACACATTGGTAGTTTTGAAGGATCGGCAGTTGTGGATGGGTGTACCCAAAAGAGCACTACTTTCCAACCCCATTGTCACTGGCAGATCCGGATGGGTGTACCCTTTTGGCGGATCGGATTTTGATCGGCTTTTATGGGTTTTGTTTCTGGGTGAGTCTAGTCATACCTCTACATTTTGTAGTTGGACTTCCCCTCCATATTTTTCTCATTAAACTACCAATTTTACCCATCTTATAAATTGATCTACTTATGTTTTATGATAATGAAGCATGGTCGATCCCCATATGGTTCTTAAGTAGGTCCACCAGTTTCAAGAGTTCATATGTATATATTTTTTTTGAATTCAATTTCATAAAGTTGTTGGCCAATTTATCAACAGAATTTCAAGCTGGAAATTGGCATATGATCCAAATCAAACCAAAAATTAAGCATGCACCCAAAAGTAGTAGTTGAACTCAAAAGAGCTTGCATGGGAACACCCATAACAGCCTACTTATAGTATCTATGGTTTTTCTTTGCCAGAAAAATAGAGAGATGAAATAACAAGGCTCTGGTATTGGACATTGATCGATCATATCATTGTTCCCAATATACTGGATTACTGGGAAGCCTATCGACTATTTTATCTAATCTTCTAATAGATCAGATTGGCCACAACGGCGAGAGAAAAACTGCACAATCTGCAATTTTTGTTTTTGCTTTTGTTTTTCAAAAATCAAGGGCAAAATGGAGATTAAATTTTTTTCGAAAATCAAGATAGGTCCAAATATCAAATTTGGATGTCTGAAGAGAACCACCCTTTGTTTCTAAGAGGAGGAGAGAGAGAAGTGGAAAAAAAAATATTAATAAAAATAAAAAAGATAGAGGAAAAAGGAGAAAAATAAATAATATATAAAAAAAAGAGGAGTAAGTAAAGTACAAGGAGTAATAAGTATTTTTTTTTTTGCAACGATCATATACAACCAAAAATTTCAAGTCGTTGAGGTTTTTGTAATGGAGCTTAGTTCTCTTGGGTTATGTTGAAAATATCGCGCTATACGCTTTTTGAGTGTGAGTTTTATCATTGAAGATATCTCTTTTTGGTTAGGAAAAAATTATTACAACACAAAGAATTCTTGGGTTAATTGGTACCACATTCCATTTTCACACATTTTTTGTTTACGCTTTATATTGTTTCATTTATGACATTCTAATTTGTTGCGAGCATGATTTTCCTATGTTGTTCAATCCATCTCGCATGACACCGCTCTTCACAAAACTAGATTCCACAAAGTTTATTGTCTCAGTCTATAAGGTGGTAGAATTTAATTAGCAATTTATGTATTATTTATTCCCGCCAATCTTTTATAATATTATATGATATTTACTAATAAAAACTATATGCACAATTTTTAAGATATTTGAGTAAACTAATACCATAAGTCATATATTAATTTATAGGCGAATGATAAAAGATTTCATTTTGAAGTATCTTATTATAATTCAGAATACACAAATGTCTCTATGATAATTAATGTCACCTCTTTACAACCTACTACTAGAGTTGAACTAAATTACAAAAACTGCCACGGCAGCTCTCTCTCCTTCCTGTTACCCAAGCCCGTTTGAACCCTCATCCATTCGGACTCGAACCATGAACAAAAATCTGTCTCTCTCTCTCTCTCTCTCTCTCTGAGATCAGAACCAACCATGTCAGTTGGAATCATCATGCTCGAAATGTTGTCCGCACTCACGGTTTTTCTCTATTGCCACAGAGTCAAGCACCAATCGGAGACTCAGAAACTCATTAATGGTGGAGGGAGCAGCTCGCAGTGGTTCACCGACAATTCCAGAGCAGCGCCTTCGAGCTTCCTCTATATCGGCACCTTAGAGCAGAGGTACAACTCCACGAGTAGCGATGCCATGAGCGGAGTACTGAAAACTCAACAGATTGGATTGCTACAGACTGAATCCCGAGTTGCAGCCACTTTTGATGATTGCGAAGCCGCCGCCGCCGCCTCGGAACCTCGATTCGCCGCCGATGACGTCTTGAGTTCTTCTTATCCTCCGCCATGAGTTTCATCTTCGGCAAGCGAAAAACACCCGCAGGTTCGTAAGCTTGATCGAATTTCTGGTTTCTTTATCTCTATTATTTACTTTTCCTGTAGTTTCAATTCGTTGAAATTTTCATGGAAATATTGCATTTTTTTTTCTTCATTTGCTGTTTTTGGCAAGATTGGTCAAAGGAATATTTTCTTGTTGCTTGGCATGACCGGGAAAGCTGCTCATTCATCAATCTAATTTATATTTTGTAGTTATAGAATCACCAAAGCTTGAATGAAGTCTTTAGTCTTGTCAAAATGTGATGAGGCCCTATAACTCGCTGTTCAGCATCTCAGGCATCATGCGTACTCTTGGTCCATTACAGACTTGTTAGAGCCATGATTGATTTCTCCCTTATTGATTCTGAGACCGAGATTGAAGCTTCTCAAGGTAAATTGATTTGTTATCTTCTTCTTTGCTTAAGTTTTTGGGTAACTTGATATGTCTTGCTTTTTGTGATTGTTGATATTTGGTATAATAATCTTACTTAGTAAGAATTATGGTCTTCGTTTTAAGTTCGTGAATAACTGCAACAATCTGGTGCTGCTTGTTCGTGTTTTATTTTTATTTTTTTATACTTGTTATAGCTATGCATTTTCTTTTTTCAAGTTTATGTAGAATGTAGCATAAAATTTTAGGAGTTGTGGGTTTTGTAGTTGTTGAGTGCCAGTGATGACCAAACTATTCGTATATGGAACGCTAGCAGTCGCTCACTTGTATTTCAGTTTTGACAGGCTATAATCAGTGTGTTATGTGTGCCTCATTCCATCCTAAATGACCCTGCTTTACTGATGTTGGTAGCTAGGTGTCATTCATTTCCCTTAGTTTGGGTTCTTTGTTCTTCAAATGCAATACAATTGGTTTTGTCATGGCTTTCTTATGTAGTTTCTCATTTTATTTATGAGTTAGATATCATGAACAGTTGCTTAGTATTTCTAATTATACTAAGTATGCTTATTAATTTTTGTATGGATTTTTGTATGCGTGCAGCTTTATAGTTACCTCCAGACCAAAGGCAAAAGCCACCTGCCCTTCGAATCGACCTGCACCTAATTTGCCCTCGATCGATTGATTGGGATTTCGCCCTGTAATATTGTTTCAGTTTTGTTACTTTGTGATATAGTATATGTGCAATGGAAAATCAAGATTATACTATTTCATTTACAGTTTTAGATTTGCTTTCCATCACAAAAATACCTCAAATGTGACACTATTTGACCATTCATAGATCTTAAAATAGTAATTGAGAATACTTGGTGGTAACGGCACTACGGGATTAAATGTATTGACAAGTTACCCAGCCAAGTGGAATTTTGATATTTTTTGACAAAATTTTCTTGCAGAAGAAAAGCAATGTTCTTTGAGATCCATTTGGTTTTTTTTTGAGATTCTGGGTTCTTCATTTATATGCATTTCCTTTTTAAATAGTCATTATCACAGCTATCTCACTCTTTTATGCTTGAAGCTTTGTTGAAAGATTTGTACAATGATGCAAGTTTTATGACGGTCTATGCTCCATGTGCTCTATGCACTTTAGTCATTGTCATTAAGGTTTGTCAATACCATTCGTTTTAATGCAGTGATTTTTTATTCTTGGTTCCCATACAGAGGATTTCTTAATCTTTACAAGCAACATGCCTTTTAATTTACTAATGATATATTTCTTCTAAGAATCACGATAATAGAATTGATTCAAATAGTGGAGGCCAACCTTCTTTACAGCAAATCTCTGCAACTTGGGAACCACTTTAAGCAATCGAGCCTTGGTCCGGCGAATCACGGCATTCAGAGCAACTGCAAATGCCCTACTTTTCTCTTTTGAAGCAAGCTCCGCTTTCTGCATATCAAAATTACTCAAAATTTAGTCTCAATTTGAAAAATAAGACCAAATCATAACTAAAATTCTAGTCAATTTCAAAGAGATTCAAAATTCTGAACTCTCAAAGAGATTTCATCGCTCTGAAACACACAATTTGAATAAGAAAGAAACTGAGAAAGAGACTGAACCTGAAGAGCAGCTTCAATGTCGAACTCAACGGCAAAGTAGAGGCGAGCGAAGGCATCGTTGTCGGAGACATTAGAGTCCTTCCATTCTCGGCGATGGCGACATGTTTCAGCGGATCATGGCTGAAGAAACCAATCAAAATTGTTTGAGATCTCTGGAGAGTGAGAGTGAAAAAGACCGTGAATTTTTTTATATGAGGAATTTTATCTCCAACATCTGGTTTAACTTGAGGAAAGTGAAAAAGATAATGCAATGAGATTAACAAAGAGGAAAGAGAGGAAAGATCAGTAGGAATTAGATATGAAGAATCTCTCACAAGGCTTCTTCAAACGTGTATTAGCTTAAAGGGCAGAATCATAATCAAAAATATTAAAAACTGACCTTTTTTAACATCACCTCATTATTAATAAGGACTAAATTAATTAATATTACCGACAATTCATGATGGACCATTTTATCAAGTGGGAAACTAGGTGACATTTTTATCATTTCACACTCTAATGCGACATTTTCCATCATTTCCCCTTAATTTATTATTGATTAGTTAGTTTTATTGTTAAATCACTAAGGGAAATATGGGAATTTTGTAAAAAATAATCTAGATAATCCCTAATTTTATAATTCACTCGACAAGTTAATTAAAGAGTGTAGGTTGATATCAACTACGTAGTAGATAAATATGCATTGGTCCATCGAACATCAAGGCCGTGGCTCGTGATTATGCATTGTTTGTTCTACAGAAAGCAAGTTATTTGTAGTTGTAGAGAATAAATGTTTCCATATTGTGCTAAATATTCAATATATTATTCGTAGTCACGCCGCCATGTATTATTTTAGATTGTACGTAATTTTAATTTTGTTAAGTTAATGTAATCTAACAAGGATATAACCTAAAACAATATTATTGTATCCCTCAAATCCAAGTTTTGTTCATCGTCAATAGTATACTTGTATGAATTTTCCAGTAATTTAAATGGAAGTCTTTTATTTTATCTCTTTTTTAAAAAAAAAATTAATGTTAACTGGACCAACAGTAGCCCTGTATGAAATATCAGTATATGGGCTTGAACCCATTTAGAGGCCCTGCGCCCAACTACGATCTATATTTCTTTTTCGTTCACAGAACGTCTCTCTTAACCAAAGCGGGAAAAAGCCCTACTGAGGTTTCAGGCGGGAGTCTTGGAGAAAGAGATCGATGGCGCCACTGGTCCAGAGCTCTCAGCCATGGGTCGAAAAATAGTACACTCCCATCTCTCACAGTAATTACGAAGCTCTTAATTTCATTGTGGGTATTAATTTAGTTTCATTTCGATTTTTGATTTTCGTGGTCAGTCGGCCGAAGCAAGTGAAAGATGTGGCTCAGCAGGATGAGGTGGTCCGCGTCCTCACCAACACCCTAGAGACCTCAAATGTAACAACCCTTCAGCTTTGCAAAACCCTACTGCTATTATTTGATGGATTCCTATTATTTCATGGAATTTCTGTGCTTATTGTTTTGGGAATTGGGGGTTTCAGTGTCCGCATATGCTCTTCTATGGCCCGCCCGGCACCGGAAAAACCACCACCGCTCTTGCCATTGCCCACCAGCTTTTTGGGTTAGATTCTATATTGAATGAACTTGAATTAAAAGGATTGTACGCTTTTTACTCTTTGTAAATTTGTTTCCTCAAATTGATTTGTAATTAAGGGTTGTCATGATTCATGAAATAATCAAATGTGTGACTGAGGTAGTACATATTGGATTGGACTTTGATCACTGTAATATGTGGTTTTGTGGTTTGAGGGGGATTATGCGATTATGTGGGAGTTCAAGTGAACAATAGGAGTAACAGCAGTATCCAATTGTGAATTGTCTATATCATTTTAGTCATATTTCAAATTCTTGAATTGAGTTTTTAAATTTTTTTTTTTCCCACACTACCATGAAGTTTTATTGGTTTTGTTTGATATTGATTTTAACAACATTCTCTCTGCAGACCTGAACTCTACAAGTCTAGAGTTTTGGAGCTCAATGCAAGTGATGATCGTGGGATCAATGTTGTTCGGACAAAGATCAAAGACTTTGCTGCTGTCGCTGTGGGTTCTGGTCAACGGCAGGGGTATATTCATATCTATAAAAACTATTATCTCCATTTTTTAGTTCATATATTCTTCTTTTCCATTTTTTTTTTGTTTTTTACATTTATTCTCTCTTTCTTCACTGCTTTAGGGGTTACCCTTGTCCACCATTTAAGATCATTATTCTTGATGAGGCGGATTCAATGACAGAAGATGCTCAGGTAAGCTTGTTAAATGTTCATTACCTAGTAGTTTTGTTTTTTCCTGTAAGAAGTATTACCATTGGTATCTCACACATTCTGTTATGCAGAATGCCCTAAGACGTACAATGGAAACTTACTCCAAAGTCACAAGATTCTTCTTTATATGTAATTATATCAGCAGGTACAGTTCCTTTAGTCTTTACTTTGTTTGATTTGGCAATAGTAATTCTGTTTTATATTCTTGCTTTTACTTATAATTTTGGTAATTCAAATATCTTTCGACCGTCTGTTGAGGGTGGGGTGGTAAAATACATTTAAAGAATTTGGGTTTGTTTGGAGTGATTCGTATGCATCGTCATGGTCAATTACAGTTCTTGGTCATTTGCTCTCCTTCATGAAATTGTTTCGAAAGAACTTGTTAACGTATTTTGAGGCAAGTAACTGTTGCTGTATGTTTGTATAGTAATCATCTGTAGAAAGCGTAGTTGAAATGCACCATAAGGGAGGTTTCACATGATGTCTTTATCTTTTGTCATGAAATTGGAATATACATGAATGAAGGGTAGGTGTTGCTGCTTGGTGATCTATGTGGTTGTATTTTGTAGGATCATAGAACCACTTGCCTCAAGGTGTGCAAAGTTCAGGTTTAAGCCACTTTCAGAAGATATAATGATCACCCGTGTACTGCACATTTGCCAAGAAGAAGGACTTGACCTGGAGCCAGAGGTATGCTTGTCATGGCCAATACCTTGACTTAGATATGGTGGTTGGTTTAGAACCTTAGGTTTTTGACATCACCTTAATATAATGTACTATTGCTGTTGCAGGTTCTGTCAACACTAAGTTCTATCTCACAAGGTGATCTTCGTCGAGCTATCACATATTTACAGGTAAGTTGTGTTTGGTCAATGAAGGATTGTATCACGAATTTGATCAGTAATCACCAATAAACTAAGCCTTTGGCTTTAAGTGTCATTGGCCATTGTAATTTCAACATCCAAAGTTGCTGCATATCTAAATTTTACCTTTGGAATATTGCAGTCAGCTGCTCGCTTATTTGGATCTTCTATTACTTCAAAGGACCTGATTAGTGTCTCTGGGGTAAGTAAAAAGATACTTAAACATGAGGATGATTTTATACTAGCTTCTTTGTTGTTAGTTATGGTTGGGATGACCTTGATGTTGTAGCGCAATGTCTGTAGTTGCAAAAATGGCAAGACTATTTCTGGAAAAATAGGGTGTTTTGGGATGGTTGAACTTGAAGTTGCACCCCTGCTCAACTAGTTCTTTGATGCCAATTTTGAGCACATTTTGGGATAAGACATTGTCGTCCAAAATAACCACCTTGTGTCTGATAACCCTTGAATATTTCTACTTTCTTGTTTTTTGTAACTGGGCCAACTGAAGAAATTTGTTATAGAGATACTGTTCTAGTGTTTCACGCCTTCAGCCATCAACCCAGTGCTATTGTTTCACTACAGTGGTCATGGCCTAGGGATGGGAATCTCTGGGTTTAGTCCTGGCATTAAGCATTTTCCATAAAATGGCCCCTCTTAGGATTTAATCCAGTCATGTGTATGACAGCCCAAGACTTAAAACTTCAGTCTTACATCAAAGCCCTTCTTGGCCAAATATCTAATATTTCAGTTCTTCAGGTAATTCCACAAGAGGTTGTCGATTCATTTTTTGCTGCTTGCAGAAGTGACAACTTTGATTTGGCAAACAAGGAAGTCAACAATGTAATTGCAGAAGGATATCCAGTCTCCCAGATGTTTTCACAGGTTCTATGTTTGCTCTTTTACTTTTGTGGTCGAGTTCATAATGCTTGTCATAGAAATATGGATACTAATAGAATGTTGCTTCCAGTTGTTTGAGATTGTGGTTGGAGCAGATGATATATCAGATGAACAGAAGGCTAGAATATGCAAGAAATTGGGCGAAGCAGATAAGGTAACAATGGACTATTTTAACATTTCATAGGCATGTCACAAGTGTTGGTTTTTCAGTTTTGATATCAGTTAAAGCTGAAATTCAGCCGGTTACCTAAAAACAATGATCTTCTCACAATCAACTCCACTTTTAGAATTTTGATTAGAAACAATACAGGCTGGCCTATATTGTAAAGATTTATTTTGGTCCTGGTATTTTGCAGCGTCTTGTTGATGGCAGTGACGAATACTTGCAACTGCTGGATGTTGCAAGCAGCGCAATGCGAGCTATCTGTAACATGCAAGAAGAATTCTCTTAAGTGAATCATTTCAGAACTCAGATGCAGGTGTTTTCTGTATTGTAGAAACTAGTTATTGAATATCTTTTGCTGGAACATAATGATGTCGTGAAATTGACTGAGCACTAGCTAATGTTTATTATCTCTTAACATGCGATAGCTTATTGGATTAATGGATTTAGCAGTGAGCATGGGAGACATGGTTAGTGGTTTACCGTTAATTTTACAGGATTATGATTAAGAAAACAATATAATTGAGTCTGTTTCACGTTAACATAATGAACCCACCATTGCAGTACTATATATACTTTTTGTCTCATCACTGAGACTTTAAGATTGCTGTCTCGAGTTATTCTTAGATTTGAGAAAAGGACACACTTGAGAGTTCTTCCCCGAACAAAAGTCCGTGAAAGGAGCTCAAATTTATTTGAATTCACGAGCAGGAAATCCTTGAGACTTTGGCAACTTACTTGAGCAAACTGTGAAACCCGTGCCCTACCGTATTGTTGGTGTACACTATTATGGTCATATCAGTTGCTTTTTCAGATGTTGTGTGTGATCAATTTACAATTTGAACCGTATCAGTACGGCCAATCTGGACATGCTACCATGTAATTCATCTAAACTTCCATCAAATAGTGCATAATACGCACGGTCCGATTTCCCATATGTCATTCATGTAAGCGTGTAAGTCTAGTAATAACGATGATTTATTATTTATGTGTGTAACTCTAGTAAGTAGTAATAGCGATGATACCATGTTTCTGTCGCATCTCAAATATCAGAGTTTGAATTCTTCTCTTTTGCACTTGTCTTCCTTGTCCAAAAAGTAGAATACTTTTTAAGCACATCCTTATATGTCACAATCTAATCACCCTACAAAAGTGGTAGTCAAGTAAATCTCTCTAGTTATACTTGGATTTGAGAAAAGGACACACTTGAGAGTTCTTCCCCGAACAAAAGTCCGTGAAAGGAGCTCAAATTTATTTGAATTCACGAGTAGGAATTTCTTGAGACGTTGGCAGTTTACTTGGGGAAACTGTGAAACCCGTGGCCTAATGTATTTTTGATGTACAGTATTAGGGTCATATCAATTACTTTTTCAGATGTTGTGTCTGATCAATTTAGAATATGAACTGTATCAATACGGCCAATCTGGACATGCTACCATGTAATTCATTTAAACTTCCTTTAGTGCATGTTACGTCTGATCAAATTTCCCCACATGTCATTTATGTAAGCGTGTAAGTCTAATAATAGCGATGATTTATTATTTATGTGAATAACTCTAATAAGTAGTAATAGAGATGATATCACATTTCTGTCTCACCTGAAATATCAGAGTTTGAATTCTTCTCCCCCGCTCTTGTTTTCCTTAGAATACTTCTGAAGCACATCCTTGTATGTCACAATCTAATCACCCTCCAAATACGCTAGTCAAGTAAATCACATGAGCACTAAGAGCCAGGCACCAAGCACACATGACTTCAACTTTTAGGCCCTTTTCCTACCCGTGGTGCACTCTACTAGTCTCAACTAGCAAATGTCACATCTAAATTCCCAATCATGGGACCAAAAAACGTGATGCGTCTAAGAGTCTAAGACCCTGTAACACTCTATACCACATGGCTTTCCGTTATTGCATGATTGAAATTTCTTTGGGCAATTTTTATAGATCAAGGTCATGTACTTGACTAGACCAATGACCAGTCTATATAGTAGTGGTGGCCGACACACCCACTTGATTTCCCTCTAATCTCGCCGGGTCCAACCTTTGAATTTTCTCCACGCATTAAAACCCTCACTTTCTATATAAACCCTATCACCATTTTAGTGTCACACAGCAACCATGGCGATTGATGAGTACGATTTCACAAAACCAGGAACTATCCCATTTCAATGGGAAATCCGCCCCGGCGTACCCAAAGTCCAACACCAAAAACAACCACCACCGTCACCGTCACCGTCACCGCTACCACAAACTTGTGATTACAATCTTAGTCCCCTCAAACCGCCACCTGCCGGGTTCGTTTTCGTGCCTCTAGCCGAGCCACGGACCCGGTCGTTTCGTTCGGGTTCTGCAACCCGGTCGTTTCGTTCCGATTCTGCAACCCGATCGCGTTCAGAGCGGTGGGGGTTTGAGCAGCCCAATATGCTGGCCCGGCGACCCGAGATTGTTTCGTCACCGGGATGCTTCTTGTCTCCTCTGCTAAGGAGAAAGCTGAGCGGGAAAAGGGGGAAGAGTGGTGGTACAAGAACGGTACCCGAACCCAAACCCAAGTCCGAACCCGACTGCAGTTCTGACCTTGAAACACTGGCCCGGTGGTCGCTTTCTTCCCGGAAATCGCTGCTTTCGCCGTTCTGTGACTCACCGACGTCGATGTCGTCGTACTCGTCCTACCAGTCGTCCCCGCGACCCGTAAGTGACGCAGAGTGGGCCGGGTTCGGACTCTTTTAGCAAGCTTGCATGGCTTTGAAAGTTTGAATGGTTTAAGACGTTTTTACAGTCATATTCTGGTGTTGTAATTCCAAAGCAGCATGGTTAATATTTGCTTGCTTGTAGTAAAAGCATCTTTTCTTTTGACCTTTTTGCCTCTTCCGTTATGTAGTATTCTAGTTAGTCAACTCACAAGATTCAAGATCTTGAAATGTAGTTTTTTTTATTATTATTTTTTTTATACGGATCTTGAAATGTAGTTGTGGAAAAAGGGAAGCCGCTGGGAAGGATGAAGTATCACTATCCTCCATAAGTTGAAAAGGGAATAAAGATGAAGATGCTTTTCATGACTTGCTCACTCTTTTTTCTTCTCAAGGGATTAAAGTCCCCGTTTCATGGAAGCAAAATCCCCTAAATTGTGGGATCACAATTATTGTGTGTAAAATTATGTCAAACCTCACAAACACTAATCCCTCCAATCATGATTATTTCAGGGATTGAAATTGAAAAACTTATGGATACAAAACTCCCCAAATTGTGTGATTTATAATTAGGCTACATTTTTCCATAATAGTAAAATGTGAAATTTATAGATGCTAAGTCTCCCAAATTGTGTGATTTAAAATTAGGCTAGATTTTTCCATACCAGTAAAATGTGAAATTATAGATGCTAAGTCCCCCAAATTATGAGATTAAAATCCAACAATCAGAAGGACAGTGTAGCCTTAGTTCTAGGCTTGAACTAAGAAATTAAGGGATGACTATACCACATGGAGGAAGATCTCAATTGATAGTCTGATAAATAAAGATTGATCATCTCCCAGTTAAATCATCAATCATGAAAGACATCCTTCACCGGATCATTTAGGTCTAACAATTTCAAATTAACATATTCTCTGTGAAGCAAATTATATTTCATTTCAAGGACTCCCACTATTCATAGGAATCATTTTAAAATTGATTTAGTTACATTTTTTCACCTCATGGAATTGCAATGGTGAGTCTAAAAGCCCAAAAGTGTATGAAACTACCTCAACCCAAACTCAAACTAACCCAACAGGGATGAGTTGGATCCTTAACTTCAAACCCAATATAAACCCATCATCCTTCATAACCTCCATGTTCAAATTTCAGAGTTTCAGACACCTTCTGCCTTCCCTCCCAGTCTCCCATCAAGTCCCAACCCCAACCAGCACTCAGAACAACTCCAACAATGGCATTGACAAACTCAACCCAGCTCCCCATCTTAACAAACCCAGAATTCACATAACTCATTTTGCATCATCATTCCTTCTTAATCTCCCACCAAAAGAACCAAAACAAAATGCAAACTATGAACCACCCAAAACTTTTGAACCGCAATTACACACCCTCTAGTGAACCATGTCCTCACCTTTAGACCCAAGCCCCTCAATTTCAGCCACCACCTCTCAACCATGGACCCCCGACTCAGTCTCCCCAAGTCCTAGCCTCCATACCCAGATTCTTCTTCCAGTTCCCTCGCTCCAACGGCCTCCAGGCCAGTTTCCGGCACAACGCTCCGTTAAAGCAACGCAATCTCTGGCAAGAAACATAAAAATTCCACAGCGACATGCTCGTTCTTGGCCCAGCTGCCCACAGAGACTTCAACAAGGTCAATCTGGGTGTGGACAAAGCACTTGAATTTTACTACTGGGTCGAAACCCATTTCGGATTCAACCACAATGAGCGAACTTGCAGAGACATGGCTATCGTTTTGGTTAAAGCGAATCGGTTGAAGGCCCTCTTGGATTTTCACAAAGACATGTCAAAGAGAGGGAGTGGTGAATGCCCTCTTGTTACGACACAGTCCATCACCTTTTTGATGAAATGCCTAGGGCTTGGTTAATGATGATAAACCAATCATCAATTGATCAAGCTGCATGGCTTATCTTCTGTTACCTAATATTCACCATTATAATTATCCTCTCTTATCCTAGACGTATAAGTAGATAGGTTCTGTTTACTACTCTTATCTTTCCTATATGTAGAGTCTCACTCCTAATACAATTGTACTTGTAAGTTACTCATAAATATATATACAATCGTCAGCCACTATTCTGAGTGGGCTTGACAACATCCATCCATTGCTAGTGGGTTTATAAGGGTTTGGGTCACTCCATCCATTGTCAATTTGTTTTGGATGTGAACCCAGATTATTTTATCATGGTATCAAAGCGGGTTACCCACGTGTACATGCCTCACCGCCACACGGGCTCCACGTCACCCAAAGTTGTCCATGTGTATGGCTTGAAAATTCACCACACGTGTGGGGGCGTGTTGAGAGTATACATCCCACATGGGAAAAATTGGACCTTGCTAGTGGGTTTATAAGGGTTTGGGCAATTCTATCCATTGCCAATTGGTTTTGGATGTGAACCCCAGATTACTTTATCAAATGAAGCATTGGCGGAGCAGTTACATTGATGGAGCTGCCCGGGTTGAGATGTCTGCCGGATACATTTACTTGTACGATTTTGATAAGCTCTTATTGTAGATACGGGTTGGAGATTGGGTGTAGGAAGGCCACTAGGAGGCGGTTGTGGGAAGCAAACCACATGTTTCGGAATATGCTCTTTAGAGGGTTTGTTCCTGAGGTTGTCACTTACAATATGGTTGTTGCAAGGCTTACAGGATAGAGAGGGCGTTGGAGTTGTTTGAGGATATGAAGAAGAGGGATTGTACCCCTAACCGGGTTACTTATGATTTGTTTATTAGATAGTATGCTGCTGTTAATGAGATTGATAAGGCTGTTGATATGTTAAGAAGGAGGCAGAGGCTGAATCATGGATTAGCAACTTAGAGTTCATATACCCCAATCATTCCTGCCTTGTGTGAGGCAGGAAGGGTTATGAAGCCCGAAATTTTCTTGTTGAGTTGGTTGATGTAGGGTCAATACCTAGAGAATATACTTATAAACTTAGTTTGCAATGCACCGAGTTCAACTGGAGAGGTCAATTTGCTTGATGATGGCCTGCGAAAAAGAATTGACGACGGTATGGGAGATATAAGCACATAATGAAGAATGAAGCCAATAATGACTCGCAAAGGGTATGATAGTATGGTGGAAACTTGACACTTTTATAGAATCTGCTGGTTAAGTAGTGAATTGGTTATGCTTTACCCTGTCACGAACTGCAGGTGGCAAGAATCCCTGATTATAGTCTCTTCTAGAGTTCTCAAGTTTGTTACTGAGCAGCCATGGCTACCTCAACACTCAAGTGTGCTACTATACTCCTTTGTTTACAAATGGAGTTACTAACCAGTAACCATAAAGTTCATGCACTTCCTTTGGTTGGCATACAAAACTCTCGTCTCGATGAATAATTGATATAAGATAATTTGTTGATGTTCCTTATACTACTGTTATAGATTTCTGGAACAACTGTTTCATGTGTATGATGTATCTAGTATAAAGCAATTTTCAGTCAGCATCAAGCAGGTGGATTTGCTACATGTCGACTTATTTCTGATCATCGTCATCGTTTTATAATTAGCTGACCTGCTGTTAAGATAGGCAACATGATTCTAGCAGTTTTCAGTATCAGTTCTATGTATCTTTGAGGAAATAGATCTTCTTATGGACTCTGCAGTTCATAGTTTAACCCAGAATCATGATACATAGCCATCAAGTCCATCGATACAACAATGGATAAAGGTAGCAATAGGTTCAAGGAAACCCAGCAAACATATAAAATTAAAATACGGCCCAACCCGAACACCACAAAATATTCATTGTGATAATAAAGCGCTCTTACAGGATTGGCAGAAACCAACACTACAACAGGAAACATCATTTCTGACAGCTAAATTCGGTCGGAAAAGACATTTTTTGGTCGGAAAAACGCATTTCCAACCAAAAATCTCCGTCGGTGGTGGTCGGGAATATTCTCGTCATAAATACTCTATTACCGACCAGTCGTCGGAATAACAAGCATTTTCGACCACATTTTGCCGTCAGTGGCGGTCGGAAAGATGAATTTTTCCGTCAAAATATTCCGTCGAAAATACATTATGTAAACAACAACATCATGTATTTCTGACAACATATTTATGACAACTTATTTAGTCAGAATAATTATTTCTAACTAAAACAGTTTACTATTATTGACCAATAACATTCGTCAAAACTAATCATTTTTGACAATAGTATTTCTGAGGATCTGGAATAAAAATTATATTTTCAAACATTCTTTTTGAATAAAAATAAATATTAAAAAGATAAATAAGATTCCACAACGAAAAAGATTAAGTTACATTTTATTGAACCAAGAAATTCATCATCGAGCCTTACAAAATAGAGAAAGTCATAACAACCATAATTGTAAAAATGCTAGGGAATTAAAAATAGAACATGAGCAAAGAGTAGTTGAGAATAAAATGTCACGGCTCTTAATCCATATCTTCATTCTTCACTGCTTCTTACTTTTGGATAGATAAGTCTTCTAGTGATTTAACATTAGCAAGGAAGTAGTACTTCTCGTAGCTATCAATTATCCTCATGGTCTTCATCTGAAATTCATGTAGTATTTCCCTAATAAATAAGCAAACATAAATAATAGGTCTCAGTTGCTGCATATTATTACAGGGGCATATGGTTTGATTATGGAATTCAAGTAAACTAATATCATATGTAATATTGTGTTGATTCAAAAGTGCGCTAAGATCAGTTCACTTAGTTGCACAACTCATCAAATAACCGTAAGGTAAAACTTGTGCATTTTGCAGAGATTGGAGTACAAAATCATTTAAAACTTAAATGAGTAAAAGAAAAAAGAAAAATTAAAGTTGGGAGAAGTTTTCATGGTATGTAGTGTTCTGTCATTAGAGAACAGAGACAGCGAAATAGAATGAAACAACTGTGATTCTTCCTTTGCTACAAGTTCCATTATGCTAAAATCATGTTCACTTTATCCTCATTAAACTCAAAGATCAGAAGCCAAATTGTATATGTACCTGAGTGTGCAGACGAATACTAAAAGATGACAGTTACCACTTCTCATTCCATTAGCTATTTCACAGAAATTACATGCAGAACACACATCTTGATAGTGAGAATGTTACGTACCAAATGATAAATATAGACCAAATGATCACTAGATCCAGCGTAGATGTACTTTTGTCCATTGCTGCAATAAGCAAGATTAAAAGTAAGAAACTTATCCAACATGCCAAAATATTGTCAAGAGGGCAAACTAACTATAGCATAGCATCAGATGAAATGATGCCCTATAACCAAAACAATAGCAAACAAGATTGTGGGTAAAGGGAAACTAGCTGTTTTACTAGGCAACTTCCTAGGACCTGACATAATAAACAATGGACTTGGTAGAATCAATAACATAACAGAGAACCAAAACCAGAATACTGCATATGGAACATGTTAAGCCAAATTCAAAATATAGGACTAGAATATATACATCACTTGAGATATGTGAACTGCGTGCTTTCTTATGGCATAAACACAATAACGGACAAAAATTATAATTGCAATATAATATAAATATATAGTGTGTGGATATATATTTGCTACCAAGAAAAGAAAAAGTAGTTTCCACCATGCTTATAATACCAACTTGACATCAACTAGGAGTAAGGCGGAGGAGGGCTTTCTACTGAGGATGACCGTAGATGATGGTTCTCTCGCACATTGAGAATGGCTTTGACATCAAAGTAATGGAAGAGTCCTAGAAACACAAACACACACATTAACAACACTGGAAGAGTCCTAGAAACACATAGTGATCAACAATACAAATTTACCCTACCACAAATTCAGAACCACATAAAAGCATTTATCAAAATGATTCTCAAGAAACAGATTGTAAATAGACTTGACATATCAAACTGATTGAAAAAATTAACCAAACTGGAGAAATCAACAGAAATGGACAGGAAAAAAAAAATCCACTAGAGAGAGAGAGAACCACATGGATAGACATTGCTACCCACAAACAGAACAAGTTATCAACTAATTACATTCAGGACAGTACACCAGACAAAGACAAGGAGAAAATCTTTTTGTTTAACTGCATCAATCCTGGGTTAATCTTTTGCGTTTGAGATGATTATGACATTGACAATAATTAGTCAAAATAAAGCAACAATAAGTATCCATCACTAGGCAAAAGGATAAGCTAAAGATCTTGGACAAAAAAAAACGTAATGGGAATAGCATCGAATTCCTAAAGCTATATATATTAGTAGAAAATTGATCATGTCAAAGATGATCAAGCCTTCGAATTCAAGGGGCGGCAAAAACACATACTTATTTCAGAGCAGATCCATAATGGAGGCACCCCTGCAAAGAAACACCAAGAAGATTAGAACTCAGATTAACAAGAAGATATAGAAGAATAAGACGTTTGGAGAAGAGGAAAAAAGAAAAATTAGGCTACAGAGAGACAGTATGATGAACAGAGGCTAGAGGAATTTTAGGGGTTTTCTGTTTATGGGAGTTTATCGCTGAAGGTAGAAGAAGAGTAGTGGGTAGAGTGCTCAGAATTTTAGGGATATGCGCAGGTGATCAAATTTTGGGCAACGGGAAGTGTTTTAGTCGCGGCAAAAATTAAAATTCGTTGTTTTTTTTTTTTTTTAATACAAACCCCAAACCCTAATCCCTAAATCTTAAACCCCTAAACTTCTAATATATGAGTTTTTTACAAACGTCAAGATAGCTCCAAAAAAGTCGGAGCAGAAAACCTTAGAGCAAAAGCCGTCTACTTTCAATGCCCCATTCGAATGTCGTTGGATGGGCAACCTGGTTCTGTGAGTCTACCGCCGCGGGAGAGTGGTTTTAGAGACGAATCAAGAGTTGGGGAACGCCTACGGAGAGAGTTCGGCAGGCAGTTGTGCAATTCCGATCTGCTCATAGGCGAAGGATGAGAGCAAGGGTGGAGCAACGGAGGGGATTTGGTGTCTGCTCGGATAAGTATTTACTTTCCGATATATCACCACCTTTGTAAAGCGAATATAGTGGCCAGAAGTGCACTTTTCGCTAAGTAGTACATTTTAGAATATATATTCTTAGTTGAGATGCCTGTTATTATTTCGGGTAATTCTTTTGATGTTTATTGTAATTTGGGGTTTAGGCACTAGGGTTTTATTAATGACAGAGACTTAAAGGTAGCCGTTATGGCCCTTCCTCAAAAAAAAAAAAAAAAAAAAAAGCTTTTATTTTATATTGTTAAAAAACAATTATTGTTACATGTGTTTGTGCACAAAATAATTTGACAATTATCAAAGATTTGCGGTACTTTTAGAAAGGCAAGACCCTTTAATGCTAGAATCCTTTGTACGAGGGGCAAAGTTCATGCTCAAAAAACATCTTAATGATCCTAAGTAGCGTTAGACATTATCATTAACTAATCTCACTGCATGTCAGTCTAGAAAATGACGAAATTTAGGCCTTTGATTTATTCCCAAAGGGTGGTTTGATATTGAAAGTTAGGAATGCAACTCCACCCATGAAGTTTCGTAACATTCTAGTACCTCAACACGTTAAATTCAACAATTTTTTTTTTGTATTTCTGACAATGAGCATTTTGGTAGGAAATATTGCATATGTTTTCCGACGAGAAAAAAGTCTTGTCAGAAAATGACCTATTATTTTTTGACGGCATCAAGCGTGGTCGGAAAAGTAATTAGCGGGAAGTCTTCCCGCCATATAATAATTATTTCCGACCAAATCTATACGTGTTCCGAGAGATTGGTGGCCGTCGGAAATAATGGTCATCTCAAAAATGTTTTTCCGATGGACAATGTTTTTTTTGTCAGAAAAAATGCTATTTTTGACCAAAAATACTTGCCGTCGGAAAAACGTGGTCGGAAAAGACCATTATTGTTGTAGTGCAATGCTACAGGGTCAATCGTATGCACTAAAGTTCTAGTTGTCTAACTAGGGATTCCTCCAGCTTGGCGTTATTGGAAAGCTTAGTTATCTTGAAGTTCAAATGAAACTCAAGAACTCTGGAACCCACAATGCATGTCTAGTTAAATGCTTGAGTACCACTGGAAACGTAAGCCCCAATGCTCAAAGCGTAGTGATCCACTTGATATGGAGGTCGAGCAGAAGTCCAGCATTTCAGCTCCGTTCACGATTAATGGTGATCAAGCGAATGCATTGCATCGCAAGACTTGCATAACATGGATTTGAGGCTGTGTGGAGTGAAGGTCGATCAGCTGAGGCTATACTCTAAACCCTAGACGTATTCAATAACTGGATCAGTTCACCAAGTATCATCCCACAAAATAAAATGGATTTTAGAATCACAGATATAGGATTCTAGTCCATGTCTGAACCAATCAAGGTATTGCAACAAATAAACAATTTTTAGAGTCTGCTGCATGCTTCAGAGTAAAAAATATTTATCTCAAATGTAAGGCTGGAGTTCGGATATCTCCCCTTTTCTTGTCCTTGCTGGTGATCATGCTCCATCTTACAACGTCATCCCAAACAGAGCTCCATTTGTGGCAGATCATGGTTGATTATTTTTTTTTTCCTTTCTTTTTTGTTGTTGTTAATTCTTAGGATAACTGTTATATACAATGATGGTTAAATTGACATGAGTTAAGATTGTGACATCGTAATTTTCAGATTAAGATGAAAGGTATCAAAAACTTTGCATAATATTGTACTAGCTTGAAAAATTAAATACCATGCCACCTGCTACCTCTTGTTTTATACACCTTGTTAGTCCTTCAAGTTGTGCATACTTTATCAATTTCTCTGAATTAATTAATGGTTGAAAAGCTGTGCCTAGCTATGAATAAATTACGTATCCTGTGTTATTTTAGAATCAGTCGCGCGCCCGTCCACACGCACGCGCGCACACACACAACTCATCTTCAAAATATCTCTGCAAATATGATGATATATCTACACACACATATGAAGTCATGAAGACATGCGTATACTAGTGTCATTCGACATGTATGTACATCGATCATTTGACATCCTCGTTCTCATCAGGTGGTCGGAGTTGGTAACTATGTCGGGTTTTCGAAGTTGATATGGCTTGCTGCTTTAGTAGTAGGGTTGGTTTTGTTTTGTTATTTTTTTTATCCCCCTCCTCCCGGGATGACTCGATATTCATCAAGGAGTCGACAAGGACGTTTGAGATTGTAACTAGTAAGGTTCTCCGAGTTGATTGAATTGATTCATTGAACCAGGGCACCATTTGACCCAAGAAAAATAACATATTATTCTTGGTCTTGTTTGCATTCTTATTCTAATTCATCTAATTATATAATTATGCAGTACTACTCCTGTTAACGGGAATTGGTATCTAGCAACAATAAAACTAATATTCAAGCCGGACACAAGTCAGTCATTAAAAATAAGAAGTCAAATGCTATAATTTAGAAGAGGATGGCTATTTTAACATTGAATATATCCTTGTTTTGTTCGCAAGCAACAAGTACTGAAAGTTAATGCATATATACAATATGCTGATTAAAATTTAGGGCAAATGATCGAGCTGCATGGGTCACACCAAATACTGCTACCGTACGTTAGCTTATGATGTGTGCCTTCCATATCTATAGCATTGCCAGTTCCATGCCTCTTTTTGAGCCTTTGGCATTATGATCACTTTATAATTTCACGGTAGATTGACCATGTGAGGTTTACTGAACTATGAGGTGACAATAGTACTTATGTATTCTAAATTATGATAATGAACCGATCATGTCGGACAAATTTGATTCATCCATAAATTTGTTCTTTTTTAGTATTTTAACGAATTAAGCTGAAATTAATTTTTCATAAATATATGTGTGGAGGCCTAAACTTTAAACAATTAGATTGTCGAAATGTAATTAGAAATCTTGGTGTGCGATCCCTTAAATGCAGTAAAAAAAAATACCTTAGTAGATGGCTTGGCTCTATACTACACATGATTCATGATTGTCACAAAAAAAAAAAAAAATTTACATAATTTAAGAAAAGAGACAATGATCTATGGACTTTGCAGGTACGTATAGTCCATTTAAATGAAACAAGGTCAATTGTATAGACTAATATCGAAGATGATCAATCATAACTACTCCTTTCTCTAAATCATGCTCGACAATCATCTGTTGCTTTTTATTGATTAGTAGTGATACTTTGCCATGGTTAATGTTCATCTGCTAGCACAAGCGTGTCGACACTATGCAAAAATTAGCTATTTTTATTTCTATTAATTTGTTTGCTTGTTTGTTGTTGTTATTGCTGTATTACCTCTTAACACTCTGTTTATAAGTCCAAACTTTTGCACGATGATCAATACAGTTCACCTAATTTTAGGACATTGCACTTTTGGTCTATCAATTTTGTAGACGGTAATTAACAAAAGATATATGTATCAAAATGTAAAGGACAATATTTTTATGTCAAAATATGTCATCTTTTTTTCGCCAAAAAAAATGTCATTTTTCTAACACGGCTCTTCCGTGTGACATATGTCATATGTGATGTAATGTTAACAAATTAATGAACAATTTAGATGATGAGAAACACATGTAACCAACAGGGCTTTCTACCCTTATAAAAAACTTTTTTTTTTTGAATGATTGGATCAAAGCGTAGCATTTTTTGCCACGTGGTATATCTTCAAGAACTGAACCCTCTAAATCGAGCGGCCTTTAGGGTTGTTGGTGTCATATACTCTGACGTTTGGCTTGGATTGGGCAGCTGGTTTTGGGTTTTCAGGACCTTGGTCGGCTTTTGCCGTGCTTTTATAATAGCCTGTGATGAGATTTCAGGGAAATCCTGGGATGACCCGCTCAATAGCTTCCTATTGTGGTTTGATCTCATCCTAGTTATTGTTGTCTTTGTCGGCCTTGCTAACTCGATTAGCCATCCAATTCAGCCTTCGTCGTTGTTTTCATTGACATCTCAGTGTTGTTTTCAGTTGCATTAGATGTGTAAAGTTTGTAAGCTTTCAGTGCACTGCAATGGAGTGTGGTACTCTTCCTTACCTTGTGTGGTGGGGTTTAATGAGGCCATTATATGCTTCTTGATGTATGTTCGACCTATCGTTTTATCAATGAATTCTACTTGATAAAAAAAAAACAATTGAGCGGCCTTTTGTCTAGAATTAATTATAGTACTGTTGCACGGGAAAAATAAAAAATAAATGAGATAACAAGTCTAAAATGATTCGATACGGGATAACCATCCCTGATGATGGCATGGAAATGGTTACATTAAAGCAAATACTTATTTAAGTCGATTGAATACGTACTTAAAAATTAAGCAAGTTTTTAAATTTCATAAAATTTAATATATAGGCTTATCGTGTCGTTAGTGATAAATAGTGGAATTTTATCTTGCTCAATTTTTAATGAGGCAATTTTCACATATCTATAATATTATTAAGAGAAGATATTTTGTTAGCCAAAACTAAAAATTTTGACAGATTTAACCATGAAATATTAAAAAGCTTTGAAAATAAATTAAATCAAAAGTGTAAATATGACAATTATAAAATGAATTTTTATTAAGAAAATTAAAAAGAACTGATCCCACAACCCTATGTTTCTCTCCCACTATTTTCTCTCTACAATAAATGTTTTATTTCATTTATTTTTTATTTTCTTGAAGATAAAATAAATAAATAAAATCCTATCGCACATGTGAATAAGGCTTGTGTGTGTGTGTGTGTGTGTGTGTAGAGAGGGGGAGAGAGAGAGGACTTCCTTACTTTTGATAGAATTGTAAGGAAGATTGAAGAAGATGATGAAAAACCCAGAAAAGAGAGAGAGCTTCGCATATTGATGCAGAAAAAATACAACCTTGCACACAATACATCAGACTTATTTTTCTACTTTATACTTCTACATTTACTTAATACGTTTCCCTTTTTACCCTTAACATCCCCACTAGTGGGTTATTCCACGTGTGCATGTTTCACGGCCACACGGGCTCCACGTCATCCAATGTTGTCTACGTGTATGACTTGAAAATTCGTCACACGTGCGGAGGCTTGTTGAGAATATATACATCCCGCATGGGAAAATTAAGATATTGCCTATGGATTTATAAAGGTTTGGGTCACTCCATCCATTGCCAATTAGTTTTGGATGTGAATTCCAGTTTACTTTATCAACTTTGAGCTTTGAAAATTTTCACAATTTTACACTAATATATGACCAAATTCAATGATTTTAACCGTTCATCATTTACATTCCTATGCAATAATTGTGTCTACAACAAATCAACCGAATTTATAATCATTCGGTCATTGAAAATTGTGTAAACACATGTAGTCTGTTAGATTAAATTAAAGGGAAAATGTCCATTTATCCAAATTTGAGCTACACTAACCCCACTTACCCAAACATCTTATAAGATTGCCCACTTACCTAATAGTTTACATATATTTTGCCATAATATCCAATTAAGTATTTTTTTAATTACTATTTATTTATTTTTAGGACAATTTGCCCTCTCCTTCTTTGTCACTTAGAGCGAGAAGTCATCGGAGACCTTGCTGGACTTCGGTGACCGGATTCTGGCTTCCGATTCTATTGTCCTCTAGTAATACCCAATAATCATATTATTGCCCTCCAATACTCTTTTTATTGCCTTCACATAATCATATTATTGCCTTCTAATAATCATATTATTGCATTCCAATAATCATATTATTGCCCTCCAGTGAATTGCATAAACTCTCAAAACCAAAATGAATACACTATCAGGCACAATTGATCAATTTATATGTTCACTCCACGTGTTATCATAAGCTTAACTCCATTATCAAAGTAACCATCAAGTGTTCATCCAACCATCAGTTTCAAATTTTTTTTTTCCTTCTATTCTCGGAGCTCACAGTTTACCAAAAAAAAAAAAAATTTGGCCACCCAGAAAATGCTCTGGGTACCAAATCGGAGCAAACCATGAAGCCCTATTGGCCGGGACTTCCTCTCTACCAATCCTTCCAACTGCAACCTCTTCCTCGTTGCCGGCGACCGCCAGGGCAGCATCACCCTCCTCGACCTCCGCCACAAGTCCCCGTCCTCTGGTTCGATGCTGACACCACCAACAACTCCCGCCTCGCCGTCCAGGACCTTTGCTCGGTCCAGGCCCGACCCGAATCCTACCTCCTCGCCGCCATCTTCGGACTCTCCTTCCTCTCCCTCTACGATCAATTACGAGAACGACGACGGCGATGAAGCCGCCTAGGGCTCGATGATGGAGCAGCCAGCGGTGATGGCTGAGAAGCCGCCAAGGAAGCTGTTGCTAGATCGATGGTGGTGGTTTGGGTGAGGAGGCAGATTTGATTAGGGCTGGCCGTGGTACGATTACCGGATTTTTTGGCGTCAGCCGAATACCCATTGAAAGTCTTCAGTTTCACTAAATGTGTTGCCGTAACCGTGCCAGAGCTTTCGGTTACTGGAAGTTCGGTTTACTGATTTCAACAGTCGGTTTTGGTCGGTATTTGAAAAGTCCGATCGTCTCAATTTGGAGGACTGCAAAGATAAAATCCTATGATAATTTGGCTCTTATGTATAATCTGCCTCATATTTGTAACCCAAGTGAAGGAGATGAGGATTGCAGTATGAGGAGGAAGAAGAAATAGAAAGAAGGAAGAGTACAGAGTTGAGGTGAAAGAAACTAATTCCAGATCTAGAATTCAGTTGGAGATCCCATTTTTGATTCATATCTAAAGGTGAAAGAAGAAGTGGAAGGATGAATAAGAAAAATAATGAGGAAATGGAGGAAGAAGAACAAGAATATAGGAAGAACAAAAGTCAGAAGTGAAGAGAGAGAGAGAGAGATAGAGAGATAGCAGAAAGTAAGAAAACTGAGGAGGAAGAGAAACTGAGAAAGAACGAAGAAGAGAGAGATAGAGAGTTGTCTCGAAGTAGTTTTTAATTTTCATGATTTCTGGATTCAAGTATATTTTTTATTTTTTGCGCAATTGACAACAAGCAAGCTTGTGGCCAAGTGGTAAGTGACTTGCGTTTGTAGCGAAATTGGTAAGGGTTCGATCCTTGGCAGACGCAAGAGGGTAGTATTTTTGGGAATTAAATCCAGAAATTTCTATCTTGGCTAGTTTGGTAACACCAAACCTATGCAATTGGCTGTACCACTATCGAGCTGAAAATGTTGCTCCGGTAAGGTATTACTATACCGAATTTGTTGGCGCCGACACCACCGGTTCGGCCGGTTTTCGGTTGGTTCCGATAGGTATGGTAATTAGAGCCAGCCCTAGATTTGATAGAGAGAGATAGTCTGAGAGGAGTGTATTTTGTTAATTAAAAGGGTAAAACAGTCATTGATGTTTAAATTGGGTCAACGGGATTAAAAACTTCTTAGTAGAGTAAATGGGTAATTTTTAGGCTCAAATTATGTAAATAGTCAGTATCCATAAATCAAAACGAACATTGCATTAATCAAATGGTTAATTTTAGTCCGATTTGGCTAAGTTTTTTATAGGATGCATATGTGTGTAGATAACTAGAGAATGAATGGTTTGATTATTAAAATACATGTTAAAAGTAAAAACATCCTCATTTTTCAAGTTGCATCTTGTATATATATGGCTACAGTGCGCACGTCCGTACCTTCCGCACGATACGGATTTCCGGTTTTCCCCCATTTTTCGATCTCTACAAAATTTCAGCCAATTTGGTGATCGTTAAGGCATCCAAAACTACAATTTACCATTATAAATAAGAACGGTTCCCGTTCGACAGATTTGGTCTGTTAGTGTAAATTGCAGTTTTGAATGTCTTAACGATCACCAAATTGGCTGAAATTTTGCAGAGATGATCTATACATTAGGACCTAAAAAAATTGAACGGTTAAGATGTGAAAATGTGATTGGAAAGTGATCGAAAACCGGAAATCCCCGAAATTTCAATACGGACGTCCGCACCTGAGAAAAATCATAAATTTTGCAGAGATGATCTATACATTAGGACCTAAAAATTGAACGGTTAAGATGTGAAAATGTGATTGGAAAGTGATCGAAAACTGGAAATCCCCGAAATTTCAGTACGAACGTCCGCACCTGAGAAAAATCATATATATATATATATATATATATATATTTCAAGTTGCATCCTCTCTCTCTCTCTCTCTCTATATATATATATATGTATATATAGATTCGAACAAAACTCAATTATTCTTAAATTTGGCCTAGTAAGCTCCATTATTGAATTTGGCACTGTAGTTCTAGTTGCCTAACCAAGGAGCCCTCCAGCTTGGGCTTTGTCGGAAAGCTTAATTAGTTACCTTGAAGTTCAAATGAGAATCAAGAACACTCGATCGCCACAATGCACGTCTAGGTAAATGCTTGACCACTGGAAATGTAAGCCCCAACGCTCAAACGGTAGTGATCCACTTGATATGGAAGCCGAGTAGAATCTAAGACCGCATTTCAGCTCTGTTCACGAATGGTGATCGAACGATCTACATTGCAAGACTTGCATCACATGGATTTTGGGGCTGTGTACGTGGTTGAAGGTTAGCTGTGGCTTTCCTCTAAACTCTAGACGGATGCAAGAACTAGACCAGTGCACCAATTAAGCATCAACCATCCACAAAACTAAATGGATTTTAGAATCACTAATTAAATGTCTGAACCAAAGAATACCTCAAGTCAAATGAACAATTCTTAGAGTAGGCTGCATGCTTCAGAGTAAAAAAAATATTTATCTCATATGTAAGGCTAGATTCCGGATTCATCCTCTCCTTCTTGACCTTGTTAGTGATACCTCCATCTTAGAATGTCATCACAAACAAAGCCCTGTCTGCGGTCGATCATGGTTGACTCTGCTTTTTCTTTTATTCTTAGGATGACTGTCATATACAAGAGTGATTTAATTAATTCACACGAGTTAAGATTACATAACTTTTAGATTAAAATGAAAGGTACATAATTTGAAACTTTTCATCGTACTACTTGAAAATGTCATGACCATGCCACCTGCTACCATATCCTCTTGCTCTTGTTTTATACACCGCTGTTAATCCTTCAAGTACGTTGTGCATACTTTGACAATTTCACTGAATTAATGGTTGAAAAGTTGTACCTAGCTATGAATAAATTACGTGCCTCCAATTGGTATCATCCTCAACGAGGCGAAAAAATTAAATTCATACAACGCAACAAAAGAAGTACTACTTAAGCCGCCACTTATTCATGCGTGTTAACATACAAGAAATTAGCTGACTAACACTCTTTAACGAACCTATGACTTATCCGATTGTTCAAGTATATATTATTTTCCTCATCATTTAGTTTATATCATCTCAAACAATGGTATGAAGTATGATTGCCAACCCACCCTGTACTATTTCATAATCAGTATTTAGGCAAGTGCATACATCTTTAAAATATTTCTGCAGATATATCTACTCATCTTCAAAATATCTTTGCAGATGTATCTACACGCTTGCGCGCATATACACATATATGAATAATTATGCTTGTATTAGCGTGATTCCATAAGTATGTATATCAATTGTCATCCTCGTTACCAGGTGGCCAGCCAGAACTAGTAACCATCTCGGATCTTTTAAATTGATAGCGCATTTTGCCTTAGTAGTAAGGATTTCATTGTCCAAAGGTATAAGTTGACCCAAGAAAAAAATAACATATTATTCTTGGTTTTATTCGCCTCCGTATTCAACTTCATCTAATTATATAATTATGCAATACTCCTGTACAACGGGAATTGGTATATATAGCAACAATAAAACTAATGTGCAAGCCGGACACAAGTTGATCAGTCATTAAGAATACGAAAGTGAGTGCATATATTTAATTTGCTATTAAAAGTAAGAGATTTGATCGAGCTGCATGGGTCACACCAGATCGATACTGCTACAGTTCGCTTATGATGCCAGACCTATAGTATTGCCAGTTCCATGCCTCCTTGGCATTTGTGATCACTTTACAAAGATTGAAAACTAATACGATAATTTTATGGTACACTGAGCATGTGAAGTATAGTGAACAATAAGGTGACAATAGGCTAGGCACGTTGGTATTCTGAATTATGATATGAAAATTCTTCAGTACAAGGTGGACGTGTACTGCGTTCGTGGTGAAATCTGAACCGTCAAATGCGTTGACTCGGCAATCAAAACATGTGCATGAATTTGTTCTGCTGCAGTAGGTGACTTTCAATGTATAATACCTGAAGTTACAATATTATCAATGTAATGCCTCTTATATTTTTAATAATTTTTTTTTCCCACCCTCCCCACCTCTCGTCTTCTTCTTCGAGAAAACTTGGAGTAATGTTCTGCTTTTGGTTCCTAATTTCATTTCTCAGTGGAAAAACCAACTTGCTTCAACAGTCTATTGGTTTGGCTCCATTATTACCACTACTATTATTCTGCGATTAAATTCACAGGGATTGGTACTGAAACACCACCAGGCAGTCGTTAGCATCAGAGTTGCAAATTTTAGACTGCAAAATCGAATCAAATAAAGTGAAGGTGAGCGAGAAGTCCTAGCCCAAACACAGAGAGGAAGTCAGGAACACGATCGGAAATTCGCAGAGAAATTCTCAGGGTTCGCGATTTCCGGCGCCGGTGATCCTATTCGCTCCTAGAGCTGGAGATTGTGGGTCTTCTGGCGGACCTGAAGCTGCAGTTCATGAATGTGTTGGAGATAGTACGGCTGGAGCTAGCCCCTCGCCGAGTTTCGATAAGGCCAGCTTGGCGGAGCAAGTCTCCTCCGGCACGGCCTCGATGGGCTTGGTCTCGACGCCGACTGCAACCATCGCGATCTAGCAAAGTCCTCTTCTTGCATGTTGTTGTAGTTGTTCGAATCGGAAAATCGAGCTGCCGCAGGGAGATTTGAGATTTGGGACGAATAAAGCCCCTTGGAAAAAGATAAATACCACCATTACTGTGCTTTATTATCTCTCATTTTCTCGTGTAAGCGAACATCTCCTAAACCAACCTCGTTCAATGAAATATTCTTCTGTGGTTTCAGCTAGCATGCATAGAAATTAGAATTTGGTTAAAATACCTTACATGTGGTTGGTGTAAAACCATTTCTGGAAATTGATGATTAAATCCGTTAAAAACTAAATTCATTATTACACCGTTGAGAGGACTTACAGAATACCTATTATCTCATTATGATTCACACCCTCACTATCAAGAATAGGGACAATTAGATAAAGATGAGTGAACAAAAAAATTTGAGAATGAGAGGGCCTCCGAAACTTGTGGAGCGACCCGGGAAGGCAAAACCTTGGTTTCGTGATGGCGGCGAGGAGTCTCGTGCTCTCCAGACCAGACAGTGGTGAGATGACGGCGGCGTGGGCTTGGAGGGACCGTGGTTTAATCTGCAACGGCGTTGGGGTTTCGACCAAGGTTTTCGAAGGCTCTGGTTGAGGAGATTCTTAGCTGAGGGTGGTATTTTTAGTGTGGCTTGGTGGATCGGGTCGGAGCTGCGACTGTGACGTCAACGCCTGTAATTTTGGGGGTGATTGGGCTCTGTGTCGTCATGGTGGTATTGGCTGACCAAGTTTGGGGTCAGATATGGGTAGTTGGAGGCACTAGTTCCTTCGGTGGTGTTGGGCTGGGTCCTCGACTTGGGTTATGAGGCTTTGTGGAGAGGCAGGCTTGTGTAGCGTTGGCGATGTCTGGGCCGGTGGCTGGGCCTGTCACACCGGTGATAGAGGTTGGTGCGGCGGAAGACTGTGGGCAGGAAGAAGTCCTGAAAAAAAATGTGCTAGAAACCCTAGTTTAAAACTAGGGTTGATCGCTTGTTTGATTGAGCTACCTTCTGGGCCGGAGAGGGCTGCTGTTTGTGGGCCGAAGGCAAGGACTGGGCGTATTTGGCTCAAATCTGAAAAGGAGGACTATATATTGTAGACCCTTAAAAAGGGCCTAAAGAGCAACCTGTTGCGAGGTTGTTGGCTACTGAGTAGGCTGAAGATGGTGCAGGTCCAACCATAAGGGGAAGTGACTAGAGCTCTCTTAAGTTCTCTAGGCTTTTAGAAATTCTGGATTCAAGCCTTTTGAAGTAGGGGTAATTTCTAGAAGCTTTTCTACGACGTTTCTAGTTGATGTTTGTACCACAATTGTGTGTTTGATATATTAGACTAGATGAATATATTTTTCTTAGAGAGCGAGATTATTCTTGCATAGTTTAGGGTTGCAGTTCAATGAGCATCATTTTAGATTTTAATGAGTTTAGTTGCGGGTTGAACAGGTTACCCGGTTTGTCCTGGGATTCCGTCTGTAAGTTTTTTTAGACTCTGACATGTTTTTCATGGCTTGATTACTAATACAATCAACTTCTATTCAAAAAAAAAAAGAATAGGGACATTTAGAACAACTTTTAATGGACCATACATTTTACTCTCGTCATAGAAATTTATTTTTCTACGTGTTGAGTTTCAGAGAGATGTCATGCGTGTCATTTAGTTTTAACCCAACTGAGCTTGTTGGGGGAGGGTTTCTTATGTTCTATGTTCTAGGCTATGAGTTTTTCACTTTTAAATCAAGAACTCTTCAGACCAAAAACAAAAGTGCTTGTTCAATTTATTATATATAATTAATTTCCAATACCAATTACAGTAGATTGACTAGTACGTAGAGTTGTAGCAGTTGATAGCCTTTTAGGACCTATTTGATTTGCAAGTTTGTCCTCTTCGTCATCTCAGCAGTCGGGGAGGGAGTTGGGGACTTGGGGTCTTGTGGCTATGGTTGTGGTGGTGGTTAGAGCTCGAGATAGCGATGACAAATAAAAATGAAACATAGAGAAAATTGTAGAAGGAGGCTTAGTGTTTTTATTAAATAATAATTATATTAATTAATTATCTATCTCTACTACTATAAAGCGAGGCCGTCTTTTTTGTGTCAAAGGTTTACCGAAACATAATTTGACTAATATACCATTGCCTAAATGAAATAAAACTCAAAGAATTATTAAATTAAAATGGTCTTATTGGAAATAGATAAAGTACATAGTTATCCATGATCATTCAAAAATTGAACAATTATCTCATGAGAAACTTAATCACGTTCAAATCAGTTTCCATTATTGTCAATTTCTATGCTTTAGAAGTTTCATTAGAGACTTAATCACGTTCAAATCAGTTTCCATGCTTCAGAAGTTCAAAGCAATATACAAACCCATGTTTTTCCAAGTTTATGTCAACAAAGTGCAAGTAAACAAAAATTATTAAACGGTGAGCCATTTGTTTTGGGGTTTCTTTTTCAATTCTTTGATCACTAATTGAAACTCTTCTTCAACTTTTCTAGGCAGTAATAATTTATACAAAAGGTGATTTTGGGGTGTTTATAAGAGAAATGTATTTTGATGTACTTTATAGAACAAAAGAGTTCGAGGTATTAAGCCATTTAGAATTCATCGTTCTTCATTCTTTTGCCAATAACAAGTACATTGCATGAATATGAAGCTAATACTATATTTAAGAGAATAGGCTTTGTTAGTCAAAGTGGGTGAGAAAATACATTAAAACCCTTATACCTTATATTAATTTTAATTAACTTCTAATAATTGAATGGTAGTATGGTTAATACTTAATAGTAAAATAAAAAATTATATATAAAAGAAAATAAATCATTTTTCAGACAATTAACTACTCATATATGCATTAACCACCTATAATTCATATAGAGAGATTCTTAGGTAGGGCAGGCTTGCCACATGGCTGTACGTTAGCCAATCATTGTCTATGCAATGGGGTGTTTTGGGTATTTCGTTATAATCAAACATGGGTAGTTTTGGAATTCAATTGAAAAAATAGAGAGATATGATTGGTCGTGCATACCACGTCGCTTGTACGTTTGCATTACCTAAGAATTTCTCATTCAGATAACCTCCTACTTTCTGTTTTCTCAAATAAATTTCATTTTTTTTTCTTAGTAAAAGCTTTAAACATGGAGCATGTGAGCAGAAAACTAGTATGTTATTAACAAACATCTTTATTTTTTTATTTTTAAGTTAGTGGAAGAAGACAATTTTATTCTTGAAAATCAAGTCATATGTGTAGCACATGCATCATTTTAACGGGTCTGTGACGGAAATAGATGGAGGTACTATGTTTAAAAGAAAAAATAAGTTCAGGTATCACATTGAAAATCACTTAAGTGTTCAGACATTGTCTGCAACTTTGCATACTTCAATAGATTTGTTCTGCTTCAGTACTTTGATAAATTAAGTTGGAATTTTTATAAATGATCTATGTGTGAAGGCCTAAACGTTGAACCGTTGAATTGTTAAAATGTAATTAGAAATGTATTCCATGCACAACCCTTAAAATGCATGGGCTTTAGTAGATGGCTTTATATACCACATGTATGATTCATGAATGTTAATATTTTTTTTTCACAGAAAATTACATAAATTAAGAAAAGGGACAATGATTTATGGATCATGCAGATACGTATAGTCCATTTATATGAAACAAGTTCAATTGTATAAAATAATATCGCGGATTAATTCCTAACTACTCCTTTCTCTAAATTATGGTCGAGAGTCATCGATCTGTTGCTTTTTGTTTGGAGGTTGTACTGATCAGTACGTACGTTATCAGTAGCCTTTTACTTGGCAAAGTTAATTAGTAGTGATACTTTGCCAAAGTTAATCGTTCATCCGCTAGCACATGCGTCTCATGCCTGTCGACACTTTGCCACAACTAGATATTTAATTTCTTTTAATTTGTTTGCTTGTTTGTTGTTGTTATTTCTGTATTTCCTCTATTTATAAGGGACGATCAATAGAATTCACCTATTTTACTACATTTGCACTTTTGGTCGATCAATTTTACAGTTTTACTACAAGAGGTACTTGTTTTGAATGTAAACCTTAATATTCTTATGTGAAAATATATCATATTGTTGTAGAGAAACTGAAATTGAGAGGAATTCGCTGTGTATTCTCATTGATAATAGGGGCCTCTTTATATAGAGGATTACAATGCATAGAATCTGAACATATAAGGAAAGTAATTTTACATTGAATAGGATTCTAAATCCTTCTATAACCCTATTACCACTAGGTCAAGTAACCTAGAGTTTGGGCCAGACACATAATCTGGATTTCCTTGAACACTCCCCCTTGTGTCGCCCAAACGTGGTGCTTCTCTCGTTGGCTCATTAAAAAAACCTTGCCGAGTAACAAAAACCCAGTGGAACAAAAATAACCTCGGTCGAAGGGGAAAAAAAGCACAACACACCCTTCACGTTTCGAGACCATACATGTAGACATCTCCCCATGATGTCTGCATCTCCCCCTGATGACTACGGTCACGGGAGTTCGGATAACTTCCGCAAACGATGTTACTAACATGTTTCTCGAAAGTGGAATTTAGGCAATGACTTAGTGAGCAAGTCTGCCATACTGTCCTTAGATCGAACCTAGTTCACTTTGATCTTGAGGAGAGTCTGTTATTGCTGATTATTCTTGGTGTTGTCTCTTTTGATCTAGTCTTGGTTCAAAACCAGCATTATCCTAAATGCTTGTAGGCTCATCGGTGGTAGACTTCAAACACAATTGTTCGAACATGCGTAATTATGGATTCAATCCATATACATTCACGAACCACTTCGTGAAGAGCAATAATCTATGCATTGTTCGAAGATATAGCGACTAGAGTCTGTTCTGTAGACCTCCAAGATATCACGGTCTTTACCTATGGTGAACACTTAACCAGTTTGGGAATGACCTTTGTGTGGGTCAGAGAGATACCCAATATCAGTAAAATCTTCCAAAACACATGTTGTTTTGGGGTGGGGATAGGAAACGCAGGCCAGCGTTGGAGGCGTTTCTGGTGTGTGGTGGGTCCGAATCCATCATCTCTATGTAGGGATAGAACAAGCTCATATTGATCGTACATCTCAAGTATCGAAAGATATCTTTTACACCAATCCAGTGGCATCGCATTGGCACAGAGCTATACTAGCTAACAAGTTCACAACATCTCAACGGTCTTGTGCATTGAGCTAAGTACAATAATGCACGTATTGCACTTAAGTGGGGCACTTTTGCCTCTAGCACATCTTCGCCATCATTCTACGGATGAAGAGGATCATTTTCAGGATCAAGACTACAGATGATTATGGGGGTGCTTGAAGGCTTGACCTTGTCAAAATGCCTAAGCATCTATCGACACGATGCTCAAGTTCCAAACCGAGACATAATCGTGCTCTCCCAAAATCTTTCATCTCAAACTCGGATTTCAAGTGTTCAGCGGTTTCCCTTAACTTTTGAAGAGCTTCCAATGAAGGTCATGTCCAACATGAACCGCGATAGAATCCGAAACTTGTTATGGAAACTGGTGGACATATCCCTTCCCAATCAAGTAGTCACTTTAGTGAGCGTTTCAACCTTATTGTAAACGCGCTCCGTGGTCTAAAGCCACTTGACTTGGGTAGATGAAGTTCACCATGAATCTTCATGTATATTCTGTATCTAGATCCCCGTATAGATACGTAGTGACCACATTTGTAAGCTGCATGATGAGTTATTTGGAAACTACCAAACTGACAGGGTAGTGGAGTGCAATGACATCCATTATGAGAGAATATGTCTCATCGTAGTCGATTCCATGGCGTTTTTGTGAGAAGCCTTGCGCCATAAGGTGAGATTACCATCTCTTTTTCTCAACACGCTTTCTAACGAAGACCCATTAGTCAACAGGTTTTATGATATGAGGTGTTGACATCACTGGCTCAAAAACCTTCCTCTTCGTTAGAGAGTCCAACTGAACCTGGATCGCATCTTTCCATTTAGGCCAAATCTCTCTACGTTGGCATTCATTCATCAACGGAGCGTGGTTCGATATCATCAGACTCAACAAACTCATGCGCAACGAAATGCGTGACTACATCATCAATTTTGATGGAGTTTCTATCCCATATCTCATGTACACTAGTATAGGTTTCATAGAGCTCTATATTCTCAGGAATAGGTTATGACATTGAGGCGTCCCCCAATGATAACCATAACCTGGAAGATTCTCATTAGGGGTGGCCAAACTAAACCGAAAACCGAAAAAAATCGTACCGAAAACCGAATCGAGGCCGAAAAAAACCAAATCGAAAAAAACCGAACCGAACCGAATATGGTCGGTTCGGTTTTCGGTTTTGACTTGGTGAAAACCGAACCGAACCGAACTTGAACCGAACCAAATCGAACCGAAAAATTTGTGAAATTTCATATAATCACTACGGTTGACCAATCGGATCGGGTTCAAAACTATTGTAAAATTTGCTAAATTTTTTACCACACGCATAATTTATTATAATAATCGCATCCAACGTGTCGGTTTTTTCATTTTCTTTGAATTTATGGAGGTTTCTCTTTGGAGTGTTTATATATAAATATAAGTTTATAACAGTAACTAAGTTTGACTTAGTTGATCGAATTCGAAACGAGAACCAAATTGGCTAGATTTTTTACAACCACCATAAAACATTACAATCTCTCCATCGAGCGGTTGGTTTCTCTAAATTCATTTTCCACTTCATGGTTGCTTTAAAACGAACCTCAACAATTTAAATACAATATATAGGTCATACAACTTTAGGAGACAAATTGGTATATGTCAATGTATTGGTAACTAAAATTGAAATTTTTATCTTATGTCTATGCACATCTATCAATGAAATATTTACAAACATGATGTAAAAAAATAAGCATATTTTGCATTCGTTATGCCATTAGTCAACCAAGAAAACATACAAGTAATTACGGTTGACTAATCCGATGGGATTCGAAACTATTGTGAAATTGGCTAAATTTTTAACCACACGCATAATTTATTATAATAATCGCATCAAACGGTTGGTTTTTTTATTTACTTTGAATTTGTAGAGGTTACTCTTTGGAGTGTATGATATTAGACTTTAGGGTTTAGGGTTTAAGACTTTATTTTCTTTGAATTTCGTGAGTTACAATACCAAAGGGGTAGAAGTAGAAGTAGCAAAATCTATATTATTATCTGGCCAAAAAAAAAAATTGTTTGCAGTTTTTTTTTTTTTTTTTTTTTTTCTGTTTTACAAAAAAAAAAAAAACCGAAAAAAACCGAACCGAACCGAACCTATCGGTTCGGTTTTCGGTTCAAATTTCTGAAAAATGCAAAATCGAACCGAAGTCCAATTCGGTTTGGTTTTCGGTTTCGGCCTAAAACCGAACCGAACAAAACCGAACCCACCCCTAATTCTCATGAGACGGATTTTGAGTCTTGATGATCAAAAGATTGAGTTGTGCCTAAATATCCTTCGAACCCACGGGCCTCCCATGCATTCTAGCTGAGGCCATGGCTTGTAATGCCAGAGTGCCACTCTCTTTGGCGTTGGCACTATACCTACCTCCGTATATGATAACGCTACGTCCTCTTGTAGGGACGTACTTCCTTGCAGGCATATTTGCAGCAGATGTGTGATCTCGTCATTTTTAGTAGGGATCGAGATGAGACATAGTGGGGACAGACCACGACAATTCCTGTCGTTCCTGTTGAACATCCATGTTCTTATCTCCCCCTAACGATAGGAAGACTATCTCAGCAGAGTGACAACCCGCAAATCTAGCGGTAAGGAGATCGCCTAGCAAGGGCATTAAGTGGCGAACGATGGTTGGAGTCTCAAATCCAATTTTCTCATTCGTCTGTAAGGACCTATTAAAGTGCGCTGTGGTGCACAATTGGCACATAAATGACTCACTCAAATGTGCGTAAGTACAAAATACTTGTACCCAATCACTAGCTGTAACAGATAGATTGAGTGGTGGTAGGTCATAGACGAATTAGCATAGCTGCATGCGATATTGCATCACCCCAAGCGGATATAGGGAGATTGGTGCGCATTACCAATGTCTTGACTACCATCGTAGTCGTTTCCGCGAAACCATTTGGGTGTGTTCATGAGAATGTGATGTCCAACATCAATCTCATTGCAATATCCATTGAAAGTCTTCGATGTAAACTCTCTAGCATCGTCAAGTCCAATTGACGGAATAAGATGATTCGGAGAGTGAAGTCGTTGTCATATGGTATTTGCTAAGAGTGTAGCAGAAGCAGCATTTACAAGTGGACAATGGCACAACACGTGACCAGCGTGTTTACTTGTCAACCAACATCATGAGATATTTAAACGTCCGCGAGTTGGTTGAATCAGTCCACATAATCCCCACGGATTTGATGTAAGAACATAATGAGTATTTTCATATCCTTTGCATAGGACGGTCTCAGTCCTAATTTCCCGAAGGAACATGCTTTGCAAAATGAGCGAGAGGCCTTGGAAGCAACCAATGAGGATTTTGGTTGGGCCTGAGCGTCTGTAGCACTATTAGAAGCAAAATGTGTGACTACATCACCCATCATGGCGTTTGAACCATGGAAAGTGGCATCCATGGCGACTTGACCATGGGGAGAATCATCCATGGCGTCATGACCATGGGAAGGGACTTCCATGGTGTCATGGCCATGGGTAGCGTCATTTATGGCGTTGTCACATGGGACTTGGGCGGCCCTATAACGCCCCAAGACGGTTGCAGCGCCAGATATTACAATTGTTGAGGTCTTGTTAAGTCCAAGAATCAATTTTTGATTCTTGCTTCTTCTCACTCTGAAGAATGGATGTCCATGTAAAGTCTTTAGTAGACAGATCATCATATCATGACCAGGATGACCTATCATGTCGTGGCAAAGCCAATATGTGTCTAAATCCAAGAGATCTTCTCTTATAATTTTATTGGATTTAATAGCTCGAATAGTGACATAAAGTCCACTAGAGAGACACATAAACTTCTCTAAGATGCGCATTTGTTAGCACTCATTAGAGGTATTGCAAAGGAACTCATCTCCGTTCTTTACATGCATTTTCGCATGGAACCCTTTGGCTATTCATAGGTGCGATTTACCCTAGGAGCGTAGAGAGTTTCTGTGATAGTAATCAAGGTGCCATTTGGCAATGAGAACTTGGGCAATTCCATGTCCTTGAATTAATACTGATGGCCCAGTCATCGTAGTCACAAAGTCATATGCTCTGAATCAAAATGGAGTCATAATAAAAAGAACTCGAATTGTATTCATAAGCCAACGGAGTTACATCATTGTCTCTTTGACCAAAGAAAATCTAATCCAAAATGCTAGCTAATGCAAAACAATGGTAGCCGTCTAACTTCTTTCGGTATTTCCAAAATAAATGTGACCAGGTAAGTAGAGAGATGTCGATGGAATGCTCGCTTAAGTACCACTAATCTCAGAACCTTCCTAGATATCACAGTTACTTTGGGTGAGCCTACTTTGAAGAAAGACTAAACCATAGGCATTTACTACAAAAATAATATGGCGATTGCCTATTACATCTCTTGGAAAAATAAAGACTTAAACAGAATTGACGATCTATTGATCCCAGCCAGATTTGTAGTCTTTAACCCTTCATTCTAGATCATTATCTTGATCTTCTTGTTCCACGTTGTGAGCTTCTTTTACTTCACAATATGCTTTGTAGGCGGTGACAATTTCTACACGAGCTTTACAAATTTGTGGCCAATGATCAGATACTCCACATCGAGAACATACATCTCTTTGCTCAAACTCCATTGATTGAGGTGCTTTAAAAGCGTCATTTAGATGGCTCTTAGTGTTGGTGGTGCCACCAACATGGCCAGAGGCGTTGCCTCCCTATCTCTTTCCACGTTGACCTCTTCAGTTCCGTGTTTGCCTATTTTGGTGGTTACCTTCCCAAGTAGAGCGATTTTATAGACCAGAACGTCCAAATATATTCCTAAGATTAGGTTTCGCTCTTGACGCGCTTTCTTTGGGGCGCGACTATAATTGGATTCCGAAATATGCTATGTTCCCACGGATCTTGAATTATAGTTCTTCACAAGGATGTTGTCATGCTTTTCGAGACATTCATAGCTCCAATGAGCCCATGAAACCTTGTGATTCGTCCTGCAACAACATCGATTTGATAGTTCTTAGAAACCATCAATGCAGAGACGGGGACGGTAGAGAGAGTCTTCTTAATCAACATCGCATTTGTGATCTCTTTACCACAAAATTCCATTAAGGATTTAATGCGAAGTGCTTCCGAGTTGTAGTCAAGAACTGACTTGAAATCATATAAGTGGAGGCTATGCCATCTCACTTCTAGTTGAAGAAGCAAGGAGTCACGGACGTTGCCAAATCTTTCTTCGAGTGAGACCCACAATCTTCTGGGGGCTTCTTCATTCATATACTCGTACTGGAGCGAATCATCCATATGGCGAGTCATTAGGATGATGGCTTTCGCCTTATTTGCCTCTAAGGTTGCTCTATTTGCTTCCAAAGCTTGAGCTTGCTCAATAGTTAGCACATCCTGCCTAGGCTCGAGAATCGTATCTAGGATTCCATCGGCCTTGAGATGCTGGCGAACATCACGAACCCACTTGTGATATCCAGAGCTAGTTGTTCCCAATTGAGCGAAGTCCAGTTTGTTCAGGTTACTCATCCTGAAAGAGAACAAGAAATTAGGGTTAGTTTCGAAGCGTAAAAGGCTACCACGAAAACATATAAATTTTTTTAGCGTAGTCGCTTCTAAGAAATTAGGAATTTTTGAGCGTAATCGCTTCTAAGAAATTCAATTCCAAGTGATATTGGATTAGATCGAAACAATGACCTAAGTGGTCGATCATAAATTCTCTACAAACTCTAAGTTTGGAGATCTCAACAAGCTCCAAGCTTGGAGTGAGCACGAACCCCCACAGTTCGGCTTAATTAGGTCTCTCCTATGATGAAGAAAGGGGGGTAGAAGAAGGGAGTTTGCAAGTCCCCGAGAAAAGAAGAAGAAATTGAAAAACTTCAAAAACAGGAAATTTTAGAAAAGTTTATGTTGAAAAGATGTCAGAAATCTTGGTCGGAAAAGTTGTTGGCTTGGCAGTGCAGGGATACTGTAGGGTCGCTGCAAGGCTGCCGAGAGGACGCTGCAGAGATGCCGCGAGGACTGTTGTGGGGCCGCTGCGGGGATGTCGCCAGGCCACGAGGATGCTGAGGAGATGCCGCGAGGATGCTGAGGATCTTGGGATTGAGAATTTAAGGTTTTGGCTATTTGTTTTAGGGTTAGGGCTTCGTGCTGATAACGTGTTGTAGAGAAACTGAAATTAAGAGGAATTCGCTATGTATTCTCATTGATAATATGGGCCTCTTTATATAGAGGATTACAATGCATAGAATCTAAACATACAAGGAAAGTAATTCTACATTGAATAGGATTCTAAATCATTCTATAACTCTATTACCACTAGGTCAAGTAATCTAGAGTTTGGGCCAGACACATAATCTGGATTTCCTTGAACACATATATATTTTTAACAAAATTTGTCTGTATAAGGTAAGTGGTGTAAATTAAATAAAATGAACTATTTATATAAACTAACGCAATACATATGACCGTCAGAGCTTTCTAGCTTACAAGTAAACATATGTGTTTTCATTTTTATCAAAGTATGAATGTATGATTAACATTCATTCTTGATCTGCAGTATATTTTCAAAACTTGAAGTCTTTAAAGTGGCGGCCTTTGTCACTGATGAATTATATTGTTGCACTGAACAATTAGAATATGAACGTGACAACAGGTCTGAAATGATTCGATATGGGTTATGGAATATCATGCATCACCAGCCACGTACAGAAAAATAATTGATGGCATGGAAGTGGTTAGAAAAAGCATTCCTTATTTAAGTCATTGAATACATACTTAAAAAATTAAACAGGTTTTTTTTAATAGAACTAAACATGTTTTAAAATTTGATAAAACTGATATACAAACTTATCATGTCGTCAAGGATAAAGACCGGACTTTTTATCTTGCTCAATTGTAAATGAGGCAACTTCAACTCGAGCTCCTTGATATATATAGCCCTTCTTGGGTGCGGACGTCCGCACTTTTTCTTAGGTGCGGACGTCCGCACTTTTTCTTAGGTGCGGATTTCAAGTTTTTCTCCACTTTCCGATCATATTTTCACATATTAACCGTTCAGATTTTAGGTCCTAATGTATAGATCACTTCTGTAAATTTTTCAGCCACTTTTATGATTGTTAAGGCATCCAAAACTGAAATTTACCATTTTAAACACGAACGGTTCTGGTTTGACAGATTCGGTTCGTTCGTGTAAATTGAAGTTTTGGATGCCTTAACGATAATCAATTTGGCTGAAATTTTACAGAGATGATCTATACATTAGGATCTAAAAACTGAACGGTTAAGATGTGAAAATATGATCGGAAAGTGGGAAAAAATGGGAAATCCGTACCTTTTTACTTAAGTTCATATCCGCACCTAAGCAAAGTTCTCTGTGTGTGTGTGTGTGTGTGTGTGTGTGTGTGTTCAAAACTTGATTATTCTTGAATTTGGCCTAATAAATTCAATATATATACTACTGTATATAGAAATGCTCCGATTCTTTACACCAACTGTCAACACGTTTAAATTATTAAATTTTTATCTGATTGCTTGATCACAAATTGTTTAGAGAAAATTAATCATTTTTCCTCAAAATTAAAGAAAATAAGGTTCATCTTCAGTCGTAAGGACGCAGATTCTGTCCCCATGCAGCCATTTGTAGTTGATTGCAGGTGGAAATCTAAGAAGGATAAATACGATTTTTTGGAATTTAACTGGGAAAAAAATTAAAGGCATGGATCATGTCTCATCCATAGATTAAATTAATTAGGTGATGGTGATTAGTGGACGTAGCAGCTTGCTCTCTACATTTCTGAGCCACTACAATGAAAACTAAATATAAAGCCAAAAATAATATTCACTACGTTGTACTAAATTCCAAATGAATGGCTTCCACTGATGACCACCATCGTTTCTATTTGTTTTTTACTTTTTAGCAAGTTAGTATTTGAAACTGTAGGATAGCCTTGTAGACTACATATATTATATGTAGTAGTATAGAGAATATGATGTTGGCACTGAATTTAAAATATTAGATCATGAACCATCGAAATTGAAGAGTAATGTCGACAGAAATAGTTAACTATCCAATAATCTTGGGGACAAGTAGTATATATTATACCGAAAATTTTAAAACTAATTAACCATAAAATAAATTACAAAAAAATTATAAAAAAGGGGAGACGTCAAACTTTATTGATGAAAATTAATTCTTACAAATGGTAGCTAAGAAGCTACTAGAGGAAGGAGGATATATAGGAACCTCTCCAGAGCACAACTGCTAGCTCTAAATAAAAAGCTGATCATAAAGCAATATGAAGTCACTTAAATTAAAGATTGTTTTTATATATATCTGTAAAAATTAAGAAAGCAATCCTGTTTGTTTATATATTTCTTTTTTTGATAAAGATGACGTGAATTGTATTTATATTGATCGAAATTATCATCTCAAAGAGGAGAAAGAGGCATGATAAAGTGGAGTCACTATTTAAGCAACTTCACATTAGACCAGTGGTCATAGCACACATGCAAATACAGATATATTGGATTAGGACGCAGCATAGGTAGGTGTCGAATTTGGTGACGGACTGACTTCGCTTCCCATATTATTTAGTGACAAAATTTGAAAGATTGGCGTCAAAAGTGATTTGGCCTAAATTGGGTAATTTCTTGTAGTAACCGATAAAAACCCAAGATGATTTCAACACATGGTAGTTTATGTACTTTTTTTTTTTGTTAATTAGTTTTTTCATTAGAGGTCTTGTATCTTAACAAGATGATTTTCTTTCTATGGTGGTCACCTAGATAGAAAATGAAATTAGACGGTAGTACTTATGTTTGAAGCTTGCGATTAGTTGCGAATCATAATTACCGATGAATTTTTGAACAATAACCCACAAGCATGAAATTTAAAAGTATAATTTTTTCGTCACTTGATCTGGAAAACAGTAGATACCAACATGCCAGCTTTCGAACATCTTCAATTCGTGAGGGGGAAGGCATACTTACTATTAGAGGCGTGTTTGAAGTCAGCCAGTTTCACAGGACGATAAGTTAATAAATAGAGCGAATTACCTCTCGCACTCATAATTGGAACAAAAATTATAAATAAGATTCTTAATTGTTTTTTTGTATTTTTTGGTTAGGGAAATGGAATCAGGTTCCATTAAGGCATGTTTACTTACTTGGAATGAGAGAGAATAATTACGGAGTAAAAATATTCCTGCATTTACTAACACATAAAAGAATCATAATGATTCCGGGTAAAAATATTCATGCGTTTATTAACACATGAAGGAATCAGAATGGGTGTGGTCTCACCTTATTATCAGGAATCGATTATTAAATTCTCATAAATTTGATTATGAATGGAGAAGATGGGTTTAGGAATCAAAGTCTCTAGAATCAAGACTGATTCCTTTCTTCTTCTATTTCAGTTATCTCCGATTCATGATTATTTTCCATTTCAAATAAGTAAACATACTTTATACACGTTTACTTACTTTGAATGAGAATGAAAATGAAGGGAATGATAACGGAGTAAAAATATTTTTGCGTTTACTGACACATAAAGGAATTGGAATGATTTTGGATAAAAGTATTCATGCGTTTACTAACACATAAAAGAATCGGATAGGTGTATGTCTCACCTTCTTGTTAGGAATCAATTCATGTATATTCAGAAATTTGATTACGAAGGGGGGAGATGGGTTTAGGAATCAAAGCCTCCAGAATCAAAACCGATTCATTTCTTCTCCCATTCCAGCTATCTAGGATTTATAATAATATCGACGACCTCACTCGGTCAAGCTAGATGAATTAAAAATCTCTCATATTACAACTCGATGCACAAATCAAACTGCACAAAGTAGAAATGAAAAAATAAAAAAGACTTAAAAACAAAACGTAAAAACCTCTCCACCTATCGCTGGTATGCCACCTCCCTCTCTTGGAGCGCGCCGAAGTCTGTTCTGGGGAACAAAAGTTCTCCGCCGCCACGAACACGAAATCCTACATTTCGTCCTTACTGGGTCGCTTCGAGATGCTCGGATGCATATTAGATTCTTAACTAGATGAAAATGTATAACAAAAAATATAGCTAGTAACCGGTGGTTTATGCCACATGGACAAGACAGAACGGAAGGCCACATGGACAAAGACGGAATAAAAGAAGAAGACGGGGACTGCTGAGTTGTCTTAATAGAAGGCAGGGAATTGTTCTGGACTCACCGCTTGATGACTACATCTCCCAAGTCCCAATTCCCACGCATTATAAATTCAAGCACAATCCACCCCTCTATCTCATCACTCCATTCAAGCATCACTACTAGCTCTCTCTAGCTTTTGCTTGCTTCACAGAGCTACAGACATATCTGGAAAAGAGAGATGGAAAGCCAGCAACAGAGAATAGGTGTTGGTGAGCGTGGAAGCAACCGCATCTACTCAGCGGAGGTCGAGACACCACCACCCTCCGATATCAAACAATTTGATAACCATCATGATGATCCTGAAAATCAGGTCTCCATCTTCATATATACATCTTGTACATCATTTTTCTTGCGCTCTTTTGAATCGTATTAAGTTCATTGATTCTTGTCTATGAGTAATAACAAGTTATCTGACTTCTGAGGTTGTTTCTTGTTATCTATGATTAGAAGCCTGGATGGAGGAAGTTTCTGGCACATGTAGGACCTGGGTTTCTCGTCTCCTTGGCTTACCTTGACCCCGGCAACTGTAAGTCTTACTCTGCTTCTATTTTCAGTACTTCCTTTGTACGTATATATGATCGAGTATATATGTTTTTCTTTTTATGTTTATATATTGACAAAAAAACCTACTTATATGGCATAATCGATCTTACAGTGGAAACTGATCTGCAAGCTGGAGCAAATCACCGATACGAGGTAAAATAAGATCCCTATATAAACAGATGTAAATAAATATGCAGTTGGAACTGGAAAAAATCACCGTGTTTTTCAGCTTTACAAAATTACATCGGATCTTATTTTAAGGACAAACTTACATTAATTAGTCCTCAACTTTTGTATCAAATAAACAACTCATACACAACAACTAGTCTATTGTGAGTCGAACTGACGACCTCCCACTTATAAAGGAGAGACTTATGTCACTAGACCAAATGATACTGGACTTAGTTAGTCCTAACTTGAATGCATAAAATGATTATGTATATCAGTTTTCTGAGTTATCTAAGAGAGTCTCTTAGATACATCATTTATGGGCTATACCAATTGATACGTCTGACAAATTATTGCTTGGCATCAGGTGTCTGCCTTTTTTTTTTTTCAAAAGGTTTGGAGGGAAAATATAAAGTTTAAACCTTGAATTTATGACTAGTACATCTTTACCCTAATAATATAGCTGATCTTAATTTTGACCACATATCAAACAACAATTCTTTAAATACCCTATCTAGTAGTATTGTCATGTGATGTATAAGAGATTCATAATAGATTTCAAATGTTGAGTTACTCTGACAAAACTTCCTTTTCTATACCTAACATTGTGTGGTTTCGGTCCTAACAAAGACTTCACAATATTTTAAAGGAAACTGAGTCCTAAGAGGCTAAAAGGATCTTTTAACTTGTTTTTGCTCAATGTCTAAATTGTAAACATGCAAAGGAGAAGGTTAAAGCAGTGGCCTAATATTATTGTGCTATATGTTTTGATGATCAGCTACTTTGGATTATACTCATTGGATTGATCTTCGCTCTCATAATCCAATCTCTGTCAGCAAACCTTGGCGTGAGCACAGGTAACGGCAAAAACAATGTCATAGAGCTTAAGCAAATAGGTCCAATTGATCTGTTAGGTTTTATGTTAATATTAAACTGAATATTATATAATTTCTATTGTTAAATTTCTTTCACATTTACTAACATACTCGTTCGTTTTTCTTAAATTTTCAGGCAAACATTTGTCGGAATTATGTAAGGCGGAGTACCCACCATTTGTCAAGTACTGTCTCTGGTTGCTTGCAGAGATTGCTGTCATAGCTGCTGATATACCCGAAGGTAAGTCATACATGTATATTCAATTCAACTGTGTGAAATATATTACCCAAAAAAAAAAAAGCCTTAATGTGAAATATAATGGAAAGAAAGAAACGTACAGACTTTGGGTCAATATAGTGCATATACATAAAGTACAATTGTAATTGGCTTAATTTGTTCCATGGTTAATTCTTAATTTTGGCATATATGCAGTGATTGGAACAGCGTTTGCTCTAAATATACTGTTCAACATTCCAGTTTGGACCGGAGTACTATTGACTGGTTTCAGTACTCTCCTTCTTCTTGGCCTGCAGAGATATGGGGTAATTAATTCGTTATTAATTAGCTAGCTAGAATTAGCTGCATGATCAATTTAAACTTCAATTAAAAAATTGTATTTTTCATTATCATGCTGTACTTACACCTAATTTGGTCTTATCCTCACAAAGAAGAGAGCTTATATATTCCTACTTTAGTCCTAGTACATCAAGAAAATATTACTTTTGGACAAAATGAATCTTATAATATATTCTATAGCAGCAACTAGCAAGGGAGGGTTCGGTCAAATATAATTTTATAAAAACATTATCCTTTTCTTTTCCTAGTTAATTTCAAGTGAATTAGATACAGCTTTGACCTTATGGTTTTGAGCCGTTCGTTCTTTGAGCTTGTTATCAAGTATCAATAATGAGTCCAATATCATCTTTTATTATTAATCAGTACGTATACCCTAATTATAGTTTATGGTTAAGATATCTCAGCATGCATAAAAATTATTTATAATGTTCATCGTTGAATTAATATTGGGCAGGTTAGGAAGCTGGAAATGCTGATAGCAGTACTAGTGTTTGTAATGGCAGCCTGTTTCTTTGGTGAAATGGGTTATGTGAAGCCTCCTGCATCCGGTGTGATCGAAGGAATGTTTGTCCCCAAGCTCAGCGGCCAAGGAGCCACCGGTGACGCCATTGCCCTCTTGGGTGCCCTTGTCATGCCGTAAGCACATTTCTCTTATTATATCTAGTAATGATCTGTTTAGTTTGTCAAATATTAGGCATGTTAACCTATCAAGCTAATTTTCAATCATAACAACCCTTTATATTTGTTTAATTTCTCCAGCCACAATCTTTTTCTCCACTCTGCTCTTGTGCTTTCAAGGAAAATCCCAAACTCTGTCCGTGGCATCAATGTAAGTCCCATAAAATACCGACGAGCTTTCCTTAATCATCAATTGCACATACAAAACTGTATTAGATTACTCACTTAATGATGTTTGAACTGCAGAATGCATGTCGATATTTCTTGATAGAAAGTGGATTTGCATTATTCATAGCATTTTTAATCAATGTTGCCATTGTCTCGGTGTCGGGAACCGTTTGCCACGGAGATAACCTCTCCGACAAGGATGCTAAAACATGTAGCGATCTGACACTCAATTCTGCTTCTTTTCTTCTCCAGGTAATCAATGATTCAATATACATAACATGTCGTTATATAGACCAAATTGCTAATCTGTATGTCAAACTCACAGAATGTGTTGGGAAAGTCAAGCAAAGTTATCTATGCTATTGCACTATTAGCCTCAGGACAAAGCTCGACCATTACAGGCACTTACGCAGGACAATTTGTCATGCAGGTTATATATTTGTTTACTTTAATTTACTGCGTACCCTACATGTTTATTAGAATATTAGGTGAATGACTTAATTCTATTTTTCTCATGATGTAAAATTAATGGTGGATTGCAGGGTTTCTTGGACATTAAGATGAGAAAATGGCTTAGAAACCTGATGACTAGGTCCATTGCCATTACACCTAGTCTTGTTGTTTCCATCATCGGTGGGCCTTCAGGAGCAGGGAGACTCATTATCATCGCATCGGTTCGTTATAGTAATTAATTACATACATATAGACAATTAATTTCCTTTTCAGTTTTACATGCATATATAATTATATTTCAGACAAATAAGGAGCTAACATTTACTGAAATTTGCAGATGATACTATCTTTTGAACTTCCATTTGCTTTGATCCCACTCCTCAAGTTTAGCAGTAGCGCCACTAAGATGGGACCTCACAAGAATTCGATCTACGTGAGTAATTATTTTCGTTATTAATTATGAGATTCATTGAGCTCGATTATGCACTGTAAATAACTATTAGTTTCATTTCATAAGCTCAAGTTGGTGGAAACGCTAATCTTGTCACCTCGATCATGTGACAGGCTGACAGATTTTTGAATAATAAGCTTTTAGGCAACAATATATCAAGCTATAACAAGTGACGATGTCAACATCTATTCATGTTGCCATTCTTTGAATGCAGATCATTGTGGTATCATGGATTCTAGGGATGGGTATCATTGGAATCAACATCTATTACCTCAGCACAGGATTTGTGGGCTGGATAATCCACAGCAGTCTCCCCAAAGTTGCAACTGTGTTTATTGGGATCTTGGTGTTCCCCTTAATGGCAATTTACATCCTTGCAGTCCTTTACTTAACTGTCAGGAAAGACACTGTTGTAACATTCATTGAGCCAATAAAGAACGACCCAGCGGCCCAGAACCAAATGGAAAGTGGGATCACCAACACGCATGGACCTCCTGTACCTTTCAGGGAGGATTTGGCTGACGTTCCTCTACCAGAATAGAGGTTTATCCAAGATCAGCTAGCTGCACTGCTGCATCTTCAATTGGAGTTGAGATCTAAACCCTTTTATATCAGGGTTTTGTTGCCAATTATATTGTGACTGTTAGAAACAAGTCAAAATGCTCTTAAACAAGTAGCAGGGCTCCTCTTTTGTTAATAGTGAATGCAGCTTTATGTTGTTCACATGTATTTGAGTATTGGTGAATAATAATTATATGGGTTTTACTAAATGAACCCAGCTAGTATCTTCTTCTTCTCTTTTTTTTTTTTTTTTTTTTTTTTTTGTTGAGAAGAAGAAGCTTTCATTGATACACAATTTAGATGGATACATTAGCCAGTAATACATCAGAGAGCCATTGTGGCCCGTCTTCTACCCAAATTTAATTGAAATGCAGGAAACAAAAGCACGTTTCTAGCTAAAGCATGCGTTATCTGATTACATTTCCTAGGGCAATATGTACAGATTACAGAGGAAAAAAGATGAAACAAGTCTTTGACCTCTTCAATTAGCATTCCCTCCACAGACCAGTCCACAATGGTTTTGCAAAGATTATTTACGACAGATAAAGCGTCTAATTCCAGAATGAGATGAAAAGTGTGAAAACCTGATTGGGATAGCACCTGTAAACCCAAAGCAGCCGGATAAATCTCAGCTGCCTTAACACCAAATCTTCCACGAAATCCTTTAGACGCTGCAATCAGGAGATCACCTCTTTCATTGCGTAAAACCACTTCCATACCTCGAACACCATGTACATCATCCAAAGCAGCATCCACATTTAATTTGAGGAAAGGGAAGCTTGGAGTTACCCATCTGTCAGAAATACTTGTTGAAAGTGGATGTTGAGGGGGCCGAGTGTGTAGGGAAACCCACTCAAATACTGAAGCTTGAATATGTGAGTAGAGGACAGAAGCAGGGGTATATTTGTTTTCAAAAATTTCTTCATTTCGTGCTTGCCAGATTCGACAACAACACATTACGACAAAGATCAATTCAGATTTAGAAAGAACTGGAATACCAATCTGAAAAGTTCTTTAAAAGAACCATGTTTCCACCCTCCCACTGCAGTACGGAAAGAAGTGAGCAGCCAAACCTCTTTAGCTTTAGAACAGGACCATAAGGCATGTACAGTAGTGTCATAGCCCAATTTGCAGCGGGAACAGGCCGGAGAAGATAGTAAATGTCTTCGATGTAGGTTAAAGACACAAGGCAAGATGTCATGGATTGCACGCCAAAAAAAAGACCTTTGCAGCAGCAGGTGCTTTCAAATTCCATACTTCCAAACCGGATCTTCTACACCACCCTCATTTCGAAATCTGCAGTTTTGTGCCAATTGATAACCACTCTTGACTGTATATATTCCATGTCTTGTGTAATGCCAACACAATCGGTACCCAGCAAGTATCTAGGTGTACCTAGCATTTAAAAATTATTTTTGTATTCCAGTTTTACCCCAATTTGTTGGAAAATGTCTACGCCATAGTCCCACACACAGCCCCCTCAACTCCTTACCTGAGACTTGAGTCCCCTTCATTTATCTTTTGCAACAAACATTGGTTGAAACTCACACACTTTTAGTGACTTTTTTCTTTTCTTTGATCTTTCAAAGACCTGCAAATTTTATGGGCAGATCATTATAAATGTTCATGGGCGTTAAGGGTACCAATGGTTTGGTATTGAGGAACTGGGTTTCTTGGATAATTGGGTCTCATGAAAAAACATATGGTTTATTTGTAGAGGGACTCTTGTTCGAGTTTAGAAACATGATCAAGTTTGGAAGTCTATTAGAATCCTCATGGGTAGGTGTCTGGCGGTGATGGAATAGATGGAAGAGTATAGAACTTCTCACATGAGATAGAAGAAAGTTTCATTGATCTAGATCTAGTATTTAAATATACTTGCCAATTGGATCCAAAATATGGAAGTTCGAGAGCTTCATGGGGTTTGAATTCTACTTGATTGAGCATAAATGAGTTCTCCTTCCATCGTTGACGTGCTCTTTTTAGATGACGCTCGGTGTATACATATGTATATACAGAGAGAGAGAGAGAGAGAGAGAGAGAGAGAGAGAGAGAGAGAGAGAGAGAACGATGAGTTGAAGTTGGTCGATCGGCGGCAGTCAGTAAGCATCATGAGTGAGTGCTGGGTTTAAATAAGGGTAAAGTTGGAAATTAATGAGTACATTCTCACAGTGGGGTATACTAAGAAATTTAATGGGTACATTTAACAAGATCCTAATTATATTAAGGAATAATCATAAACAAATTACATATTTATGTCCCACTTTCCACAGTTAGATTGCAAAGATCGTATATATAAATGAAATTCAGTTTTATTTATTTATTATTATTTATTTCTCACTGACTTGATTAATTCCTTAATTTGTATCTTCCTAGTATGGGTCAATTTTGACATATTCCCTTAATGTTTTTTTTTATCAGGCTAACAAAAAGAATAAATCATCATTTCGAGACATGAGGTTTTTAATTATATTTGTATGTGTACGTAATTGTGGATCATGTGTATAAAGGGGAAATAAGCATATGAAGACGATCGGAACTTTCAGCGTGACGCCCCCAGTTGAGGGAGTTTCAAAGCCTGCTCTGAGGCTACCCACTGAGGCAACCGTCTCATGCCACCAGCTTTCGGGGGCCTCGAAGCTCTGACTTTCAGTATTTTAAGAAAATAAATAACTTCATTACTTATCCATGGCCAGAAGGCACGTACATCAGATACTGTCTCATACCAAAAAAACTAAATGGCACAAGCCGCCAAGCAAAAGACAGGTGACCCTCACTGTTAACACATACGCTCACTTTGTTGAGCCTAAACAATTAGAAATCAAGTCCTCACTACTAACCCCTCTTTGAAAAGTAAACCTAGTCACCTAGAGACCCCAATTGGTATACAACTAGAGTAAACTAAGAAGAAAGTAATAGAATACCCAATTTCAAGTGGTAGGCAAGAGACCAGGAAAGCCTAAGGCTTTTCTCTGCCCTTATCTCTAGGGCTAGAAACTGAACCTCCAATTGTAGTTACTGGGACGTTGGCTCTTGTTCTTACTTCCGGTGGTCGACCAGTCTTCTTTTTCAAAGTGACAAGAGGCACATCATTGTCATCCTCGATCAAAGATTTGCCTAGTATAAAAGATTGGGAGGAACTACACACAGGACCACCGCCAATCTTTTCCAGATTTGGGCTGCCGCCATCCGCTGCGAGAGCAAGAGGAGCAACAAAACTTGTTGTGACGGCATCTATGGAGGCCATGGAAAGGAGGAAGATCGAGATAGCAAGAGGCTAGAGGGTAGGGAAGGAGGCTAGGGTGCCGTAGAAGACTGGGTGGAGAGAAATACTGTCACCCCTCGAATTTTAGAATAAAAATTCAAAATTCGAAAACATGAAAAATACTACAAACTCAAATAATCATCCTGAAAATTTCTTTTCTTAACATCCTCACCACACGAAATAAAATCAAACCGAATTCAGTCTCGGTTAATTATTACAACTCAAATCCAAAATGAACTGTAAAGATCAAAATGAGCATACACACCTCACAACTAAATGAAATAACAAAAACTACTGTAACACCTAAACAGCTCGGTCACCTCCCTGGTTATCCTGACCTGCAGGAATATCCGCTACACCATTTGAATAGTGTACCGGGATTGCAACAACACAAAACCCGGTAAGCTTATGAAAGCTCGTATGAGTAAAGAGAAAGAACTGTTGCTTAACTTAATTATAATTATTTCCACTTAAAGCAACACCCAACAATTTCCACAACCACGAAGTACTAACATTCTAAATCAAACATCAATTCAATAAATCAACACAAACCCTAACTCACACCTTTTTTTTTTTTTTTACAAAACCTCAACATCGTATTTATAAAAATACGGTACATGACAGACTAGAGCTCTAACTGAATCGTAGACCGTCACCTGGCCTAGGTTATGGCATCTGACATATTTATCATTATCGTATTTCATCAATATGTATATTTATATACATATTTAGAACATCCGATAATTTCACATACTCAACCAATCGTATCTCATCATCCACCCAGGATTAGAGCGTCCGATTACCCCACACCGGTCACTACGTCGACCATAAACTCATAAATGAGCACAACATATAATATCACATACTGAAATCAACCCAACCAAGATACACCATATTATTATGAAATTACACAATTGAAATATAATCAATTCATCAATTCTACTCAATCATATCATCACTCAACAATCCACTCATCAATATATATTTTCCACGTAAATATATATATACGTAGTCATCCACTCAGGAATGACCACTAATATCATCTATAGTTCACACAAGAAAATCGTGAAATTCATTTGTATAATTAAAATTCATTTTACTTACTTATGGACCGTGGTGATTCAAGTTCATGAAATTTTAAAACCAATATTTAATCTGCAAATATTTTTCACACAATTACCAAAAATAAATAAATTTAAAACGCTCGGTTCGTAATATGAATCACGTGAGTTTTACTCACCTCGATACTCTCGCTGCGTCTTCAATGCAAATATAATTAACGCTGAAATAGTCCACTTAAATACAATCCGTCAATCACCTAATCAAATGTGATTCAAATTTAGCCAATAATTCCAAAACATAATTGAACTACCATTTAACCGCCGGATTCTAATTTACAATAAAATCCGACGAGCGGATTCTCACTAATCGCTCCCCTAATTACCGTTTTACACATATGCGAAGATCCAACGGTCGGATCTTCACCCATGACCACACAAAGCCTCTGGGACAGTCATATGATCATCATATCAAAATTATAAGTTGATCTGACGGTCCTAATTTCACAGATCATAAATCTAACGATCGAAATCGCAAAATTCATAACTAATTTATACGATATCCGAAAAATGCGTATAATACGCCGAAATTATCGTATTGAAACATAGAATCATAAAATGGACAGAAACCAAATTTTAAACCTCCGGAGGTGGCCGGAAAGGGCCGCCGGAGTTAGGGACAGAGCCGCCGCCGACCACCACCAATTGTGTCGGGGCCGAGCTTCTCCCCTTCGTTTCATCATTCTAAGCAACTTTCATAACTAGTATAAGACCAAAAAATGACGGGAAGCGATCGAAAAGTACCAATTACAGTCGGTGGCCGGAAATTTTCCAGAAACCTGCGAGCTTGAAACCGACGTAAAAACTGCAACCTCACGCCTCGATCCCTTCTGGAAACTTGTTCAGAACTTCCTTGCGAACTCAACAAGTCAAGAATCACAAGAAACGATCGTGTATAGCTCGAGATATTTGGATCGAAAGTTTAATTCGATCCGATCGGGGCTGGCTTCTAACCGCCGCCACAGGCCGCGCCGCCTTGTAAAGCTGCTTCTGGGAGCTTCAGGAGGTTGAGTCGATGTAGAGGGAGGAGTTTCACTTGGTTTGGAGGTCGAAAACGCAAGAAGCTTGGTTTGGTTTGTTTTCGGGTCTAACTGTTTCGGACGGTTTTGCAGGAGCTGGAGGCCTTGTCGGTGGAAGCGACGCCATCCAGGAGGTAGAGTAGCTCGAGACGAACGCCTGGGACTTGGTTTGAGGTCGAGAGGTGGTCTGTGGAGGGAGAATGATTATGGTGAACTTGCTCTCTCTCTCTGTCGTTTTCGGTCGAGGAACGGAGGAGGAAGATGATGAACAGTACCTTCCGAAAATGGAAGAGGCCGGACCAAAATGGAAATCTTCTGAAAATAGCTAGGGTTTTTTCTATTTATACCAAAATAGAAATAATTTCTAAATTCTTTAACTAATTCAAAAAAAATCCGGACAACGTGTTTCGCATACGCACGGACTCGTATCGACGAGCTCTACAACTTTCATGAAGGAAGTTTCTCCATATTTTGCACGTAGAAAAAGTCGATTTCTCAAACCGAGCATTTCGAGCTTTTCGTTAAAAATAATCGTTTCGAACCTTCGATAATTCAAAAAGTGAAATATTATCGAACAACATTCACGAAATCGTACAATAATCGTTCAATACAATTACTTAAATTTAAAATAAAAATTACGGGTATTACAAATACTTTCCTAAGTTTTTTTTTTTGGGCTTGAGAGCTCTGAATTTCAATAAATATTATATATTACATATAAAATTTGCGCCTAAATCACCCGTGTTATAAGTTAGAGCAATGGCAAGGCTACCTTTGAGGGGTCCTTTTCAGCATGAGTTTGAATTCCACTAATGACATCTTTGCATCTGTTTTCTTAAGTTTTTTGTATATTTTTGAATTAGTTTCTTTTTTTTATGGTACAGATATGTTCTTGAGTCATACATCTTTGAAGTAGTTATATAACAATCTTTGCATCTGTTTTCTTAAGCATTTTGTATATTTTTGAATTAGTTTTTTTTCAGTACAGATATGTTCTCGAGTCGTACATCTTTGAAGTAGTGATATAACATAAATACTATACGTTTCTTTCACTGTTATTATTTTATAATTATTAAATTAAATAAGTTATCAGAAAACCCTAGTAGAGAGGTCTCGAAGCACAGAGAAGTCGTTAGCCTGTCCGGCTTCGCCTTGGCATCTGAAATGGCCTCTGGTCTTGCCGGCGCTCGATCAGTGCGGCCGGATGGGTGTTTTGCTTCATGTGCGTATCTCAGGTTCCGTGGCTGGGTTGAACGGGGTGCGTCTCCCTCTCTCTTGGTTGAAGGATGGAGCGGGGTCGCGGGGGCGGGCTGGGATCGACGTAGGGCAGTTTCTTTGCCGCGTTAGAGAGGCGTCTGGTGGTGGTAAGAGGTGGGCGAGCTGGATCTGGTGGCTAGTTGGAGTAGATCGAAGACCGGTTGGATGGTTCGTGCTCCGCCTCTAGTCCCGACGCTGGTTTGAAGGAGGAGCGACACAGCTGCAGATTTGGGCCAGGGGACTGGAAAACGGCCTACATGCTGGCTTGGTCTATTGGGCATGGATACTCTGAGGGCCCATTTGTTCATTTGGGCATGTTGGGTCATTATTTAGTTAGTTTTTTTTATTTCTAATAATTCCTTATTTGTTTTGGGACTATGCTCGTTAGTTTTAGTAAGCATCAAGGAGTCTTTGTTACTCCGCCTATTTACTGTGGTGCTAACATAATGTATAGATTTGTTTTTTTAAGTGAGCATGAAACTGTTGAATGAGTGGATTTAGTCTATGTATCGCTGTGGCACTACCACAAACTTTTTATCTACTCTATGTCAGTAGAGGGAGGATATGTAATGACACATTATGGCTTTAGATAAATGATATACACCTGATTTGGGTTTGATTCAAAAAAAAATAATCTCAGGACCGTGGGGAGTTTTCCTAAACAGTTCAGTTCCAAGTAGTTAAGAGAATCTCAGCTCCTTTCTAAAAAGAAGGGGGACGTTGAGGGGTCGTCAGCATGCATGTTGTGGGAGACAGGACTGGGGCCGACACCTATATACGAGGTACACGAGACAGAGGTTAAGGGGCGCCTGGGCTTGTGCGAGGTGGCGGGCATGCAGAGCAAATCCAGCAAGCAATGGCTAGCTTACCAGTGAGCTAGTCGTCGTTTATGGACAGAGACAAAACAGAAGAAGAAGAAGAAGACTGCTCAATCGTCTTGGAAGGCGGGAATTGGATCTCATTGGGTTTACCACTGATTTGTTTGGTCAATGTTACCACTTCACTGCTACATCTTGATTCTTGAGAAACTTTTGAGAATGACCATCTTTTTAAAGCAGAAATAATCATATATGAAGATAAAAAGTCTTAATTACCCTAAACTCCAATCATTCTAACTGTCCAATTTCTCCCTTTCACTTATTTTTGAATTTTTGGCCTGTCATTAACTGCACCGAAATCGCTACGGTATATAACCACTATATTGGGATTGATGCGATGGTAATTTTGATCAATCAATATTGCCACTATACTCTCTTCTTGGTCTATATATAAATATAATATTAAGAGAGGATGTACTTAAACTTTTACAATGAAGATGTTTTTTAATAATCACAACCACTCATTTTTTAGTTACCTACACATATATAAATTATATAAAATATTAGTCAAATCGAAAAACGTTTAACCATTTGATTAGCTAAGGTTCGTTTTAATTTTATCTAACGGACTACATTTTTTTACATAATTTTGAGTGACTAAAGATTATGGATTTGATTTTTTTTTTTTCCGAGATAGGGCCAAATCGGCTGCCCTTTTGCCATAACCATTGATGAAATCATAGAATACAAAGGGGGACATAGTGCCTAAATCCTGTATGACAATAAGCTTTGAGAGAAAATTCCAAAATAATATCAGGATTCTCTACTAATCCTATGTATTCTAACACACACTAATTAGCAAAGAGAGCATTATTGACTACTCCATTTGCTTTACAATTTTGGCGACATACCGGAAAGATAACGCTCACGCAGAGCCGTAATACAATAATATCAACTTTTCCACTATGTTGCCACTGAAAAATAAATTTGGTGACACTGAATTTCATCATGTCACTAGGAGGCTACGACCATTTGACAATTCAAGGAACTCGTCGCCGTCCTAGACCAGACACGACATTCAAGGTGCGTAGATCGGGACAGAGCCTACCTCATCCTACCAAAAATTGATAGTGATTTTATTAATGGCATAAAGCCAACAACTACTAGAAAATAAAAGCAACACTGAAAATAAAAAACCAACAAGCAAGAGCCCAATAGTTTGGTCCAAGCCCAAACAAAAATCAAGACTACAAGGAGAAGGTTGCGGCTCATAACCCAGACCCACAGTTGCCTTTGCACACCTACCACCACCGTCGCATTGTTCTTCCCCTCGGTAAGGCCTCCTCTGACGTGCCTCCAACATCGCACCACTATCTAAGGTCGAAATCTACTACCCAGCCCATCTCTCATACGAGAGCTCGAACCATCGCCTTCTCAACAAAAAGAATACCATATCCGAACTCTTCCGATCTGGGATACTAACACTTGTTGCACATTGATCTCGAGCATCCACATACCTCGTCTCCTTTCCACAGTCACATGACCGTATAGCCAGAGAACAGGCTGGGGACGGTGCTGATCAATCCATCCGCAGCGTACCATTGCACGCCACACCGATTCAACCTTCGAGAAGATCTCTACCCAATCGACCCCATCAAACCGCCACTGCGACCCCAACTCCTCCAACTTCCTTGCCATCATCTTGATCCGAGTTAGGACTGAGGACATCACCCTAAGCCAATCAACCATAAAGGCTTTGAAAACAAGGCCATCCAACGACAGCGTCACTGGGACGCGCCGTCGGACAGAGGAAGAAATTTTTATGAAGAAACCCTAATTGGAGGATGAGAAAGAGAGCCAACGGATTTGGTTGTTTTTTTGTAGACACAATTCTTGCATAGGAATTTAAAGGATATATATATATATATATATATATATATATATATATATAAGAGTTTTTATCCATTTACCCTATTTTTTGAGATTTTTTTCCCACTTACCCCATTAAGTTTTTTTAATTTCCTTTTATCCAAAACACTCTAAGGAGGTTTTCCATAATACCCCATTAATTTTTTTTTTAATACCATTTTACCCTCACTCCTTTGAAACTTAGAGAGAGAGAGAGAGAGAGAGAGAGAGAGAATGGAAGAGAGAGAAACCATGGGAGACTTCGCTGAAGCCCGGTCACCGGCCACCGGAATCAGGCCAACTTTCGCCGGATTCCAGTCACCTGCCGCAAGAATCCTGTCACCGACTACCGCCGATCAGAATTTGCTAAAAATCTCATCAGAAATGTTTTTTTAGCCCCAATAGAAAATGCCGTCACCAATGGCGACGCCACCATCCGCTACTGAAGTTTTTGGCCGTTGCCAAAAGAAATTTGCTACTGCAAAAATGCGGTCGCAAAAGTAGTATTTTTAAATAAATAAATAAAAATTATTTTGTTGGACAAGAGCTATACAAAAAGGAATGAAGCATTTACATGCCAATTTTTTCTTTTTCTTTTTTATGATAAAAGCTATACAAAAAGGATTGAAGCTAATATAAAAGGAAATGTTACATTTTAATTTTCCTCAGAATGCTACAAAAGGAATGAAGCTTCTACCAAAGTTTACAAGATAATTAAGTTTTATAAGTTAGTTATTTTCCTCTACTTCAAGATAAACTTTGCAGGAATCTTCTTCGATCTACGTACTTCACGTACCAATTACTCTAGTGTTGTTGCGAGCCTCCTATAAACGAAAGTCAGAAATCTTCAAGCATTCATTAAAGAAGAAAAGAAAAAAAAAAAAGCTAGAATCAATAGGAGATGTACATGACACAAATATTGTTCATACCTGTTAAATTCAATATTTCACTTGAACTCTTAGTTACTTTTTTAATTTTTGAGTCAGCATTCAACAAGTGTGAGTAATTCACTAGCTGGTCTTATTGCTATACCTTTAGAAATCAACTAAGGCATTTGATAAAGTATTCCACTCACAGAAAATCAACTAAACTACTAATTGCTGCTAGGAGAGTGGTGACACAGGAAGCAATTGAACAGGACAGAGGCAGTAGATTGATCATATATATAAGTTAAATAAAGGCAAATATGCAAGACAGATTCGTGAACGACATACATACCTTTGCTAGTTTCACTAGTTGATCGCAGTTATCATGTCCATAGAAGAATGGCTCCTTACGAAATATCTGTATAGAACAAGGCTCAAGCATAAGCATCACAAGACATCAGTTATGGTTTTCTTTTATCAGATAGAAAAACTAAAAGAAAAACCGCCAGGAAGGCCGACTGATAATGAAATGGAAGGGCATAAATCAAAGAGAAAACTAAGAAACATGTACTAATTTTTTATCAACTATGAAATCAAGTTTAGACCCAGTCACTAAATCACTGAAGCAAATCTCTCTCAAGCACAATCCCTCCCTCCACTGCACAATAATCAAGTACAGTGGTATTATATTTTGGATGATGATTGGTGAACCTTTAAACTTTGAAAGCCTTTGCTGTCACAGTTATTTTTATTTTAGCACAACATTTTCTTTTCTTTTTTTCCTTCTTTTTATAAATATTTGTTGTAAAGTGAATGCCTAGACTTCTCCTCAGTGTTACTATAGATATCCAAATCTTGATGATTCTTAACATCAACTGATAAACACCTAATACTGTCACCGAGATGCGCATTAAGGTCAGTACAGCCTGATAACAGATCATTCTTGCAAGTTTCAGTCATTTTTAGTTTCATTAGAAACTAGAACTGTGAGAAATGCAGTGGATAGTGACATTAAATTGATAGTTTTGAGTACAATGAGATTTCAAGGCAGAGGGAGGGTGGGAAAAGATAAGGGACCTGTGGTGGTGTAGCCAAATATGCTTTCTATGTGAATATACCAAACACCCTTCATTTTCATCATGCAACCTTTGAAGAGAAAGCATAGTCATCATTTCATATCCAAACAGAGCTGTAGGAGCATGATAAATGAGATTGAAAAAATAGATTAAGAGATCTCATTTTGATGTACAGATACAAAACCATGAATGAAATAGGAGACTAGCCCATTGTGGAAGAGACTACGTAACACAACTATTGGTTCCAAAGGACCAAATTTTATTACAGTAGTTTTTATGTTGTAAATAAAAGAGAGTAGTCCCTAGATATATAAAAACAGAAACTGAACTTGAGATTCTAACGAATGAAATTGGCTTGTTTATCCAATTTTATTAAAGAGACAAATTGACACATGAATCAAAATAAAAAAGAGATACAGCTTGAGATTCATTTGTTGGAGCATACCTCAGCTTCGCATAACAAATGATTTCTCAGCTTCCTCTATATGGTCCTGCAACAAAAATCAATGAAGCACCCAAAAAATTCAAAATCTCAAAAAATCCCCAATTCCCAAACCGCACGATAAAATCAAATCTCAAAGCTTACTTACCAAAACAAACTTTGGCCTTTGCAAAAATCAAAAGCATAGATCTTTTTCATTCCAACCTCCTCAAACTCCAATTCAAAACACAAACCGTAATATCAAAGCCATCAAACCAGTCTCACAAAAGCTTCAAACTTTTCATCATTACTGAATTGGGTACCCACAACTATTATCAGTAATTCAGTAGAAACTAAAACAAAACTAATTGATTTGTCTGAAATCCTTTCCAATTTCACAGAAGACACAGACGTACATTTCTTTGCAGTAAAAGCCCTAACATTTCAAAACAAAAGAAAGATTGCAGAAAAAGCTTAAAGGAGGTAGCCGGGGCTTCGCTAATTTATCTTATGAAACAAATTCAATAAATGATAATCTTCACAATGTGAACAACTATCAAGATTAGATATCAAATCTCGTCAGAGACTTACCACTGAGTCGAAAAATATTCAGATCTCAAATTGACCACAAAGTGATGATGGTGGAGATTACATCCTGAGACCAGCGGCGACAGTGAGAGAGATCCTGGTGGTGGCGATGGCAGCTTCTCAAGAGTGCCGGTGTTGATGGCGAGATTGAGAAAGAGAGAGAGAGGACTTGTGCTTATAGTGGTTGGCCGGTTCGATGTCTATTTTTTTTCCTTGTCAAATATGATGTCTAGGGCTGGTGCTTAATGCAAAGTAAAAGAGGATATGGCGATGGAAACCACAGGCAGTCGCAATTACTACGACGGCCTTATATTGCTGAAGCAATTTTTGGCCACGGCATGTTTTACCAAAGCAAATACTGGACCATTGGCGACGGCATCTTTTGCCAAAGCAATTTTGGCCACTACAAGTTTTGCGGAAGCAAATATTGCACCGTTGGCCACGGCAAATCAATGCTGACGCTATCCATGTGTAGCCATTGCAATTCTTTGTTGTAGTGCCGATAGACGATTATTGCCCCTTAATAGACGCCTATTGCTCCCTAATATATGTCTATTGTTCTCCAATAGAATTTTCAGTTGTCAGAATATGAACTAATCTCTCAAAATTTAGACAAATAAAATTTTAATTAAAGAAAAAAAACGAAGAGATTACATCATTTCAATAGACGTCTATTGGGAGGTAATAGCCGTCGTCTCAATAGAACTTTTTATTTTTCCATTTTTCTTTCCCTTTGGCCTTCTGCCCCAATTTTACCACAAAAAAAAACGAAACAAAGAAATTGATATGGGCACCTAGAGAAAAGCTTTGGGTACCCAATCGGATTTCAAGACCATGAATGAAGCCGTTGCTGATCTTCTCACCACCTCGGAGCCTCCATCGTGAAGCTGACCGGAATTGGAGGCGTTGGGTTGTTGGGCCTTATCGATTGGAATCAGACTCAGATCGGAATTGGAATCGAGGCTGATCATCAGAATCGGAATCACGGCTGGGCCTTACAGTCGAGTGTCTTTGCTGTAACCGGCGAAAACTTCGATGTCTTCCTCCAAGCCCAGAGCCTCTATATCGCTGCAGTGTCGACGCCGTAATGGGAAAGGGGAAGAGAGAGAGAGAGCTGCTAGCATAGTGCTGGAGTGAAGAGAGAGAGCGTCGTCTGGAGAGAGAGGAGAGAGAGTTCCGGCTGAGAGAGAGAAGAGAGTTCCAGTGTGAGAGAGAGGAAACAGTTCCAACAGTTCCAGTGAGAGAGAGGAAAGAGTTCTAGCAGAGAGAGGAGAGAGATGAGTGGCATAAATTGTAATTTGCTAATTAGGCTGAGGGTAAACTTGTCTTTTATGTTAAATTGGGTAGTTGGGAATAAAAATCTGTTGCTGGGGTAAGTGGGATAATTTTGTCCAATTTTGAGGCTTTGGTCAAGAACCCTATATATATATATATATATATATATATATATATATATATATATATATATATATATATATAACTTTGCTCAGGTGCGGATATCCGCACCTAAAAAAAAGGTACGGATTTCCAATTTTGACCAACTTTTCGATCATATTTTCACATCTTAACCGTTCAGTTTTTAGGTCCTAATGTATAGATCACCTCTGCAAAATTTCAGCCAAATTGGTGATTATTAAGGCATTCAAAACTGCAATTTACACGAACGAACCGAATCTGCCGAACCGGAACCGTTCATGTACATTATTGTAAATTGCAGTTTTGGATGCCTTAACGATCATCAATTTGGCTGAAATTTTGCAGAGGTGATCTATACATTAGGACCTAAAAACGGAACGGTTAAGATGTGAAAATATGATCGAAAAGTGGGTCAAAACTGGAAATCCGTACCTTTTTTCTTAGGTGCGGATATCCGCACATGACCAAACTTATATATATATATATAATGTCCTGATGAATCAACTTGAGCTACCTTTCGTTGATTAGTAACCCTGAAATTGCCATTAATTTGTCCTAGCCTCATTATGACAATGTATCGCCATGGCTTATAATTATTTTATAAACTTTAGCACAAACATAAAACATCACAGTTGTACGTAATTCCTGCCAAATTTGCCTTTCCATCCCATGTTAGATGTATTACTGTTATGCATGCATCTCATCTTTTGTTAAAGCTTGGAAAATCAGCAAACCTTATATCATTTAAGCTCTAACAGTTTAACAACAACTTACTTACACTCTAGTGTTATTGAGGGGTACGCGCATGAATATCTTATCCCCATAACCAGTGGCGGTGAAAGCACATAATACGTATCAACGTATGTGGTTAGAGGAATACGTGAATATTATGTGATAAACAAAGGCAAGAGGGAACTCGAGCTAGCTGGGGATCGACATATAATTGCTAACTTTTAACGAAAGGGATAAACCTTGAATTAGTTATTTTTAAATCAATGATCAATGATAGATGATTCGAAGGAGGAACTTGTTGGCGTGAATCATGCCATTATATTAGGAATATTCCTTTTATAATAATATTTTTTTGTAATAGGAATTGATGTATCTGATGTATATATACTCTGTTCTTAGAGAAGAAATCAACAGATGAAAATCCCCCAATCTTCTTGTTCTTTCTCACTTATCAGAGCAGAGATCCAATTTAGACTCTTCTGTTCCGCGGTGTTTTTCTTTTGCTTTTCGGGTTATTTTGCTCCAGTTCTCCGCATCTTCTGTCCAAAATCTGTAGCAATTCGGCCCATTCCTTACTTTAAGAATTTGAGGATTTTTATAATTTATACTAGTGTATGACATAATTTAATAATTTCAACCGTTGATCATTTAGATTCCTATGCAAGAATTGTGTCTACAAAAAATCAACCAAATCCATAATTATATATATAGTCCTTCTCTACTAAGGAATATATATATATATATATATATATATAGTAGACTAAGGAGGTCCTTAAATATTAATATCTAAGGATTTCCTTGATATACCCATTTTTCGATCGCATATCCACATCTGAACCGTTCAGTTTTTAGGTATATATAAGTAAATCATCTCTATAATTTTTCAGCCAAATTGATAATTATTAAGGCATTCAAAAACTGCGATATACAATTATGAACACGAACAGTTCAGGTTGGACAGACTCGACTCGTTCATTAATTTAATATAGTTCGATACCTTAGCGATCATCAATTTGGCTGAAAATTTGCAAGAGCGATCTATATATTAGGACCTGCAAACTGAACTGTCGAGATGTGAATATGCTATTCACACACCTCTTTTATTTTTCTATTACTTTAATTCAATTTTCTTTTAAAAATTACCCTAACTACACTTCCTTATAATTAGGTTTCTTTTTCTTTTTTTTTCTATTTGGAAAGTCAATCATCCTCAAATCCTAAACCCTTATTTTTCTGTAGACACATATATAAGACTTCAAAACTCTTTTTGATTCCCTCTTTTCTTTTTCATCAAAAACTTCTCTAACATTGTCATTCTGTCTCTCTAATATAATGTTTTGAAGTTTAATCATGGTAGAACAAGAAACTTTAGACCCAACTTTTGAGAAAATTTTACATTTGATTTGTAATGGAAAAAAAAAAAAAAAAAGAGTTCAGCGATCATTCGAGCCCCTTTGAATCCATTATTCCTGGTAAACTGAAATTATTTGATGTATTTGAATCCATTGAGCAACTATAAACAGCCTAATAATGATGACCTTATGATTATAAACATGATTTGTTCTACTATATTATGCTAGTAGAACATAACCTTGTCCCCATGTGAAGAGCATCTCTAAATTTTGTGTACATCATCAGTTTCAGTGTGGAAGCTTCTGGCTGAAATGGATATATAAAACGCTGATTCCATATTTTTATTTTTATTTTTATTTGAGATATGGAAGCATCTGGATTAAGAGTCATAAACAAACAAGCGTTGAGTTTGGTACTTTGCAAAGTATGAGGACAAACTTTGTAATTTGGATTCAGTTGGGTGAAGGTGATTACCTGGGAAGCATATTCTTTGTCAAATAATACAAATCATTCCACTTAATAAACATACTATTTTTTCTTCATTTATAGGTAAAAAAAATTGATTTATTTTATAATGATGTTTGATTCATGATTGAATTGCCAAATAGAAAAAAGAAAAAGGAAAAAGAAACATATTTATAAGGGAGAAAAGGGTAATTTATAAAAAAGATTGAATTAAAGTAATAGAAATTAGAAGGGGTGTGTAAATAGAGAAAAATAGTGTGTGAATAGCATCACCCCTTTTATATATGTTCATTATTTTGCATCTTCCATTGACAGAAGCACATACATCTAGCTAGGCCAAAGGATATATTATATATACATGTGTATGTGAGTGGTAGACAAACGAAAGGTTAAGATCTCTTCCTAAGTTTATTAAGGTGGTCCTTGAAGATCCACATTGATTTTCAAATGTATCGTAAGGATGTGTGTGTTTGGTGGGTGGTAAAGACAGTGACTTTTCATTTAGTAGGTCTCGTATTTAAGTCCCATCAAGGGTGCGATGGGGTGAGCTTTGAAAAACAAAATGTGTCTTAATTAAAAGAATTTTTTTTTGGAAGACGACTTCGTTTTTGGTTAAAAAGATGGATTAAATACTGTTTACTCCCTATACTTATAGGGTTTTACGATTTCAGTCCCTGACCTTTGAATTTCACCTAAAAAGTCCATAAACTCTCAATTTCCTCCCAATTGATCCCTGCCGTCAAAATTTTCTGTTAAAATTACTAAAATATTTATTATGCCCTCACTTACTTTTTTTTAAAATTTATTTTTTCTCTCTCTATTATTTCTTTTGTTCATTTCACCTCTTGAAGGTATGTGGATTGGAACTATCTTGATGAGGAGACAAATAGAAGGAGGCGAGAGAGCCGGAAGAAGGAGAGATAAAAAGAAAAAAAATATAAAAAGAGAGGAAGAGAACGTTTTTTTTTTTTTAAAGTAATTGAGGGTATGAAAGACTTTTTAGGGAAAGATAACGGAGTTTTTTACGGATTATTGACGACAGGAAATTTTTAGGCGAAATTTAAAGGTCATAGACTGAAACGATAAAACCTTATCAGTACAGAGAGTAAGCAGCATTTAACCCTAAAAAGATTCAACATAAACATCCCAAAAACGAAATAAGAGCATTTTGGTTGACAATAATCTTTTAGCATTCACCTTGATAGGTTGGGAAAAGCATAAGACAACGCTAGAGAAAGCAAAAAGATAGAGTTAATGAGGGAGAGTTCTTTTGTAAGCAAAAAGAGAGAATTAATGAGGGAGAGTTCTTTTGTCATTGAGAGATTAGGTTGGATAGCTAGGGTTAGATAAATATTTGATTAGGGTAGTTATGACATTCTATCTCTCTATATGGTTACTTTTCAACTATTTTATTAAAACATGGTTAGAAATCAATTTGAAGACCAAAAAAGAGTTATTTTTCAAAATTACTCCATAAATCGATCATGTTTTTTTTTTTTTAAGAGGCCCATAGGGCGAGATAACATATTCATCACAAGTCAGAATAAGCCGTTACATACCATTCCACTGTCATTTAAGGACATTGACAGACAAGAAGATAGTGGTAGTACCCACAGTGGTACATAGAAATAGACATACTCATTCTACAATCAAATACGTAGAGATAGCTGGGATCCTCTATTGGTACTACACCGGATGCGCTAGTGATCTAGATTCCTAATACAAGGAAAATTATTATAATTAGACAAGAAAGCTAAGAACATAGGGTTGGGCCAAGAGCAAAGCCCTAGCCCAACATAGAGGCCCAATGGGATAGCTCAAAGAGGAGAGGCCCAAAGCCCCCATAAATGGATGATGTGGGGGTCAATCAACTCCACAAATTACTATCCAATTTATGTATTTAGTTGCCTTCAATATGGCTAATTAGAAATTTAGGTTAATCAGTTAGAAGCTTCTTCATCACTCCTCCTTAAAGAAATTAAAGTTTCCTTGATCCTCGTAAGTGATCGAGTATCCAATTAAGAGAAATTACGTTGATTTCTTGCAATATTTATGTGATTTTCTTATAATGACAAACCCTTAATTGTTGGGAACACCAAAAAATTAGTTTTTTTTAGATTGAGTTTTCAAGGTATTCGATCATCAATCAAAAACCTATCCTACTGGCCAGAGATAAATAAAAAATAAAAGATAAGAAAAGAAATAACCGGCCCAAAGAAAAAAAGAATACCATAAGAAAAAGGCCAAAAAGAGAAGAGTGGAATTCTATACACATACGTTTATCTTGTCGTCTGACCTAAAGACTACTTTGGTATTATTCTCTCTTTCTTTTCTTCGTCTATTATGGCAATTGTTCTATAAGATATATAGAAAGATCGAGAACGCAGCGATTTCTGAATCTGCTTTCATTTCAGTATATATTCTCATTTCTGTAGTTCTCATTTATTTGAGTTGTCTTGAAATTAATGTTTGGGGGTTTTATTGAGATTTTCAACTGTAGAACACTACGCGGTTTTAGGGTTTCGAATACTTTGTTTCTGGTTCTTCTAGGGTTTGTGTTATACGATCGGAGCTTTTTCAAGGGTTTGTTAAATTATTGTTTATACTCGAAATTTTGAGGTTTTCATTTGTGGTTTCTCTTTATAGGTTCTTTCTCTTTCTTGGATCAGAATATCATGGGCCGTGGTGGTGGAAAACTGAATATGCAACTCATTGCCGATGAGAGATCTCGCAGAATTACGTTCCAAAAGAGAAAGAAGGGCATTCTCAAGAAAGCTTATGAGTTTTCAACCCTTTGCGGTGTAGATACGTGCTTGATAATCTACGGCCCAAAACAGTCTGATCGGCGACCTACTGAACTCCACACCTGGCCACAAAACCCAGATGAGGTTAATCGCATTATTGAAAAATTTAAGCTCAATAACAAACCAGCCACCAAAACCTACAACTTGTCCGATTGGTTGCATGAGCAAAAGGTCAAGATGGATGCTAAAATCTCCAAACTGAGGAGTGATATGTATGAGGCCAAGTACCCTACATGGGACGACCGCATCAATGATTTTTCAGAACATCAACTGGAAGAGCTTGTACATTTGTTGGATCAAAAGATTGAATCCGGGAAGAGAACACTAAATAATGTGAGAGCACCACCAAAATTGCTGCTAGATGGAAACCATGTTGCTGATGTAACTAGCCAAAAGCGCTCCAATCACATGCAAGATTATGCGCACTACCTTGGTGAGTATGAGGACCGAAAACCTAGCTATGTGAGTATGATGGATATGCAAATGCCCTTCTCAATTGATCAGCCTATTAGCTATTCTCAAACGCTTCAATATGATTCAGATCTGAATTCGATGATGACTAATCCGTTGATGGGATATCCGAGCACTTACTATGATCAAACTGGATCAAGTCAGATGATCCAGTCTCCTGCCGAGAATAATCAGAATATGATGATGTTCAATAGCGTTCCAAGTTCCTCGGTGAGCCACTATGCCCAATTAATACAGAAGCCTATGTCGTACACTCAATACCCGATGAATATTTCGAGTATTTCATCACAACTGGGAACTTCTCAAGTGAAAGATCGTGAAGATGATGATCTGATCCATAACAAGATGGTTTGATGAAATGTTTTATTAATTTACTTTTAAGTTTGATTGATCAAGTTCTGATGTGCTAGAATTCAAGATTTTTATCAGGACTTTAATATGAAGTTACTCGGTTTAGTTTTTGGGATACAATAGTTAGGCATATTCTGTATCTCTCTTGAATAATTTAATTGGTTCATTACATGGTCTATGTAATTTAATAGCTTCTTCATATCTTGTATATATAATTGTGATTATCTAGCTTCTTTGATGCGAGGAACTTTACAAACTGCGTTGGTTAATTTATCTCAACTGATTTCTCTAGTTTTCTCAAACGGGTTGTGTGTATCTCTCAGCCTCATCGATCACTTATTACCTACTTAGCTGAAAAAATGAAGATCGAATAACAGGTTACGCCAACATGCAGAGAAGAATTAAAAATGGAGATGAAACTCCACCCACAGAACGTTACTGCGAATTGAGATACTATACCACACAAGCTACGGTTGTTTCATACATAACTAGGGTTTCTTCACAGGCCAGAGGGGGTCAAACCCTCCCATAATTGCTTAATCAACTGATATGGCCTTGATTTAATTGTTTTTTTTTTTTAAGAAAAAGGAAGAAGATATTTTTGAAAATTTAATTAGAATACTAGATTTAACACAGTCACTTAGACAACCCTCCCATCAAGTTTTAAATTCTAGTTTTGCTCTTGCATGCATTTAGTAATTATAAAAGTCAGGTAGTTGGTGCTTTCAAATTTAGAGATGCCTAGTTCGATTGCCGATGAAGTGACGGTTGTTATTCAAGATATGTGAAACATGAAAGTTAATCTAATGGGAGTAATAAACAAAGTTAATCCATGGAACATGGAATGCACAATCTCCAATATCTGAAAGCAGGGTGTGGTGTCCTAAAATTGTGAACCACTAGGGATGAGTCAGTTTCAAGTAGGCCTGGGTGTTTAGACCCGAAAGACCGAAAGCCCGACCCGAACCGAGCAAAAAAGCTCGATTCGGTTTGGTTTTGATATGAAAATACTCGGTTCGGTTCAAAGCCCGACCCGAATGTATTATATCGGTTCGGTCTCTGGCTTCACATTTTATAAGACCAAAAGCCCGAAAGCCCAATTTCTCATCATTTGCTACTTGTCTCGGTGATATTATAATATATTATTGGCACATGCAGCCCTTCACTTTGTCTCCCTCTGTCTTTGTGGTGTTATTATAATATATTATTGGCACATGCAGCACTCCACTTTGTCTCCCTTTGGCTGCTACACTACACTTTGTCTCCCACTATTATAATATATCTGCAGCTCGTTTCTCTAATTATTGAGCTCACCACAACCCATTTTTCCGATCTCACCTCTCAACCGCGTTTCATAAAACATTCAGTGTTCTTCCCCAATTTCTAAAAACCCAGTCAATGTTCTTCCCAGATTAAAACCCAGTGACACTAACCTTAAACCCGATCTCAGCCTCCCTCAATCCCTTCTCTCGAAGCCAGCTCAAAGCCTCAGTCCCTCAAATCTCCCTCTGAGTCCCTCCCTCACCCTTCTCTCTCTCTCTCTGTCCGGAGGGGAGGTCCAAGCCCATGATGCGGTCGTGGGGCTGGAGCACAGTGGTGTAGGCGGCGAAGTTGGCCGAGGAGCGGCAGAGGTTCTCGATCTGCAAAGGTTCTCGGTCTACAGAGGTTCTCGATCTGGTCGATGACGGCGAAGAGGTGAAGTTCTCAGAGGCGATGAGCTCGATGCCTCGACAGTGGCGACTTTTTTCCTTCTCGATCAGGTCGTGGATCTATGGGTCCACGGTCTCCAGGTTGGTGTTCCCCCAAGCGTTTACTGCCTCCATTGGAGAGAATGAGAAGAGAGAATGGGCCGGGAGAGATGAAGAAGAAGAAAAATGGTTGTGGATTTACAAGCAAAGTTAGGAAACTAAATTTTGGGCCCGAAAAGCCCGAGGACCAAACCGACTCATTTGGGATCGGTTTCTGTCGGTTTTCATTTTTGAAAAAGCCTGAACCAGCCCGAACTGATTGTTTCAGGCTCGGTCTCAGTTTTTCCAAATTTCAGGCCCAACCCGACCCTAGCCCAGCCCTAGTTTCAAGCCAATCAGTTCAGTCAGAAAGAACAAGAAGATTGGGGTATTTTCATCTGTTGATTTCTTCTCTAAGAACAGAGTATATATACATCAGAAACTTCAATTCCTATTACAAAAAGAATATTATTATTAAAGGAATATTCCTAATATAATGGCATGATTCACGCCAGCATTCCAGTATTGTCGGCCATCCAGCATTCCAGGATTGTCGGCCATCTTTGTCGGTAGGACTCATGCCAACACTCCCCCTCAATTTGGTGCATACATATCACAGATGCCCAACTTGTTAAGTGAGTCATAAAAGGCTTTACTTGATAGAGCCTTTGTAAGAACGAAGGGAAACAAAATGATATGTCCATCCGGCTTCTCTTTAATGAAGTGTCGATCTACCTTCACATGTTTCGTGCGATCATGTTGAACTGGATTGTGAGCAATTTCAATTGCAGCCTTACTATCACAATAAAGGGGCATAGCCTTTTGTTGCTTAAACCCCAAATCTCCCAACAAATTTCTCAACCACAACATCTCACAAAGTCCTCGGGCCATTCCTTTATACTCTGCTTCTGCACTGGAGCGAGCCACCACCTTTTGTTTCTTGCTCTTCTAAGTAACCAAGTTACCACTCACAATCATGAAGTATCCCTAAGTAGACCTACGATCTGTAATATTACATGCCCAATCTACGTCTGTGTATCCAAAAACATCCAAGTGATTGTGTTTTGAAAAGATTAATCCGTTCCCTGGAGCAGACTTTAAATACTGCAAAATACGAAATACAGCATCCATATGGACCTCACTGGGATTGCGCATAAACTGACTCACCACACTAACTGCATAGGCTAAATTTGGTCTAGTGTGGGACAAATAAATCAACCGTCCAACTAACCTCTGGTATCTCACTTTATCTGTAGGTACTTGGTCTAAGTACTCTGCTAACCGATGATTTTGCTCGATAGGAGTATCAACAGGTCTACATTCTAGCATACCTGTTTTTGCCAACAAGTCTAAGACATACTTCCTCTGACTCAACACAATACAATCCTTCCCACGAGCAACTTCAATTCCCAAGAAATATTTCAATTACCCAAATCTTTCATCTCAAATTCAGAAGATAACTGACCTTGTAAACTTTGAATCTCCTCAATATCATCACCTGTCACAACCATGTCATCAACATAAATAATCAAGGCAGTCACCTTACCACACCGATGTTTAAGGAATAAGGTGTGATCTAAATTGCTCTATCGGTATCCAATTTTCTTCATGAACTTGGTGAACCGGCCAAACCAAGCTCTGGAAGACTGCTTCAAGTCATAAAGCGACTTCATCAATTTGCACATCACCTGTTCTCCAGTGGAAGTACCATATCCATGAGGCAAATCCATATAAACCTCTTCATGCATGTCACCATGCAAGAATGCATTTTTAACATCAAATTGTTACAAAGGCCAATCAAGATTAGCTGCTAACGAAAGAAGTACCCGAATTGTGTTAATTTTGGCCACTAGTGCAAATGTCTCATCGTAATCCATTCCATACTTCTAAGTATAGCCTTTAGCCACTAATCTTGCTTTGTACCGGTCCACTGAACCATCCGAATTATGTTTTACTGTATACACTCACCTACAATCAACTGTCTTCTTCCTGAGTGGTAATGATACTAACTCTCACGTATAATTTTTCTCAAGAGCATCCATCTCGACTGTCATTGCTTTCATCCACTCCTCATCTTTCATGGGATCCTGCACTTTACTAGGAAGAGACACAAAAGATAATTGATTCACAAAGGTTGCATACGGTTTAGATAACCTATGGGTCGACACATATTTAGCAACAGGGTATTTAGCCTTAGCACTTAGAGTAGGTTCATAGTGTTTCGGAGGCTGACCACGAGTTGAACGACTGAGCAAGTTTTTGGTGGGAACACTACCTAACACATAAGAACTATTAGATAAGGAAAGATTAGGACATACCTTGGATGATGATTGAGCAGGTGAGACTGCTGAAGGAGAGGGAGAGACGAAAGAATTGTTTAAAAGACCATCAGAAGACTGCAGAACATTATTGGAAACAGGGTCTGAAACGACCTCTCATGCCGACTGGTCTGACTAATCCGATTGACCAGTCGGAAACTCATTGCCCAAAGCTTCTTCTCCTGCCGGACCCCTATTTTTCATTTTTAACTCGGACGGTGGGTTGATAGAGCTTCTATCCTCCTTTTCCAGCTCCGTTCCTAAATATTCCAACCTTGAGAACTCAGATGCCTGACTCACATCTTGCCCATTGAACAAATCTTCATAATAATAAGACCTCTCCCCCTGACGAGGAGACACAGAAGGCAAGAAATAACAAGCATCTTCACTGAAAGTAACATCCATAGTGACATAAAATTTCTGGGATTTAGGATGATAACATTTGTAACCTTTTTTATGAGACCCATACCCAACAAACACACACTTAAGGGCTCTAGCATCCAATTTTGACCTTTGATTCTTATACAAATGAACATAGGCAACACAACCAAAGATACAAGTAGGAAGAGTATTAGATGATGGGATAGAAATATAGTTAGACAAGACCTCAAGTGGGACACAACCTTGAAGATGGGCAGATGAAAGGCGATTAATAACATGAGAAGCACACAAAACGGCCTCTCCCCAAAGGTACTTAGGCATGTTAGTACTAAGTAAAAGAGACCGGGCCATATCTAGAAGGTGACGATTTTTTTCGTTCAGATTCCTCATTTTGCTCAGGTGTCTATGGACAGGAATTTTGATGGATAATGTCGTGGTGTTGGAAATATTCTTGAAAAGGATGATTAACAAATTCACCCCCATTATCGGAACGAAAAACCTTAACATAAGCATCATATTGAGTACGAATGGCAGGACCCGCCCCGGATTTCACCTTGAAATCCAAAGTGGCCCTGCGAGGTCCACCTTAGAAGAAATTCTTCAAAAAATTTGGCAAAACTTCCCCTAAAATGGACTACCCAAAACCTGTAGAAATGAAATTTACACTTCTAAATCACTCATCCTTATTCTCCTTGAGCCACCCTGCTCCCCAAATCACAACATCGTCCAATTCACATAACACAAAACGCAACTTGAATAACATTAGTCCCACAGGTAATCAAAGCAATTCTAATAGAAAGGTAAACAAAGAAAACCTAATTCAAAGGCAAACGCGGAATCCATGCTGTTGACTATGCCTCAACTCCATGTACGCTCAACCTCACGCTAATCTCACCTGCAAACTTGGCATTTGAAACCGAAGGGCCCAGGGGAAAAACATTTAAAAACCGTTAGAGTGAGTGGACGAAAAATAACCAATCTCGAACGAAAATAATTATAAGATTTAGTCCTTTCACAAATTATCCTCTTAAAAATCAAGCATGCAGTAGAAATTTTGCAAATACTCTTAATCATCATCTTTACTGGAATCTTAATCATGTGTGGAACATCTCAAAATCTCTTTAAAATCTCAAATCCCTCAAATATATAATGATATTTCAAACATCTCGTTAAACTACTCATATCTCAAATCATATCTCAAAATAGACGCTGACTAAAGAGGACTGCCAATTAGTCATTTCATGCCACCTGGAAGGGACTGCCGACCAGTGACTCATCGGAGGGGACTACGGACCGGACGATGAGGTGATGGTTAGAGGGGACTACCGACCAACCATATGTAGTTAGAGGGGGTTGCTAACTAACTACATCATGTCATCTGGAGGGGATTGCCGACCAGATGATTCATCGGAGGGGACTGCCGACCGAAATATTCTAGAGGGGACTACCAACCAGAATATTTTCTGGAGGGGACTGCCGACCAGGTAATACATGCATACGTTAACTTATTTACCTCCTCAATAAACTTGAATCAACCTCTTTCAAATAATTGCTTCCGGAAAGAAACTCGATATTACTTCAATAAATCATCAATAATTCACCGAAAGCATAACTTAAGAATATCTCGATAATTCCATAGTGCTCTAATATTTGATAAATCATTCGTACTTGAAAATTCTTAATTCTTACAATATTTCCTCAATCAATCACTTTCCGAAAACTACTTCTCAATACTTCTCATAACTCAAAAATCAATAAATGCTTCCGAAAAATAAAACTCAATATAAATTTCGTAAATCCTCAATAATCACCGAAAGCATATTTCAATAAATCTCGTTAAATCAAATACTCAAATATTATTAGCATGCCACTAAATATAATTTAGGAGGTTCCGATAAATCAACAATTAAAAGAAATCATTATATCATAAAATCATATATTAAATCTCAACCGGAACATAATAAAATAGATCAAATACTGCATGCATAATTATTTAAAATCAAATGTCCACTCACAGTACTGTTTAGGCAACCATGCAAACGGTTTCCCTCGTCGAGCAGTAACTCGATACGTCATCCTGTACACAATTATATTCCGTAAATAAGTAATTATCAGATGGAAAAATAACTTTACGATAATTAAAATCGAATTCCAAATCTCTTTAATCTCAACTCCTCCAATCATCTCCGATATCCATCCAAACTTCACCAAACTTCACAAAACCTCATATATATATATATATATATATATATAAGCTCTACAATATTTATAGGATTTAATGGGCTTAAAACAGAATTAAATCACTGTTCACGCACCGCACTGTTCCACACCGACACTATTCACGCACCGCCGGTCAACCACCATATCTGGCTACCAAATTTTACCAGCATCATCACCTCAACATTCTAAGCATTTTTTATAACTGTGACCAAGTGAGAAAATACCTTGAAGTGCTCCAATTTTGCCGATGAACACAAACCCGGAAACCCCCAAACCCACCAATTTGGAAATCGTTCAAATTCACTCTCCAAACGTGGAAATTTCAGCTAGAAGTCTTCAGGGAAGATGATCAATGACTCGAGGTGCTCCTAATAGAACTAATTTCACCACCGGAGATAGCTGAAAACTGGAGAATTTCGTAGGAGAAGCAAACTACTACAGTAACAATTATTGCATAAATTCGGGGTTTTCTAGCCAAATCGTCGATACCCACTGGTACCACCGTGTAGAAGGGGAAGAGACAGTCCAAGGATAACTGAAATCACGTCAATCGGACGCCGGACGGCGAACAAATCGGAAAAAGAAGAAGGGAGGCGACGCGAGGGAAGAGGGAGAGAGAGAGTTAGGGTAAGTTCTGAAATGGAAACTTACCTCGGTAAGTTTCCTTATATATAGAGAGTTACCATGAATAGTAACTTTCTCAAATTTGCATGCGAACTCTAATTTTACGTACCACATATGCACGCGCACGGTTTAACGTCCTCTACAACTTTCATGAAGGAAACTTTCTCAAATTTTGACCCGATCGAAAAGTCAACTTTTAAGGCCACTAAAAGTACCGAAACGACAGTAAAAGTGAAATAAATATCGTTTACCGTCTAAATGATTAGTAAACTAATAAATTGAGGTACGGACATAACAACGAACAAAACTATGAAAAACTGTAAAGGCAGAGAAAACAGAATCTTTAGACTTCAGTAAAACAACCCAGGACAATCGGGTAAAGTCATCGATGAATAACACAAAATATCACATTCCAGAAATGGTAGAATCTTTAGAAGGACCCCACACATCTGAATGAATTAACTCAAAAGGCATAGCACTAGAATGAAAACTCAAAGGATAACTAGACCTATGACTCTTAGCCAAAACACAAGCTTCACAATGCAAGCTAGAATCACTTATTCCCAAAAATAACGAAGGCATGGACTTTTTCATAACTCCAAAAGATGGATGACCCAAACATCTGTGCCATAACCATACCTCAATCAAAGATCAAAACTCAATGTCAGCGCCAAAGGCTGTTCTGGTGCTTGTGTTTGTCCTGCGTACATGCAATCCAAGTGAAACAATCCCCCCCTCAGGTCTCCCTTGCCGATGATCACTCAATTGCATAGATTTTGAAAAACAACATACACTGGATAAAAGATTACAGAGCACTTATTCTGTGAATTCAATTGAGATACAGATAAAAGATGATGAGACAACGAGGGCACATAAAGGACATCATGTAAAACAATGAACGGTGTTACCTGAATAGACCAAATGCCTAAGACCGGAAAAGATGCACTATTTGCATTAGAAACATGAGATATAGAAGGAGATAACATAGACACAAAAAAAGACTTGTTGTAGGTCATATGATCAGACGCACCAGAATCAATTATCCATGTATCACTACCAGTAAAGTCAAAAGCATGTAAAGCGATATCAATTTTACCTCGAGTTTCCTTAGAATGAAACAATACCCTTCGAGAGCTCTTGCCCTTCAACACTATAGAAATGAGGTTCTGGCACTAGTTGGACTGCTGCTTTGCCTCTCTGACCTCTGCTTCCTCCAATATTACTCTCTCTTCTCTAACTGAAATTGTTAGAATTGAACCTTCGTAGCTTAGGACATTGATTCTTAAAATGACCAACTTCCTTGCAATAGTTGCAAGTCATTTGAATGTTGACCGCATATTCAGTCAGACAAATTACAAATACAAAAGAACCAAAGTAAAGGCTTTTTTATATTGCAGAAACTTTTAAATAAAGTGGAGATATGAAAAGCTGAAAGAGGAAAGGAGGCCGTTTCTTCAAGGTGGTGGAGGGAAACTTTCAAGGCATTAATTAAATGGGGAGGTGCTGCAAAAGTGTTTAATTAATCAAAATGGTGCTGCAAAGGCTGCTGCAGAGTGTTGGGAGCTGCAAGTTGAACATGCGTGCTCTAAAAAACCCCTAGTCTGCCTCTTCTTATTCTTCTCCTCTCTCTCTCTCTCTGTCACCCTTCAAGAAACACAAACCATTGGGAGAGTTTGACCAGAAAAGGAGGATTGGCAGATTGTACGTGAGGTTGCTGCTGCAAGTGTGGTGGAGCTCAGCAATGCAGAGGAGGGTGGAGGTTGAGCTCGGTGGGATGGCCGGATCTGCTGCTGCAAAGGATGTCTCTGGTGCGGGTTTTGGAATGGGCCGAACTGCTACAGATTTTGGACAGAAGATGCGGAGAACTGGAGCAAAAGAACCCGAAAAGCAAAAGAAAAACACCGCGGGACAGAAGAGTCCAAATTGGATCTCTGCTCTGATAAGTGAGAAAGAACAAGAAGATTGGGGGATTTTATCTGTTGATTTCTTCTCTAAGAACAGAGTATATATACATCAGATACATCAATTCCTATTACAAAAAAATATTATTATAAAAGGAATATTCTTAATATAATGGCATGATTCACGCCAACAAGTTCCTCCTTCGAATCATCTATCATTGATCATTGATTTAAAAATAACTAATTCAAGGTTTATCCCTTTCGTTAAAAGTTAGCAATTATATGTCGATCCCCAGCTAGCTCGAGTTCCCTCTTGCCTTTGTTTATCACATAATATTCACGTATTCCTCTAACCACATACGTTGATACGTATTATGTGCTTTCACCGCCACTGGTTATGGGGATAAGATATTCATGCGCGTACCCCTCAATAACACTAGAGTGTAAGTAAGTTGTGGTTAAACTGTTAGAGCTTAAATGATATAAGGTTTGCTGATTTTCCAAGCTTTAACAAAAGATGAGATGCATGCATAACAGTAATACATCTAACATGGGATGGAAAGGCAAATTTGGCAGGAATTACGTACAAATGTGATGTTTTATGTTTGTGCTAAAGTTTATAAAAAATTATAAGCCATGGCGATACATTGTCATAATGAGGCTAGGACAAATTAATGGCAATTTCAGGGTTACTAATCAACGAAAGGTAGCTCAAGTTGATTCATCAGGACATTATATATATATATATATATATATATATATATATAAGTTTGCTCATGTGCGTATATCCGCACCTAAGAAAAAAAGTACGGATTTCCAGTTTTGACCCACTTTTCGATCATATTTTCACATCTTAACCGTTCCATTTTTAGCTCCTAATGTATAGATCACCTCTGCAAAATTTCAGCCAAATTGGTGATCGTTAAGGCATCCAAAACTGCAATTTACACGAACGAACCGAATCTGCCGAACCGGAACCGTTCGTGTACATTGTTGTAAATTGCAGTTTTGGATGCCTTAACGATCATCAATTTGGCTGAAATTTTGCAGAGGTGATCTATACATTAGGACCTAAAAACGGAACGGTTAAGATGTGAAGATATGATCGAAAAATGGGTCAAAACTGGAAATCCGTACCTAAGAAAAACTGCGGACGTCCGCAGTGGAGAAAAGCTATATATATATATATATTATCCAGAGTTGAGTTCCGCTTTGAAATTAAAGTGTGAACTTCGAGTTTTTGGTCTATTTTCGGTCGCATATCAATCTCTCGACCGTTCATTTTTTAAGTACTAGTGTATAGATTGTCTCTGCAAATTTTCAGCTAAATTGATGAACGTTAAGGCATTAATAACTGCCTTAAAGCTAGTATTATTCAGGTTGGACAGATTCAGTTCATCTATTGGTTTAAGCGAGTTAGATACCTTAACGATCATTAATTTGGCTGAAAATTTACAGAAATGATCTATACACTAGTACCTAAAAACTGAACGGTCGAGATGTAGATATGCGACTGAAAAGGGATCAAAAACACAAAGTTCACACTTTAATTTCAAAACGGAACTCCGTTCTAGATAAGATCTATATACATATTACTAGAATTGGCGCATTATCTGTATGTATACACACAACACAAAATGACTCAAATGCAAGTTGGGCTGCTGGGCTCGTTATATTATATCAACATGCAAAATTCTAACAGTTTTAATTTACCAATAAGTTTAAGCTTAACCAAGACAATTCAATTAGGTATTATAAATAAACATGCATGTATTCGTTTTTCCTTAATAGTTTAATATATTACACACAGCACTATGACACTGATTTCTTGTTCCTGTATCATGCTTATAGCGACTTCAATTGCATCAAGGGTCAAGACAAACCGGCCAAACAATTGTCTTTCTGTTGCAGAGGAATCTTGCTAGAGCTGTACGCACTACGCACTGAAATGATAACATGGATCAACAATAAAGTTAGGAAAAAATCCACCAGTGGTATCTAGAAATGATAACATGAACTTACAAAGTTATCAATGTGATACCTTGACTCATTTTTTTGTATCAACGTCGTATCTAAGACCAATTTCCGTCACTCAGCCGTTGAATTTGGCACGTGCGATGCACGTGAGTCACTTAATGAAGACAAAACGACCACTTTACCCTCAAAAGTTTTTTTTTTCTTCCTTTTCTTTTCTTTCTTTCTTTCTTTCTTTCTTTCTTTCTTTCTTTCTTTCTTTCTTTCTTTCTTTCTTTCTTTCCTTCTTCTTCTTTTTTGGTTTCTTTACTCTCTCCTTCTCTCCTTGCCAACACCACCGCTTTCGGAGAACCCACCATCGAATATGCAGAAAGAAAAATGGGGGAGAGCCACAACAACCTCCACCACCGAGCAACGATGTTGTCCTCCGCTGCTTCTCAATTGGGTTTGGGGATAAGGACTGCTTCTTCCTCCACCGCCAGCGAAATCGTGGAGGCTCAAGGCCACATTCTAAGGGCCACCGGCTGGAAGGACCGCCACAGCAACGTTTGCACCACCAAAGGCCCAGGAACCACCGCGTCCGGCTCGTCGCCCATACCGCCATTCAATTCTACGACATGCAGGACCGGCTTGGATATGACCGGCCTAGCAAGGCCGTCGATTGGCTAATCAAGAATGCCAAGGCCACAATCGACGAGCTCGATTAGCTGCTACTGTGGAACCCGAACTAAATTTCTGTTCAGACAACATTTTCTCCGACGGTGCAGATATCTGCCGCGCAAGACACGCAGAACGTGAGCCTCCATTTCTTGATGGTAAGAAAGAAAGAAAGAAAGAAAGAAAGAAAAAAAAAATTAGGGTAAATCGGTCATTTTGTCTTCATTAAGTGACTCACGTGCTATATCTAATGGGAAAAATTCACCAATGGTGTCTGGACACTTAGAGAACTTTCAGAATGATACCTGAACTTACAAAGTTATCAATGTGATACTTTGACCCATTTGTTCCTATCAACATTGTACCTACGACCAATTTCCGTGCCTCACGTGCATCGCATGTGTAAAATTTAACGGCTCCGTGACGGAAATTGGTCGTAGGTACGACATTGATACGAAAAAATGAATTCAGGTATCACATTGATAACTTTGTAAGTTCATGTATCATTCTGAAAGTCTTCTATGTGTCCAGACACCGTTGGTGAATTTTTCCCATAAGGTTAACATGTAACTACCTTAATTGCTTGTGCCAATGATTATATAATGCTGATTAAAGCATGGGCCAGTTGATCTTATAAGCCACCACGGATCATCATTATCCGAGCAAATCATCTTCATCGGGAAACAACAAATGAAGTAATTAACTAAGTTGCGTCCCAATAGATTATATATACATATATACATATATACTAAGGACGTCTTTAGTTTTTCTTAGGTACGGATTTCCGGTTTTCACCCACTTTCCGATCACATTTTCACATCTTAACCGTTCAGTTTTTAGGTCCTAATGTAAAGATCACCTCTACAAATTTTCAGCCAATTTGGTGATCATTAAGGCATCCAAAACTGCAATTTACCATTATAAATACGAACGGTTCCGGTTCGACAGATTCGGTCCGTTCGTGTAAATTGCAGTTTTAAATGTCTTAACAATCACCAAATTGGCTGAAATTTTGCAGGGGGGGATCTATACATTAGGCTCTAAAAACTGAACGGTTAAGATGTGAAAATGTGATTGGAAAGTGGGTGAAAACACCAAATCTGTACCTAAACCTTAGGTAAGGACATCCTTATCTGAGAAAAATCCTATATATACATATACAGTTCGGCTACACTAAGGATGTCCTTAGTTTTTCTTAGGTACGGATTTCCGGTTTTCACCCACTTTCCGATCACATTTTCACATCTTAACCATTCAGTTTTTAGGTCTTAATGTATAGATCACCTCTGTAAATTTTCAGCCAATTTTGGTGATCGTTAAGGCATCCAAAACTGTAATTTACCATTATAAATACGAACGGTTCCGGTTCAACAGATTTGGTCCGTTCGTGTAAATTGCTGTTTTGGATGCCTTAACAATCACCAAATTGGCTGAAATTTTACAGGAGGGATCTATACATTAGGCTCTAAAAATTGGACGGTTAAGATGTGAAAATGTGATCGGAAAGTGGGTGAAAACACTAAATCCGTACCTAAACCTTAGGTAAGGACATTCTTACCTGAGAAAAATCATATACATATATATATATATATATATATATATATTCAAACTCCTATATAAACTTCTAGCTAGCTAGCTATGAACCATTCATCAAATTTAGAGCTAATTTATTTCGTGTATCCAAAATGTGGTCCTTAATGCTCCGAACACTACCCATCAAAGACCTTCCTCTTTCAGCTTATCTCCTCCTCTTAATCCTAGCGGTTCACTTTTGGAAGAGTTCCAAAGTCCTCAAGTCACCCCAGGGCCATGGAAGCTGCCTATTCTAGGAAATTTGCTTCAGTTGGCTGGTCATCCACTGCCACACTACCCATTGAGAGACCTAGCCAAGAAATATGGACCCATTATGCACCTGAAACTAGGTCAGTCGGAGGCTATTAAATTTCATCCCGCAAAGCAGCCCTTAGAGGTGTTGAAGACGCATGAGATCACTTTTACTCAGACGAAACCATCAACTTCGATCGGCCGAGGAAGCATTGCCTTTGCTCCTTATGGAGATTTCTGGAGAGAGGTGCGCAAGATTTGTGTTTCCGAATTATTAAGCCTTAAGCATGTGCTGATGTGCAGGCATTTCGGTTCATAAGAGAAGAAGAGGTAAAGAACTTTGTTGGATCCATTTCCTCATCATCATCAAAATCATCAGCCATAAATTTCAGCGAGGAGAGCTTGCTCTTGACAAACGGCATAATATCGAGGGCAGCATTTGGAAACAAGTGCAAATATCAAAAGGAGTTCCTAGAAGTGCTCGATGAAGCACTGAAACTCGGTGGAGGGTTTGACATACCTGATTTGTTTCCTTCCCTTCGGTTTCTTTGTTTCGTTACTGGGACCATACCCGCGATGAGAAAGATGCGAGACAAGATTGGAGTAGCACTTGACAGTATCATCGATGTTCATAAGAGGAAAAGATCATGGAAAGATGATAAACCAGCAGGAGCTGATCATGATGATGAAGAGGAGGAAGATCTAGTCGACGTACTTCTAAAACTCCAGGAGTCAAGTAATAAGCTTGATTTCAAGTTGACAACTGGTCAAATCAAAGATGTCGTTATGGTATGTAATCGTGGATATTGTTGGGTTGATATGCATTGTTACTACATTAATAACCAAGCTAGGTCAAACGATCTTAAATGCATGAAGAAAAAAAAATACGGATCCAAAAAATATATATTATTGAGATCTCTCTATTCCAAATAGTTGATTAAGATCTATGAACAAGTTCCTTATACTCGGATATATATCGATCATGCAGGAAATCTTCGTGGCGGGGACTGAGACATCAGCTACAACCCTGGAATGGGCGATGTCGGAGTTGCTGAGAAACCCAAGGGTAATGAAGAAGGCCCAAGCTGAGGTGCGACAATCAGTATTCCTTACAAGTGAACGAAAGAAATCAACAATAGAAGATACGACGTCCGACAATGATCATCACAAATTGGATTACTTGAGATCAATTGTGAAAGAAACCCTACGGTTGCACCCTCCTACTCCCTTGCTTTCAAGAGAATCAAGGGAAAAATGCGATATCGATGGATATGAATTACCTGCGAAGACGAAAGCAATCATCAATGTATGGGCACTGGCAAGAGATCCAGAACAATGGGGGGATGATGCTGATTCCTTTTAAGCCAGAGAGGTTCTTCCATGACTCTATGACTGCCAAAATCGACTTCAGAGGGAATAACTTTGAGCTCTTACCCTTCGGGGCCGGTCGAAGAATATGTCCGGGCATGTCATTTGCCAATGCAGTGATTGAGTTGACTCTTTTCCAATTGCTCTACCGCTTTGATTGGGAACTGGCTGATGGGATAAAACCAGATGAACTAGACATGACTGAGAGTTGGGGAGCAACATGCAGGAAAAGGGATGATTTGTACGTCATTGCCACCCCTCATTTCCTTGATTCAATGACCTAGTCCTAGAATAGGAGGCGCTATATGGCACATGAGATATGGGTCAGTGTGTGATTGTGTGGGTATAGCGGTATAGCCTACTTGAGCCTATTATCATGGTGTTTGGTGTTTGTTTTCCTTCAAGTTGTACGAGTTTTTCCCTCAAGTTGTAATGAGTTTTGTATGAGCTTTTCCTTCAAGTTGTATGAGTTTTTCCTTCAACAAACTGGGGCAAGGAGTAATGTGACAACTAAGGTAGTATGGACATTTTGCATACATCTAAAATCATCATCCTGCTCAGGCATACCAAGCTTATGGACTTGCTGCGAAGTGAATTTAGGAAGTAAATTTAATCTCTTCTGAACAAGAATATATGGGAAAGGAGACAAAATGGCCTCATTTTCACAACGCAATTCTTCTTGACTGAATCAATTTTAAGAATTAAGGTATGCACATACAAGGCCTACAAACTGCCGAAGATATTCCTATATAGAACAACACTACAAAGTGTGGCATGGATCATGAATGAATTACATCTATTTTATCCTTTATCCCTTCCTTTCGATTTCAGTGCAGAAAGCAACGACCAAAAGAAATAACCTTTGGAAGCCCCAATTTACATCCTGTTTTCTTTCAACCTAAACCAGAGCTAGTACCCGGTACAGGCCTCAGCATCGGATGACTTATAGTCGGCCGACCAGTCCCTGGGGAATTAAACATGGCATTTGGAGCTGATGAGGAGGCTTGTATGGACGCCAAGGGCATCCTCGGTCCCAATCCTACCATTGATTGTTGTGGCATGAAAGGCATGTGAGAATGGACTGGTTGGTTGTTGCTGTATCCGGATACGCTTGGCTGGGAAGCCGAAGATGGCATAATTTGTTGCCTATTGTTACCAGTGTTATTATTGGCCATGGAAGGACCAACACCTGCTAAGTTAATGGGTGGAGCAACTCCAGCAGCTCCAAACCGAGTTGATATAAGACGGGTACGTTCGGCAACCATCCTCTGCCTTGTCTTCTCCACTTGTTCACATTCTTTCATTAGATAAGTTTCCACTTCTGCAAACTGCTTTAACTTCAGCTCCAATCTCTTCAACTACAATAAATTTTACAAGAGAGAAACAAGAGTCCAAGATAAGAAAACTCGTCCAACTAAATTTGAGTACGAAGTTCAAAAAGAAAACAAATACACCCCGATTGCTAAGATATTAGGGGAAACTACAGGGGCAGAACTAGTCAAAATAAGCCAAGTCACAAATCATCCCTATGGTCAGGAGTGATTCAATAGTCACTGGGAAAAAAAAATTGGTGTTAGAGATGTCGGCAATCTCGATCCAACTCAATTATTCGTTCCGATTTCCTTTAAATTCATTATAACAAAAGAAAACAAAATACACCCTGATTATTAAGATATTAGGGGAGATTCAAAATGTCACCGGTGGCAAAAAAAAAAAAAAATTGGTGTTGGAGTTGTCGGCAATCTCGATCCAACTCAATATTCCTTCTGATTTCTGTCAAATTCTTTTGTGAAGTTTTGTAGCTAGTTATGTCAAATGTTCAGTTATTTCGTGTTTAAATCGTGGGGTCCAATTTGACATAATATGGACAGAATATGAATTCAGAATGAGATTGGCAACAATTCTCACCCAGTGGTATTTTTTGAATTCTTGGACGCTTGGTCAACATTGTGAACCAAACCCCACAAGGATGAGTCATATTTCAATTTAGGTGACTTTCTGAGAATGTACAGTTATCAAGGACATATGAGAATGGTAATGAAAATAAAGATATGAGAGAGAGAGAGAGAGAGAGAGAGAGAGAGAGAGAGAGGGAGGGAGGGAGGGAAGGGGGTAAAGATGCTAGATTAATGAAAATAAAGCTGTTCAAGAAATTATATACTAGCTTTATACTGACGGAAATGGACACCTATTTATGACTTGTATTAATCAATTTACGCTGATCCAAGGGGCAAACCCATAGCTCTAACCCATAGACATGCCAATAGAAGTTCTCTACATCTTACAAACAATGGCATACATCATATTATAAATCTTTTTTCTATAAGCTGAAATCAGGTTTTAAAACGGACCCCTTAGCCTGGTTCAAGCCTTTCTAAGACGTTCGACACCATGTTCAACTATTAATAACTAACAGCTAGAAATTAACAATAAGAAAACTATTAAACTAAAATTAGAAAATTGCAGTTAGCACTAGATTTACCTGATGATTTACAATATTAGCAGATAACCTCTGAATTTCCCGTTCTTCATGATCAGCAAACAATTTTGCTTTTATTGCAGCAGCAGCAAGGCCAGCTTTGGCAGCAGCTTTAACTTTTTCTGCAGGTACAGGAGTCGCCCCTGCCTCATTTTTACCCCAAGAACCCTGTCCTGCTGATTTCTCATCTGAAGTTTGATCCATGAAGAACTGTAAGTGAGAAAGGATGACAGAGGAATGAATATGAAAAGCACATGAAAATTCAGAGGCCTACCCTTCTGCTGAACTGAATTTGCAATATTTTTATGAGCACCAGCTTGACCATGCATGCTCTCCAAGTTCATCCTACAGAGATGGAAAAAAAATTCAGTTCTGCGAACAAAACAAAGTTTGCAACATCAATGAAGCACACACAACAATTTCAATGAAAATCTGTTAGGGCAAGTTCACCCGTTGGGTCACCAGGTCACCCACTATTCACTGTTTTTATGTGTTATTTTGCCTCCTGGGTCTCAAGTACAGTATTTCGTGCCCTGGGTCACGAGCACAGTGTATTTTGTGACCCAGAGAATGAAAATATACACTAAAAAACAGTGAATAGTAGGTGACCCGGTGACCCAACAGGTGAACTTGCTCTTAGGGGTTTCCAATGCATTTATTACAGTAGCAGTACAAGAGAGCCCCTTTTTTAATGATGAGGAAGTGGGTAGCACCGTGAAAGTGCAATTGTGAAAATCTGAATGTTCACAACTCCTAAGACTAGGAAATTATTTTGATAAAATGAACATACGAAGCCAAGTACTTAAAAATTAGTGGCACTGCAAAATAATAAACAAAGGAATTACCTATGTCCTCCTGATCCTTCCTGCAAATTACTTCCAGAAGCAGATAAGCCATTGTCCTCAGACAACACTGCCAAGGCTGCATGGGCACAAGATGCAGCGACTCTTGGCCCAACAGAAGAGGCCAGAAAGGCAACCTACAAAAACTTTCCACAAGTTAGCTGTTTAAGAACATGAGTGAAATCAGGGGGAAACCTTTATCCCTTTTATTGAACTCTGCAATTATATCTCTAAGTAGAACTCCCTTGGCTTTCCTTTCACCAACATTTGATCATTTAATCTGTTTAAAAAAGAATTATAAGATTATGTTAAGAGATCCTATAGTCTTGAAATCTATTTAAGAATCAATTCATCCCTCTACATCAGTTTTATCTAGTGTTCTTTTTCTTTTTCTTTTCTTTTCTTTTTTTTGTCATTTGAGCTTGCAGTGATAACATATCCACCCATCAGAACCACTCTCTCAAGCATGTAAGGTATTTATTCTCAAACGAAAGCTTCATAACTTTGGGTATACAACTTATGGTCTTAGTCCTTGTTCACCTTGTTGTATTATCGTGTTCTTGTATTTCAGTAACAGTGTTTTACATGTGCATAAGCTTCCAGATAAATATATGTAAATAAAGGACCATGTGCAAGATGGGGAATAGTCACCTACCAGGGACATGACTGGATTCCCAGAATTTGCAAAAGGGAACCTGCTTTCAGAATCACCATCTTGTAGGCAGGATCCTACAAAGAAGTTTTAAAAAGAAAAGGCATAGAATGTCAAAAATAGATCATGATTACTTAGAGGATGTGAACCATAAGTAAGTAAGAACACCTGCTGAATTCCCATTTGAAGTTGAATGAAATCCGCCATGATCATCTCTATTTGACGAGTTGGATGACAGAGGCATCTTTGGAACTTCAATGTTTTCCAGCAGGCCATCCTCCACAGGCAAACGTAGAAAATGAAGTATGCATTGCGCTTTTGACTTTGTACCAACATGCTCTGCAATTTCATTCCAGTTCTCATTATAGATTTCCATGGCCTCAAGCAGCAGTAGTGTTTCTTGATCAGTCCAATTTTCCCCATCTAAATCACCATAATCTTTTGTTGAATCCACTCGTATGAAATCTATGCTTGAATGGCCCACAACATATCTTCCCTCATGGAAGCAATCAGAGCAGAGCAGTACATCAACCTGCAGCGTAGGATGCAAATTAGTTATATGGATAAACTCCATCAGTTGGGTTCAGCTCCAAGGATACTGTTTTCGTGGAAACTCATCTAAGGTCACATGTTATGTTTTGAACATATATATACACAACTCTCATCCATATTCAGGTACAGCCAAGGCTTCCAAAGGTGTTTCTTTGTATGCTACAAACAAAACTGGGGGTGAGGTATTAACTAGTGGCCGCTGAAATTAAACAGTTCTCTTATTTGGTATACGGCCATCAGGCATCAGGAAAGACTAATCAAATTTTAAACCCTTGAGTATTAGCCAAACAACTATGTTTTAAGGAAACAATTAGATCCCTCATTATACTAAGGTAGTTTTAATAATACTAAAATAAATTTTATTTTTAAGTTTTTCCACAATCCTATTTTCTTCAATAAAGTTTCGATAAAAAAAATCCAGATTGATCCCTCCCTCCGTCCCTCCCTCTAGGGCACAAATTATGTACTAGATGGTTATTATGTCCAAACTTGGAGCAACTTGAACTAGCGTAGCATTTACAAAATCATAACTTCCACGGGCATATATGTGAAAGACATTACAAGTCAAAGATGGTAATATGGAAAGGGAAATCTGGCAGCAATTAGTAATGACATGGTTGTGTGAATAGTCATTACACAACAGTATAATGCTCAATACCAATTAATGAAACCTAAATGGCAAATTGAGGATATTAAATTGCAATTTTAAACAGCATTTATTGCGCAACCCAACGAAACCTCATCGCATGCAGAACCCCGACCAGTTTGACCTTTGCTTTACCAATAATCAGGTACAGTTTTTAGCTACTTCGATCATACCAACACAAATTGACTCAACTATCAGAACACTGACCATGATCTTCAGTAGCATTTTTAGACAAAAATTTCAATCACGGCTAATACAGGCAGGTAAATTTTCATGGGAAAAGTTAAAAAGTTATTGTAACTCAAGAAACTTCTTGCAGTTGGACTAGGTGTCACATCAAGATGAAAGCAACATGCCAAGGAATATAGTGCCAATTAAGACAGAAAAATCTAGCTTCTTTACTTAACTGGGATGTCAACTGCCAACAGTTTCACCACCTTTCAACTCTAACAGCAAAAAAGCTACCCAATTGATAAAAAAGGGACAAAGAGAAGTAATATAACTTGAAGAGAAGTTAGAGATGTACCTCCTTCTGTGACTGATAGCATACACTGGGAAGAGAACAAGAACAATAATTGCAATGATTTTCACATAGACGTTTTCGAATTCTGTTGTCCAAATCAGAGGTGTCATCGTCGTCGTCGTGACAGGACAATGACTTATAAACATCAGCTGCCTTAAGCCTACATTTGGGCTTGTCAAATTTGATCAGACTATCAATCGACTTCAACGCAGCTGATGGAACATGAATCTCACCATTTTGCTCTTCCCTTAAGTAGGAATTACCATTCCAAGGCTCAGGACTTGGTGCAGCAGCAGAGTAATTGATAATTCCCCAGTGATCAAGAAACCGAACTATTCGAGTCAAATCTTCAGTATTTAGATGGCTTGTTAATTTTGTGCAATCAGAAACAGTAAGCCTCTTCTCTGGGTTTTCCATGTACTTGGCAACAATTTCATTCCTACTTTGCATGTACATCTCAGGAGTAAACTCTGGTGATTTTCCTGAGAAAAAATGTGGCACCACCTGTCTCTCCAGTCGATGCACTGTAGCCGGTGAAAACCAATCTGCCAACAGGAAAATCCCAAATTCATAAATCCATACATGAACATACATCTCCATGAACCACATAAAGGCATGTAAAGCAATTTGCCATAAAGGAATCACAGAGCCTTATCACAATCCACCTCCAAGAAAAAAGAGAACAAAAGTCAAAAGTATCTTATTGTCCCCTACAGCTGATGGAAAATGATACACTTCATATAATGCAAGTCTGCAATTATCCAGAGTAAGTTGCAATTCCTTTTACACACTAGGTTCCTATAAACCCAAAATTGAATCTTTTGTTTGGATAAAGGATCTCAATGGATCCTTTTATTATAATCAGTCAACTGTTGTAATGTCAATCCAGGTCATCCCCACAAACAAATGACATTAGTTGACTCAGATCAGTTCAATTATAGCCACCATGACAGTTCCACATAAGTGAGTTGTATAGAAGTACAAGAAAGCTTTTTCAGATAAAGCAATCTTGTTAAGAGTTATTAAATATGAGATGACACAAAACTGTCTAGCAGCTTTCTTGCGCGTATAAAAGGAGATAATCCAAAGAACCTGTACCCTCTCTCTGAATACACAAGAGACGAAATTACGGAATTTGCAGTACAAGAAATGATGATGGAACACGAATTCCTCTCCACTACATTAATTTCACAAAGCCAACAGCAGTAGTAGTTTCATAGTGTAACGAGGCAAAACCAAGCTGCCACTACAAAGTAACCGCAACAGAATTTCGAAAACAGCCCGAAATTAACAGCTAAACACCGAAAACCCCCGCAAATTCCACTACTTTATCAAGCAATTTTGTCACTTTCTAGCTCATAAAAGTACAGTAAATGTGAGATAGAGAGACAAAGAAAGTGTAAGAATTTTATACCTGCGTGCATTGGAACCACATGAACTCTACTCCCATACCGCTTCACAACGCCGCGGCCTTCCATAATCGCCGGCGGCGTAACAACATAAGCCGAACTGGCGCCATCTGGACGGTCCTGATCCAACGACGGACAATCGGCCGGCAGAGCGGACAAGGCCTGAAGCTGGCCGTGCGACACATTCTCCAGCACCAGAGGACTCACCGGCCCCTTCCCGTCGCTGGCGGAGTTAATGTGGTTGGCCCGCTCGACCGCCACAAGCGCGAGAACCGAGGAGTGGGGCCTATTCACGGTGCGCAAAACGACGGGAGGGAAATCGTTGTGGCGGAGCCCACCGTCGAGGACCTCGGTCTCGTGCGGGGCGGGATCGGGTGCTGCGGCGGCGGCGCTAGGGTCGGAGTCGTCGTGGTCGAGGTCGTTGTTGTCGTCGGCAGCGGCCGCGGCGTCGTCGTCCTCATCGTCGTCGTCGTCGCGCGGCCGGCGGCGAATTTGCGGGTCCCGCTTTCGCTTCCTCCATTTGCCGCGCCCGTCTGTGAAAATTCAAAACATTTATGGGTCAAAATTGAAATTGGTGGAGAGTGAATTTGTAAGAAAAGGGTTTTAGGTTTTGAGAGTTTTACCTGAAGACGGGAAGGAAGGGGAAGCTGGCATTTTTAGGAGGGAGATTGATTTGGAGATTTGTGGGGGGAAGACTTTGATTGGCGCAAAAAATAGAATCAGGGGCAGAGAGAGAGAGAGAGAGAGAGTAAGAGAGTACGGCTCTCTCTGCTCTGTCTTTCAGCTCACCTGTTTTTGCTTTGCTTTGTTTTGCTGAGCAAATCCTAGCTTTTCCTATTTTCTTATTCTCTCTTTTTCATGTGCTTCTATGCTTTGTGAATGCTATGGTATATATATGTATGCATCATACATAATTTTTTTTTTTTTTTTTTTTTTGAGTGTATAGGTATCCATGGCACCCGGCATGCCGCATGCTTGACACGTGCTTGCCGGAGAGGTAAGAGAGCTGTTTCCGAGATGGCAAGATCTATCCAAGTAACTTACGATACGTGTGGGTAATTGAGAACTCATTTGAGCTGTTTTTGTAAAGATACGCGTTTGCCGTGAAGATTGCGAGTTAATTAGTTGTTTCCAGATGACAAGATTTATCCAAGTCACTTACGAGACGTGTGAGTAGTTTAAAACTCATTCAACCTGCTCTTGCAAAGGTAAGTTAGGTCTAAAAATTTTAATGTGTTCATGAGCATTTGTCAACTGAATTCTACTTTTACGATACACGAGAAATTCATATATATTTTTTAACGAATTTGTCTGTAAAAAAATGAAGAAATTGATTGTCTGAATTTTTCACTTCAATTTCTATTAAAATAGGAGTCATTTCGAATTTCCTTATTTATTCTTATTCCTTTATTAATTTCCAAAATAAGATTTTTTGTTTTTAATATTTTACACTAATTTTTATTACACATTAAAAAAAAACACAACCAAACAATATAAATTACAGTTATTAAAAAGATTCAATCATTTCAAAAATGTATTATTATCTCATCTAAATGCAATGTTAATTTTTAAAATAATAGAATAAGAACAACATTATATAAAACTTTAATTGAGAAACTTACTAAATCAAGTGTAAAACACATTACATAAACTTCTTTTGAAGATGGTCCAATGTATATCCTCCTCATAAATGTATATTATTTTCAGTTATAAAATATGCTCCATATCTAGCTCAAAAAAATTGAGGTTTGACCCTCTTATTAATCTACCTTACTTGTATTCTTCTATTTTTATTTTCTTTGAAATCTATGAATATGAATGTTTTTACATCATGACACCATGTAACATATTGATGTAGGGGTAAAGCTAGCAGCCCTAGGGTTGAGTCTAGCGTGGCGGCGGAACATCCTTACGGGTGCTATCAGCGTCAGCACCGACGGAGCTCATCGTTGGGGGGTCACGGACAACACAGAATACCATATTTCGGGGGTCACCAACAGATCTGGTTACTTGGTATCGACACCGGACTCGATCGATCCCAACGCTGAACCTATCGTTAGGGGAAGCCGTCGAGGTCGGATTTGATAACAGAGCGACGGGGTATTTTCCGACCGGTCCTTTGTGCATGCTCGGGTTTCTTCCTTGGTTCCGATTGGCTGTTGGTTTGGATTGAGGACTGTTAAACGCGAGCAGAGAGGCAACAAGTCTTCAATGTTGTTGCACTGTTGGAAAGGCGGCCGCCAGAGATGTGGTCGGAAGTTTTGCCGCCGAAGGACTGGATGGCGGCGTTGGCAAAGGAGCAGCAATGTGAGACTCCTTCTCTGTTTGCTTGGGTTTGGGCCTGGGCTCAACCTTGGGCTGATGGGGCAGGGGCCTGGACTTAGCCTGATGGGCCTGTTTGATTTTGTTTCTGCTAGATAAGACTGGACTTGGGCTTGGGCCTACAGGCTTGGGCTCGGGTAAAGGCAAATGGGGCTCTAATGTATTAGGATATGAGCATGTGTGAGGTTGGATTAACTTCTATGAGCTCCTATAATGTTTTTAGTCTCTTACTTGTACCACAATTGCGTGATTGGTAAATGAGGATTGGTTGAATGATTTATTCTGTAGGAGGCGAGATTTTTTTATTCTTGTGTAGACTCCCTTAAATGTGAGCGATCCAGTGATCTTTAAAGGTTTGCTTTAACTTAGGTAGTAACAAGATTACTCCGGATTTTCTTGCCGGATTTCTTATGTACGTTTTTGTAGACTTCAACCGTTTTTGTTGTTGATCTAATGAATTCAACTTCTATTTAAAAAAAGAAGAAGAAATTGATGTAGGGGTTTGGCCCATTGATGAAGCCCATAGGCCTGAAGACCTCAAATAGTATTCTACTCTGTCTTCTCCCCTCTTTTCCCTCTTTCTGGGATTGGAGGGAATTGCAATCCAGACCTCAAATTCCAATTCCAATTCCAAGTTTTGATGCTCTCACTGAAACTGAGACCTCTCCCAATCATGAAGAAGAGACAAATCCCAATCCAATCGCCTCCATCAACCCCTCCAACCCCACAAACCCTAAGCTCCAAAAGACCCAAAACCCTCCTCAAATCCCCCAAATGGGTCCCACTTAACCTCACCCAGTCCGAGCTCTCCTTGCCCCTCACTTTCCCCACCGGCCAAACCTTCCGGTGGAGACAAACCGGCCCTCTTCAGTACACCGGCGTTGTTGGGTCCCACCTAGTCTCCCTCCAGCAGCTCCAAAACGGCGACGTTTCCTACTGCCTTCACCAATCCAAAACTTCCGAGTCCAATGCCGAGTCGGCTCTGCTCGATTTTCTCAACATGGGTATTTCCCTGGCCGGAATTTGGGAGGTTTTCTCGGCTTCCGATTCCAGGTTTGCGGAGCTCGCCACCCATTTGGGCGGCGCTAGAGTTCTCAGGCAAGACCCACTTGAGTGTTTGATTCAGTTTCTGTGTTCTTCAAATAACAACATTGGGAGGATTACCAAAATGGTGGACTTTGTGTCTTCATTGGGGACCCATTTGGGGTCTGTTGCAGGTTTTGAGTTCCATGAATTTCCATCCTTGGATCGCTTGGCAATGGTGTCGGAACAAGAGCTCAGAGAGGCCGGTTTCGGTTATAGGTTTGTTACTCTTCACTCTATGTAGCTACATTGTGTTGTAAAGTTCATATCTTTGATCGTAAAAATTGAGACTTGGTTTTGTTGGATTGGTGTGGATGACAGGGCTAAGTACTTAACTGGCACTGTGAAGGCATTGCGGTCGAAACCTGGTGGAGGTGAAGAGTGGCTTTTGTCTCTTCGGAAACTTGAACTTGAAGAGGTGATTGATGCTCTTACCACATTACCTGGAGTTGGTCCCAAGGTGGCAGCGTGTATAGCTCTTTTTTCGCTTGATCAACACAATGCCATTCCTGTTGATACACATGTATGGAAGGTAGTGCTCTTAAAACTTGAACTTTTAACACATGATATGCTGCTTTCTGTGATGATGATGTAGAATAATGATATCTAATAGGAAGTAAGCGATATAGATCGTGTTTTTGTTTTAGGGTTCTTTTGCTGATGCATGTGTTTTAGTTTTATGTATTGACGTGTGAATGATGTTTCCTTTTTTGGGGATTGAGTCAGATTGCTACAAGATACCTCATACCTGAGCTAGCAGGGGCTCGTCTGACACCGAAGCTCTGCGGCCGTGTGGCGGAGGCATTTGTGAGTAAATATGGGAAATATGCTGGATGGGCTCAAACTCTGCTGTTTGTTGCTGAATTGCCTTCACAAAAAGCCCTCCTACCACCACATTTTTCAAATGCCAAAGAGAGTAAATCTGCGAAGGGAAAGGGCCGTGGAGTGCAGACTGTAGCGGATGCCTCAAACAGTGAATAACAGACTTGATATCATACACGTGATAATGCAATCTGGAGCAAGGCCTGGTTGAGTAGAAATTCTTGGTCTGCAATGGCAGCGGACTGGCAAGGCCTATAATTTTAAGGACCACAAATGTGAAGCTCAGCATGCACAAGGGCTTTCTCAAGAATTTTGAGCTCCTTGCAAATCAGGACTCAGAAAAATGAATGATAGGGGTATCTGGACTGCTGGTTGGAAATGAGTTGCAAATTATCATTCTTTAGGCCTCTGCTCTTTCATTTGTTACATCACTGCTAGCAATTCTTTCTTGTGAACACTGAACCAATATATCCATTGAACTAGTCATATTGTTGTGGGAACCGCTAGAGTATTGATGCTTGTTGAAAACATTATTGTATCTCACTCTAGATTATTTGTATTCACTTTAGTTTTTGAATCAAGTGTGCGTTTATGTATGCGCAGATTTAATATGTGGCCTTGCTCAGACGTAGCTTCAGTTATTCTTATTTCAAATGCATAGCTTTAAGAGTTCACTGCTAAACAAATAGTTCATCGAGGCTTAGAAAACCATGTTCGCTAGTTTCTTCTCAAGGTTGCTTTCCCCCTTCTTTTGTTTTCGTAATAGCTGCAGATTTTTCATTGGTTTTCGAAATTTGTTGTTCTATTCATTTATGATAATACAAATATACAATATTCTGGGTTTCTATTCGTGGATCTCAGTGAACAAATATACAATATTCTGGCATTCCATTGAATATATTGTATAGATGCAAAAGAAATTTATTATTCATTGAACTAAACGAAAGTTAGCGCGAACTAAATCAAGTTTCCATGAAATACAATGCTTGCTTGAATAATAGAACATTGAACTTTAGCTCGCGCAACTTCCCTCAACTAGTAACTGCAATGGAGTTTACTTTCAAATGAAACGAATTGTCCCACGCATATGTGAAACTAAAATTGTTATGCGCATAGATAGGTTGTCCACTATTGACGAGACAAGTGCTACCAGTTATGTTCAAGATTGAAGGATCAATCTCTTCCACAGTTTGAAAGCCATCGCAACCTAGTACAGCATCCGTTATAGTGCATTCGAGATTGTTAGTCATCATTACGTTCCATTCTGGCTTATTTTGAACTAAATATCCCGTTGTCGACTGTGTAATACTCAATTCATCATCTAGAGTACTATATTGACAATCGCCTGGAATATTACCAAAAGTATAAGCACAAGATTAAGAACCAAAAGCAGAATAAGAACTCTACTAAAAAGTAAGCAACATGCGATTATGAAATCAGAAGAATGGGGACAAACTACATAGAGGTAAAAGTTCACCTCCCATAGTGAGACTGCAAAGGATGGCAATACAGAGAAACTTCAATATAGCTGACATTAACGATATAGACAGATATTGTTTTTCTTGCCTCGATGTTTGATGAAATAGAGGGATCAATCGAATACAATTTATAAGAGGTTGTGTGATGTAACAGTAAGAAATATAATTAATGCATACTTATTTGATTACGCATATGGATTACAATGCATAATTGCATTAACTGAAAACGAATTCGTACGTACCCCATCTTTATGGAAAGATATTTGTTTAAATTACAATGAGTAACATTCCCCAATTTTCTTTACGTTCCCTTCTTTTTTACATTTTTGCATGTAAAACTCGATATCTTTTGAGAACAGGAGAAAATTGAATGAACAGGAAGAGTCATTAAAACCTATGTACACCATATATTATGAATAAAAGTGGGGAGATATTGCAGTGATGACTAGTGTCTCACCATTATTGGAAAAGGAAAAAAAAAATCCTATCATGATATTGCAAGCATTTTACATAATTCGCATTCCTAAACAAAAGCATCATACTCCGGAACAGAACTACTGTTGTCTGCATTTTCCTTCTTTTTTTTTTTTTTTTTTTTTGAGAATAATCTATTTTCCATACTTGACACAGAATAAAATCAAAAGAAAAGTGATGATCGGGCTACTTGACTCGCCTTCCTTGTGAACTTGTATATGGCTATTTTCCGATGTTGATGTAGGCTAGATTGCAATTGATGCTTGTTATTGTACCTCATTCAAGATTTTCCACATGAATCATTTGAATCAACTGTATGTTTGCGCAGATTTAATATATGGCCTTGGTAAGATATAGCTTCAATTATTATTATTTTTATTGTTTTTTTTTTCAGGCATAGCTTCAGTAGTTCATGCACTGATAAACAAATAGATCAATGACAAGCTTAGGAACCATCCAAAATTCATTGTAAACTATAATTTGAACATTGATGATAGCTCAAAGCTAGTTTATAGGTAATAGTAACACTATATCACTGAACTATGAAATCGCTTCCTCTATAACATAGGTGAGTTTAAACTGCACTAGTATATATCATGCACATTGCGCATCAATCAACAACGTTTTGCTGATTCTTGGGCATGGATCACCAAACTTCTCACTTGATACAGAGACGGAGCATCTCCTTTTACTCAGACAAGCCTGAAAATATCAAAATATAATCAGATCACATAATTCAACATCAATATGGTAAATGCACAACTGCTCACCTTCTGTACAACCGCCGTAGAATCCTCTGAATGGCAGCTCCCGGTGACATAAGTTTTACAATCACCGGAAGGATTGCCATAGCTTGCATATAAGATTTTGGAAATGTAGCTATTTGGAGGACACCTGAGTTTCGCTGTTGGCCTTCTGCCGGGGTTCTGTGTAGTGTTATTTTGGTTCCCAGTCTTCTGATACAACCATGTGCTCACTGGGTGTAAATGTGTTTCAGACACAAGTGCACACACTTTTGCTACTGATACTTTGTCCAGAGATATCTTAACCGGGTCTCCAGTTTCTTCTTCAATGAGAACTAACAAGTTTCCAATTGGCTTAAGGAAAGATCGAGGTACATGGTACCTAAAATTCAAAGGGTATAGGTGACCTGTTAGCAGTCTAATTAACAACATGACATACCAATTGCAAAACTGTCTCATAAGAGATAAAAATTCATGATGAACTACAGTCTACATACCATGTCTGTGAAGGAGTCCCTTTTGGGGTGTGGAAGGAGACCCAATATCGACCAATGCTTTGACCATTGATCCAAACTTCACCCTTTCCCATGGAACCAAGATATAATGCAACAGGGTCATTTCCTGCTGGTGCATCAAATAAAGTCTGGCAATTGACCATGAATTAAATAGGTTATATATGGTGGAGGCGAGACAATATAGAAGACTATAGATTTCGATTTGCTAGTACAATTGAACGAAAGCTCTGCATTTCCATGGACATTCCTCCTTACCTTATACCATGTCAGTGGTTGTTTTGAATTGCTTAATCTGTTCCATTGAACTTTACTTGTGTCTGTATGGATTTGTAAGTTCTCTCCATGCAACCCGACCTTCAGAAGATATAAAGTAAATTCAAGAAGAGATTTTTTAAGCTAAGCAGTTGAACATAGAGATTATACATGCACCAAAGAAGATCACCTGGTATCCCCATGCATATGTGCCGAAATCTTTATCGTCAATCTTCACACTCTGTAACCCATAATCTCTACGCTCTAGATATGCTCCAGAGTCCTTCACATAAAAATTAAATTCGACTTCAATTTGCATGCAGACAACGATCAAAACCAGAAAATATAACTGACTTTCGAGTATACGTGTATTTTTTGTTTTCTATGATTGCATTTGAGAAAAAAAAAAATAGAAGGGAAAACAGAGGAGTAGGATATAAAAATACCGGCAGTCCAACCATTGCACTTAGTAGGGAGACATGGTTTATCCCCTTATTCAGAGTAATCTTATTCTCCAAGGAAAAACCTGTATTCCTGTGCACTCCATGTCCGGATCCTATATGATATAGCAAAGCATTTCCAAATAAGAAAGTGAATGATTGGTGATAAAAGAATCCTTCAGATATTGAGATGCAAACTTTACCTACAAGTACTCCGTTTACGAATGAATGCAAGATATGTCCGCGTGTTTGCACGTTTAATGTGGATTCTGGATTAGATGAGTCATGCTGAAAGCTGCATTTGCAAAACAGTTGTAAGGGTATTAGTAGATTACATGGTTGATTAATTTTCAGCCTACTTGATCCTCATTCTAGTTGATGGTACCTGAAAGTGTACCACAGATAATCAGAACGATCATTTGTAGTTCTCATTTGATCTACTATTATGTTCTCTCTTAGAGAGGTGTCATCATAAGTGGGAATGGCTTCTTTGTACTCTTGCCAATTCTGAGGTGAATCAAACTTTTGAGCTGGTGTCCATGATCTTGTTGCATGTTGTGCGCTTACCTGATGCACAAGCCATATGAATGACCAAAAGTTAGTATTTGCTTGCATACGAAATGGCATGAATGGTGGTGAGGACTATTTTACCTTTCCAGTGTTGAAAGCCACATTTTTACAGTCTGGTAAGATAATAATTGACTTTGGAGACAACTGATAAGGAGAGTTCTGAAATTGGACAGTGGCATCTTTAGAGCCATTGTTCACCAAGAAAGCAGCACATTCACCAGATTGAGCTTTGTAGACATAGGCCTAGTGCAAAAAACAAAAAACAAAAAACAAAAAAAAAAAAATGGGGTTGGTCATTTTTCTTCAAAGAAACTAATCACTGGCAAAGAAGATGCTTAGAGATTCTCATCAATGCTCTTACTGTTTGAAATTGACCCAAATTGACAACGGTTTGTTCTCCAGCAAGCAGAGGACTGATGGACAATTTCACTGCAGCATGCAACTCCTTGAGATGACTCCATTTTGGTTCCTTTGGTATACCTGCAGAACTCATCAGGTCGACAGTTTAAACATCGATCTATACGAAAAATTATGCCAGTGTGCCAACTGCCAAGGAAAAAGAATTGAAGAAAAATCTTACCATACTCATCAAGAGGAGCTTCATCGTAATAACTAGTAGTCACAAACTCGGAAGTTGTTCTTCCAAAATTGGTTCCTCCATGATACTAGACCAGAACATAATGCAAGTCAAACATCATGTTGTATCCTGGATTCAATTGGATTTTATTTTGATAAACATACCATGTAGTAGTTTACATAGCTTCCTTTATTCTTTGCAATAAAGAGTGCAACATGAAATGCAATATCTTCAGCTCTTCTGAGGTATGGTTCTTCACCATATACAAGGTATCTTCAAAATAAAATTACAAAACCAAATCTAGGGATTAGTTGGCTACAAGCATTGGCTAGCGGCCAGCCATCTCATTCAAAAAAGTTTGGAAAACGAAAATCGATATAGTTTTAAAATTCAGATCACAAAGACAGAAAAGACATACTGGCTTGTCCAGTCCTCTGTCCAAATTGCTGGCTTATTATGGGCATTTGGGCCAGCAAAGGTTTCTCCACACTTCATCCCATTACATGCATTGATCTGCAGAATCAGAACAAAAACCGAATTTATATATGGCCCAGATTGATGCAGCAATATAACATCTTAGACTACTAAGCAAAAAACAACTAGACAATTAGCGGGTTTGAAAGGCTTGAGGCTACTAACCACAGCGCCGGGAGCATCATTTTGCTTGCACATAACCCAGGGCACACCAGTTTGAAGGCCCTCTGCCATGGATGCAGCCCAAAGAACATAAGGAGGTCCCTTTTCATGAAACGCCGGTTCCACATTTTGGTACTCGTTCTCAATCTACACGCAGATTAGAAATGAGAAAGAGGCCTAACATCAACTTTTATGCGAAGGTTACAAGTTTTCGAGTTTCTGATGGACTTAAACCTGTGATAATATAATCGGTCCGCCTTGTGAAGCGTACAGTCCATTTGATTTCATTAGGTCTACTATTTTTGCTGTAAACCTCTGCATTTCAGCCTGTCATTAACAAAATGGTAACTCTGTTAGCTAATGTAGCAAACTTCTATTCCATATACTTCCATTGATGAATTGCATTATTATAGAGATAACAAAGAGATGAATCCCTTCAACAATAGAAGCTGATACCTTATACGGTTCATTATCAGACCGGAAGACAATGCCCGGAATGTTCCTTAACCAAACTGGAAAACCACTGCACCAACAACTCCATTACATTAACACGATATGAACAGTTGTTAATTACAGTATCAATCTGACGCCACACATTAAAACAAGAATCTACCGGGCCAACTGACAAAATAAAACATTAAACTTGGTGATCGGGACTAGTTTTACCCATAAGACCATTCACTCTCAATGAAGGGTCCAATTCTAAGGCACACATATAGGCCTTGTCTGTGGACTTCCTTTATAAAGGCTACTATGTCACGTCTTCCATTGAAAACAAACTGCCAAAAACAAATGTTACCCAGTAGCAGGTATCAGAGACAAATTTTAGGCATTGTTACTCTCGCCAATTAACAGATGATTAGATAAACTGAGAAAAGAGGGAGTGAAATCAAATTCTGACCTGTCCTTTTTGGGGTTCATGAAGGTTCCAAAACACGTATGTTTGTATCACATCTATTCCCCCTTCTTTAGCTTTGGCTATCAGAGATGGCCACATCTGAAATTACATGAAAAATTACATCAATATATAAAAAATTGAGTTGTCACCCCATAGCTTTCTCTGATTATGTGGTTATAAGAATTATCGAATATATGGTGTACAAAGAAATAAATCAAAGAAAATTCGTTTGTATGTATGTCACTAGAATTTGTCGTCTTATCTTCCCACACTAGGCAAGGGTTTGTAGATAAAACAAACAAAACAGGAAAAGAAAAAAAGGTGGTATGAAAAACCATGGCTGAATTGCATGATATATTTCGTGAAGAATTGGATTTGCATGATTGGGTGGCACCTCTCATGCTTCTTTTAGGTAGTTACCAAAAAAAAAAAATAATAATAATAATAAAGATGTCATAAAGTTGCACACACAAAAAAAAAAACCTACTTTTGAAACCAAAAAAAAAATCATAGCGTTTTGCGAAATATGATAAATGCGGTTGAAATATCCGACATTGAATCTTGATATACATGCATATAAGATGCGTTGCCATTTGCCACAGTTCCTAATATGGCATAACATATCTCTTGTACAAGTTATGTACGTGGTTCTTTCAGACGAAGACATCATTATCAAAATTATAGAGTAATTAATCTTCATTATCAACAAAAATACGTAACATAAATTTGATTTTATGAAATTAAGCATATCCCCCAGTTTTGGCCAATAATTTCCAAAAATTAATCATGCAGTAGTAGCTTTCCATGTGTAAAAACTCTCTCAACCTGTATTGTTTACCTACCTAGCTACCTAAAGTAGGACAGATAACAACGAGGAAAGAATGATTAATGAATCTTCCTTTCCAGTGAGAAAATTAATTATGTCAATTAATAAATCCTTCCTCACCAGTCAAACAAAGTAAAACCCAGAATTCGAAACGTAAAGAAACATGGATTCATTAAACTAATAGCAATTATAGACCAACCCAATGAAGAACAAGAAGGAGGAGGAGGAGGATGAGAATGCATGTAACCTGAGGAGTGCTTCTGGGGTAGTGAATGGAACCGGAGAAGAGAATCTTATGCTGACCGTCGATTATCAGAGACCGGCCATCGTAAGTGACGTTGTTGCTGCCGCCGGCGAGAGAGGTCTCCAGGTTCATAAACAACAATGCAAAACCACACAGAATATACCACACCATCTTCATGAGTTACCTGACACTTCTTCACGGAGCTCTGTCCTCAAATTAGGTCTCGAACTCTGAGGAGGAGTTGTGGCTGTGAAAAAAGCACTGTTTGATCAATATATCACAGTTCAAAAGATGATAGAGAAGAGAATAGAAAACTGGGTCGATATGTGAGATCAGAGGCTTGGACTCTTTAACAGCTCCATAGCTTTAATTTTGAACTCCTACAACAGCTCCGTTTGTCCTACTTATATATATGATGAAGTGGTTTGTCTTTGTCTGAGTCTCCATTAATTTGCAATATATATTCTTACCATATACATGGAATTTCTATAAATTCAGCAAATATGGTGAAATTTTTCTTTTTTTAAAGAATGGTAAAAATATTTATTAATTTGCCCGAAATTAAGCAATTAATATCGTTACCTTATAATTCAATGAATCCATTAATTTCATAGAGAAACTTTCTATCCTTGCACAATGATATCTGATTTTGTATCCGGAAGAATGGATTTTTCGCATTTAGGGTATTAATTAGTTATATAAGTTTCCAATTAAAATAGGCCAACATTTGGAACTTATCCCGGCAAAGAATACTTAAATCTTTACCGTCCATTTAACCCAATTCTAGAAATTTTTTTCCCAGTTACCCTATTAAGTTTTTTTTATTCTCCCTTACCCAAAACATTCTAAGAAGATCTTCCCTAATACCCATTACGTTTTTTTTTTTTGTTTAGACTATTTTACCTTCATCTCTTTGTTACATAGATATATATATATATATATATATATATATATATATATATATATATATATATATATATATATATATATATAGAGAGAGAGAGAGAAGTCATAGGAGACTTCGCCAGAGTCCTATCACCGGCAGCCAAATTCTAGTCACCGGCCGTCACCCACCGGAATTCTCTGAAAACCTCGTCAGGAGGTCCACAAAGAGGTCATCGGAGATCTCATAGGTTGTCGGAAAAGTTTATTGCCCCCAAATAGACATATATCGCCCCACAGAATAGGAACTAATCTTGCTAAAATTAGACAAATAAAACTTTGATTAAAGAAAAAAAAATTACATCAATTCAAGATGTCTATTGCCCCCAATAGATTTTTATTAACAGATCTCTATGCCCGCCAATATAACTTTTTTTTTTTCATTTTTCTTTCCTTCTGGGCTTTATGCCCCCATTTTACCAAAAAAAAAAACGAAACAAAGAAATTGATTTCGGCACCAAATCATTGTTCTCCTCCACCACCGGCGCACCAAATCATCGTTCAAATTGGCAATAGCCATGGAGGAGAGGGGGGGGAGAGAGAGAGAGGGAGAGAGAGAGAGAGGGAGAGAGAGAGAGGACTGGAAACGAACCCGCTAGAGGTGGCGTTGGGCCGGAGAATGGAGCGGGACTCAACGTCGGAGATGAGGTGGCCGTTATTGGCTTTGAGGCGATGCTGCGGGACTAGAAACGAACTCGACCATCTAGGTCGCAAACGGCAAAGGCCAGATCGTCGAAAGTGTAACGGCGCGGAGGAGAGAAAGACACGGCACGGAGGGGACAAAGAGGAAAGAGAGAGAGAAGAGACGGCGCAGTCGCAGCAGTCGAACTAGTGGTCGGAGAGAAGCAAGTGTTGATGACTTCGAAAGTGGCCGGAGAGAAGCGGGCGGCTAGGTCGAGGGAGGGCGGCATCATCTTCTTGAGGTGTGGATGTCATAGCTACGCCGGATATGGAGATCGGAGAGAGAGAGAGAGAGAGAGAGAGAGGGGGATAGAGTGGCATTATGTAAATTTTTAATTAGATTAAGGGTAAAATGGTCATTTAATTGTTAAATTGTGTAGGTATTAACGCAAGTTTTTTGATAAGCTAAGTGAGATAATTTTAGCTCATTTTAATGCTTGGGTCAAAATTTTTTTTTCTTTTTCCTTCTTAGAATATGCTAATTACCTAGTTTTGGTCGCAGAAATTGCTCCTCAACAGGGGCATCAAATAAACCTATGCAGTATCTACTGCCCTGAAAATTGGGTTTTGATATTTCATTAAATAAGCATGAATAGACGACTGGAGTTGCTGCTTGTTTTAAGGGACAAAAACTGAAAACCATGAAGCAATATTGCACCAGTCCTTATTTAATAAAGTAGCAAGCAATTGAATTGTGTTTGACTTGTATTGATACGCAATCCACCAGCTTACTTATACATATAAAAACCACCCGGTGAATGTTGAGAGTCGACCAGCCATATTTGTTTGGTTTCTTTATATATCTGCACAAATTCACTAAACTAATTAGGATCGATTTTAATAATTCACGGCTCAGGTTTCATGCTGAGTGATATTCCCGTTTGTTGTACATCGATTTTAATAATTCACGGCTCCGGTTTCTTGCCGAGTGATGTTCCCGTTTCTTGCTGAAGATATCTTCAATGATCAATATGAATATAAATTAAGTGTGATGATCTATTCAAAATTTCAAAGTGAGAGCATGTGACCAAAACGGTTGGATATGGAACTTGTGTGTCAGCTAGATATGTCTGCAACAAATGCAAATCAGAAACTACTGTCATGGATATGCAGCATAAGCATAAGTTGATGAACTAGCATGGGATCGGTTTGGATGAGACCTAGGAAATAAGAGTTTAGAAAGATACAACAACAACAACAACAACAAAAACAAAAACCAAGTCCATCGTCGTTGGGGGCTAGAATTATTGAGTTAGCAAGTGTGGGTTGTCCTCTCGTTGAATACTAGCGAATGGGCTGAATAATTCAGTAGTGTCGACCCTTACTAGGTTTTTTGTGTGCGCGCGCGTTATTAAGAGATCACTTCACGATTTTGCCTATTTACAGAGGGCAGAGTACATATTAAGGCTAGCATCTTATATAAGTTGAGCATATATCAAAGTTGTTTATGTGTTAGATGTACAGTTCTATAATGTCGCATATATGCAATGAATATATTTTGCTGAATCAACAAAATCAATTTTCATTCAACTCAAGTTAGAACGGCAAAAATACATATTTTCTCTTGCTAACTATATGTGCAAGTCTAGGGCATGACATGCTAGCACTATTCATTAGACAATCAGTGCTCACTTATTCAAGAGCGAGTCTGTTCATTATGAAAAGAAAACAAAGTAAAATAGGCTAAATCTAAATGACGCAAAAACTTAAATTTTCTCCTTGCTCATAGAATTAGGGTTAGAGCAACTCTAACAGCTTCCCCATATTTTGATTTAATTTTCTCTACTTTAGGGAAAAATGAATCTTTTTTACTCCAACAGATTCCCTATAACTATTCCTATTTTAGGGAAAGTGAGGAAAGAGAAAACCAAATTCCCTATATTTACAACAATCTCTAAACTTTTAAGAAATAATATGGAGATTTTAGAGATTCCTGTAAAAATTTTACAGGAATCTGTTGGAGTTGGAGAAGAAAAATATGTTAAAGGGTTGACTTTTGCTTCCCTAATATACATAAATTATAGGGAAAGCTGTTAGAGTTGCTTTTAGGAGATTTATAAGGATCAAGCCTATAGGATCCTAAATACGAAATCCCATATAGCCAGAACCTATCAATTTGTGGGCCCCAAAACCCCTTAACAGATTTGGGCCACCAACTCTCCATGGGCACCCCGACTACTTTAGGCACCCCCTCATCAATCTGGCAGTGCACCACCATATCCATGTCGTGGTCAGGGAAAATCTGTCATGAGTTCGGCAGTCCCTCAGGCACCATGGAGTGGCTAGAGCTCCCAAGCCACTCCAATCTCGGCCCCAGTCCGTTAAGCCACTCATGGCCTTCAAAACCAACTCTGATCTACTAACAAACCAGCATCAAGACACCCAGCCTCTTACCAGCATCGATATGCATCGAGAATCCTTCAAAACCTATGATTTGAGCCATGCCACAACCTCCATCAAAACTCCAGACTTGAGCATTGTCAGCATCGCCGAGGTTGAAATCTGTTGCCATGGATTGCCAGCTATCGCTCGACGGATCACCTCTTTCGAGATCCACAAGTGTCTCATCCTCCTCTTCCTCCATGCTCACAATTTCCGCCGAGTCGAGATCATTCCGGCAATGTGTGATTGGAAGGAAAGCACCCAAATCCAGACATGGAAGGGTTGTCACCGAGACGCATGAACAGTGAGGAGTTAAGAAGAAACAATCAAGTGTGGAGAAGGAACCCCCAATAAGAAAGAAAAACTCATCAACATCCTCTATTTCTTGTTCGTATTTTCATACTGATCACATGTTTTTTGTAGAGTTTGAGTCATGGCAAGCAAATGTTATATTACCTAGGGAAATTTTATTCGCACATCCCTAAATACTTAGGGAGTGTATTGTATATGGAATTAGTGGAACTTTTAAAGAAATCTATGAGATTTAAAAGTCTGAGTGTATTTAATATAGACTTTTAGAAGTCCATGAAAGTCTTGAGGTATATGATTTAAAAAACTTCATGAATTCCATCAAAATCTAGGGGTATTCAATTAGACTTTTAAAAATGAATAAAAGTACAGAGGTATTTAAAATATCATTCATACTTATGGAATTAGAAAATCATGGATAATCATAGATTTTGTAGTGTTAACTATACATATCAAACTCTAATAATTTTCCAGCATCTAGACCAAAGATTTGAAAAAGTCTATCAAAGTTCATTCGTAAAAAAAAAAAAAAATTATCAAAGTTCTTCTCTCTGCGCGCGAAGAGGTTGGTCATTCATCATCTCTCTTTCTTGATTTTTTATCTTTTCTCTAATCTTTTATGATATAAACGTTTTTTGATACCCAACATGTCATTGTAGTTGTTGAATGTGATTTTTTTTGTTTTTCAATTGTGATGCTTCGAACTCTAATAGCAATAAAAATGATTTATGAAACCCTAAATCCCAAATATTGTGGTCTACCCCTAAAACCTTTTAAAGTGTTGCTATGACATACTAAATTTTATCTTATTAATTATTCTCATCGATTTGAATTTATATTATGGTTCAAAGAAAGGTTGAACAATTGAATTTCAATTGATTGATTATAGATAAACACATTGACCAATATTGTTATGATATATATTAATTGGCGAAAACAAAATTGATGAGTATAATTAATCATAAACATCAAATGATCTATATTGTATCTTTATGTTATTGGAAGATTAGGAATGAGAATAAACTAGCTGGACAGAGTAACAATTATTCATTTGAGTCAATTTCTGTTAGAAGATACTTGAGCATTGAATAGGCAACGGGTTATTATCTTGTTTTGTGTTTGAGCTGCATTGGTTTTGTATTTTGTTTTTATATTCTGTACGTGCTAGGAAATCTGTAGAAGTCATTCATAATAAAGTATATAGATTTGCATGAATCAATAAAATTATGTTGCTAAAATCAATGGTTTTAAAAAATCAATAACAATCCATCAACTTTTTAAACAGTCTGTGGATTTTTCAAAAAGTCTGTCATTTAAAAAAAAAAATTGCACAAATCCAAATACAATACACTTCCCTTAATACACACCTCTTACTTAATACACCACCCATTTGATTTCTTATTCTATCATTTTATTAAATACATCACTCAAACCACCTAAATTATCCTCAAATCTCAAAATTTTATATAAAATCACTATATATAAATCAATATTAAAATCATCATGCTAAACTTTATCATAATCACAACATTCTATATATATCATAATAAATTTAAATGCATTTAATTATCAGAATCATCATAATAATTTTAAATTTCTTTCAATTATTATCATGAGACCGGATCCCAACTAGGTTTATAATTACATTGTTATTATTTTCTCTCCATTAGTTATCATGAAACAACATATACAATCATAAGGATTTTGTAATGCAAAATTGCTAGTAGTCAAGCTTGTAGAAGAAGATACCAATTAGGGTTTATATATATCATACTAGGTTTTATTTTCTTTCTATTAATTACCAAAAAACAATATGAATGATCATAAGAATTTTGTAATACATAACTGCTAATAACCAAGCTTGTCATGAACTCATGACAAATATTTCAACTTGAATTTATAACAATATTAAAAGCTATTAAACATATTCCAATTATAGTTCATTTTCTAATATGAATGTCTTTTCAGCCATTTTATTTACCTATATAATCTGATTGTAAATGTAAAAAAATTAAATGTGTATTAAGTATTTAGGGATGTGTTATAAAATTTCTCTATTACCTAAGTTGGGTTAGATGATACACTTTTCTTTTAGTTTAAATGAGACCTTAGATAATGGAATTGAGTGAGTGACGAGTTGCAAGTGTAAAGGAGATGGTGACACTTTTGAAGTTCAAATATGCTCCTCAAATTAGTTTATTGGATTTATAGAATTGCAGTTTCTTATTTCTTAAGAAAGAAATAAAATAATTTATGGGAAAACTATCGCCAGTGATACAAATATATATATTACAGACATCCGTAACTTTCAAAATCTGCGGATTTGCAACGTTAGCCATTGGATGTGGTTAAATGAAGCTCCACGGCCATGATTTAAGCAGCAAAAAAAAATGGCTAATTGATACGACCCGGATTTAATATAAAACCCACCTGCAAAGGTTTGAGTTGAATCTTGATGGTTCTCAAGTTGTCTTCTTTAGAACAAAGAATAGCACAACTTCGTCCGTTTCTTCAGTCCTTCAAGCCCACCTTAACTCCCCAACTCCCGACCTGAATTCAGGTACTTCAAGGTTGCTGCGTACTGAAGAGCTTCACTCCTTCAATCCTTCAAGACCACCCCAAGTCCAAATCCAGGTGACCAACCGACCACGATCGTCGAGCAAGGCAGCAAGGTGCTGCATTCCTTTCTCTTCTTCTCTCAGAGTCTCAGAGATCGAAGGCTCCTTCTCTTCTACCGCTCTTCTTTTTTGGGGCAATCGATTGAATGTAGTGTAAGATTCAATTTTGTTGTATTTATTCAATTCAATTTGGGGAAATTTTTAGGGTTAAGAATTGATGTTGATTTCAATTTCGTTGGTGTTGATTTAGGCTTTGCTGACTTGCTCTGGAACACTGGAAGTCTGGAACGTGTTGTCTTGCTTACAATTTATTGTGGGTTTCTTCTCTTTCTTCCAATTCGATGTAAGGAACTGACTCAACTGAGGACTGAGCTAGTGGGACACAATGGTTTCGAATTTATTGGTATGGTTTTAGTTTAATTTTCTTATTGGTATGGCTTTTAGTTTGATTTGTTATCAAGTTTTACAATTGATGATAGTTGGAAATTGTGTGATGCAATAATTCAACACTCTGACATGTTAATTTAACGTGCTCTGTTTCTAGATGTTGTGGGTTATGTTCTCTTGCCATCGAAGTTGACAAGTTGTTAACTTGGCATCAGTTCGAGCAATGGCTCATCCATGTTTAAAATTGAGAAACTCTTCATATTTCTCTCTCTTTGTGTACCTATTAGATTGTTGTTGGGATTTTGCCAATAGGATGGATTCAATATGGTTTGAGAAGATAGGATAATCATAGGGTTTATGAGAATAGAGACTAGACTGGTACCTTTGGACAACAATCTAATACTTTCGGTTCTTTTCTGATCGCATTAGACTGCTGTTTAGATTCTGCTAACTGTTTAGGAAGAAATATAAAGTACTCACTCCCAATTTGGCCAAGTTAAGTGTTTGTCAAGACTGAAAATACTTATGGGATTTAGAAGTTTATTAGTAGCTTGAGTTTTGGGATTCAATAGTTCAACATAAAACATCACCTTCCATATATCTTCCTTTATGTATGCTTCTGTGCCTGAGCTAAGTCAGCTTTATCTTATATTAATTGAAGGTACAAATGCTAATACTTGTTACATCTATGCAGATTATAGCATAGTGAACGATGACCAAGCATCACCCTGATTTGATCATGTGCCGGAAGCAACTAGGGATTGTCATTGGGCCGCTCTGCCAGAAGTGTGATGGGTCGTTGTGTTATCTGTGGAGGAGTTGGGATTTCTGATGCTTACTATTGCTCATTCATAGTTTTTGTGGAAAGAACTATTATGTATGAACAATTATGTATGTTAGATAAATCAGAACAATTGTGGAAAGAAAAATTATGTATATGTATGTTAGCAATTCAAATCCACGATCTTCACCTGCTTTTCCTCTTGCACAGTTTCTAGCAATTAGTGATAAGGTGGTCATCTTGGTACACAAGTTACCTTCTAATCAATACATCACACATCACCTGCCAATTGTTCACATGCTGCACTCTACATTTACAACCCCAATAGAACACTAGCTCAAACAAGTTCTCATACAAACATACGAAGAAAAATTGCTCTTTTGGAGCATTCTAAGAAAAATTGCTCTTTTTTCCCCTCTTTTGGAGCATTCTAAGTGATGCAATTGCTCATTTATTTCATTATCAAGAATATAAAAAAGATGAACTCAGAATTCTTACTAAAGCCAAATCCTCAATGAAACAATAAAAGGGAGCAACAATCAGATGCAGATAAGTCAATCAGCATCCATCAACCCATATTTCATTTCTTTCATTATCAAGAATATATAAGGATAACAGCGATTTCTCCATCTGTTGTAGAATCCAAGTCGATGATCTTACCTCAATATCCAAAACTATTGAATTGTTCACAAAATGGCAGACAACGATAGCTAGTTAATATAACATAGCAAAGAACAAACGTTTTCTGCTCAATCTGATCGCTGCTTTATACTTTGCTGCTATGCTGCAAAACCAAGGACAAACTTTTTCTGCTCAACTCTTTCCTTCTTTATACTCTGCTGCTATGCTGCAAAAAACAAGTCTTTGAGATAAAGTCTCTTCAAAAGCAGGGGAACTTAATTGTCATCATCTTCATCGAAGGAACTGGGGTCCTCATCTTCATCAGTTGATATTGGCTCGTGATCATCTACATCCTTGTCCGCATATTTTTGAAGAACAGAACTACATGAAAATAACATCTAATTAACTACATCCCCTTATAAAAAATGAAATTATACAAGGAATAAACAAAGTTCTTCACAACATTACCTATCGTCAGGCATATTAAGCGCCGGACATTTCCGTTTATCATGTAATTGCCCTTACAAACCACATCCATGACATTTCCTTGTACTACTTCTCTTTCTCTCTGTCTTCTCCTTTGACTTCTTAAGCCTTTTTCCAGAACCCTTTGCTTTGATAATCTTTGGCTCATTATACCTATAATTTTTCATTGCAAAACAATGAAACCACATAAAATTAAACTACATGAACTTTACAATTTTATAATCAAGGCAGTGAATGAATGGCAAACCAATTAAACTAGATTGATAATTACACAAAGAATCCCAAACCAAAGTCAGCAGAGAAACCAGTTTTAGCTTTTATCGATTCAAGGCCCCATCATCCTGACCAAATCCAAAGTCAACAGAGAAAGAAGACAGAACAAGCTTTTGTAAAATCTATACCTGAATTATGAGTGCCTTTGTCCTTAAAACCAAAGGGTGCAGCAACAGTTTTCTCTCTCCCTCTTCAGAAACATCACAGGGAATCAAAATATTTTAGAGGTAGAGGGAATGAAAGAGCGGGAGATCAAAGAGATCAATTGTCAAAAAAGCGGGAGTTCGTCGAGCTTAGTTCCAGGTTGGTCTTATATAAGACCCGGGTCGGATCCATTATAATCTCCAACCCGTATGACCCATGCCTTCTTCTTTTAATCATGGCCGTAGAGCTTCATTTAACCACATCCAACGGCTAACGTTGCAAATCCGCAGATTTTGAAAGTTACGGACGTCCGTAACTGAGAATCATTGATATATATATATATATACACACACACACACACACAGTCCGGCTACACTAAGGACGTCCTTAGTTTTTCTTAGGTACGGATTTCCGGTTTTCACCCACTTTTCGATCATATTTTCACATCTTAACCGTTCCGTTTTTAAATCCTAATGTATAGATCACCTCTGCAAATTTTCAGCCAATTTGGTGATCGTTAAGGCATCTAAAATTGCAATTTACCATTATAAATACGAACAGTTCCGGTTCGACAGATTCTGTCCGTTCGTGTAAATTGCAGTTTTGGATGCCTTAACGATCACCAAATTTGCTGAAATTTTGCAGGGGCATATATACATTAGGCTCTAAAAACTGAACGGTTAAAATGTGAAAATGTGATCGAAAAGTGGGTGAAAACACTAAATCCGTACCTAAACCTTAGGTAAGGACATCCTTACCTGAGAAAAATCCTCTATATATATATATATATTGCCAATGTCTATTGCATCGACAAAAGGTTATTAAATTTTGAACTTTTATTTTGAAAAACTATTGCCCAAAAATGTTGATAACTCCTGCCCACAAACCATTCGTAGGCGTCTTCGAAGTTTTATTTAAATAAACTATTTCCGATAACATTTTTGTCAGCAAAAGATTGAAAGAGATTCTCAACGAAACTTCATTGGTTAGGAAATATACTACCAATGAATTGTTCGTCAGTATAAGGTGTTTTTCAATAAGTTGAAAGAACAACTATTGCCCGCGAAGAGTCATCTATAGATCGGGATCTTATAACTTTTCTTTTCAAAAACTATTACTGACGACATATCCCTTATTAAAAGGCTGAAAACTATCGCCGACGAAACTTCGTATGTTAGGAAATATAATATAGACGAAGGTGTCAAAAGTTGTCTTTCAATTTTCAGTTAGAATAACTATTTCCAACAACTATTAAAAAAAAATTCCAACAAAAAATCGCCGCAATAGTTTCAACATCTGCCAACGAAAAATGATTAACATGATCATGTTATTTTATCATTTTCACCCTAGCCGTGTATGCGCAAGCACAGAGAGAGGGGGAAGAAAAACCCTAGCTTTTGACTTGGATGCTGTGGATGAAATGGCAGTGCGTCTTGCAGCCTCGTTGGGACTGGCTGATGGCCGTAAGCCGGTGGATCTCAGGCCACCGAAGGGGGAAGGTTTGCATCGGTCGCAGACGTTTTTGGTTGGAAAACTGTTGACAGCCCGCGCTTATAACAAGCGCTCCTTCATGGGCATGTTTCACCATTATGTAGGCTCAATGGTTGGTATACGCCTACTATACGGCCCAGGCACACGGGACCAGTTTCTGTCACCTTGACGGATCCATCGGTCGTAGTCGCATTCTTTGGCGTAGTCCATGGGGATTTGATCGAGCACCGGTGGTTTTGGCGCCCTATGATGGCATAAGAGATCTCATGCAGGTACAGCTGTCATCTCTCGCTTTCTGGATCAAAGTGAGGGGAGTCACCGGTGTATCATTCTGACCGGTGTTTGAGTGTCTTGGCAGTGCTCTGGGCCAATTTATACAAAAGGATACTATGGAATTCGATGTTGGTTGAATCCGGATTAGGGTTGGCATTGATCTGCTGCAACCGGTGGTGCTCCATCGGAGTTTCACGGTGGAAGATGGGGTGGTTGTGGACTTTGATTTCTTCTTTGAGAATCTGTAGGGCAGATGTTCAGAGTATGGATTACTGGCTCATGTTGGCTTGCTCTGTGTTGGGCCACCACTGCCGAAAGCTTTGAGTTATGCAGCGCCGCCGGCAAGGCGTAATCTGGAACGCGTTTTGGCTCAGGTGGAGGCTACACCGACTTTGGGAAAACCTTTGGTGTTCAGGGCCCAAATACAAAGCTCAGAGACGAAAACCCGTACAGAGATTCACGTTCATACTGGGAGGGTAGAGAAGGCTGCTGACAAGACGGTGGTGTAACAAGACAGGAATGGACCGAAAAATGTGGTTCAACAGAAGGTTGTTGTTTAGCAGGAGACTGAGGTTAGACCTGAGGCTGTAGTGCCGATTGGGAATGAGTTACTGTCGGTGGAATCTGGACCGGTTCAAGCTGCTGCAGCAAACAAGGTTTTGGAAGTTGTGGCTAGTATGGTTTTGGATGAGACTGCAACTGCAAATACAGAAACGGCTTCGGTGTCGATGGTCAATCACAGAGACGGCTTCGGTGTCGATGGTCAATCATTGCCAGAAACGAGTTGATGATGATGATGTGTCACCCAAGAGACTAAAGTTGAGTTTGGATGTGGGAAGAACAAATCTGGATGTTGTACTAATGGGGTTGGCTGTTTTGAAGAAGGTGTTAGACACCAAGGAAGAGAGGTAGACTGAGGGGAGCCAAGAATAAAACCAAGTTAGATGTTAAGGTGGTGAAGAAGTCCCCAAAGAAGAAAGCAGAGTCTTCAAGGAAGATGGGGAAGCTGATCAATGGCTTACCCCAATTCAGCATGCCAAATGAGGGTACTAGCTCCACTCCTGTTAAGGGAACGGAGCTTTATGTTGTCTAGTTTTTTTATTTAGTTAGAATAATGTTTATGCTAGTATAAGTGTCTTTATGGGCCTTCATAGAATTACATAATTCCAACGTATCATAATTGTGTGTTCGGTGTTTGGAATTAAGTAAAACATAGTACCTACGAGGCGAAGTGTTTTAGACATTGATAGCTCAGGGTAGTCTAATTCTTTATACTATTCTAATCTATGAACTAAGGTCATACAACTAGTATGAACTCTTTATTAAAAAAAAAAAAAAAAACCATCTGCCACAAGAAAAAAATCATCGGTTAGGAAATATGCTGCCAGGAGGCCGGAGGTGCTTCAAACTTTTATTTACGAAGGGTTTTGATTTAATAAACCTCGCTCTAGCCCAGCCCAGCCCAAAACATATGGCCCAATCTGTATTAAGAGTTTAGCAGAATACAAATATTGAAAAAAAAAAAATTAGGAAGAGCTGGAGTAACGAAGAAGAAATAAAAATAAAGTTTCAATCTTTGTTTAGTTTTCTTCTTCTGCAAAAGCATTCGCAATTTCCCACAAAACCCTCTCCTTCAGTCTCTAGTGAAACCAATTTTCCGGCGGTCTAATTTCCGATGTCGGTAAGTTCAAGCATCTATTACACACTCAGACGCCTAGGGTTTTACAAAATCGAGCAATGATTTGATTTTTAATTCGAATTGTTTTTTTTTTTTTTTCACAGATCTTCGAGTATAATGGCGGTGCTATAATCGCAATGGTGGGGAAGAACTGCTTCGCCATCGCCTCCGATCGCCGCCTCGGCGTTCAGCTCCAGACAATCGCTACCGACTTCAAGAAGATTTACAGAGTCAGCGATAGGCTCTTCCTCGGCCTCTCCGGCCTCGCCACCGATGCTCAGACTCTGTAAGTTTGAATCGCTTGTTAGTCTCTTAGGGTTAGGGTTTGTGAGTGTTGAGTTTGGATTGTTTTAATTTTTTGTTTGGGTAATTTCGGTGAAGGTTTCAGAGGCTTATGTTTAAGCACAAGCTGTACCAGCTGAGGGAAGAGAGGGATATGAAGCCTGAGACTTTTGCTAGTCTCGTCTCGGCTATTCTCTACGAGAAAAGGTTTGTAATTTGGTTCAATTTTGATTGGGTTATGGGTATGCTTGACCAATTTGATTGGTATTGTGTGTTTTAGCTTAGTAAGGAAAAACTAGGGTTTTTACAGTAATTGCATATGAATCCCAAGTGTGTTCTCCTTTTTGTTGATTTAGGTTTGGTCCATACTTCATTCAGCCTGTGATTGCTGGATTGGGAGATGAAGACAAGCCGTTCATTTGTACTATGGATTCAATCGGAGCCAAGTAAGTTTGTTTTCGGTTTTTATGTTATGAATTTCTCATGATTTTAGAACTGCCTGGATGACTTCAAAATAATGTTTCCAAATTTTCTGAATAGGATAAAGATGCATGCTTTTCTACTACTTTTGAGTGTATATGCTTACATGTTAATTTGCTTCCTATGGTGATGCCATTTGTGCTATGTATATTCAGGGAACTGGCGAAAGATTTCGTTGTTGCTGGCACTGCATCAGAGTCCCTATATGGTGCTTGTGAGGCGATGTTCAAGCCTGACATGGTTTGTTTCTGTACTCAACTAATCAAGATTCGTTAATTGAACTGCTTGTATTTTTCTATATATCAGGTTTTTAATTTTAGATACCTTAGACCATCATATATGTTCAATACAAGTAACTGTCAAGAACTTGGCTACTCCAGAAATGTCACAGTGCCATTATAAATTAGTTAACTTAATAAACTGTGTTGATTGCCATGAGTGGAAATTCTAGAAGTGGTACATAACGGGGATATTAAAATCAAAGAGAAGACAAGCTAGAGATATTCTCTGTGGTGTACCTGTTGTGAAGGCACTAAAGTGCTAGATAATAGAAACAAGCTTTTGGAGAAAAACAGTAATAATGATTCTGGGGATTTAATAGGGCATTACTTTTGTCATAGTTGCTCTAATTGGTTGGAAAATCATACAATGAATTACAATTGAGCAGTGGTAACAAAAAGCAGTATGATTTCTAATGAATTGTATTTGTAAATTGTCCTTCAGGAACCTGAGGAATTATTTGAGACTGTATCTCAAGCACTTCTATCATCAGTGGATCGAGACTGTTTGAGTGGATGGGGTGGCCATATCTATGTTGTGTAAGCTTCTTCTTATTCCTTACTTTTCCTCTTATTATGTAATTGCTATACGAAGTATATCCAATACAAACTCTTTCATCTTAATAGCTGCTAAAGAAAGCAAGTAAGATATGCCTGTTGCAGTTGAATATAATGTTAGGGAAACAATTTGTCAATGCCATAACTTTGGCAGGAAGATTGTTCGCTTAATTTCTTTAGTGCTATGTAAGAATTGGTATGGTTCTGTATCCTTGGGGCATACTGTTGCAATGCCTATTGTGACAGAGCTGTAAATCTACTTAGAAAAGAGAAGGGACTAAAATTTAATAATAGCTGCTCTTACCATAACATACATTTATTGGTGATGAAATTGAGCATTATTCAAGCTTTTTCTTCCTTTTTATGCCAAGAATCAATTTCTAGGGAAGACTGACTTTTTAATCCAGTCTAAATGATTTCTTCTTCACCTTCTAGACTTCTAGTGGATTTCATCTCCATCTTTTGGTCTCCTTGTATGTGAGAGGTATTGCTGCTGTCTAATATGTATATTCACTCTTCCAGGACGCCAACCGAGGTGAAGGAGAGGATCTTGAAGGGACGGATGGATTGATGCTTCATGGATGTATTGAATCCTTTCCTCCTCATGTTTGTCAGTGACTTCAATGGGCAGCTATAAGCTCTTGTGGTGATTCAAGGCTCTATGTTCTGTGTTGACCAAACTATGTAATTTTATCATATCAGATTTTCACTTGAGGTATTGTTGGGAAGTAATTCAGATGTGCTTTTTAGTTATACAATCAGTACGGTCTTAAATGTTTCTTATTGAGAATGCACATTTATCCAGATATATTGCTTGTCTGATACATTTTGTCAGCTGGTCCTAATTCTTGACCAGTGGAATGTACTGTGATGGTTCCTTGATTCTTTTGCCCAGTATTCATTATATTTCTAAATTCTGCCCGAGGATTATGTAATCCCACGTATTCGGGAAAAATTGAATATGGATCTTGTGGAGTTTTAGATGGTTTATTGCCGTAGGCCAAGCAGGCTCGCTTTTAACTGAGCATTTAGTTCAAATATAGTTGGTTTACCTATGTGCCACTGTGGCTAATCCTTGTTTTGATTATTATTATTATGTGTCAATAGATAGGTATGTAATGGTGTTTTTGGCATACGTTATTATCAATGGAATTATCATTATTTCTATAAAAAAAAAAAATTAATACGGTGTTACTATGTTGTGCTCTTAAACTTTTGATGTGTAGGGGCTTATACAGGTCTATAATTTACGTAGTATAGGACAAAGACTCCCCCAATCAGAAGCCACCTTTCTTTTGGATCAGGCCTGCATTTGTGTAAATGGACCCAAGAAACTCTTGAGCACAATTACACAAAAAACAATACAGTTATTCTGATGGCGTGCTTTTCTACTAAGACAGATTGACAGGTGAATTATGTTTTAGGAGTACAATATTTTGACATCCTGCGAATATTTTGAACCAACTTTGGATGTGTTCATGGATGAAGATTGCCTTTGCCTAGAGGATAGGCAATTGTGTAGGGTACAAGTCTTAACCTAGGACTTTAATCTTGGAACAAGAGGTAATAAACTAATAACTTGTGGGAGATTATTTTCGTTAGCAGAAGACTCTGAACTAAGAATATTCTTGGAATACTGAAATCCACGATAAATGGTTTCCCATTGCTTGCCATGGAAGTTTACCTCTTCTCTAAAGAAACCTCATAAAGTAATACCTCCATATTTCCCTCATATACCTGAAACGAATTGTGTTACAGGCACTGTGCTGCTGCAACAGATTGATCATCATAGTTTCCAATGGAGGGAGAAGAAGAGACCAAGCAATCAGATCCGCGGAGCTTAATCCCTTTCTCCGAGCTCAACCAAGTCAGCTTGGATTTCACTCTAGCCATGACTATGCACGAACAAGAGCACGCATACAGGATGCTCGAAACAATTGAAAGTGAAAGCGAAGAAGAAGATGAAGAAGATGATGATGATCAAATTCATGATGTCGATGATGATACTTCTTCCTCTGATGAATTCTATCATCAAGATGATGCTGATTTCTTTGATCTTCTCGGGGACGAAAATGGAAGCGACAGTGACCAAGAAATGGAGGAAGATGATTTTGGTGATCTGGATGTGGATGAACTAACTTATGAGGAATTGTTAGCACTTGGAGAGTACATAGGGGAAGAGAGAAGAGGTCTGCCCAGCAATGAAATTTCTACATGTTTGCATCCCCACACATACAAATTATCTCCAATTTATCAGAGCAAGAATAGCATTATTGATAAGTGTGTGATATGTCAGTATGAGTATGAAGATGGTGAGGCTTTGGCTGCATTGCCTTGTGAACACCCTTATCATTTGGAGTGTATAAGCAACTGGCTTCAGATTAAAAAGTGTTGCCCTATTTGCAGCACAGAAGTTTCATCATCATCCTCATCATCATCCAAAACCAAAACTGTATAGCTGTCTTTTAGGAATATGGATTTCATTAATTATTGGCTTTGATTGTATACCTGTAGATGCATGTACAAGATGTCTCTTCTTAACCCTATGCAAGAAATAAAAATGATAGCTTATAGTTTACCTAAAATCCAGGCATCTAATCTGAGATTGTTCTGTAATTCTATTTGTACAGAAAAAACCACGCAGCCTTGTATTTTCAAGGCTAATGAGGAAAGCTTCTATAATGTATTCTCTCATAAACTACAAGTTTTAAGATAAAGTGATAAACTCTAAATACATGCAATCACTCACAACAATGATGGGTCATTAAAAGGCAAATAGAATCCTCCTCATACTCGAGTTTCTTCCCTTGATTTTAAGTGTTTGTTTTTTTAATTGTTTACGACAATGTGTTTGGATAAAATATTTCAGAGGGAAAAGATTTTCCAAACGAGCAAGCACAATGCAACATAGATGAGGAGCCAAAGCCCCAGAAACAACCAAATTCAACAGCCTGCTAGTGCATGCTTTAAGAATAAGTTAAAGCAGAAAACATATCATATCTTGAAGAGCAAGGAAAGCAGCAAGTTAGATGTCAATTTGTCAAAGCAGCCTTTCTTATCTTGTCCACCAAGAACATAAACAAATACCAAAATTAAAGAATTTTAATTATCAAAACCACACGATGGCACAAACAAGAAGGAGAAGTCTTTGAAGAAAAATAAAAAAATAATAATCGATTTCAAAGTTTGAAAGTTCGAAGGCGCCGCCTTTAGCATAGCGCAGCTGCCATTGGTGGTCTCAGTTTCTTAGTCTCAAAGTCTCGGTAGTCTTGGGGCAGGTCTTATCTTGTCCCCAGGCAACATGCCAAAACAGATCTAAAAAAGCCTTAACTGGACACGGACTAATTTGACAACCCGGATGGGAAATAAGTTTAGTTTAATGTATCTAAATTGGAATGGTAAATATAATATTCATATAGAGTAGAACAAGAGCGTCAAGCATGGAACTGATGAGAAGTTCTTGTCCTTTGTGGTGCACACTTTAGCGCTTAACAAATATATTTCATATATAAAGACGAAACATAAAGGAATACGAAATTGACAATTAAGTTTTGTTTATTTCTAGAGTTTATGAGTATTACAGGGACGAGTAACGATTATTCTGATTTGTATCACTCTCACTATTTGATGAAGTTTATCAACATCAGTGATTTACAATCAGTATAGTGTTTTAATTGTTGTTAACATCAATGATTAATAATCAATCATGCTCATAGATTCTATTTGTTACTTGAAATTTACCGGTCAAAACCTTAATTTTTGTAAGCATATAACAATAGTTCAAAATCTTAATTTCTTGCAAACATATACTATTTTGAGGACTCATGTTACAAATTCGATAACTCATATAGTAACTAGAAAAGTCTTCGTTAATGTAAATAAGATCTTCATCAAACTAAAATATGTTCTTGAATGAGTTAATAAATACTAAAATTAATTATTATATGTATTTCATATATTAACATACCGTAAAATTTTCCGCATTGATTTATTTATCAATTTTATACAATGGTAGATGGGGAACCGAACAACCGATGATCAAACACTTTTAACTTATAAGATACAAGATTCATTTATAGACCTTATGATCTTAATTAGCTTTCAGAATTCACGTGAAAACAGCACAACCCTTGGAAGCCAAGTTATTCAAATGGCGCATAATGCGTACCCCAGAATATCGTTCTATCAATTCTCAAGTTGCAAAAACAACATGAGCAAGTTGTCAATTTCCGGCGGCCACCATTAACAAAAAGATTTCAAAATATTAATCTAGGGATTAACCCTGCACAGAGTTTGTGACTATATCTTTGGAGGTGTGGAAGAGAATGAAGAATGGGACAAATTGGCGGCTAACTTTTGAGTGCGGCCCCTTTGGATTTGTGACCCTTTTGTCATCAGGGTAGCTGTAGTCAATATTTTGACAAAAAAGGATCGATTAAAAACGTGTTCATTTCACTTGGTCACTTTGCCCCAATTTCTCGACCCACATAAATTTAGAAACTACGACCAAAGTTTCTCTGTGCTAGTTCACTTGTGCTTAAAGTAGTGTCTAGATTATAGTAATTTTAGGATCGTGATTAGATATTAGTCACCCACATTCTTCCTCTGGTTTCACACCCCAGACAAAATGCTTCTATTTCTCTTAGATTAGTGTGGAAAGTTTTTACTAAGCATTGATTAATTTGGAGACTGATTAAAGATCACACCACTAACTTTAGAGTTGAAAAGAAGCCAGGTTTCTCCTTTAGCCAGAGCAACCTTAAATTTCTTGGTTAAGTGGACTTGATACGTGATGCCTTGTTCTTTTTATTTGCTCGTGCAAATTAGGAAATGAGTGGAAAACGAGAGCAACATTGACATGTTTACTCAAGTAATTAGATGAACAGAAAAAAAAAAACTCCTGGAGGATTCACTAGCCTTTTATATGTGGATTAGTAACATTTGATTTCCTTTGTGCTAGTAACACGTGAGGACTAAAGAATCATAACTTCTTTTCTTTTCTTTTCATTTCAGGGTAAAATAATGCTTTTGAAAAAGTTAGATGTAATACAAAAATGTAATATACGAATGAATTCGACTTTTTTTCTTTGAAAAAGAGTTTGTGTTCTAACTTTTTTTTTTTTTCATGCCATGTAATATACTATGGAATCACCTTTCTGAAATCAACTCACGAACCATCAATTATTGTGTAATTTAGGGCTTAGGTGTTGGGGGGGCATGAAGCACCTTCCAGAATCCAACAGGGAGTAATACCAAAAAGAAAAAGTAATACCCAATGGGGTTGGTCTATTGGAACCATAATAGGCTATAAGTGGGGAGGACGCTATATAGATTCTCCTGATAACAGGAGGTTTCTAATTTGAACCCGCTTATGAAAAACATCTCTTGGGGAGGGGTCATACCCAAATTACTCCCGGCACCGGAATGGTAGCTCACTCAACCATCATTTTTGTAACAGAAAAAAGAAAATAGAATGAAGGTGTGTCCTTTTCTTTTAGCTCAAATCCCTTGATACTCTGGGTTATTTTTTAGTCTTTTAGTATTCAATTACAATTGTTATAATTTTAAATCTCAAATTTTAATTACAATTGTTATATTTTCACTTTTATAATATATATATACACACGCAACCCGTTCTGAGGCGGATGTCCGCACTATCCCAAAATTACTGAAATCGATGCTTCTGCAGCGATCAGGCACCAATGGCGGTGCAAATTTTTTTTGGATGGAGACCGAAAGCATCCTAGACAGCTTCACCATGAAGATGAAGGCCAAGGAGTACGAGGCCGAAGGTTTTGGGCAGCGACCTCACTTGAAACTTCAAGATCGACTGCATACTAGTATCCGGTGAGTCCACCAACAAGAATAAAGGTCAAGATCGACGTTCAGTCTCCATTCGGCAAGATTCGCTGCGTCGTCGGCTCCTGATCACTACAAAAGCATCGATGTCCACACTTTTAAGGCAGTGCGGACGTCCGCCTCATATCCTCTATATATATATATATATATATATATATATATATATATGATTTTTCTCAGGTAAGGATATCCTTAGTTTTTCTTAGGTGCGGATTTGATGTTTTCACCCACTTTCCGATCATATTTTCACATCTTAACCGTTCAGTTTTTAGAGCCTAATGTATAGATCCCCCTGCAAAATTTCAGCCAATTTGGTGATCGTTAAGACATCCAAAACTGCAATTTACACGAACGGACCGAATCTGTCGAACCGGAACCGTTCGTATTTATAATGGTAAATTGCAGTTTTGGATACCTTAACGATCACCAAATTGGCTGAAAATTTTCAGAGGTGATCTATACATTAGGACCTAAAAACTGAACGGTTAAGATGTGAAAATGTGATCGGAAAGTGGGTGAAAACCGGAAATCCGTACCTAAGAAAAACTAAGGAAGTCCTTAGCCAAGAAGGACTGTATATATATATATATATATATATATGACTGTATTTGAATACATTAAAAGAACGTGAGATTTCACTAAAAATAAGCATCTTATAATTTCCTCCTCCCAATGAATGATTTCACTGTTGTCCAAATGGTTAAACGTACACTTAAACTGTGTTCCCTCATTTTCATATCCAATACTTTGGATAGAGACATACATAATGAAACAAAATTTTGAACTACATTGCAAAAGAATGACCATGAAGAATAGCACACCCCTTAGCACCTTACCTCTATGTCTATATCTATATCTATATCTTTCACAGAACCCTATGTCTATATCAATATGCTTTTATGTCGATAGCAATTAACAACTAATACAAGGCTATATACGAAAAGGTTGTTGCCATTGATACCGCATATGCTCTTTCATAGTTAGAAACCCACGTACATATAGGAAGCAACTCAATCTCAAAGCATTAACACTCACTCAAGAAAACCCTAATCTGGAAACAGAGAAAGAACAATTGATGGTCGATCGGAGTCGGATCAACCACCACTCAAGCAGTCTTGACCATCAGTCTCCGACTTCTCCCACCACAAGAAACCATAGATTAAGACAAAGCATAATAGTTAACCAAGAGATAAGATCAGCCTAACCCTACTTAGGGTCCTAAGTGTAGCCAAGCAAACGATAATAAACAACCCAGTCATGCATGGTCGTAACTCATTAGGGCAAAACGGCCTTATTTATATCGACGCGCTTTCTGGTCGTCTACGTGTCGACACAGCTCCAGAGACTGAAGCTTTTGAGTCGGGGCTGACGTGGCCGGACTTATCCATCATAAGGGAGAAGGGGAAGTTATCAATTAGCCCGGAGTTGGCGCAATAACGGCCACCGAAAACCGGGTCGGATGCGGCCATGTATGGAGGGGCTTAAGAATCCACGCCTTTTCTGTGTTTTCGTGTGCGTCTGTTTCGAACCGGACAAAGACTTTTCGAGAGAATCACTGAAAAGTAAGCGTGGAGTTTGCTGGACGTTTCCTCGTTCCTTCCCTGGTCCCCGACCTCCGTGTCTATTCTACGACGCCGTAGCGGACTAGCGGCCAAAAGAGACAAGTGCAATAATTCTTTTTTTTGGAAAAGCTTACTGAATTTAAAAGAAAAGAACGGCAGTGACTAGTGAGAAACTAGGAGATATACAATGCACAGAAACTTGTGCGTATACATACACACACATATATTCAATATATATACATATATCCCTTAATGTATGTATAAAGCGCATCGGCACTTTTGTTTATTTTATTTTGACTAACATTAAATGAATTATTTTTCTAAGTACCACATGCATTTCATATTATATGGCATCTAACGTAGCAAAAAAACCAATTTATCATAAAATTTCATTAAATAACTTAGTTTTGTTACATCAGTTGTCACCTAATATATGATGCATGTGTTACCTAAAATGATAGTTCACATATTAATTTTTTTTTATTTTTCGTATAATTTTCTGTTGATTAAATTAAAAAAAGAATAAAATAATTACCATGCAACTAAATAATTTTCTTTGTAGAACTAAAGCTGTTCATGTTAACAATCTTCTAACTAAATAATTTCAATTTTGTTTGTAGAGTTTGAGATTTAAAGTTAAGATATTAAGCTTATCTTTTCAAACTGATTGAAAACATTTCATGCATAAAGTATGTATATATAAAGTTAATTAAGTTATCTATATATTACTCACGGTACAACGGGAATATGATCATGTAATTGGGTCCTTGATCCAAAACACCAAAATGAAGGAAAATTATCACACTTACTCTAGCAATAGATTTTTATTCTTACTTACCCAAATTAATAGAAAATTACCATTTTGCCCTCAACTCAATTAAAGAATTATAAACCACTGCCACTATGTCCTCTCTCTCTCCCCCAGCGCGGCCCCGTCGCATCTCTCTCTCTCTCAATCTGATGTAGCTAGATCCTCGAGTCTCTACGAGGTTCGGCAAGAGAAGAACAATGCGTTGCAGATGGAGATCAAGTCGGCGTATAGGAGCTTGGTGAAGCTTCACCACCTAGACGCCTCGTCAGAGGCCTAATCAGAAGGCAGGGATTTTGTCAAGATTCCAGAGTCAATCTGAGTTCAAGAGAACTCTGATTTCAAGGCCGGAGTTGATCTGGGTTCGAGATGCTTATGCTCCACACACAACTTCGTCGGGCTTTGTTGTCAGGGATCGATCGACGTCGTTCTGATTTTTTTTTTTCGTAAATGGGGGCAGAAGGCCTATAATGCAAAAAAAAAAGAAAAAAAATGTTTTATTGGGGCCACAAATCAATTTATTTCTTTCCTTTGCCTGTTTTTTGGGTAAAATGGGGGCAGAAGGTCCGGAAGGAAAAAAAAATGAAATAAAAAAGGTTCTATTGGGGCAACAGAGGTTTGTTAAAGATCTATTGGGAGGATAATAGAAGTCTATTAGGGAGGCAATAGACGTTTTGAATTGATCTAATCTCCTCATTTTTTTCTTTAATCGAAGTTTTATTTATCTAAAATTAGGGAGATTAATTCCCATCACAGCAACTCTGTGTGTGTGTGTGTGTGTTGGTAGGGTGGTAAGGCTCTGAACTCTCATTTGGGAGGTCAGGAGTTCGAGTCCTATCATGGGTAGGGTGGGGTTTAAAAAAAAAAAATCTCATTACAGCAACTGAAAGCTCTATCAGGGGTCAATATACGTCTATTAGGGGGCAATGGATGTTTATTGTCCCTCTATTGGGGGAAATACACGCCTATTGGTGGTGACCAGATTCCGACGAAAGTTCGCCTGATTCCATAGACCAATGGCTAGCTCCGGCGAAGTCTCATATGGTTTCTCTCTCTTCTATTTTCTCTCTCTCTGTTTCTCTAAATAATTAAATTGTGAGGGTAAAATGGTATTAAAACAAAAAAAACAAAAAAAAACCTTAATGGGGTATTAAGGAATACCTCTTTAGAGTGTTTTAAGTAAGAGAAAATTAAAAAAGCTTAATCAGGTAAGTGAGAAAAAAATTCTTAGAAATAGAGTAAATAGACAAAAACCCTATATAAGTTTTAAAAATAATCTTTAATTAAATCAGTGGATATCATTGACTGAAAATTAGGTAATTGCTTAGTCATCAAAAATTAATGAAACATCAAGCTCAACTTAGAAATCACAGATAACATATGGTCGACATAAAAAGAATTAAGACACCCATTCAAATAAATTAATTTTGTGTAAACAACTAAAACACCATTGTTATTTTCCGCATTTTCCATAAAATAAATATTTTTCCTGTTTGAATATTAATCGATCGCATTCAGCAGCTGACAAATCCCACCACACGTGTAAGGCGACAATGCTGACGTGCACACTCGATTCCACCACGAAATATGTCAGCTTACTTGACCTGACCCGCCGACTCCGAAACGGATCCCTAGGCTACCAAATTGGGTCCGGTCCAGACCGCCTCGCGATTCCGTCCAAAACCGGTTACGTAAGCAGTGACTACATCCCACCCCCACATGAGCATTTCGACACCACCGCACCGCACTTCACCGATCGACACATGTCCGCCTGCGGTCAGCACCCACACCACTTCTTAGAGAAAAACGTTATCGCCCACGTGTGTTCTAGAACTCACCGGTTCCTTCCGCCACGTGTCCCTCCGTTCCCCCTATATATTCGTCGCTCTCCCTTGCGTTTTAAGTTTCAAGCGCCCAGTAACTTGCTTAGCCCGGAAAGAGAGTATAGTTACTGCCATATAGAGCGAGCGAGAGAGAGAGAGAGAGAGAGAGTAAAAAAAACCCCATCGCGGTGAAAAATGTCGTCGTCGGAGTTACAGTTACCCCCAGGCTTCCGGTTCCACCCCACCGACGAAGAGCTCGTCAAGCACTACCTCTGCCGGAAATGCCAGTCCCAACCGATCTCTGTTCCGATCATCGCAGAAATCGATCTCTACAAATACGACCCCTGGGAGCTCCCTGGTAATTTTTTTAATATTTATTTATCATTCTCACAATTTAATCCCGGAATTGAATTTCTCTGATTATCTTTTTTATTAATCGATTCTTGATTTGCAGGTTTGTCTCTGTACGGAGAGAAGGAGTGGTATTTCTTTTCGCCGAGGGACCGGAAATATCCGAACGGCTCAAGGCCGAACCGGGCGGCCGGGAGCGGATATTGGAAGGCGACCGGAGCCGATAAGCCGATCGGGCTTCCAAAGCCGGTCGGGATTAAAAAGGCTTTGGTATTCTACGCCGGAAAAGCCCCGAGAGGAGAGAAGACCAATTGGATTATGCACGAGTATCGCCTCGCCGACGTGGATCGAACGCCTCGCAAGAGAAACAGCTTAAGGGTAATAATCACTCTCCTCGATAATCTATGGGCATAATCGCCATTGTAAAATTGTTTGTTTGCATGACGCATGACACGACGTCGTCCCAATCGTACTTTTTAACTCGAATCAATATTCCCAAAATGTTCCATTGCCGACTTAATTCAGGACCCGCACCTGTCCTTGTTAATGATTTGGCAATTGGCGGCCGTAGTGTGAACGGTCGAGATTTAACCTAATCATGTATTTAATGGGGTTATTAGTTCTCCATTTTGGGTAAAAATCCGTAATTTCTTTTTCTTGATGGAGACAGAAGCACGCTGGCATAGTTTATTGTAAATTATTAATTTCTACATCTAGAAATTATTCCGTTTCCATCGTTTTCGTGCTTAAAAAGATAAGACTGATGATTATTTAGGGAGCTTAATTTGTGGTCGGGATTTATCTAACTAATTGTGATTAGTATCTAATCATTTTTGATTAATTTTACAGTTGGACGATTGGGTTCTGTGCCGCATATACAACAAAAAGGGGACGGCGGAGAAGCAACAGCCGCCGATGAGTCGGAAGGCGGTGAGTGGCGGGTCGGAATTCGAGGACGTGAAGCCGGAGAATCTGATGGCGTGCCCACCACCGCCGCCGTCTGTGGCTGCCACGCGCCCGAGTGAGTATGTGTACTTTGACAACTCGGACTCGGTGCCGCGGCTGCACACGGATTCGAGCTGCTCAGAGCAGGTGGTGTCGCCGGAGTTCACGAGCGAGGTGCAGAGCGAGCCCAAGTGGAAGGAATGGGAGAAGGCCCTTGATTTTCCTTACAATTACGGGGATGCCACCGTGGAAAACGGGGGGTTCGGGCCGCAGTTTCAGGGTGGGAATCAGATGTCGCCGCTGCAGGATATTTTCATGTACCTGCAGAAGCCCTATTGATTTGGACGGTTGGATTTGGTTGGGTCCCGACGCACTTCGGTTGAATCAGACGGCAACAGGAGACCCAAGTCAATGAGTGTGCCTTCTGCGAGTCCTTGTGCGTTGATTTAGACGTTTAGACTTTGATGGGGTACTATTGGGGCTTCGCTTGCGGGGATCCAGCATTTGGATCCAGGAGTGAATTGGGGCCGTTGATTGGTGGGGGGGGGGGGGGGGGGGGGGTGGGGGGGTGTGGGGGGGGGGGGGGTGGTGTGGTGTGTGGTGTAGTTGGGGGTTAATAAAATCCGAGTACGTGTGCAGCATGTACATGTAGATATAGATATGTTGTTCACATAGATGATTTTGAAGGTTCCCTTATAAATTCTGATATTTGTTTCTATCTTTTTCATATACTAGTGAATTAATGTGTTTTTTCTTTAAAAAAAAATGTATATTGCATCTCTTTCATATTATTGAATCCAATATATTGACTCACCATGTTTACCACAAAGGATAAGGATGAGATGTCATGATAAGTTAGTTTTATGATTCGCCAAAAAAAAATGAAAAATGAAAAAAAAAATTAGTCTTGTGAAAACTTATCATGAGGTTTTGTGGTTGGCATAAGCATACTTTGACAAGTCTGCCGACCACATATTTTGCTTGAACTTGGTTGTGAACTTTTTATTTTTTTATTTTTTGAGATAGAACTTGGTTGTTGAAATGGACTTGCAAAGATTATTGAACTTCTCACAAGGGAAAAGAAAAGGAGAGAGAAGAATAAAGGCAAAGCCAACTGGGCTGAAATGGAAAGGTGCGGGGTTTAAATGTTTAGTTTTGTAGGCCAAACCCATGGTCAGAATTTGTGAATTGCCCTTTCTTTGTTTAAGGTCTGAATGTCTGAATTGTTTTTACTCTTTTTGTCTTGCAACACCATGCTCATTTCGCCGTCTTTACTCTTTAGTCTTGTAACTCAATTTGCTCCTTTTAAAAATTCTGGCCCAAATTTTAAGTTTGGTTGGGCTTTCATCCAATCTAAGCATAAGGCTCACACAACAAACAAATTTTTCTATGAGTTTCCATATCACCTTTGGGTATGGTTTTGGTGGTTGAAACTTGAAAGAAAACCTATCCTTTGGTAATTTTCATAGGCCTGGGAAATTAATAGGACTAGATTGGATCGATTTTAACTCCGAATCATTTCTATGTCATAGTGAGCAGTTTAGGCATTTTGGACAATTGGTCATAAAAAAAAAAAGTTTAATTCGATCCAATTAAAGATGGTTTAGTTCGGTTAGACAGTTTTACCTTATGTAATATTAAGATTCTTGTTTATGAAAAAATTTAGTGTAAAATTCAATCTCAATAATAAAAATTCTATTAAATAAACAATATTTAAATTTAAAATTCAACAATCAAATCCAAAGCCTACATTCAAAAATCAAAATCTAGAATAGTTTCAAAGTGATTCGCTTATTTGTTAACTTAGCTATCAGTACTAGCTTAATAAGGTAGTAACAACGGTTAGAGGATGAGAGATTTAGAGATGTTATGTGAGAGGATTAAAGAAATTGTAGTGAGTATATACTAGGGTCTTAGGCCTTTACGCCTTGGATTTGATACGGTAGTATATCATTTGAGAATAAAGTAATGACTAGAGATTTAGAACTTATTTAGAACAGACCGGACAAATGAATATATATTTATTATGTATATAAATTTAAGACTTTTTGTATTATATTTCAAACATACGGACATACCGATCAGTTCGGGTTCCGCGATTTAAGCTCAAGATAACCAAACAACCCCGTTCATAATTGTTTTGGTTCAGTATTGAACAGGCTTTCAATTTTTTAAGTTAAAAAACTTTAACCAATCTACATTTATTGGCAGGTTTATACCGTGTTTTGCACACCTTTAGAAGTTAATACTCTTATATAGTTTTCGTTCCAATATTTGGTAACATTAGAAAAATTAATCAAGAGAAATCGTAACTAATGTAAAAGATGAGTAATTAATACATGAAAAAATAATGACGAAAAATGAATCTCCTGGTGTAGCGGAGGGATCAACCCGCGAAATGTGTTCTTATCATTGCAAATCCGCAAACCAAGTGCAGTCTTATCAAGGACGGAACGACGGAGGTTGGGCATTGCTGGAGCACCCATTTTTTTCGTTTAATATCTAACGTATATGTAATATACCTTTATACATGCACAGCAAGCAAAAAAGTCAACTTAAGAAGAACTTGGTAACTACTAACTAAAGATAAATCTAGCCCTCCTCAATTTTGATTTATGATTTCATGCCGCCTAGACTAAACGACAAAAATTGAATCTGAGTAAGCTTGTTGAATAATTGAATTAAATCTTATCACTAACCTATCAAAAAGAAACACGAAGGGCTTAGGAAGCACGTTTTACATTTCATATGTGCAATGAGTTAATGATACCTTTTAATGAAGTACGTGACTTTTTTAGAGGTGCTTTATTGAACCTCCACACTAGTTCAGTTTTCAAATCAGTTTTCAAACCTTTGAAGTGGGCAGGTGTCACAGTGCTTAACGTATTAAGTCAAGGATTAATCACTAAACTAAGGATTAGAGGATCATAAAGATAATCTATTTTTTTTTTTTTTGGGGAATCATAAAGATAATCTAATTGGCTTCACTTCTGGAAAAGTTAGTTTACTGGTTTAATCATAGTTTGAGGCCATCATCTCCCACTACTTCTCACTTTAAGCAACCAAGTCGACAATCATGAGTGGTAATTGTGGCCTTAATCCATTATCAGCCAACCTACTTATTATTCTGATTTCTTTTAGTGATCGACTAAACAGTAAAACTGATAATATAAAAGCCATGACATGACCAAAGGGTCACATCCACGATGTGAAATATTGATAATAAAATGTGATGTACTGCATTTGAACTATCAAGAGTATTTCGTATGTTTGTCGAAAAAAAAAGAGTATTTTGTATGTAATACGGGTACTTAGCCAAAAAATCGAGAATTGCAATGGTAATTTATACAAATTTTCGGTGCTTCGTTACCAAGGATAGCGGCTAGCTATAAATTAATAATGTTGTCTCTTGCTCTTGCTCTCGCAAACCCTAGCGACGCCGTCACCAGTATCGAGCACTTGGCGCACGATCTCGGTCGCGCTCCTCCCTTTCGCGATCTCCCAAAACGATCGCGTGTGTTGACCTCTCCTTTTTGTTGGTTTCTTGATGGGTACGGATCTGCCATGGCAGATCTCCTTTGGCTTCCTTTTGGCTGGCGAGGATGGCCACGAAGAGGGCGGCTGAAGGGTGGTCTTCTGTTCGGATGTGGAGGAACTCAAATGGACTGGTTGAGGCGGATAGTGGTGCTATGGATGCTACTGGCGGTGCAGACGTTGTTGGCGGCGGGGGTACATATCTAGCTAGGTTTGGCGATCTGCATCGCTTGGGTGCCCAGATCAGGTGCTTGTAGATGGGTGTCCATATCAGAAGATGGCTTCTCCCAGTTGTCTACAAGGATTTGGATTTGGGATCCAGGAGGTTTGCTAGATATTCTTTTCAATGTCACAATGGCTACTTGTTTGGGTGTGTTGTTCTTAATTTTTGGTATAGTGATGATCTCTATATTCTATGAAGAGCCTTGGTGTAATCACACTGTGAGTACCACAATTGCGCACCTTGGTGAGCAGTGTGGTGAAAGTGGGGATGAGTCTATAGTTGAGTGGTCTGCCCATTTTTTGCATTCCCAAATCACAAATTTTGAGTGCTGGGTCTACAATCCCCAAGATCATGACAATGATTTTGTTGTTGGTAATTATCTTGTGAATAATGAAGATTTACCTTTAGAATTTGCTAGTGGTTATAGAAGAGTTTCACAACTGAGCCTTACTGTACAAAAACAACTGATTGATGTAGTACATCTTCTAGTTTGTTCTACTTTAGTATTAAGACCTATACATTTTCGGCCTTTGTATGCTCTCCATTGGGATGCCCTCTTATACGATTTCAATCGCTAATTCAATGAACTTTTGTTTTCAGAAAAAGAAAAAAAAAGGATAGTGGCTAGCTAGGTTCGTATTTTTCCTTGTAAACCTAATTACTTCATTATTCTTGTGGCTGTTTTTTAAATATTTCATTTCATTAAAACTATAATCCACCAATCTCAATTAACAAAACGAACACGCACGAAATAAGTTTTAATTGTTAAAATTTCAGTTTTATTCTTTAGCTATGTTTTATGCTAAAATCCCTGCTTTTCATTTGTTCTCCTATTATAAAAACCATAGATACCAGCAATGGTTCCCAAAGAGCAACTCTCCTCAAATCGAGATTAAACTACCCCAATTCCCTAGCTACTACATTACACGAGCCGAAAATGTAATTCGATTTATATTTGTATTTTTTTGTGCTTTTTACTCCATCAGCAGAAACATTAATCGTCTCCTGATGTGAAGGTTCAATGCCTGACATACCACATGCCTGTATATATCAGAATGTGGGGGGATTTATGTGCCCATGGTACTTATACCTATCTATATAATTGCTGTTTTTTTTTTTTTTTTTTGGTAGAGGATACAAAGGAACAAGCAACAGAAGCAGCAAACTAAAAAAACCCAGAACCAAAACAAAGGCAACTGGGGAAACAAAAGCAGAAACAAAAAGCTGCTAGGGAGGAGGGCCTGCAGCATCAAAAAGTAAAATGCGCATTAGGGAGGGGGGAGGATTGAAAATCCAATCCTTAGGACACACCCTTCGCAAGGCCCTAGACGCCACCAGATCAGCAGCGCCGTTTGCCTTTCTACTGGCCCAGTGCCAGTTCACACGATGAAAATGGCCAGCAAGAGACCTGATTCGATAAACCAGCTGCGATGCCGTCCAATCCATTGTTGAAAGAGGATTTAAAAGAGCAGAGATCAAAACAAGAGAGTCTGATTCCAGCTGAAAAGAAGAAAGAGAGAGAGAGAGGAGGCAACTGTGAGACCAAGAAGGATTGCTAAAGCCTAAGCTGCCAAAGGAGAAGAAGCCATGTCAGAACGGGATGAGCCCCCAACAATATGACCACTTGAGTCACGAATAACAGCCGCTAGACCACAAGTATCAGTGAGTGAATCCCACGCAGCGTATGTCACGCCCCGAATTTTTAGAATAATAATTCAAAATCCGAAACATGAATTACTACAACTTAAAATAGTCAACCTGAAAATTTCTTTTCTTAACAATCTCACCACACGAAATAACATCAAAACTGAATTTAGTATCGGTTAATTATTACAACTCAAATACAAAATGAATTGTAAAGCTCTAAATGAGCATACAAACCTCACAACTCGATGAAATAAAAATAACTGTTGTAACACCTAAGCAGCTCGGTCACTTCCCTGGTTATCCTGACCTGCAGGAATATCCGCTATACCATTTGAATAGTATACCGGGATTGCAACAACACAAAACCCGGTAAGCTTATGAAAGCTCGTATGAGTAAAAGAAATGACGGTTGTTTAATTAAATCATATTTATTTCCACTCAAATCAACACTCAATAATTTCCACATCCACGAAGTACCAACAATCTCAATCAATCACCAATTCAACAAATCAACACAAACCCTAACTCACATCTTTCTTCACAAGACCTCAATATCGTATTTATAAAAATACGGTATTTGACAGACTAGAGCTCTAACTGAATCGTAGCCCGTCACCTGACCTAGGTTATGACATCCGACATATTTATCTTTATCGTATTTCATCAATATGTATACTTATATACATATTTAGAACGTCCGATAATTGTACATACTCAACCAATCGTATCCCATCATCCCCTAGAATTAGAGCATCCGATTCCCCTATACCGGTCACTACGTTGACCCTAAATCCATGAAGAGTACAACAATATGTTTTCACACAATTAAATCAACTCATCCAACATACATAATATTATTATGAAATTTAAGCATTTGAAATAAGTTCCAAATCATCATTCCAACTCAATCATATCATCACTCAAAATCACACTAATCAATATATATATATATACCACGTAAATATATATATACGTAATCATCCACTCATGAATGACCACTAATACCATCTATAGTTCACACAATAAAATCGTGAAATTCATTTGTATAATTAAAATTCATTTTACTTACTTATGGACCGTGGTGATCAAGTCCATGTGATTTTAACAATAAATATTTAATCCACAAATATTTTTCACACAATTACAAAAATAAATAATTTAAAGTACTCGGTTCGTAATATGAATCACGTGAGTTTTACTCACCTCGAGACTTCTGCTGCGTCTTCAAATAAAATATAAACCACACCGAAACAGCTCACCCAAATATAAGCCGTCAATCACCTAATAAAATGTGATTTAAATTTAGCCAATAATTCCAAAACATAACTACACTATCATTTAACGGCTAGATTCTAATTTATAAGAAAATCCGACGGACGGATTCCCACGAATCGCTCCCCTAATCACCTTTTTGCACTTATACAAAGATCCAACGGTCGGATATTCGCCCATGACCACACAAAGCCACTAGGACAGTCATATGATCATCATATCAAAACTACAAGTCCATCGGACGGTTCAAATTTCATAGATCATAAATCTAACGATCGAAATCTCAAAATTCATAACTAAATCATACGATATCCGAAAAATGCGTATAATAAGCCGAAATGATCGTATTGAAACGTAGAATCATAAAATGGACAGAAACTAAATTTTCGACCTTCGGAGGTGGCCGGAAAGGGCTGCCGGATTTAGGGGCAGAGCCGCCGTCGACCACCGCCAATGGTGTCGAGGCCGAGCTTCTCCCATTCGTTTCATCATTCTGAGCAACTTTCATAACTAGCACAAGACAAAAAAATGACGGGAAGAGATCGGAAAGTACCAAACACAGTCGGCAGCCGGAATTTTTCCAGAAACCGACGTAAAAACTGCAACCTCACGCTTCGATCTCTTCTGGAAACTTGTTCAGAACTTCATTGCGAACTCACAGGCCAAGAATCATAAAAAACGAAGGTCTATAGCTCGAGATATTTGGATCGAAAGTTCCGTTCGATCCGATCGGGGTTGGTTTCCAGCCACCACCACAGGCTGCGCCGCCGTGCAAAACTGCCTCTGAGAGCTTCAGGAGGTTGAGTCGATGTAGAGGGAGGAGTTTCACTTGGTTTGGAGGCCGAAAACGCAAGGAGTTCGTTTTGGTTCGTTTTCGGGTCTGACTGGTTCGGACAATTTCGCCGGAGCTGGAGGCCGTGCCGGTGGAAGTGACGCCGTCCAGGAGGTAGAGCAGCTCAAGACGAAAGCCTGGGACTTGATCTGAGGTCGATTGGTGGTCTGTGGAGGGAGAACAAGCTTGGAGAACTTAGCTCTCTCTCTCGGTCGATTTCGAACGAAGAGGAAGATGATGAATAGTGACTTCCGAAAATGGAAAGGAGGCCGGACAAAAAAGGAAGCTTTTTGAAAATGTTCTAGGGTTTTTTCTATTTATACCAAAATAAAAATAATTTTTAAATTCCATAACTAATTCAAAAAAAATCCGGACAATGTGTTTCGCATACGCACGGACTCGTATCGACGAGCTCTACAACTTTTATGAATGAAGTTTTCTCAAATTTTGCACGTATAAAAAGTCGATTTTTCAAATCTAGCATTTCGAGCTTTTAGTTACAAAAAAACGTTTCGAACCTTCGATAATTCAAAAAAAAAAGAAATATTATCGAGCAACACTCGTGAAATCGTACAATAATCGTTCAACACAATTACACGAATTTAAAATGAAATTTGCGGTTATTACAGCGTCGGTATTGACTTTGAGAGAATCCACGGAAGGTGCAATCCAATTGTTTCATGATTAGTGACAGATATAGTTTTCCAGTGGCATGGGGGGTGGATATATAATTGCTGTTTGATAATGATGCTTCAAGAGAAAGAAGATTTTCCTTCATAGTAAATCAAATTGCTTAGGTGGCAATATTATCTGCATTCATTAAATTACTTATATCAATATCACCCTTCCCCTTTCATATGAATTTAATTCCAAGATTTGCACTCAGCTGCCTTCTGAATCACATTTACATTTGTCTCTTAAGTTAACCCTCCCTTGGAAATTGTTTACCATTGTCATTTGGAATTTGTTGTTATTGTTGTTGTTTTTTGTTTTTAACAGAAATTGGGTAATGTTTACTCTTGAATATTTCAAAATTGTTAACATGAAAATTGATTTTGATCGAGTATTGCTCATGTCAACAAATGAATCGGAATTTAAGTTTTGTATGTAATTTTAAAACTACAAATTCTTAGAATTGAGATAAAAAATTAGGCGACATTAGTTCCTCATGGACAATTTTGCACACATGAAGCGTCAACTCTCCCTTTAAGTGCTGGAAAACTGTGAAAATTGATTACTTTTGAAGTGATCTATCTGATTCATTGTTATTTTTCCAAGGTTTATGCATGGTCCATAGATTGATTTATTATGTTGTAGCTAGATTGGATCTACCTAATGCTTGACCAAATGAGTGGTTTGATAAATATCCACATCAATTATATACTATATCAGGCTACATAAACCTATCTCATGAACATTGTTTTCAACTTTCACATAAACATCACCAAGATTCATTTTCATAAAATCAGGATTTTGTTTCTGTGACGTCTATAAAAATATATTATAGCACACCATATATAGTAATTAATCAAAATAGATACTTGAATCTAACAGAAATAATTTTAAATAAATAAATGTGACAGACATGCAGGCAGAGACCCAGTTTATTTTTCACTGGTACCCATAATAATTAAATAAAGTGGTACCATAAGCTTGTACCACATTTCACATAACTTGGTGGCGTGCTTGATGAAGATTCAAGGCCCCTGGATAGCAGTTTTAAATTCAATAAATTTGCTGTAAAGTTGAAGAGAGAACCTTTGTTAATCACCAGTTAACCCTGCCTTTGGATTACTTGATCCTCACATTTCAAGTTAGTTGAATGAAAGCTGGAAATAAGAAGTTAATTATAGTATGAAATCGATATTGTTTGAATTCGAACAACTCAATCCTAAACAACATGCATTATATAAATCGATACCGGTACAGTGTGTTTTTTCAATGGTCGTGAAGTTTTTTAAAAGAAACCGTTACAGTGTGTTTTTGTGATTTTCTTGAAAAATTAAATTATCAGGTTAGCAACTGACTAACAAGAGGGTTCAATATACTTGTAAATATCTATTTAATAAAACGAAGCCCCATTTTAAGGATTTTGTTTGAACAGTATGAACAATGAAAGGAGACCATTATTTAGGTGGTTCAAAAGCAACAATCACATTCTGTTTGTACTAATTAAAAGCAACCATGACATTACTTGCAAGATAACTAGATTTCATGTCGTAGTGTTGATACGAAACAATAATCTCATAAAATCACATTGATAATTATTGTGAGTGGATATTTTCACATACAAAGTTCATAAGTAAAACCAATTATGTATTATGTAAATCCTTTGTGCTCCTTATCTATTCTTATGTTTAATTTATTTTTCTTCAAATATCATCAAAATTATACAAATTTACATTTAGATTTAAAATGACTATATTATCGTCGATGACCTAATTAAAAGTTTGTTCTCAATATTAGAAAATTGAAACAAATATAATCATGGGACCCTATAATCACATGTCTGTAAGATCCAACCAAAACACAAACCGATCCGCGGTTCCGCACCATTTCCGGCCTACCCTAAACCCCTCCATTGCCACTATGTTGACATGACTCTTCCATTTTTCCAACTCCATACTCATGAGATCCAAAACTAAATTCACTACATGATAAACCCATAACAAAAGTAGAAAATAAGTTACCAACAAAAATCCAAGCCAGCACAAATCCCTAGGCCAACCCACAGTTGGCTTGACCGTACCTGGCTCAGAAGCCGAGCCCCAGAAGCCAATCACCACCCTCCTTTTCCAACTGACGCCGAGTCACTCTCACACTTTCTCGAGCCAATAAAAAAGAACCTGAATAAATAGATAATATTCCATAACAATTATAATAACAGAAATCTAAGCAATTTGATTTAGTGAAAATCTAACTACGCCGTCAAATTACAAATTGAGAGAAAGTGAGTTGGATATTCAAAAAAAGTTTAGCGATCCATCATTTTCTTGTGAAATGCACCTTCAGTTTACCTATATCCAAATTAAGCTCCGATTAGGAGTGATGGTATACTTTTATCATTATTTTATTAAAAAAAATTACAATAATGAAAAAAAGTGAAAAAGAAAAAAGAAAAAAGAAAAAACCAAAATGGGGAACAGAGAGAACAAACAAATATGCACACACATGGAAAGGAAACGAAAAGACTGGGACTCGCTGCTCTCTGTGTCACTCTGTCAGCCCTCCATTTTCATTACTCTCTCTGATATCTCCGCCGCTGCTCCACTCTCATTCCGGTCATTCTCCGGCACTGAATTCCCTCCATTTCAAGGTAGTTTCCGTTTTTGTACTTACGCTAATTTTTTTTTTCCTTTTTGGATAATTATTTTATACTTCCGGTGACAGTTCGAAATTGACGTTTCGTTTGCCCTAGATTCTGTGATGTTGCTCTGATCCGATCTCTGTACTTATCCTTAACTGTAATTGATTCGCTCCGGTTGGAAATTTGTGACTAGCTGCATTATAACTGTGCTCAATTATTCTTCATCGTGATTTAGCAGATAGAGATCTGATTTTGATTCGGTTTTGGTTTGTGTTTGGTGGCGCAGAGAGTTGGATTTGTTTTGGACCGGGAAGGAAGTTTGCATTGTGTGAGCTTGCACTGTAGCATTTGTGCCTTTTTGAACAGTGGTGGATTGCTTGTTTTGTGTGTAGTCTGGAGTGGAGGTTGAGAAGCTGAGGTTGGGATGCTGCTGTGGAAGAGAAGCTGGATTTTGAAGTAGTCCGAAGGAGGGGAGGTCTTAGGCATTTGCATTATCAGTGAGGTGATTTTCGTTGATCTCCTTGAGTTGTGTTTGTTTCCAGATTTTTTGTATTTTAGTTATGTTGTAAAGTGCCTGTAGTTTAGATTCTTTAGAATTTCGGAGTGATCTTTAAATGCTGTTACGGTTTTGTTTTTTGGTGTAAAGAGAAGAGGGAAGAAGAGATGAGAGGTGAGAAAGAGGGCAAATTAATAGATAGAGGTAGAACTAAAACTTTATGGGAAAGGAAAGCAAACAGATGTAGATCTTTCTCTCAAGGTTTATTTAGTGTAGCAGTTGAAAACAGAAGTTGAAAGTTGGTGTAGTAGTGGTTGGGGTTCAACAATTGCTAATTGAAGTAAAACTCCCAACTTTTCATCACTCTGAGTAGTTTACTAAAATTGAATGTTTGTTGTGATTTTCAGGTGGCCAAGGAGAAATTCAAAAGAGGCATATAGTGCAAATGTCAAAGTCTTCCTCCCCTGAATTACGGAAACCTGTGTCTTCTTCTACTTCTCGGTCTAGGTTAGCAATACTCTATCTTCTTGGTCTTTACTCTAAGTGGGTTGACAAATTGGTATTTTAAGTTCAGAAAATGAATGCTATCTGAAATCAAGGTTGAGATAACAAAAAGAGAAGCTACTTCAGTGGCATCTTTAAACTTTTAACTCTTTAAATTGTTATAATATAAATGATTTAAGTATTCCTTTTCAATATATTCATACCTGTTCATGTTACACCCAGGGATTTAGATGAAACAACAATGGATGATGAAGAAGGTACAATGGCAAGTGTTGCTGAATTTGTCGAGAAACTACACGCCAGCATGTCTTCACCGCATGAAAAAGAACTTATTACAGCACGTCTGCTAGGTATTGCCAAAGCAAGGAAGGATGCAAGAACAATTATTGGTTCACATTCCCAGGCTATACCATTGTTCATAAATATTCTGAGGAGTGGCACCCCTGTTGCAAAGGTTAATGTTGCGGCAACTCTGAGTGTCCTGTGTAAAGATGAAGACTTGCGTCTTAAAGTACTTCTAGGTGGGTGCATTCCCCCGTTACTCTCACTTTTGAAGTCTGAATCAACTGAGGCCAGGAAGGCTGCAGCCGAAGCTATATATGAAGTTTCCTCTGGTGGGCTTTCAGATGATCACGTTGGCATAAAAATATTTATTACAGAAGGTGTTGTTCCAAACTTGTGGAATCAACTCAATCCAAACAGCAACCAGGACAAAGTGGTAGAGGGATTTGTGACAGGGGCTTTAAGAAATCTCTGTGGTGACAAGGATGGCTACTGGAGAGCAACCCTTGAGGCTGGTGGAGTAGATATCACTGTGGGTCTCCTGTATTCTGACAATGTGGCTGCCCAGTCCAATGCTGCGTCAATTTTGGCCCGTCTCATGTTGGCTTTCAGTGATAGCATCCCCAAAGTAATAGATTCTGGAGCTGTCAAAGCTTTGCTTCGGCTTGTGGGTCAAGAAAATGACGTTTCTGTTCGTGCTAGTGCTGCTGATGCTCTGGAAGCTCTTTCTTCAAAGTCAACTGGCGCTAAGAAAGCTATTGTTGATGCAAATGGTCTTCCAGTTCTGATTGGAGCTATTGTTGCTCCATCTAAGGAATGCATGCAAGGTGAGTGCGGGCGGGCTCTCCAGGAGCATTCAACAAGGGCTTTAGCAAATATTTGTGGCGGGGTGTCTGCTTTAATACTTTATCTTGGAGAGCTTTCACAGTCAGCTCGTCTAGCTGCCCCAGTTGCTGATATTATTGGAGCTCTTGCATACACTTTAATGGTCTTTGAGCAAAAATCTGGTGATGGTAAGGAATCTTTTAAGGTAACAAAGATAGAGGATATTCTTGTAATGCTGCTAAAGCCTCGTGATAATAAGCTTGTTCAAGAGCGTGTCCTTGAGGCCATGGCTAGTCTATATGGCAACATTCATCTCTCAAAATGGCTCAATCATGCAGAAGCGAAGAAGGTGCTTATTGGACTTATAACAATGGCTGCTGCTGATGTACAGGAGTCTCTGATACTCTCTTTGACAAGCTTATGCTGTGATGGTGTTGGAATCTGGGAGTCCATTGGCGAGAGAGAAGGAATTCAGCTACTTATGTCATTGCTTGGCTTATCCAGTGAGCAGCATCAAGAATATGCTGTTCAGTTGCTAGGGATCTTAACTGACCAGGTTGATGACAGCAAGTGGGCTATTACTGCTGCTGGTGGGATTCCTCCTCTAGTGCAGTTGTTAGAGACGGGATCGCAAAAGGCGAAGGAGGACGCTGCTCATGTGTTGTGGAACTTGTGCTGTCACAGTGAGGATATTCGTGCATGTGTTGAAAGTGCAGGAGCCATTCCAGCATTTTTATGGCTTCTAAAAAGTGGTGGATCAAGGGGGCAAGAAGCATCAGCTATGGCTCTTACAAAGCTTATCCGAACAGCCGATTCTGCTACCATTAATCAGTTGTTAGCTTTGCTCTTAGGTGACTCTCCATGCTCAAAGGCCCATACTATCAGGGTGTTGGGTCATGTACTGACAATGGCATCACACAAGGATCTTGTGCATAAGGGTTCAGCAGCTAATAAAGGGTTGAGGTCTCTCGTTCAGGTTCTCAACTCATCAAATGAAGAAACTCAAGAGTATGCTGCGTCTGTCTTAGCTGATCTATTCAGCATGAGACAAGATATTTGTGACACTCTTGCAACTGATGAGATCGTGCATCCTTGCATGAAGCTTTTGACCAGCAGCACACAAGCTGTTGCAACACAGTCGGCTCGAGCTTTGGGTGCTCTTTCCCGTCCTATGAAGACCAAAACAATAAGCAAGATGTCTCATATTGCAGAAGGGGATGTTAAACCCCTCATCAAACTAGCAAAAACGTCTTCAATTGATGCTGCTCAAACTGCAGTTGCTGCACTCGCCAATCTTCTCTCTGATCCCCAGATCGCTGCAGAAGCCCTGGCAGAAGATGTTGTTTCAGCTTTGATAAGAGTACTGGGAGATGGAACTACAGAAGGCAAAAAGAATGCATCCCGTGCTCTTCATCAATTGTTGAAGCATTTTCCAGTAGGTGATGTGCTCACAGGAAATGCTCATTGCCGTTTTGCTATTCTTGCTGTTGTTGACTCCTTAATTGCATTGGATATGGATGAGACTGATGCTGCTGATGCTTTAGAAGTAGTAGCACTTTTGGCCAGAACCAAACAGGGTGTGAACTTCACTTACCCTCCATGGTCTGTATTTGCTGAAGTTGAATCGAGCTTAGAACCTCTGGTCCGCTGTCTGGCCGAAGGGTCTCCTTTGCTTCAGGATAAGGCAATAGAAGTTTTGTCTAGGCTTTGCGGGGAGCAACCAGTTGTGCTTGGTGATCTATTGATTGCAAGATCTGGATCCCTTGGTTCACTAGCTAACAGAATAATGAACTCATCTAGTTTAGAAGTCAGAGTTGGAGGAGCTGCATTACTCATTTGTGCAGCAAAAGAGCACAAAGAGCAGTGGATGGAAGTACTTGAGGTGTCAGGATATTTAAAACCATTAATGTACGCTTTAGTGGATATGACGAAGCAAAATTGTAGCTGCTCCTCTTTAGAAATTGAAGTCCGAACTTCTAAAGCTTTTAGGGAAAGAACTGCATTCCATGAAGGGGATGAGTTTGGTGTCCCTGATCCAGCCATTGTCTTGGGGGGTACTGTTGCTTTGTGGTTGCTATGTATAATTGGTTCCTGTAATGCAAAGAGCAAACTCACCATTATGGAAGCCGGAGGTCTTGAGGCTCTCTCTGACAAGCTTGAGAGCTACGCTTCCAATCCACATGTATAATCTCTCTCTCTCTCTCTCTCTCTCTCGGGTGCGCTGGTACTTTACTATACGTTGTGCTGATGGGGATTGGAATACCAATGTTTGCTCGTTCTACTGAATTAATTTTTGTCATATGTGGATATATAGGTTGTACTCCATTTCTTATCATATATTCAATAGGTTGAGAGTATAAATCATTGTTGAGGTGTTTGGTAATTTCTTATTTACTGTTTTTAAACTCTTGTTGTCTAAAATTTGACACTGGTTCTAGTTTGATTTGTTCCTTCTGTTTTGGTAGTCGTTCTCGGAAATATAACTTATGTAGCTTACTCAATTGGTAATTTTCATGTACAGGCAGATTATGAGGATACTGAAGGTATACGGATTAGTGCCCTGCTTCTGGCTATTCTCTTCCAAGATGCCAATGTCGTTTCATCTCCTACAACAATGCGGATCATAGCTTCTCTTGTGCTTCTGCTGAGATCAGATGAGGTGATTGATAGGTTCTTTGCTGCCCAGTCAATGGCCAGTCTTGTTTGCAGTGGTAATAAGGGAATAATTCTTGCCATTGCAAATTCAGGTGCTGTTGCTGGATTGATAACCCTCATTGGTTACGTAGAATCTGATATGCCTAACCTTGTTACTTTATCAGAAGAGTTTTCTCTGGTGCGAAACCCGGATCAAGTTGTTTTGGAATACCTTTTTGATTTTGAAGATGTAAGAGTTGGATCCACAGCACGCAAATCTATACCTCTCTTGGTGGATCTCTTGAGACCAATGCCAGATAGACCTGGTGCCCCCCCAGTTGCTCTTAAACTCTTGACCTGTATTGCTGATGGAAGTGATACAAACAAATTAGTCATGGCTGAAGCTGGAGCTCTGGACGCTCTGACAAAGTACCTGTCTTTGAGCCCACAAGATTCGACTGAAGCTGCAATATCCGATTTGTTCAGAATATTGTTTAGCCATCCTGATCTGATTCGCTATGAAGCGTCAGCTAGTTCATTGAATCAGCTCATAGCTGTTCTGCGTCTGGGGTCAAGAAATGCTAGATACAGTGCTGCAAGAGCTCTTCACGAACTATTTGATGCTGAGAACATCAGAGATTCTGATTTAGCCAGGCAATCTGTTCAGCCATTGGTTGACATGCTTAACGCCGCATCAGAGAATGAACAAGAGGCTGCTCTTGTTGCGGTAATTAAGCTGACTTCCGGAAATTCTTCTACCGCAGCTTTGTTGACTGATGTGGAGGGAAATCCACTGGAGAGTTTATTTAAAATATTGTCTTCTGCTTCATCCTTGGATCTGAAGAGACTCGCTGCACAACTATGTTGTGTACTGTTTGATAGTACCAAAGTCAGAGGAAATCCAATTGCCTCCGAATGTATAGAGCCTCTTATTTCCTTGATGCTTTCTGGTATAAATGCAGCTGTAGAAGCTGGGGTTTGTGCCTTTGAAAAATTGTTGGATGATGAACACCAGGTGGAGCTTGCAGTGAACTATAATGTTGTCGATCTTCTTGTTGGATTAGTTTCTGGTACGAACAGTCAGCTCATTGAGGCTAGCATCTGCTCTCTCATAAAGTTGGGGAAAGACCGGACCCAATGCAAATCGGATATGATCAATGCTGGCATTATTGATAACTGTCTTAAGCTACTTCCTGTTGCGGCCAGTTCATTATGCTCTTCTATTGCTGAATTATTTCGCATTTTGACAAATAGTGATGCAATTGCTAGAAGTTCAGCTGCTGCAACAATTGTAGAACCCCTTTTCCTAGTTTTACTTCGTCCAGATTTCAGTATGTGGGGACAGCACAGTGCATTGCAAGCACTAGTAAATATTTTGGAGAAGCCACAAAGCCTTGCCACTTTAAAACTTACGCCTAGCCAAGTCATTGAGCCTCTGATTTCATTTCTTGAATCCCCATCTCTAGCCATCCAGCAGCTTGGTACAGAATTGCTATCTCATCTTCTTGCACAAGAACATTTTCAGCAAGATATTACAACAAAAAATGCTGTTGTTCCTCTTGTGCAACTTGCGGGAATTGGAATACTGAACTTACAGCAAACAGCGATAAAGGCTTTGGAAAAAATATCCACAAGATGGCCAAAGGCAGTTGCTGATGCTGGAGGTATTTTTGAGCTTGGAAAGGTTATTATACAAGATGATCCTCAGCCACCTCATGCATTGTGGGAATCAGCTGCTTTAGTTCTCTCAAATGTTTTGTGCTTCAATGCTGAGTACTACTTTAAGGTTCCTGTGGTGGTTCTTGTTAAAATGTTGCATTCAACAGTGGATAGCACTATTACGGTGGCTCTCAATGCACTACTTGTTCATGAAAGGAGTGATAAGCTAAGTGCTGAACAGATGACTGAAAATGGTGCTATAGATGCCTTGTTGGACCTTTTAACATCTCATCAGTGTGAAGAAGCATCTGGAAGGTTACTTGAAGCGTTATTCAACAATGTCAGGATACGAGCAATGAAGGTTTCCAAGTATGCAATAGCACCTTTATCACAGTATCTGTTGGATTCACAAACCAAATCACATTCTGGAAAGCTCCTTGTAGCTCTAGCTCTTGGAGACCTTTCCCAACACGAAGGGCTTGCTAGAGCCAGTGATTCTGTTTCTGCATGTCGAGCATTAATAAGCTTGCTTGAAGATCAGCCCACAGAAGATATGAAAATGGTGGCAATTTGTGCATTGCAAAATTTTGTCATGAACAGCCGAACGAATCGGCGTGCTGTCGCAGAAGCAGGGGGAATACTGGTTATTCAAGAACTACTACTGTCTCTCAATGCAGAAGTTGCTGGGCAAGCAGCATTGCTTATCAAATTTTTGTTTTCTAATCACACACTTCAAGAATATGTGTCAAACGAGCTCATCAGATCTTTGACAGGTAATCCGTAATTGCTTTTGTTTGAGCGCTAATCTGTTCCTTTGTAGACTAAAATTGCTTTTGTTTCTCAGTCTCATTCTCATATATGAAATGCTCCTTATACATCTTTACGAGTTGTTAGCATGTCTTAGTAATATGTTCCTACTCTCCCTGTTAATTTTTTTCATCTACCATATTTTGTTGTCTCACAGGTGTTTGTTTGTTTGTTTGACAATAAAGGGCTGTGTTTTGGATACAAAATTGCACCTAGATGTTTTGTAGAGATTTGGAGTTGTGATTTAGAATGTTGGATGCAAGTATATGAAAAAAAATTCTGATTCCATATCTGTCTAAAGTCTATACTGACGTTTATTTATGGCTGAGTTTCTGGTTAATTAGTAAAGAAACAGTAGTGATTATAGTCTTGTTGAGAATCTTACTCAGTATCTATCATTCTTGAGCATCCTGCATTCTCAAATTGATATCTCTTGTTTGACCCAGAAGAAAAACATATTTTGGCGGACTTATTAACATTTATATAATACATTTAATAGTCATGCTCCATCTTAAAAAATCCCCTAAAATATAATTGTTTCAAAACAGTGTCTTGGTAAGACATCTGCAATATACAACTCTTGGGGACTCTTAAGGATCATTGAAGGTTGTCATAAGGAGTTTCGTGTGTGTGTAAATTTTGCTTTCTTTCTGCCTGTTCCATTAATATGGGTTCCAATGATTGCTTTGTCATGCAGCCGCATTAGAGAGAGAGTTGTGGTCCACAGCAACTATTAATGAAGAGGTCTTGAGAGCCCTACATATGATATTCACCAACTTTCCTAAGCTCCATATTTCCGAGGCAGCCACTCTCTGCATTCCCAATCTGATTGGAGCCCTTAAATCTGGCAGTGAGGCAGCTCAGGATGTCGTGTTGGACACCCTTTGCTTGTTGAGACATTCTTGGTCAACCATGCCAATAGATATTGCAAAGTCTCAATCCGTGGTTGCTGCTGAAGCCATTCCCATCTTACAAATGCTTATGAAAACCTGCCCACCAAGTTTCCATGAGAGAGCAGACAGCCTGTTGCGTTGCATACCAGGTTGTTTGACTGTTACAATCAAACGTGGAAACAACCTTAAACAGGCTATGGGAGGCACAAATGCTTTTTGCCGATTGACAATAGGCAACGGTCCTCCTCGACAAACCAAGGTATTGTAGTTCCATATAGCAATGTACAAAAACAAACCATCTATTTCATAGTCTTATAGGGTTGGCTGAATCTGCTCTTAAGATTAGGGGCATAAGAAATTGATCTATATTCCTGGAAAAATTCCTGTTATTTCTTTTTTCCCCTTTAAGGAAGCATTGCAGATTTATGGTTTGCTTTGTCTTCATATCTGTCAACACATGGTTGGAGAGGACAGCAAAATATTAATTAAGTTGATAGTGTATATTATTATCTTCAGGTTTTTGCTTACAGCTTGACGTTATGTTAATGTTCTGTCATTAGGTAGTGAGCCACAGTACTTCTCCCGAATGGAAAGAAGGGTTTACGTGGGCATTTGATGTGCCCCCGAAGGGACAAAAGCTCCACATCATCTGCAAAAGCAAAAATACCTTTGGAAAGGTAATTATTTTTCCACCTATATAGGCTAATGATTTATAATCGTGAGCTTGAATCTTATATGCTATGCTCATCATCATACAAAGAATTTTATTGCCGTTTCACAGAATAATGAGAGACTAATGGTTATTTACACACCCAAAATTGAAATTTGCACACCTTTTTATTTTCCAAGACAGTTATAATGATGACAATTAGTCTATCGTAATTACTGACAATTTATATAATAAAACAAATTCAAAAGTGCAAAGTTTTAATAACAATTTGGGGTATGTTACTAACAGCACCCTTGGCATGCATTCATAAAATGGTGGGTCTTGAATCTAGAATTCTAAATCTTGCACATATTACGAGTACCCGTCCTGCCTTGGTGCAGCAATCTTTAGTTCTAATTAGGGTTAGTCTCCTTTGTTTTGCAACTCTGATAATGGTTTGTTTTCCTTCTTTTCAGTCAACACTGGGGAGAGTGACTATCCAGATCGATAAAGTTGTGTCAGAAGGAGTATACAGTGGATTATTCAGCCTAAATCATGACAACAACAAAGATGGATCTTCACGTACACTTGAAATCGAGATCATCTGGTCCAACAGAATGCCCGATGATGAAATGTGAGCTTCAGGTGCTTCTGATAAAGCTGAGAATGCCAGAAAATAATCCCAATGGGGCAGAAGATTGGTTTGCTTGTAATTATTTTTATGTTTTTGAAGGTCCAGTTTTGTAGTTTGAATGAATCTGCTTGAGGAAGTGTAAATTATATTATTAGCTTGCAGAAACAATAGATTGGAAAGGCATTCCCACGGTACACGGGAATAAAAGCTTATTAGAATTTTGTACAGGTCAGTCTATAGCTAGCAATTTAAAGATGCTCAAAAGATTGGCGATTAGCATTTGAAGTTCTTGGAAAGTTGGAGTAGCTTTCTGTATTAATTACTTTTATCATAATGTACAAATGTACTGGTCTTGTTTTACCTGGCAACGTATTTGTTTTCAAAGCAACCACATGATTTTATTTTGAACTTGAAAACATTTTAATCAAATGAACTCGAAAACCTTTTGGGTGATCAAAAACTGATTATCAAACTGCTCCCTTTGTCATGTGCCCCTTCTGTCATGAATTGAGTGAGATTAAAGTAGACTGAAAGAAAGAAGCAAGCTATATCAAGCAGACCAAGAGAACAAAAGAAAGTGAACGTCTCAAGAATGCTGTGCACAACCAAAGTTAAATGTCGAAAACCACTACCAAAGCAGGAATCTTAACCGTTCCAACTAAAGTAATACCAACTTCACATTCTTAAACTTCAATCAAAAGCCACAAAAAGACCCGCATTACTACTTTGCAGCAGCAACAAGTGCAGAGCGAGCTTTCGTAAAAGAAGCAATTATTGATCCGAGTTGCAATTTATCGTTGCACCCAAAGCTCAATCTGTACCTGCAAATGTTAATCAACTTGTGCTGATTAATAAACAAACTAATAATACTATATCGATCAAAACTCCCAAATCTAAGAATTTGATAAGGCTAATAACAACAAAATGTCAGGCATATTGACCACAAACACTCAAAACTATCCTAGCCCCACAATAACTTCTCCCAATGCATTATATCCTCCACCAGTTCAGTAATGAAGATTATTGCTTCTCCATTGAATGCTTTAACCTTAATCTCAACCATATTATATATGCCACATATTGAATTAGATTAAGCAACACATTTCTGAAGCAAGTTAATACATGGGCGCACGTGCGCACACAGAAACACACCTCTATCCTTCAGTATGTGGAGTATGTGCACATATACATTGATTATCACATCACCAAAAGTTTAATCCCCATTAATGCTTAGCCCAGATTGAAAGAATGATAAGCAAATGAAAAGAGAGTAAGGCACAGAGATACATACTCTATGTCAGCTAAATCATTAATCAACAAAACTCGAACATCTGGTGGCATCTTAATCTTAAAAACAAACCTGTTCGAATAAAGCAGTGTAAATGAGATCAGATAATAAGCACCAAGAGGAAATATAGAAAATATAACGGCACTTACATAGTCACTTCTCTTACGATATCTACCAAAGCCAATCCCTTTCTTGTTTTCATATCAGAAATTCCTGCAAGAGAAGAAGTATATAATGTAAGCATTAAAAGAACTTTTGGAGGTCTACTTTTCCTGCTTGTAAGAATAACAAAGGAATAAGGTAGTGAATACTTTTGAAACTCTCTGTAAATGACTCATTCAAAAGCCAGTGAGATATTTGCTCAATGTCCTTAGGCAATGGATTTCCTGTGCACAGATATACTGCTTCTTCTGTTATCTTCTGTGAAGCCATATGAGTTGACTGCAATACATTGAAATAGAATTGACAGTGTTATTTAAAATCCACCAATGATAAAAGAACTGAAATTGTTAAAAATTGCTAGAGGTCCTCATGACAGATTTGGCAATCCATAATATTTTAAGATTTATAAGAGAGAAAAAAAATAGACAAATACAAACAAGAAACATCTTGACAGAGGTATTATAACCTGCAGAATGTTCAGAGCCTTTCTCATGTCACCATTGCTAAGCCGTACAACTGCTGATAAGCCACTCTCAGACACATCAAGCCTAGTCCAATGCACAAAATGTCAAAGACAATTTACCAAATTTTAACATTCACTCACATGTTCGCAAATTCTGCACTCTGCAATAAAGAAATAAGAAAAGAATCTTTCTTACCCTTCAGCTTCTATAACATGTTTGAGTCGCTCTGTTACATGAAAAGAATCAAGTGGAGCAAACCGAAAACGAGTACATCTTGACTGTAAAGCTGGAATAATCTTATTGACATGGTTACAGATTAGTGAAAATCTGGTGTTCTTTGTGTATTTCTCAATCACTGCACCAAAACAAACATAGGGAACAAAAGAGAATCAGTGAAATAACTTGGAGCATATAAAACCTAGTGCATACAAACAGTTTATACCTCTTCTCAAAGCAAACTGAGCATCCTTAGTCATAGCATCTGCCTCATCCAGTAAGACCAACTTTACAGATGCCTTTGCATTGTCAATCCTGAACCGTAGCTAATCAGTTACGATCAAGTGCTTTTAAGCCAGAAACCAAAATGCCTAGATATTTGGCAAAATCAAAACATAAGCAAAAAAAAAAGAAAAAGGAAAGGGCATTTTCCGTGACATACATACCCAAATGAAAAACTCTGTGTGCTGGCAAAATCCTGGATCTGTTGCCTCACAACATCAATTCCCCTGTCATCTGACGCATTCAACTCGAGAATCATATTGTGGTAATGCGCACCATACAGCTTGCGTGCGACGGCCAGAATCGTCGAAGTTTTTCCAGTGCCAGGAGGGCCATAAAGTAGGAGGTGTGGCAATCTGTTCTCACTAGTGAGCCTATCAACTATTCAACAATACCACAAGAACAATGTTCATCATTCAAACAACCAAATAGGACTATAAGCATAAGACATTAACCATTTTTATGCCCCTAGTATAGAAACCCTAATTTCTCCTGACTTTTATGGAAATGAGGAGAAACCAAGAAATTGAAAATTACTGGTCTTTTCTTTACCTCCCTCTCTCAGATTTATACATGCATATCACACATTTTCTCCCACATTTTTACCAGCCAAATCCAAAATTACAGTAAAAATGTGATATTTAAAGGCAGGCATAAACCCAGAAGCAAAACCCTTGAAAGCTACATAAAAGTGAAATCTTTAGTTGTAGGGAGTGGGAATTGCTTACTGGTGTCGACAATGTCGCGGTGAGCGGCGACGTCGGCGAGGGACTGAGGGCGGTACTTCTCGACCCAGGGAGTGGCTTTGCCGTGGGAGGGGCCGGAAACGGCGACGTTTTTGCCCTTGTTGTTGGGTTTTAGAGAGGGGTTGTTATCGTCGCCGTCGATGTCCATGGGAGTGCTTAGCTCTGCCATGGTCACCAATGGGGTTCAGGTCACTCGGAACCGAGGGTTTCAGTGATCTCAGGGATACGATGGCGCCAACTTCATTGTTTTGAGGGCGGGATTTTACCCTTTGTAGCTAGTCCCTTTTTTTCTTTTTTTCCTTTTTTTTTCCCCCTTTTTTTGAGAATTGGATGAAAACGTAATTTTAAATTTTGTTAATTTTTTTTTTTTTTGAAATGCTCTTATACTATAGCTTACCGTTTGTAAAATATGATTTTAAGAATATGTTTCAATTGAGCGTCCAAAATCTTGGACGTCTTCTGTTCTTAATGTGTTTAAGTGAAAAAAAAAAATTGTGCAAGAACACGTTATCGTGTTATAGACTTATGGTCAACAACTTTAAGTAGAAATCATGGTTTTGGAGAAATGTCTTTTTTTTCTTCTTTTTAGAAAATTTTGTGGTCTAGTTTCCACGAAGTTGGTCATAAATTGTAATTAGTTATAATATTTAATTAATTCTTTTTTTTTTAGTAAATTATAAATTGAATTAGGACAACATGAATAACTAAGATGTTCACAAGTAACATGGAGTGTGAATACACCATATCTTCCACCTAAGTGTTCATTTTTCAAGTATTCACAAATTTAAAACCAATAATTGAATTGACTAAATAAAATAAAAAAGCAATAACCAAAACTTAAAGACCTATCAGAAACCGATCAACATAAATCTGACTGGTTTATCCATTGCCAGGAGTTGGGTATTACCCATATTAGAGTTGAAACATACTCAGCTGTTCTTATACAGCTCATGATGCATTGTGATATTGATCTTCATCCTTTGGGAACCTTGTTACCAACTGTCAGGCTATGCTTCATTCCTTTGAATTTCATTCATCGGGAACGAATGGTAGCTGATGGCTTAGCTAAAAGAAGTACTGATCAAGAGATAGGAATCATAGGATTATATTTATGCAGGTGCTCTATCCTTCATTTTTCAAGCTATGCTTGATGACATTGCCAGGCCAAGAGTGTTCACATCATTCGAGGCTATTTAGCTGTTACCTATCCAGCCTGATCGATACCAGGCCCAAAAGAGAGACAACAAACCCCAAAGCCTAAAAAAAACAAATAAATAAAGCAGGCCCAAAGCTTGAGTCCATCAGAAAATTAAACCGTTCTCTTCGCGCAATAAAAAGGAATCAACCAAAACAGAGAAACCTTGCACAAGAAGAGGCAGACAGTTATTAAAGCTTAACCAGTGCTCAGGATTCAGAACCCAGAACAGGCATGACTGATGACGAATGCTAATGCAGACTGCGGGGGGGGGGGGTGGGGGGGTTTGGCCAATGGCACATGACTTGGTTAAGTCTTCTGCCCAATAATGGCAAGGTGGTTCTGCCTTCTGTGCATCTTGGACTTTTGGCAATGGTTGCTGCTGCTGTACTGTGTCCTTGTGCTCAGTTCTTTCAGCTTTTTCTTTATTAGCTTTTATTTATTGTCCTTTATTATCATAGCTTATTTCTAGTGTTCTACAACTTTGCAATTGGTTCTGCGTTTCTTGTTACTTCTTCAAGCTTCAAGGTTGGCCTCTCTCTCTCTCGATAGTTTCTGCTTCTTTTGGTTGTAGGGTAGGAGTTTTGGTTTTGATATCACTTGTGGACATATTCAAGCATTTGTGTTGATCATTTTCCTTCATCAGCTTGTTATTATTATTATTTTTCCAATTATAATATTGAAATTACCCACTTTCTTCTGTTTTGACCATGGTTTTTCCTGTTTGTTTCAACTCTAGAGCTGAAAGTTTGGGGAGTTTGGACAAGAGGAGCCTCAAATGGCTAGGAAGACTGAGCATCCAGCAAGAAGAGAAGCATTTTTCAAGGCCCTTATGGGTGATTTTTCTCAGTATCTGGTATCATTCTGATCTCTTTCTCTTTTCAAGTACTGTTACTAGTGAATGTTACTGCCTTTTCTTTTTCTTGTTGTCATAGAAGATCTTAGTTTCATCTAGAGGTGAATCATTCTGGTTGATGCTCATGAACTTCCTTTGATGATTGCTAGCTTAATTACTAATATTTGGAGTGTTTGAGTCCACTTATTTCTGGTATCGTATGATGTTCTTTGGCAAGAAATCTCAATTATTTTGCAATGGCCTGGGATATGATGAGGAATTGAGGATAATACATAACTCGTATGAGTAACTCAACAAGTTTCTTTACCAAATGATTCTACCACATTATAGACTTATATATCTTTAGTAAAATGTTTAAAAACCCACTGCATATAATCACAGCTAATATCCAGAAAAAAATAATCTGATTCCATAGTCTTCTTTCAGGTGGTTCTACAACATTGAGAGTTTTCTGCATAAAAGAATAAGGGGTCTCACTCCTTCCAACACTTTCCCCACTTATACTCCACTTCAAAGTACATAAATACATTTTATTTCTTTTTCCTTCTTCGTGTTAGAAACATATCAATTTGTGATTATAGACCCTGCATATACCTATAGAGGTTTGGTCTGTGGAGATTTTCCGTCTGTTTGCCAGGAGTTATAGTTTTACCAATCTTTGGTTAAGAGCATGGTGTGGATGTAATGATTTTGATTGGATTCATGTGTGGTCTTGAGTTTATGAATGTGTTTTTTTAAGAATCTGGTACTTTTGTAGCGTATACCATCAGCGTTTATCAAGAACTTGAACAGACGCTTACTGCACATATGTCGTCTTAAAGGCCCTAGTGGACAATGTTGGGTTTTGGAATTGGAAAAGAGAGGCAATCGATTGTTTTTCCACAAGGGTTGGGAGGAATTTGTGAAGCATCATCCTCTAGAAGTTGGGGATTTTCTGATTTTCAGTTATGATGGTGTGTCAATGTTCGATGTGACAATATATGGCAAAACTTTCTGTGAGAAGAATGTAAAAGCGGCCAAGAGGAGAAGTGACAGTAATGGTATTGCTGCCAAAAGAAGTGGTAAGTTGCCAAGGAGAAGTGACGGTCATGCTGACAAAAGAAGCGGTAAGTTGCTAGGTTATACTCTTATGCCATGTTTACTTACTTGGAATTGAACCTAATCATGAATCGGAGACAATTTAAATGGGTAAAAAAAGGAATCGGTATTGATTCCGGAGGAGTTGATTCTTAAACTCATCTCACCCATTCGGAATCAAATTCCTGAGTATTCAGGAATCCATTCCTTATAAGGAGGTAAGACTTACATCTATTCTGATTTCTGCAAGTGTTAGTAAACATAAGAATATTTTTACCCATAATCATTCCGATTTATTTATGTGTTAGTAAACGTATGAATAGTTTTACCCCGTAATCATTCACTTCCATTCTAAGTAAGTAAACATCCCCTTAATCTATTTTTACTTCTCAACAGCTTATGGAAGTTTTTGATTATAACAATTTTGTGATGACTTCTTCTTTTACTGCATTTTAATTTACCAGCAGTTGATGATGTAGAAGAAGCTTCTCTTCGACACATTCCATTCCAATCAAAGAATTCTTTTATCTGTAGAGTTTTGAAGGCACGTACATTGTATGAAGTGGTGAGTACTTGATTGCCCAATATGTAAGCCAACTGTTTTTCTGAATAAAAGCATTTTCCCTCTTTTCATTTCAAATAATTCTAAAGAATGTAGCCATAGTAAAAGAAATCTTTCAAGACATTTCTCTTTATTTTTAATTGGAGCATAGCAACATTCATATGTAACTTGAATCTTTGGAAGGACACTCTACTAGGTGGCTCAAGTGACCGAGTTATTCTCCATGTATTTACTTCATTACTTGGGAAATGAATTATTGAACAGTTTCGATATAAGTTCGTGCAAAAACATCTTCATCATAACTGATCTTGAACGAACCATTACTTGTTAAAGATTGAGAATCTTCAATGACGATGCATCTCTATGAATCATTGAACTGTTTCTAGAATGCATGTGTTGCACGTTAATTACTTATCCTTTTGCTTTTGTTCAAACTTTAAAAGTTAGCATAACTTACTCATTTGTTTTCTTTTTCCTTGTTTTTCCCCTTGATATCAATGTTTTCCGAATTGTAGTATATTCCGACGGAAGTAATCATAGCGGAAGGTCTTAAGGCTGGGATGACCATAAAGATTCAAGATACATTTGGGATGTCATGGCATCTTAGACTCCGTGGTAACCATGATCGTGTGCTGATGAGGTCGGGCTTGTCAAAGACATGCAAAGCAAACAAAACTTCACCTGGGGACACTGTGATCTTTGAGTTTGTCAAGCCAAGAGTAGTGCAACTTCATATTATGAGAGCAGCCGAGCAGGAGCTTACTAGGCAGCCTCTGATGCATACTGAAACTATAGCTAGTCTTTCCAAAATAATGTAATTCCGCACTCGTACTGATGAGACAATTTTACATCAAGTTAGTTGTGTGTTTATTATGCAGACATGCCTGCTAAGATTCCATGCTTTTGTTTGACACTTTGACTAGTTATTGTAAAACTGAAGCCTGCTTTTGATGAACGATGCTCAACCACATTGCGCCAAATGGTTGCTATTTGAATTTTGAAATTTATATTCCGGAGCCCAAGTTCTATTCTCTGTAGGGCATGGTTTTAAGGCACTAGGCCCAGCAGTTGTATAGTCATGCCTTCATTATCAATAGAACGAAGAGTTTTATGCTGCAACATGATTATATGTCCCCAACTATGTCCCCCTAAAAAAAAAAAAAATCCCTTAAATTCCTTCATATACAGAACACCTTAGTTTACAAAAAATACTTTGAGTTTTGAAAATATGTTAAAGAAGTCTTTAATGAGATGATTCAAGTTTCGGTGAAAATATAGTATCTGAAATATTATATTTAGCCTGTTGATTATTTATAAACTGTAGCATGTTGATTATCTGATTATCTGAAATAATCTTAACGGTGAAAAAGTCAGAATTTCTATTGCCCAGTGCCATTGGTTAACTAGAGAAATCCATTTGTTTGGTCTGAAAGTTCAACAAAAAATTTGATGAAACTGACGGTAAGACCTACATTTCAATTTTTCCCAACAAAAAAAACACCAGAAAGAGATGGCCATTGGCCATCCCAAGGCCAAAAGACAATATTCCTTTAGAATTTTATATTCCATTCAAAAAGGCCAAAAGTACCTTCCCAGGGGCATTTCCGCCATTGAAACCCACAGCCAACCAAAAAAATTTCAAAGAAACCAATAACAAAGTCCAAAGCTTTGTTTTGGAGGGAGGGAGGGAGGAGGAGGACTAGCACTAATAAGAGAGGCACAAGGTCTCAACCAAAACCCCAGACGGCTCTTTCTCTCTCCTCCACCACCATTTTCCACCGCTCACTTTCTCTCTCTACACCTCAAGTTTCTTCTCTTTACACTCACCCACCACCGCCAATGTTCTCCGGCGCCTCCACCTCGAGGTCCCAGCAGAGATCGTCAATCTCGCCGTTCCGGTCCCGGAAGTCGCCGGCGCCGTCCAAGCATCCCGTGCGTCCTGCCACGCCTTCCTCCACGTCGTCGTCTCGACCGCCGTCCAAGCCCTCTGTCTCGCCGGCCTCCGCCTCCAGCTTGAGCCCTCCGGCGCCGCCAGATGTCTCCAAGGCCAAGGAGAATGTCACCGTCACCGTTAGGTTTCGCCCCCTCAGGTCTGCTGGAGCTCCATCACCGATGGGTGTTAAAATTTTGGTTCTTGGAAAGTTTTGAATTTTTGGGTTTAAATTTTGGACTTTTGACTTTTGCGCAGTGCTCGGGAGATTAACAAAGGGGACGAGATTGCGTGGTATGCAGATGGGGACTATACAGTGAGGAATGAGTTCAATTCTAACATTGCTTATGGCTTTGGTTAGTCATTTTTTGATTGAAGGGTTGTTTTGTTGCTAATTTACTTTCATGAACTTGTTATAGTTCTTATAGAGAGAGAAGCATTTCACTTATAAGCTGCATTTTGAGATTAAGGACTTGGGCATACGTTGCGTGTTTATGTTGTTTATGTTAGAGTGGTTCAAGTTTTTGGTTTTGTGACTGATTATGTTATTTGTGGGGGTGAGGCAGATAGGGTTTTTGGTCCAGCAACGACGACACGCCATGTATATGATATTGCGGCACAGCAAGTTGTCAGTGGTGTTATGCAAGGGATTAATGGTAAATACTTTACTGAACTTAGTTACCATTGCACATGTCTTTTGTTTCAGTGTCAGTTGTTTTTTTGATGCCTCAGTAACTTTGAAAGGTTACACTTAGCAGTCGAAGTCACTGTCTATACAAACACTACTATGAGCGTTAAGGTGTGTGTATATAGTGACAACTTGTAACTTCCTGTTGGCTTAAAATTGCTCTGTTTTTGTGCAGGTACTGTATTTGCATATGGTGTTACTAGTAGTGGGAAGACTCATACAATGCATGTAAGTTGACAGTTGTATATATAGTAAGTAGTAGTCATCTTGCAGCCAAGATCTATAGTTCATTGATACAAGTCTATGTCATATGTGGCCTTTATCCTTCTTTTGCTTTCTTTATATTTCACCACGGTGAAGGGAGATTCCTTGAAGACAAATTGATTTGCCTTCTGATTGTTATTCTTATTTCATTACGATAACAAATCCTCCTTCCAGGCAGTGTCTTGCTCAAGTTCTGCTCATACCTTTCTGTCATAGATATTGTGTGTCTTGTTTTTCGTGTTTGCAAGTTATGAAGTACAAATTTTTGTGTTTCATTTTTTGATCCAGGGGGAGCAGAAGTCACCTGGTGTTATTCCACTGGCAGTGAAGGATGTGTTTGGAATTATACAAGAGGTAGTGGATGCTTTCCTAAACTAATTTGCAATATTTATTTATTTAGTAATTTTCTTACTTAACCTGCTTATGATGTCAGACACCTGGGCGAGAGTTTCTTCTCCGTGTTTCATATCTTGAAATTTACAATGAGGTTAGTCTTATCTTGTCTTTTATTTGAAGCTTACTGAGGTAGTGCTTTCATCGTTGCATACAGTATGTAAGTACATGTATTCTGTGAAGTATATTTCCTTAGGTTGTAGATTACCAAGCACACCCCTTAGAATACTCTAGCTGATCGCTATCTCCAGTTTCAAAAGATGGAAGACAGACTTACACCCCTAAATGCTGCTGAAATAGAAGCCCAGAAAGAGGACCAATATAAACTATCTTTCCCCACGACTCCTTACCCCCCGACTCTCCATGATCCTTACAATACAGTTATTTCTTTCCAACCAAATTACCCAGAGTCCCAGGTAACCACCAAGATTCTGCAATTGCCCAAGATTTTTGACCTTCTCCCTTCTCCACAACTCCTTAAACCTGCAGTTAACAGAGAAAGCAGCCCTCTGGCGGATCCACAGACCATTCCGCTTCCGTAATAAGATTGGACAAAAGCTGTTGATCAATTTTGTTTCTTCCTTCTGTATCCTTGTAGTACGTATGATTGACCAATTTTACATATCACTTATTGTTTCACTTGGTGAGCTGGTGGTCCTAAACTCTAAAATAACAATATACAAAGAAATATAATGTTTTCTTCTGGTGAACTAGGAATGTACTGTATGGGCTAAGGCTTTTTCTTTTCTTTTTTTGGTCTTTTGGGCCTCTATTTAACCAAAAAGAAGAATGTCAACAGAAATTAAGCCAATTTTGTAATGCTGTTGTATTTGTTAGCTTTGTTGTTTTTCATCCTTTTTCTTTTGCAGGTCATAAACGACTTACTTGATCCAACAGGACAGAACCTACGAATCAGAGAGGATGCTCAGGTGTTTATTTTCATAAAATAATTACAAGTCATTGGTCTTAATATGTTCAAACATACTCTTGAATATGTTTGCTTTTAAATTATATTTACTCATTTATCTTTCTTTCCTTAAACTGACGTACTGGAAGTGTTCTTCATTGACTATAGTATGGCTCTATGAGGAAAGAAACCAACCAACCCACCCTCAAAAAAAAAAAAAGTTGAAAAAGGAAATATTAGTGTAATAGAGCAGATGCTTGAGGATAGTCTTTGGTCACTTGGAGTATTCTCACCTGAGTAATATACTCTAGAGTCTAGAAACCATCTAAAATATGGCCTTTGGATTGTTTTGAAAATGCTATTTCTTTGGGCAGGGAACTTATGTTGAAGGAATCAAAGAGGAAGTTGTTTTGTCTCCTGCTCATGCTCTTTCCTTGATAGCAACCGGAGAAGGTATAGAAACACGCACTTTTATCTACACCTTCTGGGTGTAAATTTTGTTGTCTCTGTTTAATGTTTGTGTCTGAGTCAAACGTTACGAATACATAATAATTGGGGAACACTATTGTCCTTTTCCCTATCTTGCTGTTATTTTCCCTTCCATTCCCTTATTCTCTGTATCTTTTGCCAGCCACCTCTTGTGCAGCTGATCTTTAACATTCTTTCTGTTCATTTGCAGAGCATAGACACGTTGGTTCTAACAATTTTAATCTACTAAGCAGTCGCAGCCACACTATATTCACATTGGTAACTATCTTTACTATGTGATTAAAGTGGTAATATATTCTGTTAGTATGATGAAGCCATATTCTGTTAGGTTCTAATCGTTCTTTTCCACGAGTCTTCTCTTAATTTGTAAATATATCGGTCGAGTACCTTTGTCAACTAAAAGCTTGGGATGCTTGATTAACTTGAGAGATGATGAAGCCTAAGAATTTCTCATCGAGCAATTGAACATATCATTATTATTGTATCAATTGCATTGCTCGTTATTCCACCTTTGCTAATATATAAAATTATCAGACTATTGAAAGCAGTCCGCGAGGTGAAAATGGAGAAGAAGATGTCACCTTGTCCCAGTTGGTAATCTTTTGTACTGTTATTCTTCTTCGAAGTTCAATTTTGACCTGTCCAATACTGTAGTTTATCTGGTCCAAGTGTCCAACAATCTGGTGGATTTTTGATTATGAGTTCTAATTATATTTTCATCAGTGTCTGATGATGAGCCGTATATAATTCAAATTTTCTTCATTCTTGGCAGCACTTAATTGATCTTGCAGGATCTGAAAGTTCTAAAACCGAAACAACTGGATTGAGGAGAAAGGAGGGCTCATACATCAATAAAAGCTTGCTTACACTTGGCACTGTAAGATAATGCTTATATTAGGCCTTTGATTTTCAGTTCCACTAGTTGAATATATACAATTCCTCCTATATACACAAATTACCCTTATTTATTTCTCCAATACTCTTTTCTTCCAATACCATTCCCTGTCATATTTATAACTGACGGGTACAATTGTGCCTAAAAATGTGATAACTCGGTCACCTTCTTTGATTGCTTTTCATGGCATGATATTGGAGAGCTGATCAACCGCAGCTGATATGCTACAATGTAGAGCTCAAGAATTGTCATGTGCATATATGATTGCATTTAGTTATTAGATATTCTCATTTGAAATTTGCAACACATTTGAAAATTTTCTTTTTATCTAATAATTGTCTCTTGTTGCAGGTGATATCTAAACTTACAGATGGGAAGGCAACTCATGTTCCTTATCGAGATTCAAAACTCACCCGTTTGTTGCAGTCCTCCCTCAGTGGTCATGGTCGTATATCTGTAAGTCCCATTCAATTCATATTTTCCGGTCTTCACATGTTCATATTTTTCTGTTTTTTCTACTATTCAATGAGGTGTCATGTAAAGTCTCTCTTTTTACTAGCAACGTAGTTACTAACGCTGGGAAATGTTCTTGTTATGGTCACTTTAGCTCATTTGCACTCTGACCCCTGCGTCTAGCAATACTGAAGAGACACACAACACACTAAAGTTTGCACATCGGAGCAAGTATGTGGAAATAAAAGCTGCCCAAAATAAGGTGAATCTCAGATTCACTTTTTATCTCGAGTGGTATTAGTATGAAATTACAAATTTATTTGTTTTAATGGATCAATTTTAATCTTTTATTTTCTTGATGTTTACTTTCAGATTATTGATGAAAAGTCTCTTATCAAAAAGTATCAAAGGGAAATTACCATTTTAAAGGAAGAGCTTCAGCAGTTAAAACGTGGCATGATGGAGACTCCAAATATACCTGCATCTACTCAGGAAGACCTGGTTAATTTAAAGCTTCAGGTGTGTGCAGCTACAGTGAGAGAACTCATATATATACTTTTCCTCTATATTTAATTATCTATTGGCAAAGCTTTAAATGGGAAATCTATGAAAAATCTATCAAAACAGTAAATGTGTCTAGTTCAGAATCATTAGAGTATTTGCATTAAGATGCATCTTATCATTGGACCTTTCAGCCATCCATAGTTGATCAAAGCTGAGATATAGTACCACAGCTTGACAAGCTAGCCTATTGATCTGAGGTTTAAGGACGTTTAGGAGATGATAAATATATATTACATATGTATGAAAATATACAGGGGGGCTAGAACAATAAATATATATTTACACATATATTACTCTCTCTCTCTCTCTCTCTCTCTTATTTTTTGCTTTTATTTTCTCGTAAGATTTTCAATGCCATTTGTCTTTTTCCCTGTTCGTTGTTTGCATTTAATGATTTTTTTTTTCCCATGTAAAAGCTCGAAGCTGGTCAGGTGAGATTGCGGTCAAGATTGGAAGAGGAGGAAGAAGCCAAGGCAGCTTTAATGGGAAGAATACAACGATTGACTAAACTAATCTTAGTCTCCACGAAAAATACCATACCACATAGCATAGCTTTGCCTAGCAATAGACGGAGGCATTCATTTGGGGAAGATGAGGTGGGTGGTCTAGTATTTCAGCAGTTAGGATGGATTACAGAATCATTGAATTTTGTTTTGAGTGAGAACTTGTTTTATGATTTTGGATTTCTCAATCTAGAAACTGCAAACCACTGCTGTGATCTTCCTCGTTAGGTTACTAATTGACCCATTTTCAATGCAGCTAGCATATCTGCCTGATAAAAAACGGGAATATGTGATTGATGATGATGCTCTAAGTCATGCTTCCGAGCTTTCAGTGGAAGGAAGAGATGATATCACTAATCTTGATGAGTTGGTGAAGGATTACAAAAGAAACAGAAGACGTGGAATGCTCGGATGGTTTAAACTGAAGGTAAGTACTCATTTGTTTCTTAGTGCTGACTTCAGTATGGCTTTGATATATGTAGAGTTTGTTTCAGAAGGACAAAATATAGGATTTAGTTCATGCAATGACAGTCCCCCTTCCCCTTTTTAAGCCAATACTTACTTTCAAGCTACACCTTGGTTGTCTTCTTTACTCTGCTTTCATTCTGAGTTTTCGGTAAAACATATGGACTGATATATAAGTCAATGCCCGTCAACTATACTATTTTGTAACATCTATTTTGCAAGAATTTTTATCACTAATTTGATTTGGTAATATCTAGAAACCATCTTTTTCTTTTTGTATGCTAATGCGTAGACTTCATCCTTTATATGTTAGGAGCAGCTGTAAATTTGGAAGAAACGATTTTATGTCTTGTTGACTTGAGCTTCATATAGTTAGGTCGCCATAACATTAAAATGATGCATTGTTGTTGGATGATTAAGTTGAAAGCTCAGATATATTGTTAGGCCTTATTATTTCTTCCCCAATAAGAATTAGTTAGTTCAGTCACTATCTGTATATTACTATATATTCATCACTCTCCGAGTCTGTCAATATACACTACTAAAATTTGGTTATTCATTTAAGTTATACAAGAGGAAAGGATACTTTTATTGTAGTAGCAAATGATTAATACTCTATGGATTGAACACTCAACTAGACAAAACTCAACTGCTTTCTCGACAGAAACCTGAGAATCTCATGGGATTATCCCCAAGTGCTGATAGTGAGAGCTCTTCTACTAGCGGTTCACCAGCACCTTGTTCAAAATCTTCTCAAAATAGAGTTAACTCCAATGATTTGAAGGAGGGACGAAGAAAGTCTGTCAGTAGAAAGGGTGATGATCATACCGTCATTGACTCATTTCCGGAAAGAACCCAAGCTGGTGATTTGTTTGCTGCTGCAGTTGGTGGTCGCCATTTGCCTCCAGTAAGGGAAATTCTATCCATCTTTTTTGGTTTTTGCTTTGAGTAGATAATTATATGTTCCAAGTGTACACGAGCTTATGGAAATAATATAATGAGAAGCAATTGTGTGTGCATGCTTGGGTATTAGACATTGTAAAATAGGGTATGTTTTCTTTCTCTCTTTGTTCCCTGCATCAGCTGAACTAATAAGTATAATATCAATGTGATATGTAGCATTTGCATTACACTTGAGCATGAAGATACAATGCTAACTGGGTTTGCTATAACTACACTTTTGCAGACTGGATTCACCATAACCGATCAAATGGATCTCCTTCGTGAGCAAGTGAAAATGTTAGCTGGGGAGGTAGCATTCTGTACAAGTTCTCTGAAAAGATTGTCCGAGCAAGCAGCTACCAACCCAGAAGATTCAAAACTTAGGGTGAGAAATTCCATTAAATCTTAGAGACAAATTTCTAAATCTGATTGGTATCCTTGGGGTGATGTTTTGATGCTAATGTTGGTTAAAATAGGAACAAATGCAAAAGTTGAAGGATGAAATTAGTGAAAAGAAGTTTCAGATACGTGTCCTAGAGCAACGCATGATTGGATCACTTGAGATGACTCCGCACAGGTCGAACAATAGTGAATTGTCTCAGGTAACTATTCTTTTTGCTGATGGTTTGAAGAGAAGCTGGATGAACAAATCTTTCTATGTGTAAAAATTTGGATTGACAGATAATAATCTGATAAACAATCTTTTAGGCCTCTACGAAATCAAAAATACAAAAGAGACTATTCTTCCCGATTCACATTCTACTATTAGTGACTGTTATATTATTGAACTTTCTAACAACATTACAGCCGAGACTGGCCCCTTGCTACATGCCTCTCCTCTCATCAGAAGATCCTTAAGTCTCTTTTCATAAAAAAAGAAGAAGTAAAAGTCCGTTGTTCCTTTTCATTTTCACATGGTTAAGCTATTTCAATAGAACAAGAAAACAAGCACGTGTCGTTAACTTGAGATGGATATTCTATATTTAGATATAACAATATCAATTACGCAAGGGATTTTAAATAGCAAAGAAAAAAAGAGTTTACTCTACTCTGATTACAGACCTTAGCCGGTATCATTTTATTGATGATTAGAACTACATTTCACATGATCCACTTAAATCTACATAATACTTAATGAGCTTTTAGCGGTCTTGGTCTTGGGTTTCTGTTGGTTTGTTGAGTGTCATTTATTTGTTCTGTTGAAAGATGGAACTATGCTTAACAAAAACTTGCTGGTTTTCAAATATTTTAGTAATGCATTATTTTTGCTTTCTGACCAGTTTGCACCATTCTCATGTAGGCTTTGTCCAAGCTTACGACTCAGTTAAATGAGAAAACTTTTGAACTTGAGGTTCGTTATCTTTATATTTTTATAATACTGATGATTCTATAATAAATGCTCAAACCATTTACTAAGTTGATTAGTTTGGTCCTGGGATAATCATTCAGATCAAGACAGCAGACAATAGGATACTTCAGGAGCAGCTACAGATGAAGGTAATATTATAAGGATCTCTTACGATGTACTTGATTCTTTTTTTTTCAAGTGCTTTATTATGTTGTCACTTTTTACAGATTTCAGAAAACTCAGAAATGCAAGAGACAATTCTGCTGCTAAGACAACAGCTTAGTTCTAAAGAAAAGAACAATGATGAAAGAGATAGGATTGCTCCATGTGAAGAAACCTGTGCTGATGAAAATACACCGACCAGTGTGATGAGCTTAAACAGAATCCTTTCCCTTGAGGATTCCAAAGAGTGTAACAAAGATGCATACTTTAATTCCCAAATCCATGCACAGGTTATTCCTTTACTTTCCTGGCATCTTTAGCTCTGGGAAACCCAATATCCTTTCTCCTTTTGTTCCTTTTAGTTTTTGCTGTCTATATTGCTCTGCGGTCACCAATGCCATAATAATTTGTTTTCCTAGGCTTCTAAAATAGAAGATCTAAAGCAAGAGAAGGTGATACTGTCTGAGGAAAAGGAGGGGCTTGAAGTTCAGAATCTGAAACTTTCAGAAGAAGCTTCCTATGCCAAAGAGTTGGCTTCAGCTGCAGCAGTGGAGCTTAGAAATTTGGCTGAAGAAGTAACAAAGCTTTCTTATGAAAACGCTAAGCTGACTGGTGACCTTGCTGCTGCAAAAGAGGTTCAATGCCGATCAAACTGTTGCCAAAGGTCCACTTCATATGATTTCAAGAAAAATAGCATAAATGGGGCTCGAGCTAATGGATTCCATAAAAGGTCGGAGGATGAAGTTTTGGTTGAGGAGCTGCAGAAGGAACTTACTGCAAGATGTCAAAGAGAAGCTGCTCTGGAGAAAGAACTATATGAGAGAGATCAGTTAGAAGATGATTTACGAAAAACTCTAGAGAATGTGAAACAACGTGAAGCTGACTTGGAAAATGAGCTGGCAAATATGTGGGTGCGAGTTGCAAAATTGAGGAAGTCTGGTAATAATGCTGAGGATGTGTCACTTCAAGGGGTTCTTGAGTCTGAAAGTTCTCATACGAGAAATAGAAATGGGAATGTGCCATCTAATAATCACTCATATGCTATGTTCAAGGACAATGAAAGCAACGAAAACTTGAATGAGATGGGTACATTAGAAGATTTAAGAGCTAGCTATCTGGAAGAAAAGAGAAGATGCAAAGAGCTAGAATCCTATATTTCTAGGTTGAAGGTATGTTCCTTGTTAACTAATCTTGTGAAAGTACAGTTACTAGTTTACTGTATATCCATGATTGATCTTGTGGGTTATTATCCCATGATCCCATCTAGTAATTTTATCAACACTTCAGCTGTAGTTGTGAAATCTTTTTTATTTTTATTACTATTACAATATAACTTTGGATTTTCATTTTCAAGGAGCTCTGTAATTGAAACATAGATAGAGTTTTAAAAAGATTATGTATATTCAGGGTGAAGATGTTGCTGGTCTGGATGTCACCGCTCTTGAACAGTTGCAGAACCTTCATGTTGAGGCTATAACAAAGATTTGCCATGCAAAGGTGATTCTTCTGTCTATTTTGTTGATAACTTGATGTTTAAGGAAGATCTACATGCTAAACCAAAAGAAAAAGAAAAAAAAAGGATCTACATTTTTTTTTTCTTTTTCATTTGCACCTTAAATTGTTCAACTCATGCAATTATTGCTACTCAGTTATGATGTCCAGTTGTGAATATTAGTTGCTTGGATCAAAGTAATTGTGACTGATGCCCAGTTCTTTTTCCGTGATGACAATTGGAGCCAGAACTTCGATTGGTAATGTGGGTTATTTTCTATATGCAGTGTGCAAATCGTGTTTTATAGCGAGCTGAGTTTACTTAGTCCCCAGATTCACGGATTTAGGTATTTCAGGTTAGTTTTGTCCAATATTTTATTAGCAAATGCACATTGCTATACCGCTCACTATACATTGCTCGAATTCTTCAAGCGTAAAAACGATGGAATAAGAGCGGCACGGAACTGATGAATATAACTTTGCTATTGCAGGTAGCAAGCACTTTGTACAGTTTGGTAACAGTGACCAGATCAACTGACTTCCTTCACTACTGGAGGAAGCAATATTGTAGGAGATGCAATTGTCTAGTAACTTAACGTTAACGCGACTAATTAGGGGATTGTAGCAGGAGAATATTATATATATGTTGAATGTGTTTATTATCTATTGGGATATTTACCCACTTATATTTCCCAGATTGTAACTTCTAGTACAGGCAATCAGGCCCAAAAAACTTATACAACTAACGACAGCTTTGCCTGCTTGAAATATATAGCAACCATATTGCAACACTAGTGACCAAAAAGTTGCAACACGTATCTGCTACATAAATCCTGTAGAGCGATTTCTGCATTTACTTTTTGGATTGGAGACTTCTTTGTACATGGCATTACTGATCATCAGAAGCAAAAGCAGGACAAAGCTCTTCCAAATTGGCTACATAACGCTGGGAAACACCTTCACAATATTCCGATCTACACTGAAAAAAGAGTTTCCCAATGAGACCCTCACCAGACGTTAAGGCAAAAAATAAATTTGTAAGAGTAAGGTTTAGGACTTGGGAAGCCTATTGCAATTTGCTGGAGCCCATCCAATTCGCTGGTTTTCATTGTCATATATCAAAATCTTATCAAGCAAAGTAATATCTGTAAACAGAACAAAAGAAGAGGTCAGTTGACCACAGAAGAGAAGAAAAGAAATCACTGAGTGAGGATTTTTTTTGTCGGTATACCTCCGATGATGTTGGTACTTTCCAGTCCTACTTCAGAGCCGTTCAATATTCCCAAGCACACATTGCCATGTTCCTGAAAATAAGATTTTGTTAGATATGCTTTTCAAGTGTTGTCTTCTCTCACCTACTAACAGAAGGGGGTAAAATAAGAAATAAAATAGGGATGCTTACTGAAACCATGAGATAAGCTTCAGGTGATATATGCAGCTGAACATTCTTGACATTAGTAAAGCTCAGTGCTAAGGGTTTGAAATAGTTCTGTGCGTCATGAACAGATTTGAAAGGTTTGTTGCCTTTCCAGCAAATTGGCAGGGATTTGTCTTCAGTTGCGTCCTTCAGAGGCTTTCCTTTCAAATCATTTCTCACCTAAACACATGAATTGATGGTCAGTTTCTCTGCAAGTTATTTGAACAATTAACTATAGAAGAATGGTTAGCAATTGTTTCTTCTCACCAGTTTAACTAATGCCTCATACGCTTTGGAATTGAAATAAGTGTAGGAGCTCCCACTGTCAAAAACCAAGTTAAGGGCCTTCACACCAGTGGGCTTTCCATTAAAGACAAGTTCTGCCGGTCCAGATGAGTAGTGATTTCTATGAAATAGGCGAAGATGAATACATATTAGACATTATACTTGATTACAAAGGACATGGGATAAATGGGGGCTACTCACGAGTTACGTGACATTGGAGTCCACATGACTCCTGAAGAAGGGACAAGATCATTCCCAAAGAATAGAAATCCTCCTTGGCTGCTTAGACAGTGACCAACCACATTTCTAGTTAAACCCAAGCGACTTAATTGTGACACAATGCTTGCTTTGCCAGTACCAAGGCCAAGAACTCCAGTGGTGGAGGGCATGCTTAGACCAGAATGTTTTTGATCATATCCACACCTGCAGCCAACAGCAACAGAAAACAGTATAAGATTTAGCTCTGGACAGGCAGCTAGGTTTAAGTCATGAACATAACATGTCATAAGCGTTCCTTTCAAGCTTCATCCATTGCATAAACTTTGGCTTACTTGCATTCTTAAGCTTCATCTCTTAATGTTTATGAAATTGAAAGGTTCAAATATAACAAGAGCAATATCAAAAGTATGTAACGCTGGTAATAGATATGAAAAGCAAACAACTAAAAACCCACCCAAAGGCCAAACGAGGACCAAGTTGAGAGCCATTGGTGAATTTCAGAGGAAAGTAATCCTTGACCAGGACACCCAGAGATGAACCTTGATCAGCATATTCAACCTCATAGTCGCATTGGTCACTTGGGTTGTTACACGGGAAACTTGCCGGTGAGTGAAATGCCGCACAAAGAGGGTCTTCACATTGGACAAGGTTGTTTTTGGGTTTATAAAGATGCTCGCGGGGCTACAAAGATACAGACACACAAGCACTAGGTGAGAACATGGTCATCATAATGTTGGTCCAGCAGTCTCACTATATATAGAAAGTTTTACCTTGGTACAGCCAGTACAGGGAGCATCACATTGGACCCATGTGAGATCACTACCAGTGTCAATATCAAGGTCGAAACGCTTGCCTGGGTTGCCTATGCTGAGGGACACAGAGTAGTACCTGCAGAGCAAAATCACAACCAAATCTTATAAAAATTCACACACCAGATCAAAGAGGAGAACAGATGAAAATAGAAACGCAAAAACAGACAGAATACCATGCAATTCCATCTAATAAAGAAAAGAAAAAGACCTAAATAAAGAAAAGAAAAAGGGGTGGGGACTGGAAAATTGTACCTTTTCTAAAGTGACCAAGGAAAGACCAAAACTTTCCAATATGCATTATAAGAGATCAAACTTCTGACAGGACATAGAGAAGGGATTGTGATCAAGTACAGGTAACAAAAGCCATCAGACAATAAAAAAGAGAAAAAGGGTTTCCAAAAGTTAAGCACAGAAACACTACTCTAACCATTCATTAAACGAAAAGCCATCTGCTCAGCAAAAACAAGCAAACCCATAATCCCAAAACTCTAAATGAAAAAGAAAAACACAATCCAACTGATAAAGAATCCAACAATGCAAAATGGAGTCAAAGGTTGGTCAAGAAACCCAACAAAAAGAAATCAACTTTAACAAAATGATTAAACAATATACCAAAGATTAAGCTTTAATCCCAACCAGCTCCAAGGACCCATATCCATTCCACTCACCAATGACATAAATTCAACAAGGATTTGCTCATGCAGACTGTGAATTAAAAACAAAAACAAAAAAGAAATATATGAATAAAAAAGCGAAGAGGCGCAAAAGATGAAATACCCAAGAGGATAGACATTTCCGTGAAGAGGGAAAACGGCAGAAGAACCAAAGCTGTCCAAGTGGGCCGACTTCTTATTCGTCTGGGGGTGATTGGTTTCCGAGAAACAGCAAGAGAAAAACAAACCCAGAACCAAAAACGCCGTCAATGTTAATCCACACTGTTTGGCCATCTCTGGGTGAGGGAGAGTTCGTCTTCGTCTTCGTCGTCGTTATGATTTGGATCAAAAAGGGGTTTAAGGCTTTCTAGTAAATAGTAGTCGAACAAGTCTGCTGGCGTCAGCTTTCTTCTAGAATGAAGTCCATTGGAACTCAGGAAGTTTCACCGCGCCAGCGAAGAAAGACCGCGTCGACAACGCGGAGAGATTGTCCAGGTTTCAAGGTCGAAATTGCCCATTGCGTTTTAATTTAACTCATTGTTTCCCAAGGGTAATCTAGTCATGAAATAGTCTGAGAGTCGAACTCAACATCTTCTATACTTACAAAAATAAATACTCATATCATTTAGACTAAATTATATTAATAGAAAATTACCATTGTATGTTGTTCTTGAAACCTTTTTTTATTAATCAAATAAAAAATAAGAAAACTTTCAACAACATGGCAAGTTAAAATCAAACTTTGAATCTTGAAACATGAATAAAATAGATTCAATATCTGGAAATTCTTATGATTACAGCTATACTCTTTGTTCTATATTTCTTTAAAAGACTTTTGTGGAGTGGGTGTAAGGTTGGAGAAAGACTTGCGTGGGGCACCCGCACCACGTGAGAATGCAGTAGACCAATCATTGTCTAACAGGGGGATCTTTTGGATATTATACATTTAGAGAGCAGGAGCATTTTCGAAAAAAAGAAATTTTTTTTTTATTCTGATTGGATGACCCTAAAGCCACGTGATGGGGAAACCCCCACCTAAGAATTTCTCGTAAGGTTGAGTAACAATCTAAGATATTATATACATTGATAACATGAAGGGGAGTAGTCAACAATTAACTATGAAAGTTTCTTTCTCATTTTCCAAAGTTATAATTTGTTTCCTTTGATTTGTGTTGTTTTCCTATCATCAAATGTTGGTATAAAAATTTACTTAGGATGTAGTTTAGACTTTAAAAGCATACATAAAGAACATGTTTGATAAACGTATTGTAAAAAGATACTCTGAGAATTTCTTGAGTTTGTTTTTTATTTTATTTTATTTATCTTTTATATTTTTCTTTTCTTCTAATTTTCGAACATAAAAAGTGATACTGAAATATCTACAACGTTCAAGAACTCATGAAATCCTAGGAAATCCATGAAATGACTCCTCCATCCAAGATTCCAAGTTAGTAAAAACCTTACGAATAGCAGTCCCTACTCCCTACCATACCCTTCAGTCCCACCTACCATTCAACTTCAACTTCACAGTTCACACTAGCTTTTGAGTCTTCTCCACTAGGGACCAGAGCGGTTATTCGAATCTACCGCTCCATCTCCGTTTTCTCCATTGTCCATTGATTATTTCGGGGGAAAGTCAAGGTCAAGGGATCCGTTTACTATACCACTTTTCAGTTGATTAAATAGCGCACCCAAATACAATACACACCATACAACTACCGCCGCAAAAATTTGATCTTTGCAAATTGGCTTTCTGCAACTTTTCTATCAATCCTTGCTAATAATCTCTCTGGAAACCGAAACTTGCTGTTTACGAATTGACCTTGCTGGTTGAACTTCTCAATCTTTCTGCAATTTGTTGTTTCTTAATTAGAGGTAATTAATCCCACTCACTTACCCTAGCTTGCAGAATTTTCATCAACCAACTTATTAGTCGATACTCTTATGTTTTATCTATCATAGAAAGTCGCGTATGTTGTAGTATAAATGTATAAATACCGTATATGTCTATATCATGTAACAAAATATGTAAAAGTATTTAGATATGTACTTGAGTGTATAATCATAGGTACTTGAATATATAAAGACTTATGTAAACATGCTTTGCCAAAGGGCAACAAGCATGACAAAAAATCATCATCAAGATGGTTATCATTTTGATTTTCTCTTTGAGCTTTCACACTTCAAATGTATTCCTATAAATACCCCTTTGTATGAGATGAATAAACAGATTGAAATCTCAATTCTCTCTGAAATATTACTCTCTCTTTCTGTTTGTCAATTCCTCTTGTTCTTAAACACGTTATCAGCACGAAGTTGCTTTAGAATTAGAATCGAAAATTGATGAAAGAAGAGTTCATTATCGATCGAAGTCATTTTTCCAAACCTACAAAAAATCCCCAAACCCTAGCTCAGATCAAAGCCCTTGATTCCAGGAGCCCGGAACCGGTCTCAGAATCGCCGGAACCGGCCGGAAACTGCCTGAACCGGCCGCCGAAAGCAGAAAAATCGAACCGGACCGCTGCCTGAAAGCTGCCGAGTGCTGCCGAGGCCCTGCGCAGCAGCTGCCGAGAAGCTGCCGAGACCCCTACGCAGCAGTTGCCGAGAAGCTGCCCAGGCCCCTGCGCAGCAGCTGCCGAGCCATCTGCCGAGCAGCTGTCGACACATCTGTCGACAGATTTGTGCGGCGACTTTCCGACAACTTTTCCGGCGACTTTTTCGACACTTTTCCGGCGACTTTTCGGACGATTTTTCTCGACTTTTTCCAACGATCCTTCCGATCACCTCCGATAATTTTTCCGGTCAAAAATTTTCGGCAACACTATTCCAAGGTATTCTTTACTAAAAGTTCCCGTTTTTGAGTTTTTATTTATTTTCTCTCCTTTTTCCTTTTTCTCGGGAACTTACAATCAAAAGCGGAATTATAGAAATTCAAGCCAAACGAACTAAGAGCTTTCGTAATCAATGAACTAAGAGTGTTCACGATGATTCTTGGAAATTGATTTCTTGGTAGCATAGCTCGGAAATCTTATTATTTTTCGTGGAAGTTTTAACTCTGAAACTAATATTTTCTTCTTATCTTCAAGGATGTCGAATGAACCTAGACTCGATTTTCAAATCCTTGACTCAACAGGTTCGGATTACCATAGCTGGAAAACCGACGTTGAGAACCATCTCACATCAAAGGGGATATTGCCCATCATCCATGAACCAAACCTGGCCCTTGTGTTCCCTCGAACACCCAAGAGGCATGCACAAGCAATCATCTTGATGCGACGTCATATGGACAAAGCACTCAGACTAGAGTACATGTCCATCAAAGATGCAAAGGATTTATGGGAGGCGCTACAAGAGCGCTTTAACAATATCCAAGATTCTCTCCTCCCTGACTTGAAGGTTCAGTGGAACGATGTACGCTTCTCAGACTTCAAGTCTATTGCTGAGTACAATTCAGAAGCTCTTCGTCTCAAGTCCATGTTGAGGTTCTGTCAAAGACCCCTCACAGAAGAAGAGCTAATTGAGAAAACTCTCTCCACCTTCCCTGTTGCAGCAATTTTGCTATCAAAGCAGTATCGTACTGAAGTAAATGCTGGACGAATTACGAGGTTCAATGAACTCATAAATATTTTGTCGGTAGCCGAAAAGCACGACAACATTCTAGTAAAGAATTATAATTCAAGACCCATTGGAACCAAGAGCGTTCGTGAGGCAAATTATAATGCACCCAAGAGAGGGCACAAGGAGCGGTACCCCAGCAATAGGGGACATGTGTACCCTAATAATAGGGGACATGAAGGACGAACATGTCCATATAACCGCCCCAATAGAGAAGGAAACCGCAACTTTAGAGCGGGCACACGTGATGGCAACTCCACACGTGGAAGAGGGAGATATGGCAACACCGGCCGTGGAAATAGCACCATGAGCCGTGGAGGTCGCACCATGCGCCGTGGTAGTAGCAGCAACCCTCCTAGGGGATATCCACAACGTGCACAATCTGCACAACCTGCACCTCAAATGAAGGGAGGGAACCACAATGACATGTGTCATAGATGTGGATCAATCGAGCATTGGTTTAAACAATGTCATGCAAGTACCCAATTAGCTGCACGCTACAAGGAGTACAGGGAAGCAAGAGAGCAAGAAGCTAACCTTGCCGAAGATGAAAATAGTGAAGATATCAATCTCACTGTTGAGGACTTCAAAGCTGTAGATGAAGAGCACGAGGATGCCACAAACTTTGATTAGAATAATCCTCTTTCTATTTTTCAAGAATGGCAAATGTGCCTTGGTCAATAAATAACAATTGTATTAAACTCCTTCTTATGTGGCGTACCCAATGAAGTATGATGTCTAGGAAAGCAATTGAGATCGGGGTATTTAAGTGAGCCTCGCTCCACCAACATCTCTCTACTTTCCTGGTCATACATTGGAATTACCAAACGGATTGAGTGATAGCAATTTGTCTAAAGTTTGATATTTGGAATAGACTTATGAATAACTTTGATGTAATCATTGACTATTTTCCCTATTAATAAAGTATCGCATTCAATGTCATGGACATGTGTTAATATTCTGAACTTTATCCCTTTCAGTATGTTTTCCGGAGAATTGGAATGCCTTCTTGATAGTGGCACCACACATACTATATTGCGACATAGGCAATTATTTTTATGGATGACACCCAGTCGATCCTCATTATCTACGATGGCAGGACCATCACAATTGATTCATGGTCGAGGACCAGCTCAATTTTTGTTACCAAATGGCACAAATGTTAATGTCGCCGAAGCTCTATATGCTCCAAGGGCCGGAAGGACCCTATTAAGATTTAAAGACATAAGAGCCAATGATTTTCATGTATAAACACATTGTGAGAATGGACAAGAGTTCCTTTGCATCACCTCTAAAAACTACGGAAATACACGAGTTTTAGAGAAACTTATGTGTCGCTCTAGTGGATTGTATGCAACCACTATTAGAGTCATTGAATCCAACCATGTCATGAATGACAATTTATGGGATCCTGACACATACAAGCTTTGACACGACCGTTTGAGACATCCAGGTAGTGATATGATGCTCCGTATATTAAAAACTTCACACGGACATCCATTCTTCAAAACGAAAAGAAGTACGAACCAAACATTGGTCCAATATCATTCGTTTTGCAAAGCTTGCTCTTTAGCAAAAGTAGGATCAAGACCATCCTATGCAAAGGACACTAAAGAAAATATACCATTCTTACAAAGAATACAAGGTGATATTTGTGGACCTATCCAACCAACTTGCGGACCATTTAGATATTTTATGGTGTTGGTTGATGCATCGACATGTTGGTCACATGTCATGCTCTTATCCACAAGAAATGCTGCATTTGCTAAACTCCTAGCACAAATCATTAAATTAAGGGCTCACCACCCTGATCATCCTATTAAGTCAATTCGTCTTGACAATGCTGGAGAATTTACATCAAGAACCTTTGATGATTATTGCATATCCATTGGGATTGAGGTCGAACACCCTGTCCCTCATGTACACACCCAAAATGGACTCGCAGAAGCTGCCATTAAAAGACTTCAAATGGTTGCCAGGGCATTGGTTATGTGCACCAATCTCCCTATTTCTGCTTGGGGCTATGCAATATTATATGCAGCTGTGCTTATTCGTCTGAGACCCACTGCCACCCAACCCTTTTATGCGTCCCAAATGGTGACTGGGTATGAGCCTAATGTCTCACACTTACGCATATTTGGGTGTGCAGTCTATGTGTCAATTGCGCCGCCACAGCGCACCAAAATGGGTCCTCAAAGACGCTTAGGCCTTTATGTTGGATATGATACTCCAAACATTATCCGCTACATAGAACCCTTGACAGGTGATCTATTTACCGCTAGATTTGCGGATTGTCACTTTGATGAGACAGTCTTCCCGTCATTAGGGGGAGACAAGAACATTAATGTTCAACAGAAAAGACAGGAATTGTCGTGGTCTGTCCCCACTTTGTCTCATCTTGATCCCCGAACCACACAGTCTGAAATAGAAGTGCGGAGGATTCTCGATCTTCAGAACGTAGCAGAATCAATGCCTGATGCGTTTTCTGATATCGCTAAAGTGACAAGATCACACATACCTGCTGCAAACGTACCTGCAAGGATTGATGTTCCTAAAACTAAAGGACATGACATCCCCTCTATGGGTGATGCAGTGGCTAGACCCATGGCTCCTGCTAGAAAGCGCGGGAGGCCTATAGGTTCGATGGATTCTCGCCCAAGAAAGAAAGCGAGCTTGACACAAAATAATCCATTAATCATCGATATAAATAATCCATCTCATGAAAAAATTCCGGATTATGGTTATGTCCAAGAGACATCATTAGAGGACGCTCCAATAGTAGAATCAATTCCAGAGAATAGAGAGATCTCCATGAATTACACTAGTATACATGTAATTATGGACAGAAATTCTATAGCTATTGATGATGCGTTTGCATATCATATTGCAAAAGGAATTATAGAATGCGATGATATCGAACCTCGCTCCGTTGAAGAATGTCAAAGAAGAGCAGATTGGTCCAAATGGAAAAATACGATCCAGACTGAATTGGATTCACTAACAAAGAGACAGGTATTTGGGTCTATATCACTGACACCACTAAATATAAAACCTGTTGGCCATAAATGGGTCTTTGTTAGAAAGCGTAATGAGAAAAATGAGGTTGTTAGATACAAAGCCCGCCTTCTGGCGCAAGGTTTCTCACAACGCCCTGGAATCGACTACGAGGAGACATACTCTCCCGTAATGGACGTTATAACGTTCCGCTACCTTGTCAGTTTGGTAATTTCCGAAAAACTTGACATGCAGCTCATGGATGTGGTTACAGCATATCTCTATGGGGATCTAGATTCAGAGATATATATGAAGATTCCAGGTGGACTTCAATTACCCAAATCAAGTGGCTCTAAACCACGAAGCGCGTTTTCAATAAAATTAAGACGTTCACTATATGGATTGAAACAATCCGGACGGATGTGGTATAACCGTCTAAGTGACTACTTGATTGGGAAGGGATATGTTAATAATGAAATATGCCCTTGCGTGTTCATTAAGAGAACAAGATCCGGATTTGCAATTGTAGCAGTTTATGTAGATGACATGAACCTAATTGGAACTCTAGATGAGTTAAAAGAAACTGCTACATATTTGAAATCTGAATTTGAGATGAAAGATCTCGGGTTTTTTGTCTCGGAATAGAACTCGAGCACCGTAATGATGGGATTATGATCCATCAGTCAGCATATACTCAAAAGTTACTAAGGCGCTTTAATGAAGATAAAGTAAAGCCTGTGAGTACTCCCATGATCAACCGTAGTCTTGAGCCCATGAAAGATCCGTTTCGTCCAAGGGATGAGGACGAAGATTTACTAGAAGCTGAAATACCATACCTAAGTACGATAGGCGCATTATTGTATTTAGCTCAATGCACAAGACCGGATATCTCATTTGCAGTAAACTTGTTAGCTCGACACAGTTCTGCGCCAACACGCCGCCATTGGATTGTTATAAAGACAATCCTTCGATACCTAAAAGGTACGATCGATATGGGTTTGTTCTATCCCTACAGAGAGAAAAGAAATGTGAACGCCGGCAACACTATCTATAGTGACCGACGCTTTCCTCCTCCCCTCCATCTAAATGATGTTCTGACGGGTTTTGCTGATGCAGGGTATCTCTCTGACCCTCACAAAGGTCGCTCCCAAATAGGTTATGTTTTTACCATGGGAAGCACCGCGATATCTTGGAGATCTACAAAACAGACTCTTGTTGCTACTTCCTCAAATCATGCAGAGATTATTGCACTACATGAAGCCGTGCGTGAGTGCATATGGCTAAGGTCTATAAATAGACACATTCGAGGAACTTGTGGTTTGAAATTTACCACAAATGAACCTACATGCATTTACGAGGATAATGCAGCTTGTATTGAGCAAATGAAATTAGGTTTCATCAAAGGCGACAATACCAAGCGTATATCGCCGAAATTCTTCTACAATCAGCAACAACAAACACTTCTAAATATTGAAGTAAATCAAATCCGATCAGAAGATAATGTAGCTGACTTATTTACTAAGTCACTACCAAAATCCCCTTTCGAGAAACATGTAAGGAGCATCGGATTGAGGAGGATATCCGAACTCCCACGATCTTCAAGAGGAGTCTAAATTAGGGGGAGTATCCAGAAACATACTTCACACTCAACGCGCGTTGTGCTCTTTTTCCCTTTCGACCAAGGTTGTTTTTTTCCCACATGGTTTTATTACTTGGAAAAGTTTTTAACGAGGCAACTTCGATGCGCACCATCTACACAATACTATTGAACATGAAATATCCAAGGGGGAGTGTTGTAGTATAAATGTATAAATACCGTATATGTCTATATCATGTAACAAAATACGTAAAAGTATTTAGATAGGTACTTGAGTGTATAATCATAGGTACTTGAGTATATAAAGACTTATGTAAACATGCTTTGGCAAAGGGTAACAAGCATGACAGAAAATCATCATCAAGATGGTTATCATTTTGATTTTCTCTTTGAGCTTTCACACTTCAAATGTATTCCTATAAATACCCCTTTGTATGAGATGAATAAACAGATTGAAATCTCCATTCTCTCTGAAATATTACTCTCTCTTTCTGTTTGTCAATTCCTCTTGTTCTTAAACAGCGTATGAGTTATTAGCTAGCGCACTTATATCCTAGTCCTCTGTATATGAATATACAAGTTATGAATATGGCTGCTTCTTCTTTTTCTTCTACTGCTGCTGATGTCCTCACTCATTAAAAGTATGACGTCTTTCTTAGTTTCAGAGGTGAGGATACCCGGCTTACCAGCCATCTCTATGCTGCTTTGAAGAGGAAGCAAATCCATACCTACATGGATGACAAGTCACTTGAGAGAGGAGATGAAATTGGACCTGCCTTATTGACAGCAATCGAGCAATCCAAGCTTTCGATAATCATTTTCTCAGAACACTATGCTTCTTCTCCATGGTGCTTAGATGAACTTGTGCATATGCTGAAATGTAAAGAAGCATATGGACAACTTGTTGTACCCGTTTTCTATGACATTGATACTTCAGATGTACGGCGGCAGAAACGGACTTATGCGGATGCATTTGCACTTCTTGAAGAGAGATTCAAAGACAACAGGGACAAGCTGAGCAAGTGGAGGGATGCTGTGACAGCAGCAGCCAATCTTTCTGGGTTTCATTCACAATCACAAAATATCAAGTAATTAACTTTGTAACTTCATTTTGTAGTAGTTTCTACGAGTCACAAAATATATGGATTTCATTCATAGAAGAATAGTAATCTCTCTAAATGCTAACTCTTTGATTGATTTTTATCTTGATCCATATATACCAGGCATGAGACTTAACTAGTTGAGGCAATTGTCAAGGATATTTTGACGAAACTGAATCGGAACGTGTCATATGTTGCAAAGAGGCTGGTTGGGATGGATAACCACATTCATCAACTTGAGTCATTATTATGCATTTCTGCACAAGATGTTTGCTTTTGCACAGTAGGTATTTGGGGTATGGGTGGTTGTGGTAAGACCACCCTTGCTGATGTTGTATTTCACCGAAACTCATCTAGATTCCACGCTTGTGTGTTTTTAGCAGTTGTTAGGGAAGTATCAAAGAAACATGGACTATATCATTTGCGAGATAAACTTTTTCGTAAGCTGTTAAAGGAAGAACATTTGAGTATTGACTCTCCATCCATAGGGTCTACTTATGTTATAGACAGGTTTTCTCGTACAAAGGTCCTTGCAGTTCTTGATGATGTGAGTGATGAAAGTCAATTAGATTTTTTACTTGGAGATCAAGTTCAGTTTGGCCCTGGAAGTAGAATTATTATAACAACGAGAAGTAGGCGCCTATTGAAGAAAAAAGTGCATGAAGATCATATATACATGGTGAGTAAGTTGTCTGTTGCTGATGCTCTTCAACTCTTTCATTTGCTTTTGAAGATGACTCTTCTATAAAAGATTATTCAACCTAGTCAAAAAAAGTGGTCTATTATGCTGGATGCAATCCATTAGCTGTTGAAGCTTTGGCTTCCTCATTCCATCACTGCAATAATAAAGAAGCCTGGGAAGAGGAATTGAGAAAATTGAAAAAAATTCCCAACGAAAAGATACAGAATAAGTTGAGATTGAGTTATGATGGATTAGAAGCAAATGAGAAGGGGATATTTCTTGATATTGCCTGTTTTCTCAAAGGGGAGAAAATATGTCATGCAAAAAGAATTTTGGAAATGCTTGGGTTCTTTCCATTGTCAGGAGTTGAAGTTCTCAAAGATATGTCTCTTATATCGATAAAAAACAACCGCATAGCGATGCATGATTTGCTGCAGGAAATGGGAAGGGCAATTGCTGGTGGTATTGAAGAACTTGGAAAACGCAAAAGATTGTGGAATGCTAAGGATGGCTATCATGTATTGCATAATGAAACAGTACGTAAGAGCTACTTTGATTGGCATCTTTTTTTTTTTTTGTTGAATTAAGATTGACATCTTTAGAACAAGAAAGAATAAACACCATGGAGAACTCAATTTCTAGATTTTGTTTTTTTTGTTCTTTTTTTTTTTGCCGATTCAGTTTCTGGATGTCTGAAAATCTAATCTTGAATTCATTGCCTTCTATAATGTACGCTCGTTTATATGTTCTTGATTTGTAGGGAACTTTAAAAGTTGAAGAACTTGAAGTCATACACCTTGACATGTCTAAGATTCCAGAGTTACAATTGATCCTACAACCTTCAAGAATACGCACAATCTAAAGTTGCTAAAATTTTATGTACCACAAGAAGTCCGTGAGGAATGGATACGTCATAAAAGATGGACTGTCAAGGAGAAGCAGCCGACCCCATTTCCTTGGCTTCCTAGGGTCAGAGCATTTCAGTGTTTCCTTGCCAAATCAAGGATCTGGGGATTCTTAAGATTGCTAGATTCATGCAACAAGGTTTGTGATTATGATGATGAAGTTTTCAAGAAGTTCTGGAAAGTATACTTTCCCAGAGGTCTCGAGTCTCTACCTAAAGAGCTCAGATATCTCTATTGGGATGGATACCCTTGGAAATCTTTACCATCAAAATATTTTCCTGAACAGCTTGTTGAGATTCATATGGCCTATAGCCAACTTAAGCAGCTTTGGAATAATGGCCAGGTATGGATTAGTTTTATGTCTTGTTCATGCATTGATTAAATATATGATATATATGTAGTGTCGAAAGTTATTCAGGTTAATCTATCATTCTAATTTTTCTTTTATTATATTTTTGTTACAAGAATCTTGGGAGCTTAAAACAGTTTAATCTTAAAGATTCCCAACACCTGATTGAAGTTCCAGATCTCTCTCGTTGTCCAAATATTGAAAAGATCGATCTAAGTTGGTGTACAAGACTGGTTGAAGTTCCTTCATATTTCCAAAATCTTGAGAATCTTATTTATATCTGCGAGGCTGCGACAATCTGAAAATCTTTTCGGTGATGCTGTGTAATATAGAATTCTTATGTTTGAGTTGGAGCGGAATAGAAGAAATATCGCCATCAATTTGGTCTCACGAAAAGCTTCATACATTGGATCTTTTTGGATGTGACAAGCTCAAAAGATGGCCTTCCTCGTCATCAGTTGTGGGACGATTGTGCTCTTTGAGAACTCTGAATCTCGGATCCTGCAGTGTATTAGAAATCCCTGATAGTCTCATTTGCTTATCCACATTACAAGATATAAAGCTAAGTGGAACCATGATTGAGAAAATACCTGCAAGCATCAAATATGTTTCCAGGCTGCGCAGGCTATGCTTGCTCGGATGCGAGAAGATTCGATTTTTACCAGAGCTCCAATCGCAGCTAGAAGAATTGGACATGTGTGACTGCACGTCATTGAAAAGCGTGGCAAGTCAAAGGAGTACACTCATGCAACCTCAGGAACAATATAAAGGTCCGCGTTATGTTGGAGAGAGGGTTGAATTTACTGATTGCTGCGAATTGGATGAGAGTGCAAAGAACAACATAATGGGTGATGCAGAGCTTAGAATTACGCGAATGGCATCATCAAAACATGTACATCTCTCTCTCTCTCAAGTCTAAAGTAGGTTGGTTCCTCTGCTTTTGTTTTGTTTTTTATAATTAAGTTTTTGGACAGTGCAGCTACTAAATATTCATGACTAGATTCAATAATTGTTCATTTACAAGAGGGTTATAGTTCAGTAACGGTCGATTGTCCGGGAAATGAAATTCCTAGATGGTTCATCTATCAAAGTGAGGGATGTGAAATAAACATCAAGTTTCCTATTCTTCATACAACATCAACCGTAGACTCATGCTTGGGTGTAGCTTTATCCGCTGTTGTTGCAAAGTCGGAATGCACAATCCGCCGGAATGATGACTGGCGTAGCGGGCGTACGTTTAATGTGGTATGTAAGTGCAATCTCAAAACCAACGACGATGAAGGCTATCAATACGAGTTCATATCCGGCGTTGTTTCTGGTATGGCAAGAGCCGTCAATTTAATGGGGGATCACGTGGTGGTGTTCTTTCAGCGGCACGGGTTCAACAAGGTCACTGAGGCATCTTTTCGTTTCCAACCAGCAGAGTGGTTCGCTGATAAATTCGAGTACCTGGCCATGAAGGTGAAGAAGTGTGGGATTCAAATCTTGTATAGTCTTTGATACCCGGCCATGATGAGTCTCCTCTTTTCTAGCCTTTGATCTGAAATGATCAATTCAGCCAATTCCTCATCAGTCTTGATCTTAGGCTCATAGCACATTCTATTCGTTAAACAGAGATACTGACCCCAGTATTTTGTACAACAACTCCTTTTAGCACATATTTGAATCGGCTTCGCAAATATTAATCAAGATCTGCTAGCCAGAATCAAAAGCGCCTCCAACTCCTTCTTATCTTTTTCAGTATTATGGATCTTTTGCTCTTCTTGTTTAAGGACAAGCGTAAATTAATAGAGAGAGTAATGTGTGTTTATTCTTTTCTCAATGAAGGGTTTATATAGGAATACAAAGTTAGTGTGAATGCTTTAAGAGAAACCAATTTGGTAACTATGATCATCATCAAACAACTCCACATAGTTACTTCAATGATGATATTTGACATGCTTGTTACCTCTCTACATGTTTTATGCCACACAAGTCTTCATGCCTATATTTATACACTCAAGCACCATATCTATACACACAAGTACCTATTACATGATATAGACGTTTATACTAGGATTAAATATTGTTTACTCCCTATACTTATACGGTTTCATCGTTTCAGTCCTTGACCTTCGAATTTCACCTAAAAAGTCTCTGAACTCTCAATTTCCTCCTAATTGATCCATGCAGTCAAAATTTTCTATTAAAGTTGTCAAAAATGTCTATTATGCCCTCATCTATTTTTACAAAAAAAAAAAAATTTCTCTTTCTCCTTTTTTTTTTTTTTTCATTTCACATTTTGAAGGTCTATGGATTGGATCCATCTTAATGAGGAGATGAATATAAGGATGCGAGAGAGCCAGAAGAAGAAGAGGTAAAAGGGGGAAAAAAAGGAGAGGAAGAGAATTTTTTTTTTTTTTAAGTAACTGAGGGTATAATAGATTTTTTAGGGAAAGATGACAGAGTTTTTAACGGATGCTTGACGGCATGGACCAAATGGGAGGAAATTGAGACTTGAGAGACTTTTTAGGTGAAATTCGAATGTCAAAGACTGAAACAAGGAAACCTTATAAGTACATGGAGTAAGTAGTATTTAACCATTTATACTATAATACATTTATACTACAACACTCCCTCTTGGATAATTCATGTCAATAGTATTTTCTAGGCGGTGCGCTTCTAAATTGCCTCGTTAAAAACCTTGTCGAGTAATAAAATCATGCAGGAAAAAACAACCTTGGTCGAAGGAGAAAATGAGCACAACGCGTGTTGAATGTAGAGTATGTTTCTGGATACTCCCCCTGATTTAGACTCCCATGCTTTTCACATGTTTCTCGAAGGGGGATTTTGGTAACGACTTAGTAAATAAGTCCGCTACGTTATCATCTGATTGGATTTGATTTACTTCAATATTCATAAGTGTTTGTTGTTGCTGACTGTAGAAGAATTTCAGCGATATATGCTTGGTATTATCGCCCTTGATGAAACCTAATTTCATTTGTTCAATACAAACTACATTATCTTCGTAAATGCATGTAGGTTCATTTGTGGTAGACTTCAAACCACAAGTTCTTCGAATGTGTCCATTTACAGACCTTAGCCGTATGCATTCATGCACAGTTTCATGTAGGGCTGGCATTTTGGGCCAAAGCAACCGAACCGGCCGATTTTCGAACCGGCCCGAACCGATTTGGGCATAAAATTCTACCTGCCGACTTTCAGCTCGGCTGAGCTGTACCGCTTGGCTTCATTTGACTCGACTACGGTATGATGTATGGCATACCGTCAGTATACCGTACCGACCGAGTATACCCCATATCGGATACATATTGTATATATACAATATATATGTAAAATGATCTCCACTAGCGCGACTCGAACCCCACCTCTCTTGTATGAGGATTCTGATCCCATCCACTGGACCACGAGTTGATCTCATTATAATACATACATATTTTATAGGGTTAAATACTGTTTAGTCCTTGAGCTTTTGACCATAAAACACTTCAGTCCCTGACCTTCTAATTTCACAAGTTTAGTCCCTGTACTTCAAAATTTCATACCAATAGGTCTTTGCCGTCTAAAAGTCACGGTGAAATGTCTATTATGCCCTCAGTTCTTTTTTTTTATATAATAAATTTATTCTTTTCTATTTTTTAAATTATTTTTTCTTTATTTTATTTATTCTTTTTTTTTTTCAAACAGAAAGAAAGAAAGAAAAACAAAAACAAAAAAAAATAGAAAGAAAGAAAGGGAAAAAAAATTCCTTTTCAAAAAAAAATAAAATAATTAATTAATTAAAAAAAAGAACTAAGGGTATAATATACATTTCACCATGACTTTTAGACGGCAAGAACCTATTGGTTTGAAATTTTGAAGTACAGGGACTAAACGTGTGAAATTAGAAGGCCAGGGACTGAAGTGTTTTTCGAGCAAAAGTACAAGGAGTAAATAATATTTAACCCTATTTTATATTTAAAGGTGTCTTATTCAAATAAAATGAAAATTGAATGAAAGTGGGACTCGAACCCCGCATCTCATAGATGGAGGTTCCAATACCAACCACTGCACCACAAGTTGGCTCCGTTGTACCATCTACATATTTTATATTTATTGGCTTCTTAAGCAAAGGAAAACTAAAACCCATCGTGTTCACTAGATCCATTTCTTCTCTTCTCTCTCATTCCAAACAGAAGGAAACTAGCAACTATCCATTGATTCTTCACACAAGCACCATTTCAACAAAACCTCAAAAACTCAAAAACCCAAATCACACAAGCACCATGAGCCTTATCTTCCTCTGCTAATTCCATTGAGGAAGAAGAACGTGCCCTCTCAATTCTTCTCTTTTTTCTTTCTATTCCCTATTTTTTCATCTTCTTCTCCACCAGATCTGCAAGCCAGCTTTCATGGAGTTTGCTTGCAATTACATGTTACCGACCGATACCAAACTGAGATTTTCGGTTACCGATGTGTCGGTATACCGATTATTCGGATCGGCGGCGGTTTGAAAATCTCGATATCAATGGAGGTCAGTTCGGCAGCGGTTTGGGGAAAAATGGATCGGTTTAGTATCGAATCCAGCCCTAGTTTCATGTAGAGCAATAATCTCTGCATGATTTGAGGAAGTAGCAACAAGGGTTTGTTTTGTAGATCTTCAAGATATCACGGTGCTTCCCATAGTAAAAACATAACTTGTTTGGGAGCGACCTTTGTGAGGGTCAGAGAGATACCACGCATCAGCAAACCCATCAAAACATCACCATCATTTTGATGGAGGGAAGGGGGATAACGTCGGCCACCATGACAGTGGTGCCAGCGTATATATTACGGAAGGTGGCGTTTTGCCTTGTGGGGTCTGATCCCATACTTCCGTTTTTTCTTTTCTCTCTGTAGAGATAAAACAATCTCATAACAATCGTACCTTTTAAGTATCGAAAGATTATCTTTATACCAACCCAATGGCGGCGTGTTGGTGCTGAACTATGTGGAACTAACAAATTCACTGCGAATGAGATATCTGGTCTTTTGCATTGAGCTAAGTATTATAATGCGCCTATTGCACTTAGATAGGGCATTTCAGCCTCTAATAAATCTTCGTCCTCATCCTTTGGACCAAACGGATCTTTTCCGGACTCAAGATTACGATCGATCATGTGAGTACTTATAGGCTTTGATGTATCTTCATTAAAGTGCCTTAGTAATTTTTGAGTATACACTAACTGATGGATCATAATCCCATCACTACGGTACTCGAGTTCTATTCCGAGACAAAACCGTGTTCTCCCAAGATCTTTCATCTCAAATTCGGATTTCAATCTTTTAACTCATCTAGAGTTCCAATTAGGCTCATGTCTTCGACATAAACTACTATAATTACAAATCCGGAACTTGTCTTTTTAATGAAAAGGTATGGGCATATTTCATTGTTAACATATCCCTTCCCAATCAAGTAGTCACTTAGACGGTTATACCACATCCGTCCAGATTGTTTCAATCCATATAATGAGCGTCTTAATCTTATTGAAAACGCGCTCCGTGGTTTAGAGCCACTTGATTTGGGTAATTGAAATCCATCTGGAACCTTCATATATATATATATATATATATATATATATGAATCTAGATCCCTATAGAGATATGCTGTAACTACATCCATAAGCTGCATGTCAAGTTTTCCGAAAACTACCAAACTGACAAGGTAGCGGAACGTTATAACGTCCATTACGGGAGAATATGTCTCCTCGTAGTCAATTCCAGGGCGTTGTGAGAAACCTTGTGCTACAAGGCGAGCTTTGTATCTAACAACCTCATTTTTCTCATTACGCTTTCTAACAATGACCCATTTATGGCCAACAGGTTTTATATTTGGGGGTGTCAGTGTTATAGACTCAAATACCTGTCTCTTTGTTCAGTCTGGATCGCATCTTTCCATTTAGGCCAATCTACTCTTCGTTGACATTCTTCAACGGAGCGAGGTTCGATATCATCGTATTCTATAATTCCTTTTGTAATATGATATGCAAATGCATCATCAATAGCCATAGAATTTCTATCCATCATCACATGTACATTAGTGTAATTCATGGAGATCTCTCTATTCTCTTGAATTGGTTATGTCATTGGAACGTCCCCCAATGATGTCTCTTAGACATAACCATAATCCGGAATATTCTCATGAGATAGATTATTTGTATCGATGATTAATGGATTATTTTTTTCCAAACTCGCTTTCTTTCTTGGGCGAGAATCCATCGAACCTATGGGCCTTCCGCGCTTCTTGGCAGGAGTCGTGGGCCTAGCCACTGCATCACCCATATAGGGGATGTCATGTCCTTTAGTTTTAGGGACATCAATCCTTGCAGGCACATTTGTAGCGGGTATGTGTGATCTCATCACTTTAGCGATATCAGCAAAACGCATCAGGCATTGATTCTGTTATGTTCTGAAGATCGAGAATCCTCCGCACTTCAATTTCGGACTGTGCGGTTCGGGGATCAAGATGAGACAAAGTGGGGACAGACCACGACAATTCCTGTCGTTTATGTTGAATATTAGTGTTCATGTCTCCTCCTAACGACTGGAAGACGGTCTCATCAAAGTGACAATCCGCAAATCTAGCGGTAAATAGATCATATGGCAAGGGTTCTAAGTAACGGATAATGGTTGGAGAGTCATATCCAACATAAATGCCTAATCGTCTTTGAGGACCCATTTTGGTATGCTGCGACGGTGCAATTGGCACATAGACTACACACCCAAATATGGGTAAGTGTGAGACATCAGTCTCATACCCAGTCACCTTCTGGGACGCAGAAAAGGGTTGGGTGGCAGTGGGCCTCAGACGAATAAGCACAACTGCGTGCAATATTGCATAGCCCCAAGCAGAAATAGGGAGATTGATGCGCATAATTAACCAATGCTCTAGTAACCATTTGACGTCTTTTAATGGCAGCTTCTACAAGACCATTTTGGGTGTGTACATGAGGGACAGGGTGTTCAACCTCGATCCCAATGGACATGCAATAATCATCAAAAGTTTTTTATGTAAACTCTCCAACAATGTCAAGATGAATTGACTTAATAGGATGATCAGGGTGGTGAGCCCTTAACTTAATGATTTGTGCTAGGAGTTTAGCAAATGCAGCATTTCTTGTGGATAAGAGCATGACATGTGACCAACGTGTCGATGCATCAACCAACACCATAAAATATCTAAATGGTCAGCAAGTTGGGTGGATAGGTCCACAAATATCACCTTGTATTCTTTGCAAGAATGGTATATTTTCTTTAGTGTCATTTGCATAGGATGGTCTCGATCCTACTTTTGCTAAAGAGAAAGGTTTGCAAAACGAATGATAGGCTTTAGAAGTAACTCCGTGGACCAATCTTTGGTTCGTACTTCTTTTCGTTTTAAAGAATGGAAGTCCGTGTGAAGTTTTTAATATACAGATCATCATATCATGACATGGATGTCCCATACGGTCGTGCCAAAGCCTATATGTGTCAAAATCCCATAAATTTTCATTCATGACATGGTTGGATTCAATGTCACGCCCTGAATTTTAGAATAAAAATTCAAAATCTGAAAACATGAATTTCTACAACTTAAAATTGTCATCCTGAAAATTTCTTTTCTTAACAACCTCACCACACGAAATATAATCAAAACCGAATTTTGTCTCAGTTAATTATTACAACTCAAAAACAAAATGAATTGTAAAGCTCTAAATGAGCATACACACCTCACAACTCAATGAAATAAAAATAACTGCTGTAACACCTAAGCAGCTCGATCACCTCCCTGGTTATCCTGACCTGCAGGAATATCCGCTACACCATTTGAATAGTGTACCGGGATTGCAACAACACAAAACCCGGTAAGCTTATGAAAGCTCGTGTGAGTAAAAAGAAAGGACTGTTGTTTAATTTAATCATAATTAATTCCACTCAAATCAACACTCAACAATTTCCACAACCACGGAGTACTAACAATCTCAATCAAACACCAATTCAATAAATCAAGACAAACCCCAACTCACATCTTTCTTTACAAAACCTCAACATCGTATTTATAAAAATACGGTACTTGACAGACTAGAGCTCTAACTGAATCGTAGCTCGTCACCTGGCCTAGGTTATGACATCCGACATATTTATCATTATCGTATTTCATCAATATGTATACTTATATACATATTTAGAATGTCCGATAATTGCACATACTCAACCAATCGTATCCCATCATCCACCCAGGATTAGAGCGTCCGATTACCCCACACCGGTCACTACGTTGACCCTAAATCCATAAATGAGCACAACATGTATTATCACATAATGAAATCAACCCAACCAAGATACACAATATTATTATTAAATTTAAGCAATTGATATCAAATCCAAATCATCAATCCAATTCAATCATATCACCACTCGACAACCCACCAATCAATATGTATATTCACGTAAATATATATATATGTAATCATCCACTCAGGAATGACCACTAATACCATCTATAGTTCACACAAGAAAATCGTGAAATTCATTTGTATAATTAAAATTCATTTTACTGACCTATAGACCGTAGTGATCAAGCCCATGTGATTTAAAAAAAAACAAATATTTAATCCATAAATATTTTTCACACAATTACAAAAATAAATAATTTAGAGCGCTCGGTTCATAATATGAACCACATGAGTTTTACTCACCTCGATACTCCCGCTGCGTCTTCAAATAAAATACAATTCACGCCGAAATAGCTCACCCAAATAAAATCCATCAATCACCTAACCAAATGTGATTCGAATTTAGCCAATAATTCCAAAACATAACTGAACTATCATTTTACGACCGGATTCTAATTTAAAAGAAAATCCGACGGACGGATTCTCACGAATCACCTCCTTAATCACCGTTTTGCACCTATACGAAGATCCAACGGTCGGATCTTCACCCATGACCACACAAAACCACTGGGACAGTCATACGATCATCATAACAAAATTACAAGTCCATCGGACGGTCCTAATTTCACAGATCATAAATCTAACTATCGAAATCGATCGAAATCAAATTTATAACTAATTCATACGATATCCGAAAAATGCGTATAATATGCCGAAATGATTGTATTGAAACGTAGAATCATAAAATGGATAGAAACTAAATTTTAGACCTCCGGAGGTGGGGACAGAGCCACCGCCGACCACCACTAATAGTGTCGGTGCCAAGCTTCTCCCCTTCGTTTCATCATTCTGAGAAACTTTCATAACTAGCACAAGACCAAAAAATGACGGGAAGGGATCGAAAAGTATCAATTACAGTCGGCGGCCGGAATTTTTCCAGAATCCGGCGAACTTGAAAACCGATATGAAAACTGCAACAACTCGCTTCGATCTCTTCTAGAAACTTGTTCAGAACTTCCTTGCGAACTCACCAGGCCAAGAATCACAAGAAACGATAGTGTATAACTCGAGATATTTGGATCGAACGGTTGTTTTTCGATCTAAAAGGGTCGAACTCCGACGAACGTGAAAACGATCGACCCAGTTCTTGTCCTTCTTAGTGCTTGTTAAGGAAGTTGAGGCGAGTTCAATGAGCCAAGAATCAAGTGAAATGGTGACCTATAGCTCGAGATATCAAGATCGAACTGAAAATAAGATTTTTTTGTTCGGGCCTCTCTGCTCCGCTACCGGCCGTGTCGCGGCCCAAGGCTGCCTCTGGCAGCTGTGCAAGGTGGAGACGAAGCTACTGAAAGGATTGGAGGTCTTGAGGTGGCCGGATGAGGAGGAGGGAACACGGTGACGCTGTGCTCTGTTTTGCTGGGCTCGGCCGAGAGAGAGAGGACGCGAGAGAGAGATGATGAACAATGACTTCTAAAAATGGAAAGGAGGCCAGACCAAATTGGAAAGTTCTGAAAATAGCCTAGGGTTTTTTCTATTTATACCAAAATAGAAATATTTTCTAAATTCTATAACTAATTCAAAAAATATCCGAACAATGTGTTCCATATACGCACGGACTTGTATCGACGAGCTCTACAACTTTCATGAAAGAAGTTTTCTCAAATTTTGCACGTAGAAAAAGTCGATTTCTCAAACCGAGCATTTCGAGCTTTTCGTTAAAATAATGGTTGCGAACGTTCGATAATTCAAAAATGAAATATTATCGAGCAGCATTCGTGAAATCGTAAAATAATCATTCAACACAATTACACGAAATTAAAAACGAAAATTGTGGTTATTACATTCAATGACTCTAATAGTGGTTTCATATAATCCACTAGAGCGACACATAAGTTTATCTAATACTTGTGCATTTCCGTAGTTATTAGAGGTGATGCAAAGGAATTTTTGTCCATTCTCACAATGTGTTTCCAAATGAAAACCATTGGCTCTTATATCTTTAAAACTTAATAGGGTTCTTCCGGCCCTCGGAGCATATAGAGCTTCGGTGACATTAATATTTGTGTCATTTGGCAACATAAATTGAGCTGGTCCTCGACCATGAATTAGTTGTGATGGTCCTGCCATTGTAGTCACTGAAGATTGACTAGGCGTCATCCATAAAGCTAGTTGCCTATGTCGCAATATAGTATGTGTGGTGCCACTATCAAGAAGGTATTCCAATTCTCTGGGAAACATACTGAAAAATAATAATGTCGATTTTAGCACATGTCCATGATATTGAATAATAATGTGACACTTTATTGACAAGGAAAATAACCAATGATTACATCAAAGTTTCCAAGTCTATTCCAGAATAAAATCAAACTTAGACAAATTGTAATTTACTCAATCCGTTTGGTAACTCCAATGAAATATGATCAGGAAAGTAGAGAGAGATGTTGGTGGAGCGAGGCTCGCTTAAATACCACTATCTCAATTACTTTTCTTGACATCATACTTCATTTGATGCGCCACATGAGAAAGAGTTAATACAATTGTTATTTATTGACTAAGGCACATTTGCCATTCTTGGAAAATAGAAAATGACTATTCTAATCAAAGTCTACGGCATCCTCGTGCACTTCATTTCCAGCTTTGAAGTCCTCTATGGTGAGATTGACATCTTCACCATCTTCATCTTCGACAAGGTTGGCTTCTTGCTCCATTGCTTCCCTGTACTCCTTGTAGCGTGCAGCTAGTTGGGTACTTGTATGGCATTGCTTAAACCAATGCTCGATTGATCCACATCGATGACACATGTCATTGTGATTACCTCCCTTCATTTGAGGTGCATGTGGTGCACGTTGTGGATATTCCATAAGAGGGTTGCTGCTACTACCACGGCGCATGGTGCGATCTCCACGACCCATAGTGCTACCTTGATGGTCGGTGTTGCCATATCCACCTCTCCCACATGTGGAGTTGTCATCACGTGTGCCCGCTCTAAAGTTGCGGTTTCCTTCCTTATTGGGGCTATTATATGGACCTATTGGTCATTCATGTCCCCTGTTATTAGGGTACCGCTCCTTGCGCCCTCTTTTGGGTGCATTATAATTCGTCTCACAAACGCTCTTGGTTCCAATGGGCCTTGAATTATAATTATTTACGAGGATGTTGTCATGCTTTTCAGCTACCAACATAACATTGATGAGTTCATTGAACCTCGTAATTCATCCAGCATTGACTTCGGTGCGATACTGCTTTGATAGCAAAAATGCTGCAACGGGGAAGGTGGAGAGAATCTTCTCAATTAGCTCTTCTTCTGTGAGAGGTTTTTCACATAACCTCAACATGGTTTTGAGGCGAAGAGATTCTGAATTGTATTCAGCAATAGACTTGAAGTCGGAGAAGCGTATATTGTTCCACTGAATCTTCAATTCAGGGAGGAGAGAATCTTTAATATTGCCAAAGCGCTCTTCTAGCGCTCCCCATAGGTCTCTTGCATCCTTGATTGCCATGTACTTTAATCTGAGTGCTTTGTCCATATGGCAGCGCATCAAGATAATCGCTTGTGCATGCTTTGTGGGTGTTCGTTGGAACACAAGACCCGCGTTAAGTGCCTGGATTATAGGTAATATCCCTCTTGATGTGAGATGGTTCTCAACGTCGGTTTTCCAGCTATGATATTCCCCGCCTGTTGAGTCAAGGATTTGAAAGTCGAGTCTAGGTTCATTCGACATCCTGAAAATAAGAAAAGAAGATATATTAGTTTCGGAGTTAAAACTTCTACGAAAACTAAAATAATAAGATTTCCGAGCTATGCTACCAAGAAATCAATTTCCAAGAATATTTAGTTGCGGACGCTCTTAGTATGAATATTGTGAATACTCTTAGTTTATTGATTACGAACGCTCTTAGTTCGTTTAGCGTGAATTTCTATAATTCTGTTTTTTGATTGCAAGTTCCCTAGAAAAAGAAAAGGAGGAAAAATGAGTAAAAACCTCAAAAAGGGGAACTTTTAGTAAAAAATACCTCGAAATAGTATTGCTGGGAAATTTGGCCGGAAAAAGTTGTCGGAGGTGACTGAAAAAGTCGCTGGAAAAATGTCGAAAAAGTCGCCGAAAAATGACCCTGCAGATATGTAGGCATATGCCCTGCAGATCTGTCGGCAGGTGTCTCGGCAGGTTGTCAGCAGGTGTCTCGGCAGGTCTCGGTAGCTTCTCTACAGGGGCTCTCGGCAGCTCTCGACATGTCCTCTCGGCAGGGCTCGGCAACGGTTCAATTTTTTTGATGGCCGGTTCAGGCCGTTTCCGACCGGTTCAGGCTGTTCTGAGGCCGGTTCTGGGCTTCTGGGATCAAAGGGTTTGATATGTGGTAGGGTTTTTGAAGGTTTTTTGTATGGTTGGAAAAATAACTTCGATTGGATGATGAACTTCCTCTTCTCTTGTCAATTTTCGATTCTAATTCTAGAGCAATATCGTGCTGATAACGTGTTTGAGAACAAGCGTAAATTAACAGAAAGAGGAGAGAGTAAGGTGTGTTTATTCTTCTCTCAATGGAGAGTTTATATATGAATACAAAACTAGTGTGAATGCTCTAAGAGAAAACCAATTTGGTAACTATGATCATCATCAAACAACTCCACATGGTTGTTTCAATGATAATATTTGTCATGCTTGTTACCTCTCTACAATGTTTTATGTCACACAAGTTTTCATGCCTATATTTATACACTCAAGTATCATATCTATACAGTCAAGTACATATTACTTAATATAGACATTTATACTATAATACATTTATACTGCAACACTTTTTTTTTCTTTTTTTTTAATCCATTGGGATTGACCCAACCTCTTTTCCGGGATGTGGGCTTTGGTTTCTTACTCTGAATTCACGACCAAAAGTTTTTTTTTTTTTTAAAGCACATTACACTTTATTTACCATTTGTTTTCCATTGCCCATAATTCTGCATTTTAACTCTGCAAAATATCTGTGTACGGTTAAATCAATTGAAACCTATATTCACAAAGTTACTATAGAACATTAGACAATCCAACTTAACAAGAATTCTATCAACGGAATCAATTGGAGACACGTCGTTGTCCATAACTCCGCATTCCAACCCTCAAGCAAAATCCAATGTAGATAACAGTCTCCTAATATACCTGACCAAAGCACCCGCTAGATGTCACCAATTCAAAGTAGAGGCCTTGGTATCAAAATAAAAGTCTGATTGGTAACAGTGATGCCCACCATCAAACCTGTCCAATTTCCGATGCACTACAATCAGCTGTCCAGGATAATGGAGCACTGTTTTAAGTAACATCTGCCTGTGTGATTGATCATGTTTCCGAGAGCATTTGTTCCAACTCCAGATCAAAGGTATCATCGTCTTCCTGCAGCTGCAGCTGATGTTCTTGCACTAATCCTGTTTGTTGATGAAACACTTCCCTTTGAGCATCCCACTCCCTTGCAATCTCCTCCATTTTATCTCCTATCAGCTTCTGATCTCTTGAAATGCCCTTTATTTTCTTTTGGGAATTGAAATGCCCTTTATTGTCTTCATCATCATTGATGACACTAATGCCCTCTTTACCAAGAAATAAATTTGAAACGTAAAAAAAGTAATGGCTAACTAGTTGACACATAACTACTGCAAGAATGCCAAAAATCAAGCAGGATACCAAGTATTCCACAAATGTTTGAGACAACGTCAGGCATAACATAATCAAGGAATGTTCAGGCTTGGAAAAAGGAAAAAATAAAGAGAGATTTAAGATTTAAGAAAGTACCATCAGTAGCTATTTTCTTCAAATTCGCGTAATCAGTAGACATTAGCTTGAGCTTATTCAAGTTAAATTCCATTCCCCGTATACATATATAAAAAATGGATATTAGATGTTGTACACCTAGAGCTAGCTTGAAAAGCAAGTCAAAGGAAAACCTGGAATGTGCAGTATGAAAAACACATAATTGTTCTATCAACAGGCAAACAATAATACAAAATATTAAAGGATTATCTTACTGACCAAATCCATGTGGATGAAATCCTCAATCTTAGTATCGGAATAAACTGTTAATTAAAAGGAAAGCAAAACAAAATAGTGAGAATACATAGATGCTTATCAATATCAGAATACATTTTGTTAATACAAGAGTCAGAGGAAAAGCACATGTTGGTACATGCTTCTTGCATGCAACTTGAATTCTAGCAATCTATATCAGTTCATTTACTATCTCTTTCAAATGTTCATTTGTTTTCAAACACCCATACAGGAAAATATTCTTTTCTAGCATTTTTTTCACCAAAGCAGATACCACAGGTAGATTTCTTTCTTTTGCCTCAATAATTAGCTGTCAAAGTTTCTTCAGCTCTTCTGTCAGTTAGATAAAGGAAATAGACTAAGCAGGAAAAACATGGTTCCAGAAGAGCAGCTATCATAAACAGCTTAAACTTCATGGTATAAAATAATTAACTAAAGGTTAGCCTTTAGTCAAGAAGAAATGCCGAAGAAAACTACTTGGGGGCTTGTTTGGGCCAATACTTAATATTGAAAAAAACTTAAACAGAATACTTGTGTGTTCAGGTAATTACAAGAAGTCCACATTTCTGTTAAATTTCCCTGGGTGAATACATACATATAACCATATGTGTAAGTGTTACATAACCATGCATATTACCATTAAAGAGACACATACAATTTAGCCGACAGTAAACAACAGAATGAACTGGTAACAAAATTTCTCAACCTAATAAGCCAGAGATGATGCATAGGAACGCCTGTTTTCATATTATATTATGTAGTGCAGTGCCATTTGATCGTTGATACAGTGTAGTGCCATGTTCATTGTAACGTACATACCGGTAAAGCTAACTCGAATCATGTTCAATACTTCAAAATAAAATCTCCATACATACCAAGAGATAGATAGATCTTAAAACGAGGCTTGAATGGTTTTCCCACAAGATTATGTGGCTTCCTATTTGGACAATTTTGACAATATGAAGCACCACATCGAAACTCTGAGATAGGCCACTCATATAAAACAAAGGGACAAAGAATTCTCAAGGGTGAAACAAGAACTACGTATCTATCTAAGCACTAAAGATTGCAAGCCCATTGGCAAATAGGCGGTACCACATGCTCCTAAAACTGTTGATTAACCAAATCAGCTAAATACTTCAGTGACATGTTCGATAGAATGAATATCAACACAATACAATACGGTAGTTCGCTCACACAATACAAAACAGAAACAGGATTCTCAGGGTTGGAACATTAACTACATATTTAAGAAATTAGATTTTCAGGTCATCAATAAGACTTTTCCAAAACCCAAAGAACCATTTAGTGGAAGAGATGGATAATTTTTAGGCCTATGAGCTACATATAACCTACTGTTTCCTAAATATCACTCATAATGCCCAAAAATACCACCAGGACTTAAAGAAGCAACTTGTACTAATGTACTATATACATGACAGAAAAGAGAACCAATACTAGTTGGATTTAGTTCTATCTGCAGGTTTTTCACATACAAACAGACCATTTACCACGATTAACAGCACAACACCAGAAAAATTTCCATCTATGCACTTACAACATTCTGTCAACGAAACTAAAGTGCCTACTGGTGTTGATCAACAAGTAATCCTAGGCAAGCTTATGATATAAGAGCCTACCAATTGAATGGGCACACAATGCTTGGGTAAAGAGGGCCAAGTTGGTAGAGGGACGTGCCTCGAAAACGTAAGACAATTTCTTGTTAATCCATACCCTCTTCAGATCAGCAAAACTTGTTGACACACACTGCCACTCCCCAGTGAGCAATCCATCAATGAGCAACACCCAAAAAAAAAAAAACTTTTTACCTCAGCAAAATCATCTATAAGCTCAAGAATGTCACGCTTCAACGGAGCAAGGTCCATTGTACAAAAAATTTCTCAGTGCCTCTGCGAATTGGAACATAAAGCGTCAAACTTGGAATATAAGAAGCACACATTTGAGTACCCAGAATCAATGTGATGGTGGGTTTCTTATCTGAGGAAACCCAGAATAGGGAAAAGAGTGTAACTTGGAAATTGAAAGTGAGGAGGACCACAAAGCAAAGATGACACTATTGTGCAGCAATGTACATGCTTTTTTGCTCAGGAAACACAAAGTGTTTAACAAGAGGAGTTTTATTTACCAGTGTGCCTTCGCCGCCGGCCAAGTTTGAGGAGAGGCCACCAGAGGCGCTTAGCAAATTTATCAGCAATTCTTCGAGCTGTGGAAGATGAAAATGCTCCGAAATTCTGAAAGGTTTTAACTTTTAACCCAAAAAATTAGCAATTTCCTTGTCTTCATTGTTTTTTTTTTTATCAAACTGTCTTACTGTCTTCATTTATTTATATACATTTTTGTCTATGCTTTTGCAATTATTTGGCCAAAATCTAAAATTTCAGGGGTCTATACATTGTCACTTTTGTACTTTTTGTTTCTTGTGTTTTTTCTTTTTTTTGGTTGAATAATATTGTATTTTTTTTCTACATATTATGAACTAATGTCCGTATTACTGTTAATGAAGGAATATGGTTACATAATCTGTAATCAATTCAAAATAGTGAGTTATGAATTAGTTATGCATGTTGAGAATTCGTTACAAATTATTACCTGTATGCACCTCTTTTTTTTTTTTAATAAAAGTCGTTAATGAAGTTGAAAATGTTTCTTTAGTTACCAATCTGAAATGAAAAATATAAAACTACTGGACATCTCTCAAAACAACTCTTCAATCGTACATCGTCTCCATTGTTCATGGCTATAGTTGGACTAGTCCGGAAGGTTTGACCATGTAACAGTAATAAAACTAGAATAGCTGTCCTCATCCTGATTAACAGATCGAGCTAATTGATTGAAAGCCCTTCTAAAACGCTGTCTATATATATTTGGCAAAGGAGGCATTTCGTTCTTGTGGATATAGTTGTAAGGAAACAAAACACAAATTCTTTGCTATTTACCCAAAAGCAAAAAAATAAAACTTTTGTGGATAGAGTTACCCACTTGTAATTTCTTTCTTTTGGTTTTCTTCGTTTCTTCTTCCAATCTGGCTATCTTTCATGGTGGCCTGCTCCTACCCATGCGATCGGGTGTAGCCTCCGGAATAGCCTCCATTCGAAACCTCTACAGAGCAGCTTATAGATCCATCACCAGAAAATGGCATAAATATAAGAAGAAACCGGCTTCCGATGAAGAACCCAAAGCTGATGAAGTCCACAAGTTTATAGACAACAATGTACCCGTTGAGGTAAAATATAAATTGCATCCTTGTTGTACAAGAAACTTTTTTGTTAAGAGATCCAATCTCCAAATGTTTCGTTTCAAGATAGAGTTAAGATTATGATATAGGTCGAATGTTCGATTTACATGTCTTGTCGTATATCTTGCATGCATTGCATGTATATGGATATTTACATAAACTGATATCTGAGGATCGATAATGATCAGGGGGAGGGCAAGGATGGTTTAATCCAAGACGAGAAAAGTATGAATGGATTTCAATATCAAAGCTTTAGATTCAACAGCCCAGGAATGCGAGGAAATGATTCCGGTAGCGCTAGATCTTCGAGCAGCTTCTTCAAGCCCTCTAGCGTCGACGGTTTATTTAACATGTCGTGTCATAATCTCACAAGATGTGGTACACGATCTGCGAGTCACACCCCTTCACGTTCTCATCACAAAAAGAAGACTCGGAAAAGCTGTCCGGCCTCACCGGAAACCTCCAACTCATCTGGGAGGAAAAGCTCAACCGACTCGACCAGTACTACGCCTCTCTCAAGAAGTGCACCTCTCTCCAAAAGCGGGCCTCTCTCGAATTGTGAGAGCCGGAGAAGCACCACCATCATGTTTTCGCAGTCATCCGGGATGTTGAAACCCCCGGCCATCGAGAAGCAGCTCGAGTGCACCTTGGAGGAGCTGTGCTTTGGATGCAACAAGAAGATGAAGGTTACGAGGGTTGTTGTCAAAGACACCGGGTAGGTTACCAAGTCCTTGAAATAGAATTATGCTAAGTACGTAGCTCTCAAATCATTTGATATGCGATGCAATGCTGCTTAAAAACTTGTGAGAAATGTGATAAGCAATGTGGTTCGTTTATATGGTACATGTAGCCGCATCCTTCATTCGGGGGGAAAAAATAAATCATTTGCTGGGTACATAGGCATGTAGGGGTGAGATTGAGATCAAGAGGTTTTACATCTTATGATCTTTTCAAATCATTAACACTTTTCCTATATGGCAGGCAAATGGCTCAAGAAGAGGAATTGGTAACGATAAATGTGAAGCCGGGATGGAAGAAAGGAACGAAGATTACATTTGAAGGATTGGGAAATGAGAGACCTGGTGCATACCCAGCTGACATCATTTTTGTGATAGCTGAGAAGAGGCATCATTTGTTTGTAAGAGAAGGAGATGACTTGGAGTTGACAGTAGAAATCCCATTGGTACAGGCCCTTACTGGTTGCACAATTTCGATTCCTCTTCTGGGTGGAGAAAATACGACATTGACAATTGAAGACATCATATACCCCGGCTACGAAAAGACCATTCCAGACCAAGGTATGCCGATCTCTAAGGTGGAAGGGAAGAGAGGAAATCTGAAAGTCACGTTCCTGGTTGAGTTCCCTACTTCTCTAACACATGAGCAAAGATCAGATGTTCATACTATTTTAGAGGAACGTTAAATGAAAAGTGCCTCTGTAAAGAGCTCTCATGGCACAATGTATAGAACCCAATACCTCATGTAAAAGATAGGTAGAAGCTCAAGGAGATAGTTATCACCCAAGAAAGAGTAGCTTGGGGTTTGTATATTGCAGGGAACAAACCCGATGTTTCTATACTAAACAGTGTTTAGAGCTTTAGAAATGAATACAATGGCAGAAGCCCAGATCGGATGCTTAGAAATATTGAAAAACTCGTAACGTTTATCGACAACTTATACATCTTTCACCCTAACCTTACTTATCCCTTTTCATTTGTAACCAAACCTGGTTCAATTTAATCAGAACTGAAATGCCACATTGTAAGAGAAGACTAACAATACGAAGAAGAAATTACACCAAACACACAAACAGAGCCCTTTTTAAGCCTTAGACCATCCGAATAGAGCGCGGATTATGCCCAATAGACTACCACCGACCAGAGCCTTTAGAAGTCTTAGCTTCCCCTTTGTGTATGGAGGGTACCTCACAGAAGCATCTCCAGAAAAACCACGATAAACAACTGCTTTCTTATGGCTGAAGGCTTCAAAGGAGAATTTCCCATGGTATGCACCCATTCCACTTTCCCCAACTCCTCCAAATGGCAAGGAGGGAACAGCAAGCTGCACCATCAAATACATATAAATTTGATTCTGAAATTGTTCCAAACGATGATATATACAAATATAAATGGAACTGCTATATTCCGCGATAACATGAATATGTAGCATGCATGGATGACATTTCAAGAAGCTTGAGAGAGGATTATTACATGAATGGTAGTGTCGTTGATAACCAAACCTCCAGCAGAGATATTCCTTACGAAGTGATCCTTCAGTTTCTGGTTGTTGGTAAACAAATATGCAGCAAGTGGCTTTGTTCCTGAGGTTATCAAATCAAAGCTGTCTTCTATCTTGTCAACCTGTAGTGAACAAATGGGAGGATATTTTATTAACGTCTACAGCTGGTTACATATAAAAACAGAAAAAAGTTCAATCATATAGACATTGCTGTTTCAAAAGTTCCCATTTTCAAAGCATTGTAGCAATTAGTGCATCTCTCATTCAGTGCCATCGTTTCAAAATATATAAGTTCCCAAAGAAGCAGCTATACATTTAGATGTATACGCCACCTTCTAATGCTCATATGAAAAGGTAGCTACGCATTTTTCTTTATGTAATCATCCCAAAAAAGCAGGATGCAGCATGTTAGATGCTCTGTTACTAGTTCACAATTCATGGAAGCTCATCCTGTAGTCTTTGTGCAGAGGATCATATGGAACAGTGTTTTCATAGCTATTTTAAATCAGTTGTGATATGCTATCTTTCACATACACGCAAACGAATTATTTGGTTCCTACCGTGATAATAGGAAGCAACGGACCAAAGATCTCCTCCTGCATGATCAGGGAGTCTTGTGGGACATCGAGTAAGATGGTGGGAGCTATCCTCCTGTGATCAAAAGAAATGGGCATTAGTCACATGTAAGAGACATCATCATGTCAACTATGAGAGAGAGAGGGAGAGGGAGGGAGAGAGAGAGTAGCTTACAAGTTGCTTGTGTCCCTTTCACCTCCATGGATGACCTTACCAGAAACCTTATCCTCATCCAACAGCTTTGTCAAGCGAGCATAGTGATTAGAATTCACAATTCGAGACAAATCTTTTGATTGCAGTGGATTCTTCCCATAGAAGTTCTCCAATTCACTTTTCAAGGCATCCACCTGAGAATAAAGAATTGAAGAAGTTAGAAACAGAAAAAAATTTGAATTCCAGATCTCTAATAGAATATAAGGGTAATCTTACCAATTTAGAAGCAAAATCTTTTGTTGTTAAAATGTAATCAGGGGAAATGCAAGCCTGTCCATTATTACAGCCCCACTTTCCTACAATTATCCGCCTACTTGCAACCTAGCAAAATAGATAATAGAAGTATATTAGACAGAAGCTGGAACTCACAAAAAAAAAATTATGGGGGCAAGTGCAATAACAAAATTACAGAGCTTATGCAAGAAATGGCATCTCCATACTCGTAAGTTGATGCCAGAATCAACAACAACTGGAGATTTTCCTCCAAGCTCCAAAAGGACAGGTGTAAGGTGCTTTGCAGCACTAGCCATCACAATCCTTCCCACTCTTCCGTTGCCTACAAATGCAAATGCGTTGTTCAACCGATCTTTAATTTGAAGTACAACGATACTGTTGAACTTCTATGCCAAAAGCATAAGAAAATCATATTTAAATGTAAAAATTAAAAATTAAAACTAACAAAGATACATAAAGTAAATCTTAAGAAAGTAGGCGTAGCCAAAGACAATTCAGATATCTAACAAAAAAAAAAAGAGTGCATTCCATTCAACAGAACATCAACGGTCTTCTTATCTTACTCTGCACCGTCCTTTGACAAACCACAAGATTCAGGCTACTCTTACCTGTAAAATTATTTTACAGTTGCGTTTTGCTAATGCAATTCATTATCACAAGAAAGGTGAAAATGAAACCTCCAATGAAGAGCTGAGCACCAAAGCAGCCCTTCACTACATTTGAGTTAAAAAATTCATTCTCCTTTCCTTTTTATTTCATCTTTACGATCATTTTATCTCTACATCATACAGAAGGAGATCTACCACGGAACATTAGCAATAATATATTGATCAACCAGTAGATTAAAATCTTCAAGTAATTAATAGACTACAGAGTGAGGAAAATAAGTACCTGTGTAACATATTTTGTCCCACTTCTGCTCCAGTAGTGCAGATGTTTCAGCAACAGCCCCCTCAACAACTCTCACAGAAGAGCTATCCATATACTCTCCTAATAGTTTTGCAAGCAATGACGATGTGGCAGGAGCAAGTTCTGAAGGTTTTAAAACCACAGCATTACCAGCTGCAATGGCTCCGACAACTGGATCAAGGGACAACACTGGAAAAACAGGTATCACACTGTTACCATTTATGGAAATAGAAAATAGAACTGGGGATTAAGATTTAATCTCAATGCTTAAATACAAAAATACTAGGTGAAATTAACGTACAGAAAGGATAATTCCAAGCTGAAATTATTAGTACAACACCAAGAGGCTCAGACACTATTTCAGCTGACGAAGGGAAAGTGGTTATTGAAGTTTTAGCCTGCATTTAGAAAGGCAAAATATTACTTACTCCGAAAGGTTGAATGCAAACAGCAAGCCAATACAATTACTAGAAGTTGCCATTCAAAACATAGTATGTGATCAAATATACCTTCTCTGGCTTCATCCATGACTTCAGTTGTTTGATTGCCAATTTACACGAGCTCTTCAACATGCCTATCTACACAACAAAATAGAGCAGTCATGTAGCTGTTAAACAGATGAATTTATTAGACAAAGCCCCTTTACAAGGCGGATCATTATATTGGATAGCCGAGTGGTCTTTCAACAATTTACATTTCACATGTAGGAAAGCCAAGAAAGTCACACCCACAACCACACACATATTCGTATACAACCAGGTTGTAAGTGTCCATAGTCATATGTGCTTGTTTTTATGAAGGGTGCCCTACGAACAAAAGCTCAACAAAGAAACTTGTTTAAAGTGATTGCATTCATGAGTAGAAACCCAAACTTTAAGGTTCTTCTCACTAAATTCAGGAAAATACTCAAAACACTGAAAGATATTTATTGGAGTCAGATTTTATATTCCTGTAAATTTCTGACCGGTAACCAACTTTTATAGTTAATATAACAGAAGTTGAATAGCAATTTAGACTCAACACCCAAAAATCCTCAGAGACCCCAGGTTGTTTTCCGTGACACTCATGGCTTTTCCCATTCTCAACTGTTCACATTGAACCTAAATGAATCCTAAGATTATTCTTGAAACTTTCTTTTACAAAGAAGGAAGACGGCTGCCTTCGATTGGAGGGTATGCATCCTATCAAAACAGGTCAATAAATTTTTAAGTTCATAGATTTCACATTTGTCATCTCACTCGCAAGCCACATAGCTAACCATCTTTAAGAGCCAATGCCATGAAGCTAAGTGGGGATGTCATTAATTGCTCCTGTGATTCACCTACTTCTTAAAAACTCCCTGTAAACACACTTAAATGAGCCTGGTTCTTGGCAAACAAACAAAAACAGTAGGGAAAGCTCATTAAACAAGAATTGAATCAAAAGAGCAACAAGTCAGAAATAACATGAACAGATAGAATTAGTTATGTTAAAGACGCGTCCCAAGTGGGTGGTTATGGCTTTACTATCCCACACCCCACCTACTTCTTCTTCTTCTTCTTTTTTGGACCAAATTCTTGGTGACAAATACCACAAAGGTAACAAGAACTTCCCCCCCTAATTGCCTAAATCTACGCCAATAGGTAAGTTCTACGGTACCAACTAAAATTGACCTAAATATTGATGCATGTCATGCGTTTCGTGCTTGTGGTGCTCAACAATCAGCAACTAACGAAACTGTAACTCAGCTATAACATGCAATAAATTCAAAAACAAAATCAAGAACTACGATACTGATACTGAAATCATAGAGATAGTTCATAAAAGAGAGCAGCGGTAATTTGGAATTCTTGGAAATTTAAGGAAACCTCGTAGATCAGGGTCTCGAATTCCGGCTTGGAGAGGTCGGAGTTGAGAGCGTCGACGACCTCGGCCTCGTGATAGGTAGCGAGCTTGAGGAGGCCGTTGAGCTGCGACACTCTCCATTCGTAGCTCCGAGTCTTGGAAGACGCGAAGCTCGCTCGGAGCTCGTTCACCAGCGCCGCCGCGTCTCCTCCGTCGAAACCTACCTTCGCCGCCATTGCAAGTACGGAAGGAAAAACGAGTAGAGGAAGAAGAAGACAAGTGTGTGGTTTTTGTGTGAGACGAAAGCAGAATGGTGGTGACTTGTAATGGGATGCGTCTATATATGTGTGTGTGTGTGTGTGTGTGTGTGATACCCAGGTGTGAAAATCTGACTTGTGAAGAAAGCCAGAAAAGCAAAACGGATTGTTGATGACGGAGAGGTGGGGACTGTGAGAAGACTTGGACTCCTGGGTCAAAGGAATCGGATTTGGATACGGTAACGGTATCCGGGTAATATTTGGATCCGAAAAGAGAATTAGTATGCTGCGGGGGAAGTAAAATACTTATTTATGTCGGGTTTTGTTGGGTCTATTTCCGTTCGTCTATGTGTTTTAAATTATATTTTTTTCTGCTTCTTTTTTTTTTTTTGGCCATTTTTATTCGATTAGCTAACAATTCAATGAGAACTTGAGAAGTTATATAATACACTGGTATATAGTGTACACAATGTGACTAGATGTCTACATTCTATTATAATTGAAAGAAAACAACTCATGTGATGAGAGCATATAAGCATGGTCAGTGACATAGTTCGATTTCATGTATAAATTAGTTATCATACATTAAATTAATAACTAACAGGACCCAAATTTTTCATTCATATATTCTAGACTTTTAGACTTTTAGTGTAGTAATCAAACATCATTATCATAATTCATTTCTGTACTCTGTACTGTATGCTCTGACTGATAACAGAAAGGGAGGATCAGGTCATAAATGCAAATCTAAGCCTAAGCATGTAAAGGAAAATCTAAGAGTGTAGACACACAACACCACAGAACTGAAGAAAAATATTCTCATGACTGAAACAGTGTTGGCCTACCCTCATTTAATTGAGATATGAAGGTTCACCTCACTTTAGTGGCTAATTATTTTATTATTTAGAGGTACAGGATAAGAAATTTCTTCGAATTAATGTTATATTAATGTATATATAACACATGTTGCAGACAGAATATTCGTAATATTAACCTAAAAGCAATAGAATATTTGACTATTATATAAGCCTAAGTAACTTGCACGTTTCATCTTTGTTTATGTCCATCAACTGGCTTTTGCATTACCCATAATCAATCATTTTGAGTTGGTCATTTGGTGTAAGCGACATAAATGCTGATGTAAGTGGGATAAGGCTAGGGCAAAGTGGCAAATACTAGCAGCTTCTTGTTCATCAAATCCATACATACATGTATAATATATATTTAGACTGCAGTTTTAGTCAATTGTTGTGCAGGTCTTATGTGTACTGTATATGCATCATCATTTTGGACAATTTTATTTGTTTTGATTGCTGGGATCACCTTATGGAACTTGAAAGTTTTTGATGGGATTTCCATCAGGGTCAGTAGAGGGGAGAAACAACATCTCTAATCGAGTTTTTAAAACCCTAAGATTTTGTATTGGTTTTGTTTTTTTTTTTTTTTTTAAGTTTTAACTTATTAAGTATCTTTCTACTCTAGTAATTTTAATTAATTGTTTGTCAAATATGAGATTATAAGCGTAAGTAGGGATGGCAATGGGGTGGGTTGGAGATGGGGATCACAATACATCCCCATCCCCGGGGTCATTCTCTACCCCCCCCCCCCCCCCCCCCCCCCCCCCGCCTCAATCCCTAATATAAACATATTGGGGATTCCCCGTCCTCATCCCTATTGGGGACTAAGCCTCCAAACTCCCCCCCCCCCCCCCAACTCAAATCCCCAATAAAAATTTAATAAATAAAATAATCTTTTTTCATATTGTCTTTTTTAAAATCAAAATCTACAACAAATAAATTTAAAACATGATTAAATTCATAAATCATAATCATTGAATGCAAAAGTCAAAACACCATTAAAATAAAAATATAGTCATTAAAGTAAAGTAGTTTCTACATCTATTTTCCGAAGTTTTATTTTCGTATTTTTCATTTATGATGTAGTTTCTACATCTATCGTTTGTAATCTTTTTTATCATTAATGGAGTTGTCCTGTTCTCTAAAAAAAAAAAAGTAAAGTAGTAAATGTATATATTTGTGATTTATATTATAAAAAATAAATTAAAATATTTATAAGTTAAATATATATATATATATATATGATTTTTCTCAGGTAATGATGTCCTTACCTAAGATTTAGGTACGGATTTGGTGTTTTCACCCACTTTCCGATCACATTTTCACATCTTAACCGTTCAGTTTTTAGAGCCTAATGTATAGATCCCCACTGTAAAATTTCAGCCAATTTGGTGATCGTTAAGGCATCCAAAAATGCAATTTACACGAACGGACCAAATCTGTCGAACCGGAACCGCTCGTATTTATAGTGGTAAATTACAGTTTTGGATGCCTTAACTATCACCAAATTGGCTGAAAATTTGCAGAGGTGATCTATACATTAGGACCTAAAAACTGAACGGTTAAGATGTGAAAATGTGATCGGAAAGTGGGTGAAAACACCAAATCCGTACCTAAGAAAAACTAAGGACGTCCTTAGTGTAGCCGGCATGTATATATATATATATATATTATTGGGGCGGGTTTGGGGATGAGGATCACAATACCATCCCCGCCCCATCCCAAATCTTAGATAGCAGGGATTGGGGATTCCCATCCTCATCCTCATCCCCCATTTGTCCCCAAATTCTCCCCCATTAGGGCCGGATATCCAATGGAGCTTTGCCCCGTTGGGAATTTTTGTCATCCCTAGCTGTAAGCACAAACTATTTCTCTTAAACTTCAAAATGAGTTTTTTTTTTTTTGGATATATATCACCAAGGCATATGTTGTTTTCTCTTACTCCTGGTTTTCATTTTGTACTCTATAATCAGTATCTATTACCTCTAAAGGCTAAGAAGATTCTCCGCTAACGTTTAAAGCCTAATTAGATGCAGAATTAGTTCCACCAGCATTGCCTAAATCTTAGTTACTTCCACCATACAAGTAAATGAGTAGAGACAATTGACAGTTCAATCTCATACGACGTCGTGCGAGTACTTTAACAGGATTGAACCGGGGTCATGTTCGCACAGAACCCAGGCCTATCCAGCGTAACAGAATCTTAAGCGTCACATGATCACTAATAAACAAAAAGCACCAGAACCCAAAAGCAGCCACTGAAAAATGAAATAACAAACAAAAAGAGATAAAGAGAGAATTGGAACCTCTTGAACGAAGGCTTCGAATTCCGGTTTGGACAGGTCGGACTGGAGGGCCTCAACAATTTCCTGTTCATGAAACTCCGTCACCTTCTCCAGCTTCTGCAACTGCGATACTCTCCACTCGTAGCTCCTCGTCTTCCCAGACCTATAACTCGCCCTCAGCTCCTCCACCATCGCCGCCGCCTCTCCCGAATCGAACACCACCTTCTGCACCAACTCCGCCGTGTCCATTTCGAGAGCCATAGATTACACACAAACAAAGAGCTTCGAGGAATATCAAATATATAGTACGACGTGCCCTGATGAGTGGGGGAATGGGAAAGATATATAAGAAAAGTCGCACGCAAGAAACAAGGAGCGATATGAAAGAGGAGGTGGCGTCTCTGTTTGTCTCGTGCGTTTGATCAAAATGCTTTCTAGGGCGGTAGGTGGGGCCGTGGGGGTGACGTAGAAGGGTCGAAGTTACGAATGTTGGGCACGTTTACGGGTTAATGGGTCTCACAGCTAAGCTGCTAATTGGTTCAGGTTTTTCTTCTTTTTTGTGTTTGTAGAATGAAATTACTGTGTAAACCCTAGTGAAACTTATCGTCTTCTTCTTGTTTTGTTCGACGGAGGTCGGAGATGAAAGGGTGAACTTTTTTTGTTGAGAAAGTTAAACAGAGAGATTCTCCATTTCGCAAGAGAATCAGGAATTAAGATGCCACCGAAGTGGTCCTTGCGGGCAATTCGGATCGGAAACGATTTGTAAATTAAGATTTGGATATAAAATTTCAGTTTCTTCTTGGGAATTTCATAAACAAATATACAAGTATATATTATATCCAAAACGAGAGAGAATGTGACGTGAATAGATAATATAGTCTATAATCGATCAAGAAAAAAAAAAGATAGTATAGTCTATTTAAAAAAAAAAGAAAAAAGAATGACATTCGTGATGATTTATTAGTCATAAATAATTGTATTAAACAAATAGACCATGGGTTATGTACGTATTTAACAAATAAAAAACTTTTAGTGAAAGTATACAATTTTAAAAATGTTTATATATTCAATATAAAATCGAATGACTTCATAATGATCTTACATGATCCTTATTGTAAAGGACCTTGTTAGAACTTTCTCATTGATTTAATTGATTTTGTCAAATGAATTTATTATGAAATAACTTAGAATGCTAGTAATATCTGGTCTGGTGACATAAGTTTTTCCTTCGTATGTAGAGTATTTTTAATAGAGCATTTTTTATCAAATTCTCTATCTTTGCTCTTTAGCTTGTTTAGAAAACATATTTAGTTTTTTATCAATTTTAACAGTTAAAACAAACTCATAAGCGACTCTCTATTTTACTTTTAACTATTTCGCTCCTAAATATGAGACTCTCTATTATTTTTGTATATTTAAAACTTTCGTTTTAAGTAATTCTATGTAATTTATAAATGAAAATAAACTATTTTTTTCCTCATTCAATAAACAATATAAATTCAAACTCGTTAGAATAGAAAGAACTAAAGCAAACATATTTAAAAAACTGCTAGCCAAAATAACTTTTTAGTTATTTTAGCTAAACTTTATCTATAAAATGGCTAGTATTGTTAAATATGTTCGTCTTAGCATATTGGTCTAATGACATAAGTTTTCCTTTTATAAGTGAAATGTCATGAATTCGATTCACAGAAAATTAATTGTTGTAATTATGAGTTGTTGATATAATAAATAAAATAAAATAAAAGAGTTAGGAAATTAATAGTTATATTATGATCATCACACTATGACTAGCGTGTAAAGATAAAAGCTCGAGCTAACAATTTCAGAAACAAATATTATACTGTTTCAATGATGTACGTGTTTAATCTAGCGAAACCCATTATTAAAGTCATCCCGTAAGGTAATTGGTTGGCCCAACTTTGTATTCGCCACCCACTTCGTTTAAATCTTCGAGACTGGTGAAACACATATAGTAGTATTAGGTTAACGACTTGGTTGATTCCCTGACAAAAAGAACGACTTGTTGATTCAATTCATATATATATATATATATATATATATATATGTGCATGTTTCCAAGTTTGAAGTTTCCAACGAATTTTCAGAAGCCAATTGAAATTTGAACACCCCCTTCTGATTTCCCAGCGACTTCTTTTACGTATACATACGTTGTTAACGTTTGCGGTTATACAGTTATACCAATTAATCACGTTTGGCTAGCTAGCCTAACTTGTCCAACAAACTTGATGCATGAATATATTGCATGGGTGAAGATCGATTATTGTCGGTCCAACAATCTAGGTTGCTCTTCCTTAATCATTTAGATCAAGCTTTCAAGCTATGTACAGTGTTATATGCGCAACCTAGATCAAGTTGATTGAGTGGCTGAAAATAATAATGGGAATGTCAACCAGTGGTGGATCCAGAATTCAAAACTTATCTAGGCTAATTAGGTTCAATCAGTTAAATTAGACGAATTTCTCTATAGAATTTTTTTTTGGTACAATGCCGACAGCTCACAGCTTTCTGTACAAAATTGAATGTATAGAAGTGCATGTGTATATACTCACAGCTTCAAGCCAATGCTTACAAAATTGAATGTATAGAAGCGACTTTTTTTTCCTCTTCTCCTTTGGGTATGGGTTGAAATGAAATATACATATACTTACAGGTTTTTGGGCAAAATTCTTGTGTAGGCTGCAACCTAGATAGCCGACCATTTGGTTCCGCCCCTGTTGCCGACCTATGATGTATAGTCCCCAACGAATCCAAAAAATGAAGGAGGCATGAGGAACTGTGTTCATTTTGGATTTCATCAACATTGATATCAAGGAATATTCAACGACTAAGAACTTACTTGTCAATTATGTGAAAATGTTATTGTTTGTTGGGATTATAGATTACACATAGGAAAATTGGGACCCATATAAAGATTTGAGTCATTTCATTTATTGCCCATTAGTTTCAGATGTGAATCCAAAATTACTTTATCATAATATCAGAGTGAGGTTATCACACGTGTGCATTCCTCACGGCCGCACATGCTTCACGTCACTAAATATAAGTTGTCCACGTGTATGGCTTGAAATTTTGCCACACGTGCAAAGGTGTATTGAGATTATAGATCTCACATGTGAAAATGAGGATCTTGTTTATGAGTTCATAAGGATTTGAACCACTCTATCAATTGCCAATTGATTTTGGATCTGAACCCCTGATTACTTTATCATTGTTAACCAATAACATTAAGAGTTTAAGAAATACTAATTAAGATTGCATTCGACCCACAAGTTTAGTCCCCTTCCAAAAACACCTTTCTTACTAGGGATCGCGAGGTGGTAACAATGCACTATGCTTAACCCGATCATGACTTTACCACTATGAGTTTACTGCATTTTCATTTTTAAATACATAATGCTAATGTCGAAGGTTAATGATTTAGGTGGACGCAAGAATTCGGTGTTAAAAGAGAATCGGGCTCGATTGATATTATTACATTCTAATTCCTTCCGACCTTCCTAATACCTCTCAAAGAAAATCCAAACTATATCTCAAATCGAAGGGTTAGTGTGAGAGTTTAATTCCAAGTATAAAAGGGATTTGTGGCAATCCCTGCAAAGGCTTCTAGGAGTGAAATTTCTCGTATGAGCATTTCGTTACATGTATCAGTCCGTGGAAGAATGCCTGATCCCTAGCTAACAGCTTTCGATGTGACTTGTGAGTGGTTTCAATTGCTCATTTGCATGCACTCGATTTATAACAACTTAGCATGCATGTGGCCAGTGGTAGATTCAGGATTTAAGTGTGGAGTGGGCTTAAATTTTTTTTTCTCAAGTGAAGTGATAAGAGAAATTATTGCAACACCAATTTTTGACTAAAGTATATTATACCTATTTTATTGAACTGTCAAAAATAAAGACACAACTGAAACCAATATTAAATAGATTACAACAAAAGAAAAATAATTTGAAATCATTTTTTATTGAATAAAAATAAACTTGAGAGAAGAACATAATGAGAGGAATAATATTTTGACAAAAAAAAATTAAACCTATTTAGTAGAGGTATGAGTGGAAGAAAATAGAAAAATGTAATTAAAACTATCATTTAATATGTATGAGTGGAAAAAAAATAGGAAAAAGTCACTAAAACTAATAGATACGAGTGGAAGAAAATAAGAAAAAGTAATTAAACCTAGCGTATGGTATTTTTTTTTTTTAAATAAATAGTAATTCCATTGATAATAGTGCATGCCAAGAAGGTCATTACATACCTATCCGCTGACACATAACAATGACCAGACAAAACTTCGTGGAAGAGCCACCGTGGTACATAAGATAGACGGACTATATTAGAACTTATCGCTCGCATAACAGCGAGCCTATAAGCTATGAAAAAACCATAGCGAATAGACAAGCCAAAATAAACACTCGTTTTGGTTCCTAATACGAGAAACTTATTATAATTAAACAAAAAGCTAATAACATAGGTTTGGGCCAAGAGCCTAAACCCTAGCCCAAATAGAAGTTAATGGACTAGAATAGGATCCCAGCCCAACAAAAACTGAGCCCAATAGGGTAGTCACCAAGGGGAGCACTCCAGGCCCAGCAGCCTGATTTGGGCCCAGTCCACCATCTTCTCCTAGTTCCTCGCCGTACGTCACTGTCCGGCAGAGTTCTATACGATCTAGTCTGCCGCCCTTCGTAGACGCAATCCACGCCGCCAGGGCAACGCCCAACGTTGTCCTGAGCCACGTCCCGCGTCGTCCCGAGCCACGTCGCCAATCTGCATCACCATGGAACAACACCATCCCCGATCTGGGTTCTTATGGCCCCAACCTCCGACGATCGAAACTGCAGGTGGCATCGGCGCTCCAAGAGACCCATCGCAGGGACCGATAACCGACATGTAACATCACGACCTCATCCTCCGCCACGAGCCCAGCCGAACCGAAACTGCCAATAACCGGACGCACAACCCCTTCGACGAAGCCTGATGGGCAGTAGATATCGATCACCCGTCCGGCAGCCACCCTATGATGGTGAGGAGGCCGGAGGCCACCTAGACGTCGGGGCGCCGCCGGACGAGAAAAATTTGCAGCAAACGGAGAACGCCGGCCTTAGGGTTTCTCTTAGAGGCAGGGAACAAATGCCAATCCGATCGAGAACTAGTATGGCATACCTAGCGTATGGTATAAGTGGAAGACAATAGAAAGAACTAAGAAATATATTAACAAAACAAGATTGATGAGGTCTAATAGATAAAAAGATATGCTCTGTTCTCTGACTCCCTTGCGGGAGGTTTCTCGACAGCGGCTTTTATCAGGGAGTGGCGGTCTTGTGCTTTTGACTGAGACGAGGGTCGTTTCACCTTTCTCTAGTCTAACTCTTGGTGGTGCCAGCGGGACAACTCGTCGGGGCTCCTTGCTCCTAGGCTGCTGCCTAATTCTTCTCGTCGTCGGCTATGGGTATGGTGATGGTGGCTCTGTTACCGATATGAGATTGGATCAGTATGTTAATGATGTGGGTTCTCTGGCGAGGATAGATGTGAGAGCGGATACCGGTGGTCTGCTTGCGGCTTGCGGCGGTGATTGGTCAGGTTGGTTTGCTTAGGATCGCATCGATGCGATGGTGGTGATGGTGGATGCATCTTGCTCGTCGTGGGACCTGAATTGCTATGTATCAAATTCGATTATGCAATCTGTCCTTGATGGTGGTTATGACGGGAGTGGTTAATGTTCCCATGGGAACTTGGGCGGCGGCGGTCTCTACGGTGGTAGTGATGGTCTTTATGGGGGTGACAGTTTCTATAGAGACAGCGGTGATGGCGACGATTTCCAAGAGGGTGACGGCGACAGCAGAATCATTGGGGAGGCTAGGGTTTCTCCTAAAGTGGCTTGTCGGGCTCTAGGGTTTACCCAAATTGGGCTTGGATATGGTTAATTTTGACAGGGCTATGCGTCCATTTTGGGTTGTCTCTTGTTGCAGAGGGTAATGTGCAAAGACATAAAGCATTCATGAACTGGTACTGGTCCCTCTCTCTCTCTCTCTCTCTCTCTTTCCTCTTCTAATTTAAGCTTTCAAGCAAGGATCTTCAAAGATAGTAAGAAACATTATATTAAATTATTGATTGAACGACATGATACTATTTATTATCATATTAACATTCTTAGAATTGATATAAGAAGTTATTATTTTATTGCTTATAGAGAATTGTTTGATAATCCCTCCATCTTACTCTCACAAGTTTGAATGCTGCAGTTTACAAATTTGAGCGGTCTATGATAGATGCTCCTGGACCCTGTGTTCTGTTTGCCACACTGGGGATGATCAGTGGTGGTTTTTCACTTGAGGTTTTTAAGCACTGGGCTCCTTCAAAAAAGAATCTTGTTACAATGCCAGGGTAACTCCCTTTTTTGTTATGTATTTCCCAAATCTAGAGTTTATTGCAGACATTGGTAATAGACTTTAGGTTGAAACCCATACGGTGATTACTATAACAAAAACCAAAGAAAATTGTCAAAAGAACTTTCAGGCTAGCTGGTAAGCTGAGCTGCCTGTAAAATCTCTACTGGTGTCTGAAAATTAGAGAAAGAATGCTTTTATGTTCATATCTTCATGTTCTCTCTGTTCATGTGTTCGCCAAGTTGAACTTTTAGTCATTGTTTCTTCTTCTTTTCTAGGTATTGCATGGCTGGAACCATAGGACATAAATTAATGTTTGGTAAACCGACCAAAATTGATCTGGACAAGGACACCCGAATTGATGTGCGATGGCAGGTTTATCTTCTTCACTTACTCCTTCGCATAATTTCGCAAGAGAATTCATATCATATCTGTCGAGTTAATTCCAATTTATTTATGAGGTGATTTGTTTGGTAATCTTGCTGTGGGAATAATGTGATTTTCTATGTTTTTAATTTTATTCATGGATTGACATATCTAATTGCTACTGTTCCTGCTACTACTACTGCTTTTGCTACTGATACTGCTCCTGCTACTACTGCTGCTCATACTTTTGCAAATGAAGCTGCTACTGAACGAATGACATGTTTAACAATAAAGAATAAAAAAAATCCTCTACTGCTATTGCTCTCGCTCCTGCTACTACTATTGTTATTGTTCTTTCTATTGCAAATGAAACTGCTAGTGAACCAATAACACGTTTAGCAATAAAGAAGAAAAAAAGTTTAATGAAGAGCTCTGATATTCTCTCTCTTAACAAAGTGTAAAAGGAAGAGGTTCTTTTTTTTTTTTTTTTTTAGCTTTTGAGAACAACATAAAGGGATTATTCTTAGAAAAAAAAAGTAATATAAACGGATTATTCTTAGAGAAAAAAAAAGTAACATAAAGGGATTAGAAGTCAAATGAATTAGTTAAGAGTACAAAAGTAAATTAATTCATGACATGTGGCAAGTAGATGACATATTGTCCTTTTGTAAGATTTAATTCTTAAAAAGGGATTAGAAGTCAAAAGAAGTAGTTAAGAGAAAAAAAAGTAACATAAAGGGATTAGAAGTTAAATGAAGTAGTTAAGAGTACAAACGTAAATTAATTTATGACATGTGGTCAGTGGAGAGCATATTGTTCTTATTTTGTAAAATTTAATCCTTAAAAAGGGATTAGAAGTCAAAAGAAGTAGTTAAGGTTAAAAAGTAAATTAACTCATGACGTATGGTAAGTGGAGATCACATTGTCCTTATTTGTAAGATTTAGTCCTTATATGTTTAATTCAATCTTTAAATGACGTATTTGTTAAGTCATCTTTTATCAATATCTTATATGTAATTTGTTATTTAAACATATACATCATTTAAAGATTGAATTAAACATCCCTAAATAATAACAAATTACATATAAGTTATTGACAAAAGATGACTTAACAAATACATCCTTGAAAGATTGAATTAAATATCTCTAAATAATAACAAATTACATATAAGTTATTAACAAAAGATGACTTAACAAATACATCTTTTAAATATTGAATTAAACATATAAGGACTAAATCTTACAAATAAAGACAATCTGCTATCCACTTTCTACATGTCATGAGTTCATTTACATTTTTACCCTTACTTACTTTTGACTTCTAATTCCTTTATAAGGACTAAATTTTACAAATAAGGACAATCTGCTCTCCACTTGTCATATGTCATGAATTAATTTACTTTTTTTACCCTTAATTACTTATTTTGACTTCTAATCCCTTTATATATATATATATATTTTTTTTTCTAAGAATAATCCATTTATGTTTTTTTTTTCTGAGAATAATCATTTTATGTTACTTCTAAAAAAAAAAAAAATTCTTCATTTTACACGTTGCTAAGAAAGAGAATCTCAAAACTCTTCGCCAAGCTTTTTTCTTTTTCTTTATTGCTAAACGTGTCATTCATCAAGTAACAGCTTCATTTGCAGTAGCAACAGCAGTAGTAGGAGAAGTAGCTGTAGCAGCAGCAGGGGTAGTAGCAGTTGCAGTAGCAGGAGCAAAAGTGATTAGATCTATCAATCCATGAATGAAATTGAAACCTCCGATTGAATCTCAGGTTACTAAAATTTGGATACAAGATTCATCACAACTGAAACATCAACTTACAAAATAATATTGGCTACAATCAATCTAAAAAAAAAAACAGAATAATAACGTTGGAAAACAACAATCCATATATGACAAAAAAAATTACCAGTTGAACGATGAAAGTTCATTTTCTACACAAAGTAAGACAACGAGGAGAGCTATATAACAAAATAATATTTACAACCAATCCCAGAGAGTATGCAGGAGACAACAAGATGTTCCTATGCTCAGTTGCAAAAGCTTAATAATTATCTCTTTTGCATTTGGAAGGTAGCTAGGTTTTATATATTAACTAAAAAATGCATATTCACGAGAAAAGAATGAAAGAAAAGGAGTGGTTGAGAAGCAAAAGTTAGGAGAAGATTTCCAACTACAGTAAAAAGAAAAAAAAATCAACTTCTAACAAAAAGAAGATATATCTACATATAGTCCAGAAGTAAGCTCTTCAAAGTTTTAAACATCAAAACATAACTTTACTACTAATATCACATCAACAAAACATCACAATTTGCATAAGAAATTTAAATAACCATATAATAGTTCAACACCAGGCAATCTAGAACCCATTATAAACAGAATGACTTTGAATTTTCCTTTCATATTTCACATACCTATCAAAACCCGGTGACCTTTCCTTTCACATTAAATAACTAGTCATTGAATAAGTCCATATCACAAGCCATAAAATGAGGGGCAACGCTTCCTCTTATCCTATAAGTTTAACCTCAATACTTGCAACGTTACCAAGCATACAACTTGAAATCATTCAAGTCTTACTCTATTTCCTATGCCATGCATTCTATGGTTACAATTCACTATGTAAAGTTGTAAAGTTGTAAACTATCATATGGAATCATGTAATTCACTATCAGATGCTTCCTGGTCGTAGTCGTTGCCAGCAGCACAGCTTGGTCCTTATCGGGCTAAATTGTCACAGTTTTCTTGTTTGCCAACCCTAATCGATGAACCAATTCTCCTCAATTAGAAACCAAAATTTCAAAGCGAAACAAATCGAAAATGAAATTGAAAATGGGGGAGTTACCGGATTGCTTGTAAAAGTGGAGATTCAAGAGGTTACTGGGCTGCTTGCTGAACCTAACGCCGGCGTGGCTTATGCCGAACTCCTTCACTAGAAAGGAGTTGTTCTTCTTCACTATCTCCCATATCAGTTGCCCTGGAACCATCGCCATTCCTCTTACCCTGCACCGGATCACACTAGATCGGAGATAAAAATAAAATCAATGATGAGTTTACAGCAGAGAAGAAGAACTGAGAGTACGGAGAGAGAGAGAGAGAGAGAGAGAACATGTTAGGATTTTGCTCCGGCCTTAGATGAGAAATTTAGGGTATTGGATATTGGGTCAGTGACAATACCCGTAAATTGTAATGAAATTGGAGCATTTTGATCATTTTCTATTAAAATTGAGAGCAAGGCTTGTATCATTTGGCTTTTGGGTCTGTGATCATGTCCTGAATCGTATAAATCTTTTTGAAAGTGGGTTTTTTGTGTTTGCATTTTTAGTCATGTGTTACTTTGTAATTTTATAAATAAATAAATCTTAGGTGGGCTCAATGATCTACATAGATCCGCCCCTACATGTGACCGAATGCCAATGAGCTTTATTTATATATGTCGAATTATTGTGTATATGTAGATATATATGCTTGATCTAAAGAGGAGTTCTTCAAAATTTAAATTTGTAAAGTCTGATTATTTCTAATTATTACAAAATATAATTTAATGGTCGAAACTAATTATTCTATAGGTTATGGAAGGATCGTTTTTGCTAAATCTTTACCACTTTCATAACCATTTTTTATTAAAAAAGAAGCAACACGAGAACTGTCCAAAAAGTCACCCATCATAATACTGCTCTCACCCAAACAAGCCTAACTTCGGAGTTCTGATGGGATCTGGTGTATTATTATTGGTATGATCACACAAACCATTTGGTTATCTAAAATGTGGAAACAAATGAAATATGTCTGTTATATAATATTGGAGTGAGAGTTACAAGAATGACAAATGATTTTCAACTCGGCTAAAGTTTTGTAAGATACATATAGAAATAGAAAACTAACGAATGCATGGGTTCGATAATTACATCACTTCATCGGCACATAAATTCCTCAGACTTCTATATATTGGCTAGACGTACAGATACCCACCGACCAGCAACCAGAAGGAAAAGGCCGGCTGACCTGTTCTAACGGGGCAACGAAAGGGATTGAGATCCTCTGAAGTTATTTCTGTGCAGTTTTTGTAAATTTCATAAAATCCGAACCATCAATAGAATACAATGATTTAGGACTATGCCACATCATCTAGCATAACAGTTTGGCTTTTCTTCACAGTTGACGGCGACTCCTGCCGTTAATAGTTTTCTCTCACTTTGATTCATCCCCGAATTTGCCAACTCCTGCCGTTAAGCAATGATTCTCTTGGTCTGTAATCGGTCGATAATAGTTGTTGACCCAAATTCGTTTGGGATATGATCACTTTAGCATGTCGAACATTTTATGATGATGGGTTGATGGGAATAGAAGAATTTTCTGATCTAGGTTGTTTCGTGTTCAAAACTTCTCACCCAAATGTCTTTCATGATCGATCTGGGCACCCTCCCACTTTGTCTAGGCAAAATTTCTTAATCTGAATGCTATGACTTCACTTTTTAATCAATCATAGAAAAGAAGATCTAATGCTAAATCATGAAGATTTGACCAATAATACAGCCACGGAGCCACCCTTCCCATTTTGACCAAGATCTAATGCTATGATTTCTCTCACAAGTCAACCACACAAAACCCAGAACTGAACAAATCACAGTCGTCAAATCCATTTTCTAGTTGTCCTCTTCTTTTAACGCTCGTGAGTATATGTTTTCCGGGTTGTTTTTCTATTTCATGGATTCAATTCAGTTGAGGATCTGGGGTTGTTTCCATTTCAATCAATATGCAGGTTTTTTTTTCTCGAACAAAATCTATATGCAAGTTCTCCAGAGACCAAGAGTAAGAGAGGTACTGTACTAACACCGTTAGTTTATTAAAAAGGCAAAAACTTCACGCCATATTACCTGGCACATTTTAAACCATTAGATTCGTTGTGTGGCCCAGATTTTATGAACTGCACACAACTGCACTTCCTCAATTTAGAGGAGCCGGATCCGAAAGAAAGATCAAACCCTTTGTTTCCGGCCGTCTGGCGAAGTGGCGAATCAAGTCAACCATCACTCTGATTTATTGGTAGATCTCAGTTTACGAGCAAGTGATTTAAAAGTATTGAGGATTTTGTAAACCATCAGGGCCCAGATTATGCCCCAAATACTACCACCACTAACCATAGCCTTCAGAAGACTTAGCTTACCCATTGTGTATGGAGGGTACCTCAGAGAACTATCTCCGGCAAAACCTCGATAAATAACCGCCTTCTTATGGCTGAAAGCTTCGAAAGAGAATTTCCCATGGTACGCACCCATTCCACTTTCCCCAACTCTTCCAAACAGCAAAGATGCAACAGCAAGCTGCACCATCAAATGCATATAAATTAGATTCTAGACATGTTTAATTGGAATAAAAATGTACTTTATATTTATATAGAGAGCACAACCTTCCTATGAAGACTGACTTATGCATGGATGAACATACATGCATGTGTAGGTAGATTCAAGTGGTTTTAAGAAAGGATTATTACCTGTACGATAGTGTCATTGATAACTAAACCTCCTGCAGAGACGCTCCTTACAAAGTGATCCTTCAGCTTCTTGCTGTTGGTAAACAAATATGCAACAAGAGGCTTTGTTCCTGTTTTGATCAAATCAAAACTGTCTTCCACCTTGTCAACCTGTAATAAACAAAGGCAAGACATATTTCTAACAAATCCCTTCGGCAACAAAGTTCAATCATAAGAACAAAGATCTGCTCTTTCAAACCTATACTAAAAAGAATGTTCGGTTCCTACCGTGACAATGGGAAGCAAGGGACCAAATATTTCCTCATTCATGATCAGAGAGTCTTGTGGGACATCGAGTAAGATGGTGGGAGCTATCCTCCTGTGATTAAAAGATCCGACAGGGCATTAGTCAATACATTATCATGTCAACTAATTCGATCAGATCGAAATAATTAACAAGTAACTTAAAAGTTGCTTAAATCTCTTTCACCTCCATGGACAATCTTACTAGAAACGTCCTCCTCATCCAAGAGCTTTGTCAAGCGAGCATAGTGATTAGATTAACAATACAAGACAAATATTTCGATTGAAGTGGATTCTTCCCGAAAAAGTTATCCAATTCACGTTTTAGGGCCTCCACCTGAGAGCAATAGAAATGGGAGAAGATGAAAGACCGAATACAGAAACATCTCCGAACCAATTGAGTATGAAGCTAGTAAGCATACCAACTGAGGAGCAAAATCTTTTGTGGTCAACATGTAATCAGGTGCAACGCAAGCCTGTCCATTATTACTCCCCCACTTTCCTACAACAATCCGCCTACTTGCTACCTAGGAAAAACAAAATGACTAACCGAAACACACACACACACATATCGCAGCAAGTAATGAAAATGTAAAAACAAATTAGAGTTTCAGGACTTGGAAAAGAAAGATATCCAGAGACTTGTAAGTCAATGCCAGAATCAACCACAGCTGGACATTTTCCTCCGAGCTCTAAAAGGACTGGTGTAAGGTGCTTCACGGCGCTAGCCATCACTATCCGTCCCACTCTTCGGCTGCCTGCAATGCACGTACAACCGTCTGAATTAGCCATTTTCAATATTGAAAGAGATATTCTATTTAATTTTTTTATCATTACATCCTTAATTATATCATACAGACTATAAAATGAGGAGGCTAGGAAAGTGAGTAAGAACTAAGAACCTGTGTAACATATTTTGTCCCACTTTTGCTCTAATAGTGCAGATGTTTCAGCAGCAGCCCCCTCAACAACTCTAACACGAGTTATCCATGTAGTCTCCTAATAGTTTCGCAAGCAATGACGATGTGGCTGGAGCTAGTTCCGACGGTTTTACAACCACGGCATTACCGGCCGCAATGGCTCCGACAACTGGATCAAGGGCCACCACTGGAAAACAGATCAACATTACACAAATGTTATTATTTAGAAACAGAAATTAGGACTGGAGAATAAGCTTCGATATTAACGTACACAAAGGATAATTCCATGCTGAAATTACTAGTACGACACCAAGAGGCTCGGGCACTATTTCGGCTGACGACGGAAACATGGCTGGTGAAGATTTAACCTGCAGTTAAAAAGGCCGGTAAAATACATACTGTTGATTGTTGTGGTTAATCCTTTCCTACTTCATCTAGGAGAGTGTTGATGCACCTTTACACTGGTTGCTTTATGGAAATATCTAGATATTTATGGGCATAATTGTTGGCTACGCCGGGCGTAGCGTACACCTTAAACGATCGTAACGGAAGGGCAAAAATATCATTTCTATTTACATAAATGACAAACGATCATCTCGGGTAAAATTTTTTTTTTTACCCACTGCGACCTCCCTCTCACGTGCCCGAAAGCGGATCCATCTCTCTGGCCTCTGCAATATTTTCTGAACAACCACTTAATACCCATGCAGAACCACTGTGGACAATGAACTCAGAAATTTTCAAGCCCAATGCAGATACTAGCTGCTCAAAACAAACGAAGAAGAAAATCCAAAGAGAAAGCGCAAAACTGAGATCGTCTTTGATTAAGAATATATGCATTAGATAAGCCCAATCGAATTTATGGGTGTACAGATGGACGGGTTGAATTAAGATTATGATTCTGGATGAGATCAAAGTATCAAACAAATGTTCACCATCTACACTCTGCGACTACTACACAAACCAATTTTGATATGCTTTTTTCAATCTCTGTTTCTGCAACTGAAAATCATAATTCAAAAGAGAAGATTGATCGAGCTATCCAAGTTTCCCGATAAGGATCAGACTCATCAGAGTCATCAGACTCAAAGAAACACGAAGCATACACCAAGAAACCGAAACCGAAAGAATCATTTTGTTTTTTACCTTTTATTTTGATTTGAAGAAGGATGAGATGTACCCTTGCATGTTTACAAATTTGAAGAACGGGGCTCTGTTAATTTGGTTAGAACCAAAATCCCATATTTGATTTTGAAAAGAAAAAAACAGAAGGATGAGATCGAAGAAGACAACAAGAAAAGCCTGGAATACTGGATATCAGATTTTTGATGAAGTTCCAATTGTAGCTGCCCCGACCTTGCTTGATGACCTTAGTGGCACTTCTCGGCCGCGTGCAATCCGGTTTTTTTCTTCTTGTTTCTGGGCGTTATGCCTCCTTTACACCAAAAACGAAGAAGAAGACAATAAGAAGACACCAGTTCAGCTTTCTTTAATTAAGAAGCTGAAGACAACGTAGGAGATCTGCGGTGGTGGTGTGTTGGCTAAAGCACCTAGCAATGGAGGTGGCAACCTGGGATCGAGGCACCTTATGCCCTTTTCGTTGTTTATATCTTTCATTTTTTGTTGTTTTTTTTGGCTCATTCCCTTTTGTTGTTTCTATCTTTTATTTTTTGTGGTTTTTGTTTCGCTTTGGTTTTTTGTTCTAATTAATAATAAACTGAAGAGGTAATTACCATTAACTACAATTTGCCACATTTCCTTCCATGCGCAGGGGCAGAGACATGTTGTCCTCGCGGTCATTTACAGCAAGCTAAAGTAACGGTTCATTTGCATTAAAGACATAAAGGATAGCTAAATTTCTATGGAATTACGAAATTACCACTCATTTTTCACGACATTAGCTCTCTCTCTCTCTCTCTCTCTCTCTCTCTCTCTCTCTCTCTCTCTCTCTCTCTCTCTCTCTCTCTCTCTCTCTCACGCACACACACAAATCCATTTCTCCCCAAATTTGAAACTTTCATTTCTCCCCAAAATCTAAACCTCCATTTCACAGCGAAGCAACAAAGCAAAAAAAGGGGATGTTTTGTTAATAGGAAAAAGAAAGTGCTTATAGCCGTAGCGATATAAACAAGAATAGTCATCTGAGCCGTAGGGGTTTTGGCGGCAAAGCAACGAATCCAGGATTTGGTGGCGAAGCAACATATCGAGGCTCTGGCAGCAAAGCAACAGATCTAGGATCCGACGGCGAAGCAATAGATCGAGGATCCGGCGGCGAAACAACAAATTGAGGCTTTGCCGGCGCTAGGCCTTGAAGGTCAGTAGCCAAAGAAATTTCTAGTTATTGAGGGTCAATAGATATAGTCTCAAATTACTAATTGATTGTTTGGTTTGGTTTGGTTACTGAGAAATCCAAAGAAAAAGAATAACGAATTTATGTGGCTAGGTTACTGGATTTAAGATCTAATTAACTTTCCAATATAGTACAGTTAGGTTAGGATGAGAAGATGCATGAAACTATTTAGAAATGGTGAAAATTTTCAATTGTAGTTAAGCATATTGAAGAGTGAGTTGCATAGCCTGTTTGGTTTGAGTAAAACCTAAGTTTTGACTTGATTGAATAGTTTTGAGGTCAGTAGCATTAAAATTTCAATTGCAGTTAGAGCTAATGAGAATTGGTACCAGTAGCTTGTTTTAAGGATCATTAGCATTGAAGTTTCAACTAGAGTTAAAGCTAGTGAGGATTGAGTACCAGTAGCTTGTTTGGCTTGTTTGAATAGTTTTGAAGTTCAGTAGCATTAAAATTTCAATTGCAGTTAAAGCTAGTGAGGATTGAGTACCAGTAGCTTGTTTGACTTAATTGAATAGTTTTGAAGGTTAGTAGCATTAAAATTTTAATTGCAGTTAGCAAAACCTGAGTTTTGAGGGTCAGTAGCATTAAAATTTCTATTGTAGTTAGCGTGAAGATTGAGTAGCAACAATCTGTTTAGAGTGAGTAAAACCTGAGTTTTGAGAGTCAGTAGCATTAAAATGTGCAATGTGTGCAATGAGGTATTGAGGGTCAGTATCCTTCTTTTCCTTGATAAAATGGAAGACTTCAAATTTTTACAGTAACATATGTGCACTTAATATCTTGGTTCAAATAGGCTACCTGTTTGGCTTAAGTAAAACCCACATATGTTGAGGGTCAGTAGCATTAAAAGTGCAATATATGTGCAATGTAGTATTAAGGGTCAGTACCTTTCTTTTCCTAGGTCAAATGGAAGAGTTTACATTTTTACACAACATATGTGCGCTTAATATCCTAGTTCCTTTGGTCAACACCAAAGTTCCTTTGGTCAGTACCCTATTGAGATTTGTTTCAATAGCTTTAGAATTTCATTAAAGCTGTTGATTTCTAGCATCTATGTTTGTCATTGCTTTGAGAATGTGGGCTACATTATATGATTTCCTTATAGTGTAAATACATGACATATGAAATTCATGTGTAAGCTACTAAGTAAGCTACTGAAGATCAGTCTGTATTCATAAAAATATTCTATTAAAGGTCAATAATCTTAGTTTTTAACAATACTCATATATTCAAATATCATATACATCAGTAAATCACAATGGTAAAGAGGAAAGCTGTTGTAATAGAAGAAGAGAACGTAATGTGTATTTGTTACTACATGAAAAATGCTTGCAACAATGTTTCCTGTAAGATTTCATTTTGCCTATCTTACTGAACATCGGTAGCTTTAATTAGATGCATACCTTCACATAAATTTCTTTATCATTTTCTAGTTTGATTGTGGAGCATGTATATCCTAAACTATATACAATAAGTTGCAGATAACCAAGGAGTCAAAGATAAGAGTGTTTAGATAGAGAATGTGTTATAAAATTGGAAAGGAAGTCAAAGAGAGCCTCAAGCATATGAGGAAATCATGTTGGAGAAACTTCTTCATCATGAGAAGACTTGGAATTTAAAGCAACTTGTATGGGAACAGCAACAAAGCCATAAAATAAATGATATATTGTTTAAGTTTCATACCATAAAAAGTTGAATAGTTTTTGGGATATTATTATAAGTTGTTCATCAGAAAAACTAAGATGGAATGCAATAGTATTATTTTTCTATTTCTTTGTATATTTCACAACGTTAAAAAAAAAAAAAATATATATATATATATATATTGTATGTTATTATGATGATTAAGCAGATTTAGACAAGAAGAATATGTTATTCACGTTTAATCACACATTTGGAAAATCCTAAGTAGGTTCCTCAGGTCATGTATCTAGAATATGTCATAGAATACTCAATCGTCTGATGTGCTTCCCGTTCAAACTTTGCAAAGGGTATTTTAGTAATTTACTCATCAACATAATCTCATTCAGAATTGGACAAAAAAAACAGCCGCATGGGAAATAAAAAAAGCAAGCCTGCTAATGGTAAATACTGAGCTCAAAGTATATCTAATGGTAATTTGTTATCGATTTTATATGCATTAAAAAGATCAATAAAATTCTATTGATGTCCATTTTTCTTATAATGTACCCATGAATTGCTATATTACACCATTCTCGTTACTAAATTTGAATGGAGGTTGAGAAGGAATTTAGAGAGAAGAGGAATGAGAATGAACATGAATCGTTCTCAACTTCTCGTTAAGGTCTTTACTACTATCCTTGATGGGAGGGAAAGATGGCATGAGAATGAACGTGAATCATTCTCAGTTTCTTCATTAAGGTGTTTAATTTCTAGTATGGACTATAAATACATTGGTATTTTTGGATTAGAAAAATAGGGTTTGTTCGGTAAAAAAGAATAACAAATTACATATAAATTATTGACAAAAGATGACTTAACATATACATCATTTAAATATCGAATTAAATATATAAGAATTAAATCTTACAAATAAAAACAATATGCTCTCCACTTGTCACATGTCTTGAGTTAAATTACATTTTTACCCTTAACTACTTCTTTTGACTTCTAATCCTTTTATGTTACTTCTCAAAGAAAAAAAAATTTCTTTCTGGTACACGTTGCTAAGAGAGAGAATCTCAGAGCTCTTCATCAAACGTCTTCTTCTTCTTCTTTATCTTTGAACACGTCCTTGGTTCAGTAGCAGCTTTATCTGCAGGAGCAGGAACAGTAGCAATTAGATCTGTCAATCCATGAATGAAATTGAAAACATAAAAAATCGCATTATTCCCACAACAAGATTAGTAAATCAGTAGCAATAGTAACAGTAATCAACATCCCGAAACAAAAGGGTTTTGTATAACAACAACCTCATTGAGGACTTTCATCGAACACCTGATGTGCATGAGTTCTAAATCCACCAAAATACCATAGCCAAGAAATTGCTAAAGAGCAAGAAAAGACATAGATTAATCCTACACATCCAATTTGTATACATTCATGAAAGCATAACAATTTGTCAAGCAAACCAACTAAAGAGATTGATCCTACACATCCAAATCTAACCACTAAAATCATAAAGGGTTCGGCCCTGCCTCTTAAGAGCATAGACCACCTTATGCTAATCAAATTGTTGATAACCACCTCATGCTAACATATTCCTCTTGCAATTTCTAGAAACCGAAACGAACATAAACGAATGTAGCTAAAGAAGAGTAATGGCTTACCTTGTCAACCTCCATTGAAGCCAGATTTGAGCTGAGCATGCAAGTGCCATAGAGAGAGACTCTGAGAGGGTTTGGGCGGCAAGGCCTAGTTGCTACTACTTCACTTGAAGATTTAGAGCTAGTCTAAAGCAGATTCAGGATCAGGGCGGTGGGTGGGGTAGGAAGGTCGATGATAATATAAAATTCATTTGGTGTTTTGGAGCTTTCGTTTTGGGGTGTTTGGTCTTAGGTAAGTGGCAATGCACGTAAATTTTGATGAAAACTGAGCATTTTGGTCATTTTCTATTAAAATTCGGAGTCCCTGCATCATTTGGTTTTTGGGCTTGAGTTTGTGTCTTTTTTTGTATAAATCTAATTGAAGGTGTTTTTTTGTGTTTATATTTTTGGTCTTGTGCTACTGTATAATTTTCTAAAAAAAGAATTATGTTTTGAACAAATAAAAGAGCCAAATTTTTCTTTCCATTAGCGGTGCAAGTGAACTAGTAAATCCATTAGATATTAGCCATTGATACTTATAGACAATTTTTTTTAAATAACTAAAAAATGTACTGTTATTATCCAGTTGTCTATATCTGTTAATGCAAGTGCACGTCAGTAGTCTAAATACTCTCATAAAAGAGGGTCTGTTCTATAATTGTGAGAAGGGTAATTTTAACATGAAAAGTTGATTAATTCATAATTAAAAGTTAATATACCTGCGCACCGCCAAAAAGAGAATGTTGACGATTTACACATTATTAGTACCGATGTAATATTTTCCGCTTTTTCAATCATCACTTTGAATAAATTTTTAATCTGCAAAAGAAATTCAACAAAAGTAGTTGCAAATGCATGTACCAATGTTTTACCGTATTAAACCACTCTTGTACCACTTTAATATGCCATCTTGGTATGAAAAGTTGATTCATGAAATCATGAATGAATGACAATTAATAGATACGGTAGAGTGTTACCTTGGTATGACGGAAGTCATTATTTCGAGCCTGATTATTCTTAAACACAAGTAAATTTTTCTATTTATATCTATTTTTTTCGCCGTAATTAACTCCCACCAACGATTTGAAAATGGAGGAGCCATTTCCAATTTTCTCGTGACCCTATAGAAACTTGATTCCCCATAGTGATAGCTAGTAAACACATGATCAAAGGAAAACAAGAATCATCCTCTTTATTTTCATTTCCATTACAGGGTTAGTAAACACACTTTCAAAAAAAAAAACAGACTTTCAAAGTCTTACAATGCGGTTCCTCAAAAAAGTGTTTCCCAAATTCAATACATGCCCAAAATGTTCGATATTTGCCGCGGCTCTTGAAGTCGGTAAGGGACAGAGGAAACAGAGACAAAAAGGGGTTGCGTTCCAATTGGGCCAGCTCTGAGTACATTAAAAGCCCATCCAAAACAAAAGGCGACGCCGCAGCGAATCGTGTGAACCAAAATGGCACACCATCAGAGTCTTTTCTCTTCTTCACTCCCAACAACTCCAATAGCATCCCACTCTCACATTCACACTTCTCCTTCTTCTTCTTCAACTCCAGCCATGGCCTCCGTCGCTCTCGGCGGCGCCGCCGCTACCTCTACTCGCTGCCTCCTCCCCTCCGCCAGAGCCTCCCTCTCTTTGTCTCGCTCTTCTCCTTCGTCTCTCAAATGCCGAGGCCTCGGCTCTTCTCCGCTCATCTCTCACCTCTTCCTCAGCCGCAAAGCCTCGCCGATGGCTTGCTCCTCCAGCCGGGGCTTCGCTGCCGCTCCGAAATGCGCGGCTTCCGATCCCGAACAGCTCAAGCTTGCGAAGGAGGACATCAAGGGGCTCCTCAAGACTAAGTTCTGCCATCCAATTCTGGTAACTAATCAATTCTGTGACTGAGAATTTTAATCTGATACTGGCGATCTTCGCGAAACGTTGAGATTGATTGACTGGTTTTTTTTTTACTGTGGCAGGTTCGGCTGGGATGGCACGATTCTGGAACTTACAACAAGAACATTGAGGAGTGGCCGCAGAGAGGTGGAGCTAATGGGAGCTTGAGGTTTGAGATTGAGCTTAAGCACGCCGCTAATGCAGGTGATTAAACCTGAGCTAGTTGGAAGTAAATTGAAATTAAGCATTGGAAATGTTGGTTGATGTTTAAATTGAGTTGGTATTTTAGGTCTTGTGAATGCTTTGAAGCTTATTCAGCCTATCAAGGACAAGTACTCTGGTGTCACATATGCAGACTTGTTCCAATTGGCTAGTGCTAGCGCTGTGGAGGTTAGCCTTACTCTAACTCATAGCATTATGTCAATCAATGTAGATTAAACTTTTTTTTAGTTTAGAAAATTATTTAATGGCCGATTTCTGTTGGAATTTTCACTTTTTCAGGATGCTGGGGGCCCAAAGATTCCTATGAAGTATGGGAGAGTTGATGTTTCAGCACCAGAGCAATGCCCAGAAGAAGGAAGGCTTCCTGGTTAGTAAGATATGTGTTTGTTTGGGGATTGCGCAAACATAGAAATGCAATACGTAGAAATAAATAAACATGGAAGTGATCGTTTGGTGCTCCATTTAGACACCCTTTTTGCTAAGTTTCTCAACTTATTCTTGAAATATTTGTCTGCTGTTTGTTCAGATGCCGGCCCTCCTTCACCTGCTGATCATCTACGTGAGGTGTTCTACAGAATGGGGTTAAATGACAAGGTGAGTTAAAGTTCTTTGTACAGCTTTCTGGACATCATAATGTGCATGTTGTGTATACTTATAAAGCTATTTGATGTGTAGGAAATAGTTGCATTATCAGGGGCACACACTCTGGGGAGGTCCAGACCTGAACGCAGTGGTTGGGGCAAGCCAGAGACAAAGTATACGGTATTGAATTAGCATTACCATTTCATGTTCATTAATGAATAAGTTTAGCATGGCTTGAGTTGGATATTTTCCATTCCAGTGGTTTGTTTGAGGATGTGAGATTTTACAGTCAGATTATGCGCATATAGAATTGATAAATGTTTGTTTACAATGTTAACATTGATTCTTTAGCATAGCCGACCTAGGAAAGCATTTTATTTGAAGAACCCTTCATTAGTTTATACTCTAAAATAGTATGGAAAGATGAAAATATCACTTTACTTATGTTTTTGTTGATTACTTAGGATAATGAATCAGGTTGGCCATATGTTAGAGGTATTCCTTAGTAGCAGCAGCTATGATGAACTTATTAATAATAAGAACAATAATTTCAGTATGATAACTAGTAAGTTTAACTACTATTACTTTGCATAACAGAAAGACGGGCCAGGTGCACCAGGAGGACAGTCTTGGACAGCACAATGGTTGAAGTTTGATAATTCCTACTTCAAGGTTTGAAATCTGAAAATACACTTAATTTGACACTGCACCCAACACGAGGCTAAATGGAGTTGTAGGCTGGTTTTCTTTTGCTTATTGTTGCTGTTCTGTACAGGATATCAAGGAAAAAAGGGATGAAGATCTACTAGTGTTGCCAACTGATGCTGCTCTTTTTGAAGACCCATCATTCAAGGTAAGACATAAATAGAATTGAGTGCGAGGCAGTTTAATTCTTAGATGTGATGACATGGAAGTTTAACATAATTTTCAGGTATTTGCTGAGAAATATGCTGAAGATCAAGAAGCCTTCTTCAAGGACTATGCTGAAGCTCATGCTAAACTCAGCAATTTAGGAGCCAAATTTGATCCTCCAGAGGTTTGCTGGCTTTCAATCTATTGTTTTCTATTTATAGGATTGAACTACTTGTACAGCCAGTTTAATTACCACAGTGCCACATCCATTTTTAATGCTTAAGCAAGGGGAACTTAATTCCCAAATTGATTTTCATTAAAAAGGACTTAGAAGAAAAGGTTGACATGGTGATACACAATTTTTTTTTAACAGTTTCATTGTTGATATGCTTGAGCACCGTTTCATTGGATAATAGTCTTAATAGAGCTCAATACCTTTTTCTTTTCCCTAGATATATGTTCTAGTTTTCCTCAAACAACTATTTTTGTTGGCTCTGGCGATTCAGCTACTTATAATGGGCACCCAAAACTTCATTTGTCCACAGATGTAGAAAATGTTCATTTATTTTCGGTTTGCCTATTTGACCTTCTTAAATTTGATGATCAGGGTATTGTGATCGATGATGGTGCACAACCTGTACCGGAAAAGTTTGTGGCAGCTAAATACTCATCTGGCAAGGTTGTAAACACGGAACTCCAACTCCTTGTTCTTTTGGTCAATTATTATAAAGAATGCCTTGCATATTTGAGCATTAAAGACAGTTACAGAAGTTTTTTTTTTTTGTGCGGTATAAATTTTTCATGGTCTTTAATTTTCATGGTTTTCTGCAGGACTAGAAAAAGAGTCATGTTTTGTAGTGGCGTCTCTTTTAATAATACAAGATGAAGCAATTTCAATTCCTGTCAAACTCACATGTAATATAGTTGGAAGTCTTAAATGAAGGAGAAAGGAATAAAAATTCAATAGTATTACCTATGTGAATTGCAGAGAGAGCTATCAGACTCTATGAAGCAGAAGATCCGGGCAGAGTATCAAGCTATTGGTGGAAGCCCAGATAAGCCTCTACAGACAAACTACTTTCTAAATATAATAATTGTAATATCTGTTTTGGCGATTTTGACATCACTATTTGGAAACTAAGTTCTGGGTTTTCGTTTTTTACAAATGGAATTGTGTTGTTATTTTACACTTCATACTGATATCACGAAGTGATCCCAAAGGTTATATGAGATTTATCTGCTAATTTATACTCAATTTCATCCATGATTTCAATCAAGATCAGTACTTCAAATGTGCTCTGTGTTTCAAACTTCTACTGAACACTGTTGACCTGAGTGACAGTTGGACTCAGTTATATATACATATGTACATATACATGTGGCTCCAAATGTGTTAACTACCAGAATTGCACACATTTTTGGTTATATCAGAGGAAGTTGAGCTATCTGAGAATTGCACCGTCATTGAAAACTCATGTTCCGGTAGCTTAATGGCGAAACTTTTGTTCTTCCACTGGACAGAAGAATGTTCATGGAAATTTTGGAAGGTTATGTGATACCAATATCACTCAAAATTAATGAAGTGTAATTGGCTGAATGATTCATTGTATTTTCGGTGTTGTTTTCAACTTACGCTGGTACATTATTCTACTCTGCAACAAGGAAATCTATTTGATATTTTTCGCATTCTGAATCTAGCAGTGGCCGGTATGCAAATCTTACCAGCAATGGTTGTAACATAAATATGTAGTGATGGATATGATTTAAGCCAATAGCCATTGACATAAGTTGACCTTCTTCTTTGATGTCGTTCACTTTATGCAATTAGGGAATGCATACAGATAGTTATATGGTGGATGCTGTAGTTTATGGATGTGTCCCCGGTCCAGTTAAAATGATACGCTAATTACCCATGTCCAAACTTGGATGTATAATAGTATTCCATCAGTAGATTGAATATCAGTTCTTGAGGATCCATTCTTTGCTGGCTTCTCTGTTGATGTTCTTTTCTGTTGGAATTTGCTGATGATTTATTCAACCATTCAAGTATGTCTTGTTGGTCTAGGAAGTCCCAGCTTTCAAAGGTCTCCTGCCATTAGTACTGAAACATAGAGTATTGTCTTCTATTCGATTCGATGTGAGGTGAGGTGAGATGAGTTGAGAGTCTCACCAGCTCGAGTCTGTAAATAAGATTGCCCTTCATGCATTGTACCCAAGTTCCTAACCCAGCATTGCCCATCCAGAGTAGATATTCTTTCTTGGAGAACAAAATTCACTCTCCAACTTGAGGGCGTATGTGGCAACATAAAAGGCAAGATAATCATATATAATCATATTAATTACCAGATTTCCTTTCCTGGAATAGAATCTAGAGCAGAGATTCTAGAATCTAGAGTAGAGATTCTTTCTTGGAGAACAAGATAGTCGTTGCTCCTGTATAATTGTACTCTCTTATTCTAGAGTGACACTAGGGTTCTGAATCATCTGACACCATTCAGCATTTGTGTCTGGCACCAATAATCATGGCGGTTGCAACAATCAGAACGGCTTCGCTTGGACCAGTCTTTCAAGAACTCTGCGATCAAGTTACCCAATCGATGGAGAAGAATAGCAAGTTCAAAACTCTCTTGGGCTTACTTGCATTGCTCGCTCAACTCCGTGAAAGAACGAATCATCCAACCTATAAAAGAAAAGCCCGAGAATTTCCCAGATGAACGAATTGAAAGTTTGATGATACTAGTGCAGATGGGCCTAAAGCTAATAACTGAGAAGTTCTCCAAGCTCACGTTGGGACCTCTATTTCTGCATGGATGCTCACACCGTCGAACTTCTCTCTTTGGATAGTTCTCTCAGAGACCTGATGGAGCAGTTTTGGGTAATGAAGTTACGTGTTGCGAATGGCATCAGAGGCCATATGCAATACTCGATGAGCCCCGAAGTGTACAACATGTTGAATGAAAATCTTCAAAGAATCGTAGATACTTTTGAGAAGGCATGGGAGTCGGATACCATGGCTCCGGAGGAGCCAAATCATGAAGAGGAAGAAGGAATGGAACAAGGGGCGCTGTTGGTGTTTGAGACATTGTTTGAAACGGTCCATGAAGTGTTGAACAAGAAGAAGACGCCTGTGATGTTTAAATTGCTGCTTGGCGATATCTTTGACAGACTTTTATTGTTGAAACCCTTTATGGAAAAGAAGGCAAAAGCATTTGATGGCCCAGACGAGAAACTAAGAAATTTCAAAGCAAAGATGGTGAAAGGGGTGGAGATTGTTCGCAAGAGCTCTGGGTTTGGTATGTGGGGTGGCTACAATAAGAGAAAGTATGAGTGCATCAACAACCTACTCGGACTGAATCAATCTCTTGAAAGACTATTATGTATAACGAGATGGGTGGAGGCAAGGAAGGCGAGGCATGCCTTGCTTTACCTGAAATATTTGAATGAATTAAAAAGCAGTTATCTGGTGCAGAATCAAACTGAGAGAGCTGATGGCAAAGAATGCGAGGAAGGCCTAATTGAAAGCAGTCTTGTGGTGCAGGATCAAGCTAAGAGGAAGGCCTTGGCTTTTAGGATGATGGTGGAGACGGCTAATGAATCTAAATGCAGTGGTGTGGTGCAGAATCAAACTCTGTTTGCAGATTTAATGTGACCAAGGAGTCAATGGTAGTGGACTTTCATAGCTAGTTTTTTTTTTTTATATGATTTCTGCATGTGCTTATACTGCAGCTATGTATTGTGTTAGCAATATCAGTTTGGTCAGTGATAATTTTGATTCTATCTTTCGGTTTTCTTTAGTACATGTGTTCAGTTTGCTCAAATATAGTGATTTGCTCAAACTTTCAGCTTTGGCTTGGAATTTTTACGATAGGCTCATATGAGAGCCGTGATATAATTTCAGAGTCGTCATGTAATTTCAGTTTATTAATATCTTTTTGTGTGGCCACACTAGAAAATTGATAAATATATGATGACTCATAATTATAGAGAGTATAACATGTCTATTAATGATGAGAAATTTTTTCAAACAGTACCCGAACTTAGGCCGACTCCTAACTTCAGTACCCGACTATGCAAAACTATCATTTTGGTACCTCAAGTTTGAAATCCGACCCAACATTCACACACACGGTCTATAACGATGTTAACTAACAATCCACATGCTAAATTTGGATGGGTATTTGGGTCATTTCATTACCCAACCCTTATTTTGCAGGTCCCTTCTTTTTCTTCCCTATCTTTTGCAGATCCCTTCTTCTTCCTCCCTTATCTTTCGCAGATCCCCCTTTCTCTTTTCATTCCCTTTGTTTGGATCCAGTTTTGTTGTAGCTGGTCAACAATTTCTTTTCTTGCGTGGACGTGGCAGCACCGTTCGGGTGCAGTCGTCGGAGGTGTCCCTTGACCTGACTTCTGTTGAGCGATTGTAAACGAGGAGAGCACCAAACTCGTCGCAGGATTCTTTCTGCCTCATGGTGAGGACTTTGTTGACGTTTCTTCTTATCACACATAATCGATACTCAATGCTGCAGATTGAGCAGAGCGAAATCACCGGAGAGTATTGAGATCTTGCTAAAGGGTGACTTCAGCTTCGCTGGTTTGTGAGGGCGTTACCCTTGCTTGGCTGGTTCTGTAACCGTTGTGGTCGCGGCATTACCGTCGACTCCCGAGGAGATTAGGACCGAAGTACGTTGACAGAGGGTTCGGTGGCATTGACAGTCGGCTCCTGAGAAGACTGGGACTGGATTGTTGTCACCTGGTAAGAGAGAAGTTTGGTTGCTCCGGAAAGGCTTGGGTAATCGTAGAGATTAGTTGATGAATTGGCGTCTTTCTTTTTTCCTGTAGCCTCAGATATAGGCTATTTTGTAAGTTCCCAATTCTCAAAAAAGTGTAGAATATTTTATTCTCAACCAAGGGTATCTGATTTGCAGGAGCATTATCTTGGGAATCATAATGAATAACCAAATTAATTGTTAATTAATCTATATATTGCTAAAATAGGAGCAAAGCTGACTCCTTGCTGACCGCGGGCAGTTGAGATATAATTGTTTAGTCTTATCCCCGCGAGTGCATCGCATTAATGGCGCACTAATATAGTCATAATGCTATATTCCTGTTTTTCTGCAAAAGTGATCAGATCCCATAGCACTCCTAACACCCTTCTTCCCCCGCGAGCTAGGCTGTATTACACTTTTTGACCTCCATGTGGGTGAAGAATATAATGATTACTTCAACTTGGATTCCCGATCGTGGACTCCACTAGGCCTTTGTAGGGCTCCGCGGGGATTCCGCTGGGTTCCCTCGTTGGGGCTGCTGCTTGTTCCCTATCTGGGCCGCTACATCGGCCCACACTGCCTATCATTCTCAGGATCCAATCAAAAGTACTTTTGGGCTCAAACACCCTTTCTCTCTCTTCTATCCTTTACCCAAGGCCAACGCCAACAATGGCATCGTTTCCATCGAGATCCTTCAATTTGTTTGATTACTTTTGGTTGATTTTATCTTTTTTAACTGGGGTTGTTCTTCACCCCTCGAATTTGGGGATTTGCATTTTGGATTGGAAGTGTGTTGATGAAGAATTGGAAGTGTGTGGAGTGGTCTTCTTATTCAATTATATGAGCCATGACTGATTTGAGTGTAAAGAAGAAATTGGCATGGCCGACCCATGGGGAATTGGTTGTGATGATATGAAATTAAGCCGGTGATTTGTTATATTGTTTTATTTGAGTTTATGAATCAATATTGAATTTCAAGTTTGATGCTTGCTTAGCTTTGTGTGTATTCAATTATGAAGTATGGCTCTGAGTAATGAGAAGAAAGTGAAGTAAAGAACGAAGAAGTACTCGGGAGGGGGAGAGTGAGAGAGTGAAGTAAAGAACACAGAAGAAGGGGGGAGGGTCAGTCTCTGTCCTTCGAGAGAAGAACAGAAGGGATAAAGAAACAAAAAAATTGATTTCATAATTTTTTTAATTAAGTAAAAAAAAAGTTGTACCGAATTACCTCTCAAAATATGCCACGTGGCTAGGCTCTTAATGTCATCATGGACGGCGTATATGAATGTTGGGTCGGGCTTCAAATTTGGGGTATCAAATTGATAGTTTTGCATAGTCGTGTACTGAAATTAGGAGTCAGTCTAAGTTCGAATACTGTTTGAAAATTTTTTACATTAATGATTTAACTCACATTGAACATTTAGAAGTTAAACCATCAGGTTACATTAAGCGAAGGGGATAAAGATAATCTTTTAAAGCAATGACTTGTAGTTGCTTAATGGATAATTCTTCGATTCATTGCTTGAGTCATTCTCTTAGAATCGTTCACTTTATAATAATAAAAAGATCATCTCTTAAAAAGCTTTGATTGTTCAAGGAAATCCAGATTATGTGTCTGGCCCAAACTGTAGGTTACTTGACCTAGTGGTAATAGGGTTATAGAACGATTTAGAATCCTATTCAATGTAGAATTACTTTCCTTGTATGTTCAGATTCTATGCATTGTAATCCTCTATATAAAGAAGTCCCTATTATCAATGAGGATACACAACAATTCTCTCTCAATTTCATTTCTCTAAAACACGTTATCAGCACGAGCTCTAACCCTAACCCTAAAAACCAAAACCCTAAATCTCCACAGCCCCCGTAGCTGCCTGCAGCGACCTCGCGACATCCCCGTAGCAGTCACGTCCCCATAACAGTCTTCGCGGCATCTCTGCAGCGTCCTCGCGTCATCCTTGCAGCGACCCTGTAGTATCCCTGCACTGCCAAGCCAACAACTTTTCCCGCCAAGATTTTTGGCATCTTTTCGAGGTAAACTTTTCTAAAAGTTCCCGTTTTAAAGTTTTTCATTGATTTTCTTCTTTTTCTCGGGGACTTCCAACCTCCCTTCTTCTACCCCCCTTTCTTCTTTATAGGGGAGACCGAAAGCCGAACTGTGGGGGTTTGTGCTCACTCTAAGCTTGGTGCTTGTAGAGTCCTCCAAACTTAGAGTTTGTTGAGATGTTATGATCGACCACAAACACATCATTGTTTCGATCTAAGCTTGTAGAGTCCTCCAAACTTAGAGTTTGTTGAGATGTTATGATCGACCGCAAACACATCATTGTTTCGATCTAATCCAATTCCTCTTGGAATCAGATTTCTTAGAAGCAACTACGCTTAGATATCCCCAAATTTCTTGGAAGCGACTACGCTCAGAAATTTTATATGTTTTCGTGGTAGCCTTTTTTTACGTTACGCTCCGAAACTAACCCTAATTTCTTGTTCTCTTTCAGGATGAGTAACCTGAAAAAATTGGACTTTGCTCCATTGGGAACAACTGGCTCTGGATATCACAAGTAGGTTCGTGATGTCCGCCAGCATCTCAAGGCCGATGGAATCCTAGATACGATTCTCGAGCCTAGCCAGGACGTGCTAACTGTTGAGCAAACTCAAGCTTTGGAAGCAAATAGAGTAGCCTTAGAGGCAAATAAGGCGAAAGACATCATCCTAATGACTCATCATATGGATGATTCACTCCTGTATGAGTGTATGAATGAAGAAGACCCCATAAGGCTGTGGGTCTCACTCGAAGAAAGATTTGGCAACTTCCGTGACTCCCTGCTTCCTGACCTAGAAGTGAGATGGCATAGCCTCCGCTTCTGTGATTTCAAGTCAGTACTTGACTACAACTCAGAAGCACTTCGCATTAAATCCTTAATGGAATTATGTGGTAAAGAGATCACAAATGCGATGTTGATTGAGAAGACTCTCTCTACCTTCCCCGTCTCTGCATTGATGGTTTCTAAGAACTATCGAATTAATGTTGTTGTAGAATGAATCACAAGATTTCATGAGCTCATTGGAGCTAAGAATGTCGCTGAAAAGCATGTCAACATCCCTATAAAGAACTATAATTCGAGATCCGTGGGAACATAGCATATTTCGGAATCCAATTATAGTCGCACCCCAAAGAAAGGGCGTCAAGAGCGAAACCCTAATCTTAGGGATACATTTGGACATTCTGGTCCATATAATCACTCTACTTGGGAAGGTGACCGCCAAAATAGGTGAACACAGAATCGAAGAGGTCAACGTGGAAAGTGAGAGGGAGGCAATGCCTCTGGCCATGTTGGTGGCGCCACCAACACTAAGAGCCATCTAAATGATGCTTTCAAAGCACCTCAATCAATAGAGTCTGAGCACAGAGATGTATGTTCTCGATGTGGAGTATCCGGTCATTGACCACACATTTGTAGAGCTCGTGAATAAATTGTCACCGCCTACAAAGCATATTGTGAAGCAAGAGAAGCTCACAACATGGAACAAGAAGATCAAGATGATGATCTAGAGTGAAGGGTTAAGACTACAAATCTGGTTGGGATCAATAGAATTTCGAGTTCTTTTCATTATGACTCCATTTTGATTCAGAGCATATGACTTTGTGACTACGATGGCTGGGCCATCAGTATTAATTCAAGGACATGGAATAGCCCAAGTTTCCTTTGCCAAATGGCACCTTGATTACTGTCACAGAAATTCTCTACACCCCTAGGGCAAATCGCACCTATGAGTAGCTAACGGATACCATACGAAAATGCATGTAGATAAAGGAAATGAGTTCCTTTGCAATACCTCTAATGATTGCGAACAAATGCGCATCTTAGAGAAGTATATGTGTCTTTCTAGTGGACTCTATGTCACTATTCGAACTATTAATCCAATAAAAGTTATGAGAGAAAATCTCTTGGATTTAGATATATATTGACTTTGTCACGACAGGATAGGTCATCCTAGTTATGATATGATGATCCGTATACAAAAGACTTCACATGGACATCCTTTCTCTCGAGCGAAATGAAGCATGAATCAAAAGTTGATTCTTGGACTTAGCAAGACCGCAACAACCGTAGCCTCTGGCGCTGCAGCTATTTTGGGCCGCCAACATCCCTTGTGATAATGCCATAAATGGCGCCAACCATGAGCATGACGCCATGGTTGTTCCTCCCAATGGCCATAGCGCCATACATACTAATTCCCATGGCTCCAACGCCATGATGGGAAATGTAGTCACACATTTAACTTCTAATAGCGCTATAGACGCTCAGGCCCAACTAAAATCCTCATTGGTTGCTTCCAAGGCCTCTCGCTCATTTTGCAAAGCCTGTTCCTTCGGGAAATTAGGACTAAGACCGTCTTATGCAAAAGATATGAAAATACTCATTATGTTCTTACATCGAATCCGTAGGGATTCTGTGGACTGATTCAACCAACTTGCGGACGTTTAAATATCTCATGATGTTGGTTGACACGCAAACACGCTGGTCACGGGTTGTGCCATTGTCCACTTGTAAATGCTGCTTCTGCTACACTCCTAGCAAATACCATATGACAACGGGCTTACTCCCCGGATCATCCTATTCCGTCAATTGGACTTGATGATGCTAGAAAGTTTACATCGAAAACTTTCTATGGATATTGCAATAGGATTGATGTTGGACATCACATTCTCATGAACACACCTAAATGGTTTTGCGGAAACGACTATGATGGTAGTCAAGACATTGGTAATGCGCACCAATCTCCCTATATCCGCTTGGGGTGATGCAATATCGCATGCAACTATGCTAATTGGTCCACGACCTAGCACCACTCAATCTATGTGCTACAGCTAGTGACTGGGTACAAATATTTTGTACTTACGCACAGTTGAGTGAGTCATTTATGTACCAATTGCGCTGCCACAGCGCACTATAATAGGTCCTTACAGACGAATGAGAAAATTGGATTTGAGATTCCAACCATTGTCCGCCACTTAATGCCCTTGCTTGGCGATCTCCTTACCGCTAGATTTGCGGGTTGTCACTCTGCTGAGACAATCTTCCCGTCGTTAGGGGGAGATAAGAACATGGATGTTCAACAGGAACGACACGAATTGTCGTGGTCTGTCCCCACTATGTCTCATCTCGATCCCTACTAAAAGTGACGAGATCACACATGTGCTGTAAATATGCATGCAAGGAAGTACGTCCCTAGAAGAAGACGTAGCGCCATCCTACACGGAGGTAGGCATGGTGTCAACGCCAAAGAGAGTGGCACTCTGGCATCATAGGCCATAGCCCCAGTTAAGATGCATGGGAGGCTCGTGAGTTCAAATGATACTTTGGCACATTCCAATCCTTTGATCATCGACACTCAAAATCCGTCTCATGAGTATCTTCTGGGTTATGGTTATCGTCGGGGGACGCCTCAACGTCAGAACCTATTCCTGAGAATATAGAGCTCTATGAAACTTACACTAGTGTACATGAGACGTGGGATAGAAACTCCATCATAATTGATGATGTATTTGAGCATTTCGTTGCGCATGAGTTTGTTGAGTCCGATGATATCGAACCACTCTCCGTTGAAGCATGAATACCAACGTAGAGAGATTTGGCCTAAATGGAAAGATGCGATCCAGGTTAAGTTGGATTCTATAACGAAGAGGATGGTTTTTTGAGCCAGTGATGCCAACACCTCCTATCATAAAACCTGTTGACTAATAGGTCTTTGTTAGAAAGCGTGATGAGAAAAAGAGATGGCGATCTCGCCTTATGGCGCAAGGCTTCTCACAAAAACGTCCTGGAATCGACTACGATGAGACATATTCTCTCGTAATGGATGTCATTGCACTCCACTACCCTGTCAGTTTGGTAGTTTCCAAATAATTGATCATGCAGCTTACAAATGTGGTCACTACGTATCTATACGGGGATCTAGATACAGAATATACATGAAGGTTCATGGTGAATTTCATCTACCCAAGTCAAGTGGCTCTAGACCAAGGAGCGCGTTTACAATAAGGTTGAAACGCTCACTAAAGTGACTACTTGATTGGGAAGGAATATGCCGCGCGTTTCCATAACAAATTTCTGATTCTATCGCGGTTCATGTTGGACATAACCTTTATTGGAAGCTCTTAAAGAGTTAAGGGAAACCGCTGAACACTTGAAATCCGAGTTTGAGATGAAAGATTTTGGGAGAACACGATTATGTCTCGGTTTGGAACTTGAGCATCGTGTCGATGGATGCTTAGGCATTTTGACAAGGTCAAGCCTTCAAACACCCCCATGATCGTCTGTAGTCTTGATCCTAAACGGATCCTCTTTGTCCAAAGGATGATGGCGAAGATGTGCTAGAGGAAAAAGTGCCTCACTTAAGTGCAATACGCGCATTATTGTACTTAGCTCAATGCACAAGATCGGACATCTCATATGTTGTGAACTTGTTAGCTAGGTATAGCTCTGCGCCAACGCGACGTCATTGGATTGGTGTAAAAGATATCTTTCGATACTTGAGATGTACGATCGATATGGGCTTGTTCTATCCCTACAGAAAGATTATGGATTCGGACCCATCACACACCAGAAACGCCTCCAACGCTGGCCTGCGTTTCCTATCCCCACCCCAAAACAACATGTGTTTTCGAAGGTTTTGCTGATATTTGGTATCTCTCTGACCCACACAAAGGTCATTTCCAAACTGGTTAAGTGTTCATCATAGGTAAAGACTGTGATATCTTGGAGGTCTACAGAACAGACCCTAGTCGTTATATCTTCGAACAATGCAGAGATTATTGCTCTTCACGAAGTGGTTCGTGAATGTATATGGATTGGATCCATAATTACGCATGTTTGAACAGTTGTGGTTTAAAGTCTACCACAGATGAGCCTACGAGCATATAGGATAATGCTGCTTGTTTTGAAGCAAGGCTACATCCAAAGCGACAGCACCAAGCATAATAAGCAACAACAAACTCTCTTCAAGATCGAAGTGAACTAGGTTCAATCTGAGGACAGTGCGGCAGGTTTACTCACTAAGTCATTGTCTAAATTCCACTTTCGAGAAACATGTTGGTAGCATCGTTTGCAGAAGTTATCCAAATCCTCATGATCGTAGTCATCAGGGGGAGATGCAGACATCAGGGGGAGATGTCTACATGTATAGTCTCGAAACGTGAATGGTGTGTCGTGCTCTTTTTCCCCTTCGACAGAGGTTATTTTTGTCCCACTGGGTTTTTGTTACTCGGCAAGGTTTTTAATGAGGCAACGAGAGAAGCACCACGTTTGGGCGACACAAAGGGGAGTGTTCAAGGAAATTCAGATGATGTGTCTGGTCCAAACTCTAGGTTACTTGACCTAGTGGTAATAGGGTTATAGAACGATTTAGAATCCTATTCAATGTAGAATTACTTTACTTGTATGTTCAGATTTTATGCATTGTAATCCTCTATATAAAGAGACCCCTATTATCAACGAGAATACACAACAATTCTCTCTTAATTCTATTTCTCTAAAACATTGATCAAATTATAATAATAATTTTTTTACAAAATCGTCTGTTTGTTTTTTTAGGAATAGGTTCCCAATAAATATGTTTTTCTAAAGATCTTAACTCTCCACTGTAACGGAAGTTCAAAAAACAAAAATTGCTATGTAGTAGATTCTAGTACGTTGTAAACGAAGATGGAATATTCTGACGGAAATGAATGTCATTTTCACTTTTAGATATAAAAACAGGGGGGCAAAAATTTTGACCGGTTCAGTAACGTAGAAAACAAAGTCTTATCTTCATCGGTTCTTCCCCAAATTCAGAAATCGCGAACAAACACAAGAAAACTAGGGCTCCCCAAATCAACAAGACTAGGGTTTCTGATTCATCATCATCATCATCGTCATCTGGTACCTTTCGCCGTTTGAGTCATGGCGGTGGCGACAATCGGAGCGGCGTCCCTCGCTCCGATCTTCCAAGAGCTCTGCGATCAGGTCACCCAATCCATGGAGAAGAACACAAAGCTCAAAACCCTCCTGGGATTTTTCCAGTCCACGCTCAATTCCTTCAGCGACCGAATCATTCAGCCCGTTGAAGAAGGCCACCAGATTTTCCACGATCAAGACGACAAGATCGAGTCCGTCGTCGTCGAATTGCAGAAGGGAGCGAAGCTAGTCGCGAAGGTCTCCAAGCTCCGATCTTGGAGCTATTTCTGGCTCGACGAGTACACGGAGAAGCTTCTGGAATTGGATAGGTACTTCAGGCGTCTGCTGGAGACGACTTGGGTTCGGGAGTTTAGGGTTGTGAGGCAGCAGAACAGAGATGTTAACCACCTGATGGATGGGATGCTACGGCGAATGTTTGATGCTTATAAGAAGGCCGTGGAGACCGAAACGGTGCCGTTGAGAACAGAGACGGCGGAGGCGGCGGCGGCGGCGGAGGAGGAGAGGGGGAGTAGTGAAGAGGAAGAGGCGGCGCTGGCTGTGTTTCGGAGGTTGTTTGAGGCGGTGAGAGAGGCAGAGGAGAAGAACGAGGCGCCCAGGATGTTTAGGTACCTGGTTTCGGATATAGAGAGCACATTGTACTCGCTGCAGCCGTTTTTGGAGGAGATGGCGGCGCACAACAAGGTGTTGGACCGGCCCAAGGAGGAGGTGAGGAGTTTCAGAGTGGAGATGGAGAAGGGGGTGGAGGTGGTTCGGAGGAGCGGTGGGGTTGGTAAGAAGTGGGAGGGATACAGCAAGAAGAAATATGAGTGTATTGATGGGCTGTTGGGGCTGAATCAGTGTCTGCAGAGACAGGTGTGTATTCTGAGATGGCAGATGGCGAAGAATGCGATCCAGGCATTGGATTTGGTGAGGAAAATGGAGAGGGCGGTGAATGAGATCGAAAGCAATGTGGGAGTGCTGGAGCAAGCTGGAGTTGCTAGCACAAGTTGATCAAGACTCAAGGATTAAGGTGACAATTGGAGTGTACATCCCTCTCATCTAATAGCTTGTTTAAATTTCTAAAGTTGTTGCTTATTGCCTTGTGAATACTGAATACCCTTATCATTAGGACTGTAGGAGTGTACAAGCAGGTGGCTTCAGATTACAGAAAAAGTACCTTATATTTTAGCGGTGAAGTTTCTATATCATGTAGTTAGCACTGTGCAATCGACTTTATGTACTGGTCTCATCCTGAAATTGTAAATGTACTGACATGGTTTTCTTATATATATGTTCAGTTGTTGCTTATTGCCTTTCTGGTTCGCTTATTAGTTGATTGTTTCTAGTCCTATGTTCACTTGGTTAATCATTGTCGATTTCCTTATTACTGATTTGCCCTGCAAAGATCGCATTGGTTATTGTAATGGTCTGGAAGCATTGCAAATTTGCACCCACCCTGAGTCCTAATCCATCCACCCTTATTGAGACTTGTGAGTATTTGTTGATGAGAATGGAATTAAGAATCCCTTTCAATGGGGAGTATGTAATTTGAGATTGTAGGTGTTATACTTATTTCAGGGGTAGAAATGAATGACTTTCATGTTAGAAAATGCTCAGAATACCATAATCCACTACCTAAGCCTCCATTCTGCAAACTACAGAATTTTGGACTCTGAATGGCCCAGGGATGGGAGCTATAGTTTGTTCTCTGAATAATCTGGTGTTACGAATTTGTGATTAAAGGGCAGCGAGTTTTAATTCCTGTAGATTCTATGTTTTAAACAACCCTGGTGAATACCATAATCCACTACATAAGCCTCCATTCTGCAAATTACTAGATAGAAAAACTAGACTCATATCGGCCCCACCGGCCCTAGCAGACCGGATCCATTGGATGCTTGCATAGACTAGAACTTTACCATATGGAAAACAAACGATAATCAAAATCAGAAAAATTATGCTTGTTTCTGGCGTTGCTTCTCCTTATTAATCGCTCCTTTTGAGAATAAAAGGACAGAACAGCTGATACAAAGGGGATTCACACTAGATAGCCTCTGGATAGTGGATATGAGCTGTGAGTAGAACTTCCATATCTGAACGTTGGAGAACTTGCCTACTACCTTTAAGCCCCTGTGGATTTTTTTAACCAGACGTTCTTTCTCCACGAGGTCCTCAAGTCCCTTGCGTTCTCCTTTGATCCATGGTTGGAGAGGGTCAAGCATGGACTTGAAATTTCCGATGAGGGATTCAAATTCGGTACAACTCTGCATCGCTTCCTCAACTCTCTTGAACAGAAGCTCAAACAATGGCTGGAAATTTGTTTGTAAGTTCTTGTTATGGCGGCTGCTATCTGATGGTCTTAATTCCACACATCTCCAGCCATTTGATCATCTAGCATCTATATCTAGTTAACAGGCTGATTAACGGCAACAATTTTGGAACTTGAGTAACAGAATACAAATGAGTGAAAGTAAAACGGTACAGTAGAAGGGAAGAGAAGGCAGTTGCCACAATCTTTTAGTAGATGCTTTTGGTTTTTGACTTTTCTTTGAATAGACTCACCCAAAATAGGCGTGATGTTTAGGAAAGGAGTTGAGATTAGTGGCACTTAAGAGAACTTTGCTCCACCGACATCTCTTCTTTTCTTCGTTGGTCATGTCTAATTTGGAGCTACTGAAAGAAGTTAAGTGACGACCATTATTTGCATTAGCTAGTTTGGATTAGATTTTCATTATTAGAGACTTTAATGTAACCGTCGGCTTTACGAATAAAATTTGAGTTTTTTTCATATCGACTCCATTTTAATTATGAGCTCTCGGGTGAACATGTTCCCGAGTTAACAAAAATGTCTCATTGTCCTTCAAAAATCGAGCGCTTTTCTTAAAGTAAACAGCTCGCAATTCCAGATATCTGCTCCAATGATTCTCACAAAATTCATGAAATGCCTCTTAACGTCTAACAAGTTCCTAATCGTTTTCCTTCAATAAAACAACAAAAACAAAGGGCAAATATGAATGGATGGCTAGTTCATGAGACTTATAGAGATATTAAATGGAAAATAGTGATCGCCTTACCATTTCCCACCCTACCATGGTTGAACTTTAAGGTTTTACATAGTAAAGTACGTAGACTATCACTCTCTCTAATAGTTTTTCTCTTTGCTTAAGCTTCAGCATTAGACGTCTAATCTTGTATAGGAATACACACGTCGTTGAATAAGTCACCGTATCCAAACTTTGATAGCCGCTGCAATCATTTTTCATCTCGTTTCGCCCCGCGCATTCCTTTGATTTATTATTATTATTATTATTATTTTTCTCCTTGAGACCCGACGCTATTGTTTCCCGCTTCAAAATAAATTAACAAAAAATAATAATTGAAAAAATAAAAAAATATTTAAAAAAAAAACACAGTACATATTTTTTTTCAAACAAATATTTCCTTTTTTTTTCCTCCGTTGGTCTAATTTAAAAGGGCAGTCAAGCATGGGATCTTAGAAAAACCAAAAAAGAACAACCCTAAGCAGCCTATTGGTACGCGTCAACCCACTTCTAGTTGCTCACTTTCCATCCGACAACCCGTTCTCTAGGCGTGGTAGTCGGACATGCCGTTTATTATGCCATCGTTTCAACAAGGGGAAACTTATGGCAGTTTTCAGGTTCTGGATTAGCCAAGGATGGATACTTCATTTTCACGATTTCAATGTATTATTACTTGCCTCAATGTCAAAGTTTTGTCACGTCCTTGAACTAAACTCGATGATCCTGCTATCGTAGTCACAGAGAAATGTGTAGGCAACATCTCCAAGAATAGTTTCCTATGGTGGAGAATCGTGTGAGTAGTTATACTATCCGCGAGACAATGAAGTTCTCCAGAGTCCATTTCTTTATTGTCCTTTGTGTAGGATGGTTTTGATCCTAACTTTATCAAAGAGCAGACTTTGCAAAATGAAAGTTGGGATTTAGAAGCAACCAAGGAAGAATTTGGTAGAGCCACAAAGTCACAATGGACTTTAGAAGTGGAAAAAGGGACCAAGGATGCCTTGGTGGCGTCAAGACCACCATTGGGTCGTAGGCACCAGCCTTTGATGGCCGGACTTGCATAGGTTTGGAGCAATGAGGAGCAGAAGTTGTTCCTTAGAATGATTTTCGGTTTTGACTTCTTTTCGTTTTGAAGAATGAATGTACATGCGAAGTCTTTAGTATACGGATCATTATATCACGACTTGAGTGTCCCAAACGGTCATGCCAAAGCCTATATGTATCAGAATCTCATAAATCATCTCTCATGACATGGTTGGATTCAATAACTCGAATCGTGGTTGCATATAATCCACTAAAGCGACACATAAAAAGTTTCTCTAATACTCGTTTATCTTCGTAGTCATTAGAGGTGATGCAAAGGAACTCTTGCCCATCATCACAATGTGTTTCCACATGAAAACCATTGGCTCTTATATCTTTAAAACTCAATAGGATTCTTTCTGCCCTAGGACCATACAGAGTTTCAGTGACATTATTACTTATGTCATTGGGCAACAAAAATTATGTTGGTCCTCGACCATAAATCAATTGTGATGGTCCTACCATTGTAGTCACTGAAGATCGACTAGACGTCATCCATAGGAATAATTGCCTATGTCGCAATATGGTATGTGTGGTGCCACTATCTACGAGTCATTCAAGCTTTCCAGGAAACATACTGAAAAATAATAAAGTTAAGAATTAAAATAAGTCCAAGACATTCAATAATAAAACGATACTTTGTTAATAAAAATAACCAATGATTGCATCAAAATTCCTTAACCAGATGCGTATCGAGGCCGATAAGACGAATCCCAAAATCAGAGTGAGGAAACTGTTTTGTAGAATTGTGGAAAGGAAGATTGAGCCTGGGGAAATAGACTTCAGGCTTGGTCAATCCCCGTTGGCAGAGTTTGAAGCTGCACTGGAGAACATAAAATGAACACAAAGTGGCCTCAGTTTACTATACTATGTGAATCCTTAAAGTTCAACCATGGCAGGGTGGAAAATGGTAAGGCAATCACTATTTTCCATTTAATATCTCTATTCTCATGAACTAGTTGTCTGTTCATATTCGCCCTTTGTTTTTTTTTTTTTTTTTCATTGAAGGAAAATGATGAGGAACTTGTTAGACATTATGAGGCGTTCCATGAATTTTGCGAAAATCATCGGAGAAGATACCTAGAATTGTGAGCGGTTTACTTTGAGCAAAGCACCCTGTTTTTTGAAAGACAATGAGGCATTTTTGTTGACTCGGGAACCTATTCACCCGAATGGAGGTGTATCGAGGCCGATAAGGCGAATCCAAAAATCAGAGTGAGGAAACTGTTTTGCAGAATTGCGGAAAGGAGGATAGGTATCTTAGAAGAATGTTAGACTTCTTGTGGCACCATGAAGAAGGTAGAGTGATCGAGGAGCAATTCCGCGAACTCACGTATGTGACTGGTAAGGACCGTGAGGTTAAGAGAAGACTGCCAATGGATCTGGTAGAGACCTTGGAGAAGCCCTTATTATCATCAAGTAATGTAGAGTTGTCTCTCCACTCTCAAGCAATCTGAAAAGCAGTTAGTTACAATGTTTCCCAGGTTGCTTGATCTTGTTATAGCGGAGGAAAAGAGTACCACTACTGCGATGTTTAAACCCCTTTTTGGAGATCTAAAATCCACGCTGCAGTCCTTAAAACCCTTCACCGAGAAGATAGAGGTATTGGATCCCGCGAAGGAGGAGTAGAGGATATTATAGCACTAATGGAGAAGGGTTTGAGCTTGTCCCGAGTTCTCCTAGTGTCGTGCTGCGCAGCAGCTACCACAAAAAGCATGTATACATGAACTAACTTGTTGAACTGAATCATTCTATTCATAAATAGTTGAGTATACTGAGAAAGCAAAGGGCAAGTGATCTGAAGCAAGGAATAGGTTTTCTCAAGAAAATATAGGAGTTGGTCAGCAAGCTTGAAACGAGTACTCTAGCTTGTGATACCACAAGCTAGGTATGCCATTTGAGATGGTGCTTCTTTCTCAAAGTTTAGCATGAGCATGACATTTAGGTTTGCCTAATGATTTTCTTTATTGATCATACTATCTTTATTAAAAATGAGCCAAAATTATCATACTTATCCCAACAACATATTTTTATTCTCAGCTACTCAATTTAACATAAAAACACAATTTTTCCCTAAGTTAAATTAATAAACTACCCATATGCCATCGATCTCTTTCTCCTCTCTCTCCTCCGATCTGAAACTCACTCTCTCTCTCTCTATATGTATTCTTCTTCTTCTTCTCAATTTCTCAGTTTATTCGGCCATGGATGACTTGGATGGTAATCCAGAGGCATGAGGGCCGTATACAAGGTCAGGGAGTGGTCCGAGATGGTCACCGGTCCCAAGTGGAAGACTTTCATCTAACGGTTCAATCAGAGCAAGAGCTGCGGTGGAGGTAAGCGCGGGAGGTTCAGTACGGTCCATTGAGTTATACTTTGAAATTCAACGAGGGCTCAGTGGCGGAGGGGGAAGACGAGTCGGGATGGTTTCACCGCACTAGAGACTTCGTGGAGTTCTGCAATCGATGGAGCCCGATTCCGAGCAGAAGCAGCTCCCCCAAAGAAGAAGAAGAAGCGAGACTCTTCTACTGATCCAACTTAGCTCCAATTAGATCGAGCGACGATGCTGCCGACGATCAAGGTCATCATCAGATCTCCGAAGCACGACGTGCCAGTACCGGAGTTCGGTCCGGGCTTTGCTCCAGGTCTGGCTTGGACACCGTCATTTAAGTTGTTTTTTTTTTTTTTTTATAAAATGGGGGCAGAAGGCTCAGAAGGAAAGGAAAAAAAAATTCTACTGGAGGAAAATACAGGTTTATTAAAAGCTATTGGGGGGCAATAAATGTTTTTAATTAATGTAATCTTCTCATTTTTTTCCTTAATCAAAGTTTTATTTGTCTAATTTTAGAGAGATTAGTTCTCATTCCGGTGACCGAAAGTTCTATTTGGGGCAATAAACCTCTCCAGCCCCCCAATCTCGACAACCTCTTTAGGGACCTCCGGCGAGGTTTCATAAACTTTTATTGCCACCTAATAAATGTCTATTGGGGGGCAATAAACCTCTCCGGTGACCTATAGGTTTTTGACAACCTCTAGTTAGGTTTTCAGAGAAGTTCGGTGGGCGGCGGCCGGTGACCGGATTGCGGTGAAGTCTCCTATGACTTCTCTCTCACTCTCTCTCTAAGTAACAAAAAGGTGAGGATAAATAGTTTCAAAAATAATCAAAAAACAAAAACAAAAAAAACTTAATCAGGTATTAGGGAACACCGTAGTAGAGTCTTTATTGGTAAGGGAAAAAAATTAATAAGGTAAGTAGGATAAATGACCCTAGAATTAAGATCAATTGACAAAAGCCCCTTTATTATCTTTGCGGTAAGGGTTGTAATCTAAAAAAAAAAAAGGACTAAATACTGTTTACTCCTTATACTTATAGGGTTTTGACGTTTCAGTCTATAACGTTTCAATTTCACTATAAAACTCTCAAAACTTTTCAATTTCACCCAATATGTCCTTGCCGTCAACTTTCCGTAAAAAATTCCGTCATCTTGCTGACCTAGCAGCCTGCTACAGTAAAATAACTATTTTACCCTTCACTAACAAAAAAATTCTATATATATATATATATTTTTACTTCCTTTTCTCTTTTTTTTTTTAAGGCTTTTCTCTCTTTTTTTTTAATCTCTTTTCTCTTTTTTTTATTTGTTCTCTCTTTTCTTTTTCTTTTTTAACTCTTTTTTCTCTATTTTTTAATTTGTTATTTTTTTAACTCTTTTTTCTCTCTCTTTTTTTAAATTCTTTTCTCTCTCCTTTTTTAAACTCTCTTTTCTCTTTTTTTTTTTATTTATTTGTTCTCTCTCTGTTTTTTTTATATATATTTCTTTCTCATTTCTTTTAACCTCCTCTTCTTCCCCTTTCTCGTCTCCATCCTCATCTTCACTGCAAACCCAAGCTAAGAGTGCAGACTATTGTGATCTTCGCGTCACCATCTCGCAAGCCAAAACCTTACCGGCCCTCCACTGTTGGCGTGCCTGCCACTCCGAGCAAGTGCTGGCCATTCCACCATCCATGTAACGTCTCAAACTGCACCTCACCAGGTTAGGCACGTCACAGTGCCACGAATCTCTAAAACATAAACCGACAACTTGATTTACATACTAGAGAACCGCTAGGCATTTTGTTTGAAAAACTTTTCATAAAAACACAACGGAAGCTACAAATGTTTTTGAGGTGAAAATCCTTGAGTTGTAAAAATTTATTTCGTTCGTCCAGGACTTGAAATGAATGCTCACACAGGAGGTACAAACTTCAAGGAAATGAGAACTCAACGAAAATTGGCATAAGGCTAACTGTCAACGTATAAGTCTCAGAGTATGGAATTCAATAAATAAAGCTTAGCACAAAATCTGAATAATGGTTTATCAAACTTGTTTCGCTCACCCAGCTCCATCCACCATTGTCCCGTTACCAATGCACAGTACATGCATCCACACTGTTGTAGGGGTGAGCTTTCGTCCTCACTGCTCAATGAGAGTTCTGCCTCAACTAGGTTTGAAACCAATGAAAACATTTTTGAGGCCTCAGTATGAAAACATGTTAAACCAAATATTTAAATGAACGACAAACTTTGAAATACTTTCTAACTTAAAAACCGATGCATAATGATTACATAATATAGCGCCAAATCCAAGTATTACCTGATGGCCGGTCCCATAGACCTACTACACGATCTTACCTCAAATTAAATTAATTTGTAACCAGGTAAGCGTAGCAAGAGTGTCCACTACCTAACTACACACACATACCGAGTCTGACATTATAAGTGGATACTCGGACGACCGGCATAGCTAACCCTCCGGAGGTTTAAGGAATCGAACCCAAGGAAGTTAGTGTCTCTTTCGCTCTCAAGCCATCAACACACCTCTCGAGGTTTGGTTAGTATGCATCGCATTTTAACATAACCAAGCCATAACATGCATCATTTTATAAACGATATAACAAGAGAAATTTCTAATTGAGGAGAGTCCCGAATCCCTTACCTGGATTTCGATGCTTTCACTCACGTACTCCGAGAGTCGCGAACCTTCCATTCATTAGATAACTGGAGTCCTAAGTTCCAACATTTTGATAGTTAATATCTCATTGAACTAATAATTTAAATCTCTACGATTAACAAATCGTACAACCAACTTTTCCTGGTTTGACCAGAAGTTGACCAAGGTTTGACTAACCTTCCCTGGTTTGACCAGGATTGACCAACTTTGACCAACGTTTGACCAATTGATACTGGTTTGATAATTAACCCAAATTACCTAACATTTACTTGAAATTACGATATCAACCATTGACGACCATTGACAACCATTTATGATATTTCTACAAATTTAATTGATTTCAAGGGCTGTGATGAAGCGGTGGATTTATGGGTGGGTAGGATTGTACCGCAGGGTTTTCTATTTGTTTAATTCATTTTTAAAATCCCACAACTTCGGAAAATAGCTATAAGTAGCTCGGGTATCCTGAAAATTCCCCGAAAATTTTCACGAACTCGTCGTGTCGTGTACTTTATTAGCCAACTTCTAAATTGAGGATTTCACTTTATGAAAATTTCCAAAAAAATTTCTCGAGCGCTTGGATAATTATCGAAATTGTTAAATAATTTATTGTAAGATCTCCACTAAGTTCGATACATTTTTCCAGGGCTCACAATCCATCCATCAAAATCTCCAAATCTCAACCAAATTCAATTATAGCAAGAGGTAGAGCTCAACAAGTACACAAACTCTACCTGAGTTGAAACCAATGGTCGTAGGAAAACATGGAAACTCGCAGGAAAACTCAAACATCTTATCTTTTTCAATTCTCTCTTGGCTTATCATCTCAGCAAATCAACACCATAGCAACTTTATTGACGTCGAGAAAAAGCTTCGGATATAGCTCCAACACCATGAAGCAGCCAAAATCTAAAAGGAAGAAAACCCAACCATTCCGGAGTCCAGGTGTGGCCGGAAATTGGAGCTGCGGTCAAAGAGGGGAAAGAGAAGGCCAACGAGCAGAAAGGAGGAAGAGGTAAAAAGAAATGAGAAAGAAATATATAAAAAAAAACAGAAAGAGAACATATAAAAAAAAGAGAGAGAAAAGAGAGAAAAAAGAGTATAAAAAAAGAGTAGGAAACAAAAAGAGAGAACAAATTAAAAAAATAGAGAAACGAGAGTCAAAAAAAAAAGAGAAAAAAGAGAAAAGAGAGTTAAATAAAAAAGAGAGAACAAATTAAAAAAAAAGAGAAAAAAGAGTTAAAAAAAAAAGATAACAAATTAAAAAAATAGAGAAAAAAGAGTTGAAAAAGAAAAAGAAAAGAGAGTTAAATAAAAAAAGAGAGAACAAATAAAAAAAAGAGTTAAAAAAAAGGAGAACAAATTAAAAAAAAAAGAGATTAAAAAAAACAGAGAAAAAAAAAAGATTTATATATATAATTTTTTTTTTTTGGTAAGTGAGGGGTAAAATAGTCGTTTTACTGTAGCAGGCTGCCACACCAGTAAGATGACGGAATTTTTGACGAAAAGTTGATGGCAAAGACCTATTGGGTGAAATTGAAAAGTTTAGGAAGTTTTTAGGTGAAATTGAAACGTTAGGTACTGAAACGTCGAAACCCTATAAGTATTAGGTAAAATAGTATTTAATCTAAAAAAAAAAAAACAAGGCTTTTATAATCCAATTTCCTACTACGTTCTATACATGTACGTAGTAGCAGTTCATATCACAAATTCAATTATGATGCTACAATTTGTATACTAGTAAAGCAAGGCAAAGGCAAACACCTTGCGAAACCTGAGTTGAACTCCTACATGGTGATACAGAAAAATGGACGTTGTTGTCCATGAAACAACTAGCTAGTGCAGGCAAATAAAAGAGTTTGGATGAATATGTCTAAATTAAATTGAACAAGTGAGTTTGGAGAATAATCGAGCTAATTTAAAGGGCCTCTAGCTAGGATTTTAGGTTGGCCTTTTGATTCATTCTACTATTGCCAAAGTACTGAAATAGAAGGAGGTTTCCCAGACGGAGACTTTGAAGAACTAAATATACAGATTGCCAACCAGAAAAACAATATAAATTCCAATATTTTTTTTTTTTTCCAATGTCTCTCTCTTCTTTTCTCGTCTGGTTAGGTAATATATGAAATTTTTTCCTAATTCAGATCTCGCAGCTTGATTCTCTATTTATAGGAATCTCCTATATTATATAGGGTGCCATATCAATAACACCAACAGAGAAAATCAAGTGCCTAACAAATCTTGACAACCCTAGGTCTTTCAGAATCAAGGAATCCTGATTTTAAAGCCTTTAAAGTGAAACACATACGCTGATTTTTCTGATATGGCGGTGGCATCGATCAAAGAGGCTGAAATCAGGCCATTGTTTGAGCGTCTATTCAAGAGTGTTGAGGAAGCAATGCAGAGTTGTACCGAGTTCGAATCCCTCATCGGAAATTTCAAGTCCACGCTTGACCCTCTCCAACCATGGATCAAAGGAGAACGCAAGGGACTTGAGGACCTCGTGGACAAAGAATGTCTGGTTGACAGGGGCATAAAGGTAGTAGGCAAGTTCTCCAACGTTCAGATATGGAAGTACTACTGGGGTAGATATGATTACACAGACCAACTTGTTCAGTTGGACAGACAATTTAAACAACTAATAGATTTTCTGATGACAAAGGACTTCGAAACTTGTGATTGCCGGCAACAAATCCAACTGGTAGATGAAATGGACAGGAGACACTCCGCTATAGCAGAGAAGTTAACGCAGCTTAGTAGAGAGAAACTTTCGGAGATGTTAGAGAACCAGGAAGGTTTTTCCCAGGCCTTGTTGCCATTAAGAAATACAGAGACGATGCTAACAGTGCCTGATCGAATGGAAGAGGAAGAATGGTGCAGAGATGGTTCGAGAGGGCTGCAAGGTTGGTGAATGGGCCAGCTACAACACAAAGTATAAGTATATCAACGCACTTCTCGGATTGATTCAATCCCTGCGGAGAATGAAATATGCAAAGTTCGAGAGGGTGAGGGAGGATCTGGTTGGGATAAGAAATATAGAGCCACTGGTGGACAGAGTTGAAAGGGCTCTGGCTCTGGCAGTGCAAATTTAAACTCAAACTAAAAAGGCTCAAGTCGGACTGTGATCAAGGAGATGTAGTTTCTTCAATGGATATAGTGGGGAAAACCACACAAATCATACACTGAGTTTGCAATTGCAATATTAATTAGGGGTATTTCATCGTTGATTTAGTTGTATATCTAAGAACTCTGATTATATATATGAATGTGTTGGCAATATCAGTTTGCTCAGTGATCAATTTTGGTTCAGTTGGCTATATTTTTCTTCACTGTACGATGGTGATCTCTGAACGTGTGTGTTGCACACAGTTTGATAAGTACCAACATTCCACGGCTATTAGTTTGGAATGGTATTTTAGTGACTGATTTGTTGTAACCGAGCAATTTGAAACCTTGAAAGTCAACAGTTGTTCCAGATACAACTAGCAACTTTCTGAGTTCCAACAAACTGTGAAGCCTTAATTCTAGCTAGATAGGGCTAACCTGTATGCAATTTCCCTCTTACTCTTAGAAAATTGATCACCTTAGTTCATGACAGAGAAGAAAAAATTTGTGATGAACTGTTTTAGAGAAAACTCAGGATCATATCCACTATCCAGAGGCTATCTAGTGTAAAGCCCCTTTGTATCAGCTGTACTGACCTTCAAGGCGGGACATGGGGAATAGTTTTTTGATTTTTATTCTCAAAAGGAGCAATTAATAAGTAGAAGCAAAGCCAGAAACAAGCATAATTTTCCTGATTTTTATTCTCGTTTGTTTTCCCTTGCAAAACTCCTAGTCTATGCATGTGTCCAAGAGGAATAACGTTAATTAACCAAAAGAAAAGGGAATAAGGTTTCGTACTAATCAGGTTTACTGGGCGGTGCGGCGTTGCCGATATAGAGTACTGTTATAAATGTGTGTGTGTGTGTGTATACAAGAAAATTAGTGGGTATCTCAATAAGCTCGGCAGCAAAGCAAAAAAGTAACTTCTCTCTTCTCTTGATAGAAGCTAGGCTATGTTTGGTACGGCTGGGTTTTTCAAAAAAGCTGGTTTCTGCTTATTTCTGAGAATAAGCGGCTGAAAAGCCAAGTAGCTGAGTGTTTGGTAAACTGGCTTTTTATAAGAGCTGTCAGTGGCAAAAGCAGTGACAAAGTGTTTGGTAAACTGAAACTGGCTTGTGTTTTTTGTTTGTGGAATGACCAAATTGGACATGAGATAATTTGGTAATACAATGTTGTTTAAATCCTCTTGTTATTATTTTTCATCTTTTTATGTCTGTATTATTTTTTGTTAACTTTCAATTTTTTTAAATCATGGTGACCATATGATGCAGAATTTGATAATTTTTAAAATAACTTATACAAAATAAATATATTATTAACATTAATAACAATTGAATATCCGGCTCGCATCAAATATCATAACATATTCAAATGTTCACATTATTACGCGCATTCATCAAACTTTGAGTAATGCTATTTCTTATTGTTTCCATTTCTTGTGCACCATGACCATGATATTCTTCTTCTACATCATCATCCATTTCTATTCCACCACTTGACCCATAACCTTCTCTTTCTTCACTGCGGATAAAATGTCTATCACCATGTGCATGTATCCATATATAATTATGAAGTGTCATGGTGGCGATGACAATCTTCACTTGCTTATTAAATGAATAACCTTGCATGTCTCTTAAAATCTTCCACTTTTTTTTCCAAACTCCAAATGTACGTTCTATAACGCTTCTAAGAGAAGAGTGTGCTTGGTTAAATACCTCTTTTTCATTTCTTGGTTCTTGCCTACGGTATTCTTGAAAATGTTGTCTCGATCCTTTGAAAGGTCCCAAAAACCCATTCATTTGATGGTATCCCGAATCTACAACATAATATTTTCCTGTAAAATAAAAAAAGATCAAATTTTCTAAAAACTTTATTCAGAGCATCATAAAATTTGATATAAAAATAATTAAATATAGTTACTTGGTGGAGGTTTAGGAAAATTCATTTCCGGATCTCGAAGTACCGATAGAAACACTCTTGTATCATGAGCAGACCCTTCCCATCCCGCACATGCAAACATAAATTGCATATTGAAATTACATACCGCCATAACATTTTGTGTTGGTATTCCTTTTCTACCAATGTACGGTATTTGTTTGTGAGGAACTATTGAAGCGGGAATATGGACTCCATCAATAGCCCCGATGCAATCCTGTAAATAATAACGTTATTTGTCAATTAATATAAGTAATTAAATTGTGAAAAAAATTACTAGTAACGTATGACCAATACCTTAAAATGAGGCATGTATCTGTTATCCCTCATTATCTCCGGTGCAACCCCATTAAATTCATTCTCCAAAGGCTTGATTATCTGTTTACCTAGTTTACACACATGATCTAGTGCTTCTCCGAAATATCTAGAAACGGTTTCACCAGAATGTTGAAATCGTTCTCCTACTGACCTATTTCCACATCCCTGTCCTAGGCACCACAATAGCATTCCCATAACTTCAATATGACTTGTTCTGTTTGAACCCAACATCCCAAATTTAACTTCCAAATCACTACATAATCGATAAAATACTTCTTTTTGCATTCTAAAGGCATTATAACACCGACTGTCATTCCCTTGTAATACTTCCATCATCCACTTATTACCTGTTTGAGGAGATACCATGCAAGGAGTTTTATGAACATAGTTCATGTAATAATGTTGAATGAGTAGAGCATTGAGTTGAACACTTCGTAAGAATATCTCCTCCTCAACTTCATCAACTTCCGAATTGTTCATATTTCACTTCAAACACCTGCAATTTTAACTTCCAAAATTTATAATCTTCATAAATACCTTCCAAATCATTAACAAGCAGTAATGAACAAAATTTATAAAGTACATTTTTATAATCTACATGCAGTAAACTAATGCAGACTTTCTCAAATCTACCAATAAATATCCAAGTGATGAAAAACATCTACTCAAATTCAATTCTCATAATTAAAAACATGCGGAAACAAACAACAAACATAAAACTTCAAAACATAACATAAGCTTATTTTTCGTTCATCTCAAACTTCAGCCACTCCAACTTCAAGTTAGGATCATCCATAGTGCAATACATCTCTCTCTTCTTTGGACTTAAAAATAGTCGAGTAGCAAAAAACCACAACCTACTACCCTGCTCGGCTCCAGGCAATGAGGTGACATCCTTCATCACTTCCTTAATACTAGTGCCTCCACCTTCTTCTACACTTTTATTGATCATAGAAGTTGTTGTGCTTCTACTCTCAATTGCCTCACACATTCGATTAATTTGTTTAGCCAAATGAGCAGCACCTCCCACCTTTTCTTTTTTTGGTACTACTCCTTTACCTTTCTCAACTCTCTCATTTCTTTTTCTTTTAGGTAGAGTGGATGCCATATCATCACCGTCCTCAGAGTCACCACTACCTTCAAGGTTCACCTCATTGTCACTTTGCTGTGGACTTCTAGGGATAGGTAGCGCAGAAGATGGTGCATATGCATGCTCACCAGTGGCTGAAATACCCATGAACATCTTATCCAACTTGTCTTCAAAATCAGGTGCAATTCCTTTTTTCTTTAACTTTCCATATTCCTTGTTTTTCTGGACAAAAAATTAAATGAGAGAGCTAAGAAAATTTTATTCAAATGAAGTAAATTTGTTAACCAAACTAATTAAATTAAATTAAATACCTCAATCTTTATACGCCACCACTCATCGGATGCATCTATAGTTTGACGCCTGTGATCCCACCCAAGACCGGTCTCTTTCCCCTTCAATTCTTTCCATAATTTCCAATTATCTTTGAGGGAATCCCATTTATTTTTCATTTGTTTTCTAGTATATTGTTTGCCAGTTTCTTTTGAGAAATTACTGATTATATTCTCCCATCCCACCGCATTAAATGAGTATGTGGACGATTATTGTTCTCCACCTCCTTGATACATAAGTCACAAAAAACATCTACTAATCTCCCATCCCAACCAGCCGACTCTTTTCCCATCTAGCACAGATAAAAAACCACAAATTTACAGCCCAATCTTTAGTGGATGTGTATGGTGCATTTCTGCCACAATACACCTTAAACCCAAAACAACACAATTACAAAGTGCTATACACACAAGAATTGAACATTAACATGCAAACCATGATTTAAATCAGCATACAAACTAATTAGGAAAAAACTCCAAACCATCGGGCACGTGCTTTTGAACAGCCACTACTACCATCTTTTCTTGCACTTAACCATACACAAAAATCGCTCAACATATGCAAACGCTGAACAAATAATAACAAAGTCTCAAATCTGCAATGCCTGGATTTAACAGAAACAATAATTTAACAATTTTTCAGAAAACCCAGTGATTGCTGCAATGACAAACTGATCATGCAATGACAAACCCCATGTTCAAAATCTGTTTGATGCTTCTACACTTTCATTCTTCTGTATTCATCCCACCCAAGGAAACCCAATTGAATTTACTTCTCTTTCATCACAGCCCATACAAATTCATTAACCATTTTGCTAAACAAGTTCATCACATTCCGGTTACTGACGGAAATCAAAACAAATAGGGTTGCTGTGATTAAAGATAAGAACGAAGCAGAGGGAGAGAGATTGACTTTGCTCTCCTTCCAGATGCGGCGACTGACGCTCCTTCCAGATGCGGCGACCTGCGGCGACTGATGCGGCGTTACCAGAGGCGACTGACGTGGCGTTCTACGGCGACTGATGCGGCCACATGCGGCGACTGACTTTGCTCCTCCTTCCAGATGCGGCGACTGACTTTGCTCCTCCTTCCTGATGCGGCGACTGACGCTCCTTCCAGATGCGGCGACCTGCGACGACTAATGCGGCGTTACCAGCGGCGACTGATGCGGCCAGAGGAGAATCGAGCTACGACTGTTGCAGCGATCTGTGGTCAGAGGAGGCTCGAGAGACGACTGATGCGGAGGATGCTCGAGAGACGACTGATGCGGAGGAGGAGCGAGTAGAGATGCAGCGATCTGTGATACCCGGAGGATCGAGTAGAGATGCAGCGATATGTGGTCGGAGGAGGAGCGAGAGACTGATGGAGGATCGAGAGAGATGGAGGTTTGAGATCAGGAGACTGATGCGGCGACTGATGCGGCCAGAGGAGGATCGAGCTTCGATGCGGCGCTGTGATGGGAGGAGGATCGACTGTTACAGCGATCTGTGGTGTGAGGAGGCTCGAGATTGATGGAGGATCGACAAAGATGGAGGTTTGAGATCGGGAGACTGATGGAGGATCGACACTGATGGAGGATCGACAGAGAATCGACTGGATTGTGAGAGATGAAGGATGGAGACAGATGCGGCCCAGAGTTGAGAGAGATGGAGGATCGAGATCGAGCGATTGGGAGAGAGATGAAGGATTGACTGATGCGGCCCAAAATTGAGAGAGAAGGATCGAGGGTTTCATGGCACAACATTGTAATTGATTCAAGCAACGGAGGGTAGTAACCGGGATTTCGAAAAATTCATTAATGAACAGTAATCACCGCTACAGTGGAAAACCCAGCTTCTGGCTTCTAAAAGCAGGGGAGAGACTGCTTCTGCTTTTCGATAGAAGCTGGGGCAGCTTTGGAATAAGCTTATGATAACTTGTTGTACCAAACACTTATTGCTCTTCAGCTTATAAGCCGGGGAGCAAAAAAGCCCCCCCAAACATAGCCCTAGTTTTTCTGTTGTTTGCTATCTATGGCTATATGCCTATATCTAAACAAAACATGTTGGAAATTGGGTTTCGATCCACTAAAATGTAACATAAACAAAAACATGCTTGTTAGTTTTCTTCCCTCTCTATTGCATCCGAGATCCTTTCAGCTTTTTTGCCAAAGTTTCCATTCATATTCAACTCAATAATCTTTTTTGTTTTTTTTTTCTCTTTTTTGTGAATCCGTGGTGAAATGAGGAAAATTATTAAAGAAAAATTGGAGTACAAGTTTTAGGTAAGTGATAAGACTTACCTAAGACTTTGAAGGTTGAAGTTGGGTTATGATCAAGGAGATGTTGGTTTCTTCAACGGAAATGTCAAGAGGCGTATGTAATGATTTAGTTGTATGTATCTCTGCCAACTTTACTTTCATGATTTATTAGCTTAGAACTTTAGATAGCACAAACCATACATTGTTTGTACCAGCACTAGTAATTTAGCTTGTGACCATTTATAGAGATGGCCTTGGCTGCTCAACTTGTACAAGCATTTGTTACCCTGCATGATGCCGTTGAGCTAGCGATAGGCAATACTACAAAGTTCAAATCTCTCCTCCTAGGAAACTTCAAATCTACATTGGACTCTTTAGAACCACGGACCAAACAGAGAGGAGAGTGTAAGCTTCTCCAAACCCACAACCAATCAAGAAGTTGATAGCACAAATGCATAAGGGCATAGAGCTGGCAAGTTCTCAAATACTTCTAAGTTTAATGTGTGGAAGTACTGTTTCTGTAATAAAGATGATGATTGCGCCGACCAACTTGGTGAAATGAATAGCTGTCTTAGAAGAATGTTAGACTTCTTGTGGCGACATGAAGAAGGTAGAGTGATCGAGAAGCAATTCCGCGAACTCACGTATGTGGCTGGCGAGGACTGTGAGGTTAAGAGAAGACTGTCAATGGATCTGGTGGACACTTTGGAGAAGCCCTTATCATCAAATAATGTAGAGTTGCCTCTCAAGCAATCCGAACAGCAGTTAGTTACAAGGTTTCCCAGGTTGCTTGATCTTGTTATAGCGGAGGAAAAGAGTACCACTACTGCGATGTTTAAACCCCTCTTTGGAGATCTAAAATCCACACTGCAGTCCTTAAAACCCTTTGCCGACAAGATAGAGGTATTTGATCTCGCGGAGGAGGAAGTAGAGGACATTATAGCACTAATGGGGAAGGGTTTTGAGCTTGTCCCGAGTTCTCCTGGTGTCGTGCTGCGCGGCAGCTACTACAAAAAGAATGTACACATGAACCAGCTTTTGAACTGAATCATTCTCTTCAGAGACGGTTGAGTATACTGAGAAAGCAAATGGCAAGTGATCTGAGCAAGGAATTGGTTTCGTCAAGAAATATAGAGGCGTTGGTCAGCAAGCTTGAAACGAATACTCTAACTTGTGATACCAAGAGAACAAGATAGGTATGCCATCAATGAGACGGTGCTTCTTACTCAAAGTTTAGCATGAGCATGACATTTAGGTTTGCCTACTGATTTTCTGTACTGATCAGACTTCTTTATTGATTATACTATGTACGTAAAATCCCAATTTCCTACTCTACGAGTTTATATATGTGTGTGTGTTCTATATTAGTCATGTACGTAGTAGCAGTTCACATCATGTGGGAGTAGTCAACTATTTTTGACATGTAATTATGACAAATAATAATGCGGAAATAAATATGGAAATGATTGCAATCATAAGTGTAGAATTGATGACAGCCGTTAACGCAGTATTGATTGCGGCCATTAGTACGGTAATGATGATCGCCATAAATGAGGTAATGATTGCATCATAATTATCGTGATAGTTACAGCAGTAAATGCAGTAATCATGACAATTATAAGTGCGGTAATTATGACATTCATAAGCACAGCAATGATGACGACTTACCGACTAAGTAAGCCTCCACTTATAAATAGAGGACTCGCCAGCTAGGTAAGACATCCCATTCTGACTCCAATTCCTCTTACTACTCAACTAAGAAATGTATTGAGTTAGGTATTAGAGGGTTTTTTGCATGTACCCCCCCCCCCTTCATACTCGAGCTGACGGTCAAACGTCGAGTCAACGCTCAAATGAAGCTTCTCGATTGTTCCTGATCAGCTCTTACTACAGTCCGAATTTATTAATAAGCCAAAATCCTCTACAAAATTTTTCGTCACCAACACATAATTATGATGCTACAATTTGTATACTTGTAAAGCAAGGCCAAGGCAAACACTTTGCCAAACCTGAGTTGAACTTCTACAAGGTGATATAGAAAAATGGACGTTGTTGTCCATGAAACAGCTAGTATTAAGTGCATGTAAATAAAAGAGTTTGGACGAATGTGTCTAAATTAATTTGAACAAGATTATTTTCCAATGACAATCGATCTAATTTAAAGGGCCTCTAGGAATTTAGATTGGCCTTTTGATTCATTCTACTTGTTTACCAAGTACGAAAATATAATCTCATAACAGTTACACATTGACCATGGGCACCCTCAAACGCTAAAGTTCAAATCCAGCATGAAGAAAAGTGGCTTTCATCGATGTTGCAACTTTAGTGGATTCAGGGCTGGCAAAACTCTATTTCTTTCCTTCAGGGTTGGGTCTAAGTTCAAACCAGGATTCAATGTACCGACTTACACCGACATAAATAAATGGTTAGATTATATTAAATACACTCTTAAGTTATTAATAAATATATTAATTTTAAATATCAAGGATTGAGATCATTTTAAATGTATTGGATCATTTATACCGTCAGTGTATAGAATAATTTTTACAGTAAACATCAATCGGCTTATTTACTTCTCAAGCAGAAAATGGTAATTAATCATGCCGTTTGCTCTGGTCAAAAGTAAATGGTGAAAAATGATTAGGAGGCATGGACAGAAAAATGTTAAAGCTTTCCCCGGAAAAGTGTAAAGATTGAGATAAAGAAATCATAGCTGTGCAGTTACCAGCTCCAATTTGGGAGGCACAAATGGTCCATGCTATGATGATTGTTGCTCTCACCAGATTGGAGAGCCTTAATTCCAATCGAGTGAAGTGAACTTGATCATTGCTCTTCTTCAGCCTTTTCTGGATTAAAGCCTGGATATCTTAAAAGTTGCTCTCCCTTTGTATTCTTTTCTCATAAAGTTCACCTTTATGGGACTACTGTTCATGGAGTCAATTGAGGGCATAAACAGTTAAACTTGAGCTGTGTATTTTTGCTCCAATTAGATTTAAGAATTTCATCATTGTTAAACGACAAAAATTGTTTGATAAATAATAATTATCCTTTACTGCAATAGTAAAATTTTGAATCTTTGCTATTTGGATAACGATAGGAAAGGAATAAAACCCTAAAAAATGTTTTGTTGTTTTGCTTCTGATATATAATATTGATTACACTATCTTGGAGCAAAGTGAGGACTAGTGAAGGTCAATTTACATATAATATTGATAAACAACAAGAGTGATCATGGGACTAATCAAATCCTCTTTTCTTCCCAAAAGGTTCACAATTCAACGCGTTATTGGTGATTTGAAAATTACTCAACAAAAACGGACATGTCGATCAACAAGGTTTGATGATGCCTCGTACATGAATTAAACAGAATCCATGCCCTGTCCATGAATTAATTGACGTTTATTCATGAAATGCAATTCACAAGAAATAACTTTAAAAATCAGTCCTTCATACGATGGATCGGTGATGTAAGACTCCATGCATGCATACGCGTTTGACATTCATAAACTTGCAAGCCGTTCGTGATCAACTCATGGTCGGCATAAAATAACTTAAATCACGGTGTGATAACTGCATTCAACTATTTAATTGCCGCATCATATATTTTAAAAATATATAACTATTATTGGGTTCATATTTTCTTCACTATCAATCATGTGATCTTTTATATGGTTCATCATGACATCTTGTTTCTACTTAATTAGTGTAGTTGAGTTTATTAGTATATAAATGACCATACCCACACAATGTAGTCCCTTTCAAAATTCTATCTCAACCCCAACAAATATGCATGACGAGATCCTAATAAAACAAAGCTATATATTAGTCTAATCACATGACCAAATGGCCAATGGGGGCAAAAACAATTGAACTCCTACATGTCGATCACCAAACCGCAAACGATTACAAACAACAAAGACTATTTAAATTAAACACCGTAATCAATCTTTTTTATATCGATAAAAAATGATCGTATACAATAAGAAACATGCACCAAATCCAGCATTACACGACGTTAAACAATTACAGGTTTACAGCAACACAGCAACACCGTAAATAAGGGCAAAACTAAATCTATCTTTTAACTCATGAAGAAAATTACAACGCAGTAAATGCAATTAATGTTTAATAGCTAACCTAGAGAGCAAGTAAAACCCAGAGACTTGGAGCCCTGTGGATTCAAAGGCCGCATACTCATAAAGGCAGCCCTAGTAGCTTGCTTTCAGTCTGACGAAGATGCACGTGGTGCTGCATGCATTAATGGATTGATGTCACTAGCAAGGGGGGGCCATCATATTAACTTCGCCTCTGTGCACGTCGTTCCCCGTCAGACGACATGAGTACAGATAGGTCCACAGCGACCCTACGCCGTCGTTCACGGCATTTCAAGTCAAAGTAGGGCCGCCCTATTAACTGAGTTTTGCTTCATTTACGAAGAATTGCTTCGGTGTCACGGGGAGCACAGGGCACGTACGTTCACCTTCACGCTTGACCTTTTGCAGCGTAGTGTCGTTGGAAAGGTTGAAGGGAACTACACGACCTCTACAACCTAATTTTTTTCAAAACATACAATAAAACACGTGTAAAAACGATTGTGTTTTCTAGTTAAATTGTGAATTAGATAGCTGTGTTCATTCGATTTGATATAGAAGAAACAAAACAATTGAATCAAAAATTATTTTCTTCTGAGTCTATTATATCAATTTTTTATTTCGTCCGTGAGGTGGTGAATGATTCATTAACAAGTTGAGGAGACCCATATTTCTATATTTTCCACGAAAAGTCAAAAAGTATATTGATGAACCAGAAGTCAAACATTATTGATGTAATGTGGATAGCTTAAGCAAGTTTGCTTTGCTTAAAATGCACGTTTGAATGTTTGATGTTTGATTCCATCCTAAACCTTCTTCGTCCTTGTCTTCTTCCCGGGTTTAACGTCGATCAGAAATTTCTTGCGTACAAACTACAAAGGAAGGTCGAAAGAAAAAGTGGCGGGAATATGACAGGCACAAGTGAAATTCGGCTTCGATAATTTTAAAAGTACGAGAATGCCCTTGTTTAGTTGGAGATCTTCTTTAGTTGACGCGGTAATCTGTTTGGGCCCCACTCTCCGAGTTTCAACCGCGGCCTACGTGCCTACCTCGTAGGCGGGCCTACTAAAGCAAAGTGTCGACCAATCCTCCAATCTTGTGGGTGGGCATTGCGGTGGCCCCACAAAATAAAAGCGCCCTTTTGCACGGATTATAGCTGGGGGTTAGCCCAAAGTGGTTGGTTTTAAAAGGTCTGAGCCAGCCCAACGTAATCGCTAATTACAAAATGAAAACAAAATTGAATTTTTTTGGATGGAGGGAAGCTAAAATTGGATTAGTTATGGCCTTTCTATCCACCTCCCTACTCAATAACAACTCCCCTTTTTAGGCTTTTATTCATGTCTCATTCATAGACCAACCACCAGATTTATTGCTAGGGCTTCATTTTTCTGATCTTGCCAGGATTTAGGGGACTTTTATTGTAGAAGTGATAGGTGTAGAAATGTAGATCCTAATATGCCGCTATCATATAATTCTAGCGAGGATAGCGAATTCAATAATATTTCATATAGAATTATGACTTTTTATCATATCATATTTTTGGTGAATAATGTCGTTCATAATAATAATGTTTTAGATCTGTTGAAGAATGATAACTTCAAAATCTTGAAAAAAAAACCGACTCATACTCTAGTATTGCTGTTTTAAGTGGAGATATCTGATACCAGCACACGTTTTTCACAAATCTATAATGATTATACTTTCCTAATTTGAATTAATGCCAATTAGCATGGTGAGAGTTGCATGTTCATGGCTTAATTAGTGATGCTTGCTTGTGCTTTACTCTATGCTTTTAGGCATGTTTTGGTGGCAACAGGGAAATGATTAAAGAGATTCGATCTGGTTCACCAAACCATGCCAAAACAAGTCGATCACGACCTATTCGTTGACGTTTGTTTTACACGAGCTCCATTCACTTTGCATTGCATAACCGATTAACTGCTAAGTTGATCCTAATGAACTAAAAGAAAGAAAAAACACTAATTTGACCAATCCGCTATGAATGAACCTTCAAGAAGGTCAAGTTAGACGTCTGACCATTGAAAACGGTAGGTAAAGATCAAAAACCATGTGAAAAGGAAAGGAGCAGCTATTTGGCTAGATTTGTGTAGTCAAATTTGACGTTTTTGCGTACTATGTTTGACGTAATAAGCAAGTTCGATTTTGCCCTATAAATAAAATTCATGGACCCTAAGTATTTTTTTGTAGTTCTGAATACTAGTCATTTTAGACCCCATTATATTATATTGCTATGGTTATCAATATGGTCTTGGTGCAATATGCCCACTAAGTTGTCTTGTCAGTTAAGTTTTACTTTATTTATGTTGCCATTTAAAGTTCTCGATTATACTCAAAGATTTACTTTCTTATTTATATCATTATATTTTTTAGTGGGATTGCGTTTTTACTTTGATCAACAATGAATATCATATAAAAAGCACCAAGGACATAGTCGTTTGGTTCGAATTTCCATTTGAGTTTTAAGACTTCTCTGTTTTCCCATATGAATTCAAATATAATTTACTACTCAAACTTATAGACTTCTCTATATTCCTATGCGGATTCTTAATTTGTTAGCGAACTATAGTTTTTCTTTGGATTGAGATAGCGGCTTAGTTCTTTCTCTTACGTGCCCTCACTACAACAGCTCCTAGGCATTATGATCGGGGCATATTGTGAGTTCTCGAGGTATGCTTTCATTATGTATGTGTATTATTTTGCTCAATCATATCACGATCACTATGATCTTATAAATTACATATTTATTTAGTGCTTCATTCAAACTCATAGATCAAATTACTACTCATACATTGCAGCCAAAAAAAAAAATTACTACACATATATCAAATTAACAAGTGTAGAACACTTTTTGAATGATTGTGAAATTCATAATGATAGGAGCTGTTGAAGATTTATCATCCTTGGTGCAAAAGATCTAATACAGATTTTGCCTTGATTAAGTAGAGATTTTGTCATTAATAAAAGATTGGGAGCAAGCTGCAAAAAGTAAAGAATTAAAGAGTTGCAGAGACAGAAAGAAATAAAGGGCAATTATGTCAGAAAATATAGAGCAGAGATTTTTACCCCCTTTGTCAGCGGTAAGAATAGCAGTGGTAATAACGACAAGCTCTGTTGTCAGTGGCGGGTTCCACGACCCTTTCTATTCACAGATTCACACCTTCCTCTTCTCAAAAACTCTGTAATTCAAAACTCTGGAAAATCCTGAATAAACAAAACCCCATAGCTTTGCTCCCCCCCTCTAAACCCTCACGCATCTCCACGCCCAATTTTGTTTTCTGGGTAAAAAGTTTCACATAAAAAAAAAGTATTTGATTCGTAAATTATATATAATACATAATTTCTGTATCTGATAGTCGATTGTTCTGTGTCTCTGCGCCTGTGTCCCCTCCTCGCATGGACAGCCATTACTCATCCCCATCTATCTCAACGGTCAGGATTTGTTCCCTCCCCCATCATCACTCATTTTCATGCACCAAATCTCACTCACTCGCACACCCATTTATTATACCTCTCTTTTGCTTCTCTATCTTATCTCTCTCTGTAGCTATAGGTCTCTGTATGAATGCTATTAGTTCTGAGTTTGTGATCTAGGGTTTTGAATTTCAGTATTTCAATTTTGGTTTTCTGGAGATTTGTGAAGCTGTTTTGCCTTTGCTCACAATGCTTGGTTTGTACGGACAGGGAGGGAGGAGATGAGGAGGAGGAGTAGGAGCGGCGGTGAATGCAGAGGCGGTGGTGGTGGTGGAGGAGTGGCATTGGGTGGTAATTTTGTCTTCAGTTTAGGGTTTATTTGTTTGATGATATGGGCTGTGGTGTCTCCAAAGTAGACGACTTGCCGTTGGTGACTCTCTGCAGGGAGCGGAGGGACTACATCAAAACGGCGTCGGATACCCGCTACGCCTTGGCCGCAGCCCACCTAACTTATTTCCAGTCGCTCAAGCAAATCGGCGACGCGCTTTGCAAGTTCGTTGACGAGGACCTGGTCATCGGCGGCGCCGGCGAGTCTTATTCGCTGCCGGATTCTCCAGTTCTGACATTGCCCTCCGACGAAGGCAAGCCCCGGAAAGGAAAGCCCCAAGGGAAAAGCTCGTCGTCTTCTTCGATTTCACTCTCGCATAGTTTCGAGGACGTTGAAGACTCTCACTTGCACTTATCCGATTCGGATTCTGATTTGGATTCGGGTCATATCCACATTGAGAGCAGCCCCGAACCGGCGGTACCGTCTTCTTCTTATAATCAGCCTCCGAATTTTGTTTACTCTCCGAATTCATCTGGTGCTGTTTACCCTCCCAATTCCTCTGGTTATGGTTATGACCCGAATATGTCCGGTTATGGTTATGACCCGACTTCGTCCTTCGGAAATTACCCGAATTCGAATATGTATTACATGAGAAGATCAGAGACACCGGCGCAGACGTTTTATTATGGAGAGCCGGAGAGATTTCCGGTCCAAAATGGGCCGTCGTCGGATTCCTATTCGGGTTATGGCGGAGGTGGGTTTTTCGGGTTCTCAATGGGCTCACCGGCGGCGAGGGAGGATCCTTATAATGCGCAGCCCGGCCCGCAAAAGTCGGGTCCTCCACCGGAACCGCCTTCGCCGCCCAAAGCTTCTTCTAGCTGGGATTTCTTCAATGTGTTTGATGGTTATGACAATGGTGGTTACTCGAGTTACTTTCCGGGGAGTAGGTATGGGAGCTCGGCGGCGAGTAGTCCTGACTCGAAGGAAGTGAGAGAGAGGGAGGGGATTCCTGATTTGGAGGATGAAACAGAGCAAGAGCAAGAAGTGTTGAAAGAGGTTCGAAAGGAGAAGAAGAAGGCTAATGAGGATAGTGCATTTAGAAGGAATCATGACTCAGGTGAAGGGACTTCTAGGCATAGAAATTTGCAGCAGAATTCGGGTGAAGGGACTTCAAGGGGTGTGCCGAAGCAGACGAGCAGTGAGGGGAGCTCAGGGACAGTTCACTTGCATAGCAGCGAGAGTTCGCTACACTCTGTCCGTGAGAAAGAGATAAAGAGCAGTCCTGATATAGATATGTCGAGAAGTCCCGAAGAAGAGCATGTGAAGAAAAAGAGAGTGAGTTTTGAGTTTGAGGAGGCGTCGACTATGGATGTTGGATCTTCAAAAGGGAGTAGCTTGACCACATTGTCAGTACACGGTACAAGGGACGTTCAGGAGGTTGTGAAGGAGATCAGGGATGAGTTTGAGACTGCCTCTAGCTATGGGAAAGAGGTTGCCATGTTGCTTGAGGTGGGCAAGCTACCTTATCAGTCCAGAGTTACTGCTCTTAAAGGTACAAGTCTAATGTATAGTTCTCTTGCTACTCTATCATGCATCCGCATATACCTCGTGACATTTTTGTTTCTATGGTCGCCCATCTTAATCTAAGAATTGCCTCTGTGTTGCAGTGTGGCTCTGCTTTTTTGCTATTAATCTAGTATTTGTCAAGAATATAGAAAAAATGATGAAATGATTACAAGATTATTCCACATTTTTGCTAGATGAGTCCAAAAGGTCAAACCTTTTACAATTCAGGATCACCAATGTGCTTACAAGATAATGATTTCTTGCATTTCTTTTTCCTTGTATTCATTTCTTCAGTATTAGATATGTCATGGTAATCCAAAGCCTTGGTTTTGACAAGTAGCAGACCTTAGATCATGTTGACTTGAATTTCCAAACCTGTAGATTAGTAAGTGAATTTGGTGCAGATAGTTGTCAAACAGGGTTAATTGAATGTCTGTAGGATTCACGTAAAGGAGCTGCAGTTTCAAGATTCCAATTGATTGAACCTTTCCAAAGACACAGTCTACATTTATTGTGTATACACTTTACATTGCTATCAGAGGTTAATTTCCGGACAATAATGTTATGCATTGATAAGTTTGCTTTGAGAATCATACTGCTCCAGTTTCCTAAAAATAGATCTGAATGTTAGTTGAACGATATCAATCCCGTTGTTTTGGCTTGCTAATCTAATTCTATTATAGTTCGTGAATTTTTAATTTTAGTTTTTAATTTTATTTTTTTATGATCTTTTTGAAAAAGCATTACTCTTGCTGCTTTAATAATACTTATGCACCTATATGCAGTGATCTTTTCCAGGATCCTGTGCCTTGTAGCACCTTCCACGTTGGCTTCACATCCTCCGTCGAAGCCATCAATCAGAATGTCTTCCAAGATGATCAAGATGGCCAAAGGGTACCATGGAGAACCCGGGAAAGATTTCAACCTGAAGTCTGGGAACCTCTCATCGACTTTGGAGAAGCTTCATGCCTGGGAGAAAAAGCTATACAAAGAAGTTAAGGTAACAAAACAATAAAAATGGCTGCCTCTAAATCCAGTTTGCTTAGGACATTCTGACTCAAATTCTTTTCTATATGTCTATATCAGACTATCAGTGTTTGTTGTCAGCTTCCTTGACTCTTTAAGTGCCTTATGCATGCTTCTGTCGACAATATTTTAATACATATTGGTCTGCCTTTAGGATGAAGAAAAGCTACGGGTTGTCTATGAAAAGGAGTGCAAGAGATTGAAAAGACTAGATGATCATGGAGCTGAGTCAGCTAAGATTGATGCCGCACAGGCTTCTGTCCGAAAATTGCTTACGAAAATTAATGTTTGTATCAGAGCTGTGGATACCATATCGAGCAGGATTCATAAGTTGAGGGATGAAGAATTACTGCCCCAAGTAACGGAATTGATTCATGGGTAATGAATTGCTTCAACCTGCTGTGCTGTTTTGTTGTCAGTCATTTTCGGCCAACTTATAGTCGGCAGTATGTCATGCTTCAATTTCTTTATCTTATTGCCCTTTTATGGGTAATTTGCATATAGGAGTTGATCTGCTAATGTTTAGTCTCTCAATAGTTAAAGCTGGTAGTTATCATATTAAGCCTTCAGGGTCCCCAGATTGTGAATGTTTCTGCTAATGATTCATTTTTGGTCCTATTTTAATCTTGCGTGGTGAATATGGTGCTCTGATTGGGTCACTTTCCCATGCATGATCCCTTTACGCTTTGAGTGATAACAATGAGTCAATGACAGTATTAGTCAATTTTTGTTTAGTTGCAGCGACTTTAAACTGGTCCATGTTTAGTTGCTTCTATATAATGAAGTTCAGGGGAAAGTTGAAAAGAGACATCCAATTAATCTAGTTTTTCATTTAATTTTGCGGGATTCAATTGTTGATAGTAAAGCCTTTTTATCTGCAGATTGATAAGAATGTGGAAATCCATGCTTAAATGCCACCAGAAACAGTTCCAAGCTATTATGGAGAGCAAAATCCGATCCCTTAAGGGGAATGCCAGCCTTCGGAAAGATTCTGGTTTGAAAGCTACTCTTGAACTTGAAATGGAGCTTCTGAGTTGGTGCAGTAGCTTTAACAATTGGGTTAACACCCAGAAATCTTATGTACAGTCCTTAAATGGTTGGCTTTCAAGGTGCATCAATAGCGAACCTGAAGAAACTGCCGATGGAGTTGCCCCGTTCTCCCCAAGCCGGATCGGAGCTCCTCCTATTTTTGTAATATGCAACGATTGGTTCCAAGCAATGGAAAGAATTTCACAGCAAGCAGTGGCAGATGCTATGTATGATTTCGCGTCAACCTTACATCAGTTATGGGATAGGCAGGATGAGGCGCAACGTCAAAGGGTGAAAGCAGAAAACCTCTCCAAGGATTTAGAGAACCGACTTAAGAAACTGGGCATGGAGAGGATGAGAAGGGAGCATGGGCTGCATGGCCATGAAGCATCACCAGACAAATCTGCTCGCTCAAAGACTACTTCTGAAAGTGGAGTTTCAGCACTGGATGATCTAAAAGTGGATTTGGATTCAATGAGGAAGAGATTTTCCGAGGAGAAGGCGAGGCACAAAGAGGCCATCAAAATGGTTAACAGTGCTGCTTCCAATAGTTTGCAGACAGGTTTGATTCCCATATTTGAGGCTTTGGGTAGTTTCACTTCAGAGGCACTGAAGGTTCACGAGCAGGTGAGAGTTCAAAATGTCGAAGGCTCATAGAGAAGTAGCTTTGCTCCTTATTTATATGTATAGTCAGTTCAGTCCCTTTAGATTGACACAATTTAGAATGTTAGATTAGCTGAGAAGAGAAGGGTACTACATATAGAAGTGAAATTAGGCTTTTATGACAGAGGTTTTGGAAGATGCTTAGAAGAAGGAATAGTAGGGTTTTAGAATCCCTTGGGTTGCCTGGAAGTTGATTCATTTCGCATTTTTGACTTGATATCTGGTTCTCCAACAACCCCTTTTAGCAGATAGCTACTTTGTACAGAAAATCGAAAATTCATTCATTGGTCGATAAAATTGGTTTTTAGGTGGCTGTTTTGTGGTCTGTTTTTGAAATTTGTGGATGGGGGATTTCAGCTTGGTGTAGTAGAGAAACTAGAAAGTTTTGAATGAAAGTGCTTTCTACTGTCTTATTCTTGGTTTATGTCTTGTGCTTTTGTTGGCGATTTTTGTTAACTTGCGCATTGATGAAAATTGTTTAGGGCCGTTATAGTTGTGAAATTGAGCTAGGGGTTCTCACCATTCATGGAGTTTTCAGCTTTCAGTGTCGAGTTAAAACTGCAAATTGATTTCAATATCAGCAATGGTCAACTGTGAATTGAGTGATTGGTTGCGATCAATGCAACAAAGCAAGAACAAAATTTTAAGTTGATTTTGTGCTAATGTTTAAAACTATGTCTTTCACTTTGAAGTCTGCATTCCATTGAGCTCGAGTCAAGCTTGACTATTGCACAGCTCAAAGCCAAATATCTCGCTTGTAACTTTGTCCGCAGTTGGTGCAATGATGTAGTTAAACTTAAAATTAAGACTACATTCAATGTTTCATTGGAAGCAAGTACATTACTGCATTACAATTAAGGATCGCAACTATCCATCCCTTTCTAATAAATTTGTTAAAAGTCAAAAGGGAAATTGGCTTCTGTTATATATATAGATAGATATATCAATTTATAATGTAATGAGAGTTATTTTCAAGAAAGAAAGAAAAAAACGTGAGAAAAGACTCTTTTTTTTTTTATATATATAAACTCTCATTTTTTAAAAGTAGAAAAACATTCAGTTATGAAATTAATCTCACCAATATTAGAAGAAAATTAATTTTCAATTAATGCCAAATCCATTGAAGAGAAGCGTTTTATGCTTTTCTAATTACAGATTTAGAAAAGCAAAGCCTTTTTTTTTTTTTTTTTGAGAATAAGCAAAGCCGTTTTCAAAAGATATATTGGCAAAACAGAAAAGAAAACTATTATCATTTAAACCATTCGGATCCTCTGCGACCCAAACCCACAGAAGAACAGCCACGAAGGCACACTTGATGACGTGTCACGTCTTCATTGGCTCAGCCCTGTCAGTAATCTAAGCCAACGATTACCAAACCCGCGAGTCAAAAATGCGATAAATACCATGGACAATTCCAAATTAATCCCGATCCGTGACAGAACCAACCCAATCACAGTCCTCCGCGTGGAAAATCCACGACATGTACAGCGAGTACCACCCAATCACATACTCGCGCAAGTACTAACGGAAAAACGTTCACGAGAGTGTCACGTGTGAGCACCATGTTTTGTCTCGTTCTCTCTCTAACCCGATCTCTCACACTCTTCCGCTCTCCATAAAAACCCCAAAGCCACAGACAGAGACTCTCATAGACCAAAACGAACCGTACCACCACCGAGCTCCGGCTATGGCGTCCTCTAGGGTTTTGCTCTTCTTCTCCTTGCTCGTCGCTCTGTGCTTCACTGCGATCCACGCAGACGAGGCTGATTCGAAGGAGTTCGTGCTCACTTTGGACAGCTCCAACTTCTCTGACACTGTCAGCAAGCACGACTTCGTCGTCGTCGAGTTCTACGCCCCATGGTAATATACACAATTCACAGCTCGATCTTTTTGTTTCGCTCACGATTCCGTTTGATTTGAATCGGTGTTTGTTTGCTCTGGTTTTTTGGTTAATTGTGTTTTGGCGTTTGTGGATCTGGAATTTGATTAATTCGTGGTTTGGATGTGCATTTCTAGAGGAATGAATTTGCAATTTGCATCGTAGATTTGGTTTTTCTGTTGGAATTTTGGTGAATATAGGTGGATTTAAGTTCAAGGTTTAAGCGAGTATATCTTGCTGCATGCAGTGGTTGAATATGGCCTCATATCATTTGTAGATCGCAAATTCGGTGCTAAATGCTTGATTTAGCGTTTTGTTTATCTATTTTGGGAAATATTTGTACCAAACCAACATAATATGTGTATCATGCATATGTAAGTGCTTATCTACGCTGAGGAAAGGAGATCTTCATATTATTCTGAGTTATGGATTGATATATTTTGTACTTTACAACATTGTTATTGAAATTATATCGTGTTAGTTGTTTTCAGGTTTATGAATTCTGTCTTAATTTTGATTTCTTTGTGTTCTTATAGGTGTGGCCACTGCAAGAAGCTGGCTCCAGAGGTACGGAAATGTTAATTGTTAATTTCTACGAAGCTTTTCGTTTGCATGCTATTGAGAGATGACGTTTTCCTGTTTGTGATCATCTGACAGTATTTTCTTTATCTTTCTTTTGGTGATGTGTAGTATGAAAAAGCTGCATCTATCTTGAGCAGTAATGACCCACCAGTCATTCTAGCAAAAGTTGATGCAAATGAGGAAGCAAACAAAGGACTTGCTTCTGAATATGATGTTAAGGGTTTCCCCACAATCAAGATTCTAAGAAATGGTGGGAAGAGTATCCAGGAATACAAGGGTCCTCGTGAAGCCGATGGTATAGTTACTTATTTGAAGAAACAAAGTGGTCCAGCTTCTGTTGAAATAAAGAGTGCTGATGATGCAACTACTCTTGTTGGTGAAAAGAAGATAGTTGTTGTAAGTGTTCCTTGTCTGATTTTGTTTTGTGATTTGATTTAATGTCCCTGAGGATTATCAGTTGGTATGTTTTCAGTTCTTTCATATCTTTGCAGGTTGGTGTGTTTGACAAGTTCTCTGGAGAGGAGTATGAGAAATTCTTGGCTCTAGCTCAGAAATTGCGTTCGGATTATGAATTTGGTCACACTCTTGATGCAAAGCACCTACCCCGTGGTGATTCATCTGTGACTGGGCCAGTAGTTAGACTGTTCAAGCCATTTGATGAACTTTCTGTTGATTTCAAGGTATGACAGACTTTCTGCTATATTATAAAATATATAGGGTGCGTATTAAGGATAAGATATGGATGTCTATATATTTATATATGCATGTATATCATTGACAAATATTGATGAGGTAACCATGCTTTCAGGAATTCAATGCAGAGGCTCTAGAGAAGTTCATTGAAGAATCTAGCTTGCCAGTTGTTACAGAATTCAACAATGACCCAGACAACCACCCTTTTGTTATCAAGTTCTTCAATGGTCCAAATGATAAGGTATATTGTATATTCTGTGGCATGATTTAATTCCTCCTTTTCAAATCGACTCCTGCTGGTGAATCCCGGTCTACAATGTTAGTTAATATGTTCTGGTTCTATTTATTACAATGTGATGTTGTATGTTCAGGGTCACCCAAATTTCGTCAATCTCTGTACCAAGTCTCTAGTGTCTTACAAAACCGAACACCAAACTAAGCGGAATAATGTGAATCAGGGGTTTTGGTGTTTTAATATTCACATAACTCAAACTTGTTGTCATAATCATTGAGTCTCTGCTCTTAAATTTTCATTATATTATTGTTGCTCCATATGTTTTTCAATTAACCACAAAATGCTTAATCACAACTTTCATACTGTGATAGACAGTCCCCTAACTTGAGTTTTGAACTTCGTAGGCTATGTTGTTTCTGAACTTCAGCAGTGATGTTGCTGATGCTTTTAAATCAAAGTATCGTGAAGTTGCTGAGAAATACAAAGGAGAAGGCATAAGCTTTTTAGTTGGAGATCTAGAGGCTAGTCAAGGTGCCTTCCAGGTAATATTTTTTACTCAGCTAGTCTTTATATACTGTGCAAATGCAGACATGTTTATTATAGGTTAAATGACATGTTAAATGGTCAATTGTTATGAACAGTACTTTGGACTTAAAGAAGACCAAGTGCCTCTCATCATCATACAGACCAATGACGGACAAAAGTTTTTGAAACCACATTTGGAGCCAGATCATATTTCAGTTTGGGTGAAGGAATACAAGGTGAGGCTTCTACTTCTGTCTGGCAAGGGATCATATTAAATTTTCCAATTTTAATTCTTTAGCTTGAGACCTATTGACTGAAATACACACTTGCAGGATGGGAAAGTATCACCATACAAGAAGTCTGAACCCATCCCTGAGAAGAATGATGACCCTGTTAAAGTTGTAGTCGCTGAGAACCTCCAGGACATTGTTTTCAAGTCTGGGAAAAATGGTGCGGGCATTATGTTTCTTAGTATTCTTTTCTCTTTTCCAAAAAATAAAATAAAAAATAAAATAAAATAAAATCTGCAAGTGTAACAGGTAGGATTTACCTAGCAAACAAGGAGGAAGTAGGGATTAGTTTTGGCCATACGATGATGAAAGCAAACAAACTCCATACATTCTTGCTTTATGGTTATGCTAGGATATGTGTGTAATATGATTTTGTTTACTCTGCAGTGCTGCTCGAGTTTTATGCTCCATGGTGTGGACACTGCAAGAAGCTTGCACCAATCTTGGATGAAGTTGCTGTATCATTTGAAAAAGATCCGGAAGTTGTTATTGCAAAGTTTGTAAGTTTTATCATCCTACTCTGCTTTTTTCTTTTTCCATGATCATCATTGTAATCATAGAAAATCAAAATGGTGATCCTTATGTACAATGATGCATTAGATGTGCTACCAAACCATTTGGTTTCTAAGAATGCGCATGCCTCAAATTGTGGGATATGTTTTCCACATCTTCTCCTTCCCGTTTCTGCAGATGTTAATGTCGTGTTGCTAAAGAGTTTTTCTTGATGTTATTCATTTCTTGCATTGCTTTTCCAGGACGCTACCGCAAATGATGTCCCAAGTGAGTTCGATGTGAAATACTATCCAACTTTGTACTTCAGGACAGCAAGTGGAAAGCTCTTGTCCTATGATGAGGAGGACAGGTCCAAGGAAAGCCTCATTGCTTTCATCGAAAAGAATCGGGACAAATCGGAGGCTAAAACTGAGAACCAAGAGTCCTCAAAAGATGAGCTCTAAAGTGGTAAACTCAGCTCTTTGTTTAGAATTGGATCACTACTTATCTCGTGTCCTCTGTTGTTAAATGTAATGGATTTTACTGTTGAACAGGACGACAACCTTTGATGGAGAACAGACATTAGGGCTACTAGTTGGATATGATGGCGGCAGATACAATCTTGACTTCCAGAGATTGGTAGAGCATAAAAGCAATATCTGACTTACCTCCCTGTGTCCTCCCATTAGTTATAGTTATGTGTTCCTTTTCTTTACCGGAATAAAATGGGAGGTGCTTTCAACAGCTACAATAGTTTGAGGGATAGCGTAGTTGTGGTAGTGTGCAGTTTTGTTGATTTAGTGACCCTTGAACGAGTTTAATTTACAAGTGTTTGAAGTTACTATATTTCACTGTTTCCATCATGAGTTGCAATGGTCTGATTTTTTATACAACAAACATTCCTAATAATAATAATAATAAAAGATGCAACAATCTCTTTTTATGTATAAAAAATTTAGTCGTCGTGATTTGTACATTTAAGAGACTACTTTTTGTGAATTAGACATAAAATCACGATTAATATATTTCTGAAGGGAAATTAGTCCAAACAGTACATGAACTGTACATCAAGTTTTAAAAATGTCAGAATAGTACTTGGGATTCTGACCCTGACCGTAAGGGGATAAATGAGCTGAGTCGGAGCGAATACTAAGGTGATCGTGTTCGGCTTATTTGTTTTTTATTGAGTTCGAGCCGGGCTAAAGTTTGAATATTTTTTTTCATGCTCAAGCTTTGCTCGGCTTAAATATTTTTATTAAGCCCCAGTTGGGCTCGGCTCGGCTCAATTCATTGGACGAGCTAGAATAGACTTAGCTTGGTTCAATTGACTTTAAATTTAAAAAATTAAAAATAAAGAAAGAAATTTAAAATAATAATTCAAATTTAATTATTGCACAAGTATTGTTATTTATTGTTATATATTTTACTTAATCTCTCATATTCTCGTCCAATTGAAAAGGAAAGTAATAAAAAGAGTTAAAAATTTGAGATTAGAAAAATTATATTTTTATCTATGTTATAAATTTTTTTGAGTCAAGCTATAACAAACGAGCTAAGCTTTAATAAGCTCGAGCTACTCACGAGCTGATGAGCTGAATATATCTTTGTTCAAGCTCGGCTCGTTTTTTTGTCGAGCTTAATTTAGAACTCAAGCTCGGCTCATTTATGTTACGAACTCGAACCGAACGAACTAAAATCGAGCCGAATACAAGTCGAACACGAGCTGTATCGAGCCTATTTACAGACCTACCCGACTGAATTTTAATACCTAGAGCCGTTAGCTCCGTTACGTTGTTTGTGCAATTTTTTAATGGCACATTCATCCTTTCATGTCTTTTTTTTTTTCTAAGTCTCTCTCTCTAGACCTGTGGCCTTCAATCCTCCTTACTCTCTGTTTCTGTGCCTCAGCATCGCCATCATCATCACCACCACCATCGAAATCAAGCTCTTCAACTCTCTCTCTCTCTCTCTCTCTCTCTCTCTCTGTGCTAAAAGCAATGGGCTTTATTTCAGATTTTGTATTGACAATTGCTCTGTGTTTTACGGTACCTTTCTTGCTTTGCTTCTTTTGCCTGTGATTGTTGCGTTGTGTCCGCGCAAGGATGACCATGTGGGAAGAAGGATTAAAAGGAGAAGAGTTTGTGGATGAGGGTTTGGATGAAACTTGATTTGGGTATCAAACTCTCCCTCAATTCTCATTTGGGCTCTGCTTATTCTCCTGATTTCGAGCTAAAGCTCTCACCTTTATCAATGGGAGACACATGTCTTGGCCTCGATGACTCCCAAGCTGTACAACTCACAGGAAAGATCATGATGATTGCTGTACTAGTACTCTTCTTAGTCGTCGTCTTCATCCTCTGCCTCCACCTCTACGCCAAATGGTTCTGGTGGAATGCAGTGGAAGATCCCAACTGCTCCGCCCACCAAACCGGCCGCAGACAACGTCGTTTTGTCTTTACTCGGTCATATTCCACATGCCCGCTTTGCCGGAGACCTTAGTACACTCTGATTCCACTGTTTCTGAGCTTAGTGTTCAAATTCCATCACCAGCTGAGACTTTGGCATATGGGTTTTCTTCAGAATCACCAAATTTCCCTACAAATGTGTTGTTTTGGGGGAACCAGACCCGGGTTAGCTCCGGGCCAGGCTCGGGTTTAGAGGAAAGGACTTCAGCTCAAGTGCGTTGTCACTCTTCTTTTCTGATACTAGAAGGCCAGAGGGAGTGTTGGTGATTGACATACCGAGTGAGAATCCAATGGCATCTTTAGCATCGCCTTCGCCTTCCGGAAATAACAGGTTTGAGGCGGTGGCCGGGAATTGGGGCAAATCGTTAACTCAGAATTGGGGCAAATCGTTTTGGCGATGATGAGTAGTGGCCGGGAAAGTGTGACGTGTATCAAGCAGCGACAAGCGCGTGCCCTGAGCAAATTTCTGGGTTCCCACATCATGATGATGGTGGTTGTTGTTGTTGTTGTTATGGTGGTGGGTAGTTGTCTTCGTGGTGGTTGGGCACAGGAGGATCGTAGTACTTGCGACTGATCTGGGGAAAATTGGAGTGAAACCTGGCGGCCATTCTGACTCCTTGATCCAAAAGCTCCACCAATTTCATATCTTTGCCAGAGAACAAGTGTTGGAGATGGAGATGAAACGAGAAGAGTGAAGACAGAGAAACTAAGAAAGAAGAACTGAGGGGTAAAAAAATAGAGGGTAAATTGGTCATTTTATGATCAAAATATGTCTGTTGCGAGCTTCCGTAATGGAGCTAACTGCCCTAGGTACATATATTCAGAATCTCAGTTACTGTTCTGACATTTCTGAAACTTACCGAAGTTTATAAAGTGAGATGGTTCATAAACTTAAACATAAAATTCAATTATTTCATCTTCAACATAACCTATAATCATTAATTCATATCCATAAAATGATGAAGAACGGCCATCAACTCACAAAAGTCATGTTTTTTTATTGTATATATATATTTTAAATGTCAATTTTACCCTTATATTTAACTGAAAAATTAACATGAGTACTAAAGTGTCAAACAAAATATAAATTCATGTATGAAATTGTCCACTTTTGAAAACTAGGTATCATACCTCAAATATCATAGATGAAATTTACCCTCCTGTTTAAGGTCTTTGTTCGATTCAGTGATCGTAGAATTGGACACCAATTATACATATGCCAAAGTTTTGTGGTGCGACTCTTTCCCACTAGTAATTAGTAGAAGCACATGTTGAAATTGCTAGATACTGTTGTTATAGGGTTTGGGATTGCTTTCCCCATGCTGACGCATGTGCTTCTCAAAATTATATATCTTTGTCAAAACACGTTGTATTATCTTTTTTTCTTTTACTTTTTCAAAAGTGTTCTTTGGTGTACGGAAAGCAATCTCAAACTTGTCTAGTCACTGTTACTGCTATTGGTCAAGAAGTTCATGCAGGTAACTTATGTCGACCTTTGCCAACAAAATATTTACGAAATAAACTTCGACGAAATATTCATTGGTAGAAGTTCCAAAGATTTTGTAGTGCAGTGATGGATGCTACATGTTTTAAAATGATTTTGTTACTTACTCAGTTACACTCTAATTAATCATTTGTGTTGTTTTATTAATAACAAAGTTATTTATTTATTTTCAAAAGTGATAAACGAAAATAAAAAGTTAAAATTTATAAACGAATTGTCCAAGTCCGTGGAAATTGGACTCTGATTTCTTCTTCTACCAAAGAAAAATAAAATCTAAGAATATGATTTCTGCCAACTCCGTAACTTTGTTCCATTTTTTTTTTTTTGAGAGTGAACAAAGTTCATTTTATATGGAACAAATCATTCCGCCGGCAGGCAAGCAGAGAGAGTGGCGGCGCCTTCCCGTTGGCTCTAGCAGCGGAGGCTTCTTGTCGGCGGCATACGTGGTCTGCGTGGGAGGCAAAGGAGCGTGGTTGTCGCTTGGGTTGAAGAGCAGGTGTCGGGGTTGGGTTTTTTCTCCTTCCTGGGGCTGAGGAAAAAGGGATCTCTTCGACAGCCAAAGTTGGGATTCCGGGTTTCTGCAAGGAGTGATATCTGGTCTTGGTGAGTTTATCGGATCCAGGTTGAGCAGCGGCAAGACGAGGTCGCTCTGATTGCTTTCCAGACTTGGTCGAGCTACGAGCGGCGTGGTAGTTGCCGGCTTGGAGGTGCAGCGGGGCGGTCCTGGTTTTTCCGGCTTGGGTCGTCGAACCATGGCGTGCTGGAAAGGAAGGCCGCCGGAGATGACAGCGGTGCCGGCGCAGGCAACCTTGCAGCGGTCTGAAGCTCCTAGCCGTCTATACTTGCCTGGGCTTGGGCCTCTAGCTTCGGGCTGGGCCATGTGGGGTCAATTTTTGGGCCCAAGTGAGTGGATATGATTCTATTCCGAATTGGGTCAGGTTGGAGGGTGCTTTGACACCCTCATTCATTACTTAATGCCTTGGGCTGGGCTGGCCCAAGAGTTCGACCTCCTTGGGTGATGGTGGGCCTTTAAGGTCTCTAAAGTGTCAGTTACAATTCAGATCATGATTCTACGGAATTGGTAATTATCTCGAGTTGGACTTGAGAAAGCGGCTTATAGATGAGGATTGACTCCTATTTGTTTGTTAGGAAGTAGCTCTCTTGTCGTACCACAATTGCGTGCCTGACGGATGGAGGGTTAGAAGATGATTTTTTCTTAGAAGACACGGATTTGTTCTTTGTTTATGGGTTCGCTTTTCAAGCGGGCTCACATTGACTTGTAATGAGTTTACATTGCTTAGATAGGAGCTTGGTTGTTTCTCCGCCATTTTCTGTCTTTAAGTGTATGTTAGACTCTGATTTATTAACTGGTCATCTAATGCAATGAACCTTTCTTTAAAAAAAAAAAGTTCATTTTATATGTTTTAATTCAAGAAACAAATTTTGCTGATGAAAAACTAGTCAATAGATTTCATTTATATTTCTCAATTTAAACAAATGGTTTTTCCCAACAAAAGTGTCCTGAGTTAGTTGTTCTATTTAGGAAAAATATCACAAATGGTGTATGAACTTTGAGCTATTCTACACTTTGGTGTACCAACTTTCATAACTATCAGAATGGTGTATCAAGTTTGCTCTAATATTTCATTTTGGTGTACGCCGTTAAATTTCCGTTATCTTTGCCAAAAAAAAAAAATTTCGTTATCTTTTCTTTAGTTTTGTCAGTTTTTTTTTTTTGTAAAGATAACGGAAAATTTAATGGCGTACACCAAAATGAAATATTATAGCAAACTTGATACACCATTCTAATAATTATGAAAGTTGGTACACTAAAGTGTAGAATGATATAAAGTTCATACACCATTTGTGAAGATATCGCTTCTATTTATATAGTTTAATTTTCGGAAGAATATATGTCGGCACTATTTATGGAACAACAATATGAAGTTTCAAATCTAATATGCATGTTGGAACCAATCAGCCGAAGTGGTATTAAACTAATAATGTCATGCATGGAACCAATCATATGATTATAAGCAATATGTTATTTTGAAAACCTTAATGCCATAGTCAATATGCATGTTGGAAAGCCAGAGGTCGTAGCTAGAGGCAGAGCGTTTCCAGATCTGAATTGAAAGTTGCTGGAAAGGAATGACGTTTTGTTTCGGCCATGACTCGAGTACGTGATTCATCGTCTCTTGAACAAATTACACTTCCAACTCCAGATCAGAAACAACGCAGTGATCTCGGTAATTGGAAAATCATTACATCAGAAGCCAAGCATCACTTCAATGGTTGAAGGGTTCATAGCTATAGAGAATCTGATATTAATAGGAGAAGAACGCAAACTTGGCAGCAATTAATTAGTCCTCCCCCATAAACTTGATTATGATCATATACCACCAAACAAATACATATATGTTTATATAAGACTATCACCACCGCCAATACCAACACCAACACCACTAGTGCTAGTAGTAGATCACTGTTCTATGCTACAACTAAACCTTTCATCTTGGGTATTCTCTCTGATGTTCCAGTAGTTACTGCCTTCCTCTTGCTAATACTACTAGCATTAGTATTATTCATCACGCTACCCTTATTGATCTCCTCATTGATTTTGCTTTGGCCATCGTGATCATCATCACCGATCTCCTCAACTACGAGATTGTTGCTACTGTCAATCCTGCTATCACGAGAAGAAGGTTGGTCAAGGGTTTTAAGCAAGTAAGGCTGAAGCTTCTTCAAATCTGATATCTGAAGTGGCTTTAAGAGAAACTCCTCAGCCCCTTCTTCCAAGCACCTGCATCAAGTCGTATTCGATCAGTTTTAGTTAGATCACTATTTACTTGGGTAGTAAAAGAAAATTTTCAAGGGGAAAACGTTACTTAATTGTACTGTTTTAAATGCATGCGGAATTCAAATAACAACACCATTATGATAGTGTTATTTACGCTCCTCTAGTGGAGCGCAAGAAACTCTTGATGTTTGCAAAAAATACCAGTAAAATAATTGTAATCAGAAAATTAAGCGCAGAAACTTACATGTTAATTCTTGAAGGAACATTCTCTGATGACATGACTACGACTGGTATATCTTTCCAAGAAGATCCCTGTAACCAAAAGACTAGTATAAGCAAGAAAATTTCAATGTGGGTTCCCAAAAAAAAAAAAAAAAAACTTTTTTCTACACTGTCTTAGGGTCTCGTGACTGATAACAACAGTTATTTATATATGTTAATAAATCAATCACTGCAAGCTTAAGAAAGAAACAAGAACAGTGCGTTGAAGAAATTATGGTAGTTATGTCGGTTATAGTGGTTGACCTTGACCCTTTTCAGCAAATCATAGCCGCTCATCCCGGGCATACAGTAGTCTGTCATGATCAGATTGATGACTTTTGAGCCCTACAGCGTTTGATTCAAATTAAGAAATGATTAGTGCGTTAAACATAATTAACCTAAATCAATATAAAAACCATTCGTCAGCTCCTGTTTAATGTGTGAGAGGTCTGGTACCAAAAAACTAATACCAAAATCCATCAGACTAATTCCATCACTCTAGAAAATGTGTCATTATCAATTACTAGCTCTTCTTTTTTTTTTTTTTTTTTTTTGAGTAATTTACTAGCTCTTCTTCACAAAAAGAAAAAAAAAGAAAAAGAAAAAAAAAAGGAAAGGACTGGAATGGAATCATTTCTATAATAAAGTAATAAACCTAACTGTCTAACATGGGTACGACTTCAATGTTTGCATTTATGGTACAAGCAGGTCATATCAGAATCCAAGCAAAATTGGGTCCATTGCCATTTCCAAGCTTTAGCCTTGTTCAAATTTAGTACTAGGCTTTGCCCATTTTTCATATGATAGGTCATCCATCACCCCCATCTCATATCTAGCTAGATCCATTGTCAGATACAAGATTCCGAGCACTATATTATTTTTCCCGGGAATTCTCTAACAAATTATCCCATGCAACAGAGATATATCAGGGGATTAAGATGATTAAGAGCTAGAATTCCTCACCTCTTGTTCTGATGACGACTGCTGAGGATATGGGGAAGTGGATGAAGATGAATCTGTAGGTTTTTTGTCATCATGATCAATCAAACCCAGATATTTAAGAGCTTCATCCCCAGAGTCCACACAAGTCACTGCTTACCACAGAAAAAGAAAAAAGAAAAAAGAACAAAAACAACCAGATAATCAAAATCAAATACTAAAACACAGCTAACCAAATTAATAACAGATGCAAATATCGGTCATCAACAAACAAACAATCGCGATATTCTTGATGTCATGTAATATACGCAATGATATATACCTTTGTATGAAGAACCTTTGAGGAGCCTCTCCAATAGCTTCCTATCTATAACACTGTCATCAACAGCCAAAACATGGAAATGTTGTTGTTGCTGCTGCTGTTCTTGTTGTTGCTTGGGGCCTGCAACATCGGATAATGACTTCATCACCTCCATCTTTAGAGTAGAAGCTGATGAGATATTGAAACTGAAGCCTAACTAGCTAGCCTCTTGGATTTCAATGGCTGTTAATACACAGTCCTTGGCTGCTGCTTCTGTATATTCCTTGTTTATATACCAATGCAAGCTTAGTTTTGCAGAGAGAGAGAGAGAGAGAGAGAGAGAGAGAGAGAGAGAGAGGCGTGCCTAAAGGGAATGAGAGGTGGTGTGTGATTATTCCTGATTAAGTTGGTGGGTGTATATCATATATATCATGACAATGAACCAAATGAAAATTTGCTTTTTCAATTTTTTGAAATTTCTTTTTCAAGATGTTGTTTTGTTGTGTGAGTGTCATGAGAGTCATGTGTCATGCATGTGTTTTCTCTAGTGTTCTCTCATGTTTAATCTCTCTCTCTCTTCCTCCCTCTCTCTCACTAGATTCTCTACTCCACCGCGTTGGTACAACCACTCATATCTTGTTCTCTTTTTTTCTCTCTTTTTCTTTGTTTGATTGCCAAGGAAAATCCGGAGATCTATCTCATAATTTTAATCCAAATTTGGTCATGATGATGATGAAAAGGAGTTGATTTTGGGGGTGCAAATTGGATTTGATTAGGGAGCTAGGGATGGGACTTAGACAAAAGTTGTTACCACTTGCTTACTGCAGCTAGATCCTTGGCTTCAAAGCTTTGGAATCAAAAGTAAATTTCAACTAACAGTTACGTGAAGGCCTAGTAGCCTGCTGGGTACTTTGTTTAGAAATGTAGTGTGGTATGTAGGATTCATGGAATGTATGTGTGACGATCAAGTTGCCATGAATAATGGAATCACGGAAATGCATGAGTATTAAGCCTGCTTAAGTTTTTCTTATCACCGCTATTTTAGCCTATAACCTACGATTCTTTACTTTCATCTAAGTGGTGAACTATACATTATGTTATTATACGTACTAAGTGTAGTTTCTTTTAGAGTCAGCTTCTTCATGGTGAATTAGGAAAATAGAGCATCATCCGCAAATCTATTAAGTAGCCACGCTCACGATCTTCTAATTAATCTTAAAATTGTATAAAATATATTGAGAATAATGTCTCACATCATAATTGTAACATCTCCGATCAAAGATTAATTATAAAGTATTTAATCTTTTCTTCCATTACCAATGCATTATAAACTACAGATCATGGAAGAAATTTACGACCCGTTCGAACAGTGTGGCTATATTTCAAATTTTGAACTTTCTCAAGTCTGTTGTACGGTAAATTTCATAATATGGTATAAACTAAAGTATATTAGTTCCTAGACTCTCCGCAACTTGTATAAGCTAAAGTACATTAGTTCCTATGATATGATAAGGTTTTAATAATGCTTTTAAAGTCTGTGTATGAGACTCAACTATAGGAACAAAACAGATAAGAGATTCCATACGATGTTTGATTGGATTTTTTAGGTAAACATGGTGTCATATTGCATAAGAAGAGTTAAAACACATTAAAATATTTCATGTCGATTGAAACGACCAAAATGGAAGATCTTACTATTCTTGACAAACTAATAAGCATGATAAATCTACAAGGGACCACAACAAATACTAATTTGATGATAAATGTCAATCAACCACCTAAAACCACCTAGTAGAGTTATTGCTTAAGTCCTTAAGATTGTTTTAGGGGGCTCATTAATTTGAAGTTCATAACTTTTGTAGTATTTTTTTGGCATCTCTATACGTTAGAGATTGTAGTCTAATGATAAAAAGCAATTGGAGTCGAGCTTGATAATCGTAATATTTACTTCGACTTGACTCATTTACACCAACATCAGATATAAAAGAGCATAGATAGATCCTAAAAGCGAGATTTTTTTTTCCCTCAATCTCCTCAGCCAAGGGTCGGAAAAATGAGAGCAGCGCCGCTTTCCCTCAATCCTAGCCCACCGAGGCTGGGCTATCTATGTCCGGCCACCACTAGCTGATCTCTATGCCAGCCTTGGCTCTGGCCATTACACAGAAACAAAGGATGGAACGCGATGGTGCAAGTTCTGTCTCAACACTAAGGAAACGTAGTGAAACATGGTTGCCCTCTGCCTATTGCTTTACCTGATATGGGGAATTTAGTCTTCTCCGACGAAGAAAGGAACAAGATCGATCAACCCCAACCCGAGGGGTGGGCAACAACTCGTTGCAGCTAGTCGGCGCTCCACGGGATGGCGGGTGCATCTCGACGAGGTCTCAACGGTGCCAGTGACATAGAGGTAAAGCGGCGCAGTCTGGTGCAAGGTGATGCTTGGTTGTTGTTGGGTCGCGACTGCACGGCTTCAAGGTTGCCTAGGCCTGTTGGGCTAGCTCACTCCTTTCAGGACTGGAATGAGGTCTTTGGACCTTATTTTGGGCCTCTTAAGAAGTGGGTCAACCCTCTAGGGCTAGGTCTCATTTGAGTTTTCTTTACTTTGCCTATACACTATGTAATTGTTTTTAGCATAGTTATAGACTTGTTTTAAATAAGGAAGCGATAAGTTTAGACATAGTTAGTCTATCCTATGTACCATTGTGCCTCCTCCACGATTCCTGTCTGACTATTGTTATATGTCAGCGGATAGGTATGTAATGACATTCTTGGTATGAATTTTATATCAATGAAATTTCATTAGTTCAAAAGAAAGGAGAGATTGTCGTCTAATATTCAATCGCATACTTTCTATTCATACACTAGAATACTGAAAGCAGTTACACTATTACAATAGAAGATGAATTTTTTTAATGAAATTGGAGAAGATGAAAAATAGTGATGCCAAAAATGAGAACGAAGCAAACATATATTTTCTAATGAAATTTATTGGTTCTTGACTTCTTGTCTCATTTTTTAATCTCGTTTCTTATGCCAATGAAATTCAAATTTATAACCACTAACTGATCACCTTCAAATTGGGTCAACTATAGTCAGTAATATACACATGTATGGTATATCTGGGATGAATAATACTATGTAATATTCATGATTTTAATCTTGTGGGGTGAGGGGACATGAAATAAATAAAGGTTAATGGTGGGGGCGCCACAGAGCAAATTGAAGATCTTAGTGGGCCTTAGAAATATAATCTTTTTCTTGCTGGGGGGTCCAAATTTTAGCCTTGTGCTGCAAAATCTTCCAAAATTCGAATCTGTTCCCATCGAGGGTGTCCAAACAAGAAATGTTGATTTCTCCTTAATGCTCTCTCTTCTGTTATCTGTTCTCTGTGAGAAGTCTGAGGGATCCTATTCATATCTCTAGCTCTTGTTGTTCAAACCTTTTCGTACTCGAGTAGGAGTAGGACCTTCCTCTAAGCTTGTCTACCAAGTCTTGGACTTTCACCATGTGTAACCGTAATTATGCGCTTTTGTTTGGCTGCTTCACACTAGACTATTGTGTGACCACCCAAACTCTTGGACTCATACTCAGTTTCAATTTTCTTGTATCTTCAATGTATCACGACTGTAGTGTTATAGATGCGAACTGTTCATCTTTCGTGAATTCCTACACACAAAAAAAAAAAAAAAATCAATATCTGATATATACGTACTTGTACAAATTACGACCCACCCAGATCTAATTGCAGATGCCTTTTTCTTTTCTTTTTGCTTTTGAAAACATATGCAAGGATCACACTCAACAGCCCCAATAAGTTCTGGAAATCTGCAGACTAATAATAAGAAGCTGTCGACTCTCTTCACAGAAAATTCAACAGCTACGTTTTCAGCCTCATACATCTTGGAACTTTGTCAATCTGCAATATCAGAATCTTTATACAAAAGCAAAGCGTGTTTGTTAGCCATCTCTCTTTTCGCTTATTATTCCTCAGACTGTTTTGTAAATTATATATATCTGAGCACTGTATATCACAGCTACTTTGACTAAATGAAAGCAATATGGGACCTGTAATTCTCATTAGAAATATAGAAGATCTTTCTGTTCTTGACCATGTTTTCATGGATTTCCCTAATCAGATCATGCATGAAGAAAATCATGTAAGATGAGATTTCTTTAGATCTTCCCCCTATTGGGTCCCCAAATTTCTTTTCACTTTTGTTCATAGATTGTGATACAAATTAATTTCATATATATGGGAATTGGGATGGACCATAACATTGTACGAAACTTTCACTTGACTTGGCTCCACCCTTTGTCTTGGTTCATAGTCAACAGCAAACAATATATACTTGATTGAAGGTTCTTTTGGCTTTGTTTAATAGGAGGGAACAAATAAATAATGGGGTTAGTGTTACCTAAACGATATAGGTAATCTTCTTTTGCCATGATCATTGAACAATATAGTTTATTAGATTGTGTGACAAAATAATGTTGTTTCTATATGGTACATTAATTGCTAATAATGATTTGCTCAAAATTGATCGATACAAAATCTTGTATTTCACATGTGAATTTAGTAAAATTAATATAATGAAATGATCTATAAATTTAAACGTTGTAGATTTGACTGCCTCAAGTATAATTAATGAAGCAACTTGTCGTAGTTTTTTATATTGGTTGATTTTTTCACCAATATATATATATATATATATATATCTGTGTGTGTATGTGTGTATATATATATAGGTTTCAGATTTTGCGATTACGTAAGCTAAATGGCTTTCACTCAATATTGAACACTAATATCTTTGGAAAAAAAAAAATATTGAACACTGATATCGAACTTCACTGGACAATGTTGAGCATGTTATGCGAAGCGGCAAATGAGTCTCACATACACGATAACACGGGTTCAATAATGCCAATAGCCTCAATATTAGTGTCTTTCATATCATTCCTTATAATTCAGGAAAGACTTTTCACTTTCTTGATACGAGATTCCAAATATTTCTAATATTATGAGCCCCACTTTTCCAACGAAACATTAGGTCTAATCTTTGTATGCATACGATAAGAAAGTAGACTAAACGGGCTCGTCCCCAGTCAAAATCAAGAGAATTATTGGAATAGCTAGCTAGATATATCTTCTAGAGAATTGTTAACAATGTCCTCAGGCTATGCATGAAATATGGTTAAAGGCAAAAGTGCACAGCTTTGAATTTGGATCAATATGAATAATATGCAAGACTGACTTGACTGACTTTATTTCAAATCAAAGTAGGTATTATTATAGTTGTTGAATGAAAAATATGCTTTAGCATGCTACGCATGATCCTATAAGATTTCATTGTTTGACAAATAACAAACCAGACAGAAAAGCAAAGCTGATCAAGAATACACAGTTCAAAAGACTTGCATGCCGTTTCTTGTTTCGGACCACAACGTACCAAACCAAATCAAATCAAATGATTCCTTTTCGATCATTTCGATCCTGTTTCAAAAGTGTCCAGGTATAAATTAACCACGTTTGTAATGAATGGATTGATTAGCCACTGTGTGTGAAGTACGCTGTGATCTTCTTACTGGCTTGTGAGCCATTATACCTCTTCATTGTTGCTGAGCAGCATGATTTAGAATTTGGTTTTGTGAAAACTAACCTGAAATTATACATTCCAGTGGAAACTAGCTACCTTCCAAGTATTAGCAATAGTACTTTTTCTAGAAAACTGAACTCCACCACCCAAACAAAAAAGATCAGAGCCCAAAATAAGAGCAAAAAGTGTGGGTTAGTTCCCACAGGCCCAACATGTTTTATGGTCTGAAAATTTTAGATCATTGTTTGATGTTGGGAACAAAATGCACAAAATTTAAGTTTTGTGTGTGTGGAGTGAGCCATATCGGAGACAGATTCAAATCTGAAGGGAAAACAATACCGTATAGCTACAAGCCGGTTTTGTTCAAGCACAAGAAAGCTAGCGATTAAACGTGGTTTACCCATTTTTGGGAGATGTTTAACACCAATGTAGCTCAATTTCAACGATTCAGTGGGTGGGCTATTAATGAGGACAATTAAAATAAGGACTTTCTAATCAACGGTTGTGAGACAAACTTTCCTCATATTTCGGCAAATCAACTGTTAGATATTCATGAGTAGATTATTTCTGTAAATTTTCAACCAAATTGAAAATCGTTATGACATTTATAAACGTGATTTATCATTCATGAACATGAAATGTTCATGTTTGACAGATTTGGTTCTTCAATTAATTTGATCTAATTTGATACCTTCACGTTTAGCATTTTGGAATAAAACTTTCAGAAGTAATATATACTTAAACATCTAATGATTGATTTACCTAAATGTAATCGAAAAGTGAATCTCACACCAATTGATCAAAAAATCATCATTTTAAAGGTCCTCATTAGAATCTTTTCAATAATTCGGCTCAAGGTTTGACATGAAGATATAAGGAAAGATTCTAGTATTTAATGAGAATCGGTACCATACGATTTGTTTTGATCTCTCCAAAAACTGTGAATGGGCTTCCAACAGGTTTGCTCTCATAGACCACCTTCAAAAACTGAAGCCCAAAAACACAAAATCTATTTTTAATATAAAATAAAACAAGGCTGGTCTAAGAACAACGACCTTTCAAGGTAAACCAGAGTGGGGCTGGCTGAAGCCATTGAAGATAGGCTGACGGGATCATCTTACCCACCTTCCACCTTTGTTTTACTTCCAAGGTAAGATTTTCATCTCCGAATTATCATCAAGTCTTGTGCTTCACTTTTCAAGACTTTGAATTTCTGAGCAACCCAACTCAATCACAGACTCTCGCTCTCATGGCCTCGACGTTCGTCAATGTGGGACCAATCAAGGGTCTGGATTACGTTGGTTTCCGGCCCTCCAGACCTTTCAAACTCAATTCGGGTCGGACCCAGTTCGACCCAAGACCGCTCCGCCGCCTGACTGTTAGAGCCGGCGACGGCGATGGCCCAGTTGGGAAGACCCGACTGAGCGACGCCGAGTGTGAGGCCGCCGTCGTCGCCGGAAACGTGCCGCAAGCACCGCCGGCGCCGCTCAAGCCCGCCGCGCCAGCTGGCACTCCGGTGGTGCCTTTGCTTGTGAGTATAGCCTTAGACCCTTTATTCAATTTCGAAACCGGCAACATTGGATTGTCGTTTTTTTGACGGGTTTTCGTCGTTTTTGTGTGTGTCAGCCTCTAAGTCGCCGGCCTCGTCGTAACCGGAGGTCACCGGCGCTCAGGGCAGCGTTTCAGGAGACAAGCTTGTCCCCTGCGAATTTTGTGTACCCACTTTTCATTCATGAAGGTTTGTGCTTTTTATTGTATTGCTTTTCACAAGTTCGTATGCTTAAAAGTTTTTAAGTTAAAACCTCTCTGAATTTGGATGCTTTGCAATTGTTGCAGGTCAGGAAGACACACCTATTGGGGCAATGCCGGGTTGTTATAGGCTTGGGTGGAGACATGGGCTTGTGGAAGAGGTAAACTAACTCGCTCTCATTCTGTTTATGCAGTATTGTATACATTTTAAAGCATAGCCATGGACTGTGAATTGTTGTTTCTGAATAAGTGTTGATTGGAGCAGGTTGCTAAGGCTCGAGATGTTGGTGTTAATAGTATTGTGCTCTTCCCCAAAATCCCGGATGCTTTGAAGGTTTTTACTCCTGCATTTTTCTCTACTATTCCTTGGAATGATAAAAGATGTAAATGTAGAGGATTGTTGTGTTTCAGAATGCAACAGGTGATGAAGCCTACAATGATGATGGTTTAGTGCCTCGATCAATTCGGTTGCTCAAGGACAAATTCCCTGATCTTGTGAGTCTATGCACTACTTTAGCCTTTTAAGTTAATTGTCTTTTGCATTTACTACAGTCTTTCGTCAGTGGAACCAATAATGATCTTTGTTTGCTGTGTTCATCAGGTTATCTACACTGATGTTGCTCTAGATCCATATTCCTCGGATGGGCATGATGGTATTGTTAGAGAAGACGGTAAGCAAATAAGCCATGAGCAATGCTCACTTTGAAAGAGGTTGTTATTCTTTGGCACACGTATTTGTGTACTAATTGTAATAATTGCAGGAGTTATAATGAATGACGAGACTGTACATCAATTGTGTAAACAAGCTGTTTCTCAGGTAATTGTGGGCGGTTAGTTCTCATCTAAATTCGTCTGCCAAATTTATTATAGACTGCTATGGTTTAATTAAGTTTTCTTTGCCTTGTTTACATTTAATAGGCCCGAGCTGGAGCAGACGTGGTTAGTCCGAGTGATATGATGGATGGTCGTGTAGGAGCCATTCGAAATGCTCTTGATGCTGAAGGTTTTCATCATGTTTCTATCATGTCCTATACGGCTAAGTAAGTCGATTTTTATTAGTGGTGATTATCCAGTTAATATTTAATGAAAATTTTGTCATCTTTAAGCGCATACAACCATGTGGCCAAAAGTTTCTCATATAAATTCTATAAGTTGCTCTTGCTGAGATCTATACACGCGTAGAAGGGTTTTTCTGCTGTTGAGTGTACATACCGTAGATATATTCAGTCGGATAGTAGTTGACTAGTTGGTTATTGACGTGATTCAATTTCGTTCACTGTTTTGACAATTTTTAATATATCATGTTGCAAACAGGTATGCAAGTTCATTCTATGGTCCATTTCGGGAAGCGCTGGACTCAAATCCACGTTTTGGTGACAAGAAAACGTATGTAGTTCTGTTTAGTTAAACGTTATTCCACTTTAGATTAATAAAATGCATCTGATGCTGACTTGGCATATAAATCTGGCTTGTAAAACACAAGTTATCAGATGAACCCGGCAAATTATAGAGAGGCTCTAGTCGAGGCAGGTGAAGATGAGTCTGAAGGAGCCGATATCCTCCTGGTTGGTGTTGCTTGCTTTATAGTTTTTAGCATTATGCATTGAATGACAAAAACTCTAGTTCTGAAACTTTGCAAACGGTTAACAGGTGAAACCTGGTCTGCCGTATCTGGATATCATAAGATTACTCCGGGATAGCTCTTCTTTGCCAATCGCTGCATATCAGGTAGATCTTCTCATAAGTTGTTTCCTTATCTTGTCATTTCATTCCTAGACAGAAATTCTTTGTCCCACACATTGAGCTTCTAGTTCTTAAACATGGTCTTTGTAACATCTTCGTTGCAGGTTTCTGGTGAGTATTCAATGATCAAGGCTGGTGGTGCTCTCAAAATGATTGATGAAGAAAAGGTTATGCTTGAATCGCTGATGTGTCTACGAAGGGCTGGTGCTGACATAATCCTCACATACTTTGCCCTGCAAGCTGCCAGAAGTTTATGTGGTGATAAGAGGTGAGATTTGGAAACTGGGAGATTGTTTACCGGGGAAAGGCATCGAAATTTTTTCTTGAACTTGTTTTCTATTTGGTAGTTGAACTATAGAACCGAGTTGAATTGGAAATGAGGTGTAATGGTAGTCGCTTTTGTTACAAAAGTTGGGTGAAGGAATGTAATATAATGAAAGGTGTTTACCGTCTAAATATTTATATCAAGCACTATATCCTCTTTGTTTTGATCAGAGTTCAACTCTTGCCTTCTCCCTCGGATGAAACAAAAGAAAGGTATGTACAAAAGTTTATTGCATACCTGTAAGAACAAGACTATTCATACTTGCAACATCAGAGTACTAAAACTTGCAGCATGGACCAGCTGAAAATGCTCCTAACTGCAGACTCGCAACATCGGAGTACTACAACTTGCAGCATGGACCAGCTGAAAATGCCCCAACTGCATCCCTTTACATCAAAAAAATGAAAGGGCCCGTCTTTCCCTGTACTAGTCCCCCTAATCCTAACACCAAAATTTAAAGAGCACATTTTAAGCAATCTAAACATTATGCTTGTGCCCATGGAAAAAGCATTTTGCACCACCGGCACCTGATTTTTCCAGATTACCCACGCTCGTTGAGGTATCTTTCTGCGATAGCGGCATGAGTTGCTGCCCCTATCGGCAAAACATCTTCGTCGATGAAAAAATAAGGTGAATGACCTGTGTGAAAGGAACCCAAGGTCTCGTTCCTTATGCCAATGTAGAAGAAGCCGGCAGGGATCACCTCTGAGTAGAAGGAGAAGTCCTCAGCACCCATCATTGGTGGCACCAACCTAAAGTTTGTTGGACCCAACAAATCCATGGCTACTTTCCTCACGTGCTCGTGCATCTTCTCATCGTTCACCGTCGGGGGATATATGGTGTTCTTGTCTTTGAAGAAATCCACCGTTGCCGAGCATCTGTAAACACTTGCTTGTTCCACAATTACCTGTTTGAGGCATTGATTGTGTCAGCTTAATCCTTCAGATAGTTGTGTAGCATGTTAGATTATCAGTAATTCTATAGAGCTACAAACCTCTTCAATTCTTTGAAGAAGATGGTAGAAGCTTGTGTTAGAGAAAGCCCTGAGAGTCCCACCAATTACCACACTATCAGGTATCATGTCAAGCTTGTCACCTCCATTAAAAGCTGTCACGGACACCACCTGTTGGATAAAATATCAAGCAGAAAGCTGATCAGCTATCACATATTCACGTTTCACACACAGCAGAAATTAAACGAAACTAAAAGCAGTACTACCTGAGAGTCGAGAGGGTTCGCTTCGCGCGATACAATGCCCTGTAAGCTGATCACGGTCGCGGCAGCTGCCAAAACGGCGTCAACAGAGTGGTGAGGGCTTTCGCCATGGCCCGTCCTTCCGGTGATAACAGCTCTGAAGAAGCCACAGCCAGCTAGCAGAGGACCAGACCTCGACCCAATAATGCCTGTGGGGTGCTCGTGGGACACATGAGCTGCGAATATGGCCTCCACATTCTCCAAGGCCCCATCTCCAATCATTCTCTTTGCACCATTACCGGCTTCCTCTGCCGGTTGAAATATCAATACTACAGTCCCCTGTAGAAGTAAATCCGGTCAAATCAAATCAGAAATGAGTGGGGTTAGCTAAGTTATACGTTCGGAAACTTCAATGTAATCGTTTATCATAATAATTGATGTAATGAATTCGTTCTAATACACTATAAAAGATTTGGAAAGAGATTTGAGGCTGAAGGGTTTTAATCATCCATCCAAGGTAGCCCAAGCTTTTCAATAATAGTTAATCAATTCTTTACCAAACCTTAGCTTAGAGATGGACCGAATACTCGAACCTACATTTATATGTAACAGTACTCATTCTTAATTTGAATGTAAATTGAAACCTTCATTTTGACCAATATCAGCTACATTAGCCAGCTGGCCATCGATTTAAGCATTGGACTGTAAAACAGAGACCCAGGACCAGCAAGAACAGACACATTATTATATTCTGAATCCACATTTATAACATGTATGACCGGCACAGCCCTAATTAAACCCACGTGCTTCAATCTCACTCTGTGACAAATGCAACTTGACATTCTATCTCGTATGAGTACAAACTATATTAGTACAAAGACGACCGACAATTGATGGTTTTTTTTTTTTTTTTTTTTTGAAGGGACCATTGATGGTTTTAAATACGCAGAAATTAACAACCATCAAACTTATTTAACCAAAATAACAACCATTAATCTCAATTACCCTCTAAATTCTATCATTGTCTTCCCCTGGTCAGATTCAATCGGTATGACCAAAAGATATCAAAGCAAAAACAACTCCAATGTTGTCCATACAATGAAATGAGAGCACCTTGTCATTTCGACTTTATAAGGACAATTAACAGTACATAGATATATTCAGCAAATAAAGAAGTAAACGACAATGCAGTATGCGAAATGGGGTCATTCCAAAGGTTCAAACGGTTTGAGAATTTGGTTAGGATTATACTAGATCTGAAATAAAAAATAATGTGGTTTTCATATTTACAGAAGAGTTTACCAGCAGACCAACTTTTTTTCTTCTTCTGAGAAGACCAGCAGACCAACTTTAGAAAAAAGCACAGGAAGGAAATGACAGAACGAAGAATGCATGTGAAATACATAAAGCCATGTTTGGGCACCGTGTAGTTGAAGAGCACAGTTTTTAAAAGCAACTCTACAACTATTGCCCTAGCTTTGCAATAAGTTAAGTTAGTTAACTGAAGTTCAAAGCAAAAGACAAAACCACTGCCACATTTGTCCAAAAGTGTGTAACCATAAAAAGTTTTAAATAAAAGTCGATCAGAAGCTTTTAATTTGAAGCCCACCACCCAGATTTACTTTTAGAGTTAAACTGTGATGAAGAAGAATGTGAGAAATTACCGGACCTTCAAAAGGTATTCACGGCTCTTCAAAATCTTGGCAGCACCTAAAAGCATGGTTACATGTGCATCGTGCCCACAAGCATGCATTTTGCCGGCTACTTTGCTCTTGTGCTCCCATTCTACAGCTTCCTACAACATTTTCAATATTCTTCTCCTCATTGTTCTATTATAAATAAATAAATAAATTTCTTTCCCAAGCTTCAATGAGACACATTAAAAACACGAAATTTAACTTATCAAATAAATAAAAACACAAACAATTCTCTTAAAAATAGTGGACCATAAACATAATATTCTCTTCTATCCATATGCTTCTGACAAATCATAAGATACTTCTGACAACTAAAATATCTTAAGATTTATCATAACGACCGGAGTCAAGTACATATGTGTCAGTATAAACAATCATTACAGGTGTTTCTGTAATTACAAAACGACATTTGGTTAGATTTTTTTTCAAATTTTGATATCCGTGTGTCAAGTATATAAAAAAACTAAGAAAACTAATCATAACTAACTTAATTTTAAAATTAAAATTTGTCATTTCTTGTCAAATGTAAGGATGAAAAATTCCAAATGCAAGTTCATTTCATACCTAAGCAATCTGAGCTAACTTTCCCCAAAAGATTTTATGAAGGAAATCAAGTATACAAAGAAAAAAGAAAAGGAAAAAAAAAACCCTAGGTAAAACTTTTTTTTCTTTCCGTTTTTTAAGGAAAGAACAGTTGAATCCTTCTTTTATTCAATTTGAAGTTTAATTGAGGCAGTACCTGAATTGGTAGAGCATCCATGTCAGCTCTGACGGCCACAAACGGCGGACCTCCGGTTCCGATCCAGGCTCGAATACCGGTGGTTGCGAGCGGAAACCGGTAATCAATGTCCAAGCGGTCGAGCTCGGCCCGAACCAACCGACTCGTCTCGACCTCCTCGAAAGCCAGCTCCGGATGCTCATGGATCCTCCGCCTAATCGTCTTCAACCACTCCACGTTCTCAGGCTGCTTCGCGAAGCTCAGCACCGATTCCGAGCACGACGTCGTCCAGACCTCGCACGACGGCAGCGGAGATGTCGTCGTTGGAGTCGCTAGGGCACGGTGGAGGCGGCTATAATTTTTTTTGGCGGCGGCTAATTTGGGGCTGCTTGGCTTGCAGTTGAGGCAACAGTCGACTTCGAGCTCCGCAATCGGACGGCTGTGATCTCCCGGAGCAGATGGCGTCGGCTCCGCCGGGACTATCAGAGAGGTGAGGATTAGTGCTGAAAATAGTATTATTTTATTGGAATTCATCTTCAGAGATTGAGAGAGAGAGAGAGAGAGAGAGAGAGAGGAACCAAAATGGGAGAAGGAGACTTATGTGGGTTGGGGGGGAGGGAGGGGAATTTAGAGCACGTGGGGATAAAAAGGAAGGGAGCCAGGAATTTAAGCACGTGGTTGAGAATACGACTGAAAGTGGCTACGTACCGGCGGATGTGGGGTCCACCGGTTCTGGCGATCCGGTTCACTAAGACGCATTGAACGCGCTGTTATTTTCGATGTGGTGCTTCTATTTTCTACTATTTCGTTTCTGAGCCCCCCTCGATTTTCTTACTATTATAGAAATGGCATGCATTTCGATGGCAGATACGAATTGAAACTTTTTTATATTAGAATATAAGGATATCTTCACAAATGGTGTATGAATTTTAGGTCATTCGACATTTTGGTATACAAACTTTCATAACTATCAAAATGGTATATCAAGTTTGCTCAAATCTTTCATTTTGATGCACACCGTTAAATTTTCAGTTATCTTTGTAAAAAAAAAAAAATTCTATTATCTTTCTTTTAGCTTTGTCGATTTTTATTTTATTTTATAAAGATAACGGAAAATTTAACAACGTACACCAAAATGAAAGATTTGAGCAAACTTGATACACCATTCTGATAGTTATGAAAGTTTGTATACCAAAGTGTAGAATCGCCTAAAGTTCATACATCATTTGTCATGTTTTCCCTAAAAATTATATAATGGGTTCATATAATGATATAGTTAACATGTTTACCCCTGTAGCTTAGTAAAAAAATCCGGCAAATAAGTTATGTGATTAACAATTAAATTTTTTTATGTATTATTTATATCTGGCACAAATTAATAAATCAATTACTATTTAAAAAATTGACGATGAATAAATAGTTAATGTGTGATAATATCATGTCACACGTACCTAAAGAAAATACTCGTTGTTGCTTTATGTATAGAGCCATAGGCCTAGCATGTGTAAGAATATCATCTCACCCGCAAGTCATGGATAACCAATCAAATAATCAGGTGTAGTAATCAATGCGAAGAGAAGTGGTGAGTATTAATAGTTCCACGGACATAATGGATAAAACACTGTTAATGTGTCATGCTTCATGGTTAATTACTATGCTTCAATTTGTTTCATGTGATGAAGACTAATTACATGGACAACTAGATGTCCCATCAAAGAAAAGTAAAGAAAACCATGAGCGGAGGGATAAAGTGTTTTTTTTTTCTTTTGGATGCTGAGGGATAAAGTTAACTAGTTAAGGGATATAAATTGGTTTGGACTTTGGACTATAGGGGTGGTAGTGTGTAGGTGATGAAAGCTAGACCTATTTTAGCTCCAAAATAAAAGCTTCAAAATAAGTTTTTAGAAAATTCAAATGTCAATAGGACATCAAAAAATAGGTTTTTTTCTTCTTTCAAAATGAATTATTAATTATTTGATGGTGATACTGATTGATGATCCGATCAGTTTGACACACTCCAAATCTCATTTTTCACGTATCCTGACAGAACTGATTTCAATATGTTACCAAATTTTCTATTGACTTCTGACTTTGAAGTTTGAACTGCCAATTAAGGAATGAGGATGCCTTACTTACAAGGCAATGTTAATTAACTAAATATAAATATAAGGGCGTTGATCCAATGCACAAAATGAGGTCAATAAACTCTCACTTATTTCACTAAGAGATTTTTATTCTCATTTACCCAATTTAAGAGCAAAATGTCAATTTTAGGTTTTGAAAAATCAAGAATTACGCATTGCCACTAAACTCTCTCTCTCTCTCTCTCTCTCTCTCTCTCTCTCTCTCTCTCTCTCTCTCTCTCTCTCTCTCTCTCTCTCTCTCTCTCTCTCTCTCTCTCTTACTGCCACTAAATTCCTGTGGCCAGATTTGAGTTGAATTGAGATGTGATATTTGGAAGGTTTGTAGAGAATTGCAAGATGAACAAAGCCTAGTCTGTCTCCCCTTCTAATTTGACTGGAGTTGGCCAGAATTTGAAAAGTATGCCGAAAAGGAGCCAAAACTTATTTTCTTAGATTCATTGTGTATTGTGAATAACATGGTGCAAGACATATATGGTTGGAAAGAGGGTTCGAAGACGAACAAAATGAGATAAATTTCATGGCCGGACAAGGCGACAACTACTCCACAAAGTTCTAGCGTCGGCAAAAATGAAATCTGGGTCTGGAGCTGATTTTTCGAGTTTCCAAAATTACAAAATTGTCACTGACTTAAATCTTTTATAACTTCTTTGTTATAACTCCGATTTTGGCGTGCCATATATCCACGGACTTGATTTAACATCCTCTAAAACTTTCATAAGAAAATTTTCTTTAAAAAATGAACAAAAAAAAAAGTCAACTTTTAGTTTATTGCCCCCAATAAACTTTTATTGCCTCCTAATAACAGGTTTTGAAGTGATGTAATCTCCTCATCTTCCTTCTCAATCAAATTTTTATTTGTCTAATTTTAAGGAGATTAGTCCTACTTCCTAATGCCCAAATTTTATTGGTTCTATTGCCCCCCCCCCCCAATAAAAGGTCTTGAATTGATGTAATCTCCTTATTTCCTTCCTCAATCAAAGTCTTATTTATCTAATTTTATGGAGATTAGTCTTCATTCCCTCCAACAAATTTTTATTATCCTCCAAAAAACTTTATTGCCCCCCAAACAGGTCATCGGAGATCTCATAGGTCACCTGAGACTTTTATTGTCCCCCAATAAACATTTATTGAGGAGCAATAAAAGTTTTTGGTGACCTATGAGATATCCGACGACCTCTTTTGGGACCTCGGACGAGGTTTTCAGAGAAGTCTGCCAGTCAATCAAGGGATTCCAGTGGTCAGTGATCGGAGTCCGGTGAAGTCTGCTATGCCTTTTCTCTTTTCCATTTTCTCTCTCTATGTGACAAATGGTTGAAGGCAACATAGTCTCAAAAATAAAAATTAAAAAATATATAAAAATTTAATTGAGTATTAGAGAACAACTTATAAGAGATATTAGGTAAGTGGGGAAAAAAAAAAAGTGAGTAGTGTAAAGGGGAAAATCCCTAGAATTAGTGTAAAGGGCAAAACCCTAAAAGGTTGTATAGGTGATGCACCTATGTAAACAGTAAACCTCGAATCAAGTATTTTATAAAGGGGATATATATATATATATATATATATATATATAGTGTCTTTCTTAACTAAGGATGTCTTTACCTAAGTTTAGGTATGGATTTGATGTTTTTGGCCACTTTTTCGATCACATGTTCACATCTTAACCGTTCAGGTTTTAGGCCCCAATGTATAGATCATTTCTGTAAAATTTCAGTCAAATTGATGATCGTTAAGGCATTCAAAACTGCAATTTACAACAATATACACGAACGGTTCCAGTTCGACAGATTCGGTTCGTTCGTGTAAATTGCAGTTTTGAATGCCTTAACTATCATTAATTTGGCTGAAATTTTGCAGAAGTGATCTATACATTAGGACCTAAAAACTGAATGGTTAAGATGTGAATATGTGATCGAAAAGTGGCCAAAAACACCAAATCCGTTCTATAAGCTTAGGTAAGGATATCCTTACCTGAGAAAAGTTATATATATATATATATATATATATATATATGTACAATTTTTGGGATTTGTTTAAGTCGCTATTAGAATTTTTATTTTGCCATAGCACCTCTCTTTTGGCACACCACTAATCCATCTAGTTGGTTTCCTTTTTGGCTAGTCTTACTCTTTCTTATAGTAGATTTGAAAATCAACAAGTTAACTTCCGGATCTGATTATCTGGCGACACAAAATTTCCCTTTCGGCTTGCTCAGCTTTTAATTTAGAGAAATTTAGTTTTGGTGTAGTTATAGGCTTTAGAGCATATTTAGCGGACTCTCTATTTTGGCTCCTTAGCTATTTTGGATAGCATGTTTATTTTTTTATCTATTTTAGCAGCTGCACTAGACTTCAAAGTGGCTCTCTATTATAACTTTTAGCTATTTCGCTCTTTATAGAGAGCGGTATGAGGCTCTCTATAATTTTAAACATTCAATTTAAGTTATTTTATGTAATTTATAAATACATTCAAACTATTTAATCTTCATTTAAAAAATAATATAAAATTCAAAACTAGCTAAAATAGAGAGCATTGATGCAAAAGTAATTATAAAGTGGCTAGCTAAAATGACTTTTTAGCTACTTTAGCTAAAATTGGACTCAAAAATGGCTTGCATTGTTAAATATACTCTTATACAGTAATTTCTTTTCCTCTTCAAAAAAATAAAAAAAACCTCATAAGTTTATTGTTCGAGTTGATTTGACACATCACTAATCCATCGGTTGGTTTCATCTTAGTTGCGTTCCTATGGTAGTAGTTTTCCCATTAAATTGATCGACAGTGTCCGTGTAGACTATATCTAGAATAAGAACAAGAGTAGTAATGTAGTATATAATGAAATGTACATCAATAATATAATTAAACTTAATAATTATGTTAACTTAGCTATCAGCGACATTGTGACACTATAATTTACTTCACCAACAATACGCTGAATGTGCGGATAAAATCAAACGTTAAATTATAAATTTTGCAATCGAAGTCAAATCAAACTCAATAATGGAGAGTAAATCAATCTCAATAATAGAGGGAGTCCATAAATTTCAACCAAACAGACCTACTCCTTCACAAAGCTATCCATTCACTTTCGAGGAGATGGGAAGTAAAGAACAAACGATATATTTGGATGTACGTAGCCCTAGCTTAGTTTGTGCATGTTCGTCCTTCCAGCTTATATATCATCGATCTGAAACCACAATTGGAGCCGAGTCCGAGCATCAAGCGGAAACTGAGTCGATCATTATGAAGACTAGTGACTGATTGGGGGTGACGACTGAGGGTCGTCACTCGTCAGATAGCCATATTTGGTACAGCTGGTGGTGGTTGTCTTGGTATAAATAGAAACATTTAACAATCAGAGCCAACCCTATTAGGATGAAACCGAAAGGAGCAGCCATCATCGATCTAGAGACGAAACCCCACCCCCCCCCCCCCCCCCCCACATGAAAAGATTTCAAACAATATCCAATGAACAGTGAGACCCTTTAATCGTTTTTGTCGTGCTTGCAGCAGCCTCGACTTTTCGTTTTCGATATCCTTTCAGTTCCTGCTTTTAACCCAGAAATCCCAAACACGTTTCTTACTGGAGATGCAAAATATCAGACCTCAACTTTATTTGGAAGTGCAAATTAACCTTCTTTTTTCCACTGATCACAATCACACGTTTTAACTAATGAGGATGGCATGAGGACAGTTCCATACATATATGATCAAGTCAACCGTTATCAGGTCCCCGTATAATGAATAGACCGTGACAGTTGTATTTAGGGTTTTGGTGTATTGGCCAGATTACAGCTTAATATGGTCTGTGTTTTGGTTACTTTTGGATCCTGGACTCATGATCTTGATTATTTTCATCAACAGGTGAAACTTTCTTTTTAAGTTTACATGTATATCAAATTGATCGAGTCAAACCTAATCGCCGCTTATATTCAAAATCAAGGTGATCGATGAGGAGTTGGAATTGAGGTAATTAGCGCGAGAATCATTTCCATTTTTGGCACGAAGCTGACAATAAAATATGATTTGTATATATCGCTATACTCATGGAACTAGATTACAATCTAATCCATACAGATGAATGAGAAGATGACCATATATACAAACCTTGTTTCTGGAGAGAGGCCGGATTGGGGTAGTGTTATGGTGCTTTTTAAGACTACTAGTAAATGTGCTAGTTCCATGCTCGCTTTGATCACTTTATACAATCGTATTGCAGGGTTCCGCAATTATATATTCCTGGGTCCTGCAATAATTAATTCTCATCGTGAACTGGGACATGATTTGTCGGAAAGAGTTTCAGCCGCCCACTACCGATCGATGAGCAGCTTAAAGTATCACTCAAAAGTGAGTCACGTGTCATATAAAAAGTCTTGGCAGTTACTTCTCTAAATATTTTCTGAAGAGAGGAAAAAACTAGGTAATGGGTATAGGAGGCCTCTCAATATTAATACAAAAAAGAAAATCCAAAAGTGAGGGTTTCTAATATTGTAAAGATGTTTAATTTGCGAATTGGAGACTTGAGAATTATAATTTTATGTTTCACCAATATAATTTGAGAAAGAGAGAAACTCTATTGAGAGAGTATTTAGTGCATGATCCACATGCACTAATATAAATAAACGGTTGGATAATAATAAGTACATTTTTTTTGTTATTAAAAAAAAAAGATTGTCTACAAATACCAACGATTGATATCTGCTTAATATGCTGATTCACTTACACCATCAGTGCATATAATAATTTTTCAACCCTGCTAGCAGAGCGGGAGAAAGAGCTAGAGGGCCTAAAATAGAGTACATTTTGTTGGAGTTCGTGGAAAATATCAACGACGTAGTTATAAAAAGCAAACAACAACAACAAGATAAGATATGGTTGAATATAATTAGTTTGATGATTACTCTTAGAAAAAATTAAAAAGCCACTCGTTGAATCAACCAATGGTACCAAGATTAGGTGCTTGAAAAGTAAGAAGATAAAATTGATCAATTCGGATATTAACACATGCAAACTAGGACCTATTAGTTAACCAAGCTGCATGTATATGCAATTAGTTTACTGAAATCTTTAACAACTTGGGCCTGCTTGAAAGTGACTGAAGCTCTTTGTAAGAATCCGAACAAATTAATTAGTTGCTACCGTTGTAGTAATTGCCCAAAACCCTAATCACCTCAGTTTGCTAGAATAGAATCTAATTTGCCGAGAAATAGTTGTTCCTTTTTTTTTTTTTTTATGAATCCTCAAACGAGGAAAAAAGATTACAAGTTTGCGGTAAGCACTAAAACTTACTGCATATGAGAATCACAATGAGAAAACATCAGTGCAAACGAAAATAAGGGAAACCTAACATATCCCTAGTACAAAGAGATGAGGCGAAAGAAGGAGTTGAGTCCCAACTCCCAACAGATAAACTCAGTAGAAGATGATCCATAATTAGCAAGTGTATTTGCAACTTGATTTCCTTCCCAAAATATATGAGACGGCCAAAGTTGCATTTGGGAGATTCGATGCAGGCAGCTTTCTCACTCCACCTTTAGTTGCCAAGGTACCAAGTGCGGGGAACAAAGAAAATTAAGAACAAGAGTTGAGTCGACCTCCAATCAAATATGCTTCCAATCTTTTAACCAAGGCAATTCAATTGCTTTGACGACTGCCATTACCTCTGCAACCACTGAACTTGGAATATCAAGCTTAGAACAAAAGGCACATATAACCGTGCCTTTATAATTCCTATAGACACCCCCCATAGCCAGCAAGATTAGAAGCACAGATCAAGCACCATCAGTATTTATTTTTATCCAACCATATGTAGGAGTATGCCAATTAACCTCACTTATACGCGGAGCACGATGTGGCTTGCATGAGACCCCACATCTCTTGATAATACAAAACTCTTGGCATGTATTAAGGGAAAACATCACAAATGGTGTATGAACTTTAGGTCATTCTACAGTTTGGTGTACCAACTTTCATAACTATCAGAATGATGTATTAAGTTTGCTCTAATATTTCATTTTGGTGTACGCCGTTAAATTTTCCGTTATCTTTACAAAAAAAAAAAAAAAAACTAACAAAGCTAAAGGAAATATAACGATTTCTTTTTGTTTTTGGTAAAGATAACGGAAAATTTAACAGTGTACACCAAATTGAAAGATTGGAGCAAACTTGATACATCATTCTGATAGTTATGAAAGTTGGTACACCAAAATATAAAATGACCTAAAGTTCATACACCATTTGTGAAGATATCCTCATGTATTAAACATAGTACATGTTGCCAATCGACCCGAAGCATTAATACTACCACTTATTAGGCGGCAAACTTGAGGAGCTGCAGAAAGATGACCATCATACCTAGCCTTGTTTCTAGATTGCCAAATAAACCAAAGAGTGGAACAAAACCCTGCAAACCATAACTCCCGCAACTGTTGACTTCGCCCAGCCCAAATTTAACAAGTCTAGAACAGAGCTAGGAATGAAAGAAATATCAAACCTGTCACACATAAATTCTCAGACTGATGCAGCAAAGGGGCAGCGGAGAAAAATATGCTCAAGAGATTCACCATTAGCTCGACAAAGAACACAAGAGGATGCCAAAAAAATTCCCGCTTTCGAAGATAGTTCTCTGAGATTCACCATTAGCTCGACATACGAGGAAGAACATGCTTCGACCATATTACCTTACCCCAAGATAAGGGGGGGAAATGAGGACGTAAGAATTGGAAAGCATCCTTTGCAGAAAGCTTTCCATATTGAAATAGTTAGATGAATGGTGATGAAGGGGTCCAAAACAACCTATCAGAAGGATGGGGTTCCAAAGAGATGGGAACTCGGAGGACCATGTCACAAAGGTCCAAAATTGAAATAGTTAGGTGAATGGTACTGTTCTTTACAATATTTTAATGAGGTCCTAAATTGAAATATCTCCTCGATCGAGTAACGTGTGCATGAATTATAATACCACAGTTTGATCACTTGATGGAATATGTATGTATGCATGTGTGATGATGGAAAAATTCTTGTGTGGGGGTTGACACGTGGTGGGGCCTTGCGACCCTCCAATCAAAAACTCAAAAAATTTCTGTCTTTTTCGAAATTGCCCCTAATTTTTAATATAAAATATCTAAAGTACCACATGTTTAGATACTGATTGGTCAGTCTCATTGCTACGTGGTTTAATTTGAAATTTAATTTGATTAGATCAGTTGATGATGATGGCTGGCTAGCCAGCGAGGCCTACCTCTCGAGGAGTACAAGATTTTGTAGATCATGAAAGAGATTCATTTGTTCGGAGTAAGGCCAAGAGTGTTTTTTTTTTTTTTCTCGATCACAAAGGCCAAGAGTGCTTTTCACTAAAATAGAATAGACGATCGATCGTATTCCTAAAATACTTAAATGCATATATGCTCCAAAAGACTTAAGTACTTGCAACAAAATTAAAGATTGAAGATCACTATCAGGAGTTCTTTTAAAGAGGGGGGAGAGAGATTGAAAGTGCTCTTTAGAGCTACATAAAGCACTTGATGAGTACTTTAGAGACCAAAAGGAATCACTTGATGAGTACTTACTCTAGATTTGTGATACCGGTGAATGAAACACTTGAGTTTAATGTTGGCAAGTAGAAAAGATTCGGAAGAAGTAAAATCATGTGTTAAATCACTTGTGTGTCTCAAATTTGGAATAAGAATTACTTGTAATCACATTAAGGGTAGGAAGAAGTTATTAATTAGAGCCAAGGCTCTCGCGGATAAAACCAAAGCTCGACTTTCTGGCTGGAAAAGGAAGCTCCATTCCATGACTCGTCGTGTGCAATTAGTCCATGATGCCCTCGCGGATAAAGCCAAAGCTCGACTTTCTGGCTGGAAAGGGAAGCTTTTTTCCATGGCTGGTCATGTGCAATGAGTCCATGATGTTTTTCAAAGTATGCTTATTCACTCCTTCTCCGTTTACTAATTGCCATCATCACTATTGAAGCACTAATCTTCTTGTGCCCGTAATTTCATTTGGTCTAGAGATTTGGCCGTAAGGATGAGATTTGTACTCCTAAGGATGAGGCTGGGCTTTCGTAATTTGAAGACTCTTAACCCTGCAGCTCTTCTCTCTTTGACTGGTTGAACTTTAACTACTTCCTCTTGGTCTTGTTTTGCCTATTGTCATTTTTCAATTGCCCTGCACTTGATTAATCGTGTTCCCATTGTTGACAGGCTTCATGCTGGGTTCCTGCATGTCGAATTTTTTGACATCTAATGTTGCTTCTTCTATTTCTGGTCGGGAGTGGGTTTTGCCTCACAAGTTTACCCAGTTTTTCCCTCACAATTTATAAATGTTTCTCTCTCACTTGAACCTACAAATGATGCTCTAATTTGCAAAAATTTTCCTAACGGGTTGTTATATTTTTTTGTATGCTTATGAGCAGGTCCTTCCACGCTTTAGGAGTCATCCTCGGGTCTACAATTTGGCGAGGTTTGATTCCACCTCGCTACTCTGATCTATTCTAGCTTGGCAGTGATTTCATAATAAGCTGCCTACTCATGATTAACTTTAAAAGAGGGGTATACCTATGGTGTCAGTTTGTCAACTCTGTACTTCTGCATATGGAAGACTACTCATCTTTTTGTTAATTGTTCTATTGCTCAAAACATTTGGCAATGGCTTGCTTGTTGTTTTGGCACCTCATTAGAGTACTTAATTGGATATTTATCATATACTTATTTACATTTAATTGAACCAAAATTACAATTTAGTTTAACCAAATTTACAACATTAACAACAAAGTTATCACATTGTTTTACACATTTATATATAATTGAACTAAGTTACTACATCGATAACAATTTGTTCATAAACTTATAAAAATATCGTAGGTGGAGTAATTACCTGTAATAGAACTAAAATTACCCAAAAAATAACTATATTTACCACAATGACAACAAAACTGTTGTCATATCTATAAATGAGTGTATCACACACATACAGGTACCGTAGAATAGGATGATGAAACCGTGATTTACCTGACATTTTCCTCATCATCTCTTCCTCTTTCATCTCTCTCTCTCTCTCTCTCTCTCTCTCTCTCTCTCTCTCTCTCTCTCTCTCTCTCTCTGTTTCCTCCCCTTTTGAAACATCTCAAAACCATCATCCTCCCGAGTACTCTTTCCTTTGTCTGCAGACTCTTTCTGCATGGAGAATATTTCTGCCAATCAAATTTCACCATTGATCGAGATTAGTAAATAAATCTATGATATTGATTTGGGTTTGGGTTTTATTAAGTTTTTAAAAGTTTTAATTGACAGGTGAGGTTTCCGCGATATGTCAAGAATATTTCTGTTTACACTCGGTTTATCAACCTCCATTTCATCAAGTCATAGCCGTTGAAGGGAGAATCAACATAATGATTAACGAATTTCTCATTATTAATGTGTTGTTATCTTGAGGATATGTTAATAGGAAGAAGGCATCATAGCAAAAGAATGTTTTGTTTTATTTTCTTATTAAGGTTAAGATATATAATAAAGATGTCATTCCATGCGTGTACTGGTGCTCATGGATTAGTTTTACTAATCCAACTCGGCAATTGTTGGTTTCCAGACTTTCACGTGGTGCAACATGTTAAGACTTATCCATTTAGGAGTTTGCATGCAAGATTAGCATTTAATGCATGAAGGACTGTAATAGAAGAATGAAACCAAAGTACGTGGTCTTTTTGAACTAACTTTGATTACAGTTGGATAAGGACTCTAATTAACAAGAGGAAGATTACTACCTTGTGAAGGAGACTAGTACGTGGCCGATATACATCACATGAAGATAGAGTTTTAATTGTCAAAGAAGTTCCAGAGATGAGCACAAGAGCTAGATTCGTGAAAGGCTTCCACAACTACAAGCAAGTCCACCTCTATATAAAGAAGCAATCGACAACAGATGAGACACACACAACTCCAGTCAAAAACTCCATTATGGGTTTCCTTTCATCTTTCTTAGCTCCAGATTAGTTTCATTGTCTTTTCAATTCCTTAGTTGTTAGCTCTACTAGTTCAAGTCATTTCCCTTTGTTTCCTTGTTACCTAGTATGATTTCTATTGTTTCCTTTGCTATTTTTTGGTAATAGTTGATAGTTTTATGTTTAAGCCGTTTATCTTTTCGCTCTTTATTTTACCGCTCTTTCAATTCTTGCAGGTTACTTTATTGCTCTTTACTTTCCTCCTCTTAGTCTAGAGTTTACTTCTTCGCTCTTCCATTACTGTACTCTACGTTCTTTACACTAGGAGTTGTTTTAAAGGAATTTGGGTACCAATCATCATTTGCCTCATCCATTGAACAACCCGAAAGTCCTTGTTTCTAAGGCATCAAACCCGCATCCGAGATTGTTCCTTCCTCGACTTTCAATCGCTTAATGAAGTCAGAATCATGCACACTACATCTACAATTGCACACTTGGCCTCTTGGTCGTGTGCTGGCACGCCCCTCAATCTACTCATCAAGAAGGATGTTTGTTCCTTGATCTCTCGGCTATCTCGGCTGAGATGATTTTTAGAGGCAACAATTTCAAATCTTTCTTCAGAGACTTTTAGTTGTAATTTGGATTTTGGGATAAGACTTCAAAGATTTGAGAGAGAGAGAGAGAGAGAGAGTCCCAGTAGCTATGGACAACTGAAATATGTTCGTTGCTTGTTTCATAGATGGCAAAAGCACAGACTCTGTAATTGCTAGATGTAAAAGAGAAGGCAGAGAATATAATGAATCGGTTTCAGAAGAAAAATTCAAGGAGAATCACCGCAAAAACTCGACGGTTTTGAACTCCAAATCTCCTCCTCTAGTGGTGGTTGGACGAACCACTGTCGGCGTCGTCTTCGTATTGTCAATGCGAACCAGTTTCAGCTAGGCCAATGCCCGGAAGCTATCGAGGAGGGAGAAATTTCCGGGTCGGGTCATGTTCTCTTCAGAGTTTCCGCAGGGCCACCATTTCAAAATTCCTTTCCATTTTGAAATTTTTAGAAAATTCATTTAGTAATTCTATTCCATCTCATTTCCGAAAATCATAATAAATAGCTCAATTTTCTGAAAAATTCTTCGAAAATTTCCAGAGGCTCATGGTGATCAGGTGTATCAACCCATATAAAAAATTTGAGACGTTTATCTCCCCATGATTTGGCTCCCCTTAGGAAAGCATAAGTGTATAATAGGTTGACTCCTTTGATCAATATGAAAACGAAGGCCAATCGGGCTAATTTTTTTACATGATACCTATTAATGCGCATTGTGTACATAGATAATGTCAAATCTATCAATTTCCAATTTTGATTATTTGGATCGCAAAAAATTCTTATATGTCTACTAATATTGTCTAGCATGTTTATTGGCTGTAGGGAAAAGTATACATTCCAAAATGAACAAGGTGGAGGAAATAATATTAAAAAAATTCGACCATTAGATGTGATCAAGGAGGGGATATATGACTATAGTAAAAGAATTACATGTTTCATCATCGTTTCAGCCTCGATCCACGTGGTCAACCCTAAATCCTAATTACCCATCAAACTAAAATAATCGTAACCACTTCCTCACAACTTATTTTTTTTGATCCGTCAGCTCTCACACTCTCATGGGGACGAGGTGTATCAAGCCATGTAAAAAATTAGGGATGTTTATCTTCCTGTGATTCGGCTTCCCTTAGGGAAGCATAAGCGTATATGATGTTGACTTCTTTGATCAATATGAAAACGAAGGCCGATAGGGCTAATTTTTTTGCATGGCACCTATTAATGCGCATTGTGTACATAGATAATGACATAATGTCAAATCTATCAATTTCCAATTTTGATTATTTGGATCGCAAAAAATCCTTATATGTCTACTAATGTTGTCTAGCATGTTTATTGGTTGTAGAGAAAAATATGTCTTCCAAAATAAATAAGGTGGAGGAAATAAAATTCAGAAAATTCAACTATTAGATGTGATCAAGGAGGGGATATATGGCTATGATAAAAGAATTACATGTTTTTCTCATCGTTTCGGCCTCAATCCACGTGGTCAATCCTAAACCCTAGTTACCCATCAAAATAAAACACTTAAGACCACTCCCTCACAACTTATTTTATTGATCTGTCAGCGCTGACACTCTCGAGGGAACGAGGTGTATCAACCCATATAAAAATTTGGGACATTTATCTCCATGTGATACGGCTCCCCTTAGGAAAACATAAGCTTATAATAGGTTGACTCCTTTGATCAGTATAAAAAAGAAGGCCGATCGAGCCTATTTTTTTACATGGTACCTACTAAGGCGCATTATGTACATAGATAATGTTAAATATATCAATTTCCAATTTTGATTACATGTTTATTGGTTGTGAGGAAAAACATTCCAAAACGAACAAAGTGGAGGAAATAAAATTCAGCAAATTCGACCATTAGATGTGATCAAGGAGGAGGATATATGGCTATGGTAAAAAAATTACATATTTTTGTCTTCGTATTGGCCTCGATCCACGTGGTCAACCTTAAATCCTAATTACCCATCAAACTAAAATACTAGTAACCACTCCCTCGCAACTTATTTTCTTAATCCGTCAGCGATCACTCTCTCATGGGGAGGAGATGTATCAACCCATGTAAGAAAATTCGGGTGGTTTATTTCCCCATGATTCAGCTCCCCTTAGGGAAGCATAAGCATTTAATAGGTTGACTCCATTGATCAACATGAAAATGAAGGCCGATCAGGCTAATTTTTTTTAACATGGTACCTACTAATGCACATTGCATACATAGATAATGTCAAATCTATGAATTTCCAATTTTGAGTATTTGGATCGCAAAAAATCCTTGTACGCCTACTAATGTTGTCTAACATGTTTAGTGGTTGCAGGAAAGAGTATAACTTCCAAAACAAATAAGGTGGAGGAAATAAAATTCGGAAAATTTGACCATTAGATGTGATCAAGGAGGGGATATATGGCTATGGTAAAAAAATTACATGTTTTCGTCATCGTTTCGACCTCGATCCACGTGGTCAACCTTATATCCTAATTACTCATCAAACTTAAACACTCGTAACCACTCCCTCGCAACTTATTTTCTTGATCCGTCAACGCTCACACTCTTGTGGGGATGAGGTGTATCAACCCATGTAAAAAATTCAGGACGTTTATCTCCCCGTGATTCGGCTTCTCTTAGGGAAGCATAAGCTTATATTGGGTTGACCCCTTTGATCTACATGAAAACTAAAGTCGACTAGGTTAATTTTTTTATATGGTACCTATTAATACACTTTAAATTCATCGGTAGTATCTATCAAATCTATTGATTTTTAATTTTGGGTTTGCGGATCACTAGAAATATCTATGTGCGTATTAGTGTTGTATAACTTTTACATTACTTATACAGCGACATGGACTTTTTAAAATAACAAGGAAGAGGAAATTGGATTTTTTCAAACCAACTGTTAGATGAGTTTATTGAAATATTTTATGTTTGTTGTAAAAAAAAAATCAATCAATTCCATCATCGTTTTGACTTCGAGTCAACCGATGACACCTTAATAACACTACATTTATTAATTCCCGCAACTCCTTCAATACATAAGACTTTGGGCACAAAGACCGTTGGATGCAATTGTTGAGATATTTTATGTTCATTTTCAAAATAGGGTTAAATACTGGTTACTACCCTATGGTCTAGGTCCAAAATCAATTCAGTCCATGGACTTCTAATTTCATTAAAAACACCCTTGTACTTTTAATTTTGATCTAATAGGTCCAATTCATTAATATTCTGTTATAAGTTCAAGTTATAGTCAGATTATTTGTTGAAAAACTATCTATTTGATAGATTTCTAATAGTAGGACTCGCTCCTAAATTGACTATGCAAGTCATCTCAACACCACATCATAAAACATAGACCATATAAGAGCGACGTCAACAAGTTAAATGACTCAATTGTCGGAAGACTAATAAATTGGACTTATTAGATCAAAATTGAAAGTGTATGGGTGTTCTTGATGAAATTAGAAGTTCAGGGACTGAATTGATTTTGGACCCAAACTACATGGTAGTAATCAGTATTTAGCCCTTCAAAAGATTATCCACTTTTGATTTTGTCTGAACAACGATAATCTCGGTGAACCACAATGTCATCATTAACTCTAAACACTAAAACACAATTTTCCAATCCATCATGAATACTATAAGAGCAGTTTTATGACCAATTCTCATATGGTATACCTCTATTACCCATGTACAACAATTCGAGGGATTTAACTTTGACGGTTAGTTTTTCCAAACACTTAAAATGTTAAATTTATAAATAAATTTTAATCAAGTCATCGTTAACTAGAAAATTTATTTATTTATTAATTTTTTTTTTTTTCAAATTTCATTTTGATGTTACTAATGTCTTCGAAACGAGAACAATATCTAACAAATTTTTGGTAACAAATTCAATTTATTATATTTTTTGAAAAAGAAAAAAGAACAAAAAATAAAAAATAAAAAAGCAAAAGGAATGCGGTGGTTCTAACCTGAGCTGCTGCTGCCCTTCCCTAATACTATGTGCCTTTAGCCACTGCACCATCATTGTTATATGCCCTTTATTATCTTATGTTTAATTTCAGTGGCTAAGTATTTTTATTATCAACTTATTCGACCTCATCCATAAACCCCCTGTGAAATCATTTTCGGTCTACTACACAGTTGTCCAACTGTTCACCCATCAAATATGCTCAAAATTTAACTCCGAAGTCCATATATTCTAAATCAAACACGATCTGGCTTCACTCTTGGCTTCTTGATCGAGTCCTTTCACGACTACTTGATTCAGTCGACGTTGAGCGACGACGACAGGGAGATGACGGACTGCAAGGGATATGGATTTGTTGCCTGAATCAGATAGGATCTCGTAGGGGTTGGTGGTCGTTTGGGCGGAGGAGAGAAGGAGGAGATGTGAGATTTGATCAGTGCGAATTGCGAAACTTTTGTTGAGACTTTGAACTAGATTTAGCATGGAAGAGTTAAACTTTGATCAAGGAGGAGATGAGTTTGCCATTGATGGATAGTTACCCTTCTATCTGTTTCTACCTCTCAACCTCGGTCCCATTTTTTGCTTCACAAACTCACACTAACGTAATTTTACACCCCATATAAGATGTTCAAGTAAAGAGTTTAAGAGAACGCGCCTCACGTGCGGAGAAAAAAAAAGAGGTCAGATCGAGAGCGCTCTCTCCCGGCCTAAGGCCGACGGCTCCCCTGCCGTTGCGTTCCGGTCTGAGAGGGGATGAGAACGGAGGCTAGTAGAGTGGCTTTGTGGCGGAGGTCTGGCTCTAGGATGGAAGTTGGCGGCTTATGCTTGGATGGTGGCGGAGGTATCAGATCTGATCCCTTTCTTCGTCGATCGTGGGTGGGAGCTGGCAAGGTCTTCCGGCGTGGTACGATTTTCCGACGGGGCTCGATTTACCGGTTGTTACAGGTGTCTCGGCCAAGGATGGATGCTTGGCGGTGGCTGGATTCTCGTTTTCTTGGGGGGTAGTGCAAGGTGGAGGGACGGCGGTGCGTGCAGAGACTGGAGGCAACCTTGGTGGATCGCGGTGATGCCTTGGTGGATTACGGCGTCATTTCCTTGTGGGAAGTGGTTGTTGGGCCGGGCCTTTGTGCTGGGGCTTGGTTGTCTTGGTTTTTATTTGTGTTTAGCTATGTTGATTTCTGTTTTTGCTTTGTCGATAATAAGCTCCAACCATGTTCTGGTTGGGGGCAGTGGCCTGTGTGCCAGTCTATGCACTTTGTGTGCCTGGTTTGCTCTAGGTTGACGGCGAGTTCCTTGCACTTGCAAATGATCGCAACCTTCTAGTAGCAGTAAATTGTCTGCTCTCGGCAGGCAGCGAGTTCCTTACTTGGTCAAATGGTCGCTGCCTCCTAGTAGCAGAGTGAAACTAAGTGTCACTTGATGTTGTTTCCAATGGCATCATGATGGAAAAGCTATGCATATGGTAGTTATGCTTTGCTATAATTGAGTTGCAGTCCAAGTTATCTTTTCGTTGTGCCATCGTTGCGTTAAAGTAGTTAAAGAAAATAGAGTCGCCAATAGAGCGCTCTTTGCTAGTCGTTGCTTTGTTGAGTACAAGCTTTTTGTAGAGACTCAGGATAGTATTTCAGGATGTTCTCTAGCTACTTATTGTAATCAGGGGTTTAAGCTCAATGTCCCCCCTTGTATTCGATAGTTTCTTTAATTAAGGCTAACAAGGCTTGAAGGCTGCCGCATCGCCCTTTTTCTAAAAAAAAACTCACACTAACGTTAACTCTAAACTCACACTAACAGAAAATGGATGGCCAAATTTGCTCCAGATCTACTCAACCATAGATCAACGGCAAAGAGACCCACTTAGATAACCACCCAAGGTGGATAGCAGAAGTTTTGCAACTTTCTGTGGCTGATATATATCGACTTCAAACCCCAGAAAGCATCTACTTTTTTTTATGAATCCAGAAATATCAAGAAAATTATCCAACCCAGCTCGCCTGGTAGAGGCCAGCTAGCTTTCAACTTTTTAGGAGAACAATTCAACTCTTAGAGCAAATACACCAATAAACCAAGGGCAATTGCTGATTTGCTAACTAAATTGGTACAACCAATCAACTATTTATCCAAAATTGGCAATTGCCTGCAGCTTACACAATGCACCAATGAAAAACAATTTACTTGCCAATCTACTATTCACACTTCAAATTTGAATAATTCATTAATCCAAAATAATGCTAAACTTATGATTTAATTAATTAAAGAATTAATAATGAGATTAATCATACAATATTAATCTAAAAACTTATTTAAAGAAATGAAGAATGAATTGATGGAGAGGTAAGATTTTTAAAAATTTTGGTGTGAGAAACTAAGGTGAGGGACGTGGTATTTATAGAATTTTGAAAATAAATTTAAAATTTACCTTTAACCTTCAGATTTATTTTTAGAGTGAAAAAAAATGTTACTAATTGCAGTCGTTAGATCGAATGATCCAAATGTTGATATTAAATAACCATTATCAAATAGGATCAGTAAAAAAATAAAAAAAAAGATGTTGGCAGCAGGCCCATGTGGCACTTATCAGTTGGGCAAACGGAGAGGCAATTGTGGCACTTATCAGTCATCAAATTTCCTAGGCATGTGGCCCCCCAGGTGGTCCACTCCAATTGCCTGGGTAGAAATCTGCCGCTGGATTACCTAAAAATTGATTTTCTCCAATTGGTCCTCTAATTACCCCTCTGCTGCATGTGCTCTTACTAACCGACCAAGGAAAGATCATGAAAGTAACTCTCAGATGAAGACCTTCGAAAGATATTTAACACACAGTTTAGATTTCTAAATGTAACCATTTGATTGCCTTTTAATGAAGAAAATAAGCATCTAACTTAAATCAATTAGCAATAGATGGAGAGGCTTAACATTTCACATTCTAATTCTCTCACATATAACAGGATTCAAGATTAATAAAACAAAATGTGGACAAAGTGACGTGAAATATATGTGACTGTTAGGTTTAGTCGTTTAGATTACAACACTCTCTTGTGACACATAATAAAGAAATGTAAGCATCCATCCTCGAACCAACTGACAATAGAAGAAGATCGAGGCATAATACTCCACATTTTTTGCACCTGTTAAGTGTTGCTTGAACCTGTTGACTAGGATTGAAACCCAATTGGTCAATGTCAAAAGTGCCTAAAAAGCTAGACTTTCAAAGTTGGAAAGTTGGACTTCACACATATCTATACTATTATTAAGAGAAGAGAGTTTACTCTCCATAATAGAATTTTTGTACAACTATAACCTTAAAATATTAATGAACTTTAAAACAAAATTAATTAACACAGACAATAATGTCCATTCATAAAATAGGATATAAATAAAAATAAATTCTAGCAAAGATAGGAGGAAAAAAACTCCCATTATTTCATATCTCTCCACACACAGTGTATACCTTGTTAGTATCAGGGCTGCTCACCTGCGGGACTCAATTTAAGGGACAAAACAGGACGAATCAATTTAGGCCGTTGGATTTTAAGTGAATAAATCCTACGGATCTAATGGCAGCACAGTTTCATTCCAATTCTCATATGTTCATCTTCTTCCCTCATCTCACCATTTCACAGACTCTGCAACCCAGCTCTATTCATCTTCTTCTTTCCTTATCTCATCATCCAATTTTGTAAGAGCCTCACATGCTATTCTTTCCTCATCTTCCATAGGACTGGTGTAATTTGAATTCAGCAACATGTAAACTAAATCCAACAAAAATAGAAAAATAAAATATCTGATCTTGAGAGAAAATCAATCACAATATAAGAAAAAGAAGAACCTATCCTACAAACAAGCATGGGGATGCTTTTTATATCCGCTGAAATCGAGTAGGAAAGTATGAGAAATTAATTTGAAGATAGACCAATCCCATGAAGATAAAAGAGCAGAAGTGTAGATGTGTTTTAAGAGCAAATAGCAAGGTTTAGAGAGATATGAGAGGAGAAGAAGATGAACATATTTGGGTTTAGATAGATATGAGAGGAGAAGAAGATGAACATATTTGGGAATGGCTTAGAAAGGTGAGAGGTGAGAGGAGAAGAAGAACATATCCGCAGGAGTTGGATAAGAAATGGGATGAAATGCTACTACCATTAGATTCGTAGGATTTATTCATTTAAGATCCAATGGCTGAGACTGTTTCATCCTATTTTGTCCCTTAAAATGTGTCCCGCAGGTGAGCAGCCCTGCTGTTAGTATAACTAATTTACTATTTACTAAAGTTCCTACACTGTTTCATAAGCATTGTTCATCAAAAGACAGTTTTGCCCTTGATTTGACTAAAATTACAATTCTGTCTTTTTTTTTTTTACAATTCTGCCATACCCTTTTATTTTATTTATTTATTTATTTTTTTAAAGAAAAACCATTATGTTTTGTATTTGTAAATTGCTATAAATCATGAAAAAAACATTTTTTGTTGTATCCTATTTGTTGCTAATTTATTATTAACAATAAGATAAATCATATTCTAAGTAGCGCCGATGTTTTTTAGATTGCGAGTATTTATTTATTACATCTAAAACTTTGAAAAAAAAAAAACAAACGCACGGCAACGCGGGGGTCAATATACTAGTGAGAGCGAAGGTACATGTGCGGTGTAATCTGTTGGAGTTAGTTCTAATATATGCGTAACCAGAGAATGTTTCCTAATTTTACAATTTGGAAATTCTGCGTTTGTACAAAAAGAAATTGCTTCAAGAAAAATAAATGTCAGCGATACTTTGATTAGATTGTCTTTAGTAGTTGTTGATACCTAAATTTCCACAAGTTCAAATTTAACGAGTGATGAGCGAAAGGAACGAGTCATCTCCTTGCTAATTGGGCCTTCAAGCAAGCCCATTTCACGTCGAAAGGAAGATCTCTATTTAGCAAGTGATACGCGAAGCACAAATTCTCAAACGATTGACATGCATTTTCAAAGGAGCCAACACGCTTATTTAACATGCGATACGCGTAGACCCAAGCTACGTTTGGGGTTTATAAGGAGGGATGTGGTGTGGAAGGTAACGGATTCTGTGAGGCCTATTGTTAAGATAAGGCCCATTAATAATTTTGGGCTTGGGGACCAAAATTCATGCTTGAGGGGCTAAAATCTTAACAAAGGCTAGTAGAGAGATGAATGCAGGCCCAACAAAACTTAAAGCCCACTAGAGCTATTTCCTTATCCAAAGTCCATTACACCAGCCTTTAGCCCAAAGCCTGTTGAACCATCTTTTCCCCCAAACTAGAAACGTGTGCTGTTAAAGTTGCTGCTGGGATTGGTGCTTCACCATTTTTGGCAAGAACCCAGAATCCATGGATAAACTCTCTTATTCATATGCCCAACAATCCCGTTTCAATTTCCAATAGCCCTCAAACTTTGTGATTACAATTTACAATAGCAGAAAGTAAGGGATTAGAATCCTCAAAGATCACAGCAGCACAAAATCTGGGATTGCCACCGTCCTATACCTATACCATCGACCTTCACTGATCTTATAGCTAGAGCAAGCTTTCACTCTTTTGGTTTCATGGAGAAAACAAAAACTAAAAGCTTTAGGATTATCCCACCTAACTAAGAATACCACTTCAAAACTCCCGGTCCTTAGCACGGATCTTCCCCGCCTATCTCCACTATAAAAAGCGGGTTCACTGCCGTTGGAAAAGAAGCCACAACAACCCAGAAACATCAAGCAAGAGATCAAGCTCTATCTCTGAATCCTTAACCATCAATTCATCCCAATCAACCTTAACCCAAAACCCAGAAATCATGCCATTGCTGGAACTCTCTTTCTCTGTTAAACTCCCAGGCATCTAGCTCCCACACCATATCTACATATAAGTTCTGTTCTCGTGAAATCAACTCTGATCGCTACCGTTATCATTTAGCCCAATAGCTGCTGTTATCATCTAGCCCAATAGCCGCTATTATCATCTAGCGGGTTATAACAAAGTTGTTCTCAGGTCCAACCTTTGAACAATTTTGGGCCTAGTCTCGCTTAATCAAGAGAGTTTTGCTGCAAAAGGTCCAAATCACAAAATCACCCTCACAATAGTTTAGTCTCAATCATAAAATAAAATGATTTGCTGTAATGCGCTTGGAATAACCGAAAATCAACATGAAGTTGGATTGCATGCTGAATGCAACTTGTTAAAACTTAAATTCTAATGTGCTTGTGCTTGAACCAAGCTATTGTTGGGCTCAAGATGACACTAGAAGCCTTTAAAAAATTAAAAGAAAAACCATATCATTAAGCCTCAGAAATTAAACAAATGAATTCAATTTGAATAGAAATATGGATAAAGAACAAATAAAAATAAATATGAATGGTAATGCCGTGGGAAATAGGGTTTGGGGGAACTCAAACCCGATTCACTCCTCTTAGGCCGCCTCAATTTTAAAGTGTTACTTTAATGATGTAGTAGGTATATGACAATGGTTTTTTTTTTTTTTTTTTTTCTCTTGAATCCGTTTTGATTCACTTGTTATATTTTCTAAGTTGTAAAATAAGATCATCTTACTCGTATTACTATTTGATTCTCTTTGATGAGTTTTGATATTATAGAAGTAAAACATGCTTTATGCGACAAATACTACAAAAGAATTTGATGATTTCCCCAAAAAATAGTAACCGGCTATTAACTCCACTGTTTTTAGTAAGATAAGACTCATAAGAGTAGCTGTAGTCAAACAAGCATGCACATCTGTCAAAGTTTCCAAACAGTCAGACAATCAAAGTATAAACAGTTCCATATCTTAGTTTTGGTAAAGTGGTAAGATGAGTAGCACAAGTTGCCAGACAATTGAGTCAACTCCAATGTCTCATCCACAAGAAGAAGAAGAAGAAGAAGAAGAAGAAGAAGAAGTGGGCAAACAAGCCATAAGTTTAGCCAATGTCGTGATCCTTCCGATGGTTCTGAAGTCAGCTCTTGAACTCAACGTCATAGACATCATCTCGGGTGCAGGCGACGGCGAGTCACTCTCACCTTCCGACGTTGCGGCTCAGCTCCCCGCCAAGAACTCTAACGCCCCGGCTGTTCTGGACCGGATGCTTAGGCTCTTGGCCAGCCACTCTATACTCAAATGCTCGGCCCGGACAGGATCAGATGGGCAGGTAGAGAGGTTGTATAGTGCAGGACCCATATGCAAATTCCTTGTCAAGGATCAAAATGGAGGGACCGGGTCCGTTGGTCCTCTGTTTCTCTTGCACCACGATAAGGTTTTCATGGAAAGCTGGTAAGTTCCAAGCTCACTTTTGGGTTAGTTGAAAGTGCCTTGATGATATTTGACAAAATGCCGATGTGGGTGTGTCGGTTGTTTCTATGTAATGCTATTGCTGTCGGTGAGACATGTAAGGTTTGAAATATTATCTATTAGTACACATTTATTTGTGATACATTCACGGCCATATTTTAAATCTTTCGTATGTTTATTTATGTGTGACTTTCTAATTGTAATCAGGTTCCATTTGAATGATGCTATATTGGAAGGGGGAATTCCTTTTAATAGGGCCCATGGGATGACAGCATTTGAGTACCCAGAAACAGATGAGAGGTTCAATCGTGTATTCAACCAGGCCATGTCAAACCACACTACATTGATCTTGAAGAAGATACTAGATGTTTATAAAGGATTTGAGGGGATCAATGTGCTGGTTGATGTGGGAGGTGGAATTGGTGTTACTCTTAATCTCATCACCAAAAAGTACCCCCACATTAAGGGCATCAATTTTGATTTGCCACACGTCATAGCTGATGCTCCTTCTTATCCAGGTATTGGATTGAGCATAGTTTAATGCTTGCCTGCAACTTCTGTTTCTTATGGACTTTGTGCTCAGACCAAAATATAAGTGGAAGAAATGGTTTTGGTTTTGTGTAGGTGTGGAGCATGTTGGTGGGGACATGTTTAAAAGTGTCCCACAAGGAGATGCTATATTCATGAAGGTAGCCTTTATATTCTTGCTCCTAAATCACTGCATTCTCTTACATTCCTTAAACGCATTTGAAGATAGATGATGCAGCCTTTATATACTATACTTGATTTTTGGTAATGCTCTTGTTTATGAAAATTGCAGTGGATTCTTCATGATTGGAGTGATGAACATTGTTTTACACTTCTCAAGAACTGTTGTAAATCTCTCCCTAGCTCTGGAAAAATGATTTTTGTGGAATCAATTCTTCCGGAAGTACCTGATAGTAGCGTTACATCCAACATTGTCTGCGAGCAGGATTTACTAATGTTTACTCAGAACCCAGGAGGGAAAGAGAGGACCAAAAAAGAGTACGAGGCATTGGCACTTAAATCTGGATTTTCTCGATTGGAAGTTGTTTGCTCTGCTTACAACAGCTGGGTCATGGAGTTCCACAAATGAGCAAATCCTTGCATCGGTGCAGTCTGAGAACGTGCTTGTTATGTAATAATCGTAGGCTATAACAATGGTCTAAATAACTTGGGGCATCAAGAGTCCTCTGTTGCGCTGTTGAGTTCCGACGTCTGTGTGTTTAGATGTAGGCCGAGTTCGTTACCCGCTTTGGTTATGGATGTGGCTGTAGTACTTTGGTTGTATTGAGGTTGTATGCGTCTGTTTCTCCTTGTTTGATTCCAATGAATAGTCATTTTCTTTGTTGCTAAACTGGTTTCGAACCTGTCTGAATAAACATAAGGTATTATACAAAACAAGTCATACATCATACTTATAGACTACCAAAAAACATGCTCTTAAATTGGGTCACAGCATATTATTTCTGAATCAACTGAGGCGCGCTTAATTAAACTGCAGCAACTTTTCTAGTAGTCCCGAAGAATTAATCACCGGTAACATGCCCAAGGGCTGAGAACGCTTGCAAGGCTGAACTGTAATCCTCTCCACTCTCGAGCACAGGCAAATTTATAAGAAGAAATTTGATCAACTTTAGTTCAGTTTGGACTTGGGCTGAGGGGCAGCTCTCGTTGTCATCTAAACAAGGATTAGGGTTCACTTTTCCGACATCACCCTGGTAATCTTGATAGGTTCACATTTGTAGTTCCTCCAGAGCAGGGGAGCTTCTCCGAAGGCAGAAAGCAGTGGAAAGCATAGCCGATCTGTACCTCCGCTTGTCCCTAATTGGCAAATTGGACAAAACTTGCTCCATAACATCACTTGGTAAGTTGCTAATTTTGTCCAACTCCATCTTATAATTTCGAACGGGATGGGTGATTCTCGCTCCATCGATCCGAGATATTCAAGTAACGATAGAATTGTAAGCAAAACTTCAACTAATAGCAAAATTTTATATGGTCATATACAAAAATTGAAGCTTTACATTCTGTCTTAACTACGAAACTACAAGCTTCCATGCACAGTATACACTAAAACTACCATGAAGATGCAAAAAGTACCATCTTAACAGGATTGAATTTAGGCTCTTCAATCAGGTTGGATTAATCTCTATATTTATCTGTGATATTAGCTTACCAGAAGTAATAAACAAACAAAATTGAAGTCTTGCGAAGTGAATTAGAGGATTTCCTAATTCCATTTCACTCTACCATGAAAAGAACACAGGTCCACAAGCAGCATACATTTGTTAGCAATTGGAATGGAATGAATCTAATGCAATTTGCATGAAATCAAAATACGGAACTTTATGGTATCACCTAAAATAGGTTTTGGGTTATTTTTGGAATGAAATAGGCACATTTTAGGGGATGTTGCTGGATGCTTAATTTTATGCCTAATTTCAGTGAATTCCCTAATTTCAATTGATTTTTTCGTTGTTACTTTGTTGATGATAATATGAACTATGAAGAATAACAAGTTTTGTAATAGTTGTTGGTCATTGCAATGCAAGTTTTTTAATAGTTGTTGTCATTGCAATACAAGTTTTGTAATAGTTGTTGTCATTGCAATAGTCTAACTGATGCAGAGTAAAATGGGGCAACATCAAATGCATTATTTTATCATTTAGTTATAAATTCATTTTTTTTTTTTTGAATAAGAATTGATATTATTAGTAATCACACCATGAAAACAGGTCGGAGATCAGAGTCTAATAAAAATTATATAAGAAAATCTGGAGATCCAAATAATCTATCTAAGCCAAACTAAACTCATTAAATCTAAAAGTACGCTCGTTAAACAGCAAGCCTAAGCTAAGTAAGAATTGTCAGAACCCATCCCGAAAATCCTTTCAAATTTTCAAGATGGACTCTGCGGGGCCCACTTTTAAGAAAAATTCGACAGAACTTCCCTTAAAAGTGGACAACCCAACCTGTGAGAAAAACGACAAAAACAAATTTTTCTAAATCCAAGATCCCACAACATGCAGTCATCCTATATTTCACAACCACCACAGTTATTAAGCAAAACTCAAGCGTAAAGGCAGTAAAATTTATACAATACAGCCTCTTAAGGTTATCAGAGCAATCTACGATAAAATCAAATATATTACATGAGGTAGGTTAATATTAACCTACGAAAGACAAGTGGCAGAACTGGTGCTAAGCCTCGATCCCACGCCGAACAGCAACACTGCGAACTGGGCAAAGGAAACCGAAAAGCCCAGGGGAAAGTAAGCGATAAAACGTTAGTTGTGAGTGGAGAAAAATATTTAATTAAGAAAGAAGTGTTTCTCACTTTCCCACATTTATTGTTTAGAACGTTCTTATGCATGCAATAGGGAACTAAAGGTTTTTAAATCACTTTCATGACTAAGCCAGCCCCGTTGGCTTAAGGGAAGTTCGACCGACCCTGTTAGTCGGACGAATAAATAAATAAGTAAATAATTTAAAAGGTATGAGGAAAAACGTCATCACCATACAATAAAATAAAGTGAGCTGCTAAGGCTCGGGTCGGAGTGTCCCACACTCAAGAGCATCCCATGCTCGGCTCTACTCACCCACTAACACAAAGTAAGTAGGGAGGAGTACCAATAGGCTAGCTAGCAATAAAGTATATCGACCCAGGTATGGTGGGTAAAAACCATATGAAAATCGAGAATTTGTGAGATTTCCTCGAAGTCTCACAAGAAAGGAACTTAGTCCAACGACGTGACCCCGCACGCCAACATGATTCAAAATTATGAATCAATATACTAAAATAAAGTAAGTTTATAATCTCGAAGAAATCTTCCATTTCCGAAGATTTTTCGAAAAACCCGAATCTACTAATAAATAATGATACTTTCATTTTCAGAAATAATCTTATCGAAGATTATTTCTAATAAAAAGTTCGAAATGGAACGTAACCACTTCTAATCGGCAATTTGAACCATAACTAATTTCATAATCAAAAATCGAATAATATGCTTATTAAATAACAAATACTTTAAATAATTTCGTAACTTAGAAAATTTAATTGCATGCATGACTTTAAAATCAAACGTCCACTCACCGTATACGGCTAAGCTTGCCGTCGATCCGAACCCTCTTCGTAGGAATCCTCCTCACGTCCTGTACAATATAACGTTCATAAACCAATAAGTACAGGACGGATAAAAATTAAATCCACCAAAACCAAACCATATCCCAATTGTTATTATTTACTTAAAAATCTCCAATTTCACTTTTCTAACTTCATTTCTTTACTTTGAGCTTCCGATTAAGGAATTCCAGTATACGGATTATCCGTGAATTAATCAATGAATTTCACACCATAACGAAAACCATATCTACACTTCACGAAATTAATCCGAGGTCACCAATATGGAAACTACATTATATCAACGATTAAATAGCCAAATTACGACAGTCAGAAACCTGCCCTACACCACCTCACGCGCCGCCCACAGTGGCGGCGAGTGGCGGTTACTCGCCGGAATCAACCTCCTCCCATGGCCACCAAATTTCATCCACAACATCAATTGTACTCACTGGTCATTTCATTCAACTACCACACATCCAAATAACAATCAAAACCAGTCGAAATCAATGAATGAACATAAACCCAGAAATTGTCCAAGAACCCTAGAATTTCAATTCAACAATTCGACTTCTACACAGAAAATCGAGACACAAGGCCATAGGGGAAATGATCAGTGAAGAAAACCGAACCTTCGACACCGGTTTGGTGGCCGGAGACGACCGAAATTGCCGGAAATCGCCGAAAAACCCAATCTGCTACAGTGAACTTCGTGGCTCAATTCCGAGCTCCTCCGGTCCAGATACCGTGAAATGCGACCATGGGCATGATGAGGAGGAAGAGGCGAACCTAGGGACGTCTGGGTTTCGTCGTGGGGCGGCCGGAATCGAAGGAACTGGGAGGAGGAGGATTCGGCCGAACTGGAGGAGGAAGAAATCGGGGGAGAAGAGAGAGAAAAGGCCGGGTAAGTTTCCAAATTTGGAAACTTACCACAGTAACTTTCTATTTAAAGAACTTACTATGAACAGTAACCAGGAATAGTAAATTTAGTTTTTCGCTTATAACTTTCGCATACTAACTCCGATTTTTTACGAACCACGTATGCATGTTCTCGGTTTAACATCCTCTACGACTTCCATGAAGAACATTTTCTCAAATTATGACCCGAACAAAAAGTCAACTTTTAGGGCCACTAAAATCATATAACGGAGTAAAAATTAAGTGTAACTGACATCTACCGTCAAATTAATAAAAATCGAAAATTCTGGGTTCGGGACGTAACAAGAATAATCTGGCTTTCTAAGGAAAAAATCATTCATCTACTCTAACTTGCCATCACGCAATTGTAGTACAAACATCAACTAGAAACATCATAGAAAAGCTTATAGAAATCACTCATACTTTTAAAAGCATGAGTCCAGAATGTCTAAGAGGATACGAAAATCCTAAGCAAGTATTTTTTCATTCCCCTTACGGTTAGAGCTAGTACTTGCCTCTGATTCATCATCAGCCAATAACCTCGGCATCAGGTTGGTCTTCTTACTTTAGTTCTTGTCAGATTCTCCATCATTCTAGGTAAATTCATTATCTATGATATTTGATTGTTAATATAGTTTTAGAGTATTGTTTTACCTTTAATTTAGAATTTACTTCTATTATTAATTTATTATCATCTAAATTCGGTTTGAGTTGCTTGTCAACGTGATGTACTTGTCCTCTTATATCAAGATTACAATTTGATACTCTTTGGTAACTTAATACAATCATATTATTGACGTAGAACATACTTAATACCACAATATATACTATACAAAAGAACTATTCATGCTGATAACGTATTAATTACTCAATCTCTATGCGTGCAAACTCTCTCTCATCTCTCAAATTCTTTTACGTTAGTTTTACAATACGTTATCAACATGAATAGTTCTACCATTGAAACAAAATTGAGGATCATCAACCACATCTCTAAGATTGTGAATTGCCAACAAAAGAAGGATGATCGTTCAACTTACTATTTATAATCACTATCTTGCACGTGATTCTACATCGAGTAATGTTTTATAAATTCTAATTTTAGTTTATGTTTTTCAAGTCTTGATTATATGAATAAATCTCCTATGATGCATGAACCCCCAAATTTACAATATTAATTTATTTGGTTGATACATATATATCTGTCATATAAATTTGTTCATGTTTTTGAGATTGACAAAGGAAAATATGACATCACAAATCATTGAAGAGGCCAGTAGCCGTCAGAATTAGCCACCGCCACCTGCCTTATAGTGCAGACCAGAAGGCTCATGGATCAGCAGGTTCAAGCTCACCATCATGTTTTTCCTGACATTTGAACTCAGGAGTATGCATGCATGCATTTTGGAAGTAACGCGCGTAACCACTAAGGTAGGACATTAATTTGGTCGTTTATACCAAATGTTACATCTATGCAATACTCGTCAAAATTACGTCCATTATAATTCATTATGACATTTAAGGGCATGTAATTTAGGGCTGAATTATGTCATTATAATTCATTATGCTAGAAGCATCATGGGCTGAATTATTACGCGAATTATGATAGAAGTATTATGGGCTTAATTTTCAGTTACACAAATTTGAATCATGCCATTATAATTCATTACGCTAAAAGCATTATGAGCTTTTATTAGCAATTATTACATAAATGTTATGCCAGAAGCATTTACCTAATTTATTACCTCTCCATAATGCCAGAAGCATTAATGGGATTTGAACACATTTCCTTAGGTACATAATTGCTGCATAAATAATATTTATTTGGTCATTTATACCATATTTAATGTTACCTTATGCTGGTTACTAAAATTAAATCGGGTCTGTTATATTTCAATTAAATTTCATTTACATTATCCTTTATATCGATAATTATGGGTATGTAATGACGCATTATGCTATAAGCAATTAGCAATGCAAATGAATTAATTTTACATGTAACCGCTGCACTACTGACATTTATTGGTTCAATAAACACCAATTGTAATGCATATACGTTAGGTCAGTGATAATGAAATTGTTTCTGTTATAATTGAATTTATTTTGGTTTTATTGATAATTACATTCGCATTAAGTTGTTATCGTTATGATTTAATAATATATATTGAATTTGTTTATGTTATAATGGTGAATATTAAATGAGGTTAAGTTAGAAGCTTAAATCAAGCACAAAGTCACAACAACAAAACCGAGCCAGAAGCTCAGGCCCAAGATGCAAGGCTATCACAGAAGCTCGTCACGTGTCACCGTGGCAATGGTTATGAATCTCTTCAACCAGGATAATCCAGTTGAATGCGATGTCTAGAAAAGGTTCAGATGAGGCTGTGTACTTAAGTGAGCCTCGCTCCATCTAAATCTCATCATTCCTTACCTAGTCGTATTTAGTTGGAGTTTACCGAAATGGTTGACTAATAATATTTCATTCCTTGGCAGACCAGCTTGAGCCTAGCATGCCCACTCTCCCTCCGCAGGACCTAGCAGCCCAGTAGGCCTCCCACACCCTTTGACTCGCGCATGAAAGCCTGGGTCACGAGCTCGCAGATTAAGCTCCATATGCTTCACTATCAAGCCCACTCCTTCTTTGATCCAACAGAACAAAATAAAAGAAAAAATGATTTGAATCTGCTGAGATTTGAACCCAGTCAATGTGCATATCATTATGGCTATTGTGAATAGATTCACCATATTTAATATGTGTAATTAATTGTCAGAAGCATTTATTCACATAATTGTGTTATAGTTAATATGTTAAATTAGTAGCATGCAATTAATATCAACAATTGATTCATGATTCCTATTTATGCAATTTTTGAGACATTATTTGCTATATTCAATATCATTTTGTAACTTGTCTAAATTTTCGCACTAGAATATATGTGTAGAAAATGCAGGTACCTAATGAACAAGTAATTCATACATAAATCGAACTTGTAGTTTTAATAATGCCATTTAAGAAACTTGAAGTTTCCTTCATAAATTACCATACATGATAAAACCAGTAGATTTTAAATATTTAATCTGATTTGTCATACCATGTTGTCAGAACTCGAAGTTCTCATTTGTTGCTCATGGATTTTTCCAAAAAGCACTTACCACGATTGTTTATTTTTTGATATCAAATTTTACCAATTGGAAGCCTCCAAAAGAAACTATCTGAATTCGACATTTTACTTGCCTGATGCAAGACATAATTAGCGAATACTGGACGAGCTTGTTGCCCCTAGAATCTAAATTAGAATTGATTTGTGTTATCGATATAGAGTAACTGATCACTAGTCCCGCACTTGCTGTGCAATAGCGCAAGCTATAGAGTACTATGCCATTCGTGAAACTCGAAAGATTAACTTCATTGAATGATCATTTCCTATGGAGACCACTGGAGAGATAATCAAATTTCAAGCTGCTAGAAGATAGATCAAGGACCATAAACTCGAAAACATGGATATGATCGGCTCTTATGCCACATTTATTTAATGATAATAATTTAATCTTTGGATTTGTTTTTGGTGATTTATGTGTTATTATGGATTATGAAAATGTGGTTATGTTTGAATATATTTAATTCTATAAAATTATTTATACATGTGATCCATTAAATTAAATAAATGAGTAGGAATATCCTATGGGGAAGTTTGTGATTGGAGATATTCTCAACAATTGTAAATAATTGTGGATAATCATGTAAATAGATGTTGAGTGATCTTTGTCAATCACTACTGATTAGTGATTGATAGGTTTGTAATTGTATGAGTGATTGAATTGTAATTAAAAGTTACCTTTTGTGTGCACCATGTAGTCCTACATAAACCTCCTCATGGTGAGATGAATAAGACACACTCCATCTCTATGCGTCCAAACTCTCTATCTTCTCTCAAATTTTTTTACGTTAGTTTTACAACATGTTGTACTTAAATAGTTAAATTAGAATCTCTTTAGTTTCCATCATAAATTAAAATGATCTGTTGTAGTATTCCCCTATATCATGGGCTTGGCATAACTAAAATTCTAAGAGGGCTGCATTACATGTTGAATGCACCTTGTTGGAACTTAAATTCTAGGGAAAATTATACAAACAGTACCCGAACTAAGGCCGACTCCTAACATCAATACCCGTCTATACAAAATTATCACTTTGGTACCCCAAGTTTGAAGCCCGACCCAAAAACAGTACACGCCGTTATTGACAGTGTTAAGTCTTGTGCCACCTAGCATATTTTGAGGGATATTTTGGTCATTCCGTGTTTTAACCCAGATTTTTTAGTATTATTTTATTTTTGAATACATTGCAACTTCGTTTCTCTCTCTCAAACTGATCAGAAAGAAATTGAAATTGTGAATCCATTTCAATTTCAATTTCTAAGATTTGGATTTTCGGGTTTGTGGACTGAAGAGAAACGATGTCACCGACGACCACTAACAAAGCCAGATCGACGTCGGCCCAACAAGCCCTGCAAAGCAATGTGAAGCTGGTGTTCATCAAGGTCAGCGATCTCAAGCCCGGATAGGTGTCTCAGCACCTCGGCCAAACCCGAATCTACGAGTCCTTCACTGTTCACCTCTTTCTCTCTCTTATTCTCAAGTGCAGAGTCCTTGCACTCGTCAATCTCCTCCATTATCTGAGAAGAGTTTTCATCAATTTCCCTAAAACAACAAATTATGACTTCAAAATTCTCATCAAAATCAAAATCAAACAGTTTCTTTAGCACCTAATCCAAACTGACCTGATCGACTTGATCATGTCCTCCATTTCTGCTTGAACTTGGTGCTGTAATTTGGGTGCAATTCTTGAATTTGGGTTTGACTGAGAGAGAGAGAGTGAATTTAGATTGAAATGGCCCAATTACCCTTTAGGTTTCGCCATGTGGCTGGGCTCTTAACGCTGTTATAGACAGTGTGTACCGTTCTTGGGTCAGGCTTGAATCTTAGGGTAGCAAAGTGATAGTTTTGCATAGTCGGGTACTGATGTAGGAGTAAGCATTAGTTCGGGTACTGTTTGTATAATTTTCTCTAAATTCTAATGGCTTGAGCTTGAACCAAGCTATTGTTGGGCTCAACTTTCGGCCGCCCTTTGACACTACAAGCCTCTAAAAAACAAAAGAAAAACTATATCATTGATCCCCAAAAATTAATCAGTGAATTAACTTGGAAGCATGGAGAGGTATGGACAAAGAACAAAAAAAATGGTAACGTGGTGGGAAATAGGAGTTGGGAGACCTCAAACCCGATTTAAAGCAGCCTCGATCATCCAAATTGGGGGCTTTGTGAGAGCCAATTTAGGAGGAACTTTCATTATTTGAGTAAAGGTAGGGACACCAAAACAAAGCTCTATATACATTTGTGAATGATGTACCAATAATCTAGTATAACAACTCGTAAAAAACAAAAATATGGTCAGTAATGGTTTATTTTCATATAAACTCGTTTAAGTGGCTTGTTTATTTTCTACTCCACTGTGTTCACTAAGCAGGGCAAAATGAGTAGCACAAGTTCTCAGACAATTTACTGGACTACAATGTCTCATCCGCAAAAAGAAGAAGAAGAAGAAGAACTGGGCAAACAGGCCATATGTTCCGATGATTCTAAAGTGAGCTCTTGAACTCAAAGTTGTAGGCATTGTCTGGGGTGCAGGAGACAACGCGTCACCCTCACCTTCTGACTGTTATAACCTGAATACTCTTTGCACTAATACTCATAGAGTTGGAAGAATGGAACTGTATTATTGAACGTAAACTTTGGCTTATAAACCAAGCCTTACAACTGAATTCAAAGCATAAACAACCCACGTTAAGCACTCCTAGAAACGTGGTTTACTGAACAAAGAGTAATTCAAAACCTAATCTCTTATCCGCTAAAGTCTAGGGCTTCTTTAACAGAAAACAGTAAATGACTATGTAATTAATACACTAAACCCTGATAGATTTAGTACACTAACCCTAGCTCCATCAATTCCTCCCTTAAACTGCATTGCATCTAGCAAGCAATTTACTCATGTGGCATAGTGCACAATCCAAGCATGCCTCTCAACTTCTCAAACGTATCCATCTTCAATGCCTTGGTCATGATATCTGCCACTTGGTTCTGTGAGTTGCAATGTACCAGCTCAACCACACCTTCTTTGCAAAGATCACGAAGAAAGTGGAATCTGACATTTATATGCTTGCTTCTGCCATGCATGACTGGGTTTCTTGACAATTTAATAGCAGAAATATTATCACAGTGTATGATAGTAGGCTAGCTTTGTTTGCAACCCAGCATTTCGAGCACTCTTCTCATCCAAACTCTTGACAAGCACAATGAGCAGCAGATATAAATTCAGCCTTAGTGGTTGAGACTGAAACCACCAGTTGTTTTTTCCAACACCAAGCAACAACTCCATTACTTAGTTTGAAAACATACCCAGAGGTACTCCGTTGATCATCAATGTCACCGGTATAGTCACTGTTAGAGAAAGCTACCAACTCCCCATTACTTGCAGCTCCCTTCTTGTAGCAAATTCCCAAATCAACAGACCCCTTGACATACCTCATTATTCTCTTTATAGCTTGCATATGTAGACACGTTGGCCTCTCCATGTACCTACTGACCAAACTAATTACAAACATAAGGTCTGGTCTTGTCACCGATAGGTACAATAAGCTACCTACCATCTGCTTGTACAGTGTCATATCCACATGAGCTCCATCTTCATTCTTAATGAGTTTACAGCCTAGCACCATTGGATTCCTCACTGAGTTGCACTTTTCCATACCAAACCTCTCTAAAATTTCCTGTGCATACTTTCTTTGACTCAAGTAAATCCCCTCACTGTTTTGCACAATCTCCACTCCAAGAAAATGCTTCATTTTGCCTAGATCTGTCATGTCAAATTCCTGCTTCATTGAGGCCTTGAAAACTTCAAACATCTTTTCATCATTTCTAGTGAATCGTCCACGTACAAGCTCACAATCAATACTTTCCCTTCTCCTTGAGATTTGATAAACAGTGTGTGCTCGCTTGGACAACGTTCAAACCCTTCCTTTATGAAGTGTGCTTCAATTTTGCTAAACCAGGCACGTGGTGCTTGCTTTAACCCATACAATGCTTTCTGTAGCTTGAAAACTCTATGCTCCTCACCCTTTTCACATAACCAAGAGGTTGCTTAACATACACGTCTTCTTCCAATTCTCCGTGCAGGAATGCACTTTTTACATCAAGTTGCTATACACACCACTCTCTTTATGCAGCCAAGGCTAGAATCATCCGAATTGTGTCCCATCTTGCAACCCGTGCAAAAAACTCTGTATAGTCAATCCCGAGTTTTTGTGCGTATCCTTTTGCTACAAGCCTAGCCTTGTACTTGTCAACTTCACCTCGCTCATTAAGCTTCGTTTTGTATATCCATTTCACCCCAATTTTCCTTGCTCCCTCTGGTAAGTCAGTTAGTTGCCATGTACCATTCTTCTCTATTGCCCTTATCTCACTATCCATAGCCTCTCTCCATTTTTGACTCTTTGATGCTTCTTCGAAAGTGTATGGATTTACGGCAAAGTTAAAAGTACCATGTTTAGAGCTTCTTCTTCTTCCTCATACATTCTTTCTCCTGTAACATAGTCCCCCATCCAGTAAGGTGTGCTTCGATTTGTTTCTCCAAGTGGACTTGTATTCCTACTTTCAGCTGAGCTCGATGAAGAAAGGCTGGTCACAGCTGCTGCATCTGCTTACTCATGCTCTCCATTCTCTTCTCCGCTTTCATTGAGTTCTTGTTCTATTGTAATATCTTCCTCATCACCCCATTCAAGCAAGTCACTTGTGGCATCTTCCACACTTTTTCCCCAGTCCCAACTTTCATTTTCTTCAAACACCACGTCTCTGCTTATCACCATCTTTTTTGTGATTGGGTTAATTTGTTTCTTCACTTACACCCAGCAAAACACACCTTGAGCTCTTGGCATCCAACTTTGTTCTCTTAGCATTTGGAACATGTACATGACCAATACAACCAAACACCCGAAAATACTCTACTGATGGCTTAATGGCACTCCATGCCTCTTCAGGTGTGAGATCTTTCACCACCAAAGCAGGGTTTCTATTTAGAACATGCACACACCAATTCACTGCCTTCGACCAAAACTTCATAGGAATGTTCTTCTCGGATAACATACTTCTAACTAGATTCATAATTGTCATATTCTTCCTCTCGGCAACCCATTTTGCTGAGGAGTATAGGCTGTACTTAGTTGCCTTTTGATGCCATTTACGTTGCAATACTCATTAAATTCACTAGAGGTAAATTCACCACCTCTATCCATGCGTAGGCAACACACCAAAGAACCAGACTCCTTCTTAACTAAACTTTTAAACTTTTTAAACATGCTAAATGCTTCTGACTTTTCCGAAAGAAAATATACCCAACACTTTCTACTAAAATCATCAATGAAAGTGATTAGGTACCTTTTTCCACTGTTGGATTCTGGCATCACAGGTCTACAAATGTCTGAGTGAACTAGTTGCTGCTTTTGTGAGGCTCTCCAATGACTTTTCTTCGGAATGACATCCCTATGTTGCTTCCTAGCCAAGCAATCGGTGCATACTTTTGCAGGACTCTGATTGATGGCAAACCCTCGAACATTTTCTTGTAACATAATTGTGAAGACCCGAAATTTTAGTTAAATATTTTGTAATTCAATATTTCTCAAATTATATGAATTATGAGTTGTGAGTGTGATTCGAATGTCGTTATTTGAGAAATTTGGTTTCGAATGATTTTAGTATCGAAATTTAACATTATTTAGGGTTATTAAAATTGACTTATTTTTACGTAAGGAAATTGAGGAAACTTCCTTCATGAAAGTCGTAGAGCTCGTCGATACGAGTTCGTGCATATGCGGAACACAAGAATCGGAGTTTGTAGGAAGAAGTTATGACATTTAGAAGTTTTCGATTTTGTATATATATAGGTTACCATTTTTGGAAAAATTCTGAAAAATCAGAAAACCTAGATTTCTCTCTCTCTCTCTCTCTCTCTCTCTCTCTCTCTCTCTCTCTCTCTCTCTCTCTCTCTCTCTCTCTCTCTCTCTCTCTCTCTCTCTCTCTCTCTCTCGCGTGGTACCGAACCGAAAGCAAAAACAGAGCCAAACTTCTCCAGCTGAGTTCTTGCTTCTCCGGCCACCGTTTGACGCCAAACCACCTCCCACTGCTTCGCCTTGACCTTGCGCAGCTGCCAGAGGCAGCCTTGCGCCGTGGCACGGCTTGTAGCAGCGGCGGGAAGCTGGTTTTCCATTTTCGGCCGTTTTGAGTGCGAAGCGAATATCTCGAGTTCTCGACCACCAAATTTTGAGTTCTTTATCTCGTTGAACTCCTATTGAGGAGTAGAACGTGCAGTAAAAAGGATAGCACCTGAAGTGGAGGTTTTCACGCTCATCGGAGCACATATCGGTTTCTGCAGTTTTTCCGGCCAAACCGGACTGTTTTTGGTAAGTTTCGGCCACTTCCACTCATTTTCTCACTTCGTGTTAGTTATGAAAGTTTCTCAAAATGATGAAACGAAGGGGATGAGCTCAGCCCCGACACCATTGGTGGTGGTCGGCGGCGGCTCTGCCCTAAACTCCGGCGGCCCTTTCCGGCCACCTCCGGGGGTATCATGTGCAGTTTCTGCTCATTTTTAGATTCTACATGTCGATACGATCATTTTGATATATAGCATGCGAATTTTGGATATCGTATGAATTAGTTATGAATTTTACGATTTCGATTGATTTCGATCGCTCAATTTGTGATTTATGAAGTTTGGACCGTCCGATAGAATTCTAGTTTTGATATAATGATCGTAGGACTGTCCCGGTGACTTTGTGTGGTCACGAGTGAAGATCCGACCGTTGGATCTTCATATAAGTGTGTTTTTGAAAATTATACGCTAAGTTAATTATCGTTTTGATTAGGTATTTGACGGATTTGTTAGCGGACGATTGTGAATCGTATTTTTTGCTGTAAGAAGACGCAGCGGGAGTTTAGAGGTGAGTAAATCTCACTTGGTTCATTTACGAACCGAATTTCCTTAATTTGTCAATTTATTGTTATGTGTGAGAAAATGGTTTTTAAGAAATGTGTTTTAAAGTATATTAAAAATGAATTTCTTGATTTTGTATCATGTGAACTATAGTTGGTATCAGTGATCATTCCTGTGTGGATGGTTACGTATATATATATTTACGTGATTATATATTGAATGGTGTGACATTGAGGTGTGGAATTGTGATAATATGTTGTTGATAATGTTGATAATATGATTTTAATTATGTTGTTAATATTTGATAAATGTTGGTGATAAGCATGTTGATCTTGTGAGTTGAATAGAAGGTAGAGAAACGTAGGATTCCGAGGATCGAATGGTCCAAGGATCTTTGGTTAATGATAACCGGAGTGTATGTGTTCTGAGGACAGGAAGGTCCAAAGTTCGACCGTTAAATAATAACGGGGATATATTGTTCTGAGGACATGAAATGGTCCAAAGTTCGCGGGTTACTGAGTAACCTGGAGGTGCCATTACTTGACCCTGGGCCAAGGTGTCAGAGGTAACGAGGCAGTTACAGCTCTAACGTGGGTGCCAAAGTGGCGATAGTTGTGATTAGGTGCCAAAGTGGCGAGAGTTGTGATTTGGTGATTGTGGAAATGTGTTCCATGTTGTCTCATGTGTGTTGGATTGATGTTGCTTGTGGTTGTTGAGATTGTTGGATGTTTACTTGAGATAAATGAGTTGTGGTCTAATAAATCAACCGTTCATTCTTATTTACTCACACGAGCTTTCAGAAAGCTTACCGGGTTTTGTGTTGTTGCAATCCCGGTACACTATTCAAATGGTGTAGCGGATAATCCTGCAGGTCAGGATAATCAGGGTGGTGAGCGAGCTGCGTAGGACAGCAGGGTTGAGACCAGCACTTGGTCTATTTTGGTGTGTTTTTGTAGACTATTGTGAGCAGAACATTTTATTTATGTTAGTATTGTAATAATTGACTCGAGAGATAGTTTGCTACGAGGTTTGTGTTATGGTTTATGAGATATTGGTTTTGAGAAAAAAAAAATTTAGGACGTGATTTGTTTAGTTGTATTCATGTTTCGGATTTGAATTTATTATTCGAAATTCGGGGCGTAACAATAATGTTCTTAGTCCCTTGAAGCTAAAATGAGCAAACCGGTAATGCCACAATTGTGTTTCACTCTCACAAGCTGTTTGAAAGCATGCTTGTTCCTTTGGAGGCATAGATGCTAATATCACAAACATCCTGTTCGTAGACATGGTTGTTTCCATAATGAGACCTCTAATTGGGTGGAACAACTTGCACATGTTGTGCTGAATAAGTATTGCTAGGCCTTTCTCCTGCAACTGGCCTATGCTCAATAGGTTGTTTTTCAATTCAGGGATATCAAACACTCCACCAATCTTCTGTATCACTCCTCCCTCACTCCAGATCTTTCACCACTAGTGACCTTGAGAGCATGCTCATCCTCTTTGTGCCCTTTCATCCTTTGCTCATGCACGAGAAAACTACTCTGGAGTTCATCAATAGTCATCGCAGCGAGGTCATTTGATTCTTCTAGAACACACTACATAATCAAACCTCGTTGTTATGGACCTCAGTATCTTATCTACAACAATAGTCTGCTCCATATGCTCACCATGGGATTTCATTTTGTTAGCAATGGTGAGAGTCCTTCCAAAATAATCGTCAACACTCTCACCCTCCTTCATTCCAAGCAGCTCAAACTCCCTCCGTAAAGCTTGTAACTGAGCTCGTTTCACTTTAGTAGATCCTTGATATTTTTGACGCATTGAATCCCAGATGCCTTTTGCAGAATCTTTGTTTAGGATAGTCTCCATTATGTTACGATCGATAGCTTGAAAGAGGTAATTTTTCACTTTCAAATCTTTCAACTTCTGGTCCTCTATAGCCTTTCTCTGTGCCTCTGTTGGCTCAGCCACGATTGTAACTACAGGTATCCCAACTTCAATCAAACTCCAATACTCCTTAGATCGGAGAAAGTTCTCCATTAACATGGCCCAATGCTCATAGTGACCATCAAACCTGGGAATTGCTGGCTGAATAAAATTCCCTTCAGCCGCCATGCCTTCGATCTTGACTCCTTCTTTCTCACTTCTTTCTCTCCCTCTCGTGTCTCACTCAGTGTTTTCTCTCTTATAAGAATGCTGCACATTCTTACTCTCTCTCTTGATCAGGCCCCTATGATGGGGCTCTAATACCACTTGTTGTAACCTGAATACTCTTTGCACTAATACTCACAAAATTGGGAGAATGGAACTGTATTATTGAACGTAAACTTTGGCTTATAAACTAAGCCTTACAACTGAAATCAAAACATAAACAACCCACGTTAAGCACTCCTAGAAACGTGGTTTAGTGAACAAAGAATAATTCAAAACCTAATCTCTTATCCCCTAAAGTCTAGGGCTTATTTAATAGAAAACAGTAAATGACTATGTAATTAATGCACTAAATCCTGATAGATTTAGTACACTAACCCTAGCTCCATCACTGACATTGCGGCTCAGCTTCCTACCAAGAACTCTAACGCCTCGGTTGTTCTGGACCGGATGCTTTGGCTTTTGGCCGGCCATTCTATACTCAAATGCTCCGCCCGGACCAAACCAGATGGGCAGGTAGAGAGGTTGAACAGTGCGGACCCATATGCAAACTCCTTGTCAAGGATCAAAATAGAGGAACTGGGTCCGTTGGTCCTCTGTTTGTCTTGCACCATGATAAGGTTTTCATGGAAAGCTGGTAAGTTCCAAGCTCACTTTTGCGTTTGTTGAAAGTGCCTTGATCATTTTTGACAAATGCCGATGTGTGTGTGTCCGTTGTTTCTATGTAATGGTATTACTGTCGGTAAGGTATGTAAGGTTTGAAATATTTGCCAATATTAGTACACATTTATGATATATTTGCGTTACATTTGTCACGGCCTATATTTTAAATCTTTGTATGTTTACGTTTAGTATGAAATCATTAAAATGTGACTTTATAACTGTACTCAGGTTCCATTTGACTGATGCTATATTAGAAGGGGAGGATTCTTTTAATAGGGTCTATGACTCTATGGGATGACAACATTTGAGTACCCAGAAACAGATGAGAGGTTCAATCTGGTATTCAACCAGGCCATGTCAAACCACACTTCATTGATCTTGAAGAAGATGCTTGATGTGTATAATGGGTTTGAGGGGATCAATGTGCTGGTTGATGCGGGAGGTGGAATTGGTGTTACTCTTTTTTCTCATAACCACCAAGTACCCTAACATCAAGGGCATCAATTTCGACTTGCCTCACGTCTCAGCTGATGCTCCTTCTTATCCAGGTATTGGGATGAGCATAGACCAATGTAAGTTATAGAAATGGCTTACTGAAAGGTTTTGGTTTTGTGTAGGTGTGGAGCATGTTGGGGGAGACATGTTTACAAGTGTTCCAGAAGGAGATGCTATAATCATGAAGGTAGCCTTTGTATTCTATTCTAATTCCCCGCATTCTCTTGCATTCCTAAAATGTATTTAAAGATAGATTGAGCAGCCTTTATGTACTGTGATTGATTTTCGGTAATGGTCTTGTTTCTGAAAATTGCAGTGGATCCTTCATGATTGGAGTGATGAGCATTGTTTGACATTCCTCAAGAACTGCTATAAATCTCTACCTAGCACCAGAAAAGTGATTTTTGTGGAATCAATTCTTCCCGAAGTAACTGATAGTAGCGTTACATCCAACATTGTTTGTGAACAGGACTTACATATGTTTACTCAGAACCCAGGAGGTAAAGAGAGTACCCAAAAAAGAGTACGAGGCCTTGGCAATTAAATCTGGATTTTCTAGATTGGAAGTTGTTTGCTCTGCTTACAACAGCTGGGTTATGGAGTTCCACAAATGAGCAAATCCTTGCATCTGTGCATTTTGAGAACATGCTTGTTATGTAATAATTGTTGTATATAGCAATGGCATTGAGAGCCCCCTTTGTGCCTTTGAATTCCAATTTATGTATGTTTAGACTTTAGATGCAAGCCGAGTTCTTTACCAGCTTTGCTTGTTATGGCTGGGCTGTGTTACTTTGGTTGCATTGAGCCAGATTGAGGTTTTATGCCTCCTCTGTTTCTCCTGTTTGATTTCAATGAAGAGTCTTTATTCTTTGTTGATAAAAGGGTTTCAAACTTAGTCACTCTGACTAAACATGAATCTCACGGCTTAGGCAGCTTTTCTGACAAGAAGCCAACACCAACAGACAAATACCTTAAGAGTCCCTGTTAATATTCGACTGCTGAATATGAGGTGAGTGAGAAATAATCTTGAGTAAATTGGTAGAACTGCCAGGATATTGTCTCTGGTCACAATCAAAAACACCAATGGAAGCTTCAGCAAGATTTGAGGTATTCACAAGAGTAAGATCCTCAACATAACCTTTGATCTTGAGCAATTGGAGCTTTGATGCATGAATCTTGCGACGACTGAAACCGTCACAGTTTATCAAAGTCTCAAGTAGAGGACAACAGATAATCATATTTCAAACACATCATAGGACATGGTAACACTGTCAACCTCACGGCTCTTCAAACTCCTGAAGCCTTTGAATGTTGGGTGGGAGAGGTTTTAGCAGACAACTAGATAACTCAAAATGTATCAGTTCTTCACAAGAATAAAAACATAAAGGCAACTTGTAGCGCTGATCTTCATCCCAAAGTGGAAGTGTGAACTCTTCGATTCCTTGATAGATGAAGATCCACCCGATCAATATCACTAAAATCTACAGCTTGTTGAGAAAGTTCAAAATTTCCTTATTTTCAGAACAGGAAAAAAAAATAAAAAAACGAAAGATGTGTTTGAGGACAAGCATAAATTAACAGAGAGAGAGAGAGTAATGTGTGTTTATTCTTATCTCAATGGAGGGTTTATACAGGAGTACAAAGCTAGTGTGAATGCTCTAAGAGAAAATCAATTTGGTAACTATGATCATCATCAAACTACTCCACATGGTTATCAACAATCATGAAAATTGCCATGTTTGTTGCCTCTTGGTGTAAAACATGTCACACAAGTCTTTATACCTACATATACACTCAAGTACCTATTACATGATATAGACATTTATACTATAATACATTTATACTACAACACTCTCCCTTGGATATTTTATGTCAATAGTATTGTCTAGGTTGTGCGCTTCTAGGTTGCCTTGTTAAAAACCTTGTCAAGTAATAAAAATCCTGTGGGGAAAAAACAATCTTGGTCGAAGGAGAAAAAGAACACAACGCGCGTTGAGTGTGAAGTATTTTTCGGATACTCCCCCTGATTTTGACTCCCCCTAAAGATCATGGGAGTTCGGATAACTCAAAATGTATCAGTTCTTCACAAGAATAAAAATATAAAGGCAACTTGTCGCGCTGATCTTCATCCCAAAGTGGAAGTGTGAACTCTTCGATTCCTTGATAGATGAAGATCCACCCGATCAATATCACTAAAATCTACAGCTTGTTGAGAAAGTTCAAAATTTCCTTATTTTCAGAACAGGAAAAAAAAATAAAAAAACAAAAGATGTGTTTGAGGACAAACATAAATTAACAGAGAGAGAGAGTAATGTGCGTTTATTCTTATCTCAATGGAGGGTTTATACAGGAGTACAAAGCTAGTGTGAATGCTCTAAGAGAAAATCAATTTGGTAACTATGATCATCATCAAACTACTCCACATGGTTATCAACAATCATGAAAATTGCTATGCTTGTTGTCTTTTGGTGTAAAGCATGTCACACAAGTCTTTATATATACATTATACACTCAAGTACCTATTACATGATATAGACATTTATCCTATAATACATTTATACTACAAGAAGTCCCTAATTTCAAATGATTCTTTTAAGGCTACTTTGTTGATGATAATTGAGGAATATGAAGTTTTGTAATAGTCTTTTGTCATTGCAATAATCTAAGAAGGAGATTGCAATAATCTAAGAAACCCAGAGCCTCAGAGGGATAGAAAAATAGTTCAGATTGCAGAGATTCAATGGAAGCTGTTGTGAGAAATGGTTGCTTAGTTCAGAATCCCTTTGCTCTTTTTGTTTGGCTTTGCTGGAGGTCCTCGGGTTGTATAGAGGTTTTATGAATCTGTTTTGGATTCTTGCAGAAGTTTGAACTATAAAAGAGAAACATAATGCTAGTATGAGATATTTTCAGCCAAATAGAAATACATCATAGCGAGTTCTACAAAAGTCACACTTCTGAAAGCAAATACCATCAGCTACCATGATACATTGATGAATCACGGGTCTAAATATATTATCTCTAGATTCGGTGAGGCACGCCTGAACCGGAGCAACTTTTTAACTACATCCAAAGAATTTTGGAGAACAACTAGATTTGGATTTTCATGAGCAGCATCAGGCTCCGCAGGCACAACAGTCATTGTCTCAAGTACTGGTGAACTTATAAGCAGAAATCTGATAATATCCAGTTCAGCTTCAACACCAGGTATGCGCTGTATTTTCACATGTCGCAGGTGGGTGAATGAACAAACGTCCAGCCAAGGGTACTCTGCTCCCTCAGCTTGATCTTGACACTTCATAGCTCTAATATTTAGTGTTTCTAGAGCAGGGGAGCTTCTCAGAAGGCAAAGAGCAGTTGAAACCTCCCCCACCTCATCAAAGGACATCTCTATGTCAAGAACTTTCAAATGTAGACATGGTTTAGGCAGCTTTTCTGGCAAAGGACTAGCAGCCAGATAATTCAAACAGAACCAATTAACACGGAGACTCTGAACCTGAGGTAGGTCGACAAAAACTTGAGCAAATTTCTAGAACTATGACGAACTGGTCGTTTTACTAAACGAATGCAAACAACAGCAAGATTCAAAGTATTCGCAATACTGAAATCATCAAAAGCACCAATAAAGAGAAGGGATTGAAGATTGGGTGCATCAATCTTGAGTTGTCTGAAACCGTCACAGTTCTTCATAGTCAACCTCTCAAGCAGAGGAGAACAAATAATCATATTTTCCAACACAATCTTGGGCCAGCGTAACACGCTCAATGATAAGGCTTTGCAAACTCCTGAAGCCTTTGAATGCCGAAGGGGGTATTAGCAAACAATTATTCAAATCTTGACATGAAAACATACATGAAGGCATCTTGTAGCGCGGCCTTACAGAAAATTTAAGTATCAACTCATTGATAGGGTGTCTTGGCGGGTGAAGAATCCACCGATCAATATCTTCGATGTCTTTGGATCGACTAAGCTTAAACTCGCGTATCGGGCCAATGTGACTTAAGAGTATATGATCAACAATCTTGTAGGTGCACTGATGACCAAACACCAGACGTGGAAGCATAGCGAATTTGTACCTCCACTTGCTTGCCAAAATACTCGTCCTCGCTCCGTCCTTCAATGGCAAACTTGACAATATTTTGTCTATAACCTCATTTGGTAAGTTGCTGATCCTATCCAAGTCCACCTCCATATTCAAACAGGACATGGAAGATCCTTCTGAAATATTTAAGTATCAAACAAATTCATTAGTCTAATCTAATAGCACTATCCAGGTCCCAGGGTTGTCAAAGATCATTTATGCTGAGACCTAGTGTGTAGACAGCTATAGAAAGCAAACACTTCGAATTTCAACCATCACACCTATCACGATGGATTAATTCAAGATAGTGATATGTCTTCTCTCTAAATGATAAAACTCACATTAGTGGAAATCCAAATCCAAACTATATATATATATATATATATATATATATATATATAAAAATAGATGTAAATTGTAAGAAACTAAGACAACCAACTTACCAATCACTTCATTTCTGTTTAGAGACTTCAGACTTCAGACTTTAGAGATGATTGTTATTGCGGCTTTTTCTTGTGGTTTGCAGGAGGAAAAAAAAAAAAAAAAAGAGCCAGTGGGCCCCTGGGTGGGTCAAATTCAATAATTCATATTCCACTGAAGAATTTGGGCCACAGTTGTTGTTTGGTAAATCAAATTGGGCCACATTCTGTTGCATTTGAATAAAATTAAGAAACCACCAAGTCTCTAAATCTTACGGGGCCAGTGTAACTTTAAGAGTACATGATCAACAATGTCAGCACAACTGTAAACTTCCGAGTCGAAATACACCGATTATCAAACACAAGGTGTGGAAGCATCGTCGACTGGAGGCACTTGCTAGACAGAACACTTGTTCTCAAACGGGAATTGGCTGGCTCTCCGTGCATCTGAGATATTCAGTTAATTAAGGAAAGAAAAAAAAGAAACATTAATCTAGTACTTTGCCCAGGAAGCTCATCAAATCTCTGCTCTCACAACTTAAAAGGCAAATTTCATAGGAAAAGAATCAGTAAACCCCTGAACTCTCACTCTTGAATACATTGGATTAATTAGAGTAAAATAACTGCAATATCTACATTTATTTCTATTATGAAAAGACTATATCTTAACAGGACAGCTTTCTCCTAGAGTTCCATTATTCATAAACAGAACTGAACGTTGTGAAGTGAATTAAGGAAGAGCCGAAATTCACAAGCATTTCCCCAAACCTTAAACCCAAACCCACTAGCATTTCCATAACTCCCATTCACCGCACAACATGAGAACAAACAAACAAAAATTCCACAAGCACAGGAAACTTCAAACAACGCTCAAATTAGTACCCAGAAAATGTCTCAGCTTCATCATTAACAGATTAATGGAATGAATAGAATGCAAATGCACCAAATTAAAACAGAAAACTCACCATAGTACTTCCCGGTTCTTCAGAAATATGGAGACAACAGGATAGACGAGTCCCCTTTTTGCCGTCAGAACCCTAAAATCGTCTAGGTCGTTTTGAAGTGTGCCCCAAGTCTCAGATTAAGAATGAACTCAATGAACATGACACACGAAATGGGTCGATTATATGCTGGCTATAGAGATTAGATTGGGCCACATTTTGGTTGATACTGAAATTGGGCCACATCCGTCTAATACTACATGCTCCATTTCTTACTGTAATTGGTTTGCGCTTGGTTGCTCAGTTCTAAGTCGAAGAATTTGCTTGTCTGTAAAAATTGGGGGCATTATCAAGAATTGTAACTATGATTCTGGTCTCTTTTTCTTCAGCATTGCAGTTTTGGTGGCTTAGTTCAGGAACTCCTAGTCTTCTTCTTTGGTTTCACTGTGTTCCTCTTGTTATATTGAGGTTTCATTCCTCTTTGAATCTAACAATTGAAATACGGGGAAAACTTTCTTGAGATAACTTGCAGGGGTACTGCTAGCATGAGGTATTCTTCAGAAAAACATTCCTACAATACATCACAAGGGGTTGGAACAGAGTCACATTTCTGAAAGCAAAGTAAATTACATTGATAAATCGTCTAAATAGATCATCTCCACATTCCCTGAAGCCCGCCTCAAACGAAGCAACTTCTTCACTAGCTCCAAAGATTCACCCGCATCAAGATCCACAGCCTCAACATTAACGGTCAACGTCTCAAGCACAGGTGAACACAAAAGAAGAAATTGAATAAAATCTAGTTGAGCTTCAAGACCAGAGATGGTGTATATTTTCACATGTCGCAGTGAATGAGCAACTCCGGTAGTCATCCAAACAAGAGCTAACTGTACCTACGTTAGCATCGTTAGCTAAGAAATCACTTGTACGGAGATATAGCTTTTCTAGAGCAGGGGAGCTTCTCAGAAGGCAAAGCGCAGTCAAAATATCCTCCCGATCATCGAAGCGTATGTTCATGCCAAGAAATTTCAGATGCAGACATGGTTTGGGCAGCTTTTCTAGCAAGGCACCAGCAGCCAAGTACGTCAAAAAGTCGCAGTTAATTCGGAGCTTTTGAATACAAGGCATGTCATCAAAGAACTTGATCAATTTGCTGGAACTCCAAGGGACCCTTGATTTGTCAAGACCAATAGAAACATCAGCAAGGTTAAATGTATTCACAACACTAAAATCCTCAAATGAACCGTAGATGTAAAGGAATTGGAGCTTCGGTGCGTCAACCCCTTCGATCTTGAGTTGATGAAACCATCACAGTCATTCAAAGTGAATCTCTCAAGCAGAGGGCAACAACGAATCATATTTTCCAACACATGTTGCGCCAGCGTAACTTGCTCAATGTTAAGACTCTTCAAACTCCTGAAACCTTTGAATGTTGAGGGGGGTTTTAGCAAACAGTTAGACAACTCTAAATGATAGATATCTTGACATGAAAATATGCATGAAGGCATCTTGTATCGCGGCCGACGCTGCCGTTCCCATGTCAATGGATCAAGTATTAACACTGTGAGGGAGTATCTCGACAGGTGAAGAATCCAGCGATCAAGATGTCTGATGTCTTTACCTCCTTGACTAAGCTTAAATGTGGTGACGGGGCCAATGTGAGTTAAAAGAACATGATCAACAATGCTCGAGCTGCACTCATGATCAAACACAAGATGCGGAAGCATAACCAATTTGTTTCTCCACTTGGTTGACAAAACACACGTCCTCGCTGCGTCCCTAAGCAGCAAACGTGACAGTATGTTATCTAGAACATCACTTGGTAAGTTGCTAATCCTATCCAACTCCATCTTCACATTCGCACAGGACTTGGGTCTTTTACTTTCCTCCTGAGACCATTCATTCAAGTAATACAATGTCCAGTGAGATGGTAAGAAATAAGTCTACAGCTCACTTGAATCAGATTGAATTCATTGGAGCAAAATGGTACAACCCATATCATATCTGTCAGTGTAATCTAGCATGTGTAGAACGCTATCCAAATTTCACACTTAAATCAGAAAATGTCGAAGCTACCAATTGAATGGAATGCAGTTTGAAGGAAATTGAAGAAAGACTTACCATCGTTATCAGTATTCACTCGGCTTTTGTTCAGCAAAATCGGCGCGCGGGAAAAAGCCAAAACCCTAGTTCTGCTAATCTGCGGCTTTCTGTCGAACACTAGCCAATCCAAGCAGGTGACCTGAACATAAAACGGGTCATATCCGTACCCGCTAAACATATTGGGCCAGCAGTTTTGGGTCCATAAAAATGGTGGTCCAATCTTATTTTATATTTTGAGAAGTCTTTGATTTGCCTGGAAAAAATGGTGTTCCTTTTTATTATTTCTTTTCTTGTGGGAGCTAGGCTTGGACCCAAGAAACATTCATCGCCAAATTCGTGTTTGTTTTGTTTAATTTTCTTGTAGGAGGTTGTCCGGATAGACGAAGAATTCATTGATCAGTGATAGTGTTGTAGATCCTTGAGAAAGCTCAAACCTGCTTATGGAGCCACTGTGATTTAAGAGTACATGATCTACAATGTTCGCGATAGTATGGTTTAGAGTAATTAGGGTAAGGTGTGGAAGCGTAGCCGATTTGTATAAAACAGTAGTTCTCAGTGCGTCTCTTATTGTCAAACGTACGTAACAATATTTGTTCCATGACATATTGACATCTATCGCTAGTAACCCCATCTCCATAATCAACTCACCGAAGAACAGTAATCTTACATTGGCTAGTGGTGTAAAGATTACAATGACTTGCCATAACGATGTGTGAAGCAAATGTAGTTCAAATTTCTACTACCGCAACCAATAGCCAATTTCATCTGGTCATATAAAAAACAGAAGCAGCTTTACCTTTTGTATTTGCACAGAGAATTTCTCAGCTACATCGTCATCAACGCAATGGAATGATTCTAATGTAAATTGCACAATCTTATTATAATTATTAACTCAACATCATCACTTTCCTTTTGATCAAGTTCAGAAATTGGCAGTGAGAGGAGCCGTTTTGGGTTCTTCAGAGAGAGCCACCGCCACCTTATTGTTAAAAAATATAAGACAGACATACATTGCCAAGAATTGTACTGAAGTCACATTTCTGAAAACAACTAGAGTTGCACGCTACATGCTCCATTTCTTCCTGTAATTGGTTCGCTCTCGGTAGCTCAGTTTTAAGTTGGAAGACTTGTTTGTAAAGATTGTTGGCATTACCAATAACTGCAACTGTGATTGTGGTCTTCTTGTTTGGTTTCACTGTGTTCCTCTTGTTATATTGAGGTTTCATGCTTCTTTTTCTCCTCATTGGATCTAATAATTTAAAGATGACAAAAACTTTTTTTAAAAGAGATGGGCATTCTTCAGAGAAACATTTGTACATACATCACAAGGGGTCGGACCAGAGTCAAATTCTGACAGCAAAGTAAATTACATTGATGAATCACTTGTCTAAATAGATTATCTCCACATTCTCTGAAGCCCGCCTCAAACGAAGCAACTTCTTCACTAGCTCCAAAGATTGATCTGTACCATGCTCCTCACCCACACAATCAACAGTCACCGTCTCAAGAACAGGTGAACATAAAAGAAGAAATTGGATAAAATCTAGTTCACCTTCAAGACCAGAGGTGTTGTATATTTTCACATGTCGCAGTTGGGTGAATGAGTAACTACGGTTGTCATCCAAGCAAGAGTTCACTGTACCTACATTAGCTTTATTAGTTGAGAAATCATTTGTGAGGATTTCTAGTTCTTCTAGAGCAGGGGAGCTTCTCAGAAGGCAAAGAGCAGTTAAAATATCCTCCCGATCATCTAAACATACGTTCATTTCAAGAAATTTCAGGTGCAGACATTGTTTGGGCAGCTTTTCTAGCAAGGCACCAGCAGCCAAGTACTTCAAAAAGTCCCACTTAGATTGGAGCCTCTGAATACAAGGCAGCTCATCAAAAAACTTGCTCAATTTGCTGGAACTGCAAGGGACTGGTGAGTTGAAAAAACCAATAGAAACATCAGCAAGATTTAACGTATTCACAACACTAAAATCCTCAAACGAACCGGAAACGTCAAGGAATTGGAGATTTGGTGCATCAATCTTGAGCTGGCTGAAACCGTCACAGTTGGTCAAAGTGAATCTCTCAAGCAGAGGACAACAAAGAATCATTTTTTCCAACACATCTTGCCCCAGAGTAACGTGCTCAATCTCAAGACACTTCAAACTCCTGAACCCTTTGAATGTAGACGGGGGTTTTAGCAAAAAATTACGCAACTTTAAATGAATGATATCTTGACATGAAAACATGCATGAAGGCATCTTGTAGCGCTGCATAGGCTGCCCTTCCCAGAGATCAACCACGAACTTTTTGAGGGAGTATCTCGACAGGTGAAGAATCCACCGATCAATATCTCTGAGGTGTTTACATCCTTGTCTAAGCTTAAATTTGGTGAGGGGGCCAATGTGAGTTAAGAGAACATGATCAACAATGCTCGAGCTGCACTCAGATCAAACACAAGATGCGGAAGCATAACCAGTTCGTACCTCCACTTGCAAATGTGATAGTATTTTATCTATAACATCACTTGGTAAGTTGCTAATCCTATCCAACTCCATCTTCACATTCGAACAGGACTTGGGTCTTTTACTTTTCTTCTGAGACCATTCAAGTAATTCAAAGTAAATATCATTAATCTGATACATCTAACTGCCAGTGAAATAATAAGCATCTAACTCTAACACTTGCATCGAATTGAATTCATTGGAGAAAAATAATACAACCCAAATCAATCTAGCATGAGTAAAACAGAACCCAGATTCTTTATCAGAAAATGTGTATCGGTATCAATTAAATAGAATGAATAGAATGCAGTTTGAAGGAAATTAAGACAAGAAAGACTTACCATCGTTATCGGTCATCAGAAAATTGGAGTTGAAATCGGAAAAACCCTAATTCTACTAACCTGCAGCTTCTGTTGAACAGAAGGGAATCGAACACTGAGGATAAAACCTACGAACTCGGGTTATATCCGTATCCGCTAAGCATATTGGGCCAGCAGTTTTGGGTCCGTAAAATGGTTAAGCTCTATACCATTTTATTTTATTTTTTGAGAATTTGATTTTCGGGAAAAATGGTATTCCTTCTTATTATACTTTTTCTTTACGGGAGGCTTGAACCAAAGTCGGCAAAACTGAGTTTGAGTCTATTCATTTTTCTGTAGGAGAGTTTTTTCTTACAATTCATCGATCAATATCATTGAAGGCTACAAAATTTATGAGAACGTGCAAATGGAGTCATTGTGACCTAAGTGTATGTGATCAATAATGTTTGCAATGGTACGGTTCCTAGTAGTTGTAGACCTATAATCAAACGCAAGTTGTGGGAGTAGCTGATTTGTATCTCCACTTGCTTGATAAATCAGTTTGTTATCACCGTCTCCTAGACCTGTAAATAGATCGGTTTGGAGCAGATCGAACTAAATTTGAGTCTGTTTAGTAATAACAAAATTCAACTTGATCCGATCCGTTAACCTGACAAATCATTTATAACTCAATCTAAATCTGTATTGTGCGGATTAACGGATACTCAATCTCCTAGTCCAATTAGTTTATTATAGTGAATATTCCTAATTTTTATATAATAATATTAAATCTTTTATTATGATACTTCATAAAACTTTAATAAAATATTGAATTAAATTAAAAAAATATCTTCTAAATAACCAAATACTTCTTAAAACACTACACTAAGGTAAGAAAAATATTGTATTCATAAAAAAAAAAAATTATAAAAAAGGGAATGGATCATTAACGGATTGGATCAACCTAAAACCGTGTTTGATCCGTTAAATAAATGAATTAACAGATCTAGACTATTACTGGATCAATGGATTAAATTTTCAACTCAAACCCGTCCTATAACCAAGGATGCGAACAGGATCTGGATCAAAATCCGGTCCATTTACAAGTTTGTTGCCTCTCTTATTGTCAAAAAAACGTAACAATATTTGTTCCAAAACATCACTCTGTAGTTGGTAGTGACCCCATCTCCATATTCAAGTAACCAAGCGAGGAGAAAAGAACAGTAATCTGACATTGTCTAGTAATATAAAGATTTACAATGACTTACCATAATGATGTGTGAAGCAAATGAATTTCAAATTTCTACTATCACAATCAATAGCCAATTTCTTCAGGTCATATAAGAAAATGAAGCAGCTTTACCTTTTATATTTGCACAGAAAATTTCTCAGCTACATCATCTTCAACTCAATGAAATTCTAATGTAAGTTGCACTAAATTATAAAAAGAAACTCACGGCTTTGCTTTTGATCAAGTTCAGAAATTGGAAATGAGAGGAGCTGTTTACGGTTCTTCAGGGAGAGTCACCGCCACCTAATTTTAAAAAATAAAAGACAGACATACATCAGCTTTGCCAAAATCACGTTTCTGAAAACAAAGACCATAAGCTACTAAAGTACATGGATCATTACTTGTCTAAATAGATTATCTCCAAACTCGGTGATGCACGCCTCAAACGAAGCAACTGTTTTACTAGATCCAAAGGTTCAATACCCAAATCAAGCTGCTCATGCTTAGCGCAAACAGTCATCGTCTCAAGCACAGGTGAACTTAAAAGCAGAAATCTGATAAAATTTAGGTCAGCTTCAACACTAGAGATCCCCGTTATTTTCACATGCCGCAGTTGGGTGAATGAGCAACTGTGATTGTCATCCAAACAAGAGTTCACTGTTCCCACATCAGGTCGATAATACAGGCAATCAATAGCAGAAATTTGTAACTTTTCTAGAGCAGGGGACCTTCTTATAAGGCAAAGAGCAGTTGAAATATCTTCCAGATCATTAAAGCAAAGAAATTTCAGATGTAGACATGGTTTAGGCAGCTTTTTTAGCAAGGCATCACCGGCCAAAGACTTCAAAAAGTACCAGTTAATTTGGAGCCTCTGAAGACGAGGCAGGTCATCAAAAAACTTGATCAACCTGCCAGAACTGCAAGGAATCCCACTTTCGTTGAAACAGATGGAAACATCAACAACATTTAACATATTCACAATACTCACATCCTCAAAAGAACCTACAACATCAAGAAATTGGAGATTCAGTGCATCAATCTTGAGTTGGCTGAAACCGTCACAGTCCCTCAGAGTTAAGCAGAGGAGAACAAACAATCAAATGTTCGAACACATCTTGGGCCATGGTAATCTTTGCAAATGCAAGGCACTTCAAACTCCTAAACCCTTTGAATGTCGAGGGGGGTTTTAGCAGACAACAACTCAACTTTAAGTGAATCATATCTTGACATGAAAATATGCATGATGGAATCTTGTAGCGCTGCTGTTGCCAAACCTAAATTTGCAGTATGAACTCTTTGAGTGAGTACCTTGACAGGTGAAGAACCCAGCGATTAATAGACAGCGATCAATATCTCCAATGTCTATTAATCCTTGAACAAGCCGGAACTTGCTTGTGGGGCCAACGTGATTTAAGAGTACATGATCAACAACGTTCGAGCGGCACAAACAACCAAACACAAGATGCGGAAGCATAGCAAATTTGTATCTCCACTTGCTTGACAAAACACTTGTCCTGGCTGCAACGCTAATTGGCAAATGTGACAATATCTTTTCTATAACATTACTTGGTAGGCTGCTGATCCTATCCAACTCCATCTTCTTAATCCAACAGGACTTGGCTCTTTTACTTTTCTTCTTTGATTTTCAAGTAATTCAAAGAAGATGGGGGGAAAAAAAAAGTCACTCATTATTCTCATACAGTGGCCAGTGAGATAGCAAGTATACTAAATTCTAATCTCTACAGTCATGCAAAACAGACAGCAACCAATATAATCTGGTTTTGCTACTAAAGGAATCCGTTATAAGCCTCTTAACACTTTAATTCATTTGAAGCTGATATAACTAATATCTGTCGGTGTAAGAGCATTAGAAAAGCACAATCTAAATTGCATACATGCTTCATTCTTAATCGCTAATCAGATTGTATCAATTATGTTGCTTTCAACTGAAAGTAATGAACATAAATGAAAACAAGAAACAAGAAATACATACCATTATTACCGCTTCGGTTTTGTTCGGAGATATTCTTGGAGTAAAAATCAGCGCGAGGGAAGCGAAAACCCTAATTCTGTGTTACCATATAGCAAAGAATGTGGGTCATGTACACATATCAAATAACATATTTGGGCCAGTAGTTTTGGGTCCAATTAAAGTCGGTAAAAACGGTCGTCGTATATTAGCTAATTGTCTCCATCCTTTGAAAAACCACTGATCATTTCTAATGGCTTCAGGTATCCGACTATCTCACGAGTCTCATAAAGCATTAATCTTAATTTCTGATTCAGCTCGACGGCCATGACTTCGATATGACAGGAAAGAGCTTAAGATAAAATCTTAAGCTTGAAAAAGAAGACGAAAAGAAAGTAGGATTTCTGTATTGCACAATTCTAACAATGAAGCTTATCGATTACAGGATTATAATAACTGTTATATAGCTAGAGCAGCTAAACCTTCCAACCAACTTAGAGCAATGATTCACTTTGATGTAGGATAGGTCCACTGTAACAAGCTATAGGGCTGGAAACATTAGATCAGTTCTAATATAGGATAGTAACCAATACATCAATGAAGTTAAATGTCTCACGACTTTGTATAAACATGATTAATTGAAAAGGTACAACTGCCAGTAAGTATGAACATTGTTGTGAAAAACACGCATATATCATCATAAAGAGTTGTGCCAAAGTCACATTGTTGAAAGCAAAATACAGCACTGATGGAACACTCGTCACAGTAGAATTATCCCTAAATTCATATTGTTGTCAACAGACAGACATACATCATTATAAACAGTTGTACCAAAGTCATATTTCTGAAATCAAAATACTACCCTGTTCGATCACTTAGAATTATCTCTAAATTCAGTGATGCACGCCTAAACCGGAGTAACTTTTTTGCTAGATCATAACCATCAAGAGGAGTGGAAGGATGTTTATATACCGTCATTGTCTCAAGTGCAGGTGAACTTAAAAGCAGAAATCTGATCAAATGTAGTGCACCTTCAACAGCCTGAGAGCAGTGTATTTTCACATGTCGCAGCTGAGTGAACGAGCAACTCTGGTTGTCATCAACCCAAGAGTTCACTTTTCCCACTTCGGCCTCATATGTTTGGCGGCAAAAAGCAAAAACTTCTAATTCTTCCAGAACAGGGGAGATTCTCAGAAGGCAAATAACAGTTATAATATCCTTAACATCATCAATCCCTACTCTTACAATAAGAAATTGCAGATGTAAACACGGTTTAGGCAGCTTTTCCAACAAGGATCCAGCAGCCAAATACTTTGTAAATTTGGAGTTCATGTAAAGACGATGAATATTGGGAAGTTGAGCAAATAACTTGAGCAGATTACTAGATCTGCAAGGACCCCGTCTATGATCAAACTTGCGTAGCCAAATGAAAACATCAACGAGGTTTGAGGTATTTAATATATTAACATCCTCAAAATCACCCATAAAGCGCATAACCTGGAGATTTGGTGCATTGATATTGAGCTGGCTGAAATCATAACACCACTCCACAGTCAACCGCTCAAGTAGAGGACAGTGAACAATCACATTTTCAAGCACATCATCCGTCAGAGTAACACGAAAAATTTTTAGGCTTTTCAAACTTTTGAAGCCTGTGAATGTGGACGGCGGTCGTAGCAAACATCTATGCAACTCTAAATAAGTCAAATCTTGACATGAAAACATAGATGAAGGTACATTATAGCGCTGCCGTCCCAAGATTTCAAGTATGAACTCTTTGATGGAGTTTCTTGACACGTAAAGTATCCACCGATCGATATCTCTAAAGGATACATGTTCTCGAGCAAGCTTGAACTTGTATACGGGGCCAAAGTGACTTAAGAGTAAATGATCAACAACATTAGCAAATGTTTGGTGCTGAGTTGAGATAGACTGGGGATCAAACACCAGATGTGGTAGCATAGCCGATTTGTACCTCCACTTAGTTGATAAAACACTCGTCCTCACTGCATCCCTAATTGGCAAGCACAACAATATCTTTTCTGTAACATCACTTGGTAAGTTGCTTATTCTATCCAACTCCATCTCCATTCTTTTTCTTTCCTTCTGAGATATTCAAGCCATTTGACCAAAAAAAAAAAAATCATTTAGACTCTGACCAAGTGTGTCGAAAGAGATAGCAAGCAAACAAAGTTCCAATCTTTAACAAACAAATACCCCAACTTTATTCAGTAATTTACACCCCCAAAAAACAAAAACAAACCCAGTTTCTCTTAGTGTAATCACGAGAAAAACTACAAATCCAAACTTGATTATAAAAATCAGAAATCTATCGACTGGAATGAAGATAATGCAAATTGAGCCAAAAAATTTGCGAAATTAAAACTTACCATGGTTTCCATTTGCCTCTTCTTCGGATATTCGCAGTGAAAATCAGCAGGAGAGAAACAACCCAGATCACCCTAGAGGATTCCGCTATCACTTTCCTTTTGCTTTTTCACATGTTCTCAATACGTATGTGAGGCGTCACGTGCGTACAGAGTGAGCAATGAACAATACCCGCGAAGCCGGTCATATTTGAACCCGTCAAAGAATTCGGGCCCCATTCTGGGCCAGTAGTTTGGTGGGTCAAATTATTTCGAAGTTTTTTCTTCGTTCACTTTTTCTTCTGGTTGTTTGTAGAAAAGTTGCAAACATTAGTCATGAGATCAACAACTATTTCGGCCCCAAGTCAATATCACAAAGCATAGTGTTGTTATATAGGATGAGCTTGGCTAAACCACGAGCAACTGTATTAAATTACACTCACGAGGTGGAACAAGAACATGACCGGTACCAATTGGGACCAAGAGTGTTTTGTAATGACTCAAATATTATATAAAGACAGATAGTTGCGAGGCTACTACTGCGAGAATGAACATTGTTGTGAAAAATAGACATACATGCATCAAAAAGAGTTCTGAGTCACATTTCTCAAAGCAATTACACTATATATGCAGACTGATGAACCACCTGTTAGAGTAGAATTATCTCTAGCTTCACTGATGCACGCCGAAATGGATCAAAACCATCATGAGAAGGTACAAACTTGTCTTGATATAAAGTCATCGTCTCAAGCACAGGTGAACTTAAAAGCAAAAATTTGACAAAATCTATTGCAAGTTCGACAGCAGGGAAGTTGTATATTTTCACGTCTTAGCTGCGTGAATGAGCAGCTCTGGTTCTCATCAACCCAATCGCTCACTTTTCCGGCATTAGCCTGATAATGTCGGCGGCCAAAAGCAAAAAGATTTAATTCTTTAAGAGCAGGGGAGCTTTTCAGAAAACAAAGAACAGTTAAAAAATCCTCCGGATCATTATAGCATATGCCTAATTGAAGAAATTGCAAATGTGAACATGGATTAGGCAGCTTTTCCAGCGAGGAACCGATAGCCAAATATTTTGTAAAATAGGTGCTGATGCGAAGCCTTTGAATGTGGGGAAGGTTTGCAAAGAACTTTAGCAAATTGGTAGATCTGCAAGGACCACTTCTCCGGAATTGCAAACCAATCGTAGCATCAACAAGATTTAAGGTATTCAAAATATTAATATCCTCAAAATCACCTGTAAAGAGAAGGCTGGAAACCTGACAGTCTTTCAAAGTCAACCTCTCAAGCAGAAAACAAGAAGTGAAATTTTCAAGCATCTCTTGAAGGTTAACATTTTCAATACAAAGGATTCTAAACTTTTGAAGCCTTTGAATGTGGACGGAGGTTGTAGCAAACATTTATAACTTTAAACGCATCAAGTCTTGACATGCAAACATACATGAAGGCATCAAATAGAGTTCGTAGTCTCCACAAGCTTTTTCAAGTATCAACTCTTTAACAGAGTTTCTTGATAGATGAAGTATCCACCGATCAATATCTCTAAACGATAAATTTTCTTGAGCAAGCTAGAACTTGTGTATGGAGCCAATGTGACTTAAGAGCTAGTACATGATCAACTATATTCACAAATGTATAGTGCTCAGTCGGGATACACTTATCATCCGCACCAAATGTGGTAGCATGGCCGATTTGTACCCCCGCTTTCTTGACAAAACACTCGTCCTCACTGCATCCTTAATTGGCAAGTGTGACAATATCTTTTCTGCAAGATCACTAGGTAAGTTGCTAATTCTATCCAACTCCATCAAACTCGAACATGACGTGGCTCTTTTACTTTCCTTCTGAAATATTCAAGCAATCAAAAGAAAAAAATCATTAATCTAAATTCCCAGTGCCCGAACATCATTTAGATTGTCACCTATAGTCTATGGATAGACACACAGTCCCAATCTGAATTATCACAACTAGTATTAAATTTTGTTACAGTATTTCACCAAAAAAAAAAACTGCTTTTTAAGCCAAACCCTATCGAGTTGAATCAAGATAATACGAATTGGAACAAGAAATTAACTTACCATCGTTTTGTCTTCCCTTTTGTTCAGAAATTTGGGGTTGATCGAAGATCGAAGCCAAACCCTAGTCCTGCTAGTCTTTGCATGGTCTCTCCTTTCGTACTTATATAAAGCGAACAAAGCAGAAAACAACACGTGACAAGGGCACGAAGGCACGAAGCGGGTCATATTCGTATCCGCCAAAGAATTTGGGCCACATTCTGGGCCAGTAGTTTGGCGGGTTAAAATTAATTAAAGCGGTAAGAAAAATGTCGTATATCATCAGTTAAATAATTTGGAAAAACATCACAAATGATGTATAGACTTTACGTCATTCTACATTTTGGTGTATCAACTTTCATAATCATTATTTCATAACTATCAAAATAGGTGTATCAAGTTTGCTTCAATCTTTCATTTTGATGTACACCGTTAAATTTTCCGTTATCTTTCTGTTATCTTTACAAAAAAAAAAAACTGACAAAACTAAAGCAAAGATAACAAAATGATTTTTTTTTGACAAAAATAACAGAAAATTTAACGACGTACACCAAAATAAAAAATTAGAACAAACTTAATACACTATTCTAATAGTTATGAAAGTTAGTACATCAAAATGTAGAATGTCCTAAAATTCATACACCATTTATGAAGATATGTTATTCTCCTTCTTCGTCCCCTGTTTTCCTCTCTGTTCTTCCCTCATTTTCTCTAGACAAACCGAAGTGAAGAAGCTTCATTTTTCTACGGGGAAGAATCGCCCATCACTTCAATGGCTTCAGGTAACTTGTTTGTCTCTTAAAGCTTTGATCTTTGATCTCGAATTGGGCTTCTGGGCTGCGGAATCTTTTCACGCGGTTTTTGGAGCTGGAAGAGTTTGGTGGAATTGGGCTGGATTTTTGAGTTTAATTTGAATTTTGTTGACACCCTTTTGTTAGTTTAATGAAAAGTTTATGAATTTGGAGGTTTTACGTTCTGGGTAGTGTTTTTTAGTCGGATATGGATTGATATGCGTCATTGTTTTGGAACGAATTTGAGCTAGAAGTGCCTAGAACTCATTTGGTTATGGTTGGATTGAAATGAAGCAACTGTTTTACACTTTCACTAGTTCCAAAGGTTCAATACTCAAAGCAAGCTGCTCATTCCTAGCACAAACAGTCATCGTCTCAAGCAGAGGTGAACTTAAAAGCAGAAATCTGATAAAATTTAGGTCAGCTTCAACACAAGAGATCCCCGTTATTTTCACATGTCGCAGTTGGGTGAATGAGCAACTGTGATTGTCATCCAAACAAGAGTTCACTGTTCCAACATCAGGTTGATAATAGGGGGAATCAATAGCAGAAATTTGTAACTTTTCTAGAGCAGGGGAGCTTCTTGTAAGGCAAAGAGCAGTTGAAATATTTCTTCCAGATCATTAAAGCGAAGAAATTTCAGATGTAGACATGGTTTAGGCTGCTTTTTTGGCAACGCATCACCAGCCAAATACTTCAAAAAGTACCAGTTAATTTGGAGAGACTGAAGAAGAGGCAGATCATCAAAAAACTTGATCAAACCGCCAGAACTGCAAGGAGCCAAGGAATCCCTCTTTCGTTGAAACAAACGGAAACATCAGCAAATTTAAGATATTTACCGTACTCACATCCTCAAAAAAAACCTACAACATCAAGAAATTGGAGATTCAGTGCATCAATCTTGAGTTGGCTGAATCCGTCAGTCCCTCAGACTCAGAATCAGTCTCTCAAGCAGAGGAGAAAAAACAATCAAATGTTCCAATACATATTGGGCCATGGTAATCTTTGCAAATGCAAGACTCTTCAAACTCCTAAACCCTTTGGATGTCGAGCGGGGTTTTAGCAAGCAACAACTCAACTTTAAGTGAATCAGATCTTGACATGAAAATATGCAAGACGGAATCTTGTAGCGCCGCTGTTCCCAAACCGAAATTAGTACTATCAACTCTTTGAGCGAGTACCTTGACAGGTGAAGAACCCAGCGATCAATATCTCCAATGCCTATAAATCCTTGAACAAGCTGAAAAACTTGCTTATGGGGCCAACGTGACTTAAGAGTACATGATCAACAATGTTCGAGCGGCGCAAACAACCAAACACAAGATGCGGAAGCATAGCAAATTTTTATCTCCACTTGCTTGACAAAACGCTTGTCCTCGCTGCAAATTGGCAAATGTGGCAATATCTTTTCTGTAACATTACTTGGTAGGCTGCTGATCCTATCCAACTCCATCTTCTTATTCCAATAGGACTTGGCTTTTTTACTTTTCTTCTTTGATTTTCAAGTAATTCAAAGGAAAAAAAATAGATATCACTCATTAGTCTCATACAGTGGCCAGTGAGATAGTAACCTAAATTCAAATCTCTATAGTCATGTTCAAAACAGACAGCAACCTATATAATCTGGTTTTGGTACTGAAGGGATCCGTTATAAGCCTCTAACACTTTATTTCATTTGAAACTGATATAACTAATATCTGTTAGTATAATCTAGCATGAGAAAAGCACAATCAAAATTGCACATATACTTCATTCTTCATCGCTAGTCAGATTGTCTCATCTATGTTGCTTTCAACTGAATGTAATGAACATAAATAAAAACAAGAAACACATACCATCGCTACCACTTCGGTTTTGTTCGGAAATATTCTTGGAGTTAAAATCAGCGCGAGGGAAGCGAATTCTCTCCCTCCTTTGAAAAGCTACCGATCATTTCTAATGGCTTCAGGTAGCTCACGATCCCTTGAAGCAATAATTTTAATTTCTGATTGGACTCAACGGCCTTGATTGCAGTATGATTGGAAAGAGCTAAAATCTGAAGCTTGAAGAAGAAGAAGAAGAAGATGGAAGGAAGTAGGATTTCTGTATTGCACAATTCTAACAATGAAGCAGAGTACACGAGTATAATAAACTTTTATATAGCTAGAGCAGCAAAACCCTGCAACCAACTCTAAAAGCAATGATTCACTTTGATGTAGGATAGGTCCACTGTAACAAGCTATAGGACTGGAAACACTAGATCAGTCCTACTATATGATAGTAACAATACATCAATGAAGTTTAATGTCTAACAATTTTGTACAAGCACGATTAATTGAAAAGGAACTACTGCCAGTAAAAATGAACATTGTTGTGAAAAACAGGCATATATTATCATAAAGAGTTGTGCCAAAGTCACATTTAGAAAGCAAAAAATACTACACTGATGAAACACTTGTCACAGTAGCATTAACCCTAATTCAAATTGTTGTCAAAAGACGGGCATACATCATCATAAACAGTTCTACCAAAGTCACATTTCTGAAATCAAAATACTACCCCCTCTTGGATCAGTTAGAATTATCTCTAAATTCAGTGATGCACGCCTAAAACTGAGCAGGTTTTTTGCTAGATCATAACCAGCAGGAGGAATGGTGGACCGATGATATATCGTCATAGCCTCGAGCGTAGGTGAACTTATAAGCAGAAATCTGATCAAGTCTACAGCAATGTTGCAGTATATTTTTACATGTCGTAGCTGAGTGAGCGAGCAACTCTGGTTTTCATCAACCCAAGAGTTCACTTTTCCCTCTTCGGCCCTTATAAGTTAGGTGGCGCAAAGCAAAAACTTCTAATTCTTCCAAAGCAGGGGACATTCTCAGAAGGCAAAGAAAAGTTATAATATGCTTAACATCATCAATGCAGACATCTACAGAAAGAAATTGTAGAGGTACACATGGTTTAGGCAGCTCTTCCGGCAGGAAGCCAACAGCCAAATACTTTATAAATAAGTGGTTCATGTCAAGACGGTGAATATTGGGAAGTTCAGCAAAAAACTTGAGCAGACTACTAGATCTGCAAGGACCCTGTCTTTGGACAAACTCATCTTCCTTATAAATGTAAACATCAACGAGATTTGAGGTATTCAATATATTAATATCCTCAAAATCACCTATAAAGCGAAGAAACTGGAGATTTGGTGCACTGATATTGAGCCGGCTGAAACCATCACATCACTTCACAGACAACTGATGGGCAGTCCCTCCTTAATGGAGGAGGAAATTCATGTGAGTGATTTACAACCATGAGGAAAGCATGGGTTGGAAAATTCAAATAAAGTAGATAGCAAACCATCTTGGAAGGTAGGTAGCAAGCCATCTTTGAAGTTAGGCATGCCAAACTTGGAAGAAGACTTGACTTTGCTTCCAATTGCATGCCACATACATGAACCCAATTGCCTATAAATAGGCATCAAAGGTTGTAGCAAAATAACCAAGGCAAGAGTCATTCCAAAATAATAGAGTTTGAGATAGTAGTGAGATCCTCACTTGAGAGATGAGTGAGAAGAAAATTCATCTTGAGAGATAGAGTATGTGTTACCACTTTGGTGAGGTTTAGTCACCAAAGTGAGATTGCCTTGTAATCCCATTATTTATATAGTGGAAGAGAGTATTACTACTGCCCCGAGGACGTAGGCACAGTTGCCGAACCTCGTTAAATATTGTGTCTTCTTTTGTTCATTTGTTGCTATTCCGCAAATCACACGAGAGGTGGGAATATTTAGATCCTGGGATAACCAATTATCCATTGGCCTTGTATTAAGGCAGTCCTTCTTTCCTAACAAGTGGTATCAGAGCCCGGCGCTCATTGTTCGTGGAATCTCGTGGTGATCAAGATGGCGGAGTCGTCGTCATCGGCAGCAACAATGGTAAAGTTGACATCATCGAATTACTCCATTTGGAAGCCCAGAATGGAAGACATCCTTTACTGCAAGGATATGTACGGGCCTCTTCAAAATGGTGGAGAGAAGCCAGCAGGCAAGACTGACAAAAACTGGAGCATCTTGAACAGAAAAATTGTTGCAGGAATTCGTCAATGGGTTGATGAAAGTGTTTTTCATCATGTGGCACAGGAAACCAATGCCTACTCAATGTGGACAAAGTTGGAGCCCATGTACAAGAGGAAGACCGCACAAAACAAAGCCTCGTTCATTCGGCGGTTGGTGAACACAAAGTACAGGGATAGTCAAAGTGTTTCGGAACACTTAAGCGACTTCCAAGGCATGGTGAATCAATTGACGAATATGAAGATGGTGCTTGATGATGAGTTGCAAGCACTATTGTTACTAAGCTCGTTGCCAGATAGCTGGGACACGTTGGTGGTGTCATTAAGCAACTCAGCTCCTCAAAGCGTTCTCACACTGAGCACTGTAAAAGACAGCATGTTCAACAAAGAAGCAAAGAGGAAGGAGCAAGGAATATTGATCGAGTCAGAAGCCCTCGTCACCAACAACCGTGGAAGCAGTAGAAAATTCCACAACCGAGGCAAAGGGAAGGATCGATCAAAAGGCAAGTTCAGCCCAAAGAAGGACATCGAATGTTTTCACTGTGGTGGAAAAGGCCACATAAAGAAGGATTGCAGGAGGCTCAAGAGAGAGCAGGCTGAGAAAGGTGGTGCCAGAGACACAGCTTTTACTACCTCATATGAAGAAGAGGTACTCATCATTTATGGAGAGGGTCATGTTAATTTGACATCTCAAGATACATGTTGGATCATCGATTCTGGTGCATCATTTCATGTAACCTCACGAAGGGAGTTCTTTACATCCTACAATACTGGAAATTTCGGTAATTTCAGGATGGGAAATGATAAGAGGTCCAAGATCGTGGGAAGGGGAGATATTTCCCTTGAAACCAACACATGCCACTGCTTGGTTCTCAAGGATGTGAGACACGTTCCAGACATGCGTCTCAACCTGATCTCCACAAGATTACTTGATGATGAAGGCTGCACAAGTGTCTTTGGTAGTGGGTGGAGGCTCAGTAATGGTCCAGAAATTCTAGCCCGAGGGAGGAAAGAGAACACTCTCTACATGACTTATGCAAAAATCTGTAGTGGGTATGTAGTTACACTCGGAGAAGATTCGCCGGTGGAGCTATGGCACAAGCGGCTCGGTCACATCAGCGAGAAGGGACTTACTGTTCTAGCCAAAAGAGAGATATTAACTGGTGTCAATGTTAAAGATATGCCTCTAAAACCATGTACGCATTGCTTGGCTGGAAAGCAACATAGAGCTTCATTCCATCGTTCTCCTGCACCAAGGAAATCCAATGTTTTGGATGTTGTACATTCTGATGTGTGTGGTCCCATGACCACCAGTACTCTAGGAGGTGCAAGATACTTCATCACTTTCATTGATGATCATTCCAGGAAGGTATGAGTTTATGCCTGAAAACTAAAGATCAAGTGCTCGAAGTATTTAAGCAATTTCATGCCAAAGTTGAACGAGAAACAGGCAAGACATTGAAATGCATTCGCACCGACAACGGGGGAGAGTACATGGGGGCGTTCAGACACTATTGCAAAAATAACTGAATCAGGCATGAACGATTTGTTCCAAAGACTCCTCAGCACAACGGAGTGGCCGAGAGGATGAACAAAACTATTGTTGAAAGAATCAGAACAATGTTATCTCATGCTAAGCTGCCTAAGAGCTTTTGGGGTGAAGCTCTAATGACTGCGGTTGATGTGATCAACCTTTCTCCCTCAGCTCCATTAAATGGTGACGTACCAAACAGGTTTTGGACCGGAAAGGACGTCTCATACAATCATTTGAAGGTATTTGGCTGCAAAGCATTTGTTCATATTCCCAAAGATGAAAGATCAAAAATTGATAGCAAGTCGAAAGAATGCATATTTATGGGATATGGAAATGAAGAATATGGGTACAGGCTGTGGGATCCTGTCAATAAGAAGATTTTCAGAAGCAGAGATGTTGTCTTCTTCGAAGATCTGAACATTGAAGATACTCAGAAGACCGAGAAGCCTAAACAACCAAGAGAATATCTGATGAACCCGGATAAAGTTCTTCCGCCAACAAACCAGGATGGCCGGAAAGATACCGAAGATGTCGGTGATGTAGCAAATGACCCGATGATTAATGATCCAGTTGATGATGCAACTAATGATGAGGAAGAGGCACCGACCCCTCGAAGATCAGTTAGGGAATGCAGACCCTCAAACATATGTCCTCTACATGAGTTCGTTACTCTCACAGATGGAGGTGAGCCAGAGTCTTATGAAGAAGCTCTGATAGATGACCACAAGGGGGAGTGGTTGGAAGCCATGCAAGAAGAAATTAAGTCCTTGCATGAGAACCAGACTTATGAGCTAGTGGAGTTACCAAAAGGTAAGAGAGCACTCAGAAACAAATGGGTGTATAGATTGAAGACTGAGGAGAATAGCTCAAGACCCAGATTCAAGGCAAGACTGGTGGTTAAAGGTTTCAATCAGAAAAAGAGAATTGACTTTGAAGAAATTTTCTCTCCCTTGTTGAAGATGACATCTATCCGAGTGGTACTTGGTTTGGCTGCAAGTTTAAATATTGAGATTGAACAACCTGATGTGAAGACAGCTTTCCTTAATGGTGACCTTGAAGAGGAAATCTACATGGAGCAGCCAGAAGGATTCAAAGTCAAAAGCAAGGAAGATCTAGTCTGCAAATTGAAAAAGAGTTTGTATGAACTAAAGCAGGCGTCGCGACAATGGTATAAGAAGTTCGATTCCTTCATGATTGAGCAAGGATATCAGAGGACAACTTCAGACCATTGCGTATTTGTGAAGAATTTCTCAAGAGGTGACTTCATCATACTACTCTTGTATATTGATGACATGTTGATCGTAGGACAAGATGGTGACAAGATTAGCAAACTGAAGAAAGAGCTCAGTAAGTCTTTTGCTATGAAGGAATTGGGACCAACAAAGCAGATTCTTGGTATGAATATTACCCGTGATAGACAGAATGAGAAGCTGTGGTTATCATAAGAAAAATATATCAAGAAGGTATTAGAGCGGTTCCACATGGAGAAAGCAAAGCCTGTTGCTACTTCACTTGCTAGTCACTTTAAGCTTAGCTCGAAACAGAGTCTTACAAGTGAGAAAGAGGAGGAAGAAATGGCAAAGGTGCCATATGCCTCAGCGGTAGGAAGCCTGATGTATGCAATGGTGTGTACAAGACCAGACATAATACATGCGGTTAGTGTTGTTAGCAGATTTATGTCTAATCCAGGCAAAGAGCATTGAAATGTTGTGAAGTGGATTCTTAAATATCTCAAAGGTACTTCCAAAATGGGTTTATGCTTTGGAAGTGGGAAGCCTGAACTAATAGGCTACACAGATGCAGATATGGCCGGAGATGTTGACTCAAGAAAGTCTACATCAGGATACCTGATTACATTTTCAGGGGAAGCTGTCTCATGGATATCAAAGCTACAAAAATGTGTTGCTTTGTCAACTACAGAAGCGGAGTTCATAGCAGCTACGGAAGCCAAGCAACTGCAGCTTGAGAAGATTGACACAGATGAGAATAGTTCAGATATGATGACAAAGTCCTTACCAAAGGACAAGTTTGAATTTTGCAGAAGCGCGTCAGGATTGGCGCATCCCTCCATCTAAGTCGGGAGGGGGAGATTGATGGGCAGTCCCTCCTTAATGGAGGAGGAAATTCATGTGAGTGATTTACCATATGAGGAAAGCATGGGTTGGAAAATTCAAAAAAGGTAGATAGCAAGCCATCTTGGAAGGTAGGTAGTAAGCCGTCTTTGAAGTTAGGCATGCCAAACTTGGAAGAAGACTTGACTTTGCTTCCAATTGCATGCTACATCCATGAACCCAATTGCCTATAAATAGGCATCAAAGGTTGTAGCAAAATAACCAAGGCAAGAGTCATTCCAAACTAATAGAGTTTGAGATAGTAGTGAGATTCTCACTTGAGAGATGAGTGAGAAGAAAATTCCTCTTGAGAGATAGAGTGTGTGTTACCACTTTGGTGAAGTTTAGTCACCAAAGTGAGATTGCCTTGTAATCCCATTATTTATATAGTGGAAGAGAGTATTACTACTGCCCCGAGGACGTAGGCACAGTTGCCGAACCTCGTTAAATATTGTGTCTTCTTTTGTTCATTTGTTGCTATTCCGCAAATCACACGAGAGGTGGGAAAAATTAGATTCTGAGATAACCAATTATCCATTGACCTTATATTAAGGCAGTCATTCTTTCCCAACAACAACTGCTCAAGTAGAGGACAGTGAACAATCATATTTTCAAGGACATCGTTCGTCAGAGTAACACCAGCGATTATTAGCATTTTCAAACTTTTGAAGCCTGTGAATGTGGACGGCGGTTGTAGCAAACATGTGAACAACTTTAAATAAGTCAAATCTTGACATGAAAACATAGATGAAGGCACCTTATATGGCGGCCTTCCCGAGTGTTCGAGTATCAACGCTTTGATGGAGTTTCTTGACAAGTGAAGTATCCACCGATCCAAATCTCTAAAGCTATATGTGCTCTAACAATCTTGAACTTGTATACGGGGCCGATGTGACTTAAGAGTACATGATCAACAACATTCGCAAATGTTTGGTGCTGAGTTGAGATAGAGTACTTGGCATCAAACACCAGACGTGGTAGCATAGCCGATTTGTACCTCCACTCAGTTGACAAAACACTCGTCCTCACAGCATCCCTAATTGACAAAAGTGACAATATCTTTTCTGCAAGATCCCTCGATAAGTTGCTAATTCTATCAAACTCCATCAAATTCGAATCACTTTCTTTCTGAAATATTCAAGCAATCCAAAGAAAAAAATCATTAATCTAAATTCCCATTGTTAATAGATCATTTATATTGTCACCTATAATGTATAGATAGAGACAGTAAGCACACAAAGTTTGAATCCCAACTATCACAACTAGTACTCCAATTTCATAGGGCCACAACCAAAAAAAAAAAAAGAAAAAAAAAGACTGCTTTCCAAGCCAAACCCTATTGAGTGGAATGATATTATCCAACAAGAAACTAACTTACCATCGTTTTGTATTCCCTTTTGTTCAGAAATTTGGGGTTGATCGAAGATCGAAGCCAAACCCTAGTTCTGCTAGTCTTTGCATGCATGATCTTTCCTTTTGTACTAATAAAGCGAAGCCAAGCAGAAAACAAACACGTGACAAGGGCACGTGAGTTGCTCGGCACTTGATCAATGAACATAACCCACGAAGCGGGTCATATTCGTATCCGCCAAAGAATTTGGGCCACATTCTGGGCCAGTAGTTTGGTGGGTTAAAATTATTTAAAGCGGTAAAAACTGTCGTGTATCATCAGCTAAATAATTAAAAGTCTCTCCTTCTTCGTCCTCTGTTCTTCCCTCATTTTCTCTAGATAACCGAAGCGAAAAAGCTTCATTTTTTCTACGAGGAAGAATCACCCATCACTCTAATGGCTTCAGGTAACTTGGTTCTCTCTTAAAGCGTTAATCTTTGATCTCGAATTGAGCTCCTGGGATGCGGAATCTTTTCGCGCGGTTTTTGGAGCTGGAAGAGTTTTGTGGAATTTTGCAGGATTTATGAGTTTAAATTTGAATTTTTTTGACACCCTTTTGTTAGTTTAATGAAAAGTTTATGAATTTGGAGGTTTTGCGTTCTGGGTAGTGATTAATAGTCGGGTATGGATTGATATGTGTCATTGTTTTGAAACGAATTTGAGCTAGAACTCATTTGGTTATGGTGGGATTGAAATGAAATAATTAAGAAGCGAGTTTTTGGCGTTTGATTTTGAAGAGTTTGGTTCCTACAAATGAAGTGAAAGTTTGATTTGATCAAGTAATGGTATTTCTTGCAGATTTTGCTTTCAAAGTTCCAGCTGAACTTGAAGCGGCTTTGCGGTTGAACTCAGTTCATCACTATGTGACAAAAAGGCCGTGGCTTGGTAAGTTATTTTGTTTGCTGTTTTGATGTCTGCGTCTGTCTTTCAATATAATAGTTTTGTGTACAATGTTTATGTTTTCTTGTTGTTCAGACCTTTATGGAGTCAATGTTAGACCTGTTGCACCATTTGGAAGTATGAGTAGAAAAGAAAATGTTGATCCCTCACTGTTACACCAGTACCTGCCGGATGAGTTGCTCTTTGAGGTATTAACTTGAGAAATAGCTGCTCTTTAACAAACATTTGTGGCTATAACGAACTTGCAATATTCATTTACATTCTTAATCCTTTCTCTCATGTGTGGTTGCTTTAAAAACGTTAGAAAAAGAAATGAACAAACGACATGGAAGTTTTATAATCTCTTAGAAGGAACTAAAGGAAGTATTCATTTTACCTAGATCATTCTTACAAGTCTTAATGTTTCAAAAGACCTAATCCATGGGTGTCGTATTTCCTTTTTTATATTTTGCAAGTATGTACTCTTGATTCTGAAGCATAGGAGAGTGCTTGAGAATTAATATTATGTCGATTCTGGATCATTAGCACTGGAAATTGGAAAATGAGAATCACATTGTCTTTCACTGCAAAGATAACTAGTGCATAGATTAACCTTTATAGAGTTAGCATATAAGAATATATAAGTGCCTATTGCTTATGATAGAGAAATTGTCATGCAGGTGTTTGCACGAATGACTCCATATGACATGGGAAGGGCATCTTGTGTTTGTCGAAAATGGAGATACACTATCCGTAATCCTGTGTTTTGGCGCATTGCATGCTTAAAAGCTTGGCAGGTATAATTGGTGTTGGTTTTAAAATTTGCTCCAGTTAAATGTTGCTGCATGTAAATATTGGATCTTAATATTGAAGTCCCATTTCTTAAGCTTTCTGGAGTCGTTGAAAACTATAAGATTTTACAAGCAAAATATGAGAGTTCATGGAGAAAAATGTGGCTTCTAAGACCAAGGGTCCGCACTGATGGTAAGCTTAATTTTTTTCCCTAGTTTTTCCTTTCTGCTTATTTTGATTTTTACCAGTGTCTAGACCTGATATGCTTGATACTTCTCTCAGTGTGTGATCCACTCAATAAATTCAATTCTTTTCTGTTTTTCACATATCAGGTCTGTATGTGAGTAGGAATACTTATATTCGCACTGGAGTTGCAGAATGGAAGGTCTCTAACCCAGTTCACTTGGTAAGAACATAGTATTTACAAGTACTCTGGGATTCATCATTTCCCATTACTGGAGGACGAGGATGTTTTTATTAGTATTTTAAGTACACTCGTATGAGTCATATCTCATAATATCATTAGCAATGCAGAATGATATTGTTGCAATTTATAAACTAAGAAGAGTGAGAATTTAAAGAAGGCAATTCTGATGGCCCCCTAAAATGTGAGATTCAGGAGTACTTAAACTCAAATTGCTGCTGTATGTAACTTGAGGGGACTAGTATTGTGATGACTATTTAAGTGCAATCTGCATTTCTAACAGTCTACAAAGTTACTTCCGGTGTGTTTTTGCACATGTTGAACTACTGCTATATATATTCCTGAGGATAACTATCCCAAAACCAAGAATTGAGCAGTGCCTACTTGTTTTAGATAATTATTATTGAAGGTACTTGGTGACCAGTGCCTTATCGTCTGTCTTGGTTTTATCTCCCCACCCATCACATCCTCTTCTCTCTTTTTGTTTCTCTTAATAAGTTTCCCTTGCTTGTCAAGGTTTTTTTCAAAGGAAAAAAGGAGAAGAAAACAGAAAATAGTTGCAAACTCGTCCATATGAGTATTTTGTTTGTTTTTTTTTCCCCCAGTAATTTGTGGTCACTCAATCTGCTCTGCTTTTGCAGGTCTGCTACTATCGCTACATCAGATTCTATCCTTCTGGTCGATTTCTTTATAAGGTGGTAATTGCTGAAAGTTTAAATAGTAATGTTGAGGACATCAACAATAGTTTTCTGTTTTCTGATTGTTACTATTTATCCCTCTTTCCTGCACGTCAGAATTCATCTCTAAAAGTCAAGGATGTGGCAAAAATCATGAACATCCGTGCAGCCAAGGCAGACTCGGTTTTCAGTGGCCATTACTCATTGTCAGATGATAAGGCCAGCTTATTTTTTCCCTTATCTTATCTGAACAATATTTACAAGTTCAGAATTTGTTCTTCAGACATTAAATTTACCTTTATCGGCTATTGATTTATGTGGGATGCTTACTTCTATACAAACATGCTAGTGCTCATCTGACATTTGCATCTGAAATATCTTCTATTACTCCATTGCAGGTTGAAGCAGCAGTTTTGTATCCAGGCAGGCGTCCGACTGTGTTGAGAATCCGCCTAAGGTACTATAACAGCTCGCATGGGCTGAACTTCATTAAGATTTTAAGCTGGTACTTTTGTGGAATAGTACCATGTAAATAGTTAAATTGCTGATTCAACCTAGAATTGCTTCCACATTTTGCAATTTGATATAGAGTCAGTTATGCAACTAATTTGAGTGAGAAGAAGAGAAATTGATCTAACAGAATTACACTTGTCATAGTACAAAGATTCTGTTGAAGTGGCAGGAGGGGAATTTCTTATAGATAACGGTTTGAAATGTCTTGATCTATGCTGAGATACAGTCGTCTGTTTTTCTGTCTTGTTTCTACTTGAAAGTAATTTTTTGTTTCCCTGCCCATCGACCCCTACAGGTTAAGAGGAACAGTAACAGGGGCAAACAATCGTATGGATTTACTGTCACTTGTAACAAGTGGTGTGAACGATGATGAGGTCCGTGGCCCTGATGAGGATATCCTTGGGGTGGTTGAAGGATGGCAGGATGATGAGACTCACAACCCAGATGTGCCAGCTGTCTCACACACGAGGGGTCTAACACCTTTTGTCTTCATTCCGTTTGAAGAGGTACATATGTTTCCTCCATCACTTCAGCAATTAAATATCCGCTCACAAGATTTCATGTAAGCCATGTAGTGTTCTTTAGCGATTAATGGGTAAATCAATTCAAGCAATTAAAAAAGGAATGCAGCACATTTCCTTCTGTTCTTGTCGAGAAAAGTTTTTATTGATCCCTCACTTGAAGCAAAGAATTACTCACATTGTAGATTGTTGTTTTTTCTTACTTTTTCTTTGTGATGTAGGTGGATACATCATTTCTGAATCTACCTGTGGAAAAGATGGATTATTTTGTGCCCGGCTGATACCGTAGAAAGGAAGAGTAACTTCCTCTGTAAATACACAATATTATAGTCTTGAGCTTTACTAGGATCCTTCAATCTCCTTTATATATCTGTTCCTACAATGTTGACTTGAAGCCATGTAACATTATATCAGTTTGCTCTGGTTATTTGCTTGTGGTATTCATTGTTGTTTGCTTGAATTGTAGGTACCGAAAAGGAACATTGAATATGAATTGTGTTGTAATCTCTTGATACAATAATTATAAATATACTAAAGTTGAGTTGGTACAGTACACTGTACATCACGCTTCACTTTTGTGAAGCGACGATTTTACCTCCAATTTTTAACTAAAATTATAATCTAATTTTTTTTGTTCAATTTTGCCATATCTTTTCAGGTTTTTTTTCTATGGCAGAACAATCTGTTTTGTATTTGTAAATTTCTATAAATTATGAAAACAGTTTATTTGTTGTTAATATATTATTAACAATAAAATAAATTATATTACAAATAATGTCGATATTTTTTAGATTGAGAGTATTAATCTATAATATATAAATCTTAAAAAAAAAAAAAAACTTACAACATCGTGTGAGTCAATGTACTAGCGTATTCAATAAGTTACGTATTTGTAAATGATATATTGGGCTTGATTTTGCTGGAAGTTTGTACAGATACTGTGGATATGCTCTTGTTATGGTGTACTAAATCAATTTCTGCCTTCCATCTGAAGTCAATCATATCCTATAAGACGTCTAGACTTCAAAACCAAGTTCCATAATCAAACCTTAAATATTCTACTTTTATATCTGTTGGCTTGAACAAGCATCGGACCTAAAAAAGAGGAGCAGAGGAACGTGTTCCCTGTTCAAGCTTACAAACATCTCAGTGATTTCTCGCTGGAAGTACAGTTTATTACAGAGTAGTTTCTAGCTCTAAATACTAGACTTCGTGTCAGGGGAGTACAGAAGAGAATTCCATGAAGGGTTCTTCGGGAGAAAAGTGTCCTGCCAACATAAAATACAGAAAAATATGTCACGACCCAAAACTTTGTGTATGGACTATGAAGCCAAGAACATAACAAACATACCAACATTTACAGAAAACCCAAGTACATCATCCAACTGGTTTTCAAACCTTCAAATTTACACAGAAACCTTTATCCATGTTCCTCACACTTCCTACTTTCATTGATCTTCGAAACCTGACTATGAAAGATCTAATCGATTTAGAGCTAAAACTTTCTCATTTCTCCAAGTGGATTGTGAATGCCAATAGCCGTGAATTACAAGTCTAGATACCCAATTAAGCAAATAAACACAACCATTTCTAGAGGTCCCAATGATCGTCAAAAGCCCAGAATCAGCTTAAAAACCCCAAATCAAAAAACCATGTTGATGACACACAACTGAGAATTTAAGAGGAACCCAGAAAGGGGAGGTAGGTGGTTACTTACAGAGACGTAAGAACAGGTGGGGATGACGGACATGGAGTTGGCTTTGGCGTGGTTGAAGGCGGCAACGCAGAGATGGGAGGCCAAGCCCAAGCCTCTCTTGGAAGATGGGACATAGGTGTGAACCAAGTCCATCACTTTCCCCTTTTCTCTGAGAACATAGTCTATGTAGGCTTTCTGGTCCTCTGACTCGAACCTCTGCTTCGCTTCGTTCCACACTATCTTTGGAGCCGATCCTGCGACGTCGTCTGTTGTAGCCATCTTCCACTCTTTCTTCTCCTCTCCCCTTCGTCTCTCTATCGGCGACTCTGCTCTGTTTATCAAAGACGAGTATTTGTGGACACGCAGTAGGCACGTGATAATATAGTATGCAATTAATTTTTTTTTTTTAAATTTAATTCTCTCTCTCTCTCTCTCTCTCTCTCTCTCTCTCTCTCTCTCTCTCTCTCTCTCCCTAAGAAAATTGATTAATAATCTCTTGAGTAATTTTATCCACACATTCTTACCTTCTTAATACACACCCCTCAATTTATTTATTTTTTTGTCATTTTCCCCTCATTTTTTCCTTTTTTACCCTTTATGCCAATTCTACCTTTTATTGTCTCATCGGCAGGAAATCATCATGCTAGAAAGCAAAATTTTAATACAATTACATGAAACATAGTGTGCTTAATTAATAATTCAAAAATCCCAATTGATTAACAACGAGTTTATGGTTTCTTATGGATTGGGTTGATGTGTAATTCAAGTTGACCATTAAAACAAGAATCGTCTACTTGAATTTGCTCCTGTAGATATCCTCAAAGCTTTGAAGACTCACGTTGGTTGGTTGTAGTAGATTTGGATTTTCATGTTTTGAAATACATATCATAATTCATATGCTAAAGCCTGTACGTGTAGTTACCCTTTTAGCTTGACTCTCTCTCTCTACTTTTTTTGGTTGTGACTCAGCAAGCAAGATTCCTACGCCGACCCCCTCTCCTCAATTAAATTGTTGGCCTCCGGGCTCCGGCAGTTGCGACCCGGGTGGCTCCTCCTTGTGGCCATTGCCTTCGAGCAGAGGCTGGAATATGATTAATATTTTTTTGATGAGGGGTAAAATAGAAATATGAAATTTTACAAAAATTTGGAATGTGTATTTAGAAAATAGCTGTGTAAATAAAATTTCTCTAATCTCTTCCTAAACATTACATCCTGTCTCATGATCTTATTCTCATTCATTTAGTAATCTGTCCCTAATACGTACATTCAATCTCATTCATTTTTTTATGTCTAAGATTTAATCTATTCATATTTTGTTAGTGAACACAGTTTTTCCACAATTACAACAAACTATATGTAGCCATTCTTAAATATTGGGACAGGCAGTTGGAGAAATTGAGATTAAAATCCTTAAATATTATAGGTATGTAACTTTCTGCTTTCCTTAAGTTAGCTTCTGCAATTTGAATCGGTTGTTAATTTTGGAAGACTTTTTACAGAAACGTGGAGTGTCTCTAGCTAGCATCTAGATGTGTTATGTGCTGCTTTGATGAGTTGTTGCTACATATTTTCTTCACATGCCCTTTTGCTGATTTCATAAATATGAGAGGGATGGCTCTCTCTTTTTCAATTGGGTGCACGTCCGAGCTCTTTGTTGGATCTGTTGCATGCTGGAAGAGGTAACGATCGAAGTCCTCAATTAAAAGAGTTTTGGTTAAATTGTTTCTGGACGACTTTGTGGTTTTTTTGGAGAACATGAAATAAAGTGAAGTTTGAGGGTTATGCTTGTTCACCATCACATGTTTGTAATTTAATAATGGTGCGTATGCGGGCTTCTAGTTTTCTTGCCTCTAGTTGCATGAATAATTCAGGCTTGGAACTTTGTGTTTTAAAGTGCTTGATGTCCCTTGTAAGCCTAGAAGAGCTCCCCCAATTGTAGAAGTAAACTGGGTTCCTCCTATCCTTGATTGCATCAAGATTAATACCGACGGGGCATTCAATCATGATTCAGGTAAGGTTGGTTTTGGGGGAGTTTTCCACAATTTTAGAGGTAAGTTTATTGGTGCCTTTTCGTGTAATCTTGACTCCCTTTTTCAGTAGATGCGTAGGTGATGGCTGTTATTAAGGCAATTGAACTGGCCAGAAGATGGCTGTTATTAAGCCATGGCTTGGGTGCGGGAGTGAAAGCATATTTGGCTAGAAGTTGACTCTACCCTTGTTCTTAACTTCATCCATTCCCTTTAGCTTGTTTCTTGGAGACTTTATGTGGCATGGGATAATTGTATGTTTCATGTCTCTCAAATGCAATTTCGTTGTTCTCATATATTCCGAGAAGGAAATCAAGTTGCAGATGCTTTAACAAACGTTGGTTTAACTTCTTCAGGTTTGGTTTATTGGGACTTAATTCCCCAATCTCTTATAGACCTTTGTGATCAGGATAAACTTGGCTTACCTCATTTTCGTTTTCTTCACTGAAATTCTTTCAGTGCTGCTAAGTTTGTATGTAGGTTGCTTTGCTTTTTATTTGGAGGGGTTTTGTTTTGCCCCCGTTCCTATTGTATCGACATTTTCCCTTTCTAATAAATAGAGATCTGTTCCTTTTAATTAAAAAAAAAAGGTGTAGAAAAGTTAATTAGGAGCGAAGATGACATTGAAATCCTAATTACTATTGAAGGAAAGAATCATATATGATTAGGAGTTTAATGTGTGTGATATTCGGTAGTATCCTTAATTAGTTGGATGAGATATTTTACCATACTTAGACCTAGAATGGTGGATCTGATTTGTAACACAATGCATATAAGTTGTACCAAGTTGTAATAGAATAGTTACGAAAGAATTTCTTCACAGTCTTGTTTCTCTTTATGGTATCAGAGCGGTGACTCTGAGGCATAATTTGAGGCAAAGAAGCTACAAACAAATCCTTCATGGCAAGAGACAAAGACATGAAGCTGGTCGATAAGAACACAGCCTCGGCATCACAGAAAGCCCCAGAACCATGGAAGAACTCTAATCATCCACTCTTCCTCCATCATTCGGATCAACCTGGCGCAGTCCTTGTGTCACAGCCATTGATGGAAGATAACTACACAACATGAGCATGGCCCTAACCATCAAAAACAAGAAAGGTTTTGTTGATGGAACTCTCAACAAACCGGCGGACAACCCTAATGAACAACGACAATGGGATCATTGCAACACGCTTGTTAAGACTTGGTTGCTAGGAGCCATGTTGAAGGAAATTTCAGGCAGTGTCATTCATTGCAAAGATGCAAGAGGCATGTGGCTTGAATTGCAAGAAAGATTTTCTCACACTAACACGGTTCAACTGTTTCACATCGAGAATGCAATCCATGATTGTGAGCAAGGCACAAACTCGGTCACATCCTCTTTCACAAAGCTCAAGGGCCTCTGGGATGAGAAGGATGCACTTTGTGTGTTTCCCCCTTGTAGTTGTGACACAGCCACAGAAGTGAAGGCTTATATGGAGACGCAAAAGACCATGAAATTCTTGATGGGGCTCAGCGACAATTATGCAATGATCCGAAGCAACATAATAGGGATGGATCCTCTCCCAAGTGTGAACAAGGCATATGCAATGGCGTTGCGTCATGAGAAACAAGCATAGGTTTCTAGTGGAAAATCAATAGCACCACTCAAGGCATCTGCTTTTTCAGTGAAAAAGACAAGCCGTGATGATAATCCTACAAAAGAAGCCAAATGTGAGAAGTGCAACAAGACCAACCACACCACAAAGAATTACAGAGCACATCTCAAGTGTACCTATTGCAATTGGAAGGGACACACTTATGAATATTGTCGTAGGAGAAAGGCTGCAATGGAAGGAGGACAAGCACGACCAAGAGGTAATCATGTGACTTCCTCAAATGATAACAAGGAGACTATGAATACTTTTCCTTTTTCAAAAGAGGAGTGCCATCAACTTCTAGGGCTCTTGAACAAAAACAAGCCTGCTTTAGTCAATCAAGTCGGTAATGTGCCAAATTATGAGGAACTTTCAGGTAAAACCTTTTCCTTTTCACAAAATGGTAAAGAGATAATATGGATATTGGATAGTGGTGCCACTGATCACATAGTATGTAATCCCACTCTACTTACTTCACTAAAGCATGTTCATAATCGTTTGGTCAAAATTCCTGATGGAACCTCGGCACTGGTTACTCATATTGGGACAGTGGCTTTCTCTTCCCATTTTATTCTTCAAAATGTCCTATGTGTCCCATTATTCTACCTCAACTTGATCTCAGTGAGCAAATTAGCTTATGATTCATTTTATATTACCATCTTTCTCAGACAAATTTATGTCATACAAGACCTATGTTTAGGGAAGATGATTCGGACGGGAATTGAGAGGGAGGGGCTCTACTGCCTCAACCAACCACAGAAAGGAACATGCAATGTGGTACACACCAAAACACACAACCTATGGCACCAAAGACTTGGACATCCTTCTAGCAAAGTATCTTCATTATATCCCTTTCTCGCAAATAAAGTTTGTGATACAAGCAATTGTTCAATTTGTCCTTTAGCTAAACACACCCGACAATCTTTCCCATTGAGCACTACTTCTAGTGAATCTTGTTTTGATTTAATACATGTTGACATATGGGGTGGCTACCATGTTCATTCACTCTCTGGTGCACAATATTTCTTGACCATAGTAGATGATTATTCAAGGAGCACATGGGTATATCTAATGAAACACAAATCTGAAACACGAACCCTACTCATTCATTTCATTCACTTGGTTGAGAACCAATTCGGTAAGGGAGTCAAGGTTGTACGGAGTGACAATGGTCTAGAGTTTAAAATCACTAAATTCTATTCATTTAAGGGTATCCTTCACCAAACCAGTTGCGTGAACACACCACAGCAAAATGGTGTTGTTGAGCGTAAACACAGACATTTACTAAATGTTGCTCGAGCTCTCCTTTTCCAAGTAAGTTTGCCCAAACAGTTTTGAGGGGATGTTATACTCACTGCAGCCTACCTAATAAACAGAACACCGACACCACTCCTTCAAGGAAAAACACCCTTTGAAAAACTCTTTCACAAAGAGCCAAGTTATTCTCACCTACGGGTATTTGGTTGTCATTGTTTTGTGTCCACCCATCCATTGAAACCTAGCAAGTTTGATCCTCGTTCTACTGAGTGCATTTTTCTTGGATACCCTCATGGTCAAAAAGGATACAAGGTATAGCTTGAAAGATAATAAAGTCTTAGTGTCACGGGATGTAATCTTCTTTGAAGATATATTCCCTTTTAAAGTCAATCATGATATTCTTTCTCCACCAAACATGGCTTTGTTTCCTCCACTAACTCAATCATCACATTTAGACTTCGATCTAATTTCCACTAATATTCCTAGTGCACCAGACACCACAAATCAATCTGACCCTACCATAAATCATCATAATCCCACCTATTCCACTGATGCACAATATTCTGATACCTTACATCCATCCAACCCATCTTTGGATATTCACACATCATCAGATACTAACTCTCCTATGCTGCCGTCCCCACCCTCACAGACCTCACAACCTTCACCACCACCACCACCACGTAGATCTTCTCGACCCACCAAAACTCCAACCACACTGCAGGACTTTCATATTGAAGCAGTTTTCCCCTCAAGGACCGGTTCATCACATCCTTCTAGTCAGGTTGTCCCTTCAGGTACTGCTCACTCTCTCTCTAGGGTATTATCATATGATAGACTCTCTCCTCATCATAAAGCTTTCACCACTAAGATAACTATCCAGAGAGAGCCTACTTCTTTTTCTGAAGCAGTTCAAGACATCAAATGGAGAGAAGCCATGCAGCAAGAAGTTCAAGCACTTTAAGCTAATAAAACTTAGAGTTTGGTGTCTCTCCCAGCTCACAAGTGACCCATAGGCTGCAAATTGGTCTACAAAATCAAGTACAGTCCCGATGGCTCTGTTGAAAGGTACAAGGCAAGGTTAGTTGCTAAAGGATACAACCAAGTTGAAGGGATAGACTACAGAGAAACATTTGCACCTGTGGCCAAGTTAACAACGGTCAGAGTTTTACTCAGTCTCGTAGCCCTGCAAGGCTGGCACCTCCATCAATTGGACGTCAACAATGCATTTCTCAATGGCGACCTTCATGAGGACGTCTACATGCAACTTCCTCCCGGCTTCGGACGAAAGGGGGAGACTAGGGTTTGTAAATTACACAAGTCACTATATGGGTTGAAACAAGCTTCAAGGCATGGTTTCTCAAGCTCTCCACTCAAGTCAGCAGGCTTCCAGCAATCTTGGTCTGATTACTCTCTATTCGTCCGAAACTATCAAGGTCGACTTACAGCCTTGTTAGTTTATGTGGATGATGTCATTTTGGCAGGAAATAGCTTGAAAGATATTACAGAAACAAAACTATTTCTTTCAAATCATTTCAAGCTAAAAGACATGGGACAATTAAAGTACTTCCTTGGGATCAAAGTGGCGAGGTCTAAGCAGGGAATTACTTTATGTCAAAGGAAGTATGCATTAGAAGTTCTTGAAGATACAGGGTTCCTTGGAGCCAAGCCCTCACGGTTTCCAGTTGAACAAAACATAACACTCACACAAGGAGGTGGAAGCTTGCTGAGAGATGCATCCCATTATCGAAGACTTGTGGGAAGACTTATTTACCTCACTATCACAAGGCCAGACCTTGTGTATGCTGTCCACATACTAAGCCAATTCTTGGACAACCCCAGGCAGCCACACCTTGAAGCAGCACATAAAGTGTTGAGGTATATTAAGCAAATGCCCGGTCAAGGAATATTCCTGCCTTCCACGGGGCCATTGGAACTGAGGGCATACTGCGATGCGGACTGGGCTTGTTGTAAGGACACTAGAAGGTCAATAACTGGTTATTGCGTCTTTCTTGGCAATGCACCCATCTCATGGAAGACGAAGAAGCAAAGCACAGTGGCACAATCAAGCGTGGAAGCTGAGTATCGTTCCATGGCCACCACGTGTTGTGAAATAACATGGTTGCGAAACATATTGAAGGATTTAAACGTTGGACATGCACAGCCAGTAAGATTATTCTGTGACAATCAGGCCGCCATACACATAGCATCAAACCTTGTGTTCCATGAACGCACGAAGCATATAGAGATTGATTGCCATGTTGTGCGTGAAAAGGTGCAGAGAGGACTAATTAAAATAGTGCATGTTCGAACTAAGGAGCAGCCAGCAGACTTGTTTACCAAACCACTGAGCTCGAATCAGTTTTCTGCATTGTTAGGCAAGTTGGTTGTAATTAACATACACACCAACTTGAGGGGGAGTATTGAAAGAAAGAATCATATATGATTAGGAGTTTAATGTGTGTGATATTCAGTAGTATCCTTAATTAGTTGGATGAGATATTTTACCATACTTAGACCTAGAGTGGTGGATCTGATTTGTAACACAATGCATATAGGTTGTACCAAGTTGTAATAGAATAGTTAAGAAAGAATTTCTTCACAGTCTTGTTTCTCTTTAATTAGCTTCTATTGATTGAGGCATTGCATGATCCCGTAGCGAAATCATAGTAACACAACTACAACGATCGTGGATTGGTTTCAACTCCAACTTCACCAATCGCAGATATCTTTAAAAACAGCTTCTTGGAGTTCCTAAGTTATCAGTAAACAGATAATGGACCAACCAAATATAGACAGTTAGACACACACAATTTACCTAATTCAGTACAGCAAATATTAGATAAAAGACACCAAAGTCCTTCAGTAGGGTGAAGTTCTCATATATTGACTAATCTGTCAAATTACCCGATCCAAACACTGACTAGCTAATATTTTTTTTATCCGAAAATAAGATAAAAATGTGCAGGCAAGAAAAATGTTCGAAGTTTTTTTATCTATTAATATCATTACACAGAATTTGCAATCATCTAGTAATCACATAATCCCTATGAAAAGGCCATCAACTGGATAGATTTACAGAAAGGCACAAATCTATAACTAATATTCAGGAAGCAGTATCAAGTATCAACAGCATCATGAGTATACAACATGCGGATGCCACACTTTTTCACCTTCAATCTGCTGCTGTGCATGTCAAAGTGAAAAGACGCCTTAGTGGCATTGTTCAAAGGAATGGGGGTAATGCTTGTTCCTTCACGCCAAAACATGTCCTTGTTGAAGAACGCCAATACGTGATCTGAGCTGACACTTTCGGCTATGGTATTTCGAATCCATGGGAGTTCATAACTGTGTTCATAGCCTTCACCACGGCTGTTGATTTTGAAGTTGCACTTACATGTCAAGGAAAAACCATAATCATCATCATCATCATCATCATCAAAGTTGTGGAGTCCAAAAACAGCGGATATTGAAAAACCCCTGAAGTTTGTTGCATGAAACCAATGTGCAGGAAACTCGACATCTATATGGCATCCCTCCTTTTGATAGTTGAACCATTCCGGAATTTCATCTCCTGGTAAAATGACAATATACTCGTCTTTCTTGCCATCTGCCTGTAAATGTGTTTTTAACCCATAAAAAAATTAGTAGCTGCTCCAAATAATATATGGAATTAATTAAAAAGCAGTGGAACTTTAACCTGCTTAAATTTTCAATTTAGTGAACAATGCAGTGTGCATGAGAGAAAGAGAGACAGAGAGACATACACGATCTTTCAGTAATGGCAATCGCATAATTCTAAGCCTTGCATCAGCCGTTATGTTGCTCCTTGCACTCTTATCCAATTCAAAGCAATTAATAAACATAGCTCTCTCCAAATGATCGCTAGGAGTTTTGATATCTTGATGATCCCGATGTTGTTCCATGAATGCAGCACTTGAACGTCTTGCCACGCTCTTCAATGACGTGCAGTTATCTGCCTCCAAAATTCTTAGCTGCAATGGCAACTCTGGTAAACACTGAAGCTTCTTGCAATTGCTCAAGTGCAGCTCGCGCAGCGCAGAAGCATTTTTTATGCTTGCAGGTACGCTCCCAATCATAGTTCCACCAAGATCTACATTTTGTAAGGAGGATAACCCAATGAGACCATCAGGAATGCTTTCTAATAGATTGCAGCCACTGATGACTATGCTTGTCAAAGAGCACAGACCGACTGAGAAGGGAGGCAATCTTTTGAGTTTTCCACATCCCCTGAGATTGAGCCTTTCAAGACGGCTGAAATTATAGATTATATCTGGGATAAACTCAAGGTTTTCGCAATCAAACATATGTATTTCCTTAGGTCCAACAAGATTTTGATCACCACCATACAAGTTCAGCTTCCGATCAGGGCTTGTAAGATTCTTAATGTCTTTACAACCACTAAGACACAATATTTCAAGCTTTTTGTGAGACCAAATCAATGGTGATATTTCTTGTATTGCAGTCCCGGATAAACGTAAGAATTCCACATTGCATGGTATCTCCGAAAGAGTTCTAAATTTTATTGAGCAGTAGCCCAGGATGAGACAAGTCAGCTTGTCAAGATTTTTGAAATATGAAGGAACCTGAACCAAACTTTTACAGAAACCAAGATTTATCGTCTCAATCTTCGTACACTGGGAGAGATCTGGAACTTCAGTCAAGCGTTTGCAATTACTAAGATTGATCACTTTTAAGTTTCCAAGATTCTGTAACAGGTTAAACACAAACAAGAATAAGAAAGGACTCAATCTTCATATACTCTAAACTTCTAAACTAATAATGATGGTACAAGCCCAAAAAGTAATGATAGGTGAACCGCTTTTTTGGATACCACCTGCATTCCACGGTTCTCATCTTATGTGGCAACTGATGTAGCAAAAAATTCACTTTATCACAAGATTTCATTAAATGACGTGGTTGTGCTACATCAGCTGTCACCTAAGATGGTACCCAAAAATGTTGTTCACTAGCATTATTCACCTGAAAACCACTATAGGTGGCATCTGATATGGTACTAACGCATCATCTAATGAAAGCTATGAATTACTGCTATCTGTATCACATTAGGTGTCACATAAGGTAGTTTTTAGGTAGTAAATGAAAATGTTGGATACCTAACATTAGCTTCTAAGTTACATTAATTATATATCAAGCAAACATACCTGGCCATTATTCCAAAGTTTCTCAACTTGACTATTGGGCATATGAAGCTCAACAAGGTTTCGTGGACAAAATTTTGAAGGCAAATATTTCAAAGGATATTCATCCCAGTACAGATATCTAAGATCTTCTGGAAGAGACTCAAGACCTTCAGGAAGGTACACTTTGTTGCAGGATTTCTTAAGAATTTCATCCCCATTATTTTCAAGAGTTTGCATACTGATGTAACTGCAAAAAGAATTGTATAATAAACTACAAATTTTTGACTTGGCAAGAACAGACCGCATTGCTTTGGATATCCCAAGGAGCAAAGGAAATGAGATTGGTTGCTTCTCCTCCACGTGCACTTTTTCTGATGCATAAAATTTCAGAAATTTTAAGTTATGCATTTTTTTGAAGGCTGAACTACTCAATTGTAGCTCCGGAATCCTAGACATGTCCAAGAATATGGCTTCAACTCTTGCAGTTCCCTGAGAATCAAGGTATAAATGAGCACTGCATAGAAGAAAATTTACTAAAATGACAAAATATAGAATGAACATATATATGAACTTAATTGATAGGAAATGAGTTCTTCCTTGCAAGTTAAATATAAATCTTACAGTATTATTTTTCAATACTCGATAAGTATCCTCAGCATCCCACAACCTACTGCGTTTTCCAGGCTCTTTATTACATTGTTCACGAACGATTGACCAACCCATTTCTTGAAGCAAATCATGCATGTTTAGGCAGTTATTTTTTGAAATTGATATGAGAGACATATCATTGAGAACTGCAATTCCCGGAGATGGATATAACCCTTTCATTGCTAGCATTCGTTTCACATCACATATTTTCTCTCCTTTAAAAAAACATACAATATCAAGAAATATCTCCCTCTCATTTTCTTCTAGTCGATCATAACTCAGTCTCAGCACTTCATTAATGTCTCGATTGGGAAACATTTTCAACTTTTCCATTTCAACTTCCCACTCTTGTCTGTTGTTGAAATTAAGGAATAAGGAACCCAAAATTTTGAGAGCCAACGGGTTGCCTTGAGCATAATCTACCACCCTTCTGGATAAGTCTGAATAATCTGCTCTCAAAGAGTCATTTTCGAAAGCATGAAAATTAAAGAGCTGAAGAGCTTCATCTGAACTTAACTCTGTCACCTTGTATTTATGATCATCACGCACTCTTTTCTTCAATAGGCCTCTATTTCTTGTTGTTACAATGATTCTACTTCCCCTGCCAAATTGAATTTGATCTCCGGGCAAATATTCTAATTGCCTTAAATCACTAACGTCATCAAGAACAACAAGGACCTTTTTTTGAGAGAGCCTTTCTATAACAAAAGGTGACCCTATAGATGGAGAGCCAATACTTATACTGTCATCATTTAACAGCTGACGAAGAAGTTCATTTCGCAAATGATGTATTCCATGCCTATCTGTTTGTTCCCTAACATTTTCAAGAAACGAACAAGCCTCAAATTGATCTGACAATCTGTGAAACACAGCATCGACAATGGTGGTCTTTCCGATACCACCCATACCCCAAATACCTACTCTGCAGAAGTGAACATCTTGTTCATGGATGCATAATAACGATTCAATTTGTTGAATGTGACGTGCAATTCCAACCCGCCCTTCTAAATCAATTGATGATTTACGACTCAATTTCATCGAGATAACATTGACAATTCTGTCAACTAATTTAGATTCATCCCTGGCATACAGGAAGAAAATATGTTTTAATTAATTACTAATCATCTCTGATTCCAATGGTAAAAAGTAAAGGTAAATAATTACAAAGTTCTTACCTGATATCTTGTGAAGCAAACCCAGAAAGATTGGCTGCGGTTGTCAAAGCTTCCCTCCACATCCTCACCTGGTTGTCCCCGGAATGTACCCGGAGCTTATCAATTGCATCCGCATAACTGCCTTCCTGTTTCCGTACATGTGATGGATCTATGTCGTGAAAAACCGGTATAACGTTATCTCCGTTAACAAACTGTCCATTTCTTTCCTTGCACATAAGTATATGCAAAAGTTCATTCAAGCACCATCGGGAAGAAGCATAGTTTTTTGAGAAAATGACTACAAAAAGCTTTGATTCCTCCATTGCTCTCTCTAGGGCAGGTCCAATTTCATCCCCTCCCTCAAGTCTATTATCTATGAAGGTATGGATTTTTTCTCGATCTAAAGCAGCATAGAGATGGCTAGTAAACGTATGGCGGGTGTCCTCACCTCTGAAACTAAGAAAGACATCATACTTTTGTTGTGGGACAAGATCATCAGCAGCAGAAGAAGAGGCAGCTGCAGCCATGCTCGTAACCTGCAATTACATATGTGCATGCAAATTAGTAACACTCTTACTCGATATATGATGGAAGTATACATATATATATATGCCTGATCACTGAGTACTGCAAGGGCTGGGAGAGCTGGTGGGATTACCTCTTTGAAGAAAGAAGTTGCAGAGAGATCGAGATTAAGCTCCTTAATTAATTGCCTTGGAATTCAAGAACCAAATGGAAGATACAAGTGTTCCAGATATATATAAGGTAGAATATCACAAATGGTCACTCAACTATTATCTATTCTACACTTTGGTCACTCACCTTTTAAATATATCACTTTGGTTACTCATTTAATTCTGTTATTCACTTTAGGTCACTCAAGGGGCATTTTATCTCACTTTAATCACTTCTCTTAATCATTCTAATACAGATTTCTCAAATTTTCACAATTGATTGGACAAAAATATCAATATTGTGGCAAATAATTTTTTTTAATGAAAAAAAAGTAACGAAGTGACTAAAATGAATAACAGAGTAATAGTTGAGTGACCAAAGTGATATATTTAAAAGTTGAGTGATCATATGTAGAATTCTCCCTATATATAAATTTGCTTGACCAGGGAGCAATAACTGTGAAGAGGTGGGAATTTACAAAAGCGCTCTTGCATGAACTATGATCCTGCCATTGCTTTAAAACAGTGTGCAATCATGAAGATGCAAAGAAAAGAACGATGTTAGTGGAACCAACCTTGATGTATATCCTAATGCAAAAAATCTTCCTAGTAAAATAGTGAAGGACTTTGTTCTTTTTTTTTTATTGGGAAAAGCACTTTATTCATAAACTTATGGACAATGCATCCAAAGGGCTAAAATGGCCTCCTTTAAAAATAATAAAGGAGAGTGCCACGCCCCTAACATTAACTAGACACCTCTTCTATTACAATCTCATTGAGACATGGAGGGCCAACTTCTTTCCAAAAGATAATACTTGTAGCAATCAACGCTTTCCGAGCAACAGAATGAGCTGCCCGATTGCAACTTCTAGGGATTTTCCTCCATTTAACTTCTTCAAAGGCTTGCTTCAGGAACTTAATTTCTTCAAAAAAGGATCCTTCCATGCTGAGATCCACTTCTTGATTTAATATTGCTGAAATCACATTTGCTGCATCACTTTCAATCTTCAGCTTTTTAAAGCCAGACATTAGACAGAACTTCATGCCATATAACACAGCTAGTGCTTCGGTAGCATGCGGTGTCTGATTCCTACAGATTGGATGCATTAAACCTCCTTGCAACTTGCCTTCACTATCACGAACTACTGCACCAACAGCAACCTTCCCATCTTTTGCATTGCAAGCGGCATCAACATTTAACTTTGAAAAAGGATTAATTTGGGGGGGGGGGGGGGGGGGGGGGGGGGTGTCGTCCAGTTCTCATGCACTATCTCACCTCCTTGTACACCTTTTGCCATTGGACATAACTGGCCAGCAGTTCTATAGGAATGAAGCATCTCCTTTGCCACAGTGATCACATTCTCTCCTTCTACTATTTTTTCATTAAATTTAAGTGCATTCCTATTCTTCCAATTCAACCAGCAATCACCCCAAACTCCGCTAATTCATCTTCAGAAACATTGCAGGCAACATAATTAAACAAATCAATAAAACTTGGCCCGTTCCAACTCTTGTACATACCTGAAAATCTGCTAGCTTTCCAACCTCTTCAATTCTTCTTACAGCTCCAAATACAGTGAACAGTACTTTCTTCTCCCATTCCGCATCTAAAGCAAGTCTCATCTACTTGCATATGTCTTCTTTTCAAATTTACAGAACATGGGAGAAAATCATGGCAAGCACGCCATAAAAAAACTTTAAATTTATTTGCCATATTCAAACTCCAGATTTTACCCCACACTGTCTTCCCATTCAAATCCAAACTACTTCCACTTGGACTGCCATCGTTTAAGTTCCTTTGCTCCTTGGCCAACCATACTCCTGACTTCACCGTATATTTCCCATCTTTCCGATAATGCCACACTATCGTATCTTGCGTATGTCTCCCTGCTAATGGGATGGTCATGATAGAATCTACTTCGAACGGTAAAAATGAGGCTCTGATAAGTTCTTCATTCCACAAACCAAACTGGTCTAATAAATCACATACCCGTTTGTTCTAATGTACGAGAAGTTGTTTCAAGTTTGGTTATATATATAAAAAGGATAGAAATTAAAAATAAAAGACAAGGTTGTACACTAGGGAAAATTTTAGTATATGTTGAAGTATGTCATATCGGATATGAGAGCTAATGCACTAAATCATGAGAGCTCCGATTCATATCGGAAATTAAAAGAAAATATATCAAAACAGAGAAGACCCAATGCACTAAATCATGATAGTTATATAACCAAGTGTTAATGTTAGAAACCGAAGACTCTACTTAACGTTAAAGAAAAAGAGAGAGGGAGAGAGAGAGAGAGTAAATGAGGCACGAGAAGTATAGTGGTTCGTCTCCCGTCTTAGTAGGAGACTACGTCCACTTGAAAGTTTAAACTATGTGTGTTGGGCCTTGCGGCCGAAGAGGATTACAAAGTGTGTATTGGCGTGATCTTTCTAAGTGGGATGATGGGTCCCTTTTACAGGTAAGGGAACCCCTCCCATTTACATTTTCTTCAATGTGGGACAAAGAGTCCCATTTGTACTCTTCAAAGCATGTTGTGAAGGCAAGTTGGCAAGGCCGGGAAGGTTGCTTCCCGGCGAGGTCTTGGCCACCTTCGACCACCACGGGGTAGGTTAGATGTGGGGCTACGAGATGTATGTCTCGGTTGGACCCTACCATGACTTGTGGGTCCCCCTAAAAGGGTGTTATTTATGCTTGTTGATGTAACAAATCCTCCATATTGTTAGAGGTATGTACACCAAGAGCTAAGCTACAATATTAACATGTCAAAATTCAAACTTACAATAGCAAAATCAACAAACATCAATTCATCCACATCAAAAATTACATCAAATTGACAGACTCAACAAGACCCAGATGGTAAAGTAAAAGTAAAGAACCCAAATCGAGTCTCACCAAATCGTTCCAAGAAAGCCTACAGGGAACCATATCGAGTCTCACTAGACGGGTAATGCGCCACCATTTTGACTGTCATTACTTAGTTACGGTTTCGCGGCTATGTCCTGAAGAAAGTTTGACGAGAGATTAAGACATATTGAAAATTTTAGGGTTTGGTTTTTCCTTTGGGGGTTTTGGGGTTTCTTCTATTAGATTTGTCTAAATTCAAACACAAGATTTCTCATTAAGAACTGCAGCGAAGAAGTGATAGCGGAGCGATGGTCAGGCCGCCATGGCTCTGATATACTAGAATTTCAACTATAGACCAAGAAGGAAGAAGAAACAAAGAAGAAGGAAGGAGAAAGAAGAAAGGAAGAGAAAGGACAAGAAAGGCAGATAGAACTATCTTTTGAGATGAGGAAAGAAAAAAAAAACTTATTTAACCATATTCTCTTATAAAGTTATAATAGAAGCCAAAAGTAGTAATAAAGGTTGTAATTTGATAGTGCTTTAATATTCCAAGCCTAAGTCACATAAAATTAATGACATAACGAATTATTGTAAAAAATGGCAATCAAGTTGTAATTAGTGTTAATATTTCATTATAACAAGCTTGGGAACCTTTTCACCAATAAAACAATGAATTGTGGTAAAAAGTGGTAATCTAGTTGTAATAAGTGTTAATATTTACAAGTTTTCTAAACCATTTTACTAATAAAACAACGAATGTGTTGCTATACTGGTAAAATTTTATATATTTAAGTAAATATATGGTGAGTCCTTTATGGTATAATAATGTTGTCAATCTTATAACTAATATCCTTTAGGAGTTATTTACTTATTTGACGATGTTTTTTTCCTGATTTTACGACAATTGAGGTCCAAAGTAGTAACCAAGGTTGTAATTATGGTAATTCTTCAATATTACAAATTTGAAAACCATTTGACTGATGAGACTACTAATTGTTGTAGAAGTAGTAATCAAGCTCTTATTTGCGGTAATTTTTTATATTACAAGTCTGAGAACCATTTTACTAATTTGACAACAGTTTGCTTTCAAAGTGGTAAAACTTTACGTATATATAGTAAATGAGGCGCGAGTTCTTAATTGTATGTTAAAGTCCTCTATTTTGTAACTAATACTTTTTGTGTAAATCTTATCATCCATGAGATAATTACTTGTCTGACAGTGCATTTTACTATAAATTACAACAATTGAGGTGTAAAGTGGTAATTATGGTTGTTTTTATGATAATTACTTCAAATATGATTCCATTTACAAAAAGGACGATCACTTTACCAATGTTACAACAAATGTTTTGTTTATATGGTAAATGATCATATTAGACCTAAAACTTCTCAAGTTCTTATTCTTGTAATCCATTTGTTCTCTTTATAATTAGAGTCCTTTCTTTTGTAAATTATATCATCGATGAGATACTTTATAATAAATGACCACATTGGATGTATTTAGTAATAATTATAGTTGTAATCAAAGTAATTACTATATTTACGAATACATGTTTCACGAGGAGGGTTTTGCTTCGTGAAACTCATATCGCTCGGCATCTAAAGGTTGCAACTTTCTTCTTGTCCGGCAGCGCTCATGGTCTGCCTTTGGTCTGTCTCGCCGGTCAGGGCTGCTACCGGACGGGAATTTGAATACTACATGCCTAGGGGCTCGTTGGAGAAGGGTTTGAATCAGGTTTTGGGCTGGAGGAGATTGGCAACAAGCCTCATACGCCATCTTCCTTGCAGTGGTTGTGTGTACATGCGCGTCTTTCAGATCTGGGTGGGGCTGAAGGATGCTGGATCGGAGGGCACGACAGTGTGGTGAAGCTGGTTAGTGGAGGCATGGTTCGCAGTGGGGATCAGGACGACGTTGCTGCTTGAGGTGTTGGCGTCTTGGGGCTTGGCGGCTTGAGGCGAGGAGATGAAGGTCACGACGGCGTGGGTGGGATGGCTTTGGGCCGCGGCAGACGGACTAATGGAACTGCACCAGAATTGTACTTCCAGCTAGTAGAGTGAAAGGTGAAGTTTGGGCTGGGTCAAGCCAATCTTTGTTGGGCCTGAGTTTGGGCCTCTTGTCTTGGGGCTACCCTCTTGGGCTGAGTGATTTAGGCTGGAGTTTCTGCCCTAGTCCTTTTTATGTTTTAGTAAGTCTAGTTACAATAATTCCCTTTGTTTTAGGGAACTCTATTGCTTTTGTTTTTAGGGCAACTATAAGTTTTATCTTAGGCTTGCTTATTTACTATGTTATTTCATAGTCTGTAGGCTTGCTTAAATAAGTGAGCATAGGTACCGTCAAATGATCGGACCTAATCTATGTATCGTTGTGGTTTTCCACAAACTCTTTATCTACCTAGAGATGGCGAGAGGATATGTAATGGTCATTTCTGACCTGAGTATTAATATATATCGACATGATATTCTTCAAAAAATTACTATATTTACCATTTTCATTACAAGTTTTGAACGATTTACATATAAAACAATAAATGAGCACTTAGTATGATAATTTTTTTTTAAAGTACACATGTCAAATTACAAGTGGATAACATGTAACCTGTACAACAGGTTTCAAGGATTAATTTAATTTAATATATATTTATTAAAAAGTTGATGCATGACAAACATTAACACACCTTAGACTTCCCCGTACACTAGTACTAGGTTTCAAGGTTTAATAGAGGTTAGCTGAAGAGTATGAGTACGTAAATTACCCACAAAGGCTTTGTCTGCATCCTTCTGTGGTATCTTTAGGTTCATAAACTGGTCGATCGTGATGGGAAAAGTACAAACTATGTCTTCATTTCTTATCTAAATGACACAAATGCTGTAAAGGAATGCAAATTAGTTTATTGATTCCATTTAGAGCCCCAATCCAAAAAAGCAAGTTTTGGGACTGCCGGTTCACCAAACATCCAAAAAGCTACAATGGCTCATTGCCTCATTGTTCACACCGCGGTTTACAAGCTTCTGCTTCCAAGGTTATCCAAAACAGGTCAAATGGACTAATGGAGTCAGTTTCTTTGGTATACGACTCAACCATGTAAATGACAATGCATTTGCTTGCTTGTTGGAACTTTCTGCAAATAAAATGTTAAGTCGGCAATATATTGATGTTGATTCTACTTCGCCTGATTCAAGACTCTGATACCATTTTCGGATTCTGCTTCTTGAATTCATCATGGACCTTTTACAAAGAATGATGGACTGTGGTAGTCGGATGGTTTGTGGTGAACTTAATGTAATAATCTCATTTGATATGTGCATTTGGGTAATTGGGTTAGACACCATGGACCTTTTACAAAAAAAATGATGTTGCTAGGTGTCTGGCCAGCTTTTGATACAGGGAGCATTTTGCTCATTCTGCCCAAACCTGCCTTTTATGCTCTGCGCACTAAAATTGGTGCTTCTCCCTCCTCGGTCGTTATAATCTCATTCTGTCAAGCCCATTGGAAATTAGACATCCAGGGTTGTCAACCATATAAAGCACGTTCAGTAATTTCGACTGAGTCAAAAGATATGGCCTTCCAAATTCAACTGACCTGCACGGGCAGATTCCAGATTGACCTCCGGCTAGTCAAATAAGCCGTATCTGAAGTTTCAGGTGCCCAAAGAAGGCGATTCCAGTTGTAAATGAATCTAGACACTGATATTTTCATTTATTTACGATCTCTCTTAAATTCCACATTTCCACTGGAGTAAGAAACTATTACGCTCCAAAAGCAATGGTCTTGAAGAAGCAGAGCACTTTCCCCTGCTTTTCTGTCACAACTAACCTACCTCCGTTAGAACGAGCATATCTCACTCATATGGATAGATTTTTATAATCCGAGTGCTATGAAAACTAATATCCCTAGCTTTCCAAGAATATGGCTCCCACGCTATTTCCTTTTGAGGAAAAACAGTTCTTGATGTGAAGGAAGGTTCCAGAAGCATTTTCCGCATTTTTTTCTCAAATGTACTAAGCTAGGGGTGAAGTTGCTATTTCTTATCCATAAATTAAGTTTATTTGATGAGTGGAGTTTATAAGAATTTTCTGTTACTACTGTAGAGATTTTATTGCTGGTACCAGTTGGGGTTCTGCTCATTTTATATGCGTGCACAGCCTTTAGTTCATATTCATGATGGGACGATGAGGGTTGTTCATTTTCAATGATATTGATGTTTCATGGAGGTGGTACAAATTTAGATATACTAATATTCAAGTGGCTGAATTTATCATGCCGGGTTTCGATGAATGAAGATGGATGCTCAGGCGGTGTGGTCAGTGCGTTATATGGTGTGGAACCTGTTTTGTTAAGTGGAGAGTGCAGTGATATACAAGTGGTGGATTCAGTAATGAAACCTTGGGTGGCCTTGGCTTTCTTAAACCAAAAAATAAATAAATAAAGTTACAGAGAATCTCGACGGTACGAGAAAATTTTATTAATTAAAAAAAAATATATACACCTAGTCAGGCAACGTAGTGAGCCTTTATCCATCAAATGCATATCTATAAAGAACAAAATAAACGTGCAATGCAATACCTTGGAAAGCAATAGATTTCAGCTACTTTAACAATGGACCCTATCAAGTATTGGGATCCAGGTTGAGCACTTGAACCATGCCTATAACATTTGAGATAATTTAAGTATAATCACATAATTTCTTTTGCCATTCACTTTGTGTTCCAGTTCATAGTTCCAATTCATAGTGTCATTCACAATTAAACAAACAGAAGCTAGCTATAGCTTTTCCCATTCACTTTGTGTTCCAGTTCATAGTTTCAATTCATAGTCCCATTCACAATTAAACAAACAGAGGCTAGATATTGCTTTTGCCATTCACTTTGTGTTCTAGTCCATAGTTACAATTCATAGTGCCATTCACAATTAAACAAACAGAAGCTAGATATAGCTTTTGCCATTCACTTTGTGTTCTAGTCCATAGTTCCAATTCATAGTGCCATTCACAATTAAACAAACAGAAGCTAGCTATAGCTTTTGCCATTCACTTTGTGTTCCAGTTCATAGTCCCATTCACAATTAAACAAACAGAAGCTAGCTATAGCTTTTGCCATTCACTTTGTGTTCCAGTCCATAGTTCCAATTCATAGTGTCATTCACAATTAAACAAACAAAAAGAAAGAAGCATAGAGAAGTAAATGGTACTGCATCTATTAAACCCAATTAAAGATGGTACAAAAAGAAGCCTCCTAACACCTACTGACCTTGCTAAGTTTTCAAATCAATTAAACCCACATCGCAAACAGAGAGAAGTTCCATGACTTCCATCAATTAAATCCACGTACATCACAAACCTGTTTATTTCATTCATTATAATAAAAAGCTAAGAACACAATGAATTGCAGAACAAGGAGACTTAGAGAAGTAGCATACTGCATATCAGATTACCAGAGCAATTGAATTTAACTGCAATCTTCAATCCACTACAACCTATGAAATTGAATTTGACATCAATCCTTAACCCTAAAAATTGTCGCAAATTGAATTTATTAAATTAAACAAAATTGAAATCATACTTACATTGAATTGATTGCCCCAAATTGAAGAGGGAGAGTAAGAGAAGTAGGTTACTTTGATGAGTTGATCTCTGAGGGAAGTGGAGAAGGGCAGAAGGCGAGAGACAGAGAGACTAAGACTAGAGAAGGACGCATTCGGCGAACACTCGAATAGGTCGTAGTCTTGAAACCAGACTTCCAGTTCGGGAGTCTATAACTTCGGGTAGGCTTGACCATAGACTATACCTAATTAAACAAGGGAAAATCGTTCAAACAGTATCTGAACTTTTTCAAACTATTAATTTTCATACTTATACTTTGAAAAACATCAAAATGATATCTAACGATTTAAGCCCGACCAAATTTCCATACCTAACAACAATAAAAATGTTAACACCGTTAACTTTTGAGGAGTAAAACCGGTACTTCATGTATTTTGGTATAGTAAATCAATTTTAAATACAATGAAAATCCAAAATAATCTCAAGATTTTAAAATTGTGGAGACTCGAACCCATTTCACATATATGCAAACCAAAGCCCCAACCACCAAAATACTTTCATGGTATTAGCATGAGGCAACCAAAAATTGTATATGTATGTTATCTAGTTTAAAAACACTTTCTCTTCAACCATTCTGTCATCTTCCTTCTCGTGTTTTGCAGTCTCTGAAAGTATCTCTCTCTCTCTCCTCCTCCTTCATTCTAGATCTCCAGCCACAAAGTTTCTTACCATTAATTGAAGAAGGAACATATGTACATCCATTTCAAATCTTCGATCCAAAACCAGTTCTTTCCAACACCATAAATCAACAACAATAACAAATACTTGACAATTGGATTCTTCAACAAAAACCTAAAACTCTTCATTGATCTAACCACACCCAAAAGATTACAAAATCCAATTTGGACCCAGAAGTACCAGAATCCCTCACAAAACCAAGAAGTACAATGAGATCAGCGCCGCGCTGGAGGAGCGCGCGCATGACATCACCATCAACATCGCAAAGCTCGTGAAGCCCTGAATCCAATGGCCGGAGCATCAATCTCAGCTTGCAAGGCCCAAACCCGACTCCACTACTCTTCTTCTTCTTCCCAACCCAACAATCCCAGCCCCACTGCTTCACGAATACGTCAATCCACACACCTCCGGTCAGAGAGAGAGAATTAGAGAGACCATCTTCTTGATTAAATTGTCCTTGTCCTCGTCCTCGTCCTTTGGCTGCTGCTGCATTTTAAAGCCATAAACATCCCTGTGCCGGAGACTTGATTCTCTGAAGGCGGAGGGTTGGTCTACTTCTTTGCCTTGACTGCTGCTCTGCTTTTCTTCCCCATTGTGGTTGTCTCACTGGTTTTGGAGAGAACCCATTAACCGGCGGCGAGGTGGGTCGGATTCCCACGAGGTGGTTCTATGGGATCTGCTCTGGGGATGGATCAGGCACACTCTGGATTTGATATGGTTTGAGCGTGGTGGGATGATCTGGAGTTAATTGTGTTGAGTTAATTGTCAGGTTTAATTTATGGCATATTGATCGCCAACAATAGTTGACCCAGTGGCTGAGATACTGAGAAGTGAATTAATCTGCCCGAGTTCGAACCATCCCAAACTCTTTTTTTTTTATTTCTCTTTATATTTGTCTGATTTGGAGAAGATGAATAGTAAAATAACGAAAATATCCTTCAAAAGTTAACAGAGTTAACTTTTTTACTATTGTTGGGTATGGAAATTGGATCGGGTTTAAATCGTCAGATATCATTTTGATGTTTTTCAAAGTATAAGTATGAAAATGAATAGTCTTGAATAAAACACTGTTTGGATGATTTTCTCATTAAAAAAATAAAAATAAAAAGTTTTTTGTTTTTTAAGCCCAAATATTTGGGGTGGGCTCGAGTCCTCTCAACCTTGTACCTAGATCCGCCAGTGGTGATATATGAAGCGCAAACCTTATTTTTCGCAAGTTTTTTGTTTTTTAAGCCCAAATATTTGGGGTGGGCTCGAGTCCTCCCAACCTTGTACCTAGATCCGCCAGTGGTGATATATGAAGCGCAAACCTTATTTTTCGCACCGTCCCCACTGTTATATAACTACAGAGATGTTCCCTACTGACCAGGGATTATTTGCTCAACTACCGTCCAATTGAAATCGGACGGTTGACAGGTATCTAAATTTTCAAGAGATGATATCTGTCAACCGTCCGGTTCCAATCGAACGGTAGTTGAGCAAATAATCCCTGATCAATAGCTGACCAGGGGAACAAGACCCCATATAACTAACATATGTACACTATAAATCTTATGCAATATATAACTGTGAAGAAGAAGCAAAAATAAGGAAAAAAGATTTGTTACTAAACCTAACATAAACACAATATAAAGAATGCAATTTTGAGCGTTCCTGAAAAGCGGAAACATGAGATTCATAAGGACCAAAACTCAAACTCAGATTATGGCTTGAGAATTATTGGGGTAGCAGGTCCTATGGTCATCCATCATACATGTGCAATGTGAACAAAGTTAATTCCCCTATGCACAATTTTTTGTGTTTGTGCATATTGTGAACTAGTTCTGTAATTCTGGAAAAGATAACTCTGCTATCCCATATTCAAGGCAAAGCAGTACCTCGATTTGTTTTCCACCCTTTGATCTAGATCAAATGATGGCTGAGCAAAGTTTCTTTGGTTGATCAATACTGAGTACTGACAGGAGGTAGAACGATGCTCTAATAGCCCAACTGTCACTTGCTGGTGCAGGCATGACTCCTTGAAATTGATCGAGTCCTTGTTGGGTGTACTTGCAACCTAGCATGTTATTAGTTTGACTGCCTCAATGCTTTCTACTTGATGACTACGAAAAATGTGTATAATACTCACACAATGAAACATGGTACTTATTCCACCATTCAGTTATTTGTCTACTGATATGTGAAATACAACCAAGGCATATCTTTTTGATCAGATGTTGAACCGATCATCAGAATAAGGACTAGGATAAATTCTGAGAAAATAAAACTTCCATTGAAGAAAAGCTAAGTTTATTATAGATCGAATACCAGAATATTTCATCTCAAAAGAAGAGATTCCAAGAAAGAAAAGCATAGAATGTTTCAAGTTGAACAGCCACAGGCTTACCAGTTCCAAGCATCTCACTCAATTATGAATTTCTATGGAAGTACATAAATGAAACCAACTCAATACTTGAATCAAAACTACCAAGACTTCTTCATCTCCCTAGATATTTTCTCTGTGCAGTGCCCTGCCAACAAATGATAAATATGTCATAACCCAAAACTTGATGTATGAAGCTTGCCAAGACACAACAACAAGACCCAAAATACCATAGCTTAAGGACTTAAGGTTTGAAGCACTAAATTTTTACAGACAAGGACTGTATAACCAAATTCCTCACCATCCCCTACCCATTGGTATAATACTTTGCTACATAGCCTACATTAGCACAAGTTCTTCTAAATTAAATTTTCGGCAGTGGTAGACTAACTTTCTGCAATGCTACACTGGCCGGTTTCTATTCTGTGGTGGGCAATTCATACTGCAGGGAGCTTCTGCTATTGATGTATTAATACATTGATATATTATAGACTTTCCCACATTGTTCAACCTCTGCATGGAAACATGCCCCTAATATCACCACATCTTACATTTGATTGATTCTCACATTCCATTAAGCAACCAAACCCACAGACCTTACAGACTTGACAATACTACAAACAATATATACTCAAGAGATCCATCCATCATCATCATCAAGAACCGCAAACGAATCGAATCAGATTATTATTGTTAAAACAGAGTAAAGAAGAAAACAACAAACAATCCAAAAACGTCTCTATCATAAAAATAAATTAAAAACAAAACAAAGAATAAAGTCCAAAAAGCAAAAAGAGTTGGGAGAAAAGTGATTTCAGTTACTCACATAGACGGAGCCTATATTGCTGGTAACTGTATAGTTGTGTCCGGCGTGCTCCACGGCGTATTCCCGGAGTTTGCTCTCCCAGTGGCGATGGGAATATGGTACATTCATTTCGACAAAATTCAACACGTTCCCATATGCTTTGACCTCGTATTTCAAGTAGGCTTTGCCGTCCTCCGTCTCGAAACTGTTCTGCTGTTTGTTCCACCGCATCTCCATTTCGCCGTCGAGACCCTGCGCCGCTTTCCCTCCCCACTCTCTCTCTCTCTCTCTCGCTCTCTCTCGTTAATATCACGCCGCTGGCACGTGACGAAAGGCTGTAACCTGTAGGGTTCCGTGAGTCATATGTACTGTGGACTGTATGGGCCTATTGAATTGAAGGCTTCCACACACGTTTTAGCCCATTCTGCATCAAGGCATAAACCTCCATGGGAAATGCCTTCACTTGCCCTTCAGTAAGGGCATCTCAATTAGGGGTGGGTTTGGTTTTGGGCCGAAATCGAGAACTGAATCAAATTAGGATTTCGGTTCGGTTTTGCTTTTTTGAGAATTTAAAATCAAAAATCAAACAGACCCGACCGGTTTAGTACAGTTCGGTTTTTTTTTTTTTCTTCAGTAAAACAGATTTCTTTCTACTTCTACTCATACCTCTTCTGTATTTTAACTCTGGGAGTTTTTTGTTTCTTCAAACCTATAATAATAATCCATAACGTTGAGTTTACAAGTTCACTAATGCATACTTTATATTTCAATAGACAATAGTCTATACTCCATAGTCCATATCCATAGTTCATAATTCAAACTTCAAAATAAAGAATTTAGTCCAAAATTTATAAAGTCCATCAACAATATAGTCCAAAATTTATAAAGTCCATCAATCTATTAAATGGTCAAAAAACATAGAGTCCAGGGTTTATAAAGTTCAATAAGTCATCATCAACAGTCCAACCTCACAAACTAAAAATATTTAAGTTCCCTAAAAGATTAAACATCACAAAATTGAATGAACGAACATCAACATATGAAGGCATGATCTCAAGCTCGGAAAGATGAAGTCTTCAACTTTGGAGGTAACATACCACTCCAACTATTCCCAATTGCAGCTTCACATGGTATTATAAGCAATTCTACATTGACATAAGAGAATAATAAAAAGAAAAACATTAGAAGAGAAACACATACAATCATATATAACATAAAATTACAACTTTATTTGTTAATGCTCAGAATACCGCCACTTGATGTCGGCTTCCGATAACGTGGACAAGGGTCCAATCTTCCGATATGTTGTGAGTTTACAAGATCCCACTAAATGTCAAGAGAAATACAACGGCGTCAAGAGGGAAGACCGAGGTTTACGCTCCTCCGATGCTGAAATCAGACAATATGTTGATATTGACAAAGTAGCAGTAAGTAGCTATTAAATGCGTAATGAATGAAGAGAGAGAAGTAGACCTTTTATAGGTGAAATGGTGAGTTACCTCAATCTTGATTTCGATGTGGGACTGATATGCCTCAGTCTGTTGGCTTTTGGTCCTTTCTGCAAGGATGACTTTCAGTTGCACGTGGCGGCGCGTCGAGGTGTGTTTCGACCTAAGGCTGGTTTGTCGGTAAAGATTGGCTTGCTGTGTTCCCGAGGGTCACATTGTCAAGGCCACTCTGACAATGTGAGGTGGACTGATGTGAGTGCTGATTATGGCTGATAATATCATATATGTACATCATTAACCCAAACAACATTAAATAAGAAAATAGAAACAATGATTAAATATTGTTTAGTCCTTGAGCTTTTGACCAAAAAAAACTTTCAGTCCATGGTCTTTTAGTTTCACACCCTTGGACTTCTCAATTTTAGACTAATAAGTCTTTTCCGTCACTCTCCTTTCAAAACTTCTTTAAATAGCTGACGTGACAACATTTTCCCACTAAAATATCTATTCTACCCTCACTTCCATTTTTTCTAATTATATATATATATATATATATATATATTTTTCGTTCGTCCTCCTCTCTCCTCCTTCACCTACTCAATCTTCCTCACTTCCTCCTCCGAGACTCCTCAATGTCGTGCCCTTTTCTTCCTCCTCTCTCTTCTTGTTGTCCTCTATACCCACATCGAAGGGACTGATTCATATACAACATATATGTTAGCATAATTGAGAACGATAAGGACATCATATTAATGCAGCCTCATCAATAACAACACCATTCACCATTACAAAACCCCCAAAAGCAATCGAAAACAACGTAACTAAATACAGTTCAGAGCCTAATTCAATCACAAATTTGAACAACAATATCATTTACCTTCAAGGTTAGATTATCATAAATAAATTTTTGGGTGGATGAGTACTGTACGGTGGAGCAGCTATTTGGAGCTCGATTCGAACTAGAAATTGATGTCGAGAGAGATGATGATCCATCTAGGGTGAAGATGATCCGATCTGCGGCTTTTGTTTTTTTTGTCAATCACTGTTTATCTCTTCTTCTTCCTTCTTCCTTCTTCTTTCTTCTAGCTTCACCTCATACGCCATCCTCTGCTTCACCCCCTAAGACCTCCTCTGCAACGTTTCCAACACCGTCCTCATCTTGGATGAGGACACTATATAACCAAATCACAAAGTCTTGGATGAGGACACCATATACCCAAAGAAGCAAGCCATATACCCAAATCACAGAGTTTCAGAAAACAGAGAATCAAGGGCAAGCCATATACCCAAAACATAAACACCATTACCCTAAACTCAAATCGAGACCCAATCCAAAAGAACCCGAATTAAAACCTTAAATCCCTAAATCAACCACAAAAGAATCAAACCTCGGGGGCGTCCTCCTCATCTTGGATGAGGACACTGGAGCGGTGCAGGTCCTCGGAGGCATTGTCACGCGTGCGCTGCGGAACTGGCTTCACGATCCAGTAGAGTGTGGAGGAGAACGAGCGAATCGAGGAGCGGGTGGTTCGGAAGGGACTACGGTTTGAGGTTTGGGTGAGGAGGATTCGGTTGATTAGGGTTTAGGGTGAGCGAGATCGTTAGGGTTTTGAAGGAGAATGGGAAGGTTACAGCTCCGTCTTCGTGTTGAGGGTTCTGGAGAAGAGAGAGCAGGAAGAGGTTTGAAGAAGAGGAGATGAATCGATTGACAAAAAACAAAAGAAGAAGAAGAAAAGAAACATAAAAGAGATAAACAGAAAGAAAAAAGAAAAGATAAGTGAGGGTAGAATAGACATTTTAATGGGAAAATGTTGCCAGGTCAGCTATTTAAAGGAGGTTTTGGATGGAGAGTGATGGAAATGACCTATAGGTCAAAAATTGAGAAGAACAACGACTAAACGTGTGAAATTAAAAGGCCAGGGACTGAAGTGTTTTTTGGTTAAAAGCTCAATAACTAAACAGTATTTAATCCTAAAAACAATTACCTCTTTTTGCTTCTTCACACAACTCCATCTCCTCAATGGTAGGCACATGATGTAAATACACATTTTCATTCATAAGCCAATTTTGTGTACATATCAAGGCCTCCACCATTCTAAGACTTAGGGAGCTACGATATGGATCATTAATCCTCTCACTCGTGTTAAAGGAAGATTCCGAAACTATGGTTGACATAGTGTTAGCTAGAATCTCCTTTAAAACGTTGGTCAATACAGGATATTTACAAACTTCATTCACCCTCCATCAATTCAACAAGTCAAAGTCTTCACCATCTCCTTTAATAGGATCTCCAAGATATCTATCCACGTTATTGTTAATGATCTCGGTTTTCTTTGCTCTTCTCTTTTGCTCATTCTCTTTCAACTTCCTTTCTAACTCCGCACAACCCTTACTTGAAGAAGACACCCCTTCACTTGATGCTTGAGTACCACTAACCTTACTAACAGCACTTCCCATTCCCTCGTCCTCATACACCTTGTAAAGGTTATACAAGAGATCTTTCACACTTTTTGTGTTAGCTTCCACCTTTTCATCAATCTCCTCATCAATAATCTCAAAATAATCAACAACTTTTTCAAGCTTATGACATGGATCAATAACAATACAACTGAACAAATACGGATTCAACTTTTCAAAGCTACCCCAATACTTGTTAAACTTGTCTTGCATTGATGATGCAATCTCCAAAAAAATGCGGGTTAGATTGTTCTTGCAAGACACCATAAATATGAAGTAAATCACCAAAAGTGTTATGACTAGTAGGAGAATTAGAACAACACGCCTTTAAAGTGACTTTATAAAATGGTCCCAAGAAATCCGCAAACTGCTCCCTATACTCCCAATCAATACTTGCCGGTGGCCCTTCTTTTGGCTTTTTATTCGTGTCACCTTGGAGTCATACCCAAAAATTATTAGCATCATCTTTTGTCATTCTATCAAAGGCTTTTTGGAGTTTCAAAGCCCGTTCTAACATCAAGATTGTGGAATTCCACCAAGTAAGGGCATCCAAAATCAGAAGCCTTTTGCACTCTAGTTTCACCCTTTCAACACACTCTTTGAAAAAATAAAGTCTTTGTAGGGAGGATCTAACATACTTCACTGCATTACGAATGACCTCAATGATCATCCTCATTACACCAACCATTCACAATCAAATTTAAAATATAGGCTACACACCTCACATGCAAATTCTTTCCTCCATGCAAAAGTGCATTAGGGACACGCCAATCACATATCCTTTTTTTTTTTTAACTCTCTCAATGCAACATCATTTGACGAAACATTATCAATGGTAACTGTGAGAATCTTCTCTATACCTCACTCTAACAAACAATCATCCAAAAACTTAGCTATAGACCCTCCCTTATGATTTGGGATCACATAAAAATTAAAAATTCTCTTATGCAACATCCACGAAGGGGGGACGGGGAAAGCTACAGGCCCAAAACCTTCGACCCTTCGGGGGTGCCCGGAGCACCTCATCTTGTCATTTCGTCGTTGCTCATTCCCGTTAGGCCGAAGTGTTTGGCGTTTCCTTCTCCGCGCCCGCTCACGCTTCGCTGACGACCTATCGCGTGGTAAAGAGAAGAGAGTACGAAAGAATAGTAAACAGAGCACACCGCAGAGAGATTCTAAATATGATAAGTCCCCCTTGTATGCGAGAAGAAGGAAATGAAGAACGGGAACGAAACGAAATAAGGCGTTTCTAGCTCTAATTTCGGCTGAGCTTCTCTCAATTATGTCTGGTAATAAAATAGGGCGGCTTGCTCTGACCAAGACTCCACTTTTTGCTCCGTCCATGGAGCGTATGAATTTCCTGGAATGTATATAGACCAAAAGAGGGAATGCAGGGATATAGCATTAATAAAATGTGCAATGAGAATCATGTAATTAATGTTTTGTATAAAAGTCCATGTATTGGTTGTCAGACACAACCTATATCTACTCAATTGATTCATCAATTTTTTCTTTTCCCTCAAATAAAGCTTAAGCACATCCTTTGCTATTGTCTTACAAGAAGGAATGCTCCAAAATGGAAGAGCTCCACCCATAAAAAGCCTAAAACCTTCTCCCTCCACATGACAAAATGGTAACTCATCTAAAATAATGTACTTCAAACATAACAATGATAGTTCTTCTTGAGTGCAATCTACACTACACACCTCACTAGTTGGTTTTTTAAAAGACAAATTTTTTTTGTCTTTTAGCTTTCAACATCTCAATATTAGGGGGATACTTTGGACATTTTTCCACATGATTTGTGAGGGAGGTTGTACCATTTTTTTTAGGATCGGCATAGAATTCTTTCTTACAATATTTGCATTCACCCTTAATTCTACCAAGTGACATTTTTCTAATATAATGACCCCAAATATCTGGCCTCTCTTTCCGTTTCAAGGCCTCAAGAATGCATTCCTCACTTTGGTCATCTTCAAGCTCGGTAGATTGACTTCCTCCTTCTTCCGGAGTTGCAGCAGAACTTCCTTCGTGTACCGGTATTGGTGTTGCAATTCACCAATACTAGTGTTGATCTGCAAAACAGAATTTACAGCAAAACAGATTCATTTTCCAGAATAACAAAAACAGCAGCAAAACAGATTCAGCAAAACAAAACCAAAAACTGCAAAACAGAAATAGCAAAACAGAAACAGAAACTGTAAAACAAAAGCTGGAAAACAGAAACTGTTTACAGTGCAGCAAAACATTATTTGAAGGAATCAAGGATGCAGCAAAACAGAAATAGTTTACATTGCAGAAAAATGGAAGCCAAAAAGAAGAAGATAATCATCTATGATTTAGCTAAAGAAAAGCAGTTTAAAAAGTTCGTTTATCTTACTCTTCTCCTCTCTCACCATAATCAATGACATGCATACCTCTACAGAGTTATATATCCAATAAACACATCACTCAAATGCTCATATAGAATGATAACATCACCAAATGCTTATCAACCTCATTCTCTAATTATCCTTGAACTTAAAATAACAAAATGAATATGTATTCAACCAGCATTCAAATTGCAACCAATGTTTATGAGAAATAGAGAGCTGAAGGAGAAAGAATTAGTTCAGTGAAGAAGCTCCAGAAAATGATGAATTTCCCAGGCACTAAATTAATTTGAAGCCGTCTACTATTTCAGAATCCAAATCCTGGAGTAGAGAATTAGTCCTGGGTGTCAGTATATTCTCCTACTTTTGTTGTCACATGGCTGATAAAAATAGATATATATTAAACTAGTTTATGCTTAAAATGACTAAGAAGACTTCATGGTGAGAACAAGTATAATTTCCAATCAGAAACCCCCAACGTCACCAAACCCTCAAAACATCAAACTTGCTTCAAGCTTTCCCATTCAAAAATCCCCAATCTCAAAACCCTCAAAGCATCAAACTCCAAATCGGAAACCCCCAATCTCAAAAACAAACCTAAACTCAGAAACCCCAACCCCCAAGTAAGAATGAATCTTAGAAAATATTATCTGAGATGATGAACTTGATTTGTTCACACCAACAGCAGCATCCAAGCTTGACCTCGATTTAATGACTTGCCTCTTCATGACATCGATTTGAGGAGACTAAGAGGTTAGACACTAAAGGAGAAAGAAAGAGAAAACCAATAAGGGACTGCGGTCTGATGGTGTTCCAAAATTCAAATGGCAAAACAATCTGCTTACCGAGGCAATGAGGCAGTGAGGCTCTGAGAGGGGAAGACTTCTGCCGAGAGGCGAAGACTTCCGACGAAGACTCGAGGGAGACGACTAGACGTGATGACTGATGTGTTTATGAAAGATAGAGAGCTGCTGCACCAACTCACCGAGGGACTAGCCGGCCAAGAAGTGAGGAACCGAGGGTCGAGTGGGAGAGTGGCGAGGCACCGAGGGGCTAGACGTGATCGACGATCGGCGAAGGGATTAGGGAATAGAAATGAGTTACGACTGAATGATTGATGGTGGGTGGAGGTCGACAAGCCTCGAAGAGATTTAGGTTAGGATTTCGTTATGTTCATAACGACGCCGTATCGCCTAAGTTCGGTATCTTCAAACGACACCGTTTTGCCCAAGTTCGGTTCTCAGCTCAGTTCGGTTTTAGCTGGGCCGAAAATCGAAAATAGAATGAACAAGATTCAGTTCAATTCGGTTCTCTCACTTTGGTTCGGTTTTTTTTTTTCGGTGCAGTTTTTTCAGCTTCGGATCAAGTTTCGATGCGGTTTTTTTCAGTTTTCGAGCCCACCCCTTAATCTCAATCAGATTTTAGTTTTCTGGAAATGATCACTAATCAACGAAAGTTGAGAAATCCTGAATATTGCAGCTATTTTCCGGTTAGAGGTGGAGAAAATATAATTAAGACCAAAAATGACCTTCAAATCCGGAGCTTATTCTACTGGTTGTGGAATGCATAATGTTAGGGGCCGCACTTGTAATGCCACAAGCAACCTTGTCCAGGATCATTAGTTAAGTTTTTGGTTGGTTGCTTGTGTGCTTGGGGTGTTTTGGTAATTTACAAATTATGTAATTTATTTTATTTAGCAGTTATTCTCCTCGGCCTTTTGCATGTATTCCCTTGGCCCTTTCATGTAAGCCTGATATGCTCTATAGGGAGGGGTTCCTAGTAGGCATAGTTTGGACTACGGAACTAGTATAGGTAAGCACATGTACTTTTGTCTCCTTTACCGTCTTACCATCAATAAAAGAGGAATTATTCAATCATCTGTGTCCCGTGAGATTGCTCCTTAATCTTTCCTTTCAATTACTCATTTGTTCTTCGTGGTTGCCCAACATTTATATCATTGTGTTCTTACTTGTCGCTAACACTATTTTAATATCGTATGGTTTCATTATTCCTTGCAAGGTCTCACTTGGCTGACTTGCTCACTGGCAAGTGCCGCACGGTCTACTTTGTGCACTGCAAAGTTCGGCCTGTAACAGTTGGTATCAGAGCCAACTCGGCTCAAGACACTCGCTACGATGACAGGCAAAATGAGAAACCAACAAAGATTTGATTAGTATGACCAACAATTGGGGAAACTTGCACGTTAGACCGGTCAACCTAGATGGTTTGGTGGCGCGGATGACAGAGGTGGAGAGCCTCAGGGACCGAATTGTGGCCCTTGAAAAATGTAAAGCTCAAGGAGACAAAAGGGAGAGAAATGAGGAAGAAGCTCCCGGTTTGAATGAGCAAATGGGGCAGATGAGTGATGCCCTTGATACACTTCAGGTGACTGTGGACAATATGGCAGAAGACGTCCGAGCCACCATTGATGCCTTCAAAAATGAGCTGATGGAGATGAACACCAAGCTCAACTTGACCATCCGTGCAATGGGAAACCAACCTGTGACGGACTACAAGAAGGTAAAGATACCAGAGCCTCAAGCTTTTGGAAGGGCGCGAGACGCCAAGGAGCTTGAGAACTTCTTATTTGATATGGAGCAATACTTTCGAGCAGTGAAGCCGGACTTGGAAGAGGTGAAGGTGAATATGGCGATAATGTATTTGTCGGGAGATGCTAAACTTTGGTGGAGAACTAAATACAATGACATTCAAAGAGGAATGTGCACTATCGACACATGGGAGGATCTAAAGAAAGAGCTTAAAGCTCAATTCTTCCCCGAGAATGTTGAATACATTGTCAGACGACAACTAAGAGAGCTCAAGCACACCAACAACATCAGGGACTTTGTGAACAAGTTCTCTGTGCTCATGCTTGACATCCCAGACATGTAAGAGAAAGATCAGTTGTTTTATTTCCTTGAGGGCTTAAAAACATGGGCAAGAACCGAGCTTCAACGGCAGAGGGTCCAGGATTTGGCTTCCGCTCAGGCTGCTGCTGAGAGACTGATAGATTACACATTTGAGGAGAACTCCGACAAGAAGACTCAGTCCTTTTTTAATACGAATGCCAACAGATCCTTGAGGCCAAGCCCGAGTAAAAGTGGGAGAGCGGAGTCCAAATTCTCCAACTCAGGAGGAGAGGATAGGAGGACCACTTATGTGAGGGACACGGCAACTTCCAAGCCGGGTGCCTCAATTGGAGTCTTCACCCCTCGACCCTTCAATCTTTCAGGGTATGCCCTAAGACCAGTGTCATGCTTCTTATGCAGAGGACCTCACAGAGTAAACGAGTGCCCTCACAAGATAGACTTATCGGCCCTACAAGCCCAAATTCAATCAAAAGAAACAGAAGACCAGCAGGAGTCGGAGGAGGAACATAGCCACATGGGAGCTTTGAGATTCTTGGGTGCAGTTAAAAAACAACCACAACCACCCAAGAAGGATCAGGCCAAGGGCCTAATGTTCTTGGATGGTTATGTCAATGGGAAGGTTGCCAATAGTGTGATGGTTGACACAGGGGCCACACACAACTTTGTGTCGGAGACAGAAGCGCGTAGGTTGAGGTTGAAGTTGGAGAAGGATGTTGGACGCATGAAAGCTATGAATTTCGAGGCCTCGCCCACAACTGGATTGTCCCAAGGGGTACCACAACTTGGGCTATTAGGAGGGAAAAGTAGATTTTATAGTTGTCCGAATGGATGACTTTGATGTCATATTGGGGATGGAGTTCATGTTGGCAAACAAAGCTATCCCCATTCCTAGCGCCCAACACTTGCTCATTATGGAGGAAATGCCATATGTAGTTCCAGCAAGAATCAGACAACCAAGTGAACCCCGTCTCTTATCTGCCCTCCAATTTAAGAAAGGCGTGAGGCGCCATAAGCCTACATATGTAGCAGTTCCTCTAATGAAGGATGATAGCAAGAAGGAAATGGTTTCGAGGTAAATCAAGGGGGTATTGGAGAGTTATGCAGATGTGATGCCACCCGAACTTCCCAAGGAACTACCCCCAAGGAGGAGTGTGGACCACGAGATCGAACTGCTTCTGGGAGCCAAGCCGCCTGCAAAAGCAACTTATAGAATGGCTCCTCCTGAACTGGCAGAACTTAAGAAGCAGCTAAAAGACCTACTCAAGGCTGGGTTCATTAGACCATCTAACGCCCCATTCGTGCATCGATGCTGTTCCAAAAGAAACACGATGGAAGCTGGAGACTATGTGTGGACTACCGGGCCCTTAACAAAGTCACAGTGTGCAACAAGTACCCGATCCCCCTGATAGCGGATCTGTTTAATCAGCTTAGTGGCGCCAAGTACTTTACCAAGCTTGATATCCATTCAGGGTATTATCAAGTCTGTAGTGCTGAGGGTGACGAGCCTAAGACTACATGCGTTACTCGTTACGGCGCCTTTGAATTCTTTGTAATGCCATTTGGATTGACCAATGCGCCAGCGACATTCTGCACTTTGATGAACCAAGTCTTCCATGAGTACTTGGATAAGTTTGTGGTGGTGTATTTGGATGACATTGTAGTGTACAACACTACTTTGGAAAAGCACATAGAGCATTTGAAGCTGATATTCCAAAGGTTACGAGACAACCAATTGTATGTTAAGCGCGAGAAGTGTTCCTTCGCGTAGATGACCATCAAGTTTTTGGGTCATGTTATTGAAATAGGTCGAATCAGGATGGACATGGAGAAAGTGGAAACCATAAAAGAGTGGCAAAACCCCAAGGATGTGAAGGAGCTGCGCTCTTTTCTTGGGTTGGCTAATTACTATCGACATTTCATTGAGAACTACTCGAAGAAGACAACCCCCTTAACTGAGCTCTTGAAGAATGGAGCGACATGGGATTGGAGTAGTGATTGTGAGAAGGCCTTCCAAGAGTTGAAGAAGGCTGTAATGGAAGATCCGATCCTTGCCTTACCCGACCTGAATCAACCATTTGAAGTTCAAACGAACGCTTCAGACTTTGCTTTAGGAGGAGTCCTCCTACAACGGGGACACCCTGTTGCTTATGAAAGTCATAAACTCTCGGAAGCTGAGCGGAAGTACACGGCTCAAGAGAATGAGTTGCTAGCTGTGATTCATTGTCTAAGAACTTGGCAACACTATCTGTTGGGGTCGAAGTTCCTTGTAAAGACAGATAATTCCGCTGTCAGCCACTTCTTGACTCAGCCGAAGTTAACCCCAAAGCAAGCTAGATGGCAGGAGTTTCTCGCAGAGTTCGACTTCCAGTTCGAACACAAGGTTGGTCGCACTAATCAAGTTGCGAATGCCCTAAGCCGCAAGGCCGACCTTGCCACCCTCAAGATGTTGGCAACTTTGTCGAGTAGTGTCATTGCCACATACATCAAGCAACGTATCAAGGAGAGTTTGGAGAAAGATCTCGTGGCCCAATCACTCATCAAAATGGTGAAGGAAGGGAAAAGCCGTCGGTTTTGGATGGAGGATGGCATATTGATGGCTAAAGGGGGACGAGTGTTTGTTCCGCTAGCTGATGGATTACGAAGGATTCTCATGAAGGAGTGTCATGACACTTTATGGGCAGGTCACCCTGGATGGCAGAGAACCCACGCATTACTCAAGCAGGGTTACTATTGGCCTCTAATGCGGGACGATGTCACAGAATACACCAAGACCTACCTAACCTACCAGCAGGACAAGATAGAGCGACAGAAGGCTCTTAGGCTACTGGAACCATTGTCCATTCCGACTCGCCCCTGGGAAAGTGTCTCCCTTGACTTCATTACTAACCTCCCAAAGGTCGGAGACTTATTAGGAATCCTTGTTGTAGTCGACAGGTTCTCGAAATATGCCACCTTTGTGCCAACTCCAAAGTATTGCTCGACAGAAGATACAGCAAGCCTCTTCTTCAAGCATGTTGTGAAGTACTGGGGGTGTGCCTTAGAACATTGTTAGTGATCGAGACACAAGATTCACAGAAACGTTCTGGACCGAGCTATTTAAGCTACTTGGTTCCGAGCTCAACATATCTTCGAGTTATCACCCGCAAACTGATAGACAAACTGAAAGGTTCAACGGGATGTTGGAGGAGTACTTGCGCCATTTTGTTCATGCCAATAAGCAGAATTGGGCGCAGTTGTTAGATGTCGCACAATTTTGTTTCAACTCGAAGAGAAGCTCATCCACCAACAAGAGTACTTTCGAAGTGGTCGCTGGCCAACATCCTCTTTTGCCTCATACAGTACAAGAAGTGTACAGAGGGAAAAACCCGCATGCTTTTAACTTCACAAAAGAGTGGAAGACCAATGCGGAGATTGCACAAAGCTTATCTGGAGAAAGCAGCAGGGCGAATGAAGAAGTGGGCGGTTCAAGGCCGCAAGCCCAGATAGTTCAAAGCAGGAGACATGGTCCTTGTCAAGTTGCTCCCAGAACAACTCAGGTTCCTACGCTCTTGGGACAAGCGACTATTCATGAAGTATGAAGGACCATTCCCTGTTATTTCTAAAGTGGGGAAGTGTTCCTACAAAGTTGACATTCCAACTTGGATGAAAGTTCACCCCGTCTTCCATGTCAGCAACCTCAAGCTGCACTAGCCAGATCTTGAAGATCAAGCACGCAACCAGCCTGTTCAAGAGCACGTCGACATCCGTCCACCCAAGCCGAAAGAAGTGGAGGAGATCCTTGCAGAAAGAGTGATCCGAGCGTCAGAGCGCTTGCGCCAGCAGTTTCTTGTCAAGTGGAAGGGTCTTTGAGATGAAGAAACAAGTTGGGAGAATGTTGAAGACCTGAAGAAGAAGTTCAAGCAGAAGATTGAAGATTTCAAGACCAAGGCCGTCGTCGAGAGCGCCGACAGCTTAAGTGAGGGAGGACGTTAGGGGCCGCACTTGTAATGCCACAAGCAACCTTGTCCAGAGTCATTAGTTAAGCCTTTGGTTGGTTGCTTGTGTGCTTGGGGTGTTTTGGTAATTTATAAATTATGTAATTTATTTTATTTAGCAATTATTCTCCTCGGCCTTTTGCATGTATTCCCTTGGCCCTTTCATGTAAGCCCAGTATGCTTTATAGGGAAGGGTTCCTAGTCGGCATAGTTTGGACTACAGAACTAGTATAGGTAAGCACATGTACTTTTGCCTCTTTTACCGTCTTACCATCAATAAAAAGATCATTTTCTTTGAAAAGCAACTGCATTCTCGTCTTCCAAACATCTACATTTAGAGGTTCCATTTTGCGATACTTGACAAGAGTATGCGTTAATGCAGTAATCATATCAGCAACCATAGATCCAGAAGATTGTATCGCTACCATATCTGCACAAGCTGGGTTCTCATACCAGATGATAACAATCTTTAGCTGAAAGAAACCCAAAATTTAAAGAGGAATTATTCAATCATTTGTGTCCCGTGAGATTGCTCCTTGATCTTTCCTTTCAATTACTCATTTGTTCTTTGTGATTGGCCAACATTTATATCATTGTGTTCTTGCTTGTCGCTATCACTATTTTAATATCGTGTGATTTCATTGTTCCTTACAAAGTACTCACTTAGCTGACTTGCTTACTGGCAAATACCGCACGGCCCGCTTTGCGCATTGCAAAGTTCAGCCCGTGACACATAGCAAGGCACAAGAAGCAAAATTGTCCCAACACAACTCCAACGATCCCGGCTTGGTCTCAAGTTATATTCTCAAAATTTGTGAGTTCAAAATAGATAACAACCAACAATATTCATAACCAGTCCTAGGGACCCAAAGCATATGATGACAGAAGGTTTCGGATACTGATAAAATGGCAAAACATTTTCATCCCCTCCATCTCCATTCAACTTGAGCATTGCTACCACGATCTTTCTGCAATAGACTATGCTTTAAGCTAATAACTAGTATGTAGAAACATACAGCTTCTTACCTCATTCAATTAGTTTACTTACAGCAATTCTATAACAAAACCACCAAAACCCATCATTTGGGTTAGTCCTGCCCTTATTTTAAAGCGCACGAGAAAATATGACATTCAGAACAAATGTTTCTTCATAACTACAAGCATAGTGCTGCTCAAATAACAAAATAATAATTCTAACTAAACTTGATCAAACTTTATAGAGATAACAGAATTGTCAACGCAGTGAATGTGGATGCTCTACAAAGAACCAAGAGAAGCAATAACCAAGTTAACTTCCTTAGTCTGCACGAGATTGCCCTGCTCGGGAGGAGAGGATAATCCCCACAATGAGACCGTACAAAGCAAGAGCTTCGGCAAAGATGAGGATAAGGATCATGCCAACAAAGAGCTTTGGCTGCTGTGCATTAGCCCTGAAAGTAATCCAACAATAGATATGAGCAAACTGTCACACTTATAGTAGTAGTATTCACAATGACTGTGATAGAGAAAATGAAAAGAGAAACCATCATCCAACTGCAAAAACAAAGCAACTACAACAGAACCAACTTCTTTGAAGCAAACAGTCCAAATAATGACCAACATTTAATAAGAATGTTTTCCAGAAAACAAAAAAGGCTGAAACTTCCCAACATTTAGTGTCATTCTTGCTGGAGCTTCTGTAGTTATTGAATTTTAACACAACAAGATTATAACCCAACGTTTGCAATTCAATAGCCAGTACATTACATAAACCTAGTTGTCTCCCTCTTAACTTGACAGGATTACACTTGGACACAAACCCAAAATCAAAATGCAAATTCTAAAACTTCATATTTCCATGGAACTGGATATAGATTCTAAAAACAGTCAATTGATTGTCAAAGCATAAACTCAAATACCAGATGGCAAATGCATACCTACATAAGTAAGGCATCTAAGCATTCCATGTTAGTCACAGAAATAACCAACAAGTCTATCAAACTAAATCGTACAGCCACAGATATATAGAAGATTAATGCCCCTTCTAAAGTAATGCATCTCTTTCCAAAAGGTTACCCTCAGCAAAAGACTCATTATCAAGATATTTACAATAAATAGGAAATCGACCCCTCTCTTCCGAGCATTCTCACATGTTCATTTATATATCCAACCAAATACTACTCGAAATGCTTTTAGTTATCTCTAAGCACAGTCACTGATACACAACTAGCTCATAAAAAAAAAAAAAAAATTAAGTCTTTGTCTTTTTTCTGTTGTATCTACAGATAACTTCCAACAAGGTCCCCCTAAATAAAGTAGATCGTCTTATTACGCAAGCATATGAATCAGAGTTCAGGGATTACCGGACACCGGCGTCACCGACGATCCCGATAGCCATTCCGGCGGAAAGCCCAGCGAGGCCACAAGCAAGGCCAGAGGACAAGTGAGCATATCCATCAAACAGGTAATAAGATTTCGCCTTTGGATTGATCCCGGTGCTGATAATCACAGCTATGATGAGGCCGTAGATCCCAAGCACTCCAGCCATGACCACCGGAACGATCGATTTCATGACCAGCTCCGGCCGCATCACTCCCATGGAGGCCACGCCCACGCCACTCTTGGCGGTCCCGTACGCCGCGCCCATGCCTGTGGCAAGATCAGAAATTAAATCAAAGTTCTAGGGAGAAAAGAGTAAAACTGAGGGATCGGAGATCGGGGAGGAAATTACAGGAGAAGACGAGAGCTGCGGCGGCGCCGAGGAAGCCGAAGAAGGGAGCGGTTTCGTCACCGCTGAAAGTAGAGGAAGCCATCTCTTCTCTGATTGATTGGGTGTGTGAATCGAATCTGGGGTTTCGAAGATGAAGAAGAAGCTCTCTCTCTCTCTCTCTCTCTCTCTAGTTTTTTTGGGTGAGAGAATAGGGAGTTGGATCGGAGGAGGAGAATGATTGATATTGATAAACTCATAAAAGTGCCTATCTTTCATCAATTGGGCTTTCATGATTTAGTCCTCATGAAATCAACAGGCCCAGGCTCTTCAATGAATTGGTGGGCTATTCACTGGGCCGTCGACTCTGTCGGTGTTTCTATGATGGCCCAAGAATCATGATATGAGTGAATAGAGAATCAAAAACGTACATAGTTGTTTCAGCCGATACTTCAAGTAATTCTACCACTTCTTCTAGGAGTAGCCTTTGTAATAGAAATCGATCATTTCCAATGGCGATGGGATCGAGTGTTAAAATCACCTGGGCAGCACTCACAACTCGAGCGTGTCGATAGTTAATTTATGAGTCATATCTTAGTTGTAATATTTTCGAACGCAGTGAAATGAATATTACGTTGCTAAAGTAATGAGATGTCTAATTATTTAAAATAAAAAAGTATTCTGTTATTAATGAGTTAATTAAGTAAAAAAAAAAAAAAAAGAGTTAATCAAGTAAAAAATAGAGTTTATCAAGAATGACGCCAAAGGAGAACGTGAACTACTTGAGAGAGAAGCAACCATAAGATATGATAGTATTCTCGAGCTAGGAGAAAATAATTGACATAATTTTGCGGGCTCAAATTTGTTTGTATTGCCACAACAGCAATACTATATAATGCAGAGTACCATATTGCTTTCCCTATGGGATTTTCCTAGGGCTGTCACTTGTCACTACTAGCAAAACAACAATTACCCACAAATTTTAATCTGTGGGTAAATAAGACTTTCTCACACAAATTTCAGTGTGTGATGACTTTTACCCATGGTACACGCATATATTGAGTTACCATGTGATTTGGACGGGGGGGTAATACTCATCTCACATGGATTATGTTGTCTGTGTGAATATTAGACGTGAGCCCCACTATATTTCCATAAATATAAATTACTGTAATGGAACACAGTCCGTGTGAATAACTCTATTTCACACGGATTTCTGTAGCAAATGTATAAACTCTATTTCACACTGATTTCTGTGACAAATGTGTTTCACACGGATTTCTGTGTCAAAACATATAACCTTACTGACACGGATTTCAGTGTGAGATCCATGTTCTCTAACTCTCACTGATTTATGTGTGTAATAGTGACAGCATTTAAAAAAAAATATTTCTGCTAATTAATTTGTAACCCGAACATAATAATACTTTTATTTCTCTACAATAAATATACTTCAAATATTTACAATCAAGTGAACAAATCAACAACTCAATCAAACATGAATAAACTTTACATTCATAGCAAGATGTTGTAGGTAAGAAAAAACACATACCTTTTCAAATCTATAGAATTTATTTCTTCAACAGGAGTCAGATTCTTCTCACAAGTTCCTGAAAGAAAAACAAGAGAATTCAGTCGATCGCCACTCACCAGAATCTTTTGTAAATATAGTAATTCTCTTTTGTCAGACGAGATCTTTACTATCTATCAAATATTGACATACGCAACGCTACTTAGTTGCTGAGAGTTTAAATAACAGTCAAGTTCCAAAAGCAGTTCATGACTGCCAGAAGACTAATTAGATAAATCCTCAATTAGCCGATCCCTGATTCATCACATGACTATCCCTGATTCATCACATGACTATTTTGGCAACCTAAAGCTGTTAAAGATGCTATTGAGGTCATAAGAAGAATAAAGGAGGTAATATTTACCTTCTCATCATGACTCTGGTTTGTATGTGGCTGTTCTATATTTCTGAAAATTGCTACATGCAAAAGAAAAAAAAAGCCCAGCAAAACTATATACTACCACTATCTTGTTAGAGCTAATAGAAAACTAGTCAAGTATGGAACTTTTGATATACCTGTAAATGGCTTTTTACATGATAGATTGTCAAGCCTTCAACCTTCATGACGTTTAAGATACCCTTAGGAGTGGCTCCTGTTTGTTAAAGTTATTAGTCAATGACAAAAGAAGCTTTGTGATTTACAGACCTACTGAAAGATAGAACTATAACAAGATATAATGATGGAAAATAGAGTTAGACCAGAAGTTAAAAACCTGAAGTAAGAGAAGACACTATAGAAGTATGTTGAGCATACCTTCAGACTCCCGATGTCAAAAAGAGTTTCGTTGTCATGAGCCGAAGCATAATTAACCTGAAAAGCCATACAGGTGGTAAACTGCATGGTCTTTTTTTTTGTCGAGATCATTATTCTAACTCTGAAACATTAGTGTCTACAGCAATAACAACAATGTCAACCAATAAATCAACATATGACTTGAAGAATCCTACGATAACAATCAAAGAAACAAATATAGCGTCCAGAGTTGGGCTTGTTGAGAGGTCGCACCTTAATTATTGCAAAGTTGCAAACATCTTTCAAGTAAGGTAGTCTTGCACTTTCTGTATATTTAATTTTATAAATATGGGCCTCTTGATTTAATAAAAGTACTTCTGACTTCTGAGATCCATATTCTCTCAAGGATTCTTTAATTCTAACCTAATCCTCAATGTTTTCATTTCACAACAGCTAGCATCAAATCACACTCTAACTTCCTGAGCCACTCAACCACTGGCACTCAAAGATATTGAACTTCCTAAACTCAACCATTTTCCACTTGTTTCCAGAGGGTATTAAAATGTGGCTCAACAAATATCATCCTCAAAAAGAAATAAAAGTTCATAGAACTGGTGATCATAAACAAAAAGTCACAAGAACCAAACTTAAGAAGTCTAATTGAGATCCTTACAGTTTCAATAGTCAGACCAATCAGTCTTTTTCAGCATGCTATGTCATGTATCGCACTCAATACTTTTTCACCTTCTTCTACTGATCATATGGCAGAAAGGGTATGGTAAATCTTGCATGCTATAACTACTAAAATAACAGTACTGACCTTCTTTAAACATATTACTACTGCTGCTACACATAAGAATAGCAAAGCAATCAAAACCTGTCCTTCTCAGTAACCATTTAGTCACAAAGGTTTTAACAGAGCCATAACAATAAATTCAAGTTATAACCATCTAGCCCTCAAGGTTATAAAATACAAGCCCCTCAAAGTTCACGTTTCTTGCTGCTGTAAAATCTTTGCTTAATTTCTGAAAAGCAGTGGGGAACTTAATTGACACACAACTAGTTGTTTTATCAGAATTGCAACAGCCAATAAATTTCAGCAAAAAGAGAAGCAATTACCTAGGCATAAAGGAAAGGATCAGCAAAAAAAACTACTTGGGAAACCAGAATCAGCAACTGAAGCACAAGTCACTGCATACATTCATCTGCACCAAAATTCGAACTAATTTACAAAACTATTATCACCCAAAATCAGTATTTAACAGACACCCACCTCAAAATGAAAAATTACAGAACCCAAAATCCATAATCAACAATCTAAGGATTCCAAGCCAAACCCACTATCAGTAGCAACAATTAACCTCCTGCGAATCTAACTTCTGCGAACTCGGGATTTGACCTCCTTTTCCTGAAGTAACCTCTTACGGTAATAGGTGATGGCGGTGGGACGTCGTACGGCTTCATCGTGGCAGTGCTGGGGAGGTCGCGAGAGAGAGAGAGAGAGAGAGAGGAGAGCGAGCGGGGTTTGTATGAGAGGGAGAGATTTACTTTTGAAATATAGTGTTTGATTAATCTGCTAATTGTAAGTAGAATTTCACGGAAATCCGTGCAAAATACATGCACATTTACGACTGATATCCGTATGTATTTATTTTAGTAATTAATAACTGTCATTTGATTGTTTTCACACTGAATTCTGTAGCTAATTGTTCTCTTCACACGGATATCTGTGTCAATAATTTACAGAAATATTCGTATACTACTAATTTCACACAGAAATCTGTATCAAATACTTATTGTAACTGAAATCTGTCCCTCCGTAATTCACATAACAAAAAAAAAATTAATGAGTTCGAAATAAACTAATTTGTAGTAGGCACAGAATTCAATTTGAATTGATTTTCACACAGATATCTGTGTAAAAATATTTTAGCGTTTACACAGATATCTGTTACTGTTGTTTATTCACACGGATTTTCATCGATATTGTTATTGTATAAATTACAGTGGGCCCAATTATGCTCTTTTCACACGAATATCTGTGTCAACATTTCACACAGATATTTGTGTGTTACTCATTTCACACAGAAATCTGTATCAAATACTTATTGAAACAGAAATTCATCCCTCCATAATTCACATAACATAAAAAAGAAATGATTTTGAAATAAACTAATTTATAATATGTACAGAAATCAGTGTGAATTGATTGACACACAGATATCCGTGTGAAAATGTTTTAAATTTTACACAGATATCTATTACTGTTGTTTATAAATTATTGTGGACCCAATTATGCTCATTTCACACGGTTATCTGTTACTATTTATATTTTGCACGGTTATCTGTTATTTTGCTAGTAGTGTGGTTTGGTAATTACCAAACTGACCGAATACCAACCGATACTTTAGGTTTGGTAAACCGACTTTTTCGTAACCGAGACCAATAAAACCAAAATCAAAAATTACTGAAAAAGTTGGTTTGGTTTTGGTAAATACCAAATTTACTGATTATCTAAATATTAACTTTATATACTATGGTTTTCAATACACATATATGTATATTAAGAAATTAACGTAAATATTTTCATAATAGTATGAACATTACTGAATATACTACATTAATAGTACATGTATTTTGAGTAACCTAGTCCAAGATGGTTAAATAACCTAGTTTTATTGAAATGACTAAAATTTGATGTCATATATACAAAAGAAAGCTATGATTAATAGATGAATACGAAGTTTACGGCTTTAAAATTGAAAAACCTAATTTTGTTCATTCTAATTTATATTACAAAGAATTAGTTGTTCTAAAGTTGGTAATACCGAAAACCGAAATACCGAATTTGGTATATATGATTAAAAACCGAAAATTTTGGTTGGTAATTGGTAGCTCAATTTTGAAACCGAAAGCTTTGGTTTTAAAGTTGGTAATACCTATAACCGATTCAAACCGACCGAGTGACAGCCCTAAATTTTCCACATGAAATGTGAAGGCCCATCAGTAGGCCCAGATGATTGCATAAGAAACCCACCACCAGATACTATCATACAAAAAACAAATGGGGTGTTTAGAAAGGTGGTGGTTCACTGGTTCAGTTGGTATATCAGGAATGACCGAACTGCTTTTCCTCTACTTTTGATATGTAGTTACCAAAATTAATCTTCTTCATCGATCCCTCTTCCTCCTATATATTGACGTCTTCGCTCGTGATCGCTTAGAGCTCCTCTTCCATCAATAGGAACTCCCAACCTGTCGACCACACGCCCTAGCAGAGCCTCTCTCTCAGGGAGAAAGAAGATTTATAGTTTTAAGTTCTGTTCTGATCGTGTCAGGTATGATACTCTTCCCTTCTGGTTTGATTGCACTTTGACATAAATTTTCATTCTCACTGCTGCATTCGGTTGAGGACAATTTAACTCCATCTGCACAAGAAAGACAGAATCTACAGAGATCAATTTGAGTGCAGATGCAAATTAGGTGAAGTTATATTTGTCGATAACTTGTGGATGTAAGGGCTATTCTCTCTGAATTTGATAGCATAAAAACATTTTAAGTTTGAATTAACGTACAATGGTTCAAAGTATGAGAAGTAAGATTTACTTGGTTTATAGCTTTGCGATATATGATAATGGTATTAATTAAACATATATAGTTTGCTATTTCTTGATATATATGAATATTAGTCTTGAATATAGTCCTATTTCTTGATTATGGGATTTAAACTCTAGAATGTATGACTTCCTATGTCGATCTTGATATTCTATTCTCATGCATTACTGCATTAGCACCAAAAATAAAGTAGAATTGGTTAGATGTTTTGTTTCAGACTTTCAGAGCATGGAGACATCTTTCACCTTAATCTATATCAGCTTATAACTTATTTGGATAAACATTTCCGTTATCTTTCTGTGCGAGCATCTAAAGCATGAAATTTGGATCATAAAAAGATTGCATTATTTATAGACATCAACAGCTGACGGCCGCAAGTGGAGTTTGCTTTCCACAGGGTAAGGGCGTACCAATGCCAAAGTTCGATGAATGGGACGTCAGTGATCCAGCATCTGCAGAGGGATTCACAGTAATCTTCAACAAGGCAAGGACTGAGGAAAAGACCGGTGGCATACTGAGTCACCAGCAGAGGATGACTGCACATATAAGCGTGGAGCGGTTCTCGGAAAGCCTACCACTGTAAGTTGTACTTGCGTACCTTACAGTTACTCTGGTTTTCTTAATATGTTTGATGCTTCATTACTCTAGTTTGCTTACCTTACATATATGCGAAAATTATTTTGAAATTTGAATGCAAGGTAGTTTTGATTTTTGATTGTAATGTTTATTAGGTGTTTTATTTTCATGATGGTTTCTTTCCTATTCTTCATTTTGTAGCCAGTTTCTGTTCATCAGTTTCTCTTGATGGTATGTCTACAGGCTCTTTGTAGAACTTGTTCAATAGACATTTTTAGTTCTTTTTAGTTAACTACTTAACTTAATTTTAGGATGCTATAAATTCACAAATTAGCAAAGTGATACTTCACTTTGCATCAAGTTTGTAAGTTAATCTGTTTGCCTGTAACTTTGACAAGTTTGTCACGTCTCACAGTTAAACATCAATGGAAAGTTCGAAATGGTAATATATAATAAATTATGAAAAAATTACCACAGATATGATTTTTTATTACACATTTTATGTTGTCATTTTATGTTATCAGATTAGCTTAGAAGTGCTGGACTTTGTAGCTTTCCAACCATCAAGTTGTAATTATGTTGTGAATGGTGGAATCTGGACTTTGTAGGTAAACAATGCAGGAGTGGTTGGATGCATACTAAACCCTGAAGCTTTTAGAGCAGTACCCAGTAAGGTAAGATTCAATATATTCTATGTATCTTCTACACAGGGTAATGACGACTCTGTTTGATGCAATATTAAATTTGATACTCACTGTTGTCCTTATTTGGCTTCAGAAAGTAAATCTTTTTTAAATGGATCTATGCAGTTCAGTGCCATTTCCTCCCCTTCTTACTAAGAACACGTTCCTTAATCAAGAATCTAGGATCATTCTAGATATTTAGTGTTCCAATACCATCTGTAATATGATATGAGTTGAAGCTGAAAGTTTGGTGTAGCATGATCTATGCATTGACATGAATCTTTCAAATTTCGATGCTGCTGAGTCTATTGTTAGTGTTTCTCAAAGGAAATCATGTCATATCTAGCAATAAACTTTCAAATTTGGAACAATAAGTCTTCTTCCATTCATGTACACTTCCAAATTTGGAATGTAACTATGTAAGTCTTCTTCCATTTGTAACTTTCTTCACCTTGATGCAGAACCCAGAAGAAGTCGACAGGGCTGAAGTTTCAACACCAAACTACAAGTTATCGGAAGAATGTCTGAATGCAAACTATGGCACGGAACAAGTGACAGGAGCACTTTTGCCGCTCCTCAAGCTATCCGATTACTAACAATAAAAATAAAAAATAAAAATAAAAACCACAGCAAAGTGCGGGCTGTATCACTAGTATCATACAAAAGTACAAAACACAAATGAGGTGTTCGGAAAGGTGGCGGTTCAGTTGGTATATCAGTAATACTTAGCGTGTTTATCAAGAATGACTCAAACAGAAACAGTTTCCTCTACTTGTCATATTTAGTTACTAAAATCAATGTTCTTCTTCCCCTTTTCCTCCTATATATTTAAAGCGATTCTCCTTGAAGAGGAATAAGTCGAGCAATTCTTCCTCCTGCAATACTCTCCAAATGAACTCCACACCACCTGCATTCGTGGAAATCTTAACAGGTTTATTTATTATATTCATCCGTGTAGGTTCCTGTATTTTTTGCGGTTGTCGATAAATAAAAATCACGGAGGCGATCATGATAAAGATAATGCATCTGGTCGAGATGCCTGGAAATGGCATGTTATCACTCACTAGAGCGGAGTATTTTAATTATCGTTCTTCGTTTAAGATGATTCTGGGTTAAATGATCTTGTACTGCTGAATAATGGGATGAGGGCTCCAAGTGTCCATCCATATTCAGCAGAACGAGATTATTCAACCTACCCAAAATCATCTTAAACGAACAACGATAATTAAAATACTTGGCTCTTGTAAATGATGTCATTTCCAGGCATCTCGACCAGATGCATTATCTTCATCATGATCGCCTCCGTATTTTTTATCTACGACCGCAGAAACTGCAAGAACCATAAATACGAGGACGAAGATAATAAATACACCTACCCCTGTTAAGATTTCCACGAATATAGGTGGTGTGGAGCTCATTTTGGGAGTAATGCAGGAGGAAGAATTGCTCGACTCATTCTTTTTCCAGGAGAATTGGTTTCAATATATAGGGGGAATTGAAGAGGGAAAGAAGAACATTGATTTTGGTAACTAAATTTGAAAAGTAGAGGAAATTGTTTCTGTTTCCGTCATTCTCGATAAACATGTTAAGTATGACCGACGAAGAGCTATGTATACTTACTCAACCGCCACCTTTCCGAACACCCCATTTGTATAGAGCTCATTTGGAGAGTACTGCAATTGGTGTTTTAACTGTTTATAACCTATTCCCTCCTCAAGGAGAGAATTGCTTTTAAGCCTTATTGGCTCTATGGTTTTAGGTTTGAATGGAATGTGTGATATGAGATGGTGAAGATTGAAGAAGTGAAATCAATACTAGATAAGGAGGTTTTGATGGCAACATCACCTTTAATTGATTGCATTCATCGAGGATTTATCGTATTTGTGGCTTGCTCATGATTGATGAACACATGCATTTTCTATTCGACATGTCAAGATCACCTACCTATTCTGCCTCTAATGATAATACAATACTGGAGAATCTCAACTCCAGAAGAAGTAGTGAACACATGTTTTAGAAATACTACAGTATAGTTCTGTTCCGGTAATGATGCATTGCTTCTGGTACAGTTCATGAAAGACAGCTTCGCACAATGGATGACTTTGCCTGGCCTGTTAATTCCAGCTTCCATGATCCCTTTGTCATTGAACTAGAGAAAAAGACATAACTAACGAGTATTTACAAGACAACCACATATATTAATCTACAACACTAAAAAAATTGTTTGTAAACCAAGATAATATATGTGGGATCCCTTTTCTTTGGTGCTAAGTTTTTGCTATATCTTTTTGAAGAAGAAAGGGAAGTGATTCATAGAATGCATAAATGATTAGACAATCTTTGTTCAAACGTGTACTTTTATCTTGGTCGACTCTTTCTTTCTTCTTTTACTCCTATTTTCCCTGTCACATCCTAGGCAACTTTACTTCCGCAGCAAGTTTGATACTTTGATAATGTGATAGTGTGATACAAGAAAAAAAAAAAAAAGACTACTTTCACCAAGCTATGTTATCTTTATCGCTGGATTGTAGGATTCGTTGTGTTTTCTTATGAGAAAAATTCAGCTACCGTCCCCAAACTATTTTGCCAAGGCCAATTTAAAACCCAACTCTCAAAAGTATCAATGTGATACCCAAAGACCTAAATTGGTATCAACGTGATACTTCCGTCAAAATTTTCTGATGGCGCCGTCTGTTTGCTAACGTGGCAAGCACGTGGGTAAAAAAAAAAGTGAAATGACCAATTTACCTTTTTTTTTTTTTGAGAAAAATTCATCTACCATCCCCAAACTATTTTGCCAAGACTAATTTGATGTCCAAACTCTCAAAAGTATCAATGTGATATCCAAATACCTAAATTGGTATCAACGTGATATCTCCGTCTAAAATTTCTGACACGGCGCTCTATGTTTGTTGACGTGACAAGCATGTGGATTAAAAAAAAAAAAAAGTGAAATGACCAATTTACCCTTCCTTTTTTTTGTTAATTCATTTTTTTCCTTTTCTTTTCATTTCTTTTTCTTCCTTCTTCTTCTTCTTCTTCTTCTTCTTCTTCTTCTTAGGGTTTCGCAGCGCCAAGCAGCTTGGGGATGAAGCTTCCAATCAAACCCGATACCGGTCAAAGAACATGCTGGTGCTGAGATGATCAACGACCCGTCGGCGTAAATTGGGGCTGCCGAGTTGTTGAGCGAGACGAGACGTTCAGCCGGAAGGTACCGTGGGAGAGTGGTCGTCAAGGCGGAGTACGCGGTCTCCGAAGGGAAAGCGGTCCAGTTCTAGGGATGCCATTTTAACTATTCTTCTTCTTCTTCTTCTCTCTCCTCCTCTCTCTCCTCTCCTTCTCCTCCGCCCAAACCATCACTAACGCCGTGGAGATCCTCTCCAATTCCTGCTACAAATCCATCTCCCTCGCACTCGTGTGGATTAACCACATCCTCCCATCGCTTTCCCTGTCCGATCACTCAAGATCGCTACCATGCTCGACGGCCACTCTTTCACAGTACCTTCCTGCTGAACGCCTCGTCGGCTCAACAGCTCGGCGATCCCAATTTACACCGACGGGTCGTTGATCATCTCAGCACCAGCAGGTTTTTCGACCGGTATCGGGTTCAATTGGAAGCTTCAGCCCCAAGCTGCTTGGCGCCGCGAAACCCTAAGAAGAAAAAGAAGAACGAAGAAGAAGAAGGAATCACGTTGATACCAATTTTGGTCTTTGGGTATCACATTGATATTTTTGAGAGTTTGGGTATCAAATTAGCCTTGGCAAAATAGCTTGGGGACGGTAGATGAATTTTTCTATAAAAAAAGGATAAATTTGTCATTTCACTTTTTTTTTTTTTTTTACCCACGTGCTTGCCACATCAGCAAATAGACGGCACCGTCAGAAAATTTTGACGAAAGTATCACATTGATACCAATTTAATTAGGTCTTTGGGTATCACATTGATACTTTTGAGAATTCGGGTATCAAATTGGCCTTAGTAATATAATTTGGGAACGGTACCTGAATTTTTCTCTTTTCTTATTATATGAGCACATGTTAAACTTGATACTTTCACATTGCATTATTGAATTGAGACAAACCTTCGTTCAAGTGGAAACCTATAGTCTATGATTGAGGATCATGGGCCAACCCTTTCCAAGAATAAAAAGTTAAACTCTTCGTGAAAAAAAAAAAAAAATGATTGAGACTAGGAGTCTAGAACTTTGTTTAAGGTAAAAGTAGAAGAAGTCTGATCACCAATACACCCCTCGTCTCTTTCCAAAAAATCTCAAAGTATGATCCTTAACATTTAAAATTTTATTTTGAAAAAAAATATACATGATCTAAATTAATATGATCACCGAAAACTATGATACATTCATAAATTTATTATCTGTTATACGTTTCTTGAGCTCTAACATAACTGAACCGAGAGGTTTAATCGTTGGATTAAACAGACTTTTTACTAGAGACTTTGTATAGAACTAGGATGGAAACCTAATTTTAACCCAAACGCTAATCCGAATAGCTAGTTAAGAAGTAAGTACCCTTGACTACTCGTTTTTTTTCTTTGGTAGAGACTACGTGTCTTCAAAAAGTGTCCAATAACGGGCCTCGTTATTAGGTTACCTCCAAAACCAGTGTATCTTTTCTTATTTATAAGAATATAAGCACACTCCTTTTTAGTTTTTGCAAGAGCGTTCCATTTAGGATTGACCCACGAAAGAAGAACCAGAGGTCTCAACGACTGCTCAACCTTCAACAGCAAGTCACTGAGGAGTCTCGGTTTCTGAGTGAAGACTCTTGTCGGAATCTTGGCCATGGCGGATTCCAAAGTAGAGACCATCTCACGATTAGCCCAATGGAGGATTGACAATTTCGGACCCTGCTCCTACATAAAGTCCGAGCCTTTCAAGCTCGGAATCTGGAATTGGTACTACCCATTATCCCCCCTTTTCTCTAATTTCTCTGATTTCTTTGTCTTTTTTGGTATTGGGTTAGAGTCTTATTCTTTTCTGGGTAATCAGGCACTTTTCTATAGAGAAGAATCGGTATCTGTATATTCGTTTGTTTCCAGAACAATCGCGTTTGTCTAAGGAACAGCCTCCGCTTGCTCGCTTTGTGCTTAGAATTTCGAGCTCCGGCAATGGCCGCCAACCTTACATCTCCCCTGGTATGCTTAGTCTTCTATTTCACTACACCCCCTTTTGGCTTTTACTTCAAGTCAAACTCTTTGCGGCTGTTTTTGACTGTTAGCGTTGATTGCTTCAATTTGTATCGTAAGGGTAAGTTTCTTGGATTTGCTGTGGTTTCTGTGAGAAATTACTATATGAATGGTAGAAAAGGTTAGTTGGTAAGAGCTGATTAAACTTTATTGTTTTCTTGGTGTATGAAGGATTTATTTTGTTGTGCGGTTAAATTTGTGTGCTGGGTTCGTCCAGGTCTCACACTATATAAGCTTTTGTTTCAGAATAGAGTTATATGAGATGGTGGAAAATTGGAATCAATTCTGGATGAGCAGGTTTTTATGGCAACATCACCTTTAATTGATTGCACTCATCAATGATTTATCATGTTTATGGCTTCATCATGATTCGATGAACACATGCAGATACATGCATTCTCTATTTGACATGTCAAGATCACCTGCATGTTCTGTCTCTAATGATAATACTGGGGTATCTCAACTCCAGTGGAAGTATTGAACACACAAATATTTTAGAAATATACCATTGTGGTATCCTTTTTCATTCTTAGAGCAGACGATGCATTCAACAGTAATAGTTCTATTCTTCTAATGATGCACTGCTTGTACAGTTCATGAAAGACAGCTTCGCACAATGGATGACTTTGCCTGGCCTGTTAATTCCAGCTTCAATGGCCCCTTCGTCATTGATGTAGAGTTTCTTGACTTGAAGATATCCCCTATAAATGTGAGTTCCGATTATATAGTTATCTTTGATTAATTTGTTTGTTTGATAAGTATACGTGTTTTGTGATCTTCTGTACTTAATACAAAATGTATTTCAATCAATGTTAATACTTTCTATCGCTGGTGGATGGTGGACGGCAAAAGCTTCTTTTAATGATGGAAATTTAGAATAGCAGCTTAATGATTCTAGTTTCAGTTTGTTTTACCTTCAATTCAGTAGCATGTAGAAAAACTAATATTAAATGAACATGTATCTATGAGAACATGATTTCTTACTGTTGTATATCAGTGCACTCATGTCCACACATCCTCAAACTTACCAGTTCTCTGAGCCCCTGTAATGTTTTCTTGTTTAAATCAGGGAAGGGAGGCTACTCCTGTATGGCCTACTGGTGGATTTATGCAGTCTTTGTCAACCCAAAGCACTCTAAGATGCCTCTCTCGAATGCTTGATGAGGGCATCCATGCAGATGTCACCATCAAGACTGCTGAAGGATCTTTAAAAGCTCACAAAGCAATTCTTTCGGCAAATTCTCCTGTGTTCCAAAGCATGTTCACTCATGACCTTAAAGAAACAGTGTCCTCGACAATTGACATAGAAGACATGTCACTGGAGTCTTGCACATCCCTTGTCAGTTATCTATATGGAACCATTAAACAACAGGATTTCTGGAAGCACCGGTTGGCACTTCTCGGTGCAGCAAACAAATATGATATGTCAGACCTAAAAGATGCTTGTGAGGAGAGCCTTATGGAAGATATTAACTCCGGGAATGTCCTGGAGAGGCTGCAAGAGGCCGGGTTATACCAACTGCCGAAGCTGAAGAAAGGGTGTTTGCTGTACTTGTTTGGTTTTGGCAAGATATATGATGTTAGACATGAGATAGATACCTTTTTCAAGCATGCAGACAGAGAGTTGATGACCGAAATGTTTCAAGAAGTCCTTACAAGTTGGAAGCCTGCATAAATTACAGTGGGAGTTCTTACTGTTGTATCCAGTCAACTGATTGATACTTGTGTATAGATTTGTGGGTCCTTTGGTTATATGCATAGATGAGAGCTTAAGAAAGGTTTTACTGGTTTGGAAGCACATTCATATATTATAAAGTTTACCATTGGAAATTTGTTTTGGTTCAAGGATCGTATGAACTGAGATTATTGTTCAATTGTGATGTCGTAGTTAACTTCACGAATTTTTTTGTTTGTTTGAACTGTAACTTTGCTTTGCTCTCTTTCTGAGTACAGCATTCAACAAAAGTTGATTTAGAAAACGAAAAGAATGTCACAAAGATGAAACGAAGAGGACTGCAGTTAAACTCAAATCATTGCAAATGTTCAAACGTTTCAAGATTAAAGATAGAGGAAACGAAATAATCTCATTGAAAATCATAAGTGATCTTAATCTTCACACATCGTGTGTATTAATATTTGCTTCACAAAAAACACGTTCAAAAAGCATCTTCCCAATACGCAAATAGTATGATTACAAGCACCAAAATTGACTGCAATAAGAATCACAAAATACAAAAGATTTTATAAGTTTGAACACTCATACTGAATTTTCACTCACACCTTTTCTTACAATATATAATTACTGCAATGATGAATCAACCAACCATGTTAACAAAAATGGACATTCAAATGGTATTAACACGGACACACAGTCAAGAAGCAGTAAATTTTGGTGCCAAATTCATATCTTTTTTGGGTATGTAACTCTTTTTTTTTTTTTTTTTAAATATATATATATATATTCCTTGATTTTGTTTTTTGCTAAATTTGGTGCCAACTTTGTTAATTAGGTGATGTTACTTGGAAACCTGGGTAGCCTAGCAAAGCAAAACCGACTGGACTAAGCAAAATAAATTCACACAATTCACCTTGCTAATCCTCCCAAACACAGGCATCAAATTCCCCCAAAATTGCATACGACCTTTTCACTTCCTTGTTCCTTCACGCTTTTTTTAATCCCAAGCTCGCTCTCTCTGCACTTCAGTCCTGACCATGGAGACCCTTTACCAATACTCAATCTGCCAAGAAGAACAAAACCATGGTTTCCCCAATACCCAGTTGCTCTCCTGCGACTGTTTCATCTTTAACCTCCACTTCACTCATCAGCTTCAATTGTACTACCCCCAAGATTTGTTCATACCCTTGAACTCAATCCAAGATTCCTTCTTTGTACCCTGTAACGTGTTTTTCACACATACCCATGACACCATCAACACCATTCTCTCTGGGACAGGTGTGTCCCTGGACTTCATTCAGGCTTTGGTCCCTCAAGTTTACTCCTTTGCTTTGGAGATTGCCACTGAGTTTGAAAATGGGGACCCTGATGAGCCTAAAGTGGTCCCTTTGAATTTGGGTGTTGTGGCTGTCACGCCCTATGATGACCATGACCAGATTGAGAGGGCTATTTGGGAATCTGGGCAGGTTTTTAATCCGGTTCCGGCGACCAGGTCGTCTATTGCCGCATTGAAGAAGGTCAAGGTTGAGAATTTGAGTGTGGTGAATGAATGTAGCATCTGTTTGGAGGAGTTTTCCACTGGGTTGGAGGTTATAGGCATGCCCTGCTCCCATGTTTATCATAAGGATTGCATTGTTGAGTGGTTGAAGAGGAGTCACTTGTGCCCGTTGTGCCGGTTTTCGATGCCAACTTGATTGGGATTGGATGATCCCAGTTGGGATCGTGTCGAATTGCTAAAGGTATATGAGCTTTATTTGACATTTGGGATTTGTTGCTGAATAGTGTTTGATGTTGTAGCATTAACTTGTTGTGTTTATTGATGTTAATGCAGATGTCACATCCACTAGAGTTTACAAGGTATCGGCTGCATCAAAAAGTTAAATGGAGGAGAGGATGTACAGGCTAGGTGTTGCTTTGTTACGTTGATCTAACACGTCTACATGGAAATTGTGGTGCTTGATATGGCTCGAGATGAGTTCTTATGCAGGTATGATCACTTCTGTAACCATTACTAGTGTTATTGTTTCGGCATGTTTGAATTGATCAGCTTAAGGTAGTCATACAAATCTCATGTTGTTTTCTGTTTGTTGTATATCTGTAAATATACAATGAGTATGCATATGTGTGTGTTATGTGTTTGTATATATGTGTATGCGGTCTGAATGTCTGTATATATGTGTTTCATCTGGTTTAACTTTTCCTGTTCTTAGTGAAGCATTTGCATTGCAAACAATGGTTTATATTGTGAATTTTAACCACTGATTGATTTAAATAATATAAGGATTGCATCGGGCCATTCATTGGTTTTGCTTGTCTACTGAAGATTAACATAATCGTACTGAAATTCACAGGCTAGGTACTATGGATATCTGATGGAGAAGACAAGCACCATTCAGGTAAGACAATGAACTCATTCTAGTTTCTGTTCATCCAAATAATTTCCACAGTTCTCCAGTTCATCCAAATGATTTAAGGGCTTCTGTTTCTCGTTGCTGAACCAATTTGAAATTAGGATTGCATGCATTCTTTATATATTGACATTAGTGCTCCTTGATTTATTGCTGCATGTAAAGTTGAATATAAGATCAGGTGGAACATTGCTGCTTAGTGAAACAAACAAATAGAGAAATTTCATAACAAGAACAAAGAAATTATTGTGGCATTTGTAGATTGAGGTTAAATAAAATTTGAGAGGGGTGTAGTAATGTGTGGCTATAATAATCCTTCCTTGCAATTATTTGTGCTATGAACTTATTTGTTGGTAATTTATCAGAGTTTGATACTTAACCGAGGGGATTTCAAGTGTTTTCTGGGAAAGAAACTGATCTCCTTATACATCAAATCATCGATTTGTATTTTGGTTGATGTGTTTGCAATTTGATTTTCATTGACTTCATCATCATTAAGCTGAAACAACCTTTTCTTGCTCTTTATTATGAAGAAATGATTACTTACTTGTGCTCTGTGTTGGTACAGAAACTAGCATATCAGGTTTGAAAGGAGCAAAACAAAGATAGTTGTGAAGTGCAGACGAAGCTGAAAATACTTGTGCATTACCCTTTTAATTGCAAACAAATATATGGACAAAGTTGGGCTCCTCTGATGATTCTTTGTCCATTTAACCATAGAAGCAGAGAAGGAATCTCAGTCATCTTGTTTTGGCTGTTTGATTTTTGGTCCAACAAAGAACTGCAACAGTTCTATAACACAGTTAAGCCAAGAATGTTCAATCTGCAGCATGCATGTATGCTCCAGTCGCTTACATTGTGTTGCAATGTACATAATTTATTACCCAGCTCTACTGGAGCATATATACCAAAGCCGCACATACTTTTTTCCCTTGGCCTGAAAGGAAGAAAATAAAAGAAGGATGTGCAGCTTTGGTATAGAAGAATGTGCAGGTTCACTGGTTTAGTACATACCAAAGCTGCACATCCTTTGAATTACACAAAATCAGTGAGTACTTCAGAAGATGTGAGTTTTAAAATGTTCTCCAAGCCTTTTCTGTTTTTCTTTTGTGCCAAGCTCCTTTCAATAAGGCTTTGCAGATTTGCAATTTCGGTTTTTTTTTCTTTTTTTTTTGAAAGAGAAGGCCTTTTAGTATGGGTCAATATGGAAATCACAGTGACAGTTCAATTGACCCTTTTTCTTGACAATTTTTTTTTTCTTCCCAGCCCCCTGTTTTAATGAATTAGATTTTTTTCCTCCCTGATCATATTAGTTTCTTGGCCAACGTTCAGATTTTTGGAATTTGCACACGACATTACGTATTTGCAAAATGACAGAAGTACGTCAGCCTGAAGTCTGAACAACCCATCCATTAGAAGTTCAGGATGATCTATAGATTCACTAACTTTGGTTCAGTTTCATTCAACAAATGTAGTTTTCACATAATGTGTAGTGTACTAATGGCTTCAATTTGAGTTGAATTGTCGAGATATAAGGTTGTTCGAGAGTATCAACTTTAAACACATTTACTACAAAGTGAATTCAGTCGCAAGTTTGGGTTGTTCTCATGATGTAGAGAAAGCACTCTCTCTAGTACAAGCTGTGAACAGTAAATGCCTTGTAGTCCCTATTTTAGGGTGTAGTTAATGAGGCGGATACGTCTATGTTCTGCCTTAACTTCTGAATTCCAAGTTTATTAACCTCCCAAAAGTGGCAAATTTGTTTGAAATGAAAAATAACTTTCATAGCATTAGTCCCTTTTTTTGGAAAAGTTATCATTGCTCCTCGTCGAACCGGGAAAATTTTCTCAATGAGTAATGGCCGAGATGAAAACCAGTTGTATAACGCCCACCCTATGATATCAGAGTAGATAAAAATTACATTTAAGGTCTTTTGTAAATATGCAGAGCCTTTAGTTTAGTATGGAAATTCATTCCGCAAGAACCCAGTGCTGGAATTAATATAGCTTTGAAGATTGGGGCATGATCCCATGGTTGAACTTCATTCCTCAAATTCATATGTCCAAATGATCCAAGTTAATACGACTACCATGGATCACGGTGATTAAACCTGAGGTTTAAGACTCGCATATTTTTATCGCCCAAAAACGCACAAATTGACACATGTACTATCACATAACAGAAGACTAACGCTGTCAAGACCTCCATTCGTATTAAAATTCTATTGAAAATAATATTCTTTTAGTAAAGGCTAGCCCTCTTGCCCCTCCTACTTTTACAGATCAAGAGTAAACGGACTGGGCAATATCTCCTTCCCCCGCAGCCTCGTCTCCGGCGACGTCGACCATCTAGAAAGCCCACCCTTTGGTCCTCCGCAAGCCGCACCGGCCGGAAGGCAATAAACAACTTGTCATTGCACCCGTCCGGGAAAAGACGAGTGCTTGGCTATGATTAATTAATTTGGTGAGGGGGGAGGAGGGGGAGGAGGAGGAGCTTTTATTGCAGGTTGAGGAAGAGGCTAGCTTGGTGAACTTTAATGGGTCTGGGGATAAGTTCTATTTGGCTAGGGAGGAGAAAGTGACTGTTCATGAGGCTGAGGATGCAAAATTGGTTTGAGATCGAAATGGGTTGTAGCTGATAGTACGTTAATCTCAATTGCACGCCAAGATTGACAGAGAGTGGACAAAGTGAATTTTAGAGGAGTGAGTGAACTTTGATTTAGATGTCTTTGCTTTGATACAGGGCCTTTTGGATTCTGAGAAAAAGGTTTTGCAGCGGAACAGAATATTTTCGTAAAAAAAAATGAATTTTTGTCAAAAGACGAGGTTGGCGTCTTGTTTTGTAATTTTTTTCTTCTCTTTTTTTCATGGAAAAAAAAAAAACTCTCTATTCCATATAAGAACTTGACACCTGTCCTTGCAGATAATCAAACCAAACAGTCGTTCACTCCAAACAAAAAAGAAGAAAACGACTCCTTTTCTCCGTCTCTTTTTGCTGCGTCTTCCGTCTTCGTCAATATCAATACTACTCAACATCACAAACGCAGTGCAAAAGGATCTGCAATGGTAGATATTTATCACCCTTTTTTTTATTATCTTTATCTGTATCCTCACTTTTTCTCCATTATTTCTCTTCACCTTCCAGGTCAATTTTCATATTTTTGTTTTAAGTTTCTTTCTTCGATCATACCTGACGTTTCTTCAAGTTCCTGGATTGGCTATTTGATTTGTTCCATCTTAACTGCTTTCTGGGTAACCCATGAAAGACAGTCTCCGTCTGTTCATCTAATTTTTGACAATTTAGAGACGTAGATAATCAATTTCAAGGCTTATTTTCCTTTTGTCTTTAGGGTTGGCATTTGGCAATGCCTTATAATCTGATACGGGGTTTTTGGATCACAGGAGTTGGTGCTTACTTGAAAAGCACGGGATTTGCAGACAAAAGAAGGTGCAGCCAGGTTAAGATCGAAGTTGCTAACATCGCTGGCTGCTCCTACGTTCTACGTAGTGTTGGTGATCGTTCATGACCTTTTTTTTTTTTTTTAGTAAATAAAATATTTTATAATAGCTAGGGCTAGGTTTATTCAGGCGGTGGCGGACCCAGTATAGGGAGAGTGTGGGCTGATGCCTGCAGTAAAATAATATATATGCTCTTTCATGTATAGAATTGAGAATTTCTGTATTTGTTTACTGCAATTAAAAAAGGTTCTGCCCCCACAAGTAGAAACCCTAGGAGCCATTATATATACACACATATAAATTAACACAGATGAGGTTGTACAATTCTATCCAAGTGAAAAGTGAAAAAAACAGTAGTGTCTCCTCTATATATGCGATTATGCTCTCATAGAGTGGGGTTTCTTAAAATTTTCGGCTTCCATACCAGTTATTATAGTTCAAGTTTGCCCTTACACCAATTCAAGTTCGCCCCCAGACAACCTCACTCTTGGGTCCGCCACTGTTCAGGCCTCTGCCTCTCGAGTCTCGACGCACCCATCCAAGAATTCGGGTCCACACCACATCGGTTTCAGTTTCAAGTTTCAACCGACTGCTCTGCATTATAAACCAACCAATCTTAATCTCATAATTTTGCATTCAATATATATAATCGCAGCAGATAATATTTCTGTAGTCTTCGGTCCTTATTCGTTTCAAGATGAAGGATTTTCAGACAATTTAATGAAACTGTTTAAATTTGTTCGTTTCAGCCTTTGATCGAGGTTCTCTGGCATTGAGTATATATATCTAGCATAAGTGAAACGACTGCAGTGGTAGCTTTCTTTTTGGATTTTGATTTGACCATCGGAGGGGGAGTCCTTTTTCTTTGGAGTCCTTGCAGGTTTATCTTCCTCATCACTCTCCTCCTCTGAACTAATTAAGTTATTTTTGAGCAGCTTCGTGATCGGCAGCAGGAGTCTCATCACCAAGTTTTTTTTTTTTTGAGAATATCATCAAGTTTATGACCAATTGGAATTTCATTGATTTATTTTTTGTTGTTTTGCTCGTTTTAAAAAAAAATAACGGAGTAAACGGCGGTTACATTGGGTTTGTGCAAGGACAGGTGTCAAATTTTTATGTTGGGGATAGAGGATTTAATCTCATATAATCACTGTACCCAACAGTAAAACAACTGTGACTTTTTGTTTACTCCCGCCACTGACCCAGGTTCTCAGGTTCTATCTCCAATTCCAACCTAGGAAAAAGCTCCGACCATGCTGTTCTCCAGCTCCGGTGGTTCGTCATCATATAAGAATTTCAGACAAATAACGCGCGACCGTGAGTTCTCTCTTCATGTCGTTTTCCTTATTCTATGGACTTTAGTTTCTTCAATGGCCTATATTATCATTTAAGCAAATAAAATGTATCCTAATTAGTTCAACATTCTTTTTTAACTGAATAATTTTGAAGATTAGTTTAGGAGAATTGTAGTAGATAGAAGCTCAATGAACTTTGGAGGAGTCGGTCTAATGGTGAAGACTGCAATTTGTTACCGGCTGTACGTGCATGTTATGATTGAACTGATCAGATGTGCTGCAATATACACGACCTAGGGCAACTTGGCAGAGTTTTTTTTCTTTCTTTTTTTTGGTTATTTAATATGATCATTGTATTTGGCTGTCTTGTAATTGTCATATGTGTGTTGACAAATTTTTGTTTGTTTATTTAGGATTATTGCATGAGATGCTTGGGTCTTGCAAAAGGGGGGACTCAACGCAATGGAAGGTACGAAATCTGGTATATAATACATACATATATATATATATATATATATATATAGACACACACACACACACATATATATATATATATAGACACACACACACACACACATACTTCCAATATTCATACATTTGTATATGTTTTGGAGGATTAATTCATGCTTTGTATGTATACACACAGCTATATGGTGCATCTGTCTGTTAAATTTTGTAATTTGATGTTTACATAATTGAAAAGACGGTTCCTATGTGATATTGATATATTGGATCTCTTGTCCGTATTTGATAATCTTAACTCAATATTAGGACTGTTATTGTTATTCTAAGTTTGAAGTAGTCTGGAATAGATTTGGTCAAGCCATGAAGGATCTCTGTAATAGATGAGATTGCGGTAGCATGGAAAGATGCTTCTTTTGGGTAAACACTTATGGTCTCTTTTAAGTCTTTTTTTTTTTATGATTTCCACCATAATAAGCTCCCACATATTTACTCTCTTGCCGATTAGTATTGTCCTTTCTTTTAATCATTGGGATGATGTTCTTTTTTTAAATTCATTGTGTTTCTTGAATCTACTTATCTGATTCTCTGTAGGTACTTATCATGGATGAACTTACTACTACGACTTGCACAGTCAGGGATACTACAGAAGAGGGTGTTTCATGTAAGAATCAAAAGGACTTTCTCTGCTAAATTTTTGTACTTTGGGTGTTGCCTTGGTATCAGTTTTATGCTCAATCTATGCTGCATTAAGCTGTAATAAGAGAAATCTACTTGAGTACTTATCATAGTATGCAAATATTGTTATTCCCTCTCTGTTTATCTGTCAGTCACAGTTTATTTAACTGTGTACAGTATACTAGCTGCTGCACGTTTGACTACTTATATCAAATACATTGCATCTTCCATTTTGGCAGTTCTGAAAATTGTGTGATCATAATATTTTCATTGTGGAATGCCCATGGAAGGTGCGGGCTGGTGACTGCAATGATAGTTGATTGATTATCTAGATGTTGCAAATTACTTAATTATATATTTGTCATGTATTCTTGGAGGTATTGTCCAATGTAAGACCATTGGGCTAATGGTTCGATGCTATACTGGATATTACATAAATATTTTCCTATTGTTGGTTTTATTTTTACAAGTTACTTTAATGAATTCATATTTTCCTGCAGTGCTTGAACGCATAGAAAAGAAAAGGCAGCCAATGCCCCACATGGACGCAATATACTTTATCCGGCCTTCCAAAAAGAAGTAATACTTTTCGTGCTCTTTGGGTTAATTTTCGGTTTAATGTTCCTAACTAACTGGTATGATTTTGAAAAGACCCGAAGTAGGAGTCATATTTTTCATTAACACCCAGCTAACCTCCAATTTTTCCACTTACTTTCCACCCCTGTAAACATTTATGTTTTGATTTTCTTTTTTACTTGTTTATTTTATTATTATTAGAGATATGTCCTTCTTCTCTTTCTTTCTGAAACAAGTGCTCCCTATTCCTTTTTTGTTTACGGACTAGAACATAAAGTGGGAAATTTTCCCATTTACAAATATTTCTAATTGGTTACTATCAATGGACACTTTGTTAACTCTCACTCTCTTATCTCTCTGTGGTGTTAATTTGCAGTGTTAACTTGTTCTTGTCAGACATGTCTGGAAGAGCATCATTATACAGGAAGTATGTGCAGAAGTATCAGTAATCTTTCTTGTCCTAGTTGTTTGTGGAGATTTATCATGTAGAAGGTCTGACTATTCCAATAACTACACCCCCCCTTGTGAAGGGCATTTATTTTCTTCAGCTCACCTATTTCTAAAGACTTGGTTGGTCGCATCAAGGAGGATGGAAGTGTATTAAGTCGCATATCTGCATTGAGTGAGGTTGTAGTTCTTTCCCTTGGGAAATATTTGTTTTTTGATTGATAATCTGCAGAGGATATGTATCAGCTGAGTTTACTTTGAATGAACATGCAGATGAATTTGGAGTATTTTGCTATAGACAGCCAGGTATGTTCATTCAATTTGTTTAATCCCATATGAATTATGTGCAGTCATTTTATATATATTTTATATATGATCCATTTGTCAACAATCAGTCACCCCAGAGGGTTTAAATGATATAAGTTAGAGGATGAGGGTTAAATCTGGCTCTGCTTTTGAACCTTATATTTCCAACTATTCGTGATCATTGTGGAATTTGAGTGCAGAGCTAAACATATTTAACACGATTAATAATGTTTTCTGGTTTTTTTAATAAATTTTACTCACGTTCATTAGAGGTCTTTTGTCTTCCTAGCTGATGCTATAATGTGTTTGAATTATATAATTTTTCCCTTATTTAGGTTCATCATTTTGCGGTATTTTGTGGTTCTAAAGTGCTGCACAAGTTTTCCTTCTTTGTGGAGCATAGCTTGGATGACAGCCACCTCCCCTAAATGAAAGAGTATAAACATTCTGTCCTCCAAATACTTTATCTGATTAAAAATAAAGAAAACTTGTGCATTACTTTGTAATGCGTAAACTAAATCCATCGACGGATCGATGCATCAATACTTTTGAGTTGAGAGACTAGTAGATGGGACTAATTTACTACCAGTTAGGCCTAAATTTCTTAAAGAAGCTAGATTGCCAGTCTTCTGACCCAGCAGATTTCTTGTGAAAAAGACTTGTGCATGTGTAGTTATAGATATAATTAGCATCAAATTGATATAAACTTCAATGAATAAAAGAGGTTCAACATGAATATCAATCTCTTCTGGAATACATATCAGTCACGCTTCTTGTTTTCATTCTATATATCTATATTTATGTCCTCCTCAATGATCCGCATAGCATGCTTAATCTTGAACAAGTAGGCCAATTGTGTCTGATATCTGTTATTTATTATTATTATTTTTTATTTTTTTTGCGAAGGGTTTTGTTACCAACAATGAGAGGGCTTTAGAGCAGCTTTATGGAGACCAGGAGGATTCATGCAAAGGTATAGTGTGTTTGAATGAGATAGCTGCATGTATTGCCACAGTCTTTGCTTCTTAAAGGTAGATGTTTTAGTGATGTTAGAGTTGTGATTGAAGATTTTGTGAAAATGTTCTGAAGCAAGTATCTATTTATTCAATTTCATAGGAATTTCCTATTGTGCGCTACCGAGCTGCTAAGTTGCTTGATGCCACCACGATGACCACTTTTCCTGATTTAATTCCTACAAAGCTTGCTGCTGGGATCTGGGATTGTCTCATAAAATATAAAAATACAATTCCAAATTTCCCTGTGACAGAATCATGCGAGTTGCTTATCCTTGACAGATCTGTGGATCAGGTCTTTGACTATGTCCTGTGTTTGTTATAAGCACATCATACTTAATTCGCCCTTGTATATACTTAATTGGCCTGTGTTTGTTCAGATTGCACCCGTCATACATGAATGGACATATGATGCCATGTGTCATGACTTGTTAAATATGGAAGGAAATAGATATGTGCTTGAGGTCAGTAGTAATACCCCTTCCCTTCATTTACATGTCTTTTAGAGTTCTGGTTTGCAGTTTTGGACAGTGAAACATGGGATTGTACGTACAGGTTCCAAGCAAAACTGGAGGTCTGGCTGACAAGAAAGATGTTCTTCTAGAGGAGCATGATCCTGTCTGGCTTGAGTTTCGCCATGAACACATAGCAGAGGTACCTGTGCCTACACGTACATATCTGTTGGGTTTTTCATATGCATAAATTCATCTGTCTTTTGTTTTTTTATTTTTTCTTAATCACAAATGGTCCTTGTCAGGTTAGTGAACGGTTGAATGAGAAACTTACAAATTTTCTTTCAAATAATAAGGCTGCAAAATTGCAGAATTCAAGGTTTGTGTATACTCTCTTAAATAATTTCTGTAATCAATAGACCGGTTCATGATTTTCAGAGCAACTATTTCAATTCTTTTCCTTAATATGGAAGATAGCTTTACGTGCAATGGTGCACAACTTTTATCTGTACTTTTAATTCATATTGCAAGAAGTACTTTAATTTGTTCATAAATGGTTTGAAGTCAATTACAAACAACTGAACAAGTATTATAGTAAATTTGATCAAGAATGTACTGCATTGTAAAATCAAGAAACTTATCAAAAGACGTTAGAGAGTGAGCATGGATGGATTTTCATGTTCACTTTATCTTGGGGTGTGCTTATCAAAGACATTAGTGTTTCACACATTTCTGCAAGTCATTGTTACATGACTCAGGTATGTGTGCACCATATCTTGCTCATTTCATTAGAGCTAGGATATTTCTCTAGTGACTTGTTTGTGGTCAACAGAGAGTGTGGTTATGCAAAGTTACCATAATTAGAAGTCTCTGTAGTCCATAATGAATTAATTAATCAAAAGTATAAAAGTATTTGGCAAGTAGACTAAAGTTTGACACTTTTCTTATAAATATTTAGTGCTTAGCGGTTACTTCTTATTTGGTGCTTAATTAGTCACTGTTGTTTAAACCACTTTTGATTCAACCAATAAGCTGCACCTTGGGTGGTCCTATGACTCAAATTCTTATAAAAAGGATTGTGTTGAAATTTATGTTTGGTAATATTTCCTCCGGTAAATAGTGATTGGGGATCTCATGAACGATCTACAAGGGAACTCAAGAAGATAACTCAAGCATTACCACAGTATGGCAAACAAAAGGACAGGCTTTCCCTTCATTCAGAGGTTAGTTCTTTGATAGAGTACCATTTGAAGTGTCTGTCTTCATAAATATTTACAGCAACTTAAAGACCAAAATTAAATTTTTGGCTAAAACCATATAAGATGTTAAGTTTTATGGAGACAGCATATATTGAGTTGATTTATAAATTCAGTTATATATTAACATCCTTAAGTAAGAACATGCTTCTCAAGCTGTTAAATAGATTATGGATGGCTTATATGCATTCAGATATGTCACTTAAATTGCTCATCCCCAATCTTTCTGTAAGTCTGTTTTTTCTAGTCTTATTTTGCCAACATTCCATTGGAAAATCTAATTCCGTCTTTGAGTATGATATTTTCCCTAACCAAGAGAAGCAACGTAGTTCAAAATATCTGTTATATACAGAATACTAAATAAACAAATGACGGGATTGAGTAACATTCACCCTGGAATGGTAGTATATTAAATGGCTATGAAATTTTTATGCTGTTGATTTTGAGCATAGCAAACATTGCTTAGGAAAATTTTTATTTTTACTCCAGATTGCAAAGAAAATCCACTCAATTAGCAGGGAGCTTGGGCTTCGAGAGCTTGCGCAGCTGGAGCAAGCTCTTGTTTTTGGATATGCGGGAATGAAAGATGTGATCAAATTTCTGTGGAGAAAAAGATGTAAGGAAGTTTTGAAATTTTAGAATATGAGCTCAACAGACATCAATCACCTTATATTTTTTAAAACACACCTTTATTAAACAGGATACAACTGGCGAAAATAAGTTACCCGTTTGTTGATGATTCTTGCTGCCATTTATCCTGAGAAATTTGATGGTGAGGAGGGTCAAGAGAATTTGATGAAGGTTGGTATCATGCAAAGTGAGTCAGCATATGTAATCTTAGTCTTGACACTTAGTAAAGTGCTCAGTTGTGGGAATGTTCTTTGTTTTTAGTTGGCAAAATTATCACCATGTGACATGGCTGCCTGTGAATAATATCAAACTGATTGGGGGATCATCAGAGAACAGAAACAGCTCATCAGGAATTTTTTTTCGGAACTTTAATCTTACTAAGGTAAATATACTTCACAGATAATTCTTGAGTTTATTCATTTGGTTTATCAATATCTAACAAGCAGTTATGCAATAATCAGAAGAATTGTGCGTCTAGGAAAGAACGTCCAAGTGAAGAAAAATGGCAGTTTTCGAGCTTTTATCCCATTATAGAGGTACCTTTTAGCTGGCTTCCTTATTTATACAGTTCTAAATTTATAAGCAATGATCGCATAAGCTGTTTTGTGGTAATGCTTCCCCATATATGGTGTTGTGGGGCAATAAAGCCAAATATAAAGTAGCTTGTCAGTTAATTTGTCCACCATGGTGCTTTGGGTCTTTTGAATTTCAAATCACAAGAACAAGTCTTAAGTTTCTGATACATGTCTATACTAGTTATTTGAGGTTAATATAACCAAAAACAATTTGCATGCACCTGTGTATTATGTGTTTAATATATAGAACCTTAATAAGAACACAACTAATAATTGCTGACTTGTCTAAGTAAAAGCTTAGATCTTGCTGACGGTTCTTTCTGCTAGCCAGTGAAGAGTAAGATCTTTGTATACTTCTGTGTTAGGATGTGCATGGCATTGCTTAATTTATTGTAGTGCTGTTATTGTTAGCTATAGTGGAGCATAGGACTTAAATTCTTAGATCTGCCACTTATAAGTTTTCATGTCAGTGGATTCTAGGCTCCACACACACACACAGAGTACATGTAGGTACGTAGTGAATTTACATGGACAAATATCAAAAGTAAATTGCATAATTCAGTATAACATAACTTGCTACCTACCTAGTCAGCATCGTATATAGAAAGAGGATAATTAAGGACTCCATCTTTATAATAATATTCATAAATCGTGATGGATGAGTCCATCATGCAACTCAGTTCGAATGGATGAAGCTACTGCATTATGAACTACCATATCCAACCAAATTTTATCTTCTTTCAGGAACTAATAGAAAAGCTTAGCAAAGGTGAACTGTCCAAGGAAGACTATCCATGTCTAAATGACCCAACCCCAACTTTACATCAATCCCCCCAGGCTCATTCAATAAGATCAAGACGGACACCGACATGGGCCCAGCGTGGGATTTCTGGAGATGGGATTTCAAGGTATATTAGCTTACTCAATCTTCTGGTATGTGCTGTGCACCAGTGTTGTCTGTTCAGTTCATTTGATAATTTTGAACTGTCATTACTCTTTTCAATGGCTTGGACTATATATATATATATATATATAGTCCTTTGTTTTTAAATCTGATTCACTGCACATTGAGAAAAACCTTATCTATAAAAATCAGAACTCTTAACTATTTGTGCCCTTCCTTTGCTGTGAATTAAGGCATGCATCCAATGATTTCAAAAAGATGGGCAAACGCATATTGTAGTTATAGTAGGCGGAGCTACTAGATCAGAGGTATGAAAGTGTTTCCCTTGTCCTAATTAGATAAACTTATGAGGATCATTGGTTTTCTTATTTTCATATTCGATAAGATTGAAAACATATTGACCCCCTATTCAAAATTTCAGCTTAGAGTTTGCCATAAGCTCACAGCGAAGCTGAAAAGGGAAGCTGTTCTAGGCTCCACATCTCTTGATGATCCTGCAACTTTTATTACGGTAAAAAGCTCATACTTTTCTATCCTCAAACAAGCAGATATCTCCTCTAACAAGTAGTTATATTGAAACTGTCACCGTTGATGTAATTTGCAGAAAGTAAAGATGAACACAGCAGACGATCAGCTCTAATTGGAAGATCTCCTAATCTGACAAGGAAACGACTTCTTCCTGTAAACTTTGTATGTTTCCGGTGGCAATAGCGTCAATTTCTGCTTTTGTGACAGAAAACATTGCCAAGAGCCCAAGAAAACAAGAAGTTTCAAATAAGACCGTCACACTTCTTTTTACACATTCCATAATTTCCCCTCTGCATCAGTCATCGACTTGAATTTTACAATCCTCAGGAACTGAAATTCCACAATTTATAGGAGGCTTTATGAGATTTCATGCTCCCTCATGTTATGAATCAATTTCAAAACCTTATAAATTACGAGATCCCCACTTCTCAAAACAAAAGTAGAACATTACCAAAAAAAAAAAAAAACAAAAGTAGAAGTTCTTCAACAGTACATTTTCGCTCACCTTCATAACTGATTCATACATATATAGCAGCCCATTGGGTTACATTTATGAACTGGGCTGGACTATAGTTTTGTTTTGGACCTCAAAACATAGATTTCGGCCCGAAGCTGATATTCGCCTCCAGAACTCCGCCGAAACCTCCAGAGGTGCTTTTTCTTCCAATAAGAGAAACCAGGAAACCAAAGAAGGAAAACCAGAGTGAAAAAAGAAAAAAAAACAAAGATGTTCTTCTTCTTTGCTGGAGGGTTAGAGCAGCAAGTCCGGCAGGTGCTGCAATCCGGTGCGGGCAGGTGCATAGTGTGCAGGTCGCCGGCGGATTTGGTGGAATACGAGAAGGTGCTGAAGCTCTTCTTCGTCCCCGTGTGGCGGTGGCCGGGAAAAGAGCGTCTGATGCACTGCAACAACTGCAAGCTCTTCTTTCCTCAGAGCTATTCTCTCCCGCCGCCCAGGGATGATTCCACGGCGGAGGAGCTGCTGCGGTGTCGGTTTTGTGATCGGAGGGTGGAGTCTGAGTTCAGCTTCTGCCCATATTGTGGCTCAGCTCTGTGAGACCAAATGCAGTTTCACCATTTACTAGGGTTTTGTTAGGGTTTTTGAGAGGTATATAGACTATATATAGTTCTCTGTCCTTGTAAATTGAAATAAATATGATGAATTTGGTGTTTCAGGAAATTGATTTTTGATGTGAATTTGAAGCTAGGACAATGTTGAGGTGCCTGTTGGGTTTGTAATCATCTTCTTGAAATGAAACCAGTTTGCCATGTTGCTTAAAAGTTTGCATTTTTGGGATTAGTTGTTGTAACAAGAAATGGAAAATGTTTGAAATAATTGAATTTCATTGAAGAGAGATGTTATGATACAAATGCAGCACACATTACATGTCCTGTGAGACTGGGAAACAATCAGAGGCATGTATGAAGAAGCAGGTATATGAACACTGTACACATAAGAAAAAGGGAAAAAATGGAAATGGTGTACAGATTGTTCTAATTTACAAGGGGTTTCTATGCAGATACCATTTTCTCCTGTCTCTGATCAATTAACAGTTGCCGCCGAGTCGCTCTAGGACTAGTTTGTTTCAGGCTTCATCAAGCCCAGGAATGCCAAACAACATGCCCTTGTTAGTTATTGGTGGATCATTTTATTTGCAGGTCTGTGCAAAATAGACCACCCTAGCATGCAGATTGGTTGGAGAGGATGATCAAAAAGGATGGGAATCCAGTCTTGGTTTAAATGTGAATCTAAACTGATTTGGTTGTGAAGGGTAGTCGCTTAATTCCTTGTTCAACAGCCTCCCTCCATAGCCTGTACCTCACTCCTAGCTTGTCGTATGTTACAGGACAACTCCAGACATTCTCCCCACAGTTCATGCGCTCTTGTTGGCCGAGGACAAGCCTTAGATCCTCATTCAAAACCTGTGTCAACTAAACAAAATGATTTTGCGTCTTGGAGGAAGATATTATGGAACTGCACGATTCTGTCACAAACAATTCAATTTACCTGCTCTGCAAAATGCCTCCATAAAACGTGCATGAAAGGAATGTGCTTCAGTACGGGCGCAAAATCCAGTGACATTCTGTATAGTAACCTTGTTTTGTTTCTAGAAGAAGGTAAGCACACATGAAGTTGATGAAGATGTGTGCTGCACTGCTTTGTACTCTGCCCCTCTAGTTTTCCCGGCTTTGAGATCCCGATGGTTGAGAGTACCATACAAGGTGGTCGAAATTCCATATCAATAGGATAAGGGTCCCAATACCCTTGCAGGCCGGACGCAGGTGTCAAAAATTTCACAAAGCTGAAAATCAGATTATTCACAACATTAAGTTTTAATTTCCTGAGACATGAAAATAAGTCTAGAATAACAATGCTCTCTATATACTACTTCCCTACTTTGATACATAGCTACAGAAGAAATTCCAGAGACAGATAGATTGTGTGCATGAGATAAAACAGAAACAAACCTCGGAACGTTCCATCCCTTGGCAAAGGTGGACGTATGAGTAAAAGGAGCATGCGCAAGATCTAAAAGATTATCCAGAAGTAATCCATGTTCTACTGGGAGTTCTATTACCAGCTGTCAAATAAAAAACACCAATTTAACTGTTACAACACACTTCCACATAAGTAAGCAATCCCAAAGCTTCTTTATGAGGAGTTAAAAGGGTAAAAATGAATCTATTAGCATACCTCAGCATGGATTTGAAATCCTGCAGGAGGTTGTAAAGAAGGAATAGTGGCTGATGGAGGGTCATCACCAGGCCAAATCCATAACATCCCATCTTGCTCAAAACATGGCAATGCTTTAATCTTCACATTGCGTAATTTTGTGGATGGCATCTTCTCACATTTTCCATCAGTTGAGTACTCCCATCCTGAGATTTATCCACCACAAAATTTCTAACTTAGTCATTCTTATAGTAGTTATGTTTTCATTAGCAAATACTGAACGATTAGTCATTAACATGCAAATAGTTGTCTTTTTAAGGTTGCACTAACCATGATATGGACATGCAATACGACCATCTTTTACTGTACCAAGGTCAAGAGGGCAAGCTCTATGTGCACAGGTATTCTGAACACATCCAGGTTTCCCATCTTTTCCACGAAAGAGAACCCATGGTTCCTCGAAACAATCAATTGGAACCTGTAAAGGAAAAGTGATAATGCTCTTGTTAGAAGAGATCCACAAAGTAACTAACTAGTAGTGGACAACAAATGCTTTTAAGGGAAACTCCTCAGTAGAATAGTAATCAATTAGTACTGTTGCATTTCATATAATGATCAAAGTAATGGCAGAGCCAACAAAATGCTTTGGCACTAACCTAATTAAGTTATTTTGCTAACATTAATGAAAACGAGATGATGATATTATTTTGCTAGCCTATATCCCTTTATCATTAGATTAATAATATTGATTCTAATCATGTATGTTTTTCTTTTTATTCTCTGCACACTGCTACTTTTAGTGCTAATGAAGAAGAAATGAAAGCAGCTTACCATGGTATCATCCTTAAGGTTAGTGGAAAAGGCAACAGGGTACCAAAAATTCTTCAATCGGGGATGGTAGGTTTGAACTGGACCTGAAACATTCAAGCCTTTCCGAGACCTCCTCCTTTTTACAGCATCCAAAGATTGTGCAGAAGTACTGGGAGAAGGGGATGCTTGCTCAGCATCAGTAGTGTTCCTGTCTTGTAACAGCTTATCATTCACCAATTCTTCCATGAAAGCCAATTTATCTAAAGCAGTAGCAACTCTTGCTTCAGAGATATGAACCTGTCGGTATTCATGGATTAAATGTACAGAAGTAAGCATCTGGTCAGTTGGATGGTCTAAGATTAATCAGTCTTTGTGATTAAAGGTGATTCCGAGCTATGTAAGTTACAAAGATTTTATATGCTCTGAAAGTTAATTTTACAGACCTCTTTATGAGCCTGTCCTAGTTCTTCTTGCAACTCTGCAAGCTCCTTCTTGATGGTGCCGATAGACTTGTACTCACGGGCAAGAGGATTTAGAACTTCCACAACCTGCACGGCCATATTTGAGACTAAGATTGCCAATTTTTAACTTAAAAGACAGTGAACTTCCAACTAAATAATGGATTTCATGACCATCTAGTAATGTCTAACAAGTTGAAGAGTTACTAGGATCAGCAATGTTACCTTTTCATGGAGGAGCATGATTGTTAGCACATCTTGTCGAGCGCGCCAATCACAGTATTGTATATCATATCTAGCAACTTCCAAGGCCTGAGCTGCCTTCAAGACCTTCCCTTCTAATTTTGGATTTTTAGGCCTTGGATCCTCCACATCGAACAGTGAGCTCCAAGCATGCTTCTTATCTACCCCCGACTCCTCTCCCAACACAGCGAAAACCCGAAATCCTTTCACGCCCTGAAATTCAATAATCCCAAGAACCTAAGCACCAACATAGTAACTTGATCCCTAATTCTTCTAAATAAATTTTTTTACCTCAACTATTTGCAAGTGCAAGAACCAACCTAAAGTTAATATCTTTTGGTCTTAAGCAATAGATTACAATCCTAAATTCCTAACCAATCAATCAATTAACTAAGCTTAGCACGTGCCCCAAAAATTAAAGTTTAAAACTTCATCCAAAAAGAGCATATTTTTCTTATGAAGCATGACTTAATTACTAGATTGAGCATTACCCAGATACAAAAACAAACCAAAGAACCATCCTACTTAGCTCTAGCTACCACTTCAAGCCACATTTCAACTAGAAAAAAACCAACTATTTCATTTTTAAGTCACCCAAATTCATTGAAACTAAGCAAGTGAGCTCTATCTTCATACCTTCTTGGTGCTAAGCCTTGATGATCTGCAAAAAGAGATAGGTAAAGATAGAGCTGCAGCTGTGGCAACTATGCTCATGGCGTTTGAAGCTGACAGACACAACATTGAGAACAGGGGAGAGATAGAAAGAAAGAGAAACGTTGAATCATGTTAGTGAGGGACATTTATCGTTGATGTTTCTATTGATAAGTGGCTACAGTCCCCCGCGATCTCAGTTCTCCTCCCACGGCGTGCCACGTGGAAGTCATTGTTGCACACGTGGCAAGCTCTGCTTCCACATAATGGGAGCTTGTGTCTGTGAGTACCTGGCACTGAGTGGGGCCCTTATCTTGCCAGCTCGGACTCCAAGATATCTCTTTACCTATCCACGTTTAGTGTCGTTTGTCTTTGCGTTCAGATTTTTGAAGTATTTGTGAGGCGGGTGCTGGTCCTCTAAGGGTTGGTGTTGATTTTCATTTGTGGGTTTTTTTGTTGCAATCTTATGATAAGCATAATTACTTTGATCAAGATGGGTGATATAGTAGTGAGTGATTGCTTAGTGTATGGTGCCTAGTGTTGTGTGTTTGTTGTTTAGATTCTTGCAATTGAATTCTAGGGTGGCTTTTGAGCAACAAGATTGCAATTTTGGAAAAGCATGAAGCAAGCAATATCCATGATCTATCACACTTTTGGAGCAGCCAAAATTGGGAAGGCAAGTGCTAGAAGATGGAGAACACCGACACAACACACAATTGTGTTTGTTGTATATTATACAGCTATTAAAATATTAAACATAAAATATATAAGAAAGAGATTGATATACCGACTCATTTATTGTATAAAACTCGTGTGTCTATAGTTTAGTTGCATTGTCTATTCGTATGAGATAATTGATAAAACTAATTTAAATTGGGCGGGTGAGGCAACAAAAAGTGATTGTGGTGTGAGGTTCAACTCCTGATAGCACGCTAAGGTAATGTTGGCTTGATCCGTGGGAAATGAATTGGAAGCCGAAGCCCAACTCCCCCGTCATGTTTACTATGACGACTTCATCGAAGACGAAATTGCAATTGCGATTGCTACCCACCCTTATCAGATGGGGGGCCCTTCTAATCTGAGGGTAAGAACGTGCTTAGTGTGACTTCACCGAAGTGAACAAATCAAGACAACCACACCTCATCAGGCCAAACTACTCACACACCAATCACTTTATCGCCCTGCTTAGTTACAAGCCCCCGTTACAAGGCTCGGCGATAAAAACATAAATATCAGTCTTTATAAACATAAAAACAAAGCAATCCGTCTTGGATGTGGGATTCTAACTTCTTACCAATTACCAATATATTCCTGAGACTCTCTAATTGGGCCAAGAGCAGTATGCTTCTCACAGTCTCACTACCGACAGCCCAATACACGAAGATGATTAAGTTAGTCGGCAAACCAAGCAGTCAATCTCCTGAAAACCAGCGCAATCAGTCTCTGAAATTGGAGTCCAGTTGAATTATGACTCCCCCATAACTTGAACAAAACGGAATTGAATCCGCTTCCCACCTCATCGTTTATAACAGTAATGAATACTCATCAATACCCTCAAAATATCTCCATCGCTGTCATCCTCTTACGGCTCTCCTCTATGGCTATACGCTGTAACAGTAGCAGAGCAGAGCAGAGGTAAAGAAACAGAGCCAGTAGTGGTGATTATTAATGGGGAGGACACGGCCTCCGACGCAGGAAAAGTCTGGGGCTTTCTTCTTGGCGACTCTGCTGCTCTGGTTCGTCTCTGTTTGGTTTGAGATTCTGTTCAACCGGCGAACGGAGCTGGGTTATATTATCGCCGGCTGTGGCTTTTACCAATTGGCTAACTGGGTCTGTCGCCGCTTCGTCTCCCGTGATCCTCTCTTTGTTAACACCTCCGTCTCTCTACTCCACTCCTCTATTACCTCCACTTCTGGTTTGTTCTTGCTTTCTTTCTCTGTTTTATTTTTTATTTTTTAGGGGGATTTTTTTTTTTTTTTTTTTATGGGTGGCTGTGTATGCTTCATGGGTTTTTTGTCATGGTGGGTTTGATTCATAGTGCATGTATTTGGTGTTGCGTTTAAGATATTTGAATATTTGTGCTTAAGTTACCATTTTAACTTTGTTAGCTCTTTAGCTCTAAATAGTAAATACCCAGTTCAGTGTTGAAATGATAATCACTGCATATGTACTGTGTAGATTTACAAGGTGTGTGCTTTTCTGATTCTCTCATTCTGAAACGAAGTCTTTGAGCAATTTGGTAATAGATTATGAGGAAAAATTAGCACTTGCATTAGTAATTTGGGGAATTTGAAATGTAAAATATTGGTCTTGGATGTTGATGCCTAATTAGATCTTAGCGAACAACTTGTTTTCTGGGGAAAAAGAAGATTGTCCTCCGCATGTCTGCCATTATTAGTTTCAATGTTTAGTTATGTGATGCAACTTTGAATTTTTTTCTGTTCCTGCAGTTATATTTATTTTGGTTAATCACTGGTTACAAAATGGTTCGAGTGGGATGTTTGAGCACTCACAGTTGGTTGGAGGTACTTGGGCGTGGGCGCACCAAGCTTTGTGCTTCTCGTGCGGTTACTTTGCATACGATCAGTGGGATATGCTGCATTACGGATTATATAGTGGTTTTATCCCTTCCATCCTAGCGCATCATCTGCTACTCCTCATGTGCTTCACTCTTGCTTTGTATCGGAATGTGACCATTAATTACCTTATTCTCACTCTCATTTGTGAGGTATGTTTTATGTATTCCTTAATGCTTCTATTTCCCTTTGTGAATTGTTTTCATATTCCTGATTTGGTAATAATCCAGTGTTTAGATATCTGGATATGTCAGTCTGACTGGCTTGGTTTATCGAAACACTATGGTTTCGCGCAAATCGGCCATAACTGTGACTGGTCGTGTGTCTTCACACTTTCTAATCAGTTCAAATTGATATGTATTGTGGTAATATAGACTAATGACTTTGACCCAAGCTTTCATACCCTGTTTGTTAAATCCGCTGACTTTACCAATATTCTAACTGACTTTCATTTGTCTCTGCTATAAGCATTGTTATTTTCACTAAGCCATTTCCAAATTAGATGAAGGAAATGCCAGCAATCAGTGTTTTTCTTCTACTTGTCCTTTTAATTTGAGCTGCACAAATGCAGAACTCTTGAGTGTCTGTCTTCTGACTTTGTTTAAATTATTGATGACTGATGCTTAACGTATTTAGATTTGAAGTCTGTTGTTTGAAATGAATAAGATTTGTTTTTCTTTAGTAATCAACCATACGCATAAAAGATTCCACAAAATCAATCACTTCACTATCCAAACAACTTCAAATCAGTGTTGAAAATCCTCTAATCATGTGGAGACTTTAGAATCTCAATGTCATAGTCGTGTAAATTGTAGATGAAACTGGTTCTGACATTTCTAATGATGCAGCTGCACTCTATCTTTCTGCATGTGAGGAAAATTCGGCGAATGGCAGGTGTTCGTGACGCTAAGAGCAACATTGTCAAGGCAGAGTGGGTTTTGAATTGGGTGACTTTCACTTTAGCAAGGGCTGCATCTCACATTCTCATCACCGCCAAGCTCATCTTAGATGCTCATAAATTTGGAAGGGGAGTGGAACTGCCTATTGCGCTGTTGGGAATGTTTGGAATGAACATGCTGAATACTTTTCTCGGCATTGACCTCTTCCATGCTTGCAAGAGAGAGATGAATCCTCAGCATACCAATAATCATCAAGAATGAAAAAACAAGGGCCAGAAAGAGAGTTTCTAATCTTCTAATTTGTGTTGTTTCTTTGATTGATTTTGCACATAAATCAACAGAGAGAGTGAGAGTTTTCATTAAGAGATTAACATTGTACATTATGTGAGCTATGAAAGCACAGTTTGTTTCCCTTCTACTGGGTACCCCCAAATACCCAATATATATGTTTGTTCACTACCTCAACTTTATTGAGGTTTTCGTTAAGAAACGGTAACTTTGTGAAGTATTTCTTGTGGTGAACAGCCAAAAAGAAGGAAAAAAAACAGACAGAGTATATATATTACAATTTCGAAGAAACTATCAGTTCGGTTCTATGGTGTAGTGGTTAGCACTCTGGACTTTGAATCCAGCGACCTGGGTTCGACTCCCGGTAGGACCTTTTATATCTTCTCCTGTTTTATACTATTGTGAGTCTTCTCTAGTTGTTTGTATATATATTTTGAGTTGAATACCCAATCAACATGGGGCGGTGGCGCAGTTGGCTAGCGCGTAGGTCTCATAGCTTCTGAGTTATCCTGAGGTCGAGAGTTCGAGCCTCTCTCGCCCCAATCATTTTTTACTCGTTCCCCCAGGAAACCCAACTTATGTAACCTAGGTCCTTTTTTACTTAGAAAACGTACGCTTACAAGAAAGAACTGGGAAGCAAACGAAGTTTCTGTTTGATTACTGTTACGTTAATGAATGCGACATAAAGATGTATATAATGATTGCTAGGATCGTATGCATAAGTCGAATTCGTTTTGGTAATTGTTAGGTATCTTGCTTTTAATTTTACTACGTGGAAAGGTAGTCTACAAGAACAATTTAAGATTGAGTTAGAGAAAATATCGAGAATATTGTTAAATAGAATCCCACATTGGAAAATAGTTGTATTATGTTAATATTTATAAGGATTTACAACAATGTTCTTGTTGCCCAAACATGGCATATAAGTTAATGGTGTGTGAATGATTGAGTTGCGGATCTGGTTTCTTCACTTCGGTGAAGATGCCCCTAAGCCCTTCGGGTTAGAAGGGCACCCCCACTTGATAAAGGTGGGTAGCATCACAAAGTTGTTGAACAAGCCCTTCTCTTCAGAAGAAGGGCAACCCCTACTTGACAAAGGTGGGTAGCATCACCGTTTTTTAGAGTTGCTAGTTCTTGAAGAACAAATGTGCCAATTAATCAGCATTTAATTAGCAACTCTTCAAATGAACCGAAGCACTCAATCCTCCGTTATACAAACCCAGAAATCAATGACACCTCTTGTTCTATTGTACAAAAAATATAATCTAAGCTAAATTTCTAGCCGTATCCCACTCTTTGTCCGAGAGAAAAACTTTGCAAACCCATTTCGGTTCTTCTCAGAGCTGACATGAGTTGACACTACAGTAGAGGAGGACGACGAAGATGAAGATGGTGGAGAATTATCCTCATTCCTATTTATTGCAAGTCCAGAACTCTCAATAGCTTGTTTTGACACAGAATCTCTTTTAGGTGAAAATGTCCCATTGGAATGCATCCGTGAAGCAGCAGCAGAAAACTCTGGTATGTTTGCGGTGTCAATCAGGAAATCTTCTAGTGTTGCTAGTGATTTCAGTTGATTCCCAAGAGATGCTATTGTTTTCTGGCACTCAGCAAGTTTTCCAGCAGCTACAGCTATGTCTTCCTGGAAAAGTAGTCCCAAATACATTAAATTAGTGGCATAATGATTTAGTTTTTCAGCTAGACAAGTTGTTGGGATAATGATACACTACACATGTAATGTAAATAGCTTAAGTCCCTGATCACCAACCTGCTTTATCTTTGGTTCACTATATGAGCAAGCAGTTTTCTGAAACTCGACCTCTTCATTCTTTCTTGACAGCTCCTCTTCTAAATTTTGACATCTGACAGAAATTTTCGCTGATGAAGCCCTCTCCCTTTGAACCTCTGCTTCTAAGGAGTTAACCTTAGCAGACATTGTCCGAGTCTCTGCTTCTATGCTAATGAGCTGAGATTCAATACTCAGCTTTGACTCCTTTGCAATTTTTAGGTCCTTCTGTAACTCCTCCAACATCATTTCTGCTTCTTTAAGCTGAAATTCTGACGCCACGTAACATTCTTTACTTTTGGCTAAAGCAGTTTCCAATTCATCTTTTTCTACTTCCAACTTTTCCTTCTCCCCTTCCAACTTTTCTAACTTCTCCTCCAATTTGGCTGCCCGATAACTCATGCATTCTAGTTGTGCTTTTTCTACTTCCAACTTTTCTTTCTCACCTTCCAACTTTTCTAACTTCTCCTCCAATTCGGCTGCCCGATAACTCATGGTTACTAGTTCTGCTTTTTCTAATTCCAATTTCTCTAACTTGTCCTCCAAATCAGCCGTCTGATGACTTGTGGCTTCAAGTTCAGCTTTCTCTACTTCCAGCTTTTCTAATTTGTACTCCAATTCAGCTGTCCGATGACTCATGGCTTGTAATTCAGCTCTCTCTTCTTCCAACTTTTCTATCTTGTACTCCAATTCTGCTGTCCGATGACTCATAGCTTCAAGTTCATCTCTCAAGGCAATTTCATCATTGTTGGAGGCATTAACTATAGCTTCTGATTCCAGGCAACCAGTTTCACTTTCAGGCTGCGGCAATGCAGCAAGTCGTTCCATCTCAAGAAAATCATCCATGAGATCAATGTCAACAGAAGAGGCTGGCAAATTTTTGTTGACTGCTTTTTCATTCTTAAATTGATCAAGCTCCGCAACCAGGGCCAACGCCCATGAGTCTGAGACGCCCAGATCACGCTTATTTGGATCTGAGCCATTCATCTTTTGGGAGTCGATATCCATCATGCTTAGCCTCTCTCCACTGTCCGATTGACTATCCATGCAAGAGTCCACATACATTGAAGAAGCAGCACTGGATTTATGATCATTAACCAAAGAAACTTTGCAAGCCACAGCTTTTAGCCTCCGGCACTCAGCTTCAAGCTTTGCAACCTTCTTTATACTCTCTAAATGTTGCTTACTGGCTGTTTCAGCTGCTTGAGTACTCAAATCCCTCTCAATTGTGCTGATTTCCAACTCCTCTGCCTGAGACAGTAGCTCAAGCTTAAGGGCTTTGTTTTCCCTTTCCAAAGCTTCAAGCTTATGTGAAAGATGAGGATCAACAAAAGCAGAAACTCCAGATCTATTAGTTTCTGCTTTTGTCTGGAGATCAGTAATCTGATTTTCAAGCTTCACTTTGGTGGCCTCCCAGTCACGGGTTTTCTCCACCACAGCTTCATGTATATTTTTCTCTTGCTCCTCTCTTGATTGTCTAAGCTGCCTAACACATTCCTTGAGGGCTCCATCAAGATGGCTTACCCGATCTTCCAAAGCTGAGTTTTGCTTAACCGCAGCTTCAAGTTGTAGCTTTAAGCTAGCCACCTCATTTTCAGCCTTTTCCCAGCCTACAATGATAAAACGAGGATTTAGCTTAACTTATCCTATACATAAATGTAATAATATCATAGCAATCATTATGAGTACAAATATATTAAAGTTGTGTATTTTTACAAGTCTTTATGAAACATTCCTTATGCAAAAACCAAGACTACAGAAGTCCTAAAGTGCTATTCTTAATTTCTTCAAATTCTAAAAGAAATTAGCAGAATCAGTATGTTATACGTCAAATCAAAATGTTACTACAGACTATTACCGGCAACAGCTTCTTCAGCAACTTTGGAATGCTGCTTCACCAAGTCTTCTTTGGCACTAACATTCACAAGAGCAGCTGATAATCTCTCTGTCAGACTCTTCAGACTATCATTAACATCATGACCACTGGATACAGCTTTTGATGTGACTTCAGGTGATTGAGAATCATGATTTGGAGAATCCTTAAGTGCCTCCTGCTTCAATATGACAAGCAATGAAATGAAAATCAAACATATATGACAACATAGTTCAGTTCTAATGAAGAAGAAAAACACTGAGTGAGAAGTGGAAAAAAAAAAAACAAAAACAAAAGATCTGTAGAGGAGGAAAAGAAAGAGTGCTTGTATATTTGTTAACAATCAAAAACATTGAAGACAAAAGAATTAAATCTTATGATCTTACAATAGGTTAAATCAAAGTTAATGCTGTTAGTATGCATGTGGAAAATGACCAGTTCAGTCCATATGCTCTAGAAGGAATCTATCTAAGGAGCCTCTACAAACAGTTATCCCACCTCTTTGAGTTCAACTGACAAATTTTATATTTGTTATAGAACTATATGTGTAGGATCCGGCTCCTCTAATGTATAAACCAGTCAGCTTTCTAGTTGATGCCATTTGCAGTAAGCAACGGTGTAAAGATAAGTCAAACTTCCAGAGTACAAAAAACTTTAGATGGACATTTCATCTTCGTCATAGAAACCATTTGAAAACAAGTATGTGTCGCTTGGACTGAGACACGACATCCATAAAGTATCAAGGGAAGGAAGACACTGTTTAAGTCAATGCATTAACTACATTCCTCAAAACAACCTAGCGTACACAGTCAAAGTCTGATCCTACTCAAATATAGTTCAAACAAACGGACTCAGTTAGGTTGTCGCCATCCTAGTTCAAGATCATGTACTCAATTTAGATCTGTTGCTGTTAGAGCTTTAATTAGTCTGTTGTAAAGTCACTTTAGGGAGTTGGATAAAAGTTAATTAGTTGCCTACAGAAATTGATCAATAAACAAAGAAAGCGTTTTTCAGTCAGAGAATCTTGTTAAAAAGAAAGAGGAAGGAAGATGATAGACAGGTGACAGTTCTTTCCAGAAAACCAACCATCTAGATATGATCAGGGGTTTCTCAAGCAGGACATACCACTTTAGTTAAATAGGACATAGATATTTAAAGCAGAGGTATAGGGACTGCAAACCACAAGTTTTAAATCCGAATAGCAAAAACCCAATCTCAAATAAAGTTTAACTCATTCAACGCAATTAAGTAGCATTAGGTGTATTTCATGTATGTTTCAGGAGATTAAACTCTGTCTCGAAATAAAAGAAGAACATGTGAGAAAAAGATGGAGAACAGTGAATTGCCTTCAATAAAGAAATGTACAGAGGATGGTTCACGGATAAACATTCTCAACTTTTGAAAGACTTCAAAACTCATTACCAAAGCAAGAAAGTCAAGACTTCATATAGAAAGTTGATGCCGTGATGGCTAAATTTCTGGTAATAGCACGTGAAAGTATAATGTCTAACATACAAGAGTCGGAGAAAATCTACCAGGAAGGAAAGAATCCAATCAGAAAAGAAGGGTGAGAAAATGCAGTTTAGGTGATTTTGAGTTAAACTATGTGGTACTATTCATGTGGAGGAATCTACTTTAAGTTCCTTTAGTTATATACCAAGACAACAACATGTGCAAGGTTTGCAGAACTGAAAATTTAACTCAATTTTGTGGAAGTAAGGATTCACCCCTACCTGTTCGTCAGAGCACCTCTCAGAATGAGAAGACACTGAACCAGAACTTTCAGTTTCACCACCGGAGCTCTTCTCCGAAGACTTCTTCTTCCACAACCACTTCCGGTCCATCTAACGTTTTATTCCAGCTCCCCAACTAGCACATCAGAGACTGTCCATCTGCACTCATTCACATTCTAACACATAAATAACCAAAAACCCACCATAAATCCTCTTCAAAGTTGCAGGAAACAAAAAAGAAGAAAGCATAAAATAGATGTCCAACTGTGAATACTTTATTTGGTTGTAGCTGTTAAATGGAACACCAACCAACACAGCTAAGCCTTTTAAAAACAGAAAGCCATGTGCTTTCCAGCAATCTCAAACAGTTGAACAGCAAAGAAGACTTCGCTTATCAACTCTCTCAGCTTTGCTTCAAATCCACTTCAAAACCATCTAATCCCCCAACAAGAAATCTAACACTATCAGAAATCAAAATGGGTCTCTCAGCTTAGTGTAAGAGCACAAATAACACACCCAATTCCCAAACAAAGACTCACTTGCCCATTTTCAGAGAACAAATTATTAAGCTTTACAAAGCGAACATCACATCGAAACTCTGAAATACCATTAAGTTTTTCAAAATCACCAAAGACCCATCTTTTGAATCACAAAAACAAAACTACCCATATCGAAAATCGATGAAATGCTGCAAAATTTCAGCTTTCAAAATACAAAATCGCAGAAATGAAACAGTGCTCCACCCAGAACATGAAGTAAAGAAACTCAAAATCCCAAATACCCAACACAAAATCCCCAATTTAGAAGCAACCCATGAAAGAACAAACACACCAGACCCTCCTCAGTTGCCCAAAAACTCAAAAAGATTCAAACTTTCATAATATTTGCCTAAAATAATCAAATAGGAAGTAGACCCAGATCAAATACCTTTGACTGGAGACCACAGCAACACAGAGATTAGTTGGAAACCCAGCAAGAAATATAACGAAGACGAAAGCTGAAGACTTGGGATTTAAGATTACAGCCTGAAGAAGAAGAAGACGCTCAATAAAATAAGGCTGCACAAATCTGTAGAATGTCAGTGAGCACCACTCAGATAACAACTCAGAGCTAGTAGCAGATAATGTGGGTTTCCATTTCTTGTATTCTACTTTACCTTTTCGGGTACCCAGAAAATATTATAAAGGGAGAAGCATGTGCTTGTTTTGTGGATACCAAGTCCTGAACAAGATCAATCAAGAGCCTCTGAAAAATTCCACTTTCTTCAGCTTTTTCTTTAAATTCAAAATATGTGCACTCAATTTGTTTGGTTTCTGGGTACTGATTTTGAAAACGAGCTGCACTTATTCCCGCCCATTAATGGCGATTGGTTAATGATTATTGACGCTCCCAGCGGCTTTTGAGTTGGTTTAAAATAAATTTGAATTAAGATTTTGCAATATTCTATGTTGCAGAGAAGTTGTTGTGCTGGGTCCTATAGTTTCTTGTCGCCTCAGCTTTTAGGCACTGTTCGTTCTTTATTGGTTTTTGTCTTGGCACAAACGCCAGCCAGCGCCATTAGTTGAGAAAGGTAACTGTGTACACGCGCCTGCGGTGGCCTTTGACTTCTGGGTATCCGATGTTTTCCTCTTCACATTTAAATTTAGGTTGTGAAATGTGGGCTGTAGTGAGCTCTTTGTTTTATTTGGTTTTTGATACACAAAGATCAGAGATGAAGCAATTACAAAAGCATTTTTACCGCTAGGAGTGGCTTTTTTATCAATGTACTGAACCGAACCGAATTAACGAAAAGCATGTATCTGAATTTATAATTATTAACAAGAGAAAAAAAATGAAATGGGATGTTTAAAATCTAGTGGTCCGCCAACTTAGCTGCACAAGGAAATAGTCAGATCAGTTTTCTAATAGACAATACATGTTTGTGTAAGTTATACCCAGATCAAATTGACTAATTAAACAGAAGCATATTCAGGACATAAAATATGTACGGTGGAAATTCACTGTATATATTACACCGGACCATTCAAGCAGCTTTTGTTGATTAAATAGAAACATTTCACTAAAAGGCCATAAAGGGTACAAGATTCATGAAGGACATGCTCTAGAGGGAGTTACAAAACAAAACCTAAAGCTAGGAAACATAGAACAACAAACGGAGATGTTTAAGAGAATAAGACATCTTTGACTCTAGTCACTATACAACAAGTGTTGTTTACGTACTAAATAATTCTCTGCTCAATTATGCTTAATAGTCATTAGATCTAGATTTAACGGTTGATAATAGCAAATAAAATAAATTAATTAAAATCATTTTTATTCTGTACCATGTGATTTAAATCCAACAACAACTAAGCACAACTGAGTATGAAACTAAGCACAACTGAACATGAAATTTATTGAGTACATGAACATGATTGAGTCACTCTATTAATATCATTATATATATATCACTAATTCAAACAATGTAACCGTTTAAAACTACATTAAGCATGGTTTTAGGTTCCAAAAAAAAAAGACAATAAATTAACTTATAAGTTAGAATCTATTTGGGATAATATAATAGGCTGTCATAATCGAACCCATTTTTTAATTCAATAGGAAGTCAAAGAAATAAGGTGAATATCGTTTAGAAGTGTTTAAAACATTAGAATATACCGCTCCACTCAAAACAAAAAAATCTTTAAAACCCCAAATACAATCACACTCACGAGCCTTCACCACAACAAGAAGTAAAGTTCTCAAGCAAATAATAGAAAACAAATAGCTTCTTAACTTTAGACCACAAAGCCACATAGCAATCTGCAATGTATTTTCTCATAATCAAACTACATAGCAATGATCGAAATCACACATTTTGCAGAAGACGAGAATAGATAGTAGTCGTCACGATAAGTTATATGATAGTAAACTCAAGTCCTCGAGGTAGTTTTGCTCCAAGCTGCGCGGCATGCTTTCTTATTTTGTCCTGATTTGTTATAAACTGTGATGGTCGTTCAGCGATAACCTTTTCGAAGACCTCTTTAAGCATGTAGCCCTTTTCAATCAAGTACAAGGCAAGCTTGTTGTCACTAGTAGACGCCATGAACCCAGAAAAGTTCCCCTCCTTTCGCATAGTTTTTGAGTGGAGCTTCGATCGAAAAGATGAATCTCCCCAACATAACTGCACAAGGGCATGCCAACAATGATCAGTTTTCCCAATATATAAGTTAACTCTACATATATGAGTTTGCATGAGCAGCTACTGAGATCAGATTGACTAAACACAAGAAAATGCAGCACATGCATAATAAATTATGTAATTTGAATATCAGACGTCATCATTCAGCCGTTAATAGCGCACAAAAATCACAAAAGTTTTCTATTTTCAAATCATGAAATAAACTTCCTCATACAACGTAAAAAGGTTGATCGATTTACCTTAAATGTAAATGTACGCAAGAAAGGAGATCGCTCTACTAAAGTTGTCAATTCAAGGATGCTTTGCCACCAATCAAATTGGCTGTCCCGCCTTTCAATAATGTTATAGCTCAATGATAAATCCTTGAGTCTTGTCAATTCTGGCAATTCAGGGGGCTTATTGATGCGTCTCTGAAATAAAATACATAATGCCAAGGTTACAGACGTACAATCTGAAAATATTTTAAGAGAGAAGGAGTGTAGAATGTTCATCCTAGAAAGGGATCTGTATACTTGTAGTAACTAAAAGAGGTCGCATACGAGACGTACAATCCCTAATCTAACAAGTTATCCCTTTTGATTCTCATTAAAATGGTCCCTCTTAAGAAGGAACCCGATATATAACATTAAAAATGTTAAAATTAAAAAAATTAAAAATAAAAGAAGAAGAAGAAAGAATGTCCTATAATATATATACTGCAGGCCCGTTCCAAAGCGGATGTCCACACTTTAGCAAAGTGCGGACGGCGACGCTGCTGCGGCGTTCTAGGCGGTGACGGCGGCTCGGGGCTTGGCGGACGGAGGCTGGAGGCATCCCGGACGGTTCTGGGCAGCGTTCGAGGTCAGAGTGGCAGGTTTCTGGGCAGTGACCTCACCTGCAACTACAGATTTCTAGGCAGCGCTGCAACCACGTCGCCGGCGACTCCACCGATTGCAGACCGATCCGTCCTACCCCTGATGTCCGTCTGGCAAGCCCCGCCTCTCGGTTGGGCCCCAAGCCGAACTGCAGCATCGACGTCCGCACTTTAACAACAGTGCGGATGTCCTCTTTGGAACCGCTCTGATATATACTGTATCTCAATGTTTATGCATGTGAGAGAGATAATAATGCAAGTATAAGTAAACAAAATGATTTCATATATACTAACCCATGAACTCAAGTTGAGGGTGAGAGTCTCTAGCCGAATAAAATAACTCAAAACTGCTCGAAAAGCTCCATCCATACTAACAGTTTCTTCTCCAAGAGATACCTCAACAAGCGAGGGTGCATGCTTCAACAGAACTACTTCGCTACATTTATTTACTCTGTGATAGATAAATGACACAAGATTAGGAGCAAAATCTCAACCTTTTCCAACCAAGGACAGTCACTAATCTGCAGGAACTTCAACCAGAGTGATGAACCGACAACCCTCAAATCTTCTAAATACGCCGAGCCAGAAACAGAGAGGTGTTCAAGAAATTGGCAGTTGGATGTAAACTGCTCAACAAGATAACCCTCTATGTTTACGTAGCTCAAAAGAGAGGTGTTTGAGGAACTTGGGGAAAACTATGCAGTCATTACCAGGACCTCCAAATAAATCCTTTGAGAAGTAATAAGTCCCCGGCTGACTATCTAATCTATCTGCATTCAGGTCTATCTCAAGCCTTTGGACTCCCTCACGCATTGCGAATTTGATCCACTCGTCGATTCCAGAAGGGAATTGCAAATCAGCCAGTAAGGAAGAACGAATCTTCAACTCATCTAGGCCGGGCTGCACGCTGATGCAATGCTAAGACTTGACTCGCCCCCTTAATGGCCATTTTGAGTCGGTTGCTTCCCCCATCACTCCATTCTCGGAGCTAAGGCGTTTAAGTTGTTTCCATAAGTTTTGTCAACTCTTAGAGATGGCAGACGTCCTCACTGCTTCCTTGGTAGTTGTCAATAGAGAAATAATGCGAATCAGAATTTCCTCGGGCAGCTTACTGCTTCGGTCCTCCTCCTCCAAATAATCGTAACGACGTTATGTCTTTGCTTTTCATGATACTTACCTTTTCCTTTCGCCATTTAACCTAGCTTCTTAGGAATCTACTGCTCAAGGGTAAATCAAATAATGAAGCAGCAGAATTAAATTGGGGTAAACTAATGGATCCCTAGAACCCGGCCAAGCATATATTGGAAGACTACTGATAAGTAGTTTGGTTACTACTAGGTAATGAAAACCGAGCAGTTTCTAACAGAGTGCAAGCAAGGAAGCTAGAGAGAAAAAACTACTTCTTAAGGGGATTGGTGCACCTGCTGTATTTGTATTAGTTTTTGTTTATTTCATATGATTTTGGGATACAGTAATGAGGGAAACCCGATTATTATTGGAATGAAACAGATACGTCGAAGTTGTTGCATATTGGTTATTTGGAATAACCAACATGGTGAAAGTTAAGGATTTAGGGATAGATGCCCGTGAATTGTGACATTTTTTTTTTTTTTTTACTTTATCAAGGATTAAAAGCTAGTTGCCGAAGGTAAAATTATTTTCATGTTATGACGTAATTAATGTAGGCTCTTGTAATTGTACCTTCTTAAACTGAAGAATTAATATATTATTAATACTCTAAATTTGATAAACCAATCCAATTCTAACGCTACCGAAAACAATATTCCGTCGCAGAATACATCTGGAGAGGCAAAAAATTAAGGATAATTCTTAGGTTCACCTCTAGGGTGAATGGGCATATGCACCATCTCTTGCGATCAACATACTTTTACTTAATAAATTTATAATCTAACGGTTTATATCTTAAATTATTTTTTAAAGATCATCTCTGTAAAAAATCAATCGAATCGAAAATCATTTAATTATCTAATTGAATCAAACAAATAGATGGTTCTAATAACACTTACTACTATTATGATGAACCGTCCATGTATTTCCTAAAAATAAATAACTAAAAAGTCATCAATTGAATTGATTATTACAATGCTAATCTTTGTATTACGTTATACAACATGAATGGTTTGATTAGAAAATTATAAAACTATTATACATTAATCGCAAGAGATGGTGAATATACTCATTCACCCAACTATCCAAGGGGTAAACATAAGAATTGCCCAAAAAGGAATTAACAGGAGAAATATAGACGTCATTTTTCTGAAGAATCATCAAGCGTACAACATGGAGAGGTCTTCAAAGAAAGCCTTCCGAATGATCTCTCTCCTGAGCTTGAGAGCAGCAGTGACCATGCCAGTTTCAGGAGTCCATGGCTCGAAAAACAATTTGATTTTTGCAGGGATCTCAAATATCTGCAAACGCGCCTTATTTGCTTCCTGATATATGATGAAAAACATTAATGTTCAAAACAGATCAAAATAAAACATATAACACCCACATTCATGTATAATAAAAGATGGAAGATATAAGGAACGAATGCCACTAATCTATTATACAAGCTCGGAATCTCGGACGTAGAAACTCAAGATTCTAGCTAAATCGATATAATTTCAGGTTGAAATCTTCCTTTTAGAGGGGAATCGGAGGGGATGTGAATAAAGGATATATATATATACACACACACACACACACACAGGTCTTCTCTACTAATTAAGAATATCCTTACCTTAGATTATGGAACAGATTTTCATATTTTTGCCACTTTTCGATCACATATTCACATTTTAACCGTTCAGTTTTTAAGTCCTAATGTATAGATCACTTCTGCAAAATTTTCAGCCAAATTGATTATCGTTAAGACATTCAAAACTGCAATTTACAAATATGAACACAACGGTTCCGATTGGACAAATTCGGTTCGTTTATTGATTTAATAGAGTTCGATCCCTTAACGATCATCAATTTGGTTGAAAATTGGCAGAGATGATCTACTCATATATACCTAAAAACTAAACTGTTAAGATGTGGATATGTGATCGAAAAGTGGGTCAAATATGAAAATCCGTTCCTTAGCTTAAGTAAGGACGTCCTTGCCTAAGAAGGACTGTGTGTGTGTCCCTAATATATGAAGAGTACACATGTAGATCGATTCATCGACATACCCTTAGCAACGATGCTTTAACTTCTTTTTTGATTTCTTCTTTCTCACACAAGTCTAAAAAATCACCAAAAGCAATTCCTTGCTTTGTAGCCCAGTGTTCCAGTGTGGCTCAAGAAGGCACCACAAGAGCCACACAGTAACTGTGGAAAGGATCAGCGTGCACCATGATATTGTCAATATAGCGGCACACTGAAAGAGCAGCCTCAACCTGTAAATTAATTAGGAATTAGGAATTATCAATTAGTTTGTCACCTAAAGAAGACAAGCTATGATATTGTGGTGTTCATTATACACTCATTTTACATCTACTTGAACAAAAATTATGATTTATATGAATCAAAATTACAATATTGAGAACAAAATTATTATATTCATTTATACTATTTACATATAATTAAAAACAAATTACAACATTAACAATGAATTTGTTGAAAAACTTGTAACAATGTTGTAGGTGGTGTAATTACTATTAATAGAACTAAAATTACATAAAATATTACTCAGGTTGACACTTTGATAATAAATTTGTTGTCACATTTAAAAATATGTTTATGATATATTGGTATGTATTATAAAATTTTTCCACTTAAAGAAGAAGTAATGCAATAAGTTAATTAACGAAGAGTTGCATGTGCATGCATCTTAATTTTAAAACTGGCACGTGCCTTTCCTAAGGAGACATACTCCCCATGTTGAAGCTTGACTCTATCTTTCTTACGGTCAATTATCTCAAGGCAACCATCGGCATGAACTTGTCCGATGTCACCCGTGTAGAACCACCTCATTCCTCTCTTATCAACCTTTTCACAAAAATTAAAGTAATGGAAACTTAATAATAATCATCAAAATAAAAGCTGCAATTACATACTCGCGGGCTTGTCTAGAGTAAATTAATTAATAATACACTAAGACATCGAGTAAACTGATTTAATAAATTGGTAGTTAGGCTTCGTATACCGTGTAGACTTTTCCTGCAATCCCAACAAAATTACACATTTGAGAAATTTGAAAAAAAAAAAAAAAGTCTACCTTATATGATTCATTAGTTTTTTCTTTATTTTTGAAATAACCGACTGTAACACTTGGTCCACCGATGTCTATCTCTCCACGCGGCATTGGGGAATCACTAAGTAAATATCCTCCATCAGGACAATCAATCAACTGGATACAGATCGAAGATTAGATTTTTAAATGAGTAACGTCAATATAAGTATATAACCTTCATATAAATGATCATGAACTTGAACTGGATTTTTCATACAAATAGATAAAATAATGACCACTAGTCCACTACCAATTAAGCAACTGTTGATCGATTAAGGAAGAACTGCTCCAAAAACTAATCTGTTAAGCACATGTAATTAATTACCTACATATTATATGATCATCTCTTACCTTGATAAATGAGCATGGAAGCGGAGCTCCAACACGGCCTACAGAGGTATCATCAAACTCCGAGAATGTCCCGCCGGCGCAAGTTTCTGTGAGACCATAATCTTGACCGATTGAAGTTCTGTCAATAGCCAATGGCCATATCAAACTCATGGCTCACACTTTTGCATCGCATAGTGTTAAACTACTAAGGCCATACTAACCCAATGCAAATGCTGATGAATCTTTGAGTGTCACCACAAAGAGGAGCACCAGCAGACAGCATGTAGCGGATGTGACCTCCTAGAATTGCGCCGACCTTTCTAAACACAAGAAAGTCCCACAGGATCCTTTCCAATCCCCAAGTCCCAAACCAGCTGCCATTCACAGCAGACAACCTACGAGCATATGCCAACTCAAACAATTTCTTGGATAGACCACCCTTTGCATTTACCTGAAGCATTTTGAACGTGCAGTCTTGACAAAACAGGCATAATTTTAAAGCAAGGCAAAGCACGCAGACACGCACAACATGATTTATAAGTAGACTTTGCATCAATCTGCACATGTAATATTTACATATGTATACACACTTATATAGTATGCATCGCCAAGATTACTGAACTACCTTATTGAGCACACCATCTCGAACACGGTCAAGAATTGCAGGAACAGCAGCTAATATAGTTGGCAAAAGCGCAGTTGCATCCCCCTTTGTTCCCCTTTTTATTTTAACTGACGCATCTGTAAGAGTCTGAAGGAATGGATGGATTTCAAAACTTTTTAATTAGTGCGGAATTAGTTTAACAATTAAACTACTAACTAAACATAAAATTCATTCCTTTAACCCATGATCTTGGCTTATTATGATATGTATATAAACATAGCATGCATAGTAAAGAAGAACAAAGAGGTAGTTTATGTTCTACTCACCCTTGGAGCGTGATTTTAATCCGATCCAAGTGAACCACCAAAGTTCCTCTCCTTGATCTCTCCTTGTGTGTGTTTCCTCCACCTTGAAGCACCTTGAATTAAGAACTCCTTCTTATACTCTTTCTTGTGCTTGTGATCTTCTCCTTGATGTAACAAGTAAAGCCACAAAAATATATGGCCTCTAAGGATCTTCACCAAGTGAATCAAGAGATGAAGAAAGATGAAAGAAAAGAAGAAATTATGCAAGTGTTCTTCTTTCCTTTTAATTTTGTAATGGACCAAGGGAGAACTCTCTCTCTCTCTCTATTCTGAAAATAATAGTGTGGAGACACACTTCTCATTTTTGTCTATGCTTTCACTTTATATAATAAGAAATAAATCCAATTACTAAAAGAAAAATATTGACTTTCATAAAGCCAATATATTGGCTGGTCCATACATTTTATTGGGCACTAAAAATGTGTCTTGGGCTTTCATTTAAATCTCATTTAGTGAAGCCCAAGTCCACACCAAAAACCCGACAATCGTTTAGGCCCAATAGATTCGGTTTTACCCGAAACTCCTAATTATGTTCAAATAATAAATCTAATTAATTATTTGGTCATAACCAACTCTTGTTTAATCTTCTTCATATACAATCTCAAGGATCCACTTATATGGTGTGCGATCTCTTAGGTTCTAATTAACAAGGTAATGAAGTTTATAGAAACCATTCTATTTTGTTTACGAATCAAAAACTCCATTTTTGATTCTCCCTTGTTATTAGGATTATAAATGTTTATTAATCCTCGGGGACTTCACAAGTCATGAGTGACGTCTTGCAACATATCATGACTACCCTAGTTAATATAGAATGACAAAGAACCTATTCAATTGGAATTACAATACAATACGGTCCTTCTCTAACACTATGTTCTAAATCACATCATCAGGGTATGGAATTAACATGTCAATCCCCTAATGTGATTTTTATTCTTATGTGATTCTTAGAATGTGATTAGAAACTCCTTTTTAATCTCTTCAATGCTTTGGCCAAAGACTCATTGAATCACATCTTTGAACATACACCTTATTTACTTAAGGATAGAGATTCCTTATTGTACACTCACATGTCTCCATGACCGAATTGATTATACCAATAAATGCATCTATTATATCCATTACAGGACATAATATTATTGCATCATCAAGCGATAATCCATTCACTCATAAGACAACTATGGTGTCTCAGGTCAAAGGACTAATTTGTATTATTGCAATTTAGAGTTCAAGTTTGACATGTAAGTAAGACTCCATACAAGAACTCTAATGATCGCGTTCAGTGTACTCTTTATGTTAAGATCACCTACATACTTGTATTAGTGTCTCTACACAAATGACAAGAGACATATCATCCTCCATATTGAGCATACATAGTATGTGCTAGTCTTTCCGGATTATCAATATCCAGGTGATAATCCTATGACTAGGAACCTTTTAGGATAAGAGTGTGACAGAGTAAAGGTCTCACACATCTAATTCTTTAGATTACTTTCTCTTTAACTCATATTCCTTGGACCTTGTTCAATCAAATATTAAATATAAACAATGAACAATAAACTTGCCCTTTTTTTGATTAATAATAATTACAATAATAATTACATCAAAATGATTGTTTTAGGACACAATTCCTTCAGAGTCAAAGGAGATCCATACCCAATAGCACTTCCCGCGGCAACCATGACATGCTTCAGGATAAATGATAGAATTTGTTAAATTAAGCAGCAGAAATATATATCATGAACGATGGCAATGATAGTCAATGAAACAAAAAATGCTCATCATGGAATTACAATGGCCATGCAATCCAGCAAGCTCACATATCCTCCATACCTCACTGATAATTCGAAGATATGAGCGAGGGGAAGATATGCCATATAGATGTCCTTGCTTCCAACGCCAGGAACAATGGTCGTTACAGCAGAAGTAACAGCTAGGACATTAGCATGAGTCATCATTGCACCCTGCGCAAAGTGCAAAGTAAAGGCTAATGAATGGTCTTAGCAAATTGCCTTAATTATCATTTGGAAATACAAACGTGTAAACTGCCAAGGAGGTTCAAAACAAGTATATATACCAGAACTGTGTTCTAATTTTACACCAAACTCATCGTAACACTTATATATATGACAAGAGAATAAAACTACAAATTATATAGAAAAAAGTAAACATTATTGTCACAAATGTTAATTACTCAGACCTTGAAGCTGTTCATAAACACCCTAGATGATGATCAACAGTTAAGAAAACCAAGCAGAATAACCATCACGTGCAAAGGTGAACATATAAAGTAAAATGATAAGTTAAGTTAGAAGCTATAAACCTTGGGCAATCCAGTACTTCCACTTGTATACGTAATGACAGCAATATCTGCAGGAAGAGGTAAATCAGGATCAACGGGGTTTTCTCGTCCAATTTTCTCAACATCCGCCAATGAAGCGATTCTCCACCTGTGATCAACGGATGAGGCACTAGCTTGGATCTCATCATCCATACATATGATGCGCTTCACTTTGTCAAGTTTTCCACTTATGGCTACAAGTTTCTCCAGTTCTTTGTGCCCACAAATGACAGATGTAATTTCTGTCTGGAGAAAGATAAATTGTAATGACTAGTCAGAACAAAATCTTTGAGAGCAAAAGCAAAAACTTAAATTTAATATATTACTCAGAATATAATAAGATCGAATTCAACACTGGAAATTCATTTCCAACCGGAGAAAATCCGACCAACCAGGCTGCAAGAGTTTGGATGCTTTAAGGGAAAACCACAACATTTTTTTTTCTTTTAAGAAAAGGAAAAGCACAACATTTGAAATTGAATTGGAAACAAGAAGCTTAATATTTTTCTTTAATTACACGTTAACAAGAGAAGGAAAAAAAAAATCAAACAGACACATAGGAGAAGAAAGAGAGAACCTCATTCAGAGCCTCCTCCGCAATAGATGCATATATAGTAACAACAGTTACATTGAGCCTAAAACAAGCCTGAAATAAGAAAAATACACAATCAGAATTCGATCAGGAATGCTTTGTTGTAACTAATTGGGACCAGACGGTCCAAGACACAGTGCAACAACATGACCTCTCCGGAAGTTTAAGTTAACCTAACAGAAAATATTAACAAATGTCAAACTTCAACTAGAAAGATCACATAATATATATATATATATATATATATATATATATATATATATATAAGCACCTTTAATGCAATAAACCACTCTTTTCTAGTGTCAGAAAAGATTGCTACTCGTTCTTCCCTTTTATGTCCAAGATGATTTAAACCAGAAGCAAAGTTGCACACAACTTCAAATGCTTTCCCATAGGTTAGCCACTCATAGTCTCCCAAATGAAGCTTCTCAGATTTCCCATCCATTGTAATTTCCAGCTCCCTAGCAATCAATGTCCGGGTTCCAAGAAAGTGATTTCATCGGAGAAATAGACCGATGGTTTTGGATTGCATAACTAGGTTCCCCACCAACGTCAACAAGCGAACCCCTTTTGTTTTCTTTCTTGGACTTCTGAAATATTAGAGTTAGCACAAGAGGGACAAGGGCACCAACAACATAGGACGGAAGCATCTTTCAAGAATTATATCTCCGGCAAAAGAAGATCAGAAAATTCAACCCTGTAAACTGAACAGAAAATGTTCCTCATTGTCTGAAAAAGGTTTGCATGTTATTTATTGTTCCTTAATTATTCAGGGACTTAATACTGTTCCCACAATTTGTTCTATATTTTTCAAAATTTCATTCTTTGGGCAAGCAAACAGAATAAGAGAAGCATTTCGGATAAAGAATCGTGCATGTGGTCTTCCGAGTTACCTTGCTAACGGAAAGGGTCAAGTGAATTCAGCTCCACTTCACGCGCGAGTTTGACTAATATGGGCCGAACCATATGGGTGGAGCTCATAAGGCCCATATTATTGTGGATGATTCTCTCCTTTTGTCTTCAATGCTTTGCTCCTATACTTAATGTAGCGAAATGTATTTGGCTTCCTTTTTTTTTTCATTATTTAATTTTTGTTTCCAAGAGAATAAGGACTCTTTAACTAGTGTTGATGGGCTTGTATTTGTTTTATTTTTCTTTTCATTTTTTTTTTCAATTTTTAGGAGCTATGTGGGCTTTGTCTTAGTCTATGCACCTTGAGTGTCGTTTGCTCTAGTTAGGTGACGAGTTCTTTGCCTTGTTGAATTGTCGTAGCCTCCTAGTGGCAGGATGAAACTGAGTGCATGTTGTCGGATTTATTTTCTTGTGGCAGCAACATATTGAGAAAGCTGGTTTTATTATGTTGTGGCTTTAATTGAGTAGCTTTTTTCCAATATGTCACCACATTTGTAAAACAAATCGAGTAACTAATGTTGCACTTTTCGCTAGATGGTGAATATTAGAATATATTTGTTTAGTTGAGACTCTTATTATTATCTCAGAAAGTTCTTTTGTTGTTGATTGTAAGTTGAGGTTTCAGTACTGTGTCCCTTCCATGTATATATTTGATCTATTGTTTCATTGATATTGGTCGAGACTTGAGGACAGCCTGATTGGCCTTCCTTAAAAATATATAAAAAATTCTCTTTTCATAATGGATAATTCTTATCTATCAGAAGATATTAAGAGGATCATTTGTACTTACATTCTCAAGTATATATATGAGTTAAAGCACCTAAGAACTTACAAGGAGGGTATGTCTAGGTTGTAATTAACTCGCACTATAAATAAGAAATTTGATAACTTGGTTGACCAACAAGCTTGATCCGTCAAAAAATGGTTAATTTGGTAGTTCTGGCTTATTAAGTAGCCAATAGTGTACATTCTCAAAAAAAAAAAAAAAAAAAGTAGCCTTACATGTTTCAAATTTTTTTTAACCAATGCCATATTCAAAATTAATAAAAAAAATTAGAATCTCAAGCCTTTTCCTATAAGGAGCAAGATATAGCAATATTAGGTCTCATAACCAAAGTTTTGATTCTTATTTCACCAAGAAAACCAAAAAGAAAAAAAAAGAGTTGCATCCTGGTCCTTTATGACCGTAGAGGCATCATGAGCCGCCCCTTCAAAACTTCATCATGTAAATGAAGTCATTAAAGAGTAAACATTATTTTCCCCGACAGGAACTTCAAGTACGATGCAAAAGAAAAGAAACTAAAGCATAGTAATAACCACCAACAAGTACAATCAGAGGACAATGAGTCAATGAGCTGAGCCCCTGGTGGGAGTTGTGCTCTAAACTGCAGAGCATGCTCTTTTCTTGCCTCCAATCTCCTGGCTGTTCTTACAGGATCCGGTATCAAGGTATATACAGTGGCTTCCTTTTCAATGTCAAGAATAAGCTTGTCCAGCACAACAGCATTCTGAATCAAATACATCGATCGTTCGGTATCGATAACTGACTGGAGCCCGATAAACCCAGTAAATTTGACCACCTTAAGGCATCTGTGTGGGCTTTCAGTAATGTCTAGCATGGATCTTGTAAACTTCGGCTCAAAATAATTCCATATTATCTGCAAGAGGCAGTAGTGTCACAAGCACATACATGTCAATCTTCCTCACAACCAGTTTCCTTTGCTGAATAACGTTAACCATCTTGAAACACAAATCATGAAATGAACTTTCAGTTCTAAAAATTGATTTTTAACTGAAATGTAAAACTCTGCAAGTATGGAGATCGCTTTATCAAAGATGTCAACCCCAGGAGGCTTTCTCCATAACTTCTCATGACTACAGTTAGTGATAAGTCTGAGTCCAGTAAATTCTGGAAACTCTGGCAGATTAATCTTTCTCTGAAAGTAAAACTAATGGTGAGACAAAAAAGTGTTTTCTACAAAATCGACATGCATGTATGTGTTATACGAAACACATGTATGTGAAATATAAATGTATCAAAAACATGTCCGATCAATAGCATGAGCTGACTGACCCGATCTTGATCCTCCTTGAAATGGTTGTCTTCCTTAGCCTTTGTTTCCGCCATTTAGCCTTATGAATTGGAGCCTCTCTTGATTAGTTTGTAGAAGGTACGTTAAATCAAAAGGCTGCATAAAGTGATGGGAAATTAAGCTAGCTGGTGAATGCCGAAACCAAACACTAAACATAAAAAAAGAACTGTTAAATCAAATAGTCTAAACTCGATCAAGCATGTCAAATTAACTTGTGAATAATGGAAACAACCCTAAATTTGATGCGAAAACCCTAACATGCATATAAGCGCAAATCGATCAACAACGAGAGAAAGAGAGAAAACAAGGTCGAAACTTACTAGTTGGAGCCACAGATCTAAAGGTTAGAGTCGGAGAGGAGAAGAGACTAGGTACCTCATCTTACTTGTTTCCACTCTTTATGTTAGTCCAAATTTAATAAAGCTGTTAGACCAAAAAGAATTAGAAAAAAACTGCCAGTCTTGTTAATTTTCGTTTTAGCTAGTTTGTAGTGCTTTAGTTGTTCTTAAAGAGGCATGTCTCTTTAATTTTTTGAGAGGTAAGGTTGTTGTCTTCCCATTGCACCGTCTTGATGTATTCGTTTTTTTTTCTTTCAATAATTTTCCCTCGCTGTGTTGAGGTTTGCTAAAAATAAATAAATAAAAAAAAACAGAAAAAAACTGCCAGTCGTCACATTTCAAGACCTTCCATTTGGCGTGAGGTTGTTTCCTTTATTTTATTTGGATTTGAATTCCTTCTATAAGACTGCTTGTTATTATTACTTTCTCTAATATATTTTAAGGTTCATGTAGAGGAGACAGTAATAATTACTTTATTATAATTTTCGAGAGCTGAAACTCAAAACTTGAATTTTAATAAACAGAAAAGATTATCGGAAATTTGCATGCATGGGAAAATATAAGTTGATGTAATAATTGCAAAGGAATAGAGAATGTACGTATATTTTCATATTAACGGTTTAATGACCTAACGTATCGTAACGGCTAACGACTTGACAAACATTAACATTTATGATCGATCATGTATCATACAAGGGCGTTAACCACCACGTGTCAACATAATCAAACCTCATCATTAAATTATCAAAAATACTAGTCTTCTCCAACACATGCTCTGCATGTGCAATTTTTTTTAATTTTTTTTAAGAAAAAAAAAAGATAATGGATTAAAACAGTTATTGTTGAGAGAAGTTAGTAGGAGACAAAAGTGGGTTGTGAGATTTTTTTTGTTTATTTTTTAATAAAAATATAATTTATAATTATCATAATTGTACTTATGATTTAACTAATTCTCAAAGTTTTTTAATATTTCAGGGTCATTTTTGTCAAAATTTTTTAGTTTTGGCTAACAAAGTCTCTTATCTTAATAATAGTATTGGGAAGACCCAGATTTTCATACAATAAATTTATGTAATTGAATAATTGTTATATTAATTGAATTATGACATTTGAGATTATTTGGATTGTCGTGGGTTGAGAAAATTGGTTTCGAATGATTTTATTTTCGAAAATGAACGTTATTTAAGGGGTCGTGAAAATCGACTTTTTATACGTTCAAAATTTGGGAAAACTTCCTTCATGAAAGTTGTAGAGCTCGTCGATACGAGTCCGTGCATATGTGGAACGTATTGTTCGGAGCTCGTATGAATAAGTTATGAATATTTGAAAATCGGAATTTTTCTAAATAGTGAAAAAAAATTCTGAGTTTGTCATTAAGGACGAAAAACATTCCTTTTTGCACATCAGCCCCCCGTCTCTCTCTCTCGGCCTGGTCATTGTGCTTGCAGACCCGCCGACCTGACCCGACTGGAAGTCGGCCTTCCCGACCGCGTCGCCGCCGGACCCGGCACCCATCCGCTTCGCCGCCTCACGCCCAGTCGATCCCCGCTGTCGCCTCACCCAGCCGCCGCTCCTAGGCTTGGATCGAAGCCGCTATCCGAAGCCCAAACCCGACCTGGCCGGAAAACCATTTTTCCGGAGGTACACGGGCCAATCAATCCCATTTTCGTGACGTGCTCTTCCTCCTGATCATCCCCATATGTGGCTTGCATCACGATTTTGAGTGTAGAGTGGTAGATCAAGAGTTGAAGATTTCGACGTCCCTGATTGGATCTGGAGACTGATCAGAGGGCCGAGATTAATCCAACTTCAAAGCCCGATCTAAGACGATCTAGACCTCATCTCCAAAAAAGTCAGGTATTAAAATTGTTCACAATTTCATTTTGAAGAAGTTTGTAGTTGACGACTTTTGCATCGGAGGTGGTTGACCGGCGTTGACGGCCCGTTGACCGCCGTCTGACCGCCGCGTGTGGCGGCGCGTCGGACTAATTTTTGAGTTTATATTATCTGGACAATGATCTATGCATCCATACGAGCGTTTTGATATATAACTTGGTCATGTTAGAAAAAGTTGATAAATAGTCAATTTCTGTTTTGACGTTACTATTTACGGTTTTACAATTTACCTTCGGTTTGAGATTTACGGAGATCAGACCATCGGTTTTACTTCAAATTTTAATATGATGTTCATATGACTGTCCCGATGACTTTTTGTGGTCACGGACGAAGATCCGACAGTTGGATCTTCGTATAATTGTAAAACAGTGATTCTGGAGGCGACTAGTGAAGATCCGTCCATCGGATTTTCGTATAGTTTTGATAGGATGTTTCCAAGGGTGATCCGTGAGGATCTAACCTTTGGATCATCGTTTAAATTCGATCCGATCGTTGGATTGTCTTTATTTTAGAATCCGACCGTTGGATTATCATTATTTTGAAATCCGACCGTTGGATCATCATTAAGGTTTATTTCGTGCTTCGTTGCTAAGTAAAGACCGTACTTGATTAGATACTTGACGGCTTGAGTTGACAAGCATTTGGATTATTGTGAGTTATATTTATTGAAGACACAACAGGAATTTCGAGGTGAGTAAATCTCACGTGGTTCATATTACGAACCGAGTACTTAAATTATTTATTTTTGTAATTGTGTGGAAAATATTGATGGATTAAATATTTGTTTTTAAAATCATATGGACTTGAACAACTACGGTCCATAAGTAAGTAAAATGAATTTAATTATACAAATGAATTTCACTATTTTCTTGTGTGAACTATAGATGGTATTAGTGGTCATTCCTGAGTGGATGATTACGTATATATATATTTACGCGGAATATATATATATTGATTGGCGTGATTTTGAATGACGATATGATTGAGTTAGAATGATGATTTGGATTATATTCAAATGCTTTAATTTCATGATAATATCATATATGTTGGTGGAGTTGATTTAATTATGTGAAAACATACGGTTGTACATATTGTGGATTTATGGTCAACGTAGTGACCAGTATAAGGTAATCGGACGCTCTAATCTAAGGTGGATGATAGGATATGATTGGTTGAGTATGTACAATTATTGGACGTTCTAAATATGTATATAAGTATACATATTGATGAAATACGATAAAGACAAATATGTCGGATGCCAGAACCTAGGCCAGGTGACGGGCTACGATTCAGTTAGAGCTCTGGTCTGTCGAATACCGTATTTTTATACATACGATGATGGGGTATTGTGGAGAAAGATGTGAGTTAGGGTTTGGTGTTGAGTTGTTGATTGATTGTGATTGTTGGTTTTTGTGGTTGTAGAATTGTTGCATGTTGACTTAGGTAGAAATAAATGTGATTAAATTAAGCAACCGTTCTTTCTTTTACTCATACGAGCTTTCATAAGCTTACCGGGTTTTGTATTGTTGCAATCCCGGTACACTATTCAAATGGTGTAGCGGATATTCCTGCAGGTCAGGATAACCAGGGAGGTGACCGAGCTGCTTAGGTGTTACAGCAGTTATATTTTATTTCTTTGAGTTGTGAGGTGTGTATGCTCATTTAGAGCTTTACAAATTATTGTGTATTTGTGTTATAATAATTAACCGAAACAAGATACGGTTTTGATTTTATTTCGTGTGGTGAGGTTGTTAAGAAAAGAAATTTTCAGGATGATTATTTTGAGTTGTGGTAATTTTTATGTTGCGAATTTTTAATTTTATTCTAAAATTCGGGCCGTGACAAGTATAGATTATGTGTACGTCGTTAAAGTTTTGTGATGTTGATCTCACGTGCTAAGTGAAATAAAAGATGATTGTTGATTAAAGAAACAAACAATTTTAAGATGCTCGGCCAAAGTTATAGTTTACGAAAACCTTCATATATATTTTTTTTCTCCTTGAAAGTATTTTGCAAAATATAATTTTTATTTTGTTTTACTTGTGTTGTTAATAAGTACGAGTACTAAAACGAAATCTGTCGTAGATTTACCCTTCATATATACAATGACAGTGGACAGATTTTACTTACTTTTCATTCCATCTATGAATTTTATATGTTTGTAAAATTTGCGGGATATTGTGAATTAATTAAGTTTCGAACTTCAGGAAAAAGTTTCCATATATTGGTGAGAATATATATATATATATATATATATGTCAGGGGATTTTTCTTAGGTACCCGTGTGTTTGCAATACACCAATTTTGTTAAATATTTTGGACCATTGAATTAGTAATATATCCAATGGTCCAAAATATTTAAAATTCGGTAACATGTTTAATCCTTAGCTAACTTTTTTTTTTTTTTGAAAGAAAGAAATTTATTGAAGAGAGCCTAGCTTAGATGGTTACAGTCAACATATATATCATACGAACTAAATGGCAGCCCTAAACCCTAGCCGCCTTGGTTTTGGGGTTCTCAAATGGCGGCCAACTCCGGCCTCGCCTCTAAGTGGAGCCTTCCTCTCCACACTGTGTGGCTTCTCTTCGGCCCTGCAACGCCGTTTGTTTTCGGCGAACACCCAACCAAAACAACCTCTTTGTCAGACGGATTTCTCGACCACGAACCCGCATCTTCCCATGGGTTTGTTCGAAGACGAACTGGCCTCCGGTGTTGGGGCGTTGAAGCCTTCCGACGTCGGATTGCAGAACAGGGTAGATGGGGTCTGATCCGACCGATTCGAGCGAGACTAAAGGATGAATGGCTCGAGTTGCGGGGACTTTCTAGTTCTGGTGGGATGTTTCAGCCATGGCAGAGGAAATTCCTCTCTGTTCAAAGCAAGACGGTGAGGAGAGTTCGGTTCAAACTTGCTGAGATGGCGGTTTGGAGAGGACTTTCAATCTGGATCAGCGCTGGTATTGTGGGTTGTGTGAAGTTTGATGCGGCAGTGATGGTTGCAAGTGCACAGGCGGTGGTCAGCGTGCAAGCTGACGGGTTTCAAGAGGCGATGGCAGTGGCGGTCGCGGCTGGGATAGTTACCAGAGAAGGGGTGCCCGATTATGGGGTGCATAGATCAGTTGGGAGGCCCAACTCCAATTCGGTGCCCATATCAGTTCAGTAGCCCAAATCTAGTTGGAAGCTTTGGGTGTCCAAAGCAAATTTGGAGGTTGCCTGGATTGTTTCACAAATCAAACTAATAGGCTTTAACTCTATGGGATTTCGCATGTGGGATCCAGGAGGATTATCTCAGCTACATGCCATTTTTTTCTTTATGTTTCAGGATGTGTCTATGTACTATGTTTATTTTAATAGTTTTATAGGCTCACTCTTAATAAGTGTGCACTGGTTGTCTAATGGGTGGTGCTAGCATACCACGTCCTAAACTTGTCCTTTAGTTGGCAAGGGAAGGTATGTATCCGTGCCATTCTGGCTTGAGATGAATGAATGATTACTTGGTTAAAAAAAAGATGGTTACAGTCATAATGGAGTACATCAGTAATACAAATAATGGAGTACATCAAATGGTTTAGTCCTTAGCCAATTACTATTAGATAAACAGTATCTATTAATAATTAATTTTATCATTAGTATTTAAAAATTTTTCAACTAATAAAGACAAAGAAAGGAAAAAAAAACCTGTGTTGAGTAAAACCCTAAGATCCTCGGTTTGCAATCTCGTTCTTGTCCGGCAGCGGCCAGACGTATGGGCTGGCTTCCTGCCACACCGTCGTCATGGTTTGCTGTCGGATGGGAGATCTAATGCCCATGGGATTGTTGGAAGGTTTTGGCTCGGTTTTTGTTAGAATGTTCAACTGGGATGGTACGATGGGTGAGCGTGCTTCACGGGTCCGGTCATTGATTCATGCTACTGGCATCTGGGATCGACGGTGGCCATGGATTGTGAAGACCCAGATTTTCATACAATAAATTTATGTAATTCAATAATTGTTATATTAATTGAATTGTGATATTTGGGATTATTTGGATTGTCGTGGGTTGAGAAAATTGGTTCCGAATGATTTTATTTTCAAAAACGAACGTTATTTAGGGGGTTGTGAAAATCGACTTTTTATACGTTCAAAATTTGGGAAAACTTCCTTCATGAAAGTTGTAGAGCTCGTCGATACGAGTCCGTGCATATGTGGAACGTATTATTCGGAGTTCGTATGAATAAGTTATGAATATTTGAAAATCGAAATTTTTCTATAAATAGTGGAAAAATCTGAGTTTATTGTGAAGGACGAAAAAATCTCATTTTTGCACATCAGTCCCCCGTCTCTCTCTCGGCCTGGTCACTGTGCCTTCCGACCCGGCGACCCGACCCGACTGGAAGTCGGTCCTCCCAGCCGCGCCGCCGCCGGACCAGGCCTTGTCCCGCTTCGCCGCCTCACGCCTGGTCGATCCCCGCCATCGCCACGCCCCGCCGCTGCCCCTAGACCTGGATCGAAGCTCCCATCCGAAGTGCAAACCCGACCCGGCCGGAAAACCATTTTTCCGGTGGTGCACGGGCCGATCGTCCCCATTTTCGTGACGTGCTCTTCCTTCTGATCATCCCCATATATAGCTTGCATCACGATTTTGAGTGTAGAGTGGTAGATCAAGAGTTGAAGATTTCGACGTCCCTGATTCGATCTGGAGACTGATCAGAGGGTCGAGATTAATCCAACTTCAAAGCCCGATCTAGGACGATCCAGACCTCATCTCTGAAAAAGTCAGGTATTAAAGTTGTTCAAAATTTCATTTTGAAGAAGTTTGTAGTTGACGACTTTTGCATCGGAGGTGGTTGACCGGCGTTGACCGCCGTCTGACCGCCGCGTGTGGCGGCGCGTCGGACCGAATTTCGAGTTTTTATTATCTGGACGATGATCTACGCATCCATACGAGCGTTTTGAGATATAACTTGGTCATGTTAGAAAAAGTTGATAAATAGTCAATTTCTGTTTTGACGTTACTATTTACGGTTTTACAATTTATCTTCGGTTTGAGATTTACGAAGATCAGACCATCGGTTTTACTTCAAATTTTAATATGATGATCATATGACTGTCCCGATGACTTTGTGTGGTCACGGGTGAAGATCCGACTTTTGGATCTTCGTATAATTATAAAATAGTTATTCGGGAGGCGATTAACGAAGATCCGTCCATCGGATTTTCGTATAATTTTGATAGGATGTTTCCATGGGCAATCTGTGAGGATCTAACCGCTTTGTTTTAGAATCCGACCGTTGGATTATCTTTATTTTAGAAATCCGACCGTTGGATCATCAATTAGGTTTATTTCATGCTTCGTTGCTAAGTAAAGACCGTACTTGATTAGGTACTTGACGGCTTGAGTTGACGAGCATTGGATTATTGTGAGTTATATATATATATTGAAGACGCAGCAGGAGTTCGAGGTGAGTAAAACTCACGTGGTTCATATTACGAACCGAGCATTTTAATTTATTTATTTTTGGTAATTGTGTGAAAAATATTTGCGGATTAAATATTTGTTTTAAAAATTTCATGGACTTGAATTACCACGGTCCATAGGTAAGTAAAATGAATTTTAACTATACAAATGAATTTCATAATTTTCTTGTGTGAACTATAGATGGTATTAGTGGTCATTCCTGAGTGGATGATTACGTATATATATATTTACGTGGAAAATATATATTGATGAGTGGATTGTTTGATTTATTATATGATTGAGTTGAATTGATGAGTTGATTTCATTACAATTGTGTAATTCCATAGTAATATGATGTATCTTGGATTGGGTTGATTTCAGTATGTGATGTTATATGTTGGGTTCATTTATGGGTTTAGGGTTAACGTAATGACCGGTGTGCGTAATCGGACGCTCTAATCCTAGTGTGGATGATGGGATACGATTGGTTGAGTATGTGGAATTATTGGACGTTCTAAATATGTATATAGGTATACATATTGATGAAATACAATAATTGATTAATATGTCGGATGCCATAACCTAGGCCAGGTGACGGGCTACGATTCAGTTAGAGCTCTAGTCTGTCAAGTACTGTATTTTTATAAATACGATGAAGAGAGTTGTGGGGAAAGTAGTAAGTGGAGTTGACTTGTTATATTGAATTGGTGTTGATTGAGATTGTTATTATTTGTATATGTGGAAATAATTGAGTGTTGCTGTGTGTGGGAATAAATGAGTTTAAATTAAGTAACAGTTCATTCTTTTACTCATACAAGCTTTCATAAGCTTACAGGGTTTTGTGTTGTTGCAATCCCGGTACACTATTCAATGGTGTAGCGGATATTCCTGCAGGTCAGGATAACCAGGGAGGTGACCGGGCTGCTTAGGTGTTACAGCAGTCATGTTATTTATTTAGTCGTGATGTGTGTGTATGCTCATTTAGAGCTTTACATTACATTTGGATTTGAGTTGTAATAATTAACCGAGACTAAATTCGGTTTGATTTTTTTTATGTGTGGTGAGTATGTTAAGAAAAGAAAAAATTTTCAGGATGATTATTTTGAGTTGTAGTATTTTCATGTTTCGGATTTTGAATTGTTATTCTAAAATTCGGGGCGTGACAGTTTGGTATCAGAGCGTAAGGTACATATTTGGTGATATGTCAATACTTACCGAGTGATGGCCCGTCTGCAGCGGATCCCCATCGTGTGCTCTTCGGTATTGACAATGTCATTGGGTATGTGAGTGCGTTAGGTTGGTTAGGAACGTTAGTACTTTTAGGAAATTTAAGCATTGTTATGTATGATCAGTACTTGGTTAATATGGACTTGCATTTGACTTATGCTTTGTTTAAGTGTTATGCGTGTATTAATCAAGTATATCATGCTTATTAGGTAATGGAGATTGAGGGAAACGAGGCCAGAGGTCGGGGTAGAGGTAGACCTCGTGGCAGGGGTAGAGGCCGAGGAAGGGGTAGGGCCCCTCCAGTCGAAGAAGTATTCGAGTCGGAGGAAGATGCACCTTATGAGGATCAGCCTATTCCTCATGTAGCTGTGATTGATAATCCTGCTTGCTTGCTGATGCTAGCAAGGGAAATTACTCGCTTGGGAGCAACCAAGTTTGGAGGAGGCACTGACTATATGGTGGCGGATCGTTGGATAGAGGATTTGCAGACCTATTTCGATCTGCTTGATTGCACTGAGACCGACAAGAGGAAGCTAGCCGCTTTCATGCTGAAGGATGAGGCTAGGGTGTGGTGGAACGTCACTCAGAGGAGCATTGAGGTGTCTACCTTGACATGGGACGGCTTTGAGAGGCTGTTCAGGGAGAAGTACTTTCCACCAGCAGTGAAGGAGAGGTTGGAGCGAGATTTCCTTGCACTTGTACAGGGGAAGATGACCGTAATTGAGTATGATGCGGAGTTCTCCAGACTGTACAAGTATGTGAGGCAGATGGAGGATGAGGACTTGGCCAAGAAGTTTCAGAGAGGGTTGAGTCCTTCGATTGAGCGTGATGTAGCTATCTTGGAGCTGAAGACCAAGAGAGAGATCTTGGCTAAGGCACAGATCATTGAGCAGCAGAACCTGATTCGTAGAGAGAAGGAGTCTGCTGAGAGAGACTTCCAGGGCAAGGGAAAGGCCATAGCAGGGAGCAGTAGAGCTAGAGACTTCAGGGGTGGGTTCTGGAAGAGACAGAGAACTCAGTTCCAGCATCAGGTTCCAGCTAGGGCAGCAGTAGCTCCTCCTGTTCAGGCTATGCCTATCAGGCAGATAGCACCAGCAGCTCCAGTGAAGTGCTTTAACTGTGGCAAGCCGGGCCACATCTCTCGTGCGTGCACGAAGCCACGGGGTAGGTTATGCTACAGTTGTGGACAGGCAGGGCATCAGACTAGAGAGTGTCCTCGAAATCAGGGTAGAGTGCAGGGTAACCAGCAGAGGCAACTACCACCTGCTCATGCTAGAGTCTTTGCCGTCGGTCAGGCAGGCAAGGGAGTGGAAGGTACCTTATCTGTTTATCACTTTCTTGCTAGAGTACTGTTTGATACGGGAGCCTCACACTCTTTCATATCTAGTTCGGTTGTGGATGTTTTGGGTTTGATTGCTATACCTCTGACTAGATCATTGTGTGTTACGTCACCTCTCGGTGTGTCTCTTGAGCTTAGCATGCTTTGTGATGATTGCCCTATTGGGATTGGTGGCAGAGAGTTCTCTGCATCTTTGACTGTGATTCCGGATCACACGTATGATGTGATTTTGGGTATGGATTGGTTGAGCCCGAACCATGCTGTTATTGATTGCTTTAGGATGATTGTGTCCTTCCATGTTCCGGGACAACCGGTGTTTCATTACCGTTGTCTGAAGTCTGACATCACCATGAGGATAGGGATTTTGGCCCATATTGAATCAGGGAGTAGTACTTCAAAGATTACAGGGATTCCTGTAGTTTCAGAATATGAAGATGTGTTTCAGGAGATCCCTGGGTTACCTCCGAAAAGGGTAATGGACTTCTCCATTGATGTGATACCAGGTACTTCACCTGTGTCGAAAGCACCATATCGAATGGCTCCAGCTAAACTTCAGGAGTTGAAGGTTCAGATTGAGGGCTTACTTGCACAAGGGTTCATTCAGGCAAGTGTGTCTCCTTGGGGCGCACCAGTGTTGTTTGTGAAGAAGAAGGATAGTTCACTTCGTCTATGTGTGGATTATCGACAGTTGAACAAGGTGACCATCAAGAATAGGTACCCATTACCTAGGATTGATGACTTGTTCGATCAGCTTAGAGAAGCTACTGTATTCTCGAAGATTGACTTGAGGTCTGGATATCACCAGTTGAGGGTGAAGGAGGAAGATATTCCAAAGACGGCGTTCAGGACCAGGTATGGACATTTTGAGTTTCTTGTCATGCCTTTTGGTCTCACGAATGCCCCTGCAGCATTTATGGACTTGATGAACCGTACGTTCAGTCCTTACTTGGATCAGTTTGTGGTAGTGTTCGTTGATGACATCTTGATTTATTCAAGGTCGTCAGCGGAGCATGAGAGACATCTGCGGATAGTGCTGCAGACATTGAGAGAGCAGAAACTATTTGCCAAGTTCGAGAAATGCGACTTCTGGCAGAGTGAAGTCAAGTTCCTTGGTCATGTGGTCTCGAAGGATGGAGTTTCTGTGGATCCTTCGAAGGTTGTAGCAGTGATGAGTTGGAGTCGCCCTACTACGGTTACAGAAATCCGTAGCTTCCTTGGATTGGCCGGTTATTACAGGCGCTTCATTGAAGGGTTTTCTGGTATTGCTTCGGCTTTGACCAAATTGACCAGGAAAGACACTCAGTTCGTATGGTCGGATGAGTGTGAGAAGGCTTTCATTGAGCTGAAGACTAGATTGACTACAGCTCCGGTGTTGACTATTCCTACTAGTGGTGTTGGATTAGTCATTTACAGCGATGCATCTCATCAGGGTTTGGGGTGTGTGTTAATGCAGAATGGTAGTGTTGTTGCTTATGGTTCTAGACAGTTGAAGGTACATGAGCGGAATTACCCTACTCATGATCTAGAGCTAGCAGCTGTGGTGTTTGCCTTGAAGATTTGGAGGCACTATCTTTATGGTGAGAAATTTGAACTCTTTTCTGATCACAAGAGTTTGAAATATCTATTCTCCCAGAAGGAATTGAACATGAGGCAGAGGAGATGGATGGAGCTCATTAAGGACTATGATTTCACCTTGGAGTATCATCCCGGAAAGGCGAATGTAGTGGCGGATGCTTTGAGTAGGAAACCGCGGGTAATCATGGCATCGATTATGGTGCAGGAGTGGCGTATGCTAGAAGCTGCATCTGAGTTCGACCTTATGCCCGCAGGAGCAGGACAGGGAATCTTTCTCGGTAGTATCACCTTACAACCCACCTTGATCTCCAGGATCATTCAGGGTCAGACACTTGATGAGTTTGCTCAGGCGAGGATTGCTGAGATGACTGCTGACCCGGATGTGGAGGGTCCTTCTGAGTGGTTGATTGGGGCTGATGGAGGGTTGAGATTTCGAGGGAGATTGTATATACCGAGTGTTGATAGCCTCAGGGAGGAGATCATGCGGGAAGCACATAGGTCTCGATATACTATACATCCAGGAGGTGCTAAAATGTATATGGATCTACGAAGGCAGTTTTGGTGGTATGGTATGAAGAGGGATGTGGCGGAACACGTGTCGAAGTGTCTTACCTGTCAACAGGTGAAGGCAGAGCATCAGAGACCAGCAGGAATGTTGAACCCCTTATCGATTCCTGTTTGGAAATGGGAAGATATCTCTATGGACTTTGTGACTGGATTGCCCAGATCCAGGCAAAGTTATGACTCGATTTGGGTGTGGCGGCGCGTCGGACCGAATTTCGAGTTTTTATTATCTGGACGATGATCTACGCATCCATACGAGCGTTTTGAGATATAACTTGGTCATGTTAGAAAAAGTTGATAAATAGTCAATTTCTGTTTTGACGTTACTATTTACGGTTTTGAGTGTTGCTGTGTGTTGGAATAAATGAGTTTAAATTAAGTAACAGTTCCTTCTTTTACTCATACAAGCTTTCATAAGCTTACCGGGTTTTGTGTTGTTGCAATCCCGGTACACTATTCAATGGTGTAGCGGATATTCCTGCAGGTCAGGATAACCAGGGAGGTGACCGGGCTGCTTAGGTGTTACAGCAGTCATGTTATTTATTTAGTCGTGATGTGTGTGTATGCTCATTTAGAGCTTTACATTACATTTGGATTTGAGTTGTAATAATTAACCGAGACTAAATTCGGTTTGATTTTTTTTTATGTGTGGTGAGTATGTTAAGAAAAGAAAAAATTTTCAGGATGATTATTTTGAGTTGTAGTATTTTCATGTTTCGGATTTTGAATTGTTATTCTAAAATTCGGGGCGTGACATGGATCCCGATCGATAGCGTGTGTGGTTGCAGGGCCTCCAGAGATGGGTCTTCTATGTTGATACAAGTCGCAGAAGCGTTGGCTCTGCTCGGCTTGGATCGCCGAGACAAGAAGGTGTGGCTAGGCTGGCGTGGCGACGTTGGTCTTGCGACGTAGGTCGAGCGGAACTCGGCCTGACGGGTGCTGTACGACGGCGTGGTAGAAGGGACAAGGTGGATTGGCCCGAACCAGTGATGGGCCTGGTGCATTCCTTGGTGGACTCCCCTATTGGATCAGAATTGTTTGGGCTGGGGTTCTGCCCTAGTCCATTGCTATTTTGGGATAGGGTTTTGGCTCTTGGCCCAAACCTATGTTTTTAGTTTTTTGTCTAATTACAATGAGTTCCCTTGTATTAGGAACCTAACGAGTATTTTGTTTTAGCTTGTCTATTTGCTATGTTTTCCATAGCTTATAGGCTCGCTGTTATACGAGCAATAGTTCAAATATAGTTGGTCTATCATATGTACCACTGTAGCTCCTCCACGAAGTCTTGTCTGGCTATTGTTATGTGTTAGCAGATGGGTATGTAATGACCTTCTTGGCATGCGTTATTAGCAATGGAACCATTATTTCAAAAAATTGATTTTATTATTTGTCAATTAATGTTTGATTATCAATACTATTGACAATTATGTTTTTTTCCTTATTAAAATCAAACAATTTCTAATCTAGGCTTATGGAATTAGTATTAATTAAATAGTCTTTATTACTAATTAATTATAGCATTAGTAGTTTCCTTAACCAAATATAATTCTTTTTACATGCATTTTACGACAACCACAAAAATTAATGTAAAAGCAGAGATCTTTGTTTTAGTAGTAACTACTAACTACTTCACATACAACTTTTTATTACTGTTTTTTTAACTAATTTACAAATGTTACCACAATGTGTTATCATATAGGTAAACCATTATATTTTGACTAAAAGCATGCATGTTCTTATTGCTGTAATGAAGTTCTCCCTTGCATAATTTAAGTAAGGTGTGGCTATTTCCACCTTACTAAACACTATTTTCACCCTACAATCATTTTTTTTCTTTAAAATCCCAAGATTGTCCTTAACTACAATTATTAACAGAAAAACAATGAAAATGAGAAATCAATTTTATCGATAAATAAAACTTTACCCAACAAACATCCATTTTATCATCTCAGCTTTCTTTACCCAAAAAAAAAAAAAAAACTATCATCTCATCTTCTTCATCGCTAGCCTACCAAACAATTAGTTAGATAAAATTTTCATGCTATAGCAACAAGTGAAAAGAATCGTTGGTGAGTATTATTTTGTTCTACTTCATGTGATTCTACGTTACAGTAGCTGATGAACAGAGAAGATAGAGAAGAAGAAAAAAAAGGAAAGAGTTAAAAGAAACTAGAAGGCATCGGATTGCAGCGCAATCTTGTGCTTATTTTTTATTTTTTCTTTTCCAGTTTCACATTTTCAATGGTGATATTTTTTTTTTATCTAAATTATTTGAGGGTGAAATTGGAAGTTTCAAGATAAAAATTTAATTGCAGGGTGAACAAAACATTTGGTAAGATGGAAATAGCCCCACCCTTTAAGTAACATATTGTGTAACTTCCATCGTTGAAGTTGTAATTACTTTCAGTCAACGCAATTTACCACAAATTACAACAATTAATGTAAAAACAACAATTAATGTAAAAACAACAATTTTTGTTCTAATTGTAGTAATTACTCCACCTACAACCTATTTACTAGTTTACGAACAATTTAACAAGTGTGACAATAAATTTGTTGTCAGAGTGGTAAATCTTTATGTTTTTATCATTAGTGAAATGATTACTTCTTTGAGTATGCATTTTACCACAATCCACAACAATTAATGTAAAAAAGGGGATTTTTGTTCTATTTTTAGTAATTACTCCACCTAAACTAATGTACTAGTTTGTGGACAATTTAGCAAGTGTGACAACAAGTTTGTTGTCAGAGTAGTAAATATTTATGTTTTCATCATTAATTTTTTAATTAAATGATTACTACAATAACTACACATTTTACTACAACCCACAACAATTGACGTAAAAGTGGGAACTTTTATTCTATTTGTAGTAATTACTTCAAAAACTATATCATTTACAAGATTATCAACCATTTTACAATTCCGGCAACATTTGTGTTGTGAACATGGTAAAATTAATATTAGAGCGAAAGATATGTAAGTACTCAATATTGTAAGGAGGTTCTGCATTTGATAATTAATGTTATCCATTTGATAAAAGTTGTCCAACTATGATATTTACAACTTTGATAACTCAATTGTAATAACCACAATAAGTGTGGTCTTGAGTCGTAATTTTAGTTCTATTAGGTGTAATTTATTATTTTGACATTATTTATTACTTGTTTATGAATAGTATTACATATCAAGAAAGAATGTGTTGTTAATATTGTAAATTTTACTTTTAAAAATGACACATGTCAACATTTAAGTGGGTAATATGTTAACCAGTTCAATAGGTTTCCACGATATTAATTTATTAATAAATAAAAAAATAATGGTATGACATACATCAAGATACCCTAGACGACCCCTTGAGCGAAAATTCTACAGTGCACCTGTGCATGTATCGTGATCCACATTGTGTAGACTTTAACTTAATCATTGTTATCAAGTCTTTAACTATTTAAAATGTTTCTTAGGCTCTAATATGTAATTTATAATCTCAAATATAAAAGTATTCATTTAGTCTCAGGTAAAAAAAAAAAAAAAAAGTTAACAAGTATAAACTAACATGTCCCAACTATGTGAAAACTGAACACCACAATTTTATATAAAAAAAAGGTTAATTTCAGTTTACCCCCATGAGGTTTGGGGATGTCATCATTTCACCCCATTTACTTTAAATTTTAAATTTTTACCCCCTGAACTTTCCAATTTCATTAAGCCCTGTCCAATTTCTACTATCTCGTTCAAATTGGACGCTAAATATGACTTTTGAGGGCTAAAATGGTCATTTCAAGACAAAAAAAATTAAAAATTGTTTTATGTTTCTTTTTTTTTCTTTTTTTCTTTTTGCTTAATTTTGCCTTTTTTTTCTTTCTTTTTTTTTTTAAAAAAATTTTGTCTTCAACCTATACACCACAAGTTATAATAGGTTTATAAAAACAAAAAGATACTCTAGGTGGTTGAAAGCCGCTCGCTGGTCTACGATATTTGTGATATATCTCCGATAAAGTGAAGAATTTTATGATATATCCCCAATAAAGTGAAGAAATATCTGTAATAAAAAATAAAAGTATGATTAAAATACATATATTTCTTCACTTTATTGGGAATATATCCTAAAATTCTTCACTTTATCGGATCTTTTAATCATATTTTTTATTACAGATATTTTATTACCGATAAAGTGAAGAAATATTTGTGATATATCTCCGATAAAATTCTTCACTTTATCGGATATTTTAATCATATTTTTTATTACAGATATTTTATTACCAATAAAATATTTGTGATATATCTCCGATAAAGTGAAAAATTTTAGGATTTATTCCCAATAAAGTGGAAAAAAAGAAATTGAAAAAAAAAGACAAAAAAAAATTAGTTTTTTTTTTTGTCTTGAAATGACAATTTTAGCCCTAAAAAATTAGATTTAACATCCAATTTGGACAGAATAGTAGAAATTGGACAAGGCTAATTGAAATTGAAAAGTTCAGGGGGTAAAAATTCAAAATTGAAAGTAGAGGGGGTGAAATGATGACACCCCCAAACCTCAGGTACGTAAATTGAATTAATCTAAAAAAAAATTATAATAAAAAATTTTCTTCAAAGCCATGATTTTTACATAAAACTTGATAATTTTGGCCAAAATTGCATGTTCTTATTTTCTCACCAAACTCTTTACCACCTTAAATTGCGATTTTTTTAACACTTCTCAAACGCAAAGTGAAAAAATAATAAAAATTCATTAAAAAAAGTAATTCGAGGTTTCATTGTATAGCCAATTGGAACACGTTCTAAAATAATATTCTGAATTGGGAGCTCATGATATAAGAGAATTTCAAGAAAAAAATAATGCTAACGAGGTTTAACATGTTTCAGCAGACTATTGTATTCCATGTGGTGCCTCTAAGGTACCTCGTAACATGCTTCAAATTGTTACATTTTATTATCTCACCATTGATAAACCATGATGTTTAGAATGTGCTTCAACTAACATATACCGAAATCTCTAACATAATTTCTTTTAATTATTACAATTTTTCAAATTTGAAAAGCAAGAAAATTTATGAAAAAAAATTAATTTGTTCTATAATAGTCGAGGCATATTCTAAATTTCATGCTATGCATACACTCAACTCATGACACATGTTAAGTTAAGCAAGAGATGATTGTTGATTAAGAAACAAAAGATTTTAAGATAATTGGCAAAGTTATTATTTACTACAATCTCTATATTTTTTATTTATTTTTAGTTTTATAAACATAAAAAATCAGCTGAAATTTTCATGGTATAATACAAGTTCATGTAATAATTGCAAAGGGAAAGAAAATATACGTAAAGTGGGCCTTTTTTTGGTTCTCTGGAGTTCCAGAGTTGGTCAGAATCTAATTCTTGTGCATTGTTGGATGTATCTTGAGGTGAAGTGGCCGGGTGGGAGAGAAGGAAAGGAATCAAATACAACAGATAAAGTGATTAGCGTTGGCCGGCGTTAGATGGTACTTGCTTTCATTTTATCTAACGGTTTAAAGACCTAACATATCTTACCAATTAATGACCTAACAAACATTAGGGTTTACAATCGTTCATTTATCATACAAGGGCTTTATTTAACACATGTCAACATAAACAAACCTCGTCATTAGGTTATAAAGATGTTCTACGTACATCATAAAAGCAATGTGATGTTGATCGTGTTTATTTATTTTAATTTTTTTTGCCATAAAAACTATGCTAACAAGGTTTAGCATGTTTCGGCATGCTATTGGATTCCACGGGGTGCCTCCATGGTATCTTGTAACATGTCATACTTCAAATTGTCACATTTTTTTTTTTCTCACCAATGGAAAAGTATGATGCTTAGAATGTTCTCCAATTGATGTATACCGAAATCTTTTATTACAATTTTTCAAAGTTGAAAAGAAAATTCATGAAAAAGAAAAAACTCAATTAGCTAATTCAATGTTCTACAAGTCGAGGCATATCTAAATGTCATGCAGTGCAAATAATAAACTCAAGGGACATGTAAATTTTAAAGGACTCATGCAATTCATAAGTTATCTCCGTGACACGTCAAACATGACAAACCAATCTCTATTTTTCTTCAAGTTCTTCCATACCATGAACTTATTGTTGGTAGGACACGATTTTTAAAATGGTATTTCAATTGATAGAACTCGAAAATATCAATAATCCTTAAATACATTCTTATTTTTAATTGAACAATCATTAATTACATTTTATATTTTAAACATTTATTTAAATCATTTTTCCTTTTTATCCATTATTACTTGACTTAAATTTAAATTAGGGTAAAATGCATAAGACGTACTAAAATTTGATGCATAGATGCATTTAGAGCACTGCAGCCATTCTCCTTAACTAGGTATTGCAAAATACCTGCAATAGATATTAGCACCTGGCCTTGAGTACTCATGGTTACTAAAGTGTACATTGAGAAACGAGCACTACCATAGGGCTAAATCGAGCATTACCAACTATAGTGTTTGTTTTTGTAGCCGTTTATGGGTGTGGTGATCCCTATTTTAGGCAAGCCGTTGTAGGTTATTATAATACCGACCTTCATCATTTATAGGAGAAATTTTATTTGCACAGCCTTAATTGTTTAATACACACCCCTTAATATTTTTTGTTTTTTTTTTTTGCCATTTTGCCAATTTTTTCCCTTAATTACCTTTGATTCTATCTTCCTCCTCTTTTTCTCTCTCCAATTGCAAAGGCAGCAATCGTTTATGAATTTATGTTTCCCACCTGCAACAACAACAGTTGCCCTTTTTTCTTCTCTCTTTCTCGATATGGTCAACTGACTAAAGGTTTTTTTTTTTTTTTTTTATACAAATAAACTAACTAAATGTTAATAAACTAATAGTATTAGGAAGACTGAATATCATATATTCATTATGTATAAAGAATTAAACAAAAATATAGAAGAATAGGTGATTTTGATGAAATGAAAGATATCATCATGCTTTGCAGGTTTGGCATCAACAAATCAATTGTAGTCGATGAACTCATCTAAAAAAAAATTGGGTTGAAGCTTTTGCGAATTCCTGGTTATTGCTAATTATGCCTAGTACTCAACTTAAAATTGCGGGTTGCTTGGATTAATAATTCACTTGCAACAGAGGTGTAGGATTTTTTATTATTATATTTTAGTTAGAAAGAAGGAGAAAGTTGAAATTAAAAGTTTGAAAAAAAAGTGGGATGTGCAAGAGCTATGTAGATAAAATCATCCCGTGTTTAAGAGAAAATAGATTCAAGAGAATACATGGATGTTTTCATTGATAATAGAGACCTATTGTCACGCCCCGAATTTTAGAATAAAAATTCAAAATCCGAAACATGAAAATACTACAAACTCAAAATAATTATCCTGAAAATTTCTTTTCTTAACATCCTCACCACACGAAATAAAATCAAACCAAATTTAGTCTCGGTTAATTATTACAACTCAGATCCAAAATGAACGGTAAAGCTCTAAATGAGCATACACACCTCACAACTAAATGAAATAACAAAACTGCTGTAACACCTAAGCAGCTCGGTCACCTCCCTGGTTATCCTGACCTGCAGGAATATCCGCTACACCATTTGAATAGTGTACCGGGATTGCAACAACACAAAACCCGGTAAGCTTATGAAAGCTCGTATAAGTAAAAGGAAAGAACTATTGCTTAATTCAATTCATAATTATTCCCACACACAACAACACTAAACAATTTCCACATCCACAAGTACTAACAATCTCAATCAACACCAATTCAATACATCAAGATAAACCCCAACTCACATCTTTCTACACAACTCTCAACATCGTATTTATAAAAATACGGTACTTGACAGACTAGAGCTCTAACTGAATCGTAGCCCGTCACCTGGCCTAGGTTATGGCATCCGACATATTTATCATTATCGTATTTCATCAATATGTATACCTATATACATATTTAGAACGTCCGATAATTCCACATACTCAACCAATCGTATCGCATCATCCACCCAGGATTAGAGCGTCCGATTACCCCACACCGGTCACTACGTCGACCCTAAACCCATAAATGACCACAACATATAGTATCACATACTGAAATCAACTCAATCAAGATACACCATATTATTATGGAATTACACAATTGAAATATAATCAATTCATCAATTCACTCAATCATATCATCACTCAACAATATATATTTTCCACGTAAATATATATATACGTAATTATCCACTCAGGAATGACCACTAATACCATCTATAGTTCACACAAGAAAATCCTGAAATTCATTTGTATAATTAAAATTCATTTTACTTACCTATGGACCGTGGTGATTCAAGTCCATGAAATTTTAAAACAAATATTTAATCCGCAAATATTTTTCACACAATTACTAAAAATAAATAAATTTAAAACGCTCGGTTCGTAATATGAACCATGTGAGTTTTACTCACCTCGAAATTCCCGTTGCGTCCTCAATATAATTATAATTAACGCCGAAATAGCCCACTCAAATAAAATCCGTCAATCACCTAATCAAATGTGATTCGAATTTAGCCAACAATTTCAACACATAAATTAACTACCATTTAACGGCCGGATTCTAATTTACATTAAGATCCGACGAGCGGTTTCTCACGAATCGCTCCTATAAATTACCGTTTTGCACATATACGAAGATCCAACGGTCGGATCTTCGCCCATGACCACACAAAGCCTCTGGGACAGTCATATGATCATCATAACAAATTTACAAGTTCATCTGACGGTCCTAATTTCACAGATCAAAAATCTAACGATCGAAATCGATCGAAATCACAAAATTCATAACTAATTCATACGATATCCGAAAAATGCGTATAATACGCCGAAATGATTGTATTGAAACATAGAATCATAAAATGGACAGAAACCAAATTTTAGACCTCCGGAGGTGGCCGGAAAGGGCCGCCGGAGTTAGGGACAGAGCCACCACCGACCACCACCAATGGTGTCGGGGCCGAGCTTGTCCCCTTCGTTTCATCATTTTGAGCAACTTTCATAACTAGCACAAGACCAAAAAATGACGGAAAGGAATCGAAAAGTACCTGTTTGGACCCAAAATGAGCATTTTGGCCTGACAAGGCACGTCTTGGAGAAATCGAGCCAATATCAGTGGCTCAAGCTATATATTGTCGACAAGTTCGAAATATATATTTAGAGGCTAAATAAAGCCTACTATGGAAGCGTGGAAATGAAAAATCAATTTTAGCACATTTTCCTACTTCGGCTAGGAGAAACCGAGCTAAACAAGGAAGGAGGGGCGGCAGACTAACCATCCGAACTTCAAATGAGTTGAAAATTTCCAGATTCATTCTAGACATCCCAATGATCATTTCTTATGAAGAGTGCTAGAGCTTGTTCGAAGTGGAAAACCTTCAAACAATCAGTCCAATTTTCTGCAGAAGCAAAACTGGAAAACTGGACCTGTAAGGAGTCCAGTAGCATTTTCGGCCCAACCACATGGAAATAAATTCTGAAATTTTACCACAATAATCTACATCCATGGTGGATCATTTCATATGAAGAAGTCGAAAGTTAAATATGAATTCTTAGTGGAGATAAAAATTAAAGGAATAAAGAAGTGTTAGTGAATTTGGCCTAACAAAATCCACTAAGTGTTAGTGAATTTGGCCTAACAAATCCACTAAATGTTAGTGAATACCCACTATGATTTGTTTAAAGGCCAAATAGTGTTGCTTGGAAGCCTATATATAGAGGCTACAACAAGTATCATCTCACCAATTCACTCATCAAAACATCTATAAGATGATCTAAGTTCTCTCTAGAGCAACCTCTCTAAGAGCAATTCCTCTCCTTCTCTTTCTCTTATCGGTGATCACACTCTAAGTTCTAGTCTCCTTAGGAGCCAACTTTCAGTATCACCAAATCCTCTATCAAAGTGCTTTGGTCCTAGTCTCCTTGGGAGCCGACTGTAGTACCACGACCACAACGGTTACGGAACCAGCCAAGCAAGGGTAACGCCCTCGCAAACCAGCCAAGTTAGAGTCACGCTTTAGCAAGTTCTCCTCACTTCCCAGTGGTTTTCGCTCTGCTCGATCTACAACATTGAGTATCGATTGTGATTTTGAAAAGGCTTAGCAAAAGTCCTCGCCACGAGGCACAAAGAACCCCACGACGAGGTTGGTGCTCTCCTCGTCCACAATCGCTCAGAAGAAGTCAGGTCAAGGGACACCCCAGACGACCACACCCGAACGGTGCTGGCACGCCCACGCAAGAAAAGAGACTGTTAACCAGCTCAAGAAAAACTGGAGCCAAACATTTTGGCACGCCCAGTGGGACCTACTGCGAGCTGTAAACCACACCACTATTAAGAAGATGAGGTTGGTAAGGGGTTGTGAATCATAACGGAATAGGTGAAGTCTCTTTTGTTAATATTGACCTAAACTCCTTATTGGTGCCTAGTTCAGGTCCATTAAGGTTAAGGGCGGTTTTTATTAACACTTATTGAACTGTCTTCACACTTATGATCTTTCTCATCTTAGTAAGTATAGCCTATGTGAAATGGTGTCTAGAAAGGGGACAATGTTCATAACAGGCTATTGAATCCAGAAGTGCGTGTAAATGGGCCTAAACCACTATGTGGGAGTAGTTCATGCCAAAATGGATTCTGCCTCTTTTGTTCGCCCTCCCCCACCTGGCCATTTCAGTAAGGTTGCCCAAAGGATTTGAAAGAAAGTTTGTGTCTAGGCGACTATACTTGGGCCGCAGGTCTAAACCTTGATTCACAGTGTCTTATTGAATTCAGCTACTTATTGAATTCAGACTTCCAAAAGCCATTGGGAAGTCAAGCATAAACCCTTATCAAAAGGTTTACGTTAACTGCCCGAAACATAAGACCTCCAGTTACAGACCGCACTCGCGTGCAGACTGTAGTGGTCTTTCCGAAGAACAGGTAATCCAAAGATTTTCTTCCCACCCTCCATCGACAGAGATGTCAACTGAACGAGGAGGAAATAGACATCCTACTACTGAAGGCGAGCAAGTTCCTGCCGCCCAACCTAATCAGGCTGGCGATACATCTTGCATCACCCAGGAAGCCACGAGCGCAGTTACAACTATTAACTTTGTGCCTATTCTCATTCCAGAAAATGCGACCATAGAAGAGCGGCTTAATATCCTTCAACAGAATTCTGCCGCATACCATGAGAAGATGGAAAAAGCCTTTGCGGAGGACCGTCGACGGTTTGATGAGTTCACGATCTCGATCAAGAGGCTTGAGCTAGGGGCACAACAAACACAAGGGCAATTGGATGGCATGAACCAAAAAATGCAGAAGAACCATGAAGAGCTGTTGGTCGCAAGCAAACACATTGCTTTGGAAGTCGCGACGATTCGCAAAGAAGGATCCAACGTCGTAACCCAGGTGGCCATGCAGAAGGCTGACCTCGATCAGGCCAGAGAGGTTCTACATAAAACACTGGGAGATCCTAGTGCCATTCTAGGCTCTCTAGGTCAGTCCCCCATATCTGCTAAGTACATACCACCAAATGCTCGCCGCGGCAGTACATCCACATGCGCTACTGCCGCATCAGTCAGAGGTAAAGAGACTACTCTGGCAGCGGGTGGGAAGAACAACGCCACGTCATCAGTCACGCAAGGGACCAGGACTTTGAAAATCAATGAAGGGGCCTTTGTTGATCATAGCCCGTTTCCCCAATATGACAGTGACGGAGTTGAATACGTGCACCATGATCCACCTCCAGCAAGCCATTATGGTATCGACCGGGTTGAAAGTCCAGCGAAGGTTACCGTAACCACAAAGGGTCAGCCAGCAGTGGGTTTTGCGTCGCATACGTCAACTCGACATAAAATGACCCACGAAGGTGGCCTGTCTTTGGTTAATTAAGCTTCACATGCACCACCGTTGATCTGGTCAGTTGAAGATACAGTGGTTCACCCGCCTCCTCCTGATCCAAGATATGTAAGGAGAGAGGAGGTAGAAGCAATGATCAGGGCTGCGAACCAGAGGCCTAACTTGGAGGAGGCATACCAGGGGCCCTTCCCACCACATATTACACAGACACCTTATCCTAGGGGATATAAGAACATTACGTTCTCTACTTTCTCGGGAGAGGAAGTCGAAAATGCCGCAGCCCATTTGGTTAGGTTTCGAGTACAGTGTGGCCAGTACCAGAACGATGACAATCTGAAATGTAATATCTTCGCTACTTCTCTATCGGGGTCTGCCTTCACCTGGTTCACTAAGCTGCAACCGGGATCAATTACGAGTTGGCCTGCGATGGAAAAGCTGTTCAAGGAAACCTTCGGGACTATCGAGTCTGAAGTAGATCTGGCTTCACTCACTCAGATGGCTCAGCAGCCAACTGAATCTGCTGTCATGTACCTTCAGCGCTTTCAGATCCAGAAAGGAAAGTTGAACGTGATTCTGCCGGAGAAAGAACTTATGAAGTTGGCAATCAAAGGCTTAGAGCCCCGCCAACGCAAAAAACAGCATGGAAGTATGTTCAATTCCATGGGGGAACTGATCACAGAAGTAGGAAGTTTCGAGCACTTGCTCAGGGAAATGGACGCTATGAAAAACGCCTCAAAAGAGACATACATCCCAGGGAAACGCCGAATAGTGGCTGCGCTCAGCCATCAATCCAGTCCCTTTGATCCTTACAACAAGAGTGAGGAATCTAGTACAGCAGAGGCTGACGAGTCTGAAGAAGACGAGATTGCTGCGCTGGAACTCACCGGAAAAAAGGCTTCAACACTAAAGCAACTGAAGTTGTGCAAAGAACCGGTGAAGCTCAAGTCGATGGTTTTCACCAAACCAGAGTTCGCAAGTTATACTTACGACGCGAACAAAGCGCATGAAATCTTGGATGAAATGATCTCCGCGAAGATGGTGAAAACCGACTTCGGCCCATTTCCCAAACCAGAGCAGCTCAGGGGGAAGAAATACTGCAAACTCCATAATATGTGGAATCATAATACAGCTGATTGTGTTAAGCTAAAGGATCAGATCCAAATCTGGTTAAATAATGGTAGTTTGCAAGTAGAGGTGCCAACAACAACAGCAGCGTTGGTGGACCTAGATCCCTTCCCAAATACCGGCATCAACATGGTGGACGTGGCATGGGGTGAAAAAGATCAGCAGAATCAAAGTCCAGACTATGCGGTTAAGGATTTGATAAGGGCTGGAGACAAAGCCGTGAAGCGGGAATCCAAGACTCGTTTACCCATTGTCCTATGCTCACGGTGCAAGGAAGAATGTGACACTCAAGCCCTGCATGAGGAAACATCCCAGACTGTCCAGTTTGGATCTCTGCCGCCAATACGGTTAGTATCATCCTCTAGAAACTTCCAACCATGCAGCCCAAGAGTACACAGTGGTTTAGAAACTCCTTCTCCAAAGGACTCAAACTTATTCAAAAAGTTGAAGACTGCGAGGGAAGAAGGGCAAGCAGATAAGCGGCAAGGGGTTTTTACCAGACCTTACATTCCGCCAGTATCAACATCCTCCATCAAAGAAGGGAGATGGTATATCCAAAAGAATGGCAAGGCGGTGGAGATGAGCTCTTCAAAGAAGAGAAAACTCCAACGAAGGTTTGGAGAAGCAAAGCGAACTTTGGAAGCACTAGATCAAGGACTAATCAAACCATCGCAATTACTGAAGCCTCCAGAAGAATATCAAAGACAATTGGAGGTACTGGCCTCCGAGAGATTCGTTTCCCCGCAAGTTCAGAAATCGCAGCCCAAAGTATTACGCCAAGGGCAAAAGCCATGTGCCCCCAAGATCAGCGCTCAGGAGAAATCCCTAATTCCAGCGAGGCAAGAACCGCCGCCAGCTCGTAAAGACAATGTTTGGCGGAGAATATCTCGTGAAGGAAGCAATAACGAGCCTTCCATCTTCGACAAGCTGGGGGGCAAAGACAATCGGTCCGCGATTGTGCAGAAAGTTCAAAACTTGGTGGTCACTCTCCCAGAGGAAGTGCGAGGGACGAAACAAATTTCAGAGTCATTGAACCAGATTCCTATAGTACAGGAGCACGAACAAGCCAAAGCGGTAGTCCCAGCAGAGAAATTCTTGGTTGCTTTCATGGTTAAACAGTTTAACGTCGATATCCCAGCAGATGAACCCAAGCTCAATCTTGATGATCACATGGACGAAACAGAAATGGTGGATATCTCTTGCAATATGGTTTATGTGCTCCTTGCTAAGTATGCATTACCAGTCGCTGCGCAGGAATGCATAGAAGCTGACGCAATTGGAGAACAGCAGTTGCAGATCAATTCAGCCGCAACAACGCCGGTGAAAGAAGCAGTGTCCCTTGAGACTGAAGATGCTAACAGCAAGAGTTTCTTCATGAGCTTCACAAGACCCACACCTGCCATGGTACAACACATGCGACCTTTGTATATCACAGTAGAAATTAATGGGACTAAGGTCAGCAAGATAATGGTTGATACCGGCGTGGCTGTGAATGTCATTACTACAAGGACCATGCAGCTTTTGGGAATCAAGAAGGAGAAGATCCAGTCTACCTCTCTCACATTGAAGAACTTCGCGGGCACAGTAACTAAGACGTTAGGTTTACTGTTCCTAAAAATCAAGGTGGGTCCCTCAGAAAGCGTTTATGCGTTCTTTGTTACGGATTGTTACGCGGCCTACAGAAGAGATTGGATTCACCGAAGCTATTGTGTTCCATCAACACTCCACCAAGAGCTGATTATGTGGAATAGGGTGACAAATAAGGCTGAGATAATTAAAGCAGATCCCCGCCCTTTTTCTGTTTCCGCGAATTACGTAGATGCCAAGTACTACTTGGAGCCAATTACTCCATTGCAAGTCGGTAGCATCGACAATAAGGGCCGCCCCACAGGGGTGACGGCTTCTGAGTTGGCACAGTGGGGACTCACGCTTGCAAAAGAAGACCTAGCCGAGGCCCGGCCATGCTGTGCCCCGCACAATGGGTAATTAATGGATTACGACCTTCCAGAGGAAGGGATAGAGGCCTTCCATTCCTTGTACGAGAGGCTATCCTCATACTTGGTGGAAAAAGAGGCCTATGATCGAGTTGCGACCTTAGAAATTGTTTATGAAGAGTTCATGGACTAAGAAGAGGAGGAAGAAGAGATTCAGCTTGCTCCAGCGGCATTGGATGACACACCTCCGAAGGTTAGGGACCCTACTGAAAAGGTCAATCTGGGAACAATTGATGAGCCTATAGAAGTGGCTATCAGCACTTACTTAGAGCCTAATGAGAAACAGAGGCTCATCCTGCTAGAATTCAAGGACTGCTTCGCGGAAAAATACGAGGACATGCCAGGCCTATCACCAGACTTGGTATGCCACCAACTACCAACGCTACCTGATAAGAGGCCTTTGAAGCAAGAGCTGCGAAGAATGAACTCAGAGACCCAAGTACTGGTCAAAGAGGAAGTTGAAAAGATGCACAAGTCGGGCATTATCAGGGTAGCCAAGTACAATCAATGGCTGTCCAATATAGTGCCTGTTCGCAAGAAGAATGGCAAGATGAGGGTCTGCGTGGATTACAGAGACCTTAATTTAGCTACACCTAAAGACGTCTACCCCATGCCGGTGGAGGACATGTTGGTAGATGCAGTTGCAGGGCACGAACTGTTGTCTTTCATGGATGGCACAGCGGGATATCACCAGATACCGGTTGCAGAGGAAGATAGACACAAGACCGCATTCCGCTGCCCTGGGTTCACGGGAGTTTTTGAATATGTGGTCATGCCTTTTGGACTGAAGAATGTCGGAGCAACATATCAGAGAGCCATGAACCTGATCTTCCACGACATACTTGGGAAGATCTTAGAGGTTTACATTGATGACGTCGTCGTGAAGTCTAAGAAGAGTGGAGATCACTTCACGGATCTCAGAAAAGTTTTCGAGCGCATGCGACTACACAAGCTCAAAATGAATCCCGCCAAGTGCGTTTTTGGAGTTCAGGCAGGCGATTTCCTGGGATTCATTGTCCATCAAAGGGGCATTGAGATCCCTGAGGATAAGGCAAACGCGGTCATCAACGCATCTTCCCCGCGAACAAAGAAAGAATTACAACGACTACTGGGTAAGATCAACTTTTTGCGACGTTTCATTTCTAACTCTGCAGGCAAAATCCAGCCCTTTTCCCCACTGCTGAAGTTGCAAGGACAGAACGAGTTTGTGTGGGAACCTAAACATCAAGAGGCTTTTGACAAAATCAAGGCCTATCTGGCGAGCCCGCCAGTGCTTGTTCCTCCCAGAGCTGGATTTCCATTAAAGTTGTATGTTTCAGCAGTTGAGGCTTCCATTGGCAGCCTCCTCGCTCAGGATGATGAAGAGGGTGTCGAACATGCCATCTTTTACCTCAGTAGGACACTCACAGATTGCGAAACAAGGTACACTCCAATGGAAAAGCTGTGTCTTACATTATACTTCTCAGCATGCAAGTTGCGGCATTACATGTTGTCCTTTACTACTTGCATCATTGCTCAAACCGATCTAGTCAAGTATATGTTATCGCGACCTATCTTGAGAGGCCGTATTGGCAAGTGGGTGCTCGCCTTATCGGAATTCTCATTACAGTATGTCCCACAGAAAGCAGTAAAGGGGCAAGCCATTGTGGACTTTCTGGCACATCACCCTATGCTAGATCTCCCCGCGGTTAGAGATTTAGAGGTCGCTGTCACAAATTTAGATCGCCCAGAGTACGCCACACTGTATCAAGCCACAGTCTCACTCCAGCCCTGGGTTTTATATTTTGACGGGTCAAGAACGAATACGCTAGCAGGAGCAGGAATTACACTAGAGAATCCGGCTGGAGATCACTTTTCGTACTCATTCTAGTTGGAGTTTCAATGTACCAACAACCAAGCAGAATATGAGTCCTTAATCATAGGCCTAGAAGTACTGCTGGAAATGGGAATTAGAGATGTACAAATACTTGGCGATTCTCTCTTGGTTATCAATCAGTTGTGCAATGAGTTCAGATGCAATAGCTTCACATTGGTCCCTTATTGGAACAGGACATTAGAACTGTTGGACCAATTTGATAACGTACATCTTGAGCACATTCCTCGCGAGAGAAATTTTGCCGCGAACGAGTTGGCCCGGCTGGCAACAGGGGTAACATTGAGATATGGCGTGCGGGAGAGAATCCTTAAAGTCGAGCGTCGCACCCTTCCTTCTTGGATGGTGAGAAGAGATCCTCCAGACGATACGTCAGTCGCAACCCTGGAATCCATTGACGTGGATTGGCGCATCCCTTTGATCAATTATCTCAAGCATCCTGATCAGACCACAGATAGAAGGATTCGCTATCTTGCCCTCAACTACTTCCTCAGAGGGGATGAACTTCGCAGACGAGGAGAAGATGGCATGGATTTCAGATGTGTTTATGGCCACGAAGCTAAACAACTCATGCGCCAAGTTCATTCTGGCATTTGTGGAGCTCACCAAGCAGGTCCAAAGATGCGATGGTTGCTCAGACGACATGGATATTTTTGGCCCAGTATCTTGAAGGATTGTATCGCGTTCGCTAAAGGTTGTTTGGACTGCCAAGCTCATGGGCCGGTCCAGCATGTTCCTAATATTCCAATGCAGCCCATTATACAGCCTTGGCCTGCAAGAGGATGGGCGCTGGATTTAATTGGGATGATTCACCCACATTCATCACTTCAACATAAGTTCATCATCGTTGCGACTGATTTCTTTACAAAGTGGGTTGAAGCAGAACCTTTGAAGGAAGCATCTGGTGGCACGTTGCGACAATTTCTATTTAGAAACATCATCTGCAGATTTGGGATCCCAGAAGTTTTTGTTTCGGACCGGGGGGCAGCTTTCATGGGTGGTGAAGTTGATAAACTGGCAAGAGAATGGGGAATACAGTTCATCCATTCCAGTCCGTATTATGCTCAGTCTAACGGTCAAGCGGAGGCCAGCAATAAGATCATTATCAATTTGCTGAAGAAAATGTTGGAAGCTAATCCACGACAGTGGCATGAGACACTTTATGAAACTCTTTGGGCCTACCGCACCTCTAAGAGGAATCCCACCGCGACAACACCTTATGCTTTGATGTTTGGCCATGATGCAGTCCTGCCATTGGAAGTCAACGTCCAGTCATTACGAGTTCAAGAGCAACATCATCTCATTGGAGAAGACTACGTTCAGGCTATGTGGCAGGAACATGAAGACCTTAGCGAAAAGCGCTTGGAGGCTTTAGATAATTTGGTCATGGAAAAGCAACGAGTCGCTCGTGCCTATGACAAGCGGACGCGGGGAAGGAGTTACAGCAAAGGAGAGTTGGTTTGGAAAGCAGTTCTCCCCCTTGGCGAAAAATTAGATGGTCGCGGCAAATGGACTCCAAGATGGGAAGGCCCGTACATCATCTATAAAATCTTAGAGAAAGGAGCTTTTCATCTCAAGGACCTAGATGGAGATGTCCATCATAACCCTATCAATGGGAGATACTTGAAGAAATACTTTCCCAATGTTTGGGACTCGGAGGAGTCGTAGACAATTTATTCGCATGAGACATGGGGGACAATTCTAGTGTTCCTACACTCGCAAAGCCCATTTATGAAGGCCTATTTTTAAGGCCCATAATCATTTCTTCGCTATGTCTAGCAACACTAGGGGGCAACACTATACCATACTAAGCCTAAACCCGCCCACTGGGCAACTTTGTATATAAATATTCATGCTATTTTATTAAAAAAAAAAAAAATTATAGATACAACTCTTAGAGGACAATTCTAAGTGTTCCTACACTCACGAAGCTACTAAGCCGAGTCAGCGGCTCCGAAAGGTTTTTCCAGCTTTGCCTTGCAGGAAAGGCTGAGCTCAAGGGAAGTGTAAGAGCCACCACCATGACCGCCACCTCCATCGGAAGTAGTTTTCATTTTGCTAAAGATTTCCTCACCATACACAGGAAACAGTGAAAGGGTTTCAATCTCCTGGTGATCTTTTCCTCTTTGTTCCATGAAAGTTTGTTCTACATTCATGTCAAAGAAAGTAGAACTATTTCCCGCTCCAGCTGAGATTGAACAATCCCTAGCACTATTCTCCATGTTCATAGATCCATAACAGCCATAGTTCCCCATCTGCCTGTTAAAAGCAGTCATCACACCAGCGGAAGAAGCAGAAGCAAGTGCAGAAGATCCAAAGTTAATATACTGATCCTTATGTTTCCAATTGGTAACATTATCAGCACCAACAAGCCCTGATCTTTGCATGGGCACATGAACATCCGAAGTGGACCTCTTTTTCTGCTTCTCCCGAGCCCTTTGGTTCACGAACCAATAATAGACGTTCTTGACCTCGATCTTGCCGTACCATTTCAGCTGGAGATAGATCCTCTGAATCTGCTCTATAGTTGGGGATCTTTCGCCCTTGTTGTAGAAAAGCTCCTTGAGGATTCTTATCTGATCTGTAGTAGGAATCCACCTAGTACTGCTCCTCCTGCGAAGCATGTTAGCACTACTCCCGGCTGCTTTGTTACTTCCTCCATCCTTAGTTGGATGCCGTTTTTGTGGTTCCATTGGTGATGGATTGAGAGAATGCAAAAATTGAAGAGTGGTGATGATGAGTAATTAAGAAAGATTGATGTTAGAAATATTCGAGTTGATGAAACGATTTTGGGATTGGAAATTTGGGTTTATAATGTGGAGGAAGATATAGGTATGCAAATATCCGCCCTTGGATGGACGGTCAAAGAGAAGAGTCAAACTAAGTGTCAGTAAAGCGTGATTAAAGTTGCCATAAATCTCGGAAAGAATGGATTAGCAGCATGTGAGGGAACCGAACGGTTTTCGAGGAGGTAATTGTTCTTTTCACGAGATTATTTTTTCACGGTGGAATTTTCAACAGCTAATTAATGCAACTTGAGTTGGGGCTAGCAAGTGGATCCAAAAGATAAATATTTTCTCAAAACCCTCATCGCGAGGCTCGTTTTAACGCAGAACATATTTTAAAAGTATATATTGTTTTCAATATACAACTATGGGGGCCTATATTTGAGGCCTTACGAGACACAATTCTTGGCTTCTCACTGATATTGGAATATCAGGATAAAAAATATTATTGTATTCATAAAGTGGCTTTGCGGCCAAAAGCAGTACATTCATTACAAAGCCAAAGGTGGCTAAAATACAAAAACAGGAATCCTCGGATATCTTTTGAATCTTTCCTCAAGTGGAAGCAGCTATGGAATCCAATGTCAAGTTAAACAACGCCATTATACCAAGGAGAGGCAAACTTCAGGGAAGGAAAAAGAGAAGTAACGGAGCCTCCGCGCCCCATTTACATGGAAGCGGTAGAGGAATACAACATAGGCTTGGCCAACACCATTATCCATGAGAAAGGGAGACTCCAGTGAGAGAAAATGGAGCATCCAAGCCCCCTCAATTGGAAGCAGCTATGGAATCCAACGTCGGTTGAGCCGCGCCATTATCTCCGGGAAAGGCAGAGAGTGAATGAACCGAATATCAGCTTGAGTCTCTGCACCCCCTCTAGCCATGGTAACCACCATTAGTTGGACGTGAAGTATAGGAACAGCCTTTCTGTAGCTTGAGCCCATTCCTTCAAAGAGCCCATCCCTTCTCATCCCTCTAAGATTCTTTCAAGAAGAGAAAGGGGGAGAAGGAGGTGAGAACCAAAGCCCTTTCCATCTGGAGGGCACAACATGGGCCGGATCCAGAAGGAAGGAAACAGAGGAGGAAAGATGAACCACAAAGTGGCCTTCCTCCCTTTCTCCGTTTCGCTCCGCGTGTGGGATCCTAACAAAAATGATCTCGCATGATCGTGGATCCCACACTCGGAGCCCCCTCGCGTTTCTAAACCAATCTGAAGCCTGGCATTGTTATTGCAAAATTCCAGAAGGGCGAAATAAGGGGTTGCCTAAGATTACGCCATAAGGCCTAACCCAGGCTTAAGATTACGCCATAAAGCCTAAAAATTTAGAGGCTAAAGGTCATTTCATGAGGGGAAGATTTGTGAAGAAGGAGAAAAAGAAGCATGAACTGAAAGGACATTTCTTGAATATTTCAGAAAAGTTGTGAGTATTCCCTTCCCAAAATACAACTATTTATAGGGACTTCAGGCAAATCCCCACCCTTGGATGAAGCTCAATTTCAAAACTGATGACAGTAAATCGAGATTAGTGATTCCAAATCTCGAGAAAAAAAGGGACTAGCAGCATGTGAGGAGACCGAACGGTTTTCGAGGAGGTAACTGTTCTTTTCATGAGATTATTTTCTTTACGATCGTTGTTTTTCAACGAGTGATTAATGCCTTAAATCTCGGAAAAGAAGAGATTAATAGCATGTGGGAAACCGAACGGTTTTCGAGGGGGCCTACAGAGATTGACTCGCAAAGCTCAATTTCAAACAAAGTTCTTCCACGTGGCGTTTCGCCGCAATGGCACCAGCTTCGGCCTGAGTGGCCCGTTCTCTGATACGGGCCAGGTTACGGCCCATTTCTTCAGAAGCAGCCAAAGGTTCATCGAGTTGAGCTTCTTCTGCAACAATCGCATTCTCAACAAAGGCTAAATGGGCTTGGAGATTCTCGATTTGAAGTTTGAAGTCGGACCTTTGGATTTGTAGTTCCCGTAGGCGGATGGCTCGCTCATTTAAAATATCGCGGGAGAGGTCCATTTCTTGAGAGACACTATTCAAAGCCTCTTGAGCGTCGTGAGCCTGGGTGTTCATGGCCGATTGACGTCGGCGGGCCATATCAAGTTCATTCAGCAGAGAGTCGATAGCACTAAATTGCCATGAAGTCAAAGCTTTCTCCCGGTGGAGATACCTTTGAGCTTCTAAGACTCGCGGGAGGATGTCAGTCTCCAATACCCAAGGACCTAGATGTTCACGAAGCACCAACTTAGCCTCATCCACAGTAGAAGGAGGAGTTACCTCCAACACCCTCATCAATCTCTCGAATCTGGTAGGAGGAGGAGGCGGGGGAGGCGCCACAGGATCACGAACCACCACTGCAAATGGGTGGACAGCTTCCTCAATTTCTTCATCTTCAACAGGTTGGTCTGTCCCTTCAGTCGCAGGAGAATCTGGAAACTCAACTCGCGGCTCACCATAGACAAGTGGAGCAGATTCAAGCATAGAGCCCTCAGCTCCGACGGTTGTCTCATTTATTCGCAAGACTTGGGGGGCACCACCTCCGTCAGTATCATTTTCCATCTCTGGGGCGACTGTCCCGCCGATAGAACCCTCAACTTTTGCAGCCACCTCTTCAGAAATGTCAGAGAGCGGGGTTGGATCAGAAAGGGAAATGGAAAACATTGGCCAACAGTGGCTTACCTCTCGAGTTGTCGGGTCAATATCTGGTATGTGGTCTCCAAGAGGAAGAGGCCTCACCTCATTCACCTCGTGGACCTCTAGTGCCGTGAGAATCTCTGTCGTCATCAGTTCCTCGTAAGCGGCAGAAGCCTCAGAGTGGCCTTCCACGCTTTCATGCTCCGAGGACTCATCATCGGAGATCGTTATTAAAATGGTAGGACCTTGCAGATGCTCTTTAGATGTGGAAGACGAAAGAGGCGCCACGGGGTTAGTTGATGCTTGAACTAGCGAGAGAGTTGGCTCTTCTGCAGCGGCTGAGGATCTAGCCTCTCTCAGGCGAGAGGGATCAGTGGTCTTCTGACGAACCTGTCAAAAGATACATAATGAAGATCCTGCCTAGATTCTAAAATTTAAATAGAATAAGACGGGGCCGGAGTTTACCAATCGCATTCCCAGAGATTCGTCATCTTCAAAACTCTCTTCGAAGGATTGAGCTCGATCGCGTTTGCAAGCAAAGAGAGCAGTGGCCTGCACGACAAAAGAATCACAACTCAAAAAGGGGGAAAGAACCAAAAATGCAAGTTTGGGATCGTTCTTAACCAAATTACCTCAGCAGAATCTTCATCATAAGAAGATTCTCCCTCAGGAGTCCCCTCTGCTATTGCCTTTTGTTTCCCGGCCTGAACAGAGGCTATCTTGCTCCGGGTAGTTTGCTGCAAAACATACTCAGGAATAAGAGCGGGAAAATCAAGACAAGGAAAAGGAATGGTGAAGAAAGACAAAAACTTACTGTTGCCCTAGGCTCATGGATTTGTATCCCTGCACACGATGAGCGAGAAGGTAGAATAAGTCGCCGAGGTTGTGCTGTAGGGTTGGAGAAGCGCTCAAAAATCTTGCGGTCCTCCGGACCAGGACTACTCATTCCACGAAAGATCTGGACGAAGAGTTCGTCATGTGGCAGGTCCCAACAGTTCACAGACACTTCTTTCCACCAATCAACATAATCATTGTCGACATCATTGAGGGGATACAGCGCTCTGACCCAAGGGGGAATCACTATCAAAGTAAACTGACTCTGAAAGGAGGCAGACCCAGGTGAGGCTAATCTCCGCCAAGAGGTGTAGTAATTGGCAGAATCAACCAGAGGCCAGGGTAACAACTGGGCCAACCCAAATTGGCGAGCAAAGTGGTTAGGGGCATAGAGCTCATAACTTACGCGGTCGGTGGTAAGACGAATATCCGAGCAGGAGATGGCTCAACGAAAGGCCAAGAGGGCTCTTTCGTTATGATCGCGTCCACTGGGCAGAAAGCCATCATCAAGGGGAGGAGGGAATCGCCTAGAAAGGACTATTTTTGGGTCCGGCATCTCTCCCAACAAGTACAAGTAAATAAAACACTCGGTGTAGGGTGGAGCTCGATGCCTTATGTTGCCACAAAGCCAGTTCCCCAAAAGGGAATCGACTGGAGGTTCCTTTGGAATATCACCGCGACGGAAGCGAGGGAAATAAATCTGCAACCAAAAGGCAAGGATCCAGAATGGATCACTAATGTCGGTATCAAAGGGGCGCATTACAGCTCTATAAAGGGAGCGATATAACGAACCCAATACAGGTTGCCCAAGGCCAACGCAAATACCATTGTAGAGAGCAGTGGCCAGAGAATTCCAGCGCCCAGTAGGTTTGTTGGAAGAAGTGCAAAAGATAAATTTGCAAAGCCAGAATTCCAGGAATGTGATACCTCCTGTATGGCCACACTGGGTGCTGTAATAATCACGCCAGACAGGGTAGGATTTACTGTGATGCCCCCGACCAGCCATATCCATTCTCGAAGAAAATTGAATACCATCAAACTGACCATGCACATAGGGGTCAAAATCAATGGGCAACCCCGTGATGGTAAGAACATCCAGCAGAGTTATGCTCATCTGCCCAAACCGGAAATCGAATGTATTGCTGGAAGTGTTCCAGAAGCAAAGAGCAGTGGCAAGTTGTGCAGGGCTAGTATTATGGGGAAGACAGAAGCATAGATCGATGGTTTGGGTGATACCCACCGCATCCCATCAAGCCAAATCTCTCACTCGGACCTCCTGATACCAAACCTTTTCCTCGAGAGTGATGGTAGGCGAGAAGCCCACTTTCCTCCTTGGTCCCCAACTGCTAAAATCACCAGGCACCTGCCGAAGAGCCACTATGGGACGGCGGATGGGAAGCCCATAATAGGCCATAGCATCATCTGGCAAACGATCGCGAGGTGTGGGACCCAAACCCGCTTGACTATCACCTCCACCAAAGCTCATCAGTCGACTTCTCTCCTCTCTGGTCTGACTTCTACATCGAACACTCATGTTAGTCCGCCATGTGAATGTGGCTTTCTCAGTGATTTCATCTGCCTGATCGATAACGAATGGTTTCTTGGATGTCATTTCTGGGTCACAAGGAACACTTCTCCATTACACCTTGATTTATAGCTCAAGTGTTTTTGGAGATTAATTTATTAGCTGGGCCAGTGAGTGGCCCTAGTTGATAATTAATGAATCACTATTCTATCTTGAGAATCGCATCTAAGGCGACAGTGAAGATATTCCACCTTTTCCTACTACCGCAGGGCCAGCATAGTGGCCTGATATATTTTTTTTTAATAAAACATGATTAAAACCAATGCGGTTTTAGATGCTAAAGTTGTAGCAAATATGGTGGTTTCATTTCGTCACATGTCATGATGACGATAGCCATGATTCAATCATCCTCTTCAGCATAAGATTCGCGAAGGATTAAATGGCAGCAAACAGTTTGCTATTCAACATCTTATTTTGCCAAGTACTATAGGCCTTGATCAAACTTGATCTAGCAAGCAAAAAGGCTCCAAACACCTACATTTGAGAAAATCAACAGAGAGCCAGCGATCAAGGCAGATACTTGCTGCTATACACATGGCGAAGCTACCACCAAAGAAGAGAAGGATCCTCATTCGCAATCAAAAGCAGTCTCCTTCGCATGGGGGGCACGCTAAAGTTCTGATATCCTACAACCTGCCTAAGTTTCGCCAATTCACTGCATACCAGACATCAGATACTGGGACAATAAAGTTGGCAAAGAAAGCATCAGTTTATGACAAAGGCAATTCAGATTGTGGCATCCAAGCTTTATGGCCTATTTAGAGGCCTATATGGAATCAATCAAGTAATTTTAGTCAAGCCAATACAAGTGGCTTCAGAGCAACGATATTATACGAGTGGTACTGATTCAAGACCTCTTCAATCAAGACGAAGACCTTTGACTTCGAGGTCTAGGGGGCAATGTTTGGACCCAAAATGAGTATTTTGGCCTGACAAGGCACGTCTTGGAGAAATCGAGCCAATATCAGTGGCTCAAGCTATATATTGTCGACAAGTTCGAAATATATATTTAGAGGCTAAATAAAGCCTACTATGGAAGCGTGGAAATGAAAAGTCAACTTTAGCACATTTTCCTACTTCGGCTAGGAGAAACAGAGCTAAACAAGGAAGGAGGGGCGGCAGACTAACCATCCGAACTTCAAATGAGTTGAAACTTTCCAGATTCATTCTAGACATCCCAATGATCATTTCTTATGAAGAGTGCTAGAGCTTGTTCGAAGTGGAAAACCTTCAAACAATCAGTCCAATTTTCTGCAGAAGTAAAACTGGAAAACTTGACCTGTAAGGAGTCCAGTAGCATTTTCGGCCCAACCACATGGAAATAAATTCTGAAATTTTACCACAATAATCTACATCCATGGTGGATCATTTCATATGAAGAAGTCGAAATTTAAATATGAATTCTTAGTGGAGATAAAAATTAAAGGAATAAATAAGTGTTAGTGAATTTGGCCTAACAAAATCCACTAAGTGTTAGTGAATTTGGCCTAACCAAATCCACTAAGTGTTAGTGAATTTTGCCTAACCCACTATGATTTGTTTAAAGGCCAAATAGTGTTGCTTGGAAGCCTATATATAGAGGCTACAACAAGTATCATCTCACCAATTCACTCATCAAAACATCTATAAGATGATCTAAGTTCTCTCTAGAGCAACCTCTCTAAGAGCAATTCCTCTCCTTCTCTTTCTCTTATCGGTGATCACACTCTAAGTTCTAGTCTCCTTAGGAGCCAACTTTCAGTACCACCAAATCCTCTGTCAAAGTGCTTTGGTCCTAGTCTCCTTGGGAGCCGACTGTAGTACCACGACCACAACGGTTACGGAACCAGCCAAGCAAGGGTAACGCCCTCGCAAACCAGCCAAGCTAGAGTCACGCTTTAGCAAGTTCTCCTCACTTCCCGGTGGTTTTCGCTCTGCTCGATCTACAACATCGAGTATCGATTGTGGTTTTGAAAAGGGTTAGCAAAAGTCCTCGCCACGAGGCACAAAGAACCCCACGACGAGGTTGGTGCTCTCCTCGTCCACAATCGCTCAGAAGAAGTCAGGTCAAGGGACACCCCCGACGACCGCACCCGAACGGTGCTGGCACGCCCACGCAAGAAAAGAGACTGTTGACCAGCTCAAGAAAAACTGGAGCCAAACAGTACCAATTACAGTCGGAGGCCGGAAAAATTCCAGAAACCGGCGAGCTTGAAAACCGACGTGAAAACTGCAACCTCAGGCCCCGATCCCTTCTGGAAACTTGTTCAGAACTTCCTTGCGAACTCAACAAGCCAAGAATCACAAGAAACGATCGTGTATAGCTCGAGATATCTTGATCGAAAGTTTGGTTGTTTCGATCCGTTCGGGTCGAGCTCCAACGAACGTGAAAACGTTCGACCCAGTTCCGGTCCTTCTTGGTGCTTGTAGAGGAAGTTGAGGCGAGCTCAATGAGCCAAGAATCAAGTGAAATGGTGGTGTGTAGCTCGAGATATCAAGATCGAATCGAAAAGGATAGTTTTCGGTTCGGGCCGTGCCGCCGCTGCTACAGGCCGCGCCGCCTTGTAAAACTGCCTCTGGAAGCTTCAAGAGGTTGAGTCGATGTAGAGGAACGAGTTTCACTTGGTTTGGTGGTCGAAAACGCAAGGAGCTAGTTTTGGTTCGTTTTCGGGTCCGGTTGTTTCGGGCTGTTTCGCCGGCTGTGGAGGCCTTGCCGGTGGAAGCGACGTCGTCCAGGAGGTAGAGCAGCTCGAGACGAACGCCTGGGACTTGGTTTGAGGTCGAGAGGTGGCCTGTGGAGGGAGAACAATTATGGTGAACCTTGCTCTCTTGTTCGGTCGTTTTTGGTCGAGGAACGGAGGTAGGGGATGATGAACAGTACCTTCCGAAAATGGAAAGAGGCCGGACCAAAATAGAAGGCTTCTGAAAAATTAGCTAGGGTTTTTCCTATTTATACAAGTTTCAGAAAAACTTCTAAATTCGATAACTAATTCAGAAAAAATCCGATCTTCGTGTTCCGCACATGTACGGACTCGTAACGACGAACTCTACAACTTTCATGAAGGAAATTTCTCTAAATTTTGTACGTAGAAAAAGTCGATTTCTCAAACCGAGCATTTCGAGCTTTTCGTTAAAAAAATAATCGTTTCAAAACTTCGATAAATGTAAAAGTGAATTATTATCAAACAATAATCGTGAAATCGCATAATAATCGTTCAACACAATTACTCGAATTTAAAATGAAAATTGCGGGTATTACACCTATGTATATAAAAGATTATATGTATAATGTTTTAGAGTATAAAGAAAAATATATAGCTGGGCTCGGACTGTCCTTGTTCTCTTGGTAAGCCCAACAGAAAAAAAGCTGGGTTCGAACCGGGTCATAATTCTAGGCAGCTTTTATGCCACAGAAATGCTCTTTCACTAGCGTACAAAATGTGCCCAGAATGTTACGTGGCATGCTCATTGATTTTGTGTACATTTTAAATATTGCAAAACTATACAGTGGTTTATATTGTGCCACAAAAACATCGAAATATCAAGAAGCAATTGTTAGTGTGTGTATCAATCGAAAAGAAATTGTTAGTGTCTGCGTTCAAATATGAACTCATTATTGAACCGTCTTTTTGTTACCTTTTGCATCAACTTGTATTCGTGCAGTACTTGTTTTGAATCTGGGTGTGCCATGTGTGGTTCACATCTCCAACACTTGTGTGGACGACTCATACACTGAGGTCTGAATTAGACCCAAGAGAAAGTTCCAAGCTAGGACATGTGTTTTGTACGTATTCCAATTATGTAACTTGTTGAGCCCCAGATTCATTGTATGCATGGGGAGACATCCAAGTTTCGGTGAGCTCAGTTTAGTATAGTTGAATTACTTTGTTTAAGTAAGTTTATGTGTGTTTAATTCTTTTCTAAATATGACGTACAATAGATGTTTGATGAAATATATATTTTAAAAGAACAAAATGAATAAAATATCATATAAAGAGAGTTTCTTATTTGACCATTGGTGAATGGTAAGATTTTTCCACTGCTGGCGTTGACAACCTGAGTTCTACATTATGTTTGGCCATATGAAACAGAATATGCTTGATAGTAGAATCACATTACTCCTAGTACACTATGCAACAATTACATTGAATGTTCTGTTATATTCTGTGTTGTATAAATATGGTTCTCAAGCTTTTGAAAATAGCTAGGTTGGTCTTACTTGACCAGTTAAATCTCTACATGTGTCGGTTTGTGTGCGAGCTCTAATGCAATTTGATGTCATAGACTGAGGTAGGCTCCAACATTATCTTCAACATCACAACGTACACAAACAGAGACGTGGTCACTCTAATTGCCCATCAACTAAGCTCACACACCATATCCACATCTCTCAGTAAGATTGAAACTACTGGTCTCACACACACCTCTAGTTCCCACCTTAAATTGGGTTTGTGAGAAAAGATAGTAGTCTTCTGCAAGAGCAATTATAACTCCAGATAAACAATGGCTCAAACCATGTTGCTCATGTCTAGTAGCAGTGTGGCTAAAACCAATGTGGTTGATTTGAAGTCATCGGACCCTTTACTTCAGCTACAAGTTCAGAGACTTAGACCCAAGCCATTCTCTCAGCTTGTGATCTGGCCACTCCCTTCTTCGACCACTTCGTTGAGATCATCAGGTGTGGTTGCTCTCTTCAAATCGAAAACCAAAGCCCCTGCCAAGAAGGTATTCATTTGTTTAGTGTACAGTATATGCTTTCTCTGTTTCTGTTTGTAACCAAAACATAACGTTATCTGCATTTGTTTGATTTGGTTTCGTTTTGTTGTGTTGTCTTGATTACCAATTGATTAGGCACCACCGCCGAAGCCCAAAGTTGAATCTGGTATCTTTGGAACATCCGGAGGCATTGGTTTTACAAAGGAGAATGAGCTCTTCGTGGGTCGTGTTGCCATGATTGGTTTTGCTGTGAGACATTCTTCATTTTTTTTACTTGTCATTTACAAATAACTGAAATAAGTTCTTTCCTATAAACCCGCTTCCATGTCCATGTGCCTCTGTGATACACCATTTGTTTTCTCTTTTGCTTGATTTTTGTGTTCTCCGAATGTTTATTAGGATGAGAAAAAAGTTGCAATAATCAGTTGTATAGATTATCATATTTCCATCGGTCACAGTACCATACAGTAAAACCGAATTAAGAATATTGTATAACTAGTTACATATTCCAATGAAGATTAGTGAAATTGATGGTTAATAACTTGTGATGAGTTTTGGAGACTTTTCTTAAACCTTTTCTAAATCTATTTGTCTCGAACTTTTTGTCCTTTAAATCATAACTTTTGAGCATAATTAATTGTCATTAGCCTATGCAATCGTCCAACCATAGCTTCAGGCTTCATGTATGGTTTATTTCGTTTCTTGGTCATGCAATAAACAATAAAAAGAGAAAATGCTACTTACTACAATTTATCTAATAGGCTTTGATTAGCAAGAGAAAAATTGCATGTGATTCATATCCGTAAAGACTGTAATAGAGAGATACTCTAATTTATTTATGGAATTATTTAGTTTTCACTGACATCTTAAAATTTATCATAACTTATCTCAATAATATTGAAAAATTAATCCAACAAAATTTCCACTTCTTCAACCACCGTAATCTATGTTACTTAAACTATACTTCATGGATAGCTCAAGCTCACTAAGTTCTGTACATACTAAATGTATAGTAATCATTCATATTATTATCATGATACGTCCTGTCATGTTCTTCGAGTGATTCTACAAGCACAAAACATACTCGAATATTGAGTACTCGTGCAATTTACATTATTTTTCTTTCAAACCTTATTGCATATTGCAGGCATCCTTGTTGGGAGAAGCAATTACAGGAAAAGGAATTCTTTCACAATTGAATTTGGAGACTGGAGTTCCAATCTATGAAGCTGAGCCTCTTCTTCTCTTCTTCATCCTTTTCACTCTGCTTGGAGCCATTGGAGCTCTTGGTGACCGTGGTAGCTTTGTGGATGATCCTCCCACCGGAATCGAGGGGGCGATTATCCCTCCAGGGAAAGGTATCAGAGCTGCCTTGGGTCTCAAGGAAGGAGGTAACCAGTTTGCACTTCATCATAGTTTAATCTTCAGTCAACCTAGGATATAGGCCATTTAACGGTGATGTTCTTTCATGTTGTTGTCGCATACTTGCTATTAAAATGAATCACACATTAAACTAGACTTTATCAGATGAATGATTTAAATTGATAGTTTGACAATGTAACACAAATGACATATGTTTTAGTTTGACGGGGCATGACGTGGATAATTTCTAAACTCTTTTGGTGTCAAACACAGGTCCTCTGTTCGGATTTACCAAGGCGAATGAGCTATTCGTAGGGAGATTGGCACAGTTGGGATTTGCATTCTCTCTAATAGGAGAGATCATCACCGGGAAGGGAGCTCTAGCCCAATTAAACATTGAGACTGGAGTCCCCATCAATGAAATCGAACCTCTTGTGTTGCTTAACGTCGTCTTCTTCTTCCTTGCTGCAGTGAACCCCGGGACCGGTAAATTCATCACAGATGAAGGTGAAGAAGAGTAGGAAACTTGTCGACCAAAAACAGAGTAGGGAACTTTATTATGCTCACAAGAATCATTTGAAATCATGTATGAGATAGATAATACTACTCTTGATCTCTTCCTTTCTCTAATTTTTGTCTCATCAATCTTCTATCTCTTCCCTTTTAGTCATGTGGAAGTTTAGCTTATAGCAACCCCACAACAATATTGCAGGCTTGGAAAGTAGGTTCTTCTTTTGAAAATGTTTACTAGTTTTGGACATCTCGCTAAATGGCAAGGTGTGATGGGCTCTTCTCTTCAACAAGAGATTCCTTGCACTAGCCTTTTTAAGATTTCTTCTTGTTAATGATGTTAATCCTATGTTGAAACAAATAAAAAGAAAAAGTGATTGGAATAGAAGAAATAGAGTTAGATCTAAATAGTAGACAACATTTCCGCTATATTCCAATAAAAATTCAACTCTTGTATTCACCTTCCTACTCTTCAGCGTCACTCTTAATTTGTAACGAAACAATGAATAATATACGTTTGTATTTTCAACTCTACATTTCCAAGAGGAGACCTGTTACTCCTTGTTTCAAAAGGACTGCGTGGACGATTCAGTGCTAAGGCTGCAGAGGTCTATGCTGCTGCTTTGGGCTTGCAAGTTGTCTCCGAGGTAGGTTTTCATTCTTCTAGCATCATTCTAGAGATGGATACTTTGTCAGTAATCAGTGATCTTCTGAAGGAGGAACTAGACTGGTCTGCTGAAAGTGTTTTAATTGAAGAGGTCAAGACAATGTTTCGCCTTTTCAATACAGTTATTTGTACATGTTGTCTTAAGAAATGTAATCAGACAACGCATGTATTAGCTAGAAACCGCTTTTGTCTCCTACATTTCAAGTTTGGATAGAGGATGAGTCATAATGGCTATCCGATGTACTTCTAACTAATGTATCTAACTAAATTGCAAAATAAATGCAATTCTACTTCTCAAAAAAAAAAACCTCTACATTTCAAAGCCCCTTTACTCTATTAATTCAGTTTTTTCAAGTAAAAAGAAAATTTGATGCAGTGTTGTGTTCGCTAGATACAGCACCCCGCGCGTTGCTGCGGGTTTTATAGTAATATGTCAAATGAGACAGACCAATGGAATTATAAGAATATTGAATATGACGATCACTCTTGTAACAAATATAAATGGTTATTGGAAACCTTTTACATATTACTAGTTCCTTTTTTCAATAAGCCATGGGTGTCATGCTCTAAAAGATCTAAAAGCACAATCCCTTTTTCTTTTTCTGTGACATGGGAAGAAATCACACTAAGCAAATTAAATTTGGTCGCCAAAATATTAGTAGCTTGGAAGATTTGGCAGTAAGTAAGGCCTTCAATTTTGCAATCTCACTTGCCAACTTTAGCTTCCAATTCAACCACTTTCATTTCATCATTTGTCTACATGGCATAACCAAACAAAATGTCAAATAATTAGCATATGTTTCTCATCGTAGACATAATTCATTATTAGTTTAATGCATAAACAGCCTACCTGAAGGGAAAACCTGCAGATGGTTATACCAATCCTACATAATGATGTCCCCATACATCGATGTTTCCCAAATGGCATCAACCACCAAATGATCCAAAACACAGGAATTACCATTTTTAATCTGTAAAACTCGATCTTTAAAGCAAAGGGCTCTCATCATTATGAACATGAATAAATGTATATGAAATACCACCATGTAAATTAAGCAGCACAACATATTTTGTGTTTGCTACTCGCTTCTTGCTACATAGATTTATTGACTGGAGGATTAGAAACATGACTATTGCTTTCCAGTTGGCTGTTTTTGCATTAAACTAATAATGAATTATGTCGAAGATGAGAAACCAATGCACTTGGTTTTATAGTATATATATTTAGTTTGTTAATAGATTTGTGTTTAACAGATACCCCTTCCTTTGTTCTCAGTTACATCCTTCCTATAGAAAGTTTGTTGAAATTGGTAAAACTCTGAAAGCTTCGGAATGATGATAGCCTATTAATATATAGGATACATATATAGCTTGTATGTAATTCAATCAAACCCCCAAATAAAAGTTAGTAGCTTGGTTTTATACTATACAATTCTGCCCATAGAAGGTCATACAACATGCATGTTTGTAAAGATAAGGATGCAGGAAGTTGCTGTATTTGGTGCTATATATCCCACTAAAGATAATCATTGCAATGGTTATGTAACTATATGACATACCGCATGCTAAATTGAAATGCATCCTTTACAAATCATACGACTGGCAAACATATATATAGTTGTTAAATCAAATTTATACCCAATCAAACATAAACGGGTATCTGAAAAATAAGATATTATTGATGAAAAAAGTTTACCATCCGAGGAATCCCTACACTCTTTATTCAAACAATAATCCATTGAATCCAATCAAATAGTAGCCAACTGCAACAACACCGCACTGAACAAAAATTAGACAGATTGGAAGCTTTCAGAGCCGATGACAACCAAAAACAAAAAAACAAAACAAAACTTAACCCCGTAAACTCTTCCTGCTCACACTCTTCCTCTTTCCTGGCTAATACCACTATTACAAATGAGCATAAAGGATAAATAATTGAAAAGTCTACAACTATTACTCGTAAATTTAAAACTGTAGTTATTTTGTAATGACAAATTTTACATGTAGAATTCTTTGCTGTCTCAATTTCCTCATAAGAAAGGTCCATGTTCATGAATGACTACAAAAATAATTCCCAAAGCATATGCACCCAAATAATTTAAAAACTTCGAAATTATCCAAGCAAAGAATCAAAAACTATCCAAAATATCAGGTACAGTATATTGACAATACACAGTGACAGGTGAAATAGCAGTATCTGAGACTATAGATGATGATGTAGACAATACAAAATTATGGCATATGCGTCTTGGACATACTGGTGAGAAACCAATGCAGGGATTAGTGAAGCAAGGTCTATTGAAAGGTGCAAAGACCGGAAAATTAGAATTTTGTGAACATTGTATCTTGGGAAAACAGACTAAAGTTAAATTTGGCACCGCAGTTCATCAGACTAAAGGTACTCTTGATTATGTTCACACTGATGTATGGGGACCTATCAAAACTGCATCTTTGGGAGGTAAGCATTATTATGTTTCTTTTGTTGATGACTTCTCTAGAAGAGTATGGGTGTACACCATGAAGCAAAAAGATGAAGTCTTAGATATATTTGTGAAATGGAAGAAGATGATTGAGACTCAGACCGGTCGAAAAATTAAGAGGCTCAGGTCAGATAATAGTGGTGAATATAAATCTGATCCATTCTTGAAACTATGTCAAGATGAGGGCATTGTGAGACACTTCACAATTAGAGAGACACCACAACAGAATGGGGTGGCAGAGCGCATGAATCAGACTTTATTGGAGAAAATACGGTGTATGTTGTCTAATGTCGGATTAGGCAAAGAATTTTGGGCTGAGACAGTTGTGTATGCAAGCCATCTCATTAATAGGTTACCTACTGCTGCACTTGAGGGAAAAACTCCTATGGAGGTATGGTCTGGCAAACTTGCTATTGATTATCATTATTTGCATATTTTTGGTTGTCCTGCTTATTTTCATGTCAGGGAAAGCAAGCTTGATCCAAGGGCCAAGAAAGCTATATTTTTGGGATTTAATGAGGGTGTTAAGGGATTCAGGCTTTGGTGTCCAGATGTGAAGAAAGTTGTTGTAAGCAGAGATGTGACTTTTGATGAGGCTATTATAGTTGATCAGAACAAGCAGAGATGTGACTTTATTGGAGAAAATTTGGTGTATGTTGTCTAATGCCGGATTAGACAAAGAATTTTGGGCTGAGACAGTTGTGTATGCAAGCCATCTCATTAATAGGTTACCTACTGCTGCACTTGAGGGAAAAACTCCTATGGAGGTATGGTCTGGCAAACCTGCTACTGATTATCATTATTTGCATATTTTTGGTTGTCCTGCTTATTTTCATGTCAGGGAAAGCAAGCTTGATCCAAGGGCCAAGAAAGCTATATTCTTGGGATTTAATGAGGGTGTTAAGGGATTCAGGCTTTGGTGTCCAGATGTGAAGAAAGTTGTTGTAAGCAGAGATGTGACTTTTGATGAGGACTATTATAGCTTATCAGAACAAGCAGAAAAATTCTGAAAGCAGAGATGTGACTTTCATATCATCATCTGTGCTAGGAGACATAGTAGATTTAAGCTTAAAGTGAGAGGCAAGAGGTGTACTTACAGGTTTAGATTTATCATTCATGCCAAACCGATGCAGTATCTTCTTCAAATATTGCTTCTTTGACAAACAAATTTTGCCTCTTGATTTATCTCTTTCAATTTCCATGCCCAAAATCTTTTTAGCTTCTTCCAAGTCCTTCATCTCAAATTCACCACTCAATTGTGATTTCAATTTATTTATCTCCACCTTGCTCTTAGATGCAATTAACATATCATCAACATATAAGAGCAAATAAATGAAAGTCTCATCCTACAACTTGCAAAAATAAACACATGGATCATAAAGACTCCAAGTGTACTTCTGATCGAACATAAATTTATCAAACCGCTTGTACCACTGCCTTGGAGATTGTTTCAAACCATACAATGATTTATGCAGTTTGCAGACCCAATTTTCTTTACCAGCAATTTTAAATCCTTCTGGCTGAGCATATATATCTCTTCTTTTAATTCACCATGTAAGAAAGCAGTTTTTACATCAAGCTGTGCTAACTCCAGATCAAATTGTGCAACCAAGGCTAATAAAATACGAATAGAAGAATGCTTAACAACAGGAGAAAATACCTCATTGTAGTCAATTCATTCTTTTTGTGCGTAGCCTTTAGCTACCAATCTAGCCTTATACCGTGATCCTTCCTTTTTAGCAAACACCCACTTGCAACCAATTGCTCTCTTCCCATGCGGTAACTGAACCAACTCCCATGTTTTATTCTTGTGAAGAGACTTTATCTCCTCACTAGAGGTGGCAAATGGGTCGGCCCGGCCCATTTTAAGCAGGCCTAGTCGTGCTTCATGCCGTGCTTGGGCCGGCCCATTTATTATCGTGTCGGGCTCGTGCCGGCCCATTTACTTAAACATTAAGCCCGGCCCGGTCCATGACCCGAGCCCATATCGTGCCTGGCCGTGCTCGTGTCGGGTCAATAACGGGCCATGCTGGTGCCTACCCACTATAAAGCACGATTTTAAAATATTAATTTGAACAAATAAAAATTAATTTTATTTAAATATTTAGAAAATTAAAATAAATTAAGTTCTGCAACGTTTTTCTTAATCTTAGCTTTTTAAGATTAGATTTCTAATAATTTTTTATAGTCCACTATAAGAAAGAAAGAAAAAAAAAACTCAAAATATATTGTTTTAGTATATTATTGTGAGATTAATCTCAATTAATATAATGAAGATTTAGTATCTATTATTCTTTCCTTCATTCTATAGTTGTATTATTATGAGATTAATCTTTATTAATAAACATATATTTAATATGTAGAAAAAATACTTATGTCAAAACAAGGATATAATGTTTTGTTTCATTATTTTGACAATATAAAAGAAAGCATTGGTGGAATTGTCATGAGATTTTAAATAAAAAGGTCTCATATTCAAATCTCATCATTGTAGTTTTTTAATATTTTTAAAAACAAAATGAAATTTTGTGTTTGTAACGGACCGGCCCACAATATGTCGTGCTCGGGCCGTGCCGGGCCCATTACGGGCTCGGGCCGGGTCGGGCCAATGGACCAATATTCTTAGGCCCATTCCGACCCGTTATTTTAACGTGCTCGGGTCGTGCCGGGCCACTTTTAAGCGTGCCGGGCCCGTGCCGTGCTCGTGCTTAGTGGCTCGTTTGCCACCTCTACTCCTCATTGCTTGAACTTGATTGGTATTAGTAGAATTTGAAATTCCCTACGGGGATGTCGGAGCGGTGCTTGGTTTTGAAGTTCTACTTTGGAGAATTTACATCAAGTAAAGCCAAGGTAGAGATTATTGATTATTGACTTTTAATTTGATTGGTGGGCAAAATCGAATGTAAAGGGCCCATGGTGGAGATCACGTGGGCTTGACTCTCTAGGTTAATTAGGAGATATATATATGCCTACTTTAACTAGGGAATATATATATATATGCCTTGCTACGGCCAACAGTTTTTTGTGTGTGAGAGATTAGACAATTAACCTAATTATATTTAGGGTTTTGGATAGAGAGTTTTAGTACAAAAACTCTAATTGTATTCTCTCCAATTAATTATAGTGGAATTTCTCGCCGGCTCCGAAGGTGGACGTAGCTCAATCACATTGATTGAGTGAACCACTATAAATTCTTGTGTTCTTGTGTTTGCTTTTTTTTTTTTTTGTTTGGTTACTCATCTAGTTCCATATCAATATTGTGTTTGTTATGCTTCCGCACAACACTGTACTGATATGAAGAAAGCACATGATGTTTGAAGCCAAGGTCAATGACATAAAAATGAAAAACATAGGAATATAGTTATATTACTTGACATCGAAAGATAGGACAGGTGGCAAGAAGGAGAAGTTCCTATTTCTGATCTCTTCTAGTATTCTGCTAATAGACCCTGCAAAAGAAACCAATTATGATATCTAACTTTGATATCTGACTTTGTTAAATTGTAGGCAGAAAGTGGCAAAAGAAACCAATTCATACTATGATCGTTCTAGCCAAATTGATATGCAAAATGATATCTGACTTTGTTAAATTGCAGGTACAGAAACAAACTCACATTATTTTGTCACTCCTTGTACTAACAAAGTCAAAAGAAGATTGAGTATTTAGTCCTCTACTATATGGATCTCAGATTATAGGAAGACCCGATCTTTTACATACTGAAAAGCTAAAAACAGAGGTAGGAGATCAACAATACGGACCAAAAGAAAAAACAACGACCTTGCAGACCAATTTCACAACAGATAAATCAGTTGCAGCAACAATAGTAGGAGCAGGTGAAACCTGCATACAAAATCAATCACAGTTCAACATTAAAAACACAGATGTGATATATCAATTTTCAGTTTTCTCTTGTGCAAACCAAGAAAGAAATGAAAAAAAGCATGTATGTAAATATATATAATCGAAACCTTGGTCCCAGCATCCCCTCGCAATAATATCAAACTGAGAAATTCATTGCAACAGAGAAGTTAAAAAATTATTGCTAATATTCCCAATGAACTATAGACTATCGAGCACTGAAATCATTACTCATGTATGCTTTGTTTTCTTCATCTGTTCTTGACATTGAATTATCAGTTAAATCATTACTCATGTATCCTTTGTTTTATCAGAGAAGTTAAACTGCATATATAATGGATATGGACTGTCTCCTATGATGGTTGGTGGCTCCCAACGAATAATACCCATGTATGCTTTGTTTTATCAGAGAAGGTAAACTGCGTATATACTGATATCATATACTGAAATACTGAATGGATATATTCATGGTCTGTCGCCTATGATGGTTGGCGGCTCCCAATGAATAATACCCAGTAGCTTTACATGTTTGACCTTGATATCAGTATATGTTTGTTGCTTGGTTCTTTCTTTTCACAATATTTATGGTTGAGTGTGCAGTCGTTCTTATGCTTAATGATTTAAATCTGCTCTAATTTTGATATGTACATTTTTCAAAAGAAACACAAACCGATTCGCCCTCCTCTTTTTCTCACCGCAAAAGGAAACCCCATAAAGCAATTACATCAGACACTACTAATCAAATAAACTAAAAAGAAATATCTTGCAAATTCCAATCTTTTTTTCCTATTCAAACTACTTGCTTATTGATCTACAAAGCTTATTCAAACCTGACCTAAGTTAAAACAGAAGATGCAAAGCTTATCAAACACCCAACTGAAACAAAAAATGCAGAAGAAAATAATTCATGAGACTTACCATTAAGCACTCACTCTCCCTCCAATTGCTGCAAATACATTCACAAATCACAAATCAATTCAAAACAAACATAAACCACCAAAAAAAAAAAAAAATCAATTCCACAATCAAATTCTCAGATACTCAAAAGCCGACCGGGATTATAGCTCGCCCACTTAGAGTAGATAAAGATTCTCACCACCTCCAAACTTGAATAAAAGAATACAGCAATAGATAACTCACCTTAAGGAACTTCTAATAACCCGCTTTGGAGTCGAGTCTTCCTTGGTGAAGTACCACTGAGCAACAGTCCCACCAATCACATACACCTGAGCTACCACCATAACCGTCAGAGACCACAACATTGTCAAAATTGCTAATCCATAAACAAAGTTATAGGAAAGAGTATCAGACCTGCAGCTCTCCTGCTTTCTTCAACGTAATTCCACACTTCGTCTTCTCTCTCCTTGTTTGATGACAAACCTAATTTCGCAACCGCAAACTCCTAAATCACCAAAACCCCAAATCAGTCGCATGCAAGGAACAAATAAACCCTAAATCGAACGAAAACAAACACGATGATCACATGCAGAACCTATTCTCCACAACTCTCTCCCTCTCTTTCACTCTATCAATGACAAAAAGCAAAGCTCAGCAAGGAAAGAAGTGAGAGACAAAAAATCGCCAGCTCAATCGAAACTAACCTCTGCACTCTCCTGTCTCTGTCAATTAACAACCGAAACTGAAAGATGAAAGCAGTGCAACTGGTTCAATCTCGATCAAGAGATTTGATCGAGATTCTTGATGGAGATTTGAGAGCGTTCATAGCGAGGGGTTTATAAGGCAGGTCGGAAAAGAATGGCAAAACGGTCATTTAATAGTACCAGCTCGGCAGGTCGGAAAAGAATGGCAAAACTGTTCATTTAACAGTGCCTTCACAAATAGTTTACTGTAAATGACCTTGTCTTAAGCTTTGATGACTGTGATTAGCAGCTGGAATTGATGATGCATTTTTAATTTTTAAATTTTTATTCTAGAAAAAAAAAAACCACCATCAATAGCAGCTGGTAATCACAGTCATTAAAGCTGAAGACAAGGTCATGAACACAACACTACATCAAAAGGTTGAACATGGACACGTATACGTGTATAACGTAAACTACATGATAATTGAATTTTAATAATGTCGGTCCATAATCTTTATAATAGCCTTATTATTATAGGTATCTTTCATTGATAATTTTTTTAATAAATATTAAAGAATCAAGATAACCAAAAAAAGATTCCTGGTTGCCGTAAAGTCCACGTCAGCACCAACCAAGAAAATTCATGGGGCTAGAGAGAGAAAGAAGCCAAAAGTCCCAAAGGGGAGCGCATTCGGCATTCACACTCTGTTCATCTACAATTCGATCATCATCATCATCATCTTCTTCTTCTCCTTTCAGAACACCCTTTTCCTACGTCTCTTAAACTACATCGTTTTAGAAGATCCAGCTCAACAGCGATTAACTCTTGGCGGTTAAAGTCCACCCGGACCAGACGGGACACGTTCGTCATCGTCGTCATCACGCACTTTATCCACCTCCACCAAGCTCGTAACTATTTAATTCTCGGAAATCTCCGCCACCGTCGCAGAGCCACCATCGCAGCCGTTGATTTTTCAGCTGGTTCTACAATATGGAGAATCCGACGATTTTCAGAGGCAGTTATCTTAACGGAGCTTACCAGCCTTCCCTATCTTCTTCTTCTCGCGCCGATGTCAATTACAGGTCCCATCTCAATCTATCGAATCATACAAAAATTGGGTGTTCTTAGTTTTTAATTACCCTGAAATTCGTTTCTTTAATTCTGATAATGTGAGAGTAAAAATCGAATATTTCATTTCTTGTGGCTTCAATTGGTGGTAATTGTTACTTAATTGTTATAAAATTAAGGAATTTATAGGGTAGATTTGCGACTGCCGGTGTAAGATTCGATGTTTAAGGTTTTTGGGCCCAGAAACATTAAACAAATGAGGAAGCCCCTTTTAAGATCTATGAAAAGGGTCCTCTTTAATATTACCAAAACTATATTAAGTGGAAGATTAGGTTTCCCAGAACAAGATTGAAAGGTCTTGCAGTTATTGATGAAGGAAACTAAGATCAAAATGTCTCATCAGTCTCTTTTGGGTGTTGGGAAACAGTGCGATACAAACATTTGCAACTAGACTCACTACATAAACTCTATTCCAGTGACCAAACCAATAAAGAGATCTAATATATATGCCTTGCTGTTCGTAACAAAATCGAATTAGTCAGAACTCAGAAGTGCTAAGAGTAACAAATTTTGGGTCAGGAACATAACATTTATCTTCTGCTTTCCAAACTCTGATTATCGGTTTAGTTGTTTTTATTTTGGGTTGAATTTGCCGAACATATTATATGAAATTGGTTTTTTTTTTTTTTCCCCTCATGCAGCTGTGGCGCTTGTGGCTATGAGCTAAACCTGAGCTCTAACAACCGGAACACATCTTTGATCGGCTCTAATAAGTACGGGAAATCTATAAAGAGAGGGATCATATCGTTCTTTTACATTGATGAGAGCAGATTTAGTCAGGTTGATGAACTTCAGTGTAAGCCCCATTTCTCTAGGCGTTCTTGGGGTTTGTTCAGCCGGAGAACTAAAATTCTTTGTCGCAAGTGCGGTAACCATATTGGAAATGCTTATGATGATTTTACTTCTCCGGCTTCTTACTCACTCGTACCAGATGGATCAGATTCTTCATCCTCAGGACGTCAAATTTCCAAATGCAGAAAATATGACGTTAGAATTCGCTCTCTGCAGCCTTCGAATTCTGAAGAATGTGGCCCTTCGTTGTTAGATTGACATCCTTGAGCATAACTATTTTGTTTTCCCTCATGCTGAAGAAGTATCTGCAGCAACAGCCAAATATCTACTTCTGCAACAATTTGTGTAAGATGTTCGCTGTTTTTGATTGTATCTTTTTCTGCTTGCCTCCCCTTATTTAGAAACTTGTATATAACAATTTTCAGTGTTGGAAGAGTCAATGGCGTGGAATTTTGAAATGATTTGAATTAAGTTTATTTTAACTTTTATTTTACTAATGACCTTGGGCAATCCTTTTAATCGTACACCCTTCCTCTCGCTTCTGCCGGAAAAATTTCCCAAATTCTATCAGCAAAACAGAAGAGTGAATGGCGTGGAATTTTGAAATGATTTCAATGATTGAGTAAAGTTTATTTTCACTTTTATTTTACCAATGACCTTGTGCAATACTTTTACTCGTGCACTCTTCCTCTCACACAAGGTGAAGGTTTGAATTCTGACCCTAGCTAGCAGCTGAGTGCTTAAGTGGCTAGGTGAAATTGGGGAATTGGGATAAAAAGTTATAGATCTTAGTTCATATTCTGTAAAAAGCAACTGAATCTTTGCTCATATTCTTAAAACGGTTTACTTTTTTTTTTGTCGCTTCCTGAGAAATGAAGTGGGAATATGATTGCTTCAGTAGATACAAGGTTGTCATGATTCGAGACACTTCTAAGGTCTTAGATTTCCCCTCTCTAATGAACTAAAACAAAACGACAACAAGAAAGCACCAGTCATTTCCGAATTTATCGGTGTAATATGTATGTTCAAATCCAACTGGATCACGACATCCTACTCTGCAAGTTCAAGTGACCCATAAGATATTCACACGTTCTTGGTCATCTTGTTGCGCCGTTTTCAACTTGTTTGAACATGTACTTCGACTAACGCCTAACAACAAAGACTTCGACATAAATAAATGCCGCCTAGAGATACAAATGAAGTAAATTGCACGATTCATTCACACTATATAAACCAAACGCACTTTAGTTCTCATCTGCATCTTTTGGTATTTCTCCACGATGGGGTACTCTCCTAAAGTCATCATTTCTCTGTTCTGCTCCTATATGCTTATATTGCATATTACAAGTAGTGCTGTGATCCCTACCTTGGCTTTGAAAGACTGTGAGTTTCCTGCCATCTTCAACTTCGGAGACTCAAATTCAGATACTGGTGGACTAGCCGCATCCCTTCTACAACCAACCACACCTTATGGAGAGACCTATTTCCATATGCCGGTCGGAAGATTCTCTGATGGAAGACTCATTATCGACTTCCTGGGTATGTTTTTCTTACCTTTTGTAAATTAATTAACAACTATAGGTCATATCATATGGGAAAGGCTCAGAGAGAGTTCTTCTTGGTTGACAATTCAAACATATATGATTGTAGAAGGAAATACTGATTTTTTTTTTTCTGAGGTTGAATTATCATACTTCGTTCACAAAGTGGTAGGCCCGAGATGGTTTGTAGACACTCATTTATTGATGATTTTGCCCTGCACTTCATGTGTAAACATAATGAGGAGAGATAGTGTAGGTGGGATATATCAGTGGATATGGTTGAAGAGTTTATCCACACCTCCTTGGATGAAAGGCTCTTCCCATGATGTAGGCATGTTGAAATAATTATTGCTTACATTAGAATGAATTTTTTACTATAGAATAGATTAACGGTGGACTTTGCTGACGTTTACTCTTCCTGTGACTCAATTCTTGATTAGAGTTTTTCTTTCATCATTTCAGTTTTATCAGAGACCTTGTATAATGCATTGTTTAGATAGCAGATGTATTTTGTACTGTATTGATGAGACTATATTGTCGTTCAGCAAAGAGTCTTGGTCACCCTTATCTAAGCGCATATCTGGATTCTCTCGGGACAAATTTCTCGTATGGTGCAAATTTTGCAACTGCAGCTTCCACTATCAGACTCCCAGATCTCATTATACCAGCCGGTGGATTTAGTCCCTTCTACCTTGATATTCAATATATGCAGTTCCTGCAGCTAAAATCCAGATCACAACTCATAAGGCATCGAGGTAAAGTACTGAAGAATGTCAATATCTAGGAATCACATTTACTAATCACATTACTCGTCACTTCATCACTTTTACTAGGAAGGTGACACGTTTTTACTTTTATAGGGGGAATATTTGCAAGTTTAATGCCCAAGGAGGAGTACTTCTCCAAAGCTTTATACACATTCGACATTGGCCAGAATGATCTTGGCGAGGGATTTTTCGGTAACCTGACTATACAGGAAGTAAATGCATCTGTTCCTGATATAATCACTGGTTTCTCAACGAATATCAAGGTAATCATTAGCATTTACCAAAGCTCGTCAATCTACCCACATGAAGGCCATGTGTTTGATTTTTGGTTTCTTAAAAGACAAGCAACAATATAATCACGTGTGGGATTGAAGTTGATTTGATTCTTCTGTTGTCATGGACTAATGATTGTTGCTGGTTGTGAATTTGTGAGGATGTAGAAAATATATGATTTGGGAGCAAGATCATTATGGATCCACAATACGGGGCCGATTGGCTGTCTTCCTTACATTGTGGCAAACTTCCCATCAGCTCAGAAAGATGAGATTGGCTGCGCAAAGGTTTACAATGAAGTAGCTGAACATTTTAACCATGAGCTGAAGCAGGCCATAGTTCAACTCAGGAAGGATCTTCCTAAGGCTGCATTTACTTATGTAGATGTGTATTCTGTCAAATACTCTCTTTTCAAGGAACCCGAGAAATATGGTGAGTCGATATCTAAGCATTATAAATGCTCGTAATAACATTTTAAACTTCACGGATTCAAATTCCCTGATCAATTCTTTACGTCTTGTTGTTGTGTTTATCATCTACAACGACTAGTAGTGGCTGTAGCGCTATAGAGTAAGTTGATAGTTAAGCTTCTGAGTACATACGAAATGCAGACTAACCTCGCTTTTGAGTGATCATATATTATCAGAGTTTGAATAGTCTACTTTTGAAACCCGTTGTTAATAAATCATAATATTTGCCAAAACATAAAGAAATCTAAAGTCGTTTAGTTTTTCACTTGTAATAATCAATCGCTGGCAATTTTGCAGGATTTGAGCTCCCACTTGTTGCTTGTTGTGGCTACGGTGGTAAGTACAACTATAACGCCACTGCTGAATGTGGAGCAATAATTACAGTCAATGGAAGCCAAATCTTTGTTGGTTCATGCAAAAACCCCTCAACTAGAGTTGTCTGGGATGGTATTCATTACACCGAGGCAGCTGCGAAATTTATTTTTGATAAAATTTCAAGTGGAGCATATTCAGATCCACCTCTTCCCTTGAAACAAGCATGTCAAAGGAGTTTGAACTAAAGAACTTGGTGAAATAATGAACTTCCTCTTTTAAATTTCTTGTTGCATGAGTTTGAACCAATGAAAATAAATTATCTTTCACAATAAGTGGATAGTTGTGGCTGTCCCAATATAGTCGATAATTCCGTGTGTTTCGTTTTCACTTTTCAATAAGAAGAGGAAATAGTTCAGATCTGTTACCATGTTCAATTTACCATTAGCTCTGCAATTAAATCATTTGTTGAAACCAACTTTTGTATCTTTACTCTCCGAACTCCTTCCTGTCTTTTTAATATGAAACCTGCATATTGGTCTCCATAGCTCTAATTTGATCTGTTCCATAGTCATAATGCTGCATAGATTGAAAGAAAACTTATTTCTGAAACCGAGAAATAATAAAAGAGGAGCATGACATAAAGAATTTCAGATTTAAAGTTTCTTCAATATTTTAATAGTAAGGTACTCTTAAATGGAATCAGAAAGCATGAAGGAATGTGCAGAAGCATTCTTCTGAATGTAAGTGACCTATCTCAGTTAAATTCCAAGTAATTCCTCAACGTGTTCATCATCAACATCATCTTGCCATGCGTTCGACTTGATTTCCTATTCAATAAGCTTTCTGAAAACCATTCAAAAACAACAAACCAAGAGAAATTTACAACCACAATAAACTTTCACATTCGGAGCCAAAGTAACCAAAATCACCTGCTTGTGATGATTCGGGGCATCAGAATTAACAGATCGTTCTAATAGCAGAGAAAGAATCTGCTAACAAATTCCAAAATGAACCAAAATGATTAGACCAAACACCAAGAAGAACACTGATTTCCCAGCAAGAAACAAAAACCCAGAAAAACCCATTTCGCCAAAACCCCAACAATTCCTGAAGCCAATGAATAATCAGCGTCATCACCAAACAATTTCCACTTGTAGTCTACGAAGTTCAGCATGCTCTCTCTATCTGCCTCGACTTGGACAGAGAGAAGAAACAAAAGGAACAGCATATCCCTTTCGTTCTCTCCCTCTCTCCACCTCGATCTCACTCTCCTCTTCGTGCAGATCAAAGGAGCAAACACGCAGAAGTAAATCAACACCACACCACTGGGCGCGACAGGTTGCGGACACCTACCGAATGGCAATGCTGTAAATTATTTTTAAAAACCGTAATTTCTAGCTCCCGCTATATAAATTATAAAACAAACACACCTTAGTTCTCATCAGCATCTTCTGGTATTTCTCCACCATGGAGTACTCTCCTAAAATTATTATCTCTTTTCTGCACCTATATGCTTATATTGCATGTTACCATTAGTACTGTGATCCCTACCTTGGCTTTGAAAGACTGCGAGTTTCTTGTGGCTTTAATTGGTTGTAATTATTACTAAATTGTTATAAAATTAAGGAATTTAGAGGATCTATTTGCAGTTGCTGGTGTATGGTTTTAAGGTTTTTGGGCCCAGAAACATTAAACAAATGAGGAAGCCTTTTAAGATCTATGAAAAATCCTCTTTAATATTACTAAAACTATTTTAAGTGGCAGAAGAGGTTTCCCAGACAAGATTGAGAGGTCTCTTTCAGTTATTGATGAAGGAAACTAAGATTACAATGTCTCCATCAGTCTCTTTTGGGAGTTGGGAAACAGCGGGACTACTCACTACGTACATAAACTCTATTTCAGTGACCAAACCAATAAGAGAGATCGATCTAATATATATGCCTAGCTGTTCGTAACAAAATCGAATCAGTCAGAACTGAGAAGTGCTAAGCAGCTAAGGGTAACAGATTTGGTCAGGAACATAACATTCATCTCCTGCTTTCCAAACTCTATGATTCTCGGTTTAGTTGTTTTTGTTTTTGGTTGAATTAGCAGAACATATTATATGAAAATGGTTTTTTCTTCATGCAGCTGTGGCGCTGGTGGTTATGAGCTAAAGCTGAGCTCTAACAAGCGGAACACATTTTTGATTGGCTCTATTAAGTACGGGAAATCTATAGAGAGAGGGATCATATCATTCTTTTACATTGATGAGAGCAGATTTAGTCAGGTTGATGAACTTCAGTGTAAGCCCCATTTCTCTAGGCGTTCTTGGGGTTTGTTCAGCCGGAGAACTAAACTTCTTTGTCGCAAGTGCGGTAACCATATTGGAAATGCTTATGATGATTTTACTTCTCCGGCTTCTTACCCACTCGTACCAGATGGATCAGATTCTTCATCCTCAGGACGTCAAATTTCCAAATGCAGAAAATATGACGTTAGAATTCGCTCTTTGCAGCCTTCGAATTCTGAAGAATCTGGCCCTTCGTTTTTAGAATGACATCCTTGAACAAAACTATTTTGTAGTGTCCCGTGCTGAAGAAGGACCTGCAGCAACAGCCAAATATTTACTTCTGCAGCAATCTGTGTAAGGGTGTTCTCTGTTTTGATTGTATCTGTTGTCTGCTTTGCCCCTGCTTGTATATAACGATTTTCAGTATTGGAAGAGTTAATGGTGTGGAATTTTGAAGTGATTTGAATGATTGAGTAAGGTTTGTTATAACATAGCTTCAGTGGCCTTTTAATTAGTTGGTTTCTGTTGTAGTATAAATATATAAATACCGTATATGTCTATATCATGTAAACAAAATACGTAAAAGTATTTAGATAGGTACTTGAGTGTATAATCATAGGTACTTGAGTGTATGAAGACTTATGTAAACATGCTTTACCAAAGGGCAACAAGCATGGCAGAAAATCATCATCAAATATGGTTATCATTTTGATTTTCTCTTTGAGCTTTCACACTTCAAATGTATTCCTATAAATACCCCTTTGTATGAGATGAATAAACACATTGAAATCTCCATTCTCTTTGAAATATTACTCTCACTTTCTGTTTGTCAATTCCTCTTGTTCTAAAACACGTTATCAGCACGAAGTCGCTCTAGAATTAGAATCGAAAATTGACGAAAAAAGAGTTCATCATCGATCGAAGTCATTTTTCCAAACCTACAAAAAATCCCCAAACCCTAGCTCAGATCAAAGTCCTTGATTCCAGGAGCCCGGAACCGGTCTCAGAATCGCCGGAACCGGCCAGAAACCGCCTGAACCGGCCGCCGGAAGCAGAAAAACCAAACCGGACCGCTGCCGAGACCTGCCGAGCAGCTTCCGAGACGCTGCGCAGCAGCTGCCGAGCCATCTGCGGAGCAGTTGCCGAGCAACTGTCGACACATCTGTCGACAGATTTGCGCGGCGACTTTCCGACAACTTTTCCGGTGACTTTTTCGACACTTTTCCGGCGACTTTTCCTGCGAATTTTCGGACGATTTTTCTCGACTTTTTCCAACGATCCTTCCGGTCACCTCCGATAATTTTTCCGGTCAAAAATTTCCGACGACACTATTCCAAGGTATTCTTTACTAAAAGTTCCCGTTTTTGAGTTTTTATTTATTTTCTCTCATTTTTCCTTTTTCTCGGGAACTTACAATCAAAAGCGGAATTATAGAAATTCACGTCAAACGAACTAAGAGCGTTCGTAATCAATGAACCAAGAGTGTTCACAATGATTCTTGGAAATTGATTTCTTGGTAGCATAGCTCGGAAATCTTATTCTTTTTCGTGGAAGTTTTAACTCTGAAACTAATATTTTCTTCTTATCTTCAAGGATGTCGAATGAATCTAGACTCGATTTTCAAATCCTTGACTCAACAGGTTCGGATTACCATAGCTGGAAAACCGATGTTGAGAACCATCTCACATCAAAGGGGATATTGCCCATCATCCATGAACCAAACCCGGCCCTTGTGTTCCCTCGAACACCCAAGAGGCATGCACAAACAATCATCTTGATGCGACGTCATATGGACAAAGCACTCAGACTAGAGTACATGTCCATCAAAGATGCAAAAGATTTATGGGAGGCACTGCAAGAGCGCTTTAACAATATCCAAGATTCTCTCCTCCCTGACTTGAAGGTTCAGTGGAACGATGTACGCTTCTCAGACGTCAAGTCTATTGCTGAGTACAATTCAGAAGCTCTTCGTCTCAAGTCCATGTTGAGATTCTGTCAAAGACCCCTCACAGAAGAAGAGCTAATTGAGAAAACTCTCTCCACCTTCCTCGTTGCAGCAATTTTGCTACCAAAGCAGTATCGCACTGAAGTAAATACTGGACGAATTACGAGGTTCAATGAACTCATAAATATTTTATCGGTAGCCGAAAAGCACGACAACATTCTCGTAAAGAATTATAATTCAAGACCCATTGGAACCAAGAGCGTTCGTGAGGCAAATTATAATGTACCCAAGAGAGGGCACAAGGAGCGGTACCCTAGCAATAGGGGACATGTGTACCCTAATAATAGGGGACATGAAGGACGAACATGTCCATATAATCACCCCAATAGAGAAGGAAACCGCAACTTTAGAGCGGACACACGTGATGGCAACTCCACACGTGGAAGAGGGAGATATGGCAACACCGGCCGTGGAAATAGCACCATGAGCCGTGGAGGTCGCACCATGCGCCGTGGTAGTAGCAGCAACCCTCCTAGGGGATATCCACAACGTGCACAACCTGCACAACCTACACCTCAAATGAAGGGAGGGAATCACAATGACATGTGTCATAGATGTGGATCAATCGAGCATTGGTTTAAACAATGTCATGCAAGTACCCAATTAGCTGCACGCTACAAGGAGTACAGGGAAGCAAGAGAGCAAGAAGCTAACCTTGCCGAAGATGAAAATAGTGAAGATGTCAATCTCACTGTTGAGGATTTCAAAGCTGTAGATGAAGAGCACGAGGATGCCACAGACTTTGATTAGAATAATCCTCTTTCTATTTTCCAAGAATGGCAAATGTACCTTAGTCAATAAATAACAATTGTATTAAACTCCTTCTTATGTGGCATACCCAATGAAGTATGATGTCTAGGAAAGCAATTGAGATCGGGGTATTTAAGCGAGCCTCGCTCCACCAACATCTCTCTACTTTCCTGGTCATATTTCATTGGAATTACCAAATGGATTGAGTGATAACAATTTGTCTAAAGTTTGATATTTGGAATAGACTTATGAATAACTTTGATGTAATCATTGGCTATTTTCTCTATTAATAAAGTATCGCATTCAATGTCATGGACATGTGTTAATATTCTGAACTTTATCCCTTTCAGTATGTTTTCGGGAGAATTGGAATGCCTTCTTGATAGTGGCACCACACATACTATATTGCAACATAGGTAATTATTTTTATGGATGACACCCAGTCGATCCTCAGTAACTACGATGGCAGGACCATCACAATTGATTCATGGTCGAGGACTAGCTCAATTTTTGTTACCAAATGGCACAAATGTTAATATCGCTCCAAGGGCCGGAAGGACCCTATTAAGCTTTAAAGACATAAGAGCCAATGATTTTCATGTGGAAACACATTGTGAGAATGGACAAGAGTTCCTTTGCATCACCTCTAAAAACTACGGAAATACACGAGTTTTAGAGAAACTTATGTGTCGCTCTAGTGGATTGTATGCAACCACTATTAGAGTCATTGAATCCAACCATGTCATGAATGAAAATTTATGGGATCCTGACACATACAAGCTTTGGCACGACCGTTTGAGACATCCAGGTCGTGACATGATGCTCCGTATATTAAAAACTTCACACGGACATCCATTCTTCAAAACGAAAAGAAGTACGAACCAAACATTGGTCCAAAGAGTTACTTCTAAAGCAGATCATTCGTTTTGCGAAGCTTGCTCTTTAGCAAAGGTAGGATCAAGACCATCCTATGCAAAGGACACTAAAGAAAATATACCATTCTTACAAAGAATACAAGGTGATATTTGTGGACCTATCCAACCAACTTGCAGACCATTTAGATATTTTATGGTGTTGGTTGATGCATAGACACGTTGGTCACATGTCATGCTCTTATCCACAAGAAATGCTGCATTTGCTAAACTCCTAGCACAAATCATTAAATTAAGGGCTCACCACCCTGATCATCCTATTAAGTCAATTCATCTTGACAATGCTGGAGAATTTACATCAAGAACCTTTGATGATTATTGCATGTCCATTGGGATTGAGGTCGAACACCCTGTCCCTCATGTACACACCCAAAATGGACTCGCAGAAGCTGCTATTAAAAGACTTCAAATGGTTGCCAGGGCATTGGTTATGGGCACCAATCTCTTTATTTCTGCTTGGGGCTATGCAATATTACATGCAGCTGTGCTTATTCCTCTGAGACCCACTGCCACCCAACCATTTTCTGCGTCCCAAATGGTGACTGGGTATGAGCCTAATGTCTCACACTTACGCATATTTGGGTGTGCAGTCTATGTGCCAATTGCATGTTTTAGAACAAGAGGAATTGACAAACAGAAAGAGAGAGTAATATTTCAGAGAGAATGGAGATTTCAATGTGTTTATTCATCTCATACAAAGGGGTATTTATAGGAATACATTTGAAGTGTGAAAGCTCAAAGAGAAAATCAAAATGATAACCATCTTTGATGATGATTTTCTGTCATGCTTGTTGCCCTTTGGTAAAGCATGTTTACATAAGTCTTCATACACTCAAGTACCTATGATTATATACTCAAGTACCTATCTAAATACTTTTACATATTTTGTTTACATGATATAGACATATACGGTATTTATACATTTATACTACAACACTCCCCCTTGGATATTTCATGTTCAATAGTATTGTGTAGATGGTGCGCATCGAAGTTGCCTCGTTAAAAAACCTTGCCAAGTAATAAAACCTTGTGCACAAAATGGGTCCTCAAAGACGCTTAGGCCTTTATGTTGGATATGATACTCCAAGCATTATCCGCTACATAGAACCCTTGACAGGTGATCTATTTACTGCTAGATTTGCGGATTGTCACTTTGATGAGACAGTCTTCCCGTCATTAGGGGGAGACAAGAACATTAATGTTCAACAGAAAAGACAGGAATTGTCGTGGTCTGTCGCACTTTGTCTCATCTTGATCCCCGAACCACACAGTCTGAAATAGAAGTGCGGAGGATTCTCGATCTTCAGAACGTAGCAGAATCAATGCCTGATGCGTTTTCTGATATCGCTAAAGTGACAAGATCACACATACCTGCTGCAAACTTACCTGCAAGGATTGATGTTCCTAAAACTAAAGGACATGAAATCCCCTCTATGGGTGATGCGGTGGCTAGACCCATGGCTCCTGCTAGAAAGCGCGGGAGGCCTATAGGTTCGATGGATTCTCGCTCAAGAAAGAAAGCGAGCTTACCTGCTGCAAACTTACCTGCAAGGATTGATGTTCCTAAAACTAAAGGACATGAAATCCCCTCTATGGGTGATGCGGTGGCTAGACCCATGGCTCCTGCTAGAAAGCACGGGAGGCCTATAGGTTCGATGGATTCTCGCTCAAGAAAGAAAGCGAGCTTGACACAAAATAATCCATTAATCATCGATATAAATAATCCATCTCATGAAAAAATTCCGGATTATGGTTATGTCCAAGAGACATCATTGGAGGACGCTCCAATAGTAGAACCAATTCCAGAGAATAGAGAGATCTCCATGAATTACACTAGTATACATGTAATTATGGACAGAAATTCTATGGCTATTGATGATGCGTTTGCATATCATACTGCAAAAGGAATTATAGAATACGATGATATCGAACCTCACTCCGTTGAAGAATGTCAACGAAGAGCAGATTGGTCCAAATGGAAAAATGCGATCCAGACTGAATTGGATTCACTAACAAAGAGACAGGTATTTGGGTCTATAACACTGACACCACCAAATATAAAACCTGTTGGCCATAAATGGGTCTTTGTTAGAAAGCGTAATGAGAAAAATGAGGTTGTTAGATACAAAGCCCGCCTTGTGGCGCAAGGTTTCTCACAACGCCCTGGAATCGACTACGAGGAGACATACTCTCCCGTAATGGACATTATAACGTTCCGTTACCTTGTCAGTTTGGTAGTTTTCGAAAAACTTGACATGCAGCTCATGGATGTGGTTACAGCTTATCTCTATGGGGATATAGATTCAGAGATATATATGAAGGTTCCAGATGGACTTCAATTACCCAAATCAAGTGGCTCTAAACCACGGAGCGCGTTTTCAATAAAATTAAGACGCTCACTATATGGATTGAAACAATCCGGACGGATGTGGTATAACCGTCTAAGTGACTACTTGATTGGGAAGGGATATGTTAACAATGAAATATGCCCTTACGTGTTCATTAAGAGAACAAGATCCGGATTTGCAATTGTAGCAGTTTATGTCGATGACATGAACCTAATTGGAACTCTAGATGAGTTAAAAGAAACTGCTACATATTTGAAATCTGAATTTGAGATGAAAGATCTCGGGAAAACACGGTTTTGTCTCGGAATAGAACTCGAGCACCGTAATGATGGGATTATGATCCATCAGTCAGCACATACTCAAAAGTTACTAAGGCCCTTTAATGAAGATAAAGCAAAGCCTGTGAGTACTCCCATGATCAACCGTAGTCTTGAACCCATGAAAGATCCGTTTCGTCCAAAGGATGAGGACGAAGATTTACTAGAAGCTGAAATACCATACCTAAGTGCGATAGGCGCATTATTGTATTTAGCTCAATGCACAAGACCGGATATCTCATTTGCAGTAAACTTGTTAGCTCGACACAGTTCTGCGCCAACACGCCGCCATTGGATTGGTATAAAGACAATTCTTCGATACCTAAAAGGTACGATCGATTTGGGCTTGTTCTATCCCTACAGAGAGAAAAGAAATGTGAACGCCGGCAACACTATCCATAGTGACCGACGTTTTCCTCCTCCCCTCCATCAAAATGATGTTCTGACGGGTTTTGCTGATGCAGGGTATCTCTCTGACCCTCACAAAGGTCGCTCCCAAACAGGTTATGTCTTTACCATGGGAAGCACCGCGATATCTTGGAGATCTACAAAACAGACTCTTGTTGCTACTTCCTCAAATCATGCAGAGATTATTGCACTACATGAAGCCGCGCGTGAGTGCATATGGCTAAGGTCTATAAATAGACACATTCGAGGAACTTGTGGTTTGAAATTTACCACAAATGAACCTACATGCATTTACGAGGATAATGCAGCTTGTATTGAGCAAATGAAATTAGGTCTCATCAAAGGCGACAATACCAAGCATATATCGCCGAAATTCTTCTACAATCAGCAACAACAAACACTTCTAAATATTGAAGTAAATCAAATCCGATCAGAAGATAATGTAGCTGACTTATTTACTAAGTCACTACCAAAATCCCCTTTCGAGAAATATGTAAGGAGCATCGGATTGAGGAAGATATCCGAACTCCCACGATCTTCAAGAGGAGTCTAAATCAGGGGGAGTATCCAGAAACATACTTCACACTCAACGCACGTTGTGCTCTTTTTCCCTTTCGACCAAGGTTGTTTTTTCCCACAGGGTTTTATTACTTGGCAAGGTTTTTTAACGAGACAACTTCGATGCGCACCATCTACACAATACTATTGAACATGAAATATCCAAGGGGGAGTGTTGTAGTATAAATGTATAAATACCGTATATGTCTATATCATGTAAACAAAATACGTAAAAATATTTAAATAGGTACTTGAGTATATAATCATAGGTACTTGAGTGTATGAAGACTTATGTAAACATGCTTTACCAAAGGGCAACAAGCATGGCAGAAAATCATCATCAAAGATGGTTATCATTTTGATTTTCTCTTTAAGCTTCCACACTTCAAATGTATTCCTATAAATATCCCTTTGTATGAGATAAATAAACACATTGAAATCTCCATTCTCTCTGAAATATTACTGTCTCTTTCTGTTTGTCAATTCTCTTGTTCTAAAACAGTTTCTAGCTAATCTCTACACTTTTATTTTACCATTGACCTTGTGCAATACTCTTACTCTTACACACAAGGTGAAGGTTTGATCTGACTCTTGAGCTAGCCAGCAGCTGAGTGCTTAGTGGCTAGTGAAATTGGGGATTTGGGATTTAAAAACTATAGATCTTAGTTCAGATTCTGTAAAAGTTAACTGAATCTTTGTTCATATTCTTAAACGTTTTACCTGCATGAAATATTGTTCTACACTTCTATATACTTCTCTCTCTCTCTCTGTTTTTTTTTTTTTCCTTTTCCTTTCTGAGAAATGAAGTGGGAATATAACTGCTTCAGTTGATGCAAGGTTGTCATGATTCGAGCTGGTTGTTGGGGGACAAATGTGTTTAGGACTTCAGTTTTGGGAGCAAGAGTTTAGGAGAATGACTCTAGTAGGACACTTAAAAAGGAAGAGATTGGAACAGAGGAGGCAAGGCTATGCAGTTTGCCCTCTTGCTTCTTCTTCTTGCTTAAATCATAATTACCAGAGGTCACACATATATATAGATATTGAAGCCGACATTGTGGCTTACCATTCCGCCGACATTACTTAACGTGGTTAGTTGTTAACCACACATTTATACACAACACTAGGACTCTCTAGACATTTGATTACATGATCATTATGGATTAATCTAAGACTAATCTAGATAGTTAGAGAAAGATTTAGAGAACGCCAATGTGCATTACTGTTTTAACTTTTAACAATAATACATTTGTACCAATCACACACCAGTCAGTTCCGTATACAACAAGAAGTCACCAGTCATTTCCGTATATGATACGTTTGTACAAATCACACACGTTCTTGTCATCTTGTTGCCCTGTTTTCACCTTGTTTGAACATGTACTTCGACTAACGCCTAACAAAAGAGACTCTGACATAACTAAATGCCGCCTAGAAATACAAATGAAGTAACTTGCACAATTCATTACACTATATAAAACAAACACACTTCAGTTCTCATCTGCATCTTTTGGTATTTCTCCACCATGGGGTACTTTCCTAAAGTTATCATTTCTCTGTTCTGCTCCTATATGCTTATATTGCATATTACCAGTAGTGCTGTGATCCCTACCTTGGCTTTGACAGACTGTGAGTTTCCAGCCATCTTCAACTTCGGAGACTCAAATTCAGATACTGGTGCACTAGCCGCATCCCTTCTACCACCAATCACACCTTATGGAGAGACCTATTTCCATATGCCGGTTGGAAGATTCTCTGATGGAAGACTCATTATCGACTTCCTTGGTATGTTTTTCTTACCTTCATTATAAATTAACATGTATAGTTTATATCATATGAAAAGGTTCAGAGAGAGTTTTTCTTGGTTGACAATTTAAACATATATGATCGTAAAAGGAAATACTGCTTTTTTCTCGAGTTTGAATTATCAAACTTCGTAGACAAAGTGGTAGGCCCGAGATGGTTTCTTCTATCTAGACAGTCATTTCTATATGATTTTGCCCTGCACTTTTTATGTAAAAATAATGAGGAGAGAAAGTGTAGTTGGGATATGTCACTGAATATGGTTGACGAGATTATCCACAGCTCCTTGGATGAAAGGATCTTCCCATGCTGTAGGAATGTTGAAATAATTATTGCTTACATTAGAATAAATTGTTTACTATAGAATTGATTCACGGTGGACTTCGCAAACGTTTACTCTACTTCCTGCGACTCAATTATTGAGTAGAGTTTGTCTTTCATAATTTCAGTCTTATCAAAGACTGAAATTATTGTTTAGATACCATATGTATTTTGTAATGTATTGATGAGACTATCTTGTCTTTCAGCAAAGAGTCTTGGTCACCCTTATCTAAGCGCATATCTGGATTCTCTTGGGACAAATTTCTCGCATGGTGCAAATTTCGCTAGTACAGATGCCACTATCAGACTCCCGGATCTCATTATACCAGCCGTTGGTGGATTTAGTCCCTTCTACCTTGATATTCAATATATGCAGTTCCTGCAACTAAAATCCAGATCACAACTCATAAGGCATCGAGGTAAAATACCGAAGAATGTCAATATCTTGGAATCACATTTACTAATCACATTACTCGTCACTTCATTAAGATGAATCCCACTTTTATTACTAGGAAGCTGACCAGTTTTTACTTTTGCAGGTGGAATATTTGCAAGTTTAATGCCCAAGGAGGCGTACTTTTCCAAAGCTTTATACACAATAGACATTGGTCAGAATGATCTTGGCGAGGGATTTTTCGGTAACAAGACTGTACAGGAAGTGAATGCATCTGTTCCTGATATAATCACTGGTCTCTCAACTAATATCAAGGTAATCATTAGCATTTACCAAAGCTTATCAAATTTACCCCCCAAAATTAATATCTTTCGCTGAAGGCCATGTGTTTGATTTTAAGTTTCGCAACAATATAATCACGTGTGGGGTTGACGTTGATTTGATTCTTCTGTTGTCATGATTGTTGTTGGTTGTGAATTTGTGATGATGTAGAAAATATATGATTTGGGAGCAAGATCATTATGGATCCACAATACGGGGCCGATTGGCTGTCTCCCTTACATTGTGGCAAACTTCCCATCAGCTCAGAAAGATGAGATTGGCTGTGCAAAAGCTTACAATGAAGTAGCTCAACATTTTAACCACGAGCTGAAGCTGGCCATAGTTCAACTCAGGAAGGATCTTCCTTTGGCTGCATTCACTTATGTAGATGTGTATTCTGTCAAATACTCTATTTTCAAGGAACCCGAAAAGTATGGTAAGTCGATATCCAAGCATTATAAATCCTCATAACATTTTAAATTTCACGGGTTCAAATTCCCTGATGAATTCTTTACGTCTTGTTTTTGTGTTTATCGTCTACGACTACTAGTAGTGGCTGTAGCGCTATGATCGAGTAACTTGATAGTTAGCTTCTGAGTACGACATGCAAACTAACCTCGCTTTTGAGTGATCATATATTATCAGAGAGTTTTTTTTTTTTTTTTTTTTGGGAATTCTATTATCGCAGAGTTTGAATAGCCTACTTTTGAAATCCGCTGTTAATAAATCATTAGATCATATTATTTGCTCAAACATAAAGAAATTCAAAATCATTTATTTTCACTTGTATTATCAATTGCTGGCAATTTTTGCAGGATTTGAGCTCCCACTTGTTGCTTGTTGTGGCTATGGTGGTAAGTACAACTATAACAACACTGCTGTATGTGGAGGAACAATTACAGTCAATGGAAGCCAAATCTATGTTGGTTCATGCAAAAACCCCTCAACTAGAGTTGTCTGGGATGGCGTTCATTACACCGAGGCAGCTGCGAAATTTATTTTTGATAAAATTTCAAGTGGAGCATATTCAGATCCACCTCTTCCCTTGAAACAAGCATGTCAAAGGAGTTTGAACTAAAGAACTTGATGAAATAATGAACTTCCTCTTTTAGATTACTTGTTGCAGGAGTTTGAACTAATGAAAATAAATTATCTTTCACAATAAGTGGATAGTTGTGGCTGTCCCAATATAGTCGATAATTCCATGTGTTTGGTTTTTACTTTTCAATAAGAAGAGGAAATAGTTCAGATCTGTTACCATGTTCAATTTACCATTAGCTTTGTAGTTAAATCATTTGTTGAAACCAACTTTTGTATGTTACTCTCCGAACTCCTCCATGTCTCTTTAATATGAAACCTACATATTGGTCTCCACAGCTCTAATTTTGATCTGTTCCATAGTCATAATGCTATATTGAAAGAAAACTTACTTCTGAAACCGAGAAATAATAAAAGTGGACCATTACATAAAGAATTTCAGATTTTGTTGCAGCATAAATGTAAATTACCAGAGAGAGGGAGAGAGTTTAGATGTAGAGAATGGAGTGTAATGTGTGCATTATTCTTCTCTTAAAGGAGAGTTTATATAGGAGTACAAACTAGTGTGAATGCTATAGGAATAAGTCCATTGTTGTGGCTACATTAATTACAGCTGCCACTCCACATGGTTGTTGTGATGATGGTTGTTTCATGCTTGTTGCTTCCCCACATGCTTTATGTCACACAAGTCTTCATACCTATATCTATACACTCAAGTATCTATTTACATGATATAGCCATTATACTACAACACATTTATACTATAACACTCCCTCTTGGATATTTCACGTCAATAGTGTTGTCTAAGCTGTGCGCTTCTAAGTTGTCGTTAAAAACCTTGCAAAGTAATAAAACCTTGTGGGAAATAACAATCTTGGTCAAAGGAGAAAAAGAGCACAACGAGCGTTGAGTGTGAAGTATGTTTCTGGATACTCCCCTTGATTTCGACTCCCCCTGAAAATATAATCATGGTAGTTCGGATAACTTTCTCAATCCGATGCTCTTTACATGTTTCTTGAAAGGGGATTTTGGTAACGACTTAGTAAATAAGTCCGCTACATTATCCTTTAATCGGATTTGATTTACTTCAATATTTAGAAGTACTTGTTGTTGCGATTGTAGAAGAATTTAGGCGATATCTGCTTGGTATTATCGCTCTTGATGAAACCTAATTTCATTTGCTCAATACAAGCTGCATTATCCTCGTAAATGCATGTAGGTTCATTTGTGGTAGACTTCAAACCACAAGTTCCTCGAATATGTCTAATTACAGACCTTAGCCATATGCATTCACACATAGCTTCATGTAGAGCAATAATCTCTGCATGACTTGAGGAAGTAGCAACAAGGGTCTGTTTTGTAGACCTCCAAGATATCGCGATGTTTCTCATGGTAAAGACATAACCCATTTGGAGTGACCTTTGTGAGGGTCAGAGAGATATCCTGCATCAGAAAAACCTATTAAAACATCGCCGTTATTTTGATGAGGGGAGGAGGAGAACGTTGGCCACCATGGACGGCGGTGCCGGCGTCTACATTACGGAAGGTGGCGTTTTGCCTTGTGGGGTCTGATCCCATACTTCTGTCTTTTCTTTTCTCTCTGTAGGGAATAAAACAATCTCATATCAATCGTACCTCTCAAGTGTCGAAAGATTGTCTTTATACCAACCCAATGACGGCGTGTTGGTGCTGAAATATGTCGAGCTAACAAGTTCACTGCGAATGAGATATCCGGTCTTGTGCATTGAGCTAAGTACAATAATGTGCCTATTACACTTAGATAGGGCATTTTAGCCTCTAATAAATCTTCGTCCTCATCCTTTAGTGTCCTTTGCATAGGATGGTCTCAATCCTACCTTTGCTAAAGAGCAAGCTTTGCAAAAGGAATGATAGGCTTTAGAAGCAACTCCTTGGACCAATCTTTGGTTCTTACTTCTTTTCGTTTTGAAGAATGGATATCCATGTGAAATCTTTAATATACAAATCATCATATCATGACCTGTATGTCCCAAACGGTCGTGTCAAAGTCTATATGTGTTAGAATCCCATAAATTTTCTTTCATGACATGGTTGGATTCAATGACTCTAATAGTGGTTGCATACAATCCACTAGAGTGACACATAAGTTTCTCTAATACTAGATTATTTCCGTAGTCATTAGAGGTGATGCAAAGGAATTCTTGTCCATTCTCACAATGTGTTTCCACATGAAAACCATTAGCTCTTATATCTTTAAAACTCAATAGGTTCTTCCAGCCCTTGGAGTATATAGAGGTTCGGTGACATTAATATTTATACCATTTGGCAACATAAATTGAGCTGATCCTCGACCATGAATTAATTGTGATGGTCCTGACATCGTAGTCACTGAAAATCGACTAGGCGTCATCCATAAAAATAGTTGCCTATGTCACAATATAGTATGTGTGATGCCACTATCAAGAAGGCATTCCAACTCTCCGGAAAACATAGTGAAAGATAATAAAGTTCGGAATTTAAAACATGTCCATGACATTGAATAATAATACGATACTTTATTAATAAGGAAAATAGCCGATGATTACATCAAAGTTTCCAAAGTCTAATCCCAAATAAAATCAAACTTAGATAAATTGTAGTCACTCAATCCATTTGGTAACTTCAATAAAATATGACCAGGGAAGTAGAGAGAGATGTTGGTAGAGCAAGGCTCTCTTAAGTACCACTATCTCAATTACTTTCCTAGACATCATACTTCAATTGGATGTGCCACATGAGAAAAAATTAATACAATTGTCATTTATTGACCAAGGCATAATTGCCATTCTTGGAAAATAAAAATGACTATTCTAATTAAAGTCTGCGGCATCAATGTGCACTTCATTTCCAACTTTGAAGTCCTCAATGGCGAGATTGACATCTTCACCATCTTCTTCTTCGGCAAGGTAGATTTCTTGCTCCCTCAAGTCCCTATACTCCTTGTAGCGTGCGGCTAGTTGGACACTTGCATTGCATTGCTTGAACCAATGCTCAATTGATCCACATCGATGACACATGACATTGTGGTTACTTCCCTTCATTTGAGGTGCACATCGTGCACGTTATGGATGTTCCTTAGGAGGGTTGGTGCCACCACCACGGCCCATGGTACTACCTCCACGACCCATGGTGCTACCTTTACGGCCGTGTTGCCATATCTGCATCTACCACATGTGGCGTTACTATTACGTGTGATCGCTCTAAAGTTACGGTTTCCTTCCTTATTGAGGTAGTTATATGGACCCATACGTCTTGCATGTCCCTTTTTATTAAGGTACCACTCCTTACTCCCTCTTTTGGGTATTCGTCTTATGAACACTCTTAGTTCCAATGGGCCTTGAATTATAATTTTTCACGAGGATATTGTCATGTTTTTCAGCTACAAACATAACATTGATGAGCTGATTAAACCTCGTAATTCGTCTAATATTGACCTCAGTACGATATTGCTTTGATAGCAAAAGTGCTGCGACAAGGAAGATGGAGAGAGTCTTCTCAATTAGTTCTTGTTCTGTGAGAGGTTGTTCACAAAATCTCAACATGGATTTCAGGCGAAGAGCTTCTGAATTATATTCAACAACATACTTGAAGTCGGCGAAACACAGATTGTTCCATTGAACCTTCAAGTCAGGGAGGAGGGAATCGTGGATATTGCCAAAGCACTTTTCTAGCGCTACCCATAGGTTTCTTGCATCCTTGATCAACATGTATTCCAATCTGAGTGATTTATCCATGTGGCGTCGCATCAAGATAAGTACTTGAGCATGCTTTGTAGGTGTTCATTGGAACACAAGACCCTGGTTAGGTGCCTGGATTATTGGTAATATCCCTTTTGAGGTGAGATGGTTCTTAACATTGGTTATCCAGTTATGGTATTCCGAGCCTGTTGAATCAAGAATGAGAAAGTCGAGCCTTGGTTCATTTGACATCCTGAAGATAAGAAGAGAAGATATATTAGTTTCATAGTTTAAACTTCCATGAAAACTAAAATAATAAGATTTTCGAGCTATGCTACCAAGAAATCAATTTCCATGAATATTTAGATTAGACCGAAACAATGTTTAATATGGTCATAAATTGATGCTTGTGGACACTCTTACTCAGAATATTATGAACACTCTTAGTTCATTGATTACGAACGCTCTTAGTTCGTTTAGCGTGAATCCCTATAATTCAATTTTTGATTGCAAGTCCCCGAGAAAAAGAAGAAAAAGGAATAAAAACTCAAAAACAGGAGCTTTGAGTAAAAAATACCTCAAAATAGTGTTGCCGGAAAATTTGGCCAGAAAAAGTTGTCAAAGATGACCAGAGAAGTGGCTGGAAAAAGTCGAGAAAAGTCACTGGAAAATCGTCAGAAGTCGTTGCGCTGCAGACTGTCGACAGATGCTCGGTAGGCTGTCAGCAGGTCCTCGGCAGGGGCTCGGCAGGCTATTGGCAGGGGCTCGGTAGGTCCTCATCAGGCTCTCAGCAGGCTCTCGGCAGATCGTGGCAGCGGTTCAACTTTCTTTGATGGCCAGTTCAGACAGTTTCCGACCATTTTTTGCGGTTCCACGGCCTGTTTTGGGCTTCTGGGATCAAGGGCTTTGATATGTGGTAAGGGTTTGAAGGTTGGCTGTAGAGTTGGTAGAATGACGTCGATTAAATGATGAACTTCCTCTTCTCTTGTTAATTTGCAATTCAAATCCTAGAGCTATTCGTGTTGATAACGTGTTGCAGCATAAACGTAAATTAACAGAGAGAGGTAGAGAGTTTAGATGCAAAGAATGGAGTGTAATGTGTGTATTATTCTTCTCTCAAGTGAGGGTTTATATAGGAGTACAAACTAGTGTGACTGCTATAGGAATAAGTCCATTGTTGTGGCTACATTAATTACAGCTGCAACTCCACATGGTTGATGTGATAATGGTTGTTTGTCATGCTTGTTGCTTCCCCACATGCTTTATACCACACAAGTCTTCATACCTATATTTATACACTTAAGTATCTATGTACATGATATAGCCATTATACTACAACACATTTATACTATAACAGAATTAATGTTTTCTCAATATTTTAATAGTAAGGTACTCCTAAATGGAATCAGAAAGTATGAAGGAATGTGCAGAAGCATTCACATTCTTCTGAATGTAAGTGACCTATCTCAGTTAAATTTCAAGTAATTCCTCAACTTGTTCATCATCATCATTTTGCCATGCATGCAACTTGATTTCTTATTCAAGAAGCTTTCTGAAAACCATTCAAAAACAACAAACCAAGAGAAATTTACAACCACAATAAACTTTCACATTCGGAGCCAAAGTAACCAAAATCACCTGCTTGTGATGATTCGGGGCATCAGAATTTACAGATTGTTCTAATAGTAGAGAAAGAATCTGCTAACAAATTCCAAAATGAACCAAAATGATTAGACCAAACACCAAGAAGAACATTGATTTCCCAGCAAGAAACAAAAACCCAGAAAAACCCATTTCTCCAAAACCCCAACAATTCTTGAAGTCAATGAATAATCAACGTCATCACCAAACAATTTCCACTTGTAGTCTACGAAGTTCAGCATGCTCTTTCTATATGTCTCGACTTGGACAGAGAGAAGAAACAAAAGGAACAGCATATCCCTTTCGTCCTCTCCCTCTCTCCACCTCGATCTCACTCTCCTCTTCGTGCAGATCAAAGGAGCAAACAGGCAGAGGTAAATCAACACCACTAGGAACGAAAGGTTGGGGACACCTACCCAATGACAATGCTGTAAATTATTTTTAAAAACCGTCATTTCTAGCACCCGCTATATAAAACAAACACACCTAAGTTCTCATCGGCATCTTCTGGTATTTCTCCACCATGGAGTACTCTCCTGAAATTATTATTTCTCTGTTCTGCACCTATATGCTTATATTGCATGTTACCATTAGTACTGTGAGCCCTACCTTGGCTTTGAAAGAAAGACGTGAGTTTCTTGTGGCTTTAATAACTATTACTTAATTGTTATAAAATTAAGGAATTTATAGGATCTATTTGCGGTTGCTGGTGTATGGTTTTAAGGTTTTTGGGCCCAGAAACATTAAACAAATGAGGAAGCCTTTTAAGATCTATGAAAATCCTCTTTAATATTATTAAAAAGATTTTAAGTGGCGGAAGAGGTTTCCCAGACAAGATTGAGATGTCTCTTTCAGTTATTGATGAAGGAAACTAAGATTACAATGTCTCCATCAGTCTCTTTTGGGAGTTGGGAAACAGCGGGATACAAACATTTATAACTAGACTCACTATGTACATAAGCTCTATTTCACTGACCAAACCAATAAGAGAGAATATATATACGCCTAGCTGTTCGTAACAAAATCGAATCAGTCAGAACTGAGAAGTGCTAAGGGTAGCATATTTTGTCAGGAGCATAATATCTCCTGCTTTCCAAACGCTGTCATTCTCGGTTTAGTTGTTTTTGTTTTTGGTTGAATTAGCAGAACATATTATATGAAAATGGTTTTTTCTTCATGCAGCTGTGGCTCTGGTGGTTATGAGCTAAAGTTGAGCTCTAACTGTAAAACCATATATACATGCTCACAACATATGCACACAAGGATCAAGACTTACCTTCAGTAAATACTGGCATGGATTCCATCTCAGCAGCTACAAACACGATCACAAGAATATAGTCTTCTGTTGCTTACCAACTTGCTTCTCAATGGACAGAACTTATGCAATAGGTCGTGATGGCAACATGGACCAATTCATCCATATATATAGGAGACTTAAACTTCAAAAAGCTTCCCATTAAAGCAATCCATATAGGTTTAGATTTTCTAGTTAGATTCTTAATGTAACACTTCATTGTGGTCTTTCTTGCAGACCAAGAATTGGATTACTTACCTTAATGAATTGATACACTCTTTCATTAAGTTACTAGTATTGATTTACAGTTTGTATCCATGTTAAACTAGATTTGACACTTAGCTAATCATCAATTACTTTATGATGATATGTGTTAAGTCCATATTTGATCTAACACTAACAATCGGAACACATTTTTGATTGGCTCTAATAAGGACGGGAAAGAGAGGGATCATATCATTCTTTTACATTGATGAGGGTAGATTTAGTCAGGTTGATGAACAAACCCCATTTCTCTAGGCGTTCTTGGGGTTTGTTCAGTAGGAGAACTAAACTTCTTTGTCGCAAGTGCAGTAACAATATAGGAAATGCTTATGATGATTTTACTTCCCCGACTTCTTACCCACTCGTATCAAATGGATCAGACTCTTCATCCTCAGGCCGTTAAATTTCCAAATACAGAAAATATATGTTAGAATTCCCTCTTTGCAGCCTTCGAATTCTAAAGAATCTGGCCCTTCGTTTATAGAATGACATCCTTCAACAAAAATATTTTGTAGTGCCCTGTTGATCTGCAGCAACAGCCAAATGTTTACTTCTGCAACAATCTGTGTAAGGGTGTTCTCTGTTTTGATTGTATCTGTTTTCTCCTTGGCCCTACTTATTTAGAAACTTGTATATAACAATTTTCAGTAGTGGAAGAGTTAATGGTGTGGAATTTTGAAGTGATTTGAATGATTGAGTAAAGTTTGTAATAACATAGCTGAAGGAATGGATGGATTTCAAAACTTTTTAATTAGTGAGGAATTAGTTTAACAATTAAACTACTAACTAAACATAAAATCCATTCATTCAACCCATGATCTTGGTTTATTATGATATGTATATAAACATAGCATGCAAGAAAGGAAGAATAAAGAAGTAGTTTATGTTCTACTCACCCTTGGAAGGTGATTTTAATCTGATTCAAGTGAACCACCAAAGTTCCTCTCATTGATCTCTCCTTGTGTGGTTTTCCTCCACCTTGAATTAAGAACTCCTTCTTGTGCTTGTAATCTTCTCCTTGATGTAATAAGTAAAGCCACAAAAGGATATGACCTCTAAGGATCTTCGCCAAGTGAATCAAGAGATGAAGAAAGATGAAAGAAAAGAAGAAATTATGCAAGTGTTCTTCTTTCCTTCTAATTTTGTAATGGACCGATGAAGAACTCTCTCTCTCTCTCTCTCTCAAATCTGAAAATAATAGTGTGGAGATACACTTACTCTCTTTGTCCATGCTTTCTCTTTTATATAATAGGAAATAACTCCAATTACTAAAAGAAAAATATTGACTTTCATAAAGCCAATATTTTGGCTAGTCCATACATGTTATTTGGCACTAAAAATGTGTTTTTGGCTTTCATTTAAATCTCATTTAGTGAAGTCCAAGTCCACACCAAAAACCCGACAATCGTTTAGGCCCAATAGGTTCGGTTTTACCCGAAACTCCTAATATTTAGTCATAACCAACTCTTGTTTAATCTTCTTTCATATGCAATCTCAAGGATCCACTTATATAGTGTGAGATCTCTTAGGTTCTAATTAACAAGGCAGTGAAGTTTATAGAAACCATTCTAACTTTTTTACGAATCGAGAACTCCATTTTTGATTCTCTCTTATTATTAGGATTATAAATGTTTATTAATCCTTGGGGACTTCACAAGTCATGAGTGACGTCTTGCAACATATCATAGCTACCATAGTTAATGTAGAATGATAAAGAACCTATTCAATTGGAATTACAATACAATATGGTCATTCTCTAACACGATGTTCTAAATCACATCATCGGGGTATGGAATTGATATGTCAATCCCCTACTATGATTTTTATTCTTATGTGATTCTTAGAATGTGATTAGAAACTCCTTTTTAATCTCATTCAATGCTTTATTCAATGCTTTGGCCAAATACTCATTGAATCACATCTTTGAACATACACCTTATTTACTTAAGGATAGAGATTCCTTATTGTACACTCACATGTCTCCATGACCGAATTGATTATACCAATGAATGCATCTATTATATCCATTAAAGGACACAATATTATTGCATTATCAAGAGATAATCCATTCACTCATAAGACAACTATGGTGTCTCAGGTCAAATGACTAATTTGTATTATTGCCATTTAGAGTTCAAGTTTGACATGTAAATAACACTCCATACAAAAACTCTAATGATTGCGTTCAGTGTACTCTTTAAATTAAGAGCACCTACATACTTGTATTAGTGTCTCTACACAAATGACAAGAGACAAATCATCCTCCATATTGAGCATACATAGTATGTGCTAGTCTTTCCGGATTATCAATGTCCAAGTGATAATCCTATGACTAGGAACCTTTTAGGATAAGAGTGTGAAAGAGTAAATGTCTCACACATCTAACTCTTTAGATTACTTTCTCTTTAACTCATATTCCTTGGACCTTGTTCAATCCAATATTAAATATAAGCAATCAATAATAAACTTACCCTTTTAATTAATAATAATTACAATATTAATTTCATCAAAATGATTGTTTTAGGACACAATTCCTTCAATAGCTTCATTGGCCTCTTAATTAGTTGGTTTCTAGCTAATCTCTGCACTTTTACTTTACCATTGACCTTGTGCAATACTCTTACACATAAGCAGCACACAAGGTGAAGGTTTGATCTGACTCTTGAGCTAGCTAGCAGCTGAGTGGTTAAGTGGCTAGTGAAATTGGGGATTTGAGGTTCAAAAGTTATAGATCTTGGTTCAGATTCTGTAAAATGTAACTGAATCTTTGTTCATATTCTTAAACCTTTTACTAGCATGAAATATTGTTCTACACTTCTATATACTTCTCTCTGTGTTAATTTTTTTTTTTTCCTTCCTTTCTGAGAAATGAAGTGGGAATATAATTGCTTCAATTGATACAAGGTTGTCATGATTCGAGCTGGTTTTTGGGTAGTAAAAAGTAAAAACACTTCTTATGACTCTTGCTTCCTCCAATGAATTAAAACAAAACGACAACAAGAAAATGCCAGTCATTTCTGTCACAATCAATGTAAGAGAGTGATTTTCTCTAACAATTTCCGTATATAATACGTTTGTACAAATCACATTGGATCACCACATCCTACTTTGCAAGTTCAAACTGACCAATAGGATATTCACACGTTCTTGGTCATCTTGTTGCCCTGCTTTCAACTTGTTTGAATATGTACTTCGACTAACGCCTAAACAACAAAGACTTTGACATAATTAAATGCCGCCTAGAAATACAAATGAAGTAAATTTATTGCACTACATAAAATAAACACAGTTTAGTTCTCATCTGCATCTTTTGGTATTTCTCCACCATGGGGTACTCTCCTAAAGTAATTATTTCTCTGTTCTGCTCCTATATCCTTATATTGCATATTACCAGTAGTGTTGTGATCCCGACCTTGGCTTTGAAAGACTCTGAATTTCCAGCCATCTTCAACTTCGGAGACTCAAATTCAGATAGTGGTGGATTAGCCGCATCCCTTCTACCTCCAACCACACCTTATGGAGAGACCTATTTCCATATGCCGGTCAGAAGATTCTCTGATGGAAGACTCATTATCGACTTCCTTGGCATGATTTTCTTACCTTCATTATACATTAACATGTATAGTTTATTGTTACGTCCCGAATTTTAGAATAAAAATTCAAAATTCGAAACATGAAATTACTACAAACTCAAAATAATCATCCTGAAAATTCTTTTTTCTTAACATCCTCACCACACGAAATAAAATCAAAACCAAATTTAGTCTCGGTTAATTATTACAACTCAAATCCAAAATGAACTGTAAAGCTCTAAATGAGCGTACACACCTCACAACTAAATGAAATAACAAAAACTGCTGTAACACCTAAGCAGCTCGGTCACCTCCCTGGTTATCCTGACCTGCAGGATATCCGCTACACCATTTGAATAGTGTACCGGGATTTCAACAACACAAAACCCGGTAAGCTTATGAAAGCTCGTATGAGTAAAAGGAAAGACTGTTGTTTAATTTAATCATAATCAATTCTACTCAAGTCAACACTCAACCGTTTCCACAACCACGAAGTACTAACAATCTCAATCAAATACCAAATCAATAAATCAAGACAACCCCAACTCACATCTTTCTTCACAAAACCGCAACATCGTATTTATAAAAATATGGTACATGACAGACTAGAGCTCTAATTGAATCGTAGCCCGTCACCCGGCCTAGGTTATGGCATCCGACATACTTATCATTATCGTATTTCATCAATATGTATATTTATATACATATTTAGAACGTCCGACAATTTCACATACTCAATCAATTGTATCCCATCATCCACCCAGGATTAGAGCGTCCGATTACCCCACACCGGTCACTACGTCGACCCTAAACCCATAAATGAGCACATCATATAATATCACATACTGAAATCAACCCAACCAAGAAACACCATATTATTATGAATTACACAATTGAAATATAATCAATTCATCAATTCAACTTAATCATATCATCACTCAACAATCCACTCATCAATATATATTTTCCACTTAAATATATATATACGTAATCATCCACTCAGGAATGATCACTAATACCATCTATAGTTCACACAAGAAAATCGTGAAATTCATTTGTATAATTAAAATTCATTTTACTTACCTATGGACCGTGGTGATTCAAGTCCATGAAATTTTAAAACAAATATTTAATCCGCAAATATTTTTCACACAATTACCAAAAATAAATAAATTTAAAACGCTCGGTTCTTAATATGAACCACGTAAGTTTTACTCACCTCGAAATTCTCGCTGCGTCTTCAATACAAATACAATTAACGCCGAAATAGCCCACTCAAATACAGTCCGTCAATCACCTAATCAAACGTGATTCGAATTTAGCCAATAATTTCAAAACATAGTTGAACTACCATTTAACGGCCGGATTCTAATTTACAATAAAATCCGACGAGCGGATTCTCACGAATCGCTCCCCTAATTACCGTTTTGCACATATACGAAGATCCAACGGTCGGATCTTCGTTCATGACCACACAAAGCCTCTGGGACAGTCATATGATCAGCATATCAAAATCATAAGTTCATCTGACGGTCCAAATTTCACAGATCATAAATCTAACGATCGAAATCGATCAAAATCACAAAATTCATAACTAATTCATACGACATTTGAAAAATACGTATAATATGCCAAAATGATCGTATTAAAACATAGAATCATAAAATGGACAGAAACCAAATTTTAGACCTCCGGAGGAGGCCGGAAAGGGCCGCCGGAGTTAGGGACAGAGCTGCCGCCGACCACCACCAATGGTGTCAGGGCCAAGCTTGTTCCCTTCGTTTCACCATTCTGAGCAACTTTCATAACTATCACAAGACCAAAAAATGACAGGAAGGGATCGAAAAGTACCAATTACAGTCGGCGGCCGGAAATTTTCCAGAAACCGGTGAGCTTGAAAACCGACGTGAAAACTGCAACCTCACGCCTCGATCCCTTCTGGAAACTTGTTCAGAACTTCCTTGCAAACTCAACAAGCCAAGAATCACAAGAAACGATCGTGTATAGCTCGAGATATTTGGATCGAAAGTTGGTTTTTTGATCGTCACGGGGTCGAGCTCCAACGAACGTGAAAACGTTCGATCCAGTTCCGGTCCTTCTTGGTGATTGTAGAGGAGGTTGAGGCGAGCTCAATGAGCCAAGAATCAAGTGAAATGGTGATCTGTAGCTCGAGATACCGAGATCGAACCGAAAACGAACCTTTTCGGTTCGGGCCGTGCCGCCGCCTGTGCCGGCCATGTCGTGGCGCAAGGCTGCCTCTGGCAGCTGCGCAAGGTCGAGGCGAAGCTTCTGAAAGTGGTTGAAGCTCGAGAGGTGGCCGGAGGAGAGGATGGGAGTGTGCCCTGTTTTGCTTGCGTTCGGTCGAGAGGAAGGAGACGACGCGAGAGAGAGAGAGAGAGAGAGAGAGAGAGAGAGAGAGAGAGAGAGAGAGAGAGAGAGAGAGAGAGAGAGAGAGAGAGAGAGAGAGAGAGAGAGAGAGAGAGAGAGAGAGAGAGAGAGAGCTACAGTGCTTTCCAAAAACAGAAATGGAGGCCGGACCAAAAAGGAAATTTCCCAAAAAAATTCTAGGGTTTGTTCTATATATACCCGTTTCGGAAAATCTTCTAAATTCAATAACTAATTCAGAAAAAATCCGATTTTTGTGTTCCGCACATGTACGAACTCGTATCGACGAGCTCTACAACTTTCATGAAGGAAGTTTCTCCAAATTTTGCACGTAGAAAAAGTCGATTTCTCAAACCGAGCATTTCGAGCTTTTCGTTAACATAATTGTCTCGAACTTTCGATAATTCAAAAAGTGAAATATTATCGAACAATATTCGTGAAATCACATAATAATCGTTCAACACAATTACTCAAATTTAAAATAAAAATTGTGGGTATTACATTTATATCGTATGCAAAGGTTCAAAGAGTTCTTCCCAGTGGCGTAGCCAGAAATCTTAATTAAGAGGGTCAAAATTTAAATAATAATACTAAACAAACATTCTTTTCTCTTATGATATTTCTTCAAAAAGGGTTTCATAATTTTAAAGACAATTTTCCGTTCCACTAAGAAGAAGAAGAAGAGAAAAAAAAATTGCAAGAAAAACGAACAAGAGACAAAATCAAAGTGTATACACCTAAATTTATATAGATATGGAACTAAATGATTATTCATTAATTAATTACCTAAACTATTGTAATATGAATAAAGTGTGTGTGTGTGTGTATATAGGACTAATTAAATATATTAAAAACCTAGACCATCATTGAATCCGTCAAAATTTGTGGGTAAATGGGCCAAAGCATTTAAAAAAAAAAAATTTCTTTATGTCAGAACTCAGAAGGGTCAAACATGGTATTAAATATAAATTGTGTATATAATCAGCCAATCATGCGCTAAGAATGGTCATTTGACCCTTCTCGCCCTACTGTAGCTACACCACTGGTTCTTCCTAGTTGACAATTCAAACATACTAGCAAATGTTACCCGCGTGTTGCTGCGAGAGTCATGATTGTTTGTAAGTTGTTTGGAAAAGTAAGTGATCATTGAAGCAGTGTTGATTGTTCGTGAATAAAAGCAACTGAAACTAATATCAGTGTCCTGCTGTTATGTGTGCATTAAGGTACATCTTTTTTGTACATGAGGTTAGTGTAGTTCTCAAGCTATATAGATGAACTGCATTTGAAGTACTACTATATGTTATTGGGATAACATTACATAGCAGAATATTTTTGTTGAAATTTACAAGTTTGGTTTGGTTTGAACATGTTACAAATTTACACCTGAATTCTTTAACTGCATGATCATAGCGTGTTACACGAATTTCTCACCGGAATCAATAACTTCAAATCAAACAATCTCTTAAAGCTTCTGTCACACCCCGAATTTTAGAATAAAACTTCAATATCCGAAACATGAATTACCACAACTCAAAATAATCATCTTAAAAATTTCTTTTTTCTTAACAACCTCACCACACAATTTAATTTTAAATCCCGAATTTAGTCTCGGTTAATTATTACAACTCACTCACAAATTAAATTGTAAAGCTCTAAATGAGCATAACAGACCTCACAACTTAAATGAAATCAAATAAATGCTGCAACTCCTAAACAGCACGGTCACATCTCTGGTTATCATGACCTGCAGGAATATCCGCTACACCATTTGAATAGTGTACAGGGATTGCAACAACACAAAACCAGGTAAACTTTTGAAGCTCGTATGAGTAAAAAGAAAGAATGGTTGTTTAATTAATTCATAAACATTTTCACCCAAGTCAACACTCAACACTTTCCACATCCACAAGGAACCAACAATCTCATAATCAATCACCAAATCAACAAACACAAAACCCTAACTCACATATTTCTTCTCAAAACCCCGAAATCGTATTTATAAAAATAGGTGTTGATAGACTAAAGCTCTAACTGAATCGTAGCCCGTCACCTGACCCAGGTTATGGCATTCGACATATTAATCTTTATCGTATTTCATCAATATATATATATATATACATATTTAGAACGTCTGATACTCGTACTAAATCTAGCCTCATTACCCGACAAGGGTTGTGGCATCAAACTCACTCAACCAATCGTATCCCATCATCCACCTAGGATTAGAGCGTTCGATTCCCCCATATCAGTCACTACGTTGACCCTAAATCCATAAAGAGCACAACAATCAATATGTTTTCACATAATAAAATCAACCCATCCAAGATACACAATATTATTATGAAATTTAAGCATTTGTAATATAATCTAAATCGTCACTCAACAACACACCACCCAAAATATATATTCCACATATATATATATATATATATATATATATATACACGTAATCATCCACTCAGGGATAACCACTAATACCATCTATAGTTCACACAAGAAAATCGTGAAATTCATTTGTATAATTAAAATTCATTTTACTTACCTATGGACCGTAGTTGATCAAGTCCATGAGATTTTAAAAAAAAATATTTAATCCATAAATATTTTTCACACAATTACGACAAAATAAATAAATTAAAGCACTCGGTTCGTAATATTAACCACGTGAGTTTTACTCACCTCGAAACTCCCGCTGCGTCTTCAATTAAAATACAAATCACAATAATTCAAATGCTCGTCAACTCAAGCCGTCAAGTACCTAATCAAGTACGGTTTTTACTTAGCAAACGAAACATGAATAAACTTAATGGATGATCCAACGGTCGGATTCTAAAATAAAGACGATCCAACGGTCGGATCGAATTTAAACGATAGTCCAACGGTTAGATCCTCACGGATTGCCCTTGGAAACATCATATCAAAATTATACGAAAATCCGACCAACATATCTTCACGAATCGCCTCCCAAATCACTGTTTTACAATTATACGAAGATCCAACAGTCGGATCTTCGCCCGTGACCACAAAAAGTCATCGGGATAGTCATATGATCATCATATTAAAATTTGAAGTAAAACCGATGGTCTGATCTTCGTAAATCGTAAACCGAAGTAAAATGTAAAAACCGTAAATAGTAACGTCAAAACGTAAATCCACTATTTATCAACTTTTTCTAAAATAACCTTGTAATATATCAAAACGCTCGTATGGATGCATAGATCATCGTCCAGATAATATAAACACAAAATATGATCCGACGCGCCGCCACACTTGGCGGTCAGACAACGGTCAACGCGGCGGTCAATGCCGATCAACCACCTCAGATGCAAAAGTTGTAAACTACCAACTTCAAAATGAAATTATGAACAACTTTAATACCTGAATTTTTTCGAGATAGGGTCTAGATCGTCCTAGATCGAGCTTTGAAGTTGGATTAATCTCGATCGTTCGATCAGATTCCAGATCCAATCAGGGACGTCGAAGCCTTCAACTCTTGATCTACAACTCTACACTCAAAATCGTGATACAAGCCACATATGGAGATGATCAGGAGGAAGAGGACATCACGAAAATGGGGTGGATCGGCCCGTGCAACGCCGGAAAAGTGAAATCCAGCCGGGTCGGGTCTTAGACTCGGGAGAGTGCTTCGATCCAGGTGGGGGAGCCGCGGGGGGGCAAGCCGGCAGGGGAGGGCGACTGAGCGGCTCGGGACGCACGGGAGGAGGGTAGGGTCGGCGGCGGAGGTGGGGCGATGGCACCGCTGGCGTAGCGTCAGGTCGACAGGATTGCAAAAATTCAGATTTGTCTTGATATTTATAGAAAATTTCCAATTTCCAAAAATTCATAACTTATTCATACGAACTCCGAATACTGCGTTCCACATATGCACGAGATCGTATCGATGAGCTCTACAACTTTCATGAAGGAAGTTTTTCCAAATTTCAAACATACAAAAAATCAATTTTCACAACCCCTTAAATAACGTTCGTTTCGAAAATAAAATTCGTTCATAACCCTTTTCCTCACACAACAACATACGAAGCAAACCCAAAATTCATAATTCATATTATTGAACAAATATTGAATTACATTTAATTTTTTTAAATTAAATTTCAGGTCTTCACAGCTTGCAAATCTGTGTATTTGGTCTTTCGAATTTCTCAAGTATATGCATTCTTCCAATTGTTTCACAGCGAACATCTAATTGCTGCAGTTGTAGAAAGACATAGAGCAAGCTTTTGCACCAGGGCAATGGCAAGGCAAACAATGAAAACCAGATTCAAGCACATCATCAAACTTTCCAAAGGTTTTTCTGATTGCAACAGTAGACTGATTTCTGCTTAGATACAACCAAGGCACTGTCCCATTTTTTGACTCTGCCAAAGAGTGTAGAAACCATGGTCATCAAATGCTGAGTAGCCAATAAACTTGCAAAAATAGTGTCAACATTAATATCAAAAACACATGTTACTGAATTAATTAAGTGCTAATATTTACAATGGATCAAATTTTTAGTGGTTAAAGTCAGATAAAGAAAAAAGAAATCGTAAGGGGAAAGGAAAACTGTTGGGAGAGAAACTCAGTTTAAAAGTATACATTATATCACGATTGAATTGAAATGAAATCTAGTATACATTATATGTAGAATGATACAATTTACTTCTAATCGAAAGAGTGATGATGATAATTTTTTTAATATGAACAAAGTGGAGAAATAGTAGAGGATAAATTTTTATCAATCCCAGTGATAAAACAGCTTGCAGAAAAAACTTATCAAGGAAGGGACAATATAGGGTTTAGGGACTTGTATTAGGGTGTGTTCTTCTTTTGGTTTTCACTTTTTTTCTTTACTGAGTTATTTGCATATTGTTCGTTTGGTGTGTTGCTGATTAGGCATCAAATGCTCAGCAAACCAAGACAGGCCAACACCTTATGAAATGAATATCTAAGAGGATCAAAAGAGCATTCTACATGCAACCATCAGTTTTGGACTTTTCCACCTATATATGCTTTTTCTGAGCTTCATTAAGATCAAGCATGAGATACTGCAAATCCATGAGTCTTATAAAATGATGAGTAAACAGACTTAAGACTTTGAGGAAATGAGGATAAGAGTGTAAAGAAAGATGAAGAGCACTTAACTGACCTTTTTTGCTTGCAGTGGATGGAGTTGTGTGTGTAGTCCTGCAAAATATTTCAGGAATTGGTAATAATAGCATTATTATATTAGAGGTTAATTTTTATTAGTCATAGAAACAGAATAGTTTAGAGAGGAAACTCACAAAGGGAAACATGATTGGAATGAATGATGGAAAGTTTGAAGGTTTAATTCTTTTGATGGTTTTGCTGGTCTTGTGTCAATGAACAGCCTGTGCAGCAGAGCCGTGGTCTTTGTCAATCTTATGATGCTTCCACTAAATAGCACAGTATGCAAATCAGTAACACTTTTTTTTTTTTTTTTTTTTTTAGGGAAAATGATTTAGTTTAGTATTGAAAAATATCTACAATTGATATAATTACAGAAGTAATGTTGAGCATGCAAAATTGTTATCAGTGAAGCTAATGTGTAATCTCAAACCTCAAGTTATTTCATAGTTGATAAACTTATGCCCTATATAAGAATTGATCAAGAGTTTGTAAGCTTTCATAAAACAGCGATGAATTTCTCCTACCCCAGAAAGCTCATACCAAGAGATATCAAAGTCAAAGCACCATGCATTTGCACAAAATGGTTCGGTTCCTTTAAAGGCCACAACAACGGTGTCATGGTCAGAACACTTATCTTGAAGCATAAAGCTAGTATTTTTTTTTTTTTTTTTTTGATAATCTGTGAAAAACCAACGAAGTTATTATTGAAAGTGAAATATATGTTTAATTTTACAATATCATTAACTTGACAGATTGTTTGATAACATAAAAATAAGAGAAATTTAAGATCAATTTAAAAAGAATATGTCAACGCTATGAGGGTAGTTAGTTCCTTACCATTCCAGACGTCGAAGGATTCCAAGAAGTCCATCTGTTTATAAGATCAATTAGATTTGGTATGAAATTAGTTAATTCAATATCAAGTACTTATTTGACATTTAATCTTTAGGAAGTACTGCTAAGTTGTTAAGCATATATACCTTCCAATGATCCTTAATAGTAGTGTTAATGTAGGCATTATTCTCATAGGATGTTTTAGAGAGAGCTGCACGGTACTTAGCATCATCATATTTAATGGTGCTATCCAACTCCACCCTCTTGTCAAAATTTCGTATAAATGACAGGAATGTTCCTGATGTCTTATCTGGCTTTTCCAACACCCATGACCCATCCGTCAAATGTAATCAAGAAGAACAAAAAATTTCTTAAATCTAGCTTTGTTCTTGGTGACAATGAAGTTTTGAGATTTTGAATTGTTTTTATTTCTTGTGAAGGCATTTGATACTGCAGTATGTTATAGGTAAGTTTTTTCTGCTAGCCTGTACTATGTTGTAGCTGATTGAGCTGTAGAAATGAATGTGTGCATATATGTATGACCCGAGAAACAACAGATAACACTAAGTGTTTACAAATTTATTTTTGTCATTCAGTAAATCAGAACATTATATAACAAATACAGTAGAGAAATATGAGCAAATTGGAAATAATAATCAATCAAAATTATCAACTCTAATCAAATTAAAAAAGTGATAAGCCTATATTATTTTTCATATTAAATTAAGGTAGTGCTCTTTCTTAAGCTTCTAACAACTATGTTTCTGCACAAAAAGAATGATGGTTTGTTGTATCATTTTAGCTAGAGTTACAACCAGGACATGGATTATTTATGTAATATTATTTTTATTTTTTTTATTTTGTTGATTTCCGATTGTTTGAAGCTTTTCAAGTTCTTTTCCTGATGACTGATTAATTAATATACCAATTGGATCATTCACAAAGCAAATGGTATGATACAATTATTCATGCAAAGTATTACCCAACACGCAAAATCAAATATAGTGAATTGATGAGAAAGCAGAGCAAATAAGGAAGAAAGAGCTAGCTTACCTCAGGCTTCTGCTTTGGTTCATCATTAATCTGCTGTAGTTCAGCTTTGATTATCTTTTGATGTAGAAGTAGCTAAGAATGGTTAATAGAGTTGGTAAATGTATCACTAAATAGAAACAAAACATTAATGTGAAAAGAAAAAAAAATAAAAAAAAATTTGAGGCACAAACCGTGTATTGCAACCTCGTATTATGAACTTTTTGCAAAGCACACAATGACAATATCAAGCATGCAAAATGGAAAACACTACCTTAACTAAACCCCATCCAATTTCACATATTACGTTCCAAAACAGTAACTACACTCCTGATCGCCATTCTCTTTATTTAGTAATGCTTATCTGCTCAAATTTAATAATATGGAAAAGTATAAGAAGCTAGCTGAACTAAAAATGCTTAGCAATCGATCCTTACTGTTCGCTAAATAGGGGCTCCTAGTTGTTCACATAGATTTTTGCAGGCTCAAAATCCCCTTAATAGATATTAAGCAAATTTCATTCCTTCCAAACCTTGCACGTGTCTGTATATGTATGAAGAAACATACAATAAATGAATTTCAAACCTCAAAGAAAAACAGTATCAGATTGTTAATCATTTGGCACTCAGGTATTTGCCACTCAAATCTGTATTAGAAAAAAAATGTTGAAAGCAAGTGCAATTGATAAAAACTGAATTAGCTAGCTTAGCTGAAGTGATTCTATAGGTCTATTATTGTAAATCGGAGAAGTGTGCATTAGTATGATTCATTTTCATGATGTGAGACCTGTGATTGTTATATTTATTACCTATATAAACAACTCTAATATATCAATGACAACTCAATATCAAAAAGAGCATAATCAATATATTTGCTAATTGTGTAAGCACAAAATGATTTAAAGCCCGACTCTTTATAAGCAAGTATTCAATTTTGAAGACCCATAAAATACACAAAACTGAGAAACAATTTCAATCAGTAAATTTGAGATCTAAATGTCTAATGAAGCAGCATGAGCTTCATAATCCAATCACTCATCCAGATTTGAAAGTGGTAAAGAAACCAAGCTTGTCAGAAATCAAGTTGAAAATATAAAACATGTTCATACACTATATTACTCCAATTCCCTTGATAAGTTGATATGTTAACAAAATAAAAAAGATTGATACTTGATCAAATTCCATAACATCCAAACCAAATCTGTTAATCATTCATTTCAATTCAATCTTATTAGTGTTCACATGCATCCAAATCAAATTAAAAAAAAAAAGTCAGCTTGAAAACCTGGAAACGAATAATGAAGCCCTCATCTTTATCAATGTAGAAATCGCGAGCTTCTCAAGCTTGTGGAGGCAGAGCGTCTTTATCTACTCTCTTGAGTGAACTGAGAAGGCAGAATTGGAGCAGGGAATTTCTGAAATACTACGCCCCGCTACTCTTCGCTCTCACTACTATGGAGGAGGTTGATATCGTGTGCAAAACTGAAGGAGACCCAAATCTTAGCAAGAAAAGAAACTCAATTTTTATTTCATACAACTGAAAAACCAACCAAGCACACACCTCTTCTTTTGCTGAAAGCTCTCTCCCAAACTCGATCAAAATCTTGGCATGCACTTCTTCCAAAAAAAAGCCCAAACCTCCCTCCCAAAGTCAACCAAAATCTTGGATTTCTCCTCTTCTCCTTTCTACTCCGGTGGCCTATGATCAAAATCAGAAATCTTACATCAAATCAAAGAATCAAAAGCCCAAATTTTATATCAAATATGAGAGATTAGATTTGAAAACCAAACCTCTCCTAATTGTTTTGAGCCCAACCCTTCCATCGACGAATTTGATGGCTGCGTTTAATACTGCAAAACAACCAAGGGATATCGACAGAGATTCCCCAAGAAACTAAAATTCTATCTAAGAGCTTGATGCTGCAAAACAGTAAAACTGGATGTCAATAGAGGCTTCCCGAGGAAACTTCAGATTAGGCCTTCTGTTTATATATTGACGGCCCATGGCAGGGTCGTAAATGTAAACAGAAATTAAGGGTAAAACGTCATTTTACTGTTAAATGAATATTTGTAGTGAGGAACAGTGTTCCGGCTTTAGATGCATGTACTAGAGAATTCTCCCGCGCGATGCTGCGGGTTTAATTTCCCCTCCCTCCAAGTCTTGATCTACATAATATAATAGAATTATAATTTTACATATTACAAAAATTGGTATTTCAATCGTAAAGAGAGATTCAGCTAACATCTGGTATTTTAAGCAAGCTGGTATCTAGTTTCTACAATGGGGGTTCAGCACTGATCTAATTCATTGGCAGACTGAAATGCATCTTCAACTATAGTGGACTCATCTGCAGATCCATAGGCTGTACACACAGAAAACCATTCACAGTTACCACTTAAATTTGTCCCTTCCCTTCTTGCAAAAAAAAAAAAAAAAAAAACTGACCAAATGTCAACAATATTTATCATCGAAACTTTGTTATCCAAAGTGTCACCAAGCATATCTGAAGTTAGCCTAATTTAAATACTATGAAACTTTGTGTTTTCTAACAGCTCAATTCCATTGTAGATGTTTTGAAATAAGTTATGGGAGAGAGAGAAAAAAAAAACACAAAAACAAAACAAAACAAAGGAAAAACAGTACTGCAAAACCGTTTAACATGGTGATAAAAAAGTTTATATACTAGATAACATGTGAAACAGTTTGAAACAAACTAATCTAATTGTCTAAAAATTTAATAGTAATCAAAAAAATTTGATAGCAGACAACATCACAACCACAATGACTTTCACTGTTTTCATCTTCCAATCCAAGAATTTTATCTTTCTAAATCATAGTGTATAATCGATCTCTATCACTACAACCAACTTAGCTTTTTAGCAGAGTTACATATTATGGAAAAAAGTTCGAAACAGAAATAAACAAGTACACAGTAATATACTACATAATTCTCAATCACAAATTAACCAAGTCCAATAAGTATAGAATCACAAATCTGCACCATGTACCATAAAAGCCAAACAACAATGAAACCCTGAAATCAATCATAAAACTGCCAAACTGTTAAAATTTGAAAGTGTTAAAATTTAATTTACAGCACCAGTTGTCTACCTAGCTTGAAAGAAACAAAGAGGAAATGAATAATTAAGACACTAAATGAGTCGCAGAAACCCAAGAAGAAAACACATATCACCATGCATGCTTTCTCTGTAAGCTTTTTTAACTGGTTTTTTCTTGCTTTTAGTACACCATGACATGAAAAAAATTAAGAACAGAGATTTTGATCATCAGTGAATCTCACAGAGAAATTTGCAAAAAGTAGAATTTTTGGCCGCGGGGGGGGGGGGGGTGTTCCATTCGATTATTGATTACTTGTACTGTGCTGACATGAGGGATAGGCCACAGCTTTATCAATTCATTGTGAAAAACAACAAAATATGAAAATCCCTCTCTCTCTCTCTCTCTCAAGAGGGCTCTCCTTCTCTCTCACAGAAACTACTTTCTATGATGATATGACAAGTCTATTACATATATAACCATCTCGGCGACCCAAAACCCACCAGAAAAACAAAGAAAGTTAGAAAAATACTTCATTCCAAACCGAATATATGAACATGAATAAACAAAAACTAAACCCTGCAAATGCTAACCACAACCATTGCTCCTACTTTCCTCAATTTAGAGGTATCGTTCATGACAAAATAAGTAAAGGCCAAAGAAAACTTTAGTTAAATTTCTATCTTATTAAACACACATTACATTAAGCGTTAACTTCTAAATTATAGTGGTTATTTTTTCCTCATATATCTGTTTCTTGCCTACCACCCAGATGTCATATAATAAACACATCTAAACCATAATCTAAATGCAGGTGCAGACTTTCTCATGGCATCCAATCATTATCATCAGTACATCCCAAATTACGCATGGTTGGTTATGTGCTATATACACTGACAGCAAATTATCCCCTATTATGCTGCGGGATTGTTGCTAATAATTTTGTATGTAAGGCTCTATAACCCTGTTGATGAGCTCACTCAATCAGTTAAAGCAAGACAATAAGCTGAATGCATTCACTTGTCAAGATCAAGAGACCAGCCATAATGCTAACAAAAGGCATGCAGAAAAAGAAGAACAATCAAATGGTCCATAAAATTGATTTGGCAATAGGCCAACCAATGTGAAATTGAAATCAGCATTACCACTCTGGGATCAAACATCATCACAATACAATCATTTCAAACTTAAGGTGTTTGTTTGTGTTAGATCTGCATAACCTAAGAATTGATGGGCTTTCAAATTTCGTAGGCAAATTGACATGTCTTAGGTACGTCGACCTCTCTGGTAATGTTAGTAACAGCACTCCTTCCTTCTATCAGCAATCTGCAGATCTACAGTCCCTTAAGCTCAACAGGTGCTACAGACTTGAACAACAACCTAGAGATATTAGAAAGAGGATCAGCGTAGGCATTGTAATTGCTTTAAAGGTCAGCTTCTTCCTGAGCATCTTGATCTCAGCTTCTAGAGTTTCTGCAAAAGAATGGAAAACTTTCAGAATAAAAACGGGCTGTACATGTACACATATTAATTACCAATTTGCATTGCACTTCTACAAAAGCATTAAGGGAAAGCTTGAATAGCACTAATTTAATACGCCAGTTTCATATTTTTTTAGCAGCTAGCTAAAAGAACCAAATATTAAGTACTTAATGGCACTTACTAAATGCAGGACAATTATAAAACTATAAACTCCACAAAACATTTTTATGGAGATCAAACTGAGCTTGTGAATGCACTTTCCAGAGGACTAATGACCACACTCTGACAGACTCCTGACTGACCGAAGCCACATTTGCATCCCAACAAAGAGAGTGCACCTCTGTGGAGTGCCATGTATAAGTTCAAAATATTGTGTTGTCTGATTAGTAACAACATATGACAATATAACAGATTTTTTGCAGGTCAACAGATCAATGAAACTGTTGAGAATTTAGTGAAATAAATAGCAGCTAATCATACCTGCAATGAATGTGTGTGCCTATCACTCAGCATCGATAAATTGTCCAATTCTTGGCTGCAACCTCGCCTGTGCTAAACTTCCCTGCATCATTAAATGGCTAAGATTTAGAACAAAAACAAACCAGAATTACTGGCAACTTTCAAAGAATTAAAGTAGATCCCAAAATTTAACCTTAGAAACACAAATGCACGAATACTGATTAATACTCCAAAAGCGAATGTCATTGTTCACGTCACATGAGAAAAAAAGGTCATTGTTCTTAGGGTGGAAATCAAGTGACAATAAATGATAATTTGGCTGCACTAATGAACTCAAACACTTCAGAAATCAAAGAAAATTAATAATTTTCAGCTTGGGTGAACCACTATATTCAAACAACTTGGTTTGTACTTCTTATCATTTTATATTTATTGAAATTTATTTTCTGTCGGGAATCAAAGAGATATGAGATCATATACAGTAGTTGACTCTGAATTCATGCTAACCCTACCATCATACTTGTCCATATTCTGCTCAAGAGTTTAGTTCTAAATCGAACATCATTAACGATCATCATGTGATGTTCCAGTGTGCTTTCAGTCTGTACTCTGTAGTGTTTTCATGTTCCAAATAATAACCTACTAACATAAATTAAAAATAATAATAATAATAATAATCAGAGTCATAGGAGAAACTGGAAATGAATTTGAAAAGCATTTAACTAATATTGAAAACCAGTACACATTGGTAAAGCTAAATATGTAGTAAAGCACTTACTTCCTAATCTCATAAACTTAATCGCAGTTTATAAGATTAATATAAAAAAATTCAAAAATAAAACAGAACTTGAAATTCAAAAATTTTGAAGAATTTGTGTTTTCCTCTTTGCATATCCACTCTCCTCGTCCAATAACTGTAAAATCAAGAACACCAGTTCCCTACTCAAGGAAGACACTGCCCCAGGTAATCCTAACCGCTGCAGTGCAAAGATTGGTAATTAAATCAAGCAAAAAATCAAAGCCGCAGAATCTGTTTCTTCCTTCACCTTTCCTATAATTCTGCTAATCTTTGCATCAAACCAATCATCACCAATCAACTCTTTAAAATCACCAATTTCACAAAGAACCCACAATCGGCTAACCTCCAGCTCAGTCCGTAAAAGTAAATGCCTTCCATCACCAGATAATTTCCAGAGCAAAAACCCACCAAAAAAAGCACAAATCCCCAAAACAAAAACAACAGAAGCAAACCTCGTATTCAAGCAAACCCACTCCCTCAACCCGCGTATGTAGATATGAGGTTAGATTAGAGGGAAGATTACAAAATCGAACCAGATTTCAGATATGAATAATTGAATCAATCGTTATCAAGGTAACAACACCCAAGAAGGTAAAATCTCTAAAGGATCCAAATTTACCTGGAAGTTTGCTTTTGCTGAAACTGAATCCAAATATTCACACCCACCTCTTCCCAACCAAACCAACATCGATTCCTGCTCTTTTCCTTCCACAATCTCCCTCTGTCTCTGCACCTCTACCCAAATCGATTGCTCCTCTTCTCCTTCCACAGTCTCTCACTCTCTACCCAACCGAAAGTAGAATGAACCGTTTGAGTATCTGGCTGGACTCGATGGAGGCTTCCAGAACGCACTACAAAAACTCAGGCCTTTTTATTTCAACATACAACTCTGGGGCAGAACCGCTATTTTACTGCTAAACAAACAGACCGATCAAGGGTAGAGCCGACATTTTACTATTTTTTACTGTTAACTGAACAGTAAGTGAACTTTAGTATATAGTAAATAACTAGATAATCCCCCTCCTCGCGCGATGCTGCGAGATCAACAAAAATGATTTCATTTGTGTATCTATTTAAAACTGTCTCCAAGCCATATACCAACTTTGGGATATCCTCGAGATATCTTCTGGAGGCAATACATCTCAGACATTTATAATTTGAATGTATCTCATATTCTTTGCAATAGGCTATTGTGCAAACAATGAGATTTAACCTTAAATTTCTTCAAGATTAGTGAGGAGTTACTACAACTTCTCTCTACACTTGCTTCTTGGGTCTCCAGCCACATGAAAGCTTTAGTAGAAGATCCAGTGCTGAGTGCTGACTTCTCCAAACAGGCCAACATCAGTTTCTTGAATAACTTCAAAAAGTTAATACTAAAAAGCACCTGTGTATAACCAAATAACCCAAAATCGAAACAAATATGGACCTGTGGTATGAAATTGTTGGAGATTAAAGGGGAAAACAGAGGATGAAAAAAACAAACTAACACCAAGTTCTTTACCTTGCTTCTAGCATTTTTGAGAATTATGGTGTCGGCATTGAGCAACTCATCAAATTGCTCCAACATTTCCTTTATGTCTACTATGGCCTTGCCAAATCCTTGTCTTGATCAGCATTAAAGAAGCATTCACAACTTTTGGCATAAAAAAGCAAGACCTTCCATTGCTCAAAATCCAGAATCACTACTGCATAAAAACCACCCCTTATCATAGATTCACACTTCACAGTAATATCTTTCATGTAGTATGGTTTTCTGAAAATTGCAAGTAGCTATAAGACAGAAAAAATTAATAAGAAACTCTGCATATGTGCTTCATAAGTAGTAATGATCGATCCAGTAAGCTTATTTCATAAGAAATCTGTTTCAAAGGAAAGATGCGTTTAGTATCCTATTATTCTAAGTTGGTTTGGTCTAATAAAAAGGACATTGTGATGGAGTTGCTGACTGCATCATATTGTTTGAATCTATCAGGCCATGTTGGATCCAAATCCAGTATGCAGACCATCAGCTAAAGAGTTGGTTGAAAATTGAATTTTCCACAGTTCAATTTTTTTTTCCCTTTTCTTTTCTCAAATTTGTAGTGATGATCACAATCGTAAGCTAAAATCAATAACTGAAAATATGTCATTTTACACATTACAAAAGAATGTAACTCCTACTGATATTGTCTTTGCAAGTAAGTATTGACTTATATTAAAAAAGAATGCTTGCATATTTACCAACAGAAGAAATCATGGAAAGCTATAGAGCACAAAGGAGGTACATTAATTCTCTGCCACCCGCGGAAGTTTAATCTTGAAAACAATATAACATGCTTCTTTCCGCTGGGCACTGGCAGTAGCATAATTAACTGAGTTCTTAGCAAATTCAATCATCATCCCCTACTTAGAATTATCATTTTAATGATAGAATTAATGTGATCTCCTCAAAACATTCAAAAGTAGATCACTACTACAGGAAAGCAAAACAGTTTAAATGTACAGTAAAACGCTTTAATGTACCTTAACAGCAGGAGATCATTGTTGGATTATAGTCATTGCATCAGAAGATGAGCCATAAGCTGCAAACACCAAAATTCACTTAATAAAAGAATAAAAAATATCTGGGTTTGATTTGACTCTAACCTAATCCTATTGGACGATTGTTTTATTAGAAAACATACATATGTAGTACTAATTCTATGTTGCCGCTTTTCTAGAGGAGATCTATTTATGCAGTAGTAATGAGAATATGGACATGATTAATATTCCTATGGTGTTGTCAAATCAGATTTACATTGGAGAAACAGTTGATTTCGATTTATTTATTTTTCTAGTTAAAACTGACAGTGAGTATCTGTTGTTACATTGATTCATAAACTGGCCGGAGTTCAAAAGGGTTGAGAACATAAAGATTATACCAGTTCCAAGACAATATTTACATCTCTGATGCTCCTGCAGAGAAGATTAGCAACTATGGGATCAACTTCACTACAACTTGACAAAAAAGCAAGTTAGTCAATGAAACTGGAAAAGACATTAATATTGACATCATTAGCTTAATATTTGTTATATTGCTTCACTTTTTACTTATACTTTTGAAATTGTTCTTTTCATAATCAGTACCGAACTTCAAAGCAATATAAGAACCATTGGTACAAAAGATTATCAGATGCCAAATGAAGCATGATAGAAAAATGGTCGTTCTCTAATTACATATCATTGTATATAATCTTAAAGTTTTAAGCATCGAGTTAAATATTTGAAGTCCATAACAGACTACGGGCATCATCAAAATAGAAACAGAATAGTTCAGAGAGGAAACTCACCAAGGGAGACATCAATGGAATGAATGGTGTAAAGTTCAGAAGTTCATTTTCTTGCTCCTCGGTTAACATCCTGAGCTCTGTGCCTTTAATCCTCTGTTGTATGCACAGCCTGCAAACATACAAATATTGAAGTTTAAGTGAAAAACCAAAAACAGGCCCTCTATAGTTTAGAATCTACACATTCATATTAGGAGCACCAAACTATAAGCCACAATTTTATCTCTCAAAATCATTGCTAAGGCGAATTTACACCAAGAAAATCAATTCATAAACTAAGCATTAAAAGAACAAAGATAATGAGAGAGCTCTCTATGCATTGGATTATGCTGGTATAAGAAACAAACAGAACCATCACAATCACTGTATCCACACCATTCTGATCTTGAGGGAGGCTTTACTACTCTATCAAAGCAAATTGAAACAAAATCTAATAGATTTTCTATCTTAATGTTTTGTATATTAACTTCATATAAATATTAGAAAACCAGTAGGATCTTATCAATTCATGATGAGATTGCAGCAAGATATAAGCCTTTGGCACATATTCAAATTGCAGCACTGCCATGTGAACCTCAAGTTATAACAAAGGAAGGCTTGCGAGGGCAGTAATATGTTTCGGGGATGGCTCAATATATCCTGGTATTGCCTTTTCTCTATGTTTTGTCCTCAGTAAGGTCATTGGTATGCAAAGCATTGTAAACTAAGAATTTTGTCAACTAAGCTGCATTGGCAATTTGACCTTTAGTACTGAATAAAACTCTAGGCTCTGTCCTCACTGAGATCATTGGCACGTAAATATACCAAAACTAAGTAGCTTTGTTGTTGGATCAAATCTCTCTGATGAGAAAAGGAAATTGGGCGCTGATACAGAAGCATCTCCAAAGAGCAAGTGTGGCCTTGCTCCAATCCCTCTCCCCCAGTATCTACGTCCACCCAGCCAAAACTGATATAAGTGAAACCCCCAAAATTGTATGAGAATTCAACCTATCCAATAACAACGAATTGGAGAAACAAAAAAAATATGAAGCAAAAACAACCATTCAATAAAAGCCTCAATCTTTGAAATCTTACTACCTTTAGATCACGAAAGGAGAGAGAGAGGATTGGGTGCGAATTCCGGTACGGACAAAAACTGGTCGACAAAGATGAATGCTCCGCCACTGTGATCGAGCTGACAGAACCTCTCGTACAGAAACACACACTCTCTCTCTCTCTCTCTCTCTCGATCGTTCATAATCTCGATTGTTCTGGCAGCAATCGAATGAGAAAGAAGATTATAGAATGATGGCAGACTGTAATTGAAGGAAAAGATAAAGGGCAAAACCGCCATTTTTCTATTAAATGAACAGTTGAATAAACAGTGCCTAGGAACAGTGTTTGGGCTTTAGATGTATGTATAATATGATTGTAGAAGAAAATACTGCTTTTTCTCGAGGTTGAATAATCAAACTTGGTGGACAAAGTGGAAGGCCCGAGATGGTTTCTAGACACTCATTTCTTGATGATTTTGCACTGCACTTTATGTGTAAACATAATGAGGAGAGAAAATATAGTTGGGATATATCACTGGATATGGTTGAAGAGATTATCCACAGCTCCTTGGATGAAAGGCTCTTCCCATGATGTAGGCATGTTGAAATAATTATTGCTTACATTAGAATAAATTGTTTAATATAGAATAGGTTAAGGATGGACTTTGCAGATGTTTACTTTTCTCCTGTGACTCAATTATTGCTTACATTAGAATTAATTGTTTAATCACTATAGAATAGATAATGGTGGACTTCGCAGTCGTTTACTGCTTCCGGTGACTCGATTATTGATTAGAGTTTGTCTTTCATCATTTCAGTTTTAACCAAAAAAAAAAAAAGACATTGTATAATGCATTGTTTAGATACATCTGGTATTTTGTACTGTATTGAGACTATCTTGTGGTGCAGCAAAGAGTCTTGGTCACCCTTATCTAAGCGCATATCTGGATTCTCTCGGGACAAATTTCTCGCATGGTGCAAATTTCGTCACTGCAGGTTCCACTATCAGACTCCCAGATCTCATTTTTCCAGCCGGTGGATTTAGTCCCTTCTACCTTGATATTCAATATGTCCCGTTCCTGCAACTAAAATCCAGATCACAATTCATAAGGCATCAAGGTAAAGTACTGAAGAATGTCAATATCTAAGAATCACATTACTCGTCACTTCAGTAAGATGAATCCCACTTTTACTAGATATGTGACCCGCTTTTATTAGAAAACTATATAATAGCACATGACCAAATATGTAAACACAGAAAACTCACTTTTAAAAAAAATTTATACAAATAAGGACATAAGCCTAGGTCTAAAAGTCAAATGATGCAAGCCTGACTCCTAATTTTAATGTAAAACTATCATAATTTAATGGCATTGCCACTGACCCAATGTGAAGACCCGAATTTTCATAAAATAGATTTATGTAATTCAATAATTGTTCTATTATTTGAATTATGATATTTGGGATAAATTGGTTTGTCTTGGTTTGAGAAAATTGGTTTCGAATGATTTTATTTTCTAAAACGAACGTTATTTAGGGGGTCGTGAAAATCGACTTTTTATACATTCAAAATTTGGGAAAACTTCCTTCATGAAAGTTATAGAACTCGTCAATACGAGTTTGTGCATATATAGAACGTAATATTCGAAGTTCATATGAATTTATTACTAATATTTGAAAATTGGAATTTTTTTATAAATATAAGATTTTTTTTGGAATTTTCAGAAACACGCCGCCACCGGCCTTCACCACCGCAGACCCAGCCCTCCTCGCGTGCGTTCCGAGCCGCCCAGTCACCTCCCCCCACCGGCTTGCCCCGCCGCGACTCCCCCACCTAGATCGAAGCACTCACCCGAGCCGAAAACCCGACCCGGCCGGATTTTGGATTTCCCGGTATTACCTCGGCCGATCCTCCCCATTTTCATGATCACCTCATCCTCCTGATCATCTCCATATATGGCTTGTATCATGATTTTGAGTGTAGAGCGGTAGATCAAGGATTTAAGATTTATCGCTCTGGTTGGATCTTGAAACGTGATAAGAGGGCCGAGATTAATTCAACTTCAAAACTCGATAAAACTCGATCTAGACCAAATCACGCTTAGCTCCAGGTATGAAAATCACTCACCTCGTCATTTTGAAGAAGTTTGTGGTTGACAACTTTTGCATCTGAGGTGGTTGACTGGCGTTCACCATCGCGTTGACCGTCTTTTGACCTCCGCGTGTGGCGGCGCGTCGGACCATATTTCGAGTTTCCATCATCTAGGCGATAATCTATGCATCCATACGACCATTTTGATATATAACATGGTCATGTTAGAAAAAGTTGATAAATAGTCAATTTAGGTTTTTACGCTTCCATTTAACGTTTTGACGTTTTATCTTCGGTTCGTGATTTTTGAGAATCTGACTGTCGGTTTTGATTCAAATTTTGATATGATGATCGTATGACTGTCCCAATGACTTTGCGTGGTCACGGGCGAAGATCCGACCGTTGGATTTTCGTATAATTGTAAAACAATGATTTGAGAGGAGATTCGTGAGAATCGGTCCGTTGGATTTTCATATAATTTTGCTAGGATGTTTCCAAGGACGATCCGTGAGGATCCCACAGTTGGATCATCTTTTAAATTCGATCCGACCGTTGGATCGTCTTTATTTTAGAATCCGACCGTTGGATCGTTGTTTAAGCTTATTTCGTGTTTTGTTTGCTAAGAAAATACGGTACTTGATTAGGTACTTAACTGTTGGATTTGAAGAGCGATTGGATTATTGTGATTTTTCCTTTTTAGAAGACGCAGTGGGATAAGAGGTGAGTAAATCTCACATGGTTCATATTACGAACCAAATGTTGTTAATTTACTTATTTATATTGTGATTAAAATGAAAAATGTTTTATGGAAATAAATATCTGTTTTGAAAAGTATTGTGTAACGTGTGACATTTAACATTCTAGATCTAGTGTGACTCCTTTAAATGTTTTGGTATTTATACCGTGGATTCAAAGACTTATGAGTTGGGGATCGTGGATCAAATATGATCGTGGGTAGAAAAATCGGAACTCCACGCCTTTGGTCGGGTTAGTGGATACGATCAGTTAGAGCTCTAGTATGTCTGTCATTGTATGACATGAAAGCAGCGAGTTGGATTACTCGTGATCATGAATACACTTTTGAAAATGAGGTTGAATGTGTTGGTTGAGTTGAGATTGTTTTGGGTAAAAAGTTGTTGATTTACTGTTTATTTCTATTTACTCATACGGGCTTTCAAAAGCTTACCGGGTTTTGTGCTGTTGCAATCCCAATACACTGTTCAAACGGTGTATCGGATAATCCTGCAGGTCAGGAGAATCAAGGTGGTGATCGAGCTGTTTGGAGTGACAACATTTATTTTATTCGCTTTTCTTTTGTGAGGTTTATTATGCTCATTTAGAGCTTTATAATTTACATTGTGTGTAAATTGTAATAAATAACTCGAGGATCTTGGAATTTTTATATTCGAGTGACGAGTGTTTGTATTTGTTTAAAAAAAAAATAATAATAATTCTGGATGTTTTCGAGTGAGTTATTTAATTCACTTTTCGGATTTGAAATTGTTATCTAAAATTCGGGACGTGACACCTAATATCCAAAAAACTCAAACCGAGCAACAAGCCAACGCGAAAACAGAAAACCCAAAAGCCCAATTCGCACAGAAACTCTCTCTCTCTCTCTCTCTCTCTCTCTCTCTCTCTCTCTCTCTCTCTCTATAGAATCCCACGCCCTTAACCAAAAATGACAACAGCTTCGACATGGCAGCGCCCGGCGGCGAGATGATGGACGACTTTGACCTCCCCGACGATGGCCCCGTTCTCAAGGTCGGCGAGGAGAAGGAGATCGGAAAGCAGGGCTTGAAGAAGAAGCACCTCAAGGAAGGTGAGGGCTGGGAAATGCCCAAGAGCGGCTATCTTTGTCATCTTCGTCCCAATCCAAATTATATATATATATATATATATATATATATATGGGTACGCGTTTTTATTGAGACCCAGATAGCATAATCTCCAAGGTGCATGTTGTTTTGTCATGGTCGATTGATTGTTCTTCAGGATTTCCTATTTGTTTATGTTGTTGTTTCAGCTCAACCCTTTATTTATTCTTATTTATTTTCCATTATTGGAGGTCAACTGTGCAAGAAAGTAAGAAACTTTGGTGTTATTGTTGATGGGTTTTTGTTAATTTGATTGGGTTTTGAAGTTATAAATGGAATTTGTATGTATCTGGGTTTGATTGTGTTTGGTTGGGAAGATTTAACGAGGCAATTTTAGTTATTGGTTCATTGTTTCTGTTTATGGACAAATTGAAATTTTGTATCTTTGTAGTTGTTGCTTCATATCTCGTTATGTTACTTTGTGTGGGGAGTGAACTTCTATCGTTCAGCTGGTTTTTTTTTTTCTATTATATATGGACTGTTATTTTCCGGTGTTATTATTCTGTTTTTTTTTTTCTGGATTGATTGTAGCCAATATTATTTTATAAGTTGATGTTTCAGTTGTGGTGAAATGATGAATCTTGTATCCAAATTTTAGTAACTCAAGATTCAACCGGAGGCTTTAATTTTATTCATGGATTGACAGACCTGCTATTGTTACTGCTCCTGCTACTGTTACGAGTACTAGGGCAGTAGCATAACTAGACGAGTATAAGTGCAGCGAGTGCAGTAGCAGGATTGGACGATGACGAGTGCAATAACAGAACTAGATGGAGTATAAATGCAGCGAGTGCACTAGCAGGATTGAACGAGTGCAGTAGCGGATCAGACACTGACGAGTGTAGTAGCAGAATTGGACACGAGTACAAGTGCAGTAACAAAACTTGATAAGTATGATTGCAGTAGCAGGATTGGACGAGTGTAATGGTAGGATTAGGTGATGAGATGAGAGTAGTAGGAAAGTGAAGTCTTTTGAAGCAACATAAATGAATTATTCTAAGAAAAAAAAAGTAACATAAATGAATTATTCTCTAGGAAAAGAAAAGGTAACATAAAGGGATTATTCTCATAAAAAAATAACATAAAAGGATTAGAAGTCAAAAGAAGTAGATAAAGGTAAAAAAGTAAATTAACTCATGACATGTGGCAAGTGGAGAGCAGATTGTCCTCATTTGTTAGATTTAATCATTATAAATTAGGGGTGGGCGCGGTGCGGTTCGGTTCGGTTTAAGGCCCAGACCGCAACCAAACCGCTTTTTTCAGTTGGCCTATATATCAAACCGTAACCGCATTATAAAAGGAATGAACCGATTATTTCGGTTACACCATTTTTCGGTGCAGTGCGGGTCTGTTTTGGTTTGGATCGGTTTATTAATTTCAACTAGAAAGAGAGGGTCAAAAACAAAATGTATTTTTACCTAACAGTTTCAATAAGGCATAAATAATTTTGAATGCATTTGGAGTTCACACAAATTGGCAAATGTCACCCAAATATTAAGCAACTTGCAGAAAGACCATATTTGAACACTAAACAAACCCTATATATATATATATATGTATATATATATCAATGATCAAGCAAGCATAGCAACTTATTACAAACTAAAAAACTAAACAAAAATGGATTTCTTATATATTAAAAACCAACATTTCCTTCAATAGATAAATAATAAATAAATAAAATGTAATTAAAATGAATTCGGTGCTGGTCGGTTTAAATTGGGCGGTTTATGACCCGAAACAGCAACCGAACCGCTTTTATGCGGTTCGGTGCGGTGTGACCATTAAGTGACACCGTTTTAGTTCGGTGTGGTTACCGAACCGCTTTTTCGGTGCGGTTCGGATCGGTAACAGCATTTTCGGTACAAATTGCCCACCACTATTATAAATGGATTAGAAGTCAAAAGAAGTAGTTAAGGATAAAAAAATAAATTAACTCATGACATGTGGTAAGTGGAGAGCAGATTGTCATTATTTGTTAGATTTAATCATTATAAATGGATTAGAAGTCAAAAGAAGTAGTTAAGGGTAAAAAAGTAAATTAACTCATGACATGTTGCAAGTGGAGAGCACATTGTCCTTATTTGTAAGATTTAGTCTTTATATGTTTAATTCAATATTTAAAGGATGTATTGTTAAGCTATTTTTTGTCAATAACTTATATATAATTTGTTATTTACTTTTATATGAGGAATATTTGCAAGTTTAATGCCCAAGGAGGAGTACTTCTCTAAAGTTTATACACATTCGACATTGGTCAGAATGATCTTGGAGAGGGATTTTTCGGTAACAAGACTATACAGGAAGTCAATGCATCTGTTCCTGATATAATCACTGGTTTCTCAACTAATATGAAGGTGATCATTACCATTTACCAAAGCTTGTCAATTTACCCCACAAAATTAATTTCTTTCGCTGAAGGCCGTGTGTTTGATTCTTAAAGGACAAGCAACAATATAATCACGTGTTGGGTTGAAGTTGATTCGATTCTTCTGTTGTAATGATTGTTGTTGGTTGTGAATTTGTGATGATGTAGAAAATATATGATTTGGGAGCAAGATCATTATGGATCCACAATACGGGGCCGACTGGCTGTCTCCCTTACATTGTGGCAAACTTCCCGTCAGCTGAGAAAGATGAGTTTGGCTGTGCAAAGGCTTACAATGAAGTAGCTCAACATTTTAACCACGAGCTGAAGCAGGCCATAGTTCAACTCAGGAAGGATCTTCCTTTAGCTGCATTCACTTATGTAGATGTTTGAATCTAAAATTAACATTTTTTCCCGATAAGGAAGACTCGAAGGAAACGGACCAATATCCATGACTCAAGCGATATATTTTCAACAAGTTCGAAAAATATTGTTAGAGGCTAAACAAAGCCTACTTGAAAATCAAACAATCTTGAAATACAACTGGATACTCCTTGATTTATTATTAATTATCGAATACTTGATAATTAAAGATAGTTGATTTGCTTGATCCGAGCTGATGTGAGCCACGTGAATAGTGAATATTCTCATACAATTAATACGTTCGCAAAAGGATAGCGAATACTATGCAAGATGGCTTTTGGCATGGTTGATCAGTTAATGAAAGAGTAAGGACGTGATGCATGCATGGTATCAAAGCTACACATATTGTAATTAAAGGTGGCATGGACGTGGACCAATTCGTTAAGGACTCAAGTATGGCAATTATGGTTTCCCATGCAATCAAGCAATTAAGGTGGACGTGGAACAAGGTGCGGATATATAAAACAAATCCTCTATACATGATTGCATGGCGCGAGCTATGAAGTCTTCGTGAAGGCAATTAAGATGTGCATATCCTATCGTTCATATCCAAGAGGATTACGTTCAGGACTTTAAAAGGTAATTTACCCTACCTAGAAGATTGCTACCACAGAGTTAATCTTTTATTACTCATGATAGTTATCAAAACTATTAAGAGTTTTGATTTGATTCAAGACAAATAACTGTGGCTTAAAATATAGTATTGCATTCCTATTTGGAAAGTAAATCTGCAGCAGCCTATATATAAAGACTAAAGACGATACAGAAAAAACACAACTCTCAAATCAATCAAAGAGATTATCAAAGCCTCTCCGAAGCAAACCTACCTACAACCTACTTGCAAACCAGCGAAGCAAGGGTAACGCTCTCGCAACCCAGCGAAACTAAAGATACGTTTTAGCAAACCCTATGCTTTCTCCTCAACTTTTCGGTGATTGCTCTGCTTAACCTACAACGTTGAGTATCAATTCGGTGACGCGAAGAGACCACAATAAAAGTCCTTACCCATAAGGCAAAGAAGTCATTTTCAGAAAGGTATAGAAAAGAACATTGTGACGAGGTTGGTGCTCTCCTCGTCCACATCATTTGAGAAGAAGTCAGGTCAAGGGACGTCCCGATGACTGCACCCCACGGTGCTGGCACGCTCGCGCACTCAAAAAAGACAGTTTGCAGCAGACTGATTTTGGAGCCAAACAGTAGATGTGTATTCTGTCAAATACTCTCTTTCCAAGGAACCCGAAAAGTATGGTAAGTCGATATCTAATTAAGCGTTATAAATCCTCATTACATTTTAAATTTCACGGATTCAAATTCCCTGGTGAATTCTTTACGTCTTCTTGTTGTGTTTATCTTCTACAACTACGATTAGTGGCTGTAGCGCTATTGAGTAACTTGATAGTTAGCTTCTGAGTATGAAACGAAACCAACCTCGCTTTTGAGTGATCATATACTATCACAGAATTTGAATAGCCTACTTTTGAAACCCGTTGTTAATAAATCATGTTATTTGCTAAAACATAAAGAAATCCAAAATCATTTAGTTTTTCACTTGTATTAATCAATTGCTGGCAATTTTTGCAGGATTTGAGCTCCCACTTGTTGCTTGTTGTGGCTACGGTGGTAAGTATAACACCAATGCTGGATGTGGAGCAATAATTACAGTCAATGGAAGCCCAATCCTTGTTGGTTCATGCAAAAACTCCTCAACTAGAGTGAACTGGGATGGTATTCATTACACCGAGGCGGCTGCGAAATTTATTTTTGATAAAATTTCAACCGGAGCGTATTCAGATCCACCTCTTCCCTTGAAACAAGCATGTCACAGGAGTTTGAACAAAAGAAGAACTTGGTGAAATAATGAACTCTTTTTTAGATTACTTCTTGCAGGAGTTTGAACTAATGAAAATAAATTATCTTTCACAATAAGTGGATAGTTCTGGCTGTCCCAATATAGTCGATAATTCTGAGTGTTTGGTTTTCACTTTTCAGTAAGAAGAGGAAATGGTTCACATCTGTAATATGTTACGTACCATGTTCAATTTACCATTCCCTCTGCAATTAAATCATTTGTTGAAACCAACTTTTGTATCCTACTCTCCGAACTCCTTCCTGTCTCTTTACTATGAAACCTGCATATTGGTCTCCACAACTCTAATTTGATCTGTTCCATAGTCATAATGCTGCATGTTTTGCCAGAAAACCTACTTGTGAAACCGAGAAATAATAAAAGAGGAGCATTACATAAAGAATTTCAGATTTAAAGTTTCTTTGATGTTTTAATAGTAAGGTACTCTTGAATGGAATCAGAAAGCATGGAGGAATGTGCAAAAGCATTCTCTGAATGCAACTGACCTATCTCAGCTAAATTTCAAGTGATTCCTCAACTTGTTCATCATCATCTTACCATGCATTCAACTTCATTTCTTATTCAAGAAGCTTTCTGAAAACCATTCAAAACCAACAAACCATGAGAAATTTACAACCACCAAAAACTAAACCCAGAGATCAAAGATTTTCAAAGCAGTAAACTTTCACATTCGGAGCCAAAGTAACCAAAATCACCTGCTTGTGACGATTCGGGGCATCAGAATTTACATATGGTTCTAATAGCAGAGGAAGAATCTGCCAATCAAAGCCAAAATGATCCAAAATGATTAGACCAAACACCAAAAAGAACACTGATTTCGCAGCAAGAAACACAAACCCAGAAAACTCCATCCCAAAATTCTTGAAGCCAATGAATAATCAGCGTCATCACCAAACAACTTCCACTTGGAGTCTACGAAGTTCAGCATGCTCTCTCTATCTGTCTCGACTTGCACACAGAGAAGAAACAAAAGGAACAGCATATCCCTTTCGTCCTCTCCCTCTCTCTCACTCTCTCTTCGCGCAGATCAAAGGAGCAAAACACGCAGAGGCAAATCAACACCACTCGGCGCTAAAGGTTGCGGACACCTTCGGTGGCACATCCATGGAATGGCAAGACTGTAAATTATTTTTTTAAAAGGACAGAACCGTAATTCAGGCACCGGCTATTACTTTGTTTTATACAAACACGGCTTGGTTCTCATCCCCTGCATCTTTTGGTATTTCCCCACCATATACGGAGTACTCTCCAAACGTTATTATTTCCGTTGTGCTCCTATATGCTTACATTGCATATTACCGGTAGTACCCTGGCTTTGAAAGACTGCGAGTTTCCAGCCATCTTCAACTTCGGAGACTCAAATTCAGGTACTTGTGGATTAGCCGCATCCCTTCTATTAACACCAACCACACCTTATGGAGAGACCTATTTCCATATGCCGGTCGGAAAATTCTCCGATGGAAGACTCATTATCGACTTCCTTGGTATGTTTTTTTTACCTTCATTATAAATTAACATGTACAGGTTATATCATATGCAGAGGTTCAGAAAGAGCTCTTCCTGGTTGACAATTCAAACTTATATGATTGTGGAAGGAAATACTGCTTTTTCTCGAGGTTGAATTATCATACTTGAGATCGTTAATTTGTAGACACTCATTTCTTGATGATTTTGCACTGCACTTTTATGTGTAAAATAAATACATAATGAGGAGAGAAAGTGTAGGTGGGATATATCACTGGATATATATGGTTGAGTAGACTTGGATATAAAAGGCTCTTCCCATAATTTGGGATGTTGAAATAATTAGTTCTTACATTAGAATAAATTGTTCACTATAGAATAGATTAAGGGTGGACGTTGCAGAGGTTTTCTCTTCTCCCTGTAACTCAATTATTGATTAGAGTTTGTCTTTCATCATTTCAGTTTTATCAGAGACATTGTGTATGATGCATTGTTTGGATACCAGATGTATTTTGTACTGTATTGATTAGAATCTTGTGGTTCAGCAAAGAGTCTTGGTCACCCTTATCTAAGCGCATATCTGGATTCTCTCGGGACCAATTTCTCGCATGGTGCAAATTTCGCCACTGCAGCTTCCACTATCAGACTCCCAGATCTCATTATATCAGCCGGAGGATTTAGTCCCTTCTACCGTGATATTCAATATGTGCAGTTCCTGCAACTAAAATCCAGATCACAACTCATAAGGCATGGAGGTAAAGAGTACTGAAGAATGTCAATATCTAGGAATCACATTTACTAATCACATTACTCGTCACTTCATTAAGATGAATCCCACTTTTACTAGGAAGGTGACCATGTTTTACTTTTGTAGGGGAAGTATTTGCAAGTTTAATGCCCAAGGAGGAGTACTTCTCCAAAGCATTATACACATTCGACATTGGTCAGAATGATCTTAGCGAGGAATTTACCAGCGGTAACATGACTATACAGGAAGTCAATGCATCGGTAATTGATATAATCACTGGTTTCTCAACTTATATCAAGGTAATCATTAGCATTTACCAAAGCTTTCAAATTTACCCGACAAAATTAATTTATTTCGCTGAAGGCCTTGTGTTTGATTTTAAGTTTCTTAAAGGACAAGCAACAATATAATCACGTGTGGGGTTGACGTTGATTTGATTCTTCTGTTGTCATGATTGTTGTTGGTTGTGAATTTGTGATGATGTAGAAAATATATGATTTGGGAGCAAGATCATTATGGATCCACAATACGGGGCCGATTGGCTGTCTCCCTTACATTGTGGCAAACTTCCCATCAGCTCAGAAAGATGAGATTGGCTGTGCAAAAGCTTACAATGAAGTAGCTCAACATTTTAAACACGAGCTGAAGCTGGCCATAATTCAACTCAGGAAGGATCTTCAGCTGCATTCAGTTATGTAGATGTGTATTCTGTCAAATACTCTCTTTTCAAGGAACTGAAAAGTATGGTAAGTCGATATTGAAGCATTATAAATCCTCATAACATTTTAAATTGGGGAAATTACTAGTCACTCATTGTACTTTTAGGGCGTCAACAGTTCAGTCCTTAAGATACTAATTTTAATAAGTTACTCCTCAAACATTCAAATTTCACACAATGTAGTCCAAAATGACTATTTTACCTCTCACTTCATCTTATATATATATATATATACATACATATATATAAATTTACTCCTCACTTCATCTTATATACATATATATATATATATATATATATCACTGGATACTTGGCGGAAGACAGAGGAGGCGGAGATGTTTCGTGAGAGCGAGAGAGAGAGTGAAAGGTAAATATATATAAATATATATATATATATATATATATGTATGTATGTATGTATGTATAAGATGAAGTGAGGGCTATATATATATATATATATATATATATATATATATATATATAGACATATATATACATACAGGGCCTTTCTAGTGAGGGATCTTTTTTTAGTCTTTTCTAGGGATAGGGCATTAGACCAACTTTTCGATCATATTTTCGTATCTCAACTGTTCAATTTTTATGTCCTAATGTATAGATCACTTCTGTAAATTTTCAGCCAATTTAATGATAATTAAGGCATCCAAAATTGTAATTTTTCATTATAAAGACGAACGGTTCCGGTTTGACAGATTAGGTCCGTTCCTGTAAATTGTAGTTTTAGATGCCTTAACAATCACCGATTTGGCTGAAAATTTACATAAGTGATCTACACATCAGGACCTAACAAATGAACGGTTGAGATGCCAAAATATAATCAAAAAGTTTGTCTAATGTCTATCCCTATAAAAGACCAAAAATAAGGATCCCTTATGGAAGGGTCCTCTATAATACATATATATATATATATATAAAAGATGGAGAGAGAGAATTTATATATATATATATATATATATGTATATATAAGATGAAGTGAGGGGTAAATATGTATAAATTTATACATACATACATACATACATACATATATACAGGGCCCTTCTAGTGAGGGATCCCTTTTTTTTGTCTTTTCTAGGGATAAGGCATTAGACCAACCTTTCGATCATATTTTCACATTTCAATCATTCAGTTTTTAGGCCCTAATGTACAGATCATTTCTGCAAATTTTCAATCAAATCGATGACCGTTAAGGCAGCTAAAACTGCAATTTACCATTATAAATACGAACGGTTCCGGTTCGACAGATTCGGTTCGTTCGTGTAAATTACAGTTTTAGATGCCTTAACTATCACATATTTGGCTGAAAATTTGTTTAAGTGATCTATACATTAGGACATAAAAAATGAACGGTTGAGATGCCAAAATATAATCAAAAAACTTGTCTAATGCATATCCCTATAAAAGACCAAAAAAAGGGGATCCCTTAGTGGAAGGGCCCTATATATATAAGATGGAGAGAGAGAGAGAGAGAGAGAGAGAGAGGGGGGGGGAATTAAAAAAAAAAAGGAAATAAGGGTAAAATAGTTATTGTGGACATATTGTATGAAAATTAGAGAGAATAAGGATTAAACTGTTTAATTTAAAAGGCGAAGGATTGAACTGTTTTTAAGAGAAAAGTAGAGGGAGCGACCAATAATTTTCCATTTTAAATTTCACATATTCAAATCCCCTGATGAATTCTTTACGTCTTTTTGTTGTGTTTATCATTTAAAACTACTAGTAGCAGCTGTAGTACTATAGAGTAACTTGTTAGTTAGCTTTTGAGTATGAAATGCAAACTCACCACGATTTATAGTGATCATATATTATCATAACAGAGTTTGAACCGCCTACTTTAATAAAACATATTATTTGCTAAAACATAAAGAAATCCAAAATCATATATTTTCACTTGTACGTATTAATCAATTGTTGGCAATATTTGCAGGATTTGAGCTCCCACTTGTTGCTTGTTGCGGTTATGGTAGTAAGTACAACTATAACAATACTGCTCGATGTGGAGAAACAATTACAGTCAATGGAAGCCAAATCTTTGTTGGTTCATGCAAAAACCCCTCAACTAGAGTGAACTGGGATGGTGGTCATTACACCGAGGCAGCTGCGAAATTTGTTTTTGATAAAATTTCAACCGGAGCGTATTCAGATCCACCTCTTCCCTTGAAACAAGCATGTCACAGGAGTTTGAACTAAAGAAGAACTTGGTGAAATTAACCTTCTCTTTTAGATTACTTGTCTCAGAAGTTTGAACTAAAGAAAATAAATTATCTTTCACAATAAATCGATAATTCTGGCCGGCCCAGTATAGTATGGTTGCAATTTCATTTCTAAAGGACTAAAACTCAGCCTTAGGTCATAGCAGCCCAAGGCCCAATACATATTAACGTTTACCCTAAACTTTTTTTATTGCCTAATACTCAAATTTAGACTTTATTAACAAATTTTACGCTCTAGAAATTGCCTGATTATGGTACTGAAAGGGATCCGTTGGTGAAAAAGGTAAAAAAAAACTCAAAAATCTTTCACAATCTCTAGAGAGATAGTTCACCAATAAAACAAGGGGTTTTTGTCTATTTACCCTATTTTTAGAGATTTTTTTCCCACTTACCCCGTTAAGTTTTTTTGATTCCTTATTACCCAAAACATTCTAAAGAAGTCTTTCTTAATACCTCATTAAGATTTTTTTTTTGTTTTTAATTTTTTTTAATACCATTTTACCCTCACTTTTGTTACTTAGAGAGAGAGAGGATGGAAGAGAGAGAAACCATAGGGGACTTCGCCAGAGCCCTGTCACCGATTGCCGGAACCTGGTCACCGTCGTCGGAATCCGGTCACCGGTCGCTGACCGTAGGATTTCGGTCACTGTCCGCTGCCCACAGGACTTTTCTGAAAACCTCATCGGAAATATTTATTGCCGCCCAATAGACATCTATTACCCCCCAATAAAGGGGCAATAGACGTCTATTGCCCCCCAATAGACGTCTATTGCCCCTCAATAAAACTTTCGGTCGTCGAAATGAGAATTAATCTTCCTAAAATTAAACAAATAGAACTTTGATTAAGGACAAAAACGAGGAGATTACATCAATTCAAAGTATTTATTGCCCCCCAATAGACGTCTATTGCCCCCCAATAGACATCTTTTTTTTTTTTTTCAAAGCAAAAAACTCAATGCCATTTATATTAATTCTCAAAAACATCAAACTTCTAACCCCAAAAAAACCCAAGGCTCCCTGAGCTGAGTCGCAATAGAAGAAAAAAAAATCCAACAATGAGAAAAAGGGCAACATGCCCTGTGTTATAGAAAACTCGATGCCATTTATATTATACTGTCTTCCACCCACGACCTCCACCTGCATATGTTTGTGAGCTACTTCTAGTGGAGAAGTCGCAGTACTCAATTGATCTTCTTCCATTCATCTTTGATCTTTTCCGATCAACCAAAATGAACGATTCAACAATACACATACAAAAACACAGTGAAAGAAAGATAAAAACAGGTGAGAGAGGTATAGCTGTCGGAGTCGCAGTCCGTGCTGCACCTCGAAGTCCAAAACCGGAATCGAAATTTGGAGGAGCCAGAATTGGATTTTGGACTGGAGAGAGAGCGACCCGGCTCCAGTGGCGAAGTCTCCTCCCTCTATGGTAATTTTATGACGTCCGAGTTGGTGCTGCAATTGCAATGATTGCAGGCTTCTCCGACGAGCCTCGACTTTCATTGCGGCCTCGGGGTTGCCGGAGAAGAAGGACTATTTGAATTTCTTGATGGCAATGATCGGAGAGAGTTGGTGTGACCGAAAATCATCGTCGTCGACCACCGGGATATACTTGCAACCCCTTTGGCCTTGGAACTCGTCGTCTCCGTCGGCTTCGACGTCACCGACCACTGGGTGATACATTCTGCAGTTCTTGGTTGTTTAGATCTAATGGAAGTCGAAGAATTGAGATTTGGATCGGTGTCGAAGATCGGGGGTGAAATGAGGAGAGATTGAGGTATGAGGGAACTAACAATGGCGGGAGGAGAGAGAGAGAGCAGATCGGGGGAGGATGAGAGAGAGGATAGAGAGATCAATGGAATGGATGTAATTCATTAATTAGACCGACGGTAAAGTAGTCGTTATATTTTAAATTAGGTAAGTGTGAATAAAAATCTATTACTGAGGTAAGTGAGATAATTTTGACTCATTTTGATACTTTAGGTCAAAGACCCTAAAACAATGATTAAGTAATTCACGTTGACGTAGTGGATGTTATCGATTTGAAACAAACTGCTCATTTTGACAGATATGATTGACCAAAAAATTTCTAAGGTCTCTTAGTTTTTGACATGAGATTTCATTAATCTTATAGCCAAAACGGCACACCCAATAGTTTTTTTTTATTAAAATACGTCATCTCCTTTGAGTGACACTAGAAGCACAAACATACTCGTATTTTGAGTACCTGTCTAATTTTACATTAATTTCTTACGAGCTCTATGCAATCATGCATATATTGCAGGGGAATGCTCTATATACAACCGCATGTGTGTGTGCGTGTATTAGCCACGCTCAGCCACATGGCATATTTCTGTTAGTTAAGAACTAAAGCAACCAGCAAGTACCTCTCTCATCATGTGCATATTTCTTTTTTCCTATTTTGCCCTTTTGTGTCTTTTCCGTTTGAAACAAGTCCACATATGTTTTTATTAAACTGATTTTTGGTCCTTGATCAACTACATACTACAATGGCTGAAATAATTGTTGGCTACCATCACAGAGGTCTGCCAGTACAGTCGCTTGACCCTCAGCCCACAGCACCGTCATAGGCACAGCCATTCCATACCAAGTCAAATGATTCGCCGGAGAGAGCGATGAATCTTTGATGCAAATCCTGGAAGGTGAAATTATCTATATAATTTCACGGCAAAGGCCATGGATTATAGTAATTGAGTTCGTTAATGGATGATGATGAGAATGGATAATAGAAGAAAGAGAGGAGACAAGATAGAATAAGACAATAAGATATGGTCTTCCACAAACTAGTGATCTCAGAGCTTGGGCTCCGCGGAAGAAGCGGAGCCGATTAAGTGCAGTCTGTGGGATTTGAGGCGACGGCGGCAAGTGGTGGCTATGGTAGAAAAGTAGAAGGACGAAAGGTAAACGGAAAAGACATAAAAGGGCAAACTGGGTAGAAAGAAATAACTCACATGATGAGAGAGAGAGTTTATGGCTACTTTAGTTCTTACTTCTTAATGGATAGGAATATGCCACGTGGGTGAGTATGACTAATACACACACATGCGGTTGTATGTAACATTCCCCTGTAGGCATCCTTGTTGGTAGAAACAATTATAGGAAAAAGAATTCTTTCACAATTGAATTTGGAGACTGGAGTTCGAATTTTGAGACTGGATTTCCGATCTATAAAAGTCTCTTCTTCATCTCTCATCATTCGCTCAGTGCATGCAAATCTTTATTCTCTGGTTTCCACTTTCCCCTTCCCAAAGTCATCCTCATAAAGAATCTCACAAACCCTTTCAATCAGGTACTGAATATACCACCCCCTCCCCTCCCCTCCCTCTCTCCCTCTTACATCACTATCTAGTGAAGCTTCATCATCAAAATCACTTCCAGAAAATTTGTATCTCTCTTTTTTCTATTTGTTGATTTCCTAAGCAGAATCATGAAGTAACTCCACATGAAAGCTTGGGTACCTTGAAAACAAGAAAAAGTTCTATAACAAATTTCTTATGCTATCTTCTTTCTTTTCCTCTACTATATTCATTCTTTTCTTCTTCTCTTCTGTTCAATTCCTTAATATTCTCTCACACAAGTGCATTCTTGTACCCTTCTTTCTATCTCTACAGATATTGGGGAGGAAAAATCTTATATTAGAAAAGTGACAAAAGATAATATAACTCATAAGTGAGTGATTCACATTCAATTATATCGAGATTTTTTGTGATTAAAATCTAATACCTAACAGATGATTAACTTGGGACAATATTAGTAAAATAGTGGGTTACATGCCACACTTGTTGCTGTTTAACATGGTATTAGATAAGGTCTATCTCCAATCACATCTTCAATTATAGTGGACCCGATTCGGGTTCATTAAATTTGCCACCAAAATAATTCCGATTGCATTGTTAATTGACCAAGTCTCCGATGTGAATCTTGTGTCCCAATTTTCGACATGAGAATAGATTGGATTTATTAATTAATTCACCAAGTCTCCTATGTGGAACTGGTGCTCTATTTTCCAATGTGAGAATTTGATTTGTTAATTCACATGAAATGACGTAATGGGGAGGAAAGATCTAACATTAAAAAAGTGACAAAAAATGATATAACGTATAAGTGGGTGGTTTCCAACCAATTGCACCGAGACCTTTTGTGATTATAACCTAACACCTAATAAGTGTTTAAGTTAGGACAATATCGGTACAATGGTGGATCACATGCTACACTTATCATTGTTTAACAACAAACTCTAGTGTTGGGTATTTCTTGAATATCATCATGGATCATAATTTTCCATATTCATCTTCAGATGCTGCAAATGAGGATTTTTAGAATCTTGCTAATTCATCATTATTCGAAGAATTGATGAATTTGGAAAATATTGCTTTACAAGAGAGCAAGAGAACTTAGAGAGGGGAAGGAGAAGACGTCGGAACTCTATTCATGGTCTCGCATATATGGATAGAAAGGGGAAGATAGAGATTTATACAGATGAGCAGAAAAATGAGAAGAAGATGAAGAGAAACCAGACGAGAAGACGGAGAGAAGGAAAGAGAGAGTCCATTTATGTTTTAAAAAATATTTTATAATAATAATAAAATATATATCTATTTTAATTTATGGGTGGGAGTGGAAGTAACTAATAAGTATATCACAATTGTCGATTAGCATGTCATCTGTAAAATTCAAACTTTTTTTTTGGTCAAACGTAAAATTCAAACTTAGACCCAAAATTTTTGATATCTCCAATGAAGATTCTCTAACAGAGCAAGTATAATTTAGTAGTGGGGGCGGCAGCCCAAACTTTGCACATGCTGCGTCGGTGTTCCCTCCTCTGATGAATTAAAACAAATAGACAAAGGGAAAATACCAGTCATTTCCTAATTTAATATGTAGATACAATCCAATCACGATATCCTTCTCTGCAAGTTCGAACTGACCCATAAGATGATCACTCCTTCTTGGTCATCTTGTTGCTCTGTTTTCAACTTGGTTGAATATGTCTTCGACTAATGCCAAAAAACAAAAATGCCTCCTATAAATACAATATAAGTAGATTGCACCTTTCATTACACTATATAAGACAGGCACAGCGTAGTTCTCATCTGCATCTTTTGGTATTTCCCCACTATGGAGTACACTCCTAGAGTTATTATTTCTCTGTTCTGCTGCTATATGCTTCTATTGCATATCACCAGTACTACTGTAAGGCCTGCCTTGGCTTTGGCAGACTGCGAGTTTCCAGCCGTCTTCAACTTCGGAGACTCAAATTCGGATACCGGTGGATTCGCAGCATCCATTTATCCCCCACCTACACCTTATGGAGAGACCTATTTTCATATGCCGGTTGGAAGAATCTCAGATGGAAGACTCATTGTCGATTTCCTCGGTATGTTTCTTCTTTTACCTTCATTGCAAGTTCTAAACAAATTAAAATGTATTATCAGGTTATATCATAAACAAATTAAAGGTTCAGTGAGAGTTCTTCCATGGTTGACAATTCAAACGTATATCATTGTAGAAGATAATATTGCTTTTGTTTTCCAAATTTTTTTTCTATGTTGAATTATCAAACTGGTACACAAACTGGTAGGCACAAGATGGTTTTTCTAGGCACTCATTTCTTCATAATTTTTCCTCCGGATATGGTTGGAGCTTATCCACAGCTCCTTGGACGTACTAAAAGGCTCTACCCATAATATGGCATGTTGAAGTAACTAGTGTGTACATTAGAATAAATTATTTATTGAAGGCCAGATTGAGGATGAATTTTGCAGACGTTTATTGTTTTCCCTGCAACTCAATGATTAAAGTCGTCATCTTTCATCATTTCAGTTTTATCCGAAAAACTTTTAGATAATCAGAAGGTTTCTATAACATGCTTAATTGTTGTTGTCTGATTGACGAAACTATTTTTTGGTTCAGCAAAGAGTCTTGGTCATCCTTATCTAAGCGCATATCTGGATTCTCTCGGGACCAATTTCTCGCATGGTGCAAACTTTGCCACTTCAGCTTCCACTATCAGACTCCCAGATCTCATTTTACCAGCCGGCGGATTCAGTCCCTTCTACCTTGATATTCAATACGTACAGTTCCGGGAACTAAAGTCCAGATCACAACTCATAAGGCAACGAGGTAAAGTACTGAAGAATTCGAATGAATCACATTACTCATCACTTCATTAAGATTTAAGATGAATCCCACTTTTACTAGGAATGTGACCCACGTACATTTGCTTTTAGGGGGAATATTTGCAAGTTTAATGCCCAAGGAGGAGTACTTCTCTAAAGCTTTATACACATTCGACATTGGTCAGAATGATCTTGGCCAGGGATTTTTCGGTAACAAGACTATACTGGAAGTCAATGCATCTGTTCCTGATATAATCACTGGTTTCTCAACTAATATTAAGGTAATCAATAGCATTTACCGAAAACCCCTTTCAGAACGGCTAGTATACTTGTCGATTCAACCCCACAAAATTAATTTCTTTCGCTGATGGCCATGTGTTTGATTTTAAGTTTCTTAATGTTCAAGCAACAATAGAATCACGTGTGGGGTTGAAGTTGATTCGATTCTTCTGTTGTAATGATTGTTGTTGGTTGTGAATTTGTGATGGTGTAGAAATTATATGATTTGGGGGCAAGATCATTTTGGATCCACAATACGGGGCCGATTGGCTGTGTCCCTTACATTTTGGTGAAATTCCCATCAGCTCAGAAAGATGGGGTTGGCTGTGCAAAGGCTTACAATGAAGTAGCTCAACATTTTAACCACGAGCTGAAACAGGCCATAGTTCAACTCAGGAAGGATCTTCCTTTGGCTGCATTTACTTATGTAGATGTGTATTCCGTCAAATATTCTATTTTCAAGGAACCCAAAAAATTTGGTAAGTCCGCCGTATTTAAGTGTTATAATTTTCTTCGATCATTTAAATTTGGGTTAAATACTGTTTACTCCTTGTACTTTTGTTCAAAAAACACTTCAGTCTCTGACATTCTAATTTCATACGTTTAGTCCATGTACTTCAAAATTTTAGACCAATAGGTTATTGCCGTCTAAAAGTCACGGTGAAATGTCTATTATGCCCTCAGTTTTTTTTTAATTAATTAATTATTTTATTTTTTTTGGAAAAGGAAATTTTTTTCCCTTTCTTTCTTTCTGTTTTTTTTTATTTTTTTCTTTCTTTCTTTCTTTCTGTTTGAAAAAAATAAAATAAATAAAATATACAAAAAGAATTTAAAAAAAAGAAAAAGGAATAAATTTATTATATAAAAAAAAGAACTGAGGGCATAATAGACATTTCACCTCTACTTTTAGACGGCAAGGACCTATTGGTCTGAAATTTTGAAGTGCAGGGACTAAACGTGTGAAATAAGAAGGTCAGAGACTGAAGTGTTTTATGGTCAAAAGCTCAATGACTAAATAGTATTTAACCCTTTAAATTTCTAGTATTCAAATCCTCTGATGAATGTCTTATATCTTGATATTGTGTTATGTTCTAAAACTATTAATAGCGCTATAGAGTGAACTAATTAGTTAGCTTGAGAGTACGAAATGCAAACTAATCTTTTCTTTGAGTGATCATATGACATTTTATCACATAATTTGAACCGTCTAGTTTTGAAATCTGTTCGATAAATCATATTTGCTAAAGCATAAAGAAAATCCAATGTCATTTGGTCATTTGGTTACCATCCAAAATCATTTATTTTCACTTGTATTAATCAATATTGCTGGCTATCTTCCAGGATTTGAGCTCCCACTTGTTGCTTGTTGTGGTTATGGTGGTAAGTACAACTATAACAGTAGTACAGGATGTGTGGCAACAATCACAGTCAATGGAAGCCAAATCTTTGTTGGCTCATGCAAGAACCCATCAGCTAGAGTGAACTGGGATGGGATTCATTATACTGAGGCAGCTGCGAAATTTGTTTTTGAGAAAATCTCAAACGGAGCATATTCCGATCCACCTCTGCCATTGAAACAAGCATGCCACAGGAGTGGAAATAAGAAAAAATAAAAACGTCTTGTACAATAAGTGTGGCCTGAATACTTATAAGTTCGGGTCCAAAAATCAGCAGGTCATAACAAGTAAGGCCAACACAAATATGATTTTAATATTAGTGATTATTTTCACTTTTTTTATTTAGTAAAATAATAATGCCGGATCTTCATGCAGGTTGTTTTGTTGGGACCAAGGAATTACCCGTGGTTGCAATTATAATAAAATTTAAAAAATACTAAATTTTTCGAAAACTATGTGCTATAGTAAGCTATTTTTAGAGAATTTGCTATCATTTCATAAAAATAATCTTCAAGACCCATAGTATATCATTGATATTTAAGTATCGGCCACATAACCTCTTTCTTAACAGGCGGACGTAAAAGTTACCAACGTACTGTTCGCAATTCAGGATTTGAAAATGGATGAGGCTAAATTTCTTTGGACTATAGCCCAAACAGCTATTGAAGTGGTTAAATGTTCGCATGTAAAGATTGTCTCATCGCTGATTTTATTAAAAACAATTTTTTTTTTCGAACTAACGCTTCGTCCTAAAGGTTGCTTCCTCTCAGAGCGACAGTAAAAGTTGGGATTGAAGTTTACTCCCGAAACCAAATGCTACTAATTTTCGAGAATGCCAGTGACCACGTCGTGTAGGTTGTTTAGTTGAGACTGAAATATTGCTGCTGGTTGTTTGGCTCCAAAACCAGTTGGCTCGCAAATTGTCTCTTTTGAGAGTGTGCGCAAGCGTGCCAGCACCGTGGGGTGCAGTCGTCGGGGAGTCCCTTGACCTGACTTCTTGAATCAAACGCTGTGGACGAGGAGAGCACTAACCTCCACACAAGGTTCTTTTCTCTGCCTTTCGGAAAAGAACTTCTTGCCTTACGGGTAAGGACTTTGGTTGTGATCTCTTCGCGAAACAGAGTCGATACTCAACGTTGTAGGTTAAGCAGAGCAATCACCAGAAAGTTGAGGAGAAAGCACAAGATTTGCTAAAGCGTGACTTTAGTTTCACTGGGTTGCGAGGGCGTTACCCTTGCTTCACTGGTTTGTAAGCAGGTTGCAGATAGGTTTGCTCCGGAGAGGCTTTGATAATCTGTTTGATTAGGTTGAGAGTTGTGTGTTTTCCGTCCTTGAAACCTAGTATTTATACTTAGGGTTTAGACTGTTCCTTGCTATCGAATGATTATTGATTAAAGTTTCCTATTCAATCTCCGTTACTCGATTCCAATAAGGGTTCGTTTTCCTTATGGATTCCGGAATGGGCGAAGCTATAACTCAAACCTAAGTAGACTTATTTTTGAGCCGCAAGTATCGGCCCGCTACGCTAAACCCACTAAAAGATCTTGCTAAAAATACTTTTGGGCTCAGGCACCGGTATCCTTGCTTGGAATTCTACCAAAACTAATGGTTTTGTATCCCATTTCGCCGTCACTGCAAATCATACAAAAACCATTGCCATTATGATTCACAGTGATGGAAGCTAGTCGAACCTTCTGCGCTGGGTAAAATTATAGAACAAACAATGCCACAAGGTTCATGAGAAACTTCATAGTTATAAACTGTTTACAGTCAAACCATATTTAATTCTCTGGGACCAACTTCCATGCCTATTGTTTCGATCCTGTCTCTTTCACCAGTTAAGAAATGAGATCAGAAACAAACGTTTTCCTCTTATCCTTCACACAAATTCATTGGCTCTAGAAGCTACAATTCATCCTATTCATGGCAGTTTCTCCACCTCACAACCTTTCTACCAAACCCTTATCTCATTCTTCTTCCATTTCCAACCTCTCCATGTAATTTCAACTTGCACCATTTCAGTTCATCTGAGCTTTGCTACTATCCCTTCAACAATGGCGGCAGCAGAGAATTCATCAGGTGGCGGAAGGAGGAATTCCAACACTCAGCTCCTGGAAGAGCTAGAAGCGCTCAGTGAGTCACTCTACCAATCCCACACGTCCACCACTACCACTCGAAGAACTGCCTCCCTTGCTCTTCCGCGAAGCTCGATTCCTGCAATCCCATCAAAAGATGAAATTGCTGCCACGGCTAAAGTTGAGGAGATCAAAGCCAATAGCACCAAACCGCTGAGAAGGCGTTTGTCTTTGTCCCCTTGGCGCTCACGTCCAAATGAAAATGAACACAAAGATCGAGGCAAGGGGGCGAGTAGTATTAATAAGCAGGAGCTGAAGAGCAATGTGGAGGAGAGATCAAGTAGCACAGAGAAAAAGAGTATATGGAATTGGAAGCCGATTCGTGCTATATCCCACATTGGAATGCACAAGATCAGCTGCTTGTTTTCGGTAGAGGTTGTCACTGCACAAGGCCTTCCTGCTTCGATGAATGGCCTTCGTCTTTCGATTTGTGTTAGGAAGAAGGAGAGCAAAGACGGAGCAGTTCAAACAATGCCATCAAGGATCACACAAGGAGCTGCAGATTTCGAAGAGACTCTTTTCCTTAGGTGCCATGTGTATTGTAGTTCTGGCCAGGGGAAGCCGATGAAGTTTGAGCCACGGCCCTTTTGGATACATGTGTTTGCAGTTGATGCTGAGGAGCTTGATTTTGGGAGAAATTCCGTGGATTTGAGTCAGCTGATTCAGGAGTCCATTGAGAAGAGCCATGAAGGTAAACGAATTCGCCAATGGGATAAGAGCTTTAGATTGTCAGGGAAGGCGAAAGGTGGAGAGCTTGTTCTGAAGTTGGGGTTTCAGATTATGGAGAAAGATGGAGGAGTTGGAATCTATAGTCAAGCTGAGGATTTGAAGAGTGCTAAATCCAAGACATTCTCGTCTTCTTTTGCAAGGAAGCAGTCGAAGACTTCTTTTAGTGTGCCTAGTCCAAAGCTATCAAGCAGAGAAGCATGGATTCCTTCACAAATAGGACAATCTGCTCATGATCTTCATGGAATCGATGAGCTGAATCTTGATGAGCCAAACCCGGTTCCAGTATCCTCTTCGTCTTCGGCGCAGAAGCCAAAAGAACCAGAAGTACCGAAGGTAGAGGATCTTGATCTTCCAGACTTCGAAGTAGTGGATAAGGGGGTTGAATTCCAAGGCAAGGAAGGGGAATATGGGGAAGCACAATCAGAAATATCCCTTGATGAAAAATCAGCAATATCGAGTGAGGTTGTGAAGGAAATTGTGCAAGACCAAGTGCATATGAAAAGATTGACAGAGCTGGATTCGATTGCTCAGCAGATTAAAGCTCTTGAATCTATGATGGGGAAAGAAAAAACTGTCGCCAAAGACGAAGAAATTGGATCACAAATATTGGAGGCAGATGAAGAAACAGTTACCAAGGAGTTCCTTCAAATGCTTGAGGATGAGGATATCATAAATGAGTATAAGCTCACCCAAAGTGATATTCCACCACTACAGCTTGAAGGAGCTGAGGATTCCGCAGAGGCTGAATCCGAAGTATTCCTTCCTGATCTAGGAAAGAGCTTAGGCTGTGTGGTTCAAACCAGAGATGGAGGTTACTTGGCAGCCATGAATCCTCTGGATACTGTGGCAGCAAGGAAAGATACACCGAAACTTGCGATGCAAATATCAAAACCATTTGTTTTGCCAGGGGACCAGTCCATGAGTGGTTTCGAATTGTTCCAAAGGATTGCAGCCATTGGACTCGATGAATTGAATTCCCAAATTTCGACTTTGACAAGCATGGATGACCTGATGGATAAAACCGCGGAACAGATAGCTTTCGAAGGCATTGCTTCCGCAATCATTCAAGGGAGGAACAAAGAAGGTGCAAGCTCGAGTGCTGCACGAACCATTGCTGCTGTGAAAACCATGGCAACTGCAATGAGTGCCGGTAGAAAAGAGAGGATTTCCACAGGGATTTGGAATGTGAATGAAAACCCGTTAACAGCAGAGGAGATTCTTGCATTCTCGATGCAGAAAATTGAGTCCATGGTTCTTGACGCTTTGAAGATTCAGGCTGACATGGCAGAGGAAGAAGCCCCATTTGATGTTTCGCCATTGACTGGCACCACAGCAACTGGAGGAAAAGTTCAAAATCAACCACTTGCTTCTTCAATATCGCTCGAGGACTGGATCAAAGACCACAGCTTGGTTAGTGTAGATGACTTATTACAACCTGGTGGTGGTCATACCGAGACAATCACACTGGCAGTGGTTGTTCAGCTGAGGGATCCGGTAAGGCGGTATGAGGCTGTAGGAGGCCCAATGATTGCAGTTATCTATGCAACAAGAGCTGGTAACACCGTTGCAGTGGACAAGTATGAGGAGGAGGAGGAGAAGAGATTCAAAGTGGCGAGTTTGCATGTTGGAGGGTTAAAGGTGAGGTCAAGAGGCGATAGGAGAAATGCATGGGACAGTGAGAAGCAGAGACTAACTGCAATGCAGTGGCTGGTGGCTTATGGATTTGCAAAGGCAGGGAAGAAAGGCAAACATAGTGTGTCATCGAAAGGTCAAGATCTGTTGTGGAGCATTTCATCAAGAGTAATGGCTGATATGTGGCTCAAATACATGAGAAACCCAGATGTAAAGTTTACCAACTGATGGACTGTGTATTCTTGGGGTTAGCTATACATTTATTTTTGTTTTGTATTTTATCTGTGGTGAGATCTACAAGGGATGAAGAGTGCAGGTACTGGAATTCATTAGTTAGCACAGTGAGAGTGACAGAATGTAAAATTTCATAGCAGCTCCAATTAATAAATTTTGATGCATATGTGAATAACTTTATCTCTACTATCTTCATAGTAGAAACTACAGCCTCTCATATATTGCCAGTCTTGTCAAGATGAAACATGAATTTGGCAGAAAAATTAACATCATGTAAACTGAACCTCTTTTATAGCTGAGAAAAATAATAGAAGACTAGAAGTCTCACATTAAATCCCACCCTATATAAGGGGCGGAACTGTGTAGTAGGCTCCTTGGGCTATAGCCCAAGCGAGATTTGGGCTAAAATGCCTCAAGTATGGATATATCTATTCTTACCCCTAAGCCCATAGGGAAAATAAGAGATATACTCGCCACTCGGTGACCTACTGACCGCTGTGCGACTTCGTCCTCCTCAGCCAAGCCCTCGTTCTTCCATCTTCACTCTTCAGTCCGCAGACTCCCTCAACTTCGTCCTTCAGTCCTTCACTCCTCAACAAGCTCGTTCGTCACCCTCAGTCCTCAGTCTCTCTCTCTCTCTCTCAAGTCTCATCTGAAATTTCATGAACCCACTTCGTTCAACTCAGTACAGGTACGAATTCTTCAAACAAGCAGCCAACCACTTTGAATTTCATATTAAAATTGATGGGGTTTGCTTGAAATTGAGTATCTTACCTCTGTGTTTTTGCTTGAAATTGGGGAGCTCAGCTGGCAGCCGCTCAAAGAAGACAAACAGATCGGAGTCCGGAGGTCGACGCGGTGAGTCGGTGGCTTTCAGATTTCAGACTGGAGGTGTGGTCGTGTGGATATGCCGCGTGCCTCTAAGTCTTCCTTTGGAATGAAATTGCTTTGCTATTTGATTATGTGGCTTGTTGAGTCTTCATTGTTTGATTATGCGTCTGTGAGTCTTCATTTATATTTTATATGCTTGGGCTTGCAGCTTGTTTGATTATCAATTATATGAAAGAGTCAAAAGACAGAAATGGTCGAACTGTCAAAGGGAATTGTGTTTTGCTCAATCACTAAATTGGATGACTATGTTTGGTCAATGGTAATTGGATAATTATGTTTAATCCAATGAAATTGCTTTCTTCATCTAATCATCTGTTTGTTTTGCATATTATTCTAATATTGAAACATATATAATATTATAGATATTGATTTAAATGACGGATCACCGAAAACCCAAACGATACAAAAATCTTTTGTCATGGTTTACAAATGATACTCCATCAAGGTGGTAGTGGGAGTGAGATTAGGAGTGATAGTAGGAGTAGAAATGTGACGTCGAATTTTGTGAATGATAAAAATTATGCTTGTAATTTTTAATTTACGGGGTTTTGATTTTTTGTCCTCCCCCTCTCCCGATGAGCCTCCCAATAGGTTCCAAACCTCAAAAAAATAGAACTTCGTAAATATTTATGTATTAAAAATTAACATAACCCATTTTTAGATCCTGATTCTGCATATAAGGATTGACCAAAAATAAAGAAAAATGAGGACAAGAGTGGTATTGTACCTAGAACCAACTGAATTGTGCCAAGTCCATCGGACCAGAAAAAAAAAAAAAAATATATATATATATATATATATGTGTGTGTGTGTGTGCCTCTGAATTGTGCTAATCCCCAAGTTCAATGGACAAACGTTCCTCCGCAAAACAAACAAGCAAAACGTATTCCCCAAATCTGAAACTTCACGTATCAGTGAATTTCGGTTGCAAGAGTTAGGTTCACGAGCAATAATGTTATGTCTTGGGATTGAACCATTTTTCAGAAGAGGTAAGAGTTCAATTTGCAGTCGATTATTAGACCCTGATGAAGCTTCTAAGCTAATGTTATTCAAGGTGTGAGGGATTTTCCTTCACATAAAAAGGTATTGGAGTCGGATTGGACACACTCGTTAATAATCATGTCCACCCTAGTTCATGCCCATGTTAAAGCACAATTTGTTTAGACATATCATATCGTGTGCCTAGTATGACAGTGTAGATTGTGTCTTATTGTATCAGATTCATTCTAAACCGTATTATGTCTGTGTCGTATCAGTCCGACTCATTTTATATACCTCTACTTATTGATGAAGTTGGGTGAAAATTTAAGTGCGTGTCATTTTCATCCACCGAATAAGAAACTTTCCAAACCCCGTGGTCCTAACTCCAAGAAAATATCAATGGTCCTTCGATGGTTTGAGCAAGCCAGAACTTGAGACAAATTGCAGCAATGAAGGAGACAAGTAAACAAATTTGATCTAATCACAATTGCCAGGTACCATCACACGGATGATGACTTGCACATGGGGAGAGAATAACATAAATGAGACTTAATAACAACATTCTCAATCCATCATTAAGCACATGTTAAGACATTAATAACATGCAATGGTGACTTACATTTGAGCCTCTTAATGAGAGGAGGAGGGAACAAGATAATAGACAAGTTCCAGAACCACAAGAATGGGGCCTTTGCTCCATTGTTTCCCACTTTGCGAACCTAACATGGGTCTAGCTTTACAATGTTTGGTATGGGAGAGGAAAACAAACACTTACAAAGTAATCTTTATCTTTCATAAAAATGTGAAACCGAAGCATATTTCAACAACCCTTTTACAGCCTGTACTGTTTAAAGAAATGGAGGAAACAAAAGGAAAATAAGAAGCTCAAAGAGTTGAAAGCAAACAAAGCACATTTTTAGGGAATGATAAAGTAAAGAATTTGACTCTACCTCCCTCAATTATATGACTTTAGTGAGCTTCTACCCACATATGAGTATGGTGGAGGAGAGACTTGTGTCACTTTCTCTACGAGCTTCTTTATTCCATGGACCCTCTCCTCTTTGTCAGACTTCTTATCCAGCCCTTCCTTACCTTGACTCCTTCTACCTTGTTGCTCACATGGCACACACTGCCCTTGGATCTCTTCCATCTATTGAGCTGGAAGAGATGTCCGATCCGCTTCCGCCACCTAAGTGGTGTATGAGTTTTCCCATGCTCTATCACACTCTTGGCCTCCTTGGCATCCTTGGAGTCTTTGCTAAAACTGTGATTCCAGGGCATGTTGCAATGGTCTAAAGAGACTTTGGATACCTTGTTCTTCTCCCACGAGGCAACTCCATTCTCTTCAAACTTGATTGATATGAATGAATCTGCAAAACACATTTGCATTGTGAGTTTGTGATTAATTCAAGAAATTCAGGGACATGCACATTCTTTACTGATGATACTTACATATACAGTTATTCATACATATCCTCAGAACAGGATTAATTGGTGAGTTAGGACATCAAAATAAACTCCAGAAAAGACCCAATAGGCCCTTCACAGATTCTCGTTTGCCTGACTTTGCATGATCAAATAAAAACAAATGCATATAATTCAATGAAGAAACAGTGACTTCTAGGATTTGGTTAATATCTATAGTTTGCTTTAATATGGGCTAATGATAGCTCAACTGCTCATACCACTTGAGCTATGTGAATGCTAACAGAATATATTAGTCAAGTGAACTTTCATAATTACTCATAGATAGTTGGTATGGAAGGAGCAAGGGTAGAGTCTACGCAAAGAGAGAAAAGAGAGAAGCATTGGAAGTTACAACCAAAAAATAAGGTAATCTGTAATGAACTAATGATCGTACTATCTGTTGCTCTTTAATATATTAAATAATCAAACTAAGCTGCTTAAAATAATCGAAGAATGTTGAACCTTTGATATTTATCTAAAGAGCGCATTTTTTAATAATAACATAGTATTGAAGGAGTTTAGTGCCCTTTTTTGCTTATTTTGAAGTGAAACAAATGTAATTGCACAAAATCAAATAAAGTCGCAGGAATTCACTTTTGAAAACAACAAAGTCACAAAGCTTGGCACAAAAGGATGCAGCTTTTTTGGGAATCGTCAAACTAGACTGCTTCATGGTTTTACTTTTTGGTGATTTTATTCAGAATTTACTGGCTATTTCTACCAATATCCCTATAGTAAATCATGAATGATTAGACTATTTCATGGACCCAGAAAAAAATTGCTTCAAATTCAAGTATGCATGTCCCTAAAATCCCAATTTCTACAACTGGTTTTACTTTTACATCTTCAAATGGGTGTTGAATTACCACTGTAATTAAGAAAATTGAAGCCTCTGTCTTCAATCTGGCATTATATAATTCTACATTAGCCCCATACTTTGACCATAATTTTGTCATTATCACCCAATAAAGCAATTTTATCATACAAACAACACACCCACACATAAAAATCCTGAATTCATATCACGGAACATTCCCTGTTCACTAAACTCCGCAAATTAAGCATAAAGATAACAACTTTACCACCACCCAGATGAAAAAAAAAAAGTTACCTTCTTGGCTGGTGGAAGCTTCTTGATCCAAGTAATCTGGCTTCCGGTTGAGGAAAGAACTGAAAGCAAAGATCTTTGGAAGAGTAATGGGTCTGTGACTGAAGCTTTGGGTGCTTCTATGGTGGCCTTTTCTGGCAGCCAATATGAGAAGCCTCTCAGTCAAGCACAGGGCACAGACCCCCACAACCACCTCTTTGGGGTGGAAATAGCAAAACGAGTTGTCTGGTTCTCTATACCCATTGTTAATGTTCATGGTTGAGAGCTGGAGAAGAGTGAAGAAGAAGAGAAGCCCAGGTGAAAAATTGCCCCAAATTTCTGCTCAGGTCACCGAAAGGAAGAATATGGAGCTGGGTTTCTGAGAAGTGAGAATACACATGGTGTGTGAGACGGTGGAGACATTTATAGTTTGGAGCATTTGGATCAACGTAGTTATCATGAGGTGGGCCCACACAAATCAATTTAGGGCAGTATAAAATCTTGTAAATCTTATATATAAAGTAAACTACACTCTAATTTCGAACCAAATTCTTCTTGCATCGGGTTCTATCCACCGTAAGTGATTCAGTACCTATTAGGTGATCTTAATTCTTGATATTTATAGTTAATTTTTTTTTTAATAGTGAAAATGTATACCTAATGTTATCTAGTTATTCATTTTTATTTGTGTAAATACACGTCGGTGTTCTGAATCTCTTCTTAATTTAGAATAGTTGAATATTTAAAACTTTTCATTGTGTTTCTTTTATTTATTAGAAAATATCTACGTCTGTTTACTATTTTATATAAAAGAAGTGCATAAGAGATTAACAATAAAAATTGAATTTGTCTAATGGGATGTTTTGTTTTCTTGGGAAAATATTAAAATTACAAAATTTTTAATAAATTATGAGTAATGTCACAAGTGTAGTATTTGGTTTTACTAACCCTGCCAATTCAGGATTCCCAGGTGCAAGAGTCAAAACCGTGTAAAGTAAAGTAGCTGCGTTTTTCTCAACACATGGAAGAAGCTTCATTGACCAAAGAACGGGAGAAGGTTCTAAATCATATTATAGTTTACCTTATGAACAAATAATTAAATCGGTGGATAAGGAAAGCAATGGCTATTAAATGGTTTTCTTTATTTTTTGAGGAGATGGCTATTATTCTCTCAAAAAAAAAAAAAAAGAGGAGATGGCTATTAAATGGTTGATTTCAACCGTTAGTGTCAAATCCAACTATTAAACACATTGCTCGCTCAGTGCAAATACTTGAGGGACTACAAATGTTGGGCGGGTAATTTGACTAAAGGAACAAATAAATGATAATACAATTATGAACTTGATATCGAACTACAATAGAAAAATTAATTAAGTTGCTAAGAATTAGAGTTTATAGACATTCAATATTGATCAGCCGAATTGAGTTTAGAATAGTGAACTAAGTTCAGATCTTTGATCACCCAATTATTTTAATAATAAACTATATATACTTGCAAATCATCTATGTCAAATGAGTAATTCAACTTTATCATAAAAAAAAAAATGAGTAATTCAACTTTTGAAAGGATTTAGGTGTCTTTAACTACTTGGACCATTAAGAAGTTTCTGAAAGTGAAGTATGTGGAAACCCTCTCATGATTTGACCCAAGAGCTTGAAGAGATTCAGCTGCTTCTATTTTCATATTTTCTGGTCTTAATTATTCTAGACCTTTCTCAGAAAAAAAAAAATTATTCTAGACTTTTTAGGCTTCTAGCTGCATAGACAATTCTGCTCCCTAGAAGAAGAAAAAAGAAAATAATGAAAACTACCCCACGACGTCCATAGTCATACAAATCGTAGACATATTGTACTTTCCTAAATAGTGAGGACTTTTTGAATTATTTAGGGTATAAATTTAACAAAACAAACCAACCCACTTCCAATTCTATCGAAAACCATATCGGAGATGGAGTTGTCCCAAGACTCGAAAGGGCTTGCATGTGGGTTTCAAGTCAAGAAAAGCGACTCCCACTTGTTTTTTGCCACTTTATATAGGGCACTAGAACCTAAAGCATACTAGCACAGGGATGATGCAAAGTAAGCTGTTTAGGACTCTGGAGTGCATGAACTCCAACAAAGGCCACATGAGGCAGTTTTATTGAGTGCTCTATGAGTCTTGTAACTTGTGATTCTCGGCTCTCTCCGATATAAGATAAGTTTAAATACAAATGTGGCACTAGCATATCTAGCTAGGGCGTAGATGTTGCAAAATTATTGGGAAACAAGGAAAGGCAAAAAGTGTTCATCAAATTTGTGAAAGGAAACAATGTTCTCTTTTCCCTTTTCAAAAGTTTGGAGATATTTTTTATTTTTGTACTGCACCTCTAATCTCCGAAAGGTGATAGTTTGGGTTTCTTGCAAATTATGACATAGATCTCTCGTTAGTTTTGGCGAAACATCTAACCGTAATTCAACAAACATTGGTCATAGTTAGTGTCCAAAATCGAGAAGGGTAGAAGTCTTGCACACATAAGAAATGAGATATTAATCCAACAATAATGCACATGAATGAATTCATTCTTGTGAGATGAAGATTTGTTTTGAAAATATTCGAAGAAGTGATTTCATTGTCTTTATGGCTTATTTGCACTAAGATTAACATTTGATAGTACGAACATAATTAAGTGGGAATGACAAACTTAAGTGGAGATACCTTTTAAGGCAAAAGGCAAAGATAATACCAAGATCCGAATCAATTTAGAAGCGATTATACATATTCTTCTACTAATTTCCATCAACAGTATGATGTTAGTGATGTTACAATCAAAACCGTTTATTTTTTAAATCACTCATTAAAGATGGCCAAAGACATGAAAACTATCAAATGGAAGATGAATTGTCCAGTACCGTTTAGTCTAGTGGCATAAGTCTCTCATTTATAAGTGGGAGATCGTGAGTTCGACTCGCATTAGACTAGTTGTTGTATATAAGTTGTTTATTTGATAAAAAAAAAATCAATGGATTATCCAACAACACTGTTAAGGCAATGCAATAATTTAAGAACACAAATGAGTGGGATATGGAAGAAGTGATGAAAGAAATGAGAGGAAAAGGGCAGTGACATTGAGATCCAATAGAAGATAAAGAGAAAGCTAATAAAAGATAATGGAAACATACAAATCAAAGGGAACATGGGGAGCCTAGCCTAGGGGGAGTGGGGATGGCTATGCTTCCGGTCCAGTTAGGTGGTCTGAAATTTCAAATCAGGTTCATAATCATATTATCATGGATAGTGGACCACAGTTTGATTCATAATTCTCCCTCCCTTGTATACCTTCTTTTGCCACCCTTGCTGTGTAATCTATTCGAATCTCAACATCACTTTTCAAAATTCATGGGGATTTTGCTGGTACAAGATCCCATTCAGATAAATAATATATGCAAATCCCGGTCGTTCTTGATTTATTGGAGGCTGTGGAGTCCATTATGTAAATCAAATAACTTAAAAATACCAATTCAAAAAGCTAAGCATTTTACTTTAGTAGCTAATATAATTGGAACAACTACTGTACTTATTGTTTGGAGTAGGGTACTATATTAAACTCTAGGCATGCTTAATTTTTCTTCTCTCTGACTTTTTCCTAACACTAATCCTTAGCTTGCATTACATCTAGAAAGGCAAAAATTTAAGGACAGATGGGGTTCCATCTAGCAGGGTCATCAAGATTTTGCACACCAAAGAAGAAGCCCATTTTTTGTGAAGAGAACCATCAAGCGTATAACTTGGAGAGGTCTTCAGAGAAAGCCTTCCGAATAATATCTCTTTTGAGCTTGAGAGCTGAGGTGACCAGGCCACTTTCAGGAGTCCATGGCTCAAAAAGCAATTTGATTTTTGCAGGGATCTCAAACTTCTGCAAACGCGCCTTCTTTGCTTCCTGGTGATGGAATGTAAATAGTTAAAACAGATAAAAACAATGTACATAACACCACCAAGCCCGCACAAGGGGAGGAAGCTGAATGAACAAGTAACTATTTAAAAGTCAAGAAGAAAGCTTCATATGATTGACTAAAAGGTTATTTGTGTTTCAACTACAAAAATGATAAATGATTACAGAAGACTGACTAACAAGAATAACACATTTTTGTTATTTGTAACAAATAAATAATGTGCAATGAAAACTCAGGTAATTAATCTGCCGGAAGACTATAAGGAACAATGCCAATCTGAGTTTGTATAAGCTTAAACCATAGGAACTCAAGATTCTAAACAATATTATAAACATGTAATTCGATCATAATTCAGCAAGCCAGGGTCAAATGCAATTAAGTTTAAACAGATATCTTGGGCTGCTGAAAAGAAGTCGTACACTGATAAGTGAGTAAAGCTCATGAGATGCATAATGCATATAAGAGTTTCCTTCACATTCAAAGCTTTTTACAGAGGGGATGCGGGGCGCGTATAATTGAGTTCAAAGTAAAGGAAACTCATCAAGAATATAGACATACCTTTAACAGTGATGCTTGCACTTCTTTTCTGGTTTCTTCTTTCTCACACAAGTCTGAAAACTCACTAAAAGTAATTCCTTGCTTTGCAGCCCAGTCTTCCACTGTGGTTCGAGAAGCAACCACGAGAGCCACACAGTAACTATGAAAAGGATCAGCATGCACCATGATATTGTCAATATAGCGGCACACTGAAAGAGCAGCCTCAACCTGTAAAAAGGAAATATCAGTCAATGAAGAAGGAATGCAATGAAGAGTTGCATTTTCGAAAACTGGTACCTTTCCTAAGGAGACATACTCCCCATGTTGAAGCTTAACTATATCTTTCCTACGGTCAATTATCTCAAGGCAACCATCGGCATGAATTTGCCCGATATCACCTGTATAGAACCACCTCATTCCTCTCTCGTCAGCCTTTACACAAAACAACAAGAATAAAAATAAATCAGCAAAGTTAAGACTGCAATGAACAATTGTCGTCTGGCTAGTCCAAACCAAAGTATGCAGTTAAGCTATATCAAAATGTCTACCTTGTAAGATTCGTTCGTTTTTTCTTCATTTTTGAAATAACCGACTGTAACATTTGGACCACCAATGACTATCTCTCCACGAGGCATTGGGGAATCACTAATCAGATATCCTCCTTCAGGCCAATCAATTAACTGGATACAGAATATTAGATTTTGAAATGAATAAACTCCATCACCTCTAGGCCTCAGAAACAGAGGAAAGATCCATTTATATTGATAGATATGAATTGAAATAGAATTTTCATACAATAGATAAAATGAAAACTACCAAACAACTGTTGAGTAGGTATCAAGCAACTCTGAAGGACACATTGCTCCAAAAATTTATCTGTTAACATGTAAGTGGACCTATGAGGCTATGAGCCTTACCTTGATAAATGAACAGGGAAGTGGAGCTCCAACACGACCAACAGAGGTATCACCAAACTCTGAGAATGTTCCGCCAGCGCAAGTTTCTGTGAGACCATACCCTTGACCAATTGAAGTACTGTCAATAGACAATAGCCATCCAATCATAATTTGAGAATAGAGGGAGGAAAAGACAAACAGAAAATGAAAATTAACAAAAACAAAAAAGACAAGCAAACAAACAAAAAAAGACAAACTTTTAGTTGACAAGGAAGAACTAGCCATCATGCACCATAGTGAATTTAATAGACTGAATGGACAGCATGCCTACAAAGAATATAATTGTATACCACACCAATACATGGTAGGCCATCAGATATTTGCAATTCTGAAAGCTCCCTTTCAGCGCTTGTTGTCCCTATTCCCTAGTGTTCACTTACGTAAGCTGGAAGAAGGGCTCAAGATCTAGGGTTATCTACAATTGTGCTGATTCTATTGTGTCAACCGTTCTAAACAATAGAATGTTTATTTATTGCTATGGTATGCCTTCAGGTCATGATGACTCACAAGATGACTACAACTGGAACTTATGTTCATTTGTATAATCATCAGAATTGCAAGCAGAGAGATTAGCATAATTTTTTTAGAAAGAAATGGGCTTCTAATATTAACCTGGTACCCAGAGTTGTAGTTGAGACTTGGCCATCACAATTTACTCATCTCCTTCAAAAGTCGGTCCTACTCATATTTCGTGTTTTAGTGGTTTTGATCAAGAAAAGTAACAACGATATAGGTTGGCAAAAGTCAAAGTTCACATGTTTTACATCTCACAGAGTCTATATACTAACCCAATGCATATGTTGATGAATCTTTGAGTATCACCAGAAAGAGGAGCACCACCAGATAGCATGTAACGGATGCGACCTCCTAGAATTGCACGGACCTTTCTAAACACAAGAAAGTCCCACAGAATCCTTTCCAGGCCCCAGGCCCCAAACCAGCTGCCATTCACGGCAGACAACCTACGAGCATACGCCAACTCAAACAATTTCTTGGATAGCCCACCTTTTGCATTTACCTGAAGCATTATGAAGATGCAATGTTGACAAAACAGGCATAATTTCAAAACCAGGACACGCACACACAGCATGATCCAAGTAGACATGCATATGCATTTACAAGTGTATATATCAATATGCATGACAAGATTCAATTACCTTATTGAGCACACCATCTCGAACACGATCAAGAATTGCAGGAACGGCTGTCAATAAAGTTGGCAAAAGTGCAGTTGCATCCCCCTTTGTTCCCTTTTTTATTTTACTTGACGTATCTGTAAGAGTCAAAGGAGATCCATACCCTATAGCACTTCCAGCAGCAACCATGACATTCTTCAAGATAAACAATAAAATTTGTTAAACCAAGAAGAAGAAAAAATTGAACTTAAAAACAACGATCAGTTTTTTTTATAGGAACAAGACAACAATCACCAAATATACAAAAAAATGCTCATGGAATTACAGTGGCCATGCAATCCAGCAAGCTTACATATTCTCCATACCTCTGCTGCTAATTCCAGGATATGAGCAAGGGGGAGATATGCCATATAGATATCCTTGGTTCCAATACCAGGGACAATGGTCATGACAGCAGAAGTAACAGCTAGCACATTAGCATGTGTCATCATTACACCCTGTACAAAGTGAAAAGTGAAGGTGGATTAATGGGCTTTGTTAATTACCGCTGTTATCATTTGGAAAAATAAACGTGTAAACTGCAATAATTGAAATGCCAAGGGGATTCAAAAAAAGTATTCAAGAAAAATGTAGAGTTTAACTACAAATCATAAGCATCATTGTTGCAAATTTAATAGTGAACAAAAGCACCTTTCTCTTATTTTAAACCACAACTCATTATAAACTTTACGTATATGACCCGAAAATGATACTGCAAACCATAAAGAGGAAAGTAAATAGTGTCGACACAAATGTTGCACAGACCTTCAAGGTGGTTCATAAACATCCCAGTTGATAATGAATAATAACAATCACCATCATGTGCGGATGTAAAAGAAGGAATGAGTGTAAACTAAAGTAACACGGTATGTTAGAAGCTACAAACCTTGGGCAATCCTGTACTTCCACTTGTATACATAATGACCGCAATATCTGCAGGAAGAGGTAATTCAGGATCAACAGGGTTTTCTCGTCCAAGTTTCTCAACATCCGCAAATGAAGTGATTCTCCACCTGCTATCAACAGACGAAGCACTAGATGGGATATCATCATCCATACATATGATGCGGTTCACTGTGTCAAGTTGTCCACTTATGGCTACAAGTTTCTCCAGTTCTTTGTGCCCACAAATCACAGTTGTAACTTCTGTCTGGAGAAAGATAAAATGTAGTGACTAGTGAGAACAAAATCTGTCGGAGCAAATGAAAAAACTTATATCAAATGAAAAACTAAGAAATCAACACTGTCAGTTCATTTCCAATCCGAGAAAAATCCCACCAACTAGGCTTCAACTTTTGGATGATTTAAAGGAAAATCACAGCATTTGAAAATTGGAAACATATTGCTTAATATGAGAGAGAGAGAGAGAGAGAGAACCTCATTTAAGGAGTGACATAGAGCCTCCTCCCCAAGAGATGCATATATGGTAACAACAGTGACATTGCACCTAAAACAACCCTGAAATAAGAAAACATAATTAGAATTCAGGAATCAGCCGTTTGTTTCTTTGTTGCACTGAATTGGGAGTAGTAAGGCAATGGAGGCATGAAGAAATCTCTCATTACTTACAAATATTTCCGTTTGAAAAATCTAATGATAGCTTAGGTAAACTAAAACTAATTCTCATCATATGTGGAGCTCCAGAAGATTAAGTTGGGCTAAAGATAATATCCAAAAAAAAAAGTCAAAAAAATGATGAATCTTTAACTAGGAAGATCAGATATGATAAGCACCTGCAATGCAAGGAACCACTCCTCTCTAGTGTCAGCAAAGATTGCTACTCGTTCTTCCCTTTTATGTCCAAGTTGACTCAAACCAGAAGCAAAGTTGCACACAACTTCAAATGCCTTCCCATAAGTTAGCCACTCATAGTCTCCCAAATGAAGCTTCTCAAAGGATTTCCCATCCTTTGTAACTTCGACCTCCCTTGCCACCAATGCCCGGGTCCCAAGAAAGCACCTATTTTGGAATCGCTTGCACGACTGCTCAAAAAGTTGAGCAAGAGTTGAAATCCCTTCCCAAGCTGACTCCACCGGGGAAGTAGAATGGTGGTTCCGGATTGCATAGCCAGGTTCCCCACCAACATCAACGAGCAAACCCCGTTTGGTTTCCTTCTTGGACTTCTGAAGTAAAAGAGTTAACAAAAGCGGAACAAGGGCACCAACAACATAGGTAGGAACCATATTTCAACAACTAACGGTGTACTCCCAACACAACGTCCTAAATCCAACCCTGAAAATGGAACAGTATCCATTCAATCACTTCTTCAACCATATATATTTCACATAGAGAACTAAGGTCAATCACGCATCCAAAATGATAATAAAAATAATTGTCATTCAATAATTCTTCTCCAAGTAAGGAGGTGAATTAGTCAAAACCAAATAATATATTACTGCATGTTATTTACTACTCAACTAATATTGAACACATCAAAGGTGAGTTTTATATATATATATATATATATATAAATTTTCTTTCTTTCTGTGCAAGCAAGTATGAAAAGCCATCAGTGGCATGAGCACATTGCAGACGATCGAAATTTCAAAAGCGAATACAAAAGAAAAGGAGACGGCATTGTAGCGAAAAAAGATTCATGCTTTCTCGGATCGGAGATTACCTTTGCGGAAGCCCAAAGTAGAGAAGCGGGAAACGAATTCAGCTCAACAGCATTGGGAGGAGGATGAGAGATGATGAAAGCAACAGATTGGAGATTGAAACGAGAGAGAGAGAGAGAGTGAAATTTGATGGAGATCAAAACGAAGCGTTTTAATGGGGTAGAGAGAGAGAGAGAGAGGGAAGGGTGGCGAAGGGAGAATCGGGGGCGGAGAGATCGAGGAAGAAGAGAGTTGGAGACTCAGAGAGACTGAGCAAGTGGGTTGGCTTCCTCGTGTTTCTTTTTGTTGGCTTCTCACAGAGGCACAGCTATCAAATTTAAGGCGCGGGTTTGGCTAATATGGGCCGTACGATGTGGATAGGGCCCAAATTAATGTGGAGGTAAATGCTGCTGTCTTTCTTTTTTTTCGTCTTCAACTAGAAAATTGAATAATCAATGCCTATCTTTTCAGGTAAAAGATGAGAGATCAGGCCACCAAAGTCATACACAGGGGTCGGGGGGGTTAGGGAGGTAGGTACTATGGTCCAATTATTAGGAATTAATTTGTTAAGACTTGACACTTACGAGTAGTGTACCAAATTTGAAATTGTCCTCAACTCAAGCAAGCAATAAAGTTTGTTTACCTATTCATCTTATATAATCAAGTCAAGTCAATTCTCTTTTGAATTGTTAAATTTTTGAGCTTCCCGTCATGTCCATAGTTTATTAATATATAGAAAAACAACATTTTTATCAAAAAAAGAAGAAGATAAGAACTGATATTATCTATTAAATTGAAAATAATTACCCACTATCTATTTATTTTCTTTTTTATTTTTCAGTTTTTATTTATTTTTTACAAATTTCTAAAAACAAAAAACGAAATGATACACACAGAGTACGTGTTAAGATACTAATTATTATTTAATTTAGTTTATTAGACTCTATTGTCAAAGAGAAATAGGAAATTCAAAGTTTCAAACTTTAAGACTTTTATCATCTAACTTGGAGAGAAATGTCTTATCACCAAATGCTAGTTGGCAAGGCGACTAAGGGTTAATTTCAGGACAAATGGTTTGTGTAACCGAAAAAAAAAGGGTACAAATATCCTACAACTTTTTGCAAGACAAACTAACTTTTGATAGAAAGATAACCAAGTCTAATATATAAAGTTAGCTGTTCACTCTAATTTCTTGATGTTGATGCCTGTGTATACAACTGAGAGAAACTTTTCATAGAAGAAACGAAACCACTAACTACGATACACAATGGTGGTGAGAAAAGAAACATGTTTCATTAGTTTAGTTTGGTCTTGGTCCTTCATTTGGAGTATCCTGCGAATTTCCCTGTGATGTTGCCCCAGAAAACATCTGCATCACAGATCTCAAAGCTCCTGATAGCTCCGCAGGCATTTCTCCAAAATTAACATTCATGTTGCCGTCAACCCTTATTTCCGGTTCATCAACTCCATTAACATTGCTGCTACGGTCATCACCTTGGCTATCTTGAGAATGCTGTCCTTGGTATGCATTTGCAGCCATGTTCATAAACATATTTGCGAAATCAGCAGGACCAGAACCTGCACTGAATGGCATAGAACCAAACAGAGGTGGTGCACCCTGGCTTGACCCACCTGCAGATTGGTTGCGGTGTTCTGAAGCCGAACCATTGCTACTACTAAACGAAAATGAACTTGTGTTCTGTATTAGGTAGATAAGAGAGGAAAAGGTTACTCACAGTAAGAAAGAACTATGCAAATTAGAAGAACGGCAGAATAACAAATTGTAACGTACAACCATCAATACATGTGCTGAATTATTGCACATATCTTAAGTGTTATCAGTCATACTTAATGTTGGTGCCGTAGTGGACTATTGTGGTTAGCCTAGAACCGTCTTCAGAGTTCAAAAAGGCAGTGAAGCACGGCAATTGCATTAAATTATCACATTAATGAAAAAAATTGCAAGTAAAAGACATCCTCTTTTTTCCTTATACTATTTTGTTCTGAATAAGAAATCAAGCATAAAAATCACGGTTAATAAATGATATCCTTCTCTCCCAACCTAACTGAATTTTATAGACCTATGAACCTATCTATTAATAGCTGGGCACTCTTCTTAAGATCGACGTATTACCTGGTGAGATCCTGATCGTTGTTGCTGCTCTATCAATTTCAGCTCAGCCACCTATTGGTTTCAGGAAAGAAAAGAAGTCAAAGAAGGAGTTGCAAAAAATACAGAAAAGAAGAAAGTACACAAGAACCAACCCGAATATTTTCTTTGACAGCTTCATTATTTGGATCCAGTTGCAAGGCTGCATGAGTAAAATCCCTAGTTAGGTATCAATATGGTTACTAGCACCTTCTTTTAATAGATTTGCTTTCCATTATGTAATACACTATATAGCCTTCGCATTGGGATGGTGCTCAAAAGAGATTTCCTTACTAACCTTTCTTAAACCCCTTATCAATAGCCTCACGGTAGTTCCCTACTGCATAATAAGCTAATCCCAGACGACTGTATGCCTTGCTATAGTTTGGGTCTATCTCTATAGATTTAAGGCAATCTCTGACTGCTTCAGCATATTTGTGTATTTGAGTGTAAGCAGCCGCCCTGAAGTATGTAATTTTGCAGTTTCAAGACAGCAATAACAAAGCAGAACAATGATTCAACATGCTACTACAGTGCTAACTAAAGTAAGATCGATTTACGGTCAAAAACTGCAATAATTCTCCCAACTTGTCCTTGTTTTTTTATGTTTCTTTGCATTTTATGATTCCTTCTGGAGTACTTACATGTGGGAAACTCTGGAAATATGTTGAAAAATTGGCATTTCCCTTTCAAACTTTGATTAAAGATATAACTGTTCAGTAGCATGCTAAGGTACCATTTTTTAGAATTGAATTTAATCTTAATACTGAAGGATCATCTTATGTCGCAACTTTGTTGTTTTATCAGATTAAACACTTATCTTTCTGGGCCCGGAAAACCGAGAAAATGAAAACTATTAACGAACTATTACTAGTATCAAAAATTTCAAGATAAGAGGGTGGCGCACCTGTTACAGCGGTAAACAGCATTATTTTCACAAAGTGCAATAGCACAGTCATACAACTCAATTGCCTTGATATACAGCTTCGATTGCATGGCCCTATTACCTAACAAAAAAAAAATAACAGGATTAGTCTGCATAGATTTATCAGAATGTAGACCATCATATTTGATGACCCAGTGAGATTGAAGCTAGTGACCAACACCTTTCTCATCAATAACACCAAGCAAAGTCAGCAATTATTCAAATCGAATGCATTTTTTTTCCCAAGGATATTAAATAACAGAAACTGGAATTATAGCACAGAGAGAGAGAGAGAGAGCATGTAAATGAATGGTATTTAGGTCAGTTCCTCCAATTAACCAAAATTTGACATTGTTAAATTAGTTTAAAGGCTGCAGACTAAGAACCTAACTGAAGGCATAATTGAGCTTTAAGTACCTTGTGATTTCAAGGTCTCAGCCAAGTATTTAGGACTGAATTCCTCACATCCAGATCTTTCCATCTCCTGAAGCGGGCGGGGGCACATTAATTTTGATTAAAAGAAAGGCTTTACAGGTAAAACAGTAGCATGAACATATGAGAACTTTACATCTAAGCACACAAAATTTACCTAGTACAATATAAAGTAGTAATGGCATTCAAGCAACAAAACTACATGTTTGTGGGTGCACATGTCTGTGCGTGTGTCTGTGTGTTTTTGAGAGAGAGAGAGAGGGAGAGAGCATACATTCAAAGCGTCATGAAAAAATTGAGTTGCTTTCTCTAATTTCACTGGATCATCTGTACCATCAGGCAAGGGCATAAAGTAGCTAGTTCTCTCAAGTGCAGAAAAGAATTGCCCAAACAGAGCATCTTTTGACTCCCCTGCCAATAATATGATTATCAAGAGCATATTCAATTTGCACTCATACTTAAGTACAAAAACCAGTAACTGATTTTATTGTACATTGCCAATTCATTTCAATAAAAATATGACATTCATGTACAGATTAAATCAATAGTTCTGAAAATTTTTGTTTTCTTTGTGCAAGATCCTTCTGATATAATTTAACACTAATCATGTTTGACATTATCTCTTTTATGAGGACATTTTCATTAATAAACCAACTCATTTAAGGAAGAAAAAAAAATTAGTTTTATGTAATTCAATTGAAAATGCCAAGGGTCGTTATGCTGTGCACAAGTTGTCTCACACAATTATAGAATAAAAGTAATAAATATACGATATGAATTCTTTGACAAATCCAGGGGTTCCCCATCTTGTTTTCAAGTAAACGAAAAAATTAGTGCTGGTCATCACATAGTACCAACACATTAAAATGTTTCAGCTTTTTCCCTTTTTATTCTTTTTTCTTTTGGAAAAATACCATTTCTAATTTCATCAGAATGTCAGATGTCCCCGAAGGGATGGAAAACTACCATTTAATAATATCAAGAAAATTGTCCATAAAACATGCAACCTATCCTTGGATTAATTGCACTGGCATATTGTCTTATATGGCATTTCACTTTATCCTTTACAAGCCTTTCTACAGGTTAGTTTATCATTAAGAGAACCATCATTTGACATCAGTCAAACACACACCCAAAATAAGCTCTCTCTGTAACGAAATCCATAATTTCCACAGGGATCCGAGTTCTCCAAATTTAGTATCTTTTCATTGCAAACACACTCAGAGATGGTACATTTACAAACATCAACAGCAATTGGAATAGAAGCGAGGTCTCTATAGATGATATAAGTGATTGCAGATACAACATATAATGTTCCCATTTAGGGAATGCACCCAATGATGAGACTAATTTACATAAGTGGGGGAGAAGCAGCAAAAAGAAGAAGAATAATACCTAGTTCATGGTTTTTACTCGTCGAATCCTGACCCTGATTCAATTATAAAACATTACATAGAATCAGATTCAATACTAAAAATCAAATCCCATAGTAACTAAATAACTATTCAAAAATATCCTAAGGCCTGCAACTGTAAAACCATCATTCAAGTATTAATCTCAAATAAATAAGGCAAATGCATCAAGAAAAACATAAAAGGAACATATCCAGAATCAGGAAACAATAGAGAGTTTCAGTTATCTAATCTTTTATTGGATAACCAAACTCAATTAAAGAAGGCCTATTTAGGCCACTCAGTGCCGCAATGAGAAACTAAGCTATGATAAACTATTACCAAAAATTAATAATCTTCGTTGAGTTGCATATTCCTCTTCTATTTCCCCACTGCTAAGAGATCGTTTCTAATGGGATCATAAAGAATATACAATAAATATCAACCTTCAAGTATATCTCAAATTTACATTCTTAGCTATATCGAAACCTTTACTTTCTTGAGCTTTTTGTAACCGTCAACTTGCATGAATCAAAAGGAAAGAAAGAAAAAAAACAGAACCCAACTCGGTTTTTTTATTCCTCTTTCCTGGTCATGTATTACACCCTATATAACCCTCTTTCATCCCCAGTTCATTGCATTCAAACACAATAAAAGTCCTGCTAACCCGCACATTTCCCTTGGTCCAGTTTTCGCTAAATTCCCAATATCAGGTTGTAAGCAAGTTCACATTTTCATGGGCACTATCAACTTAATTTATGAATGAAAAACAATGCATTTACACCAAGGTAGATTTTCATATCAATTTCTAAATGAGTGAACAAGATAACGGGCGGGGCAAGCACCAGAGATTTTGATGCCTTTGAAAGATTGGCAGCCGCGGTATCCTGATCAGCTGATGAACTAGGGGCTGGGACTGATCCCTGACCATGACAGGATACATTCTCCAGAAGCTTGTTGCTTCCTATTGAGCCAAACATTTCAACTAACGACTCGGGTTTAATCGGATCATCAGCAGGAGAGGTATTAAGCTTGAAAGCCTCCTCCAGACATTCCCTTGCAATCTCAATACCCTCAACATTAACACCAGGACCCGGTTCAACTGCCCCAGTAAATACAAACTTACAGTCAGTCAGTGAGTGATTCTAAAATCACCACAGCAATTAGCAAAGCACATTCTGAACACGCCGCCTTAAGAAAAATGTGAAACTCAATACACTCCAAAATCAAATTTATCGAAATGAAATCGCAATTTTCATGTGAATTATGAAGCAGCAGTAACCCTAGATATGATTTCAGTGATGCAATAGAGAGAGAGAAAGAGGGGGTCACCGGAGCTGAGGAAATCCAAGAAGGAGCGAACGATGCGGCGAGAGATGGGAGAATCGGTGTTCAGCGGCGGAGCCATGGGCTCAAGGGAGCATGCTAAGCCGCCACACGGCGTCGTTTTTGGGGGGTGTGAAGTTTGTCTGAGACTATGAGAAGTCTGGTTTGGACCGTCGCGGGACTGACAGTTTGGGAGGTGAGACTCTTGATAGCCGGGGGGTTGGTTTTGGGCTCTGAATCAGGGTGTGACATCAGTGCGAGGATTATATATTTAGGTTTTTCCACTAAAGGTAAGTTTGGGGAATTTTATCCCACCAACCACAGTTTGCCACCTATATTTTTCATACCCAATATATCGCCAGCTGTGTACGTGAAATATTTAAAGTACCCTGGTTACCTTGTTTTGGCGTCTGTGATAGGTGAGTCGAGCGTTCCACGTGACAACCGTGCTCAGTAATAAAAGCAATTTCTAATTTCTATTGAAACAAAATAGTATGAAAGAAGTTCCTATTAACGCATAGTGATGATAGTTAGGGCGTTTAGATTTTTTAGTATATCAGTACTAATTAAACAAACCATCGACTACTCAATTCACTACACGATTGCAATACGTAGTGTAAAATTAGCTGGCGTTTCGATGTTGCTATTCTTGCGATTTTCATATTTCCTCGTATTTCAGATGCAATTTTTGCATCTTTTCCTTTCATGTTGTTTATTTCGTTGTTGATGCATTTTTGTATCGTATCATTGTAATCTTTCATTTTTAATAAAGGGCTGACCTCATTTTATTAAAAAAAAAAAAATCAAAAATTATTTCTTTGTCCGTTGATTCGATTAAAACTGAAAGATAAATATGTAATAAATAGAGGATATGATGGTACTCTAACTAATATTAGAAGAAGAAGAAAACGCAAATGCAGTTTCCCTTGATTAACGTGGGACTGGAGCACATTTTAACTGTAATTGCATTTTTGCCAAAGTTATTTTTCTTATATAAAAACAAAAACAAAAAAATAATCTTATAAATAAATAATTAAAGAAAAAAAAAATCACATGAGCGAGAATACACATTACTACACAGACCAGCAAGACTAATATCATTGGACTACATGGTATTGTGCACTTTTTTGAAAATTGCACACATGCACATATTCACTATTCATGCTTCATCGTCTAATACTCTTGAACCATCTACGGCTATAATGAGGAGGAATAAGGAGGAAGTTCGGATGAGTGATAAAATAGAAAACTCTTTTAAAACAAGCATTATATTCATAGATAAATTTTCAATTATTCTCTAATTAAGATTTTTCTCCAACTGCACAAGTAAAACTAGTGTTGTTTTTTTTTTTTGTTGATCAAAGATAAAATTTATTACTAAACTTGGTCAATTACAACCCAATAGTGGCCTTGTTAAAAATCTTGCTTGATCAGAAAGTATAAACGAGGATCACCCTCCGTACATCAAGAATTCATATCATCTATTAATAAATCTGTCGAGCCATGGTGGTCCGGCTTCCAATATCTCGCTCCCACGGCAGAGCCTCAAATTCTGGCATCAATAATCGAATTATATCGGATGAAGCTCCTTCTACACTTAAGTCAAGAAATGTAATGTTCAGAGAAGAACTAAATAACATTTTTTTAATTTTATTTTTTGGCCAAAGAATTAAATAACATTGGCTGTATCACTCTCCAACTCCACCTTAATTTTTATAGTTTTCTGCCAGACAAAGTTTCAAACGTAACATGAAGCACAGCGAGAGATTCAATAGTCTGAGCAGGAGGGCAGGTATCAGTCACATGCTGAGCTGCACATTCAAGATGGCCACCATTATCTCTCACAATAATTCCAATTCCAGAAACTCCTTTATGAACAAATCACATGCAGCATCTACGTTGACCTTGACATCCAAAGCAGATGGACGAGTCCACCTTTCAATCTTATTATTGGACTCATTCTTTAACTTCACCTGGGAATCATCAGGAAGCTTGTTTGCTTCAAATTAAGACTCCAACCGTTCCTTTGCATTATAAATGATTTGCTCATTTGTTGTCCTTCTATTCCCTTGTTGTCATGCTTAAAAATATTCCTGTTTTTCCGAATTAACCACGCCACCACTGCAAAAATTTGCATTTCTTCTTTTGTTGAAGTTTGATGAACACAAGTGTAAACAGATCGATGAAAGTGGGCTCCCTCCGACTTCTGTACACACGACTCAGAAAGGAAGCAAGGAATGCTTCCAAACTTGTCTTGCCTTCTCACAATTCCACAAAGAATGCACAGTAGTCTCCTGAGCTCCCGATCCGGCGCTTCACCAAATTTGCAGCACATGCAAGGCAGAAAATTGTGGCAAGCCCTCCATAAAAGCAACTTCACTTTGATGGCTACATTGACTTTCCAAATTGAATCCCAGATTGTCCCTTTCTACTGCTCCCTCCTGCTACTACTTTCAACTGTTCCTTTAATTCTGCAGCTAGCCAACAACCTGACTTGACTATGTAGGCACCATTTTTATTGTAATGCCAAACAATATGTCCGCTCTACTACCTCCCGATCCCCAAAGCGGAATGGAAAGATTAGTCTCTGCCTCATGAGATAGAAAGGCATTCCAAATTCCCGGCTGAAGCAACGCAGATGAGGATCGATGGATATTTGCACATTGAACAAATTTAACATAAAATGTACGTAAAACATTACACACACACAATAAGTATAATTCTATAGGGAAATTATAACACAATAAATATCTAGATTCAAAAGCTAGTTTTGAAATTAAATAGACAGTAAAAAAAGGCCAATAGCCTAATAACACAATAAATACAAGTTTAATAAATGCTTTTTAATAATCTGCAAAAAAGTTTATAGCCTGCATACGCCATGAGCACCATAGGCCAATGAATCTTCCCCTCTGAGAGTTTGGGTGGCTTGCTTACTTGCTCAGCCGCCATTGGGTATCGGCACATGGGATAGAAGTGAGATGTTCTTAGCCACTCAATGCAATCTCCATGGAAAAGGTGGGAGCAGGGGAGACGAGCAATCGTCATCACCTCTTGATATCTACGGAAGCAAGGAAGACATTAAGTACTCCTCATGAGCTGCTGATCATCACGATTGACACCTTCTTCTTCCATATTAAACCGATCACGGCCCTGGATACATATAGCACATTCTGTCTTTCCAAATTCTAACGGTAGCTTCCAAACTGTCGAGTTTCACTTTCTCCAAACTCTCAATGGAACACAAGTATATGCTCCCGAGTTCATTCCTGCAAGTAAATTTTTTCTTCTTTTTATAAAAGAGGATCAAAGGATTTCAACCTTTCCCAAGTATAATAATCGATGATCTCGAAATCCAACAAATCCCTTATGATCACTCTAATAGGCGCCACAAAGTTCATGGAAATCTGCATGGTCACACGCACTATAAGCACTGAAATAGGCACAACGGGGACAGCAACTTCAACCACATCATTTAATTTTCGAAGAATAGCCGGCAGATCAACTTCTGGAATACCCATCTTGGAAATTTTATGTCTCATGGTCAAGCAAAACAGCTTATTTTTGGATTGGATAAGAGGGAGATTGCTATTAACCATTTGTTCGGATACGAAGATTGGTTCAGAATCATAAGTAGGGTGTCCAGTCCAAAAGCGGCTTTCACTGATTAAAGATCCTTATTCTGATGGGAACCATTGGAATGTCTTCCATTCCTTCTTTTTCGAATTTTGTTTGGAGGGGTTCACCAAGGTTTTTTTTTAGGGCAAAAGAAAAATAAAATAGTTGCAGCTTAATTCTCTTTGCATCACTCTGCAACGAAAAAAATGCCTCTCCGTGGAGAACACGAACATGCTTGAACAACCCTAATTTCTATGACGCTTCTTTCTTTTTACCTTGAAGCCTGGTATGAAACCTATAAATTGATAACTTTGTAGTAAACGCCTATCATCCAAGTCGATCTTAATCATTTTCTACAAGAAATCCTAAACTCTTGCAGAGCAAGAAAATAATCCAAACACAGAAAAGGAAAATGAAATCCTAAAATAAAAAACATAACCAAACTTCTATAAAATCCACTAAATCCCAAATCGGATTATCTGATACTTTTTGGCATCAACCTGACAGGACTAGTGAAAATGAGTTACGTAGATCTCGTCGCTCACATCTCAAAATGTTTATCATGTCCTCAAATCAGGATATTTTGGCGCAAGTTACACTTGAGATTTACTCGTCCAAATCTAACTTTTCACACGAGCCACGTAAAAAGTTTAGGTTGTAAGCGAGTGCACATTTTCATGGGCACTATCAAGTTATATATGAATGAAAAACAATGCTTTCAATGCACTTACACCAACGTAGATTTCGATCATATCAATTTTTAAATGAGCGAACAAGATAACAGGGCAAGCTGCAAGCACCAGAGATTTTGATGCCTTTGAAAGATTGGCAGCCGCGGTATCCTGACCAGCTGATAAACTAGGAGCTGGAACTGATTCCTGACCATGGTAGGATATTCTCCGGAAGTGAGATAAACATCTCAACTAACGAGTCGGGCTTAATCCGATCATCAGCAGGAGAGATACTAAGCTTGAAAGCCTCCTCCAGACATCCCTTGCAATCTCAATACCCTCAACAATTAACACCAGGAGCCAGTTCAACTGCCCCCAATTTTTGGGTTATGTTTTAAGAAAAAGGTATGTGCAAATACAATTTCCCTTTTAACAAACGAATTAAGTAGCTCATAAGACTCTGTTTCATTGATAATAATGATACTTTGTTTAAAAAAAAATTGTGAAAAGAAATGTTTTGGAATTCATTGAGCTAGATTGTAAGGTTGCAAAGACAAATGTTGAAATTCATACCTTATTCAATTTGATTAGTAGTCTTTAATTGATCAACCATAAAATTCATGCTCAATCATCAATCGTTCAGTATTTCGTTTAATTGCAACCCTTAATAACTGCTTCAGTGAAAGTGGACATAATTCTTTCGCGTATTATAACCGCAACATGTGGCCTAGTGGTGAAGCATTAAGGTTGGGAACCCCCCAACCCACGTTCGATCCACGACATTGTTGTTTGTGGCCAGAGAGGAGGAAGTGTTCTGATCTGACAAGACCTCCCAACTACAGATTAGTCATTAGTTAGTCATTAGTTGAATACTTTGGGATACTGCAGGACTCCGTAAAAAAATAAAAAAAAAAAAATAAAATCATATATTGTGATTGCCATAAATCCATAATCACTCTGATAACTGATTAGCGTTGGTTAACAGAACTGAAACGAGCTTATGTTGTATTTTGACAAGTATGAAGTAATGACATAATGGTCAATGTATCAGTCAATAGGTATTTTGGAGGAAAATAGTTGAATTATATAATTACAAATTTACAATAGAAACTGAGAGTACACGTTAATGAAGAACTACAAGAACGATTTCAAGTGCACCCAACAGTATCTTCTCCCAAAATTCTCTTTATACTGGTTAAAAAGTACATAGATGTTCTAATAATATATATATTGCTTCACAGTTAGTAATAGAAGAATACACACTAACTTGTAGGTGATACAAATTTCATTAGCAAGAACAGTCATAATATAAACATATGCACAAAACCTGATCTGCACTCTGCAGTTGATTGTCAAGGATATATACAATTGACATCTACCACACTACTTACAGGCAACAGAGTGCAAACTCTGGGATGACCTGTGGGAACTCACTACCAGACTAAAACCACCAAAGATTCTTCGGAGTCATCTACTTGAACTGAATGCAATTATCAGACTCAAAAGAAAATGGTATCATACATAATTTAGTTTCTTTTGTCGTCGAGTTCTTTTGGCAACCTGAAATAAGCAAACAAAATAGTAAATGCATAAGCATTGTCATATCAATAAACACACACTGAAACACCCAAATATATAACTGGCGCAGTTAAGATCAGAAATCGGAAAATGTTGAGCTAATTAAGCAAGAATGTATACAGTTGCATGAAAATCTTGAACTCTGGTGTGAGTCTCAGCGTGGGACGTTAAAGAAAGAATATTGAAAAATACAGAGCTTAAATACTATTCATTCATGCTGCTAGTTGTATCCTCCGCTTTGCAGTTTTTTTTTTAACAAAAACTTTTATTATTCAAAAGAAAAAACATCACTACTAACACAAACATAATACTCAAAGTCCAAACACATAAAATCAGTTCCATATTTAACTCCATTAGGGTCAAGCTTCTCTGTTTCTAACTTCAAATTACTTGCAGCAAGTGATCTTGTATTTGGAAATCAAAAACAGTATGCATGAATGTATAGAGCATGAACTTGTACAAACAAACGAGATTTAGTTCGATTCTTTTGTTTTTGTACATTATTAGGAAATTTATGTAGGTTATCAGTAAAATTTATGATAACAAGGAAAATAGTAAGGCTTACAGCATTGTCATTCATATCAAGAACTTCTGATACTGAGGTCTCTACAGAAGCTTTCGTCCTCTTGTTCCGTTTCGGCTGCATCCAAAACTATAGTTAGACACAAAATCATTGGTACTGAAAACTTCAAGAATCACCCAAAGAAGATGGCACGATATATTTATGCTATCGTTTAATGATGATATTAAATTGCATCTGTACTCTTGAGTTGTTAATTAAACTGTTTGTAGTTTTCTTTTCTGATAAGGAGAGCCCAACACTTGCACCTAAAAGCCAGTGTTGCTGGAAATATCAGTAATCAAGATTTACATTGGTAAACCTTACAAAATGAACAGAAAATTTTCTTAAAACAAAATCTTGAGCGCAACTTAAGGATATGTTAAACTAATCAACAAAGCATCAAAGTATTCACTGATGTAACTGTTGATGCATCTAATAGTAATAAATACTTGGGAGAACCAAAAACAGACAGCTCCTATCAATGGTGCTGTTGATCTTCCCTTTATCTGGGAGGGGGTAATCGAATTTGGGTTCTCTTTCAACAAATAGGAGGACCAAAGCTAGTTGGTACATTACATTAGACTTGATATGTAGAAGATACTTGAACTAGCAAAAGTTAGGTTTAAGGAAAACTAGAGCACGAGCTAGTTCGTGACTTAAACCAAAGCAGAAAAAGAGCTTTCATCAAAGTTTTAAACTTTTGAGTTGGCATTTGCAAGCCAATCCAAAGCTTTCGTAGTATTTCTCTCTTACCCTTCCCTTCAGCGAGCCATCAGTTAAAGTTTCCCCGCTATCAGTTTCCAAGCATACTACCTGAACATCCCCACTACTATCACATGTGATCTGCCAATTGGATGGGAAAAAAACAGAAGCACTGGGGTCACAATAATTGAGGTCAAGCAAAAGAGAGAGAGAAAAGGATAATTCATGTATGAAATACACACAAAGAATGCTTAACAACTGACTGAAAATTGAGATATTGCATGTACAAACCAAATACCTAGGGAAGTAGCAACAGATTCAAATGTACTTTGTGCTCCAACATATATTTCACATAGTTGCTTAACTAACACAATTGGGTATTTAAAAACAAAAATTTACAATCTAATCACATTTATTACTCAAATTTATTTACCTTAAATGTACTGGGATGATTGGAATGTTCCTCATCGATGCTCCTATTCACATTAACATTTTTCGGCATAGTGGTATTTCTTTTCACATTCAGATCATCCAGAGATGATTCTGTAGCTACAGAATCACAAGATGAAACTACTTCTTTGCCCAGACTAATCTCAGACTTTTTAGATGCCCCGTTTCCATCTGCTCCAAGAGCACTTGGAGAGAGAGCCCGTTTTCGCCTATGTCCTGTACTGGTGCCCATGTCACCCTTGATAACATTAGATTTTGTGCTATTCTCTTGACACTTCTGCCCACTTTTAGGAAGAGTACTTGAAGGCTGATGTGTGAGCAAAGATCGACCAACAAGAGTAAAAGAAAAAAAATTAATAAGAAATAATCCTGGGGCATATAATTGAGTCAGTAAAGGAAGCTTAAAGATACATACCAAAGAGATATCAGATTTAAATATATGAACTACTCTTCGGACAAAGTGCTCATCGAAACATGATTGAGCAAGGCTCCTAGAATTAGACTGCAGAAAACAAGTAACCATAGGATCAGAAGTTAGCATTTAATGAATTAGTACATCATTAACCGAATTCCACTTTTCATCAGCACTTTAAATGTTACTCAGCTAAAACGTAAAGAAAGGAATTTCAAAATCTTCTTTAAACATTGCTCACTACTTCAAGTAGAAATGCTTACTTTATATAAGGATGAAGGTAGCAAAATTTGCCCAGGACCATCTGATGAGGAGAGGCCATTACGATTTGTTGACGTCACGAAAGAGTGTCCAATGTCTGCTAGAAGGTGCAGCCTCTGTATCGTAAAACAACCTAATTACCATAAATGTGAAAATAAATATAACATTAAAGAAAGGGAAACATTTCCTCAGAAAATTCTCACAGAAGTTTTTTCAACATCAATGGCATCCTCAGCTTTCTTAATTGCACGAAAAATGCAGATCAAATTCAAGACAGAATCCTTGAGAATACCCAGAGCACCATCACCATTACTAGCATTGACTAATTCCCGCAATAAAACAAACAGAGGACTGCAAAAAGAAACATAATCCAAAGACCATCACCATGACTGCATTTATAATCAGTACAAAGAAATCAACAATGCAATTAAGTTAATACATACTAGCAAAACTGAGCATATATTTCTCCATCCTGACAATCTTCATGGGGGTAATCTTTATCATGAGCGAGAAGATGGATCAAGAATACTACTATGTATGCTGGAAAACTAGTCATTAATCCTTCTTGCGCTCCAGATATTTGATGCGCTTGAGCTTCTCTACTGTAATCCTTGATAAATTCTGTCATATATTTGAATGACTAAAATGAAATGTATCAGCAGACAATATCTGATAGAAATCTAGAGCAATGACATGATTGATAAATCAGAAGTTGCATACATCATCTTGGAGATCCTTGAGGCAATCTGAGGTGGCCATTGCAAAAGCACATGCGTATCTGCTAGGTATAGCATGCCCCTTCAGCAGTTTGTGTGTTTTATCCAGAAATAATCTTCTAACCAAAGGAGAGTCATCCTGAAATGTGTCATAAGAAAACTATTTACCACAAGTATAACTAAAATGATAATTCAAGAGATACAATGAAGCAATCAAGAATCTATAGAGGGATATATAGTATAGGGTGCAGCTCATCTGGTCTGATATAAGCCTTAGTTGATGAATAAGGAGATTAACCAACAGAATTGCCTTCTCAAGCACAAACTTTGATAAGGCAAACGAAGAATGACCATGAAAATTGCGGTTCCAAGAACCGTAGGAATTCAAAGCATAGACAAAATGACCTACCTTTGCCATTGAAATTGTAAGGCGAAATATCTCTGGAGAAATATGGAAATCCCATTTTCGAGAAAGCCGGAGAACAGACTTTGCAGCAGCTAATCTTATACAAGGCTGACAAGCCTTATCACTTTCACTGCATCCACAACAAGTAAAACCAACTCATGAAATTTTCAAAGATACTTTTTCTTTTGGGGTACCCAAGTATCCCCTCCCCACACACACAACCCCCCCCCCACCACACCTGATTTGCAGACCAGTGTCTGGAGCTGGAGTCTCCCACTTAACCCTAATCTTTAGGAGACAGGAAACTCTTAACAACTAGCTAGGCAGGGTACTGTGAGGAGGTTTGAACCCTAAAAAACATGGGATCAAACCAAGGGCATGTCCATCCTACTTAACCATAGTATGAAGTTAAAAAGTTTCATTAGAGGCTCAAAAGCATCCCTCTTCTAAATGATTAGCAAATTCTTCGGAAAAACAAATTGCAACTTAACTTATGCTTCCAAAAACAAAAAGATAACCTTTTCAATTGTTTCAGTTAAGCGGTACACAGATGCATTAAAAGCCAAACAATGTCTAAATCATATCCAGCTCTAGAAGGCAATGAAACTTCAAAACAAGGAAGAAGTACTAATAATAAAGCTGTACTCAATGATTCAATTGTTTTTTACATTCTTCTGAAAATCACTTGGCTGACCCAAATGTAGAACTAATGCCATTTGAAAGCTCAAGTATAAACTCATATACTGTTAATTCTTCATTCAATGAAGGAATCGGAAATCATACCATGAGGTAATACTATCAACTGTTTCGCCCTTTAGCAACATTGTCGACAAAATGTCCCAGAGTTCATTAACTTGCCGTTTGATGCGAGTTCCACCATGTGGCAAGAAGCTCTTGACAAGTGTTTTCAGCCCATATATCTGTAAAATAAGCCATCAAACCAGAGCAGTCAACAGAGATATTTGCAATTAAGGAGATCTAGATCCTTAATATGTTGATCTATCCTTGCTTCAGATTCAAGCATCTTCTTTCTCATCCACCTCAAACAACAATTCTAGTTTGTTCATTAACATAATCTAATGATTAAGGCTACCTATAGGCAATCCTATACCAAAGCAGCTAAAACAAGAAATAAAACAAACATCCCTTGTGCCAACCAGATCACTTTGGTAATAGAAGGTTGAAATGACATACGTTTTGTCACATTCAACATATAGTAATCTTTCTCTAACATAACTGTATAAGTTTAAAGTTATATAAAAACATATGTTTCATGCAAAGCATCAAATCCCATCAGCAGCTCAGCTCAACAATTGTTGGCGCTTGTACAAAAAGCCATGAAAATGAAAGACTAGCCATCAATACATGTAACAAGCTTATTGTCTCACACTAATTTAATCGTTTAACCATATGAGACTCCAAAATAACTTCACTTATTCTATTCAATTTTTTTCAAATAAGATGGAATGTTGTCGGAATCAGACGGTACAATCGAAGTAAACATTCCCTGGACCAGCAAATGTGGTCATTCATGGAAAAAGCCATTAACAGCTGAACTTAAAACTAATACAATACTTGAGACTATAAAGAATCCACCTTCAGTTTGCAAGAATTGCTACAACCAGACGCATCATCAAATGAATTCATATAATCCAAAGAGTCCACCTACACCAGAGAAGTTCACAGATATAACGTAAGCATCTTGAAGCAACTAAAAATTCAAAAAAAGAACTTAAAACTACTTCATCAAAACAAACATCCAAGATCTTGGAAAATATACAGAATTGTAAATCTACACAAATATATAGAATTCTCATAGGTGATTTCAATTACTTGGAAAATATTCTGAAATATATAAGGAGTGATCTCTGCAGCTTGACTTTCAAATGTTGAAACAGAATGCTGTGCAAGACACCCCAAGGACTGCAGCACTGTTGGTATGTTCTGCTCACTAATTAGAGATTCCACAAGTTTCTGCACGTTGTGAAACCAAGTATATTGACATTTCATGTTAACAGTAAACGCCATTCAGAAAGAGAGAAAGAAAAAAAAAGGCAACAATTATTTAAGCATGCACGTGACTATAAAATAGAAAGTTCACACTTGGTAGACCCAAGTGAAAATTAGAGTAGTTGGTGGAGCCCAACTAAAAGGAGTCTGGTGTCGAATAAGAACTTCCATTTGTTTGTGGCTATTGGCTAAGAAAAGAATAATTGTATGATATTAAGAAACTGTGCAGAACGGACCCACAGGACCTAGGCCAGTATTCGTCTAACCTTAACCTTTAATCTTGTAGCTAGTAGCAATTTCTAAGCATACCTTGCATAGACTTGATAATTGCTTAGAAGTATTGAATAAAGCAGCAATCGCTGTAACAGCATATTTTGCCTGCGAACGAGTCCCCTCCAGACAGACCCTCGCCAAAAAGGGATCGATTTCACTAAAAAGAAGCAAGAATAAATTTTAAGCTACAGTCAGACCATAATCAGAGACAGATTTTGACTTTCAATTACAAGTGCTTTATGTCAAACAAAAGGAGGAAGTTCGATGATGAAGTCCCAAAAAGATTTGCAGGATACAAATCAATGATTTGGAAAGAAGTAAGCTAGCAATTCTGTTAACCATAACTCAGTAACTTTGAGCACAAATATATGGATCACGTCAAATGAATCAAACTTAACTTTTGATTTTTTTAATAAAAGAATGATATCTTTTATTTCAAGAAGTGTTATGGTGTAAACAGAGAACAATTTTAGAAGCCCAAAAGTCACAGCATGCATAAGCCTAATTTGACCAAGTCAACCCGTTACGTTTTTGTCATATTACAAGGAATGGCCAGGCACCAACCCCACCCCACCTGGAAATAAAAATTAAAAAAGCATGTATAAGCCTAGACCCTAGTTACTTTTTGTTATATTACAAGAAATGGGCAGGCACCAAACCCCCCACCCCCGACATTAATAATTGATACTTGTTGATCCATGTACATGTTAGAGAAGAAAAATTATTCATTTAAACATGGCATGCACCTAGCTCTTTATATACTCCAGGGATTACGTGCACCCATGCACAAGCTCTTTCTGATTTACTAAAACAACAACAGTTCCAACAAAGAGGGAACATCTAGGGTGATCAAAATTAGCATAAGAAAATACAGAACTGTGGAAATTTACTAAATAAATCTCAATCGGAGCATTAAGCTCCATCCTGCTCAAAACTTCAAGTTTCAATACAAGAATATGAAAAGACCGCATAAATTACCTGAGGTTGACTGATATATGCTTGCCGGCTTGGGCTAGCACTTCAAGCAACTTATCATTGATTGGGTTGCTCCCCTGTAGTAACATCTGAAATTGGGTTTCGGAACCTCTCAGGAGAGTGGGGAAAAAGCTGGTAATTGCCTGACCATGTAAAAAATGGAGGTAAACTTCAATCAAAAAGTTCCAGTAACCAAATATGCTTCTTCATTTGCAAGTGGCACTGACATAAAACTTGGTCATACAAAAATATCTAAATATTCAAATTTGTCATCCTCCTTCCACAATCTTCTTTTATGTTATAAGACACACAGAAGGTTAAATTTTACTGAAAGCTATTAAAAAATTCTGATTCCAGCTTTAAAGAATATCTAATGCTCTTCTGGAAATTGGCCCATTCTCTATAGCTGTTTCAACGAGAAATTCGAGTTGGCAATTCATGTTGATACAGTGACAGAGAAAAACAACCAAAAGCCAACCCTACTACCAACGACAGCCTTGGGTAATTTGAAACTTAGCTTAAGGCCTGGCATAGTCCTCTGAGATTCATCCTACTTGTACTTGCCAATATTGATGCTTGGTATCCATAACAACAACGATAATTCATGGTCATTCATCGAGTTTATGATCTACGGTTATGTCCTCAGCCAATGTTAAGTGCTAACACAATTACACAAACCCCTACTGGTCATTCCCTTGCATGTTCAGCCTTGTCTTTTCGAGCACGCAACACTCAATCTAACTTAAACATCACTTTTATAAGGTATTTGTTTATGATGAAAAGCACTACTCAGATCCAGAGAGCAAAAGAAATCTTTTTACCAGAAGGAGTTGGAAACAAGAAGCGTCAAGGTGCTTGTTTCCTGTAGTGTTACTGGAAAGAAAATCTAGAATATAGCGAATGTGTTCTGAGCTGAATATGTTATAAGAGCATTTTGAGGAGAGTGTTTGTAAAAACTCAAAATCTTCATGTTTCTCTCCAATGATCTGCAGAAACTTTTCCTGAAAGTAAAACCATAAATAAGTGCACAAGACAATAAATTTAGAAAAGGAACACTAAAAAGGGCAGTATATTATATTGTTGTTTGAAAAACTTGAAAAACCAAACCAAAATCCAAGTTACCATCACAAATAGATCAAATCCTATCAAGATTGCAAGGAATCAAATTACATGAAACTAATTCGTTCAAGTAAAAATTTGATCTCCGACAAGTAAAACAGTATAAAATATATTTAAATATGAAAAGAAACAGACCAACATTCATGGCTCTATTCAAAGAAAGATGTCCGCTCAGGTTAAAATATTAGATGGTGTTTCACACTTGAATTAATTTTATTCAACCGAAGACTTCTCACAGGCCTAAACCGTTTAGCATCCACTAAAATATTTCCAGCTGCTTTTGGTACAAGTAGAAGTTGTTTGTTTCATATACTTGTTTATTAAGCTTTTGCTCTGAAAGTTTAAGGACTGCTATTGCTCAGTATAAATATTCATAAAATTTATATACAACCAAAGATCGCCTTAAAAAAGCAAGGAAGAATGATGCACAACTGCTTAAAAGAGTAACAGAGGAACCCAGGGGACAGACTGATTAAAAGTAGAGGTAAAACAAACTCACTCTGGTTGTCCGGGCATCTCTACTTTCATCCAATAATAAAGCCAGCGAATCAAAAATGTTATTAACTTTCATTTGGTTTAATTTATGAAAGCATTCTTCTGCATGGGAAGGGTCTGCAAAAGAGACTGCCATTTTCAAGAACAAAATCTTATATCTCTTCTGCATGTCTTCTGGATCATTTCCCTGCACCATGAAGTCCAGTGTTTCACTTTTCAAACTATTAACGTATAGAGAAGAATGTAAAGCTGCCATCCAACTACACAGTCCAATTTTTAGCAAAATTTGAAATTCAGAACATTAGGAACTTAAGAACAATGTCAGCAGCTTTCTACGAAGCTCGAAATTGAGGATTTAACAATTGCAACATTCACAATAATGTATGCCGAAAGCTATGGAAAATAGGTCCAGTGAAGAGCTCATAAGGAGGCATTATAAGATTAACAAACTTATGCATGAAAAAAAAAGAAAGTCCAAACTTAGGCAAAGCGACATTTTTGGCCTTTAGAAATATGAATAACTTTGTTGGATTTAAAACGTAATAATGTTATTATACTGAATTGAACACTTCAACATACATATAGTTCACTAGAAAAAACCAAATTAATTCCAAACAAAAAATGATGATTCTCTAAGGTAAACCTATATTCATAAAAGGGAGGAGGAATTGCTTGTAGCACCTATGTTCCTAAATATTATGAATAAGCAACAAAGGCTTTTAAAGAATATGTTGCTTTACCAAAACTTTTCACTTTTCAATTCTAATAATCCAGCCTCAACTGACCTGAATTTTCATTAAGGGACTAACAGCTGCTCTAAACTTAATTTTCATACACAGCACCACTAATAAACAGTGATAACAATATTAGCTGCTCAGGAAAAGAAGACAACACTAAAACATTGAGATAGTGCAAAAGGTATTTCAATAGCTACATAAGAATGTACCTTCTCTTTCTTTCTTATCTCTAAGTAAGTTCGCATTTCGCTTTGCAACCTATAAAACATTTGCACTTTGTAAAGAAACCAGATTTTCACGTTGATTCTAGCAAGAGCAAGTTAGTGACAGTACCTTTGTTTCTGAGACAAAATAGCATTCAAAGCCTTCAAATGAAGAGGGGTGAAAACCGAAAACAAATGGATCCAGTGCCTTGTCCTTTCTTCCATCGAAAGAACAGCCGGGAATAAATCTTCTGCAAGAACAAGCTCCATATTTTGGGACCTGAAGTAGGAATAACCACAAAAGTTATAGTCAAATACAACATTGTAAAGTATTGCATTTAATTTAAGAAGATATAACATGAGAGCAAGCAGACCTGAACTCCTTACACTCTTTATCATAGCAAAGCATCAAGATTTTACATGGAATCTGTTCAAAGTGGTCACTTATTGCAATGTAACCTTCAGAACATTTGTTACAGTAATACCGGTAGACTTCCATCAACTTTTGCAGAGCCATCTTTCTAATAGGTATCTGTAAATAAAACAACCAATATTACCAATGCAAGAGTAACTAAAATATAGCCAGATAGTAACTGTAATTAGCAATATGAAACATTTTTTTTTGTAAAAGTACCTTCTTGTCCCGAAGTCTTTCAGTAGTTTGAGATATTAGTTTGGGAGGAAAGTATCTCAGATTAGACATGGCAAGATCACAGGAAACAATTACTGCTTGTGTTCTCACTTTATCATCGAAATCTCGTAATCGACCTTCAAGGGAAGCTACTCAAATGAAGTATAAATCAGATTCAAGAATCAGTAATACAGGAGATGAAAAAAAAAAATATATATATATATATATATTGTTTAGCTTACATAGAAGTTTTTGTGATTCTTCCCCAGATGGATTGGTTACATAGCAAACTCTAGCGCATTGTAGAGCACTAACTCTAACTTCCACAGACTTATCCGAGAATCTTTTCAGAAACTCTTTGAAGAGGTCATCATATTTTCGTGAAATATGGTGTTCAGGCAGTGAAAATAGTTTTCCAATTAGTTTAACAGCTTTTATTCGGACATCGACCTGATCAGTCTATAAAAGTAATCAGAGTCAAAAGATATATGAGGATCCCTTTGAAAGCACAGAACTAAGAAGCTAAAGACAACTTTGCAGAGATCCCAAATAATGACCACAGATGTTAGGGTGAAAGGATCAAAGCAAAACTAGATGAAGCTAGATGGGCTGAGAAAAAAAAAAATGAAGACAAGAAGACATACCAGTAACTCTTGAGTTAAATTAGGGATGACAGCAAGAAGCATCTGAGGAGCACACTCAAAAATTTTGAAAATGATTTCATGGTAAAATTCCTTGAGCTCACTCCCCACAGCATCTCTATCTAAAATACAAGATGTCAAAAAGCCACAAACTAAGGGTTCCAGCTTTTCTGCGCAGGTTTGGATCACAGAAACTGCAAGCTGGGAAGAAGCAGAGGCTGTATCCTGCAAAAAATACATACAACATTATCATGTTATTACTTATTTCCTGTATCTGCATATTTATCCATAAATCCATGATTTTGAATGTCACTTGTTCAGATGTTACCACAAAACACAGTAATATCACATATTTGACCACAGAATACTATATGGGACATTGTCCCAGCACTAACGACGAGATTTTGATAACATAAGCTATCAAACATATATATGCACCCATAACAATTATCAACTGGCACATAGTTTATCATGGAAACAAGCATCTCTAAAACCCACCGTTCCCTCCTTCACAAGATTACGGAGCAGCACATCCAAAAGAGGGTGAGAAGCTTCCTCATTTAGTATCTCAGCCATTATAGACAAAATATCCTTGATCAAAGTCTGCTGATGATTTTCTCTACAGAGAAAAGAAATTGCAAGTCATGAGTCTTGATGCCATTACATATAACTTGGTAAACATAAAAACAAAGCATGTTTTAACCATTTAATTTGCAGGACAAGCATGCCAGTAAAAATAATAATTCCGCTGGAGATGATATCAAGAAGTGTTGACTCCTTCAAATTATCAAACTAAGAGGAGCTCAAACATCAAAAATGAACACTAGGGGTTTAACTGTAAAGAACAATGAAACATATAGACACCAGAAGATTACAATAAATGCAGGGAGAGAATCCTAACCTCACAACGGAGAAGAAAGTATTGAACATGTCGAGAACTACATCATTACATTCAATGTCCAGCATGATCACACAACACTTCAACTTTGCGACAATCTCCACTATCTTAGCCCTCTTTGAAAACAGCGAGTTTGTGGTATCGCCTAGCTCCGCAAACACACTCACAAGAAGCTTAAACACATCCTGAAAACGAAAACCCTAGTATAAACAACTTGAGCACACAGCAAAATCGGTACACGAAACACAGCAAGAGAACTTACTCTGAGATCTCTATCGTCAAAAGGCGGTTCCGGTGCCATGAGTCTCATCATCTCAGTGGCACAGATGGCCACTAAAAGCCTCACATCCTTATCTCGATGCCGAAGCAGGCCCTTAACAATGGTTTCCTTCAGAGGCTCTATAGCAGCTTCTAGTTTCCTGGTGGCTTCCCTCTTTGTGGAGCCTGAAGGCTGCTCTAGCTCTGCGAGAGCGACTGTAGCTTCCTATCAAACCCAAGCACACACACAGAAACAAAACCTCGATCATTTACAATTTCCAATGCCGGCGAAACTAAGCAATTCTTCGAAATCTAGAGGGAAAAGGAAGAGTTGAAATCCACTTACTCGGAGCGATTTGACGACGGAGTCCTTGTTAGGGCGGCTTTGACGGCGAAGCTGGTTGCCGATTTTGGCGACGAGTTGAAGGGCAGACTCGTCCATCGATGCGACGGTGATCGGAGAAAAACCCTAATTGGGAGGAGGATTGGGGTTTAAGGGCATTTGCTCAGAGCGAGTTGAGCAGTGTGAGAAGAATGTACTTGAAACTGTAGTGGGCTTTGCTTAAGCGGAGAGGCTCCCGCCTTTGGTGCGCGTGAGGATACGCCCCAGATTTGGAAGACGAAAGGCTGTGTAAGTGAATTGGGCTTGGTAGAAATGGCAAACTATGTTGGGTAGGCTATGTGTGGACGGTGGAGCTGATAAAAATTAGCTTCCTTCCTTTCAAAAACGTTACGAACTTGAACAACTTTAAAATTGGTGCAAAACAAAGAAAAGAAGGTAAATTTCGATCACAGAAACTGATATTCTAACTTGTAAATGTGTTGAGCAATTTCACAGAGCTGGAAGAATTCGACCGGCTAATGTTTGATTTTCACGGTTCATCACACGATTGTCTTACCAACTAAACTCTACTAACGTCAATAAAGTTGATAATTTATATGTTAACGAGATCAAAATTATCTGATAGTTTCCTTGAACTCTAATTTCTCGTATGCTCTTCAAACTCCAACCATTTTCTACCAAATATGCAAGTTGGTTAATCCGAAAAATAATAGTCATGATAAAAACATTTATGTAAACAAACTATGTTAACTCTAGCAGCTAAAGCTCATGAAATGAGTGATGACAAATGGTAGAAGTATCGAGTTAAAATTAGATTAGATCAAAAGTTTAATTCTTTGTGATGTAACTAAAAAAGCTCATCCAAAAAACTCAAGTTCCCTATCAGATTGCATAACATCAAATTGAGTTCTATCATGTACAATGTAGTTATGTTTGTTTTCATTTTCAAGTAGTGGACTTGGGTTATTTGGATGAGCATTTTTAGTTATATTAGAAAGAATCAAACTTTTGATTTAATCTAATTCTAACTCAATTCTCGTATCATTACCGCTTAGACAAACCCTAACACTCAGTTCCCGAGCTTTAGTTCCTAGAGTCTTCTTGATAAAATGTAATATAGTAACTTCATTCTAAAAATTGAATTATCATTTCTTCTCAAAAAAAATTTGCAACCCAAAAAAAAAAAATTAAAAAATCCTTCTAAAATTAAAGCCTGTTTGCGCAAGGCCGCAAGTCATATAGTCTCCATCATCGTCGTCGTGTCGTACGCTTTTGCTTCCGTGGTTTCGAAAATGGAGGTGGCGAACAAGCTGGTGAGCGCCGGAATGCGCTTGGCGAACAACAGCACGGTGATAAGCGTGTGCCTAGTCGGATCCTTCATCGCTCTGAGCGCAAGGTCGGTGAAGCAGCAAAACAAAATCGAAGCTCTAGAGGCGGAGAAGGACTCCCTCCTCAAATCGAACAAGGCCACCAAGCAGACCATGTGGGACTGGAAGCAACAGCTCTATGCCGAAGCCGGCACCGACTCCGCTATCGTCCCTCTCGCCAGACTCAAGGCCATCTACGGCGAAGCCCCAACTCCCCCAATCGGTACTCTCTCACTGCTTTGCTCTCTTTCGCATTTGGGTTTAGGGATTTAGGGAATCGGGGTCCGATTGGTTTTTATTATTTGATTTGTTTCAATGCATTTTGCAGCTGTGAAGGAGGATTCGAAATCTGCCGACGCTAAATTTGTGGTGTGAGGGTTGCTTGCATTTTGATTTTGCCCACCAGGTGTTTGTGAAAATGCCTCAGATAAACTGCTAGACTAGACTTTAGCGTTTTGTGAACCTTATGTGTGTGTTGATCATTGTCTCAGTGTTATGTGGACAAGCCCGTATTGTTTTTTAGATCAATGACATTTTGGAATGAGATAAATTAAGTTTCATTAGAGTTGAAGTGGATTGTATTGCAAGAAGACTTTGTTGGATTGGTATGCCATTCTGATCATTTTCATAAACCCTAAAACGTCGAAGTATAAGACAATGAATTCTCAGAATTTCCGAGCTATATTTGTTGCGTTTGTTGAATCTCAAATTATATTCCGTCTTTTGTGGTACCATTGGCATTGATTGAAAGACTGAATCTGCGAGGTTGGGGGTTGGGGGGGGAGCCTAGTCTCATAGGGTTTATGACTTTATGACAAAATAAAATTTGTTCACTCTCCATTAGTAGACGGACAAGGACTTTATAACTCTACTTGCCCTTTCAAAGTTGGTTCCCTTTTGCTTTTTATTTTTTTAATAATAAGTATAGCTATCTCACCAATTACATTGAAAAACAGGAAAAGTTGAAAGGGAAGGGAATGAACAGGTTGTTTTCGTGTGTTGAGGATTAGGGAATCGATTTCAAATTTGCAATAAGCAGATCCCATCTATGGTCATATTTCATCCGTATATTCATTGTGTAGGGGAAAGTTTCAAGCTCTTCAATAGCCTCTGATGCTGAGATGCTACTAACCAGCAATGTTCATATTGAAAGAGACGTGCATTCTGGCCTAAACCCATATCCAAGAATTGCGCTTGTTCTTCTTGTCTTGGTTTCCTTACAATAATGCAACACGGCATATATAGTACGTATTCCAAATAGAGGCTGATAACAGGCATATGCCATTGCAAAAGCGGGTTCAAACCTTTTATTCAAACAATAATACAGCCGAGAAGTTGAGCCTTCCAGCTTATCCGACTTCAACCTCATTTATTTCAAGAAATAAAAAAAATAACGAAATACAAAATTGATTCAAAACCCAATAGAAACAAGACAAAGGGGTCATGACCTGTTCAACATATAACACGCGCTTCAGTGATAGTAAAGTGCCCTGGAAACTGCGAAATTTAGACTTTTCAAGGGTACGTTCAAAGCGCATGCGTGCGTTGTTGGTTGTGGAAGGTTGAGTATATATCGCTTTTATGAAGCAAGGCAAATTGACTTGTGGACACATGTATCATCTAGCTATGGACTAGTTGCTTTCCACGGTTGCCACCTTCAACTTCAAGTCTTGAAGGGATTTAGAATCCTATGGATCTTGGATTCTTGGTGTTTGGTCGTGGTGCACTTCTCTTCTATGATTATATCATATAGGACGAATTGTATTATGTTATGTTATGTACTGATGTAAAATGTAAAATGCTTACTTCAAAAGTAAAAAATGTGCAAAAAATGAGATGTAAATTCAGATATTTTATATTGTTCGAATAGTTGTTCACTGATATAAGAGAATATATGAGAATATTAAATATGCAGTATCATGCACCCAAAGTAGCTAGTTTTCAATAGTATTGTACCCTTTCAACTAATGTAGTCCTTATCACTCTTTCGAATTAACCATGCATGCATGAGCCTGACCTCGATTGAGCTAGATATCTTGTTGCGTACATAAGCAAAATGTACGTGCTCGGTAGAATTGCAATGCACCCCAAGAACTGTCTCCAAATTACGTTGTTCAACCTATATATTCGTCTTTATTGTAAGCGTGTGATGATCCATATATGGTGCCGAAGCAAGTTTTATAGCTGGCCCTCAAAAGACATCTGCTCTTTCCTTCGTACACAAGAAGTAGCAGGCTCAGAGCCTATTTGACTCGATAATATGTTATGTTAGACTTCGAGGGGATAATGTCCACATTGTATACTAGAAAGTTTCAAATTTTAATCTCGATCTTTATTTTTTTCTATATGAATCTAATAACATGACATTTCAAACTTCTGACGCAGTAATAAATACGTGCCGCAGAGTTTCCACTTCAAATTATCAGTCTTCCTCTTCTGAAACTCAAGATCTAATTCAAATAAAAAACAAATAACATATGTTCTCTTGAGAAGGAGATGTGGAAATTGTCGTGTAATTTGATGCATATGCATGAGTTCATTGAGTTGAGGGAGGTGGAAGTTGTCGTTTAGAGGCTCAACATTGAGGTGGGGCTGCTGCAACCATGCAAGAGTATATTTTTTGGCATATTGTTTTGTGCTATCTAATTTAACTCTGGGTTACTGCAAATGCAAGCATACCAAATTGAAGAGGCTGACTTGTCAATAATTAGGAATGAGGTTGCTGACTTCTGATGTTTGTAGTAATATTTGGTGTCAAATTTTTTGTCGCCAACGAAATGTTCGGCATTGAATGTGGGGTGGATACCAAAATTTTGGTATCAAAGTTCTAAGCATGGCACATCTTTGTAGATCCAATTGAGTTTGCAAGTTTGACAGGCAATTGTCATAGACTCGTAGCCTTACCATAACTTTGTATCGTTAAATTCATTAATACGAACTAGAGGTGGCAAACGGGCCGGCCCGGCCTATTTTAAGTAGACCTAATCGTGCTTCGTGCTGTATTTGGGCCGACTCATTTATTATCGTGTTGGGCTCGTGCCGGCCAATTTGCTTAAACATTAAGCCAGGTCCGGCCCATGGCCCGAGCTCATATCGTGCTGGGCCGTGCTCGTGCCGGGTCAATAAACGGGCCGTGCTCGTGCCTACCCACTATACAGCACGATTTTAAAATCTTAATTTGAATAAATAAAATTAATTTTATTTAACTATTTAGAAAATTAAAATAAATTAAGTTCTACAATATTTTTCTTAATCTTAGCTTTTTAAGATTAGTTTTCTAATATTTTTTATATTCCACTACAAGAAAGAAAGAAAGAAAAAAAATAACTCAAAATATATTGCTTGTAGTATATTATTGTGAGATTAATCTTTATTAATATAATGAAGATTTAGTATCATAATATTATTTCTTTCATTCTATAGTTGTATTATTATGAGATTAGAAAAAATACTTTATGTCAAAACAAGGATATAATGTTTTATTTCACTATTTTGACAATATAAAAAAATAGCATTAATGGAATTGTCGTGAGATTTTAAATAAAGAGGTCTAATATTCACATCTCATCATTGTGGTTTTTAAATATTTTTAAAAACAAAATGAAATTTTGTGTTTGTAACCGGCCGGCCCACAATATGTCGTGCTCGGGCCGTGCCGGGCCGGATCAATGGACCAATATTCCTATACCCAACCCGGCCCGTTATTCTAACTTACTCAGGTCATGCCGGGCCATTAACGGACTTGGACTGGGCCACTAACGGGCTTAGACCGGGCCACTAACGGGCTTAGGCAGTGTCAGACCTCTTTTAAGAGTGCCGGGCCCGTGCCGTGCTCGTGTTTAGCGACCCGTTTGCCACCTCTAATACAAACCCCAAAGCAAATGGAGAAGAAGGAAAAAAAACACACATACCACCTCAAACTGTTTAGTAAAGTTTTGGACATGTCCTACTGCCCTATTGAATAAGACGATCGCCCTGGCGTATATGTTACGTGCTAGAGTGAAAACGTTTTTGCACTCACGGGGTCACGACAAGACTTCTACAATATGTCTACATTACCATATTAACATATTTATATTTTCGAGAATGACGGGATTCTATCTTTATTAAGGAAAAAAAAAAAGAGAGGAGATATTAAAGCCCCAGCGCCCTACACCATACAAAACTGAATCAAATGTTTGAATAAATTCAATAAAGGAACATTCTCATGAGTCCTCATATGCCGAGGACAATAGAAAACTGAGATTAATTTAAACTGCCAGTGCCAGCGGTTTAGACATGAACACTGACCCAAACAAGATTGGTTAAGTCACGCACATAATAATACTGACAAGATTAATATTATAATTTTCCATTCTTGACAACTAAACAGAAACGGAAAAATCATATGCACTTTTGTCCTCTCGAGTCTTGCCACATTGCCCCAGCATACGTATGTTATTTGCCTCTTGCTATAGACAAAAATAATAATACACAATAGTATGAGAAAATAAATGTCTTATAATATGTTACAAGGTTAGAATTGAACTTCCCACTCGTTTTGTTTTTTTTTTTAAAGACTAATGCCAACATTTTGATGAGACTAATGATTTATTACTAAATTAAATGCTTGTTGACAATTTCATACTCGGGCATCAACCCGAACCCCTTGTTGACCACATAAGTAAGCCATATGTGATGTGTAGACTTGAAGGATTAATTTCCTGGTTTATAATGTAACACAATTTCAAGTGTAATTATTAGGGTTTCTTTTTGGTTGAATGAATTTGTAAGAAGTGAGATGCGAGATTTAAATTTTGAATGAATTTCAATAAGTATTTTACATTTTTTAATTTCTAATTTTCGATTATAACAATCATTATATGCTGCAAGTAAGAGAGTTTGTTTTGTTAGATGAAAACCAAGCATTTTATGACATTTTATACGAGAGCTTGTAATTTATCGATTCGTTTTAACGATCGAGAATTTTTCTATTAAAAAAAAGAGTATAATATTCACAAACAAGTGTGATCCTCACAACACAATCTTTTATAGATGTTTTGGAAAAAAGTATATTTGAAGCCCACATTACTGATCCTTCATAGACAACAATAAGTACTAACCCATCCCGCTTACACCTCTCAAGCAGAAGTATCAACTGTTTAAGCCATTCCCCACAAATGATGCCAACCTTGTTAACCAAATTTAAACAACGTCCTTATAAAAAAAAAAAAAAAAAAAACAAAGATCCCAAACCTAATAACTGATTAAAAATATAAAAAGGGACTGGGGTCAATGCCAAACTCCAAAGAAAACAAAAGTATATTCATTTAACGGCTGCGATTTCCTGATCCCCTGGACCCTTATGAAACCTTGGACCTCCCAACCACGCGGGACCCACAGCCCCGGAACGGGGGGAGAGAGAGAGAGAGAGTTGGGCCTGTTCCAGGCCTGTTAGTACAAAAAGCTGAAACGAAGAGAAGCGCATAACATTTTCATGGTGTGAGGAAGAGAGAGAGAGAGAGTTAAAGACGTTATAGGAAGGTGGAACAACAACAACATAAAAACACAACATGGAAGCTGGTGAGGGACAAATCACATGGGACTAGAACTCCTCTCCCAAACTCAGAGAGATCAAAGGAGCTATTGTTGTTAGGGTTCTTCTTGTCTCTCTTTTAGCTCATTTTAGGACCCTGTTTTGTTGTTTCTTTACATTCTGGGTTTCTGGGAATTGAGGTGGTTGGAGTTTTCGTGGGTTTGCGTGATCTGGGTCTCGTAGAGTGATCTGGGTCTGAGATGGAGGAGTCTCGGCTGTGCCAGTGGAGCGTCATTAGATCTCTTCTGGCTGTTGTTCAATGGTGGGGATTCAATGTCACCGTCGTTGTCATGAACAAGTGGATCTTTCAGGTCTCTCTTATCCCTTTCTCTCCATAATTCCTCTATTTTGCTTTGTGTGTTACATTAGTTGTGTGTTTGTGACAACTGGGGTGAGCTCAATTTCGGGTTTTCCGATGATTTTGTGTTTGGCAATGTTTAATTCTCCGGTGTTTGCTGCGTTGATTTTGTTTTTCTTTAAGATTGCAGTGATTAGATTAGGGAAGTTACGCTATATGCACTAAATTCATGATAAGATTATACATAAGTGCTTTTGGGGTTTAATTGTTCTTTTATACTGGGATGTCTTTTGCATTAGTCTTGTAAGTTTGCTCCATGGCCAACACTGTGTTCCTAATTGTGAATCATTTTCTTCTGGACAGAAACTGGATTTTAAGTTTCCCTTAACTGTATCATGTGTGCATTTCATATGCTCGGCAATTGGGGCATACACGGTAATCAAGGTGTTGAAGCTTAAACCACTAATAGCAGTTGAGCCTGAAGATCGCTGGAAAAGGATATTTCCTATGTCATTCGTGTTCTGTATTAACATAGTGTTGGGGAATGTGAGCTTACGTTACATTCCAGTTTCTTTTATGCAAACGATTAAGTCATTCACTCCTGCGACCACAGGTCAGATCCAGAAATGGCTAATATTATATATCGGTCGTCCTGATGACCTGATGAAATTGTATGCTGTGTTCTAGCTTTATCTGATCAAAGAATTTGAACAGTTTTTTTGCAGTGGCTGGTTTGGAGAAAGAGCTTTGACTGGCGAATTTGGGCTTCCTTGATACCCATTGTTGGAGGAATTCTTCTTACTTCTGTTACAGAGCTTAGTTTTAATATGCTTGGATTTTGTGCTGCCTTATTTGGTTGTCTGGCTACTTCCACAAAGACTATCCTTGCAGAGTCTCTGTTGCACGGATACAAGTTTGACAGGTAGTCTTTATGTTCTTAAGGCTTAAATTGTCATATCCTATTCATTGTTCTTCCCTTTCCTTGTTCCTTTCTCATATAGCAAGGCCTAAATTTTCATCACCTTTTTCATAATATCTTCTCAATCCATTTCTTTTAGCTATATCAGGCTTTATTATATGCATGATTTTCCAGATTCAGTGCTCTTTTGATTTACTATTTCTACATGCTAATCTCCCGGTGATATTGACAATATAAATATGCAGTCAGGTTCCATTTTATGCACCTAGGATACATGTGTGTTTTTGTAAGAGAGGGTTTTACTTCACATGGAAAAGGAATGTCCATATAAAGAAAAAATGCAATCCTTTTCCATATCAGTGTCTTCAAACTTGATAGACTCAGACCTGTATACTTATTGTGATGTATAAAAATGTCTCAGAATGTTCATTCTGAAAGCAGGTTATGTTGTAATATTTGGAAATTTATTGGATACAGAAAACAGTTTGTAGGGTATTGTGGCTCATAATGACTGAAATTGTTGAGAAGTCGTGGAATTTTCAAATAGGTTTGGCTTCACACCCTTGTGAGAAATAAATTAAGCTCTGATATTGTGTCTTCCCGTACTGTAGACAATCCGGAATTTGTTATCTGCTCTTTACCTTTTCAGAATTTTGAGCATGAACATGGGCCTTTTTCTTCCCTTTTGTTTTCCATATTAGAATTTCTTTTACATCCTCGCATGTATTTATTTCTCATTTTTCTGTTTGGAGATCTTGCCATGTGGCTTCTAGCTTCAGCAGTCTTTGTTTTTGTAGTTCTTGCTTAATTTTTCACTCAAACTTAGAAAGCTATAAATTTTTTCACTGTTTCAGTTTTATTTGTGTGCATGAAGTGTTCGTGACTCCATGATTCATGCTGATACTTGTTTTTTCAATGTTTTGGTCATACAATTTAGCATAAACACTGTGTACTACATGGCACCTTTTGCAACCATGATCTTGGGAGTACCTGCTATACTACTCGAAGGTAATGGAGTTCTTGAATGGCTTCACACCCATGAGACTCTTGTTCCATCCCTCACCATAATTTTCAGCTCTGGGGTGTTGGCATTTTGTCTCAACTTCTCCATCTTCTATGTGATTCATTCCACAACTGCTGTAACATTCAATGTTGCTGGAAACCTCAAGGTAAATATTAAACACAGTGACTTGCGTTGCAATATTGGTGCAATAATAGATATCTGTTAACTAAGTGGCCAAGTAGTTATGTTTGGGTTCATAAATGATACGGTCCTTGTCTTGTACGCACAAGTTTCATCCCGTTTCATAATGCTCCGTATAGTGCATGCCTAGAATATGATATCCATCACACACGTACCAATTGATTTTCATTTTTTTTCATGCATGCAACAACTATTTTCAGCTGAAAAAGCTTCTACTGCCCTAGGGGCTCCCCTTGGGCATCATATTATTGAATTTTAATTCATTGTTGCAACTACTCATTAGGTTGTTGGGCTGGATTTTTCCTAAAAGCTTGAATTACAGTGGATCCAGCTATAATAACCCGTAGTTTGCAGGGTTGAATTCTCCTATGAGCTCTAATCCGTTATTGGGCCATGCCAAATGGGCAAATATGTTGTCGTCTGTCACATATTCTTATGTATTGAACTCTGCCCACAGGTTGCTGTTGCTGTCCTTGTTTCATGGATGATATTCCGAAACCCAATTTCCGGTATGAATGCTGTTGGATGTGGAGTAACCCTCGTGGGATGTACTTTCTATGGGTACATAAGACACCTGCTATCCCAACAGCTGCCAGGAGCTCCTCGAACGCCCAGAACTCCACCCAAGACTCCACGAGGTCGTATGGAGCTACACCCTCTTGTAAATGATAAGTTAGATGACAAGGTCTGATGGTTCAAATCATGAACAAGGCTCTTGGCAGTCGGGAAATTATTTATAGGAAACTGAGTACACAAAACTTACCATTCACTTCTTTGGCTCTTTGCTTGTAATCTTGGTTCAGACTACAGATTTTTAATATAAGTTATTTTTCCCCTTGCCAAACTAGAGTGTACCCTTCAGTTTCTTCTTGTGAGTGAATAAATACATCAATTTTTGTAGCAGTTCCAAGAGCACTTTGCAATTTCACCATCACGTGTCATTTCCCAAACTACTTTGCAGCTTCAAGAAACTAGAACTACCAGAGCCTCTTTAAGTTTCTGATGGTGAAGTTGACATTTGGAAATGGAAGCTTTGATAACACCGTCAGTCATGCATTAATAGGATTTAGATCTGGTGGACAGTTGGAACATAAAACAAAAAGCTTTTAAAGGTTGGAGGCTCGAATAATTCAACTGAGGCAATTTATTAAAAGATAGAGAGAGACTACGAGGGACTACATTTCATTAATACAAAGAAAAGATCCGCCGGTGATTCTAGTTCTAGTTAGTAGTTAGACTAAAAGATTACAAGCTAATCAATGTATACTCAATTACTTATTAGATATGACTCATATGGGGGATCCAGATCCTTGTTGGGGAACCAAACTAGGCCAAGAGCCAGAAATCCTTCTGCCATCTAGTGTTGATGAGATAGCCACCCACACCTTTGCTTTGCTTCCTCACTCCAATAGTCAAGCAATCTGCATTGTTGATGCAATGTTCCACAAACTCCTCAGTTCTGCTTGTTCCATATAAGCTGCATAAAATGACAAGAACCCCAGAATTAACAGAGGTCAGGATCTTAAAGTTTGAGATTCATGAGAAGGGTATTGTAGGAAATGATTGAGTAAGTTAGATTACCAGCTAATGAGGGGAGAAGCTTTCTTCTGACCCAGAACTAGGACTGAGACCTCTAGCTTCTTCACTTGGCTTATCACTGTGGCTAGTCTAGGTCCTTGGATCACAAGTGCTTCCACTTCAACCTGAATATTCCCCAAAGATAATAAATATTAATATTGTAAGCACATGACTTGGATGTTAGATAAATAATGTAACATACACACAGAACCCATGTCCCCTCTCTTTTTCTGGGAAAAGGCAAAGCAACTGATGAGAAGTCAGTTCACTGGAAAAAGAAAAAAGAAAAGTTTAGCCTAGCTATTGTCTCTGGTCCAAATCATTACCTTACCCTTCTCCATCTAAAGAAGAGAAAGACCAAAAAAAAAAACGGTAAAAGAAATAATTATAATTTTAAAATAAAAAATCCAAATAAAAGAGGGTAAAAAAGAGGAGCTATTCAAGAGGGCAAGACAGGTTGGACCAAGAAAGAACAGCATTGAAAGGTCAAAAGTGAAGATCAGTTGGGATCTATCAAACAAGATAAGCTAGCACACTCCCAGTCTTTAACAACTTGTAGGGATCTATCATAAAGAAGAAGAAAAATTAGAATCCACGAAGACCCATTTTATCCTTGGAAAAGAACTTTCGTGGTAAATAACAAACATAAACTGAAGAAATCACAAGGTAGATGAATAAAATATCCAATGAACCTTGTAAAAGAAACTAACATGATTTCTAGGCAAAATACAAAAAAACGTGAAGAAAATTAACAAACCTCAGGCTTGCAAGCCTTGCAAAGAGACCCAAGAGAGTTTGCAAGGTATGGAGAACCAGCAGAAGAGTCCCCATGTGAACTAGAAGGCATGATGTGAAGAAGAGTAAGCAGATCACCCTTGTTGGCAACATGAGTGAGAGCCCACATCATTGCATGTTTGGAATGAGACGAGTCATCCACCACCACCATGACTCTCTTCCTCACTGTTGCATTCTCACCATAACCATAACCACCACTACCATACATGTTGCTAAACCCTTCCATTTGCTTCTTGAAGCTTCCCTCAGAGTGTGGAGTTGCACCACCACTGTTGCCACCACAAGGATTGCTATTCCCACCTCCCCACCTTCTTGAAGTTGATTTCCAAGCCTCCCTAACACTCATCTGCCTCAGAAATGAACTTGAAGCTGGCATTTTATGCCTACCCTTTTGCTCTACAAGATCACCACTGAGCCCACCAGCTAGTACTAGTACTACTTCTACTTCTAGAGAGAGAGAGAAACAGGGAGGGAGGGAGAGAGAGACTGTTTGTGAGGTTTAGGTATTGATGGGTTCTTGGTTATTATAATGGGGAGAGAGAAAGAGAGAGGAGAGAGAGGGATGGGGTTAAAAATACTGATGATGCAAGGCCAAGATTTTATCTTTCTGCAGGTAAAAGTAGTGTCACGGGAATCACTTTTGGCAGTGACTTTACTCTGAATAGATGCGGTGAAACAATCACTATGGTTGGTTTTGTTTGATGTGTGATGATGAAAGGAAGGATTCTCTCTGTACTATAATATATCTGTCTCTTACATAATATCTATTTCAGATTCATTTTCAGGTCATTTTCTAATCTCTTCTCTGGATTTTCTGTGGGATATGAATCATGGCATTTTTATCTGATCACAAAATAAACTAGGGGAATCACAATTTATTGGAATAATATTGGCATTTCATGTCACAAGGCTGTGCATACTATTATCCAGAGCCCTTTCTTCTTTCCTGGGCTGAACCCTTTTCTGGATTATCACCATCACCAACCCAATGCATTACCCAGTTTTTCTCAAGTTTTTTATGAACCTGTTCCAAATGAGGAAATGGAAGAGGTACAAAGTAAAGAACAGTGTTTTTAATGAAGACCAAGTAATTTTATCAAGGGGCTAATTTTAGAACCTACAGATGAATTGTAGTGAAACAATGAGAGGAAAAAAGAAAAACTTTTTGTGACAGTCATGGTGAGCATTAAGCTCTGGCAAAGTTAACTACGGGATTATAATTTTTAATTCATTAAACAAGTTGATTATTGGAGGTGGTGAACTGGTTGAATGAGTTTGTGAGTGCATCTCACATGGGGGCCAGTTTACTGCTCTAGACAATTAGAAAATTTTCTGATAGAAGAAAAAATAAAAACTGGAAAATTTTGTTTTGGGATACTTAGTTCTGATTTGGTTTGACTAAACTAGAGTTACAATTTTGTTGGTATAGAGGTCCTAGAGGATTACAAATTGATTTGTGGATATAAAAAGAAAGTTGAACCCAAAATACTATTATTATTTGTGGATTTTTGAACCCTGCCATATAACAGTACCAATGCATAACCAAATTTTAGTATTTGACCAGGGTTCTTCAATTGTAAAGAACTTTTGAATGATTGAGGAGCAGGCTTCAAATGAGACTTGTACGCCACTAGTTCCACATTTGATCGACTCAAACCAAATATACACGCTTGATTAAGAACTCTCCCTACATTTCCTGGGTGTTTATGCTTAACAATCTCCAAAGCTTAGATATATTTTGATTGATCCATCTTACCATATATCCAAGTTGTTGATCAAAAGTTAGATATATGTTAAGATAGATCAATCATTGGGTGTCCCTCATCTTAATTTCATTTATGTTTTCCAAACCCACCATTGCTAAAAATGGGAAAAATTCAGATCTTCACATGAGCATTTAACTTCCACTTTATTTTTCTGGCTCATTGAAGGGGCTGGGATTAAATTACTTTGTCATTGTATAAGCTCCCCATTAATGTGCTCAACTGAACTGCATTTAACTTCAACCTCTGTCCTCACATCTTTCATTTTCTAGTTCTTTTCTTCTTCTTTTTTTTTGAGAAAAGTAAAACTTTTATTCAAACTAAAAACGATTACATAACTCGGGGTTAACCCGATATAGACTCAGCCAATGCATAAAATATTCCAGTGGAAGGTACACAGGTTTTGCATAAGTTTTCTCATTGTGTAAGCAGCCAATTAATGTCTTCAGCTGAAGTGTTAATATCACATTAATTGTATTTTGAGACTCAGTAACGGAAATTGACCTATCTATTCAGTTTGGTAATGCATCAATGCATCCAGCTAGGAAACAGGGATTTAAATGTTATATTGAATCCTCGTTATCCTATCCCACCATAATAGGTAGGAAAACAAGTTGCCAAGCAAGTAAATTAGGCCATTTGGACCACAACTCTACCTAGCTATTTCACTAACATGGACTTAGACAAGAACTGTAGTTCTTGATTAAGCTCATTAACGAACTAAACAGCTGTTGATTTTTAAAGTTTAATTTAGAATAACTTAGTTTAGACAATAAGCAGTCGCAGTTTTTAGTTTACAAAAGCTGCATTTTACCAACTTTTATGGACAAGAGCTCAATGGTTTAACTTTTAAAATAAATTATTTTATTGTATTTTACAAATACTTTTTAGTGTCTAACTTATAAATTAAACTGTTTTCCTATACAATATAAGCTACCAGATAACAAGAAAAGCAAGCAAATATGTGGACTTCTTCATCTTTCGTGGCTATCGAATATCATCCCTAACTCCCTAAGATCATCTTGGTCGAAAAATCTTTATTTTAGGTTGTGTTTGAATACTTTGAATCCCCTTGAATGCTTGCATTTTTCTTTATTTTGGTGAGAGGTGTGATGGTGGCATGGTGCAACTCTATAACTCTGTGTCAGTGCAGAGTGCAGACCATTCGATCAATAATATTATTGTTCTTACTTGTTCATCGACCCCGTGAGAGTTTGTTACCGACAGATATATTATGAGGCTTTTAGTGAACTGAAATGAAGAGTTTATCTCGAGTTTATAAATGATAAACCAAGCCAGAGGCAAGTAGAGGAAAGCCATTATCACGAACTCTCCTAAGGTCCCCACCAAAAAATAAATAGGGTCCTTCTGTACGTTCTAGTTCTGGGTTTTGCTTCTGGTTCTGGTTCGAAGGGTCCCCTCGTTACTGTGTCAGTCTTCATCATCATCGCTCAGCAAAAGCAAAGAAAATACTGCACGTCATGGCTGAACCGACTGCAGACAGCCTATAATAGCATCAATTTTTATAGTGAAAATTAAGGTGGTTTTGTATTTTTGTTTGTATATAATGAATGGTGAATAAGCGAGGTTAAGAAATGTCAGAAATTGGGACCTGGGTTCTGAGCCAAAAGTGCGGAGAAAAAGGAAGATGGAGCCCCTCGTAAATTGGGTTTATTTGGTGCTTTGATCCGGTCAGTCAGAAGGAGAAGTACTTTCAAATAATTGCTCCCGGGCAACTCGCCGATCCCTTTCACTGTTTCACTGTTCTCTCTTCTCAATCTAACTTACCATCCTGACCTTTGCTTCAATCTGATGCAACAACAATAGTGCTATCCACACTTGAGAACTATTGTTTGCTTCATGCACTCCATCTCATGACATGAGTGATCAAAAAATTATGGACAAATATTGTTCTCAATATAAAGATTATAGGTAATTTGCACATGCTTGTTAATGGATATTGATAATTTTACTTGAATGGAGCCATGGAGGTGATTGCCTTCACTTTCATTCAGGTGGAATCTATCAATACCCTAATTCTCAATTTTGGAGATGAGTTTGATATAATTGTCTTCATTCGGTTTACGAATGGGCTTAATCGTCGTCCAAATGAACATTATAATGTTATTTTGTTAGAAATAGCTGCTCCAAATCAATTACTTTAGAAAACTGGAGTGCAAATTGCCACCTTATCCAACATGTTCTTGTTAGAAAGTGATTTAAAATTGACCATCTTGTGAAAACATAACATGTCTATCTTTCAAGCAAAGAACAACTTCTTTGGGACTAGTACTAGCATCAAAGTATGCACCAGGCACAAATAGGTCATTGGAACTTGAGCTAGCTTCATGTATATATAAGATGAAAGAAGGTTGAGGCAAGTAAAACTGTAAAAGAGTCAACATGAACACCCAGAATGAAAAACAGTGAATCTTGTTCCACTCTCTTGTGTCTCTAAAGTCTAAACAAACTCCATGCATAAAGACGAATTAGCATTCAGCAGCACCCTCCTTGCATCTCGTGAAATCATATAAACAATACCGAACGCATAACGTAAATCTTCTGCGGTGCCGGTGGCCCATGTTCTTAATCTTATTTTCTATGCTTACTTTTGGGGTTAATCCAAGAATCTAACATTCGTTTGTTATCAAATTTGTTTATGGTTTTTGTGATGTACTGATGTTCCAACTTTCAAGTGCTGGTTTTGAGGACCCATTTCTCTCATTAAGACTAATATATCATTTCCTCTGTCCTTGTTGAGTAATTAGAACAACTCTCTCTGGTGTGTGGCCTCATTCCCACACACATGGGATAGGATGCGTAATTTGTAACCTCATTCCCAATGGAGGATTTCTTTTGCTGGATACATTAAGCATCTATATGTGCATATTTATGCTTGGTTTTTGCTTTCTTTTAGAGAATTGAGATGAGGTTTTTGTGAAACTCAACCTTGAATTGGGATTAGTGATAATTGCAACTTTCCAATTAATCATCCATTTGATTGCAAAGGCAATTAAGCTCAGTTCTTATTGAGTCCACATAAAATGTTCCAATAAAAATTGGAGTCGCATAATTATACCAGTAAAGTCACACTTTCTGAGAACCCAAACGCACTTACCGTGCTAAGCTTGCTTCTTGTAATAGTAACCCTTCAAAAAGGAACAGGAAACTTGCAATTGCAATCTCAACCCAGCTGTTAATAGACAAACAAAGCCATTTGACCCAAAGCTTTGCCCAAATCCCACCCAAAGCCCTAAGCTATACTGTAGTTGTACTGAAGTTGTCTGGTTAAACTCTTTTCCTATTTTCACTTAAATATATACGCGTTACATACTAACATAAATAATACCTAGGAGCTCCAGAAAATAATAAAATACAATCACTCTGCGTTACAATGAGGGAAATGGGAAGGAACCATTGCGGGATTTGCCCAGTAGGACACTCACTTTTCCTTTAAGTGAATCTCAAGCCTTCATAGTGATTCCTTTCGGGTCTTTCTAGAGCAGCCTTATTGAACCTGACTACCTTATTGAGATTCAGAAGTTACTATAACATTATGTTAGTTTTCTATCTGATGAATTGCATCAGAGTTAATCGGAAGAGGTGGTGGTCTTCCCACATAAGTTATACTGATCTAGCAATGATAACTGTTCAGGAGACAACATTCTTGCACCACTGCTCAGGTAGTGTGGAGCAACCCTCCTCCTGCATTAGAAAATCATGCTACTGTATCAACAATGCAAGGGGATTGACTTAAAGGCTGCAAGAAACAAAACTGACTGTAGTGGTTGATTACCTTCTTCTTCTTGTGGTCATCTCAACACCTTTTGACAAACGAGAAGCTTCTGATCTTGAAATGTGGCGAAGTGAGGAAAGATACTCGAGGTATGCACTGCCTCTCAATGTCAAGTTGATTCTGGAAGGTACAATTGACTGGATTGCATCAAATATATGTGACTTGATTTCACTGCATTGTAGACACAGAGTAAATAGGCTATTTGGAATACCATAAATAAAATATATCCAACTTGAGTTCATAGAATAATTTGCAAAATGCTTCATTTCAATAGAAAATGGAGAGAGAAAAAGCCCCTTAAACTGGGGCAAACTGATGTGAAAGTAAACAAATACAAAGTTTGAGACTATGAATTAAAATTCATTCTAGATGATGAATAGGCAACTGTAGGACATCCTTGACTAATATTTAATTATATATATATATATAATACACATATATACAGAGGAAGTATTTTTACGATTGGAAAATTGATTCTCTTATAATATTCTCCCAGCAAGGAAACAATACCTTGTAATCACATTTGGCTCACTAATCTCTGAATTTCTTCCAGCATATGATGTCTTACTTGTTCTCATACCCTGTCCAACTAACTTACCTAAGGCCATCATATTAGTTGAGTTAGCCAACATCTCAGAGGCTACATCCACATCCACCCTCCTCACACAACCTACATTTGATCCTACTGAAGAAATGCCCTTTGCGTAGAAGCAAAATCCATGCTGGGCAATTGTGGATGCCAATAGCAACCGCTCATCACACCAGCTGAATGAATCCGACTCATCTGAGGAGATCATTGATGGTTCCACAGAATCCTGCATAAAAATCTAATTGCCATCATGAACTAAAGACACAAAATGCAAAAGGAGCTCTAATATCCAACACAAGAATAACAACACTTACACTCATTAGTGGTTGGCATTTAGAAAACAACATGTCAGTTTCCGAGATCAAATTGCTCATTCTATAAGCAAGCATAACAATCTGAGAGGCCTCTTGTTCTGATGCAGCATACTGCCTTAAATCATTGCGCCATCCACGAAGTTTTTTCCATGAATCTTGTACAAGATCACTTACTGCTGAGGTTTTTTTCTCCTGTATAAACTGGGAGCCCTTATTAAAATCCATGCGGCTGCACTCATCCATCAATTGATAAGCTCTTGCAACACGCTCCCCATGTTCACTTTCAGACTCTTCCAACTCCTGATGAGAATACTCTAGAATGGCATCACAATTATTTCCTACCTTATCAAAATTTATCTGTAATCCTGATTTTAACTGAGCAGGATTGTTGTCTTCAACAGGTAATTCTTCATCGAAACGTACTTCATTCAATGTGTTAGCAAAATGACCAGAAGACACTGTTTGAGATAACAGATCTATTCCATTATTGTCTTCCACTGGTAATTCTTCACCCAGAAATACTTCGTTTATAGCTGTAGCAAAGTGACCAGAAGACATTGTTTGAGATAAGAAATCTGTTTCGTTATCCATTTGAGTTTCGGGAACAAAAGACGATTCTGGCACACAGGATATATCTGCGAAGTTGCACATTTCACTTGTGTGAAGTTCATCTGCAGTTAAACAGTCATAAAGTCCTTTATCTATATTCGTCACTCCAGGAAAAAGGAGCATCTCTGATAATGAGTCTACTCCAAGGATTTCATGGTTAGTATCTTTATCTGTAACTGTAGGATATCCATTTTTCATAAAGTCATCTTCAGAATCAGAAGACAATACAACACCACGCATCCTCCGAACATGTCGCCGGGGGAAAGGAAATGAGGTACTTAAATCATTAGAAAAGTCGGGAGCAGTATCAGTTGCTGTATAATCACTGCACTCATGAGTATAGCCATTCCTGCTCAGCATTGCTACCTTCTTGGCCTCCATATTTTCCATTTCACTATAAGCCATGTTCAAACTACATTGCACTTCTGTATTGTCATCTACCTCCATTGGGCTTAAACCTTGTTCCATCATTGATAATGACTTGGTTATCTCCTTCTCTACTAAATCAGATAACTGAGAAGGTAAATCCCAAGGTAATAATTTTGGCAGCATCTGATGACCAGCCTCAACATCAAATAGCAATGAACCATATGTCTCACGCATCATTTTTGTATCTGCATGGTCAAATATACGATTAATTTTGTTATAGCAAAGCAATGGATGTATAAAAGAATTTTCCTAATAAAGGATGATAACACATAGGAAACACCAAAACAACATACTTCAACTAAAGGCTCTAAACAAAGCAAGCAATTAAACAGATTTGAGTTAGTTTCCAAAAGCATTTGATGGCATAAAATCATTTTTCAAGTGAAACAGTTTATAATATAAACTAAAAATTTGTCATGGGGGTCTTACTCAATAAAAATAAACTCGCTGTGCACAGAATTTCAGAGTCTTTACAGAATAATTCATATACATCTAAACACAACTAATATGCATGCATGTGTCTTCCAACTGACCTTTTCTAAAACTTCTACCTTGGCACCAGAACTGAAGATGCATAATAACTTTCCGAATATCTCCTCCACAACATTCAATAAATCGCTCAAGTAAATAGGGCTGTATGCTGGCTCTCTCTGCAGCACAAACCTGCGGAATAATTAAAGAATGAACTTAAGAACATCTAGTTTGAAGTCCAGACGATGAGAAAGTTAACCAGAAAATGACTTGCCAGAACTACATACCATATATGCATGGGAATACAGCTCCGCTGATGATGGCAACATGAAATGCACTTGTAATCTATCGAAACTGTCTGGCAGGTCAGGTTTTGGACCTACAATATTCCACAATTCTAATAAGTCCCCGCACACTTCAAAACACAAAAATTCAAGGAGTACATCTGTTTTAACCAGTAAACCTCTTACTATTGCTGGTCAATATTATGGGCCCATTCGCTGTTTTAGCTATCTGCTGAATTGCTGCAATAAAACCACGTTCTTCTTGAAAAGTAATGTCCACATCCTCAAAAAGTATAACAAGTTTATCTTTGCAACAGTCCTCCTTGAAGGCAAATGTTACAGAAGTTCCTGTAGCATCATGACTTTCTTCATCTGATAGTGGTATCAGTTCAACAACAACATCATCATCATCATCATCCAAGTCTTGGCCTGTCGAACCATTAGCCTCAACAAAGCGAGACTTCATAATAAGCTTGTTCTGTGAACCAGCAGCATTGGCCACTGATCTGAAAGAAATAAACAGTCGATAAATAACAAGGCGGATATATATTAATTTATACTTGGCAAATTATAGTTCATAAATAATGGTCAAGACCAGCTATCAACATGATTTACAAGCAACAGTTTCAAACACAAGAACTTGCTTTCTGAATAAAACGTACATATAAATATATAAAAGTAACTAAAAGCTTATATTACCATTTGTGTATGCAATATAACATTCTGGAAAAGACAGTAAAAGAAGCTAGTTTGGAAATATGAAAGCTTCGGCCACTAATAAGTTAAAGACTTGCAGTAAATACCGTCATCTAGAGGTGATGTTAATCTTCTCAGAGTAGATGCTCTATTTCACATTAAATTATTGTGAACTGATCGCTTGGCCAAATAATCATAAAGACCCAGTTCATTAATTCTCATCTCCGGCATTTAGTAGCTTTGGACAAGCCAGACAAGCATATCTTACTTAAATAGTCCATTCACTCAATCAAGGACAGGCAAACCATATATAATATAAGCATCAGGCATCAGAGGAATAGTCTTATGGTTTTGAGACCATTTGACCTAGAATTTTTTTTTTTCTGGCAAAATTGACCCAGAATTGTTAAAACTGGGATCAGGTTGCTCAAACAAAGAAACTTGTGGACCTGCTCACATAAAGAATCTAAAAGGTATCATCCAGTTCATGGCAGTGAAACAACAATTAAACCAATACTTTTGAAAGATAAATAAGGCACACCTTTGAAATTTACGAGATTTGAACGCCTCTCCAAACCTCTGTTTTACAGTAGCTCCAGTCCGACACTCTGATGCACTGAGCTGGTTAGACAAGATATAAAAAAATCAATTGTTTTGTCAAAACTATCAAAATGCCGGGAGATGGTCATAGATTATGTAGAAGTTATCAATATAAGTATGAATATATACCCAAAGTTGAATGTATTAATAAAAAGAAATATGTTATAATGACAGGATGAAACAATTGAGTGATTGCCTTAAATTCCATGCATCATCCAGGATCCCCATTCCATTGTATAGAGTTTGGACTGAAAGGTAAGGTTTGACTTAGAATGACCCAATGAAAATTGACAAGCATCTTTTCCATTTTGGTCCAATGTCCAACAACCTAACTTCTGGATATATTTCTAGATCTAAAGATGATTACTTCACTACAAACAAGGAGACATCAGGTAGGGGATGTATTCATATCTATGCCCAAACTTGTCGCCATAGCTTATCCAAAGGTCCAATTCTTGATAATTTATATGTTAATATGGGTCCCAGCAACCATAAGTTAAAATCATGGTCCAACATGGCAGTGATATGTAGGAAGTGATACAAGCAATTGTAACCTTCAGCAGAGTAGATACACAGTTTCATAGGGTGCCTTGGCAATATGTTCTAATTTTCCTCTTATGAGTTCCTTGACCACCACATGACAACTTTCTTCTCTCTTTCTCTCTTAATCAATGTAATTATTATTCACAAATCAAATCTTGATCAAAAATTGAATACATGTCAGGATAAAATTTCAGTACCTCCAAAACCTTAATCCCTTGTTCTTTTGCACACGCATATATAGCTGCAGACTTTCCACTCTGCAAGATGAGAGGCATACAAAAAACAATGAACCAAAAGGATCAGCACTGAATTTATTATGCCTAACAAGTTTTATGCCAGAAAGTAGTCGCCTGATGGCAGAAATTCCTATAAATTGAGAGTCAAGGAGAAACAATGATTGGAATTAAAGATTCTAGTACCCAAAACCAACATGCCATAAAGATTGACAACCATGTTTCTAAATCTCATTCCCAACAGTTTTGGATATTTTCATGCACAAATACATGGACAGAAATGTCAACTAGTTAAAAAAATAAAAAAGTCATACCCCAATTGGCCCTGTAACTAACAGAACATTCTTTTTCTTCAAGACCTCATCGTCTTCACTTTCTGAGTCACTTTGAGTGCACTTATAATCAATGCCTTGCCTGTCACCAATTTCACTGGTTTGAAGATCTCGTTCATACCAAGAACGAAGCCACTCACTCAAAAACCTCACAGATTCATTATTACCACATACCTGCATGATCAAGTTTTCAGAAGAACCCTTTAAGGATAGGAAATTCAAGGTCAATACTGTAAATGCACAACTGTGATATAAAGAAGATACAGAATCCAGATTCCTTACCTCCCTGGCATTCTTTGGCTGGTACTTATATGTCCATAAGCTATTCTCAGAGTGATCACAGCAACCAGGATTGTTTGACATCCTGAAATTTATTAATCAGAGAAGTGATCAAGATCTCATTGTATATAGATAGGCTAAAAATAAACTTAAGATAGTACATTGGTTTGAATTGATATTAATAGTCTTTAACCATGCAGATGAAAGTCGGGACTACTTTGTTTTTAAACAATTGGCCTTAAAAGTCATAAATGCCAAGAGATATTCAACCTTTCCTCCAGAAATGTATTCTGCTGCTCAACATCTGACTCCTTCATGCAACCAGTATGCTCAGAAAACAAACCAACCTCACAATCCTGACAAAGGACAGAATTACTTGAGCTGAAAATGACTTCCTTAAAATATGATATTCACATGGATGGTGAAATATGTACCTCTACTTCCTTTGAGTGCTGATAGCACCTCATTTGCTCATTAGGCAAAAACTGAGGGACTGTGGATGCTGTTTCATGAGTACATTCCTGTTGAATACCACACTGATCTAAAGAGGCTGTGTTTTGAAAAGTTGATGATTTGCATGGTTGGGAAACACTAGAAACCTTATCAAAAATTAAGCACTCAACAGAGCCCCCAAATATTGAGGACGGCATGCATTCATGATGAGGACCACTAGTCAGACTGGTTTCCTCACAAAATGTCCAATTTCTCCAATCAAGAAACACAGCATCGTCCTGCATCGCAGAGTGGATTCATTTTAGGTCAGAAAGATAAATGCAAACACTAAAATTTAAGAACAGCTCATGCCATTAGATAGTGAATATTGTAAAACATTGTAAACATGTATAAACCAAACGAACCATACCTGAGTGTTTTCAAATACATGAATTGGGGCACAAGTAATATATTTCTCCTTACTGCCCATGAAGCTTGAACTGCCCTCGACTTCAGTTGCCTCCTGACTTTTCTTCCCCGCTTTTGAACATGCAAAAAAGGGGTGTAATTGCCTTCCTTCCTTTGTCCAGATCCGTGAGATTTCCTGATAAAACATATGAGAAAATACACTTAGAGCAAAGTATTGAGCAAAAGTTACAATCACTCCAGTTCACCAAAATCTAAGCAATATAATGATCACAAAACTAGCTACTTAAATTGGGATCTGATGCTTATTTGAGCTGAGCTGACTTAAGCCAAAACATAATCCATAAAACCCTGAAGCACAATGTAACTAGCACATATTGTACACAATGAAATTACATGAAAGAAGGCTAAAGAACAATAAAACCACAGCCCTCAGAGAAAACGCAATGACTAACCTCGCCTCTCAATTTAGCCTCCAATCTCAAATCAGGCATTACCAGAGGTCCATCTTCAACCACCACATCTTTTCCCTTCTTCTTCGTCGGTGTACTATTCGCCGATCGCTTACCGTTCTGAACAAATTCAAAACAAATCAGCAACGAAATTACATAATGTACTATACGAATCAGAATCAAGCTTCAAAACTCACCTTCTTAGGGGCTTTAACCGGAGGCGTCTTCTTGGCCGCCGCCGGCTTCCTCTTCCTCTGACTCCCGCAGAACTCCTCATCCTGATCGTTCTTCTCTTCGCTATTCTCCTTCTTCGGATCGCCGTTCTCTACCGGCTCCGCCGGCTTCACAGGCACCAGCGTCGACTGCACCAGTCTCCGCCGGGTCCGCCGTTTCGGCGTCGCCTGAGATTTCTGCGGCGATTCGTCCATGCGAATCGAGTAATTGAGGTGAATTGATTCGGTTGGGGAATTGGGGGTTTTTGCAGGGATTTTAGGGATTTGGAGAAAGACCAGCTAAAGTCTAGTCTGGTCCTATTTTTTTGTTTTGGTCTAGGCAGAGTTTTTGTGTGTAACGGAAACGTGGTTAGAGTGAGATAGAGAGAAAAATAAAGGAAAAATTATGGAGGGAAAAGGAAGATTTTGTTCCCGCCTTTGGAGGTGTGAAACTCGATTTGGGCGTTCTTTTTATTTATTTCAATTTAACCCGCCTGAATTTATTTCTTTACCGGCCAGATATTTGTTTCCTAATATCTCCATTACTATTGATGAGTATGGATTCATCAAGTTTAACGGTGGGATTGTGTAGATGAAAAAACCGATAGAAGAAAACAGATTTACACATCACTTGTTAATTTGTTATATATTTATTAGACCAATGTTATGTTTTTCGGTGAGATATTAACGCAATGAGACTAACACACAATTAGAATGTATCGTCGAAGTGTATGTAGAAGTGATTAATAAGATTATTAAAGTTAGTAGTTGTACATTTGTATTTGTTGGAAGTTGCACTACTCTAAGGCTGTATAGTTTTCTAAGCACAAGGGTTAGTGATCACTATTTTGGAGTGAATGCAGCAATTTTTCTTGACACTCAAGTACGTAATATGGTTTGGTGACTATTGGATCATTATTCATATATGTATCTGTACCCTAAAACATAAAAATTACTTGTTCCAAATTCCAATTTAGTGTTGACTACTCTAATTCCATGTTTTGTATAAAATCTTGACAATATGAGAAAAAAATGATTTTCCAGTGAAATTTTCATGCACCACCACTTATGGTGGCATAAGTGGTGGAGCACAACCACTCACGGTGATACCATATATTTTCCTGCCATACTCATGGAGATATTGTACTTATTCCACCACACTCATTCACCATCATTCCATCATAACCAAATCTTAAACTTTTTTGTTCCAAATCAACCATACATTTCTTTCCTCTTTCCCAGCACCATCTCTCCCTATGTGCACCAAAAGTCTTCATTTAGCACACAAAATATGCTTCGTTTTTTTTGGGGGGGGGGAGGGGTTTAATCACCATCTTTGACTCATCACTACATACTCTAACCTACACCATCACTCTCATACCCTTTTTCCCTTGGTTTTGAGATCTATTATCACTCTAACACTCACCATTTGCTTCTTATAAAGCTAGAGCTGCTCCATCTGGCTTCTAATCGTCATTTCACACCTTTCTCTCTCTATGTACTTACGCATCCCTTCTCACAAGGAAGAAATAATCACTCACACTTAGCCATTACATATTTTTCTCTATCTATATTCTATACACAATCCACTAGCATACTCTCCACATGCCTTTATCACCACCACCTTCAATCCATAACCCCTATTACCACCAACACCAGATTCATAATATTTTTTATCTATCCATTCCATTTCATATACGTAAAGCTTCACCATTTGATCATTTATATATCTCATACTCCACCATCAAGCAAGGAGAAAGAAGAAGAATTCTAGCATCACTTGAGGAATCACCGTCACCATCACCGTTAGCACCATGTCAATGCCTCCATAAGTTTATCTACATCATCCTCAACTTGATCATCACTGGTCACTTCTCTAACCCTACTATTTTGTTTGATGTTCATAAATATGTTGTAGTTTATGTATTTGATTACGAGTGAGTAGTTATTTAGTTGGGGCTAGGGTTAAAAGCCCTAGGCAATCTTGTATGACATTGATGTGAATATTATGTTTGATGCATTTTTCATTAGCACCTTAACATGCCAGTTCAAGAGTTGAATATTTATGCTTAAACTTAATTTGGATGTAAATATTTGCCATGACATGAGAAAAAATTAGGCTTGATTAATTTTAGTTGTTTGAAGCATGATAATATATCACATGTGCATGTTAGGGTCGTGAACTACAAACACTTAGATATAATCATGGTTGATTTGCATAATTTATTCATCTCAAAGTTTTATGCACTTAGGGTAATGCACTAGATGCTTACTTGACTGAAATACATGACTCAAGTAGTTAAGTACTATACGCGAGATAGGTTGCTTTATATCATCAAATGAGCATGTCTCTAGTCATACATGAGAGGGATGCAATAAGAGGAAAATTGGCTAATTGAAATGACATCATTCAATATAGAAGCATCATTGTTTGCAATAGTGGCTAGAGGTGGAAACTTGAGCACTAACTCCCATCTATTTCATTACATCTAATTTAGCTTAGCGTAGTTTACATTTTAAGTATTCATTTAGTTATTTCCGAAACAAATCATCTCCAAAACTAAAATCAAACCACTACTCCATCTTGCATATAATCACTATGAATTTGGTTCACTTGTGAGCTGTTATTTGTGATTTATACATTCACATATTCATCTAGCATCGTTTAGCTTTTCCTAGTTAGAGTGGGGTTTCCAATCCATTGAGTATGATATCCCCTACTCATAATCTCTTATACTATAACTTAGCCCTTATCCTTGAGGATGACTATTTGGCTAATAGTGACACCTTCCAAAGTGAATCTTTGGTCGCGTATATAGCCCATATTTTTTATCTTTCCCAGAGGACTCTCAGCTCTAAACAACTATTAATTTTGGAGGTTTTGATGTTACAATTCTACAATCGTAGCAACCTTTGCTTGAGCTCAACAATTTATGTTGTTAATACTATTAGAAAGCAACTTGTCTCGTGCATTGGCATCGGATCCCAAGCCATATGAGTCTTGATTTAACATCGGATCAACTCCATAGCAAAAGTAATTTTTGATTTATGTCGACATACAAGTACTATATAGATTTCTTTAACTTCGGCTACTTTTAGTGTAAAATGAAATGTTTTATAACAAAGAATTGTAACTTGTGATAACAGCAACGTATTAGAGCCACATAATGTATCGTATAAAACTGGGTATCATTGTCGTTTTAAATTGGTAAAAAGTAAAAACCTGACATAAATCAGTCTAATAAAAAAATGACTAAATACTGGTTACTACCATGTGGTTTAGGTCCAAAATCAATTCAGTCCTTAGACTTATAAATTCATCAAAAACACCACTGCACTTTAAATTTTGATCTAATAGGTCCAAGTTGTTAATATTATGTTATGGGTTCAAGTTATAGTTCAATTATTTGTTGAAAAACTATTTATTTTTAATAGTATGACTCACTCTTAAATTGACTAGAGGTGGCCTGCAGACACCACATCATAAAACATATGCCATATATGAACTACATTAACAAGTTAATAACTCAATTGTCGGAGAACTAACAAATTGGACCTATTAGATCAAAATTGAAAGTGTAGGGGTGTTTTTAATGAAATTAAAAGTTAAGAGACTGAATTGATTTTGAAACAAAACTACAGGGTAATAATCTATATTTAGCCCTAAAAAAAATTGTTGTTTTACCTTTAAATAATTGGATTTGAAGTATGTGCTAATTTGGATTTTTACCAAATGCGCCCCTTACTGTCAATTATATACTAACCGGTGATATTAGCAACAAATGCAACAAATTAGAGCCACAAAACGCATTGTATAAAACTATAAAACTTAGTATCCTTGTCGTTTTGGATCAGTGAAAACTTGCCGTAATATAGCTAATAAGAAAATTGTTGTGTTGCTTTTAAAGAATCGGATCTAAAATATATGGTAATTTATATTTTTACCAAATGCGCCCCCTGCTACCAACAAATGCTTTTTGCTTGATTCTCATCACGGTAGTGGTGACTTTGGAGTTTTCCAAATAATTTAGTAAGATATACCACATATATGCCACATTTACAGAAAAATAGTAACACAACATATTGTTATTCGTCTACATATAGACTACTATCTTTGATTAAATACTATCCAGACGTCGAATGCTTCAAATAAAGCATGCCAGTGTCATACTACATATGTAACACACATATTGTATTTTAACTTATTCTGAAAGTATGTAACACTTATTGTGAATATTATTTTACGATGTTATTGGAATATTGTAGTCAAATACAAAGTGATTATTTGATCGCGTATATAGCCTATATTTTTACTTTTTGTATAACCCATTCATAATCTCTTATAATAGAACTTGTCGCTTATATTTGAGCGTGACTATTTAGCCAGACTCTTCCAACTTTCCATATTCATGTACAAGTTCTCTGCACAAAAGTATTCGTAGTAGTCAACAATAAAAGAAAATTATGCATGGTTAATGTAACCCAAAATCATTTGGATTTTTTGGCCAGAGATTGAGCCCACTTTGGTCTTCAAGGAATACACGAAGAGTTAGCTGGTAGCACCAATCACGAACTTGCTTCTCTGAGACAATGGCATCCTCCCCATATCCTTCACGGCCACCATAAATTTCTCTGGAGTATCTTTGCTTCTCTTCCACTGGAAGTTCAAAGAATTGTTTGGCAGCTTCGTGTACCTTGTCCAAAACGGAACTTAAAATCCCATGACCTGCATCTAAGTAGGTAACACAGTACACAACAGTCATAAACGAACTCGATGGGTCCATATGTTTTGAAGCATCAGGCCCCGGTTACATCAGGTTGAAGGCCCACGACCCATACGTTCGGGTCGCGACCCACGGGCAAAATGCACAAATCCAAATTCCAGACCTCACCTAGGATTCAAAACACGACGCAACCACTAAGATGTCACCGTGTCCTGCACTCTCTAAACTGCGAGTGAAACACACCACCATTCCAAATCCAACCAGCATCAAAACCAGAAATTCTCTCCCGCATACCCGCAAAGCAGAGGATAAAACTTCCCTACTATTTGATTGTGGGGCTCCCTCGGATGCCCATGATCTGAAAAGCATAACCCAAAATTACCAAACAACCCCCCAACTCCCCCGCTCCCAAAAGCGACGTGAATAATACACTAGCGGAAAACATGCCTCAATCCCTAATACAAAACGACGCCGCATGACCCGGCAAGATTCACCTTTCAAATGTTGGTAATTGTAGGTTTGACGAGGCTAAATTGGTCCACAAGAAAGTTATGTCCCCAGACTCAAACCTCGAGAATCTGACCGGTCGCTCTGCTCAAGCCACTCCACTCTATACAAAACAGTTGTCTGTTCTCTCATCTTTTCCATTTTCAAGCTACTTTACCTTCTTCTTCTTCTTCTTTATCACTGTGCTCTCTCTCTTCAACGAGAGCAAGAATCCCAAACCCTTACAGACCCAGAACAAACTCCATTTGAATTAACCTTGAAATTTCACCTCCACTGCAATCAAAACCGCCATTTTTGACTTCAGCTACACACACATTGCAGAACCCCCCAATTTGTTTCAGTAACAAATCCAAAGAACCCATCTTTTTGGCTCTAAAAGCTTCACCACACCACATTTCCTAAAACCCATCTTTCTATTTTGGGGTTTTGAGCTGTAAAACCCCAAAAAAATGCAGCACCCAAAACCCTCTCACAAAACCCAGTCCTTCTTTTTCCTCTGGGTTTTAAGCAATGTACTCCTTCTCGCGACCTCAAAGTCCACAATCGAGCCCTGCTCGAACTCCGACTCCTGCAACGCTATGCTCGGCTACAAGGTCTACACCGAGCTCAAGGTCTCCGAAGTAGCTTCCCTCTTCCAGGTCGACCCCATCTCTATCCTCACCGCCAATGCCATCGACATTTCGTACCCCGACGTCGAAAACCACATTCTGCCCTCCGACCTCTTCCTCAAAATCCCAATCAATTGTTCCTGCGTCGACGGAATCCGAAAATCCGTTTCGACCCACTACAAGACCCGACCCTCCGACACCTTGGCCTCCATTGCCGACTCGGTGTACTCCGGTTTGGTGTCGGCCGACCAGATTCGGGAGGCTAATTCGATTTCGGACCCGTCGGTGCTGGATGTGGGACAGACGCTTGTGGTGCCTCTGCCGTGTACTTGCTTTAACGGGACGGATAATTCGCTGCCGGCGATTTACTTGTCGTATGTGGTGACGCCGGAGGACTCGCTGGCGGGGATTGCGGCGAGGTATTCGACTACGCTGACGGATTTGATGAATGTTAATGCCATGGGGAGCTCGGCTGTTAAGGCTTCTGATATTATTTCAATTCCATTGCCTGGTAAAATCTCTAATTTGCACGTTGTACCATGAATTTGGTCTTCGAAACTAGTATCAAATATGGTGGTTTATGTTAGTCTTCGTTGAATATTGGTATGTAAAATTTGATTATGAATTTATGACATGCAATTCTTCTGTATTTTGTAGCTTGTAGAGTGATAGTGCTAGTTCTTTATCAGTGTTCCATTTTTATTTGATGGTCTAGCTCATTATATTTGGTTATTATTTGTGCACTCATAGGATCACGATGCATGTACATGCTAATGGATATTCAGTTATTCAAAGTTCAAACTCGGTAGGATTACTAGCATATCATGAAATGTTGAGTTTCTCTTTTCGGGTGGATTAGTAACTGTAACTTTTGTTCTTGTTCTTTTGAAGTGTGTATTTATGAGATAGCCATGGTGGTGTCTAAGTTTTGCTTCTCTCCATTGCAGCGTGTGCATCAAACTTTCCTAGATATGCTGCAGATTACGGCTTAATTGTGCCCAACGGGAGCTATGCCATTACAGCAAGTCACTGCCTTCAATGCAGTTGTGGTCCTGGGAGTCTAAAGTGAGTGATGAGATTACTTCTGTATCTGTTTCTACTTTCTCGTATGGATCTAGTATTAATCAGCTTCATTGTGCATTTGTTACAGTTTGTACTGTGAGCCTGCTTCATTAGCAGTTTCGTGTTCAAGCATGCAATGTAAAAACAGTAACCTCATGGTGGGCAACATTACAGCTCAGCAAACTAGTGCTGGTTGCAATGTTAGTTCTTGCAACTATGGTGGTTTCGTGAATGGCTCCATAATCACGATGTATGGTTTCCTTTCTGATTGTGCTTGTTACTTATGGTCATTTCGACATGTATCATGTTCTGTTCGAATGTCAAACTGATTCCATTCCACTATGCAGGTTGTCCACATCTCTTCGGCCTCGCTGCCCAGGTAAAATCTTAGATGCTCTTTAATATATCCACTTAGAACTTGAAGGGGACAAACATTCATACATAGCTTGTGATTGCATTTTAGATTTCTAGATTTTTCATGAAACATGAAGGACAAACATTCATACATAGCTTGTGATTGCATTTTAGATTTCTAGATTTTTCATGAAACATGAAGTCTCCTATTTGAAATGATTCTCATACTTGAACAAAATGATTTTTTTTTTTCTTTTTCTTTTTCAAAAGTTGGTATATTCTCTTGAATCTTTTCTTTATAATGCTGTAAAATGCCATTTCAGTTTGAGGACTGCGCTGTTTGTAGTTGGTTGCGTGGCTTTTAAAGCCTGTAGGCTGGTGGCATATTACTTATTCACATAAAGATAGAACCAAATCAAAACACCTGCACTTTACATTGTGAAATCTTTAGATTTAACGCTTCATAGAGCTTGGACTCTGTAATTATTTTCTAACAACATTGTTACTTCAAATGCCACTATACAGGACCACAACAATTTCCACCACTCAAAGCCCCACCCACTTCAGTAATCCGGGATGCAACATTTGCACCAGCACCCGCACCCCAGTCTGATGGCTCAATAACAGGAGCACCCCAGTCTACGGTGCCTTCAACGACATCCAATTTACTTCCAGGATTAGCGCCCATAGGTGGTCCTTCCGGGAGTTCTTCTGCTGCTTGCTCCTTGGTTACGCCATTGACCAATTTACCAAGTGCAGTTTTGTTACTCTTGTGTGTCAAGTTCATGATGGCCATCTTATGATAGTTTTGGTTTTGTGCTCGGCACAGTTGCTTCAGTATTTGGACAGTCCAAAACTTGTCTTTAGTATGTTAACCCTTCTATCTATTTTTAGTGTTAAAACTAATTTTGTGGATTTGGCAAACATGGGGCTTTGGTTTTCCGATGGGTTTTGTTCAGCTCTGCTGCCAGATTATGCACTGTGAGGTATGGGCTGTGTTGCCATTTCTGTAATATTGCCTGTGCAGAGTTTGTTTATTATGTATCGACTTGATGAATCATGATCCACGTTGTTCATGAAGGAGAAAGAAACTCCTCAACTCATTACCACCATCACTACTGAAGGAACATGTTGTACTATAACATGATTTGCATTCTCTTGCAAATTGCAACATGTTGAAGAAACCAGCAACCCTATTAATCTCTCCAGAGACGAATTGAAGGACATTTTTGGTTCTTCACCTATAAATCTACAATCCTTCCGACCAACCAGCCACCACCACCAACCTTTTTAATTTTTATTTTATTTTGGTGAACAAACGCCATCAATCCTCGCACTTAACACAGGAGATTGTCAACCAACTGTGTCAAAATTACTAGTTTTTTCTTTTAATCCATTTATCGGATTTTGGATCCGGCGGTTAGATCATCAAGTTTGTTTGACCGATCACCATACACTTCAAAGAAAAGGGTTTTGCCTCTGCATGAAGAACACATGATAATTTATTTATGAGATTTAAAGTTTTTAAATTTGATTGATGAGTCGGACATGTTACGTATCACCGTCATTTAAAATTTGAGTTAATTTGATTAAAGTTCAAAATCAAGACCCTATATTAGAGCTGTCAATTTCGACACGACCCGATAACACAACTAGAAACCCGCACGAAATAAAGCGGGTTGAACCCGTATGATTAAAAAACGGGTCGGCAGCGGGTCAACTTGTCATGGCCCATTTAATAAACGGGTCGGCCGCAGGTCAACCCGCTAACACGAAGTGAACTCATATAACCCGATTATGCTATAGTTCTTCTTGAAATTTGGACGTTGGGAGTATTTGATCATAGGATTGGACAACTTGAAATATTTTGCTTCACCATTATTGGATTTAATTATTTATGAATTATATATAATTATTTATATTCTTCGTCTTATGAAGTTTTTAGTGAATTTAATCAATTTATGCATATTTTTAGTTAAATGGGTCGCAGTGTTAACCCTTAAATGAGTTATTTTGTCCAACACGACATGACCTATTTATTAAATGGGTTAAGCGGGTTGGAAACGGGTAATGCGTTTAATAAATAGGTTGAGTTTGAGTTTAAATTTTCGACACGATTAATAAATGGGTTGAGTTTAAGTTTGTCTCTTATGACATGACATATACCTTGACCCGACACAACCCATAGACAGTCCTACCCTATATTGATAGTCCGGATGAATTTTTTTTTGTTGATCGCGTTTTTATGACTCACTTGCCATATTGGATTTATTTTATTTTCTATCGTTGAGTCAACAACTAAATTTTTCATTCCTAATATGCCCTGATTTAATATCTTTTGCACAAAAAATCAATATATTAACTGTAATCCTAAATTATTGCAATATGTTTTAATGTAATATCAGGAAATCTCTTCTTCTTCTTCTTTCTCTTATCTCCTATCAATTGTCTCATCTTATTTAACAAAAAAAAAAAATATCAACTATCTTGTCTTTCTTATCACCATCACTTTTCTTATCACCATCATTGAGGTAAATATTATTATTTCACGTGTGTGTGTACTGAAATTGTTGAACCATTTCTCTCTTATCAATGGATTGATGATTTGTTATCGTGTAAATATAATTTTTATTTATGTATCTGCATGTGAGCTGTATGTAGTGCGTGGTTAAACTTTACCTTTATTTTAGACATAATATGGTGAAAAACTTACCCCTTTATGAGGTGAAAATAATTATACCTCTATATGAGGTTAAACATTCTAGTTTGCATATTATTTTTTATGTTGATTTCGTGTTCTATAATTATATGTACCTTGTAGTTAGGTTGATTTAATGTTCCTCACTTTCTAACTCTTGGTTAGGTTTATACTAGAATAGTAGAATACCATATTTTTCTTTGCAAGGTGAAAATATATGTCTCTGCATGAGGTAAAACACTCATGCTCGCATACTTTTTGGTTAAATTGATTTCAAATTCTTAATTATATCTCGTGGTTAGGTTGACTTGATGTTTTAAGTTTTATATTGTTTAGTTATGTTCATTTTCTATTTATTCATAATTTTTGGAATGATTATATATAATTAATAATTTAAATTTCAATATTTGAAAAATTAAAAATAATAATAATGAAAATTTGCAAAATCAGGTAATTTAAATTTGTTTCATTTCTTAACCTGAGGGGGCAAATTGGACAAACAAATAGTCAATGGATTATAATTAACAAAGAAAAAGTGACCGAACTGTATCCATCATTAAACTACGAAATTAGACCTTGATTTAAATTCCTCAATTTATAACAATTAAGTAACAATTCCGTTTACGACCAATTAAAGCCACAAGAAATTCGCAGTCTCTCAAAGCCAAGGTAGGGGATCACAGTACTAATGGTAATATGCAATATAAGCATATAGGAGCAGAACAGAGATATAATAAGTTAATAACTATAGGAAAGTACTCCATGGTGGAGAAATACCAAAAGATGCAGATGAGAACCAAGCTGTGTTTAGCGGGTGCTGGAAATTACGGTTTTTAAAAATAATTTACAGCCTTGCCATTAGATAGGTGTCCGCAACCTTTGGCGCCGAGTGGTGTTGATTTACCTCTGCGTGTTTGCTCCTTTGATCTGGGTGAAGAGAGAGTGAGAGAGAGGGAGAGGACGAAAGGGACATGTTGTTCCTTTTGTTTCTTCTCTATGTGCAAGTCGAGACAGATAGGGAGAGCATGCTGAACTTCGTAGACTCCAAGTGGAAATTGTTTGGTGATGACGCTGATTATTCATTGGCTTCAAGAATTTTGGGGTTTTGGCGAAATGAGTTTTTCTAGATTTTATTTCTTGCTGGGAAATCAGTGTTCCTTTTGGTGTTTGGTCTAATCATTTTGGTTCATTTTGGGTTTGATTGGCAGATTCTTTCTCTGCTATTAGAACGATCTCTAAATTCTGATGCCCCGAATCGTCACAAGCAGGTGATTTTGGTTACTTTGGCTTTGAATGTGAAAGTTTACTGCTTTCAAAATCTTTGATCTCTGTGGTTTAGTTTTTGGTGGTTGCATATTTCTCATGGTTCGTTGGTTTTGAATGGTTTTCAGAAAGCTTCTTGAATAAGAAATCAAGTTGAATGCATGGCAATATCATGTTGATGATGATGATGAACAAGTGAGGGTATAATAGTCATTTTGGACCTATTGTGGATCTGTTGTTTGAGAATTAGAGAGAATAAAGACTATCCAGTTTAATTTAAAAGGCAAGGGACTAAATTGTTTTTCGAGGAAAAGTTTGAGGAGCAGCAAGTATTTAGTCCTTTATTGATCTTAGGATGCAAACTTTGATTGATGTGCATGTAATTGAACTCATATTAAGATTGCTAGCGGTTTATGTCTTGATAATCGAAGTGAAAAACCTATAATTCCTTAGGTAAATTAAGAATGAGTCTTGCATGCTTGTATGGCATTCCAACTTGTGTTATTGACTTCAATTGATCAAACTTCCATATGTGCATATGCGTTGATTGTGTTCTTGTTAGTGATTAGCTACCACTAATAATTGTATGCTTAATAGAGTTAACTATGGTGCGTTCATCTAGTTAATTTAATTAAGAGAAGTAAAAAAGACTTTGTATGCGTTCATCTTTGTTATTGATTGATTCCTTATTATGACATGTTTTGATTCGTGATTTGGGCTTTGAAACCTTGTCAACGTGTTAGTAGTGGTTAACTCTATCTAATTTCGTTCAATTCATATAAATCTACACGGGTTGAGAATGATCTCTACTTATTCTTACTACATTGATATGATTTTAAATTGAGCACTAACTTTTGTGAAGGTTAATCTCTTTAATGGTTTGATCATTGAAATAGAGTTTATGTAGTGAGTCTAGTTATAAATGTTTATATCCCACTGTTTCCCAACTCACAGAAGAGACCGATGGAGACATTGTAATCTTAGTTTCCTCCATCAATAACTGAAATACCTCTCAATCTTCTTCTGGGAAACCTCTTCTGCCATTTAAAATAGTTTTGGTAATATTAATTGCCACCCTACGACTTTCTTGATTCATCATATAAATATTTGAATTATTCAACGACTATATTATCTAAATGTAAAATGATTAATAAATTTAATAATTTTTTAAAATTTAAATCTGTCAACCAGCAAAACACACACACGCACATATGTTCATTTCTAAGTTAAAGATAAGTTAAGAAGGAAATGTAAATTAGTGATCAACTAATCACAAATCCCAAAAAAAGAAAAAAAAAATGCTTCCTTTGACTCTCGCAAGAGAGAACTTGCGGTGGGGCAAATCTGAATGGCGGTGGCGCTGTACCTTTGACTGGGAAGGTTTTGGATGGTGGCCGGGCGATGAAAGGCGAAGCGACGGCTTGGGTGACGGTGTCAGGCTCTCGGGCTTGGAAATTCAGAGGGTCTCAATCGATGAGGCCGTAGAGGCGACGGAGCAAGGCTTCTCGCTTCCTTCTTGTTGGCTTCGGGTGGAGCTAAGCAAGGCGAAAGCTTCACCTTCTGCTTTGTTGTCACCGGAGTTGAGGATGTGGACCCGACTTTTGATAGAATAGGTACATGAGGAGGCAAGTCTGTTGACGGCCTTGATTTGGAGGCTAGGGTGGACACCGGCAGAGGCAAGGTTGCTATTAGCGATGGATGTAGCAAGAAGGTCACCGACGGCTATGCTATGGTGGCTTCTGCTAGTGTTTCTCCCATTTGGGCTTTCAAATGGGCTGCTGTGGATGTGGGCCTCTTTTTTTTTTTAGTTTTTGGATTGGGCTGTTTTGAATCCAAATGATTAGTAGGGCTTTTCTGGTAAGTGGAGACGTTGAAATTGATCAGATGGAGGAGTTATTAAAAGATGGTGGAGCTATGGGAGATGCAAGAGCATAATCCTCTACTAGCACTATTTAAGTTTCATTTGGGTCGCAAAATCTAGTTGCTCGATTGTTATATTTATTTAAACTGCTTATGGGTTTTCTAGGTTTTGTTAAAATAAATGTGCGTGAACTTTCTTAAAAGGTGGGTATACCCGGGAGTGCGAAGTTATGTTTTCTCAAGAATAGGTCATTTGTATGTCCAAAAGGATGCTTTTTCTGGGGTGTGTCATTTCTGATACTGCTTGCTGAATATATATTATAAAAGTGGATGACCTGTTTCGATTAAAAAAGAAGAAGGAAATTTAAAAGAAGAAGAAGATGAAGAATAGCTACCATTCATGGAATGATTTACACCAAAAATATCACAATCGTTTAGGACCGACAAGAAAATACCTTGACCATAAAAAACTTAATGTTAAAGAAGGAAAAACACGTTAATAAAATACTTGATATTACATACAAGAGCCTTAATGTTGAAGAAAAACATTATCTAAAAATTGCTGTAGAAAGATTATTTATTTCATATCAATTCCATAATTTTATACAGGATTAATAAGAATAATTTAAGAAAGATACACATCAAATATGATATTAAATTACTAATCAGATTGCTAATTTTAATCATATTAATTCTTTCATTCTATGTGCAAAGACATTCAATTAGGACATATTAGTCATGTAAAAAGAAAAAAAAATATGAGGTGACAGATGAGTCATTGAACCGTAATTAACAAAAAAAAAAAAAATTAATGCGGACTACAATCAATATGGGGTTTAACTTTTGAACTTTAATCTAATTTACTCTTAAATTTTTTCTCTAAAATTGACAAAATAAAACATGACATGATACCCTAGTGTCAAAAAAAAAAAAGACAAAAAAAAAGAAGAAGATGATGTAAATTAAATTTAAATTTGACTGGAAAATTCTGATGTGAAATTATGTATTTACGCGAATTTTATTTTTCTTTCCTAAATATATAGATGGTGTGTTAATTGGTAAAGAGTAGTCTCAGTATCTGAAGCACACAAAATTGACAAACGGCGCGCTCCTGTTAAATTCTCAATCGCCGAAACCAACTTTCCGGTACCGTTAACACCAGCGATCACTTTTCCGACGGGTCGCCAACCCAGCAATGGCTTCGGTTCCTTCAAAGCTCTATGCTGGTCTCTCTCTCTCTCTCTCTCTCACTGACTCCCTCAGTTTCCACAAAGGAAGTCTTCCATTGTTAATCTCTAAGCTTTCGATTCTGTGGTTGCAGATGACGTCAGCCTTCTGATGGTTTTGTTAGACACCAACCCTTTCTTCTGGCGCTCGTCTTCTCTCCCATTCTCCAAGTTCCTCTCCCACGTAATCTCCCCCCTTCCATTCCCTAAACCCTAAATCCGCTGTTTGCTTTATGATTCAAATTGAATTGAGTAAGAACTGTAAGGTGTTTTTGGTTCTACAGGTGCTCACATTTTTGAACTCGATTTTACTACTCAATCAGCTCAACCAAGTAGTGGTTATTGCTACCGGGTACAGTTCATGTAGCTACATCTACGATTCTGCTTCGGCTCCGAGCCACGGCTCTGATCAAGGAAGAATGCCTGCGCTTTGCTCTAACTTGTTGCAGAAGTTGGAGGAATTTGTGACCGAAGACGAGCAATCGCTGAAGGAAGCCTCAGCCGAAGGGATTCCTTCTTCGCTGTTATCGGGTTCACTGTCAATGGCTCTATGCTGTATCCTTTTTGTCAATGCTTGTTTGTTGCATTATAAGTTTACGAGTTAGAGTTATGTGTTGGATATAATGGTAGTCCTGAAAGTTTGTGGTAATGCTTAGTGCAAATATGGGAGTTATGTTTGAGCTAGTAAGGACAATGCTATTTTATTCCGTGTAAAGTTTGCTTAACTAGATTCGATTTGTAGATATACAAAAGGTTTTTCGATCAGGACCAATGCATCCTCAACCCCGGGTAAGTATTACTGTAGTTTGTTTGTGAACTTCTCTAGCTGATCAATGGTTCATGATTTGATGATATTCACAAATGTGTTATAGAACTATGCTACACTATTGATTTGATGTCAATCTATGAGCTGATACCATGTACATTGTAGCTCAGTTTTTTTCTCTGGTCTCAATAATAGTTCTGCAATGCAAAGAAACATGTTTAAGCCTCATAGTTATAATTGTTAGTCACCAGGTTGTAATATAATGCTGCACTTCGTTGCAAGTGATCAACACACATGGAAGTGGCCTTTTTAATAACAGAGTCATGAATTTTATGCAAATGAGGTCTATTGAAGGTATTAGGATGGTCTTTTGATACTATTTTTGCTGTTGCCTATAAGATGTTAACTCTTTCATATCTATGGTGATTGCTAAATGTGGATAGTTATGACATTTAGCTTTGGAAAATAGATGTATGTGACATTGCGTTTGTATGTCAATTTACATTCCTTTCACAAATTTTTACCTCATAAGTTGTCTTACTAACATATGGGAGACAGATTTTATGCTTGCAGGGATCGTCAGATGGACCTGACCAGTATGTTCTTTCCAATCTCTTGCATTGCTCATTTTCATTCCCATCAAAACTCTTACATCGGAGGTTTCTTTTAATGCCCCTTTCAGATATGTTGCAATTATGAATGCAATATTTTCTGCACAGCGTTCAATGGTATGCGTTTGATCCCTTTCTTGTTTCTTGAAAGCATATAGTTTTGTATCTTTTTTTATACATTAAATTTGATTGTAATGCACTTACTCTTTATCACCATTTAGTAATCCCTATTTAAAAAGTTTATTAGGTTGCAAAGCATATATAATTTTTATTTTTTTTAACCATATTAACCCTTTTTTGGTATTTTACAATTGACTTGGCTTTGACAGCCATTCTTATGAATTTTCTGAAAATGATACAAGTAATAACTTCATTTTTATTCACTGATGTAAAGTAGTGACTTACTATAATGTATGGTCTTTGAATTTACTTTTCCAAAGATGCTCATATCAGTGAAATGAATTTAAACCCAAAGATGGTCATAATCGTCTGACTTTCCATCCCATGTGCCCGCCCCCATCCCTCTCTCTCTGTCCCTTTCTCTGTGTTATTATTAGGTGTCTCACTTTGACGAAATGAAAATGTTAATTTTGTTCTACTTTTTCAGAAATCTAAACTTTGCCCTAAAGTTGTAATATGTTATTGCTTATACTTAACTAGTTTCTCTATTACTAGCAACATTCGATTCTTGAATTTGCAGCTTAGGAGCAGTCTAATGTATCAGTCATTTGCTTCATTTGCAGGTTCCTATAGACTCTTGCTATATGGGCTCTCATAACTCTGCCTTCCTACAGCAGGTAGAGAGGGTTTTTGTATCTGTGATAGATTGTTGCAGATTTTGATACGTGGTCATGTCTATTCTTATGCTGGTTTTACTGAATGCTTCTGATTGATGAGTAACAGGCTTCATACATTACTGGTGGTGTATATCTGAAGCCCCAACAACCAGATGGACTGCTTCAATATCTTACGGTAGGTTAAGAACTAATGGGGTGATGTGCAATATGTTGTTTTAACTGTTGAGTGAGGCCGAACAAAATTGGCTGAAGCTGAATAAGAATTTTAATAATTCATGAATTTGGTATAAGATCAACTAGGCTTTCTAATTTTAGTTTTTTAGTGGAACTAAACATTACAACTTCTCTCTTTCTGCTGAATATAAGCATAAATTTGTTAGTTATGGACTCAGCTTATTAATCCTCTTTTCTTTTGTGTCCCTATTTTCAGTTTATATTCAGTCTTTTATTCCTTTTGGTTTCAACTATTTAGAATAATGTATTTTTTCATATGCAGACAGTTTTTGCCACTGATTTGCATTCCCGAGCATTTTTGCAGCTTCCCAAGTCTGCTGGAGTGGATTTTCGTGCTTCGTAAGTAAACTACTTATGTTCATCCATTTTACTGTTTTAATAGTGTTACTTATTAGAAACATGGGCTTTTTCACCTCTCATGTTATTGTATAACGAGTGTTCTCCTTGTGGTGACTATTCTTTTATGAAATTATTGAAATTTGACCTCTGGTCTACTCATAAGTAATAACTCTAAGGTTCAAAGTAAAATAAAATAATAAATTGGAAATTAAGGTGTGTGCAAAGAGCTAGTATCATTATAACATTTAACATATTCAATAGGAGCAAAGAGGGCATGATATGTCCCAAAAACTTTGTGTTACAATTGGTAGGACTTCAGATGTGCTTCAGGCCTGGTTTACTGGAAACGCCAAATGCAATTTTCCTTTCTGATATGGTGTATTAGTGAGCTGTACCTATTGGTTAGTTGCAATGTAGGTACATGTATAAAAAATGGCTACAACGTGAGAGTCATTTCGATATACATACCCTGTGTATTGCCTCATCTATTAATTGCATGAATTTTGCAGGTGCTTTTGCCATAAAAAAACAATAGACACAGGCTACATTTGTTCTGTGTGCTTGTCCATATTTTGCAAGCATCACAAGAAATGTTCAACTTGTGGGTAAGTTACTTTCTCAACATACATTACAGTATGAGAGTTGATTTGTTAAACCGATTTTCCTCTGGTGTTCTTAGTATCTGGTTATCTGCTTTTCTCTGAGGCTGGTAATGACTTGTGACTAAAAACTAGGAACTCAAATCACAAGAGACAGTCACTGTTAATGTTCATTTAATTGTTTTTAGTTTCAGATAAAAGTCACTACATAATGACACACTCGACAATGTGTAACCAAATGTTTGTCTTGTATAGTCAACAATTCATTGGTTTATTTGTTAAGAAGATTGACTGAATCCAGCGATGCTTTTACAACTATTCATTTTCTCTTGATTGAGTTGTGGCTTTGGGCATCTTGCAGGTCAGTATTTGGTCAAGCCCAGTCAGAAGTTCCCTCATCAACCAACAGAAAAAGAAAGGCTTCAGACACCTGATGATTGTATCCAAAAACATTCCTGGTATCTTACTTGAATTTTGTCTATGGTCTCTGAGTTATCATTAGTCTATTGCTAAATCGTTTTTGTTCACATTTGCTGGCAGTGAGATTGAGAACTATCACAAAATCATTTTTGTTCACATTTAGCGGCAGTGATATGATATTGCTGAGAGCTGTCACAGAGCCCAAGTAGAGCATTTTTTTTTTTTGTGGGCAAAATGAGATCCAGCCACCGAAGTGAAGATTAGACCTATTTATGATTATTGTACCTGATCTCATATTAAGAGGAAGTACGGAGAATGTATACACAATTAACAGATTTATTGTGATCGTAACCCCCACCCTTTTTGTACTCTAGTACCAAATTTATTACTTTGCATTGTAGCAATTGCAATTTGTCACTCAAATAGTTCAACACTCTTTCAGGATCTCCAAAGAACACATTGGCCCTGGATCACCGTATGAGTAGAATCAATCAACATTTCAATACCATAAACCAATCATGTTGCAAATACAAGAGCGAGTGCTATTTACAATTATTTACATCAGATGGGGATTCTTATAACCAACCATACAGTGCCAAGTATAAAATATTGTACAATTCAGTTGCAAGGGAGCCCCTCACATTGCCCTCATAAGCACTTTGCTTGTTGTATGCACCCCCATCGCAGCAAGCCTTATTACAGCACGGGTCCTATATAACCTGCAATGCAAATTGGTGTGATGTTATATTCTTGAGAGGGGTTGAGAGGGGGGAGAAAAAACACTACAGTAATCGAGATGCAATTTGATTTGACAATGGTTAGGAAACAAGTCTTATGAAATATTCCAAGCAAATGTAAATGCTCTCTCTCTAACCACAATGCCCAAGGAATGCTAATACTAACATCTCAATCAAATGCAAAACACCGTATCAAGAATGTAGGCAAGAAAAGCTCACCCGGCTAGAGCAAGTCCCCAGGTGGACAGGGCATAAAACAGCTTCCCAGCATGCCAAATACCCAAAACCTTCTCCAATTTGCCCACACCACCCGTTGCTTTTGCTACAACTGCAAATTAGATTCACAAGGATGAGTTACATAGACTCACTCTCTTCTGTCAACAAAATCATAGAGGACGAGACCACATTTTCATGAGCCTTTCCCAGGAATGAACATATATGGCAGAGATCAGACTTAGAAATGATGTCTAGTTTCAAAGAAATCACCACCACATTAGATTAAAGACATCAAATTCCTAGTAGGAAAGACAAATTCCATTTACTTGATCATACATCTTCCAAGAATAAGATCTTATACATCAATCTTATTCATTCTATGCAACAAGGACAAATCACAAACCAAATGGCACAGGATTCCATATCTACGAAAGGTATAGGATTACCAATGCAAGGCGTTGTTGAGCTTGTAGAAACATGACTACCCCATGTTGGAATAACAAGTTGCTAACCTATATATTTTGGGTTTAACACACTAAACAAATTTCAAACACAGAGCCAGTTAATCCAGAAAGAACTTCAAGAAACTTACTTTTCTGCAACTCCTCCGGTGTCATATTCTGCAATTCCAATGAAGAAAAGTTAGACGACATACAAACAAACAACCAATCTGGATAGCAAGCGAAGAACTTAAGTGGATACATACCCCAGCTCTAGGGTTTGACATAATACACTTGGCCATAAAATCTGCAACCCCATCCACCACATGCTCCTCACTAACAACCACATAACTATCATTGTCGATTCCACTCTTTTCCTCAACATTCCCCGGAAGCATATCTTCCGTCACCCAAACCCACCAACTCGGTTCTTTCTGGTCAACATTGATGAGAATTTCAGCTTCCTCCAAATCACTACCTAAATAACCCAAACACAGATTAAAACAAGTCGCAATGCAAGCTACGCTACAACCATGGCTTCTTAGGGTTTAGGCATATGGAAATCGAGATAATACCTGTGGCAACCTTGAAAGGAAAGTGAATGCAATCCACAGATTTCTGCTGAAGAGCTTTAATTCTCGTCAAGAAGTTTTCAGAATTCACCGTAGCTACAAGGCGCGCATACAGCTAAACCACCAAAATTACAGTCAGAATTCCCCAAATTTCATACGAAATTGATTGAAACAGTATCGGAAATTGCTTACGTCAGGAGGGCAATCGTTCAATAGAGTAGGCGATTCAGTTAGGTTCTCGAGCAGCTTGAGATTCTGCTCCAGCGATTTCCTCAGCCGCCGATTCTCAGCTCGCAGCGCCTCCAATTCCTCGTCGGAAATCGCGCCGGCATTGGATTCTTCGTGGTTGTGCTCGTGTTCGTGGCGGAGGTGGTCGAGGTGGTGGTGACCGCATTCCATCGCCGTCCAGGCCACGTCAGCAACCTCCAGCACCGTCTTGGCGACCTCTACAGCTCCGTGTCCTCCCATCGCCGCTCTCTGAAATTCGGGACGACCTTTCTTCCTCTCTGCCTTGCCTTATCGATGAGGCCTCTTCGCTGGAAATATGAGGGCAATCTCGCAATTTACTCCTACTCCGCGGTTTTTATTGCTTCTCTTCAAACGACGCCGTGCGGGAGACGCTTTATAATGACTTATCAAACGCACCGTTTTGACCGTCGGCCTCGTCCGCAAAAACCCCTTTTCAGTCTCCCCCTTCCTTTTTCAAAAAGCCACAGAAGACGAAGAGGAAGCTTCAATCATTCGCGGAGAGAAATTGAGAGAAATTGAGAGAGAGAGAGAGAGAGAGAGAGGAGGTTAGAGTGGAATGGCGGAGGTGGTAGAAGACAGCGAGGCTCCTTTGAAGAAGGAGGAGGAGACGAGCGATATGGAGTCGAAGATATTGGATGCTATGCGGGCACGAATCCCACACTTCAAGGAACAATCAGAGTAAGTCTCTTTTTTCTCTCTCGACTTTGCTGCTGGACATGTCCGGGTTATTGTTTCGGTGATGGAAATAGGGCAAGACGAACTCTGGGATTGTGTACTGAAGTGTTGAATTTGGTTGGTTTTAGGGTTTAATTATGAGTATGATTGACTTGATTAAGAAATGGAACTGTGGTTAAGTGTATGGTTTTGTGTTGTTGTTGAGGGATTCTGCAGCTGCTGGGTTTTCTAAATGCTATTGAGGTTCATATATTGGGGTAAATAGAGTGCATTTGTGTACTTGGGGTTAGGTCAACTCTGTATTTTGGTGAAATCAAAGCACACATTTTTCACCACTAATACGCTCTTCTCTACACTTACCAATTCCAAAAAACCAACTTTGAATCCTCACAAGCATTTCCCCGTATTGGTGGATCATATGAATCTTCAACAGTTCTTGCCTAAGTACGAATGGTAAAGACCGTTCCTTTTGCTTGCACAGTTGTAGGTAAGTAAGACGGTGCCTTGAATTATAGCATTTGAACCCATACCTTTGGATCCCTGAACGATTACCAGTGATTGAAATGGTTTTAAAGGGCAGCTCAAGAAGGTCTGCAGTTCCTGTTGTACATCAAAGTGAAGTGCATTTGTATTTAGTTTAGGACAACTTGTGGATTTAGTGTTTAGTTGTTGGTATTTTCTTTTAGCTATGCATAACTCAAACATTAGGCTCTCGAAAGGATTAATGATTTTGGTAGAATTGTATAAATGCTTTTGGAAATTGGTTCAACTATATATATATATATTCAGTAAAATTGAAATGGATGCATGTAGATTAAAGGTTCTTTTAAATCTTTGGTTATGAGATTGAACATGTGAGGCGGGTCTAAGGTTGAATTATTAATTTGCTATTTTCTTAAATACAGTTCTTTGACCTTTGTGAATGTACGAAGAGTATTAGAGGAAGACTTGGGTTTGGAGCCATCTGCTTTGGATGCGCACAAGGGATTTGTCAAGGAACATTTATTGAAGGTATCATTTGTCAAGATTTTATCCTTAATTCATTATGGCTCTTTTACTTAGCCATAACATCCAACACCTCTTTTGTTTTATTCAAGCACCCTAATATGGTTGAGACTTCCAAGTAGTTTAATTTGTTCCCTTTTCATGTGATTTGATAATACTGTTTTAATCCCAGTTTTTCATTTAATCCCTACTTGTGTCAGTAGAAAAAGTTGCATATATGAATATTCTCCTTAGTTTTTATCAGGTAACATCATTTTGTAAAAAAAAAAAAAAAAAAAACACACAGATTTAATGGTCGTCAAAGTGGGAGACCGGGAGAGACTACCTGGGAGTTTTAATTCTTCTAGGGATTTGGTTTAGAAGAAACATGCATTATCTGTTACAAGGACTATTGGATTCACTTCAGAATTTCAACAATATGCAGTATTAGATAAATGAGAAACTTGGGGCCCACAGCTTTTCTGTCAAAATGTAACAAAAAACATAGGAAAATTAGTTTCCTATCTTTTGAAAAAAGTGTAAAGTTTAGGAGTGTTGGGAAGACTAATTGCATGGTTGGAGTTCTTCTGCTTTGTTTATCAGGATGTGGTGGTTGTTCTTGTTAAAAAAGAAAGAGAAAAAAAAAAGGAGAGCACATAGTGGCTGTCTCTATAGTTTCCTTTAATTAGTCAACAATTGGTAAGGCTTCCAATCAAGTAAAAAAAAATTTGCACAACAAGCCGACCTAGGAGACCAATAAAGTTGAGTTATAGGCAAGTGATGTTTAAGCAAGACTGATAATATGAACATCTTCAAATGTCATTGGCTGCTTCTATCACCATAGTGAAGAGTTCCTTACCTTACCTCACTATGTTATAATTTAGTTTTTTTTTTTCATTTTCTGATGGGAGTAATGCTTTAACGTATTCAAACCTGTTAACTGTTCATTTTATTTCTTCTATTCTAAAATCTAGTGCTTAGAAGGCGCTGGTGAGGACAATACCTCAAAGAGTTCTGGGCAGACTGATGAAAAAAGTCTGATTAAAGGGGAAGCAGCAGATTCTATTGAAGGGCATGAATCGAATAAAGGTATGAAGGAAACTAGCTCAGCAGATGAGGAGAAGGTCGAAGACTCTCCTGCATCAGATCTTCTAACAGGGCATAAAACAGTGAAATCAAAAACTGAGGGATCTAAAAGCTCCATCAACAAAAAGGCTCCAACTGAGGCCATGATAAAGTTAGCCCTTGGAAAAAGAGGTTCATATATCAAAGCTAATACCGAGTATGTTACTTCTTGTTTTAAACTGCTTATAATTTATTGATTTCTATTGCATTACTATACTGATTCTGTGTATGCTCCATCTCCTTTTGCTTTAATCTGCAACGGCATCTATACGATCACCACCACTTCTCTCCTCTCTCTCTCTCTACAGGAAGCTGACTATGGGTGAACTTCGTCGAGTTTTAGAGAAAGATCTTAAACTTGAGACATATAGTCTTGATCCTTATAAGAAGTTTATAAATCAGCAATTAGACGAGGTAAGATAATTTTTTCCTGCCAGGAGTTGCTGTACATCTACTATCTACCATTTTGTCATTGTCTAGATATATTTCTTTTGCAGGTTTTAGAATCTTGTGAAGATCCTGAACCTGTCAAAAATGTTAAGAAACCTCAGAGAAAAACAACTCCTGAGGAGATAAGTGAAGAGAGTTCTGGTCCTGCAGATAGTGAAACTGATGAGGAAGAAGATGTGAAACCTAGAAAAAAAAGTGTTACAAAAGGTAAGATGCAGAATTCTGATGGGCTAAAGAAACGGAAAAGATTGGCAAAGGAGACCAACATATCTGGAAAGAAGCGGATCAAGTCTCTTAAGGCAGATTCAGAGGAAAAAAGTGATGCAAAGGACGGTGGAAATGTGTCTGAAGATGAAGATTCTCAGCCATCTGCTGAAAAACCTGTGAAGGTCGTTACTTTGCATATCTCTGTCCATTAAAAGGATGTTGGGTTTTTATTTATTAAATCATACTTTTTATCAAAGTGCAGAAGAAAGAAGTTTCAACAAATGCTTACGGTAAACGGGTGGAGCATCTAAGATCAGTTATCAAAGCTTGTGGAATGAGGTTTTTCTCCTGTGACTTGCTTCTTAAAAAAACTGCATCCTTTTCAGTGCTTTTGTTCTGATGATTATTTTCTCTTATATAGTGTTCCCCCCTCAATTTACAAGAAAGTCAAGCAGGTGCCCGAGAACAAACGTGAAGCTCACCTGATAAAGGAGTTAGAGGACATACTCGGTCGAGAAGGGTTATCTTCCAGTCCCACTGAGAAAGGTGAGATTATTGAAATGTAGCCTTCAGTGGTTATGTGGGCTGTGTGGATATGATTTGATATAGTCTAAACATACAAGGTGCTATAAAATGGGATTCCAATAATTGAAATGGGCAGTTCACGCTTGTTCATTTTGGAAATTTTTATAGGGTATTAACATGGATGTTGTGGTTTGATGTTCCTTGATGTACTTAAGAAGGCTGAATCATAATCATTGGTTCATTCTCTTATACTGTGCATGCCAACATAAATCCCTGTAGATGCCATCAGTATTTTTGGATAGGGATGACATGGACTAGGACTGGTACAACGTAACACATAAAATCAAACTTCTCATACGCTATGGAAATTTTGAAGGTCTTAGGTCTAGTGGTTCTCTGTCAATGTTTCTTGTTTGCTTAAAACTATATTAGACATTATGCTAGTAGTGTTACTCAACTTCCATGAATTTGGTGGTGTAGTATCTCACCATCCATCTAATGTCTGACGTGCACATTCTTGCAATTGCACATCTTATCTCAGAAATCAAGGAAGTCAAAAAGAAAAAGGAGAAGGCTAAAGAGCTTGAGGGTATTGACATGAGTAATATTGTAACGAGTTCACGTAGAAGGTCCACGACTAGTTTTATACCTCCTCCCAAGCCCAAAATACCAGTTGATAGTGATTCTGATGCTGAAGATACAGATGATGACAATGATGAGGAAGAGAATGAGGTTGAGGACGAGGATAATAGTAGTAGTGATGACAACCATAGTGATAAGGGTAAGTGTTGGTTCAAAACTTCATATCATGTGCTTCCTATTATAAATGGCATCTAGGGCTATGAGGGTAATAGTTTTGTAATTTATATGTTGCTTCTGCAGTGTAAATACAATTTTTGGATTGGGAAATTATCTTTTAATTATAGCTGTAATTACCAGTTTTGAATTCCTATTTTGAAGTGGTATTATTAGCATACATATACATTACTGTGCTGTCAGTGGATTTTAGTGTTTCAGTTGCATTCTTTAGCTAACACCACTGAAATCTTACAAAATATTTCCTTTATTTATGCAGATGATGGTGATGATGACAGTGATTAAATTTTGCAAGGAGTAGATTTGCAGAATACTAGCAAAGGAGATTTAGTTTCTGTACTATTGATGTACAATGTAGACCCAGTATAGCATTATTATGGTTGTGAGACCAAATAGCAGTGGTGAAGTTTCACTGGCAACCTTCAGTTATATTACCTGTAAACTACGGACAGGAAATTGCTGTCTTTGGTGGTTAAGAACAATGCCCGTTACTTTTGTAAGACTATATTTTCAGTGTTCGGAAAGATTGATGTGACCTGAGTTAAGGTGAAACGAAAGCCGTCCGATTTGTTATTAGCTTGGGTTTCCTATAGATCACTGCTCCTTTCTAGTTTTTACGTTCTTGTTGTCTCAGCAAATCTAGTCCAGATCGAGATTCTAACAGTGTTGAAGGATTGAGAATGCACAAGCAAATGAGCAACCGGGGGGGGGCATGTATATTAGTCTTTTTGGGAGAGGCAGTAATAAAGCTCGATATGCGGTTTGAGCACACAATTCAGTCTACAATGGGCTATGTAAAAAATTTAAGATGTGGCTACTGTCATCCTATCATTTTCTTTGTTAACTTTATTTATTTTTTACATCCTATATTTTAATTTTAATTATTAAATTTACTTATCTAATTCACTTTTTTTTTTATGACATATCCAATTAAAAAGATTTTTTTTAATGAAAATCTTTTATGGGCTATCTTTTATTTAATTTATACCAATAAAAATACTAAATATATATTAAAGTTTGCTAATAAAATCATAATCTAATTTATCTCTATTTTTTTCAATTTTTTCTTTAAGTTTTAATGTTCATTTATTCCAATCCATGTCAAAAGATTAGTAAGTTAACTCACTTAACTGCTATGAGCAATAAAGATGAGATCGATTTTTTTTTTAAATTTCGTGTTTTAAATTTTTACTTTCGGTGTTCACAAAGGATATTTCAAAGATTTTGATGAAGTTAATGAATTAATTTTTACTTTCGATTTCACTAATGGTTTTGTGAATTGAATAACGAATTAACGACAATCAACAAAAAGACAAAAAAAAAATAGTAAATTCAAATTTGGGTGGAGAAGATGAATATTGATGTTATCGAATGCGAAATTAAGTAATCTTTGTATTTAATTAATTTTTTATGTATTTATTTTTCCTTATAGAATTGAATTTTAGAAAATTTGTTTATTTCTTAGTCATTTTGCACTTGGGTATTATAGTCATTCAATAATTCAAATGTTTGTAGGGTGAAATTAAGAAAATAGTATGGTGGCAATAGACGCACCCAAACTTTATTAGTCTTTGTCAACACCAATTTTTGTTAAAAATAACCCGCACAAGCACAAAATTTTGGGGACTTGTAGAATATGACTTTTAAGGATGTTTTGGAATCAAAAGCTCGTAAATTCATCGAGTTTACTATTTTTTATGATTTTTTTTAAAGTTGAAAACCAAAAAAATAATTAAAAAAAAAAATAGAAGAGGACCAATTGTCTACCAATGCATGTTTGGCTATGAAATTCATTTTTTGTTTTTATTGACCCTCAATAAAATTTCTATTAAGGATTAAAAACCTTTATTTTGACATAAATGTTTACCAAAATTAAATGAAGAATTGGCTAATGCGTAAGATATACATAGACATTGTGAAAGAAGATTTAGATACAAAGGAAATTGAAGAACAAGGATTCCTCACAACACTGGCGAAACAAGTAAGAAAACATAAATAGCAACGTGTTGCTACACCACAAACAAAAAAAATTGTCTGATTATATTGATTTTGTTGTCTTCTTTGTGCAGTACTTTGCAGCTCTGGATGCAGAAATCAAAATGAGAAGAGAATTTAGTATTTGGATCTCCCAATTTTTTGAGTTTACAATTTTTGTTCAAAAGATGGCTAATTTTCATTGGTTCAGGTATGAGTTGGCGAAGGATTAGGCCGTGGATAGCAAGAAGATTAAGTATATGGTTTTTCCGATGGGATCAAGCTACTTAATTGGTTTTTTCTGGTATGATTTTCTTGATATTGGGTTTGGGTTTTAGGGAATTAGTTTTGCCTCGTATCATTTTGTTGGGTTTTAGGGGTTAGTGAATTGTTTAGGCCCTTAACGTTTTAAAAAATTATTTTTTAAAAACAATTTTGAAAATAAAAACGAGAAAATGAGATTGTACTTTCCAAATTTGAAAATGTGTTCAATAGTTTAGTGTGGAAAAAATTCTCCATATTTTCTAAACTATGAGAAGGCAAAAGTGAAAACGTCAAATTGTTGTTTTCAGTTTTTCGGAGTAAAAATTAAAAATATTTTCAATTTTCACATTTTCATAAATAAGTCGTTGAACACATTTTCATTTTCTAAAATGAAAAGACAGTTATGAAAACGTTATTGAACACTACCTTAGTGTTTTGTCTGTGGCTTGCTTTTTGATGGCTCACTGTGCTTCCAAGTTTAATATATTGTTAAGACCTAAAGAATGTATCGTTTAAATTGTTTAAAAAAATTGTTTAAATCTAAATATCATTGACATAATATGGATTCTGGTCACCATTACAATCTTGTATATCTCATATAGTGTTTGATATTATTGTTTTGTACTGGTGTCGCTTGCTTTTTGATGGCTAACTATGCTTCCAAGTTTATGATATTGCTAAAACCTAAAGATTATGTCAGAACCCATCCCGAAAATCCTTTTAAATTTTCAAGATGGACTCTGCGGGGCCCACTTTTAAGAAAAATTCGACAGAACTTCCCTTAAAAGTGGACAACCCAACCTGTGAGAAAAACGACAAAAACAAATTTTTCTAAATCCAAGATCCCACAACATGCAGTCATCCTATATTTCACAACCACCACAAGTTATTAAGCAAAACCCAAGCGTAAAGGCAGTAAAATTTATACAATACAGCCTGGGGTTCTAATCTTCAACTCCATAAGTAAAACACGTCTCTGACAACGAGATTAATACACAATAACAATAAGTCTCTTAAGGTTATCAGAGCAATCTACGATAAAATCAAATATATTACATGAGGTAGGTTAATATTAACCTACGAAAGGCAAGTGGCAGAACTGGTGCTAAGCCTCGATCCCACGCCGAACAGCAACACTGCGAACTGGGCAAAGGAAACCGAAAAGCCCAGGGGAAAGTAAGTGATAAAACATTAGTTGTGAGTGGACAAAAATATCTAATTAAGAAAGAAATGTTTCTCACTTTCCCACATTTATTGTTTAGAACGTTCTTATGCATGCAATTGGGAACTAAATGTTTTTAAATCACTTTCATGACTAAGCCAGCCCCGCTGGCTTAAGGGAAGTTCGACCGACTCTGTTAGTCGGACGAATAAATAAATAAGTAAATAATTTAAAAGGTATGAGGAAAAACGTCATCACCATATAATAAAATAAAATGAGCCGCTAAGGCTCGGGTCGGAGTGTCCCACACTCAAGAGCATCCCATGCTCGGCTCTACTCACCCACTAACACAAAGTAAGTAGGGAGGAGTACCAATAGGCTAGCTAGCAATAAAGTATATCGACCCAGGTATGGTGGGTAAAAGTAGGGAGGAGTACCAATAGGCTAGCTAGCAATAAAGTATATCGACTCAGGTATGATGGGTAAAAACCATATGAAAATCGAGAATTTGTGAGATTTCCTCGAAGTCTCACAAGAAAGGAACTTAGTCCAACGACGTGACCCCGCACGCCAACATGATTCAAAATTATGAATCAATATACTAAAATAATGTAAGTTTATAATCTCGAAGAAATCTTCCATTTTCGAAGATTTTTCGAGAAACCCGAATCTATTAATAAATAATGATACTTTCATTTTCAGAAATAATCTTATCGAAGATTATTTCTAATAAAAAGTTCGAAATGGAACATAACCACTTCTAATCGGCAATTTGAACCATAACTAATTTCATAATCAGAAATCGAATAATATGCTCATTAAATAACATATACTTTAAATAATTTCGTAACTTAGAAAATTTAATTGCATGCATGACTTTAAAATCAAACGTCCACTCACCGTATACGGCTAAGCTTGCCGTCGATCCGAACCCTCTTCGTAGGAATTCTCCTCACGTCCTGTACAATATAACGTTCATAAACCAATAAGTACAGGACGGATAAAAATTAAATCCACCAAAACCAAACCATATCCCAATTGTTATTATTTACTTAAAAATCTCCAATTTCACTTTTCTAACTTCATTTCTTTACTTTGAGATTCCGATTAAGGAATTCCGATACATGGATTATCCGTGAATTAATCAATGAATTTCACACCATAACGAAAACCATATCTACACTTCACGAAATTAATCCGAGGTCACCAATATGGAAACTACATTATATCAACGATTAAATAGTCAAATTACGACAGTCAGAAACCTGCCCTACACCACCTCACGCGCCGCCCACAGTGGCGGCGAGTGGCGGTTACTCGCCGGAATCAACCTCCTCCTATGGCCACCAAATTTCATCCACAACATCAATTCTACTCACTGGTCATTTCATTCAACCACAACACATCCAAATAACAATCAAAACCAGTCGAAATCAATGAATGAACATAAACCCAGAAATTTTCCAAGAACCCTAGAATTTCAATTCAACAATTCGACTTCTACACAGCAAATCGAGACACAAGGCCATAGGGGAAATGATCAGTGAAGAAAACCGAACCTTCGACACCGGTTTGGTGGCCGGAGACGACCGAAATCGCCGGAAATCGCCGAAAAACCCAATCTGCTACAGTGAACTTCGTGGCTCAATTCCGAGCTCCTCCGGTCGAGATACCGTGAAATGCGACCATGGGCATAACGAGGAGGAAGAGGCGAACCTAGGGATGTCTGGGTTTCGTCGTGGGGCGGCCGGAATCGAAGGAACTTAGAGGAGGAGGATTCGGCCGAACTGGAGGAGGAAGAAATCGGGGGAGAAGAGAGAGAAAAGGCCGGGTAAGTTTCCAAATTTGGAAACTTACCACAGTAACTTTCTATTTAAAGAACTTACTATGAACAGTAACCGGGAATAGTAAATTTAGTTTTTCGCTTATAACTTTCGCATACTAACTCCGATTTTTACGAACCACGTATGCATGTTCTCGGTTTAACATCCTCTACGACTTCCATGAAGAACATTTTCTCAAATTATGACCCGAACAAAAAGTCAACTTTTAGGGCCACTAAAATCATATAACGGAGTAAAAATTAAGTGTAACTGACATTTACCGTCAAATTAATAAAAATCGAAATTCTGGGTTCGGGACGTAACAAATTATATCTTTTATATTGTTTCAATAACATGCATGTTTACATATACATATCATTGACATATTATGGATTCTGGTCACCATTACAGTCTTACATATTATAGTTTTGTATTGGTTGGTGCCTTCTGTGTTTTATTAAATGCTGAAACCTAGGATTGGGCACGGGCCGGTTACTGACTGATACCAAACCCGATACGGAAAATATTATTTGGGACGGGCCGGGACGAGATTACAGTTTTTCAAAGTTGGTACCGAAGGTACCGAAACCGATCGGGATCGGGTTGGGCCCGAGCCCAATTCGGGATACCAAATTTTTTTTTTCTCATACACTTTAGTATCCAAAATTTCCAGATTTCATTCATTCAGGATGCAGCTGATGAGATGACATATGAAAATATCTATATTGCGTGACACTAATTTCAAGTGTAGAGGACATTGAAACATAAGAAACTAAGTAGATTAAGTACTAAGAGATCATCTTCCAAGTGAATTAAGGAAAAAAAAAAGTGTTTCTGTGACCAGAACAAAAAAAATAAAAGAAGAAGTGTTTCTTCCATATCAAAATCCAAATACAACTCAAATATTAATTTTTACACATCCAGATCTCAACTTTTACAAACCTAGATCTCAAGAAAAGAAGAAAATAAAATTAACCTGTAGATACCACTTCTTCCATAGAACATGCACAAATTGACAAAACTCAGATCTTAAAAAAGATAATTAAAATCCATAGGAACAGATCTGGAAGACGTTCCTTGTGGGTGGTGCAACGATTGTGGTGCCCCCGAGCCCTGAGGTTGACTGAAGATGGTTGTGGGCCGAGGATGCCGAAGTGCAGTGGTGTAGTGGTGATGTCTTTGAAAAATAGAGGCTGAACAAAGGGTGAGGAAAGAAGGGCTGAATAAAGGGTGTAGGAGAGAGAGCCAGAGAGGGGTGAAAACGGACGAGGAGAGAGAGGGAGAAGAAAGAAAAGAAACTGGGGAGAGAGGGCCAGAGAGAGGTGAAGACGGAAGGGGGAGGGGGGGAGAGGGAGAAGAAAGAAAAGAAACTGGGGGGAGAGGGAAGGGGGAGGGGGGGGGGGGAGAGGGAGAAGAAAGAAAAGAAACTGGGGGGAGAGGGCCAGAGAGAGGTGAGGGGGGGGGGGAGAGGGAGGGAGGGAAGAGAGGGAGAAGAAAGAAAAGAAACCGGGAGGAATAAACTAATAAAGGGTGAGGGAGAGATAGAAACAAGACATAAAAGAAAGTAAGAGTGACTACTCTCAGATAATATAAATTATACATATTATATATTAGGGTCCTTTTAGTGAAGGATCCTTTTTTTTGGTCTTTTCTAGGGATATGACATTAGACCAACTTTTCGATCATATTTTGCATCACAGCCGTTCAGTTTTTAGGTCCAAATGTATAGATCACTTCTATAAATTTTCGACCAATTTGATGATAGTAAAGGCATCCAAAACTGCAATTTTCCATTATAAACACGAACGGTTCCGGTTTGACAGATTCGGTCCGTTCATGTAAATTGTAGTTTTGGATGCTTTAAAGATCACCGATTTAGCTGAAAATTTGCAGAAGTGATCTACACATTAGGACCTAAAAAATAAACGGTTGAGATGTCGAAATATGATCAAAAAGTTTGTCTAATGCCTATCCCTATAAAAGACAAAAAAAAAAGGATCCCTTAGTGGAAAGACCCTCTATTATATATATATATATATATATATATATATATATATATATAAATCAGTACGGGACGGGCCCAAACGGGACATAGAAAATGAGAACCGAAGCTCATCCCTTTTTTTGGGACGGGATCGGGCCTTCGGTTTTGGATGCCCAGCCCTACCGAAACATGTTTACTTTTCTGTTGCTTTAATTCCATTTCTTGTAATGATAGGCAGAAAGACATTGTTGTATGTTCGAGAAGGGAAGAGAGGGAGCCGCTTGAGGCATTTCATTGTCCCAAGCCTATTGTCCCAGTTAGGCACCCAATAAAAGTGGAAAAAGTGAGAGAGGATGGAGCACTGAACTTTGTTGGCAATGTGTATCCACACGTTGATTCAAATTCCTATGCACTCCACAAGATGGTCATGCGTCTTTTGGGCAAAGAGAATATGCAAGGAGGGCTAGCAATCAACATCCACAATTTGGTTTACTTCCATTTATTAGGCAAGAATCATCATTGTATGGCACTTCTTCATCATTCTCAGTAAATAAGAAGGGCTCAGTGTTCGAAACAGCTGGTGGATTGGGAAATGTTCCTCATCTTAATGACCAAAGTACGCGTGTACGAAATGGATCCTGCACCCTTCTTGGTTATTGTGAATGGTAAAGAAGTGCCATACAATGATGATTCTTGCTTGTGAAATTGAATGTGTACCCTTGTGATCATATGTGATAAGAATGCATAATTACTGCTGTAGTTTTAGTATTTTCTGTCTCTGCTGGTTTCACATTTTTGTATCACTTTGAAACCCTTTGTTGGTATGGCACAATTTCCAGTACATTGAATAGTTCATAGGTAGTATATTGGATAGTTCAAGTGTGTTCAAAAAATTTAATACATGGGATGCTTTGCTACTGTAATTGCTATAAAGTTGTGCTGTAGGGCTATTTCTTGTGAAACACAGGAATTACTTTCTAAAACTCAATGATTTAACATTGGAGTATCTTAAGGGTAACCCTACGTTCCGAAGAGATACTTTTCTTTCCTCGTTGTTCCCAGTAGTTGCCAGGCCGAATTCCCCTGTTTTGCCCAATTTCTTGCTCTTTTCTTTCCTTTCATCTGTTTTACCTTCTCCCTTGATCCAAACGACCGAAGTGGATGATGTCACGTCCAAGCTTGCAGCTGCTTTGGCTATCAAGGGGGAATGATTCCCATCATGAGGATGTTGTTTAGGTATTGGCGGAACCAACCTACCACTGGCTGGTGAGGTGGCTAGTTTAGGTGGAGCCGGTGAAGTTGGCGGCGAACTATTTCATGGCACAGATCATCCAGGTTTGCCCCGTCATTGATTATGGTGTGGTGATCCCTGAACGGCCAAATGGCCACTTCCTCTTCCGAGTTGTAAAAGCAAAGGGTTTTAGCAAAATCACCATGGTATTACAGATCGGCATTTCTAGTCTTAGCTGGTAATGATAAGGTGAGTGAGGTCCTTGATGTGCCTCTCAATCTCTTGTCGATTTGGGTTCAAATCACTATTCTGCCTCTTGCTTTCACCGCAACGACTTGGGCTCAAAAGGTAGCCTTGCTTTTAGGCTGAGTTGTGCACGTCGAAGAGAAGAGACTTCGACGTAATGAGGAGGTAAAGGTGTTGGCAGTGCTGAGCTTGGATCGAGCTCTTCCGATGCACTTTAGGTACCCTTTTTCAGATTCATTTGCTAAGGAGCTTGATTTTGGATATTTAAACATCAGCGGTCTGCACCTGCTCCTCAAAAGGTCCTACCACCGAACTCATCAGGTTCCTTACTTCAACAACCTCTTTAGTCTCCGCCTCCAGTGAACCCACCGCACCATCCAAAACCATTTTACCTCCTTCAAATCGAGTCCCACAGCCCACCAGCACTGACAAGACAACAAAATCCAAAGGTATTCTCACTAGTCTAGGTCGAGAAATGACCTTCAGTACCATCAGCAGCGCCACCTGCAAAGCACCACTACTAATCCCTACACCAGATAACACAGATCCCCCAATATGATTCCAATCCTCCGTCGGAGAACCACCATAGCTTAAAATATCCACAGACCAAGCACAAAAAGAGGTGGTAATGGGGAGGCTTCTTCCCTGCTGAAGAAGGACAGATTGGGTTCTGTTGACACTCCCGGTTTGCCAGGTCATGATGGGATATTGGAGGGAGTCGTGAAACCAGCTGTTGTTATGTCTGCATCTCCTGACTCTTCTGTGCAGAGAAAGCGTTGGATGTATGCAACAATCTTCAGTTTGGTTCTCAGATGAGAGATTTGGGAAGAAATCACCCCTTACCTTTTGCAATCTGGGGTGGGGAAGAAGTCATCCCTCCTCTTAAGGTGGGAAGTTTAATTTGGGGATAGCCCAAGGTTATTTCAGCTGATAAACGTAGAGCATTACTCTCCAGGCTTAAAGATGAGGCTCTCTCTACTACTCCTTGAAGTTTATTTTCTAGTTCATGTTTTCTTTAATTTTAATAATGAAATGGAACTCGGTAGGAAAGTAATTAGGGTCCATTTGAGGAATTTTTTTTAGTCTCCTATTTTTGCTCTCTACTTGTTTGAGCGTGCTGTGTTTGTCAGTACAGTGTTACATCTAGGTACTCATTTTACGGGGCCACATACATGGCGAGTTCCTTTATAACTTTGTTGACCGAAGTAATGAAAAGTGTTCTCGTAAAAAAAAAAAAAAGACAATGATTTTATTTGATCTTTTACTTTTGTGTAGTAAATTGTAATGAGTCTATAAACAATTTCCCGGTTGTACTTGGGTCTTATGGTATTTGGTGTAGGTTGCCTGAAGTTTCAAATCAAGTTGATACCATACTATCATGGACGGTGGACCAGCGTTTGATTCACAACTCTCCCTCCCTTCTACACCTTCTCTTGCCACCCTTCCCGTGTAGTCTACTCGAAGTGATATTGGGATTTTCAAAATTCATGGAGATTTTGCTGGTAACAGATCCCATTCATATTTCCAAAAAAGAAAAAAAACTAAGCATTTTGCTTGAGTAGCTAATATAATTGGAACAACTACCATTTTTATTTAACTCTAGGCATGCTTAACTTTTCTTCACCCTGACTTTTTCCTAGCACTAATCCTTGGCTTGCATTACATCTCAAAAGGTAAAATTAAAGCACAGATATGTTCCATGTAGCAGGGTCATGAAGATTTTGCACACCAAAGAAGAAGCCTATTTTTTTTGTGAGGAATCATCAAGCATATAACTTGGAGAGGTCTTCAGATAAAGCCTTCCGAAAAAAAGACGTAATTTACAATTTTGTGAAAAATATAAGTCGTGAATATAAGTCCAATGTCTTCTTGTGAAGTGTTTTGGCTATGTTCAGTATTTGCTTTTTCATGCTACTATTATGCTACGATCTAAACCAAAACAGAGATACTGCAATTTACAATTTGTGAAAAATATAAGTCGTGAATATTAGAAAAAAACCGAAGGTTCAGAAAATTTAAAATGATGGTGATCAGCTCTCCTAACCTGGTAGCAAAGATCAGGCCTTTGCTTAAAAGTGGGCTATAGTGAAAAAAAGACGTGAGGTGCTGTGATTTATGTGGTTGGACACTTGGACTCAGGGCGCAACAATGATAACTCATTTTTCATTGGTAAATAGAATCGGCACAATAGTGTTTACTGTTTAGGGTAGCTTTTAAATGAGATTCAACATGAAATGGTGCTGGGTAGCTTTTTACTAAAGTACTTTTTGACAAATAAGTACATTCAATACCAAAGTATACAGTAATCTACGTGAAAAGCCGAAAAGGCAACGAGCCCATAGGGTGTGGAATAAGTTCGTACATCTCACGGTGACTCTTTTCAGCTGACTGTAATTGTACTAATGGGATGACTCCTGTTACATGCATAACAATTCAACATGAACAAGAATTCAAAATGACGGTTATGAATATCACAGTGCCATCATAAGTAAACGAAAGGCTACACATAACCACAGATACTGTTTTCTCCAAGGCTCTAACCACACTTTTTATAAGAATTTATACATGAACAATTGTTCCGTTAGATGATGGCCTGTAAAAATCATCGTTCCCATTTGTTCCCGGCCTCATGAAGCAGTGAGCTCCCTCTCTGAAATGATCCGCCTCACTTCGTTTGCAAGATCCGATACATGTTTGTCTTTGCATTCTGTGGCAAGAAAAAAGTCAAACGAAAAGAAGAAGTTCTAATGTAGCATACATAACCAAGATAAATTCATGGGGCACCAAATTAACATAATTACCAAATTGAAGAAGGGCCTCTTCAAGTTTAAAAAGATACTCTCTATTAGGTCCTGAGGGGCCTTTCGCCTGAACAATCTGTCTGCATAATAGGAAAACTACGAATATCAAGAATGATCTATATCTGAGGATCATACTCCAGAGTGAAGGAAACACCAAATTACTGGAAAGGATTAATTATAGTTAAAGCCAGTGTTTAGCTTATGATTGGCAACTGATTAAAGACTTAGGCTATGGATTACTTAATTAATCAACATCACAGTGACCCAAATAAAATTGATGGTATCTGATCATCCATCAACAAGCAAATTTCAAATAACTATCCATCATAATATCAAGTCTCAATCTCTAATGTAAGCTAGATTTGGAGAAGCAAAATGCTCCTTACTTCATTTGGGTTTTGAATACTTGGATTAATCATTTAACCAAATAACAGCTTGGTAGATGAAAGTTACATACTTGGCAATATCTTCAATGGATGCAGGACCCAAATAGTTCACATTAAACTTTTTATCTGGAGAGGCAATGTATCTAAATGTAAGAGTGTCAGTTCCCTTATGGTTTGAATAAAGCAAATCAAAAACATGTTTAAGTTTTTGGTGACTTTCGGTACTTACACCATTACTCCTGAAAGAGCTGGAGTCATAGCCGTCGGCTCCTGGAAGAAATATCAATAATCCAACTTATGTAAATGGTCAAAATGCTAGAGTACACACGGAGTGATCATAAGGGGTTCTTGACTATAAGACTTACAGTAAAGAAATCAAGATAAGCCTTCTTGTCATACTGCTTCTCCCTCACTTCTAAGTGCTGAGTAATAATGCCATAGAAATCAAGTTGTGTAAGGAGACCATAATTGTGAGTGACGGAATGACAAAGTGTGCATTGGAAATCAGTCAAATCACCATTCTCAAACTCCCACAAGAAGAAATAGCAAAACAACAGTAACAAGCACAAATTGATAAAATCATTGCAAGATTTCTAGGGATCACCGTCACCAGAAGGATTTGGACCATTTGATGTTATCAAGCTTCAAGTAACAAAGATAACCTTGACACAGCTTTGATAAATATTTGTCATCTTAATTCTAAGGTTGCCGTGCTGGTTTAAGATGTAAGTGGGTTTTGTTAAACTTGGTTACCTATAGGTGTTATGTAGAAGAATTTTATTATAGCAAATGCAGGCACGCAAGCGCACGAGCACAAAAAACATGTTTACAACAGAAAGATAGCAGCTTTTGTAGCTAGAAAACATGAATTAGTTTACAATGAAGATTAACCTTAAGATAAGAGTTTACCTCTAAAGCAATTTCTTGATCTTCCTTCTTTGAGATCTTGTAGGCAGCTCCCCACTAAACTTACAAAAGTAAAAACAAACATTGAAGTTGTATCCTGGTCTAATTTGCTAATAATTTGAAATTCACAACGAAATCATCACACCGCCACTAAAAACTAGAAACTAAATGTAACATACATCCACTAATTAGAGCAACTCCAACAGTTTCCCTATAATTTTTGTATTATAAGGAAGCAAAAGTCAAACCTTTAACATATTTTTTTTCTCCAACTCCAACAGATTCTCTAGTTTACAGTAACCTATAAAATCTCCATATTCTTCTTTAAAATTTTGGAGTTTGCTGTAAATATAGGGAATTTGGTTTTCTCTCTCCTCACTTTCTCTAAAACTTTCTCTAAAATAGATATAGTTATAGGGAATCTGTTAGAGCAAAAGAGACTCAATTTTCCCTAAACTAGAGAAAAATCAAAATATAGGGAATCTGTTGGAGTTGCTCTTAGAAGTTGTTATCTTTCATGGTATATTGAAGAAACAGCATTACATTTCTCATCAAAAAATCAATGACATTAACATATGTTTTATGTTTGAGAGAACAAACGTGAGACATGAGAAACAAGCAATGTGATTTCTACGACGATACATATGTCTGACTAATACAAAACACCAAACTGAATCTGTAAATGGGTATTGAAGTTATTGAAACAACTTACACAGACTTCCCCCTCTGCAGGTTCCAATGTGACTGTTCTTCCTGGAAACTCAGGAGTCCCTCTATGGTCAGTACTGCCTAATAAGAACACACCCATATCAGCAAACATGAATATATTGAAGAAATCATAACTAAAACACAGAGAGAGAGAGAGAGAGAGACCTTGGTAGAAGACACGGCGATAGTCTTTGATGAATCCGACGACGCGTTCATCGAAGTTAAAGCCAGCTTTCCATATCAAAGAACCATAACCAAATACCCACATGACCATTTTTTCCCCGATCAGAATCTTACAGCTTTTTCAGCAATGAGTTTCTGTCGGAAGGCTGAGGGGCGATGACGAAGGAGAGTGGCCCGAACTTTGTGTTTGGTGACTTGGTTCAATGATACAAGCGCAAGCGCATCCCAAATAACCAATTACTAAGAGACACGATGCTACTACTATCTGTGTACTTTGCCATCTCATTTCTAGCAAATGGAAATTTGGCATTTTATTTCCCGTATGGTTCCAATTTTATCGGATGTCTTCAAAGGGACAATTTGGCATTTTATTTCTAAAATTTGGATAGGTAAAATGTGCCTACAATTTATCTGATGGTAAAACTGTCTTATTGTATGTAATATTTGTGTGTCTATATGTAGACATGCATAAATTGAGTGCTTAAAATACCAGACCAAAATTACAATCTTATTAAAACATATGAATACAAAAAGACTTTTAATAATCTAAGTTTATAAATTGTTCATATAGCATGCAATTTAACATATAACCGCTTTTTATATATTAACATGATGATCTTCTATACTTTAAGTTTGTATCAATAATTTTTTGTTCTTCTACGTCAACTTTTTTTATATTTATATCAAAATAGAAAATTATTGTTGAAGGAAGTCGACATGATGTGTGTCTCTTCAAATTAGAGTTTAGTCCTAGAGTTGTAATTGTTTAGACCTAAAATGAGCATTTTGGCATGACAAGGCACGTCTTGGAGAAATCGAGCCAATATCAGTGGCTCAAGCTATATATTGTCGACAAGTTCGAAATATATATTTAGAGGCTAAATAAAGCCTACTATGGAAGCGTGGAAATGAAAAGTCAACTTTAACACATTTTCCTACTTCAGCTAGGAGAAACCGAGCTAAACAAGGAAGGAGGGGCGGCAGACTAACCATCCGAACTTCAAATGAGTTGAAACTTTCCAGATTCATTCTAGACATCCCAATGATTATTTCTTATGAAGAGTGCTAGAGCTTGTTCGAAGTGGAAAACCTTCAAACAATCAGTCCAATTTTCTGCAGAAGCAAAACTGGAAAACTGGACCTGTAAGGAGTCCAGTAGCATTTTCGGCCCAACCACATGGAAATAAATTCTGAAATTTTACCACAATAATCTACATCCATGGTGGATCATTTCATATGAAGAAGTCGAAATTTAAATATGAATTCTGAGTGGAGATAAAAATTAAAGGAATAAATAAGTGTTAATGAATTTGGCCTAACCAAATCCACTAAGTGTTAGTGAATTTTGCCTAACCCACTATGATTTGTTTAAAGGCCAAATAGTGTTGCTTGGAAGCCTATATATAGAGGCTACAACAAGTATCATCACACCAATTCACTCATCAAAACATCTATAAGATGATCTAAGTTCTCTCTAGAGCAACCTCTCTAAGAGCAATTCCTCTCCTTCTCTTTCTCTTATCGGTGATCACACTCCAAGTTCTAGTCTCCTTAGGAGCCAACTTTCAGTACCACCAAACCCTCTGTCAAGTGCTTTGGTCCTAGTCTCCTCGGGAGCCGACTATAGTACCACGACCACAACGGTTGCGGAACCAGCCAAGCAAGGGTAACGCCCTCGCAAACCAGCCAAGCTAGAGTCACGCTTTAGCAAGTTCTCCTCACTTCCCAGTGGTTTTCGCTCTGCTCGATCTACAACATCGAGTATCGATTGTGATTTTGAAAAGGCTCAGCAAAAGTCCTCGCCACGAGGCACAAAGAATCCCACGACGAGGTTGGTGCTCTCCTCGTCCACAATTGCTCAGAAGAAGTCAGGTCAAGGGACACCCCCGACTACCGCACCCGAACGGTGCTGGCACGCCCACGCAAGAAAAGAGACTGTTGACCAGCTCAAGAAAAACTGGAGCCAAACATTTTGGCACGCCCAGTGGGACCTACTGCGAGCTGTAAACCACACCACTATTAAGAAGATGAGGTTGGTAAGGGGTTGTGAATCATAACGGAATAGGTGAAGTCTCTTTTGTTAATATTGACCTAAACTCCTTATTGGTGCCTAGTTCAGGTCCATTAAGGTTAAGGGCGGTTTTTATTAACACTTGTTGAACTGTCTTCACACTTATGATCTTTCTCATCTTAGTAAGTATAGCCTATGTGAAATGGTGTCTAGAAAGGGGATAACGTTCATAACAGGCTATTGAATCCAGAAGTGCGTGCAAATGGGCCTAAACCACTATGTGGGAGTAGTTCATGCCAAAATGGATTCTGCCTCTTTTGTTCGCCCTCCCCCACCTGGCCATTTCAGTAAGGTTGCCCAAAGGATTTGAAAGAAAGTTTGTGTCTAGGCGACTATACTTGGGCCGCAGGTCTAAATCTTGATTCACAGTGTCTTATTGAATTCAGCTACTTATTGAATTCAGACTTCCAGAAGCCATTGGGAAGTCAAGCATAAACCCTTATCAAAAGGTTTACGTTAACTGCCCGAAACATAAGACCTCCAGTTACAGACCGCACTCGCGTGCAGACTGTCGTGGTCTTTCCGAAGAACAGGTAATCCAAAGATTTTCTTCTCACCCTTCATCGACAGAGATGTCAACTGAACGAGGAGGAAATAGACATCCTACTACTGAAGGCGAGCAAGTTCCTGCCGCCCAGCCTAATCAGGCTGGCGATACATCTAGCATCACCCAGGAAGCCGCGAGCGCAGTTACAACTATTGACTTTGTGCCTATTCTCGTTCCAGAAAATGCGACCATAGAAGAGCGGCTTAATATCCTTCAACAGAATTCTGCCGCATACCATGTGAAGATGGAAAAAGCCTTTGCGGAGGACCGTCGACGGCTTGATGAGTTCACGATCTCGATCAAGAGGCTTGAGCTAGGGGCCCAACAAACACAAGGGCAATTGGATGGCATGAACCAAAAAATGCAGAAGAACCATGAAGAGCTGTTGGTCGCAAGCAAACACATTGCTTTGGAAGTCTCGACGATTCGCAAAGAAGGATCCAACGTCGTAACCCAGGTGGCCATGCAGAAAGCTGACCTCGATCAGGCCAGAGAGGTTCTACATAAAACACTGGGAGATCCTAGTGCCATTCTAGGCTCTCTAGGTCAGTCCCCTATATCTGCTAAGTACATACCACCAAATGCTCGCTGCGGCAGTACATCCATATGCGCTACTGCCGCATCAGTCAGAGGTAAAGAGACTACTCTGGCAACGGGTGGGAAGAACAACGCCGCGTCATCAGTCACGTAAGGGACCAGGACTTTGAAAATCAATGATGGGGCCTTTGTTGATCATAGCCCGTTTCCCCAATATGATAGTGACGGAGTTGAATATGTGCACCACGATCCACCTCCAGCAAGCCATTATGGTATCGATCGGGTTGAAAGTCCAGCGAAGGTCACCGTAACCACAAAGGGTCAGCCAGCAGTGGGTTTTGCGTCACAGACGTCAACCCGACATAAACTGACCCACGGAGGCGGCATGTCTTTGGTTAATCAAGCTTCACAGGCACCACCGTTGATCTGGTCAGTTGAAGATACAGTGGTTCACCCACCTCCTCCTGATCCAAGATATGTAAGGAGAGAAGAGGTAGAAGCAATGATCAGGGCCGCGAACCAGAGGCCTAACTTGGAGGAGGCCTACCAGGGGCCCTTCCCACCGCATATTACACAGACACCTTATCCTAGGGGATATAAGAACATTACGTTCTCTACTTTCTCGGGAGAGGAAGTCGAAAATGCCGCAGCCCATTTGGTTAGGTTTCGAGTACAGTGTGGCCAGTACCAGAACTATGACAATCTGAAGTGTAATATCTTCGCTACTTCTTTATCGGGATCTGCCTTCACCTGGTTCACTAAGCTGCAACCGGGATCAGTTACGAGTTGGCCCGCGATGGAGAAGCTATTCAAGGAAACCTTCGGGACTATCGAGCCAGAAGTAGATCTGGCTTCACTCACTCAGATGGCTCAGCAGCCAACTGAATCTGCTGTCATGTACCTTCAGCGCTTTCAGATCCAGAAAGGAAAGTTGAATGTGATTCTGCCGGAGAAAGAACTGGTGAAGTTGGCAATCAAAGGCTTAGAGCCCCGCCAACGCAAAAAACAGCATGGAAGCATGTTCAATTCCATGGGGGAACTGATCACAGAAGTAGGAAGTTTCGAGCACTTGCTCAGGGAAATGGACGCTATGAAAAACGCCTCAAAAGGGACATACATCCCAGGGAAACGCCGAATAGTGGCTGCGCTCAGCCATCAATCCAGTCCCTTTGATCCTTACTACAAGAGTGAGGAATCTAGTACAGCAGAGGCTGACGAGTCTGAAGAAGACGAGATTGCTGCGCTGGAACTCACCGGAAAAAAGGCTTCAACACTAAAGCAACTGAAGCTGTGCAAAGAACCGGTGAAGCTCAAGTCAGTGGTTTTCACCAAACCAGAGTTCGCAATTTATACTTACGATGCGAACAAAGCGCATGAAATCTTGGATGAAATGATCGCCGCGAAGATGGTGAAAACCGACTTCGGCCCATTTCCTAAACCAGAGCAGCTAAGGGGGAAGAAATACTGCAAACTCCATAATATGTGGAATCATAATACAGCCGATTGTGTTAAGCTAAAGGATCAGATCCAAATCTGGTTAAATAATGGTAGTTTGCAAGTAGAGGCACCAACAACAGCAGCAGCGTTGGTGGACCTAGATCCCTTCCCAGATACCGGCATCAACATGGTGGACGTGGCATGGGGTGAAAAAGATCAGCAGAATCAAAGTCCAGACTATGCGGTTAAGGATTTGATAAGGGCTGGAAACAAAGCCGTGAAGCGGGAATCCAAGACTCGTTTACCCATTGTCCTATGCTCGCGGTCCAAGGAAGAATGTGACACTCAAGCCCTGCATGAGGAAACATCCCAGACTGTCCAGTTTGGATCTCTGCCGCCAATACGGTTAGTATCATCCTCTAGAAACTTCCAACCATGCAGCCCAAGAGTACACAGTGGTTTAGAAACTCCTTCTCCAAGGGACTCAAACTTATTCAAAAAGTTGAAGACTGCGAGGGAAGAAGGGCAAGCAGATAAGCGGCAAGGAATTTTTACCAGACCTTACATTCCGCCAGTGTCAACATCCTCCATCAAAGAAGGGAGATGGTATATCCAAAAGAATGGCAAGGCGGTGGAGATGAGCTCTTCAAAAAAGAGAAAACTCCAACGAAGGTTTGGAGAAGCAAAGTGAACTTTGGAAGCACTAGATCAAGGACTAATCAAACCATCGCAATTACTGAAACCTCCAGAAGAGTATCAAAGACAATTGGAGGTACTGGCCTCGAAGAGATTCGTTTCCCCGCAAGTTCAGAAACCGCAGCCCAAAGTATTACGCCAAGGGCAAAAGCCATGTGCCTCCAAGATCAGCGCTCAGGAGAAATCCCTAGTTCCAGCGAGGCAAGAATCGCCGCCAGCTCGTAAAGACAATGTTTGGCGGAGAATATCTCGTGAAGGAAGCAATAGCGAGCCTTCCATCTTCGACAAGCTGGGGGGCAAAGACAATCGGTCCGCGATTGTGCAGAAAGTTCAAAACTTGGTGGTCACTCTCCCAGAGGAAGTGCCAGGGACGAAACAAATTTCAGAGTCACTGAACCAGATTCCTATAGTACAGGAGCACGAACAAGCCAAAGCGGTGGTCCCCGCAGAGAAATCCTTGGTTGCTTTCATGGTTAAACAGTTTAACGCCGATATAACAGCAGATGAACCCAAGCTCAATCTTGATGATGACATGGACGAAACAGAAATGGTGGATATCTCTTGCAATATGGTTTATGTGCTCCCTGCTAAGTATGCCTTACCAGTCGCTGCGCAGGAATGCATAGAAGCTGACGCAATTGGAGAACAGCAGTTGCAGATCACTTTAGCCGCAACAACGCCGGTGAAAGAAGCAGTGTCCCTTGAGACTGAAGATGCTAACATCAAGAGTTTCTTCATGAGCTTCACAAGACCCACACCCGCCATGGTGCAACACATGCGACCTTTGTATATCACAGCAGAAATTAATGGGACTAAGGTCAGCAAGATAATGGTTGATACCGGCGCGGCTGTGAATGTCATTACTACAAGGACCATGCAGCTTTTGGGAATCAAGAAGGAGAAGATCCAGTCTACCTCTCTCACATTGAAGAACTTCGCGGGCACAGTAACTAAGACGTTAGGTTTACTGTTCCTAAAAATCAAGGTGGGTCCCTCAGAAAGCGTTTATGCGTTCTTTGTTACGGATTGTTACGCGGCCTACAGTGCCATCTTGGGAAGAGATTGGATTCACCGAAGCTATTGTGTTCCATCAACACTCCACCAAGAGCTGATTATGTGGAATAGGGTGACAAATAAGGCTGAGATAATTAAAGCAGATCCCCGCCCTTTTTCTGTTTCCGCAAATTACGTAGATGCCAAGTACTACTTGGAGCCAATTACTCCATTGCAAGTCGGTAGCATCGACAATAAGGGCCGCCCCACAGGGGTGACGGCTTCTGAGTTGGCACAGTGGGGACTCACGCTTGCAAAAGAAGACCTAGCGAGGCCCGGCCATGCTGTGCCCCGCACAATGGGTAATTAATGGATTACGACCTTCCAGAGGAAGGGATAGAGGCCTTCCATTCCTTGTACGAGAGGCTATCCTCATACTTGGTGGAAAAAGAGGCCTATGATCGAGTTGCGACCTTAGAAATTGTTTATGAAGAGTTCGTGGACCAAGAAGAGGAGGAAGAAGAGATTCAGCTTGCTCCAGCGGCATTGGATGACACACCTCCGAAGGTTAGGGACCCTACTAAAAAGGTCAATCTGGGAACAATTGATGAGCCTATAGAAGTGGCTATCAGCACTTACTTAGAGCCTAGGGAGAAACAGAGGCTCATCGACTTATTGCTAGAATTCAAGGACTGCTTCGTGGAAAAATACGAGGACATGCCAGGCCTATCACCAGACTTGGTATGCCACCAACTACCAACGCTACCTGATAAGAGGCCTTTGAAGCAAGAGCCGCGAAGAATGAACTCAGAGACCCAAGTACTGGTCAAAGAGGAAGTTGAAAAGATGCACAAGTCAGGCATTATCAGGGTAGCCAAGTACAATCAGTGGCTGTCCAATATAGTGCCTGTTCGCAAGAAGAATGGCAAGATGAGGGTCTGCGTGGATTACAGAGACCTTAATTTAGCTACACCTAAAGATCTCTACCCCATGCCGGTGGCGGACATGTTGGTAGATGCAGTTGCAGGGCACGAACTGTTGTCTTTCATGGATGGCACAGCGGGATATCACCAGATACCGGTTGTAGAGGAAGATAGACACAAGACCGCATTCCGCTGCCCTGGGTTCACAGGAGTTTTTGAATATGTGGTCATGCCTTTTGGACTGAAGAATGCTGGAGCAACATATCAGAGAGCCATGAACCTGATCTTCCACGACATACTTGGGAAGATCTTAGAGGTTTACATTGATGACGTCGTCGTGAAGTCTAAGAAGAGTGGAGATCACTTCACGGATCTCAGAAAAGTTTTCGAGCGCATGCGACTACACAAGCTCAAAATGAATCCCGCCAAGTGCGTTTTTGGAGTTCAGGCAGGCGATTTCCTGGGATTCATTGTCCATCAAAGGGGCATTGAGGTCCCTAAGGATAAGGCAAACGCCGTCATCAACGCATCTTCCCCGCGAACGAAGAAAGAATTACAGCGACTACTGGGTAAGATCAACTTTTTGCGACGTTTCATTTCTAACTCTGCGGGCAAAATCCAGCCCTTTTCCCCACTGCTGAAGTTGCAAGGACAGAACGAGTTTGTGTGGGAACCTAAACATCAAGAGGCTTTTGACAAAATCAAGGCCTATCTGGCGAGCCCGCCAGTACTTGTTCCTCCCAGAGCTGGATTTCCATTAAAGTTGTATGTTTCAGCAGTTGAGGCTTCCATTGGCATCCTCCTCACTCAGGATGATGAAGAGGGTGTCGAACATGCCATCTTTTACCTCAGTAGGGGCAAGCCATTGCGGACTTTCTGGCACATCACCCTATGCTAGATCTCCCCGCGGTTAGAGATTTAGAGGTCGCTATCACAAATTTAGATCGCCCAGAGTATGCCACACTGTATCAAGCCATAGTCTCACTCCAGCCCTGGGTTTTATATTTTGACGGGTCAAGAACGGATACGCTAGCAGAAGCAGGAATTGCACTGGAGAATCCGGCTGGAGATCACTTTTCGTACTCATTCCAGTTGGAGTTTCAATGTACCAACAACCAAGCAGAATATGAGTCCTTAATCATAGGCCTAGAAGTACTGCTGGAAATGGGAATTAGAGATGTACAAATACTTGGCGATTCTCTCTTGGTTATCAATCAGTTGTGCAATGAGTTCAGATGCAATAGCTTTACATTGGTCCCTTATTGGAACATGACATTAGAACTGTTGGACCAATTTGATAACGTACATCTTGAGCACATTCCTCGCGAGAGAAATTTTGCCGCGAACGAGTTGGCCCAGCTGGCAACAGGTGTAACATTGAGATATGGCGTGCGGGAGAGAATCCTTAAAGTCGAGCGTCACACCCTTCCTTCTTGGATGGCGAGAAGAGATCCTCCAGACGATACGTCAGTCGCAACCCTGGAATCCATTGACGTGGATTGGCGCATCCCTTTGATCAATTATCTCAAGCATCCTGATCGGACCGCAGATAGAAGGATTCGCTATCTTGCCCTCAACTACTTCCTCAGAGGTGATGAACTTCGTAGACGAGGAGAAGATGGCATGGATTTCAGATGTGTTTATGGCCACGAAGCCAAACAACTCATGCGCCAAGTTCATTCTGGCATTTGTGGAGCTCACCAAGCAGGTCCAAAGATGCGATGGTTGCTCAGACGACATGGATATTTTTGGCCCAGTATCTTGAAGGATTGTATCGCGTTCGCTAAAGGTTGTTTGGACTGCCAAGCTCATGGGCCGGTCCAGCATGTCCCTAATATTCCAATGCAGCCCATTATACAGCCTTGGCCTACAAGAGGATGGGCTCTGGATTTAATTGGGATGATTCACCCACATTCATCACTTCAACATAAGTTCATCATTGTTGCGACTGATTTCTTTACAAAATGGGTTGAAGCAGAACCTTTGAAGGAAGCATCTGGTGGCACGTTGCGACAATTCCTATTCAGAAACATCATCTGCAGATTTGGGATCCCAGAAGTTTTTGTTTCGGACCGGGGGGCAGCTTTCATGGGTGGTGAAGTTGATAAACTGGCAAGATAATGGGGAATACAGTTCATCCATTCCAGTCCGTATTATGCTCAGTCTAATGGTCAAGCGGAGGCCAGCAATAAGATCATTATCAATTTGCTGAAGAAAATGTTGGAAGCTAATCCACGACAGTGGCATGAGACACTTTATGAAACTCTTTGGGCCTACCGCACCTCTAAGAGGAATCCCACCGCGACAACACCTTATGCTTTGATGTTTGGCCATGATGCAGTCCTGCCATTGGATGTCAACGTCCAGTCATTACGAGTTCAAGAGCAACATCATCTCATTGGAGAAGACTACGTTCAGGCTATGTGGCAGGAACATGAAGACCTTAGCGAAAAGCGCTTGGAGGCTTTAGATAATTTGGTCATGGAAAAGCAACGAGTCGCTCGTGCCTATGACAAGCGGACGCGGGGAAGGAGTTACAGCGAAGGAGAGTTGGTTTGGAAAGCAGTTCTCCCCCTTGGCGAAAAATTAGATGGTCGCGGCAAATGGACTCCAAGATGGGAAGGCCCGTACATCATCTATAAAATCTTAGAGAAAGGAGCTTTTCATCTCAAGGACCTAGATGGAGATGTCCATCATAACCCTATCAATGGGAGATACTTGAAGAAATACTTTCCCAATGTTTGGGACTCGGAGGAGTCGTAGACAATTTATTCGCATGAGACATGGGGGACAATTCTAGTGTTCCTACACTCGCAAAGCCCATTTATGAAGGCCTGTTTTTAAGGCCCATAATCATTTCTTCGCTATGTCTAGCAACACTAGGGGGGCAACACTATACCATACTAAGCCTAAACCCGCCCACTGGGCAACTTTGTATATAAATATTCATGCTATTTTATTAAAAAAAAAAAAAAAAAAATTATAGATACAACTCTTAGGGGACAATTCTAAGTGTTCCTACACTCACGAAGCTGCTAAGCTGAGTCAGCGGCTCCGAAAGGTTTTTCCAGCTTTGCCATGCAGGAAAGGCTGAGCTCAAGGGAAGTGTAAGAGCCACCACCGTGACCGCCACCTCCATCGGAAGTAGTTTTCATTTTGCTAAAGATGTCCTCACCATGCACGGGAAACAGTGAAAGGGTTTCAATCTCCTGGTGATCTTTTCCTCTTTGTTCCATGAAAGTTTGTTCTACATTCATGTCAAAGAAAGTAGAACTAGTTCCCGCTCCAGCTGAGATTGAACAATCCCTAGCACTATTCTCCATGTTCATAGATCCATAACAGCCATAGTTCCCCATCTGCCTGTTAAAAGCAGTCATCACACTAGCAGAAGAAGCAGAAGCAGGTGCAGAAGATCCAAAGTTAATATACTGATCCTCATGTTTCCAATTGGTAACATTATCAGCACCAACAAGCCCTGATCTTTGCATGGGCACATGAACATCCGAAGTGGACCTCTTCTTCTGCTTCTCTCGAGCCCTTTGGTTCACGAACCAATAATAGACGTTCTTGACCTCGATCTTGCCGTACCATTTCAGCTGGAGATAGATCCTCTGAATCTGCTCTATAGTTGGGGATCTTTCGCCCTTGTTGTAGTAAAGCTCCTTGAGGATTCTTATCTGATCTGTAGTAGGAATCCACCTAGTACTGCTCCTCCTGCGAAGCATGTTAGCACTACTCCCGGCTGCTTTGTTACTTCCTCCATCCTTGGTTGGATGCCTGTTTTGTGGTTCCATTGGTGACGGATTGAGAGAATGCAAAAATTGAAGAGTGGTGATGATGAGTAATTAAGAAAGATTGTTGTTAGAAATATTCGAGTTGATGAAACGATTTTGGGATTGGAAATTTGGGTTTATAATGCGGAGGAAGATATAGGCATGCCAATATCCGCACTTGGATGGACGGTCAAAGAGAAGAGTCAAACTAAGTGTCAGTAAAGCGCGATTAAAGTTGCCATAAATCTCGGAAAGAATGGATTAGTAGCATGTGAGGGAACCGAACGGTTTTCGAGGAGGTAACTGTTCTTTTCACGAGATTATTTTTTCACGGTGGAATTTTCAACAGCTAATTAATGCAACTTGAGTTGGGGCCAGCAAGTGGATCCAAAAGATAAATATTTTCTCAAAACCCTCATCGCGAGGCTCGTTTTAACGCAGAACATATTTTAAAAGTTCATATTGTTTTCAATATACAACTATGGGGGCCTATATTTGAGGCCTTGCGAGACACAATTCTTGGCTTCTCACGGATATTGGAATATCAGGATAAAAAATATTATTGTATTCATAAAGTGGCTTTGCGGCCAAAAGCAGTACATTCATTACAAAGCCAAAGGTGGCTAAAATACAAAAACAGGAATCCTCGGATATCTTTTGAATCTTTCCTCAAGTGGAAGCAGCTATGGAATCCAATGTCGAGTTAAACAACGCCATTATACCAAGGAGAGGCAAACTTCAGGGAAGGAAAAAGAGAAGTAACGGAGCCTCCGCGCCCCATTTACATGGAAGCGGTAGAGGAATACAACATAGACTTGGCCAACACCATTATCCATGAGAAAGGGAGACTCCAGTGAGAGAAAATGGAGCATTTAAGCCCCCTCAATTGGAAGCAGCTATGGAATCCAACGTCGGTTGAGCCGCGCCATTATCTCCGGGAAGGGCAGAGAGTGAATGAACCGAATATCAGCTTGAGTCTCTGCACCCCCTCTAGCCATGGTAACCACCATTAGTTGGACGTGAAGTATAGGAACATCCATTCTGTAGCTTGAACCTATTCCTTCAAAGAGCCCATCCCTTCTCATCCCTCTAAGATTCTTTCAAGAAGAGAAAGGGGGAGAAGGAGGTGAGAACCAAAGCCTTTTCCATCTGGAGGGCACAACATGGGCCGGGTCCAGAAGGAAGGAAACAGAGGAGGAAAGATGAACCACAAAGTGGCCTTCCTCCCTTTCTCCGTTTCGCTCCGCGTGTGGGGTCCTAACAAAAATGATCTCGCATGATCGTGGATCCCACACTCGGAGCCCCCTTGCGTTTCTAAACCAATCTGAAGCCTGGCATTGTTATTGCAAAATTCCAGAAGGGCGAAACAAGGGGTTGCCTAAGATTACGCCATAAGGCCTAACCCAGGCTTAAGATTACGCCATAAAGCCAAAAAATTTAGAGGCTAAAGGTCATTTCATGAGGGGAAGATTTGTGAAGAAGGAGAAAAAGAAGCATGAACTGAAAGGACATTTCTTGAATATTTCAGAAAAGTTGTTGTGAGTATTCCCTTCCCAAAATACAACTATTTATAGGGACTTCAGGCAAATCCCCACCCTTGGATGAAGCTCAATTTCAAAACTGATGACAGTAAATCGAGATTAGTGATTCCAAATCTCGAGAAAAAAAGGGACTAGCAGCATGTGAGGAGACCGAACGGTTTTTGAGGAGGTAACTGTTCTTTTCACGAGATTATTTTCTTTACGATCGTAGTTTTTCAACGAGTGATTAATGCTTTAAATCTCGGAAAAGAAGAGATTAATAGCATATGGGAAACCGCACGGTTTTCAAGGGGGCCTACAGAGATTGACTCGCAAAGCTCAATTTCAAACAAAGTTCTTCCACGTGGCGTTTCGCCGCAATGGCACCAGCTTCGGCCTGAGTGGCCCGTTCTCTGATACGGGCCAGGTTACGGCCCATTTCTTCAGAAGCAGCCAAAGGTTCATCGAGTTGAGCTTCTTCTGCAACAATCGCATTCTCAACAAAGGCTAAATGGGCTTGGAGGTTCTCGATTTGAAGTTTGAAGTCGGACCTTTGGATTTGTAGTTCCCGTAGGCGGATGGCTCGCTCATTTAAAATATCGCGGGAGAGGTCCATTTCTTGAGAGACACTATTCAAAGCCTCTTGAGCGTCGTGAGCTTGGGTGTTCGTGGCCGATTGACGTCGGCGGGCCATATCAAGTTCATTCAGCAGAGAGTCAATAGCACTAAATTGCCATGAAGTCAAAGCTTTCTCCTGGCGGAGATACCTTAGAGCTTCTAAGACTCGCGGGAGGATGTCAGTCTCCAATACCCAAGGACCTAGATGTTCACGAAGCACCAACTTAGCCTCATCCACAGTAGAAGGAGGAGTTACCTCCAACACCCTCATCAATCTCTCGAATCTAGTAGGAGGAGGAGGCGGCGGAGACGCCACAGGATCACGAACCACCACTGCAAATGGGTGGACAACTTCCTCAATTTCTTCGTCTTCAACAGGTTGGTCTGTCCCTTCAGCCGCAGGAGAATCTGGAAACTCAACTCGCGGCTCACCGTAGGCAAGTGGAGCAGATTCAAGCATAGAGCCCTCAGCTCCGACGGTTGTCTCATTTATTCGCAAGACTTGGGGGGCACCACCTCCGTCAGTATCATTTTCCATCTCTGGGGCGACTGTCCCGCTGATAGAACCCTCAACTTTTGCAGCCACCTCCTCGGTACAAATAGAATCCTGGTCAGATTCAGAAATGTTAGAGAGCGGGGTTGGATCAGAAAGGGAAATGGAAAACATTGGCCAACAGTGGCTTACCTCTCGAGTTGTCGGGTCAATATCTGATATGTGGTCTCCAAGAGGAAGAGGCCTCACCTCATTCACCTCTTGGACCTCTAGTGCCGTGAGAATCTCTGTCGTCATCAGTTCCTCGTAAGTGGCAGAAGCCTCAGAGTGGCTTTCCACGCTTTCATGCTCTGAGGACTCATCATCGGAGATCGTTATTAAAATGGTAGGACCTTGCAGATGCTCTTTAGATGTGGAAGACGGAAGAGGCGCCACGGGGTTAGTTGATGCTTGAACTAGCGAGAGAGTTGGCTCTTCTGCAGCGGCTGAGGATCTAGCCTCGCTCAGGCGAGAGGGATCAGTGGTCCTCTGACGAACCTTTCAAAAGATACATAATGAAGATCCTGCACAGATTCTGAAATTTAAATAGAATAAGACGGGGCCGGAGTTTACCAATCGCATTCCCAGAGTTTCATCATCTTCAAAACTCTCTTCGACGGATTGAGCTCGATCGCGTTTGCAAGCAAAGATAGCAGTGGCCTGCACGACAAAAGAATCACAACTCAAAAAGGAGGAAAGCACCAAAAATGCAAGTTTGGGATCGTTCTTAACCAAATTACCTCAGCAGAATCTTCATCATGAGAAGATTCTCCCTCAGGAGTCCCCTCTGCTATTGCCTTTTGTTTCCCGGCCTGAACAGAGGCCTGTCTTGCTCCGGGTAGTTTGCTGCAAAACACACTCAGGAATAAGAGCGGGAAAATCAAGACAAGGAAAAGAAATGGTGAAGAAAGACAAAAACTTACTGTTGCCCTAGGCTCATGGATTTGTATCCCTGCATACGATGAGCGAGAAGGTAGAGTAAGTCGTCGAGGTTGTGCTGTAGGGTTGGAGAAGCGCTCAAAAATCTTGCGGTCCTCCGGACCAGGACTACTCATTCCACGAAAGATCTGGACGAAGAGTTCGTCATATGGCAGGTCCCAACAGTTCACAGACACTTTTTTCCACCAATCAACATAATCATTGTCGACATCGTTGAGGGGATACAGCGCTCTGACCCAAGGGGGAATCACTATCAAAGTAAACTGACTCTGAAAGGAGGCAGACCCAGGTGGGGCTAATCTCCTCCAAGAGGTGTAGTAATTGGCAGAATCAACCAGAGGCCAGGGTACCAACTGGGCCAACCCAAATTGGCGAGCAAAGTGGTTAGGGGCATAGAGCTCATAACTTACGCGGTCGGTGGTAAGACGAATATCCGAGCAGGAGATGGCTCGACGAAAGGCCAAGAGGGCTCTTTCGCTATGATCGCGTCCACTGGGCAGAAAGCCATCATCAAGGGGAGGAGGGAATCGCCTAGAAAGGACTATTTTTGGGTCCGGCATCTCTCCCAACAAGTACAAGTAAATAAAACACTCGGAGTAGGGTGGAGCTCGATGCCTTATGTTGCCACAAAGCCAGTTCCCCAAAAGGGAATCGACTGGAGGTTCCTTTGGAATATCACCGCGACGGAAGCGAGGGAAATAAATCTGCAACCAAAAGGCAAGGATCCAGAATGGACCACTAATGTCGGTATCAAAGGGGCGCATTACAGCTCTATAAAGGGAGCGATATAACGAACCCAATACAGGTTGCCCAAGGCCAACGCAAATACCATTGTAGAGAGCAGTGGCCAGAGAATTCCAGCGCCCAGTAGGTTTGTTGGAAGAAGTGCAAAAGATAAATTTGCAAAGCCAGAATTTCAGGAATGCGATACCTCCTGTATGGTCACATTGGGTGCGGTAATAATCACGCCAGACAGGGTAGGATTTACTGTGATGCCCCCGACCAGCCATATCCATTCTCAAAGGAAATTGAATACCATCAAACTGACCATGCACATAGGGGTCAAAATCAATGGGCAACCCCATGATGGTAAGAACATCCAGCAGAGTTATGCTCATCTGCCCAAACCGGAAATCGAATGTATTGCTGGAAGTGTTCCAGAAGCAAAGAGCAGCTGCAAGCGGTGCAGGGCTAGTATTATGGGGAAGACAGAAGCATAGATCGATAGTTTGGGTGATACCCACCGCATCCCATCGGGCCAAATCTCTCACTCGGACCTCCTGATACCAAACCTTTTCCTCGAGAGTGATGGTAGGCCAGAAGCCCACTTTCCTCCTTGGTCCCCAACTGCTAAAATCACCAGGCACCTGCCGAAGAGCCACTATGGGACGGCAGATGGGAAGCCCATAACATGCCATAGCATCATCTGGCAAACGATCGCGAGATGTGAGACCCAAACCCGCTTGACTATCACCTCCACCAAAGCTCATCAGTCGACTTCTCTCCTCTCTGGTCTGACTTCTACATCGAACACTCATGTTAGTCCGCCATGTGAATGTGGCTTTCTCAGTGATTTCATCTGCCTGATCGATAACGAATGGTTTCTTGGATGTCATTTCTGGGTCACAAGGAACACTTCTCTATTACACCTTGATTTATAGCTCAAGTGTTTTTGGAGATTAATTTATTAGCTGGGCCAGTGAGTGGCCCTAGTTGATAATTAATGAATCACTATTCTATCTTGAGAATAACATCTAAGGCGACAGAGTGAAGATATTCCACCTTTTCCTACTACCGCAGGGCCAGCATAGTGGCCTGATATTTTTTTTTTTTTAATAAAACATGATTAAAACCAATGCGGTTTTGCTAAAGTTGTAGCAAATATGGTGGTTTCATTTCGTCACATGTCATGATGATGATAGCCATGATTCAATCATCATCTTCAGCATAAGATTCGCGAAGGATTAAATGGCAGCAAACAGTTTGCTATTCAACATCTTATTTTGCCAAGTACTATAGGCCTTGATCAAACTTGATCTAGCCAGCAAAAAGGCTCCAAACACCTACATTTGAGAAAATCAACAGAGAGCCAGCGATCAAGGCAGATACTTGCTGCTATACACATGGCGAAGCTACCACCAAAGAAGAGAATGATCCTCATTCGCAATCAAAAGCAGTCTCCTTCGCATGGGGGGCACGCTAAAGTTCTGATATCCTACAATCTGCCTAAGTTTCTCCAATTCACTGCATACCAGACATCAGATACTGGGACAATAAAGTTGGCAAAGAAAGCATCAGTTTATGACAAAGGCAATTCAGATTGTGGCATCCAAGCTTTATGGCCTATTTAGAGGCCTATATGGAATCAATCAAGTAATTTCAGTCAAGCCAATACAAGTGGCTTCAGAGCAACGATATTATACGAGTGGTACTGATTCAAGAGCTCTTCAATCAAGACGAAGACCTTTGACTTCGAGGTCTGGGGGGCAATGTTTAGACCCAAAATGAGCATTTTGGCCTGACAAGGCACGTCTTGGAGAAATCGAGCCAATATCAGTGGCTCAAGCTATATATTGTCGACAAGTTCGAAATATATATTTAGAGGCTAAATAAAGCCTACTATGGAAGCGTGGAAATGAAAAGTCAACTTTAGCACATTTTCCTACTTCGGCTAGGAGAAACCGAGCTAAACAAGGAAGGAGGGGCGGCAGACTAACCATCCGAACTTCAAATGGGTTGAAACTTTCCAGATTCATTCTAGACATCCCAAGGATTATTTCTTATGAAGAGTGCTAGAGCTTGTTCGAAGTGGAAAACCTTCAAACAATCAGTCCAATTTTCTGCAGAAGCAAAACTGGAAAACTGGACCTGTAAGGAGTCCAGTAGCATTTTCGGCCCAACCACATGGAAATAAATTCTGAAATTTTACCACAATAATCTACATACATGGTGGATCATTTCATATGAAGAAGTCGAAATTTAAATATGAATTCTGAGTGGAGATAAAAATTAAAGGAATAAATAAGTGTTAGTGAATTTGGCCTAACCAAATCCACTAAGTGTTAGTGAATTTTGCCTAACCCACTATGATTTGTTTAAAGGCCAAATAGTGTTGCTTGGAAGCCTATATATAGAGGCTACAACAAGTATCATCACACCAATTCACTCATCAAAACATCTATAAGATGATCTAAGTTCTCTCTAGAGCAACCTCTCTAAGAGCAACTCCTCTCCTTCTCTTTCTCTTATCGGTGATCACACTCCAAGTTCTAGTCTCCTTAGGAGCCAACTTTCAGTACCACCAAACCCTCTGTCAAAGTGCTTTGGTCCTAGTCTCCTCGGGAGCCGACTATAGTACCACGACCACAACGGTTGCGGAACCAGCCAAGCAAGGGTAACGCCCTCGCAAACCAGCCAAGCTAGAGTCACGCTTTAGCAAGTTCTCCTCACTTCCCAGTGGTTTTCGCTCTGCTCGATCTACAACATCGAGTATCGATTGTGATTTTGAAAAGGCTCAGCAAAAGTCCTCGCCACGAGGCACAAAGAATCCCACGACGAGGTTGGTGCTCTCCTCGTCCACAATTGCTCAGAAGAAGTCAGGTCAAGGGACACCCCCGACGACCGCACCCGAACGGTGCTGGCACGCCCACGCAAGAAAAGAGACTGTTGACCAGCTCAAGAAAAACTGGAGCCAAACAGTAATATGAGAAGGTTCTAGATTTTCTAGTTATGTTCGGATTCTATTACTTTTTGTGTACTCTGTAAATCTCTATTATCAATAATACTACTACAATTCTCCCTTCAATTCTCTCTGCAATTTCGATTTACTTAAACACATTATCAGCACGAGCCATAACCCTAGCCCTAAAAACCAAACCCTAGAACAAAAACCGAAAAATCTCTTCTCACAAAATCTGCCGCAAGCCCTAGCCCAAGCTAGCCTCGCCTCTGTCGCTTGCTTCCCCTCCCGCGCCCAGCGCTAGGCACCCTTGTGCTCTTGCCGCAAGCCAGCGCACGCCCCGCGCCTTCTTCCGCATGTCTATTACGCGCCCTTGTGCTCCTGCCGCACACCTCGCCGGCCCGTGCGCCTGCAGCCCTTGCAGCAGCAGCTCCCCGCAGCAGCCAACCTTCGCTGCTGCCCTTGCACAGCAGCCTCGCAGCTTCGCAGCCTACCCCCACAGCTCCCGTACCTCCACATCACCGTAGCTTGCTTTACAACACGCCTGCATCAACACGTGCGTGTTCTCAAGTCCCGAATCAATAAGTAAGTTTTTAAATTAAAGTTCCTACTTTCTTGTCTTTTAAATTCCTTTATTTTTCTTCGGGGATTTGTAAACTTCCATTCTCCTCCATCCCACCTTTCTATAACGTGGGTTCGATTATTCAATAAGCAGAATTATGGGATTCACACTATTCGAACTAAGAGCATTCGTAATCAATGAATTAAGAGCATTCATAATATTCAAACTAGGAGCGTTCGTAATCAATGAACTAAAAACATTCCTAATATTCGGACTAAGAGCGTCCGCAAGCATCAATTTGTGACCATATTAAACATCATTGTTTGGTCTAATCCAAATATTTTTGGAAATTGATTTCTTGGTAGCATAGCTCGAAAATCTTATTTATTTCAGTTTTCGTGGAAGTTTCGCTCTGAAACTAATATATCTTCTCTTCTTATTTTCAGGATGTCGAATGAACCAAGACTCGACTTTCCTATGCTTGACTCAACATGCTCGGATTTGGGTAACCGATGTTGAGAACCACCTCACTTCAAAGCGAATATTACCTATAATCTAGGCACCTAGCTCGGATCTCGTGTTCATACTACAAAGCAATGTCATATGGAAAAATCACTCAGATTGGAGTACATGTCGATCAAAGATGCAAGAGAGCTATGGGTAGCTCTAGAAGAACTCTTTGGCAATGTCCAAGATTCCCTCCTTCCTGACTTGAAGGTTCAATGGAACAATCTGCGCTTCGTCGACTTCAAGTCCGTTGCTGAATATAATTCAGAAGCTCTTCGCCTACAATCCATGTTGAGATTTTGTGGACAGCCCATTACAGAGCAAGAGCTAATTGAGAAAACTCTCTCCACCTTCCCCGTCTCAACAATTTTGGTCTCAAAGTAATATCATACCGAGGTCAATCTTGGACGGATCACGAGGTTTCATCATCTTATCAATGTTATGTTTGTAGCTGAAAAACATGATAACATACACGTGAAGAATTATAATTCAAGGCCCATTGGAACTAAGAGCGTTCGTGAGGCGAATTATAATCCACCCAAAGGATGGCGTAAGGAGTGGAACCCTAAGAATAAGGTACATGAGGGATGTATGGGTCCATATAACTACCATAACAAGGAAGGAAACCGCAAGTTTGTTGCGGGTACACATGGTGGCAATGCCACACGTGGGATAGATGGACATGCCGACATCGGCCGTGGTGGTACCGCTAACCCTCCTAGGGAGCATCCATAACATGCACGACGTGCACCTCAATTGAAAGGAGGCAACCACAATGACGAGTGTCATCGATGTAGATCAAGTGCATTGGTTCAAGCAATACAAGGCAAGCGCCCAACTAGTTGCACGCTGCAAGGAGTATAGAGACCTGAGGGAGCAAGAAGTTTACCTTGCAGAAGAAGAAGAAGATGGTGAAGATGTCAATCTCACCATAGAGGACGTCAAAGCTGGAAATGAAATGCACAAGGATGCCGCAGACTTTGATTAGAATAACCCTTTTTATTTTCGAAGAATTATGTAATGGCAATATGCCTTAGTCAATAAATGACAGTTGTATGAACTCTTCCTCATGTGGTGCATCCAACGAAGTATGAGGTCTAGGAAAGTAATTGAGATTAGTGGTACTTAAGAGAGCCTCGCTCCACCGACATCTTTCTCTACTTCCCTGGTCATATTTGATTGGAGTTACCAAATGGATTGAGTGACTACGATTTGTCGAAGTTTGATTTTTATTTTGGATTAGACTTTGGAAACTTCGATGTAATCATTGGCTATTTTTATTAATAAAGTATCGGATTATTATTCAATGTCATGGACATATTTTAATTCCGAACTTTATTATTTTTTCAGTATGTTTCCTGGAGAGTTGGAATGCCTTGCTGATAGTGGCACCACACATACTATATTGCGACAAAAATCAACTATTCTATGGATGACGCCTAGTCAATCTTCAGTGACTAGATGGTTAGACTATCACAATTGATTCATGGTCGAAGACCAACCCAATTTATGTTGCCAAAAGGCACAAGTATTAATGTCACCGAAGCTCTATATGCTCCTAGGGCTGGAAGAACCCTTTTAAGTTTTAAAGATATAAGAGTCAATGGTTTTCATGTGGAAATACATTGTGAGAAGAGACAAGAGTTCCTTTGCATCACCTCTAATGACTACAAACATAGACGAGTATTAAAGAAACTTATGTGTCGATCTAGTGGGTTGTATGCAACCATTGTTCGAGTCATTGAATCCAACCATGTCATGAGAGATGACTTATAGGATTTTGACACATATATGCTTTGGCACGACCGCTTGGGACATCCAAGTCGTTATATGATGATCCGTATATTAAAGACTTCACACAGACATCCATTCTTTAAAATGAAGAGAAGTATGAACCAAAGATTGGTCCAATGAGTAACACTTGAGCCACATGGCGCCATGAGTGTGCATAACCGGCCACAAAGGGCAGGTGCAGTCTACCCCCTACGGTAACAACATGGTTTTGACGCCATGCACCCCTCCTTAACTCCTTCTTCTACTTCTAAAATCAAATGTGATTTTGTGGCTCAACCAAATTCTTCTTTAGTTGCTTCTAAAGCCCATCATTTGTTTTGCAAAGCCTACTTTTTAGCAAAGTTAGGATCGAGACCATCCTATGCAAGGACACTAAAAAAAATATATCATCTTGCAAAGAATCTAAGGTGATATTTGTGGACCTATCCAACCAACTTGCAGACCATTTAGATATTTTATGGTGTTGGTTGATGCATCGACACGCTGGTCATATGTCATGCTCTTGTCCACAAGAAATGCTGCATTTGTTAAACTCCTAGCACAAATCATTAAATTAAGGGCTCACCACCCTGATCATCTTATTAAGTCAATTCGTCTTGACAATGCTGAAGAGTTTACATTAAAAACTTTTGATGACTATTGCATATCCATTGGGATTGAGGTTGAACACCATGTTCCTCATGTTCACACCCAAAATGGTCTGGCAGAAGCTGCCATTAAAAGACTTCAAATGGTTGCTAGAGCATTGGTTATGCTCACCAATCTCCCTATTTCTGCTTAGGGCTATGCAATATTGCATGCAGCTGTACTCATTGGTCTGAGGCCTACTGCCACTCAACCTTTTTCTGCATCCCAGATAGTTACTGGATATGAGCCTGATGTCTCGCACTTACGCATATTGGAGTGTGCAGTTTATGTGCCAATTGCTCCGCCACAGCTCACCAAAATGGCTCCTCAAAGACGCTTAGGTATTTATGTTGGATATAACTCTCCAATCATTATTCGCTACTTAGAACCCTTGACAGACGATCTATTTACCACTAAATTTGTGGATTGTCACTTTGATGAGACAATCTTCCCATCGTTAGGGGGGAGATAAGAACAATAATGTTCAACAGAAACGACATGAATTGTCGTGGTTTGTCCCCACTATATCTTATCTTGATGTCGGAACCGCACAGTCTGAAATTGAAATGCGGAGAATTCTAGATCTTTAGAACGTAGCAGACTCGATGCCTGATGTGTTTTCTGATATCGCTAAAGTGACAAGCTCACACATACATGCTGCAAACGTGCCTGCAAGGATTGATGTCCCTAAAAATCATGGACATGGAGCCGCCCCTAGGGGTATTGGGCACGGCACCGCCACCACTAATGGTGATGGCAATGTGGCTCAAGCCGGGCTCCTAGCAAGGAAACGTGGGAGATCCAAAAGTTCGATGGATTCTCGCCCGAGAAAGAAAGCAAGTTTGGCACAAAAATATCCATTAATCATCGATATAAATAACCCGTCTCATGAAGATATTCCAGATTATGGTTATGTTCAAGAGACATCATTGGGGGGACACTCCAATGGTAGAACCAATTCCAGAGAATAGAGAGATCTCCATGAATTACACTAGTGTACATGAGACGTATGAAGACCCAAATTTTCATATAATAAATTTATGTAATTCAATAATTGTTATATTAATTGAATTATGATATTTGAGATTAATTGGTATGTCGTGGTTTGAGAAAGTTGGTTTCGAAAGATTTTATTTTCGAAAACGAACATTATTTAGGGGGTCGTGAAAATCGACTTTTCATACGTTCGAAATTTGGGAAAGCGTCTCTCATGAAAGTTCTAGAGCTCATTGATACGAGTTCGTACATATGTGGAACATAATATTATGAGTTCGTATGAATCAGTTATGAATATTTGAAAATTGGAAATTTTCTATAAATATCATGAAAAATCAGATTTTTCATTAAGGACGAAAAAATTGATTTTTGCACATCAGTCCCCCCTCTCTTCTCTCTCTCTCTCTCTCACGCGCACAGACCCCCCCTGGCCGACCCGGTCCCGACTCGACCCGGCGCCACACGCTACCACGGGCCTGCACCGTTGTCGACCCGGGCCTCCACGCGTGCCCCTGAGCCGCCCAGCTGCTCCCCGCCCTCGCCTCGTCCCGCCATTGCCCCCTGCTCTGGATCGAAGCCTCTTTCCGAAGCTTTCAACCCGACCCGGCCGGAACTCCATTTTTCCGGCAGTGCATGGGCCAACCAACCCCATTTTCGTGACGTGCTCTTCCTCCTTATCATCCCCATATGTGGCTTGCATCACGATTTTGAGTGTAGAGTGGTAGATCAAGAGTTGAAGGTTTCAATGTCCCTGATTCAATCTGGAAACTGATCAGAGTGCCGAGATTAATCCAACTGTAAAGCCCGATCTAGGACGATCTAGACCTTATTTCTGAAAAAGTCAGGTATTAAAGTTGTTCACAATTTCATTTTGAAGACGTTTGTAGTTGACAATTTTGCATCTGAGGTGATTGACCGACGTTGACCACCGTCTGACCGCCGCGTGTGGCGGCGTGTCGAACTAAATTTTGAGTTTATATTATCTGGACGATGATCTATGCATCCATACGAGCGTTTTGATATATAACATGGTTATGTTAGAAAAAGTTGATAAATAGTCAATTTAAGTTTTGACGTTACTATTTACGGTTTCACAGTTTACCTTCGGTTTACGATTTACGGAGATCAGACCATCGGTTTTATTTCAAATTTTAATATGATGATCATGTGACTGTCCCGATGACATTTTGTGGTCACGGGCGAAGATCCGACCGTTGGATCTTCGTATAATTGTAAAGCAGTGATTCAGGAGGCGATTTGTAAAGATCCATCCATCGGATTTTCGTATAATTTTGATAGGATGTTTCCAAGGGCGATCCGTGAGGATCTAACCGTTGGATCATCGTTTAAATTTGATCCGACCGTTGGATCGTCTTTATTTTAGAATCTGACCGTTGGATCATCATTTAAGTTTATTTCGTGCTTCGTTTGCTAAGTGAAGACCATACTTGATTTGTTACTTGACGGTTTGAGTTGACGAGCATTTGGATTATTGTGATTTGTATCTAAGTGAAGACGCAGCAGGAGTTTCGAGGTGGGTAAAACTCACGTGGTTTATATTATGAACCAAGTACTTTAAATTATTTATTTTTGTAATTGTGTGAAAAATATTTATGGATTAAATATTTGTTTCTTAAAATCATATGGACGTGATTAACTACGGTCCATAGGTAAGTAAAATGAATTTTAATTATACAAATGAATTTCACGATTTTCTTGTGTGAACTATAGATGGTATTAGTGGTCATTCTGAGTGGATGATTACGTGTGTGTATATTTATATATATATTTATGTGGAATATATATATTGATTGGTGTGTTATTGAGTGATGATATGATTGAGTTGGAATAATGATTTGGATTATATTTCAAATGCTTAAATTTCATAATAATATTATGTATATTGGATGAGTTGATTTCATTGTGTGAAAACATATTGTTATACTCATTATGGATTTAGGGTCAACGTAGTGACCGGTATGGGGGAATCGGACGCTCTAATCCTAGGTGGATGATGGGATACGATTGGTTGAGTATATACAATTATCGGACGTTCTAAATATGTATATAAGTATACATATTGATGAAATACGATAAAGATAAATATGTCTGATGTCATAACTTAGGCTAAGTAACGGGCTACGATTCAGTTAGGGCTCTAGTCTGTCAATACCGTATTTTTATAAATAAGATTTCGGTGTTTTGAGAAGGAATATGTGAATTAGGGTTTTAGTATTATTTTGTGATTTGTGATGGATTTGAGATTGTTGGTTCTTTGTGGATGTGGAAGGTGTTGTGCGTTGACTTAGGTGAACATGATTGCGATTTAATTAAACAACCGTTCTTTCTTTTACTCATACGAGCTTTCATAAGCTTTCCGGGTTTTGTGTTGTTGCAATCCCGGTACACTATTCAAATGGTGTAGCGGATATTTCTGCAGGTCAGGATAACCAGGGAGGTGACCGTACTGTTTAGGAGTTGCAGTATTCATTTGCTTTTCATTTGAGTGGTGAGATTTGTTATGCTCATTCAGAGCTTTACATTTTATTTTGTGAGTGAGTTGTAATAATTAACCGATACTAAATTCGGTTTTTGAAATTAAATTGTGTGGTGAGGTTGTTAAGGAAAAGAAATTTTCAGGATGGTTATTTTAAGTTGTAGTAATTCATGTTTCAGGTTTAGAATTTTTATTCTAAAATTCGGGGCGTGACAAGACGTTGAATAGAGATTCTATTATCCTTGATGATGTGTTTGCATATTCTAATGCTCAAGGAATTATAGAACACGATGACATCGAACCTCGCTCCATTGAAGAATGTCAACGAAGAGCAGATTGGCCTAAATAGAAATATGCGATATAGGTTGAATTGGATTCACTAACAAAGAGACAGGTATTTGGGCCTATGACGCTGACACCCCTAAGTATAAAGCATGTTGGCCATAAATGGGTCTTTGTTAGAAAGCGTGATGAGAAAAATGAGATTGTTAGATATAAAGCCCGCCTCGTGGCGCAAGGTTTCTCACAACGCCCTGGAATCGACTACAATGAGACATATTCTCTCGTAATAGACGTTATAACTTTCCGCTACCTTGTTTGTTTGGTAGTTTCTGAAAAAACTTGACATGTAGCTTATGGATGTAGTTATAGCATATCTCTATGGGGATCTAGATTCAGAGATATATATATATATATATATATATATATCAAGGTTCCATATGGACTTCAATTACCCAAATCAAGTGGCTCTAAACCACGGAGCGAGTTTTCTATAAGATGAAGACGCTCACTATATAGATTGAAACAATTCGGACGGATGTGGTATAACCGTCTAAGTGACTACTTGATTGGGAAGGGATATGTGAACAATGAAATATGCCCATGCGTGTTTATTAAAAGAACAAGTTCCGGATTTGCAATCGTAGCAGTTTATGTCGATGACATAAACCTTATTGGAACTCTAGATGAGTTAAGAGAAACTGTTAAGTACTTGAAATCCGAATTTGAGATGAAAGATCTTGGGAAAATACGGTTTTGTCTAGGATTAGAACTCGAGCACCGTAGTGATGGGATCATGATCCATCATTCAGCATATACTCAAAAATTACTGAGGTGCTTTAATGAAGATAAAGCAAAGTCTATGAGTACTCCTATGATCGGCCGTAGTCTTGAGTCCGAAAAAGATCCATTTCGTCCAAGGGATGAGGATGAAGACTTATTAGAGGCTGACGTGCCCTACCTAAGTGCAATAGGTGCATTATTGTACTTAGCTTAATGCACAGGACCGGATATCTCATTCATAGTGAACTTGTTAGCTCGATATAGTTCTGTACCAATACGCCGTCATTGGATTGGTATAAAGACAATTTTTCGATACTTGAGATGTACGATTGATATGGGCTTGTTTTTTATCCCTACAGAGAGAAAAGAAATGACGGAAGTATGGGATCAGACTCTACAAGGCAAAACGCCACCTTCCGTGATGTAGACGCCGGCGCCGCCTTCCATGGTGGCCAACGTTCTCCTCCTCCCCTCCATCAAAATGACAATGATATCTTGATTAGTTTTGCTTATCGATGTAGGGTATCTCTTTGACCCTCACAAAGGTCGCTCCCAAACAAGTTATGTCTTTACCATGGAAAGCACTGCGATATCTTGGAGGTCTACAAAACAGACCCTTGTTGCTACTTCCTCAAATCATGCAGAGATTATCGCTCTACATGAAGTCGTGCGTGAATGCATATGGCTAAGGTCTGTAATTAGACATATACGGGGAACTTGTGGTTTGAAGTCTACCACATATGAAGCTACATGCATTTATGAAGATAATGCAGCTTGTATTGAGCAAATGAAATTAGGTTTCATAAAGGGCGACAATACCAAACATATATCGCATAAGTTCTTTTACAATCTGCAACAACAAGCACTTCTAAATATTGAAGTGAATCAAATTCAATCAGAAGATAATGTAGCAGACTTATTTACTAAGTCATTACCTAAATCCACATTCGAGAAACATGTAAAGAGCAACGGATTGAGAAAGGTATCCGAACTCCCATGATTGTAGCAATCAGGGGGAGACATGATGTATACATGTTCGATCTCAAAGAGTGAAGGACGTGTTGTGCTCTCTTGTCCTTCGACCAGGGTTATTTTTGTCTCACATGGTTTTTGTTACCTGGCAAGTTTTTAGTGAGGCAACGATCAAAGCGTCATCACCAAATTTAAGCGACACAAGGGGAAGTGTTGAAGGAAGTCGACATGATGTGTGCTTCTTCAAACTAGGGTTTAGTCCTAGAGTTGTGATAGGAGAAGGTTCTAGATTTCCTGGTTATGTTCGGATTCTATTACCTTTCGTGTACTATGTAAATCCATATATATATATAGCTCCTATTATCAATAATACTACTACAATTCTCCCATCAATATTATTAGAAGATATTTTATTTTTCATTTATATATATATATATAAACAAACTTTATTCTTAAATTTTTATTTAAAACATTTTATTCTTGACACTAATATCTAATATGTACATTTACCAAACACATTAATTATTGACGTTAATAGTTGACGTACATATTTATTAACACATGATTATACCATAAATACAGTTACCTAGACATGTACAATGAATGACAAAACTAATGCATTTGACGGCAAAGTTAAGATAGTTACAAAAATGTTAGAAGGTGACAATTACAAGTTACAACATGATCACCAAGTGACAGATACAGTACTATTAGTAACATATGTTCAATTTGAAATTAGAGTACACTTCTGCACAAACCTTTTGGAACAAAACATCTGGAAAATTATAGTATCAAAATATCTGCTTTAAGGATTAGAGTGAAGTAAGAGCTTTTATCTCAAATTCACTTTTCAGCCTTTTCCGTTCTCATATAATCTATGATTTTCTTCACCATTTGTAGTGATTCGTTACCCCGTTGTCCTCTTATGGCGATTCTAGTTTCATCTTCCTCACTCAACAAATAAAAGGAAAAAGCAAAGCAAAGAACATAAACAAAAAATAAATGTAGCCAAACATAGTATTACATATATTTCCCACATTCTCAAGATATGGTCAAAAAGTACATACATTAATTTTTCATCTCCTTGTGATGAGATGGTTGATAGGAAATCCACCTTCTCTTGTTGTTACAAAGAACCAAAAAAGGTGTTTAAACCCAATTTATACCCTTAAATTGCCTTATGTAATATATCCTAAAAAAAAAAAAAACAATCTCACATAGTGTGATTTGAAAATTGTAAATTAAACCTCAACTGGAATCATGGACAGAATTCTCATGATTCTTGCGGGTTAATTGGAACTTTGACAACATTCTCCTCCAGTCCAGTAGTATCATTCTTGCTATCAACAGTTGTTGATGATCTTGTAGCATCATGAGTAATTGGCAATTCATGATCAATAGTTTTCACATCTTTCATTAAGGCTGAACGTTCTTTACTTTTACCCCATACAACAGCATAGAGGCCAATGACTATGAGAATGGTCCCAATTACACTGAAAGATGACACAAAAATGCACCATTAAGTCATAGAAACATAATGTGGTCTTTAAAGTGGTTCATTAAGTGCGTGGTACGGTAATTAACATGCACATTAATGTATACCTTCCAAGGCGGACTTGCTCAGCTAAAATAATGGCCGCTAGAGCGGCGGTGATGATCATGGCCAGTGGGCTGAAAGCTGTGACGAACACAGGGCCTTGTTCCTTCATCACAATCCCTTGAACATAAAATGCAATTCCAGAGCAAACTATCCCCTGATCACAATAAAAAAGAATCATCGTGTCAGACACTTATTTTTATCATATTAATCTCTTCAGAATTAGTTATATGAAATGATAACTCACAGAGTAAGCTGCAGCAAGGAGCCTAGTGTCCCAGCCAATAACCCAAACACTCATGTTGTGTTCGATAACTAGTGTAGCTACGGCACCTTCCAAAGCACCCATGAAGCAGATCAAAGCAGTGAGAGAGAGCTCTGCTGGGTACACCTTCAAAGTAAACGACTGAAACGCAAAGTATAGTAGTAATCGATTAGCTCAACGTAACAAACACCAGAAATCGTGTATACAATAAAACCCTAGCTAGCTGGGTGTAACTTACTTGGAGAATGAAGAAACCGGACCAACCACAGCAACGAGCTAGGAGCATGACAGTGCCGAGAACCCAATGCTTGTCGGTGGCGGCAGCAGTGGTTGCATGGTGGCTAGCTTGTGCACTTATAAATTCAACGATCGGGCCTTTGTAAAACGTCATGAGCATTGCTCCGCTGACGGTAATTACAGTTCCGATCACCTTTGCTACGCTAGGGATCTTTTTCAAATTGATTTTCTCCAACCTATAAATGACATGGTGATCGATGAATAAACCCACCAACTATATATATGGTCAAAAGAATAGTTGTTATATGTAAATCAACCTTTAATTACCTGAAAATAAGTGCGAAAATGAAGGTAATGGCAGGGAGGATATTAGCAGTGGCAGAAGCAAATGTCGCTGAGGTGTATGTCATTCCCACGAAGTATAAATTTTGAGCAAGCACAGGCCTGCATGCAATAGCATATATATAGTCAAATTAATGCCGTGCAATTCAAACAAGAGGATGATCATCTGCCGTTAATCTAATGAGTGACTTACTCGAGAAAACCAAGCACCATTATCTTAGGAAGATGGGGAGAGTCAGTTTTGGCCTTATTTTCCTGAAAAAAAAAAAAAAAAAAAAAAAACAACAACAACGATACTATTAGTTCATGTGTATATGATTGGTTGAAACTAATATAGTTTAACAATATAATGTGCTAGATACCTAACAAGTGATATTGACCTAGTAAACAATATACGTTGATGTTATAATGTGCGATAGAAGAGAAAGACGGGAGCCATACCTTTCGAGGACAAGTGCGAAGGGTGCGATCACAGCAAAGGCAATGAAATGCCTATAGGTAGCCAGGACGAAGTGGTTCATACCGCGCTTTAAACCAACCATGCTTATAATATACATGCCTGCATATCCGAATTGCAGGGACACCATAGCCAAGTAAGGCTTTATCTTGTTAAGAAACGGACTCAGTCTTTCATATGAACCTTTGTCTGCCATCTTAAATCAGATGTGATAAAAGCACCCTCTGTTTGCTATACCTAACTAGCTCAAAACGCTATTAGTATCAAACAAGTTACTAGCCACTGCTCGGTCTATGCTTGCCTACTCTAAAATGAGAGGGGGCCTTCTTATAGCCTCAAAAGGCAGCAGAACAAAAATTAATTAAGGGAAGGCAATGACATTAGTTAGCTGTTTCTACTTTTTGCATATACAGGCACTACTCATCTTGCATTATCTTATCCATTAACAATATTAAACAAAACCATTCCGAGTAATTACTGTGGATAAGAATGTGGATTCCTACGAAATAAGACCTCTGGCTTTTCATTGGGGGCCTACCTTCCAATGAGCAATTATTTGGATCCTCAACCGGAAAAGGTTGCCTACGTTATCAATTTGGGAATCACTTCCTAACTCCATGGGAGGTAGGGTTTAAAACTTTAAGATTACCATGATTAGCTAGAATTAAACGGTGGGTTAGATACATATGTGAAATTGTAGGGGGTTGGTTGTTTCTATTGTCTCTACTTATATACAAATTTCCATTTACAATTAACTTAGATCAAATTTTATAAAAAAAAATAATAAAAAAATTAATTTAGATCAAATATGATGTAAGACGAGAAATGACCTAGTTTAGCCAGAAAACCATAACGGTAAAGAAACGGCATAGAATCATGAAAAGTGAAATAGATAACTCACACGTAATGATGTTAATAGCCGCTAAAATATTTAAGAAGATTTGGTTTTGAACTTTTTGGGTTACTTGTGCAAAAAGTCATGTCTTAATTGTGAATCAGATTTGATCAACTTTTGGCCAGAATATCCGTTTGAGACGCATGATACATTTTCATAATGGGAACGACGAGATCTTCAAGATTCACTTTAGTGAGCTCTATCAGATTTAAGACAAAATATATCGTTTTAATTATCTGATTCAGCATTTAATATTTTTAGGCTAGTTTTACGTTTACATTCTTTTTAGGATTTTTTTTTTTTGGGTTCTTAGTTTCCTTTTAAATTTAGATGCTTTGCGATTTCTTGTTAGATTATGATTTTAGGTCTTGGATGCCTATATAAGCACCATCATACTTTGTATTAAGATCAGTTTATGATATCAAATTTATTAAAATGAGAGTTTTTTCTCAAATTCTCTGGTGGACTCCAAATTTATCTTTTTAGGGTTTATTGCTTATAAACCCAGGTTTTCCGACTGCATCAAAATCAATTATAATGAACCAATATTACTGAGAAAATATATGAAGTTAAAAGCATTTATATCCCTTTAATTAGAATGATATCACTACTTTGTGTAGCTAATAAGTTTAATTAGGTTTAATGGGCTGGCTAGCTTGATTTTACAACTGAGTGTTGATTCACAGTGTGACTCATGAGTTCATGAGCACGCATTGGCATATGGAATTGTCCTTACTTTCCTTTTCATTGTTTCTTGATAATTGTAAGTGGCGAATTGATTGACCCATCAAATGAAACATAGAATAAGTGCTCTTTTGCATGATGATGTATGCAGAGGCTTATATATGTGTGGGTGGTGTTTATATGGATATTGGTGCTAGTAAGAGTGGCCACCACTGGAAAGACATGGCTAAGAGGGACTCACTGTTTAATTTTTGTTGGGAGTTAACATGTGTAGTTAGGCAGTGTGAAAGTAACTTGGTATGCTCAGTGGAGGGCTGACTATACATGATACCCATAAATTAATCAACTACTGTTTTCCGCATTAACTAAGAGAGATCTAGATTACATATCTTGTGATGTAAGGAACGTTAAGCACTTTTGGGTCTCTAGGAAATGTAGCTAGTCTTATGTTCATTAAGATTACATCTTATCTATTTTCCATCATTAAAATGCAAAGTTAGCTTCTTTATTGGCAGTAGCTAGTGTTGTGTGCGCTGCCTAGCTATTCATCCTTTGATCGCTGTCAACCATATAGGAGGAGCTCTTTGAATGGCTCTCTAAAATGGATGATAAGACATGTCTAGTATGAGTTCAATCTGTTTATTTAAGAAATAGTTTTTAAGGGATTATGAGGGACATGTGAATCTAATGGTTAAAAACAAATACACAGTTTTAAGTTGTTATTATTTTAGGTTTTAAATATAATACAAGTGATTAAGATGCATTTATCCTAATCCTTAATTAGGTGAGCAAGACTGTGTCTTGTGTCTGGTATATTCTTGCTGTTATATAAATAAATTCACCATCACTAAGGGTAAATTATTCAAGAAAAAAAAGGTACAGTACAATATAAATCCCATTATCTCACATCAGTTGGTATGTTTGGTTTGGTGCAAGGCTTCATTATCCATAGCTAGATATTGACTGGTAATATGTCCTCTCGTTGTATTTTCATCTTTTTTAAAAAAAAAAAAACTACTAGAGTGATGGTTATTTGTTTAGGTTCTCGTCATTGAGTTATAATCATGATAAAAGTCACATCAATTCTTTACGTAATTCTAACAACTCATTTCAACTCAAAAAACAAATGCATACAAAACTTACCATGTCAAGCAACTTCACAAATCAAGTAAATTCGAAAGGTTCAGCGTCGTATCCCTACCAGTTGGAACCTAAAATATCCGAGTTTCTAGTGTTACGTATACTCATCCTCTTACGTACTATTATAGGTGGGTGGGTGGGCGAGTGTGAAGTTTTATCAAAACAGAAACTCTCATATTGAAGCAATTAATCAATAATGATAAACTCGTGGATGACATGTTGTGGTTAATGCAGGACTACTATTGATCACTACCATGGCAGAAACTAAATGGGTAAGGAAACAAAGACCGAACAAAATAACAATTGGGGAGTTGGGTGCTTTCGTACTTGGATCCCAACAAGAACTCAGATCGGTGCGATCTTACCTCACAGAAATGGAATATGAGGCCTCCAACTACTCAAGTATATAAAAATCGTACGGACAAATAATGAACAGACATAGAAGCTGACTAGCTTAGTTAGCTAGGTCATCAGGCAGCTGCTGCAGAAAGTCTTCAGGTGTACGTACCAGTACTTTCTGGTCTGAAACAGATCGTACGGAACACGGAACACCTGATGCAGGGAGTCGCCAGATCTGCGGAAAAGTAAAGGGAATCAGCGATGGAGATGTTGCCGAGTTGCGGTAATGCTGGATGAGGTCGGCTATGTTCAGTGGTTTGATAAGCACGGAATCGCTCTCGTAAACCCTAAATATACAAGTTAATCTGTAGTTTATTACACGAGGGATTTGGTTAATTATCTGATTAAAAAAATGGACTAATCTCACTTTGCCTACGCGGCGCAACATAAGGATGGCCCTTGCTTTTCTAATTTGTACAACCTACTACTGTTTGTGAAAGTTGTTGTTCTGCTTCTCATGAGTGCAGAAGTGGAAGCATGCAAGTGATGGATGGATCATGGAATATATTAAGTGTTTGCTTACGTGAGCGCCTCCTTTGTCTTCTTCCTCAATTTATGATCATCTCCAAATATCATATCCAGATACATAAAAAGTCATTTGATGAGTTAGGATTTGTGGTAAATTAGTTAGATATGAAAATTGTAATTGAAGATATGGGTGATTAAATTAGGTAAACCAAAGAAAGTGGACGAGCTCAAGTTGAGGTGTACGTGAGGGTATGTGCTTTCTCAAATAAGGTCGTTCATGATTTGTTCGATATGTCATTACCGAGGACAATTGAGTATTCGTATTCATCGAAGTTTGAAATGATTGAGAAATTTTTTTTAGACAAAACCATAGAAACATGCAATATACCACAAGGAGATCCTATCCTATACATATTTTGTACTGATAAAGTTCCAAGCTAGCTAGTTATCTGAACCTTTATCATAAATTGATGATTTAAAATACTCTTTTTTTTTAGAAGAATTAATGTTTTTTTTATTTTTTATGACACTAGAAGAATTAATGTTGAAAAATACAAACTTAGTGTTCTAGCGAAATTTTACGCGCTACAATGGCTACATCATTATGATGACGTGCTTTGCTTGATTAGTCATATGTCGATTACATAATTAGTGACTGGAGTACTAATTATATTAGTATATTTCTGTTCTAAACTTTGGTTAATTATATATAGGCTGTGATTTTTCACTGTGCCGAGTAATCCACTAGCTATATCTAGATTAAACAATACATATTAAGAGAATTTGAGATACGTGATTTTGCCTATTTACCAACAAATTATAACTAGACTACAAACTAATTGAATTCTCTAATAAGTGGATGCTTCCTTAGTTAGCTAGATTACCTACCATTCGTGGAAAATGATCTAATTTCTTCATATAAAACGAAAAAGGCGAAATTATGCACCCCATATAATGATAATTAAGTCTTCCACTATATATATGCAAAGCGAAAGATACCTACTCTTTCCTTATAATAGTTGGATATGGATAGAGTGTGAAAAACGTTCAGAAGATCACAGAGCTGGAACTCAAAGAAGAAGATGATATTTCTACTGTAGATAATAAGGAGCCAACTGCAAGCTAGCCAATGAAGACAAAAGTTATGGCAGCAGTATCCACATTCACGTTATGTTCCCTTCAGCTTTGCAACGTGGTGCTTTTGCACATGAGCATATGTTCAATTCGCTTCCAACATTTATTCATGACAATATCTTTTAGGGTCTTGCATTGATATGTTATCTCGTTAAACTGTTAGTTTGATTTGCAGTATTGATAGGTTAGAATAATTTGCTGACATGCTTAACATTGATATAGTACTCTTAACGAGTTCATAACACTTGTAATGCATATCAAGACATTAGAATTGCATAGAAGCTCTTCCAATGTTCTGCTACTAGATAACTTGTTTAGGCAGTCGACATCATTCTCATTGATAAGTCATAATCACGATCTAATTAAATCTGGTAATTAAAGTGTGTAATGTACTAATGTCATTGTCACGAACAGATTATACGTGTTTTATTGTTCATATGATGGAACTAACTTCACTTTAATTTCATTATTATACCAATATGAGACGTAATTAAGTTCAGATCTATGCGTATACGAACCTTTAATTAATCTGTTCCACTTAATATAACCATGTTAATTAGTTACGAGAGCTACATGATTAAATTAACTAGCAGCTCCCAATAAAGTTCTCTCCGATCTAACAAAAAAAACAAAGAAGTTCTTTAGAATTAGAACTCAGCTGATGTAGCTGGGCTACATAAGTCTTTGGTGGGCCTAATAACAAAATTAACTAGTAGGAAGGTTAGGTACCTGGCCCACTCTGCCTATTCTTAGGCCCAACGTATATAGTTTTGGTCGCATCGCAACCAATTCTGAGCTTGAATGAGAAGCTTGTTAGCTCCATGTCTTTCTCTTTCTAGATATATATGGGGGAAAAATCATCAAAGTTATAAAAGAAAAGAATTGGTCTTCGTCCGAGGAACTATCAAGAATTGATTCATATCAGGGTATTTTTTCTTCTGCAAATTAATAATTATCTTATTAGATAATAATTTGGTATGATAACAAGATCAGTACTATTTTATCTACTGACATAAATATCTCTTTTGTAAGTGAGATGTTGTGAGTTTGATTCAGAAGACTAATTGTTGTAATAACAAATGGATTCGTCTACTATGTATATCTGCATAACATGCAAATTGATTATATAGCCACGTGCACGGCACGTGTTGACAATTGTAAAAGTTAACCAGATTTCACCGGTCTCCCTACACATGCACAGCAAAATTTGTCACTTTTCCCAATCTCACCGTGAACCAAGGGGTTTGTTCCTCGACCAATTGATTATATAGTCACGTGCACGGTACGTGGTGACAATTTGTAAAAGTTAACCAGATTTCACCAGTCTCCCCACACATGCACAGCAAAACTTAGCACTTTTCCCAATCTCCCGGTGGATCAAAGGGTTGTTCCTCGAGACCTCGACCAAAGACATAAAGCTGAATGAAATGGAATGGAATAGACGGTCATTGCAATTTGCAGATGTTGGTTGAATAGGCACATAGTAGGAGCTATGGTGGAGAGAGATTAGTTGGCTCCCATTGAGCAGTTGATTGGTTGAAGGTCGTTTTGGCAATCATAGCTCCATTTTCAGCTAGAGAATTCTGGCAAGGTGATTTTGTATGCCTTTTTTCTTTGGTTTTGTTTTTGTTCGTGGAATATGAGATTGTATGTTAGACTCATGACAAAGTATGGATGAATTTTTGATGGGTTTCTAGATATTAATAAAAATTTAGAGACTTTCTCAACCTATAAGAGCTGAATCTTAATTCTTGTCATTCAAATGTAGATGGATATAGGAGATTTACTAATCATCAATTGGATTTCTAGAAATTCTAGTCAACTTCTAATTGATTCTCAATGGGCTAGGTAGTTCTTTTCTTTGAAATTTAGAACTACTAGTTGCAAACGCATAAGAATGTGAGCAGAAATTTTTTGGTTACATGTTAATTTTGCTCATTCACATAATCACAGTTGAGTTATCAGTGAAAAAGTTGTCTGAGCCCTAAATCATAAGAAGGTCTTGGCGAGATTGGAAAAGGAGCTCGGCGATCGACTAAGGAGGTAGCCAGGAATACAGACATCCTCTTGAGCCATAAAAAATTTGAAGAGATTTGGTTGAAGCGTGGCAACTTCACTGAATCAAGCTCTCTCTTTTCTAAAAAGAAAAGAAATGTCGCACGAGTATTCTTCTTCTGCCGTTAAATTGATAGAAATGGAAAAGAGGGAGAAGGGGTTATTCGGTCACTAACTGTGGACCACTCGATAATTCTTTTCAGATTATACGACCTACACAATTAGTAGTATCATGTGTCAAGCACGTGATTAATATGTATCGTATGCATATCTGCATACTAGAATTTTCCATAACAAATTACAAACAAAGGTCATTTTAAAACTTATATTAAGGCCAATGACATATACTGTCATTTTACTAACTTTTTTATTATCTCAGTCACCTAATATTTTGTATCTTTCATAAAGCCACCAAAATATAAGAAATATCGATATTTACAAAAATGCCACTGTATTTTTATTTTCATTAGTTTTATGCAGATGTCACTGTGTCAAAACAATTGGTGTCATCAATTGAAAAACTATTGTCAATAAACAAAAAAAACTACTGTCGAATAACCAAAAAGCTACTGTCATTTTTCAAAAAAGTTATTTCATTCGTCAACACTTGGTGATAAAAATATATGGAGGCTTAATTAATAATCTAAGTCTTGAACACATTCATAATTACTAATTTGCTATAACTAGCTTTATGGTTTGTCGACAATAATTTTTCAAAAGATGTCAATAGATTTTCAAAATATTTTTGTGAATGATAGTAGCTTTTTTTGGAGAACGACAGTAACATTTCAGTTTGTCAGCAGTAACTTTTTGGTGTGGGGCAGTACCGCTGTAGTTTTTTGAATGATGGCAGTGATTATTCCAAAGAATGATAGTAAGTATGACGAAGAATGACAGTAGCTTTTTTGTTCTTCAACGGTAGCTTTTTTAGTTCTTCAGCAGTAGCATTTTTGTTCATTGGTAGTCACTTTTCAATTAATGATAATAATTATTTGGATGCATATTTTCATAGATAATAAAAAGTAAAAATGCATTAACGTTTTTGTAAATATTGATTTTTCTTATATTTTGGTGGATTTATGAGGGATAAAAACATATGGTGGCTTAATAGATAATATAAAGTAATTATCAATTGTTGGTGTAGTCAGGCTATGAGTTCGACTCACAAAAAACTAATTGCATAAATCCTCATATCGTTCATTTTGAATTGATTATTTTTACCAATTGCCACTTATAAGTATATCTTTTCAATTACTCTCTTAATACAATTATGTACTCTCTTTCTCAATTATATATGTAGCATAACCAGGCTTAACTTTTCTATAACATGCTATTTCACTATTCGAATACGGTCTCGTAACTATCTTGGACAATACTTATCAAGATAGTTAGATAGGTTAACTATGTTGATAGATGTAATGCTCGATCACATGTGGACTAGAACTGGATTTGTTGCTCTAGAAGTGCTCCCATTGAACTTGTCTATTTGCTTTAGTAAAAGTTAATTGCTTCCCATATCTAATACCAGTCTTTCTTCATACATGCTCTGCATGCGTAAGTATTTTTTTTTTTAGAAAATAAATATGAGAACAGTTATTGTAGAGAAAAAATAGTGGGAGAGAAAAGTGGGATTGAGGTTTTTTTTGTTTGTTTAATTTTTAATAAAAATATATTTTTTAAATGTCATAATTATCCTAGTGATTTAATTAATAATCAAAGTTTTTTAATATTTTACAGTCATTTCTGTCAAAATTTTTGATTTTGGTTAATAAATTCTTTTCTCTTAATAATAGTATAGATATAAAAGAGAATTGCATAGATGAAATAGTAGGAAATGAATTTTGAATTTTTCTTCTTCAACTCTTTCAACATCGAAACGATGAATTTGGACTTTCTATTATTTCTTATACATGTGTAAGACACAATTGATAAGGGCTGCTGTCACATTCTTAGTGGGGTTTGCCACTACCATGTAAATTTTATTTTATTTCAATAGTTAATTTCGATCACAACTTTTGACGTAGGTAAATTGAAATTCTATATATTTTAGGAAAACTTCTTTGTTATAAGGCACCACAAATCTTGTGAACTAAAATATCTAGCACAGCACAAACTCTAAAAGCATGTAAAATAGAAGATTAGTGTTTTCTCCTCTACTTTTTTATTACTCATCTGGCAGCCCTCTGTACCGGCGTGGTCCTCGCGCTTTGTCTGTGCGCTGTAGACCTCAAGTCTCGTCGAAACGATGTGGATCTTGTGCCTCGTCAGCATGATGCGGGTGCGGCCAGACAAAAAGTCTAGCCGAGTCTGAGTGGTGCAGGTGAGGGATAACGGTGCTTGCTTCTTCTAGTTGATGATAGGTGGCGGTGCGGTAATGTATGTCCAAGCGCTTCTAGTGGTTCTGCTGGAGATGCTAGGGAGTCGTGGCTCGGGGAGCTATTTTTCCTCATGATGTCGTTGATGATGGCGGCATGCCAGTGGCTGACATGTCGGTGGGCGAAGGTTGGTAGGTGGCGCAGCGGCGATATTGGTTTTTTTGGAGCGAGAGAGGTGCTGGGCTTCTTGTTGCCCTCACTTGGACTTGGTGATTTGGGCCTGGGTGCCTATAGTATTTTAGATCCAGGCCTGGATGATTTGGGCCTAGGTGTTAGCCCTTAGGCCGATAATACTTAATTATTTTTATTATATTTATATGTGTAACTATGGTTTGTTTTAACATACAAGTGTCATTTTTCTTTGAGGTGGGTATTTTCTAGTTAGGGTGGGCAGCAAATATGCATCCATGTCATGTAAAATAAATATAGTTTTAATCTTTCTCTAATAAGTAGTATGTATTAATTGGTTTACTCGATGAACAATTTTATCTCTAATAAAATAAAATCAGGTGCGGAGCCGAATATTCCAACTCGAGTGAATTCTAGATTGAAAAAAAAAAGAGAGTGTATAAACCTGTTGAAAAATAGTTACTCCCCTAATAAGTTGTTAATTAGACAACAATTTACACGAGTCAATATTGGTCAGATATATTGACAATGGTAGTTGTTATGCATTGGTTACATTGGTAATAGTCAGGTCCAATCAATATTACAGATGAACATCATGGACATTCCCTTTCGTTCTATTTAATTGCTTCTAATATCTTACATAAAAAATAGCATGGGTTGAAATATAATGAGATAAATATGAATTTTCAATTGAGAAATATTCTATACATCAGTAGTAGGCAATTGATATCGCCAAGAATACGTATATACATGTTTAAATCGGAGTTCATATGTGAAAATTATAATCAAAAAAGTAAAGATACTGTTCATGATAATTTCCTATATATACGAGAAGTTACTGTAGTAGATCAGAATCTACCAAGTGGGTAACTCCCATCTCTCTCTCTCTCTCTCTCTCTCTCCCACCCTCCTGTGGTTCTCTCTTTCCCTCTCTTCGGCTCACAGCAGGAAAAAAGCAAAACAGAAAATAATGAAGAACCATGGAATTTGAAAAGGATTCCAGTAGAATTAATGAAGAACCTCTGCAACTCCGTCGTCCGATCACCTGGGGACGAGCCGCGGCCACCGTTCGCTTCCTCTCCCTTTCGTCGACTCGCCTGCGGTGGCGGAACACCGTGCCGTCGCCGGAAAACGAGGAACCACGACCTTAAAGTTTACTGTAGCAAAATGGGTCAACGTCGAGTTCTCCAGATTCCGGCCACCAAAACCAACCAAACCTGGCCGAATCAGAAGCGGCTTGAGACGTTGATCATTCTCCCCAAAGCTTTTACCGAGGATTGAAGCATGGAGGAAGAAAGCATAATTGGAAATTTTCACCGTACTTCGAATTGCTTAATTGTTCGGTCACTACAAGGTATTTTCTGACTTTGTCACAGTTGAGAAAGTTATTGAAAATGTTGAGATGATACTGTGGATGAAATTTGGTGGCCGGAGGAGGAGTTGGCGGCCGCATGAACAGTGTCGCCGAATGAATAGTGCGACGGGGAATAGTGCGGAGTATGAACAGTGATTTAAATTGTTTTTTTTTTGTTAGTTAAATCACATAAATATGGTAGAGCTTATATGTGAAGTTTGGAGGATTTTTGAATCGGTTATGAATTTCTGAAAATTTAGAATTCGATTATCGATTTACGAGAATTCCACCGTCGGATTTCTCTTAATTCTGCCCTAGAAACTTTGAATTAAAGAATTGGTATTAGTGATGATGTTTTGGTTAAATCATAGAAGAAATAGAAATGTTGATTTATGAGGATTTGACGTGGGAATCGTATTTAATTTCCTGATTTTTTATTCATGAATTATAATTGTGTACATGGCGATGTGCCGAGCTACTGCTCGACGTAGGAAACCGGTAGCGTGGTCGTCTAAATAGTACTATGAGTGGACATTTATTAAATTAATTGTGCATGCAATATATTATTATTTTCCGATTTATGTTTAATTTATTATTTAAATTATTGAGTTTTATGATTTTATGAGCTTGATTTCTTGAGATTTATTATGCTCTATGAATTACGGGATTATTAGTGGATTTCCTTCCCGAGAGCTTTCAATAGATTTTCAAGCTATTTATTTATGAGTTATTGAGTTGGAAAATGATTTTCGAGAAGTGATTGATTAAGAAAATATTATGAGAATTATTGATTTCGAATATCGTTTTATATGGTGATATACGAGTACGAATGATTTAGCTAATATTTGAGCATGATCGAATTATCGGGATTTCTTGAGTTTTGAACTCCGCACTTATCAGCTTTAAAGTTAGGTTGAGATTTCTTCCGAAAGCATTTATTGATTTACCGAGGATTCATGCTTTCGAGGATTTATTGAGATATTGAGCCTTGAGTTATCGAGATATTCTTAAGTTATGTTCTCGGTGAATTATTGATGACTTATTGGATTAATATTGGGTTTCTTTCTGAAAAAAATTATTTTAAAGAGAGTGATTCCAGTTTATTGAGGAGGTAAATAAGTCAGCGCATGCATGCTTTACCTGGTCGACAGTCCCCTCCAGGTAATAGTCCGGTTGGTAGTCCCCTCCAGATAATATTCTGGTCGGCAGTCCACTCCAGATAATATTCTGGTCGGCAGTCCCCTCCAGAATATTCCGGTCGGCAGTTCCCTCCATATGACATGAGGTAGTTAGTCAGCAGTCCTCTCTAACTACCTATAATTAGTCGGCAGTTCTCTCTAACCATCACCTCCTCGTCCGGTCAGCTGTTCCCTCCGATGCATCACTGGTTGGCAGTCTCCTGCAGGTGGTATGAGATGACTAATCGGCAGTTCCTTTTTGTCATCGTCTATTTTGAGACATGATTTGAGATGTGAATAATTTAACGAGCTGTCTGAAATATCATTATGTATTTGAGGGATTTGAGATTTAAAGAGATTTCAGGATGTTCGAGATTACATTATTGAGATTTCAATAAAGATGATGATTAAAAGTATTTTCAAGATTTTTACTGCATGCTTAGTTTTTAAGAGGATAACTTGGGAAAACACTAAATCCTATAATTATTTTCCTTCGAGATTAGTTATTTTTTTCGTCCACTCACTCTAACGGATTTTAAATGTTTTCTCCTGGACCCTTCGTTTTTAAATGCCCAGTTTGCAGGCCATTTTAGCTTACGGTGCTCGTACATGAGGTTGAAGCATAGCTGTCATAGTTTCCGCATTAAAAAAGTATCGGTCTTTTATCTTGTATTCTATCTTCTTGTATGTTTGTGCATTAGATTGCTCTGATAACCCATGAGATTAATATTCTTAAGTTCAGAATTGTTTTGTGAAATGGGAGATGTTATGATTTAGGGAGCAGGGTGGCTGCAGAAGATTAAGGGTTGATTGTTTTAGAAGTGTAAATATCTTTCTACAGTTTTTTGGGTAGTCCACTTTTAGAGGAAGTTCCGTCAAATTTTTGGTAGAATTTCTTCTAAGGTGAACCCCGCAGGGCCACTTTGGATTTCAAGATAAAATCTGGGGCGGGTCCTATCATTAATACTTCAGGTTAAATAGCAAAAATAATTGGTGGAATTTGAATTTAAAAAATAAAAAGTAAAGGTTAATGAATCATATTTTTTTTGTAAGGAGAGCTTTCAAAGTCATTCTCAAAGTAATGCAAAATTTCATAATTTGAATTCCGATTCACTCCCTAATTTAAGTTGCACTAGTTCGCAAGTCCAGTGACTAGCCAAACCTACCCACTTTGAATTCCCCTCTTGCCTGCATTGGCGCCAACCATCATCCTCTATGGACGCTGCTCATTGCACCTTGCCACCAACAGCACCCCCACCGTTCCACTTTAATTAATTAGTCTGCACCGCCGTACTCCTTCACATTGCCGACGGATCGGCGACGTTATCGGCGCACAACGTACTGTGCGTCTCTGTCCGGCCAAAAATTGACCACCTTCACGAATGAGCTCTCTAGTCTCCACCATTGCCTACTCTCTATTCTCTACCAATGACTACCACCATTGCCACCACTACAAATTTGATCTATCATTATCAACGAACAGCGGCCCGGCTCCTACTGTTGTGGGTTGCCACTATGATGTACAGCCAACCCCACCACCACCACGAGTACAACTCCTCGATCAACTAAACATGAATGATGTCGTTATGCGTATAAGCAACCCATCGATCCCACCGCCTCTTAGTTGTCAGTTGTCACCATTGCTACCTCACCAACCAGCTGTTACATCATTCTTTTATCATGGATGTCACCGTATTTTTAATTTGGGATGAAAAAAAAATGTACGTCAGTATGTCACCGACTCACCGATCGGAACACCCACTGTTCTCATTTTCAACTAAACCAAAGTTTCCTTCTATGATTGGGAAGATTCGAACTATTTTAGCTAAACCCAAACCTTCGCCAAATCAAGTCATCTTAGCAATCAGAAGATGACATATATATGTAAGGAAGGGGTGGACTTTTTATTTTTAAATTTCATTTTGTAAGCAATTGGAAGATAAATAATTGGTTACTTCTTCAAATTTATTTAACTTTACTCAAGTGTATAATTATTTCCATATATACAAAAGGAAAATTCGGAATAGGGTGAGCAACTGAGCATAAACAAGTTTTCCCATGCCAATTGTTTTTTGCTAAGGCATGAAAGAGCTTCATATCTTATACGTCGATTTGTAAAGTTACGGTAAAATGTTCACAAAAATTACTCAAAAAGGCCGTTCAACCACATACGTTGTAATTATGCGACTAACTAGGCCAGCCAGAAATGCTATTATGAACAATAGGCATCGAGCCTGATGTTGGTACGTGGGACCTAAACAGTTAGGCATGCATGCAGCCAGTGTTATTCTGGGATGTGAAGCAAAATTCTTTTTACTTCTGAAAACTGGAATATTCGATGCTTGCTTTTCAGGTATACATATTGCAAATACGAATAGCACATGCAAACTGTTCGATCAAAAAAAAAAAAAAAAAAAAAAAGAGGCCTGAAAGAAGAAAGAACACGAAAAAGAGGAATAATATATAGAGAGAAAAACGTAGACAAACACAAGTGATAGTACATAATTCATTATCGAAAAGTCAAAAATTACATGCATGTAGTTAAGTGCAATCTGACATAAGGAACTGCATTTCATTCCCAGAAAGATTATTTTGGACATAATCTTCCCATGTAAGTAATGCAAGATGACTCAGTGCTAGCTAGGAATCTCGAATCAGAACAGACACATATTTATATCTTTCATGATATATTCCTGTGCTTCTGATTCGAATCGATCTTGAAAATGGAAGCTTCTGATCAGGTACTTCCCTTGATGCTATTATTTGCAGCAGTGACTGGCAGTTCGTGGTTAACACCTTTCTCATCTTTCAATGGCTCGTCCAAGGCCAAAGGGTCTTTGCTTTTGCCCCAAACCACGGTGTAGAGTCCGAACACAATGAGAATAGCTCCAAGTATACTGAAAAAAAGCACAAAAAAGGTAAAGAACAATACATAAGTACCTTGCGCTGCAAACCACGACTTCATATATTGAGAAGTCTCAATGACGATTATCGGCGGTCAATGTACATGGCTCTCTTTGTAAAACCACGTACATTTCCTGCTCATAGTCGTTTCGGTAACGGTGACATGTATGCTGAAACATCATTTGATAAATAAATGTATGAGTTGAGTCCAAGCGTTCATACCTTCCGAGGTGGACTTGCTCAGCTAAAACGATGGCACCTAGAACGGCGGTGATGATCATGCAAAGAGGGCTGAAAGATGTCACGAAAACGGGGCCGCGTTCTCTATTCACAACACCTTGCACATAATATGCAAGTCCAGAACAAATCACTCCCTAACGATAGACAAAATCGTAGGCGTCAAATTGATGCTTTGCAATTATTAATTTTTGCTACAAATTAATTAGGCTTGTAATTAAAATGGTTGGACTTGATCGAGTACTCACAGAGTAAACAGAAGCAAGAAGCCTTGAGTCCCAACCTATAACCCAAACACTCATTTTGCGTTCCATCACAAGTGTCACTACTCCACCTTCCAACACACCCATTACACATATCCAGGCTGTGAGAGACAACTGTGCTGGGTACTTCTTCAATGTGAACGACTGAAATAGAGCGATAATTACAAACATTTAGTTTACACGTATAAATATTTACACGTTATATATGTTATTAGATTATCAATATGAAACATCGTACTAAATGTATGTAAGATGACTCACTTGTAGGATAAAGAAACTTGCCCAACCGCCGCAGCTGGCTATGAGCATCAAGGGGCCAGCGATCCAATGCTGATCGCTTGACTCGGTGCTACTACTTTGGGTGCTGTTTGAGTGTCCCCGTACAACATCGATAATTGGGCCTTTGTACAAAGTCATGATCATTGCTCCAGACAACGTAACCACCGTTCCGATGACCTTGGCTAGGCTATGTAGCTTCTTGACGTTCACAGTCTCTAACCTGACGATTAATCAAATAACAAATACGGTATCGATCATTAGGTCAAGACCTAGAAGATAATTGATTCATGTAATATGAGAACAGCATCTTATGCCGCTCAGATGATCAAATACTTTGATCCTCCATTCCTCCTCATTTGATGTAAGGAGCTATTTTTTTTTTTTGTTAATTTCATCTTAATTTATATATGAAATCATCGTAATCCTAGGATAAACAAAAAATAAAAATGAGACTTACTAAATTCTGATTGTTCTTAGAGGATAGCTATATAAATTTTCTCTTGCGTCATTTTTCTACAGAAATTAATTGAAAATATTCTCGTATCAATATATGCCGACCATGATATCAAAAACAAAATCAAAATATCAAGAGTACTATGATGTCACTGCCCAGTTTCCGTAATGCTTTCCGAGGTGTTGGCTGCTAAGCATACATTAACCTTTTCATTTGCTTGCATAAGCGCACTAAAACACTATAGAAAATGCATGCCCATCATTAAAAATCTAAAAGGTTATCAACTTAAATATATACCTGAAGCAAAGTGCCAGTATAAAGGTTATGGCAGGAAGGACATTAACAGTTGCAGATGCAAACGTTGCTGAGGTGTACTTCATTCCCAGAAAGTATAAGTTCTGGTCAAGAACTGGCCTGTTAACCAATGGTAATAGCATTAACAATTAAGTCCTTCCATGGTGCTGATTACTTCAATTTATTGCTAACTTCAACTCGTTCGTAACGATAAAGGAGGAAAAAAAAATTAACAAGAGAGAGCTTCTTAGAGCATTACTCAAGAAATCCAAGAACCACGATTCTGAGGAATATGGGGAGAGTCATTCTTGGCCTTATTTTCCTGTAAAAAGATACATAAACAATGCAATCAATTTAGAAGCTACGGAGAAAGGAGACTAATTATTAGTTCTAACGCAAGTCTTTCCTTGTTAAATAATTTAACATCTCCTATCAACGTTTGCTTAATGTACGATGAAAAGTTTGACAGTATGACAACCTAATTTGTTAAGAACGTATTCGAACCTTTCAAGAACCAACGCGAAGGGTGCAATGACACAGAAGGCAACAACGTGACGGTACACCGACAAGACAAAGTGACTCATGCCATGCTTAAACGAGACCATGCTTATGATGTACATGCCTGCATACCCGAACTGCAGGGAGACCATAGCCAAATAAGGTTTGATCTTCTTGAGAAACACACTCAACTTAGACCCAGCTGGACTTTGGTCTCCCATCTTTCTATCTAGTGTTAGTACTAGCTAGTACCAAGTTACCTCTAGCTACCTTAGCACTCACACACTATAAAACAAGTATTGAAGTTAATACTTGTATTATGGACTAGGCTGCTGCTTGGCAACACTAAACTGAGAACTGCCCCTCTTATAAGCATAAAAAGTTAAAAAGCTCGGCCAATATTTCAAAACCATACGTACATGTCCAAAGCCACTCACTCTCTCTCTTTCTGTCACTCTTGGATATGGATTCTCTTATCCATTAACCAAAAACTTAAGCAACTACAAATAATCTTAGCTAGCTCACTTGCAAAGGCATGAGACGGAGAGAGAATCAAACAAAAACAAAAACAAAAAAGATTGAGAGAGAGAGAGAGAGAGAGGGTGAAGAGTAGTAATTAAGTGGATCTCTATGAAAATAATGCTTCCCCTTTTCATTCTTTAACTTATTTTATAGGGGAAGTGGGGATTTGATTCATTGACCACCAAATGAAATTTAGGCTGAGTGCCTTAGCATGATTCATGCAACCCGTATGTGGTGTTTAGGCGGAGTTCGGTGCTATGAAGAGTGGACACCACTTTTAAGACATAGGGCTGATAGAGGTAATTCCATCTATCACTACCGTTTTCGTTTGGGACTCTTCATGCGACTAACTTCTATTTATGACCTCATTCATCATTTTGTTAGTGCAATTTACGTGGATGGTAAGTGTTGTCAAGGCCTTTCACATTAACATAATCAAAATCCTCGAAACATCAAATGGTTTTACACATAAACAATAATCCGGCCATATTTGGATAGACTAAATAGACCAAACATAACCAAAATTGGTGGCGCGATTCAGGACGTTTGAGTTTATCGGTGCATATTACATTAGTAGTAAAGAAAGTAAGGTTCTAAGGAAGTCGATCAACTTAACATTGTCAACGTCTGGTACATTAATTAACCAGTGCCCTGATATTCATGATTTATCATATCAATCATGTGTAAAGCTAGCCAGCACCCATATATATATATATATACACACACACACACATGACTTCTCTGTTAAAGATATCCTTACCTTAACTTATGGAACAGATTTCCATATTTTATTCCATGAATTTTGAAATTTCAAATTTATTCTCACATATTATGGTTTGATGTCATTTCCTTTTTGGATTAGTGACCATGGAAAAGTTCAGGAAATATTAAGTATATCTAACAAAATGATCCATGTTACTATGTTAGGGTGTCCTATCATTTTATGCTAAATTCTTCTTTTTGCAATCTGTTAAATATGCTTCCTACGTATTCATGCAATAACGTACAATCATAGCTAGCTCTTAATTGAGATACTTAATTGATGAGACTTTCTTACTAGGCATCAATCAAAGATGATGCACCATAAGTTCGTAATCCAAAATTAATTAGCCACAAAAAGAAGAAGAAGAAGAAAGGTCCATAATATAAAAGAATAAAATGAACAATCATGTCCAACATATAAGAGATCATGTGAGAGCTAGCTACATATAACTAATTAATACGAACTAACAGTATTAATTTTATTTTCTGGATGAGTATAGAACACTTGGGGTGACAAAGTCCAAACATATAAAGTTTGTGGTTTCGTATTTGGATTCCAATAGAACAAATTAAATCAGGGTTTGGTGGAATCTCACCTTACAATCCCGGATACTGTCTCTAAAAAGAGATTTTAACGTGGTTACAGAATTATTGCAAATTGAGAAAAATGGAGAAGAAATTCATTGGTCGACTTTTTATAGTGTTGTTTGGTGTCGTTGCTGTGTCATAACTTTCGATTGTAATGTAGACAAGGTTAAGAATTGTCCCCTAAGGTAACAGTAGTAGACCTGAGATGGTTGCTAGTTAAATAAATTACGATCAAAATAGGTCATGATTTTGATCGGATTTATGTCTTTTACCTATCACTTCAGTTAACTAAAGAAAGCGTGGGGCTATAGATCTATGGACTATGTATGAATTAAAGAATATGACTTGGGGTTCAAAAGAGCAAGAGATAATTCACTTAGGTCATTTCATCAAATCAAATCTTCAAGTACAATTAGTATGCATGTGCATAAAGTTTTGTTTTTCCCTGCTTCTTGCAAAGGCTTTATTCAGATTCTTCTGAATAAGTTACGAATTGTGGGATGTAAAAGAATATAATTTTAACCATAAACAGCAGAATAGGAGAGATATATTTTACAAATCAAATTATTCTTGTATGGCATGGGCATGGGCATGGGCATGGGCATGTGCGATATTGATATATAGTTTGGTACTTGTATTTGGATCTGATAGTTGATAGTTTATGCATGCCTTAGTTAGATGTACGTAGTCTCAGTGTAAAGAGATTGATATATACATGCCTTACTTTGCTTGGGCGTTTAGAATACCTTTCACCTAAAGTTGACAAGCTGCACTCTTTGAAATGTTAATATCATTACTTTTCTGGCTTTTCTTTAGGATGATGTTCATACCGTCTAAATTTGCAATCAACTCCTCATAATGCAAAGGGTGTGGGGTACTTATGTATGAGATCCACTTATATGCAAGCGAACCCTAACTTTGTAAGAGATAAATAATTTGCCAATAATGTGGTTACAAAATCTGATATGTACAATAATATTATTCAAGATCGACCGATCTATTGTACGTTCAAAGATAAATATGACTAATGCTGTACCCACAAAACTGTGAAAGACAAAAGAAGACCCGACTGCGGAACATTGTGCAGGATACCGCTATACGTACATACATATTTCATTGAGAAAAGAAGAACCACAACATATACTCGATCTTATTCTGGCTTTGCTGATTGATAACAGTTCATTTCACAACTTGATAGTAGAGCTGTCCGGAAAGAAAAGCTAGGGTTTTCCAATGGGAAGCTTTATTTTTGGACCGTCATATATTGCATCTCTGCTGGCTGGTTGCTGCTATTTTTGTTGCCAATAATGGTCAGTTTAGTCCCATTGGTTGTAGTAATTGGTAATTTGTGAGCTTCATTCTCATCCTTGAGATCAGTGGGATCACTGGTTGGGCTAGTACCAGTACTGTAGTCCTTGCTTTTACCCCACACCACAGCGTAAAGGCCGATGGCGATTATAAAGCCTCCAATGATGCTGAATATGAATCAAGGTAAATTAGTAACCAAAACAAAGTTATATATATGTCTTAAAGCTATTACGGTTCAGGTTGGATAAATTCAGTTCGTCTATTGATTTAAGCGAATTAGATATCTTAATGATCATCAATTTGATTGAAAATTTACAAAGATGATCTATATATTAGTATCTAAAAACTAAACGGTCGAGATGTGACTATGTGACCGAAAAGTGACCCTAAACTCTAAATTTTCAGAGCGGAGCTCCGCTCTGTATAATATATATATATATATATATATATATAGAGGGTACACACACACCAAGTATTTTAAAAAAGTTTGTAAATATATTATCTTGCCTAAAGCTTAAGTCGACTGATCGTGAAGTAATACGTACGACATGAAAACATGCACGTACGTGTATATTCCATTGTTTTTCCTCATAACATATGTGCTATTTAACGTAAAGTATGTCCAACAGACATAATCTGAATTCTGAAAGTTACTTTGATGAGATATATAACTAGATACATGTGTTTTTTACCTGCCCAAGTGGAGTTTCTCAGCTAGAAAGAACGAAGCCAGAATTGCGACGAGGATCATGCAGAGAGGGTTGAAAGCTGTTACAAATACTGGTCCTCTAGTTTTCATTACCAATCCTTGCACGTAGTATGTAATTCCAGAGCTAACTATTCCCTGCATCATTGAAAATACAACTTAATTTAATAAAAGAAGAAATGATAGGTCTCATAAAATAAATAAAACCTTATACACAAAACTAATTGAGAACGAGCGAAGATGTCACGCAAAACTAATTGTTGTGACGTTCCATCTATATTCTTAAATGTACATGTTACTGACTGTATATAGAGGTGCTAGGAGCCTCGTATCGCAGCCGACGGCCCATGCACTAGGATGGCGCTCTGCAACAAACGCTACTGCTGCACCTTGCATTGCCCCCATCGAGCATATCCAGCAGGAAAGGGATATGTTTGCCGGGTATTTCTTCACTGTTACAGACTGCATGGATGTTACTAGATTAATATATATATATATAACACAGTTGAATGCTCACACCCTGACACCTTAAGCTTTTAAAGGACGACGAGTTTGCTTACTTGTAACACGTAGAAGCAGGACCAAGCCACACAACCTATGAGGATAAAGAGCGTCCCCATTGCCCAGTGTGTGCTCGAGGTGTGGCTGCTACTTTCATGGTGGCCTCCGTCATCATGTGAGCCTACTATGTTAACGGCAGGGCCTTTGTACATTGCCATCAACAGAGCTCCCCCAAAGGTCACTAGGGTTCCTATCACCTTCGCTTGACTCCGAACCTCCTTGATGTTTACATGTTCTATCCTGTAATATATCATAAGATAAAATTAAGATTAATTAGCTCATACGTACAACTTAGCATTAGTTCAACAATTAATTACTAAACACTTTTAACAGATAAGTATTACGTGGTTTTCACTACAACTAGAAAGTAGAACCGAATCTTCAATTTTCAAATACTATTAATGGGTATAAATGCTACTGCTTGCCAAACAGCAAGCACACTACTTTGGTATAATATAGAATTAGAATCTGCTTATTGGAATTAACTGATGTCACCATCAGATGAAGTCATTTTCACTTTCTTTTATTAATGCAGATCACCAAAAGCAAAGTATGGTATAAACCGTATAATCCAATTAGCTCTTTCAATTTCGGACGTGTACGTAAAAGTAAGACTACTGGAACTTGTGGTACTTGCGTGGTCCTTTTTAATTAGTTAGTTAGTTCCATGTATTAGGATACCCTTTTCACTTTCCTCATGTCCCAGCAGAGGCTTAAGGATATCTTTTTCAGTCTGAAGATGTTAATTAGGACTTTAGTTGTTAGAAGATATCTGACATGTTAGATTCAGAGTCTTACCTAGAAAACTGTTCAAATTTATCAGTCTTGCAACATGATCGACATACAAAAAAGGATTTGACTAATGATAATTCTTACCGGAAAATGACTGAAATTACAAAGGTAACAGAGGGAACGGCATTCATGATGGCAGAAGTAAATGATGCCGAAGTATATTTCATTCCCAAGTAAGCAAAGCCCTGATCAAGGACCGGCCTGCACGCAAAAGTAATGTTATGAATGGTCTAGTTAACTAATAGTTTTTTTTTTTTTAAAGATGAATTAATTAGGATATAATATGTTTCTACTTGTCCTTCAATCTACTATTCTGTGTACTCCTTGCAGTCATGAAATCACAATTTGCACAGGTAAAACTATTCTACCATCGGTATTTATATATGAAAAGATAAGCGATCAGTAAAATTTGTAGTAAGTGATAGATCTTTACTCTAGAAATCCCAGCACCATTATATGGAAAAAGATTAAAAGCGTCATTTTGGGCCTCGTTTTCCTGTTAAAAAAAACAAATAGAAATATGTTTATGAGAACCAAAAACGTAAAATGAATATACAAAAGCAATCATTGATCTATTCATTTTTAGGGTATGTACGGACCTTTCAAGAACCAAAGCAAAAGGAGCGAGGACAAGAGCTGCAATAGCATTACGATACACAATAAGAACATATCGATTCATGCCATGGTTGAGAGTCGCAGTGCTTATGATGTACATCCCTGCACTTCCGAATTGCAAACCTATCGTCAGCAAATAGGGTTTCGCCTTCTTCCACATATTACTCGACATTTCTGTGTCTCTGAGTGTAAAGTGTGAAGGTGATCAGAAATACTGGAAGTGCTAGCTAGCTAGTACTGTTTGGGATGAAACTAATTGAGAGGTGCAATGCAATAGCTCTCTTATATATAGGGATCAAAGAAAGCTAAAAATTCAGTGTGACGAGATAAAACCCACTTCAACATAAAGGTTCTTATCTTCTTGCAATAGAGACTCGAGAGAATAATATATGCAGTTGTTTAGTTTGTGCTTGCTTTGGTCATTAATCAGCAAACGTATACGTTGCTGCGGTGCTTGCTTTTAGGAATTTCTTTTTTCCTTGTATGGTTCCATTAATATCACAATGAGAAGCATCATGAGGTGAAGTATTTCTTGCTCATTTCTTAAGTAGGAACTGCAGCCCAAACAAACCCAAACAAACCATGTTGTTGATTCATGTGTGCTCTTGTTGATTGGTTCAACCGTTCAACATGCAATAGCCAGTATAGTTACACCGATATAGGAGTTTCACATGTTTTTGACGACTCAATTTGGTTCAGAACGATATTTAGGAAGCATCTACTTTATGGGATTGGGTGGATGTAGGGTTTGACGGCTACACTGAAAATTTCTCCTTACGCATGAATAATTTGGTGAAGAGAGAGAGAGAGAGAGAGAGAGAGAGATCTTCATTGTTAAGGATTTTAATTGGAATGAGTAGTATATTGTCTATATTGAAATAGAGAAAATTGATGAGTAGTGTATGTTGTTTCTTTTCTTGATCTATCTCTATTGTTTGGTTATTCTTTGTTAATGATAGAGATAGGTAAGGGTGATTCGAAATTCAAACCCTAAATACGGACGTAATGAAATATTATTAACCATTAGAGTTAAAAATTCTCATAGAGTATTATATTAATTGTTTCTTGTACTTGAGTTTTTATGATGTAAAGCGAAAGGAAACCAAAGTCATGTGGCTGTAATTCCTAGTACATAGCACGACACCATATGGTAGTCAATTTACTATGACACGGTTTGCTAAAATGGATCAAGATAATTTTAAGTGTGGAATTGAGTACACCCGTACGCATGGGGTTTAAACTATGACTTGGATAACAATCTTGAGCTAACTTAATTTTATAAATTTTACCAACTGTTGGTTCTGCTAAAAAGCCATGGATCTTCCCATATATAATTTTTCTGTGCAAGTACATAGTTGCTTCCCATTCAGCAATGATTAGCCGATTAGGACAGCTCTCTAATGCATGCCCCTTCATTAACCAGTTGAGCTTTTTAAGAGTAGCATTATTTGGATATGTAACTATGATTCTGCATACTTTTCTAAGGCCTGAAATCCCTTTCATAAAAGAACCTGAAGTACCAGTTATCCGATCATATTACACAAACTAGTGAACTTATATCAACAATTAGAGAACTCCACATTATTTCTGTTAATGATGAAGGCATGGTTTGGCCAAGATGGAAAGGGCACACTTTCTTTAGGTGGGGGGTTCTGCCTTATTATCAAAATGGGAGTTCGGTAAAGCAAACTCCCTCATAACTTCATTGGGGATTAAACTTATGGTATTTTCTACATAAACTACAACAAAAGTAATTTTCAGGGAGAACAAACAAGAACACACCTTTTTTTAGCGGAATGTTACTATAAGTCAATAATATCTGTAAATATAAGTATCGTGTAACGTAACATTGTATTGTACAATGCCAACAAAAAAAAAGTATAGTTTGTGGACTAATATCATCTGACTGTTGGGAGCATTTTGTGAAAGCTAATGACCATGGGTAACATTCTACTTAACCTGTTATAGACTTATAGTTGAAAAAAGTTATTTCACTTAACCTCAATTGTAATTTTAATCAATTTTTATCCTTTAACTTTTTTTTTTTTTGAAAGGGAACTATAACTTCTTCTTTTTTACACGTGTTATTGCCACTTTTCTTCCTGTGATAACCTAATATGACTCCGTCCGATCTTATCATTTCTAATAACAAACACGGAAGGATTCGAACTTGAGATTTCTGTCAATATTTTGTTAAAGACAAATGCTAGCTAATATGTTAGAAGCGAAAATCAATTGGAACTAAGCTAGCTTCAACATTTCCAACTTGGGCTAAATATTTGTTACTACCCGGTGGTTTAGATCCAAAATCAATTCAGTCTCTGGACTTCTAATTTCTTCAAAAACACATTGTACTTTTAATTTTGATCTAATAGGTACAGTTCGCTAATATTCTATTATAGGTTTAAGTTATAATTGGATTATTTGTTGAAAAATTATCTATTTGATAGATTTCTAATAGTGAGACTTACTCTTAAATTGACTATGTAGGTCACCTCAACAACACATCATAAAACATATGTCATATATCAGCCACGTCAACAAGTTAAATGACTCAATTGTCGGAAGACTAATAAATTGAACCTATTATATCAAAATTGAAACTGTAAGAGTACTCTTGATGAAATTAGAAGTTCAGGGACTGAATTGATTTTGGACCCAAACTACAGGGTATCAATCAATATTTAACCCTTCTAACTTTTAAACAGTTTTTGATGAACGAAACGCACGTATACTCACTAAATTTCGGATGCATGCACTCAGATTAGTGCTACATAATCTTTACAAAAGGTAGGATGGATACATCTATCGAAAATTTTGGCAGATCTCAAATCAGAGTAGTGTGCAAGAACTAAAAGAGATAAAAACACATTGACCCATCATGTTTAAAGATGGATTTGAATTTTAGACTACATGCTATAGAATCAGATACCCCCCTGGCTATAGCTACTTTGTGAATTATTAAGATCAACAAATCATCCTCATCAACTTCAGGAAAAAGTGAGTGATTAAAGAAGTATACATTACAATTATAGACCGTGTTCATGAAAAAGTACTTGGTCAAAGAAATATCATCTTCCATTACTTTTGGTTTTGAATGTGAAGTGATTTAAAACTTAGACCATGCAACCTTCCGGCCTGCATAATGCACAAGAAAGAGAACCTTTCTGTGTAATCAATCCCCTTTCCTCATCTTTTTGACGTGCTGATGGCAAAGTAGAGTTGATCAATCAGCTATTAATATGCAATGAAATCAATGATTGATTCCTTTATTTCTTCCCTTGAAATAAACATAATGATCTTGTTGTACAGCCAGCCCAGTTGGGCACTAGCCAATTGTATATGCAAGTACCATCATTGATTATTCATGCTAGAAACTTAGCATTGGTTGAGATCTATACCATCAAATCTGTTTGATTTCTGTATATCAATAGCTTATAGCAATATACAAATGATTCAAACTATGAATATGGATGCCTGCACAAGCAGAACAAGTAATGAAGCTTTTGAGGGGAAAGAATTGCCAAAACTTTAGCAACAACTTTTGTCCAAAAAATTTTCCTCATTTATTGATATAAATAATTTCTTTGTAAGTTTTTTATGTCAAATCATTGGAGTAGTATGTACTGCAATTCTACTTTATACATCCACTGAAAAAGAATGAACTTTAAATCGATAGCTGATTGAAAATGATGACAATATGATCCTTGTAATGTTGTAAGAAAAGCTACATATTATATAAAAGGGAAATATCAAGGAAAAAATGAAGTGCGGAAAATCTGTCTTCTTACGACAAAGCTAGCAAGAGCAAAGACTAAAGTGGAGTAAACTTTATATGTATTGTAGTTTTTCAATAATGCTTAGAAGTGGTAGTTCAAAGTGAGATGATTGTTGCTAAAAAGCACGCAAGGAAGACCTGTAATTGATATGTATTATCATGGAAACAAAAGCACCATAACTACAGAGCCGTCTGTTTCAACTTTCAATAAAGGTTAAGGACTTTTGGAATCTGTATGGGAAGAGTGTTTGTCTTGCATAAGCAGAGATGGAAGTTAGCCAGAATTTTCATTGAAGAAACTCCTTTCAATGTAAAGAAAACAAAATGCAGAAGAATAAAAGGCATCGGGGAGAACAAGTCAAAACAATTTGTCTGACCATTCAATTAAAGTATTGCCTACAAAAGTTGATCTGAATATTCCAAAATATAATTTCTACAATTTAAGACCTACATTACAGAGAAGAATACTTAACTTTGATTACAAGGGAAGCCACTAATGTTTCAAGGCTGCAGCTATTTTCTTCTGAACCATTTCCACTCCAAGACGAGGAGATAATCTAGGTATAGTTTCCTGGACCAGATATTGATATTTGCATTAGATGAAAACTTAAAATCTTAATTCTTGGCCTATACTAAAAGAATGTTTTATAACATGCTAATAAAATTGCAGGGTCAGCAATGAGTGCAAGTACTATACTATCTATAATCTACAAACAACTCCAGTCTTAATAAAGAGAACAAAAAGGATCAGAAAACTTGAAATGCTTCAAGTTGGCTGTTGATCTGAGTACGGAACTATAATTCCACCGTCTAATGCAAAAAGTTTTCTTGATACTTGGCAATGCAACAAAGCTTTTTTTTTTTTTTTTGGGTACAATTAAATGGTGGCTGAGTAAGCTACCACTCCAGGGCCGAGGGCAATTTGGGTATCGCCCCTCCCCAAGGGATGGTTTTCACAAGCTGGGGTTCGAACCAGAGACCTCCTATTACCAGGAGAAGCCCTGCAACGTCCGCCCCACCTTGCAGCCTAGCATTTTTTTTTAAAAAAAAAAAAAATAGACTAGCAACTAAATCCATATCCTTGCAATCATGCACAGGAAAAAAAAAAAAAAAAAGTAAACTCAATCAGAGATGTATGGCTGGGAAAATTAATCATGGATATTATAAAACTAACAAAATGACTGAAACATTAGATATGCAAAGAGGATCTGCGTCCATCAGCAAGCACTCAGGACTCAGGAGTAAGAATCATATGTCTAGATAAGAAAGGTCACAGCAGCAGGAAAAAAGCAAAACAGAAAATAATGAAGAACCATGGAATTTGAAAAGGATTCCAGTAGAATTAATAAGAAAAGGTAATACGTAGTCTGGGGCCTCCAACCATAACTAAGTTGGAAAGGTGAAGGCATAAACGCATTGATTCAAAAGTAAGCCAAATATCGGAGGATAATGGGACATTTATATTATTCAGGTAATATTCCAATCAATCTCAACAATGGATAACAGGTTTCAGTACCTAATTAGTCTTCTTTGATTGAATGCAATGATAACCAAACCAGTTAATTAGATCCATGTACCCGAACAAAAAGAAAAAATCGTAGGAAGCGTTTACATTTACCCACCACTCAGCCAAACATCAACACAAACTCACTGAAGCCCTTGCATCAATTATTAGAACTAGCTCAGTGTTCACAATCACAAGTCATGACACACTGTTGGACATTGTTCACCTAGTAACTTTACAGTAAAATTTAATGGGATCTAGTGTTTACTGTGATTTCTAAAAATGTGCAAGTCCTAGGATACATAAGACCTACTTTATTTTGATTCATCACATCATAACCATTCAATGCCAACATCCAGAGACAAGCATCATCTTACTGATGGCTTCTTTATTGTCTCTCATTTGACTGCACTATAGAGCCCACCAATAAAATAGATTCTTCTTCAAAGATTCAACCCAGATAATCACTTTAAATAAAAGGATATCAAATTGGACAATGCTGACGGAGCAAAATTTAATATAAAGGACAATGATCAGTCCAATAAAACGTAGCACTATCAATTATTGAAAGAGATTCTATATTTCTAGCTTGAAAACTTTTCATTGTATGAGAAATAAAGATAAAATCAACAAGGATCACAAACAAGTCAAATAACCATACACAAAAAAAAAAAATGCATACAATCATTGTTCAATAGGACTTTACAAATAAATGAAAGCAATATAATAAAAGAAAATGTCATTCATTTGGGTTTTGGAACTAGACCACATGTTTGGTTATCTATCAGGCTTACTTATCCCCAGTTCAGCCCAGACAAATTCTAGCAGGGATTATTCAAACCAAACTCAGCACAATGTTGTAAGATTCCAACCAGGGTCCAAACTAGTCTTTGGCAGGATAGCTAGCCCAATTTGCATCCCTAGTGATATTGGGTGAGGAAATACCTTATTAAGATTGGGCAAAGGCATGTCCTATATATAGTATTGTTACTGAAAACTAGATCACAATTCACAAGTTTTAGGTCGCAATTTCTTGGATAAAACAGGAACATCATCATGGCCTTGTCTCAACTAATTAGATGGTTATTCCAGGAATACTAGTTCTATCACTTAACCAAAGGCCCCGCACGAGTATGGCCAGTTCTTTTCCTTGCCCTCGTATTCGCCACTTCATTGACACCCCTATGTAAACCTTCACCTAATCTACAGGCTACCGTTACTCCTAAGCCTAACGTTTTCAAGAGTCCTACAATGACACATGAAGTCATGAACTTCAGTATGAAAGATTGATCACAAGTGCAATCATAAAGCTTAGAAATCTGTCTGAGCTTAACGCTAGAGCTGTAAGTTACTCAAATTGAAAACTTTCCCAAATGCAAAACCAACACGATACTTAAATTGGAGTTGAAACTAACCTCAGAGCCATCAGATAGCACTCTAGCCAAAACAGGTATCTCATACTGGTAAGCTCTTTCCCACTCAGGATTGCTTGTAATATCCCTTATCTGAACAAAACCCAACACAACAAACTCCACTAAAAACAGAGACAAAGCTTAAAGCTTGGAGCTGGAAATTCAGAGAAAACACGAAACTAAGGTGGGTTACCTGTAAATCAACATCGTGAATGGAATCAGGGCCGGAGAGTAAGAAGGCGGCCTGAAGCTTTTCTTTGAGGCCATCGCACAAACAGCATCCGGGCTTGGAGTAGAGAATGAGAGCTCTTGAAGGTTTTGAAGAAGAAGATGAATAAGAAACAGCGAAAGGAGTGAAGACCCAGTTGGCCCTGTGTGTTGTTGTTAGCAGAGCATTCGAGGTCGGTCTGGCCAGAGCCAATGTCGCTGCCGCAATGGCCATGGTGATGCCGCTTCTGAAACCTTTGCAGGCCCATTTCTATGGTTTTCTACAGAGAAAGGTGATAGGCTCGTTTAGCGGGCTGGGCCGGACTCATCTGGAGACTGGACATGCCGGCTTATTTAGCCCGCGATTTGGTTTGCCCCTCCATTAAGAAGAAAGTTATATGTAAGAGAAGTTGAGAAGAGTTTGCAGACGTTGGCACGTTGGATTCTAGCCAAGTCGCGGGCATCGCTATATATCTTGATTGCTTAGTACAATTGCACAACATTCTTTCTCCTAAAGGGAGAGAATGTAGTATATGGATTTTTGTGCGTGGGCATTTGGTATGCAAATATAATTTCATTTATTGTATGTTGCATAATAGATCACAATCGGTGATTATTTGTGTTTTGCTGCTATTTTCAAATATTAGGGTTAACCGATTAGAATAGCTAGTGTCTCGTGTATTTTGGTTCAAATCATATCTAAAGGTGAACCGCGCAAAGAAGTATCAATCCCAGAAGAGGGGTTTTTTATTTGAAAACATACCTGTCCTCCAAGTCCCCCAAGCCTATTCCTAGGTATATCATCTAACTTTTAAAGATATAGTTAGCCTTTCCTACCAAAGTACTAAATCTTGCAAGGATACTTTCTTTAATTCTGATGGGAATTAGTTATAACTATTGTCATTGAGAGGCATAATGGTGGTAAGGCTAATGGGTAGCAATTTACTAAATTTTATGTTATAGTTAAGTTTTTCTTGGTTTGAGTGTTCTAGTTAAGTTTAATGAAAGGATAAATAAAAATCAATTAGAAAATTCAAAACCAAAGCAAAACAATTGGTGCAAATGATAAATACTGAATATTTTTGTGGCAAGGTCTATCACTTGATCGGGTGAAAAAAAAAAGTTCATAAAATTATCATCTATTCAATATCACACACTTCAATTTTAGAATATATATCATACTGTTATTGTTGAAGTAATCACATAACAATCACAATATGACTTTACAATAAGAGGTAAAGCTAATTTGGAACTTGGCAAACCATATGTTCATCACAGGAGTTATCACTACAATTAAAAATTACTTAATTTCTCATTTATTTTTTCCTATTTGTGAAATGGGGGGTTTCCAGAAGAGATTAGAACTCTCTGATCTCATAATATGAGGAATATGAGATGTTATCTCGCTCATGAAAACCAGTGTTTGGATCATCAGAGCCACATTCTAGCATACGATCAGCACATCCTTATTGCTCGACAGACTTTGTACATACTCCCAGATTAGGTAGAAATTTCAGGTTCGTAGGGAGTTTGAGTGTTGACAACATGAAGAGTTGTTGGAGGTTAGAGGTTCTAAAAGCTCATGAGATCCATTTTGAACCATATATAGGGAGTACCAGCGTTATGAGAGGAAGTTCGGGATAGAAAAATAAATTTACCGTTCTCTGATGGCATTATATCAACAAATTAAGTATTATTTATTGGCTTATATTATCTTTGTGTAGCTTATTATAGATTTCGAGTTGCATTATGTACTATTGTCATCCTTTTTTGTCAATTCAATGGATATGAACTATCAGGAGAGCAAATCAAATCCAGGGTCATCAGGCCAAGTTTAGTTAATTATTTTTCTGTTATTTTGAGATATAAGGGTCAACCTGTCAGGATAGCAAATGTCTTGGTTCACATCCTGTTCAAATTGTGAAGGGAAGTCATCCTATGATTATGATCAAAGGGATTGGTCTTATTTAAAAAGTTTCATGGTGCTTACACAATCTACTTCTATATCATAAAGGTACAGAGAAGTGAAATTTAGATTTTTAGTGTTTCGAGTGCTACTTCTCCTCTCTGAAAGCACTTATAGTTAATACTGGAATAGTTCTTGACATTTTTGTATATCCTTGGCCTTGTCTCATTTATCAGTTTCTCCACTGGACCAATCTCGGTTTCAGGATCTGGTACATTAAGCAAGGCCACAGATAGCCTCATTTTTTTCTGGATTTGTCACCACCCTGTGCAGTGGGCTCTTGAATATGTCATTACTCATAATCTGCAGCATGAATTCACACACTATCAAAAATTACTACGAAATGTCAGACATTTTGAAAGCAACGAAACACATTAGAGTGATCAGTAAAAAAAAATTTACCTGCATTTGAGCACCAAGATTAACAAAAATGCCATGTGGCACAATGGGGACTCTAACCCATTTACCATACTGCAAAACTTGAAGACCCTCTACTTCTTTGTCCTGCAACAGAACAGTTAATCCTGTCCCATCTGTATGTGGCTTTACAGCCAATCTCTAAAATTTTTAGGAATAATTATGAAGATTTTAAAAATTACTGTAAAATAGAGAAATTGTTGGAGTTTGATAAGAAAAATAGGTCAAAGCTTTAACTTTTGCTTTCGCTATAATACAGAGACTATAAGGAATCTGTTGAAGTTACTATGATGGTACTTTTTCTAGTAATGTGATTGTATCAAACAAATTTGATATGTATCCTTCTTGAAAATTTTAGACCTACGATAGGTTTGTAATTTATTATCAAGAAGCAATAGCAATAAAATTATATAACAAACTAACAGCAAACAATCTCCAAGTTTTTTGGATGATTCAGTCCTGCATATTGAATAATATAATTAATTAGGGTCTTCTAAGACACCATTACCACTGAATATAATTTTTGAAATGTCATCTTTGAAATTTGAAAATTTACTATCCCTCCCCGATGTCGGATAAGCAGGAAGTGTATACGAGTAGTATTGAGCCCAAAGAACGAAATAGAGTGTTTTCGGAGTGTGAGGTAATAAGCAATGGTGGATCCAGGATCTGATAATGAGGTGGGATAATTTTAAGTGCATAGAATAAATATGAGTTCGCTTGTACTATAGTTTGTACATCATTTTTTTTTATGCGATAATTTGTACTTTCATGAAATAAGATGAATTATGCACGTGCATGCATCTCCGAGCACCAAAGAAGAAAAACAATATTCTGAATACTAAATTGACTAGTTTCGACTTTTGAGTATAGTTTATTTAGCAAATAACCGTAGGTGTCTTTTTGAAACTTATATTATCAATTAAGGCACCATATTTTTTTATCCCTCATAAAGTCACAAAAATATAAAAAAAATATTAGTATCTGTAAAAGTACCACTGCACTGCATCTAAACAGTTGTTGTTATTAATTGAAAAACTACTGTCAACAAATCGAAAAGTTACAGTCAATAAACTAAAAATCTACTGTCGTTCTTCATAAAGATGTCCGTTAGTTAGTTGACAATAACTATTCAAAAGAATGTAGTGATGTTTCTGATGAATGATAATAACTTTTTTGAAAATTGACACTAGCTTTTCAGTGTGTCGATAGTAGCTTTTTGGTCATATAGTTTTTTTGTGCAATTTCTTGGGGACTTTTTTCCCGTTAAAATGTTGGGCAAGGTATGGTCTATTTTATAAAAAGTTTGTTTAGACCTAGTAATTGTTTGGGTCCATTAAAACGTTTTACTTTGTATGTATAAAAAGAAAGGACACGAGAAACGGATGAAGTTGCGTTCAAAACTCAACTAGTGTTTTGTTTTCCAAAAAGCTCCTCCATTTAATCTCTTTTATTTCCAGCAATCACCTTCTCCATGGTAAGACCGGTATCCTTCATCTACCTCCTTGTAGAAATCGTTCTCGGCAACAGTGGAAGGACCTCATGGCTCCGTTGTGGCAACCGTCTGCAATGTGGACCATGAGATTTGAGTGAGACCGGTCTCTTTCACATACTGAAAGATACCGTTCATTGAGGAAACACACCTTTCATTCGTCAGATTCTCATCTATATATCCAAACCGTAAAGAAACCATCCGCCTCAGCCTTTTTTTCTCGATTTTTCCTCCATCTCTCCATCTCATTGAGTTTGGCCATATGCCCACAAGATGGAGAAGAAATATCGAAAAGAAGAAGCAGAGGCTGAAAGGTTGTGGATCTGACTAACCTATAGTCGTTCATTTTGCATTACATAATTGATAGGCATATGAGAGGTTCAATAGGGATATCAAGGCTCATGAAACTAAATTTGAGGAGAACTCATCGAGTTCTTCATATAAGTGCATAACACTTGATATTGAGAGTTTTCATCCTTTATGTATTGCATTTCATGGTTGACATGCATTTGAGAGGTTCAATAGGGATGTGCAAGGCTCATCAAACTAAATTTGAGGACCTTTATTTTGAGTTTGATGCCCTTCGCATTGAATTTGAGGCCATTCGCATACAGCATGAGGCAAACCTGAAAGTTTATGAGTCAGCGAGGAATGAATTTGTTGAGGAACAGAAGTCCTTCTTGGATCATGATGCACATTACTATACTCAGTTGAATGAGTTTAATGAAAAATTTTATGAGTGTCAGATAGACTTTAACTATAGCACACTCTACTCTCAATACATAATGGATGCTTGCAGAGGCGTGTATGAACAACATAGGAAACTCTTCCAAGATTACCAGTCCTACTATAACGAGTATGAGCAGTCATTATTAAGGTCCAAATGGTATATTTGAGGATCGGAGGTCCCTTATAGTATTCATAAAAAAAGTCACTACGTTCTTTCAAATATTTATTGTCAACTAATTAACAATCATTTTTTATTTCTCTTTTTTCTCGATTTCTTCTCTATTTCGTGGGCATCTGGCCAAACTCTGGAATCCGACAAATCAAATAGTGTGCCTTCTTGATGGAACATGAACTTGATGGTTTCTTCCGGTAGACAGAGGTGACCGGTCTCCATCTCGCTTAGATCTTGTGAGGCACATCCCGACGTGTCAAAGACATTCTTAAAAAAGGTGTCGCATATGGTTACCACAACAGAGCCGTGAGTCACCACAAATGATTTCTATAGGAAGGTAGATGGAGAAATCGGTCTTGCCAAGGATATGGTAATTTATGGGAAAAGAGAACAAATAGAATGGAGAAGCCTTCTGGAAAAGAACAAGCTGGTTGAATTCTGAACTTAACTTAATCCGTTTGTCTTGTCCTTTATTTATACATACAAAGTACAAAATTTTAATGGTCCGAAAAAGCTATTGTCAACGAATCTAAAATTTGTTGTCAATGAATTAAAAACTATCGTCGTTCCTTTAAAAAATGACTCTTAGTTAGTTGACAATAAATATTCGAAAGAAGATAGTGATTGTTCTGTTAAAATGCAATAAGAGACCTCAGATACTCAAAATACCATTTGGACCTTAAGAAGAACTGCTCATACTCGTCATAGTTCATAGATGCCTCTAAAAGCTTCGATCATGTAATGAGAGTAAGTTTTCTATAGTTAAATTCTATCTGCTACTTTTTTTTTTTCTTTAGACTCATTCAGCTGAGTATATAATGTGTAGCATGATAAATATATGTATCAAATTCATTCCTTGAATGGCCTCAAATTCAGTGCGAAGGGCATCGAACTCAAAATAGGAGTGTCAATCTTCAATATCTGTGAGTTTCGTCCCCTCCATAAAATTGGACTACTCCTCGTTTTTCCAATGCATTGAGTTCCCTCCAATAAATTAGGTAGCTCCTCGTTTCCTTAATAAATGATACACCATTCGATTCATTAGAATTATCTATTATATGTGTCAGAACCCATCCCGAAAATCCTTTCAAATTTTCAAGATGGACTCTGCGGGGCCCACTTTTAAGAAAAATTCGACAGAACTTCCCTTAAAAGTGGACAACCCAACCTGTGAGAAAAACGACAAAAACACATATTTCTAAATTCAAGATCTCATCACATGCAGTCATCCTATATTTCACAACCACCACAGTTATTAAGCAAAATCCAAGCGTAAGGCAGTAAAATTTATACAATACAACCTCTTAGGGTTATCAGAGCAATCTACGATAAAATCAAATATATTACATGTGGTAGGTTAATATTAACCTACGAAAGGCAAGTGGCAGAACTGGTGCTAAGCCTCGATCCCACGCCGAACAGCAACACTGCGAACTGGGCAAAGGAAACCGAAAAGCCCAGGGGAAAGTAAGCGATAAAACATTAGTTGTGAGTGGACAAAAATATTTAATTAAGAAAGAAGTGTTTCTCACTTTCCCACCTTTATTGTTTAGAATGTTCTTATGCATGCAATAGGGAACTAAAAGTTTTTAAATCACTTTCATGACTAAGCCAGCCCCGCTGGCTTAAGGGAAGTTCGACCGACCCTGTTAGTCGGACGAATAAATAAATAAGTAAATAATTTAAAAGGTATGAGGAAAAACGTCATCACCATACAATAAAATAAAGTGAGCCGCTAAGGCTCGGGTCGGAGTGTCCCACACTCAAGAGCATCCCATGCTCGGCTCTACTCACCCACTAACACAAAGTAAGTAGGGAGGAGTACCAATAGGCTAGCTAGCAATAAAGTATATCGACCCAGGTATGGTGGGTAAGAACCATATGAAAATCGAGAATTTGTGAGATTTCCTCGAAATCTCACAAGAAAGGAATTTAGTCCAACGACGTGACCCCGCACGCCAACACGATTCAAAATTATGAATCAATATATTAAAATCATGTAAGTTTATAATCTCGAATAAATCTTCCCTTTCCGAAGATTTTTTTGAGAAATCCGAATCTATTAATAAATAATGATACTTCCATTTTCAGAAATAATCTTATCGAAGATTATTTCTAATAAAAAGTTCGAAATGGAACATAACCACTTCTAATCGGCAATTTGAACCATAACTAATTTCATAATCAAAATCGAATAATTTGCTCATTAAATAACAAATACTTTAAATAATTTCGTAACTTAGAAAATTTAATTGCATGCATGACTTTAAAATCAAACGTCCACTCACAGTATACGGCTAACGTGGTATCCAAGCGTAAGGATCCTCGTCGAATGATGAGTCGGTACCTCGTCCTGTACATAATTATTCGTAACTAACAATTACCGGACGAAAGAAAATAATATTACGATAAACAATAATTAAATCCTAAACCCATAACCTCAATTCCTCCAATTCTCTTCTACAACCAACCAAACTTCACCAACACCGCCCAATCGTCAAATTCAGACTTTACAACAATTATGGAGAAAATCCGACAATCGGATTCACGATTAACATTAATCCAAATCCAAATCTTTAGAAATTTATAACCGATTCAAAACTCCACCAATCCTCACCAAACTTCATATACAAGTTCTAGGATAATTATAGGATTTAACTAGTCAGAAATTGGAATTAAACAGTTACCCTAGCCACCGCTACCGCCGCCACCAAAGTCACCAGCTCCAATGGCCACCAAATTTTGGCAGCAGCACCTTCTCAACACACCCAATAATTCTCTCAACTATGACCAAGTCAGGAAATGAGTAGAAGTACCTCAACAATTAAGGAGAAGTTTGAACCCGTATGAACAGTAAAATCTTCCAATTATGCTTTCTTCCTCCACGCTGCAAATCGTTGCAAGAGGTTTGAGGAGCATCATCTACGTCGCAAGGCGCTTCTATTGGACTAAGGTTTGTCGCCGCCGTGAGCCACCACCGCAGGCGCCAAGAGGAGGTCGAGAAGAGTCCGTAGCCACCGGTTTCACGCTTTTTGGTGGCCGGAAAAGAGAAAGCAACTGGAGTTGCAGAGGAGAGAAAGAAAATGTGCAGAGGAGAAAGAAGGAGCGCGCGGGAGGAGAGAGAGGAAGGAAAAAGAAAGTTACCCGGCTACAGTAGAAAATTCAAATTTATACCTTTTTACCATGAACAGTAACTTTAATATTTCGCTTATAACTTTCGCATACGAACTCCGATTTTTACGAACCACATATGCACGCGCTCGGTTTAACGTCCTCTACAACTTTCATGAAGAACATTTTCTCAAATTTTGACCCGAACAAAAAGTCAATTTTTAGGGCCACTAAAATCATATAACCGAGTAAAAATTAAGTGTAACTGACATTTACCGTCAAATTAATAAAAATCGAAAATTCTGGGTTCGGGACGTAACAATATGAATCTAGCTACATTAGTTTTCTCCAACATTTCAAGTTACACATTTATTTTTAGAGGAGGACTTGTACATGAACAATGATGTATAATTCAATTGCATATATGCAATCACGGTGAAAGTGGTGTGACTATGTTTCAATGACTGTTGTGGTAACAAGCATATTTGTATACGTCAACAATAAAAATAGCATGGAAATAAACGAAAATCAATTATGTATGAATCATACTCATCCAAATAATGAAATAAATTTCTTTTGTGCTTGATTCTCTCTTTTCTATTTTAGTTGTGCCATATTTTTTTGTTGTTGTTGTTATGATCTTAATTCTATTGCATTAATAGAAATCCATATGGGCTAGATCATATATCATATAAATGTCTACCTAAGTACCTATAGAGCTTTGTACACAAATATTTGGATATTAAACTAGGAGAACCCTTCTAATTAGGACCCCTATAATGATGATTAGTTGATGACTTTCTAATCAACGGTTTGGAAAATCCACTTTTCGATTATATTACTGTAAATCAACTGTAAATATTTACATATGCATGAGTATATAACTTACGAAAATTTTCTACTAAATTGCTAATTGTTAAGGTACCTAATCGTTTATGGTCATAGTTAATAAATCATGATTATGAATACTTTAACAATTTTCAATTTGGTTGAAAAATTACATAAAATGATCTACACATAAATATCTAAATATCTAACGGTCGATTTGTGGAAATGTAATCGAAAACAGGCTTTTTCACCGTAAGGATGTCATAAAAACCCACGGGTATGGGTATCCACGAGGACCCATTCTATTTGGGTAAAAGGATTCGGGTATTTGTAGCAGTAAATTACCCATAGGTAAATGGGTAATGGGTGTTGCATACCCGCTCAGGTATGGATATACCCGCGGGTACCCATACCTATATAACTCATTAAACTGTTTTATATTTTTATTTTATCAAAAACTTGTTAAGCTATATTCTTACACAATTTTTCTTTTGCAATTTTCAATCAAAATTAAGTTTATGATTAAAAAAAAAAGATGAAAATAGAAAAAAAAATGAAAAAGAAAGAAAATTTTTCACGTATCTCTATATTCATCTTCATCTTCTCAAAATCCCAGATCTTCATCTTCTCAAATCCCAGATCTTATTTCCTTTCTCCTTTAATTTCGAATAGAGCTTCAGATCTTCGTCATTGATGGACATCTCTCTTCCTTCCTCCTTTGATTTCGAATTGAGCTCCCGATCTCCGTCGACTACTGCTTCGACGCCATCAACGTCATAGCGCACGCGCCGGTGGCTCTCTGCGAGGCCGGAGTGGAGGCGGTGGTGGCAGAGTCCTACGCGGGCATCTTCTTTAGGAACTCGGTGGCCACCGACGAGGTGTGCCCTCTAAAGTCGAAGACAAGGATTTGCGAGGAGTGCAGGACTGGTGATGTGGTGAGCATTGAGCTTAGCGAGAGCCGTCTGATCAATTACACGTAATGAAGGAATGAAGGAATTGATTTCAGTATTCCCAGAATCCCAACGAAGAGAGTAGGTGGGGTTTTTTTTTTTGTTTTCTTTTCTTAGGGATGCTTTTCTCAGGAATAAATAAATAAAAGAAAACATATGGGTAGTTGGGTACCCATTTACCCGATGGGTGGGTATGAAAATACCAGCGAAAAATAAGACCGGGTATGGGTATCATGGGTGTTACCCATTTTGGTTGCTGGGTGAGTATATTACCCGCGGGATTTACCCAATGGAAAAAATGCCAACTTGTTTTTTTGAACATGTGTATACAAGGTTGGTTGGCATTACTCTGATATTGTGGATTAGAGCAGAGACTTGTTTCGTTTCGCCTGCTTCACTGCCTCTATTGTTTTTGTTTTGTGTTATAGTCTTATATAGTCATAGGTTACGGAATAGCACACCAAATATGATTGGGAAAGGAAAAAAAAAAATATCGTACTCAACTATTGAAGTAACCGAACTGTAGTCTGCTGGCTACTCACTGCACAGTAGCTACTAGCCAGCCATGTATAATCCTCCCGACTCCTTTATCTTCTTCTTCTACACACTCACACTCCTCCTCATCGCCACCCGGGCCCACCCAGAACAACCCGAACCCGACACTCCCGTCACCCGCTTCCAGAACTACCTCCGGATCAAAACGGCCCACCCGACCCCGGACTACGCCGCCGCCGTCTCTTACCTCAAAGCCCAGGCCCAGGCCATCGGCCTCCACTCCCGCACCCTCCACTTCGCCCCCAACAAGCCCCTCCTCCTCCTCACCTGGCCCGGCTCCGACCCGACCCTCCCTTCCCTCCTCCTCAACTCCCACCTCGACTCCGTCCCCGCCGAGCCCTCAAAGTGGGCCCACCCGCCCTTCTCGGCCCACCGCACCCCCGAAGGCCACATCTTCGCCCGCGGCGCCCAGGACGACAAGTGCATCGCCATCCAGTACCTCGAGGCCATCCGCAACCTCAAAGAGTCCAACTTCAATCCAATCCGCACCGTCCACGTGTCCTACGTCCCCGAGGAGGAGATCGGCGGCCTCGACGGCGCCGCCAAGTTCGCCGTCTCTGACGAGTTCAAGGAACTGAAGGTCGGGTTTGTTTTGGACGAGGGTCAGGCCAACCCCGGCGATGAGATTCGGGTCTTTTACGCTGATCGGACGCCGTGGAATTTGATCGTCAAGGCGAAGGGGATGCCTGGCCATGGTTCTAGAATGTTCGATAATAGTGCCATGGAGAATCTGATGAAGAGCGTTGAGCTTATGACGAGGTTCAGGGAGGCTCAGTTCGATGAGGTCAAGGCCGGGAATGCTGCTAATTCGGAGGTCATTTCGGTCAATCCGGTTTATTTCAAATCCGGGATTGTTTCCGGCGATGTGAGAATCATGTGTATTTGTTAGCCTAGTGGTTATTGTTGTGTTTGGTGTTTGAAATTTTTGATCACAAAGGTGTTTGATTGTTGGTGTATTAAGGGATATGCGATGAATATGCAACCTTCTGAGGCTGAAGCAGGGTTTGATATAAGAATTCCGCCTACCGTAGACCCTCAGCTTGTTCGAAAGAGGATTGCTGAGGAATGGGCGCCGGAAGCTAGGAACTTGACTTACAAGGTACATTTGCTGTGTTTATTTCCACTGATACAGTTCATTGATGTTGTTCATGGGTTTAGTGCTTTGGATTAAGTACAATGTGAATCATGTTAGAGTGAGCTTGGTCGAATTAGGCTTTCTGCAGGGACCATGGACTTATATGTTATCCGCCATGTGATCAAACAATTTTGCTCAAAGTACATATTTGTGTTGTTTAGCAAATTAGCTAGGATGAATCTGATTGTGAGATCAAACCTGATAACTAGGTCATATGCTGGCTGTTTCATCCCCTCAGCTCGGTGTTTATACATGTGTAGTTATGAATACGTAACATTTGCATCACAAATTTTATATATTTCATAGAAGTTAGAAGTTAGTGGTGGTCGTTGAAGAGTCACTATTAGCAAGCTGGTTAATGCCGGAATTTTGGGTACTTGACTTATGTGCCAAGGTAGTGCTCGACTGCTATTCAAGAAACTTAGGTTGTCCAGATTAAATTCATTTTATGAGGATTACTTTCTAGGATAAAAACTCTATCAAACTTGGCTGTTCAGAACTTTGTGATCTTTGAAAAGAAGCTGCAGTTGGGGTATTGTTTTACGTTATGCCATGTTCCTTTCTTTATTGTTTACACTCTTTTCCTGTGGTTAACTTTAAAGCATTTGTAAGTTGTGAAATTCAAGTAATTCATATGTCGTCATCAATTAGTGATAGTGAACAACTATGGCTCTGGTCTTTAACATGGGACCAAAGTTAGTCATCAAATTATAAGAGGTAGTTAACTTTGGTTTAGGAGAACAACAAACGGCCTTGGGGGCTGGCCAGTTCAACTCCCAATTATCCATTCATTGTAATGCATACCAATAGTACAACTTTTCAGTGGCTTGTCTGAGCCTGTTAGTTATGGATTTCAAAATGGCCATTTTGAGCAAGCACTTGTCTTTTTACCAAAATCTCCTGCCTTCCATATATCAGCTTCAAAGACAATATATGCAGTTCTCAGATTCTGGATATGTGATTTTAGGCCTTCTTATCAGATCTGTTAGGATACCAGATTTATATGCTCCACCAGACTCTTTGAGTTTTAAGTTTAAATGTCATCTTCATTTCCTCCGTTTTTTTTTTGCAATCAAACAGAGCATAAGTCAGAAAGGGCTCATGGACTTCTTTCCTTTACATGGCAGCTAATTGAGAAAGGACCCACTAGAGATTACACGGGTCGCCCTTTAATGACCCCAACCGATGATTCCAATCCATGGTGGTCTGTTTTCAAGCAAGCTGTCGCAGCAGCTGGAGAGAAACTTGCAAAGCCTGAAATCTTGGCTTCAACCACTGATGCACGGTTCATGAGACAGCAAGGCATTCCTACTCTCGGTTTCTCCCCAATGACAAATACTCCAATCTTACTGCACGACCATAATGAGGTTTGATATGTTACAGTCCTTTTAACGTGCAGTTACCATCAAATTCTTTTCTTGACTCTGATATGTCTGTTTTGCAGTTCTTAAAAGATACCATATTCTTGAAAGGCATCAAAGTATATGAATCTATAATCAGTGCTTTGAGTTCCTTTGAGGGAGGATCACATTAGATGCTATCAGTATTAAGTTCGGGCACTCATTATTTGCTGAAATTCACATGACGGCAGTGATGCAACGTTATACTGGCTGTGTTGCACTGAAGTGACTCGGGCAGATTCAAAGGAGGTAAAGGTTTGGTCTAATATGTTTCAACAGTTTTACAAATTTTCATAAATTGTCCCCATTAAGCTTTGTACATGATTAATAAATCTTCCACACTGAAGAAAAATCCAGGATTGGGGAGTAGTTTCAATGGACCTTTTGTTGTTGGTATTTGTCTAGTGACATTACTGTACATTCCTTGTAATGATCACGCATATGATCAAATTTGAGGGATCAGAAATGAAGATACAAGACAGGGATGTAGTTTATAGTCATGTACTTGTTTCCAATGCAAATACCTAAGGGTAGTTTTGATTGGATCATGACTTGCGCTCTAGCCCCATTACATGCAAATGTATAGAACATGTCATTTTGGCCTTGTTATCTCTTATGATATGAGAGAGCTAAAAGAGATGGAATCAATCAACAAACAAATGAATGATTGATTGATTAAAGACTTCCACTAGTAGTTTTAGATAGGACCTTTCGTGCCAAAGTGAAAAACTGAAAACATTGCACATTCCAGGCATGTCTTGGAGTAAGCAGCCCATGCTTTTATTATCAGGGACATGCAATTGTAAGCCCACCTTAAACAAGTATCAGCTTCCATAATAGTGAGCAAACTGCAATTCGACATTGCTTGTGCACCGTAACCTAATAAGCTTGAAGCAAACCGAATTGTAGTAAATGCTCATTTCTCATCTATCTGCTTTAATTTTCGGTCTATTAGTATGTGTTTGTGAACTAAGGTTCCACTTGGACTACGAGTTTGGGAGTAGTGTGACTGTTTTGGCTGGAAATGGCCATTTTAAGCAAGCACTTGTCTTTCTTGGATCAGATCAGAAGCGAACTCTTTCTGTATAGTGTTCCCTGTTAACATTTGATTAGATCCACCAATTCCAGTGCTCTAGCCAATCTCTATTTACCATGTTATGGGATAGAACCTCTTGTCCAAAATGTACGCTCTATATGGTAGAGGATACACGTAGCTCTGATACCATGCAGTTAACCTGGTTATACCATGTTATGGGATAGAACCTCTGGTCCAAAATGTATCCTCTATATGTTAGCAATACATATATACTTAAAATAGAGTAACAATATTTATCAAGCTAATACTCTCTTCATGGGCATGCCTTTGTATGCCTGTTAAGAAATAGAGGTGTAGATTGAGAGAAGTAGGGTATGGGGAACTTATCACAAACGTGTTAAACAACCAATCACCCCAGAAGCTTAAGTTGTTATCATGGTCGGGCAATGAAGATTGAAGATAAGAAATGCAACACAATAGTTGTGGGATAACAAATACCTCGTGAAGGTTGTAACTATGCTGCTAGCTGTAATATTGTTCACTGTTCTGGTCAACAAGTTCGTCCCCCCCCCTCAAACATATTATGCCACCAAACATCAATTCACAGTGACGTGAGGCCACCAAAGCAATGATATTGGATATGGTTCTTTGCCTTTTCTTGCTTGATACCATGAACTTTTTCCGGGAAGTTTCTACGAATACAAAAGAAGAGATTTGATTCTTATTCATTTCATATCATAGTATATCATATCATAGTATATAGACCTTACGCACCCACATGGATCTTGCCCCTTCATTATCCAACACACTCCCACCTTCGAAACCCTAAGCTGCTTCACGGCACTTTCGCCCATATCCTCCTAACTTCCTAATCGAAACCCAATCTCTTCCATTCTCTCTCTATCATTATAAATCTATACACCAAACCAAGCTATATTAATTGGTTTTTTTTGGCACTCGGCCTCATGAAACCAAATCGGTCCCTACCTCCTCAGGGCTCGACCTGCATCCATTTAATCCGGACTTCATTATTCAATTAGATGTGTCCTTCTCACCTACTGATATCCAAGGTACGGAAGGACAAAGCTCATTGGTACGGTGCTTGCCAGTTAAGAGATACAGAATCAGTTCCGTGGAGACTACTTTTCAATATAGGATAGATAAGACACTAGAGAAGTAGCAATGAATCTTCCTTGATGTGCATGATTGGACTTGAGTTGAATCTCTTAGTTGAGTCTGATATATAATGTTTAGTTGAAAGTGCTTGAGATTATTGGTCCGTTCATTGTTTAATATGATAACAGAGTTTTAGTTCTGATTTAGATGTTGTCAGTTTGAAACCGGGATACTCTCTAGTTATCATTCATCATGTACCGAACAAAGTGAGACCGCACCCAAGTGTAAGAAAGTATTACTTAACATACATTGTTGACATATTTTACCTCAAGCTTTTGGGTCTAATAGTTGCATAAACTTGCATTGCAAAGACTTGGAGCCTAAGATGCTGATTAGTTGTCTTTTGTGACTATTTGGTTTACCATATTGACTTGGGTGCTCCTAGTTCTTTGGGTGTCAAAAATTCAAGTTCCAATAGCAATTTACTGATACTTCATAACCCTCGAAAAAATCAACACCTTAGGATGAAAAAAATTGAATTGGAAAGTGATGTTTATTTGATTATACCTGCATGCTTATTTTGAACTTTTGAAGTCACATCGTTGATGATGAATACAACTCACGTCCAGACCAACACCATTAATAATAGACGTTGGTTTCACATATAGGCAGCTTCCGAGTAAGAGAGGCCTTTTAGCGAGCATTTGTTACTTCTGAAACACCCATTTCGTGTTTTTGACGGAGAAAAACAATACTAGAAATTTCTCAGTTCCCAAAACCACTTGTGGGACTTTGGAATGAATAACATGGTCAAATTATATTCTTAATGATAAACAAAGATCAGGCTGTGCCTGCTTGGGAGTTAATAAAATATTTATATAAGACCTAGTTCTAGTTTTTGCATTCTCATCACCAGCTCATTTGGTCCCCTAAGAACAGAGGCATTCATAAAGTCAAAGAAATTTACCATTTGACATTCATATATGCATGTTAATTTACAAAGTGATAAGGTGAAACCTAGTGGAGCAATTTTTAGAAGGTCAAGCAAATTAAGTCATGGAATATACTAATGAAATTTCCTTATAGTTTCCATAAAACGAATAAGTCTAGTTTTGATTCCAGGATTCCTGACAAATTGAAAATAAAATAAAAAGGATTAGAGTGTGGCTTTGCATGTGAGAGTGGTATTAAATAATTCTACATTATTTCATCACGAATCATACTGTCAGCCACCTGATAGAAAAATATATGTATCATCGAAAAACATATATTCATCCATTTTGCGATTAATTCTATATAAATAAAAGAATGCTGCTGTACGTACTAGTTTAAGAAAGTAGAAGATGCCTTTAATGCTAACATGCATGATTATGTTTAAGTGTGTGAAAGACTCAAAAAAACTGGGGAAGGAAGGAGGGAGGAGGGAGATGGAGTCGTACGGATTGACGACACTATTCTTTTCACACACATGTATTATCATTGGGGATACCAATTCTTTGCTCAACATTCAATAAAGCTATGGGGTTATAGCCCTTCTGGTTCTCTCTTTTCTGTGTGTGTATATATTTTAATTGCTAATGTGCGTGATAATAATTCATGTTTGAATGAGGAAAATTCTTGAAGAAATTCGAGAATCCGGGGATTAAAATAGTAGTTCAGAAGAAATTAATGTGTGGTCAGAGATGATGAATTTGCAGGCAATAACTTTCTAGTGCTTCTGCAAATGAGAAAAGCAGCTGGATAAGTTGTAGCTAGTCTTTGATCACATGGACAGGTTGTGGGTATGGAAAAAGTTGCATACCCTTGTTCACATAGCTTAATCTAGATACTGTTAGGGGTTAGGGTTTGTTACACATGGGGAGTTAACACCCTACGTCCCTAGCTTATCATAACAATACTGCCACCTGATTTTGACTTTGGATATTTGTTTCAATGCTCTAGAAGATCTTCTCTTAAAAACTATGTGTTTTTTTTTGGCAATTAAAGTAATTTATTAAATAAATGATAGTACCAAAGAGAGAAATGAAGCCAATACCTTTAGAAAAAATAATAAAACAAAAGGACAACCACAACATAAGCAAGATTAAGCTGAATCGGTTGAATAAAAAATCAAAACACACAACATATATCTGTTGCAGGTAGGGTAAGGGTCTCGTGAATATCTCTTTAGACTTCAATTTTTTATTTTGAAATTTTAGGAGAGACTTAAGAAAATTCTCATCTTTCAAAGTTTCTTCACCCTTATCAAACCAATAGATAAGTTATCTCAACTTAAGCATATGTATGATTACCAAGAGGTTCTTCATTTCCAAATCACCCCAACAAAATTTAGCTTTATGACCATCAGCTTTATGTTTTGACCCTTCATTGCGTTTGGCGCAGAAACGGTTTATAACATGCATGTGAATTTTTGAATGTGTGATGTAAGTTGGAAACATACCAAATGTTATTGGTACACTCCCTTAATATTTCCACCTTATGACCTTAAGAATTGGTTTTGACCACCACTTTTGCGTGACACGAAGATGGTTTAGAACATGTGGTTAATGTCTAAGTCGTGGTTTAGATGATGTAACATCTTAAAGTTTTATTTTTTTTAAAAAAAAAACATTACCTATATAATATATATCATTCAATGCTTCAATTACCTTCATTGACATTTTCCCATATTCCGACATTTTGACTTAATTTTGAAAAAGGTGCCGTGTACATGATGCTAAACGTATGAATTTTTGTTTTGAATGTTTCATTCGCTCATAAGATACATGTAGCATTCTTCTAAAAAAAAAAAAGAAAGAAAGATACATATAGCATATTGGATACATATAGCATATTGTATCTTTAATGTATGTTCAGTTTGAGATTGTTTATGCATGGGACTAGGATGTTTATCTTACGTTCATTCACATCTAATTAAATCAAAATTATAATTTAATTAAACTAAATTTATGATATTGACAATAAAATTATTATATTTGTTTTACACTTATAATTGAACTAAGTTATAATATTGACAACAATTTATTCACCCCAAATAAGTAAAAATATTGCAGGTGGAGTAATTATCTATAATAGAAGTAAAATTATTTATAAAAGAAAAAATGACTCTCTACTTTATCACAATAACAACAAATTTATTTTTATATCTGTAAATGTGTGTATGAAATACAGGTAGGTACCACAAAAATTTTCAGTTCACATTACTATTTATCTCTACCTTAATATTAAGGTACTGACCCTCACTTCTTAGTCCTTAGTCCTTGGTCCTTACACTGAAAAAAAGTGTAAAAAAGTACCTTTATATTACTCTACAGTCTACATTGACATTGCTACTGCAACATGAAAAGGGTTTTTGCTACAAACATGAAAAGGGTTTTCACAAGAAGGCATTGTTGGTATACTCGACCATGGCGGCAGCTATGCTAGAAATTAAGCTGTTAAAACAATCTCTGCATGTTACGTCACTTGGTCTCAGCCCTTTCAAAGTAGCTTTCTTAGTCTAAAGTGAAAAATAAAACTAGGGTCAGACCGTCCAACTTTGTTTCAGGAAAAGAGCGGGTTTCCTACACCATTACGCCATGCCATGCACCATGCATGTTCGTCTTTCTGTGCTGGCATTTTGCTCCAAAGTGAAAAAAGACGAAGAGAATCCATCAGTCCCACATCGAACTTAAGAAACCAACAGCTAGAGCTAAAGTCAAGACATGCAGGCGTAAGCATCCCAAGATTTCCCATCACACAGTTGCGACTTTAGCATTATTCAATTTCAATTGCACTTGAACTTGTACGAAAGAGAGAGGGAGAGAGTGCCCACCACCCGTTTGATGATTTGCCTGAGAGCGAAAGAAGAAGATGAGACGCGGTTTTAGAGCTGCGAGACAGACAATGTCCAGCTGTGAGTATATTTTCGCTTACTGTAGTAGAATGCGCGTTAATTTTGAGTTTTGTGTTTATGAAAATTAATATATAATCTATTCCTTTTGTTTTGGTTCGGTTTGGTTGGTTTGTGAAAAAGCTTTATTAAGCTAAGCTAGCATGCATCACCGTGCAGATCCTGGAAGTTGCCTCCAACTCTGGAATCCAATGACTCAGTGATCTCTACTCCTATGCATTATTGTAGCATCAATTTCATAAGCAATAACATCAGTACTCTTTTAAAGAACATGATGGGCCAAAATAGATATGGAGGCAAAGTTACCCATTTGTCCTCTTGGTTTCTTCTTTGGGTATATATTTTTTTTTTTTGTTAATAATGTAGCATTGTGTTGGGTGTCAACTGGGGTGGGTTGGCTTCAGTAACTGGGGTGGGTTGGCTTCAGTGACTTGTTGTCTAAGTCAAAAAACTCAGGAACATATTAAATTGACTTTGATAATTAAACTTTCCATGCTGGTCTCTGATCGGAGCCATATAGATCCCATGTTGAATTATTCGATTGCCTATCCAAAAGAATTACACTTTTGAGTCGATTGCTTGTTACTTTCAGTTATGCAACTGTCACCCAGTTGAAAAGGTAATCCAAGTGTGTTCATACGTACAGAATGTAGTTAAGGGATTGCAGTTTTAGATCGAAGAGGGTTAGCAATTTGTTAGCTTAATATACAACGTTGATAGATTGTTGAACAATATAAGAATTTGAAATTAATTAGCAGTTGTTTCATATATACCATAGAAAATTTGCCGATTAATAATCAAGTATTTAATTATGACTGTGATAGGACATGAAAGTAAATTTAAGGATATTCATCTTCTTCTTATATAATCTATTTTTTATTTTATGCAAACTTTAAAATATCTGGCATGCACCAAATTCAATAGTCATTAAGTTACTTTCATAGCCATACTGTTTTTTTATTGACTACAGTACTAGAGAGATCTGCTGGCTAGCTGTGTTTAGCTCAACACCTCTATAAATAGCAACTCGTTCTCCATCACATTGAGTTCCCAATCTCATTCATTTATTCACTTGCACACAAGAACTACCAGAAAAGTTACCTTCCTAGAGATCAAAGACACAACCAGTCACTACCCTTCAAGGCTTCAGCAATCAACACCACCCTTTGTTCATCAGAGCATACTGTGATCACCTTCATTAGCTATGGTGAAGACGGAGCAGAGGATACAGCTGGCTTCTGAGACCTCATTGAAACCATTAGTGCCTTCGTCGAAAACAGCATCGAGGGACAAGAAGAAGAAGTACAAGGGTGTGAGGATGAGGAGCTGGGGCTCATGGGTTTCGGAGATTAGAGCCCCAAACCAGAAAACAAGAATATGGCTAGGCTCATACTCAACAGCGGAAGCAGCAGCCAGAGCCTATGATGCCGCTCTCTTGTGCCTCAAAGGCTCCTCAGCCAATCTCAACTTCCCAATCAGTGCCTCATCACAGTTTGTTCCTCATGAAAATACCATCATGTCCCCTAAGTCCATTCAGAGAGTAGCTGCAGCTGCTGCTAATAGCTTCAATCATGAAAATGCCACCACCATCACAGCCTCATCTCCACCATCACCGCCTCCTCCTAATGATCTTTCTTCTTCATCTTCATCACTGGCCTCATCCCCATCAATGTCATCATCCTCACCGTCGATTAATCTCGTTGACGATGACATGTCCTCCCTGATGGGCTCATTTGGGTCCTATATTCCTGCTACTTATGATCATAATCCACAGGCAGACTATGATGTACCAATGTGCACCATGGAATCATGGAACAACTTTGATGATTTATTCACTGGTGCCTTGTTGGATCCGCCTATGAATTATGACTTCTATGAAGAAAGCGATATTCGCTTGTGGAGCTTCTGCTGAGACAAATCATCAACACTTGGCGTGCAGATAGTAGCAGCACCATGATCATATTCTTTTAATCCAATTCATATTCATTCAATGATCTTCAGGAAATTGCTTGAAGATATTACTGACAGTGACCCAAATTCTTTTACATTCCATATGATAGGCGAAGAAATTTACGTTGAGATGAAGAGACATCTTTTTGGACTCTATCTCATGTAAGTTTCTAGTATGATTGATATGTATTGTTAAATGCAAAAGTGTGTAATATTATGCAGTCTTATTAATATTTGGTCTTACATTGTAATTGAATAAGAGAAATGGGGAAATTTTTTCAACTTCATCTTACGTCCCATGTTATGTATGGCTATGGTCTCATGTGAAGAGTCTGAGACACTCACTTATTGTGTATGGAGGAGGTGTCAGAGATGCCTATCTCACTTGGAACAGAGACCAGGAGGAACATGAGGAGGTTGTGGAAACTTGAAACCATCTGAATTTGTTTTCATCTCAAGGAACAATTTTCCTCAGTTTTTAATTTTTCTTCATTGGGAAAATCAATTTAATGAGAGAGAACAACAGAGACTTGCATTAGACCCAATCAGATTAAGGTTAGTAGGATTTACACCAGTTGCACCTGCAGGAGGTCTTGTAGTTTCCTTGTGTGGCCTCATTTGGAACTAGAGAGTAGAGACTGAATTCAAAAGAAAGTCTCTTCCTATAATAGGTAAGCACAAATATGGGAAAGGAAAACCTATCTCATGTGAAAGAGGAAAAAAAAAAAAAAAACTAATATCTGCATCTTAAATATTATTTTACAACATTCAGATTGATCGTTTTATCAAATTGTTTAAGTAGTAGTTCAAATTAATATTCTCACATCGTAACATGTTATATCTCAATGGAATAAGAACAACATAACTCATAAAAATGATATACGCCTTTGCTTTTGTTTCCTGTGTCAAAACAAAAGAAACGATATGTCTAGTCAAGTATCATGTACTTTTTTACATTAGAATCAATGAATTTGACAGTTTGGAGCAAGCATTTGAATCTGGTCAAGTGTTTGCAGAACTGGTTCAAGCCAAGAATGCACATGATCTGTCCTCAAAGGAGCAGTGGCTGAGAGCATGGCATGGGGTCCCATTCTCATTTGTTTCCCTCTCCCTTACAGTTTACACTGTATTTGGTCTCCTTCACCCATCTTCCATCATCTCCATGGGCCATTCTCAGGAAACCTATGTGTTTTGGTTAATGACCTCCTTTATTGAGAAATATGGGCAGTTTGGGCCCTCAGTAGAGCCAACATAGGATTACCCTTCAAGGTACTCAATTTTATTAATTTTTGAGCACATGACCCAGTTATGACACCCCTAAATGACAATTCTCTAAATTACTACGATTGAAGACACAGCATGTGATCTCAGCTCAAAGGGTTCAATTAATCCCAAATTTCCATGTTCCTATAATCTATATTATTGCTTAAATTTTGTTGATATTACTAAGGTTTAATGTTTGGTGAGCAAGTTTTGTTGTATTTGGTATTGTATCCCCTTGGAACTATGCTAATGGGTTATTATAATGATTAATCATGTTTTGGAATTCAAAGACAAGGACTATTGGAATAACATTATAATGGGGATTTTGGTGGGATTGATTTGTTTGATTATATGTGGGTTCTATTGTTTGATTTTCAAAGAAAAATGGGAATTCTTTTTTGGTTTGCTGATTGGCTTTAACAACTCTGATATAATGGTATTGAGTTGAGGGTGATGCACTGATTCTCAATATATATGTAGATCACTCAGATGCATGTTGAGTTGATCGGATATTCAGATCCGACACTGGCCATGAGCTCAGTGATTTAGGCTTGGCCTCATTAGGACAAAATTAAGGCAGATTGATGATTATTGCATCAATCTCTTATTATAATGAGATGAATTAAGCTTATACATTTACATTATATTTTAAATTTAGATTTGGGTCTTAGTTATTTTGAGTTCTTGATTCTCCTTTCTATGTTGGGATTGTCTACAGTATATTAATGTACCGATACATCAAGTCAAATAGTTCAATACAGAGGTAGACTAACTCAGTACATAGGTAGACATGCATGGAGTTAGTTTACCCTTGTACTGAGCTAATCTACCTCTATATTGAAGATAGTCTACTTAATGTATTGGTACATTAATGTACTAAAATATTTCCCTTCCATGTTTGGATATTCACTATCTAAGATAATTTTAGAGAGACTAGGTCACCGGTTGTCATGGAGTTTAGTTATTTTATTTGCAAGGAAATACAAGACCGGGTTCGAGCCAATTTCGGGTCATTTTCGACAATGAGGCTTCTCGATAAACTTGGGCTGCAAATTGTATTGGTCATGGGCCTCATGGTATTATTGTTCTTCTGTACATTTCTACTGGCCCTTTTGAGCCCAGCTGAGCGGCAGTATATAAATTATGGGGAGAAACTGTCGACCCCTATAAAAAAAAAAAAAAATGCTGTCAACCTCTATCCACTTCATACTTTCGTGGATTCAAAGGATCGGAACGTCGACTGTATGTCAACCATGCTCACATGGCTGACGAGTGACGACTAGCTTTGCTTGGTATTCACTTTCATGCATAGGGCATACAGCTCATTAACGCGTTAATAATCCCTACCAATCACTAAAGTCCTAATTCATAAACACCCATTAAATAAAATTGACTTCTAGCTAGCTGCAAAATGCAAACAACCTTAGATGCCTCAAGTTACCCTTATAGATTTGACATCAATATTAGGTTTCAACTAGGAATACTGTTTCGTTTTCAGTAGGCATGGAGTGACTTTGAAGTGATGATATATATAGCTTGTCGAGGAAAATAAGAAGACTTGAGCTGTTTTAGGGACTGAATAGATCAGAGTTTGACCATGGCATGCACAAGCTTAATTGCATTGTATAATTCGCAGCTTGCTTCTTCCCCTACCCGATCTTCACTCCTGTTGAATTTCCAAAATTTGACTTGAACCGCGGCGTTTATCCGTTGAGGTTTAGGTGATCTGTGAAACAAGTCAGATTAATTCCTAATTATAGGCAGACAAAATGTTTGACCAGCTAAACAACAGTGCCATCTTATATGTATAAATGCACACAAGGTCAATCTTAAAGCTAGCGTAATCACGAATCGAGGAACTCATGAAATATCATATGCTTAATTATCTGTGCCATCAACTTCTGATTCATACAACAGCTGCTTTCATGCAGACTGATGAAGTTGGTGGAGCTTGTGAATAAGATTTTACAATGCATGTAAGTAGCTAGAAGTTTTCCTTATGCTACTAGTTTATGTTTGCATTTTGTATTCGGGTTGGAACTGATCAACGGAAATATGAGTTGTCTATTGCTTAATTGCATGGAAGGTGATGCCATCAAGCCAAATCTAGTATAAAAGGATCGCTCTGTGCTAGAAACTGTACAAGTACATTCAATATACATATAGCTATCTTCTTTAGTGAAAAGGAAGTACTAAACTAGTTTGGCTCTCCCAATTAAGATTCTGAAAATGAAAGCTAATAACATCAATCTGATCTTATTGGTCTGTATAGTCGTTTGCATTAATCTAGGGGGTTGCGTAGGTGGTAGCCTGAGGAAACGTTTCTACAAACAAACATGTCCTCTAGCAGAGCAGATTGTCAAGAACGCCACGTGGAACCACGTCTCGGCCAATCCCAACTTGCCAGCAAAGTTGCTGAGGATGCATTTCCATGACTGTTTTGTAAGGGTAAGCCATCTAAATACCAATAATTGAACATGCATGCATGCTGTTATGAAATAATACGTCTAGCTAGTATGTTATATTATCAAATTGCTGAGGTTGATTATTGTCTAGAATTATAGTAGTTTTTTGGTCCGTTTCTGCAGGGATGCGAGGCCTCGGTTTTGTTGAGCTCAACAGCAAATAACACTGCAGAGAAGGATTCATTCCCAAACTCTTCCTTGGAGGGTTTTGATGTTATTGATGATATAAAAGAACAGTTGGAGAAGGAATGCCCAGGAGTTGTATCTTGTGCTGATATTCTTGCGTTGGCGACGAGGGATTCTATGTCATTCCAAGTAAGTTTGAACAAGTGCACTAGTGCAGTACTAGCTAGCTAGGCGCGCTCAGTAATAACTAATTTCAGTGATAAAGCTCGTCCCTTTATATATTTCTTGACTCTAATTATGTGTCATACATAATATTCAGTTCAAGAAATCACTATGGGATGTTCTTACCGGTAGACGAGATGGCACTGTTTCAATAGCAAATGAGGTCTTACGTGACCTTCCAACTCCTTTCTTCAACTTCACTCGACTCAAACAAAGTTTCGCAAATAGAGGTCTAACTGTGCAAGATCTTGTGGTACTATCAGGTAATATATACAAATAGCTAGTTCCAGCCCATATGTGTGGTTTGATATTAACTCAGATTAAATTTATGTATAAATATGTAGTACGTCTTGATTCACATTATGACAACATAACATGTCAGTATCTATAACACATATAATATGTTACAAATGCAGGTGGACACAGCATTGGCGTTGGGCACTGCAATTTATTCAGCAACCGGCTCTACAACTTCACCGGAAAAGGAGATCAAGACCCGTCTTTGGACTCCACATATGCCGCCTTGTTGAAGACCCAATGCCAAGGCCCTCGTGACACAACCACTGCTGTAGAAATAGACCCTGGAAGCTTTCAAACGTTTGACAATCACTACTACACAAACCTTAAGCAGAATAAGGGTCTCTTCCAATCCGATGCTGCTCTTCTAACAAACAAAGTGTCAAGCAATGCTGTTCAGAAATTGCTCAAGGCAAATGATTTCTTCACGGAGTTTGGTCAGTCTATGAAGAGGATGGGAGCAATTGGGGTCCTTACGGGCACATCTGGGCAGATTAGGAAGCAGTGTGGGGTTGTAAATTCAAACTAATATTTAATAGTATTGTTGGGGAGTCTTCTTAATTAGTCAATGGTTTATAATAATTAATAGTCTGCCTGTTCTTCATAGGGAAACCTATACAGATCTGTGATTAATTTGTCAGTAACTGTGGACGATTGAAACTAATGAATGAAATTGTATTCACTTTTAAGTAAAACATCTTCTAGTCAGAAACTTTGTTGGGTTTGATTGGTGTTCATGAATGGCGTACAAAATTGTCCCCAGCCATCTTCCTCTGTTCCGATCCTTATAATGAGCTACGTATATGCTTGTCAAGAAAATTTTCAAAACACACCCTACATTTACAAAGTGGCTTTATAACTGTTATTGTAACAGATCCATTTTTTTAAGGTTATCCATGCAAAATAAAGGGTATATCAACAAAATTATTGCTCATATATAAATTGGTGGAAAAGTCTACACAATTGGACTGAAACGTAAATAAGTGCCATTAAAATTTAATTTTTTTTTAGAGAAATAGTAAGATCTTTATTAAATAAAACTCAATAAAAAATTACAATCATTCCACAAAGCCTCAGTAATGAAATCAGGAGGGATATTCTCTCATGAATGAGAAATCCTAGAGATTGAAGCTAACGTAGCTAAATTATGAGCTACATCATTGGCTTTGCAGTAAACATGATGGAACATAGAACAAATAATCATAAAGAGTCCCGCAAAATTTTTCTGTGACTTGGTCATTCTATGATAGATTAATGTCATAAACCAAATAAAAGGGTATTGAGCATTTTTTGTTTTGAAATGAAAAATATTTTCTTCTTCTTTTGTTTTCCTTTTGAATATGCTAGATTTTTTTTTGATATTCTACTTCAAGACTTAAGGAATGTCACAATTCGGTTTCCACCTTTACGATGGAATATTCAGCTTAAAAATTTGGAGTTTTTACCAACGTTTTATTGGCAGAGTGTGTAAGAGTCCTATTAGGGCTGAGCTTCATTAGATACATGCCCCTAATGGGAGGAGAATTCGAGGACAAATGAGGAATGGGGATGTGGATCCCCAATTCCCGCTATCTAAGATTGGGGATGGAGCGGGGATGGTGTTGTGATCCCCATCTCCAAACCCACCCCAATAATATATACATATATTTAATTTATATATATTAATTTATTTTTTATAATATAAATCACAAAGATATAAATTTACTACTTTGCTTTAACGGCTACACATTTACTTTAATGGTGTTTTGACTTTTACCCTTGCTGAATTATGATTTATAAATTTAATAATGTTTTAATTTTATTTGTTGTAGATTTTGATTTAAAAAAAAAGGTAATATGAGAAAAAAAAATATTTTATTTATTAAATTCTTATTGGGGATTTGAAGCGGGTTTGAAGGCTTAGTCTTCAGTAGGGATGAGGACGGAGAATCCCTAATATATTTTTATTGGAGATTGAGGTGGGGATGGAGGTGGAGAATGACCTTGAGGATGAGAATGGTATTGTGATCCCAATCCCAACCCGCCGCATTGCCATTTCTAACTCCTAAATGCTAGGGACGAATTTCAAAATTTCCTATATTGCTAACTCAGACTGGTTAAGTGGGTTGTCATAAAAAAAAAAAAAGAGACTGGTTGAGTGGGCTAATTGTATAGTCTATAAAAGCCAATCGGGCCTAAAGTCTATGAATCGACCCGACAAACCATAACACGATTAATCCTGACAACCCGATTCGGAGGGGAGCACACATTTAGCTTCCCTGCCTCTGCGTCTCGCCGCCGTCCTCCATAACCCTTTCGCTATTTGCCTTCCGCTCTGCAAAACCAAACATGGGTCTTTCCAAGGAACAGTTGCTTGCCCGCTTAAAGGTCTTACCTTCTCTCTTTCTGGTGTTTCATTTAGTGTCTTTCTGTTTATATCGGACTGAGCTATAAATTTGATCCGGGAATTCTTTGTTTTGCGCTAGAATTTCATTATTTTGAGCTCAATTAGAAGACTCAAAGTCCTTGATGCTCGGTCTTTTGATAACTATAGATTGAATGATGATAAACGAATCCATAGCTTGCAAGACTCTGTATTTTAACTTTTTGTTGCATAGCTCCAATGTCTTCAATTTTGAGAATGTAGAATTTTCAACAGATGCATCTGTGTAGTTTCCCAGAACTAACCTATACTGTTGGTTTTATCAGGAGCTTCAGATTGATTTTTCCCAGTATGATCATCCTGTTGTTTTGACAGTTGAGGCTCAGGTAAAGACATTGACAAAAGAAAGGAAAAATGAAAGTTTTTTTTTTTTTCTTCTTTTTCTTTCCTTCAACGTGATTGATATTCAAAAAATCTGAGGCAAGAGTGTAATTTTTTTCGAGCAGGCAAAGTATGTTGGACATTTGGGAGGTGGACTCAGTAAAAATTTGTTCTTGAAGGTATGGCATTCCGACTTTTTATTAAACAGCATTCGCATTGCATAGTAGTTGATTTCGCAGTTTCTGTTTTCCTACATCGTGCACAGAGTGGCTTAGCACCTCTAGGTTTTTTATATATGCAGGATAAGAAGAGTAGGTTCTATATTGTTTCCGCTTTGGCAGATACTAAAGTAGATCTAAAAGGTATGCAAGTCTTCCTAATTTGAATCATTCTTTAATGTAATGTGTAGTTTTTGAAATCCGTCTGTCGTAGAATTGCTTAAAATGATTATTTACCAAGGGGAAGATTTTGGTACGAAAATAAGAACATAAGATTTTGGCCAAAAACTGTGTGCTAGAGTCCCCACAGTTCTGGGTGGAAATCATGGTTATGGACAATTTTTTTATTTTTTTTTGGGAGAAAATTCTGAAGTCAGTCCTGCATGGGCATGGATGTTAATGATCTTTATTTGTTACTTGAAATCTGAGCAGTTCTATCAGTGAGGCTTGGTTTGGGAAAAGGTGGCTTGAGAATGGCTCCTGAAGAAGCACTGGGAGAAATACTTCAGGTTGGCATATGCTAATATTCACTTTGCTGTTTAATTGTCAATTCAAACAAACCGAAAGGGTATTCAAGTACATGTTTTCAATAAACAAAAGAAATTATGCTTTGAAAATTGTCATAAGTATATTATGTATATATGTGTGTGCATCCTTGTAATTTTCTTTCTGATGCTGTATCTTGCATTATATTTGCCAGGTCCCATTGGGTTGTGTTACTCCTTTATCACTGGTGAACGAATCTGCATGGTATTTGTCTTTCATTTTCATTAAGATATTCAAATAACTTTTTTCTCTTCATGATTCTTCATCCATGCGTTGTTACTCTTGGCTGTGAACTTAAAGTAATGTATCTTTTCTCTTGCAACCAATTCTTATTACCATGTGATTGATGCCACTTTCCCTACGTGACAATCCAATATACTTTCACCGACTTAACCGATTAAAATTCAGAACTTTGACGTGGTTTTGATTTTATACTTGATTTAAGTGGTGAAACAGCTATCTTTCTAGCTGAGTTCATGATAATGATGCTGGGCATGATATAGTTCAGCCGTTCTATTATTTTTGTTGTGAATTCTCTTATGGTTTGTCGTTTGTCTCTTTCTTGTAGCAATGTCTCTCTGCTGTTGGATCAAAAATTTAAAAGTCAGGAGTTTTGCTTCTTCCACCCATTATCGAATGACATGTCAATCTGTAAGTAATATGGGTTTTGATGAATGGAAATGATGTATTCAAGAGTCCTATAATCTGTGTTCTGTGTATACTTAAAATCTGTTGAAATTTTATAGTTTTGGTTATCATACTGTAGCCTTGACAACAAAATAGTGTTTATTGCTGGTAATTACGGAACCACTACTTCCAGTTTTCTAGGCAAGAAACACTACTTTTAATTGCCTGAACTTTAAAGTCTCTTGTGATATCACTATGCCTTAACATGATCCTTTATTATTTCTGTTCATTTGTGAAAGAAAATTGCATCGTCAATAATTTTGCAATCTTCTGGTATCATGAGTTCGAACTTCCACATCTTATCTTACAAAATGTTATTTGTCAGGCCACTGCAATTATGGATTCTTGATGTTATTTTACTTTGATAAGTTTAATGCTGATCCATTATATATATTTCTGTTCCCAGCACTAACCACCAATGGTCTCGACAAGTTTCTTAAGTCAATTAAGAGAGACCCCTCATATGTTGACTTGGAGGTAATTAGATTACAGTTTTCAGTTTTCAGTAATGAATATTACATCGTTCCATCTAACATAATTGTTCTGTTGCAGGCTAACCCATCGGTTGGGAAGGACCAACCTCCTGATCTTGCATCTCTTGTTCCATCTAGTTCCGTAGTATTGCCAGATACCCCGGAAACAGCAGCTTCCTCGAAAGGTCGCACAGAAAATACAGTTTCTGTGGGTAACAAGTCCACAAAAAGTACAGGTAGTAGATGAGATTCATTGTTGATATATAGAATGAGTGTTGGCAAAAATCAATTCTCCATAGCAGCAGTGGCAGTCTTAGGTTCAGATTTTATGTAAGCGAAAAAAGAAAAGTGCGCCAAATTCTTTTTGAGAGGTCAAAGTTTACTATGTAAACAGAATTAAAAGTATATTAAGATGCTCTTGTATGTCCATATAAATCAAGAGATTTAATTGAATCGAACTCAACTTGTTATAGTAATTTGTTGCATTTCTTTACTTTTCAGCTGGAATTATTCTGTGAGTCTTTGGTCTAGAAATTTCTATCTCGATATCTGTTCCATTTTATTGACTTGTGTGTTGTTTTTCTAGTATATTTAACTACTGATAAGAACTTTACTATTTGATGTCTCGATACTCGTATAAGTATAGTTTGATTTTATTCTACTTCCTTTGTGATAAAATTAGACTTTCTTCTTTGGGAGTGTGGGTGTGTAATGAAAGACTTCCATGTATTGTTATTGATGTTAACCAGTCAAGTTCTTTCATGATGCAGTGAGCACTTCTAAGCCATCCATTAATGCTAAAAAAACCCAGGATAAACCAGCCAACATAACAGATGTTGGGAAAATGGTTGATGACTTACTGGATTCAACATCTTCGTTAGTGCTGAAAGAGGTTAGAAGAATACTATGCTTTTCTCCATTTTCAACTTTAGCAGTTTTCTATGGTGTGCTCACCAGAATCAAGTCATACAGATTACGGAGGAGAATATTAAGGAACATGGAGAAGAGCTTGGAGAATTGTTATCAAAGAAAATTAAAAATCAATTAGCTGCAGAATTGCACAACACGATTGTAAGTATTTTGCTTTGATGGTGGAATCCTTTATTTTGAGTAATTTATTATTTATATTTAATATAGTATTAGTGTGTCATAGCATCTTTGTAGTGCACATTATTAGTGTACAACTGTTGAGAAGATTTTAAACGATTGTTAGTATTCAGACGTGTTGTCATTTTTATTGCAGATGATATTCAAAAACACTGCATACACAGAAGGATTCCACGCTGGGATGCATTGTCATCCAAAGCGTTCTTAGTTCTTACTGATGTCTTCTTTCCGTCCTATCTCCCTGAAGACGTAGTGCCGAAGCAAACAATCATTTGCCTTCCGATTGCCGATCCATTTATTGTTATATCCTAACTAAAAGTGTTTTCTGACATTGATAGAGTAGATGTTAACTTCTCCAATGCGTCATTTAAGAAACCTTTTAATACTTTTGTTCTTTATGATGGATTAACTGTTCTAAAACATGAATGAATGTTTGTATACATATATATTGCTTATGTACATCTAATCATGTCTGTAATCAAGTCATTGACAATATTAGGGTATTAGTTACACATTGGCTGGCTTCTGCTATCAAATATTGATTGGAGTAGAATTTTAGCTGCAATTTGATTTATGCACCAGCTTTTGCTCCTGGGGAAAAGGGTATTATTGGTTATCTAACTGCTCTGTGATGCAAAACTCTAGTTTAGAACTACAACGCATGGAAACGTAATTTACCTGATCATTGTTGAAGTGATCAATTTCGTGTAGCATGATGATGGGGAATGTACCGGACGGTACGAAGCAACATGTGAGGGCTAAAGAATAGAGCAAGAATGCCACCATGGGTTAGCTACAAGGAAATATATATTTACAATTTTAGTATCAAGATTGAAGAGGCCATTATGCAAATCTATAATTGAGAATGCGCGAGACTTAATGATTTCTAGAAATAGCTGTTTGTTCTCACGATTGTGATCTTTATTAGTAAGATCTTTGCCAAAACGCCCGTGAAAGTGTAAATCAAAAACAAAATTATGATATTGCCGACGATCTTTTTCGCCGGTAATATTGATTTATAAAGCAAACATTTACGGAAAAATTGTATTAATTTCAACACATATTCTAACAGAATTTCCAACTCTCAACTCAAATGGTCTACTTTTCTATTGTTTTCTTGCAAGACAAGTTTCCTTTGTATCTCTACTAAACACCTTCACTCACAAGAAACGATTAAAAGAACTCATTCATCAAATTAGAGGCACAACACTACAATAATTTGAACAACACACATAATATAATCCACACATATTACCTAAACTGAATTAAGTAATTGAAATCAACACTAACCAACTCTAGAAGTGTCACCATGATCATCATCATTTCCGCCCTGAACTGGAATCCGGCGATATCTCCTCCGAAACGGCCACAAAGACCCGAGCCGACTCCACGTCATGCGCCGCCGCTCCCTCCTCCCTACACCGCTGTTCGAACCCTCCGACTCCTCGTCAGTCGAAACCGGAATCTCCACCCGGCAGACCGGGCAAGAATTGTGAAGCCTCAGCCACGGCACAATGCATTCATCGTGGTATATATGCTTGCATGGCAGCTCTCTCGCCTCTCCTCCCACCTTAAACTCCTCTATGCAAATAGGACAATTCGGGTCGTTGCCCAAATGGGCCTCGCTAATCCTAACGGTCGGGATTGAGTTGATTGCCGGTTCGGGTACCGGAGGCTGTCCGGGCCGGTCGTTTTGGGTCAGCTCCTCGATGAGCCCCTGGAGCCCCGACCCGAAAAAGTAGTTTCCCGGATCCACTCCACGTGGTACCGGTAAAACCGGGTTTTGATTATCTCTTGATCTCGGAAGGGGTTGAATCGGATCGTCGTTGATGGGTCGGACTATGATCCAAGTCCTGGGTCGGCTTCGGGTACCGAGTTCGGGGTGGTCCGGGTCCCCGCGCTCTATGTCATCATCGAAGCTACGGTTTCTTCTACGCCTGCTTGGGCGGGAACGTCGAGTTTCGGGTTCCGAGTCTAGTACTCCCCTATCGAAAAGCCTGACGGACGGGTCTAGCATGAGGGAAAGCGCTTCTAGCAAACGCGCTTCTGGGGTGGATTCGAAGTCTGTGAAGTCGATGAAGCGTCGACTGGGCCTGAATGTGGTGTCCATTTCGACGAGGAACTGCCCGAAACAGCGCGGGCAGACGACTGGGTCAGGAGTGGAGGCGATCCTGACCTGCCTTTGGCATTGGTAGCACCAGTAGACCTGGTAGATTGGCCTAGCCTGAGAGTTGTTTTCAGGACGAGGAGGACTCAGAGACATGTTTGGAGCTCCTGAAAATGGAAATTCTCGGAGTTAGCTAGTTTCCGTACGTTTTGGGTTGTATGAAGTATTAATATGCATATGAGGAATGGAGATGAAAACGAGAATGGCTTTTGGGGTACAGAAAGTAATCAATCCTGGTATCTTTCTTTCTTTCTTTCTTGCTTGCTTTATTTCTCTGCCATGATCTCTGAGAACAATATTTATTATTGCTTTGGGGGGTTTTGAGTGTTTCGTTGGAGCGAAGAAAAGGATGAGTGAGCTATGGTCTCATGCATGCCATGCAAATGAGGTTTCCTATTGTGGATTGATTCTAGCTTTGTATATGGAAAATACGGAGTTCAAAGGGATTGGTGGCAAATAGATTATGCTTGTCGTGTTTTTGCTCGACTTTCTGTAAGAGAGCACAGTAAAAACAGAAACATAAATTCTTAAACTTTGTAATGAATTTATTGATCTTGGTGACCTGAAAAAAAATTGATTTTAGTGCTAATATTGTATCTAAACATCCATTATTCATCAAATGCGGAAAATCAACATAAAAGTTTCATCTAGTTAATGTAATAAAAAAGTTTGAATTGAGAATGAAATAACAAAAGCAAAAAATTGCGAGAAAGTGTGGGATAAGAATTAAGATAAATTAGACTTTTAATCGCGTATATTTATTCTAAGAATATTTCAATTTATATTCGATTATGATTCACAAGAAGTTGGAGGAAAAAAAAAATCCCATGGTTGATGTATGTAGTCGTTATTTTTGGGTTCTTCTTTCTCTTTCGTCTAATTTTGTCTTAACGAAATTTTTCTCAATTTAAGATTTTAAGAAGTCAGTGTTCATTCTTATTTTGTATTCAAAATGGACCTCGGCTCACGCTTAAGATGCCCATCTCTTCACGGACAATCACAATATGTTTACTAATGGGGCTAAGACCCAAACAAAAACTGTGCAATGGAAAATGGCTAGGAGCCTAGGACAAAATACAGAAATACAGAATTACGGCTTAATTAAGATTGACTTCGTTATTCTACATGAATTCGAATCCTATATAACTACCCCTATTGTAGATGGACACTATTTAATCCAATATGTACACTACCACTGAAAATCTCCCATTGAAGTTGACACATAAGGCCACTTAAAAATTTCATGCAAATAATGTTCTTCGTGAATGTCCAAATCTGCCTGAAATATCTTTAGAGCAACTCTAACAGCTTCCTTATAATTTCTATATAAAAGGAAAACAAAAGTCAAAGCTTTAGTATATTTTTCTTCTCCAACTCCAACAGATTCCATATTTTGTAGCAATCTCTAAAATTTAGAGATTGCCATAAATATAAAGAATTTGGTTTTCTTTTTCCTCATTTTCCCTAAAATATGGATAGTTATAGAGAATCTGTTAGAGCAAAAAAAGCTTATTTTTCCCTAAAGTATAGCAAAATCAAAATATGGGAAAACTATTGGAGTTGCTCTTAACGCCGAATAACATGTTCTTACTTGATAACCTAACCATTTTGGTCAGACCGCTTGACCCGAGTCCTTCTCCTGATCATGTTGAAGATGTAATTGCCACATCATTTAAGGTATGTATTCGGTATAATTAAAGGGTTAACATTATTAAAGCGTCACGCTTGAATTAATGTTAACCCTTTGACTTAAATTAATGTTAACCCTTTGTGTCACGGGCCGAACTTTGCAATGCGCAAAGTGGACCGTGCGGCACTTGCTATCAAGCAAGTCAGCCAAGTGAGTACCTTGCAAGGAACAATGAAACCACACGATATTAAAATAGGGCTAGCGACAAGCAAGAACACAATGATATAAATGTTGGGCAACCACGAAGAACAAATGAGTAATTGAAAGGAAAGATCAAGGAGCAATCTCACGGGACACAGATGATTGAATAATTCCTCTTTTATTGATGGTAAGACGGCAAGGGAGGCAAAAGTACATGTGCTTACCTATACTAGTTCCGTAGTCCAAACTATGCCGACTAGGAACCCCTCCCCATAGAGCATATCGGGCTTACATGAAACGGCCAGGGGAAAACATGGAAAAGGCAGAGGAGAATAACTGCTAAATAAAATAAATTACATAATTTGTAAATTACCAAAACACCCCAAGCACACAAGCAACCAACCAAAGGCTTAACTAATGACCCTGGACAAGCTTGCTTGTGGCATTACAAGTGCGGCCCCTAACATCCTCCCCCACTTAAGCTGTCGGCGCTCTCAACGACGGCCTTGGTCTTAAAAGCTTCAATCTTCTGGTTGAACTTCTTCTTCAGATCTTCAGCATTCTCCCAACTTGTTTCTTCGTCTCCAAGACCCTTCCACTTGACAAGGAACTGTTGGCGTGAGCGCTTTGACGCTCGGATCACTCTTTCTGCCAAGATCTCCTCCACTTCTTTTGGCTTTGGTGGGCGGATGTCGACGTGCTCTCGAACAGGCTGGTTGCGCGCTGGATCTTCAAGGTCTGGCTGGTGTGGCTTGAGGTTACTGACATGGAAGACGGGGTGAACTCCCATCCAAGTTGGGATGTCAACTTTGTAGGAACACTTCCCCACTTTAGAAATGATAGGGAGTGGTCCTTCATACTTCCTGAATAGCCGCTTGTCCCTGGAGCGTAGGAACCTGAGTTGTTCCGGGAGCAACTTGACAAGGACCATGTCTCCTGTTTTGAACTCTCTGGGCTTGCGGCCTTGATCCGCCCACTTCTTCATTCGCCTTGCTGCTTTCTCCAGATACGCTTGTGCAATCTCCGCATTGGTCTTCCACTCTTTTGTGAAGTTAAAAGCACGCGGATTTTTCCCTCTGTACACTTCTTGAATTGTGTGAGGCAAGAGAGGCTGTTGACCAGTGACCACTTCAAAAGCACTCTTGTTGGTGGATGAGCTTTTCTTCGAGTTGAAACAAAATTGTGCAACATCTAACAACTGCGCCCAATTCTGCTGATTGGCATGAACAAAATGGCGCAAATACTCCTTCAACATCCCGTTGAACCTTTCTGTTTGTCCATCGGTTTGCGGGTGATAACTCGAAGATATGTTGAGCTCGGAACCAAGTAGCTTAAATAGCTCGGTCCAGAACGTTCCTGTGAACCTGGTGTCTCGATCACTGAAAATGTTCTGAGGCACACCCCAGTACTTCACAACATGCTTGAAGAAGAGGCTTGCTGTATCTTCAGCCGAGCAATACTTTGGAGTCGGCACAAAGGTGGCATATTTTGAGAACCTGTCGACTATAACAAGGATTCCTGATACGTCTCCGACCTTTGGGAGATTAGTAATGAAGTCGAGGGAGACACTTTCCCACGGGTGAGTCGGAATGGACAATGGTTCTAGTAACCCAGGAGCCTTCTGTCGCTCAATTTTGTCCTGCTGGCAGGTTAGGCAGGTCTTGGTGTATTCTGTGACATCGTCCCGCATTTGGGGCCAGTAGTAACCCTGCTTGAGTAGTGCGTGAGTTCTCTGCCATCCAGGGTGACCGGCCCATAAGGTATCATGACACTCCCTCATGAGCATCCGACGTAACCCATCAGCCCGCGGAACAAACACTAGTCCCCCTTTTGCCATCAACATGCCATCCTCCATCCAAAACCGACGGCTTTTCCCCTCTTTCACCATTTTGATGAGTGATTGGGCCACGGGATCCTTCTCCAAACTCTCCTTGATACGTTGCTTGATGTCGGTGGCAATGACACTACTCGATAGAGCCGCCAACATCTTGAGGGTGGCAAGGTCGGCCTTGCGGCTTAGGGCATCCGCAACTTGATTAGTGTGACCAGCCTTGTGTTCGAACTAGAAATCGAACTCCGCGAGAAACTCCTGCCATCTAGCTTACTTTGGGGTTAACTTTGGCTGAGTCAAGAAGTGGCTGACAGCGGAATTATCTGTCTTTACAAGGAACTTCGACCCCAATAGATAGTGTCGCCAAGTTCTCAAACAATGAATCACGGCTAGCAACTCCTTCTCTTGAGCCGTGTATTTCCGCTCAGTTTCCGAGAGTTTATGACTTTCAAAAGCAACAGGGTGTCCCCTTTGTAGGAGGACTCCTCCTAAAGCCAAGTCTGAAGCATCTGTCTGAACTTCAAATGGTTGATTCAGGTCGGGTAAGGCAAGGACCGGATCTTCCATTACAGCCTTCTTCAACTCTTGGAAGGCCTTCTCACAATCACTACTCCAATCCCATATCGCTCCCTTCTTCAAGAGCTCAGTTAAGGGGGTTGTCTTCTTCGAGTAGTTCTCAATGAAACGTCTATAGTAATTAGCCAACCCAAGAAAAGAGCGCAGCTCCTTCACATTCTTAGGGTTTTGCCACTCCTTTATGGCTTCCACTTTCTCCATGTCCATCCTGATTCGACCCCTCTCGATAACATGACCCAAAAACTTGATGGTCACCTGCGCGAAGGAACATTTCTCGCGCTTAACATACAATTGGTTATCTCGTAACCGTTGGAATACCAGCTTTAGATGCTCTATGTGCTCTCCCAAAGTAGAGCTGTACACTACAATGTCATCCAGATACACCACCACAAACTTATCCAAGTACTCATGGAAGACTTGGTTCATCAAGGTGCAGAATGTCGCCGGCGCATTGGTCAACCCAAATGGCATTACCAAGAATTCAAAGGCACCGTAGCGAGTGACGCAGGCAGTCTTAGGCTCGTCACCCTCTGCAATTCGGACTTGATAGTACCCCGAACGGAGATCAAGCTTGGTGAAATACTTGGTACCACTAAGCTGATCAAACAGATCCGCTATCAGGGGGATCGGGTACTTGTTGCGCACTGTAACTTTGTTAAGGGCCCGGTAGTCCACACATAGTCTCCAACTTCCATCGTGCTTCTTTTGGAACAACACCGGCGCACCAAAGGGGGCTTTAGATGGTCTAATGAACCCAGCCTTGAGTAGGTCTTCGAGCTGTTTCCTAAGTTCTGCCAGTTCAGGGGGAGCCATTCTATAAGGTGCTTTTGCAGGTGGCTTGGCTCCTGGAAGCAGTTCGATTTCATGGTCCACACTCCTCCTTGGGGGTAGTTCCTTCGGAAGTTCGGGGGGCATCACATCTGCATAGCTCTCCAATACCCCCTCGATTTCCTTCAGAACCATTTCCCTCTTGCTATCATCCTTCATTAGAGGAACTGCTACATATGTAGGCTCATGGCGCTTCAGGCCTTTCTTAAACTGGAGGGCAGATAAGAGACAGGGTTCACTTGGTTGTGTGATTCTTGCTGGAACTACACATGGCTTCTCCCCCATAATGAGCAAGTGTTGGGCGCTAGGAATGGGGATAGCTTTGTTCGCCAACATGAACTCCATCCCCAATATGACATCAAAGTCATCCATTCGGACAACTATAACGTCTAGTTTTCCCTCCCAATGGCCCAACTTGAGTGGTACCCCTTGGGACAGTCCAGTTGTGGGCGACTCAGAATTCACAGCTTTCATGCGACCAACATCCTTCTCCAACTTTAACCCCAACCTTCGTGCTTCTGTCTCCGACACAAAGTTGTGTGTGGCCCCTGTGTCAACCATCACATTCTTGGCAACCTTCCCATTGACATAACCATCCACGAACATTAGGCCCTTGGCCTGATCCTTCTTGGGTGGTTGTGGTTGTTTCTTAACTGCACTCAAGAATCTCAAAGCTCCCATGTGGGTATGTTCCTCCTCGGACTCCTGCTGGTCTTCTACTTCTTTTGATTGAATGTGGACTTGTAGGGCCGATAAGGCTGTCTTGTGAGGGCACTCGTTTACTCTGTGAGGTCCTTTGCATAAGAAGCAAGACATTGGCCTTGGGGCGTACCCTGAAGGATTGAAGGGTCGAGGGGTGAAGACTCCAGTTGAGGCACCCGGCTTGGAAGTTGCCGTGTCCCTCGCATAAGTGGCCCTCTTATCCCCTCCTCCGAAATTGGAGAATTTGGACTCCACTCCCCCACTTTTACTCGGCCCCGTCCTCGAAGATCTATTGGCATTCGTATTCAAGAAGGACTGAGTCTTCTTGCTAGAGTTCTCCTCAAATGTGTAATCAGTCAGTCTCTCAGCAGCGGCCTGAGCGGAGGCCAAATCTTGAACCCTCTGTCGCTGAAGCTCAGTTCTTGCCCATGGTTTTAAGCCCTCAAGGAAATAGAACAACCGATCTTTCTCTGACATGTCTGGGATGTCGAGCATGAGTATAGAGAACTTGTTCACAAAGTCCCTGATGTTGTTGGTGTGCTTGAGCTCTCTTAGTTGCCGTCTGGCAATGTATTCAACATTCTCGGGGAAGAATTGAGCTTTAAGCTCTTTCTTTAGATCCTCCCATGTATCGATAGTGCACACTCCTCTTTGAATGTCATTGTATTTGGCTCTCCACCTCTGTCATCCGCGCCACCAAACCATCTAGGTCGGCGCGGTCCAACACACTAGTTATATCCATCAATCTATCGGGCACCCCCGCAAGTTCTCCCAATTGTTGGTCATACCAATCAAATCTTTGTTGGTTTGTCATTTTGCCTGTCATTGTAGCGAGCGTCTTGAGCCGAGTTGGCTCTGATAACAACTGTCACGGGCCGAACTTTGCAATGCGCAAAGTGGACCGTGCGGCACTTACTATCAAGCAAGTCAGCCAAGTGAGTACCTTGCAAGGAACAATGAAACCACACGATATTAAAATAGGGTTAGCGACAAGCAAGAACACAATGATATAAATGTTGGGCAACCACGAAGAACAAATGAGTAATTGAAAGGAAAGATCAAGGAGCAATCTCACGGGACACAGATGATTGAATAATTCCTCTTTTATTGATGGTAAGACGGCAAGGGAGGCAAAAGTACATGTGCTTACCTATACTAGTTCCGTAGTCCAAACTATGCCGACTAGGAACCCCTCCCCATAGAGCATATCGGGCTTACATGAAACGGCCAGGGGAAAACATGGAAAAGGCCGAGGAGAATAACTGCTAAATAAAATAAATTACATAATTTGTAAATTACTAAAACACCCCAAGCACACAAGCAACCAACCAAAGGCTTAACTAATGACCCTGGACAAGCTTGCTTGTGGCATTACAAGTGCGGCCCCTAACACTTTGCTTTAAATATTAGTTACTATCTATCCAACCTTTGGTATAATGATCCAAGTCAGAGGAAGTTAAAAACTAGATCCAAACAGAGAATGAGGGAAAGGCAGTGTCAAGGAATACGGTGGCCGGTGAGTGTTTGTATGAACTTTTGGCTTCAACTTTAATCAAGTTTACGTGCCATGACAATTTCAGAGTCAAATTTGTTTAGGTGGTGAGTGTTTCTATGGGAACGCTGGGAATATGTTTTGAAATCGGGTACCTTTGCTTTTAGTGTTTCAACTCTGAAGGGCAACTCTGGCTAGCTTCGTATTAGCTATTCGTCCATTGCTGAGTTCATCACATCTCTATTTGTCTCTATCTAATTGACTCTCTCTCTCTCTCTCTCTCTCTCTCTCTCTCTCTCTCTCCCCCTGCTTTTCCTTTCTTTCGGTGTATAGGAACAAGTTTCATTTTCCTACTCGTCTTGCTGTCATTCTGTCAATCTTTAAATAATGCTACTGTGACGTCCTTCATCTCTCTTTCAAATATTTTTGGGCTTTTTATTCGGTACGGCATGAAGATGTGGAGAATAAGAAAGGTTATACGTACTCCACATCTTCAAATTTGCTACTTGTTAAGTTGAAATTAGTTTCATTAACCCAAAAGATTATGTTAGGTTATCTCAACAAGGAATAGATTAGAGGTCCCATGTGGACGCGGAGAAGTATTCCTTTGTATCAATTAAAGAAAACATGCATATATGTATCTTCTGCTGCGTTGGAGTCAAAACCCTAGACATCCACTTGTCCGGTTGGTGCAGAAGTAGATTTCCTATTGTAAAAAGGAAAGTTTATCGTGCATGAATTCCAATCATAGATAACTTCCTTGTCGTACATGAATTCGATTCATATAGAAGGCAGAATGACAAGAACGCTTCCTCCCCCATATTCATAATTAGTCACTTGGAGAACTGGAGAAGTACATCAACGTTCATGAATAATATTACCAATATCAACGATCTCCCAGACCTTATATTGGCTGATATTATCTGTCGACTTCCGGCCAAAGGAGGATCTCGTTGTCAACTTTCCGACTTCAAACTACTTGTTGAATGCAACCTTGTGTGCAAACAATGGCGCACTCTAATCTCCAAGCCTTATATCCGCTTTCAATGTCTGGAAAATGACAGGATTACTCCCATACAACTTACCCTGATAGACCAAAAAGGAAAAGCCTTCCTTCCTATGCGAGCTGGGACATACATGCCTCCCGTGTTCAAACAACTCAAGAATCTCTGTGGTCTTAAAGAACCAGTCCAGCCAATTGTGGTAGCGACGCATAATGACTTGGTTTTGTGCAGCACAAGCAAGTATTTTCAACGCTATTACTACATGTGCAATCCGTATACCGGGCAATGTGTTGTTCTTCCTCCCACCCTAGCTCAATATGAGACAATACCGGTGGGATTCATGATCAATGTTCCTACTGGTAGGTTTGTGGTTGTGAGAATTCCACCTCCTGAATATGAACATGATCATCGTCCTCCTTTCAAGCATGAATTTAACGTGGAGATCTTCTATTCTCAGACCGGTGAGTGGAGAGAGTCGGTTGTGTCATCCCCAGGGGGTTTTAGGGTTGACTATATCGATTGGAATGTTAGTTATGTTCACGATGGAGGGCTGTATTGGAAGAGCAATAGCGAAGCTCGTGCAAACTTTCTTATTCAGTTGGATCCCTTCAAGATTGGCGTTGATCATTATGAATGTAATTTCTGGGAATTTGAAGGGGCAGATGTAAAGCAACAAAACATTTTTAGAGTGGGGTGCCTGGACATGAGATTTGGGTGCCTAGGTGTTTACGACGGAAGGTCTCCATGGTTGTGGAACTTTGACCATTTCTACGCATACCCTCTTCTTGTTGGAGTTAAAAGAAGGAGCTGGTAAATTGCGTGTGAAGAAGAAAAGGGCTTGGCTTATCCACTAAACAATGGTACGTTTCCCAGCAATGATAACAGTAGATTATCATCGAGGGTTAAGCTACTAGATTTTAACCCAAATAGGAAGGACAGCTTGTATCTAAGTATTGGTACAGACATTTTCAGCTACAACATGGCTTCAAGAAGGTGGTTGAAGACTGAAGAAAAGAGTACACGTCATGATGATCATGAACATGATTACTTATTCCCAGTAGTTGTTAGCCCTTGGTGGCCGACGCCAATTCTTACAGTACCGCACCTTCTGTTTTCTCCTGCTGTAGGAAAAAAGAAATTATTTAGCCTTCATGGCGGTCTGAGATGCAAGTTAAGGATCTTCCAGTTCAGTTTCTTAATCTTTTCAACGAGATAATACCATTAGTGTCGAAAACTATATTACATATGATATAGTTATACAATTAATGTTCCATTACTTTTTTTTTATTGATTAATTTGTGTTTGTCACTAGGCTAATTTAGGATTGACTAGTCTCCAATACGACATGGATGGACGCATAACACTTTCAGCCAATTAACACAAATTATGAAGAGAAAATTAGGTTAATATTGTTCGGTACGGCTGTACCTCTTATAATCATAATCATAGTTCCTTTTTATTCAGAAAGTACTTGTAACATCTTTTGTGTAACGTGCGGACCTTCAGTCTTTATTGAAGAAAGACCAAGGTCGGAGGAAGTTAAAACTGGATCCAAATAAAGAAAGGGAACATATATACGTGCGTTTGGTCAACAAAGAGAAGGGAGGAATTAGATGACTTTGAAACCGGCCACAACCAAGAAGTTCCATGATTAATAATTAGGAAGAATAGTGCATAACATCACCTCTTGCTTCAAAAGATATGCACCTTCCATTTCCTAAAAAAAACAAAAACACCTTCCTTTTATGGTGTAGAGCATTAAATTAAGTGCAACAAATTACTAATGAAATTTCACAGTCAAATTTGATTTCTTGATCTGGGACTGCTGGGAAATTCCAAATCTGGTCAGCTAAACTTTTTGCTGTTTGATCTTTGAAGGCAACTCAAGCTAGCATAACAACTCTGGCTAGGTTTTCTTTAATTTGATGAGTCCATCACATCCATCTTAGTCAAATTTTGTTAACTTGTTTTTTCATCTTTCGGCTATTTATACTATTAGCTATTTAGCTATTAGGCAGTGGCAAACCAGGATGAAAATTAGGGGTGGGCTACTTTAAAGAGCTTACAAGATTATTATTATTATTTTTTTTTTTTGTCAATGATGATTTCAAGAATTTTGGGACTTAAGTTTAGAAGAAATACTAATGGAGCATGTTGGAACTAAAGATTAAAAAAAAAACAGAGAGAACAAAAAGGGGAAGAGCTAAAAAAGGGGGAAAACTACAAGTTGTGGGGACCCGAACCAAGGTGAGACCTTAGGAAGAAAGAAAACAACTCCACAATTTACCAACTGAACCAATGTTAGACAACAAGTAGATAGGCACACTTATACTATATAAAATATCCCAATGATTTTGGGTTGGGCTATAGCCCAAATAGCCCTTCATGTAGTTCTACCACTGCTATTAAGTGAGATACGTTTAATTCAGATTATTTTTATTGTTATAGCATTTTTAGCAATGCTAGTCATTTTTGAGTCAAATTTTAGCTAAAATAACTAAAAAGTCATTTTAGCTAGCCACTTTAGAATGACGTCTGCATCAATGCTCTCTATTTTAGCTAGTTTTGAATTTATATTATTTTTTAAATGAATATTAAGTAGTTTAAATGTATTTATAAATTACATAAAATAACTAAAAATGAATGTTTTAAATTATAGAAAGTCTCATCATGTTCTTTATATTTAGGAGCGAGATAGATAAAAGTTATAATAGATAGCCACTTAAGAGTCTGATGCAGCTGCTAAAATAGATAAAAAGCTAAACATGCTCTTCAAACTCCTTAGCTATTTTGAAGAGCATGTTAAGTTTTTTATCTATTTTAGCAGCTGCATCAGATTCTTAAGTGGCTATCTATTATAACTTTTATCTATCTCACTCCTAAATATAAAGAGCAGGATGAGACTCTCTATAATTTAAAACATTCATTTTGAGTTATTTTATGTAATTTATAAATACATTTAAACTATTTAATCTTCATTTAAAAATAATATAAATTCAAAACTAGCTAAAATAGAGAGCATTGATGCAGACGTCATTCTAAAGTGGCTAGCTAAAATGACTTTTTAGCTATTTTGGCTAAAATTTGACTAAAAAATGGCTAGCATTGCTAAAGATGCTCGTAGTCTAACAACATAGCACAATGCATCGAATATTTAAAAAAGAATTGAAGAGTACTACCGTGATATATTGTAAATGTGTAGGAATTTTAAGACATAGATCATGAGTAATTGCCCCTGTGACTTAATGAGACTTTTTTTTCTTCTCTAGGCAAAATAAATTGTAAGACAATGTATTTTCCACCGTATTGGTTAAGCCCGAACGATGTTCATGAATGAAGATTGCTTAAAGGTGAAATGACAATTTTGATGTGTTATTTATTAGCTAGTGAAAGTAAATTTACAATGAGCACCCTGATAATTTGTGCCTAAATCCTTCACAACCGTAATTCAATTCCTCCAAAACAAGAAGGAAAAATATAGTTAAGAAGTGCATGTCAAATCGTGATGAGAGGAGAAAAGACTAATTACATAAAAAGAGTTAGCTATACAAGTTCTTTATAGGAATTACTTAACTACTTTTTGTGGATGTCAATTTTAAAGCTTCTTTGGTATCTTTTCACGATTTTGGGGTACTGGTCTTGAATAGTTAGGGAGGGAAAGAAAGATGCAAGCCAAGATTACTAAGAGTAAAGGAATATAAGCTTTTGTCATTAGTCGTTTGCATAGATCGATCATTTCTGATCTCAGATTTGTGAAAAGAGACGTTGTACTCTATTTGAATATAAATCGCGCACAAAGTTACGAAAGTGTGAAATGTGGTTTACTTTATTGAAGGAGAAAATTTCTTCTTGCGTCCCCATGTTCCCAAGTTCCTAATGCCTTAAGTTGTTAGTTAAGCTGCACATCAATATTTAAAAATGGTAAAGAGAAAATAGGAACCAGAAAAGGACTTTTCTCGGTGCTGGTTAAAATCAATGTGCTTAAAATTGCATCGATTGCCAAAACTAATAACCAAATATATCCCTAAAGTAGTTCCTTCCATTTTTCTGCAAAGCAAAGTTTCACTATAAAGTATTCTCACTTATTCGATTTCATGCTTAACAAATCTCATATACATGATTTAGATAGTTATGTATCTTTTTAAATTTTAAATTGGATGACAAAGATCGAATCAAATCTTTATAAGAGCGTGTAAAACGTATTTATGTGGAAAATGATTTGTGGCCTCAATGATGCCTAAAATTTGTGGCCTCAATCCTAAGTGTCATGTCATGTCACCTACACACATCACCTATTAGCCAAATCATGTCATGTAATTCTTGAGTAAAAAGACAATCTTATACTTTCAAGATCTAATGGCTCAATTTTAGTTTTCTTCTAAAAAAAATATTATTTTGACCATTTTTTTTCTTTTCCTTTTTTTCATTATATATATAATTGGTCCAAAAAATTATATATATATATATGTATATAATTCGTCCAAAATGTTATATATATATATATATATAATTCTTCTAAATAATGTATATGTATAATTAGTCCAAAAAAATTACATATATATATACACACACACACCACATATATATATATATATTCGATGTAGAATTAATATGGTATAAGTTTATATATTAATATCGTAATTATAACCACAAAAGTCAAAAAAAATTGATAAAAAAGAGTCAAAAATTAAAATTGGAACCACAAAAATGAAAAGAAAATATATTAATATCGTAATTATAGCCCAAGAAATCTGGTAAATTAAAGTAATATTAAACTCTTTAATAAATGAATTTAATAAATAACCTTCTATTAATGTTACCTTACAATAACAAGTTAATTAGAAAAGTCAAAAATTAAATTGGATCCACAAAAATGGGAAAAAATATATTGACATCGTAATTCTAACCCAATAAATATGGTGATTGAAGAGGTAAGAAAACCAAAATAATTTAGAGTCATTAGATTTTGAAAGAATAAGATGGTATTTTTACTCAAAAATTACATGACATGATTTGACAAATCTTGATGTGTGTAGATGACATGGCATGACACCTAGGATTGAGGCCACAAATCTTATGCCTCATTGAGGCCCTATATCATTGCCCTTAGAAAATAATACGTTGTGAGATTTACATTTATTTTCCCTCAAGTACAAAAAAAAAAAATAGTGACGATTTCCTAGAAATTTCACCACAGCTGGCCATTCAAAATTATGAAATGTCCTTTTACGAATCAAGATCCAGGTTACATTACATCATGACTGGTTTGATCGAATTGGAGTCAACAACTCAACAATAGAAGAGAACCTTATATGCTTGTTTTATAGTTGTTTTTCCCTTGCGATCGCAAACATTTACCATTTGGTGCAACAATGGCAGGTCACATATTAGATTTATACGTCGTTTTTGAAATGTCGTTTAGGCCTAGTGAGGAGGCAAAGAAGTGGAAGGCTAGGGCAGGTGGAAAGGCTCTAGGGTTCTTTCTTTGCTTTCTCTGCAAAATTTCACTGAATGAGACACAATGAAGCTTCCTAGCTAGATTGCTATCAATGTCGATGAAATGAGAATAGTGATGGCTTCTATTGAGAAGGAAAAAGATAAAAAGAGCCAGGGATTGCAAAGGATGCGTCTGTAGATGTATGGTGTCTAGGTAATTCTACCACAATAATACAAATAATAGACAAATCGAGTTGGTATAAATTAGTTAAAACAAGCTTAATTTCCTATATTTATATTTGCCATGTATTCATAAAATCAGACGCCTTTGCATCACTTGGTCATTGACACATCTATGATAAAATTGGATTCGAAATTATTCTTCACCTATAGAAGTTTCTTCTATCTTTTCTTTCAGTAAGCTTGACGGGGCTGCAAGCATAATTTTAGTATTGTAATTTCTCTTACTTTTCGTTTAAAGAAAGTTTATTTGGTATAGTTAAATATTTAAATATGAAATAATAAAAATACAAACACCACATATTAACACAAATTTCACCTCTCTAAGGTATATTGTGTTTCCATAAAAAACAAATTAAAGTTCATACATATTGTATTTCTACAAGAATTAAATGCACTTTATTTGTATGTTATGAACTGTCCCATAGCAATATGTATCACATACAAAGTTCACTATTAATCTGATTGATATTTGACCAAATCAAAGATGAATAAAATTCCCATGAAAAAAAAGAAAGAAATTGAAATTTACTATAAGGAATTAATAATGGAAGATTTTTCTATGATTTTACAAAGTGTTGAACAAACATAGGAAAAAAAATCATAACATCTATGGGACATAGACATTAAGAAATGCTCAGTGTGATAATGGATAATCAATGCATGAACCAGACATGCTTTCATATCTTTGTCTATTTTATTAGAACACATAAACAATCCGAACGATCCAACACTGAACACTTCACATTCTCATATAATATTTAACCATATATGGTGTAAGATTGCCATGAACACCACTTAATTAGATCGAGGAGTCTTAATAGGAGAGATCGATTACGATCTTGAGCTAGCTGTAGATCTGAGTTCATGTCCTTTGAACGTACACATATAACTAGGGTTTTGTGAGATTAAAAGAATACAACTTGATCCATGTCGATCGTATTAAACTAAATGGTAAAGTTAATAAAGAAATGAAAGAACATAAAAACTAATAGTTGATCCACATGCATTGATCCTAACTGTTTAACTTTTGCATCAACAAACAGTTGAGAGGTTTGGAAACAAGCTTTGAATCCAAATTGTTTGGTTCGTGAACACTTTCTTCTCTTTTGATTTGGGAAGAAGAGATTTAAATTCAGACCTCATATATTACATACTATGGAGAAAAATAATATTAAACTAATTAAGCCTCAATCTGGTTGGAGAATTAGAGGTTTGAAAACTAGTTTTGGGGTGGTGGGGGGGAGGTAAACTCATGTTCAAAAATACGTTTTAGGAAAAAAAAAAATTTGAACCCTTTGATTCTCTCAGATTTGTTTCTTCTTTGAACAAAAAATATTTGAATCATTTCTATTCCAAAAAATGCATAGCTTGATCACACTCAAATACTTGAGTATTTTTAACTTGGTTTTCTGTGATTAGGTTATTGGTAGAACAACCCACTACCACTCTACCCAGCTTGTCTCCCATTTAGTAATGAGCAAGACATTAAATGGGGATTCACCCCAAGAAAAATTGACTAGTACTAGAAGTCTAGAAAGGCGATTAATGAAGGAAGAACAAAGACCTAGATGTATATCCATATAATAATTCAATCTCTTGCAATAGTGGTCAGAATTGAACCCTCCCAAGCAAACCAAGAGAAGGAAACCTGCAATTTTCTAACCATATGGTGACCAAATAATGGCAGCCCGAATGGGCAGTCTATTATATTAATGGAAAGGACATGCTTCAAGACATCTACAACCCAACAAATTAATTAACAATCATAATCCAATTTGCAATTATCACACTATTCCCAAATCCCCACCATTAATGAAATTCAGACTAGTATAGCATGTATGTTAGGAAAAACTAACCCAAGGCCAGGTCACGGCTGATGTAGTCCCTCCTGATTTTAATTTGATTCAAACCTACATTACATATAGTAATTTGGTCAAAGATTGTAACAATTATCTAACCCTCCCCCCTGAATATGTTAGTCCAACAGTACCTTTTTCCTTGCTGGACACTCCTTTTGTGAAATTGCATGTGGGAGTGGTTAGAAAAAATTAAACTGGGAAAGCTTTTGAATCTTAAGGTTACTATTACCCTTGTGACCAAAACTAAACAAACCAAAAGAAAGAAAGAGAATCTCACATAACATTAGAAAAGAATATAATACACTAAAAGATGATGTATTAAAGTTTTTATAACAGTAAACTAAATGCTTACCATCATATTTTAATTTTTTGTTTTTAAGAAAGAAAAGAAATTTCGATTAACGAGCGTACGAATATAATCATATTGTAGGACATTTAGAACAAGCCTTTGGTCAAACCAATTCTTATAAACATCAAACTCAAAATTATAACTTACTAATCTTAGAGTTACATGATTCGAAGTTCTATAGGTATGTTATAACCCTAAAGAATGTAACTCACTTAACAAGCCTTTGACAACTTCAACTATAGTTCCAAGTGCATTATGATCTTCGCCTTCATCAGTTACTGCCTTGACAGCTTTCAAACAAGCACTCATTACCACAAAATTAGAAATACCAAGAGCTTGAATTAACTCAAGTCCATTCTTGATGGTCAATAACTCAGTATTGTAAGCAGAAGAAACATCAGGTATTTTGTAAGCAAACACAATAAAATCTCCTTTCTCTAATTTGATAATAAGCCAAATTAATCTATCAATAAATAGAATTAATATATTTATATATCAAACTGATGTACTTAAAATAAGAGTTACATTATTTTTATAGATTTCAAAACTCCAAAGGAAGAGAGCAAGTTCTTCTTCTGGGTTTTTCATGATTTTAAAACTGGATGCAACAGAGATTGTGGATCCAGCAACCAATAAAAGCTAAAAGATTTAGGGGGAGAACAAAAACCCCACCCACCATTCCACATGATGTGCTATTTTTGTTAAAGAAATATAAACCAATCTCTAACATTATCCCATTGGATGAGGAGGACCTCTCACATGGCTGCTTAGCATTAGTTTAGTGAAATGAAATGTTGGCGCTTATCGGCACTGTGTAAATTATGTTTGCTCTAGCCGATTCAAATATTGGACTCATCTATTTGTCACATATTGTATGAGAAAGTGTTTAAATTCCTATTATATAGTTGTATAACTAAAAAGGAGTAATGGTCACTTTTTTGGCTACATCATGTGGGGTGGTGTTGGCATAGTGGAGGAGAATAGTGGTTTCAGTAATGGAGCCTAGAGAGAGAGAGAGAGAGAGAGAGAGAGATCTTCCCATCTTCTCACGTTACTACCTATCTTTTGACATATTCTGTCATATGGTCATGGCATGAATTGGTCGGACACTCCTTTGTATGGAAAAGACCTAGCAAACACAGACACACCCATAAACTGGAAAACAATGAAATAAATGCATATTGGCACTTCTGATTATAAATTGTCAATCTCGATTACGTACTTGTCCAGATATATGGTTATTGTTATTCTGAATTAGTAATTAAATATATGATTATTATCATTAATAATCATATATTTAATTAAAGATATAAATCATATAATTGAATGTATAAGAAAAATTAAGGGTGATATTATACGCACCATGTACTAATAATAATAATAAAAGAACGTTCGAAGTTTTGAACTCTACCTTTGTCAAAGTGGGATTTGAAAAGGAGGACACTTTCTAGGTTGAATCATGAAACTTAAACTTCACCCCTTATTTTTTGGCCATTGTTTGTTCATTGAAAAAAAAAATGATTTGGAGGAACGAAAGACAGCGCAGTGGGGGCAAGCTTAACATTCTATTCCTTGTAAGGCTCCAAAAATGAAGATAGGGTTTTTCCTTTTTGGTTGGAGAAGATAAGATTTCAGGTACCAATTGGCACTGTTAAGGGCCATGACTTTCGTTCGAGAAAAAAAAAAGGCCACGACTTTAACTATGGATTTCTGGTTTTGTTAATGATAGAATGATGAAGATGATGATGCCATATAATAAAGAGATAAGCTGGGATCATAACTTTGATCTCATTATTGCAGGGTACAGAGCATAATAATGCAAATAGCACTTCGTGCATAACAACCCGACTGCATCACTGAGATCAAGTAGACAACAAAAGAAAGGAAGAAAGAACACGAAAATTCTCTTGAAATTTTCATCTTCAATTGATATACATGGGGTATGTACAAGTTACAGTGTGATGTTCGAAGCCTCAAACATATGCCCTCTCTCTCACTCACTCTCAAGTCTCAACCTCCGATGAGCTTGTGCTCGCCGGGTTGACATTTTAAAAGCACTAACAAATTAAAATTAGTAAAATTTACACTACCAAAAAAGAAAAGTAGTAGTCTTTCAGACATTTGTATCACAAAACTTGCCATCCATTCGGTTTTGAACCGCTTTAACAGCAGCAACTCTAGCAGCAGTGGCAGCTCTATTTGAAGCCATGACCGCCTTGTTCACCTGTTCATCCACCCGCCGGAGGTTAGCAGCATTTTGTGCCGCTCTCCTAGCAGCCTGCAATTTAAGAACAAGAAAAGAATAAGCTCAAGAAATTGAGAATTGAAAATGTGTTGAGCACCAGCCTAAATTAGACGGTTAAATACCTGAACAGCTCGGACAACTGCATCATTTAGTGGCAGAAGAGGGTGCTTAAGGGTGCCACCATCCCATACACCACATCTTGTGTCGCCACTCCGGAAGGTATAAACGCCGTAGCCTTGCTTTCGGCCCTCATGCCATGACCCCTCATAACAATGACCATTAGCAAAGTGATAGATACCAAATCCATGGATTTTATCTCCGAAATACTCCCCTGCATATCTATCTCCATTTCTGCAACAAAGTCAAATTTACCAAGATGATCAGGTAACTTCATCAAATTCAACCAGAAATCAGTCATCCTATCAGTCAGTCAATTACAGTTGCAGCATCTATTCAAATTAAATGTCAGACAAGGCAAGTACAGAGTTGAAGTGCATAGCAGGAAGAAAAAAGCAACAACATCAACCCCCAACTACTCAGCAATATAACTGCAACATAAGGAAATAAATCTCAAAAAAGTAGGCCAAGAAAGTCAAATTCTTGATACAATAATCCAAAAGCAGAACACCATGAAGGAAGTTAGGAAACTATGATTCCAAAACAGAACCCCTCAAGAATTCTTCCGCCAAGATCACCTAACGCAGAAACAAATTCCACTGTTCTATTAAATGAAAAGTCCAAAACAGTAACCCCACAAGAATCCAGAAACCAAACAAACAAACCAAATAAAACCCAGATTGAAAAAGATCACCACCCCAAACACTGCATATTCCAAATTTTTTTTTTAAAAAAAAAAGGATTGAATATTCAACAGTAGCACCACTAAAAAAAGCAACCCAGAATTAGTAAAAACCCCAAAATGAGATTCAAGAACTGACCTAAAATGGTAGCACCCAAGTCCATGCTTAGCCCCATACTTGAATTCACCAGCATAACAGCTGCCATCAGAGCAAGTCTGAACTCCCACACCATGACTCTGCCCATTACACCACTCCCCGGAGTAGGAATCCCCTGTGTAAAATCTATAAACCCCGTAACCATGCCTCGATCCTTGCCTGTACTGACCCTTGTACCTACTCCCTCTAGCCCAGCTCTCAATCCCATACCCATCGTACTTGGCATCGATCCAATCGCCTTCGTATCTCCCGTTCACGAAGTAATTGTAAACCCCGCTGCCATTGCTCTTCCCCTTGTGGAACTCACCCTCGTAGAAATCGCCATTGCTGTAGAACTCCACCCCTTCCCGGATGATCCGGCGCTCCTTCCGGGTCTTAGTCGGGTTCGGGTCCGACCCGATGAACCACTGCACGGGCTTGGCGTTGTGGGCCTTGCCGCAGATTCGGAACCGCTTCGACTTCTCGTCCCACGAGTGCTTCATGACCGAGACGCTGTGGTGGATCAGCGACTTGTTCTTGTTCGCCAAGAAAAGCGTGACCGCCACGAACACCAGCGCCAGAAGGAGGTTCTCGGAGGTCGCAATCTCGTCTCGCCGGAGGTAGAAGAAGAACAGGAACCCGAAGAAGCTGAACAGAATGAGCGAGGACACTGCCAGGAACTGACCGCTGTTCCGGGTCGACCCGGCCCGATGAGTCGACCCGGAGCGGAGCGGGAGCAACTTGGTGGTGGCGCTGTTCTTGGGCTTCTGTTCTTCCTCGTCGTACTGGGCGGTGATGACGTCCTCCTCGGTGACGGAGGACATGCTGTGGAGGCTGTGAATGGAGGATCGGATAGTCGGGGAGGACCTCAGAAGCGACGACTGGGTCCTCGTAAGCTTCGCCTGGCTTTTCTGACCGTCCATTGCCGTAACGCCTCTCAACCGCAACCGTCCGATCAAATCAATCGCTCTCTCTCTCTCTCTGACTAACCGCACCACCCCCTGTACCGAGAAATGGTTATCACAAGCGTTGTAGGTCTCGAGGCCGCCGGCGACATCTGACACCCTCCCCCTCCCCCCCGGCGAACGTTAACCTGGGATGACCCCACAAGCAGGCGCACGTTAGCAACGACCCCAACTGAAGGAAATGCTCCGGAGGAGAAAGAGTGTGAGTTTGAGTTTGCCTGGAGAACTGGACCGGCCTTTCGGCTTTGATTTTATTTATGCTTTGCATTGGGTTGGAGAGAGAGGGAGTCGTGTTCAACATGGACCGTCGGATCTGGATCAACGGTGGGGTTGGATTTTTGTGGGCCCGCTCTAGTCGGGAAGATCTGGTCGTCTGATCTAGATTCGGCTTCGGCTCCTTTTCGCTTTACTGTGCAGGCCGGCACGTGACACTGCCACGTACACCATCTTTCTTAGCAGTACTTCCTTGTTACGCGGGACCATGGTCTTTAAGTACTGCAACCCAGGGTTTAAATTTATTCCAAATTTCTGTCGTTTTTCCTGTATTTTAACAGTATCAATTTAAGTTTTTTATACATTGACAGTTTACTATGTGATTTTAAAATTTAATATTTGTAGTTATCTTTTTGAATTTTAATAACTAAAAAATATATTTATTGTTATGAAGCCGTCTATTTCTATTTGTACAAGCGCACGTTAATACTCTCAATCTCTTCTGCGATTTAAGGGATGCTTAAAATATCTTTTAAAATAATTTTCAGATCAATATAAAGTTTTGTGTATTTACGAGTATTTCTTCCGAACTAAAATTGGATTTAGGCCTTTGATTATGTTTTTCATTGTTGAATGATTGAATATAATTACTCACAGTACTATTTCTTCTTGTAGGTGCAATGCACTTGGGGAAAGAATTTAAGATTCTTTACCAGTTCAAGGGAAAGTTACTTCGGGAATCACTTTGCATGAAAAGGAAAGTGATTAAATGGATTATCTGTCACAGGTTATCATAAATCACAACTCACAAGCGAAAGAGCTGTGGCCATGGAAATATGGCAAAATGTTTAAACATGCAATGGAAACGTGGGCCGCACCCAAAGTTTTAGGAAATTTAGGTTATTTATGGACCCTTTGGAAAATTCCCAAGGACCCTGTCCACTGTCCAGTTTGTCATTATTTCATGTACATGCTTCTTATTGTATACACTGAAGATCTCTTCATATGTAGAGCCCAGATTTGCATCTAATTTATACTTCAAATATCACCCTATGGCTATAATTCATGTGTAAAATTGGTAAAGAAGCTCTCAATTGGGAGTTGAAAGGGTTTATAAAGTTCAAAGTTTTAATATTGCCATCTTATTCACATTTCATTTTGCTTTATTCCAATTGATAATTGAGAAAATTTGCTGAAAAGAGAAAACATCTGACTCATAAGATTATACTAGTTACGTCTTATTCAAAATCATGATTAGACCGAAAAATGACATATGTTGACCAATAAATCAACATCAAATGACGATAAAGTACTTGAGAATATTTCCGTAACACGATAAAAACAAAGTTCATACAAGTCAACTCAAAATAGTTAATGTCAAACATAAAAAATTGTTATGTTTTTCCCACGTATGAAGTATGATTCTCTTGACAATATATATAAACAACATAATGTAATAAGATGAATACATCACAGCACTGGAATGAAGTATTTCCCATAAAACCAAACAAAAAACAATTTGAACATGACTCGAGATAGTTGTTCCAAGAGTGTATACATAGCACACTACTTGTCACATCCCTCAAGGTTAAACATCCATAAAGTCACGCAGTTACATCGAACTATCAACCAAGAACCTTAGAAGGACTTTTTACTATAAGTTTAAATGCCATGAGCTCACCTCACACCATAATGGATTGTTCCACACTATACAAAACGGCAATTGGATCATGACGTTACACAACTTAACCTAAAAAAAAAAAATATTCCAAGTGCAAGAAACTAATTCATAATAATAAAAAAATCTAGAATGGCAATGGAACAAAAAAGTTATTAGGCCAAATTTCCAACATCTTCGTTACATTGCAAGCATGATACATGAAACTTTTAAATATCCATCACAGATTCCTCTGTTTTCAAAATATACGAACCTTCTCACGTTGTTTCAAACAAAATGACGAACCAGAAAAAAAAATATTTGTTTTATGAAAGCCACAATTCTTTGAAATATTTGCTTTTGAGTTTTATGTGTAATAATGAAGCAGGGTACCCTTTGTCAAGATTTGTAGGCTACCTGCACCGCAACAATGTTAACATTGAAAATTAAAAATCAAATTAATCGGCGTCACGGTAATTAGATGTACGGCTGGAATGTTTTCTGGGTGTGGATAATAATTGTGTAGTTAATAGTAGTTATCTTATGTTTGATGTGTGACATATTGTCAAACTAGGCTTGTGAATTGTAGTCCATACCGCATAAGGAGAACAAGTGGATGTTTGATTAGCCGCACATACCTCTATCTCTTTACTTTTGAATTGAATGGCAATGAGTGTTAATACCGACGGAGTCTTCAATGAAGTATTGATTACAAAAACTCTGTATAAGACTTTTACCATCAATTTGTGTAAAAGATCAACAAATATTTTATAGTCCTTACTATAATGTACTTATTAGATGAGACTTATGTATTATTAAAACTCTTTTATTATTTTATTTGAGAGATTTTACTTGAAGTACAAACTTCTGATTTCTATTTAAAATCATATTCTCAATCCTTTACAATTAAAAATAAATTTGAGGGTTTCTTGCTTTTTTCATTCCCTTGTCATCATTACAAGGGTATCTCAATTGTTATGTGAAGATTACATAATATTCAAGAAGTATGTGTCATACAAAATCCATTGGAAATCATTATCAAGTTTTAGAACCGCAAAACAAAGATTTAATGCCTTTGCCGGCCAATCAATAACTAAATTTCTTTTATTATATTTTTTGAGAGATTTTACTCGAGAAACATGCATTTGATTTCTATTTAAAACCAGATTCTCAATCTTTTGAGATTAAGAAGAAATGGTATCCCAAATTCCAATTGACTCAATCTATAGTCATAAGTTGCAAATAAAGTGGGCTTCATGCTTTTTCCATTCCCTTAACATCGTGAGTATCCTATTTCAAACAAAAAAAAACATTGTGAGTATCTCAATTGGTATGTGAAGAATACATTATTTTAGAAAAATGTGTGCCATACAAAATTCATTGGAAATCATTTTCAAGCTTTAAAACCGTATAACAAAGATTTAAGGCCTTTGCGGCCAACCAACAATAGTATAGAATTAGTGCACCAAATCAAAAGAGATTTAGAAATTTGAGGACAAAATTGAATGTAGTTAATGTCTGACTTTGATTAGGTAAGCATATGAACTCTTTTGATGATTGAAATATAATAATATACAATACCAGCGCCTTGAATTTCAGTGAAAACATGTAATATTAATTAAAATTTGCCCAAAATTTTTAGAAAAGTACGTTATATCACCATCAACATGCATGACTTGATATTAACTTGAACCCAACTAAACTTCATGGAAAAAACTAAACTCCTCAAGATCATTTTGATCGACGTACAAAGTACTCAGGCGGATAAGTGATGGTGATAAATGACGGCTTCGTTTGGTCCTGATCGATCCTGATACTTAGCTATCAAACTATCACCATCTGATCAAGATTCGAAAGAATACTCCAAAAATCCAAAGGATATTCACTGATTTTGGTCCCCTTGAAATTGGATTAATCAAATTGGGCGGGTCATAACCCTGAACATGTATTTCTTAATTAGTATATAGAATGTGATATCTGTCCAATGATGAAAGACTAGCAGTGTCTCAATCCTTAAACAAATAGGTCTACAGTATCTACAATATCATTCACCATGTTTCTGTAGGACCTTAATAATCCTGGTTACTCTGAGATGTCCCATTATCCATAATTCCTTTATTTAGATGGCATTATATATATATATCCTTTTATATGTATATAGGTATATATTACTTCTTCTATACACATCTTGATGGCTGGGTATAATTATTATTGTTTCTGTCCTCTGAATATATAGAAAGTGGCCATTATGATTTTCTAGCTGGATTTCAAGGATGCATGGGTCTGAGGCTCTGAGCTCAATACCACCACAAAAAGTAGCTCTACACGAACATAACATAATATACATAAGATTGATGGCTGGTGGTATTGGTGGCGGAGGACGGCGTCAAGTTGGTGGGACTGGGATGCTCCTTCTCCGACGAAGGGCGGTGGAGCAGAGATCGAGGCCGAGGTCAGGGAAAGGATGGGTGCCAAAAGAGATTTTGGGTGCCCAAAGCAGGTTGTGGACTTGGGCCTTTGCTTTGTTGGACTGCCCAAGCAGGGTTTTGGTTTGGGTCTTCATTCTTGGGGCCTTGCAACTGATGTATGAGCCCATTGTTGTTCGGGTTCGCATTTGGGATCCAGGAGATTTTCTATGGACCTTAAATTGTTATGAGTTTTGGATCTGCTTCTTTAGTTACTTAGTTAGGAGATTGCTCTCTATTCGGTGTATTTTTTTACATGCAGTAGGCAAGGTCGGTCACACTACCGCCGGTCACACTCTATTCGACGTATATCTTTGCATGGAAGTATGGTCGAAACCATACTATTGGTACCGTTTTACATAGCCCGGATTATGTCCGGTGCTTTATCAAATGCTTAATTGCATCCCTTAGTACCCTTGTTAGGTTTTATTTCGGATGTCTTGTTGCATCTAGTATTATTCTTGTTATTTTTTATTTTGATGTAGTTTCTACATCTATAAGTTGTAATTTTTCTTATGATTATTATTAATCAAGTGGTTGACTATTTCTCTTAAAAAAAAATTCACGTTTCTTCCCTAGCCTTCAAGTGGAATATTGGCGATCGTATTAGTACAGCTGTTGTTATAAATCCGAATGAGGAAAAGGAAAACAGACGAATGGTTATTGCACGTAAATGGGAGTTATGGATAGGTTTAAGTTCCCAGCTCGACTGTGATGGTCCATTTGCAAAGTTTTTAGGCAGGCAGCTACGGACCTATATGTGTTGTTATTCCGTACTCTCACTGACAGAAAATGGCTAGCTTTGCCACAGGTTGAAGCAAGTTTTCATTATTGAACCTTTTTCTATCTACAAGAGGAGGAGGCATGTGCCACAGCTCAGAAAGCCTGTGATATGTATAATAAGGTTCAATCTGATCTAAATCCAACACCTGTTCATCAGTTCATATATATAGGAACCCAGCACAACTGGACCACCAGCAGCTTGAATCTTGGTAGATGCCTTTGATTGTGGTAGGTTGATCGAACTAATTCAAACATCCAATTCTTTTAGCCTTTAGGGGTTAATAGTTTAGCTTGAGTATTGTTGGAGATCGAATAGAGGGTTTAATTGCTATATATGGTGCTATGTTGAACTGATTCAAACTCGATTTAATTTATTCGGTTTTCAGCCACACAGAATAACTCAATAAGGTTCTTGAAGTTCATCACTAGAAGATATGCATGGTCGAAAATTTTCATCATGCATGCCCTGATTTCCCTTTAATTATCAACTTGGTTTATGGCGATAAAGGTTGAAACGAAACGCTTTAATTGTTCACATTTTCATTATTTTTTCAAAAAGAATTAATGAGATGTCAAAACTTAAACCAAGACAATTTGAAGATGTCCAAACCACAACATATCAGTTATCGCCAAAAGTCCAGAACTGTGTTAGTTGTTTCTAATTAATTAGCAGTCCTGTGGAATTTCGAGGGTCTGTTTTTGTTTTGTCACTTGATGTATATGATGGCTCTTCTAGGTCTGTTTTTGTTTTGTCACTTGATCTATATAATGGCTCTTCTGATTTACAAGAATCTTATATGGGTGAGTCGTTATATATTTTCTCGCTCAATTATTTATAGATGGACTATTTATCTAAAAAAATAAAAAAATTCCCTCCCACGCATAGAAGTACTAGTTTCCGATAATCTATTCCTATTATGACGATGTACTTTTGGCTATAAACGATTTCTACTGTTAACCACACATAGCTATAATCGTAATTATGTTCTTATAATTGTATTGACTGGCTCCTACTAGGCTACTAGTTGTATACCTGAATAAATTGGCTGGGTCTTCATGCAGGAAAAATACCATAGATTAATTACTCACGATTACTCCTTCATGCAAGATCACTTCCAACAATTGCGCCCATGTTCATTTGCCCGCGCCACGGCACACAAGCCAAGTTGTGCCACCTCAAATACTTTTAATGGGCTATAATTGTCTGATTGAAGCAATACTCTAAAGATCTGGTTCCTCTAAATTGAAAAAGGGTGAATTTACGTTAATCAATTATTTTAAGTTATCTAATGGCTGAGATGATTGCCACATCAACATACAATATTTTGGAAGCACATAATAGTCTAAACTTTCGCCGTTAGTCTCTCGACCAAACACAAAAACTAGGCGTCCTCATCTCTCTAACTCTCTTCCTCCGCCAATTTCAGTCTCATTGATACTCTTTGGTTCCTTGCTTAATTCAATTCTAATTGAGGTAGAAATCAAAGCATAAAAAAATAATGAAAAAGATGATTAAGGGGCTACCTAGTAAAGCCAATTACAAGCTCATCATATGCGGAATCAAAAATCAACATGCAAGAGAATGCATTGTAGAAAAATAACAGCAAAGCAACCTTCTGATTCAAATGAGTAGTCACAAATTGAAATCTTTCCTACTGAACAATTTGTCAGCCTTGATTATTCAAAGATGAAAACCACAAATCACATCACAGTTACTGGAACTATATCAACACAAAAACAATCATAGAAATTAAAAGGTTCATTGACCCAAAGCACTACAATTGGACTAAATTATCCCACTTCCAGCAACATATATTTATTTCTACTGACCCAAATCAAACAAAAATGACAAATATACCCTCAGTTTAATTAAAAAACTACAACCACTGCCACAGTGCCACCCACTCATCTCTCTCTCATTATGATCTTTCTCTCCTCTAACTCTCTCTCTCTCTCTCTCTCTCTCCCCTCCGGGCCGATCCGCACTTTCTCTCTTCTCTCTCTCCCCCTAACATCGCTGGCATCTGCACTCTCTCTCTCTCTCACAGGTCGGAGCTACCTCACCTCCATGCCATCTCTCTCTCTCTCCTCCGCACCGATCTATACTTTCTCTCTCCTCTCTCTCCCCCTAACGTTGCCAGCATCTGCACTCTCTCTCTCACAGGTCGAAGCTACCTCGCCCCCAAGCTCTCTCTCTCCTCCGCGCCATCTCTCTCTCCTCTCTCTCCTCTATGTCGATCTACACCCCTACCTCGTCGGAAGACTACTTCCGGTCCCGATTCTGCAGTCGAAAAAATGGGAGAAGAGGACATGGGTGCCCAAATCATTTTTCTTTAATGTCTATTGGAGGGTAATAAACGTTTTAAATTTATATAATCTCTTCTTTTTTTTCTTTAATAAAAGTTCTATTTGTCTAATTTTAAGAAGATTAGTTCAAATTCCAGCTACCGAAAGTTCTATTGAGAGGCAATAGGGGCAATAGACGTCTATTGCTCTTCTATTAGGGGCAATAAACCTTTCCGGTGAAGTTTTTAGAAAAGTCCAGTGGACGACGGCCGGTGACCGGAATCTGACGAAGTCTCATATGGTTTTTCTCTCTTCCACTTTGTCTCTCTTTCTCTCTCTCTAAATAACAAATGGGTGAGGGTAAAATGGTATTAAAAAAAAAAAAAAATCTTAATGGGGTATTAGGGAAGAGCTCCTTAGAGTGTTTTGGGTAAGAGGGAATTAGAAAAAATTTTAATTTGGTAAGTGGGAAAAAATCCCTAGAAATGGGGTAAATGGACAAAAACCCTAATTAAAATCTGAAAAAATAATTGTCTTCATGGCAGAGGAAGAGAAAAAGAGAAGGAAATGAGAAATATAAGAGTGAACTAGAGCATATGGATCGTGAGTGAACGGAGGCGTTCGTTTTTTTTTTCTTTCCCTTACCATGAAAAGAACGGCGATTTTAATTTCTAACGGCAGTTTGTAGGTCAAAAACAAAATTTTAGAAGTTAGATGATATGGCATATGATTTTGTAAAATTGACATAAAATTCACGTTTTCTAACTTTAGAGGAACCAGATCCATACTTCAGTACCCAGAATGTTCTTTCCTAGTTTTGTTTGTTTAACTTGTTTGTTTTCATTTTTTGCAATTGCTTTTATGAATTATGATAACAATTATTGTCGTTTTTCTTAGTATAAGAAATAACTTCTACAATTGCTTTTATGAATTATGATAACAATTATTGTCGTTTTTCTTAGTATAAGAAATAACTTCTAGAGCGTGTTCTGCATAAATAATCAAAGCACCTTGGAAGAACATTTATCAATATCAGTTTGCACTGCATCTTCATATTACATCTCAACGAGAATGCATTGTTCCTAGAGACTCTAATTAAGAACATCCTTAAATTCAGAAAGGAAAACTATTAAGCTAGGACAAAATTACAATACAACTAATCCTAAACAATAGCCTTATCTTGGTTTTCAAGATCACCTACTTGTTCTTCATTCTCCCTTGACATCTCCTCGAGGGATTTTCCCTTGGATTCAGGAACCAAGAACGTAAATAAGAACCCTATGATATTGATCACTGCAAGCACCAACAGAGAATTCTTCATTCCAATTCCAGCCGGAAATCCTGCATCAGTCTTAGCCTTGTCTTGATTCTGCGACGCATACAAGAACCCAAAAGCTCCAACAATTGCACCTGCCTTGCCGAAAGCCGCCGAAATCCCATGACAAGTGGACCGAAACCTTGCTGGAAAAATCTCGGCCGGCACAACAAATGTAGTGCTGTTAGGTCCGAAATTGGCAAAGAAAAATGTCAGCCCATAAACCACAATAAACCCAATGTTGTTCTCCGGCTGAATCCAATACTGGTACCCAAATGCCAAAACAAACATGAAAACAGTCATGAAAAAGAACCCAATCAGCTGAATAAGGAATCGTCCGATGCGGTCGATCAGAAACACAGTGACCCAATAGCCGGGGACAGTTCCGCAAAGAGCAATTAGGGTTTGTGCCCTAGCGATCTTGAAAAGCTCATCAAGGGCACTCATGGACTTTGCAGAGGGCAGCCACCCCACGGCGCTGAAAATGTCCTTCTGGAAAAGGTTTTGGCTGTAGTAAGCAATGTCTAGCAAGAACCAACAAGCGGCTGTTCCCAATAAATGTAAACCATGTCGCCTCATGAACTCCTTGGAAAACAGACCAAATGACGTCGCCTTGCTCTGCACTACTTTTTGCTCTTTTATGTCGACGTTTAGGACTTTGGACATGTCTTCACAAGCTTTAGCTCCATCCTTGGCCACCAAGGCAGTGTAGCGAGGGGTCTCCGGCATTTTTCTTCGCCAGTAATAGGTAAGGGCCGCTGGAAGAGCTCCGAACATGAGAATGATCCTCCATACGTAGTCGGCCTCAGCAGAGATGGACCCGGTGGGGTTCACCGAGTACGGTTGCGCGGGATAACGTGCACGGAAGATTGTTGAAACTATGATAGCCACCATTCCTCCCGCCAAAATCCCAAACCCTTGCATGGCAAAGACAGCGGCAATAAACGCGCCGCGGGTCTTTTTGTTGGAGTACTCCGCCATGATGGTGGCGGAGAGTGGGTAGTCACCTCCGATGCCGAAGCCGAGCCAGAAGCGGAAGAAGCAGAGGGTGGCCATGACGGAGGTGGGGGAGCTGCCGAAGGAGAGGCCGGAGCAGAGGGAGCAGCCCACCATGAGCATTAGGGTTATGCCATAGACGCATTTTCGGCCAAGCTTATCGCCGAGCCAGCCGAAGAATAGCTGGCCAGCGAGGGTGCCGCAGAGGGCGACACCGTTGACGGCGGCGGCCACGTTAGGAGGGAGACTGCCCGGTTTAGGGGACCCCGGGACGGTGTAGTAGATTCGGCCGAGGAGTTTGGTGACGAGGGAAATGCAGAAAAGGTCGTAGGAATCTGTGAAGAATCCCATGCCGGAGATGACCACCGCTCTGAAGTGGTAGAATTGTGTTTTGGCGGCATCAAGCATGGTAAGAACTTCCAGCTGCGGCTGGTCCTGGTCATTTGCCATGTGTGAGGTTTTGAATTTCTCTCGATCTCACTCTCTCTGATTATTTTGTTGTAGGTTGTAGGTTTTGATTAATTTATAGGATATTTTAGGGAAACAAATCCTAGTACAACTCTAATCAGGAATTCGTCTCATACCCAACCTGGTATTTTGCAGTTAAAAAGAATATTCCTAGAATGTATTTTTAAATTATAGGTTTTATATTCTTTTTGGTTTGAATATTACACTTCATTAAGACAGAACTCGAAGGAAAAAAACCTGGGCCTCAAGGGCAATACCCAGAACTCGAAGGAAAAAAAAAACAGAACACACGAGCTGGGAAAAAGAAAACTCGGAATAGCAATACCAGTAGCACCCGGTTTTAATTATAAGATTGAATAAGAAAGAGCGAAAAGAAAATCTCCGTGAACTCTCCAACAACCAAAAAGAACATATATGATGTGAGAGTTCTCTCTTTATTCTATTTTGAGATTTTCTATAGAAACCTCCAAATTTTCTTACTTGATCTCTCATAATTTCTATTTTTTTTTTATATTTAGATTAAAAGGTTTGCTCACTAAAGCTCTCTTTAAATTTGTAAATAACCTCATTCATGTAATTCAAATATAGACAATAAATTACTCATTATACCTTCAACTCTCTCACATCTCCATTCATACGTTGGCGTTGATTTAAAATGAAATACTTACAAACGATTTGGTGTTGATTAAGTCACATTACTGTACATATGCACAAGTAAAAAATTGTGAAGCCAACTAAACTCAGAAAGGTTCAACAAAAGCATAACATCTCTAGCCAAAAGGCATGCAATAAGCTGCATTACTGGACACTGAATCAATAAAGAGCAGCTTTGCTCGTTGAGTAGTACTTGCATGAATACTATCAAGTAAGAATCAACCGTGCATATAGGAACCAGTATAAAATTGAATGGTTTTGTAAGTTCATTGATCAAGGCTTAACTAAGAAGTTTATGAGTTTCACAATTATTCATCATGCAAAAAAAATTGGTGATCAGCTTTGGATATAACAAAAAAAGAAAGCGTATATTGTTGTCCAAACTTTAGGGTTTAGGCTCAACTTGGCTAATGTACTGTTCTCTTCTCCATTTATACCAATTAAATACAGTATATTTAGGGTTGAGGACAAATCACATATCAGACCGTATTAACTTTATTATTGTCTAGATCGCCTAATATTTTTATCTCTCACAAAGCCACCAAAATATAAGAAATATTATACTCATAAAAATATCAGAATATTTTTAATTTTGATTATTTACCAAAATGGTGTCAAAACAGCCATTGTTATCAATTGAAAAACTACTGCTAACGAATTAAAAAGCTAATTTTGAATAACCAAAATGCTACTATCGATGAATAAAAAAACTACTGTCAATTTTCATAAAAGTTATTATCATTCGTCGACACTTAGTGATAAAATATGTGTGGTAGCTTAATTTGTATATAAGTCTTAAAAAGATATTCATAAGTAATTTGCTATAACTAGCTTTATGGTTTGTCGATAATAGTTTTTTAAAAGATGTCGATAGGTTTTCAAAATATTTTTGTAAATGATAGCAGCTTTTTCTGGAGAATGAATTAACATTTCCATTTGTCGGCAATAGCTTTTCGGTGTGAGGCAATAGTCTTTTGAATGATGGTAGTGACTTTTCCTACGAATAACAGTAACTTTCATGAAGAATGACAATAGCTTTTTAGTTCATTGTCAGTAGCTTTTTAGTTATTTGGTAGTAGTTTTTTCATTCATCAGTAATAACTTTTCAATTAATGACAACAGTTATTTGAATGCAATGACGTTTTCTTAAATAATAAAAAGTAAAATAAGGTGACATTTTTATAAATATTGATATTTCTTATATTCTGGTGAGTTTATGACGAGAGATAAAAACTTATGATGGCTTGATTGATAATATAAATTTTAAAAGGACATTTGTAGGTAATTTACTATTATTTTTGATAAGAAATGCAATCACCATGAAACAGTCACATTTTATCATAGAGATTGTTAATGGGAACAGTTGCTAAGCAAGTGGCAGGTGATATCTCGGTCTTGGCAACTGAGCTCTTTCCTATTAAAATGTACAGGTTTTGAGTTTTCTTTAGATAGCTATTTCTTCCCTATGATCATTGACTCTGATTGTATAAAAACTGTATCTCTAGTAAATAAGGAAGATGACTGTCATGCTGGGATGGAGTTATTGTCTCTGAGATTAGGAGTTTTCTTAGGCAACTTAATGTTTATGAAGTTCTCTATCAATCGGGTGGGTGCAATAAGGTGGCTCATTTTATCGCCAAGCTCATTGTCCGGAACGGTGGCTTACATTTTTGGTTAGAGGAATGATCTTTTTTCAGCTTGTGAATTGTATTGATAAAGATTTATCTGTCATTTCTAGCCGACGGGGTTCAAGCATTACTTCCCCGTCCCACTTTCCTGCCGATGTATTTGTCTTTACATAATAATATGAGTGCGGGATTGAGCCTCCTAACTTGACTGGATTCGGAAAAAAAAAAAAAAAAAAAACAGTCTCATCATTTGGTATGGTTTTTTTTTTTTTGGTCAACCATTTAGTATGTCTTTGTATTTAATTTCTCTTGGATGGTACACTACAAGCAAATTCATTTGGTTAGATTTGTAATTAGGGTCCTTGACCCAAAGCACTAAAATGAGGAAAAATTATCCCACCCAGCAAGAGATTTTTTTTCCATTAACACAAATTAAAGAGAAATGACAAATATGCTCTCAGCTTAATTAATAAACTATAACACTGCCATGCGATTCTCTCTCCCCTCTCTCTCCAGTCACGATTCACATCTCTCTCTCTCGCTCTCTCTCTGTCTCTCCCTCTCTCTCCTCTACTGGATTCCGAAACCTGACGTCTCCGACCCCGGCTCACTCCACGACGGAGACTCCAGTGAGCTAGTGACAGCGATGCAAGTCATCGTTCATCTGGGCTGAGCGAGACGAAGCTCCGAAGCACCTGCGATCTGATCTCGGAAGATGAAGGCTCGTTGACGGGAGCTTTGACTAAGGAGATGGATCTTCTCCGACATGGTTTGGGCTGAAACTAGTTTAGGGACCTGAACTGGTTCTTGAGCTAGAGAAAATCCTCCACGTCCATCAGGAGGTGGAGGTTCTTGATTTCCGCAAGAAGCTTCCAGAAGAGCAACAGTCGGTGGCTGCTTTTTTGACTCGACGCGGCGGTTCAGGCGCTTGAGAATCTCATGTTTGCCTAAAGAAGGAATTTTTTTTTAAAGTAATGAGACAGAAGGAAAGGAAAAAAAAAATTGAATGTCTTTTTAGGGTTAATAGATGTCTATTGGAATGCAATAGACGTTTTGAATTGATATAATCTCTTCATTTTTTTCTTTAATCAAAATTTTATTTGTCTAATTTTAGAAAGATTAGTTCTCATTCCGGCAACCAAAAGTTCTATTGGAGGGCAGTAGACGTTTATTAGGGGGCAATAGATTATTGAGAACAATACTCGTCTATTGTGGGACAGTAGAGGTTTATTGGGGGCAATGGAGGTTTTTAAAAAATTCCAGTGGGTGGCGGTCGGTGATCGGATTCCCATGAAAGTTGGCCGGAATCTGGCAATCGGTGACCGGCTTCGGCGAAGTTTACTATGGTTTCTCTCTCTTCCATTCTCTCTCTCTCTCTCTAAGTAACAAAGGGGTGAGGGTAAAATGATATTAAATTAAAAAAAAAAACCTTAATAGGGTATTAGGGAAGACCTCCTTAGAGTGTTTGGGTAAGAATGAATTAAAAAAACTTAATGAGGTAAGTAAGAAAAAAATCTTTAGAAATGGGGTAAATGGAAGAAAACCCTTGTAATTATATGCAACCTTATTAAGGTCAGATTGGCCCTTAGTGTAGAAACTATACAACTATCCTTTTGTGGTTGCATTGTTTATAGTTGTACAACCAGTTTTTCTGGGACGAGAATAATCTATATCAATTTGTATTTGTATTTTTTTTTTTGTTTCTAAAAAGTGAGATTCAATTTCATAAGCGAACAACAATTTCAAAATCACTAGGTAGCTTGATTTTTACCATGACCAGATGCATATCGTGGTTGAGTTCCGTCATGTCTTATGAGCCCACTAAAAGAGTGTCACTTATGTCTGGTAATACAGTAATATTAGAGGTATGTACTGTTACTTTTCTTATTCTGCATGGCTTGTTTTTCTTCAATATTCTGCCTCAATGTACAATCAATTTTGACCTCATTTGATTCGTAAGGTTGGATTAATTTGTTGATATTCCGATGCTCATCAAATAAAGATGAGTGACACTCGTTAATAGGAAAAGGGCTGATATATAAACATAGGTAAAGTTTTAGGAAAAGGGCTGATATATAAACATAGGTAAAGTTTCAACAGATATAAGAGATCCTCCTTCCAGGGAAAGAGAGAACATCCTTTTAACCCAATATTGTTCGGCACTACTGTAAGTCAGTGACTACAGTAGAATTTCCAACCAAACAGGTTTCATCAAAGAAAAAATTATCACTAGCCTTCAGAGTTAAAATAAGATTATCAATCACACACCAGTATATTCTTCGCATAGCTACACAATCTTATAAATCAGAAATCTAAGAAACACCTTCAATTGCAGGGGATTTCTCATGACCTTCTTCAACTCATATGCTTTATTAAAGAAAGCTAATAATACTTCCAATTATTCTAACCACACATTTGAATTAGTTTTACAACTTCTCCTTCATCCTCTCAACTGCAGCCCACAATCTTATAAATCAGAAATCTAAGAAACACCTACAATTGCAGGGGATTTCTCATGACCTTCTTCAACTCAAATGCTTTATTAAAGAAAGCTAATAATACTTCCACTTATTCTAACCACACATTTGAATTAGTTTTTCAACTTCTCCTTCATCCTCTCAACTGCAGCCCTAAGAGTTCCCTCATCCTTGCAGAAAGTAAATCTGACTAGATTCTTTCCATCTTCTGGGTTTAAATAAAACACACTGGTAGGGATTGCCACCACCCCGACTTCCTTGATCAGATACTCACAAAATGCAACATCATTTGGCAACCCAAAAGAAGTGTGATCTACAACCACAAAGTAGGTCCCGCTGGATGGATACACTCTAAAACCGACAGCCTTCAATCCCTGTACCAAAATTTCCTTCTTTGCCAAGTAATCTCTTTTCAGCTCCAGAAAGTAGGAGTCTGGGGCTCTGAGAGCTGTTGCAGCAGCCCATTGCATAGGAGTGGAGGTAGCAAAAGTGAGATAAGAGTGTGCCTGCCGCACTCCCCATGACAGGTGGGGGGGAGCTATAGCCCAACCGATCTTCCACCCAGTCAACGAGAATGTTTTCCCCAAGGAATTCAGGGTTACTGTACGGTCGTACATTCCAGGAAGAGAAGCCATAGAAATGTGATCCATTTCAAAAGCCAACTTATCATAAACTTCATCAGTGAACACCAGTACATCATTTTCAATGCAGAGAGATGCAATAGTGTCAAGTTCCTCTCGAGTGAACATCTTTCCAGTAGGATTATGCGGAGTATTTATGAGAATTGCATGAGTATTCTTTGAGATTGCAGACTTCAGTTCATCAATGGGGACAGCAAAATCCGGAGGGCGTAGTGTGATACCTTTTACTTTAGCACCAGCCATGGAAAGAGTGGCTTCATAAGAATCATAAAAAGGAGCAAAGAGGATAACCTCATCACCAGGATTTATCAAGCCCAACATGGTTGCTGCAATTGCCTCTGTGCACCCAGAGGTAACAGTTATTTCTTTCTCAGGGTCCACAACAAGTCCAGTGTCTTTCTTGAATCTCTCAGCAATGGCATTGTTTAGGTCTGGAACCCCATATCCACGAGCATATTGATTTTTCCCTTCTATCACAGCCTGAATTGCAGCTTCCTTTACAAACTCGGGACCATCAAAGTTGGGAAACCCTTGCCCAAGGTTTATTGCTCCATGTTTAACGGCAAGATTACTCATTTGCGTGAAGATTGTCGTCTTGAATTTTTCCAACCGCTTGGCCACCTGATATACAAGTGTTGATGCATTAGGCACACTTAAATCCTCCGATTATAGATGGATTGAAGCTTAAAGGAAGAGGTATCTACAAATGTAGCTCAACTAGATATGAATGTGTTATGCAACAACATCACAAATCACACAGCAGAAGTTATAATCACTAATTCATCTCAGTTAGATATCACTAGCCCCCATGATAGTGGCACCTTTACCCTTAAGCCAATCAACTAGGCACTACAAACATGTCAAAAGTTTTTCAAAGCAGCCATGTATCCAGTATACTGATTAAAAAAGCGACAATTGAATGAATTGCTGAAGCAGAGTATCTTTATAGAAGAATCTAATTTGATGAGGTGGAGGAAAGGGAATGGAAAAAACCGGGGTTGGATAATTTACAAGAAGAAACAGAAGAAGATGTGACTCACTTCTAAACAATTAGGACACTTAGATTTCACATTCTAAAACCATATATGGAAACACAGAACAACTGCCCCATAACTCTTATTAGTGAATCACTAGCTTGAAGCATAGAACTTTAACTCTTCTATTTAAAACGTTGCCAAAACCCTTAAAACAGCCGTAGTGCACTTTGTCAGGAACTCTCATGGGACACATAATGAAGGTATTCAACCAAGAGGGGATGAACTTAGCCAGAAATGACAAGTCTCCAGTCTCTTGGAGGCACACTTGGTCGGCTGTGTATTCCCTAAACAATTTCCAAAGTCAAATTCTTGTTCTATAAGGGGTTCTTTGAACTGACAGATAAGAAGCTATGATGGAGAATGGTGTTTGCCTTGGAAAAAGGCCAACCAAGAATACTATTGAAGACCCAAGATCAAGAGTTTGCTGCACAAAATTTGAAAAAGGTATGCAAATGGTACTAATGAACCATTCAACAACGGTAAGACTCATACAATCATAAAATTACATTATCCAGTTACGTAACTATTACATTATGATATTGCTTTAGCAGGAACTAAGTTGCAACACATTATTAGATTCGTAGTCAAATTGCACTTTGAGTTCTAGGAAGGTTTTCTTCAACAGCCTCACTTCATCTGTGTTTCTCTTAAAAATAATTTAACAACGAAACTATAGATTAAGAATACATTGTAAAGCAGAAATTTCAACTACACCAGACAGATCATACTGCAGATAATAAGGAGAGTTAAGCAGTGGCAGCATGCAGACTAAAGATGAAGGCTTCAGGCCTGTAATTTACCAAATAAGCTAAAATCCCCAAAACCCAATATGCAAACCAAAATATACACAGGCCACCAAATCAAACACATAACGGATCAATAACAAGTGGGCATACCTGTAATGGCTTCTGGGTCGATTCTGTTTGACCCGAAAGGGCATCCTTTTCTGTCGAAACGGTGGACATGGTGGCTGAGACAGAAGGGCAAGGAGGGCAGACCGTGGTTGTTCTCGTCCTAATAAAGCTCAAGTCTTTGTGCGGATTTTTGGAAAAGGTGAAGAGGGTTGAAGAACACTCATGGGACGGCCAGGTACATTGAATCCGCATGTCAAATCGTCAAGGGGTAACGATTTTGTTACTTTATGGAGGTCAGTGGCTGCCGAAGGAAGGGAGGACTCTATTTTTGTGCGGAGATTCTATTTTCGTTTGATTACCCAGCCACCCAGGTGTGTTTCATGCCTCTTCCATATGTTAGTGGGCCCATAATGGATTTCTTTTGTGAACTGAAACCCAATATGGAGTTTCTATTGGGTCTTGAGGTCTTACTATAGTTGAGAAATGAGTAGTTTTGTTACAAAAGTTAGAAGGTATAAATCTCATATATCAGATCAATACTTGCTTAATGTTCAAAAAAATATGATGATATTGACTAGTGTAGTTAAGAAATAGTTAGCCATTTGGAAGATGAGTAATTGGGCCTTATATTAATGGGGTCCAGAACATGCCTAATAAATTTTTAACAGGCCCAATATGCGAGGGCATGAAAAGCTGGTCCGCTCCAGCATTGATACTGGTCACTGTGGTAACATTAGGCGTTCGTGAAAAATAAAAAAATGGTCACATTAGGCATGCAGGCAATTAGTTCATTTTTGTTTGAACTCTGTTGGGGAACTTTGTCATGTTTGAAAATTGAGAATAGATAGGTGTTGTGAGGTACAGGACAGATTAGAGGAGACTTAGCTATGTATGAAAGATTTGAGTACTTTGGAACTTCTAAAAGAAGTGATGGTAACGCAGTTAAAAAGCGTACATCTGAAGAAATTCAGCCCATGGTTTCTCAACACAATGTCCATCCCGGCACCTACGTTCGGATCGGAAGTCTTCCAACTACTTTATGGTCGAAATTCGTATTAGAGTGCTCCAATGTTGTTTTAACTTTTAAGACTTTTTTCTTATGAGGTCAGGTACCTGATACCTCATAGGTCCATACCTAGCTAGGTTTTGTACAAGGAAGTTAGAATTCCAATTCCGTATGTGCAACTTAGATATTTACAGTACATTGATTGATGTATAATATAAACAATACGAAGAAGTAGTTAAAATATCTCGATAATATAACAAGTAAAATTATTTGAAGAAGAAAATTTCTCATTTAACTTAGGTTTACGTACCCACACACATGTATTATGTCTCCCTTCTTGCATGAAACAAGATGGAATAATCATGCTAGTTGAGCTCCGTCACCTCGCAATTTGGTTTGATGACAGAACCCTCTGATCTACCATTGAGCATTATATTTTACCAAAACAAATCATATTGAAAGTCATTAACATTATGATCGGATTGGTTCTCGGAACTGAATGGATTACATTAATATCCGATCACTGTTAGAGGTAGACCCTATATGCATCAGTTTTTGTCCTTTTAAAAGAGGGTTTTTCTAAAACAAGCATTCTGATACATATATAAGTAAACTGACAACTATGAAATAAATTCTATTAATACCCTAATTGTCATTACTCTATTAAATCTGCGGTAGCAAATATATATGTCCGAGGCTCTGAGCACTTGTCGACAGTACCACTTTTGGTGACGTCTAATAACATGCTTAAGTATTGTGTTTATGTAAAATAAGGGGGTTCTTAAGTTGGGGAAAGAGAGCATCTCAAGCTATTTTTGTCATCTACGAACTTGATTATTGAAAATACAAAATGAAATTCGTTGTTAAATGCATATTCTTACGAATAATCTTCAATGTCCCATAATTAAGGATGGCTTACACATGGAGGAGATGGATACGTGTCACCAACCAACAACCTGTTAATTGTATCCAATTCTTTTTTTCTTTTTTCTTTTTTAAAAAAAACACCACCCCTTTCCCAGCCTTGATGGAGCTCGAACTTCTGACCTTTTATATATGAGACCAAAGCCTTACTACCCCACCAAACACACATACACACAATTGTATCCAAGTCCGTGTTAACTGGGAATGCTGCAACTAGAACATTGATATCTATATAGAATATCATTTGAACTTGAATTAATTTATTGGCTTGTTGTACATATATGTTCAAATCTTTGTCTTTTTTAAGTTTCATCCATTTTTTTCGAGTTTGGATATTCGTGTCTCGTGGTCTTTGCTTCCTGATGATCAGGCAAAAAAAAAATATATCATTTTTCTTCTGGTAATAATAGAGGATTAGGCGCCTCCCTGTTCACACGATGTCGATATGGAAGAATGCTCTGAAAAGCTCCCTCCGTTCCCCCGTTGGTTTCTTCTTACTCTTCTTCAATCTTGCTACAACATTCCCCCATTAGTTTTTACTTCTTACTGTTTAGTTTTTGCTAAAATAATAATTGTTTTTCTTCTTCTTTTCCGTCTCTCTGTTTCCTTTTTCTTTTCTTCAACAATTTGTGGGTTGAAGTCTAAATCAAAAATGAAAGTAAAAACAAACGAGTGTGGCTCTGGCGCTAGTGTGAAAGTGAAAGTACACGAGCTTTGAAGTCAATGGCAAAAGTGACAAAAATGGAATAGGGAAACCATCACGAAGTGATAAAATATGAGAAGTTAATTTTTAAGTAAACACATAGAGAATGTTGGTAGTGTGAGGAAACTAATAAAGGAGGGAGAAACTTTTGTTCTTTTGAGTGATTGATTAAAAAGACTTTCCTGTATGTTTAACAATTCACGATTCATAGCTCTATAAATAACTAACGATAACATCTTTTATGATGTATTTAATATGTTAGTTTGAGTATAAAAATTTAATATTTGATCTTGTGACATTAGTCTCTCATTTGTAAGTGAGAGGTTATAAGTTCTTTATAAAAAACTAGTTTTTATGTATTATAAGTTATTGATGTAATAAAAAAAAATTGACTATGAAATCCAGGTACAGCTTGCAAAATTAGTGCTTGTATTAGCAAGAGTTTTGTAATCTAGGAAACCTCATCATTAAGTATTACATCTCTTGTCTTCCTCCATCATAAACTTTGGGTAACTTAATCTATTTACATGTACAAATATTCTTGAGATTGATTATTCTGGACAGAATGACACCCTTATTTTCTTGAAACTTTAAAAGTCCTAAACACAATGAGGTAGACACCACACTTAAAACAGCTAAACTGCAATGGCTTGAAACGAAATCCAAAATTGTGTCTGGCTACAATCTTGGCCAACAATTGGTTCAAAATCCTCTGATACATTACAAACTGGAAACCATGCTCTGGGGACTGAGAACTAACTGGTAAAAAGAGAGAGGTGAGGAGGAGAAGAGAAAAAGGGATGAAAATTGCAAATAGTGAAACTTGAAACTAATCAGCAAAATCAGATTCTGGGGGTGAAGTCCAAATAGAAGCTGATAGTAAAGACCGTGATTTCCAACCTAACACCAACCTATGATTTGCCACCTCCTCCACCCTATAACCATCATTAAAAAGACCTAACAAAAGCTTTGCCTGACAATGATTGGCAAAGCTTATTGGCATTGGCTTAAACCCTACCGCACCTAACCACTCCCACCAAGAGCAACCTACCTCTCCGTGAGCCCGATAGATACGAGCCAACGACCCAGCTATTCGGGGTCCCAAGAACACTCTCTCCACTAATTCTCGAGCCCGGCTCTGCATTGGGAAGCCGGCCTCGAGCGAGTCGTAGACAGCCGAGTAGTGATACAATGAGTCCATGAAGCGGGCCACAAAGCCACCGTCTCCGGCAGGCCTAACCTCTTCTTCAACCAAAGTTACCAGTCTCGGGTTTAGGGTCTTGGCTCCCGATAAAAAGGAAGCAATCGAATCCGGGGATCGATAACTGAAGTGTGGAAGGTTCAGCATGCAGTTTATAACCAAGGCCTCGCCCTTAACCAACTTTAGAGCCGACGGTCGAAATGTCTCGTCCGAATCCAACCTACATTGATGAAACGAAAACGGTTGGCCAATGGACGTGGCAAACGCCGTGAGACGACGACCGGTCTCTTGGACGGTCCCTATCGACCTCCGGCCGCTCCCGCCTCGAGACAAAGCAGTAATCCTAAGATGTGGGGTCGCTGGGCCATCCTTCCTGGACACCAAGGCCTGCATCAAGGAGGCCCATTGGATTCCCTCCATGATGTCATAGTCCACTATGTGGACCCTCCTGTCATGGGCCACAGCTTCCAAAATGGCCTGATTTGCCGTGAAGTGCCCAAACTTGACATAGGGCAACATGTCCTGAAGTAGCTGAAACGCCGCGATCACGTCCGTCGGATGGTGGCCGTGGTCGCGGTGGGACCCATTTCCGATCAAATGCTTGGAGTGGCTGACACCACCGGCGCCTTCTAGCAAACCCTGGAGCGCCTCGGTAAAATACGCCGCAAGCCTCTCCATGTTAGTACCGTCAGTTGGGGAGACCAACTCCTTGAGCCGAACCAATATCACCCGAGCCAGATCTCTGCTCTTGTTGGCGCCGGTCAGCGCCTCCGCCGCCGCCATCAACAGATGCACCAATCTCAGCCCCTTCGAATCCTCGCCGTTCGATGCCACGCCTTCCTGCAGCAGCGTCACGTCCGTCGACTGTGACGACGTCGTGGTGTAACACGAGTTTGACACTTCCTCAACCGTCTCGGAAGACGGCGAGTCCATCTCGCCGCCGTCTCGCACCTCCATCATCGACTCGATCAGCTCGTGAAAGTCTCCACCGCCGGTGAGCTGATCAATCGGAGCGAGAGACTCCCAGTCGACGACCGGAGACCAATCGTACCACTGGTCAGGGGAAATGGCCGTGTTGGTCGTGCTTGTGGTTTCAGTGCTGCAGCCGGAGAGGTCGAGGTCGAGCTCAAGCTCCATAGCTGAGCTTAGCATGAGAAACTCTGTCATGCGGTATTGGGGTTGGCTTAGTAAACTTTGAGGTGTGGTTAGAGATACTATTTGGTAATGGTGGTAGAGAAGGAACTGGAGCGAGAGACAGTTGGGGTTGCAGAAGAAGATTTTATTAAGAGTTAATCAACTTAGATGGGATCAACTGCTGATGATGAGTTGGGTTTTATACACTCCAAGTCGTAATCAAACTTTATTAATTTTGTGCTTAAAATATGTTTAACATTTTACACTCACGCCCCTAGGGTTTTAAGATATTATTAAAGTGGCTAATCAGTTTGATTAATTAAGTGGGAACCCTTTCTTTCTTTTACTTCATGCATAATTAAGCAATAAACGAGAGGTAGTTGTTTTAATTTCAAGTTGGAGATTAGGGAGCGATCATTTTCAGTTAAACATGTTGTGAAGGTGAATGTCAAGTGGGAAGTAATTAGTAATTGGTATTACTGAAGATATTCTTGTTGGTTAGTTATTTATTTACTTTTTACTTTGAAGATATTTTGGTTAGTTAATTATTTATTCGCTTTTTACTTTGATTCACTTGGCTGAGAATATAGCTCAAGAATCATGAGTCGTGTGAAGCAATCGACTCTTCCCCAATATACTGAATGCGTGTGGCCAACACATTATTTTGTGCATGCGTACTCTTCTATCTTAGTACGTTTTAGAAAAAGGTTCGCAAAGGTCAAATTATTATAATTCAAGTAGAAGTTTTGGTGAAACAAATGCTATCTTTAGTGAAATAAACTTGAAACTCTTGATGAAAAATAATTTGATTCGATTTTGATGAACTATTTTGTGTATGAGTTAGTAATTTACTATATATATACGCAATCATCTACTTTCATTTCACTAAGTCACACACATTAATAGTGTTTTTAAAAAATAGCAAATAAATCATATGTACAATGGTTTTGTAATAATATTTATCTCTCTAAATATTTTCTTTAGCCTTTCCATTATAATTTGGTAAAGATACAGTGGTATACCATTTGAAAATAATTAGTATTGTTGGAAATGTTCTTGCTTCTAGTATGAATAGTGAAGTTAAATATTTGCAAAAACATCAATATAATAGTGAAGTTTCATATATAAGATCTACAATTCCTCCTTACCATACTTCTCATTGATTTTTTAAACTGTTCAAGGTTGAAACACTGGATAGCAAAATTAATTCCAACCCCATCGAATGGTTACCTTACTTAATTCTTTAACTCAAGTACTCGCAATCAAGTTCTTATTTTAATTACCATCTTTCTTATTTCATAATCTCTATGTTCTTTCCGTTAGCTGTTCTACTAAATAAAATAAAATTTTAGCGACTTAATTTCTTATAATAAAGAATATAATTCGTTTATATATGAACCAAGCATACCAAAAACGTGCACGCGAGTCTACTTTAGCTAGTCTTATTTTTGGTCAATAGTGTCTAGCTAACCAGCTAGTTATCATACGAAAGAAATGAGAACTCTTTTTTTTTTTTAGCTTCAAACTTCGACAACAGTGCCACGTATAAACAAGGAAGATGTACGTGTAGTTTTGCTTATGAACGATAGATGCTCTTCCAGTCTTCCGCATGTGCTGTCCATTTCGACGAAGCTGAATAGCATGACCCAACTATTGTACTAATTTCGGGACTTATTTTTTGACCGCTGAGGGATTCTTATTCCGGAGTTGTGTTCTATGTACTCATATATATTAATTTTTCTATAAATGTTAAATATTGAACCCTAAACTCAAAACTTTAAAATGGTGGTCTGAATTTATAAAAACATAATATCAATAGAACATAATTTTTTTAAAAAAATTTCATACAAACGTTTATCGTGTTATGGACCTGTCAATTGTCAAATCTAGTGAAAAAGTAAATAACTTTTTGAAAAAAAAAAATCCGGATGACAAATTCTCATGTGAAGTATATCACGCAATGGAGAAAAAATTGACATTGCAAAAGTGCCTAGAAGGATGTGAGGCTCTTCAGTTGATTTTTGTATGATGCTCATATTACTTTTTTACAATCACGCATCTAAAAGCACATGCATAATTAAGTAAATACAAGAGTGCTCTAACTGTAAAGTGACGAATGAAAGTTGGGAAAGAAGTGAAAATGGAAAGAATTTTTCTATTGGGACCTCTATATTTGCTCATTTGACCTCTCATCTCTTTACACCTCCTATTTGCTTTTTTAAAAGTAAAATTTGCTAAGTAAACCTATTTCAAATACATAACTTAACCTTACTCATAAAAGGAAATGCTTTCGAGCATTAAGGATGAGTTATAATGCTCCCATAATTATTTATTTACTAAAAAAGAAACTTGACATTGTCAAAAAATCTGAGATAATTATCGAAAAAAGATAGTGTAACTAATTAACAAAAATTTATTAGACGTTTTTTCAAGCCTAATATTTCATGCTTAATCTTGGATTTCCAAAACTTAGTTTTTATGGTTTATGGTTGCTGGAGTTTCGATAGGTTGAAAAATGAATTTGTTCATTCTTGTTTTTTATATTCAGTTTTGTCTTATATGACGCTTCACAATTTATTTGGTTAGTTTATACGATGACTCTATGGACCTTGTTTCATGATCTTGTTACATTGATGAGAAAGGCCTTTGTCTAATTTTTCTCTCTTGCATCATAGTTTTCTTTTTCTATAATTCATCAAATAATTTTGAATGCATTTTCTCTTGATTTTTTTTCTTTGAAAGCTTTTATAAACAAAAAAAAATGAGAAGTATGAACTAAGAATTAAAACGGAAAAGAATAATAAAAATACTATAAATGTGTTTCTATTATTGTGAATCTCGCGCATAAGGAAAGAATATAATTTTCCTTTATTAATTCGTCTGTAACAGTCTTTTTATATAAGGATACATATGTCATTTAATAATTAAAAATTAAGAGAGGTCTAGTAAGTAGATTAAGAGGTCCCAATAGAAACTCTCAAATGGAAAAGGCATATTCGTTGCCAGTTGATTTTTTGTGTGTTGCTCAGATTATTTTTTTACAATCACGCATCTAAAATACGAGAGTGCTCTAAATGTGAAGTGACGAATGAAAGTTGGGAAAGAAGTGAAAATGGAAAACGCATACATGGAAACAAGCGGAGTTAAGGGAAATCATAAGTGCTTAACAGCAAATTAAATTCCCGACATACTAGAGTAATAGTACAACTATAGGAGAGCGACCACTTAAGATCGCGTAGAAATCATCAAAGTGAAAGCTCCGCTGCTGAAAAGGGCTTTTGGACAAAGCTTTAACGGCATGCATACAACAACATACTCAATCTTAGGGAGTAAGAGTCGACTGTAACACCACCTTTGCCTTGGGACACGTCACAGTCCCACGCCGGCTTGACCGGCTCGTTTCAACTTACTTCTTCATCAGTTTCTTGAGAGGGTCGACTGTGAGATTGAGATGGACGTACCTACGTACGTGGGTAAACGTTTGTTAATTTGGATTAATCAAAGAGAGAGGGGTTCATGAAGTTTGATTAGTCGATCTGCCACCCACTAAGTTCTCACTTTCTTTCACTTTCATTTGCCAATTTTGCTTTGAGAATGTCTTTGTGCCTTTGGTGGAGTGGGATCATGCCAAGGGTTTCAACAATGCAGCAAGCTAGGTCAAAAGTACGTGGTTGGGGGATGAAATCACTTGATGCACATATGAGGTATAGGACTGGGTACCCTTGATTCACATCTAAGGTATAGGATTAGGGAACCCATTTTCGTGAATTAAAAAAAGCACAAATATTTCTAAATTACAGAGTAATGTATAAAAATGTTCTCCAGTCCAACAGTTTTTTTTTTTTTTGAGAATGTCCCATCCAACTGTTAAAACACAAAGCATGCAGGAAACCGCAACTCGTGCTATACGTGCTAGACGTTTCTATATAAGTCCCAAATTTGAAAAAATTATAAGACTTTTCATCTTACTGGTCACAAGATTTCTTTAATTCTGACGTTCTCGATCAATCTACGTGAAACAAAAGAAAATTTCATTAGCTTTTGCAGCCATCATCAAACTTTTATTGTCGCCAAAACCTACCCTCTAATGAAGGCAAAATTTGGTTGTCACCAACGATTCAATACAAAGTAGAATTTATGCATCGCAAGTAACATAATATTCACCAACAATTCAATACAAAGTAGGATTTATGTGCCACAAGTGACATAATGTTCACCGATAATTTCAACCTAGATTGGCATGAAATCGCAACCTGTGTTAGACATTTCTACATGAGTCACAAAGTTAGAACTTAGAAAAATTATATTTAAGACTTCTCGTCTTATAGGTCATAAGATTTTATTAATTTCGACGTGCTCGATCAATCTTCATGAAACAAAAAAGAATTTCATTAGGTTTAGTAGCTCGCATCATCATACTTTGGCTGTTGCCAAAACCTACCCTATAGGAAGGCAAAATTTGGTTGACACCACATATTACATTTTCATTAATCAACCTAACTCTTACGGTGTAGGTTATGACACTACCCTTAATAGTTTAGCATATCTTGTTTAAATTATGATCTCACATGGAAAAATAGGGACATTGCATATTAGTTTATAAAGATTTGGGAGAATTTCAACCATTGCCAATTGAAACGGTAATTCTCAGCAGAACAGAATGTGATACGATGAGATAGAATGCAATAGAAACAAAGACACAGGGAACGGGTTACCTACTCTTAACGGTCAAAGCGAACCCTTTCATTCCGAATTAAACATTCCGAATTAAAAATATCTCTCATTTCCCCCTCGAATAAACTCTTATTAAAAGCCCCTTCGGACGAAATCACGAAATCAAAAAATAAGAGTATATACTACTATCATCAATATCGTCACTATCATCAACAAGAAAACCCTTGGGCTTGTTATCCAGGAACTTGTGACCCCCTTGCTTCTCTCATGTTACAATCCTCTTCCCGCTGAGCCCCCCTTTATCCTCATGTTGGTTAACCGTATTCTGAAACACGGAAAAAAATCATTGGCTTATCAAATGTTGGGACAACAAACATCCATCTCGTTCGTATTTTGGATACCCGTATAACCATCGAAGACTGTTGAAGTGACTAATTCCTGCAAATTTTAGGGTGAAGCTCACATTACTTTATTATGTTAACAGAGCAAGTTATTCCATATATATGTGTGTGTGTGTGTGTGTGTGTGTGTGCGCGCGCGCGCGTGTGTGTCTCACAGCCATACATGTGGGTTCCAGGTCACCCAATATAGGTTATTCACGTGCATAGCTTAAAAATCCACCATACATGCGAAAGTGTGTTGAGAATATATACGATCCCATATAAAAAATAAAGACATTGGTTAGTAAAAATTTGAGTCAACGCCAACTATTGTTGAATCTATCTGCATTGAAAAATTGAAAAGCAGTCGACTTTTGGCTCTGCTAGGGTTTCTTTGCCCTAGTCGTCCGAATTGATTGAGTTTCTGAAAAGATGGCGGAGGAGACACAGTCTCCTCCCGCACCTTTTGAGGTGGCTTTTGTGAGTCTTGTTGGAGGAGAAGATGCGATTCACGATTCGTTTTTCTACCTTTGTGGCCAGCTATTCTCTGAGAAGGCGGTGGCGCTCCTATCGTTCTTGACTGCGATCTCCAACGTGTGAGGGCTAAGGGAGGGAGTTTTGATCCGACATGAGGAGGACGACATTTTCCTCTTCCAATTTAAGGACAGGGTTGTGAAGGATCAGATTCTCTCAGTGGGTCCATGGTTTTACAACAACTCCATGCTGAGTTCGGTGCCGACTTCGCTGACTTATGTAGCGGCGGTCAGCGGTATGGGGACGTCACAACGGCGTCGAAAGGGCTAGCGGTGTTGTAAGTGGCTGAAGCGACTATCGAGGTTGGCTTGGGATCAGCGGCTGTTGCAAGTACAGCACGAGCTCTTCCGAAAATCTCGACGGGAAACCCTAATTTTAAATTAGGTTTGACCACTGGGTTGGCTGAATTGACTGGGCCAGAGCTGCAGATTATTGGGCCAGGCCTAAATACTGATGGGGCAAACATGGAGGGTTATGCTGTTGAGCCTGTTTTTGCTGCCAAACATTCGAAGGTAGCTTTGGGTGTGAAGAGGAAACAGTTTAAGCCGAGTTTAACGATAATATCTCGGGAGTTTTAGCTTGGTGAATTGGTGGAGGTCCTGGTTTCTTTGGGGCCAACTCTAAAGAAAAGGGGTCGTCTTCGCAAAAATACATTGGCAACAAAAATTGAAGGTAATAATGCAGGTTCAGATATAAGCTCCAACTCAACATGGAAGGAGCTATTCATTGTTTAGTGGTTCTAGCTGGGGTTTTAAGGCTGTGTGAGTGTGATTAAGTTTCTATGAGTCTTCTATGACGTTTCTTATTTCTTGCTTGTACCACAATTACGTGTTTAACAAGTGAGGGCTAGTTGAATGATTTGTTTCCGTAGGAGGTGAAGGTTTGTCCTTCTTGGATAGGCTTACTTAAATGTGAGCTTCCCAATGATTTTAATTAGTTTGTTTTAACTTGAATAGGTTTTATTGAATTTTCTTGGCGGAACTCTTGTGTAAGCTATGACCTATTGGCTATTGGTTATTGAATAACAATCAACTTCTATTCCAAAAAAAAAAAAAACCTCGTCAATTGATTTTGATTGTGACGTCCAAATTACATTATCGAGATCAATAAAAAGCAACTTCTTTTCCAATCAAGTCAATTTGTCCCATAACAAATCATCATGAATAGAGTCTGATTCATGGGGGCGCATACAAACTCATACAAATCATAGATTAATTATGCCGTTGGTGTCACATCTCTTTATTAGCTACGGAAGATAATTGCTTACAATAATTGTTAGTCACCAAAAAATAAGACAAAGAGTTGCCCTAGGAATTTTACACGAAAGGTATGTCTCTAAACATAGTATCGAGGGGTTCTACTGATTATGAGATTACACTCTTTTTATCAATAATTTAGAGTCAAAGTGCCTTTTCGACAAAGTTTGAAAGTAATACCTCAAATTAGAGTCCTTGACTTTTCTTTTTAGGGTTATCGATCATGTAATTTTTTTTTTCCGAAGTGATTACTGATAACCCATAAATTTATGTATGTAAAGCAGCAACCGATTGGCGAGGATATGTGATGGTAACCACAAAATAAGGGAATAGTTGAAATTCAGTAGTTAATCTTATGTTACTGAATTGACATAGAATTCTTATATAAACTTGAGGATATGTAATCTAATGCTATGATTGTGAAAAAAAAAAAGTGAAACGGAAAGGCATGCATTAATTGTGATATATGAAGTAAGCATATAGTACATGCTGTTAAACTATCAAAGGACATACTCTTGAACAGTAAAATTTTAACAGACGTAGGAGTGACCGTACTTAAAAGATTAATTTGTTGGTTTGAAGTTTAAACAGACACTTTTAACTTGGCATTAAAAAGTTCAAGTTAGCCAAGAGACACTGAGACAGTTTGAGATACATAAATAAGGTTTGATCTTCAATGCTAGATGCAGTAATTTCAATAAGCGCTTGAAATCTTTTTCTAAATTCATGGTAATCGTCCCAATACGTTATTCAACGTAAATTTAATAAGTTTCTTATATGTAGACGCATTAATCAATAATGATATATAGCAATTTTCTTTGTAATGTACAAGATATATAGGTAGAGTATATATTCGATCAATGTTTGTCAATTACTCTACGTCCCGTTTGGTTGGTAGGAATGTCAAAATAGGAAATGATTTATTTTCCTTTCAGACTGATATGGAATGGAATAGGTTTTGGTATTTCCATGTAAGTGTTTGGAACATTATTGAAAATTAAATTATGAAATTTATTTTCCATTCCTATTGTAGTGTTTGATAAGGTATAAGAATGAAATATAAAATTCTAATTTTCAATAACACACTTTTACTAATTAAAGTACAAATATGACATTAACTTATAAGGAATGTTTGCGAGTGAATATAAATTTTTTAGAGGGATAATTTATGTAATTTTGCCTTTGACGGTGGGAAATGAAATTAGAATATCACCCTTTACTAGGTAATTCAATTCATGCTTTATGAGGGAGTCAATTTCCAGTCAAATCTCATTTTTTGTTTGCTTTCCAATCTCTAATTACAATCAAACGACACATGTCCATGAAAAATGAAATTAATTCTCATTCCGTACTATAATTTCCTGTCATCCAAACAGGGCCTACCATCTAAGGATAGATAGAATGGCTATTTCATAATATGATTGCAATGATCTGATCCATTGATTGAGGGAAGCTAGATCATCTTGTGGTTTATGTTTATCTCTATTTAGTTCTCAATAAATAAAATTGTACGCTTTTGCATGACATGAGCTAAGTAGTAGAAATGTTATTTGTCAAAATAATAATAATAATAATAATAATAATAATGTGAGTAATAATAAATGTTACTGTATCGTAGTAGCTTTCACCGGCTGCACGAGAAATATGCACAAATGCAGTTTCAAAATTTTATGCTTGCGATATGAGCAGAAAACAAAATACCAGTAAAACTTTTTTCCAATGAATCCAAAAATTTATTGCATTTATTACTTATCCACAATAACTGTCCAAAGTTGTTGAGGATGTTGCTTGGATTTGGGCCCATTCTTGGACTAAAATCACGGGCTCTAGTTCTCTAGGGTTTTGTATTTGGGATTGCGGTGACTTGATCTAAAAAACTACATCTATGTTTGACATTTGTGGTCTGGAGTAGTACTGAAGAATGATTGTAATACCCTGAAAATTCAAATTAATTTCTGATGACCTTTTAAAAATGATTCGTGGTCATAAGCATGATTACGAAGTTTGAAGAGGTGGTGAATTAGTTCGGATGATTTTATTTCGAAAAAAAAACGTTATTTAGGGTTTACGAAAAATCGACTTTTTATACGTTTAGAATTTGGGAAACTTCCTTCATGGAAGTTGTAGAGCTTGTCCCTATGAGTCTGTACATATGTGAAACATAAGAATCAGAATTCGTATGAATTCGTTATGGCATTTTGAAGATTTTTCCATTTAGGGTATATAAACAAAAAACCCTAGTTCTTTTTGGAAACCTTCCATTTTCATCCGGCCTCCATTTTTGGATACCGGCGCTGTTCACACACACACTCTTTCTCTCTCGTGTGTCCGTACCGAGCCCAAAACATGGCAAGGATTCACTGAGCTCTCTCTCGCTCCACAAGCCATCTCAAGGCACCAGACCATTTCCCCCACCTTCGCCCCGACCTTGCACAGTTGATGGTGACAACCTTGCGCCATGGCATGACCGGTGGAGGCGGCGAGAGTCTGGTATCTATTTAAGGCAGATTTGGGTTGGATCTCGATATCTCGAGCTATAGGTCACAATTCCTTGTGATTCTTGACTCATTAGACTTGCCTCGACTTGTTGATCAAGCACCAAGAAGGACCGAACCTAGTAGATCGATTTCATGTTCGTCGGAGCTCACCTCGATTTAGATCGAAAACCACCTTCAAATCCGGATATCTCGAGTTTCAGACGACCATTTCTTGTGATTTTTGGCTTGGTGAACTCGCCTTGGGTTGTTGAAGAAGTCTTAAGAAGGGATCAAGTCGAGTTGTGGAAGTTTTTACGTCAAACGGAGCAACCACCGGTTTCTAGAAATTTTCCGGCCACTGCTGCAAACTTTGGTAATTTTTGACCTCTTCCCATTATTTTATGATGTTGAGCTAGTTATGAAAAATGATCAGCATGTTGAGATGAAGAAGAGCACCCAGCTCCGACACCATTGAGGGTGGTCGGCGGCGGCTCTGCCACTAACTCTGGCGGCCACCTCTGAGGGTCAAAAATACAGTTTCTAAACATTTATAGATTTTACATTTCAATACGATCATTTCGATATATTATACGTATTTTTTGGTTATCGTATGATTTAGTTATGATTTTTTACGTTTCGATCAATTTCGATCGTTCGATTTGTGATATGTGAAGTTAGGACCGTCTGATGGACTTGTAATTTTGATATGATCATCTTATAACTGTCCCAATGGTCTTGTGTGATCGTGGGTGAAGATCCGATCGTTGGATCTTTGTATAATTGTGAAATAGTGATTTGGGAGGCGATTCGGGCGAATCAGACCGTCGGATTTTGATTAAATTGGAATCCGACCGTTGTATTGTCGTTTAAGTATGTTTTGGAATAATGGGTTAAATTCAAATCATATTTGATTAGGTGATTGACGGGTTTTACTTGGGTGAGCGGTTTCGGTGTTAATTGTGTTAATTTGAAGACGAGCGGGAATATCGAGGTGAGTAAACCTCACATGGTTCATATTACGAACTGAGTACTTTTAATTAATTTATTTTGTCATCATTGTGTGAAAAATATTTATGAGATAAATATTTGTTTTTAAAATCACATGGACTTGATCAACTGCGGTCCATAGGTAAGTAAAATGATTTTAATTATACAAAATGAATTTCATGATTTCCTTGTGTGAACTATAATTAGTATTAGTGGTCATTCATGAGTGGGTGATTACGTGTATGTATATATATATATATATAAGTGATTATATGATAATTGGTATGACATTGAACAGTGTGGAATTGTGATGATTTAGTTTTATTATGGATTAAAATGTGACTTACCATATTTACGTGTGTTATATATATCTGGACGGTGTGGTATTGAGTGATGAAATAATGTTTAATTTATTTTGAATATTATTTCGAGCAATTATTATCTAAGAATATGTACTAGTGATTTTGTGGTGATATGCAACGTGTATGAGTGAGTTTGTTATCGTTTTGGGGCGTGACTTTTCGGGAAACAATATGTTGTGGGAAATGGTATTTCTATTGTTTTTAAAGGTGTTTGAAGATTTGGGAGTCACAGGTTGTGATTTCTCATTTTGATGATTTAAGTAACATTTTGGGTCCAGTGTGACTGGTTTCAAATGTTTTGATCTAAGAGTCAGGTTGGCCTAAGGATCCGGGGTTGCAGGTTGTGACCTCAGGCAAAATATCATAATTGGCCGAGTTAGTGATTGCGATCAATTAGAGCTCTAATCTGTCTGCTAATGTGTCCAGGTTGGATATGATTTTCATATTGATTTGTTAGGTTAACATTTCCTATGATTTTGTCACGATGTGACTTGTAAGAGTCCTTTTGGTAAAATGTATTGAGTTTTGGATGAGTTTAATAGGGTGAGTTGATAATGTTGTAATTAATCTTTCTGGTGACTTCTTTTGTTTAAATTTCTATTCTTTTCGTTTTCGTTTATATTGTTTAATATCTCCATTTATTTTCCTTGCTTATTTCTTCCGTTTCATTTCCCATTTATTTATCTTTTTCATTTTATTGTTTGATTTTAATGTAATCTCCTGAACTAAATTATATGCAGGGATTACTATGATTTTTGATTGCATGTAATTGGTTATTTCCTGCATTAAATTTTTATGCATGATTTATGTTTTATTTAGTTTAATTGTGGAGGGCAGTGATGGGTGAGACTCGTAGAAAGTTGAGAAATATTATTATGTATTGTGGGGATAAATGCATCTTGTTAAGAGGAGAGATGAGTGATTCATCTGATTTTGTTGAGATTCAATTGATTTGAGTTGTCAAGGGTGTGACTTGTATATCCTTTGATTTAGATATGCTTATTGTGTTGGTTCTCTGTATGGGATCAGTCACCGTAATTATATTAATACAACTTCGGGTTTTTGAGAAGAAAGATGTGAGTTTAGTTCCCGTATTAATTTTTAATGATTTGGTGATTGATTATTGAGATTGTGGTTCTTTGTGAATGTTGAAATTATTGGGTGTTGACCTTGGTGAAAAGAAATACGATTTAATAAAACAATCATTCCTTCTTATTTACTCACACGAGCTTTCAGAAAGTTTACTTGGTTTTGTGTTGTTGCAATCCCGGTATACTATTCAAAAGGTGTAATGGGTGAGCCTACAGGTCAGGAGAATCAGGAAGGTGATCGAGTAGCTTAGGATAGCTGCACTTGTGTTAATTTGATTTTCTTTTGTGAGCTGTGTTATGCTCTTTTGAGTTTACTTTTTATTTTGGAGAGAACGTGTTGTAATAATTAACCCGAGGCTTATTTTAGAATTTTAAATTCAATTCGTGTGGTGTGGTTATTAAGAGAAAAAAAATTCATGATGTTATTGTTGAGTTGTAGTAATTCATGTTTCGGATTTTGAATTATTATTCTAAAATTCGGGGCGTGACAATGATTCAAGTTATTCTGTAATGTCGGCGTATGAAATGTCAAATGAGTGGACCTATCTCTATGTACCACCGTGGGTACTACCATATCTTCTTGTTTTATCTGTTAATGGCAGCAGAATAGTATGTAATAGCTATTTTGACCTTAGGCTAACACAAATTTCTAGAAATTTGATAACACTCCACGAATGTTATCTGGATATGTTACAATATGATTTTAACCAACTCTATTGAGTTCCTATCTATAAAGTTATTTTCTTGATTCAAAAAAAAAGAAAAAAAAAAGAGACTAACAAAGGTAAATGACTTTTGTAGAAATAACCGTATCATTAATTTCCTAACAATAAAAAGAAGTTATAGAGATAGACATAATTATGTTCAATTTCAAAAAGACCATATTAAAAGAGATTTTTTATTTTTTATCAAAAGGAATGCTTCTTGTCTCATGCATGTCAATGGTACGTAATGATGGACTTGTAACTGATTCATTTCTTAAGGAGAATAGTGGAGAGTTCTTGTCCACCAACGGTCATTTCCATATTATGTAATTTTAGTTAATTGAATAAACTTCTTATTTAAAAAAAAACAAAAAAAATTATTCATACATCCACTTTTAGCATGCGGATCTCCTCAAATTTTTGTAAATATTTATATCCCGTGATGCCTCTCCAAAAAATTGAAAGAGAAAAATAAAAACTAGCGAGCTGTCTTCCGTCTTCGGGTATCTTCTTCTCTGATTCTCCCTCATCTACTCCTTCTCTCTCTGTTTCTCCTTTTCTCTTTCTCTCTTTGTTTCTTCTCTCACTGTTTTTGTCTTGTTGTGATTTGTGGGAAGCTAGTATTTAATTGTTTATACCAATTATATTTCTAAGTTTGGAGGATGCTTCCTTGTAGACTTGAATTATATGACAATTCAGGATTGCAATTGGCAATTGCTATAACGACATGGCAGAATACGTATGGTATAAAACTTGATAAAGTAGAAAAGGATCGAGATACCAAATCTAATGACAACATACAAATATATACCCCCACAACACAGTTTACCCTTTCTATATAGGAAGAAAGGGAGAATTTCCCAAAGCCACCTTTCTACATAGGAAGAAAGGGAGAATTTCCCAAAACCAAAACCCCATCCTTCAATCTCAAATCTCAACTCCTACCAAAACTAATTGGAAAAATAACTCTTCAACAAAAGTGAGTGAGAAAAACAAAGAGAGAAAAAGTGATGAGAAAGTCTTTGAGAGCGGGGAAGAAAGAGAGATGGAAAACGACAATCTTTGTTTTGATTTTTTTTTATTTTTTACTTTTTTTACTTTTTCTTTCTGGAGGGGCAAAATAAGATCAAACAAGTTACAAAAATTTGTGGAGATCTATATACCAAATATGAAGGTATGAATATAAGCACTCTATCAAAAGGGGTGTCAATTCATTAAATAAGTAAAGAGAGACATACAATACACAGTAACTCACTCATAATAGGCACGTCATAATCAAGTTACTGCCTAGAGACACTAGAATACCTAGAACCCTAAGAGCAAGTTCACCCGTTGAGTAAGTCAAGGAGTCACTGGGTCAGACACTATTCATAACTTTTTTATGTTTGTTTCTACCGTTGTGTCTGGGTCACTGGATCAGTTTCTAAACTGACTTGGATCACTTTAGGTGAGTTTGTAGGTCAGGAAACTGACCCAGAGAGTGACCCAAGTTAGTTTGAAAACTAACACAGTGACACATACCCATCGAGTGGAAACAAACATAAAAAAGCAGTGAACAATGTCTGACCCAATAACCTGACCTAATGACTCAACGAGTGTAAATAAACATAAAAAAACAGTAGACAGTATCTGACCTAGTGACCCGACGGACGAACTTGCTTTAGGTAAGAATGTGTTGGACAACAATGTAAATTAATTAATTAACCAAATAACCTGACACTACTCAAATTTGAACTGAACCTGGCCAAGTTTCAAATATCAATTTATTTATAAAACTTATGGGACCTCGCTACGTAGAGAGGGCTTTCCCCATAAACACCTACCATCTGATTAGACAACTTAACATGCATCAGCTTTCTATGAATCTTTACTCCCTTTGCCATGGTACCCTCGTGAGCAAAAGGATTTTTCGACTTATTCTTGCTACCATGCGGCCGACCAAGCCTGCGCTTCTTTACCGGTGAAACCACAATGGCCCCAGTTTTGGATGCCAGAGCCAGAGTAGGATCATAATCAAGCTAAATCGACTGGAAAGGATCGGAATGACCTGCTTCGCTGGTTTAGTATAGGTTATTAAGTCCGACTCCGCTCCACACTTAAACACGGAGACCGGTGCACAATCAGAATGATTAAAAGAATTTGTATAACTATTATATATATATATATATATATATTTTTTTTTATATATATTTTTGTTCAGAGCAACAGCCAACAGTTATTGCAAAGCAATAGTTGATAATTAAATACAAGAATTTATGAAAGAGTAGTACTAGGTATTGCAATGCTGTGATCCATACACACATTTGAGTTATTTGTATGGATTTGTTTGCAAAACACCTGAATAAATGACTCCTTGAAATAATATATTAGTCATTTTAATCAAAACTTAACGGTTACCTTACGATTTTGATAAAGCACATGTATCATAACGTTAATTATACACACAAAGATTCATTATCTACCGACATAGCAAATAGAAGGAAACATCCATCTAACAATAACAGAAGAAGAAAAAAATCCCTTAAGAAAAACAAAAAGAATAAGAAAAAAAAACAGAGAGAAAAAAGAAACCTCGGCCTAGCTAGGTTTGTAGTTTGATAATGTTTCCATGAGATTTGTTCATCCATGTACCTTACGTAGCATTACCACCAACTGCAATAGCTGAAACCACCATTGAGAGAAAACCCTAAAGCCGAATTCGACTGCGAGATCTTTCCTCGTCCGGTGGCGTCCTGGCGTCCGGCCTGCCTTCCGGCCTCGCTGATGTTAGTTGGTTGCTATCGGACGGGGTGATTGATACTATTCACCGAGGCTCCCAATGTTAAGTGCCTTGCTCGAGGTTTTCCTGGTGGGGTTGGTAGCAAATTTCGGTCTACGTCGCGGGGGAGTGGTTGCACATGCTCGGTGGGCCTCGTTGACGGCGTCGGATGCTGCGGAATGGAAGGCCACCTGGGTCGTGGGTGCTGGATCGAATGGTGCAAAAGCATGGGTCGAGGTGGCAAGGTCCTGCGGCTTCGTGGCAGTGCGGCTTTGTGGCGGCGTGGCGGTGAATCGGGCGGTGGAGGCTTTGTGGTGATGGAGTCGGGTGCAGTTGCATCTGATCGGGCGATGGTGGGTTTGTGGTGATGGAGTCGGGTGCAGTTGCATAGGTGCATCTGTCTGGCTTCTGGGCGGCTGACGTCACCCGCTGGCCTCGCTGATGTCACCGAATGGGCCATCAATCCTGCTGGGCCTTGAGTTTTGGGCTTCTGATTTTGGGCTGCTAGGTTTAAATTTGGACTAGGGCTTTGGCCCTTGATCCAATCCTATGTTTTTAGCTTTTGTCTAATTACAAATAGTTTTTTGTATTAGGAACCTAACAGGTCTAGTTTTTGGCTTGTTTATGAGCGGTAAATTCTAATATAGTTGGTTTATCTTATGTACCACTATGGTTCCTCCGCGAAGTCTTGTCTTGTCATTGTTATGTGTCAGCGGATGAGTATGTAATGGTCTTCTTGACATGCGCTATTATAAATAGAATTCCTATTATTTCAAAAAAAAAATGTACCTTACGTAGCAAGATTTCTGCTATAAATCATTGGTCCATAATATTGACATGCAATGCAATTGGGTTTTAATAGTTTTTTAATTTTCTGTCTTTTGTTAATTAAATCGGCTAATTAATAGTAGTGTTTAATTTAAATAGTTTACATACTTAAGCAGAATGGGATGGCAAAGGTGACGAGAGCAACAGTGTAAAAGCCAGATATATTAATAGATTTTTGTCTATTTATCTCATTTTTAGGGGTTTTTTTCTCACAACCCTATTAAGTTTCTTAGTCAGAGCACCTCTATTATTGGCCACGTCCCACAAAATTATGGATACGAATTATCTATTGGCTTATACGACTTAATTATTGTCAACTCCCGTAATTAAAAAATTCAAGAATAGAAAGATGCATTCGTATATACGGATACACCTAGTAATTAAAGATTAAAATAAAGATTCTCCGTCCCATCCAATGGCATAAGATTCCCCCTTCATTATAATATTTTTAGCAACTATTGCTTCTGCTAGTACATCGGTAGTACATGTATGATAAATTAACCATTTCAATTTTATTTTTCACTTGGAGGTGGCAAAATCTGATCTTTTGGGACATGAGCCTCTCTTTTTAGGTCAACCTTGAGGACTCTTAATTCTTCATATGTTTCTAGTTTTTCATATGCTAGATCCTATTGTGTGCATACCCTTACAAATTAATGGCAATAAAATAAGGGACATAAGGGGATGATTTTCACAACTAATTTTTAACAGTCAAACTAAAAAAAAAACTCTTTTTTAACAGTTTAGGCATGCACTTCTCTTTTTTATGTAAAATGTACTTGAAACGAGAGCAGGAGTGAAATAAAAATATTTACAAAAATAATATTAATCCGAACTTGATACTTTTATGTATTTACATAAAAAGGAAACTACTTGAGGGGACTGAAATTCGGAGTGGAGGAAAACACTGGGTTGAATTTATTTATTTATTTATTTTCAGGTTGGTGAGGAACTGTTTTAAGTGTACATATATGATATGTAGGTTACAGTTCGGAGAATCAAGATCTGGTTACTGACCGATCGATTCACAGCAGCCAGCTGCTCAAATACAGATGATATCAGTATTAATTAAGCCATGGTCAAATTGTGATTAAGCTAATCACGGGTTGTGTTTTATATTCAATGATGAAATTAGTGAGTCAGGATTAGGGTACTGCTTCTCAAACAACCAGCAGATCATCAGCGCAAACTGGTGGGATTAAATTAAAATACAGAAGCTCGGGAACTTGAACCTTGTTGTTTTACTCCTTGTCTCTGTTTGTGATTATTGTTATATTAAATTACTTAACCAACGAAAAAACGTCGTACTTTAATTGTAATACTAATTAATCGGTTAAACTGATACATGAGAAAGTTGTTTTCTATTCTTCTTAATCTCTGGTTATAGTTGCAATTACGATGTGCGGTTCCATGTATTTTGGATTTATATTATACATTAACAAAACTCTGTGTGTGTGTGTAGACACACGCATATAAACATAATCACAAAAATGAACTTGACCTGCTAACGTGCTATTCTACATTTTTTTAGGGTTATCTTCACTCCTAAAAGTTTATGACCTCATCTATGATATGATGCATCCCCAGAAAAGGAAGAGTGTAGATATGGTACTTTAGTAATTAGATGAGCAAGCCATCAATAATACCTAAATTAATTAGTTTTCTTGTTAATAAAGAAAGAACAAGTGTTATTACTAACTAATTGTATATTTGGCCGGTTTTCCACTTCGTTCTTTCTAATTTAAAAAAAAATCTACTTGCAGTCAACTTCAATATAATTAAACTCACACATTCTGCTAAAATGAAGTCCAATATAACAATTTTGAGGTTAAAGACTAGATAAAAATTAATTAAGTTAACAAAAACCTTGCTTTTGAGCTTTAACCAAGGTAATTCATCCATTTACAGATTTGCGGTTATTGAATTACGGTAATGTTAATGTCACGCCCCGAATTTTAGAATAATAATTCAAAATCCGAAACATGAAAATACTACAACTCAAAATAATCATCCTGAAAATTTTTCTTTTCTTAACATACTCACCACACGAAATAAAATCAAACCGAATTTAGTCTAGGTTAATTATTACAACTCAAATCCAAACTGTAATGTAAAGCTCTAAATGAGCATACACACACCTCACAACTAAATAAATAACAAAACTGCTGTAACACTTAAGTAGCTCGGTCACCTCCCTGGTTATCCTGACCAGCAGGAATATCCGCTACACCATTGAATAGTGTACCGGGATTGCAACAACACAAAACCCGGTAAGCTTATGAAAGCTCGTATGAGTAAAAGAAGGAACTGTTACTTAATTTAATCTCATTTATTCCCACACACAGTAACACTCAATAATTTCCACATATGCAAATAATAACAATCTCAATCAACACCAACTCAATATATCAAGACAACCCAACTCACAACTTTCTCCACAACTCTCATCATCGTATTTATAAAAATACGGTACTTGACATACTAGAGCTCTAACTGAATCATAGCCCGTCACCTGGCCTAGGTTATGGCATCCGACATATTTATCAATTATTGTATTTCATCAATATGTATACCTATATACATATTTAGAACGTCCAATAATTCCACATACTCAACCAATCGTATCCCATCATCCACCCAGGATTAGAGCGTCCGATTACCCCACACCGGTCACTACGTCGACCCTGAACCCATAAATGAGTACAACATATAATATCACATACTGAAATCAACCCAACCAAGATACACCATATCATTATGGAATTACACAATTGAAATACAATCAATTCATCAATTCTACTCAATCATATCATCACACAACAATCCACTCATCAATATATATTTTCCACGTAAATATATATATATGTAATCATCCACTCAGGAATGACCACTAATACCATCTATAGTTCACACAAGAAAATTATGAAATTCATTTGTATAGTTAAAATTCATTTTACTTACCTATGGACCGTGGTGATTCAAGTCCATGAAATTTTAAAACAAATATTTAATCCGCAAATATTTTTCACACAATTACCAAAAATAAATAAATTAAAATGTTCGGTTCGTAATATGAACCACGTGAGTTTTACTCACCTCGAAACTCCCGCTGCGTCTTCAATAATTATAATTTATAATTAACGCCGAATAGCCCACTCAAATAAAATCCGTCAATCACCTAATCAAATGTGATTCGAATTTAGCCAACAATTTCAACACATAATTTAACTTCTAATTAACGGCCAGATTCTAATTTACATTAAAATCCGACGAGCAGTTTCTCACGAATCGCTCCCCTAATTACCGTTTTTCCCATATACGAAGATCCAACGGTCGGATCTTCGCCCATGACCACACAAAGCCTCTGGGACAGTCATATGATCATCATAACAAATTTACAAGTTCATCCGACGGTCATAATTTCACAGATCAAAAATCTAACGATCGAAATCGATCGAAATCACAAAATTCATAACTAATTCATACGATATCCGAAAAATGCGTATAATAAGCCGAAATGATCGTATCGAAACATAGAATCATAAAATGGACAGAAACCAAATTTTAGACCTCCGGAGGTGGCCGGAAAGGCCGCCGGAGTTAGGGACAGAGCCGTCACCGACCACCGCCAATGGTGTCGGGGCCGAGCTTGTCCCCTTCATTTCATCATTCTGAGCAACTTTCACCGACCACCGCCAATCTTGTGCTAGTTATGAAAGTAGCTCAGAATGATGAAACGAATGGGACAAGCTCGGCCCCGACACCATTGGCGGTGGTCGGTGGCGGCTCTGTCCCTAACTCCGGCGGCCCTTTCCGGCCACCTCCGGAGGTCTAAAATTTGGTTTCTGTCCATTTTATGATTCTATGTTTCGATACGATCATTTTGGCATATTATACGCATTTTTCGGATATCGTATGAATTAGTTATGAATTTTGTGATTTCGATCGATTTCGATCGTTAGATTTTTGATCTGTGAAATTATGACCGTCGGATGAACTTGTAAATTTGTTATGATGATCATATGACTGTCCCAGAGGCTTTGTGTGGTCATGGGCGAAGATCCGACCGTTGGATCTTCGTATATGTGAAAAACGGTAATTAGGGGAGCGATTCGTGAGAAACCGCTCGACGGATTTTAATGTAAATTAGAATCCGGCCGTTAAATGGTAGTTAAATTATGTGTTGAAATTTTTGGCTAAATTCGAATCACATTTGATTAGGTGATTGACGGATTTTATTTGAGTGGGCTATTCGGCGTAATTATAATTATAATTATATTGAAGACGCAGCGGGAGTTTCGAGGTGAGTAAAACTCACGTAGTTCATATTACGAACCGAATGTTTTAAATTTATTTATTTATGGTAATTGTGTGAAAAATATTTGCGGATTAAATATTTGTTTTAAATTTTCATGGACTTGAATCACCACGGTCCATAGGTAAGTAAAATGAATTTTAACTATACAAATGAATTTCATGGTTTTCTTGTGTGAACTATAGATGGTATTAGTGGTCATTCCTGAGTAGATGATTACGTATATATATATTTACGTGGAAAATATATATTGATGAGTGGATTGTTGTGTGATGATATGATTGAGTAGAATTGATGAATTGATTGTATTTCAATTGTGTAATTCCATAATGATATGGTGTATCTTGGTTGAGTTGATTTCAGTATGTGATATTATATGTTGTACTCATTTATGGGTTCAGGGTCGACGTAGTGACCGGTGTGGGGTAATCGGACGCTCTAATCCTGGGTGGATGATGGGATACGATTGGTTGAGTATGTGGAATTATTGGACGTTCTAAATATTTATATAGGTATACATATTGATGAAATACAATAATGATAAATATGTCGGATGCCATAACCTAGGCCAGGTGACGGGCTACGATTCAGTTAGAGCTCTAGTCTGTCAAATACCGTATTTTTATAAATACGATGATGAGAGTTGTGAAGAAAGTTGTGAGTTGGTTTGTCTTGATATATTGAATTGGTGTGTGATCGAGATTGTGAGTTGTGAAGAAAGTTGTGAGATTGGTCTGTTGTGATATATTGAATTGGTGTGTGATTGAGATTGTTAGTACTTGTATATGTGGAAATTAGTGGGTGTTGCTGTGTGTGGGGATAAATGAGATTATATTAAGTAACATGTCACGCCCCGAATTTTAGAATAACAATTCAAAATCCGAAACATGAAAATACTACAACTCAAAATAATCATCCTGAAAATTTTTCTTTTCTTAACATACTCACCACACGAAATAAAATTAAACCGAATTTAGACTCGGTTAATTATTACAACTCAAATCCAAAATGTAATGTAAAGCTCTAAATGAGCATACACACACCTCACAACTAATTAATAACAAAACTGCTGAAACACCTAAACAGCTCGGTCACCTCCCTGGTTATCCTGACCTGCAGGAATATCCGCTACACCATTGAATAGTGTACCGGGATTGCAACAACACAAAACCCGGTAAGCTTATGAAAGCTTGTATGAGCAAAAGAATGAACTGTTACTTAATTTAATCTCATTTATTTCCACACACAGTAACACTCAATTATTTCCACATATGTAATTAATAAACAATCTCAATCAACACCAATTCAATATATCATGACAACCCCACTCACAACTTTTCCCACAACTCTCATCATCGTATTTATAAAAATACGGTACTTGACAGACTAGAGCTCTAACTGAATCGTAGCCCGTCACCTGGCCTAGGTTATGGCATCCGACATATTTATCAATTATTGTATTTCATCAATATGTATACCTATATACATATTTAGAACGTCCAATAATTCCACATACTCAACCAATCGTATCCCATCATCCACACTAGGATTAGAGCGTCCGATTACCCACACCGGTCATTACATTGACCCTAAACCCATAAATGAACCCAACATATAATATCACATACTAAAATCAACCCAACCAAGATACATCATATTATTATGGAATTACACAATTGTAATATAATCAACTCAATCATATCATCAATCAAACAATCCACTCATCAATATATATTTTCCATGTAAATATATATATACGTAATCATCCACTCAGGAATGACCACTAATACCATCTATAGTTCACACAAGAAAATTATGAAATTCATTTGTATAATTAAAATTCATTTTACTTACCTATGGACCGTGGTGATTCAAGTCCATGAAATTTTAAAACAAATATTTAATCCGTAAATATTTTTCACACAATTACCAAAAATAGATAAATTAAAATGCTCGGTTCGTAATATGAACCACGTGAGTTTTACTCACCTCGAAACTCTCGCTGCGTCTTCAATATAATTATAAATTATAATTTATAATTAACGCCGAATAGCCCACGCAATTAAAATCCGTCAATCACCTAATCAAATGTGATTCGAATTTAGCCAACAAATTCAACTCATAACCACTAATTAATGGTCAGATTCTAATTTACATTAAAATCCGACGAGCGGTTTCTCACGAATCGCTCCCCTAATTACCGTTTTTCACATATACGAAGATCCAACGGTCGGATCTTCGCCCATGACCACACAAAGCCTCTGGGACAGTCATATGATCATCATAACAAATTTACAAGTTCATCCAACGGTCATAATTTCACAGATCAAAAATCTAACGACCGAAATCCATCGAAATCACAAAATTCATAACTAATTCATACGATATCCGAAAAATATGTATAATAAGCTGAAATGATCGTATCGAAACATAGAATCATAAAATGGACAGAAACCAAATTTTAGACCTCCGGAGGTGGCCGGAAAAGGCCGCCGGAGTTAGGGACAGAGCCTCCACCGACCACCACCAATGGTGTCGGGGCCGAGCTTGTCCCCTTCGTTTCATCATTCTGAGCAACTTTCATAACTAGCACAAGACCTAAAAATGACCGGAAGGCATCGAAATTACCGATTTACAGTCGGCGGCCGGAAAAAATGCAGAAACCGGTGAGCTTGAAAACCGACGTGAAAACTGCAACCTCAGGCCCCGATCCCTTCTGGAAACTTGTTCAGAACTTCCTTACGAACTCAACAAGCTTGGAATCACAAGAAACGATCGTGTATAGCTCGAGATATCTTGATCGAAAGTTTTGGTATTTCGATCCGTTCGGGTCGAGCTCCGACGAACGTGAAAACGTTCGACCCAGTTCCGGTCCTTCTTGGTACTTGTAGAGGAAGTTGAGGCGAGCTCAATGAGACAAGAATCAAGTGAAATGATGGAGTGTAGCTCGAGATATCGAGATCGAACCGAAAATAGCCGTTTTCGGTTCGGGCTGTGCCGCCGCCGCCACGGGCCGCGCCGCCTTGTGAAACTGCCTCCGGGAGCTAGAGCAGCTCGAGACGAACGCCTGGGACTTGGTTTGAGGTCGAGAGGTGGTCTGTGGAGGGAGAACAATTAAGGAGAAAATTTCCTCCCCTTTCGGCCGACTGCGTCTGTGAGAGAGATAGAGAGAAACCAGTTTTCCAGAAACAGGAAGAAGAAGAAGAAGAAGGAAGAAAAGGAAAAAAAGGAACCGGTAGGGAAAAAAAATTAGGGTTTCTAAAATTTTTCTATATATACATGTTTCGGAAAACTTCAAAATTTGATAACTAATTCAGAAAAAATCCGATCTTCGTGTTCCGTACGTGCACAGACTCGTATCGACGAGCTCTACAACTTTCATGAAGGAAGTTTCTCCAAATTTCGTACGTAGAAAAAGTCGATTTCTCAACCCGAGTATTTCGAGCTTTTTGTTAACATAAACGTTTCGAAACGTCGATAATTGTAAAAATGAATGATTATCGAACATAAATTGTGAAATCGCATAATAATCATTCGATACAATCACTCGAATTTAAAATGGAAATTACGGGTATTACATAACAGTTCTTTCTTTTACTCATACAAGCTTTCATAAGCTTACCGGGTTTTGTGTTGTTGCAATCCCGGTACACTATTCAATGGTGTAGCGGATATTCCTGCAGGTCAGGATAACCAAGGAGGTGACCGAGCTGCTTAGGTGTTACAGCAGTTTTATTATTTATTTAGTTGTGAGGTGTGTATGCTCATTTAGAGCTTTACATTACATTTGGATTTGAGTTGTAATAATTAACCGAGACTAAATGCGGTTTGATTTTATTTCGTGTGGTGAGGGTGTTATGAAAAGAAATTTTCAGGATGATTATTTTGAATTTGTAGTATTTTCATGTTTCGGATTTTGAATTGTTATTCTAAAATTCAGGGCGTGACAATAAACTTGTAAGAAACAGTCGAGAGGAAGTTAGATATATGTATAAGAATCCTCGAAAAGATAGGAAGAGATGCAAAGGGAAGTCAACCAAAAATTTAGGTTCCACTGAGAAAGAGAACATGAAGCACACAAAAAACACCACAATTAACTAAGAAAGTAATAAGAATTAAAATTTCGTTGCAATTTTTTTTTCTTTCCAATGGTCCAACTATTATATCTTCTAGAGCTGACATATATTTTGTGGGATAGTTGCAAATAACCTGCTCCTAGCTAGTATTTTCACTTATCTATCTCAATAAAGCTTTTTTTGTCACAAATTCATCTAATGCTATTTCTGCTCCCATAAGGGCTTTGTTCATGGACCCTTTTCTTTTTTCTTTTTATGCAATTTGTTTCCCCGTCAAAAAAGAAATACTGAATTGAAAATTAATGTTCACCATATTTTGGCCCGACTGTTAAAGACAAGCTTCGTGATGGTTTGAATTTTGAAGTACAGCAATATCTTGGTATTTTCAATTTGACATTACGTCAATGTATCCACTGCTCTTATATATATAGTTTTTTTGACAGAACTTTTCTACATACATTACAAATTTACAAGTCGTGGTTTTGGAAAAGCCCTAAACCACGTCCTTCATGATCTAACTTTAGACTAAGAAGTGTTTAGGTTGATAGATAAAACTAATATGCACAGTTTGATGATGATCATCAATCCATTAGATATTTATCCATGTATACTATAGTAATAAGGCTTTTGATCCCATAGCGTACGATTTTCATATATATAACGTCTCAAAAGGTCCCGGCAGAGAGTCTACTTGTCTCCTCATGGGGAATGATATATATTCTGCTGTCTCAAGTCTTTTTCTTTGATATGGTTAGCTAGCTAATTGACTCAATTGGGTACGTGCATACATTAAAATTTTCTCACACATCATATATATATATATATATATTTTTATAGAGTTTTTCTATTGAGACCTCCATATTTACTTATTTGACCTCTCATCTCTTTACACCTCCTATTTGCTTTTTTAAAAGCAAAATTTGCTAAGTAAACATCTTTCAAATACCTAATTTAACCTTACTCATAAAAGGAAATGCTTTCGAGCATTAAGGATGAGTTATAATGCTCTCATAATTATTTATTTACTAAAAAAGAAACTTGACATTGTCAAAGAATCTGAGATAATTATCGAAAAAAATAGTCTAACTAATTAACAAAAATTTATTAGACGTTTTTTCAAGCCTAATATTTCATGTTTAATTATGGATTTCCAAAACTTAGTTTTTATGGTTTATGGTTGCTGAAGTTTTCGATAGGTTGAAAAATTAATTTATTCATTCTTGTTTTTTATATTTAGTTTTGTCTTATATGATGATTCACAAACTTATTTGATTAGTTTACACGATGACTCTATGGACATTGTTTCATGATCTTGTTACATTGATGAGAAAGGACTTTGTCTATTTTTTTTCTCTCTTGCATCATAGTTTTCTTTTTCTATAATTCATCAAGTAATTTTGAATGCATTTTCTCTTGATTTTTTTCCTTTGAAAGCTTTTATAAACAAAGAAAATGAGAAGCATGAAATGAGAATTAAAATGGAAACGAATAATAAAAATACTATAAATGTGTTTCTATTATTGTAAATCTCGCGCAGAAGAAAAAAATATAATTTTCTTTATTAATTTGTCGTCTGTAACAGTCTTCTTATATAAAGATACATATGTCATTTAATAATTAAAAAATAAGAGAGGTCTAGTGAGTAGATTAAGAGGTCTCAATAGAAACTCTCTTTTTGATATCATACATATCATATATTAAGCAACCCAAATTGAAATTTCTATTCTCATTTATCGGGTATCTTTTATAATTATGTGCTAATGTGCTTCGACAACTGCCATCTGTTGGACTAATAATCGATTAATTAAGATAAGGTAATCATGATTAACAATTCATCATCCAAGTCAAGGCTTACTTTGTAGAAAAAATAAAATTATCAATTAAGTACTAACTAGTTCATGATAATCGCATCTAATTTCTTAAACATAGCAACTGCCATCAAAATGTTAAATGTATATTAGGTATCCATATGTGTGTGTAACATATTTATCAAGTGAGAGATGAGATTCTTGGTCTCCGGCAAGTTTTCAATTGCAGAAACAAGAGATTCCCTTCTCTAAAATAGCTACATTAGATTTAGGTCAAAGTTGACAACGGGCAAATCGTGAAACCCTGCACGAAGCACACCAGCAGCCAGCGTGCATTGCGAGATCACCAACATATGTGTGCGGCAATGATGACCGTTAAATTGTTAATGCAAGGGTTTTAGTGTTTCACAACACCCACCGCCTTCCTTACTCGTAACGCGAGTTGAGCCAAACATATCAAGAAAATATATTGGGCAACATAGAACTGACACGGTATTAACAGTTATATGATTTAGGTTTGTTAACAAGATTAAGAAAAATTGAATTAAGACCCTCACTTGCATCTAAGCCAAAACTAATTGTACATGAGCATAGTGACTTGACTTTATAGACAAATCTTCTTTTTGATAAATATTTCATAAAATGCTCTATTGCGCATTACACTTTTGAATTCGGAATACAAATATTACCATGCCCTCGAAATCCAGAAATTATACAATATGTTATGTAGTGATACATTAACACTGATATTGTTAAACTTGATATATAGACCAACTTCATGCAGTTGTACTTGTCAAAAATGAGAAGAAATTTTTTTTTCTTCCTAAAACGAGGTGTTGAAAGAGATCAGACTTTCGTACTTTTACTTTTCAAGTTCATGCCTTGGATATGTATTCTGTTAGGTTAAGTAAAGAAAATTGCATGGTGCATACTTTTCTTTTCAGTTTTTTTTTTTTTTTTGAATTTTTGGCTCTCTGCTTGTTAAACTATATAAATCGATGACAGATGCGTGACTTCTTTTTAATTTCTGGAACTGATGATCTGTGACTGTTGCAACAAATATAAAAGGAATTATAAATGATTTAATCACAGATGACAAATCAAAGCAACATTCTGTGGTTGTTGGACGTAATGAAAGATTACAATATGGAACTCGGCAACTCCCACTCCTTTGTTTTTCTCATTGTCTTTGCCATTCGATACTTTTCTCTGAAATCAACGAATTAAATGAAACTATTGGAATAAGAAAGCTACAATATCTTTCTCTGAGCAATTAAAGGTATAAATAATTATATGCATTCTATTCATCTAGATCAGTTTACATAAGGTCTAAGCATACCAGGCCAATACATTAATTTTTGGTCTACCACAACTTCACATAATTGATAATTGTAGATTAGCTCTATGTCTATATGAATTTGTCTATCTCATTCTGGAGTTGATCTACTATTGCATTAAGCGAGTTTAACATTATTGAAAAGTAAAGTACTGGTTTGCTAATGCACCTCAAGGAATCCTATTATATATATAAACACGCAGACACCCAGTAAACTGATCACAACTTGGATGAACTTGAAAAATCAATGGAAAAAGGAAAATGGCTCTTACTGAGTCGAATGGCTAAAGACATGTATAAATCAACTCCAAACTTGACAAAAGAGATCAACTCCAAACAGTTGGAGTAAACGCTTACTCTTTGTCTGTACGAAATATATCAATGAGCTCTAAATGCAGGGGCAATTTCATATTTGCATATTTAACAAGTCAACCTTTTCTTATCAATGAATTCATAACATGTTATGACATGTAGATATGAGCGAATCCTTTACAGTCCCCATATGCATTGGCATCGAAAGGAATGGCTCTACTGTACCATGTTAACTTATTATGCCAAGCAAATAGCTCAAAATTTAGGGTTCATACTTATCATCATCTTCTTTTACTGATCTCATCCTTTTTAAAATGACAAGCAAACCTAGAAGTTATTTTGGCAACCACCACTAAAATGATGCCTACTGTGAGTCTAGTAAACCTTTGCGAAATTTCACAGTGTAGGTAGATTCCTGCTATAATGTAAGTGGTAGTTAACCAAAACCAAAACCACTTTGGCTTATAGTGTCTTTCAAGTTTCAGCCATATATGAAGATGAACAGGACATTTAAACAGCGTGATGCATATGGCAATCTTACCAATAACATATCTCAAAGAGGAACGTGCTGGTCCTATATATCAACTAGTTTGACACCACGTCCTAATGCAATTTTAGCTCCATAGCTGAGACCAAGTACAAATATCTATTAAAATAGATAGATGAGGCATCTAGACCTAGGTTGGGAATAAGCCCTACCAAGTCTAGGAACTAGGAGAGTACGTGTGTGTCCTCCACGTGGAGAGCGAGCAGTTGTTCCACATCTTGTGTTCAAAATTTTATCAATGGAGATGAACAAGAGTAACGAAAGTTAAGTTTGAGAGGCAGTGATGTTACAGCTTCAGATACATTAAAAACTGATAAGGTCGTGACAGGGTGATGGGTACTTGATTGTCTTATCCGGCGAGAATCATGTAATTGTTTATGTTAAGATTTTAAATGGTTTCTAAGAGTTATGAAAGCACCATTTGGGGAGTTTTTTAGGGGACAAAAGACAGTGACCTTATTATTTAAGAACATGCAAATTGCTGCACCTCGATTACAGACCTTATTTTTTAGTCTTCTTCATCTGGTGACGCCATAGTTACTCTTAGGACCTGAGTGAACCAACCGGGATGAGTGTGTGTTTGGTGGGGTGGTAATGCTTTAGTCGTTGGTAAGGTGGTAATGTTTTAATCTCATATATAAGAGGTCAGGAGTTCGAGCTCCATCAAATAAAAACCAACCAGGATATTTCCTTAAAGAAATAAGCTTCCAATCTTAAACAAAGTACTCAAAGTCCTAAGCCGGCCCCCTAGCTGGGTAGCAGTGTCCCTTTGCTTGAGCACTAACCACAGCTGGATTAGCAGCTTAGTGCCTCATGATCTGGGGTAGCATGCTGATCGATGATACAAGAAGCATGCACATGATCACCTCACAGAACAGCTAAAACCTATAAATGGTATGTCATCATCTATCAAATAAATGGTTTTGGTATATTACCTATATATGGACCTGCGGTTGGGTTTTATTCCAAATCCAACATCCTTTCCTATATAGATTGGATTTTGATTTGAGAACACCTAGATTCGGCAGAGAATAAACCTCACTGAGACTGTCCAAGTGGACTAGAGACACCTTGTAAAAGCCCACTATGGTACCACAAAAAAGAAATAATAGCTTATTGGTCATAACTTTCAACAAGGAAACAGATCTTCGATATGAGAAGGAGATGCCATGACTCAACAGCCCATAATAGCTTAAGTGCTTTAAAGACCGAAAAAAATAAAACAATAGCAATCTAATTTATCAATTTACTGCATCAATTTTCTATGCTAGTGAGGCCATGAATCCTCTATCCTACTAAATCTTAAGGAAACATTCTGAAAAAGATGCCATACTTAACAGGTTTCTATGTTCAAAAAGATCTTAAACAGTAGAACCAGGATTCTCAGTTCCACAAGTCATTCTCAGCAACAGGAAAGAGATAGGGTACTGTTCATTTATTCATAGATGTATCGTTCGTTATTACATAACACTGGTTCACTTTCTTACTCCTTTAGATGACCAAAATCTCATTTTTGTGTACAAAGATTGGACTTAATTCATGCTTGCTCTTCTTTATGTGGCATTTAGCCTCTTTAGATCAGAAGGGTATTTTATAACTGAAGAAATTAAGTCAACCACAATCAATCAGGAAAAGAAGCGAGGACTCATACTACGATGAACTTTGTCTTGTAAATATCTTTTACATTATATTAACAAAAATAAGAAAATATCTAATACTGGAGGGAGCCTCGCAATTCCTAAGAGTTGGCATTTTTCACTTTTCCTCTGAAATCAAATTAACTAACCTGTTCTGGATGAAACGTAGATCAGTTGACATTTTGATTGCCAATGAGTGAACCCTCTTTTTCATTAAGTGAGGCATGGACAACCCTTGCTGCTGCTATGGCAGAATCTGCCCTCTTGATAACTTCCTCAAGATCTCCAACCTTCTCTGACAACAATGTGACATTTGAGTTGGTTGCCTTAACCAACTTGTTTGCAGTTTCCAGAGCACCGCATAGCTGCAATAATTAAAAAGATAATCAGAATCTATACAATATATTCAAAGTCTCAGTGTTTGTGACAGACCTAAAAAAAAAGGTCTCGGTGTTTGTGATTTTTTACCCTACACAGCAGTGAATAATTTTACTAAATACCCTTCACAAATGATAAATTATAAAAACCATTGAAACTTGTCCACTTTATACATCACTCCACTATGTATCAAATGGTAACTGAGAATGATAACTGTAAAGCAATCAATCATTGTTAAGGTAATCCTACAAAACTTAAGCAAAATTTGCTCACAACCAAGTAACCTACAAGACACAATAGTGAAAACTTCAATAGAAAAGATATGTAGCTGCCATCAAACAAGTCCTTGGAAATACTTGGATCAAGTAAACAGCTTTTCAGAAGCAGATTGAGAATGTAAGAGTCTCAAATATTCAGACGCAACGATGCATGTGCAACAATGTGAGTTCTGTGAGTGGTGTACACAAATCATCCATACAGGATCAATATATAAATATGACATTCCTATCCTCAAAAGATAATTCATCACCTTCAGAGTAAGACCTGCCCATGAGTGGTCTGTACCGGCAAGCGCCTCATTCAGCTGCTCATAGTTCTCCTAGAACAAACATAGCAGATGGAGCAAGAGAACGTGAGCCAATATTGCGCAAAGAACAAACATTTTATCTTTCAGATAGCAAAACCTTTCCAACAAAATCATACAATGTAACACACTTTACATGATGAAACCCAAGTTTCTCTGGAGTTCAAAGGTCCAATTCCAATATAACAATTCTGCAACTCGAGTCTAAATTACTTGTCTTTTTGCTAATGGGGCCAAACACATAAAAGCAAAACATCCGCTAATTGTTAACAGGAATCACAGAACAAGAATCAAATGGCAACGAGATTGTGTAACAAGGAAAACCTGGAACAACTTGGTAAGGTCCGGGTTTTGACTAGTAGAGGTGGAAATAGAAGCAAAAGCCGAGGGCTCATGTTGTTGCGGTGGAGGTGAAGCATCTGATTCTCCCACATCGCTCAGCAGATCGCCTATGCATAGAAGCGGTCCTCCCACACCTTTCATCATCTCTGTCTCTCGCTTTTGCTTTGATCTCACCTCTGTAAACCCCACGATATATAGTCTGGGCTGTTTCTGGGCTTTTATTCCCCCTAATGAACGACCCGACCCGACCCGACCCGACCCGGGAAATGAAGGTAAGAAGAAGAGTGTCTCGGGCTTCAGGGCACGAAATCAAGTGTAGTCTTTTTTTGAGTGAGGAGCTGAAGGCTTGGTCTTCTCGGCGTGTCTCCGATCAGGTGAGCTTCGTTTTCCGACCGGTGAGCTTTCTTAGGGTTTTGTTGATTCGATTTGGTCTATCTCAATTTTGAAAAATCTCCCAAAATCAAACTCCTCCACAGAACTAAGTTGGTGTAGTTGTAATGATTTCTGGGGAAACAGGGTTGAAGTGGATTGCTAGTACTGTGCACAGTTGGAGCTTAAATTAGAGGAATGGGGGGCCAAGAGGTTAAGCAGCTTGAGGATTGCACAGTTGCCAAGTCAGTTTCAACTTTTCTTGCTGTGATTGTGGTTCGATTATGTGCCTATTCATATGATTGTGTTTCCACTATGTGCCTATTATTGTTAATAATGGAGTTCAAGTTCTTAATATCGGGAAGCAAGCTTTTCGGTTCGTTTATCTTTTGGATTTGGAGCTTGGACATTTTAGAACAGCAGTTACACTGATTGTGTATTGCTTGCTGTTCTTAGTGTACCATTGCGAATGCGTTGGAAGCTCATGACTTATGGCTTTTTTCTGGTTCTTAGAAAATTTGATTGAAAATGAGAGAAGGGTCTGACGAAAATGAATCTTAGTTGTAGATTCAGATACTCTTTAAGCTCTGCATAACTGTTCCACATATTAGTCATTGTAATGCTATACATATTGGTGGTCAGTTGTTGAAAAGAATACCATATAAATTGATGTTGAACAAGTTAACAAACTTTTCCGGACCTCGGAGATCACAGACTGTTCATTGGTTTGTAAACTTTTGTTATGAATGAGGATACTTTTAGATCAGGCAGAAATTGTATTGAAATATTTATAGCTGGGAAGATGTAGACCAATCTACTGAAACTTGTTCAAGTATTCTGTAACTGTTTAGGCAATTGTGTGCGTCAAATCCAGAGTCTTTGGATTCCATGTCCTATAGCTAATCTGCTTGGTTTGGTTACACCTTTTTATTATCTTATGGAGATTGGTGTTTCTGATCATCTCACTGATCCATGATTTTTCGTGAAAGATGAAATTGATTTGACATTTCAATACGTTTTTATAGTTACCTACGTTTATAACTATAAATACTGAATAAGCTTTATGGACTATTATACATTCTGAAGATCATTTTGCTAAATCAGTACAACAACTAGCTTCATTACAGCAAGTCAAGTTCATTATACAAGACACATTAGCTATGGTTCTCTTTTTAGGATCATATGTAGAATCTTACAATCTTTCCCCTTTTTTGGCTTATCCCTGCTGTACTCTTACCTATATAAGTGTTATTGAACATGATTCATCTGCAGTGCGTTGGGCACTTGGGTATTCTCAGTAGCAGGGGCTTTGCTTGCAATTCCGGTGGGGATAAAAAGGAAATCTTTAGGGCCACTTGTGTTCTTTGGCACAACCGGTACCATGCTTGACATCATTATGGGGATCACTCAGTGTGAAAGAGAACATGCAGAACGCCAAGCGAAGCTTTCAGAAGCCCAAAATTCTGCAACCAATGCTTCTTTTTCTGAGACTGGAGCCGAGTTGTCTTCTTTGTCTGAGACCAGAGCCGAGTATTCTTCTTTGTCTGAAACTGGATCCAACTCTGCAACTTGACAATATGGAGCAATATGCAACATGTTTCGGCTGCTCTCAGATTTTACTGTAAAAGCTGAATACTTTTTTCTGAACGACCTGTGGTTTGAATTCTGCCTTCACTTTGCATGAGTTAATAATCACACTAAAGTAACTTCATTTGATCGTTCTTGCTTATAATTCCCAAGAGTTCATTCCAAGCAGAGATTTATGTGCCCTTGTCTTCAACTTTTACCTTTCCTGATGACTGAGTTGTTGGCCCAGGTTGTTTTTCAATTTCGTTCAACTTTTGGACAAAAAATCTTAGACTACCATTGTCAACGGCCAAATCCCTGAGTTGTGCTTCAATTTAATTTAATAGAATTTCAGACTCTCTGCCAACGAAGAGTCATAGGTACATGTTTTTTTCAAATTAATAAGTAACATCTCATAATATCTTTGTCGAAATATAAGTCGTCAGTAATGGTTGTTTTCCAAATTGATTTAAGCAACATCTCATCTATAAGTTGTTGGCCAACGTTGTTCCAGTTTATACGTATCCCAAGGATGCATTCTACCGTGACTTAAGATATAGAGGTTGAAGGAATGTACTGTACAGGCACCAAGGGAAAGAAGAAGGAAATCCAAGGACCATGGTATATACAATGCATCCACATATGCATGCATGTCATATTTGATGTGAAGGTGGACTGGACAGCGGAGACATGTCAAGTATTTGTTGTCGTCTTTGCTGTGAAGGGGGAAATGGGGTGTTATTTCCTGCAAATAATAATAACATATTTATTATTAACCCATCTATCTTTACGTTTAAAGAAACATGTGCATTCTTGTACATATTCTCTTTATTATTGATAGAAAGGAAGTATAATAAATAAACTAATTATATTTCCTTAGATTACATGGTTATTGTGTTCTCATGCATGGCTCTCAGTATACCGATTGCAACTTGCATATATTTTACTCTGAAGCTATATGCACATCGAAATTGTACCTGTCGGATACAATTGATTCCACGGTAACAAGTGTACATTAGTGCCTTGTTCGATTTCAAGATGTTCTTGCTGTACTTGCGCTATTACTGATCTACTATTGTTATTTTCACCATCAAAACCATTTGCTAGATTGATCATGTCATCATCGAGATTTGTGTTTTGGCTATCAAGAAGTAACATTGGTGCTGCTACAGCAGCTGGCTGGGGTGCTGGATCACTACTGCATGCACCAAAATTTATCAAATTAGACAAATAATTAATCATAAAAAAACATAGATTGATATCCTATCATGTATCATTCATCAATCACCTGTGGGGTAGAAAGCCATTTACACTTAAGAAATTTAGGATCTCAACTTGAGGGTCTAGATAAGTGGGTTGAGTAGTACTACGTCCTGCTGCAATCATAAGGTCATCTGTAGTTGGAGGAAGATGAGCCTATATACAGACACAATAAACATATCAAACTATATTAACTTCAGAACTAGACACTTTGTTTTTACTTATAAAAAATTTACGTTAATGACCTGTGGCTGTACTGCTACAGTAGATGAAGAATCACACACTCCTAGAACTTGCTGTTTAACATAAGTCTATGAAGATCAGACTTTGTTACATCGAAGATGTTGAATATACACATAATACATTGATTAAATATACCTTGCGCTTATATAGACGATTAAGAATTTTCTCGAGGATCTGCTCCCGCAACTCAATCTCGGGTAGTGTTGTGATCTCAGAGAGATCACCTTCAAATATTCTAAACATAATTAATTAATAAATATATATATATATATAAATTAAAAATATGACTTTAATGTATTCATCCATATTACAAATATATAGAATTATAATTGATTTATATCTAAATATATTACTAAGAAACAAAGAACTTAATACACCTGAGTTGATTTTTCACTGCTTCCATTTGTGACTTGCAGTATAGGATTTTTTGTTGAATCTCCTGTCATTGATATGCAGTGACAAACAATATACAAATATTAAGAATATGAGATTGAATTCAATAAGCTGACTCATTCGATTAAAGAATCCAACTAATGAGAATCAACTTTAGATGTGTTTGATCTAAATGAAATGGTTCCTTTCATGAAGCACCTACCTGCACATGATCAAAATCTGCACTCACTGCGCTGCAACTCACATGTCATTAGAATAGTGACACCAAATAAAGAGTTAGTACTACAATGGAATAGTTACCGGTAAATCAATGCAAGCATCAAATTAGTAAAATCATAATAGAACTATTAAAAAAAATTAAGTTAATACCTAATTGCTTGAAACGTTTGATTAGCTTCGCTCTTTAGCTTATTAAGAATACTGCGAAGAATCTAAATATTTTTTTTTATTACAATATAATCAAAATACATATATGCAACTCTGAGTAATTGATGCTTACCTCTTCATTGTGAAGACTTTGATATAATTAGATGGAAATGTGAATATGCATCACAAGATTAGAATAAAAATTAGTCACATATATATTATACTCGTTATCAAGACTATGGTCAAATAAGTGACTTACCGTCCTTGTGCATGTCTTGAAAAATTGATATACCGTGCTAAAATATCTTCAATACTTTAAAAATTAAGGAGGAAAAAAAATTAACGTCAGCTAATAGAAATGGTAAACTCTAAAAAAGTAACTAATAAATAATATAATTTAGTATTAGTTAAACTTATAACACCTTTTATTGCCAGAGAATAGACTAAGTCTCCCAGACGGAGAAAACATAATGAGAGCTACATCAACATCACAGAGAACGGACAGTTCATAAGCTTTCTTAATAAGTCCGTTTTTTCTCTTTGAGAAAGTGACCTGCCTGTGAACAGTATTCTCAATTCTCTTAATCTGAAGTTTTACTCTCCCCATTTTATTTCTTTAAAGGTTTCCTTCACACCTTTGTTTCTCGCCTCTTTATAGATTTTCTCCCTGAGTATGCTTCTGACCATTTCAGATTCTATTTCAGTAAACTGTAAGATGAATGAAAATCGTCAGTTGTGATAGGGAAATCTACAAAAAAACTTATAAAACTTCTGCTTTCAAGCATAACTCAGAATAGGCAGTCTGATACGTTATAAATGATTAAACCTTTGGAACATATGAGTAAGACATATTAAGATAAAAAAAAAAAAAAACAAAGACATATGACAATTGTATCAGAGTATTTATAGAGACTAAATCTACAACAGGTATGAGTAACGCAAAAACTAAATCTGCAACTAATATGAGTAACACATAAACTAAAACTGCAACTTGTATGAGTAGAGCAGAAAAGATCAACAGGAGCAGAGCAAATACAAATAATTGTAATTGTCTATATTAAGCAATTTATAGACTGTCAGAGATAACAGATAGATGACGATACATATTACCTGAGATTCAAACGATTTGCTAATATGAAAGTTTTTGGATAAACCCAGAATTTATAGATAACAGAACTAACTCTGCATACTCAATCAGCTTGAAAATAAAATCCCAGAATATATAAAAACACTTAACTAACTCCTCATGCTCAACTAGCTTGAAAACAAAACTTTCCAAAGATGACTTGCTCGTGAGAGGTAAGGGGTTGAATGAGATGTAAAGCGATGTACTTATGTGCTAGCTAGGGCTTCCGTATATGAAGGCCAAATACTTTGGTATATGAAGGCCAGATACAAAGGCATCTTTGCCTATGTTCTTATCCGTTTTCAAGAGATGGAAGAGGGACGTTTGGTGGTCCCAGATAGCACATAGAGTGCCACTTACTGTTGCGGGTTTTGCGTAAACGACGAGGAGTATATCTGCCACCAACTCTCAGAAATGCTACGTGTCGCTTTGCTCCCATTCGGTTCAAATCGTTCATGTCATTTTATGCACTAATTCTCTCACACCGTCGTATTCGAAGCGGTTCATTTTTGATCTTCCCTGTGGACCTACACGATGGTAACTCTGAAACCTTGTCATCCCTGATAATGGTAGAGCTCATGGTTTTTAATATATCGGCAGATAGTAGGATACACCATATCTTATTAGCTATAATATCTCCGAAATACTCTTTAAGATCTCCTATTTGAATCTGAAATCCCCAATATTTATCGATATTTTGTAAAATTTCGGCTACTTTTCGGGTCTGGTTGCACCGATATTAGCACTGATCTTGTTGGGTTTTATGCAAGTCACGATCAAATCTGGATAGTGGTTTGGTGATGTGAGGTTTCTGGCTTTCTGCTTCGTTGATATTCTGGGTTGGGTCGCAGCTTTTCCAATCCTGTGGGTTTTCATATTTTTGTTTAATTACATTAATAATAATGTTAATAATTGCTGGTAAATGAAGAAAGGAAATACAAATTAAGGTTAAAAAACTTACTAATGAAAGACGAATAAGCAACTCTCTGCATAATTCTTAGTCGAAAAAAAAAAAAAAACTCTTTGCATAATTCGAGTTGCGATTATATATGTGTTCAATAGTAGGTAGCTCCTAGATAAAAAAAAAAAAAAAGTTGATATTTATGTTAGAATTTATAAATTTTGTTATAAATTGTCTTTTAAAAATATTTTTGAAATCTATTCAATAAAAGATATACCTTCCAATATAATATGGTCATATCTATAAAATTTTATAAATACCGATCTAATAAGACTATATCTCTGAAATTAATATGATCTTATTAATATTTAGATGTAGCCACCGATCTAATAAGATCATATCTCTGAAATTATATTTAAAAAATATTCAAAATTTTCTCAATTATAAATATTAATTCGTTTTCATTGAGATTTGAGGTCCCAATAATTGAATCGATTGATCATAAATATAATAATTTTTGTATATATAAGGATTTTTCTATTGAGGTAAAGCCTTAATAAATTATAGTAGATAAGATAAGCCGATCTTATCTCGGCGTTAGAGTTTCAATCCGCCTCATATTTTGGTCTTCAATCAAAGTAGTGGATAAGATTATTGAAATACGGTTTCACGTCTTGAGAAACCATATGCTTTAGATAAAACTTATCTTCAAAAATTAATTATTGACCTCTTAAATTACACCCAATATTCACACTAAAACTTTGATTAATTTTAAAATTAATTTTACAACTCTTTTTACTATTTAACATAGATTTTGCTTCTTGCATGTTATTCATTGAACAAATTGTGTTATCTATACTAATTCTCACAAGTGCCAATGTTAGAGAAGTAGGATTTGAGAACTCTACCCGGCTTATTACTATGAGCTCAAGAAATCTTTTGCAAGAAGGTTTTTTCCTTAACGAGTCCTGGCGGTTATGGATTTTGTTTAGTGAGGCCAGGTTATGGATTTTGTTTAGCTTTAAGGAAACGTGAGAGAGTTTATTTGCTACTAGCCTCATATATTGGATATCCGAGAATGGGTAATTGGCCGGTTTTATAAAAACTTTCTTTTCAAGTAAGCCTTCATGAGAATTACATCTAGTATGGAAACTAGTACAATTATGATGACAAATCTTGGAATGCTAGGTCTGATAAACCTAGCGGGGATTGATTTGATGAAGACAAGATATAAAATCACATTTCAATAGATATTATGTACCCGCTTTTCTGTTACAAAAATACTTGAGATTCCAATAATTTTATTAACTATCAATACCAAATGATATGGCATGTGCCATATCATCAAACTATTTTTAACATGTATTATTATTTTATTTTTTGTTTTTCAAAATAAAAAGATCAATAATTAAAATTTATTGCTGTTAGATTAGAAAATGTATATGATAAACAACAGTAAAAGAATTATTCAAAAAAAAAAACAACAATAAAAGGAAGAAAGTACCTTAAATCAAACCGTTCAATCGCGGAGACTTTTAACATGCAACTGTAGGAAAAGCCCATCAATTAACACATAAAAAATAGAATATGAAGTTGTGTATGGCTGACCGACAATTGAATAATGGTCTACTACTATTAGTGGTAGTTTTCATTCTGGAACAGGGATATGCAGTGATGAAGTAATGATGATTTTCAATTGATAGCTGGATCTATCTCTCCCGAATTTTATATGAATTCTTGGAAATTTGGATTTAATAGTTGAGTTATTGTAGACAGTATACAGTAGATACTTAAACACTTCCATTAAAACTTTATCTTTTTATGATGTTCATTTGTCTTGAGGGTCATTCAGTAATCGAGAAGGATGAGTTCAAGTCACAGCGAGTCGTGAATGACGTGTAAGCAAATTATACAATAATTTGACTGAGATGGTGTTTTCAATTGTCTATGGTCATTGAATTAATCCCATTATAGTACAGCAATTTGGATGGGTGAATTTGGCTAAATGAAGAGCTAATGTGGAGTAGTATTGCATGAGTCATGGAGATTATAATGTAAATTCATTGGCACCAATTGGTGAGGTGTTTTGATTATTTCTGACTTTTGATCATTTTGAAACCTATGAGAAAATACGGTTAGTGTGTACTATGATTCGTGTGTTAGTTAGAAAATGTATTTTCAATGTTGCGTGAGTCATAGTTTAACGTTAGGAGTAGTAGAATATATTGTAATATATTGTAATTATTTCGTAGTTAGTACTTACCTGTTATATCCCTGTAAACTCATTTATATACCTCCGCTGTGAAATGAATAATATCATCAGAAAATTCATTCTCTATATCTCGTCTTATTTAACTTGGTATCAAAGAAAAAATCTGAGAGGACTCTGTCTTTTTCTACTTTTATTTTTCCGAGTTCGAGGAATTATTTCAAAAACTCCATTGTTAGGGTTATTGTTGCCTTCACGGCGTTATTCCTCTTGTGTTGACATCTGTCCAAGAACGACTGGATCGTCTTCTTCCTGGACTGTGACGTCATCAGATCAGCCGCCTCCATCTCAACTTCAACCCAGATCGGCCTTCATCACCTGTCCAGATCGGCCTCAATCACCGATCTCAACTTCAACCCAGATTGCCTGCAGCACCGACCTGATCACGACCCTTCTGCAGCAGCCCACTCCAGGTCGGCTTCGCCTGCCCTCGCTCAATCCCATCGTCGACGTTCATTCTCAGTCCAGCCCGCGACCGCCGCTATCTCGTTCTGCTTCGTCTTCAGCCTGCGACCGCCGCCGCTATCTCTCTTCAACCCAGATCGACGTCATGCTTCCCTCTGTCGCCCAGACCCGTCGGCCCTCACTCTGCTTCGCCTGCTTTGTCTTCAGCCTGCGACCACCGCCGCTATCTCTCTTCAACCCAGATCGGCGGCGTCTCTCTTCGCCTGCCCTCGCGTCGTCCTTTCTTGATCCAGCCCGGCGTCGTTCTTGGTTACCAGCCTAGAATCGTTCTTCCTCCTTGATTATCAGACCGTTTTTCTTTTTTTCTGTCCAGATCGTCCTGCCCCGTGCAACAGGTTCGAAGAAGAAGAAGTCGAAAAAAAAAAAAAAGGAAAATTTGTCCGTTATAATCTGTACGTTAGACTGTTTTTTGGTTCTGTCTCTTTCATTCCGCTGCATATTCTGTGATTGTGTAATTTTACTGCTGTATTGTTGCAATGGGTGGTGATGATAGTGAAGGACAGAGCTCTAAGATCAATGAGGTCCAAAAGATTGAGGTTTCTGTTCGAAGTTCAGATGGTGGTTCTTTTGGTGGTCCGAAGCTCAATGGTACCAATTTTCGAACATGAAAGAAGATTATGTCTGTCCATCTTCGTGGCATACACAAGATGGGGCATGTGAATGGAACAACCAAAGCTCCTAGTGAGGCAGATGTGGATGCCTTTGCTAAGTGGGAGGATGATGATGGAGCTGTGATGGCTCTCCTCTTCAAAGCCATGACTGAAGATGTTTTACAGTTGGTGGAAGAGTGTGATACTGCTGAAACAATATGGAAGACATTGGGGGATCTGTATACCAATGAGTCTGATTTTATACAGGTTCATGAATTGATGTGTAAGGCTGCTAGTATGCAACAGAACGGGCAACCAGTAGCTGTGTATTTCACCAAGCTGAAGAATGTCTGGTCTGAAATCGATCAGAAGCGTCCTTGCAAGATCAAGAATCAGGAAGATCTTGTATGGTACCAAAAGGAGAAGGAACTAGAAAGGGTTCATGTATTCCTGAGAGGGCTTGATGAGAAGCATAGCAGTGCGAAGGGAGAATTGCTTAGAATGACATACCCTCCTAGTTTGAACACAGCTTTTACATACATCCGCAAAGATGAGTCTCAGCAGGAAAGTGTCAAACATGCACAGGTTGAAGTATCTAGCCTAGCCGTTCAGGCCAAGTCACGGGCGCCTTTCCTCCAGCAGCAGCGTTCAGCCCTACTTCATCAGCAAGGTTTCCCACAAGCCTCTACTAACCGCCCTCGCCCTCAATGTTCTTATTGCACTGATCTTGGGCATGTTCGGGAGACTTGTTGGAAGTTGCATCCACACCTTAAACCTAAAAATCAAGGTTTTCGTCCCAAAGGGAAAGCAGCTGCGGTTCAATTGGTCCAAGAACCAGATTTCTATGGAGTGACTGGCCAAGATCATCATACGGCTGGTGGAGCTACTCCTACAGCCTCTATAGCTGGTCGAGGTAAAATTGGTATGGCTTTAAAGGTTTCTAACTTTGTTGGTTCTGATACATGGATTATTGATTCTGGTGCCTCCGATCATATGACTTATGACAAATCGTATTTTACTGAATTGTCTTCCCCGCCCGTGTCCTATGTAACCAATGCCAATGGTGAGGCCTTTCCTGTGTTAGGGTCAGGGTCAGTTCGTATCACTCCCACCTTAGAACTTCATAATGTGTTATATGTGCCTGACTTGTCTCACCATTTGATATCTGTTCCCCAGTTGAATACTGAGTCTAAATGCTCCGTAACCTTTTATCCTATGTATGTGATTTTTCAGGATCTTCTCACCAGGGAGATAATCGGTCGGGGGTATCTGAGGGGCAGGTTGTTCCATCTGGATCAGACATACGCGGGAGAGAAACCAGGAGCACAGTCTCGCACCACTTTGACTTCGAGTTCTGATAAGCTAAGTGAAATTTGGTTGTGGCATCGTCGTTTAGGGCATCCCTCTTTTAATCTTATGAGAAAAACCATGCCTACTTTGTTTATTGGTGTGGATGAGTCTGTTTTACATTGTGAAACATGTGTTTTGGCAAAGAGTCATCGTGCTACTTATTCTCCTAGTATTTCTAATAAAAGTGTTACTCCTTTTGAGTTGATTCCTTCTGATGTTTGGGGACCTTCTAGAGAACCCACGGTATTGGGTATGAGATACTTTGTGTTGTTTATTGATGATTGTACGAGGTTGTCATGGGTTGCTCTTCTTAAAACCAAAGATGAAGTATTTCCAGCTTTTCAAACCTTTCGCACTCTTGTCCAAACACAATATCATAGCACCATTAAAGTCCTTCGTTCTGACAATGGGGGGGAGTATGTTAATCATGTTTTCCAAGAGTTTTTCAAAACCCATGGGATTGTTCACCAAACTACATGCCCACAAACACCAGAACAAAATGGTGTGTCTGAAAGGAAAAACCGTCATTTACTTGATATGGCTCGTGCCCTTCTCTTTAGTGCTCATATGCCTAAGTATCTTTGGGGCGATGCCGTCCATGCTGCCTCTCATCTTATCAATCGTCTTCCATCCAGTGTCCTTCAGGGAAAAATTCCATTTGAGGTTCTTGCATCTCATGTCTCCTTACCTTCATTTCATAATCTTCCAGCTCGTGTTTTTGGTTGTGTTGCTTTTGTCCATGTCCCTAAAAACTAGAGGTCTAAGTTGGATGCCCGGGCACTTAAGTGTGTGTTTGTTGGTTACGGAGGCTATCAGAAAGGGTACAAATGTTATCATCCACCTACCAGAATGTACTATGTCACTATGGATGTTACTTTCTTTGAGGACATGAGTTATTTTTCCTCTTCGGATACAGCTCTTCAGGGGGAGCATTTATATTTTGAAGAGCTGTATTATGGAGAGGGGGAGGAATCAGAAGGAGGAGTGGAAGTCACACAAGCAGGAGGTATTTTGACGGATCCAGTTGAAAGCATCAGCTCATCATCTCCAGAAGCAGAAGCTCCAGACATCCAGACACCAGTTTCAATCATTGAGAATGCAGTTGAAGACACAACTGCCCCTCCTACCATCACTTCTACCCCTGACCCACAACTTCCTGGTCCTGAAGATCACTCATTTGAGGTATGTCCATCCACTGGTACTAGTAATAGTGAGTCTAATGTTGAGCAATATGTGTTACCAAATAGGACCACTCGCGGTCAATCAGCCAAAAGATATGAACCTACTCTTACATCCAGATCAAAATACCCCGTAGCCAATTATATGTCCACTAGGAGGTTGTCTAAGTCATATGAATCATTTGTGAATCAAATATCTTCTGTATCAGTACCTAACAGAGTGCAGGATGCATTGGGGGATCCAAAGTGGAGGAAGGCAATGGAGGAAGAGATGGAGGCGTTGCAGAAGAACAGTACTTGGCAACTTGTGTCTCCACCACAAGGCAAGAAGGCTGTAGGTTGTCGTTGGGTGTTTACTGTGAAACATAATGCAGATGGATCAGTGAATCGGTACAAAGCACGCCTTGTAGCAAAGGGGTTTACTCAGACATATGGTATAGACTACGATGAAACATTTGCTCCTGTGGCCAAGATGAACACTATTCGGGTTCTGCTCTCATTTGCCGCTAGTTTAAACTGGCCACTCCGACAGTTTGATGTCAAAAATGCATTTCTTCATGGAGAGTTAGCCGAGGAAGTGTACATGAGCCTTCCACCTGGGTATGTCGTTACTTCTCCTGGTGATTTTGTATGCAAATTGAGAAAGTCACTGTATGGTCTCAAACATTCGCCTCGTGCTTGGTTTGGAAGATTTTCACAATTCATGCGGAATGTTGGTTACAAACAGAGCAACTCAGATCATACCTTATTCCTCAAGCACCAACAAGGGAAGGTAACAGCTCTAATTATTTATGTGGATGATATGGTAATCACTGGCAATGATACTATTGAGATGGATAGACTGCAGAGACAGCTAGCCTCTGAGTTTGAGATGAAGGACTTGGGTGAACTTAAGTACTTCTTAGGAATTGAGGTAGCCAGGGGGAGAGAAGGGATCTACCTATGCCAGAGGAAGTACGTTCTTGACTTGCTGACAGAGACAGGTTTGTTGGATTGCAGACCTATTGATACTCCTATTGAGCAGAATCATTGTTTAGCTGAGTATCCAGATCAGGTACCTACTGATCGAGCTCGCTATCAGAGGTTAGTTGGGCGCTTAATTTATCTAGCTCATACTAGACCAGATGTTGCATATGCAGTGAGTGTGGTGAGTCAGTTCATGCATAACTCGAGTGAGAGTCACATGGATGCTGTTATGAGAATTTTAAGGTACCTGAAGTCAGCTCCAGGAAGGGGAGTGTTGTTTTCTAAACATAACAATATCCTTGAGGTTTGTGGCTTTACAGATGCAGATTGGGCTGGAAATATTACAGACAGGAAGTCAACATCAGGTTACTTTACATTTGTGGGAGGTAATTTGGTTACATGGAAGAGTAAGAAACAGAAAGTTGTGGCACGATCTAGTGCTGAGGCTGAGTATAGAGGTATGGCTCACGGAGTGTGTGAATTATTGTGGCTGAGGAATCTGTTACGTGATCTGGGTTTCAAACTCAAAAGTACTATGCAGTTGTATTGTGACAACAAGGCAGCCATTGATATATCACAGAATCCAGTACAACATGATCGTACTAAGCATGTGGAGGTTGATCGTCACTTTATAAAGGAGAAGCTAGATGCCAAAATTATTAGCTTTCCTTTTGTCCCATCTGAATAGCAACTTGCAGATATACTTACCAAAGGAGTTTCTAGGAAGGTATTTTATGACTCACTAAGCAAGTTGGGCATGATTGATGTGTATGCGCCAACTTGAGGGGGAGTGTTGCGTGAGTCATAGTTTAACGTTAGGAGTAGTAGAATATATTGTAATATATTGTAATTATTTCGTAGTTAGTACTTACCTGTTATATCCCTGTAAACTCCTTTATATACCTCCGCTGTGAGATGAATAATATCATCAGAAAATTCATTCTCTATATCTCGTCTTATTTGACTTTCAAGATTCAAATATAGAAATCGCTTGACTAGATTTTATTCTTTTGTTCTACGTTCAATTTGAGCTATATTTCTCATTGAGAATGATGTAGTTTTGGTTTGGTTTGATTTGATTCAGGACATTATCGTGAGGTGTACGTAGGCCATGGAAATCACTACTGCAATTTTCAAACAATGAGGTCTTTACCAAAATCTGCAGCTGAGGGAAGAAAATTAAACGAGGAATATTAGAGGGGTTGTTGTCAGTTATTGTAGAGAATAAGGATTATGTGGTTGAACATTTGTTTCTTTGTTATTGAATCAGCGGTGGTCCTTCTCAGTTCTGTTTAAAAAAAAAAAAAAAATATATATATATATATATATATATATATATTATTCTGTTAAAGGCACGACACCGGAAGCAATTGTGAGTGGCAAGTGGTGAATAAGATATTATTAGTCACAATGTTTGTAAAAATGTGGAACTGTCCTGATTTATTCATGCAAAGCGGAACCCATTACTTCCGCAAATGTGATAGATATATCGATCAATGCCCACGGCAGTAAGGCCGACAAGATCTTAACCGCGGCTAAGGGGACCAAAAGCCACCGATTTTGGTAGGAGCAGCTAACAACCACCATGCATACAAAAACAAAGAAACAACCACCACGCAAATGGAACGACGGTTATTAGAGGCAGCTAACACAGTCGGACTTTCCTCCTCGAATCGTCCCTCTATATATATATCCCGGAGTCTCTACACAGTCGATCATTCTCCAAGGCATGGGGTTGCGATCAGAGTGTTGTGTGACGGGCGCCTCCGGTTTCGTCGGCTCATGACTCGTCATGAGACTTCCAGAGCGCGGCTACACTGTCCGAGCCACCATGCGAGACCCTGGTCCCTCAATGAGTAGTAGAATTATATATGGATATGTTAGTTTGATGGATATATATCATATAATGAAATAATGTTTCTAACTGTAACAGCGAACATGAAGAAGGTGAAGCATCTTCTGGACTTACCGAAGGCAGCAGCGAACCTGATGCTGTGGAAGGCGGAGCTGGATGTGGAGGGAAGCTTTGATGACGCCATTAAGGGCAGCACCGTAGTGTTCCATGTGGCCCGCCTATTTCGAGTCCGAGGACTCCAAATCTATTGGCTTGGCCACATGGATCACTCCGGTGCAGCCCTTAATAGCTGTCGATTCTCAACTGACTAGGGACCTCAAATCTCAATGAAACCGAAAGTTGAAGAACGAAGCACTAGTATCTATGATGGGGAAAATTTCAGAAGTTATTTTAGAAGACAATTTCAGAGAGATATCCTTGTTATAACCTTGTACACTGCATTGCTTAATCTAAGCAATCAAGTTTTGTGGGATAAGGTTATTTTAGCCTCTTCAGAATTCAGATCAGACATGGATGTCTAGGACACTTATATCTCACCTACCGTTTGATTCAATAGCAAGAAAAGACAATCCCTTACTTTTAAATATGGTCTGGAGATCGCTTAGTTCTTAAGCATGGCATCTGCACAGAAATCATTTCAAACCTCCCATTCTCCCAATCCAAACTGGCATTTACACTGACTACAAATTTCAAAAGGCTGTTCGTTCTTTGCTGCAGCATAGTTTTCAGAAGAATTAACCAAATCCTATAGAAGTCCATGTTCCTCTGGAAACCAAGTTTTCCCTCCCATTCTAAGCTCCTTTTGTGTACAGCTGATGAGCAAGAAACCAGAACTCCTCCCTCAGCAGCTTTAGGTTGTGAAGTAGGTTTTGCACTTGCACCAGTTTCTGTGTCAGTGTCTTTGAAATTAACTTCTCCGTCATGTGGTTTTTCCTTATAGCACGAATAGACTCTTTCAGCTTTGATGTTACCAAACAAAAGCTCTGCGGCTTTGTTTTTGACCAGGAGTGGTGCATAATCCGAATCATCCCATACATATAACTGCAGTTGGATCATGAGAGACAGAATTGTTCAACGTGTATAAAAGAACATGTTGGAAAGCAATTAGAACTATGGACAAAAATGTAGGAATTAACATGGTTTCATGCATGTGGCATCAACTGATCCATTGTAGAAGCACAAAATGCTGTTCAATTACAAAAAAGGGTAAAACTCAAAAAATCAAATCAGTGGGAAACGAAACCCTACCATGAAAGGCCTGTATATGAGGCTTATAACATGAAGGCGGTTCGAGCTTTCCAAACAGTAAAGGGCAGCTGCATTTTGCTTAGACGTGTTTTCACTGCAATAAAAGAACACCAAAACATTCAACATTCACATTCAGTAATCAAAAGTCATGGGAGCAAAACATAAGCTGTATCCAATGCTCCGATCCATACCTATTGGCCTCCAAGGGGGAACCACATATCCGGCAACCTGTACAAATAAGATGTCTTACCAAACCAGGATCTCCTTTTTTACACAGTCTCCTACTTACAAACATGTCTTCCTTGTCACACAAAGACTCGCATTCAGCTCGTGGCATAAAAATTTCGGCAACAGATGCATCAAACACTGCCTTGCAAGAATTAGTTACATGTGATAACCGCGAAACTGAACAACAATCCTCAGGTTTTTTACTCTCTTCTGGCAGCTTCCAGTTCCTCGGGAATTGCCTCTGCTGCAGCTGAGAGCCGCGGAACTGACGAGTGTTGCTCTTCTTCACCCATTCTACTACCTTTCTTAGCTTCTCCTTGGCAGCTATCCCAACTCGACACCCCTCTATCAACTCATCCACACCTAAACATCGCAAAACACAAATTTGTAACCTCAAAGTTTAGGAAAATCTCACATGTTATGGTCAACTATTACCAATTTTTCAAGCTCTTAGTAAATTTTACTTGCCTTTGGTTAAAATGGATTCATAAGGATGAAGTAGACGGTGTACAGACGACTGTGTCACGGTTTTAGCTTCAACAACATCACGATATTTTACCATCTTCACATCTGAATCAATTAACCAAAAATAAATTAATTTGACTGAAAATTGAGAATTACAGTAGTGAACTAAATTTTTGCAGCGTTCTCACTTTGTAACAAAACGACGTCGCCGTAGACGGCCATGGATCCCATTTGCTTTTGCCATAGCGATACGGAGAAGAACGGCCTCGTTTCGTCGCCGACCTGGATGTCGGTCCGGATTAATTCTCCGCCGTTGGATAATTTATACTTGGAAACACGAAATCCCAATTTTCAGCATTAATTGAAAACGGAGGAGAGAAAAACGACACGGCGGAAAGAGGGGCATATACCTGAAGAGGAGTGATTCGGTGGATGAAGACGACCAGCTGAACGAAGTCGCCGATGTGAACCTCCGCCTTCGACAGGTCGATTAGCGGTCCGTACCATCCGATCGCTGACGTCATCCTCTACTTTGCCGCGAAACACTGTTTGGCTGCGCCATTGTTCATCTTGACTCTCTATTCGAATCATTCTAAAGTTGTGAAGGAAAGGGGGGATTACTTTGCATTGAAATTCCTCTTATGCCCTCGGCTCTAACTCGCATCTCAGATGGTATAATTGATTTTTATTGGAAATATTCTAACAATAATTAAACATCAAAATTTCATCCATCCATCGGGTCTGTCAAGTAGAACACATTTTTAAAATGTATGCTTTACTGATGATATGCTTTAGTGATGATGAGACTATGACACGACAAAATTTCAGAAATAAACTCATTAATATGGTTTTGAACTGCTTTATTAATGATGAAACTATGACACAGAAAATTTAAGAAGTATAAGCATTAACATGATTTAGAAATATCAGGGGGAGAACAAAATATGTCAAATTTATCCAGCAATCTTTCTTATTGAAATTCCTCTCTGCCATAATTTTGCTATTGGTGAAAGTATAAATTTTACTTGTTGAAGAGTTTAAGAGCTGATCCAAGTAACAGACCTCAAATTGCATGTGGTACGTTATAGAATCCCTAATCGAATCCCTTCAGAAATCATTCATGAAACAGACATACAAGTAAATCAAGCCGTAATTCACCGGAAGTTTCATTTCATATTATCAGATGAGAGATAATATCCTCTTATTCAACCGGGTATAGCTAGCCAGTCACTCATTTAGTCACTCATGACTGGCTAACACATACCTAATACCTGAAACAAAGATACCAAATCATAACCACCAATCCTGGCCACCCAAAGCCAAAAACATTATTGGGCTACAATCCAGGAATAACACAAGAAAATTACATCACAAAGTATTGGCTAAGAAACTTGGCGTTTGCGCCAGACATGGGCGCATCTTGACCAAGCTCAACACAGATGGAATGGAAACCGGCCAATAAAAACAGGGGCCTATTCCAGCATCAAAAGCAGCACTGTCAAAAACGGCTGCTATAAGCCAATGCCACAACCACCCCCACCCTTACCTACACCTCTCCAACCAAAACGATTCAGCATCAAGCAAACCCATAGAGCATCAGCAGATCTGAAAAAACATCATTTATTATTATTATTTTCTTCTAAAACCCTATTTTCCGACTATACACTAATTTTGTATCTACAACAGAACTAGTCCATTGCCCTAAGAAAGCCCTGTCGACAAGTTTCATCCAAATGCAGCAAGTATATCAACCCCATTCAAAACGCCACCTCGACAGCTCCATTCTGAAACGGGCAACCAACTCAAAGCCACAATCTAGCAGAGGTATGAACTCATGTACAGCCTTGCCCCAATATCAACAGGTCCATCATCCCCACCAACTGCATGAAGTACCACAGGAATCGTTGAAAGAAGACGCACTGTGAGAGGAAAAACCATGGGCTCAACTTCACTATTCAAAGAGCAACCATTGCAGCTGGGCTCATTTGAACTCTTTCCAGCTGGACTAGGTTCAGCTTGGAGGTCATAAGGACTAACAATCAATGCCGCATCTTCAAGCGCCCTCCATTTACCAGGACTGCCTCTCCTGAATGCACGCCTATCAGTACCTAAAGAAAGTACCAACGTGGATGTAGCATCTAGCCACTCTACCATCAAGCCTTCAACTTCATCATAATTAATTCGACGTTCAACCTAAAAGAATATAGGAATAGAAGTTGGTTGCATGGGCAATTTTCAAAACAATAGTCCTTATATAAAAGAATAATTAAAAAAAAACTTTAACAAAAAACCTACGGCAGAAAGATACTTACAGCAAGCTTTTGGATATAAATGGACATGAATCTAGGTCCCAGACCGATTACTCTTGCTTCTGAGAGTAAAATCTGCAACCAGAAAAAAAAAAAAAAAAATTAAGCAGATGACCAAATACTGAACATCAGAAGTGCAAGGCAAATGAGAGCAGTACCAATACAATATACAATCAATAGAAAGATTAAAAGTAGCTGCTATGGTCACTATTGGATCACCAAGACAACACCAAATTGATACAAGATAAAGGCACATATATTCATCTTGACACAAATTTAAGAACCACAACTAGATTTGCTGGTGATGAAAATGAGAGGTAAAAACTGAAAACTATTACCAACTACTCCTCCAGCTAAAAACATACTACAATGAAGACATGGATCTAATATTTCCTCTTCTTTTTTGGCGGAGATGTTAAACGGGTTGAAACAATTTAATAAACTTGTAACTATGTGGGGGGCCTTCTAAAGAGGAAAAAAAAAACTACCAATATAAACCCATCAACGTATAAATAAATAAAATAAAGCAATACCAGCTCTAGCATCATATCAAGCCATGCATTGCAATATCATTAACCAACCAAAAATCAAGGTACCATGAAAGAAAAGGAAAACGTAGTTAAATATCATACCTCCTTTTTCTTCAGCAGGGACCATATGTGGAGCTTATCACAAGCATCCTTGACATGTCTACTGGCCAGCTTTCTAACATTGCAATGAGCAGCAACACCAGTAAGCAACTCTGTATTGGGAACTCTATGCTTCATTGCTGCAGCTAATAATGCTTCCTGAGTTTCCCTAGATTCAGCAGCATCCTTATCAAAATGAACACCAGTGAAAAACCTCATCTTAAATTTGTCTCCCCTGTTCAAGTTATTCAACAATCTCTGATGTTCCAAACATAACTCCTCAGCCTCTATAGCAGCAGCCAGTGTGCGATGCACTACAATATCAGGATACCGGCGTAGTGGTGATGTGAAATGAGTATACAGAGGAATAGCCAATCCGTAGTGACCCCAATCATTTTCTTTGTGTTTCAATTCCCCACTACAAAAGTAAGTAGCCAGCTGCATAGGTTTTGTAGCATAATTCATGAGAATATTAAACAGAACAGAATCATCCTTGAGCTTTTCCCTAATTCTCTCCAGTGACTGATGGAAACGACCAGAAGAAGAAGTATCCAACTCTAAACCATGCTTGGAACAAAATGCTTCAAATTCTTTAAGCTTGCGCATATTAGGCTCTGGGTGCCTCCGCAGTAGTGCACTGTCAGGGAAAGCTCTAGATATGACTTCAGCCGCTGTTCTGTTTGCTAACAGCATAAACTCCTCCACAAGAGAATTTGATTCCTTCCTTTCGGAAAACAAACTATCATATGGATCTCCATATTCATCAAACAGAATAACAACTTTGGAGTTATCAAGCTGAAGGGCACCATCACTAAACCTCCTCTCCTTCAAAGTTTTGGAAACTTCATAGAGGTTCTTAACAGATCTAATTACATCCGACCATTCAAATTGGCCATGTATCTGAGGACAAACGTCTTTGAAAGCGTCAAAACTTTCAGAGTTAAATTTGCCATCAATAATATCCTGAGCATGCTCAGAAGAAAGCTTGCAACATGATCTTATCACAGTCCGGCCAATCCATCGATCAACAACATCCCCAGCATTATTGAGGTCCAAGAAAATTGAAAACGAAAGTCTCTCTGCTCCTGGATTAAGCGAACCAATATTCTCTGAAAGCAAAGAGGGTAACATAGGTATTTTGCAATGTGTCATATACACACTTGTTGATCTAGATTGAGCTTCTTCATCTAAGGGTGTGTCAGGTAACACAAAATATGACGCATCAGCAATGTGGATACCAACTCTGGAAATACCGTTAGAAAAATTCTCAACAGAGAGAGCATCATCCAGATCGGTGGCAGTGGAAGGATCAATGGTGAATATGCACAAATTTCGAAGATCCTTTCTAGATTGAAATTCCTCCCGAGGCACTTCCCATGGGAGACGAGGAAGACAAGAAAGTGATTCAGGGGAAAATTCAGATGAATTAATCGCATTTTCGAATAAGATTGCTTCAATGTGAGGCTGTACTTCAGTTCCATGTCCAAAAGCATGTAATATTAAGGCTTGTGGAGCAAGACTTTCTTCACCCCATTCATCAACTCGTGCAGAAAACAACTCCTTTTCAATTGTTTCATCACCATTCTCCAATCTTTTCTTGATTGCATCAGGCAGATTTCTTACAAGGACCACCATTTTTGGAAACCTTGGGTCAGTCGGTGTCATCTGGATGTACTCATGGTCAGAGTATGACAAACTTTTGTTCTTTTTCATGTCTTTTCTGCAAAATTCCCTGTAAGAAATCCACTTCTTAACGTTTAGAAAACCTATGATAGCATCTCGACGTTTAGACCTCTCAATGATAGCAACGACCCTTCCAGTTGGTCGTTTTGAAGGGAATGAACTGATGATGGCACACATCCTCTCGACTGGAGTTTTAACTACATTCTGCTCACTAGAAGAACCTGCTTGGGAAGAATCTGAAGCCAATTGGTACTTTCCAGCAGCATGATCACAACAAGATTGTCCAATTGGCTCTGAATGAGTAGAGTCACGCAAATACGTGCCTTCCTCAGAACATAATCCCAGCTCAGAAAGCAGATAACTTGTGCGACTATCATACTCACAATCCTCATCTACCTTGGCTTTACCTTTGCAGTTATAACCAACTGCAGTATCTTCTAGATTTAAGTTAAGGTCCTCAACTGGCGCAGAACTCTTACAAGCGCCAGCAGATCCCTTCATCCTGGTCCATAATGGTAATGGATCAATCTTAATCGCAACAATGTCTCCTTCAACCTACACATAAAAAGTGAATACAAAGCAATTATGATATCTATTCCAGCGAAAAAAGCATGGTGGAAAAAGAATACACATAAAGGTCACAACGGCAACATGTGTAACACTATACGCAGAGAACTAGCAAGTGTGTCAGACAAATAAGCAATTGTACAGAAAGCTAGCAATTGTACAGAAAGCCTTCAATCCAAGTAATAATGCAGACTGTATGTATTATACAGGCAACTATAACAAGTATGTGCTGAAAACTTGAAAATAAACCAGACTTACAGCTCTATTCTGCTCGGCTAGTCCACCAATGAGAACATCTGTAGGCACTCCATCAATTTTGCAATAGGCCTACCAGCAAAGAACACGGTAAAAGTTATGAAGGAGCTTTGAGAAATCATAGGCCAAATGTATAAACATATAGGAACAGATCACAAACCTCAAATCTGTTGTGTGCGTTGACGCGAAACAGAGCTTTAAAAGTATCACCTTTCTGAAATCAGAAAACGAATGAGTCGAGCTAATTAGTTTCTTCAGCAACAGATTCATACAACTTTGAACAGGCTTGTACAAAATGTGTAAACAACACATAACATACATCGAGACTCCACAAACATACCTGTAGAGCGTCATTAACATCCTCCATGGACCAGTGTGGAGGAAAATACTTTCTTTGAGAATAGTCCTCAAAATGCTGAGGAGGGGAACCCTTGTTTGTAAGGATTCCTGGTGACCCTCCACAGGCAGCTGGTTCAGAACAAGATTTTGCAAACATTTTCCCACCAAAATCAGATGGGAGCAGACGTTGATTTTCGGGACTTTGCACATCAAGGGATTCAACAATGTGCATCGTTGGCAAAGAACTGAAAGCCAAGTTAGATGCTTTAGTTAATCCCTGCTCATATGGGGGACTCGTCCCTAAGTGGTGTTGCTTCAAGGCTGTGGTTACATGATTTGCCATTGTTCCATTTCCTAAGCACTCAGGGTGACGCTTCACCATGCAACTCATTAACTGAACTACACGATACTATTGAAACAAGAAAAACAATGATATGTCAGTACCAATAAATAGAACAAACAGAGACACAGCAAACAAGTATGAGTCAAATCATGCCGCTTCTTTACCCGGGCACAAGGAACACCATAAAGTAAATAAGAAAAGAAGAACCATAACAGCAATTCAGGAAATAAAAGAAATCACCATTCAGCTCCCTATGTAACTTTTCGGCATAATAACGTCTTAAAACTGATACAACTAGTGATTAACTTGGAATGTCCAGGATAAATTCAGTCATCTACTACGGCTTAGATTACACAGTATCCAAACAGCACATAATGTGTTACTAATACCAAATTACCAATACCCTGAATCACCTTTATGTCTAAATTAAGTAGTCAAAGCTGTAGTAATGTAAAACCAGTAATCAAACTCATACCAAAAAAGTGCGATATCCCAAAAAGCAAGGAAATACAAACCTGATGTGGAGGGGTTTTGCTTAGGTCGCCGATTGCGGGGGCGCCGCTTCTTCTTCTCCTTATCACCATCTTCAACCCTGTCAACAACGGCTTCTACAACCGCGGCTTTCATAATTTAATACCAAAAAGAAAAAAAGAAAAAAAAATCCAATCTCCGAAACACAGCGAAGAGAAATCGAACAAAACGATCGGAGAGATAAGTAGGAAAGATAAAATATGGAATTCAGATCTTCGGTGAAGGATCTGGAGTAGAATCGAAGCGTCTTCTTCCGATTGGTAAAAAATATACGGAAGAATCCGATCGGAAACAAAGGAAAGAATGAAACGGTAAAAAGAAAAAAGAAAAAAAAATTGGAAAAAACGGAGAGGGAGAAACAAGAAAAAGAGAGGGGGAGAGGGAGTTAGGGTTTTATAAGAAAGTGAGAGAGAGAGAGAGAGGGATTTGGTGGTGGTGGAGGACAGAGGTGGGGAAGAGGGAAAAGGACGTGGGGATTGGTCGGCGGTGTTAAGTAAGACGTGAGGCGCCGACTTTCGATTCCTTTGCTTTGTCTTTCCCTTTTCTTTTCTTTCTCTATCGGCCATTCGGCCTAGACCAGACTATCTATCCCCTCTCTTCTTCTTTTTTCTTTTGCTTTTTTGCTTTTCTTTTTCTTCACTTTTTCGCTCTCTTTTTTCTTATAAAATTGGTTCTTGCACTTGTTTGATGCAAAGAAGGATGATGACTCAGGATCGAAAAAATTATGACATTTGAAACATGTTTTTATTAAAAAAATATATTATCGATTTGTTATAATAATTTTTAATATAACTGTAACATACGACACATTTAAATTGAATGAAACTAGATGCGATTTTTCCTTAAAGTATGAGGTTGGTCATTCGCTAATTGTGCTCGTCTTTGATTCTTTTGTATAGGGGTTTGAGAATTGAGCTAGCATTTAGTTTAGATACTCAAGCAATTTTACTGAAGTTATAATTGTGTCTATTTCGCATTCTGCCATGTATGTGGAGGTTGAGGCGATGCATGGTGGGCTACTTGTTGTCATATATCAACAGTGGAGCGAAGTTGAATTCAACGGTGATAGTGTTCCAGTGCTAAATGCCTGGGCTAAAGATGATGAGGACTTGTCTGAGGTTGATGTTATTCTAAATAATTGTAAATTTTATTTTCAAGCATTCAATTTTGTTTTACTTAGACATGTTTACCGTTAAGCAAATATTGTAGTGCATAGGCTTGCACACTTGTTAGTACATCATTTTTGGATGAATTTTGGATAGGTAATACTCCTTACGTTATTCATGATATCTTTACAAATGACGGTTGTAGTTCTTTACAAGGTCCAAGCTCTATATCCGTCTTGATATACCATTCTAACATTAATAATAACACAGAGAGGAGATTCACCCCTCCAACCTAATTGGAGAAAAGGGCAAGGAAAATAATAATAATAATATTATATTATTATTATTGTGCCTATTGAGGCTGCATCTTATATGATCCTTATTGATGATGTTCATTTGTTTTGCATTTGCGCTCGTTTCTCAAATATGAGAGCTGAAACCTAGTATCAAGACCTCTCATGGCTAAAGTCTTATTATTATTATTATTATTATTATTATTTTAACACATGACTAAAGTATTAGTGGACTATTCCCGTTATTCAAAAGCGAACAGACATTGATATTTTGTTGTCCTTAAGATGTAAAAGATTAACTAAGAATTGAGATATACTCTGATGATATACAAATATTAATGCGGGTCACACTAACCCTAATTGTCAGATGTTAAACTCTTTATTTTGATCGTAACAATATAAAATCCTAGCTCAAACTCAAGCCAACGGCCAAAATCAATTAGCTGCGAGTTTCCAATGGTCACTAAATGTCAAATCACTAGATGCCCAATAACATTTCCACAAGCGCCCCGATTCGCCAAAAGTATCCATACACAGAGTTGTAGTTAATTGTTGTAATCGTAATGATGTATGTTATAGAAGGGATTTGAAAAGTTTAGCTAAATTCAAAGATTTTTTTTTACTATAGTTTGTTTAAATCTGATACTATCATGGATTCATTTTTGGACTTTCGGCTGATGAGATGGTTACCATTGATTATTATAGAAAATATAGAACAGATCAGGCACCAGCTTTTTATCTTTTACAGTGGAGCTGGCACGATGCCATCATCTATAATACAAATTTGACTACATTGTGTCCTCCATTTATGCTCAGCTAGCTTCCATTGATGCTCCTTATCTTGAAGGAGTTGCAGTTCCACTTCTTTTCGAGCTAGTGTATAAACATCAGATCATGCCGCAGATATTATGAGGCTCAGTGCTTGCTAGTTTTTTTCCATCAACCATGTACCTCGTTGAAAGAATAATGGCTTATTTGACATGATTAAGCATAAAGTGATAGAAAGGTAATAGGAGAGAATATACTTTGCTTAATAGGTCTATTTACTTCTCTGATATCTTTATTTGTACTTTGATTTTGGATCACGCTTTATCTGTACTCCATATCCATTTTTTTGTTAAGAGAAAGAGAGACAAAGACAAAAAAATTATTCTCTAATGGTCATTGCACGTGGATTTGTTGAGATAATTGCTAGGACAGGCATTTACTATACATGAAGGTGTGTTATTTCATTTGATAAATGTGGCAAAACTGTGACATTAAAACAATGACTATATAGTGAGACGATCAACTGTTTTAGTTAAACTCGAAACCTTCTATTTAATAATTTATACAAGTCAATGTTAAAGATGTTGTGAATTTATAATCACGACGAATGATCTGAAAAACAAGTTAGTCGACATGTTTTATTTGTTGACTCGAAGGAGGTCATACTATATTAATTTAAAGGGCTTATATCGGAGAGATGCAAAATGCATCTAAAAGGAAAAATCAACAATCACGAAAATAAATGCAACAATTACATTGAAGTTACATGGAAATAAAATATAACAAAAGCACAAATGCAAAGTTGTTTTTATCACTACGAAATTGTGCAGTGAATTTTGTAATCGATGATATGACTATTCATGCATATCTAACGCCCGTAATGACGAAAGTTAATCTTGCAAATAATTAATAAAGAGTAACCTTCCAGCAAAAGATTGAAGCCAACCAAAGCTTGCAAGACTCATATCGGGAAATGTACCGGACCAAGTATGGCTAAATGTTACGATGAGCATCTTGAACAAGGTGTGGTTCAAGTATGACGCGAACATGACGTAGCTGGTGTAGTAGGCGCCAACGCAGATGGCCACGTGTCATGTTGGGATATTTGACAGTGTACGGTTGTGTCAGAATGTGGTCATGTTGGCTTCTAATCCCTTACGACTAAGAGAAAGACTTGGGTGGGGCACCCGCACCACGTGGCAATGCGGCAGACCAATCACTGCCTAGCAGGGGGGTCTTTTGGGTATTGTACATTTAGAGAGCAGGGATATTTTCGGAAGAGAGAAAAACAATTATTTGTTATGATTGGGTGGCCCTAAAACCACGTGGTGGGGAAACCCCCACCTAAGAATTTCTCTACGACTAAATATCATAACTCCGGTTCTCAAACCCAATACCAATAAAAATCATGAGTCTAATCCTAGTGCAATAATTGGAGAGGATCTCATCATCCTAATAAAGAAATTGAATTTAAAACCTGATATTCAAGTATTATTGGATTTGGTTTAAATAACGCTTTTAGATTTCTCCAATATTTTAAGAATATTACGTGAATGAATGAAAAAGACTTTGAAACCTAGTCAAGTTGAGAGGTTTGATCTCACGTCCACATTATTAATTAATGAAAATGGGAAGAAATTAAAGATAGCATTGTGATGAAACTGTTACACTAACTATCAGTTCCTAAAAGAAATTATATATACTAAAGCATCACTTGAAAATTGTGTAAACAAAAATACGTGTTCATGTGTTCATATGCCATCGCCCATCGGTGATAAAATCAGATGAGAATCCTTATGGAGACGGTGTTGATGGCAACACACCACTAACTTTAGATATTTTTTAGTAAAAAAAAAAAAGACATAAACTTTTTAAGAAAAATGTCAAGATTTCGATTGCCAAATAATATACGTAATAAACTACATGAAAACGTATTTCGGGTGAACTAACATGTCACCATCCCAAATGTGTTTGCTTGTAAGTAGATAAAGAGGACTCTCGGGATGTTGCAATATTAAGAAAATAGGAGTTCAAGCCTCCCATATTTATGCCAAAAGAAAAAAGAAAAAAGAAAAAGGAAAAAAACTCCTTTTTGTTTCAATCGAGGCATTTTCCTCTTGGGTTGCATTCCAACCCAATACCAAGAATAATTCAAATTGGGCTCATCAGAAAAAAAAGCTCCAATCGGTCCAAATTTTAGCCCAACCCTAATGGCCCATCACTCCCTATATTTGTAAACCCTAGTTACAAACTCCTTTATTTTGCCTATGCGCTTCTGCCTCCTCCTCTCTCAGCCGCTCTAGCTCTCCAGTCTCCTCCAACACCTTCTTTCTCCTATCCTCTCAGCCATGGCAGCCGCCGTCGAATCAGCTCCCATTTCCCAAGAGCAAATTCTGCCTCACAACGACGTCAAGCTCTTCAACCGCTGGAGCTTCGACGACGTCCAGGTCCGTATAAAACCCCTCACTCTTTTCACTCATTCTTGTTTGCTCACACACGCCTTTGAATCTGTTTGATGAATGAAATGCCGAATCTGTTTTCAGGTGAGCGACATCTCCCTGCAAGATTACATCGGCGTCGCTCAGGCGAAGCACGCCACCTATGTGCCTCACACTGCTGGCAGGTACTCGGTGAAGCGGTTCAGGAAGGCTCAGTGCCCAATCGTCGAGAGGCTCACCAACTCTCTCATGATGCACGGAAGAAACAACGGCAAGAAGCTGATGGCGGTTAGGATCGTCAGGCACGCAATGGAGATCATCCATTTGCTCACTGACCTCAACCCTATTCAGGTCATCGTCGACGCTGTTGTTAACAGGTATATAAGGATTGCCATTGTGATTAGGGTTTAGGGTTTGGGCTTATAGCATTTTTAGTATTGAAGGCATTGTGTGTTAATATGTGTGGATATTTTGTGGTGACAGTGGTCCTAGGGAAGATGCAACCCGAATTGGGTCTGCTGGGGTTGTGAGGCGTCAGGCTGTTGATATTTCACCGCTCAGACGTGTCAATCAGGCCATATATCTGCTGACTACCGGGGCTCGTGAGTCAGCATTTAGGAATATCAAGACGATTGCAGAGTGCTTGGCTGATGAGCTGATCAATGCAGCTAAGGGGTCCTCTAACAGGTACTGAGCATGGAGTGTCCTTTTTTGTTTTTGACTGACTGGCATGCTTTAGTGTGATTGATTTGATTTGCTACACGTTTTTTTTTGCTCATAATGAGTGTGTTGTGTGCAGCTATGCTATTAAGAAGAAGGACGAGATTGAGAGAGTTGCCAAGGCCAATCGTTAAGGTGCTCCAGAGAACAATGATGCTACAATGGGAGAGTTTTGCTCGCATTCTTTTCTTTGTGCTTTATTTAGACTGTCTATTGAGATTAGATAATTCATCCATTTAGATTGGATGCTTTAAATTAAATGGCTGAATGTTTTGGATGACTTAAATTTTGTTTATGTTGAGTTCATTTGAGCTGTGACAATGTTGAGTCTCTTTATAGGTTTTAATCTACTGTCTGTTTACCCAATTGCCTTTCTTCCATTGTTGTGTTTGTTTTATTATTATCGTTATTATTATGCCTCTGTTAGCACTATCTATCATTGCATTTGCTTTTGAAAAAGTAATCTGGTATGCTGGTTGCCTCATTAGCCTTGGATTGTTAATGCCGTGGCTCTTTATCACATTAAACTTAGTTATTTGTCAGTTGATCAAACTAAGCTTTCAAGTCTTGCAGTTAAGCTTTATATTTGTTACACTAATAGAAGCATAGGGAAGCGTACTAGGGTGGTCAGTTAGGGGCTATTGATGATTAGTTCCAGCAGCTCTAGTTAGAGGACCCCTTTGTAAGGAAGTAATTACTTCCAACTTAATGACACCAAAATGCATGCAGGTACATAATCCCTTATGCTTCCTTAAGTTGGTGTCATTAATTTGAAGTAATTGTTTCCTTACTGATGAATTCAATAATTAGTTTCAGGAGCTCTAGTTAAGAGTATCCTTCATAATCCAAATAAAGCTTGCTTTCACCAAGAGCATTGCTGTGGCTGGTCTTTGCAGAAGCCTGTCAACAGGAATGATTTAGTAATTTGTTTACAAAGTCTAGAGTCAAATGAACAAATTTATGATTGAGTTCTTGAATCCACTGAAGTTCCAGCAGTAGAATTCTGTGGACCTTGGTTAAGGTATGGTGGTGAGAGTTGTTTTGTCTTTTCTCCACCACGGTGAAGGTCTGACTTAGGACTCTGGAGTCTATAATATTTCCATGTAAGTTTTTCAAAGTAAAGAGAGCAAGGTTAAAACACTTTTGCAGATGATGTTTTACACTTGATCTCTGAACTTCAGGTAAGTTCAATGTTGACAAGCTATCAACTGATGCAATTTTGTTTGTACATCTTTTCACACTTTCCTCTTTATTAGTAGCACAGGGGAAAACTCTTGAATTTTTTGAAGTTTTGTGACTTTATTAAAACACAATTGCATCCTTTAAAAAAAAAAAAAACAAACAAACAATTGCATATGATGGTTTACACTTGATCTCTGAACTTCAGGTAAGTTCAATGTTGACAAGCTTTTAACTGATGCAATTTTCTTTATATATATATTTTTTTTAGCGGTGGGGGGGTATTTTTTTTTTTTTGTTTTTTGGGGGGGGGGGGGGTGTTGGGCTTATATCTAGCCCAGTTTCTTAGCTGTGTTGCTTCACAGCTTTGTCCCACATTTTTCATTCTTTGGTTTTTCCCAATTTCAGAAACACTTGAATTGTGACATTTACTTAAAATGTCAATGATCGTACAAGTCTTCTCTTGAGACAAAACTGTGATCAATTTCTAAATTCCGCAGAAATTTTCGTTTCTGTTGTGCTTTCTATTGGTTGAACCATGTGTGAAAATGACAATAAAACATGTAACACATGAGAATGCTAAATAATAATACTTGCTTAAGTGTATTCAAAAATATAATACTAGCTCAAGTGACCTCTTCATTTGACAATTTGGCAAGCAATTGGCCAAGTGAAAAACAATGGGAGCTGGCTTTCGCATCACTCACCACGTAAAAGTCGTAATCCAATTATTTAGCTTTTTAATGTTTGGATTATTTCCCTACATAATTGAACAGATTCACGTTTGAAAACTTTATCATTTATATACATTCCTACTTGTCTTATCAGGCCCGGTATGACATTTTTGAAAATGGCTTTAAACTTCATTGTTGATGTGCAAATGTCACGTTGTCCGTACGGACAGCTTTTACCCCTACAACTCGTCTACTTCACTAATTGGTCCAACTTGGCAAGCTGATTAACCTAATCGTTTCAACCGGATCTTATTCTTACCAAATTTATTCTGTTTTCTGAACGGTTTATCCTAGTGACGTTTTATCGAGTCTTAGATGAATTCGTGCTTGACATGCAACTTATTTAAAAATTGTAACTTAATAATTTATTTCAAAAAGAGGAGTGAAATTCACACTCTTCATTTTACAACACTCCTCATTTTACAACCTGCACTCTCTCTTTCCCTTTTTGTTTGATATTTTTATAAAATGACAAAATTAAGTTACTAAGGACAGAAATTTTAGTTACTAGAAAATGAAGCATGAAGTTTGGATTGTAATATGAAGAGTGTGAATTTTACTCCAGTTAAAAAATTGATTTTTCAGAGTTTGAATTTAAGGTTTTGGTGGAGCTCAAACCCTCAAGACAAGAGCTCATCAATTGGTCAATAGTCAAGCAATAGGTAGAATAAAAGCACCTTTAGCCCATTTTGAATCTTGCCTCAAGTATTATGAAGAGTATGTTTTTTTTTATTTGATCAGATAAACAACTCAAATACTATAACTAATTTTTTGTGAGTCGAACTCATAACTTGCCTCTTACGAAGGGGAGACTATGTCACTAAATCAAATGGTACTGAAAGTGGATAATATGTTTTGTTCTTTAAACATTAATTTTAAGTTGTTTAATGTAATTTTTAAATCTATTTAAACTATTTTTCTTTATTTATTAAATAATACTAGCAGAGCTCACCCACTCTGTGCGTTTGGAGAAATTAAAGGTAGTGGAAAAGCTTTTCATATAACTAACTCACTTTTAATTCTATTCATTTATTTTCTATTTTGCAATTACTATATTATCTATATTAATTAATTATATTTCATAGTTTTTTAATATATAATAGGTTAAATTGGTAAAAAATTTCAGTTTTGGAGAGCAAGCTCTCTTCTCTTAATAATAGTATAGATAGATAAACTCAAAACTTGCTAAAATAGAAAAAATTGATGCAAAGATACTTTAAAAATAGCAAACTAAAATTATTTAGTGATTGAAAAATAGCTAGCTTTGCTAAATAGTAAATACACTCTAAATACTCCAACTATGGCAGTGTTGCATCTAGTTGCTCCGGCTTTAACTTCAACCTAACAACAGTAATGGCTTTTCTAAATGATGCACGGCCTCATCCATGCTCTGCCAATTAGGTCAACCTTTCTGTATTGCAATTTTATGTGCGACTTGCTCACTTTTCTTCTATCCCGACCGCCTTCTATTGAAGTCATCATCATAGAATGGAAGCTATTGATTTCTCCTTACCCCCCAACGTCTCATACTGATCTGAGAAACTCATAAATGTGGGAAATGAGGAGTACTGACTTTGTTTCTTCTGACCAAATCTATGCAGTGGTACTGGAGCAAGCACAAGCTTTGAAAACATTGACATTTGGATTTTTGAAAAGACATGCCAGTTGACCTCGAGCAAAAAGAGAAATGCAAACCCTTTCATTGGAGGTCAATGGTTATGCAGCTGGGTCCTCAAACTCTTGTTTGTGTTTGCATTGTTCTTCGTTTAGGGTTTTAAACATTCGGAACTTGAAATCTCAATTTTTTAGGTCTCGGTTTATTGAAACAACTTACGTTTACTCTCGATCGAGAACTGATTAGCACCGAAAGCTACAATACTAGAGTAACCTATTTCAAACCGGGTGTGGGATTAGCACCGAAAGCTACAATACTAGAGTAACCTATTTCAAACCGGGTGTGGGAGGCTCAGAGCACATTCATTAGAAAATCGGAGATAATTAACTGTCATTACGAATTTTCTAATGATTGATTAGTGTTGGTCAGCATATCTAACTGGTGTGGGATGAATGAGTTGTCTCCCGGATTTGAAGGAGATCGAAATCATTTTAAGGATACTGAATCTCTAGGGTAATGATATTAAAACTTCACCAGCGAACTTTCAGCCAAGGTTGATGTCATTATATCAGGGACCCTGGCTTTGGTGGCTATGGGAGACTAGAGAGTGAGAATTGCCAACCATCACTTGTATTATATAAAAGGGAAGAAGGGACAAACGTGTTGCTATATACCCAATATAATGAATCGAAAACCTAGTCAATGCTCACCTCTTAAGATACACTGCATTTGTTCATCTTGATCTGCATCATTCGGATGACAATGAACCTAGCTGCCTTGATCCAGCATACCATGATACACTTGCACATCTTTAACATGTGTAATCATTTAAAGGATGAATCTTAAAAATACACTTCAATATTTGTTTTAGTTATTCCCAATATAATTTATATGATTAAATATGTATGTTGTTTATTGCGCTGAATATGACTCATATAAATTGAAATTGCTAATACTGACAAAATGTGATTTCTACACTGGATACGTCAAGTTTTGCTGATTGAGATTTACATCATTTGAAATTACTACTACGTCTAACTAGCTTTGACTCATCTTCGTCACTTCAAAATATTTCTTCCTTGGTGTTCAAGGAAGAGTTGAAGACAAACCTCCATTGAAACCCTAAACCTATTTGATCGTACTACGAGTGAGGATGTTACTTCCCTAACCGACGAACCAGAGCTCCCATTTGAGAAGAGCATGAACTTGATAACCACCCATCGTCTAGTAATCTCAACGAAACCATCCCAATTGATCAATACCAGTCACCCAATTTTCCAATCAAACAAAAACTCACTTCAATTTCCCAATCCCCCACTCCCTTTCTTCACATTACAATCTCCAACTCGCTCCACCAACTCACTATTCCTCCGAGTCCACTCACTTTTCCCGCCTTCCCACAACTCCTCTCCAAACCCCTCCAAAACCCAACACATTCCTCAACTTCTCCTCCTCTTCGCATTCTCTTCACTCCTCCTCTGCCTCCGCCTCTTCTCCGGCGTCTTACTCCCCGATTTCCCTCGCCGGTGGCAAACTCTCGTCGCTTTTGCTCCAAAAGCCCAAGCCGAAACCAGCACCTATCCCCCGCACGTGTGGCGAGCCATTGTTGCTTATGAGGACAGAAGGTTCTTTAGCCATTGTGGGATTGACCCAGTTGGGCTTGCCCGCGCAGTGGTCTCCTTTTCCGCTCTTGGTGGTGGCAGCACAATCACCCAGCAGGTACTGTAATCCGTGCACACCATGTGTTTGATGCATTGCCTAAACGAGTAGCTCTTTTGTTTGTATTACTTGTTCAGTTGTTTGTTTGCAAAAATAGCTCATTTTTGTTTGTTTGTTTGTTTGTTGCTTTTCTAAATCAAGTGTGATCAATGATTGAGAATAGATTATGCAAAAGAGAAGAACAATAATGTCGGAATAAAAATATTTTGTTTTCCGGTCACACTGATAGTTAAGTCTTCACATCTTAGAGGCATGCTTCGTGGGTTTTGGTTTTCAAATATAGAGAGTTGGAATGATAATTGTGAGCTGTAGCATTTTATATAATAAGACGGTGAAGGATATAAAATGGAGTTTATGCCCTACACTCCAATCTTCTTCGTTTGGATGACGACTTCCTCGGGTTTGACCGCCACTGAGATTTTTGTAACTTGTAATCCCAGATGATGTAAGCGCTGAATAAACGATTGCATCTACTTTGCACTTTAATTAGGAACAAGTAGGTGGGGGATAGAGAGAGGGGGGAGAGAGAGTCAACGGCAATGTAAAGCCTGGAAGCATAATTAAGGAAATGGAATGAAGATAACCACAGCATTCCACTTTCAGCTTTAAAAATACACCCCTTCTTCTTTAAACCCTTTACTTGTTTTCTGTTCTTCCTTCCTTTCTTCAAAACCCCTGCATGGGATCCTTCTCGTGCATCCCTGCTGTTTTCTTATTCTTTGTTTTTGTCTCGGGTACTTCCTTCACAGAGTTTATATACCCGCCTTTCTCTGCTTCACACTATCAATTCATTGACAACGCTGGTACCTTCTTGTCTTCTCGAAATGGGACATTTAGAGCTGCTATGCTTAATCCTGATGCTCAGTCCAACTTCTACTTGAGCATCATCCATGTGGCATCCAATACCGTCATCTGGTCTGCCAATCGTGATGCTGCCATCTCTAGTTCTGGTGAGATGAATCTCACGGTTAAAGGACTTGGCATTTCAGATGCGGATGGCAATCCCGCTTGGTCAACTCCAGCTTTGAAGTCATCAGTGTATGCGTTATTGCTGAATGAAGTAGGGAATCTAATCCTTCTTGATCAATTCAATGGTTCTCTTTGGGAAAGTTTTCACTACCCAACAGACACGATTGTTATTGGACAAGAGTTATCAGTCGGGTCATTTCTGGCCAGTTCCAGTGGCGCAACAAACTTTTCAACCGGTGATTACAAGCTCGTACTAAGTTCTTCTGATGTGATACTGCAATGGCATGGGCAGACATATTGGAAGTTGTCAATGGATACACGGGCTTATAAAAACTCAAATTACGTAGCTGAATATATGGCTGTGAACAGAACAGGTCTTCAGCTTCTTGGCCGTAATGGAACAATGGTCGTGATTCAGGTGCTCTTGACACCTTCTGACTTTCAAATCGCTCAGTTGGATCCCTCAGGAAAGTTTATTGTGAAAAGCTTTTCTGGTTCACAATGGAACCAGGAATTTGTGGGGCCAATGGATGGTTGTAGAATTCCATTCTTTTGTGGCAGAATTGGTTTGTGTACTTCTGCATCCACTAACCCTACATGTTCATCATGTCCATCAACTTTCCATGGAAGTTCCCAAGATAATGGTGGTTGCCTGCCAAATAGTCCTTATTCTCTGCCATTACCCTGTAACACAACCAATAATGGCAGTCAGCTGAATTCATCAGCCGTTTCATATATCAAGCTTGGCAACGGTATGGATTACTTTTCCAATCTTTTTTCCGAGCCTGTAAGATATGGTGTTACTTTGTCCATCTGTCAAGAACTCTGCTCTAGCAACTGCTCTTGCTTGGGAGTTTTCTATCAAAATTCGTCTGGTTCTTGCTATTTGCTTGAAGATGAGTTGGGGTCCATTATTTCAAATAGTAATGCTGGTGTAAATGATCCATTGGGTTACATCAAAGCCCTTGCCCCAACAGACTTCAATAACAGTAACAATCCCAGTTCTGGAAAAAGAAACTTTCCTGTAGCGGCTCTGGTGCTTTTGCCATTTACTGGGTTCTCTCTGTTGGCAGCTCTAGGTTTTCTCCTGTGGGGAAGACGGAGACGGTCAAAGGAAAAAGAGATAAAATTAGGGAGTTTCGACTCACGTTCTTCAGGAGATATGGATGGCTTCCACATCCCAGGATTACCTAAGAGGTTTGACTTTGAAGAACTTGAAGTGGCTACAGATAATTTTAAGACCCTGATTGGGTCTGGTGGGTTTGGTGCTGTCTATAAGGGAATTCTATGCGATAAAACTGTTGTAGCTGTAAAGAAGATAACAAATGTAGGTGTTCAAGGGAAAAAAGATTTCTGCGCTGAGATTGCAGTGATTGGTAATGTTCACCATGCCAATTTGGTTAAATTGAAAGGGTTTTGCGCCCAAGGGAGACATCGCCTTTTGGTCTATGAATATATGAATCGTGGCTCGCTTGACCGGACACTTTTTGGTAGTGGACCAGTCATAGAATGGCAAGAGAGACTTGATATAGCTCTAGGGACAGGGCGTGGGCTTGCATACTTGCACAGTGGGTGTGATCAGAAGATCATCCATTGTGATGTCAAGCCAGAGAACATTCTCTTGCAGGATCATTTTCAGGCAAAGCTTTCAGATTTTGGCCTTTCAAAGCTTCTCAGTCCGGAACAATCCAGTCTATTTACAACTATGAGAGGCACACGTGGCTATCTGGCACCAGAATGGCTAACTAACTCTGCAATCTCAGAAAAAACTGATGTCTATAGTTTTGGAATGGTACTTCTAGAACTTGTCAGTGGAAGGAAAAATACACTAAGACTGCAAAGCCATAATCTGAATGACAGTAGCAGTGGTGGTGGTCAGTCATCATCGTCATCTGGGTCAGGACTTGTTTATTTTCCGTTGTTTGCACTAGAGATGCATGAGCAAGGGAGGTACTTGGAACTTGTTGATCCAAGACTGGAAGGACGGGTGACAAGTGAAGAGGTGGAAAAATTTGTGCGTGTTGCATTATGTTGTGTTCAAGAGGAACCAGCACTCAGGCCAAATATGAATACTATTGTTGGCATGCTGGAAGGTGGCATCCCTTTAAGCCAGCCAAATTTTGATTCGTTAAATTTCTTGCGCTTTATTGGACGTCGATTCACTGAGGCATCTATGATAGAAGAGGGAACTGAGAGAAATGATAGAGTGCTGTATCAAGAGTCAAATTCTTTTCCTACGCGGACAACAATTGGCTCGCGTACTTGCTTTTCCTATGTCTCTTCACAGGACGTTTCAGGCCCAAGATAGTGTTAATTAGTTGAGTAGCTTGTGTATAGTCAATTGTGGATGGGAAGTAAATGAATTTGATTTTGTATTTAGATTTTTCTTTTTTCTTTTTTGACGTTGTATTGGAATCTACTGTATAATTCTACTATCTTTCCACAAGGCTTCAGAGTATCCTAAATGGCTGTAATTTAAGAGTTTTTTTGAGTAAGCAATAATACATAATTGTGTGGAAATGAGATGTAGCCTTTGCATCACTTGCCATATATGTTACTGTAATAGTGTTTTCACAGTAGGTCTGCTGTATAAGAGGCTGAGAGGTTGTCACTGATGTTGGTTCTTAGCTGAATGGAATTGATGTTCTGTTTGAGTATTCAGTTTCATAAATATAATGTACTATTCTTTTCTTCTTTAACCTACTCAACAACTGATTTCGTTTACTAACTGTTTTAATCCCACATGGCAGCTGGTGAAAAATACTTTCCTGAAAAATGAACGCACACTATCAAGAAAAATGGTTGAGGCAGTGTTGTCACTAGCGTTGGAGAGGACATTGTTAAAAGGGGAAATATTGAGCTGCTATATGAGCAAGGTCAAGTATACTTCTCAATTATCAGATATTCAGATCAGTGTACTTATTTTGTCTGATATAGAGTATTTGTGGTTAACTGTTTCTCCACAAGTATACAATTTACAAGATTGTCCTGGATGACAACTCTCATTAGTGTTGTTCAAACTCACTCGTGCAGAACTTCCCTTCTCATATGAAAATGGAAGAGTGATTAAGTAGAAACAGTATAGGTGTGTTCTCTTTGCGTTCATTTCTGGATGTTTAGTAATTCCTGAGTAGAACTACCTCCACGGCTCTACCTGATCTGTGAAGGAAGAGGGTCTTTATGACTGTACATCTTCAGGGATTACTAGTTGTGAATGTACAAGACAGATCATTAGCTATTTTTATGTGTGTGTGCGCGCGCGCATTATGGAGCATGAAAATGTATAAATTGAAATGTATCACTGTCCTCCTTTTCAATTGTCAAACAGATTCATGAATGGATATCATATATAACAGAGGTAGGGTGTATGACAGATATACTATGGACATGGAATATATGGCATTGAATCAGCATCCAACTTCTATTTTGGGAAGCACCCATCTCTTCTAAGTTTGGGGGAGTCTGCATTCCTTGCTGGACTAATACCTGCCCCAGAACTTCGATCACCACTCAGGGATGCTTCTAGGTTTGTCCATGCCATTATTTTTGGAATAACTTCCTTTTTCATTCCTTTTTTTTTTCCAGAATTGTAAAGCTAGTTTACATGATTTTTGCTTTTAGTGATTTGCACTCCATCAGTATCTAGTTTTAGGATTATCTTCAAATCAAATAAACTAATTTCTTTACTCTGTCACAGGGGAAAAACGTTCCAAGCCAGAGTTTTGATGAGGATGGTGGAAGTGGGCTTTCTTGACATTCGAACAGCACTTTTAGTCGTGAAACAATTTCTTCCCCTCCAGGTTAATGATGCAGAAGAAAAAATTGCGTTTCTGCCAGCAGGTATGTGATTTCCGCAGGTATCTCAGTAGCGACTTTCTAAAACTCATTTCCCCTTGCAATATCTAAGATTGTAAAGAAGCTTGCACTAAATAGAACACTCACAATTGTTTTAGAAAACAAACTTGTTTCTTCTTGATCTGGGATATACTTTATCATATCAATATCTTTTAGACTTTTGGTAGGAGATATATCCATAGTATTAGGGAGTCACTGAAAGCAAGGTTTGTTAATATAGCGGGCAGGGTTGAATGTATTTCCCGCCTTTCGAGTCTGTTTAGCACATAATTGGTGAAGTGCCATCAATATGAATGACAGTATTTTACCAAAAAGAAACGAAACAAAAACGAGAAGCCAAAATCTAGGAAGTGAATTACATGATTCTTAGAGTTGATCTTATTCCAAAATGCATGTATAACGTATTTGATGAATACATATAACATTTATGCTTACATGTTATCCAGAGGTTGGCCTGGTCATCTATAGCAAAAACTTTTTTGTGTATATGCTATCCACACAATTGATATTCTTTTAGATATTGTGGGCCAAAAAAAAACAAAAGATCTTTCTTATCTATAGGATTTGTTTGGTTAAAACTTAAATTGCGTGATTAATGTAATGCAGGAAGTACAGATTTTATCTTCAAGGATATATGGGACTGGGAATCAGAAAGCAAAGTATGGGAAGCATGTGAGGACACGGAAAGATGGGCTACTGAGGTTCGCCAAAGGACTTCTGCAAAGCGTTAATAAGCCTTCTTGTTGTAAGGGCTGGTGTGACTTGTAAGTTGTGAGTGATCCCGGTACACAACTTAATCCTCTCTTTTCCTTTGCCATTAGTTTAGCTAGTTACGAGTTTCTGTTCATCTGCCATAGGTTATAACAGTTATTGATAGCTAGCTTAAATCCAATCATTGCCATTGTCATCTGTCCGTACTCATAATCAAATATTGAAACAGTTCATATTGGGTTCATGAGTTCATCATTATTGGAGCATTAATACAACAAAGATTGATAACGACAATGAACTGACATAAAATTTTGAAGACCCTCATAAGATTCAACTACTAAGTGCAGAGAATGCATCATGAATCCCCACTCTACCCTACTTAGACAGCAAAACATATAAACCTGTGAAGAAATTATCGAGTCCCAATGAGAAACATACTAACTAAACTACTCATCTACTGTGGGATCTTGTTGAATTTTCGGTGTCGGTATTCACCATATGTTTTGGTTGAGTATTTGGCAGGATTTTGCTCGTCCACAAGCTCCCGCAGAGGCCCAATCACAGCTTCATGTGGCGGCACAATGAACAGAGCCCACGACATGCGTAACCGCTTCTTGTTCACCAAGCTCCTGTGAAGAACACTCTTGTGCCTACCATTGCTCAAGACCTCCATCTGATCACCAATGTTAACAAAGACTGCATTTGGCAGGTAATTCACATCAACCCAATTGTCATCTTTCCACAGCTGAAGGCCAGGACCATCGTTCGAGACCAGTAAGGTGAGGGCAGACATGTCGGTGTGAGGCTCAACGCCAAGGGCTAGTTGGGGTTGTGGGCATGGCGGGTACATATTTATCTTCATTTCCAATTCCACTTCTCCATCTCCCATATGAGATTTCAATACCTTCCTATCCAGGCCTAGACCCTCTGAAAGCACCTCCAATTGCTTGTCCGTTACTCTCAGCATTTCCTTCTTGTACTCTTCATTTACTTGCCTGTGTCACACCTATGGTAAAACCTGTAAAACATAGGAACACAAGTAAATGCAGCTAAAGTAGCTAATCAGTTTTAGTTTGCATCTCCAGCAGTTTCTCTATAATAGTTATTTACGACTTCATATTATTTTTTTAAATTAGAAAAGAAAAAAAAACTTAACAGTGTATTATACACAAAGCAATTAAAATTAGTATTTTAAGTTTAGCACAAATAACAAAGAGTCATTTATAGTCTAAGGGAGAATGTTTTTTTTTTTTCCAGGTTTTCTAAAGATACTGGCGGATTGATTTCCTAAACATATTTACTTAAGTAGCCAAAATACCAAAATAGAGATGCTGAAAGTGGTCTTTTTACCATCCAAATACCATAGACATTATACCTACAAAAAGGAAGAACATCGAAAACTAATAAAACAAACAGAGAACTTAATCAGAGACAAAACTGAACTGTGATTAGTTACCTGTATGATGGAGGATTCTTAGGCCAGATATCATAGTTAACCTTAGATGGAGGAGCAGTGTGGTGAAAGAAATAGTCGATCCACTCAACCTTGTCATCATGGTTCTTGGTCATCTTAGTCCCATACCCATCAAATCTGCCACTAGCAGGGTCATTTGCATAGGCCTCTTTTTCCTCCTGTGGCAGCATATAAAACTCCTTGCCAACCTTCTGTAACTCCTCTATCAATAAAGCTGGTATCCCATGGTCAATGATGAGAAAGAAGCCCCATTTTGCAGCTGCCTCGGAAACTTCCTCGACGAGACGTTGTGTGGCTTTGCTAGGGAAATGACCGGTACGGTGATTCCCTCCACGGCCTTGGTGTTCAAGGGCTGCTCGTGGGCGGGGCGGATGAACTTATCCGGTAACTCGTTGAGCATGCTGAGGGCCAACGCCTGAACTCTCTCTACCTGCATTATTGGTTATGGGGAATCAACTGGGACGAGTAACGTTATGGTTGTCTATAATTACCAAGTTAATATGCTTGTTGCAAAACGGAAGAGCAGGTTCGATCAGGTTCAGCCATGAAGAATGAAGTGCAGCTGGTGCTGTAATATAACCTACCTACCTAACTTTCCCCTAAGATTGATTATCAGTTTGGAGATGAGTGCATTTGCATCACCACGTTGGGATGGTAGGCACTGTCATCTATATCGTTACCCAACATTCTAAACGGCACTATTTCTGTACTGCCTCCGTTCCTGACTATGAGCCGTCAGATTACATAGGGCCAATTTGAGTAAAAGCAAATAATAACCCATTTGCTGGGCTCCATGAACAGTATCTAAGTCTTGGTCTTGGAAAAGTCTCAAATATGAGACTTGGGATGAACCCAGGTTGTATAATTTTAGGACCAACTCCCCTTAAAAAACATTATTGGAGATGAAAAGTCCTATAATTCAACAAAATCTGGTTTTGAATCCCATGGTTGGAGTTGCTCTTAGGATGAATGAATGGATCCAACAGACAGAAATATGAAAAACACCAACGATCTAATTTTAACGTTGTATAAGGAATATAAGTTTAGGGCTGGGTCTTTTGGGCTCCTAAGTGGTCTTGGGTATTAACGTGGGATTTGGTTCTTTTGGGCCCACATGTTTGTTAGATTTTTATTTTTTAATTTAGCTTTGGGTTCCCATCATTTTTTACGAAAGGATGATGAGTTTGTTTGTTTTTTTTTTTTTCCTTTTTTGAGTAGAGAAGATGGACATGAAACTAGTAGCTTCATAGTAGTTTAATTTGATTTAAGAGCTATTTAGTTTATTGATTTTGCGCTTAATCAAAAAATGTGGTGTGCTATGGGTATGCTAAGTAGTATACTCGTGTTAGGGGCGTGCTAGGGTTCTGTGTTTTATATAATGGCTTTTACTGACGACCTTCTGGATAAGTCATTATTGTATTGCATACCCATGGCTTTTAGCCAAAATACGTAATAGATGACATTTTCAACTAAAACAAAAAGGGATTAAATATTTTTATGGCTATTATACAGAATGTTATGGATTTGATAAAAAACACAAATATTATCAAAAATTTGTTAGACTGTAAATCGGTTCAATATAGTTCGAGTTTGGTTTGTCTTTGACTCATTTATTTCGTATTCGTAAAAGAAACGAACCGAGTTTGAAACAATATTAAGCTCAAAAGTGAAAGGAAAAATCAAGCTGAGTTGCTCAACTGTATTCGGCTTGTAATTTTAATGAATAGCTCGTATATTTCTAAAAATTTGGAGAATGAAGATTACACATCATGAATTGACAAAATAGTATAAATTATATCTGGGAGTGACTTATTCTCAATTATACGAGACATTTTAGTTAAATTCTAATACCAAAAGAGGGAGTTAAATTGAGATTATATTAATGTAAGAAGACCATGATCAAAGAGCGAGAATGGACAGCTAATTAGTTTCCTACTTACTTAATTAGATCTTAGAACTATTATTATGATATTAGAACAAATCCTTCTTCAATCACATCGTCATAGATTGAAAAGGATTTGTGTTTGAATGTTACTTTATGAATCAAGTCGTGAGACTTCGATTGTTTCCCACCATAGAAATACACTTATACAACAAACTTAGTTTGACCAAAGAGAAGAAACAAATACAATAAAGCAACAATGTTTTTTTTAATGATATAAAAACAAACAAAATTAGAAAATAAAGCCTTGACTAACAGCCATTCCCAGCTGATTCAAGTGGAATGTTGGGAACACTGAAAGGGGTAAACAGAAAAACCAAACAGAAAAATAGTAGAAGTATGCGTTGCTGAAGTTAAGCGGTTTGCAACAAAATTGGCCTCCCGATAAACATGCCGGAATATTACTGACTGAAACTGAAGGCTAAGAGCCTTAATATCCTGCAATAGTGTTTTAATCCTCTAAGGAGCCTGACATCTGCCTTGAACACAATCCACCAATAATTTGGAATCTCCTTCGACAATAATATTGAAATGATGATGCAAAAGAGCAATATACAATCCATCTCTTAACGTCGTTGCCTGTGCAATAGGCACTGAAGCAATCCCGAAGCTGTCTATTTGTTGCAAATAAAGGGTTACCATCCTCATTGCAAAGAGCAAAACCAATAGTAGCCAAACCATTTTGAACAGAGCCATTGAAGTTCAACTTAACTTGATTAGTATTGGGAGGTTGCCACTTAATATGAAAGAATTTGGAAATCTTTGGGTGAGTCAACCGGGGATTAGCCTTCTGATAACTAGGGTTTAACAAAAAAGCTTGAAACACATAAGAAGTAGGAGAGACTTGAAAGTTCTTGAAGATTAATTTATTTCTACCATTCCAAATGGCCCAAGTAGTATAGAAAATTGAAGCAAGGTGATCAGTAGAAAAAGAATTTTTACCAATGTGCTCAATCCAATCTAAGAAAGAGCTATTCCAAGACAAAGGGTTAGGAGTGAGAACTGAATACCAAACTTGAATAACAAAAGGACAATGCATAAATAAATGATTAGTAGTTTCTAAAGAGTTGGAACCAAAAGGACAAAGTGGAGATATATTATGGTTATAGACAAAAATTTTATCCCGAGTTTTAAGTGCATTTCTAAGTAAATTCCAAGCAAATTTTTTTACCTTAGGAATAATGTTCAGCTTCCACATTTTGGATAAAAGTGAAGTTCTGGAATGACTTGGAACAGCCTGAGTCTGAAGCCAAGAAGCAGATTTAATAGAAAATTCCCCAGAAGACGAAGATCCCCAAATAAAAGTATCCGGTGTAGGATGAATTGGAATAGGAACTGCTATAATTTGTTGGACAACATCCTGAGGCAAAATATTCTGAAGAGCATGGACGTCCCAAGTATGATTATTGATAAAGTGTGCTACTGTAAGATTCTAATCTAAATGAGATCGTTGATCTTCGGGCAACAATGAAAAAAGAGGAAAAGGAAAGACCAAGTTAAAAGACCAAAATAATATATTATGACCATCCCAGACAATTCAGCGAATGCCCTGCAATAGGGTAATTCTCTAGCATCAAGAATACATTTCCAAGCCAATGAATTTGAGGCCTTTTTATGTATTATAAACATGTGAGCCCCGAAAAAATATATCAAGTTTAGTGGAGATCGTATAAGAAATTATTTAACGATCTCGATAGTTGTCAAAGTGCTCGAGAATATTTTCAGGAAGTTTTGTGAAGTGAAATCCTCAATTTAAGGATTTAATAATAAAATGCACGACATGACGAGTTCGTGAGAATTATCGGAGAATTTTTCAAGTAACCGAGCTATTTATCGTGACTTTCCGAAGTTGAGATTTTGGAAATTAATTAAGGAAATAGAAAACAAGTGGAGCTATCCTAGCCATCCAATTTCTCTACCAAGTAATCTGGGCCGTTGCTTTATTTTTAAAAGGAGGGGAAGACCATATCATTTCGATCTAGAGGACGAGAGAGAGAAGCTTCGAGCTTCTGACCCGAAACATCATCGCCGACCAAGAGAGAAACCCGACCCGAATGCCTTCTTCCGGCCACCTCTCCGTAGTGGACCACTGAAAATAGCTTCATTTTGTTGTCGCCTACCTCCTTGTGGCCTCTGATCATCCATGCACCGGTCGTAGACGGAGAATCGACGACTAGAAGTCTAGAAGCTTTGAGTTTCCTTCGGTGACTTCTGCAATTTCCGGTGACTCCGACCACCATCTGAGCTGAAAGTGGTATGAAAATCACTCCTCTGGTCATGTTTTACACGCTAGTATAATTAGATTTTGAATTTGATCGAGTGTTGACGGTTTCGTTCATGAGTTTGGTTTCGGGTTTGCTGTGTTCCTCGACGCCGGTAGTTTTTCCGGTCATGCTGGGCTTGGTTTTCATCTTGGCTGATTGGTGGACCAGAAATCAAGAGGCTTGCTGGGTTATTGGTGTCAAAATCCTCAGTTCATCATCAATCCAGTTCAGCAAGGAATTCCGGAAAACCGAGTTGGTTTTTGAAGGTAGATACCGCCCTTGAATCAAGTTTTTCGCTTTTGGAGATAATTGGAAGTTAAATACTATGATGGTTTGGTTGAGGTGATAATATGATATTGTGATCTTGAATCGGAAGTTTGGTTGAATTATGGTGTTGTGCCCAGTTTAAATCAGTTGTGTAGTTTTGGTGGTCTGAAGATATATTTGAACTAGGAAGGAAGTTTGGCGAGTTGATTGATGTTTTGTTGGTAGGGCAGTTGTGAATTGCGTTGTCTATTAGGCCCGAATGTCAAAATAGGAAAAAGATTTTTTTTTTTTTTTTTATATCGATATGGAATGGAATAGGTTTTAGTATTTCCATGTGGGTGTTTAGAACATTACTGGAAATTAAATTCTGAAACTAATTTTCCATTCCTAATGTAGAGTTTGGTAAGTCATAAGAATGTAATATAAAATTATAATTTTCAATAATACCGTTTTACTAATTAAGGTACAAATATAACATCAACTTATAAGGAATATTAGTGGAGGAATATAAATTTTTTAGAGGGATAATTTATGTAATTTTACATTTGACAGTGGGAAATGGAAATAAAATACCATCCCTGACTAGGTAATTCTATTCAGGCTTTATGAGGGAGTCAATTTCCAGTCAAATCTAATTTTTTATTTCCTTTCCAGTCTTCTATTACAACCAAACGACACTTCTAAATAGAAAATGAAATTGATTCCCATCCCATGTCATGATTTCCTGCCATCCAAACGGGGCCTTAAGGAAATTGGTTGTGGAAATTTGAAAAGACCCAAAATTATGTTGGGAATCCATAGTAATTCGATAGAATTACTATGCGACAAAATAGTCAAGTAAAGTTGAATTTATTTGTTGATGAGATTGGAAATTTGTTATAACTTTCGTTGCTCGAGTATTCTGTGAAATGGTAATAAGTAAAGAAAGGAAAATAATATATTGGGTGGCCTTATTAAATTACAGGTACACCTAATATGTTTGAAATTAAGTCGTTGCTAGATATACTTCGACATAGTCATATCTTGTCGATACCGTAATTTCAAATAAATGTTCGGTAATTTGGGTTAATTATCGAACTTATCTCGATTGGTCAAACGTTGGTCAACTCCTGGTCAAACCAGGAAAAGTTGGTTGGACGATATAGTTATCGTCGAGATTTCAAATATTGTTTGATAATGTATTAACGATTGAAATGTCGGAACTTAGGAACCTAGTTATCCGAGGAACAGAAGGTTCGCGGCTCTCGGAGTTCGTGAGAGAAAGTATTGGAATCCAGGTAGGAGATTCGAGACTCTCCTCGATTAGTGGTTTTATTGTCTTATGTTGTTTTTATAATGTGATGCATGTTAAATGGTATGGTTGGTTATGTTAAAATGCAATGCATATTAACCAAATCGTGAGAAATGTGATGACTTGAGAGCGAAAGAGGCACTGACTTCCTTGGGTTCGATTCCCTAAACCTCAGGAGGGTTAGCTATACCGGTTGTCTGAGTATCCGCAATCACGGACTCGGTACGTGTGTGTAGCTAGGTAGTGGTCGCTCTCGCTACGCTTACCTGATGATAAATTAATTTGAGGTAAGGTCGTGTAGTGGGTCTATGTGACCGGCTATCAGGTAATACTTGATTTGGCGCCGTATTTATTTAAGCATTATGCATCAGTTTTCAAGTTGAAAAACATTAAAGTTTGTCGTTCCTTTAAATATTTGGTTTAAGCATGTTTTCATACTGGGCAGCCCAAAATTTATTTATTGGTTTTAATTCTAGTTGAGATAGAGTTCATGTTGAGCAGCGAGGACGAAAACTCACCCCTACAACAGTGTGAATGCAGGTACTGTGCACTGGTGACGGGACAATAACAGACGGAGTTGGGTGTGCAGAACAAGTTCGGTAAAATGTCTTCTGGACTTTACTTAGGTTTATATTCCTCGAACTTTGTATTCCAAAACTTGTAGGAAACTATTCTTGTGCCGAACTTAGTTAAACTCTTATTCCTTAAATTTTGTATCTCTCAAGTGAGCATTCATTTCAAGTTTAGACGAACAAGTGGAATTTAGTGTTTCAAAGGTTTTCATCTCAAAAATATTTGTAGCTTCCGCTGTGTTTTAAGAAAATTTTTTCAAACAAAATGCCTTGTGGTTTTCTAGAATGTAAATCGAGTGTTCGGTTTATGTTTTAAAGACTCGCGGCACTGTGACGTGCTTAAGCTGGTGAGGTGCAGCTTAGGGCATTACAAAACAAATGATGATGCTTTAAGTATTTTCTAGTAACTAACTGTACCCACCAATTATGAGGCTTAGTTAGGATTTTCCAATCTAATTTAGCTAAAGCAGCTTTATTGAAATGTACATGTAATCTAACCGCTAAACCACCTTTGGATTTGGGTAAACATGCACACTTGATTCCAATCAACATTACCATGTGATTTGCCCCAGAAAAACTGCCTAAATTCTTTGTTAATTCTATCAGACAGAGTATGGGGGCACTTAAAACAAGAAAGAATATGATTAGGCATGTCGAAGAGATTTGATTTAAGTAAGGTTAACTTACCTCCTCGAGAAAGAGTATTGGCTTTCCAACCAGCTAACTTCTTTTGAATTTTAACAATAAGATCATTAAAATTAGGGTTAAATACCGTTTAGTTCTTGAGCTTTTGACCATAAAACACTTTAGTTCCTGACTTTCTAATTTCACACATTTAGTCCCTGTACTTCAAAATTTCAGACCAATAAGTCATTGCCGTCTAAAAGTAGCGGCGAAATGTCTATTATGCCCTTAGTTCTTTTTTTTTAATTAATTAATTTTTTTTTTTTTTTTGGAAAAGGAATTTTTTCTCCCTTTCTTTCTTTATGTTTGAAAAAAAAAAAGAATAAATAAAATAAAGAAAAAAGAATTAAAAAAAGAGAGAAAGGAATAAATTTATTTAAAACTGAGGGCATAATAGACATTTCACCGTAACATTTAGATGGCAAGGACCTATTGGTCTGAAATTTTGAAGTCCAGGGACTAAACGTGTGAAATTAAAAGGTCAGTGACTGAAATGTTTTATGATCAAAAGCTCAATGACTAAACAATATTTAGCCCTTAAAATTAAGAGGATCTTTCCAGGAAACAATATTCTGAACTCCTAGATACCTACCAATAGAAGATTTATGTTGAATGCCTAAACAACAAGCAATATCTCTTTTAACAGAGGACGAAATATTATTTAAAAAATAAATAGTAGACTTATGATAATTTATTTGCTGGCCTGAAGCTTCCGAAAATAAAAAAACATTAATGTATGCATTTTTTTTAGAGCAACTGTGCTTTCGTTAGTACAAAAAATTCAGTTTGTTTTTCATTCAATACAACAAATAGAATTGGCGCGCCCAAGAAAGAAAACCAACGCACCAAGTGTAGAGATTGCATCATAAATCCCCACTTTATACATACATATATATATATATATATATATTTGGACAAAACTCCCACTTTTTTTTTTTTTGAATGAATGGTAATTCCATTGATAAAACTCATGCCAAGAAGGCCATTACATATCCACCTGCTGCCTCACTATGGACATGACAAGGCTTCGTGGTAAAACCACAATGATACATAGGATAGACCAACTATATTAAAACTTATCGCTCACTTATCTAAAGCGAGCCTATAACTATGACAATACATAATTTATAGGCAAGTAGGCAAAGTAACTAATACTCATATGCGCTCAATAATGAGTATAGGATCCTAAAAAGTAGGTTAGTAGAAAAAATAAGCTAAATACAGGCCCAAAACTCAAAACAAGCAAAGGCTTAGGCCCAAAAGGCAGCCCCAGAAGAAAGGCCCAAAACTCAAAACAAGTAAGCCTAGCCACCATCTCCATCGTGAATAGTATTCTGGGCAGCTCTGCCAGACCTCGCCGCCCCGATCCATGCTGCCAGTTCGTCCCGCCCTGCCGCGCAGTCTCCACGCAGTAACAAACCGCTCCAACACTGAACCAGCATCCCATGAAGCGCACCAAACTTGGAGAAGGCAGACACCATGCAACACCAGCCAGATCTTCCTCCCCATGCCGCCGCGAGTTCAGAAGACTCCACGCCGATGCCCACCGTCTCTACACATAGCACCAAACACTCAGAGATCACACCAGGAACTTGCCGCAGAGCCATCCAGCCAAACCACGAATCAAAAAACTCTCTCCAAGATTCCCCGAGAGCATAGCATTCAATTACCCGTCCGGCAGCAGCCCAAAGAGCGGCGAGGCGAACCAGCACCGACCTCGAGCGCCACCGGACAAGAAGAAATTCTCAAACCCTAGATTCAGTCGTCCGGGTTTTGTGGAGTAGAAAAACACAACCTACATGTTCTTGTTCCATGTCAAAAACTCCCACTTTATACTTAGACAAACAACAAAACATATGAACCTCATAAAGAAATTATTTGAGCTAATTTCATTTTACCTCCCTAACATTTACATGTTAAATCAGTTGCGACCATGCACTTTTAATTTCATTACATGTACCCCTGCCCTCTCCAATTTAATCAATTATGTCTAATAATTCATTTTTTTTATCAAATATTTTGTAAATTGAAAATATGGCTGTAATAGGCTCCCTTGTATGATGATGAGTCACTAATGTAGTATACAAAATTATATTGTATGTGACTATAATTTCAAAATACATCACATAATAGTTGGCCAAAAAGCCAAGAGTTATACAAGATTGATTGAAATTGGTAAGTACAGGGGCACACATGATGAAACTAAAAAGTGCAGGGACACAAATGATTAGAGTGTAAAGATCAGGAGATAAAATGAAATTTGCCCAAATTATTTTTACCCAATGAACAACACATTAATTAAACCACTCCTTCACTGTGGGATCTTGTTGAATTTGCGGTGCCGGTATTCAGCATATGTTTTGGTAGAGTATTTGGCAGGGTTTTGTTCATCCAAAAGCTCCGGCAGAGACCCAATGACCGCTTCATGCGGTGGCGCAACGAACACAGCCCACGACATGCGCAACCGTTCCTTGTTCACCAAGCTCCGGTGAAGAACACTCTTGTACTTGCCGTTGCTCAACACCTCCATCTGATCACCAATGTGAACGAAGATTGCGCCTGCCTTGGTTAGGTAATTTACTGAAACCCAGTTGCCATCTTTCCACAGCTGAAGACCAGGAACATCGTTCGAAACCAGCAAGGTGAGAGCTGACATGTCTGTGTGAGGCTCAACTCCGAGAACCAGTTGCGGCTGCGGGCATGGCGGGTACATGTTTATCTTCATTTCCAGCTCTATTTCGTCACCTCCGACATGGGATTTCAGTACCTTCTTGTCCAGGCCTAGACTCTCGGAAAGCAACTCCAGTAGCTTGTCTGTTACTCTCAGCATTTCCCTGCTGTATTCTTCATTTACTTCCCTGTATGTGTTACATATGTAGATGGTTAAACGCTCGCTCAAGTAACATGATGCAACTGCTCAATGTAGGTAACTTGTACGTTATGAGATGTAAAAACAGAAGCATCTATATATAGAGAGCACTAAAGTCCCGGCCCCCAGCATCATCTTTGTACTCAGCATAATGGGTAAAGGCTTATGGCCAATTACGAACTACCCTACGTTTATTTTAGTCAATTTTCTACTATAGGTCTTTAAAATTAATCAAAATACTACATTTTCTCGAATTAGCTTGTTTGCCTCCATCCGACCAAACATTTACATGTGCTATATGATAATTTGTTATATGAAAATTTACACAAAATGCTCAATTATCGTAATTTACACAAAATGCTCAAATTGTATAAATGTCATTATTCCTTAAAAATATAGGATAGCAAATTAGTATTAAGATAAAGGGCAATGACATGAGACCTCAATGAGACCTAAGATTTGTGGTCTCAAATCCTAGGTGTCATGTCATGTAAGTAAATACAAATTTCATTTTCAATTCTACATAATATATTTTGTCACATCATACTATTGCAACACCAACTTTTACCCTTTTACATTTCATTTTTTAGATGTTAGGGGGTGAATCAATTACATTAATGAATTTAATTAGGTGACGAAAAAAGATATAAGCTATTAATTATGCATTAATTTAAGAGATATGTCCACGGATTCTTTGACCAATATTTTTCTTCATTTAATTAAATTTTTTCCTTTAATTTTTCTTTCCAAATGCCATTAATATATTGAATTATGTGTCAAGAAATATATGTTAACTTTTCTTCCAAATATTGATTAATTTCATAAAAAAAAAATAGCATTAATAAATTGAATTTGAGAAATACTTATGTCTAAATTAAGAGGTAATAAAAAATTTCACGTTAGCAGCCATTAACTAACATCTACAATCTAAATATAAGGGAAAAATAAACAAAAAATAATAAACTCAGATCTAAGGTTTAAACCCTGGCTACATAAAGAGAAAACAATGAACAAAAGAATATCTTATGTAATTAAGCCAATTCTTGAGGGAATGGTTAAATTTTTGAACTACCATATATGCGCTCACATAATATAAATATTTATAAATAAATTATTTATATATGAGAATAAGATAGTCAATTAACTATATCATATTTCAAAATATTACAATATCTTCCATGAAAAATGAAGCAACTTTCTCAAAATTAGGAGAGAACTGATGTAACTTTTTTTAATTTAAAAAAATAAAAACAAAAGCCAATTGATATGTGCGGAGCACATGTTAAGGTGCTAGTATACAATTATATGAATATGTATTTTTCACATTGTATGTGTTATGCAAATCTATTAATCGAATGTGTTATGCAAATCTGTTAATCGATTGTGTTATGCATATCTATTGACTAAATTACATGAAATTTTTTCCTACTCTTGATTGAGATAAAAATTGTTGTTTAAATCTAAGCATGAGTGTAATGAAAAAAAAAAATGAAAGAAAGCCAATTTTTTTTTTTTTGTAGAACAAAGCTAAAATAATTTAGAGTCATTGGATTTTGGAAGGATAAGATGATCTTTTTCTCAAGAATTACATGACATAATTTGACAAATAAGTGATATGTGTAGATGATATGGCTTGACACCTAAGATTGATGCCATAAATTTTAGGCCTCATTGATGCCACAAATCATTTCTAAGATAAATCCGCAAATTGGTATCCTTTTGTCAAATTAATAACGTGTCTCGGGCTAGCTATATATAGACTACACGTACCTGTATGATGGAGGATTCTTAGGCCAGATTTCATAGTTAACCTTAGATGGAGGAGCAGTGACGTGAAAGAAATAGTCAATCCACTCAACCTTTTCATCAAGGTTCTTAGTCATCTTGGTCCCGTACCCATCAAATTTGCCATTAGCAGGGTCATTTGCGTAGGCCTCTTTTTCCTCCTGTGGCAGCCTAAAGAACTCTTTGCCCACCTCCTGTAACTGCTCTATCAAAGAAGCCGGTATGCCATGGTCAGTGATGAGAAAGAAGCCCCACTCAGAGGCTGCCTCAGCCACTTCCTTCACGACAATGTCGTGTGATTTAGCCAGGGAGATCACCGGCACGGTGACGCCCTCCAAGGCCTTGCTGTTCTCGGGTTGCTCATAAGTCGGGCGGATGAACTTCGCTGGGAGCTCGTTGAGCCCACGCAAGGCCAAGGCTTGAACTCTCTCTACGTCCATTAATTTTGGAAGGACAATTACTAAGCAAAGTAGTGCTACGTGCATATATGTCCATGATACAGTGGAGGTATATATATAATGTTATAATAGCGTGCTTAAGAATAAGTTCATTATTGGGGCGAAACGTTTAGAAAAGCAAAGAAGCGATAAAAAAAATTTGACCAAAACACCACCCAACAGTATTGTACTGTTTATTTAATTGTTACGTTGGAAAATGGATTGTGGGGAACTGCTCCCAACTTGACTGCGAAATTGCCACTCTCCTTTTGGTTGATGATTACTTGCAAATCAATTTAGGCAAATTCGTGTTCTGAATTTTAGGTTGGAAGACCAACAACTCAAGTGAGGTTGGTGAAGTTTTATGTTTTGAGTTAAGAGAGATTCTTAAGTAGGCTTGGCGTACTAGCATGTGATACGTCCAGCCAATTGCGTTTGCATGCCCTACTTAAGAATTTCTCTTGAGTTAAAACAGAGGAGGTTGTTTGACTAAAAAACATAGGAGCTTTTGATGAGCTTTTGATTGTTGGTAAATCACTTAATCACTTACAATTGTACAAGGCTTGATACATATTTATAGACTTGTAAACCGACATTACCTGACCATTCCCACCCATTCTCACCGACTAACTTACCGATCTAGCATATGTGGTTAATTGCTAACCACTCACTAATAGACAATTCTAGAACACACAACACATGATTAAGTACATGATCAGTCTAGACTTAGACGTTCTAGACACAAGATCTAGATAGCTAGAGAAAGATCTAGAAAATTTCAATGTGCATTACTTGTTTAAACATATAAAATTAGGGAGTTTCGTGTAATTTGTAATGCTTTTATTACGAAGAATCAACACACAAAGTACATAGATACAGTTGTACAAGCCCAAGGCAATGATCATATTTGCAGCAACATGAATATGTAAAGTGATCTTGAAGAGTCAACAAATTTGAAGAGGCCATTGAACTTCAAACACTGATCTTCTACACTTCTCACTACTGTATCTCTCTATGGGATGAGTTTCTGAATGTTTGGTGTGTAGTGAGATCAGTGCAAGGACCAGGTTTATATAAAGGAAGCTAATCAGTACAAATAATATATTGCTAGATGCATATTATTAATACGTAACTCATTTACTATATTGTATCAGATTTCCTACATTTTTCATTTGGATACAAATTAACTAGGTAATCTGAAATTCAAGTTAGTAGATTTCCCATTACTTAGTCTGCAAGTAAATGACGAGCTGTCGAGATCTTTATTGAACTTAATGATTATGTCCATTTTAGTCTTACGTTTCGACTCACGTTCTTCAGGAGATATGGATGCCTTCTAAGACTGGAGGTATTCGGAGCTTGTTGATCTAAGACTGGAGGGACGGGTGACGTACAAGTGATGAAGAGGTGGGAGAGAATTAATTCTGCGTGTCGCGTTGTGTTGTGTTCAAGAGGAAACAGAGCTTAGCTTGGCCAAATATGAATAGTTATTGTTGGCATGCTGGAAGGTGGTATCCCTTTAGGCCAGCCAAATTTTGATTCATTGAATTTCTTGCGCTTTGTTGGATGTTGATTCACTGAGGAGTCTATGATTGAAGAGAGAACTCTTGTTTCTCTCTTCAGAAACGATAGAGTGCTGTATCGATCAAGAGTCAAATTCTTTTCCTTCATGGCCGGACAACAATTGGCTAGCGTACTTGCTTTCCATGTCTCTTCAAGGGAGGTTTCAGGCCCAAGATAGTATCAAGTAGTTTTATTTATATATTTTTTTTATGGAAATAAATACTCAATTAAAGAAAGAAGCCTTTAAGGCAACCAATGTTTACAACATCAAAAATTAAGGCTCTAGAAGCCTCACTAGGGACCCTATCACTCCAATACAAAGGAGAAGCAGCATCATGTCCTAAATTTGCGATGGCGTCAGCTACAAAGTTCGCTTCCCTGTAGATATGCTTAAAGGAAATTTGAGAAAAGTAAGTTGCAATAGTTCTAATGTCTTCAATCAATTTGAGCAACCTCCCGGGTGGGATCACTATCCCATTAATTGCATCAATAACTAGCTTTGAGTCTCCTTCAACTTCAACTCTTGTAAAACCTTTGTCTTTGGCTGCAATCAAGCTATCCCTGAGTGCAATAGCTTCTGCAATAGGGGTGGTAGAGTTGCCACCTCATTCCTTTAATGATCAAGTCTCTTGCATCCAAGACACCATTCCAAGCAATAGAGTTCTTCTGTTTCTTCTTGGCTTGAAAAAAAGAAACCTTTCTTAGATACTTTCTTCTCATAATTTGGGACCACAAGTTATCCTTGTCATTAATTATTTTCCAAGCTAACTTAGCTATAGCTGCATTATTGAAAAAGATGAAGGTCTAATGTCTAAGCCACCTGTTGACTTGGGTTGGCACACCTGCTCCCAAGCAACAGAAGCACATTTTATGTCTGAGCCCCAGGAAAAGGATCTGGCTTCTTTATCAATATTGTTAGTAAGCTTCCTTAGACATTTGAAGCATGACATAATATGATTGGGCAGACCAACAATATTAGAATAAGGGTTAACCTCCTGCCCTTGAGAGGGTTCCTTTCTTCCAGCCAGATAGCTTATTAGACAATTTAAGTAAGATTTCTTTTGCATTTATAGGATCCTTCCAAAAAATAACATTATGGATACCCAAATACTTACCTATTATAGCTTTCTGTTGGATGTTCAAAATATTTACAATATCATTTTTTAGACTAGAATTGACATTTGGAGAGAAATAGAGAGACTATTTATGATAATTGATTTTTTGTCCTGAAACAACAGCAAAGAAGTCAAGAATTTTAGAAATGTTCCTTGCACCTTTCTTAGTAGCCTTAGCAAAAATTAAACAGTCATCAGCAAACATGAGGTTAGAAATTCTAAAACCACATGGTGAAGATAGAAGACCAACTTGTGACATATGGTTGATAGCTAGAGCATTTAAGTGCCTTATTAGAGGCTCCATAACTAAAATAAAAATATAGGGAGAGAGAGGGTCACCTTGTCTAATACCTCTAGCTGGTTTAAACCAACTAGAAGGACTGCCATTAACTATAATTGAGAAAGAAGCAGAAGAAATACAGTTTAAAACAAGCTTAATTCAATTATCATGAAAACCAAAGCTCTTGAGGCATTGAGAGATATAATCCCAGTTTAGGAAATCATAAGCTTTTTCGAGGTCCAACTTGAGTGCTAAAGCACCAGCTTTTCCTTTCTTTTTCTGGAAATCCGAGAAGATTTCATATGCAATCAGGATATTATCCTGGATGGCCCTTCCGGGAGCAAAAACTCCTTGATTTTTGGAGATACATTTTTCTAGCAAAGGCCTTAACCTTTTAACAAGAATTTTGGTGATAATTTTATAATAGTATCAAGTAGTTGAGTAGCTTGTGTATAGTTAATTGTGGATGGGAAGTAAATCACATTATTGGAATCTACTGTATAATTCTTATATCTTTCCACAAGGCTGAAGGTATCCAGGAATTAATGGTTGTAATTTGAAAGAGTTTCTTGAGCAAGTAATAAAACATGATTGTGTGGAAATTAGATGTAGCCTTTGCATTACTTGCCTTATATGTTATCGTAATAGTGTTTTCACAGTACGTCTGTTGTCTGATTGAGAGGCCGAGAGGTTGTAACCGTTGTGGACCTGTAGTTACGTTGGTGTTTTGAGGGTGGCTACATAGTGTATTTATCTAGGAACCTGATGAAGAGATGTTCATTGTATTCTAGTAATATTGTTACTCCTATAAGACCATTTGACAATTTTCTGTTTGCTATATCACAATGAAATTTTATCCTATGCATTGATATATATACTTGCCCTAGTGTAGTGGTTTTTACCTCTTTGTTTGCTAAACAAATATTGTGCTTGAGGTATCAACCATGTAAGTCTATGCCTGCCATCAAGAAAGTACAGAGTGGCTTGATATTGTAAAAGGGTTTCTTTTCCATATCTTTTTGATTCAATAACCTTTGCTAATAGGAATTTATTTTTTGTTCGAGTATCATGTTTCATAAATATATTTAAAATATCTTTTTCTTCTTTAACCTACTCAACAATTGATTTCGTTAACTGTAATTGTTTTGATCCCACATGGCAGCCGGTGAAAAATACTTTCCTGAAAAATGAACGCACACACTCAAGAAAAATGGTTGAGGTGTTGTTGTCACTAGCGCTGGAGAGGAAATTGTTAAAAGGTGAAATATTGAGCTGCTATATCACGAGCAAGGTCACATATACCTCTCAATTATCAGATCAGTATACTTCTGGCATACCCTTATTTTTTTTATTTTTTTTAAATAAATTAATGTAGTGGAAATCTATTGAACTGGTTAATAGGTTACCACCCAGAAGTGAGCACCCTTCCACTTTTGCCACCGTCGGAGGCCGCTGTCGTCATCCCTGCTGCCACTTGCTGCAATTGACCTGCAGATCCATTGGTCGTCGGCAGTTGCCTTGGACGAACCTTCGATTTCTCCGCCACCAGCCTCCATGATCGCCCTTTCGGCTTCTCCACTCTCAGCCTCCATCACAAGCCGAAGCAAAACCACTCTTCCTCCTCTGTTGCCTTCAGCACCAGGCACAAACCACAGCCACCTCGTCGCCTAACAGCTGCAGAGGCTATGATCCGATCCTCCGCTTTTGACGCCACATCGAGAATTATACGCCGAACTCCACCAACGCCATTGTGGCGAGGCACGGTGGAACTCGAGCATATAGCCTCTTTGAGGGAGAAAACCGGTTGGAGAATCGTCGAAACAACTTGACATTGTAGGGTTGTAAGACTACGTGAGGCAGAGATGCTACTGCTTATTGATGGTGCCAAAAACCATTGATGGAGTCCCCAGCCATGACGGCGAGGGTTAGCAAGGAGGCGGAGAGCCATCCGTACGTGGTGGTTAGTGGCTAATGATAAAATTATTAAGTAATAAAGACTATTTAATTAATAGTAATTCGGTGAGCCTAGGTTAGAAGGTTTTCTTAGTTTTTTTTAAAGGAAAAAACGTAATTGTCAACTGTCAATTGATAGTCAAAATTAATTGGCTAAAAACAGGTTACCAAAGTTTAAATAATTTGGACCATTAGATATATTACTAATCTAATAGTTCAAAATATTTAACAAAATGAGTGTATGACAAACAGTCGGGTACTTAAGAAAATTCTGTAATTGTGATAACGTCTTTCTCCACAATTATATAATTTACAAGATTTTTCTGGATGATGTACATTTCGCATTACTTGTGTTTAAACTCACTCATGCAGAACTTCTCACATGAGAATGAAAGAGTGATTAAGAAGAAACAGTATAGGTGTGTTCTCTCTTTGAGTTCAGTTCTGGATAGTATTTAACTTAGTAGAACTGCCTCTACCAGATGTGTGAAGGAAAAGGGTCTCTACAACTGTACATGCTCAAGGATTACTAGTTGTGACTAGTAATATTTGCCAACGCTTTGCTGCGGGAATTACTGTTATATGTTACTGGGATAACATTACAAAGCAAAATGTTTCTGTTGTACACCTTCATTAAAGAATGATTAAAATATGTTACACGAATTTCCCACTGGAATCAATAACTTCAAATCAAACTTGGTATGTATCGTCTAATAAAGTAATCGATGAAAGACAATAATGAGAACTATTTGATGGATGTTGGCTTGAAAATTAGCGGTTTGGCTGCTTGTTATCTGAAGTTCCTGCAATGTAAATTTAATAAATTTTAGGGTTAAATACTGTTTAATCCCTGAACTTTTGTTGAAAAAACACTTCAATCCCTCGCCTCTTAATTTGATATTTTTACTCCTTGTTCTTTCAATTTTACACCCAATAGGTCCATTCCATTAAATTATGTCGTTAACTTTCTATTTTAAGGATAAAATTACTATCATAACCCTGACTTTCTCTTTCTTTAATTTTTTATATTTGTTTTTATTCTTTTCTTTAAATTTTAAATTGTTTTTATTCTTCTTTTTATTTTTTCTTTCTTTAATTTTTTAATTAGTTTATTCTTCTCTTTTTTTCTTCCTTCTGATTCATACCAATAAAATTACTATTTTTTAATTGTTTTTATTCTTCTCTTTAATTTTTTTAATTGTTTTTATTCTACTCTTTAATTTGACACGTTTACTCATTGTTTCTTCTTTTATGACTAATTTTATAGGGTGTTTAGGTGAGCCGCAGAAGAAATTAATTTGCTGCTTGAGGCCCATAGAATTAGTCATAACTTTTAATACGACTTCTATTAATTTTTTTAATTTTTATATTTTTCTCTTTTATTTTTTCTTCTTATTAGCACCAATAAAATTACAAAATTTTTAATTGTTTTTATTCTACTCTTTAATTTTTTCTTTTGATTGGCATCAATAAAAGAGAAGAATAAAAACAACTAAAAATAATTAGTAATTTTATTGATGCAAATCAGAAGAAAAAAATAAAAGAGAAGAATAAAAACAATTAAAAAAATTAGTAATTTTATTGGTATGAATCAGAAGAAAAAAAAATAAAACAATTAAAAAATTAAAGAAAGAAAAAATAAAAGAGCAGAATAAAAAAAAATAAAAATATTCAAGAGAAGAATAAAAACAATTAAAAAAATTAGTAATATTATTGGTATGAATCAGAAGAAAAAAATAAAAGAGAAGAATAAAAACAATTAAAAAATTAAAGAGAAGAATAAAAACAATTAAAAAATTAAAAAAAGAGAAAGTCAGGGCTATGATAGTAATTTTATCCTTAAAATAGGAAGTTAACGGCACAAATTAACGGAGTGTAACGGAATAGACCTATTGGGTGTAAAACTGAAAGAATAAGGAGTAAACGTGCCAAATTAAAAGGCGAGGGACTGAAGTGTTTTTGCACCAAAAATTCAGGGACTACACAGTATTTAGCCCTAAATTTTATTAAGAACGAATGGCTATTGCTGATTTCAAAAGGTCAGCATTGTTTGGGGAATATACTTTCATTTTCAGTTTCATGTCAATTGTGTTCAGTTTCAGTTTCTTTAATCCCATCCCACACATAACAACTTCTTATGTATACAATCACTTGCTTTCCTAAACAATTCACTAACTATCCTAACTCCCGTAACAAAGGGCGATCAACCTTGATCTCAAAGCAACTGATCTATGTTCAATCTGAAAAAAAAAAAAAAAAAAAAATTAAAAAAATTAAAAACAAATAAGGTTACAGGTAGCATATATATAAACCATTATTTCATTACAAACAATTGATATCATTTTTGTGACTCGATTGCTAATCAAGTATCATTGTTCTAAAGTGTATAAGCCATTATCAGTCAACTTGCGGACCATTAAAACCAACCAAACCTCCCAACATGCCATTATCAGTCAACCTGTGGACCGTTATCAGTCTACACCCATTTAATCAATTACCAGAAAGAAACTATCTTTGAATCATGACGATTCCAAAACGTTCCCAATTCTAAATGAACTCTTACTCTCTCAAAGTCGAAAAACACACACACAATTTGACACTTTGACCTTCCTAATATCAAATTCTTGAGAACACAAATCAAAAGGTCAAACCTTGAACCTCTGCCAACTCAAAAAAACAGTGCAAAAATTCACCTTTAAACTACCTTATGGAAGGTCAACAGCGATCGAAAATGCCCTCAGGCTTCTGCAAACCACAATCCAATCTGAAACTGTCCTTGAAACTTGGGAAATTGATAAACGGCAAATCTGAACAGTTGAAAAGAATCTATGAATCAAACCACAAATCCACAAAAACCAACTATCTAAAGCTTCAATCAATCAGAACAAAACTGCGGAAAAATTCAAAACCACTTACCCTTGCTGGACCCAAGTTCTTCGTCTACCCAAAACCAACTCAGTCACCAAGATTAAACAAAAAGAACAGATGGTAAAGATCGAATAGAAGTCGGATGCAAAGAGCAGAGGATGATATTGCAAAGATCTCTGATGCTGAAGATTGAATAGGAGTGAGTCTGATGATGCTGGAGATGGAATACAAATCTGACGCAAACAACGATTGGAATAGAACGGCTAAGCACGGTTTAGGACATAGTCAAATGGCAGGCGTGCAATAACCAACAACACCGAGTGATCAAATGCAGGTTAGAGACGGAATATTGATGCCTTTGCCACATAAATCAATATTCCTTGCCGAGTATCTAATCAAACCCTCCAGTTGCTAAATATCTGCACCACTGTCAAGTTGATAAGGAAAAGCGAGAGACCGAAAAAACCTGAACCTTCTGGAGTTCTAGCATTCTACTATCGGCGGGTGTTTATAACAGACTGAATGGCAGGGATTTACCTTAAGAAAAAATTAAAGGCAAAAGCGTCATTTAATTCGGGCTTGAATGAACAGTGGCAACGTGAATGAACAGTGATACGCCAGTGAACAGTTGACGCCTTTTAGATTATAGATAATTTGTTAATTTGTGAATGTACAAGACACAACTTTAGTTATTTTTATGTATGTCCCCCAAACAATCTCTTCTACTACGAGATAATTAGGCAGAAGCATCTATTGCCTTTCTCCCATGAGGTTTGTGAATTTCGTAGTGACTTTCTGAAACTCATTTCCCAATATCTAAGATTCTACTAAATAGTACACGCACAAGTTTTTAGAAAACAAACTTGTTTCTTTTTTATCCGGGAAATTAATTAAAACTGTATCATATCGATATCTTTTAGAATTTTTGTAGGAGATTATCCATAGTATTTTGGGAGTCACTAGAATCAAGACAAACCAATATAGTAGGCAGTATTGAATGTATTTCCCGCCTTTTGAGTCTGGTGAAGTTGCCATCATTATGAATGACAGGATTTTGCCAAAAAGAAACGAAACAGAAACTAGAAGCCTAAAAAGTCTAGGAAGTGAATTCCATGAATGTTAGAGTTGATATTCCAAAATGCATGTAGACCGTACGTCTGATGAGTATATATAACATTTATGATTAGATGTTATCCGGATGTTGGCCTGTTCACCTATAGCACAAACTTTTATATGTGGATAGCATATAAGAGTCGATTTTTAGATATTTAGGGTTAAAAAGCAAAAGAACATCTTTCTTATATATTAGGGAAAAATACACCAACATGATATTTTGAGGACGGTCAAAATGATATTTGGACTTTAAAATTTATCAATGTGATACTTGGACTTCTATTTTTTGTCAACATGGTACATACGTTAACTTTCCATCACGACACAGTTCAGTTGACCACGTGCGACGCACTTAAGACTAAAAAAGAGAGCTAAATGACTGATATGTCTTAAAAAAAATTATAATAAAAAAGAGAGAAATAAAGGAAGATTTTTTTTCTTTTTTCTTTTTCTTTTCTCTCATTCATCATCAGGAGATTGAACAAGGAATTTGGAAGCTTGTTTCTTTGAAATTGAACTGAGGCTGGTGTTTGGGAAATGATGATATAGGTTATATAGCGGAAGGGCCATAGGTGAGGCCGAAGTAGGGGCCGGGCCAGAGCGATGGAGAGAATGGCGAGGTGGGATTGGGAGGCAGAGAGCGTGGCGGAGAAGACATGGATGGCGTGTGAGTAGGTATATATAGAGGAAGATGGTGGGGTGAGGGGAAGAAGGGAGGGAGCGGAGGATGAAGGTGTACCAGACTGCCAGCGGCGGTGGGAGGAGAATAGAGCAGGCTTGGAATATTATGATTAATGGATGGAATGGTTTCAATTATGATTAGTGGTGGAATGGGTTTAATTGAAGTGTATGGCTGGAATATTGGAGTCGGTGGGTTTGGATCTAATGGTGAGGGCATGGGTGGCATTGATAGAAAGCCAGCGTGGTTGTAATAGGGATTTGAAGGAGAAGAAGAACAAAAAGAAGTTGTTGGTGCTGCATAGACGACGATGCAGCTTCACTTCTCGCCGAGCATGAGAAGCATGATGATCTCGAGCAGCAATATGATTATTGACTTGATGAATATCAAGGTCGCTGCTCCTCACATCTCTTATATATAGAATAGTCTTCCACACCATTCTGGTCCTCGCTTCCTTGTTGCCCTTTGCATTCTCATTGTTGTTGTTACTCTTGAAGGTGTCAACAAGTGCTCCTTATTTGGTACTCTGTTTTTCAAATTTTCAATCTTTTTTTTTTTCCGGAGAAATGCAATATTTCATAAAAGGGGCAAAGCCCACAACAAGGACCAGAGAAAAGACTAAGGCCCAAGAACAGATACAATAGGAAAGTCGTACCCTCCAACTAGATCAAAACATGTTCTAGAGAAAGGAGAGAACAGCGCAAGTGCAGAAAAACAAAAGTCGAAACAGGAAAAAGACAGAAACAAGGCATAAACCATTCCAGCTTAACCCTCAGAAACTGACGACAAGGCAGACCGTCGTTTCAGAGCATAAGAGAGAGGGACGGTGGTGGCCTGTTGGCCCATCTATTAAGACCCACTGACCGATTTCCAAGCAAGGCTGCCTCATGGCCTGCCTGGTTTGCTTCACGAGGAATCCACTCCTAGGAGACACGATCAAAGAAGGTGCTTCTCCACCTAATTTCTTCAATGATGTCTGTAGTTTTCAATCTTTTTGGTTCTTGGTAATCCCCAGATCTTCCATTTCTCTTCCAAAATGGGTTTCGTAGAGTTTGAGAAGATGAACATGAATGGGTTAAGAGTATAAACAATTGCTGGGAATTTTTTTTTCTGGGTTTAAGAAGATGAACATGAACAATTTTTCGTTCAACTACTTATCTTCGTTGCTGTCACTAAAGAATTGCTAGTATTGACGGGGATAATCTCCAATCATGATGATTGGATTGAGATTTTTTTTTTGGGATAATGTATTGGATTGGAATCTTGGTTTAGGGATGACAAAAAATCTCCATCGGTAGGGTACCCATCGAGTATTCGACCCTAACAGGGAGAAATTTAGGGAAATCAGGTAACGGGGATGGGAATCCCCAGTATTCGAATTCTGAAATCAGGTACGGGGCGGGGATGGAATTTTGATTCCCATCCCCATACCCACCAAATAAGAATTATCTTAAATATATATTATTTATTTTATATATATTCTTGATATTATTTATAAATAAATATTTATGAAAACTTCATTTTTTGTCAATATTTAAATTCTGTTAATAAATATGTTTAAAAAAAAAGAAGATTCTTTTAATAAAATATCTTTATCAACATGTCAATTTTCCTTCATTGAAATAAGAAATTTATTTTATTTTGATGTTTGATGTTAACTTCATGTATGAATTTTTATATAATAAATTAGTAATATTGTTAACGGGCATTGAGGCGGGTATAAGAACCTAATCCTCAATAGGGACGGGAACGGGGAATCCCCAGTATCTTATTATGGGGATTGGAGCGGGTAAGGGGTTGGGAAATTAAGTCGGATATGGGGAAGGTAATTTAATCCCCTTACCCTACCCTCCTCATTGCCATCCCTATCTTGGTTAATTGAATAAAGCAAAAAAAATTTATTCAACTTTTATTTTCAATTTTTGAAATTTATTCATTTAGGATGGAGTGGAAGTCTTTTTTGCCCTCATTTTCAGCCTCACTTATGTCACACGTGGTCAGAATTAACGGCACCGTGACGAAAAGTTGACGTATGTATTATATTGACAAGAAAATATAAGTCCAGGTATTACATTGATAAGTTTTAAAGTTCAGGTATCATTTTAATAGTACTTAAAGTGTCCGGATACTGTTGATGCATTTTTTCCTTTATCTTTTCTCCACAAACTGCAGGTTGTTTATCTGCAGAAGTAGTAGAACAATTAATCAGAGCTCGTGCACCGGTTCAAATAGAATTCGAGAGAAAGAGAAGCTAGGAGGACAACAAAAACAATTTCATTTTCATTTCAACTTTGGAAACCTTAATGTGAATCAAACATAGACTAGAGAGAGGCATTAGCCACATGCTTGCTCAGAGAAGCACAAACTTTTCCCTACCCTTAGAGCCAAGTCGCTGATTTAAAAAGCTACCGCATCATAAACATTTCCTCATTCACTCCATAGGTTATATTACATAATACTAATCCTACCTAGCTAATACCAGGCAACACGTACAAAAGCCAATTGGAATTAGCTATCAATCTAGCACAATGCCTTTAGCCTTCATCTGATTCATTAATTCCAAGCATTCCTCCATCTTCTCTTCCCGAGCAAACGCCTCGACCACAGATCTATAGGTATTAGCGTTGGGCCTCGTTCCCTTCTCCACCATTTCCAGCAAGTACTTCTTGGCGTAGCCAATGGAGTTGGGGTCCTGGGAGAGTGTCAATGTCTCGATAGACGTCTCTGCAGAGGAGCAAGCACAAATCCTGAAGGTGAACAGCACCACAACAGGTACTTGACCCATGGCCAAGATGGAGGACCTGACCCTAATAGCCTTTTCTATATATTAGGTCATCTTGTATCAAAGCCTTGAACAGGGTATAGCACAGAGCTCCCAAGATAAAGCTGGTCACTATCTTGTCATTTTCTAGGTAGTTCTCATTGCTCCACAAATCTTCATATGTGTACTTCTTAGAATAGGTCTCCACTACCGCAAAATTCTTAATCAGGGCCTCAGTAGGTCTGGTGCTCTTGCCATAGTTGTCGTCTAAATCAGTAAGAGAAACATTAAGACAACAGAAGCAATTCCACTACACAACAGTAACTATAAGTCGTAACACTAACCAAACATTGACATAGCAAAAGGAATATGCAATCTATTCACCCACACAACGCCAAAGCAGCTAGGATATCAGATACATTTACCGACTCCCTCAACAGTTAACTATTGCCCAGAAAACACAAAAGCAGCTCTTGCATCAAAGACACTTGTTCAAGTAGAAATCCCAGTTCATACCCACACAACAACACAACATATCTGTACCATTTCACTGAAAAGCTAAGCAGGACATGAGAAACAATTCAATTTGATTCAGAGTTTTGAACTTGCAACAATAGTCACACACTAGTTCAATCAGAAAGATCCAATCTTGTCACAGACTTGTCATAATTAACTCCACAGAAGCCCTTGGCTTTAATCTCCTTGAGAAACCGCGCCGCTTCCCCTCCTCAGCCTTCTCCTGCTTCACAAACGCATCGTAGACGGCTATGTCTGCACTCACAGAGTCATACACGGCGTGCTTGTGGATGATGCTGGTTAGGGTCACAGACTTGAGTCCAGAGTCATCTGAATCGTCGTCGAGGACCTTGATGGTGTTATAACTTTATTCTGCCGGCCGGGCCTGGTAAGGTAGTGGTACTGTGGGAGGAGGTCCCGTTGTAACATTGGAGATTAAGCTTTTTTTTTTTTTTTTTTTGATCGGGAAAGAACTTCATTAAAGAACGAAGATTAAAATGAGAATGGAAGAATGAGCTTCAAACCCAAGCACTGCCCACTCTAGACTTCACTGTTGAAGTCCATACTGACGCAAGCCAAGTAGGCCTCAACTCTAAATACACAAAAGTTTAACTTAAACTTAAGGCTTTCTTTGCAAGACGATGTGCAACCTTGTTGCAATCGCGCTTCACAAAACGCCAACTACACCTACTAAAGGAATTAACTAAAAACTTAACTTCTTCCAGAATGTGGCCTTCCGAACTTAGGTCCTCACTGTAATTAGACAAGGAGTTTATGACTGTCAGAGCATCGCCTTCCACTTCCACCTGAGTAAAACCAGCCTGCAAAGCCAACTTGAGCCCTTGTTGCAAAGCCAAAGATTCCACCGCTCTTGGGGACAGATTACCGACATGAGGAACTGCCAAGGCACCTTACCAAGAACCAAAGTGATCCCGGATAACTGCACCAACACCGCAAATGCCCTTTTCCACCTGAGTTGCCCCTACAAAATTTATCTTCATGCAATCTGCAGCAGGAGGAGACCATGCCAGGAAGTTCAAAGAAGAGTTGGCAGTGGTAATAGCTGATACCTTGCCCACCGAGTTGGACAGACCAACCTTAGTATTTGCTAACTCATATTGAACCTGCCAATCCCCAGCCGTCTTAATCAACTCATCCGGCATTAAACGTCTCTCATCATGGCGGTGCAGATTTCTACTTCGCCAAAGCCACCTAACAATGTACCCAAATGTTTCCAGATCATTACCTTTAGCAACAGTACTAACATGTGAGAAAAGGTCCAAAACAGATGGCTCCTTCCAAACTTTGCAAACCTCACTTAAAAAAGACAGTTTCCAGACTTTCTTAGCCTTTGGACAGTCCCACAGCACATGAATAGCAGATTCTTCAGAGACCCCACATTGCCAACACCCAGCTTCAGACGTGATTTTCCTCCTCTTCAAGATTGCCCCACATGGAAGATAATTATGTGTGGCCCTCCAAATAAGCAACTTAATCTTCTGAGGCACCTTAGAGCTGTCTCTATTATCCTATAAGTACTTTTTCTTTGTTTATAATCTTTGCGTTGGCAGAAAACTGGAGAAAGAAAGGAAAATGATTAGAACCCTTCTATTTCACGAACCTTCTGTTGCCAGATTTTAAGAATTAGATGAAGTCCTTTGTTTGGTTATATTTTTGTGTTGAACTTAAGAAGCTTGAGTAGGAAAATATATTGATTTCAGTTTTGTTGCAAACGAAAACATTTAGCTGGTAGAGATGGCAAGAAATTTAACTAGTGATTTTAGTTTCCACAGATTAAATACAAAAGAAATTGTGGATGATTGAAGTACTATTCCACATTCTGCAAATTAACCACAAGGCCATGGTACTATTCCATAAATCATTTGAAGTTCCTACCAAAAACAAAACTAGAAGCAATGGTATCTATTTCTTTCATGTTCTTTTCAACTTCTCGCCTCATTGGATCACAACTTCACTTACAAATTACAATTGTAGCTACTTTCAAATCAGCATTGTGAAATAGTTTACACAAGTATGATTCATATAATTCGAGGTGAAAAGTCACTTGCTTGACAACCCAGATGTAAGATGGTGATCTTTTGATCATAATAAGGATAAGCTTTAGATAGAAGTAGTATGTGATGATCGGTGGCCTTAACATCAACCCAACCTTGCTTCCCTTCATAGTAACTTGCAGTAGTTCGTTCTCACTAATCATGTACTCGTCCTCATGTTGAGTGTCTTTCTCAAGTAAGCAGCTACCTACTTTGCATGCACCAAAAATCAGTTAACACCAGGTTTAAGTACATCAGACTTTTTTGTGTACTAATCGTGTCTCCCTGCTGTATCATATCAAGAGAAAGAAAGAATCATCAGCACAACATTTGTGTCAAATTATGCACTCATGCAGTCTCACAGACTACACCCACAAATTAACTTAATCGACAAACTCATTTAATTTATTATGGATGATTTCGGTTCTAGACTCCAAAACATGAAGATGACTGCTAGATCACAGTTCAAGACGATGCAGAAGTGCATTAACGATTATGTGCAATCTCCTCCAACCTAGAATTTTGTTTACAAAATAACTCGATGTAACATTCATTTAGATAGGAGCAATTTATAGATAGATTACATCTTATACCACCCAAAAAATGGACGTCTACCTTTTATTTCTTAGTTACTGCCAAAATGAAGTAAAGGTATATCCATTTAAACATATTTCAATTCAAGAACTAGAAGTCATACCTTATCTCTATTTCAATTCATATAATTCTTTCACATGAGCACTTCATTCTTCAATCTAATAGAACCTCTAAACTAACCGATTATGAACGTACATGAGCACATAACAAACAAACCGAAATACCAAGAACGTGAATCTCCTTGGTTCTAGCTAGGCAATGTTGTCAACCTGTGTTTGGTTGTATTGCACAAGCTCCGAAAACAAGAATGCAAATGCACTCAAACCGACCTGAAACAACCATCAAATCCCAAAATCAGCAAACACCCAAAATCTCAATCACCTAAAAATTCAATATAAAAGCAAAAAAAAAAAAAACCCAGGTCCTCATCACTCAAATTAAGGTAAATTCAGTACAAAGTTTCAATCTTTCCCCTTAAATCGAGTACCCAACACACGGAGATCCATCAAAATCACACCCATTAAGTTCAGGGATCAGTAATTTGATGCATAACGAAACAAAAGTGAATGAGCTAGAGAGAGAGAGAGAGAGAGAGAGAAGAAGACCTCTTGTTTTCCTTTGCTGAGAGGCCTGTCGAGGACGTTAGGCAATAGCTTCATCTTCCCGACTCCGATCATTTTTCTTCATCTTAATCCCTTCCTCCGTCTCTAACGTCGTCTGAGATCACGAATTGGGGTTAGAAAAAGGGTGAAAACCCTTGACTTAATCTCAGCCATCCAAGCTTATTAAAATAGATCCAAGGGCTGCGAGTGTATCCCTCAAGTTGGCAAAAAATAGGGATCCCTCATTGGAAGGGGGCTGTATATATAAATATAAATATATATATATATATATATATATATGTGTGTGTGTGTGTGTGTGTGTGTGTGTAAGAAACTTGCTCAGGAACGGAGGTCCGTTCTTTCACTACTTTTTGATCACATTTTCATATTTTAACTGTTCAGTTTTTGGATCCTAATGTATAGATCACTTATGTACATTTTCAGCCAATTTGATGATCGTTAATGCATCCAAAACTGCAATTTACACGAACGGACCAAATCTGTCGAACTGAAATCGTTCATGTTTATAATGGTAAATTACAGTTTTAGATGATTGGCTGAAAATTTACATAAGTGATCTATACATTAGGACCTAAAAATTGAACGATTAAGATGTGAAAATGTGATCGAAAAGTGGGTCAAATATGGAAATCCGTTCTTAGCTAAGGAAGGACGTCTGTTCCTGAGACGGACTATATATATACAGATCCTATCTAGAGCAGAGCACCGCTTTGAAATTAAAGTGCGAAGTTAGAGTTTAGGGTCACTTTTTTATCGTATATCCACATCTCGACCGTTCAGTTTTTAGGTACTAATGTATAGATCATCTCTGTAAATTTTCAACCAAATTGATGATCGTTAACGCATTGATAATTGCCTTAAAACTTTCGGGTTGGACAGATTCAGTTCGTCCATTGGTTTATGTGAGTTTATTTACCTTAAAAATCATCAATTTGGCTGAAAATTTACAGAGATGATCTATACATTAGTACTTAAAAATTGAATGGTCGATATGTAGATATGCGACCGAAAAATGACCATAAACTCTAACTTCGCACTTTAATTTCAAAGCGAAGCTCCGTTCTAGATAGGATTTGTGTGTGTGTGTGTGTGTGTATACAGTCTGGCTACGGTGTGGACGTCCGTACGTACGGACAGTACGGATTTCCTGTTTTCGACCACTTTCCGATCATATCTACACATCTTAACCGTTCAGGTTTTAGGTCCTAATGTATAGATCACCTCTGTAAAATTTCAACCAATTTGGTAATCATTAAGGCATCCAAAACTGCAATTTACCTTTATAAATACGAACGGTTCCGGTTGGACAGATTCAGTCCGTTCGTGTAAATTGCAATTATGGATGCCTTAACGATCACCAAATTGACTGAAATTTTACAGAAGTAATCTATACATTAGGATCTAAAAAATGAACAGTTAAGATGTGAAAATATAATAGGAAAGTAGTCGAAAACCTGAAATCCGTACCGATATTTCGATACGGACGTCCGCACCTGAGAAAAATCGATATATATATATATATATATATATATATATATATGTATATATGTATATGTTATAATAGAGTGTTTAAAAATAAGTTCGTTATTGGGGTGAAATGTTAAGAAGGGCAAAGAAGCGATTAAAAAAAGGGGCCATCCCCATTAAAATCCACCAAAACCAAAGACCAAAGACCACCTAACAGTATTCCACTGTTCATTTAATTGTTAGGTTGGAAAATGAATTGTGTGGAACTGCTCCTAAATTGACCTCTAACTGCAGAAATTGCCACTCTCCTTTTGGTTGATGATTACTTGGAAATTACTCTAGGCAATGTGATTCTAGTTCATTCGTGTTTTGAATTTTAGGTTTTGGAAACCAACAACTCAGTAAGGTAGGTACCTTAAAAATAAAAAAAATAAAAACACTCAGTGAGGTAGGTGAAATTTTGCAAACCCTTACACCTACGCATTAAGGAGATGAGTTGGGGACCATTTATTTCAAATAGTAATGCTGGTTCAAATGATCCATTGGGTTACATCAAAGCCCTTGTTGGGTCTACCCCAACAGGCTTCAATAACAGTAACAATCCCAGTTCTGAAAATAGAAGCTTTCTTGTAGCGGCTCTGGTGCTTTTGCCATTTACTGGGTTATCTCTGTTGGCAGCTCTAGGTTTTCTTATGTGGAGAAGACAGAGACAGTCAAAGGAAAAAGAGATAAAATTAGGGAGTTTCGACTCATGTTCTTCAGGAGATATGGATGCCTTCTAAGACTGGAGGTACTCGGAGCTTGTTGATCTAAGACTGGAGGGACGGGTGACAAGTGAAGAGGTGGAGAAAATTAATTGTGCGTGTCGCGTTATGTCGTATTCAAGAGGAAACAGCGCTTAGCTAGGCCAAATATGAACACTGTTGTTGGCATGCTGGAAGGTGGCATCCCTTTAGGCCAGCCAATTTTGATTATTTGAATTTCTTGATGAAACGGTTGAGTTGATTAACTATTTCTTTCGCATCACGAGCTAGCAAATTGGCACAAAATTAAATATGGATGTAATGATGGAGGATTCTTAGGCTAGATTTTGTAGTTAAACATAGATGAGGAGCAGCAGTGTGAGATAAACTATCAATCCACTCAAGCTTTTCATTAAGGTTCTTAGTCATCTTGGTCCCGTACCCATCAAATCTAACATAGGGGGAGAAAAAAGAAAGACATTGTATTTTGATATCTCTTGTTCGCTGCTATCAGTTTTAAAAAGAGAGGATGTAATTTTCTGGAATCGACGATTGAAAAACTTTTGGCAATATATATGGACTTTGTGTATTTTGTACCAAGGTATGTAAAATACACAAAAAAAATGGTGAATAATGTTTGGTAAATACATTAATACCAAAAAAACAAAATATGGACACAAGCAACAATTTTTTTTAAAAAAAAGGAGGAAAATGATATGAAATTGACGCAGGTTTAAAAAAGAAGAAGCACACACTAAAGTCATAACGGTTTTTAGTTAGTATAGCCTACAAAGATATCGTGGTTGCATCGTATCTAATGAGTTTTAGATACGGTTATCTATATCTTTAGAGCAAAATTTATAGAATAACAGAGTCTTCTGAGGCTTATCCTAATAGTGTGGTCCTGTTCACTACAAACACCGAAAATTTGACCACCTTACCTTAGGATGACCAGCACCTATCCCAATAGTCACTCAGAACACTGCATAAGCCAAATCGCATTATGGGTAAGAAACTTCTAATACATTTTTGCCAAGGGAGAATTGAAAACTCCCAAGATTAATTTGTCACAAACCTTGCTGCAGCAGCAAGGCCTGGCATAAATTTTGTGTCCCAGTTCAAGGTTCATGGTGGAATCATCAGAGAATATGTAAAGTTAGATAACAATGAGAGTTAAACACCCGATCAAATTGGCTGAGGAAAATAAAAGATATACCAGCTAGAAATGGAGTCCAGTGAGATTCTAGCTAGAGTAGGCTAGGAGCCTTGATATAAGCAGTAACCCTTGAGTGTACCAAATCTCCAAACTACATTGTAGCATTATTAAACTCAGTTTCATAGATATACAAAAAGAAAAAGCTAGGAAAGGCTAAAAACTTGAGATGTATATACATACCACAACGCCACAACATGATAGCAAAAGCTAGCAATAGTTAGGAGCTGGCGTGGATTCTATATATCAGTCCTGAGGTTAGACCACCTCAATGCTCTAGGCCTTTGCTCCAAAAATTCTTCAATTGTGGCGGATGACAAGTCAGGAATCCGGGAATGGGAGTCAAGTCTGAGGAGTAGCGGCTGGTACTGCTCTGATGACCCCATGGTTGTCTCAACCGGCTGAGCCACCACCACTTGATCACGTTGAAACTGTGATGAGTGCTGTGTGTGTGTGCTTGGAAAGCAGAAGCAGACAGAATGTGTTTAAAACATGTTACGTTAGGGGAAGTTGAAATTATAAGGTCTAACTAACATTCCAAATTGCAGGCACCAAACAGTATTATAGTATGTGCTCTGCTAATTTAGGAGAACTTTAGCTGCAACTAACCAAAGGAGGAAATCCTCTGTCCCCATTTCCCTGTCCCTTACCTGTATCCATCTAAAATTTCGACACCTGACCTTTATAAGAACAATCACTAACCAATCAATCCTCAAACAATCAATCCAGTGAACCATCTTCATCATCAATGTCATCAGAAATGGGTCTTATCCATCTTGATCGAACTCATTCATCACACCACCACCATCATAATGGGTCTTAGTGTCTTACCCAGTGATTTACGGAGTTGTTGGGTTAGTGGGTTAACGGACTTGAGTATGTGTTAACAGAAGTGTCAGACTGTCAGGTATGGAAATTTTAGATGGAAACAGATGAGGCCGGAGACACGGAAATTTGGGACAGAGGTCTTCCAAGTCCCAACTGACACATTTGTGTTAAGAAATTTCACAACCAATGCATGCAAGCCAAATCAAACATCGAAGCACAATTTTCTCAGAGGCATTCAAGATGTCAGTCGGTCAGTTATGGATTGACTGCATTGTCTGACTGATGGACTTGTCTAGATTGATCATTGATTGCGTGGTCAAGTGCACGGCAGGTGTCGCCGGCCCGTCTTCGTCTCCGTCTCCGTCTCCGTCTCCGATCGATCTCGCCATGACCTTTCTCGCGGTCCTCCAGCTCCACGGAGATGTCCGTTTCACCTCACGTGTCACTATGACAAAACGTACCAGTTTCTTTTCAATGGAGGCAACTGCTACTTGACAATAAGAACACCATCATTATTAGGCTCAAGTTCCACACACTTATATTCTGTTTTGAACTACTCAATTCAGTCACAGTTTCCCCACTCTCTTTTTTAGATTAAACCTTTAGATTGAGTACTCATCATGTCAAGCATGCTCACTTAGTCGGTAACTGACTAACAAAAAAATTATATTCAATTATTCTTTCATGTAAATTCAATGGTGGAAAAAAACTATTTTTAAGTTAGGTTGTTTTGTTTTTAATAGTTAAATTTATATTTAAGTAGTGATGTAGCCAAAAATCCTATTAAGGAGGGTTAAGAATATGATTGAAATAATTTAGTATCTTTATATACTAAAAAAAAAACTAAATTTTCGTAATAAATAAATGATAGTTTATGGCTTTTTTCGTATGTGTGTGGCTTAAATATATCAGAACTTGGATGGTTTACTAAAATATAAACAGAAAAATAATAAAAAGTCACCAAATGTGAAGAGGTAGAGGGGTCAATGGAGATTTTACAAGCTATGTGAAACTAGAAACATAACATAATTGGAACACAAGAGCTAAAGTCAAAGGGGTCAATTAACCCTCCTTGACCACCCCTAGCTATGCCCTTGCATCTAAGGGTTATTGAACATAGATGGGAAAACATTTCAAATGAGTCATTAAATTTTTTACACAATTCACGAAGTTATGAAAGCTCATGAAACCTTATGAAAGTTTACAAGATATTCCCAAACTTTGCATTATGTTTCTCTAAAATTAGGGTTATAATTACCAATGGTATAGTTTCCAAAAAACGATGACTTTCGACCATGGCGACCGGGTACCATTAGAGTGCCTCAAAAATTTTCGTATTTTTTTTTTCGTGTTCCGGGCATGGAACTATACATACATAATTTATATTTTCAAATTTGATTCGGATGACCAAGAATTAAACGAAGCCTATCTCCGCTTATTTTATCAATTTGGGCATGTGGGAGAGCATGCTTTCACAAAATGTTATTTAAACCGTAAAAAATTCATTTCTGTTTAAGAACAAGAGGAATTGATAAACAGAATGGGAGAGTAATATTTTAGAGAGAATGGAGTTTTCAATGTGTTTATTCATCTCATACAAAGGGGTATTTATAGGAATACATTTGAAGTGTGAAAGCTCAAAGAGAAAATCAAAATGATAACCATCTTGATGATGATTTTCTGCCATGCTTGTTGCCATTTGGTAAAGCATGTTTACATAAGTCTTCATACACTGAAGTACCTATGATTATACACTCAAGTACCTATCTAAATACTTTTACGTATTTTGTTACATGATATAGACATATACAGTATTTATACATTTATACTATAACACTCCCTCTTGGATATTTCATGTTCAATAGTATTGTGTAGATGGTGCGCATCGAAGTTGCCTCGTTAAAAACCTTGCCAAGTAATAAAACCCTATGGGAAAAAAACAACCTTGGTCGAAAGGGAAAAAGAGCACAACGCGCGTTGAGTGTGAAGTATGTTTCTGGATACTCCCCCTGATTTAGACTCCTCTTGAAGATCGTGGGAGTTCGGATATCCTCCTCAATCCGATGCTCCTCACATGTTTCTCGAAAGGGGATTTTGGTAGTGACTTAGTAAATAAGTCAGCTACGTTATCTTCTGATCGGATTTGATTTACTTCAATATTTAGAAGTGTTTGTTGTTGCTGATTGTAGAAGAATTTCGGCGATATATGCTTGGTATTGTCGCCTTTGATGAAACCTAATTTCATTTGCTCAATACAAGCTGCATTGTCCTCGTAAATGCATGTAGGTTCATTTGTGGTGAATTTCAAACCACAAGTTCCTCGAATGTGTCTATTTATAGACCTTAGCCATATGCACTCACGCACGGCTTCATGTAGTGCAATAATCTCTGCATGATTTGAGGAAGTAGCAACAAGAGTCTGTTTTGTAGATCTCCAAGATATCGCGGTGTTTCCCATGGTAAAGACATAACCTGTTTGGGAGCGACCTTTGTGAGGGTCAGAGAGATACCCTGCATCAGCAAAACCCGTCAGAACATCATTTTGATGGAGGGGAGGAGGAGAACGTCGGTCACTATGGATAGTGTTGCTGGCGTTCACATTTCTTTTCTCTCTGTAGGGATAGAACAAGCCCATATCGATCGTACCTTTTAGGTATCGAAGGATTGTCTTTATACCAATCCAATGGCGGCGTGTTGGCGCAGAACTGTGTCGAGCTAACAAGTTTACTGCAAATGAGATATCCGGTCTTGTGCATTGAGCTAAATACAATAATGCGCCTATCGCACTTAGGTATGCTATTTCAGCTTCTAATAAATCTTCGTCCTCATCCCTTGGACGAAACGGATCTTTCATGGGCTCAAGACTACGGTTGATCATGGGAGTACTCACAGGCTTTGCTTTATCTTCATTAAAGCGCCTTAGTAACTTTTGAGTATATGCTGACTGATGGATCATAATCCCATCATTACGGTGCTCGAGTTCTATTCCGAGACAAAACCGTGTTTTCCCGAGATCTTTCATCTCAAATTCAGATTTCAAATATGTAGCAGTTTCTTTTAACTCATCTAGAGTTCCAATTAGGTTCATGTCATCAACATAAACTGCTACAATTGCAAATCCGGATCTTGTTCTCTTAATGAACACGCAAGGGCATATTTCATTGTTAACATATCTTTTCCCAATCAAGTAGTCACTTAGACTGTTATACCACATCCGTCCGGATTGTTTCAATCCATATAGTGAGCGTCTTAATTTTATTGAAAACGCGCTCCGTGGTTTAGAGCCACTTGATTTGGGTAATTGAAGTCCATCTGGAACCTTCATATATATCTCTGAATCTAGATCCCCATAGAGATATGCTGTAACCACATCCATGAGCTGCATGTCAAGTTTTTCGGAAACTACCAAACTGACAAGGTAGCGGAACGTTATAACGTCCATTACGGGAGAGTATGTCTCCTCGTAGTCGATTCCAGGACGTTGTGAGAAACCTTGCGCCACAAGGCGGGCTTTGTATCTAACAACCTCATTTTTCTCATTACGCTTTCTAATAAAGACCCATTTATGGCCAACAGATTTTATATTTGGTGGTGTCAGTGATATAGACCCAAATACCTGTCTCTTTGTTAGTGAATCCAATTCAGTCTGGATCGCTTTTTTCCATTTGGACCAATCTGCTCTTCGTTGACATTCTTCAACGGAGCGAGGTTCGATATCATCGTATTCTATAATTCCTTTTGCAATATGATATGCAAACGCATCATCAATAGCCATAAAATTTCTGTCCATAATTACATGTATACTAGTGTAATTCATGGAGATCTCTCTATTCTCTGGAATTGGTTCTACTATTGGAGCATCCTCCAATGATGTCTCTTGGACATAACCATAATCCAGAATTTTTTCATGAGATGGATTATTTATATCGATGATTAATGGATTATTTTGTGTCAAGCTCGCTTTCTTTCTTGGGCGAGAATCCATCGAACCTATAGGCCTCCCGGGCTTTCTAGCAGGAGCCATGGGTCTAGCCACTGCATCACCCATAGAGGGGATGTCATGTCCTTTAGTTTTAGGAACATCAATCCTTGCAGGTACGTTTGCAGCAGGTATGTGTGATCTTGTCACTTTAGCGATATCAGAAAACGCATCAGGCATTGATTCTGCTACATTCTGAAGATCGAGAATCCTCCGCACTTCTATTTCAGACTGTGTGGTTCGGGGATCAAGATGAGACAAAGTGGGGACAGACCACGACAATTCCTGTCTTTTCTGTTGAACATTAATGTTCTTGTCTCCCCCTAATGACGGGAAGACTGTCTCATCAAAGTGACAATCCGCAAATCTAGCGGTAAATAGATCACCTGTCAAGGGTTCTATGTAGCGGGTAATGCTTGGAGTATCATATCCAACATAAAGGCCTAAGCGTCTTTGAGGACCCATTTTGGTGAGCTGTGGCGGCGTAATTGGCACATAGACTGCACACCCAAATATGCGTAAGTGTGAGACATTAGGCTCATACCCAGTCACCAGTTGGGATGCAGAAAAGGGTTGGGTGGCAGTGAGTCTTAGACGAATAAGCACAGCTGCATGTAATATTGCATAGCCCCAAGCAGAAATAGGGAGATTGGTGCGCATAACCAATGCCCTAGCAACCATTTGAAGTCTTTTAATGGCAGCTTCTGCGAGTCCATTTTGGGTGTGTACATGAGGGACAGGATGTTCGACCTCAATCCCAATGGACATGCAATAATCATCAAAGGTTCTTGATGTAAATTCTCCAGCATTGTCAAGACGAATTGACTTAATAGGATGATCAGGGTGGTGAGCCCTTAATTTAATGATTTGTGCTAAGAGTTTAGCAAATACAGCATTTCTTGTGGATAAGAGCATGACATGTGACCAACGTGTCGATGCATCAACCAACACCATAAAATATCTAAATGGTCCGCAAGTTGGTTGGATAGGTCCACAAATATCACCTTGTATTCTTTGTAAGAATGGTATATTTTCTTTAGTGTCCTTTGCATAGGATGATCTTGATCCTACCTTTGCTAAAGAGCAAGCTTTGCAAAACGAATGATATACTTTAGAAGTAACTCTTTGGACCAATGTTTGGTTCGTACTTCTTTTCGTTTTGAAGAATGGATGTCCGTGTGAAGTTTTTAATATACGGAGCATCATGTCACAACCTGGATGTCCCAAACGGTCGTGCCAAAGCTTGTATGTGTCAGGATCCCATAAATTGTCATTCATGACATGGTTGGATTCAATGACTCTAATAGTGGTTGCATACAATCCACTAGAGCGACACATAAGTTTCTCTAAAACTCGTGTATTTCCGTAGTTTTTAGAGGTGATGCAAAGGAACTCTTGTCCATTCTCACAATGTGTTTCCACATGAAAATCATTGGCTCTTATGTCTTTAAAGTTTAATAGGGTCCTTCCGGCCCTTGGAGCATATAGAGTTTCGGCGACATTAACATTTGTGCTATTTGGTAACAAAAATTGAGCTGGTCCTCGACCATGAATCAATTGTGATGGTCCTGCCATCGTAGTTACTGAGGATCGACTGGGTGTCATCCATAAAAATAATTACATATGTCGCAATATCGTATGTGTGGTGCCACTATCAAGAAGGCATTCCAATTCTCCGGAAAACATACTGAAAGGAATAAAGTTAGGAATATTAACACATGTCCATGACATTGAATGCGATACTTTATTAATAGGGAAAATAGCCAATGATTACATCAAAGTTATTCATAAGTCTATTCCAAATATCAAACTTTAGACAAATTGCTATCACTCAATCCGTTTTGGTAATTCCAATGAAATATGACCAGGAAAGTAGAGAGATGTTGGTGGAGCGAGGCTCGCTTAAATACCCCGATCTCAATTGCTTTCCTAGACATCATACTTCATTGGGTACGCCACATAAGAAGGAGTTTAATACAATTGTTATTTATTGACTAAGGCGCATTTGCCATTCTTGGAAAATAGAAAGAGGATTATTCTAATCAAAGTCTGTGACATCCTCATGCTCTTCATCTACAGCTTTGAAGTCCTCAACAGTGAGATTGACATCTTCACTATTTTCATCTTCGGCAAGGTTACCTTCTTGCTCTCTTGCTTCCCTGTACTCCTTGTAGCGTGCAGCTAATTGGATACTTGCATGACATTGTTTAAACCAATGCTCGATTGATCCACATCTATGACACATGTCATTGTGGTTCCCTCCCTTCATTTGAGGTGCAGGTTGTGCAGGTTGTGCAGATTGTGCAGGTTGTGCAGGTTGTGCACGTTGTGGATATCCCCTAGGAGGGTTACTGCTACTACCACGACGCATGGTGCGACCTCCACGGCTCATGGTGCTATTTCCACGGCCGGTGTTGCCATATCTCCCTCTTCCACGTGTGGAGTTGCCATCACGTGTGCCCGCTCTAAAGTTGCGGTTTCCTTCCCTATTGAGGCGGTTATATGGACCTGTTCGTCCTTCATGTCCCCTATTATTAGGGTACACATGTCCCCTATTGCTGGGGTACTGCTCCCTGTGCCCTCTCTTGGGTGCATTATAATTTGCCTCACGAACGCTCTTGGTTCCAATGGGTCTTGAATTATAATTCTTTACGAGAATGTTGTCGTGCTTTTCGGCTACCGACAAAATATTTATGAGTTCATTGAACCTCATAATTCGTCCAGCATTTACTTCAGTGCGATACTGCTTTGATAGCAAAATTGCTGCAACGGGGAAGGTGGAGAGAGTTTTCTCAATTAGCTCTTCTTCTGTGAGGGATCTTTGACAGAACCTCAACATGGATTTGAGACGAAGAGCTTCTGAATTGTACTCAGCAATAGACTTGAAGTCTGAGAAGCGTACATCGTTCCACTGAACCTTCAAGTCAGGGAGGAGAGAATCTTGGATATTGTTAAAGCGCTCTTGTAGTGCCTCCGATAAATCCTTTGCATCTTTGATGGACATGTACTCTAGTCTGAGTGCTTTGTCCATATGACGTCGCATCAATATGATTGCTTGTGCATGCTTCTTGGGTGTTCGAGGGAACACAAGGGCCGGGTTTGGTTCATGGATGATGGGCAATATCCCCTTTGGCGTGAGATGGTTCTCAACGTCGGTTTTCCAGCTATGGTAATCCGAACCTGTTGAGTCAAGGATTTGAAAATCGAGTCTAGGTTCATTCGACATCCTTGAAGATAAGAAGAAAATATTAGTTTCGGAGTTAAAACTTCCACGAAAAATAATAAGATTTCCGAGCTACGCTACCAAGAAATCAATTTCCAAGAATCATTGTGAACACTCTTAGTTCATTGATTACGAACGCTTTTAGTTCGTTTGGCGTGAGTTTCTATAATTCCGCTTTTGATTGTAAGTTCCCGAGAAAAAGGAAAAAGGAGAGAAAATAAATAAAAACTCAAAAACGGGAACTTTTAGTAAAGAATACCTTGGAATAGTGTTGCCGGAAATTTTTGACCGGAAAAATTATCGGAGGTGACCGGAAGGATCGTTGGAAAAAGTCGAGAAAAATCGTTCGAAAATTCGCCGGAAAAGTCGCCGGAAAAGTGTCGAAAAAGTCACCGGAAAAGTTGTTGGAAAGTCGCCCCGCAAATCTGTCGGCAGCTGCTCGGCAGATGGCTCGGCAGCTGCTCGGCAGATGGCTCGGCAGCTGTTGCGCAGCGTCTCGGCAGCTTCTCGGCAGCTGCTGCTCAGGGCCTCGGCAGCTGCTGCGCAGCTCTCGGCAGCGGTCCGGTTTGGTTTTTCTGCTTCTGGCGGCCGGTTCAGGCGGTTTCCGGCCGGTTACGGCGATTCTGAGACCGGTTCCGGGGTCCTGGAATCAAGGGCTTTGATCTGAGCTAGGGTTTGGGGATTTTTTGTAGGTTTGGAAAAATGACTTCGATCGATGATGAACTCTTCTTTCGTCAATTTTCGATTCTAATTCTAGAGAAACTTCGTGCTGATAACGTGTTTAAGAACAAGAGGAATTGATAAACAGAATGGGAGAGTAATAATTCAGAGAGAATGGAGTTTTCAATGTGTTTATTCATCTCATACAAAGGAGTATTTATAGGAATACATTTGAAGTGTGAAACCTCAAAGAGAAAATCAAAATGATAACCATCTTGATGATGATTTTCTGCCATGCTTGTTGCCATTTGGTAAAGCATGTTTACATAAGTCTTCATACACTGAAGTACCTATGATTATACACTCAAGTACCTATCTAAATACTTTTACGTATTTTGTTACATGATATAGACATATACGGTATTTATACATTTATACTACAACAATTTCAATTTTTTCAATGTTCAAACTTTGTCACATAAGTCATCTTGAGTGACTAAGGTAGACGCATGTAATAGGTATATAGAGAACTTTTTGTTGACTCCGAACAACTGAATTTTGAAAATTGTAGATTTGGCCTCATTTCGGTAGTTAGTGTGTATTAAATTATATGTTGTGAAAGAATTAGTTACAAGAATTAGTTAACTTTACATAAAGGGCACTTGATGGTTCCAGTATGGAAGGCTGCTTTTCACATCGCATCAATGGCTCAAATTAGAGATCGTTGCGACGGCACGTATGGCAATCACCAATCTCTTCAAGTATTCAGACATTAACTACAACTCATCAATGGTGCTCTAATGGTGCAAAGCACAGAGTCTCAATGTTTTGCAAGTTTGCAACATGGGCTACGAAGGAAATCAATATGTTTCTCAAGTCGGGTGTAGATCTTTCTTTTCTTTCATAATGTGCAATATCCACAAAGATTGAAAATTAATTCAATTCATCTTTCTTTCGTTAATGTGCGTCAGTCATCAATTCATACTTCAAATGTTAGACAAGGTTGGAAGATTAAATATTATGAGAAGATCCGAAGTTCATGTAATATTTGATGGTAAAGCATCCGGAAACAGTCGTTTTGATCCCCTATACAAGGAGGAAAAGAACAGGCTCTTGCTACGTATGCTCATCAACCTCTCTACAAAACGGCTCACAATTTTGAATCAAGATAACCCAAAAAAGTTGTTGACCTTATTTAGGTTCTCACATGTTCGCCTAACCCAATTAAAAGAGAAGTATTTTAAGTCTTCTTCTCCCTCTGTATCCGAGTCCCCTCCAAAATGAATCTAAAACAAAAGAGTCGACAAGGCACCCAAACCCAAACCCAAAACTGACCAGCTGACATCTTCCATGCCTTTGTACTTGTACTAGAAAATAGTGCTCTGATGTATCATTTGACTTGTTTACAAGGGTTTTCTTGAACTTTCTAAGCAAAAATATGTTAGTTGTAGCTAAAATTCTCTGGCTACAGCAGAGCGCATACTCATACTGTTTGGTGCCTAACAATTTGGAATGTTAGTTGGACCTTATAATTTCAACTTCCCCTTGTGTTTTCTATATCATAATGTTACATGAGTTGAACACGCTCTGTCTGCTTCTGCTTTCCAAGCACACAGCCAACACTCGTAGTTTCAACATCATCAAGTAGTGGTGGCTCAGCCGGTTGTTAACTATGGGGTCCTCGGAACAGTACCGGCCGCTACTCCTCGGACTCGACTCACATTCCCGGATTCCTGACTTGTCATCCGTCGCGATTGAAGAATTTTTGGAGCAAAGGCCTATAGCATTGAGGTGGTGGCCTAGGCTAGTGGCATGGGAGTCGAGACTGCTATGGATTTTATCCGGTGCGTCTATTGTAGTTTCGGTTTTCAATTACATGCTCAGCTTTGTCACGCTTATGTTCTGTGGCCATCTGAGTTCATTGGAGCTTGCTGGAGCCTCTATTGCAAGTGTGGGAATCCAAGGTCTTGCTTATGGGATTATGGTATGTAATCCAACTGTATCTAACATACTCATGTAGCTTTTCTGTTTCTTCTTGTTTGAATGAATTAATACTATTTGGTTCTTGAAGCCATTCTATCTATTCGAAATGTTCCGAGACTGCCAACTTGAATCATATAAGGCTATAACCGAAACTTATTTTCAGTTTTTCATCTCTAAGTTTTTTACTCATTTGAAGCACATGACTCTATATCCTCTTAGCCTAACATAAGCTAAACTCTTTATTTATTGCTTTGATTTTCAAGTTGGGCATGGCGAGTGCTGTACAAACTGTTTGTGGGCAAGCCTATGGAGCCAAACACTTGGGAGCAATGGGGATCATATGCCAAAGAGCAATCGTCTTGCACTTGGGAGCAGCAGTACTCCTTACATTTTTGTACTGGTGGTCAGGTCCACTACTTGTAGCCATGGGCCAATCAGAAAGCATAGCAGAACAGGGTCAAATCTTTGCGCGCGGTTTAATCCCTCAGCTCTATGCATTTGCCATAAACTGCCCACAACAGAGGTTCCTTCAGGCACAGAACATAGTGAACCCTTTGGCATACATGTCCGTTGGAGTTTTCCTCCTTCACACACTTCTTACCTGGTTGGTGGTTTATGTACTGGACTATGGTCTAATAGGTGCTGCTCTTACACTGAGCTTTTCTTGGTATTTGCTTGTGATTACAAATGGGATTTACATTCTCGTAAGCCCCAACTGCAAGGAAACTTGGACTGGTTTCTCATGGAAAGCCTTTTCCGGAATTTGGCCTTATTTTAAGCTAACTATTGCTTCTGCTGTCATGTTGTGGTATGTTTATGCACATGTAAAGTTTTTAGCCTTACCTATCTTCTTCTTCTTGTGCACCTCATGAAACTGAGTCTAATAATGCTTCAATGTAGTTTGGAAATTTGGTACTCGCAAGGGTTAGTGCTTATCTCAGGGCTCCTACCCGACCCTACAATCTCATTGGACTCCATTTCTATCTGGTATATGTTTTATTTTTCTCAGTCAATTTGATCGGTTGCTTAACTCGCATTGTTATCTAACTTAATCGTATTCTCTGATGATTCCAGCATGAACTACTTGAACTGGGACATGCAATTTATGCTAGGCCTTGCTGCTGCAGCAAGGTTTGTAATGTATTAGAAGGAGTTTTTAATTCTTCCTTGGCAAAAATGTGTTAGAAGTTGCTTACTGATAATGCGATTTGGCTTATGCAGTGTTCGGGTGAGTAATGAACTAGGTGCTGGTCATCCAAAGGTGGCGAAATTTTCGGTGTTTGTAGTGAACGGGACCAGCATCTTTATTAGCATAGTGTTCAGTGCTATTGTGCTGATATTCAAAGTTGGATTGAGCAAGCTGTTTACAAGTGACGACGATGTTATTGATGCAGTGTCTAGTTTGACCCCCTTGCTAGCCATCTCTGTTTTCTTAAATGGCATTCAACCTATACTTTCAGGTATTGACAGTATTTGCTAGACACAGTAAAAAAAATCTCAGTCAGGCACCATTTCTAATTTTTGATGTGCGGAATTTCAGGTGTGGCAATTGGAAGTGGATGGCAAGCTATTGTAGCTTATGTGAACCTGACTTGTTACTACGTTATCGGTCTTCCAATTGCGTGTGTTCTTGGCTTCAAAACTAGTATGGGAGTAAATGTGAGTACTTGAAACTTTACCCCACTCTCATCAGTCAAGTTAATGCTTTTGTGGTCGATTGTAAATGATATTGAAAATAATGCATTTTTTTAATTTTTGTCTTTGATTTTTCAGGGTATTTGGTGGGGGATGGTTATTGGAGTATTTTTACAGACGGTAACTCTAATTGTTCTCACTGCCAGAACCAATTGGGATGCTGAGGTAAACTTAATTCTGATGAAAGTTTCTTATTATCTGAATACAGAGTAGACATGAACTGAAATTGGCCAGGTTGGTGACCAAAGATTTTGATCATGCTTTTGTTTTGTAGGTTGTAAAGGCGGTTGAGAGATTGAGGTCATCTGCAAATGTAGAACAGTTGCTCTTGGTGGATGACGACGTATGAGTCTATAACAGCAAGTGTTTCACAGTTCAAACTTCAATTTTCCAGGGTTATGTAGTGCAATACAATGATTTTTCTGATATTGCATTGCCAACGAGAATTGGGTTATATGTTTCTTTCCCTATATAGAACCAGTCATGTAGTCAGTTTTGATTATTTAAGGGACAATTTTAGGAGTGAACCTAAAAAATTGCCCTCATTTAAGGTAATAACACAAGTAAGATATTGCATTCAAAATGAAATTTCATAGACAAGTTTTGAAGCCAAGAATACACGCAATTGGAAGGCCAGTAATGTAGTAACAAGAACAATTGGTTAAATAAGATGTCGCTATATTATTGGTCATGCAATTGCAGTCTTTCAACAATACTTATTTTAAAGCAATATATCACGTTCAAAATAAAATTTTATAGACAAGTATTGAAGCCAAGAATACGCACAATTGGAGTGTATAAAGATAATAACAAATAACAAAAAATTAATTAAATTACACGAAATCATTTTTCTTTTCGAAAATAGAAAACTGAAATTCCGACATTTCAAAAACATGATACGGACTTCAAAAGAAATGAACGCCCAAAATGATCTGGGCTGGAGACTTACCCTTACCTGGAAAAGAATGACCATCTCTTTTAATTTACCGCCAGATAAAACAAGGCCTTAACGTAACGCTCCCAGACCAATAAGCGCACGACACGTAGAAAACACCTTAAAATTGACGTTTCTGTAGCCAATGAAAATTGAGATGACGTGTGCAATTGGTCGACGGCAAAATCTGGAAGTATATATACTACATATTCTGCTCGACTTTTTCTAGAAAAGTTTTGGAAGGAAGACTTCTGAGTTTAGACTCCGATCTCAATCTCCGATGGCGTACGTCGAGCGAGGTTTGTATCTCTTTCTCTCTGACTCTATTTTCGTTTGGGGTGATTCCATTTCTATCAGAAGCTAGGGTTTGATTTTATCTTAATTTTTGTTTGGTATGATCGGAATCGGTTATTGATGTTTTTCAGATTAGGGTTTGATTATCACTCTAGCTCTGAATCGCGTGCCCCTCTCGAAAATATTATATTGGATTTTTGATGTTCTGGATTAATGTCTTAATTTTAGAAATCATCAGGAATAATTTTTTTTTTTTTTTTGGTTCCTGTATGTATGTGAGTACTCTAATTTGGTCTAGCATTTGTAATGTTCTTAGGTTGAAAACAGCACATTTTAGACTGCGATTATGGATTTTGGAAATGAAATTTGCGTCCTTTTAGGCATAGTGAGGTATCCAGGTTCTTCAATTTTCAAAGTTTTTTGGGGATAGCAATCATTTTATGGGCTAACTAGAGCGCTTTGTGGCTTGTGTAGAATGAAGAGGGTGTGCCAGCTTTTTTCGTTGTAAAAGTCTGCTGTATTATGTGATTTTATGGTTTCTCCTTGTTTGTTTGCCTATGCTTTTGTGAATCATGTGATTCAAATATGAGCGATGCCTGAACAGTCTAATGCTAACCGAAGCTGAGTTAGGATGTGAGCTTTTTGTTTCTAAAAGATTTCATGATTTTTCCTACTCTTTGCTCATTTCTTTCTTTCATTACATATATATTTTCTCATGTTTTTTTGTTGTTGTTGGGACTCACAGTCGGAGATACTGCAATTAGTTCTCAGGTGTGCATGTGCCTTAGTGTTTGTTGTTTGTATTTGGGTACTGGTGTATTTGGATTAGCTTTCTGTTGTATTTGTTCTCCACAAGCATAGGAAGCCGGGCGAAATCTAGAAGGAGAATTAATGGCTGGTTAGCAGCATTCGCTTAATAAAATTGCTTTGGTGTTCCCCCAATCAATGCTATTTTCTTTCTATATTAATTTTGGCCAAAACCTCAATGCTGATTCACTGTCAATAAGGTTTACCGTCTCTGTTTTTTAAATTTGTTCCATATGCTCCTTTCTAGCGTGTGTGTCCTCATGCTATTTTCTTTCTATATAAATTTTGGCCAAAACCTCAATGCTGATTCACTGTCAATAAGGTTTACCGTCTTTGTTTTTTAAATTTGTTCCATATGCTCCTTTCTCGCATGTGATGTCCTTTTGTTCTGCCTTTTTGTTCTGCCTTGTCTCTCTCCCTTCTACATAACTCAGCTTGCTAAGAGCTTATGTAAACTTGGCTGGTGCCACTTGACCTGTAGAGCAGTACTGCTTATTTTGGTTGAATATTGTTGTGACATTTCGCCTTTGCTGCATTTTGTTTTTACTTATTTCCTGTAAGATTGCATTTTTGTGGCAATGCTTCCGTCTTTCTTGTCTAAATTATGTACAAGAGGGTTGGTTATGCTAGATTGTTTTGTGTTTTTGAAGTTTACTTAGGATTCTATTCTTTGTCAATGTTTTTTGTGTCACATCACTTGTTCTCTATTTATGAATGAGGGCCTAGGTGATGCTGAGTTGGGACTGGCTATCATATAATGATACATTTTGCAAATATTCTTATTTTTACCTTCCTCTCTCTCAAGAAATGCAATTTCGCTTCATTATTATTATTTTTAGGTCTACTGCTGAATTTCTTCATTCATTCTTTCCTTTTGTAGTTTTGTATAGGAGTTCTTTAAATTCATGATTTTGTGATTGTGGGGTAGTGTGTTCTCTTCTTTCTTTTCTTTTTTAAATTTCTCTAGCTTATCTTTTTGGAACAATTAGTTGATGACTTCACTCAGGCATGCTCAATATGAGGAACTTCTTAGTTTTAAGACCTTGTGCTAGATTTTGGTAATCTTTGCATGCACCAGGATGTTCTTTGTAATTTATATCTTGGACCTAGTTGATGGCGTGTGTGGTGTGTGTTTTTGTGTTTTTATGGACAACTTGGGCTTCTCTATAAGCTTGAGTAACTTCAGCAGTATGGGAGCTGCTGGACTTGGCTGTAGTCTAAGGCCTTATGCCAGGTTGTGCTTGGGTTTATGTGTGGCAAAATGTGCTATTATTCTGGTCTGGATTGAATTTCTTTTGATGTGCTTGGTGGAACTTCCACAAAATTTATTTAAAAAAAAATGCAAGATGCTGGGTGAAGCTGTTGGGAGATGGCTGGCTTATTCTAGTTCAGTCATTCTTCTCATTCTTTGACCTTTATGGCTTGTGCTTTTGGACACTCGATGAGTATTCTGGTGTCTTTTGAATTAGGCGTTGTGAAATCCAAGCGATCCATTTGGCGACTCAAAACGATAACGGACTTCTTCTGGGCCATCGTCAACTTGATAGGAGTGTTTTTTGCTACAATGTTCTCGGTAAGAATTATAGTATTCTCTTCTATGTTGGCATATATGGCTTACTTTTAGAAGCATCAAATGGATTATCTTCAAGAAAATTATATTTTTAATATTGTCATGCATCAGATGGAAAAGTCGGATGCTTACAGAAAAGGATCTGGTGCTAGCAAAAAATGGGATGGCGGGGGGCCCGGAGGGCCTGGAGGGGGACCATATGGTGGTGGTCCACGTGGGCCACCTCGTGGACTTGACAATGTTCGTGGCATCGACCATAGTAAGTTAACTCTTCTGCTTCCTATGTTTGGTTTTCTAATTATTTTGGTTTCTAACATTCCTTATTAAAAATGTTGCTCTACTTCTCAACACCCAGGTTCCTTACCTGCCTGCGGTTCCTGCTGTGGTTAAATGGTTGGGGGGTTATCTTGCATCGTGCCTCGAAATGGTTGGATGGTTTAGGAGTGATAATTTAGTATGTCAATGTAGATACATATAAGAAGACATGGAAGAGAAATGCAATAATCCATAACATTTTTCCTCCCTCCGAAACTCTTGGTTCAAGTACTAAATGTGTCGGTTTAGTTGTATGAAATGTGTAAAAGAGTCGTGATGATCCTTTCAAGAGTATGCGTACATTCATTTTCAGACGTGTATTGATATCGTTGGGTCTATTTTCAAAATCAGATGCAATTGCTAGTACTTTTACTATCCACAACTCTCAAATTTTACCTCCTATACTACTTGTGAACAACCCGTTTCCCTTATACTTGCTTGTTCAGATCCCAACCCCAACCCATCTGTAACAGCCTTGCCAGAGGTTCCTCCTCCAAACCCTCCTAACTAGACCCAGCAAACGGGTTGCTAACCTGGTACGGTTATAGAATATCCAAATCCGTCCATTAAATTTTGAATCATATCATTTTCTTAGTTCACTCTACAAATATTTGAATTATTAAAAGATTATATTGTCTAAGATTATATTGTCTAATTGCAGAATGACTAATAAGTACACTAATTTTCTAAAATCTAAATCTGTAAGTTAAATATAAATACATAACAAATTAATTAAATACAAAAACTACATAATTTCTCATTAAATAATAATATATTAATATAAGTCTTCATTTTCTTCACCTAAATTTGAATTTATTATTATTTTTCAGTCTTTTGTTGCCTCTTCATGGTTAATTCGTTTTAAAATTCACAAAACCGTTAGTGTTAACTTCATCAAAATATTTGCAATACCCTTTGTGAACACCGAAAGTAAAAATTTAAAACACGAAAAAAAAAATCAATCTCTTCTTCATTGCTCATTGTTGTTAACTTACTAATTTTTGACATGGATTGAAATAGACGAACATCGAAACTGAAAGAATTTTTTTAAATAAATGGAAGCAAATCATATTATGATTTTATTAGGAAACTTTAATAGATTTTAGTTTTTTTAGTGGTGTAAATTAAATGATAGATTTTCATTAAAAAAAAAATCTTTTTTTTAATTGAATTTGTCATATGAGGATATTCTTGGAAACAGAAATAGGTTAGATAAGTAAATTTAATAATTGAAATTAAAATGTAGGATATAATGAGAAAGTAGGGTGACCAAAGAAAATGGTAGGGTGGCAATAGCCGCACCCTAAATTTTTTCGGTTGTTATTGGGTGATTTGTTATAGTTATTGGGTGGGTTCCTGTTGACCTGTGAAACCGTTAGTTTCCGTTAACATGAGTCAAAAAGTAATACTTCCAATACAATCAAGACCAGACTATTCCTTGACCTGTGCTCTGATCTATGACACGTTTATTTAACTGGAATGAGAGTAAAAATGAAGGGAATGATTCTAATGTATGAGATTTCTTGCATTTACTAACAATCTAACATATGAGATATGAGATTCCTGCGTTTACTAATACTAGCCTTTAACCCGTGTGTTCACACGGATAATTGAAGAGAGGAACGTGTGATTGTTCTCTTTTTAATTTTGCTTCTTTTCATTTTATGTTTATCTAACAATTAAAAATAAAAATATCGATTTGATTAGAGTGCTACTTCTTTTCATTTTACATCTTTAACCTTTAAAAATAAAAATATGCTGATGTGATAATATATTAAATAGAGGGTATTTTTGATGATTCAAATTTTGGTGAAGTCTATGACACCAAAGTTAGGCTTCCCTTTTTGTTATTGATTCTACCAGGGAATGAAATCTGCTAATACTTTCAAACCTCGACAGTCCAGTAAAACTTCTGTTAGTTTGTTGTGGAAGAAACCTCCTGAGCATTACTTTAAATTAAATGTTGATGGTGCTAGAAATCTTAATGGGAAAATTGGTGCTGGTGGTGTCTTGAGAGATTTCACTGGTGTTTGGATTTCTGGGTTTTATGCTAACCTTGGTTGCGGTTCTGTCCTTCAAGCAGAAGCTTGGGGATTACTTTTGGGACTACAAATGGCTCTCTCTCATCATTGCCGTCATCTTTAGTGGAAAGTGATTCCCATGTGTTAGTTTCCCTAGTTCAGCAAAGTGTGGATGATTTGCACCCCTTAAAAACTATTATTGATTGTTGCCAAGCTCTCCAAAGACAATTGCATAGCTATGATCTTAAGCATGTCTATCGTGAAGTAAATCAGGTTGCCGAGTTTGGATGCAGAGATTGGAGCTCAATTCATGGAGCTACCCCCTCCACAAGTTATTTCTAGCTTGCTTGACGACTTGTGTGAAAGTCCTAGAATTAGGATTATAAATTCTGAGATGTAATTTGTTCTTTGCTTTTGTTGGGCCTTTTGGTCCCCATATATCCAAAAAAAGAAGAAGTTATGCTTCCCTTTATAGTAGTAGAGTTATTGGGAGCACACTCAAGACGTGTCAAGTTCACATAATTTTGTAACATTATTGTATGATGAAAGCTGTTTTGGATACATTTACTTCCATCCATATCCCTGAATTCCTTATTTCTCAGTCCCAGTTGTTGTAAACTCTCTCTCTCTCTCTCTCTCTCTCTCTCTCTCTCTCTCTCTCTCAAATAGGTCGTATTCAACTATTGGAGAGATACCCAATTTCTGGAAAACAAACGAGACAACATTGGGATGCCAATATGAAATTGGAGTTGGGTACCTTATATTATAGACTGATTAGAGGAGGCAGATCAACCTCGAATGGGATCTGTCCTCGCTTTGGTTTGGGTTCGTTTTGTGGTCGTCTGCCTGGTGTTGGGGCTGGCTATAGCTTGTCAAGGCGGTGCTGCTTCGAAAGGCTTTGGCGCGGTGGCTTGTTGCTGCATGGCAGCGTTTTGTTGGCGTTGGGGCTCGCCGGTGGCAACGTGGTGGTGATGGGGATCGTTGTTGGCGGAAGGTTTGCTTGCTGCGTTTGCTTTTGTTGGAGGAGGCGGTGGTTGGGCCGGACTTTTGTTTTTTGGGACTTTCTGGTGGTCTCTTGCTCTCGTTTTGCTTATTTTTTCTTTGTTTGTTAATAGTTGTTTGGACTGTTGGAAATAAGTCCCTCCTCTTGTGAGCGAGGGTTTGGTTTTTTGTTTCTGGGTCGTGTCGATACCATTGTTTGGTGTCTTGGTTGTATTGGTGTTTCTGGTCTTCTGTCGGTGGTTTCTGGTTATCAGCGTGTTGGTGAATCACCCTTACACGTGGTCTGGCTATGGACGCGGTGTCCGAACATGTGGAAACAGTTCTTCTTCATGTTGGTGACGGGTTGTATCATTTTATATTGGTCTGGTTTTGGTTAAATTGGGTGGGGTTGAGTTTTTTTAGCTCATGTTTATCCATCTCGTCGACTGTCCGGAACTTAGGATCCGATGAATTGTAACCTCTTTTGGTTATTAATAGACTGTTTATTTCCTCAAAAAAAAAAAGAGGAGGCAGATCAACGAATTGACAGATTAAAGAAACGCACTGATCGATTATATTCCAGTTGCAGACAGACAATTGCTCGTGTTAATGGTTTGAGATTTGAATCTGAACCAAATAAGAAAACACTTAAAAGGGCATTCCAGAAAAGCTTTGATCATTTGGTGCTTTGCTTTAATTTGGATCGGGTCTAATTGATTATGGAAAGATAGCAGCAGACAACTAACGTTCTGGTTGGTATCACTAGCCATGCATATGTCGATGTCAAACAGAGAACAAATTGTTCTTTGAGTCTCTTCTTGTGCAGATTTCAAACTTGTTCTTCCTAAGTCAAAAGAAATTTGACAATTGAGCAATATCAGAAAGATTTAATCTTGACTAGGGTGTAGATTAGGGATTTCCTTGGTACCCATTTCTAGATGGTTTTCTTCCTTCTATAAATCCCAATCCTTTGAACCCTAATCATCTGCCTCAATAAAACCAAAAAGACCCTTCCTTTATCCAATTTTCTTCTATGGGTTTTCTTCGTTTCTTCAATTCCTAAATGCCCGTGTTCTATGCTTGATTAAAGTAAAAAAAGACTCTTCCTTCTCTGATTTTTCCCAATTTCTATTGCCCATTTTTCTAGGTTCGACGATTCAACCATTCAAGGTGCAATCTTGGTGCCTTCTCCGTCCTCTCCTTTATCATCAACTTCTCTTTCGTCTGTGATTCTGACCCAGGATGAATTGAAGAAAATCGCCGCCTACGAGGCCGGCATGGTTCTCGGCCTCGGTACCGGCTCCACGGCCAAGCATGTCGTCGACCCATATGGCGAGAAGGGTATCGAGCGCAGAGAGAGAGAGAGAGAGGAGTAAAAAAAAAAAAAAGAAAAAAAGGGAGTTCATTAGGGGTGGTGCCCAGATCATTTTCAGATGTGCCGGGACTGAGAAGTAAGAGATTCAGGGTATAGATGGAAAAAAATGTATTCAAAACAACTTTCATCGTTATTGTGTAAATTTAATAATAGAAAATTATGAAAACTTGACACATGTCTGAGCGGCTCACACACACTCATTTGAGTGTGAGTGTAGTACTCCCTATGTGAGTTAATATATATAAGTATTGGAATGAGTGAGGGTCTCACACTCTCACCTCATTATTAGAAATTAATTTCTGAAAAACTTTTAAGGTACGTTTAATTACTTGAAATGAAAATAAAAATGGAGGGAATGATTATAAAGTAAAAATATTTCTGCATTTACTAACACATAAAGAAATCGGAATGATTTCGAGTAAAAGTATTCATGGTTTCATATGTTTACTAATACATGAAAAAATCAGAATGGGTGTAGGTCTCACCTCCTTATCAGGAATCGATTCCTGAATACTCAGAAATTTGATTACGGATGGGGGAGATGAGTTTAGGAATCAAAGCCTTCGGAATCAATACTGATTCCTTTGTTATCCCATTTCAGTTGTCTCTTATTCATGATTATATTACATTCCAAGTAAGTGAACTTGCCATTAATTTGATAACCAAGAGGGGGGGTATGAGTTTAGGAATGATTCTCAAACCAATTCTTTTATTCTCCTATTCCAGTTATCTCTGATTCATGACTTCTTCCATTCCAGTTGTCTCTGATTCATGAATTTTTTTCATTCCAAGTAAGTAAATGTTTCATTAGACTCTTCACTCGCGCATCTTATGCTCTTCTTCCCGTTATCTGATCCAACAGCATTAAACTTGTCACGCCCCGAATTTTGGAATAAAATTCAAAATCCGAAAACATGAAAATTACCACAACTCAAAATAATCATCCTGAAAATTTCTTTTCTTAACAACCTCACCACACGAAATAAAATCAAACCGAATCTTGTTTCGGTTAATTATTACATCACAAATACGCAATAATTTGTAAAGCTCTAAATGAGCATACACACCTCACAACTCAAAGAAATAAAATGTAACTGCTGTAACACCTAAGCAGCTCGGTCACCTCTCTGGTTATCTTGACCTGCAGGAATATCCGCTACACCATTTGAATAGTGTACCGGGATTGCAACAATACAAAACCCGGTAAGCTTATGAAAGCTCGTATGAATAAAAGAAAGAACGGTTACTTAATTTAATCACATTTATTTCTACCTAAGTCAACATGCAACAATTCTACAACTACAAAAACAATAATCACAATAAATCAACTACTCAACACCAACCCTTACTCACATCTTTATCCACAATACCCCATCATCGTATTTATAAAAATACGGTATTCGACAGACTAGAGCTCTAACTGAATCGTAGCCCGTCACCTGACCTAGGTTATGGCATCCGACATATTTATCTTTATCGTATTTCATCAATATGTATACTTATATACATATTTAGAACGTCCGATAATTGTACATACTCAACCAATCGTATCCCATCATCCACCTTGGATTAGAGCGTCCGATTACCCCATACTGGTCACTACGTTGACCCTAAATCTACAATACGTACAATCGTATGTTTTCACATAATTAAATCAACTCAATCAACATATATGATATTATCGTGAAATTAAAGCATTTGACTATAATCCAAATCATCATTCTATCTCAATCATATCGTCACTAAAATCACACCAATCAATATATATATTCCACATAAATATATATATACGTAATCATCCACTCAGGAATGACCACTAATACCATCTATAGTTTACACAAGAAAATCGTGAAATTCATTTGTATAATTAAAATGCATTTTACTTACATATGGACCGTAGTGATTAAGTCTATTTGATTAAAAACAAATATTTAATCCATAAATATTTTCAACACAATTACCAAAAATAAATAAATTTAAAACGCTCGGTTCGTAATATGAACCACGTGAGTTTTACTCATCTCGAAATTCCCGCTGCGTCTTCAATAAATACAACTCACAATAATCCAAATGCTCGTCAACTCAAGCCGTCAAGTACCTAATCAAGTACGGTCTTTACTTAGCAACGAAGCATGAAATAAACCTAAATGATGATCCAACGGTCGGATTTCAAAATAACGACAATCCAACGGTCGAATTCTAAAATAAGGACAATCCGACAGTCGGATTGAATTTAAATGATGATCCAACGGTTAGATCCTCACGGATTACCCTTGGAAACATCCTATCAAAATTATATGAAAATCCGATGGACGGATCTTCACTAATTGCATCTCGAATCACTATTTTACAATTATACGAAGATCCAACGGTCGGATCTTCACCCGTGACCACAAAAAGTCATCAGGACAGTCATATGAACATCATATTAAAATTTGAAGTAAAACCGATGGTCTGATCTCCGTAAATCTCAAACCGAAGGTAAATTGTAACACCGTAAATAGTAACGTCAAAACAGAAATTGACTATTTATCAACCTTTTCTAACATGACCAAGTTATATCTCAAAATACTCGTATGGATTCATAGATCATCGTCCAGATAATAAAAACTCAAAATTCGGTCCAACGCACGGCCACACGCGGCGGTCAGACGGTGGTCAACCACCTCCGATGCAAAAGTCGTCAACTACAAACTTCTTCAAAATGAAATTGTGAACAACTTTAATACCTGATTTTTTCGGAGAAGAGGTCTAGATCGTCCTAGATCGGGCTTTGAAGTTGGATTAATCTCGGCCCTCTGATCAGTCTCCAGATCGAATCAGGGACGTCAAAATCTTCAACTCTTAATCTACCACTCTACACTCAAAATTGTGATGCAAGCCATATATGGGGATGATCAGGAGAAAGAGCACGTCACGAAAATGGGGAGGATCGACCCGTGCACCGCCGGAAAAATGGTTTTCCGGCCGGGTCGGGTTTTAACTTCGGAAAGTGGTTTCGATCCAAGCCTAGGGGCGGCGGCTGGGTGAGGCGACGGCGGGGATCGACCGAGCAGCTCGAGGCGCAAGCGTGGAGGGCCGGGTCGGCGACGGCGAAGGCTTGTGGCGGCCTGCGGCGTCGGGTCAGGTAGAAGCCGGGTCGGCCGAGGGTTTGGCCACAGTCGCGCGCGAGAGAGAGAGAGGGGAGGGCTTTTGTGCAAAAAATGAATTTTTTCGTCCTTAATGACAAACTCAGATTTTTTCCCACTATTTATAGAAAAATTCTGATTTTCAAATATTCATAACTTATTCATACAAACTCCGAATAATATGTTCCACATATGCATGGACTCGTATCGACGAGCTCTACAACTTGCATGAAGGAAGTTTTCCCAAATTTTGAACGTATAAAAAGTCGATTTTCACGACCCCCTAAATAACGTTCGTTTTCGAAAATAAAATCATTCGGAACCAATTTTCTCAACCCACGACAATCCAAATAATCCCAAATATCACAATTCAATTAATATAACAATTATTAAATTACATAAATTTATTGTATGAAAATCTGGGTCTTCACAAAACTTTTTGGCCACATCCATTAGAAGCTATGTCTTTCTAGCCGTCTCCGTATTTCTTTCTCTTAGTTTTCTTATTTGCTGCGCCATTGTTAAAGTCCATTTTGGGATGATTTGGGTGTTGGAGACTAGACTGTAGTCACATGGAAATCCATTTTCTTCTGGTTGCAATCACTTTGGAAACCAAATTTCAACAAAATTTTGTTCAATGATGATAAATAAAGTTAGTCTAGTCGGATGTTGGTGTCAAATGAGCACCATATCACATAAACAAATGAAAGAATATCACATATGGTCACTTAACTGTTACATGTTCGACACTTTGGTCACTCAATTTTTAAATATATCACTTTAGTTACTTCATTAATTTTTCCATTAAATTTTTTTTCCTCAATATCAAGGATATTTTCATCCAACCAATCATGAAAAATTGTGAAGTTTGAATTATAACGATTGGGAGAAGTGACTAAAGTGAAATTCTAATGAAATTACCATTTATAAAAATGCATATTTACAAAAATATCATGTATTTAACTGAGATTTTAATAGAGGATTTAGCAAAATAAGTAAAATAATTGACAGAGTAATAGTTCAGTGATCAAAGTGTTGAATAAGTCATAATTGAGTGATCATTTGTGAAATTCTCCTTAAATACACACACACACACACACACACACACACACACACACAAAAACAGAATTTGTCCAACCTGAACCGTTCATGTTCATAACTAGTAAATCATGATTATGAAAACTCAAACGAGCATCATTTGACTGAAAATTTACAAAAGTGATATATTCATAGAATTGCAATGAGGTGGGCTGAATAAAATATTTTAATAACATATAGGCTTAGTGTAGAAATTTGGAGCGGAGTACTTTTTAATATTTAATTTTTTAAAAACTAAAATTAAGTTATAAATTAATATTCTTTTCAAAATTTGGGGTGAGAGCCCACCGCAGTCTATGTGTAGCTATGCCCTTTTGTGTCTATACATATATATAATTTTTTTTTTCTTCAAATTAGTGGATGTTATATTTCAAAAACAAAAACGTACATCCTCAAATTCCAACTTTAAAGAGACTTATTCTAGAGAGGACCTCCGTACTTTAGGAATTTGAGGATTTTTACTAATTTTCACTACTATATGACCTAGTACAACTATTTCAACCGTTGATCTTCTAGACTCATATGCAAGAATTGTGTCTACAAAAAATCAACAAAATCCATAATCATTTGGTTATTGAAAATGTGTAAGCAAATGTAGTCCATTAAATAAAATTAAAATGAACATGATGCTAATCAAATTGTCGAATTTGACTAATTATTTGTATGACTAATTTTCGTTTTAGATAGTTTGTAGTTCTTTAGTTGTTCTTGAAGAGGCATGTCTCTTCAATCTTTTGAGGGGTAAGGTTGTTGTCTTCCCCTTGCCCGTCTTGATGTACTCATTTTCCTTTTTCTTTCAATATTTTTCCCTCGTTCTGTCGACGTTTGCCAAAAAAAAAAATTTGTATGATTTATATGTGTATATGTAACTAGAGAATGAATTTAGATAATGTGCTCTAATGAGTACACCACGGACCCATTAGATTGACCTGTTACAACCTGTTATCTTAATGGGTTGAACCTGTTAAAACGGCAACCCATTAAAACCTGCTCGTAACCCGTCCACCCCGCATGTTTGCGGCCCTACTCCCAACCCATCCTATTGACTAAGTCACTGGCTACATACAGAGAACTCGGATGCAGAGGGTTTAATTGGTGGGAAAAGAAAAGGCTCAGCACTGATAATTGTTGGAAATTTTATGATTTAAAATTAAAATATACTTTATTTATTTCGTTATTTATGTCGGGGGGTTATTTTTATTTTGTGTTTATTTCTCTATGTATGGTTTAACGATTTTATGTTTTAAATATATGATTATTATTTGACAATTATATGGTTAATGAGACTATTGATGGTCATGGTAGTGTGGCGTATATAAGGGTCTATGACTAGAGTTAGAAGGTATATGGTTGGAAGGCATGTGTGGTTGGATATATTGTCGGATATGAAATGACGAGATGGTCGGATACACATGAGGGATATCGTGGACAGAAAAGGCACTCCACCATCATGCAACCACTCTAGCACAACACTATATCCACCTAAATTCCTCTTCCATATTATACATATATCTATCTTAAGTATATACCATTTTGAGTGCACAGGTGATTAAGGTTCAATAAGACTTCTTAGCTGTACGACGAAGCTCAAAGAGTTGTTGTAGAGTTGTTATATCTTGGGGGAAGTTCGTCTATTTAATCTTGTGCAGTAGAGGACGAATCTTCTCTTAAGACAGTGCGCTTGCACGCCTCGACTCGATAAGTTTTCTATATAAAAATATATATATTATATTATTTTCTTACTTTATTTTATTTTCTTATCTATATTTTTATTCTTATTTTCTAAGGTTGCCATATTTTCTGTGTTTTAATTTTACAGAAAGTCCATCCAAACAACGATACTTTTCCCCATCTATACCAAGGAAAACGACGTTGTCTACATTATTTTGAGTGGTTAGGTGCTTACAATCATAACGCCACGATGGTGCCACTTTGCAATCCTAGACCTGGCTTCTAGATGAAGAAGATGAAGTACTCTGGCTAGAATTTGTAATGTCACAATGTGTCTCCCTACATGATGTGGCTTATCCCAGCCATTTAGGTCCTACGGTCCTACCCGACCCAATGGGCTCTAGACTCCAGCTTAAGTACATTTTTTCTGCTAATAGCTCTGTTTAGTAAATTTAATTCATGCTTATTAAAAGAAATTGGGGCCAGCACAGATCAAAGCAGATTGATATACATACGAAAACTATTCCGTCCACCGTCAGTGGAATTTTCCTGACAAATCTAAACCACTGAGTTGATCTAAATTTTATTTAGCCATTCATTCTCAGTTAGAACTGTTAGTTCGGTTAGTTAGAGTTACAGAGTAACTGAGCAAATTGCTTCGGTCAATTGCTAGAGCCGGATTTGGTCATCTATGGTCTACGGTTTTCATCCAGTGACATTGGCGAGGAATTGACGTTCGCTACTGGCATCTAAACATACCGGGTCACCTTGCAATGTAGTTTAAAGATCAACCGTGCATGAAATCGATACAGTGCAACTGGACAAAATTTTGTTAAGATGGTGCCTAATGCTGATGAGTCTAATGCTGAGGCTAGTCTTGTCACATCAGGACAATTCTTAGGTTCATCCTTATGATGAACTTCACCCTCATTGTCGATTAACATAATTTTACATAATAAACTTATAATCTAATGATCCATATCTTAAATTAGCCTTTAAAGATCATCTCTGTAAAAAATCAACCGAATTGCAAATTGTTTAGTTATCCAATTGAATCAAACAAATGGATGGTTCTAACAACACTTACTACTATTATAATGAACCGTCTATGTATTTCATAGAAATGAATAACTAAAAGGTTTTCAATTTGATTGATTTTTTATAGAGCTAATCTTTGTATTATGTTATACAACATCAATGGTTGGATTAGAAAATTATAAAATTATTATGCATTAATCACAATAGAGGGTAAATATGCTCATTCACCTAAGGAGTGAACCTAAGAATTGTTCAACCACTTCTCGCACAATTGAAGCATGACTCAGCGTCCCTTTGACCAAAGCTAGTGAGCTGCATGAGATTCAATCCTGGCTGCTTCATGTTATCCACGTGTCACAATCTCGTTAGCTGGTTAGAAGAATCCAGAATAATTAGTTGGTTAATTAGTTTGATAATTCTGTTTACGTGCCTAGTATGAAGAGCTAGCGTCTGTTTCTTTTTGTGGTAGAGATCATTTTGTAAAATTACTGGTATCAAATTTCAATAGCTTCTCTCTTTACTCTCTCTCTGAGCTTCGTCTTCTTCAGGTTAGGGTTTATCTTTTTCACCATTGTTGCTTAGTTTCAAGCTTATATGATACTACACTGGATTTTTAGCAAATTTCATGCATCATTTAGTCCTTTCATCTTATAACTCACCCATTAAAGAACATCTCTTCAAGGGCTAATCAAATCGAATATTGTTTTGTCATTAAATTATCAAACAAACGAATGAGTTTAAAATGATATTAAAAAGGAAAATTCTGCAAACAGTACACTAAGTAAAGGTCACTAATAATTTCCATGCATAAAGTTCCAAACTGAGCATTTTAGTACACGGACTCTCAAACCCGACACACTATGTAGACACGATGTCAATAACGCCGTTAATTTGAAGGGTAATTTGGTTTCTTCTGGCTTTTACTGTGGCCACCCACCTCTCTCTCTCTCTCTCTCTCTCTCTCAATGCAGCACCACCACCCTTTCATCATCAATGTGGAGAGAGAGAGAGAGAGAGAGAGAGAGGAGATCTTCTTCTTTTTTTAACCAAAAAAATGAACTAGTGTGTGAGAGTACTAATTTACCCTATGACAAATGAATAATTACAAAAGAGTTAACTGCGTCATTGACGTCGTGTCTACATAGTGGGTCGAGTTCGAGAGTCCGTGTACTAAAATGCTTGGTTTGGAACTTTATGTACCGAAATTATTAGTTGCCTTTACTTAATGTACTGTTTGCAAAATTTTCTCTAAAGCTCATTGTAATTAGCTGTTCTTTTATTTGATGTACTCTGATGAACTAAAGGCATATCTACGAATTTATTGAACTTTGCATATATAATTTTTAAATGGTGCTTTATAAAATTTATAAAAAATTATATAAATGTAAGATAAAACTTTATTACTCACAAACAAGATGAAAGGTCAGGTTCACCTCGTAAACCTTTTTTTAAAAAGAATAATAACAACAACAATAAACGGGGTTTAGCCGACTTTATGGTCCATATATGATGGTATGGATACTCTCATTAGTAGGTTCACTCTCAACTAACTTATTTTGCTATTGGATCTCTATTTCCTATTCAACAATTTTTTTTTTTTTTTTTACGGAGCTATTTGGATTGGGGGAGGCATCTACCAGCCTAAAAACATTAATTATGAAGCACCTGTAGCCTGCATGAACCCAACTAACATCAGGGTCTAGCACAATTATCACGTCAGTGCAATCAGACCTCGTTGCCCAAGGTTTTCCGCCTTGAAAGCCCGCAGGCACTCAGTAATCGGGTCTCATGATGACCCAGATTCTCTAGAAGCTGATACTTTCACCAGCGTCACATGGATCCTGTAGGACCACAGTACTCAACAAGCTACCAATGAGAGACTTGTGAGTGTTGGAGCTCGAACTTAGGTGGGGGTTCCACTCAAACAAATGTTTTGTCATTCCTGCCAAACATATTCTCACATTTTTTTGGTACGTCTTCTTTTCAACTGCTTTAATGGTATCTGGAGATTCAACTCATTCTTTCATACAATTCCGTATTGTAATAATAAGGACAACTTTTTTTATTTTAAGTAATCAATCAATGACTGTCATTAATAATCATCACAAGTCAGAATAGACAGTTACATATCATTCTGCCGTCATTTAAGGGTATAGTGTTAGACAAATAGCCACCCTCAAGTATAAGGGCCAAGTTATAGTGTAGGGATTATGAGTAAGAGATATCGTACCCAAGAGATTGGAAAACTCACTCTAGCTAAGGAAAACCTAAAGGATACTAGATGAATATGTAAATGTACAAATTAGAAACAAGGGCTCACAAATAAACCAAAGTTCATGGTGATTATATGCAAGATGAGGTAGTGTTTTGATTTTAGTTTTAGAGATTATTTGATTCAGAAATAGCTAAATGAATACTTGAAATGTAAAATAGCCTAAGCTAAATTATATATAATAAAATGGACGAGAGTTAGGACTTAAGGTTTTCACCTCTAGCCTTTCTTGCAAACAATGATGCTTCTATAATGAATGATGCCATTTTAATTAATCAATTTCTCTCCTTGCATCCCTCTCGGGTATGATAAGAGACATGTTCCTTTGATGATATCAAGTAACCCCTCTCGGGTGTAGTACTTAACTACTTAAGTCATGCATTTCAATCCGGTTAGGTATCTAATGCATATGCCTAAGTGCATAAAGCTTGGAGATGAAGAAATTATGCAAAACAACCAAGCTTATCTCTAAGTGATTGTAGTTCACAACCCTAACATGCACATATGATATGCTATCATGCTTCAAACAACCAAGGTTAATCAAGCCTTAATTATTTCTCATGTCATGACAAATATTCATACCCAAATTGATTAAGTTTAAGCATAAACATCAACTCTTGTACTAGCATGATAAGGTGCTAAAGAAAAGTGCATCAACCATAATATTTATAACAAAGTCATACAAGATTGGCTAAGGCATTCAACCCTAGCCCCAACAAACTAACTACTCACTCATAATCAAATAAATAAGCTCCAACATATTTATGAACATCAAACTAAAAAGTAGGGATAGAGAAGTGACTCATGGAGGATGATGTAGATGAACTCATGGAGGTTTTATCATGGTGATGATGATTCCTCAAGTGATGCTAGACTCCTCTCCTTCTTCTTCAAAGATTGATGATGGAATATGAGAAGTGGAAATGATCAAGTTGTGAAATGGTGGAATGATGAAGCTTTATTGTAGAGAATATGGAGAGAGAAAAAGATGTAATGAAGTAGTATATGGGTGATGTCACAAGAGTGTAATGAAAGGATGGTTATATAGAGAAGATAAAGAGGAGTATGATAGTGGAAGTAATGATGAAAGTAGAATAAATGAGATGGAATATGATAGTGGAAGTATGGAGGTGGAGTATGAGTGAAAGTAATGATTAAAGAGAGTTGAAAAACATAGCTAAAGGAAAAGATAAGAGCATCTCAGTTCTCTTTATTGTGAGTGAGAGATATGAAAATGATAAGTGATGGAGATGGTTTTGGGTCACTTTCTGCTCCTTTATTCTTTCAATTATATTTCCACCAAGAATTCATAATGGGCCTTCGACTTTTTCATATCAAATGATCAATCATGAGTGTAGATCATTCTGGTAAAATTTTAGAGCTTACTTCTATGTGGTTGGGCCGAAAATGTTGCTGGACTCCTTACAGGTCGGGTTTTCCAGTTTTGTCTTTCAAAAATTTGGACTGATTGTTTGAAGGTCATCCACTCCAATCTAGCTATTGCACTATTCATAAGAAATGATCCTTGAGATGTTTAGAATGGATCTGTAAAGTTTTAGCTCATTTGGATCTCGTTTGGTTAGTCTGCCGCCCCTCCTTCCTTGTTTAGCTCGGTTTCTCCTAGCCGAAGTAGGAAAATGTGCTAAAGTTGACTTTTCATTTTCATGCTTCCATCATTTCCTAGTATGATAAAGAAAACATACTAAATATTTATATAAATAAACAACCAAAAGTATAAGATTAAGAAAATAATGGAATTTGATAAATCACCATTAAATTGGACTTTAGAACAAGTAATTTCCATGTTTTAGAGCAACAAATATGTATATGAATTATGATCCAACATATAGACAGACAAGAGGATAGTGGTAGTACTCTGAGTGATATATAGAAATAGACTTATCCCTTATTCCTTTAAATACGTATAGGTAGCGTGAATCCTCCTTTAGCATTACTCCAGAGACACTAAAGGTATATAGAGTGTGCACAAAGTGCATAGCTTCCTAAGAGACTAGAAAATTAATGAATTTAGAAGACTAAAAATATAAAAAAGCCTAGGTAAAAACAACCTAGCCCAACAGCCTCAAGAAAGAAACTCAACTCAGGAGAATGGCTTGACCTAAGCCCACAGTCCATCTTTAGCCTCACTGGTCGACTGCCACAACCCGACGCCGCAAAAATAACACCTGTCCTCGCCACTGCCACCAAACGCCAGACCTCGCCGCCGCAACCCCCGTCGAAACCCGACTGAGCCACGCCTAAACCATTCCGTTGCAGTCCGATCCAGTACTCCGCCACTACCGTCCAGGCCCCTCCAGCATGTCGTCGAACAAGGAGGTGCCTCGACGACGCTCGACCCGAGTTGTACCGCAGCCCACGGCACCCAAGACTTCGTCTGGTGCTCATCGTCAAAACCCCCTATCCAAAACCTTAAGCCAGAACCATCTTTCATGAGACTGCCAGACATATGGTGATCAAACACTCGTTCGGCAGCAACCCATTAACGACGAGGCAAATTGACGTTGATCATGTGCGCCGCCGGACGAGGAGGAATTCACAAACTCTAGACGAAAGACCGTCCGAGTTTTTTGGAGACTACAAGGTTAGTTGGGCATATAATAAGGACAGCTTAGGTTAACATCAACTTCTTTTTAAAAATTTATTTCCTGTTACTATTTATTCTCCCTTATATTGATTTATTTCTTTTAATTTTATAAAGCGGTATCAGGTATGTGAAAAACTAGAGGTAGGAGAAATACACACTGCTATTTATATTTTTTATACTTTTCTACCTAAACTTCCTACTTTTCCCCTCTACAATATATACAATTGTACCTCTCTATATTTGTTGTTCTCTGTAACACAATAATTTGCAGAAATCATTGGATCAATTTTTTTTTTCACCATTCAAAAAACCCTCATGAAGAAAATTAGTTTGAGAATGGACTAATGTTTCAATATTGCTTATGTCTACAATAACATAGCCTATAACTTTGCCATGTAGTGATATATATATTTTTTATTTTCCAGTGCCAATTAAAAATGAAATGATCTACAATCTACAATCTACGATATATATATATATATATTTATATATAGCATAGAATTTTATTAGTTTGTATTGAGCATGCAAATAAAGTGCAATGAATTAGACAGAAGACAAAATCCTTGTAAAATTGAGTATATATTCATTAGAGAATAGAAGAAAAGCAAATAGACTGCAATTGCCATTGAACAGCGTGGGTATATGATATTGTTTAAAAATTCTCAAATCCCTTTGGTACTTCAGTGCCTGGTTTGTGCTTTTGTCATTCTTCAACTCATATCTCTCGATTTGGTTTTCTTTTTTAGTTGCTGCATTTAAGTAATATAGGGATGTGTATTATAGGGATTCAATTTTTCCAAAAACAAAGATACATATTTGGATGCGTATTAAGTAGATTGAGGTGTGTATTTAAAACTACTCTTTTTTCACTCGAAAAAAGAAAATAAAAGAAAAGATGTCAAAGGTTAGTTTTACTCTAGCCCTCTTAATCATCCACCAAAATTATTATCTAATTCTTACTTTATGTTTAAACAGTAGTAATGTCGGATTCAAAGTTAGGTATATCAAAAGAAAACGGAAGGGCAAAAGCATCACTTAATTTAGGCTCGAATGAACAGTATCACACCCTTTAGATGTACGTATAATGTCGATAAATTATGAAGAGCTATACCATTTGTTCCCCAAACCCAGATATTGTATTTAATTATTATAGTAATTCATTGTGTCTAGAATAAAATATATATGTAGAATTTTCTCGATCATTACCTTAAAAAGAATTAAGTGTTTATTGGCATCGCGGATCCTACATTGTTGTCCCTTCTTTTCGATAGCTCCGGCCTATTTTAGATGATCTGGCCACCATAAAGAACTTAAATTCTAGTTGAACAACCTCTCTCAACAAACTATAAGGCCTTACTTGTAAGTTCTTGTAGACTAGTTGATTGTCATAGCTAGTCATAGTTCAAACTTTGTATTCGGTGCATATGTCATGCTCAATAACTGAGTTACAAAAGAGATCATGGAAGATATAAACACACACACACACACACACATATATATATATATATATGAAGGCCCTTTCAGTAACAGATTTCTTTTTTCGGCCAATTTGATGGATCGATTATTAGATAAACCTTTTTTTATCACATATCAACATATCCATCGTTTAGCTTGTAATGAGTATATCATTTTTGCAATTTTTTAGCCAAATTGGTGACCATTAAGGTATCTAATTAGATTAAATCTATGGACGAACCAAATCTGTCCAACATGAATTGTTTATGTTCATAATTAGTAAATCACTATTTAAATCACTATTATAAATACCCAAGTGATCATCAATTTGGTTGAAAATTTGCAAAATTGTTATGCTCATAGAGACCTACAAATTGAATGGTCGAGATCCCAATATGTGACTGAAAAGTTGGTCTAATAAACTATCCCTTAAATTGGCAAAAAAAAAAAAAAAATTCCCTGAATAGAAAGACCCTATATGTATATATAGCTATCAAATCATTGACATGTCTATTGTTATATATTCATAATCAAGGCATGGTTGTTAAGAATTTAATTATTGATTACTAGTTTAGTATATATGTGAGTGATTACTCTTCCTCTGTCTTCGCATCATTCTTCAAAGTTTGAGGCATAGCCGCATAACCGTAAAAATAAAGCTTCATATTAAGGTCTGTGATCTGGCCAAAGTCTCTTCCTTTTCTGTTACCATTCAAATACAAGGAATTCCCTTCATCCACTGCAATTGAGTTTCTAAAAAATTATCCTCTAGCTGTTGAATTTCATAGCCAAAGTATAAATCTAAACTTGGAATCTTGGAAAACCAAACTATATGTCCTTCCTCCGAAATGATTAAATAGCTAAAAGCAATACATGCATCGCAAGAGGTAGCTGGAGGATTAGCGTTGAGGTCGAAAACATAAAATAAAATATAAAGGGATTGTTGGATATCAGCGGAAGCGTAAAAATTGAAAACTAATTTTAGGTAGGAAGATATGACGCATGAATGACACAATTTGGGAGATGTAGAACCCAAAGGCATGTATAGAGCTCCTAGAGATATGGAGGAGACTCACATAATATCTAGTAATAAAGTTATTTTGATTATACTTCTACAAGCTACTCTTCTACTTACCTTACTCAACTAGACTAGCCTACTTATATATGCATCCACTAGACAATGCCATAAGTATGACAATAATCTTAAACCTTCTTAACTCCCATAACCTATATATGAAGCTACTAACTCTCACTATTATTTTCACCATAACTCTCAACATAATTCTAAATTTGTAAAAGTAAAATGATAATTGGAATTGGTCTACTCATTTCATTTCATAGTCCCTTTATATAGGGATAGAATTACAACGGAAACATCGATTACATTAATGATACTAAATGCTGATTGATCCGTAATTGTGTTGATTGATGGTAATCACGATTCCTTGATTCTCTCTCCGTCAGTCGCTTTAACGAAGGCACACAATATGTTTTTCCTTTAACACTCCCCCTTGTGCCAAGTCAAAGCGAAATGGTGCATGAGTTGTTGCCTCACTAAAAACCTTGCCAAATAAAACAAAAACCTGTGGGACAAAAATACGCCTTGGTCGAAGGAAAAGAGCACAACGCACCTTTTACATTTGAGCATGACATGTGTGTGTTAGACTCCCCCTGACGTCTACACCTCCCACTGATACTTACATTAATCAGGGGAGATTGGAAAGTCTTCGCATTCCTATGCTTTTCACATGTTTCTCAAATATGGCCTTAAGCAATGATTTGGTGAACAAATCTGCCACATTCTCCTCAGATCTTACTTGTTTCACTTGAATCTTGAGGAGGGCATGTTGTTGCTGATTGTAGAAAAACTTTGGCGATATGTGTTTTGTATTATCACCCTTGCTTCATCTGTTTGATGCAAGCTGCATTATCTTCATAAATGCAAGTAAGCTCTTCAGTGGTAGAACTCAAACCACTAGTCCCTCGAATATGTGTGATGATAGCTCTTAACCATACACATTCACGAACCGCCTCATGTAGAGCAATGATCTCTGAGTGGTTCGAGGAGGTAGCCACAAGGGTTTTCTTGGTTGATCTCCAAGATATTGCTGTGTTCCCAATGGTGAATACATAACCAGTTTGGGAACGACCTTTATGTGGGTCAGAGAGGTACCCAGCATCAGCAAAACCAACCAAAATGTTATTTGGAGTTTCGACGTAGTGAGTGGCGCTTTCACCATCAACATTTCCTTTAGGGATTGCAGTTCCATCTGCGGTCCCTATTGTCTCTCTGTAGGGAAAGAACAGTCCCAACACCTCTTCGTCATCTTTCTTTGGACGAAATAGATCTTTCCTTGCATCCAAACTTCGACCGATCATGGGAGTGCTAGCAGGATGCACTTTGTCCATGTTAAATAGCCTGAGCATCTTTTGGATATACGCAGACTGGTGGATTAGTATTCCACAAACTCGATGTTCTAGTTCAAGGCCTAGACAGAATTGAGTTTTCCCAAGATCCTTCATCTCAAATTCGGATTTAAAGTAGCTCGCGGTTTCTCTTATTTCATCAAGAGTACCTATTATGTTCATATCATCGACATATACTGCTACAATTGCAAATCCGGAACTTGTTTTCTTTATGAATACGCAGGGGCATAATTCATCATTCTTATATCCATTCCCAATCAAGTAGTCACTTAGACGGGTATACCACATCCGCCCGGATTTTTTCAATCCGTAAAGTGAGCGTTTCAACCTAATTGCAAACGCACTCCGTGGTTTAAAGTCACTTGACTTGGGTAATGTAAGGTCATCAAGCACTTTCATATATATCTCTGAATCTAGATCCCCATATGTAGTAACCACATTCATGAGCTGCATTTCCAGTCCTTCGAAAATTACTAAGCTAACTAAGTAGCGGAACGTTATAACGTCTATTACGGGAGAGTATGTCTCCTCGTAGTCAATTTCAAGACGTTGTGAGAAACATTGTGCCACAAGGCGAGCCTTGTACCTCAGGACTTCATTCTTCTCATTACGCTTTCTGACAAAGACTCATTTATGTCCTACAGGCTTTACACTTGGTGGGGTTAGCACTACCGGACCAAATACCTGTCTCTTTGTCAGAGAATCTAATTCTGCCTGGATTGTTTCTTTCCATTTAGGCCAATATGCTCTTTGTTGACATTTTGCATCAGAGCGTAGTTCGATATCATCGTGCTCTATGATTCCTTGAGCAACAGTATATATCATCAATGTGTATGGAAGATCTTTCTATCAACGTATATGCACTCTCTTAATCCTTTGAGATTTCTTTGATCTCTGGAATCATTTTAAACATCAGAGAGTCCTCCAGTATTGATTCATGGACATAACTATAATCAGAGACAATCTCATGAGAGAGATTCTATACATTGATGATTCGTTTGTGCCTTACTCGCCCTCTTCTTCCTTCGGTGAGTGTCAATCGAACCAAGTGGCCTCCCCCTCTTCCTTGGGGAGCCACGGCCTCAACCACACCTCTACTAAGTGTGGTTGCAGTGCCTCTATCTGAAGCACTGTGCCCTTTGTTGGGGACTTCTAACCTTACAGACATATTTGTAGCTGGTATATGTGATCTCATCACTTTTGTGATATCAGTAAACGCATCAGGCATCGAACTGCTACGTTCTGAAGATCGATTATTCTTTTCACTTCACTTTCACTTTGTGAAGTGCGGGGATCAAAATGAGACAGAGTGGGGATAAACCACGATAATTCCTGTCGTTCCCTTGGAAAATCCTTTTCTCCCCCTAACGACGGGAAGACTATCTCATCAAGTGACAATCCGCAAATCTAGCGGTAAAGAGATCGCCTGTCAAGGGTTCCAAGTAGCAGATAATTGTTGGGGATTCGTATCCAACATAAATACTTAATCGTCTTTGACGACCCATTTTGGTGCTCTGTGAAGGCGCATAACTAATGCCCTAGCCATCATATGTAGCTTTTTTATGGTGGCTTCTGCGAGACCATTTTGTGTATGCACATGGGATACAGGATGCTCTACATCGATCCTAATAGACATGCAATAATCATCAAATGCTTTTGATGTAAACTCTCCAGCGTTATCAAGCCTTATAGACTTGATGGGGTGATCAGGGTGGTGAGCCCTTAAGCGTATAATCTGTGCTAGGAGTTTTGCAAATGCAGCATTTCTTGTGGACAATAAGACGACATATGACCAGCGTGTCGAGGCATCCACCAGAACCATAAAGTACTTGAATGGTCCGCATTCTGGATGGATAGGTCCACAGATATCTCCTTGTATCCTTTGTAAGAATGGAATGTTTTGTTTTGTATCTTTAGCATAGGAAGGTCTCGATCCTATTTTTACTAAAGAGCAGGCTTTGTAAAATGAGTGATGTGCCTTTGAAATAGTCAATGAGGCAAAATGGGGGGGGGGGGAGGTAGTGCTTCTGGTACTTCAGGAGGCAATGACTGCATTTGAGCAATACTAGGACCGACACCTTGCAGTGTGGCGGATTTTCCTCCCATTTTATTTTTCACTCGAAAGAAGGGATGTCCGTGTGAGTTCTTTAAAATACGGATCATCATGTCACGATCGGGGTGCCCTAGTCGGTCATGCCAAAGCATGTATGAGTCAGTGTCCCACATTTCATTATTGGTGACATCATATGATTCAATGATCCGAATCGTAGTGTTTCCTTCCACATTCATTAGAGGTAATATAAAGGTATTCAGTTCCATTCTCACAGTGTGTTTTTACATGATAATCGTCAGCACGAATATCTTTGATACTTAACAAGGTTCGATTAGCTCTTGGTGCATACAGAGTGTCTTTGACTTTAAATATATCTCATATTCTTTAGAGTATTTCTATTTTAGTAGAATGATAATCTTTTCATTATAATAATTTTTTTTCTCTAGATGTATTGCTTTATATCTTTATAGTGCTATTTCGAACCATGTAAATATGTGTAGTAAATAAATTTGAATAAATTCAATGCTTCAGAATAAAATTCAAAATTTATTAATAAGCCAACGATAATCAAATCAAGGTCTTTGTTCAGAAATCTAATTCATCAAACCATTATTGGAATAAACTTTAAGACCAAGTAATAGTCTAATTAAAAATGAGGCATTATGCCTTCACAACTGTTTTTAAAATAAATGAAGCAGATCAGTCAAAATCTGGGGCATCAGTTGATTGAGCAAGTTCCTTGTTGCCACTAAAGTCTGCAATTGTGAGGTTAACGTCTGGGTCATGGCCTCCTTCTTCCATATAGTGAGCCTCTTGTTCTTTAGACTCCCTATACATCTTGTAATTGGCTGCTACTCTATTGCTTGCTTGGAAGTTCTTGAACCAATGCCTAATGACTCCACACCTATAGCATGGTTCAGTGCCAACTCTATCCTGTTTGACTGAAGGGTTCTTAGGTGTCCTTTGCACCTTGTTTCCATGACCACTACGGCTAGCACCACCATCTCTGCGCCATACATTTGGGGGGGCCTCCACGGCCCATACAACGACCCCCACGTCCCTTGCCACGTGGTGCATTGTTGCCACGTGGGTAGGGATCAGCACATCCAACCCCCTTTACATTGGGGTTCTTTCCACCTTTGACTTTGCCATAATTAGTCTCAGGAATTTTCTTTGTCCCAACGGGCCTGGCATTGTTGTTCAAAAGGACCTCATTATGCCTCTCAGCCACTTGCAGTAGGTTGATCAGCTTATTGAAGGTTGTGATTCTTTTGTTATCATACTCCAGCCTATACTAGTTCGCTAGTATAATTGCTGAAGTAGAAAAGTGGAAAGAGTCTTCTGGATCATATCATCTTCTGTGAGTTCCTTTCCACAGAAATTTAGACGTGCCTTTAGGCGCAACATGTCCTTGTTGAAGTCATTGACCCTTTTGTAGTCAAGCAAGCGGATTTCATTCCACTGAACGGTCAATTCTGGGAGCAAGGTGTCAAGAATGTTTCCAAAACGTCCTTTAAGGGCATCCCACAGTTCTTTGGGTGTCTTCAACTGAAGGTATTCCCAGCGTAGGCTAGGATCAATATGTTTCCTCAAAAACATTAAGGCATTTGCTTTCACCTTATCAGACTGTCCATTGTCTTTGGAGTCAGTGGGAGTTTTGATGGTGGCAGTGTATTCTTTTGCCACAAAAGCAGTTTCTACATCGGAAACCCAACGGTGGTACTCAAGTCCTTCTGAGTCCAAAATGTCAAACTCAGGTCGAGTTGGATCAGCCATTTGGTGTCGAGAAAAACAATCCTAACGCACGCGCGTGTTGATGCAGGCGTGCGTAGCGATGTTTATTTTTTTTCGGGTTCTGCTGTTTTGTTTGGCTGCAGGGCCCGTTTTGTTTTTTTTTTTTTTTCTGGTCGGACCTTTTCTTTGGGCCGAGTCCCTTCTTTCTTTTTTTTTTCTTGGCCGAAAGGCCAGTTTTTGTTTTTTTTCTTTGGGCCGGGTGTTTACTTTGGCCCTTCTCTTTCTTGTTTTTTTTTTTTTCGCGTTTCTTTCCTCTCTTCTTCTTCCCTCCTCCTGGTTTGCCGGTGATGGGTGGTTTGCAGATGGGTGGTTGTGGTGATAGAGGCCGGTTGAAGAGGGAAGCGCCGACCAAGAGGTCTGGGGCACCGGGACTTGGCCGGATTTGCTGCGCCGAGGTCAGGTTCCACTGGATGCTTGCTTGCTGGGAAGTGCGTACTCCGGCGATGCAGGGCTGGAGGTGGCTCAGAGGTACAGAGCGGGAGGCAGCTGGGAAGAAGGGGGTGTCTGTGTGGGCGTCTGTGCGGGGGGGGGGGGGGGAGTGGTGACTGGATCTGCAGGGATCGGCAGCAAGGTGCAGAGGCGATGGAGTCGGGGCAGTTTTGGGGAAGAAGGAAAATTCATCTGGGTGCCGTTAGCAATCGATGGAGGCCGGTCTGTGCGCTCCAGCTGGTGGTGGCCTGGACTAGGCAGTGGGATCGGATGTGAGGAGGCGCGGGGACAAGGCCGGTCTGGAAAGGACTGGTCTGAAATTTTTTTTTTTCACGGTGGCTGAAGGGGAAAAAAAATTTCTCTAGGGTTTTTGGTTTTTTTTTTCGACGGAAAGAAACTAGAAAACCAGGTTTTTTTTCTTTGGCTATTGACTCTGAGCGTGCTGATAACGTGTAAAAGTAAAATGACAATTGGAATTGGTCTACTCATTTCATTTAATAGTCCATTTATATAGGGATAGAATTACAACGGAAGCATCGATTACATTAATGATACTAAATGCTGATTGATCCGTAATTGTGCTGATTGATGGTAATCACTGATTCCTTGATTCCCCCTCTCTGTCAGTCGCTTTGACGAAGATACATAATATGTTTTTCTTTAACAAAATTAATTTATTTCCAGCATCCTTTAACAAAAATTTCATGCCTTCACATCTTCATGGTCACCGTGTCAATCGCTCAATCCCTTTTCTTCTTTTTTTCAACTTACTTCATTATCATTCTTGTACTTGTCTTCACACAAAAAGAAAATTGCCAAAATCTTTCACACAATACCAACACCTTGATTTTCTTCGCTTTAGTGACACTTTTTTAGTCACCCTTAAGGTCTTGAGAGCTTTTAAACTTTTAAATTTTTTGGTCACTCTTAAGGAAATTTCCTCCCTCACTACTTAGTAAACTTTCTTCTTTCATTTCCATGAGAGATTATTTTCATGCCTCACCAATACTTTTAAGGCCTTCATGCCTCTCACAATTCTAACCCATTTTGTGAGCTTCATGTCTCTCAATTTTAGGTTGAATCTTGAGGGAGTCTTGTCAACTTCTTTTCACCATTGTGCCATCTTCATCTTGGTACTTCTGCCATTTTTAGGGAGCATTTTCCTCTTGGCATCTTTGTGCCATGCTTCATTCAGGGACTTATACCTTTCATTCTTTTTGCAGGGACGTTATGTCACGCCCTGAATTTTAGAATAAACATTCAAAATCCGAGAACATGAAATTTACCACAACTCAAAATAATCATCCTGAAAATTTCTTTTCTTAACAACCTCACCACCAGAAATAAAGTCAAAACCGAATTTAGTCTCAGTTAATTATTACAACACAAATCCAAAATGAACTATAAAGCTCTAAATGAGCGTACACACCTCACAACTAAATGAAATAACAAAAACTGCTGTAACACCTAAGTAGCTCGGTCACCTCCCTGGTTATCCTGACCTGTAGGAATATCCGCTACACCATTTGAATAGTATACCGGGTTTGCAACAACACAAAACCCGGTAAGCTTATGAAAGCTCGTATGAGTAAACGAAAAGACTGTTGTTTAATTTAATCATAATCAATTCTACTCAAGTCAGCACTCAACCATTTCCACAACCACGAAGTACTAACAATCTCAATCAAATACCAAATCAATAAATCAAGACAACCCCAACTCACATCTTTCTTCACAAAACCTCAACATCGTATTTATAAAAATACTGTACATGACAGACTAGAGCTCTAACTGAATCGTAGCCCGTCACCTAGCCTAGGTTATGGCATCCGACATAATTATCATTATCGTATTTCATCAATATGTATACTTATATACATATTTAGAACGTCCGATAATTTCACATACTCAACCAATCGTCCCATCATCCACCCAGGATTAGAGTATCCAATTACCCCATACCGGTCACTACGTTGACCTAAACTCATAAATGAGCACAACATGTAATATCACATACTGAAATCAACCCAACCAAGATACCCAATATTATTATGAAATTACACAATTGAAATATAATCAATTCAACAATTCGACTCAATCATATCATCACTCAACAATCCACTCATCAATATATATTTTCCACATAAATATATATATATATACGTAATCATCCACTCAGGAATAACCACTAATACCATCTATAGTTCACACAAGAAAATCGTGAAATTCATTTGTATAATTAAAATTCATTTTACTTACCTATGGACCGTGGTGATTCAAGTCCATGTAATTTTAAAACAAATATTTAATCCGCAATATTTTTCACACAATTACAAAAAATAAATAAATTTAAAACGCTCGGTTCGTAATATGAACCACTGTGAGTTTTACTCACCTCGATACTCTCACTGCATCTTCAATACAAATATAAATAACGCCGAAATAGCTCACTCAAATACAATCCTTCAATCACCTAATCAAATGAGATTCGAATTGAGCCAATAATTCCAAAACATAATTGAACTACCATTTAACGGCCGGATTCTAATTTATAATAAAATCCGACAAGCGGATTCTCACGAATCGCTCCCCTAATTATCGTTTTGCACATATACGAATATCCAATGGTCGATCTTCTCCCATGACCACACAAAGCCTCTGGGACAGTCATATGATCATCATATTAAATTTACAAGTTCATCGGACGGTCCTAATTTCACAGATCAAAAATCTAAAGATCGAAATCACAAAATTCATAACTAATTCATACAATATCCGAAAAATGCGTATAATACGTCAAAATGATCGTATTGAAACATAGAATCATAAAATGGACAAAAAAAACCAAATTTTAGACCTCTGGAGGTGGCCGGAAAGGGTTGCAGGAGTTAGGGACAGAGCCGCCTCCGACCACCACCAATAGTGTCGGGGCCTAAGCTTCTCCCCTTCGTTTCATCATTCTGAGCAACTTTCATAACTAGCACAAGATCCAAAAATGACAGGAAGGGATCGAAAATTACCAATTACAGTCGGCGGCCGGAATTTTTCCAGAATCCGGTGAGCTTGAAAACCAACGTGAAAACTGCAACAACTCGCTTCGATCTCTTCTGGAAACTTGTTCAGAACTTCATTGCGAACTCACCAAGCCAAGAATCACAAGAAACGATCGTGTATAACTCGAGATATTTGGATCGGTAGGTGGTTTTTCGATCCAAACGGGATCTAGCTCCGACGAACGTGAAAACGATCGACCCAGCTCCGGTCCTTCTTGGTACTTGTAGAGGAAGTTGAGGCGAGTTCAATGAGCCAAGAATCGAGTGAAATGGTGATCTATAGCTCCAGATATCGAGATTGAACCGAAAACGAGCCTATTCGGTTCGGGATTCGCCGCCGCCGCTACCGGCCATGTGGCAGCGCAAGGCTGCCTCTGACAGCTGCGCAAGGTCGAGACGAAGCTCCTGGAGGTGGTAGCAGCTTGAGAGGTGGCCGGAGGAGAGAATGGGAGCACGGTTTCTCCGTGCTCTGTTTTTTGCTTTCGGCCAAGAGAGAAAACGCGAGAGAGAGAGAGAGAGAGAGAGAGAGAGAGAGAGAGAGAGAGAGAGAGAGAGAGAGAGAGAGAGAGAGAGAGAGAATGAACAGTGTTTCCAAAAAAAGGAAAGGGAGGCCGGTGAAAAAAATTAGGGTTTTTTCTATATATACAAGTTTCGGAATATCTTCTAAATTCAATAACTAATTCAGAAAAAAATCCAATCTTTGTGTTCCACATGTGTACGGACTCATATCGATGAGCTCTACAACTTTCATGAAGGAAGTTTCTCCAAATTTTATACGTAGAAAAAGTCGATTTCTCAAACCGAGTTTTTCATTAAAAATAATTGTTTCGAACATTCGATAATTCAAAAAGTGAATTATTATCGAACAATATTCTTGAAATCGCACAATAATCGTTCAACACAATTACTCGAATTTAAAATGAAAATTGTGGATATTACACGTTAATCCTTCACTTTCTTCCAGGGACGTTAATCATTTCAACTTTTTTATGGTACTTTTAACCCTTCATTCCTTCTCTTAAGGACTTTTACCCTTTCATGGAGGACCACATTATCCTCTATTTCTTCTTCTCAGTCTACTTTTTTTCTCCCTCATTTTATTTTCTTCTTCTCATACTACTTCTTTTCTCCCTCATTTTATTCTTTCTTCTCCATATTTTTCACTCCTTTCCTTGTCTTCTATGCAATATTCTCTTCTGGTTTTCTTCCTTCCTTTGGTCATCTCTCTCTCCCTCTTTTTTTCTTCCATTCCTCTCTCTCTCTCTCTCACACACACACACACACACACACATATTTTTCTCTCACTTTTTGTCCATCAGCAACAGTTGATGCACCGCAATTTTTTTCTTCACCACCTTGCAACAACATGAGTGAATCTTGGTATGACCCATCATTCCAAGTCTTTAACCTTTCTGCAACCTTTCAATTTCAAGGTTGATCTTCATTCAAAATTTTAATTCTCAATTCTTTCAATAGTTTTGGAGCTAATATTTTACTCCAACATCGCACCGAGACACCATCACATATTTCTCATCATTCACGATTAGCACCTAAATAGCACACTTGATGCCATAATACTCTTGCACATAAAATTTTTGACCTTACCCAAAAGATCGACCTAGGGCTTTGATACCACTTTGTTGAATATCAGCGGAAGCGTAAATATGAAAATGAATTTTGAGTAGGGAGATGTGATGTATGAATGACACGCAATATGAGGAATGTACAACCCAAAGGCATATCTCCTAGAGAGAGATATGGAGGAGACTCTCACAAATACCTTGTAATAAAGTTATTCTGATAATACTTCTACAAGATACTCATCTACGCACATTCCTCAACTAGACTTGCCTACTTATATAGGCTTACACTAGACAATGTCTTAAGTATATATGACAATTACAATGGACATTAAGTATTAGACTGTTATAATAACCTGAAACTTTCCTAACTTCCATAACCTATGAAGCCACTAACTTGCACCATTATTTTCACTATAACTCTCAACATAATTCTAAGGGTATATTCCTTCTATGGTACCTGAAGTATGGTACCTAATCTTCAAAGTAGGACAATTTGATACATGAACTTAGCATTCGTTTGACCTTTCGGTACTTCTGTTAATTTTTTTAGCTAAATGTAAGGATAAATTTGATATTTAGAATATATGTATAAAAACAAAATAAAAAACATGAGTTTGTTTGTTAATGGCCGCTCTTCATCAATTTACGGGTATGAATTAATGCTTTTGGGTTATGTTGAAGATGAAATAATCTAATTTTATGTTTAAGAAATCTCAATTTTATGTTTAAGATAAGAAAATGTTTAAATAATCTAGTCGTCTTGATTTGAAGTTTTGAACACCCACTCTAAAGACTACATCTAATGCACTGAAAGTAGTCTCGTGGGTGTTCAAATCAAGACGACTACATTTTTTAAACATAAAATTCAATTATGTCATCTTAAAAATACCCAAATGCATTAATCATGTTCATTTGCTCCCAAAGGACCCAGAAAATAATGAAGACCCAAAGCTGATGGTCTTCAACCCACAAAACTCATGTTTTTTATTTTATTTTTATAAATATATTCTAAATATCAATTTTATCCTTACATTTAACAGAAAAATTAACAGAAGTACCAAAATGTCAAACGGAGCCTCACTTCATAGAAGCAATTTACCCTTAATTTTATTTCCAACCAGGACAAAACCGAAAAATTAAGGGAAAAATATTTAAGAGGAGGTCCAAATACAAGATGTAGAGGTCTAATTAGAAACACCCAATACAAAATTACGCCACAAATATATAATGCTATTATTATTAAAAGATTGAGGCTATTTCCACCCTACTAGATACTTTATTCACCCTACACAATTTTTTTATTTCTCAAAATTTATAATTTATCCTTTAATTATAATGTGAAATAGAGAAAAGTTAGAAGAAAAAAAAAACAAATTAAACCCATTGACTATGGCACCAAAACCTAATCATCCCTGCCTAAACAAATTAAACCCATTGACCGTGGCACCAAAACCTAATTGATGAAAAATTTACCAGCAAAGTCATCTCTTTGTATGGTGGAGCTACCGGTAGCTGTGATTTCAATTAATTTTTTTTCTTCTAATTTTAATTTTATCAACGGTAAAATTTGATTAACATAGCTATATAAAATTATTATGGAAGGTGAACAAAATATTTGGTAGAGTGATAATAGTCGCACTCTTATTAAAAATAACTATTTAATTAATAGTAAAAACTGCAATGTCAACAAAAACAGATTTCTAAAAATAACTCGTAACATACTATAAAACTTGTGTACTATAGTCGAGGGGAAGTTCCCCTGCCCTTATTTATCAGTCAAAACCAAGTTACCCAACAACAAAATAGCATACGGAAATGTAGGGTTTATAGTTGACGGGTAATTTACGAACGTCTTGATTTTCTTACGAGTTGGGGAAAGAGGAAGTGAATAGATATGCGAGATATATCAAAGCTTATTTTTCTTTTTATTTTGGCCATGAAAAGAGGGGGCAGTTAGGACTATTTAGCGGGAAGGAATGAGCCACGTCCCCTGCATGCACCGAACCAAAAATCTTACTTACCCAATTCAATGCCTCATTGCCACATATATAAATACCACTCATAGCTTCGTAGCTTCATGCCAAGAATGTGAGACAAGCAAACCAGAAGCTAAAACCAACATACCGCAATTCACATTTCAGTGATTCAACATCACCTGCTTTTTCTTTCTTTTGAGGTTTTCCTTTTCTTCGTTCTCCTATTTTTTTGGTCTGAGAGAGTGCAAGATTGCTTTTCTTTTTTTGTCCTTTTCTCAGAAAAATGGGGGTAGAGAGAGTTCAAGACATTGCTTCTGCAACTTCCGAGGACACAATCCCGGTGGAGTTCATCAGGTCAGAGAATGAGCAGCCTGGAATCACCACCGTCCCCGGCACAGTCCTCGAGTGCCCTACCATTGATTTCAGCGACCCTGATGAGGAGAAACTCCTCAAACAAATCTTCGAGGCCAGCACCGACTGGGGCATGTACCAAATCGTGAATCACGACATTTCCAACGAGGCCATTGCCAAGTTGCAGGCCGTCGGAAAAGAGTTCTTTGAGCTTCCGCAGGAGGAGAAAGAGGTTTACGCAAAAGATCCGAACTCTAAGTCCGTGGAGGGATACGGAACATTTTTACAGAAGGAACTAGAAGGGAAGAAAGGGTGGGTGGATCATCTGTTCCATAAGATTTGGCCACCTTCTGCCATTAACTACCGCTTTTGGCCTAAGAATCCAGCTTCTTACAGGTTTGAAATACTTCGTTTTGTTCTCTTTATTTTTTTCTGTAAAAGACACTTTTTTTACCTCAGTTTTTTTTTTTTTTTTTTTAGTAATCTCTAATTAATTTGGTCATATTGATAGATCTGGATCGTATTTACGTTTTCAATAGAAATTGAATTACATTTATTGAAATCGGTCGAAAAGTTAAAAGCTACATTTATAATAGACTAAAGAAAGTAAAACTACATTTATGAAGAATCTGGCCACCAATTTAGTTGGTCATTATGATCTTTAAGTTTTTGTTAGGTTGGTGATGGTACCAATTCCTCTAGTTAATTAAAAAAATTCTATGTTAAAAAAGCTAGGTCACCTTTTTTTTTTATAGAAAATGTGTTATCTTCACCTTTGCATTTTCCAGTTACCTGCTTGTGCAAAAAAACTCCAAGTAACTTATTTAATAGACAATTGCATTTTGCTATACGTAATTTCATTGAGATTACAATTTTGAACCATGTGTTTCGCATCACACAATTTTAACGCTGGTACCTTTTTATGTATGCAGTTTGGTCATTTTGTTCATTTTTTACATTCTAGTTGGGTCAACGTCAGTTGTGAGATTTTGAAAACCTTTGAAGAATTTTACTGAGAATTGTAATGAAATTCAGTCATTTTGACTTCGATTAATTAGAACACTTCATTTACCAGTATCTATAAACTAATTATTCTAGGGTTTGTCCTGCAAAGGAGATGCACTTGGGGTTTGTACCACGTTGAGGCCCTTTTCTTAAATGTCTAGGTCCGTAAGACGTGTGAAGCCAGAGGTGGCTGTCTTTTGTCTCATCGACTCTTTTTCAGGCCGGACATTACCCAACTAAGGTCGGGGGTTGTCTTTTCTTAAATAGGTTAGGACGTACATGTAAAAGCAAATTCATCCGTTGGGTCACTGGATTATCTACTATTCACAGTTTTTTAGTGTTTATTTTTACTCTCTGGGTCACGGACACAATTTTCAAACTGACTTGGGTCACTAGGTCAGCTTGCAGGTCACGAAAGTGATCCAAGACATGAAAATACACTATACCCGTAACCCAGACGGTGAAATACACATAAAAAGCAATGAATATTAGGTAACCCGGTGACCCACGGGTGGACTTGCTCTAAAACAAGGAGGTGGTTGCCTTTTGTCTCATCGGACCCTTCTCCGGACCTCTCAAATCTTAAGTGAGATTCATAATTATAAAGGACCCTAATTATAATTGACAGTACAGGAAAGTTTTTTTTGTTGATACAAACAGTACAAGAAAGTTGTTTCTACAATTTTAGTACATAACCTCTCAATTCAAACTAATTCATTTAAACAGAGAAAAGGATATTCGGGGAGATCGATCACATCGATTTGTCGAGAACATCTGAATGTAGATATAGTAGTCGAAATCAAAGCATGAATATAACCCTAGCCGAAATATAAATTTCCATGCAACCATGAACATGTCGTGTATTGCAGAGGGTAAGAAACCTGAGAGAGATCGAGTTTAATGATCTTGATGCATCGTTCTAGCTTGCTCGGGTTTAAAACTAGCTTTCTTGCTATATCACTTTCAGTCTTTCATGAAAAAGACTGGTCCTTGTATGTAAGTAGGAAACCAAATGGTAGATCGCCTACATGGTTAATTGCATGCCTATCTAATGTAAGTGTTTAAGCACGCCAGAAGGTGGACGTGGCTGCTTGCCTATCGGGGAAGTTTTTTAATATCGTTCAGGTAATTTTTATTTTTACCACTTTGTAGTAGGTTGCCGCAACGTATTTCTGGTCCCTGCGACTGGGGTCTTGTTTGCTTCTGTCTTAGTATTAATATTAATATCAAAACTATACGTGTACCTAGATTCTCATTCATCAAAATTCAAAACTGTATGCATTAATTCGTATACTTTTCTGAGTTATAGGGTTGGTATGAGCGTGAGACCTGATTGGTTACTGGTCTTGTCACCCCTTCAATTTAGGATTCAGATCCTCTCCTGAGTTCATTCCTGTCCTAAGCTACCTAAGGTTTTATGGAGGTGAAGACAACTGTCAAACCTCATATCTAATGGCCTAAATATCTCCTCAACAGAAAAAGTTCTTGATTTTACAAAAACACCCTTGATAATTTCTGTCGTATACCTCTACGCGGACGCCAACTCTATCTCGCTCTCTCCCTCTCATCTTCTTCCTCCCTCTTTCCAGATCAAAGAAAAATTTATCATCTTACTTTCCAGGTACCAAATTGCACATGTCAAAAATCAAATGAATTTTGGTTGTTAATGCTACAAAAAGGGTCCGAATCTGCAATGGCAATCTGGGATTGCAAGTTGAGATTTGCGTTTTTACACCTCTATTGTTTTGATTCATGGAGACAGGGAGTTAGAATGTTTTTAAAGGTTTTTCTGATCAGGCTGCAAGTATTGCTGGTAAGAAGCATAATTCCAAATATTACCAACAACAAGCTGCTTAACTTTGGGGCTGAATTTGGGGATGCAATTCAATGAATTGTTTTAATTTGGGGCTGGGTGTTCCACTCATGGATTTCTTCCTTGTAAAATTTCATTGATTAATCTCTTCAAGAACTGTGGGATCAACCACAGCACCATACCCATTGATTTGGTCGATAGGCCGGAGTCAATCTATCTTTGGTATTCACAAAGAGGAATGAAATGCGTGGACCTCATTTCAACATTTTGCCATTTTGGATAGAAGCCGGTTAATAATGGAGGTTTTTATCTATGATTTGTTTGGGGCATGATTACTTTCTTTCTTTTTAACGAGCATCAATTTTGAAATTGCTCGAAGGTCTAAAGTTAGAGTGAAAATTTATGTTTAATACTAAAAGAATTTCTATTTCTTGTCATTTTCAGTTAGGTGTCTTAACTATTATCAGCATTAATTAATTAAATAATGCTTATGATTAAATTTTTAAAAAACGCTGCAATTGCCCTTAGTTAATTAAAACTTTAAGAATAGAAAATTTATTATATGATGGATAAACCTACAACTGCTTTCAATATGTCACAGTTTTTTTTTATCTTAATTTGTTTGTTGATGAGAAAAGAGAATAGTCCAAAAAATCTTATCTAAATACTGATCGTACACAATTTTTTTTTTTTTTTTCATATTCAAAACCAATCTACACACGCCTGCATCACTGCATGTGTGGAGATTGAAGAAGCTAGTATTTAGTTAAAACTGCATTGAATTTTTTTTTTTTTTTTGAAGAAAGTAGGTAGGACCAGAGGATCTGATTGGTTATCTTGGTCTTGTTAGTTAGTTGTCACATGGGTTGGCTGTTCAGTATTAAAATAATTATTACAAAAAGTGAGGTAAACATATAACTGGTGGGTTAAAATTGTGGTATTAGAGGCAAATAGTAAAACGTCGGTAAAAAGAGGAGGAGGAAGAAGATGATGATGATAAGGTAGATACTAAAAACATAATTGAATTTTACTGTGTGAAAATTAATTGGTGTGTGATATGAATGCAGGGAAGCTAATGAAGAGTATGCAAAGAATCTACACAAGGTGGTGGAGAAGCTATTTAAACTGTTATCTTTGGGTTTAGGGCTTGAAGCACAGGAATTGAAGAAGGCAGTTGGTGGTGATGACTTGGTGTACCTTCTCAAAATCAATTACTACCCACCGTGTCCCCGCCCTGATCTTGCTCTTGGTGTGGTTGCCCATACGGACATGTCTGCCCTCACCATTCTCGTCCCAAACGACGTTCAGGGCCTCCAAGCTTGCCGAAATGGCCAGTGGTACGATGTCAAGTACATCCCTAATGCCCTAGTCATCCACATTGGTGATCAAATGGAGGTATACATATATACCTCTCTCTCTCTCTCTCTCTCTCTCTCTCTCTCTCTCTCTCTCTCTCTCTCTCTCTCTCTCTCTCTCTCTCACGCGCGCGCATACACATAATTAGACCTCGTTTTTGTGAGACGGAGAGCATGAAGCAAGGACCATTTAAAAAAGAAATAAGGTGAAAAGTCAAATAAAAAGAAAAAAAAATAAAAAATCACGTTAATTTTTTTTTGAATCTAAAATAATTAAATTAGACACACATAATCATATATTCAGCTTCACAGCACGCGTTTGATTTCTGAAACGAAGATTGATTGGGCAATTAACTGATGCTTTTGATGTGGTAGGTAATGAGCAATGGAAAGTACAAGGCTGTGCTGCACAGAACCACAGTGAGCAAAGACAAGACGAGAATCTCTTGGCCAGTGTTTCTGGAACCTCCACCAGACCATATAATAGGGCCTCACCCCAAGCTCGTCAATGATAAGGAGAATCCACCAAAGTACAAGACCAAGAAGTACAGCGAGTATGTCTACAACAAGCTCAACAAGATCCCCCAGTAATTAACTGATTGATTACTGCAGGGGTGTCTCAGAGCTCAAGGCTTAATGTATCCATCAATATATGAATATTGATCTTCTTGTGAGATATATATATTTTTTCCCTTTCTTTCTTTCTTTCTTTCTTGTGTGATGTTCTTTTAATTAGTGGTAAGTTGGAAGTGATCTTGTTAAGGCTTGTTTATTTAGTGAAACTGTCAGTTTGTGATCATGAATGTCATGTATAATACGATTTTCATTTCGAATCTACTATGATGAACAAAATTATGCTCATATTGAATGTCCGATACTTGTTAGGTTGAGAGATTGTGAGTATTTATTGCCTTGATGATTAGCATATTTGATAAGGAATTAATGTTCATCATTTCTTTGAGTTCATATAAGATTACTGCAATTTGTGCACACATCGCTTGTCAGATCGAGGATGTGCTGTTGCCGTTGTTACAAATAGTGAATCAAACTCCCTGAGTCCCTGTGAAGTGTTCGACCCAATGTAGAAGTTTGTTTGCTTCAGAGGTTGCAATGAATAAGTTTGTCTTTGCAATTCACTGCTATCACTATTATATCATCAACTCACTATTACCTTGGATTGAAAATTTACGGTAAACTCTGAAGCAATGAAGTGAAAGGTAAACCTATGCAGAAGATTTCTGATTAATGTAGGATTGTAATTTCTTCCAACTATGAAAACACACCTGCTGTATCAGTTAGAAGTCAGAACTCAAAACTTGGCCCCGTTAAACCAGCATTGGCTGTTGGTGATCGGGTGAAAAAATCTTCTTCAAGTTCCATGGCAAACTCGAGAAGCACAAGGATGTTCTGTCCTTGGATGGATTCAAGACAAGAGGAGGCTGGCCTAGCAACATGTTCTATTTGTATCCCTTTGCCCAAACTGGGAGAGAATATATTAGGATCCCCAAGCAAAACGAGGCGCATATCGTAACCATGGCGTATGCATATGCTTTCCAGGGGTGTTTACTTTCTCTCATTGCATTAAATTCAGAAATGAAGGTAGAAACAGTACTCAGGCAACCCAAAAAACCAAATTGTACTCCGGTTACAATGATATCGCAAGTGTTGGTATTCACCTACAGAACAGAAACAGAGTCAGTGACCTCTATAGCAATTAGGAGGAAGCATTTGAAAGATCATGAGCAATAATGATTTCCACACGGTTTAGATAACAGAAAGGTATGTCCTCTTAGTGGATCTTGGAAGAGAGTAACTTCAAGAATATTCCTACAGACCCTAAAATTAAAATAAATAAAATAAGAAAACAAACCAAAAGATAACAAACAAACTAAGAAGAACGACCATTGCAAATGACTTCGCGAGCAGTTATAATGTGAAAAATATTGTGGAACTGTAAGCTTTTCAAGTATGACAGAATGGAGGAAAAAAAGTTAAAGAGGTATAGTCATGGTGCGGACCTTACCTCTTTCTTCACAGTAGTAAGTGCTGCCATGATACAAGCTGCAGAAACATTCGCAATTAGAGTACCAAATGGAATCCATTTTAGCAACCCTGTCTTTCCTAATCCACGTCCATTGAGTCGAGCTAAGAACCACCTGATCCACACACCCACAGGTCCAACGATGCATGCCAACCATAGATGTGTCTCACTGCTGTCACTTCTAAACTCCTCCTCCACCAAAATTCCACTCACACTCCATAAACAACCTAGCATCACCAGCAACACTGCCCAAACTGCCAAGTGGCGCTTGTAGCTGTCAACCCTCCAGGTCCTTCTAGAGATGGCAATGTCAGACCCTGAACACCTTTTAAGAAGCTGCCTGAAACCCTTAGATGTCTCTATCCCAAAAATAATAGAGTACGCCGCAAGAAATAAACCTGACATCAATTACATTCAAGAGAAGCTCATATTAGCCAAGAGAATTGAACTAGATGAGCTTTCTCCATGGACAAGTTTCAAATAGGCTCAAAGCCTGATACAAACGAAATTGAAATGTGCACTTGCCACTGCCATCTACATGTATAATATAACCTTTTCTAAAAAAAAAATTGGTGTCTTACCTATTAAAAAGCCAAGCAAAGCAAAAAGCCAATGGCCTTGGACACTGAGTTCAAGCATTTTCTGGTTCCAACCACTGAAAGTAGTAAGGCTTCCCAAATAACCGGTTGTCAATCCGATGGCCAAAAAATCTGACACATAGGATATATCTGCTTTGAAAACAACACCCCACCATCCCATCAAGAAAGAACCAACCTACAAAATTCCATTAGGAAAAGAACATATTGGAACATCATCCATCATTATCCATATCAATACCCTCGGAGGAGGAGGGAGGGAGGGAGCGAAGGCGAGAGAGAGAGAGAGAGAGAGAGAGAGAGAGAGACCATATTAGAAGGAAGATCAAGGTAAAGAATTGTTTGGTCACTTGTCACACCAGCAACTCCAGGGCCAAACAATTTTTGCAGTAGATACCTCGTCAAGACCTGCATTATGAAGCAGTTCAAATAATCTGTTTGGCAAATAGGTTTCTTCATATAAAATAAATAACAAGATAGTATGCTGGCATATTAAGAGAAACACGTATCCAAAATGTCTGTACAGAGACTTTCTACCAAAAGCTATTTTAAGCAAGAACTAAATAACTTGTGATGCAGGATAAGATTTAGTTGCACAAGTATTTGAAGATCCAATTTTTTCTTTATATAAATGCCATAACAGCTATGAACTCAATGAATATTAAAATTCAAACAAAAAAGCAATTTGGAAATGGACAAGAAACAAGAGTTAAGTGTGTTACCCCAAGAATACCAAAAACGGCTAAATGTGTCATACATGAACCATACTCCAACCACTTTGGCAACTTATTTGTATTTTCCTGCATATGAAGAAACAATAATCTGAAGTTATTAGGATGATCTGACAAAACAAACTCAACATGTTTGAATTTCTTGCTGCATTGATCAATAGATATGCAGACCAACCATCTTGTCCATGTTCAAGGACATAAAAAGGTTTGCATGCAATGAGAACATATTAACCGAAAGCTCACTTCCTTTTTATCTTCATTGGAAAGAGATATGATTTCCTCTGGCAAAGGCACAGTGGGGATAGCACGGGATGCAGTACGATCACAACGCCAAAATCCATAGGATGGCAATAAAACATCCTCCGCAGACAAGTTGTTGAAGCTCTCACTGAAGCTGTTCCTGTTGCTGTGCAGAGCTCGATCCCCGATATCCCCCATCTCAGACACACACTCATCTTCAGGGTCATCATCTATTTGAGAAGGCTGAGCACCGGATACACTTGGACAACACATTCTTGAAGAAGAATTGGCACTACTGGATACACTTCTTCTGGGTTCAGGGTCAGTACCTCGGTACCCTGCTCCCTCCATAATCACAGGGCTTTGTATCTCTTGTGGTGACTACAAGAGTAACAATAGTACAATCAGAATGTAATCGCCAAAGATAAAAAAATGAGAATGTTGATTCAGAAGAACAAAAGTGAGAGGAGAAAGAGAAAGGGTAGTGAATATGATGCAATTCCTGCTGCCGCTAATGTTGACAAGTCATGATTTGACTGCAGACACCAAGTTTGCCACCTACTCTACTTTTAAAGATAGTCAGAACATATAGAACTTACACGAAGTCAAATCTAAGAAAAGAAAAATACATTTGAATTCCCTTGATGGGATTTCGAAGCAAGCTCATGACGAGAAGAAAAAGCTAAACTGATTCAAGATGTCCACAGAATTCAACAATAATACAACCTATAGCTTTAACAAATCCATTATTGATTACTTTGTTTATTAGTATAATAGAGCTATTCAATTTAAACAATTGGAGAAGTCTAAACACAAAGCTTATTCACCAGGTACTGCCATCACATAAATGTGCAATTGGACCGAGTTGTCTGAAGTATTAATCCATACAAGTAGAAGAGGCCATATTCACAAGTAGTGGGCAGTATACGGTTAAGGTAACTATAGTTTTAGATTAGTTTTCCGTACAAGACTACAAGCAGGAAGCCTGGTAACGTGGAAGGCTAGAACCAAAAATAAAGCACAGAAGCACTCGAGCAGTACAGCTACCAGTAGAAAATCTTGATTATCATACATCAAATAATAATTTGATTAGCTTTCAACAATAACTTCATATAAGACTTGAAGCCTTTAAATTGCTGTAGTCCGGTTCTCTTTTTTGTCATATCATAGTACAACCATTGAGAAGGGTCCAATATAAGACGCATTACCAACTAATGGAATCAAAAGTTGATCCCAGAACCAAACTGAAGATGACAAAACCATCCTAATTTCCTAAATCAAAAAGTGGAATCAACTCTAATTCACTTAATTCTATCTGTAAAACTTTATACAGTTTACTCTGTTTTGAACCAAAGGGAATTTCATAAAGGTTAAATTTCTGCGCTTTATACTTCTATAGGGTAAAAGCTAGAAGCTAGAATGTATTGGGGACCCAATATAAAGTTAGTTACCACATCAAGCTCAATCAGTACCTTATTTCAGGAACTGAAATCATACTATTTAGAAGTCAAAAGTGCAGTCCAATCTTGTTTCTTTAAAGACGTGTGCTCTCCACTAAAGCACCCAAAACTTGAAAAGCAGAAAAGGCAAAAGAAAAAGAACTCTAGTTCATTGGTTCTGAACTATTTTTTTATGCACAAACCACCAAACGTGAAACTTTTCAGCTCCCAGATTTTTCATATAGTTTCAGATTCGTCGAACACAACTTTAAGCATCAGAATCATATTAAAAGTCATAAAGCAAAATCAGAACCATATTAAATTAAACTAGATATGAGCTAAAATAAAAACTGCTTCTTTATGCACAGACCACCAAACGTGAAACTTTTTAGTTACCAGATTTTTCATACAGTTCCAGATGCCTCGAACACAACTTTAAGCATCGGAACCAAATTAAATTAAACTAGATATGAGCTGAACAATTAACAAAACAAAAATAGAAACGTGAAGAAAACCCAAAATCACAAAACTTCTAAGCATTAACATATAATTTACAGTAACAAGAAAGAGAAAAAGGGAAGGTTTTTTAAGTACCTGATTCAAAAGGGTTTGCGAGCTTTTATCTGAGGATGGCGGCCATGGAAGAATTTCAAAGATAAATGAAAAAAAAAAAAAAAAGACGATGATTTTGGGAATGAAAAGTGGAAAACAGAGAAGGGAAGACTAGGATTTTTATGAAGAGAGATTTGGGCAAAATGGGTTTCTGGTATTTCGGATTTGTGGCAATGGCTGAATCATTTTGTACGTGTTTCTATTTATTCCATGTTTTTTTGGGAACAAGACTTCGTGACTTTTCAATTACGGATCGATTTTAGGGCGTATCTGGAACTTTGGTATTCGTTTTATTGGGTTGACCAATTTGATTGGCTATAAAAATTTCATCTATTGTGTGCTAGACGATGGAAAAGGATTCGATGAATATCCGTCATTTTTATCCTTTTTACTATGCATCAATTTACTCCATCATGCAGAACTGAAACATGTATTTTAAGAACTTAAACTCTTAAAAATTGGATTTGGTTCAAGAATCTGCGCCGTGTGGTATATTTAACTTACAAAAGATGCACGTGGCACAACTGGCATACATCCATGCCATTTCTTAAGAACCATTCATCCACAGAGGTCGCAGGTATCAGTTGACTAATAGTCGAGTATGCTATTGAATATTGTGGTTGTGTTTGCAAGGCACATATTAACTACTATTTATTTATTAATTAATTTTTTTTTTTTTTTAATAGAAGCGACATAAACCCTCGTTTGGTTCGCGGAAAGGAAATCAATTCCTTAGGAAATCTAATGGGAGAGAGAAACGAACTTCCCACTAACTTTCCTTTCCGTTGTTTGGAAATGCTGGGAAATTAAGGAGAAAATGCATATTTGTTTCCATTCTAGTGTTTGGTTTGTATAAGGATAAGATTCCATTTTTATCCTCATATATAATTACAAAATCTCATAAGCTTATTAAATAACATTGTCAATAACATTTTCAACAAGGATATAAATGTACTTATATTATGTGATTAATGTAGGGAAAGTGGAAGAGAAAATAAATCATTCAGAGAATGAGAGTATTCACTTTCGCTCATATTTTCTTTCTTAAAGAAAAGTTGTTCCTTTTCCTGTGCACACCAAACATAGGAAATGAATAACTTTCCTTTCCCAAATCCTCAATTTCGTAAACCAAACGACGCCTGAGAGTTAACTTATTGCTCTTGGCCGAAATTTTATTAATATGAAAAATAAGGTACAAAGGGAGGGAGGACTAGGCCAAATCCACATTGATTACATGCATTTCGATGTATATAATTATATCCAAAATACTAGAAATTAATTAATCCTTAAATCAACTATTATGTAATTAATTTTATTTTGTATGAAATAAGCAGAATTTGCATAAACGAAAAAACAATGATGCAAAAATGAAGCCACTTGAGATGTTTGACAAAACGACAGTTGGTAGATATATTTAATTAATCAATTAAGCTTAATTGCTTAATTATTTAATTAGTAAAAACGTGCTGCAACTTTTGTTGTCGATTAAACAATTGACCAAACTCACGCTCAAGCCACTTGCACGTGACCTGATCCTCTTTCAATTTTTATTTAAGTTACATTCTTTTATTTTCTCTCTTTAGCCTCTCACATGTTGCCACCTCATCCATTGTCTTTTATCTTTTCCTATCTCAACACCACCGAGGCCACATGAATGATTGATATATACACATACAATCCGGCTACGGTGCGGCGTCCGCACCGTCCGTACGATACGGATTTTCGGTTTTTTCTTACTTTTGATCACATTTTAACTGTTTTATTTTTAGGTCCTAATGTATAGATCATCTTTACAAAATTTCAGCCAATTTGGTGATCGTTAAGGCATCCAAAACTGTAATTTACCATTATAAATACGAACGGTTCCAGTTCGACAGATCCGGTCCGTTCGTGTAAATTGTAGTTTTGGATGCTTTAACGATCACCAAATTAGTTGAAATTTTGCAGAGGTGATCTATACATTAGGATCTAAAAACTGAACGGTTCAGATGTGAAAATATAATCAGAAAGTTGTCGAAAACCGGAAATCCGTACCGAAATTTCAGTACGGACATCCGCACTTGAGAAAAATAATATATATATATATATATATATATATATATCACTTGCCCCTTCATTCGAGAACCCTATTGACACACCAGTGCTACGCCGCACAACCTAAAGGGGCAGCCCTTTGGGCTGTTCTCTCCCAATCACTTCCTCTTCGATTTTCTTTTTCTTTTCTCACATCCTCACCAACAAATTTTCATTAATTTGTCAAGAAGTATCAAGATTTAAACTTGGGTAAAAGTGAGAAGCCATAAATCAAGGCTTGTCATATTTGCTTCATTTGCTTCTTAACAATTGTGACATGTCCTTGTAACTTCTCTCACTTCTCTTTACCTTACTCTCTTTAATTTATTGTAATTGATGTATATTGTTGTTGATTTGTTGATGGGTTGTTAGTAGTCTATTATAAAACTAGGGCTTGAGCCATAGCATGGATTTAATGTAATAAATATGTTTTGATTTAATGATTTTCAATTGCGTATTTGGCATATATTTTATTCTATAATATTTAGCTTAGATGCATGATTAACTCTTGAATGTGTAGATAAACATGTCTAGAACGAATTAGGGGACCTAATCACTTCTCTAATTTATGGCTAGGACACTTGTTTAGAACATAGTTAGTTACAATACCAATTTTGATTGCCGTATTGGCTAGCTTGGGAACCTTGATTCTAAGACTCTTCGCCTTTTGGTGCAACTAGAGGTCTTAATAAGGCTCTAGATTGTCTTGATTGAGTTTCTATGGCCCTCGACCCAGAGTAGAAATATCCTTTAAAGAATCTAATGACCCATGAGCCTTGAAATGCCTTGGGTACGGTTCTTGATGCCATTATGAATTGAATGACCATTATCGGAACATATTTATGCATTGAATTTGGCTAGGAGAGTACCCTAGTGATCGAATTCCCATTTCTTATTTTTCTTTCCTTTATTTAATATAGTTGTTAGTTAAATTTTTCATTTAAATTCTTACAATTTAGTTATTAGAAAATTCTAATCACAATGCTTAATGACAATTTCTACCTCATTGTAAATAGTCATCACTAGGCTCTTAGTTTTGATTAGGCTTTGGTTCTATTGCTAAGCTTGGTGCCTTAGATTAGCATTTTTTTTCTTTTTCTTTTGTTTGCTTAGTGACTCTAGTTCCGACTACCCAAGGATTGTGGGTTAGCCACTAATCTCTGTGATACGATAATCTTGGGCTTAATACTTCCCTATCTTGACAACGATACGTACGCTTGCGTAAATGTGTATCAAGTCACACACCCTGAAACATCCAACAACAAAGAAAATATAGAACCAACGATACAACCACAGAACATAAAACAAAGGTACAATGAAACTAAGAAACACGATAGAATACTGAAGAAATAAGATCATCACCATAAATATCAGCAATAAAATATGGAAGAGCCTCCAACCAACTATTAGCCATATGACTTGCTCCATACGATGCTAACCTATATGCTACTCGATTTCCTTCTCTGTAAACATGCGAAATTCTAAAGTTGAATTGTTTTGCAGTGTGCAAGCAATTCAACCAGGGCACACATAAATTCCAAGGGATCAAAGGAGGTGAATGAAAATAATGGATTACAAGTGCAGAGTTTGTCTCCAGCTAGATATTATTCCACTAGCGAGCTTTGGCAATCTGTATGGCTTCAATGACAGCCAACAACTCTACCTCAATAGCACTCTTGGCTAGTGCCTTTGAGGAGAAAGCTCCCTTAAAAGAACCATTGCAATCTCTAAAAACTGTTAGAACTTACTCTCAGTTCTATTGCTGTAAATCTATCTTAGCATGAACACATGTAAACAAATATTTCTATGTAAATATATGTGGGAGTGCAGCAATGATCGTAATTAGCATTTAGGATTGATATGTCAGTCGTATCCTAATATAAGACTGAAACATCATATATATCCTTATATTTGCAAAGTATATAAACTGTATGATATGTAAAGCAACATAAATAAAATCATCGTGCACCATCAGATTCTGTATTTATGCTTGGGATTGAAGTCGTTATATCAATCATGTATCTGCAGAATACATAAACACCAGAAAACAGATAGAATTGACCTTCTTGACACAGTTGAGTTTTCCATCTTAGTCTTCTCCTGATTTCACCTTTAGCATCCTCTTAGTGATGGGACTAATTGATGAGAATGATTCGTGCATCAGAAGGGACCAAAATATCTGGTATATAAAGCATTGTATTGTCGGTTTCTTCCATCAAGAAACTGACAATGCATCCCAACTGTTTTTTCAAAAAACCAGATAAACTCTCATCAGTCATAACTGTATTTATGAATTTCAAATTTTAACAGATGTAATAAGTTGGACCAAAATGATTTTCTTAAGTCCTTAACTTATACTTGACATTTGAATTCAAAACTAAATCATATATGAATATATACTTAGGTTCTACACAATGTCAGGTTCATTAAGTTTTCTTACAATCTCCCACTGAACTCGACATTGTTTAAAAACTGAAGTATATATGATTTAGATACTAAAGTGTGCGCACTTTGAATTCAACAAACATCAAACAACCTGTTGTAAAATTCTGTCAATTATGGTCAACTATAAAGAATCAAAGAATGTCATGATGAATTAGAAAAGCATCAGCATTCCAAGATCACAATGCAGCATAGATAATCACATGAATTACCTCAAAATACAGTAACATAACACATGCCTAATCCATAATCGATAACGATCTTTCATAATATAAGCATATGTTGTCCTGCCAGAATTTCTAATAACATAGAATTGACAACCATATATTTCGCACTACTTAATATTGTCAATCTGCAAGATTTGCTATTCATTGATAGCTTGCGGAATTTGTACAACTTGAATATGTAGAAACATAATAAAGTGAAATTTCATAAATGTAGGTGAACTTTACTGATCAATTTAGTCTAAAATAATGAAAACAACTCTATACAATGATAAGTAAGAATGATAAACATCCAATTGACCTTATATAAGTTATATTTTCCATGCTTTTCTTCAGTAAAGCATTCTTGAGGCACTAGTCTTCATGAAACTAATATGCTTTAGACATTGTTGACTCTCCTTTTGTTTCCTTCAAAAATCAAATGTTGTTGCTAGAAAACAACATATCATCAACATTCATGATCAGAAAATGAAGTTTCTCCCATGGGTCTTTAGAGATAAACAATCATCCAAATTGTTTTCGGAGAACCAAACTTAGTGATCATCGATCTTCCACAAAAACTCCAAGCTACAACATTTACATTTATGCATTTTTCATTATTCATAGACTACATTGCATACTTAGATTTTTCTCCACTGTCTAGGACTGATGTATTACTGCAGTCCTGTGCTAGGATTGATATATTGCTGCAATCCTAATCTGGAAGTGATATGCTGCTGTCTTGAAAGATAAACCACTTCTTCATTTCAGTAGCTACTTTTGATGAGGATACAGAATAAGCCCAACAATAACACCCAATATGCCTAAAGGCTCTATTTATATATGAGTTGTTTATACCTCCATCTGATATCCTTTCACCCTTGAGATCTTCTTGTCAGCACAGCTTCAGCATTAATTGATCATTCAGAGCTTTCTTCCTCCCTTTTTTATCAATGAATTTAACCACCAAAATTACTTTTAACCTAGCAATCCAGCTTTGCTAAATGAGGTTGTATGATCATTTCTCTGTATCATTAGCTACTGTGTTTATTCTTCATCCATTTATGAACCATTTGCTGCTGCAATATCCTCCACTAAACTATCATCAGCCTAGGAGTAGTTTGATCCAACTTGATCCTCTTCATGGAATATCTCTTGTAGAATTTCATCTAATAAGGGTCTTTTACCATCCATGTTCTCTGCCAAAGATACAACATGTACAGAAAAGAAGAATTTAGATGAGACAGTTTGCTCAACACCTCATTATTCTTCACACCTTCTGGTTCTTGCTTTTCTACTTCCCTGTATCCAATCTAATCTCTTCAAAGTATTTTTCCATCAAGTGTTTCTCTTGCCCAAATTTCACACTGGATAGAATCTTCTATGACAAGTCAATAGCATGATCAAAACCATTCTCTCCTCCACATCGAACACTCACCACATTTATTATTTTGGCATACAGACATTGATCGAATTTTTCTGACCCACCAAAGCACAGTTTTGAAGTCCGCTGATCCTGTCAGTATTAATCCTGCAACATTAGGTTGGTTGGTGGTAGGGTTAGTAAAAGTCTTGGTGACATTTTCTGCTGCCTTAGCAATATAGTTGTGGATGCCTCCTCTCTAAGATTATCAAAATTAAATGAAGAGATGATTGCCCCTTCTTCCCTGTTTCTTTGGGAGATCAACATGAGAATCTTCCAGCATATCTATTGATATAATTATCCTTTCCTATCACTGGTTCCACCAACAACAGTCTTGATGGTTGTCTTGAAAATTGCTTCACTCTTATGCTTAGAGTTAGGCTCCAAAGACAACTATGTGAAGTCTTGAAAAGGACCAAATAACCACCAATTCAAAGCCAAAATAGTAAGTGTATTCCTCACTTTTATTCTAAATTCAAGCTCCCAAGAACAATATAGAAAACCAACACTACCCTTGAAAATTGTAGAGATTATTTGCTAACTTGAAAAGCCTAGATAACTTACTGGAACATGAACTCCTTTTGATGACTTGATAAATATACTGAACAAGAGCACCACAAGAAGATTATGTCTAGGAAAATTATCAACACATAAGTAATAATGCATGAAGAAGGAAAAATCAAAAACTGAAATCTCGAACTCTTAACCTCCAGATTTCCTGCAAAATAAGGTCAATAAGTCTTCTATCATCCTTCCATTTACTCTAGACCTCTAGTGCTCTTCTTACTCAAAATTTGGACCCTTCCAAACATGTACCTTTTCTTTCCTTGATGAACTCCCCTAATATTGCCTTGTTCTTTCAAGCTATACATGAACACTAATATTTCTGTGCAAATATAACTAGGATAGATACTGCACTTGCAATCCCAGAATTCCAGAAAACAAAAACTTTGAAGAACAGCAAACTTACTTGAAGAATGGGATTCGTTAATTTTTAATGCATCTCCTTGCTATTATTTTCCACTCTTAGATGGATTTCCTTCAACGCATGATCATAATCTTGTACTCCTAAGTTCAGCTCTATGTCACTTTACCATTTTCTAAAATTTGAGTCATCCTGTAGTTCAACCTAATTGATGCTCAAAGGAAAATGTCTATATGTATATGAAGTTGATCAATAAAATCATTCTCGTTTATCATAATACTAGAATTGTATGTATGTCCCAAATAAAATGAAAATTCATGATTTGAACATTCATTTCACACCAAATGCATATGTTCAGAAAATAGAACTCAACCATTTTCAAGATTTTGACATCCTTTAGGGTGTACTAATCTCTAATGATATCTGAATGTTCAATTTTCATCATGTAATCAAGAACCAAATGTTTGAATCCAGACTTCTTTGGGACTAAGGATCAAATTAAATTTTAAGTTGCTTGATTTTATTGTTGAAAACCAAACAAGACAATTAATCTCCTTTACATTAAGCCATTATGATAACATTTAGCATTTAAGAAGATTAAATTGACTTTATATCAACCATGTGATCATGACCAATCTAAAGCCATTTACTGAAAAATATGTATGTATATATGCAGAAAATGAACTCTTCTATTTTCGAGATTTGACGTCCTTTGTGGAGTACTATTCTCTAATAGTTCTGAATGTTCATTCACCTATAATATATACAAAATTATGAAACCAAATGTTTGATGTAAATTTCTTTGGAAATTATACTCAAATTTAGTTTTAAGTCTCATAATCTCATTCTGATGAAACTGAATACAGTGTAATTGCTATATATTAGCCACTTTGATAGCACTTTATTATGCAACATATAACTGAATTCATACTATATATTTCACCAACATATTTGATCCTTTAGAATCTTCATATATGAGACCACTTTGGCAGCACACCACATATGAAGTTTTCAAGATCAATATCAGAAACTTTAAACATGCATATCCATCATTCAACATTTCAAAATGATATGAAAAACATAAATATGCATTGAGATAAATACAATGTAATCTTGATAGGAAATAGAGGTCCTATATTGAATCAAAAGTGCTATAAGAGTCTACCTTTGGCTGAACTTAATAAGCTGATATCAGAAAAAATTTGTGACTGACTCCTGAATTTGAAAATTCATAACTAATCACAGAAAATTCCGTTTTGGGTGATTCTAGTTCTAAATGACTCTTTAAGATGTCTACTAAAACTCTTTAGAAGAAACTGACCCCAAATTCCTAGTGGATCAGTACAGTTTTGCAAAAGTAATTGATAGAGTTGAAATTCCAGAAAATCTGAAAGTGGGTAAAATCTTTTTCATTGTGAGAGGTTACACAAAATGACTACAATGAAATATCTCAGAATAAGCACATGTAAACACATATACTATAATTGGCATATTAGGAATGCTGTAGTAGTCGCATCCTAGTTTAGGACTGCAATAGTATGTCTATCCTAATGTCTGCAAATTTACATGAACAAAAGATCGACTATGACAAATTTAGGATTGATATAGTATTCTGATCCTGAGATAGGATGCGTAAATCATTGAAATCCTACAACACAATAATCTCATATGTAAGATAATGACTATGTCAAATACAAGATTGTTATTAAACAGCGACACGAATCATGAAAGATAAAGATAATCTGTAGTAGAATAAGTGTAAATTTAAGGCAAGATTTATAAAAGCATGTGGTACTAACAAAATGTAGTTCCAACATGAAGGACTGTTATTTTGGATATATAACTCATTTGCTCATAAAGCAAGGCCTGGATCAACACCAACTTGGTAGAAGACTTTAGTTGTTGATCAATTTGAGTGATGGAGGTTGATGATTGCCTTAATTGCTCTCTGTTCATTTTCTCCTCCTCTTAATGAATAAGGATAATGGATAATAAATTTGGAGAACCCAATTTCATTTACATCAATCCAGAGCAAAATAGATTTGCAAAGGCGAGAGCGTGCATGTGTCGATAAATGCATCAGATATATGCAATACATATGTATATAACTACATCCGGATTATATGAACAAAAATTCCCAGAATTCTTTTCAAAAGAAAATTGATTGAACATCAATAACATGTATTCATCTAAGTATAGATCACTCTGATACCAATTGTTAGAACTTACTCTCAGTTCTATTGCTGTAAATCTATCTTAGCATGAACACATGTAAACAAATATTTCTATATAAATATATGTGGGAGTGCAGCAATGATCGTAATTAGCATTTAGGATTGATATGTCAGTCGTATCCTAATATAAGACTGAAACATCATATATATCCTTATATTTGCAAAGTATATAAACTGTATGATATGTAAAGCAACATAAATAAAATCACCGTGCACCATCAGATTCTGCATTTATGCTTGGGATTGAAGTCGTTATATCAATCATGTATCTGCAGAATACATAAACACCAGAAAACAGATAGAATTAACCTTCTTGACACAGTTGAGTTTTCCATCTTAGTCTTCTCCTGATTTCACCTTTAGCATCCTCTTAGTGATGGGACTAATTGATGAGAATGATTCGTGCATCATAAGGGACCAAAATATCTGGTATATAAAGCATTGTATTGTCGGTTTCTTCCATCAAGAAGCTGACAATGCATCCCAACTGCTTTTTTGAAAAACCAGATAAACCTTATGAGTCATAACTGTATTTATGAATTTCAAATTTTAACAGATGTGATAAGTTGGACCAAAATGATTTTCTTAAGTCCTTAACTTATACTTAACTTATTCTTGACTTTTGAATTCAAAACTAAATCACATATGAATATATACTTAGGTTCTACACAATGTCGGGTTTATTAAGTTTTCTTAGAAAAACACTATCAAAGCCTGCATAATTTTCATCTTGAAAAGACGTCCCATCAGTGTTAACCTTTAACCAAGGTGCTAGGGGACATTTCCAATGTACTGGAATGAAAATGGGAGCCTGGGCACTTAAAGGTGAAAACCCAAGCACAGCAAAAATGGGGAGAGCAGACTGGGATGCTATCTCGGGCATAAAACAGGGAGCAGTAGAATCTCTTAAGGCTAAGATGAAGGACTATTTTAGTCTCTAGAAATTAAAACTTGTTCCATCAAATCTCAACTTGTTTCTTTCCACCCACAAGCACATAACAAATTACAGAATACCAATCTCCAAAGAAACTTACCAAAACTTGTAAGGCTACTAGTGTAAACTGAACTGATCAAAACATGCAAAGTCAGCTGCAGTGGAGCTTGAAGTAGTCTAAACAAGTTTAGGCACCAAGTCCATAAAGCCATGGAAACAAGACAAAAAAGAAAAAGATGCTCCACTGTCTCTGCACATGAACCACAAAAAGAGCATCTAGAACAAAGATAAGTACCTATTCTTTGTCTCTACACATCCACCAACAAACGCCCACAAAGCAAGAATACTTTTCCGTGGTTGAATGGCCTTGTCCCAGATGCGCACGCCGCACTCTAATAGGGGGTGGTGTAGTCTAAGAACCTCAAGCATCCCTTGCAGTCAACTTTCCTAAAGAGACCTCTGGAAGCAATTTTTATGTGGAGGAGTTTTTCCCCGCATGTTGAATTTGTACAATTTATGGCATGTTTACTAATACGAAATGGAAAACAATTATGAATAAAAAGCAACTAGAATGGGAGATCAGGAATGAATTGGTATGAGAATATTTCATTTCCATTAAGATGTATGAAATCGGAGTAGGAATACAACTGATCACAATTACTAATGTTCTTGAATCGAAATCAAAACTAGTTCAATCACTAAACTCCTATAAAAATAAATGTTCATGAGAGAGGTATATACATTTCTAGGGTTATAGGTAATTTGGGGTCATTGAAAATATGCAAGAATATTTTGGGTCAAAAAATGCATTCATGAGGCTTTGATTCCTAAACGGCTAAACCCATACCCCTCGGGTATCATACTCCAGGTTATTCAGGAATCGATTCTTGTCAATGAGGTGAGACCTACACCCATTCCAATACCTATATAAGTTACTAAACTCAAGAAAACTCATACACTGGAATCATTTCCTTTATTTTCATTCTCATTTCAAGTAAGTAAACGAGCCATTAAATTTGTAAGTGTTATCACTCGAGGTTTAACAAACAAATGGACATATATTAGAGTTTGTTAATAAATGAGTTTTACGTTGAATATATTAATCTAGTTATATAATTTTTTTAAGAAAGTGAAATTCACACTCCTCATTTTACAATCTACACTCCGTGTTTTCTTTTTTAGTAGCGTGGATTGTAAAAATGTGATATTAATTAAGTTACTCAAAAATAAAACATAAAGTGTGGATTGTAAAATTGAAAGTGTGAATTTCACTATCTTTTTCCTATCGAATTCTTGATAGAGCTGAAGCTCCTTTTTTTTTTTTTTTTTTTCCTCCTCCTCCTTAGAACGAGTACAAGGGAAACAAACTGAAGATGTGTCATTCGTCAAATATGAACTATATCGAGCGTGTCAGCATGTTGTAGTTTGTAGAACTTAAATCTACAATTTTCTTGTAGTTTCTTAATAAACCAGTGCATGCATTATGCATCGTGAGTTAACTTTTTGTTTATTAATTTTGTCAACGGTGAGGCTTACTGCCCTATATATAAATTCCTTTTGTCAACCTACAAATCCTGATTTTGCTCAAAAACACGTACGTCTGCCCTCCGGTAAAGATACAACGAAACTTCAGAAGCAAGAAACAAAAAGACTTATGTGAAACTCTTCGATCAGAAGTAATACCAGCATCATCGAACACAACTTTTAACTCTTTAAGCAGGAGAAATATTAAAGCAAAACAGATGCATGCAACTAATGAAGCTAATGAAACTTCTAAGATCATAATATAATTTATTGAGAGAGAGAGAGAGAGAGAGATTAATAAGAGGTGGTGTATTCATTACCTGATTGAAGGGGTTTGCGAGCTTCTCTGTGAGGATGACTTTGAGAAGGGAAAAGTGGAAACCAGAGAACAGGGAAGCCATCGTTTGCATGCACTGAGCGAATGATGAGAGATTCTGGGAATGTGTTTCTGGGATTCAGAAAGCTGAATGATTTTGTGCGTGCTTATATGGGATTAGCCAATATGATTAAATTTAATTAACTTTTTACCTTTTCTTAGTGGACTGATGAAGTGGGACTCTAGTACAAACATCCAAAATGACAGTTATATTTTTTCTTTCTGCCATGCAATATGACAGTTTTGAGGGAGGAAAACAATGACATTATGTGTTACACGATAAAGAAAGAGTTGGATGATACGATGTAAATTTTGTCGTTCTTATATTTCTTACAGAATTTGATTTGCCTCCAGAATTCAACTTTTATAATATTAATGGTGTCGTATGTCGAACACGTACATTGATTTGGACTCGTAAAGCTGCTTATATACGTGGTGGTAACTTCCATGCCGCAAAGAATCTTCATCCACAGATCACAGGTGTCTGACTAATGACCTCGGTATAATATTGATTTCTGTTGTTGAATGTTTAGGATACGTATGAGCAAGCTAACTACATAAAAGGTCAGGCAAAGAAAGAAACCGGCTAATTAACAAAAAAAAAAAAGAAGAAGGAAGAAACCAACTTTTGAGTCTGTTGGTCGGCATGCATTTTGTATTTTGAAGAACTCAAAATTTGGGCATACATGTGTACGTGTTTTCTTCTTGTTCTTGTTTGCTGAGATTTTGGCAATGTTTCTTTGGATTGAATAGGAATTGTTTGGGTGACAAGGTTTTTGACCCGTAGGTTTAAATATACAAGTATGGATGATTTCAGTACTACGTATTTTTCAAGTTAAATGTAGTTGTATTGTGCACGTTTTTAAGATGTGACTAACTTGTTTTACATTCAACCCTAAACTAGAGGAGCGTTTACAATAAAGAAGAAATCAAACACGATAGTTTGGAAGATTATAACATTAACATAGGGACATATAACTGATCGCAATTCTGACACTATAATACGTTTAGATGCTTATATATTAAGTGTTATTTTTTAGTTTGGACTCAGATTGGAAGATTATAACATTAACATAGGGACATATAACTGATAGCAATTTTGACACTAGTTTAGAAGAAAAATGTCTATTTACCTAAATTTGAGCTACACTAACCTCATTTACCGAAACATCTTATAAGATTGCTTACTTACCTAATAAATTACATATTTTTTACCCTAACACCCAATTAAGTTATTTTTTGTTTATCTTTAGGACATTTTTTCCTTCTCTCCCTTTGTCGCTTAGAGAGGGAGAGACTTCGCGAGACTTCGATCACCGGCCGTCGGAATCCAGTCACCAGATTTCAGCATCCAGTTTTATTACCCTCCAATAATACTCAATAAACTTTTATTGCCCCCCAATAATACCCAGTAAACTTTATTGCCCCATAATAAAATTTTTATTGTAAAATTTTTATTGCCCCTCAATAAAAATTTATTGAGATTAATATAAGTCTCCGACAACCTCTTTGCGAACTTCTGGCAACCTCCGAACCGGTGACCAAAGTCTCGTATCCTGTTTTATTGCCCTCAATAAACTTTGTTGCCCCCTAATAAAGGTAATAAAAGTCTCCGGTGACTTCTTTGAGAACCTCCGGCAACCTCCTGCCAGTAATCGGATTCCGACGATCGGTGACCGGAGTCTGGTGAAGTTTCCAAGGATTTTTTTATTATTTAAAGTGAAAAATTGTATTTTTACATTTTAATTGGGTAAGTGGGCACATAAATCTTTTAGTGGAGTAAGTGGACATTTGTTGGCCCAAATCGGGTAAATGGTCAAGAGCCCAAATTTAAGGGTCTCGACCCATAGCTCAATTTTTACATAAAACACTCCCCATCACTCCACTATCAGATTAAAATTCTCACTCACTCCATTTAAGGGTAAAATGACAATTTTGGGATAAGGTCAATTATAAAATTACAAAATGTGCCCCTCTCTCTGTCTCTTCGTCGAAGTAGAAGCTTCGTCACTAGTCCCAAAGTGTGGTCTCGTTGACTTCACCCTCGCCAAGTTCAAGCAGTTCATCTCCATCTTGAACAGGACCGGGCATGCTCGCTTCTTGTTGAAAAAAAGTAGGTACTGAGGCCGCCGGTGGAAAAAGGCGACGTCGTGGGAGTTTCGAAGGCTAGAAGTACATGGACAGTACCGAGAGTAGAGGTATAGCCATGTCGTCCAAGTTTTGCACCTCCAAAAATTTTCGGAGGGAGTTGGGTCTCTTGGGTGAGAAGTTGCAAGGAAATTCTATAGAATCGATAATGGCAACTGGCAAGAACTCATTTCAGAATTTAGAATTTAGAATGGGGAATGAAATTCACACTCCCTATTTTACAATCCACACTCAATGTTTTCTTTTTAGTATATTAAGTTTTGTCTTTTTGTAGTGGAGACTGTAAAACATATGATGTTAAAATACTAAGAAAGAAAACATAGAGTATAGATTGCAAAACAGGGAGTGTGAATTTCATTCCCCTTTATAATTGAATTTAGAATTGAGAATTTAGAATGCAATGTTATATCATCTGAGATTGACCTGAACTTTTTATCTTTCAGCTCAAAGCTTGTGGGGATGTATGCTAGTTGTTGGGACGTGAGTTATGCACGAAAGACATTCGATAAAATTCTCAAACCAAATATGTTTTCATTGAATTGGGGGTAAGGCTATGGTATGTTAATATTTCTCATACATCAACTATTTTTACCTCTTTTGAGGACTCATTTTACCACTTTAAGGACTCATTACTTGAGAACTCATGTGGTAACTAAAAAAATTTACCACTTTAAGAACTCATGTTACCACTCTGAGAACTAATCTTACTATTTTGAGGACTCATTTGACAACTTTAAGACAATTGTATACATGTCATACGCTAACACATTGTAGAATTTTCCTTGAATTGGATGGTGTTTGCTTGGTCGGGCAAGCAATTGGGTACTTTTCTTTGATGCAAGAGTTGGGAATTATTGTTGGTAATAAGTTCACTTTTCCGGTTATGCTAAAAGTTTGTGTTGGTGTGATATTTGAATTGAGGTTAGAATTTACAATTTAGAATTGAGTCTCCTTGTAGAGTATATCTTTTCTGGATATATATTTGGTTATTTAGTTATTATTCATTTTTGTTTTCATTCATGTATTGGAATGTGTTTTTATTTTTTATTTTATTGGATTTCCATTGTACAAAGATTGGATTTTGGTGGTTGACATTGGATTGAAATGTCTAATATGGTTAAGGTTTCAATTCCATTTGAGAAACCCATCAAGATTGTTGAGCACAGTGGATCATATTTGAGTATGTATCAATCATTTCTTTTCCGGACCCTCCCTCAACTTGGCCTTCAATATTAATTACCTTATGCATAGGCAGGTAAGTAATTGGCCTCGAATTTTAGACATTTTTTTTCATGTAAATTCAACATTTTTGGTACTAAAATTTTTATTGACTCCCAATAAAATCTTTTATTGATCCTTAATAATGAGTGCCTACAACTATTTACTCATTATTGAACTCTAGTATCTTTTATTAACCCTCAAAAAAATATTTGATTAACCTCCAGTAAAACTGAATACAACTCACAAAACTTCTTATTGTCACCCAATAAAAGTTTATCACCCTAAACTTTACACCTAAAATCATTTGTGTCCCCAGACTTCTAATTTGATAACATATACCCTTATACTCTTCAATATGATCATTCAATGCCATTAGTAAACTAATTCATCAATTTCTTCATGAATTGGTGATGATGAGAGTCCACTTAAGGTTAGTTTTTTGCTTTGAACATGTAAATTGTGTGTTTCTTACATGATTGAAGGCTAAAATCTAGTTTGAGTGGGCAACACTATGTGAAAAAAATTGATTGATTAGTTAAGGATTGGCTATAAGCAATCACAATGGAGAGTACAAGGGCACAAGCTATCATATTAGAAGTTTAGGGGAACAAATGATTTTAGGTGTAAAGTTCAGGGTGATAAAATAATATTAGCTCAAATATTTATTGACTCTCAACAAAACAAAGAATCATTTCAATGAAGAGAAAAACACAAGTTAGTGATTACTAACCCCTCAATAAAACTTTTATTGGAGGACAAATAAAAATTTATTGGGGTCAATAAACTTTATTATTAGGGCAATAAGAGAAAGAGACACTTAAGAGCCTCCTTATGTGGTAAGAAAATCAGAGTAAGTTCTCTCTGAGCCCTAGCGCCGAAAGAGAGCACGTACACCACAAAAAGTTTCCTGTCCGGCGGTGGCCATGGGTAGCGGCATCGCCGAGTCCGGGTGCTGGCTGCCGGACGGGTACTCAATTGCCCGGGCAGAGGTCTGAAGAAAGGGGTCTTTGGCTTAGGTTTTCTGGCAAGATGGGTGGCATTGGTTTTTGGGCAACATCTATCAACGTTCCCCGCGGTCGTTTTTCGGTGAAGCTCTGCGTCTGGGCGAGGATTTTCCAGATCTGGCGGGTGGGTGTAGAGTGCTTTAGCGGCGTTGCAGCTTGTGGGGCTCCTGGCAGGGCGTTGCACGGTAGAGGCTCATGAGGCTCAGGGCCAATGTGGGCTGATGGCAACACTCGACGGCGCGTTCTCTCATGGGCAACTCTTGGAGAGGCTGGTGGTCTGGTTTCGTGGAGGAGCTCGTTGGCGGCGGAACAGCTCCGGCGTTGTACAGGTAGCTAAGGGCGTGGAGATGATGTGGTCTGGGCCCTAGTCAACCTTTCTCTTAGGCCTGAGTTTGGACCTCTTTCTTTTGGGGCTGCCCTTTTGGGCTTTCTAATTTGTGCTAGGATTTGCCCTCATTCCATTCCTATGTTTTTTAGTTTGTCTAAATTACAATAATTCCTTGTATCAGGAAACTAAACACCGGAGTGCACTCTATGTCTCTTCAGCGTCTCTGGAGTAGTATCGAAGGAGGATATCCGCTATCTCTACGTATTTGAATGTATAATGAGTAATACTATTTGTACGTACCACTTGTGGGTACTACCAATAGCTTCTTGTCTGTCTATTATTGACAGCGCAAGGGTATGTAACGATATATTCTGGCTTGTGATGAATATATTACCCGCCCACGTGGCATTACTCAAAAAAAGAGAAAGAGACACTTTACATTCAACAATTAGTTTTATTGGAAGTTAATAAAACTTTTATTGGGGGTCAGTAAAATTTTATTGTGGGTCAATAAACCTCCTAAAACTTTCAAAATCAATAACAACTTCATTTTTCACTGATTATTGATCCTTAGTAAAACTTTTATTGGAGGGCAATAACAACTTTTATTATTGGTCAATAAATTTTTATTTGAGGTAAATAAACCTCTTAAAATTTTATGAGATCTCTGACAATCGGCATGCTCCGCCGAAGTTCCAGCAAATTCCGGCGATGTTCCAACGAGGTTCAAGCAATAACACTTTTCATTGATTATTGTTACTCAATAAAACTTTTATTGAGGGGCACTAACAACTTTTATTAGGGGTCAATAAATTTTTATTAGTGGTAAATAAACCTCTTAAAATTTTTATGAGATCTCCTACGACCTCTCCTTGACCTCCCCTTGAACCTCCGGTTACCTCCGACTCATGGCATGCCCCTGCGAGTTCTAGCAAATTTCGTTGATGTTCCAACAAGTTACGGGCAATGTTCGTTAACCTCATGCTCCTTCTCTCCCCCACTTAACCTATATGTGAAAAAGGGGGAGAGGACAAAATAGTTCTAAAAATAAATAAATAAACAATAAAAATGAGCTTAATTAGGTATTAGGGCACAAAATCAGCTATCTTATAGGTAACGGGTAAATTCATACGTTTGGTGGGGTCGGGGGACTAATTTCCATAAAATTAGGATGTTTTGACATTTCCTCAAAGATTTAAGCTTTGAGCCTGATCATTGACACTTGTACAGGCCCGCCTTTTGGGTAGTAGTTGTAGATTCCCTTCAATAAATATTTGTGGAAGTTCCGCTCTTTGTTTCAGACTATAGCGGAGGGTTTTGATCGGTTTTTGTAGTTTATTCCCAATGGTGGAATTCTGGCTAGCCAGTCCTTATCGGTTTTTGTGATGATGCGACAACCATAGATAGCTCATGTCGACAGTTTCAAGCGGTTTATTTTCATCATACGGATCAACATTCATGTTGATACCGGAAGGTGTCCCACATTCCAGTTGTTTCACTCGATTTGATTTCATCATCTTTACCAAGCAAGATATGTTTCAATCCAAGACGACAACGGTTAACTACAATCTTGGCTTTGTTATTTGGTGGTACTCTTTCCTCGGTTCAGAGTTTTGTCCCAATGGATTTTATTCAAACAAGGTTTTAATAAGACCACTTTTAGAATAGGTTTGAGAGGAAGTGATAATATTTTTCCACTTCTTCTAATTGGTTTAAAAGTTTGTTTTTGGGATTGTTGCAGGAAACCGATCTAGTCAGTAGGTAACTACTTATGTCCTAGCTTTTGCCCTAGGTTGCGTGTACTTATATTCCTTTGTATTATCTCCTGAACTTAATATATGTTCATCCCAATTCTTAAAAAAAAAAAAAAAAAAAAAGCTCTGACCTGATGACATAATACTTAATTTAAGATTTTTGCCTTTTTTTTATCAAGAAAAATTTCATTGATAAAACATTGAAACAAAACTTACATCAAAGAGTACATAATGGTCTCATTAAACCCCACAACAACAAACTAGGGAAGAGTACCACACTCTATTACAAAATCACTTAAAACTGCTAACTTTGCTCATTTACTATAATCTCATTGAGCTAATCCAGCGTCAACATCCACCTAGGTAGGAAACTGCAAGGAAATCGCTGTTTTTGCAACATAATGTGCTGCTTTATTACAATTTCTAGGTACCGAGCCTTAACTAACTGACTGAAATTGACCTAATAGCCACTTTGCTTCTTCCACCAACACACCATCATAACTACAATCCTCCTGATCTTCTCTTAGGGCCTGTTGATACCCAAAAAATCAATATTCATTCTCAATATATATTCAAGGCCTAATATAAAAGTGTGGACATGCAAAACTACAAATTATGGGCTTTAATAACTTAAACCCATTATGCTAGAAAGAACTCTCAATATTTTAATTCACTTTCGGTTATACTCTATTAAGTGTCATGCCACGCACGTAGACCCAAGCCACAATCATACTTTTAGGGCTTACAAGATTAGGTGTGGTGTGGAAGGTTACAGAAGTAAATGAGACCCATTCTTGATTTTCATTTGTTAGGGGTTTTGGACTTGGGACCAAAATTCAGACCTGACAATTCGAATCGTTACATGGGCATGCAAAGATGAGAGAATCCAAACCCATAAGCTTAAACACAATTATCTACCCAATAGTCTTTCCAGCAATACAAATGTGAATACTTCTTTTACCCTGCAGTAGTTATCTTATTCTATACTAACATCAAAAATCAAGCAAAACCCCTTATTATTTGTCTCTACTAGCCTAGAAACAGGACCATCCAAAAGAAGGTTGCATCCTTTCCCATAAAGAAATACATAATCCACCATCACTGCAGTAGTGGTACATTATGCATACACATTCCTTGCTTTAAGGATTGTAGCAAGGAGCACGACACGCCAACCCAATCTTGTTGTTGGTAATTATAGTTTTCAGTCCCTGTACCATTTCACTTTCCTTTTGCCTATAAATTAAGGCATCTTGCTCTAAGCTAGGGGGAAGGGACCTATAGGGAATACATCTCATAAGCAATCCTCAAGCAACAAGCCAAGCATTCTCAGCCTCCAACCCAAAACCAATTCAAAGCCTTACACGACCTTTACCTATAAGCCATCCCCAAAAATCCATTCCTTCATCACTACAGTAGATGATATGTAGCAAATCTTTCACCGCAGCAAAGCTCTCATCTTCTGCATGCAACTCATGTGCTTTCAGCTCCCACGCTAGATGTCTTCTTGCAAGTCATCTTATATATTTCTAGTTCATCTATCAAAGCTATATGAAGTTTCTACCTCACCATCACCAGAAGCATGTCACCGCAACAGGCTAACCTTACTGGGGGGAGTAACGAAAGACGCTATAAAGCTTCTTGAAGCTCTGGACCCAGTTCCTAAACTCAGAAGGGATAAACAGAGGAGATGTAACATAATCAAGCAATCCTAGTAGTCTCTGTACAAATTCACCCCAACAGGGCCAAGAAAACATTTTTCTTGTGTTGGAATCCTTCAATCTCTATGTGTTGGAATCCAACTTGAAGGCAGAAATAAAGCCCATTTACTAGGGCTAGCACCTCATACATCTATGGGCTTGTAAACCCCACCCCTGGAACAGCGAGTACTCCCAAGCATCCACCCATCTGATCATGGCACTCTGCTCCAGTATCAAAGCATCTGCCAGCACTGTTCAACGCGCCGTTGATGCTAAGTTTCACAAAGCCAGCCGCCGGAGCTCTCCACCGACACCGACGTGATCGGAAACATAAGCTCCATTGCCCAGATTCATCTCCTCCTTGTCATCTGCCAACACCCTTGAATTCTCTATTAACCGAAGCTTCCGCAACTAGCACATGATTACCATGAACTCTATTGTTTCTTTCATGCCATAACCTCCAAGCTAGAACATCAAAGCACTCCAATTCTGCATTCAGTGCCACCATAGCCACATGTAGAAACAACTCTCAAAAAAGATTTTTTCCATTAAAAAGAAGAAAATAAAAATAAGAGAAATTTTAAATACACACCTCTTATTTTTAAATTTCTTTTAATATCTTTTTACCCTTCAATTCTAATAAGGTTTAACCAAAAAAAAAAACTTGATATGTGGTCAATAATATCCAAATATGCGAATCTTGTGGTAATCTCTGATCTTTTTTAGAACAGTTTAATGATCTTGACCTCTAGGTGAAAGAATATAAAACAGGAAGAAGAATAAAGTTAAAGATTGTATCAAACACATGCAGCCGATTTTCACAAATAAAGGAAGATCAATGAGAAATAAGAAAAGTGGTGGAAAACCAGTACACCTAGAATTTGTCAACAAGTTTTTGTTTGTTTGAGCAAATTAGTTATGAGTATTTGAAATAGAGTAGCACAACTTCTCTATACCAGCCCAAGATTCAATAGAAGACAACTGCGCATAATCCTTATTAACCTATCAACCTACAGAACTAACCCAGACTATTGTGTTGTTATCCAAAACTAACGAAATCACTTTGATTTTCTCATCATCATCTCTGCATCTCTCTGATTCTTAGGATCATGGCTTTATCATATGATTCATATGGGCAACCTCTCATTGGCGTTATTTTTTGTTTATTTTTATTACAGAGGCCATAAAAGGAAGTTTAAGAAAAAAATTAGAGAAAAAAATTTAGGGGCGTGTATCAAGTAAATAGGAGTGTGTATTTAAAACTACTCTAAAAATAAATAGAGAAAACCCAATAAAAAAATAAAAAAATAAAAACAAAACAAAACAGAGAAAGCAATGTGCTACACTCCTACACAGTCCCGTTCCCCTGGTCAGCAGCTGACCAGGGATGATTTGGTCAATAACCGTCCGATTGAGATCGGACGGTTGACAGCTCTCCTCTCAGATTTCATCACTTAACTGTCAACCGTCCGATTTCAATCGGACAGTCATTGACCAAATCATCCCTGGTCAGCAGCTGACCGGGGGAACGGGATCGCACTCCTACAAGCCTACCAAGTCCCTACTCCCTAGCGTGCATTTGGGCTTTATTGTTGAACTTCCAGTTGGCGCCGAATGGCGCGATGACCCAAAGAAAAGAAATGGCGCGCTGACGTGGGAAGCCTCCAAAAGGATAATCGGATAAAACCCAAGTACCCAACCATCCACTCCATCCCCTAACCACCTTTGGATGACAACTCCCAGTAGTGGGTCCCGCACTCAACTAACTTCTTTCCACCATGACAAAAGCAGAACAAAGCAGAACTGAACTGGACTGGACTGACTACTCTGTTTCAGTTACAGGACGACAGTTAGAGTTTAGTCCGCCAGTTATAACTGAATTTTAAGATTACGGCTCACACAGAATCTTCTAGATCTTTCTTCATGGCCGCCGAGACCGCCAGATCCACCGGCACGGTCAAGTGGTTCAGCGCGCAGAAAGGGTTCGGTTTCATATCCCCGGAGGACGGCGGCGAGGACCTCTTCGTCCACCAGACTTCAATCCAGTCCGACGGCTTCCGTACCCTCTCCGAGGGCCAGGCCGTCGAGTTCCTCGTCGAATTCAGCGAAGACGGCCGCACCAAAGCCGTCGACGTCGTCAACCTCACCCGATCCCGTCGTCCTGGCTTCGACCGAGGAGGACGCGGCCACGGCCGCTGGAATGGCCGACGCCGCGGTGGTTATGGGAGGTCTGGCCGAGGCCCGGAGGAATATAGTGTCGCCAGAGGCGGAGGGAGGGGTGACGGTTATGGCGGTCGTAGAGGTTATGGTGGTGGCGGTGAGTGCTACAGTTGCGGTGAAATTGGGCATTTGGCGAGGGACTGTTACGAGGGCGGTGGCGGGGGTGGGAGATTTGGCGGCCGTGGGAGAGGTGGAGGTAGAGGCTACGGTGGCCGTGGTGGCGGCCGGGGGCGTCGTGGTGGTGGTGGTTGTTATAATTGTGGAGAGGAAGGGCATTTGGCAAGGGAATGCGCGTCCTAATGATCAGAAGTGAGAATCGGGTTGTGTTAGACTCAAAGCTGCCACATGCATTGGATTGGTATATAGATTTCTGTGGTCTGCTGCGTGTTTTGGGTGCTCAATTGGTGATTGTTTCTGCAAGGTTCATGTTCAACACATTTGGTGACTTCTTGTTAGTAATCTTTACTCACTTTGTAATGTGGTGATTATTTCTACTGCATCTATTAGATGGCAGTTTTTCTCCATCTAATTAATGCTTGCAGATATGATCGGATAGTTTCTTCTTCTTTCTCATTCATTGTTATCGTCCCCATTTTTATGTCTCTCTTGTTGTTCAATACGGAATTGATGAAAGGTGAAGTCCTAGCCTTGATCAGAATGTGTCATTTGGATTGTTTGTTATTCTTGTTGCTGTATCAATTATTCAACTGGATTTCTTATACAGAATTCGATGAACTTGAATGTCTATAGCAACTTGATGCTTGTTCCTTTTGGAATCTTTTAACTCTAAGCGACAAAAAGATGGTTCCTTTCGAAAGGGACTCTCCCCCGTTTTAGACTTCTAAAATCTCAGGTTTTGGTTGTGGATATAGTTTCTTTGTCCTCTGCAATCTTCATATGGTACACTAAATTCAATTGGGAGTTTTTATACACCTTATCCTAGTCGATAATCCATGAGAGGTTGATATTTGATGGGACAAGAATTCCCTTTTGCAATGATCAGCCAGTTTTTGAAACGTCCTAGATCTAGGCCTTATCACTTGGTCTGTTCACAAGTGTACTTCATCTTCTAATTTGACTTTTAGAGAAGGAAACAAACAAAAATCAACTTGTATTTGTATCTATTAGACTAGATTGCTCAAGTTAGAGCAACTGAAAATTTATAGGAGGGATGAAGAAGAAAAAATTGTGTAGCTGATTCAAAATTTTCGCTGGGGCAATGTTGTGGCCTGGAAGTCTTAGGCTCAGCTAATTATATTCTGGCAACTAAACAAGCCTCGGAAACAGTGTTTTATGTTCCTTAACCTTGCCTGTTCTCCTATCATTCAATGGATGTTGAATCGTAAATGAAACACCTATTTCCTTGCTTGAAGCTTCACTTGTTGGATGGACACGAACTAAGAAATTTGTGGGAAGTTTTGGTCTCTCCATTTGTTCGTGCGTAGATGAGTAGATGACAGTTACTTTTCAAGACGTTAGTTCATGATGCATTTACCATAGCGGTGTTCTGTGTTTTAAAAAGGCAGTATTGTGGGGTGATAGGATGTCTAAATCGACGAACTCGATCTTCCTTGCAGCATATAGCTGGCCGCTAGCTTAAGCCTAGATTTTCCTAGCTTTAAGTTGCACTTGTGATGTGTCTTCACCGTGTTGGTGAAGGTAATTAAGATGCTTCTGCGATGTCGTAGTTGGTTGCTGCATACGTTCTGGAAATTCTATGAGTTAAAGAACGTACACTTGACAGTTTAGTTAACAGTTGTCGATAAACTTTTCTATCAAACCCGGCCAGTTTGAGTTTGTTGATTTAGCTTAGTAGAGTAGGGGCTAACAGAAATTTTGCTTCTCACAGATCGAAACTTCAAATCTAAATATTTATACAAATGCTTTAGGCATTAAGATTACACCACGCATATCTCTAATGCTAATTAATGGAGAAATATGTTGGCCGCCAAGAAAGAACACAAAATATTGGTGTTCTTGCATGCACTTCCCATTAAATCTAGCGCTTAGTAATGTCTTCACATATTTTATCAAGAAATTACAACTTCGATTTGAAGTGTTACGGGTGAAACTAGTTTAGCTTATAAAATAGTTTAATACTCGTAACCTATAATGTTTAATATTTCACTATACATACCCTAGTTATGTCAGGGTTATGGAATTGCAGACTTATTAATTTGAGAAATAGAGAATTTATTAATTGAAGACTTATTGTCATGGACAAGCTTCATGTATAAAGAAGGGTCAATTTCCAATCTAAGTTTCTAAATACCAAACACCAAAAAATGACGCAGCAACCAGCGATAGAGGACCGATTTACAAGTGCCTTATCTTTTTCTTTTTTTTTTGAATTAAGGGCCTGTGCGGCTGCCCTCAAGCCTTCATTAGTGAAACAATAGAATACATGGGGGGTCATGGTACCTAAACCCCAGATTACAAAGCACATCGAGAGAACTTCCTAAGATAATAACAGGAATCTCCACTACTGACACGTATCCTAATAAGCACCAACTAGCGAATAGTGCACGATTGACTACTCTATTCACTTTACAATTGTGGCGACATACCGGAAAGATAACTCTATTCCGAAGAAGTATCATTACAAATAACACAATTTTCCCACTATGATGCAACCGGAATATAAATCCGATAATACTAAGTTTCACCTTGCCACTAGGAGGCAGTGACCATTTGACAAAGTAAGGAACTCACCGCCTATCTAGAGCAGACACATTACTGCTATTAAAAGGTTGCGACCATTTGCTAATGCAAGAAACTCGCCACCAACTTAGAGCAGACCAGGCACACAAAGTGCACACATTGAGACCAAGCCCACAGACTCCTACCTGCACTCGATAAGAACTTAATGAAAATAAAAGACAACTTAAACTTGACATAATAAAATAGCTAGGAAGCAAGGAAGCAACTAGCCCGGTTTGACCAATTGACATGGGCCAAAGACATGGTCCAACCAGCATCAGCCCAATTCCTAGATGACCACGCAAGCACAGTGCCACCCACCAAACAGACGACCCCGCTGTCAACTCCACCGTTGCACCACCAGGAAGTCCGACATGCGTTACTGCGACCATCACTCCTCTATTCCCCTCCGTTGTCCACCGGGAGGCCCGATCCAGAGCAGATATGGATATCCATCCATACCCAAACACCCACTCAGCCGCCGGCGCACCTTGAAAGAAGCTTTCTGGCTCATCACCATCAGAACTCCTCGCCGCCCTTCCACTGAGCCTGGTATCGTACCCCCAGTTAGGTCGAAAAGACCCAACCCAGATCGGATCGATCTGGACAGAAAGGCTTCGCTCCGTCTTGACCACAAAATCCCCCAGCATCATCCTTCCATCCTTGCCTTGCCATGGAAACACACGACCTCCGAGCCACGCCACCACGAACACGTCACCGCCAAGCATGCTCTGACTATGCTCCACCAGTCTGGACATTCTGAAGCCTGCGATGATGGATCTGCAACCCGACTCAATCAATCCTCCGTCCTACACCAATACCAACCAAGAAGGCAAACTAAGGAAAAACTAAGAAGAAACAACAAAGACCCTCCCGGACCGAAACGCAGCGGCAGATTTGCCGGCTACGGCCGACCGGGAGAGCCAACCTACGAGATCTAGTTTTTTTTTCTTTGGCGCGTGAGGCGCGTTCTTAAGTTTTGGGGCGTGTTTCCATTGCTGCGAAATTTTAGATTCTCATACAAGTGCCTTATCTACTAGTGTTGAGTGTTGTTGACTAAGAGCAACCTCGTGATATTAATTTGATCAATTTTGATTCTCTTTCAGAACCTGACAACTTATATTGCTAAGAAGATGTGAATCAGTGCCCCAGTTCCTCCATTTCGTGTTTTTACAACACAATTATAATTCTCTTTCACTGCTCCAAATATTGTTAAGCTTATGCCGAGAGGCTTCTCTATCACCCCATTTGAGTTGGTTGGTTTCGCTTAGTAGAGTTGGGATCACCGAATGAAGCGTCGTCTGTAAGTAACTATTACGTACAACTGTGGAAATGTCTGAATACGTAGTTTCTGGATACGAATTTTAAGTTGCTTAGATGAAATACGAAGAGTGATGAGTGTACTTCGAGCATCGAGCTTGAATAACAACATACATTAACAACTTACAAATATTACGGTCCTATATAGACTATAGTGATGGAACGTATTAGATCAGTTCTTTACCAAGATGGAAAGAAAATAATGATCGATATGAACTGGACATGACCTATCATAAGCGACGATGTGATTCTCTTCTTTAACATATGCTGTGTTAGAACTGCATGTTCACAGTATCCGAAACACAAAATAATGTCTGAATTTGACAACATCCGATCGAAGAAACATAGCGGATGATTTGGCCAAGAAAAGATGGCCCAGGAAGATTACTCTGTTTATTTAGTTAAAATCTTATACTGATTAGATCCTTGCCATGAGCAAAATGCCCCTGAGGCATTTTTGGTGCATGAGTTCATTTTTTATTAAATTCATCTCACGATATATGTTATGAGAGAGAAGTTATATATGACCAGCACTATCACGAGTAGGCAATTACTGCAGTGATATACCATGTTCTGCTAGATCATTGTTAGACACTGAATTAAGCTAGTGAATCAAAGATTCACTGTCGGACTTAACAACGAAAGGGCGCAGAGCTTCAAGGTCTTTGGAGTTAGCTCAGTGATAAGTTAAGGTAAAGCTTCTAATTTTTTAGAATTAATTGAGTAATAAAAGATAGAATGTGGGAACATAAGATATATCCGCCAAAAACTAATGGAAAATTGACTGCAATGTTAATTTAGATTATTTATCGAAAGTGTATGTATAATTTTTATAAATAAACTTTTTAATTAAAAGTGGTCCAGCGAGAATTGTGGAATCAATCAAAACATGGACTAATATTGTTTGTATCATAACTCAGAAGAGCGCTTCAGAGCTAACTGGTCAGCTTTGTATGAAGAAGCTAACAATCTTTTAGATCAACTTTTAGGTCACATATTGATATTCCCCAGTTCAGTTTTTAGGTCCTTATGAATATATTATTTATGTAAAATTTCAACCAAATTGATGATAGTTTGAGTATTCATAATCGTGATTTACTAATTATGAATACGAAGTGGTGTTAGCTCAGTGGTTAGAGCGCCCACTACTTAGGATTCAGGTCCTGAGTTCGAGTCACCATAAGTGTAGGAGTGAAATCTTTTGATCCTCTTTAAAAAAAAAATTATGAACACGAACAGTTTAGGTGGAAAGATTCGGTTCGTCCATTGATTTGATTTAGTTCGGTACCCAAACAGTTATCAATTTGACTGAAAATTTACATAAATATCTAATCATAGGGACCTAAAAACTGAACGGTAGAGATGTGGATATGTGACCTAAAATATGGTTAATTTTCTTAATACAAAACTAACCGGTTAGCTCTAGAGCGTTTCTTTCATAACTCACAAGTTTCCATTCTTTGTTCCAAATCCTGAAAATGTTAAAATGGACAAAGGAAACGCACAATAACTACAAAAGTAGAGGAATGAATGGAGAAAGGATTTAATTTCGTAGTTTTTTTTTTTTTTTTTTTGCAAGAACCTATGATGACAAACTTAGAGATAATTTGAACGTACTTGCATAGCAGACTGGATAAACTTCTACAATCACTGCATCTTTCGTGTCAATCGAAACAATTATATATCTGTGTGGTCTAAATGTAACGTCCTGTATCTTAAATTACCCGTTTACTAGTCATCTGGACAGTAAGCTACAACTACTTTCACATTTTACTTTGTTTCGATTTTTTTTAGTGACCATAAAAGTTGACCTTTTGTTTGGGTCAAAATTTGAGAAAATTTTCTCATTGAAAATTGTATAGGACGTTAAGCCGAGCGCGTGCATACGTGTTACGTAAAAATCGGAGTTCATATGCCGAAGCTATGGGTGAAATATGAAAGTTACTGTTCATGATAAATTGGGTATATATATGGAAAAACACCACTGTAGGTTTCCATTTCTAAAACCCATGGTAATTTTTCTCTCCTCTCCCCCGATCTCTCTCTCCCTCGTTTCTGCCGGTTTCTCCTTCTTCCGTTCGATTCGCCGTCGTCCGGCCACCAACCAATGTGCAACGGTCATTATAGGAGCGCCCATTCCTCCTCTATGCACTAGTGGCCGTGGGTTACGGTAATTTGGCCGGAAAACCCCAAATCGAAGCAAAAACCCTTACGGTGGTAGTTGGAGGTTTTCCGGCGATTCTTCCAATTCCGGCCACCAAACCAAGTCCAATAGGAGCGCCTCAAGCCATTTATCATTCTCCTCAAGTTTCATGCATCAATTTGCAGTGTAGAGGGATAATCAAGCAAAAATCTGATTTTTGGGTTTTGAAATTTCTGGGAATTTTCACCAGCCGATTTCAAGCACTTCAACGTAAAATTGGAAGTTGTTGTAGTTGAGTTATATGTTGGGCTTGATGAGTAGATGTTGCTGCCAAAATTTGGTGGCCATCGGAGGTGGTGGTCGGTGGCGCGTGAATCCCACGCCCCGCCACTGTTGGTAGGGTTGCCTTCCGATTTTGATTTTTAGCCCATAAAATCCTATAAATGTTGTAGAGTTTATGTGTGAAGTTTGGTGAAATTTGGATAGTTATCGTGGAAGATTTAAGAAGTTGAGATTAAGGAAACACTTAGGAATTCGATTTCAATTATCATAAAAATTATTTTCCATCCTGTGATTATTCACGAATGATTATTTTTGCACAGGACAAGATGAGGCCCCATTTGAGGAGAATTCCGACCGACGGCAAGATAAGCCGTTTATTGTGAGTGGACTTTTGTTTTAAATAATGATGCATGCGTCTAATTCTTGAATTAATGCTTTATTTAAATCTTCTTAATTATCGAACATATGTATTGTTTCCTAGAAGTTTATTTAGGATTTATTCTTTGAGTTGATCTGGGATTATAATTGATTTATGAAATGAATTGATTTCTGATTTTTTTGAATATTTGATTGGTTTTCCATCATGACTTTAGGATATGAGTTTGTTGCGCTCGGATTCGAATTTATGATTTATTATTATCTCTCGCTTATTTATTTTGAATTTGTGATACTTTTGGCGTGTGGGACACGTCGAGGATCTATTCGGTTTACTGTGAGAATTTAGGGAAGCTTAATGAATTTATTTGGTTTTTGGATTTCTTTGTCATACTTTGGGTGATTATTTATCATGCTAGTATTGAGTCTGCCTTTGTGGCGACGTGATGGGATCATGAAAGCCCGTCCGTCTTTGTGGCGCTGGTTACTGTCTCTGTGACAGTAATACTGAAGCCCAGTATCCTAATCAGTACGCATAGTGGCATAAGGGTATATACGGGAGTATGAGAGTACTTTAGCCTGGGAGGCTCACTCGTATGGCTATCTTCTTTCCCTACTTATTATATTATTTTTGACTAGAGGGGTTAGTCTGATTGTACTTAACCAGCCGGGCCGGCTTGTTTTTACGAGATTCTCGAATTTAAAGTTAAATGTTTTACCATTGTTGCATGCATCGAGTTTTAAAGGAATAAATGTGGGAAATTATAAACTCATTTTTCGTTACAATTACGTATTTTTGTCCACTCACGCTAACGTTTTTATGTACTTCCCTGCTGGGCCCCTCGGTTTCTTTTGCCCAATCTGCAGAGTAGTTGTTCGACTTTAGGAGTTGAAGTTTAGCACCACCGCTGCTATCTATCCTTCGTAGGTTACTTGCTAACCTACTCTATGTACCATTTTCTTTTGCCTTTAGATTGCTTTGATAACCATGAGATTGTTGTATTAATATTGTAACCTATGACTTGGTTGTAACTTGAGATACCTGGATAATTTCTTTTCTCTAAATCGTGAAGGTGATTGTTTACAAGTGTTTAGTGGTTAACAGGTTCTTGGGTTGTCCATTTTTAGGAGAGGTTCTGCCGAATTTTCTATACGATGTTTTTGATGAGTGGATCCCGCAGGGCCCTCTTCAGTTTCTAAGGTGAGATCTCAGGGTGAGTCCTGACACTAAACGAAATTATTCTTCATGAAATTCGTTTAAAACCCCACTCCAACAAACATTCAAAATACTAATAATTAACCTCTTCTCAAATCCTGGAAAAAGAAAATCAAAAATAGTTTAATTAATCTGCATAACCTTATCTGGTCTTTGTATGAACTGAATGTGATTTCGTCAGTTGAAGCTGAACAGCTTTTGAATGTGGCTTCCACATCGCATACTGCAGTTTGATTTTCTCCAACATTCCCCCTTATTCTTTTTTCTTTATTTCTTTTTTTTTATATTTTACTATACTGACCCTTGTAGGTATTTTCATTTGAGTCCATTGTTGTTTCACCATGGGTAACAGGGAGACTTCCAAAAATTGGTGAAGCCTTTAACACCAAATTGGTAAAGGCTTTATAGTAGTAGAGATAAGAAGAAGAAAAATATTCAATGGGCCATTGGGCCGGACCCCATTTTATCAGAGATGAGCTTCAAGCCACTTTTTTCTCCTTTTATCTTCTGGGAAAGGTTTCACTTTCATCTCATCTTGGCCATAGCCAAGAAGGAAAAAAGGGTCCAAAACAAAGTTTAAAGAGCTAAGTTCCGACAGTGTGATGACTCACATTTGCTTCGTATGTATCTTGTTACGTTTTGCAAATGGCCTCCAGAGCAACTAGTAGATCATAGGACCCATGCACGTGTGACTTATCTGCAGAGTGTTGACTCAAGGAGGACCCGGTCCTCATGATCTTTGATTTTGATTCTCTTTTCAAAAGCTTACAACTTAAATGGCTACAAATTTGAATCCATTTTTAGGTGGCTTGATTTGATTTGTACCAACAAATTCAATTTCGCTCTTTTATAATTGATTGGCCAAAACACATAATGATAATAACTAATAATCATTTATATTGACATTTTGAAAGTTGTATTATGACTCTTTATCTTAATGGCGGACATAATTTTTTATTAGAGAAGTTATGTTAATGATACAGTAACTTATCAACTATAAATTATAGCATCAATCACTTTATCAGTCTTTGGATTTATTTTTACAAGTTTGGATTCAAATCAAAATACACCTGAACAATAACTTTTCTATAGTAGAGCAAAAAGAGTAATAAAATAAAAGATGAGTGAGAATTTCACTCTTCATTTTACAATACATACTTCATGTTTCATTTTTAAGTATTTTATGTTTTGTCTTTTTATAACATGTATTGTAAAAATGTGATGTTAAAATACAATTAAATGAAACAAAGAGTGTTAATTATAAAATTAGAAGTGTAAATTTTAATCTCTAAAATAAATGGAGGGCTGATGCCTACCGCCTAAGAGCAGATTGGCAGCATGGGTCACGAAAAAATCCATGGACGGTCAAAAGTATCTTCCTTTTGCAGATGGGCACAATCATATCAGGTGGGAGATGCAGAAATAATGGTAAGCATTCCCATGACAAGTCTGCATCTGGGAATGTTCTAAAAGAAAAGTAGAATAGTAGATGACTGAATTACTGTGATCAATTCCTTGGACATATAATTATGATTTACACCTGGTATCAAGGAGGGGCGGTGGCGCAGTTGGCTAGCGCGTAGGTCTCATAGCTTCTGAGTTATCCTGAGGTCGAGAGTTCGAGCCTCTCTCGCCCCAATCAATTTTTTTTTTTCACTTCTTTTAATTTCTATTTTTTGAGTTTTTCAGCTTTCAGGAGGGGGTGGGAGTGGTATCCACTTTCTTTGCTTTCATGGCTTTTCCATCCCCCACTTTAAACGATGTAAGTGTACATCTTTTTTCAGCTTCAGAGATATTTAGGCCATCAATCGGATCCCAGGGTCCCTTATTTTTTGCTCTATTTATAGGTTATGGAACCCACCCTAGACCCATCCATATCAAATGATTCCCAATTTTCTTATTGGGTCACAATCCCATAAAATGTGCTTGTAGTATTACTCTCACGATCTCTATAATGTTTTAGTGAAGCACTCGATTTGATTTAAAATAAATTTTTTCAATCAAATTATTAGATTTGTTTGACCAACCAATTACTATGCATTGCTTATATATGTTTTTAAATATAATCGATAGATAGCTGATGATAAGATATTCTCTTAAATCCTAGTCGGTAATATATAATGATGATTATAAGAAGAGATGATTAAACAATACGCTCGATTGTTCTTGGTAAGCGTCAAATGCACTAGGGCCTATGACAAATCTTTGATTTGGTTGGTCATAACCTATCTTTGACCAACCTGTGATGATGGGCCAATAGATTCCTCCCGGTTAGAGCTCTCTCTCTCTCTCTCTCTCAATAATTTATGTTCGATTGGTGTAGTTGAGCCAATGACTAGGCGACTCAAGTCTCAAACTGTTTTGCCAAATCTTTGTCGTTTGAGGCATTGGACACATAGAACACATCAAATTAGGCAAAACGACTGATTTTACACAACTAGTTAGGCATTGAAAAAGTGTCGAGATTGGGACCCTGAAAGCTTTGAATTTTGCAGCTACAAGATTTTATATAGACGATCACGTCTTCTGCTCATCATGCACCAACATGCTAATGTCTCTCACGCAAAGTACTCTTCAATCTTCATGCCCCCATTTTCAAATGTTAAACCTTCCCACATGAGCCTTACAAGCTTTTTCACTCAATCAAATACAGCTACTGAGGTTGATTTTGGTGCTACAATGATCTAGAAAGAACAGGTCCTGTGAAAAAGTGAGCTCAAAGTAGGTACTTTTGCACATTGACATTGTGGCACATTTTAGTTTGGTCCTTGGAATGACCTTATGGACCATTCTGAACTCTTTCACTATCAACTTCTAAGCGTGATATCTAAAGTTATGACAAGGAAGGTGTGATAGAACATTTAAATTGATATATTTTCTAATTGTACATTAAATAGTAATCGAGTAACTATTTTATGGATTTTCCTTTTTGAAATATGTAGAGTTTGTTTACTCAATTGTCATTGCTTTGATTTATTTGAAGTTTGTCCTCACACTTTGTCTTCACACATTTAAGAGAGAAAATGTACGAACTTATAGATGAAAAAAATAAGGGTGCGGCTATTGCCACCCTACCATTTTCTTTGTTTACCCTACTTGCTCATTACACCCTACATTTTAATTTCAATTATTAAATTTACTTATATAATCCATTTATCTTTCCAAGAATACCCTTATATGACATACCCAATTAAAATAGATTTTTTTAACGAAAATCTCTCATTCAATTTATACTAATAAAAAAACGAAAATATATTAAAGTTAACAACTATGAGCAATGAAGAAGAGATTACGATTTTTCTTTTGTATTTTAAAATTTTACTTTCGGTGTTCACAGAGGGTATTGCAAAATTTTTTATGTAGTTAACACTATGATTTTGTGAATTGAATAACGAAATCATGATGAGGTGGTAACAAAAAAAAAACAAAGAAAGAGTAATAAATTCAAATTTTGGTGGAGAAGATGAAGATTAATGTTATTCAATGAGAAACTAAGTAGTCTTTCTATTTCATTCATTGGTCATTTATTTATTTTTGGGCTAAATACAAATTACTACTCTATAATTTGGGTCCAAAATCAATTCAGTCCATGTACTTCTAATTTCATCAAAAACACCCATACACTTTCAATTTTGTTCTAATATGTCCAATTTGTTAACTTTCCGACAATTAAGTAATTTAACTTGTTAATGTGGCTCATATATGGCCTATGTTTTAGGATGTGATGTCTGCAGGTCACCTCTAGTTAATTTACGAATGAGTCCAACTATTAAAAATAAATAGTTTTTCAACAAATAATTCAACTATAACTTGAACCCATAATAAAATATTAACGAATTTGACCTATTAGATTAAAATTGAAAATACAAGGGTGTTTTTGATGAAATTAGAATTCCATAGACTGAATTGATTTTAGACCTAAACCACAGGGTAGTAACCAGTATTTAGCCCTTTATTTTTTCTTACAAATTTGGATTTTAGAAAATTAATGTACTTAGTAGTCATTTTGCACTTGGATAATATAGTCTTTCAATAATTCAAATATTTGTAGGGTGAACTGAGAAAATAGTAGGTTGACAATAGACGCACCCAAAATATAAATATTTAAAGTATCTGAATTCATTAGCACCTCAATTCCGATAGCAAAAAAGAAAATATTAGAAAAGTCGCATTTTTTCAAAAGGAGTCTAATTAACACACAACTGTAGGTCTGTATAAAGGTAGCCATGATAATTGCCATCACACCTTGTTTTCTGAAAACCCATCAACAAGAACATCTTACAGAGCAAAAGAAGCTACAAAGGAAAAAAAAAAATACAAATCAAGTAATAAAAAAAAAAAAAAAAAGGGTGACAAATGCCAATCTCTTTACACACACATATGTATCTTTAAAATTGTTAAGGAAACTTTCTGAAAAGTAGGAGGAATCTCTCTCCTCAAGCTTTGTGGGGAGGGCATTGGTAGCACTTGGTGAATAGACCAAATGTATTAACTTGGTGTATGAAGTTCAGCATGCTTGCCCACCCTCCGAATCCAAATCCCACTATTGCCACCCACACCACCACAAAGATGTTCATGGTGTATGATCCTGCCCAACCTCCCATGAATGATGGTGGTCTCTCCACAGCATTCTGCAATTTCGATCAAACATAACAATGAATCAGAACATATAGAATGAAGATATTTTCTTATCATATAGTCTGATATGTTATGTGGTGAGTCTATCAATATGTGTATTAAAAATTAAATACAATTGTATTTGAATATATTTAATACATATTAACCGTCTAATAACATAATATGTCAAGTATATGCTGTACTGACGCATGAATCAAATTGACTTACCTCTCGGGCTTGTGGAGAAGCAAAAGTGACCATGTGAGCTAAAGCAGGGATTATATAGACAGTAAAGCTGACAAGAAGAGATCCAACAGTTGAGTTGATGGGGCCAAAGAATGGGAATATGATTGCAAGGAACCAAATTGGGATCACCACTGGAAGTCTGGCAAGGGCCCTCTTTAACATGCTCTTGGTCTCATGAACCCTCAGGAATTTCTCCCACACAAAGTACAATGGAGTGCAAGCAAATCCAAATGTTATAAACTGCAGCACAAAACGCAATCAATATCATTTTCGGTCACTAACTAATCGATTTGAAATGATCAATTTCATATTGCTATTATGTTACCTGGTGAATGAGCATGAGAACAACAGCAGCGTCTCTAAATCTGGTCCTCGGAAGCAAAGCGAGAGCGTTCGAATGAGTCAAGAGGGCGTCTCCAAAAGCCCAGTACACAGCAGAAGCTGATGGTAAAGTTAAGGTCAGCACATAAAGTGTTGCCATCAAGTATATCATCTTGAATTTCTGTGGCTTCCACATTGCATGCATAATCTCCCTGCAGTTATTAACAAACAAGTTAGTTAACTAGTTCATGTTAACCTGAAATCCGCATACATAAATGGGAATTATTGCAATTACTCACACTGTAACAGCATGTCCACCAAAAGTGTAGAGAATGTTGGTAGCTCCAGTGAAGTAGAGAACCATCGTGGTTGGACCTGAGTGCTTCACTCCTTCAACCTAATTATAACACATAGAAAGGATGGTCAATTATTATTATGTAATTATTGATATTAAATATGCAAAAAGTCCTACCGTCAGATAATTAGCATGCTGTGTTTTTTTTTTTTTTCACACAAGTTGCACAATATAACATGTCAAGACTATCCGACAAGAGAAATTTACTGTAGCATTGATGGATTTTTGTTGTTGATCGATCTAGACATTCATTATGATTGAATTATGTAATTTACCTGTCCATGGATAAGGGAAGCAATGGTGAGGTACCATGCAGTGTAAGTAGTCATAATAAGACCCAAGAATGACCAGATTCTGTAATTATGAAATGAAGGGATGAAAACAGTTGTAGCACAGCAAGCTCCAAAGATATACGTCCAAGTTCTCTTGTCGAGGTTGTCGTTTATGTAGTAGATGTTACTGGCATCAAAAAAAATTCATTAAGACAAAAAAATTAATCCATCTAATTCTTTTACTACTTAGCTGATTAATGTCTCGAAATATACAGTCGGAAAACATAACATTAGTTCGAGACTGATTTACCTTGCACAAGCGATTAACTGAATGACAGATCCGAACAGAAGAAAAGTACAGTTGAAAAAGAGGCCTAAATTTCTCCAGTGCTTTCCCAGAAGTCCATCAAGAACTTCAAACCACTGCAAAATTACAATTGTAATCATAAATCACTGCTAGAAGAAAACCCTGAAAATTTCGGACTAGTGCCAGGTTCATATGCATACCTGAATTACGTGGTTTCTGAAATCGACCTTTTCTCTCTCCTTTCTAGTTCTGTACTCAACATACAGTAGACTGATAAGGTAAGCAGTCCAACTTCCCATCAACCCATAAAAAAGCTGAAATAGAATCCCAGATAACAAACCCAGTTGTGAAAATGAGTATGGCAGTGTCAAAAGCACTTGTGCAACCTGCATTAGTTAGTTCCAACAAAACCAAAGAAAGGTTTGTAAGCTACACGTTCTCAAACATCATGTATTAAAGAAGAAAAGAAACAATGTCAGAAATTTTGGTGATATATGAACCTGGTTAGAAGCACAGCTAAACCATGCATCATAGGCGGAGCCGCCGTGCCAGAAAAACGTCGATAGCTTGCTCTTAGCAGAAGCCTTGGAATCACTACCATCTTCCCTTTCCATCTCTAAGTAGCTTCCGGCGATAATGGTCTCGACCTTCTCGGAAGCCATTGCTATAGAGCTTCTAGTGGTGTGGGAGGGAAGCAATGGATGAGTGTATGAGTTGTCTATAAATAGATAGAGGAACTGAGGAAGTGCTTCTTTCTTCCCACTCTTTTACTCACTAATTAATTAAGCTAACATATATAGTTTGCCCTTTTGCTTGTCGTAGATGTAATTTCATGAGCAATAATTGAGAAACCCAAGTTGAGACCTAACTAGATATATAAATGCATCAACATTTGAACCTTTATTTGGTACTCACCAAGAGCAAAAAAACTAAACTAATTCTAAGCTAGTAATATTTGGACTAAAAGCAGAATAATTGTTAGGACATATGTGATGTAGATACACTAGTCGTGTTTTTATTAAAACTTTGATTCAAAATTTAACAAGTTAAATTATAGATTTAGAGAGTTAGTAAAGGCAATCGCTCTTACTCAATATTTTATCGTATCATAATATCCACAAGATAAAATTATGTAGTGCTACAACTTCTCTACTCAGCTTGGATTTCATTGGTGGGTGATATAAATGCATATCCACCAGCCTCTCTTTCATGGAAAAACTGTTGATGGGCCAGGCCTAGCATGCATTGCACGAGCGGGATGGCCCATTTAGTGTAGGTGTAATAGTGATGGATGATGAATCCGTATAGTGAAAAGTGGGGATTAAAGTTGAAAGAGAGGCTAAGATGGAGGGAATAATTGCTTTGAGGTGGGCTTTGGTGCTAAACATGATTAGTACCACACGTGTGCCAACTGGCTTTACAAAAATAAAAGGGATCTAAAAAACCCCTTTTTCTCTCTTTTTTTTAAAAAGGCCAGGTCTTTAGGGTTCTTTGGGGCCATTGTTTGCCTTCTAAATTATGACCTTAATAAATAAAAGATGTGCTTTTAAGCTAGTGCTTTTCTAAAATCTCAAGTTTGGTGTTAGGTAACTTTCCACCGATTCTCACGTACATAAGGTTATTAGTTTTATGAGACAAAGATGTTGAATCAAAATGGCTCGTTTATCACTAAAACACGTCCTAAGCTTAAATCTCAATATTTTTAAGAATCTTCCACGATCCCTTTGTTTTCATAAATTCAAAAAAAAAAAAAAAGTCCGGGAGAAAATAATTATTTGATCTTTTTTTGTCCTTAATTGTTTGGCCATTTATATATCAATGAATGAGCACATATTTAAGTCTAACAGAAATAAGGGTTGCCAAGCTATCAAGGTGTGGTGACTGTGAGAAGGATGATTAAGATTTATCTAATACGACTGTTGGAAGCTTTATACCCACTCTTGGACTCATCTTTTCTAGAGCATATGACAGTCACCAACCAGAAACTCAGATAATACTCTTATTACTTCTTAAGTCACTTGCGAGCGAGAGATTTTCATTTATTTTTTCGCCATGAGGGTAAAATGAAGAAAATTACACACTAACGGATAAGGAAGCATTGAAGTACTACATTTTGTGATGGCGAACAGAGAAGCGCAATTACCTCCGTTTGCTTTAGAGCATAGAGCATATGCCGATACTTGCAAGATGCAATAATAAAGAAAAGATGTTCCTCCAAATCTTGTGTGAAAGGAAACAAAGAAAGCGAGCACATTGGTGATGAAAGATGGTAATAATGAACAAATGGTATGGCATGGCATGGTCAAAATGGGATAATTGTAGCTCAATTTGGATATTGATGAATCATAACCTAATTGTTACAGAGGGATGGGTAGATCTACAAGTTTAAAGTCTAACCCCACCCTACATATGCAACTTTAAGGATGATATACACACCAAGGGTGACTAAAAGTTTGGGACCAAGGAGCTTCCAACAGATCAAAAAAGGGAGTTTGAGATCCTCACTTTTTTTTGACTTGATTCATAGGTTAGGCATGTATCATTATCTCATTTTCATAAAAGAACATTGCTTAGGTTTGGATTCCTTTGGACGGCTGGAAAATGTATGTCCCGTAAGGATTGATGGGGTAAGCCCGAAAAGAAAGAGCACGAGATTGGAAAATGAACACTATCAAAGTTTCTTAGCCGGATTGTTTGGAGTCGAATTGAACGAACTTTTTTCTGGTTGAATGTAACGAGCTTAAATCATATCTAAGTTTTGTTGAAGATCAACTAAACTTAGTTTTTGAAGTAAACAATTAACAATCTAATGCATTTTGAAACAATAGGAAATATCAAGCTTTGAATCCCTTTTTGGGATTTCAAATTTTAGAACACGTAACAACTACTCCACCACCACAATGACAATTTTGGAACTCCTCTAACTTGTGGGCAAACCAAAGCCTTAACCACAAAGATGAAGCAAAAACCGGTTCCCTCAATATCTTAAATATTCACCTTCATTCAAAACATTGAGATAATACACTAAATACCATAGTATCATTTGTTTATTGGAGTATTGGACTACTAATTTAAAATGGGTATGGACGTTGTTGGTGATGAAAAATTCTGATAGGATTTTGATTCACCAATAAATACGGACTGGAGTGGGAGTTGACAAGGAAAAATCGAGAAACTTTGTTTTAACTATTGACTTGACCTTTGACCGTTGACTTTTGATTTTAACTGGGGCTCGAAGAGAAAGGGGTACTTGTAAAAACTCTCTAATGCCTAAATCAGTATTTTTCTTACTCAAGTGTAGTAAACAAGATGGAGATCTGCTGTCTTATATGGCTGTCGAACCCTCTATCCTACTTGGGCTACAAGTAAACTTGCACAACAGGTAGTCTGTTACTTGGGCGCAAGTAAACTTGAGCAACAAGTAGCCCGTGATTTGGGCGGCAAGTCTCAAACTAGTAACTATTACTGTACTTATAACTGCAATCATTCGCGCACTTATGGCAGAAATCAGTATCGTATTCATAGTCAAGTTATTTGTCATAGTTACAAGTCCAGAATTGTTGATCACCCTAACATCTCTTCAAACTATCATCATGTAATAGTGATCGCTCAGGTCTTCTACGGTATCATTTTCGCTAGCTTCTTTCTTGTTTGTTTGTTCATTATTACTGACTCGAGATGTATTAGCTTAGTCTCGGCCCCCTTTCTTGTATCTCTTCTATTTTTAAATAAATTTTGAGGCAATAAGGAGGTTCATTGCCTATCTTATCCCTTTGTTAACCCAAAAAAGAAAAACAAGAAAATTAAAAAAATTAAAAAAAAAAACTATGTTTCATCTAAGGAAAAATCATTGACTAGCATTCCATTGGCCAATCACGCAATTGTGGTACCAACTGATATCCACTTTATGGCAAACAAATAGGAGCACCTTCTTATCCATAAACCTCTTGAAATACGTCAATCCGTTTAAGATAGTATCCAACTCCCTTAGGAGTCATGATCCGAATAGATTGGCACTTTAACACCATAGATAAAGCCAAAATGCCCAAGAAGATCCAAATTCACTAAGTAACAACTAATAAGTGAGGGTGGCAAGGCATGCTCCTTGACAGCTTATGAAATAGGCCTAAACAGACCAAGCTCAGATTCAGGCCCAACCCCAAGCCCAAGAAACCACCTTTAGCAACACCGTCGCTGCTTCGATCTCCATCGATGTTGCCACCGCCGATGCAAGTAATTATCGATATCGACTTTTTCAATAGGTCATAGTTTGCAAGTATCAACCGCCTCCCCTTTGTAGTCAAGTGCCCATCAGATCAACATCAATACCTGATTATGTTACTCCAAGGCTCGGTCCAAGCTGATAACAATATGCAGCCAACCTGAATCAGGGAGATCCAAGACGAAGACCCCATGACGGATTATCAATGCCAAGCCTACTACCTCCAACTCCTACCGCCAACACCACCCGCAAACCTTTGGATCCAACCAATCGAAAACAAATCTAGATTCGACCTGCTAATCAACTGTCTGTGAAAGGATGCGCCTCTAGATGCTCTTTCCACCACTGCATCCGGACATGACGCCATAGCCTTAACTCAATCGCATGAAATCCCACGGCATAGTCAAGGACAACACCGCCATTGGTTCCTAGGTTAGTTTTTTTTCCTTTTTTTCTTTTTTGGATTGGGGCTTTTCTTTCTATCTAGTGAAACTTGGTCCTTTTTTTGAGAATTGGGTGACTTAGTCATACATTAACTTTTTTTTCTTAAGGAATATTCATACTTTAAATTAAGTGTTACAAGACTGAATGTCCATCGGTTACGTCATCATATGTTGTTTCCAAATCTTTCTGTACATTATATTATGCACGTGCCTTAATTAGTCACATATTTAAAATACCCGCTTTATATTTATTTGCGCACCCTATATATATTCACGCGCTTCATAATTTTTACGCGCTCCATATTCAGTCATGCACGTTGTACGTATTTATAGTGAAGATATTATAACTAGAAACATTGCGCAGGCAAAGGAGCTGATCATTAGATTTCTATAACTATTTACTTCATCTTCTTCTTCCTCTTTTCCTCACTATAAGGATGGCGAAGTTGAAACTATACTATTGATCAGTTGGTCACTAGATTTTTTTTTTTTTTTTGCCAATAATCGATCTCTAATTTTAACTATATTGTTGCCTTTAAATGCTATGGTAAAGACAAAAAAGATCGCTTGGTAGCTGCATTCCTAAATTAGGAGTAACTCTTTCAATTGAGTTCAAATTATTGAAGAACTTATATGCTTGTTGTTGCAAAATAGACAACAAATATGCAAAAAAAAAAAAAATCTGACTTTATTAATGAACTTCAGTTGTACATAAATAAACTACAAGGTCTTCTCATCGGACTTAGAAACTAGGGTCTCTACATAATCATAGTCTTTGAAATACAAAGCAACTGTTGTTTTTACATTAGAAAATAAGCAGATACATCTGAAAATGAAAATAAATATTGTTCTAGATTACATTGAAAAATAAGCAATTACATTTGAAAAAAAAAAAATACAGATTACATGGGTGAATACATCTGATAAAAAAAAAAAACAGGGTCCGGATCAAGGGACATTTTTTTTTATACAAATTTTGACACACCTTGTGAGCCATTAGATTTTAAAATGTTCAATGGTTTAGATTTAATATTTGAATGATGTCAACATACCTTGCGGTGACGTGGCAAATGACATGGTATTACAATTTCAAATCTAAAATTAAACTTTTCTCAAATAAAAGAGAAAACAAAATTACTATTAGAAAATCAAAATCAAACAAAAACTAAAAAGAAATAAAACACGAAGAAGAATAACACAATAAGGAGTATTGTGCACGATCAAAAGAAAGAAAAAAAATAGCACAAGAACACGCGATTTGTATTCATCTTATGCTATAGGAACTATCCCTTCTGCTTCTAAATCTCGTACAACTGGGCTGCTAGTGGTGTCTTTGGTGACAATGGTCTTCCGCTGTTCTCCTTTGAGTACTTGAGGAGCCCATCCACAACAAGATTTGTGGCACATTGGCCGGGGCTCTCTCTGCCTCCGTTAAGATGCCTTGACGTTGTTGTTAAGACGAGGCTGATCAAGATGTCGCTTTGATTGTTTGAAATTTCTCTTCCATATTCCTTTTCATTTGTTGTCCTCATTCCTTCTACGCTCATATTCATTCCTACAAGTAGTAAATTATTGTTGCAATTTTTAGTGTTCTGTAAATTAATTTTCTAAGAGTAGTAGAAGACTAGAAGTAGAAGTCCAAGACCATGATCCAATTCAATACTTTCTATGTTCTCTTTCGCAAAATGTTAATGCATAATGCCCGTGAGATATCATTACATTAGTTACTTACTATTTATATCGTTCCTCTTTTGTAACTGCACTCTGTAAATCATTCCATTTTTTCTCTGTATTACCTTCAAAATTGCCCAACTTTCCATCAGCATGAAGCTTGAGTGACAGCATTTTGCCATCGTAACCTGGATTTTGATTGAGCATGTGAGACTCGACAAAACATTGAGCATTGTTATCTCGTATTACCGGTTTGCGAAAGAGAGCATTTCTATGTTCTCTTTCGCAAAATGTTAATGCATAATGCCCGTGAGATATCATTACATTAGTTACTAGTTATATCGTTCCTCTTTTGTAACTGCACTATGTAAATCATTCCATTTTTTCTTTGTATTACCTTCAAAATTACCCAACTTTCCATCAGCATGAAGCTTGAGTGACAGAATTTTGCCATCGTAACCTGGATTTTGATTGAGCATGTGAGACTCGACAAAACATTGAGCATTTTTATCTCGTATTATCTGGTTATGAGATGGCCCGGCCCCATAATATATCAAATTCTGGTCAATCGATCAGTCATCGTAGTACAAGGCTTCTCCTGATTAAGAGAATGGCATGGGATCCGTATATAGTGCGATATCGAAGGATGACAAAGTCGTTTCATGCGGAACTTCTCTGCAGGGACATCCGTATTTCTCCCAAGTGAGGGCAGCAGAAAGCAGCAGAATGCGGACATTATAGCTTTGATAATATTAAGTCCCATGTACGGACTACAGTCCGTGCTACTTGGGAGTGTATTGTATGCTTGATAATCATTGGTTGCATTTATCAATTGTTGGCAGTTAAGTTAATGAGATTGTTGAATGGGATTTTACTGCATGATCTTCCAAACACCGTACCAAACACATGTAATTTATATTTTGTTTGTTGGTAAACATATCTGTAAACATAAATATATTACCAAGCTGCTATTTGATTAAACTGTTTAGGTTAATTACCATGAAAATCTCTAGAAAAAGTTGGCTTTTGTTACTATGATCAGTGCTATGTGGCATGCTAATTAAGAGACATTGTTATTCTTACTCCAGCTGCAGTAAGGTAGCAAATATGTAGGTCATACAATTATATAATATAATTTGGATTCGTTATGAATTACGTCAATGCCAAGTAGTTTGAGTAATGTCTCTGCATCTTTTAAAGTTTAAACATTGGTCATCAATGCCAAAACCAGGCCTCGTAAAAGTTGAATTAGCCCCTTGTTGGGAAAAAATAGTTTTCTATATCAGAAAGTTTAGGGTTATAAGTTCTTTTTTTTTTTTTTTTTACAAGGAAGGAATGAATTCATTAAAGATGAAGAATCGTACAAAACAAACTGAGAGCAAAGATACAAAAGCAAGAAGTGTAGTTAACAAACAAAGTTATAACTAATCTAAGTAGGAGCAGGAATAGCGTCATAAAGTAGAATATAAGACAAAGTTTGGAATGCTTGTGTGTTAGCTATTGACTGTATTAAACATACTCTTTCTAGTTCACAGCCACTAATATTGGTCAATAGAGGATAGGAAAAATCAAAGTTTTCAACCCTGAGGTAGAAGATTTGCCGAAAAAAGGAAGAAGAATAAGCAAAAGCTAGGAAAAGAATGCCAGACGCAAGTTAGGCTAGCAAGATTAGTATAGGTAATTGATACCATAAACTTCAAAACCAATTCTAGGTCTAAACCCTAAATTTAGTTGTTTTTATGTCGACAAAAGAATAAGATAAATACGTACCTGCGTTCTTGTTGTAAGTATCGTTTAGTTCCAATTAGCAAAGTAATTGGGAGGATGGAGATGAGAGCTTGGAGTTGGAAAGGATGATGAGAGCTTGAAGTAAGAGAAGACGATGTTCCTCTAGGCTTTTGGCGTTTGGCGTCTTCTTGTGCTATTTTTTTTTTCATTTGATCGTGCACAGTACTCCTTATTACGTTATTCTTCTCCCTCTTTTATTTCTTTTCAGTTTTTGTTTGATTTTGATTTTCCAAATAGTAATTTTTTTTTCTCTTTTATTTGAGAAAAGTTTGATTTTAGATTTGAAATTGTAATACCATTTAATTTTAGATTTGAAATTGTAATACCATGTCATTTTCAATGTCACCGCAAGGTATATTGACATCATTCAGATAATAAATCTGAATCATTAAACATTTTAAAATCTAATGGCTTACAAGGTGTGTCAAAATTTGTGTGAAAAAAAGTGTCCCTTGACCCAGACCCAAAAACACAATATGTGAAATACATAACCAAACAATATTAAACGACAATCAAAAGATAAACACCAACAATTAGGAAATACATAACCAAAACCAATAATTGTCCAAAAGAAAAAACTAAATCAATAATAATTAAGCAAACCTGTTCCAGTTCATAAACATATGCAATCCAAAAACAATAACCAGAAATAAATTAAACTACCCAAAGTCCATGCAAGGAAATCAAACCAAAAGAAAATTATTCGGAATTAAAAAAAAAAAAAAAACCAAAAGAAACTCAAATCATAGATTCTTCAAGGGAAACAGAATGACGAATTATTTGGGCATGTAGCATTGTCGCTGCTGTAGTCTCCAAACGCTCCCGGCGGAAGCGGTGGTAGTGGGTCTAAGAAGTCCATCGTCTGTTGTAGCGGCGGGTTCATGATGTCTACGAACTAGAGTTGATGTTCGAGCATCTGCTACTGCTAAATCTACTCCTCAACCTGCATCATTTGGTATTGTATCTGCTCTATATTATGTGCCTCCATTGCGGCCTGGTGCTGTTGCTGTTGCTCTACACCTCTGCTGGTTCCTTCTCCAAATGTATTCCTCTTCGTCAGGTTAAGCTCCACCGCAACCAGTGCAGCTTGCACCCGATTCTGCTAGTTCTCTTTTTGGCTGTGCTCCTTGGCAGTCTGTTGCTTCATATCTATCTCTCTGAGATTTTGTTCGATTATAAAATTCAGGTAACTTAGATCCTTCCTTTGAAGTTCATTTAAGGTTCTCCCCTTCAAGCAGCCAAACATGACTTGAGTGATCTGCTTCTCCTAATTGTCTCTTTTCAACTTTCTAATTTTCTCCCAGATTTTGTCAATTCGCTGTCTTAAGAAGGCCTCCTGGTTGACCATGTTTTTTGTCTTGTCCATCTTCGACATATCTTGGAACCTCATTAGCATTTCGTGGACTTCCAGATGACTTGGGAAGACCTCCGGCTCGGCATCAAAAGGACTACAGATGATTGACGCAGCCTTGATGTCACAGAGAGTGGTGATCTCGTACACCTTCTTTAGAAAGTCCTTCTTCCTTTTTCTGAATATGTTTCTTCAGGAACTTTTATTGACAATGTATTGTAGTTTCACCTTCCTTCTAGCCATGGCTTGCTAGCTAGCAAAGGAAATGGTGAGAAGCTAGGGATTGAATAAGGGAAGAGAAAGAGCTTTGCTATCTTGGAGTGGAGACTCAAATTTTCATATAATAAATTTATGTAATTCAATAATTGTTATATTAATTGAATTATGATATTTGCGATTATTTGGAATGTCGTGGGTTGAGTAAGTTGGTTTCGAATGATTTTATTTTCGAAAACGAACATTATTTAGGGGGTCGTGAAAATCGACTTTTAATACGTCCAAAATTTGGGAAAACTTCCTTCATGAAAGTTGTAGAGCTCGTCGATACTAGTTCGTGCATATGTGGAACGTATTATTCGGAGTTCGTATGAATAAGTTATGAAAATTGAAAATTTCCTGTAAATAGAATGAAAAATTAGAGTTTTTCATTAAGGACGAAAAAATTACTTTTTGCACATCAGCCCCCCCCCCCGGTTCTCTCTCTGTTGCGCGAAGCCTTCATTTTGCTTGCCGACCCGTCGACCCGACCCGGCCGGAACGGAGCCTTCCCGGCCACGCTACTGCCGGACCCGGGCCTTCCCGGCATCGCCGCCCCTCGCCTAGCCACTCCCCGCCCTTAGTTTCACCAGCCATCGCCCCTAGCCTTGGATCGGAGCAACCCTAGACGAGGAAGGCCGACCCAATAGGACCTTCCCCTTATGTGCACGGGCCAACCGACCCCATTTTCGTGACGTGCTCTTCCTCCTGATCATCCCCATATGTGGTTTGTATCACGATTTTGAGTGTATAGTGGTAGATCAAGAGTTGAAGGTTTCGACGTCCCTGATTCAATCTGGAATCTGATCGAGTGACCTAGATTAATCCAACTTCAAAGCCCAATCTAGGACGATCTAGACCTCATCTCCGAAAAAGTCAGGTATTAAAGTTGTTCACAATTTCATTCTGAAAAAGTTTATAGTTGACGACTTTTGCATCGGAGGTGGTTGACCGGCGTTGACGGCCGCATTAACCGCCGCGTGTGGCGGCGCGTCGGACCAAATTTTGAGTTTATATTATCTGAACGATGATCTATGCATCCATACGAGCGTTTTGATATATAACATGGTCATGATAGAAAAAGTTGATAAATAGTCAATTTAAATTTTGACGTTACTATTTACGGTTTTACAGTATACTTTCGGTTTACGATTTACGGAGATCAGACCATCGGTTTTACTTCAAATTTTAATATGATGTTCATATGACTGTCCCGATGACTTTTTCTGGTCATGGGCGAAGATCCGACCGTTGGATCTTCGTATAATTGTAAAACAGTGATTCGGGAGACGATTAGTGAAGATCCGTCCTTCGGATTTTCGTATAATTTTGATAGGATGTTTCCAAGGGCGATCCGTGAGGATCTAACCATTAGATCATCGTTTAAATTCGATCCGACAGTTGGATCGTCTTTATTTTAGAATCTGACCGTTTTATTGTCTTTATTTTGAAATCCGACCGTTGGATCATCATTTGGCTTATTTCGTGCTTCATTGCTAAGTAAAGACCGTACTTGATTAGGTATTTGACGGCTTGAGTTGATGAGCATTTGGATTATTGTGAGTTACATTTTATTTGAAAACGCAGCAGGAATTTCGAGGTGAGTAAAACTCACGTGGTTCATATTACGAACCTGAGTACTTTAAATTATTTATTTTGTAATTGTGTGAAAAATATTTGTGGATTAAATATTTGTTTTTTTAAATCACATGGACTTGATCACTACGGTCCATATGTAAATAAAATGAATCTTAATTATACAAATGAATTTCACTATTTTCTTGTGTGAACTATAGATGGTATTAGTGGTCATTCCTGAGTGGATGATTACGTGTATATATATATTTACGTGGAATATATATATTGATTGGCGTGATTTTGAGTGATGATATGATGATTTGGATTTTATTTCAAATGCTTAAATTTAGTAATAATATTATGTATGTTGGATGAGTTGATTTAATTATGTGAAAACATACTGTTGTACTTATTATGGATTTAGGGTCAACGTAGTGACCGGTGTGGGGTAATCAGACGCTCTAATCCTAGGTGGATGATGAGATACGATTGGTTGAGTATGTACAATTATCGGACGTTCTAAATATGTATATAAATATACATATTGATGAAATACGATAATGATAAATATGTCGGATGCCATAACCTAGGCCAGGTGACGGGCTACGATTCAGTTAGAGTTCTAGTCTATCAAATACCGTATTTTTATAAATACGATATTGAGGTTTTGTGAAAGATGTGAGTTAGAGTTTGGTGTTGATTGTTGACTTATTGAGATTGTTGGTTCCTTGTGGATGTGGAAATTGTTGAGTGTTGATTTGAGTGAAAATAATCATGATTTAATTAAACAACAGTCCCTTCTTTTTACTTATACGAGCTTTCATAAGCTTACCGGGTTTTGTGTTGTTGCAATCCCGTTACACTATTCAAATGGTGTAGCGGATATTCCTGCATGACAGGATAACCAGGGAGGTGATCGAGCTGTTTAGGTGTTACAGCAGTTATTTTTATTTCATTGAGTTATGAGGTGTGTATGCTCATTTAGAGCTTTATAGTTCATTTTGTATTTGAGATGTAATAATTAACCGAGACTAAATTCGGTTTTGATTTTATTTCGTGTGGTGAGATTGTTAAGAAAAGAAATTTTCAGGATGATTAGATTGAGTTGTGGTAGTTTTCATGTTTCGGATTTTGAATTTTATTCTAAAATTCGGGGCGTGACAGACATATCTTAGAACCTCATCAGCATTTCGTGGACTTCCAGATGACTTGGGAAGACCTCCGGCTCGGCATCAAAAGGACTATAGATGATTGACGCAGCCTTGATGTCACAGAGAGTGGTGATCTCGTACACCTTCTTTAGAAAGTCCTTCTTCCTTTTTCTGAATATGTTTCTTCGGGAACTCTTATTGACAATGTATTGTAGTTTCACCTTCCTTCTAGCCATGGCTTGCTAGTTCGCAAAGGAAATGGTGAGAAGCTAGGGATTGAATAAGGGAAGAGAAAGAGCTTTGCTATCTTGGAGTGGAGAGAAATGAATTACTAGGTTTGCCATATCTAGTGCTAGCAAATAGGTACTTAAATCAAATTTTGCTAGAGTTGTGTCCTGATTTGACAATGTTATCCGTCCTTAAAATGAGACAAATAAATTATGTTGGCGTGTTTGGGATGTGAAATTTAATGAGGGCTTATGCATGCATTAATAGGACCAAGCCATTGTTAGGTTGGTTTAATTTTTATAAATTGAAATGAAAATTAACTTTATATGAGAATTGGGCATTATTCACTGAGTCTCAAAAATGAAAAGGGGTCTTAGGATATAAGAATCTTATATAAATGTAATTAAAGTGAGTTATTACAAAATCTAGATAATAGATACCCTACAACATAAATGTTTGACGAATTGTCTAGATGCATTTTATTAAAACTTTTAATTATTTATTTTCTATTTTAGTCTGTATTTAGTTTTTATGTTAAATTCAGTTACCTTTTAAATGCATATATACAAAAAATCTTAGTTTTTTATGTATTGCATTTTTCATTTCAAACTCAGTTGTTGTTTCCATATTTAAGAAAAAATAAGTTATAATTGAATCCGGCTTTTTATGGTTTGAGAATTCAAAGCTTCCCTTTTTATTGTTGTCTCTGCTTTGTTCTTTAATTAATAAAAATAAATCTTTAAAAATAAATCGGCCAACATTGCCTAGCTCGCCTTCAGAACCATCGATTCCTCGATCATTTTTGCTCATAAATATATGACAAAATCTTAATTTTTGTTAAAGGAAAAACACATTATGTGTTTTCAACATTTACTATCATTATTGTAATTGATGTTTCCATTATAATTCTCTCTCTATATAAATGGACTATCAAATGAAATGAGTAGACCAATTTCCATTTACTTTTACACGTTATCAGCACGAGTCTCTAGCCCTAGCTTCGAGAAAAGAAATCAAAAACCCTAGAAGAAAAAAAAACTTTTTTTTTTCTACCGCCACCCTAAACAAAAAAATAAAATTTTCCCGTCCAACGCAGCCTCCGATCTAGCCCAGCGCAGCCTCCGCCTTGCAGTAGCTGCCTTCAGCGCCCCCACGTATGCATCCCAGTGCACTGCTACCGCTCCAGATCGATCCGTCGGACACCAGCGCTCCACCGAGCTCGATATTAGCCACCCATCTGCAAACCAGAAAGAAGAAGAAGAGAGAAAAAAGGTAAAACAGGACCCACGATAGTGACCCGACCCAGACAAAAAAAAAAACCAAAAGGAGGCCTGCCTGGTGACACAACCCAGCAAGAAGAAGAAGAAAAAAAGAGAAGGGGAAGAAGGCCCCGACCAACTGTTGAAAAAAAACATCGCTACACACGCCTACATCAACACGTGCGTGCGCTATGATCGTTTTATTTTCTCGAAACCATGTATGTTCTCTTTCATTTAATTAATTTCATACTCGGGTAAATTGTGAAATCAAGATGGGTTAAATATTTTATTGTTTATGTTTTTATGAAATTTTGAGCATGTTTTATTTTATTTATGCTTATATAATGATGCCTACGCATGCCTTTATATTATGTTATTGTTTATATTTTATTTTGAGCATGCCATATATATTTTGTAATATATTATTTGTAAAATTTGACCATGTCCTGTAATTTATGTTACTACCTGCTATAATTGTTTTATTTAGCATGGTATATAAATTGATTTTTGCCATGATAATGAAAACTTATGCGCATTATAAATAATTACCTTGATAAAACATTTTCACATAGCATCAAAAAAAATGTGACCATTATGACTGCATAATTTATATATTCTTGTAAAATAATTCACGTGGATGTCTTTATGACTGCGTAATTTATATATCTTCTCTCTTGTTTATGTAGATGGCTGATTCAACTCGTCCTGAATTTGACATTTTGGACTCAGAAGGATTTGAGTACCATCGTTGGGTTTCTGATGTGGAAACCACCTTTGGGCGAAAGACTACATTGCCACCATCATAACTCCCACCAACCCCAAAGATAATGGTTGTCTAACAAGGTGAAAGCAAGTGTCTTAATGTTTCTAAGGTGACATATTGATCCAAGCCTACGCTGAGAGTACTTCCAGTTGAAGACACCCAAAGAACTATGGGATGCCCTTAAGGGATGTTTTGGGAACATTCATGACACTTTGCTCCCAGATTGACCGTTAAGTGGAATGAAATCCGCTTGCTTGACTACAAAAAGGTCAATGACTTGAACAAGGACATGTTGCGCCTAAAGACACGTCTCAATTTCTGTGGAAGGGAACTCACAGAAGATGATATGGTCCAGAATACTCTTTCCACTTTTCCTACTTTAACGCTTATACTAGCGAACTAGTATAGGCTGGAGTATGACAACAAAATAATCACAACCTTCAATAAACTGATCAACCTACTACAAGTGGCTGAGAGGCATAATGAGGTTCTTTTGAATAACAATGTTAGGCCCGTTGGGACAAAGAAAATTTTCGAGGTTAATTATGGCAAAGTGAAAGGTGGAAAGAACCCCAATGCAAAAGGGGTCATAGTTGATCCCTACCCACGTGGAAACAATGCACCACGTGGAAAGGGAAGTGGGGGTCGTGGTATGGGTCGTGGAGGCCCTCCCAATGTATGGCGCAGAGATGGTGGTGCTGGCTTTAGTGGTCATGGAAACAAGGTGTAAAAGGCACCTAAGAACCCTTCAGTCAAAAGGAAAGAGTTGGCAATAAACCATGCTATAGGTGTGGAGTTAGTGGGCATTGGTACAAGAACTGCCAAGCAAGCAATAGAGGAGCAACCACTTACAAGATGTATAGGGAGTCTAAAGAACAAGAGGCTCACTATATGGAAGAAGGAGGCCATGACCCAAACATCAACCTCACAATTGCAGACTTCAATGGCAATGAGGAACTTGCTCACTCAATAGCTGCTCTAGATTTTGACTTGATCTGCTTTATTTATTTGTTTTCCAAAGACAGTTGTGAAGGCGTAATGCCTCATTTTTAATTAGACTATTGCTTGGTCTTAAAGTTTATTTCAATAATGATTTGATGAATTAGATTTCTGAACAAGACCTTGATTTGATTATCGTTGGCTTATTAATTAATTTTGGATTTTATTATGAAGCATTGAATTTATTCGATTTTATTTACTACACATATATACATGGTTTGAAATAGCACTATAAAGATGTAAAGCAATACATCTATAGAAAAAAAATATTAGAATGAAAATATTATCATTCTACCTAAAATAGAAATACTCCAAATAATATGAGATATATTTTTGAAATTATTTAATAATACCTCCCATTTACCTACAGGAATGAATCGAATAGAACTTGAGTGCTTAGTTGATAGTGAGACTACCCACACCATATTAAGGAACATGCAATTATTCATTGAATTAATAGCCTATAATTTCCCTGTAACTATGATGATCGGATCATCACAAGTAATAAAAGAGCGAGGAACTACCAAATTTTTGTTGCCTAATGGCACAGTGTTTAAAGTCACGGACGCTCTGTATGCACCAAGAGCTAATCGAACCTTGTTAAGTTTCAAATATATTCGTGCCAACGGTTATCATGTGGAAACCGATTGTGAGAATAGAACCAAATACCTTATATTACCTCTAATGAATGTGGAAGGTTTAGAGAAACTAATGAGTCAATCTAGTGGACTGTACCTCACTACTATTCGGATAATTAAATCCTATGTTGTCACCAACAATGAAATGTGGGACACTGACTCATACACGCTTTGGCATGACCGCCTAGGGCACTCTGGTTGTGACATGATGATCCATGTTTAAAGAACTCACACGAAGATCTCTTCTTTCGAGTGAAAAATAAAATGGGACAAAAATCCTCCACACTGCAAGGTATTGGTCCTAGTACTGCTTAAATGCAGCTATTGTCTTCGGAAGTACCAGAAGCACCACCTCCCTCTCATTATGCCTCATTGACTATTTCAAAGGCACATCACTCGTTTTGTAAAGTCTGCTCTTTAGCAAAAACAGGATCGAGACATTCCTATGCTAAAGATACAAAGCAAAACATTCTATTCTTACAAAGGATATAAGGAGATATCTGTGGACATATCCATCCAGAATGCGGACCATTCAAGTAATTTATGGTTCTGGTGGATGCCTCGACACGCTGGTCACATTTTGCTTTATTATCCACAAGAAATGTTGTATTTGTAAAACTCCTAGCACAGATTATATGCTTAAAGGCTCACCACCCTAATCACCCTTTCAAGTCTATAAGGCTTGATACTTCTTGAGATTTTACATCAAAAGCATTTGATGATTATCTCATGTCTATTGGGATCGATGTAGAGCATCTTGTACTCCATGTGCATACATAAAATGGTCTCGCAGAAGCCACCATCAAAAGACTACAGATGGTGGCTAGGGCACTGGTTATGCGCACCAACCTGCGTATATCTGCCTGAGATTATGCAATATTGCACACAACTTTACTTATTCATTTCAGACCCACTGCTAGCCAACCACTTTCTGCGTACCAGTTGGTAACTGGATATAAGCTTGATATTTCACCACTTACATAGCAAATTCGATGCCCGATGCGTTTACTGATATCACAAAAGTGACGAGATCACATATACCAGCTGCAAATGTGCCTGCAAGGTTAGAAGTCCCCAACAAGGGGCACGGCGCTGCATATAGGGGTGCTATAACCACACTTAGTGGAGGTCTGGTTGAGGCCACCCCAAAGGAAGTGGGGAGGCCACTCAAGGAAGAAGAGGCCGAGCGAGGCACAAACCGATCAATTAATCATCAATATAGAGAATCCCTCTCATGAGATTGTCTCTGATTATAGTTATGTTCATGAATCAATACTGGAGGATGCTCCGATGTTTGAAATGATTCTAGAGAACAAATAAATCTCAATTGATTATAAGAGTGCGTAAAAGTTGATGGAAAGATCTTCCATACACATTGATGATGTATTTGCATACACTGTTGCTCAAGAAATCACAGAGCACGATAATATCGAACCATGCTCTGTTGTAGAATGTCAACAAAGAGTAGAAGCAATCCAGGCAGAACTAGATTCTCTAGCAAAGAGACAGGTATTTGGTCCGGTAGTGTTAACCCCACCAAAGCCTGTAGGACATAAATGGGTCTTTATCAGAAAGCGTAATGAGAATAATGAAGTCCTGAGGTACAAGGCTTGTCTTGTGGCGCAAGGCTTCTCACAACGCCCTAGAATTGACTACTATGAGATATACTCTCCCATAATAGACGATATAACGTTCCGGTACTTAGTTAGCTTGGTAGTTTCTGAAGGACTGGAGATGCAGCTCATGGATGTGGTTACTTCATATCTTTATGGGGATCTTGATTCAGAGATATATGAAAGTGCCTGATGGCCTTACATTACCTAAATCAAGTGACTCTAAACCACGGAGTGCGTTTGCAATTAGGTTAAGAAGCTCACTTTACGGATTGAAACAATCCAGGCGGATGTGGTATACTTGTCTAAGTGACTATTTGATTAGGAAGAGATATAAGAACGATGAATTATGCCCCTGCGTATTCATAAAGAAAACAAGTTCCAGATTTGTAATTTTAGTTGTATATGTCGACGATATGAACATAATAGGTACTGTTGATGAAATAAGAGAAACCGCAAGCTACTTGAAATCTAAATTTGAGATGAAATAAGAGAAACCGCAAGCTACTTGAAATCTAAATTTGAGATGAATGATCTTGGGAAAACTCGATTCTGTCTAGGCCTTGAACAACCGAGTTTGTGGAATACTAATCCACCAGTCTGCGTATGTCCAAAAGATGCACAGGCGATTTAACATGGACAAAGCACATCCTGCTAGCACTCGCATGATCGGTCGAAGTTTAGATGCAAAGAAAGATCCATTTCGTCCAAAGGAAGATGATGAAGAGGTGTTGGGAGGTGAAATTCCCTATCTAAATGCAATAGGCGCATTATTGTACTTAGCCCAGTGCACTCGACCAGACATTGCATTCTCAGTGAACTTGTTAGCTAAATTTAGCTCAGCATCAACGCAACATCACTGGAATGGTATCAAGAACATTTTTCGATACCTAAAAGGAACCATTGACTTGGGACTGTTCTTTCCCTTCATAGAGACAAGAGGGACCGTAGATGGAACTACAATCCCTAAAGGAAATGTTGATAGCGAAATCGCCACTCACTAAACTGAAACCCTAAATAATGTTTGGGTTGGTTTTGCTGATATTTGGTACCTCTCTGACCCACATATAGGTCGTTCCCAAACTGGTTATGTATTTATCATTAGGAACATGGCGATATCTTAGAGATCAATACCTTAGAGATCAACCAAGCAGACCCTGGTGGCTACCTCTTCAAACCACTCAAAGATCATTGATCTACATGAGGCAGTTCATGAGTGTATATGGTTAGGAGCTATCATTACACATATTCAAGGGACTAGTGGTTTGAGTTCTACCACTGAAGAGTGTACTTGCATTTATGAAGATAATGCAGCTTGCATCAAACATATGAAGCTAGGTTATATCAAGGGTGATAATACAAAACACATATCTCCAAAGTTTTTCTACAATCAGCAACAACAGGCTCTCCTCAAGATTCAAGTGAATCAAGTAAGGTCTGAGGAGAATGTGGCAGATTTGTTTACCAAATCATTGCCTAAGGCCATATTTGAGAGACATGTGAAAAACATAGGAATGCGAAGACTTTCCAAACTCCCTTGACTAATGTAAAATTCAGGGGTAGGTGTAGACATCAGGGAGAGTCTAACACACACATGTCATCATCAAATGTAATAGGTGCATTGTGCTCTTTTCCTTCGACCAAGGTGTATCTTTTGTTCTACAAGATATTTATTGTTACTTGGCAAAGTTTTTAGTAAGGCAACAATTCATGCACCATCTCGTCTTTGACTTGGCACAAGGGGGAGTATTAAAGGAAAAACATATTATGTGTCTTCGTCAAAGTAACTGACGAAGAGGGAATTAAAGAATTACGATTATAGCTCAATCAGTATTTACTGTCATTCTCTCCATATATAAAGAACCTATCAAATCAAATGAGTAGACCAATTCCCATTTACTTTTACATTTTTCAGTATATGAGTTTGAGTTATTAAGAGTTAAGAAACCCCCGAAATTATTAGTGAAACTTGCATTCCTTTGGATTTAATGTTAAAAACAAAATATGTAAATAAGAGTTATGATTTTAGACAAATCTAAAATGCTAATGTTAAAACTCAAAAGGGATGGCCATGAGATATGTACAAATGAAAATAGAAAAATAATAAAAATACAAAACATCGGGAGACATAAGAGTTAAGTAAAAAAAATATGAACAATTCGAAACACAATTTTCGCTAAATCATAGTTTTGAAAATTCAAACTATTTTTATTACGATAAGAGAGGCGAAAATGTGGTATTGGATTCCACCTAACTGAACCAAATAAGGATGAACCATAATTTTGTTGGAGAAAAATACTCTATGACACATGATTCTCTTTCAAAACATGCTACAACAAAAATAAACATAAAAATACCAATGATATATAGATCTTTTATGTTTACAGAAAATAAGGATGAAGGAGAAGAAGATGACTAAGAGATGAGAATTGAGAATTGGTTAGAGAGCTAACTGCCTAATTCTCTTTCCGAAGGATATAACAAAATAAAATTTACTAAAGAAAATATAATGATATACTGATCTTTTATGTTGCTTCAAAAATAAGGATCAAATCGAAGAAGATGACTAGAAGAGGGAGAGGAGTTTCTTCCTGTAATAATACTATTTTGAGTTAAAATTAGCAGAGAGAGAGAGAGAGAGAGGCTCAGTGAAAGAAATAGGAATTAGGTAATTCATTGTCTTGACTCGCATATAAATACTGAGAATATTTACCACACAAACGTCATAAAAACATTCACTACATATGCACCATCAAAAGTATTAAATAACCATCTCAACAACAAAAATTAACCAGCCATACATATAACGTTGTTCATGGTGTGGTGATGCACAAGTAAGATTTGAGTCGTTAATAAATGCGTATATGAGATCCGGATTGTCGTTGAATCCGTCATCATTTTTGGTTGTCTATTTGGTACCCTAGTCTCTGGTTATTTTTCATAAAACATCATTTACAAATATAATCTAGTTTTGATACGGACATCCACAACCTGTGTTGTTATTTTGTTGAAAGAATTATCTCTATTATGCTTTGAAGTGGTCATTATAATTGTTTTTTATCATAGAATTGAGACAATTTTATTATGAGTGTTTCTATTGGGATCTCCAAATCTGCTCACTTGACCTCACTCTATTATTAATTATTAAAATAAAAACTATTATAAAATGACTATTAAGGACAATAATTATACCAAAAAAATATTATATTTTTTATGTAGATTTTCCAATCCAATAATATTAAATTGTATTATTTATTGTTTTCCTTATCTATTTTCATTTTCCAATTTCACTACATACTCACTAAAGCTTTCTTATATATTCAATAAGAATTAAACATATGAGTAAGATCATGTGACATAAAAATGTATGATATATATGTTAAACGCATATTGGTGAGGGGAAAAAAAATCCTATTATGATTTATGACCTAAATCTAAGTCTATTCATTATATTTGCAAAAAAAAAAAGAAAAAGAGCTAGCAATAAAGAAAAAAAACTAAAAAAATATTTAAATAATTAATCATGAGGTACAAAAAATAGAGAAAAAAATAACATTAAAAAAATGATTTTTTTTTCCTAAACAGCTAAAATAGAAAAAAAAATAAAAAAAAACACAAAATAGTTCATGTTATTTTCTAATTGATTAGAAATAATTCTTGAAACTCAATACTTTGTGTTTGGGTTATTTTATTTTATTTTATTGGAAAAGAGATTTATGCATGTTGTTTGATTAAGAAATGTATATGTAGTTAAGATTTATAGAGTAATTAAATCATTGAAATGAATAAGTTGTTTATTTTAATGATAATAATTTGTTTGCAAATTATATGAGTGAAGTTATTTGAGAAACTTTAGTGAGGTTTGGTGAGTAAATTTAATATTTGAAAATTTAATAAGAGGTGCAAAAAGCATAAAGGTCAAGTGAGTAAATTTAGAGGTTCCAAAAACAAAACTCTTTTATTACTCATGCAATCCATGGAAGTCTAGTTTCCACGAAGGCTGGGGGAGGTCGCTTACTCTCCATTTTAAGTTGTTTGCCAATGTCTTTTTCTATTTTTATGCCCTGTTATATGTTTTTGTTATGAAGCACATTTTTCATAAGATTGTCTAACCGACCAGTAATATATAAACAGTCACGATAAATGACAAAATAAAATATCTAACCCATCAAAATAGACTATCTAACTGATTAAAGATGTCACTCATGAGACTGTCTAACCGATCAAAATGATTAAAGAAATATTGATATAAAAAGAAATCTATACATTGGGCGATAAGTTTAATGATGTAGCTCATGATTGAGGTACCACATACAATCCTATCAAAAAAATCTATTAGTAACATAATCCTTGGGAATTAGGTGAATTTTTTATGAGATAAAAGTTGATAACATTTACTCATCTTTCTGACCTAGCTAGCCGCTCTGCTATGGTTTCCTCGTTGGCCCTCTCGTCTTTGACAAAATTCCAAATCTATGGTTGTTGCCACAAACTTCCCCTTCTCCAGCGTGTCATGTTTTGCATTAGAGTGCGCTGCCAATCGTTTCTCTTTGCTTTTCCTTCTCCTTGGACTCGCTGTTAGCGGTTTTGATGGAAGACTGTTTGATCCGGGATTAGCTCTTACTTTGATTCCTGATGAGTCGGGGCTTGGAGGTTCTGGGGATAACGCCATTGATCCTTGGAGGTGGAGGGGTTTTCTACCGTCTGGTATTCGCGTCAATGGCTGCCTAACGACCTACTTTAGCCCAGAGCATCGTTGAGGGCCAGTCGTGGCTGCTGCTGCTAGAGCTGATGGCGGCAATCTGGTGTTGGTAAAGGACGGCGTTCTGGCTCCGCCTGGGAGTGGTCTGTGTCGGCTTGTTCGTGGTGGTTTGTTGGTGGAATTGTACCAGTGCTTTGCTGCGGCGACGCGGGTCGGAGGTGGTGGTGGTGGTGGTTCAGGTGTCACCCACTAGGATGCGTTAGATCGGAACTCCAAACCCTAGCTTTTGGGCTCTGGGCTTTGGACTTTTGGGCTCAGGTTTCTTTGGGTGTGGGCTGGCCCTATGCTTTGGGGTTGCTGGATTCGAGTGTCTTGGGACCTAACTACATGTTGATTTGCACGTGAGGATGGTGAGCGTGGTCTGTCACCATCTGAAGCAACTGTCGAGATGAGTCATGATGTTTCTGGCTCAGAGCATATGGAAGAGCTTCCAAAAGATGGAGGTGGTGATGAGGGTGCTATGGCATCCTCCTCTACTAGTAATATTTAATTTTAGTCTTAGGTCGCAAAACCTATTGCTCGGTTGAAACTTTTATTTAAACAGCTCCCGAGTAGTTAGGTTTTGTTAGAATAATGGTACGTAGATTTCCTAAAAGATGGGTGTACTCTGAATTGCAAAGTTTTCTCTCTGTTTAGAGTATGTTCACTGTAAGTCCTAAAGCATGATTCTTTACTGTCAACTCAGTCATTTGGTACTGCTTGCTGAATTATAAAACTGGGTTGACCTCTTTAGATTCAAAAAAAAAAAAAAAAGTGATAACATTAGATCAAACAGCCAAAGTCTACGTACACTTAAATATTTCTATCTAAGCAACGCTACTCATTACAAATCTATATGAGCTCATTTTTTAGAAGTGAACCTATAAACAAAGAAACTCCAAAGTATATTCAAGCAACAAGTCAGCTTGCGAAAGGCTCGACGAATAACTTGATTCAAGATCTGCGAATTGTGAAATCTTTTGGTGCTCAATGTAATCCTCTTCTTGTTCTGAAGATAACTGAGGTTATTTAGCATTCTCCTCTCTTGGATGGGTTAAGATAAATTCAGATAGTGCATGGAAAAATGACTCTAGTGTTGGTGGGTATAGAGCTATTTTTCATGATTATAGAGGAAATTTTCTTGGTGCTTTTTCATCAAATTTTGATATTCCTAGTTCCATTACGGCGCAGATGATAACAATAATTAAAGCTATTGAGTTAGTTTAGGTTTGGGAATGGTTAGAGGTAGATTCTTCTCGTCCTTGATTTCTTCACTTTTCTCGTTTGGTTCCTTGATAACTAAAAGGGTTGAGTGGTCAGTGGAGGAATTGTTTGCTCCATATTTTGACGGTGCAATTTTGCTCGTCTCACATGTTTTAAGAAAGTAATAATGTTGCAGACTTATCGGCAAATACGGTATTGTTCGGTGGGATTTGACTCCTCCCTTGTTGCCTTTGGGGCAGTCTACCCACGCGTTAAACTCCGTATTTGTTTACAACTTTACGGTGCATCTATCATTCTATCTCATGGTCTCGTTTCACTTAAAAACTTGCCACTAGCATTTTTGCTGTAAGCCCATCTCAGTCCTCGCCGACGGCAGTCGCATTTGCCTCAACCTAACGACCTAGTTTACCGTAGGCGACGAGATGTTTCAGCCGCACCGGCCTCACAGTTAACTTAAGCCAACATTACAACCCCAATTCAGGTGTTGGGTTTCTCTCATTTCTTTTGTACTTTTTCCTTTGCTTTCTGGGAAAATTTAGGTAAAGAATCGTTCACCAAGAAAGAAAAGCATGAAAACTGAAAGAAATAACTTTTAAATCAATCAAACAAACAACAGTTGTAAAATCTTCCCAAATTTTGCATTAGGAATCTGAATTGAGTGATTTCTCTGGCTTCTGAACTGGAACTTATATTGGTTAAAAATGGTGGCTCTCTTTTGAAGTAAAGGAGTGAATAGTTTCTGGAGATGGGGATTTGTTTATGTAGGTACATGTGCATTTCTGATTGGTGTTTGATTTTTGGAAAGTAAAAGTATGAACGAGGAAGAGAACCTTAATAAACTTGCAGAAATGGCTTAGGAAAGGAATCACATAGCTAAGGATTGCCCAAAACTTTGTCTTGAGTAGCAGTGCTTTGTCCACACGTATTCTTCTTTACCCTGTTTCTTTATATGTGGATGTTGTAAGTTCCTAAGCGCCATTCATATTCAAATACCATAAAAGCTCCCTTAAAGTGAAATAGAAAGAAAGGGACAGAGCAAGTAGTAAGATGGCAACAGAATTCAAAGTGTTCTGGTTACCGGTTTTATTGGTTTCTATGATCATTGTTTCGTCAGGTATTTCTTGATCATAACAGCCTTTCTGGTTTAATCTTTCTTTTACAATCGCATTGATATAGGAATTTGATAAGGAACGTACTCCTTTACATATAAGTTCTTTATGTAAACATGTTGCAATCCTACTAGTACAACAATGTCATATGATTAAAAGTAGTAAGGGAGTAGATGAAGAACCCTTCTAAATTTATAGTTAATTGGTGCACCATCCTCTTTATTAAGTTTGGGAGGAATTGAGTTTCTTTAATTTTTGTCTCCAGGACCCAAGTTGTCCGAGTCTGCTAGAATTTTCACCATTATAAACAATTGCAAAGAGACAATCTGGCCTGCAGTATTTCCTGGGGAGAACTTCAACGGTGGTGGCTTTCCACTAAAATCAGGCCAGTCCGTTGTATTCACAGCTCCGGTTAGCTGGTCTGGCCGGATATGGGGTCGTACCGGCTGCAACTTTGACAAAAATGGCAATGGAACATGCCAGACTGGGGCATGTGGCACCAGCCTCAAGTGTGGAGGCTCGGGAAATACCCCAGCATCACTTGCTGAATTTACACTTGCGCAGCCAGATTTTTATGATGTTAGTCTTGTTGATGGGTTTAACTTGCCATTGACTATCACACCTGTTAATGGTTCGGGAAATTGCAGTGCTTCTGGTTGTGATGGGGACCTGAGGACTACTTGCCCGAATGAGTTAGCTGTGAAATCAAATGGGAAGACTGTTGGCTGCCGCAGCGCCTGCGATGTGTACAACACTGATGAGTATTGTTGCAGAGGGTTATATGGAAACGCTGCTGTATGTAAACCCACATATTATTCCAAGAAGTTCAAAGAAGCATGCCCTACTGCATATAGTTACGCGTATGATGATCCATCCAGTATTTTCACTTGCTCAGGCACTGATTATATCGTCGCATTCTGCTCATCCAGGTTTGCCATTACCTACTTTTAAATACATTAAAGCTCACGAAAGTGAACATCAAATTTTGATTCTTGATAGTACATATATACGAAGTGCCTATGTTCTTAGACAAAATCTAGAGCAATGATCAACAAGAGCAATGCTAAAGCATTCTGTGTTTGCCTTTTCTTGTTGTGCAATCATTAACGTTTGTTTTCCACTGAATATGTGTTTATATGCAGGAAGCAACCGGTATGTACATATCATAACAACAAGCTTGTCTGCAGTGGATCAATTGGTTTAAAGTCATCGAGATCGTGGGAGACGATGCTTGGACTGCTACTGCTGATTAACTTATGGATCATTTTTTGACAAGATTGTTCTTTTTTTTTTCTTTTCCTTTTTGCTTCCCTGAGTTTAGAGGTGTGTTGCATCCCCTTACGAACTTATACAGAGCCAGTTCAAAAGAATGCATCAGTCTCTTTGCCAGAGGATTGTCCATGTTGGTTGTATATGTCAAGTTATTCAGTTTGTTCATTTCCTTCAGTTGAAGATAAATAATGAATGCATCTGCTATGAACAGAATTTGCCTCTTTTTCGTTTCTTCATTCTGTCTTCTATTTGAAGTAAACAATGGTACTGGGGCGTTGGACCTTGTCTCAGGTTGTATCCAATAACCTTTAACGGGGAATGAAATTTAACCCTGATAGAGCACACCGTCCATATGAGTTGGCCCAATACATTAGAACGACCCAATCCCTCTGGGCTCTGGGTGCCTGATCGAAGGTTCGCAGCTTCATGGTAGAGAGCAATGGAGGAAAGGCGGCGGCGAAACAACCACAACGTCCTCCGATGGTGGCGCTTTTTCCAATGGAGATGGCAATGTGTGTGATTTTCAGTTTTCACCTGTTTGGGTGGAACCCTTTGTATTCTAGGTTGTTTACTGGTTTTCCATGTAAGATCACGTTGTATTATGTAGTCTTTTGTACCTCATGTGACACTTTGTCTTATGGGTATGTATGATTCTGGACTAGTTGTTTATATTTAATATAGTTTTTTATTTTCATAAAAAAAAATGTTGGCCTGATTTAAATCTAAATGGTTGAACTCAGACCTCCCATATACTAACAAGATATTTGTACCATTGAACCATATAATGGTAGCAATGCATTTTATCTCTACTATTATACAAAGAAGTTAAAGTTTGGTATCAAGGGTTTCACCAAATTTTAAATTATCATATATATCTTTAAATAAAATAAATATAAAAAATATCTACAATATTATTATGATAAAATACAAAAATCAAATAAATAATTATAAAAAAAAAGAGTGGATCAAAAATACAATTTCAATAAAAAAATTGTTGCAGATATTTTTCTAATTTTTATTTTCTTTAATTACTAAAATTTGAGATTAAAAAATAATTAAGTATCTACTATATTACTCCAAACATCCCACGGATATAACTCTAGTTTTATAAATTAGAGATACCTATTAAATTTTGTCCAACAAAACAAAAATACACAATTAATTGAAAGAAGAAAAAAAAATCTCCTTAAAAATACACACAGAATATATAGCTGAGAAACTCGTCCGAGCCCTTTCTCAATAGACCTCTCTGTCTGTCTCTGAGAAACTCGTCGCACAAAAAGAGAAAAAATGGCGGGTGGTGGAAAGGTGTCATTCAAGGTTACTCTAACCTCCGATCCAAAGCTGCCCTTCAAAGTGTTCGTACATCCCCTCTCTCAATTTCTATTCCAATTCCTCTTTCCTTGTTCGAATTCTAATAAATTAATCAAAAATTTCAGGTTTAGCGTTCCCGAGGCAGCCCCTTTCACCGCCGTGCTCAAATTCGCCGCCGAGGAATTCAAAGTGCCTCCCCAGACCAGCGCCATCATCACCAACGGTATATTCCCTTTCTGGGCTCTGCATCATCTTTTTTTTTTTTTTTCATTTTTTTTTTTGGGCTTGTGATTTTGAAGTTGATGATTCCGTGTATGCTTGGAAATTTTGATTGATTGCTCGTTGAATTTAGAGGTTATTGATCAGATTAGGGCTATTGGTTTCTGGGAAGTGACGGCGATGCTTTAATGATTGGATTAGATCCTGGACATATAAATACTTTAATGAAGCTGTAGTCTTTAATTGAGATCAGGGACTTTTAATCCATGTACAGAGGGGGGAAGTTATGTTAGGCTGGAATTAAAATCGGGGTTATTGAATCGAGGGAAGGATACAGCTTTGTATACAATGATAAAACAGTTTCGAATAAAGACAGTGTTGATTCATGAGGCTACTCTCCGCAAGAGGTCTTTATTCCTAGGCTTTCAATGCCTTGAGTGGTCAAATATTGTTGCTTTTATATGTCTTGGCATGTAATTTCACCAATTCCTTGTAACTGGCTGAGTAACAATCAAGAAAAGCAAGTTTATGTCACTTGTAGACATTTGACCATCACCGTTAGATTTCTGTCATTCCTCACTTGTTGCTTGTTATTTTGCAGATGGTGTTGGAATTAATCCTCAGCAAAGTGCAGGTATGCCGATGCTTTATCTCTATTGCTCGAGATTCCCTTCTCCATTCAATTGTGTCCTAATGAAATTTTAGCTGCATTGTCTTGACCTACCGTAGCAATTCCTTACTCAGAATTAGGCTTTGATATGATATAGTTCAATATCCCTTGCCACAAAAGGAGTGTACCTATCTTGAGAAAAATGGGTGCGCTATAGTATGATGGAAATGGTTGTTGCTACTTGCCATGCTTTTGAGGCTGTTGCTTATTATCATTCTTCACAGTGAAATAGGATCTATGGCCTTCTTTGATCTAAGTATCATCCTGCGATAAAAAATATTAGCAATTACTCAGAAACTAAATGGCTTATAGATAGGAATCTTAGACAAAAGGTCTTTGAAGGCAGAATTGCCTCAATGGGTGCTCGGAACGATTCTTCTATGATGACTTTATGATGACGCTTTATTATATGATAGATGTCCGTTTAGATGTAAAACAAGCATTGGCTATTTTACATTTTCCAAACAGACAGTAAACTGTTATTAGCTATATGGTCTTGAATTCAGCATTATTGAAGAGAAGATTAAATACAAGCAGTTTTCTCGTTTCGGTGGCACGCACCTCAATTACCCTGCCCATCTGAATTGAACGAACTGACAAGTACAACCATCTTGTTCTCCATATCATCTCTTTGGTCTCACATAAATTTGACTCTTTCTCAGGCAATGTATTCCTCAAGCATGGTTCGGAACTGCGCCTAATTCCTCGCGATAGGGTTGGAGCTTTTGGGACAATCAACGCAGCATTACCATCCAACTGAAGAGACTGGTCTACTTCTGTTGTAATTGCGCTATCCTTTATGATATGTACCATTTTAATTAAGTTGGAAACTTTATGAAGCAGTGTCAGAATAGTCGACAATATAAACTCTCCAGAAAAATGACTGTAATAGATGAACTTAAATAATATTGAAAGGATAATTATCAAGCATAAAACTGTAGTTTTTCCCTTATCGGTTGAAGATCCATCTGCCCTTGGTATTCAATTAGAGCATTCTTGATCATATTTGGTATTTGAGATGCAGCTAGCTTGCAAGTCTTGGTGTTTCATGATTCTGGCTCTTAGCTAAATGTATATTGAGAAACAATCGATTTGTTTTTTTCTAAAGAGAGATTATGAATGCAGCATCTATAGTACTTCCATACTTGTCAATGACAATAGCCAACAACAGATCGTTGATAGTAAGTAGGGTAACGCCCTTCGGTTGAAGGTTACAAATCTAAAGAATGCCTAAACTAAATAGTACTTCTCTTTCCGTACTTTACAATTTCTTTTCCAGTGGTCGGAAGCACCACATACGAAGCAACCATTCTTATGTATTCCCGTGCAATTTGATATGATTTTGTTATCAGACTTGTCATTTATGCTCTTTGACCAATCCCTTTCTTTAACCTTGGCACAAAAACCTTGTGCGCTTTTGGGGTTCTCATTCCTCTTGACATGAGATTGAAGAGCTTCAATAACCTCGTCAACCTTTAGAGTACTCTTGCCGAACATGATCTTGGTCTTGAAGTGCTTGAACGAAGGCGGTAAAGAATGCAGCAGTAAGAGTGCTTTGTCGTCATCTTTATACTTTTCACCCATCATTGATAACTCTACAACACAGTTCTGAAACTTTCTCAGATGGTCCGGTACATCCCCACCTTCTTCCATCTGAAGAGAGTACAGTTCAACTTTTTTGGAAAAGGTTTTACCCTTGTAAATTTTCTCGAGCTTTTCCCATGTGTCTTTGGCGTTCATATCCTCTCCGATATTAAGCATCACGTTGTCGGCAAGATGGAGCTCTATGAAGCTCTTTGCCTTCTTGTCCATCTTCTTCCAATCCTCATCTGTGACATCAGTGGGCTTTTTCTCCATGGTGAGAATAGTTTCATCCAGATCTTGTTGGATTAGGATGTTCTTCATCTTCCGCTGCCATAACATGAAGTTGTCTTTTCCATTAAACTGTTTCATAATGGGCTTCACGTCGTAGCATGTGTCTGCCTTGTCATGCGCCATCACAAAACTCTTGAGCCTGCCTCGCGTAGAAATTTATTCTCCTACCTGATCTTGTTATGGAAAAGAACAAATCGATTATAAGAACTTGTTAAAATTGATTTAATAGCACCAACCCTTGCTTTAGATCTTTGTGTTAATCTTTGGCTCTCTACCTTAATGCGTTACTTGTATATCTTTAATAATTCTCGATTGTTCCTGGCGAAAATAGGATTGACATCATAGGATCCTACACAAACATTAAGATTTTCTCGACCTAAATAAAGTAGGTTTTACATGAATTATAGCCGAGTACAGGCCTAATCAAATTACGATTCCTAAGGGAAAGAAAACTCGCATTCCTATTCCTAAACCACTTACGTACAGAAGAAAAATCTAGTGTCCTATGATATAGATCTTGAATTCTAGTTCGTATGACAGCCTTCGATGATCTAAACTGTCGGATTGTGTCCAAAGGCGATCACTGTCCTAAATGGAAAGTAGGACGTCCTGGACTTTGCAGATACAAAACAAATACAGACTTGTACGTATCAGAGCTCCTAAATTATATTAATGTGTCAGTGCAGAAAATTCAACAACATTTTTATATGAAGGCAAAATAAATACCATATAAAAATGTTGTTGAATTTTCTGCACTGACCCATTAATATAATTTACTTCTCCCCCTAACATGCTTCTAGAGTTTATGAATCCGTGGCTGATAGAAAAGACATCCCCACCAGGTCCCCATCTAATTTCTTGTCGTTACAGATTTGGAACGTTTATTTCTTAGAAGCCATTATGTTAGAAGCAGGAAACTGCAGAGGAATTGTGACGATAAACCATTTCTGAACCATTTGTCCGGTGCATTAAGATTTCTCCAAATTAATAATTTTCCACATGATTTTGGAGCTTTATTGTTTTTTCTTATCCTCGGTGACTTAGGTTGAAGAACTGTGATTCGAGGGTCGAGATTATAGATCACGATTGCTTGGGCCGAAAGCTATATCTCGTTCTTGTTTGAGCCGTGGAAGTTGATGCGTGCTGAACAGGAACAAATTTGTGATGCAAAAGTGACTGCTCCCACTTCCAGCCACTTCCAGCCGTATATGGACCTGTGTTATACACTTACATAGCATTTTCTTTTTCCAAGTCCTTTTCAACCTTCTAATGGAAACACGCAGGTCTAGTCCTTTTCTCTCTATAACGACATTAGCACCGTTCGCAGTAAAGTTTGGCGTGCCATCTCCTGTGATCTGATCATGTTAAACCCTAGATTCGTCACACTCCATTTGTTTCAAAGCAAACCTAGAGTGTCATAGTTACGAGTCCGTGATGATACCCTTGGGGTGCATCGGTATTTCATCGTCTATGGAGGAGTCAGATCGGAATTTAATTATAGAGTGCTGCTATTAGCACTCTTCGAATATTCAAGCATTGAAAGTTACCTTATACGTTAACGTCATAGATTACTTTTAAGTCTATTATGAAGATTATGCTATGTTGTGAATAACTGTCATAAATCATTAGTCAACTTAACACCAGAATAGAACATTGAACAAGACGTGCCAAATCCCTCTGGCAGTGAAGATTATACAGGGATCGCACACCTAATAAGTTAATAATCTAGTTGATTAGAATATTGATCATGGGAGTCTTGACTTATGCCAGTTTACGAAAAAAGCCTTGCCAAAGTCGAACAACGTTGTTGGACGAGGGTAAGTTGGTAAATGTGAGCTTCATCCGTGCTTGAGAAAGAGGCCGGACCGCATGTCTCGGAGTGTTTTGCACTCTTTTTGACCTTTTCACTCTTTTAACGAAGTGAGACTTCCCACGTGATGGGATCCACCTCCACCCGTGCTACGCCTTTTTTTTTCTTTTTTTTTTCTGACCATTTTAGCCCCCTTTTTTTTTTCCTTCTAATTTTATGAATTTAAAACTTTACACGTATTATTATGATAAATATATGTACAACAGAAAACCAACAAGAACCATACTAATGTTTTTATCTTCTTCATCGGCAGTGTAAGTGACCCACACTTATTAGTTAATCTCAATTCTTGATATTTGTAGTGATATTTTTTTTTTTATAACTAAAAAGTACACTTGATATTATCTATTTGTTCATCTCTATTAGTGTATGTGAGTGCATATCAGTGCTCTAAATCTCTTTCCATGCAAAAGTGACTTCTTCATAGAAAACATTTTGTTACACGAAAGCATGCTTGTTTGGTAGGATGCAATCGAAATCTGATGTATATTAGTCGACCATTTGCTAAATATATGCTCATAAAAAAATTAAAAATAAAACCCCAAATCCAGCTTGCATCTATAACCACACACCGTCAACATCAAGTTTTTAGAAGATCTAGAGTATGGCCATCTTACACTTATTCATAAAAAAGAGGGTACTAATTTGACGGCCCACAATCCTTGCTATTGATCGTGCAATTATGTATGATTACGGGCATCCCCATTGCCTCTTTGCTGTTCAAGTCATGAAATATCTCAAATGGTCCCTAACAGTTTTCCTTAGTGGTGGTGTTCTTTATTTTGGCATCCATTAGTGGTCTTTCAGGTTTGTTATATTTTTGCTTTTTGGTTATTTGGGTCTAACAATTTACACAACTACTACTATCCACTCCTCCATACTTGGTGAGCCTAACTAATTGCCTCTAGCTGACGAACCCTATTTAGAAGTTAAATGCCAATGTGGCCTCTTGAATGTGAGGTTTGCTAAAATTGATGATCAATCTTACATGACCTCTTAGGAGGACTCGGTCTTTAATATTCATGGAAATGCCCCATTTTCAGTTGGATAGTGACGTCCAGTGGAACCGTTACATATATTAAGTAGTGCCAACACTGCTAGCTAGCTAGTAGCTTCTAATAGAGAACAGCATGTGGATGAAAGTGATATGTTATAAAGGCAAATGAAAACGTTAATATAACCTAGCTACATCAAAGTGCCTAGTGCTTTGGCCACTTCGATATTGACTTGATTTTTTATGATGACGAGTTGAGTTGATGTGATGTGGTAAAAAGGAAGTATCTTAGGTGCATGTATTAGTGAATATACTACTTTCTCGAAGCATATTATTCTTCTTGAAAATATGGTTGTTGTCACCAATTAAACTTCAAGTTGTGGAAGTCATGAGTTCATATTGTACTAGCATCATAAAATCTTTATATATGATCATAAATTTCTTAATCATCAGCTAGACAGGTGACCAGATAAATACTATTGATATTTGTTTCGACAATAATCATTGTCACACACAATATAATAAGGTTAGAGTCTGTAATTCTTAATCATAAGATTGATTAGATGAATATTACTTATGTCTGTCTTGATAATTATCATTATTGTATATAGTATAACAGAATCTCAATATAGAAAATAAGTTTTACCGAAAGAAGTGTACTTATCTGCATGTTTTTATTATCTATTTTTGGTAAGTATTTAGTTAAATTAATACGAAGAGGAATATAAAAGTAGAAAGTGCTAGCATGGTGGGAATGTGGGATGATGATCCTGAAGGACCTGAACCGAGCCTTCGGCGCCGCACTTGCAAACGGGATCCGTGATGTGGAATACACGAGCCTCCGTGATTGGATTTTAACGTGAACGTTACGAATTAAATATAGTATTGTAATATTTCTGACAGGTAGATTGGCTCGGCTCGGCGGCTCAGGAGCCATCCAAACCCAAGTCCGTCAGTGAGGTCACCCCACTGAACATTATTTGCTGACCATTTCAGTTTCTGCTGGTACACTCTTTATGTCAGGGAAGGCAATCTATGTTAAAAGTATCTCCGGATCTATCATGGATACATATATGATATATGTCCAACTTTTAAAGCAAGTTCCAATTTGACGATTTATATAATTATTTTGTGTTCTTTTCCCGGGTGCACTTTAAGTCCAACTAATTGCAAGTCCAACAATTTTGCTTAATTTATGTATTATAGGGAAATAAAATCAAATCTTTAGCCTATTTTTCTTCTCTAACTCCAATAGATTCCTTAATTTACGGTAATCTATAAAATTTCCATATTATTCTTTAAAATTTTAGAGTTTGTTGTAAATATAGAGAATTTGGTTTTCTCTCTTCTCACTTTCTTTAAAATAGAGATAGTTATAGGGAACCTGTTGGAGCAAAAGAGACTCATTTTTCCCTAAAGTAAAGAAAAATCAAAGTATAAGGAATATGTTGGAGTTGTTCTAACTTGCCAAACATCTTTGTTGGTTATATGAACCATTCTTGTTGATCTTTTCAAGTAAAATAGAGTTGTTGTGTTACATGTATTTATTAAATTTGATTTTTTACCAGAAAAAAAAATATCATATTTTTTGTCATTCGGATTAACTTTAATTAATTGGTTGGAGCTGATAGATGTATTGTATATAATTTTTTCTTTTCAAAGGTTCGAAATTTCGACTCTTCAAATTTATGAAAGTTTTGATGGACATTGCGAGAGTCGAAAGAAATTTCAATATAAATTGGTCAACATTGATACCCAAAAACTAGTTTCGAATATATTTTTCATTGCTCAAATATCAGTAAGCTCAAATTGAAAATTTTCAGTAATTTCAAAGAAATCTAACTCTTAATTTTCTTTGAACATGTCTAGTGGCCTAAACCTTTCAGCATCAGATGGTGTTAGTAGCTCCATGAGTTTTGTCATTTTCTTTTATACTTATGCAAACGAGATATTTTATATATGGTTTGAATTAAATAATTATTCATATATGAGATATGCATAAAGAATGAATCTTAATTTATGCTGACGAGCAAAAAACAAATAAATGCAAGCGTCGAGAAATAAAAATAAAATTTTAACTCTCCCATTCAAATTCTTATTGGCGCTTTATCCCAATCAAAGTGCATCACAAACCTCAAAGTTTATTAGAATGTTTGTGCTCGTACCTCTCGCTTTCTTTTGAGCAAGACATTAAAAGAGAACTATCAGACAGAAAAAGGACATATCCGAGTTCACAAGTGGTAATTACTAATTACAGGGTTACCAGATTAGACGATAGTATTATACCCCTTACAAATACAGTTATACACCATTACAACAAAAATGGAAGCTCACATAACCCCACTGTCACCATCATCGGCTCCAGCTCGAGCCACTCTCTCTTTCTTGTTGAGATACAGTTTCTCCCAAAAAATCTTGCTGCATTTCTCTGATTCAAAAACCCATCTTTTTCTACACTATACAACTCCCTATCTCTAAGCTTCTAGGTCTAACAAACGTACTTGCTCGCTCACTGAAAGTCTTGCTCACATGGGAGCCAAAGCCAAGTCCCACCACCATTACAACGGCGGCAATGGCGGTGGCTGCGGTAGCGACAGCAGCAGCAGCACATCTCCAAGCCCGCCACCGTCACCGCGCCGTAACTCTAGTTCAGTCTCCTCCTACCGCCGGAAACTCCGGTCAAAACCCATGTCGGTCGTCGCCGGCTTCTTGGTCCTCCGTCGGTTCTTGCGACTGCTGGTGGTTCTGCCCCTTCTGTACGTCTCCGGACTTGTCATGTGTGTCGGTGTGGGTCCCTTCTGCTCTCTGGTGGGCCATACTCCTCACCCCGGGTCGGTTTACCGGAGCCACGAGATGTTTCAGATGCTCTGGCCTCATATTCAGGCCGACAATTCTACTCCGATCGAGGTTTTGCTTCTTCTTGTTTTTTTTTTTTTTTTTTATATATTTGGTTTTCTGTTGCTGAGTGTTTGGTTTCTGGGAAAATGCTTGAAAAGGAAAAGAAGTGATAGATTTGAAGTTCAGATATTTAATTTGGAGAGGCTAGAAGATGAAATAGAAAGAGGACAAGAGATAAAAAGACAAAGAATTTACTAAAAAGAAGCGGTATTGTAGTTTTCTGATCAAACAAGCTCAAATCTTTCCCAGTGTTTCCAGTGATGTTTTAAGATTCGGATCAAGTACTCGATTTTGTAGTTGAACTTAATGTGAATTGAATTATGAAGTTCGAACTTAGAGGGAATCTCAGAATCATGTTCGCGTTTGTAAGTCATTGATAATGTGTAGAATTGCGTCAATTAATTGAGAAGATTGGTTGTTTCTTTGTTTGTGTAGTTATCTTCTGTGTGGAGATACAGAAGGAAGCTGAAAGAGCAAAAGCCTTGTCCACATTCAACTGCAGGACCACAGTCTGGTATGTATAAATTAGCACAAGTTTATTAAGATGGCTGCTACACTATAGACAAATTTTAGTAATTGAATCATGGGATATGGAAAGATCACTACTTTTGGAATCAGAGGTCATGGATCTTTTTTGTCCAGTGATATTGGTTACGTTTATGGGAAGCAAATTTTTCATGTTTATGCACATGGTGAGAAAAAATTGAGAGTTTATTATTGTTTTTATGTACATTGTACTAATATTATCCGCTGAATGTCAGACAACGCTGCCCCTAGTGGTTACTTGATAGTGGAGGTTAATGGCGGTCTTAACCAACAACGCTCTGCGGTATGATAATTTCTAACCAGTTCTTCGTTTGTTCTTATTTTACTTAAAATTTCTTTTGTTTAATTTTAACATTAAGGCTGCTAGATATCGAAGTGTGATATTTGGTAACTACATATCCCTTCTAGGTGTAAATATATGGTTTGTTCTTGTTATTAAATCTGCTTTTTCACAGATTTGCAACGCCGTGGCTCTTGCTGGACTTTTGAATGCAATTCTCGTTATTCCTCACTTTGAATTCAATAGTGTTTGGAGAGATCGAAGGTAATGTAATTATTGTTTAAATGCCAATTCTTAAAACTTAACATTATTGTTTAAATCAGGAGATCAGCAAATTATGAGTCTGACTGACTAACCTCATTTTAATCTTGATAAGAAACAGTATGACAATGTCTAACCAGCTTCAACATGTTGGTTTAAAATGAGATCGGCACGCTCACCCTCCATTAAATGGCCAAGAATATGTATCAAAACTCATTTTGAGGATACCTTCATTATAGCCTTGCTTTAAATGATTTTACTGATTGTGCTTTCAATTTAAATGGCTAACAATAATATTTTGTTCTGCAGTACTTTTAGTGATATATATGATGAAGATCATTTCGTAGCTACCCTTGAGGGCTATGTTAGAGTGGTTAAAGACTACCTGAGGTACTGTTGGAGAGATATGATCACAACATCAGTAACATACCAAATATTCGTGTCGAAGCTTGGGCTCCTGTTCGGTATTACACAGGAGAAGTTTATCCTGTTCTGCAGAGCCAGGGGTACGTACTGAGCTGTTATTTTCTTCCATATATGTGATACTATTGGTTCTCATTGAGCTGAAGAAAGCAAGCACGTTGTTTGAAAAATCAACAGGCAACAACTTTATTTCAGCTTTTGATACTCTATGAATCTGAAGAATCTTAGTGTCTCTCCAAACTTACTTCTAGGTTGTCTTTGTTTGCTTATTTGGTTCTCAGGGTTGTACGGATAGCTCCATTTGCTAATAGGCTATCGATGAGTGTCCCACCTCCTATTCAGTATCTAAGATGCCTTTCTAATTATGAAGCATTGCAATTCTCTTCTTCCATATCAAATTTGGCAAAGAAACTAGTTGAACGAATGACAGAGAAGAGTTCAAGAGTGGTGGAAAGTATGTTTCAATCCACCTCCGTTTTGAGGAGGTAATAAAGCTTAGTTTCCAAACGGTTAAACTTTTGGTTAGTCATTTTTGATGGTCAAGAAAGTGAATCGTCGTATCAACCATCTCTCTTCATCCTGCAGGACATGGTGGCATTCTCATGCTGTTTGTATGATGGAGGAGAGGCTGAAAAAGTGGAAATGAATTTAATACGACAAAAAGGGTGGGGAAATAAGTTCAAACGTAAAGGCCGTGTAACTCTGCCAGGTCTCAATAGGATTAATGGAAAATGTCCACTCACCCCCTTGGAGGTACTTTAATATACATCACTACTATTGCTTATTGTACCTTTAAAACTTTGACTACACGATTTTTCTTCTATATGATCTAAATGTTTTCTAAAGGGATAATGGTCCCTTAAGTTATTCTTTCAGCTGCTCATAGCTCATAATTCTGCATGCATCCTCTATCAACTTGTTGTCTTTTGTAGAAGAATAATTAATTGCTGCTCATTATCTTGTCAACGTAGGTTGGAATGGTGCTACGGGGTATGGGATTTGATAATACTACTGCAATATATTTAGCATCGGGGAAAATATATTGGGCAGAGAAGCATTTAGCCCCATTGCTGAAGATGTTTCCCTATCTGCACACTAAAGAGTCTCTTGCAACGCCAAATGAGCTTGCTCCGTTTGAGGTATCTCTTGCTAGGTTTCAGGCAATGTGCTCCCAGGAGAGTATGAGTGAACATGTTGCTTTGAAATGTTCTGTCCTAAAAGTTCATATACTCTAGCTGTAGATTCTTTTAAATTTAAGAGGTCAATCTGGTTAAATCATGTGAAATCTGTAGAAAACTAGCTGTATCGAAGATAAAGACTATAGAGGTTGTCGCTCTTCCACATTTGATCTAATTCCTGTTATCTCGTTTCCTAGGGATATTCTTCAAGATTGGCAGCTTTGGACTATACAGTATGCTTGTTTAGTGAGGTTTTTGTAACAACCCAAGGTGGGAACTTCCCACATTTCCTAATGGGTCATCGGAGATTCATCCATGGTGGACATTCCAAGACTATTGTGCCTGACAAGCGCAAGCTTGTTGTTCTGCTGCAGGACATGGGTATCAGGTATTTTCCCGTAGAAAGACCATACAATCAAAATAAAGTGGTTTCTGTTTGCATTGCCCTTACTAAGTGAAGATTTTGTGTTTATAAGATTTAACAGTCAGCTACTATGTTAATTATGTGAAAATTGGTTTTGCAGTTGGACAGATTTCAGACTTCAGATGCAAACAATGCTCAGTGAGAGTGACCGCAAGGGAATGATTATACCGAGAGTGAAAAAATTTACACGAAAATCTTCTGTGTACACTTACCCTTTGCCAGAATGTAGATGTCTACAAAGACACAATAACACTCGGATTGTCCCATCTACACTCTCGGGTTTCATGACAAAGCTGTGAGAGGAACAAACAAATCCCATGCTTCATAAGTTTCTCTCTTGTACCATCGTCAATCTGCTTCACATTACGTGGAGGTCTTGGCTCTTTTCTTCTGTGGATTTTGAAGAGACCAATTGCTCTAAATCCTGCTGTGGCCCGTGGAAAAATGTAGATAGTCCAAGCAGTTGGTCAGGAGATGCAGGTTTTCCAGTTTTGGTTGCAGAAAGGAATTCTGTAGTTCTTGTTATTCTTTGTCCCTTATACATGTTAGATCTGTTATCTGGGATAGCTGAAGTTTGAGCTGCCTCTGGCAAAGTTGGGGGGGACTTGCTCAACATTCAGTACATAGACAAATACGTAGAGCATGCTAGTTTTCAGTTAGGTAACGCATGCCAACTAAGTCACATTTGGTTAGGGGTTGCCTAATTCGTTTGGAGTTTGATTGTTTTTTGTTAGCGTACAATGTATTTCTCAGTACATAATGAAAATACTTTTTACATGTTTTCGCATTGTATCTTGGAAAAGATTTTGGCATGCCAAATGGTGTGTGTGGCTCAGTGGCTACATGGGGGGAATTCGGTTTGACTTTTGAACACGTCCATTTCTACTTTCTAGCGATCATCTCGCTCCTACAGTGGAAAATAAGGTTTTCTCCCTTTAGCTGTCTCAACTAAAGACTCCATAACTGTGTTGATAATGGTACGTAGTAAAGTCCCATAAAAAAACAAAACAGAAGTCTCTAACAAAAAAGACACATATTTACATAAAAGACTAGAGTAAAAGTCTCATCTAAATAAAACACATAGATACATTTTTTACCGATCTCTTTTGCCGATAAAGTCATAAAACTTCATCAATAATAATTTGCCAATAAAATAGTTGTCTGTAAATTTTTTTTTAAAAAAAAAACCATTTTTACTTTTTACGACAAAATTTCGTAGGTAAAACAAAAAAAAAAATTCAGAGAACGAAAATTCATCGGTAAAAATTTCACAAATAACACAATACTGTATCTGTCAACTAAAATTTTTCGGTTAAAACCTTAAAAAAAAAAAAAAAAAAAAAATCCGCAGAGGAAAAATTCATCTTTTACTGAATTTGTGGGGAAAAAATTCGTCGCCAAAAGCCTCCCGAATAAAGGACATTACGCTAGTGTTAGAACAAAGAACTGTACTTGAGAAGGCGGCGCTTAAACTTAAACTTGAGAACTACTACACTGTTTCAATCCAAAGTTGATGTAATGCAATGCGGTGGGGACTAACGTACAGGCATGCAGGCCCAATCTTCGTGTGGTCTTCCCCTGTCTGTATCAGAGGCAATGCACGGCCTCCTATACCCTCCTTCATGGCTGTCATGTACTTGAACCGCATCGCTGTAGCTCTCACCCACTGCCGCCGAGTCGAGGCCTTCAATCACGGCAAGGCATTTCACTCCCAGTTGATCAAACTCGGCATCTCCGCCGATGTTTTCCTCTCCAACAATCTTATTTCCATGTACGCGTCCTCGCCTCGTTTGATCGACGATGCGCAGAAGCTATTCGACGAAATGCCTCACAGAAACATTGTCACGTGGACCACCATGGTCTCTGCGTATACTAAGTGCGGGAGAGGTGGTGAGGCTATAAGGCTGTATGGGTTTATGGTGGATTGGGGTTTGGAGAGGCCCAATGGGTTTATGTACTCTGCTGTGCTCAAGGCTTGTGGTTCGGTGGGTGACCTTGGATTGGGGAGGGTGATACATGAGAGGATATCTAGAGCTGGGTTGGTGTTTGACATTGTTTTGATGAATACCCTTTTGGATATGTACGTGAAGTGTGGGAGTTTGGGTGATGCCAAGAGGGTTTTTGATGGGATGTTGGATAGGAACTCGACGTCGTGGAACACCATGATTTCGGGGTATAGTAAGGCTGGTTTGATGGATGAGGCGGTGGGGCTGTTTCGTAGAATGCAAGAGCCGAATGCTGCATCCTGGAACAGTATTATTGCTGGTTTTGTGAATAATGGGAGCCCGCGTGCGTTGGAATTTGTGAGTATGATGCACCGAGAAGGCTTCCGGCTTGATTGTTATACTTTCCCATGTGCTCTTAAAACCTGTGCTTGCTATGGTTCATTAACCTCTGGGAAGCAGATCCACTGTTATGTTATGAAGTCCGGTTTTGAGTCTGATAGATTTTCTTTGTCGGCGCTGATTGATATGTATTCGAATTTCAATCAATTGGATGAAGCCATAAAGTTGTTTGGTCAGCACTCAAGGTGCAGTGCTTCCATTAGTTTGGCACTTTGGAATTCCATGATTGCTGGATATGTCATTAATGAAAATAATTGGGCAGCTCTGGGTTTAGCTTCAAAAGTCCATTGCTCAGGTGCACAGATGGATTCTTACACTTACAGTGGTGCTTTAAAGGCCTGCATCAACTTGCTTAACTTGAGACTTGGGCGTCAAGTGCATGGTTTGGTTGTCACCACAGGATATGAGTTGGATTATGTTGTTGGAAGCATTCTTACAGACCTGTATGCAAGAGTGGGAAACATTAAGGATGCATTGGGGTTGTTTTACAGGCTTCCAATGAAAGACACTGTAGCCTGGTCTGGTTTGATCATAGGGTGTGCTAAAATGGGATTAAGCTGGTTAGCTTTTTCACTGTTTAGGGATATGGTGTATTTGGATATAGAAGTCGATCAATTTGTCATTTCATTTGTTCTGAAAGTTTGCTCCAGTTTAACATCTTTTGGAAGTGGCAAACAGGTTCATGCTTTCTGTGTTAAGAGTGGATATGAATCTGAGGGTGTTGTAGTGACATCACTGATTGATATGTACTCAAAATGTGGTGATATTGAGAATGGGTTGGCTCTGTTTGATTCTGTGGCAGACAGAGACACTGTGTGTTGGACTGGAATAATTGTGGGGTGTGGGCAAAATGGAAGAGCAGATGAAGCAATTAAACTTTTCAATAAGATGATAGAATCAGGGTTGAAGCCGAACGAAATTACATATCTAGGAGTTCTTTCTGCGTGCAGGCATGCTGGTTTTGTTAAAAATGCAAGGACCATCTTTAATTCTATGAAAAAGGAGCATGGACTAGAACCTGGTGTAGAGCATTACTATTGCATGGTTGACATTCTTGGTCAAGCTGGATGTTTTAAAGAGGCTTTAGATTTCATTGCTAAGTTGCCATTTGAGCCCGACCAAATCATATGGAGATCATTACTTGGAGCCTGTGGAACGCATAAAAACACTGAACTAGTAAATATCGTTGCTGATCACCTTCTTGCAACTTCACCAGAAGACCCTTCCACATATGTGTCACTTTCAAATGTTTATGCAGAATTGGGAATGTGGGTTGATTTAAGCGAAGTTAGAACAGCTGTCAAGAAAGTGGGTGCAAAAAAAGAAGGAAAGAGCTGGATTGAGATTTCAAGTTAAGAAAGAGTGCTTTAGAATTGCTTGGTGCAGAAACTAGTTCTTCAGTTCAATATACCACAGCTACTATAATCAAGTCCGTACATGAGCCTAGGGATGGATCATTGTACTGAATAGCTTGCAGAGATCAGAGAAGGAGGCCTTGGTGGCAAAGTCCAGAGATGGTATTTCTCTTATGGTATGTCAAATTTATTCTTTTTTTTTTATGTTTAATGTATTTAAAATCTATTACTCAGAATGCTGTTTCTCGTGTTTCTTGAGGTTGAAATATGAATCTAGTCAGGTCATCCAATTAATGTTTTAATATCCAATTAGTATGCAAAAAGCAGACAGACTAAATCTATATCTCAATTTAGCTTGATTTTGTGCTTGCTACCACTTTTTCTTTATTTTATTTTATTCATTTTAAGTGTCTTCTTTACATGCAGGTTCTTGATAGAGCTAACTGCAGGCATGGATGCTCAGAAAGATGCCTGTACATGATATTTATCTTTGGTTGGTATGGCTTATTTTCTTATTAGTCTTGCTGACTCTTGCAGTCTTGCTGTGATGCTATCTTAGGAAATGACAGATGCTTCTATTCCCATGTAGAATGTATGTTCCTGATATGTTAATAGCTTCTTTAATACAGGAAATCTGTCACTCTATCACAGTTATAAACAGAGATGACAAATATGAATACATGATGATCCACCATCTAGGTAGGCTCCTACTTCGTTTCTCATATATGCCATAATGTTTTGTAGCTTATAACTGTGTTCTCATCCTCAGTTGTTTATAACGGGGTAAATGTTTTATGTCAGGCCATGCTGAGACAAACTTTGTGGTTGACAATTGTTTCTTGCCCTATTTAAAGGAATTTGCACAGAAGGGGAGGAAGAAGAACACATCTGTTACATTTTGTTAAAGAGGTAGGGTGAAGTTTGAAGAACCAAGGAATGAAAACTTCAACTGTTTTTCACAGTAGACCGAAACCTATCCTGTAGACCCAGCATTCCTCCATAGTCAATCTATTTGAAGGTTAGCACCTTTACCCCTGAAGTAGTTTTAGTGATATTTGCCTGCAATTTCTGCGTGCTCATGCTATAATTGAGCACTAATATGTTTCTCTTTTCTTGATGTTGCCTTCATTTCTGTGGTTCTCAGATTTAGCTTCCCATCCTGTGTATCATATCTGGGGTATGATGATACAATCAGTAGCAGAGCAAGTTGCCAGTTGTAAGATCAGGATATGGAAGCAAAAATTAGCTGTCGTGATGAGCAATCAATGATCTCCAGTAACTTGGAAGTGAATCCAAAACTCAAGAGAGCCTTGCCACTCAAGTTTGGTATTCCCAAGCGTAAGTGGATTATCTTTCCCCGTGCAGTTGAATCCTTATTTGTTTTTAATCACTCCACTTCTAAATCAAGAGAAATTTTGATCAAGAGGCCGGCCTTAAGCAACTGCACCTGTGTAATCCGAACCCTTGTCTAATGTATAAGTTCTAAGAATACTAGAGAACAATTCCGCGACTAGAGATATATACCAGGAGCCTCATTTGAGCTGATCAGTTGTCAAATTTTCCTCTGCCTTTAAATGTGCCCACTATTATCTTTTTCAATCAAACAGTAATAGTTAAAAGGATCACAAAGCAATAAAGAATTGCATATTGAAGGTTGTGTCCCTGACAGGGTGAACTACAAGTGACTGCTCTTAATGCAGGAAGGTCCATGATGGTCCCGGTACCTGAACCTGGGAAATGGTCCAGCGGGTCCATCCCATATGAGCCTGACCCGACACAATGGGAAACATGGTGTGGCTTCCATCAGTTTCAGGCAGCAGTGAGCCCCTCACAACTTCACTGTAATCCTCACTGTAATTGCAGAGACTGGTCTTTGCTGTTGGTCTCTTCTGGTACAGAATTCTTTCTCATTGCCACGTAGCTTTCTTCTTTCAATCATTTCCAGTGACCATGTCCCCTCTTTCTCAGTATAAAGTGAGAGCATGAAGCTCAAGCATGCCTTTGGGTTATTCTTTCTTTTTCAGTATTTCACTGTTATCAATAGTGACTCAGAACCTATAGTAATGCAAGAAACTGAAGAAAGTTCACAAACAAAGTTACCTAGTTGTGATGGCCTTTTTCTTTTTGGCGCCAATCTTGGCTCATCCCAAGAACATGGCAAAGGTTATGATGTTGTCCCTGGGGCGTTGCGTGGGGCCTAAGGTGCCGGGGCCTAAGGTTGCGGCACATGTTAACTAATCTTCTCTATGATTGCCTTGTAAAACTCTTAGACTCAACTAAATGCTCTTGACTACATTGTGACATAATGAAAAAAAAAAAGAAGTTAGGATTAAATTCTGCTTACTAATCTGTACTTTCAAGGGTTCATCAGTTCAGTCTCTGCACTTTTAATTTAATTAGAAAAGTCCTCGCACTCTCCAATTTCGTCAAATTGATCCATTACGTCACTACTCCGTCAATTTTCTCTGTTAAAGTGCTGATGTGGCTAGCTGAGGCCTGATTTGGTAGTGTTGTGGGACCTTCTCATAGGGAAATTTTCCAAAATACCCATAAACTATGAGAGTGAAAACGAGGATTCATCATGATCAGGGTCTCATCCAAGCCACTGCTCTCACTAAAACCAAACCTGATTGCTTGGCCAGCAATTGTTTCTTCAACACCATCTTCCTCAGCGATTCATCGCCGTGTTTCTCGAACCCAACCTCCTGACCCGACCCGACCCGACTCCATTACTATAACCATTGCTATTTCTACAAACAAGAGCTAGGTCTGCAGACGAGCTTGAGTTTCTTGGGCTGGGTGTGGTTGGTAGTGGCATTTTTTGTGACGAGAGAGAGGTGGTTCTTTCATGGAGGTCATTAGAGAGAGAGTGAGAGGAGAGAGAGGTGGAGAGTGAATCTTGGGGTGTTGAAGAAGACGGAGTTTGTGTTTATACTTGTATAGGTATTTTGGGAATTTTCCTTGTGAGAAGGTCCCACGAAACTGTCAGATCAGACCTCAGCTGGCCACGTCAACACTTTAACGGAGAAAATTGACCGAGTATGACGGAATGGATCGATTTGATGAAATTAGAGAATGTGAAGACTTTTTTTATTAAATTAGAAGTGCATAGACTGAACTAATGAACCTTTGAAAGTACAGGGTAGTAAGCAGAATTTTTTCTAAAAAGTTATACAAAAATAGACACACTTTTGAGGATGACCATGTCGTCGGTAAGAATCTTCCATTAAAAAAAAATACATCTTAAAAAATCGTTGACAAAAACCTCTCATGAAGAAAAGGAACACAATGCTTCCGATGAAATGGGTTGTGAGTAAACACACTTTCACAGTTTACTTACAGACGGTTCATTGGTGTAAGCCACAATTTAGTGGGTTTCCTTTTTAGCGCCAAATTTGGCTCATCCCAAGAACATGGCCGAAGTTATGATGTTGTCCTTCGTGCATTTGTGGGCCTAATGTTTGAGCATATGTTAACTAATGTCTCCTTCATGATTGCCTTCCACGACTTTTCGACTCAAGAACTTCGAGTTTAAGATGAGATTAAGTGCTCTTAACCATTACAAATGTAAGCACGAAGGATTAGAACAACAAACCCTTTGATAGTATTGAAAGTAAAACGTTAGAAAATCAGAAAGTATAGAGATGGGAGAGATCGTGGAAACAATTCGACCTAAAATAATGAAAGAAAGAGAGGATCAATGAAGACAATTTAGGGCACACGTTTTGCTGTTTGGCGTACATCATTACATTATTATAGAGGTTGGAACCTTCTCTAATCAGACATCACGATGAATCCAAATGACAGGGCAATGAGTACAAAAAATGAGTCAAGAGATTAGTAAAACTAGGTAGGTATTCAATTCAGAAGCCATGAGCAACCTTCCATTCGTATTGTTACTAGGTGTCTAGGTGATGCCAAGACCAGAAAACATGCGATGCCACAATGTTCGTGCGCCCATGTCTCGGATGGCAGCTTCTCCCTAGTAAGAGAATTAGAAGCATAGAATAGTGTAAAGTATATGTCCCTAGATCCATAATTTGAATTTCATTGTAATGCAAATCATTCATCTTTTGGACCTCCCATTAAAAACCATTTTGCATAACATTAAGTAAATTCAAAATCATTTAGTTATGTAATTGTGATCAAATAAATAAAAAGAAAACAAAGTTTTCGATGTAACATTAAAAATATCAGTGAGAGTACTACCAACTATCGAGTGATTAAGTAGGACAATATCCAAAAAAATCCTTGTTGGTCATTCAAATAGTTCAACGCAGACTAGTATCTGAAGGATGTTAATGCTCAAAGGTTCTATGCGTTCACTCAGCATGACCAGAATACATGTTCATTTCTGCTGGTCTCTTCTTTTTAAACCAAACATTGTTTATATGACTTCAGGTTCCTCGTGTCCCTTTGTTTAGTGTAAAAAGAAAATACCTTGAAAGGGCAAGCTTGTCCATTTTCTTTTGTTTGATGTAAAAGCCAAACCTACCTCAGAATGGACTAATTAGGCTCTGCAGTAAATTAAGTCTGGAATCTCTTTTGAAGGTATTTTATATCGTCTTCTTCCCTCAGAACTTGACTATAGTGCCTTAATACAGTTTTGGATTTAAGTGGAAAATCACAGAGACAGAGAGCTCCTCGTTCTTAGGACATGCAAATTCCAACACTCAAAATTTTCTGTTGGTGTCATCTAGTCATTAATGCACTCTCACTTGCACAAATTCTCATGAAGATAAAATATAGGTACACACTACACTAGCAAGTCATCCAGCAATACTCGTTTGTCATTTTACCCAGCTAAGAATTTGAACACCACATCCCCCCCCCCCCCCGGAAATCCTCACCTACAATTTTAGGGTTCCTCGTTGACCTTCATGGTTCACCCAACAAAAATTAACTCCAAAAATCCGCTACTCTTATCAATGTGCAGATAAAGACTAAAAATACCTAAGGGATCCACTACTAATCACTATATATGGGGTGCTTTCGCGAGCGGATTTTATGGAATTTCTGAGTTTGTTCGAATCATATAACAACATTGTTTGGACAACTCTTATATTTCGATCAGTCACGTATGTTTCAAAAACTGAATTAAGTGAGATATGGACGTAAGGTATACAAACAACAATTCAGATCTAACCTGAATTGACGATTCGGTCTAATCTAAATTGACGATTCGGGACCGATGAGACACATGCCATGCCATGTGATTATCGTATGGATGAATGTGGATTAAAATGTGATTAGTGCTATTACCGTTTTGTTTTTGTTTCTTGCACCGACTAAATGTAACAAAAAGACAAGAGGCTGCTCATGGGGTAGTGGCCTGTGGCCAGTAAGCTGATAGTGATGATTCACTCCCCAGAAAACACCAAATCTTAGAAGAGAATCAAAGATATTTCCAGACAGAACAATCAGTCAGTACCAAAAACAGAATAATTAGTTCTTAATTAATTACCATAGTCATGAAAATCTAAAACCCTCCATATATGACAACAAAACAAGGCAAAATAGCCTTGGGATTAAACACATACAACTCATCCAAATTCGAATACACCCCCACAGCTCCGGCCACCGAGTCGTACTCTTCCACCGCACCACCACCACCACCATCCACATTTTTCTTCACTCGCCCCGCTATCACTCGACACACCAGCATAGCCCTCCGGCCATCCTCCACCGCCACTGAAGCCATGTCATGGGCCCTCCCGCTCGTCGCCGTCGTCAGAATCCCATTACTTCCGGCCAACTCACTCCTATCAACTTTAAACCCGTTCTTGATTATGCTGCAGACGTTGCAGCTTGGGATGGAGTTGCAGAGGTTGGAGGAGCCGTTGAGGCCCAGAGAGCAGTCGAAGGTGGTGCAGTGGAACCGGAGAAGCTCGTTGCCGTCGGCAATGCAACGTGGGTGTTTCTTGTTCGGGAGCTGCAGCTTGGTGGCTTTTGCTTTGATGGAGTCTCGGTACTCTTCAAATTTGGAGATGGTTTTCTGTGTGTTGTGGACTTTGAGGATGCGATCGATCTTGCAAATGGGAGCTTGTTTCTTGAGCCAGCTGGATTGGAAGATGATCTCCACTATGTTCTTGCTCGTGTCCTCTGGGCCCAGCTCGGAAACTGTTGTTTGATGAAATGCCGCAAAGATAAAAGACTAGGATTTTCAGGGGCATGAAAATAATGCAGGAACAGTAATGGGGCATTAACTATGTGAGAAAAAATTGTACATTGAAAAATGATGAACTAACTGAAGACGATAATGACTTCACGAGTGCTACCTGAATATTATAAATAGAGCTTTTAATGAAAATCAAATAAGTTTGAAAATGAAGTACCTGCATGCCTAACAGCTTGATGGAGCTCCAGGTTTTCGGCTTTCATGAAAATGGCTCCACATTCAGGACATGAGCAAATGCTTCCCCTGAGAGAAGGGTCTCTGGCGAAACCAAGAACAGGGTCAACCACCATTCTACACTCATAGCAGCCTGAGAATCTTCTGAAAGGCATTGCTCTGAAGGAACCACCAGCAGAGGAGATGTTTGAAGATGCAGAGAGTGAAGAAGAAGAGGTAGAGACAACTCCATTGAGTTCATGCAGAGGAGCCTTCATGGATCTGCTTGAAGTTTCATTTGTGCTGCTTGAGGAGCCCATTGAAGAAGCCCTTTTCTTGTGGACTTCAGGAGATCCTAGCTCAGGCCTGTGTGTGATTTTTGTGTTGCTGCACAATGAGCCAGAGCATCTCATCTTCTTGCATTTCTTGGCAGCACTCATTTCCTCCATGGATGCTAGTTGCTCATTTTGTTGTTTCTGTGGGTGATGTTTACCTTCTTGTTGTAGTAGCTGAACTGCTTGGTGATGTTTGCAAGTCAGTAAGCCTCTTACAACAGCCCAATAGGGTGGTTTGATCTCTGGCTTTTGCGGATTCTGGTTCTGGTTTTGATTCTGTTTCTTGCTCTTTTGGTGGGTTGGCTTGGTGGGTTTTCTTTGGCTTTTGAGTTTGGCCATTGTTGTAGACATGATGTTTGAGCGAAGCTGTTGCTGGGGTTTTGAGGATTTAGTTTCAGAGTTTCAGATGGGGTGCTTTCAGAGACATGATAGCTGAGAGGAGGGTGGGGTTGCAAAGGCCAAGGGAGCTCCTTTGGCTTTTGTAGAAAAGTGCTTCTGGATTAGGGTTATGTGGGGCTCTTGTATTTGTACAAGTGTTGCGGTTTATAATCAGTTAATTAATTCATAATTTGCACAATATAATTCGTTCTCCATAACTGATTTTTTTTACTAATTTACTCATTATATATTAAAATACTTTAAATCAGAAATAAGCAATAAAGATAGTAAAGTCAATTAACAAAATAAAAAATAAAAACAGAAATTCAATTATATGTAATGGAGACGTGGTGGGAGTTTCCACAATTTTTAACCACCTACACGGCTACACCACACACTCTGCAAAAAAAAAAAAACCCTGCACACGGCGTGTGCAGGCACTGCTAGTGTTAATGATGCGAGCATCCATTATTATCATACTGCTAGTAAATTAAGTCTTCCAAAATAGGATGACACTGTGGCTAGCTAACTTATCATCTCATTCATCTGACCTTGATGATCAACCAAGCCATATCTATTTGGATCAGTGTGACAAATCTATACTACATCCAAAATTACCAACATTCATTATTAAACAAGGTAAAATGCTAGAGTTTTGTTGCATAATAGTCAGTTGATGAATATGATGATCAAACGTTAATTATATGATAATGTTCTCTCCAAATTGAATTATCCATAAACAAACGGGGTCAATCTTAGCTTTTGTCAATCTCAGTGTGCTCCCAACTAACGATTATTGACCTTCTACTCGTTCGATGTGCAGTTACCTACACATCTTTAAACCAACTACTTTCCCTAATTTGTGCTTCGAGTGAAATTGTTACTCTAGTTAACTAGTGCAATTGTACGTCAAATGTGTAGATTATAATATACATATTGATGGGGATGCGATACTATTGCGAGCTCGTTTTCACAAAGCCAACAGCAATTTATGGCAAAGGCAGGTGACACCATAAACTAGGCTAAATTGTTAACCATTCTAACCCCAAGGAAAGACTTTTCTGGGGCAAAGCAAAGCGCACAATAAGGTAAACACACTAATTACACAATAATGGTGAAAAACTCAACTCCTTATGGGGAAAAAAGCTGCTTCATTTTGATTCCTTTTGCTCTCAAAATCATGCAATGCCCATATGCTTTGGAATAAAGCCATCTTCTATAATAAGCACCAAAATCTCAGTCACCCCACCATTAGGGTTTTACATTATTTAATTAAATCTGTCCATTGTTGCTTTTCATATTCCTAAGCTTTACCAGAGGATAGAAGAGCCTTTGCTTTGGTAACCGTTGTTAAGCGAGTACAAAGTATGGAGACTATGAGAATCACAGAGTTAGCAATTCAAAAATCAATGTGTAAAAGTGAAGCTATTGGATATTTGATCCTTTCGAATATTGTATTTAGAATCAGAAAGATGTTTGAGTGGGGGAAAAATGACAAGAAAACTTTGTGGGGAAATGCCTTAATGTAATGCCAAATAATACCAAGTAATTCCATTTCAAATTTAAATGAGCATATTTGATGCAAGTATCCAGATTCTGATTAGATTTAATCACAGATAGATGTTGGAAGTGTGTATCGTAAACAGCAAACAACCTGCGTGCAAGTTCAAATTTGGTATCCCACTTGATACTGAAAATTGTATTCCGATCTTGTCTTTTGAATGCGTTAGTGGTGGTGAGTTTGAATGATTGATGCATTATTGATGTATGCTTTTTTTGTTACATTGGGATCAAAATTTCATTTAGCTTAGTTCTAATTCTGAATCTTAAGAGTAAAGCCATAGCTTTTAACTTCAAAATTTCCAAACCCATCCTCAATTTTTGGTAGTCTTACATATTTTTTCTTGTTGAGATCACACGTCAAATTTAGTTGTAAGTTGACATACATTATTAACTAGATTTCTAGTAGTTTATAGCAATTCCTCCAAAAAACAACCATGATAATCAAATTTTCACCAAGTTGTTCGACTACGTGTAGTAAACTCCACATATTTGATATTACATGCATCGCATGGCAGCCTTGTCTTATCATTTTGATACTTTGCATCTATAGCTGAACAACATTTTCTTGTTTGTTGGGTTAGTGAACTACTTATTTTCTTGTTTGTTGCAAGTCATAATCAAGCCATGAGCAACTTTCTATATTCTCTATACAATACCATCCCTAAGTCACTCTAGATACGTAAACCCATGGATCCCTATATATCTGAAGAAAAATAAATCAATACAAAAGACGAATATAATAGTTGAATTTCATTCAAAACAACCAGAAAAGAAAAAAAATGCAGATCATCTAAATGGTGGTTACTCGTCAACGGGCCGGGGTCGGCCCATTCATAGCGGGTTTGGACCGGGTCGGGTAGGGCCTTACTATATTTTTAAATAATAACGGGTCGGACCGGGCTTTATTGTAAATCGAATGATTCAAGTCCTTCCATATAAAGCGGACCTTGCGGGGTTTTTTCGGCCGGGTCTTGTGGGGTTTTTTTTATAAATAAATCTTTAAAGAAACTAATTTTTTATAAATCTATATTTATATATCATACACTACTCTAATAGCTAAATCTAAAGCTATTGATTTTCCTTATTCTCCTGCAAATATGTCGATTGTAGTGTAGGGAAATAAGGGTCTCCCGCAGAGGATTAAGTTAAACTAAAAACTTCAACAAAAGTCACAAAATGTGACTACAGTTCCTACTGAATAGCAGTAGAAAAACAAACTAAAAACCTAACCAAAACAACCTAGAAAACACAAAAATTTACAGAAACGTACTAGACACACAAGGCTTCCAGTACAGAAAAATTGGTGAATTTTGGAGTTGATTTACTGTATTAAATAAATACGTCAAAACAGAGGACAGACAGAAAACGAAACTGAGACAGGTTTGAGATTGGTTGATATCCTTCCTTTTGCTCTTATTTCTTTCCTTGTTTCGGAAAATCTAATAAACATAAAAACAACTAAATTAACCAGAAAATAAGATAAACTAACAAAGTAAATATGAGAATTAACAACATTATTATCGCATAATTATGCTTCTATCACACTCCAAAGAAAAATCTCTATTAATTCAAAGAAACTGGGAAAACTTTACCGTTGGATGCGATTATTACAATAAATTATGAATGTAGTTAAAAATTTAGTCAATTTCACCATAGTTTCGAACTCGATTGAATTGGTCAACTGTAGTCACTTGTATGTTTTCTTGGTTGACCGATGGCGTGACGACAGCGAAACGTGATTATTTTTTCACATCACGTTTGTAAATATTTCATTGATGGATGTGGTTGGACATAAGATAAAAATTTTAATTTTAATTACAAATACGTTAGCCTAGACCAGTTTTCCTCCTAAAGTTGTATGACTTATACATTGCATTTAAATTGTTGAGGTCTATTATAAAGCAACCATGAAGTATAAGATTAATTTGGAGAAACCAACCACTCGATTGAGAGATTGTAATGTTTTATGGTGGTTGTAAAAAATTTAGCCAATTTAGTTCTCGTTTCGAATTCGATCAATTAGGTCAAACTTACTTACTCTTATAAACCTATATTTATATATCATACACTCCAAAGAGCAACCTCTATAAACTAAAATAAAATGAAAAAACCGACCGTTAGATGTGATTACTACAATAAATGATGAGTGTCGTAAAAAATTTAGCCAATTTCACTATATTTTTGAGTCCGATCGAATTGGTCAACCGTTGTCACTTGTGTGTCTTCTTGGTTGACCGATGACATCACGACGCAAAACGTGCTTATTTTTTCACATCACATATGTAAATATTCAGTCAATGGATGCGTGTGGACATAAGATAAAAATTTCAATTTTAATTACAAATACGTTAGCCTATACTAGTTTGCCTCCTAAAGTTGTATGATTTATACATTGCATTTAAATTGTTGAGGTCCATTCTAAAGCAACCATGAAGTGGAAGATGAATTTGGAGAAACCAACAGCTCGATTGAGAGATTGTAATGTTTTACGGTGGTTGTAAAAAATCCAGCCAATTTAGTTCTCGTTTCGAATTCTATCAACTAGGTCAAACTTACTTACTCTTATAAACCTATATTTATATATCATACACTCCAAAGAGCAACATCTATAAATTCAAATAAAATGAAAAAACCAACCGTTTGACGTGATTATTACAATAAATTATGAGTGTGATAAAAAATTTAGCCAATTTCACCATATTTTCGAATCCGATCGAATTGGTCAACCATTGTCACTTGTTTTTTAGAATATATATGCACATATTCTCTATAAAAGTATGAGAACTTCCACACACACACACACACACATATATATATATATAAACACACACACACACACACACACTCATCTATATCTATATCTATATGTATATATAAAAACACACACATACATACACACACACACACACACACACACACACACATATATATATATATATATATGATTTTTCTTAGGTAAAGATGTCCTTAGTTTTTCTTAGGTGCGGATTTAGTGTTTTCACCCACTTTCCGATCATATTTTCACATCTTAACCGTTCAGTTTTTAGAGCCTAATGTATAGATCTCCCCTGAAAAATTTCAGCCAATTTGGTGATCGTTAAGACATTCAAAACTGCAATTTACACGAACGGACCGAATCTGTCGAACCGGAACCGTTCGTATTTATAATGGTAAATTGCAGTTTTGGATACCTTAACGATCACCAAATTGGCTGAAAATTTTCAGAGGTGATCTATACATTAGGACCTAAAAACTGAACGGTTAAGATGTGAAAATGTGATCGGAAAGTGGGTTAAAACCGGAAATCCGTACCTAAGAAAAACTAAGGAAGTCCTTAGCCAAGAAGAACTATATATATATATATATATATATATATATATATAAACGTAATTAGAACTTCCACACACAGTTGGTTTATATACATACAAAGAATATATCTATTAACCACTGAATTAGTTATACAGTATATGTGTCTTCCACTTAATTAGAACTTCCACTTACATATATATAAACACACACATATCTATATATATATATATATATATATATATATATATAAAACACACACACACACATATATACATATATATAAGCGCACGCACACGCACGTGTGCGTGTGTGTATATATAAAAACACACACACACACATACAGTCCGGCTACACTAAGGACGTCCTTAGTTTTTCTTAGGTACGGATTTTCGGTTTTCACCCACTTTCCGATAACATTTTCACATCTTAACCGTTCAGTTTTTAGGTCCTAATGTATATATCACCTCTGCAAATTTTCAGTCAATTTGGTGATCGTTAAGCTATCTAAAACTGAAATTTACCATTATAAACACGAACGGTTCCGGTTCGACAGATTTGGTCCGTTTGTGTAAATTGCAGTTTTGGATACCTTAATGATCACCAAATTGGCTGAAATTTTGCAGATGGGATCTATATATTAGGCTCTAAAAAATGAACGGTTAAGATGTGAAAACACCAAATCCGTACCTAAACCTTAGGTAAGGACATCCTTACCTGAGAAAAATCTCATATATATATATATATATAAGGGGAGTGAAAATTTGCACTTCCCTTTTTTGTAAACTACTGTCACGTCCCGAATTTTAAAATAAAAATTTAAAATCTGAAACATGAATTACCACAATTCAAAATAATCATCCTGAAAATTTATTTTTCTTAACAACCTCACTACACAAATTTAATCTTAAATCCCAACTTTAGGTTCGGTTAATTATTACAACTCACTCAGAAATTAAATTGTAAAGCTCTAAATAAGCATAACAAACCTCACAACTTAAATGAACTCAAATAAATGCTGCAACTCCTAAGCAGCACGGTCGCCTTCCTGGTTATCATGACTTGCAGAAATGTCCGCTACACCATTTGAATAGTATATTGGGATTGCAACAACACAAAACCCGGTAAGCTTTTGAAAGCTCGTATGAGTAAAAGAAATAACGGTTAATTAATTAAATCATAATGATTTTCACCAAAGTCAACACCCAACACATTCCACTTCCACAAAGAACCAACAATCTCACAATCAATCACTAAATCAACAAATCAACACAAAACCTAAACTCACATCTTTCTTCTCAAAACCCCGAAATCGTATTTATAAAAATACGGTATTGAGAGACTAGAGCTCTAACTGAATCGTAGCCCGTCATCTGGTCCAGGTTATGGCATCCGACATATTTATCTTTATCGTATTTCATCAATATGTATAAGTATATACATATCTAGAACGTTTGATACTCGTACTTAATCTAGCCTCATTACTCGACAAGGGTTGTGGCATCCAACTCACTCAACCAATCGTATCTCATCATCCACCTAGGATTAGAGCGTCCGATTTCCCCCATACCGGTCACTACGTTGACCTTAAATCCATAATGAGCACACAATATGTTTTCACACAATGAAATCAACTCATCCAAGATACACAATATTATTATGAAATTTAAGCATTCGAAATATAATCCAAATCATTATTCCAACTCAATCATATCATCACTCAACAATACACCAACCAATATATATATTCCACGTAAATATATATATACGTAATCATCCACTCAGGGATGACCACTAATACCATCTATAGTCCACACAGGAAAATCGTGAAATTCATCTGTATAATTAAAAATTCATCTTACTTACCTGTGGATCGTAGTTGATCAAGTCCATGTGATTTTAAAAACAAATATTTAATCCATAAATATTTTTCACACAAATTACGACAAAATAAATAAATTAAAAGCACTCGGTTCGTAATATGAACCACGTGAGTTTTACTCACCTCAAAACTTCCACTGCGTCTTCAATTAAGTTACAAATCCCACAGAAACAGCTCAAGTACAACCCGTCAATCACCTAATCAAATATGACTTGAATTTAGCCAATAATTCCAAAACATACTTAAATTACCATTCAACGGTCCGATTCTAAATTATAAGAAAATCCGACGGACGGATTCTCATGAATCGCCTCCGTAATCATCGTTTTGCAATTATTACGAAGATCCAACGGTCGGATCTTCACCCATGACCATACAAAGCTACTGGGACAGTCATATGATCATCATATCAAAAATACAAGTCCATCGGACGGTCCTAACTTCACAGATCACAAATCTAACGATCGAAATCGATTGAAATCTAAAAATTCGTAACTAAATCATACGATATCCAAAAAATGCGTATAATATGTCAAAATGATCGTATTGAAATGTAGAATCTTAAAATGTATATAAATATATTTTTGACCCCCGGAGTTGGCCGGAAAGGGATGTCAAAGTTAGTGGTAGAGCAGCCGCCGACCTCCACAAATGGTATCGGGGCCGAGCTTTTCCCTTCGTTTCATCATTTTGAACAACTTTCATGACTAGCACGAGATCAGAAAATAACGGGAAGAGGTCGAAATGTACCAAAACCGTCGTGGTGGCCGGAAATTTTCCAGAAACCTGTGGTGCTCCGATCCACGTAAGAACTCCAACAACTCGACTCGATCCCTTCTTGAGACTTCTTCAGGAACTCAAGGCGAGTTCACCAAGCCAAGAATCATAAGAAATGGTAGTCTGAAACTCGAGATATCTGGATTTGAAGGTGGTTTTCGATCTAAATCGAGGTGAGCTACGACGAACGTGAAATCGTTATACCCAGGTCCGATTCTTTTTGTGCTTGTTCAGAAACTTGATAGGAGTCTAATGAGCTAAGAATTAAGAGAAATGATGATCTGTAGCTCGAGATGTCGAGATCGAACCAAACCTTCTATTTTTTATGAAGAGAATGAATCTTTTTATCGAAGGATCCGAAAAAAATGGGTCCGGACCTCCTGCGGGAATACGGCTCAAACAGAAACACCCCAATACTATAGTTCTAACGGATGTGTGGAGATCCACTACCACACTTTCCTCGCTTTCTCCCTCCTGTTGTTCGAGTTTTAACCGGTCGGGGCTTCCCGCCGTTGCTGCCGGCCGTATCGCGGCGCAAGGCTGCCTCTGGCAGCTGCGCAAGGTACAGGCGAGCACAAAGGAAGTGGCCTGGTGCCTTAAGATGGCCTGTGGAGCGAGAGAGAGCACGGTGAAGCCGTGCTCTGTTTTTCGGTGGTTTCAGACGAAAGAGAGAGGAAGATGAACAGTCCGAAAGAGGAAAAAGGCTGGGAGAAAAAAAAAAAAAAGTTTCCAAAAAAAAAATTAGTGTTTTTTCTTTATATACCAGTTTTGAAAATTTCTTCTAAATGCGATAACTAAATCAGAAAAAAAATCCGATCTTTGTGTTCCGCATATGTACAAACTCGTATCGACGAGCTCTACAACTTTCATGAAGGAAGTTTTCTCAAATTTTGTACTTATAAAAAGTCAATTTCTTAAATCGAACATTTCGAGCTTTTCGTTAAAACAATTGTTTCGGAACTTCGATAATTCTAAAAAATGAAATATTTCGAACAACATTCGTGAAATTATACGATATTTGTTCCACATAATTACACGAAATAAAAATGAAAAATTGTAGTTATTACAACTACACCCCCTTCAGTTTTTTAATAATATTATCCGCAATATCTTTAAGCATTTCCCAAAATACCTGGAGTCCGATTTTTTTCTTTTCTTTTTTGGGTCTTTTCTTACTCTCTTTCTCTCCTCTCTCTCTCTCTCCTCTCTCTTTCTGTCTCTTCTTCCAAACCACAACAAAACTTTTCTCTCTTTCTTCTCCAAACAAAGACACTTCTCCTGTTCTCCACTGTGACCCACATTCCCTTCAGTGCTCCTTTCCAATTCTCCAGCATAATTCTCATCCTCTTCTTCCTTTACTCACCGGTCATCAAATCACTTCCTCTCTTTCCTCTCATCCAAACCCCTAGCTCTCTTTGAATCTTCAGACTCACCCACACCGCCACCTCTACCCTCACTCATCTCCCTCTATTTCCTCTTATGCCTCCTCTCCACCATATCTTCTTCCTCCTCCGTCCTCTCCCACTTCACTTCGCCATGCCTGGACCTTTCTCTACTCCCTTCCTTCACTCCCCATATATAAACACACACACACACACACACACATAAAATAATTTACGGGCTTTTACGGGCCGGGTCTAGCGGGTTTTTGGCTGGCAGGATCAGGTTTTTGCGGGCTTTTCGACGGGCCTCAATCGGCCTACCGAGACGGACTTTTATGAGCTTTTTGATGGGTCGGGCCCGACTTTTGGTCATGCGGACCTCCATCAGCCCACTTGATTCGTGGGCTTTTTGATGAGGCCTGCACCAGACAAACTGTGATGTTAATTATGATTCAATTCAATATCGTTATGACTTCAATCTGTTATGCGCTCGTGCATTTTAATTTTCATTAACTCGATAAACAAGAAACAATTATTCAACATGGGGATAAATTGGGCCCCCGCAAACCCGTACTTACATGTAGTTGTGGAATGTGTGGGCTAGCCCACAAAACATAATTCCAAATCCAGTGGGTATTGGCCCAATGAAAGGCCCAATTAAGGGATAGAAAGCAAGAGCGGCATTAGGCCCTGTGTTTCAAAATCGCAGTGTTCCCCCTAAAGCAGCGTGAGGTGGTTTCAGTGAGAGAGCTCTCGCTCTGTCTGCATGGAGATTTAAAACCCTAACCACCATGCTCCCCCGACCTCAATCTCTTCCCGCCATTTCAGTATTCTCCTCGAATACCTATTTTGCCCTCCTCCCCCCATAGAAATGCCACTTAGATCCGGCCATGGACAGGGACGCCCGGAATTTGATGCGTCCGATCAACTCCGACTTCACTTCGTCGTCGTCGTCTTCCTCTAATTCCGACCTTTTCCGCAGCGTTCAGGCAGCGCTTAAGCGCCACCGCCCTCTAGGTACCTCTCTCTCTTTCACTCTCTCAAGGTTTACGCAGGAATTAGGGTTGTTGAATCTGAATTGAATTTGGGGTTGGATTCGTGATTCGAATTTAGAGCTTTTCTGGTTCGGGTTCAACTGTGAATATACCTTAATATAGTCTAGAACTTGGATTACTTGTGCCTTTGTACTTGTTTTGGCTAAAACCCCAAATTCTGATTTGGGGCTTCAAGAAAGTATGATTGTTTGGCTGTTTGCTAAAGCTGTTATCACAGACTATCTGAATCGGAACATATCTGTTTATACGAATGATAATGTGAGATACAATAAGACTAAGGGATTAATTTTTAGTTCTTTGGAGTTTGATGGGTGAAATGCGTCCTATATTCCTTAAGTGCTGATTTTCGTGGAATACTCACCAGAGACAAGCATAAGGCCTAAGCGCATGTTGGCTCCCCGAAGAGAAGGAACTAAAAGTTCAGCTTCAAGTGTGGCTGTCGTTGACACAAAGAATTCGCGAGATGTAGCTACGCAGGGTCAGGATAATACTGCAAAGGAATCAAGTGTGCAGCCACACGACATGCCTACTAGTGCCAAGGAAACTCAGGAAGATGCATGTGTTACGGCAATTTCCAATTCAAGTAGTATCACCCACACGTTTGATGAGAATTTAGATGTGCCCATAGATCAAACTAAGCCTGACATTGGTGCTTCCTGTCATTTTGAGTCGCAAGGGATTGATGCTCAAAAGAAGGTCCAATTTTCAATTGGAACTGGTGCTTCTTCCCTGGGTAAGATTGCCATACTTGTTTTGACTATGCTGGTTTTGATTTCTGTGATTCTTAGGCAGCTCTGCTTGACATTGTCAATTTTTATGATTATTGTTGATGCTGTGTGCAAAATACTATTTTGAATTTGTTGCTGTGCTTCGAATATTTTTCCCTTCTATCAACATGCAGGGGCTGATGATAATATGGCCACTCAATCAGAGACCTTATCATCTCATATGCGTTCACTTGCATTGACAGAAATGGAGTGGGTTTCTACTAGTCAAGCAGAGGCATCAGCTGTCATAAATCATGATTCAAAGCATCAGAATATTCTGAATACAGAACCTGATAGCTGTTTGAAGTCTGATGGTGGGATTTCCTTGTTAGCAAATAGAAAAACTGCCGCTCAAGATCAGTTGCATCAATTCAGGAACTTCTTAAGCCAGCCTATGACTCAATCCTCAGTTGTTGGGCCATCATGTGCTACTACAACGTCTGTCCATGCTACTTCAGCACCCATGTCAACAACTTATTGTTCTAGTTTGCATAGTGGTTATCATGTGCCAGTAGAACCCTTGAAGGATTCTAATGTAAACCCTCAACCATCAAATGCTCCTTTAAGGGGCACCAGTGCAATGTCCAATCCCCAGATAGCTGTTCCAGCCCAACCTTCTACCTCTGCGGTTGATACCCAAAACGAAGGTAAGGAATATGGCCTTTCTAAGGAGCAAAAAGGCTGCAAGCTGTCAGAGAGTGAATATCAGGAAAACCCTTCTCTTGCCGATGTGAAGCATACTGAAGCTGAATCGTATGCAGGTGATGTTGCCAATGCACGATCTCAGGTTACTTTGCCCCCAAATTTATGTTCTGATACAAAGTCAGAGCCTTCAAAATCAGAAAAACAAGAAAAGGCTGCAAGTGGTAAAGTTGTTCCAGCTCCTCGTAAAAAAAATAAAGATTCTGACTTGTTTATCAAAGTAAATGGGAAGCTCTATCAGAGGCTTGGAAAAATAGGTAGTGGAGGCAGCAGTGAGGTTCACAAAGTTATATCATCAGACTGTACAATCTATGCTCTTAAGAAAATCAAGCTGAAAGGGCGTGACTATGCCACTGCTTTTGGTTTTTGTCAGGAAATCGAATATCTGAATAAGTTGAAAGGGAAGAACCACATCATACAGCTTATAGACTATGAGGTACTTAACTTTCAACCTGACACTGTTCATTTAATAACATTTGGATCATTGTACATTTACAGCATTGAGATATCGTAAACCTTTCCAATTCAAACTTTGATATATGAGGACCTAAGATGCTAGTAAAGTCAAGCTGAAATTGCTTTTTAAGATTCAACTTTGAGTTTTGGTGGTGAACTTGATCTCAACATGGCCAAAACTATTGTTAGTCCAAATAATGGGATTTAGAAAAGATTTTGTTTTAATTTTTTTGTTTTTTTTTTTGTTTTGTTTTTTTTTTGTTTTACAAGATTACCTCAGTGCTTTGAGCAACAGGTGGCCAAATGGTGGTCGGTACTTGAGCAAAATGAATAGCCAAAGAGGGTTGGAAGGAGGTTGAGGTGGCATTGGGGTTGTCCTAGTGTGCTTAGGTGGCTGATTTGGTTCTTCAGCAAGCAAAAGAAAGCATGCTGGAAAAATGACTCCATATTAATGGGGGAAATGATTAGCATTGTGTCTACATTTAATCCAGTGAATTTTGTGGCTTACATTCTTAGTGGAACAAGGTCTTATACATTACCTGTGATATTGATGACCATGTTAGGATATTTTCTATGTGATGGACGTTAGTAGTGCTTACAGTTGGAAATCCTAGTGATCTTATCTGTAAATCTCAGTACTATATTATACTATTGTAGTTAGCAAGGGACGCAGACTTAATTCGTTTAGGACATTTTTCCTTTCTCGTTCTATAATTAGTTTGGGTGCTATCAGTTATTGTTTTGCCATATTCTCAATTAACTTTCTTATTTTCTAGGTTCATATTTGCTAATGTGCTTTCTAGTTCTACTTTTGAAAATATATTCTAATACATACTATTATTCTTAGGTGACAGATAAGGCTTTACTGCATGCAGTATTGAGTGGCTCCATAAATAATAAGGATGGCAGAGTGAAGGATGATGGGTATATATACATGGTACTTGAATATGGAGAAATTGATTTGGCTCACATGCTGTCCCAGAAGTGGAAGGAAATGGATGGGTTGAAACAGACCATAGATGAGAACTGGCTACGATTCTACTGGCAGGTTATTGAGCTATAACTTATTCTGGCTCATTTATAATTTTATGCACTACTTTGTGTTTTTATTTTTAAAAGGATGATTGTCTAAAAGGTTCCACCTTTTTTTTTTTTTTTTGTTCTAAAGGTTTGATGATTAGGTAGTTCTTCTGTTTATGTAGTGACTTTGTTTTGTGACATTCCATTCTTTACTGAAAGGGCCAAACTAACACATTTAAAGTGGTTGAATTTCACTTTCTTTCTGGGAATTGCATATATGTGGTTTGGATAATTGACATTTGAATGTTCTTATATCTGCGCAGCAAATTCTTCTGGCAGTCAGCACCATACATGAAGAGCGAATTGTGCACTCCGACTTGAAGCCAGCTAATTTCCTGCTTGTTAGAGGCTCTCTTAAGCTGATTGATTTTGGGATTGCTAAAGCTATAATGAGTGATACAACCAACATCCAACGGGATTCTCAGGTTAGGCTCTCTTTTCAATGTAAATTAGTATTCTCTGGATCTACTGTCTGTTCTTGTCTGTTAATAACAGTCAAGAAAAATGTATTGTGTTTCTTCCCCTTTCGAGCGAATGAGCAAATAGATATTCTCCATATGGATGGTTTCTCATTTTATTGTTCCTCAATGTTCTGTTCAAGCGGATTTGGCTTTCTGACTAAGCATGGTTTGTTGGGGTCATGGATAGCTACTATATGTGCTTTTGCTTAGCTTTTCTGTAATCTACTCTGCAGGTGGGTACTCTAAGTTACATGTCTCCAGAGGCATTCATGTGCAATGAGACTGATGCAGATGGAAACACTATCAAGTGTGGCCGGCCATCAGACATTTGGTCCCTTGGTTGCATCCTTTATCAGATGGTATACGGGAGGACCCCATTTGCAGACTACAAGACCTTCTGGGCCAAGTTCAAAGTTATAACAGATCCTAACCATCAAATTGCATATGAAGCAGTCCCTAACCCTTGGCTTCTGGACCTTATGAGAAAGTGCCTTGCCTGGGACCGCAATGAAAGATGGAGGATCCCTGAGCTACTTCAGCACCCTTTTCTTGTTCCCCCAGTTCCAACCCAGCCATCTTCTCATGATCACAGCTGCAAATTGCTTCGACTTATTGGCCAAAATTGTACCAGTGATTCTGAAACGTCGAAGCTTGTTTGTCAGCTTAAGCAACTGCTTGAAGACCCTTTGCCATCCACAACGTCTCAGTTATTAACATCGCGTGACCAACAATGTACATTGCTCTCCCAAGTGTCAAAAGTTTGCCTCCAGCTCCAGGAACACTTACAGAGAGATAAATAGGTGATGGTCCAAGCCTATGATCAGCCACCCTTATTTTTGGTGGTCAAGATGTGTGCTCTTTTTAGCTGCTTTAGGGTTAGGGAATTCATGCCTGGTTGGTTACATATCATTGTTTCTATCTTTTTGTAATGATATGTAATCCCGCTGTGTTATATTGTTTTGGTTAAATAGAATCGAAGACAGAGGGATTGTTGTGTCGTGTGTTTTGTCCCCAGTAAATCATTCAGGATAAATATGAAACTGTATGCAGCACAATCTGTGGAAGATTTTGTAAACAAAAATGAAATGTGTAATGAGTACTAAACTAACTATTGTTCTAGTGAATTTTTTTTTTTTATCGATTTGTTACATTAGGTCTAAAGTTTGATATCAAAAGAAAACTAACGAATGCAAGGTCAGTTTCTCAGTGGTTACACTCCTAATGATCAAAATATCATTGTTTAATTTGTTGTTTTAATTTCATTTTTTGTTTATCTAATTTCTATATTTAATTATTTAATATGGAAGAAGATGAGCTTCTGGCAAAATCAATATTAAAACCGGAGTTTAACGGCAAAAAGCGTATGGTGAACAGAAATATATTAGTACGAGAAAATAAAAGACTATTAATTGTCATTCAAGGATAATGCATATCTCATGATTAGCATTTACAACAATATCTCAAAGACAAGTAACATCCCATTGCAAAAGAAGAACTATACTACATCATCTAACTCCTCATAATTGTTGAAACCTGCAAGTCACAAGGCCATATGAGGCCACAAAAGACAGATAACAACACCTGCAGAAAGTAATCTTCAATAAAACTGAGACTGGATGATACTCATTGCTATGTTAAAACCTGCACAACATTATTATTTTTTTTTAAAAAAAAGCAAATAAAAATAACTAGTGCTTAAACCCGGGGGATGCTGCAGGTTTTTTTTTCCTCCATGAAAGCCTGTAAGAGAAGACAAAGGACAGAGAAGCTACAGATCCAATATACTCTAAAGAACCTGCAAAACCAAAAGTAAAAAGAAGATATGTTACAAATAATCCACATACATACGCATAGCATTTATGTTTTTTCAATCAGCAATATAAAGTAAAACATTCAGTTTGAAGCATAAAGTTTATGCACTCTATTGGTACAATGAGATTTCTTAAAAGATATTATTTCACACAGCTTATCCTACTAATTTCTATGGTACGATGCTATCGAAGAACATAACTTCATCAAATTGGCAATGCCATCGAGCATAATAAACTACAAACACCCAATAGGTAATTCTTCGTTGGCTTGAAAATAAAGATGCTTCTTGGTTCTACTTTCATAAACAATTCTAGACGCAAACCATTTTGAATAATTATAAACTGACTTTGGAACAAATAAGTAAAGTAAACTTTTGACACCCAGATTTCTGTTATGAACACCCAAATAGCACAGAAACAAAGAGGGAAGAAGACAAAGGTTTAGCTCTCAGTTAGACACAGATAAGTACCAAAATGATTTCAAAAGATAAAAAGAATTGAAAAGGATATGGTGGAAAGTACTGAAGCTGAAAAATGAGGCAGAAAATTGTTTGAGTCTGCAGGGTAAATAGGGGAGTTGCCTCTTCAGATATTGGTTTGGCATTGGTTTGAAAAGCAGTACATATACATACAGACACAAAACTCTATATATGGGAGAGTTTGAGTATGATAAACAGTATGAAACCGCTATAAATACCTTAAATTTGTTATTAATGGAGACAACAGATTACACAGATGTATTCATACTGTTTGAGTCTGCACAGTAAGTAGGAGAGTTCCCTTTTCAAATTTTGATTTGGCATTGGTTTGAAAAGCAGTACATATACATACAGACAGATTTATTTCTAAATTACAAAATGATAGTATGTGCTGCTGGTAGTATTCAATATATGATGCATTTGCAGGTCAAATGGCTCATAGACATACCCTGGTAAAGAAAACAAATATGCATTAGGCATTTTTTTAATTTCAGGCCACAAATTAAACCATAACATCACCAAGGTTTTGCGCCAATTACCAGAAGACACCATATGAAGGGCTATCTTTGGTAATAACTGTTGGAAACAGATTCCAACCATACAGCCAAAAACTTAAATAATCTTGATTACCTTTGCATTCATTATTTCACCCAAAAGCAATCAACCATTTATATGTTAGATATTATCTATCATTCTAATGATACTCCAGCAGACTAAGTTATGTTGAAGCTACTCCATTTCCAGGAATGCCTTCATACAATGGACAAAGGATAATAAAATTCAGTCCATGCACAATAGGCATAATGTAAAATCACTATTTCCCACCTAGAAACCTTATCAGAGGTATCTGCAGCTTTAGGTTTGTATCAAATCATTTGTATATTGAACACGTATCATTGCGACATAGATAAATACTCAACATAATCAGAAAGTTCAATCAAATTGTTAAACTCTTTCTCAGACTTGCATATAGAAACCAAAACATTTATCCTAAAGATTTGTTTAACAAATGAGAAAAAAGTTATCATTATTTTTTTTTTTTCATAATTAGAAGCGATAGGAATCACCACAAACCTAATTCCTGGATATCCACTTTATCAAGAACAAATTTATAAATCCCAGATATACCAATATAACCTTTGACTCAATCTTTGGACATTGTTATCTCCTTCAATCCAGCATGTTTTAATTCGACAAGAGAGTTCAAACAGAAGAGTAAGAGACTATCAATCACCTGCTTAGTTCAGATCACCTTGTTTTGCTTGTTCAGACCCTTCACCTTCACCTTCACTGAAAAGAACAAAGTTGAATATATGAGACTTAAATCATAAAAAAAAATTGAAAGAATAGAACAGTTAAAAGAATGTTGAAATAGACAATTACGAAATTTGCCTGCTTGCAATTTTCCCCTTCATAGGAAGGACTTGTTGCTGCCTCCGAACAATCACCGGATCACCATCAAGGAGACCAAGGTTGGCTACACATATAGCCGCTATAAAGTCGCGGGGCATACCAGGAATTTGAACCCTTTTTCCCGTGTTTTTCTCTGTATCATACCAGAAAAGGTTTCCATCGGTCAAATCGGATTCATCATGAAAAAGAACCCTTTTACCATTGTTTGATAAGACCAAAGGTGTGCAATACTCAAATGTCCAAGTCACAACCCCCTCCATAATAGTATACAAATGAGTCCAAGATTCAGCCACTCCATATTCCTTCATTTCCCACACATCATGTTGCTCTAAGTCATGAAAAACACCGATGCAGAGCTTTCCATTCAAGACTTCCAAACCCATTGCCAACTGGACCTCAAATGGGGTGGGAAACTCCCTGAAAATTTCTTTTTCAAGATCAAGAGTTAGAACTCTTAGAACGTAGGAAGGTGATTCAAGTTTCCCGAACCAATGTAGAGCACCCTTTAGTGGAACGGCCCGTGATGAACTCCATGTGCAAGACAAGCTTTCTATCTTCTTCCAAGAGTTGGATTTGAGACTGTAAACCTTCAACACCGAACCCACTATAGCCCTTTTATCAATTTCAAGTTCCACAATTCGAACAACTTTGTAGTCATCATTGGATATATCATTATCCAAACCCATACTTGGGCTCTCTGGCCTTGGTACCTGCTGGCACCTCGAAGCCTGCGGAGGGAATTCTCTTGAATTTCTGAATGGAGGGGATTCCAAATTGCCAGATCTCGATGATAATATATGTTCCGTATGCAAACCAACCCATCATAGTATCCCACTATCTCTGTCTCTCTCCTAGAATGTGTTAAGGGTTGTGCAATCTTGAGAGCATTGCTGAATGTGTCTCTCCCATAAAAGGCACATTGAAAGAAATCTGTCCCCTCTTGCTCTGGGTCTGTCTTTGCCTTTGCCGTTACAAGCGTTCTGTAACTTTTGGTTTCCTGAGACCTCTTGAGGTGAGCCTTGTAGAACTGTTCGCTGCGAATTAAACCATTCCACGACTTCAAAACACACAGACATCTAATCAATTCTTTGGGTGACAGCCGTAAAAGAATGTCTTCGACAATCCCAGATGGCAAGCTGCGAAGGAGCCATTTCTCACTATGAATTCGAACCCTAAACCCTAATAACAAAAACAGAGAGTAGATCTAAACCCAATGCCCGTCTCTCACGAAACTCCCCCCTAAACCCTAAACCTCCATAGCACCACAGAAATGATAACAATTGCAGAAAAGCCTAATCCACGCTCTCTTCTCCAGTGTTCATCCGCAAATGGCTTACCACGATTTTGATTGAAGGGCACCGAGGGGTTTCTATTAGGCTGGCCCGTTTAGACTATTTCAATTACTCTTTTTTACTCTAGAAATTAGATTTGCTTACGGGAAATTGAATTACGATGAGTTATCAAGTTTAATATTTTCTTTTACCTTATAAAACAAATTTGTACCGGTTATCGAAACACCAAATAACGGACTCATACTTTACACGTTGAATTTCTTTTTTTCTTCTTTCGACATTCTCAACTTTCACGCATTCGGTCTAGGTCCTGTGGTGATAGGAGTGCTGGTGCCGTGAAAATGATGAAAGTATCGATTAAAGTTTGGTGTTAGTACTAGGATTGTCAGAAGATCCTTAGACGGCCACCCATTAGCTCACTATTGTGGTCAAATGTCTCGATTATTTCTATTTTTGGTTAATCTGTCTCATCCAATTGTCAAATTTTGGTCTTGTCGTTGAATTTAATGGCATGTTAATCTTTATCTTTCCTCTTTTGACTTTCAAGTGAGGATATTAAATAATAATTTTTCTGTAGTGATTAATAAGCAATTGAAGTCGCAGTCTCTAATGGGTGCTCTAATTGTAGTTAACTTATAGTTACAGATTATGAAATAAAATTTATTTTGATAAAAATAAAATTTGACTATAATGGAGTTTACATGCAAACGATACGCTAATGAAATATGTAACGGCATAGTTAGTTATAAGCATTCTTGTAGTTATCGATTATGAAATAAAAATTGCTTTGGTAAAATAAAATTTGACTCTAATGCAATTTAGATGCAAAATGACTCGTTAATGGGATGTATAACGACATAGTCAATTATAAGCATTTTAAATGCAACATTTTGTCCTTCTATTTTTATAGATATTGCTGTTTATATTCTCAGAGAGAGGGAGAGAGAGCGCAAACGACGAACAAAACTCTAGCAACCAATCTATGACGTTTTATTTTTTAATTTACATGAGAAAACAAATTTAACTATATTGAAACAAATTGAACAAATTTAACTAGAGGAAAAACTGGACTTGTTAGCTAACTTCTGAAAAGATAAGAACTACACCATCTCTCTCTCTCATCCTCCGATCTGTACACACATTCTCTTTCTGCCATGGAAGTTCCAAAATCGGAGGACGAATCCCACCTTTTCACTTGCTCCATTTTCCTTTGTACGCCTCGTATCTAAAATCACCTCCACCTCAACCTTTAACCGCGAAGCTTGGTGGCTTTGAACGACGGTGAGATCAATTTTGGGAAGCCGAGCAAGTATAAATCTACAGTGGAGTAGCTCGACTTCGAGTGCAGCGTTTTGATGATGAGGCAACCTCAAAGACTTTCAACTTAAACGGATCAGAGGAAAGATTGGTCTTGTCAGCCAGGAACAAGTGTTGTTCGCATCGAGCTTCAGGAAAAATATTTTTATGGAAAGGATGTAACTTCTGAAGAGATAAGAGCAGCATTAGTACTTTCCAATGTCTTGGATAATAATTCATATATATATATATATATATATGAAAATTACTTGTTATAAAAGTCCAATTTAGTGTTGACTAATCCAACTTCATGTTTTGTAGAAAATCTTGACCAGAGGAAAAAAAGTGAAATTCCGGTGAATTTTCCATGCACCACTTTTGGCAGCACAAGTAATTCGTGAAGCATTCCCAGAAAAATAGGAGTTTAAATGGAGCAATGATGCTAAAGATGCAGTTTGATCATTTCTTTGGCCAAAAATTACAAGGGAAGTCCATAAGAATCGTTCTGCAGAATAGTTGCTGTAAAGTAGAAAACTACAGTTCAGAATCAGCTTATTGAAAACAGTTTTGAAGAACTTTTCTTGAAACCTTCCAAGTGGACTCTTGTAGAAAGGCTAGCATACCTTAAAGGCATGATGTTGCAGTACAACATGAGCGCAAGAGCTGGTCAGAAATGTCATCAAGGCAGCGGGAATTAATGCTCAACGTAAGCTTCTCAAGTGGGCAGAAACTATCAATTTTTCCTGAAGCTTTTTTTAGAGATCTTTTCCGATGAATTACTTGGAGTTTTTCTTGAAATTTGTGAATCATTATAAAAAGAAATGATGTTATAGAGTATGTAGGAGTCAAGAACCATCCAAAAACATGGCAATAGTAAGCCAAACCTAGTCCAAGAAGGAAACTTCAGAAGCAGAAATCAAATCCTAATCAAATAAGGGTAACTTGGCTGAGAATCATTTTTGGATGGCTTTGCTGTGCGTTTTTGGTAGGTTATGATGCTGCACCATGCAAGACTATAGATTAATCCTACAAGTGTTTGCCTCAAAATCGTCTCGGCCGAAATGAGGGCCGAGGAACCTGTGGTTGAATCGTCCTTCTGAAATTGCGCGGGCGTGCCAACTCGCGGCCTATTAGTCAAGTGAGGTTTAGATCTGATTTGCGCTTGTATCTGACTACTTTCAAGTGATTGTAGGCCGAAAAAGGAACACACTCGACCGTTAGGTTCTAAAGCCTTTGTTGCAAGGACTTCGGTTAGGCTTCAGTCCTGACCGGATCTTCTATCACGTTCACTTCTTGGGTAAACTCAAAGGTTCAGGTGACAAGTGAGAGATCTATCGGGTGAAGGTACTCGCAAATCACGGTGAAGACGAAGGTGAAGTGGACTCGGGTGTCAAAGCGTTGTGAGATGATATGTGTGTGAACAGCAAATTGCATCGATCCAATCCGGACTGGCCGAAAGAGAACAATGGACGATGATTCTACGTTACGAACTACCCCTAAATGCGAAAATTAAAGTGCATAGAAAATAAAATAAACAAGAAAGGAAAGTGCTCGAATGTAAAGTACTGAATTGAAATAGAGAACTAGAGAACTAGAAATGAAAACAAGTTGTGAAAGTTGAATTGGAGGTAAAGTACCTATGAGATAGCAAGAGAAAAGTTTGAGAGTAAAAGTTGTATATTGATTGTTTGTATGGTGCAGGACCCTTTATAATGAGTTTGAAGCTCCTATATATACAGATCAAAACCTATGCTAACTTGCTCTATAAGACGTGGAATTCAAGTAGGATTCATCTTCTTTTTTTGGGGTTGATTCATCTATAAATGTTATGATTCGGCTGATATCTGGAATCTTCACAATTGAAATCCTTAATTGATTTGAAATCTTTCCTCGTGAGGATTCCTTCCTTGAACGAACTCCTCGGCCGATGTTTGTTAGTTGGGCTTGACCGAGCATATCTAAGCTCCTTCTCGGCCCATCTGCGTAGTCACTTATTTGAACTTAGATTTTCCAACCATGTAACCGTGTGATCCACTTTCATTATCTTTTGGGTTGTTTAACCCAAAATCTCAAACCTCGGCCGAGTGACTAAAATATGTCTTTATCGCAGACTCAAAACTCTAATCTCGAGCGAGTGACCGAACAACGCCCAGTTATATGACTCAAAACTATAATCTCGATCGAGTAACCGAGAAACTCTGATTTCGATCAACACCTTCATTTCGGCCGTATGACCTAAATTCTATATTCTCGGTCGACCTAATGCTTATTTGACTAATTTCCTCATCTCAGCTGAATGGCCAATTAATTTCATTCTCGGCCAAATGATCGAGTGACTTCATTCTTGGCCCTTACTTAATCTCAGCCAAAATTCTCTCTCATCCAACAGTGAGAGCCTAGTAGGTCAACGTGCAAAAAAGCAGGTGCAAACAACAAGACTATGACAAGATTAATCTATCATATTATCTTTTGGATAATAGACATCTCTATGCACACTTTCTCTCCCATGCTTGTCACATTGACTTTGGTGACCCAAAGTCACTGCAATACTCTTCATTTTCATGTTTTCCATGCACAATAAATAGAACTAGTTGCTTCTCTTTCCTCCCTTAGCCATATTTTTCTACTCTTACTAGTTTAATAGCTCATCTTTACTTCTCTCTTTTTACTCCATTTCTCCCATACTCTTTTCCCTTGATTTTGCTCTCATATTCCACCTCCATACTTCTTACATGGCTATTGTTGTTTTCTTTTGCTTCTAATCACCATTTCACACCTCTATCTCTCCGTCTATTTAAGCATCTCTTCTCATAAGGAAGAGGGCATCACCCACACTTGGTCATTACATCTTTTTCTTTCTATTATCTACACAATCCATTAGCATCTCCTCCATAAACCTTAATCACCACCACCTTCAATCCATAACCTCCATTATCACTACCACCTTCAATCAATAACTTTCATTACCACCACCACCAAATTCATCATCTTTTCCATCTATCCATTGCATTTCATAGACATAAAGCTTCACCACTCTACTATTTCACCACTTGAACATTTCTACATCTCATATTCCATCGTCAACTTTTCACAGAGAAAGAAGAAGAGTCTAGCATCACTTGAGGAATCATCATAACCATCACCATTAGCATCATGTCAATGTCTTCATGAGTTCATCTACACCATCTTCAATGTGATCATCATTAATCACTTCTCTATCTCTACTTTTTAGTTTGATGTTCATAAACATGTTAGAGCCTATCTAATTGATTATGAGTGAGTAGTTAGTTAGTTAGGGCTAGGGTTGAAAGCCCTAGCCAATCTAGTATGAAACTGATGTAAATATTATGTTTGATGCACTTTTCATTAACACCCTTTACATTCTAGTCCAAGAGTTGAATGTTTATGCTTAAATCTAATCAATTTGGGTATGAATATTTACCATGACATGAGAAATAATTAGGGTTTTATTCACCTCGGTTGTCTGAAGCATGATAGCATATTATATATGCATGTTAGGGTTGTGAACTACAATCACTTAGAGATAAGCATGGTTAGTTTGCATAATTTTTTCATCTCCAAGATTTATGCACTTAGGTAAATGCATTAGGTATCTAACCAGATTGAAATGCATGACTTAAGTAGTTAAGTAATATACCTGAGAAAGGTTGCTTGATATCATCAAATGAGCATGTCCTTTTTCATACCCGAGAGGGATGTAAGGAGAGAAATTAGCTAATTAAAATAACATCATTCACTATAGAAGCATCATTGTTTGCAAGAAAAGGCTAGAGATGAAAAGAGGTTAAGTCCTAACTTCCATTCATTTCATTACATCTAATTTAGCTTAATCTAGTTTACACTTTAACTATTCATTTAGCTGTTTCTAAATCAAAATCAAACCACTACTCTATATTGTATATAATCACCATGGACATTGATTTATTTGTGAGCTTTTGTTTGTAATTTGTATATTTGAATATTCATCTAGCAACCATAAAGTATTGGAAAACTCACTCTAGCTAAGAAAAACCTAAACAACTTATAAGGGGATAGTATATTTTCTTATAATTTTTAATAATTGTAATGTGCAATTTATGTATACTATAACCGGCCAATTAAATGCAACCACATATAGGTTTGACGGGTTCTCAACATCGAGTCTTTGATGGGTGACCGCAAGTGTAAATGGAGCACAACGAGTCAGAGTCGCAAAGGTCAATGGATAGTACCGAAGAACACATGTTTAGGAAGAGGAGGGGTGGTGGATGGGTAATTGGCGAGCAGATCTGGGCTTCTTTCTGGTTGTGTTGATGGAGAAGGGTGATCAGTGGGTTTCAGACTTTCGGCTAGTGGGTTGGATATGTCCTCATTGCATGTCGAGGCTAAGGCAATGAAAGACTAGGTTCTGACAGGAGTAGAGATGGTTGGTCTGACCCTGACCATGCCAGATCATATTTGGGTGGATTTGCGATGGTGCAGGCAAGGGGCGGTAGTAGGGGTGCTGATGTTGTGAAAAAGATGCGGGTCCCAGTTAGAAGTTGGTGTTGGGCTTGTTGCAAACTTGCAATACAATAGTTGAACTTTTTGGAGACTGTTCTTTGATCGGGTTTTGGTCCCAAATTGGTGCGGTTGAAGTTAGACTTACCCCGACTTTAAATATGAGTGTGCTGAGGCTCTTCCTCAGAGTAAGGGTTTAAATTTCGGTTTCGGTACTTTAAATTTAAGAAAATTTTGGAGAAAGTTTTGATTTCGGTAGAAATTTCGGTTAAAAATAAAGAAATCAAATTAATTGCATTTATAAAATGATATTTTTAAATGAAACTTTTACGTAGACTAAACTAACCTATAATAAATCTATTTACAATGTAACATCTCTAAAATTATACATTTATAATATAATTATGATATTTTATATGAACGAGTAATTCACTTGTATTGTAGTAGGTTGCTAAACTAGTGTTTTTATCTATATGTATTGATAATGTGTTGTATATTGATAATGTAAGTCTGATTTACTTTTTTTAATAATTAGAAAATTACAACGGGACGGGGACACATAAAACTAAAACCCTGTGAATGAAAATGAACAAGTATAACAGAAGAAATATAAAAGCTACTACGATGTGGTTCAATCTAGTTGGTTGTACTACTTTCATTTAGTATCATACAATACCACTCCCAAGTACATGAATTTTGAAATGATTTTCGCACTTCATCACGTGTTGTTCCCTTTTCACATGCAATCCATATATCGGATATTGTGGAATTATCTAATATGACGTTTTAGTGTATGAAGCATACAAATTTGAGACAAGGGAATTATGTTGTGGTTAGAGCATTCAACTTTGTAGCAGATAAAGGTAAAAAAGTTTTTTTTGTATTCAACTTGATTGTTAAAAAAAAAAAAATCAGAATTTCATATTTTGTCTATGAAAGTATGAAGTAAAAAATTTATTGTAGGTGACATAAAAATTTAACAGAAATTTTAGAGAAATTTCTGACAAAATTTCGATGTGAATTTTTAAAATATATATTGTGTGTGTAGATATTTCGGAAATTAAGAATTTTTGGGAAATGTAAGGAAAATTTCGGGAAACTCCTGACGAAAATGATATTACATTTGCATATGAATTTAATTCGTTTCGGTACTTCAAAATTACGAAAATTTCAACGGAAATTTCGGCAGTTTCAGAGAAATTTAAAACCTTGCCTCAGAGTGGTGACTAGGTCGATAGTGACTCGTTCTTTAGCCTCTAGGTGGTAGTAGGTTAGCGCTCGTGCAATGGTCGTTTACTCCATTGCTTCTCTGGACTGATTCCAATATTTTTTGAGACAGGACCTTGATTTTCTGCTTTGCATATGACCTATTTTGTTGTTGGTGTTTTTCTATTTGTTAGGTTTTGTGTATGTTTGAAGATCTCAAATAAATCCATGCTCTTTTGTGTTAGAATTGTTGTTATGAATTCTAGTGTAGGTCCGATTCTTTATCGATGTTAACATCTTCGGTAGTGCAGTTTAATATATACCATCCTATACTTATATGATCAAAAGATCATGAGACAACTCTCTCACTATTGTGGTCAGATATCTCAGTTATTGTTTTTGGTCAATTTAGCTCGCCCAATTGCTTATCTTGGCCTCGCCTTTTGAGTTCATTGACGTGTTAATGTTTCCTATTTTGAGTGGGGTAATGAGTATTAGTTTTTCATTGTAGTTGTAATCTTAAATTAATGGATTGCAGACAAAAATCCAAATTGTCCCATTAAAAGAGAGAGAGAGAGAGCGAAAAACCCTAAAGGTCGGCGACGACTCAACTAAGAGACTGCTCTGGTCTGGCGACGGCTATGGCATTCGGGCTGGCCTTTTGGCCTCACCAATGACGCATGATCTACTGCCGGACGGGACTTGATGGCTAACATTCTGGAGGCTCCGGTGTGGTTTTGCTCGAAAGTCTTTGCAAGTGGTTTTTGACTCAAGTTCGACAAAATTTCTCTGGGATGTGTGCAGTGCAGTTATGGTGGGTTTCAGTTGCAGATCGATGGCGTTGCAGATGTTGAGGAGTGTTGGGTCGTGGTGGTTTCGACTTTGGTGGCGGCGTTAGATCGTGGCGCGATAGGTCGTGGCAGGGTTCTATGGCGGTGTTTGCATCGTGAAGGCGGGAATCCTGCCGGAGCGGGTGAGGGCATGGTGGCGGCTGAGGACTACTATGCTTGCTGCATAGGTTTGGAGATAGAAGTGTGGTCTGGGCCAATCTTGGCATGTTGGGCTTCAGTAGGCCTGCTATTGGAGCTTCTTAGGACAGAAATTTGATGGGCTAGGGTTTTTGCTCTAAGCCCATCCCTATATTTTTAGTTTGTCTAATTACAATGTTCCTCGTATTTTCAAGGACCTATGCACTTGTTTGTTTTTATGTGCCTATTTACTATGTATTTTCATAGTTCATAGGCTCGCTGAATAAGTGAGCACTAGTTGTCTAATGGGTAGTGCAAGCATACCACGTCCTAAACTTGCCCTAGAGTTGGCAAGGAAATGTATGTATACGTGTCATTCTGGATTGAGATGAATGAATGATTATTGGTTCAAAAAATTAATGATCACAGTTATTTTGTAGTTGCAGTATATCAAATGAAATTTATTTTGATAAAAAAAAATTGGCTATAATGGAGTTCAAATGCAAACGCCTCGCAAGAACAAAACTCTAGATGGAACTATCAATCTATGGAGTTTTCATTTTTAGTTTTCCTTGCTGGTATTGTTTTCTACATGGTTTTGACCGTTGCCTTTGTTTAATAAGTGTTTTTACTTACCAGAAATAAACCCAACCCATCAACGTTATTCATCGTTCTCACGTAAGCAATCTGCCACCACTCTTTTTCTTCATTTGTTTTCCAACGCTCTTCTTTTTCATCTTTTCCATCTCTCTTCCTCATCTGACCCAATATTCTGTAACATATTGTTTCCTTAATTAGTTTTCACTTGCAAATATAACATCGAGATCGAGTGAGATTTCAATTTTGAGGTTTTGAAAAACTAACGCGTTGTGGTCAGTAGTTAGTTCTGACAAAAAACACACTCTTAGCAATGAGAAGATGAACAAAAGGGACAGGACAGATTTGGGAGATCTGTCAAATTTGGCAGATCGACTTGGTATGCCAAATTCACATAGGTCTTCGTAGGGTTTGGGAGATCTACTAGCATGGAGTTGGTTTCCTCCAGCCTGTCATTTGGAGTACATACATGAACGTCAAGTTTTATATATGCATCAAGTACAACTGTACAACTCACCGGAAGATACACGCCAGATGAAGGTAATGGAAAGGGAAAATTGTCTAAATAGTGACTGAACTTTTCCAAACTATTAATTTTCATTCTAATATTTTGAAAAATATAAAAATGAACTTTTCCAAACTATTAATTTTCATTCCAATATTTTGAAAAATATAAAAATGATATCTAACGATTTAAGCCCGACCCAATTTATGTACCTAGCAACAGTAAAGCCGTCGAGTCCGTTAAATTTTGAGGGGTAAAATTGGTACTTCCGATTTTTTTTTATTTTTTTTTGGAGTTGACCCCCTTCTTCCGGATGCTTTCGAATTCTTTTCTCTCTCTTTTTCTAGATTGATTGATTCGCTTCACAATAGTGCTCTTTCTCCATCTCCCCCTTCAATTCTAGATGTGAAGACATGTCTTGGTGTTAAAGAACAACCTCTTTGCTCTCGCTTTCACCTTTTTCATCTTCGTCCTCTCTCTCTTCGCTCTCGGCTCAATCACCTACAGCGTCTCCCACGGCTTCTATGGCCGCCTGGTCAAGTTCATAACAGATGTCCGATCCGTCAAGGTTTCGTTCTGGCCAGTATTGGGTACTGCTTTTGCTTTCCAGATCGTGTTTTTATTGGTTGTTCTTGTTGGTTAAAGGTTTTGAGATGATTGGCCTTGAAATGGAGTACTCCTCCTTATTTTGTTGGGTTGTGTGTTGTGGTTGCGATTTCTCTATTGCTGGTTTTGTTGTATCTTCAAGTTAATTGGACTCTGGCCGGTGTAGTCGCTGCCGTCGAACCGCGTTAGGTGTTTAATGCATTGAGTCAGAATGCGAATTTGATCCAGGGAATGTGAGGGGTGGCCTTGTCTTTGATGGTGTTTTTCGGGGCATTGACTGGGATTCTGGGGTTCTGCAGCTCGGTTTCGGAGCTGGGTTTGGATGGGGCCACTGATGGGCGGAATAATTGGAAGAGTTTGGCATTTACTCCTTCAGCTCCGGCTTTGGTTGTGTAGGTGGTTTATGCGTTGAAGCAAAATTACAAGTTCTATGGAGCTTAGCACCACCGTAAATGGGTACTGAGCAAGGGGCGTTGTTCTTTAGACCATGAACTGAAGCTTCTAAAAATTCAAGAATTGCGGTCCAGGAATTTCAGATTTTGTGCTGAATTAATTATCTGAGTTTAGTTGTCTTGATTTCCCTTTCCAGATTGCTGAAGCGGCGAGTAGAGAGAGAGAGATAGAGATCGAAGAAGCTAGAGATTGAGTGAGAGAGATGACGAAACATGCTCATGGTCAAACTCAACACAAACCCAGATTTTATAGAACCCAATTAGCAAAATCAAATCTTAACTTATAAACCTCCTACAAATTTGCCTCCACAAATTCACACAATCTGCTCAGACCCTTGCTTTTTTGTTATTATTATCACTTCTCTTGGTTTGGAATTTTGAATGATGTGGAAACATTTAGTTGTTGTGATTTTCAGTTTATAAGCATGAAGAAAGGAAGAAGAAGATAAGAAAGGAGGAAGCTTCTGATGCTTCTAGGTACAACTTGGATTCGTAAACTTTTTGGGTATGGTTAGATCAATGAAGAGTTTTGGATTTTTGTTAAACAATCCAATTGTCAAGGATTTGTTATTATTGTTGGTTTATGGTTTTGAAAAGAACTGGTTTAGGATCGAAGAGTTGAATTAGATGTACATGTAACATGTGTTCCTTCTCCAATTAATATTAAGAAACTTTGTGGCTGGGAATTTGGAATGAAGAAGGAGGAGGGGAGAGAGAGATTTGCAGAGACTGCAAAACACCAGAAGGAAGATGACAGAATGGTCAAAGAAAAAGTGTTTTTAAACTAAATTGATATATATAATTTTCGTTTGCCACATGCAAGTATTCTGGTGGTTGGGCCTTTCATTCACATTTGTGTCAAGATGGGTTCGAGTCTCCCCCAACCTCAAAGTTTGGGGTTTATTTTGAATTTTCATTGTTTTAAAATTGATTTACTATATCAAAATACATAAAGTACCGCTTTTACCCCTCAAAATTTAACGGATTTAACGACTTTACTATTGTTAAGTACATAAATTGAGTCGGGCTTAAATTATCAGATATCATTTTGATGTTTTTCAAAATATAGGTATGAAAATTAATAGTCTAAAAAAGTTCAGACACTGTTTGGACAATTTTCCCTTGATGGAAACTAATAAATTCTTTAAGACTGTTTTTGAGATATAACAATAAACTTTCAGAAAATTGCAAATATATGTGTGAGTTTTGAGAAGGGCTTCCTCTTAGAAAAACGATTCTGTCAAACTTATAAAGCGTTTGTTAGACATTTATAAACAAAACTCTAAATAAACCAGATAACTAATTTTAAACTAAGCAACTGTAAATAGGAAACGAATTACACACAACCATAAAAAGTGACTATAGTAACTTGGCTGGGGCAGGCACAACACTAAAAGACCGAGAGAAGAAAAAAAACCATCACACGTAACATATTAATATCTACACCAACGCGATACTGGCATTATCGATCTATATTACCAAGCAGCGCTTTGTTGATTTTTGCCTTATTGGCAACATTATCACTCTGCATCCCCTTAAATAAACTAAAAAAGGTAATCGATCAAGAAACCCTCATTCCCCTTCACTGACACGAACAGTTACAGGTTCACCATCAAGGAGACGAAGGTTTCCCACACAAATAGCAGTCGAAAAGGATGAGGGCTTATCAAAAATGTCAACTTGTTTTGCCCTCTTTTTCTCTAAATCATGCCAGAAAAGCGTGGCACAACTTATTTTGAAAAGAATCATTTCTCGCGTCTTTGAAAATGACAAAGGTTTGCAATATCTGTACCTCATCGGAGGCATATCCTCCCGCTCAATAGTACATAACCGAGTCCAAGATGCTGTCACTCCATATTCCTTCATAATCCAAACATCAGTTCGGGGGATCCACTCTGCGGGTGGATAAGGTCTGGGACAAACACATAGATATCCTCCCAAGACCTCCAACATCAATATTGTAGGATTCTCGTAATCTACCGGCGGGGCGGGAAACTCGTCATACTTCTCAGTTGCAAGATCAAGAGATAGAACTCTTTTCATCTTGCTATCTCATCTATGACAAATCAGCCAATGTAGAGCACCATTCAAAAAGGATGGATCTTTTGAATACATTTGAAAATCCTTAATGCAAGGCAAGCTTTGGATCTTTTTCCATGAGTTAGATTTTAGACTATAAATTTCCACCTCCGAACCCACTTCATTCATGCCATCATTTATATATTTAAACTCCACCACTCTCACAAGTTTATAGTCATCATTGGTTGAATCATACCCAAACCCGTATCCTGGAAGTCTCTTCGTAGTCTCAGCCGGCAGCTCGATGGCGGTGAAGGGAATTCTCTTGAACCTTTGAATCGACGGATTCCATACTACAAAACTCTCAGCATTCGATATTGAGTTAGAGTACTTTATGCAAACCAAACCGTTACAGTAACCCAGCATGAGGGTCTCTTCGTCAGGGTGCTCCAATGGCTGCTTTATCCTCACAGCATTGCTGAATACAGTCTCTGTCAAAATAAACAGTAAAGAGAAATATTTACAAGGGTCGTAGGAACCGCGTTGTAAAAGTACAATTGTGCGTGGACTGGTGGTCTTCATGGAGCGATCGTGCTGGGCTTTGATAAACTCTTGGCTGCGGATGGTGGTATTCCAAGCTTTACAAACACGCATGAATCGTATCAAATCCTTGGGTGGGAGATGTAAAAGGATCTCAAATATAATTTCCGGCGGTAAATATGAAGTTGTTAAAAGGCTGCGTTTAGTGGCCATTTGTGCTCTAAGGAACAATCACTTTGCTAAAGCCCTAGATATATCTGGTAAAAGATTCCACTCCTCTTTTATATAGACAACATAGAGCGTAGAGAACAAGAAAATAATCCCACCCGAAAAGGGTAAATAAAAACCTAAAAGGAAATGAACTATAAATACAGTCCAACTCGAAAAGGGCAAACAAGAACAGGAAAAAGAAATATAAAAAAAAAAAAAAATTATTTTTTTGGTTACAGAAATTTATATTCTAGATCAAAGTATTAGGGTTTGTTGGTATTCGTGAATTTGAAAAGCTTTGTTCCCTTGCCCGCCCATGCTTCGTTTGGGCCTCCAAATGTCCAATTGCCTTTAGCCTTTTTTTATACATTGGGAGGCAGAGGCCCAAGCAAAGAAACGAATAAACTAGCATTAGTGCTAATGAGACAGAGATCTTCAGGAAACAACCTTGATGAATGTAATAAAACCACATAATGAATGTCTAGGATGACTACATGCTGGGATTGTTCATTCATTTGTATAGAAGCTTTTGTAAAATGTAAACAAACTACAATACTACATAATGTCAATTAGGGTTTGTTGGTCCTCCTGAGTCCTAACTTTAAGAAGCTTGTTCCTTAACGCTTTGTTTGGGCCTTCAAATCTCCGATTCCCTTTCATACATCAGAACCTAGCCCAACGGGACAGAGATCTTCGTGAATCACCCACAAATCCCACAATGTCATGAAGAAAGACGGATATTAAACTACATGCTGGGATTGTTCATTCATTTGTATAGAAGCTTTTGTAAACATAACGAATGTCTGGGATCAACTATCTATTATAGCAGAGCATGAAGCCTACAGATTAGTCTCCCCACTATCCAAGATCAAAAGAAAAAATGTAACGCATGCACAGACCTCATACACAAGAAGGTAGAATATGATACCCTTTCTTCACCCATCGTCCCGTTTGACAGTGACAGATGGACGAACAAAAACTGATACATTTCATCAGTTGAGGTAATGGTAGTAATGCGCAGTGATGTTCAACAAAATATCATAAACGGGTTAGCAACCTAACACAAGTAACAGACTAATCTACTCCATTGATGAAAGCTTCGGCACGTGCCTCCTCCAACCTCCTGAAAAGATCCTTCATAAAGGGTGTACTTGTCCCATGAGTAATCCGCAGTATATCTACTGCCTTGGTCAGAGATTTCACAGCGTCATCAGTTTCTCCAAGTAACCTGTGACAAGTAATCAACTTCTTTACAGATTCAACAGAAGACTTCTGCCATAATTTAATATTCCATACTGACCATTCAAGCTTTCCACAGGTATAGTATTGCAATCCAAGAGAAGGATGAAAGCCTGGATATACTCCTACAGGGAAAGAGAGTGAAGTTTCGGATGTTAGCAACTTCGTAGCAGTAGTTCATATGTGAAGAATCGAACATTTAGTTCAGGCACATTTAAAACACCAAATTCAACTACAGAGGCTGTATGAATATTTGTAAACAGATGCATCACTCATCTTAAAGATTCAATACACTTTCCTCCTGATACTGTTATAAGTTAAATGCAGTGAGCCTCTTCAAAAAGAAGTTTAAAGGAGCTTTGTAGAAGTTTAGGGATATATTATTTTGCTGTGGAGCACACATTGACCTCGAATGAGTCAATTCAAAATATGCTAACACCTTATAGTCCATTTCTTTTAGTAAACCTAATTTATTTGTGTTTAGTTTCTGCAGATGCCACTTGACTGAGCAACAAGAACCAATATTAGTTTGAACTTTAAACTAAAATGCAATAACTTATAACATGAAGGCACCAACTTGAAGAAAGCCTTCGCTGGGAGGAAGGTAAAGAAATTTATACCTAAATTTGACAGAGAACATATTCTGATGTTTAGTTTAAAATTATAAGAAATTTTATAATATCTTTCGAAAGAAGAAGATGGAAGACTTACTTTGATACACTGGAAGAGTCAATCTGCAATATGCTAGAGCTTCACTCCAGTCTTCTGCCTTCATCAAATTCTGAATACAAATATGATTTCATTGAATTAACTATATAAGAATTAGACCCAGAAAAAAAAAATATATATATAAAGACCGGTTTAGTATCCAAAGCTAAAGTCTGTTCTCCAGAATCATTGGATAAATATATATACTCTTTTCCATTACAAATGATTACCCAACTACTTTCATTACTATAACACAATAATAAAAATTAAACCCAATGAGGTACCTTTATAAGCTCCTCCCAAGTTGGGATCAAATAGATGCAGAAATCATGACATAGATACCTCTGGAGTGTCTCCATTGCCTTCAAGATAGCTATAACTTCCTGGTAAGCTAAACTTGGTCAAGATCAAACTGTTCAATATCAAAATATATAATAAAATTCTATTTCCATAGAACCTGAAAAAAATATTAAGCAAGCCAGTGCAAATATAAAACCATTCAAAATACTGTCAGTAATTGAACATCTGATTGCCAAAAAAAAAAATATCAGTAATGCTCAACAAAAAAAAAAAATGAAGAAGAAGGATACTGATAGAAGGTGCAGATTCTACAGTTATAATAGCCTTTTCCTGCAATGATCTTATTTCACTTTCCATCTCTATTATCTCTTCTTTGCTCTTAAGACGTCCGCATTGTTGGCATATGAATCCCTTGTCATCTGCAAACCTCCAAATTGCAAGAAATAAAATTGAGTTGTTTCAACTTCCTGCCTGCATATCTATTTTGTTTTACCTCACTAACTAGTCAAGAGGTAATTCCATACCAGAGTCGCGAAGCAAAAAACCATCACATTTATTATCCTTGCATCGGTAGCCTTCCAGAATTGCACTTTCTTGGATATCCTCGTAATGACCCTTTAATATAAAACCAACTTCACTTATCACCAAAAGGAACAAATAAAAGGTTAAGAAAATCCAGTACTGATAAACAAAGTACATTACATAATTCCCAAACATGATTGAATATGATTAAAAAATAAAAGGACAGAGAACAAATAGTTGAGTACCGCCTTAATGCAGCGGGGACACGCACAGGTAAAAAGGTATTGTTCCTTCAATGCCTTTTGCCGAGTCACAGTGCTTCCAGCAGTGTCGATGTAACTTATCAACACCTTACAAAATTTCACCAACAGAGAAGACTCTAAATTTGACAATTGACATGCTGTAGAAAATAATGCAATAGCATGATAAAGACTAAATTTGCAACACAGAAGAAGAAAAGATATCATCTTGACAACTATTGAGACATTTGAATATTCACAAGAGAAAAAGATTATAGATATAAGCATTTTCTAAATCAGCATTTGCGAGGATAAAAACCATAGGAGTGAGTTTAGTGGATGCACTGAACAAAATTGTTAAGATAACTCCATTCTTGCACAATAAAGCTACTCATTCTTTCTGTTAATGAAGCACTGTATAAAATGACCAAGGGATTCTACACTCATTAGGCCAGATAAAGGAGGATCCAGCTTTCCTCCAATGTAAAACGCTTATACAATAACTTTTTGTAGTAATGTTTTCCTTTAATTTCTTTGTAAGCAGTTAAAGTTTATCAAATTATACCCCCTATCGGTCAAGAAACATCTCTAGACACAAGCCCTGGACATAATTTCTCCTTTGTAATTGAACATCCTAATGACCAACAAATTGAAGAAGGATAGACTACCTCAGCTCCTTTGGGTATATGTTGCACAGCACGAACAACAGCTGACCTTCCCTCAAATAATAGAACAGAATTCGGCAGGCAGCTAGAGCACCAAACGGTTTAGTAAACCTAAAAAGAGGGTAAAACTAAGAACAGAGCCATCAATTAAAATAGTTACCTGTGGTTAATGATTGATATGACAGGATAGAGTCCTGTACCCAGGGGTTTCAATTCACTGTCACAAATTGTGTGCGCATTGCACGCAAACTGCATGGATCATAGAGAATCAAATTTCAGAAAGATCTTGGTATTAGAAAGATTGCACTAATATATAATAATCTTCCAATGGAGATGAATCTTCTACACCCTTTGGTAAGATAAATAATGTGTGGCAAATAAATAAAAGAAATGCTAAAATTCATCCAAACAGCAGCACTGTAATATAGCCTTGAAAATATTCTTTGGTACCACATGATGATTTTCATTGGTTGAGTTGGGGATTGCCAAATTGACTTTACACTTTCACATCTCATTGTCTTTACAAAACTGCCAAAAGTGCTCCAAAAACACTAAAGTTTAACTACCGCATATTTCATACAGATTCACAACTGCAAATACATAATATTGAAGCTTTGAAAAGAGAATATCTGATATTCTGTAATAGTGTAATACTAACAGTAAATCACAATTTCTACTCATATAAAAAAAAAAAAAAAAAGGAAAAAAGAACTCCGAAATTGCTTCTAAAAGCACACCTTTGAGAAATTCTCTGCAATCTCTTTTATATTGATATCAGGCCGCTGAAGTATCAAGCTGACAAGGTTAGCCATCTGAGCATACAGCACCATTCGCTTCTCATCAACCTCCGACATATCTGCATCAACAGAAATCAACAACGAGTCACACAAAACAAATTAACAGTCACAACCAGAAGGAAAGCTAAATCAGCATCTCACGAACGTACGAGCCACCAACGCCTCTACCAAACTGTAATTGTCCATAGCAGAAGTAGGAATTGTCTACAAACAAAACAAGAACAAAGTCAAAATCTCCATCTGCAACAAAAAAAAGAAATCCAAATTTTGAGAAATCAATCACCGACCTTCTGAGACTGTAGCTTAGAACGACAGTAGAGTCTGGTCATGAGACGCAGAGAAGGCGTAACAGCCTCTCTCTTCTCCTTTGGGAGCTTCGAGAGAGCTTGACATTCGAGACGGTGCAGCTTCCATTCCGACTTCTGCAATTACAAACGCCGAGACTTCAAATCAAAACGTTGAAAACTAAACGAGCTCGATGAACGGAATTCAAAGGTTAAGGGCAAACCTGGCAAGTGCTGGAGCAGTAGTAGACAACCTGGCAACCGGAGCACTTCTTCAGGTGACTGGATTCGAAGCAAGCATCGCACTTGGAGTTATCGGCGGAGTTGTTCGGGACGCACACATAGGGCTCTTGGCTTATGATCACTTCCCCTGCATTTCAAAACCCTCTTTTTTCACTATTCCGGAAAAGGCAAATGAGAACCAGAGCGGTAGAGAGAGAGAGAGAGAGAGAGAGAGAGAACCTGGATAGAAGTCTTTGGTGGTGAGGAGGCAACGGCCTTTCTCTGGAAGTTTCGAAACGGTCAGGCCGCGGTTCCCGAGAGCGCTCTGCAATTCCTCCATGAATTCCGTTCGGCGTTCGCTCCAAAACTAAACACCGCGAGTGGTGGCGAAGAAGGTTTTTCACTACCTTTTCTTTTTGAATAGGGGTTTAGTCGGCGGGTCCCACCGTAGATGACGTGTCGTCCGTCGAGGTCGTTGTGACTTGTGATGGACTCCTTTGTCTTTCACATTCGTATTTTCGGATTTTCCCCGAGTTTCAATGGAATCTCTAGCTAAGTTCAAAAAAATCAACTATATAACATATATGATGACTTGAAGAAATTAAATGAATTCGGCCAAAAATAGGAAATTGAAAATAGCCACAGTGATTAAGTGAAGCACGAGGCAGTGATTTCCTTTAACGAGTGCCGCATTGTTAACAATCCTAGGAAGGATGAAAGCTTGGATATAGTCCTACATTGAGCCGAACATAATTTGAGAACCTAAATCAAGTTTGCCATAGGTCAGGGTTGGAACAAGGGTCTGTTGTGAGGCCCCTGAGGTGCAGTGAGCTTTACGAGGGATGCAAAAAAGCCACGCTTTATTTTCAGTCCTGCCATTTCATAACCTATTCGAACTCCTTTTTTTTTTTTTTTTTTTTTTTTTGTCTACTCATGTAACTCTCCCACAGGTTGATACAAGATAAGTCGAAGTAATAGAAGACACGAGTTAGCAAGATAACAGGAGTAACAGACTAATCTAGTAATCTAGTGAGAGCTTCAATACCACGAGGTAGCAAGTTAACAGAAGTAACAGACTAATCTAGTTATCTGTTCCATTGATGAGCTTCAATTTCACGGTGCTCCTCCAACATACTGAAAAGATCCTTCATGAAGGGTGTATTTGTCCCATAAGTAATCTGCAGTATATCGACTGCCTTGGTAAGAGATTTTCACAGCATTCTCAGCCTCTCCGAGTACCCTGTGACAAGTGATAAGCTTTTTAAAAGATTCAAATCATTCAATAGAAGACTCCGCAATAATTCAAGCTACAATAAACTAACCCTTCAAGCTTCCCACAGGTATGGTATTGCAATCCAAGTGAAGGATGAAAGGATTGAAAGTTTCGATATACTCCTACAATGAAATAGAGTAGTTTCACATGTTAGCAACTTCTCAGCAATAGTCATGTGTGAAGAACAAACCATTAAGTTCAACAACATATAAATCACCAAATTCAACTGCAGAGGATGTATGAATATTTATAAACAGATAAGCATGACTCATGATTAAATTTCAATCTTTCAACACAATTTCCTACTACTAATACTGTCATAAGTTAAATGCAGTGTGCTTGTCAAGAATGAAGTTTAAACTTCTAATCATTAGGAGTGCACACATCTCCACTGATCAATTTGAAATATCCTTATACCTTCCATTCCATTTCTTCCAGCAAAACTAATTATTTCTGTTTGGTTTCGACAGATGCCAATTGACTGAGCAACAGGAATCAACATCGCTAATTTGACCTTTAAACTAAAATGCAATATATTAACCAAAAAAAAAGAAGTAAATGCACCAACTTGAAGAAGCCAGAACTTTGGCGTACACTAAACTAGACACAGGACATATTTTTCAATTTTAGCTTCACTATAAGAATTTTAATCTTCTATTTCGGGAAGAAAAAAATTGCATACCTCGATACACTGCAATGGTCAATTTGCAATATGCTAGAGCTTCACTCCAGTCTTCCAGTTTCATTGAATTCTGAAGACAGATAAATTCATCATATCAACTACATAAAGACTGGTTTCATTTCCAAATTGACAATCCTGAACACTCTTCACCAGAACCTTTTGATTAATATATACTTCTTTCCATTACAAATATTACCCAACTACTTTCAGTATTACAAAAAATAATAATTGAACTCAATGAGCTACCTCTATAATCCCCTCCCAAGTTGGGATCAAATAGATGCAGCAAGGATTAAACAGTTGCCTTTGGAGTGTCTCGATTGCCTTATACAGAGCTATTACTTCCTGGTTTAGGAGCTTGCAGACTCTGCAGCTACACGAGCCTTTTCCTGCAATGATTTTATTTTACTTTCCATCTCTCGTATCTCTTCTTTGCTCTTAAGACATCCGTATTGTTGGCATATGAATCCATTATCATCTGCACATCCAAATTGCAAGATATTAGACTGACTTGTTGGAACTACCTACCTGCATTTAATATCTAATTCGTTTCACCACACTGACTAGTCTACATGTAATTCCATACCAGAGTTGCAAAAAAAGGCCATTGCATTCATTATGTGTGCATCGGTAGCCTTCCAGAACTGCACTTTCGTGGATATTATCATACTGACCCTTCAATATAAACCAACCGACTTCATTTATCATCAGAAGACAGAAAAAAGTTTAGGTATAGTACTAAAAGACAAAGTGTAACATAATTTGCAAACGTGCTTCAATACAATAAAAACAGAAACCAGAATAGTCATGAGTACCACTTTAATGCAGCAGGGGACATGTGCAGGTAAAAAGGTATTGTTCCTTTAGTGCCTTTTGCCGAGACACAGTGCTTCCAACTAGGTCAATATAACTTGTCAACACCTTAAAAAAATTCACCAACAGAGAACCCTTTAGAGTTAAAAATTGACTTGCTGTTAAAAATAATGCAATGGCATGACACAAAGTAACTTTAAAAAAGAAAAGAAAAACGATAAATATTTACAGCATATAAGACATTACAAGTTTACAACTATTCATAAGAGAACAAGATTCTTTTTCCTTTTACGAAACTAATAGAAAAAAAATCTAAATATAAAACATTTTCTAAATCTGCATAAAATCCGCGAGGATAAACCCCTTAGGAGTGAGTTTAATGAGTGCATCGAAGAAAATTGTTAAATATTTGCATTCTTGAAGATTAAAGCTTCTCATTCTTTCTGTTAAAGGAACACTTTGGAAAAATGAAGGAGGATCCAGCTTTCCTCCAATGTAACATTATGCAATAACCCATTTTTAGTATTGTTTTTTATTTTTATTTTTATTTTTTCTGTAGTGTCTATCTGTGCATATCAATTATAAGCTGAGATCAGAAAATAGTCTCTAAATTTTCTTCCCAAAAATTATGGATGTAATCTCTCAATTTTAATAGAAAATCCAAATTACCAACAAAGAAAAAAAGCATAGACTACCTCAGATCCTTTGGGTATATGTTGCACGGCACGAAGAACAGCTGACCTCCCCTCAAATACTACAATAGAATTGGGCAAGCAGCTACAGGTCCAGAACAATTTAGCAAACCAACAGCAAGAGGTTAAAATTAAGAACTGGGCCATTGACTAACATAGTTACCTGTGGTTCATGAATGAAATGACAGGATACAGTCCTTTACCCAAGTGCTTTAATCCACTGTCATAAATTGTGTGTTCATTGAATGCCATCTGCATGGATTGTAGAGAATCAAAATTCAGAAAGATCTCAGAATTAGAATGATTGCTCTCCAAACTAATCTTCTAATGGAGATGAATCTTGGGCATCCCTTGGTAAAATGAATAATTTGTGCTTCCAATAACAAAATGAGTGCTAAAATGATGCAAACAGCAGCATTTGTAACACATGATAATTTGCATTGGTTGAGTTGGGGACTTGCCGAATTGACAATACAACTTACACATCTCATTGTCTTTTGCATAAAGGCCTGAACTACTTCAAAGTTCAAACACTAGGGATTTACTACCTACCATTTCCTAACCCATTCACCAGTCACCAATGCAAATACATATACTAAAGCTTTGGAAAGAGAATGTTTCAAGTGCTATAATACTAACAGTAAATTTCATCATGCAGCTTTAAAAACTCCTAATCAAAACAAGGAAGAAAGAACACCAGAGATTGCTTTTCAAAGGTGCTCACCTTCGAAAAGTTCTCTGCAACCTCTTTTTTATTGATATCTGGCCACTGAAGTACGAAGCTGACAAGGTTAGCCATCTGAGCATACAGCCACCTTAGCTCATCATCAATCTTCGACATGTCTTTCATCAAAAGAAATCAACAATGTGAACCAAACTACCAAAGCGTATAACAACGAAACAGAAATCAGAAAAGAATGAAAAAAAAACTCAGAAGCATACTAGCCACCAAAGCCTTCACCAAATTGTAGTTGTCCATAGCAGAAGTAGGATTAGTCTACACATACAACAGTAGAATATAAGCAAATACTTCCTCCAACAAAAATAAAAATAAAAATTACAGCTGATAACTGATTTACCTTCTGAGATTCAAATTTTGAACGACAGTGGAGTCTGATCGTGAGACGAATCGGAGGTGTAATTTGATGACGGAACTCAATGGGAAGCTTCGAAGAAGCTTCACATTCGAGACGGTGCAGCTTCCATTCCGACTTCTGCAATTACAAATGCCGAGAGTTGAATCAAAACGTCGAAAACTAAAAGAGCTCCATGAACGAAATTCAAAGCTTTAGGGCAAACCTGGCAGGTGCTGGAACAGTAGTACACAATCTTGCAACCGGAGCACTTCTTGAGGTTACTGGATTCGAAGCAACCATCGCACTTGTGGTCACCAATGGAGGTTTTTGGGACGCACACATAGGACTCTTGGCTTATGATCACTTCCCCTGCATTTCAAAACGCTGCGTTTTTACTAGTCCAAAGAAGCAAATGAGAACCAGAGCAGTAGAAAGAGAGAGAGAGAGAGAGAGAGAGAGAGAGAGAGAGAGAAGACCTGGATAGAAGTCTTTGGTGGTGAAGAGGCAACGGCCTTTCTCCGGAAGATTCGAAACGGTCAGGCCGCGATTCCCGAGAGCGCTCTGCAATTCCTCCATGAATGCCGTTTAAGTGGTTTCGTGTAACGCTGAAATGCCGCTAAAGTGGCGGTGAAGGTTTTTATATTGGGGTTTAAGTAGGCGGGTCCCACAGTTGAGTGTCGAGGTCGTTGTGATTTGACTAGTTGTATTTTCCGTCCCTAAAAATTCTCAACGAAATTGAATGGTCTCCTCCTCCTCTACCTTCTTCTTCACTCGCTCGCTGGGGTTTCTATCCGTACGGAACTCACTGAGGAAAGCCATTTTCTCACGCAGAACGAGCTCTGCTATTTCAACCGCCTCAGGTTAGCTTGTTCATACTGTTTCGTAACCAAGAAAAATTCAGGAAAAGAATTATTCTCTGAATTTATTTATGTGTTTGTGGTTTTGGTTCAGGCATGGATTTCAATTCAAGCTGTACGTTGGTGCTACGCGGCAAATCGCCGGCGGAAAATAAAATTGCTGAGGGGCTGAAGAACAGTAACGCTCTGAAGCTTAGTGACAACAGTGAGCTTTCAATTCTGTTAGACTCGGAATTGAAGAAACCGTTCAAGGAAGACGACGCTTTTGGAATCGACTCGTTCATGAACTCTCTCTCCACCGATCGGTTCGGTAGGTTGATGCTTTGGTCTCCACGCTTGCCGTCGACGCAGGACGTCGTTTCTCAGTATGTTTCGTAACGGCTTAATCTTTATTTTTCTGTCTGTAAAATTTGAAGAAGTAAATACTGTGCCGGAGAGTGAATCTTGCTTTAGTTTTATCTCAGGAATTTCTGTGAGCTTCCAAACGGTGCGGTTTGTGTTGCTGATGTTCAGTACAAAGGGCGAGGTTTGACTTGAAACGACAATTACCAATTGAGTGATTGTATTGTGTTCTCTGCATTGTTCATTTTGTGGTTAGAGTTAGAAGATTGTGATTTTTTCGCAGGCCGGTCGAAGAATGTGTGGGAGTCTCCCAAAGGTTGCCTGCTGTTTTCCTTTACTCTGCAGATGGAGGATGGGCGGGTGGTGCCTCTGATACAGTATGTGGTGTCTCTAGCCATCACGGAGGCCATAAAGGATATTTGTGATAGATATGTAAGTGCGTGGTTATTTTCATTCTTGGCTTAGTTGAGGCTCTTAGACAGGTAGTAGTGGAAAGTATTTTACTGCAGAAAGGTTACAACACACAGATTAAGCAATCTGTAATAGATTTTACTACAAAATCGTCCAGGCTATATAAATGTTATGCACACGATTGGGCTCTTTTAGCATGTTTTTTTGGATACTTGGCGACCTTGCACATTTATTTGATTGCTAGAATGCATATTTGCAGTTATTATGCGATGCTATGAACATGACATTGATGCATCTTCTCCATTTCAGGGCTTGCCATATGTTGATGTTAGAATAAAATGGCCAAATGATCTATATTTAAATGGCCTCAAAGTTGGAGGCATTTTATGCACGTCAACATATAAGTCAAAGAAGTTCAATGTGTCTGCTGGTAATTGGTCCTGTCCTTGGTCCTGATTAGCATATCTAAACTGCATGGTTTCACTTACTGGCAACTAGAACCTGTTCCTTTCAAGTATTACATGAATGTAAAGTATTAACCACGCATGCACATAAATATTTATTCAAGTATTAAATTTATGTACATCTTGATAAGATACTTGATTTACTTCTGTTCTTGCAGGTATCGGCTTGAATATTGATAATGAGAAACCAACCACATGCTTGAATGCAGTTCTTAGAGAATTGTCTGCTACGACATACCACTTTAGAAGAGAAGAGATTCTTGCAGCCTTCTTTAACAAGTTTGAGAAGTTTTATGATCTTTTTATAAATCAAGGTAAAACAAAAATCTTATGTCAATTCACCATATACGTCATTCCAGTTATCAATTATACCGTTTTCTTTATTTTTGAGTTTTTAATACCTAATTTTACAGTTTCACCTCAACTGTGCCTGTTGATACCTTGTTATCTTCATTTCTTTCAAGTCCCTAGTCCAGCAAAAGAGTTTTCCTTTTCATTCTTATAATCCTGTGCCTGGATACTCTCTCAATTGTGGTTGCTGTTTGCTTCGTTTTTCTTCTCCCTTTAAAACTTAGCGTTTTTCTGATAGAAACAGATGGAAAATGAAGTGGTAGACATAATTATTTCTTACTCCAAAAATTAGTTTAACAGACTTTGTTTCCAGTCTGTTTCAGCAATAAGATTCTACTTTCATGAGTAAGAACAACAGTGTATTCACTAATGCAAGCTTTCTTCATGTCATACAGGATTCCAATCTCTTGAGGAGCTATACTATAAGACATGGCTACACAGGTGACATGCTAACATGTTTATTTGGATTCTCCTATGTGCATTTTTATGGTTTAGTCTTTTTTGGCATCAAAGACCTTAGACACCTATTGATATGTAAAAGTAAAACTAAATCTTTTTGTAAGTTCATATCACCCAGTACACCATAACTATTTGACTCAGCCTACAGAAGCCATATCCCAACATCTTGTAAAGTGATGTTCTGGAGCCAGACCTTTTTTCTCTCTGTTCTTATATATGATGTTAGTCTTCTGTTAGTATAGTCCACCATTTCCAGTTTTTTTATGAAATATTTGTTGTATAAACATATGGGCATGGCTCCATTTTTAGCCGATTAGAGACTGACCATATGCTGTAGTAATCATAAGGCCTTTACTTTTCTTCATTACTCTTTGTTGGTGTAATACCTTAAACAGAGAAGTTAAACACAGTTAGAAATTTATTTTTCATTCTTTTTATTTATTCTGCACAAATTCATATCAATCAGAATAACTCTGCCCAAGAACATAGGCCTGTTTTTGAAGTCAAGTTTGTTTTTATATCTGCAGTGGGCAGAGGATTATTGTGCAGGAAAAGAATGATGACCAGGTGGTGGAGAACGTGGTTACTGTTCAGGTGTGATAAACTAGAAAATTGGTAGATGAGTTACTGACTCTCTGTGTTGATGATATTAAGCTTACCTTTCTCATGATTTAAAAAATAATAATAATAATAATAATAAATTTACACAATTCTTCAGACAGAAAATTTAGTGGCTGAATTTTAGCTTTGTATTGGCAAAACGAGTTGCCCATTTCTTTTAATATACTGTAGGTGTTTTTAGCTGTTGGTAAAAAGGTGTGAGAATTCTTGATGTGAAGGAAATGGCAAAAATACTAAACCTAATTTATTAGGTTTCATAAGACAACTACTTTTGTTTCCACTGCGGTGTATATGCTTTTCTCCATAATTTTATTATGAAATTCTCAAATGTTTTCAATAGAAAATTCTAGGACATACAATAAGGGTGCTAGATGGTTTGGAGAACTCATCATCAAGACCATATATTTGTGTTAGGTTTTTCAGCAATTAAAACTTTAATCTGTGCAGGGTTTGACATCTGCGGGATATTTGTTAGCTATTGGTGATGACAATCAGATGTGTGAACTCCATCCTGATGGAAATAGGTAAAGTTGCATAATATATTTCAATTTTTACCCTATGAGAACTTCCTTTTTTTTCTCATCTACTGTTCTTGTTCTACTTTCTTCCCCCCGCCCCATGTTGTGTAAGAGTTCTCAAGTCTTTACTGGTAGTCATCTCCATTTGCCTTTTTCAATATTTTTGGTTTGTGAAAGGAAAGCAAAAACCCTATATATGCATGTATCAGATGCATATATACCAATTTAAGGACCAGTTATAAAACTCTTAATGTGGTATATTCTTGCCTTTTCAAATAGTGTTATCGTCAACTATACAGGAAAAACTAGATCACCTTGATAGTTTTCTTTATGAAAGAATATGTATCCATCTCTCTCATTGTTCATTTTGCTACTGCAAATTTAGTGATTAGTCACATGTTTTATTGAGATATCATAAGAACAGATTTCGGATTCAAGAGGAGTCAACTTTTGATACTTAGTGTTGAAATTTTGAATTTAGTTACTGGAAGTATTATGCATTCATGTTATTATATTTCAACGTAGTTTTGCTCCAGTGTTGACATATTCATTGATTTTATTCTGTTGTCAGTTGAATAGTCTCCTGTTTTGCATTATACAAGTTGTTTGCAGCCATTTGTCCTTGACTACAATCTGGGTAAAATTGAGACATCCCATGGTGAAGAAATGAAAATTCCATGTTCCAGCAGACATGGGCACAGTTTTTCACACGTGCCCATGGTCCAAAGGACAGCTACTTGGTATCTGTCCTTTTCAAAATTTTGTTTCACCATACATTAGTGTAGTAAAATTTCTGCCCATGTCTGCTGTATTATCTGCCAAGTACAGTTACTATGGAAACTCTCACAGGCATTTACCATCTGATTTACTGACCTCTTGATCATTGCCTTCTCCTGTTCTAAATCCAGATCTACTTTCTTGGGTGATTTTAGGCAGGACTGGTAGGGTGTCATTAACATGTGATTTTTTGTTGATAGTCTCAAAACCAATAGTTGTATAAATATGGGGGTGTTTTTTTTTTTTTTCTTGTCCCAAAAAAAAAAAAAAGGTTCTGAGGTGGAGCTAAAGGATCGCTGAGAAACCTTTTAGCCCTTTGTTTTTGCTTATTTTGCTTTTTTATGATCAACGACAGATAAGAAAGTATTCCTTCTGTATGCGACATCCAGTGCATTCCTCTATAAGATGAGTCACAACATTTTGGCAATTTGACTAATTGGTTAATATGTGCATGTTATAATTCAGAGCTTGTTTAGACAAAAGCCTGATTATTATTAACCTAAGTAATCACGTTATAGTGTTTCTCTTTGTCCATAGTTTTGACTTCTTCAAGGGACTAGTCAGACAAAAACTTCACTAAAGAGGATCTGTTGGCACCTTGCATCACTGGCTACGTCTCACTGCATCGTGTGCAATGCTGGAGAATGTTTGGTCTTTATATCTTTTCATTTGTCCCCAAAGATCTGTGAATTTATTCATTCTTTTTTATATTTTGTTTAGTTACTCTTTTGTTATAGATCTCTCTCAAACTTAGATCTGTATTTTCTTGCATAGCACCGTCAGTACGTATGATTACAACCACTTTACTGTGTTTACTTGCAAACAAAGGGAAAGATTATGTCGAGTAATCAATCATTTGTAGAAAATCTGGCCAACCCTGCTTTTAAGACGGCTGAATATAATATATTTGTGTGTGTGTGTGTAGTTTCTTTTTTTCTTTTTCGTTATCTTTCAATGCGTGCACAAACTATCAGTGCCTTCTGGACCCAGTGTGACCTCCTATCAAAGTTTCATGTTTGCAAGGCTGTTTATTTGTGATACAAATAGAACTTTTAGTTGCTTCTCCTGCGAATAGTTGAAACATGTAGGATAGAGATTCTATTTTGTAGAAGCCAACAATCTTTTAATTGTATGTCATCTGGTTGTAGGGTACATGCTGCCCCTCTCTGAATTAGAGTATTTGTGTACTGTTGGCACAGAAAAAACCCCACATCCCACATGCACATCCTTCTGTGATGTACAAACTGTATTGTTCGGACACCACCCGATTGTTGGGCCGTCCATGAGGACACGTTATTTGTGTCCCAAAAGTTAGTTAGGGGCATCTTGTACAGGGTGCAAAAGGCCAAGTTAAACTAAAGAAAAAATGCTAATGAGGTTCCGGTCCTTGGACATTTTGAAGGTTATATGAGATTTATTTCCAAGTTTAGAGTCTACCAATACTGGTACCCACCTCAAGACTCAAGTTGCGGCCTTTTGTCTCCCTAAGATTTGTATTAATGTTGGCATTCACATTTGGAATGACCTTCTGAATTTCATGTTTTCCATTACTAAAAGGTTACAGTGGCTAAATCTGTGTTTAAAATATCTGCTCTCGTAAGAGAGTTTCTGTAGCTCCAAGGTAGAACAGGTTACATGGCGTGGCACTTGCTCTCACATGCATGATACGTGCTCCACTCATGTTTTTCTCTTGTTTGAATCAAATGTCGCGTAGAGAGAGTTGAGTTTCACAGGAGTTTATTCGTGTAAATTATTGTTAATGAGTGGCAAACCAAGCAAATGAAAGGATGGTGTGCAATGTAAAAAGATAAAAAAGATATGTTAAATTATGCCTTTGGTACTTAATAATTGCAGTCAATTTTCATAATGTTACGGACAGATTTAAGAATTGGCGCTACTGTTCTTGCATCTAGGGCAAAGCAACTTAAAGTCTCGGTTTACTATTCTTGAAGATCTGTGGCAAGAAAATGGAATCAGATGTGCGTATGATATGACTTACTTTTGATATTCCTTCTAGCCTTCCAGGTTGGTATGAAATATAGATGCTGTGGTTGGAAAAAGAATCCAATAAATGGATCGGCTAAAGTGAAATATTTATATGCCAGTTGGGTCAAAACTTGAGGACAAAAATAATGAAGTTTAGCCCCTAAAAGCTCTCATGCATCATTCAAAAGGTGCACTACTAATATCAAACGGATACTTACCTTGTCGTAGTGGAAAACTGGAAATCTTAGGTGGGGAAGGAAGGAGTTTAGTCAAAGATGCATTGGATCATCACATGGCATTAAGGGAAATGCTAGGCTGGTGGACCAAGAAAGAAAGAGGAATGCCCATCTTTTTTAGGTATAAACGGTAGAAATGAGTTTCTTTGTAACATTCGGAAAAATTAGACCAATACAGAGAAATTGTAAAAAAATAAATATATTACATGTATATTGTTAAATATCACTCCTTTCCTTGTTTATGTACATGATATGTTTATGACAGATGTATACTGATAAAGTGAAAATGTGATAGAAAAGGTTTGGCATCTGTATATATATGTTTTTCTTCATTCTGGTTATCCAATTACATAATATAAACTATTTAAAAATAAATATAAATTTGAGTTGTCTGTGGATGTGAAACATGTGTTAATAACAAATCAAACTACATATCGTTTTTCAATTTTTCAATTTTTTATGGTTAAGAATTGCAAAATAGTCTAATACACATTTTATATTTTTCAAAGCAACTTGATTTCATGCGTCATTTCATTGATTCATTCTATCAAAATATCATCTGCTACGAGAGATCTTTGTTCTTATCCTTCTTCTTCTTTATTTTTTAAGTACTTATCCTTCTTTTTAAATATAGAAAAAGCAAACTAAGTTTCCTCAAACATAATGAAGAAGCTGTACCGTAGTACCTATCAAATACATACTTTGTACCCAAAAATATGTACAATTTGTACATCCTCAAACCTATCAATAAATTACGCCAACTTCAACAATGGTAGGGCAGGTAGGCATTAAGTTTTGATGTAGTGGAGGATTAAAATTTTCTTATTAATTTTTATTTTATGAAAAAGAAAAAGAAAAAGACTAGAAGGTACAGCTTCCAAAGCACAGTGCTCTCTGTGCTTGTGTCCTCCGAGATACAGTGTGTTTCCGACAGGTCGTACGATGACGCAGTGCTTACTTGTCGGTGTGCACAAGGTACGACCTCTACGTGTCACATCGTCACGCGTGTTCAGACTTTGACCGTCCCCTCAGTCAAACCAACTCTGATTCTCTGCGACCCGTTACACGTTAATTATTACGCGCCAGTGTACTGTCATCGTTTGCTTTGTCTCTTTACCGCGATCAAAATTGTCATCGACAGTCTGCGATAAGTGACACGTGTCGCGTGCAGACAGGGTTACGAGAGAGGGCCGTTTGCAGAGAAGATAGGTGATATTTATTACAACACGTGCAAACTCTATAAGAGCTCAGCAACTACCGACCATGCAAATTAAGGACTTAATTAACCCATTTCTTGATTAGTGAAATACACCACAAAATTATGGCCCCAATCAAATGACTAAAATCTTAATAATGTTGTCCGATAATATTTAGTCTAGCGATATAAGTTTTTTTTTTTTTTTTTTACAAGTATAAGGTTGTGAGTTTGACTCATAAAAAATAAGTTGTTGATATAATTATAAAAAATTTAAAAATGTATTCAATGTTATTTCAAAAAAAGAAAAAAAAATGATGAATCATACATTATAACAACATTACATCTCAATTACGTAATCAAGCAGTTGGCTAGCACTCACGAATTTATTAGGCTAATACTTCAAATGTTCAAACTGTGAATTTTGTGAGGCAAATGAATGATGACTTAAGTGAGCACGAGGAGTATGTTTATCATTGTTGTGTTAGTTTCCGAAGATGTGGTATACATATATTGTAATGTGCACCAAAGATATTAGAGAAGAATTGGTCTTTGACGAAATACACATGCAATTAATGACTAATGCGATTAAGCATATGAATCATGATTGTGTTAGTGAACATGTTTTGCATAACTTAAGCATATTTATCATGGCTGTGTTAGTTTCCAAATATGCGGTATACAAACACTGTAATGTGCACTTAAGATAATAGGGAAGATTGGTCTTTGACGAAAATGATGCTACATGCATGCAATTAATGATTAATAAACAATTAACAGTTTAGCACGCTCGGATATCCGAAGGTACTGATTCCAAATCCCTCCCCCTCTTCATTAGCTTAATCCAACTTAATTTAACATTTTGTCTTTATTTAGATATTATCAATGAGCGGCATGCGCACTACTATAGGACACGTAAAATAACACTAGTGGTAGGCTGCCAGCATACCCCAGCTCATATCTTAATTTGACCTTAAACCCCAGAAACCCCCCAAGTAATAAAATTAAGAAACAGAACATAGTCCAATTGGACGTGCTTTGGGTATTTTCAAAGCTTGAACTGTCGCCTTTCCATTATATTATCACTTTTAACAGAGGTAGATATCGCCGAATTTATCAAAAGTGTATGGAAGTATTGAAATTCTAGAGTTGATAGTCATTGTATTAATTACTATTTAAGATGTGTCATATAAAATGAGTTAGTTTATTAGTTCCGACTCTATATTTATATCATAGTATTACAAAATACTTCAAATGTAGCTAAGAGTTTAAAGTCAACCATGTAGTTGATAATTTCAATGTTAGTATAAAAAATTTACATAAATATACATACAGTAGATGAATCTGGTGCTGGTAACTTTGACCTGAGGACCATAAACATAGGACTTACCAAACTTATAATATTACTCGCTTTGAAAAACAAAAGTCATTCTTGATTATCGAGAACGTATAGAAGGTTCCCTTTCGACTATTATAGTCAAAACAAACCCATCTTTATGATGGCTTATCCTATGATGACAAATCGTTATTGATAATTTGATATACATATATATATATATATATATTATTATCTAATAATTGGGTTCAAGATGACGGGAATCTTCTTTGCTTTGGAATTAAGTTGAGCTTTCGTGTCTTTACAATTCCTTGATTTCAACCTCGCTCTTTTGGGTTGCCCGTCATTTACAACGTCACTAGAGAAGCTAAAAGGAGAGAAGGTTGACCTATAGGGAAATCAATACAAAGAATGTTTCTTTAAAAATGGTGTTGCTTGGTAAAAAAAAACCTCGTCAAACTCATTCTTTTTTTTTTTTAGAAGAAAAAAAAAGATTACAAAGAAAATCTTCTTGGACACCTAAAATTAACCTGATCGTCAAACTCATTCTTACGTAATTAGTTTAGTGTAAACGCGGTTGTGAAATCAACGCCAAATGTAGAAGTTTTCTTTTCAATTAAGTATATTTTTTTTTGGTACAAACCAAATTAAGTATACTTTACCTGTAAAACTCCACCCAAACAAATTAGAAAAACCGACACCATCTCACTTTTCTCACTCCATGCAAGCAAAATCATAATTCGGTTGTTTTCCACCGAAAAAATAAAGTTAGAAGAAGACTAATTATAAAAAAGAAATGGGATATATAATACAACGATGCAAAACAAAACTGATTAGACCCGAATCCCAAGTCAAAGACGTGAAAGCCATTAACAATTTCTCCGTCAAAACTCACCAAAACACCCCAACAACTCAGTAACTCACTCTCCACCACTTTCCCGCCACGAGTCCCCTTCACCCCATGTCCACGTGGATCCTTCCCAGCAAGCCGGCGGCCGTCTCCACCATAAATCCCCTGTACCCTCCCCTCACCCTAACAATATCCCCTCCAAAAGAGAGAAAAAAAGCCCGGAAACTCATAACACGTACAGTGACGACTGATATGACCAACCGCCTGGGGCCTTTTAAAGCTCCGCACCACAACAGTTTGGTTCGTTGAAGCAACCACCCCACCTCCCCCACCAAAAAAAAAAAAAAAAAAGTCTCTCGTATTGACCGCTCCGCCACCGTCGTCGAAAATCGAATACCATTCTCTCTTCTTTAACCATCTCCACCTCTTATTATTTTCAAATTCAACTCGTAACCGTCTCCTCCCAATTTTCACGCTTTTCTCGCTTTTATCAAATCTCTCTCTCTCTCTCTCTCTCTCTCTCAATCCGAAAATCCTCAATCCTAATTCTCCACCATGAAACCATGAAATCCCCAACCGCCTCCCCCGTCCTCCACCGCCACGTCAGCCTTCTCCGATCGCCGCATTCATGTTAATTCCATATGCATCCCTTCTGCTGCATCTCCACCCTCTCCGACCACCACTCCTCCTCGCCGGACTTCCACGGCCACCCCCCAATGACCTCCTTCGGTAGATCCGATCCGCATACCCGGTTCAGTATCCATAAGGAGCCGAACAGCAACAATCACAGCAACCATTTCAGCGTCGATTGCAGCCGCCTCAGCCAGCGGACGACGGCAGCCGCCGCCGCCGCCGCCATCGCGGCGGCCGAGGCTGTGGCGCGGCCCTCGACCGGAAGGGAGCAGCCGGTGGATGTCAAGATAAACGACATCGTAGGGAATGGCGTATCGGGAATACTGTTTAAGTGGGTGAATTACGGTAAAGGTTGGCGGCCGAGGTGGTTCGTTTTGCAGGATGGAGTTCTTTCGTATTATAAGATTCACGGACCTGATAGGATCGTCGTTACGCCGGAGACGGAGAAAGGTTCGAAGGTCATCGGCGAAACGTCGATTCGGAGACTTTCGAGGCATAGGAGTCCCAATTCTCAACAGCTACGCCGCAAGCCCTTCGGCGAAGTTCATCTCAAGGTTTTGATTTTTCGCATTCGTTTTTTTATATTTTTGGTTTTCCAATTTTTATTGTATTTATACCAGAAACGACTTCCATTTTGCCGTTTTGATTCAGTTCCTAATCAAGAAGATGTTTCTTTATCCTGTTTATTTCTAGTCCTACTCGATCATCGAAAGCGTTTATAGGATTTTTCGAGTTCGTAAATCTGTTGAATTGAATGAAATTTATGTGGTGGTGGTGTATAATTGTGGTGAGTTGGTTCACAGGTCTCTAGTATCCGTGAAAGCAAATCAGATGATAGGCGGTTCTCAATCTTCACCGGTACAAAGAGGCTGCATTTGAGGGCAGAATCGAGCGATGATCGACTCGCCTGGGTGGAAGCATTGCTGGCCGTGAAAGACATGTTTCCGCGGATTTCCAACAGTGAGTTGATGGCTCCGGTAGACAATATCGCCGTGTCTACTGAGAAATTGAGGCAGCGCCTTGCCGAAGAAGGTGTTAGGGAGGCAATCATTCAGGAAAGTGAACAGATAATGAAGACAGAGTTTGCTGCATTGCATAACCAGCTTCTTCTGCTCAAGCAGAAACAGTGGCTCCTAATTGACACGCTACGACAGTTAGAGGTATGGGAACATTACATCAGTTGAATTTGGAGTTCTTCTTTGGTTTCCCTACCATGTAGAAATTTGAATTATTATTATTTTTTTTTTAAAAAACCACCTAGTAAATTGCTAGGAGGCTGTTGTTTTAGAGTTTCAGCTTTGTTTGTGCAGAGTGGGAGGTTGAGGCTCCTGTTTATTCTTTTCTCAAAAATTTGTAATCCTTTTAATATAAATATTCTTCTGATTGTGATTTGAGTGTTCGATGTGTTAGTTAATGGAGGTAGTAATCGACTCAATTTATAAAACTATGCCAGGTCCACTAGACCAGAAGATGACGTTGGGCTTTACAACCAGAACGTTGTTGTTGAGCTTCCCTACTAATACTGAAAAGTAAAAAGTAAAAAATCATCCAGACGACTGACTATGTTGGTTTATATTTTCTAAATTGAGCACGTCTTAAAAATCAATATGGGATTAGAAATCTTTTGTAGAGACCTGCATTTCCTCTTGAGGATGACCCCTTGACATTTAATATCCCTCAAGGACTTGTGAAATTTTAAGATCACTGTAGTATCCCTCCACAGTTGCTGTAAGACTAGAGTATCGATGTACTTTAAGGCTAATCGTGTAGTGTGTATAGGTTCACACAGCTCCTCGATTTGGAAATTTAAGATCCTTTGTATTTTCTTTTTGAGTTTGCACTTCTTATGATTTTTGAGTATCCGATGTGTTCTCAATTCTGTAGTTTACAAGGCAGGTAGAAATTAGGACTTCTGTGTGTGTTGTATTTTGTGGATCTTGTTATTATAGATACTTGATATGAACAACACCTTCTTTGACTTATGCTTGTACTACCTCCTATGTTTTGGGTTACAATGGGTCATTATAGTAGTCTTTCACTCCTTTCTGAAAATAGTAAAAATGTACTGCGTCCTGCCAAAGTACTAAGATACATTGGTAGAACTCTATTATAGTAGTCTTTCACCTTTTTCTTCTTTCAGTAAAACTTTGGTGTCTTTCTTTTGAAGGACATATTTAAAAATTTAAATGAATGTACTGCTTAGCTAAGGTGGTTAACCCAGGTAGTGACTGCGGCTGCGTGCTGGCAGTGGTGGGATCAATTGGTGGCTTTGTGGTTTCATCAAAGAGTTTCTACCTGTAGATGTTGTTAAGTTTCTTCTTTTGGTGGTCAGTCTTGTTTAGTTTGCAGTTTACACTGATTTCCATAGAATATAACTTGAAAGTAATTAAACAAGGCAGTTGGAAGCTTGTAAAGATATGATAAAAGTTTTATGTAGCATTCATGCAGACTTTTGATTGCGTCGAGGCCAAAGTTTGTTCTTTCATTTTATATATTTATTGTTATGAAAAAGGTTGCATATAAATGTTGTTCTGTCATATACATGATCCATCGATTGCTAGTTCAAAAATGGTACTTATGATTGCCTTCTCTCTTCAGCATTGGAAACTTTCTTCTCCTTTGAAAATGGTAGTGCTTGGGGAAAGTTCATACAAATTTGTGTTGGTTCAATTTTTTTATACTTTCAGATTTCTATGATTAGCACTTGTGAAGAAAGTGCCTAATTTATAGTATTGCTGTTGGTGTGTATCAAGTATTGATCATCTTTTATTCTCTCTAGCATAGTGTTGAGTTTGTTGCAGAAACTGTTTATGAAGTATTGTTGACTGCATACTTCCCTTGTGTTTCTTTCTTCATTGTGAAACATGTAATCAAGAGGAGGGTAATGCAGTTGTTTTGTCAAATTGTGTTGTGATACTGATTTACTGTGATATTTGGATAGAGGGGAATAGGAGGATCTTTGTGAACAACTGTGTGTGTACTTGTGGGAATGTGGGATTATATGAATTTATAGCATATTTGTGTTCCTGGGTATCCAGTGAGTTTCAAGGTTTTCCATTTTTGCTTTTTCTTATTGATCAGGGTGCTGCTGTTTCATGAGCTGGTCAGGTCCCTCAGTTTTAACTGGTTGATTTAGTTGCCAAGGTTTTCAAGTTTTATTTTATGGTTTTTTGGTGGACTGCTTGTACATGTCTAATGTAGCAGATTTGCTTTTAGTGCTTTTACTTGAGGGTGGAAGTAGTTGCATTGAGTTTTTTTGTTTTTTTTTTCGTAAATCTACTTCTGTCTTTTATCTATATATTTAAATTAAATTTCTGTGTTAACAGTTGACAAGTATCAAGCAATCATTTCTGTCTCTTCCTACCACATTAATTTTCATACACATTTTGTGTTTGTTAATATTATAACCTTTAGACCTCAATTATTGTCCTGAATAAGTGGTGAGGCTTTGAAGCATCAATATGTTTGACGATTACACTGCGCTTTCCCTACATTTAAGATACGGGTAAAAGTAGCCCACTTTCCCATACCCCAGTTTCTACAGTCTACGTTGTTGTCAATACACCCTCTTACCCCCAAAAAACTCCTAAATGCTTTGTTACTCACTCAATTAATCATATTAGATGCACCAATGTTCATTAAATGAGAAAGGGACAAAAGTTTTGTTACTACCTAGAGGAAAGAGATGTGGACACTTGGCATTTTAAGGGTGTGAAAAAAAAAGGACACTAGTTAATTGGACAGTGCCACTCATTTTGCTGATGTGTACGGTCACTTATTTTATGTATTCTATGTTCATATAGAGGTTATTTCCTTGAGAATTTATCTTCTGGTGCAGGGTTTTTATATCCTTATCTTTCTAACAAAGTTACTATTTATACTTCATTGTGTAGACAGAAAAGGTAGATTTGGAGAATACAGTTGTTGATGAGAGTCGACAGTTCAAAGATTCTGGAGCTTCCTCTAGATCAAGACAAGACAAATTTAGTGGTAAGTATTTTGTAGTGTATTAACATCTTGTATTACTTGTTACCTGCGACAACTGATTGTCTTTGTCATACTCCTGAATGACTAAGCCTCTGCAATGTTAAGATTTGGGCAAGTGAAATGGGTTTAGGGCTTAGGTCATGCTTCCTTCGGCTGATTTAGACCTACATTGATTTGAACTTTTCAGAAGGAAGTGCAACTGAATCTGATGATGATAATGAAAGAGTTGATGCTGCAGAAGAAGAAACGGATGAAGAGGACAATGCTTTCTTTGATACGCGTGATTTTCTATCATCAAGTTCTTTCAAAAGTAATGGGTCTGATTATCGGATATCTTCCGTCTCTTCAGATGATGATGGTTTGTACGCCATTGAATCTGAAGATGGTACAGATCCATCTCTCAGAGCTGATTTTCCATTTGTCAAGCGACGTAAGAAATTGCCTGACCCTGTGGAAAAAGAGAAGTGTGTTAGTCTTTGGTCGATGATTAAGGACAACATTGGGAAGGACCTCACGAAAATCTGTCTTCCTGTATACTTCAATGAGCCTCTCTCTTCTCTACAAAAATGTTTTGAGGATTTGGAATATTCATACCTCCTTGATCGAGCATATGAATGGGGCAAAAGGGTAAGATCACGACGTCATCTTTACTGCAATGCTATAAAGGGTATTTGACTGTTAAATTATTTTCAGAAGAAAATAAATAATAAGTTAAATTAGTTCAATGCTCTCTCAACTCAATATTGAATTTCCTTGAAGTCCTGCAGGGTAATAGCCTTATGAGGATTCTTAATGTGGCTGCTTTTGCTGTATCTGGATATGCTTCAACTGAAGGAAGGATGTGCAAACCATTCAATCCATTATTAGGGGAAACATATGAGGCTGACTATCCAGATAAAGGCCTTCGGTTTTTCTCAGAGAAGGTGTGAAAAAGTCTTCAGACCTCAACTTGCAATTTATGTTTTCACTATCAATAGCATTTCCCTTGTTCTTGTACTGGTGATCTGTTATGCATGTGAATAATTGTTTAAATTAGGTTGGACCAGCTTTATGCTGTCCTATCTGGGTTGGCAAGAATTATTTGTTCAAATTGAGTGATGCATATATCGAGCCTTTCATATTTAATGTGCTTGCATTCTCGCTAAACATGATCTTTCTCAATAAAAAAGTAAATCTTGAATGTAACATTCCTGTTTACTGAATGTTGAACATTGTATGCTGGATCTTTGAGGTGTGTGAAATGAAATAAGAAATAACTCCCATACATCCTGAACTCTTAAAAATAAAGGACTCAAAAGTGATTAGCCCTGATTGTGACGGGATAATGCCTCAAATAGGTGCGTATGGGTTTGAAATTACTCTGGGAAGATATCTTTGTCTATAGAGAAGAGAATAAGGAAAACAATAGCCAGCCTTCAATAGTTATGTGGTAGAAGTTCAGTATTTGGCTCACTACATCTTATTCACCGTCCCTTTCATTTTATTTCTTTTTCATCTGTGGATCACATAGTGAAGATCGTTATATTTTGGGTGTCAGGTTAGTCATCACCCCATGATTATTGCTTGCCATTGTGAGGGTAGAGGATGGAAATTCTATGGAGATAGCAATTTGAAAAGCAAATTCTGGGGCCGCTCAATTCAGCTTGATCCTGTTGGTGTTCTGACCTTGGAATTTGATGATGGTGAAATTCTTCAGTGGAGTAAAGTGCGAACCTGACAAACTCAGCTAATGTTAAACTTTTGCTAGGTTCTTATCTGAACATAAGCTCTTTTCTGACAGGTTACAACTTCCATTTACAACCTCATATTGGGAAAGCTCTACTGTGATCACTACGGTACCATGCGAATACAGGGAAAGCATGAATATCAATGTAGGCTGAAATTTAAGGAGCAGTCTATCATTGACCGAAATCCTCACCAGGTATAATCCTTTCTTTTATCCTAATGACATTTGTTGCCACGTTTTTCTACACAGGGTATTACTTGGAATGTATTCTGAAATGTTTTAGAAAATAAAGGAATAAGACATGTAAAAATAAAGAAGTATGACATAGTGTCTGTCTCATACCAGCTACATATTCTTTGATAAAAATCTTCACTTTACATATGTTTTGCCCCGTCAGGTACAAGGTATAGTTCAAGATAAGCATGGGAAAACAGTGGCAACGTTGTTTGGAAAATGGGATGAGAGCATGCATTATGTTAATGGAGACTGTTCAGGGAAGGGAAAATTCGAGTCTTTATCTGATGCCCGCCTGCTCTGGAAGAGGAGCAAGCCACCCAAGTTCCCAACTAGATATAACTTAACACGCTTTGCCATCACAATGAACGAACTCATGCCTGGATTGAAGGTGATTATTTATTTCTCAGATTGACAGAGTATGAAAAGCACTGCTTGAAACTGTTCCACCTGCCTTACTTTACATTTTTTTTATGTGTGAATTAAATAAGACCTTTAAAACGTCTGAACTGATGATAAACTCATTTGATTGCGATAAAAGTGGAATGTAGTTGATCTCTTTCGCTTTTTCTGAATGCACTGCTGTCAGATTATGATTCTTCAAGTTTAATCATGTGCAGGAGAAGTTGCCCCCAACAGATTCAAGGCTGAGACCAGATCAAAGGTATCTGGAAAATGGGGAATATGAAATGGCAAATTCCGAGAAGTTGAGGCTAGAGCAGAGGCAACGGCAGGTAATATTGCATTTTTGAATCAATAATATTAACCTATTTATGTATTTATGTTTCCCATTTTATCCATATGTCATGAACTCTATATCAGCATCTGCTGTAGGTTGACTCCCATGTAGTGTTTTGCCATTTTTTATTTTTTTTTTAAACTGTTTCACTTCTACTGATGTGCACACACTGTTTTAAGTGTATATGTTTGTGTAACATATAAACTGTTGGGGATAGTCCTGAAGAGGGTGCAGTGTTAAACTAACCAAATTTTACCTGTATCAAAATAACTGATCTTGGGTTTAACTCCGTGCATTTCCCAATCTTTCACACTTGTAGTCATAATAAGGCACATACACAAAGTATTAAAATAAACTACTGTGAATCAGTTAGATTTTTTGGAATAATGACATCTAAGCAGAAACAGGTATATCAGTGAGAATGAGAAGGAATACAGGATTATAAATTTGACAAAACGATTAGGTGTAATAACCTTGCATTAGTGCTAGGCAACCAATTAGGTGTTTATGTAGTAGGCTCAGCTATGGTATTCTTGATGGAGTATATTAAATTTCTTGACTGGCATATAATGGCGGTTAACTGTATATTGTTTGGGATTCAGGCTCGAAAGATGCAAGAAAGTGGTTGGAAACCGCAGTGGTTTGCAAAGGATAAAGCAAGCGATACTTACCGGTATACTGGTGGATATTGGGAGGCAAGAGAACGAAGAAATTGGGATGGTTGTCCCGATATTTTTGGCCAAGTTCCTCCTGAACAACTTGACTAATAGTCAGTTCATTGCTGTCTCTAGTTTTACCAATTCTTTTCCATTTTTTCCCCTATGGGGTGGTGAATACTGCTCTGATTCAAAGCAGTTTAGCGCCTCCCATGGTTTGCATATAAGTAAATTGAATGAAAGGTCTTGGCAGGTAATAAAATCAATTTTTTTTTCCTCCATCCCAGCATTCCATCTTTGTATATCTGATGAGTTAGTTTTTTATATTCGAGTGTTTGAAGATGCTCAGCCAGTTTGGTTCGTTCTTGTCGTTGAACCAAATCGAAAACCTAACTGCACATCTATATGTAATATCGACGAACCCATTTCACATAGCTTGTGCATCTTGATCAGATTTGACATATTCAGACCCCAAAATTGACAGATCAACAATGCCTTTAATTACCCCCCAAGGGTCTGTGACTAAAAATTTCTTTGTAGCAAAAAATGTATTGTTCGGTGATTGGGCTGTGCATCATTTAAGACAGCAGTACTTTTATTTATGTAATTTGGACACCTGTTAAGAATTCTTGAATTTGGGCCTAGATATCTTGTATCTAATTTGGCTGGCATCAAGTAATTGACTTGTTGGAAAATTTGAGCGACTATTGCAAAATAAATACCCAGTAAAAGCTGGAACCTAAACCCTATCATCTTCAATGCTAATTACTACCAACTGTTCTAAGTTCTAACTTGAGCAATGTAAGGGAATTATATCAATCTCGCTTTCACTGTTCTACAACTTCTTTCAATTGTTTGTATAGGTGGGTCAGTTTTAAAAATGTCAAGAGGATTCCTCCCTCACTATAAAGTATAAACCAATTAATCCTTCACCGTTATACACACTGAAATCGGCCCGCCCGGTATACGAGTATCATTATAGATATAAACTGTAGATCACTGCTTTTATGAGTTTCTGTTATGCAAGAAAAACTACCCTTCCAAAAAAAAAAAAACTACTGCAGCTATCTTCTTTTTTGGTTTGCAATGTTGATGACTTCTTTTGGGAGAGCAAGATCTCAATTTAATTGGTTAAAGTTTTGCGTGAAAATAACTTTTATCTCAAAAGACAATGCGTGAGTGGTCCTAACCAATACCCTTTCGACACGTGTACAATTTTTAAATCTGCTCCGTTCAGGACGTAGTTACTTCGTCAATTGATAACCTTCAGTTTCATTCTCCATTCTCTTGTTCGAAGGAAGATTAAGTAGAGCTTTTCTGTTATACCTAGCTATATGCGATGGTGTTCTGGAAAAATGTTATACCTCTTGAGCTTAACTCTCTCATCATGGAGCACATAATACAAGTAACAAATCACTGCAAGATGTGAAAAAGGGAGTGTCGAGCTTACTCTCAATTTCCCAAACAATTATGAGATTAAGTATTACATTTAACTTACGGACGCATAAATGAAATATCTTGTAACCAAAAATAAGATAAATAGATTGGCTTGAAATTTTCAAAGATAACTGTTTCATGAAAAACTAAATAGCCATGACTATAACATGATGGAAGTGAATGTTGATGCATGCATAACTCGATATATAGACAACCATTGAGACTGGAGTCTGGAGTAACTATATTCTCTTGTGCTTATAATTCTGGATTTGCAGGAACCGTAAGATTCTTTCATTCTGTGGCAAGAAAAGATTAAGAATAATGATAGTGAAAGATCCCGTGACGTTTCTGTTGATCCTGCTTTTAGTTTTTTGACAAGTAGATGTAAAGTTGGAAGTAACCATTGTACGGTAGCAGAAAAAGGTATAGCAATGCAGAGTAACATAGTAATGGCAGAGACAGATCATATTCATATCGCAGTTAGAAAGGTTCCGACTCGATTGGGTGTACCCTTCGGCTATAATATTATCAGTTGATTATGTCTAACTAGCTATCAATTGATTCATTTGTAAGATCAAGTAATTCTCTTTGGTCTCTTTTTCATTCTTCCTTGACTTCTATACTTGGAAGTTGAGTCATTGATCGATCTAGAGAAACCATGTTTAAAATTGAGGTGCTTGTTTAGAAAACGAGTTTGGTTTGAGTTGCATCACTCCGTAACACGCTTCACGTACGTAAACCTCTGAAGACTGATTTTTTGAATCCCAGTATGGTTCCTATATCAAGAGCCGATATGAACCTTTCTTATTTTCAATTTTCTATCTCATCGAAATTCAAGAATGTCAATTTTGCCAAAAACTTTATGTTATAGCAAGCAATTTTTCTTATTCTGCGTGCATCTGTAGCCTTATAGGGGAAAGGAGTGCTTCACAGTCTTCACTCATATGAGACGAGAGTTTTTTCTCAGGCGATAAGTTTGCTTTCATAATGAGAGCTTAAGTAATTTAGAAGTAAACTAACTAGCGCCAGACACCTTGCTTGTGAGATGTGCCTTTCTTTTCTATAATTGCAGTAGTAGTAGTAGTAGTAGTTTGAGGATGGATTGATAGACAGATGACCCGTCGTGTCAATTCCCAACCGGCATTCCAACAGTATAACTAGGCCGTCCAATCAATCCTAACCCTTCAATATCGTTTAGGCAGGCAGCTAGGGACCCCCTCAATCTGAATCAATCAACTGTCATCAGCAGCTACCCCCAAATAAACCCAAAAACCAACCCGATCCGTTTGGTTTCCTCGTGATGCTGATGCTCAGAGTCTTGTTATTTATTTTATTTTTTTTCCTTTAGATTTTGTTTTGTGGTGAGACAAGCCAAGTGAGGAAGGTACAGGGAGACGTATGAGATTGGTAACTGGAAAAACGACGCTGGGAAAGATCCGATCGGCGAGAAGGGTTTTATAGTTTTCAAGCAGAATCTTGGGTGCAGTTGCAGGTTGACGAGGCAAACGAGGCTGCTGTTTTGTTCGTCAAGTCTTGTCGTGATATATATTTTTATCATCGCCAATTAACGTCTCTATGTATGAATTTTCAAGATGTTTTACTTTTTGTTGAGCTGATCGAGCTGGGCTGCTTTCGTTTTCTTGGAAGTTGTTGGTGAGCAGTACTGAACTGAGAAGGTTTCGATTCGCCCTTTGGCTTGTTGGGTTTTCAAGCTACTGATATGAAATGATCCATAGATCAAATTACCAGCCAGACTTCCTTGGAGAAATTGCATGCATGGAAACATGGATATACGCTATCTATTCATGTGAAGTGCTAGAGAAGAGTAAAATCCTCGTATTCTACTTAAATTATCACGAATTGTATTTTTTTGGTACCTATAAATTTTAAGGGAGTCTAATGATACATATATTATCCATCAGTTAGTCCATATAGTATCTCTGTCCATTATTCCATTAAAAATACTAATGTGGCGGTCATGTGACACTCATGTGAATAAAATGACAAGAATAAAATAATCTTTTTATTCATATTTAGAATTATAGTATTTAATATATTGAACATCTATAATTAAAAAATATTTTTACACAAAACAAAATAAAAATAATACATAATTCATTCTTCATTGTTCTCGGGATACTATGGGCAATTAATTTAACTACTTTTGTTTGTATTTAGTTATTTTTTTATCAAAAATTAATATATATTAATTTGGATCAACTAATGAGATAATTTTTTTCTCAAACAATTACTAGGATTAACAAATGGAGGTAATAGGTGAATCTATATATTCACTAAATCCAATTCTAGTTCTTTTTTTTTAACCTAGTTTAATTTATTTCAATTTAATTTGAAAGCTTCTATTCATACCTCTAAATTTGGCATTTGGATTTTGGACCTCTCACTCTAAAATTTCTCATAAAATTGTCAGTTTTGCCCTCCAGTATCTTTTTTTTTTTGTTTTTTACACAATTTCATCTCTCTCTCTTTCACAGCCAGATTGCAAAGTTGCACACCCTTCTCCTCGACACCTATCTCCAAGTTGCAAGAGAAACAATAATTGGAAAAGCAAAGAATCAAAAAAGAAAGAACATAACATTGATCAACCGCTCTTGTATTCCTGAGAATTTGAATTAGTTCTTCAATGGTCAATTCGACCTGAATTAGTGAAAAGGGCTCGTCATGAACAACAACCGTCCTAACCTCTTTTGTTTAGTTTTTTTTTCCCTTTGCCACCCAAATTGTTTTGCCATTTTCTAATCACAATGGTCGTCCTTACTCCTTAGTCCCATATTTGATAACTAAACTCATAACCATGATATCATAGAGAGACAGAGGAAGCATAGAAGTCGACCTTGGTCGCTTGCTATAATCCTTCAATTTTTTTCCAGTTGTTTTTTTATGGACAGAATTGGAATTAAATTTTTTCAAAAAACATGAGAGGTTTACATACCAATTTTAAAGATATGAATAGAATTTCCCGTTTCGTTTTATAAAAAGTTTGTAAAAAGATAGGATTTTTACGACCTTACCCCTACTTTAACAGAACAATTGACTGAAATATTAAAGGGCTAACGGAGCGTTAATATAGGTAACACTAAACTCTCTGAAAATTTATAAGTACCAAAAAGTACATTTTGTGATTGTTCGGGTATCATATAAAGATTTTACCCGCTTGAATAGTCTCAATATCGTACAAAGAAACTAATCTCGTTTAATCATTTATGTTAATTTAAAAAAAAAAACATTCTCTTTAATATAAGAATAAAATCTTATCTTTGGCTAAATCATAGAGGGTCGAGGAGGTGACGCATCTGCTACATTATTTTAACTAAAAATATTTCACAAAGTTGGCCTAATATGTGAAGTGCCTTGCTTCTAAATTCTAATTATCTACTTGATAAAAAAAATTATAATATCTAAACCAAAAAGAATCTCTAAAGGTATGGCAGAGTTTCACACATTTTGCCAACTGGTCTGATTCGTAAATATTCCTAACTTTAATTTCTCACATCTCTCATCTTCCATTCTTGACCTTTTCAAGATTTGATTAAACCTTTAGATTTGGAGATACCCTAGCTACAACATACATTTACCAAAAATACAAAACAAAACAAAACCCTAGCTAGAACGCATGCACTCAAACAATCAAATTCTTTTTGTCTTACATATACACTTGGGTTTTTCATTTTCTTTTTCTCAAACCCCACAAAGCGTACCACTCAAGTAAAATGAGAGGTGGTGTTTGGGATAATTGGGCAACAGAGAACTATACCAGTACATGAGATAGATACATATACCCTATTTTGAAACACATAATTATAAAGAAGGGAGGTGACATGTAAGAGTGACTTGGTAATAGTGACTTTCTACTAAGCAATGAGTTGTCTGCCAGAATTTCTTACCCCAAGTTGGTTTGTGGTTACAAGACAAAAAATTCCAACCGAGGAAATGAGAAGCTAGTTGGTTAACCTGGTTGGACACTGCTTTCTCTTTGCGATCAAAACGACAAGCAAATTCTTAGTTGCTTTGGCCTGTACAGAGTGACCAATCATTGTTATATAGGAAGTCCAGATGGAAATCGAATTTTACAGCTAGGAATATTGGAATTGGTCGAGTTTTGGTTAGCTGGTATTCTGCGTTTGGAGTCTGAATGACTTTTGTCCAAGATGTTAGTTTTAGCCGTTTAGAGGAACACCCGACCTATTGATCCATCATGTCATCAACATTATTCTGATTTCCTGGAATAAGTTTCATGATTCGGCTCATTAGCGTAGAACCTCTGAGGACCTTGGTTAGATTTTTGCACTCAGTTGTGTCTCTTTTGAGCACTTGATATTTCTTATTGACTTATGCTTGATTTGCATCGCATTCCTTGGATGGTATTTGCATTATTTCTATGCATTCAAAGACACTACAAATTCTCTATAACTTGTTTTGCATGTGTAATAAAAGTTATTTTTGGAGAAAACATGGAAAAAAAGTGTGTCACCGATCACTACAATGTTATCCTTCTACTGTTAGAAAAATTTCCAAGTTTAAAGAGCATCGGGAGACAACAAACATATCCAAGACATCATGCGTCCATCTGCTTCTTTCCATCACATTATGTGCGAGCTCGACATATTTCATTGCTGATAAACTAACAAAGATTGGTGATTCAATCAATAAAAACACTTCGTAGATCCATAATTTTTCCTTCAATGTTGTTGTTGCTTCAATTTTTGATAGTCTCAGTGTGAATTGTCCTAAAAAAAAAACAAAAAAAATTATTTGTTGTAGTTATCTTTAAAAGAAAAAAAAAACTCGGGAGACAAAAAGTGGCTTCCTCATTACATGAGCATCTTTATTTCTGAAACCCTAATTTTTCATTAGATTTCTAAAATTATAATTTGTTAAGACTCATAACTTGATAATGGCTGCTATTTTTTCTGTAGTAGTTCAACTTTTCGAATCAATAATGCGTCATGCTTCCTTCATTGATAAATACAAGTCTGAATTGTTATATTATTACCATGAAAAGTGTATATATGTTTAGACATGGTGACCTGTAATATATATATATATATATATATATATTCTATATTGTATATATTGCTGGAGAACATTTTAGTTGTGGCAGGCAGGTCTCACAAAATATACTTAAATTGAGCTTTCAGTGGTCCAATTCCAATATATCATCATTTCATTTGTTGTTGTTTTTCACACAGAGAGATATATGTATATATCAAACCAGTCCTTGAATTCGATCTTTCAATATTTGGTTACCACTCAAATGCGCATCTCTCTCTGCCTCGTCTACGTCACATTATCTCCTCCAAGATTCTTGCAGGTTAATTTAGGGTTTCTCACAGCAGATACATCACAGCTCAACTTGAGGTGTGGGATTTCTTACTCATTTTCATCTCAGTGTATACGAGATCCATCTACGTACATACAAGAAACATTTTCATCATTTTCTGTGCTGTTGAGCTAAATGAATGGTGAGATTACTTATCTATATATATTCTTTAATATTTGACAGATAAACAACTTAATGGAACAAACCCTATAAACCAAAACTTGAAGCAATGTAGATATATATATATAGTTAAATAAGATCAAACAGATAAGACTGGGATACGAGAATTCTGCATTATTGAGTTGCTGCATATACAAATCTTGACTGGTGATTGATGAAAGAAGAGAATGATTTAATTAGTTGTTCTATTAGTTATTGTTCATACATTGGTGATCACTTATTTGATTGGTAGGCGACACGTTTCAATTAAATAACTGGATTGAGCAATCAAAATCTTCAAAGTGTCGTTCTTGTAGTTCACAGCTCAATTTTTATAGAGTAGGTCCTGCCAAATCACTCACTAAACCATGTTTTTAATATGGGATTGAAAGGCATATATATACAGCTTAATAGTTAAATTATGTAGAAAGTCCTTGAGGCACAATGTATTATTATGGAGGTGGGCAGACAACAATTAGCGATTTTTTTTTTAAAGATTAGATATACCAATTTTGGTAGCTGATTTCCTGGTTGATCAGGGATTTATTGGTTCAGTGATTTATGGTAAATGACGAAGTACATACAGAAAATACCAATCTCTCTTAATTTGGCCCCATATCAAGAAACCTAGACAGATTTTTTTTTTTTTTTATTTTTTTTTTTGAAAAGTATTTTTAATTTCTTTTGTTGCTGTCATGATCGATGTGTAATATTTAATCTGTTGAATCCATATTATCCGCAAATGGAAGGTGTAATCATTAAGATATCGTTACAACGGTTTCTACATATTACAGAAGGAAAGAAATCTGTATCTTTTTTTTTATATTTAATACTTCCATACCTTCACAAGAGAGGTAAAAATAGGACAATACTTCACAAGTAGACGATTTAAACTCCATTTTCCGCTTCTCACGATCTTATCTTCGCCTCGTTACCTATGGTACTCAAACTGGGTTGTCGCAAGGTCACGACGTCTTGAGTCGAATAATAGATACAATTCACAAGCCTGAGAGGTCGTGAGAAGTCCACGATCAATTCTTAATCTCAAAGTCGGTCCATAGAAGATAAAATAATTAAACGATCCATGAAGCTATTAAAATGTTCAAAGTGTCATTCATCGATCTATTGAAAAGCTGGATTTAAACATCGAATATATCATAATACATACAAAAACACATAATTTCGCACCGCACTGTCAGTGAAAGACGTAGATTGGGATCTACAAGTTCAAAGTCTTTATGGCATTGTGCACGATAATGCTATTTGTAGATCAAGGTAGCCATAATTAATCCTATAAATCATTTTCACGCACGTAATTAACTATAGACCTAAATCAAAGACCCTAATCAATAACAAACCCTAGTAGATAAAATCTTGTTGTGTTCAACTTTTCTTCGATCTGAATTCACTGCAAGAATTTTAAAACTTCGGTGCAAATTGTAACCAATTGGCGGTGGTTAAATAGTACGTCGATTGAAATTGAATTGTATAGATATCTAACAGCTTAATTTATTGCTTACCCCATATATCATCAAAGACCTGGGGCCTCACTATTTAGATCGATCACGAAAGAGGCAAGGTACCTAATATTTACTGATCCATGACTCGAATTTATGGTATTCACACATATGCTTTTGCGACTTGTAACACTGAAAAAAGCAGAGGAGGACGAAGATGATGATTATTGATCAGAACAAAAAGGGTTCATGACCGGATCATATCAGTGAGCCTGTTTATTTCCTTTCTGTAGCCTCCAAAGCTACATTTGTACTCCACTATGGGAAGTTCTACAAAAGATGTTGGAACGTTCGCATAGGGTATGGACTGAACCATCTCACGACATCCTATGTATATATTGCGTTGTAAATTCAAGTTGGTACTTCATTCGAATATAAGGTGTGGAGAAACCCAATGTAGACGTCACGAGAGTAATGCAGTTTCTTAGCTTTAATCTATGTCAACGATCATAGATTCATAGATATGATATAGGAATAGTATTCAGAACACCGACCTACACTTACATCAATATAAATGAACGGTCAATCCTGTAGAACAGATGACGACTAGAATTGAATAGCACCTTGATCGCGAAAAAGGAAAAAATCGGTTTGCTGCAAATTTTAACGTTCAATGTTAGAATGTTAATTATTAAACATTCCAGAGAAGGAAACAGTGCTAGGAGTTAAACACAAGCCTCAAAACTACAATTTTTATAGCAATTTAGCTTTTCTAGTTCCATTTTGAATTTGTTTTCTTTTAATCTGTGGGCTTTTAGGATTGACTGTTAGTCGCCTTAGGGTTTCTTTTCTGCTAGATAAGCAACTTAAACTTTGCAAATGTTATCTTCCATATTATTTTCAATCAAATTGAGAGTTTTCTAGTATTTCTCTGGTGGACTCCATAATTCTTGTTTTAGGGTTTACAGCTTGTAAATCCAGATCTTTTCCTACTGCATTAGTTAGATAATATTCAATACACTTTTTAATTATTAAAAAAAATTAGCTATAAATATCAACAACTCATGTCATTTAATAAGTGCTGACTTGCACCACCAGTACATAGAAAAATTTCTAATGGTATAGACTATAGACCGAATTGTCACTATATCATGAATCCAAGTTGAAACAATATTCAATAATAACTAAAAAATCCTTAGTTTTCATTCATGAGGTCTACGTCTCTTTTGATTATCATAACAAAACATGTCACATTACATAGAATGAGTATCATAACAGTGAGAGCTATTAGATATTATGATTTTGTGAGTTCCTATGAGTTTACCAAGACAAAAAGAATAAAAACTTAGGCCATATAAAAATTAAATAAGTGTACCTTTCAAAAATAAAAAAGAGTAAATAAGTTTCTCTAATCTTTGAAGGCCCTCAATTACGTGAGAGAAATAGAAACATCTGATATTAATATCTTAAAAGCTTATTCTTATTAGTTCATTCTCCAGTCTATATAAGTAATCATGTAAATTATAAAGTTAGTGCATACGATACTGTAGCATGATTGAAGTTTCAGGACCTATTTATAGACTACGAAAGAGAGAGGCCAAGTACCAAGGATGTGTAACAACAACGTTCATGCAAACACACGGTATACCTACTAATCATTAGGGCTTCTTAATCAGATGTGATCTAGTCAAGAATGGATGCAATATTAAAACAAGAAAGTAACTTCTAAGTAAGTTTAAGTCGATAAAACAGTAACTTCGATCACAGTCATCCATCATAATTCACACAGTAAAAGGCAGATGTTTGGAAAACGAAATGCCATCATAATGTACAAGCCAGATCGATTTACACGAGAACGAGAATGACCTTTACTAATATTCATTTTGTGTACCAAATTCTAAATTTGTAACTGGACAAACGCGCACTACTTAAAAATTGAAATTGGTCCAAATGGGCCACACGTGCCACTATACTTGTCTACGGCTTTTGTATGATTCTTCACTGTGAACAAGATCACCATTTCCAAAGCTTTGCTTACAGAGATTCATCTTTTCCCCTTTTGACTAGGGTTAATTTTCAAACATGATATCAATCATTCCGTTGAAATAATGCATAAATCCCAATACGTATTAGTGAGATTAGAACAAAAAAACAATTTGGTTAAACCCAATACCAATTTGTGAGTTAAATAGTGTTAACATCAATTTGCCATTTTACTATGAAAGATATTATTCATCACTCTTAAATTTAAAAGATTGACAAATGTTATTTATTCTCTGTTTTAAAATTTGGAATTTTAGAAGTCTAGACTTTTGTTATTTGTTAATTGAGTATTTGAGTTCATATTTTAGATGTTTAAATTAATACTTTGAAACGAGCAAGTATTTGCAAAAGATTAATTCCTCTAAGTTCACTTCAAATTCATTTTGTTCCGAGAAAACATGTGACTAAATTAGGGTTTGGAAAAAGCAAAGGAGACTATGCGGCCTGTCCGGCGGCGCCTCCACGTTGATTGTGGCTCCTTGCCTCATCAATGATTGGCGAGTGTTGCTGGACGGGTTCCTGGGATTTGGGGGCTCTCTGCTTTGGCCTCTTTTCATTGGTCTGGGCTGGGAACGTCTCTTCTTTCCTCTCAAGCGGCGACGCAAGTGCGGGTAATTGGCGATCAGCGATCTGTGGTGGCCCGGGTGTGGAGCAGGTGGTTAGTGGCCATATCATGGCGGCGGTATACCATGGATCATATGGAGCTGATTGCTTCTCTATGGTGGGTCATTGGACGGAGATGGCAGCGGTGGTTTTGGGCTCCCAAACTGAGGGACACATACGGGTGGAGGTCATCTGCTCTGAGGTGGCAGGACATGGTGATTTATGATCAGTTTCTTGGACAACAGGCCGGAAGTTTGGCGTGGCTCGCTGTATGGTCTGGGTTTCTTCGGCGAGGTGAGCTCGAAGGGAGAGTCTTGACACCTTTGTGGTGGTGGGCTGCAGACTAAGCACTTACAGGGAGGGAGGAGGAGTATGATGGCTCTTTTTTGTTTTTGTTCTTATTAGAGTAATTTTTTTTGTTAGTTCTTTGGTTAGGCTTTGTTTTGTCATTAGAATGTCCCTACTCTTGTGAGCTAGGGTTGGATCAAATGGGGGTGCCATGGATATGGTGTGGAAGAGGGCGCTGGTTTCTCTTGCGGTTGTCTATGGGGTGTTATCGAGTTTCTCGGGGTTATATGTAACCTGTGAGGTTTGGCGACATAGGTGGTTAGGGGTTGGGCTCTTTTGGATCATGGATGTCATTCTTGATAACGTACCCGTAACTAGTTCGGTTTTGAGGGAGGAGAGTGGAGAGTTCTTGTCCATCACCGGTCATTCCCATATTATGTAATCTTTGTTATTTTCAATAAAGGTTTCTTATTCTCAAAAAAAAAAAAAATTAATACTTTGAAAAAAGTCTAGGACGATATCATGTTACATAACTTAAGAGTTATAACATTTTTTTATAATTGTAAAGCAATGTATCTTGAGTATATCGTGACTCATTTCAGTACAAGATTAATATAACACAAAACAATTGAAACACCTTAATCTATACTATTTGATAATTTTCAACATTTTAAAATATCAACCAACGCTTATGACACGTGTATATATATATATATATATATAATATCATATATAATGTTTCCTAGAATACACTGTACACTTGAAATTAGATACATTGTCCCAACCCTAATAAGAAGGTTTCTCAAGGTTGTTAACTTGCCCAAAACTTCCACACGCTTAGCTCACATTAATTTGTTTGGACACCACATATGTTGTACCACAAACCCTAAATAAAACAAAAGAGCCTACCCACAAAAATAAATAGAAACCCAAAGAAGAATTATCCCATCTAAATTATTGAATCCATACATCTTCCTTCCCAAGTTTCAACATGAACTTTACAAAATTTGACATTTTTGATTCCCCAATGACCCAATCCACCAAGATTTGGTAATAACTACAACCCACAATACTAATTTCCGCATGTCCATCGTAATCAAAAAGATCGTTTTCCATTTTCATTGTTGAAAGTGAACCACCAATGCTATAATATTATCATTGTATATCATCTACCAAAAAAATAGTAGATCTTTTATTTTGGTCTGATAAAGAAAATAATCAATCCTAAGTTCTTAACAATAATAATTATAATGACAGTACAGGAAATTAGATATATATTCAGATATTCTTGGGATATCAATAATAACCCAATCAACCAACCACCAAAAAAAGAAAACCAAAATTTATTCTTTATAAAGGAGGACAGTCCATTAATTGTGGCAAATCGATTATTACGTAGCCGCAATCTAGGCCTTGACAACAGGGCGAAACCCCGAAACGTTTCGTTTCGTTTCGCAGCAGCACAATCAAGAAACCCTGGACGTGTCGATGGGACCACCACGGCCTAGGCAACACCGTAATAAACCGAATAACAGAGGCCGAATCGTAATCTCGCCAACCGAATCCTTCGAAAAGACAAGGAGGATCCAGAATTTGTACAAAATTACGTATCCTACCCCTACGTCTGTCATCAGCTTTGGTTGCTCCCCTCCCTCCCCACCTATTCCTAGGCCATTCCGTCACGTCACGACGAAACGGCGAACCAACAGAGGCAGGTGGGAGAGCCGAACCGGGGGCAATATCGTCATTCACTACCGAACCGGCTGAGCTGGCGATATGGTAATGGACCAATGGTATAATTCTCTCGCCAAAGCCCAGCACCGTTTCCCAAGGCAAAAGCCGGCTTCAATCAATACCCACTCCCTCTTCAGCTTTTTTTTTTTTCATTTTTCGGGTCTCTAATATTTGAAAAAAAAAAGAAAAAATTTAAATTAAAATTTGGCTGTAATCTCTCTCTCTCTCTCTGGACTGGACTGACTGTTTCTATCTCTCTCTCTCTCTCTCTCTATCCTTTTCTCGGCTGTGCGCCTTGTGTTGGTTTGTGGATTCCCACCTATTTTCCCAAACACAAAGCACTAAAGAGCAAAGACAAAGACAAAGAGTGTAGCCACAAGAACAAAAAGAAAAAGAAATACCCATTTCACTCATTCTTCTCCTTCTATCCTCTCTCACTAATGCTCGCCGGATTCCATTTTCCGGCCAACTCTTTCTAAATGCAGTCTCGGTTTCGCTGAGCTTCGAGTCCACAAGGTGTTTACGTGAGTGAGTAAGAAGTTAGTGTCGGCGTTTGCGTGTGTGTGTGTGTGTGTGTGTATATATGTGAAGGCAAAAATGCGTGAAGCACTGTTGTGTGAATCCCCAAGCGACGTTGTATTGTGTGCCAAGAAGAAGAGGTCAGAGGACGAGGACGCGCCGCCGCAGCTGGTGGTCGCCGCCCCGGCACTCTCCATTGGCCGGACCCGATCTCAGGCGGGGACTCGCCGCGTCACTCCGACGACTACTACTACTACCACCACGGCGGTGGCGGCGACGGCGGTTGTGCCGAGCATCGAGAGGTTTCTGCCGAACGGGGATCTCTACATCGGGAGCTTCGCCGGCTCGGTCCCGAACGGATCCGGTAAGTATCTGTGGACCGACGGGTGCATGTACGAGGGGGAGTGGCGGAAGGGGAAAGCCTCCGGGAAAGGCAAATTCTCTTGGCCGTCGGGCGCGACTTACGAGGGAGAATTCAAGTCGGGTCGGATGGAAGGGTACGGGACGTTTATCGGATCCGACGGGGACACGTACCGGGGGACGTGGTCGGCGGATCGGAAGCACGGGATGGGCCAGAAGCGCTACGCCAACGGCGATTTCTACGAGGGATCGTGGAAGAGGAACCTCCAGGACGGCCAGGGGAGGTACGTGTGGCAGAACGGCAACGAGTACGTCGGCGAGTGGAAGGCCGGAGTCATATCGGGTCGGGGCGTTTTGATTTGGGCCAATGGGAACAAGTACGACGGCCAGTGGGAAAATGGGGTCCCCAAAGGCAACGGAATATTCACCTGGCCGGACGGCAGCTGCTACGTCGGTTGCTGGAACAAGGATTTGAAGATACAGCAGCTTAACGGCACGTTTTATCCGGCAAACGGCGGGAAGGAGCAGAACTTCGACAACATTGGGCCGTTCGTGGCGGAGAATTTGACGATAACGATGAGGAAGAGGTCGTCCGTGGACGGAGCTAGAGGGAGCCTGGCGGAGAGATCGTTTCCGAGGATTTGTATTTGGGAGAGCGACGGTGAGGCTGGGGATATTACTTGCGATATTATTGATAATGTGGAGGCTTCTATGTTCTACCGGAACGGCACGGCGTTCGATCGGGATTCGTTTATGCAGTTCAAGAGGAGTCCCTGTTGCTTTTCCGGCGAGCCCAAGAAACCCGGGCAGCCCATTTCCAAAGGGCATAAGAACTACGATTTGATGCTCAATCTTCAACTGGGTATTAGGTATGTTTGCGAATTCTACTGGGTGCTTTTTGTTTGTGGGATTTTTGTTGGTTAGTGTTTGATTGAGTGCCTTTTTGAGTTCAGGTACTCTATTGGGAAGCATGCTTCCATAGTGCGGGACCTTAAATCCAGTGATTTCGATCCGAAGGAGAAGTTCTGGACCAGGTTTCCGCCGGAGGGATCCAACAAAACGCCGCCTCATCAGTCGTTTGAGTTCAGGTGGAAGGACTACTGTCCTATGGTGTTCAGGTCTGTGTTGAGCTCTTTAACCTCTTAGCTTATTCAGATGGATTTCAGTTAGTTATTGTTGGGTGATCATCTCTTGTCTGAGAGGTTAATTTAATCGAATACTGAAGTAAGAGCACTACATTTTAGCAAGCATTTTGGGTGCTGAATTATACTGCAAGTGTTTGTTTCTTCTGTTGCTGTGAGTCTTGTTACTCTTCCATCAGTTTCTGTTACTAATTCTCTCTGGGTATCTCAGGCGTTTGAGGGAGTTATTCCAAGTAGATCCTGCAGATTATATGCTGGCTATTTGCGGAAATGATGCTCTTAGGGAGCTTTCTTCTCCAGGGAAAAGCGGCAGCTTCTTTTACCTGACTCAGGATGATAGATTCATGATTAAGACTGTCAAAAAATCAGAAGTCAAGGTTAGTTGCTACCTGTTTACTTCTATCTTCCTGACTTTTACATTTCTGGCAACAGAAGAACATTTGTGTTGAACAATTTGTGCTTTGCAGTTTGTTTGTTTCTTAAATTCCACTTTATGCTCCTAATTAGGCAACAGGTGGAAGGTGACGATTGCTGGAATTGACCTGATGGATTCTATTTTGTTTGCAGGTGCTAATAAGGATGCTTCCAAGTTATTATAAACACATGTCTCGGTATGAAAATTCTCTTGTCACTAAATTCTACGGGGTGCATTGTGTCAAACCTGTTGGGGGCCAGAAGGTATGTGTTGTGGGGACTAATTTTGCATATTTTCGTATTAATCCCCTTCTTCAGCGATGGGATGCCTAACTAGTTGTTATTTGACTGGAAATCAGACGAGGTTTATAGTGATGGGCAATTTGTTCTGCTCGGAGTATAGAATACATAGACGATTTGACCTGAAAGGATCTTCCCATGGTAGAACAACTGATAAGCCTGAGGGGGAGATTGATGAAATTACAACCCTGAAGGACCTTGATCTTAATTTTGTGTTTCGCCTTCAAGGAAAATGGTACCAGGAGCTTATGAAGTAAGTTCCATTCCACTAACTGACTTGTACTTCGTTGCTTCTTGTTCTTTGTTATTGGCTTGATATTAACTGCGTTGAAACATTGGCAGGCAAATTGATCTAGACTGTGAATTTTTGGAAGCAGAGAGAATCATGGATTATAGTCTTTTGGTTGGTCTTCATTTTTATGATGGCAATACGTATGACAAAATGGCGCTGTCACCTTTTCTCTTGCGCTCTGGTAATTGACCATATCTTCCTTAGATCAGTGAGTTTGTAGCTTAGTTATGGGTCAGTGTGAATGTTGACTCAAATGTTTGTGGCACTCGCAGGCCAAAAGGATTCATTTCAGAATGAAAAGTTTATGCGCGGGTGTAGGTTTCTCGAAGCAGAGCTACAAGACATGGATCGAGTTTTGTCTGGCCGGTATGGTTTTAATAATTCATTTCTTGATATTTTCCCCCGAGCTTACAGCCAAAGGTTTCCATGGTCTGGGTTTAACTACAGTTTTTAAAGAGCATAAGTGGGTGAACATTGTCATTCTGGATTTGATGGGTGGGATAATCATTCTTCCATGGATTTGGATGTCTTGGAAATAATTGGCTGTTGGTTCATCTTGGTGTTTTTTGTGGGGTGTTCATTGGGCAATAGTTATTTGTGGGACACATGAAGGATATCCCAATAATTGCCCCATTACCCCAATTTAATCTGTATTTAGTGACTGAAGTCCTGAGGAATCTATTACCATGGTTGAACACTAATGGCATTACTGCCTCATTGGCAATAGTTAAAAGTTAAAACCATGTACGTGGTATTTATTTAAATTCAGGTCTAGTGTTTTTACCAATATCTCAGTGCCTCCCAACTCGGAAAATAGGATAACATTACAAGGCTCTTGCATTTGTTCTCTTCTTGAGGTGGTTATGTGATGCAATGTCAATTTAGAATAGCCTACATTTTGTTTTCTAATATAGTGGGAAATGGATTTACATCTCTTGGCAGTTGAATAATATGATTTACATTGATATTAACATATGTTCTCTATCAGGAAGCCACGGATCTGCTTAGGAGCCAACATGCCTGCAAGGGCAGAGCGGATGGCTCGAAGGAGTGACTTCGATCAGTACACCCCTGGTGGGTTCAGTCATTTGACCCCTTCACGCAGCGGTGAAATCTATGATGTAGTTCTTTACTTCGGCATAATAGACATTTTACAAGACTATGATATCAGCAAGAAGTTAGAGCATGCATATAAATCCTTGCAAGTCGACCCAACTTCAATATCAGCTGTGGATCCCAAGCTTTACTCAAAGAGGTTCCGGGATTTCATTGGAAGAATTTTCATTGAAGACAGGTAGTCGCAATATGGCATATCACAAGTGGAAACGAGTGCTGTTGCATTAAGAAGATTCATTAAATGATTCTCTTTCCAGAAGAAGGCTCAAGATCAGCCCAGAGTGGTTGGGAAGGAGCATGACTTGAGTGGGGTTCAGAGACTGAACCAATGCAACTGTGGCGAAACCCCAAAGCTCGTTGGTGGTTCGTCTTTGGGGATCCTATGGCTGAATTTTGAAGACACAGCCAAGGTGTTTGGTTTCGGCATGGGGTGGGTGCTTGTACATTCTTCAAGGTAGAGAGGAAAGGTTTTAAGTTATGGGGTTCTGGGTTTTCTTTCTTTGATTTATTTATTTCTTCCTTTAGGTGAAATTTTTGTGGTATCAAGGAATGTGAAGATTTGAAAGATAGGTATAGGGAACAGATGAATATGTTTCCCAGAGAGAAGATTCAAAAAAAAAATGGGGGAGGAGACTTGGAATAACAAAAAGTGTACAGGGTTATAGAATAGGGTTGGATAGGTCATGGAATTCAATGGATTTTTATGTGATATTTTGAACAAGAAAAGGAAAAAGAAATGTTTGAATCAGCAGGGAGAGACCCTACAGGAATCTCTCCTCCTATCTTTCTCCCTCTCTCTTACTCTTTGCTCCTTTAAGCCAGAGGTTTGTATATAAAATGGTGTTGGCAATGTCGAGTAGAAATGGGGTCAGTGCTTCGCTTTTTGCAGTGAAAGGGAGGCATTGGGGCAGGAGGAGAGAGAGGTAGTTTGTTTTGTTCAAGTCCTTCAAGACCCGAGAGAGAGAGAGAGATGGTGAGATGCATGAAAAGCCGAGAAAGCAAGAGAAAGATGCGCTGATGTTTCTTGTTTTTGCCTACTCTGTGTACTGCCTTTGCCCCCTTTTTATTCACTACTGTTTCCCTCTGAATGAAAATGTATGGATTTTCATATCTATGTTTTCACTTTGGAATTCAATTCAGAACCAGAACTAGAGACCATTCATAATTACTTGTTTTCAAGAGGCGGTGGAGCAGTAGTAGCACATGAAAGAAATAGTTGCCAAAGCAAATGAGGGAAGTGGGAGGCAAAGAAAGACAGTGAATGACCATTGAGGCATTTGACCCAACAGGCGCTGGGCACTTTATTATATTCAAGAGCTATGAGATGAATCCAAAGCACAGTTATTATTGGGGATGTACAGTTGCATAACAAAATCAAATATAGAATAGAAGCAGTAGAATTTAGGGTTTAGGGCATTGGGACTCGAGCTATGCTTTAGCAGAATCACAGGTCAAAGTTTCGGTTCAGAGAGGGAAAGAAAGAGAGGGAAGGGTCGAAACAGTGGTAGAGTTTTGTGTCTCTTTTTGACCGCTGCCCTTTTTGGGACCAACTAATGTCTGATAGCTCAGACCCAAAGCAGAGACTTCACTGTTAGTGATTGGGGCCATCGCCGTTGCTACCATGGGGTCACTATGATGATGATGACCAATTTGAATGAGTATGATCTGCATGATCTTCTCCTCTAAATTCTCTTTATTGAATTTGGGATGTGATATACTGCTCTGAGTCTGGATACTCCGATTTGGAATCCGTTACATTAGGTCGTTGTGTAAACTTATTTGATTAATTGAGGTGGCTGCTTGTGATTTTTAACTATGAGGGTTTTTGATGGAAAAGTCAAAATGATCAAGCTTGATATGTTACAAAGTTCAAGAGATTAGGGTAATGAATGTCCCAAACGGTTGAAGTAATCATATCTACCTTTTCCTGGATTTCTTGAATCCGTAGTTCAATGTAATAGTAAATTTAGTAAGGTTTAACAGTGTTGCATGGAAAGTCTTAATCAAATTTTATATGCATTGTTATTGAGGAAAGGTTGCAAAAGATAGGAACCTAACACAACCTAGACCCAATTATCAAAAAACCTACTTCGGGTATCAAAATGGTTGGGAGTTCAGAGCTAACTATGTGTCCAAGAGGCGGAAACTCATTTCATGTGGTTCATGTGAGCAATAAGTAAATGAATATCATTAATGAAAATGCGCTACTTGTATAGGGATTTTCGGTTAGGATTTTCGTCAAAAATACTCAATTTATTATTCATTTTTATTGGGATACTTGAGTCGATTAATTTAAGTGTTTTTATTTTTATTTAGTTTTATATATATATATATATATATATTAATTTAGACGTAACTTTTTTTCTTAAACAATTAATACAATTAATCAATAGATATGGTAGGTAAATCTAGATATTCACTAAATTCAATTATAAGTATTTCTTTTAACCTAGTCTAATTTATTTTAATTTAGTTTCTCAAAAATTTGTAAAAGAAATATGAAAAATAGGTGTTTTACGATTTTACTCATACTTTAACGGAATAATTAACGGAAGTACTAAAATGGCTAACAGAGGGATAATATAAGTACCACTAGACTCCCTAAAAATTTATAGGTACCAAAAAGTGCATTTCATGATAGTTCAGGTACCATATAAATATTTTACCCTTTCGGTTATTGATAATTGACACCTTATTCCATGAATTCGTAATAATCGAATCTTCATGCTTATAAATTCTATTGTGAAGTTTCTTAATAGTATTGAATTTTATCTCTTCATAAATGAATACATATTTGTCGAGAGATTTTTGTGTTTTGATTTTTCATTGGTGATGTTATTTCTCTTTGAGAAGTGAAAAATAGTGTTATGTTCAAAATTGCTAATCAAGCAGTAGTTTGATCTAATGGTTGCAACATTCTGCCTACAAATTGAACGACCAAATAATTGATTAGGTATCTGTCTCTCTACCTTTCTTCTTTTTTAGAAAATGATACAAATAGGGCAATAGGCATCAAGACTTGGTAAAGCGCAAATTAGAAGGCTAGCCAACCCAAATATGTGTCACACACGTAGTGACACACTTGTTTTATTTGGCTTGGTCCAAACATTGTGAAGCTAAGTCAGCCGTCCTGCCTGTAAAGGACTCGGCCTCTTGTGACACCATTCTAATAATAGTTTGAACAAAATGACACGTTATTGGACATTTCTATTCCTTTTTCTTTTTCAGTTATGAACCTTATTGTATTCGGTCGGGTTGACTACATGAGGTATAAAACCAATGACTTTCAACTTCTATGTTTTATAGGTCTGGAACAAAAAATAGGAAGATAGTTTATTGATTTGTTAATCATTGGACCCAAAATTTAAGTTATTAGAGGACGATATTAGGATTGACTAGGGGAAGATTTTCAGAAAATGCCCTTTAGTTTCGCAGTCTGCAGTCGTACTTGACCCTAATATACGGAGGTATGAGTGTAAACACTATCTAGCCTTGTACCTTGCAAAGTAAGAAAAGTAGAAGTCTCATATAACTGAATTAGAAATTTTCGGAACCAGATTTCTGATATCAAGATTCGACAACCACCGTTGAATTCAACCATAATGTAGAAAATACAATTACTTGATCGAAAGGTAACAAAATAGTGAAACATATACAACATGCAGAATGTAGGTGATTTGGAATTTTGGATCAAAGTCTTCTGCATTTGCCAACTAGCTTGGTTTCCTTCTAACAGTTTGGTTGACAAGAAGTTAGCACTGTTATCAAAAACTGAGGTGTGGTACTACACTACTACCATGGCACGCAGAGAGAGATAGAGGTTAAAGGCTAGGTTAGGTTATTAGCTAGTGGGCTAAGATGGGGGGGTGGGGCGGCTTAGCTAGGTAGGGCGAGTGGCTGCATGCCTAAAAAGCAAAACAAACAAAAGGAAACGTTGTTATTTCTTTTCTACCTTTCTTTCAACTCCAGCCTTTACTTTGGAGAGATCGAGTGAGTGACTCAGTGACTTGTTGCAGCAGAACCAGTACGGACAAGAGATCTCGTCTGCAATGGAGATCTCTATATCTATGCTCTGTTCGATCCATCTGCTTTCATTCTTTTTCAAATTCAATGTTATTAATCTATTTGTTGGGGAACAGAGATGAATGACATATTTATTTATTGCAATGTACTCTGATGTTCGGGGTATTTCAGACAAAACTCCAGCCCGCTTTTCATTATTCATATCGATCAACATTTTCTTCCACGACTTTCAAATTTTAGTTTAGAACAACTCTAACAGTTTATCTATAATTTCTGTATAATAGAGAAACAAAAATTAAAGTTTTAATATTTTTTTTTTCCTCCAACTCTAACAGATTCCTTATTTTACAACAATCTCTAAAATCTTCATATTCTTCCTTAAAATTTGAGATATTGCTGTAAATATAGAGAATTTGATTTTCTCTTTCCTCACTTTTTCTAAAATAGAGATAGTTATAGGGAATCTGTCTGACCAAAAGGAGCTCATTTCTCCCTAAAGTAGAGAAAAATTGAAATATGAGGAAGCTGTTAGAGTTGCTCTTATATGCATTCTGATGCTGCTTGATTTTGATTTTCATTATCCAGTAAGCCCTTGACAAGCTCACCACTTTTTCCTTTCATCATTACTCGTAACGTTTTATTCAGAAATTCACAAATCACAATAAATAAAGTTTTTACTATAATTCAGAATATAACTTAATTCGCTATTATAATGTTTTTCTGTGACTGAATAAATGAGACAAACATGATTGAATCTTCTTTCACAAGACACTCTTTATGGACTTGAAACGTTTACTAATGTTCCACTAGTCTTTTCTCTCTAACAATCGGTCCAAATTACAATTAAAGTCTAAAATTGGACAACTCTGAAAGGGTATTTAACCATAAAACTCCATTCCAAACTCATGAAGTTAACTTCCTAAGTGGCAAGAGAGACGAGGAAATAGGTACATTTAGAGCCATGATCAGATTTCATAATTACCTCCAAGAAAGTGGGAGTTGGGATAACATACCGGGTCATACCCTAATACTCTATTTTATTTTATTTTATTTCCATTAAATTACAAAAAGATCCACTGCCTTTTATCAGTTTATGGTAGAGTACTGGGATTTTTTTTTTCCTATCCAATAACAATTAGTTAACAATTATAAGCTTCCTTAAGAAAACTGAGTTGCTTCCTTGACATGGTTTAGTTGATTTGTTAAATTATAATGGTGCGGCCAAATGTCGGGAAAAAGCCACAGTCAATACCCACAACATGAGGATTAGGCCTGTTTGCAGGGAGACAACTCCATCTTCCATCTTCAATATCTCCATAATCATATACTTTTATCTTGTGCAGTTGTGCCTCTGCTAGTACTACTGTGATTATTGCATCATCCACCCAAGTCCCAACACAGCCAAGAAGATCGATCATGGTGGCATTGTCCACAGAAATTAATGATCGAAAAGTAGGCGGACCTCCTAATTATGCTGCTTTAGGGTTTTCCAAACCGTTTTATACTCCTTGTAGGGTGGCTTCATTTGGACACAATAATGGATGGGTAAAAATGTTATTGATATCTGAACACTGTTGCCAAAAGATATTTTTTGGCACCTTAAATATTAAATATTTCCTTTATGCAAATAGTTTACAGTGATTGAACATTTATATTTTAAGTTTGTTAAAATTGTGTATTTAATGAAGAAAGGACGATATGAGTTTCGACATTTAAAAAAAAAAAAAAGTCTTCTAGAGGGCATTAACGTTTGATTCTTTAAGTGATTGAACTAAACATACACGAGTTCAATGAGAAATGAAATTAGATAATTAGAGAAGGATATTATAGAAAATTAGGGTATAATTGAAGCGTGTTGATGAAAGTGGATCTGAATTCATTGAACTTAAAGATTGAGAAATAATAGTTGAGATAGCTAGCAAATAATGTGAGGACGTGCTTAGCACCTCCAAGTTTCAACAGACAAGAAAACGTGATTTGCACAATGTGACATGATCAAGTAAGGCTAGAGCCAACGCCTGTCTATATTCAACTAAAATTCCATGAATGGCATGAGAAATATTTATGATGAGAAAATGAGAAATGGTGAATTCAGAAGCTTCATCACCTAACACTCAGAAAAATGAAAGGAAAGGGGCCATGTGTAATGTGCCCTCTTAAATTCTATGATAAGAATAATGGAATTGTAAAGTAGTGTCTACAACAATAACAACTAGTTTGAAAGGAAAATGATAATGCAGTGCCGATTAATTTGGTCTCGCAAAAGTCCTTATCATTCCCAACATTAGGTTCCACTCTAGGGAACACTCCCTTCAGTCCCTTGGCGGCTTCCCGTTCATTTTCTCCTTTCCCTTTCTTTGGTTTGCACTTTCCGTATGAAATAACCCACAAACACTAATATACGTTAATAACCCCTGTTAAATAAAAGTAACCAAGTAATCGAAATATGGTGAAAATAGATTGTGACAAATTTAGAAACTATCGTAATATATGATCTTAATGTTTGTCACATTTTATTGAACACTTATTTATATTTTAAAAAAAAAAATTCGAGCATTTTGAAGTTGAAGTTGTATAGTTTTACTAAATATTAATAAAATAAGTCTAACATCGCTTTTTTTTTTTGGATACAAGAGTCTAACATTGCTTTGCTACTAAAAGTTACACAATGTCAGGGACCCGTAACTCTAGTCACACTTTATTACATTTCGTCCAGTAGCTCCATTTTGTATTATGTATTATTGTAGAGATTATGAACCCTATACCCTATATCTAAAAAGCAAGTCTCGCGTATTATTCCCCGAAAAATATAATTTCATCAGAAGAATGAGGAATCTGTTGATGGTGAAGCCAAAAATAGTAGCCTAGTAGACACTGAAGTATTGTTTGTACGGAATGGAAAGAGGTGAATGAATTAAGTGATTCAGAGTGAAAGTTCATCAAACAGAAAGAAAATGGTTGACGGGGTGATACCGTATAGAATGGACTCAATTGCCAAGTTGATATGGGACCTCCATGTCCAATTGACCCAAGCTTAGTTGCTATTAGACATTCAGACACATATCAGCTGGTATGGATACCCTTCTGGGCCTTCTGCATTGTAGTTTTTCACCTACTTGGATATTGAATATAATTCCTCCATATACAGCCTCATTTTGAAGACATGGGACCATAATGAGTTTTAATTAGGATTGGATGTATGGGACCAAAGGACCATCTAGGGCTTCATCAGTATTTGCTATTGCTAGTGAAGAGTTTAGAGACACCAACTTTGATAATCCAAGTATATTTGCAAGCATTAGAGAGACGCATTTGGACAAAGGTAGGCTGTGTATATAAGGTTGTGTATTGCAACTTGCTTGCTTCGGTTTTCCTTACATTAGGGGATCAAATCCTATTTTTCCCAAAATGGTTTTCCTCTTTTATTTAGTTTTTAGCAACAGTTGTATCTTTTTAGTCTTTTAGCACACCGTACATTAGATGCATTACAGAATATTTGGTCAAACAATTTAAGAACGGAAATAATTGGCCCTTAATACTTTAAGAACAATTTCAATTAGAGGGGTTTGTGAATAGGAGTAGAAAATATAAATGATTAGATAAGGACCATTTTTCCGTGCCAAAGGAGAAGCCCTCTTTGCTTAACTTCTGAGAAATGCTCACATAGCCAGTCTGGAACTCTGGATGGTCATGGTGATAGTTATGTGTAATCAAACACTTCATTTTCAATCAAACAATAAAATTTGAAAGGAGAGTGGTAGAGACACCAGAAGAAAGAAACTGTCATGGTAATGATCTACTCATTAGGTTTCTCAAGTTGAGTACACAAAAACCCCACATCAACCCAATCCACCAGTTATGAAGAAGATGTCTGTATATATTTTAACTTCAAAAATGCAAATAATTCTTGTGGATTGTGTTGATATATAGTAATTGAATGGACCAATCCCTTTTTAATTTTCTCATGGTGGGTTGGCGTGGCTACACTTAATCTAGGGTGGTCAATAGAAATGAACATAATCCTGCTTGAGTTTCAACTGTGGCATATGGGTTGTGTATTAAATTTGGGACAGGGAAGGCAATGTGATATTTCTTGAGGGATGCAACACCATACGGTGACCTAGTGCCAACACCTTAACTGTGGCCCCTCAATTTTTTTTGAGATAATGATGCTTCATAGGAATATGTTCTACAACTTGCAATGACAAAAGGTGCAGAGATTTTTTTTTTTTTTTTTTTTGGAGGGTGGGAGAGAGGGGTAGGATCAAATTTGAAGTGTAGCTATTATGATTGCTCTTGTAACAGACATCATGTTGGGTGATTTGGATGTTACTCCTCACATTTCACATCATTTGAGTTATTATTCCTTATAAGGTTCGGAGAAAAAACGAACGAGCAAATTTCAGTTCAGTGCTTTTCAGAATCACTTTTGGTTCACAGAAGTAGCACACTTAATATTTGAGTAATTTGAGCCTCAATTTATCTCTGATACTTAAAACAAAGTCTTGGTGCAGAACCTAGCATTAATATAGAAAATCAGTCTCATTATGTCCAAAATGTTAATATTTGGTTGGTCCAGGCCCAAATGCGTTTTGAAGGTTGGCCTAATGGTCCGCTTATTTCTTTGAGGCCAGTTGTTGACTTCAGCTTTCCGGATCATCCCCCTCAATAAATAGATTAAAAAAAATAATAATTCATCTTTCCAGATAATGTTGTAGGTCAGGAATTGAAACACGGCAAAAAAGCCCAAAGACTAAGCCCACCAACTAATCTGGGCCTTTCCCTACATTGGTTCTTGAGACTTGAAGCTCGATTTTGATAAGGGTGTTTGAGCATCAGTTTTAAAAAGCTCGAATTTTGGAAGCTTCATGGCTTTTAACCAATCAGTTTCAATTCCAAATTTTTCTCATCATATGCTCACAAGGACCAAGCTCTAATTTCATCCCTCAATATGAATTAATCATGGTCTACAGAAAAAACAAAAATTGGGGCCATGTAAATTCCCAAATATTCATTTTCAATTGGTAGATTTTCTGTGTAGAAGTGTAAAATTTGCTCAACTCAAGAGCTCTCAACGTTAAGATGTAGAATCCTGTTACTTTTCCATCATCAAGTCAGAGCTAGATAAAAGCAGATTAACACTCCATTATTACTAACAATGCTAGAAAAGAAACAAAGACCCAGATTTGAATCACCAAAATTCCACACAAAACCCATCTTGTTTCTATGATCGCAAACCCATCTAATTGTACAAGCAGGTGGAGAAAAGACATGGATAATGTGAGAGATGAGATGTGGGGAAGATGATTGTTGAGGATTTCAATGGGTTAAAATGAAACTCAACTGCCCACCTTCCCCAAATGGATATTGCAGGGAAATCTTTCGGATCAGAGCGCATTGAATAGCACTACGCCGATACACACAATCCCTGCTTTTGCTTATAACAATCAATCCAATTATACATACACAGAGCAACAATAAGAATCATCAAACTCAGCATACAGAACAAAAAGGCAAAGACGATGGCATAGAGAGCAGAGGAGAGGAGAAGACGGCCAGTTTTAATATGAGAACTGGTCAGTGAACATTGATTTATATAGGAGAACAACCCACGCTAGGGTTTTAGTCCAACTTTTGATTACTGAAATACCCTTTTAGTTTAATGGGTGGATAAATGGGCCAGGTACTTTTTTCTACAGAACTCACTTTAACTGACGACCCGGTTCAGGCCCAAATCTTCAGCTCATCTCTGTTACAAGGAAGAACTATTCTTCAGCTGATTTTGACTTTTATAATTTTCAACCATGGGTGAATAATGTAACTATCAGACTTGGTTTAGTCTTTCAACGGACTTCATTCTACGATTGTATTCATTCTACACTCATATTGAACAACATGATATATAACCTAATTGACTATGAAAGTGTAGAGCTAACATCTACATTGCGTCTACATTAGAGATAACATCTACATTAGAGTTAATATCTACATTGCATCTAAATCGTAACAAACTTATATTGTGAAATTTTTGTGTTTGGGATATTTCTGTGAAGTTGATATGATTGAATGAAGCAAGCATTCTGCCATAACTATGAAAAAATGCAATACAAGAATGAACGCAAAAATTTATCATAATCACAACAAATTTGAACTTAAAAAAAGCATACTCAAAAGTGGAGTGGAGTAACACGTGGGTAAATAAATCAAAGTCGGAGAATAATAAACAATCTTTGCACACCAATATAGTCATTGCTTCCGTCTCACTGTCAGCACATGGTTATTTTCAGCAGCAACTCCACTGCCGGTTCAAATCCATAACAGGAAGTACATGCAAGCCTCAAAATCTCATAAAAAATATGTATATGCAAACCATGATGTTAAAGTTTCCTATAGGCCCTGATCAATCAGGTAATCTCCCAACCTTTCCACGATCATGTTACACTGTCCGGGTGTCAAGGGCTCATCATAAATACCTAAAATCATAGCCTGGCTGGTTTTCTTCACAGTAATGCCACCAGAACCCTGAACAGGAAATCAAAATCATAATCAAACTGCATTACTATAACATTAGTTAGGGCATAACCAGTCGCAGCATCAGAAAACACAATCAATGTGTATCAGAAGGTAGTTTCAAATTTACACAGCTCTATCTATCAAAGGGACAGATTAATCCAATTGACAATCACCTGTTTGTTTCCTTTAGAGTGCATGTGAGATTATTATCAACAAGGAGTAATTAAGACAATACTATTTCCCAAGTCCTTACAATAAGCATCAAATCAGAAGGAAGCAGAAAGATTGCAATAAAGTACTACAAGAATGGGATACAAATTTTCTTTGCCCTCAAGTCTAAACTATGTACTCTTAACACTCATACAAATGATCAGTTGAAATCATGTGAAAAATAGATCGGCAAACAAAGTGAGATACTGAACAGCACCCCCAAAGAACAGAACTAACCTATCAACCTGATCAACAATTACAGGATGAAAGCAAATGAACAAACCTTCTTTCCACGAATTACGGCTCCACTCTCCCCCTGAATAACCATGTACTTTGTGCCACCCAGGTGCAATCCAGTTGGGGCAAGAGACCCTGGCTCATCGAAATCCTTCATTATCGCTGCAACTTCTTCCGGCTTGAACTGCATATCAATAAGCAAATCAATCTCACTTCAAATCAGCACCACATCTTAAACTAAAATGTAGCACAATCATCAATATTATTCTAAACATCAATCATCAATGTCTTCTCTTAAATTTGCTTACTTTTCCAGCATCGAATACTTGAATCCTAACAAGAATCCACTTGTTCTCTTGGATCATATACACAGATCAAATTAAACAACATGGATCATATATATAGGTAGTAACTAGTGAAGCTGGTCATTATAGAGAGTTGAAGAAGGAACCTGAGGGAAGCTTGAGCTCTGAGCCCACACACTACCGTCGTGACCGACAATGGCCGCGGCGGTCAGGTGGTGGCCGTCGATGTCGCACATCAAGTGATCGTCCACGTACGCCTGCCACGACATTTCTCAGGTTCAATCCTCACCGTCCAATCTTCTTTTTCCGGTTTGATTCTGAACCTCTCTACTTAGGCTTGTTCAAAGGGCAAGCGCTTATATACGAAAAGGAGCGAGTCCAGTTGGGTTTGGGTTGGTCCCAGCGAACATGACTGACCTGCATGATGAGTGCCCTTCACGTTCCGGCTGTGCCCGCGTTTGGTCACGTGGAACCCACGTAACAGTTAACTTGTCAGATTCCTAGTTAAAGAGTATACTTGCAGTAGAAGTATCAAAGTATTAAGCTGCAGCTTTCCCCCACATTTTACTCTGTTTTGTTTACTACCAAAACCCTCTAATTTTCTCAACGATTATCCCCGCTGCATCACCGGCCGACCTGTTTATGCTAGTGATGCTAACTGGTTGCCGCATTGTGCAGAAGGTTAACTCTTGCTGAGCTACATTTGAGTTTCATATGGTCGAGATCGTCCTGTATCGTGGTTGTGATTCTGAATTATATCCAAAAGCACTTTGTCCAGCCAGATAACATCGTCCGAGATGTGTTTCCATCATATCATTAGATGGTTCAGATCCAACTTAATGAGGGTAAAAGCACACTAGTACAGAACAGAAACACTCAACCAACCAAGAGATTCAATAAGCTTTAAGATAGTTGATTATGGTACCCTATTATTAACTGTAACATTGTCCATAAAATTTAGAATTACATGTACAAGCCTAAGAGGTAACAATGATGATAGTCGAAGAGAAATTAAGAGGGGTGATTCTGTAATCTTCTTGACCAGGTTGTACGCAACACCACCTAATCTTCCAAAATAGGTTCATCTGCATCAATAAAAGAATGGGTGTGAGCTCAATGCTAGTTTGGCATGCTCAGAATTCCTCGAATCAAAAGTATTGTAGTGCAAGAAGAAACACTGAATGCATTTTGCTAAAAGAAAAATTCTTACCATCACCATCGTCTGCATTAAAATCATCCTCATCATCATCAAAGTCTATGTTCTGCAAGATCAAAAAGTAAACTCGAGTCGTTGTGAACAGAACCCAACAGTGTGACAAATATAAATGAATGGCAATCTCAAGGTGAACATAAAGAAAACATAACCAACCACCACATTGAAGTGGTTTCATATTTAAAAATGGAAGAAAGGAAACATGAATAGTCGGTTCATTTTTAGTTTTCGTTATATCCACTCTCAGTTATAAATTCAAGCAGTTAAAATTTCTTTTTATCCTCATAGAAACTCCTATAGTTAACTGACACTAAAGAAAAAGTCAAAGAGGTCTCTCGAAGATCAGTATCACCCAACAATGTAGAATGGGTTCAGTTCATTATGATCTTCTTAGAAAAATTACATAAATAAATTAGCATCCATAGACGAGGTCATTTCATAACATCATTTACCACTTATACTATTGGCTTTCAGCCTTTCAGTCGTAATACCGCATTTGGAAAAGCAAGGTACCATTGTATATCATGACCTAAATCAATTGAATTTCAAGGCCCAAAGAACATATAAGATCCAAATTTTCTGTACAAACCTGAGCATAATCATCATCACTAGGGTCCTCATCTTCCTCCTCTTCCGCATCCGCATCTTCGTCCTCTTCCTCATCATTTTCACCTTCTTTCTGTTTCTTTGCATCCTACAGACAACAAAGATGATTACCAAGGAATGAATACAAAATGGTTAAACTGCAACTACAAATAATAACATCTTCAAAATTTCATTTGGACCGGTTCCATAGATGTCACAGTAATCTATCACACAAACTATTGCAGCAAGTGAGAGAAATAAAGACTTCTCATACCGAATTCTGTTCTCGCTTTTCAATTTGATTCCAATATATCTCAGAGTTCTTTTCTGTCAAAGTCACGATAACCAAACTGATAAGTACATCCCCATAGACATAAAAATTAAAAAAGTAAAAAGTAAATAAATGAAGCATTCAGTTTCATGGTACCTGTGTTCCGTTTGTCCCATTTAACATTTTCTCTGCTCACCTGCCGCACATTTGAACCTGAAATTCCATTGCATTGATGAGCATGTGTAACGCAAAAATAAAGCACAAACCACTGTACAACATTGGTACTCGATACCATCCCCTTTTCCTTATGGTGTCCACATTACAAACCTCTAGTCAGTTCTCTAGGAAACATACTGGGCACCAAATACTGTGAGAAAGAATCAATTTCTCTCTTAGCCTTTCGCTTGGTTCTCTCAGATATTTCAACATCTTTGTCTTGTCTATCTGAAACCGCAAGTTGAAGAATTGTATGATTTGAAAAATACAAGTGAAAAAGTGGTAACAGATAACTTAAAAAAAAAGATTATAGTTTTCACTAATAACAACAAAAATATTGTTAAGAATACATATGTTGGATATAAAGTGACTATAAAATGAATCAACTTACAAACTTTATAAAACTTCTAAAACTTTTGATGACAGTCTGACAATTTTTGTTGATGTTTTATTGCATATTAGTCAGAAACACGGTTTTGGAACTGATGGGTGCACTTGTTGTTGCAATCAAAAATATAAACATAAGTGAGATAATTTCAGATTGTCTATAAATATGTATTTCTATCTGGGCACAACCATTGATTTATAGGTCATTAGGAACTATGTGAATATACTGGGCACAGAAATAGTGCTACAAGTTGCTAGTCTATTTGTATAACACGCATGATTTCCTATGTATTAACAAAAGGAAAATTCATGCTTAAAAATCAGTCTAATTAACATAATTCTGTTACCGTATGAACTGATAAAAAAAATACAAAACAAGGAATCAGTACATAACACTAACCAGTCTTGTCAAGATTATATTCGGATTTCATTAGCCAATTCAGAGTATCTCTGATTAATGTTTCTTCTTCCTTCAAACCTTTGTTTTTCTTTTGATCTAGCTCAGACAAAATATCTCCGGCATCAGGTAAATGAATATCCTGCAAGACAAGTCTCACATTGAATAAAAAAAGTAGTAGAGGAGCCAACAAGCAATTATGTATGAGTTAATATCTAATGAAATCCTAGGAAACTGAATTCACAATGAAGATTAATGACAGTAAGATTCCTACACCCCATTTTAATAAAAACAGAAATAGAAGATACTGGGTATGATCAAGACATCAAATTCATATTCTCTGTAACATGTAAGCATGTAAACATAATATCTGAACCAATTATAAAAACATCATATAAGTCATCTATTACCAAATTAGAGACGTCATTAGAAATTAGCAAACAAATCACTAAAAAGAAAAGGAAAAAAAAAAAGAAGAAAAAAACTAATTCAAAATGAAGGAAAATCAAGATCAAGAATTAATTGTCGCTTGGCAACTTCGTGCTAAAGCCAAAACTGTAGAAACATAAACTCACAGGAAATGGCACAAAGGGCTCTTCCTTAGCAAAGTGACCATGTCCAAATCCTCCTCCTCCCCCTCCACGACCTCTATATGCCATTTATCTTCTGATGCAAAAAGCAAACAGGAATTACTCAATGAATATAAATTTCAAACGCCAAAGTGGCACCTCAAATTATCAGAAAAAAAAATACAAACACAAAAACTATCAAAGCATCACACCCTCTTATTTGAAATGAAATGAGTTTTCTGTGAAGAATCATTGAAACAACATTGCCAACTTAACCTCCTTTCTGTTGCAGAACATCACCAATTAGAGCTAATCTTAAGCAAACATATAGTATATGATGATTAGAGAATATGAATATCAACCAATTCACGCATGTTTGAAAGCCCAGAGTATAAAAAATAAAAAATTGTAAAGAAAATGGGCCAATGACTTTGCTTAGAATCCTTTAGCTAGTTTCTCTGCAGTTTACAAAGGTCAGTAATGAAATTTCATGCCATTTTCTTTCTGCTTTTTAATCCTCTACAGTTTTTTCACTGCATCAAAACTTAGTGACCCTCACCCAACTCACAATTCCAAATTTCATGCCAGCAACAGCTGGAGATTTATATCAATGCCTTTTTTAATCCAAGTTCAATATCACACATTAGTTCTGTAATCATGAGTGTACCAAGTACCAAACTAGATTTCGCAGGTTCATCAAATCCAAGCATATACCAAGAAATTTCATCACGACAATCCTAGAATCAACAACAACTAATTTGGAGCATTTAAAGAAACAAACGATAAAATACAAGTTACATAACCGAATAAGGAGACTGGTGTAATGAAAAGACAAAACGCAGAATTTAGTACTCACCGGTCTTTGAGGTGTGCGCGACGGTGGTGCTGATAAACCATATATTTGCCGCCGGCGACAGTCCTTTAGAGGGTTTATGTATGCGCAGCAATATAACCCGTTTTATATTGCGGACGGGTCGGGTGTTGGGTTTCGGAGAGGTTTTGTTTTTGCTGGGTCTTGAACTTGGGCTTATGTTGAGGTGGCCTCATGTAAGATGCAAATGAGGGAAGTCCCATTAGGGAAAGGTGCAAGTGTAGCCGAGGATTGGAGATCCTTTTAAGAAACTGAACCTTAGAGAGTTTAGAGTCTTGGTTCATGTTAAATTATGTGCTAGAAATGTAGTCTCCCTTTGAGATTGATTCTAAAATTAGCAAATGCACTTCCAAACTAGTAAAAATGCTTTAAACAGGGTTCAGCAAAAATAAGTCGAGATGATTTTCGGTTTTATATTTTGATACCTGATTTTTTAAGAAGCACAAGATAATTGCTTCGATCTTGAATGAAGTACTTAACATGTTTCTATGTGCTTATAATCAAAATGATTTCACTGAAAGCGCTATTTAACGAAAGCAAATCAAAAAAAAAAAAAAACCAGCAAAAATACTGAAAATACAGAGAAGAAAAAAATAGGTCAATCACCACTCACCAGAAATGTACGAGCCCTATCACTATCTTTTGTTGTAAATAATATAGCTTTTGTCTGGGTTGAAAACATGAAAAGAAGGTTGCTCTTTGTTGTTTTCTATAGGCACACAGAGAGAGAGAGAGAGAGAGAGAGAGAGAGAGAGAGAGAGAGAGAGAGAGAGAGAGAGAGCAGTAATTGAAGCTCATCATTACAAATATTTTGGTATCATCAATACCACTCCTTCTTCGAGAAGCAACTTCTACTCCTCCGATCTTTAGCGTCCGATTACACCCTACTTCACTTCACCATATCACCACTCCTACTCAAACCCTTCATAGAGGTAACAGGTCTGAAGATTCTTCCTTCTCTCTGAAAAAACATTTGAGACAAAGACACCACAAAGACACCATGTTTCTTCAACCTCCAAGAGAACCCTACCTAATCCCCCAACCCTTCTTTCCCAGCTATTTTCACCACCAAAACTATGATCAAGTACTTCAACCTTATTTCGTGAACCCTTCTCAGACTCAAATCTACGTTGATGATCCAATCATCTATCATGTCTTTCCAACATATTATTTTCAGCGGCCACCAAACCCACCGTTAAACCCTAGAGTGCTTCCTCAGCCTCGAAGAAATACTCGCATTAAGCCAAAGAGGAACGTCGCAGCTACTGCTTCTGTCGTTCGGAAATGGGTGCCAAAAAGGAGAGATGAGCAAGCTTCTACCTCTATTAGGACTGGAAATGTTCGGGAGGGTTCTTCTGTAATTCCATTTCCAACAAGTCCTTATCAGCAAATAACTTCGACTACAACAACCATCATGATCAAGAACATCCCAAATCAGTTTGGGTACTCAACCTTTTGCTCTACATGATTTAGTAACCATTTTGGTTCTTTCTTTTAAGTAGTTGTCTGCAGTACAAAATACCCAGTTCATGTCTAGTTCATTTCTCAAAGTTCTTACTTTTTCTGCAACTTTTGACTTCTGACCCAATGTGTTTGTATATGATATGCCCTTTTCTTAGGTCTTGGATTTTTATTATTAAAAACCTTGTTTAAACGTACTTTGCAGGAGGAGTGATCTACTAAGTATGTTGAAAGATCATTGCTTGGATGAGAACTTAAACGCTGTGTTGCGGTCTGAACCAGAGGAAAAATCCGAGTTTGATTTTCTATACTTGCCTATGGATTTCAAGTATGTGATCAGGTTTACAGACTTATTATTATTCTTGTTTCATTTGTGCTTATGCCTGTGATCTGTGTCTGAGTGAATATTATCATGGATGAAAATTTCATTTCTGTATTTATTCTGTTTGTTTTCTGTTAGGGAGTTTTGGGAAAAAGAGAGGATCTCCAACCTGGGATATGCTTTCGTAAATTTTACCTCCTTTAGTGCTGCACTCAGATTCTATAAGCAATACCACAAATTTGAGTGGCCGGTGCCGAAAAACAAAAAAATATGTGAGGTTACTTGCGCCAAAACCCAGGTCAATTAATCAAATTCAGTTTGTGAAATTTGGAACTTTCTCCCACTTTTAGAAAATGTTTTTTCAGTTCTGGAATTTCAGATATTGAGCATTCTTTTGGGTTGTGGCATTGTAGGGAAAGGAAGCTTTAACCAAGAAATTCAAGAACAAGATATTTTGGTGTCACAGCAATGAGTACTTGCCGGTGATTTTAGCACCTCCCTGTGATGGTGTTAAGAACTCCGGTCTCGTAATGGTCGGAAAACTTGCCGGGCAACCAAAGATTCTGAAGAAGAAATGAGCTAATTAGTGAATTCAGTTGTTTAAGAACAATTCTTAATTTGTGTTGAATTATTTGTAAATATGTTACTTCGTTCAGCATCATGCAGCGGCAGCATCAAGTTTTCACAATCACCTTTAAATTTATGAATTCCAAGCTGAATTCTTAAAAGGGGTTCTTTTTAGTGTTCATACTAAAAGGTGTTAATCTTTTCAATCCTAAAAAGGGGGATGAGGTGAAACTTTGAGCCAATTCATTGTGGTATCCCATCAAATCAAACATCCATAATTATCATTCCTCTATAGAAGGAATGTAAAGCTCAGTGAACCAAACTTGGCTAACACAATTTGGGGTCTGGTGCCACAGTTGGGGATGGAACACATGGGTTCAGAGTGTTTCAGTGTTTGTATATTTATTAAAAGGTAGAAAAAGAGACATGAAAATAGACTGACAGATATTTTTTTTGTGGCAAATAAGTCTGGTAGATTTCTAAGCATCAATTTGTAGCCACCAAATGGATAATTTGAGGTAGAAATGTCATTTAGAACATCTTTAGCATACTCTTTATTTTGGTTTTATAATTATTTTGGAGAGCATGTTTAGTTTTTTTTATCTATTTTAATAGCTGCACCAGATTCCTAAGTGACTCTCTGTTATAACTTTTAGCTATTTCGCTCATAAATATAGAGAGCGGGATGAGACTCTCTATAATTTAAAACATTCCTTTTAAGTTATTCTATGTAATTTATAAATACATTTAAACTATTTAATCTTTATTTAAAACATAATATAAACTTAAAACTAGCTAAAATAGAGAGCATTGATGCAGATGTAATTCTAAAGTAACTATCTAAACTGACTTTTTAACCATTTTAATTAAAATCTGACTAAAAAATGACTAGCATTGCTAAAGATGCTCTTACCTACCAAAATTGCCCAAATATGTAAGAGTTGGAATTGAGACATTAATAGGAGTTTTACGTACCCTTCATGAAGGTCATAATAATTATCTATCAGCACTGGTAAAAAAATCATTGAAAGAGTTAATTAATGCAGTTTCAATTACAGGAAAGGAAGAGTGACATTCGACTTCGAGTAAGGTATAATGTTTTCATAGAAAGAATACATCTCTCAGAAAGAAAAATAAAAATGATACGAGTCATATGACCTCCACCCAAAAATGCAGTACTGCTGGTGATGATGAACGTTCAATACACATGGTTGAAGAACCTTTTCTGTACATGATTGTGATGGATAATGTGATACTAGCGGTGAGCCGATGAAAATAAGGTGCTTGGTTATTCTAATCATTTTGGAAATAGTTTTGATAAATCTAAATAACTAATGTCTTTGACCTCTACTTAATTAAGATGGTAAGTTTTGAATTCAATCATATCGCCTCGCACGAAACAACAACAAAAAATTTTAGGTATTGTATAAAAATTTCAAATTTTTGACCAAAATATATTGGCATTTTTTTTAAATGAAGGCAGGCAGAGCCAATATATTGATTAAAAGTCAAAATGATCCTTACATACCATTTCGTTGTCATCTATAGATAGACAAGATCGAAGATGTGTTGGTACCCACAGTGGTACATAGAACTAGGTAACTCAATTGACATTAAATATATTAAAATAGCATAAATCCTCCATTAGTACTACTCCGAAATAGTGAAGGTATGAAAATGCGTAGCTCCCTAAAAAACTTGAAGAATCATTGAAAATAAACTAAATTACTCACCAAAAGTTTCTAAAAAGGGAAATAAAAGAAAGAAAGAAACTATCACTATAGGCCTAGGCAAAGACCCCAACCCAAATTACCAAACCTAAAGACAGCTAAGCTTTAAGCCTAACGAGGCCCAACTTCACCCAATCCCCATAGCCTGCATTGCACACCCACGAAACAGCCGCCACGATCCGCTGTAAGACCTTGCCACACCGACCCGTGCGCTGCCGTCCCGCTTCAAGAAAGACCACCTCACGCCGCCATCAACAGGACAAATATAATTGACATATTTGTTAAAACGTGACTATAATAATAGATGTAATAAGTACATTGGAGTTTTTTTTTGTTTTTTTTTAAGAATAAGTACGTTGGAGTTTAGTGCCCGATTACTTTAAAAAGTCATTGATCAACACTTATTTGCAAGTTTTAAATGAATTAAAAAATAAGAAGTGACATAAACTAGAAGAATCCTATGTCACATATTAGGCACAATAAGCCCTCAAGTTAATAATAACTTAGGAGCCTATCTAGGGATGGCAAAAATCTCTATCGGGTAGGATTGGGTATTCGACCCTAACAGAGAGAAATTCAGGGAAAATCGGGTAACGGGGATAGGGATCCCCAATATTTGAATTCTGAAATCGGGTCCGGGGCGGGGATGGTATTTTGATCCCCATCCCCATACCCACCCAATAATCATTATATGAAATATATATATATATATATATTATTTATTATATATATTTTGGGTATAATTTATAAATAAATATTTACATAAACTTCATTTTTTTGTCAATAAAATTCATTAAAAAAGAGAACATGATCTTGTTGGAGTGATGAGCAAGTTGTTAGGTTACATTAAGAAGTTGATTGTAGATTTTGTTTTTGGAATGTAGACTTTTATTGTTCTTTTTTAAGCTAGACTTGTATTTGTTTTTGTTGGATTGAAATAAGGAATTTATTTTATTTTGATATTTGATTTTAACTTCATACTTTACAATCCATAATTATTTGTATGAATTTTTCAATAATAAATTAGTAATATTGTTAACGGGGATTGGGGAGGATACGGGGACCTAATCCCCATTAGGGACGGGAACGGGGAATCCTCAGTATCTTATTACAGGGATTGGGGCGGGTACAGAGAAATGAAGTCAGGTATAAAGATGGTAATTTAATCCTTGTATCCTACCCTCCCAATTGCCATCCCTAAGCCTATCGTGCATAATATGGTTAGTTTGAGGGCATTTTGTGTCTAATATATATATATATATATATGTATATATATAATAAATAGGCACAATAGACCCTCAAGTTAATTTTACGCACAACATGCCCTAACCTATTATTAACTTGAGGACTTATTGTGCCTAATATAAATAGTAGCTTAGGGGCTTATTGTGCCTAATATGGGACGAGACATATTAGGGGTAATAGGCCTCCAAAGCTACCTATAACTTAAGGTTTATTGTGCCTAATGTGGAAGTAGCTTGGGGTTTTAGCATGCTTAATATGGGACGAGACTGTTCTCGTGGACAGGCTTTTTGATTAGCTTGTAACCTGAGCATCACACAGCCAGCTAGTAGCTACTCCTCTGGCCAGCAAAAAGAAGTTATAGTATCATCATTACTAAAAGATATCATATCTTTTATCTAAGAACGCTCACTCCAACTCAATCCTCACCGTCTGGCCTCATTCTCAAGCATTGTTTACTTTACTATTCTATATAACCTTAAACCCAAAACCCACTCCAATGTTATTCACAGCCATTTCCATAATCAAATCACTATATCTCGCAGACGTCTAAACCCATATGCCCAACCCTACTTTGCTCACCATTTTCATCCCAATCAAAGCTCTCTCTGTGAAGTCCCAACATGTGAAGCTACTGCCACGGATCGAAACCGTAGAGTTGTTGTTCCTAGGAGAAAGAGAAACAACTTCAGGCGCGAGAGGAACGTGGGGCCTAGGTTGAGGTCTTCACAAACAAGCTTGGCCGAGAGTCCAAATCATAAAGCTTCAAACTTTGCATCAACCAGCAACTGCGGTAGTGCTGCAGTTCCCTGTTCTTCAAGGGCTGAAAGGAAAAACAATAGGGGAAGGAATGTAGCTCCGAAGTTGAGTCTTGGCCCAAGTCATGGGGTTCAAGCTTCTAGCTTTGCCAATGGGAAGGGTTCTGTGATTCCTTTTCCTCAAAGTCCAGATAAGCAAAATGGGTCTGAGGTTACTACTGTGATCAAGAACATCCCTTGTCAGCTTAGGTGAAGCCTCTTTCTATCTCTATGCACTTTACCATTTGGGTCGTTTTTTTTTTTTTTTCAACATTGGTCGTGCTGTGTTTTTGTTTTCATTAAATATTGGACCTTTAGTCCTTTATAAAATTACGTTTATTCAATCACGCAGAAGGAGCGATTTGCTGCTCAAATTGAAAGAGCATTGCCGAAAGGTGAACAAAAAGGCTGATTCTTTGCACAAATCGGAGTTCAATTTCTTCTATTTACCACTGGATTTCAAGTGAGTAATTAAGTTAACGTTTTAGCCCGAGTTTAATTGCTTGTGTGATATTTTGCTGGGTAATTTGTTCTACATTTTCCTGTAGAAAATTTTGGGAGAAGAAGAAGATTGCAAATCTTAGCTACGGTTTCGTGAATTTCACCACTGCTGTTGGAGCACTAGGTTTCTATGAGAAATACCACAAGACTATGTGGAAGGAGGTCATTCAGAGCACCAAAATCTGTGAGATAACTTGCACCAAGATTGAGGTAATGAAATTGCTATTCTTTTTCCTCTCTGGATTTTTGTTGTCTAGTTAGCATTTTCATTTAACACATCTTGGAGCACTTTATATGATGTTGATCTTTGATTTGAATTTTGACATGTAGGGTTTTGAGGCACTGAGGAAAAGTTTTAGACGCAAAGTATATCATGGTCTCACAAACGATTTTTTGCCTGTGATCTTGGCTCCTGCATGTGATGGAGTGAGGGAGTCCAACCACATACCTGTAGGACGACTTTTGGATGGAGAGGAGATTGAGAACTGAAAATATTGGTTTGTGATGATACTGGTTATAAACATGCAAATTTAGGGTTTATCTTCATCTACAATAATGGAGTAGCTACAAGACTTGATTGGATAGGTCAAGAATGGCCATTTAGGGATGAATTTTCTTAGTATGAAATTCGAAATTAGTATTCCATGATTAGTAAGTTAATATCTAAACCAGGTCTCTAGCGTGTGATGTGAAGGTGTGATTTTCTGTATACAAATCCATCTGGGGATTCGTGTATGGCGTATGATCATCTTTTCAGAACCCCCACAAAGAAAACTCATATATTAGGGCATGTAATGTGGCAGATGAAAATATTTTTGTAAGGTAATTAGTTATGGTTCAGACCCAAAAAAAAAAGGTAATTAGTTATGGTGAATTTGAAGATGTTCGACTTATGATGATCCATGATCACCATACTAGGTGAGAAGGCCAGGAGGTCAAATAAAAGAAGAGATGTCACAATACCTCTCTTCTTTTACTATTTATGCCGCTTGTAACTTCTTCCGTATAAATGCAATTATTCGATCAAAAGTAAAAGAAGAGAGGTGAACAAGTCTCTTGTCTCTGTTCCACATTTACATTCCAAATATTAAAGATGTTTATGATCATTTTTTTTTTGGTTAAAGGAATGATTGTACAAATTATGAAGAACGCAAACTGGGAAACAGGACAAGATGTCAGAATACTTTGTACTGGGAAGCAAGGAAGAAGCAAAAAATGGCGCCCAGAGCTAGGGAAGCAGTGTGGGGCAGTAGTAATAAGACTCCATGCCAAGAGTGCATATATAAGACAGTTCTGTACAGGCTTTTGATTAATTTCTAACCTGAGCACCACCCAGCTACTTTACAGACTGCCACCTCTACTTCTGCACAAAGCGAATATGTAGGTCCTATATATGTACCTATGTCTGGGTTTTTTTGCCTATGTCTGAAAAAGCTAAAATCCATTTTGTTTGAATTTCTCTTTTATGTGTATGAGTATTGAGTAATGCAAGTTATCTTAATTATTATTATTTTTTATTATCTTATCTCTTATTTATTTATTTATTTTCTCTCACTGCATAATTTTTTTTTACTAAAGATATGAATGTCACATAAAAATGAGGACTTTATTAATGTGTTTATAGGAATTTGGATTGATAGCGCATATCCTTCTTTAGTCAAAGCAGTTAATATTCTAAATTAATGTACACATATATACATATCGTACATATCACTTAATCACGGAATAATGACAAGCGATATAATTTATTATACATATATTTACGTAGGGCTATGCCTATCTTTTACATATAGCCATATGTAAATGAAACATAAGTTTTATATCCGTAATTATGTATTTACCAAATTTAAGCATCTTAGTGGTTTCGTATCTTAAAAAATGTCAAATACAGTCACTTGGTTGCCAATGGAGAAAATGGAATAGGCTAGGTTTGTTCTGAATAAACGTTGGCATCAAACAAGCTCAAGAGCCTAAATCGTTGGAGGTTGGGACTAACACTCTTCAAGCAGAGACCGTCAATATTTTGATAGAACTAACAAGCCAAATCGTCCATAGACTTATCAAATCTTCAAGCTCTAGGAAATAAGAAGTCATAACTCAAATTATGTATATATGGAAGTCCCCTTTTTTTATTTTTTAAAGATTTTTGCTACGAAAAAAGCAAGAAAAACAAAGCATCGAATTAAGAGGGGTTGGTCCAGTCAATTTACTCATTACTAGTTGCCGTCTGCACTCTGCACTACTCTAAACGACAGTCAAGTTATGCCGCCACTGCATGCCAGTGGCATGGGTTTGTCCAGTTCGCAATCTTTCTCGAACTCCATTCTCATCATTCCTAGCTAGCTAAGACATGCATGGAGCCATGGAGTAGTTTATCCATCATAAATTTCTCTGCTAGCTGCAGCTTCAAATTAATCTCCTCCAGAGATCTCTGCACTTTCTCCTTCTCATTGATTTTCAGGTGCATGCACATCCACTTATATACACTACCGTCTGTCTCATTCTTCTTCAACTGAAACAATGGTCTCCAAACCTCTCAACTCCAACGCCCAGCCCTTTTTTGCAAGCCGTTTCCACAACTTCCAGACCTATGTTTCCTACAACTACCCAATCTATGCTGATCATCATCTGCATCCAAATCTTTTTCATCATCAATTAAACCCAACCGCGGTGGTGGAGTTTCCTAGAGTTCCGATGAGTCGACTTCGAAAAAGGAACGGTCGAAAAAGGAACATTGGTGCTTTGAGTCGTGGTGCTACTGGGGATGGAGGTGTAATTCCATTTCCTTCAGGTCAAAATGGGTCGTCAGCTACTACAACTATCATGATAAAGAATATCCCAAACCAGTTCAGGTGAAGTAATCGGACCCTCTCTTTCTCAAATCTCTATGCGTCGTGGTGCTTCATATTGTTTTCTGTAGATAGATGATAGATCAAGTTACATGCATATATATATATATATAGGATTTTTCTCAGGTAAGGATGTCCTTAGTTTTTCTTAGGTGCGGATTTGATGTTTTCACCCACTTTCCGATCATATTTTCATATCTTAACCGTTCAGTTTTTAGAGCCTAATGTATAGATTCCCCCTCAAAATTTCAGCCAATTTGGTGATCGTTAAGGTATCCAAAACTGCAATTTACACAAACGGACCGAATCTGTCGAACCGGAACCGTTCGTATTTATAATGGTAAATTACAGTTTTGGATACCTTAACGATCATCAAATTGGCTGAAAATTTTCAGAGGTGATCTATACATTAGGACCTAAAAACTGAACGGTTAAGATGTGAAAATGTGATCGAAAAGTGGGTTAAAACCGGAAATCCGTACTTAAGAAAAACTAAGGAGGTCCTTAGCCAAGAAGGACTGTGTATATATATATATATATATATATATATATATATATATATAGCACTTCTTGGGTGCAGACGTCCGCGCCTAGGATTTCTATTTTTTTCATACTTTTTGATAATATTTTTGCATCTTAACCGTTCAGTTTTTAGATCTTAGTGTATAGATCATCTCTGGAAAATTGTTGATCGTTAAGACATTCAAAACTGCAATTTACAACAATGAATACGAACGGTTCCGGTTCGATAGATTCGGAACCGTTCGTATTCATTGTTGTGAATCGCAGTTTTGAATGCCTTAACGATTACCAATTTGGCTGTAATTTTGCAGAGATGATCTATGCACTAGGATCTAAAAATTGAACGGTTAAGATGTAACAATATGATCGGAAAGTGGGTAAAAATGAGAAATCCGTACGTTTTGCTTAGGTCCTACACACACACACAGAGTCCGGCTACACTAAGGACGTTATTACCTAGCCTTAGGTACGGATTTCCGGTTTTCACCCACTTTCCGATCACATTTTCACATTTTAACCGTTCAGTTTTTAGGTCTTAATGTATAGATCACCTCTGCAAATTTTCAGCCAATTTGGTGATCATTAAGGCATCTAAAACTGTAATTTACCATTATAAATACGAACGGTTCCTGTTCAACAGATTCGGTCTGTTCGTGTAAATTGCAGTTTTGGATGCCTTAACGATCACTAAATTGGCTGAAATTTTACAGGAGGGATCTACACATTAGGCTCTAAAAACTGAACGGTTAAGATATGAAAATGTGATCGGAAAGTGGTGAAAACACCAAATCCGTACCTAAACCTTAGGTAAGGACATCCTTACCTGAGAAAAATCATATATATATATATATATATTGTTCCAAGGTCCATGACTAGTCATGTTGGAAACGCAGCGTTTTAGGCAACATATGATATCTGAGAATTTAGTGACCACCGGCCATGGTTTTGTGGCTAGTTTTTCTTACTTTGAGCCTTTTGATCATATCAAGTGGATCCCTTTTGTGTTGACATAGGAGAATAGAATATATGCATGCATCCACTTTTATCTAAGTGTTTCATTATTTTGAAGGAGGAGTGATCTACTGGGTATATTGGCGGAGCATTGCTTGGTAGAAAACCTAGATGCTGTGGTGCGGTCTGATCCTAACAAGTCCGAGTTTGATTTTGTGTATCTGCCCATGGATTTCAAGTAGGTAAAACCTTAATTATTCGATCAGTTTTTCCAAAAAACAAATGTTACAAAGTTCTTTGAAAACTATTGTTCTTGTAGCAAAAATAGGGGTAGCAATTTGGGTTACGCATTTGTAAACTTCACCGGTGCAATTGGGGCACAAAGATTCTACCAGCGTTACCACAATTTCGAGTGGGATGTTGAACAGAACAAGAAAATATGTGCAATTACCTGCGCAAAAATTCAGGTAATCTATTCTATCTGGAAATATTTGACATCTAATTAGTTGTACGAGTTTCTTTAATCAGAATTCATATTTGTAGGGAAAGAAAGCACTAATCGGGAATTTTAGGCGCAAAGTATTCCGGTGTGAGTTTGACGAGTACTTGCCTGTGGTTGTCGCACCTCCATGCGATGGTGTGTCGCCTCCGAAGCTCACGCCTCTTGGAAAGCTTAGAGGTGCACCCAAGTACCCCACCAGTAGATTAAGAATCTAAATCTTAACTATTTAGAGCTGAATTGTAAAGATGGGTTTTAGACTCGTGCAGTAGTTTTAGCAACTCGTTTTAGTGTTTTACTATGATTTTGTATGTGTTGTTAATTTTTAGTGCTTTGTCTTTAATACCTAGCGGAAAATTTAGTTAGTTCCTTACTTCCTTTAATTTTGTTCCCCTCTCTCTGTTGGTACCACTGTTTATGAAATTGTAAACGAATGTTGAAAGGTAAATATTTGTGGCTGAAACAAACAAATTTGTACTTTCTATCCTTCCCAATATTTTGTCCTTCCAACTGAAAAAAAAAAAAAAAAAAAAAAAAAATTTATCCTTCAGACAACAAAAGCAAAATTAGGGAAAACAGGCAGTATTTTATCATAATAAGAAAGAGCAACTGTTATGATTTATCATAATGATCCTAATATTTATATGATAAACATTTGTGGAATTAGAATTATTAAGCGTCTATGGTACCAGCTGTAACTTCAAATCTTCGAACACCAGGGATCTTCAAATATGCATGTGGTAGCTGGTGAAAGCATGAGGTCACCTTATAACCCTATATACGTGGTAATTATTAAGATTTGAACTTCTCATTGAAATCCTCCTCCAAATTAATAATTTTTCTCAATTTTAATTACAAAATCCAAATTTAGTTTGTCACTCGTGGTGTATTTGTATTTGTATGCAATGATCAAATTGGATATCAGAAACTCAGAAAGATATAAGGGGTTCAGAGGTGAAAATAAGTTGATGGATATAAATAGTAATCAGTAAACAAAAACAATATTGATAGTGGTAAATTATCTGAAATGTACTGATCTAACTTTTACTTTTAAAATTCGGATTCAGCATCTGATATAATTGAAAATTAATGAAATTTTTCTATGGTTACGTGTCCATATTGTCTTTAGTACAAATTACACAGTGCTTTCTCTTCAAATAACCTAGTAAATTCATATCAGTTACGATGGAGAGCAACTTTCTCTTCAAATAACCTAGTAAATTCATATCAGTTACGATGGAGAGCAACTTTTTGAAACAGCGTTAACCAAACCATGACATTCAAGAAGTACATGTACTTTCAATGAATCTGTGTTGAGATTTGATAGTGGAATTAGACCAGTACTTAAGCGAATGAACACAAAAGTAAAATAAAATAACTCGTAGGTTTTAATTAACTTTCCCTAATATATTAACTAGAATCTAAATGCATGTCTGTTTGTGATACATATATCACCATACAATTTGACCTAGGACACATACATAGACTCTGTTCACAAGTAGATTAACCACGCTATTAGTGATGGGGTGCCATTCAAAAGAATTAATTATAGTAAAGAGAATCCATGCTCAGTAAAAGATGGAAAACCCAAAACGTACTCTCTGTGCGGTGAAAAAAAATCCAAGCAGCAAACCCATAACTTTCTTTTTCACTTTAGGTAATAGTAATATCCATATTCTTCATTTCTTAATTTCACCTCATGCATGTAATGGGACAGTAATTACCATTTACCAATTTGGTATATATTAGTATATCTTGTACAAGAAACATGTTTCATATATAATTTTTTTCTTTCATATACCGATATACGTCGTCTTAGCTTAATCTCGAATTCTCCATCATGGGTTTTTCTAATTTACTGGGTAGCAGTGATGCGTAGCTATCCTATTTCCTTCGCAAGGGGAAGCAAAGCTGGAGTCAGCCATGATTCCCCGAAAATTGCAGGAGAAATTTCATGAAAGCACCCTGGACTCATGTGGCATGCCTTTTCTCTCTGTACATGTACTAGCTGACTCTATCTGAAATACAAACTCGCTTAGTGAAACGAGCCCATGGACAAATAGTATTTTCTATAACATATCAAAACAGTAAAACATTGACGAAACTGGGCTAGCTAGCTAGTTTTACACACTTTCATCCTTTGTTGCATGTTTCGATTTTAGTAGTCTTTCAGCAGAAACCATTTGCGTGTTAATAGAAATAGGCTGAGAACTGAGTAAGTCTAGCAAGTCAATTGGTCCGAACCCAAGGATTTGAGAAAGGTCTTTTTCATCATTAGTAGAGAATGCTGCTATGTCTGAATTGATTCAAAAAAAAGTCTTATTATAATTTCTGGCAAAAAGGCAAGAAACTAAACCAGCTAGCTAGCTAGCTTATATAATTGTGTTCTAAGTATCAAACACCCCTTTGTTCTGAGTGTCGATTACACCAAGTAAAATTAGTTGTCAAGATGTTTAAAATAAAATGACACGTTAGTAACAGATCGAGGTCGCCCAAATACGAAATTATTAGATCATCAAGTTGTAGTTACAATATCTCATATCTTTAACCATTCAAGGGTTGCCATCTAGATCATTTAAGAGAAGAAAGATCTTATATTTCGTTTAAGAAGACATCCAATAAGCCATTTACGTAGAAATGTGAAGTTGTAATAAATTCCTTGGCCTCTCTCATTTATCTCAGTAACATTTTGAGCAAAGTTTGATCGCATCTACTCCTCATGATAAACCCTAAATCATAGAAACCAAGTTCGCCATTGTAACTAGTCTAGTCCATTGACTTGATTAAAACTTCCCTTTTTCATGTTTTCATGGTAGACTATAACCAGTGTCCATATTTTCAAATCCAATGTTCTGGCTAGCTAATTAAGAACTAACTACTGACCAATTAATTTCGCTAATGTTTAAATTAATTGAACAAGTCTAAAAATTGTTAACTATCCAATAGGACAAAAATTTCTCAAAAAGAAAAGGAAAGAAAAACAGAGACACTTGAATTTTGAAAGTCATGTCTATCATCACCACAGCCATTGGATGTGAACAATGGTGTGTATTAGGTTCGTACAAGAGAAACCCTAGCTAGCTGGTCATAATCATAGTCATTGGATCATTGCAACGGTTTACAATTCCTCCGTACACCCCAAATCCTATCTAACTGCTTCCATTTACTACACATAAATATCTGGATTCATTTTCCTTGGATCAAACCCTAGCAAGCCGCTTCTTCCATAGTTTCTAAAAACAAAGCAACCTCCCTGAGCTACATAGCTTGCTCCACTCCGCCACCGCCATGGATCCTCCTCCTCCTCTGACTCCAAAATCTTTTGTGAAAAGCCTGAAAGGGAAAGACCTCCGTTACCATGTGGTATGTGTACATGGTCTTATTTCATATAATTTATTATTCATCTCTCTCGAGCTGATTTATTTATTTATTATTTATTATTTTATTTTAAAAAGATGCAGACTCACTGTTTCCACCATATATATATATATATATTTTTTTTGTTGGTTCCACCTGACAAGCATTAAAAGATGGTTCCAACAGGCGCCGGGAGAGGATGAAAGCAGCCTTGATAAGCTTCCCCCTTTGCCAGACGGGAAACCTGATGATTTGCGAAGATGTATGTTTAATCATTTAAGGGATTTTTTTCATTTATTTTTCAACTCGATCAGATTTGTATGTGAATATTAATTAATTCGGTACATATATATTATTGGCCGGCATGTAGATTATCCTGTCGACAAGGAGGCCTTAGACAGGGCATGGGATCAGCTTGCCGGTGCTGAGGATGACTTCATCTGGGAGACGGTACGATTTCATTTCATTTCACGTTTTGCTCTAATTTTAATTTCTGCTTCTAATTTTCCTGTAAATTAATTAAGGTGAAGCGTCTCCGTTACAAGCTGAAAGACACTGGCTACCTTCAAAAAGAGCATGGCTACATATTTCCTCACCCCTACGAGAATCGCTATCATCCACTGCTTTCGAATGATTTTGATTGGATGGATCACGAAAGCGAGATAGAGGAACCTGCTGGGCGTGACGAGGGTAAGTAATTAAAATCCATCTCATTTTATATTTCTCCATCATTATCTTAAAGTACTTGACATACATACATATATATACACACACACACACACAGATGCCTCTGTGGCTAGCTCTCTCTCTCTCTCTCTCTCTCTCTCTCTCTCTCTCTCTCTCTCTCTCTCTCTCTCTCTCTCTCTCTCTCTCTCTCTCTCTCTCTGTAGTTAATTTGAATTGTTTCTTATGTACCTCCTGCAGACGGCAGACGAGTGTATTATGAGGATACTGCTGAGTTCAGCATTTCACCTCCGGAGGATCGGAAGCGACTGAAACTAGACTATGATTCATCTGATGCATCCGAAATTTCCGATGACCCGGATCATGGACTGGTGCCTGGCCTTGAAATCTGCTGGAGTACTACTAGGTAATTGAATTTTCGATCCATTTCTGAAATGACCGTTGGTTGTATACTGGGAGCTAACTAGCTATCTGGCTGCCTGCTACTTTGAGAATATATATGGAGCACTGAGCTCATTGTGTACATCGTTCTGCTGACAATTTATATATGCCTGTCCTTCTGTTGAATTGGAATACATGCATGGAGCTGTGTGTATGTTAGTGATTAATTGGAAAAGCATGTCATCCTTTAAGAAAGGATCTTAACTATATATTAGAGATAAATTTCAATGGTTGCTTTTGATTTCCAACCAATAATATATATAGTCTTATATATGTTTGTTTTTTGGGATTGATCTTTAGCTATTTTCTTTAATTGTCTTGTTTGTTTGAAATTTTAGTAAACTCAAATTTGTTGCTAGCCAAGATGGGTTATGCCTAGCTAGCTACCCAATGTTATATATGCATCAATTCCTGGTTGTGATATTTATGGGTTTAATTTCTTTTGCAGAGGAGTGAAGTGAATGCGCCCTTGGCAGTGGACAATAATTCATTTCCATTCTGTGTGGTCTTTGATTTGCTTTCAGACTACTACAACTTTACCTTTATTTTGTATCAGATGTTAAGTTCTTAACTGGTTTGTGGTTTCTAATCTTTAATTTTGTGGGATAATATCAGATCTTAACTTAAATATTTGTGGTTTCTAATCATATTGTGGGTTTATGCTCATTCCATCTGAAGTTACATTTCATATCAAGGAGAGGGAGGGAGTATAGATCACAATTACTTGGGGAATAATGAATCCACATGGCTTTGTGACTTGCATGTGTGGTTTTATCAACTAATTTTACACTGTGTCATATATTATGTTTTAAAGTCTCATATTTTGGTTCTTTCTCTTGTGCTTATGCATATAATTTTTCATCTTTTCAGAAATTGGTTATTAAATTTCTATTTTTGATATGTCAAGTGTGTATTCTTACAAGAACTGATGCCTGGAACAGAATGAAATTAAAAGCTTTTCAACTGGTCTATTGGTTCTCCCTTGTATCGGTAAGGCTTAGAGCATTTGTACAAATTTTACTCCATTGAAAAGTAATTCGGATTCATTCAAACCTAGTCTTTTCGATCCACTTTAATTATTTGTTATTATCCTTTGGATAATATGAATTCTCCATGTTGTATATGAGATTGTGCCGCGTGGTGTTGCTTAATTGATCATATCCTTTTTGTTTCTTTTACCTAGTTTTCCGGGCATCAATGATACACAGCTACTATGTCCTTAACAAAGTAGGATTCGGTAAGTCACAGACATGGCACCCAAAACTACACAAGCAATTTAGAAGTTACAGCATTGAAAACCATATCACTAAAACCCTAATTTATGTTTAGAGAAGACATAATTTATTCAAATTGTTTAGACATTGTTCGGACTCATCGAAGACATCATCTCTAGACTAAATAGAAATGTGCAATTGCGATGCATGTAGCACTATCCCACTAGGATTTGATCAAAATGTAGGTTGATGTTAGAGCATCTTTGGCATGTTAGTTATTTGTTAGCCAAAGTTGCTAAAAGATTATTTTAGCTAGCAACTTTTAGAAAACGTCTGCATCACTTCTCTATGTAATTGTTAATTGGATGAATAAATATTTTATAAATTACATGGAACAACTTAAAGGAAGGAATGTTTCTTCTTCATAAGTGAAAAGTTGTGAATACGACTCACAAAAGACTAGTTGTGGTATTTGAATTGTTTATCTGATCAAAAAAGAAAAAAAGAGGAATGTTTTAAATTAACAAAAATAATAATGAGCCTCATCTTGCTCATCCAATACTCATAGACACACTCACTAAAACTAGTAACCTATGACAAAAAAAACATCACTTAAAGTGCACAAAAGTACCATAGTTCCCAAAACAAAAGAAGGGAATTAACTAAATTAAAAACTTAGCCGAAATATAGTAATATACTCTAGGCACGGGGGAAAACCCACGGCCAAATCAACAAGCTACTTTATCCTATTAGTACCTATTTGATCATTTTTTTGAGTTAATGACCATTAGCTACAAATTCTTACATTTCTTTCCCATGTGCAAGGCCACAAACACGGTCCCCAAGCGGTCAAATTAAACCTAGCTACAATAACGATTCTATACATTAAGGACAAAAAAGACAGTTAAAATTTTATGAAATTATAAGAATTGGCACTCGTTCTATATCACGGTGCAGCTCTCTCTCTCTCTCTCTCTCTCTCTCTCTCCATTTCAAATATGTTTCTCCCCAAAATCAAAACCTCTCTTCCATTTTGGCAGCGAAGCAACAAATAGAAGCAGCAAATTGAGGCTCCGATGACAAAGCAGCGGGCGAAGCAAGGCGGAGAAGCAAATTTTCAAGGTAGTGAGTTTTTGACAGATTGGGGTTAGTTGTTGGGCTTTGTGCATGTAAACCGTTGTGTTCGATGGATATCACATTTGGAAGATCGTTTTTGAATTTGTTTCATTAGTCAATTAGTTATAATTTCTAATTTCTGCAGGGTCAATACCTGGTGTTACATTTAAGGACATGAAACTACAGATCAAGCTGGGAGTGCCTCATATACTATAACAATTGCTTGATGTCGAGAAGGTCAAATCAGTCTTTCAATAGTGAGTCAACATCCATTAGCTGAAACATGTGCAACTTAATCATATTCTATACTATATTGTGCACTCTAGGTTGTATTGACATCATTATGGGTATACAAAGGATGCAATATCTATTGTTTTTGTGAATGTGATCTGTGTCGGTAGTCCTGCTATGGAATCATAGTTTTAGAATTGTGCTGTTGCTAGTACTATTATTCCTGTTTAATCAAAATTCTATGGAAAGCTTGAAATGGCATCTAGTACCTTAGTCCCATGGAGAAATGCAAGCTTCTAAAATAACCCATCTTAGGACGATAAAATAGTTCGGCAAATTTTCGCTGCATTAGTTTTCTTTATCAGTTTTGTATTGAGAGACAGTAGCTTTAGTTTTGTGTTCATGTTAGTTTCTTATGGGATTGGTGGTGTTGTGTAATGCTTTAATTTTATGTTTATGTTAGTTTGACAAAAAAATTGTTGCTTTTTTTGGTTATGTGTTCTTGTAAGTTCGTGGATTAATTGCAAAATTTGCTGCTTGTATCTACTACCTCATTTTGTTTTTTCTTTTCCAATTTTTATCTCAGAAAGAAATTGAAGAAACTATAGAGATTAGGATCCAAGTTTAGTGACAGTTCTCATGTTTTTAAAGAGAAAGGATTAGAGTTGTTTCAATATATTTGAAGAGAAAGGACTAGAATTGTAATTGCCAAAGCATTTTTTGGCACACTTTGTCATCCCTTATACTTTGTGTTGCCAATTGACTTGTAGGATGAAGCTAATGAAAGTAATGCTGAAGTGAGCAAATGTAAGAAGGCCAGGCTAGTATATTACTGGGGTCAGTATACTACTGAGGATCAATATACTACTAAGGGTCAGTATAGTACTGGGGCCAGTATACTACTGAGGGTCAGTATTCCAGGAAATCCTGCTGGAGAAACTTCTTCACCATAAGAAGAGGTAAAATTCAAAACAACTTGTTTGTGAAAGCAGCAAAGTCAGAGATAAATGACATATTGTTCAAGTTTCATATTGTAATATGTATAAATAGTTTTTGAAATTATTAAATACATGAGTTGTTTCTAAGAAAAAAAAAGATGAGATATATAAATATTATTTCTTCATAATGTTACTGACATTCAGCCGTATTAATTCACATTATCAAACCCACAAGGGCATATTCATAATTTACTTTCCAATAGAAATAATTCAAAAGAGGAAGGAATTTGATCGCAATTCACATTAACAAACCCACAAGGGCAGATTAGTAATTTAATTGTCAATAGAAATAATTCAAAAAAGAAAGGAATCTGACCGCAAGGTATAATAGCTTGTGCATGGGCCTTGAACAGTATCGCATGGGAATTAAAAATAGACAGGCCTGCTAATGATAATTTGTGGGCTAAAAGAGTAGGTAGTGGTAATTTGCTATTTTTTTTAATAGAATGAGGTCACTCTTTATTAAAAATTAGAATAAACTACATATTACAAAACTCAGCTGCCAATGCAGTAAGAAGAAAGGAAGGAGCTGAAAAATAAAAAGTTTCTTCAGTAAAAGAACTAGAATGTGCAGCCATGAGATGAGCTATTGTGTCTGCAGACCTCCTCGTGTGAGTAGTTTTCAAGTTAGAATGAGCGTCCAGAATGGTACCCATATCATCATAAATACTTTTTGTTTCTCCTTTTTTTTTTTTTTTAAATATTACTGCCCTGTATTCTCTGCCTAGAACTAGTTTTAGGGCCGAGTTAGCCTGAAGCCCACGTTTTCAGAAAGAAAATACCACAGAATAAATATTAGATAGATTTTCTTCCAAGTAGGTGACATTTGATTAATTCTACCAAGATTCTCCAAATCCTACAAGAAGGATATATATATATATATATATATATATATATATATATATATATATATATATATAGGGTGATCTATAACTCTATAAGTAGACCACCATATACCTAATATACCGTCAATATGGTAGACAATAATCTTTCTTCATGGTCAGATCCTCCAATCGATATCTTATGCGCGGTAGTTATACGTCTCCTCTCCGTATGCGAGTATAAAGATCTGGTTCGTCTTTCTGCTGTATGCAGGAGCTGGAGATTTATTATATATAGGGTCTATCTTCAACCAATCGATATCTTATGCGAGGTCGCTAATCGTCTCCAATATGAAGAACTCGTTCGTCTTTCTGCTGTATGCAAGATCTGGAGATTTATTATATATAGGGTCTATCTTCAACCAATCGATATCTTATGCGAGGTCGCTAATCGTCTCCAATATGAAGAACTCGTTCGTCTTTCTGCTGTATGCAAGATCTGGAGATTTATTATATACAGGGTCTATCTTCAACTACGCTCCCCTCTCCGTATGCCAGGCCTGAGGTTATCCAGGCCACATCATCAAGATGAACACGGCCGGGAAATAAGCTTCTTTGATATATCAATCCAGAAAACACGCCGTATAAAGCTTAAGATTAGAGAAGAATTAAGAACATTCTAGCAACTTGATTCAAAATACGGTTGGATCATTTTGGAAAGAGGGTGCAAATCTATACCTGCACTCGTCTTGTATAATCCTTTAACCAAAGAGATTATACAACTGCCCCAGTTGAACCTAAGTACCAATTCTGTATGTATAGCAACATTCACAAGCCCTCCGACTTCTCCTGACTGTGTCATCTTTGCCTTCTACCAAGTAGAAAGAGGAGAAGCTTGCATTGTAGGCACATGTAAGCTGGGAGATAATATATGGAGATTTCGAAAAATAACTGACTTTAAGGGTTGGAAGGGCACGAACCACGTTACGAATGTGACCTATTTCAATGGAATTTTCTGTTTTGTTATTAAAAGGTGTGAACCTGATTGGTCAGTAGAGTTGGGTACCTAGGATGTATCGGTTCAAGACTGGGTCATGGACTATGCTTCCAAAACAGTAGCACAAGAACAGTATTGGACTATTGGTATTGGGAGTGGTATTGGCTGGTGGAGTCTGATGGGAAGCTGTTATTGGCAGTTTATCATATCATGGCCATGGGGGTGTTACAATGGGCTATTGGCATGTTTATCAATTCGATTGGTCGCGAAAGGATTGGACTAGGGTTCGAGGTTTAGGAAACCAGGTATTGATTTTTCGTCGACATGATTGGTCCAGGTTGACATCATTTGCTTGTCCCACATCCGGAGACGATAGTAAACTTTCAAACATGATATTTTTTGATGCCACCAGAGGCGGTGCCCATTTTTATGCTGCAAGCAGTGATGGCGTTTGGAGAATCGCTAGCATAAAACAACTCGAAAAAGAAAAAGGGAAAATATGCTTTTATTAAGTGTACATGTCATTCAATTATTTTCAATTGTAATGTTTGCCGGTAGTTTGCTGATTTTGTTTCTGGGTATATTCTTTGCTATTGCTTCATATTGTCTTGCCATCCAAATGAGAATATTGGCATTCTCTGCTACAGTTTATACTAGAATGGATGCCCGCGCAAGAATGAAATCTTAAAGTTTAGGAGGATAGAGCATCTCGTTAAGAACCAACATACATCATGTTTTACTGAAATTCAGTTTTCAAAAACATATTATAGTTGCCGTTGAAACAGCTTGCCAAAAATAAGCTGTTCTATTTATAGGCTAACTTAGTTACAACAAATACCTAATCTGGTTGCCAAAAATAAGGGATGATGTCCGTTAGCATATATGCATGCGAGATGACCAGTAGTGGAGGTTGTCCAAAAAGTTGCTTACTCCCGTTCTATTTACATAAAGTGCTGTGACACTTCAGTCCATTTTTTCTTTGCTGATGATCGATGTTGCTGATTCAATGCTGGCTTCTCTATCACTGTGAAAGTAAGAAATTATAACTAAAACTATTAAATGAAAGCTGCCAGTTCTATTTTAATTAGGGCAGAAAGGCAGTCAATGGAACACCAATTACCATCCAGATCATTTTTTTTCATCAATGTCACTCCCCATACAGTCAATCAGCAGTTGGGTGGTTGTTGGCTTGGATGAATTGCTCTTTGACTGTAGGAGACAGTGACATTGATTGGAAAAAAAAAGTAGAGGAAAAGAAGTGTTCACGGGAAAAAAAAAACGAAATGTTCATGAAAACACCAAATAAAAAACCGGTCGCAGAACACACCTCAAATGTAGATTTTTATCTTCTGATTCAATAGAGAAATGTGACCAAAGACAACCACATTCTGGAATGACATGTATTTGACAGTTTTGAACATATTTTTATATAAAAAAACTCAAGACTTCAAAAAAAAACTCAAGACTTCATTAGTTCTGCCAGATTGGCCACGCATACAACCTATCTTTTTTCTTTTTTAATAGGTAAACTAAGCAATAGCTGAAAACTACTTGATTGACCTCTTACATGGTTATCCATAACTATAACTATAGGTATAAAAAGATGAAAATCAGGTTTTACATGTATTTTTAGGCACTCTTTTCTGCCCAATATTCCCTCTCGCCCTCCTATACCGCCAAGGGATTCCACTTTTATACACTATAGTAGATATACTCAGATGACCTGATCTTCCTTTACAAATAACACTTCTGTTTGATTATACAACCAATGGATTCCACTTTTATGCACTATAGTAAATTGAAAAAATATACTAATATCAAAAATACATAGTATGATTACTCTAATGCTTTGGATTTGATAACAAATGAAGAGAAAGAAAAGAAAAGCAATGTTTTTTAGTAAGCATAAAACTGAAATGTTTTTAGCAAAAACTGAAAGTACACACTGATTTTTACTAATGAAATAGAAATATTGTAAAATATCAATGATTTCAATACCATGAAAATAAAGACATTAAATTTGCTATAATTTTGATATGTACCTTTTTCAAAAGAAACACAAACTGATTCACCCTCCTCTATTTCTCACTGCAAAAGGGAACCCCATAAAGTAGTTACATCAGACACTACTCATCAGATAGATTAAAAAAAAAGACCTTCCAAATTCCAGTCATTCTTAACCATGCAAACTACTTGCTTATTGTTTACAAAGCTTATTCAAACCTGTCCTCAGTTAAAACAAAAGATGCAAAGCTTATCAAACACCCAACTCAATGATCCATGAAACTTACCCTGAAGCACCCACTCTCCCTCCTGTTGCTGCAAATACATTCACAAAACAAACACAAAATGAAAAACAAAAATCAATTCCACAATAAATTCAAATGGAGATTCTCACCACCTCCAACTTGGAAAAAAGAATACAGCAATAGATAACTCACCAAACCTGCAGCTCTCCTGCTCTCTTCAACGTAATTCCAAACCTCGTCTCCCTCTCCTTGTTGATGACAAACCCAATTTCACAACAGTAAACTCATGCATCACCAAAACCCCAAATCAATCACATACAAGAAACAAACAAACCCTAAATCAAACGAAAACAAACACGATGATGACATGCAGAACCTATTCTCCATGACTCTCTCCCTCTCTTTCACTCTGTCGATGACAAAACGCAAACACTCAGCTGAGAACGAAGAGAGAGAAAAGAGCGTCAGCTAAAAGCTCATCAAAAGAACTGAAAAATCAAAGCGATGCAACTGGCTTAGTCTCAATCAAGATATTTGATCCAGATTTTTGATCGATATTTGAGAGTGTTCAGATTTGAGAGAGAGAGAGAGAGAGAGAGGAGAGAAGAGCAGCTTGTGCCAGAAAAGGGATTTTTATACCTAGGTCGGAAACGAAGGGCAAAATGGTCATTTCCCAGTGACAGCTCAGCTTGTGCCGACACTGTTACTAAGCCAATGAAGAGTTAACTGAGAATTAGAAGTTTATAAATTTGTTGTTTAAATCTTAATGACCCTTTTAATGTCAATGGGACAATAGGTAATAGCAAGTACTGTACAAATATTTTTTTGTTTTTTAAATCAACATGCATGTGATGGAGGTAATAGTAATTATCATAGTGGATACAAATAGTAAGTTTTAATCTAGCTCATATATGTTTAATGGGGAGTGAAATCCATAATTTTTCTTTCATTCTTTTTGGTTGAAATTTTGATAAGGAGACAAAATTCAAATGCTAAAGATAAAATTTAGATTACTAAAGTGGATTTTAAAATAATATCAGGTATTAGTCGAGTAATACCATTTCCTCAACAATAAGAAGAGAAAAGCAAAAGTCAGACATGGTGCCCAGAAATTGCAGAAGCAATTCTATGAAAGCGTCTTGGACTCACATGACATGACAGTCATTTGTCATTTTGTCCTAGCTACATACCAGCTGACTCTATGTGAATATATCCAAAAGGCTTGAGGAAACAGGAGCTTATTCCACCCACCTAAGGGAGTGCCCACCTGCACGAGTACGTAACAGCCTAACAGGAGCAGAGACATGGCCTTTTCTTGAACTTTACTTCAATCCTAGCATAGCCCATTTATTTGTCACCAAAAACTGAATACCCAGTTCCCCAATTTCCTTTCTTTTCCAAGTATGAGAAAGATCAAGATCTCAAGCTCGGAAAATGACTGCAGGGGCAGCTGATTGTTCTTCCTCTGAAAAGCCACGACCCGACCGGAAACCAACGGCTGAGCCCACCTTCAGCTATACCCGAACTGGGGTGTGTGGTTTTATCCATCCCCTTGGTTATTAACATGTTGACTGAGCATTTTTTTTTAACTGTGTTTCGATTCAGACAGTGAAAAGTCATATTAGACAAACAATTCAATGAATGACTTATTTGAGTTGGTCAGCCTGAGAGTGGCTGGATGTCTGACACGTCAAGCTGGTGACCGAAGAAGAATTTTCGTGGTGAAATGAGCTCATGAATGAAGGGAATAGGTGAAGTAGAACTCTAACGAAACAGAGCTGGGCTTTACAGAATTGAGGGTTGGCTAGCTTGCAAGTTATGATTTCTTTTAATCTTTGAGACAAAGACTAATTTTAAATTTGTGCTAATAGCATAGTTTGGAAAAGACAAATTATATTAGACTCGTTGCGAAGCTTGATCGAAAAATGCAACAAGTTAACTGTTCATAACCCATAGATTTAAGAAAAGTCCCTTTCATTGTAACTAATTTGTATGGCACTCAACGATGCTCTACCAATTCAATTTTTTCAATGGGTTGAAAGTCCTACTATTATTTGTGGCAAAGATGAACTAGAAACTAAACTAGCTAGCTTATTGTTCTGTTCCAAGTATCAGTTTGCCCTGGGTCCTTTACATGAAGGAATTGCGTTGTAGTGGTGGATGATCAGTTCCCAATATCTTTCTAAATAAAATGACACAGCAATTATGAAGGTCAAACAAATATGCAAAATACTATGCTTTGGTCAAAAATAAAGAAGATGAATCTATTATTTTGTTCTTTCAATTGGATTTTCCCGTTTCCTTTATTTTTCATTTTACCGGAAGATCAAAGAACTCATTTGGACAGGCATCTTACGGTAGCACATTTTATTACTAATAATACTACAGATATTTCAGCTCTTCAGAATCTTCTACCCCATGACGTAGTCCAACGTATTATAGCTATATCTATTCCTATTCATCCTACCACATATACTTTTGTTAGGGGACCTTCTCCTTCTGGTGAGTTTTCTATCAAGTCTGCTTCTTTGCTTGAATCACATTCAATTTTTCCACATTATAGAATGTCCATTTTATCAAAATTATGGAAGTTAAATATTGCTCCTAAAGTAAAGATTTTTACTTGGTATTTAATTAAAAATGCACTTAACACTCGGGATTTGCTTTTTCATTTTAATCATATTATCCCATCCTATTGTCCTCTTAATATGTTTGAATTCTGTCGAGACTATTGATCATTTTTTATGCAGTGTCCCTTTGCTCATCAACTTTGGTCCTCTGTCCCTTGCCCAAATCCCTTGTCTTGCAATAGTAATTTTCTAGCCTGGCTTCATAAGCTTAGTAATGATCAATCCTTAGCTGATGCTCTCCCCATCATTTTTATACTACTTGGGCTATTTGAAATTGTAGAACTAAAACCATTTTTAGAAATTTGCATCCTTCACCGGTTGACTGCTTGTTTCAAGCCTTCACACTCAGTTCTAGCTATGCCAAAGTCAATCCCAAATGCTTCCTTCCAAAAATTTCAAAATACTATCACATTAAATGGTAACCTCCTAATACGAACCAAGTTAAGTTAAATTTTGATGCTTCTGACCGGGATAATGTTGCTTCTATTGGATTTGTTATCCATAATGAAGAGGGACAACCTCTAGTTGTAGCTAATAGACAGATTGATATTGCTAATTTTCTTGTTGCGGAGGCTGCGACACTACGGGAGCGTTTATACTACGGTCTTGCATCATTTTCCTAACGTTATTGTTGAGGGAGACTCCAAGATTGTTATGGACTGTGTCCATGGTACTTGCCAAATACCTTGGTGAATTCAGACATTGATTAAGGACATCAAGGCTCTCACTTGTCAGCTGCAGTCGGTTATTTTCCGACATATATATCGCGAAGCCAACTTTGTCGCAGATCGGTTAGCCTTGGTAGCTCAGAGTTCTCATAATCCATCTGTTTGGTTTTACTATTTGCCCCTTTCGATATCCCCAGTGTTCCACTTGGATCAGCTGTGAGGGGTGTTAGTAACAGTTTTGTTATTGACTTGTTGTTTATATTTTTTTTTCATTAAAAAAAAATTAATCATTCAAAAGCTAGGGTTACCATTTTGCTCAAGGAGAAAAAAGATCTACCCTTAATTATTTTCAAATAAATGAAGTTTTCAGGATAGGGGAAAAAATTTGAAATTTAGATATCGATCATAATATTATGTCCTATAAGATAACTTATATTCTTTTAACCTTCATCCCCAGAATTCCATCATCCTCATTTGTTGTTCACATTCACATATTTTATGTCTCTCAATTCCAATATTAAGTTTTTAATTACGCAAATATTTTAAGCTTTAAATCCTCTATTTCGTAGGTGCACCATTTTCTCGAGGTACCACTAGATCACCCAATCAAAGTTGGAAAAAATGAAAATCATATCAAGTTGACCAAATTGTTATCAATCATTATCGCCTTCCTCGTCAGCCGTAAAACATCGTGTTCTATTACCTTTACCTGAAATGGCAGCCGTTACATTCCTTCTTCCATCAAAAGCACGTTAGTGAGATGTAACAACCACCAAGTCCTTTTTGTGGCAGTCTAAAATACCCAATCCACTGGCTCAGGCTTGCCAGACATTTCCATTAGCATGGGCTCGCTAGACATGTTCTCATCCTCGATCTTTAAGGGGCTTGTAGTACCTAGCGTTCCAAAAATAAATAACTAGTCCTGCAAAAATGAGTTCAATATTGGCTAATGCATAGCCAACAGTGAACTTGTGGGGGGAAATGAACTGTACACATGGGGTTGATGTTCTCTTTACAAAAATCGTTCTTAACAAAATCTCTCCGGATCTTGCCCGAAGAGACATTTTCGCCAAAATTAATTTATCTTGACCAGCATCATGATAGTTCCATCATCCTCATTTATTATCAATATTCTAATTCATCTCGCTCAACAAAACCAAATATCTTGTATTCTCTTAACCATCATCCCTAGAATTCAATTATCTTCATTTTTTGTCCAAACTCACATATTATCTCTTAATTCCAATATTAAGTTTTTAATGACCCAAATATTTCAAACTCTAAATCATCTATTTCTGAGTTCTTAGAAATTGATTATGGCCATGACAACTTTTCTAACTAAGATGATACATTGAGAAAGAAGAACAATTCCAAAAAGAAGAAGAATAAAGAAACGATGAACGAAAATAGCTTTGAAACAAAAACGAAGAGGAGCTAATAAATTATTAGTCTAGTCATGGCTATTTAGAGACTCGTTACTCGTCCCTACAATTGTAAGTGGATATGTTTTGAGTTAGGAGTAAGTACTTATCTAGTATATACAGAGAAATATTAAAGCATAGCCATGTGAGTTCATCTAGTATTTAAATGACAATAAGAAAGAGAGTAGAATATATAAAGCACATTCTCATTATCTACTATATAATAGTCATCACTCACTCAAAAGAATTGATAGCTACTTAAGGAGACATATCACAATTCACAAAATATATAGCCAGTCTTGTAGTAATCTAATTAAAAGAGATTCTGAGACTAATTCCAAACAAAATGGATAATAAAAAGTACTGTTGTCCCCCGCCATGGACCCATCAATCATCATCTTCATAGTTTTTATTCAGAGGCACTTCTGCAAAAAAATAACAATTAACACAAAATTTAGGTAAACCCAAAACCCTAAACCATCAAAAAGTTCACAAAAAAAAAATACCCCTTCTTGTCTTCCTTTTTTACACACAAGTGCTCTCAATCACCACCAACCTGTTGTGGAGAGATTGGAGACTTTCTTTCATGTTGAGCAGATCCTCACCCATCTTTTTTGCGTTCTTCAGCAGAGCGATGAAAAAATCGAGATTTAACTGTGCATGAGATACCGGCCTCTGGATCTGTTCTTAAGTCCTGAGTGCGTTGGCGAAGTTGACTTTGGATGTTATAGCATCATATGTTCTTTCTCGGGCTGTTGAAATACCCACTTCTTGGACTTGCCGGACTCCTCCATCTACTTGAGCTGCTCGCTGGACTCCTCTTCTTCTTCCTTTTCTCTAGGGGGTTTGTAGTAGCAAGCCTTCCATAAGCGAAAAATAACCAGCAAAAAGCAGCCCAATGTCGGTTAATGCATATCCCACGGTAAACTTGTGATAGAGAGTGTAATCTGTCTCAAGTTTTCATTTGGAAGTGAAGGAAAAGTTTTTGTTAAGGCATTTGTGAGCAAAATCTCTCTGGATCTCAACCGGAGAGATATCTACACAAGGATTCAACTTGATAATTAGAACCTTTCTCTCCGTCCTCTCGACTTTTCGAACAACCGATATGCTATTTCTCTCCATGTAGAAGTTGAGAAGAGGTAGATTTTTGTTATTTTGAACTTTATAAGTTAGGTTGTTGGCGATTGAAAGTTAGCTAGGTTTAATTATTACACGCCTCCCGAAAGCTTAGCTATTGGATGTTTGCGAGTGCTTGAAATTCTTCCATACACCCATCGATTTAAAGTTAAAAATAAGAAAAATCTACCTCTTCTTGGCTTCCTTTCCACACCTAAGTGTTCTTTCAATCGCCAACAACCTGTTGTGAAGATCTTAGAGGCTTTTGTTTATATTGAGTATATTTGCATTCATCTTTTTCGCCTTCTTTAAGAACAATGAAAAATTGACATTCATTGCCTATACATGAGATACCAGCCTCTGGATCTGTTCTTCGATCGTGAGTGTATTGGTGAAGTCAATTTTCGATGTGAATGTGGACAATAAATGAGGATGATGGAATTTTAAGGATGAAGGTTAAAAAAATAGAAGATATTTGGTTTGGTTGAACAAGGTGAAGGAGAATTTGGAAAATAAATTAGGATGATGGAACGGTGGGGATGCTAGTTAAGATAAATTAATCATATCCAAAATATCTCTCCTGATCTGGCCAAAATATCTCTCTGGATTCTGGCCAAAAATCTTTCCGGGCAATATCTGGAGAGGTTTTTTTTTAAGAAGTCTTTGTAAAGATCTTCCCTTCAACCCAATGTGGAAGACCCATGTTGAGACATATCACAATTCACAAAATATATAGCTAGTCTTGTAGTAATCTAATTAAAAGCAAATCTGAGACATATTCCAAACAAAATGGATAATAAAAAGTATTGTTGTCCACCGCTATGGACCCATCAATTATCATCATCATCATCTTTTTTATTCAGTGGCACTTCTGCAAAAAAATAACAATTAACACAAAATTTAGGTAAACCCAAAACCCTAAACCATCAAAAAGTTCACAAAAAAAAAAAAATTACCCCTTCTTGTCTTCCTTTTTTACACACAAGTGCTCTCAATCACCACCAGCCTGTTGTGGAGAGATTGGAGACTTTCATTCATGTGGAGAGATTGGAGACTTTCGTTCATGTGGAGCAGATCCTCACCCATCTTTTTTGCGTTCTTCAGCAGAGCAATGAAAAAATCGAGATTCATTAACTGTGCATGAGATACCAGCCTCTGGATCTGTTCTTAAGTCCTGAGTGCGTTGGTGAAGTTGACTTTGGATGTTATGGCAGCATATGTTCTTTGTCGGTCTGTTGAAAATACCCACTTCTCGGACTTGTCGGACTCTTCAATCTACTTGAGCTGCTCGCTAGACTCCTCTTCCTCTTCCTTATCTCTAGGGGGTTTGTAGTAGCAAGCCTTCCAGAAACGAAAAATTTGACCAGCAAAAAGCAGCCAAATGTCGGCTAATGCATAGTCAACGGTAAACTTGTGAAAGAGAGTGTAATCTGTCTCAAGCTTTCATTTGGAAGTGAAGGAAAAGTTTTTGTTAAGGCATTTGTGAGCAAAATCTTCCATACACCCATCATAAAATTAAAAATAAGAAAAATCTACCTCTTCTCGGCTTCCTTTCCACACCTAAGTGTTCTTTCAATCGCCAATAGCCTGTTGTGAAGATCTTAGAGGCTTTTGTTTATATTGAGTATATTCATATTCATCTTTTTCGCCTTCTTTAAGAACAATGAAAAATTGACGTTCATTGCCTATACATGGGATACCAGCCTCTGGATCTGTTCTTCGATCGTGAGTGTATTGGTGAAGTCAATTTTCGATGTGAATGTGGACAATAAATGAGGATGATGGATTTTTAAGGATGAAGGTTAAAAAAATAGAAGATATTTGGTTTGGTTGAACAAGGTGAAGGAGAATTTGGACAATAAATTAGGATGATGGAACGGTGGGGATGCTAGTTAAGATAAATTAATCCTAGCCAAAATATCTCTCCTGATCTGGCCAAAATATCTCTCTGGATTCTGGCCAAAAATCTTTCCGGGCAATATCTGGAGAGGTTTTTTTTTTAAGAAAAGTCTTTGTAAAGATCTTCCCTTCAACCCAATGTGGAAGACCCATGTTGAGACATATCACAATTCACAAAATATATAGCTAGTCTTGTAGTAATCTAATTAAAAGCAAATCTGAGACATATTCCAAACAAAATGGATAATAAAAAGTATTGTTGTCCACAGCTACGGATCCATCAATTATCATCATCATCATCTTTTTTATTCAGTGGCACTTCTGCAAAAAAATAACAATTAACACAAAATTTAGGTAAACCCAAAACCCTAAACCATCAAAAAGTTCACAAAAAAAAAATACCCCTTCTTGTCTTCCTTTTTTACACACAAGTGCTCTCAATCACCACCAACCTGTTGTGGAGAGATTGGAGACTTTCGTTCATGTGGAGCAGATCCTCATCCATCTTGTTTGCATTCTTCAGCAGAGCAATGAAAAAATCGAGATTCATTAACTGTGCATGAGATACCAGCCTCTGGATCTGTTCTTAAGTCCTGAGTGCGTTGGTGAAGTTGACTTTGGATGTTATAGCAGCATATGTTCTTTGTCGGGCTGTTGAAAATAGCCACTTCTCGGACTTGTTGGACTCCTCAATCTACTTGAGCTGCTCGCTAGACTCCTCTTCCTCTTCCTTATCTCTAGGGGGTTTGTGGTAGCAAGCCTTCCAGAAACGAAAAATTTGACCAGCAAAAAGCAGCCCAATGTCGGCTAATGCATAGTCAACGGTAAACTTGTGAAAGAGAGTGTAATCTCCCCAGAATTCAGGTTTGTGCGCCCTTGAAATTTTTCTTCTTCCACAGTTAATTTCATTGATATATGCTTGGAATTGGTGTTCTTGTTCTGTATAATTATTGACTCAATCTGTTGAAATAATTATTGACTCAATCTGTTGAAACAGTTGTAAAATAAAATAAAATCCTGCTCAGATTCTATTGTTGATGCACTATCGCCGAATATTTATATAGCCTTTTTGCAGGGCTTACTTTGCTTTTTGAAGGATTTCTATCTCATTGTGTCGGATTAATACGTACATGTACGTCTAGTTTTATATAATTTTAATTTTAAACAGAGACACCGTTAACTCGAGCACAACGCCAAGATGAGCTTCTGAACATGTTTCCTGGCACTGCTAAGGTTATTCTTCGTCCAAGAACAAATCCAGATGGCTCTGAAATTGTTACCGTAACTGATTATGAGTTTCATGATCTTAGATGTAAGCTCTGGTTGAAGAATCTCTATCAGGTATATAGTCTCTATAGAATTAATCCTCTGTGTGCTTAGTTGCTTAAATTGGAAGATGCACATGATCTGTACTTTAATGTGTTCAGGTGATTCGATCCCTTGGTTAATGCTTGTTCAATCCCTTGTAGCAAATAGAATTAACTTGCAAACATGATGCTTCACCCGAACCTGAATACCTTGCACAGTAATAATTGCTATTTACATTATTATATTTCATGCTTCAACTGTTGTATAAATGGGATAAACCAACTCAAATATCTCTTTTTTTTTTTTGGCAGGCAATGCGTTTATGTGGGAAGGATCATGGAAGTTTCGTAGATGATTTCCAAGGAGGGTTAGAGGCATTCTGTGGCATTGAAGTGGACCTTGATGCGATGGAGAAGACAATAGGGAATGGTTTTGCTACATCTCCCAGTTCGGTTCATCAATGACTTCTTTGCAGAGAACCCTTTGTAGATGTTGCTTTTGATTTGATGAGATGTTTGTAGATGTTGTTGCCATATTCCAAACTGTTGTACTAAATATCAGAACAGATGATTTTTGTCGATTTTCTTTTCCTCACTAGCAAGCAAAAAGTTTGACTTGAGCCCGGTAGGCGGTGCAAAAACCGAAAGCTCTTCTTTTTAGTTCCCCGTATCATTTTGCTGCCATGTTTGAAACTGTAGTACTAAACAATCCATTTACTATTTGTTTACTCAGCTCATCATTGTTAATGGATCCGCCTTAATTTCATCACATAAGGTCCCGCATTCATCATATGAGCCGAGGACTAGAGCGCCATGCAACAATCTTGGGGTGCGTCCTCCAAAGTTGACTTCCCAGTACTCGGGCCAGACCTTGTTGGGTAAAAATGATATTCCAAATGGGGGGCAACCTGGTGCTGCCTTCAATCTCTGGTCAATTATATGTTATCGGTTTAATACGAGCTTAGAATTATGCCTAGTAACCTATAGCAGTGCGGTGTGATCCTCAATTTCTGCAAATTCTATGAAGTAATGTAATCATAACTGTGTAGAAATCAGCAGTTGTAAATCATGTTGCTCCTCAATGCATTTTTCATTGAAATCCATGGCCATAAGGGAAAATATGGTCCTTGATAATTGAAATTAAGGCCTTGAAGCTGATTCCAATTTGTTATAACCTGTCAAATAAGGTTGAAACTTAAAAGCTTAGCGAGCGATCAGTCTTCATATATGTCGAAAAAAAAATTAGAATTCAAGAGATGGAAAAAGTACAATTACTTGTATTGCTTGCATAACACGTCTCTTTATGACCACATTTCTTTCTACACGTGCATACCAACTGTTAAAAAGCAAATTTTATAGCCGTATCGATCCTATAGACGATTCTTACCAGCCTGGAGAAATTGTAATATATGAACTTTGACCTTCAGGTGTTCTGGGCAATGTTTTCGGTAATAATATGGTTCTCTCATTTCCATTCACATCAGTGTGCCATATAGAAGTGCTGTACTAAATCATGAACTTCACTGTGCCATTAGGCACTCAAAGTGCTGCACTAAATGAGACTAAGCAGAGCAATTTGAATTCAAACGTTTCCATGCGAAACCAGGAAAGCAAACGCAAATGTGAAACCAATTCAGAGAAAAGCCGAAAGCACACGAAACCCTAAACATCAATATAGCTGTAGGTGAAAAACGCTTGGGGAGTTGTGAACTTGTGATCCCTTGTTCAGGTCTTGTAATTCGAAACTTTGTTGATTCTGTACAATTGGAGTTGGTTCAGATTCATTCCGGCCGAATTGATGCTTGTGTTATTGTGCAGGGTTGTGATGCATGACTCGATTTTGATTAAGGGGTCATCTGAGGAGGGATATATATTGCCGAATCTGGGGTTGAGAGGATTTGATGTTATCGATGATGCAAAGACACAACTGGAGTCCTTGTGCCTTGTGTCCCGGACTTGTTTCATGTGCTGATATACTTGCATTGGCTGCTCGTGATTCTGTTGTCTTGGTAACATAGCTCCATAGGCTTCACTGATCCACATACAGTAACTGTTGCTATATGTTTTAGAAAGTATAAATGGTTTCTATTTCAGAGCGACCGTCCAAGTTGAAGAGTACCTACCAGAAAACGAGACGGCAGGATCTCTTTGTCGTGTCAGGGATCAAATTTACCCTCTCCTCTCTATACCATTGCCGTCCAAAGCCAAAAAATTTCTGCTTAAAGGCCTTGACGATCACGATCCTGTAACTCTGGATGGTAAGATTCTTTGTAAGTACCAAAGGGGCTGCGGCTAGTTTGGTATTGAGGTAACAGGGTGCTTGATAAATTATTGCTTACTTAAAAATGTAGCCAAAAAATATTTGGCGTCACGCGGTTAGTTTTTTTTTTTTTTTTTTTTTGGAGTAAAAGATGTTATCTCATTATGTAATTCAGTAAGCAGTACAAAAAGATTCATCCCTATGGGGTCGACAGAAAGAACCGTTCCGTATAAACTACTACAAAGCCACTCCTAACTAAAAGAGCAAACAAACTAGTAATCTCCTAGCACACACACCTTTTAGGATTAAGCCCAAAATAAAGAAAAGTAGAGCCCCGAAGAAGATTAAAAAACCCCAATGGGGACGACGAGGTCTCTCTTTTCTTTGCGATCTCTCCCGCTCAATGCAAGAAAAAAATAGGTCCATCATTCACAAAAGAATGAAGGCCCAAAACTAAATTAAAATTTAAAGACAAAGCAACTGCCCAGGCCTAAAACAAAACCCTAGCAGCCCAATACTAGGCCCAACCAAAACACCTAGGGTAAACCCTAGATGAGAATGTAGTCAAGCCGCAGCGGCCATACACCACTCGCCGGAGTACATCGCCTGTGCTACCACCATCATTGATAGCATCCTCCTCGAGGCCGCCACCCATACCAGGAAGCAGCCCTGATAGGAATGGAGCCAATTCCAGCAAAGGATAACGTGTCCCACCACCATCCACAAAACCCAATTCCAGCCCGACATCCACCTTTTCCGGCAAAGAAAAATAAAAAACACCACCGGTCCTTTTGTCCTCCATAAGAATCGACCGATCCCAGCCATGCCAGAGAACGTCACCATCAAACGGAAAACCCATTATCTCTAATAGCCTCAAACACCAAGCGCCGCCATTCGTGTCACCCATGATCATACCTCTATAAAGTTGGTCAAATACCAGATCACCTTTACCTCCCCTATCAGAAGCTTGAGAGAGAAAATTGTGTAGGTTTCGACGGGAAGGCCCGTCTTCACCACCACAGTTTGGACCATAGATGGAGGCAAAACCATCCATCCAGATCGTAAGTACACGGCCTTTACCAACAGAGAAAGGAGGTGGAGGGGAGAACTCTCTTTCGAGAAGCAAAAACATGATTTTAGTCCCCAAAATAACAACGTAACTAATATGATAAAAAAAAAATTAGAGATCAGTCAGTAAGTTAGTTATACGTACATAATAAATCATTTTAGACAAAATTTAATCCAAGTTTGAGGTCAATATTTTTTTTATTTTTTTTAATTGTGATTAAATGACTCAACTATCATATCAGATTTATTTACTTTTTTATTTTGTTGAACTAAACTAATTTTTCTTTTTTACATTTCTATATGCCCTTATTAAATATATTTTGCACATAGAATTTCAATAATTATTAAAGAGTTAAAATACGTTAAGTCCGTGTACTTTGCCTACAACATTATTTCAGTCCATGATACTTCAATTTCATCAAAAAACTCTTTGATATCTCAATTTTCCTCCAATAGGTCTATTATGTTACCTCTCCGTCCAAATTCTCGGTTAAGTTGCAGACACTGCAATCGTCCACGTGGCTGATCTGATGGCGATGAAGAACGACGCATGCAGGATGGTGCTGTACATGGCTACAGAGAATAATTTAGAGGAAATTTTTGGATACTTGTTTAAGTTTTGTGATGTGGAGTCGGCTAAGATTAGGTCCAAGGTTGATATGAACACCTTTCCTGTTACTACCAAGAAAGACGATTTGGGTATTGATGTCTATCTCTATCGTTGTGATTTTGCTGGGTTCTGATTATTGATTGGGTTGGATTGGTTTAGTGAAATTGAATTTTTTTTGGGTGAAAGTTTTATTTTTTATGCACTAGTACTATAATCACCCTAAATTCAATGATTGAGATGGTGCAAATTCCTAAAAAGTCACAAAACAGAACAAGATCTTACTCTCTCACAAGCAGATACAAAAAACACGAACAAAATAAAGATGCATCGGTTTGGCATTCTTCTGGGGAAAGTGATTCTTCTAGGAGGAGAGCTTGGTGGTGGTTATAGTGGACTTTGGGTGTGAAGAATAAAAAAAAAGAATATAAGAAATTTTAAAAAAAAGGGACAAAAAGTATAAAGCTATATTGGACATTTCACAATTATCAAGTTGAGTTGGTGTGGAATAAAATTGCCAGATCATCTATTTAATGGAACATTTGGACGGAGGATAAAGAAATGGACCTATTGAAAAATTGAGAGATCATAGAGTTTTTGAATAAAATTGAAATGTCAGAGATTGAAATGATGTTGGTGGAAAAATACAAGGACTAATTTTTTTTTCTTTGATTCATGGCAAAAAGCCACTATATTGATCACAAGCCAAAATGAATATTACATACCTCTTGCTACCAACTAGAGGCAGACAAGAAATTGTGCTAGTACCCACAGTGGTACGTAGAAACTAGGGCACTCATTTGAGATTAAATACATTCGAAATAGCATTCAAACAAGCCTGGAGAGAGAGCGGCGGAGAGCTTTTCGTTCTGTGACCGACTCCTTCTGCAAATTTGCGCTCATCCGGCGGCACACGATGTCGAGTGGACCTCCAGGATCTACCGGCTTTTTTGTGTTGCTACCAGACGGATGATCTAAGGGCGGCAGTTTTTTTGGATGGTGTGCTTGGAGTTTTGGCAGATTTTGACTTGGCGGCCGGTGCTGCATCTCTATGTTTGTGGTTGTGCGGTGCGACATCTACTTTTTGCATGGTTGGCTGCTGTGAATATGAGGTTGAGAACGACGATGGTGGCTCTAGGTGAAATGCATCAATCCGGTTTCTGCATAATCTCAGGATGTGGCGTCTCAGGTTTGTTTGGTTTTCAAGCGTATGGGGTTCACGGTGGTCAGAATTGTTGTGACGGGGCTTCGGGTAGCAGCGGTGATGGCGGCGTCAGATAAGATGGTGAGGGGCGACTGCACGTGCAAAAGATGACGAGTTAGGCTAGTTTGGGTTGGTTTGCTATGGCTTGGGTGATGCTTTCCTTGGGTTGTTCCCTTTTGGGCCTGGTTGCTTTAGGCTTGCATTATGTTAGTAGCTTAGTTTACTTCCAATAATTCTCTAAGTTTCTTTAGGGACCAATATATGCACTTTATGTGCTTCTAGCGAATCTTCTGGAGTAGTGCCGAATGAAGATTTATGCTATTTTTTTTAGATCGGGTTTAGTTGTTAGTAACTCACACACCCATACAGTGGTATTCCAGCGTCAGGACCAAAGCCAGACTAATCCACTACACCGCAAACGCACGAACCCAAAGGGTCTCTCAAATATGTTGGTCACGGGATGGAGCTGGGATTCGAAGCTAAGATTTATGCTATTTCAAATGTATTTAATGTCAAAGGACTAAATAGATTTTAACCCTTTATTAAGATGAAAAAATTACCAAATTTTGGATAGTAATTCTTAACTGTGTTTAATATATATGTTATTAATTTCAAAAGCAAGTCACTGAATAATTTCAAAAGATTTTATCTTTCTTCGTCTTCTTCCCTTCTCATTTTCATTGCATGATCTGCATCTTCTAATAATCTCTATCAAGGTAAATATTATTGTTGGCTGTTTGCAATGGTGACATATTGTTTACACACCCTATGGTATAAGTACATATGTAGTACAATTTGTTTCGTTTGTTTTCACACCCTGTCATTCGATTAAAGTGTATTTATAATCATAAATCACATGATGTGGCTAGCTAATAGGTAACAATCAAATGTCTAGTTCATAAATTTCAAAAAAATTATGGAGATTGATTTCTTTTGGTGCAGTGAACATAGCATTGGCAAAAGGCTTGTTAACAATCGTGAAACAAACCCAAGTTTTAGCATCAAGGCAGAGTGTCATATTTCTCTGACCACATCATCACCCCAAACTTCTAAACCCTAAATTGATTAAAGTATCTGATTCAAACATAAAAATTAAGAAGGGATGTGTAACAATGATATAGTTCAACCCAAACGTCTCAAAACAACTTCGATTTCATAGACCCGAGTGCGTTTTGATGTCAAATTTCCACATGATTTTCGTGAAAGAAAGTTTCACAAAATCTTTTCGTATAAAAGTCAACATTTGAACCTAAGTATTTCGAGAGAAAGAATTGTTCAAAATAATTAATATACCTTTCGATTAACCAAAAGAGCAAGTCGACAAAACCGTAAATCGTAACAATATTAATTTTCCAAAAATTATACGAAATGAACTCAAAAATTCAGGTCATTATATATATCTTGTACAAGAAACATTTTAATTTCATATAAATATTTTCCTTTCATATACGTCGTCTTAACTTAATCTCGAATTATCGATCATGGGTTTTTCTAATTACTGGGTAGCATTGATACGTAGCTATCCTATTTCCTTCACAAGGGGAAGCAAAGTTGGAGTCAGCAATGCTTCCCCGAAAATTGCAGGAGCAATTTCATGAAAGCACCCTGGACTCATGTGGCATGCCTTTTCTCTCTGTACATGTACTAGCTGACTCTATCTGAAATACAAACTCGCTTAGTGAAACGAGCCAATGGACAAATAGTATTTGCTATGACATATCAAAACAGTAAAAATTGACGAAACTGGGGCTAGCTAACTAGTTTTACACACTTTCATCAATTGTTGCAGGTTTTGATTCTAGCAGTCTTTCAGCAGAAACCATTTGCGTGTTAATAGAAATAGGCTGAGAACTGAGAAGTCTAGCAAGTCAATTGGTCCGAACTCAAGGTTTTGAGAAAGGTCTGTTTCATCATTAGTAGAGAATGCTGCTATGTCTGAATTGATTCAAAAAAAAGTCTTATTATAATTTCTGGCAAAAAGACAAGAAACTAAACCAGCTAGCTAGCTAGCTTTATATAATTTTGTTCGAAGTATCAAACACCCCTAGTACTAGTAAAGAAGAAGAACACCACCTTTGCTGAATTGCTGATGCTTAGAGTTTTACCGGAACAAACCTATAATATCCTTCCTTAGATCTGTATCATGCTCCATGTTCCTTTTGGCTTTCACCATCTGCAATCCAGTAGAATAAATTACATTGCATTTCCATGAACATATAGAGCATAGAAAGAGATCATCAGAATTAGTACTGACATTTGATGCTTTCTCTGGTAAGGCGTAAGTGAGAGTCCAGGAATTGCATTTGAGTCGGTGTTGTAGGCATCAGGGAACTCATTGTGGTTGACGTCACAGGTTTTGCAAATGCTGTTAGGGTCAACCTGTGGGTTTCTCTTCTCCGGTGGTTTGGTCAAATTGCTCAGAGTGCTTATGTTGACTGCACGTCTCTCAGCCAATATTTTCAGATAGGAGCTTGAGTTGTGCCAATTTGGTGTATGAAGGACTAGGCTGGTTGCTGACTTGTTGGAAGAGGAAACCGTGGTCGAGTTGGGACCAAACAAGAGTCGGTCTGCTGAATCACACTCTTTTGAGACATGCTCATGTCTGGCTACAGAAATGTTCCTTGTGGCTTGCAAATCTGGAAGTTACTCCTTAGCCTCTCTATCTATCTTTGCTGCCTTATCCTCTATGCTAGCCTTGGGTCTTGATCCCATGTTATCTTTTGTCCATCCTTGGGTGTCCGATATCAGCAGTGGTGCATCAGCTCTTTCTGAGTAGAGGAGTGCTGATTCTTTCATGGTTGGTTTCAACACCTTCATTTCTTCCTATAATAATAACCCCCAGTCTCATCATCAATAATTTGTATATTGCTGAATGCCACACATGTATGGTTCGCAGACAGTGGAATGCTACCCGTTAAACAAATGCTATCTACGATTGGAGGTGATTTACCAAGGACATAACTACCAGATGCTCCATCCAACATTAGCATTGTAGATATTATATAGGTAGATCATAACAAAAGTCAATTCCAGAGAAAGTTAGGCATCATTTGCTATGAATTTGAAGTGGCAGTTGAATATTCTCAAAGCCTTCCTTTAAATTATCAAACAATGCCTAGTAAGAAAATAAGTGATACCACTTTAGGATCCATTACCTTTTCACATTGGCCATCTCTTCCCAAATCTCCTTGGACATCCTCATGAGCAGGACCCCCGCTGCCGAGTTCAATAAGGATCCTCAACCCCAGCCTCCGGGCCATATGCTTCAACAAATGGTGTATCAAATTAACCAGTGTCCCCAATCAACTTGCACTGGTGCGATCCCAAACACCTTAAGTATGTTCTCCTCTGCTGACTTGTACCTAAAACCCCAACATGAAAATCAATTCTCTCTATTTTGTTCCGGGTCTGATATTTGATTGCTCTATGCTTTTTGACGCATAACGAGTCGACTTTTTCACATCTTCATCTATCTCTCTGCTTTCTTCCATCTCCGGTTGTTCTTGGCACTCAAACCTTGAATTGAGACTTGTCATTCACCTGAAACCGATTAAACCCAGAATTTGTGGGAAACGTGAACGCAGTAGCAACACAAAAATGGGATTCCTTTTCCACAATTTGAATTTAATTCAGACTTTTTATGTGGTGGTTAGTGAGATGTAACAACCACCAAGTCCTTTTTGTGGCAGTCTAAAATACCCAATCCACTGGCTCAGGCTTGCCAGACATTTCCATTAGCATGGGCTCGCTAGACATGTTCTCATCCTCGATCTTTAAGGGGCTTGTAGTACCTAGCGTTCCAAAAATAAATAACTAGTCCTGCAACAATGAGTTCAATATTGGCTAATGCATAACCAACAGTGAACTTGTGGGGGGAAATGAACTGTACACATGGGGTTGATGTTCTCTTTACAAAAATCGTTCTTAACAAAATCTCTCCGGATCTTGCCCGAAGAGACATTTTCGCCAAAATTAATTTATCTTGACCAGCATCATGATAGTTCCATCATCCTCATTTATTACCAATATTCTAATTCATCTCGCTCAACAAAACCAAATATCTTGTATTCTCTTAACCATCATCCCTAGAATTCAATGATCTTCATTTTTTGTCCAAACTCACATATTATCTCTTAATTCCAATATTAAGTTTTTAATGACCCAAATATTTCAAACTCTAAATCTTCTATTTCTGAGTTCTTAGAAATTGATTATGGCCATGACAACTTTTCTAACTAAGATGATACATTGAGAAAGAAGAACAATTCCAAAAAGAAGAAGAATAAAGAAACGATGAACGAAAATAGCTTTGAAACAAAAACGAAGAGGAGCTAATAAATTATTAGTCTAGTCATGGCTATTTAGAGACTCGTTACTCGTCCCTACAATTGTAAGTGGATATGTTTTGAGTTAGGAGTAAGTACTTATCTAGTATATACAGAGAAATATTAAAGCATAGCCATGTGAGTTCATCTGGTATTTAAATGACAATAAGAAAGAGAGTAGAGTATATAAAGCACATTCTCATTATCTACTATATAATAGTCATCACTCACTCAAAAGAATTGATAGCTACTTAAGGAGACATATCACAATTCACAAAATATATAGCCAGTCTTGTAGTAATCTAATTAAAAGAGATTCTGAGACTAATTCCAAACAAAATGGATAATAAAAAGTACTGTTGTCCCCCGCCATGGACCCATCAATCATCATCTTCATAGTTTTTATTCAGAGGCACTTCTGCAAAAAAATAACAATTAACACAAAATTTAGGTAAACCCAAATCCCTGAACCATCAAAAAGTTCACAAAAAAAAAAAATTACCTCTTCTTGTCTTCCTTTTTTACACAAGTGCTCTCAATCACCAACAGTTTGTTGTGGAGAGATTGGAGACTTTCTTTCATGTTGAGCAGATCCTCACCCATCTTTTTTGCGTTCTTCAACAGAGCGATGAAAAAATCGAGATTTAACTGTGCATGAGATACCGGCCTCTGGATCTGTTCTTAAGTCCTGAGTGCGTTGGCGAAGTTGACTTTGGATGTTATAGCATCATATGTTCTTTCTCGGGCTGTTGAAATACCCACTTCTCGGACTTGCCGGACTCCTCCATCTACTTGAGCTGCTCGCTGGACTCCTCTTCTTCTTCCTTTTCTCTAGGGGGTTTGTAGTAGCAAGCCTTCCATAAGCGAAAAATTTGACCAGCAAAAAGCAGCCCAATGTCGGTTAATGCATATCCCACGGTAAACTTGTGAAAGAGAGTGTAATCTGTCTCAAGCTTTCATTTGGAAGTGAAGGAAAAGTTTTTGTTAAGGCATTTGTGAGCAAAATCTCTCCGGATCTCAACCGGAGAGATATCTACACAAGGATTCAACTTGATAATTAGAACCCTTCTCTCCGTCCCCTCGACTTTTCGAACAACCGATATGCTATTTCTCTCCATGTAGAAGTTGAGAAGAGGTAGATTTTTGTTATTTTGAACTTTATAAGTTAGGTTGTTGGCGATTGAAAGTTAGCTAGGTTTAATTATTACACGCCTCCCGAAAGCTTAGCTATTGGATGTTTGCAAGTGCTTGAAATTCTTCCATACACCCATCGATTTAAAGTTAAAAATAAGAAAAATCTACCTCTTCTTGGCTTCCTTTCCACACCTAAGTGTTCTTTCAATCGCCAACAACCTGTTGTGAAGATCTTAGAGGCTTTTGTTTATATTGAGTATATTTGCATTCATCTTTTTCGCCTTCTTTAAGAACAATGAAAAATTGACATTCATTGCCTATACATGAGATACCAGCCTCTGGATCTGTTCTTCGATCGTGAGTGTATTGGTGAAGTCAATTTTCGATGTGAATGTGGACAATAAATGAGGATGATGGAATTTTAAGGATGAAGGTTAAAAAAATAGAAGATATTTGGTTTGGTTGAATAAGGTGAAGGAGAATTTGGACAATAAATTAGGATGATGGAACGGTGGGGATGCTAGTTAAGATAAATTAATCCTATCCAAAATATCTCTCCTGATCTGGCCAAAATATCTCTCTGGATTCTGGCCAAAAATCTTTCCGGGCAATATCTGGAGAGGTTTTTTTTAAGAAAAGTCTTTGTAAAGATCTTCCCTTCAACCCAATGCGGAAGACCCATGTTGAGACATATCACAATTCACAAAATATATAGCTAGTCTTGTAGTAATCTAATTAAAAGCAAATCTGAGACATATTCCAAACAAAATGGATAATAAAAAGTATTGTTGTCCACCGCTATGGACCCATCAATTATCATCATCGTCATCTTTTTTATTCAGTGGCACTTCTGCAAAAAAATAACAATTAACACAAAATTTAGGTAAACCCAAACCCTAAACCATCAAAAAGTTCACAAAAAAAAAATTACCCCTTCTTGTCTTCCTTTTTTACACACAAGTGCTCTCAATCACCACCAGCCTGTTGTGGAAAGATTGGAGACTTTCATTCATGTGGAGAGATTGGAGACTTTCGTTCATGTGGAGCAGATCCTCACCCATCTTTTTTGCGTTCTTCAGCAGAGCAATGAAAAAATCGAGATTCATTAACTGTGCATGAGATACCAGCCTCTGGATCTGTTCTTAAGTCCTGAGTGCGTTGGTGAAGTTGACTTTGGATGTTATGGCAGCATATGTTCTTTGTCGGTCTGTTGAAAATACCCACTTCTCGGACTTGTCGGACTCTTCAATCTACTTGAGCTGCTCGCTAGACTCCTCTTCCTCTTCCTTATCTCTAGGGGGTTTGTAGTAGCAAGCCTTCCAGAAACGAAAAATTTGACCAGCAAAAATCAGCCAAATGTCGGCTAATGCATAGTCAACGGTAAACTTGTGAAAGAGAGTGTAATCTGTTTCAAGCTTTCATTTGGAAGTGAAGGAAAAGTTTTTGTTAAGGCATTTGTGAGCAAAATCTCTTCGGATCTCAACCGGAGAGATATCTACACAAGGATTCAACTTGATAATTAGAACCTTTCTCTCCGTCCCCTCGACTTTTCGAACAACCGATATGCTATTTCTCTCCATGTAGAAGTTGAGAAGAGGTAGATTTTTGTTATTTTGAACTTTATAAGTTAGGTTGTTGGCGATTGAAAGTTAGCTAGGTTTAATTATTACACCACCTCCTGAAAGATTAGCCATTGGATCGTTGCTTGTAATTCTTCCATACACCCATCATAAAATTAAAAATAAGAAAAATCTACCTCTTCTCGGCTTCCTTTCCACACCTAAGTGTTCTTTCAATCGCCAATAGCCTGTTGTGAAGATCTTAGAGGCTTTTGTTTATATTGAGTATATTCATATTCATCTTTTTCGCCTTCTTTAAGAACAATGAAAAATTGACGTTCATTGCCTATACATGGGATACCAGCCTCTGGATCTGTTCTTCGATCGTGAGTGTATTGGTGAAGTCAATTTTCGATGTGAATGTGGACAATAAATGAGGATGATGGATTTTTAAGGATGAAGGTTAAAAAAATAGAAGATATTTGGTTTGGTTGAACAAGGTGAAGGAGAATTTGGACAATAAATTAGGATGATGGAACGGTGGGGATGCTAGTTAAGATAAATTAATCCTAGCCAAAATATCTCTCCTGATCTGGCCAAAATATCTCTCTGGATTCTGGCCAAAAATCTTTCCGGGCAATATCTGGAGAGGTTTTTTTTTTAAGAAAAGTCTTTGTAAAGATCTTCCCTTCAACCCAATGTGGAAGACCCATGTTGAGACATATCACAATTCACAAAATATATAGCTAGTCTTGTAGTAATCTAATTAAAAGCAAATCTGAGACATATTCCAAACAAAATGGATAATAAAAAGTATTGTTGTCCACAGCTACGGATCCATCAATTATCATCATCATCATCTTTTTTATTCAGTGGCACTTCTGCAAAAAAATAACAATTAACACAAAATTTAGGTAAACCCAAAACCCTAAACCATCAAAAAGTTCACAAAAAAAAAAATACCCCTTCTTGTCTTCCTTTTTTACACACAAGTGCTCTCAATCACCACCAACCTGTTGTGGAGAGATTGGAGACTTTCGTTCATGTGGAGCAGATCCTCATCCATCTTGTTTGCATTCTTCAGCAGAGCAATGAAAAAATCGAGATTCATTAACTGTGCATGAGATACCAGCCTCTGGATCTGTTCTTAAGTCCTGAGTGCGTTGGTGAAGTTGACTTTGGATGTTATAGCAGCATATGTTCTTTGTCGGGCTGTTGAAAATAGCCACTTCTCGGACTTGTTGGACTCCTCAATCTACTTGAGCTGCTCGCTAGACTCCTCTTCCTCTTCCTTATCTCTAGGGGGTTTGTGGTAGCAAGCCTTCCAGAAACGAAAAATTTGACCAGCAAAAAGCAGCCCAATGTCGGCTAATGCATAGTCAACGGTAAACTTGTGAAAGAGAGTGTAATCTCCCCAGAATTCAGGTTTGTGCGCCCTTGAAATTTTTCTTCTTCCACAGTTAATTTCATTGATATATGCTTGGAATTGGTGTTCTTGTTCTGTATAATTATTGACTCAATCTGTTGAAATAATTATTGACTCAATCTGTTGAAACAGTTGTAAAATAAAATAAAATCCTGTTCAGATTCTATTGTTGATGCACTATCGCCGAATATTTATATAGCCTTTTTGCAGGGCTTACTTTGCTTTTTGAAGGATTTCTATCTCATTGTGTCGGATTAATACGTACATGTACGTCTAGTTTTATATAATTTTAATTTTAAACAGAGACACCGTTAACTCGAGCACAACGCCAAGATGAGCTTCTGAACATGTTTCCTGGCACTGCTAAGGTTATTCTTCGTCCAAGAACAAATCCAGATGGCTCTGAAATTGTTACCGTAACTGATTATGAGTTTCATGATCTTAGATGTAAGCTCTGGTTGAAGAATCTCTATCAGGTATATAGTCTCTATAGAATTAATCCTCTGTGTGCTTGGTTGCTTAAATTGGAAGATGCACATGATCTGTACTTTAATGTGTTCAGGTGATTCGATCCCTTGGTTAATGCTTGTTCAATCCCTTGTAGCAAATAGAATTAACTTGCAAACATGATGCTTCACCCGAACCTGAATACCTTGCACAGTAATAATTGCTATTTACATTATTATATTTCATGCTTCAACTGTTGTATAAATGGGATAAACCAACTCAAATATCTCTTTTTTTTTTTTGGCAGGCAATGCGTTTATGTGGGAGGGATCATGGAAGTTTCGTAGATGATTTCCAAGGAGGGTTAGAGGCATTCTGTGGCATTGAAGTGGACCTTGATGCGATGGAGAAGACAATAGGGAATGGTTTTGCTACATCTCCCAGTTCGGTTCATCAATGACTTCTTTGCAGAGAACCCTTTGTAGATGTTGCTTTTGATTTGATGAGATGTTTGTAGATGTTGTTGCCATATTCCAAACTGTTGTACTAAATATCAGAACAGATGATTTTTGTCGATTTTCTTTTCCTCACTAGCAAGCAAAAAGTTTGACTTGAGCCCGGTAGGCGGTGCAAAAACCGAAAGCTCTTCTTTTTAGTTCCCCGTATCATTTTGCTGCCATGTTTGAAACTGTAGTACTAAACAATCCATTTACTATTTGTTTACTCAGCTCATCATTGTTAATGGATCCGCCTTAATTTCATCACATAAGGTCCCGCATTCATCATATGAGCCGAGGACTAGAGCGCCATGCAACAATCTTGGGGTGCGTCCTCCAAAGTTGACTTCCCAGTACTCGGGCCAGACCTTGTTGGGTAAAAATGATATTCCAAATGGGGGGCAACCTGGTGCTGCCTTCAATCTCTGGTCAATTATATGTTATCGGTTTAATACGAGCTTAGAATTATGCCTAGTAACCTATAGCAGTGCGGTGTGATCCTCAATTTCTGCAAATTCTATGAAGTAATGTAATCATAACTGTGTAGAAATCAGCAGTTGTAAATCATGTTGCTCCTCAATGCATTTTTCATTGAAATCCATGGCCATAAGGGAAAATATGGTCCTTGATAATTGAAATTAAGGCCTTGAAGCTGATTCCAATTTGTTATAACCTGTCAAATAAGGTTGAAACTTAAAAGCTTAGCGAGCGATCAGTCTTCATATATGTCGAAAAAAAAAATTAGAATTCAAGAGATGGAAAAAGTACAATTACTTGTATTGCTTGCATAACACGTCTCTTTATGACCACATTTCTTTCTACACGTGCATACCAACTGTTAAAAAGCAAATTTTATAGCCGTATCGATCCTATAGACGATTCTTACCAGCCTGGAGAAATTGTAATATATGAACTTTGACCTTCAGGTGTTCTGGGCAATGTTTTCGGTAATAATATGGTTCTCTCATTTCCATTCACATCAGTGTGCCATATAGAAGTGCTGTACTAAATCATGAACTTCACTGTGCCATTAGGCACTCAAAGTGCTGCACTAAATGAGACTAAGCAGAGCAATTTGAATTCAAACGTTTCCATGCGAAAGCAGGAAAGCAAACGCAAATGTGAAACCAATTCAGAGAAAAGCCGAAAGCACACGAAACCCTAAACATCAATATAGCTGTAGGTGAAAAACGCTTGGGGAGTTGTGAACTTGTGATCCCTTGTTCAGGTCTTGTAATTCGAAACTTTGTTGATTCTGTACAATTGGAGTTGGTTCAGATTCATTCCGGCCGAATTGATGCTTGTGTTATTGTGCAGGGTTGTGATGCATGACTCGATTTTGATTAAGGGGTCATCTGAGGAGGGATATATATTGCCGAATCTGGGGTTGAGAGGATTTGATGTTATCGATGATGCAAAGACACAACTGGAGTCCTTGTGCCTTGTGTCCCGGACTTGTTTCATGTGCTGATATACTTGCATTGGCTGCTCGTGATTCTGTTGTCTTGGTAACATAGCTCCATAGGCTTCACTGATCCACATACAGTAACTGTTGCTCTATGTTTTAGAAAGTATAAATGGTTTCTATTTCAGAGCGACCGTCCAAGTTGAAGAGTACCTACCAGAAAACGAGACGGCAGGATCTCTTTGTCGTGTCAGGGATCAAATTTACCCTCTCCTCTCTATACCATTGCCGTCCAAAGCCAAAAAATTTCTGCTTAAAGGCCTTGACGATCACGATCCTGTAACTCTGGATGGTAAGATTCTTTGTAAGTACCAAAGGGGCTGCGGCTAGTTTGGTATTGAGGTAACAGGGTGCTTGATAAATTATTGCTTACTTAAAAATGTAGCCAAAAAATATTTGGCGTCACGCGGTTAGTTTTTTTTTTTTTTTTTTTTTTGGAGTAAAAGATGTTATCTCATTATGTAATTCAGTAAGCAGTACAAAAAGATTCATCCCTATGGGGTCGACAGAAAGAACCGTTCCGTATAAACTACTACAAAGCCACTCCTAACTAAAAGAGCAAACAAACTAGTAATCTCCTAGCACACACACCTTTTAGGATTAAGCCCAAAATAAAGAAAAGTAGAGCCCCGAAGAAGATTAAAAAACCCCAATGGGGACGACGAGGTCTCTCTTTTCTTTGCGATCTCTCCCGCTCAATGCAAGAAAAAAATAGGTCCATCATTCACAAAAGAATGAAGGCCCAAAACTAAATTAAAATTTAAAGACAAAGCAACTGCCCAGGCCTAAAACAAAACCCTAGCAGCCCAATACTAGGCCCAACCAAAACACCTAGGGTAAACCCTAGATGAGAATGTAGTCAAGCCGCAGCGGCCATACACCACTCGCCGGAGTACATCGCCTGTGCTACCACCATCATTGATAGCATCCTCCTCGAGGCCGCCACCCATACCAGGAAGCAGCCCTGATAGGAATGGAGCCAATTCCAGCAAAGGATAACGTGTCCCACCACCATCCACAAAACCCAATTCCAGCCCGACATCCACCTTTTCCGGCAAAGAAAAATAAAAAACACCACCGGTCCTTTTGTCCTCCATAAGAATCGACCGATCCCAGCCATGCCAGAGAACGTCACCATCAAACGGAAAACCCATTATCTCTAATAGCCTCAAACACCAAGCGCCGCCATTCGTGTCACCCATGATCATACCTCTATAAAGTTGGTCAAATACCAGATCACCTTTACCTCCCCTATCAGAAGCTTGAGAGAGAAAATTATGTAGGTTTCGACGGGAAGGCCCGTCTTCACCACCACAGTTTGGACCATAGATGGAGGCAAAACCATCCATCCAGATCGTAAGTACACGGCCTTTACCAACAGAGAAAGGAGGTGGAGGGGAGAACTCTCTTTCGAGAAGCAAAAACATGATTTTAGTCCCCAAAATAACAACGTAACTAATATGATAAAAAAAAAATTAGAGATCAGTCAGTAAGTTAGTTATACGTACATAATAAATCATTTTAGACAAAATTTAATCCAAGTTTGAGGTCAATATTTTTTTTATTTTTTTTAATTGTGATTAAATGACTCAACTATCATATCAGATTTATTTACTTTTTTATTTTGTTGAACTAAACTAATTTTTCTTTTTTACATTTCTATATGCCCTTATTAAATATATTTTGCACATAGAATTTCAATAATTATTAAAGAGTTAAAATACGTTAAGTCCGTGTACTTTGCCTACAACATTATTTCAGTCCATGATACTTCAATTTCATCAAAAAACTCTTTGATATCTCAATTTTCCTCCAATAGGTCTATTATGTTACCTCTCCGTCCAAATTCTCGGTTAAGTTGCAGACACTGCAATCGTCCACGTGGCTGATCTGATGGCGATGAAGAACGACGCATGCAGGATGGTGCTGTACATGGCTACAGAGAATAATTTAGAGGAAATTTTTGGATACTTGTTTAAGTTTTGTGATGTGGAGTCGGCTAAGATTAGGTCCAAGGTTGATATGAACACCTTTCCTGTTACTACCAAGAAAGACGATTTGGGTATTGATGTCTATCTCTATCGTTGTGATTTTGTTGGGTTCTGATTATTGATTGGGTTGGATTGGTTTAGTGAAATTGAATTTTTTTTGGGTGAAAGTTTTATTTTTTATGCACTAGTACTATAATCACCCTAAATTCAATGATTGAGATGGTGCAAATTCCTAAAAAGTCACAAAACAGAACAAGATCTTACTCTCTCACAAGCAGATACAAAAAACACGAACAAAATAAAGATGCATCGGTTTGGCATTCTTCTGGGGAAAGTGATTCTTCTAGGAGGAGAGCTTGGTGGTGGTTATAGTGGACTTTGGGTGTGAAGAATAAAAAAAAAGAATATAAGAAATTTTTAAAAAAAGGGACAAAAAGTATAAAGCTATATTGGACATTTCACAATTATCAAGTTGAGTTGGTGTGGAATAAAATTGCCAGATCATCTATTTAATGGAACATTTGGACGGAGGATAAAGAAATGGACCTATTGAAAAATTGAGAGATCATAGAGTTTTTGAATAAAATTGAAATGTCAGAGATTGAAATGATGTTGGTGGAAAAATACAAGGACTAATTTTTTTTTCTTTGATTCATGGCAAAAAGCCACTATATTGATCACAAGCCAAAATGAATATTACATACCTCTTGCTACCAACTAGAGGCAGACAAGAAATTGTGCTAGTACCCACAGTGGTACGTAGAAACTAGGGCACTCATTTGAGATTAAATACATTCGAAATAGCATTCAAACAAGCCTGGAGAGAGAGCGGCGGAGAGCTTTTCGTTCTGTGACCGACTCCTTCTGCAAATTTGCGCTCATCCGGCGGCACACGATGTCGAGTGGACCTCCAGGATCTACCGGCTTTTTTGTGTTGCTACCGGACGGATGATCTAAGGGCGGCAGTTTTTTTGGATGGTGTGCTTGGAGTTTTGGCAGATTTTGACTTGGCGGCCGGTGCTGCATCTCTATGTTTGTGGTTGTGCGGTGCGACATCTACTTTTTGCATGGTTGGCTGCTGTGAATATGAGGTTGAGAACGACGATGGTGGCTCTAGGTGAAATGCATCAATCCGGTTTCTGCATAATCTCAGGATGTGGCGTCTCAGGTTTGTTTGGTTTTCAAGCGTATGGGGTTCACGGTGGTCAGAATTGTTGTGACGGGGCTTCGGGTAGCAGCGGTGATGGCGGCGTCAGATAAGATGGTGAGGGGCGACTGCACGTGCAAAAGATGACGAGTTAGGCTAGTTTGGGTTGGTTTGCTATGGCTTGGGTGATGCTTTCCTTGGGTTGTTCCCTTTTGGGCCTGGTTGCTTTAGGCTTGCATTATGTTAGTAGCTTAGTTTACTTCCAATAATTCTCTAAGTTTCTTTAGGGACCAATATATGCACTTTATGTGCTTTTAGCGAATCTTCTGGAGTAGTGCCGAATGAAGATTTATGCTATTTTTTTTAGATCGGGTTTAGTTGTTAGTAACTCACACACCCATACAGTGGTATTCCAGCGTCAGGACCAAAGCCAGACTAATCCACTACACCGCAAACGCACGAACCCAAAGGGTCTCTCAAATATGTTGGTCACGGGATGGAGCTGGGATTCGAAGCTAAGATTTATGCTATTTCAAATGTATTTAATGTCAAAGGACTAAATAGATTTTAACCCTTTATTAAGATGAAAAAATTACCAAATTTTGGATAGTAATTCTTAACTGTGTTTAATATATATGTTATTAATTTCAAAAGCAAGTCACTGAATAATTTCAAAAGATTTTATCTTTCTTCGTCTTCTTCCCTTCTCATTTTCATTGCATGATCTGCATCTTCTAATAATCTCTATCAAGGTAAATATTATTGTTGGCTGTTTGCAATGGTGACATATTGTTTACACACCCTATGGTATAAGTACATATGTAGTACAATTTGTTTCGTTTGTTTTCACACCCTGTCATTCGATTAAAGTGTATTTATAATCATAAATCACATGATGTGGCTAGCTAATAGGTAACAATCAAATGTCTAGTTCATAAATTTCAAAAAAATTATGGAGATTGATTTCTTTTGGTGCAGTGAACATAGCATTGGCAAAAGGCTTGTTAACAATCGTGAAACAAACCCAAGTTTTAGCATCAAGGCAGAGTGTCATATTTCTCTGACCACATCATCACCCCAAACTTCTAAACCCTAAATTGATTAAAGTATCTGATTCAAACATAAAAATTAAGAAGGGATGTGTAACAATGATATAGTTCAACCCAAACGTCTCAAAACAACTTCGATTTCATAGACCCGAGTGCGTTTTGATGTCAAATTTCCACATGATTTTCGTGAAAGAAAGTTTCACAAAATCTTTTCGTATAAAAGTCAACATTTGAACCTAAGTATTTCGAGAGAAAGAATTGTTCAAAATAATTAATATACCTTTCGATTAACCAAAAGAGCAAGTCGACAAAACCGTAAATCGTAACAATATTAATTTTCCAAAAATTATACGAAATGAACTCAAAAATTCAGGTCATTATATATATCTTGTACAAGAAACATTTTAATTTCATATAAATATTTTCCTTTCATATACGTCGTCTTAACTTAATCTCGAATTATCGATCATGGGTTTTTCTAATTACTGGGTAGCATTGATACGTAGCTATCCTATTTCCTTCACAAGGGGAAGCAAAGTTGGAGTCAGCAATGCTTCCCCGAAAATTGCAGGAGCAATTTCATGAAAGCACCCTGGACTCATGTGGCATGCCTTTTCTCTCTGTACATGTACTAGCTGACTCTATCTGAAATACAAACTCGCTTAGTGAAACGAGCCAATGGACAAATAGTATTTGCTATGACATATCAAAACAGTAAAAATTGACGAAACTGGGGCTAGCTAACTAGTTTTACACACTTTCATCAATTGTTGCAGGTTTTGATTCTAGCAGTCTTTCAGCAGAAACCATTTGCGTGTTAATAGAAATAGGCTGAGAACTGAGAAGTCTAGCAAGTCAATTGGTCCGAACTCAAGGTTTTGAGAAAGGTCTGTTTCATCATTAGTAGAGAATGCTGCTATGTCTGAATTGATTCAAAAAAAAGTCTTATTATAATTTCTGGCAAAAAGACAAGAAACTAAACCAGCTAGCTAGCTAGCTTTATATAATTTTGTTCGAAGTATCAAACACCCCTAGTACTAGTAAAGAAGAAGAACACCACCTTTGCTGAATTGCTGATGCTTAGAGTTTTACCGGAACAAACCTATAATATCCTTCCTTAGATCTGTATCATGCTCCATGTTCCTTTTGGCTTTCACCATCTGCAATCCAGTAGAATAAATTACATTGCATTTCCATGAACATATAGAGCATAGAAAGAGATCATCAGAATTAGTACTGACATTTGATGCTTTCTCTGGTAAGGCGTAAGTGAGAGTCCAGGAATTGCATTTGAGTCGGTGTTGTAGGCATCAGGGAACTCATTGTGGTTGACGTCACAGGTTTTGCAAATGCTGTTAGGGTCAACCTGTGGGTTTCTCTTCTCCGGTGGTTTGGTCAAATTGCTCAGAGTGCTTATGTTGACTGCACGTCTCTCAGCCAATATTTTCAGATAGGAGCTTGAGTTGTGCCAATTTGGTGTATGAAGGACTAGGCTGGTTGCTGACTTGTTGGAAGAGGAAACCGTGGTCGAGTTGGGACCAAACAAGAGTCGGTCTGCTGAATCACACTCTTTTGAGACATGCTCATGTCTGGCTACAGAAATGTTCCTTGTGGCTTGCAAATCTGGAAGTTACTCCTTAGCCTCTCTATCTATCTTTGCTGCCTTATCCTCTATGCTAGCCTTGGGTCTTGATCCCATGTTATCTTTTGTCCATCCTTGGGTGTCCGATATCAGCAGTGGTGCATCAGCTCTTTCTGAGTAGAGGAGTGCTGATTCTTTCATGGTTGGTTTCAACACCTTCATTTCTTCCTATAATAATAACCCCCAGTCTCATCATCAATAATTTGTATATTGCTGAATGCCACACATGTATGGTTCGCAGACAGTGGAATGCTACCCGTTAAACAAATGCTATCTACGATTGGAGGTGATTTACCAAGGACATAACTACCAGATGCTCCATCCAACATTAGCATTGTAGATATTATATAGGTAGATCATAACAAAAGTCAATTCCAGAGAAAGTTAGGCATCATTTGCTATGAATTTGAAGTGGCAGTTGAATATTCTCAAAGCCTTCCTTTAAATTATCAAACAATGCCTAGTAAGAAAATAAGTGATACCACTTTAGGATCCATTACCTTTTCACATTGGCCATCTCTTCCCAAATCTCCTTGGACATCCTCATGAGCAGGACCCCCGCTGCCGAGTTCAATAAGGATCCTCAACCCCAGCCTCCGGGCCATATGCTTCAACAAATGGTGTATCAAATTAACCAGTGTCCCCAATCAACTTGCACTGGTGCGATCCCAAACACCTTAAGTATGTTCTCCTCTGCTGACTTGTACCTAAAACCCCAACATGAAAATCAATTCTCTCTATTTTGTTCCGGGTCTGATATTTGATTGCTCTATGCTTTTTGACGCATAACGAGTCGACTTTTTCACATCTTCATCTATCTCTCTGCTTTCTTCCATCTCCGGTTGTTCTTGGCACTCAAACCTTGAATTGAGACTTGTCATTCACCTGAAACCGATTAAACCCAGAATTTGTGGGAAACGTGAACGCAGTAGCAACACAAAAATGGGATTCCTTTTCCACAATTTGAATTTAATTCAGACTTTTTATGTGGTGGTTAGTGAGATGTAACAACCACCAAGTCCTTTTTGTGGCAGTCTAAAATACCCAATCCACTGGCTCAGGCTTGCCAGACATTTCCATTAGCATGGGCTCGCTAGACATGTTCTCATCCTCGATCTTTAAGGGGCTTGTAGTACCTAGCGTTCCAAAAATAAATAACTAGTCCTGCAACAATGAGTTCAATATTGGCTAATGCATAACCAACAGTGAACTTGTGGGGGGAAATGAACTGTACACATGGGGTTGATGTTCTCTTTACAAAAATCGTTCTTAACAAAATCTCTCCGGATCTTGCCCGAAGAGACATTTTCGCCAAAATTAATTTATCTTGACCAGCATCATGATAGTTCCATCATCCTCATTTATTACCAATATTCTAATTCATCTCGCTCAACAAAACCAAATATCTTGTATTCTCTTAACCATCATCCCTAGAATTCAATGATCTTCATTTTTTGTCCAAACTCACATATTATCTCTTAATTCCAATATTAAGTTTTTAATGACCCAAATATTTCAAACTCTAAATCTTCTATTTCTGAGTTCTTAGAAATTGATTATGGCCATGACAACTTTTCTAACTAAGATGATACATTGAGAAAGAAGAACAATTCCAAAAAGAAGAAGAATAAAGAAACGATGAACGAAAATAGCTTTGAAACAAAAACGAAGAGGAGCTAATAAATTATTAGTCTAGTCATGGCTATTTAGAGACTCGTTACTCGTCCCTACAATTGTAAGTGGATATGTTTTGAGTTAGGAGTAAGTACTTATCTAGTATATACAGAGAAATATTAAAGCATAGCCATGTGAGTTCATCTGGTATTTAAATGACAATAAGAAAGAGAGTAGAGTATATAAAGCACATTCTCATTATCTACTATATAATAGTCATCACTCACTCAAAAGAATTGATAGCTACTTAAGGAGACATATCACAATTCACAAAATATATAGCCAGTCTTGTAGTAATCTAATTAAAAGAGATTCTGAGACTAATTCCAAACAAAATGGATAATAAAAAGTACTGTTGTCCCCCGCCATGGACCCATCAATCATCATCTTCATAGTTTTTATTCAGAGGCACTTCTGCAAAAAAATAACAATTAACACAAAATTTAGGTAAACCCAAATCCCTGAACCATCAAAAAGTTCACAAAAAAAAAAAATTACCTCTTCTTGTCTTCCTTTTTTACACAAGTGCTCTCAATCACCAACAGTTTGTTGTGGAGAGATTGGAGACTTTCTTTCATGTTGAGCAGATCCTCACCCATCTTTTTTGCGTTCTTCAACAGAGCGATGAAAAAATCGAGATTTAACTGTGCATGAGATACCGGCCTCTGGATCTGTTCTTAAGTCCTGAGTGCGTTGGCGAAGTTGACTTTGGATGTTATAGCATCATATGTTCTTTCTCGGGCTGTTGAAATACCCACTTCTCGGACTTGCCGGACTCCTCCATCTACTTGAGCTGCTCGCTGGACTCCTCTTCTTCTTCCTTTTCTCTAGGGGGTTTGTAGTAGCAAGCCTTCCATAAGCGAAAAATTTGACCAGCAAAAAGCAGCCCAATGTCGGTTAATGCATATCCCACGGTAAACTTGTGAAAGAGAGTGTAATCTGTCTCAAGCTTTCATTTGGAAGTGAAGGAAAAGTTTTTGTTAAGGCATTTGTGAGCAAAATCTCTCCGGATCTCAACCGGAGAGATATCTACACAAGGATTCAACTTGATAATTAGAACCCTTCTCTCCGTCCCCTCGACTTTTCGAACAACCGATATGCTATTTCTCTCCATGTAGAAGTTGAGAAGAGGTAGATTTTTGTTATTTTGAACTTTATAAGTTAGGTTGTTGGCGATTGAAAGTTAGCTAGGTTTAATTATTACACGCCTCCCGAAAGCTTAGCTATTGGATGTTTGCAAGTGCTTGAAATTCTTCCATACACCCATCGATTTAAAGTTAAAAATAAGAAAAATCTACCTCTTCTTGGCTTCCTTTCCACACCTAAGTGTTCTTTCAATCGCCAACAACCTGTTGTGAAGATCTTAGAGGCTTTTGTTTATATTGAGTATATTTGCATTCATCTTTTTCGCCTTCTTTAAGAACAATGAAAAATTGACATTCATTGCCTATACATGAGATACCAGCCTCTGGATCTGTTCTTCGATCGTGAGTGTATTGGTGAAGTCAATTTTCGATGTGAATGTGGACAATAAATGAGGATGATGGAATTTTAAGGATGAAGGTTAAAAAAATAGAAGATATTTGGTTTGGTTGAATAAGGTGAAGGAGAATTTGGACAATAAATTAGGATGATGGAACGGTGGGGATGCTAGTTAAGATAAATTAATCCTATCCAAAATATCTCTCCTGATCTGGCCAAAATATCTCTCTGGATTCTGGCCAAAAATCTTTCCGGGCAATATCTGGAGAGGTTTTTTTTAAGAAAAGTCTTTGTAAAGATCTTCCCTTCAACCCAATGCGGAAGACCCATGTTGAGACATATCACAATTCACAAAATATATAGCTAGTCTTGTAGTAATCTAATTAAAAGCAAATCTGAGACATATTCCAAACAAAATGGATAATAAAAAGTATTGTTGTCCACCGCTATGGACCCATCAATTATCATCATCGTCATCTTTTTTATTCAGTGGCACTTCTGCAAAAAAATAACAATTAACACAAAATTTAGGTAAACCCAAAACCCTAAACCATCAAAAAGTTCACAAAAAAAAAATTACCCCTTCTTGTCTTCCTTTTTTACACACAAGTGCTCTCAATCACCACCAGCCTGTTGTGGAAAGATTGGAGACTTTCATTCATGTGGAGAGATTGGAGACTTTCGTTCATGTGGAGCAGATCCTCACCCATCTTTTTTGCGTTCTTCAGCAGAGCAATGAAAAAATCGAGATTCATTAACTGTGCATGAGATACCAGCCTCTGGATCTGTTCTTAAGTCCTGAGTGCGTTGGTGAAGTTGACTTTGGATGTTATGGCAGCATATGTTCTTTGTCGGTCTGTTGAAAATACCCACTTCTCGGACTTGTCGGACTCTTCAATCTACTTGAGCTGCTCGCTAGACTCCTCTTCCTCTTCCTTATCTCTAGGGGGTTTGTAGTAGCAAGCCTTCCAGAAACGAAAAATTTGACCAGCAAAAATCAGCCAAATGTCGGCTAATGCATAGTCAACGGTAAACTTGTGAAAGAGAGTGTAATCTGTTTCAAGCTTTCATTTGGAAGTGAAGGAAAAGTTTTTGTTAAGGCATTTGTGAGCAAAATCTCTTCGGATCTCAACCGGAGAGATATCTACACAAGGATTCAACTTGATAATTAGAACCTTTCTCTCCGTCCCCTCGACTTTTCGAACAACCGATATGCTATTTCTCTCCATGTAGAAGTTGAGAAGAGGTAGATTTTTGTTATTTTGAACTTTATAAGTTAGGTTGTTGGCGATTGAAAGTTAGCTAGGTTTAATTATTACACCACCTCCTGAAAGATTAGCCATTGGATCGTTGCTTGTAATTCTTCCATACACCCATCATAAAATTAAAAATAAGAAAAATCTACCTCTTCTCGGCTTCCTTTCCACACCTAAGTGTTCTTTCAATCGCCAATAGCCTGTTGTGAAGATCTTAGAGGCTTTTGTTTATATTGAGTATATTCATATTCATCTTTTTCGCCTTCTTTAAGAACAATGAAAAATTGACGTTCATTGCCTATACATGGGATACCAGCCTCTGGATCTGTTCTTCGATCGTGAGTGTATTGGTGAAGTCAATTTTCGATGTGAATGTGGACAATAAATGAGGATGATGGATTTTTAAGGATGAAGGTTAAAAAAATAGAAGATATTTGGTTTGGTTGAACAAGGTGAAGGAGAATTTGGACAATAAATTAGGATGATGGAACGGTGGGGATGCTAGTTAAGATAAATTAATCCTAGCCAAAATATCTCTCCTGATCTGGCCAAAATATCTCTCTGGATTCTGGCCAAAAATCTTTCCGGGCAATATCTGGAGAGGTTTTTTTTTTAAGAAAAGTCTTTGTAAAGATCTTCCCTTCAACCCAATGTGGAAGACCCATGTTGAGACATATCACAATTCACAAAATATATAGCTAGTCTTGTAGTAATCTAATTAAAAGCAAATCTGAGACATATTCCAAACAAAATGGATAATAAAAAGTATTGTTGTCCACAGCTACGGATCCATCAATTATCATCATCATCATCTTTTTTATTCAGTGGCACTTCTGCAAAAAAATAACAATTAACACAAAATTTAGGTAAACCCAAAACCCTAAACCATCAAAAAGTTCACAAAAAAAAAAATACCCCTTCTTGTCTTCCTTTTTTACACACAAGTGCTCTCAATCACCACCAACCTGTTGTGGAGAGATTGGAGACTTTCGTTCATGTGGAGCAGATCCTCATCCATCTTGTTTGCATTCTTCAGCAGAGCAATGAAAAAATCGAGATTCATTAACTGTGCATGAGATACCAGCCTCTGGATCTGTTCTTAAGTCCTGAGTGCGTTGGTGAAGTTGACTTTGGATGTTATAGCAGCATATGTTCTTTGTCGGGCTGTTGAAAATAGCCACTTCTCGGACTTGTTGGACTCCTCAATCTACTTGAGCTGCTCGCTAGACTCCTCTTCCTCTTCCTTATCTCTAGGGGGTTTGTGGTAGCAAGCCTTCCAGAAACGAAAAATTTGACCAGCAAAAAGCAGCCCAATGTCGGCTAATGCATAGTCAACGGTAAACTTGTGAAAGAGAGTGTAATCTCCCCAGAATTCAGGTTTGTGCGCCCTTGAAATTTTTCTTCTTCCACAGTTAATTTCATTGATATATGCTTGGAATTGGTGTTCTTGTTCTGTATAATTATTGACTCAATCTGTTGAAATAATTATTGACTCAATCTGTTGAAACAGTTGTAAAATAAAATAAAATCCTGTTCAGATTCTATTGTTGATGCACTATCGCCGAATATTTATATAGCCTTTTTGCAGGGCTTACTTTGCTTTTTGAAGGATTTCTATCTCATTGTGTCGGATTAATACGTACATGTACGTCTAGTTTTATATAATTTTAATTTTAAACAGAGACACCGTTAACTCGAGCACAACGCCAAGATGAGCTTCTGAACATGTTTCCTGGCACTGCTAAGGTTATTCTTCGTCCAAGAACAAATCCAGATGGCTCTGAAATTGTTACCGTAACTGATTATGAGTTTCATGATCTTAGATGTAAGCTCTGGTTGAAGAATCTCTATCAGGTATATAGTCTCTATAGAATTAATCCTCTGTGTGCTTAGTTGCTTAAATTGGAAGATGCACATGATCTGTACTTTAATGTGTTCAGGTGATTCGATCCCTTGGTTAATGCTTGTTCAATCCCTTGTAGCAAATAGAATTAACTTGCAAACATGATGCTTCACCCGAACCTGAATACCTTGCACAGTAATAATTGCTATTTACATTATTATATTTCATGCTTCAACTGTTGTATAAATGGGATAAACCAACTCAAATATCTCTTTTTTTTTTTTGGCAGGCAATGCGTTTATGTGGGAGGGATCATGGAAGTTTCGTAGATGATTTCCAAGGAGGGTTAGAGGCATTCTGTGGCATTGAAGTGGACCTTGATGCGATGGAGAAGACAATAGGGAATGGTTTTGCTACATCTCCCAGTTCGGTTCATCAATGACTTCTTTGCAGAGAACCCTTTGTAGATGTTGCTTTTGATTTGATGAGATGTTTGTAGATGTTGTTGCCATATTCCAAACTGTTGTACTAAATATCAGAACAGATGATTTTTGTCGATTTTCTTTTCCTCACTAGCAAGCAAAAAGTTTGACTTGAGCCCGGTAGGCGGTGCAAAAACCGAAAGCTCTTCTTTTTAGTTCCCCGTATCATTTTGCTGCCATGTTTGAAACTGTAGTACTAAACAATCCATTTACTATTTGTTTACTCAGCTCATCATTGTTAATGGATCCGCCTTAATTTCATCACATAAGGTCCCGCATTCATCATATGAGCCGAGGACTAGAGCGCCATGCAACAATCTTGGGGTGCGTCCTCCAAAGTTGACTTCCCAGTACTCGGGCCAGACCTTGTTGGGTAAAAATGATATTCCAAATGGGGGGCAACCTGGTGCTGCCTTCAATCTCTGGTCAATTATATGTTATCGGTTTAATACGAGCTTAGAATTATGCCTAGTAACCTATAGCAGTGCGGTGTGATCCTCAATTTCTGCAAATTCTATGAAGTAATGTAATCATAACTGTGTAGAAATCAGCAGTTGTAAATCATGTTGCTCCTCAATGCATTTTTCATTGAAATCCATGGCCATAAGGGAAAATATGGTCCTTGATAATTGAAATTAAGGCCTTGAAGCTGATTCCAATTTGTTATAACCTGTCAAATAAGGTTGAAACTTAAAAGCTTAGCGAGCGATCAGTCTTCATATATGTCGAAAAAAAAAATTAGAATTCAAGAGATGGAAAAAGTACAATTACTTGTATTGCTTGCATAACACGTCTCTTTATGACCACATTTCTTTCTACACGTGCATACCAACTGTTAAAAAGCAAATTTTATAGCCGTATCGATCCTATAGACGATTCTTACCAGCCTGGAGAAATTGTAATATATGAACTTTGACCTTCAGGTGTTCTGGGCAATGTTTTCGGTAATAATATGGTTCTCTCATTTCCATTCACATCAGTGTGCCATATAGAAGTGCTGTACTAAATCATGAACTTCACTGTGCCATTAGGCACTCAAAGTGCTGCACTAAATGAGACTAAGCAGAGCAATTTGAATTCAAACGTTTCCATGCGAAAGCAGGAAAGCAAACGCAAATGTGAAACCAATTCAGAGAAAAGCCGAAAGCACACGAAACCCTAAACATCAATATAGCTGTAGGTGAAAAACGCTTGGGGAGTTGTGAACTTGTGATCCCTTGTTCAGGTCTTGTAATTCGAAACTTTGTTGATTCTGTACAATTGGAGTTGGTTCAGATTCATTCCGGCCGAATTGATGCTTGTGTTATTGTGCAGGGTTGTGATGCATGACTCGATTTTGATTAAGGGGTCATCTGAGGAGGGATATATATTGCCGAATCTGGGGTTGAGAGGATTTGATGTTATCGATGATGCAAAGACACAACTGGAGTCCTTGTGCCTTGTGTCCCGGACTTGTTTCATGTGCTGATATACTTGCATTGGCTGCTCGTGATTCTGTTGTCTTGGTAACATAGCTCCATAGGCTTCACTGATCCACATACAGTAACTGTTGCTATATGTTTTAGAAAGTATAAATGGTTTCTATTTCAGAGCGACCGTCCAAGTTGAAGAGTACCTACCAGAAAACGAGACGGCAGGATCTCTTTGTCGTGTCAGGGATCAAATTTACCCTCTCCTCTCTATACCATTGCCGTCCAAAGCCAAAAAATTTCTGCTTAAAGGCCTTGACGATCACGATCCTGTAACTCTGGATGGTAAGATTCTTTGTAAGTACCAAAGGGGCTGCGGCTAGTTTGGTATTGAGGTAACAGGGTGCTTGATAAATTATTGCTTACTTAAAAATGTAGCCAAAAAATATTTGGCGTCACGCGGTTAGTTTTTTTTTTTTTTTTTTTTGGAGTAAAAGATGTTATCTCATTATGTAATTCAGTAAGCAGTACAAAAAGATTCATCCCTATGGGGTCGACAGAAAGAACCGTTCCGTATAAACTACTACAAAGCCACTCCTAACTAAAAGAGCAAACAAACTAGTAATCTCCTAGCACACACACCTTTTAGGATTAAGCCCAAAATAAAGAAAAGTAGAGCCCCGAAGAAGATTAAAAAACCCCAATGGGGACGACGAGGTCTCTCTTTTCTTTGCGATCTCTCCCGCTCAATGCAAGAAAAAAATAGGTCCATCATTCACAAAAGAATGAAGGCCCAAAACTAAATTAAAATTTAAAGACAAAGCAACTGCCCAGGCCTAAAACAAAACCCTAGCAGCCCAATACTAGGCCCAACCAAAACACCTAGGGTAAACCCTAGATGAGAATGTAGTCAAGCCGCAGCGGTCATACACCACTCGCCGGAGTACATCGCCTGTGCTACCACCATCATTGATAGCATCCTCCTCGAGGCCGCCACCCATACCAGGAAGCAGCCCGGATAGGAATGGAGCCAATTCCAGCAAAGGATAACGTGTCCCACCACCATACACAAAACCCAATTCCAGCCCGACATCCACCTTTTCCGGCAAAGAAAAATAAAAAACACCACCGGTCCTTTTGTCCTCCATAAGAATCGACCGATCCCAGCCATGCCAGAGAGCGTCACCATCAAACGGAAAACCCATTATCTCTAATAGCCTCAAACACCAAGCGCCGCCATTCGTGTCACCCATGATCATACCTCTATAGAGTTGGTCAAATACCAGATCACCTTTACCTCCCCTATCAGAAGCTTGAGAGAGAAAATTATGTAGGTTTCGACGGGAAGGCCCGTCTTCACCACCACAGTTTGGACCATAGATGGAGGCAAAGCCAGATCGTAGGTACACGGCCTTTACCAACAGAGAAAGGAGGTGGAGGGGAGAACTCTCTTTCGAGAAGCAGAAACATGTTTTTAGTCCCCAAAAAAACAACGTAACTAATATGATAAAAAAAAAATTAGAGATCAATCAGTAAGTTAGTTATACGTACATAATAAATCATTTTAGACAAAATTTAATCCAAGTTTGAGGTCAATATTTTTTTTTTTTTTTAATTGTGATTAAATGACTCAACTATCATATCAGATTTATTTACTTTTTTATTTTGTTGAACTAAACTAATTTTTCTTTTTTACATTTCTATATGCCCTTATTAAATATATTTTGCACATAAAATTTCAATAATTATTAAAGAGTTAAAATACGTTAAGTCCTTGTACTTTGCCTACAATATTATTTCAGTCCATGATACTTCAATTTCATCAAAAACTCTTTGATATCTCAATTTTCCTCCAATAGGTCTATTATGTTACCTCTCCGTCCAAATTCTCGGTTAAGTTGCAGACACTGCAATCGTCCACGTGGCTGATCTGATGGCGATGAAGAACGACACATGCAAGATGGTGCTGTACATGGCTGCAGAGAATAATTTAGAGGAAATTTTTGGATACTTGTTTAAGTTCTGTGATGTGGAGTTGGCTAAGATCAGGTCCAAGGTTGATATGAACACCATTCCTGTTGCTACCAAGAAAGACGATATGGGTATTGATATCTATCTCTATCGTTGTGATTTTGCTGGTCCTGATTATTGATTTGGTCGGATTGGTTTAGTGAAATTGAATTTTTTTTTGGGTGAAAGTTTTATTTTTTATGCACTAGTACTATAATCACCCTAAATTCGATGATTGAGATGGTGCAAATTCCTAAAAAGTCACAAAACAGAACAATATCTTACTCTCTCACAAGCAGATACAAAAAACACGAACAAAATAAAGATGCACCGGTTTGGCATTCTTCTGGGGAAAGTGATTCTTCTAGGAGGAGAGCTTGGTGGTGGTTATAGTGGACTTTGGGTGTGAAGAATAAAAAAAAAAAGAATATAAGAAATTTAAAAAAAAAAGTGAGAAAAAGTATAAAGCTATATTGGACATTTCACAATTATCAAGTTAAGTTGGTGTGGAATAAAATTGCCAAATCATCTATTTAATGGAACATTTGGACGGAGGATAAAGAAATGGACCTATTGAAAAATTGAGAGATCATGGAGTTTTTGAATAAAATTGGAATGTCAGAGATTGAAATGATGTGGAAAAATACAAGGACTAATTTTTTTTTTTTTGAATCATGGCAAAAAGCCACAATATTGATCACAAGCCAAAATGAATATTACATACCTCTTGCTACCAATTAGAGGCAAGCAAGAAATTGCACTAGTACCCACAGTGGTACGTAGAAACTAGGGCACTCATTTGAGATTAAATACATTCGAAATAGCATTCAAACAAGCCTGGAGAGAGAGCGGCGGAGAGCTTTTCGTTATGTGACTGACTCCTTCTGCAAATTTGCGCTCGTCCGACGGCACACGATGTCTAGTGGGCCTCTAGGATCTACCGGCTTTTTTGTGTTGCTGCCGGACTGATGATCTAAGGGCGAGCTCTAGGGCGACAGTTTTGTTGGATGGTGTGCTTGGAGTTTTGGCAGATTTTGACTTGGTGGCCAGTGCTGCATCTCTGTGTTTGTGGCTGTGCGGTGCGACATCTACTTTTTGCATGGTTGGCTGCTGTGAATATGAGGTCGAGAACGACGATGGTGGCTCTAGGTGAAATGCATCAATCCGGTTTCTGTATAATCTCATGACGTGGCGTCTCGGGTTTGTTTGGTTTTCAAGCGTCTGGGGTTCACGGTAGTCAGAATTGTTATGACGGGGCTTCGGGTAGCAGCGGTGATGGCGGCGTCAGATGAGATGGTGAGGGGCGACTGCACGTGCAAAAGATGACGAGTTAGGCTAGTTTGGGTTGGTTTGCTATGGCTTGGGTGATGCTTTCCTTGGGTTGTTCCCTTTTGGGCCTGGTTGCTTTAGGCTTGCATTATGTTAGTAGCTTAGCAATGTGAGTAGGATCACTTAGCCATGCTTCATAATTGGAAAAACGAGTACCGTGGAAATATTCTTTAGGGACCAATATATGCACTTTATGTGCTTCTAGCGAATCTTCTGGAGTAGTGCCGAATGAAGATTTATGCTATTTTTTTTTTTTTAGATCGGGTTTAGTTGTTAGTAACTCACACACCCATACAGTGGTATTCCAGCGTCAGGACCAAAGCCAGACTAATCCACTGCACCGCACACGCACGAACCTAAAGGGTCTCTCAAATATGTTGGTCACGGGATGGAGCTGGGATTCGAAGCTAAGATTTATGCTATTTCGAATGTATTTAATGTCAAAGGACTAAATAGATTTTAACCCTTTATTAAGATGAAAAAATTACCAAATTTTGGATAGTAATTCTTAACTGTGTTTAATATATATGTTATTAATTTCAAAAGCAAGTCACTGAATAATTTCAAAAGATTTTATCTTTCTTCGTCTTCTTCCCTTCTCGTTTTCATTGCATGATCTGCATCTTCTAATAATCTCTATCAAGGTAAATATTATTGTTGGCTGTTTGCAATGGTGACATATTGTTTACACACCCTATGATATAAGTACATATGTAGTACAATTCGTTTCGTTTGTTTTCACACCCTGTCATTCGATTAAAGTGTATTTATAATCATAAATCACATGATGTGGCTAGCTAATAGGTAACAATCAAATGTCTAGTTCATAAATTTCAGAAAAATTGTGGAGATTGATTTCTTTTGGTGCAGCGAACATAGCATTGGCAAAAGGCTTGTTAACAATCGTGAAACAAACCCAAGTTTTAGCATCAAGGTAGAGTGTCATATTTCTCTGACCACATCATCACCCCAAACTTCTAAACCCTAAATTGATTAAGGTATCTGATTCAAACATAAAAATTAAGAAGGGATGTGTAACAATGATATAGTTCAACCCAAACGTCTCAAAACAACTTCGATTTCATAGACCCGAGTGTGTTTTGATGTCAAATTTCCACATGATTTTCGTGAAAGAAAGTTTCACAAAATCTTTTCGTATAAAAGTCAACATTTGAACTGAAGTATTTCGAGAGAAATAATTGTTCAAAATAATTAATATACCTTTCGATTAACCAAAAGAGCAAGTCGACAAAACCGTAAATCGTAACAATATTAATTTTCCAAAAATTATACGAAATGAACTTGAAAATTCAGGTCATTATATATATCTTGTACAAGAAACATTTTAATTTCATATAAATATTTTCCTTTCATATACGTCGTCTTAACTTAATCTCGAATTATCGATCATGGGTTTTTCTAATTACTGGTTAGCAGTGATACGTAGCTATCCTATTTCCTTCACAAGGGGAAGCAAAGTTGGAATCAAATCTTTTGGCAACCAGGTCCGGCCAGGGTACTGCGAAGTCAACTTTAATGAAAATGGAGGAGGATGCACCCCAAGATTGTTGCATGACACGCCGGTCCTCCTCGGCTCATATGATTAATTTGGGACCTCACGTGATGCAATTAAGGGGTATCTAGTAACAATGATGAGCTCAGTAAACAAATAGTAAATAGATGTTTAGTACTAGTTTGAAACATGGCAGCAAAATCATACTTATCTGATATTTAGTACTACAGTTTGGAATATGGAAACAACATCTACAAACATCTGATCATATCAAATACTTATATCTTGCTCAAAGGGTTCTCTGCAAGGGAGTCATTGTTGAAGCGAACTAGGAGATGTGTCAAAGCCATTCCCCATTGCCTTCTCCATTGCATCGAGGTCCACTTCAATACCACAAAATGTCGATAAATCTTCTTGAATATCAGCTACAAGACATCCATAATCTCTCCCACACAAACGCATTGCCTGCGAATAAAAGAAAGAAAGAGATATTTGAGTTTGTTCATCCCATTTAGGCAGCAGTTGAAGCATGAAATATAATAATGTAAATAGCAATAATGATTGCTGTGCAAGATATTCAAGGGCGCTGATAAGGAAAAGCATCATTTAGGGGTTTGGGTTTGCTCAGAATTATTTGCAACTTAATTTTATTTGCTACAAGGGATTGAACAAGCATTAACCAAGGGATCGAATTACCTGAACACATTAAAGTATAGATCATCCAATTTAAGCAACTAAGCACACACAGAGGATTAATTCTATAGAGATACCTGATAGAGATTCTTCAACCAGCGCTTACATCTAAGATTAGGAAACTCGTAATCAGTTATGGTAACAATTTCAGAGCCATCTGGATTTGTTCTTGGACGAAGAATAACCTTAGCAGTGCCGGGAAACAAGTTCAGAAGCTCATCTTGGCGTTGAGCTCGAGTTAACGGTGTCCCTGTTTAAAATAAAAATTATATAAAACTAGACATGTACGTATTAATCCGACACAATGAAATTGAAATCCTTCAAAAGCAAAGTAAGCCCTGCAAAGAGCCTGTATAAATAAATATTCCGCGATAGTGCACCAACAATAGAATCTGAACAGGATTTTATTTTATTTTACAACTGTTTCAACAGATGGAGACAATAATTATACAGAACAAGATCAACAATCCAAGCATACATCGATGAAATTAACTATGGAAGAAGAAAAATTTCAAGGCCGCACAAACCTGAGTTCTGGGGAGCCATGTAACTAATTTCTGTTTCCCCCGCTGGCTGGATATATGGATGAGGATGGATTTAGGGTTCTCTTCCAAAAGAAGTCGAATCCCTTTTACTCTGATCTTTAACAAGTTGGGCTCCTCTTTTTCTTGGGTTTGGTCTTGTACTTCCGGGCCATCCGTTCTGTCAGTTTCTCTTTTATTCTTTTTTTTTTTTTAATTATTAATTAATAAGTTCTCAATTAAATTATAAATTCAAAGTTCTAACATAAAAATCTGACTAAATGCATAAAATAATTAATCTTTTACAATACATGCACCATTTTTGGTATAATTTTTTTAATTTCATAGCAGGTAGTTATTTAATGTTATCACAAGCTTAAAATATCTTGTTTTAACTGCATCTTCTATTGTCACCATATCATTTACTTTGTTCATCCTATATGAGCGAATATTTCAATACTAATCTTGTGATTGAGAAATTTTATTCAATTAAACTCAAGAGCGTTTACAACGTACTAGGGCACTACACCTCTCGTTGTGCACCCAAATTGCTGCATCCGCCTTTAATGCACCATTCACTTGCCATTACACTCCTTGTATATTTTTTTTGCCCCTTGGATACATGACTCCATCGATCTAATTACCGTTCAATAAGCTCTTAATCTGATGAAATTCCTTGCCACCCACAAATTTTCTCTCTTTGTATTTCAATCTCAGTTCACTTTGATGTAGTTTTGTTATCCGTTCGAGGCCTTTTGTGCATCTTGACTAATTCCAACACATGTCAACGAAGTGCTTATGCTCTATGATGAACTGGCTAACTATATTAGAAGAAGAAACAAAGAGACTAGGATAGTGGAGGGTTTTTATTTTTTAATTTTATTTTTATTTTTATAATAAGATAGTTGAGCTTTGCTGCAAATGAAGTGGTGTACAATTTTGAACTAGGTTTATATCTTCTTGTTTATTTACTTAAATTATCTTTTGTCTAATGTCATTCTACTAATGACAGCGAAAGGAGACTATAATGGTCATTCTGACTTAAGTTAAATGAGAAATTGATTTGATTTGATTTAAAAAATTATTTTTGGTTCTTCCGGTTACTGGTTTTATTTTATTTATTCAAGGGTAATGTTGAAAATTTGGTGTTTAAAATTAAATGTATGGTGAACAAAGAAGTAAAAGAGTGGCATTAGCCGCACCTTTTTAAGAATCAGTTACAACTATCATCTAAATCTTAATTATCTTTAGTAGACGTATCTAATACCCTTCCAACTAGAGACATAATTTAAGAAAGTAAATATTAGTCTACTAGAATTAGAAATTCAGCTAGGAACAAAGTTTTCATAGTGTAAATTGAATTATGTAATTCAACTAAAAAAAAGCATAGAAATATTTCTATAAAATTATTCATTTATCGAGGTAATAATAACTCAAGGGGTTTTTAGTTTTTACTACATAGATAGAAGGAAACAAGAAAGAAACCAACAGAACTCCAATGCAAAACCAATAGCCCAAACAGAAGGGGCATTAGGCCAACAACACAGAAAGATCAGCTTGTGAATTTATTGCCACCCTTTCAAGTTTATTAGAAAGAAAAGAAAAAACGGCAATCTTTAGTATGTGAAACTGAATTTTGACAGTTTTGAAAACCTTAAAGACCCGCAATGGCCAATCTTAAGTATTCATATGCGCACGGATAAGAGAAGTTTTAGAACGAGCACATGTATAACAATTAGAAAGTTCAAACAAGATATTTATCTAGCAAACTTCATATGGACCCTGGATAAGAGACAATCTTAAGACCAGTACAGGATATCATAAGGGGGAAGTTCACACAAGACACATATATGACTTGTAGAAAATTTGGATCCGGGTATCTGACCAATACAAATACTTGATCCCCTCAAAAGCAATACAACATCCACAACTGAACTGTCCGTACTAGATAAGCATTGGGGCGAGACAATTCTTCAAAGATGAGGAGCTGCATTGGTGGAAGTAGAGGCCTTCTTGTCTAACTCGTCAGGTGACACCTGAATACCACAAAACTCAAGTATAGTGTCGCGATCTGATACACTATCGGGACTGTCGCTCCCACACAGGCGTGTTACCTGCAAGACAGAAAATAGATTGTTGTCCACAATGTTAGTTTTTACTTCATTTAGGCAAATCAGCTGTGATGACATTAAAAGGAATTAGTTGGTCATTTATTGTGAGAAACCCTATATACATAATAAACTAGTGATGGATAACATTTTCCATTCACTCAAAGAGGAACGGACTGGGGTGTTGAAACTCTGATAAGGTAAAGGTAATGAGTTGGATTCCTAGCTAATAAGAATCAGTTGCATAGTGCAATTATTCAATCAATTGAACATAAACATTAATGAAATTTGTATTTGTATGCCACATATATAGTCTTAATCTGGTGTATATAGATCGGAAAGTAAAATATAAATCATAAAGGTCAAATACGCGTACATCATAGTAGTGATACAAAAGACTCCGGCAGGCATCATACGGAATGGGTTTGTCAGCGGGAGCGCCAGCGATAGGTTGTGATCTTCGACGAGGAACAATATAAGCTGCACCAGGATATCTCCTCAGAAGGTCATCTTGTTGTTCCCTGGTAGTTAATCTGGGACCTAAATAATTGATTAACACAATGAATGAACTACTGGGGATAAATTTGTGGGCTAGTAAAAAACAAGTAGAAACTTGAACCATTGGTTAAGTAATAAATGTGACATACCTGATATTCGGCCGGTGGATTTTCCTCCAATTCTTCCGGACGATCTCAACCCTACGAACATAAATCCAATTCAGAATTTTGGGAGTCAGATAGTATAACAATTAACAAAGCCCCAGGCATCGATCAACTAACCTCCGCCTGAACGGACACCGCAACGGGCACCACCAGCCATATGATCTCCGTCCGATAGACAGCCGCAATCGATGGATTTTTAAGGGTTCCTTCTGTTTTTTGAGAAAGCTATGTAATTTTACCTCAATTTCTCTCGATCTATATTTATATATACTTGGGCTCCAGTTTTGCTTAGGTCTGGGCCGCCCTTATTAAACAATAACTATTCTTTCTTTTTCAGCGCTTAAATATATATACATTTGTTATGTTCTATATCTAAATATATATATATATATATATATATTAAGAATGTAAAGAGGAATTTTCAAAAAAAAAAATTAAAAAAGAAAGAGAGAGAAGAGGATATGTACCATAACTGAATATTTTGACACTCCTAATTATTAAAAAGCATAGGAAACCAGTTTAATAGGACGGGTAATACAGTTACAAATATTAAAAATTAAAATCATACAGTTTTTTTAAAAAAAAAAAAAAAAACTCAGACCACTTTACCATTACATATACGACGGAGAATCAAACTCATAACATTTACAATGTTGGAATTATAATTTACCAATATATCACAACTCACTAGCAATCATACAAAACTATTTAATCTCTCACTCCATCTTTTATAATCACGACTCTCTCACATCCATCAGGTGTATGGAGATTTTTTTCCTTTTTTTTACCATTTTAAATAATCGTTTGTGAGATCCAATTTTTGGTGATCGTATGCCTGCATCTCGACTATTCATTCTTTTTGTCTCCGTAGTAATTCAAAACCCCTTTACATCAATGCAATAGCTAACTTTTAAACTTTAGTTAATTGAAGCTTTAAAATCAAGCTAAATGAATAAAAACTCGGGTCCAACAATTTTCTATTGTAATTTTAAATAATAGAGTGGTTAAATTCATATCTCCAAACTATTTGGATTTCTCAATTTTTTTAAAATTTTGAAAGCCTCTTTTACCCCTTAATCAAAAATCACCCCTCCAAATTTGCCTAAAACGGCTTGCAAGTCATACATTGACCTAGACCTCACCTGTTTTGAAAGCATTAATTTAAGGGAAAAGTTCACTAATGGTGTCTGGACACTTAGGAGACTTTCAGAATGATACCTGAACTTACAAAGTCATCAATGTGATACATGAACTCATTTTTTTGTATTAACGTCGTACCTAGGTTCAATTTTTGACACGGAGCCGTTAAATTTTACACGTGCGATGCACCTGAGTCACTTAATGAAGACAAAAAGACCCATTTACCCTCAATTTTTTCCCTCTTCTTTTCTTTCTTTCTTTATTCTTGTTCTTTCTTTCTTTCTTTCTTCTTCTTCTTTTTTGGTTTCTTTATTCTCTCATTCTCTCCTTGCCATCACCACCGCTTTCGGAGAACCCACCATCGAATATGTAGGAAGAAAAATGGGACACAAAGCCACTGGGACAGTCATATGATCAACATATCAAAACTACAAGTCCATCGGACGGTCCCAACTTCACAGATCATAAATCGAACGATCGAAATGTAAAAATTCATAACTAAATCATACGATATCCAAAAAATACTTATAATATATCGAAATGATCATATTGGAATCTAGAATCTTAAAATGCATAGAAAATGTATTTTTGACCCCCAGAGGTGGCCGGAAAGGATCTACCCAGGTCCGGTCCTTCTTGGTGCTTGTTCAGCAAGTTGAGGCGAGTCTAATGAGCCAAGAATCAAGAGGAATAGTGATCTGTAGCTCGAGATATTGAGATAAAACTCAAATCGACCTTAAACCGCTACTGGCCTCCCGCCGCCGTTCCCAGCCATACCTCAGCGCAAGGCTGCCACTGGCGGCTGCGCAAGGTCGGGTCGAGGGTGAGGGAAGTGGTCTGGTGCCTTGAGGTGGTCTGTGGAGCGAGAAATCAAATGGAGAAGCCGAGCTCTGTTTTCGGCTGGTTTTCAGACGAGAGAGAAAATGAAGGAGACGATGAACAGTGCGGCTATTGAAATGGGAAACCCTATTTCGGGAAACTTTCCAAATTTTTATATACCAAAATGGAAAAATCTTTTAAATGTCATAACTAATTCAAAAAAAAATTTCGACGAGCTCTACAACTTTCATGAAGGAAGTTTTCCCAAATTCCGTACGTATAAAAAGTCGATTTCTTGAAACAAGCATTTCGACCTTTTTGTTAAAACAAATTGTTTCGGAACTTTGATAATTCTAAAAAAATGAAATACTTCGAGTAATATTCGTGCAAATGCACATTATTCATTCCACACAATTACACGAAATGAAAGTGGAAATTGCGGTTATTACAACAGTGTCATAAGCAAACATAAGGCTATATGAGCTGCAGCCTAGACAATATTTTGGGTCAAAAACCATTAAGTGTGTGTGTGTATTTACTCTCAGCCCATACTAGCCTAAAGGAAAAAAAATTATCGATAGGAAGTTGCGTACTCCCACAGCAACTCGCTACTCAATAGGGCAGTGGCTGCTTGAACCTAATCCAATTGAATACTTCCACAAACTGCCGTCGGAAATCGCCTTGAACCTAATCTGGTTTGGGGATTCCTACTTCACAGGTACATATACTCTATCTTTCATCTTCAATTCTTGCCGATTTGGGGAAATCTCGTGAATCCAATCTCAATTTCGATTTGGAAAAATCCATGAATCTATTCTAAATTCTGATTTGTGTGTTTCGATGGAGGTTAGTGGCTGACTTGTTGGCGGTTGTTGGCTTGCTGGTGCGTGAGATTGTTTGAGTTGGAGAATTGTAGTTGCTGCTTTGATTATGGGTATTGAGTTTCTCGACTTTTTTGATTCTTTCCAACTTGACCATTTATGTTTTGAATTCCTTCGTATATCTTTTTTGATTCTGGGTACTTACAGCAAATGTATGTCTGTAGTTTATAATTTACAGAGTTTGGTTTTAGGTCCTCTCCGTTGTATGTTTTGATTAAAAAAAAATAAAGTCATGAGGATGAGCCTCCCACTGGGTTCCAAACCTCGAGAGAGATAGAGAAAAAAAAAATTGTGAACTTCTAATTAGCCTAGACGACTCTCAGATCCTGATTTCGCCACCGGTAGAATTGCTGCCTCTTTTGATTTTGGGCTGTCGTTATTCTCACCAATGGGTGCCCCAAAAAGACGGGACCAAATCCAAGAAAATTGTGGATGCTGAGATCGTATAGTGTATAAACCAGCTTCTTCCCAGAATTCTCTCTCTCTCTCTCTATCTCGCGAAAGAACCCTAAATCGCGTTGCGGAGCCGAAACTACATGGGTCAAGGAGCATCCCAGCCCAAGAGTAAAAGTTAGTAATCTAATCTATCTAGCAAGCAATTTTGCGTACCCATGTTTAATTTCTCCGATCTGTAGGCTTTTCAAGTTGAATTTCGAATTGTTTGTGATGCTAACATGAATTGTAATGACTGATAGGGTTGACGCGTAGTGAGCGCCAAGATGAGCTTCTTAAGATGTGTCCTCTCCCTGCGACAGTTATTCGTCGTCCAAACACGAACCCAGATGGATCTGATATTCCAAGCATACCTGGTTCTAATTTTGAGTTTCCTGATCGTAATTGTGGGTCCTTGATTAGGATGCTCTATCAGGTAAATAAATTATTTTCTTCATATGTTACTACTTGCTAGGTTTCGGAGATATGATCGAATTACCGCTAATTCTATACCACTGTTAACTTTTGTCAGGCAATGAGCAGGGATAAGGACCTGGATCTGGCACAGTGCTGTCAGGAAGCGGTGCGGGATCGTTGTGGTATTGAGGTCGACCTCTCGGCTAGTCTTCCCACTAAATCATGAAGCTCTATGGACATTGTAGACATTTATTGCATTTGAGATGATGATCCCTCCATGTTAAGACGCTGTAACTCTATTGTTGTATGGTCAGTATGAGTTTCCTAGCTTGATTGCAAGGACTGGTCCTATGCCGCTTTCTTTATGTTATACTTCTGCATTCAGTTGTGAAATCCACACTCTTATTCTCTAGTTTAAGACAAGCACAAATAAAAACAATCAACCACATCAAATTTTCAAACGATTGTTTTAAACATCAATCGACAAGACAGAGTTTTAAGACATTAGCCACTACTGATCTGTTTCGTCAAATAATTACTTTTACATGCAAGCTATAAAGGGAGGGAACATGTAAATCTTCACAACTGATCAAGCCTCTGTTGGGGATCTTCACATTCGGACGCAAGTAGTAAAATTTGAGTCATTAGCTAGCTAACGGAAGTCGAGTCATTCAATAACCTTTCAGGGCAAACCTCAAGGCCACAGGTCTCAATCCTTATCTTGGACCATTCAGGGCAATTGCTCCCACAGAGGCGTTATAACTGCAAAACAGAGGTGTTTAGTGCCAGTTTATTTTGTTCATGGCCAATTCCTAGCTGCTCATCCCATTATGCAGCTAGTGGATGTATAAACAACACTAGTGATTTGAGTCATCATTCGGCGTTTTGGTTGGCCTAGAAAGGGACTTGAATTAATATCATGTGCATAATGTTTCTTGTGTAATTAAGGGAAATAGACCCTTCGTTTTGTCTTTGAAAAGAAAATCTGAAAGCATTTCCCATCCAATTTGAGCAGAATTAGCACACAGCAAGCACATGAACAACTTTAACTAGAGAGATCAATGTACCTTGTAGAACCGTTGAATCCATTCCTCACAAGTAGGGTATTTCTGCAGAAAATACTCCCGCCTAAAATCATCAGCTGATCTCGGAGGAGTTCTGGTCAGAATAACCACAGCACCGGGAGGATATTTCTTGACAAGCTCATCTTGAACTTGAGTAAGACCTAATAATATACAAGCAAGAATATAGTAATTGAAGAGTGCAGTGTTGAGGATCTAACATTCACAGTTGGTTTTGTCAAAGCAATATTCATAGAAAGGAAAACCTATCTGTGTCACAATGTCACTATATACATTACACAAAGAAGATAACCCCTAAATTAACTTTACAATGACAATGATATCAAGCCCCAGCCTTCATATTGATAACCAGTAATTGAATGAGAAAATAGAATGAGATGCTTACTCTTTGGTTATTGGGAGGAAGAGGATGATGATTCTGCAAATGGTAAAAGCAACACACTGAGCCAATTAAGTATATGGATTCTCATCTATCTTATAAATATCCCAAATTACACCCGAAAGAGAAGACAAAATCACTACCACAAGTCCATAACGAGTATCCAAAGTTGCAAACCCCGCACATGAGAGAAACTAAACACGGAATTCTAAGCTTACTAACCTTCGGAACGGCGACTAGAAGAACCGGAAAGACCCATGAGTCGATGAGGGTTTCAAGGGTTGGCCTGGAGCTAGCTTGGGTGCTCGTCTTCTTATGCACTGTCTGTGTCAACAACCAACCCAACACTCTTGCTTATTTATTTGGGTCTTGGGGCTTCGAATCACTGTAGAGGCTTTTTTAGTGGAGCAGATATGAGACCAATAACGTTATATTTAGAATTTGGTCTCCATAGTTTTTGTGGAAGAATTGTAGTGTTTGACCCAATATATTGAGCGGGCTATTTTCTTAGGAAATTGGGTTAAACATATCAGATTAGCTATTCAAGTAAATCAATATTTTGTATTCATAACATCAATGAAAATATTGTGTGCATTTGAAGAAGATTCACGAGTCCAAATTGGGTTAACTAGACAAGATTTCATATCTTTGAGAATGTCAATCTTTTTAATTTGTTTTTTGTATTATATCTTTCAAAGATGGCACCATCAAGTTATAGAGGAAGGAGCAATTAGTAATTGCTTCCAATTTAGTGTTGGTATTGGTGCATTATCAGCTAATCTCATCAACAACGGCACTCAAAAGATCAAAGGCGGTTAGGGTGGCGAATCTCCATAGCCATGGCAGCGATCCTAGCCTATATTAAGAATGATAGTCGGCGAAATTTTACTTCCAGAAACACCCAACAGTCTAATTTAGTGCAATGTAGACCATCAAACCGCTAAAGTAATGTTTTAGCTAGCGCAGCAGAGACATAAATAATGTCCAAGTAAAACACCAATATATCATCAAAGTAAACAACATTTTCAACACTATCAAACGCCCCTTCAAGAGATTCCTGGAGAGAAAGATAGGCCTCAACTAGTAATGGCCTGCAAGTGATCGACAGAAATTGATGTCACAGCCCCTTATGCCCCGATACTCTTTGGAACAATCTGCTGAGGTCAAGGTATTTTTTATCCTCAAGGATATTGGGTCCTCCTATGGCTTTTCTGTAAATATGAGACCAACAGGGAAATAAAGGTGTGACCGTGTGAGCCCTGAGTTTAAGAACAGACATGCCTTCTCCTCATTTTAAAATAATAATCAACTTCAAAATGAGGTGTGGATCACCATCATTGTCAAGCTCTGTACCCTAAACCCTAGAATTTTGTAGTGTAGAAAAGAAATACAAGTAAACGACGGCAGCCAACAATTAATGATCGACATCTGTCACTTCTAAGACAACAGATTGTTGATATTTGACAACCTCATTAATTACTGTATTGGTTATTTGCTAGCATGTACAAACTTACTGCGGTAATTACTATATTTGTTACTTAGTAGATCTATATCTACAGATGTAGATATAAAGCAAATTACATGGAACGAAATCCAAATTTCAAATGTATATGGAGAGATACTACCTTTACTGGCTCTGACATTTCCAATCAAAGGGATGGAATGCACTAGCTTTAAGCTCAATACTTACTAAAACTCTAAAAGGACCCGAGTATTCTAATATATATTATGTTATATGTGCAGATAAACTACATACTAATTAACATCATTTACAACTTTTTCGGGTAGCATGTGGTACACAGATGGACAAATCACAAAAATATATTTGAATATCCAAACAAATTTGATCCATCACGATTTGAGAACTGGACGAAATTGTATGGAGGAAATGTTTGCGTTGCATTTGGAGCAGGCCCTCGAGTATATACTGGTGGAGATAAGGAACCACCAAATATTTTGGAAAAGAAATCCTATAAAGTACTAAAGTGAACCATTAAAATGCATCATCTACCTTTTTGGACAAATGATTTAATTTTCATTTCTGCCAACTTCAATTTGATCGGTGGTTCAGCTAAGAAAAAACATGGTGACTTAGTTGAAATTTGAGAAATTTTATTCGTTATACAGTTGATACCGTATTTGCTTACCAATCTCGCAATTAGATGTGGAACCTCGGTTAAAACAAGAGAAAGCAATCAAATCTATGTGTTATTCATAGTCCATAGCGATACTCTAGTAATGACCAATTTCTACCCACCGCAATGCTAATATTTTTACCCAGCTCAGGGTAAAAGATGAGAACTTGTAATCTCTCTCTTCTTTTTCTCGCTCCCTCTGTCTCACTCTCTCTCACACAGATACTTGATCCTCTCTCTCTCTCTCTCACACACACACACAGCACTACTCAATCGTTTCTCTCTCCTCTCTCTGCTCTCACTCTCATCAAACCCTCCCTCTCATCCTCATCCCACCTCTCTCTCTCTCAGAGTTCTCTCCTAGTCTCTCCTCCAAATGGCATTTTTCCATTTCCTAAGAGCCGGAGGCCCAATTTTTTCAAGTTTTATGAAAAAGAACAGATCTGTTCTTTTGAAAGCTGAGGGGACGGAGAGAAATGTTTTGGTCATCAAGTTGAATCCTCGTGTGAATGTCTCTCCGGCTGAGATCCGGAGAGATTTTGCTCACACAGGTTTTAACAAAACCCTTCCCTTCACCTCGAAATGGAAGTCTGAGGATTACTCTCTGTCACACAAGTTCACCGTCGGCTATGCATTAGCCAACGTCGGGATGATTTTTGCTGGTCTTATCTTTTGCTTCTATAAGGCCGGCTACTACAAAGCCCCAAGAGATCAGAAGGAGAAGGATGAGGAGTCCAGCGAGGAGCTCAAGCCAATGGAGGAGTCCGGCGAGTCCGAGTGGGTATTTTCAACGGACCGGGAAAGGACATACGCGCCCATAACATCCAAGGTCGATTTCACCAACACCCTCGGGACTGAAGAGCAGATACAGAGGCTGGTAGCTCACTCTCAGATGATAAATCTCAGATTTTCATCCCTCCTGAAGAACGCAAAGAAGATGGCTAAGGATCTGGGCAGCGTGAACGAAAGTATCAAAGCTCTCAACAACCGACTCTTGGTGATTGAGGAGCACTTGGGTGTCACTACGAGGTAAATTTTTTGATTTTGAACTTTTTGATGGTTTAGGGTTTTGGGTTTAGGTAAATTTTGTGTTAATTATTGTTTTTTTGTTTTGTTTGCAGAAGTGCCTCAAAGGATGATGATGATGATGATTGATGGGCCATGCCGGTAGACAGCGTACTCTTTATTTTATTTGGAATTAGTCCTTTTAATTAGACTACTACAAGACTAATGGCTTAATTAAGTACCGATCAACTCTTCTGAGTGATTTTTTTTCTTTTGAGTGATTTTTTTTTTTGGCAAATACTCTTTTGAGTGATTGATGATTACTATATTAGAGAATGTGATTTATATATTAGACTGCTCTTTCTGATTGTCATTTTAATTTATCTGTGTATGTACCAGATAACTCAATTATATTTCTTTTTTCCTTTAGATTATAGTAATTTGTTATATCAGTGTTGCAGGAAAACTGTAAAACTATAATTTGTTATGTCGAACTAGGTTGCTTGATCTAGAAAATGGTTCTCTACGTTTATCATCATTTGATCTTAGGATTGATCAAATTGGCCGTTCAAAATTGAGAAAAGTGGAAGTTATTACTTTAGACATAAATGCTACTTTGTGCCACATGTCCTTGAGTTGTTAGTTGGTCCTCGATTTGAAAGTTGTATCTTGAGTTAATTCTGTAAATCAAAAATGAACAAATTTTTTTTTTGCCCTTTAGGTAATAGTGATGACCATATTCTTCATTTACAAATGTGGTACAATCTCGATCATGGATTTTTCTAATTTACTGGGTAGCAGACCAGCAGTGATATGTAGCTATCCTATTTCCTTAACAAGGGGAAGCAAAGCTGGAGTCAGCCATGGTGCCCCGAAAATTGCAGAAGCAATTTCATGAAAGCACCCTGGACTCATATGGCATGCCTTTTCTCTCTGTTTATATATAATAGCTGACTCTATCTGAAATACAAAAAGAAGGCTTAGTGAAATGAGCTCATGGACAAATGTAGAATAGCTATGACATATCAAACAAATAAAACTTTGACAAACAGGGGCTACCTAGCTTAATTTACACGTTTTCATCCTTTCTTGTAGGGTTTGATTCCCGTAGTCTTTGAGCAAGATACCATTTGCGTGTTAATAAAAACAGGAAGGACTACTATAATGTCTGGAAAAGCCAAAACAAATCAATCTTATTGCAAAGGCTGAGAAGTCTAGGAAGTCAGTTGGTCCGAACCTATGGATTTGAGAAAGGTCTCTTTCATCATTAGTAGAGACAATGCTGCTCCGTCCGACTTGGTTCAATTAAGTCTTATTATAATTTCTGGCAAAGATGAATAAGAAAATAAATTAGCTAGCTAGTGTGGATGAATAGTTGTCAAGAATGGGACATTAGTAACGATGGGTGACCTCGATAATACGAAATTATTCATCAAGTTGTAGTTACAATTTCTCATATATTTTACGATTCAAAAGCGTTAACACCTAGATTACTTAAGAGAAGAAAAATGTAAGATTTCGTTTACGAAGGCATGTAATAAGCCATTTACATAGAAATATGACGTTTTAATAAATTTCTTGGGCCCTCACGTTTATGTCCGTAACTGGCATAACATTTTGATCAACAGTAAATCTCATCTACTGCTCATGATAAACCCTAAATTATAGAAATCAAATTCCATTGTAACTGTTTCAGTATATTGACTTGATTAATTCATCCCTTTTCTTGTTTTCACAGTAAACTAGGACCTTTATTCATATTGTCAAATCCAATGTACGATAGCCTAGCTAACTAAGAACTAACTTCTGATTAACTAATTTCGTTAATGTTAAAATTAACTGAACCAGTCCAAATTGTCAAGTTCCCAACAGGACGAAAAATTCTCAAAGAAAAGGAAAGATTAAGGGAAAAAAAAAAAAGAAGGAAAAAAAGACGGTGTTCGTACATGACAATTAAACCCTACGTAGATGGCTTCGATTAATACAGTTCCTTCCGAAAATCTTCCGTACACCCCAAACCCTATCCATTTAGTTGCTTCCATCTAAACATACATATATAAATTCAATTTCCTAAGCAACCTTCCTAATCGAGATACCTAGCTTGCTTAACACCGCCACCCCATGGATCCTCCTCGTCCTCCTCCTGTCCCTCCTGTTTTGACTCCAAATCATTTGTGGCAAAGATGAATTAGAAACTAAACTAGCTAGCTTATAGTTATGTTCTAAGTATCAGTTTGCCCTGAGTCCTGTATACAAGGAGTTGTTTTGTACTGGTGGATGACCAGCTCCCAATATCTTTCTAAATAATATGGCAACTTATAAAGTCACACAAATATGAAAATACTATGCATTGGGAAAAAGTAAAGAAGAGGAAAAAGATGAAGATGAATCTCTTATTCAAGTTTTAGTCACAATAATTAGTTCTTAACCATTCAAAAGCTAGGGTTACCATTTTGATCAAGGTGAAGAAATATTTTACATTCCTTTACTTATTTTCAAATAAATGAAGCTTTTAGGCTAGGGAAGAAAAAAAATCGATGTTTAAGCATCGGTCATAATACTATATCACTGTTTGGACTAGTCGAAGAAGATGTCCTACCTAGAAATAAGTATGAATGTACGATACGTATGTAGTGTTAGTCTGTTAGAGTCTAATGTTCAAATAGTGTTGAGATTGAAAAATTTACATTTAACAAGACACTCTCTTTAGATGATATTTGGGACATGGATTTTACTCTCTCTGGTTTTCAGTGGAACGTAGAGTGAAGGAAAATATAAGATAAATCAAAGGAGCTGTTAGCTTGAGACCCATCTCAATAATCTGGTCATTAGTCATATATATGTTCACAGGTAAGTACTTCTAGATCGAGCTGTAGATGAGCAAAAATGGAACAAACAACCAGGTACTTTGAAAATATAGAAAAATATATATGGCATATTAGATGTAGAGATGTAGTGTTGCAATGTACCCACACAGATAAGGGAACAATAATTACGTTCGAATAAAGCCAGTGGTGTATTTTTCCCATCTTGAAGGTCATCATTGGGGATTTAATTAGTGCAGATTGACTCTAACATGATATTTGATACCAGTAAAATACTCTCTTAACTGGGGGTAACTCTAAGATTATAGTATATGAATTAAACAGACTAGATTCCTCCCCTTAAATCCTAACCATGTCATTGTATCTTTTAGGTTAAATAGTTCCATTCCAATTAATTACCCCTTTGATTTATATCTAAAACCTCAGCCTTTTCCACATTCCCAATTTATAATTAAATTCTATTGTCAGCTTGGTAGCATTTGGTAAGAACACCTTGCAAATTTATTTACTGTATCTAGCAAAACTCAACCTCAATCCCAAATCGTCTACTCACTGCTGCAAAGGTCTATGCTTGTCATGCCCTACACATAGGCCTAGCTTTTGCTATATAATACTAGGGTATGATTACAAATTTTTCATATATCATTCAGATCATGAAAGTTGGAAGCATGAACTCATGTCTGTAATATTATTATATAATTCTTTCTTGTTGTAGGATCATTTGAAATTTCTCAGCACATGCCTGGTAACACTTCTTGCAGAGAGAATAGCTCAGCCGGGGGAGGTGAATTTGTTATTTACTGTCTCTATAGTTACGGAAAATTACCAACGATAACACTATTGTCTCTACATTTAGAGCATCTCCAACAATAGAGTTAAAAACCAAAGTCATTTGCAAAATTTGGCTCCCCTAGTGTCATCCATATTCATTCATATTTTGCATCTCCAACCATCTTTAGTCAAAAGCTAAAGTCATTTCATAAATTCATCACATGCTGTTGGGACCCATCTCAATTTATGTCTCACCACATATGGCTTTCGTTCTATAATGTGTAGTCATTTTGACTCATCTTTTGACTCAAAAGCCAAAATGACTCTATCTTAGTTGTTGTTAGAGATGGTGGATTTTGATTGGGGGAGCCATTTTGACTTTTGACTCTATGGTTGGAGTTGCTCTTACGATGAAGTATCATTCCATTGTATTCTAAGTTTTGTTGTAATTCATTTACAGACTGCTGCTCCGATGCACTCATTGTTGCTTGCAGTATAAATGAAATTTGCAATCAAGATCCATTACATTTAAGGGGGTCATCTAGGATACCTTGATGGTTTGATGTATGCCATAACATTATTTTTATTTTATTTTTATTTTTAATAAATTAATGTAGTGAAAATCTATTTAATTGAATAACAGATTATCCACTTAAATGTTGACATGTGTGATTTTAAAAAATAAAATTTATTATATTAACAACACATTGTATCTTGATATATAATACTGTTTAGAAACATGTAACATATATTGTTAAAATAATAAATTACACCTAGTAAAACTAAAATTACTACATATGACCACACTTATTGTGGTTATTGTAATTGAGTGATCGAAAATCTAAATATCATAGTTGGACAACTTTTACCAAATGGAGAGCATTTTCACAATACTGAGTACTTACATATCTTTTGGTCTAATATTAATTTTACCATGTTCACAACACAATTGTTGGCATAATTGTAAAATGGTTAAAAATCTTGTAAATAATGCAGTTTTTAAAGTAATTGCTACAAATAGAACAAAAGTGAGCATTTTTACATCAATTGTTGGGGGTCGTGTTAAAATATGTAGTCATTGTAGTAATCATTTCATTAATGATAAAAATATTAAAATTTACCATTATGACAACAAATTTGTTATCACACTTGTTAAATTATTCATAAACTAGTATATTAGTTTATGTGGAGTAATTACTATAAATAGAACAAAAATTACCGCTTTTACATCAATTGACTTAGATTATGATAAAATGCATGGTCATTGAAGTAATAATTTCATTAATGATAGAAACATAAAAATTTACCTCTCTAACAATACATTCGTTGTCAAAATTGTTAAACAGTCTATAAACTAGTACATAGGTTATAGGTGGGGTAATTACTACAATTAGAACAAAAAGTATCGTTTTTATATCAATTGTTGTAGTTTTTGGTAAATTACGTTGACTGAAAGTGATTATAAATTCAACGACGGAAATTACACAATATATTACTTTAATTACGTAAGGGAGAACTTCATTACCCAATGAGGACATACATGGTTTTAGTCAAGATATAATGGTTTACCTATATGACAACACATTGTGGTAATATTTGTAGTTTAGTTCAAAAAGCAATAGTAACAAGTTGTACGTGAAGTAGTTACTACATCTATAACAAAGATCATCTATTTTTATATTAACGGTTCTAGTTGTCATAAAATGCATATAAAAGGAATTATATTTGGTTAAGTAAACTATTTATATATAATTAATTAGTAATAAAGACTATTTAACTAGTACTAATTTTGTGAGTTAGAAAGTTTTTATTTTTAATAGGGAAAAAGATGTAATTTTCAGTTGTGTAATTGTCAATTGATAATCAAGTATTAATCAAAAATTAATTGGCTAATGATAAAATTAATTAGTAATAAAGACTATTTAACTAATTGTAATTTGGTGAGCCTGAGTTAGAAGGTTTCTTTGTTAATATTTCTTTTAGAAAGGAAAAAATGTAATTGTCAATTGATAATCAATCGGCTAAGGGCTAATCAGGTTACCAAGTTTTAGATATTTTAGACCATTGGATATACTAATCTAATGGTTCAAAATATTTAATAGAATAGGTGTATGACAAACATCCAAGTACCTAAAAAAATTTCTACATGTTAAGTATAATTTTTTTCAATATAAGCGCAACAAGTTCAAAAAGATTTGGAGTTCGTAATCAATAAGATGAATTTAGCTGCATAAATTGTTGGACTCTTACCTTTGCTCATTGTGCACCGCATGCAAATTAATTTATGGGCATATATATATTTTTTTTTTTTGGAAAAATTCTCAAATAGTATCTGAACTATGGTCCAATGCACATTTTGGTACCTAAATTTTCAAAACTATCCTAATGGTACCTGAACTATTGCTCCGTTTCTCCATATGGTACTTCCGTCAAATGTGCCGTTAAATTTGCCTATAAATATTTTTTTTTAGAGATGAATGTCATCCAATAAGAATGAGCCACGTAAGCAAAGTTAACGGCACATTTGACGGAAGTACCATATGGAGAAACGGAGCAATAGTTCAGGTACCATTAGGGTAGTTTTGAAAGTTTAGGTACCAAAATGTGCATTGGACCATAGTTCAGGTACCATTTGATAATTTTTATCTTTTTTTTTTCTCAGCTAAATTCATGCTAATTAGAAAATTGGCAATATTTTTTCTTTATTTTTTATTACCCTGATTTTATTGACTAGACATGAGCACTATTCAGACTGAGAGTTTTGATTAGTTATGTGACATACGACTGATGAATTAACATAAGACACGTTACGTTTCAGGTTTCACATATCAAACCAAAATCTTTTTGGATCGACCTAGCCTATTAATCTAATAGCTGGCTAATAGATTCCAATATCACATTTGTTATGTTTAAGGATTCATCTGCTGCGATTTTAGTAAAATCTAGTTACTTTTGCGGTTTTGCCATCCTTTTGAGGTGAACAATAGCTTGTTTAAAGTGTTAACCCATTAACCAACGGTTCATGCACCCATTTAGAAGCAGAGAGCCAATTTTACTAAACTGGCCTTAAATAACTAAAATTAACAGCTTCTTACAAGAATAGATGTAATTAAGTAGACTAGACATACTGCGTCAAAAGTTACTGTAGAACAATTTTCCTGATATTTCTGCACTCGTTCCAACAACCCTAAACCCTAGCCATATTACTTGGTCCAGAGGATCTGATCCTGTTGTCCTCTTTGATAGAGAATCCTGCTCCAATTTTTACTTTGGTCTAGAGGACCACTGTCATATATATTGACCCCCTACCCAGGGATTCAGATAAGTTCTGTTTTGTTTATTACATTTCATTTTCAAAGCTTTCCCATTTTGGTGCCTGGAAATGCAGCTCAGAGAAAACCAGGGTAGACCTGTGCATACATTAATCCATGAAACTGACTTCGGACCTAAGGCACTCTTATAGTTGGTGTCTCAAATACTTATCGATCTCTAAAGATAACCATTGAAATATACGAGCATAGATCTGGAGCTAGATTGAGTCCGAGAAAAAGGAATTAGAAACATGCAAATCTTAATGATCTTAGCTTAGATATCAAGTTATGAAGCATTATAAGAATCAGAATAACAGTTTACTCAACAAAAATTTCTTCATTTCTTCATATGTAGGTCAGTAGGTGATATTGGGGGTCCTCCGATGGCCTTTCTGTAAATATGAGGCCAATATGGAATAAATGTCTGAGGTGTGAGCTTAGAACAGACATGCTTTCCTCATTTTAAAATAATCAGCTTCAGAATAAGGTGTGGGCCACCGTCAATGTCAATGTCGCTCTCTGTCCCCGTACGCAACCTTTGCCACTTTGCCCTCTGCGACAAAACAAACTTTTTAATTTCAATTTTTTATTTTTGAAATCAAAGGAACAAATTGAGCCTCATCTCATCACTCGATCCATAAAACCAAAGGAAAAACAAAAGAAGGTCATTTGATCCAAATGTTCAAGATAATTCTCAAAATTTGTGCCGTAGTGTGTGTACACTGTATACTGTGTTGGTAGCTAGGGCTATACAAGTGTAGGACATGACAGACCTGAAGGAAAAGAAAAATAAGGCTACTCATGAAAACAGACCACTCCTCCCCTAAACTCCTAACCATGGAAACCCACTAGTGTCATTATCTTTCTGGTTATATAGTTCTACTCCAATTAGTGCATAATTGATTTATAACTAAAATTCAGGCTTCTAATTATCCACCGCTACAACTAATTTTACTTGGTCTGATTGATAATTAGAGCACAATTATAAGCTAGCAAGCTAGCTGGTTTAGTTTCTTATTCATCTTCACCACAAATTACAATAAAACTTATTTTGAACCAATTCAGACAGAGCAGCATTGTCTCTACTAATGATGAAAGAGGCCCATAGGTTCAGACTAATCGACTTGATACACTTCTCAGCCTTTGAAATAAGATTAATTTGTTTTGGCTTTTCCTGACATTATTGCATTAGTCCTTCCTATTTTTATTAACACATAAATAGGATTGCTAAATATATGAAAAAGAAAAAGAAAAAGAATATGAAACAAGATATACCGATTGAAGCCAGCTAGCTAGCTCGCTAGGGTTTTTCTGGTACCGTCTCCCACGTGAATTTGTCGTCCGCTGAGCCATTGCACAGACTCTCTCTCTCTTCTCTTTCTCGCCCTCACCCTCACTCTCACACAGTACGGTAATACTGGCTCTCTCTCACTTATTTCTGCTCTCACCGTCTCCAACCCCTCATTTCATCCTCATCCCCTCTCACTCTCTCTCCTTCTCCAAATGGTATTTTTTCATTTCCTCAGGGCTGCAAGCCCAGTTTTCTCCAGTTTTTTGAAAACTAATAGACCTCTTGCTGTTCTGAGATCAGATAGAACTCAGGCAAGAAAGGGTCTCACTGTTAAACTAAACCCTTCTCAGAATATCTCTCCGGAGGAGGTCCGGAGAGAGTTTGCAAAGGGAGTTCTTTCCAAAAACCTTCCTTTAACCCCAAAATGGAAGCCAGATACGGAAATAGACCTTGCTCAAAAGTTCACTATCAGTTATGCCGTTGCTGATATAGCTTTGCTTTTTATAGGATTAGGTTTTTGTTTTTGGCAAGCAGGTTATCACAAGGCACCTCCTGAAGAGAACTCCGGCTCAGACTCGCTGACGAAGATTTCCGGCAAGCCGGAACCCCAGAAATGGGTGTTTTCAATGGCTAATGAAAGGACATATGCTGCTGTTGCTGCCAAGATTGATTTCATTAGCGCTCTTGAGACAGAAGAAGGCATCCAGAAGCTCTCTACTCTCCTGAAACAAATCAAACCGGATGTTTCGTTGCTGAAATTGAAGGCCGAGGATTTTAACAAAACTATTGAAACATTGGCCAAAAGTGTGGAACAGAGGCACGACGAGCTCTTGGATATCAACAAACGGCTTACCGAAATTGAGGGTATAATTAAGGGAGGCAACTCAGACAAGAAGAGGTAGATTTGGGTTTTATCATTCTAATGAAGACCTAGCTTGCTAGCTATGATATTACTGGGCTTGCAAATTGCTTTTGTAGTTTTGGGTTTTCTTTTGCTTATGTAGTAATCGGGTTTTCTTTTGCTTATGTAGTGGTCTGAAACCAAAAAAAGAAAACACCGTTTTTGTTTCCATTTACCTGGTTTGTTTTCTGTACTGTTTCTATAGGCAGTGGACTTGTTTTTCCACATCCATAGAAGATTGTTCCTATTTGAAGCAATGATACTACATGTCAAGACTCGCTTGTTTAATTTGTAAAAGCTTAAAATTGAAATGGTCTGCTTTCCGACTTGAATCTAACAGGCAGGAGGAACAATATAATTAACCCCATGCTTTCAGACTTGTATATGCAACTCTATCTCCCTCTCTCTGCCTTTCTTTCATATATTCTAACATTATCCTGTGAAGAGTGAACTGGTCAAATTAGAGGCACAAATTGAGTCAAAATAAGGAAAAGGGAAAAACCCAGATCAAGTCCGAGGAGACCCTTCACTTTGAAAGCGATTTTACTATTCCTCAGATCAATCATTTTCTTTGTCCACCAAAGATGCAAACATGTTTTTAAAGCTTCAAGTCCTGATTTTCATTAAACTCTTACATTTAGCTTTTAAAACGTTCATGGCTTTTCTCTGCCAAGTTATGACAATGATTAGGGACTAAGACTGCCAAGTTTTTACAGTATTAGCGTCTAAGGCTCAAATAGTGTTGCCGTTGAAAGATTTACATTTAACAAGACAATTTCTTTTAGATGTTATTTGGGACTTGGGTTTTACTCTCTGGTTTTTCACTGGAATATATACCGAAGGAAAATATAAGAAAATTCAAAGGAACTGTTAGCTTGAGACCCGTTTCAATAAGCTAGTCATTAATTAGTATAAATGTTCACAGGCAAGTACTTCCAGATCGATTTGTAGATGAGCAAGCTTGGAACAAACAACTTACCACCCTTGTATATAAGATCATAAGTAATTCTTGATTGGAATAAGGTTTAAAATTTAAAAATCTAGTTTCCATTGGACGTTGGGAGTTTGATTTTGGAATTTTAGTCCCTTTCATAGTATTAGCTTAAAGCTGTTTAACCCTAGTCTCCAACCACAAAATACACTTTCACTTTGATCACATTCCAACGTTCAATCAGTTGGCCATAGATCCCGTCTTATAGGCCGGAGATTCAAGCTTATAACCCAAGATTAGGAAGAGGGACAACAGAGAAAATTACCAACAATAAATCTACTCTCTCTACAGTTACGATGAAGTATCATTCCAACGTATTCTAAGGTTGGGCGTAGTTAATTTATAGACCGTTGCTCCGGTGCACTCATGTTGTCTGAGTAGAAATGAAAACTGCAATCAGTATCCATTACATTTTGAGCAAAGTATGATGTTTCCAAAATAAGCGCAACAAGTTCAAAAAAATTTGGAGCCCATAATCAATAATGTGAATTCAGCTGCATAAATTGCTGGATTCTAACCTTTACTGGATGTGCATTGGGTAAAGATGAATTTATGGATATATATATATATATATATTTTTTTTTTTTCAGCTAAATTCATGCATGTAAATACTGCTTTGGATCTCTATTAATTCATACAAGCAACCAAAAAACTAAATAAATTCATGGATGTTCATAATTTCACAGTAGAAATTAATTGGAGAGTTGAAAATATTTTTTCTTTATTTGTTTATTAACCTGATTTTATTGACTACACATGAGCACTATTCGATCTTGGGAGTTCGAATTCGTGATGTGACATATGACTGATGAATTAACATAAGACATGTAACGTTTTCGGTTTTATATGTCAAACCAAAATCTGTTTAGATCGACGAGAAATACTTAGGTAGGGCACTCGCACCGCGTCACATATACGACCACTCAATCAAGAACTGACAAGTGTGAATTTTTCCTCCACGTCAGAATTGATGGAAAAGCCTCCAAATTCGAAAATTAAATTCAATCATCCCGTCGAGAATTTTAGCTAAATTAGAATTTCTAGGTTGTTTAATGACTTTAATCAGGGAAGGGCAAACACAGTCTCTTTCTCTCACCCAATTCATCGTCTTCCCTTCCCTTCCATTTCCAAATTCACCAAAATCAACCTTTCTCGACCCTTTACTTCATTCTCATCAGTTGGGTATTCTCATTTTCTTGCTAAACTTTTGTTCTACTTCTTATCTTCCTCAATCTTTTCTTTTTTGCGAGCGTTTCGTATGAATGGGGTCGAGACGAGAGATGAATATGAGTTGAATAAGGGGACTATGGAGATGGGTTCGTTTCGGTCTGGAAATTTTGAGGTTTTGGAGGTGGGTTTTATTGGAATATAAATCATTTAAAGGTTTGGCAAGTGGCTTTAATTGGGATTCAATCTTGGCATTTCAACTGCTTTGCCTTGGATATGGTGCAGTGGCAAGCTGCATGGAGGCTCCTTGTTCGGTTTCAATGGGATGTTGCTTGGTTTGATGGTTGAATACTTGAATTGGAATTGTATGTCTCTTTAAGGCTTCCTTGCTTAGTCGTAGCGATTTTTGCTTACCTTTGTCAATAAAAAGTGCTAGCATTTTGAGTTCAGTAACCTAAATAAAAAAAAAATTGATTTCAACTTCATATGTTATCCAACTTGATGAGGCTGTAATTGTTTCTTACGTTGTAAATTTGTTGTTTCATAGAGTTCAATTGGCTTGTAAAGGAATGGAGGATAATATTGGAGATGATGAAGACATGTTTGGAACTGATTTTGATTGAACTTTTTCCCCAATCTGTGCTACATGTAATATAATCTCTGTGAGATATGGTTTGGAAAAGAAGAAATTAATTTTGTTGATTCTATTATGGGTATAGTAGAAAACAATTTTTGAAACCTAGTTTATGAGACATGTAGCATCCAACATTTCATCTTGTAAAGGTTCTGACTTCTGTTACCAACATGTGCTGCAAGATTGTGTCATTAGGTTCCATGTAACTTCCCAGTTTCTTTTTAGTTAAATGTGTCATTAACTCAAGATTGCTGTATGTATATTATTACACTCAATCAATGAATATCTTTCTTAATCCTCTCCCAAATCTTTATTCTTTGCCACAAACAACATCGACAATAGAAATCAATCAAAGAGAAAATGGAAAGTGAATTTGGCAACCAGAAGGTCCAGAACAAGAAGCCAAGCCAAGCTTGACATGATCAGATTCTGATCATTGTAACTCAATGATATTTGAAAGGCACGTTCTATTAAAAGTAAATGGAAGAAAATGAAAAAAGGTGCCAAATGAAGCTTATGATTTCTTGTCAATGAAACAACTAAATTTATCACAATATAGAATCACTTTGTGCTAAACTTCACTATAATGAATCATAGTAAACTATTGGTGAGTGATAACATTTACACAAAAATCCTAATGTACTCATAGTGAAACAGAGAATCTAGGTAGAAAAAGCAAAGCGGAAAAGGAGATGACACAACCAAAAAAATGTGTGCCATCAGAGGATTGAACTTGAATATGAATGGTGGTTTGGAAAGGACTTGTAGCTTGTACAGATGGTGGCGAAGTAAAGGTACGTAGTCACTCTCAATTGTCAGTTGTGTTCGAGTAACCAATGCTCAATGTGCTTTTGTATCTCCAACTGTTGTCATATGCAAAGCTTCTTCTAAATCTGCAGCTTTCTCCATCTCTTCGAAATGCTTCCTTTCCTTGTATTTATGCACCCAGAGTAGCATGAATGCCAATAGTGGTAGTCCACCGAGTACAGACCCAACAATTATCCACGTTTTTGAATGACTCTAATTCTTTCCCTGCATCAAGTTCACACCAGCACAGAAAATCAGGACAAACCAAGAACAAAAATTGAAACTTTTGGCATGGCTTCCATAGAACACTACTTGCTATTTGCCTTTATCCCAAGGATACTACTATGATCAAAACTACTTGATTACAAGAACCACTCATTCAAGCACCAAATCATTCACAATCACAAAGACTGTATCACTTACGTCATGGTCATATCAGTTTATACACAACATCTTATACCAAATCGAAAAGGGAAACTTTATTAATCACAATTGACATAAAATGAAGAAATTGTAACCTTAAGACTTGTCTACAAGATTATGAACAAACTCATCAATTCCCTACATAAAGTTCACACCAGCACAAAATATTAGGACAACCCAGAACAAAATTGAACCCAAATATTCGTAAAAAAGTGAAGAAATATGAAAATGAAATAGTGAAAAGACTAACCCTGAATCAAATTGGCAAGCTGCATTTATTGAGAGGAGTCTTGCACTGATCAAATTGAGCAAGCAATTATGGGTATCCGAACCCAACAAGAAATGAGGCCAGGTCTTTAAGAAACTAAGCTGCCCAGTACACACTTGCGGCCCTAACAATCTCCGCATGAACAGTCCTCAGCCTATTTGCATCAACCAAAACTCTCACTATCTATGCCTCCATCGCCTCCGCCATCATCGCCTTTACCAACTGCTTCTTCCCCGAGTCATAAGGCCCCCAATTCCTCACCATGCGCTCTACCATACTGATGAGGATGAAGTAAAGGGTCGAGAAAGTTTGATTTTGGTGAATTTGGAAATGGAAGGGAGGGAAAGACGATGAATTGGGTGGGAGAAAAGAGACTGTGTTTGCTCTTCCCAGATTAAAGTCATTAAACAACCTAGAAATTCTAATTTAGCTAAAATTCTCGGTGGGTTGATTGAATTTAATTTTCACATTTGGAGCCTTTTCCATCGATGATGGTGTGGAGGAAAAAAAATTCATACATGTCAATTCCTGATTGGGTGGTCGTATATGTGACGTGGTGCGAGTTCCCTACCTAAGTATTTCTCTAGATCGACCTAGCCTATTAATCTAACAGCTGGCTAATAGATTCCAATATCACATGTTTTGTTAGGTTTAAGGATTCATCCGCCGTGATTTTATTAAAATCTAGTTACTTTTGCCATCCTTTTAAGATTAACAATCGCTTGTTTAAATTGTCAACCCATTAACCAACGGTCACATTTAGAAGCAAAGGACCAGTTTTACTAAAGCGACAGTAAATTGACCAAAGTTAACAGCCTCCTATAAGAGTAGATATAATTAAGTAGATTAGACATACTGGTCAAAAGTTACTGTAGAACATTTTTCCTAATATTTCTTAGTTTCTGCACTCGTTCCAACAACCCTAACCATATTACTTGGTCCAGAGGATCGGATCCTCTTGTCCTCTTTGATAGAGAATCCTGCTCCAATTTTTTCTTTGGTCTAGAGGACCACTGTCATATTGACCCCCTACCCAGGGATTCAGATAAGTTCTGTTTTGTTTATTACATTTCATTTTCAAAGCTTTCCCATTTTGGTGCCTGGAAATGCAGCTCAGAGAAAACCAGGGTAGACCTGTGCATACATTAATCCATGAAACTGACTCTCTCTCGATATCACATTCTTTCATGTTAGCCGCCAAGATGTAATGTAGCTTTGTCCTATTATTGCAGATTTGCAGGCTACACTGTTCAAAATGAAAAGACAAAATGAGTAAAAGACGCTTCCCAATTTCTATCATTGCAGAGATTTATGCACCAAAATGTGAAACCACCTCGTTCTGAAAAGCCCTGTCTCTGCTCCATCTCCCCAACTTTCAATCCCCACCATCCTTTTCATTTTCAGATTCAACCTCTTTTCATTTTATAACCCAGTTCAAACCTCACTCCCTCATCCACATCTCTACAGCTAGCCCTTGTTCCATTTTCAGAGACCAACAGGTCCTCACCATGTCCTCAAAATCTCTCAACCCAAATGCCAAACCGTTCTTCCACTTTCCGTCCATCACGTACACTAAACCCCTCAACCCTAATGCCAACCCATTTCACATTCAGACTTATCTCTGCAACCCTTCTTGGCAGTGGCGACCATTTATCCGAAAAACTCGTAACAAATTAACGATGGATAATCTTCCAAGAGTGAGACAGTTTTCCCGTACTATGAACCATAATATTCCGGTCAGGCGTAAGCATCATGTCGTCTCTGGTCCTTCCGTTCATGTATGGAAAGCCAAGCCTGAAGAGCACAAGGATCAGAGGAACGACAAATTATTGGAGAACAAGAGGAGCATCAAAGCGAAAGACATTCCTTTTCCTTTATGTTCATCTGACCAGAAACCATTTTGCACCACAGTGATGATCAAGAATATTCCCAATCAGTTCCGGTGAGTACTTCTTCCTCCCCATTTAAAACGCAGAATATACTCGGCGTTGTGGGCATGCTTTTGACTTTTTTGATCTCTACCTCCGTTTATTTTGCGTGTATCAGCGAATTGACCGATGGTTTTGTCGCTCTTTTGTCACTTATATTCTGTGTTAAACATGTCTTGGCCCCTTCATGCAATACCTGTCTTTATTTGTACCATTTACATGCTTGTGTTTTCAGTAGTATTATTATATGATTCGCAATAGTAATCTGGATTAATTACTGTTAATTAACATTTGCAGGAGGACTAATTTGGTGACCATATTGAGAAGCCACTGCAAGGAGGAAAACAAAAAGTCTGAGTACAAATCTGAGTTCGATTTTGTGTATTTGCCAATGGATTTCCAGTGAGTTTACCCTTTCCAGGCTCGACTGCCAGTGATGAAAACCTCAAATTTATTAATAATGTCTTGCATGTATGTATGTGAATTTTTGATTTTGTGTATGTTTAATCTCATGGCAGGCAATACTGGGAGAAGAAGAGGGTTGTAAATCTGGGTTATGCCTTTGTCAACTTCACCAGTTACGTTGCTGCTTTGAGGTTCTTTCAATACTACCACAACCGAGAATGGAATGTGAAGCTTAACAACAAAATTTGTCAAGTTACCTGCGCCAAAATCCAGGTTCACATTAATATCTATTTTGAGGATCTTTTAATTGGGTTCATTTTTGGTTAAAAGTTCACTTCAGGTTTGTAATGAAACTATGAAAGTGATGGATAGATGATTTGCCTCGTACTAGGAATTCGTTTTGTGAGGTCTAGTACTTTTTATGTTTTGGTCAAGAAAATCTAATACCTCAGAAGCTTTTTTTACATGTCTTTCACTTAACACAATTGTTTAGTCATTGTTTTGATGCATGTGTTAGATGTAAAAACTTGGCAATTCAAATGTTCAGTGATTGATCGGTCATCTCTGTGCTTTGCTTCATTATCTTCGGGTTTTTGTAGGGAAAGGAAGCTCTGATGCGGCGATTTGAGAACAGTGTGTTCTGGTGCCACACCGATATGTACTTGCCTGTGGTTTTGGAACCAGCCTGTGATGGTGAGCTTCTGCCCGACCTCATCAACGTTGGACGCCGTGTTTGTGCACCTTCGAGGAAACGCAGAACAAAGTGAAGAAGTGATCTTCAATTAGTACTGGGGATGCTGCATAGAATGGAGAAGCTGAGCTTGTGATGTTAGTTAGGGGTCATGGACTGATGTTGGATTTTACTGTGTTTCCTATATCTCCCTAGACGTAGTAGAACTTCTGGGGAGAAAAGGAAACGTTGTCCTTTTTCCTTTGTTTTCTTCATGTAGTCTAGTTTTCCGATTTGATTTGGTACGCTGTGTTTTGATTGTCCCCCTTGGTCAAGTATGGCCATGCTTGCAAGGTCATAGTGTTGGTCTGGGGTGAATTGGAAACATGGTCGGTGTGTGTTGTCTAGGATGGTGGAGGATTTTGGGAATGTGCAAACCCAAGAAAAATGTATGCATTGTATACAAATCGGTTCTTTTCCCGTATTATCTCTTTAATTATGCGATTTTAACTTTGTTGTTAGATTATTTTAACTTATTCCACGTACAAAAATCAATGAGACAGTTTGGCCGAGTGGTCTAAGGCGCCAGATTTAGGCTCTGGTCCGAAAGGGCGTGGGTTCAAATCCCACAGCTGTCAGAGATTAATGTTTTTATTTTTAATTTAAATTTTTTTTAGGGAATTCGAAACGGCAGCGTTTCAGCTGAATTAAAACTTAAAAGCTGTCACAGTTACAATACTGGCCCAAAAGCTTGGCGGGGAAACTTCATGCGAGGGCATCGCTCTTGGAATACATTGAATTCACAATTTCACAGTAAAGATTACATTCTTCCAGAAATTTGAACACTGGATTATCAGACTAATAGGTACAAAATGATATAGTAATCAGGCCTTGAGTTGACTACTTGAGAGTTGAGAGGGTAATGATGCCAAGAACAACCAGTAGAGCATACCCATAAGATTTTATATCCAATTCAAATTGCATACCAGGTATGTAAAGCAATCTCTACTTATCAGAGAGGGAAGAAACTTTCATTTTGATCAAGAATTAATCGTATGCACAAGATCAAAGGATTCTGAACAGTTCTAGTGCTATAAGCTATATAGTAGGCGTCAAAAAACAATCACACGTAATGAATGGTCATGCTAGCAGTAAAAGTTCAGCAGCAAATGCCATTGAAGCAGTGGGAATCTACTTATGCACTTAAAGGAAGACACAGATAATAAAACAAAGTTAAGAGGATAATGGGCATAGACAAACCACTTCTATAGAACAATTTCACCGAATTGAAGTCATCAATTTTGATTTAAAAAAGTTCAAAATCTTACTGATCATACAGCATTTCCTATAGTCTTTGACAATTCTTGGAGATAATGGAGCAGTGGCTACACGCATATTGAGCAATAAAAACTAAATAAGACAAAAGAATGACCATAAAAAGATGAGCATAATTACAAAACATGTGATAGCTTTCCCAATTTATAAAAGGAAGGGAGTGAATTCTGAAAACAATTTGAATAAGTCATCACTCATCAGCGGTTGATTCATTTTCAAAGCATTGCAGAATAGTTTCAAATCTTGATTCCATGGTGCGACCAATCATTAACACTCCTTTGAAGGAAACCGAGTTCACATTCATGAAGAGAGTTACAACACATCGAAACGCATAATAAAAAAGCAATCCCAAATGCATTTCCATTAGTGAGAAAACAACTTCATTAACTCAAAAGCAGCATCATCGATTCCACTAAATAGTAATACTAACCCAATACACAAATCGAAACAACAGACTCCATGATCATCAATTACAAAAAGGATCAGAACACAATACGATTACTTAACGAGCTTTCTTCTTTCCAGCAACAGTGACCCTCTTACCCTTCAAAGTCCTGGTGTTGTTCTTAGTCCTCTGCCCTCTACAAGGCAGACCCTGAATATGCCTTATCCCCCTGTAGCACTGAATCTCCTTCAATCTCCTAATGTTCAAAGCATTGAACCGCCTCTGCAACACACACACACACACACAAAACCCAATTCCATCAAAACCCCAATCACCAATATAAAATCATACACTCTAAAAGAAACCAAATTTGAGAGTCTTACCAAGTCTCCTTCAATCATGTACTTGGAGACCTCCTCACGAATGATAGTAAGCTCTTCTTCAGACAAGTCTTTGGTGACCTTGTTCTCCATTTTCAGGTCGTTCAGGATTGTACGTGCTCTGGTACGCCCAATTCCATGAACGTACTGAAGAGAAAACTCCACCCTCTTGTTGTTTGGGATTTCAACTCCGCCAACACGCACACATTTGATGCTTAAACCACCTACCTGTACAAAACCCACAACACCCATAAACCCTAAGCCTCAGTTTTGAGCTTTGGCCCAGAATTTGATAAGCAGGACTGAAATGGAATTTAGTGAATTTACCTTGTTTGGGATTCTGACTGGGAGTGAGAGAGTGGTAGAGAACGGATTAGGGTTTCGGCCGTTGCAGACTACGGAGAGAGACGGTGCCAGAGGCATTGCCAGGGTTTGCGCCATTTTTCGAGCTCAGAAATTCGCTACTTGCGTTTGTGAGAGACTGATAGAGTTTGTGGGTGGATGAAGACGATGAGGTCGAGCTCAGCTTATCCTTGATGAAAATTCGTTTTGTTTTTTTGACAACTTGACTGGCCCAATCCGTGAAGGCCCAAACGGCCCAAAAGCTACCATCAAAATTCAAATTCCTCTCGTTTTTTTTTTTCTTTCTTTCTCTCTCTGTTGCAAAAGTTGATTTTCACGTTCAACTCACGTTTGATTCATTTTGCATTCAACAACCGACGTATAGGGTTTTGGGTTGATTTGGTGATATTAAATGGCCTTTTGGTTGGTCAAGGTGGGCATGTTCATTTCCACAAATGCTGATCAATTGAGCCTTTAAACCCCAAACCATTCTACAGACCTTGATGCCCAATTGCCTATAAACCTCAAACCATTCTTCAGACCTTGACGCATATGAACCAAGCTTAATCTAATAGGAGCCTTGAAAAGATCTTAAGTAGTCGCAACTGATGACCAAACTCAATACAACATAAGGCAATCAGAGGATACGAGAACATCAATGAATTGTTAGTTGATGTAAGATGGTCTGCACTAAACACAATGTCAAAAATGCATAGGTCCAGTCATAACCCCCATGGAATCTGTCACATAAACGTAAGGGAACCAACAACTATCAAGCATATCCAACATTTTTCACCAATACTAAGAGGCCTATAACACCAAGATTCCTCTCAGAAGTCGGTTGGATAATTCGGGCAACATCGCAAGAGATGAGACACATGGATACAACACCCTATTTCTCAGAAGTAATCCATGATGGGGCATCAACCGTTTTGTAAGTACAAGAAATTGAAGCACAGAAAAGTAGATTAAAAGTCCAACTTCCAAAACTCAATCAGAGAGGAACATGAAGCTTTCTTATTTTTAACATGCTTGGTAAAATGCCAATAAAAATGACTTGAAACATCAAAAATTGTAAAAGCAGTCGAATATTGCATCCAAACTGAGCTCCTTTTGAAAACCCCCAGCTGAATCCTGATATTCACTAACAACACTGAAAGAAGTGGCTATTTGTTCCTCGCTCCAGAAGGAATCCGCTCACCAGCTTTCCTGGTCCGGGCATTGGTCTTGGTGCGCTGTCCTCGGCATGGCAACCCATCATTATGTCTTATCCCTCTGTACGACTGGATGTCTATCATTCGTCTAATGTCTTTCTCAACAACTGCCGCCTGAAAGATCCAGAAACTATGTAAGTGACACAGCCATACAACTAGTGCTTCAAGAGAGGCATGGAGAGAAAGAGAGAGTTATACCAGTTCCCTTCCAATTATGTACTTGGAAAGTTCATCACCAAGAGCAACAATTTCTCTTTTAGTCAAGTCCCTGGCAAGTTTGTTGTCCATGTGGAGCTCAGATAGGATGTGGCGAGCCCTGGCTCTACCTATGCCATGTATGTATGGAAGGGCGTACTCAAGGAACTTGTTGTCTGGGATATCCATTCCTGCTTTTATACTGATGCATTGGGTGCGTGTCCCACGAAACTGCAAGTACAAACAGGAGTTCAGATGACAACGACATATTAATCTCTTCTTTCCAACTTCAAATACCAATGATCATTGCTACAACTAAAACGAGGGTCACGACCATCAAGACATTTGCAATTACAGTAAAAAAGAGAGCAAAATGATCAGCAGTACTGAATTAACTCAGATCTAAAACAACAATTGTGAAGAGGCACCAAAGGGAATTAGCAGGAGTAAGATTGATACAGTAGTGGTAGTATCATGAGTACTATGACAAAAACAAAACTACCCATGTTGGTTGAGTGACAGTAGTAGTACAGACCAGATCTTGAAATTCAACTATGTCGACTTAGATCATCAATATTTTACAAGCAGCAGCTGGATTCAGTCCTACGTGCCTACATATACAGACAACAACGCAACATTATCGTCGACATTTGTGTTAGATGATGAGCCTTGCACTGCCTACATGGATTCATTTCTTTTTGTTTGATTTAGCATTTTGATGCGCTGCTGCTACAACTACCGAGGGGATGCAATCATCAGTTATGATGCCATTTTGAAAATGAAACATCTTCGGCAGCCCTGAATCCTTATGTCTAACACAGGGTTTTTATCAAAGTATCACATTCATTCTGCTATTTCTTCTCTAACTCTAAAGTCTAACCTTTTATAATCTCTTCGCAACCTCGGTCTTTCTATGACCTAATCATGTAAATGATTTCCCATTATTCAACGCTAAAGATGCCTTTGGCTCAGTACTGCACCTATTTCTAGCTCTGCCAGTCTCGATGGAAATTTATATTCGATCTACATTCAGCAGGGAAAAAGAACACTACTTGATATGAAAAAGGTGACAAACAATTCAGGAACCAGATGCCAACAACCTAAACTTACAACTTGGAAGCCTTCATTTCTACTTTAGATACAAACTTCATTGAAGTAAGTAACCTACAAGTTCAAAATGAAATGAAATGATAGAGAACAAATAAAACCTATGCCCAATCAATTGCACACGAACAATTCAGACAAAACCCAAGTGCATCATTTTGCTTGTAAGCACTGAATTGGCAATATTCAAATGATCCACAGTGATAAACCTCAGAGCCTCTAAACCCCTAAAGTCCAAGTCTAAATCAACTGCAGAAGGAATCAACTTGTTAACTCACCGGTAAAGATTGAAGGAGTCGACCCCCAACATTTGAAGCCACTGCGCGTAACCCAAACATCAATGACCAATTGATTGTTGGATCTTCGAGCAAGCAGCAATTCCCGAATTCAGGTAGAATTAGGGGTTTTGACAGGCAAATTGATTCCACCGTTCTATTTTCATTTCCCTTTTATTTGGGCCCGGCCCACTCCACCTTCTATGCGTCCAAAACTACAAAGAGTACAAATGCAGAATACATATTTTCAAGAATTATAAAGTTTTTTTTTTTTTTTGGGTCTGATTCAATATAATTCAGGTCATTTGGCCTCATTCTAATGCTCTATGTACATATATATTATTATTGAATAAACAAATAATAATGACAAGTGAGGCCAACGATACTCAAGTTTAGAGGTCATCATTTGGCCTTTCGGCCCTAAGTCTGTCCGGCTGGTAGGGCCGAAGCGTAACATTTTCTCAAATAGGGTAGGGTATGGGCCATAAAAATGAAGCCTGACCCAGCCCGGCTCTTAAAGCTGCCCAATTAAGCTATAATAATAATTATTATTATTATTTTTTAAAATATGTTTCTCTTTTTTCTATAACATAAAACTTATCTCTTTCTTTGTAATTGATTTCTTAAGCTTTATTTTTTTTATTTTTTTTTCAATAACAATTAATTTTTTTCAATAACAATTAATTTTAGGAGATAGTTAATTGAATATAACCACTTTAATTAATATTTATAAATGTTATAAGTTAATTCCTATATATATATATTAAATATGATCAACAAAAAATAATGAGTCTTGTATTATATATATAATCATTGAGCCACATTTTGAGGAAAAAAATAATGTTTTTCTTTTTGTTAAACAAAATTTTAAGGCATTTTTTGGCCCTATTTGACCATATTCGGAAAGCCAGCCCGACCCAACCAAATGAGCATTTTTGACCTGACAATGTGTGTCTTGGAGAAATTGAGCCACATTTTCCTACTTCGGCTAGGAGAAACCGAGCTAAACAAGGAAGGAGGGGCGGCAGACTAACTAAATGAAATCTAAACGAGCTAAAACTTTCAAAAATAATTCTAGACATCCCAATGATCATTTCTTATGAGGAGTTCCAGAGCTATTTATGAGTGTAAAACCTTCAAACAATCAGTCCAATTTTTTACAGAAGCAAAACTGGAAAACTGGATCTATAAGGAGTCCAGCAGCATTTCTGGCCCAACAACATGGAAAAAAGCTCTGAAAATTTGCCACGATGATCTACACTCATTGTGGATCATTTGATATGAAGAAGTCGAAGGTCCATTGTGAGTTCTTGGTAGAGATATAGCTGCAGCAAAATTGGGGCAGTAAGTGCTTAAACCTAACATTCCATTAGTGTTTAAGTGCTCAAACCTAACCCATCATGATTTGTTTAAAGGTCAACCACTATGGCTTGGTAGCCTATATATAGAGGCTACAACAAGTAACAAAGGACAACACAATTCAACAACAATCTCTAAGATTATCCAAGCCTCTCTAGAGCAATCCCTCTCTAAGAGCAACTCCTCTCCTTCTCTTACCGATGTTCAAACTCCAGTCCTAGTCTTCTCAAGAGCCGACTGTCAGTGCCACCAAATCCTCTGTCAATGTGCTTCGGTCCTAGTCTCCTATGGAGCCGACTGTAGTACCGCGACCACAACGGTTACGAAACCAGCTAAGTAAGGGTAACGCTCTCGCAAACCAGCTAAGTAAGGGTAATGCCCTCGCAAACTAGCTAAGCTAAAGTCATGCTTTTGCAAGTTCTCCCCACTTCCCAGTGATTTTCGCTCTGCTAGATCTACGACATCGAGTATCGATTGTGTGATATTGAAGAAGCTCAGCAAAAGTCCTCATCACGAAGCACAAAGAATCCCGCGACTGGGTTGGTGCTCTCCTCGTCTACAGTGGCTCAAAAGAAGTTAGGTCAAAGGACACCCCCGACGACCGCACCCGAACGGTGCTAGCACGCCCGCGTAAGAAAAGAGACTGTTGACCAGCTGCAACAAAACTGGAGCAAAACATTTTGGCACGCTCAGTGGGATTACACTAGAGTCTTTTTGCATTCGTTCGCCATCATTGAGATGCCAGGGGAAAATCTTTACCAAAAGAAATTCCTAAAGTGAATAGATGGCCAATGTTGCCACCATTGGCGATACTGCCATTAATGATGAGTTTATGCCTATTCCCATCCGAGAGGGGGCAAGCGTTGAGGAACAGCTCGCGATCATCATTGCCAACATCGAGAGGCATAAAGAAACGTGAGCTAGGGACATGGCCAGTTTGATCACAAAAATAGAGCAGAGGTTTCGCGATTGGGACCAAAAAATTGAGCAGAACGCTTGAGAAGCTAGTGTAGAGAACAATTCTATAAGCCTTTCTTGAGCAACGACAAACAGACCACTCAACATGCCGCGAACATCACATCTGAGTTCACGACCTTACGCAAGGAAGATTCCAGCTTGGCTAATTCGCATCAAGGCGAATTGGAACGTCAAAAACCTGCACGCAAAGAGGTTATTTCAAAGACTGACTTGCCTATAGGTGTCAATCAACCTAATGGCCTCACTGGTGAATCACAGCCTTACATAAAGACTACTTATGGAGAAGAGGATCAACAAGATTGTTCTTCCGACAAGAAAATTGTCTCTAAACAAATAGCTGACTTATCCACTGATCAAGCCAAATATGTGGTTACTGTTCAGATGCAAGGGGAGCAAGATATGGCCCATGATCATCCCTTTGATCAAAAGAAGAAAATTCATGATCAATTCAATTGTGACTCTGCTACTGGACGTCATCATGACCATACAAAGGGTCAAGGGCAGGGCCCACCGTATTATCATCAATCTAGCCTTGGCCATGCTGTTGGATGTCATGGTGAAGATGGTCAAGTTCATGATCAACTTAATTATCAATTAAGTTGTGTTCTACAGAAGCCAATCTGTGGCCTTATTAATCAATTCAACTTGAAGTTCTTTATATATTCTTCAAGGCCAAGCGGTGGCTTTGATATATGTGGAGGGCACATCTACAACCCACGTTGCATGAATGACCAGAACAATTATTCTAGTGGCCAAGTTGTCATTCGCGACTGTAAATTTGAATATCATCAATACAAGTTAACTCTTGTTTACAATTATCCAGCTCCAAATTTCTTGCAAAAGAAATTTTTCTATGATACTAAACAGTCCATAGAGGCGTCTCAATATGATGCATGGAAAGAATATAGAGGCAAACAAATATTTGATATGCCTATTTTTGAAGAAGAGATCGATTCATCGAATTTTGGTGATTTTGATGCTGAGCCAATCTATGATAAATATGATGATAATTATTTGATTATTGGTTTCAAAAATCTTATGCAGGAGTTCAAGTTATGTGAGGCCCTTGATCATGAGAATTTAGGCCAACAAGTGGTCATCTATAATAACCAATCTGTGGCTAATTCTACAAAGATCATGTTCTATGACATGGTAGTTGGTGACAAAGCCGATCTTGGGACACCGTCATCTCCAAAATTGCAATTGAAGATCATGCTTCACCAACCAATAAAGATACTTGGGGGGCAATATTACTCCTTCTATGAGCCAAATTACTTCCACGTTTTTGATGCGAAGTATCTCTGTTCTTTTCCTAAAACTCTCACAAGAGAGGTTTTCATGCTATAAATTTTGATACATCGGAGCATGGAGTTAAGCATAGATGGCCTCCTCCGTGATCTTGTAGAGGCGGCGAATGGTGGAAACACTTATTTATTTCTAGCGCTATTGCCAGGGATTGAAAAATCTGGATGTAAATCACACAACTATTAAGAAGTTGAGGTTGGTAAGGGGTTGTGAATCATAACGGAATAGGTGAAGTCTTTTTTGTTAATATTGGCCTAAACTCCTTATCGGTGCCTAATTCAGGTCCCTTAAGGTTAAGGGCGGCTTTTATTAATACTTGTTGAACTGTCTTCATACTTATGACCTTTCTCATCTTAGTAAGTATAGCCTATGTGAAATGGTGTCTAGAAAGGGGACAACGTTCATGACAGTTTTTTGAATCCAGAAGTGCATGCAAATGGGCCTAAACCACTATGTGGGAGTAGCTCATGCCAAAATGGATTCTGCCTCTCTTGTTTGCTCTCCCCCACCTGGCCATTTCAGTAAGGTTGCCCAAAGGATTTGAAAGAAAATTTGTGTCTAGGTGACTATACTTGGGCCGTATGTCTAAACCTTGATTCACAATGTCTTATTGAATTCAACTACTTATTAAAAAAAAAATACAAAAAGAGAGTTATGCGTCGCAAAGGACGTAGAGACTGGAGCGAGTATCTGCGAGGCCATGAGTCAACGAATGTTCGTGAGGAACATTTTCGCCAAGGCTATTTTGGCGAGCACTGATCACGTGAAGGGGATTTCGCTGAGTGGGCTCCGCTTAAGCCTCGCCAACAAGCTTCGCCAGAATTTTTTGGTCATATTCTCAATGCCAAAATGGATGGGATTAAGACTTTGAGAGTCTTAATCTTACATAGGGCCAATCCCTGTGGCCTTAAATAAATTTATCAAATTTTTATGGAAGCCTACTCTGTGGTTCCAAGAAATATCATAGCAAACTTTTATGGAGTCGTAGACAGTTTCTTCGCATAAGACATGGGGGCAATTCTAGTGTTCCTACACTCGCGAAGCCCATTCATGAAGGCCTGTTTTTGAGGCCTATAATCATTTCTTCACTACGCCTACCAACACTAGGGGGCAACACTACACTATACTAAGCTGAGTCAACGGCTTTGGAAAATTTTTACAATACTAAGCCGAGTCAGTGGTTCTGAAAGAGTTGAGCTGAGCATACTAAGCCGAGCCGTAAGAGTTAAGGCTGAGCTCAAGGGAAATCTGAGAGCCCGTTGTAGCCCCCCATCTACTGGAGTAGTAGTTGTAGCCACCACCTCCCTCGGAAATACTCTTCATGTTACCGAAGATGTCCTCACTGTGCATGGGGAACAGAGGAAGGGTTTGAATGTCCATGTTCATAGATCCATAACCATCATAGTTTCTCATCTGCTCGTTAAAAGCAATCATCACACCAGCCGAAGAAGCAGATGTAGAAGATCCTCAGGTTCCCAATTGGTACCATTACCATTATCAACAAGCCCTGATCTCTGCATGGGCACATGAACATCCGAAGTGATCTTCTGCTTCTCCCGAGCCCTATGGTTCCTGAACCAATAATAGACGTTCTTGCTCTCGATATTTCCATACTGTTTCAGCTGGAGACAGATCCTCTGAATCTGCTCTGTAGTTGGGGACCTAACTCCCTTGTTGTAGAAAATATCATTGAGGATTCTTATTTGATCTGTAATGGGATTCCACCTAATATTGGTATGCCTGCAAAGCCTGTTAGCACTACTCCCAACTGCTTTGTTGCTTCCTCCATCCTCGGTTGGTTGCTGGGTTTATGGTTCCATTGGTAATTAATGGGTTGAGGCTGTGCAAGAACTGAAGAGTGGTGATGATGAGTAATTAAGAAAGATTATTGTTAGAAATATTGGGAAGGACTGAAGATCTTAGAAAGAAGGACTAAAGTTGACAGAGAGGTGTTCGTAAAAAAGGAAGGGTATTGTTGAGGATCTGAAACTCAGAGGAAGGTTTTTTGGAGTGAACGTTCCCATCTCCAGAATGCACCTATTTATAGGAACATGACATGCAAATCTCCACCCTTGGATGGGCAGTCAAAGAGTCAAACTAAGTGTCAGTAAATCTTGATTAAAGTTGCCCTAAATTTCAGAAATGGAGGGATTATTGGCACGTGGGGGAACCGAACTGTTTTCGAGGAGGTAACTGTTCCATTGTCAATATTATCTTCTCATGATGGAGTTTTCAACAGTTAGTTAATGCGAAGTTAAAAACTCATTAAGAAGATAAAACCAAGAGTTTTGAGTTGGGGCCAGCAAGTGGATCCAAAATATAAATATTTTCTCAAAACCCTGGCCGCGAGGCTCCTTTTTGACGCGGAGCATATTTTAAAATTTCATATTATTTTCAATATGCAACTATGAAGGTCTATATTTAGGGCCTTGCGAGACACAATCATTAGCTTCTCACGGATATTTGAATATCAAGATAAGAAAATATTATTGTATTCATAAAGTGGCTTTGCAGTCAAAAGCAATACATTCATTACAAAGCCAAAAGTGGCTAAAATACAAAACAGGAATCTTCAGATATCTTCTGAATCTTTCTTCAAATGGAAGTAGTTGAGAAACCAAACATCGGTTTGAGCCACGCCATTATCCCAAGGAGGGCCAGACTTCAGGGAAGGAAAAAGAAGAGGAAAAAGAAGATGAACGGAACCCCCGCGCCCCCTTCAAATGAAGGGGTAGAGGAATCCAACGTCGGGTTGAGCAGCTCCATTATCTCCGGGAGGGGTAGAGAGTGAAGGAACAGAATATTGGCTTGAGTCTCTGCACCCCTTTTAGCCTTGGTAACCACCATTAGTTGGACGCAAAGTATAGGAACAACCATTCTGTAGCTTGAACCTATTCCTTCAAATAGTACATCCATTCTCATCCCTCTAAGATTTTGTCAAGAAGAGAGAAGGGGAGAAGGAGGTGAGAACCAAAACCCTTTCCATGTAAAGGGCACAACACGGGCCGAGTCCAGAAGGAAGGAAACAGAGAAGGGAAGACAAACCACAAGTGGCCTTCCTCCATTCCCAGTTTTCGCTCCGCGTATGGGATTTTCTCAAAAGATGATCTCGCATGATTGTAGATCCCACACTCGGAGCCCCCTCGCGTTTCTAAACCAATCTGAAGCCTGGCATTTTCCATCCAGATTTCCAGAAGGCCGAAACAAGGGGTTGCCTAAGATTACGCCATAAGACCTAACCCAGGCTTAAGATTACGCCATAAAGCCTAAAATGTAGAGGCTAAAGATCATTTCATGAGGGGAAGATTTGTGAAGAAGGAGAAAGAGAAGCAAGGACTGAAAGGCCATTTCTTGAATATTTCAGAAGATTTGTTGTGAGTATTCCCTGCCCAAAATACAACTATTTATAAGGACTTCAGGCAAATCCCCACCCTTGGATGGATGGTTAAAGAATCAAACTGATGTCAGTAAATCGAGATTAGTGATTTCAAATCTCAGGAAAAAAGGACTAGTAGCATGTGAGGAGAGAATGGTTTTCGAGAAGGCCTACAGAGATTGGCCTGTGAAGCTCAATTTCAAAACCGATGTCAGTAAATCTTGATTAAAGTTGCCCTAAATCTCAGAAAAGAAGGGATTATTGGCGCGTGGGGGAACGAAACTGTTTCGAGGAGGCAACTATTCCATTTTCAATATTATGTTCTCACGGTGGAGTTTTCAACAGTTATTGAAATGCAAAGTTAAAAATTCATTAAGAAGATAACCCCAAAAGATTTGAGTTGGGGCCAGTAAGTGGATCCAAAAGATAAATATTAGTTAAGAAATAAAGAGGTCAACGGTACTACAAGAAGAATATATATGTATGTATATATATATTGTACTAGAATTGGATCTAAAGAAATCACTACTATAATCCATAAGAGGCCTAAAGTGACCGGCTCGTAAAATCAAGCTTCATACAAAGCACCTCAACCTGGAGACCTGCAGCAAGGGTCCCGCTTTCAATCAACAAGGCTCGTTCTTCAGCTTGGGCCAAGCGGTGAGTCAATTCTTCCGAGGCAGCCAATGGAGCATCCAGTTGGGCTTCCTGCACATAGCTCATTGTTCACATGGGCCAAACAAGCTTAGAGATGTTGGATATGAGATTCTAAGTCTAACTTCTGGAGCCTTAGCTCCCCTATGAGAGTGGCCCGATCATTCAAGGTGTCACGAAGAGTCTCCATTTGACTGGCAAGGTTATTATATACCACGCGGGCCGCACGAGCTTGAGCCTCCGCGGCAGATTGGCGAGCGCGCGCCACGTCAAGATCTTTCAACAACTTCTCTATGGTGTCGAGTTGAGTTGGATTGACTGCACGCTCTCGACGAAGAAGTGCAATGGCTTCCCAGATCCTTGGGAGTTCTTCAGGCCCCACCCGCAGCTATCTTAGAAGGTTTTGAAGCTTCGCTCTTGCTAGTTCAACAGCAGTAGGAAGAGCTTCCTCAAGGATTCGAGCCAACCTTTCAAGCCTAGTGGGAGGAGGAGGTGGAGGATTCGCAGCACGATCATAAGTCACCAATGCTAGAGGGTCGACGAGTTCCTCAACTCTTGCATCTTCGTCTACATCATCAGAAACAACCTCCTGAGCCTGGTCTGACATCTCAGCCTCAAGGGACTTAGGAAATTCAATGCAAGGTTCATCAGTAGAGTGCTAGAAACGAGCAGCTCTGAAAGCAGAACCTTCGGCCTCAACGCTCGCCTCATCTATTTCAGAAATCAAGAGACCACCACTGCTCACATCATCCTCCAAACCTGGGATGTACGTCCCGCCGGCCAGAGCTTCGGCGTCAAGGACCACCTCCACGGTACAAACAGAATCTTGATCAGGTTCAGAAATGTCAGAAAGCGGGTTTGGATCTCAAGGGAAATCGAAAGCATTGGCCAACAATGGCTTACCTCGAGCTGTCTGGACGATATCTGGTACATGGTCACCCAGAGGGAGAGTCCCCACCTCATTAACCTTTTGGACCTCTAGTACCACAGGAATCTCTATCGTCATTAGTTCCTCATAAGCAGCAGAAGCCTCCGAGTGGCTTTCCAAGCTTTCATGCTCTAGGGAGTCATCATCGGAAATCGTTATTAGAATGGTTGGACCTTGCGGATGCTCTATAGATATGGGAGAGGGAAGAGGTGCCACATGGCTAGTTGGTGCTTGAACTAGCGAGAAAGTTGGCTCTTCTGCAGCTGTTAAGGATTCAACCTCGTTCAGGCGAGAGGGATCAGTGGTCCTCTGACGGACCTGTCAAAAGATACATAGTGAAGATCCTGCCTAGATTCTAAAATCTAAATAGGATAAGACAGAGCCAGAGTTTACCAATCGCATTCCCAGAGGTTCGTCATTTTCAAAACTCTCTTCGAAGAATTGTGCTCGATCGCGTTTGCGAGTGAAGACAGCAGTGGCCTGTACAAGAAAAGAATCACAACTCAAAAAGGGGGGAAGCACCAAATATACAAGTTGGTGATCGTTCTTAACCAAATTACCTCAGCGGGATCTTCATCAGCAGAAGACTCTTCCTCAGGAATCTCCTCTGCTACTGCTTTTTGTTTCCCAGCCTGAATAGAGGTTGTCCTGCTCTGGGTGGTGCGCTGCAAAATACACTCAAAGAATAAGGGCGGAGAATCGAATCAAGGAAAACAAGTGGTGAAAAAGATGAAAACTTACTGTTGCCCCAGGCTCGCGGATCTGTATCCCCGGAAGTGATGAGCGAGGATTTGGAACAGGTAGTGGGGGTTATGCTGCAGGGTTGGAGAAGCGCTCAAGAATTTGCCGGTTCTCCAGACCAGGACTACTCATGCCACAAAAGATCATGATGAAAAGTTCGTCATATGGCAGGTCCCAACAATTCACGGACACTTATTTCCACCAATCAGCATAATCATCGCTGACATCTTTGAGGGGATACATCACTCTGACCTGAGGGGGAATCACTATCAAAGTAAACTGACTCAATCTCCGCCAAGAAGTGTAGTAATTGGCAGAATCAACCAGAGGCCAGGGTACCAACTGGGCCAACCCAAATTGGCGAGCAAAGTGGTTAGGGGCATAGAGCTCGTAACTTACTCGGTCGGTTGCAAAATGAATATCCAAGCAGGAGATGGCTCGACGAAAGGCCAGGAGGGCTCTTTAGCTATGATCACGTCCACTGGGCAGAAAGCCATAATCAAGGGAGGAGGGAATCACCTAGAAAGGACTATTTTTGGGTCCGGCATCTCTCCCAGCATGTACAAGTAAATAAAACACTCGGAGTAGGGTGGAGCTCGATACCTTACGTTGCGACAAAGCCAGTTCCCCAAAAAAGAATCGACTGGAGGTTCCTTTGGAATATCACCGCGACGGAAGCGAGGGAAATAAATCTACAACCAAAAGGCAAGGATCCAGAAGGGACCACTAATGTCGGTATCAAAGGGGCGCATTACGGCTCTATAAAGGGAGCGATATAACGTACCCAATATAGGTTGCCCAAGGCCAACGCAAATACCATTGTAGAGAGCAGTGGCCAGAGAATTCTAGGGCCTAGTAGGTTTGTTGGAAGAAGTGCAAAAGATAAATTTGCAAAGCTAGAATTCCAGGAATGCGATACCTCATGTATGGTCACACTGGGTGAGGTAATAGTCACACCAGACCGGGTAGGATTTGCTGTGATGCCCCCGACCAGCCATATCCATTCTCAAAGGAAATTGAATGTCATCAAACTGACCATGCACATAGGGGTCAAAATCAATGGGCAACCCCGTGATGGTAAGAACATCCAATAGAGTTATGCTCATCTACCCAAACCGGAAATCGAATGTATTGTTGGAGGTGTCCCAGAAGCAAAGAGCGGCGGCAAGTGGTGCAGTGCTAGTATTATGGGGAAAACAGAAGCATAGATCGATGGTTTGGGTGATACCTAACGCATCCCATCGGCCAAATCTCTCGCTCGGACCTCCTGATACCAAACATTTTCCTCAGGAACGATGGTAGGCCAAAAGCCCACTTTCCTCCTTGGTCCCCAATTGCTAAAATCACCTGGCACCTGCCGAAGAGCAGCTATGGGACGACGGATGGGAAGCCCATAATGGGCCATATCATCATCTGGCAAACAATCGCGAGGTGTGGGACCCAGACCCGCTTGACTATCACCTCCACCAGAGCCCATCAGTCGACTTCTCTCCTCTCCGGTCTAACTTCTGCATCGAACACCCATGTTAGTCCACCAGGTGAATGCGGTTTTCTCAGTGATTTCATCTGCCTGATCGATAACGAATGGTTTCTTGGATGCCATTTATAGGTCGCAAGGAACACTTTTCCATTACACCTTGATATATAGCTCAGATATTTTTGGAAATTAATTTATTAGCTGGGCCAGTGAATGGCTTTAGTTGATAATTAATTAATCATTATTCCATCTTGAGAAATGGCATCTGAGGCGGCAATGAAGAGATAGCATTGCACCTTTCCCTACAACCGCAGGGCTAGCATAGTGGCCTGATGTTTATTTTTTTAATTAAACATGATTAAAACTCATTTGGTTTTAGATGTTAAAATTGCAGCAAGTATGGTGGGTTCACTTGGTCACATGTCATGATGACGATAGCCATGATTCAATCATCCTATTCAGCATCTTATTTCGCCAAGTACTGTAGGCCTTGATCAAACTTGATCTAGCCAGCAAAGCGGCTCCAAACACCTACATTTGAGAAAACCCACAGAAAGCCAGCGATCAAGGCAGATACTTGCTGCTATACACATGGCGAAGCTACCACCAAGGAAGAGAAGGATCCTCATTCGCAATCAAAAGCATTCTCCTTCGCATGGGGGGCACGCTAAAGTTCTGATCTCCTACAACCTGCCTAAGTTTCACCAATTCACTGCATACCAGACATCAGATACATTAGGGTAATAAAGTTGGCAAAGAAAGCGTCAGTTCATGACAAAGGCAATTCAGATTGTGGCATTCAAGCTTTATGGCCTATTTAGAGGCCTATATGGAATCAGTCAAGTAAATTCAATCAAGCCAATAAAAGTGGCTTTTGGAGCAACAACATTATAAGAGTAGTGCTGATTGAAGACCTCTTCAGTCAAGATGGAGACCTTTGACTTCGAGGTCTGGGGGGCAATGTTTTGACATAAAATGAGCATTTTTGACCTGACAAGGTGTGTCTTGGAGAAATTGAGCCACATTTTCCTACTTCGGCTAGGAGAAACCGAGCTAAACAATTAAGGAGGGGCGGCAGACTAACCAAATGAAATCTAAACGAGCTAAAACTTTCAAGAATAATTCTAGACATCCCAATGATCATTTCTTATGAGGAGTTCCAGAGCTATTTATGAGTGTAAAGCCTTCAAACAATCAGTCCAATTTTTTGCAGAAGCAAAACTGGAAAACTGGATCTATAAGGAGTCCAGCAACATTTCTGGCCCAACCACATGCAAAAAGCTCTGAAAATTTGCCACAATGATCTACACTCATTGTGGATCATTTGATATGAAGAAGTCGAAGGCCCATTGTGAGTTCTTGGTAGAGATATAGCTGCAGCAAAATTGGGGTAGTAAGTGCTTAAACCTAACATTCCATTAGTGTTTAAGTGCTTAAACCTAACATTCCATTAGTGTTTAAGTGCTTAAACCTAACATTCTATTAGTGTTTTAAGTGCTTAAACCTAACATTCCATTAGTGTTTAAATGCTCAAACCTAACATTCCATTAGTGGTTAAGTGCTCAAACCTAACCCATCATGATTTGTTTAAAGGTCAACCACTATGGCTTGGTAGCCTATATATAGAGGCTACAACAAGTAACTAAGGACAACACAATTCAACAACAATCTCTAAGATTATCCAAGCCTCTCTAGAGCAATCCCTCTCTAAGAGCAACTCCTCTCCTTCTCTTACCGATGATCACACTTCAGTCCTAGTCTTCTCAAGAGCCAACTGTCAGTGCCACCAAATCCTCTGTCAATGTGCTTCGGTCCTAGTCTCCTATGGAGCCGACTGTAGTACCGCGACCACAACGGTTACGAAACCAGCTAAGTATGGGTAACGCCTTCGCAAACCAGCTAAGCTAAAGTCACGCTTTAGCAAGTTCTCCCCACTTCCCAGTGATTTTCGCTTTGCAGGATCTACGACATCGAGTATCGATTGTGTGATATTGAAAAAGCTCAGCAAAAGTCCTCACCACGAGGCACAAAGAATCCAGCGACGAGGTTGGTGCTCTCCTCGTCTACAGTCGCTCAAAAGAAGTTAGGTCAAGGGACACCCCCGACGACCGCACCCAAACGGTGCTGGCACGCCCGCGCAAGAAAAGAGACTGTTGACTAGCTGCAACAAAACTGGAGCAAAACACTAGGCTTGCTCGACCCGACCCGACCCTAAGCCCTAAAATTTAGGGTAGGGTCATGATAACTCCTACTCAAGCCTATGCTCATGCATGTGATGTTCACGGTCTCCATGACAAGTGAGGATAATGATGTCAATGACAAGTGAGATTAACAAAAACCAAGCCCACGTTCTTGGAAGCGAGACTATGGCACACCAAAATATGTAGAATATTTTCTAACCTCGTGGGAATTGACTCTGAAACTTACTTCAACGAAAATTAAATTTGTACAAGACCGTGATTTTTCACCAAAAACTGTGGGCTATAGCACACTTTCTTTTGGCCAAAATTGCATGTTATTTTCTTGCCAAATTCGTGACACCCTCAAATCATGATTTTTAAGTAATTTACAACTGCCAGAAATCAAAATTCTTTACCAATTTTTTTTAATGATTTTTCAAATTCAGAAAATGAAAAATTTCTTTTAAAAAATCAGGTTGAAATATTCGCCATACATTAGTTGGGAAAGCTCCTGATTAAGAATTTTAATTATAAAAAAAAGTGTTGATTTGACATACCATTGTCTATTGTGAGTGCCCTCGTGGCAAAGTGTCAACCATGTCGAGACTTTCATTTCTTGAAATTTTTTCACGCCATAATCTTTCAATTAATGAAGCATAACTTTTGGAATGTGCTCCACTTGATGAACCTCAAAATTCTTCGGATCCGATTTTTGCTGACCATTTTCTCAATTTTCCGGTTTTGAAAAATAAAAATACGATCTATATCTTAGCAAACCGTCACTTAAATCACAATCTAAACCAATGATGAATTAATTTAACCGCGGGTGATCATAACCAAACACCCTTTAAAGTGGAAGGTACATCGCTTGGTACCTTCGGAAATAGTTGGAGTAGCTTCTTTTTGTTTACCTTTTGAAGACAATAATATTGTAAACTACTCTATGTTTAGGTGCCCTTTCTAAAGAGTTAGGCATTGTCATTTGGGGATTTCTACCGCCCTTCCATGGTTCCAATGATATTTACTGCTGCCAAAAGAAGAAAGGCAATATTATAGAGGGAAGATTATGCACCGACATAAATGAATGATTAGATTATATTAAATACATTCTTAGGTTATTAATAAAATATTAATTATAAATATCAAGAGTTGAGATCAACTTATAAGTGTTAGGTCTTATAAGTATAAGTCATTTGCACTGTTGGTGCATAGAATAATTTCCCAATGTCATGGTGGTCATTCCAATAACTCTAATCCAGTTAAAACTTAAAACATGTAGCAGAATTATACAACTAACAACTTATTGAAGAGCCAGCTACATTGGCATGGGACTAGAAGCGACCAACTGAGAGATAAAACTCCTCTCAAAGCTCAAAATATCTCCTCCGCAGCTTAATGATCTAGCCATTAACTCAGAGGAAACCACCCAGACCAAAAAAGAAAAAACTCGTGAATCAAGTATCAAGCAATATAATTTACAAGCAAAAAACATCATAAATAAAAGACCGAAGAAAGGATAATCCAATAAACATTCAACAATGGAAAACTTGATGCTCAAGAAGGTGACCATGCTTCACAAGACCTTTGATTCGTCATTGATAGGGTCACGAAGAGTTCCAAACATCCAGTCCATCCATATAGTATAATGGCCATAATTATGGCGATAGGTAGTATGATGAATGGTGTGGTAGCCAGCACCCATCACAGGCCATATTTTGGCATGGATGCAATCGTGAATATTTGCTGTCCATATGGCTTCAATAAATAGGAGCGCTATGTGAGTGGTAAAATGCATTGGCACAAGAAACAGAGCTATAACATGCGGAACTGCCTGCAGTATCCCATCAAGTGGGTGGAAAGCCAAACCTGCACATATCATATCGTTTTCCTTTGACGGATCAGAAAGTGCGAAAAAAAATGTCTACAACTTAGTTATGGACTTATGGCATCAAATCATTGATATTGGAATCAGGGATACACTTGGTTGGGTTACAATGGATTGGAAGGACAGTTAAAAAAAATAGCAACAATCAAGATGTAAGGTGTTCCAGCACTGAGAGAATGTAACAGCAGTCATAAAAGTTCCAATCCTTGATTAAAGGGGAACAAGGGGGGGGGGGGGGGGGGGGGGGGGGGGGCATTGAGAAAGAGAGAATGAACAGGCATATGCACCATCATCAAATCAAGTCTACTACACACTTTCACATACGTCATAATACTTACCAGAGAGCCAGCTAATAAAACAAACAAGACCAAGATATATGTGCATATATATGCATCCAAATTAGATGAGATAGACGTTAAATTGACAGAAGGCATGAAATCAAGTCAAGTAGTTGTCAACAACTTACCAGCAAATGGAGAGAGGGTATTCTGCTTGTTGTAAATGTGATGTATATTATGAAGCCATTTATACAGAGGCTTTATGTCATGCAACTCTCTATGCATCCAATAGATTCCAAACTCCACGATTATAAGATAAATTGATAAATAGATGAGGTAAGCAACCCAACCTACATCACTTATTCTTGAGAAGCACCTCGCCCAGCCATTTTCAACCATGTACTCCGAGAGAGACGGAAGAGCACAGTACCAAGGCATGGCCTTCATGGCAACATATATTTGCAAAAGCATGGCTTTATTAGAGGGAATGGCATCTGCAATGAGGGAGGAGATGTCAATTTGCCATGCATACAAGGGAAGACATTCATTTGTCAATTCATCATTCAAGAAAGCAAAATTTCATGAACATTCCCCAAAAAATATCTGCATCAATAATGTAACCAAAAAATATCTGCATCAATAAGCAATCAATATAAAATCTTTAAGAGTGGCAGATAGAGTCATACGTCAGAAGTACTATTCAAATACAAGTTTATACAAACATTCGAAACTCGAATGAAGTCAGAAAACAATGCCATCTAATCTTTAATGTTATCATGGTTAGGCGATAGCATAACAGGATGGGCTACTCATTTGCACTTAAGGAGAGGCCCCATTAAACCCCTTGAAGTTGATCTAGTACTCCAATCAAGTTCTCTTTGGTTAATCCATTCAAATTCACCTTCACTAGAAACAGTAAAAATAAAACATAAAAAGAGCGAACAGTTGTCGGTCATACTCATACACAGAACAAGCATCGTGGGTCAAACACTGACTCAGGTGTAAAAAAAAAAAAAAAAAAAGTGACTGAGCAAATAATTGAGGAAAGAAGACACACAGAGAGAGAGAGAGAGAGAGAGAGAAAGTGTCTTTCTGCAACAGAAATTGAACAGAGAAAACAGAAAGCAAAGCAAGGAAGGAGATCGAGAGATGTGGACCTTTCGGGAGATAGACGTTGCGTTTGAGGTAGTAAATGTAGAAGCACCAGAGGAAGCCGGAGACGAGGTAGATTAAGGTGCCGCCGAGGTAGTTGCGCAGCCACGACTGGAAGAAGTGGGGCAGCGGGGCCCACACCCAGTTCGGCAACAGGCTGTCGAGGACAATGTGGTTGTAGAAGCTCGTCTCCTCCACGAACAAGTTCAGGTACGAGGACGACGGCGACGACGAGGACTCCATTCCCCAACGCGATCGGCGGTGCCGGCCGGCGACGGTGAGCGGTGATTTCGAGGAGAAAGTTGTTGAACGACTAGTGGTGGTGTAGAGGCGAGAGGGAGAGAGAGAGAAGATGAGTTGGATGGATCCGCAGCTGGGATTTGAGAGCAGCTGGGATTGATATATAACTAATACTTCCACTTTATATGGTGAAGGGGCGGACCATCATACTTCATGTATGACACAGATTCGGCCCAGATATTCTATTTTTATACTTTTTTTTATTTCAAATGGGCCCGCTTGATGCCTCCACCATTTATAATTTTTTTTTTGAGAGGATAATTTGGTTGTAATCGTGAAGATCCCGTTTGTCTAAAGAAATTTTTTTTTTTTTTAGTGTGGTGATAAGGCTGTAGTTTCATATATAAGAGATCAGGAGTCTAAACTTCATTAAAGACGAGAATGAGGTGGAATTTAAAAAATAAAAAAATAAATAAAGAAACTTTAATCTTTTTCAGAAATATATTGAGAGACTAATTTTGCTGCTCACTATTTGGTTTAATTTGTTTTCTTTGTTATATTAAAAAAAACAAATGTTTTAAGCGATATATTAATGTTTAGTAGTTGGTTGTAATATTTTAGTATGTGTTGTTGATTGAAGTTAAAGAAAATTTCTAATTGTTAAATTGTAGTATATTAGAATGAAATTTATTTAGATAAAAAAAATTGAAATGTAAAAGATTTATCCTTGTGTTTTTTGAATCAAACAGGGTTCTTTGTGTCGAAAGTAGCACATGCAATTAGTATTTTGTATTGCAAGTTCAAAGTCTTTCTATATTGATGTAATTGGTAATATTAATTTGAACACCCAATCCCAAAATCGAACCATGCAATTAATTGAATATACCAATGACACAAATTGAAGTTGGAGGTGGAACGCGAAAGTGAAATCGAAGTAGTTAGAAATAGATGTCTTACTTTTGATTTGAAATTTGAAAGAGACTCATCATCATCAATATTGTAACAAGGGGAGAGGGGAAAAAAAAGACAATGGGATATAGAGGTGGAATAGATCAACACGTTTGATTCATCCCCCAATATAAATATCTCATCGCATGATTCGAAATAGTGAATGTAATGGGTTATCTCCCGCATATCGACTACAGAGTCTAGTTCACAACCAATAGCATATGCTGTATGTGCAAGTTTTTGTCACCAGGTCCCCGTAAATCTGTAATCATCCTTAAAGTGAAAGAATGCATGTGTTATATTGGAAGTATGGCTCGCTCAAATCAATTCACGGTGAGCTAGCCAATAATTAAAGTTGTTGATACAACTTTATTAGATTGCGGGAAACTGGCCATGCACTCTGAAACGTGGAGGCAGATAATGTTTGATACTAATGAAGTAATGAGTGCACAGACATTGAACGGGTTAGGAGGAAAAATCTCTTGGCTTTCCTCTTGGTATGTTTTCTATGTGTTGGCAACTTGGCATGGAAAGTCTTGCTTTTCCCCTTGGCATGTTTTTTATATGTTGACATGGAAAGAGTTGGCTACAAATAGCAATTAGAGTGTTAGTCTTTGGCAATGAGGTGTGCGGATTCAAGATAAATATTGGAACGATCTCTTGTTTAGAAAGAGTTTCATTTTGAGTGTTCGAAGAGAGTTATCTTTATTAGTATTATCAAGAGTATTTAATAAGAAAATACTCGTTAAAAACTTTTATTTTTTGCAAAATTTTCCTTCTTAAAAATAGATTTTCAGGACTTTAAAGAAAAATGTACATAGAAAAGGGTGATATAAATGTCCAAACCCCTTTAGAACAATAGATTATGACCAAAATGTCAATTCGAAAAGAAAAAAATAATATATATATATATATATATATATATATATGAATCCTTGCAAAAAATGAGCTATACAACTGTATTAAAACTTTAACTTCAGTGTAGGCATCATATTTTGAGTAATCTATACATACTACTTAACATTGATTCATGAAAATGAGGTAATGTACATACTTGAGGGATATTATGAATTAATGTTAATTTATAGTATTAATTCATTATACCCCTCATATACGTACATACATTAATAGTATTGATTCATGATACCCCTCATATACGTACATTCTCTCATCACCACCCACAGGGGACGGGGAAAGTCATGAACATCATTTATTTATCATAAATCGCCTCTAATTGTTACCATATATTCGAGAAAATAATCGAGGGATATAAAGTGGCTTTTCTAAACGAAATAATGACTTCGTTATTACTTCGTTTAACTTGAGCAATGACTTTGCCCATTCCCTTCTCTATCTTTTTCTTAACTTCTTCATTAAATACACCCCATTCATGAGTGATACAAGTACATGAAAAAACAAATTAACACGGGCGCATGGCTTTAAGAGACTTGCCGAGTAAAGCAGTGGCTAGTTCGTTTTTGCATCCCCGGGAAATTCATCCGTGCATCTTCATTATCAACTTCGTCAAAGTTGTAATCGAAAAAAAAAAAAACGTCATAAAAGTTGATAATAAAGTAATCATTTAATTCTTTGACATAGAGATGTACCAACTTATTACCACGAAATCACACTTCATTGAGTAGCATTTACCTTGGTGATGGATTATTTCTGGTCTGGGTTCCTTCAATTATTAATCAGTTTGAAAAAGTAGCAAATATGGTCCGTAATATTCTATTTGTAATTTTATGGGTTTGGTACGTTGATCAATATATTATATGCTTGTGACGTTCATCGAATGCTTTATTTATTATGAAACATGGAACCTTGGCAGAAATTTCTTGAAATTTTGACGTTCTTATCTTCACAGAGAAGAGCTGGTTTTGTAAGAGGTGGTTGGGATGTATAGAAAGTGTTCTTATTTGATAACCAAACCAGCTAATTAGGGTGACTTTAAAACTAGTAGTACTCTTTTAGTATTAAGTTTTGTGGGCTACTTCAGCCTATTTCATTTAATTTGTCACATCACAGCTAACCCTATTATTTCAATTTGTGCGAATGCATTTTGGCAAAGTTTTGTATAGCTAGCTAAGCTAGCTTGATCCCTGCCCTATGCTGCCTAGCGAATCTGCCCAACTTTTGGACAGCGGAGAGTTTCTAGTTGTGACTTGTGAATAACTTTGTTTGGAGTCCAAGCTAGCTCCTAATCCGTGTGTTGCTTAAAGAGTTCGTATTAATGAAGCCCAACCATTGAAATAGACCATAGTAACTAATGTGTGATTGATCCATTGTTTTCAGATCCCTTTACGTGTGTATGGAGCATGCACCTAATGGATCCCTTCGACAACTCTCTCAGAGATCGTATCTTTAACAGCCTCGAGTCTATAAATACACAAAAGAGATCCTTCTTGGTCTAAAGTATATTCATATGGCCATAAATCCCATAATGCGGTTCACAAGTGATTTATGTCAGACGATGCATATTATGTGAAAGTTATGGTTTCTGGATGTATTTGTCTAGATCTGACCAGGTTTTGTATGTCCTTTGAGCATTTTGTTTATAGAACAAGTCATCCCTGCAACGTATGATAAGTTGATCGAAGAGAAGTGATTGTACCATCACAATATCCATGTTCAATCTTTGCTTGAATGGCTTTGTCTACCTTGATTCTCATCTGTTTATTTCTTGTATCAAGGGACATTAAGTCTTTCCAAGTCGAGCTTTGCTTGTGTGACCGGTCAACGAGACTTTCGTTGAAGTCCAAGTGTAAAGTGGTGGGGTTGTTTTTTGAAGTGGACCTATCTCTTTCTTCAATTAGTTTGACTATATGTGTAGCCTTGGTCGTCTACTTGTGACTGAAGGTATGCCCTGGTAGTCCTGTGCCTGGTCTTGGTCGTCCACCTCTTGTGACTGAATGTATGGCCTCGGGCTTCTTTCACCTAATGTTGGGCGTCCAAGCTCCCTTGTTGGGTGAAACAGATAGTTTGGCCTTGGGCTTCCTTCGCCTGATGTTGGGCCTCCACGCTCCTTTGTTGGGTGAAACTGATGGTCTTGCGTTCGGCTTCCTTTGCTTGATGTTGGGTGTCCAAGCTTCTTTGTTGAGTGAAATTGATGGTCTGGTCTTGGGTACCCTTCACCTGACGTCTCAAGTTTCCTTCACTTGACATTGGGCTTTCAACTCTCATGTTGGGTGAAACTTATAGTCTAGTCTCAGGCTCCCTTCACCTGATGTCTCAGGATTCCTCCACTTGACATTGGGCGTCCATTCTGATGCTAGGCATCCACAGCCTCGAGTTGGCAGAGCTCCATGGAAAGGACATGCCAATGTGAAGAAATGGAAGGTTATTGGAGGACCAGCCTAAGGCTGGCCAAACACACTACGATGTCTAAGTTAGATAAGTGTGTTTGAACATTTATGGAGATTTTAGAAGAAAGAATGACACTTAAGCATTTTGACATAAGAATGAAGTTGACATGTCAATAGAGAAAGAGAGAGAAGAGACTATGCATTTTGGCATAGCTTTGGGAGAGAAGAAAGAGTTGAAGTCGTGCCTTTCTGCATGTAAATGATTGGTGTTTATAGGAGAAGAGTGGTTGAGGTGGAAAGGGAAAGGCATGGGCTCAATCCCATAAAATCGGGGTGTTAACCCCTACTCTGTGCTTGCTGGCACTCCAAGATGGGTTTAACGGTGTTGGTGACAGGTGTCACCACTGTGTGGTCTCTTTTCTTCACATCAATCGTAGGCTATGCCCACAGACCATACTTGCCATCAGAGCATGACACCTGGTCTAGTAGGTAAGTTAGCCCTTGATTTCCACTAACTATGTCTCCTTTGCAATGTCTTTGTCTAAGAGTGATCCTGATAGTCGAGCCCTTAACCTTGGAGGTCATGGCTTCTATGCTTGGGGGTCGAACTCTTGGTTTTGGGGGTTGAGGCTCTTGATTACTTTAGATTATATATGCTTCTTTGGTAGTGAGGTCATGATATGCTTTTGCCTTGCCATCTAAGATGGAAAGTCAATCACATGGTGACTGTCCTGGTGGAGGTCCAAGATTAAAGACTTGAAATACCATGGTTAGGCATCTCACTAGTCATGGTTATTTATGTTTAAGAACTCATTTTATTTCTAGATGAAAGGTTTAAATGCATTTAAAGGTCAGAGTCCTCTGTGGACTACTGAATATTTCAACGCGTCCTATGTGAAATGGGTTGAAAATTCAAAAGTATTTATTGAACCAAATTATGACATCAACAGCTTGTGCAGAGTTTTAGTGCAAATTAAGATGAAAAACCAAGGTTATGGGCCTCCAGCCGATGTATGGAGCCTTGGTTGTGCTGATCGAGTTGGAACTGTTAACTAGGCTGGTTTCCTTCCTGGTTTGGAACCTGTTCGGCGGTTCGTGCCATTTTCCATTACAACTTTTTCCTTTTATAGTTCAAATGATAATGATGATTGATAGATGATCCATCTTTTCTTGTGTACACTCGACAGTTCAGGAATTATTTAAGATTGCAAAGGGGAAGCTTAATCAGATTCCTCATTCTTTTTGGAAAGATGTGCAAGATTTCATCCATCAGTGCCTACAATTTCATCCAAACAACCGACACAATGAGTATATATTCTACAAATTAATTGATATGGGTTGACATACATATTCAGTATTCTAGTTATAGATCATGATACATACTTATCCATCTAAGTGTCGGAGCTATACCCCTTACTAATTTAATTAAGTTTTATGTATAGAAAACAGGCAAAAGAAACGATGGGTATTGTGTATTAAAGTATACAAAGGAAACGAACTCCATTTTGTTTCCTCTTACTTTTTTTTATTTGTTCGTGTCTCCACCAGTAAAAAAAAAATGTTACTACTTCATACATACTCCAAAGGGTAAATTACAATTGCTTAGTTGAAAGACCAAAAAATAGAGTCTAGGAAAAAATAGAGTCTAGGGTAGGGGGGTGAAGGGCGGGAATAGCCAAGATTGATCTCAGATACAGTACAAATAGAATATGACCCTCTTTCAGTTCCTTATATTTTTCATATTCTATTTCTTTATTTCCTCCTATGTTACTTTCTAGAGCCCTTCTAAGTGATGTGCGCGGTACATAGTTCATGATGTGGAACTCTTTTAATTTCATCCTATTGGCTTGGCTCATCCGAAAAAAATATCACCTGTTTGTCACGCCTAGGCCTATAAAACTATCCCATGTGTTCAATGCACTGCGGATGAAGGAAAAAAATTCTTCACTATGGCTATGGATGAGATTAGTTTCTACAAAAGAAAGAAAGAAGAACAAAAAAAAAAAAAAAGAGTATGAGAATAGTAGTTATTCAGACTAGGTGAACTGTTATGGACATGGTCCTGATACAGATTTGTAAACAATTAGAGCAAAGTTCCCAAAGAGTTTGTAAACAATCAATAGACCCTAATCTCTCTCTTATATTGTTGCCATAAACTAAAAAAATGCATATAGAAAACTGTTGATGAGCCCTAACCACAAAAATCAAAAACCCAAAAACCGAAATCCTTTTCACCGTTAGCTTCACCATTGCTGCACCTAGCCCGCGCTAGCCCTACCGCCTGCTGCCTTTCAGCTTTACCGCACGCCTGCTGCTCCCGTAACCCTCCCTGCGTGCCCTTGCGCCTGCTACCACCTTTAGTGCCCTTGCTGCCCATGCAGCCCCTCTGCAAAGCAGCTTCCACTCCACCTAGTGCTACTCTCAGCTTCCATCCTTCGCAGCAACAGTTAGCTGCTGTCCACACACTTGCCGCACATCACCAAGCCATCCAAGGCCTTCCCGCCGAAGCTACATCAACTCCATGTTCAAGATTTCACAGTTTCAAGCTCCAAACAAACAAGTAAGTTTTTAAGATTAAAGTTCTCGCTTTCTATATTTACTTTCTTCTTCTTTTTCTCAGGGACTTGCAACTTCCCTTCTTCTATATCCCACATTTCTGTAACATGGGTTTGATTCTTTGAAAAGTGGAATCGTGGAGATTCACGTTATACGAACTAAGAGCGTTCATAAAACTACGAACTAAGAGTGTTCGTGAGCATTGAAATATTACGGACTGATTTGTGTGCTTAAATGCAACTTACGCGCAATAAGGGCACGGTCATCAAAGAAAGGGAAAATATTTGAACCCGAAATTATCGTACCATGGAGATTGAAAGGCTAACTCAAATCCTTAGTTATGCCGATTATTAAGTCACTAACAATTTAACAAATAAAACCTAAAAAAAATAATAACACCAAGCTATTTACATGCCTGGCTCGAAACAACCAAGCCTAAAATGGGTCAAGAGAACCACAAATGAATGCGGAAACTCACAACCAAGTGGTATTGACAATGAAAGTGGTTTTTGAAATTTGATTTTGATTGCGAAAATAAAATTGACAATTGAAAATTAAAATTGCAACTAAAAATAAAGATAATAGAAACTAATCAAGAAATGGAATTAGGTCACTAGGATATCCTCTTAGCCAAATTCAATGCACAAATATGTTCTGACAATGGTCATTCAATTCATAATGGCATCAAGAACCGTATCCAAGGCTTTTCAAGGTTCATGGGTCATTAGATTCCTTAAAGGGTATTTCTACTCCGGATCAAGGGCCGTAGAAACTCAATTGGGACAATCTAGAGCCTTGTTAGGGCCTCTAGTTGCACCAAAAGGCGGAGAGTTCTAGAATCAAGACTCCCAAGCTAGCCAATACGGCAATCGAAATTGGTATTGTAACTAACCATGTTCTAAACTAGTGTCTTAGCCATAAATTAGAGAAGTGATTAGGTCCCCTAACTTGTTCTAGACATGCTCATCTACACATCCAAGAGTTAATCAAGCTCCTAATCATGCATTTAAGCCAAATAATATAGAATAGAACATATGCCAAACAAGAAATTGAAAACCATTAAATCAAAACATATTTATTACATTAAATCCATGCTAGGGCTCAAACCCTAGCTTCCTAAGTAAATTACTCACAACCCATCCACAAATCAACAATAATATATATCAACTAAAGACGTAAAGGTGAAGAAGAGTGAGAAGTAATAAGAAAAAGTCACAATTGCTATAGAGAAAATATGACAAGCCTTGGTTTATGGCTTTCCACTATACCCAATCTCAAATCTTGATGCCCCTTGAAATCCCTTGAGAAATTGATGAGGATTTGATGAAATTTTGGTGAGGTGGTGTGGTTCTTGGTGAGTGAGGAGGAAAATGGATCTTAGTGAGGAGAAGGATGGGGGTGTGCGGCTACTGTAGGTTGAGAGTGTGAAGATATGGGTTGTTGTGGTGGTCTCTCGCCTCACTTGCAGTGAAACTTTCGTAACCAAGCTCAATTTCTTGTACATCAACATCACTATCATCATTTTCAACTTGCATAAAAGACTCTTGCTCAAGATGCTCTATATACACTTCTTCTCTTGAAATAGGCTCCACTTGGTCAAAGAAAGATTCTTGCTCATGAAAAATTGTGAAGGGTGGCTCTTGTGCAAAACTTGCTTCTAGTTGCTCATTGGAATGTGTAAGTATTTCTTGAGAAGCTTGCAATCGAGCTTGGGAAGCTTGCAATTGAGCTAGCAATTCTTCAAGAGAAGGCCTCCTAGACTCGTATGCTTGCTCATGAGGATATGCTTCGGGAACCATGGTCTCTTGTGAAATTCTAGCTTGAAAGGCATGTAAAAGATCTCGGGAGGCTTGCAATTGAGCTAGTAGTCCTTCAACGAATTCCTTCCTAGGCTCATAAGCTTCAGTTTGTGGATATGTGTTGGGTACAAATGTCTCTTAATACATGTACTCACGCTCTTGCATAAAATTTGGGCATTCAAATCTCATAGAGCACTCAAAACGTGAATGCCACGGAGAATTACACAAAGCACAAATTTCATTGCAAGAGGACATAGAACCCACCGCATGAGAACTCCACTCTTGATGACCTCCACCATAGAAACTTTCTTGCTCATATCCCCTCGAGTCATCCCATTCATAGCTCCATTGATCCATAGCTCAATATGATAAGAAATAAGCACCTATGAGTTCCCAAAAGTAAGATTAGTAACCAAAAAGAAAATTAAAAATATAAAATTGGAGAATAAGCAAACAAAATAAACAACAATTTTTTTTTTAATGTGACCTAAAGAACCGATTCACCAAGGGATTAAGGCTATTAAACCCTAATCTCCGGCAACAGTGCCATTGACTTGGATCATATACTCTCGCAAGCGTACGAATCGTTGTCAAGTAAGGGATGTATTTGAATCTTGATTATCGTACCTCGGGGATTAGTGGCTAATCCACATTCCTTGGATAGTCGGAACTAGAGTCACTAAGCAAATAAAGGAAAAAGGAAAAAAAAAACTACTATTCTAAGGCACCAAGCCTCAGCAATGCTCGGCTTTGGTTTTCATTAAAACCTAATCAAGACTAAGAGCCTAGTGGTGGATATGCACAAATGAGTCGAAATTTGTATGGAGTTTTGAATTGGGAATAAACTAAATTAAACGCAACCGAAAAGTAAACTAAACAACTAATTAATGAACTAGAAAATTAAATTTGGGTTTTTAAATTAATGGGAACATGGGAGTGTCGGGTGATTCACACTAACTCTCTTGCAAATATCGATGCCAATTTCACAAATGCATGCATTTCCTATATGTGTCGAGTCCCGTATCTAGTACCGGTTAAAACTACTAAACCAATTATCCTTTCGGTGTATTGATTATGCCAGTTAAGGCCACAATCAACTCTCTAATTTGGGCATTACGCCGGTTAAGGCCGCAATATCCAAAATTAGAGGCCTAGAGAGCAAGATAATAGAGACCTAAGCAAGCTTAGCTACAATTAAGCTAGCTAATGGTCACCACACTTAAATCCTAGATGCAATAAGACCAATAAGTTGTCAATTTATCAATCTATTCATCACAATTGCCCACAACATAATTTCAAAGGTTGACAAAGCCTAGAAACATGTTTCTAAGGACCAATAAATTCAGATTTAAAGCATACACAATGGAAATTGCATTTAGTAAAAGTAAAAGTAAAGCATCAACATTTATACAAGATGAGTTAGGGCTTCACAACCCTAACTCCCAAAATTGAACTACTCACTATCCATAGTCAAATACATCATCAATAGCAAATAAAATTATGGAATAGATAATAAGGAAGAGAGGGGAGAGTTAGCTTGGTCACTTCTAGCTATGAACCAAGTAATTTCTTCACTCAACTACCTAAAATAGAGGTGTGATGCTCTTGATGATGATTCTTTGAAGCTTGAGTGAGAAATCCTCCAAATACCCACAAAAAAAGTAAAGAAAATAAGAGATGGAAGGGGAGGAGTGGAAGGGCAGCAGCCCTCCCAAGGCTGTTGTGCGGCGCTGCAAGGTGATGTCTTGAATGGGATTAATAGAGTGGGTTTTATAGAATAGGGTTGCTGCACATGTGTGAAGGGATAATGAGGAGTGGGTGAGCACGTGAGAGAAGAGTGTGTGTGCTGAACCAAGAGAGCATAGGAAGAATAACGGTGGGTTGTGGCTGTTTAAGAGAAAGGAAGAGAATGGGTTGCCATGTGTCACGTAGTCCATGGTGAAGTTGACAAATTAATCAATAATCCATTGCTATCTTCTTTTTGCTTCCTCATAGAACCCACGTGACCACCTCTTTTGGTTAATTAAACATTTTGGTTAATTAACATTTATTTCATCCGTCTAATTAATTCTTTGTTGGAGTTGACTATAATTGACCACATCGAAACTCTCGTCTTTTTATCGAAAACTCTAATTGGCTCCATTTTTTGCACGATTTTCTTTCGGTCTCCGCAACTCCTCTTATTTCCTAAAAAAAAAAAAAATTGGATTAATTACATAATAATTGGTCTAGAGATTAGCATAATTCTAGTGTTTAGAATGCAATTACGCGCATAAAAATGCATGTAATCACGGACTAAGAATGTTTGTAAGCTTCGGACTAAGAGCGTCTGTAAGCATCGATTTATAACCATATAAACATCATTGTTTCAGTCTAATCCAAAAATTCTTGAGAATCGATTTCTTGGTAGCATAGCTCGGAAATATTATTATTAGTTTTTGTGGAAGCATTGACTCCGAAACTAACTTGTTCTTGTTTCATATTTCAAGATGTCAAACACAAACAAACTCGATTTTGTTCCATTGAATTATGCAGGAAAAAGATACTTAATATGGGCTATTCATGTTGAGATCCATCTTATTGCCCGTGATTTATTGCATATAATCCAAGAGCTTTGTCCTACGGCAACAGCTCCAGACCCTCAAACTGAGACCGATAATTCAAGGGCACTCGCCTTCATGAAACGTCACATGAATAGTGACCTCCAGTTTGAGTTCATAAATGAGGATAGCGTTATAAAGCTTTGGCAAGCGCTTCGTGAATGTTATGGCAATGTTTGTGACTCCATCCTTCCGAATATAGAAGCAGAATGAAATGATCTTCATTTTTCTGAATTTGACACGGTCATGTAATTTTTTTCGGAAGCCCTTCGCATCAGATCAATGATGTGTCTCTGTGGAAAGACAATCACAGAAGACCAATTGATTGAGAAAACCCTCAATACCTTCCCTGTCTATGCTATGAGATCCTCAGAATTATTCCGAACTCATGTAAATGCAAGACGGATCATAAGTTTTCAACAGCTTATTGAAGCTATGAACAGAGAAATTGATAGACCTCAAGATGGCCATCAAGAGCATCGTCCCATGGCTAGAGAAAATCGCCATCGATGTCATAATCTATACAATCGAAATGCTCAATAAGGTAATCGCCCAAGGCGACAATCACGCGACTGTAGGAGCCGCAACTTTGAGGGAAGAAGGGTTGGAAACCATGGAGCCAATGTTGACCATGATCATCATTTTCCAACGCCACCGGTCCTAGGGACCATGCACATTGCGCCAATGCGCCTCAATCAAGGAAGAATCCTCTTTATGGTGTTTATTTCTGATATGGAACGTCTGATCAATGGACCTAAATTTGCAATGTACCTAAGAAGGTAGTCACATCATGGTGATCAAGACATTGAGTTCAAAAAGACTTTAAATCTGGTGATGAAGACAAAATGCTGCAGATTTTTATTTCGAATAGTCTTTTATTTTTCCAAGAATTATGTAATGGAAATTATGTCTTAAATCAATAAAATGACTTATTGTATTAACTCTTTCTCACTAGGTGCACCCAAGAGTAATTGTGATGTCTAGGAAAGGTTTGAACTGAGAGAACGGTTTTAAAAGTGAGCTTTGCTCCACCAAAATCTCGCCTTACCTTATTTGGTTACAACCAAATTGGAGTTACCAAACGAATTGAGTGACTACGATTTGTCTAAAATTTGATTTTTATTTTAGAATAGATTTTGGTCAAGAAACTTTGATATAATCATTAGCTATCATTAATAAAGTGTCAATTATTTTATCTCATGTCTTGGACATATTTTTCGAACTTTATTACTTTAAAGATATAAGAGCCAATGGTTTCGTATGGAAACACATTGTGAGAATGGACAAGAGTTTCTTTGTATCACCTCTAATGACTACGGACATAAAAGAGTCTTAGAGAAACTTATGTGTCGATCTAGTTGGTTGTACGCAACCACTATTCGAATAATTGAATCCAATCATGTTATGAGAGATGATCTATGGGATTCCGACACATATAGGCTTTGGCAAGACCGTTTGGGACATCCAGGTCGTGATATGATGATCCGTATATTAAAGACTTCGCATGGACATCCATTTTTCAGAACGAAAAGAAGTAAAATTCGGATTTTGGACCCCGAAGGTGTCACGCCCCGAATTTTATGAATAACTATTCATAAATCCGAAACATGAAAATTTTTCTTTTCTTAACACACTCACCACACGAAATAAAATCAAACCGACTTAGTCTCGGTTAATTATTACAACATAAATCCAAAATGTAATGTAAAGCTCTAAATGAGCATACACACACACCTCACAACTAAATAAATAACAAACAGCTGTAACACCTAAGCGGCTCGGTCACCTCCCTGGTTATCCTGACCTGCAGGAATATCCGCTACACCATTGAATAGTGTACCGGGATTGCAACAACACAAAACCCGGTAAGCTTATGAAAGCTTGTATGAGTAAAAGAAGGAACTGTTACTTAATTTAAACTCTTTTATTCCCACATACAGCAACACTCAATTATTTCCACATATACACATAATAACAATCTCAATCAACACCAATTCAATATATATAGTCAACTCCAATCACTACTTTCCCCACGACTCTCTTCATCGTATTTATGAAAATACGGTACTTGACAGACTAGAGCTCTAACTGAATCGTAGCCCGTCACCTGGCCTAGGTTATGGCATCCGACATCTTTATCAATTATTGTATTTCATCAATATGTATACCTATATACATATTTAGAACGTCCAATAATCCCACATACTCAACCAATCGTATCCCATCATCCACACTAGGATTAGAGCGTCCGATTTCCCACACCCGTCATTACATTGACCCTAAACCCATAAATGAACCCAATATATAAAATCACATACTGAAATCAAACACACCAAGATATATCATATTATTATGGGATTACACAATTGTAATATAATCAACTCCATCATATCTTCAATCAAACAATCCACTCATCAATATATATTTTCTACGTAAATATATATATACGTAATCATCCACTCAGGAATGACCACTAATACCATCTATAGTTCACACAAGAAAATTATGAAATTCATTTGTATAGTTAAAATTCATTTTACTTACCTATGGACTGTGGTAATTCAAGTCCATGAAATTTTAAAACAAATATTTAATCCGCAAATATTTTTCACACAATTACCAAAAATAAATAAATTAAAATGCTCGGTTCGTAATATGAACCACGTGAGTTTTACTCACCTCGAACTCCTGCTGCGTCTTCTATATATATATAACTCACAAAAATCCAATGCTCGTCAACTCAAGCCGTCAAGTACCTAATCAAGTATGGTCTTTACTTAGCAACGAAGCATGAAATAAACCTAATTGATGATCCAACGGTCGGATTTCTAAAATAAAGATAATCCAACGGTCGGATTCTAAAATAAAGATAATCCAACGGTTAGATCCTCACGGATTGCCCATGGAAACATCCTATCAAAATTATACGAAAATCCGATGAACGGATCTTCCTTAATAGCTTCCCGAATCACTATTTTATAATTATACGATGATCCAAAAGTCGGATCTTCGCCCGTGACCACACAAAGTCATCGGGACAGTCATATGAACATCATATTAAAATTTGAAGTAAAACCGATGGTCTGATCTTCGTAAATCTCAAACCGAAGGTAAATTGTAAAACCGTAAATAGTAACGTTAAAACAGAAATTGACTATTTATCAACTTTTTCTAACATGACCAAGTTATATCTCAAAACGCTCGTATGGATGCATAGATCATCGTCCAGATAATAAAAACTCAAAATTCGGTCCGACGCGCCGCCACACGCGGCGGTCAGACGGTGGTCAACGCGGCGGTCAACACCGGTCAACCACCTCCGATGCAAAAGTCGTCAACTACAAACTTCTTCAAAATGAAATTTTGAACAACTTTAATACCTGACTTTTTCGGAGATGAGGTCTGGATCGTCCTAGATCGGGCTTTGAAGTTGGATTAATCTCGGCCCTCTGATCAGTCTCCAGATCGAATCAGGGACGTCGAAATCTTCAACTCTTGATCTACCACTCTACACTCAAAATCGTGATGCAAGCTATATATGGGGATGATCAGAAGGAAAAGCACGTCACGAAAATGGGGACGATCGGCCCGTGCACCACCGGAAAAGAGGTTTTCCGGCCGGGTCGGGTTTTCACTTCGGGAGGAGGCTTCGATCCACGTCTGGAGGCGGCGGCGGGGCGCGACGATGGCGGGGATCGCCCAGGCGCGAGGCGGCGACGCGGGAGAAGGCCGGGTCCGGCGGCGGCGGGGTCGGGAGGCCCGACTTCCAGTCGGGTCGGGTCGCTGGGTCGGAAGGCGCAGTGACCAGACCGAGAGAGAGAGAGACGGGGGACTGATGTGCAATAATGGAATTTTTTCGTCCTTCACAACAAACTCAGATTTTTCCACTATTTATAGAAAAATTTCGATTTTCAAATATTCATAACTTATTCATACGAACTCCGAATAATACGTTCCACATATGCACGGACTCGTATCGACGAGCTCTACAACTTTCATGAAGGAAGTTTTCCCAAATTTTGAACGTATAAAAAGTCGATTTTCACGACCCCCTAAATAACGTTCGTTTTTGAAAATAAAATCATTCGGAACCAATTTTCTCAACCCACGACAATCCAAATAATCTCAAATATCACAATTCAATTTATATAACAATTATTGAATTACATAAATTTATTGTATGAAAATCTGGGTCTTCACAGTCTACCCTCCTTAAAAGAATTTCGTCCCGAAATTCAAGCATGTTCGTCCACAAAAAGCTGAGGATATCTCTTCCTCATGTCAGACTCCAATTCCCATGACGCATCACCCTCATCATGATGACTCCACAACACCTTCACAAGGTCAACCTCTTTCCTACGAAGTTTCTTTGTAGACCTATCCAAGATACGAACAGGTTCAACTACAAACGTCACATCCGAGTTCACTTCGATCGTACCGTGATCAATCACGTGAGACTCGTCTCGTACATACTTCCTGAGCAGAGACACATGGAAGACACTGTGCACACCCGACATGCTAACAGGTAAAGCAAGACGATATGCCAAGTTACCAACCCTTTCTAGAATCTCAAAGGGTCCGACATACCTCGGTGCGAGTTTCCCCTTCTTGCCAAATCTCACCACACCTTTCATAGGTGAGACTTTCAAGAACACATGATCACCTGTCTCAAACTCCAACGGTCTCCTCTTCAAGTCGGCATAACTCTTCTGTCTACTCTGAGCGGTTCTGATTCTGTCCCGAATAGTAGTGACCTTCTCTGTAGTCTCCTGTACAATCTCAGGTCCGATGAGCCCTTTATCCCCTGCTTCCGCCCAACAGATAGGAGTCCTACATGGCCTACCATAAAGAGCCTCATATGGAGCCATACCGATACTAGAGTGATAACTGTTGTTGTAGGCAAACTCTACCAATGGCAGATGATCCGCCCAACTACCCTTAAAATCCAGAACACAAGCTCTGAGCATGTCCTCCATCACCTGATTCACTCTCTCGGTCTGTCCATCTGTTTGTGGGTGAAATGCAGTGCTCATAGCAAGAGACGTACCAAATGCCTTGTGGAACCTACGCCAGAATTCTGATGTGAAACGAGCATCACGATCCGATACAATCGTCACAGGCACTCCATGAAGCCTCACTATCTCGTTCACATATAACTTACACAATGCATCACCTGAGTACGTTTTTGCCACCGGAAGGAAGTGTGCTGATTTGGTCAACCGGTCAACAATCACCCAAATCGAGTCATAACTTTGCCTGGATCTGGGCAATCCAGTTACAAAGTCCATAGAGATATCTTCCCATTTCCATACAGGAATCGATAAGGGGTTCAGCATTCCTGCTGGTCTCTGATGCTCTGCCTTCACCTGTTGACAGGTAAGACATTTCGACACGTGTTCCGCCACATCCCTCTTCATACCATACCACCAAAACTGCCTCCGTAGATCCATATACATTTTAGTACCTCCTGGATGTATAGTATATCGAGACCTATGTGCTTCCCGCATGATCTCCTCCCTGAGGTTATCAACACTTGGTACATACAATCTCCCTCGAAATCTCAACCCTCCATCAGCCCCAATCAACCACTCAGAAGGACCCTCCACATCCGAGTCAGCAGTCATCTCAGCAATCCTCGCCTGAGCAAACTCATCAAGTGTCTGACCCTGAATGATCCTGGAGATCAAGGTGGGCTGTAAGGTGATACTACCGAGAAAGATTCCCTGTCCTGCTCCTGCGGGCATAAGGTCGAACTCAGATGCAGCTTCTAACATGCGCCACTCCTGCACCATAATCGATGCCATGATTACCCGCGGTTTCCTACTCAAAGCATCCGCCACCACATTCGCCTTTCCGGGATGATACTCCAAGGTGAAATCATAGTCCTTAATGAGCTCCATCCATCTCCTCTGCCTCATGTTCAATTCCTTCTGAGAGAATAGATACTTCAAACTCTTGTGATCAGAAAAGAGTTCAAATTTCTCACCATAAAGATAGTGTCTCCAAATCTTCAAAGCAAACACCACAGCTGCTAGCTCTAGATCATGAGTAGGGTAATTCCGCTCATGTACCTTCAACTGTCTAGAACCATAAGCAACAACACTACCATTCTGCATTAACACACACCCCAAACCCTGATGAGATGCATCACTGTAAATGACTAATCCACCACCACTAGTAGGAATAGTCAACACCGGAGCTGTAGTCAATCTAGTCTTCAGCTCAATGAAAGCCTTCTCACACTCATCCGACCATACGAACTGAGTGTCCTTCCTGGTCAATTTGGTCAAAGCCGAAGCAATACCAGAAAACCCTTCAATGAAGCGCCTGTAATAACCGGCCAGTCCAAGGAAGCTACGGATTTCTGTAACCGTAGTAGGGCGACTCCAACTCATCACTGCTTCAACCTTTGAAGGATCCACAGAAACTCCATCCTTCGAGACCACATGACCAAGGAACTTGACTTCACTCTGCCAGAAGTCGCATTTCTCGAACTTGGCAAATAGTTTCTGCTCCCTCAATGTCTGCAGCACTATCCGCAGATGTCTCTCATGCTCCGCTGACGACCTTGAATATATCAATATGTCATCAACGAACACTACCACGAACTGATCCAAGTAAGGACTGAACGTACGGTTCATCAAATCCATAAATGCTGCGGGGGCATTCGTGAGACCAAAAGGCATGACAAGAAACTCAAAATGTCCATACCTGGTCCTGAACGCCGTCTTTGGAATATCTTCCTCCTTCACCCTCAACTGGTGATATCCAGACCTCAAGTCAATCTTCGAGAACACAGTAGCTTCTCTAAGCTGATCAAACAAGTCATCAATCCGAGGTAAAGGGTACCTATTCTTGATGGTCACCTTGTTCAACTGTCGATAATCCACACATAGACGAAGTGAACTATCCTTCTTCCTCACAAACAACACTGGTGCACCCCAAGGAGACACACTTGCCTGAATGAACCCTTGTGCAAGTAAGCCCTCAATCTGCACCTTCAACTCCTGGAGTTCAGCTGGAGCCATTCGATAGGGTGCTTTCGACACAGGTGAAGTACCTGGTATCACATCAATGGAGAAGTCCATTACCCTTTTCGGGGGTAACCCAGGGATCTCCTGAAACACGTCTTCATACTCTGAAACTACAGGAATCCCTGTAATCTTCGAAGTACTACTCCCTGATTCAATATGGGCCAGAATTCCTATCCTCATGGTGATGTCAGACTTCAGGCAACGGTAATGAAACACCGGTTGTCCCGGAACATGGAAGGACACAATCATCCTAAAGCAATCAATAACAGCATGGTTCGGCCTCAACCAATCCATACCCAAAATCACATCATACGTGTGATCCGGAATCACAATCAAAGATGCAGAGAACTCTCTGCCACCAATCCCAATAGGGCAATCATCACAAAGCATGCTAAGCTCAAGAGACACACCGAGAGGTGATGTAACACACAATGATCTAATCAGAGGCATAGCAATCAAACCCAAAACGTCCACAACCGAACTAGATATGAAAGAGTGTGAGGCTCCCGTATCAAATAGTACTCTAGCAAGAAAGTGATAAACAGATAAGGTACCTTCCACTCCCGTGCCTGCCTGACCAACGGCAAAGACTCTAGCATGAGCAGGTGGTAGTTGCCTCTGCTGGTTACCCTGCACTCTACCCTGATTTCGAGGACACTCTCTAGCCTGATGCCCTGCCTGTCCACAACTGTAGCATAACCTACCCCGTGGCTTCGTGCACGCACGAGAGATGTGGCCCGGCTCGCCACAGTTAAAGCACTTCACTGGAGCTGCTGGTGCTATCTGCCTGATAGGCATAGCCTGCACAGGAGGAGCTATTGCTGCCCTAACTGGAGTCTGATGCTGAAACTGAGTTCTCTGTCTCTTCCAGAACCCACCCCTGAAGTCTCTAGCTCTACTGCTCCCTGCTATGGCCTTTCCCTTGCCCTGGAAGTCTCTCTCAGCAGACTCCTTCTCTCTACGAATCAGGTTCTGCTGCTCAATGATCTGTGCCTTAGCCAAGATCTCTCTCTTGGTCTTCAGCTCCAAGATAGCTACATCACGCTCAATCGAAGGGCTCAACCCTCTCTGAAACTTCTTGGCCAAGTCCTCATCCTCCATCTGCCTCACATACTTGTACAATCTGGAGAACTCTGCATCATACTCAATGACTGTCATCTTCCCCTGTACAAGTGCAAGGAACTCTCTCTCCAACCTCTCCTTCACTGCTGGTGGAAAGTACTTCTCTCTGAACAGCCTCTCAAAGCCGTCCCATGTCAAGGTAGACATCTCAATGCTCCTCTGAGTGACGTTCCACCACACTCTAGCCTCATCCTTCAGCATGAAAGCGGCTAGCTTCCTCTTGTCGGTCTCAGTGCAATCAAGCAGATCGAAATAAGTCTGCAAATCCTCTATCCAGCGATCCGCCACCATATAATCTGTGCCTCCTCCAAACTTGGTTGCTCCCAAGCGAGTAATTTCCCTTGCTAGCATCAGTAAGCGAGCAGGATTATCAATCACAGCCACAGGAGGAATAGGCTGATCCTCATAAGGTGCATCTTCCTCCGACTCGAATACTTCTTCAACTGGAGGGGCCCTACCCCTTCCTCGGCCTCTACCCCTGCCACGAGGTCTACCTCTACCCCGACCTCTGGCTTCGTTTCCCTCAATCTCCATTACCTAATAAGCATGATATACTTGATTAATACACGCATAACACTTAAACAAAACATAAGTCAAATGCAAGTCCATATTAACCAAGTACTGATCATACATAACGATGCTTAAATTTCCTAAAAATACTAACGTTCCTAGCCAACCTAACGCACTCACATACCCAATGACATTGTCAATACCGAAGAGCACACGATGGGGATCCGCTGCAGACGGGCCATCACTCGGTAAGTATTGACATATCACCAAATATGTACCTTATGCTCTGATACCAAACTGTCACGCCCCGAATTTTATGAATAACTATTCATAAATCCGAAACATGAAAATTTTTCTTTTCTTAACACACTCACCACACGAAATAAAATCAAACCGACTTAGTCTCGGTTAATTATTACAACATAAATCCAAAATGTAATGTAAAGCTCTAAATGAGCATACACACACACCTCACAACTAAATAAATAACAAACAGCTGTAACACCTAAGCGGCTCGGTCACCTCCCTGGTTATCCTGACCTGCAGGAATATCCGCTACACCATTGAATAGTGTACCGGGATTGCAACAACACAAAACCCGGTAAGCTTATGAAAGCTTGTATGAGTAAAAGAAGGAACTGTTACTTAATTTAAACTCTTTTATTCCCACATACAGCAACACTCAATTATTTCCACATATACACATAATAACAATCTCAATCAACACCAATTCAATATATATAGTCAACTCCAATCACTACTTTCCCCACGACTCTCTTCATCGTATTTATGAAAATACGGTACTTGACAGACTAGAGCTCTAACTGAATCGTAGCCCGTCACCTGGCCTAGGTTATGGCATCCGACATCTTTATCAATTATTGTATTTCATCAATATGTATACCTATATACATATTTAGAACGTCCAATAATCCCACATACTCAACCAATCGTATCCCATCATCCACACTAGGATTAGAGCGTCCGATTTCCCACACCCGTCATTACATTGACCCTAAACCCATAAATGAACCCAATATATAAAATCACATACTGAAATCAAACACACCAAGATATATCATATTATTATGGGATTACACAATTGTAATATAATCAACTCCATCATATCTTCAATCAAACAATCCACTCATCAATATATATTTTCTACGTAAATATATATATACGTAATCATCCACTCAGGAATGACCACTAATACCATCTATAGTTCACACAAGAAAATTATGAAATTCATTTGTATAGTTAAAATTCATTTTACTTACCTATGGACTGTGGTAATTCAAGTCCATGAAATTTTAAAACAAATATTTAATCCGCAAATATTTTTCACACAATTACCAAAAATAAATAAATTAAAATGCTCGGTTCGTAATATGAACCACGTGAGTTTTACTCACCTCGAACTCCTGCTGCGTCTTCTATATATATATAACTCACAAAAATCCAATGCTCGTCAACTCAAGCCGTCAAGTACCTAATCAAGTATGGTCTTTACTTAGCAACGAAGCATGAAATAAACCTAATTGATGATCCAACGGTCGGATTTCTAAAATAAAGATAATCCAACGGTCGGATTCTAAAATAAAGATAATCCAACGGTTAGATCCTCACGGATTGCCCATGGAAACATCCTATCAAAATTATACGAAAATCCGATGAACGGATCTTCCTTAATAGCTTCCCGAATCACTATTTTATAATTATACGATGATCCAAAAGTCGGATCTTCGCCCGTGACCACACAAAGTCATCGGGACAGTCATATGAACATCATATTAAAATTTGAAGTAAAACCGATGGTCTGATCTTCGTAAATCTCAAACCGAAGGTAAATTGTAAAACCGTAAATAGTAACGTTAAAACAGAAATTGACTATTTATCAACTTTTTCTAACATGACCAAGTTATATCTCAAAACGCTCGTATGGATGCATAGATCATCGTCCAGATAATAAAAACTCAAAATTCGGTCCGACGCGCCGCCACACGCGGCGGTCAGACGGTGGTCAACGCGGCGGTCAACACCGGTCAACCACCTCCGATGCAAAAGTCGTCAACTACAAACTTCTTCAAAATGAAATTTTGAACAACTTTAATACCTGACTTTTTCGGAGATGAGGTCTGGATCGTCCTAGATCGGGCTTTGAAGTTGGATTAATCTCGGCCCTCTGATCAGTCTCCAGATCGAATCAGGGACGTCGAAATCTTCAACTCTTGATCTACCACTTTACACTCAAAATCGTGATGCAAGCTATATATGGGGATGATCAGAAGGAAAAGCACGTCACGAAAATGGGGACGATCGGCCCGTGCACCACCGGAAAAGAGGTTTTCCGGCCGGGTCGGGTTTTCACTTCGGGAGGAGGCTTCGATCCACGTCTGGAGGCGGCGGCGGGGCGCGACGATGGCGGGGATCGCCCAGGCGCGAGGCGGCGACGCGGGAGAAGGCCGGGTCCGGCGGCGGCGGGGTCGGGAGGCCCGACTTCCAGTCGGGTCGGGTCGCTGGGTCGGAAGGCGCAGTGACCAGACCGAGAGAGAGAGAGACGGGGGACTGATGTGCAATAATGGAATTTTTTCGTCCTTCACAACAAACTCAGATTTTTCCACTATTTATAGAAAAATTTCGATTTTCAAATATTCATAACTTATTCATACGAACTCCGAATAATACGTTCCACATATGCACGGACTCGTATCGACGAGCTCTACAACTTTCATGAAGGAAGTTTTCCCAAATTTTGAACGTATAAAAAGTCGATTTTCACGACCCCCTAAATAACGTTCGTTTTTGAAAATAAAATCATTCGGAACCAATTTTCTCAACCCACGACAATCCAAATAATCTCAAATATCACAATTCAATTTATATAACAATTATTGAATTACATAAATTTATTGTATGAAAATCTGGGTCTTCACAGAAGGAGCCTCTGAGCCTTACGGCGCCAATCACCCCTAAAACCGGCCATCACCGACTGGCATCACCATACCCTTCCGACCCAGGAGTGGCCTTGACGCCACCTATGCTCCATTGACTCCAATTTCTACTTCTAAAGTCAATTGTGACTTTATGGCTCAACCAAAATCCTCATTGGTTGTTTCTAAAGCCCATCATTTGTTCTGCAAAGCCTGTTCTTTAGCAAAATTAGAATCGAGACCATCCTATAAAAAGGACACTAAAGAAAATATACCATTCTGACAAAGAATCTAAGGTGATATTTGTGGACCTATTCAACCACCTTGCGGATCATTTAGATATTTTATGGTATTGGTTGATGTATCGACACGTTGGTTACATGTCATGCTATTGTCCATAAGGAATGCTGAATTTGCTAAACTCCTCGCCTAAATTATTAAGTTAAAGGCTCACCATCCTAATCATCCTATTAAGTCTATAAGACTAGAGAATGTTATGGAGTTTACATCAAAAACTTTCGATGGATATTGCATGTCCATTAGGATAAAAGTTGAACATCCAGTTTCTCATGTTCACACCCAAAATGGTCTTGTAGAAGCCGCCATTAAACAACTACAAATGGTTGCTAGAGCATTGGTTATACGCACCGATCTCCCTATTTCTACTTGGGGCTATGCAATATTGCATGCGACTGTGCTTATTTGTCTGAGGCTTACTGCCACCCAACCATTTTCTGCGTCCCAGATGGTGATTGGGTATGAGTCTGATGTCTCACACTTACGCATAGTTAGATGTGCAGTTTATGTGTCAATTGCGCCACCACAGCGCACCAAAATGGATCCTCAAAGATGATTAGGCATTTATGTTGGATATGATTATCCAACGATTGTCCGCTACTTAGAACCCTTGACAGGTGATTTCTTTACCGCTAGATTTGCGGATTGTCACTTTGATGAGACAGTCTTCCCGTCGTTAGGGGGAGATAAGAACATAAATGTTCAACATGAACGACAAGACTTGTAGTGGTCTGTCCCCACTCTATCTCATCTTGATCCCCGAACCGCACAGTCTGAAATTTAAGTGCGGAGAATTCTCGATCTTCAAAACGTAGCAGAACCGATGCCTGATGCTTTTTCTGATATCACTAAAGTGACGAGATCACACATACCTGCCGCAAACGTGCCTGCAAGGATTGATGTCCCTAAAACTAGAGGACATGACGCCATCTCAAGGACACCTGAGTATGGCGCCAACATCCCCTATATGGGTGGCGTAGTGGCTAGGCCCACGGCCCATGCTAGGAAGTACGGGAGCCCATAAGTTCGATAGATTCTTGCCCAAGAAAGAAAGCGAGTTTGGCACAAAATCATTAATCATCGATATAAATAATTCATCTCATGAGGATATTCCAGATCATGGTTATGTCCAAGAGACATCATTGGGGGACGCTCCAAATTCAGAACCAATTCCAGAGAATAGAGAGATCTCCATGAATTACACTAGTGTACATGAGATGATGAATACAAATTCTATTGCTATTGATGATGCCTTTGCATATCATGTTGTAAAATGAATTATAGAGTATGATGATATCAAACCTCACTCTGTCAAAGAATGTCAATGAAGAGCGAATTGACCTAAATGGAAAGATACGATCCAAGCTGAATTAGATTCACTTGCAAAGAGATAGGTATTTAGGCATATAGTGCAGACACCCCCAGATGTAAAGCCTGTTGTCCATAAATCTTTGTTAGAAAGCGTAACGAGAAAAATGAGATGATTAGATATAAAGCTCGCCTTGTGGTGCAAGCTTTTTCACAACGTCCTGGAATCGACTACAAGGAGACATATTTTTCAGTAATGGACGTTATAACGTTCCGCTACCTTGTCAGTTTAGTAGTTTCTGAAAAAACTTGACATGCAACTTATTGATGTGGTTATAGCATATCTCTATTTTGGATCTGAATTCAAAGATATATATGAAGGTTCTAGATGGACTTCAATTACCTTAATCAAGTGGCTCTAAACCACGGAGAGCGTTTTCAATAAGATTAAAACGCTCACTATATGGACTAAAACAATCCTGACGGATGTAGTATAACCGTTTAAATGGCTATTTGATTGAGAATGGATATATTAACAATGAAATATGCCCATGGGTGTTCATTAAGAGAACAAGTTCCGGATTTGAAATTGTAGCAGTTTATGTCGATAACATGAACCTAATTGAAACTCTAGATGAGTTAAAAGAAACCGCTAAATATTTGAAATCCGAATTTGAGATGAAAGATCTTGGGAAAACATAGTTTTGTCTCGGTTTAGAACTCGAGCACCATAGTGATGGGATTTTAATCCATCAATCTACATATATTCAGAAATTCTAAGGCGCTTTAATGAAGATAAAGCAAAGTCTATAAGTACTCCCATGATTGACAAAGTCTTGAATCCGGAAAAGATCCGTTTCGTCCAAAGGATGAAGATGAAAAGTTATTAGAGGTCGAAGTGCCCTATTTAAGTGCAATAGGTGCATCGTTGTACTTAGCTTAATGCACAAGACTGGACATCTCATTCGTCGTGAACTTGTTAGCTCGACATAGTTCTACGCCAACACGCCGTAATTGGATTGGTGTAAAGACAATCTTTCGATACTTAAAAGGTACGATTGATATGGGCCTATTTTATCCCTATAGAGAGAAGAGGAATGATGGAAAATTGGGATCGGACCCCATGGGCAAGTTGTCGCCGTCTATAGTGTAGCCGCCGGCCATGTTACCGCCGCCGTCCATGGTGGTCGACGCCCTCCTCCTTCCTTCCATCAACACAACAATGATATTAATTTTGATCGGTTTTGCTGATGCAAGGTACCTCTCTGTCCCTCACAAAGGTCGCTCTCAAACGGGTTATGTCTTTACCATAGGAAGTACTGCGATATCTTGGAGGTCTACAAAACAGACCATTGTTGCTACTTCCTCAAATATTGCTAAGATATGGCTAAGATATTTAATTAGACATATTCGAGGAAGTTATGGTTTAAAGTCTACCACGGATGAATCTACATGCATTTATGAGGATAATGCAATTTGTACTGAACAAAAAAAGTTAGGTTTCATCAAGGGCGACAACACCAAGCATATATCGCCTAAGTTCTTTTATAATCAGCAACAACAATCACTTCTAAAAATTGAAGTGAATCATATCAGATTAGAAGATAATGTAGCAGACTTATTCACTAAGTCATTACCTAAATTCACCTTCGAGAAATATATGAAGAGCATCGGATTGGGAAAATTATCCGAACTCTCATGATTCTAGTAATCAGGGGGAGATATCGACATCAGGGGGAGGTATGATATCTACATGTTCGATCTCGCAGAGTGAATAACGTGTTGTACTCTTTTCTCCTGGTCGGGGTAGTTTTTGTCCCACATGATTTTTCACTTAAGCAAGGTTTTTAACGAGGCAACGGATAAAGCGTCACCACCATGTTTGAGCGGCACAAGAGGGAGTTTTGAAGGAAATCGACTTTTGTGTGCCTAATCAAACTAGGATTAGTTCTATGATTGTAATAGGAGAGAATATTCTAGAATATATTCCTAGTCCTATTCGTAATAGTTTTCCTTGTATCATTAGAACATGTACTTTGTAATCCCTATATATGAGGCTCTTATTCTCAATAATAGAACACATAATTTTCTCATCAATCTCTCTCAAATTTCTCATTCTTAAACACTTCCTTCATTGACATGTTCCTATTGGTCCGTCGTACCATCCACATGCTTAATGTGGTGACAATAAACAAACCTACGCACGTTGCTTTAGAGGATATGAGACGACACTAATGAAAATGACCGGAAAAAAAAAAAGTCTATCAGAGACGACATTGACTAAGGACTGATAACTCCGATGACTCTCATATTCTTTGGTCTCCATTACGACTGCGAATGTGAGGAAGACTACGCTGCTGAAAATGTACCAAGTAGAGACGAAATTGAATGCATTCCCAGCACCAAAAAAGAGAAAGACTAAATTGGGTGCAGTGGATATTTCTCCAAAAACCTGGAAAAGGGTCGGCTTATTGGTCGTGGCTCTTTCGGCTCGGTCTATCAGGGATCTTCTTCGTAAGTTTCCAAAAGTCAGAACCCCTCCCTCACACTCATGTCAAAATTAATATGGTCTGGACCTGTCCAAGAAACTGTAATATGTGAAAGAATAACTGTCATGCAATTACTTTGGACTGTTTTTAACTTGCTGCTTTATTAGGAAAAAGAGATTGACTTGCTTGAAGTTGAAGGATTGGAGGAATACATAGATCAGGGAGAAAGATCAAGATTTAAAAGATCATTTCTTCTTCTTTTCATTGTTGATAAAACGCTATTGCTGCTGTATTGTTTCCCTAGCTTTATACACTATATTTTTTTCAATATACAAAAGCTGTATAATTCACTTCTATAATTTACACTTGAATTAAAGTAATATACTGATGTGCCTGTGTTTTAACAAAGAGTGGTTCCACATCTTTTATTACACCTTGATTGGTTATGGTTTTTCCTTCCTGCAGAGATGGATTTGTTTTCGCTGCCAAGGAAGTTTCATTGCTTGATCCAGGAAGTCCGGGGAGGAGCTGTCTTTCTCAACTTCAACAGGTGACAAATTTCATCTCCTGGTTGATTATTTTTACTTGCTCATGAGATTGATCAATCTTTACATTACGTTTTTGGCTTTCCCTTGTTCCAGGAGATTGAGTTTCTTAGTTGGCTTGAACACAAGAACATTGTTAAATACTATGGCTCATTTGAGGTACTTTGCCTTTCAGCTTGAACCTTTGAATTTTTACAACCTGAAAGTGTTTTGGTCTTTCTATGTGCACTTATCTACCACAGTAAGTAATCATGCATGTCCATGTGCAGTACATAAGTTTGCTCCAAGTTCGTTTAGTTATATGAAACTTCTTTTTTGTTTTAAAGTGTTACTTATTCACATGAGACAGATGATCATTGATGATGATATGCATATGCCTTCAGAGAATTCCACTTTAATGCATAAACAAGTCAATCAAAAATCTGCAGTAGCTTATCTATTTTGCCTTTTTGAAACAGAGTTTTCTATTTGTTTTTTACTCTTTATTTAATTTTTGTTTGTTCTTTCATTCACACACAAATTCGTTATAGATAAATAGGAGTTACCTGTCAAAAGTGGATCTTTCCCCTTCTTGTCAATAGTCAATACTATTCAATGCTTCTGTCAAAAATTATTAGGGGCATGTAATTGGTACTTGATGTACTGGGTTGAAGCACTTATGGAATTTACAGGTGTTTTTCCATACTAGATTTGATTATCCTCAGTATTGTATTGAAGATAAAATTTCCAGTAGGGCAAGTTTGCTAAGTAAGCAGTAGATCTTAATAGCCCTGTTGTCTGTGAGCATCATTGTCTTATTTATATTTATCTAAATGATCTTTACAGTATGGAACAAATCTTTATATGTGCATGGAGCATGCACCTAATGGATCCATTCGACAACTCTATCAGAGATCGTGTCTTTCATATTCTCGTGTCTCTAAATACACAAAAGAGATCCTTCTCGGTCTAAAGTATCTCCATGACCGTAATGTGGTTCACAGGTAATTCATGTGAGATGATGTATAATATGCGAAAGTTGTGGTTTCTGGATGTGTTGATCTGACCATATTTTGTATTTCCTTGGAGCATTTTGTTACATGGAATAAGTCATCTCAAAAGCAAATGATAAATAGAAGAAGTAAAAGAAATGTTGTTGCATCATCACAATATCGATCCATGTTCAATCTTTGCTTGAATGGTTTTGTCATTCTCATCTCTTTATTTCTCGTTTCCAGGGACATTGAATGTGCAAATTTGCTAGAATTTTTTGTTCACACATAATCTCATCCATTTGTTTCTTGTATGAAGGGATATCAAATGCGCAAATATTTTAGTGGATGCTTATGGATCTGCGAAGCTTGCAGATTTTGGATTGGCAAAGGTTTGTCTTCTGTTCCTGATCTTTTTTATTCTACCGTTTTCAATAGTAATCACAATGATGGTGAAGCTTTTCTCCTAATAGTATGATCTGTACCCTTTCCAGATAATCACCAAAATGAATGAAATTCAGTCTTTGCAGGGGACGGCATTCTGGTTGGCCCCTGAGGTTGGCCTTTACATTTTTTCTTATCTATTTAACAGAGGAGTCCGCTTTTTATTATTATAATTGTTATATATTTTCAAAAGGAATTCTGCATTCTGATCCATTGTTGTTCTGTTTAGGTTAGCATCCTGAATTACCATAGTCAAAAAAATTATATTTCCAATAAATTGGTAAATGTATAAGATTGATAACTTTATGAATCAGGAATGTAAATTTCTTGAACACAAAAATGAAAGTGAAAAGAAAGATTAATGTGTGCAAATGAGTTACTTGTATTGCTGACCTATTGTGAGCGAATACCTGGTGTATCTGGTTTTCCCAGATAATTTTTGTGACTTGCAATTTGAATTTTCTGCTTTCCCAATAATATCACTTGCACAAAACTTTTCTGTATTTAGGTGGAATGAATCTCATATAACATTTAAAAGCATGCCTAGCCATTGAAAACTTGCATATTGAATATTTTGTTTTGAGGCTGCAGTACAAGTAGATTCTGTCATGTCCAAAATTTTGCCAGTCTTTCTGAGTCGAGCTAAGCTTGTGCAGGTTTTTAGTGCAAAAATGAAGAACCAAGGTTATGGGCCTCCAGCAGATATATGGAGCCTTGGTTGCACCGTGTTGGAGATGTTAACAAGGCAGGTTCCCTACCCTGGTTTGGAACCGGTCCGTGCCATTTTCATTACAACTTTTACCTTTTATAGTTCATAATGACGATAATATATGAGGTGATACATCTTTTCATGTGTACGCTCAACAGTTTCAGGCATTTTTTAAGATTGCAATGGGGGAGCTCCCTCACGTTCCTCATTTTCTTTGTAAGGAGGCGCGAGATTTCATCCATCACTTTCTACAAGTTAATCCAAACAATCGACACACTGCTGCTCAGCTCTTATGTCATCCATTTGTCACGTCTGGGCCTGTCAAACTACCCCATGTGTTTGATGATCTTTGTATCATGAAGGGAAAAGAACTGTATGCAAGAGGATATTTTGATGGGACTATTAGTCATTTAGATTAACTGAGCTGTTAAGAGGCAGGATATTCATACAGATTTGTCAAGAATTTGAGCAAATTGCCCAAAGAGTTTGTAAAGAAATAGATCCTAGTCTCTTAATACTCCTGTCATAAACTTAAAGTGAATGCACAGAACTCTATTCACAATGTTGTGTGCCTATTGAACTATTATCGAGGGAGAGTAGTTTCACAGTTAACTTCAATCTTTCTGAAAGAGTCAATACTTTTATCTAAACGAAAGGCAACTAGTGCATCAGAAGTTGAAAATAAGTTAGACATAAGAATCCATTTTCTGACATTTTCCTTACATCTGATGCCTCAATCGTCTCTCCTAATGGATCTCAGAGATCACAGAAGAAAACATCTGTAGCGTGCTTGTGGTGAAGCTTAATCGTTCCAAGTTCCAGCTACACTCTGTGGAGTTTAGTAATAATAAAAAATAAAAAAAAATAAAAAAACTACACTGGAGATTACATTTCCATGCATGCTATACAATCTTCACTTTGAACAATTGAATATAATAAAATCACAAACGACGACGCTTGGATTACTTTCATTAACAAATCAGAACGAGGGATTGAATTAGGGTTATCTGGACTAACATTGTGCATTTGTGCATTGAAGAATTTCCAAATCATTTTGTCAAATCCGATCACCATTTACCACTAGTCCTTGTGCATCACAACGCTCCACAATCTGGACAGTTGCGTAATGAGAATGCAAGTCACTGTGTCATTGAAGATGACAATAAACAAACCTCCATACTATTTACTTTGACCAAGAGGTCCAAGAATACAAATCAAAAATAAACTATTGACTTTTTAGTCATTTTATTGTTGGAGGCTTGGAGCTTAAGTTTGTTAATAATATGAATTATACGTGGGACAATGAGAACATTGTCTATGACCTTATAAAAATTTGGAACAATTGTACAGCTTCTTCCTCAACCTTATTAATGTTTCAATGGGTGGGTCGTAACATCAAATGTTTAATGTGGTGACAATAAACAATCCTCCGCATGTTGCTTTACAAGGACTATTCTCAATTCAGCGACACTGTAATGAAGTTGACGGAAATAAAAAGAAGAGACCAAATCTATCAGAGACGAAATTGACTAATGACTGATACCAAAACTCCGATGACTCCCATATTCTTTGGTCTCCCTTACGAGTTTATGACTGCGAATGTGAGGAAGACTACGCTGCTGAAAATTAATGTACCAAGTAGAGACGAAATTGAATGCATTCCCAGCACCAAAAAGAAGAAAGACCAAATTGGGTGCATTGGATATTTCTCTAAAAACCTGGACAAAGGATGAGCTTCTTGGCCGTGGCTCATTCGGCTCTGTCTATCAAGGATCTTGTTCGTAAGTTTCAAAAGTCAGAACCCCTTCCTCACACTTATATCAAATTTCATTGATTTCATATAAATATGGTTCTGGACTTGTTCAAGAACTGTAATCTGTGAATGAATAATGGTCAAGCAATCACTTTATTTGGACTGTTCTTAACTTGCTGCTTTATTGGGAAAAAGAGATTGACTTGCTTGAAGTTGAAGGTTGGAGGAAATTACGTAGATCAGGGAGAAAGATCAGGATTTAAAAGATCATTTCCTCTTCTTTTCTTTCATTGTTGCTATAACGTTATTGCTGCTCTATTGTTTCCCTTTATACAGATTATACTTTTCTCATTATACAAAAAGCTGTATAATTCACTCTATCATCTACACTTTAATCAAAGTGATACTGATGTGCAAGTGCTTCACACCTTGATTGGCTATGGTTTTTCTTTCCTGCAGAGATGGATTCATTTTCGCTGCCAAGGAAGTTTCATCGCTTGACCAAGGAAGTCAGGGGAGGAGCTGTGTTTCTCAACTTCAACAGGTGAAAAATTACATCTCCCGATTGATTATTGTTACTTGCTCATGAGATTGATCATTCTTCACATTACGTTTTTGGTTTTCCCTGCTTCTTCCAGGAGATTGAGTTTCTCAGTTGGCTTGAACACAAGAACATAGTTCATACTATGGCTCATTCGAGGTACTCCCCTTACCTTTTTTGTTGCTTTTCAGCTTGAATCTTTGAATCTTTACAAACTGAAAGTGTTTTGGTCATGCTATGGCATATGTGCACTTATCTACCACGGTAAGTAATTATGCATGTACGTAAGTTTGCTTCAAGTTAGTTTAGTTATATGTAGAAACCTCTACTATGATTTAAGTGATACTTATTCATATGAGACAGATGATGATTGATGCTGATATGCATATGCCTACAGAGAATTCCACCTTAATGTATAAACAGTCCATAGATAATCCTCAGTAGCTGATCTATTTTGCCTTTTTGAAACAGAGTTTACATTTTTGTTCTTTTATTCACATAAAAATTGGTTATAGATAAATAGGAGTTACCTTGCCGGGGGTGGATCTTTCCCCTTCTTGTCAATAGTCAATACTATTGCTGCTACGTCCAAAACACTAGTCGGTACTCGATGCACTGTTGTGGAATACTCAAGAAATTTAGAGGTTTTTTCCATACTTATTTTGATTATGCGTAGCATTGTGTTGAAGATAAATTTTCCAATAGGGTAAATTTGCTAATCAAGCGGTAGGTCTTAAAAGCCGGCCCTCTTGTTTGTGTGCATCATTGTCTTATTTATTTTTATCTAAATGGTCTTTACAGTGTGGATCAAATCTTTATATGTGTATGGAGCATGCACCTAATGGATCCATTCGACAACTCTATCAGAGATTGAATCTTTCACTTCCTCGTGTCACTAAATACACAAAAGAGATCCTTCTTGTTCTAAAGTACCTTCATGACCATAATGTGGTTCACAGGTAATTCATGTGAGATCAGTATAATATGCGAAAGTTGTGGTTTCTGGATATATTGATCTGACCAGATTTTGTCTTTCCTTTGAGCATTACAAGGAATAAGTCATCTCAAAACCAAATGACAAGTAAAAGAAGTAAAAGAAATGTGGATTGCACCAGCAAAATATCGATCCATGTTCAATCTTTGCTTGAATGTTTTTGTCATTCTCATCTCTTTCTTTCTCGTTTCCAGGGACATTGAATGTGCAAATATGCTAGAATATTTTTCTCTACACTTATTCTCATCCATTTATTTCTTGTACGGAGGGGCATCAAATGTGCAATATTTTAGTGGATGCTTATGGATCTGCAAAGCTTGCAGATTTTGGATTGGCAAAGGTTTGCCTTCTGTTCCTGATCATTTTTATTCTAATAGTTATCACAATGATCTTGAAGCTTTTCTCCTAATAGTATGTTCTGTACCCTTTTCCAGATAATCACCAAAATGAATGAAATTCAACCTTTGTAGGGGACTGCATTCTGGATGGCCCCTGAGGTTGGCCTATACATTTTTTTCTTATCTATTTAACAGAGGAGTCCCCTTTTTATTATTATAATTGTTATATTTTCAAAAGAATGTTTGATTTGATGGTGGTTCAAAAACTGCCATATAAATGTTAACAATTCTCTGTGCATATGTTTAATACTTCAATTTTATACTGATCCGGACATGATTAAGATCATGACTTTAGCAATTTATTTCTGCTTCAACTCCGATAAATTCTTCTTCTGTTTAGGTTAGCATGCTGAACTATCATAGTTAAACAAATTATATTCGTAATAAATTGGTAAATGTATAAGACTGATAGCTTTGTGAATTGGGAATGTAAATTTCTGTAACACAAAAATGGAACTGAAAAGAAAGATCAATATGTGCAAAGGAGTAATTTGTATTGCTGATCAACTGTGAGGGAAAACCTGGTGTATCTGGTTTCCCCAGATAATTTGTGGTTAATGATGATTCTCATAGGTTAAGGTATATATCTTGCAATTTGAAGTTTTGCCAGCTTCTGCTTTCCGCATAATATCACTTGCACAAAACTTTTCTGTATTTAGGTGGAATGAATCTCATATAACATTTAAAAGCATGCCTAGCCATTGAAAACTTACATATTGAATATTTTGTTTTGAGGCTGCAGTACAAGTAGATTCTGTCATGTCCAAAATTTTGCCAGTCTTTCTGAGTCGAGCTAAGCTTGTGTAGGTTTTTAGTGCAAAAATGAAGAACCAAGGTTATGGACCTCCAGCGGATATATGGAGCCTTGGTTGCACTGTGTTGGAGATGTTAATTAACAAGGCAGGTTCCCTACCCTGGTTTGGAACCTGTCCGTGCCATTTTCATTACAACTTTTACCTTTTATAGTTTATAATGACGATAATATATATGAGGTGATACATCTTTTCATGTGTACGCTCAACAGTTTCAGGCATTTTTTAAGATTGCAATGGGGGAGCTTCCTCACATTCCTTATTTTCTTTGTACGGAGGCGCAAGATTTCATCCATCAGTGCCTACAAGTTAATCCAAACAATCGACCCACTGCTGCTCAGCTCTTATGTCATCCATTTGTCATGTCTGGGGCTATAAAACTACCCCATGTGTTAGATGGTCTTTGTATGCGGATGAAGGGGAAAGAACATTATGTAAGAGGAGATTTTATTGGGTATGAATATGAGACTAGTAGTCGTTTAGATTAACTGAGCTGTTAGAGGCAGGATACTTATACAGATTCGTAAAGAATTCGAGCAATTGCCCAAAGACTTAATAATGCACATAAGACTATTTCACTATGTTGTGTGACTTGTGTCCATCTTTGCTTCTGCAATTGCTTTAAAATTATGCATGTGTTTTATAATTTAAGACGCACTCCAGAAATGCATGGTCAACAAACTCAACTATCTCAAAAAGCCATTTTCCAATCACTTGGTATGAACCCTTTCCATCGGTAATGTGAGTTTGACAGAATACATAGTCCTCATGTCCAACTGCTGATGAAAAGTTGCATTTGATCCACCAATTCAACGCTAGATCAACCCAAGTCCTCGGGTGCTCATAACAATGTCTGCTGCAACACTTCTTGCTGTCGCATGACCATAACAATGTCTGCTGCAACACTGCTTACAATAGCCAATGCAAATTCGGGGAGTGGCTTTCTTACCCTATATTTGACAAAGGAAGCATAATTTGAATTTCTAAGCTACGGAGAAAATTAGGTAAAAATGATCTCAATCCTTTCCTCAAAAAGAAAAGGAAAGATACAGAAAACATAATTTCATGTTATCTTCAGTAAACCCTGTTTAAGGTCACATGGATGATCATAGCTGCAGCCTTTACTATTTCTATGCTCGAGAATACCTCTGCAACAATAGAAAGCTCTGTGAAACTCCTTGGATTTTTTTGCATAAAAACAAAAACAGAAAAAAACTGAACTTTCAGTGTCAAATCCTAATTTCCATGCACCACGAAACAAAGGCGCAACGGAAACACAACTAACAAAAGACAAAGGCTAACAAAGAAGAATATCAGGCCTCTACAGAAAGCAAAAAAGGAACTATTGTTAAGCAAATAAAGGGGGAAAGTTCAAGAGCAAGAAGAATAAAGTGGTAAAAGCTAGCACAAGTGAGAAATTAACAAACACATAATGGGGTGCATCCGTACGTGCGAACGTTGTGATTGTTACATGCATGTGCACTTATTATTAGTCCTTCCTTATATCGCAGTGTGACGAGGCCAGCTAGGGAGATATCATGTTAATTACTGTGTTCCTGCAATCCTGCAAGAGATGTACCAGCAAAGATGACCCCCATTGGCGCAGGAGATATTCTTCTTTTTTAGGTTGATGGTAGGGAAGTAGCTAGGGATGATCAAGTACTCTTATCGTGCCATTGAACTGCATCCAAATCAAGATACCGGCACTTGCGACGGTTAGTCGTGGAGAAGTTGATCGATCGATGTACTTACAAATTAAAGGGGATACGAAAGCAAGTCCACCGGTGATGTTGCCATGGTACCACATCATTTGGTGACCCGGGTCACTCAAATTCAGCAAATCCACCTTTCACGGTTCCACCAATCAAGTCTTGGGCAAACTGTAACTGCCTCAGACTGCCTCAGGTCACAGCTTAAGAGCAAATGCAGCGGCTGTTTGATTGGGTGATCAATCAGTGGAATTGAGGAAAAGAAAGAATGCAGCGGCAATTAATCAGTCGACCAATTCATGGGTCCCAGCAAGTCGGGCAATCGGCTGACCGAGAATTAGCAACTCAATTGCCCTAGGCTGTGACTCCCACACTTATGTGGGTTTCTACCAAGGGCCAGATCTCTTTGATATTAATTCAAAGGCCTCTATTGGATTGCAAAGTCAATTTATTTATTTTAATTTCTTCTTTCCATAGAAATCTAAAACAATGAAGAATTGGCTTTTATTGGTGCATTTACAAAGTGAAGGCAATTGCTAATTTTGGTGAATAGTGAATTAGCAAGTACCAATTTAATAGGCAAATCAGCAATTGCCTTTGGTACATGAGTGCATTTGCTCTAAGTCAGGCAAATGACCCAGGTCGTTACCCACAGTAACTTGGGTCACGAAATTTGAAAACCGTCATAAAATTTGAACAGTTAGTTTTAGTTGGTGATCAGATCATACGGTAATCTATCAATCTCTTATCTCTATGTATAAAGGATACTAGTTTGCAATCACATGCTCTGTATGCATATAAAAAAAAAATCGTTGAAAAAAAAAGGGTAGTTATTTCAGAAAAAATATATTGTGGTAGTTATTTCAGAGAGAAAAGTGGGGTTGTGGAATCATTTCTTTTTAATTTTCTTAATAAAAATCTATTTTATAATTGTCCTATTTATCCTTATAATTTAATCTATTTTCAAAGTTTTTTAATCTTTCAGGATTAAATCTGTCAAAATTTTCAGTTTTGGCTTACAAAGTCTCTTCTCTTAATAATAGTATAGATAAATGGTAAGAAAATAATTTTAAAAAAAAGTATAAAAATTACCTACTATTTATTTTACCTCCCACGACAAAAAAAATTTCTTTCATAAAAATTTTCTTTCATAGTTCCACAAATTTTTTTTCTTCCTCCTAATCATAATAGCTTTCATCTTCCTAATAAAAGTGTCGATGGCTCATAATAATAATAATAGCTTTTGTCTACCCTTAAAAAAAATTGTGTCTTTTTTCCTTCACCTAAGATATTTATTTATATGTTCAAAAATGATTTGGTGGGTAGGTTTTCAAAAATGTTTATCATTACTATTTTGTGTGTGTGTATTAATTTCTCATTTACATTAAATAAATTAATAGAATATTAGTGTACTGCCCCATATATTTGACCAAACAGGTGGACATATACATCACAAAGTAGCAGTATTCTAACCCAGACACTCAGTGACCCTGACCTAGTGACCTAATGGATGAATTTGCTATGAGAATGACAACATGTTTCTGTTTATGCTCGCTTGCACCACTATGGATTGACCGATACGGTATCATTAGTAAATTATACGGTTTTCACTTTTTATTGGTGGCTTAGCATTATCACGACGGATCAAAAGCCCCTAATATTTAAGGAAAAGTCAGTTACCTTAGAACTATCTTCAATATTATAAGCAAATTCAATGTGCTCATCAGAGGTGGTTGAATAGAGAAATTGAGGAGCAAAAGGAGTAGAGGATCGAGCGTCCTCTCTCAGTCATCATCATAGGGTCGGCTATAGCTTGTAAAGTATATCGGAGTGCATTGCTTTCATGATTTATAGGGAATACGTGTTGTCCCACCCACATTACTAAAACTACAAACAAAAGTAGTGCCATGTTTTGCAGAGGAATTCGATCCCCTTCTTCTTTAAACTGTTCTTAATTTGTAAGTTTGTTAAACCAAACCTAGCTTGTGGCTACCAACAAGCATTCACAACTGCTCTTTCTTAAGCGAAAAGCTAGGCTATCTAGCAAATTGACCTGTACATGATTAAAAGTTCAGAATATTAATTTGGTTCTGAAATTAACTTTTAACTGTATATGTGGGTGGAAGTGGCTGGTACGTATTAGCTTTCCAGGGGGACTTGTTTTACACTCTGGCCAACCCAAAATTTATGATCATGATCATGATCATGATGAGGATAAGTGCTTTCTTTAACTTTGTCAATGACCCGTTGACATGGCAATATATATAGGTGTTAGATTCCTTTCACTATGTGATCGAGTGGCATGTATATATTGGTAGCGTGGAAGGAGAAACTAATAGGGCTACTTGTAATAATTCACGGGAAAAAGAAAAGGTCACTGTAATTATATGAATGCATCATAAGTGGCTACCCTTTTTATCATTTTCAGGTTCATGACTTTGTATGAGAATCATGATTAGTGGTATCATCTCGACTAGATGGATCTGTAAATCTTTTGGGAATTTTAAGCGAGCTAACGAAGAACAAATATTTACTAGATTACAAAGTAAATGATATATATTTCTTTTTATTTATTAATATTTATAATGATATTCGAGCAATATACTAAATGAATTCACATCTCCAACCCTAAAATAAAGATATGTGTATTGCGATATCATATTTTACAATGATGATAGTGGGCCATATGGCTCAGGCCACCATCTTGAGCATAAAATTGCAGAATGTTGATCGGAAGAAAATGATGGAGGACCTACATGCTATGCAATTCCATGAACATGATTATGACTTATGAGCATCACTCGAGCCTTAATTAGCTGGGCTAACACTTAACTACCGTGGTAACGTAATAATCTTACTTGACTTTGGTCTTTATAAAATACGAGGATGTCACTTTTGTTCAAATAATTCAATAATCTTGCTGAACTTTGTAAATGCAATTATAATCCAACTATTGACAACCTTTATTACAAAAAGCATATGATTAGCAACTCTTAATGCGGCTAGTCCCTTTTAATTGCAGAATTCCAAGCTATAATTTCTTTACCGAAGATGACTTTGCAATGACGTTGCTTTATATAGGGCAAAGAATCGATTTAGGACACCTTTTATTTTATGGAGAAAATTAATATGACCAAAGTACTAAACTACCGTTCTACCAATGGCTATATATATATATATATATATATTTTTTTTTTTTTTTGGTCTAGTATAGGTTATTAATAATGTTACGGTATCATATGTTTCAATGTAATAGAGCTTGAAACTAAGAATCACATATGCATTATAAATGTAAACATGAAAATATGACGATAAACTTTATTTTATATTCATATGGATATTCACAATTTACGAAACAAAATTCTATTTTTTTCTTCAAAGAAAACAGATTCCTTATTTGTATGTATACATTACACATGTATTGATAATCTTATGCATAAATGCGTAATATTGCATTCAATATATTGTGTTAAATGTATACATATCTTATCATTAGAGTAGAGATATTTTATTGCGGTTTTATTTTTATTTTTTATTTTTTTAAGGGAGGTTCTTAAGTTGTTGGATAATTATCTTACCACTAGTCTAGACTTAACCGCAGCTTTAAAGGAGAAGTGTTACCTAAAATTCGTATTAAAAAATAAAATAAAAACATAGGAAAATGCAGCACATAATGCTTTTTTTAGAGTGATTTTAGTTGGACCTCCAAATTTGCTATTTGGACCTCTCATATTTAGTCTATCTTTAATTTACTTTTTAGAATATCTGAAAAGCTAAGAGACCTCATTATTTTTACCAAAACACTCTTGAACATGAGATACAACAATCTATTACTCTACTTTTTATCTTTATCTAAATCACGAGAAGAATAATTAATCAAAATCACGTGATATTGTTCTCTTATGAGTGGGTCTCTCCTCCACCAAAATTAATCAGATGATTGGTTCTTAAACTTGATATGTTGCTGGAATCCCATTGAATTTGCTAAAATAAGGATTTAAGGGTTTTGGCCTTTTAGGTTAGAAGATAGAGTAATAACTATATCATAATATTTAATGAATTTAGTTTAAGGAAATTTCAAATCAAATTGTTTTGAATTTACTGTTGTATTAAATGATGGGTTATCTATAGAAATTATTATTTTTACTTAATTGTTTTAGGTAAATTATAAAACTATATAGTTAATATAAGGAAATTCAGGAAAAAAAATTAATTGAATGTTATACTTGGGATGTTACTTGGGGGAGGTAAGATGAGTTTTTTTTGTTTTTTCTTCATTTTTCTCTCTGTCTTTACTTGTCTTTTTATATAATTTGACAAAGTGTATTAATAATTAAAAAAAAATTGAAGGTCAAAATATTAAATTTCAATATTCAATTAGAACCACGTTTTTTTTTTATTGTTTTGGCAAAGAAATGGTTTGGAATTGAAAATATCAACTTTCAAGATCTGCCAAATAGCCACGCGCTTCAGATGCCTAGTTGAGCTATTGAGGAGGATTAAGCGAATTTTTTCCGCTAATGTTTGGTTTTTGGGTCACCAAGCTAATTACACACCACTCGTTACCCATTAGAAAGACGCCACGTAGAACTGCCCATATGAAGGTGTGCTTGGCATTGGTCTGTCGCGAATGATTGTGTCAGCTGCTGAGGTTGATATCACGACCCTTTTCTAATAAATGTTTAAATGCACGCCGAACGGTCGTGAGTAGGTCCCGTTAAAGGCGCTCTACGTGGGGCCTCAACTATTATCCATATCTGGAGGTTCGGTTCCAGACCTATTATTTGAATTTTTTCGAACGTTATGATCTCTTCGCAGGTAGTGTGCTGTGTGCCCCATGCCATGCCCAATCGTGTCCCATTTCCTTGTTCGCTTCCAATTTTTTTTCCAATAGCCACAAGCTTTATTTAATCATTGTGCACAGAATATTAATCACCTTCTGGGCCAAAACACAGAATCTTTACCTTATTGAATTAGTTTATTAAAAAGTATATATGTAATTTATGTACCAAAATATATATGTGTGTGTAATTCTCCTAAGTCAGTCATCCTATATCAATTAGAGAAATTATTCAATTATTTTTCTAGCTCCTCCCAAGCTGTGATATAAGGAAACATGTGCAGCCAACATGAGATAACATGCGTTACATATCTCAAACAAGGAGAATGGTGTTACTCATGTCTAAGATATGTCATCGAGAATATCTATATTTTCTATGTCTATTTTGATTTTTTTTGTCAGTTATGCATGTTAGCTTTGGATGTGTTTTACTGTCTTCTTAAAATGCCGAATAACTTAAATAATGACTATTTTAACAATTTTATTAAGATGAGTTGTTATGTTTAATTGCGTCAATTAATAGATTAATTGATGATATTTAAATTAAACAAATAAGCAACATGTCATATCTTATAGTCACAATATTAAATCTTGCATTAGAGCATCTCCAACAAACTGCTTATTTCAAAGTAAATTTAAAGAGTATTTCGAGAGCTCTGACAAAACAGGACAGAACTAAGGTTGGATAGAGTAAAGTTCTTCAGCCTGTCCGGTAGTGCCCCCACGTCGACCTTGGCTCTCTGCCTCATCGACGAGAGGCGGGTGTTGTAGACCAGAATCACAAGGATCTTGCTCTGTGAGTCATTTCGCTAGTTCAAGTCGAGTATGACTCTTCGCTTCTATTAGACGGCGGTGTCGATGTGGAAGACAGACGTTGGGCCATCAGCGTGGAGGAAGGAGCTAGAGGCCAGATCATGGCAGTGGTATGCCATGGATCGTATGGCATTGACTTCTACTCTAAGGTGGGTTGCTAGATGGAGGCGACATCTGTGGTGGATTTGAGCTCTCAAGCTGGTGGGCATGGCGGCGACAAGGTACTGTAATTTTTTCACCAGTTTCTCGGTGATAGAATTGGTGTGGTTTGCCACATAGTATCATCCCCGACTTGGGGAGCTCGAAGACATGGAATTGAGGTGGTGGCATGCCGGTTGGGTACCTAATGACAAGGAAGAGGAGTACTGTGGTAGCGTCTCTCTATTTTTTGTTAGAGTCTTGTTTTTGGTTACGTTGGTTAGAGTCTTGTTTTCAGTTAGATTGTTGGCTAGGTTTTTTTGGTCAATAGTTGGTCCTTTCTCTGTTGAGCGAGGGTTGGGTCAAATTGATGTGTCATTGAGGTGGTGTCTTTCCTGGGGACGAGTTGATTTATTTTCGGTTTTATCTCAATGTGTTGACAAGCGATCCTTGCAAGTGGTTTGACTTTATTAGGACACAATGTGGAAGAGGGCGTTGGTTTTTCTGGCGGTTGTCTATGAGATGTTATTGATATTCTCAAGATTATCTATAGCCTGTAAGGTTGGGCGACATTGTTGGTTAGAGGTTGGGCACTTTTGGCTCATGGAAATGATTCTTAATGACATACCTGTAACTAGTTCAGTTTTTAGGGAGCAGAATGGGGAGTTCATGTCCACCACCGGTCATTCTCATATGTAATCTTTGGTTAGTTTCAATAAAGGATTCTTATTCTAAAAAAAAAAAAGTAAATTTAAAATTTGACTAACTTTAAAGAAAAGTATCACTTACAGACTATTTAAACTAAAGTTAAATTTATTTTTAGCTAAAATCTATACTTATATTTAGGTAGATAGAATTTAACTTGATGTTAAATCTCTCGACGTGCAGATTTTTTACTTACAACATTCTTTCTTCTTCTTTTTAAGACTTACAAATAGCTATCATTAGTGATGGAGCAGTGTTCATGAACTTGCTAGCTTTATTTTGCTTTCAACTAATTTAACTTGTGAAAATAGCTGTCACTGTTGGAGATACTCTTACATTTTAGCACTTTAACTTATGGATCACAATTTATCATATAAAAGTTTATTTTACTTTGAACCTCAAGTTCTACATAATATGGGTGCGAATTATTAATGTATTGGAATTAATTTTATTGACCTTCATCCTAGTTAGTAGGTTTTTACTTTTGTCTTGATTTCATCCTGGGTGGAAGATGAAGTATTTTTTTCACTCATTTTGTAAGCTACTTGCTCTGTACTCTCACAAGTTCGAAATTGTAGAAGTATAGTTCGCAACAGCGACGGATATTATGTATAGGATTCCAAGTTTCTGTTACGTCCTAACTTAGATTTCACGCCCATATTGGGTATGTGATGCTAGCTAGCCATTGGTTAATCCATGATTATGACCTAAGATAACTAGAAACATTAATTGGTCGGTTACTGTTTTCAACAACCATTTCTATTTGATAGAGACACTTAGCCAACCTAGCTAGTCGGTCATTTGAATGCTAGTTGGACGTGTGCATATTACTTATATCAATATTAGATGATTAATTTAATTAAGTTGATCTTAATATATGCTTTAGCGATCCACGCCTTATAGGCTCTTACTGCCTTAACCCTGATCAGCTATATTCTTGGCTTAAGTTTGTATCCGTAGATATTTGGATGTGCCTGTTAATACGTATATTATTCATATATCTGAAATATGATCTACAAGAAATATAATTAACGTTCATCACTATATGTTTGAGAGGATATAAAGGTACGTAATCAGCAAATATCATCAAATTTTTAACCAAAAACCAAAAATCTGACTACTCTTTTTAAGAGTGGCTTGAATTTTGAACCCAGGAAAATAATAAGATGACGCTATATGTGAAGTGTGCAAAACGAAATGGACAAATGCACCCGCGTACTTCCAATTGTATTTGTAATGGCATGGCTTGTGTTCAAATATTAATCTATATTTTTTCAAACTAATAGTGCTTTAATTTGAATTGATATGGATAAGTTTTGTCGTTTATTATGCAATGGTCGCAATACTTTGCAATCATGATGGAGATGGTTGATTCGTTATCATGTTCAAATTGATTCTTCAAGCTCGCTTCATTCTCTGGATTTCTCCTCGCTTGATCCTTCTTTTCCTTTACACATATCTTAGTGTAGCTGCTTATCTCATTTTCAGAGTATGACGTCGAAACGCTCTGATCTCTTTTGAGATGGCAACAAAGCTGACTATAGACTAGGATTACTAGTTTGTGTTTTGCTTCTACTTCTTTAATTAGTTTGATATTCGTCTCCTCCACCTAACATTATGTTATAAGCAATGACTCCATGTGGTTTGCTTCCCACATTGTGCTTCTAAACGAATAACATTCCACTTTTGTTTTCTTTGCTTGTTTTGAAATGGAGAGTTGTTCTACTTTCTTCTTGTTTTCCTTTTTCTATGAAGATTTAGGTTTCATGTCCCTTTCTTATTTATCATAATTTATTTTATTTTATTGTGTTATAGATAGCATAAAATGGAGGTGTAGAAGTTACTTCATTCGGAAATTATAGCACTCTATAATGTAATTGACAACATATATAAACTAATCTTGCCTAGTATTGTATTCAACTAAGAAAGATTATCACACTAAAATCAAAACATGGAAATGTGTTAGATATAAAATTTTAACTGCTATTTTTGAATTTTAGAATAAAGCGTGTATGACATGCATACAATCATAGTAGTTGTGACTAATAGTATGAAAGTTGTACTCAATTGATCACTGACTTCTTAATAAATATAACTTACATAACAAACGACATGACCTAACATGCTGTCTACTGCACCATCACTATGGAGTTTGGACTTGAATTATGTTGAGAAGTGAAAAGTTAAATACCGAACTCAAGCCCTTGTAATTCTACATCCTAAATGATTGAACTCTATCGTCAATACGGTGGTAGAGTAATGTCATCTAATATACACTGTCTGCCTGTATTCAGAAATAAATAAACATCTTGCGGCTGTAAATATTATTTACAAATGTTATTAATTCAGGGCTGTAACGCCCAATCGAAGTTGGATCATACAGTATCTACACCTGGACTTTTCACACATGCGTCGGTACTGTTTACCTTCAATAGTTGGGTCTGATCGAGCTGACAGAATCAGATGATCTATCTAGCTTAGCTGAAACGTCCGAATCTATGTCCTCTAACTAGGATCTAAAATAAGCCTTTAAAAATGGCTCCAATTCTTTCCCACGCGCCATAAATGCGGTTGGTGCGGCTATTTGGCGGAAAGAATTTATTTATTTTTGAAAAATTCAAACCCAATAATATAATTCCGTTAAAAAAAAAAATAGTGGGTAACAGGGTTAAACCCGAGAGGCTCGGATTCAGCTTCGGGTATCAGGTCCGGGTGAAAAGGCAGTTGGAGCATAAAGCAGAGAGCATGAAATTAAAACAGAAAAGAGAGAAGAAAAGCTAAAGGTCATGAACTCACTCTGAGAGAGAGAGAGAGAGTCTCTCTAAATTGGAAACAAAGAAACCTTTACATCCAACACCAACAACAACAAAGATAGACAGCTATCTGTTCCTCTCGCTCACTCTGAGAACCTCACACTATTCTCCGTTTCGCCGAGTTTTGGTGTTCTAGATCTTTCTGCGAAATAGATTCTGCTTCCTCAGTAGCCGGCAACGCAACGGAGAGACAATTTTTAAGCTAATTTATTAGCATTTACGAGTTTGAATTTGATTTCCGACTGCTGGATTGCGAAATTGTGGCGTTTTGGTAGAGAAGAAGAGTGAGGAATTGTTGTTGTTGGGAGGTATGGCGGCAGCCGGAGGGTCGCTTTCGATGTTTTCGGTTGTGGAGGATGTGCTTCAGCAGCACGGTACTAGTCGAATTGGAGATCTTGATTTGGTGGAGTCTAGAAAAGCTGAGCAAGCTGGTAGGATCACACTCTGTCATTTCTAATTCTCGTTTCGTTCTTCTTCTTCTTCTTCTTCTTTCGAATTGAAGATTGTGTTTTCGTGTTCTCAAACACCAAACAGATGATCAGCTCTCTCTATTTGTTTCATTTTAGCTTTACTAATTGATAGTTCAAGAATTTTGTTTATATTTAAATTAAGGCTAATCGGAGATTGTTCTAGTTTAATCTGATCTGCGTGCTCTGAAGCAATGTGGGCAGCTAATTTACTTGTTATCTTATTAGTTTCTCCAGATTCTGTGACATTTGCTGAGAGTTGGGTGGTTCGCATTTTTTATTTCGTTGATTAAGGTAAATAAGCTGATTAATTCACCATTTTTTGTGTAGCATCGAGAAGAAACGAGGCGGCTGGGTGGCTTAGAAAGGTGATTGGTGTCGTCGTGGCTAAAGATTTTCCGGCAGAGCCTTCTGAGGAAGAGTTCAGGCTTGGATTGAGAAGTGGGATTATCCTCTGCAATGCTATCAATAAGGTTCAACCCGGAGCAGTGCCCAAGGTGGTGATCCTGATCCTATAGTTTTCCTTTATTTCAATTTTCACTCTCGGATTACATATGTGTATCCCTTATATAGCTTGCATATGTGTGTTGCTCTTCAGGTGGTGGAAAGTCCATCTGATTCAGCTTTGATCCCTGATGGAGCATTGTCGGCGTTCCAATACTTTGAGAATCTGAGGAACTTCCTTGTTGCTATTGAGGGGATGGGGCTGCCCACATTTGAGGCATCTGATCTTGAACAAGTATGTGTTCTTACATAACCAAATTCTTGGGGATCGATAACAATGAATTGAGGATGGACATCAAATCCTTAGGAATATTATAAACTTCAAATATAGATTATGCACATCAAAACCTTAGGAACTTGGAGTTGGATAACTATAATTTTGTAGTTTGATTTCTTTTGAGAAAAGGTACTTGTTTGATATCTATATTCTTTCAATTTTTATTTTATTTTAAGGGAGGCAAAGCTGCGAGGGTTGTAAATACAGTTCTGGCGCTCAAATCCTATAGTGAGTGGAAACATACGGGAGGAAATGGGACATGGAAATTTGGTGGAAATGTAAAACCTACCACGTCCGTCAAGTCTTTTGTGAGAAAAAATTCAGAGCCATTTATGAATTCCTTGTCAAGGACCTCCTCAATGAATGAAAAATCTTCGAACTCTTTCACCTCTGATCTCGATTCTAATCAAATGGTTGGTAATCTAAACTTTGACTATAGTTAAAGTTGTTTTTTGGACCTGTGCATTCGCAATTGAATTAGAGGAATGACCACAAGCTTTTTTCTTTCGTATTTGCATGTTTGCAGACAAGTTCCCGCTCCTTGAGTATGCTTGTCCGTGCAGTTCTGTTAGATAAGAAGCCTGAAGACGTTCCAATGGTAAGGGCTGATATTAGTTGTTTTCTAGTATAGATGGGGAAGCATTCTCTCATCTGGTACTACACATAGCTGCTACTTAAGAACTTTTGTTTACAGTCATCCCAAGTATGTGTTTGACCAATTTCTTTGTGTTTGACGAACCTCTTAGATTAATATCGCCACTTACAGTAATATTACTGCAAATTTTATCTTCTAATATAACGGGTCATTTTATTCTTCTGGCTGCATCAGTTGGTAGAGTCTGTCCTAAACAAGGTTGTGGAGCAATTTGAGCAACGCCTTTCCAGCCAATATGAATCGGTATGCTACTCTTTCTCATTTAAACTATTACTTTCCTTTTTAACCTAGTTACTCACTCATTAGTTCATTATCTTATAGACAAATACAAGTCCAAAAGATGTCACTGTTTCTCATGGCAACCAACCTCCAATGAAATTCGCCTCTCGTGATAAAAGGGTAATAGTTTGTACTTTACTCTCTGAACAGCAAGCACAACTGATATTTTAATGTTGTTGTGCAGAAATGGATTATAACTGAATTACCTGTGTGTTTTGACTGATAATCAGATAGAAGACAATCTCAAAGTAATAAAGAGAGAGGAATCTTTTAATAAAAGTTATATCTCCGATGAGGAATCGAAAAGCCGGCTGCTTAAACAGCAAATGATTTTTGATCAGCAACAAAGAGATGTTCGGGTAAGTTTCAGCTGTGACGTATTGTCCATCATTTTTCTTTTTATTTGGTAATCGGATAGTGCATTCATATGCTATATTTTTTGCAGGAACTAAAGCAAACCCTTCACACAACAAAATCTGGTATTCAGTTTATGAAAATGAAGTTTCATGAGGAGTTCCAGAATATTGGTACAAATTTAAAAAGAAAATATTTGTTGTTTCATTTGCCTGTCTTCTTTAAGGACGTGGATATAGAAATCTTTTTCTTATTCAATTTTGCTTCCATAGGTTTGCACATTCATGGCCTAGCTCATGCTGCGAGTGGATATCACAAGGTTCTTGAAGAAAACCGAAAGCTCTACAATCAAGTCCAAGACCTCAAAGGTAATAAGATCCCTATTTTACAAAAGCTTATGCTTCACACCTGCCTTCATAATGTTAGTCTTCAAAATAGTTGATTAGTTGTCTGTTATTTTGATCAGGAAGTATCAGGGTTTATTGTCGAGTGAGACCCTTCTTATCTGGACAGTCAAATTGTTTGAGCTGTGTGGATCATATGGAAGATGGAAATATCACTATTAACACCCCCTCAAGGCATGGGAAAGGACAAAGAACCTTCAGCTTCAATAAAGTCTTCGGGCCATGTGCAACCCAAGGTTGATGAGGTTCTCCTTAAGAGGGGATTATCCTTTATTGTTTTGAAAAGAAAAAAAAAATCTTCAGATATTAATGTTATTTTATATTTTTAACTGTTATCTGCTATTATTTTGCAGCGGACGTCTTTTCTGACATGCAACCACTGATTCGTTCTGTCCTTGATGGTTACAATGTCTGCATATTTGCATATGGTCAAACAGGATCAGGGAAAACTTTCACCATGGTATTATATGCTCTCTATTTCTGAAGAAATGATATTTCACATATTGTTGCTTTATTGAGTAAATATACTATTATTAACTTTTGCTGGTACATGTTAGACTGGACCCAGAGAGCTTACAGAGAAAAGCCAAGGTGTAAATTATAGGGCTTTGGGAGATTTGTTTCTCATAGCAGATCAAAGAAAGGACACTTTCCAGTATGATGTTTCTGTTCAGATGATTGAGATTTACAACGAGCAAGTCCGGGATCTCCTTGTTACTGATGGAGCTAACAAAAGATATCCTTTACTAGTTTAGTGTTTACTGCTTGCTTTAGTTTTTTCTCAAATCTGTTCAGTTCATGAAATTTGGCATTAGTTTTACGAGTCAAATATGTTGGATAACTTGAAAACTCGAGATGTCTTTCAATTTCAGTTTTATCTTTAAAAAAATATATTGATTAGTACTTTGTTTATGCATTTCTAATACAAATAAGATTCAGTACTAATGAAAATGAAGGTGATTTCGTGTTATTACACTTTTTTAATAGCCTGGCTTGCATGCTAGTCCCCATTTGAGGTTTTGCTTAACTTATTTATCACATTAGAGATTCGCAACAGTTCTCAGACAGGTCTCAGTGTGCCAGATGCAAATATTATTCGTGTGTCCTCTACATCTGATGTTATTGATCTGATGAACCTTGGACATAAGAATCGGGTTGTTGGTGCAACTGCTCTAAATGATCGAAGTAGTCGCTCTCACAGGTAGGAAGAAATCTGCTAAACTCCCATGTGTGTGTGAGAAAAAGTGGTGTGTCTCTATGATGCTCTAACTAAATTATCCAATTTTTATCAATCTGCAGCTGCTTGACTGTTCATGTTCAAGGACGGGATTTGACTACTGGATCTATTCTTCGTGGCTGTATGCACCTGGTTGATCTTGCGGGAAGTGAGAGGGTAGACAAATCCGAGGTAACAGGGGATAGATTGAAGGAAGCACAACATATTAATAGATCTCTCTCAGCTTTGGGTGATGTGATTGCTTCCCTTGCACAAAAGAATCCTCATGTTCCTTATAGGAATAGCAAGCTAACACAGTTGCTCCAAGATTCACTTGGTAAGGTCAATTGCATTTTACTTTCAGCCTTAGATTATCCAAAATTTTTCTCATGGCTATGTGTTTGTTGTCATATTTTTTAGGTGGACAGGCCAAGACACTTATGTTTGTTCACATAAGCCCTGAGCCAGATGCTATTGGTGAAAGTATAAGTACACTTAAGTTTGCTGAACGAGTAGCAACAGTTGAGCTTGGTGCTGCCAAAGTAAACAAAGATGGTGCAGATGTGAAAGCTCTCAAAGAACAGGTGTTTACAGGCTTTTCTGTTGAAATGTCACTTGTGTGGTTCTTCAAAATGGTTAGCTTAGGAATCATAGAATTTTTGTATTATTGAACTTTTCTGTGTTATCAGATTGCTGGTCTTAGGGCAGCACTGGCCAGGAGAGAAGAGGAAGCCGAACAACGCCCTGTTCTAGGCAGCTCTGATAAATACAAGACAAAAGCAGGGGAATTGTCACCTCTTCCTCTGAACCATCAGGTTACAGACATCATGGGAGAACAGTTTGGCTTCCGGCAACCAATGGGAAATCTTGGAAATACTGAGGTAACTCTTACTTTTAACAGTAATTCAAAAAGATTAAGGTTTCTTTGACCATATACAGGTTAAGCTAATGTAATCTTGTCTTTATTTTGAACTACTAACACTACCCTTCACTAAACTAGGACTTTGAATTATCAGTAGACGGGTGGTTGGGAATCTTTAGGAAAGGACCAACTATTGCGGTCTTTATATTCTGAAACGCTCATAATCTTCATACTCTTGGAGCATCTGAGTGTTTACTAAATATATGCTTCAAAAGGTTTACTTTTATTTTCTCTAATGAGAGTAGATATGATGCCAAAATTTCAGTCTGATGCTGAGTTAGGAGAGCCATTAGGGTTGTTTAAAGACTTTCTAGTGCAGGGCTTGCCTAATATATGATTTTAATGTAGATTAATAACAAGTATGAGTTGTCCCAGATTGATTTCAACTATCATTCAGTTGCTACAATTTTATGATTACTGAAACTGTATTTTGATGTACTGTTTCTGTAGCTTCATAACAACTCTACCCCAAGGCAAAAAAGACAAAACTTTGATGTTGATGAGCTACTAGCAAATTCACCTCCATGGCCCCCAGTTAAGAGTCCTAGCCAGAATCGTGGGGATGATGATAAAGACATGGGCTCAGGTGACTGGGTCGACAAAGTTATGGTGAACAAGCAAGAAGTAAGCAGGGTTGGAAATCCCTTGGGAGGCTGGGGAGCAGACAATGAGAACTTATCCGATGCTTTCTACCAAAAATATCTACAAGATTCTTCTAAAATTTATCCAGAACAGTCCTACAACATGTTCACGGCAAGCAACGGGTTCAATGTTGCTAGTAATGATGATATGGATGACCTTGATGCTGCCACTAGCGATTCTTCAGAGCCAGATTTGCTCTGGCAATTCAATCAAACTAAACTTATCAGCACAGGCAACGGCATTGGGTCTAAAACCAAGAAACCTAACGCAAAGCCAGTAAAAAGCCCAGAACTAAGGTAATTTGACATGCCTTTTCAACTATTTGTCTGTCCTCTATATGCTTAGTTCCTAAAAATTTGCTCATAATTTCTGCAGCAAGCATTTGAATCCTTCTCTGGGCCCTTCGCCTTCACGGAAACCTTTGAATGGGTTGCCACATAGGACAGCAAGGCAGCCAGCTCCAACAGCTGAGATGAAACGCAAAGCTGCTCATAGAAAGTAGTAGTGTTACCTTGACACGTTCAGAGGGTGATTTTTTATTTTCATTTTTTTCATTGATTTCTTTGATTTGTTACAGAGAGAGAGAGGTTTCATGTATTTTTTCACTTGGAAACAAAATCTTGTAATCTTTATATAGAGATACAGATAAATGCAGCAATAAATCCAGTTGCTTGTACTGCTGTACATATATGTATATGAGTGAGTCCTAATAGACAAATCTAGCCACAGACTTGGGTCTGGACGACAGATAATTCTATTTACAAACTCTGAATTCCCATTTCCTTTTCATACGAATATCTTCCGGTTTAAACGACTAATGGAATAGGTATGGTATGATCAAATAAGCAAGAAAAACATGTACAACGACCAAAGTTTTGTCCAAAAAAAGCCTTTGCCAAGGAAATTTCGTCGTCCATAAATCTCAAGTAAACTGCGACATTGCTTTTGCTGACGAATTTTTGTCCCCGTAACGGAATTCATTTTGTCTCTATTGAACAAGTTGGTGCATTAAACTTTGTTTTTGAAATGATTTAGATGCTTCTAACTATTATTTCTTGATAACTATAACAACACCAATACTGTTGATATAAATTGGAGAAGTTACAAATCCATCAGATAGCTACAAATTAAGGACTTCTTCGAGGCCCTTTCTAAGTTAGTCGGAAATTTTGAGCCGTTGATTTCGTGCATCTATTAGTAACTCGTACAAAAAACAGAAGAAGAAGAAGAGAAAAGATGGCTTCTGAGGTCAAATTTTGTGTACCATGACTTCTACGTATAGAGGGTCCAACAAGGGCAGCTATATATAAAAACATTCCAACTTAAACAAGCTATACTTATAAGCCTCACTTGTGAAACCACAGGATGGTGAATTCCGTGTTCACATAATCCTAAACTTTTTAGTCTATATATACTGATTTTGTTAAACAACCTCCCCACATATCTCAGATCTTCCGGTCAATTTCATCAGCAAACTTAGGCCAACATATTTCAACATGGGTGTCATCAATTTGAGCCAGGAGTTTACTAGTCCAGTAGATGCAGCAAGATTGTTCAAGGCCTTGATCATCGACTCCCACAACCTCATGCCGAGACTCATGCCTCAGGCCATTAAGAGCATCGAAATCATTCAGGGCGATGGAGGAACAGGAACCATCAAACAGATCAATTTTGCTGAGGGTATCAATTAGTCATACCTAATTCCAATCATCATCACATTTTGGTCATTGCTTTGTGATTTTGACCATGTCATGTGCTTATATTAAGCAGGTACTCGTTTCAAGTACATGAAGAACAGAATAGACACCCTGGATGTAGAAAACTTGATGTGCAAGTACACGCTGATTGAAGGCGATGTATTGGAGGACAAGATTAAGTCTATTGCTTACGAGGTGAGGTTTGTACCTTCTGCAAATGGAGGATGTGTTTGCAAGATGATGAGTGAGTACCAAGCTGTTGGTGACTTTGATATCAATGAGGAAGAGATCAGGGGTGGAAAGGAAAGAGCAATGGGCATGTATAAAGTAGTTGAAGCTTACCTCTTCGAAAGTCCTGGTGCTTACGAATAGCTGCAGCCTTGCCTGATCTTCCTTTTCTTTTTGGGTCAACTTTCACAATTCAAGTAGTTATTTTCATCGAGTGCCTTTTGGTTGTAAGTTTCCAATCTTTGTTCGACTTGGACATGAGATAAAAATAAACTTTAGTTATAATTACCGAAGTTTATAGTTAACCTGTATCTGCTAAAGCTACCGCATACTTGTTTCTGGTTGATGCTTTAAGGTCAAAACAATGTGCTAAGATGAGTAAGATATAATGTCGTATACTAGTAGGAATACTACCAAACTGAATATAAACAATGACATATGATCCTTCTATAATAGCAGCCGGGGACCCAAGCCAGAAATAATAATAGCACACAATGCAGGGATCTATTCATTACCAAACTTTATAATTTTAGCAGATGGTCGATTTTCCTAAGCTTTGTGAAAAAAAAAGAAAAAGAAAAAAGAATTGGATAAGTACAGATGCTGAGAAAATGAAAGACCAGTTAAGAAACAACTCACTTTCAACAACCTCAAAGTGCCAGAATGAATATCATTGATTAATCTGGGAGCAATCACAAATTACATGAATGTAATTACATTGTAAGTTTGTAACTAAAGATATTGAAAGAAAAACTAACAATTGAAGCAAAGTTCTATCTGCAAAATTTCTTGTACACGAATCAAGAGTAATGGGGCTGTAATACATGAGCATATATTGGAGATTTAATCTCATGGGAAGGTACTGATTGATCATGCTTGTTTGTATAAATTGGAGATTTATTGGAAAAATCAATGTATAAGTGCAAGCTAGCTCTTGGTATCTCTGATGTACAGAATAGATGATTTTTTCTTTTTCTTTTTTTTCTATTGGCATCTCAAAAATCTGTAGCATAATTGTAAGGGTATAAGGAAAAGAAGCAAGATGAGGAAGCATTAAAAGACGATTCCTTGAGGTCTGAACATGGTTCTGGAGAAACCTTCTGGGAAAACCCCTTCACATCGGAACAGAACCATGAGTTAGAAGAATCCCAAGTCATGGAGAATGACACATTTGAGAGACAAATCGATGTGAAAGGTGATTCGTAGATTCCAGAAAAATTCCCAGCAAATGTAATATTACTGCCGACCATGTTGTCAAAGGTGATTCCTTTAACAAATGGAACTTGATCAGGGTCAAACTTATCATCAGGATGAGAGCCACTCTGACCTGTGACCTGAATTGCTGTGTGAATGTTATCCATTTCTACATTGGATATGACAATGTCTTTCATATATCCCCCTCTTCCTCTAGTTGTCTTGAGTGCAATGCCAACGAATGAGTTAGACAGATGAAGTCGTTCTACTAGTACGTTCAAAATGCCTCCAGACATCTCACTCCCAAATGCCAGGCTGGAGCCTAAAGAAGATTGAAGGTTGACGGCCCGGATGTGTACACTTTTGGTCGGTTTGCCATAGGCGATTCCATACTCATCCCAACCGCTCTTCAGAACAATTGCATCATGACCCATGCTAATGTTGCAGTTCTCAATGCAAACATGTTCAGAAGAATCTGAAAGTCAAAATTATAGACGTATTACAGAACACAAATAATCCCACTATTCGCAGTTTTCAGATACAACTATGTATGAACATTATTTAAGACATGTCAAATTTCAATATCCATCTCAGAGAAGAACAAGTATGATAAAAGTATATACAGTTAAAGCATAAAACAACAAAGCAGCATTAGCTAAAAGGTCTGGAAAGCAGAGTTTGACGAACCTGGGACTATTCCGCTAGTATATGGAGATGCAGGAGAAGCATGAACAGTTAAGTTTTGGACTTTCACATGCCTGTATTATTGCACGAAGCGTATAAGACACTGCACAAGCATACAAGAAAACGTGACTTTGACCTCATAACTCACAAGTAGTACCTGCAATATGTAGGATGAATGTTCCAAGCAGGGGAGTTCAAGAAAGTCAGATTCGATATAACGATATTATCACATCTGGTGAATTCCACAAGATGTGGTCTGCTGTAGTTCAACGAATGAAAGCTGAACTGCTCCCACCACACAGAACCCTGTCCATCTATGGTTCCATTACCACCTGCTTTCACACAATTGTGGAAAAGTTAAACATAAACAATACATGCTCCAATAATCTCATCAGACAACTATACATTTATGTATGAACGGATCCTCACCTGTTATTACCACATCGTGTAGATCATCACCGTTGATCAAGCTACGATATCTCCAACCTGGAAAATCAATCCCGCGACCATAAGAAGGCAGGGGTTCCTCAATTTCCCAGTGAGTATAGTCCTGCACAAGACCCCATAGATTGCAAACATTACTAAAACATGATGACCATATTAGAACAAACCAGCATATCACAAGTTAGTTCAGCTAAATGGTTTAACCTGGGATCCAAGAATAGTTGCACCGGTCTCAAGGAAGAGCGTGAGGTGGCTGGTGAGGTTAAAGCTCCCAGTGAGCCACCGGCCAGGCGGAACATAGAGCTGAGCACCACCCTTGTCAGCAAATGACTTGACATAGAAAACGGCATTTTGGAAAGCTACTGTGTTCAATGTCTTCCCATCTCCGACTGCCCCAAACTCTAAAAGCGACACACTGTGAGGCCTGGGATTCAATGCGTTCTTGTTCTCACATTCTCCATCGTACTGTAATGCACTAGTAAATCCCAGAACCAAAACCAGCGCCAACTGAAAATAAGAAAAAACAACAAGAAAAGGTTGAACCACAGTCGGATGCCTACCTGTTACACACCATATCCAATCAATCAGCACACAAAACTCAAACGTCTTCTACACAAACCCAGATCATGCAAATCGAAAATGACAAACCCGAAATCGAAAATCGATTCCAATATCAAAAGCAACGTACTTACTAGCCTCTTCATGAGTCTTTCCACCCTTCTCAACAAACACCAGCTAAACTCTGACAACAGGAGGCTCTAAAACTCTAGAGAACGAAAAAACAAAAAAAGAAAAGATGGAGAAGTAAGAGCTTTTGTGTATATAATGCCAATGAAAATGAAGTAGATGGAAACAAAAAAACAGAAATGAGGGTGGTAAAAGAAAGCGACAGCTTGAAAAAAGAAAAAGCCAGCTCCTTAATTCCTTGATTTACATTTTTTGTTACAGAACCATAACAAAAGCAATTTCCACGCATCAAAGTTGGAAAAGCTCAATTTGATTTTCGGTTACACTTTGACACAGCAAATTCCAGGCCCAAAAATCATATCATTGCCGACACAATTCTGCCCTGAAGGCCTCAACACAGCGAAAGTTTTGTAATTTAATCATTAAATATGATTTGGAATTTAACGAATTTGAAGGGACCATGTACGTCGATTACTGACGACGGAGCCGTCGTACGCTGGCGTCAGGAACGCCGCACCGCAACAGATGGTGGCGTCAGCATGGGGGGCCCGCCGGGACCCTGTTGTGTTCGGCAGCTACTTTAGGGGAGACCTTCTGTCTGTGCCTGCGGTGATTTGCTGAGTTTGATTATTCGTTTCCTCGTATGGTCACATAAAATTCTGGGATTCACAGTATTTATTATACCTTTTACAACACGTCTCGTCTTGTCTTTGTTTTTACCTTTTTACTTTTTTACTTTTTAACACTTTTTTTTTTGGCTTGGCGACTTGTTTTACCAAAACTTGCGGCGCCATATGTTGCAGACCTAGTGCCAAGTAGTCCATTTGAAATTTAAGGTGAATTCATCTGTCAAAAATAAAAATATTTAGTCTTTGAAGTTATCTCAAGTAACGAGTTGAGTAAGAGTTGCGTAGTACGCGACTAAATATCAGGACTCTCATAGATTCAACTGCGACTACAAGGTAACTAGAGCAAAATTTTACGAGCGTATAATTTTTTTTTGTTTTGCATTGTATAAACTACTCATCATTTACGTATAATATATGTAAGTAATATTATCATATGTTAATAAGTTTTGGTCAGACAACTTGGTGACCAATTTTAACGGTTCGCACCCAACATTTCTACCTCCTATTGACATCATAAAGAGTTAAAGACCTTACATTTTAAATGGTTTTGCAGTAAGTTTGTAGTGTTCTAAGTTCTAACTATGCATAACCACAAAATCTGTTGTGAAAAGTGCCAAGTCTTGTAATAAATAGTTAGGAAACACCATATAGTTCATACACAAGTTGATCATACCAAATACAAGTTACATGTGATGTAGGTGAGCAATATTAGCTGACTACGAACAACTTGATCATGAGAACATGTAGTGATGTCCGAGGGGCTTTTAAGTACAGTGCTGATTAAAGGAGACGGTCACATGGTGAATCCGCCGCAGTCTGTGGCAGAGGTAACCATGCAACTGATGCCGGGCAGCTAACGGAAACTGCCGCCACAGATCGAACCTTGTTGCACCTGATTTCATTTCCATAGGGTTTTGCTTCTCCTTTTCTTCCTCTTTTTGTTTCTGAAGTTGGGAAGCAATTGTGTCAATCATGAGTAGTTGAGTACTAACTAGTGGCCCCTGAGCGACAAATTTGGTTGTTCACTATAACTGTCAATGTCCGTAACTTTGTTAAAGTTTGATTTCAACATATGCCGCCCGGCCCAGCTTTCTCTCATCAGTTCTTGTAGCATGCAGTAGCAGTAGGGTCTCATATCTGCAGGAGATCGAGTGAGGGGTCCTCGTGCTTCCTACCAGATTCATCAATCCACTCCAAGCGTGAAAATTATTCTTATTTTCTTAATCAAAAACCTCGCACTCTCTATTCGATCTTTACCTCTAATAGCATAATTCAATTGATTTGAAAGATCTTTTGCGATAGAACATTATTTTGCTCAAGCTCAAGCGGACAGATGTTTGGTGTTCCAATGAGTGGCCGGACTAGACATGACTTAACTAACTGCAGTAGTTCGCAGTCATGCCACACGAAATGGGTGTGCCTCTCATTTCGTTCTAGGCAATGTTTGGAATGCCAAGTTCAAAACACAATTTCTAATGATCCAACCCCCTAACTAAAATGAACACATCGCATTTTGGATTAGCTAGTCAGATAATCTTGGTGGTCCGACCGACCGCCTGACTGAAAATCATCAACGTCACATTGCCTGTCATACCATGTCCGCATGAGCGAGACTGCTTGTACATATTGGTGGATCGTTCAATTTGAATTTGGGCCGGCCCGTTTTGCAACTCTACGTCGGCCCAATAGTGAGTTGGGTTGGTTGGGAGATTGCGTATCCGGTTTCTCTCTCTCACACATAAACAGTCCAAAACGACCCACTTTCCTGGCACGCCGCCCAATAATTTCGACCCGACTCCCAGTCCTTCCATACTTCTCGCCCATCCTCTCCGATCAACTCCTCAAACCACTTTTCTGCTGCTTCGGCTTTCAGCTCAACCTCTGCCTATCGCGATGTACGTCATTTCACGGCGAATAACCGCCGGATCGACGCAGTTAACGGCGTTCCGTTACGCTACTACTTGCTGGCGGAACTATTCGACGTCGTTTCGCGAGGAAAGGGACACCTTTGGACCCATTCTCGTCCCCTCAGACAAGTTAGTAGCTCTCTCCTTCTCTACTCTCACCACCTCCTTCTTCATTTTCTCGTTTACTTTTGACGTGATTCGATTTATTTTCTCGTTTACTTTTGACGTGATTCGATTTATTTTCTCGTTTACTTTTGACGTGATTCGATTTATTCAAACACAGATTATGGGGAGCTCAAACTCAGAGATCGTTGCAGAACTTCGATATCGGCGGCGACCGCGAACGAATGCCGGAGCCTATTATTCGCGCCTTTGGCGTCCTCAAGAAATGTGCTGCCAAGGTTTTGATTTTTTTTTTTTTTGACTAGCTGACTGAGTTTTTTAGATGCACATGAGGTGTTCGATGAATTGCGTAGCTGAACTTTTTTGTATTGAAATTAATTCGGTGCAGGTGAACATGGAGTATGGTCTTGACCAATCTATAGGGAAAGCTATAATGCAGGCTGCACAAGAAGTGGCCGAGGGGAAGCTGAATCAGCACTTTCCACTTGTTGTGTGGCAAACCGGTAGTGGAACCCAAAGCAACATGAATGCCAATGAGGTTGGTTTTCGACGATTAATGTGAAACAAACTATTCGGTCGCATTGATATTGCTTATACTGCTTGGTGAATATGATTGATGGTATTGGATTGTGCACAGGTCATTGCAAACAGAGCAGCTGAGATACTTGGACATAAGCGCGGAGATAAGTTTGTGCATCCGAATGACCATGTTAATAGATCACAGTCGTCTAACGACACTTTCCCAACTGTATGCCTTTTCTTTTAATTTGTTGTCCTTATTATTCTCTTGCTTCTCACTGTTTGCTAACCAGGGTGTTTTATTTCCAGGTCATGCACATTGCAACTGCGATGGAAGTAAATTCAAGACTGGTACCAAATTTGAAAACATTGCATTCTTCTCTACAACAAAAGGTTTTGTTTCTCTCATATATAAATATATTGAATTGTAGCTTTAAGTAGTTTTTATTTCATTTATTTATTTATTTTGTCGATAAAGAGGTGAAAACATGATCATGATTCCATCTGTTCAAATATGACCAGTCGGATGAGTTCAAAGATATTGTTAAAATTGGACGCACTCACACACAAGATGCAACACCTTTGACTCTTGGGCAAGAGTTTAGCGGCTATTCTACACAAGTATGCTTCCTTTCCTCTTGCATTGATTGATTTGAGCCATGTTTCCTCCTTTACAATGGCACAGCATTCTGGATATCTATTTATTGAGCGACTTATTAAAAGCTCTTCTCTTTGGCTGCAGGTGAAGTATGGAATCGAGCGAGTCTTGTGCACTCTACCCCACATGTATCAGGTACTCAAATGACTCTCATTTGGTTTCACTGCCTTCTTGTCTTTTCCTTCATCAGTACTGATTGGTTGATTTCATTTGAACAGCTGGCACAGGGTGGTACTGCTGTTGGGACTGGATTGAATACAAAGAAGGGGTATGAATTTAAGAATACTCACCTCTTCGTTGTTATATCTCTTTATTTTTGTCTGCAGTGGCATTGTTCTGTACTTTTCGTTGTAAGAATCATGCCTTCATCTTGATTTTTTTTTCTTTCTTGTTTTGATGTTTCAAGATTTAACTTTCTTAGATTTGGACTGCTACCTGCTCTGTAATTTAACATTCATTATAAATTCTAACTGTCATCGTAGAGCACTTGTGTTTCTTTACATTTGTAGTGATGTCATGTCTCCCCATCTTCTAGAATGAGAATTGCTGTGATCCAGATTTTGTGATACTGACAGTGGTCGTTTTGTGCCTATCACGTAGATTTGATGTAAAGATAGCTGCAGCAGTAGCTGATGAAACAAACTTACCATTTGTCACTGCAGAAAACAAGTTTGAAGCTTTGGTTAGTAACTGACTAAAAGTTATTTTTTCTTCTTTGGGTAGAAGAGATTTTCAACTAAATCTAGCATTTGGTACGTATTTTTGCATCTTTTACAACAAACTAATGTTGCATCATTGATGTATTTGGTTTTTGTGCCAGGCTGCACATGATGCTTTTGTGGAAACTAGTGGAGCCCTGAATACAGTTGCTACTTCTCTGATGAAAATAGCTAATGACATACGTTTATTAGGAAGGTTTGTCTGCTAGTTGGCTGATACCTGATTTTTCCTCATCCCCTCTTGTCATGCCCTTAGTATTTTTGATTTCATGGTGCTTTCATTGTACAGTGGTCCACGATGTGGTCTTGGTGAACTCATTCTTCCTGAAAATGAGCCTGGAAGCAGCATTATGCCGGTAGAACTCCCAAATCTTTCCCATCATCATTACATGACCCAAAGGAGTTTCCCACTGTACTTATGTTTTGACTGAGTGTATTCTGTTTCAGGGGAAGGTTAACCCAACCCAGTGTGAGGCTATCACAATGGTTTGTGCTCAGGTAAAGTATATTCAATTCTATTCTGTGAAGATAATATACAAAATAAGGTAGTCATAAGCAAGTTGTTATGATATTTGGATATAGTAGTCTTAATATTTATAAGTTTCCGTTTTAAGCATCTTCTTTTTTAATGTCATGCAGGTTATGGGTAACAATGTGGCCATTGCAGTAGGTGGATCTAATGGTCATTTTGAACTAAATGTGTTCAAGCCAATGATTGCTAGTGCTCTCCTACACGTAAGTTCTGCTGTAAATTTTGATGATTTTTATTTGATATGTATATTACAACTAAACTCTATCAACTGGGTAGGCACATTTTTTGCGTTTTAAAAATTTCTCTTGCTCTGGTTTTTTCAGCATTATAAAAAATGAAAATTAATTTAAATGGAATCCTCTTTGATCTGCATCTGAAAATTTCCTGAAATGTGCATTCTGGTATTTAATTGTAGTTTGCCTAGGATATATTTGTATAAATATTTTATTTTCAATACTTGGACACCATGTGACTTTTTTAGTTCTCGTTATGATGGACCTGTCCAAGGATTTATCCTTGTAGTTGTCTACAAGTATGTGCCTGATTTCACTCAGCTGGTGTTTTGACATTTTACTGGCAGTCTGTTAGATTACTTGGGGATGCATCTGCTTCCTTTGAAAAGAACTGTGTTAGAGGAATTGAAGCCAACAGGGAAAGAATCTCAAAGTTACTTCATGAGGTTGGTTTAAACTTTGTGAAGAATATTGAACTTTGTAATATGTCCCCAGCTAACTGATTTTTTTTTTCTTCTTCTCTTGGTGTATGTCAAATGAATGGCACTGCAGTCACTGATGTTGGTCACGTCCTTGAATCCTGTAAGCTAACTGATTTTACTGTCCCAGACTCATGTCAATCTTTTCTCATGTTCTCTTTTTAATGAAATCAGAATGATATTCTTGCTCCTGTTTCAGAAAATTGGTTATGACAATGCTGCGGCAGTTGCAAAGAAGGCCCACAAGGAAGGATCCACTTTGAAGGTATTTACTGTACTCTTGTTTGAGTGAAAAATTCTCTGTTGCAAATTCTTGTGCTGCAAAATTAGGAGTTCATAAATAGTTTCATTATTTGTTCTGGTGTAACGGCTGGCTCAGCTGAAACTCTTAAGTGCTGGAACATGTTTCCATTCTTTTTTGACACAGAAAGCTCATGGTATTATTAAAGCATGTGTTGAGTATAGGATGCATAGGCATAAGTAGGAAGCATGAAATAAACGCAACACATTGAGACCATTAAAGTGCTTAGTACCTAGTTGATTTTGCAGTAGTTATTTGAATCTTTTGCATCTTTGGATAGTTGATCTTAAGTACTTAAGAGGATATTACAATTCTGCAGGAAGCTGCATTAAAACTTGGGGTGCTAACGAGTGAAGAGTTTGATAATCTTGTGCTGCCCGAGAAGATGATTGGCCCGTCTGACTGACAGTTTTTCAGGATCAAGGCTTTATGTTTCATCATTGCTTTTTCTCTCGCCAGATGAAATAATGATTCAACATTGATGTGATTCATAATGATTACAAACTATATTCTTGAGGTTTTCCCCACAGTTGAATTGGGCCTCAGGGAAATGCCTCCAAATTTTGTAACAATACATACAGTCAGAATAAAATAGAGGAAATATTACTTTAACGTATTGAACAGAAACATGTGATGAACCTGTTTCTTTTTCTTTATTTGTATCGATCTATTTCCTATTAGATATTAAATCGCGTTACCACCCTAAAGAACATTCTTTTTCATTTCGGCACCCATGGGCACTGACATCCCCCAATTGGGTTTTCGGCCCTGTCTTTGTATAGTTGCACTGATTCCCACCACCTTTTGACTCTGGGTTTTCCTTGAAGTTTAGGCGCATCGTCTCTGAATACGTTTAGTGATGCCATTGAGTTGTTCATGTAAAATACAGTGTAGCCTATCACGCGCTAGCGGGGACCGGGGACCTCCATGGTAACGCGAGGACTTGCAAGTTCATACAAATCAATGTACGTGCATTTCAGAGGTTATATACTACTAATTATGAAGGGATATATGCACCATAGAATAATTTTATATAATTGCTTAGAGGTTCATACTTTTGGCGCCAACAGCGGTTAGCCGCCCATAGTAGATAATTATTTATGGAGAAATACTAAAATAGTCCTACCCAAGTCTAAAATTTAGATGCTAAGAATTTGCGAGAGTACTTTTCTCTTTGGCTCACTGGTTTCAAAGAAAATTGTATTTATATTGGCCGAAACAGAGAAAGAGGATTAAACAAGGAACCAAGTACGTAAAAACTAATTTCATCAGAGAACACAGAACAATGACATCTGATTCAGCGTCGTTTAGAGAGGAAAGGGACACATTTGGACCCATAAATGTTCCTTCAGACAAGTAATTAGTGCGCCTCCATTGCCTGCATGCGCATTTTCTTTTTCATTTCTATGTTTATTGTGAAGTGAGTTGCTCATTTGAGATGTAAGTTTCAGGTTATGGGGAGCGCAGACTCAAAGATCCTTGCAGAATTTTGATATAGGAGGCGAGCGTGAACGAATGCCCGAACCTATTATTCGGGCCTTTGGCGTCCTCAAAAAATGTGCTGCCAAGGTTTGATATTTGTTTGAATGACTTGTGGAGTGGGAAAGAGAATTATAAGGACTAGCTTACTTGGTAAAAATTGGTGCAGGTGAACATGGAGTATGGTCTTGATCAATCTATAGGGAAAGCTATAATGGAAGCTGCCCAAGAAGTCGCGGAGGGAAAGCTAAACCAACATTTTCCACTTGTTGTTTGGCAAACTGGTAGTGGAACCCAAAGCAACATGAATGCCAATGAGGTTGGTTTGCAATCATTCATGTAACCAAACTATTTGGTCCTGTTCATCTTTCTAAATATGATGGTATTGGATTGTGGCCAGGTCATTGCAAACAGAGCAGCTGAGATACTTGGCCATAAGCGAGGGGAGAAGTTTGTGCACCCAAATGACCATGTCAACAAATCACAATCTTCTAACGATACTTTCCCAACTGTAGGGATTTTGATTTGTCTAATTTCGTAGTGGAAGTTGTGTTTTCCTCTTGCCATTTTCTTGAAAGTTGTGTGTTATTTCCGATCTCAGGTCATGCACATTGCAACAGCAATGGAACTAAATTCAAGACTGATACCGAGTTTGAAAGTTTTACATGCTGCTTTAGATTCAAAGGTGTGATTTATTTAGTTGTCCATGAAACGCAGACTGTTATATATCTCATGTATCAAATGTTCAAAATGTTATTATTTTTTTTTTTTTTAAACTAGTTCTGAATTGATTCCATCTTTTCTATCATAGCCAGGCTAATGAATTCAAAGACATTGTTAAAATCGGACGTACTCACACGCAAGATGCAACACCTTTGACTCTTGGGCAAGAGTTTAGCGGCTATTCTACACAAGTAAGCTTACTTTTCCTAATGTACAGGTTGATTTACCATGGAGGAATTTTTTTTCTTTTTACAAGAACAGGAATATAGGATCGTATACAGGTCCTAGGACAAGCTTGATATGCTTTCTGGAGAGGACTTGTCAATAGCTTTTTGCTTTGGCGGCAGGTGAAGTATGGAATCGATCGAGTCTTGGGCACTCTTCCCCGAATGCATCAGGTTGGCAACTCATTTGATTGTCATTTGCTTTCCCTGTCCGTTTGTTATTTTGTTTGGATGTTCTGGTTGATTGTTGATTTTGTTTGAGCAGCTTGCACAGGGCGGTACTGCTGTTGGGACTGGATTGAACACGAAGAAGGGGTAAGAATAGCTTTAGGAATATTGAAGTTCATCATATTCTTTTTCATACCCTACACCTGATTCTGCATTTAATAGAGAGGCATGCTTGCTTTGTAATTTTTTGTTAAATTTAAATCATAACTTTCATTGTTGTTTTTTTTTAGCATTTTCATTGGGATCTTGTCTCCCATCTTACTTGTTGCTTATTTACTAGCATATAATGTGATCGGGATGTTGCAAAACTCACAGTGGTTATTTTCTGCCTGTCATCTAGATTTGATGTACAGATAGCTGCTGCGGTAGCTGAGGAAACAAAGTTACCATTTGTTACAGCAGAGAACAAGTTTGAAGCCTTGGTTAGTACTAAGTTTTGTCTTCTTCTTCTGGTTGAGGGGATATTTAACTACATGGAGTACCGCCGTTACAAATCCATGCATCGTACATTTGTATTCGTTCATCTGATATTGCAGCTCTATGTAATTTGGTTTATGCCAGGCAGCCCATGATGCTTTTGTGGAAACTAGTGGAGCCCTAAATACAGTTGGTACTTCTCTGATGAAGATTGCAAATGACATACGTTTCTTAGGAAGGTTTGTCCACTAGTTGGATCATGCATGACACCTGATTTGTGTTCCTCCCCCTCCCATGCCATTCTTGTGTTTATGAATTTCAAATCATGGTGTTTTCATTGTACAGCGGTCCACGTTGTGGCCTTGGTGAACTTAATCTTCCAGAAAACGAGCCTGGAAGCAGCATTATGCCTGTAAAACTCTCATTTCTTACCCATCTTATGTTCAGTACTAGCTTTTTGTATAGATATTGGTCCTACTAGTCATTTTTACTTGGTTCTTGTTCTGTTTCAGGGAAAGGTTAATCCTACCCAGTGTGAGGCTCTCACAATGGTCTGTGCTCAGGTAAAGTGTCTCTAGTTCTGTTTCAAGAAGGTAATATGAAATTTTCTGAAGTCATAGAAGTTTTTGGTATGAGAAATTGGAATTGTTTTCTTATGTATGCAGGTTATGGGTAACCATGTGGCCATTACAGTTGGCGGATCAAATGGTCACTTTGAACTTAACGTATTCAAACCGATGATGGCTAGTAATCTTCTACATGTACGTTCGGTTGTATATTGCGACGAATTTTCTTGGAAATTGAAATGTTGTTCTTAAATCAAATTCAGATAACAAACTGTAGTATTTAAATAGACTCATCTCTTGCCATGTGATAATGCTTTGCTAAGAAACTCACTTGATCCAAATTCATGCACATGTTCACTGAGCTTATGTTGCTGACTCCTTACTGACAGTCTCTAAGGTTACTCGCTGATGCATCTGTCTCATTTGAAAAGAACTGCGTGAAAGGAATTCAAGCCAACAAGGAAAGAATTTCGAAGTTACTTCATGAGGTCAGTTTATTCTTGGCAAGGACTCCTCAACTGTTCAGTATGTAAATATTAGATCCCATAGGCTATAGCTAATTGAATTTATGCTCTTTCTTTGTGGAAATCATGGCGTTGCAGTCGCTAATGCTGGTGACCTCCTTGAATCCTGTAAGTTTCTACCCAGCATTTGTGTCTATATGTTCATAATGTACCTTTGAATATTTGTATTTTACTATTTAGACACATATTCTTGTTTCTGTTGCAGAAAATTGGTTATGACAATGCCGCAGCGGTTGCAAAGAAAGCCCACAAGGAGGGATCAACTTTGAAGGTATACATGAATTCCTTGCCTTTTGAGTCCTTTGAATCTTTGGATAGTTTAAATATTGAAACCTAGCAAGTAACAACAATGTGACACTCCTGCAGGAAGCTGCAATGAAACTTGCTGTGCTAACTAGTGAAGAATTTGATAGTCTTATGGTGCCTGAGAAGATGATCGGTCCATGTGATTAACCGACTTGTTATCATATCTGCTGGGGAGTAAGTGGTGCCACCGCACCCGGCTCCCCCTCCTAACGCTTCCAAATTTTCCGGCCAAGCTGTGTACATATATACCTACATACCACTTTGATTTTTTTTTTTTTTTAAAGGACCACTTTGATGTATTTTCATGTGAGAGACTACAACTGATGTAAAAAAAATTTTGATACAAAACTAATGTAACAATTACAATTTTACACGTCTTATTGCTGCCTTGAGTTGTATACATGTTTCTATCTACCCTTTTGGTGTAGGTAATTATGCATATACAACACTTGATTTTCGATGTTTTAAGTTATCACTTTTCATGCAGGACTGTTTTTTATTTCTTTTAGTATCTATGTTACTCTTGAGTTACCTTTTAAATATCTTGAATGAAGTTTGTGTACAAAATTGATGACAAAAATTATAACAATTTTAGTTTTTCTAAGCTTCTACTAATTATAATTCATTTTTCATTGTAAAGTTCGCAATCCATAATTTAGGGTTAAATAAACTTTTGCCATCCCACTAGGCCACTGCTACACTGTTACTCTATTTTCTCCAACTTCTATTAGCTAGGTTAAAGGGTCTTCACCTATATGGCTACATATGATCTGCTTTCACGAACTGATAATGATATGTATGAAGTATCAACCCCAAGTCATGACAAAAAAAGTAATATATATAGACTCCGCCTATTGCCTAATGTGTGCTTCATTTCTCTTTTAATTTTCAAACAAGTAGCTGGCAGCTGGAAGATCGCATCATACAATGCACCTTCCCCACTTCCATTTACGAGACAGATTAAGAGAACAAGGAGTCAAGGGCCTACGGGTGCCAATATTTCCCATCTCTTTTCTTGACTGTGATCCTTCCTAACTTTTGTCAAATTAAACTTTTTAATTAGAAACTTCATAATCACCAATTAAAATCTTAAATTTGGCCATATTTGATGCCAATTTCTTAAACAAGAAACTTTCAAAATAAAAAATAAAAAATTTGGACCATTTCTGAATTTATACGTGTCATTTTTACGCATGAGTCATGCTAATTTTCTATTTATCGTTTTAATTTTATCGCATGGTCGACGGACTGAACAAGAAAGTTTGGAAAAGAAAAAAAAAGAGTTGAAAATCTCAATTGGCCAATTGGGTCATTCGCACGTGTAAAGGACCCTTGCATTCTCTCATTCGTGCGTCGCCTTCGTCGTCTGTGACTACGCTTTTTGGCTCCACTTACTCATCCCACTCATCATCCTCCTCCTCCTCCTCCTGTTCCTCTTTCTTCTCTGTTTCTGAAATGGGTTAGAAGCTTTGAAGCTCTGCTAGTGATCTTTCACCCTTCACTTTCTCCTATCAAACTTCAAGCCTGGTAATAATAGCTAAAGTTTCTATCTTTCTTGGTTATATTCAACTCATTTGCTTACCAATTAAGTCTAGATTTGTTCAAACTTGAGCATTGTGAAATTTACACCCACAACAAACTAAAGATCCTTGCTTTTGTTTTGGAAGTTTTGAACTTTGATGAAATTAAATGAAATGCTAGATTTCATCTACAACAATAGTAGTTGGATATTAATGATTTGAGTGTAAATTTGTTTGTCACCTTAAGCATTGTCAAAATTATACCGACCGGAAATTATAGATCTTTGCTCCTTTCGGAAAACTTAAAGTTGTGATGAAATGAAACCAAATTGGGTCATTTCAGTTTGACTAACTCAATCATTTGTTGTTGTTGTTTGTGATTCATTAAGGTTTAAGACAGTAGCTGCATAATGGAGTCATGTGATTGTGTTGAACCGCAATGGCCCCCTGATGAACTTCTGGTGAAGTATCAGTACATCTCTGATGTGTTTATTGCGTTGGCGTATTTCTCAATTCCATTGGAGCTCATATACTTTGTGCAGAAATCCGCTTTCTTCCCATATAGATGGGTGCTTATGCAGTTTGGTGCTTTCATTGTGCTTTGTGGCGCAACCCATTTCATAAACGTGTGGACATTCTCTATGCACACCAAAACTGTTGCCATTGTGATGACTATTGCAAAGGTCTCTTGTGCTGTTGTATCGTGTGCAACGGCGCTGATGCTTGTTCATATTATTCCGGATTTGTTGTCTGTCAAGACCCGGGAGCTCTTTCTCAAGAACAGGGCCGAAGAGCTTGACAGGGAGATGGGCCTTATTCTAACTCAAGAAGAAACAGGAAGGCATGTTAGAATGCTGACACATGAAATTAGAAGCACACTTGACAGACACACTATTCTGAAAACCACTCTTGTTGAGCTGGGAAGGACTTTAGGCCTTGAGGAATGCGCTTTGTGGATGCCGTGCAGGAGTGGTATGAACCTTCAACTTTCTCATACTCTCAACTATGAAGCACAAATTGGGTCTACTGTGCCATTTAGCCTTCCTATAGTTAATGAAGTTTTCAAGAGCTCTCGAGCAATGCGTATACCATATACCTGCCCCTTGGCCCGGATCAGACCACTTGTGGGAAGATATGTGCAACCTGAGGTTGTTGCTTTGCGTGTACCGCTGTTGAATCTTTCAAATTTCCAAATCAACGACTGGCCTGATGTCTCTGCGAAAAGTTATGCCATCATGGTTCTGATTCTACCAACAAATAGCACTAGAAAGTGGCGAGACCATGAACTTGAACTGGTTGATGTTGTTGCAGATCAGGTATTTTTATTGTTCACCTGTTTCCTTTTCACTAGTCGCCTTAATGTCATAATATTTACCCTTTTGGCTCAGTCCCTAGTTACTTCTTTTGTTTAAATCATCAATTGATAGGATATCTATTAATACAGGTCGCTGTTGCTCTTTCACATGCTGCTATTCTTGAAGAGTCTATGCGAGCCAGTGATCAGCTCGTAGAGCAGAATGGTGCTTTAGATTTGGCCCGGAGAGAGGCAGAGCTGGCAATCCATGCTCGCAACGACTTCCTTGCTGTCCTGAACCATGAAATGAGGACACCAATGCATGCAATTATTGCATTGTCTTCACTTCTTTTAGAAACGGAACTAACACCAGAACATAGGGTTATGATAGAATCAATACTAAAGAGTAGCAACCTTTTGGAAACACTTATTAATGATGTTCTAGATCTTTCTAGACTCGAAGATGGCAGCCTAGACTTGGACATTGGAAAGTTTAACCTCCATGGAGTTTTCAGAGAGGTAAGTTTTCCGGATTCTGGCTTCAGTTTATACTTCCCAAAAATTCCATTAATGAGCACTTACACTAGGCATGTCTCTAAACTGTAGGCAATTGATTTGATAAAGCCTATTGCAACTGTGAAGAAGTTATCTATGACTTTAATTCTGGCCCCAGATGTGCCTGTGTGTGCTGTTGGAGATGAGAACCGGCTCATGCAAACTATTTTAAATGTTGCTGGTAATGCTGTCAAGTTTACAAAGGAGGGTTATATTTCAGTTATAGCATCTATTGCAAAACAAGATTCTTCAAGAGATTGGCGACCGCCTGAATTTTATCCGGCGTCAAGTGACGGCCATTTTTACCTACGAGTTCAGGTCAGTGCATTCAATTTTTGTACAGTACTGCATCCTACATCTTTGCATTTTGAGACTGGGGTTCTCTTAGTCTTCTGTATTCTATGGACAATTGCATTTTTGTGGTTGCAGGGTGTAGTCATTTTAGCTCAACAATCATGTATTGTGACCCAATGGTATCTCGAAATCTAAAGGGAATAAGCCACCACATTAGATGCATGCTGCTCCCTAATAGTATTTTCCTTTTATTTCTGTGACTTGTTTGTTAATATATTCCTATTGCTGCAGGTTAAAGATTCTGGCAGTGGTATTCTTCCGCAAGATATTCCTCGTATTTTCACCCAATTTGCTCAGCCCAGAAATGGATCCAATCGAGTAAATGATGGTGCAGGACTTGGACTTGCCATTTGCAAACGGTAACATTCGAACTGTCTTCACTTTTCACAATTTCCACAAGTCACTATACAGTCTATACCAACTATTTAGTGCTTGAGCTAATGTTGGAGCTATGAAGTTGGGCTGTAGCCTCTGGTATGTTGCCTGTGTATTAACATTATAGTCTCACTTTTTGTATCGACTGGATTAGGTTTGTGAATACCATGGGAGGTCATATTTGGATCGAGAGTGAGGGCATTGATAGGGGGACTCTTGTTGTATTCATCGTCAAACTCGGGATATGCAACAATTGTGGTAATACAACAATAGCACATCAAAAAGTACCCAAAGGGGAGGCAAATCATGGAAGTGCAGATCTCATTGGATACAAACCAGCTTTTAGAGATGGTTACGGTTTAGCTTCAACAAATCCGCGTTATCAAAGAAGTCTTTAACTGCAAAAGTCTTTGGCTGCAATAACCGTAGATGTTGTGCTAAAAAGGAGCAATTTCTTATATGGAATGTAGATTTAGAATTTAGTTGATGCTAGAAGAAATTTGCGGTTTATATGAATTATCATTTGCCTGAGTGCATCTATGCAACTGGAGTTATAAAACTCCAAATATTACGTCCTTGGTCGTTATTTCCACCAAAGATCATCAGTATCCCTCTCTAAAAACAAAAGAAAATCTTCAGCATCAATGATTTTTCATCCTTCTTGAATTGTTTCTGCCAGAGGTACCGCTTTGAGGAACATCAGCAGCACCTCCACCACCTAACCCAACAATTATAACCAAGGCAGAGTTTCATAACCGAATCAAAACCTATGCCAGTTTCACTTTCAAAACAAGTATTCCCTTGGGGTTGGGGAGCGCATATACTCATCGTTTTTATCTCTTCTTAGCAAACAATTGTTAAGCGTGTTCCGGGCAACACCCAACCTTTCTGCTCTTCTCAAAAACAGATTGCCATGATAATTTCTTTCGAGGTCAGGGGTTTGTCATAAAAAAAGGGTTAAAAGTTCTGAAAATTTGTACACCTGAATTAAATCACAAGAGAATTGGAATACACAGGTTTCAAATTAGAAAACTGATAATATAGAAGATCAAGAAACCCTGATAATATAGAAGATCAAGATCAAGTGCAAAAACCAATAAATAGATAGCAAAACATACGATTCTTCATACATAGTACAAAGATCCTGAAACTTCTTTCAACTACAAAGCAAAGTAATTTAGTCCAAAACAAACAAAGATACTGGTTCTTTAAAACTAGCCTATCAAAACAACTTGAAACACATGGACCATCAACAGCCATCCATCTATCAGTTATCTCCATAGGACTCACTTCTTGGATTTCTTAGATACCCTGCAAGGACATATATGAGATTGTTAAGTACAACTAAATAAAAACGAATCGAGTCTAGTAAACCTAAATAAACATGATTTCTAGACATAATGTTCTCAGAAAGTGAACTTACTGTGTTGGTTCAGCTGCGGCCACTGGCGCTCTCTCTCCAGGTCCCTAAACACATTATAGAAGAATAAGCACCGTAAGAACAAAAACTCTATCATTATAATTCAAAACAGACCATAATTGTCAGTTTACTGTATTAGTATTTCAGTAGAATAAAGTTTGTTCAGGCTAGCAAAGTAGGGAACACTGAACCGGACAAATGCAAAAGTATCTGATTGATTATTCCAACTATACCTGAGCCAAACGTTCTTCCCTCCTAGCATTTTTCCTCTCCCTGCTAGCCTTGTTCTTGGCACGCTTAGCTTCAAACTGGTCAGACAAAGTCTTCTCTCTTGCCTTCTCGGCCTTAGACTTGTGGATGCTCTCCATGAGCACTCTCTTGTTCTTGAAAACATTACCCTTAACCTTCATGTACATGTCATGGTACATGTGCTTGTCAATCTTCTTGGCCTCCCGGTACTTGCGAAGCAACCGCCTGAGGACACGCATCCTGCGCATCCAGAGGATTTTGGTTGGAAGTCTTGCCTCCCTGGTACCCTTACGCTTACCTAAAATATTCAGAAACCGCATATAAAATGTCTACACACTACAGCTCCAAGTAACAGAAGCAATGCAAAGAACAAAATTTCTAAGCCAAAAGACTACAACAATGTCTAAACCTCGTATGTAATCAATATACCATATCCAGAGTGACGGCCCTTTCTCTTGGCCTCCTTCATACGACGTGCACGGGAGCGCGAGTGAATCTTGGTGGGCTTCCTGATGATGAACCCATCCTTGACCAACTTCCTTATGTTTTGGCCTGCAATTTGACAATCCAAACCATCGTTAAGCAAGCAACACCAGCAAAGATATCCAACATATTTCATTATAAACATCCATTTATGTCACAAATATTTCCTGCTAATTCAGAGGTGTAGCTCACAGGAGCAATTTTACATAAAAACATAAATACGCATAAACAGTTCAATACAACAAATAAAGCTAATCATTATACCCTTTTACTAATTTGACAGCCTCAAAAGAAGTTTTACTGTAAACATAGATAAGCACAGTTCGGTATTAAGCATAGATGAGCGCAGCTCATATAATCCAACCAAAACAAGCTTCACTTTAAACACATACAGATCCCAACCCTAACCACAATAAAACAGCCTGAGATACTACACAAACCCCCAGCCTTCCTTTATCCATGTCTCATCAATATATCAACATCCATACCAAATAGTTCACAGAATCAAATAGAGTACGAAGCAAACAGATCCCGAAGAAGAGCACCATGAAAATGAAAGCAGACGAAAGAGAATCGAACAGAGAAGGAGAGGGGGAGAGCTTACGAGAGTTGGCCATAGAGATGTCGCTGACTTCATTGGGGTCAAGCCAGACCTTTCCCTGACCACACTTGAGGACGCTAGCGGCGAGCCGCTTCTGGAGCTTGAGCGAAACCATGTCTCTTACCTCCTCACTTTTCTTCAGAGCAGCTGCAGCTATAGCAGAGAGGCTAGAGTTGTGTGGAAGAGACGCTCTTATATACCACTTGCGTTTGCGGTTTATACCTAGGGTTTCGATTTTGGGTCTTGCAACTCTCGGCCCATGAAACAAGCTATTGTGTTAGGTATTTTTATTAGCCCAATACCAGGCCCAATTGACTTAGTTTGGTCCGGTTGAAAAGTCTAATATTATTTCTTTTTCTCTTAATTCGGCCTGGCTTCCTCATCTTATTTTGACCCCGCGTATATGGTGCGACTAATAGCGTACGCCTTGCATATCACGCCCAAATTTTCTAGTTGATTCTAATCTTGGTGGCCAAGTTTACTTGCGGCCTAAGTTTAGTTTCTATGTCAATCTATGATTCTATGTATGTAATATTTGCATTATAATATTATAATATATAAGGACGGAGTCTAGCTTTAAGGAGAAAATTTCGTTTAGTTTTTATTTATGAACTCGCCTAATTGATATGTGTTACTTTTCATAGTTCTTAGGCTCGCTGAATAAATGAGTACTGGTTGTCTAATGTGTGATACTAGCATACCACGTTCTAAATTTGTCTTTGAGTTTGACAAGGAAATATATGTATCTGTGTCATTCTGGCTTGAGATGAATGAATTACTTGGTTAAAAAAATAAAAAATAAAAAATAAAAGGGGGGGGCTGAGACATAAAGTACAAAAAAAATTAACAATTTCAAATCAATTGACAACATTATGTATTAATTGAAACCGAACTCATTATTTGTGCATAAGTTTGAACTCTATAATCGTCTGTTGTAAAATTTCATTTATTGTTGTAAATATTAATTCTTATGTGGCTATCCACGTTATTATTTAGGGACCTATATATAATATCTCAATAGTCTGAACACTTATCATGTAAACCCTACCTCTATATAAGGGAGACCTCTGAGACTGAATAATTGACTTCTCCATCTTTCCCCTCATCTCTCTTTATATATTTCTTACTCTCTACAAAGTAAGTCAATACTTTATAATACGTTATCAGCACGATTTGCTCTTCTATTCTTACTCTATGATGATCCAGATGTTTTATGGTGCAACGTCGTTGCCTTGAACTATAAAACGTGATCTATGAGTTCATTCTCTTTAGAATTCCCATTTGTTTACTTTACTGGTGAACCAAGTTTTGAAAATATCTTTCACGTCATCACCATACTGACGCCATGCAATCTTGATTCAATTGATCAACATATCTTCTAATGACCTATGTATTCTTATATTCACAGATGTCTAAGTTTGCTGTGATACATGTGCATGATTATCTCTATTGCATGATTATCTCAATGTTGTCATGATATATATAAGATATATGTTATTAACGTAAATGATATATGTTTGCTATTTCATTATTTATCGCATATTTAATATTTATTTAATTAAATTTACTTTATATGTTTGTATCAAGCATATTTAATATTCATAATACAAGTGAACCTGAAGTTTCACTACTGTTACTCGAGCCAGAAGTTTTGAGTACATATCCATTTGAACCCGAAGTTCAAAAATACGGAATTTTAGAACCTGAAGTTCTAATCATAAGAACACGAACCTAAAGCTTTGTGCATATAATTGCGATCCAATGTTCACTTTATTTTTCGAACCTGAAGTTGTGATATTGATTACTTATTTGTTAAGAACCTGTAGTTCTAACAACATATATGGATCCTAACATACCTCATCTTCATTGTGACAGGAAGATGACGAATTTGGCAAAATTGGATTTTGTCGCCCTTGACATCTCTGGCAAGAACTACCTGTCTTGGGCCCTTGATGCCGAGATCCATCTCGAAGCCCAAAACTTGGGCCTACAATTAAGGAAGGAAACTCAGCGTCCCCGCAGAATAAAGCTAAGGCTATGATTTTTCTGTGCCACCATCTCCACCAGGGATTGAAGGACGAGTACTTAACTGTCAAAGACCCACTTGAGCTATGGACAGGCTTGGCAGATAGGTTCGCTCACCAAAAGACTGTTGTGCTCCCTAGGGCACGTTATGAATGGACGCATCTGCGCCTTTAAGATTACAGTTCTGTGATAGATTACAATTCTGCCATGTTCAGGATCACCTCCCAAATGAATCTTTGTGGAGAAACTGTAACTCAGGCCAGGATGCTTGAAAAGACCTTCTCCACCTTTCATGCCACAAATATGGTCTTACAGCAGCAATACCGAGAAAGAGGATTCACCAAATACTCTGATCTCATCTCTTATCTTCTGGTAGCTGAGCAAAATAATGAGCTCTTAATGAAGAACCATCAGTCTCGCCTTACAGGATCACAACCATTCCCTGAAACGAATGCTACTTTTATTAGTGGTCATGGCAATAGACGTGGTGGAAGGCACGGCAAAACCCGTAACCGTGGTCATAGACGTGGTCAGGGTCGACAAAATGGTCAAGCTCGTAGGGGCTACAACCAGCAGTTGGGCCCAAGGAACAATGCCAAGATTACTAAAGGAAATGGTCAGATCATCAAAACTCATAAAAATGAAGACAATGCTTGTCTTAGATGTGGTGGTAAAGGCCATTGGGCTCGCACCTGTCGTGCAGAAGACCATTTGGTGGCTCTCTACAAAGCTTCCTTGAAAAAGAAAAATGTGGAGACAAACTACATTGACCACTCTGACCCTTGGGATTCATCTGAGCCTATGGACATTACTCCGCTTGATGTCTCAGATTTTTTTGCGAACAATGGAAGCAATTTTGATGATATGACTAGTGGTGGAGTAATTGACGACAACTAGTTGTCAGCCTATGCTTAGGCACTTTTTCCTTTATGTTTTCCTCGCATTAGTCATATTTCCCTTTGTTTTTGTCTCTAAATTGGATGTTTTTATTAGTTGTATTTTTCTCTCTAGTTTGGAAGTTCAATAAAAGAAGAATGTTTCTATTCTATTATATATATTTTTTTTCCCGAACAATTTGAATTTCCATTTTTTTGTTATGACCATTACTCTACTTGTCTCTAATTATGGTTTAATTATAACTTTCAAAGCCCTTGTTCAGGCGTACATGCACACATGCAATCATCATAGAATCCTTTTTTTAACGTTTTTCAAAGTAGAATATTTGTTGTAGTAATACAACATGTAGATAAAGATCAGTGAAACCAACTCGTGCATGGATTGTTTACGTACTTATCTTTGTGCCAGGAATATCACCAATAATTATCTTTTTATCACAAGTAGATATCTCAATGACTTTATGTCTTGCGACTATAGTTATCAGTAGGAAGTTGTATTTAAAACTACTTCTAACTAGTCTTCCTTGTTTTTTTCTGTTTATTTAAACTTCCGTTTGAAAAAAAAAGAGAAATTTATATTTCTTTTTGGCGCCCAACTCAATGACTAAATTGTTTTATCTATAAATGATCTATAATATCCTGCCTTACTGCCTTAGTCAGACTAATTAATTTTTTTTTTTTTATGAAGGCATGAAAATGGAGTTTGGATGCTCTCAACTTATGAAGGATGGAGAAGATATATGTCTTGCTGACAGTGCCACTACACATACGATCCTTCGCGATCGGGTTTATTTCTCCACTTTAACACCTTCTAAAGCCAATGTGACTACTATCTCAGGTCCTGCAGACCTGATTGAAGGCTCCGAAAGAGCCCACATTAGGCTACCTAATGGAACTCAATTGTCCATTCAAGAGGCTTTATACTCTTCGAGATCCAGAAGAAATCTCCTCAGTTTTAGAGATATCCGTTTAAATGGATACCACATTGAGACCACAAATGATAATCATGTGGAATATCTTTGCATTACATCCAATAAAAACTGCCAAAAGCATATATTGGAAAAATTGGTTGCCCTATCATCTGGGTTGTATTACACAACCATTCAACCAATTGAGGCATACCATGTTGTGAACCAGCAGTTCAAAAATCAACATACATTTATGTTTTGGCATGACCGTTTGGGTCACCCCGGATCCACCATGATGGCGTAGGATCATTACAAACTCCAATGGACATCCATTGATGACTAAACATATTGTTTTGCCAAGCAACCTTTGCACAGCTTGCTCACAAGGGAAATTGGTGGTTAAACCATCTTATGCAAAGATAGATATCGAATCCCCATCTTTTCTACAAAGAATTCAAGGGGACATTTGTGGACCGATTGACCCATCTTGTGGACCATTTCGATATTTTATGGTCATAGTTGATGCCTCTACAAGATGGTCACATGTTTGCCTCTTGTCTACTCGTAATGTGGCATTTGCCAAACTACTTGCTCAGATAATTAAATTACGAGCTCAATTCCCGGACTACACTATCAAGTCCATTCGTCTAGACAATGCTGGTGAATTTACATCTCAAACCTTTGATGATTACTGCATGTCTATGGGAATTGAAATTGAACATTCAGTTCCTCATGTTCATACACAAAATGGTTTGGCAGAAGCTCTTATTAAGAGACTTCAAATAATAGCTCGCACTTTGCTAATGAAAACAAAGATGCCAGTTTCTGCATGGGGACATGCAATTTTGCATGCAGCAGCTTTAATTCGATTGAGGCCCATAGCCAACCATCAATATTCCCCATTACAACTTGTTTCTGGGAGTCAGCCCAATATCTCCCATCTTCGAACATGTGGTTGTGCTGTTTATGTGCCTATTGCACAGCCACAACGTACAAAAATGGGCCCTCAACGTCGATTGGGAATCTACATTGGTTTTGATTCACCATCCATTATTCTGTATTTAGAACCCATGACGGGTGATACCTTCACTGCACGATTTGCAGATTGCCATTTTGATGAGACAATATTCCCGCCGTTAGGGGGAGATAAGACTGTTCCAAATGAACGTCGTGAATTAATGTGGACTGTACCCACTATATCTCATCTTGATCCTCGTACTAAAGAAAGTGAAATTGAAGTATGAAGGATTCTGCATCTTCAAAATATTGCTAACACAATGTCTGATGCATTCACTGACACAGCAAAAGTGACAAGATCACATATCCCAGCAATAAATGCACCGGCAAGAATTAATGTCCAAATTGGACAAAATAATGTGGCGGCCAATGAGTCACCTGCTGCACGCCTGAAGCGTGGCAGACATATAGGTTCAAAAGATTCAGTTCCTAGAAAGAGGAAATCAAAGGCACATCTAAATCCTAATGAAATCGCCCCTGAAGAGAATATTGGGCAAGACATTAATGTCTTATCCGCAATTCATGATTCTGTGACTACAAAAGAGGAAAATGAAATCAGTGAGACACTAGCCCATGAAGAGGCTCAGGTACCTGAAAATAAGGAAATTTCATTAAACTATGTGTACACCAATGAGTTGTGGGATCGTAGAGATATGATCATAGACAATATATTCTCATTCGCAGTAGCTACTGAAATAATAAAAGGCGATGACACTGAACCTCGCTATGTTAATGAATGTAGACAAAGACATGATTGGCTCAAATGGAAAGATGCAATCCAAACTGAATTAAATTCTCTAGAAAAACGCAGTGTTTTCGGACCTGTTGTCCAAACACCACCCAATGTCAAACCGGTTGGATATAAATGGGTATTTGTAAGAAAGCGAAATGAGAAAAATGAGATTGCAAGATATAAAGCTCGACTTGTTGCGCAAGGTTTTTCACAAAGGCCTAGGATAGATTATGAGGAAACATATTCTCTCGTAATGGATGTTATCACATTCCGCTATCTAATAAGTTTAGTAGTTTTAGAAAAACTTGATATGCGACTTATGGATGTTGTTACCGCATACCTATACAGTGAGTTAGATACTGATATCTACATGAAAGCCCTAGAAGGACTTAGGTTGCCTGAAGCAACTACGAAACCACGCAATATGTACTCAATCAAACTGAGACAATCCTTATATGGGTTGAAGCAATCTGGACGAATGTGGTACAATCGCCTCAGTGAGTACCTACTTAAGGAAGGATATGTCAATGACCCTATATGTCCTTGCGTGTTCATTAAGAAATCAAATTTTGGTTTTGCAATAGTCGCAGTTTATGTCGACGACATGAATCTGATCGGAAGTTCTGAAGAACTTGGAAAAACTGCTGAATATCTAAAGAAAGAATTTGAAATGAAAGACCATGGAAAAACAAGGTATTGCCTTGGGCTGCAGATTGAGCATTTGGAAAGTGGGATTCTTGTCCATCAATCTGCTTATACCAAAAAAATTCTGAAGAGATTTGGTATGGACAAAGCTTACCTATTGAGTACCCCAATGGTTGTTCGGAGTCTTGACACTATGAAAGATCTATTTCGTCCAAGACAAGATGATGAAATTATACTTGCTCCAGAAGTACCATATCTTAGTGCTATTGGTGCCCTACTTTATTTGGCACAATGTACAAGACCAGATATTGCATTTGCAGTTAGTGTGTTGGCAAGATATAGCTCTGCTCCAACAATACGCCATTAGAAAGGCGTAAAAGACATTTTACGCTACCTTCGTGGTACAACAGATATGGGTTTACTTTATACAAATAAATCTGTTGATAATCCCAGGATTGTTGGATATGCTGATGCAGGATATCTCTCCGATCCGCATAGAGGTCGCTCTCAAATAGGATATGTTTTTACTTGTGGTGACACGGCAATTTCATGGCGATCATCTAAACAAACACTGGTGGCAACTTCCTCTAATCATTCATAAATAATTGCATTATATGAAGCTGGCCGAGAATGTTTCTGGTTAAGATCCATGATTCGCCATATTCGAAGCACTTGTGATTTATCTTCAGTAACTGACAATCCAACAGTTATGTATGAAGACAATGTTGCTTGTATTGCTCAGATTAAAGAAGGATTCATAAAGGTGACAAGACTAAGCATATTGCTCCAAAGTTCTTCCACACTCATGAGCTTCAAAAGAATCAAGAAATTGCAGTTAAGCAAATTCGATCCGATGAAAACTTGGCTGATTTATTCACCAAATCTCTACCTAAGTGTACTTTCCAGAAATTAGTGGAAAGGATTGGATTGAGGCGACTCTCGAAGCTATCAAGCAACACATGCAAGGATCAGGGGGAGATTTCAATCAGGGGGAGCATCAAGAATCATGCTACCTAGGACACATGCGCGTTGTGCTATTTTTATCCTTCGCCAGGGTTATTTTTGTCCCACTGAGTTTTTGTTACCTGGCAAGGTTTTTAATGAGGCAACAGTAAGCGCGTCCAACACCATCATCAATGGTGGACATCTAAGGGGGAGTGTTGTAAATATTAATTCTTATGTGGCTATCCACGTTATTATTTAGGGACCTATATGTAATATCTCAATAGTCTGAACATTTATCATATAAACCCTACCTCTATATAAGGGAGACCTCTGAGACTGAATAATTGACTTCTCTATTTTTCCCCTCATCTCTCTTTATATATTTCTTACTCTCTACAAAGTAAGTCAATACTTTATAACATTTATTATTATTTTTTTATATGGAATTTCATTTAATATTATTTCCATGTACATGACTATATTTAAAACTTAAATGTATGAAAAATAATAGTTAATAAAGCAGATAAAATTTTACAAAAGCTATAATTAATTTATTCTGATGATGATATGGCAAGAGGCAGTGAGAAAGGAAATTGTTAATAAGGGTTTGTCAAGACTAAAGGTGTTATTACATCATTTATAGATTGTTGTAGCTCTGATTTTGTCTTCTAGGGTACAAGTCTGCTTCTGCATGGCCTCTAGGCTACCAACAGACCATAGGGTATTAGAGAGATCAGTCCAAGAATTATTAGGGGTCGTCAACGTGCAGGGCCGGGCCGGGCCTTGCTAAATTTTTTAATAATGGCGGGCCGGGTCGGGCCGGGCTTTATTAAAAATCGAAAGATCCAAGTCCGTTCATATAAAACTGGCCTTGTAGGGTTTTTTCGGGCCGGGCCGGGCTTGGCCTTGAGGGCTTTTTCGAGCAGGGCCTTGCGGGCTTTATTTATAAATAAATATTTAAAGACACAAATATTTTTTTTTTTAATCAAGCTTTGGAAATTCATTGGATAATGATCAAATACAACCAAAGATAATAGATCTATATTGTACCCAAAAAAATCTATATTTATATATAGATACTAATTTATTGATAATTAAATTTTTAAAGACACTAATTTTTTATAAATTTATATTTATACATCATACACTCCAAATAGCAACATATAGCAATTCAAAGAAAATGAGAAAACCGACCGTTGGATGTGATTATTACAATAAATTATACGTGTGGTTAAAAATTTAGTCAATTTCACCGTAGTTTCGAACCCGATCGGATTAGTCAACCGTAGTCACTTGCATGTTTTTTTGGTTGATTGATGGCGTGATGACCGCAAAAATTGGTTATTTTTTTACATCACGTTTGTAAATATTTCATTGATGGATGTAAGTGGACATAAGATAAAAATTTCAATTTTAATTACAAATACATTGACCAATACCAATTTGCCTCTTAAAGTTGTATGACTTGTACATTGCATTTTAATTATTGAGGTTCATTCTAAATCATACATGAAATGGAAAATGAATTTGAAAAAACTAACCGTTTGATGGAGAGATTGTAATATTTTATGGTGGTTGTAAAAAATCCAGCCAATTTGCTTTTCGTTTCGAATTCGATCAACTAGGTCAAACCTAGTTACTCTTATAAACCTATATTTATATATCACACACTCCAAAGAGCAACATCTATCAATTCAAAGAAAATGGGACAACCGACCGTTGGATGTGATTGTTACAATAAATTATGAGTGTGGTTAAAAATTTAGGCAATTTCACCATAGTTTCGAACCCGATCGGATTAGTCAACCGTAGTCACTTGCATATTTTCTTAGTTAACTAATGCCGTGATGATCGCAAAACTTGCTTAGTTTTTTACATCACGTTTGTAAATATTTCATCGATGGATGTGAGCAGACATAAGATAAAAATTTCAATTTTAATTACAAATACATTGACCAATACCAATTTGCCTCTTAAAGTTGTATGACTTGTACATTGTATTTAAATTGTTGAGGTTCATTCTAAAGCAAACATGAAGTGAAAAATGAATTTGAAAAAACCAACCGTTTGATGGAGAGACTGTAATATTTTATGGTGGTTGTAAAAAATCCAGCCAATTTGGTTTTCATTTCGAATTCGATCAACTAGGTCAAACCTAGTTACTCTTATAAACCTATATTTATATATCACACACTCCAAAGAGCAACCTCTATCAATTCAAAGAAAATGGGAAAACCGACCGTTGGATGTGATTATTACAATAAATTATGAGTGTGGTTAAAAATTTAGGCAATTTCACCATAGTTTCGAACCCGATCGGATTGATCAACTGTAGTCACTTGCATGTTTTCTTGGTTGACCGATGGCGTGATGACCGTAAAATTTGCTTATTTTTTTACATCACGTTTGTAAATATTTCATCGATGAGTGTGCGTAGATATAAGATTCAAATTTCAATTTTAATTACAAATACATTGACCTATACCAATTTGCCTCTTAAAGTTGTATGACTTATACATTACATTTAAATTGTTGAGGTTCATTCTAAAACAACCATGAAGTGGAAAATGAATTTGGAAAAACCAACCGTTTGATAGAGAGATTGTAATATTTTATGGTGGTTGTAAAAAATAAAACCAATTTGGTTCTCGTTTCGAATTCGATCAACTAGGTCAAACCTAGTTACTCTTATAAACCTATATTTATATATCACACACTCCAAAGAACAACCTCTATTAATTCAAAAAAAAAAGGGAAATATGACCGTTGGATGTGATTATTACAATAAATTATGAGTGTGGTTAAAAATTTAGTCAATTTCACCATAGTTTCAAACCCAATCGGATTGGTTAACAGTAGTCGCTTGTATGCTTTCTTGATTGACCGGTGGCGTGATGACCTCAAAACTTGCTTATATTTTTACATCACGTTTGTAAATATTTCATCGATGGATGTGAGTGGACATAAGATAAAAATTTCAATTTTAATTACAAATACATTGACCAATACCAATTTGCCTCTTAAAGTTGTATGACTTGTACATTGCATTTAAATTTTTGAGGTTCATTCTAAAGCAAACATGAAGTGGAAGATGAATTTGGAAAAACCAACCGTTTGATGGAGAGATTATAATATTTTATGGTGGTTGTAAAAAATAAAACTAATTTGGTTCTCTTTTCTAATTCGACCAACTAGGTCAAACCTAGTTACTCTTATAAACCTATATTTATATATCACACACTCCAAAGAGCAACCTCTATCAATTCAAAGAAAATGAGAAAACCGACCGTTGGATGTGATTATTACAATAAATTATGAGTGTGGTAAAAAATTTAGCTAATTTCAACATATTTTCGAATCCGATCGAATTGGTCAACCGTCTTAACTTGTATGTTTTCTTGGTTAACCGATGACTTGACGAACGCAAAACATGCTTATTTTTTCACATCATGTTTGTAAATATCCTATCGATGGATGTACGTGTACATAAGATAAAAATTTCAATTTTATTACAAAGACGTTGACCTATATCAATTTGTCACCTAAAGTTATATGACTTGTACGTTGCATTTAAATTATTGATGTCCATTCTAAAGCAACCATGAAGTGGAAGATGAATTTGGAGAAACCAACCGCTCGATGGAGAGATTGTAATGTTTTATAGTGGCTGTAAAAAATCTAGCCAATTTAGTTCTCGTTTCGAATTCGATCAACTAGGTCAAACTTAGTTACTATTATAAACCTATATTTATATATCATACACTCCAAAGAGCAACCTCTATAAATTCAAATAAAGTGAAAAAACAGACCGTTGGATGTGATTATTACAACAAATTATGAGTGTGGTAAAAAAATTAGCTAATTTCATCATATTTTCAAATCCGATCGAATTGATCAACCGTTGTCACTTGTTTTTTAGAATATATATGCACATATTTTCTATAAAAATATGAAAATTTCCACACACACACACACACACACACACACACATATATATATATATATATATAAACACACACATACACACATCAATATCTATATATATATATAAAAACACACACACAGTGCACACACATATCTATATCTGTCTCTCTCTCTCTCTATATATATATATATATATATATGATTTTTCTCATGTAAGGATGTCCTTAGTTTTTCTTAGGTGCGGATTTGGTGTTTTCACCTACTTTCCGATCATATTTTCACATCTTAACGGTTCAGTTTTTAGAGCCTAATGTATAGACCCCCCTGCAAAATTTCAGCCAATTTGATGATCGTTAAGACATCCAAAACTGCAATTTACACAAACGGACCGAATCTGTCGAACTGGAACCGTTCGTATTTATAATGGTAAATTGCAGTTTTGGATACCTTAACGATCACCAAATTGGCTGAAAATTTTCAGAGGTGATCTATACATTAGGACCTAAAAACTGAAAGGTTAAGATGTGAAAATGTGATCGGAAAGTGGGTTAAAACCGGAAATCCGTACCTAAGAAAAACTAAGGAAGTCCTTAGCTAAGAAGGACTGTATATATATATATATATATATATATATATATAAGCACACACACACATATCTATTATATATATGTGTGTGTGTGTGTATAACATACACACACACACATATATATTAATATATATATATATATATATAAACATACACACACATATATATATATATATATAATATATATATAAAATAGTTTACGGGCTTTTACCGGCCGGGTCTAGGCGGGCTTTTACGGGCTGGGTCTAGCGAGCTTTTGACGGGTCGGGCTGGGTTTTTTCTGGGCTGTTTAGCGGGCCTCCATCGGCCCACCGAAGCGGCCTTTTGATGGCTTTTTGACGGGTCGGGCCGGGCTTTTGGCCCTCCGGGCAGGCGGACCTCCATCGACCCACTTGATCCGCGAGCTTTTTGATGAGGCCTAGGAATTATGGTTAATTCACATTGCCAAAAAAAAAAAAAACTTTGCTAAAGGTTAAGTTTATTGTTTTCCTATCCATGTTGCTTTGCCCTGTGGCATGAGAACAAGCAGTAGAATTTTCCTGTCCTGTAGGCAGAAAATAAATTATTTTTTATTAATCATAAGTACCATGCACCTACAAAAACATACATAGATCAACTGCATTAGACACACACATCCACTAGAACGATCCATAGTCACTATAATAGGTGAAGACACGGTGCGGTTCTCATTACTCCAACTGAGTTTCCCAAACCCCACACCATCTTCTCTCATTGCCGCCACATCATCTGCATGAATCTTCACCTAGTAACTCTAAACTTCAACTTTCTTAAAAAATGTAAGCTCCCCATGCCAGGACTAACGATCACCATAACTCCCTTTGGATTGCTGACACTGTAAGTAAAAGTTTTGGAGGTTTCATCATCATCGACATAGGTAGAAGTAGTAGAGAGATTGCTGGATAATCAATATTCCATGGACGAGTTATCACTTGCCGATAGGGCTGGGTTCGGATTGGTCCGGTCTGAAAAAGTTGAAAACCAATACCGAAACCGGCACTGTAGGTTCCGTCCAGATCGGTCTTCTAAGGATGTTAAACCCGATGAGAAACCGATCCGAACATAATCGGTTCTGTCTTTCGGTTTTCCGGGCCAAGAAACCTGTTTTTCCAGATTTCACTCATTTCAGTGCTTAGGTAACCTGCTTCCAATTTTCCGAATTCCAGAAATGACTAGACTGCAGATCCCACTCATCCTAGTATAGATAAAAGGCTAAAAGCTGATCGAGCTACACAAAACAAGTGAAAATGTGTAGAACTATGCAAACTGCACTAAGCCACTAACTGCAGACTTGCAGATTCACACACTGCAAATATGAAGCAATCCAAAATTCCAATACAAAGTCGAAACTTGCAAAGTACTGAAGCAAAGTAGTAGACTGCCAGACTATGCATTATGCAAAGTTGCAAACTAAAGCAGTAAAACTAAAACAATCAGTCAATCACTACAATGCAGTTGATTATTTCAATACTACAAAATCCAAATGCAGTTCATTATTTCAATAAGTGAATAAACTGAAATGCAGTTCAATACTTCAATAAAACAACAACACATTTATTAAAATTAAAAGTTTCAAGCCATGTCTTGAACTTGAAGTCTTGAACCGTCGAAGATAAGGGCAGAAAGCCAGAAACTAGGAACTTGCAGAATCATGACAATTATGACACCATTGATTCAACTCATAGGGACCCATCCTGCAAACATAAGAGACATTTCAAGTCAAATAAATTTTATGCAGAAACATGATTTGCAGATCAACAGCTATATTCAAACGATGGTTCAATCATTCAAATGTTCAGTAATCAATACTCCAATGACTTAAATTAAGTAATCCATAAATTCTTGGAATCTGACCAAGGGACCAGCTATATTCACCTTCATGCCTTCATTTAGTTCTTTATTTTCTTGGCCTCTTTGAAGTCTTTGAACTTCCAGCAGCCTTTTTTGGTGCTACCATAGCTCCTTGCTTGTTCATTGCTGGAACAGCTGCTTGCTTTTTTGTTGATGGAGTTGCTGCTTTGATTCCTTTTCATTTTGTAGCTCTGACTTGTGCACTGTCTGCTGTGTCTTGAAGCACATGGTCTACGAAAAAACAAATTCACATTATCCCAAAAGTGCAAAGTTACAAACTGCAAAGTCATTAAACACAAAACTCAAATATTCAAATGATTAAAAATTTGTACCTCTCTCAACTTCTTCATAGAAGTTCATATCCTCAACTGTTGGAACATATTCGATGCTTTGAATGCTTTCTGACCTCAACCAATTTTGGAAGCATATCAATGCTTCCACTGTTTTTGCAGATAGTGAACTCCTAAATGGATCGATTACCCTCCTCCCCGTGCTGAAACAACTTTCACTAGCAACTGTGTTTACTTGAATTGCAAGCACATCCTTGGCGACTAATGCAAGATTGGAGTACTTAGAACCATTAAGCTTCCACCATACAAGAAGCTTCCAATCTTCATGTTCTGGAGGGTCTTCAATAGGGTCCAACAAGTACCTATCCACCTCATGTGAAACTACAGTCTGATATGAGTCTTCCAACTCTTGTTTCCAATAAGCTTGCATGGCAACAATCTTCCCACTCATTTGGGTTCTTGAACTTCTTGTGCTAGAATTTCCGGTACCACTTACTGCAGGTGCAGCATTCTCAGCCTCATTGCCACTTGGTCTCGACCTTTTGGTGCCCAAAGACGATGAATACAAGTCCGTGAGGTTCACCACCAATTCCTTCAGCTCAGTAGACCTATGCTTGATTGTTGCAGGATCAAGTTTAAGCCATGTTCTACACACCCTCTCAAAATTGCGAAGTTTGTATCGAGGATCTAAAACCAAAGCCACCAAAAGCAAGTGATTCATGTCATCGAGGCTTGCAAAATATTTTTTAAACTTGCTCCTCATCTTCACTGCCATCTCAAACAATATCTTTTCTGTATTGCTTCCATTACATATCAGGCCGGTCGAAGAGGGTCGTCAATCTCAGCTTCAATTGCCACGATATCATGGAATGCTTTCTGAGCTGTGGGACTGTTTGTGGCCGATATCCTCATTGTTACATCATAGAATACCTGCATATATGAAAGTTTAAAGTGTAAACTAAAGCAGAAATGCAGAAAGCTGTAAACTGAAGCAAAATGCAGAAAGCTGTAAACTGAAGCCAAATGCAGAAAGCTGTAAAATGAAGAAGAAATGAAATGCAAAAAACTGTAAAGTGTAAAATGAAGCAGAAATGTAGGAAGCTGTAAACTGAAGCAGAATTGCAGAAAGCTGTAAACGGAAGCAAAATGCATAAAGCTGTAAAATGAAGAAGAATTGAAATGCAAAAAACTGTAAAGTGTAAAATGAAGCAGAAATGTAGGAAGCTGTAAACTGAAGCAGAATTGCAGAAAGCTGTAAACTGAAGCAGTAATGCAGAAAGCTGTAAAATGAAGCAAAATTAAAATACAGGAAAATCATTTTCCTAAAGCGAAATGCAGAAAGCAATATTGAAACGTGTAAACTGTAAATTATAAACTGAAACTGTAAAGTGTAAACTGAAACATAAATGCGTAACTACCTTGAGGAAATTCACAAAAACAGTTGCTCTTTCCCAATCAGCTTCGTCGGGTGGCCCCACCCTTTTTATCTTCTCTTTTCTGATGTCTGCAGTGTCTATTTCTGGCACTTCTAACCACTCCTCATCCTCAACTTCATCCTCAGCAAAATAACCCTTGTATTTCAAGTCTTCCTCTTCCGCCATGCGATCAAACCATTTCCGAAGCTCAAGGGCTACATCTAACATTAAGAAGGTGGAATTCCACCGAGTTGGCACATCCAATATGCACACCTTCTTGCAATCAAATTGTTCTATGGCAACACATCGCTTAAAAACATCAAGCTTTGCCGATGAACTCCTAACATAACGAACTACATTTCTAATCGCAGCCACAGATTTATCCATCATTCTTAACCCTGATTTCACAATCAAGTTGAGAATGTGAGCTAAACACCTCACATGAAGCCACTTGCCTTCTAAAACAGGCTGTTTTTTCTAAGTCAACATCTTTTTCCTAATGTAATCGACAACAACTTTGTTTGCGGATGCGTTATCAACCGACACAGTCAATACTCTCTCGATTCCCCATTCAAGTAGGCATGTTTCCAACAGCCTTCCTATGGTATTCCCTTGATGATTAGGAATTACATAAAAATTAAGAATTCTTTTGTGTAAATTCCAGCCACCATCTATGAAATGAGCCGTAACCACCATGTAATTTATGTTTTGCACCGATGTCCATGTATCAGTGGTTAAATTAACACAATGGTTGGCTAGCTCCTGCCTAAGCTTCTTCTTCTCAACATCATACAAATTCCAAAATGTGGTTACAACTAATCTCCTAGAAGGAGTCTTAAACTTAGGACATGCAACTTTACAAAACCTTTGAAACCCTTCCTTCTCCGGGTGACTAAATGGCAACTCGTCTATTACTATCATCTCAACACAAGCTCTTACGCAAGCATCTTGACTAAATACCCTCATAGTTTAAGAAGGTTCATTCAAGTTCCCACCAGCTACAAACACTTGCTGAAACTCTTCCAGATCTATCCTACCAGGGTATTTTTTACACACAACCTCTATATGCCTCTTTAAGCTACTGGTACCATTATCGTATGGATTACAAGCAAGGTCTGTAGAGCAGTACCTGCATTTGGCCCGCTTGGTAGTCCCAACCTGGACCTTCTTTCCATCTTTGAACTCATACAGTGGCTTGTCAATCTTCTCATAGTGCTCCCATACCATTGAACGCTCCCTCGACCCTGTGGATGTATTCTTTCTCTCTCTCATTTTGGGTTTTGGTGGTCGTGACGATGTCATCGTAGATGGAGTTCTAGCAGAAGATGGAGTACCGGTACTTGCAGTTGCAGGGACGACAACATTCTCGGCAACTTCGGTGTCGGGATCGGACTTGGAATTGGAGTTTGCATTACTCGATTTTGAATTAGAATTGGGTTCGGAATGGCTTTGAGATTGGGATTGGGTTTGTTGTGTGTTTCCAGTGGAGGAATCCATGGGTGATTGATCGAGACACGGAGTGATCGATAGTGGAGAGTGAAGAAGTGAAGAACAAAAGGAAATAAGGGCTGGGGTTTTGAGGTTTTCTCGATCTGAAGAGGAGGCATTTAGGTCGAACAGTCGAAGAATCGAAATGAAATTGGGATTATTAGGTGATTACATGCAAGTGAATGTAGGGTATGCTCTATAGGCTTATATGAGGACCAATTAAAATCTGACACGTAGACATATACAAGTAATCGGTCCGGATCGGTCCTAATCAGGCCTGGGAATATGGAAACCGAGCCCGACCTGATGAATGTTGTAATCGGTTCGGTTTAGCCCGAACCGAGAAAATTTGCTTTCAAAACCAACCTGAATGATCGGTTTCGGTTCGGATCGACTCGGTTTCTCGGCCTCTCGGTTGAAAACGCCCAGCTCTACTTGTCGATCATTGCATTTAACATCCTTGTCTGTCATCATATTCACTTGTTTCTCATTGTAGTTGGACAAATAGAAAAAGTCAACGTACTCATCCATGGACACATTATACACCAAGCTAGGATTGTGACGGCGGCCAAGCCTCTAGAATATTAACACCCAGCATCAGATTTGGCTTCATAACGAATGCAGACAAACTATTGGGCCGGCGAGAAGAAAACTAAGCCACCACCAGTGTGGGTTTCACTCCATGAAGGTCCCACAGAACTGCATTGCAGCGATTGGATTCTTGGAGAAGGTTATATACTTAACAAATTGGTGATGTAATAACTTGAAAATTAGGATAAACTATAGAGCACTATATTATTGATTATATTTGTAAAATATTACTTTGTTTCAAACATTTCCTTTAGAAACCAATGACATCACATATCGCACTTACAAGATAGGTAAGTTTTTCAATATTAGACATCCAGTAAATTTAGTAAAATATCTTAGTTCGTATTTCTTGTGTACATATTTAAAATGTATATGTATATACATCAATCCAAATGTCATATGTGTAGATAGCTAGCTAATATTTTCTTACTAGATTACCAATTCATCTTATTAGAGTATCAAGTCACCTTACTAGATTAGCAACTCACCTTACTAGCCTAGCAAGTCACCTTAATAGCTTGAAGATATTTTTGGGAATTTAGTGCTTGTTTCTAGCCTATATAAACATATGATATGCATCATATTTCTTTCAAGCTTTAAGATCAATTGCAAAACTGATACAAAGCTCCCTAAGTTGAAGAGAAAACTCAACTAAAACTTCCCACTCAAATCCTTCACCCTTTTTCTCTTAAGAAGTTTTCTTTTTGTGAAAGAAGTCCAAAGCTTGATCACAAGATCAAAATCTACACTTCACTTCTGAGTTCTTTAAGTAATTACATGAATACATTTCTATATTCTTCTATCTTTAAGATTTATCAAAATGCATAACCGATGATAAAATGGAAAAGGATCTGCTTTGCTGTAAACATACATTTTCATATATAATACAGTATGCTTTGTCAAAACTAATTACAACGCTAAATTCCTCTTGAAAAGTGCTTCAGTTTAGGCTTTTGAATCACTAAAAAAGGTTACGAAATGAAGAAGTTATGGTTAATCAAAGCTTTGCAACTAGTAAACTCGCTGGAAATCTCATACAGCTATCACAAATTCAAAAATTCATATCTCCCTCATTTCTTATCTATTTTCTACAAACTTTATATCAGTTTGAGGCTTAGGACCTTTACTTTTATTCTAGAAAGTCTGAGAAGCATTAGTAATATATACAGCGTAAGGACTTAGACATCAAAAGTTAATATCAAGAATATCAATTTTTGCGTTGTTCTGGTTCTTCACTATTTATGGACTATGTCACTTTGAACTGGATTACTTGACTTATTCCATTGGATTCCTAATGAAAAACCCTTTGAAATGGTATACTCATTTGATTAATTCGGGCTTGTAACGGACAACATAACACATCTTGAATTCTGATGACTCTAATCGGAGAAACGTGAACATGGTCAATGAACTTCAATGGATTTGGACACAAGGACTGAAAATATTGACTAATATAATTTCTTTAAATTGTGCATAGTTATTTATTTAATGTTTGTGCTTTATTATTACATATTCTACTTGATTTCAGTTATTTACGTATAAACTTATTTTGACACGCTATTGAATTTACTTATTTGTGCTATACAATTATTGTATTACATATGTTTCCATATGGGATATTCCTAAGTATATGTCTTTGTGTGTTTGTACATATACATATGTTATGATCTATAATTCATAAAGATTGTATTTTGTGAATTTGATTATGTCTGAGAAGTTGTGAAGCCGGGTGATTAGCACTACCCCGTGCTTAAGTGAATTACTGGTAAAAGTGTTTTGTGATATGAGAAGTTAGCCTGAGCCCTAGTCCCTACAGATAGTGCACTATTATACTCATATGAAGGAAGTGCCGACCTTGAGTATACATACTTTGGTAGTGTCCTCAGTATGCTGCAGCTTACCCATGCTTTAGTATTATGAACCCTAACACGTGGATTTATGAATTATTACCAGTTAATCTGAAATATTCACTAAAAAGAAAAGTGTACTTAGATTATTTTGATCAAATATCTATTGGCGATATATTATCAATATGTTATGGTGTTAGGTGAAAAGAGAATCGAGCATGCATTGCTTTGAGGTTATTTCACATCTTAATGCTACAATATTTGTTAGTTCGATAATTAAGGAGATGTGACTATGTGATTTATTTACAGTCTCATAAACATTCAGGCAGATGAATATATTTGAATATATATGCATATGTTGTGTGTGTGTGTGTGTATATATATTTAAAAACTTGTGCGAACGTATAAATGGTTCACGGTACATTTTTACTTGGTTGTTTAGTTTTGATTTCTTATAAGACACATTAATATAAGAATGCAAGTTGTGTACTTATTGGGCTTGCGTTGCTCATGATACTACACCTTCTTGTTTTCACGTATTGAGTAGATGCTTGGGGAAACGGGATGAACCTACTAAATAAAAGAATATTTTTCTACTACTATTTCTAATGACTACGTGTATCGTTTTAAATTTTGCTCAGCTTTGCTTTTGTAGAGATAATATTGATTTCGTTTTCTAATAAAAGTACTATTCAAATATATATATAATTTCTCTTACCTTTTGTTGATTTATTCAAGAATGAAGTTCTATTTGTTTTGACTCAAGTCACAAATTCACGAGCCATATTTCAGTACAATATTGGCCTTGAGTTTAGGGGCATGATAGGTGACGACCTGATTCTCTAATCATCAGTCTAGGCATGACATATGGCTCCACCATTAGACCGTCATAGAAATCGTAAATGCCTTCGATCACAACTATCACGACCCCACCAGCCTCTATGATATGCACTACACTCCCAACAAAATTTCTACTAACCACGATCTTTCCGTAGATGACAGGTAAATGTTCATGATTGTCTGTCAGGGTATATCAACAATATTGATTTGTTTTTTGGGCATGTCCCATTGTATAGCTAAGAACATGTACCACACCTGTATAGCAACTCCTTGTGTTCTTTGGCCTACCAATGGTACTTCCACCTATGGTGGTGATTAGGCCTTATTGTTAAATAATGTCGGGTCGGGTCGGGCTTTATTGTAAATCGAATGATTCAAGCCCATCCATATAAAGCATGCCTTACGGAGTTTTTAGGATTTTGCGGGCCTGGCTATGCCGGCTTTTTCAGGCCAGGCCTTGCGGGTTTTATTTACAAATAAATCTTTAAAGATACTAATTTTTTTATAAACTTATATTTATATATCATACACTCCAAAGAGCAACCTCTATCAATTCAAAGAAAATGAGAAAGTTAACGGTTAGATGTGATCATTACAATAAATTATGAGTGTGGTAAAAAATTTAATCAATTTCACCATATTTTCAAATTCGATCGAATTAGTTAACCGTCGTCACTTCTATATCTTCCTGGTTGACCAATGGCGTGACAACTGTGAAACGTGTTTATTTTTTTACATCACGTTTATAAATTTTCATTGATGGATATGTGTGAATATAACATAAAAATTTCAATTTTATTTATAAAGATTTTGACCTATACCAATTTGTCTCCTAAAATTGTATGACTTATGTATTGCATTTAAATTGTCGAGGTTCACTCTAAAGAAACCATGAAGTGAAAAATAAATTTAGAGAAACCAACTGCTTGATAGAGAGGTTGTAATGTTTTATGGTGGTTGTAAAAAATCCAGCCAATTTGGTTCTCGTTCCGAATTCAATCAACTAGGTCGAACTTAGTTGCTCTTATAAACCTATATTTATATATCACACACTCCAAAGAGCAACCCCTATCAATTCAAAGAAAATGGAAAAACCGACCGTTGGATGAGATTATTACAATAAATTATGAGTGTGGTAAAAAATTTAGCTAATTTCAGCATATTTTCTAATCCTATTGAATTGGTCAACCATCGTCATTTGTGTGTCTTCTTCATTGACAGATATCTTGACGACCGCGAAATGTGCTTATTTTTTCACATCACGTCTGTAAGTATCCCATCGATGAATGTATGTGTACATAAGATAAATTTCAATTTTAATTACAAAGACATTGGCCTACATCAATTTGCCTCCTAAAGTTGTATGATTTGTATATTGCATTTAAATTGTTGAGGTTCATTATAAAGCAACCATGAAGTGGAAAATGAATTTTGAGAAATCAACTTCTCGATGGAGAGATTGTAATATTTTATGGTGGTTGTAAAAAATCTAGTCAATTTGGTTCTCGTTTCGAATTCGATTAACAAGGTCAAACTTAGTTACTCTTATAAACCTATATTTATATATTATACACTCCAAAGAGAAACCTTTATCAATTCAAAGAAAATGGAAAAACCGACCGTTAGATGAGATTATTATAATAAATTATGAGTGTGGTAAAAAATTTAGCCAATTTCACCATATTTTCGAATCTGATCGAATTGGTCAACCGTCGTCATGATATGTAGAATATATGTGCACATAATCTATATAGAAGTATGAAAACTTTCACACTCATATATAAACACACACACACACACAGATATTTGCGTGTGTTTATAAATATATATACTTATATAGATATATGTGTGTGTGTGTGTGTTTATAAATATATATAGCTATATGTGTGTGTGTGTGTTTATATATATATATATATATAACACATATATATAATAGTTTACAGGCTTTTACGGGTCGGGCCAGGCTTTTGGTCATGCGGGCCGGCGGGCTTCCATTGACCCACTTGATCCTCGGGATTTTTGATGAGGCTTAGTGGTGATCAACGATGCAACGTTCGTCGCGCTTTTCTTATGTGGGGTAGGCAATGGGTCAGGCCGGGCTTTTGGTCATTGGGGCCGGCGGGCCTCTATCGGCCAACTTGATCCTCAGGCGTTTTAATGAGGCCTAGTGGTGATCCACGATGCAACGTTCGTCGTGCTTTTCTTATATGGGGCAGCTTTGCCTGCAGTGGCTAAACAAATAATGCCTTTTTCAGTTGCGGAGAATGTTACTATGGTAATCGGGTCCTTATCGTAAGGCTGTATGGGGCTGCCTAATGACATAGATATGATGTCGACACCATCAAGTACGGCTTATTCAATGTTGGCCAGTATGTTAGAGGAACACATCCTCGTATTCCGCACACCTTTTAAACAGCAAGCCTCGCTTTGGGAGCCATTCCGGATGAGACTTATTTGGCAAAGCCACGGAAGGATGCATCTGTGATGTGTCGTACCCTAATAGTTGAAGCTGTGTGTGTTTCATGGCCCTCGTTGTCTCTCGCAGAGGATATATTATTGTTGATGTGATTAAAGAATCTTACTTCGACAATTTTTTTGTTTGTTGCAAAATGCTTTTGGATTCTCGGAATCTACAGGTAAGTAGCTGCCTTTCCAATGAGAAGGGACAAGTCCTAGGCTTTCGTCATGGAAACTCCAGTGTTCCGGCCATACACAGGTGTCAATGATAGTGATGATGTCGTTGGATCCCCAATCTGATAGCATCCTGCTGCCGCCATCGACAATGTTATTTGTGAGTCCAAGAAAAGTTGGGGATCTCATTGTGTAAAGATGGAGAAACTCGTCAGGAAACACACAAAAAATTTTTGGGACGCTTAATTAGCTCGTTGACTTGTTGCGCAGTTAGCTTAGTGGAGAAGCCATGAAAGACCGTGGTGTAGATATAATCAAGAGATACTATTATTAGCGAGGCTTTGGAGGGTAGAAATGTACCAATCTTGGACAGTGGAGTGTTGTGACGGCTTTCTATTGTTTTGGACTCAAATGATGTAGGTTGGTTTGAGTTTCATTCATCTTTCCAATCCCATCTCCCAAAAACAACAAGTTTATCTTCTTGCTCACAACCTCTACATTCTCAAAGTTAGCACCAGCTTTTTTGTGTATGACAAACCGACATATGATGCATTGAACAAACCCAATTAATATTCCACTTAACCACATTAATTTGTGTACTTCTTTATATTATGACCTGGGGGGAGGGGGTGTAGGGGAGGCAATCTTGTGAGGAAAGATTTTAGAGTTTTCAATCGGTTTTCTTTCAATTAACCTTCTCAACTGCATGCTTCTTAGATGATTTTCTTTTCATTTACAAATTAAACAAAATTTTATTACTTAAACATACTCAACATGATTATTCATATAACCTTCTCAAGTGCAGGTTTCTTAGATGCTTTTTTTTTTTTTTCATTTACAAATTGAACAACATTTAACTACTTAAACATATTCAACAAGAAAGAGAATGATAGTAATTAAATGATGTTCAAGTAGTTGTGTTGTCAAAGAGCTCGAGACAGTCGATGAGAGCTCGCTGTTGACCGACAACACGTTTGCTCTTGGTGTGCTTTTTTATGCTGGTGCAATTAGAGTTTGAGACTATGACCTCATGCATAGTCTTGTTGACCATGGAGGATATGATTTTCGGGACTGATTTAGAGCTCAAGTTCAGGAATGAGGTCGCGGTCGAGACGCAAAAGTCTTTGTAGAGTGTGTTTTGGCATGTTGAGTAGGCTACTTGGTTGTGGTTTCGAATATGGATGATAAATTCTTTTGCAGTCTTGGGGCTATTTGTGAAGTGGCTTTCTGAAAAGAATATGATGAGGATGAAGGCAGAAGGCTGAAGGCTGAAGTTGGAAGCAATGAGAGCGACAACTTTATTCTCCTTATTCTATACACGGTTGTGACTTTGTGTTTATGAGACTGAGAAATGTGGGAGGGTAGCACTACTACAAATCTGGGCAATAGCCATATATGGTTCACCACAATAAAAATAAATGTGGAGATATGCTTCAGATTTGGCCATGTGCTTCCATTCGTTCCTCTTTTAAGCCGCGTTTAGTTCGCGGAATTGAGAGCTTAGGAAATGAAACTTTTTTCCCTTTCCTATGTTTGGTGTGCATAAGAAAAGGAACAACTTTCCTTTAAAAGAAAATATAGGGGAAAGTCAATCCTTTCATCCTTCAAATGAATCATTTTTCCTGCATTAATTATATAGTATAAGTACGTTTATATCATCATTGTTGAAAATTATTATTGATAATTTTATTTAAAAAGTTTATGAGAGTTGTATAACTATATATGAGGATAAAAATGGAATATTAGTGTGATTTTGTTTCCTTTCCTTACACAAACCAAACACTAGAATGAAAACAAACATATATTTTCTCCTTACTTTCCCAACTTTTCCAAACAGCGGAATGGAAAGTTAGTGGGAAGTCTATTTTCCTTTTCCATTGGATATCCTAAGGAATCGATTTCCTTTCCGCGAATCTAGTAAGGGGGAAGAGTTTAGAGTTTTCAGTCGATTTTCTTTTAATTAATCTTCTCAAGTGCAGGCTTCTTAGATGATTTTTTTTTCATTTACAAATTGAACAACATTTAATTACATTTAATTACTTAAACATACTCAACAAGAAGGAGAATGATAGTAATTAAATAATGTTTAAGTAATGGTGTTGTCGAAGACCTCAAGACAGTCGTCGAGAGCTTGCTGCTGATCTCGACGAGTTTGCTCTTGGTGTGCTTTTTAATGCTGGTGCAGTTGGAGTTCGAGTATATTACCTTGTGCATGATCTTGTTAACAGTGGAGGATATGATTTCCAAGATTGATTTCGAGATGAGGCTTGGGAATAAGGTTAGAGTCGAGATGCAGAAGTTTCTGTAGAGTGTGTTTTGTCATGTTATGTGGATACTTGGTTGTGGTTTTAGATACAGATGATAAATTATTTTGTGGGCTTGGGGCTATTTGCGAATTGGCTTTGTGAAAAGAATATGATGAGGATGAAGGTTGAAGTTGGAAGCAATGAGAGCAAGAGATTTGTTCTCCTTAGACTATATATGGTTGTGACTTTGTGTTTGTGAGACTGAGAAATGTAAGAAGGTAGCACTGCTACAAATCTGGGCGATAGCCATATATGGTTCGCCACTGTAAAAATAAATGTGGAGATATGCTTCAGATTTGGCCATTTGCTTCAATTCATTCCTCTTTTATGTCTCGTTTAGTTCGTGGAATTGAGGATTTAGGAAAGGAAATTTTTTCCCTTTCCTATGTTTGGTGTGCATAAGAAAATGACGAACTTTCCTTGAAGAAAAGAAAATATGGGTGAAAGTGAATTCTATTATCCTTCCAATGAATCATTTTCCATGCATTAATTATATAGTATAAGTACGTTTATATCATTGTTGAAAATTATTATTGACAATTTTATTTAAAAAATTTATGAGATTTGTATAACTTTATATGGGGATAAAAATGGAATATTAGTGTGATTTTGTTTCTTTTCCGTACGCAAGTCAAACACTAGAATGGAAACAAAGATATAGTTTCTCCTTACTTTCCCGACTTTTTCAAACTGCGGAATGGAAAGTTAGTGGGAAGTTTGTTTTCCTTTCCCATCGGATATCCTAAAAAATTGATTTCCTTTCCACAAATCTAGTAATGGAAGACTTTAGAGTTTTCCATCGGTTTTCTTTCAATTAACTTTATGAGTGCAGGCTTCTTAGATGAATTTTGTTTTTTCCATTTACAAATTGAACAACATTTAATTACTTAAACATACTCAACAAGAAGTAGAATGATAGTAATCAAATGATGTTTAAGTAATCGTGTTGTGAAGAGCTCGAGACAGTTTTCGAGAGCTCGATGATGACCGGCGGTGAGTTTGCTCTTGGTGTGCTTTTTTATGTTGGTGCAGTTGGAGTTCGAGGATATTACCTCTTGCATGGTCTTGTTGATGGTGGAAGATATGATTTTCAAGACTGATTTCAAGATGAAGTTTGGGAATAAGGTCAGGGTCGAGATGCAGAAGTTTTGTAGAGTGTGTTTTGGCATGTTGAGTGGGATACTTGGTTGTGGTTCGCGACATGGATGGTAAATTCTTTTTAGGTTTTGGGCTATATGTGAAGTGGCTTTGTGAAAAGAATAGGATGAGGATGAAGGCTGCAGGCTGAAGTTGGAAGCAATGAGAGCAAGAGCTTTGTTCTCCTTAGACTATATATGGGTGTGACTTTGTGTTTGTATGACTGAGAATTGTGGGAGGCTATCACTACTACAAATCTAGGCAATAGCCATTCGGGTGTGCAAAACATGATACAAACCGGCTAAATTAAAAATTGAAAATTGTTCAATATCGAATCAAACCATTATGAATTGGGTTGGTTTGGTTTCTCTTGTACTTAAACTGCAGAACCCGAACCGACCGGTATGTTTGAAATAAAAGAGAAAAAATTATATACACACACACACAATAAATATATATTAATTTGTCCGGTTTGTTCTAAGTAAGTTCTAAATCTCCAGTTATAACTTTATTCTCAAATGATATACTATCATATTGAATTCAAGGCCCAAAGACCTAAAACCTAAGTATATAATCGCTACAATTTTTTTGATCCTCGCGCATCACATCTTTGATCTCTCAATCTCTCATTTTTTGACCTTTAATACTATCATATGAAGCTAGTATTGATGGCTAAGTCATTAAATAAGTGAATCACTTTGAATCTAATTTAGGTTTTAGTTTTTGACTATATGTTTTGGATTTAATTATTGAATTTTAAATTTAGATAATTTCACCTAATTTCAATTCTTGAGATTGAATTTTAACTATGAATTTTTTCATAAATAGCATTAATATTATATAGGTGAAAACCGCCTAACCGCCCAAACCAAACCATCTTTAATTGGATTGGATTAGGTCGGATTGAGTTTTTTTTTTTTTTTTATGACTGATTCTTTGAAATACCTAACCCGCTCACTTTGGCATAGGGACGGTTTGAGTCAAAACCGATCCAACCCAATTCGTGTGCAACCCTAATAGCCATATATGGTTCGCCACAGTAAAAATAAATGTGGAGATATGCTTCAGATTTGACTATTTGCTTCCATTCATTACCCTTTTTGGACTCGTTTGGTTCGCAGAATTGAGGGCTTAGGATTGGAAATTTTTTCCCTTTTATGTTCCTGTGTTTGGTGTGCATAAGAAAATGAACAACTTTTCTTTAAGAAGGAAAAATATGAGGGAAAGTGAATCCTCCTCTCATCCTTCAAATGAAACATTTTCCCTGCATTAATCATATAGTATAAGTACGTTCATATCATTGTTGAAAATTATTATTGACAATTTTATTTAATAAGTTTATGAGATTTGTATAATTATATATGAGGATAAAAATGGAATATTAGTGTGCTTTTGTTTCCCTCCTTATACAAACCAAACACTAGAATGGAAAAAACATATATTTTCTCCTTTACTTTCCCAACTTTTCCAAATAGCAGAAAGGAAGTTAGTGGGAAATTTGATTTCCTTTCCCATATGATATCGTTATGAATTGATTTCCTTTCCACAAATCTAGTAAGGGAAGACTTTAGAGTGTTCAATCGATTTTCTTTCAATTAATCCTCTCAAGTGCAGGCTTCTTAGATGATTTTTTTTCTTTTCATCTACAAATTGAACAACATTTAATTACCTAAACATATTCAACAAGAAGGAGAATGATAGTAATTAAATGGTGTTCAAGTAATGGAGTTGTCGAAGGGCTCGAGACAGTCGTCCAGAGTTCGCTGCTGATCGAAGGCGAGTTTGCTCTTGGTGTGCTTTTTTATGCTAGTACAATTGGAGTTCAAGGTTATGACCTCGTGCATGATCTTGTTAACGATGGAGGATATGATTTTCGGGACTGATTCTAGCTCAAATTCAAGAATGAGATCAGAGTCGAGACGTATAAGTCTTTGCGGAATGTGTTTTGGCATGTTGAATGGGCTACTTGGCTGTGGTTCTGGATATGGATGGTAAATTCTTTTGTGGGTTTGAGGCTATTTGTAAAGTGACTTTTTGAAAAGGATAGGATGAGGATGAAGGCTGAAGGCTGAAGTTAGAAGCAATGAGAAAAAGAGCTTTGTTCTCCTTAGGCTATACATGATTGTGACTTTTTGTTTGTGAGACTGAGAAATGTGGGAGGGTAGTACTTCTACAAAACTGGGCAATAGCCACATATGGTTCGCCGTAGTAAAAATAAATGTGGAGATATGCTTTAGATTTGGCCATGTGCTTTCATTTGTTCCCCTTTCCAAATGGTACCTGAACTATTGCGGAAGGAATTTTTTTGGTGCTTACGAATTTTTTTTTACCCCAAATGGTACCTAAAGTATTGCACCGTTACCAAATTGTTATCAATATGTATTTGATGTACCATTTGGGATAATGAGGTAATTAGTTTTAAGTATAAGAGCATCTCCAACAATATAATTTACATTTTAGTTAAATTTAGCTAGAGCTAAGAAATATAGCTATTGATTTAATAATGTTGCTCCAGCAATAGTAGTTATTTGTGAGTGATATACTATATTTTATTGAATTATAAATTGATATGTGGACAAAAGAGGAGAGAGAAATATAACTTTTTGCATTAGTTATTCTTGATTATCTAGTTAAATATAGCTAGTTATTTTAGTTAAAGTTAAATTTAACTTAGCTATAGTTAGTCTGTTGGAGTTGAGTTTTCCTTAAAAATAGTTATATATAGCTAAAAATTGAATTTAGTTATTTTGTTGGATATGCCCTGAAAACCATGACCAATTTTGAATGTAATCCAGACGAAATTTTTTGTTAATTGCGGTCCAGTGGCTAGGCATCCACATCAGCTTACTTTCCTATATTAGCATGATGAGTCAACTTCTACTTTTCCACATACCGAATTTACCCATAACAATATTATCAAAACAATCAATAATTTATGAGTCAATTAATTGAGAGTTAATGTTGTTTTTCAATTAATTTGGTATTCATAAAAACATACGAATTATAATATGTCATCAGCACAATAAAACCCTTAATTGATGCATTGTCATTAAAAAGAATTATAACTTAAATAAAATGATCATACCTTATCATCATTTTTCTACACCCTATATACATCTTGTCTCTTTTTTTCTTCTTTATTCTCCTCACTTTCTTCTTGTTTTTACACCTTCATTATAGAATTTTCATGTTGTTCAACTTCATTATACAATCAAATAGATATTTCAGATGGGTATTTGTAAGAAGGTTTTGATCCATCTAAAGAGGTAATATCCTACATTGTGCATATCTACCTTTGCACCTTAAGATAAATCGTACAAATTGGGAGAGATATTCTGGAAACAGAGATGCATTTTTCATATCTTAAGGGAAAGGGGCGCAAGTTTGTTATGGTTCTTTTTTTTTTTTTTTTTTTCGTACCTTTTGATTAGGAACAATGCTAAAACTAAGTTGCTCTATTTTCATTTAGGGTTTGATTAGGAACAATGTTAAAACTAGGTTTCTGCACTATGCCACTTCGATTCAATTAGGATTGGTGGACTCGAGTGTCAACTAGGGTTTCTCAAGGCTGGGCTTATGGGTCTCCTCAGTAGGCTTCGGTCTTTTGGGCTTCTAGAATTTCTAGTTTTCAATTTTTTGTTTTAGCATTAGATCTCCATCCTTTTTCATGAAAGGGTGGTGGGTCAACTTTTTCCTTTTTTTTGAGTGGGGAAAGTCGATAATAAATAAGTGACTTTGTAGGTAGTTTATTGATTTCGGAGTTTACTTAGTTTCTTGTTTCTATGCTTAATTCAAAAAGGTAGGTTTGCTAGGGGTGTGCTGAGTTACGCTTGTGTGAAGGGTGTGCTAGTATAGTGTGCTCTATGTAATGGTTTCTTCTGACATCCCTATGGACAAGCCGTTATTGTACTGCTTGATCTTTTCACCTCAAAAAAAAAAAAAAAAAAAAACTTAATGGGGTAAGTGGGATAAATGACCCTAGAATTAGGGAAAATGGACAAAAACCCAAAAGAAAAGGAAGGTAATGGGATGTTAAAAAAAAAAACCCGAAAAAATAAGAAACAAAAAAATATTACTTGATAGGATCCAGAGTTCAGGGTTTTCCCCCAAGACATCAAGTTATATAAGTGTTTTTGGTCAAATCGAACACATTAGTTTCGACCGATAGAAATATGGATTTCCGATTTCCATATTATAGAGATCAGGTAATAATAATAGCCTTAGGTTTCTCCGTATTCTACTAGGATAAGAACAGAGTTTTTACAGTACTTGGATGTTTACCATACACTCATTTACATCTAATTGAACCAAAATTACAGTTTAGTTTAACTAAATTTACAACATTGACAACAAAATTATCACATTCGTTTTACACATTTACAAACAAAGTTACCACATCGACAATAATTTGTTCATAAACTTGTAAAAATATCATAAGTGGAGTAATTACCTCTAATAGAACTAAAATTACCAAAAAAATAACTCTATTTACCACAATGACAACAAAATTGTTGTTAAATCTGTAAATGAGTGTACCACATACATACAGGTACCGTAGAATTTCCCGGATAGGAACTACTACTAGCAGATTTTCTTCTTTCATTTAGATTACGGTAATATATCGTTAGATCTTTATCTTCTGTACACTGTGTTATGATACGATCTCTCAACTGGTATTGTATATATGAACCGCAGAGGCAGCAAGTCAGCAACTGTCATGCTAATTAATTTTTCAATCCATGTAGTAGCCTTTTAAACAATTAATTATCAGTTCCGAGGCTTCAACTTTCAGGCAAGAACGACTAGCGCATAGTTACGTACTGCCCCTTCGTCCAGTGATTAGTTGAAGGGTTTAATGAGGTCAATTGTATTTGTTCTAAAAACAAATGTCTCATACGTACTCTCATCACCAAAAGGAGAAATTAAGGGCAAACGTGGCTCTCACAGCTTTTGAACCAGACAAGCAGAAAGCCGTTCCCATTAAAGAATTGAAAGAGGTAAGTATATTTTCTTGATTGTAACATAACTACTTCAGTTCTATGATATTCATCTACTTTTTTTAGGTCTAGGGTTTAAAATTTGAATGGACATATATATATATATATATATATATATATATATATATATATATGAGCTAAATACAAATTATTATCATGTGGTTTAGGTCCAAAATCAATTCAGTTCATGGACTTCTAATTTCATCAAAAATACCTCTGCACTTTCAATTTTGATCTAATAGGTCCAATTTGTTAGTTTTCTGAAAATTGAGTTATTTAACTTGTTAATGTTACTCATATATGACATATGTTATATGATGTGGTGTCTGCAAGTCACCTCTAGTCAATTTAAGAGTGAGTTATACTATTAAAAATAAATAATTTTTTAACAAATAATCCAACTATAACTTGAACCCGTAACAGAATATTAACGAATTAGGCCTATTAGATCAAAATTGAAAGTGCATGAGTGTTTTTGATGAAATTAGAAGTCATGACTTGAATTGATTTTGGACCTAAACCACAGGGTAGTAACTAGTATTTAGCCCCATATATAGACACTTCAGAGGCTTGAGAAACAGAAGAAAGAGCTGGAGAAGAAGGTTCGTGCACAAAACCAGAAGGCTCAAAAATGTTCTACAGCAGCAGAGACCGAGAAGGCTCAACAAATTATTACTAGAGCATTAAATCTATCTGGTACGACCCTTACCCCACGTATATATGCTTACCTATTACTTCTGGGTTGATTAATTGTATATATACCAGTTTGATCGATAATTTAAGTTGTTAGTTTGTTATATATACAGCCTTAAAGAAGTGCATGAAGAAGAAGGGGCGCTTACAACAGAAAATCGACAAGCTTGATGCTTCCAACTTCGGCATTGAGATTCAGGTATTTCAAGTTATAGATGTTGGTCCAACTAGTTGTGCTTCTTAAAGTATAGCAATAGCATGAGCAAATTTTGATTTGTTTTTCTTTATTGTTCTAGATTACATAGCTAGAAGAACGTGTCAAAGCACCGATAAATGAAAGATCTGCGCATGCGGTGAAGTCCATAGACATAGGCATGGCAATGTAAGTTGAATTTTCAAGTGAATTATGCATTTATTTCATATTATTCTGCTTAAAAGTAGTCATTATCTCTAAACTCAGACCTGAAATTTTGTATAGGAACAATGATGAATTGAGGGAATCAATACGTGAGATCAATAAGAACATTGAATATATGCAACTGAATTCCTCAGCAAAGTTATGGAGGTGTTGTCGACACACATTGAAGAAGCTGTTTTAACAATTTAAGGTTTCACCAATAGAAATATGGATTTCCGGATACAAACAACATTTCCGGACACAGACACGATATAGTGAACCGTGGTATTTATTTCCGGCGTCATTATGAAAAAGACAATATATAGCTAGATTTTCGGTGAAGAGGAGAAGAAGACAGACAGACTAGCACTACTATTTTCTCTTGAAAAGGCTAGGATTCAGGTACTTCATTAATATATATAGAAACGGGGTTTGTAGGTATTTGTTTCGTATATCCGTACGCAATTCTACTGCGTAAGCCTGTTGGCTTATTGACTTCATCTGAGACACTGAAATTGAGTTGTAGAAGGATCGAGTTTTAATTCGTTACAAACTTGTAACCACATGCTGCAATTTATCATTGATCGATTCAAAACCACATGTATAGATTAATTAATTTGTCTCATATCTTCCATGTTATGGATATGAGGATATCCATCTTCTATTCAGATTAGGTTATATACTTCTATATCTTTATAATTAGGTTTCCACCATATCTACATGCATTGTGTCTGAGTTCACATGTATTCTCATCATACAATTTAACTCTTCAAGCTAGCCATGCTCCAGTAGCTTTGATATAAACACAACTTGTAAGTGGAAAAAGAAGCATATAGAGATTTAAGTACTGCCACTGTGTCCAGTGATCGATCTCGTTGCCGAGGTCTAGGGTTTGAAAAGATTTTGTTTCACTCTTTTTTTTCGGAAAAGAAAAGCAGATAGCCATGTCTCTTCACACAAAAAGGATAGAGGAAAACATGTCTATTACAGTTTTTGAGAAGGATAAGCAGGAAGCCAATCTTCTCAAAGAATTACACGAGGTGTATATAATTTCTTCGTTGTAACTTTCCTATAATCATGATAATTGATTTATTGTAGCTTTTTGCATCGAAATTATCTGCATATTAAGTTTTACTCCTTACAGACACTTCGCAGGCTTCAGAATCAGAAGCATAAGCTTGAGAAGAAGGTCTGTGCAAATTATTGGAAGGTTCAACGATTAAACGCAGAGAGCAAGAAGGCTCTACAAATTAATAAACCATACAACCAATACGGTAAAACCCCTATCCTGCGAATATGTGTGTGTGTAGGTTATCTATGCATACCTTTCACTTTTTGGATTGATTAATTTTATATACCTTGAAGATATAATTTGAAAGAGAAATATGATTCATACACAGTGTTGAGAGAATGTACAGAGACGAAGGGACGCTTACAGAAAAAATTCGACAAGCTTATAAATTTCAGCTTTTGCATTGAGAATCAGGTATTTACATGTTTCAAATTCGAAACAGTGATGAAATTCATTTGAGTATAGCCAATTTTCAATATTTTTTTCTTTGTTATTTTAGATTACTTTACTGGAAGGACATGCTAACATTGGGAAAACACCTGTTTATGATGACTCACCAACAAACGAAGAATCTGCAATGAAATCTAAGGACATGGACATGACAATGTAAGTTGAATTTGATATGCATTCCATTAATTTTCAAGGGACTCGAGGGTATAGTATATTATTTTGCTCTGCTTAAGTAAATTAGGGCCTCCTAACTTTGGCCTTTATTTTGTATAGGAACAATGATGAATTGAGGGAAATGATCGATGAGATCAATAAGGACATTGAATACATGCAATTGAAATCCTCAGAAAATTTATGGAGGCGTTGTCGGCACACGTTAAAAATACCATTTGTTTCGATGAAGAATAATCTCTGCAAGTTGTTTCAAGGTGATAAATCAGTTATGATTGAAGGAATGGATGGATTTCAAAACTTGTTAATTAGTGCGGAATTAGTTTAACAATTAAACTACTAACTAAACATAAAATCCATTCCTTTAACCCATGACCTTGGCTTATTATGATATGTATATAAACATAGCATGCATTGTAAGGAAGAGCAAAGAAGTAGTTTATGTTCTACTCACTCTTGGAGCGTGATTTTAATCCGATTTCAAGTGAATCACCAAAGTTCATCTCCTTGATCTCTCCTTGTGTGTGTTTCCTCCACCTTGAAGCACCTTGAATTAAGAACTCATTCTTGTGCTTGTGATCTTCTCCTTGATGTAACAAGTAAAGCCACAAAAGTATATAACCTCTAAGGATCTTCACCAAGTGAATCAAGAGATGAAGAAAGATGAAAGAAAAGAAGAAATTATGCAAGTGCTCTTCTTTCCTTTAATTTTGTAATGGATCAAGGGAGAACTCTCTCTCTCAAATCTGAAAATAATAGTGTGGAGACACACTTATCATTTTTGTCCATACTTTCACTTTATATAATAGGAAATAAATCCAATTACTAAAAGAAAAACATTGACTTTCATAAAGCCAATATATTGGCTGGTCCATACATTCCATTGGGCACTAAAAATGTGTCTTAGGCTTTCATTTAAATCTCATTTAGTGAAGCCCAAGTCCACACCAAAAAAACCCGACAATCGTTTAGGCCCAATAGGTTCGGTTTTACCCGAAACTCCTAATTATGTTCAAATAATAAATTTAATTAATTATTTGGTCATAACCAACTCTTGTTTAATCTTCTTCATATACAATCTCAATGATCCACTTATATGGTGTGCGATCTCTTATGTTCTAATTAACAAGGCAGTGAAGTTTATAGAAACCATTCTATTTTGTTTACGAATCAAAAACTCCATTTTTGATTCTCCCTTGTTATTAGGATTATAAATATTTATTAATCCTCGGGGACTTCACAAGTCATGAGTGGCGTCTTGCAACATATCATGGCTATCCTAGTTAATATAGAATGACAAAGAACCTATTCAATTGGAATCACAATACAATACAGTCCTTCTCTAACACTATGTTCTAAATCACATCATCATGGTATGGAATTAATATGTCAATCCCCTAATGTGATTTCATTCTTATGTGATTCTTAGAATGTGATTAGAAACTCCTTTTTAATCTCTTCAATGCTTTGGCCAAAGACTCATTGAATCACATCTTTGAACATACACCTTATTTACTTAAGGATAGAGATTCCTTATTGTACACTCACATGTCTCCATGACCGAATTGATTATACCAATAAATGCATCTATTATATCCATTACAGGACATAATATTATTGCATCATCAAGAGATAATTCATTAACTCATAAGACAACTATGGTGTCTCAGGTCAAAAAACTAATTTGTATTATTGCAATTTAGAGTTCAAGTTTGACATGTAAGTAAGACTCCATACAAGAACTCTAATGATCGCGTTCAGTGTACTCTTTAAGTTAAGATCACCCACATACTTGTATTAGTGTCTCCACATAAATGACAAGAGACATATCATCCTCCATATTGAGCATACATAGTATGTGCTAGTCTTTCCGGATTATCAATGTCCAGGTGATAATCCTATGACTTTGAACCTTTTAGGATAAGAGTGTGACAGAGTAAAGGTCTCACACATCTAACTCTTTAGATTACTTTCTCTTTAACTCATATTCTTTAGACCTTGTTCAATCAAATATTAAATATAAGCAATGAACAATAAACTTGCCATTTTTTTATTAAAAATAATTACAATAATAATTACATCAAAATAATTATTTTAGGACACAATTCCTTCAATGATATCATGGCATAAGCCTGGCAATGGTGCTTTTAGATTGAATGTTGATGGATCCAAGTCTAATGGTGGTTTGATTTGTGCGGGGGGAGTGATTAGAGACAGTTCTGGTAACTGGATGAATGGGTTTATGATTAACATAGGTGCATATGAAGTGTTACAGGCTGAGGCTTGGGGAATTTTCCATGGTTTACAGTTGGCTGTGGGTTTACAGATTAAGAATATTGTTGTGGAATCTGACTCTGATGTTTTGGTCAGTATCCTCCAAAGAAATGACTTTATGCCTCACCCTCTTGGTACTCTGTTCAGGAATTGCAGGCATTTAATGGATTATTTTGATGATTGCCAACTCAAACATATTCAGAGGGAAGGGAATATGGTGGCTGACTTGCTTGCTAAGGAGAGTATCAATCACTCTAATGGTTTATGCATTCTTTACAGACCTCCTGCTTTGGTGACTGAGGCGTTATTAGATGATATTGCTGTTGCAAGGCCTAGGAAAATTTGAATTGGCCAGGTTGGCTAGTTGGTGTTCTTTGTTCCTTTTTGAGTTTTTGGACGTTCTGCCTCCATTGTACCAAAACAAAAGGGTGATAAATCAGTCAATGAAGGTCTCAATCGCACAACCAAACCAACAAACTAATGAAGGCATTTTAAAGTATCACTCGGTGCAAACAAGTAGTTACATTTTTTTTGTTCGTAAATACACTTTTTTTTTTCTTTCACTAATTTCAAGAAAATGTAATGGATGTTATCATAGGATCTGAACATCCTTGAGCAAATTGACAATGATCGATACTACTTGCTAACAAAAGAAAAAAATTACTTGCTTTCTCTGTTTCTCGATGATTAAATGGACCATAGAGTCCGAACCTTGCAAAGCGGCCAACAATCCAATCAAACAAAACCCAACTCATGCTAATGGCCCGGTGAATTTCATTTCTTTCTTTTTCCACTTCCACTTTCACCTCCGCCTTTCAAAACGCCTGAAAGCTTTGAATGCACCGCTAGTTCCCCCATTCCTATTCCTATATCTTTCGATACAAACCAAGAGCTTCTTTAATCGAAAACCAGGTTCCCACCCTACATATTTCTTCTTTTTACAAATCTCTGTTGTACTACTCGCCATTTTTAGCCTTCCTCCTTAAGGGTCTCACGAAGTGAAAATATCAAAGATCATAACATATGACTTTCTTGGCGACCCAATGTGTCGTCGCCTCAATCCCAACATACCCAGTTTCTAATCATCAGACCAAACCTCCTCGGTACCTCTCCCAGAGAATCCAATCGAAATCGGACAGAATCCCAGTTGTTAAAACCCAACAGTCGAGCTTTCCAACTACTCAGGAATCGAGAAGAGAGTGAGTTTCCCAATCTGCCATTTTCAAAAACCACCTGGTGTGTATTCCATGGAACTCACCTGGTCTAATTGTCCCACAGGTCTGGGTGTGAGTGCTTCAATCTGTACAAGGAGCTAGTTCCTTACAGGCAAGCTTGGTCTTGGCAGAAGAGCATTGTCAAGGAGAAAAAGGCTCTGATTGAGAGGAATCAGGACTGCCCAGACTCGCTGTTTGTTCTTCAGCATCCTCCTGTTTATACAATGGGCACCGGTAGCTCAGAAAAGTTCCTCAATTTTGACCTCAAGGATGCTCCATTTGATGTTCACCGGACCGAACGCGGCGGCGAGGTTACATATCATGGTCCTGGTCAGGTAGTGATGTGAACTAATTGCTTGTCAGGGTCAGGGTTAGTTCCTGTGGGATGTAATTTGTTTACCTAACTTTTGATGCATGTTTGTGGCAGTGTAGATAGTAATGTACCCCATTATGAATCTCCGAAATCACAAAATGGATCTTCATTGGTACCTCAGGTCGCTTGAGGAGGTGATCATTCGCGCTCTTTCAAAGACATTTTCGATCAAGGCATCTCGACTTGAGGGCTTAACTGGTGTTTGGCATGGTATGCTTTTCTTTGCTTCTGTTATAATAGCATCATTTGTAATTGCTAAATGGAAACCAGACCAGAAATATAAATTTTTATGTAACTTTTCTTCAGGAAACCAGAAACTGGCAGCCATTGGTATACGAGTGTCTCAGTGGATAGCTTATCACGGTTTGGCACTGAACGTAACCACAGATTTGACTCCTTTTCGTTGGATAGTACCGTGTGGTTTACAAAACTATCAGGTCGGAAGCATTAGAGGGTTGCTAGGGGAGTTTAAGTCATTTGACGATAGTAGTAGAAAACAGCTACCAGATCCTGATGATGGCCAGCTACTTGATATTGCTTGTAAATCTTTGATCAATGAGTTTTCAGAAGTTTTTCAGGTTGGAATCAATTATGAAACCATCTCGAGGTTAGAGTTTTTAGAAAGTGAACCGGTAAAGCCTCTCAAAGAGGAAGTAATTTAGTTGTGGGATTCAGGCCAACATTTCTAATTGCTGGTGTGAAACAGATCTTAACACTCTTGAACATTTTCATTTCCAATCTGTTCCTAGAGGAGTAGGTCATATCACCAAACAGAATTGCATAATAGTTTTGTGAGCAACAATAGTAAGGGCAATGGTGCCAACCTCAGAAACCCTGCCATTAGCGTCCAAATTGTCACGACCTCCAGTTTCATTTTGGTTCACTTCAGCCCGTTGCTTTTCTAGCACAGAATTATAGAACACTTGTTTCGCATTGAATGTTTCAAATGCGACTAAAGTGAGCAGCGAAGATAGCATTACTTTTCCGTCCTTTTTATCTCTTGGAAACTAGATTGCACTGTCAACCTGTGAGGTTTGGAACCCTTTTGAGCAGGTTTGAGTTACTGAGCTGTTTTCAAAAGAATTTAGGTGTATCATCATGTAGTATGTGTATTTTGACATTAGTTGAATTGAAGTGGAGTCTGTAATTTTCATATTTAAACTTTTTTAATTAAGTAACATTTTGATGATTGATTACAGGATAAGCACTAATAATGAATGTGAAAGTATGAAGATGTGATACTATTGATATCCAGTTACTTTTGCCCATCGTTGCTTGCATGTCTTGATTGACAGACAAGATTTGATTGTGAATTTGTGATGTCCTCTTATTTCATTCTCCTTCTGTTTAATTTGATGTTTGGACTTTGGAGGCCTCTGTTTGGAATAACTTGAGTGAAGTTTGCCTTAAAATATTGGTAGAGTGTTATCTGCTTCTAATTTCTGCTGTTTTTGCGAGTGAATTTTATAAAGCTAGGTTGTCTTAGTGTCTTATATACTCTCTAAATGGATGTTGATGTAGTTGAGGCCGCTGCCTTTGGGCTCATTCAATCAGACTCATAGTCCTTTGCCTGATCTGAGTTATTACTTTTATTTCTACTTCTTGCTAATTTGCATATCCTTAAACTTCTCAAACATTGCATATCCTTCCAGATTTTTATGCAGTCTGAAGCAAGCATACTTACCCAGATTCATATAGATGTGCAGTGTTGCTCTCTACTTTTGATGTTCCTTCTCTGTTAAACTTTTGTTTTTCATGTGAGAGGTGGAGATTGTGAACAACAGATGCTTATTATGCTCTTGATACCACTTTTCATAACACCTATTTATAGATGTCAGTATGTTATGCTTTGGAAACATTTGGATTAAGATTATTAATCATTATGATTCAGGCACTACGATGAAACTAACCTGCTTTCTTTTATTCTTGTTTCTTATACAATGTTAATCTGTCTGTGTGATGGTATGCTTTAAAATATAATGTTTCAGCGGTGTCTATTAAGTTTATATATAGATAGGCAGGGAATGATACCAATCTTCCCATATGCAGGTAGTAGGATAACTTTAAGAACTTTTAAGTTGCCTTTTTCCTTTTATGGGTCATAATAGTGACCTCTTGAGCGTCACAGACTGTATGGTATTGGTTTGGTTATGGGATTCTCAATGTGGATTAGTTGGCCAAATCAACAATGTAAAATGTATTAAATGGCCTCTCAGGGGGGCATAATATTCCTCCAACTGCCCGTGCAACTACTTCCAAGTTTCAATGCATGAATGATGCTGGCTAGGATCATATTTTGCGCTGCAGTCCTTTTGGCAACACTCGCTGTGATTCTTCTGGCTTTGGTTTCTCCAGTACCGAAAAGAAAGCCATTACAGCCTTGGCTGGACCTTTCCTTGTACATCCAGCAGCCATACATTGCAAGCTCCAATGCGGATCAATCGGTGGCGCAATCAGACCCCGGGGCATTCATCTTCCACCGCAAGCTCACTGAGGGACCTGAGAACACCTCTCGAGTAGTCGGAAAAGCCCAAGGTTTCATTATCCCTATGGAAGACTTTGCACAATCAGCATTCAATATTATCTACCTAACCTTTCACACGCCTGAGCATTCCGGCAGCCTTAGCGTTCAGGCCAAGCATGTTTCCCGCAAAGACACAGAAGAGCTCACTGTGATGGGTGGAACAGGATCATTTGCTTTTGCTCGGGGACTGGCTGTCTTTGCTCAGACAGATCAGCAATCGTCGGGTGTCGAATCCACTTATCATGTAAAGCTGCAGCTTAGATTTCCTAATCAGTCTCGGACTACTCTAGGCTGATGAACCTGTTTTGATTGAATTTATTGCTTCTATGAATCGGCCTACAGATAATTAGATGTCGACTTGAAGCTAATTGCGATAAGCCCTTCTGAATATTGATATATTGAAGCCATCTATCGGATTTGTAGCAATCGAAATTCTCACGGGTTGAAAATAAGAGAAGCAAGTTGTTAATGATCGTAAGGATTATTTGCATGTTTTTGAGTTTATTTGTATCCGACATTTATCGAGAAGCAAATAGTGTAACTAATAGGTCAGCACACTTTGCTGGGTTAGATCATGCTACTGATCTTTTTGTGGATGTGGCTCTTGGGTTCTCACAAGATGTCTCATACGAGAATATGTGTCATTCTACTATGAGCGCTCAAGGTGCAGGCATGGACGTCGTTAGGATTCCACAATGAGGTGGGCTAAATTTATTGTGGTAATTTTTTGGGCGAAGGTCAAAAATGTTTTTTGATGTCTCTATAGCCAAACCTGCATAATATCAATGAATCTCATCAACCGATTCAACCCATTCCCAATTATCAACAATTAAACATCAACCAATTCCCAATTACGACCTCAGTCACCTCACCCTAAACACCAAACATCACGAATTCACAAGTCAAACATCATCAGCATGGGTATCGGGTATAAGGTGTTTACCTGAGAATCTGAGCATCAGGGATTGAAGATTTGAAGCCTTCAAGAGTTCAAGGAGTCGCACTGTCGCAGAGAATCCAAAGATGCAAACCGCAGTGGGGGTGGCACGGTGGACGGTGGTGGAGGAGGTAGCTCAGCTGCTCAGGAGGACTGAAACTCTGAAAAGGGTGGTGGCTCGGTGGCTGGAGCCTGGAACTCTGGAAGGTGGAATCAAAATTAATTTGAAGTTCTGAATGGGGACTGAAACTCTAAGATTGGAGGTGGCTCTGTGGCTTGCAGCGATTGGAGGTGGAAGCTGGAGCCTGAAAGCTGGAACTCTGGAAGAGTGGAAGGCGGAACCAATCTGAAGTTCTGAACGGGGAGACAGGTTTGGTGTTTAAGAGTCGGGACAGACTATGGTCTCGGGACCGACTGGCCAACAGCAGCAACCCAACAACTCTTCGAAGCATTAGTATTTTTTTTATTTTTTTATATTTGGGCTATACCCATACTTCACGCATTTTGGGCCAAATTCTCCCTTGGGTTGTAGGTTAAGCAGCCCTGTGAGTGGTTACGTCCCTGGGTACAGGTATTACGTCCCTCTCTATACGACAAACTTTAATAAATAATAATATAAGTATGGAGATGAACCTCACAGCTTGATTGAATTCCAATCCCTTTATCCAAAAAAGAAATAAGTGAAGCAAGCAGGAGTTCAAATTTGTTTACTAATTCAACTAAAGATTCAAGAGGGTACTCTCTTTTCTTTTTATTTGGTCAATACAAGAGGCTACTTTCAAAAACAAAAACAAACAACAAAAATATTGAAAAGAGTCAGTTGGGCTAGATTGCAGCTAACCCAGTCCGGCATAAATTTATAACTCAGTCCAAATCTGCATGTAGAAGAATTGTCGTAGCAGAAGGCCCAATTATAAGATAAAAGGCCGCTCCATGATTACCTCACGCGTTTCGTTTACGAAGGCATAATCTATGGAGTTACGACACAGACCAGTAGTACGATAAACGTACAAGTTTGAATAATGGGCTAAAAAGTAAGTACAAGTTTATAAAGGTGAGCATCTACTGGCGCCCACAGATTTAAACAATGGAATCTGGTAAAGCATCCAAAACCAGTAGCGCTGCTGGGAATGGGAACGGGAATGGGATTCCCACCTCCCAACAAAACCACCTGGAATCATGCAACTTGCAAATTCTGCATCATTATTCATCGCCATGTTAAAAAGCGTTTTTGTCTTTGTTAATTATGTTTCGTTTTTTTTTTTTTTTGGCGAAAATTGTTAATGATTTTTTCTACAATGCAAAGATTTTGTTAATGAATTTTTCCTATCATGCAAAGTCGAATCGGTATAATTTCATGGAGTTGGATAAAACAGCTCACACAAATCGGTTTAATTGGATTTAGGTTGCCATTTCTTTTCAATCTGATTAACTGGGCTCTTTGGATTTTATCGAGTAATTGTTAATTTCTTCTTCGTGATGATAGTAAAGACAGAGTACTGTTGGCAATCGATTCAAGCCGCTTTTTTGTAGAACAGTTCTTTAACAGGATCATAAGAAACTAAAATGAAAACTGAAAAAATTCAAACTTTTGATTACAAAATACATAAAAATTAGCACTTTGATACAGTTCTTATAACTAAGACCGGGTACAAATTAAACAAGAATCAATGAACAAACTCATCAATTCGACCATCATCAATCAAAGGAAGATGTGACAGAAGCAGGAACATTCTCATTCTCATCATCAAAGCTCCACAGATCACCAACCATGCTTTCCTGCGCAGCAGGATTTACAGGGGCTATGGACTGCCCATCCAGATAGGGAATCTGATAGAATTTCATGTAGTTCTCAAACGCCAGTAGCTCCTCAGAAAGCTTCTGCACTTCATTCTCCTCAGCGGCCACAATCGCATTACCTTGTGTTGATTCCTCTTTCTCTTGCCCATTGTGATTGCAACCCACGAACCCTGTAGAGGAGTAAGTCCCCTCTGAACCAGACCCAGAATTCTCTTCCCCAGAAACAACAATTGGGTCAGTCTTAACCGCCACCGAGTTAAAACCATTTGAACCATTTGAATTTGAGGGAAATGCTGCACTCTGGTTCAGATCATAACCAAAACCCATATCAAAGCCTTTTGGGAAATGATTGTCATTGAAATTACCTGTATTGGCTTGAAATGGATGAGGATTGGAATTTTTCAGATAAGTCTGATGGGGGTACTCATGGTCATCTTCATTAGGAAAATTAACCTTGGCTTTCTTGCCACGGATTTTGCGAGCCTCCCTGTCATAAGCTCTGGCTGCTTCTTCAGCGGTGTTGAAGGTACCGAGCCAGACTCGGACTCCTTTTCTGGGGTCGCGAATCTCAGCTGCCCATTTCCCCCATGGGCGCTGCCTGATGCCTCTGTAGAAGTTCTTCCTCTGCCGCTTGGCGGGCTTCTGTTCTTCCACACTCCCTGTTTGTGTAAAATGCCTCACTCAGAATGTAATCGACACTTTTCATCTTTTAACGGGATACATAACAAAGAAGAGCATACGTACCTGAAAAGGGTTGGGATGTTTTGCTCGGAGGTGAGTCCTTGTGAGTAGGTGGGGTGAGATCTAAGTTGAAGAACTTGTCGGGATTGAGCTTCGCGAAGGGCGAGTTCGGCCATATCTCAGAGGCGGAATCACGGCGGCCGCGGTTGCGAGGGATGAAGTCAGCGATTATAGCCCCGCCACACATTCTTGAGCTTCAAGAGACTTGGATTTGTGAGAGGTTTTGTTGAAATGAGAAGGGGGAAATAATGGGAGGAGATGTTTAAGAAGGAAAGGGTTTTTGGACGAGGGAGAAATGAAGAGGGAGGAGGGGGTTTTGTATGAGGAGAATTGACACTGCTTTTATGGATATGTCATAACGTGGAAGTTTCGTTGGGGATTTACCTTGGTATTTACAACATTCTTACCATATTTGTTGGCCTTTATCGTCAACCATAAATATTATTGGATCTTGCGTGGCTGCCAAGGATGTCTAAGCCACAGGATGGACTGTAATATAAAATGACCAAGTGGCGTTTCACTTTGTCATACAGCTCTAACTGACGGCTGGTCCCTCACAAGAATGGTCAATGGTAAATAGTAAACGGTAAATGCTTGCATCGTCGAAATTTGTAACTCGGGAGAAAGTATTCAATGGAGCAGTAAAAACACGGCTTATCCATAAAGATGATTCCAATACTCAACATGTCTCTTGTTTTTCGCGCGAAAAACTTTTATTTTCTCTAAACTAATATGTTACGAATTGTGATTAGACCATTTGTATAATAAAAAGGTTTGACCGCCCTATGAACAACGTGTAAATCATTCATGTGAGACACTAATGTGACATTGCAAAAAAACTAAAAGGTATAGTTTGCAAGTGATAGCGTTTTTGTAACTTGCAGATTGCGACAATAAATTGTGAGAATGCAAACTGCAAGAACATAAAGAAAGAAATTGTATAGAATTAAAATTTAACCCAAGGCTAGCTTCACTAAGGACGGCACCCTCAGATTTAGTTAAAATTAACATCGTGCATTGTCAAATCATCATGAGCCGACAATATGCCAACACAATCTAAATTGCTACACAAGTCAAGAGATTAAGGAATTAAGAATACTTGGAAACCCGGCATTGAGGTAGTAAAGCACATCGGACTTGAGTAGATAAGCATTATTATACTCGCTGCAAGTGGAATTATAAAATAGCAACTGGGGATTAATATACACTTTAATTTGGTTCACCTATGTTTACTGAGTTCTCAAAGAAGTTGGTAGATGCTTTAAGTAATACTGATACTACTAGTTGTTTTGAACCCAGTATATTAAGCACATTGTATGATTACGTGTGATTGGCATAATCCCCGTTGGTTGACTCGTAATCGAAGAGTTGGAATTGATGTTCAACAGCAAAAGTATGTTGGTAGCTAGCTTCATATTGACTGTCAATTTTTGTAACATGCTTGAGGTAGTCTAGTCCAATTTGGCATTTCCATGCATCTTCCAAGTCCAAATTGCTACGGTTAGAAATGTTTACTCTTATAATGGTAGAAAATACGTGTTGAAAGTCAATTAGGTTTTGAGAATATTAGCTGGCATCCAAAGGTCTTCTCATGATTGGATTCATTGCTGAAAATTTTGGATGATTTAAATGAACCACATAATTTGAAAATTTAAAAGATAAACTAAAAAGTCATTAACCCAAAACACTAAAATTAGTCAAACTTATCCACTCACCCTAACATAAATTTTTTTATTTACAGTTTCACCCTTAACATAATTAATAAACTACATTTTATGCCACCACAAAAACCAAAAGACCAAGCACGACACTCTACAGACGCCGGCTCCTTCTCTCTCTCCTCGTCGCTTCCTCCTTGTCGGAGTAGATGTCAACAAGCCAGCTTCCTCCCGTCATTCCGTACTGCGCGCCAACAAGCCAGACCTCCCAGATCTCCAGCTCATCATGACGACGACCTCAGGCTGCTCCGAATCGAATTCCGGCAAGCTCCATTAGTTTCCGCCGGCGAAGGAATAGTGGTCAGATTCATTCGAAGGCGTGCTTCACAAAATCAACACCGAAGAGTCCAGGAGCCGTGGCTCCGGCGCGACTCAAACTCCGGCTTATTCTCTACCACTGGCCTCATCAAGCTCGGCTCCGGCATGAGATTTCCGGTAGCGTTCGTGCTCTTGCTCCTTTTCCCTTTTGCCTCTTCAGGTTGCTTCGAGTGTTGGAAGCTTGGAAATGAAAGGTTTTAAATTCAACTTCGATTTTGTTGAATTTAATCTGCCTTCGAATTAATTTTTGATACAAGATATGATAGATGTGGTTCTGCAACCTCCGAAGAAGGAAGGAGAAGGAAGACATGGGTGCCCAGAGCATTTTCTGGGTGCCCAAATCTTTTTTTTTTTGGGGTAAATGGAGGCAGAAGGCTCGAAAGGAAAGAAAGATGAAAATAAAAATGTTCTATTAGGGTGCATTAGAGGTATGTTAAACGTCTACGGCGCTATAGAAGTTTTAAAATTGATATAATCTCTTCATTTTTTTCTTTAATCAAAGTTTTATTTGTCTAATTTTAGAAAAGATTAGTTCACATTCCAGTTACCGAAAGTTCTATTTGGGGCATTAAATTTTTCCAGCGACTTATGAAATCTCCAACGGCCTCTTTAGGGACATTCGACGAGGTTTTCAGAAAAGTCTGGTAGGCGGTGACCGGTAACCAGATTCCGACAAACATTCTATAGCCTTGAAACTACGAGATGGAGACGCTTGATTAGAACTCAAAGGACGCTTTAGCCTGTAGTTCCATTCACGTTTATGAAACCTTAGGTATTATTTTATCCTCATAGTGTCACCACGTACGTCAATACTATAAACACCCACACCACTCTCCCAGTTAAACTAGGAGAGTTCATTTTTCGAAAACTTCACTAACGGCTTTCCTTGAAGAATTGTATGCAGAACGGTCGTGTTCTGGTGGCGTTATCTGAAAGGTGGTGGGCGACTCATAGCAAACTCATCCTTCCCATAGTTGGCAACGACCGGGATGTTCTTGTATTGCATAGCAGATATTTTGTTGGTGTTTTTGATGGCGAGGTCAAGCGTAAGGTTGCAGTTGAGAAAGGCTTCGTTGAGCTTGAATTATATAAGAGAGGCATTAGTGACTGTGACGGCAGGCTTGCGAGAAGGCCTACACCCCCAACGGCTAGGAAGATGGTGATGATCTTGAGGAGTAGTACTCCGTATTCAAGTTTCATGGTTGAAATAAAGAAATGGCCAAAGAAATAAGAGATAAGGCAAATGCTTGGGCTGAACTATACATGTGCTCCTCGATCTTTATAGTGGTAGCTATGCTAGGGAATTTCTTTATGAAATCTAAGACACCTCCAAAAAGGCCAAGAAAAATTGAAACAAGGGAACCAAGTCAAGTATCGGATTGCATGCACAATATGGAAAGTAAATATATACAAGTATATGGAACCAAATGCATTGCTTTAAATATATACAAGTATTTCGGTGTGATTATATATATTTCGCATTACTTTAATGCATCACACAACTAGCTCAACTCTCAAGACTCAACCTCTCTATCTATAAACCCTAAGGCCGCATACTCCGTTGTTGCAAGTTGGTCTAGTCCGGCGGCGCCCGGTCGTCCAGGTGGCCTCCGGCCTCACCGCCCTTTTGAGATTTGCCACCGGACGGGAGATCCATATCTACTGCTTATAGGGCTCTGTCATAGAGGGTTCTCCCAGTTTTTGTCAGTTTGGTTCGGTTGGGCTGGTAGCGAAGGCGATGGTTGTGCTGTTACAGGCCGGTAATCGGTCCCCGTGAATGGTTTCTTAGACATGCGATGCCGACATGGGTTTCAATCGGTGGCGGTGCAGGGTTGTGAAGATCTAGATCCGAGATAGTGTTGTTTGGTGGTGACGTAGGTCGACGGCGTCGCTCAGGACAATTGGATCACTGCCATAGTGATGTGGATCATGACAAGGCGGGTTGGTGGCATGGGTCGGACCTAACTCGGCCAGAATGTGACATATGATGAGGGTTGAGAGAAGATGGTGGACTGGGCCCGAACCAGGATGATGGGCTTGGGGGATCTTCTTGGCTGACTACCCTACTTGGCTTCAAGTTGTTGGGATGGGGTTTCTACCCTAGCTAGTCCATTAGCTTCTAAATTTGGGCCAAGGTTTAGTCCCTTAGCCCAACTCTATGTTTTTAGCTTTTTTGTCTAATTACAATAAGTTTCCTTATATTAGGAACCTAGATCTCTAGCGTAGTATCAAAAGAGGATCTCCGCTATCTCTAAGGTCTGAAATGTATAATAAGTATGTCTATTTCTATGTACCACTGTGGGTACTAACACTACCTTCTTATCTGTCTATATCCTTAAATGACAGCGGAAGAGTATGTAACAGCCTATTCTAGTTTGTGATGAATCTACTATTTCACCCCGTGGGCTTTAAAAAAAAAAAAATGCATCACACAACAATCACCGATTTAGCTAAAAATTTGCAGAACGATCTACACATTATGACCTAAAATATGAATGATTGAGATGCCAAAATGTGATCGAAAAGTTGGTCTAATACTCTATCCCTAGAAAAGACCAAAAAAAGGATTCCTCACTAAAATGGCCCTATATATATGTGTGTGTATATATATTCACCAAATATCTGAAGATTACAAACAATAATGTTGATTATATTTAAGCCATTCAAATTTCGCATTACTTTAATGCATCACCCAACTATATTAAACACACACACCCCAAATATATGAAGATTACAAACAATAATGTTGATTATATTTATAAGCAATTCAGATTTCGCATTACTTTAATGCATCACACAACTAGATACATCATTTGGCTTCTCATCTAATGTTAATCATCTATTTCTTCAAGAAAAAGAGTTTTTTTTATTATTATTTTTATCCTACAATGTAATCTTTTCTTTTGAAACTTCACCAACCTTCTTCTCGCTCTTCTTTAAAATATGTTTCTTTCAGAATTCTTCATCAATCTTCTTTTTGGTTACAATGAGATGATCGAATTCTTAAAGCAGCCAGTTCCAATTCGGTTGTCTACCTTCACTACTTAAGCTAACCATAAGGCTTACCACTAACGTTCTCCTTTCTCATTTATATATTTGTACTCTCAGAGACTTTCTCGGCCCAGAAAATTGAAAAGGCCCAAGGCAATACCAGTAGCAATAGGATACTACAAAATTGAGAAGTAGGACACAATAAGCACCCACGTCTACAAAATCGCAATGCCAGCCTATAGATATTATGGGGAGAATCGGAGATTGGGTTTCTTTACCAACGTGCAGTGCACCCTTTTTGTAACTCTAAAGTACATACAATCCTATCAAAGTTGATAGAAACCATACCTATATAAGGACTTGGTTGACTCTTTTAAGTTTCAAGCCATCAATCGTTAACAATCCTTCACCTCTTGACTCTTGTTGTGAATGCATGCACATTGTTAGTATTGCAATGGCTCTCACTCGCTTCCTCCTCCCCACCTGTCTGGTTTTACTTTCATTGCTACTCATCAACGTCTCTGCTACTGATTATGGCTATGGCCCAAAACCACCACAGGTTGAGCAACCAAAACCTCCACAGGTCCAGAAACCAGAACCACCACAGGTCGAGCAACCAAAACCACCACATGTTGAGAAACCAACACCTCCACAGGTCTCTGCTACTGATTATGGCTATGGCCCAAAACCACCACAGGTTGAGCAACCAAAACCTCCGCAGGTCCAGAAACCAAACCACCACAGGTTGAGAAACCAACACCTCCACAGGTCTCTACTAATGATTATGGCTATGGCCCAAAACCACCACAGGTTGAGAACCCAAAACTAGATCAGTTGTACGGAGAGCTACTACCTCACAATCTGTTCGGCATTCAAGGGCTTGTTTTATGTAACTCAGGACTTAAAGCCTTCCCAATTCAAGGTAATATAGCTAGTTCAAACCCTATCTTAGCGATTCTATGTATAATTTTATAGGGTAAAAGTTAACAATATTACTTGAACTTCAAGCAACCAACACTTTGTAGTTTGTACTTTAGATTTCAACACTACCACAGTATCACTTTTGTACTTCAACATCATATTCCATCGTTCTCCTTGATAATGATTTTTGTACTATAACATCATATTCCATCGTTCACCTTGATAATGATATGTTTAAAAATTGAGTCTAAGAATATTTATTTGTGTTGCTCAATGTTTTGTTGGAAATGCATGCAGGAGCTATGGCAAGGATTACATGTGTGGGCCAGGACGAAAATGGGTACGAGACTGCACCTTTCTCCATCTTAAGTGGTGCAACTGATGCAAAGGGTTACTTCTTTGCAACATTGTCACCTTCAAAGCTTGAAGGTAATTACAACAATAAGTGGAAGCTCACAGAGTGCAAGACGTTCCTCGACAATTCTCCATTGGAGAGCTGCAAAGTCCCTACTGATGTCAACCATGGAATTAGTGGCGCTCCGATTGCTTCTTATCGCACTCTCAATGCCAAGAACATGAAGCTGTTCTCTGTTGGACCCTTCTTCTACACTTCAGAACCTAAACCAGCCCCTAGTGGCTATTAGTTATCTTCTCTGTTTACTAATTCGTACTTGAACGGGAAAAGGGAAAAGGAAAAGGGGAAATGAAATTGACTCTCTTCATTTTTGTTAATTATGCGTTGTCCATTTGTATTATTTGTAACAATTAGCTTTGCTCTATTAAGCATTCCTTATTTTTCACATTGTTTTGCTTAACCTTGGTGCGGATATCCGCACCTAAGCAAAACGTACGGATTTTGTGTTTTTCCTCACTTTTCGATCACACATTCACATCTTAACCGTTCAGTTTTTAGGTCTTAATGTATAGATCACCTCTGCAAAATTTCAGCTAATTTGGTGATCGTTAAGGCATCCAAATCTGCAATTTATACGAACGAACCGAATCTGTCGAACCGGAACCGTTTATATATATTGTTGTAATTTGCAGTTTTGAATGTCTTAATGATCACCATATTGGCTGAAATTTTGCAAAGGTGATCTATATATTAGGACCTAAAAACTGAACGGTTAAGATATGAAAATGTGATCGGAAAGTGGGTCAAAACTGGAAATCCGTACGGATCGAAAAACTGCGGACGTCCGCAGTGAAGAACCGCTGTTGTTTTTGCTGATATATAAAGTGTTCCTCTAACACCTCTCTTTTAATTCTAAGTTTATATTTTTCTCTAAACGTACACCAAAGCAAGTTTAAAGTCTTAATAACAAAATTTAAATTAGAGATTTGCTTTATTTGTAAACTATTGTCCTTCCACATTCCACAAGGTAAAATGTTACAACTTTTGATGATGAGATATATAGGACTTTCAGAACTACATTATGCAGTAAAAAGATATATGATAAGGATGCAGAGTATAATCAAGTATCTCATAACAGGAGAGGAAAAACAAAATTGTAAAAGTTAGCTAACAAAAACGATTCCAAGTCTTACGAGGAAACAAAGAGACGCATATGATCAGACCTATAACAATGGATACGTTGATACCGGTATTTTTAATATGGAAGTTGGGGATTGAGCGACCCTTTAGTTTGGTTTCAATTCTAACAAGCAAACAAAACCACAACAATAACATGTATGGATTCAACCGAGTTCTTAAGTTTTAGTAGAGCTTCTCGGTACGCACATGTTTGTGTGCCTACAATACGAGCATGCAAACTGTTACTAGTTATATTAACAAGAGTGTTAAATCAAAAGTAGGTGATCATCCAAAAACTCAACATATTGTCAGTGCAATTAATCATGTTCTTTTCCTTCTTTTTTTTTTTGTTAAATTGTTCTTTTTCCTTCTGTTGATTTAATATGTTACCTAATTTAAACACAATCTAATTTGTTTATCAAATACTCAAAATCCTGTGTGGAAAATTCTTATGCTGGTAGCGATTAGCCTTTGCAGTTTTGAGCTCTGCCCGTCTGATACTAATTGGATAGCTAATGTTAGCCTTTTCTATAGTTTGACGATGTAATTGGAATTGTTTGAATGACGACCGGACGACGTGTAGAGGGTATGGTAAAATTACCAAAAACATGAGACTTCTTGCTTGACTCAGTTGTAAGTTGTAACCTTTGTAGGCTGTTGTATGACTTGTATCTTCTGTTTATTTTTCGTGTTTTTTTTTTTTTTTTTTGAGTTGTGTAATATGTTGGGCTTAGTGCCTTTTAGTTAGGGGGCCTTGACCCATAAAGATGAAATAATCAGATCTTTCTTTTATTATCTTTTATTTTAATATGTATATATTTTTTTTATCAGTGTGAGGTAGTAAACTACTTTGATTACGGTACGGTAGCGAGTTAGTAATACACCCACTTAGTAATTATTCAGACTGAGGTCTACGAGGTTATCCCAACAAAACCAGACTAATCTTCTGTCTTAGGCCCATGAGCCCAAAGACCCCTCAAACGTGCTGGTCACGAACTAGTGGGAGTTCAAACTCGAACGCCAGACATAAGGGTTCCATGCTAGGCCGCTCGACTAACTTACCACACCATGTGGTTATTTTTTATTTCAATTGGTCAATTTTCTCTTATAAATAGATCGACCTCCGCCGGTAAAACAATTTATTGACCCTTACTAAACACTAATTATTTTTTTTTATCTTTTTATTCCCAGTTGGTTCTTTTTTCTCTTGTAAATTTATATTGACCTTGTAAAACACTTCATTAATCCTTAGTAAACACTTTTTCTCTTCATTGGAAATTCATTCCGATTTTTAACTTAAACAGACTTCCAATTTTAGTCCATAAAATTGAGCAAGAACATGGATACTTGAGATGTAGGACCTAGTAAGCACCCATGTCTACTCATCTCCATGCCAGCAGCATATAGATATTGTGCGGAGGTGGATTTCTTCTCCAACGTGCAGTGCACCCTTGTATGTAACTCTAAGTTGCAGCACATGTTCAATCCTATCAAACTTGAAAACATACCTATATAAAGAATGTCGTAGCTAGTGACTCTTAAGTTTCAAGCCTTCAACCATATTCCCCCCTTCACCTTGTTGTGTGCGCGCATTGTCAGTACAATTGCAATGGCTCTCATTCGCTTCCTCCTTCACACATGTATGGTTTTCTTTTCATTGCTAATCGTCAATGCGTCTGCTACTAACTATGGCTATGGTCCAAAACCACCACAGTTTCAGAAACCAAAACCTCCACAGGTTCAGAAACCAAAACCTCCACAGGTGGAGAAACCGAAACCAGATCAGTTGTATGGAGAGCTACTACCTCCAGTGGCGGACCCAGCATTCTTTTTCTATGAGGGTGTGTATGTTAAAGTATATATATATAACTATTAAAGTATTAGATTAAGTAAGATAAGTGGGGCATGTTTACAAAATATGAAGACAAAAAACTATCTTATTAGATTAAATACATTATTTACAAAACATGAGTGGGTGCGTGAGCCCCCTCTTGCCCCTCTCTGGGTCCGTCAGTGACTACCTCACAATCTCTTCGGCATTCAAGAGCTTGTTTTATGCAACTCTGGCTCTAAAGCCTTCCCAATTCAAGGTGATCTAGCTCTAAGTCCACCTTGGCGATTATATATATATATATATATATATATACACACACACACACACACAGCGGTTCTCCACTGCGGACGTCCACAGTTTTTCGATCCGTACGGATTTCCAGTTTTGACCCACTTTCCAATCACATTTTCACATCTTAACCGTTCAGTTTTTAGGTCCTAATGTATAGATCACCTCTGCAAAATTTCAGTCAATTTGGTGATCGTTAAGGGATTCAAAACTGCAAATTACAACAATCTATACAAACGGTTCCGGTTCAACAGATTTGGTTCGTTCGTGTAAATTACAGTTTTGGATGTATTAACGATCACCAAATTGGATGAAATTTTGCAAAAATGATCTATACATTAGGACCTAAAAACCAAACGGTTAAGATATGAATGTGTGATCGAAAAGTGGGGAAAAACACAAAATCCGTACGTTTTTGGGTGCGATATCCGCACCTGAGCAAGGTTATATATATATATATATATATATATATATATATATATAATATGTATAGTTTTAAAGGATAAAGTTCACAAACATTACTCGAACCTTAAGTACTCAACACTATTGGTATCTCAAAATTCAACACTAAAATTTCATATTTTTGTCATTCACCTTGATATCTTAATGATCTTATCTAGGCATTCTTGTTTTGCTTAATGTTTTACTGGAAATGCATATATGCAGGAGCTGTGGCAAGGATTACCTGTTTGGGTAAGGACGAAAATGGGTACGAGACTGCGCCTCTCTCCATCTTAAGTGGTGCAACGGATGCAAAGGGTTACTTCTTTGCAACATTGTCACCTTCAAAGCTTGTAGGCAACTACAACAAGAAGTGGAAGCTCACAAAGTGTACTGCATTCCTTAACAATTCTCCATTGGACAGCTGCAAAGTCCCCACTGATGTCAACCATGGTATTAGTGGTGCTCCGCTTGCTTCTTATCGCCCTCTCAATGCCAAGAACATGAAGTTGTTCTCTGTTGGACCCTTCTTCTACACCTCAGAACCTAAACCAGCCCCTAAAAGCTATTAATTTATTAATTATGTTCTATATTTACTAATTTGGAGTTGAATGGGGAAGGGGAAAGGATATTGAGTCTTCATCGTTGTTGTATGCTTTATTTCATTACTGGCAAGTGGTTTTACACTCTGCCATCTCGGATATTTGTAATAAGCTTTGCTCTGTTAGAGCATGCCTATTTTTGATTTGCTAATATATAAATTCCTCCTCTAAACACCTCTACTAGATCCAATTTTGTTTTTCCTAAGTCTGAACTCTGAAGTCTTAATAACATTATCTAACTATTTCTACATATAGTACTCTTCCTTTCACATCCGGGAAAGTAAAATGTTACTTTCTTACTTTGATTATGAGATTGGAACTCTTTGAACACCAATGTGCGGCAAAAAAAAGTGATAAGAATCATAAGATGCAGAGCACGATCAAAATAACCAGCACAATTTTGAATTATTTGGGTGCTAAAGTACAGTTGATGACTTGATGAGACCAAATAATAATCGCAATTGTTGTGTAAATCAACACAATGAATGTTACATTGATAGGTTCCAGTTTCTCTGATCCAAATCCAGATCCAAAATCTAGATGGAGAAGCTAATAATCCAAGTCTTACTAAGAAACAAAGAAACTCGTGAACAAGGTAAATCTCAACTTTTCTACATTGTAAGTTGTTCATCAATTTCATTATCGAAGTAATAAAAAATAACATTTTACTCTCCTTACGGAGATAAAGTTTTATAAATTAACGACGAGGCAATCTTTTTATTACAGAATTGTAGTGTAAATGAATGCAATCACAAAACAAAATTGAAACCAATTCCTACTAGGAAACCTAACAAATCCAAATCTTTATAGGAGAGGGAAAAGGAACTAGTCCAACTTCTAAAAGGAAACAAAACTCGCATGGAAGCATATATAAAAACAAAACCTCTCTTGTATTAATCCTCAACAAACACACTTCTGAACCAAAACTTGTCTACCCGCGTACCCAAACTCTGCAACCATGGTTCTCGAGGCGACTATGATATGCATCGACAATTCAGAATGGATGCGAAACGGTGATTACTCTCCCTCCCGATTCCAAGCTCAAGCCGATGCTGTGAATCTCATCTGTGGTATCAAAACCCAGGCCAACCCGGAAAACACAGTTGGGGTGTTGACAATGGCGGGCAAAGGGGTTCGCGTGCTGACCACACCAACCTCTGATCTTGGCAAGATTTTGACTTGCACGCATGGCCTCGAGATAGGGGGTGAGATGAACATAGCAGCTGCAATCCAGGTAGCTCAGTTGGCTCTTAAGCATCGCCAAAATAAAAACCAACAACAAAGGATTGTAGTATTTGCTGGAAGTCCTGTCAAGAATGACAAGATGGCATTGGAAATAATTGGGAAGAAACTGAAGAAGAACAGTGTTGCACTTGACATTGTCGATTTTGGAGGAGAAGATGATGGAAAGGCGGAGAAGCTGGAGGCCCTTGTTTCTGCTGTTAATAATAATGGCACTAGTCACATAGTCCATGCACCTCCTGGTCTCCATACTCTCTCTGATGTTCTTTTAAGTACACCTATATTAACTGGTGATGAAGAAGGAGGAGCTGGCTTTGCAGCCACAGCCGCAGCAGCTGGTATTGGTGGTTCTTCTGGCCATGACTTTGGAATAGATCCCAGTATAGATCCCGAGCTTGCTCTCGCCCTTAGAATGTCAATGGAAGAGGAAAGGGCAAGACAAGAAGCTGCTGCTGCCAAAAGAGCAGAGGAAGAAGCTGCTAGCAGACAAGGAAAAGGAGAGGAACGGCCATCCAAATCGGAGGATGTGACCATGACAGAAAGCGATGATGTTGAAATGGTTGATGAGAATGCCTTGCTAATGCGGGCTCTTGCGATGTCAATGAATAACTATGGCTCTGGTAGTTCTGCAGTTGGTGATGCTGAGATGTCAGAGGCAACTGGTGTGGATCAGGACTTGGCTCTAGCTCTTCAAATGTCCATGCAGGAAAGCGCAGGAGGGGCATCATCATCCGAGACAGTTGATGTGAGCAAGGTGTTGGAGGATCAGTCTTTTCTTTCGTCTATCCTGGAATCTCTTCCGGGAGTTGACCCCAATGATCCTTCTGTGAAAGAGTTTCTTGCATCTGTGGCTAATCAGTTTGAAAAGAATGAACAAGATCCATCTAATGACGAGGACAAATAAAGTGCGACGGAATTGCTTCTTCAAAACCAAAGATATATCACAGTACTATAACTTTTAGAGATTCATACATTATAAAGTTGATCAAAATAGGTGCAAAGAAGGGCCAAATTGGCTCTTAGATTGTAATCGTATTGCTTCAGATTTTTCTCTAACCTCTAGTTCTCAGAACATACATTGCTGTTCCTCTTAGATCTGTAGAGTCTTTTGTGCATGCATCACTAATATCTGTTCTATAGATGAGAGAGTAATCCGCAATAGATGCAAAAATCTATAAATCCCTCTCTCTGAAAATTTGGTGTTCTTAGCGCACACTATACTCATAATCTCACTATTGGTATAGCAGAGCTTCTCCAAGTGACATACAGCAAAAATAACCCAAGTTTGTTTTACGGGTTTTCCAATTTTCTGACTTTGCATAATTTTAAAAAATATGGGTCAAGACTTTTTAATTTCTTAAATTAGAATTGCTTAAAAATCATGATTACGGGATGAAAAAAATTTGGTGAGAGATTAACAACATACAATTTTGACTGAAAAATCGTGTGCTAGTCCATAGTTTTTAGTGGAAAACATGATCTCAGACAATTTAAAGTCAAAAAAATGATCTCAGACAATTTTTTTTTGGGAGAAAGCTCGGAAGTTGGTTATATGGGGTTAAAAAAATGACATTTTTTTGTGTGCTGAACCTCGCTTCAGTTTGCATATGCATGATTAGCCTCACTCGTCATCGTTATTCTCACTTGCATAGGCTTGAGCACTCGTATGGGCATCAAGTGAGGTCCTCACTTACGTCGACATGGGCGTGGACAAATGCATGGACATTGTTAGCCTCACAAGTCTAATTAAAATTTATTACCGTTTTTAATTACATTTTCATTACTTACTCTGGTAAAATCAAAATTGCAATTTTGCATAAATGGATGGGAGGTCGTGGTTTGCATGCAGAAAAGGTCAACTGGTTGGCCTGGATTATTTTATCACCCAATGATTTGCTCTATCTAATTAAACAGAATTTGATTTCTTAAACACACCAAGCCCACCCTCAAGAAGATACAATGTATCAAAAAACGACATGGAAACATCTTACTCTTATCTGCAATTAGGCTTTCGCCCGTTTTGAAGCCTTTCTTCATCATTTGATTCGAACAAGCTCTACATGCAAGTCGTGCAACCAACTAATCATGTTTACAAGTTTCATGTATTTTATTCGACAATAAAAAAACAAGGTTACTTATCCCCCTTAATGCCTTATATAAACGCAATGGGTGATTCCTATAATTCTATCATCCAGTTCTCATATTTCTTTTCTCAGAATTAGATAGAACTTCAACAACTCCTTGACAATGGCTCTGAACCATTTCATCTCATATGCTAGCTATTTGTTAGTCTTGGCAGTAATGGTGGTTACGGTTTCTGCAGAACCCGAGTACAAGAAACCCAAACTAGAAAAGGAGAACTTACTATCAACCACTGTGGGCATTCAAGGCCTTGTCTATTGCAAATCAGGCCCTAAAGTCACTCCCCTTGAAGGTATTAACTGGCTCTATTTCTGGGATACAATTAACTGACTCTACTTGTGTGTATGGTGGTATATTCAGTAACTTTTCTTTCTCGAGACGGGGCTCTTATCAGTTTGCTTTAGTTGTCCGAGTTACCCCTGCCCTGTATCTCCATCTCTTTGAGGCAGTTCGTTGAACATGCACTCATCTTCATTCAAGTGATGGGCATTTTCTTTTGTAGAAAATGACCAGTGGGTTCCTCTAATTGAGAAATTAATTTGTGTAAATTAGATGTTGTAGTCTCTAATTCTCATTATTCAAATTTTCTTGCAGGATCGGTGACCAGGATAACATGTGAGGCTGTAGATGAATATGGGTTCGAAACTACACCAATCACTATTTTGAGTGATGCAACTGATGCAAAGGGTTACTTCCTTGCAACAATATCTCCATTTGAGATTCAAAACAAGAAGAAGAAGCTGACACAGTGCAAAGCTTTTCTTGAACTCTCTCCACTAGATTCTTGCAACGTTCTCACAGATGCAAACAACGGAATCAGTGGCGCTCTACTCACTTCATATCACCTCCTCCATGAGAAGAACATGAAGTTATTTACTGTAGGGCCTTTCATTTTCACATCAGAATCTAAACCGGTCGATAATGGTTACTAGACACACTTATGTTAACTGTAACATTGGGTTGCTAGAGCTAGCAGCCCTTGAACAAATGTACCAAGATTGATTTGTTCTAGTTAAAAAATGAGTGGTGAAGATCTCTTCATAAAAGTGTAGAAAAATGGCTGTAAGTCTGTAACAGACAAGAATGTGGATACTATCAATGTCAATGCTTATGTTCATGTTATTTTTCTTTCATTACGGATCAAAGTGAGAATTTCAGACACTACCAACTCTTTTACCAGTAATTTCATCAAGTAGTGAAGGGTTGTTATAAACTAATGTTCATAAGCAGGTCAACATGTACAAATTTATCACTCTGCATTCAATTCCAATGTTTTGCATACAATTCGCTGTACTGAAAGGAGCAGAAGAAGGGGCAAGGATTAACTTACCTCATCAAACTACCATTTCAGCTTCTCTAACATTTGAGGGAATCCCCACATCCAACCTCATAGTTGGTCTGCATTCATCCGGCACAGCAGCGCCTGCCTGAACACACATTTCAACCACCGCGGGGGCTTGTCCATAGAAGCTCCTCAGCTCCCGTTGCAATGGTGGTCCATTCACATCCGGCACATGCCACACATATCTCGGTGGTATTAAGTCATTGAGCACCGCAGCCTGCCATCCATGCTGCCCATTTCGCTGTTGATGCTTGAAAGCACCACAGTTCTGAGCTTTGTGCCCACTTGGACCTACATGAATCTCAGGGCAATACCCACAAACCCTCACCAAATACATCTTCATTAGCCTCTTGGCTCCTCTCCTCATCTGTTCCCATGCTTGTAGCGTTTCCTCAGCAAGCAAGATCTTCTCCTCTTCATTACATGGCCCCACAATCTCCAAATCAGGTATCTCAGCTAACACCGTTCCCTTAGGACCTTCAGAGTCTGGCAGCTCACTCTCATCTGCATCAACAAACTCACTTTTCGCAATGCGGATGATCGGCTTTCTCCTCCTCTTAGTGGGATACTCCGGGATATCAACCCCAGCCTGAATGCAAAGCTCAACTACTGCTGGAATCCTCGGAATTGCGAATCTCTCCACATGAGGAATTCGCCTCCCAAGTCGATCAAACAAGTGGAAAGCCTCAACAGGCAAGAAAATATCATCCACAGTTGCATTCGTTATCCAATCATGAAGCCCCTTTCGGATACTAGCATCCGGCCCTTTACATGACTTAAACGGATGCCCAACCGGTCCAATATGAATCTCATTACAAAACCTGCACACACTCATATGCACTAACCAATCTTTACTTTCCATTTATACATAGTTCTTAACAAGTTTCGAGCTTCGAAAAAACTGACCTGCAGGCATGTACAGGCACCACCTTCAAAAGCTTCTTGAGGTTGTTGATCAGTGTGATTCTGGCATTGTACACATCATAGGCAACTGGTATAAGGGACTTGACGAGCAGGCCATTCTTGGGAGGTGGGACTGGCTTTTTGGGCTTGCCCTTGCTCTGCTTAAGCCTCTCCCTTGCCCTACGCCTCAAATCTACTATGGGCACCGGAAAGGGCTTCTTCTCTCTTTTCGAATAGTACTTAGGAAAGTCGGAGTTTTGAGGAGGGTCCTCACTCCTCACCACCAATCGGGAAACTCTTCTGGGCTTCAATGAAAGCTGGAGTATATTCTTCTGCAAAATCAATTCCGTCAATTGAGTGACTGATAATGCGTAATTTACAGAGGAATCGATTACTAGTGGGAAAAATGTGAGGTACCTGAAATTGAAAAGAAGGGAGGGAAGTGAAGAGGTGGGGATTGAGAAATTCTGATTTTGATGAAATCTGCAGGGTCCCAACTTTGGAAGGAAAGTCCATTTCTTCACCACAGACCAGAGCAAAAGCTATATCGCCATGCGAGAAGCTTTGAAACCAAGCTTGAAGGAGAGCGAGTTATGTGACTAAACTAGTGTAGGGATTTTTGAGAGGGGTATAAACGAGGATTTGGGTTTAGAGGGGTGTGAAGAAGAAGACGGAGGAGATGATGGTACTGGAAAAGAAAAGAGGATAGAGTGAGAGTGAAGGTCCCATGAGGCAGAATTATTTCGATTGAATAAGGCCCAATTGGTGAAAGTGGGCCAAGATTAACTCACGAGCAGTGGGAGAAGAGCAGCAAGGGAACCGATGGTTTGAGACTTTGAGTTTGATTGATGGCGAAATGCCTTACCTTTGGGCTGCGACTAATCCGTTGCTACAGCTCACCCATCTATGTTTTTTTTTTTTTCACTTACCAGTTATCACATGTGGTTCATACTATCCCATTCACCAGCGTCCAAAAATGGAACACGTTTAACAAAATTATCCCAAACAATTAAATTGAAAATATATATGTGAAGGCACACAATTTCCTAACGATGAATCCATTTGGTTCCTGATTCGTTTAAAAGCTCGAGAGAGACCACCAACGTTGGGAAAATGAAACTTGTTTAGCAGTCATCCGATGCCAGTTCTTTACGTTTCATTTGGTCTAACGTCGGCGTTGATTTGGTACTTTTGATCTACATTAACCATACCCCAATCCCCCTAAAACTAAGCAATGTATGTAGCACGTACCATGAACACCAGTAGACAAAAACAAATACTATTTAACAGAAGTGAAAGCAAAAAACAAGAAGAAAAAAAAAATAACTGCCTCTGCAGACGGGGAAGATAAATGAGTAAAGACTAGAATCACTAGACCATTGATTGCCAAAAAAAAAAATACTAGACCATTGAAAAAGAATGTGTAGCAACATTCGTACAACCCTCTCTGTAACTTTTATCACTGTCGTCTCCTCAATCGCAACTTCCTTTACAAAGTGTGTATACTAAGCCTAGGTATCCACTCCTTTCCTATATACAGTGCCCTTGAACTCGGATTTTGCTCCTTATATGATGTCCGCTTATTCGGCTAAGAGTGTCCAAAAAATAGATGAAAACTAAAATCTTTTATTGAGCGTGCTGAAATTTTTCAGTTTTCTCAAGGCAAAACTTCATACCCATGCCTGCAACAGCTGGGCGGATTGAACTATACTGGCTCCATGAATGGTTTAGCATTCAAGTAATCGAGGCTTATCCATTAAGCTGGGCCAGCTGCAACCCATTGACCATCCCAAAACACCTAGAATTATATCAATGCTCGAGCAAGCATTAGCCTGAGGAAAAAAATCCATGTCAGAAGAAAATTTACCAAGTGAAAAGATTAATGCATTTACAGACAAATGTCAGAAACAGTACCAAACTTTCCAGGCTCCCTTCGACGTGAAATAACATGACAGCAATTCCCCTTTCCCCATCGATCTCAGCCTGGTTATTGATGATAAATGTGTTACAGAATAAAATTTGAGGACATCAGTCTAAATAAATATATGCAATTACAGGCTTCAACCACTCACCACACAAGAACAAATAGTAATGCCTGCAGCTGCCATTGCTGTTGTGACCTCAGCGATCATACCTTATAATTATTGTTTTAGAACAAGGTTCAGTAATATGGAAGAACATTTCTATCTCCATTAGGCATTGAATGAAACCAATGACAAGATTACTTCGGATATTCTTCTAGATAAATCAGATTACAACATAGAGAGGAAATTTTCGGTTCAGGGAAAGCTAACCTTTTCGATCGATGGAAACCACGGAAAACCAAAGGATGGAGTGCCCTTCAACATTATGCCAAGAGGTAATCTTGCTGGCTTGCCAACTTTCTAAACTGGGCAAGGCTTCCTTGTACATAGGAATATTAGCTTGCAACATTCTAGCAACACCATTTCCTTGTGACAACAACTCCCCCTCAGCCTTCAAACTCACATGTCGAACATGTTTGTTATGTTTCCCGTTCACCTTGGGAACAGAAACCTGAGCATTTCCATTGGTAATTTGGAAGGGATCTTCGGAACTTCGTTTCGGCAATGCCAATCCTACAACATTCACCAGCATTTTCTCCCACAAAGGTTTGTATCCTTTGGAGGTACTGGGGAGCTCTTCTGCTTCACTCTCTTCTTCAGAATCAGCAACGAAATCATTTACTTTATCTGCTGTTATTTCATCAGCAGATAGGGCAGCTTGCTCCCTTAAGAACTGCAGACAAGATGAAATATTTGTTACAGCAAGGCAATGTAACAGAAAAAATAAAAACATAAAACCATAGTCAAACGAAAGCCTACTTTCATTATTTTGTGTCGGGCACTGCGTGTTTTTGCATGTTGCAACCACTGCTTATGCCTCTGAAAAGCTGATTTTCCGGTCAGTGACTGGAAGAAAAGAGAAACTATGAGCCATTAAAAACAAGCATAAGGTAATGGAATACTGATCATGCAAAATTAAAGAATAATACTAAATATAGATATAGCAAGATATCCTGCCTAACGGTCACTAGCCAGAACCTGAAAATTTTCCATTCTGCCAAAGGATTAAGACCTACAGCTAGTTTATAGACACAATTTACAGAAGCATGGATTCCGTATCAATTTCCGAATGGCTAACAATGCACTGTTTCACTAAGAATCTAAGATTATTGGAAAATTTCTTAAACTTGAGTAGGAAAAGATTAGCATGCCAGTGGCAATTCAAGTTCAGAATAGTATGGCTATTGGCTACAGAGCCCAGAAGTCAGCAAATTTTTAATTTATAAATATTTTATACAGAATAAAAAAAATCTGTATATTTTATCGTATACAATTTAAGAATTGCAAAGACAGAATAACGGTTGAAAGATACTGACATTGTAAGTGACTATCTCCACAACTTCCGCATTTGCAAGTACATGCATAGGAGAAACAAGATTACCGTTCACCTGCATACAAAAGAAATCATCACTGTTTTAATTCCTTATAATTTATACTAGAATTTTTTTTTCAATACGAATGTAAAATCTGCCAAATATGAGCAGAGTACCTTTGCTGCTACCATTTTGTTGCCAATTTCAGTGTGTATCATATAGGCGTAGTCAATAACAGTCGCTCCTTTTGGAAGATTTTTTATCTGTACATTACACTTCCCAATTTCAGCAAAGTATTCTCATATTTGAAGAGTTATGTTATTCCTTTACAATTAAATTTAATAACTATATCATTCATGAAACAATCAAATTTATTTATTTACCTCTCCCCTTGGAGTAAACACAAACACACGACTACCTAATAGATCTCTAGTGATAGTTTCTACAAATTCCCTAGAGCTCATGTTGCCAACGAACTCCTCTTGCCATTCTCTAATTGCATTGAGCCAGCCAATCTGTTGGGGAAAAAAAAAACAGAAATTGTTCATGAGAATAGTATCCAAGAATGGGATTAGAGGGCTTACAAATAAACCCCCCCAAGAACACAAACAATCAAATCATAAAACACCGATGAATCTATGTGCATACTCTGAGTGCAATGTTTGCATTGTTAAGGCAGACAGTCTTCCCTCTTGAACTTCTACCACTAGGGATTGTGCGTCCAACTAAACCAGTAACAAATCCTCTCCCGCTATAATGGGAAGCAATGCCTCTTTGGGCTATCAGGTCCATCTCTTCTGTCCTTATCTGCCCCCAAAATAAAACCACTTATGTAAATGACAGCTTAGCAAGTAATTGAACTAACACAAAAGGGAAAGAAAATTTCAACTTATTATCAACTGTTTGGAGACTCTATAGCCATTAGGTTTGGGGGTGACAACAGTCTTTCATATATCAAAAAGATAACCAAGAAAGGAACATCACATAATACCTGCACTTCAAGCCGTAACATGCTCTCATACAAGAAAGGAATTACAGTTGTCTGGAGACTCTGATAGCCATTAGGTTTGGGGGTGGCAATATAGTCTTTCATCTATCAGAAAAGATAACCAAATTATGTAAATTTTACCAACTAACTTTTGAGAATGATTAAAGTGTATCTTTTAAGAGTAATGGAAGACATAAACTCACAGTTCGAGGAATTGGGGTCCAGATTCCATGAACCAACCCAAGAACATGGTAGCAAATCTGCAGAGAAATGACGATAAGAAAGCTTGATGAGGTATTAAATACAGAGTGCAGGAAAAAGTTCCCTATCTCTTGGCAGGAGCAAGGATATACCTGCTGTGGGGTGCACAGAGGCCCTCCGCCAAGGCATGGCTTTGGCTTGATAACAATACGAAGCTGGTAATAATGAATAGAAGCTATAAGTCAATGAAGAAATATAAATTATCATGAAGTGTCCTCATCAATATTTTCAAGGTGTTAAAGGCAAATAGCAGAACAAACCTGTGCTATTTGATTGACCTCATTAATTGAACCTTTCGATTTGAGAACAGATTTATAGATACTGCAAGTAAACATCAAGCATGGTCAGCCTGAAAAAGTCCTTATAAGTATTGTTTAAAGTAGTAACTGACAATTATAAATAATTAAACAAATAATAGTAATAATAGTAACTAATGAAGCATATCTAAAGATTTTCCTAGATGTTAGCATGACACACTAAGCATGAGAGCTATATCTCACTACAAGGACTATAAGAGTGATAGATGGTATTCTGAACCATTTTAAAAACCCAGAAAAACCCTTTGAATAATGTCCTTTCATTTCCTGTGCCAGATAACATCACAGTACAAAAAAACATATCACTCAGAATAATGCATGAATGAGTTTAGACACACCAATGCAGACCATAAAATGAGTGAGAAAATGGTAGTAGATTTATAATCTCACCTGTATGGTTCCTTGCATACAGCACGAACTTCAGTTTTCACAGTCATAAGTTCTAAGAACTGGTCATCCTCAATCTTCTTCACCAAAATTTTGTTGGCCTAGCACAAAGAACTAAGGTTTGATGAGCAAACATCACTGATGACATAATCCTAGAAAGCTAAACTTGAGAATATAACATGTGAAAATTGTGATCAATAGCCTTTCTAAATCATCATGTAAATCTTGTTGAAAGAATGATTGCATTACCTCTACAAGTTCTTTCTCATGCTCTTTGTAGAGGTCTGCCACTTTTCTCCTGATCTTTGCATAATCTTCAGGATTTGTATACATGAAGGAAAGGTTTTCAAGTTCCAACTGCAATACAGTACAGTACACTTAGAATATCAGCTTACAAAAGCAACATCATAAAATATGAAAAAATAATAAAAATCATTATAGTTCTCTTAAAAATTGGTACTTTCAAGCGAGCTGGCAAGCAGATACATGAAATAAGTAGTGGACAACTTCAGGGCAACTATGGAAATCACGGTGGAGATGAAAAGAAAGAGACAGAATTCTCAGATCATGGTCAGCTGATTCTGGGACCTCTCAAATTCCCAGTCATCATGATCTTTAAAGTATAACTACCTACACTTTATCTAAAGAACGAAACTTGAAGTCACAACTCTATGACATCTTAAGGACCAAACTTGAATCAGCCAATATACAAAGCATTTTTTTTTTTTTTGGTTTACCTCCTCTATATCTTAAGGATGAAGTTCAATATTATCATATAGTGATCAGAAATCACTCATTTAAGCGAAAAACTATCGTAATCTATACACAAGGGGGACATTAAATTTACCAGTTGAAAACTGAAAGATTGACAATTAAAAAGCATAAATGCAGAACATCACTGGAGAAAAAGAAGGAAAAAGAAATAACAGTATACCTTGATTTGGTACATCCCAAGCAACTTTGCTAGAGGAGCAAAGACCTGCAATGTCTCCCTTGCAATGCTGGACTGGATCCAACAAACATCAAAGATATTTAAGCCTAACAGCTAATGAGTAATAACTAATAACCACTAGATCTTAAACAGACAACACATTACCTGCTTATGTGGAGGCATGTGTGAAAGAGTGCGCATGTTATGTAATCTGTCAGCTAACTTGACAATGATAACCCGGACCTGGAACAGCCTCCATTTAGTTTACAAATGGCTTTACTCAATAAAACACAGAACTCCAAATATTATAATAAACAAAACTACCTCCTCTGTCATGGCTAGAAGCATCTGCCGTAGGTCATCTGCTTTCACATCTTGTACAGAATCATGTTCATCCTTACATTTCAACTTTCCCAACTTTGAAACCTACACACAAAGGAGAAGAACATTGAACAGCTGCTTTCCCAAATTAATTGGCAGGTTTGAGAAACAGAATAGGAGCTACGAAAATAGATATATGTTAGATATAATAATAATAATTATAATAAAAGTACCAACATCACAACAATAGATACAAAAAGGAACCTTAGTCTCTCCTTCTACAATATGGCAAACAGTAGCACCAAACTCCTCCTCTATCCTTTCAAACGTAACCACATTGGTATCTTCGACTGTATCATGTAGTAAACCAGAAGCAATGGACTCCCAATCCAATTCCTAGAACAAAATATAAAAGTCAAATTTGATTGTAGACTGCAATTAAAGTTACTGAAAGATGGCTTATATAAAACTTTGCGGAACTCACAAGTTCCCCTAAAATACGTGCAACTTCAACAGGATGAATGATGAATGGCTCTCCGCTGCGTCTCTTTTGACCATCATGGGCCTCAAAAGCCAGCTATACATCCAAAAACTACAGTTACATATAACTACCAATCGATTTGAAAGGCTTTGCAAGATAAGTACACACTAAAATTTCAAGTTAGAAATATATCTGACCTTAAAAGCATTATGAACAAGTTCTAGTTCTTCAGGTGAGAGGTATGAGATAGTTGGCTTAAGATCCTGAAATAAGATTGCAGAAGATGTATGACTCAAACCATATCGAAGTTTGCAGGATAATGTCTATAGTTTTCATTGATGCGTAGTTACATAATAACCAAGGTATACCTCCCACAATCCTTCAGGAGAAACCTCATATGAGGTTTCTGAGGACAAGGAAGAAGAACAGTGCAGCTGCCACCTCTTACCAGCAACATGAACTAAACCTGATTTATAGAGTTGTCCAAGAAGTACAAAGTCTGAAGCCTCAGTAGATTGGCAACCTCCCAAATTAGAGGATTCACATTTCTGCACATAGTACAAGTGAACGGGTTCCATGGTTAATAACCATGCAAGCTAATTGTACGAGCAACTGATCAATAATGCCTTAAATTTATACGAAGAGTTCTACAGTCTTGCATCAGATACTTGAATAAAAACCTACGAAGCACCTATTTCCGGTAACAATCAGCATACTCCTGCTCCTACAACTCTCTGTGTTTATGCATAGAAAGGGAACCTGGTGTTCCCCAAATTTCACATAATCCTTATAAGAGAAATTATTCACATGATGATAATAAACTTGTTTCGGTTTTTCTATTGGCATGCTGCACCTTGGAGACATGATCTAGTTTAACGCAGCAAACGGCTCCATTACATCACCATACCAAGTTATGCCCCCACCCCCCCCCCCCCCCCCCCCCCCCCCATATTTAAGAAATGCAGAAAATATAAAATAAAATAAAAATCGATGAACTTGGAATTCTATCAATAGCACATAGTAAATCCAAATTGCACAAAAAACTTACATAATTCATCCGGTTTCTTCTCCCATTTCGTCCATACGACAGCCAAGAACACTGTGGAGAATGAGCTGTGCTAGCAAGGAACCCCGTCAAGGCTCTCGGAGCTTTCCACGCACAAGAGAACATGCTACAGTCATATTTCCCACTCCCTTCCCCTTTCGACAGCTTACATACGTTCACGCATTCTAAAGAAACTACAACAAAATCCAACCATTCCAAAATCAAACTCCGAAACGAATAACCATACTCAATTGCCTAATCCTACATTTCAAAAGCTCACACAACACTAGAACACAGACAATTCCACCTCTCCTATCTCTCTCTAATTCTCGCAAATCAAATCAAAAGAACTGCCCCGCCGAGCAGTACTGTGCTAAGTTCACTAGGGTTTCGTCTAACCAAGTCGAAATTACACAGAAAAATCCACAATCAATTCACTGTCCTACATTTTCTAAGCAACAGCAAAGCGTTACATACCTGACATGGAAGAAGCGGAAGCCATTTGTAAAGGAAGAGAGCAATCTCATTGAATCGAGCTGAGCATTAAACGACGACACCAGGCGCAAAACGCAGCGCAGAGAGAGAGAGATAACAAAGTAGAGAGAGCTAACTGATTGCAACCAAACCAAAGCGCCAAAAGCGCGTTTTCCAATAAGAACGGCAACGGCGACGACGATTGAGCTAAGCTGAGAATAATCGGAGAGAGATTCTGTGGAATCGGAGAGAGGCGTTACGCGGTGTCCGTTAAACGTTAATGAGCGACGGACTGGAAGTTTGGAACTAAGAAAAATTTGGCAACAGATAATTTAGAGATAGAGAGAGAGGGAATGAGGGATATCGAGCTTTGCCGAGGCCACACAAATGCCGTTTGATAAAGATATTTTAGTTTTTCCTTTTTTTTTTCTCTTTTTTTTTTTTTTTGGGTTTTGTAGGTGAAAATGTTATGGTGTGGAGGGAATAGATTTGGACTGTTGAGCCATCATGACCACATGATGACACGTCGGAGCGAAAGTCAATTTTTGTATTGAAGGTTACGCCCTTTGACTTTCCTACGCATACCTTTCTTGGCCTACGAGAATTTGGAATGAAATTTTTTTCGATCACCCTGTAACAAATTTAATTTCACAATCGTGTGGAAAGTTTGTTTATATGGGTAATAGGGAAATTGTATGCACCTAATCTCTTAAATGCAAGTACATTTGTCTTGTGCTTATTAACAATAAGCTATGTGCGTTTTAGATGTTTTAATAAATTATAAAACTTTCACATAAAAAAGTCAAGACCGGGCTCCCTAATAGAATGTTTAACCGATCCATTCCGGATCGACTGAATTGATACAGAAGTTGTAACATGAGAAAACCACAGAAAACACAACTTATTTGAATAACCTCTTATAATTTCATTTCAATTTTGACAACAAAAATAAGAATAATCTCACTAATTTAACATTTTGTGGACGAATTGCTTGCCATTTTCTCCTTTTCTTATCCAATAGTAAGATTTTTAAAAACTATCTTCATATGATAGCAAGTGGAAACTGTTCACAGTTGAAAGTACGTAACTACGTTACTCAACTATTACTTTAATGCTTCATAGTAAAAGAGGGACTAAATTGCAGTAATATCATACAATATTACAATATAGTCCCTTACATGCCATAAGAGATCAAGCTAGCTAGCAAGACAGTATATGCAATATATAGCTAGGGATCGAATGGACTCATTCATCCCAACTTAATGTATATACAGTGTTTAGGCCACAAGTCCACAACAGAGAATTTAGTGGCCTGGTGGATGCATTTTAAGATTAAATATAAACCAGTACTTCCACGTGCACCTGGAACGTAGGCCGGAAATCTCCACCATGTTGATCAATTCTCTTTCCCTTTTCAACTAATTACTTATTACTCAATAATAGATCCTGATCGATCATGAGTAGGTGGACAGTCCATCCATGCATCCAAATACGTAAGGGTGTAGGTAGGAAAACATGTGCGGAGATGCTGTAACCAGAACTGGATGCTTCTGCTAGCTTGGAACCGTTGTCGTTTCAGTAGTTCCTCGTTACAGTAGTTCTCAGATCTTTGTCGTGGCCGGAAAACTTTTAATTTGTTTTTATTATAGGTACCAAAAATATATAAGAACCCTTTGACTGAAGGCGGAGATATTTCTATACAAGAAAGATTCGATCTGAAAAACAACAGGAACGAAGTTCAATTTGTTTTCTTTTGGTAAACTTCCAGGGTCATTGAACAAGAACAAGGAAAGGAGTCGTCATTGCATTGGGAAGAGGAATATACCGTCTGCTTTGATAGGCATCTACCCGCTGTCTTTTTTGTTTTGTGCTGATATGGTATATTTCATCTTATTAGTTTTCTTCCTTGCAATTTTTTCAAATAGATATTGGAGGAGATTATATCATCTTTAATTGTGTGGCTCTGGGAAAAAAAGCGAACTTAATGGAAATGGTACAACATCGCTCATTTGCTTAGCCAGAAGAATCAAGAAAAGACTTCGGTCAAGGACAAATAAAAAAGAAAGCTATATATACGAGGATCAAATTTCACAAGCTAGCTAGGTTGATCTACTAATTCGACATCAGACGATCAACCTGGCTGAAACCAGGCGCCCATATTTCAAATAAGAGAACATGCTTATTTCAATCATCCCTAGGTCTATATACATATATATGCATGAAAGGCGCGCAATACTTCAAACATTTTAACAAGAAGATTAATAATATTGGATCGCCAGAGTGTGTAGTTCTGCGCATGCAGCTTGATATCGACTTGCTTCGTCTTTTAGTCTTATCGAATGCTATCAGATGGAGATGTTTGCATCACACAAAAATTCTCTCCTTTGAGATAAGATATAATCTGAAAACACGAGAGCAATCAGCACATTTTGTCCTTTAAATTATAGGGTACTTGCTAATGTTGATGGCTAATTAGTTACCTCGCTTATGCATGGTCTCATATCTGGACTAGACATTGTGCACTGATATGCGGTGCACATCACTCTAAACATTTCATGCATGTCTACATCTTCCCAATCTTCATCTAATAGTTCGTGGAACGCTCGTTTCATCAACAACGGACGAGCCTATGTATATTCAATTAGCAGTGATTAATTAACTAATAATTGAGTAATTAACCATGTAGTTGTGATTGAATATCAGTGATTACTAACCCACTCGGTCAAAGTTTTGTCGTCCTGCAGTGTGGCAGACCTTTTGCAGAAGAGCCTCAACAGCAAGACTCCATAGGATTGGATGTCGAATTTCACCAGAGTCATTGCTTCGCGGTCCAAATGATCCCGAAGTGAACACCTTCATTAATTAATTAACACCATATATACTGCTTAGTTAATTCATTTTAACAACTAATTACTACTATATACATGATTAGTGTACTAATTAAGCTATACTTTTGGTTGGAGTTTGGCTTTGTTTGCTTAAGATGAAGCCAGGTAGCTTGCCCAAAACCAGAAATCTATACCAAATTAAGCAGATTCATCAATTACAAAAACATCAATAATTAATTCAACTTAATGTAATTCAAATAAACATGATTCGTGTTAAGATTTCACCATCGGGCGTAAGTCATTTCTCAGAAAAATGTTGGTTATGAGCAAATTGCCATGGACTATGGGACCTTGAGGACATTCTTCATGCATGTATCGAAGCCCTCGAGCAATATCTATAGCTATCTTCAACTTTTCTTGAAATTTCAGTTTCAACTGTTTCCCCATTGATCCTGCATATATAGTTTGTGCTAATTAATCATATACCTAATATCATACATACACATCACAATCCTTACAAATTTAACATTCATAAACTTGATAAAGTAAAGATTACCATAGAGATTTGTGTGTAACGGCCCTCTTATTGTAAATGGAAATGCCAGGACAGTCTTATTTTCACCATCGTAAAAAGCAGTCAGCCGAAGTATATTTTTGTGGCGCATAGACAAGGCTGCTTTCTTTTCGTTTTGCAGAATAGTATGCCACTCTCCGGTGTATCTCCTTACCGTCACCCGGGTACCATTAACAGGTTGCAATCCCTCATACGGTAAGTATTCGCCATTCTCGTAGGCCGGAATTCTACTCCTGAACCCATGTGTCAGCTCTTCCACCATTTCCCAGCTCATCTCTAATGGTAACCCTAGCACAAAATCGGCCTCTGAGAATTTTCTCCAAGAACTAGTATGGCTTTGCAGAGAAGAAGCCAAAGCCTTCTGATAAATGTCTTCATGCTGATCAGACATTATTGTTTGGGCATTCGATCGAGCTCAACGATATCGGTGATCTTGAGTTGGATAAATTAACACCTGGAGCAAGAGGAGTTATTTTTCATATCAAGTTAGATATATAGGAATTCCCACCCACAAGGTAAGAAATTGATGACGTTGATAACTAATTAGTATTCCTTGTTCGCGCCGATTGGTGCTGGAGTGGTCTCTTTTAGCTTAGTCGATGAATATAACTTCTATTACGTACGGGATTACGATATGCCATTTTGTTTAATTTGGTCTGAAAATACAAGGCTGATACAAGGAAGCTAAAAGAACAAACGCAAAAGGCAATACTCCACTAATAAAATTCCTTTTTCTTTTTTACATTTTTTGCTCTTAAATAGATTTTTTGTTCTTATGGGAATGGGTTATTCGAAACTAAGACATCACTAGCACTCATATAAATTTTGAAGTTTTGTTCAAGTCAAATAACGTTAGCATTCTCTCATATTAGTGCCAACTTCTTTACACGATTAATTTGTGCCGTACATCATCTAATTGTGTAGGCAACTAGCTAGGTGCCCCTTGTCGAATTTTTGTTACGGAACATCAAATTAGAAAGACACAAATACTAATAATCTTGGTCATTCGACCTCTATTCTTCTTGGTCAATATTCAATGAGCAATAGCCATAACCCAATGCGAGCGTTGACTTGAGGGTACTATATATGTACGTACAATGTCTGTATATACACATACAGACGGCAGAGAGAGAGAAGGATCTAATTAAGATTAGTTAATACAGTAGATATGTAGTTTTATGCAACTTTTTTTCTTTGTTTAGATGAAGTATACCGAAATCTTGTACACAGAAGATATTCCAATCGAATTACTTATTGGCAGGCTGGTGCTGCTGGATTCATCGTGCCCTTAGTGGTAACCTTTGCGTTGTAACATTCCGATGCAACGTCTGTTCCTTTGGCGGTGCCGGCTCCTCCTAAGGCAATGTCGATGTTATTCAATTCAACCCCGTCGCAAGGGTTTGTAGCGCTGCATGATAGTGACACGGCAACGTTGTGCGACGAGGTGCCTTTAATGTTTCTGAAGTGAATATCACTGAGCTTATATAGGGATTGCTTTCCGGAGTTTGGATCCTTCTGTTAACGAAAGAAACATCATTATCAGATCGGAAACTAGATTGGTCGAGAGATCCAAAGTGGCGGAAATAATTAATAATTTGAAGAAACTAGAATTGAATTACTGAATTAATTACCGCATTTTTATTGTCTCCCCCACTTTTCTTTTCTCCATAGTGTTGATCGATGACAATCGGGGCTTTCACATGGTCCAAGACGAGGTTATCGAATATAATTCCTCTTGCTTCTCCTCCGTTCGGCCCGGCCCAAGTTTTGATTCTGGCGCCGTTGGTTGTGTTCGACAATGTGCAATTGGTCACGGTGACACCGACCACGGGTTGTTCGTCCTTGTACTTACCAAGACTTCCAACACTGCGATCAAATTATCTTCGATCAAGAACGAACTGAATAAATACAAATTAAATGCATACATGCAATATTATAATCAGCTAGTTAGTTAGGTACGTACCTGATGCCATGGCCAGGGCCGCAAGTAACGTTGTTGATGGTAACCTGGCGGGCGCCCTGGCCGACGGAAACACAGTCGTCCCCGGTTCCGATGATGCTGTTGATCACTTTGACGTTGTCGGAATTACTGATGTGGCAGCCGTCTGTGTTAGGGCTATCGCCAGGGGCAGTAATGTGCACATTGTTCATGGTAACGTTGCTGGAGTCAGTGATGTGGTAATGAAAGTACTTGCTGTTCAAGGATGTGATCCCCTCGATAAGTGCATTCTTAACCTTCTGGAATTTTATGTTCTGCATTCACAACAAACCAGCATATAAATAAAATGTGTCTAGGTTGTACGCATTTACGCTGAAATAAATTGGTTATGGATGGAGCTAGCTAGGGCAATGGATCTTACGGATGGGGAATGAGGGCAGTCGTCGCTACGGCAGCCGGCACCGTTCCATGTCTTCTCGCCTTGGCCATTGATAACTCCATCACCAGTGATAATCAAACCGTCAATATTTTCGAACGAGATCCATTCAGGAGAGGAATAATCACTCAAATCGGTGGTGGCTTTCACTTCACCCTGAATTTCAAAAACGATCGGCTCCTGGGAGCTGGTGCATGGCCCTTGGAACACAACCTGTCCAGCCAAAAATGTGCCTTTTGGAATAAGAACCTTTGCTGGACCCTTGTACTCTCCCCTGCAAGCGGCCACCCACGTCTTAATGAATGCCTGCAATTTATTATGAGGAATTTAATTTTCATCATCACATGCATAAAATGTACGTGCAGAAACACGATCCACTGTTAAATTGTTAAAACTGATTGAAAATTTGGAATATTGAACATGTACATTTTTGAAATTCAATGCTATTATTGTCTCTAGAAAACTCACCATTCCGGTATCATTGTCAGCATCGGGATTCGAACCGTCATCATTCCCATCATCGCTGCCGGAGTCGCCGCCACCAGCAACGGGAAGTTGTGGTAGAGGAGCGTCTATATCTCCACCGCCGGGAAGCTCTCTCATATTGCGTCCTTTGGAATCGCCGGCTTCAGGCTTAGCACCGAAGGCTGTGACATCGAATACTTTTCGGTTCGTAGTATCAGTGAGGCTCCGACGTGGTGCACCAACCCCAAAAAGATGTCCACGGGATGCACCATTGGCCGCGCAAGCGAGAAAAACAAAGCCTACGAGAAGAATAGCCTCCAATCTCCTTGCGGTGTCCATGTTTGGCGAGCTCAATCCCATAGACATCTTTCTATGTACTAGATTTTTATTTTACTTTTTATTTTATTTATTTATTATTATTATTATTATTATTTATTATTATTTTTTTGGAATGGCTAAGTAGGAATGCATCGTATACCATTTTAAAAGAATAGCTAGGCATTTATAGGCCCTCTCCCTCTTAATCTATCTTTAGAAGCGCCAACTGAAAGCTGACTAAAAATTTGAACACTCAAACAGTGAGACTATATTTAGTACGTGATGTTCCCAAATTTAGATATGTATTCTCTCAAAATAGCAAACAAAGACCAAGCTATTCGGTTGTGGTTGTTTTTCTTCGTTGCTAACAATTTATTCGGTTGTTAGGCCATAACAAAGAAACCAAACACTATTTGATGGTGCCTACACTGTTTATTAACCATACAACGCATGACGTGACTGCAACACCGGTACCATTTATGATTATCATATTTCAACTCCACAGAATAATTAATCATAATAATTCCATGCCAACATAAACGCATGAAAGAACAAAACACATACAAAGTATATATTGATCATATCTCTTAGTTGGACAATTTAACAAACTACATTATCAAAAATATTAATATTAATAATATCAATACGATGGATAGAGTCTCAGCTAATGACTATATCATTATGAATGCATGTTTTGTCCCCACAATGATGTAAAATGCATAGATTAATGTGATACCCTTTCATGCCTTATCCAAAATTTACCGATGCAAGTCAATCGCTTACTCTTGATCTTCTAAAATCGACTCAAGTGTATAAATAGGGATTTTTTTTTGTCAAGTCAATTGTATAAATAGTTAGCCTACCATAGTCGATCTACTCATTAATTTAATAAAATGATTTCGACTTTGATATAATGTATAGCTATAAGTTTTGACCAACTTGGTGTATTGACATTCCTATACAAAATGGGAAAGAATCATTGGGGTTTATGGGTTTAATATCTTTTATTCATTTAAATATATTTTTCGTTGTGCCAGATTGGTTATTGATTTGCTAAGTATTTTAGGATTTGGTGTCCTTAATTGTTTATATTTTCTTTAACACAAAAAAAAATTGTTTTCTCCTTGTAGAAGGTGGATTACGGTAGAAAGGCCGTTTTGTTTGTTTTGGTTGTGACATCAGCTATTCTAAAAGGGTGGAAAAACAAACGGCATAAAGGGAGAACTTGGAATGCAAGAAGATCTAGAGGCGTCTTTCATGTTTGCTAATTGAGTCTTCACATGAGTCAAAACACTTGGTCCATGTTTAAGTGTTATTTATCATTGTTTCATATGCATAACTTCTCTTGAGATCAGTACAGGAGTTGTGAAGAAATGAGAGCGATATTTGGTGATCGTTCAAGTGAAAGAGTTCAAGACGGAAGACAAACTTTGTATTAGCTTTTGTCTAATCATTGTAGCATTGTAGCCGAGCTACTGCTATTCAAGTTTGTAAAGAACATATCCTTCATCATAAGTTAATTCTTATTTTGGGTTCTCAAAAGTAAGAGCCCCGCAGTGTTTTTAATCTCATATTTGAGGTTTTCACTGTGTAACCAAAATATGGTGTTCTGTTTGTTAATTTTGGGTTCTACTGCCCAGTAAGGATTGAACCTTGCATTGCAATCCCCATTTACACATTTTGTCCTTGTATTTTCATAATGACATGCCAAACTATCGGAAGAATAGTACTGTAGCTCGTCTAATCTCATGACCAGTCCAGCGAAGACCTACTTACATTCAAAAGGACCAAATATGTGATGCAAATTAAGAAGTAACAGAATAAGGAATTTCTAAAAAGATCTGGTTCAGTGACTTGGGTTTCATACGATAGTTTCTGCTTCGAGAAAAAAGGCGAGAGACGTCTAGGGTTGGAAAGACAGAGGTTGGCGTTGAGGCCTATCAGGATGCACTCCCGCTTTGACGGCGGCTTCCTACCTCGTCGACGAGTGGTGGGTGTTGCCGGACGGGTTCCTGGGGCTTTAGGATTCTTCTTTTTCTCTGGTTTTAGGTGCTCTTGGTTGTGTATGCCTTTTCATCTATCTCAAACAGCGGTGTAGACGTTGGTGAAGGGTGCTCGGTTATCGGCGACGGGATGGTGTTCAGTGACCAGATCGTGGCGGCGGGAGGCCATAGATCGTATGGCACTGGTCTCTTTTCTGAGGCGTGTGGCTGGGTGGAGGATCTAGTGTTTGAAATGGATTCTCGAATTGATAGGAGGGCGGATTGGTTTCAGATCAATTTGGGATGGATTTGCACAATGGGTCGATAATGAGTTCAACCAAGGAGGATGGTGGTGGCCTGAGATCCCAAGCTGGTCATGGCAGAGTATATGGCTTGGGTGTCTTCGGTGGGGCGCGCTCACTTGGCAGCACTCATGGTGGTTTGCCGGCTGTCTATTGTCAATGGTGAGGAAGATGGAAGTGGTTCAATATAGCCCGGTACTTTATTTTATTAAGTTTTTATGTTTTGGTTTTTGGTTAGTTTCAATAAGTCCCTTCTCCATTGAGCTTGAGCGAGGGTTTCGGTGGTCTTCCCTATTGGTTGTGCCATTGTTATGGTGTCATCTCCAGGGATTAGCAGTTTTATTTTCGATGTTTTCTTGTTGTTAATGTAATGGGGAAGTGTCCTTGCACGTATACTGGCGGTATTGGTATATGGTGTGGAAGGGGATTAGTCTTTTCTTGAGGTTGGCTCTGTTTGGCTCCAGTTTTTTTTGCAGCTGGTCAACAATCTCTTTTCTGCACGGTCGTGCCTGCACCGTTCGGGCACGATCGTCGGGGATGTCTCTTGACCTGACTTCTTTTGAGCCATTGAGGACGAAGAGAGCACAACCTCGTCGCAGGATTCTTTGTGCTTGTTTGGCTCCAGTTTAATTGTAGCTGGTCAACAATCTCTTTTCTTGCGTGGGCGTGCCAGCACCGTTCGGGATTCTAATGGGCTCCACTGGGCCTCTGAGGGGCTTCGCGGAGACTCTGCCCGGATTCCCTCACTGGGCCTGCTTCTTGTTCCCTGTATGGGCCACTACATCAGCCCACACTGTCTGCCACTCTAAGGTTTCAGCCAAAAATACTTTTTAGGCTCAAACAGTTCCTCGTGGTGAGGACTTTGCTGCAATTTCTTTTTATCACACAATCGATACTCAATATTGTAGATTAAGCAGAGCGAAATCACCGGGAAGTATTGAGATCTTGCTAAAGCGTGACTTTAGCTTCACTAGGTTGCGAGGGCGTTACCCTGGCTTGGCTGGTTCTGTAACCGTTGTGATTGCGGTACTACAGTTAGCTCCTGAGGAGACTAGGACCGATGTACATTGACAGAGGGTTTTGTGGCACTGACAGTCGTCTCTTGAGAAGACTGGAACTGAAGTGTGATCATCGGTAAGAGAAAGAGAGGGGTTCTCCAGAGAGACCTGATAAGTCGTAGAGATTCTTTGATGAAAATGTGTGTCTCCAATGTTACTTCATCATAGCATGTGTATAGCCTACCAAGTCATAGTGGTTGGTCTTAAACAAATCATGATGGGTTAAGCACTTCAGCACTAATTGAATTGTTAGGTTTAAGCACTTAAGGAATCATGATGGGTTAAGCACTTAAGCATTAATGAAATTGTTAGGTTTAAGCACTTAAGGAATCATGGTGATGAGATTAACCATTTTGGGTTTAAACAGGCTCTAAGGATGTATTGGGACTCCTAGAAAAAATTGATCGGTTGTAGCCCGGAAGAAATAGAGATTTACATGGGTTAGAGTTGAGCCTCTATCGACCTCATGGTATCTATAACCGCCGGTTATATAATAGGGGTATGAGTAAGTGTTATTCTCTAGTTGGAGTATATCATCCCATCATTGTAATTTTTTGGATTAATGGAATAAAAAAATTAAAAACAAGTGACTTGGGTTTCAATTTTGGAGTGGTTCAGTGACAAGAGACTTCTCACCCACTAGATTTGGATAAGCAATATTTAAAGGTTTGGTTAGTTTAGATAAGGTCTTATCCAAGCAGTCCATTTTCTACTAGTCGTAGTGACAGGATAATTAGCATGTGACTTTTTGAGGGACCAATAGAGCAAACTTTGATTCATATAAATTCGAGAGAGAAGAGTGGATAATCAAATTTGTTATGAACATATGCGAAAACCAGAAACCAGTCGGCGTTTGACGGTTTTCACTTTACAATGATTTTGAACGGTGCAACTACCGTGGCACTTAGAATTGGATAAACACCCCGATTGAAAGAACCATGGGCTCCAATGAAAAAAAAGAAAAAGAAAAAAAAAAGAACCATGGGATCCAAGGAAAAAGCAACTAGGAAAGTGATCACGATGTACTGATATAGAATAATATCATCTGACGAATATTAGCAGTATCATTATTAAAAATTTATAATATTACATAAAAAGACACATAATTTAATTTAAAAAATATAACATATTCAGACAAATGATTTCACTTGTTATATAGAAATATAAAAAAAATGACCGATTTTAAAAATTCAAAACCAGAGACAAATGTGAACATGCGTCTTTGTAAGTTGGTATTACAATTGGTAGTAAAATGAGTCAATTGTCCAATACTTCCTTGCGCACCAACTGATAATTTTATTTATTCTGCACTTTATTTTTTGAGGGCAATAGAAGATTCTATTGACATAAAATCATACGACCTCACTTGGTCAAACTTGAGAGGTCCGAGGACCCCTCATATTGCAAATATGTGCCAAGATAACATAACTACAAACCAAAACGAAAACTTCAAAAAGACTAAAATTCTAAAGGAACTGTAGAAAAAGAAAATGTATAATTTGAAAAAACTCTCTGACCCTACACTGCTCTAAAATGGAATTAATGTCCTGAACAATATGACACCTAAAACCTTCTTGGTGTACTTCGCAACATTCAACATACCCATAGCAACATTTTAGGAACAAGTGCAGGACAAAGAGCAGGACAAACTACCGCCAAAAAACCCAAACTCAACAAAAGGGTGAGATAGTAGGGGAATTGGGCAAACCTAGGACCAATTCACTAGACTGCAACACTACAGCCCATAAAGGTAGAGGCCTAAAGGCCATTGCCCAAACCATACGTCCCCAACATCTAGTAGCCGAATCTCGCTAATCCGATAAGCCGCCTGCCATCGCCTAATCAATCCGGCAGCCTCCCCTGGCAGAAGACCATGGTGACCAAACCTATGCTAGTAGCCGCACTAGCAACACCAGGCCGACTTGGGTTGACTTCGATCGAACCAGCTACGTTGCTCATCAAGCAGAGGTACCCACTTCCAACTATGACGTTGTTGCTACCACCGCTGGTCTAAAAAGGGCCTTAGAACACCCTAAGAGTCGCCACACTGCACAAAAAGTGATTTGGGTCCAACTGCAGATGGAATACTAACGTTGCCAAGTACTCTCTTGCTTCTCTGACAGGAAGGAATAACGTCGCGGCATCCTGCAGTAAACTGAGATCCGTGGGGTTCGCCGCTACTTACTTCACGAAACCTAGGTTTTGGAATATTGCTCTACGAAGACCTGTGCCCTTAAAAATTCTCGACTCAATGAATTTTGTTTTTATTCTACTCTTTATTGATATAATGGATTAGGTCTCTTTTCCTGAAATTATTGCCTTGTAAACCTTGCATTTAGTCCGACATTGTCATAGTTGTATTGTTTTGCTTTTCTGTTCCAAAAAAAATCATTCCAAGAACCAAATTAAAGTAGAGTATTTAAATTAGTTTTGATTTAGATGATTGAATTCTAATCGGTTTTTCCTTTTTATAATGATTCTTATGTTCTTATATATCAATTAATAAGGAAAGTTACAACAGAACTTTTAGTGTGATACTTTTTATTTTATTACCGATAGTAAACAAGCAGACCTAAGAGACGATTGTTGTCGTGGAGCTAATAATCCTAATATCACTACATTTTTTTAAATTAAAAGAAAAAAAACCTTTGAAATTTGTAAATTAGGCGGTACCACTGCCCGGTGTGAAAAATATCCCCTCGGACGCCCGAATTCGTTAGTCACAAACGTCTCTGAAAGATAAGGCAAAAGCCAAACACGTCTCTCTTCTCCTCCACTATATATAAACCCGTGCCTTCCCTTATGTTTCCACGTCGCACTATAGACAATTCACAATTTCACACACAAGCTTAGGCTCCCTAATAGAAAGCACACTAGAAAAGACGAAGAAGAAAAAGCACAGTAGAAAAGAAGAAGAAGAAGAGCGAGCTTGCAAGTTGCAATTCAATCATGGCGAATCGCGCTAAGCTGACTCGAATACCGAGCATGAGAGATCGCGTGGAGGACACTCTCTCCGCTCACCGCAATGAAATCGTTGCGCTTCTCTCCAGGTTAGCTCGCTTTACTCAATTTTGTTTCAGTCGAAAAATCTGAGAGGTTACTGAGTTGCGGTGCGGTTAGGTTACAGTTTTCGCTTGGTTTTGAAGGTATGTGGCTCAAGGAAAAGGGATACTGCAACCGCATGACCTGATCGATGAGCTTGAGAAAGTGATCACTGATGACAAAGCGAGGCTGAAGCTCAGCGAAGGTCCTTTTAGTGAAGTCCTCAAGTCGGCACAGGTTTGTTCTAGTTCATGTTACTTTCCTTAGTTCAAATCCGTAGAAGTGTTATCATTATCAATTGCTGTACTGATTATATGTCTACGTGATGTTAGTGAAGAACGCTTGGTCATTTTCAATCATTCTGTATTTATGAGTTGATGCTTTCTGTTTATCTATTTCCTTGTGATCAGTCTGATATTGACTAGATAATCGGTTTGCTTAGCTAAATTTGAACCAACTCCTCTCTGAGGCTAAAATTAGTGCTTGCTCTAGTTACGGCAATTTAATTCGTCCTCCAATTGATCTTTTGGTGATTCAGATAATTTTGAAGAGGAACTGTGATATTGCAGTTGTCGAGTGGTACAACTTGTTCTACTATTTGCTCATTAGAGAACAAAATAAATGAATTGCATGAAGATATAGTTTCAGATACTGCTTGTTCCATCCTTGGAAATTTTAGAATTTAGGTGGGGACTGCGGGTGAACGTCAGTTCTGTTCTATCCTTGTATGGATCTATCATGCAAATTAGCTTTCCATGAATTAACAGAGATTCTGGTGGTATTCTGGTGTCAGGAAGCCATTATTCATCCTCCATTTGTGGCTCTAGCAGTTCGTCCAAGGCCAGGTGTGTGGGAATTCGTTCGTGTTAATGTAGACGAGCTGACCGTGGAACAATTGAGTGTTTCTGAATATCTTGGCTTTAAAGAAGAACTTGTGGATGGGAAGTAAGTAAATTCCTGAAGTGAAATATCTACTTTCTTGTATAAAATACATCATGTCTAACAGAAATTTCTTCCTGTTGATGTTTAGGTCTAATGACAGATTTGTGCTTGAGCTCGATTTTGAGCCATTCAACGCTAATTTTCCTCGTCCCACCCGGTCATCATCCATTGGGAATGGCGTTCAATTCCTCAACCGCCACCTTTCTTCAATTATGTTCCGTAACAAAGACTGTTTGGAGCCATTACTGGATTTCCTTAGAGCACACACATATAAAGGGCATGTAAGTTGTTGAGCAAGGTTTTTTTGAAAGAGAATTATTATTTCAGTCTCTTTACTAGGGATTACCGGATAAGTAGTTTAATTTTGGTGAAGTTTACGTAATATCTATTTCAAATCTGATAGTTGGAAAGTAAAGTTATCATATCTATCATTTGTTTATTTTCTTCAGTTTGTAACCTTCTTCTACTTGTTATGAGTTTTGCATTCCTAGTACATGTCTTATAACTTACCCTAGGCATAAAACGCCTGTAATAAAAGACTGATGAAATTATTCTGTGTTTTTGTGTGATTACTTCTTTGATCTAGTTAAATTAATGCAAAAAGATATTTGCAGGCGCTGATGTTGAATGATCGGATACAGAGCATACCCAAGCTTCAGGCAGCTTTGGTTAAGGCCGAGGATAATCTTTCTAAACTTCCATCTGAGACACCCTATTCTGAGTTTGAATATGTGTAAGCTTATATACAGAGAGACAACAACCACACATTTACACACGTTTATGTGTTAATGACTACTTTCTTTCTCTCTGCAACTGCCACACCCAACTTGATATCGTACGTGGTTCTTCTTTTATGTAGATTACAAGGATTGGGTTTTGAGCGAGGTTGGGGAGACACTGCAGAACACGTATTGGAGATGATGCATCTTCTCCTAGATATCCTACAGGCTCCTGATCCTACTACCTTGGAGACATTTCTAGGGAGAGTACCAATGGTTTTTAATGTTGTCATTTTGTCTCCACATGGATACTTTGGGCAAGCAAATGTCTTAGGCTTACCCGACACTGGTGGGCAGGTATTACTTCTCATTTTTCTTTTTAAATAAGTTAGCAGTATTCAAAAATGTGTATACTTATTGTATATCGGTTTTTCCTTGTCCTTTTCACTTCCTCTTTATACATCTAATTCAGGTTTACCATAATGTTCTGTATATGAGCATTAAGATGTCAGTCGTCAATGTAATTGTTAGAATAAGAACTACTTATATGATTTCTATGCAGGTTGTCTATATACTGGACCAAGTGCGTGCTCTCGAGAATGAAATGCTTCAAAGAATTAAGAGGCAAGGATTAAACTTCACTCCAAGAATCCTTATTGTAAGTGTCTTTCTCATTGATGCAAGAATATAGATGTTAGCTAATATCTGTAGACTTGATGGATGTTTTTGCTGCTGGTCCTAGGTAACCAGGCTAATACCTGATGCCAAGGGAACTACATGCAACCAGCGGCTAGAAAGAGTCACTGGAACAGAGCACAGCCATATTTTGCGAGTTCCTTTCAGATCAGAGAATGGAATTCTTCGTAAATGGATATCAAGGTTTGATGTATGGCCTTATTTGGAGACCTTTGCTGAGGTAAAGATGTACACACTCTGGTTCTTCTACCCATTACAAATAATGCTTTCGAATTAATGCTTCACCTCCAGCAGGAAACAATATATGTGGGATGGCTTTTTTATTTTGATACTAAATGATGTAGATTTTAATCTCCAGAGGGTAGGAAGGGCATCTTATATGTTCAATAAGATTAATTTCCATTATCCTCTTTAAATTAGCTAGGAAAACTACCAATGTATTCTTTTTGTGAAGTATCCATCTTAATTCAATGATTTTACTTGTACAGAGCAATACTATCATAGCAAATTAATCCATGTGATTTCACTGCTGCCACTGGCACTAGCCATTTCGCTTTCCATCAACACTTTCCTTTATCATGAAGATAGCACATGACTTTGTCTAGTCATTGTGTATTTAGAATCATATAGAATGATATTGTCTTCTATGTTCTAATAATTTCATGCTTTCTTATTGTTTTGCATGTTGCCAGGATGTTGCAGGTGAAATTACTGCCGAGTTACAGGGACATCCAGATTTTATTATTGGAAATTACAGTGATGGAAATCTTGTTGCCTCTTTGTTGGCTTATAAAATGGGGGTTACACAGGTTTGATATTTCTTATCAGCTGCAAGGTTCATCATATTGTCCAAAAAGAATGTTATCTGACTATTTTAGTTTTGACATGTGCAGTGCACCATCGCACATGCTTTGGAGAAAACAAAATATCCGGATTCAGATATCTACTGGAAAAAATACGATGAGAAATATCACTTCTCATGTCAATTCACAGCTGACCTTATAGCCATGAACAATGCAGATTTTATAATCACCAGCACATACCAAGAGATAGCGGGAACGTAAGTCTTTTCCTTTTGTCATTATTTTTTTATGTGGGATGTGATATAATGTTGATGTTCTTATCTCCCTCTCTGCATGTCCCATTGTTGGTTCTGTTCAGCCTTGTTTAGTTTGGTATATTGGCCATGCAAAGTACACTCTATTTGCGTGTGTTTGTGCGCATTTCCTTTTAATTTTAATTTTTATCTTTTTTTTTAATAAGATAAAAAGGTTATTCACGGTCTCCCATCTCATTTGAGCATCAATAGTGCATTTGAAAAATGGGATGCATCTACTTCTCCAAATTCATCTGCCTTTTTCTTGTTGTAGTGATGTTAATATCCGTGGTTGCTTGTCCATTCTTTCAGGAAGAATACTGTTGGACAGTATGAGAGCCATAGCTCTTTCACTCTTCCAGGGCTGTACCGTGTTGTTCATGGCATTAATGTTTTTGATCCAAAGTTCAATATTGTGTCTCCTGGAGCTGATATGAGCATTTATTTCCCTTACTTTGAAAAGGAAAAGAGACTTACATCCCTCCATGGTTCCATTGAGAAGTTGCTTTATGATCCTGAGCAGAATGATGAGCACATGTGAGTTCTTTCATAGGGTATCAAATGTGGGAATGCAAATAATTTGTTGCAGTCACCTTATAACTTTTCTTCTTTATTGGTCCAGTGGTCTTCTCAAGGATCGATCAAAGCCCATCTTATTTTCCATGGCAAGGCTGGACCAGGTGAAAAACATGACCGGTTTGGTTGAGTCCTATGGTAAGAATGCCAAACTAAGGGAACTAGTAAACCTTGTCTTGGTGGCTGGTTACAATGATGTGAAGAAGTCAAAAGATAGGGAAGAGATTGCTGAGATTGAAAAGATGCATGCTCTCATTATGGAGTACAACTTGAATGGTCAATTTCGATGGATATCTTCCCAAACTAACCGAGCACGTAATGGTGAGCTATATCGTTACATTGCAGATACTGGAGGTGCTTTTGTTCAGGTATATGGCCCGTCAGTTTTCCTTCATATAAATCTACTGGGGCACTCTAATTTATTTTGCTTAATTTGTAATCGCAGCCTGCACTTTATGAAGCTTTTGGACTCACAGTTGTGGAGGCCATGACTTGTGGCCTTCCGACATTTGCCACAATCCATGGTGGTCCTGCAGAGATCATTGAGCACGGTATATCTGGATTTCATATCGACCCTTATCACTCTGAACAGATGGCTGCAATTATGGCTGATTTCTTTCAACGTAGTAAGGAGGATCCTAGCTACTGGAAGAAAATTGCAGATGGGGGCCTGAAAAGAATTTTTGAAAGGTTTGTAACTTTCTGAAGTTATGGAAATATACTTCTCAACTTTTTGTTACTTGAAGTTGAGCGAAACCTCTGTAACTTTGTAGGTACACATGGAACATTTATTCTGAAAGGCTAATGACGTTGGCCGGTGTTTACGGTTTCTGGAAGTATGTGTCAAAGCTTGATAGGCTTGAGACCAGGCGATATCTCGAGATGTTCTACATTCTGAAGTTCCGCGATTTGGTGAGTAATACAAGATATAATCATATTGGAGTGTTTAATACATAAAATTCGACAGGATTAATTACACTTTGTGCTCAGACTCAAAGTTATATCCTTCTCATAATAAGTGCATGCATTGTTTCAGGTTAAAACTGTTCCTGAGGCAAGAGATGATCCACATTAAGGCATTAAGCTACAATTGAGCCTCCTGTAACTCGATGACTTCCGTCTTCCACAAGGTCATGGTTGTACAAATGAAATAAAGTTACCCTTGTGTGTGCGATGTAAAACTGTATCCAAGCTCTTATGAAGCCTTTTTATTTTAACACGTTCCAGTAAATTTGTAATGAAACTCTTGATACATGCCAAAAGGAAATTGTTTTACAATATTCTTCAGGACAGGAAATCCTGTCATGGATGATAGGCGTGGTCCAATTGAGTTGGAATGTCATTTGGTCCCTTTTGGTACTCTTTCTTCTGAATTCGAACCGTATCCCCACCACACTAGGATTGAGATTGGAAACTATGTGGCGAAGAGCATGTGAGTATCTCCCACTGTCAGATATGACAGGCCAGAGACCAGGCGTAGCCATTTTGTTTTCGCGCCTAAACACACCCTATTCAGACACTACTGACAAGCCTGCGTAGAGACATAGCAGCTTTTTTGACTATACAGCACAACCCCAGCAGCTATCACATGGCACCACAAAATCTTTCTTTTTCTTGATCTCTCTCCCTTCCATGTCTCTTTTCCACGCTCTTTTCAACGGTCAAATTCTCGTTAACCACCAACGGTAAATTATTTAATCCTAACATTATCCACTGGCACCCAATCTTACTGTTCATAACAATGTTGCTCTTATTGAATCACAACTAGAATTCGTAGTCATGTGGTTTTGAAACACAAGTCTTTCTAGGGTTAACCCAAATGGGATTACGGAGAAAAATCTACATTAGAATTAGACTAAGTTGATAGTTCGATTATAGTGTAGGATCTCAAGTATGAAATATTACTGAAATTATGAAATACTGCTGATTACAATTTGCTACAATGTTGTTCTTATTGAATCACAACTAGAATTCGTAGTCATGTGGTTTTGAAACACAAGTCTTTCTAGGGTTACCCAAATGGGATTACGGAGAAAAAATTTACATTAGAATTAGACTATGTTGATAGTTCGATTATAGTGTAGGATCTCAAGTATGAAATATTACTGAAATTATGAAATACTGCTGATTACAATTTGCTACAATGTACTCATGTAGCCTTTGGATTCTACCATTTTCAGCTCTTCCTAGGGCAGAACATCCGACATTTAATATTACTGTAATTCCATCTCTATGGACCCTAATCGAACCAGGCAATAGGGAGTTAAACAGTGGAGGACAAATTAGACCAACAAGCATCCATTAGAATAGTAGTAGAGACATAAGCAACCCCAATGGCCATTCATAGAGCCCACAAACTTTTACACAAATAATAAACACCGTTACTGGCACGAAACTTTCTCTCGCCAAGGATCATAAGCCCCGAGCTATTAATAATCATATTAACCCTAATACAATATTGAGCCATGGCCATCATCTTCATCATCTAGACCTTGACCACTGTGCTTCGTAGTTCGGGGCCTGGCTGGACCCTCTTGCTCTCGGCCCTATCACCACGTGCACTTTGCATCCAAAAACAAAAAAGAAGCGCATAATAATATTCAACCAGACACCTAACAAGTTGGAGAGAATCTCAAACAATGAATCTGGGTCTCTCTTTAGAAGTTTAGAGTTGGCCAAAGGAGTGAGCAAGATAGGCTAGTGCTCCTACAAGGGGTGCGTTAATGTAAGTGGCCGGCTCCGACTGCTCGTAATCGGACCGGTCATCGGGGAATCTGTCGTTCTGGTCGGGCCCACCAATCACAGCACCCACTAAGATATTGGGGTTGGGAGACTGGGACTTCATCACACTGAAGCCTGAGGAGCACTGGATCTTGGCCGGGTGTGAGGCCATGCAGGGTAGTGATGAGCCCCTGTGGTGGATCCTCTGTGGGTACCTTGGGCCATACCCCACCATGTAGGACATCTTCATGGGGTTGTCTCCTAGTAGATAGTCCACCTGATAAATTTAAGAAAAATATTTAAAAGACTAAACACGATTAATTAAGAGAATAATGGTCCTTAGTTAGTTAATGAGTTATGTGACCTGTCTTTTGGCAATGGCTTTGAGTCTCTTTGGGGTGACAGTGGCTCCACCACAGTTAACCACCTGGTGCGAAGAGGTTAAGTACTTGGCATAGGCCAAGATCATGAAGGAAGTAGAGGTCACGTATTGCATGTTGCTATCGTTCATTTTGAACAAAAGACCACCTGCAACAAAAAACCAACACCGTTAACTAGCCGTTACAAACAAAAGGACCACTGGAATATCACATTCTTAAAGACAGAGATAGGGACCTGGGGTGTATTGAGTTGATGAAGAGCCTGGTAGGATGGAGCAGATGAAATTATCAGAATGCCCTTTGTATTCGTGGAGGGCTGGTAGCTTCTGGACCAGGAATGCCTGTAAAAAAGTCACGTTTTCATATCAGACTGGTATAACATGAAGGCTGAGCATGAGAGAAATCAAATTCTGAGAAATTTGGACCTTGGAGAGAAGAATTCTTGCTCCAACATGCTTGTTATCCCATCCGAATGTGTTATCGAACTGCGCAGCGCCGAGAATCTGGCCATTAGTTTGAATGTAGCCAAGGTAGGTTGGGTTCTTGGTGGCCTTGTGTAGCCAAGCAGCTCCCCACAATAATTCGTCCTAGCATTATTGAAACAGAACAAAGATAATAGCTTTAGCCACTGTCTAGAGAAATAACTATACTTGAGAACTTGAAAAGTGGATTAAAGCTTTACCTGATATCCGGAGTAGTCACAATAGAATGGGCACACATATTTCTTCAATCCAGTGCTGTAGGCCCCCCTGTGCTTATCAGCAAACTCAAACACCTAGTAGACCCAGAGGCAAAAGCAGTCAGAAATCAAATACCCTGTTTTTGTTTGAAATATAGAGTTTTGGGCTTGGTTCTTTATCTTTGCTTACCCAAAACTCTATATTGTTTGAAATATAGAGTTTTGGGCTTCGTTCTTTATCTTTGCTTACCCTCATAGCCCTCCTGACCAAAAGCTTGGAGTAAACAGGGTCACTTCTCCTGAAGACCAATGAAGCAGCTGCAAAAGCAGCAGCAGTTTCACCTGCTACTTCAGAACCAGGGGTATTTGCGTCAATCTTGTAAACACTTCTTGGGGTGTCCATGTCCTCTGGTCTCTCCCAACAAGCATGGTCACTGTTAGCATCTCCAACCTGCCAAACCCCCATAATCAACCTCAGCACTCAAATTTTGCTCATTTCTGAAATATGAACAATGCAGAGCAAAAGTAATACAAACCTGGACATAAATGGTGCCTGGGTGGGCTGTTGCTTTGAGAAGGTAGTCGGTGGCCCAACGAATGGCTTCTTTAGCGTTCTGCAACTCACCCTTCATCAACCCACCAAATTCAATCACACTCCATGAAAGCATGGTGGTGGTGAAAGCCATGGGGAACCCAAACTTGACATTGTCCCCAGCATCATAGTACCCTCCAACCAAATCAACCTGCATTGCACAAATCACAAACTAAATGAGCAAAATCTCACTTCAAATTCCAAAGCCAAAAACCAGAAAGAAACACAATGTGGACTTTATTGGGTTTTATGTGGATTTTTTGCTTACATGCAAGGCTGAGCCATCTGAGAGACCAGAGTCTCTCCTCCAGTTAAGCCTCTGGTTAGGAGGGAGCCTCCCAGACCTCTGCCCTTCAAAGAAGAGGATTGACTTGGTGAGGGCATCTTTGTAATTGTGACTGGCGACGCGGGGATGGTGGCGGTGGCGGTGGACTGGGTTGTGGTAATGGCCAGGAATGGTGGCATTGCAAAGAAGGAGGGTGGTGAAAATGCAAGACAGTAGGAGGCCAAGTGTGAAAGAGCAACAAAAGGAAGCCATTTTGGGTGCCCCAAAGTAATGAAAACCCAACCAGCCAACCAACAACTGCCAAAGCTTTAAGCCTAGAGTGGTGAGGAGAAAGCAGAGACCTATCACTGTATTTATATACTGCAACGCTGCAATTGCTACTGCCTCTGTACCTCTTTAACATGCTTTCTCGTATAAAGAAGTATTAATTTAAGCCCGCATCCTCCAATCAAGGCTTGCCTTTTGTTATTTGATTTGAATTATGTTCACAGTGAGACACTTGTCACACTGTTTTTGGTTCCTTGTGCATTCCCCTTTTGATATGTGGTGTTAATCTCTCTCCTGATAGTGAGTACAGAAATGACAATTCTGAGTCCTCACATGGTTACTTGCACTCCTATAACATTTTTAGTAGTTGCATCAGAAAAAATTTACTCTGACATGTTTGCTCATTGCAATGACAAGTATCTTTGCTTCGTTTTAGTTGCAAAACCTCTTGTTTAGCCCAGAGTTTCAATATTCCCATATACCAGAAAACACATTTTTTTTTTTTGGACATTTGTAGTTGTTTGAAAATTTTTCACTTTAAAATTATAAGGTATTTATGTTTCAGTTATTAAGTTGCATTGTATGTTAGTCGGAAACGGTTAAAGTTGAACTCTTCCTTTTTCTTATACCTTTTTCTTTTCTGGACGCCTACTCTAGGAATGTTCTTTAGAGCAAGTTCACCCGTTGAGGAGGTTACTAGGTCAATACTATTCACTATTTTTTTGTCTTTCATTTCCATAATCTAGGTTACTGGGTCAGATACTATTCACAAAGGTCACTGAATGTCAGTTTGCAAGTCACGAAATTAACCTAAAAAGTGATCTATAGTGACTTTTTGTGAACAAGATCTGACCCAGTGACCTAGATAGTAAAAATAAAAGGCAAAAAGGCAATATATAGTATTAACCAAGTGACCTCAATTGGTGAACTTGCTACATATGACTGATTGACTGAGGTTGCTTATTTACGCTTTGGAACGGATCTTCTGGAGGAGCTGTTGCCCATAATCTGAGACAGATAAACGCAAAAACTGAAGGTCAGTCAGAGAAAGGCGATGAACATATAAAGATGGGTTCAAAATATATGAAAGGCAAATTTGCTGTCGGACATAAACGTGGGTTTGCTCCTGAAAATCTTTGAGTTCTGTGATTGAGTCACAAGACGGTCAAGAAAGGACCATGCAAAACTAGAGCTCAGGAATGGAGCACTTGAATCTCAGACCAAAAAGGAATGGAGCACTTCAATCAAGAAGTATGGATAAGCCAAATTATTTCTGGGTTATAATCCCCCCATTCACATAATACCAGAAAAACCGTATCACTTCAAATCATGCACACAAAAAATTATGGTTCTTACTGTACTAGTAGGTCCAGTTCCATTTCCATATTGTAGTGATATGCACCGAATAAAGCCTTAACGATTTTAGAGCTGAATAATTAGCACAAGGGGCCCTATGTTTTTGTATTGTAGAAAGGATACATAGTTACTAGGGGCAGCTCGTAGAGTCATATATAGCCAAATGAGGCAACCGTTCGCGACTAAGAACTTCTTTAGTTACCAAGTTCTTACTCTTACATATAATGCTAGTAGAAATCTTGCACTTTTTTCAGTCTTCATGTATCTAATACCTTTGTAGCATTATTTAGTGGGGAATATTAGCCTCCGCTTTGGAATACAAGATAGGAGCAAAGAGGACCCAAGGCATGTTACTTACGAAACTGGTCATTATATACTTGGTTTTATACATAGAAAGGACCAAGGAATAAAAAGCAGCACCCGAAAACAGGGATCGAGGGGAGGAAGTTGTGCATTATTAAACCCCAATGCCTCTTTTATTAATAATGGAAAACTATGGATTATAATCATTCCTGGATTGAAGTTGTGGCGAGAAAGCGATGGCCCTTCAATCTTTGACCCTAGACCATGTTTGTGAAAATGGCCTATTCAGATCATCATGTGCTCCTCTGGGTACGTGGTGCCCAGCTCCCACATGCTAAGAAAGCAAAGAAAGCATTCATTCATGTTCTTCTTCAAGAGGCCTCTCTGTAAAAGATGAACTAGTTTATAAAGCAGACAATGACAACCTGCATTTGCTTATCTGCATTATGCGATCAAATTTATTCCGATGGAGGAATGTGTTTTAGGAACTTATTCTGGTCTTAACATAAACAACATTCTCCTGCATTAGATTAATTAATACATTTCATGTGCTCTAAATCCAAACGTGCATGTGTATAAACATAAGTTTAAGGCTTCATGAGTTCGTCGATAAAGTAGAGCATGTTGTAACCCTTCTCATCATTGCAACCCCTTTCCGAACTTTTAGGTGTCCAAATCTGATGTCCCATATGCTCTTCTCAGTTTCTTTCATTATTTCAGGTTTGCATCCCGCCATTTCTGGTTTTGTTGCAGAGCTCGCCATGATTATTCACGGACTGAGTGACTACATATAGTGATTAAAGGGGTGACAAAATTATTACACAAATATGGAATTCATTTCAATCCCTACGTACGCGGGCATAATTTTCACTTCCCGAATAAAAATTCTACAAAGTATTATAACCGTATTCATTTTCAATTTCGAAAATGTACCTAAAATTCTATCCGAGTAGGGGCGTAGGGCACTTCTTACCCTGTCAATCATGCACCTTAATTATCATATAATTGCTAATTATTTAAGAATAGGGCACTTCTTAACCATGTTGGTACCGGAAATTGAGTGTCGCCGCCGGCATTATGTTAAACCAGCAAAGTTCGGAACTCCGGTAGAATTGAGCCACTCATTTCCTTGTATAAACGCCCCAACCGTGAACTGACTGGCCACCGTGGAGCTATTAATAACTCGATAACCCGGCCACGTCACCCTGGCGCTCCTATCCGACCCGTTTCCCCGGTTCAAATACTCCCCATAATACAACGTGCTCAGCGCAAACGTGCCATTCCACTCCAGCCAGCCGGCGGGGTCCACCACGTCGTCGATACTCGACCTCAGATAAACGGTGCGGGAGTACTCCTTCCACGGACGGCCCAGATACGTCTTGAACGTGGACTTGACCGGAATGAGGTCAGACGCGGCGGTGACCTTGCAGTTGAGGATGGCGATTCCGGTGTTCTGGTTGGGATCCTCGCGGCCCTGGGCGGTGAAGATGTTCTTCTGGTTCTCGTTGGGCTTTCGCGCGTAGAGGTTGCAGTTCTGGAAGACGACGGCAGCGTTGCCGAAGATGAAGTCGACGGTGCCGTAGACGTCGCATTCGCGGTAGAACTGGCGGAGGGAGTGGACGTAGAGAGTGTCTTGGTAGCCGACGAAGCTGCATTGGTAGAAGACGGAGAGGTCCGAGCCGGAGCGGAGGGCTACAGCTTGGTGCTTGCTTGGTCCGGCTGAGTTCTCGAAGGTTATGGCTTTGGCTATGAACCCTCCTCCGACCACGGCTGCCAAAAAAAAATTACAATATGGTCAGTTGGGTTTGATCACATAATAAATGGGCCACTAGAACGCTGAAGCCCAACAATGAATGAAAAGTTATCTAGTGAACACATCTATGCCTATGTTTTGTGAATCACAGCCCATGCAACTTGGTCTGTGGCCCAGAGGAAAGCCCATTCAAGTATGAAAGTGCCTTGCGAGTTCCGAATATATATTCAGAAGTCGGTAAGCTTGATTACTTTATCAGAAGTTCAAATTTGGGTCAACTGATTTGTGCAACAAAGCTTGAGTTTAAGGGTTTAGGGTTTAGCTCAGCTCGGCTCATGTAGAATATTATCAACTTAAGAGACAAATTTGCTTTGTCTCGGACCAACTACTAACTATATGTTTACGAGTTTTTTTTTTTTTTTTTAAATGATGTTTACGAGTTTTATGAGTTTAGGATCTTTTTAACGAGCTTAATCTGTTTTTTAAACTCAGCTTGTTGTTTATAGGAACAAATAAGTGAGATTCTTTGACAACTGACAACTGTTTGGGAGTTCTTGCATGTGACCCTTCGTCTAAAGAAGTACTGTTTTGTCAAAAACCACGAGACTGAATTATGCTGCAAGTGCCGGAAACAAACAAAACCAGAACTATTAGGATTAAAAACAAAGATTCTGTACAATGTCCAGTTAGTCTATAATCAAGAGTAGGTAAATGATTGTCTTCATTGAAATTTGGAAATTATTGTTTTTGCTCTCAATAGTAGTTAAGCAGTAAGAACTGTATTATGCACACAAAATCAGAAAGGAAAGGGCACCCGTGTTTTCCAAACCCTAATCTGGTCTTTTGGGTTTGTCATACGGGCACGATTGAAGCATTATGATGCTGTCTTTTGTTTTTTTTCAGAACAAGAAATGTATAGTCTGCAGATCAAATCATTACGAAAATGTGTGAAGATAGAGGACGAAGTCAAGTGAAGAACATGTATGGTTCAACCTAAAAATGATTGGAAAGGGGAATGGGACCGATATATCATTGTATCTACATGAGAGGAGACGAAATCAAGTAAGGCAGTCAAGCTAGTTTTATGAGTTTATGAGACCCACCTACCATGTGTAGTGCCAATTATGATTTCAATTTTATTAGTCTAAAAATGTAAGGTTATAATTGACATAAGATAGAAAAGTATTTTAAGATGTTAGATTATCTAACATATATTTTTTTATTAAATTTATCTTTGTACACGTTTGTTTTTATCAATGAAAAATAATAGAATTACTGAAAAATTTAGATACAACATCTAATATTAATACGATGGAGGTGTAAATTTACAACATAAGTTAGAAAATAGATAACGAATATACTAAAGGTGGGTGGAGAGTTGGCTTCGAATTAAGTAAATTAGATTGGTGAATAAATTCCCTCCAAATTAGTATCTTGCAGATCAAATGTTTTTTCGTTCTTGTGTTACCGACACAACCTTCTCCACAATCTACGGGTGAATATTTAATTAATCGATTAAGGATCAATCACTTGTTGTGCCATGATTCCGGCAAATGCTTTATGAATTATGGACATCCCAATTCACTTTTTTTGCCAATTTCTTCTAGTTGTGGGGTATCTAAAACTCAATTTGACACCTATGCGAGAAGAGCTTACGAACTTAAAACGTTATAATTACATAAAGGAATCTTATTAGGAGATCTTTAATTAAGAGGCAATTGATAAAGCTAATCAATCAAAGCACAAGTATGTTGACTTGTTTATATTGAACGTATTCAATTTATTGCATCATTATCGACTCTTTGGGGTTGTTGGTATCTTTCTATATAGAGTTATAGACACACATGTATATCGTAAATGGTCCTACAAGTATATTTGATGCATAATATTGCTCACTCGTCCAAGATCACATGCACCGTGGGACAACCCTAACCTTCACGAGCGTATCAAACAGTTTGAAAGATTTGAAGGATGTTTGCCATTCATAATGTTCTACTTTCTTTTGGTTTTTGGTGAGATAAAGGTTTAAAAATTCACCAGCCAAAGATAGACAAGCAAGTAATGGAAAATATAGATATAGTAGAGAAGATATTAAACTCACCGACGGTGGCCGATCGGAAAGTAGTCCAGCCGTCGACAACGTTCCTACTCGCTTTCACAACCGTCTTTCCAATCCCATCTCCCAAAAACATCAGATTCTTCTTCTTGCTCACGACCTCTACATTCTCAAAGTACGCACCAGCTTTTATGTATATGACAAACCTGCATATAATACATCCAACGAACCCAATTAATATTCCACTTCAACCACATTAATGTGTACTTATTTATAGTATACCTGTATACGTATCAATTGGTAAACAAAGTACTTATTTGGCTAAGAAGTTTACCTGGTTGCGCTCGAATTTGGAGCCGCAGCCACTGCGTCGGTGATGGTGGTGAAGTTTCCGCTACCGTCTTTCGCCACCACCAGATTATACTGGGTCTGATTTGCCGAACTAGTCTGCAACAGTTTTTGAGCTTTGGATCCGACCCATGTAGGGAACCCCTTTTTCATGGGTCCGTACTCGTCAGTCTCACGTTCAACCACTCCCGGAATCTTCTTGAGCATCACAAGGGCATTGCTAATGTGCTTGCAGGTAGTATTCAATCTGCTTTCCAATTCATCCTTCACAGCTTTCGCCGTACTACTGCTGGAATCAAACCCTTCGAGACACGTGTACTGGTTCGTCATTGCGGCGCTGAGCAGCGTCCTCAAGTGGTTGTAGTGCTTGGCCGCCGGCGACTTCTTGGAGTTGAGTTCCGACATGACAGCCTTGAGCTCGGCAATGGTGTTGTCGAAGAGCTCGAGACAGTCGTCTAGAGCTTGCTGCTGACCGGCGGCGAGCTTGGTCTTGGTGTGCTTTTTGATGCCGGTGCAGTTGGAGTTCGAGGCTATGACCTCGTACATGGTCTCGTTGACGGTGGAGGATATGATTTCCGGGACTGATTTCGAGCTCAGGTTCGGGAATGAGGTCAGGGTCGAGACGCAGAGATCTTTGTAGAGTGTGTTTTGGCATGTTGAGTGGGCTACTTGGTTGTGCTTCTGGACATGGATGATAAATTCTTTTGTGGGTTTGGGGCTATTTGTGAAGTGGCTTTGTGAAAAGAATAGGATGAGGATGAAGGCTGAAGTTGGAAGCAATGATAGCAAGAGCTTTGTTCTCCTTCTTAGACTATACATAGCTGTGACTTTGTGCTTGTGAGATGGAGAAATGTGCGAGGATAAGGAATGTGAGTAATGAGTATATATAGGATAGTTGATGATGAGTGTAAAAATGAGCAGTAAATAATTTAGTTTCTGGGCTATTGGTTAGATTCTATTAGATTTTCTTTTGGGTTATGTAGATTCCTTGCCTAAGTTAGTAATGAATATAGCCAGCTAGCACAAGTCAATAACCCACATGACCTCTATTTTCCAGATTTGGCTACAAGAACGAGTATTATCACGAGTTCTTTTACTATATTCACTACTTTCGCTTTTGCTCGCGAAGTTTACGTGAGTGTTAGGTTTGATCATTTGGTTGCAAAAGGACTTAAAGAGAGGCCTCTGTTAAAAAACTGAAATAGCAGGGTGTGTAAAGACTAAAGAGAGTCTAGAGAGTAGAGATAGTTACTGGACCGGGTTGCTATTCCTTCAGATTTTCATGATTGAGCCGGTTTAGGTTTGAAGTTACAGGCCTATGTTACATGTTGCACTCATGCTCTCTGTTTTCTACTCTGTTTTGCTTTAGTATCTTTGCACACCCCTTCAATGATTTAATTTGATAACGAACCATTAAAAATATTACAATCTATCCTAGAAGCTTAATTTGCTATATCATTTGATAAAATACAAAAAGCCAACTGATGCTTCTGCGTGTAAATGTTTGATCACAATAAAGATTGGAGTCAGCAAGAAGCATATATATATATATATATATATATATATATATATATATATATATATATAGTGCTGAAGCAATCATTCTCAGAACATTTCTTCATTTCTTGCTCTATCTGACTCTATATATCGTTCGAGTCTAATGTAAACTGATCAAATTATCATTCACTAGCCAATCTTAGGGTATAAGCATGGATCACAGATAATATATATACAGAAGGTTTTAGAGAGGCCCTTCTTAAACTTGAAATTTAAAGATATTTTTATGTTTAGCATGTAGTTTAAATTATTAAACTACTAACAAAAAATTTTAGCAAAAATCAAAAACGTTTTAACTATTTCATTAGCACGGTCTTCATTCTAATTTTATTTAAGAGACTATATTTGTCTAGACATTTTCAATGATCAAATACTTATTAATTTGGTTGATTTTTTTTAGATACAATTCATACATAAGAATTTAAAGGATTAATGATTGAAATCATTAAATTAAATACTATATTTAGTGAGGAATAGTAAAAAGTCTCGAACTTTAAAAGTAAGGAGGTCTATGCATTAAAAGTTAATTGGGTTTGGTGACGTAACATAACAGCTTTTCGGTTTACATTATAATCAATGCATGCTCTTTGATTGACCATAGTTCATGCATTATGATAATCGATCGTAGGTTTCATGTCTCCTATTTCTTCAAACGTAGTTTTTGGTCTCTCTTCCGCATCGTATAAAGTAGAGTGGCAATAGAGTTCGATCTGTATTATCGGAGCGTAGATCGAAGAAGGCATGAAGCCATGAAGGAAAGCCTCAACTCCCTTAAAAATTGCATGTGCGCATTGATTATGTCCTAACTTAATCGAATCAGAACGTACCATATGAACCCCATCAATAAGCCTTCTGAGACCTAATTCAAACAGGAATTAGCATATATATATATATATATGATTTTTTTTCAGGTAAGGACGTTCGTACCTAAGGTTTAGGTACAGATTTGGTGTTTTCACCCAGTTTCCGATCACATTTTCACATCTTAATTGTTCAGTTTTTACATAATGTATAGATCATCTATGCAAATTTTCAGCCAAATTGGTGATCGTTAAGGCGTCTAAAACTGCAATTTACAAGAACGAACCGAATCTGTCGAACCGGAACCATTCATGTATATTGTTGTAAATTGCAGTTTTGGACGCCTTAACGATCACCAATTTGGCTGAAATTTTACAGAGGTGATCTATACATTAGGACCTAAAAACTGAACGGTTAAGATGTGAAAATGTGATCGGAAAGTTGGTAAAAACTGGAAATCCGTACCTAAGGGTAGGTAAGGACGTCCTTAGGGTAGCCGGATTGTATGTGTGTGTGTGTGTGTGTGTGTGTGTGTGTGTGTGGTTTTATCACCATTAGGGTCAAAACTTTATTGCACCGGACAAAATGATACTTAACTTTCAAAAGTGATCAAAATGATACCTAAATTTTTAAAAACAAATCAACTTGATATCCAATTTTCACAAGTGATCAAAATGATACTTCAAGTTTTAAAAACAAATTAACTTGATATCCTTTCACAAGTGATGATAAGCTTTGAGCTTTTGACAAAAGTTCTATTCTCTCAATAGTACAACTGAAAGCAAAAATATAATAAAAGATGAGAGTCGAGAGGGAGAGCGAGTTCACTTTGAACCCTAGCACCGCCGCCTTCAAGGGGCTGCTTCTATTGAGATCTTCATCATCTCTGTATCTGTGTTAGCCTAGGCGTACATGTTTCACCGATGACCGCCTTCACCCTCGGTGTGAGGGATGACGAGGCAGCCTTTAGAGGGCAGTGTTGATGTGGGTGCTCTGTCGTCTAACTGGGAGTCGTAATTGGGTCTTCGTTGGTGGAACTGGCCTATTGGTTGCTCTCTTGCAGAGCGATTGTTGGTGTTTGCACTGGTGGATGGCATTGATGCTGGTAACGCCGGAGTCAGGGTTGGGTTCGATTTGGTGGATTTGTCTCATCGGGATTGGGTTTTCTCTGGTGTTGTACGGCGACGACTGGCTGCGAGTCGTGTGGTGGCCCGGAATTCGATTTGGCAATATGTGGATACCGGAGATGTGGATGCAAACGAAGCTTGATGTGAAAATTCATGGCTGGGTGTATGACAGCTTGATCTGTGTGACCTTTAACGCACGGATCGATCTCAAATCAGTTGAAATTGAGGGCAGATCGAGGATAAATCGTGGTATTCTACTGGATGACTTGGCCAGGGTGTTTAGCGCATGATGAATGGGTGGAACAGTCTGCCGTAGGATGGCCTGGCGGCAACATAGGGTAGCTTGAGGTAGAGGTTCTCTTTCCTTCTGGATCAGGTTTGGGCTTGGGTCGTTAGGCCTGGGCTCAAACTTGGTCTGAGGGGTGCTTGGGCCTTCGGGCCTAGTCTTGAGCTCATGTTTAGGTTGATTGAGTCTGCTACAATGGCGTTGGACAAGAAGAGCAAGACCAACCTGTTGCCGAGGTTGTTGGCTCCTGATGAGGCTAAGGAGGGTGCTGGCTCCAACCCTAAGGGGGATGAGCCAGTGTTTTCTTAAGTCTCTGCTATTAGACATCCGGTCACAAGCCTTCTAGAGTTGGAGTAATCTCTTGAGTTGTTCTAAGATGTTTCTAGTTGTTATTTGTACCACAATGACGTGCTGAAAAATTAGACTAAATGAATGATTTTTTCCCTTAGAATAGCGAGTTTGTTCTTGCTCATCTTAGGCTTGCTTTCCGGCGAGCGTCCCTTTAGACTTTATTGAGTTGACTTAGATAGGTAATACCGGATTCTTATGTAAGTGCATGTTAGACTCTGACATGTTTTCATAGCTTTAATATCTAATAACATCAAATCTTATAAAAAAAATGATACCTAAAGTTTTAAAAACAAATCAACTTGATACCTCGGTTTATTTTTTCTAACTTCTTTATCAAATGCAAAATCAAGCCCAAAACTTGAAGTGATTTGTGGTCAAAGGGCCATCAACCATCTATAACCCAATCTTCTTCTTTTATAGAATTAAAAAAAAAAATCCTCCATTCAATTTCAATTTCTACCATCGATCGTAGACACAAATAAAATTTATATGTTTCCCAACTTCTAAAGAAACAAAGAAAAATGGGAAGAGAGAGAGAGAGGGGTAAAGATAGAAAGAAGAAGAAGAGAATTAACAAAGTAAAATTAAAAATAATTGAAAACAGGTTTTGTGTAAAATATCATTATAACCTCATATAACATCGCACCATGCGTGATCAATTTTAACAAAAAGTTAGAAAAAATAAACCAAAGTATCAAATTGATTTGTTTTTAAAACTTTAGGTATCATTTTGATCACTTATGAAAGTTGGGTATCATTTATCCGGTGCAAGAAAGTTTTGACTTTAGTGATGATAAAAAACTTAATATATATATAGTTTAATTATGTATGAAAAAGAAAAAAAGAAGAGGAAGAGGAACCGAAGAGTACGCAATTTGAAACTTAAAGTAGCACATTGAATATATAGCTATATAACATAATTTGTCGAGGCAAATAAAGAAGCTAGCTAGTAATAATGAGATTAATTCTGGGAAATAAAAGGCCACACTGTTGTAGTTGGCCGTCAAAAGTAGCTTGGGAGGGTCCAAGTCTATTTTGGGGTACTTCGATCACTGGCTTGTCCTTTGCATTATACAATATATATTTAACAAAATATTGAATTCCAACAACTTAATTTATTACAAGTTTACAGCTATAATGGAACAATAATAGTTAACTCCATTAGTTGTTCCTCAATTAAGCAACTCTCCAATCAGTTCAAAATGTTCTTAAGCTTAGAAATATGTGGTTTATGAGTATCTGTTTGACTGTTTCTCATTTCAGGGGATCTGGTTTACTTAGTTGCCTTCTTCATGCCTCTAACTTAGTACTTACGAATGAAAATTTGATGAGATGATGAAATTTTAGCAGTTTGGTAGTAGTTATGAAATAGCTCTCTTTTTTTTTGGTCCATATGTTTTGAATTAACGCCAATCGAAAGATGGAATATTTTCGACTTAGAATCAAACTAGTTTTCATATTAAAATGTACGGTGAAAATTATAAAATGTAAACATTGTTAGTTATTTAGATCGAAGTTGCAAATTTAAATAATAGTAGTGATTCTTGTAAAGCAACCCAAACAGACGACCGACAACATAATTGCCGAGCTTGTTAATTTGATAATACTTTTGTAAAGGACATTTTATTTTTCAAGTCCTTTTGGTTGAAAAGAAAGATCATGATCGAGGACCGAAAGATAGACATGCATACAGAAAATGGGTTACAGACGTTACTTGATGGCACTTTGAGCTAAGCTATACGTCACAGCAATCGACAAGCCTCATGCAAAATGGGAACCGTTACCGTTACTGCTGAAGTTTGCAGGTTATGAAAACCTCGGCATAGTTGATAACATGGTGCTGTGAGTTGCAGATTTGCAGTTGAAGCCTTAACGAAGAAGATAAGAAAAAATCCAGAGAAATTTTGACAGAGTAATATCAGATTTTTCCAATAATCTTCAGCTTAATTTTTACACAAATGTTTCAGGTATTTATACTAGCAAACTCAACAACTTCGGCAATAACCGACTCAATTCTAAACAGCCGGATAATGAGAGAAATTCTTAGGTAGGGCACCCCCACCACGTCACATTTATGACCATCCATTCGTAGCCTGACATGTGTGATTTTATTTTTCCACGTCAGATTGTTGTGAAAAGGCTGCAAACTTTCGATCAAATCTCAATTCCCGCCAAGAGTTCTGCCTCGATTAGAATTCCTCGATATAATTGAATCTGGGAACAACAAACGCCGTCCATTTTCTTCTTCTGCCTTCATGCTCTCCATCAGATCGAGATCTCCGAACGAAAGAGATCGCATGGAATCGCCTGGTAATCTTCAATCCTCAATCTATCGCTTTTAGTTGGTCATCCTTATATTTCATTCATTTCAATCTCAACATCTCGATTCTATATACGTGTTCGTAGAGGTTTTGCAAGATCATACACTTCCTGCTTATATATTTCTCGAATCAGAAGCTGCCTCAATCTCACATGCAATTGTTCTAGCATTTGGTTGGGCTTTTTTTTTTTATCTACAGTTGAGATTGGTTGGGAGTTCATGGATCCCCCTTTAAGTAATAGTAACTATTTGTTTATTGGGTTGATCCTAGGATTTGCAGACGAGATGAAGATTGCTAGAAGAGCAGGATTTGAATCGTAAATGAATTTGATGCTAATATTTGTGACAATGACATTGCACACCACACCAGAATGTTTTTCATGTCTTATGAACACAATCCTTTTCCATATTCTTTGTCAATCTCTCACTCTAATTGACCAATTCAAAGCTGAGGTCTCTTTGTTCCTCTTTAAAATGCCAATATTGTCACTCCAGAAGCTTCGTTATTCTTAGAAAATACCCCAAAGTATTTTTTTATTGACACGCCTCAGTATTAGGTTATGTCTTTCATTAGTGTCTTGCTAAGTTTCTTGATTATGGATTTAGCTCCTCTGTTATGTAGAATCTCCAAATCACGCAAAAACAAGAAGCAGCAAAGCATTGTAAATGCTCAATAGCTGATGTTGAGAATGCACTTGCAAAGTTCACCTGGGCTAGAGAAGCACACAACAAGATAGAAAAGTTAAAGGCAGAAGGGAAACCAATTCCAACAAACATTGGTGAGGTCTTATATCTTAAATTTTCCTTTGCTTCATGCATCCCAGGTTATTGAAAATCACCACACAGGGATGAACCTTACTAAGTTAGTATCTCTAAATTGGTGGAATTATGAGTAGACAACTTCAGAATGTCTTATAACTTGCCTTTGCTATTTTGTCATCTCTAGGGAACTATATGATACAGTAGGATCTATTTGTGGTTAGTTTTTGGTTGAGATTTGGTTTCTATATCTCTCTACAGTGTCTTTACTGGCTTGTTCTGGCAGCTGAGTTTAAATATGTGCTTGTTTAGAAACCTGGAATTGCTTGCTCAATTGAATATATGGTTTATATAAACTTCAGCTCCTGATGGTTGCAGGTGGAACATTTTCCGTTTATTCATTACCCTGTTAATGCAAACATAAAGGCTATTTCTAACTCCAGCCATACCAGGTATGCATATCTATGATTGATAATGCTTATCTGTGAGATTTTAATAGAAGCATTTAACATATGGAGGGTGATATTTGGTAGCATAATTATGCATTGTAGTTGTTGTGCTTTTGTAGCATATTCTAGACAAATAGCAGGTAGTGTACTATGGTTTTGTAGCATATTCTAGGCATTGCTATATACAAGTAGGATAAAGGCAAATAGCAAGTAGTGTACTATGAAAGCCATGCCGATTTTTTCAATTTACTAATAAAGCTTATCTGTGTCAAGAACATGAGATTGAAGCTGTCAGGCCATGAAATGAATAATGCAGTGGCACCTCCAAGATGTACAGAGGATAGGTGAAGAGGGAGTCACAAGAAGAGACACAATTGGGAGAGCATAGTCTAGAGGGTTGACACAGAATAGTGTCAAAGTTGCAATATACCTATATAAACGTTTGCTTAGAAGAAAATTGAACATTTTCTACTACAATTGTTGTTGTCAAAAGGTGGCAGGCTTTGAACAGTTTGTCACTTCCAATTTATATATTTTGAGCAGTTCAATGGTTGTATTTTTAAACGTTTATAAACTAGCAATACATTTTGTTAGTAAAAGATTAATTAGATCTTATTCTAGTAAATTCTAGCAATATCTATTGAATTTGACCAACAAGCAGTGTGTGTGGGAACCATTATACATTGGCCAAAGACTTGTATACAGTGGGATGAAATATCTGTTAAAAATAAAAGCCATTGCAGCCAATGGAAAGTAAAACAGTAATTGCAACCCAGACATACTGTTCAGCAAAGCGCAACAATTGATGAAAATAGTCATATAAGTGGAGGGTGTACCCTCAGTTGAAGCTGCACATATACAAACCCCAACATATATATACTTGCATCACAAAATAAGAAGTCAAAACTAGTTGACTTATATCATCAATATCATTCAAGGGGGAACTGATATATTGTTCATCTTCTCCAAACCATATCTCACAGAGATTAAATTATATGTAGCACAAATGGGGGAAAATTTTAATCAAAATTAGTCCCAAACTTGTCTTCAAGTCTCACAAAAGAGATCCTCTTAGTACTGCATCATTTAAACCTGCACAATATAACTTCACTAACTTATACATGTAATTGAGTTGCATGTCATCAACTTAAGGAGATAATATAAAAACACAACCTGACTTCACTGTGGTTGTTGTCTGAGTGTAGTATTTGTAGTTAGAGTTGTAGCTGGTGCAAGATTCAGACCTGTAGTTGAGTAAGTTGAATTCTACAAATATGAAACTCAGTTTAGTTTCATTATAACAATTAAAATGTATGAATGTACAAAAATTTCAAATATATATATATATATACCTGGTTTGAGAAAGGTATCTGACCGTAGCTAAAACTTGGTTTGGGATGTCCAAAAGGCCAACTTAAAATTCCCTAAAACAGAAAATGACATGTAAGAGTACTCCCTCTGTAATACATAAAAACTCATACATGTAAAGTTTCAAAATGTATACCTGATTATAAAATGAGGTGTTAAGTACACCAAACTGATGATTAGATGTAGACACATGATTTGGAGCTTTTGGATCATTGTTTTCTTGGCTTTCTTGTTCTGCATCAATAAAAATTTCAGCTATATAAACTTTAGTCAAGAAGAAAAAAGCAGCTTAAGTAAACGCACAACAACACAATGAGAATCATTAAATATATATATATATATACACCTTTTGTTCTTTTCTTCCGTTGGTTTATCTCCCTCACGTCTTTGATTCTAGCATTTTTCATTCCCTTAGTCTTTGCACTTGGTGGATTCAAAACTTGTATCTCATTACTAGGAATGCCAGAGTCAGATTGGTCACCAAGTTTCTTCAAATTTTCCAACATGTAGATAGTGTCCTTATCTTTTTCAAGGCGCTTCATTGCATCCTTTAACAGATCCTTGACAATTTCAGTACCTGAACCGGTCAGTGAGGCTATGTCATACACACTATTTCCTTCATGCATCAATTCGCTAAGGCGCAACACTCTAGCAGACTTTGAATTCTCACTTGTTCCTCCAGATGTATTATTGCTAACCACAATCCCTTTCTTTGCTTCTTTAGTCCACCTCTTCAAGATATACTGAGTGGGTAAAGTAGTGATATTATTCGTATCAAACACCTTCAAAGAATGACGACACAAGATTCCAAGCGACTCAAATGACTTACAATCACAATTAATGTTCAATGATGTAGAATTATATTCAATCTTGTGCACACTTTGACGACCGTCTTCAATGGCTTGATATATATAAACTCCATCCCAATTGGAAACTTCTTTTAGTCTAACTCCCATACAGCTATAGAATTCTGTTTCAAAAAGCTGAAACATTTTGTTAGTATAAACATTGGCTGCAATCCTTAACATTTTACTCCATACTTTTGGATGTGGTGCACCATTTTTGCAACGGTAGTCATCTTCCAACTCTGCTAAACGATTCTCTTCAATCTTTTTCTCATAGTGATGAACAAATTTAATGAGCTCCATTGTGTGTGTAGAGATTCCATCGAACACATTGTTCGTACTTTCACTCCTTTTAGTTGATCTAATCTTTGCTGAAAAAATATCCAGATTAAATGCTGGACACCACTTTTGTCTAAGTGAATACAACTTTGTAAGCCAAGTATGATCTCCAAGATTATATCTAGTAATCCTGCTATCCCATGAAACTTGAAATTCAACTTCAGTACTACATCCATGTAAACAATGATTGAACTATTTCTTGAACTCAGGATTTCCAAGATAACTACCAATTCTCTTGCTGGCATTCTTGGCAATATGCCAAGTGCACAATCGATGACATGTATTTGGAAACACTATTTCAATTGCATTTGCCATTGCTTTATCTTCATCTGTGAAAACAGTTTTTGGTGGTTTGTTTCCCATCGACTCCAAAAATGACTCAAATAGCCAAACAAATGACTTCGTCGTCTCATCCAATAAAAAAGTACATCCAAACAAAACATTTCTCCAATGATGATTAACTCCAACTATAGGTGCACATATCACATTATACTTGTTTGTCCGAAATGTTGTATCAAAGCATATAACATCCCCAAAACAATCATAATCAAGCTTTGCTCTGCTATCCCTCCAAAAAAAATTCGTCATTCGGCTATATTGGTCTAATTGCATTGAGTAGAAAAAGTTAGGATCCTCATCTTATTTGAGCTTAAAGTGATTCAGCAAACTCTGTGCATCACCTACTTCCAACATTTCATTCTTTTTCCTTTGCAAGTAGTTATAGACGTCCTTCTTAGTGCACCCAACATTTTCCGGACCACCCACTTCATTTGCTATGTAGAAAAATGATTTCTTTGGTCCTATGCCAGCATCATACATAGAAGTAAAAATATTTCCACAAGCATCTGTTACTTTTCGCCCTGATCTCAAAAACTGCCTTTCTTCGGGCTTTGCAAGCTCATGGTTATGATCTAAATTGATCTGCGATACTGTCCATATTCCATCTTTCACTGTAAATGATATCATAGCTTTACAACCCACTCTTGTTTCTAACTTCCTGTGTTTGTTTGGTTGAAATACATCCTTGTCTCTTGTAAACCCCTCCTTTGACCATAGAAATTCTCGTTGGCGGATTTTATTTGATGCATCTCTTCGAATATGTCATTTACGAACACTGAAACCCTTCCTCAAAGCATAGGTGTTATATAAATTGTAAGCCTCATCATCATAGTGTACTTGCATTCCCACTTTGAGTTCTTCTTTGTCTCCAATAGTTTCTTCCATTCCTTTACAAGCCAATTGAACTCTGTCAAACAACAAATATACAATGTAAGAAACAATTATAGCCTCATCCGGTCGAGTAACATATAAAGTTGAAAGCAATTTTTTTTTTCTTTTAGCTCATTGAACGTAAAAGGCACACTTTTTATTGACAAGCTTAAGCAATGATCACTACGCCTAGAAAGTTGAAGAGAAGACTTCTCTATAGTGCATGAAGATTGGTTTATAAGGGACTCCTCTCTCTATATTGCATGAAGATTGGTTTATAAGGAACTCTTCTCCACGTAGTTTGCCTCTGCACCACTTCCATGGCAAAACAATTGAAATACCCAGATTGAAACCCAACAAAAACCACCTCTCAAACCTCAAAATGATTTCAATTCCAATAAAACCCACCTCCAAAACCTCACAATTTCCAGAATCCTGACTAAAACCAACCTATCTCCTCTCCACCCCATTCACACGAAATACTCACAAGAAAGAAAAGACTGACGAAGACAAGGAGTACAGAAATTCAACAAGAACTAAAATGATGAGAATGAACTAACAAGTCGAGCTGAGTTTATTTTGGTGAATCTGGAATGGAATGGAAAGGATGATGAACTGGGTGAGAGAACAGAGGCCTCGTTTGTTGTTCCCAGATTCAACTATATCGAGGAATTCTAATGGAGGCAAAACTCTTGGCGGGAATTGAAATTTGATCGAAAGTTTGGAGCCCTTTTCGCAGCAATCAGGCGTGGAAAAAAAATCACACGTGTCAGGTTACGAATGGATGGTCATAAATGTGACGTGGTGGGGGTGCCCTACCTAAGAATTTCTCAGATAATGAACGGGCACAAAGAGATAAGGTGACACATGTCAAGAGAACGTTGGATCTAGCCGGAAATCTTCGGCCACGTCATACAGCCAACACAGCGCCACAAAACTGTTAACAATAGTAAGCTAGATGTTTTATAATTTAATTTCCTTCAAACTAATGATAAATCAAAGAAAGCCATGCATCAAAATGTTGAAATTAAAATTGACTTTCATAGAGGGAGATTGCCTAAATAGAAAGAAAAAGTAGAAGGGCTCCTTAATTTCAAGGTTTTGGACTGCATTGGCTATCCGGCTTTAGGGTTGAGTATTGACGTCGAGAAACTACGTGCTGATCAGCACGAAACTAATCTTGTTGAACTGAGCTTACTTAAACAACTATCCAAATGCGTAGCTAATTAATCCCATCCCGCTTCTCTGTCTCTGTCTCTGTCTCTGTCTCTCTCTCTCTCTCTCTCTATATATATATATATATGTGCGCGCGCGCGCGCCCGCACGCGCAAATCAATGTCTTGTAAACTCTACAATAGCAAAGCCAACATGGGTTCACAACCATTCTCTGTGTTCAAACTCTCGACTCTCATTCTTCATCTTATTCCCATCCTTTTTGCCTCTCGATTTTTAGCTGCAGAGGCAGGTTGTGAAACTGATCCAGTATCCAAAGAAATCATTTGCGAATTCACCCCTAACCCTTCATATTGCAAGTCCATGCTACCCAACCAAACAAACAATGTGTATGACTACGGCCGTTACGCGGTCCGGAAATCATTATCAAAATCCCATAAATTACTTAACTTGGTGAACAAGTATCTCCAACGCAACTCGACTCTCTCCAAAACCGCAATCCTCGCCCTTGAAGATTGCAAGCTTCTTGCAGAACTCAACGTAGATTTTCTTGCAAGCTCCCTACAAACCCTCAACGATACTAACCGAACACTTCCCAGCTCGAAAGCTGAGGACGTCCATACCTGGCTCAGTGCCGTCCTAACAAACCAGCAAACATGCTTGGATGGCGTACAAGCAACTTCTTCTTCATCATCATCTTGGAGGAGTTTGAAAATTGAACTTTTGCTCTCCAACAACACGAACCTTTATAGTGTTTCTCTAGCTCTGTTCACGAAGGGATGGGTGCCTGAAAAAGAGGAAGAGGAGGAGAAGGAGGAGGAGGGGGAGGTGATCACATGGAGGAAACGGCTGCTTCAGAATTTTGGTGACGTGCTGGTGAGGGAGACTGTCACTGTGAGTCAGGACGGAAGTGGGAACTTCACCACCATAACCGACGCTGTTGCCGCAGCTCCGGTTAACGCTAAAGGTTTCAATGGTTACTTCTTGATTTATATCAAGGCAGGAATTTATGAAGAGTATGTGAACATTGCAAATACGAAAAACTATTTGATGATGATTGGTGAGGGCATCAACCAGACTGTCATAACAGGCAATCGGAGTGTTGTAGATGGCTGGACAACTTTCAATTCAGCAACGTTTGGTAAGTGATACTAATCCCTAGCCAATCAGATAAAGACTTAAAGTTCAGATTTGAAATTTCCGAGCAATAAAGTTGAAGGATTTTCTTTTGTTTTATTTTTTAGTTTTAGTTGCTTAAGTTCTAATTTGTCTTTGTTTTTGGTATCTTAAATTAATACTTGATAAGTTTAATTTAGACCAATATATAGTTTCTAAATCTGCAATGTAATACATAGAGAGAGAAAACCACACTCCTATTATCCTGTAGTTTTGGTCTGCATCGATTTTTGGATTTATACATAGACTGAATAAGGCATCCCGTAAATGTTCATATACCAAAGTGAAAAAATCACAAAAACCCTAAAATTAATGCTAAATATGATTAACTTGTGTTCATTAATATTGCAGTGGTAATTGCACCGTGGTTTGTAGCAGTGAACATAACCTTCCGCAACACCGCCGGAGCAATCAAACACCAAGCTGTCGCCGTCCGAAACGGTGGAGATTTGTCCGCATTCTATAATTGCAGCTTCGAAGGGTACCAAGACACCTTATACACACATTCCCAAAGACAATTCTACAGAGACTGCAACGTCTACGGAACAGTGGACTTCATATTTGGAAACGCAGCAGCTGTTTTCCAAAAATGTAACATATACCCCCGGCTTCCGATGCGTGGGCAGTTCAACGCCATTACGGCTCAGGGTCGAGCAGACCCGAATCAAAACACCGGCATTATGATCCACAACTGCACCATCAGAGCTTCCGATGACTTGGCTTCGGACAAGGGAACTACCAGGACTTATCTAGGGAGGCCATGGAAGGAGTATTCAAGGATAGTGTACATGAAATCCTTCATGGATGGTTGCATAGATAGGGAAGGTTGGAGTAAATGGACTGGAGATTTTGCTTTAAGCACATTGTTTTACGCCGAGTATAAATGTCAGGGCCCTGGATCGAACACTAGTAGACGAGTTACATGGCCAGGTTACCATATATTGAAAAAAGCTAAGCAAGCTAGAAAGTTTACAGTGTCCAAGTTCTTGCTTGGGAAGAAGTGGCTGCCTCAAACTGGAGTGCCATTTTCCGGTGGGTTGATTTAGCATAAGTAGGGACTTCAAAAAGAAAATAGTAATAATCTTGATTGGATATGTCTTTATGATGATTGAATTTCTAGCTTATAATTTCTTGTAGGGTTTATTAATCAGAATAAACAAATGAATTAATTATCAATACCAAGTTATAATTTGGGGTCTAATTAAATCATTTAATTTAAATGTACCCATCAAGTTGATCCTCGCCGACGGCAACCTCTCACTCTCTCTCTCCACGGCAACTCCTCTGTCTCTCCCTCCCTCTCTCTTATGCTTACAGTTTCAATTATGGTGCTAGACTGCTAGGTGAAGCTGTGAAGGTCTTTTTTCTTGGTTTTTTGTTTTTGTTTTTCTATATTACAATGGGGATAGAATTCAAAATAATAAAATATATTTTTAGGGTTGGGTGTAGTAAGATAATTAATTAATTTGTTTTATTCTGATTAATAAATTGAAGACTTCAATAATTTGATTTAGTACTTTAGTTGACGTCGAGTTCTTTCCTACGTTAATTGTTGACCATAATAGTACATAGATGTATGATTACGAGTCGCATGTAATTCTTGGTTTTCATGACTTCAATATGGCGAATTGGGAACCAAGCAGCGTGAACACAAGAACTACACATCTGACTAGTACGTGTGCCAAACGTCACGCGAAGTTGTTATTAGTGCAACCTCTCACACTTCCACCGATAAGCTTTGAGTTTAATTAATTTTCACATAATGTATCAAGGTTTATTAAAATTGAGGAATGTTTTTTTGACAGAAAATGGCCAGCCCTTTCATTATAATTCAGCAAGCAGTACAAGAACTAAACACCCCTATGGGGTCGTTAGAAAGAATCGTTCCTTAGAATCTCATGAACACCTATTTTAGAAGAATAAACTCCCACAAAATCCCTAGTACACTCACCTTTTGGTAAATTTACGCACTTTTATTCTAACAAAAACCAAGAAAACTAGAAGCAAGACATAAAAGTAGTCAACTAAGGCACTGGTTTTTGCGACCAAAACAGAAATTAAACTGAAATGTTGGTAGAATGTGAACCATCACATCCCACCGGTACCTCCCCAGTAGCAGATTCCAACAAGTGAGGCGTCTCACTCGCCAACTCCATCACCATCTGCAGATCGTAGCCCTCGTCGCCTCCAGGCGAAGGCTGAATTCCAGCCTTGCGTTCAAGACCACCGACAGTCGCCACAGCCACCGTCGATCCAGAAGGACGCGTCGGGTAGAGGTCATCCCGAAACATACCGCCTCCACCATCGAAGACCACACTAACCTCGTCGGGACACCACCAGATGTCACCACCCCCAATAGCAACGATTTGGCCACCACACCTATCGCTATCACCACCCTCGATCACCGGAGCAAGAGCAGATCCATCATTGCCACCAAACTAGATCTGGTCAATCAAGAGTCGAGAACAATTTTGATCCATCATCACACACCAGCCATCTTTCACCAACAAACTGTCAATGAGATATGGTCGACAAAACCAAGCCTCACCATCATCACTCGGCCTCGATCGAGACAGCGGGTCGACCCACCAAGCAAAATCATCAAGTCCGACACCACCATCGCCACTAAAACTCAAAACTACCACAGGAACATCGTCACCCAAAGCAACGAAGGAGAGAAGAACTAGCCAGAGAATGGCCATGGCCTCTATTGGAAGTCGGAGAAGCCGCCGCCGTAAAGGAGAGGTTTCTCAAACCCTAGCAGAGAGATGGCTAGGTCATTAGTTTTGTCTATAAAATTGAGGAACGTTAACTTCGTATCAAATCCATACACCCAAACACATGCATGTCGTAGTAGTCGAACACTTGTATTATCCCCGTCCGACTTGTATTTAGGAATAAAACTTTGAAAATTAAAAAATCCTCATATATAGAGATAATAGTTATGATGATCTGAACCAAAAGTCTATTATCTTTAAATTTAAACAAAAAACTGAGTTTCTCTTTATGGTTAAAAATTTGAAATTACTTATGTGTGTATGCGCACGTAGAAGTTTGAGTACTGGTAATAGTTGTGGTGTTATTGATCTTCCAACAACAAAAAATTAACAAACTAATCACTTATCTCAGTTGAAAAGATAACCGAGATAATTAATTAATTAAAGCCGCTGGCCCTATACATATGAGTGGATATGCATCAATACGTTGGGCAATTGAACGTACAGATCAAGTTGCAACTAAACCAAGATACGTAACTATACATAGATGTTTATTTGTGTACGTACATTCAGCATGCATTAAGCATTTTCTGGTATGACTAAAAATCTACCAACTTGATTCAACAAGATGTAATGAAAGACGGTACGTAGCTTATGTGTAGGAGTTTGTCAATAAAACCAGCTCGCTGCCTTACATAGCCGACCTGTCGTCGACTATGACTATGATTCAAAACCAAAATTAAAACCCTGAAGTCTAGAACATACACATTTGAATTCAAACTTCGAGACCAAATTGACTTAGAGATGCATATTAATCAATTTAATCGATTGTCTTCTAACGACTAGATATCCCTATATTGCAATTCCAGATTTCTATAGGGTATATAAAATACATTCTCGTCTTTTTTTCTTTGAAATCAGAATATATCCTTGTCTTAATTGGCTAGTCTCTGGAATATTGTTAGGTACAAGATCAGTAGTACTAATTAAATAGTTTTATCTGATCAAGTAGACTTCAAAATATAAAAAGTCAGTAATTAGATTGTAGTTTGAGGAAGTTTCATTCCATTTGCAGGGCTAGCTCGGAGCTGATTAGCTAGCTTTTCTGTTTCCGGATTAAACGCGAGGCTTTAACTGGGGTTGGAAGTTCTGAAATCGACGAGTAGTGATTGACTTGGTCATTACTGGTTAAATAAACCCAACTTGTAGGTGGAGTAGGGTAACAAATGAAGCTAGATCTAGACTTGTACAGATTGAGACAGAAAGGCATGGTCATTGACCGGTCCCTGCGTCCACCGTCGTCTTCGTTATTGAGCTAGCTAGGCTTCACTAGGTTACATATTCAGTGTCAGAGACCTAGGTGGAATGACAAATCCACGCGGTTTAAGAATTTGTGTTTTTAGTCAAACTCGGAAGTACGTTGTAGATTTGTGTATCGATCTATCCTCTCCATCATTAGCGTAGTCAATTGTTTGTTAATCTTCTAACAATTAGGCTCTTCCCATTTGGAAAAGGTTGGTCTATGGGTTTTAGGCATTAGGGCTACCACTTGGTTTGGTAATTATCAAACTGACCGAATACCAGTTGATGTTTTGAGTTTAGTAACTGACATCGATAAAATCGAAATAAAAAATTACCGAAAAGTTGGTTTGATTTTGATAAATAACGAATCTATCAATTATCTAAATATTAGCTTTATATACTATGATTTTCAATAAGCATACATGTATATTAAGAAATAAATATAAAATTTTTCATAATAGTATGAACATTACTATAGTAATAGTGCATGTGTTTTAAGTCATCTAGTCAAAGATGGTTAAATAACCTACTTTTATTGAAAATTGCTAAAACTTGATGTCATATGTACAAAAAAAAAACTATAATTAAGAGATGAATATAAAGTTTACGACTATAAAATTGAAGAATCTATTTTTGTTCATTCTAATTTTTATTACAAATAATTAGTTGTTCTAAAATTGGTAATACCGAAAACTGAAATATCGAATTTGGTAGATGTGTTTAAAAACCAAAAATTTTGGTTGGTAATTGGTAGCTCAATTTGAAACCGAAAATTTTGACTTTGAAGTTATAATACCTATAACTGATTCGAACCGACAACCCTAATTTTAGCTCCTAATGCTCGGTTTTACCGAGTAATCTAGCATGTTATATTCCCCAACTCAGCCATTGTGTACCTATTTTGCATTCTTGTTTTTCCTTCGTATTTGGTATGATTTTAAATTTTTTAATATTCTTGTAACGTTATTTCAACGATCTATGCATTGGTATATTATTTTAATCAAATATTGTCGCAAATGACAAAATTTAACTTTTGAGTCAGAGATATTTGCTTATATATAATTTCATGTTAATTAGAATCATGCATTAACTAGCTAGCTAATTGACATTGTCTTCCATGATTGCTTAGACATGCATAAACATAGAATGTGGGGTTTACATTGCTGTAGTATGTTGAATACATGCAAGTCTACAACACATGATTCCGATCACACTCTGGTCAAAACTCATAAGAACGTACCGAAGAAACTATAATCAGATTCCACCGTCATCATGCCAATTGAAATTGAATGAACTTCTTCTTTTCATTAGTTCAACTTTTCTCTTCTTTTCTTTTAGACATATTAATTTGCATTGCAATAATGCTCATAATATATATAATGTGAAGACGGCATGAACCCGCATGTTAATATATATCTTTTCTGTGTTAGTTGATAATAAATAATCTTCTTTTCGAAAAATAAATTGAAACAACGTCGTCAACCACTAAGAATAATATCAAATTAAAAACTGCTCAGAGAAATACGAAAAAATCTTGAAGAACGTTCTTCACAATTACAAGGCCGATCGATTATACAAATTAGAGCCTGGAGATTGAGATATCTCACCTGCAATTGCTTATCTCATTAATCCGGTTGGCTCCTACCCTACAGTTGACAGACACCTCTACTCATCCTACCCGGCCCCAACACAATCACCGATTTCCAATGAATATAGATATTGTTCTTATTGCTCTGAATTCTGAAAATGAAAATAAGAATATTAGACAAGCAGAATTGCCTAACAATCTAACATCAAAGTCCAAGATCGACGCGTATTGTTTAGTCTCCCAATTGAAGTTGACCTCTCAAAGTCACATACACAGACAAAAACCCACTAGAATTTAAATCAAATTCCTTACTACCGACTACCCAATTTTTAAATCTCAAACCCTCTCCCTCCCAACCCCTATATAATAAACGCCAACCCTCATGTAGCTAATCCACTACTACACAATATTACATCACAGTTCATAGGTCTAGCTAATCCAAACCTCATGGCTTCTTCTAAATCCATAGTTACAGCTTCATTTCTCATTCTTCTTTCTCTCTTTGCCTCCCTATCTTTTGCTGCCGACACCACCTCTCCAACTACTCCTGTATCTTCAGGGACACTATGCAAGGATACCCCGGACCCTTCTTACTGTAAATCAGTCCTTCCCAACCAAACATCATCTACCGTTTATGATTTTGGACGATTTTCCGTCCGAAAATCCCTGTCCCAAGCCCGGAAGTTTCTAACCTTAATCGACAAGTACCTCAAACAAAGGTCCTCTTTGTCCGTCCCCGCCGTCCGAGCCCTCGAGGACTGCGGGCTTCTCGCGGGGCTCAACATGGACTTCTTGCTCAACTCATTCCAAACCGTCAACAAAACCAGCAGCCTTCTTTCTACTCTCAAAGCCGACGATGTTCAGACCTTTTTGAGTGCTATTCTAACAAACCAACAGACGTGCTTGGACGGCATACAATCGGTGGCTTCCTCTTGGGGACTGAAAAACGGGCTCGCTGTCCCTCTCCGCAACGACACCAAGCTCTACAGTGTCTCCCTCGCGCTCTTCACCAAGGGTTGGGTCCCCAAGAAGAAGAAAGGGAGTGGCGGTAGGACCGGGAGGAAGAGCGGGTTCAAAAACGGACGGATGCCGATGAAAATGTCGAGCAAATCGCGCACGGTTTATGAGGCAGCGAGCCGGAGGAAGTTGGAGGAGGATGATGGCGTGTTGGTGAGTGACGTGGTGACGGTGAGTCAGGATGGTAGTGGCGACTATACTACTATTACTGACGCCATTGCCGCGGCACCGAATAACTCTGCCGCGGCTAACGGCTACTTCATGATCTATGTGACGGCCGGTGTTTATGAAGAGTATGTGTCTATTGCAAAGAACAAGAGGTATTTGATGATGGTTGGAGATGGGATCAACAAGACGATTCTCACCGGTAATCGGAGTGTTGTTGATGGATGGACAACTTTCAACTCTGCAACATTTGGTAAATCCTTGAAATTGAGTCACAAAATTTAATTATCAAATGTTTTTTAAGTTGTATAGTAACATTATTTTGGTGAACAATTTTTTTTTATAAAAAAAATCTAATATTGTTTGTTCTAGAGTGTACAAGTAATTAAATAAAATATAGAATTGGTTATGCTTAACGTCTAGCAATCTCTTCTGTGTGTCTATTGCAGCTGTTGTTGCACCCGGATTTGTAGCCGTAAACATGACATTCCGCAACACCGCTGGAGCCATCAAGCACCAAGCGGTCGCAGTCCGAAATGGCGCAGATCTATCCACATTCTATAGTTGCAGCTTCGAGGCATACCAAGACACCTTATACACACATTCCCTAAGGCAATTCTACCGAGAATGTGACATCTACGGAACAGTGGATTTCATCTTTGGAAATGCAGCAGTTGTTTTCCAAAACTGCAACATATACCCTCGGCTTCCCATGAGTGGCCAGTTCAATGCCATCACTGCTCAGGGACGAACCGACCCAAATCAAAACACTGGCACTTCGATCCACAATTGCACTATCCGAGCCGCCGATGACTTGGCTTCGAACAACGGAACTACCAAGACTTATCTTGGTAGGCCATGGAAGGAGTATTCTAGAACAGTTTACATGCAGACTTACATTGATAGTGTGGTTGATTCAGCTGGGTGGAGAGCTTGGGATGGAGACTTTGCTCTTAGCACATTGTATTATGCAGAGTACAATAACACAGGGCCAGGATCAAACACTACAAACAGAGTTACATGGGCAGGATACCATGTGATTACCAACTCTAGTGATGCTTCTAACTTTACTGTGTCCAATTTCTTGCTGGGAGATAATTGGTTGCCTCAAACAGGAGTGCCTTACACTGGTGGGTTACTTTGAGAAATTAAGTTGAACTTAGCTAGCTAATTCGTTCCTTCATTTTTTATGTTTTATTTTGCCATTGTTTTAAGTGAAGTAATAAGTATGTAATACCGCCCAATTAAGCTTTCAAAGAATGCAAGCTTAGTTGCTGGTTTTGAATATTGTTATTGAATCCCAGAAATGTCAATATTATGAAACAATAGATTCTAAATTAATTAAGAACAGTGAAGCAGTTTCCATTATTACTCTTTTTTTGTTGACTGATGACCAGGCCTAATTTATTAAAGACTTATGACTTAATTCTAGTTTTAGGATATCTCTGTCTTCTGTGTCTCTTTCTGAGAGAGGTATATATAGAAAAATTAACCAAGACTTCTAGTACGTAGAAGCTGCTAGCTATATAGCATCTGGATTGCAATACAGATAGAATATCGATATAAATATGATCGAGGCCCCATATAAAGTTATAAACCGGAGTTCAAGTCCTTGTGGTTGTATTTTCTTTTTTTGGCTAAATTGTCTTTTGGCTTTTTATTCATTTGTATCATGTTCTGTTTGCAAAGCTTCAACAGTTGAAGTTTGAACACTGTCAATATTCAACAGCTTCTATAAATAGAACCATACTTCTATATAATTTTACAATACAAAACTTACAAGCCGTCTTAAAATTGAATTTAGTCATCTTCACCTAACAATATGTGGTCTAGATCGCAATATGTGCCTAAACTTTGGTCTGAAAGCATTGGAGATCATTTTAGTAGACATGTGTTATCCCCAATATATGTAATTCAGACCTTAATATATCATGGATGGGTGTGAACCTACATTAGTGCTTCTTTTCCACATAATGCAGTATGTATTTAAGATTGCTCTTACTTCATTTCTATACGTCTTCGGACAGCACAATAATCTAATTAAGGTTAGGGGCTGTTAACGAGTCAACTCGACTATTCTTCCCTAGTCAAAGAAGGTTGTTGCCGTGCGTGCTTAGGCTGGAGCTGATGTGGCGTTGCCTACGTGGATTTACAACCTGTATTATTGGTCATTAGGAAAGTTAGTTAGGGCTTGATTCTGTTAGCTATAAATAGCTTGGCTTGTAATAATTGCAAATAGAAGGTTCATTTTCTGGTGAGAATGATATGAAATTTCCCGACTTTTCTCTCTAGCTTTTGGTAAGCTTCATCTTCTTCTTCTTTGTGCTTTCAAGTTTTCGCTTCCATGGCTATGATGTTAACATGGAATCAGAGCTTCGGCTCGTGATTCTGAGGCCTATTATCACTGTATAGCTGTAATGGATCTATCTTCTGCTTCCGCAACCAAAGTTTTATTACTATATGCATAGTGAAACCCTAGATCTACACTATTAGCTTCATAATCTTGAATCTCATGTGGTGAAAAAACTTAGATCTGTGGTTGTATGCTCATTTCTGGAAAATTTTGGTTGTGATTCTAGCAAATGTGACTCGGTTTTGTTGTTTTAACCATTTCAAGCTGTGATTCGACTTTCAAGCTCACAAAATCGCACTCGTATACTTCTTCTTGTGGATCCTGTAAGCGATTTCAACTTTTGGTAAGCTCTTTACTCTCAGATGCTTTGCATACTTCAATTGCATACACTAGTGAATACTACATGTCATACGGGCTGTGTTTCATGATGATAATCTAGTGCAGACTACATGATAAATTTTGTGATAACATAAGACTTGATAACATAACTTGTGTTGATATTGGGAGAAAAATTTCTGATAATCACTATAACTTGTGCACCTGTGATATCATTGAAGATATGGTTATGTCACAGTCTAAAATCAGTTCACTACTGAGTACCATTAATGTTTGACTTGGTGAGAACAACTTTGTAAAGTGGAGCTTTCAATTCCAATCTATGCTAGAGGGAAATGATCTCTTTGGCTACTTTGATGGCTCATATCCTTATCCTCGTTTTCCTCTCACTGCTAAGGGGGAAGTCACAAGAGAGGTTACCAATGCTTATAAACTATGGAAGAAAACTAATAAAGCTCTGCTTGGCCTGCTTATGGCTACTTTGGATGATGATATTATGGAGATAATTGTTAGCAGCAAGTCATCTCATGATGCTTGGGTGGCATTGATTGAGAGATTATCCACCTGCTCAAGAGCTAATATCATTCAACTTAAGATTGATCTTCAAACCATCAAGAAAGGAGCAAACAACATTGATAAGTATCTTCTGTGCATGAAGCATGCCAGAGATCAATTGAGCTCAGTTGGTGTTAATCTGATAGATGAAGGCATTGTTGTGGTGACATTAAATGGTGTACCAGATAAATATTCAATGATCAAGACTGTCATAAGGGCAAGAGACTCACCTATCTCGTTGAAGGACTTTAAGGCTCAGCTTTTGGCTGCAGAGAGAGACATTGAAGGCCAGTTCTCTGTGCAAAACTCCAGGACTGCTTAATTTGGCTGCTAAGGCAACTTGTACATAAACAACAACTCAAGTTACTCAAGTAATGATGATAGGAGGTCTTTCTCAAACAATTATGGTGGTGACAAAGGCAAAGGTGTGTGGAATGGAGGTTCTTCCAAGCAGTCTAATTGGAATAATAATAGCAAGTTTAACTCCAATGATAATGCAACTGGTGGTTCTTTCAAAAGCTACAGTGGTGTTGAGTGCCAAATTTGTGGCAAAAGAGGTCATACATCTAACAACTGTTACCAAAACTCTGAATGTCAATTTTGTCACAAGAAAGGACATATTGCAAGCAAATGTTTTCAGAATCCTGCAAAAAATAACAGTTTTGATTACAGGAACAATATTGGTCATACTGTAGTCAATTGCTTCTACAAAACAGATGATCCTGCTGACTATCCATCTCATTCTTTGATTGTATGTCAAATCTGTGGTCTTAAAGCCTATGCTGCCTGGGATTGTCATCACAGAAGCAACTATGCATGTCAAGGAGCTGAACCACCTTCCTCACTCACTACAATGACAGCCCATACTCAATACAATGGTGCTAGATCCTCCAACTCTCACAATGCTACAGAAGTATGGATTGGTGACTCAGGTGCTACACATCATATGACCTCAGACTTGAGGAATCTTGCCATTGCTCATCCATATGAGTCTAAGAGTACCATCACTATTGGCAATGGAGAAGGTTTGATAGTCAAACACATTGGTATTGCACAGATTACACATGCACAACATATTTTTCATCTTAATAATGTTTTGCATGTGCCTAGTTTAGTAGTGAATCTGCTCTCTTTTAATAAATTGTGTAGGGATAACCATTGCTTTATTACAATGGATGATGTTGACATCTGTGTGCAAGACAAGGCAACAAGGACTCTCCTGTACAGAGGAAAGAGTAATGGTGATGGTCTCTTTCTTTTCTGACACCAAGATTTATTCCTCCATCAATTCATTCACAAACTGCATATGCTGGTGCATATGTCAACTCTTCCTTGTGGCACCAGAGATTTGGACACCCCACTTCTGATATTGCTTCAAAAATGCTCTCTTTATCTAAGGTTCAGTATAATAAAGATAATTGTTCTCAAGTTTGCTCAGATTGTCTAAGTGGCAAAATGCATAGATTGCCTTTTATGATTCTTTATCCAAGTCTAGTATTCTTTCCAGAAAGTACATTCAGACTTATGGGGTCCTTCTCCATGTCTGTCAATTGAAGGCTTCAAGTACTATGTAACCTTTGTAGATGACTGTACCAAATTTGTCTGGATTTTTCCACTCATCAATAAATCAGATACTTTGTCCACTTTCATGAAGTTTTATAACTTTGTCTTTTCTCAGTTCAAGCCTACGATACAATCTCTTTAAACTGATGGTGGTGGTGAATTTAATAGCAAAGCTTTCTCAAACTTCCTTGCTTAGAAAGGCATCCTTCATTTGATCACTTGTCCTTACACTCCTCAGCAAAATGGTGTTGCTGAGAGAAAGAATAGACATTTAGTTGAAACTTGCATTACTCTTCTCACTGCTGCAAAACTCCGAAAAATGTTTTGGTTCCATGCTATTGCACATTCTGGCTATCTTTTAATAGAATGCCCTACAAATCTCTGAAAATGTCCTCCCCATACTTTGAACTTTTTGGTTATGTGCAGTCTTTGGTACTGCTTGCTACCCTTACTTAAGACCTTATGCTCAGGATAAACTTGATCCTCGTACTTGTCAGTGTGTATTTTTAGGGTAAACTTTAGGGTATAAAGGAGTATTTTGTTATAGCATAGAGAAGAATATGTTACGACCCGAACCTAAATTTATAGATTTACGGGTCTTTCGGACGGTAAAAGAGAGTTATTTTAAATTTTCGGCTTCGTTTTGAACTTTTAAGGGGCCCTAAAAATTGACCTTTTGTTCGGGCGAAAATTTGAGAAAATGATCTTCACCAAAATTGTAGAGGACATTAAACAGAGAGCGTGCATACTTGGTTCGTAAAAATCGGAGTTAGTATACGAAAGTTATAAGCTAAATACAAAAATTACTGTAGATGGTGGATGGTATATATTTGAATTTTTACTGTAGGAGCTCGGTAACTCCCATTTTTCTCTCTCTCCTCCCCCGTGCTCCCTCTCTCTTCTGCAACTCTCTCTCTCTCTCTCTCTTCAACCACAACTGTTTACTGCAACCGACAGCAAACCCAACCACCTGGAAGTGAATCACGACCACCATTGGCTTCCTCTCCTCCTCCTGAACACGCTTGCGGTGGTAGCTTGTCGAGTCTTGGCAGGAAAACGAAGAACCAAGCCATGGAAGTTCACTGTAGCAAAATGGGTCAACGCCGAGTTCTCCAGATTCCGGTCACCAAAACCGGCAAAAATTGGCCGATCAGAAGCGGCTTGAGTCATAGATCATCCTCCCCAAAGCTTTTGCCCAGAATCGAAGCGTGGAGGAAGAAAACATAATTGGAAAATGTCACTGTACTCCGGATTGCTTAATTGTTCGGCCACTTAGAGGTATTTTCTGACTTTTCCACAGTTGAGAAATTTTTTGGAAATGTTGAGACAGTGTTGTATATAAAATTTGATGGTTATCGGACCTGATGGCGGTGGCGTGTGAATCCCACGCGCCGCCACTATGGCTGGCACGTGGCGGTGCTTCCGGCTGCTATATGACTTTGATTTAAGCCCATTAAATGATTAAATCCTACAAATATTGTAGAGCTTATATATGAAGTTTGGTGAAAATTGGTGTAGTGTTAAATTTATTATGAATTTCTGAAAATTAAGAGTTTCGATTATCGATTTACTAGAATCTGGTCGTCGGATTTCTTTGGAATTTGTCTTCGAATTTGTAAATCGACGAATAGAATTTGTTGGTGAAGTTTGGATTAATCTGAGGAGAATTGAAGGAGTAGAGATTAAAGGAGGCGATTAGAAATTCGTTTTAATTATCGTAAAGTTAATTTCCATCCTGTAATTATTTTGTTTACGCACGATTATTTTTGTACATGACGTGAGGAACCTCCGTTCGAGGAAACTTTGAATAAACGGCAAGGTTAGCCGTATACTGTGAGTTGACTTTTGTTTTAAATAATTATGCATGCATTTATTTTGAAATTATTGATTTATTTAATTATCGTTTTATTTAACGAGCATAATATTTTGTTTTGATTATAATTTTGGTATTGGTTTTTCCATATAAATTTCAAATATCAATTTATTATGCTCGAATTTGGATTTATGATTTGTTTTTGAGAATATGAATTGATTTTGGAGATTAATTATGATTTATCTCGATTATGATTTGAGAAATGGATTTGCGATACTATTTATTGGATATTGAGCTTTCGATATTTATCTCTGATATATGATTATTATTTGAAAATGTGATTTATATGATTTTCTACGAATTATTTTCCGATGTGATTTCTGTAATTCAATATTATATTTTATTCGTTGATTTTTAGAATCTGGAATATTATCGGAGATAAGATTTTCGAGGAAATTATTTATACTTATTATTCTCGCCGACTTGTTTATGAATTTGAGAATATTTGGACGTGCGGGGCCACGTCATTAGAATATATTTTATTTCTTGAAAGAATTTGGGGAAGCTTTATGGATTTATTGGATTTCGGATTTCTTATGCCATATTTTGGGTGATTTTTATCATGCTAGCATTGAGTCCGCCTTTGTGGCGAGGTTATTGGATCACCGAAGCTTGTCCGCCCTTGCGAGCCACAATGGCTATCTGGTGAGGGTAGCCTAGCTGGGGACGCTGGTACCAGGTCTTTGTGACGGTAATTTTAAAGTCCAGTATCCTAATCGCTACACTTAGTGGCGTGTGGGTATATAACGGAAGTATGGGAGTACTTTAGCCTGGAGGGCTATCACCCGAGCCCGAGAAGCTCACCTATATGACAAATTATCTTTCCCATATTATATTTTGATATTTTTGGCTAGCGGGGCTAGTCTGATTATTTATTGGTCAGTAAGGCTAACATGTTTTGTTGGAGTTTCGAACTTTATTAAATAAATTGCAAAAGTGTTGTACAAATTAGCTCGAACGATTATTTTACAAAAATTGCATGCATGAGACTTTAAAAGAAATACTTGAGGGAAAAGTATAATTTCTTTTTACTTCAAATCTTTATGAGACATTTATTTTTTGTCCACTCATTCTAACATGCTTTTAAATTATTTTTCCCCTGGGCCCTTTGGTTTCAAATGCCCAGTTTGTAGGCGAGATTAGTCGAGGTCGGGCATACATGGAGTTGAGTCATAGCTAGCACTACTTCCGCGTTGAGTCATAGCTAGCACTACTTCCGCATTGTATGATCTATCGATCCTTTATCCTCTTTTCGTTTGTGTTAGAATTGCTCTGATAACTTATGAATTTTTGTTTAATGTGAAAATGGGAGCAGGATTGCTCCAGGAGTATAAGGATGGTTGCTCAGAAGTGTGGTTTTAATTCTTTTCGGGTTAGGGTTGTCCATTTTTGGGAAAAATTCTGTTGAACTTTCTCAAAAAGTGGACCCCGCAGGACCACATAGAATTTCAGAGTGAAATTCTGGGTCGGGTCCTATCAGAATAAGTTGTGGATGTGCAGGCATGTGATTCATGATGAATCTATGTTTCCTTATCACACTTCTTTACCTACTCATTCTATTGCTTCACAGTCTAATCTCACCTCTACTTCATATCAGTGGTCTATTCCCTCCACTCCTTCTGAACCAAACCCTGTCACTTCATCCATGCAGCCTATCTTTCACACTGATCAATTACAGGTTGTCTTGCCTCTCTCTCCTTCTCTATCTGCAGCTGGTATCCTTTCCTTGGCTGAAGAGGGGGTAAATAATGTTAGTGCCAATGTTAGTGATACTAGTGTTGAAATGAATGTAAATGATGGACCTGATAGTGATGATACTAATGGGCATAATGCAGATACTAGTGATAGTGCTATTAATGGAAATGCTAGTGTCACCAATGATGGGATGGATGCATCTAGTTTACATGACAACTTGTTGTTTCATGATACCACTACTACTAATCTTGATCTTGATCATGAACTTCCTCATGAGCTTCAATTCATTAATGACACTGCTCAAGACTATAATAATCATTCCATGCTGACAAGGGCAAAGAATGGGATTTTCAAGACTTTTGTGTTTATTCCTGTGTTGTTCATCATAAACTTCTTGATGAATATAATTATTTTTCTTGATTTACTTCTATAATGGATGAGTGTAATCCTGTTGAACCTAAAAGATTCAAAAGTGCAGTTGGTGTTCCAGAATGGGATCTTGCAATGCTTGAAGAAATTAACGCTCTTCAGAAACAAGGTACTTGGGATTTAGTTCCTTTTCCTAAAGGAAAGAACATTGTAGGGAGTACGTGGATCTATAAGATCAAAAAGAGCCCAGATTGCAGTATGTCAAGGTATAAAGCCAGACTTGTTGCTCATGGATATAGTCAAGAGAAAGGGCTTGATTATGATGAAACTTTTAGTCCTGTGGTCAGACATAGTACACTTAGGCTTGTCCTTGCTTTGGTTGCTATGAATAATTGGGAACTAAGACAATTGGATGTGAAGAATGCATTTCTGCATGCTGATAGTAAAGAAGAAGTATATATGCATCAACCCCAAAGATTCACTGATGTTGTTCATCCTGAGTAGGTGTGTCATTTGAAAAAGTCTCTCTATGGTCTTAAACAAGCTCCCAGAGCCTAGAATGAAAAATTTACCAACTTTCTTCCAGCTTTGGGGTTCTAGTTTTCTCACTCGAATCCTAACTTATTTGTGAAAATTACTGATCGTGGTGTGATAGCATTATTGCTTTATGTGGATGATATTAGTGTAACTAGTTCAGATAAGTTTGGTATAACTTCTATAATCACTGAAGTAAGTGATGTTTTTGATATGAAGGATCTTAGACCTCTGTCATACTTTCTTGGTATTGAGGTACAACATAAGAAGAAAGGTCTATTTTTGTCCCAAGAAAAATATGCAAGGGAGCTCCTTGTGAAAGTTGGTCTTGAAACATGCAGAGATTGTATCACACCATGCTTACCCCATGCTCAACTTCTTAAAGATGAAGGTACTCCTCTTTGTAATCCTTCTCTTTACAGAGGCTTAGTTGGTGCCCTTCAATACCTACTTTCACTAGACCAGATATAGCATATGCTGTAAACACTGTCTGCCAGTTCATGTCTTCTCCAACTGATGTACATTTTGCATCTGTAAAAAGAATCTTGAGATATTTGCAAGGCACTATAACTAAAGGTTTGTTTTACAAGTTTGGAAAGGCTCCAACCTATATAAATGCCTACTGTGATGTTGATTGGGCTGGGAAAGTCAATCAAAGAAGATCCACAATAGGTTTCATTGTTTATATTGGACATTGTCCAGTGTCATGGCAATCCAAGAAGCAAGGATCTGTCTCCAGAAGCTCAACTGAGGCTGAATATAGAGCCTTGGCCAATACTGCTCCTGAAATATCGTGGATGAGACATATTCTGTGTGATCTTCACATCAAGGTTCCTGCACCTCTATTGCTTAAGTGTGATATTCTGTCAGCTCTTGCATTGTGTTCCAATCCAGTGTTTCACTCCAGGATAAAGCATCTTGATAATGACTTCCATTTTGTGAGAGAGAGTGTTCAGCGTCAAGATCTTTTACTTCGGTATGTGCGTGCTTCTCAACAAACTGCAGATATGTTTACTAAAGGTCTTCATAGCCCTGTGTTCAAGGAGCATTGTTCCAATCTCAGTGTGATAAGCCCCACTGAGATTGTGGCAAGTGTTAACGAATCAACTCTACTATTATTTCCCAGTCAAAGAAGGTTGTTGTTGTGCGTGCTTAGGATGGAGCTGATGTGGCGTTGCCTACGTGGATTTACAGCTTGTATTATTGGTCATTAGGAAAGTTTGTTTGATTCTGTTAGCTATAAATAGCTTGGCCTGTAATAATTGTAACTAGAATGTTCATTTTCTGGTGAGCACGATCTAAAATTTCTAGACTTCTCTCTAGCTTCTGGTAAGCTTCATCATCTTCTTCTTCGTGCTTTCAAGTTTTCGCTTCCATGGCGATGATGTTAACAGGGGCAACTGCATTACTTATTAATAACGAAACTAATTTCATGCCTATAGAACTATAGATATCCTGTTCTCTCAGACCTAAATTTAATAAAAAAAACTCTGTTCAATGTCTTGCCCAGGACGCATCAGATGAACATGAACATATGCAATAGTAGTAATCATCATTGGGCTCCGCATTTTCCCACGTGCATGGAGTTAATCAACTAGGCATTCCTGCATCTTAGTCTTATTTAAACAAAATAGAGAACATGTAATTACCATAATCTCTCTAGTTATAAACTTGATCGAATCAGCTAGATGATGCAACTTTGCTGACATCAATTGCCTTCTAACCGAGTTCAGCATGGTATCATTATAATTTTTTTTTTTTGAAATGAATGTGAAGCAGAAGAGTCAACAATGACAATCCAAAATCTAATATAAAAGTTCGGAAACAAAAACGCACTCACTATTAATTAGTTGCGTTGTATCTAACTTTCACAAAAATACATATTTATAACTAAAAATGCGATCAAAGAAAATAGAGTTCTTCACTCCTTCTCAAACCTAATCTAAATGTGTCATCATTAAAACTTTGCCCGGATACATTTCGTATATAAATGGACAAATAATTCTTGTTGAAAATTGCTAATTGGTCATTTGGAACTCGGAACATCATGTGTACGTATATATAAATTGATATTACAGCTACGTACTAAAGCTACATGCAATGACACGAATTTATGAATACTTCATAACATTGATTGATAATGATTAACTGATTAAAGATCTCATCAACCCTTTTGAGTCACGGCCTTGATCACGGCCAAGACATTTTCGCACATCTGCATAAACAATTTGTTCTTTTGTTCAACCACAGTGTGCTGACCCTTCATGGAGTTTTGACAATAAGCCGCATCGCCAATGGCAACCTTCACCCACATCTCGACGTCATTAAATTCCTTGGCCGACACCGCGGCCACCGAGTCGTCAAGCTGCTCGTTGGCGTCGGTGTAATGTTCTATACAGTCCGAAACCCCCTGCTGAACCTCCGGGGCTAGAGAGGTGGCGTTGTTGATCATCAACGTTCTCAGGTGGGATTCCACGTCAGCGGCATTCGCGGCGGCCAGCCTGATCGCAATCAAGGCCAGGCCGACGAGGTCGGCTCCTTGGCTGTTTGGGTCTTTCTTGAGGTTGGTGATGCACAGATCCTTGTTAGTCGCGTATTTGCATGCTTCTTCTATTTGATTACAACTGACGGGCCCCGAAGGTTCCGCCCGGTTGGCCTCCGACGGGTTTGCCCGGTTGGCCTGCGACGGGTTTGCCGGGTTGACTATTTGCGACGAGGGCAACATGTTGGAGCACGCACAGGGTTGAGAGGAAGAAGAATGATGTAATTGGCTTCATTGTTGTCCTTCTTTGTGATTAATGGTGATTTAGTCGATTGAAATTGTGATGACGATGGAGCAGAGTGAATAAATACGAGAGGAATGTAAGGATCGACGAGAATTGATGAGAGGTGGTGAATTTTCATTAATGGAGAACCTCTCGATATTGCGATTTCTAAGGAACTACTAAACGTGTACGTTTTATACGTGCGTTCCTTCATGCAAGTTATAATAAAAAGTTTTTTATAATTACGTATAACATACATGAAAATTTTAATTAGCGTAATAATATGAAGGTGCAAAAACTACCAATCAGGTGTCATAGCCCAAAAAGAAAAAGAAAAAAAAAAAAAAGGTGTCATAGCCCAAAACAATGTGGTTCGTTCTCGTTGTCAAGATCAAATATTTTTGCTCCAAGTTGGATGAAATATTTTTAGAAAATGATAAAGTAGCACCGGACTAAAGAACTAAAAAAGACGAAAACTCACATTAAACAAAAAATTAAGGACGCCAAATGGAGCAGATCTAGTTCCCGACTTTAATGCAAAATTACCAAATTTATCAATTTTTTGAAAAATTTATAGTGATGACACCGAGGGTCAGATGACTCCAAATGGTCATCATGCTCGCCCTGTCCTCTCCACCTTCGCCGCCGCCCAGAAGCTATCGACAGGTTTAGTGATTTATCTGGCCACCATCATCGGTGCTCACGAAGAAGCTACCTTTGCTGTGGCCTTCTCTGCTTTCCGCCGGCGATCCTATCCCGTGGCTCATCACAGTACAAAAGGTCATGAGGGATTTGAAATCAGAGAGATTTTTGTACACCAACTCATACAAACCATAGAGTTTGTGCTTGGAGCAGTGTCTAATACAGCTTCATATGTGCGTTTATGGGCACTCAAGTGGGTGGCTAAAAACTTGAACCATTTCATAGCATCCAAGCTTAATTAGGCATCTATCTAAACCCTTATGAACGTGTGTATTGCACATCTCAAACAATTGTTGATATTTCATGTTTTCAATATTACATGATGATCCTCTTGCTTGTCCTTTCTTTGCTGTGTTCAGCTTAGCACATTCAGAGTTGTCCAGGGTAGTTTACGACAAGGTTCTGCTTGTAGCTTGGGGGTAAGTTCTTTCTCTTACTCGTGTCTTTGTTTCTGTTACAGAACTTTGAGATCTCAAAAGAGCCAAGTAATCAATGAATCTCTTGGGAATTACTACTACAGGTCCAACAATGTCATTCTTCTAATTATCGGCACAATCGTTTTTATAAGTGCAACTGTACTAACAGAGTTAATCTTCATCACCCCTTCATCTTGAATCCGTAGATGGCAAAAATCCCCAGCGGGGTGGAGCTCTATTGGATACCTGCTCCTAATAGGGGGAGAATTCGGGGACACATGCAGAAGGATGAGGATCCCTAATCCCCACTATCTAAGATTGGGGATGGGGTGGGGATGGTATTGTGATCTCCATCCCCGAACCCGCCCCAATATTATATACATATATTTAACTTATGGGTTAAATACTGTTTAGTCCCTGAACTTTTGCTAAAAAAAAAACACTTCACTCCCTCACCTTTTAATTTGATATGTTTACTCCCTGTTCTTTCAATTTTGCACCCAATAAGTCCATTTCATTAGACTCCGTTAAAATGTGCCGTTAACTCCTTATTTTAAGGATAAAATTACTATTATAGCCCTGACTTTCTCTTTCTTTAATTTTTTTTAATTGTTTTTATTCTTCTCTCTTATTTTTTTCTTCTAATTTGCACCAACAAAATTACTAATTTTTTTAATTGTTTTTATTCTTCTCTTTTATTTTTGGTTTTTTTAATTTTTGTGTTCTTCTCTTTTATTGTTTTTCTTATGATTCGCATCAATAAAATTACCAATTTTTTAAAATTATTTTTATTCTTCTATTTTATTTTTTTCTTCTGCTTCACGCCAATAATATTACAAATTTTTTAATTATTTTTATTTTTCTCTTTTATTTTTTCTTCTCTTTTAAGGATAAAAATTACTATTATATTCTCACCCTTGTTTCTTTTCTTATGACTAATTTTATTGGGTGTTTGGGTGAGCCGGAGAAGAAAAAAATAGTCATAACTTCTAATACGATTTTTATAAAAGGATTGGCGTGAATCAGAAAAAAAAAAAAAAAAAAAAGAGAATAATAAAACAATAAAAAAAATTAAAGAAAAAGAAAGTCAAGGCTATAATAGTAATTTTATCCTCAAAATAGATAGTTAACGGTACAATTTAACAGAGTGTAACGGAATGGATCTATTGGTTATGATTAGTTTTTTCTTCTCCGGCTCACCCAAACACCCAATAAAATTAGTCATAACAAAAGAAACAAGGAGTGGAATATAATAGTAATTTTATCCTTAAAAGAGAAGAATAAAAACAATTAAAGAAACAATTAAAAAAATTAAGAGAAGAATAAAAATAATTAAAAAAATTAGTAATTTACTGGTGCAAATCAAAAGAAAAAAAAAAGAGAGAAGAATAAAAAAAATTAAAGAAAGCAAAAATAAAAGAGAAGAATAAAAACAATTAAAAAAATTAAAGGGAATAATAAAAACAATTAAAAATTTATAGAAAGAGAAAGTCGGGGTTATAATAGTAATTTTATCCTTAAAATAGAGAGTTAACGACACAATTTAACGAGTCTAATGGAATGGACATATTGGATGTAAAACTGAAAGAACATGGAGTAAACATGTCAAATTAAAAGGTGACGGACTGAAGTGTTTTTTCAGCAAAGTTCAGGGACTAAACAATATTTAGTCCTTAACTTATATATATTTTAATTTATTGTTTATAATATAAATCGCAAATATATATATATATATATATATATATATTTATTACTTTACTTTAATATCGACACTTTTATTTTAATGATGTTTTGACTTTTGCACTCACTGAATTATAATTTAGGAATTTAATTATATTTTAAATTTATTGTTGTAGATTTTGATTTTAAAAAAGGCAATTTGAGAAAAAATTATTTTATTTATTAAATTCTTATTGACGATTTGGTGTGGGTTTGGAGGCTTAGTCTCCAGTGGGGATGGGGATGGGGACGAGGAATCCTCAATATATTTTTATTGGGGATTGAGGGTAGAAAATGACCCCGGGGATGGTATTGTGATCCCCATCCCCCACCCGCCTCATTGTCATCCCTACTAGCTAACCTTTAATATTGTCTCGATCTTCAACCATTGTCATTTCTTCTTCATCCCCAAAAGCAGTAGTAAAGTTAACATTCATTTCATCTCCATCTTGAAACAGTAGCAACAAACCTCCAATATTGTCTCAACCTTCAAGTAGTAGCATCCCTAATAAGAGACATAGCAGCAACAGCAGAGATAACCTTCATCTCATCTCCATCTCGAGACAGTAGCAGCTAACCTTCAATATTTTGTCGATCTTCAAATAGTAGCAAGATTGAGCGAGTTTCTGATGTGCTCTCTCTCAATCCATCCCCCCCAAAATTGAACAGATAAGAGTTGAATTGAAGAAACAAGAAAGTAATTAATATTTAGTTATCTATGTGTGGAGGTTAGAATTGTAGATGTGTTATTGACACATAACAACAAAATAACAACATGTCCTTGTATAGTTATATATGTGCAAAAGTTTCTCATCATGAACATGATTTGAAATTTTATGGATGTAGTAGTAAAATGATCATTTGTCAAACGTTTTTCAGTAGTTTGCTAAAATATTTTTTGCCCAAGTATAAGTTTAATTATCTCATGTTGAGCAATAAGTTAGCTCATATTAAGTCAACATATATTTGTTTGAGACTCGTCTCTCAACAAGCACCCAATTTAGGGTTTGTGCAGAGAGCTGGGGCGAGCTTCTTCGCTAGCCGTCTACTTTAGCTTCAACGCGGCTCTTTTTTGTGGTCATGGAAATTACAAGGTGCGAAGGTCAGTACAGGTTTCGGATCTTAGTAGATTTTTGCAAGTTGGCTAGAGTTCTGATCTTATCTGGAAGGATTGCGGTTGGTGGCTGTCTTTGACCTAAGCTTGGAGTTGGAGCTGGTCGATTTGTAGGCTTGAATCAGAGCATTGGATTGTGAGTTGTCAAATTTGTCTGGTGACAGGTTCTTACTGTTCCCGGGTCCTGACCAGCTGTGTTCTAATGTTGGCTTGGACTGAGCCTTTGCTTGGATACAGAGGGGAGGCGGCATAGATAATTGGTCTATCTATGGCCTTCTGGAGAAGTCAGTCGCTGAAACTTACAGCGGCGGCGGTGTTGCTCAGAGCGGTGTTCTGGGCTTAGAGTTAGGCCTGATTCTAAGTTTGGGCTAGCTGGGCCTAGCTCATATATGGGCTATCAAGGAAGGCGTCTTGCCACCTTCACATGTTACTTAGTGAATTGGGTAGGCCTGGCCCAGCCCAAGACTTTTAAACCTACTTGGCCACGTTGGGGCTAGCTATGGTCTTCAAATACCAATTTATTTGGATCATGACTTCTTCGAGAGTTGGTCACTAACATGAATATGATTGATGCCTGTATTTCAAGTGGCTTATGAATTAGGAGGTGCTCTTGTGAGCCCCCGAAATTTTTGTTTAACTTTTATAGCAATAAGATTTTCGCAAGGGGATTTAAGTGAAGAAATCGATTTCGGAGATTATTTTAATGTCGAGACCGCCTGTTGGGCCTTATGATTTAAGTTTGGGCCAAGATTCTTTCATTTAAGCCTAGAAGGTTACCAAAGTTCACTGAAGCAAAAGATTGTCGAAGAAAATTTGAAAGGAAGGCGAATTTAGTTGTAGTGAAGTTTTGGATTTTTAATTTTTACGAGATCGAGTTTTGGGCCTAGGATGAAGTCGAGAAGTAACTTAGGAAGTTTCCGATAAAAAACAAACAAAAAAATGTTACAAGCTGAAAACCGAAAGCAATCAGCTAAGAGAGTCTCATAATTGGTCGCAAGGGAAAAATGGGAATTTCTCTCCCATGAGTATAAATAGAAAATTAACAAGTAGAAAACCCTAGACCCCAAAACTCTCCTCTCTCCCTTTTGGCCGCATCTCTCTCTTTCTCCCCCTGACCTCTCGCACTTTCTCTTTTTCTCTCTGCCATCGCCGGAATCACAGAGTCCGGCCACCACCTCTCATCACTGCTACCACTAATAGAACCACAATCCAAATCCGACCAAAACCCAAGAGAAGTCGAAGCCATGCATCAACCCAGACCACTCGCCTTCTCTCTCTTCTTCTTCCTTCTGCAACCACCGGAGAACACCATCTCCGGCCACCATCTCACTACACAGCATCCACCAGTCGATGCAGCACCCAAACCCAACCATAACCCGAGCCTTACCGTCGATATACACCTCCTCTAGCCACTGCATGCGACCACCTAGCCGGAAAGGCTACTTTTGGTCACTTTCTGCACTCACCGCCATCACCAATCAATCCAGACCAGGCCACTCACCCTGACAGGACCTGACCAAGAAATTCACCATGAAATTCCAGGTGGCCCTGCGGGGTCCACTTTTTGAGAAAGTTCAACAGAGTTTTCCTCAAAAATGGACAACCCTAACCTGAAAAGAATTAGAACCACACTTCTAAACAACCATCCTTATACTCCTGGAGCCATCCTGCTCCCCAAATACCAACAACTTCATTTTCACATTTAGCAAAAATTCATAAGTTATCAAAGCAATTCTAAAACAAACAAAAAGAGGACAAAGGATCGATAGATCATACAATGCGGAAGTAGTGCTAGCTATGCCTCAACTCCATGTACGCCCGACCTCAACTAATCTCTCTTGCAAACTGGACATTTGAAAACAAAGGGTCCAGAGGAAAGTAATTTAAAACACTTTAGAGTGAGTGGACAAAAATAAATAATTAAGATAATTTAAATCAAATACGCTTTGATACTTTCCCACAAATAAATTATTTCTAAAATCTCGATGTATGCCACATTTATAAAATATATTTCTCGCCACATGAAAAACTCGTGAAAACATACCAGCCTCGCTGGTTAGAAGAAATCGGGCTAGCCTCGCTAGTCAAATAATAATATCATACGGGGAAGAAGTTATCACCATACAACAAAGGAGCCTCCCAGGCTCGGGTCGGAGTGTCCCACACTATTGAGCCTCCAAGGCTTTATCTCAACTCAGCCGCAAACACAAAGTAAGCGGAGAGGAATAGGATAGCTAACAATAGTATCATCAAATAAAACAACCCAAGTATGGTGAAGAAAAATCCATAATCCTGTGAAATCCATAAAGCTTTCTCAATTTCTCACGACGTGACCCCGCACGCCAAAATTATTCTCGAATTCAAAAATAAATAGGCGAGAAATAACAAATAATATAATTCCCTCGGGAAATCTCATTTCCCAAATCATAATTAATCTCCGAAAATCAAATCCTAATCCCGAAAACAATTCATAAATTCAAATTCGAGCATAGTAATTTCATAATCGAAATTCATATGACAAATAAATCAATGTCAAAATTATAATTCAAAGTTAAATATTAGGCTCGATAAATAAAATGATAAATAATTAAATAAATCAATCATTTCGGGAAAATAATTACATGCATCATTATTTAAAAAAAAAGTCCACTCACAGTATACGGCTATGCTTGCTGTTTATTCGAAGTTTTCTAAAATCGAGGTTCCTCACGTCCTGTACAAAAATAATCGCGCATAAACAAAATAATTACAAGACGGAAAATTAATTTTACGATAATTAAAACGAATTTCTAATTGTCTCATTTAATCTCTACTCCTTCAATTCCCCTCAGATTTAATCCAAACTTCACCAACAAATTCTATTCGTTGATTTATAAATTCTAAGATGAATTCCAAATAAATCTGATGATAGAATTCTCGTAAATCGATAATCGAAACTCTTAATCTTCAGAAATTCATAATAATTTTAAAAATTCACCAAACTTCACCAAACTTCATATATAAGCTCTACAATATTTATAGGATTTAATGGGCTTAAAACATAATTAAATCACTGTTTACATACCGCACTATTCCACACCGACACTATTCACGCATCGACGGTCAACCTCTATATCTCAACAATTAAGGAGAAGGCTGAACATAAAATCTTACAATTATGCTTTCTTCCTCCACGCTTCGATCTGGATTATGAAACTTGGCGAACATGAAGAGTGGCTCAAAGCGCTTCTAATGGACCTGGGTTTATGACCGGAGGTGGCCGGAAATCGGCGTTAACCAATTTGCTACAGTAAAAATGTGGGCGTCGATCTCCATATTTCCGGCCAAATCACCGTAAACAACTTCCACATACGTATTAAGGAGGAGGAGACGAATCTATCAATACTCGCAGCTCACCATTTGGTGGCCTAGAGGTGGAGAAAGAGAAAGTTGCAGAAGAGAGACAGAGAGAGCACGGGCGAAAGAGAGAGAAAAGAAAGAAAAGTTACCCGGTTATAGTAACTTTTTAAATTTATACCAATCTACCATAAACAGTAACTTTTATATTTCACTTATAACTTTCGCGTACGAACTCCGATTTTTACGAACCAAGTATGCATGCGCTCGGTTTAATGTCCTCTACGACTTTCATAAAAAAAGTTTTCTCGAATTTTGACCCAAATAAAAAGTCATCTTTTAGGGCCCATAAACAGTCAAAACGGAGTCGAAAATTAAAATAAATCTCGTTTACCGTCCAAAAGACCCGTAAGTCTATAATTTAGGTTCGGGTCGTAACACACCCTAAGCCCGAAGCCTTTGCACCGTCTGAGGCCAGAATACCACTGATGTCGAAGTACAGCCACTGCCTTTCCCTAATCTCCAACCTCCGGCCAAAAATCGAGCTTCCACACCTTCATAAACGAAGTCAAAGCTGCACTATCTTTCGAAACCCCAAAACTCCGAACTCCGATTCCGCTCACGGTCGCTGAGCCTTCAGTTCGTCTCTAATAGGTAATTTTCGTCGCCCTATTCTTGGTTGAGGCCTCCAATTCAATTTCGATTGAAAACCCTAATTTATGTTGTTCAAATTGGATATGTGAGGTTTTGTGGAGTCTGCGACTTTGGGATTTCTGGAGAGGAGAAGCTCCGGGGTCAGCTTCGATTGAAATGGGAAATGGATGTGATACGTGGTGAAGGGTGTGGTCTCGGCAGAACTGAAATTGTGTAAGGAATGCAGGGTTATGAGTTTGATTGTTGTTTGGACGTTGGGATTAATTAATTAAGTTGTTGTTCTGTTGTGGATATGGAGACGTGAGGTTTGGATGAAGGACAGTAAATCGAAACTACCGCTGCACTAAGTCGAGGAATTCTCTTTTAAGGAATATGGTAAGGGTCTGGGTCTGGGTCTGGGTCTGGGTCTCTAGTTACCGAGTACTGTTGGTGTGCTGATGTTCAAATGGTTGTAGCCGTGGCTTATCAATTGAAAGTATTGAGTTTGAATTGTTTTGATTGAATGGTTGGAATCCGGTTAATTGCTTGATTGATTAATGCCTCTTAAAATTATCGACTATAATAAAGTATACTGTGGACAGGCATGAAATGGCTAAATGTGTGGAGAAGATTAATGTTGTTAGTTAAAACGATGACGGAATTTGAATTGTCATATTGTAAAGTAAATGATTGTTGTGAAAGAAAATGAGGAGATTGAGTAATTATCAATGTTGAGTACGTCGGGTTCGGAAATCAAAATGGTGGATTTTGTTTGATTGAGTTAAATTAGGATATTGGATTAAATTTCATGAAACAATTTACAAATGGAAGTACTCAAGTGGTATCACATCTCCGAATGAAAATGGTAAACAAAATCATTTGAGAATGGTAAATTATCCTTTGTTTTCTTAAAGTAAAATGCTAAACAAAAGAAAGTGAAAGTGTCAAGTATAGTCGCCATATCACGAATGATTCAAATGCTACGTCGATCATTTGGATTATTTGGGAATGGTATGTGTATTTGTTGCTTAGGAAATGAATGCTAGACAATGGCATCACATATTTAACCCGAACTATATTATTGAAAGAAGTATGATAACCATATCCCGAATGAGCTTACTATTCTAAGTGAATTGTTCGAGAATGGTTTCTAATAATTATCGATCATGGGTAACTTGGTGAATTTAGGGGTGAGTTATGGATTGATTACTCATCGAATATAATCTTTGTTAAAGGACTCGAGCGTGTGCACATGAAATTGGAAGGAGTATCAGAAGTCATAAACGAAGCTTGGTTTGGGCGAGCACTCCAATTCCAGGTAGGGTGAGCTATCCCTTCCTTGTTAGAGGTTTTTCTATACGTCGAATGCTCTAGTATCATATTATGTTGCCTGCAAGTACGTTTTTGGTTGTTCATTAGTCGACGCCTTGTGATATTTGTGTTTACGTAACTGATAATTGCTGATTGCGAAAATCGAGGCTAGACTTGTATTTTGAGATACTGTGCCCATTGTATGTTTGTACTTATGACCTGAAAGTGAATGGGACCTCGACGCGTAGATTCTTAGGCATCCTACAGTGTCGATAACCGTGAACCTTCGGAGGAGGCTGTGCTTCTATGTTTGTCGAGTGTCAGTACCGACATTAAACTAGTCATAGGAGACTTAGGGCCAAGAAATTGACACTTTCGCTACTAGTAGTCACAACACTACAGAGTAGTTGGCTGGTTCTCGAAGGATGACGAACTGAGCGGGTCACCGATTGTTTTGGAGTAGCCGGCAGGTAAGTATCTCGGAGCTCCAAATTGTGTGAAACATACCGCATATGTTTTGTAAAAGAGATAAATGTTTGTGGTTGCCTCTTTTTAAAGTATTTTCGATAAACGTGCACGATATTATGTAGTGAACATTTTCAAGTATATTATTTTTCAAACCTAGCATGGTTGGGTCGGCCCCTATTGGGTAAGCGAGGACGAAAGCTCACCCCTACAACATTGTGCATGTATTGTGCATGTGGTCTGGAAGCGCACAGTGGAGGCACATGGCCCGGCTTGGCGTATTAGTCTCTTATCGGATTTTGAGTCTCTTAATTATTTACTTTTTAATTGTTTCCTACTCGTTTATTTACAAAACTTCGAGAGACACGTAACCCTGGGATGCGTCTCTCATACTGGTTGTTACTTAATGGTTTGTTTTCCAAATTTGGCTCTTATTGTAAGCCCAAATTCTTTAGCTCATTTTAAATTCTGCTTTTGAAATACGTTGTTCGGTTGCTAGAATGATTTGTTCGAGAAAGTATTTTGTAATCCAACAAACTAAACTCAAAAGGCCTTGCGGTTTCGGGTTGATGAGTCATCGGGTCGCAGTGCTGTGGAACCCACCCCCCCCCCCCTCTCGGGTCACCACAGCTCTTATATGTTGGCAAGGAAGTGGCAATATGTTGGTACCAATTGTGTAATTGGCTATTAGAAGACTAGCGAGATTATCATCGACTTATTATGAGTTTGTTTTACTTAGAACAGGGTTTCTAGATTTTCTTGCTGACTATTGTTTTGTAAGTGCAGATAGACTCTAGTTATTGACCATTGCCAGCTATTGATTCTAATGAAATTAATTTCTATTAAAAACAAATAGTCAGTAAAAATAATTAATTAGATTGATAGTTTAATAAAATTGTATGATTAAAATAATTTTTCGATCTGTCGGTCTGACTCTTTGGTGTATGAATACTAAATACAGCCCAAAGAGAGCGTTACCTTGCAATACATAACAAAAGATAAAACAAATACTTAGAAAAAAATAAGGTTCATGTAAATCCACATTTTAGACAGAAATTCCGAAGAAAGTCGGAAAATAAAACCAAATCTTTGAGGACTCATGTAATTCGACCAAATGTAGGGAGAATTGACTTACGAATTACGATGCCCCATGGGCAAGTGGGGAAATATAGTTGAAAACAACAAATAATTTGGGTTGACATTTGATTTGATCGAAATAGGATTTGGTTTGTTTGATCTTTACACCATCAAACTAATCTATGGGTTATTGGTTTTGTTGCTTCAGAACAAACGACCTGAATGGCAAACAACATTACATGATGGGATGTGATTCCATCCTTATATGCCGACCTTAATTTGTTTTCTCTTTCATCCCCCAACAACCATCCCAAAGGATGAGAGCTATGGTTTCTACCTTTTGTCCATCCTCAATTTGGAGATAGAATAACAATGAACAAAGAGTATAGAATAACAATGAACAAAGAGGTCATCTCTCTTAATCCTCCATCTTTTTAACAAAACAGAGTAGACAAGAAATCTTGAGTAACACTGGCGATTGTTCAGTCATGTATATATCCAGTACGAGAAAACAAACAAACAAATATTGTGTACAGGTACCAAGACATGTCCTAAGAAAGAAAGAAAAAACTGCAGCAAAACAAAACAAAAGAAACCGCCATTCTCTATAGTCGGGTTTGGTCACTAGAAGTAACCCCGCCCACATCCACAAGGATCAGGTCGAACAAGCTTATGCTGATCTATATGCTCCAAATCCTCTTTAACGATACACTCTGATCTCCAGAACATTTCACCCCATGACTTTTCGGCAACCCAAAATTCCTCACCCTATCATCCATCGACATCCCCACTAGATCCAACGGCCTCCTCCCACATTCCTCCGCCGAAAAACTCCCCGGCGGCGAACTCATTTTCTCTTCGCCACCGTCGCTTCCCGAACCGACCGGTTCACTCACCGTAATCACAACCTCGTGCCGAGGTTCCGGTTTCGGAACCGGAACATCCGGCCGAACCAGACATCTACAAAGCGGACAATTGGAGTTCGACTTAAACCAAGTGTCTATGCACTCTATATGAAACGGGTGCTTACAGTTGGGCAGCACTCGACCACGTTCTCCGTGCTCGAACTCCGACAGGCACACGGCGCATTCTAGCAGCGGGTCGTCAGTTAACATGGAGTAAACAAAACTAGGTAGCGTCTTGAGAACTGAGAGATCCAAGCCCTTCTGAGGTGCGGTGCTGGTGGTTTCCGTCGTTGGCGAGACGATATTTTGAGAGAAGAGGCGTCTCCGGCGACGGCGCCGTCCGGGATGATTGCGGTAGAAGCAGAGCCGGACGTAGCTGTGGAAACAAGCCACGACGAAGACGACGACGAAAAGAATGATGACCGAGCAGAGCATGATCTTACCATTGAGGGCGTAGTTGGTGGGTTTATGATCGTCGACGATATCCATGTCAAAATTTAGGTTTTGGGGAAGGAGGAGGGTTGGAAATGGTGTGGGTTTTAGGGAAATATGGGTAGGTCATACGTCGGTGAGGGTTTAATTTTGTTTTCTTAATCTGGCAACAGAAAATGGAGAGGAAGGTTCGTCTCTGAGATGAGTCGTTGGGGGTCCTGGCAATGCTTTTATGAGCATCGGCAATTGGGAATGGCGGGGTTTCTTTTATTATTATTCCACTGTACTCTGCAGGGCGGTTTATATAAGACCGTTGAATTATAATATTGGGTTTATACATGGAATTTCGTAAACAAAAAGGGTATATACATGTAGATTAGGAAGGACATTTTCCTAGTTGGAAATGCATCTCATTCTTTGAAGATTTACCTGAAAACTATCGTTACGTAGTCTCGTTTGTTTTGTAAATTAAAAAATTTCCTTCTTCTCTTTCTCGTATTTGGTAATTATAATTTTGAAAAATCATGCGTTTTACGTGATATATGTCTATATATTTCTCATATTTGGGAAGTACAAACAATGCAGAAAAGATCTTACATTTTGTGTAGGTACCGCTAATTCAAAGACTAATTCTTAATTTGTTCGGTTTCTTCCATGAGGGTGGTTTTTCAAATTTCATTTTCATAACCAACCTAGAGTAGATAAATGCTAAAAGGAGTTATATTAGATTTAATTAACTTCCGAGAATAATTTTGGATTACATCACAATTGATCAAATTTTGTATTATTTAGTAATCCGTCGTAACGCAGTTGGATTATGACCCACAGAGGTAAAAAAAAAATAAAAAAAGAAAGTGCTTCTATCAGTCTATGACATAATTTTTCCAATATTTACGATCTGTACTTGACTATTTTATGTAATCCAAATTTAAACAAATGAATTTGGTCTTGTATGGAGTGGATTTAATTTCTATAGTCGTGATGGAAAGATCCTTTGAATCTAAAGTAATGGCAAGGTTACATCAGCCAAAGACAGAATTCCTGCAACTCTTATCTGTTTCATCAAATGGCCAAGGAAAAAAAACTGAATAAAGGTAGCTACTTGGTAGGAGGTGCTTGCTGTCACTCTGTGTCTTAACTTTTCCAAACTTTCTCAGTAACACACAGAAATATCAGAGATACACGTAGAGTCTTTTAGTAGTAGTTGAGAAAATGGCACCAAGAAGCAGACAATATATATCCAGCTCGATCAATAATGCATAAATTTCTGCTCCTTATTACTGATTAGTATTAAGTTTTTCAAATGTCATTTTATAAAATTGTAATTGTTTATAAGTTATTAAGCTCATCTTTGAAGGAAACAAAATAAATATGCAACGATAGATATTAAAAGGGTAATGGGAAATTCTTGTTAATCTCCAATTTGGGATGCAGTAGTACTAGTGGACCTTGAAGTATGAAATAGAGTTGCCCATGATCAACTTGGGTTCTATATATTCTACTATATATGCTGTCTAATCCAGAATATAACTATATGGATATTCATACGATAAGGTGCATTGAGGAGGCAAAGTGCAAATATTAGAAAGCATGATGGCAACAAAAGCATATAGCTAGATCCTTGAGGACTTCCCCTCCCCACCCAAGAAAAAGGCTTCCCTTGTTCCATGGTGAACTTGATTATTGGCTCCAGTATTATCTACTTTTAAGCTAGCTAGCAATTGGTTTGTAAACCATGTTGTTCACTTCAAACTGTAGGCAGCATCACAACTGGCATGGTATTAATATTATAGTGTTATGAGTAATGATGAGATTAGAGTTCGTCCTAGACAGAATGATCATGTTGATCGACTTACTTGTTTAAGTCATATGCTAAGGACACCAAATATAGGGGTGGATAAAACAACTGCAAAACTGCTTGATTCTTACTTTTTTTGGATAGAAAACTGCTTGATTGTAACTAGCCTGGATGGTCCGGTTTGTTTAGGTTTGTTAGTGCACCTCAAAATGATCACCGGTTTGACTAGAAAGAACATATGCTTAATCTCAATTTTCTCAAACTCATTACACTTGGAAAAACGCAAACTACATGTAATGTATTCGATCTAAATTGTGTGATATTAAAACCGACCTAAAATGTCTTGTACCCACTCGTCTCAAAATTTGTTGAGGCAAATGCTAATATTCATTACTGGACCAAGTTATTATTACTGTTGAGCTACTAGTGCAAAAACTTTTGGTATCCAAAATTTAACACACAACTGTTGGAGCCCTTAGCTATAGTGAGCTTTTGTATAGCTAAAGTACAACGCTGAGCCTCTTCTACTAGGCATACTGCCAGCATATGGCGAAACCAGATGGGCATTTCCCAAAACAAAGAAGTGTAATGACAACTAAAATGGGCTCCTGCAGAGACATTAGATTGAGTTGGGCCCTTAATATGCTAAACCAAACTTCAGCCCATCAGACTGAGGGTGTGTTTGGTAGAGATTTGCTTAAAGACGAGCTAGGTTTTGCTTATTTTTTATAATAAGTAGTTGAAAAGCAAAACAGCTGAGTGTTTAGTAAATTGACTTTTTATAAATGTTGTGAGTGCTAAAAGCGTGTTTTTAGTGCAAAAAACAATAGCAAAGTGTTTGATAAACTTAACACTAAAAGTGCTTTCAGTTTGTAGAATGACCAATTTGGACATGAAATGATTTTTTGTCTTGATTGATTGCCATATGATTAATATTTAACGATTCTAAAAATGTAACTTATACAAGTATATGAGTAACATGAACTCAAATCGAAATATTTTTCATATTTTTGCTCTTATTATAAAACTAATTTCATTAAAAAAAACTCAACAATTCACAAATTTACCAATTCACAGACTCATCAATTCAGAAGCTCATCTGACAAACTGTAATACCCCGAAAAATCCAAATTAAATTCCTTAGATTTTTAGAAATGATTTCACAGTCGTGGGAGCGAGCACTGAAGCTTGGAGAAATTGTGGAATTAATTCAAACGATTTTATTTTCGACAACGAACGTTATTTAGGGAATCGTGAAAATTGACATTTTATACGTTCAGAATTTGAGAAAACTTTCTTCATGAAAGTCGTAGAGCTCGTCAATACGAGTTCGTGCATATGCGGAACACAAGAATCGGATTTCGTATGATGGAGTTATCGCATTTAGAAAAAAACTTCAATTTCGAGTATATAAGCATAAAACCCTAGCATTTTTGGAAAGTTGTTATTTTTACCCGGCCTCCATTTTTGGAAACCGAAACTGTTCACACTCTCTCTCCCCACGTCCGCCATCCCCATTTCTAGGCTCTCCTTTGTCCAGCCATATATCCCTCCACAAACCTCCGATTGACTTGATTCCAAAAGCATTTTCATTCGGCTTGAAGTCCTTTAAAACTTTCTAGAAGACATCGAAGTAAAAAAAGAACTGTGGGAAGCGCTAGGAGGCCAAGAAGCCTCACAGCTCGAGCTGGAACTCGCCCGAGCTGCTCTCCCTTCACCGACTGATATCTCTCTCATCCGACCTCAAATAGACTTGATTCCAAAAGCAATTTTGCTCGCCTTGAGCTCATTTAAAACTTTCAAGAAGAATCGATGGGAAATAACCATCGTGGTGGCCGCTGCAAGTCGAAGAACATGGTGTAGCCGAGTTGGAATCACCCTCATCCTTCACCTATCGAGTTCTCCCTCCATAGGCCACCATTTCACACCAAAACATATCCAGTACCTTCGTCTCATCCTTGCATAAATGCCAGTGGTAGCCTTGAGCCGCGGCACAACCTTAAGCGGCGGCAGGAACGAGTTATCCATTTTCGGCCGAGCTGAGTTCCAACCAAGATTTCTCCTAGCTCCAGCCACCAAGACTCGAGTTCTTTAGCTTGTTGAACTCGTATCAAGGAGTAGAATATGCAGCAAGAATGACTGGACCTGAAGCAAACGTTTTCACTCTGAACGGAGCAGCTATCGAAAACTGCAGAAATTTCGGCCGAAAAGGCTATTTTTTGTATTTTCTATCACTTCCACTTGTTTTCTCACTTCGTTCTAGTTATGAAAGTTGCTCAAAATGATGGAACAAAGGGGAGCAGCCCCGCCCCGACACCATTGGTAGTGGTCGGTGATGACTCTATCACTAATTCCGGTGACCCTTTCCGGCCACCTCCAGGGGTCAAAAATATAGTTTATGTATATTTTTAGATTCTACAGTTCAATAAGATCATTTTGATATATTATACGTATTTTTTTTATATCGTATGATTTAGTTATGAATTTTTACGTTTCGTTCGTTAGATTTGTGATCTGTGAAGTTAGGACCGTTCGATGGACTTGTAGTTTTGATATGTTGATCATATGACTGTTCCAGTGGCTTTGTGTGGTCATGGGCGAAGATCCGACCGTTGGATCTTCGTATAGTTGTAAAACAGTGATTAGGGAGGCAATTCGTGAGAATCCGTCCGTCGGATTTTCGTATAATTTAGAATCAGACCGTAGGATGGTAGTTTAAGTATGTTTTGGAATTATTGGCTAAAATCAAGTCATATTTGATTAGGTGATTAACGGTTTTTACTTGAGTGAGCGGATTCTATGTGATTGGTGTTAAAATTGAAGACGCAGCGGGAGTATCGAGGTGAGTAAAACTCACGTGATTCATATTACGAACCAAGTACTTTTAATTAATTTATTTTGTCATAATTGTGTGAAAAATATTTTTGGATAAATGTTTGTTTTTAAAAGCACATGGACTTGATCAACTATGGTCCATAGGTAAGTAAAAATGAATTTTTAAGTATACAAAATGAATTTCACGATTTTCTTGTGTGAACTATAGATGGTATTAGTGGTCATCCCTGAGTGGATGATTACGTATATATATAATATATTTACGTGGAATATATATTGGTCGGTGTGTTGTTGAGTGATGATATGATTGAGTTGGAATGATGATTTCGACTTCTATTCCGAATGCTTAATTTCATGATAATATTGTGTATCTTGGATTGGTTGATTCCATTGTGTGAAATATATTATTGTGTTCGATTATGGATTTAGGGTCGACGTAGTGACCAGTATGAGGGAATCAGACGCTCTAATCATATATGGATGATGGGCTATGATTGGTTGAGTAAATTGGATGTCACAACCCTTGTCGGGTAATGGGGCTAAATTGTGTACGAGTATCGGACGTTCTAAATATATATATATATATATGTATATATTGATGAACTACGATAATGATAAATATATCAGATGCCATAACCTAGGCCATGTGACGGACTACGATTCAGTTAGAGCTCTAGTCTGTCATTCACCGTATTTTTATAAATATGATTTCGGGGTTTTGAGAAGAAAGATGCGAGTTTAGTTTCCGTGTTGAATTGTTGATTTGGTGATTGATTATTGTGATTGTGGTTTCTTTGTGGATGTTGGAATTATTGGGTGTTAACTTGGGTGAAAATAAATATGACTTAATTAAACAACCGTTCATTCTTATTTACTCACACGAGCTTTCAGAAAGCTTACTGAGTTTTGTGTTGTTGCAATCCTTGTACACTATTCAAATGGTGTAGCGGATATTCATGCAGGTCAGGATAATCAGAGATGAGACCGTGTTGTTTAGGAGTTACAGCATTTATTTGATTTCATTTGTGTTGTGAGGTTTGTTATGCTCACTTAGAGTTTTACAATTCTATTTGAGAGTTTGAGTTGTAATAATTAACCAAGACTAAATTTGGGATATGAAATTCAATTCGTGTGGTGTGGTTGTTAAAAAAACATTTCATGACATTATTTGTAATTGTTAATTTCATGCGTCGAATTTGAATTCATTGTTATTCAAAATTCGGGGTGTGACACAAACTCATCCAACATTTCATAAAAATGAGTGGGGGAGAACTAAAAACTTTATTCTAACTGGTCATTTCCTAAACAACAAACAACCCATAACTAGTTATGTATTTTTATATAGTCATATAGAGTACACTCTCATTATTGAATTTGTTTGAGCATAAGCTATGAGCCACAAAGAAACAAAGAGCTGGCCATCAAGTCATTTCTTTAATTGGAATCGGAAAGTATGCACCATCCAAAGTTCATCACGAGGTAAACTGGAAGCTTGGAGGCTAAAATCTGATATGGAAAACAAAAAGATATGCGACTGCGAAACAAACACAAACACAAACACAAACACAAACACAAACACAATATTCATTCAAGTAGAACATTATTACACATACAAGATTACTATCCAAGACTAATTAAGCAAAGCAATACCGGGCCGTCCCTTCCATGATCAAATATGTGAAGTAATAAATACCACCGAGTCATGTAGTTTATCCTCTTTCGAGTACCTCACTGGTACTTCAAGCTCATTGGACATCGAGGAAACATAGAGTGCAAAATCGCGCTCCTCATAAAACACTACAGAAAGATTTGAGCCAAATTGGTTCTACAATACAGCATCAACAATTCAGACCCTAAATTAGTAATGATTGCAAAATCAAAATCCTATTAACAAGAAGCCAACCTTTTTACAAGCTGAGATTGGATGATGAACCATAGCTTGCCCAGCCAATGGGAATAGTGGTTTGGGCGTGTTGAATGATAGACCAAAATCTAGTACCTGCCATAAAATTGAAAACTTAGAAAAGTTTCAAGAAGATCCAAACTGTAACGAAATTGAGGGAAAATTAGATGACCCAAGTACCTTTAGTTGGGCCTCCAACCATGATTACGGCAACGACCTTCTCTCCCGAACCCTCCATGTCAGAAATGGAAACTCTAGCTCTGGAGAAGAAATTGAAGTAATTCGAAGAGAGAGAGAGAGAGAAGAAGCAGAGTTGAGAGAGAAGACACGAATGGAACAACAATTCTTGGTATTGGGTCGTAATTACTCTCAAGGCATGAGGGTAGTTTTTGGTATTTTGAAAATTTCATTAAAACTCCGCTTCAGTGAGCCCTGTTACAGTTCCAGCTTTTCCTTCTAAAAGGAGGGTAGCCCAACTTATGCTTTTGCTTTGAAAAAGCCTGAGCTTAAAAGCAAAGCAGGTCATTTCATAGATTACCAAACAGCTGGAAGTGCTTTGCTTATAAGCGGGGAAGCAAAAAACCTCCCCAAATTCACAACCTAAGAGAAGATCAGAACTGAAGTCGGTCCAACATATGGAGACGGTCCCAATTATATAGAAGTGGTAACAAAAATGAAAAACATCACGGATCTCCTCTTTCCTGCCACGTCATTGTAACCGCTTACATATTCATACGTGGAAACAATGCTTTGGGTCAAGGACCCAACAAATATAGCATGTTAATAAAGCAATTCAAATTGTTATTTGGCATTGAAACTCTTACATAATAGACTCTAATAACTAAATCCCCCGTTAGTAATTTGTTGTACAATATGTGAGTAAAACATGTATTTGACGTTTTATTTAAAATAGTTCCGTAATTCGTATTATTGAAAGAAACTCGTTAAATTTTTCATACATTTTTAACCAAAAATATTATATGTGTACTCTACATGATATTTATGTTTTTTTTTACGTATTTTACACATTATTAAATAAAAATTAATATTTTAAAAATAAAAAAATTAATCAACTAATTAAAAATATTTTGCCGAACTTTTCAATAAACTATTTAATGAAATGTCGAATAGTACCCCTACATATCTTTTTCGTATTATACATATTTCATATTTTATTAACTATTAAATCTAAACAACATACGATTCAATTTCAATCTATACCGTTAATAAACACAAAAACGCAAATACATCAATCATAATCATAATAAACTGGTGAGTGGTCATAACCCGAGTGGTGACTCTAAATTTTGTCCATTTTCAAACAAATCACGTGAATGCATTTAAATTTAGGGGAACGGATTCTATGCACTGACAGTGCACTTGCACTGATGAATATTTTAATACTACGAAGCAATCTCAACCATTCATATTTAGGATCAGTTATCTATGTAATCTAAGCCATTCATACATACAAACTTTTCATTAACACATGTTAACCGTGCAAAGACTGAATAAAAAAAACTAGTCAAGAAGGTAAAATTTATTAAAGGGGTAAATCTGGGTAAATTCTGAAATTAAATCCGCAGAGGGAGGGGAAGAGAGCAGTCGCAAATCGGGTCGACGACGATATCATGTAAGCATTGACTCGGCATGAGCCGCCGTGTGGGAAAGTACAGAAGCCGGCGCATGGAGGGACCTCGTCGAGATAGAGGTCCGGCCGCCCGGCGGCTTAACTGGTCTTGTAAGCCTAAAGTTGGTGAGGGTTTTTCATTATATGAGCGTTCATGCGGTGGCGAGTATCAATCTGCAAAGCTTTTAACTTTTCCGGTGGAGCTTCAAGTTAAAGGAAGTCAATGAAGAGTGGAAGAGTAAGCAAATATGAGATTCTGGTTTCTGGGTTTCGGTGGTTCAGAACTTCAGATTAATAACATAACTACAATAAATATAAAAAGGAAGGAAGCTTTCTCACCAAGTGTAGTTAGCAAAGCGACAGAGAGGCTTCAAGTCATGGTCCATATGTTGTTGTTTCGAACCACAACATTGTTTGGGTGTGGTTTTTTTTTTTGGTGTGTTTATCTTTTCCTTTTTTTAATAAACTAAACAAACTACATTAATTAGTTGTTTATTTTTATTTTTTGGTTATCTTTCTCTTTTTTTTAATAAACTACAATACTTCAAAATATATAAATAAACAAACTATATTAATTACAGAAAGATGAAGTAAAAATTTTATAGACATTTTATTTAACTTTGAATATATTGTCCTCTCAAGGTTCGAGCCACTTCCACCTCAGCTCTATAGTTGTTTTTTCTTTAATAAAGTATATACTTAAATAAAAGGTTGTTGTTTTCATTATTAAAAAATATAACTGCATTACTTGCTCGACCTCTCTTAATCAAAAACAAAAATAAAATATTAAAAAATTCTTTAGAAACCTACATTACTTAAATAAAATTTTAGTTACATGCATTTTAGTTTTGATAGAATATGGTTGATAATGTGGATCGAAACATAAATGAATACTAAAGAGGATACATTTTTTAGCGTAGACATTTTATACCATAGTAATCACTCCAATAGTCAAATTAGCAAATTTCTTTTTCGTCCATGTTGTTTGTCTTGGAAGATATACCGTATACGTTTGTATGTAACCGATGAAAAAGTTTGACCACACTGGTAGGCATATAGAGATTTTGTGCGATTTGAAACATTAATAATGAGATACAAAAGATTTGACATTGTTTATATGTATACCACATCGTAATATGAACCAAGTGAAAAAATTACCTTGTCTATCATATATGCCTTGACTGAGATGGTCATTATATTTTTTTTTGAAAAGGATTTGATTTTATTAGATATCAAAGCCATGATACAAGCGAGAGTCTAACATGCACTACATAAGAATCCGGAGAACCTATCTAAGCCAATAGTAAACTAATTAAAGTCTAAAGGGACGCTCGCTGGATGGTCAATTGTTAGTTATGGCCATATATATATGAAATAATAATAATAAATAAAAACTTTATTTTTTCTAAACAAAAAGTAACAAATCATTGAAATTGTTATAGTAATTCAAAATACCGTCATGTGAAAAAATTGGCACGGTTCGTGATCGTTATGTCATTGGTCAACTAAAAGGTTATATATGTTACTTCGGTTTGATTAAGTGGATCGAGTAAAAAAATATGAAGAAATTGGCTAAATTATTTACAGAATGCATAAAATATTACAATCCTCTCTTCCAACGGTCGGTTTCCCTAATTTCCTATGTCTTAATGAAGTTGCTCTTTGAAAAATTTAATTGATAAATGTATGGTTATAAAGGTAATTTTGGTTGACCAACTTAATCAAAGTAGAAACGAGAATGAAATTGGAAGAATATTTGGATAATTTCAATATATCAATTTTTAATTTCATTTTTTTAGAATGAAATTGAAAATTGATAAATTTAAGGAAAATTTATTACTATGAAAAATTTATGAAATTAAAGTAGAATACATGGGTGAGCCAATGCAAATGCATTACTACTATTGTGAAGACCCGAAATTTCAGTTAAATATTTCGTAATTCAATATTTCTCAAATTATATGAATTATGAGTTGTGAGTGTGATTCGAATGTCGTTAATTGAGAAATTTGGTTTCAAATGATTGTAGTTTCGAAATTTAACGTTATTTAGGGGTTACTAAAAATCGACTTTTTTTACGTAAGGAATTTGAAGAAACTTCATTCATGAAAGTCGTAGAACTCGTTGATATGAATTTGTGCGTGTGCGGAACACAAGAATCGGAGTTTGTAGGAAGAAGTTATGGCATTTAGAAGTTTTCGATTTTGTATATATATAGGTTACCATTTTTGGAAAAAAATCAGAAAAACCCTAGATTTTTTTTTCTCTCTCTCTCTCGCGCGGCACCGAACCGGAAGCAAAAACAGAGCCAATCTTCTCCAGCCGAGTTCTTGCTCCTCCGGCCACCGTTTGATGCCAAACCACCTCCCACGGCTTCGCCTCAACCTTGCGTAGCTGCCAGAGGCAGCCTTGCGCCGTGGCACGGCTTGTAGCGGCGGCGGGAAGCTGGTTTCCATTTTCGGCAGTTTTGAGTGCGAAGCGAATATCTCGAGTTCTAGACCACCAAATTTCGTGTTATTTGGCTTGTTGAACTCGTATTGAGGAGTATAACACGCAGTAAAAAGGACAGCACCTGAAGTGGAGGTTTTCACGCTCGTCGGAGCTCCCAACGGTTTCTGCAGTTTTTCCGGCCAAACCGGACTGTTTTTGGTAAGTTTCGGCCACTTTCACTCATTTTCTCACTTCGTGTTAGTTATGAAAGTTACTCAAAATGATGAAATGAAGGGGATAAGCTCGGCCCCGACACCATTGGTGGTGGTCGGCGGCGGCTCTGTCCTAAACTCCGGCGGCCCTTTCCGGCCACCTCCGGGAGTATCATGAGCAATTTCTGCTCATTTTTAGATTCTACATGTCAATACGATCATTTTGATATATAGCATGCAAATTTTGGATATCGTATGAATTAGTTATGAATTTTACGATTTCGATTGATTTCGATCGCTCAATTTGTGATTTATGAAGTTTGGACCGTCCGATAGAATTCTAGTTTTGATATAATGATCGTAGGACTGTCCCGGTGACCTTGTGTGGTCACGGGTGAAGATCTGACCGTTGGATCTTCATATAAGTGTGTTTTTGAAATTATACGCTAAGTTAATTATCGTTTTGATTAGGTGTTTGACGGATTTGTTAGCGGACGATTGTGAATCGTATTTTGGGCTGTAAGAAGACGCAGCGGGAGTTTAGAGGTGAGTAAATCTCACTTGGTTCAATTACGAACCGAATTTCCTTAATTACCCAATTTATTTGTTATGTGTGAGAAAATGGTTTTAAGAAATGTGTTTTAAAGTATATTAAAAATGAATTTCTTGATTTTGCATCGTGTGAACTATAGTTGGTATTAGTGATCATTCCTGTGTGGATGGTTATGTATATATATATTTACGTGATTATATATTGAATGGTGTGACATTGAGCTGTGAAATTGTGATAATATGTTGTTGATAATTGTTGATAGTATGATTTTATTATGTTGTTAATATTTGATAAATGTTGGTGATAAGCATGTTGATTTTGTGAGTTGAATAGAAGGTAGAGAAACGTAGGATTCCGAGGATCGAATGGTCCGAGGATCGAATGGTTAATGATAACCGGAGTGTATGTGTTCTGAGGACAGGGAGGTCCAAAGTTCGACCGTTAAATAATAACGGGGATATATTGTTCTGAGGACATGAAATGGTCCAAAGTTCGCGGGTTACTAAGTAACCTGGAGGTGCCGTTACTTGACCCTGGGCCAAGGTGTCAGAGGTAACGAGGCAGTTAGAGCTCTAACGTGGGGCCAAAGTGGCGATAGTTGTGATTAGGTGCCAAAGTGGCGAGAGTTGTGATTTGGTGATTGTGGAAATGTGTTCCATGTTGTTTCATGTGTGTTGGTTTGATGTTCTTGTGGTTGTTGAGATTGTTGGATGTTTACTTGAGATAAATGAGTTGTGGTTTAATAAAATCAACCGTTCATTCTTATTTATTCACACGAGCTTTCAGAAAGCTTACCGGGTTTTGTGTTGTTGCAATCCCGGTACACTATTCAAATGGTGTAGCGGATAATCTTACAGGTCAAGATAATCAGGGTGGTGAGCGAGCTGCGTAGGGCAGCATGGTTGACACCAGCACTTGGTCTATTTTAGTGTGTTTGTAGACTCTTGTGAGCAGAACATTTTATTTATGTTAGTATTGTAATAATTGACTCGAGAGATAGTTTGCTACGAGGTTTGTGTTATGGTTTATGAGATATTGGTTTTGAGAAAAAAATTTAGGACGTGATTTGTTTAGTTGTATTCATGTTTCAGATTTGAATTTATTATTCAAAATTCGGGGCGTGACAACTATGGTAATGCATTAGCACATATTACTGCCCTGAAGAATTTAAGAATTAAAGTAGAATTATTAAAAATTGAGTCCATGGTAATAGAGATTGTTTAGAGACTTGGGAATATTTTCTGAATTTTTCTTGATGTGAAATCCCCAATTTATAAATAATAATGTGCACGTCGTGGGGAGTTTGTAAAAATTTTCGAAATTTTTTTTCAGACATCTGGGGTATTTATTACAATTTTCTGTAGTTCATAATTATGAAAAAATTAAGTAAAGAGAAATTAAAGTGGTAAAATCTGAGCCGTTGATCAAAATTTGATCCTACGGTATAAATATGCAATTCAGATCGAAGAGCCCAAAAGCATCGGGTCTATCGACCCATTTTCTTGACCCATGAAACTATGACAGTGACCCGACCAAATCTTCGCATTCAGGCGACATCGTGGTGGCGCACCCATCCCATCCGACTCGCATCTCTATCTTCGGAGTCCCTATTGTATTGGTTAGTCCGTTAGTCAAGTATGTACGGAGAATCGAAGGCTGGAATCTTCGACAGCTCAAGCTGTTCTTCTTCGATTTTAGTCACCGTTAGAGGTGCATGGGGTATGAAACATGATCCACTCGTCGAATTCTACGTATCTGTATGATTATTTTTCAATTTTAATTGGGTTTTGAACGAATTTGTGTTTTGGGTGTCGTCTGGGCTTCGTGGAGCCACCGTTCACGGTGGCTACTCTAATGCTTCTTAGTTCATTTTCATCTTTGATTCATGCCCAGAAAGTGTATTGGTCTCCTCGTGATTCGATATCCTCACCCTGCTTGAGTTGAAACAAGCAAGAAGGTTGTGTTGATGGTTGTCCTTCGTCTTCATTTGTGTCATGGAAATTGTGTTGTTGATCTTGGAACCTTGTTGATCTTCGTAACTTTCATTTTAACTGTTCCTTTTGTTTTTTTCTCTGCGTTGACTAACGTCTGACCTAGATAACATTAACTGCCATGTAGGCAATTTCTGTCAGTGTTCATGCACCGACGGTGCATGGAATACACTCCCTTAAATTTAGTAATGGGTGAGTTTGTTAGGTTTTGAAACGTACACCGCATTTAAATTTGGTAATAGTGAGTTAGTTACCTTTTGAAACGTATACCATTGATTAGGGTACGGTATGTGTCACCAACTCCACCAAATCCTGCTCCCCTGAAACTGTTCTTATTCAATGCTTTCCCTCGTTCAGTCTCGATCAACTAAAGGGCAACCAAACCAAGGCACTGTTTAACTTGGTTTCAGGCTTTTCAGCGTACTTTGTTCGTGGGTGGGTTTCTCTTAATTTCGATCTTCATGCACAGAGTTTAATGAACATGGCCTTTTTTGTGCGTGTTGAGGATGGACATTTGGCGGTGCCATGCTGCTTGCTGGAGATGGAAATGAAAATTTTGACAGCCATGTTTGGTATATTGCAATTCGAATTAGACGAAACTGGCGTCGGCTTTATGCCAAAAAATTGGAATGACTTCCTAGAAGGCTAGAACTTTTCTATGTGGACAGTCATAAAAAGAATTTTGAAGAGATGATGTCGATGCCGAGTAAATTAATAATAATAAAAAATATAAAATCTATGCTTGAAGAAATGTTAACCCTTCTTTTGCTGTTTCCAACTCAATTTATTGTCCTTTTGATTCGTTGATCTAGTAACATGATCAAAATTGTTTCTACTTTAGATTATCTTTACAACTTATCTTAGTACAAAAACCAACCAAACCAGATTGGATCAATTTGTATCTAATATATAGATCATTTCGTAATACTTCTACATTTATGATGAATTTTAATTTATTTAATTTGATATATATTAGAATTTTAATTGTTTTGTATAGAAACGACAATTTTTGTTCCACCGCACTCTACCTCATTTCATAATACCAATAAAATTTTAATAATTAACATGTCACAACTCATCGATAATATTTTTATTTTTTTATTTTCTGATTGATTTTGTGTAAATCTGTAAGATATAAATAATTCAAATTATTTACACAATCTTTCGTAATTAAATAATAAACAAAAATAGCAACAACAATCGAAGAGATTACGGTTTAGACATTCTTGTTCTGTAGTCACACTTTTAAGAATATCCAAATTTTTTTTAAGAGGAATGACGTATTAGTTTCTAGTAAAACCAAATTATTGTGAAGATGACCTCACGATCGTTTCTTTTACTCGGAATTTTCTAGGGGAGAAGACAAAGACCAACTCAGAAACCAAAGCCAAATCTTCCTACTCATTCTATATATATATATATATATATATATATATAGCAACACAAAGGTCTCAAGTCCAAACTACACCGACAGAAAACCTCGAGTGAGTTCATCAACCATGGAGAAAATCGAGCACACAACAGTGCCCACAAACGGCATCAACATGCACGTAGCCTCAATCGGGTCGGGCCCACCCATCCTCTTCCTCCACGGCTTCCCGGAGCTCTGGTACTCGTGGCGCCACCAGCTCCTCTCCCTCTCCTCGCTGGGGTACCGCTGCATAGCCCCGGACCTCCGCGGCTTCGGCGACACCGACGCGCCGCCGAACGCGTCGTCGTACACGGGCATGCACATAGTCGGAGACCTGATCGGGCTGCTTGACCATCTGGGTATCGAGCAGGTGTTCCTGGTGGCGCATGATTGGGGTGCTGTGTTTGCCTGGTGGTTCTGTTTGTTCAGGCCTGACAGGGTTAAGTGCTTGGTCAACATGAGCGTCGCTTTCAATCCCAGAAATCCCAAGAGGAAGCCTGTTGATGGGTTCAGGGCTTTGTTTGGGGATGATTACTACGTTTGCAGGTTTCAGGTAAATTGGGAAGTTTTTGTTTGGATTCTAAATTTGAGATTAATTGGGTCTGATTTTCTAATGTATTCTCAGTAGAGATTGGTCATTGGTTTGTTTGTCTCTTCACTTTATTCACCTGCTGATCTATTTTTTGAGAAATGCTGCTTTATTTTTTGAAATTCTGTTATTGAGCTTCTTCTTTGTTTGGTTCTCTGATTAGGGTCTGAGCTCTGAAAGATTGTAATGCTCTGCAGTTGATTGATTAATGTGTTAGCTGAATATGGATCCCCAAATTGTTTGATAGGCATGACTCTATAATGAAATCTGACTTGATGCACGCTATAGCAGTATCAAGCTGTTTATGTATAGTTTCTGAAATAGTAATGTAGTTGCCTAGTGATTTGGATGATTGAAGTCCTTGTATTCATTTGGGTAGGTACAGTGTCATTAATGTTATATTTAGTCTCTACAACAACAACCTCCAATACAGTACAGGTTTTAGTTTTCTGTAGTTCCATGCCGAAATTGAGTAATTTGACCATTAGTTTGCCACTTTCTGCTCAATTTGTTGTGTATGTATGGGAGTTTTGGTAACAAACTTTTGAGTTTTGAAGTGTTCATATCGAGTAGCTTAACAAGGAGGCAATGACTTAAAACAAGCATTTTTGTTCTTTAAACTTGATTCTTTGGTACACCTATTGAAAAGCTAGTTAACTTCTTCTGGTCCGTTTACTTACTTAGAATGGAAATAATCATGAATCGGAGACAACTGGAATGGGAGAAGAATAGAATCGGTATTGATTCCGGAGGAGTTGATTCCTAACTCATCTCCCCCTTTCGGAATCAAATTCCTGAATATTCAGGAATCGATTACTTATAAATAGGTGGGACCTACACCCATTCCGATTCCTTCGTATGTTAGTAAACGCATGAATACTTTTACCCGGAATCATTCCAATTCCTTTATGTGTTAGTAAACGCATGAATAAATTTACCCCGTAATCATTCCCTCCCATTCCAACTAAGTAAACATGCCCTTCATGTTATCAACTATTGTTTATGCTGGAAGTCCTTTGGCCGGAGATAAACACATTTATACCAAATCTTACTTGACTGAATCACTGGAAATGTTTACAGTACAATTGTATGAGCATAGTGTTCATTCATCTAGATGTTAAGTTTAAAAAGCCGTTGTCACTGAGCATTACCTGCATGACAAATAAGATTATCAAACGTTGTGCTACAGGAACCTGGAGAGGCTGAAGCATATTTTGGAAGTATTGATACTCCCTCAGTAATGAAAATGTTTCTTACCGGTCGCAGTCCAGCACCTCCTAAAATATCTAAAGATATTGGATTTGCAAGTTGGAAAGCTGAAGGACCCTTGCCCCCTTGGCTCTCAGAAGAAGACATTGATTATTTTGCCAGCAAATTCAGCAAGACAGGATTTACGGGTGGATTGAACTATTATCGAGCTATGGACTTGTATGTTGCTAAAAATTTTGCTTTCGTTTTGATTTTTCAAACTCACACAAAACTTAAAATGCTTGAAGCAAAACCCTTAAACACCACTGAACTTCTATATTTTTGGTTGCAGAACCTGGGAGCTTATGGCACCGTGGACTGGTGTACAAATCAAAGTACCAGTTAAGTTCATTGTGGGTGATCTGGACATCACCTATCATATCCCAGGTATCAAAGAATATATTCATAATGGTGGCTTCAAGAGCCAGGTACCATTTTTGCAAGAAGTTGTTATAGTTGAAGGAGCGGCTCACTTTATTAACCAAGAGAAGGCAGACGAATGCAGTGCTCATATATATGACTTCATCAAGAAGTTCTGATTTTCATACACGGACTAGATTCCAATATTTCTAGCAGCACCTTCGCAGTTTAGCTGATTCTGTATTTGTAACTTGTTTTGTTGTATAATAATAAACCTCAGCTTGTTCCATCTTTTCCATTGTCATGTAATATTGTGCAATAATAAACCTCAGAACTTGTTCCATCTTTTCGTTGTTTTGAAATTTGTTTGACAGTCCTCTTGGGAGTCGAAGCTGGTTAAGTTCCAATAACTTGTTTTATTGTGAATGTAATAAAACCTCAAACTGCTTGTCCCAACTTTTCATTTCAATTGAATACTGAATATATCACAGCATTTCACTACCTAGGACTCTGGCTAACTGACATAAACAAGCAACATAACTTGGGAGAACTCTTTTTTTTTTTAACCCTACAAACAGGGTGGCAGGTTCCCAGCTACTAGAAATGTGAAAAGGGGTTTTTCAAATTCACTAGTGCAAACCAGATTCAGCTTATTCAGTGATCATATTACTTCCAATGATCAAATCCAATAAACTATAAGGTATTTCACCAAAAATTGCACCAAAAAGTACCAAACAATAATGTAAACTACCTTCAAGACCAAATTAAGCAAAATTCTCAACATTTACCCAAACATCTAAAATCCTTGATTTCCAAACTAAAAAGTCATAGCAGATAATTGGAACATAGATGTGTCCTATAGATAATAAAATAGTTCCGGCAAAAACAAAAAGTGACAAACAAAAACACATAGCAGCAAAAGATCCTCAAACACGGAAACCACGGCTGTTCCTTTTTCCTCTGGCCTTCTCGAATTTCCTGCCCTTTGATCGCACATATGGCTTGGTGTGGCTGTGTGGGACACCGGGTGCTGGACCGAAATGCTTCACAGCTTCACGGGCATTCTTTGGTCCTCTCAGAAGCATCTGCAGACAACAGTGTTTGTACTTAGCTTCAACTTTGTAAGAGAATCAACAGATTTTTCAACTCTTAAGGCAATAGAGCACAAACAAATAACATGTCCATTTCTAAAACCATAACAATCAGGACACCACAGTAGACAAGCTGAACAGAGTAGAAACCTAATTTGAAATAAGGTTCTGCAATTTGTACCAAAAAATTAAGATTCTACAATACCAACATCAACCACACAATTACCCTCCACCTAACACACACCACAAACAAGCACCTTCAATTCCATCATACAGAAGCCAATCTCATTCATGACTGCATCACTTGATTTTTAAGTTACGGATATATCCAATAGATTTTTTTTCTACATGAGGCCACAGAGCACAAACAAATTAACAAATCACTTTCGAAAACCATAACAACCAGGACATTACAGTAGACAAGCTGAACTGAGCAGCAACCTAATTTGAAATAAGGTTCTGCAACACCATCATCTACCACACAATTATCTCCCTCCACCAAAACACACACCACAACCACCTCCAATTCCATCATACAAAAACCAATCTCATTCATGACTGCATTATTTAATAATAACTTTCAATTATGTTCATTATATTTTTCAGCAGAAGGCAACATAGCACAAACAAATTAGCAAATATATTAGCAACAAACACAACCCAAACCAATATACATTTCAATCAGGCAACCACATACAAACGAGACCAAAATCAACATTAAACATGGAATTGTAAATAGAGTATAATTACCGTGTTCTGGCCAAGAGGAGCTCTGAGAGCCAATTGGTCGAAAGTCAAGCACTCTCCACCAGCCTTCTCAATGCGAGCCCTAGCCCTTTCGGTGAACCTGAGAGCAGTGACCTTAAGAGCAGGGACTTCGGCGACGCGAACATCGTCGGTGACAGTTCCGACGAGCACAGCAATCTTATCCTCATGGCCCTGCATATACCGAATCAATCGGGACAGCGAGAGAGGGGCCTTGTTAACCTTGCTCATGCAAAGCCTGTGACGAATCACCTTACTGAAATGACTCTTGGTCCTTCGGTGGATGAAATCATAGAGCTGAAAACACACAGATCCAGAAACTTAAAACACCAGAACGAATCGCAATCAAAATGACGTCGTTGTAGATAATAAGCGAAGGCGAAGCATACCTTGACTGTGAGCTTGAGGTAGATATCCTCAGACCTAGGCGATGTACGCTTGGTGTTCTTGCTCTTGCCGCCGGCGACCAAATCGATACCCTGCGATGAGTAAACAAGAGGTGAGAAGATAGTTAGAGAGCGAGAGGGGATGGGAAAATGGAGAAGGAGGAGTTAGGGTTTGGAGAAAGAGACGATACCATAGCGACTGCGGCTTGAAGCTCCTTTCTTCACTAGCGGCAGAGAAGTGTTTCTAGGGTTTAGTAGGAGGACGCGGAACTGAGGCTTTATAAACAAGATGGGGGGGCTGGACGACTGTTGGGCTTTGTGGACGCAAAGTAAGTTGGGACTTTTGGGCTTTGGTGGTTTTGGGTGTTTTTTCTTTTTCTTTTGGTCGCATAATGAGTTAAATGAAAATCATAGAAGAGAGCTAGGCCCAATCCAAAGTCGTGATTTTTTTTATGTAAATATTTTTTTATTTTTTGTCGTGAATAAAATAGATTGGTAGGTTTATCTCAAATTATAGTCATGTCCCTGTGGTGAATTAATTTGTATTTGAGTTGTACACAACTACGGTTGATTTAAATTTAAATATGGAGAATAATGAGCACTGATCTAAATTCAAAGTCAGTTGAGCATAACTGAGTACGAAATTAACTAAACACTTAAATGGGACGACCAATTATAAGAATATTTGCTAACAGTTAATTATTCCTTCCAAATAGAGATGTTTTCCGACTTTTTATTTTTTTTATCAAATAAACAACTCAAATGCTACAAGTACTCTTTCATGAGTCGAACTCACAATCTCCCACTTCACTACTAGAAATCTGTTCATTTACATCACGTCATTTAAATCGGTCAGACTTGCACATGATGTAAAAAAGTAAGTTAACATCGTTTTAGAAAAATACAGATTTAAATGTATACCATTAACATCGGTTCTTAAAATGACCGGTGTTAAAAGTTTTGTTTGAAAATTAGCGGGAACCTCATTTTCGTAGACGCGCTAAGTGTTTTAATGAATTCAAGGACGCGGGGATGAAAACTTAAAATTTTCATACTTAGAAAAAAAAAAAAAAAAAAAAGCACCCGGCCCGACCCCAAAACCAAAACACAAACCCTAAGCATCTAATCTCAGTCTTAACTTTGAATTAACCTCCATTCTGAACCCATACTCGAGCTCCTCCCAAAACTCGATTCAGTTAAACTCGCACCCATTGTTAACCTTATCCACTCCTTCATCTTACGCGCCTCCCACTGCGACGACATCCGCTGCTGCCCTTCATCAACTCTCGCTGCTGCCCTCCCCCTGCCAAACCAAGAATGTCGACGCCGACCAAGTATTGTGCTTCGAGGAGGAGGAGGACATCATCCGGGCTTTTCTAAACGGCACTGTTCCGTCTTAGTATCTTGAATTAAAGTTCGACGACTATAAGAAATCGACAGCGATTCGACGGTAGTGGCTTCAAAGAACGACCGGGAGGCCACTGGGTAATACATGGCCACTCTCGAAGGTGCAGATCTAGACTCTTTAAGGAGACGAAGTAATCTTTGTAAGTATGATTGTTTTAGTATCAAGTTGTCCAACTTTTATCAAGTTCTTCAGATACAAAGCAGCCAACTTTTATGAATTTGGTACCAAATTGACCGAATGGTAATACGGGCTGCAACTCGAGTTTGAAGAAAAGCCCAACGGATTCTTGTATCAAAACATCGTTGCTCCCTGGCGGATTTCTCTCTCAACTCGACCACTTCAGATACTGCTCAGATTAAATTTTAATGGTACTAAATTAATGTGGGTTTTGTATTGGAATTTTGAGCAAGTAGTTGATGTTAGCTGGTTTAGAGTTTAGAAAGATTTCTGGGTTTTTGTTGTGATATTTCGACAAACCCAATGTTACCTTGGGGTAAATGAGGTGTCGTTTCTCTTTGTTTGCAAATTCTTTGGTGTGTTTTTTGAATTGTGTTATGTTTTCCTCAACATTTTATTGCTGCAAAACTTTCAGATTTTATGTTATATGTTGCTTTAAAATGGCTGAGAACTTGTTGACTTGCAAGTTTATTTGTTTGTTGAATATCTGAATATCGATATGTTTTTGCTTTGCCTGAATTAACTTTAGTAATGAATTCCTAGTATTAGCTATGTTAAAAGGTTTTGAGCTAGTGGTGACATGTAGAAACTATAGAACTATTAGCCTATACGGAATGGTTCATATTGTGAGGAATTTTCCTGAGTTCTGCATTTACTCCAATCTGAATATATGCTCCTTGTCTGTTGGTAGTCCAAATGCTATATTTTTCTGTAAAAGTTGGTAGAGTTTATTATTGCCCTAGTGAACGGGAGATGCAATCTAAAGCTATAGCTGCCTCTCCTTTTTCTCCATTTATTTACTTTCATATATGTGGGACCTTTAGGAAGGCTTAATGTGTGTCTAGTCCTATTGAGTGACTATCCTCCTAAATAGTACAAGTGTTAACTACTCTTTCCTCTGATACATTTGTATATGACCATTATTAGAGACTAGGAATGTTACTTTCTATATTGGATCAAGCCTTTTTCTCTTATCAAATCAAACGATGTTTAATTGTTGTTGATGTAGAATCCGAATATGTGTTGTATATAAGGACAGTGGTTAGGAAATTAAGAAGTTGAATGGATTTTCACTTAAAAGTTATTAGTTTTCAATCACAAAGTAAGGAACTAAAGCTGTAGCTAGTACCTGCATTGTTTCCATAACATCTTCTGTCTCTAAGTGTGAAGAAGGAATATGGGAGTAATTTTAAAGTGAGGGACTAAAAGATGAGTTATGGAGTTATGGTTTAAATGTTGTTATTGCTCTTAACAGCTCAACCCTACCTTTGCAGCTTTTGATTTCTTCATCTGTTGTTGTTGTGGAGTTAATTTTTTTCTTTTTCTCTTTCCTTCTCAGTACTTTGCATTTATTTTGGGATCGTCACTCACATGCTTTGCATTCCTCTTATCCTATTGCTGTGTTCTGTGGATATTTTTATATAACTCACTTGTTTCAAATTATGCAGTTGCAAGAATTGAAACAGCGTGCATTAGGCAACTTGGATGAATCCTTTGTCAAGCCTGCATAAATGAGAAGCAACCATTGCACTTGTTGATGGTAAGTGTTCATTCAATGTTGATTCTTGGTGCGTTATAAAGAGAATAATGTTGCTGTATTTGTTTTGTGTGCAGCCTTTACTCTTTCTCTACTATTTTTTTTAATCCGTGACCTAATACATGTCTCATTTATTAGGTTGAACCAAAAGTATCAAACAAATCTCGTTTTACTTGAGCTGGTCTCAACTTTTTGTTTTTGTTTTAAAACTTACAACTAGATAATGGTTCTGAAATCTATGTTTTTTGGATCATATTAGCTCTATTGGGTTCTTGTTCAGTTTAGACATGGTCGATTGTGGAACTTATATCTATCCTATAATGAATAAATATGCTGAGTAGTATATAGAGGTGCACAATGACTTAAAAGAATGAATTGAACTATCATTGGACTGTTTTTTGTTTTTCATAATCTTATGTCGCTGTAGTAAAGTCCTATTCAATTTTAATATTGCAATAATCTGATCTTGGTTATCTCAATAAATTGTGAGATACCAAGTTGGTTGGAAGGAGCAGCAGGTTAAGAGCGGGTCTTCAAGGCGAAACTAGTGTTGAGTAGTGAAATCCAACTGTTCAGGTTAGTAACCTAACTCTTCTACTCTGGTTTGTTTATATACTGTGTGAAGTGTTTAGCTAATTTTTAGTTGATGATTTGTGTATGAAGTTTTTGAAGTGATGATTATGAGTGTTGTATTTGTGCATGAATTGTATGGCAAGTTGAAAATCAGTCTTGAATATGTATATGAAGTGTTGAACGAATTGTAATTCATCTTTGGTTTGCTGTCCAGTTTTGATTGGTTAAATTAATTTACTTTTTCATGATGTTTCAGCAATGGATAAATCTTGAATTAATGAAGATAGGGATACTTTAAAGTGCCAATTAGGTGTGGAGAAATTTTTGATTTTTGCTGAAGAAAATGCTAGTAACCGTAAAAGAATTCCTTGTCCTTGTTCAAGATGTGTAAACTTCAAAAAAAAAGTCGAGTAAAGTCATTAGAGGCCATTTGTATGATTACGGCTTTTGTTTGAGCTACACAACCTGGATATGGCATGGAGAACCCTCTTTGTCCTCCTATGCTAGTGCGCCTGGTGGTTTTGGGGCAAGCCAAAACCATCAAGTAGGGTCTGAAACTGTTGATATGTGTCAATCAGCCTTTAATGAGGGTGATTATGATGAGGAGTCATTTGAGTTTAATAAGTTTGTTGAGGATGAAGAAATACCTTTATTTGAAAATAGTGAACGCACTAAGTTAGATTCATTGGTGCAACTTCATAACTTGAAAGCTAGGTTCGGTATGAGTGATACTTGATTTTCTGAGTTACATTCCACTGTTGGGTCATTGCTTCCTAAAGATAATGTACTCCCTTAAAGTCTATATGAGGCAAAGAAGACTCTCAATAATTAGGGCTGCAATATGAGAAAATTCATGCATGTCCTAATGACTGTATATTATATAGGAAAGAATTTTCCGATGAGATCACTTGTCCTAAGTGGGTTTGTCTAGTTGGAAGCTAAAGAAGGATAAAACTGTTAAAGTGGGGCAACCAACGAAGGTGTTGTGGTATTTTCCCATAATTCCTAGATTCAAACGCTTGTTCAAATCTGCCGACACTGCTGAAATGCTTACTTGGCATGAGGACAAGCGAATTAAGGATGGACACATGCGCCATCCAGCGGATTCTCTCGCATGGAAGTTTGTAGATTATAAATGGCCTGACTTTGCTGGAGAGTCGATAAATCTTCGGTTGGCTTTGTCAGCTGATGGTATTAATCCACATAGTTCTCTAAGTAGTAGGTATAGTTGTTGGCCCGTAATATTGGTGACCTACAATCTTCCTCCATGGTTATGCATGAAGAGGAAGTTTATGATGTTATCTCTATTAATATCTGATCAGAAACAACCGGGAAATGACATTGATATCTACTTAGAGCCTTTGATTAATGATTTGCAAAGTTTGTGGGAAGGAGTTCATGATGTCTATGACGGACACATAAGAGAATATTTCACACTAAGAGCTGTTTTATTGTGGACCATCAATGACTTCCCCGCATATGGAAACTTATCGGGATACATCACTAAAGGAGATGCAGTGGATTGGCCAAGGAGTTATAGCAGCATATGAGGGGTAAGCTTCACTTTCTCTAGTGCAATAATTCTTATTTTGTTCATGCAACTATTCAAATTAAGTGATATCAGCCAAGTTTCAACTATATATAAGACTTTGATCCTAGATTTTTGTGGAAATATTCGAACATAATTTTTCTAGTCTAGCAAGTGGTTATGTGTGAAAAGATGATATGGATTAGGGGTTTTGCTGCATTTCATGTCTTAGCTTTTGACACAGGTACCTGCATAAACTTATTATTGAAATGGACATTTTGGACACCTTTGCTTTTGTTGATCCGGCAGCTACATATAATTGTCAAAGACCTGACTTTGTGCGGTACTTAGTTGATCGGTTAAAAGAGGGAAAATATGATCGTATTTTCTTTATGCCTTACAATCCGGGGTAATGCTACAATATTTCTAGTATACTTGGTATTATTAAACTGCTTTTATATTTTGCATAATGTTGACTTCATTTTTATTGCAGGAAGCATTAGATATTAACTATCCTATGGGAATGTGAAATCTACATGTTGGATCCGTTGCCAAAACCAGTCCATTACAAAGAATGGGAGACCTCGGTGATGAAGTAAGTATTACATATACATTGAGCTGTTTTTTTACATATCCGACCAAGTAGCATTTAAATTGGTTAATGATAATATGGTTGTGTAGTGCGGTGAAAACCTTCAATGCTGAAACTGGAAGGGTCAACAAACTACTTAAAGTAGAACCGCTTCCGGTAAGGCTTATACATATGTTTAATTGGCTGAGATAATGCATTACATCTAGTATGTCGATATATGTCTTAATTCAATACTTTGAATAAATAGGGCATACCTAAACAACCGGGTGGGGTTGAGTGTGGCTATTATGTTATGCGATACATGAAGGAAATTATAGAGGATGAGACACTTTCATTTCCAACCAAGGTACGTATATGCATTATTATGAACAACATTTTGGTTTAATTAAGTATTAGCTTGTTTAGCCCCATTGTGACTTATATGTTCTTTAATACATTTCTAGTGGGCGGTAAAGACGCGCAAATCATATAGCCAAACTCAAATTGACAAGATGCGCATTGAAGTGGTTGATTATATACAGAGTTGGGTGTAGGACTTGTGGCTACGAAGAAATTTTTGAGTAAGGCTGGCTAGTTTTTGCTTTGAAGGAAAGTTTGGTGTATATATGTAGCACTGATATAGTTGGTTGCTATTATGTTTATGGGCTAGCCTTTGTAGGTTTTGGGGTTTTATTTTGTGAATTATGTAGAATCATGAATGAAGATGAGAAAATTAATGGAAAGCCCCAATTTTTGGATGATGAGAAATGTATTTCTAAATTTTTTCCAACGACCAGCAGCTAGATGATTATTTGCACATCATTCTTATATATATGAACTGATGTATATAAATGGGAAACAAAACACTAATGTCAAAGAAAACGATGTCAATTCATAGATTACAAATCAGTACCTAAAACTGGACAGATGTCTCATGATTATGAACATATCGAAATGTCACCCAAAAATCGATGTACACAAAACCAATGCACATCGATATCTAAAAACCAAACCGTTATCTATTGTCAACGTACAAATCAGCTGTTATAAAGTAAACCGATTTACCATAAAATAAAAGACATCGTTTTTGAAAAATAGAAATGATGTCTAAAAAACTGCTAGACATCTTTTCGACTAACGAAAAGCGATGTTCCTAGTAACATAAAACATCATTCTTAATAGAATAACTGATGTTGTTTAAAGGTACATACATCGTTCTCAAGAGAATAAGGCGGCAAGATGCACGTAAAAATGGACACGAACAAACAAAATTTTTTGGAGATTGATGTCTACGAGAGTATTAGACATCATTTCTGAAATTGTAATCGATTTAAATGTTCACTTAGGTATTGTTCGAGACATATTTTATTAACCATAAAATGTGAAAATATGAAGAATTAAATATAGTTAACATATAAGATTATGATTATTATAACGATTATACATCGATTTGTGTTTTAGAATCAATGTTGGTCGTTGTCTGGGACATCAGTTAAAAACGCGCTTATACTGATGTCTGTATCTTTTACATCAGCCACAAAGACATCGGTCAGAATTTTGTTTTACCTCGGTTCTGGACTGATGTAAATGAACAGAATTCTAGTAGTGCTTACAAAGAGGAGACTGTGATGTTTTCCGAGTTAGCAGACCTACTTTTGTAAGATTAAATTATTAATACTAGAAAGTGCATACACACTCGATTTGTGTGAAAATTGTGGGTGTCTATACTTATGTGTGCTTTAAGATAGTTCTTTTATTATTATTATTTTTTAATGTTTTTATCCCTAATAATTAGAATGTTATTTATCATCTTTAGCTCTTTGGGAGTTAGAAAGGTGAAAAAAAAAATTATGGCTAAAAACACCTATTTTGTTACGTTCCAGACCTAAATTATCAGTTTAATAACCTTATAAATAGTAAACGTGGGTTAACTTTTCACTTTTACTTCGTTTCGATACTTTTAGTGGTCCTAAAAAGGTCGACTTCTTTCCGGATTAGCTTTTGAGAAAATGTTATTCATGAAATTTGTAGAGGACGTTAAACCGAGCGCGACCATATGTGGTTCGTAAAAATTGGAGTTCGGATTTGAAAGTTATGAGAAAATACAGAAGTTACTATTCATGATAAATGGGTATGAATATTGAATTTTACTGTGGTAGATTTCCAAAACCGGAAATCTACATTTTCTCTCTCCTCTCCCCCGAGCTCCCTCTCTTTCCCTTTCAGTCTTCTTATTCCTCCCCTCGATTAACCACCGTCCGGCCACCAACCGGTGTGCAACCGGCCATCCCAGGAGCGCATCTCCCTCCTTTACACTCTAGTGACCGTGGGTTGTGGTGATTTGACCGGAAAACCTCAAATCAAAGCAAAAACCATCACGGTTGCAGTTGGGCTTTTTCCGGCAATTCTTCCATTTCCGACCATCTCCGACCACCAAACTGAGTCTAGTAGGAGCGCCTCGAGCTAGTGATCAATAGCCCTCAAGCTTCTAGCTCCAATTTACGGTGTGGAGGATTAATTGAAGAAATTTTCGAATCTAGGGCTTGGAATTTATGGGTTTTTCTTCACCGGCCGGTTTCGACTGTTTCAAGGTAAAATTGGGACTTGTTGTAGTTGAGAAAAAATCATCAGTGTGTTGAGTTGTTGTTGTACATGAAATTTGGTAACCATATGTGGAAGTGGTTGCCGGCGCGTGGCGCCACTGTGGGTGGTGCGTGGGAATGTGTAGGGCAGGTTTTTTAACTTCTATTGTTTAGCTAGATAATCACTTGTGCATTGTAGTTTCCGTAATTGTGTCTCTGGGTAGATTGGAAAAGAGTGAATATCGATTTCGATCTTTTTTCATGTGTGGAATTTGTTAATTGAATTACTAGGAATCCACCCATCGGATTTCCCTTAATCTTGCCCTAAAATCTTCAATTTAAGAATCGGGGTTGGTAGTAAAGATTGGAGGTTATGGGATGTAAAAGCAATGCTAGGTTTCAGTTTTTAATTTCTGTAAATTTGATTTCTTTCCATCAGGTAATACTGGTTTACGAACGTTATATTGTACATGACGTGAGGAGGATTCACACGAGGAGAGTATAGACCGACGGCAGACCTAGCCGTATACTGTGAGTGGACGTTTGTTTTAATTAACGCATGCAACTATACTTTCTTTTAAGCAAGAAATTGTTTTACTTATTACTTAAATCCTTGAGCATTTCTTTTGGCTTCAAATATTTATTATATAATTTGGGCTCTTGAATTGAGATTCATTATATTTGCGTTGAGACTTATATTTTGTTAAAGAGTTGAACCGACTTATTTTTCAGAGGTAAATTCGGAGAATTTTTATTATGTTTTTGATCATTTAATTTAAATTTGAAAATGTATGTTGGTGTGCGAGGTCACACCATTGGTTTTTAGATTACTTCTTGTGAGACATTGGGGAAGCCTTTCTGATTTTCGTTTTTGTGGTTTTAAACCACCATACCTGGGTTGATATAATTTATTGCTAGCTAGCCTATTAGTACTCCTCCCCGCTTACTATGTGTTTGGGGGTGAGTTGAGCAAATGAGCATGGGATGCTGAAGAGTGTGGAACACTTCGACCCGAGCCTTGGAAGCTCCCTTTTTACCGTATGGTGATAATGCTTTCCCCATTTTCTTTATGTATTTATGACTAGAGGGGCTAGTCTGGTTTTTCACTTAACCAATGGGGCTAGTGTATTTCTATGAGTTTTTTAAATTCTAAAGATATATGTTTTACCTTATTGTTGCATGCATTGGACTTTCAAATGATTAAATGTAGGAAAGTACGACATATATTTCTTTTAGTCAATTACTTATTCTTTTGTCCACTCACACTAACGTTTTTATTTACTTTCTTCTGGACACTTCTGTTTCAAATACCCAGTTCGCAGTGTAGCGGATCGGCTTAGGAGTTGGGGTTTAGCACCACCACTGCTGTCTATCATATGTAGGTTACCAGTTAACCTACTTGTGTACTATTATTTTCCTTGTCCTTAGACTGCTATGATAACTGTGGAACTTATGTACTACTGTGTGAATTTGGAAGCTTTTGTGAATTTGAAAATGTTGGGCAATTTGTAAACTGAATTGTGGAATTTTGAATTTGTAGCAGGGTAACTCTTTAGGTTTAATTTGAATTGTTTAGAAGGGTTAATTTTTATTCTAGCAGGTTTTGGGTTGCCCGCTTTTAGAGGAGGTTATGTTAAATTTTATCAAAAAATGGACCCCGCAAGTTCATCTTGAAAATTAGGGTGATATTATGGGGTGAGTCCTGTCATATTTTCTTAAATATAATATGATTTAGATAAGAAGCAGTGTTCGATAATGATAGACTTTGTAAAAAGACTCTAAACAGACCCATTAAAAACACAAACTAAAGGAAACCTCTCACCATTCCGCTCAATAGAAGTTCTTCTCATATGGATCATTTGTTCAAGATCTTCAAACACAACCATCTCATATTCATGGTGGATATTTTAGCTAAAGAGTCAACTACCTTGTTGTATTCTTTGGTACATGTGCTTCATGGAAAGGAATTGAAACTTCTCCATTAGACTCTTGTAACGGTAAAAAACATAGAACCAAGAGGATGAAAAATCAGTATTACAATCATACATTAGGTTTACCAAAATAACATGCACAATCAGATTTGATCTCTAGCTTATTAATACCACAATCCATAACTTGTTTAAGACCATAGTATTATTATAGTCAACATCAAGGATATCCCCCAGTGCTGTGCAAAACACGGTAAAAACCGATCAAATCAGCTGAAATTGACAGTACATAATTTGATTAGGGTTTTCATATATACATGTATGATAGAATGAAGAAGAAAAAAATGATACATTCTATATTTCAAATTGTATCTGGACTCATATGGCAAATTATAATTGATTCAAGTCAAACACATGCATCTTGGGTTATAAAATTATTTTGGATGCAGACGTGACTTTGGACAATGAAAAGCAGAGAAATCAAATTAAATTATTTTTCATGAGGTAATTTCTTTATTTTGTTTGCGTGTAAGATCTACTGTCGCATATACAAGATTTCAACTTCATTCATGCGCGAACCAAATTGAATAGATATTTTAAAAGAGAAAAAAAGGCCAGTTAACTTTACACCGTACAATTACAATATGCATGATTACATTTTCATTTTCGTTATCTGTTTTATGTGTGCTACTTTATAAATGGTATTAACAACTCGGATCCCTGAGAATCCAACCTAACCCACCAACTCAAGCCAACCAATGTCTGTAATCTATGTACATATTCAATTTTTAAAACTCAAGTAGGGGTCAGATTAAGTAATCAACTTATGAATAATTAACTTTTTGCATCAAGGCTCAAAAACTGACCTAGCAGCCGCTCTGCTAGGGTGAGGTTGAATTTTTTTCAATCTAGAACTTCATCCAGGTTCATGGATGCTTTCTCATTCTTGGGGTTTGATCGTGGTTCCTTAGCCTTTTGAGCATTTCAAGAAGGAGGGGTGCCAACTCCTAGCTGGTGATATTGCGGGTTTTGGCTCGATGTGGTTGTGGTCTGGTATTGGTGGTGGTGTTCTTGGTGGTGGGTCTTCTGATCCCCGTACGGGCTACAACGGGCGGTGTAGCCAATCAAGAGGGATCAGGGTCAGATTTGGGATCCCGATTCGTGAGGCAGGATGAGCAGCATTGCTACAGGTGACTGTTACTGGTGATTGCGGCCTTTCTAGTGGCGGTTTGACTCTGGTCTGGGACAGATTCGGGGATTCTGTCAGAGGCTTCAACAAGGACAATGGCGCTGAAGATGACGACGGCGGCGACATGGTGATGAGAAAAGCTGCTGCTCTGGGTGTCCTTAGTAGATCTGGTTGGGTTTGGGCTCTTTCATGGGCTTGGGTTTCAATCTTTGCTAGGGCATGACTTGCATTTTTCATATTTGTGTTTTTATTTTATTATGATGGATGAGGAATTTGCATCCTCATCTATTAGCAATATTTAAATTTCATTTGGGTCACAAGACCTAGTTGCTCAGTTGTTATAATTACTTAAACTGCTTATGAGCTTTCTAGGTTTTGTCAAAATAAAGATGCGTGAACTTCCTTAAAAGGTGGGTGTACCCAGGAGTGCAAGGTTCTGTTTTTTCTAGAATAGGTCCTATGTATGTCCTAAATAACGGCTCTTTCTATCGGCCCATCATGATGTGTCGTTTCTGATACTGCTTGCTGAATTATAAGATTGACTGACCTCCTTCGATTAAAAAAAAAAGTTATCAACGTATGAATGATTTTTTATGCACAATAAAAACTTATTTGTGATACATGTATTATAAGCTGTATAATTAGCCATAGAAGGAAATAAATCAAAAGCTACTCATCATTGAAAAAAAATTAGAAGCTACCCTAATTTGATCTCCTAGCAAAAATTAGACCTCTCATTATTAATTTTTTTTCTTTTGTCTTTTGAGAGTTGGTCATTTGATGAGGACGATAATTGAATCAATATTAACGAAGAAGACTAAATAAGAGAATGCGTCATAAATCGTAATACTATGATTTACATCCATGTAGTTGGTATTAAAGTAAACTTCTTTATGGACTAATTGTTCATAACATACCAGCATTTTGAATCTATTGGATTACTCGAATGAAAACAGCTTATAATCATTAACCTAACTATTCACATACGATCCATAATATATCAAAAGAAACATAAACTTTCGACTTGTATCATGCTCAAAATTGAATGCATGCTTGCCATCCTTGCACGTTTCTTTAACACTGCAATATCATTTCGCTTTAATACAATACCTTAAGAGTCTAATTGACTTTTACAATTTTTTTCTCCAAGAAATGACCTACTTACTTACCTAATTTGGTTGTTCCCAATTGTAATAGCTTTCTGTTTAGATTATGAAATAACTCTACATAAATACCACCGTATCTCTCAAAATATGGAAAATAAATAAATTTGCCAGCTAGACTAGCATACCCCGTTTACCTCAGACAAAACTCCGTTCTGACCGCGCCGTCGATCTTTCATGTCACCAATTTACTAAACTAGCCCCGAAAGTTCTGAAAACCTTCACACAACCCCTACGTCCAGTGGCATTTCCGTCAAACAACAACTCCTCCTTCTCCCCCAGTTGTCCAAATAACTACCCTCCCTCCCTCCCCCATTCCTCCTAAATCCCCTCCGCCCGAGATGGCCTATACTCCCACGATGAGCTCCACCAAATCCCGCCGTAAAGTGGTTCCGGCGGCCGCCGATAACGGCGACTCTGGCGAGAAACTCGACCAACTCCTCCTCTCCTCCGCCATCTCCAACGGCGAGGACGTCGGCCCCTTCGTCCGCAAAGCCTTCGCCTCCGGGAAACCCGAGACCCTCCTCCTTCATCTCCGCCACTTCTCCCGCTCCAAAGAGTCTGAAATCGAAGAGGTCTGCCGGGCCCACTACCAAGACTTCATCCAAGCCGTCGACGACCTCCGATCTCTCCTCTCCGACGTGGACTCCCTTAAGTCTTCTCTCTCCGAATCCAATGCGAAGCTCCAGGCCGTCGGATTGCCGCTCCTGACGTCACTCGACGCTTTCGTTGAAGCTCGAAACGTCTGCCGAAACGTCAACCTGGCGCTCCAATCGGTCCGAAACTGTATACGGCTCATGGAGCTCTGCTCCCGATCCAACTACCACCTCTCTGGAGGCAACTTCTACATGGCGCTCAAGTGTGTGGACACAATCGAGTGCGTGTTCCTGGACAAAACGCCGTCGTCTACGATTAAGCGGATGCTGGAGAAGAAGATTCCGGAGATTCGGTGGCATATCGAGCGCAAGGTGATGAAGGACTTCAACGATTGGCTGGTGGAGATCCGAGTGGTGTGCCGGAATTTAGGTCAATTGGCAATCGGTCAAGCCTCGTCGGCCCGGCAAAGAGAGGAGGATCTGAGAATCAAGCAGCGCCAAGCTGAGGAGCAGAGCAGGCTGAGCCTCAGAGATTGTGTCTACGCTTTGGAGGAGGAGGACGAAGATCCGGTTGGAGATGATAGTAGCAATGGCGAAGGGGTTGATTTGACTCCATTGTACAGAGCCTATCATATACACCAGACTCTAGGAGTTGAGGACCGGTTTAAGCAGTATTACTTCGAAAATCGCAAGCTTCAGCTCACTTCGGATTTTCAGGTATCTTCCATGACTCCGTTTCTTGAGTCTCATCAGACTTTCTTTGCGCAAATCGCCGGGTTTTTTATTGTGGAGGATAGAGTTGTGAGGACCGGAGGTGGATTGATATCGAAATTGGAGGTTGAGAATCTGTGGGAGACTGCTGTGAGTAAAATGTGTTCAGTTTTAGAGGATCAATTTTCTAGGATGCAGACTGCCAACCATTTGTTGCTGATTAAGGACTATGTGAGCTTGTTAGGTGTGACTTTGCGGAGGTATGGATATCTGGTTGATCCTTTGCTTGATGTGTTGAGCAAGCACAGGGATAAGTACCATGAGTTGCTATTATCGGATTGTAGAAAGCAGATTACGGAGGCGCTTTCTGCGGATAAGTTTGATCAGATGTTGATGAAGAAAGAGTATGAGTATTCCATGAATGTGCTTTCGTTTCAGTTACAGACTTCTGATATCACGCCAGCTTTTCCTTATGTTGCACCCTTTAGCTCTACGGTGCCTGATTGTTGCCGCATTGTGCGGTCTTTTATTGAGGATTCTGTGAGTTTCATGTCCTATGGTGGGCAGCTTGATTTCTTTGAGGTTGTGAAGAAGTATTTGGATCGGCTATTAAGTGAGGATTTAGATGGCGCTCTTGTGAAGCTTATCAATACATCTATCAGTGCTGTCTCCCAGGCAATGCAGGTGGCTGCTAATATGGCTGTCATGGAGAGAGCTTGTGATTTCTTCTTCCGACATGCTGCTCAGCTTTCTGGCATTCCTTTGAGAATGGTGGAGAGGGGCAGGAGGCAGTTTCCGCTATGCAAGGCCCGCGATGCTGCAGAAGACATACTCTCAGGATTGCTTAAACAAAAAGTTGATGGGTTCATGACACTGATGGAGAGTGTGAACTGGATGGCTGATGAGACTCTGCAGAATGGGAATGAGTATGTGAATGAGCTGATCATATATTTGGAAACTCTGGTTTCCACCGCGCAGCAGATATTGCCACCAAATGTTCTTAAACGAGTTATACAAGATGTCCTTTCTCATATATCGGAGAAGATAGTTGGGGCTTTACTTGGGGACTCAGTTAAGAGGTTTACTGTAAATGCAATTATGAGCATCGATGTAGACATTCGGGTATTGGAGTCTTTTGCAGATAATCAAGCACCTTTACTGTCAGAGGAGGATGCAAATCAGTTGAAATCGGCACTTGCTGAGTCAAGGCAGTTGGTTAATTTACTCTTAAGCAACAATCCAGAGACTTTTCTTAATCCTGTAATCAGGGAGAGGAGTTACAATAACTTGGATTATAGAAAAGTAGTGATTATTTCAGAAAAATTGAGAGATCCTTCAGAGCGGCTATTTGGAACTTTTGGAAGCAGGGGAAGCAGGCAGAACCCAAAGAAGAAATCTCTAGATTTGTTGATAAAAAGACTCAAGGATGTGAGTTAATCTGTTACATAGCTGTATGTATGATCATTACCCATTGTTATTGTGATTGGAGTTACTTCATAGCTTGTTTACTGTTGACTTTGTTTTTACCCCTATGCCGATTGTTGCCTGCTGAATATGTTGATGTGCAAAGAAAATTCTGTATGTATCAGTTTCATAGTTGCTGATTCGTTATTGTATTGATGATTTCTTTGAGCCTTATAAGCATTTTGCATTTATTCTTTAAATTTCATGTACATAAATAAAATGCTTGCAACTGCCCACTAAGCTTGTCTTGAAAGATAATGGAAATTTAATTAGACATGTTAACATAGTGAGAAGTCAACAGAGGAGCTAGCTAGCTCTCTCATATGAATTGTTTGAGGCTGGTGTTCTGTAACTCTCAGTTCACTAGTCTGTTGTCCTCGATATCCTCATAAATCTGGGTTCTTGAATCACATCCTCTATTGGTTTAGGATATGATATTGCTTCTGTTATAAAATTCCTTTTGTTGAACCATTTTACTTGCCCTTCCACTAGAGCTATTCTATTTCAACTGTTATATGATTCTGTTTCGATGTATGCATTTGAGATGAAAATTCATGGTTGATGCTATTGAATCATCTGCCTTATGTCAAGATTTTGTTCTTGGTACTTATTATTTGCAGATGGCATAAAACCTATGGACGTGTGTTTTGACCATTTAGAAGATCCAGCAAAGGGTGAGAACTTTTAAGTTACCTCAGGAAAACTAATTGGCGTCCGGCCGCCTTTGTAAGTTTCAAGGTCTGTTTTTCATCTTTGTTTTCAGAAATAGGTGATTGTTTACACTAGCTGACATATTTAGGACCCCAATGGATATATATTCCCTCGAATGTTGTTAAGGTTTTTACCAATGGGTCTTCATCTATGCTTTTATTGCCTTGAATTCCTCTGCTAGTAATTTCTTTTACTATTTTGGCAACTGAAACTAGTTTGTTGATGCTATTTTCTTTTTGTAAGAGTTAAATATTAGTTTTGGAGGGGTGTTTGCAGTTCACTGTTGTAAAGACCATCACCAACTTGCTTTGGTGTGATATTCTTTTGGGGATTTTTAAGATTTGGAAGTGCTTTACAATTTAGCATTTTCCCTACAGGTTCTCTCCTAATGACCCCCAATTGGCTGTATTTGGCAGATTGATCTCTGGCAAAGCCGACTATTAATATTTTTGATCTCTGGCAAAGCTGACTATTAATATTGTACAACCTATAATCACGGTTTTTTCTTTTTCTTTTTTATGTTCAACACTCTTTTCCTTGTGCACAAATTTACTGTTAGGACTTGGCCGTACAATAACACTGAAACATCCCTTGATTGAAAGCCGTAACTGTTCCCAATTAGTAAGAAAATTCGGTTCGGCCGAGACTCTGGTTGGAATTTTGTAGTCTTAACTTCTAATGGTTACTCATCCTCACATTCAAAGGTCTCAAGTTCTAATTTTCCTTTCCACAATCCCGTCAACTATCACTATCTACTTGGGTAAATCCCCCACCAATCACTATCTGCTGACAGCCATATATGCGTCTTCTAAGATGTTACCCTTGCGTTCCCCGGTGCCCAAACCATTTTAGTGGCGACTGTTTAAAGCACAATTTGCTAAACCAATTAAGAATTTTAGCCCAGTAGTCTAAAATGTCGTCTGATGGAGATATGTCCAATCAAACGGAATCTGGCACCTTCTGGACTCATGAGAAGAGATAAGTTTCAATGCAATGAAAACCATTAATCTAGTTGCCTGAGATGCACAGGTACTTAACCACCGCTATTGATCAGTCCATTGGTTAGATCAATAAATATTTCCCCTATTACTTTGCCTCCATTTTCTATGTATCCCAAACACCCACCTAGAAATTCACAGCAAGAAATAATGGGTTCTTTATCTCGTAGAAATCCCACGTCTCCGTTGACAGTGTTTCCCTTGCTCATCATTCTCTCATCCTTTGCCTACTGCGAAGTTGGCAAGCCATCAGCCTATGAAGTACTTCAACAATATGGCTTCCCAATTGGTATTCTTCCCATTGGAGTAACAGGCTACGAGTTGAACACAGAAACTGGCCAGTTCTCGGCCTATTTGAACGGAACTTGCAGCTTCTCCGTTGAAGATTCATATCAGCTCGAGTACAAGTCCACCATAACTGGTGTTTTGTCCAAAGACAGGCTCAAAGATTTGAAGGGCGTCAGCGTCAAGGTGCTCTTCTTCTGGCTTAGCATTGTCGAAGTGGTTCATGACGGCGACGAGCTGCAGTTCTCTGTGGGGATTGCTTCGGCAAATTTTCCAGTCAACAACTTCGAGGAGCGTCCTCAGTGTGGGTGTGGATTGGATTGTAACCAGTTGAGCACTGTCCTGCTTTCCTCTCCAGACAGTACTTACTAAGTGCAAAGAGTGTTTTGCTGATAGAGCTACTTTTCTGTATACTGCTATGTAATGCAGTATGTCACTTGTGTTTTACATGCAAGGATATAATTGCAGCAAGTATATATCTAATCTTTGATTTTGTTCCGCAAGAATTAGATGACAATAGTTTTAGCTAGCGAAGCTTTTAAATCATTTTTGGACTTCAGTGTATCTTTGTGGGGGGAGTAGTCTTTGAGCTAGTGGTGACTGGGGAGTCTAATTTACTGTTTAATCAAATGTCACTGCCCTATAGTGCAATTTTTATGTTTGAGAGTTTCTGTTTGATCCTATCATGCAATATGTATGCATTCGATCGTATAAAATGGAATATGCTTCTTCTATCTGTCAAATTCCTAGCATAAAATGGACTCAGCAAGAATTGTTCATTCCAACGGCTAATGTTGCCATTAGGTACAAACAGTAACCTAACAGTCAAGGCTTCAGCCAACCAAGAAGCTCTGCTTCTACCTAGCACAGAGAAACAGATTTGCATTTCCAACCAAACCCCATCTCTCTAATGGCAACACTAGGCCTAATACTCTTCTTTCTGGTCTCCTTCTCAATCTCAACCCCATCTGCTTCCGTCAAGGACGAGCTGACCGCTTACGAAGCTCTCGAAGAGTATGACTTCCCAGTAGGCATTCTTCCCAAAGGCGTACTAAGCTACGAGCTAGACAATTCCACAGGTAAATTCTCAGTCTATTTGAATGGCTCTTGTACCTTTTCAATAGATTCATATCAGCTGAAGTACAAGTCCACCATAACGGGTGTGATAACCAAAGACAAGATCTCGAGCTTGAGTGGTATCACGGTCAAGGTGCTGTTCCTGTGGTTGAGCATTGTCACAGTGGTTCGAGACGACGATGAGATCCAGTTCTCTGTTGGGATCGCCTCCGCCGACTTTGCCGTCAGTAATTTCGTGGAGAGTCCGACGTGTGGATGTGGATTTGATTGTGTCAATGTGGATGGAAGGAAGATCAAATTTGATGATCAGTCACTAGTGTCCTCTGCTTAAGTCAGTTTTCAAATTATGTTCGAACCGAGTGTAATTTGAGATTCAGTGTAGCATTGTAACAGATTTTCACGAGTGAAATGGGTTTGTTTAATTCACTAGCGTTGCTTGTTTCCCTTTATGAATCCAAGACTGACTATAAGCTAATTGGTAGGTGAGGCTTCATAATGAAGTCTACAGAGGTTTGAACTGTTGTTGTAGGAAGTTCATCAAAAAAATGAAGCTTTTTCCAACCTTGTCTATCAAAGAACAAAGAGGTTGAAATCTATTTTTCAACTAGAACCAAAAGATTCTATACTTATATAAAGTGTAATCGCTTTTGTTCTTTTGCCCAGGAAAGAAATTATATTAGCAACATCAATCATAACCCGGAGTTAAAATGGTCAAAGTTGAGATCTAAAGTGATAAATTGTCCAAATTTAATCTTTAATAATTAAAGACTATGAGTGAAATGAACAAAGACTCAACAACAAAAGTTATTATAATCAGAATATGATTAAGTTATATTATTTAAAAAGATAAATAGCGTATGAATTTGCGAATTCTACAATTCTCACCTTTCTTAGAGCTGGAACGGGGTAAACTTCGGTGCAATAAAAAATGTTATCACCTCTTGAAGGCTAATGTGATATCTTGGGAAGGAATCTTAATTTTGTGAATTCCGTAATTCCCCAACTCCCAGTTTTGGTGAATATCGAAATCTAAGATCGCCTTTGTTGACCACAACGTGGTTTGCCAAGGTAAAACCACGTCCTCATCTACCTAAAACGGATACGTCGCCGTATTAATAACTAACGCCATTCTCTCCCTCGCTGTCAGTCAACTCCAACCGACTCTCCCACCAATATTTCCCGGAAAATCCCAAAAGAATAGAATTCCCAACAGATTCCCCTGCCGACGAAACCATGTCTCTCCCAGCCATTCTCGCCGTCCTCCTCCTCCTATCACCGTTCTCCTTCGCCGTTGCCGATGACGATACCCGGTCGGCCTACGACGTCATCCAGGACTTCAACTTCCCGATGGGGATTCTCCCCAAGGGCGTCACCGGCTACGACCTCGACCGGAGCACCGGCAAGTGGGCCGCCTATTTCGACGGCGCGTGTAGCTTCGCGCTCGAAGGCTCGTACCAGCTCAAGTACAAGTCCACCATCACCGGCACTATCTCCGAGAACAGGCTCAAGGACCTGACCGGAGTCAGCGTCAAGGTCTTGTTCCTGTGGCTCAATATTGTTGAGGTGTCTCGGAGCGGCGACGACCTGGATTTCTCGGTGGGGATCGCTTCGGCGTCGTTTCCGATTGACAATTTCTACGAGTGTCCGCAGTGCGGGTGTGGATTGAATTGCAGCCCTGCGCCGCCTCAAGTAAGGAAGATTAAGATGAAATCTCTGGTTTCTTCTATTTGAATGAGAAACTGGATTTGTAGAGAGATGTTGTTATGCAATTCGAATGGTGTTTGATTATGGTTTAAAGATTTTTGAAAGCGTTTAGTTCTTATGCTTTGCAATAATTGTGTTTGTTTGCATTTATGGTTGTGGAAATAAATTGAGAAAATTGGATTGTGATTGTTGGGGAGGAATTAGAGGATACAGTAATCTATACTTCAATGAGTGCATAAAACAGTTGCTGTTATATAGGGTGAAATGGTGAATTGAGGGCATAGTTGCCCCGAGTATCGATTAAGCTTAAGGGAGTTGTAGAGAGGTTGAGATGTGTTTATTATAGTGATTGTTAGCAATGAGAGCTAAAAGACCACATACTCTTGCTTTCTCTGGGGGTAGTATTATATTTGCGTATCGTTCAGACTCAGGAGGTAAGTTTTCTTTTAACTGAATCAGGATGCGTGCTCTTATTGATTTATTGTAGGGAATTCCTGTTCATTGTTGTGTTGCTCTATCTACAGATAGATGAAAGTGTTTGCGTTAGGTGCTGATGGAAAGACTTGTCACATATTGCTTTATTTATTGGAAGTTTGAGGCTTTGGAAAGGTTTAGGATTTAGATTAGGTACTTAAGAGTTTGTAATGATAGGCTTAGCGTATAAAACAATGTTTTGGTGGACGGTGAGTCGGTGATGTTGTATTGAATTTCACCAGCATGCTAAGGGATTTTGGAAGTCTGTATTCTGGTGAAAATGGCTTCTTTGGGATTAAGTTGGTTAGCTCTTCACCTTTGTATTCATCATCCAATTTGCCCTATAGAAATTGGAAGGTCTATAGGGCTGTTGAACATACCTTAGTAATTGCTATTTGCAGATGTGAAATGGTTTCATATACTTGACAATATGCTGGATGTGTAATACATTAGAAGGCAATGAAAACTGCATATATTGGTTTCAGAATAAATTCAATACATAATTGACAGAAACCTTGAAGTTCAGTGTGTAGAGTAGTTTCTGTATTTCACTGCCTACTTCGGAGAAGTACTAATCCTAATGCTCTCTTGTCAATGTTGGCTTAGATGCTTACGCGAGATGTAAGAAACCTTTAGGAAGAAAATGTCCTATGACATATGGGTAAAGTAATTTCACTGAGAGGATATCTGCACTATGTTATAGACTTATAGTTAGATTTGAAGATGATACTCTTTGAGATGAAGGGGAAGTGTGCCAAGTATCTATGTAGATGTTGAGTAATTGGTGAATACTAACCAAAATAAAAGATTCTTTTACTTTTGGGGAATGAAGAGAAGGTAATTTGCTGTGCAGTCCCTTGTCTTTTAAGCGACTTTCGTATAAAAGAATAAAGGTTTGCTGCGAGATATTTTGCTCTGCAGTCTCGATCCACTCTGGCAAAATGCTGGCAGTGAACCTGTTGGAAGTAGGAATGAATTGATGTCACTGGAGCCTTTAGAACTTTCAAGTGGGAGAGTGAGAACCTATGCAGGCTGGATTTTTGTTTTAATTTTTTTTCCGTACAGGTTAATTTGAGTTTGAACATGATTTTTATGGTTGCACAGAAATTGTAGTCTTTTGTCAAAGAATATGATTCCTTGTTGAATAGCCTAGCAGAATAATGGAGGGAGAATGGAAACAACCTGGAAAGGTTTTTAGTCTTTTACTCAATTGATGTGGAAGAATGACCAACCCTCCTTGGACACCAGAATGACTAAGCCTCTCTAAAGCAAGTTCACATGTTGGTTCACCTGGTCACCTGCTATTCAATTCACTATTTTTAGTGTATATTTTCGCTCTCCGGGTCACGAAATACACTGTGCTCATGACCCAGGGCAGGAAATAAACTGTGCAGGTCACCATGGTGACTCGGAACACTGTTCAGGGTGACCAAGAGCACGAAATACACTGTACCCAGAGAGTGAAAATAACACTAAAAACCAGTGAATAATGGGTGACATGGTGACCGAACGACTGAACTTGCTTAGAAATTGTGGTGATATGGTATTTACAAACCATTGATGCAGTCAACTGTCATCTTAAAAATGCTTGATCTTCTTGCTTTTTCTGCATAATCAATACGCCTTATTTTCGGCACAATGCATTTCATGTGATGAACCAGGAGCTGAAGGTCAGTCCTGATTGGGGGGAAGCCATTTGGTCAGATCTTTCTATTTTGAGTACTGTTGTGGCGTGTATAACCCGAGAAGAGCTTGTATATTCCCGTTATGAAAACAATGGTTTTCTATATCTCTCTTATCATGCCATACAACATATAATATGATGAGAATCGTTTGGATACAACTGTTGCGGGAAAGTTTTTCTCGTGGCGGACCGCATTGTTTCTCCAATAGATTCCTAAAGACAGAGAATACAAAAGTTCAAAATCGGAGCCGAAAGTAGTTCTCCAATTTTATACTATATGCCATGCATCTTGTCTTGCTGCTGCTGCTTCTTCTTCTTCTTCATCTGGAAGTAAAGCATATACAAAACAAACAAATTGTGGTCAAACCAGAACTTAATGGAACATAACGTCAGTGTCCTTGTTGACGATGCTTTTGCTTGGCCTGGCCCTTGAAAGCTCGAATCGGACAAGTTGTTTTGGTAATCGCTGCATGACTAGGTCATAAACAAAGGAAAAAGTCGACAATTCACCGCATCTGGCTTAAGCTTGCATCACAGGTTTAGGACCTACCCAGAAATTTTAATTGTTATCTTTGGATGAGAATGGAGTTGGCAAACAAAGTGATCACAGTGATTGATACCCTGTATTTGCTCCTAATTAAATTAGGTCACAGACGTGTATCTATCTATTGTCCTTTTTTTTTTTTTTTGAGAAATGAATATATCTATCTATAGTGTAGAGGCCTAACACTAATAATTCTATCGTTTTGGACTAGTTTATGGCCACCAAAGTCATATTCTTCTATCCCCAATTATTCAACTTGGGAGCTACAACCATGTTACTTGTTCATTCAAATTTTAATTTAATATTGCTCCCTAATGATCGGATACAATAATTTTTCTCAATATAATAAGATCAACTAAGATAAAAGATACATTCTCATCTAATTAAGAGTCATTTTATGTAATCTGTCTATTACACAAACTTTTTGAAACGACGAACATGTTATCTCTAAAACCCTAGAACACATTGAAAATCTTTCATCAATCTGGGCAATTATATTAACTCGACCCTTCCCCTAGTAGGGATATATCCATATTAGTCGATAGCGTTTTAGAACATTGATGTCTCAATTCAAACCAATAACCGATTATATCATTTACGTTTATTGGCCAAACGTGCGAATCCTCTTATAAACATTAGATCTAGCCAGAATGCCAGATAGTGACGGTATCGAGTCATGACTCATGACCACTGAAATTGCTTTACAGGTCCCAAACTATTATTATGCAAATGGCTTGCTTAATTGTGCCTTGAATTTCAATTACGTGCACGCACCTAAATAAATGGCTCCAATCGTAATACCAAGTCACCATAAATTAGTTTGACCTTCCCATTCCAGGCAATTGTTCCTTCGAATTTCAGACATCTCAATCAACGAGGAACTATATATAGCAAGGCCCATAAAATGGATATGCCCAAAGAAAAGACGTGCATCTAAGTTTCCTATCAAATTCCCCACCCAGTTCACGTAATTGTCCATTCAAACACAGATTCATTTCTCTTCCCATAAAAAAAATAAAAAAAATAAAAAACACCGATTCATTTCTAAGAATATAAGTCTCATTTTATTGCAAAAATTAAATTTAAAGGTTACACGTAAACCCTAAATAGAGGAGAGGACGAGGGGAACAAGCTATTACAACATATATATAAATCTGGCCAAGTCCGCCGACAGCCCATTCCTCGTATTTTCTCGTGCTTCGGAGAAAACCACGAGAAAATTTTCACCCCGTTTTCATTTTCAATTCTCAACAATTCAATGCTTCTTCAAGAGCATGTTACGGAGCTCGGCCGCGTCGATCTCATCGGCACGGTTCTCAGGTCCGTAAACTCCGGTCTTGGGGTTCGGGACCCACGAGACCTTGAAGGCAGACCCCACCTTGTCTTCACCTGATTTGTTGCCCAAGTTTACGCTTCTAGACACAGAAGCAGCCTCTCCCCTAACCGCCGCAAGTCCTGTTGACCCCGCCGCGTATCCACGTCTGAAATTAAATTAAACAACGTAATTAATTAACTAAAAATAAATTAATCAATAAAACATATCGAAATTAAAGGAAGGCTATTCGCGATTAACGTTTTTGTTTTTTCAGATCTCGGAAAATCTCTGTACCTGGCGATTGTGTTGGAGACGAGAGCGGAGACAAGCTTAGCGTTGGAGAAAGAACGAGCCATTGTCTCTTTGTTTCGCGGGTTGGAATCGGAAATTAAAAAACTCAAAGAGAATCCCGGAGCCGGAAAAACGCTACTGCGGAGAGGTTAAAAGCGGAATGAGAAAGACGTTTAAAGCTTTCAACTTCCACAGCAGCGAGAGAAGGCAGAGGAGGATCTCTTTGTGTGTGGCTCTCTTTCTCTGTAAAGGAAATGCGAAGATGGTTTGAGAGGGAGGAGGGGAGGGGTTTATAAAGGAGAGGAGAAGCAGAGAAACGGGCAAGTGGGTCTCGGTAGGGCCTGTAAATTGGCGCCACGTGGGGGGAGCGGCTCCGTTTCTTTTTATGAAAGGTACGTCTAAATTAGTGTTTTCGAGAAGGGATCAACGGCTGGAAATTGGAGGGAAAGTTTTGATTGAGGAGGGACTTTCCTTTAACTGAGTCAACGTCAAGGGGTGTGGAGGAGGAAAAGTCGGCGGCAGTGCGGTGGGAGAGTTTTTTGGATATTAGCCGTTGACGGCGAGGGCAATATGACATCGGAGCCGTCCACGTGTGTGTGAAAAAGAAGAGGAAAGGGTGGCGGGGTTTCTTGGTTAGGTTCTGGAAGGTGGTGGAGGCAATTAGGGCTCGTGAAAATTGAAAAGAAGCTCTATGGAAGGTCCAGCCAAGTCAAGGGTCGTTGATGACAATTGGAGCTCCAAATTAGGAGCGCGTCTTGGATACGACAGCTGTGCGACGTAGATTGTAAATTTGGATATTTTATAAATTTTTAGAAATCACACCAAACATTTATAAAAATTAAATTATTAGACTAATATTCTATCATCATTGTGAACTATCTTTCTTTTGCCTTCAATAGCTGTCTACACAGGTGTATAACAAAACAAAATAAACAACTTTACGAAAATAGAAAATGAAAATAATTAGACACGTATTTTCCTTCTCTGTTTGGGTGAAGCATTAATTTTTATTGAAATTGAGTGGATAGTGCAACTGCAACCGATGTAAATCGATCGGAAGGCGCGAGACCTTAGGTGCATGCACGAAGGCTGTTCACAGCAGAAAGATAAGGGTCATTATGTTAATGGAATTTGAGGCCACTAACCTACGATCATAAAAGAGTGTCTTAGACGTCACAGTTCACCCGCAAAATTTCTTCTTCAACTAACTAATCTCGATTACAAAACGCTGAGGGCACTCAATTTTACATAATTTGAATACTGTTAGATCACTTAATATCCATAATATATAGTGTGTATATATATATATATATATATCATAAATATTGAATAAATCAAATATTTTTCATCTTTCAAGTTTCAATATTCTAAAACGCGATAAAATATTTTGTTATTGACTTATAAAATTGTAACATTACTTTATGATGCACCGCCCAAACGAACATGAATTGTGTGGATGTGATATCATCCCAAAAACACATAAAGGTGGTTGAAACAGAAATCTAGCGTAGATCTTCCTGTTTACTCAACGTGCAGTGCAGTTGCAAGTTGCACATACCGTGACAGAAGGCCAACTGCTCTCTGCTGCATCTGCTTGATGAAACCACGGCGCCGATTCAGGCAAGCAGTTTTGAGTTTTGACTATTCTTATAGTTTAGATATTTTCTTTCTTGTCAGTGAAGATTTTTTCATTATTGTCAGGGAAGATATTTTCATATACGTAATATATGCATGGTCCTAAGATACTCAACCATACGGATACACTCCCTCTCTACTGTAAAGCACAAAACAACAAATACGACTGTCGTTTTAACCGTGTATGGCAGCCTCTCATGGCATTGGTTCTCGTCCCTCCACCTCTACTGTTTCATCGTAATCCGAAGACAAAGACTAGAGCAGTCCATTGATTCCAGATGACACACGCCCTGGTCTTTTCCTTGGTCGCTATTTTTCTCATGCATGTGCCCCTTGCCTGATGTCTTTCTAGAAAGAAATCCGCAACTAGTCAAAAAGAGGGAGGAAAGTGAGTGTATACAGTTGGAGTTGGTGAATGGTTGGCTTTTCTAAATATTGTGGAATAGAGCCATTAATCACTCTTCTAGATCCTTCAAAAATGTGCATTTCAAAGCTCAAACAGCCATGGACAAAGTCGATGGGTCATACATGGCCATCCATAAATTTTTTAAAACAACTCCAACAGCTTCCCTATAATTTATGTATTATAAAGAAACAAAAGTCAAAACTTTAACTTCTTTTTATTCTCCAATTCCAACAGATTCTCTACTTTATAACAATCTCTAAAATCTCCATATTTTTCTTAAAATTTTAGAGTTTGCTGTAAATATAGAGAATTTGATTTTCTCTTTCCTTACTTTTCCTAAAATATCGATAGTTATGGGGAATCTGTTGAAGTAAATGAAGCTTATTTTTCTCTAAAGTAAAGAAAAATCAAAATATAAGGAATTGAGTTGCTCTTAATAAGCTTCTTACAAGGAAGGTGTCTTGTAGCTAATAATTAATAATGGTCAATGCATTTTAAACACTTGCATTTTGGATAAGTATAACTTTTTTTTAATGGTTAAAGAGAACATTTATTGCTATGATCCAAATAGAAGTCCTAAGAGTATAAAAAATTGTTTTTGTAACACAAAACTCTTCTAGTACGTATAAAACGTGTTACAATTAATGAACATTTCATCAACTATGTTTACTAATTTTGTGATAGTACTAAAGCACCATAATTTTTTTATAATATTTACTTTAATTCAATTAATTTCATTCATATATATCACTACTCTATAGTGAGGAATTATATATTTCATGGAGCGTTTTTTCTCACAAGCCAAAAATAAGCCTATAATATATATGCCATGAAAAAACCTTGAATATATGTGCCATATAAAGTGATATATGATAAAGTTTCACTCTAATCCAGCTATTTTTGTGACTCTCCGCTGAATACAAGGGTTGGGGTCAAAGAATGAATGGAGCCATTTGCTGCAGAGAGGTCGGGATTGAAAATTTTGGACACCTCTTCTTGAAAGGGCACCTAATTAAATAATTGTGGCTAGCTAGTGGAGGGAGCAAAGGAACCTGAGCATCCCACATCTCATGCAATCTGTGTTCCATCATTTTCAAAGTTTTCTTGGATTTTCTTTTTTAAATAAATAAAACAAAAAGAACCAGATATACGATGGACCATCACAAAGTGTCGAAGGGGACTGCTCATGGCCTCACGTTATGTAACTGTGAAATTTAACCACTTAAGTAGGGTTCCTTGTGATATAACATGGACTTGCAAGTATATTTTTACTTTCAAATTATCAAAAGAAAGAGACTGTCGAAGAAAAATTAATGTTTGCAATGGCTTTGCTTTGATTGTGAATTCACTGGTATAAGAGAGATGTGGGTTATCCAATTAGGTGGGTCGTCGATCAACACATAAATAGTTTACTGAATACTGAAATATATGCTTATTTCTTTCAAAAGAACCAAAACAAACCATGATTTTGTGGTCAGTCATGGATCCATAAATGTTTATCATAGGGCCGAGATGATATATGGCATGATAATGGTGGTGATGGTGTTAACAAATTGTGGCTGGCTACCACAAGTCTACGTAAAATAACTTCAATGAACAAAAAAAATAAGTCGTGCAATTAGAGAGTGATCCGATGAAGTAGTCTTGTTTGGTTTGTGAAAAGGAAAATTTGGCAACAAGAATATGAACAAATTTTTCAGAGAAAGTGGATGACATTTTATTTTGTAAGAACTAAGAACGATAATTAAATGGAAAAGAGCTGGGGGAGGCCACTCTAGCAAAGGATTTGACTCTTTTTCCTTCCATCTCAACTGTTCATCACCTTCATCAAGCTTTTCCAGCTTTTTCTCACTCGTGGCAATTTTGTACCCTCTATGGTGTATTTATTGGCTATGTCCACATGGGAGAACTTTGTTCCCGTTTTTTCTTCTCACTATTAGACAATCTCTCACTTTTCTAGGTCAAAAATAAACCAACCCCATAACAGATCTCCTCTCCATCCTCAACCTCCAAGATGTTTCTTATGGCTGCAATTACAAAGTGTAAGTCACTTATCTAGGAGAGTATGAGTGCTCACGCATGGGTATTTCACCCCTCATTATCCATTGTTACTGTTCTTGTTCTATGCTTTGGATCTTTGATCCTGTTCGGCAGCCATGGCTTCTTCTTGGCTTGATTGTGGAGGAAATGATGTCGTTCAGTTGTTGTGAGGGATTTCATCCCTTTGGTTGTTGATTATCTTTTGATTTGTGTATTGGGAGTTGGATGGCATAATTTCACCATTACTGAATTTCTTGTTGTTCTGTTTACGGCGTTACTTCGGCAAAGGTTCGTGGTTAGTGGCGTTGTTTGAACGACAATAGCTAGGGTTTTAGTAGTCGGTTGGGCCTCTTATCGGGCCTATGCTTTAGTTTTTATTGTTTTAAGAATTAATTTCCTGATACTGACTCTTTTGGAGCCCATAAAGAAATTAATTTTTCTTTCTAGTTCTCGTTTGTTTGGGTCTGTCCAACAGACTGGTTAAGTGTTTCTATTATCTGTCCATTGGGCTAGCTTTGGGCAGCCTAATTGATCTCCTTTTTCATTTAAAAAAAGAACGATAATTAAATGGACAGTTTGGATCATGAGAGTGCGTTGAGGTATTCGTCACTATTGAGCATCGAAATTAGAAAAGGGTGTTTAATAAGAATATCGAACCATAAGTTTGTTCGACAAAAAGTAAAGGATACATTCATCTTCTTCTCTCTTTTTTTTTTTTTTTTCAGAAAGGAAGGGTATATTCATCTTTTGTTTTACAAAACAAGCAAAAATTTGGTATGAGATTCTAAGACATGCTTTGTAACAACGGTGCTTATAAGATAAGGTGGCTTGTGCTGTGATAAGAGAACAAATGGTTGTCAAGTAAAGGAATGTTTCGTAAACTATATTTTTAAAAGTACTTTTGGTACTAAAAATAATGACAAGCTATTTTGTAAACTTGAAAATAAAGTGCTACAATAAAAAGTAAGTTGTATCCATAAGTTAGGATGAGAGAATTTCTGGTTTTAACTATATAAGAGCCCTAGCTTAAAAAAGACAGTTGCTTTTAATTTTATCAAATACGTTACTGTTAATTACTTTAAATTTAAGTTACTTACAAGCTTCCCCAAAACACAGCCTAGATCGTGATTGGTGTTGCAGACTACAGACTGAAAGGCTCTCTCCAAATTTGGGTCAGGCCTTGTGTCGTGGGTCGGTGGGTATAGCATGACTCTTTTTTGAAGTTTGGGTTAAGCTTAAATTAAGTTCCAAAGGAATACAAAATTTCTACCCCGAAAACATGGCAAATACCACCTTAAAAGTTAAAAGTATTAGCCCAAACCGAACCATTCATCATCATCAGCCCAGCCCAGCTACTCACTACGCCGTTGGTTAGGGCTTCTTCCGATTACTAACAGCCTAATCCAAAGGCCTGGTGCGGTGGGTGCTTTTGCCCTGGAGCTCGATTCAAAGACTCTGCTAAAGCTAAAACCCTTGTTCGGAAATCAAAATTGGCAGAGAAAAAGAAAGAAGGCATGGGAGAGAACAACAACAGCGGCACGGAGGTTCCGGCGAACCAGACGATCTACATCAACAACCTGAACGAGAAAATCAAGCTCGACGAATTGAAGAAGACGCTGCACGCCATGTTCTCGCAGTTCGGGAAGGTTCTGGATGTGCTTGCCTTCAAGACGCTCAAGCACAAAGGCCAAGCTTGGGTCGTCTTCGAGGACGTCTCTTCTGCCACCAATGCCATTCGCCAAATGCAGAGCTTCCCTTTCTATGACAAGCCCATGGTAATTCTCAATCTTATGCCTCCTCTTGTTTTGAATTGAATTTGTGTCCTTTGACACTCACACTAATCTGCTATAATTTTAGCAAGGAATTTGCATTTTCTTAGCTTGCGGAATTTGTTTAATTTTAGGTGTAGTTGGCAGAGAAGAATTTAGTTTGTTGTTAAATCAAATTGCTATGATATAGGGATTGGGGTGGGTTGGTTCGGCGCAATTGATATGATTATTCTAACTCTTACTGGTTATATTGCTCATAGATCGAGTTAAATAGACATAAAGACACACTCGAGACTCTTGAGTACTCACCCTAAGATTTAAATATACTCTTAAAAGCACTAGACTCATATATACTCTTCATAAAACTGAAAATTGACTCTAGCAAGACACTTAAACTACCATGGAGACTTTCCTTTTGGATGAGAAAAGGCTGGGTTTAGTCTTAGGCTTCGAAAGATGATATTTATTTTCCAATTAAGTTGTGGCTGCTGCATTAGTGTCGTGTCGGCAGATGAAGCTAGTCATGTGTTCTGTATTGTTTTCTCATTTACATGCATGCTAGTCATTTATGATACAATGAATTATGATCAGCATAAGTGTTATTTTCAATTATTTGATAGTTTTTGTTGATATTGATTGATGCAGAAAATACAATATGCCAAGACGAAATCAGATATAATAGCAAAGGCTGATGGTACGTTTGTTCCACGTGAGAGACGAAAAAGGCATGAGGAGAAGGGTAAGGCATTCTGATCTTCTCTCCCTCTAGTAAATGTGTGCTTTCGTTTCGGCTAACAGTGTCTGAAAAGCTTGCAGTTGAGGTCTGACTTATATGATGGGTTTTTTGTTATGTTGTGTTTCCACAAACTGTGTCTATCATTCTCTTCTCTTGCCACATTTTAATGATGATGGGGGTCAGGAACATCATGATAATCAATTCAAATAGACTTAACAAGTAGCTATGTTACACGTCCACAAACTGTGTTGTCACCATAAATGATGCTGCGGGTTTGGAATATCATGATAATCAATTCAAAAAGGCCAACCAAGTAACCATGTCACACTTTTATGTCTGTATGGAGTATCATATTTTGCAATTCCCATACCCTGTATATTGTTTTCTGTCTCTCTCTTGTTTCTGTGTATGCTGTGCGTGTATGCATTATATAACTATCTTACAATATGATGTATTGTTTAAAGAAGCAAATGCTATACTTATATATAGTGGATATATGGCTTCAATTAGCTTAAAGTTCCTTTTTCTGCAGGGAAAAAACGGAAAGAGCAGCAGGACGCTAACCAAGCTGGAATGGGTCTCAATCCTGCTTATCCTGGTGCCTATGGTGGAGCGCCTCCGGTAAGTATCATGTCTTCTGTTTAAGGAGAAATCACTTCTTTCAATTTATCTTTCTATGACTCTTAATGTTTGATTTGGATATCTATCTGTTTAATGTTTGTGTATTCTTTTATTGGTCTTCTTTGTGCTGAAAACTATTTCAGTTGGTTGTGAAAATGGAAAAAGTGCAGTGGATAATAAGAGTTGGGTAGTTTACATATTTGTAGAACAATAAACCAATCATTACAATGATTACACATCAGGTTCTTCTGATAAGACAAAAAACACTGTGATGGAATTGTGAAATAAACTGTTCAACTATTATGAGTTGCAGCCTTTGTCATCTGATTGGGCTTGAAAATTGTATCACCCCATTAAGCAGGTGTCTTGGCCCAGGCTATGCATTTGTTTCTCCTTCCTTGCTTGAAAGTATTGAAACTTTTCCCATCTTTAAACACGTTAAGCTTTGTAGCTGTTGTTGAATTGTTATCACGATACTTATAGGAGTTGCATTTTAAGCATCTTTGCATATGCAATTTTTGACTCTTTTACTTTCTCTTGAACCTGCAGCTCTCCCAAATACCATATCCTGGTGGTGTGAAATCTATGGTGCCTGAGGCCCCTGCTCCACCAAATAATATTCTTTTTGTTCAGAATCTTCCTCACGAGGCAACTTCCGTGATGCTGCAAATGCTCTTCTGTCAATACCCTGGTTTTAAGGAGGTTAGAATGGTGGAAGCTAAGCCTGGTATTGCTTTTGTGGAATACGAAAATGAGATGCAATCATCAATGGCAATGCAGAACCTCCAAGCTTTTAAGGTGACACCGCAGAATTCAATGTTGATTACCTATGCAAAGAAGTAGACAGTAGGATTTAGGTCTTTGCTACTCACATGGAGGAAAGCTGCAGTCATGGATCCTCTTGTTAAATCGGTTTAGATATGATGCTTCAATGTATTAATATTGTCGGGATATATTACGAAAGGGATATGATTTTTAGGGTGGCCCTTTGAAGATTTCAAGTTTCACTGAATTACCTTTGAGTTGGATATTGTTCTGTGTAATTGTAACTGGTAGATTGTATCTGAAAGCAGGCCTGATTGTTCCTTCCTGATAATCCATGAAAGCATGCTTTAATTTTTTTATTTTTTATTTTTTATTTTTAAAGAAAATTTTATGCTAGGGAAGATTACAACAACAAAAGCCACAGCACGAACCCCTTCCTCTGCTAGGAAACAAAAGCCAAAAGGCTAAAGCTTGGGTTTATCACATGTTTAGCCAACAAGCAGAAAAGATAGACACAAAGTTATAGCTTCAATGCTTCATTTCATTAAAATTGAATTCTTTATGTGAAATCAAGCTCTAAATGAAAAAATGATTAAAAGTGGTGATGGTATCTTTGGAGTATAAGAAACCAAAAGCTTTAGCGTAAACGAAAATTGTTTACCATCAAATCAAATGAAGGCACATTGTTTACCTTTATTATGATGGTGAAGTTTCTGGTTTCTTTACACTCAAAAGCTTACCATCCTTGTACTAATGTTCAGTATCTTTTCATTTAGGTCTTTGATTTCCCTCAAAAGCAATTGCTTTTAGTGAAATGAATTTTTAGCTCTAGGTTTCACTTTCTTGCTTTTTACTTCGACTATAAACCCAACCTTTAAAGGCACTTATTTTATTTTATTTATAAACCTCACCCCTCCTCACCCTTAATGATGCTCAAACATATGACCCCAAAATGAGAAGCCATTGTTTCATCGCCCCACCAAACACACACACCTTTAATGACACATATACTTACTTAGAATACATAAATTTATGAATCAGATACAACTTAAATAGGAGAGAAAAGAAATAGATATGAAAATGGATTATTTTGAATAAAATTATGTGAATCAATTATAACAAGTATTTGTCACGAGAATCAATCATATTAGCCCAAATCACAGTACACATAGTGGTATGAGATTATATAATAATATGAATTTACATAATATAGTAAAATTGTTAAAAAACCAAAACAATTGACAGATGTGAGTCTCAAATTGGTTCACATTTATGACACTTTTGCTTACCCGAAATGAAAAAAATCATGAATCGGAGAAACTTGAATGAGAGAAAGAAAGAATCGGTATGATTACAACTGATGTTGTTTACTTACCATATAGAATTAGAATAGGAATGCAACTGATTACAACTGATATTGTTTACTAATGTTTATGAATCGAAATTAAAACTAGTTGGATTACTAAAATACCCCTACAAACATAAATGTTCATGAGAGTTATGTATATCTATAGGGTTATAGGTAATTTGGGGATATTGAAAACACGTCAAGATATTTTGGGTAGAAAAAATGCGTTCTTAAGGCTTTCATTTCTAAATCCATACCCATAACCAAACTCTAGGTTACTGAGGAATCGATTCCTAACAATGAAGTAAGACCCACACTCATTTATTAGTAAACACATGAAAACTCATACATAGAATCATTCCATCATTTTCATTCTCATTTTAGATAATTAAACTTGCCATTAGAAGTTTTAGATAAGTGTGTTGGATAGGTTTAGAGCTATAAGTTTTTTCATTGTAAAAAAAGAAAAAAGAAAAAAGAAAAAAGAAAAAGAAGAGAAATAAAAAAGAGGAGAATCCAACAAATGGTAAATTTTTTACGCCGCCAAAGAGCTTGTCGTGGAAACTCATTCGCAAAAATAAAATAAAATTGAAGTAAAAAAAAGAAAAAAAATAAAAATAAAAAGCTTGCTGGGGACTCTTTGGGGGAAAAGAAATTAAAAACCCACTCCTCGACTCCCAATTCCCGCTTCAAAACACCCCTCCTATTTTCCTGTGTTCCATTCAGAATCATCCACCACTCCAATGGCGAATAAGCTCAAAGTAGAACAACTCCGAGACCAATTGGCCCAGCGTGGTCTCAGCACCGCCGGAACCAAACCCGTCCTGGTCCGACCACCTCCCTTTCTCTGTCTCTGACTCTCTCTATTCTCTAAAATCTCATGATTTCTTGCCCACTGATTTTCACTTTCCTGCAGGTTTCGAGGCTCGAGTCCGCTCTTCACAGCCAAACCGCAGCCTCAACCGGTGGCTCAGCCACTAGAAAGAGAGGAAAGAACTCCAATGAAGATGAGGATTCAACGGCGTCGGAGAAAATCAAGGCGACTGAGAAATTCCGGAATATGAATATCAAGCAACTCCGCGAAGAAGCAACTCTTCGCGGAATTCCGGCTACTGGTTCCAAGAAGGAGTTGCTGGAGAGGCTCTGTCAAGATTCCGATAAGGATTGCATTGACATTGATGTGAGTAGAGGAGGTATGAGTTTTGAGACAGAAATTTCATTTTCTGCGAGTGATTTAAATGTTAGGTTAACTTATTTGTTTATGCTGCGGTGGTTGTAGTAGTGAAGGAAGAAGGGAATGGCAGCAAGGAGAAGATGGTTACTGCTACCAAAAAAGGTGCGGCTGTGTTGGATCAGTGGCTACCGGATAATATAAAGACACATTATCATGTTTTGCAACTGGTGAGTTGTATATTGTTGATATTGGAGTTAGTGAATCGATTGAATTTTTGTGCTTGGTGAATGATAAGTCATGTTTTTGGTGCAGGGCGATGATGTGTATGATGCCATGTTGAACCAGACCAATGTTGGCCACAACAATAACAAGTTCTATCTGCTCCAAGTTCTTGGTGAGTTTCTTTTCTTCCGTTCAGCATTTCGGACTTATGTAAAACTTGAAATGTTTAATCATTCTAGGTTATTATATTGTTGTGATTTGGAGTCATGGAAATACAAATGGGGTTGGGGTGGTTGTTCAAGCACTTTAGTAGTGCAAGTAATCATGTTCACCAAGTTATACATAAACTGAAGATGATTATACAATTTTTAAGTGTAAGCTGTATAACATTAAAATGACATAACTAAACTATCATCTGCTCCAATGAGTCAATGCCCTTATGGCATTGGCATATAACAGAAGTAAATACGTGCTTATCTTTCTTTCTGAATTAACATGCAGAATCTGATGATGGTGGTAGTTTCATGGTTTACTATAGATGGGGGAGAGTAGGTGTCAAGGGTCAAAACAAGTTACTAGGCCCTTACACATCCCGAGATAGGGCAATCGGGGAATTTGAAAAGAAATTCTCTGAAAAAACCAGGAATGATTGGTCCGAACGAAAAACATTCCAGTCATTCCTAAAGCACTATGTGTGGTTAGAAATGGATTACAGCAAAAAGGAAGGCCAATCAGCTGTGAGTACCTACGATCATTGCTTCCTTCTACATAATTTCTGAATGCTGGAGTACTTTTTATGCCCTAGAGCTACACTTTTGGCAATCTACTGAGGATGTTGAACTGTATGCCCGTTCATGTTATGCTTTTCTCAAATTAAAGACTGTTATATATATTTCAATCTTGTTTGTGCATAGCTCATTGCCTAAGTGAATAAGAGTGTGCTGGGGGAAGGGGGAGGGGTGGTAAAGAAATTAATCTGCTTGCTCCTTAATAGCACTCACTTTGATTAACAGGTTGCAGAAAAGAAGGGCTCAGCTTTAGTACCTCAACCTTTGGAAACAAAACTTGATCCGCGTATCGCAAAGTTCGTATCTCTTATCTGCAACATTGGCATGATGAAGCAGTATATGATGGAAATAGGTCAGTATTGTCATAAGGTATTGGTAGGAAAATCTAAGAGTTTATATCCTATAAGAATTACATCCTTATAATATTATTTTGACACCTTCATTTGATCTGTAAAGTCTACCCAGTTAAATGTTCTGTGTCTCGGTTCCCTTATTTGGATAATTTCTTCTTCTTTGAGTAGGATACAATGCTGATAAGTTGCCACTGGGGAAGCTGAGCAAAACAACAATTGTAAAGGTAAGCTTTTGGCTTATGCACTGAAGTCCTCCCCGGTTAATCTTCCACTTTGGAGTATGTTAATTATGTGGTTGTTCAAGAATAATTGGGTTTCAATCATTAAGTTACCTGACTACTGTAAAAGGATATATCCTAAAACGCCCATCTGGACCTTCTTTAAATAAACACAAAACAATTTAGAATTTTATTGTTACTGTGTTTGTTTTGCTGCTAAATGTTCAAGCTTCATGAATTGTGCTTTACCTTGTTTAGTCAGCTTCTCCATGGAAAGTGCAATGATAGTTTTTCTAATTTTTAATTTTATTTTTTAATACAATCCAGGGTTATAATATACTGAAGAGTATTGCTGATGTGATTGGCCAGTCTAATAAGAGAACGCTTGAACAATTAAGTGGGTAAGTAACTAAGCACTCTCTCTCTCTCTCTCACACACACACACACACACACACACAGAAAGTGATGTTGACAATTAAATCCTGCAAATATTTGTTTTTTCACCAAAAAATGCTTGATTAAAATTCCTAAAATTATGGGATGTTGCATTTACTACTTTCTTTGTATTGTTTATTTGTTTGTGAAGATGTAAAACTAGTTTAAAAAATGTGGAATTCCAATTTTGATAGATAACCTCTTGCAGAGAGTTCTACACTGTCATTCCTCATGATTTTGGATTTAAAAAGATGAGTAAGTGTTCTCTCTCTCTCTCTCTCTCTCTCTCTGTGATTGAGCATGTGACATACCCAGGATACAAGTAACTCTTCATTTTATTTTATTTCACTTTAAGAAGTCATCTAATTGATTTGGACATCTGAATAACGCAGGCAACTTTGTGATTGATACTCCTCAGAAGTTGAAGCAAAAGTTGGAAATGGTAATCTTTTTTGATATTTTCTCTTATATGTTGCCATAGTTCTTCTTGCAGCTTCCAGAACTTGATATTTAAGGATATTGTCCTTGGAAAGTGGAAACAACTCTTGTAGCTTATCAGCAGGATGCTATTTGTGTTTGACAATAATTTGGTTGCCTTTGATGATAAAAAAAACATTTTTAACTCCTTCTAACTATTTGAAGGTTGAAGCACTAGGTGAAATTGAAGTTGCAACAAAATTGTTGAATGATGATAACGGGACACAGGTATTTCTTGTTTTATTGTTATTCCTATTAATTCACTTGAAAACTTGCTATTACTGGAGTTTTTGGGTATTGTTCAGAAAGTTTCTGGATATTATATTCTGAGATAAAATGCAGTTCTATGGACGTGGTCCTAACCTGTTCCATTATTTTGGTTTTACACTTGATAGTATGCCACATGCATGTCTCCTCCTCCATTCAAAGTTCTTTCATGTTAAATAAATCAAATCCAAGCCTTTTTTACTCCTCCTCTTCCCATGTTAAATATAGCTTCATCGATCGATGCCAATATGAGACAACCTCTTGATCATTGACAATTCCAAGTAATCTAACTTTTTAATTTTTGCTGAGATCTAGTAATCTAATCAACTATTGGATGTATCTTTATTCTAGGAAGATCCCTTGTATTCTAATTACCAGAGCCTCCGCTGTGAGCTGACACCGCTTGGTGCCGATTCAGATGAATTTGATATGGTATGTATAAGTTGTATGCAGCAGAAGTTTAAATATAAAGAAGGGTTCCAAAAGTTTCACTATAATGATAAATTTAGTTAATGATTTATTAACTGCTCAATTTGCTCTTTAGTTTTAACTTTTGACTTTGTTTCTTTGTTTTTTCATCTGTGGCTGATCTCAGGTTTCAAAGTATTTGCATAACACCCATGCAAAAACGCATTCAAATTATACCGTTGATATCGTTCAGATATTCCGTGCATCAAGAGAGGGTGAAGCTGAACGTTATAGAAAGGTTAGGCTGGGATGATCTATAGATTCCCGTTTGGAAAATTTAGCAACTACCAAAAATTTCCTATTGATCTTGAATATCCCAAAATTTTAGCATTTGAAACACAGTCTAACTACATTTTTACCCCTATGAGCAGTTTTTTAGTATGAAAAATAGAATGCTTCTATGGCATGGTTCTCGTCTCACAAATTGGGCTGGCATTTTATCTCAAGGTGATCCTGTTTTATCTATTTATTAGTATCTACTTAATATTTTGTGTGCGCTTTTGTGGCCACATGCTGTGAATAATTCATAGATGACTGCATAAGGTTTGAGTTCATTGTGTTTTTCATGGCTTCCCAGGTTTGCGCATAGCTCCACCTGAAGCTCCCGTAACTGGTTACATGTTTGGGAAAGGGATTTACTTCGCTGACATGTTCTCCAAAAGTGCAAATTATTGCTATGCTAACAATTCTTCTACAGCTGGTGTGCTGCTGCTGTGTGAGGTTGTATTTCAAGTTTCAGTCTTTAACAAACAAAACTTTCATACTAAAAATATCTGGTATTAACTATTAAGCGGGCAACAGCATCAGTTATTGAATTATCCAGCTGTCTATTTATGTGTGATTAAGATAACAAATTGTGTGAGAGACTAGTTGAAATTTCCCTAAGGCTCATCTACTATTCTTGCTGTCCCACAAAAGGGGACTGGCGTAGCATGTATATCATTCACTTTTTTGCACTGGATGTTGATGTGTTCTAATCAAATTCTTCAACTGTGTTTGCTTTAGGTTGCACTGGGTGACATGGCTGAGCTTTTAACTGCCAAATATGACGCTGACAACTTACCAGAAGGGAAGCTAAGGTTGTTTTTCTATTCTAATTACCAGAAATACCATTGCTGAAACTCTCTTCTGGTCAAATTATTTTGGTTGTCTCCCTTTTTACAAAGATAAGTCATGTATTGCATTAAGCAATGGGCTAAGACTAATTATCATTGTGGATGCTTCTGAAACCTAATTTTGCAGCACAAAGGGAGTTGGTGGAACTGAACCAGATCTTTCTGAAGCTCAGTTACTGGAGGATGGTGTTATGGTTCCCTTAGGAAAGCCAAAAGAAAATCCGCGCAAGGTATTGTGTTGGCTGTCAATTTGATTTGGACTCCTGTACTCTTAAAGCGACGGTTTCGGCTTTAATGTTATTCTATATCTTATTCCTTTATGTTCTTCTCGCAGGGTGCTTTACTGTACAATGAGTACATAGTTTACAATGTCGACCAGATTCGGATGCGCTATGTTGTTCAAGTGAATTTCAATTTCAAGAGATAGCCTCTAGATGTGTGGTTATTTCTGTTACTGCCTCAGCTTTTATCGCCCTTCCACGGAGAGCATCAACGGTTAATGCTTTCATCATGTATATTACTTTTCTTCCTTTGGTAGGGAAAGGGAGGGGTAAGGTGTAGAAGATGATATAATGAGCAAAGAATGTACTTTTCTGTGGTAATCAGGTTATAATTTCGCCAATATCTAATGTGCTTTTGACTTTGATGTTGCTTGAATAAAAGGACATTGATAACGACTAACGAGGATAGCATATCGGTTGAAACCCACTTGGTCAATTTTCAGATCCAAACAGCTAGAATACTAAGTGTAAAATATCCATCTAGTGAGGTTCTAAATTGCAATATAATGATTATAATCTCATGAGCGATGAGGCCTTAAAAATAGGGTGGGTCTGTTTTTCTCTTTTTTTCCTTCTTTTTGGATGACTAGATCGGTTATTCTCCTTTTGTTTGTTTTTCAGTTCCATTTAAACAAATTGCAAAGTAATTGTATAAAAAATCTGTATTTTGTGAATTTGAACACATTTTAAAAATCATGTTGTACTAATGATGAGATTAAGAAACATGATAATTTGAACAAAAATGGGACTTTGAATGGTTTGGCATGTTGGGAGGTGTCATAGGGACACTGAAACATGTTAAACTGTGTTAGCAATATTTTTTTTGGGAAATTCTTGATGGAGTATTGAAACCTCAATGAATTTTATTTTTATAAATTTTATTATTTTCTAAATCTGAAAAAATCGTATATTTTTTAATTTAGTCAGTTCAAGAAGTGGTTTAAAATTATTATTTAAGGATAGGAAAATTATGATGAGAAAAAAAAAGCAGCATGATTTTGACTAAAAATTGGTTGTTATACTCCACGTGTGTTATAGTCCACAAATTTGAGTAAAAATTAATGGTTGTTTAGAGATTTTTTTTTTTTTTCAGAATTGTAGAAATATGGATTATTACAAATTTACAATTGAAGATGGGAACAGAGAAATGAAAAAGTTAGCAAAATCACAATTGAAATGCACCCACCAAGAAAGCCATACCACAAGTACCATTGTAGTTGCTGTTCCTTTTTAGTGTTTGAAGCAAACTGAAGTCAAACATGTCCATCAAGTATGTAAGAAATTTAACTTGTGGGAAGCTATAGCATGATTGAAAAACCCTAAACCCTGCAAAAACTTACATGAATGAATTATGAGTGTTTGACCAAATAAAGCATTTACTACTACAAGGTACACACCCTTTTCAAGTGCTATGCGCACACGCCAGTATTTATGTTCCTCCCAGACTTGGCTAAGATTTCATAATGACCTCACCCAGAATCTATGTTCTTCTTCTCCCTCAACTCAGTTTTATGACCTAAGGGTGACTCCAATTTTCCATTTGCTTCACTCATAGACATAGTGCCCCAATTTTCCAGAAATATTTAACATTTTGGGTTTCAACTAAGGGCGACCAAATCTGACATTATTAAGTGAGGCTCATGCTTGATGAGTTGATGGTCAAAGTAAGCTGCTGAAGCAAAGCATGGTTTACCCAGGTTAGGTTTCTTGAGAAAATTACTATGGCTTTAATTTTGGGGTCTGGTAAACCCAGGAGGAAGAGTGAAAAATGAGAAAGCATGATGACTATGGGGAAAGTGAGTTTTATGCAGTACTAGTAGTGCTGTCACCAGATGAGATCTATGAACCTTACTTTCAACTTTATGTCAGTTTGGTTTACCCTACAACATTGAAATGAAGGAGAACATGGCAATGGTACTAGCCTACAAGGTTCAACACACTCCTTTTATTAAGTACCATATATAGAAGATAGTAATCCTCAATTTCTGCTAATAGGTTATAGATCTAGTTCTTGCAAGTTGCATGTCAAATCTGTTGTAGCTTGATGATGTTGGAACGAGGTAAAATGGGGTTGAGCATCAACAACTGAATGAAGTTTGTTAGGTTTAAGTGTGCCGAAATTAGTAAGAAAATCGAAAACCTCCTCACACCACTAATGAGACCGTTGTATGCTCAACATCACATTAGATCACAAACTTTTGGTTAGACGTCGGACATTACAAATAAGGAGTATCGGTGAAATTTTTGGAGCTTGTAAAAACCAAGTGAAATAACCTAAAACCTCACGAGATGTCACTCATACTTGTCTTGACCAACTCGTTGTGCTGAGGCTAGTTTTCAAAGCCAAATGCACGCCTGCCGCACAAGCAAGTCTGCAAAATTGCATAATGCACGAGTGTTTCGTTTTCCATAGCGTAGTGAGCTAATGCTTACAGAGGGTTACTCTGCTCCCACATACATTATCATAAGTACCTATGACATAATTGATGATCAATTGAAGACCAGGATCGGAGGAGGGCATGAGTTTCTTGATCGAGAGTCCTTAATATTTATGAAAGCACCATAAATTCGGGGGGGGGGGGGGGGGGGGGGGGGGGGGTGGGGTGGTGCCTACGATCTTCATATAGATATGTAGGGTGAATCATGAAGAACTCGAAACTTAAATGCCACACTCAAAAACATATGCGCAACACGCAAAGCCCTACGTGCACTCTTACATTATTCCATCTTTACCTTCCCATGCTTGCATTGCACTCACTATATACAACGTATCATAACCAATCCCACACTGAATAATTTCATAATTGTTTTCTTCTCTGAAGTATTTAAAGGTTCACCCAATTGAGGCCCCACCCAATAGAACATCATGGCCGTAGATTCTCGATCCAAGGATGCACAGCATTGCACTCAACATTAATTTAGACATTTAGTTTAGAGGGTAGTGTTTGTCTCTTCTCTTTGTGCATTGAATCCTTTGAAGAAACAAATTGAGATGGCTTTTTTAAAAATAAGGCAGACATGACTCCTTTCTGTGTCTCCTCAGAAATATATGTATCACTACTTTGGATTTCTTCACGTACAACATGATCATAAATTCATAATCATGATGGACAAGACCTTGAATTTACTCCCCTGCTTCATCCCACCATGACATCTAATTAACACACACTGAGAGAGACTCTCTCTTCTTCTACCTCTCTCTGTTTGCACTATAAATACGAGTGCTTCTTCCTTCTTCCAACTCACAACTCAACCATTCTTTCTCTGTTTCTTGAAGTGGCTGAAGCCATGCAAGGTTATAGAGGGTGAGGGTTCCTCGTTGGAGAAGCAGGGCACGTGCAAATCCTTTCAGCTAATACTTAGACGATAAGCTCATGCACGTGCTCCCCTTCTCCAACATGGGTTCCTCATCTAATAATGCATGTCGTCTCTGCCTCTCCTCTCCAACGTTCGTGCAACTTTACCAGAAGCTAGGTATTTCTGTCACTGAATCTTAATCACCTACACTTACTTCCCCTGCTATTTAGGTGAGTATTATGTCTACATTGATTCTATGTTGTGTGTGTGTGTGTGTGTTCTTGGTTAAATTAAATTAAAAGCAACTTCTTCACTAGTTATCCTAACCATATTAATTCTGCAGGGTACCAAAATAGGACAATATGTTCTGGGGAACCAACTTGATGAACAACTGGGTTGACAATTGGTAGCTAGTAACAGATTTTAATCATGAATTTCTTTTACCAATAAGTCAATAACCAACTTCCAACATTGGAGAAAACCGTGCACATATTTATATATACATCCTACAATAAATAGCAGCAGTCAGTAGCAATATGACTTTCAAAATGATTTCATGAATGAAGATCCAAAAACAGTCGAGTCTCTATCCGACTGGAATAGATGGACTTATTATTATAAATAACAGATTTCCATATTTGCATGAATGTTGAAGGAAATGAGTGTCAAAGAAGTGAATAACTGAATAACTGGAGCTCAACGCCCGACAAGGTTGAAGCATTTTGCATGTGATTTTTGGCCTGAAAAGAAATATTCAAATTCTTCTTTTGTACTTTGTATTCTTATTGAATTTCATGAATTCAACTAATGTAACTGGTCATCCAATTCCGGTTTATAGTACTCGTTATCATGATTCATGAATGATAAAAAATAGAGACTTAGCATTTTGATTTGTGTGAAATTTAGAAAATAAATAACAAGCTGTGGATTGGCGACAATTTTTTTTTTTTTTTGAAAGAATGGCGACAATTTCTTGTTGGGAGGGGTTTGTAGGTTGGTTTGTTTTTGGATATGCAAATATGTGAACAAGGATATTACAAGTATACAACGGAAGACACGTGTACATGACATTAGTACGAATGAGATATGTCATTTTGATTTGTGTGAAATTTAGAAAATAAATAACAAGCTGTGGATTGGCGACAATATTTTTTTTTTTTTTTTTTTTGAAAGAATGGCGACAATTTCTTGTTGGGAGGGGTTTGTAGGTTGGTTTGTTTTTGGATATGCAAATATGTGAACAAGGATATATACAAGTATACAACGGAAGACACGTGTACATGACATTAGTACGAATGAGATGTTAGTGAAAGCCTCAATATCTAGTAGTAAATCCAAGGGTTTTTAGGTTGTGCAAACTTAATCCAATAACATGCAATTCTCAACAACGTTTTTCTTTTCAGACTTGGTCGATCTCCACTTATTATGCCATTGAATAATAATAGAATAAGTATTGATGATCAGAGACAAAGTTAGGATTTTAATTACTCTGGATTAAACTTTCCGTCTGTATACATTTGAAAAATAAAACATAAAAAAATTGTTTTTACAATTTTATTTTTTGACTAGTGGGAAGAGAGTGAGATTTAATCCTTATGTTCTTCTTTTGGGACTTGCTGACCTTTTAATTGAGAGAATATACAAATATAATTTTTTCGGGTGCAAACTGCTGTAATCAATTTGGGGCAACTTAAGTTATGATGGATGATAACTTAGTAGTTAAAGCATGACCTCATCGAGGATCATGCTAAACTCAACGTGTAAATTACTAAATTTTAACCACTAAACAAACACACATATGCCTACATGACTCGAAAACAAAGATCAGAATTTTGATTCAAATAGTATGGAATGTACCGGTGATTATGTCTTTTTTTGTGAATTTTATGACAACATGCATTTGAAGGTAAGAAATTATCACTGAAAAACTTATATTGTATCTTAATTAGCAAAATTATTTACTAGTGTCCAGTGCAACTTGAATCCTGAACTTGCAAGGTTACCTTTTGATGGATTTTACTTCGTGATCATATGAAAAATGTGAAAGATGTATGTATTTTTTTTTGTCAGAGAAAGATGTATGTATCATTATTCCATAAGAAAGTGAAGATGTATGTATACCACACTCAACGCTTGAACGGTTGAACCCAACACGCAAAGCCCCAAGTGCACGATTACACTGTTCCAGATCTTATAGCTTCCCATATGCTTTCATTGAACTCGATCACTATATACAACATTTCCAATAGAACATGAAATATAATGGTATCAGTTGGTATCAATTGGTTAAGGATTCATGTTCCCGCCGACATCTTGGCTAATTATGGTGCGTTAAATGCTGTAACTCATATCTGGGATTCTCTCCCTCCATTCCTTGTGCCTTCCTATGGGCGTGACTTCTCTGGTAGGGTGGCTTATAGGTTCAGATGATTTTTCTGCTTCATGTTTTTCTTGTGTTGGTTTTTATTTCATTTGTATTGATTAGGTGGGTCATAATCTTTTTTATTGTTCTTTGGCATGGTTTGCTTGTATGAACTTTGTTCTGGGCTCGGCTTTGGTTAGGTTCTCTAACCTGTATGTAATTTTTTCTCTCTTCAATAATACTTTGGGAGGGGACATTGAGCTAGTCATCTTTCCGCTTTGATAAAAAAAAAAAAAAAAGTTCATTCCTAGCTCCAATTGGGGCCCCATGCGATGAAAAATTAAAAATCGATCATGGACATATATAGACTCTTGATCCAAAGATGCATATCATTGCACTCAACCATGATATAGTTTAGAGGGTTGTGTTTGTCTCGTCTTTGTGCATTGATTGAATCCTTTGAAAAACAAATTCGATGGCCTTTGTGAAAATAAGGCAGACATGACTCCTTTTTGACTTTTGAGTCTCATATTTGGATTTCTTCACGTACAACATGATCATGCATAATTATTACGGCATGGCATGGCTTAGACAGTCGTTGAAATTTACTACTCTCTCTCGGCATGGCTTAGACAGTGGTTGAAATTTACTACTCTCTCTCTCTCTCTCTCTCAATTTACTACTCTCTCTCGGCATGGCTTAGACAGTGGTTGAAATTTCCTCTCTCTCTCTCTCTCTCTCTCTCTCTCTCTCTCTCTCTCTCTCTCTCTCTCTCGGTTTGCAGTATAAATACGACTGCTTCTTCCTTCTTCCAATTCAAACACTCCTTCTTCTTTATTTCTTGAAGTGTTCTGAAGCAGATTGTAGCGGGTGGAGATTCTTTGTTGGAGAAGCAGGGCACGTGCAAACTCTTTCGACTATGTTAGCCGATAAATTCTTGCACGTGCTCTCTTTCTCCAACATGAGTTCCTCATCTATTCACATGCATGCCTCTGCCTCTCTTCTCGATCAGATGCTAATGCAGTTGTGATCATCTCCCTTGCTAATCTGTAGTGTGACAGAGTATTATGTAGTATCGTTATTGATGTATGTTTACACTCTTGATAATTACGCAGTAGTTTCTTCTTTTGGTATAACAATTACCAGTTAAATATATACAGAATATAGTAAATCCTTTGATCATCTTTTTCAAAAAAAAAAAAAAAATATATATATATATATATATAGTCCGACTACAGTGCCGACGGTACAGATTTACGGTTTTCCACCACTTTCCGATCACATTTTCACATCTTAACCGTTCAGTTTTAGGTCTTAATGTATAGATCATCCCTGGAAAATTTCAGCCAATTTGGTGATCGTTAAGGCATCAAAAACTGTAATTTACCATTATAAATATGAACAGTTCCGGTTCGACAGATTCGGTCTGTTCGTGTAAATTGCAGTTTTGGATGCCTTAACGATCACTAAATTAGCTGAAATTTTTCAGATGTGATCTATACATTAGGACCTAAAAACTGAACGGTTAAGATGTGAAAATGTGATCGGAAAGTGGTCGAAAACCGGAAATCCGTACTGAAATTTCGGTATGGACGTCCGCACATGAGAAAAATTATATATATATATATATATATATATATATATATATATATATACCCACACAAATTTTATCCAGAGCGGAGCTCTGCTTTGAAATTAAAGTGTGAACTTCGAGTTTGTAATTTGGCTGAAAATTTACAGAGATGATCTATACACTAGTACTTAAAAATTGAACGGTCGAGGTGGATATGCCACCGAAAAACGACCCAAAACTTGAAGTTCACACTTTAATTTCAAAGCGGAGCTCCACTATGGATAATATAGATATATATAGACACAAAATATGTTGATGGATGAAGAGTGCAACCACAATCAAGTTCTTATCAGACTGGAAGAAAGATGGACTTAATACTCTGAATTAACAGATATATGAAAGCTAGCTACGAACGTCTCTTATTGTTTGTCAAGGTCATAAGGGAAATATACGACTGCCAATAAGGCATACACAAATGGATCGAGCTCACTGACTAATACTGTCTAATGAGGTTGATGTATTTTCTTTGGCATGCAAGAAAATGTTTTGCGCCCTAACTCTATCGATCAGAAAACATAATCTTTGAGAATTCTTTGGTAGAGAATTGGATTTGGAACTCTCATAAGTGCTCATCTGTCCAACGGATAAGCACAATTTAAGTCTACATTCGCCATAAAAGAATTATCATGAAATTTTTGTTTTGTGCAACCATATCCCTACCCTAATTTTTATGAATTTGATAAATTTTCGTGACTAGTCGTCTTATTTTGATTTATACTCATCGTATATCGTTCATGTTATGCACGCATGCTACAAACATGATTTAGCATTAGGTTTGTGTGACAGTGACAATACATAACAAGATGTGAATAGGGGGCAATTAAGGGGTTTTCCAGTTTGGATATGTACGTGAATAACCATAGGGAAATAGAATCTACTAGTGCCTTTGAGTTTTTTTAAAAAAACTCTCTTTCTCTCTCATCGGGAACAAACCAAAACTCAAAACTAAAGCAGTAGGAGAGAGACAAAACAAGCATGAGGGGCAGAATAGTAATAAACACAACATTAGGGGTAAAATAGTAAATCAAGATAAACATTAATTTTAATCTATTTGTTTGAATCCAAAATTAACATTTTTTTCCCGACAAGGACGTCTTGAGAAAAATCGGGCCAATATCGGTTGCCCACGTTATATTTTTTTGACAAGTTCGAAATATATTATTTAGAGGCTAAATAAAACATACTTAAAGATCAAGCAATCTTAAGATAAATCTGAATATTCATTGATTTACTAGTAATTATCAAAGATTTGATAATTAATGATGAGACTAGGCAAGCTGGCGTAAGTAAGATTGTATAGATATTCCTATAATTGTTGCAGTTGGCCAATTAAGGAAGGGATACTGGACGTACGTGAGCCATAATGCAAGAATCAAGGTTACTCACATGTTGCAGTTAAGGTGGATGGATGGAAGTGGAACAGTATGGTCAGGAATGTACATCCTCAATTGCAATATATATTATTGATTACGGTGCGACATCTAAGGAAGGCTACTGCATTATTATGCTTGAAGATATATTTGAATATGATATATAATTATATGTGCATATCCAACAGTTCGCATGCATCCAAGAGGCAATCAATCTTGCCTACATTCTAAATACATCAAGAGGCGGATAATTATTAATTATTGTCTACGATAGTTATCAAAACTATTAAGTGTTTTAATTTGATTCAAGACCAATAATTGTGGCCTAAGATATAGTATTGCATTCCTATTAGAAAGGAGAATCTGCGAGTAGCCTATATATAGAGGCTAAAATGGAACAACAAACAACAACTCTTCAATCAACTAATCGCACAGATTATCAAGGTCTCTCCAGAGCAATCTATCTTCAACCTAGTTGAAACCCAGCGAAGCAAGGATAACGCTCATACAACCCAGTGAAGCTAAAGTCACGCTTTAGCAAAACCCGTGCTTTCTCCCAACTTCCCAGTGATTGCTCTGCTTAGTCCACAACACTAAGTATCGATTCGGTGAACGCAAGAGATCACAACCAAAGACCTTATCCGTAAGGAAAGAAGTTCTTTTCCGGAAGGCAGAGAAAAGAGCCTTGTGACGAGGTTGGTGCTCTCCTCGTCCACAACGCTTGATTCAGAAGTCAGGTCAAGGGACTCCCCGACGACTACACCCCACGGTGTTGGCACGCCCGCGCAATCCCAACAGCAAAAGAGACTGTTTGCAATGATGGACGCAAAAAGACTCTAGTATGTCCCACTGGGCGTGCCAAAATTTTTGGCTCCAAAACCATTATGGTTGTAAACAGTCTCTTTTGCTGCTGTAATTGCGCGGCCATGCCAACACTGTGGGGTGTAGTCGTCAGGGGAGTCCCTTGACCTGACTTCTAAATCAAGCGTTGTGGATGAGGAGAGCACCAACCTCGTAACAAGGCTCTTTTCTCTACCTACTGGAAAATGACTTCTTGCCTTACGGGTAAGGGTTTTGGTTGTGATCTCTTGCGTTCACCGAATCGATACTTAGTGTTGTAAATTAAGCAGAGCAATCATCGAGAAGTTGGGAGAAAACACGGGTTTTGTTAAAGCGTGACTTTAGCTTCGCTGGGTTGCGAGGGCGTCACCCTTACTTTGCTGGGTTTCAACTAGGTTGAAGATAGGTTTCTTCGGAGAGACTTTGATAATCTATGCTATTAGTTGATTGAAGAGTTGTTGTTTGTTGTTCTGTTTTAGCCTCTATATATAGGCTACTCGAAGATTCTCAATCCTAATATGAATACAATACTATATTCTAGGCCACAATTATTGGCTTTGAATCAAATCAAAACACTTAATAGTTTTGATAACTATCGTAGGCAATAATTAGTAACTATCCGCCTCTTGACGTAGCTAGAATGAAGGCAAGATTAATTGCCTCTTGGATGCATGTGAACTGTTGGATATGCACATATAATTATATATCATATTCATATATATCTTCAAGCATAATAATAATGCAGTAGCCTTCCTTAGTTGTCACACTGTAATCAATAATATATATTGCAATCAAGGATGTAGATTCTTGACCATACTGTTCCACTTCCATCCATCCACCTTAATTGCAATGAAAAATACTTAGGTAAGGGTTTCCCCATCACGTGGTCTTGCGGCCACCCAATAAGAAGAAAGCAAATTTTCCATCTTTTCCACAATTACCCATGCTCCCTAAAGTGCAATACCCAAAACACCCTTTATTGGGCAATGGTTGGTCCTCCCCACCACGTGTCCAGTGCGGGTGCCTTACGCAAGCTTCTCTCAATTGCAAAATGTGACTAACCTTGATTCTTGCATTATGGCTCACGTGTGTCCATTATCTCTTCCTTAATTGGCCAACTGCAAGCAATTATAGGAATATCTACACAATCTTACTCCAGCTTGCATAGTCTTGGTAGTCAAGCAAATCATCATTAATTATCAGATCCTTGATAATTACTAGTAAATCAATAAATATCCAGATTTGTCTCAAGATTGCTTGATGTATAAGTAGGCTTTATTTAGCCTCTAAACGATATATTCTGAACTTGTCAAAAAAATATAGCTTGGGTCACTGATATTGACCCGGTTTCTCCCAAGACGTCTTTATCGAGAAAAATGTTAATTTTAGGTTCAAACACTAATAAACATTTCAACATTTCATTCAGATATAATGATCTCTCTATTTGTTTGTTTGTTTTGTTCTTCTTCTTCTTCTTCTGAAATAGTGCCAAAGGGCCTTCTCTCCATTTGTGATGTTATTGTAGGATCACAAAACAAATGCTAACGCTGAATCTCATAGAAATTATGAGCAAGTTCGTCTTTGTCAAGTTTGGATCACGTTGTCGTACGGTTTGAGTAATATCAAGTTGACAATTTCTGATGATAACTAAATACTTTAAGAATATGTCCAGGGGCGTAGCCACAGTAGGGCGAGAGAAGGGTCAATTCAGATTTTCAAACTAAGCCATGATTGGCTATCACATATATTCTGACACATATATATATTATACTTTAATCTAATCTTTGACCCTTCTGATAAGAAAGACAAAATGTTTGTTTTAAATATTATAATTACCAACTTGGGACAGAACTCCTACTCCTAATCTCCCACGATCTCTTAGTTTTTTAATATATTTTCCTAATCAATGAATAATTCTTTTTTGCCACTAATGTCCCACTTTGGACAGAAATCTAGTCTCCCACGTCCCTTTTAATTTTTTAATATATTTTTCTAATCAATGTATGTTTTCTGCCATGTATGTCTACGTATATTTTCCCATGCATTAGTGTGTTTACGCAATTGAAAGGAATTAGTGACCTTGGAGAAAAAATGGTTGTGAGTTGTGACACAGAAGGACAGTGTCTATCCATTAGTTTGCTTGCTCATAACATTGACACTAATTCTTTCAATTACAACTGTCAAGAGCATTTTCCTACTATGAAGATCATAAAAACTTATTTGAGAAACCGAATGGGAGACATGTGAATGAATGACAGCATGATTACCTATATCGAGAAAAATATATTTGATGATATTGATAATGAAACCATCATGAATTTCAAAATAAGAATAGTAGTCGTGAACAATTATAATTGTTTTAGAGAGATGCTATTTTTAAGTATTGTAATGATTTATAATTTTTATATTATTTGATGAAGTTTATGTTTGTTTAGTACTATATTTTAAATTCTAACTCTCCTAATTAAGATTTTTGGCTACATTGCTGAATATGTCACAAGCATATCTTATTCATTGGGATCCCAAATCCCAGATTCAATACTAAAATAAAAATATAAATTCCAACAAAAAGACAAGCTTAACATACACGTACATAACCCGGTAACAATGATCATAATTTCAATTGAATTAAATAGGTGAAATAGCACATGATGGCCGGTGATCATGTCTCTGTTTTGCTGAAGCTCCATGCCTCCATGCATGTCTCTGTTTCTGTGGATTTTGTGACAAGAAGCCTTCAAATGTGTAACATCCCAACCCGGACTAATAGAAAATAAATCCGAATCTTAAAGGGAATAGAATATGAAAACACAAATTGGAGTCAATTCATCATTTTAACTCAAAACAAAATTTGGATGAAGAGTCCTTAACCTTCCCTTGATTTGGAAAGATCCAACCGTTGGATTTTCATGAAACTTGAACACAGTTTAGAAGACACAATTCCGAGAAACTTTCATGAAGAAGTCATGATCACCTGAGTACTCGAAGATAGAACATTTAGCCATCGAAGTCAACTGACGAGTAGTGTTCTGAAAACAGAAAGCTAGATCATTCGTGATGAAGAGAGAGCTAGAGATGTCCAGAAGGAGTTGCCCCTCCGTCCTCCAGAAAGAAGAGAAAAAGAAATTGTCACGCCCCGAATTTTAGAATAAATATTCAAAATCTGAAACATGAATTACTACAACTTAAAATAATTATCCTGAAAATTTCTTTTCCTTAACAACCTCACCACATAATTTAATTTCAAAAACCGAATTTAGTCTCGGTTAATTATTACATCTCACTCACCAAATAAAATGTAAAGCTCTAAATGAGCATACAAATCTCGTAACTCAATGAAATAAAAATAAATGTTGCAACACCTAAGCAGCTCACCTCCCTGGTTATCCTGACCTGCAGGAATATCCGCTACACCATTGAATAGTGTACTCGGATTGCAACAACACAAAACCCGGTAAGCTTATGAAAGCTCGTATGAGTAAAAGAATGAACGGTTGTTTAATTAAATCATACTTATTTCTACCCAAGTCAACACGCAATAATTTCTACATCCACAAGAAACCAACAATCTAAATCAATCAACAACTCAACACCAAACCCTAACTCACATCTTTCTTCACAAAACCCCAACATCGTATTTATAAAAATACGGTATTTGACAGACTAGAGCTCTAACTGAATCGTAGCCCGTCACCTGGCCTAGGTTATGGCATCCGTCATATTTATCTTTTTCGTATTTCATCAATATGTATACTTATATACATATTTAGAACGTCCGATACATACTCAACCAATCGTATCTCATCATCCACCTAGGATTAGAGCGTCCGATTCCCTCATACCGGTCACTACGTTGACTCTAATCCATAACGAACACAACCATGTATTATCACATAATGAAATCAACTCATCCAAGAGACACGATATTATTATGAAATTAAACATTTGAAATATAATCCAACTCAATCATATCATCACTCAACAATCCACCAATCAGTATATATATTCCACGTAAATAAATATATATATATATATATATATATATATACGTAATCATCCACTCATGAATGACCACTAATACCATCTATAGTTCACACAAGAAAATCGTGGAATTCATTTGTATAATTAAAATCCATTTCACTTACCTATGGATCGTAGTGATCAAGTCTATGTGATTTTAAAAACAAATATTTAATCCACAATTATTTTTCACACAAATACAAAATAAATAATTTAAAGTACTCGGTTCGTAATATGAATCACGTGAGTTTTACTCACCTTGATACTCCCACTGCGTCTTCAATAAAAAATATAATTCACACCAAAACCGCTAACCCAAGTACAACCCGTCAATCACCAAATCAAATGTGATTTGAATTTAGACAATAATTCCAAAACATAACTAAACTACCATTTAAGGGCCGAATTCTAATTTATAAGAAAATCCGACGGACGGATTCTCACGAATCGCCTCCCTAATCATCGTTTTGCACCTACACGAAGATCCAACGGTCGGATCTTCATCCATGACCACACAAAGCCACTGGGACAGTCATATGATCATCATATCAAAACTATAAGTCCATCGGACGGTTCTAATTTCACAGGTCATAAATCTAACGATCGAAATCGATCGTACTCAAAATTCATAACTAAATCATACGATATCCGAAAAATGCTTATAATATGCCCAAATGATCGTATTGAAACGTAGAATCATAAAATAGATAGAAACTATATTTTAGACCTCTGGAGGTGGCCGAAAAGAGCTGCCAAAGTTAGGGACAGAGCCACTGCTGACCACAACCAATGGTGTCGGGGCTGAGCTTCTCCCATTCGTTTCATCATTTTGAGCAACTTTCATAACTAGCACAAAACCAGAAAATAACGGGAAGGGGTCGAAAAGTACCAAAAACAGTCGGGTGGTCGGAATTTTTCCAGAAACCGGCGAGCTTGAAACCGACGTAAAAACTGCAACAACTCGCTTCGATCTCTTCTAGAAACTTGTTCAGAACTTCATTTCGAACTCACCAGGCCAAGAATCATAAGAAACGATCGTGTATAACTCGAGATATCCTAATCGTAAGGTTGTTTTTCGATCTAAAGAAGTCGAACTCCGACGAACGTGAAAACGATCGACCCAGGTCTGGTCCTTCTTGGTGCTTGTTAAGGAAGTTGAGGCAAGTTCAATGAGCCAAGAATCACGTGAAATGGTGACCTATAACTCGAGATATCGAGATCAAAACGAAATCAAGCTTTATCCGTTCGGTGCTCATCGCCTCCGTTGCAAGGCGTGTCGCAACGCAAGGCTACCTCCGACAGCTGCGCAAGATCTAGACGAAGCTAATGGAAGAGGTTTGAGGCCTTTAGGTGGACGGAAGAGGAAGAGAGAGCACAATTTCTCCGCGCTCTGTTTTCTGGGTTTCGGCCGCGCGGAGGGAGAGAGAGATCGAGCTACAGTTTTCCCAAAATGGAAAAGGAGGCCGGGAGAAAAAAAAGGGTTTCCAAAAAAAATTAGGGTTTTTTCCTTATATACTTGTTTCGGAATTTCTTCAAATGCGATTCTAATTCAGAAAAAATCCGATCTTTGTGTTCTGCATATGTACGGACTCGTATCGACGAGCTCTACAACTTTCATGAAGGAAGTTTTCCCAAATTTTGCACGTATAAAAAGTCGATTTCTTAACTCGAGCATTTCGAGCTTTTCGTTAAAATAATTGTTTCGAATCTTTGATAATTCAAAAAAAATGAAATATTATCGAACAACAATCGTGAAACCCGTACAATAATCTTTCAACACAATTACACGAATTTAAAATGAAAATTGCGGTTATTACAGAAATTGCTTTCCAGGGTTCCAGATACCGACAGAGAGAGATGGAGGCGGTCATGGATCCGTTTCTTTCCCCCTCCAGCTTACTTCCCTTCTCTAGAACTCTCTTCCCCTTTTTCTCTCTCTCTGTTTTTTTTTCCCGAAGCCTCTAGGTCTCCCCCGATTTTGCTATGTGTCAATACCAAAATTAATAGCCCCTCGTAGGCTTAGACACCCACACATATTTATAATTTTATTATATGAAGATATAATTTATTTAAATTGTTTGATAAAAGTAATAATAGTCAATTTCTTCATTTACTAAAAATAACTCATTTATGTTTGATTCTTTTATTTACTTTTCAAGTCTATTGAGATAATAAGAAAATATTTATCCTATTCTCTCGTGATTTCATAATCTTTCTTATGCGAGAAAGGTATTATGTACTAATAAGTTCGTATCACTACATATAATATGTGAATAAAATTATTTATTTCTAAAATATCTCGGGTATTACAAAATGTGGCCCACTAATGCAGAAACAGTTTAGAATTCAGCAGCTATGGAAAACTAATCACTCTTCTCGGAAAAAAAAAAAAAAAACTAATCACGTTGACAAATAGCCTTAGAATGATTACACGTGGTAATTATAGTCTCATAAAAAGAAAATATGATTAATATTCTTGTTTTCCGGCGAGAGAAGGCAAACATTAAACAAGTTTTATGAAATTGGGCCTTTATTAAAAATAAATGAAATAATGGGCCTAGCTGCCTAAACAGGTGTGATCCTTGGAGAAGTTGAATCTATAAAATCTCCATTGGGTTTAAGCGGATCCGAATCATCTATTGGGCCGGACGGGTCAAAGTTGAGATTTATCACTATTATTTATTCTCTTTTTAATTGTAATTTGATTAGAGAGGTTTATGTAATAGGTTTTCCCAGCTCACCGTCACTGCAGAACCAAAGCGCGAATCGCCGTCGCCGTCTATCACAGCAACGAAGACATGGCAGAGACCAAGCGAAAAACCAGAGACGACGGAAGTAGACAACGGAGCAGCAGCAAGAAGCCGAAAACCAGCAAGAAAGGCAAGAGCGCCGATAAGGCAGAAAGAAAAGGCCCTCGCTTGCCCAACGCTCTGCGGAAGGAGCTCGACCGCTTAAACCCTAGAACCGCCGACTCCGACGAAGAGATTGGCTCCGATGAAGAGGCTTTGGGCCAGGACCTGTATGAGTATGAAGAGGGACTGCCGGAGGAGGAGTCCAAGAAGAACCGCCGGTTCGACCCCGTCGATAACCTCGATTATGAGCTACCTGAGGACTTCGAGGTTCGACACTATCTGATTGAACTGCTTTGATAAATTGCAGCTCAGATTTTTCATCTTCTGTTCATTTTTTTGTTGTTGCTGAAATGAGCTGTATGTATGTTATGCAGGATGAGAATGTGTCATCAGATGATGACAATGAGGCCAGGAACGGTGGAGAGAGTGAGGCGGAGGACGAGGTTAAAGAGGAAAATGATGGAAGCAGAATCAGAGAAATGCCGACCGAGACTTTTGAAGGTAAGAAAATGCTTAAATTGGTTGTTACTTAGCTCAACTCATTTGTGTTTAGAGCAAGGTATATCATGCGAGAATCTTTGAGTTCGAACCACGAGTTTTCGGGACAGATTGTTTCTTTTTGCAAATTCTCCATAGTGTTATCTCAAGTGTTAACAAATATGCATTGAAGCAATCTTTCCATTTCCTGAGGATATGTAATTATGAGTGGACTGCTGATGGATATGTCTTTGTCAGGGAGGAGGAAGAAGATAAACAATGTTGTGGTGTCGGAGGCATATCCCGAGTCCGAGTATAACCCTACTCGTGATATGTTGGAGGGTGAAGGAGCAGTTAGCATTGGAGATCTTCTGGAACCTCTCCAAGGAAAACATGGTTATAGCAAACTTAAGAAGAGAGTACGTATTCTGGATAAGAAATCTACACCCATTCAGGCTCCACTTCCCAAGCCTGTGCAGCAGAGATTGGAGAGGAATGCAGCATATGACAAATCAAAGGAAGAGTTAAGAAAGTGGGAGCCAATCGTAAAGAGGAATAGGGAGGCGCCTACCATATATTTTGATGATGATAGGGATCTAGGGCCTTCATCTGTGGGAACAATAGCATCTGAATTTGAACCTCGAACTAAATTCGAGAAGAAAATGGCTTCATTACTTTATGATGATGAGGTTATGGATGCTCACAGAAAAGATGGTTCAAGGCTTCTTGAATTAAATAAGGTGTGTTTGTCTTCTTGATTGAATAAAATTGAAAGTGGTTTCTTCATTGGGTCACCTACTACTTCTAAATATTTAATTGAGCTGATACTAAACTCGTATCTAAGAGAATGGCAGAAGCCAGGCTGCAATTGGGAATTAGAATTTTATGACATGATTAAAATGAGAATGAGATAATCGATAGATCTTCATGTGAAATTGGTTGTGAAGTAATCTCTGATATTCTTTGACTACATGTGTATGTACCTGCACCAAATTCATTATAAATTCCTTGAATGATTTCTTTCCTGTTGATACTTGGTAGGTATCTGCTGAAGATGAAAAGGACCGCCAGAATCGAATCGCCAAAATGCGCAGCCTTCTGTTCCGGCATGAATTGAAGTCAAAACACATAAAAAACATCAAATCCAAAACCTATCATCGTTTGTTGAAGAAAGATAAATTGAAGGCGAACTCTTTACAAAGTCAAATGGATCCAGAAGCTTCTAAAGAACTTGCAATGAAGCAAGAGTATGAACGAGCAAAGGTAATTGATTACTCCCCTTATTGCTGGTGGATAAATTGTATTGGGTTGTTAATTCATTACTTCTTCAAGATATGTTTTTTTATTCCACAAGCAAAACGAAATGTGTTAATTCTTTTCCCCTTTTGATTTGACCCAGGAACGGATGACTCTGAGGCACAAAGGCAGCTCTAAGTGGGCAAAGCGCATAAAAGAGCGTGGTCTAGATGTCCAAGATGATGGTACTCGAACTGCTATAGCCGAACAGCAGCACCTGCATGCCCAGCTGACAAGAAAAATGAATTCTATGAAAGATAGTGACACCAGCAGTGATGACATCAGTGATGATGAGGATGTGGATGTTAGCTCAGACGACGAGGGTAGGGCATCAAAGTTGTTAGAAAAAGCAAAGGAGAAGACACTTAAACTGTTAAATGAAGATAGTGAAGTTCCAAACTCAGGAGTGCTTAGTTTACCTTTCATGGTAAGTTTTTGGTGTTTACTCACTGTTTCATATCTTTAAAAAATTATGCATTATTATATTGCGAATGTCTGTCTGTATCAGTCCATTGAAGTTATCAACTCCAGGACTATCTTGGTTATTATACTGTTAAAATGTTATCAGCAATTGTTTCATGTATAAATTTGAGTTCATGGCCTCTTTGGTTTGTTTTGACATAGGAACGTGCATCTAAAAAAAAGAATGAGGCAGCTGCTGAAGAAGCTAAACTTGCTCTTCAAGAGTATGAATCATGGGCAAATCAATTGGGGGATTCAGGTGGGAGCAAAAATCCAAAAGTAGGCCGTCCGAGTGGTAGAATGGTCTTCAGTGGAAAGGAGGCTCCAGAATCAAGTAAGAAGACTAAATCAGATAACAAGAATAGATCAGATAATTATTACGGTGATAGTGATAGTGAAGACGACTTGGAAGCCATCAGTACTTCCCCTGTTGGAAAATACAGAAGTAATGGATTAATGACGGATGCCAACATTTCTCCTGTTTTACTTCATGAAGATTCTGAAAATCATAAGGATTCTTTTTTCACGGTGATATAGCTTAACCTTGTTCTGTTCTTTCCTTGGAGGCCTCTATTTTGTTCCATGAGCCTGAAATATGCCATTTCTTTTGGTTCAGCAAAACATTGATGGTAGTGTGCAAGACCCGGGTCCCCAGGCAACACATGAAGTTTCTATTTTTGCTTCAGGCACATGGAGAAAGGTTATTTCTAGATTGCATTTTCTGTTTATTCTTCGATATTAATGATTAAATTCCTTTATAAATAATTTTCTATATTGATCATTTGCCTTCCATTTTTTACTGTTTTAAATTTACAAGTGTATTATAATGGGTACAGATGAAGAATGGAAATGATGCAAATGCCAATGCCAAGAAGTCTCCTGCACCACTGCAATCAGTTGAGCTTCATCAGAATGTGCAAGTAGGACCTTCTCCGTTTGTAAATTTACAGCTCTATTTCTTTGATTGATTAGCTGCCCTTAGCTTTTGAATATGTTTCTCCTACAGGAACCTGTAAAGGATTTGGACGAGGACAGTGATGCAGATAGTGAGGGACAAATGGTAGATGGGGTTCTTTCAGCGGTACCAGAACCATCTTATGAACTTCCTTCCCAAGAAGAGCTAATTCGTCAAGCCTTTGCAGCAGATAATGTGGAGGATGAGTTCAAGAAAACAAAAGAGGATATTTTGAACGAGGAAAATCCCGAACCTGAAAAGCCCATATTACTCCCTGGGTGGGGTCAGTGGACTAACGTACAGAAAAAGAAGGGAATACCTTCTTATATGCAGACAGAACATGATAGTGTCAAGAAGAAGAGGGAAGAAGCCCTTAAACAAAGGAAGGATGCAAATCTCAAACATGTTATTATCTCTGAGAAGCCGCCAAATAAAAAGGTTAGCTGATAATAGTCATAATTCCACCTGCTTCTCATCAAATTGATATGATGGCTCACACAATTTGAACTTTAAATTTGCATGGAAACTATTTAATAGGTCATCTCATTACTCTATTAGTGTCCAAAAGTCTGTCTAAGTGGTTCTTGCCTTTGTATTTGAATTTGGCAGTCTCAGAACCTTTTCACACAATCATTGCCCTACCCTTTCACGTCCAAAGAAGTTTTTGAACAGAGCATCCGCATGCCCCTTGGTCCTGAATTCAACCCTGCAAGTATGGTTGGAGCTCTTAATCGACCTGAAGTAAGTGCCTCCTTACAGTTCCGCTGCATATTAACTATAGTAGAAAATTAATTAACGACTCTTTTAGCTTCTGTTACTATGTCATAAGAAACCAGGACTGTTGGATGCTATTGAATTTGTGAGCATCTCATTTTCCACGTTAAATGCATTTGCAGGTGGTAAAGAAATCTGGTGTAATTATAAAACCCATCGAGTTTGAGGAGGTGAATGCTTATGAAAAATTAGAGGGGCGCAAAAAGAGTGGACAGAAAAACAAGAAGAACAGCAAGAGTAGAAGCAATAGCAATAGCGGCAAAAATATGACAAAGATGAAGACTAAATAACGAGAGCTACTTAACAGGAGTTCAATTTTTGCACTGTTTTCGGGAGCCGTTTTCTTTTGGTTTCCATTTCGGAAAATGCGATGAAGAGTGAGAGGAGAGAGATCATGCGTTATGTATATTTTATTGTACTTGGTGAGTGGAAGAAAGAACTAGAAGTAGTAACTGTAGGATTGATCATTGTATTTTTATTTCTTTGGTTCTTCACAAGTGTAGAGGATGTTACATTTTTCCAAGTTAAGAGAATAATATTTACTTTTTTATGATTTGTATCTGTATTGCATGATTAAGTCATACCCTCTGGCCTCTGTTCATGCAATGAACTAAAAGTAATGGGAAATGACCATGTCTGAAGAGGCTCAGGGCGAGGTTACTTTCAATATTGGTAGCACTAATGCCAGCAAGTGCTGCAATCCGAGATTCATCTCTTCAATATCAGCAAACTGGGTTTCTTCAAGCACAGGCGGTATGTCATTCGTCTGCTCAAGATTGTTTGGTTGATCGTCGAGAGCAATTGGGGTCGGTTCATTAGCATCTACCCCTTGAACCTTGTTTTGTGATTGCAGAGGATCATCGTCATGGTCGTTCACAGCCACCAACTTTCTCTTTCTGTCGGTCCTTCAAATGTCAACAACAGGAACACAAGCCGCCATGATAAGCTTGTTTCTTGGTTTTCTTGATCGATCAGAAGAACAGGAATATTTTGAAAACAATGACAGAGAGAGAGAGAGATGCAATACCCTATTTAAGAAAGAAAAAAAAAAAACAAAGAAAACTAGATAAAAAATTAACAAAGTAAGTGTTTGATTATCAATACAAATGAGTTACAACTTGAATGGTAGGATTGGTGGGGGAGTTCAAACTAATCTTTTTGTTTGTTAAGAAAAAATAAAACTAATCAACTAGAAACTAGAACTTCAATGACGAGTATTACAAACTAATTAACTGATGAAGATAAAAATGAATCAACTCTATCGTTGTCTGAGTAGGAGAGGAACTTCATGCATATCGGTGCTTTGACATTGGCAAGAGATAGGATCCTCAGCTTGTTGTTTGTTCCATAACGTCCAGCCGAAAAGGAGCAAGCTTCCCAAACACGTCAATCACGAAGTAGGAGCCGAGATAGAAAGGGACCGCCATGGCCATTGCGTTCCGAACAAATCTATAGGTCTTGTACGTGGTCTCGTAACGCTTCAGAATCTCGGTTACTATGGTAATGGCAATGGCAAATGCGAAAAAAGAGACTGCAAGCGTGACGCAGTGTTTGGGGAGTGAGCCGAAGCCCTCAACTCTGAGGAGTGCAATGCCGCGGTACATTAGGCCATAGGGTGCAGGATATGAGCCTGTGGGATCGCCAACTCGGTAAGCTTTGTGATAGAACCAGAATATCAAAGGCGACATGACACACCCTATGGCTGTCCCGAAAACTTGGCTAACAAACATGGATTAAGGAGACGAGAAGTTAGGTATCCGGTCCTGAAGTCTTGCATGAGATCCGAGGCTGTTGACACAATGCTCAATCATTACACCCCAAGAAGCGAGGCCAGCAATGACACCACCTTTTTCACGGACATCCCAAGCACTGAAGATGAGAATTGCGATTTTGCCGTAGTTGGAAGCAAGAGACCAATCTGTGAGGCAGCAACCAGAAGCATTACAGAAGGCCAATACCGGAGAGATGATGTAAGCTATCGCAACATGTTACCATTTTAGTTGGTGGAACATGAATTGCAGGACAATAGTTGATATGATTGCAAGACCAATGTAGCCAGTGGCGGCAATCCAGCTCGGAATTTGGTCTTTCAAGAAGAGCTTTCTTCGTTCCTCGTCTCAGCTCAGTTATAAGGGCAATCCAGCTTCCATATCTGAGATTGATAGTGGTGGTGGCGATGACAACTCTACTTTCTTTTCTTCTGATTTTATTGGTAAACAGACTTTTAATGAGAATGAAAACCATATAACCAGCATGGTAGATAACATGACATAGACCAAGTATCATGCCTATGGAAATAAAGACCCTGTAACCTTGGATTCCATGAAGACTACTTGCAGAAAGATGAGCACTGTACCAGATACCTTTCTTTTGTTCAATCAAAGGCCACATGATTCCCCATGATATATATCACAGCTCAAACGAGCATGGATATGTTCACCATGTAAGAGGTGATCATTCCACAACCAATATGTGTCATTGAGAAGTCGAAGTAAAACCTGTTTGTAGGCTTTAATTGACCAAAAATTGGAAAGCTATCAAACCCACAGCCAATGCTGTAGCTAGCTAGGGTCGGGGAGGGTCGGTGGGTCGAATGACCGACCCTCTTGATCTTAGCTTTTCTTTCATAGATTTCTTATATATTTTGATTAACTTTACTTGTAAAGCCCTTGTAATGAGACTCTTCTAATTCTTCCTATTTCTTTCACTCTTCATTAATTTTTTTTTGTAGCTAGTTTTTGAGTAACACCCCCATGTGCTACAGATTTAAGTCTCACTTGTAAGGAAATTAAGATATTTTTTTTGTTGAGTATAAACTTTTCACTTAATTGTAAACCCTAACTTGAAAGTTGAAACTACATTTTTGACCCCTCTTATTACAAGTTTCTGCTACGCTGCTGCCCACAGCCATCCGAAGACCGTTGAAAAATAGACCAGACATAGTTGACTGTGAAGTGATATACGTATACCGTCATCCATGGAATCGAAGGCCTCTTGATGTTGATTAAAGTGTTGCCTGCATCTCCCTGAGCAGCTACAAGAGGGCTGAGTAAATAACTCGTCATGCCGCTGCTGAAGGCTATTGCAGATGAGCCCACAACACAGATTTGAATCACTTTGTTTTCTTGACGAGTGAAAGGCTGCTTCAACATACCTAACTTTTGAAGCAAGACAGTGCATCCTTTCAGCAGTGCGAATCCCAACAGCCCCGCAGCGACATACCGTATGACACCAGTTGTAAGGTTAAGCTTGCACACAAGGAAGTGGAAAATGATGCTAAGAAAAAAGCTTGCGACCATAGACCTCATAGTTATTTGCTTGGTCCATGGCGGCACCTCCGTGTCTCTGAATGTCTTTTCAGTCGAGTCCTTCTTAGCCTGAGCCATTTGTTTTCCCATTGCCGAAATCATTAGTGTCCATGATATCAGTGGATATTAATCGCATTGCCTCTCTCTCTTTATGTAGGATGTGAGATTTTCAGATTTTATGGTTATGCTTTAGAATAACCTTGTATTTATACTAGTAGTATCTTACTATATTCAACAAGGATTTGGAGTCATAATTAGAATCAGATCAGAATTGGGTTTAGAAACCTTTTCTGTTTGTTGCTAGTAGATTTAGAAACCTCATGTGATTTAAAACCAAATCCAAGTAGGATAAGGTTAAATATGAGATGCATTTTTGTCACAAAAGGAAAAGCAGAATTACTCAGGCTAGAATATGATTTTAACAACTAGCTTCGGTCTAAATAATTACAATCGGTACAATAATAAAATAACAAATTACATATAAATTATTGATAAAACATAACTTAACAAATACATAATCTAAAGATTAAATTCAACATATAAGGATTAAATCTTACAAATAAGGACAATGTGATCTCCACTTGTCACATGTCATGAGTTAATTTCATTTTTTACCCTTAACTATTTCTTTTGACTTCTAATCCCTTTATAAGGATCAAATTTTACAAATAAGGACAATCTGATCTCCACTTGCCACATGTCGTGAGTTAATTTACCTTTTTACCCTTAACTACTTCTTTTGACTTTTAATCCTCTTATATTATTTTTTTTATGAGAATAATTCTTTATGTTACCTTTTTTTTTTTTAGAATAATCCTTTTATATTTTTTTTTTCTGAGAATAATCCGTTTATGTTATTTTTTTTTCTTGAGAATAATCTGTTTATGTTACTTCACAAAACCTCACTCTCCTACTACTCTCATCTCATCATCTAATCCTGCTACTGCACTCGTCATCACCCAATCCTGCTACTGCACTCATACTCGTCCAGTTCTACTACTGCACTCGTCATCGCCTAATCCTGCTACTGCACTTTTCATCGCTTAATCCTGCTACTGCACTTGTTTGGCTCCAGTTTTTCTTGAGCTGGTCAACAGTCTCTTTTCTTGCGTAGGCGTGCCAGCACCGTTCGGGTGCGGTCGTCGGGGGTGTCCCTTGACCTGACTTCTTCTGAGCGATTGTGGACGAGGAGAGCACCAACCTCGTCGTGGGGTTCTTTGTGCCTCGTGGCGAGGACTTTTGCTGAGCCTTTTCAAAATCACAATCGATACTCGATGTTGTAGATCGAGCAGAGCGAAAACCACTGGGAAGTGAGGAGAACTTGCTAAAGCGTGACTCTAGCTTGGCTGGTTTGCGAGGGCGTTACCCTTGCTTGGCTGGTTCCGTAACCGTTGTGGTCGTGGTACTACAGTCGGCTCCCAAGGAGACTAGGACCAAAGCACTTTGACAGAGGATTTGGTGGTACTGAAAGTTGGCTCCTAAGGAGACTAGAACTTAGAGTGTGATCACCGATAAGAGAAAGAGAAGGAGAGGAATTGCTCTTAGAGAGGTTGCTCTAGAGAGAACTTAGATCATCTTATAGATGTTTTGATGAGTGAATTGGTGAGATGATACTTGTTGTAGCCTCTATATATAGGCTTCCAAGCAATACTATTTGGCCTTTAAACAAATCATAGTGGGTTAGGTTTGAGCACACTAACACTTAGTGGATTTTGTTAGGCAAAATTCACTAACACTTAGTGGATTTTGTTAGGTGAGAGCACTAACACTTCTTTATTCCTTTGATTTTTATCTCCACTAAGAATTCATATTTAACCTTGGACTTCTTCATATGAAATGATCCACCATGGATGTAGATTATTGTGGTAAAATTTCAGAATTTATTTCCATGTGGTTGGGCCGAAATTGCTACTGGACTCCTTACAGGTCCAGTTTTCCAGTTTTGCTTCTGCAGAAAATTGGACTGATTGTTTGAAGGTTTTCCACTTCGAACAAGCTCTAGCACTCTTCATAAGAAATGATCATTGGGATGTCTAGAATGAATCTGGAAAGTTTCAACTCATTTGAAGTTCGGATGGTTAGTCTGCCGCCCCTCCTTCCTTGTTTAGCTCGGTTTCTCCTAGCCGAAGTAGGAAAATATGCTAAAGTTGACTTTTCATTTCCACGCTTCCATAGTAGGCTTTATTTAGCCTCTAAATATATATTTCGAACTTGTCGACAATATATAGCTTGAGCCACTGATATTGGCTCGATTTCTCCAAGACGTGCCTTGTCAGGCCAAAATGCTCATTTTGGGTCCAAACATTGCCCCCCAGACCTCGAAGTCAAAGGTCTTCGTCTTGATTGAAGAGGTCTTGAATCAGTACCACTCGTATAATATCGTTGCTCTGAAGCCACTTGTATTGGCTTGACTGAAATTACTTGATTGATTCCATATAGGCCTCTAAATAGGCCATAAAGCTTGGATGCCACAATCTGAATTGCCTTTGTCATAAACTGATGCTTTCTTTGCCAACTTTATTGCCCCCGTATCTGATGTCTGGTATGCAGTGAATTGGCGAAACTTTAGGGTTTAGGTATGGCGGCAAGTATCTGCCTTGATCGCTGGCTCTCTGTTGATTTTCTCAAATGTAGGTGTTTGGAGCCTTTTTGCTGGCTAGATCAAGTTTGATCAAGGCCTATAGTACTTGGCAAAATAACATGTTGAATAGCAAACTGTTTGCTGCCATTTAATCCTTCGCGAATCTTATGCTGAAGAGGATGATTGAATCATGGCTATCGTCATCATGACATGTGACGAAGTGAAACCACCATATTTGCTACAACTTTAGCATCTAAAACCGCATTGGTTTTAATCATGTTTTATTAAAAAAAAAAAAAATATCAGGCCACTATGCTGGCCCTGCGGTGGGAAAAGGTGGAATATCTTCACTGTCGCCCTAGATGCGATTCTCAAGATAGAATAGTGATTTATTAATTATCAACTAGGGCCACTCACTGGCCCAGCTAATAAATTAATCTCCAAAAACACTTGAGCTATAAATCAAGGTGTAATGGAGAAGTGTTCCTTGTGACCCAGAAATGACATCCAAGAAACCATTCGTTATCGACCAGGCAGATGAAATCACTGAGAAAGCCACATTCACATGGCGGACTAACATGAGTGTTCGATGTAGAAGTCAGACCAGAGAGGAGAGAAGTCGACTGATGAGCTTTGGTGGAGGTGATAGTCAAGCGGGTTTGGGTCCCACACCTCGCGATCGTTTGCCAGATGATGCTATGGCCTATTATGGGCTTCCCATCCGCCGTCCCATAGTGGCTCTTCGGCAGGTGCCTGGTGATTTTAGCAGTTGGGGACCAAGGAGGAAAGTGGGCTTCTGGCCTACCATCACTCTCGAGGAAAAGGTTTGGTATCAGGAGGTCCGAGTGAGAGATTTGGCCCGATGGGATGCGGTGGGTATCACCCAAACCATCGATCTATGCTTCTGTCTTCCCCATAATACTAGCCCTGCACCGCTTGCCGCTGCTCTTTGCTTCTGGAACACTTCCAGCAATACATTCGATTTCCAGTTTGGGCAGATGAGCATAACTCTGCTGGATGTTCTTACCATCACGGGGTTGCCTATTGATTTCGACCCCTATGTGCATGGTCAGTTTGATGGTATTCAATTTCCTTTGAGAATGGATATGGCTGGTCGGGGGCATCACAGTAAATCCTACCCTGTCTGGCGTGATTATTACCGCACCCAATGTGACCATACAGGAGGTATCGCATTCCTGGAATTCTGGCTTTGCAAATTTATCTTTTGCACTTCTTCCAACAAACCTACTGGGCGCTGGAATTCTCTGGCCACTGCTCTCTACAATGGTATTTGCGTTGGCCTTGGGCAACCTGTATTGGGTTCGTTATATCGCTCCCTTTATAGAGCTGTAATGCGCCCCTTTGATACCGACATTAGTGGTCCATTCTGGATCCTTGCCTTTTGGTTGCAGATTTATTTCCCTCGCTTCCGTCGCGGTGATATTCCAAAGGAACCTCTAGTCGATTCCCTTTTGGGGAACTGGCTTTGTGGCAACATAAGGCATCGAGCTCCACCCTACTCCGAGTGTTTTATTTACTTGTACTTGTTGGGAGAGATGCCGGACCCAAAAATAGTCCTTTCTAGGCGATTCCCTCCTCCCCTTGATGATGGCTTTCTGCCCAGTGGACGCGATCATAGCGAAAGAGCCCTCTTGGCCTTTCGTCGAGCCATCTCCTGCTCCGATATTCGTCTTACCACCGACCACGTAAGTTATGAGCTCTATGCCCCTAACCACTTTGCTCGCCAATTTGGGTTGGCCCAGTTGGTACCCTGGCCTCTGGTTGATTCTGCCAATTACTACACCTCTTGGCGGAGATTAGCCCCACCTGGGTCTACCTCATTTCAGAGTCAGTTTACTTTGATAGTGATTCCTCCTTGGGTCAGAGCGTTGTGTCCCCTCAACGATGTCGACAATGATTATGTTGATTGGTGGAAAGAAGTGTCTGTGAACTGTTGGGACCTGCCACATGACGAACTCTTCGTCCAGATCTTTCGTGGAATGAGTAGTCCTGGTCCGGAGGACCGCAAGATTTTTGAGCGCTTCTCCAACCCTACAGCACAACCTCGGCGACTTACTCTACCTTCTCGCTCATCGTATGCAGGGATACAAATCCATGAGCCTAGGGCAACAGTAAGTTTTTGTCTTTCTTCACCATTCCTTTTCCTTGTCTTGATTTTCCCGCTCTTATTCCTGAGTGTGTTTTGCAGCAAACTACCCGGAGCAAGACGGCCTCTGTTCAGGCCGGGAAACAAAAGGCAATAGCAGAGGGGACTCCTGAGGGAGAATCTTCTCATGATGAAGATTCTGCTGAGGTAATTTGGTTAAGAACGATCCCAAACTTGCATTTTTGGTGCTTTCCCCCTTTTTGAGTTGTGATTCTTTTGTCGTGCAGGCCACTGCTATCTTTGCTTGCAAACGCGATCGAGCTCAATCCGTCGAAGAGAGTTTTGAAGATGACGAAACTCTGGGAATGCGATTGGTAAACTCCGGCCCCGTCTTATTCTATTTAAATTTCAGAATCTGTGCAGGATCTTCATTATGTATCTTTTGACAGGTTCGTCAGAGGACCACTGATCCCTCTCGCCTGAGCGAGGCTAGATCCTCAGCCGCTGCAGAAGAGCCAACTCTCTCGCTAGTTCAAGCATCAACTAACCCCGTGGCGCCTCTTCCGTCTTCCACATCTAAAGAGCATCTGCAAGGTCCTACCATTTTAATAACGATCTCTGATGATGAGTCCTCGGAGCATGAAAGCGTGGAAAGCCACTCTGAGGCTTCTACCGCTTACGAGGAACTGATGACGACAGAGATTCTCACGGCACTAGAGGTCCAAGAGGTGAATGAGGTGAGGCCTCTTCCTCTTGGAGACCACATATCAGATATTGACCCGACAACTCGAGAGGTAAGCCACTGTTGGCCAATGTTTTCCATTTCCCTTTCTGATCCAACCCCGCTCTCTGACATTTCTGAATCTGACCAGGATTCTATTTGTACCGAGGAGGTGGCTGCAAAATTTGAGGGTTCTATCGGCGGGACAGTCGCCCCAGAGATGGAAAATGATACTGACGGAGGTGGTGCCCCCCAAGTCTTGCGAATAAATGAGACAACCGTCGGAGCTGAGGGCTCTATGCTTGAATCTGCTCCACTTGCCTATGGTGAGCCGCGAGTTGAGTTTCCAGATTCTCCTGCGGCTGAAGGGACAGACCAACCTGTTGAAGACGAAGAAATTGAGGAAGCTGTCCACCCATTTGCAGTGGTGGTTCGTGATCCTGTGGCGTCTCCGCCGCCTCCTCCTCCTACCAGATTCGAGAGATTGATGAGGGTGTTGGAGGTAACTCCTCCTTCTACTGTGGATGAGGCTAAGTTGGTGCTTCGTGAACATCTAGGTCCTTGGGTATTGGAGACTGACATCCTCCCGCGAGTCTTAGAAGCTCTAAGGTATCTCCGCCAGGAGAAAGCTTTGACTTCATGGCAATTTAGTGTTATTGACTCTCTGCTGAATGAACTTGATATGGCCCGCCGACGTCAATCGGCCATGAACACCCAGGCTCACGACGCTCAAGAGGCTTTGAATAGTGTCTCTCAAGAAATGGACCTCTCCCGCGATATTTTAAATGAGCGAGCCATCCGCCTACGGGAACTACAAATCCAAAGGTCCGACTTCAAACTTCAAATCGAGAACCTCCAAGCCCATTTAGCCTTTGTTGAGAATGCGATTGTTGCAGAAGAAGCTCAACTCGATGAACCTTTGGCTGCTTCTGAAGAAATGGGCCGTAACCTGGCCCGTATCAGAGAACGGGCCACTCAGGCCGAAGCTGGTGCCATTGCGGCGAAACGCCACGTGGAAGAACTTTGTTTGAAATTGAGCTTTGCGAGTCAATCTCTGTAGGCCCCCTCGAAAACCGTTCGGTTTCCCACATGCTATTAATCTCTTCTTTTCCGAGATTTAAGGCATTAATCACTCGTTGAAAAACAACGATTGTAAAGAAAATAATCTCGTGAAAAGAACAGTTACCTCCTCGAAAACCGTTCGGTCTCCTCACATGCTGCTAGTCCTTTTTTTTTCTCGAGATTTGGAATCACTAATCTCGATTTACTGTCAACAGTTTTGAAATTGAGCTTCATCCAAGGGTGGGGATTTGCCTGAAGTCCCTATAAATAGTTGTATTTTGGGAAGGGAATACTCACAACAACTTTTCTGAAATATTCAAGAAATGTCCTTTCAGTTCATGCTTCTTTTTCTCCTTCTTCACAAATCTTCCCCTCATGAAATGACCTTTAGCCTCTAAATTTTTAGGCTTTATGGCGTAATCTTAAGCCTGGGTTAGGCCTTATGGCGTAATCTTAGGCAACCCCTTGTTTCGCCCTTCTGGAATTTTGCAATAACAATGCCAGGCTTCAGATTGGTTTAGAAACGCAAGGGGGCTCCGAGTGTGGGATCCACGATCATGCGAGATCATTTTTGTTAGGATCCCACACGCGGAGCGAAACGGAGAAAGGGAGGAAGGCCACTTTGTGGTTCATCTTTCCTCCTCTGTTTCCTTCCTTCTGGACCCGGCCCATGTTGTGCCCTCCAGATGGAAAGGGCTTTGGTTCTCACCTCCTTCTCCCCCTTTCTCTTCTTGAAAGAATCTTAGAGGGATGAGAAGGGATGGGCTCTTTGAAGGAATGGGTTCAAGCTACAGAATGGCTGTTCCTATACTTGACGTCCAACTAATGGTGGTTACCATGGCTAGAGGGGGTGCAGAGAGTCAAGCTGATATTCGGTTCATTCACTCTCTGCCCTTCCCGGAGATAATGGCGCGGCTCAACCGACGTTGGATTCCATAGCTGCTTCCAATTGAGGGGGCTTGGATGCTCCATTTTCTCTCACTGGAGTCTCCCTTTCTCATGGATAATGGTGTTGGCCAAGCCTATGTTGTATTCCTCTACCGCTTCCATGTAAATGGGGCGCGGAGGCTCCGTTACTTCTCTTTTTCCTTCCCTGAAGTTTGCCTCTCCTTGGTATAATGGCGTTGTTTAACTCGACATTGGATTCCATAGCTGCTTCCACTTGAGGAAAGATTCAAAAGATATCCGAGGATTCCTGTTGTTGTATTTTAGCCACCTTTGGCTTTGTAATGAATGTACTGCTTTTGGCCGCAAAGCCACTTTATGAATACAATAATATTTTTTATCCTGATATTCCAATATCCGTGAGAAGCCAAGAATTGTGTCTCGCGAGGCCTCAAATATAGGCCCTCATAGTTGTATATTGAAAACAATATGAACTTTTAAAATATGTTCTGCGTTAAAAAGAGCCTCGCGATGAGGGTTTTGAGAAAATATTTATCTTTTGGATCCACTTGCTGGCCCCAACTCAAGTTGCATTAATTAGCTGTTGAAAATTCCACCGTGAAAAAATAATCTCGTGAAAAGAACAGTTACCTCCTCGAAAACCGTTCGGTTCCCTCACATGCTGCTAATCCATTCTTTCCGAGATTTATGGCAACTTTAATCACGCTTTACTGACACTTAGTTTGACTCTTCTCTTTGACCGTCCATCCAAGGGCGGATATTTGCATACCTATATCTTCCTCCACATTATAAACCCAAATTTCCAATCCCAAAATCGTTTCATCAACTCGAATATTTCTAACAGCAATCTTTCTTAATTACTCATCATCACCACTCTTCAATTTTTGCATTCTCTCAATCCATCACCAATGGAACCACAAAACCGGCATCCAACTAAGGATGGAGGAAGTAACAAAGCAGCCGGGAGTAGTGCTAACATGCTTCGCAGGAGGAGCAGTACTAGGTGGATTCCTACTACAGATCAGATAAGAATCCTCAAGGAGCTTTACTACAACAAGGGCGAAAGATCCCCAACTATAGAGCAGATTCAGAGGATCTATCTCCAGCTGAAATGGTACGGCAAGATCGAGGTCAAGAACGTCTATTATTGGTTCGTGAACCAAAGGGCTCGGGAGAAGCAGAAGAAGAGGTCTACTTCGGATGTTCATGTACCCATGCAAAGATCAGGGCTTGTTGGTGCTGATAATGTTACCAATTGGAAACATGAGGATCAGTATATTAACTTTGGATCTTCTGCACCTGCTTCTGCTTCTTCCGCTGGTGTGATGACTGCTTTTAACAGGCAGATGGGGAACTATGGCTGTTATGGATCTATGAACATGGAGAATAGTGCTAGGGATTGTTCAATCTCAGCTGGAGCGGGAACTAGTTCTACTTTCTTTGACATGAATGTAGAACAAACTTTCATGGAACAAAGAGGAAAAGATCACCAGGAGATTGAAACCCTTTCACTGTTTCCCGTGCATGGTGAGGACATCTTTAGCAAAATGAAAACTACTTCCGATGGAGGTGGCGGTCACGGTGGTGGCTCTTACACTTCCCTTGAGCTCAGCCTTTCCTGCAAGGCAAAGCTGGAAAAACCTTTCGGAGCCGCTGACTCGGCTTAGTAGCTTCGTGAGTGTAGGAACACTTAGAATTGTCCCCTAAGAGTTGTATCTATAAATTTTTTTTTTTTTTTTTAATAAAATAGCATGAATATTTATATACAAAGTTGCCCAGTGGGCGGGTTTAGGCTTAGTATGGTACAGTGTTGCCCCCCTAGTGTTGCTAGACATAGCGAAGAAATGATTATGGGCCTTAAAATCAGGCCTTCATAAATGGGCTTTGCGAGTGTAGGAACACTAGAATTGTCCCCCATGTCTCATGCGAATAAATTGTCTACGACTCCTCCGAGTCCCAAACATTGGGAAAGTATTTCTTCAAGTATCTCCCATTGATAGGGTTATGATGGACATCTCCATCTAGGTCATTGAGATGAAAAGCTCCTTTCTCTAAGATTTTATAGATGATGTACGGGCCTTCCCATCTTGGAGTCCATTTGCCGCGACCATCTAATTTTTCGCCAAGGGGGAGAACTGCTTTCCAAACCAACTCTCCTTCACTGTAACTCCTTCCCCGCGTCCGCTTGTCATAGGCACGAGCGACTCGTTGCTTTTCCATGACCAAATTATCTAAAGCCTCCAAACGCTTTTCGCTAAGGTCTTCATGTTCCTGCCACATAGCCTGAACGTAGTCTTCTCCAATGAGATGATGTTGCTCTTGAACTCGTAATGACTGGACGTTGACTTCCAATGGCAGGACTGCATCATGGCCAAACATCAAAGCATAAGGTGTTGTCGCGGTGGGATTCCTCTTAGAGGTGCGGTAGGCCCAAAGAGTTTCATAAAGTGTCTCATGCCACTGTCGTGGATTAGCTTCCAACATTTTCTTCAGTAAATTGATAATGATCTTATTGCTGGCCTCCGCTTGACCGTTAGACTGAGCATAATACGGACTGGAATGGATGAACTGTATTCCCCATTCTCTTGCCAGTTTATCAACTTCACCACCCATGAAAGCTGCCCCCCGGTCCGAAACAAAAACTTCTGGGATCCCAAATCTGTAGATGATGTTTCTGAATAGGAATTGTCGCAACGTGCCACCAGATGCTTCCTTCAAAGGTTCTGCTTCAACCCACTTTGTAAAGAAATCAGTCGCAACGATGATGAACTTATGTTGAAGTGATGAATGTGGGTGAATCATCCCAATTAAATCCAGCGCCCATCCTCTTGCAGGCCAAGGCTGTATAATGGGCTGCATTGGAATATTAGGAACATGCTGGACCGGCCCATGAGCTTGGCAGTCCAAACAACCTTTAGCGAACGCGATACAATCCTTCAAGATACTGGGCCAAAAATATCCATGTCGTCTGAGCAACCATCGCATCTTTGGACCTGCTTGGTGAGCTCCACAAATGCCAGAATGAACTTGGCGCATGAGTTGTTTGGCTTCGTGGCCATAAACACATCTGAAATCCATGCCATCTTCTCCTCGTCTGCGAAGTTCATCACCTCTGAGGAAGTAGTTGAGGGCAAGATAGCGAATCCTTCTATCTGTGGTCTGATCAGGATGCTTGAGATAATTGATCAAAGGGATCCGCCAATCCACGTCAATGGATTCCAGGGTTGCGACTGACGTATCGTCTGGAGGATCTCTTCTCGCCATCCAAGAAGGAAGGGTGCGACGCTCGACTTTAAGGATTCTCTCCCGCACGTCATATCTCAATGTTACCCCTGTTGCCAGCTGGGCCAACTCGTTCGCGGCAAAATTTCTCTCGCGAGGAATGTGCTCAAGATGTACGTTATCAAATTGGTCCAACAGTTCTAATGTCCTGTTCCAATAAGGGACCAATGTGAAGCTATTGCATCTGAACTCATTGCACAACTGATTGATAACCAAGAGAGAATCGCCAAGTATTTGTACATCTCTAATTCCCATTTCCAGCAGTACTTCTAGGCCTATGATTAAGGACTCATATTCTGCTTGGTTGTTGGTACATTGAAACTCCAACTGGAATGAGTACGAAAAGTGATCTCCAGCCGGATTCTCCAGTGCAATTCCTGCTCCTGCTAGCCTATCCGTTCTTGACCCGTCAAAATATAAAACCCAGGGCTGGAGTGAGACTGTGGCTTGATACAGTGTGGCGTACTCTAGGCGATCTAAATTTGTGACAGCGACCTCTAAATCTCTAACTGCGGGGAGATCTAGCATAGGGTGATGTGCCAGAAAGTCCGCAATGGCTTGCCCCTTTACTGCTTTCTGTGGGACATACTATAATGAGAATTCTGATAAGGCGAGCACCCACTTGCCAATACGACCTCTCAAGATAGGTCGCGATAACATATACTTGACTAGATCGGTTTGAGCAATGATGCAAGTAGTAAAGGACAACATGTAATGCCGCAACTTGCATGCTGAGAAGTATAATGTAAGACACAGCTTTTCCATTGGAGTGTACCTTGTTTCGCAATCTGTGAGTGTCCTACTGAGGTAAAAGATGGCATGTTCGACACCCTCTTCATCATCCTGAGCGAGGAGGCTGCCAATGGAAGCCTCAACTGCTGAAACATACAACTTTAATGGAAATCCAGTTCTGGGAGGAACAAGCACTGGCGGACTCGCCAGATAGGCCTTGATTTTGTCAAAAGCCTCTTGATGTTTAGGTTCCCACACAAACTCGTTCTGTCCTTGCAACTTCAGCAGTGGGGAAAAGGGCTGGATTTTACCCGCAGAGTTAGAAATGAAACGTCGCAAAAAGTTGATCTTACCCAGTAGTCGCTGTAATTCTTTCTTCGTTCGCGGGGAAGATGCGTTGATGACCGCATTTGCCTTATCCTCAGGGACCTCAATGCCCCTTTGATGGACAATGAATCCCAGGAAATCGCCTGCCTGAACTCCAAAAACGCACTTGGCGGGATTCATTTTGAGCTTGTGTAGTCGCATGCGCTCGAAAACTTTTCTGAGATCCGTGAAGTGATCTCCACTCTTCTTAGACTTCACGACGACGTCATCAATGTAAACCTCTAAGATCTTCCCAAGTATGTCGTGGAAGATCAGGTTCATGGCTCTCTGATATGTTGCTCCGGCATTCTTCAGTCCAAAAGGCATGACCACATATTCAAAAACTCCCGTGAACCCAGGGCAGCGGAATGCGGTCTTGTGTCTATCTTCCTCTGCAACCGGTATCTGGTGATATCCCGCTGTGCCATCCATGAAAGACAACAGTTCGTGCCCTGCAACTGCATCTACCAACATGTCCGCCACCGGCATGGGGTAGACGTCTTTAGGTGTAGCTAAATTAAGGTCTCTGTAATCCACGCAGACCCTCATCTTGCCATTCTTCTTGCGAACAGGCACTATATTGGACAGCCACTGATTGTACTTGGCTACCCTGATAATGCCTGACTTGTGCATCTTTTCAACTTCCTCTTTGACCAGTACTTGGGTCTCTGAGTTCATTCTTCGCGGCTCTTGCTTCAAAGGCCTCTTATCAGGTAGCGTTGGTAGTTGGTGGCATACCAAGTCTGGTGATAGGCCTGGCATGTCCTCGTATTTTTCCGCGAAGCAGTCCTTGAATTCTAGCAATAAGTCGATGAGCCTCTGTTTCTCGCTAGGCTCTAAGTAAGTGCTGATAGCCACTTCTATAGGCTCATCAATTGTTCCCAGATTGACCTTTTCAGTAGGGTCCCTAACCTTCGGAGGTGTGTCATCCAATGCCGCTGGAGCAAGCTGAATCTCTTCTTCCTCCTCTTCTTGGTCCATGAACTCTTCATAAACAATTTCTAAGGTCGCAACTCGATCATAGGCCTCTTTTTCCACCAAGTATGAGGATAGCCTCTCGTACAAGGAATGGAAGGACTCTATCCCTTCCTCTGGAAGGTCGTAATCCATTAATTACCCATTGTGTGGGGCACAGCATGGCCGGGCCTCGCTAGGTCTTCTTTTGCAAGCGTGAGTCCCCACTGTGCCAACTCAGAAGCCGTCACCCCTGTGGGGCGGCCCTTATTGTCGATGCTACCGACTTGCAATGGAGTAATTGGCTCCAAGTAGTACTTGGCATCTACGTAATTTGCGGAAACAGAAAAAGGGCGGGGATCTGCTTTAATTATCTCAGCCTTATTTGTCACCCTATTCCACATAATCAGCTCTTGGTGGAGTGTTGATGGAACACAATAGCTTCGGTGAATCCAATCTCTTCCCAGGATGGCACTGTAGGCCGCGTAACAATCCGTAACAAAGAACGCATAAACGCTTTCTGAGGGACCCACCTTGATTTTTAGGAACAGTAAACCTAATGTCTTAGTTACTGTGCCCGCGAAGTTCTTCAATGTGAGAGAGGTAGACTGGATCTTCTCCTTCTTGATTCCCAAAAGCTGCATGGTCCTTGTAGTAATGACATTCACAGCCGCGCCGGTATCAACCATTATCTTGCTGACCTTAGTCCCATTAATTTCTGCTGTGATATACAAAGGTCGCATGTGTTGTACCATGGCAGGTGTGGGTCTTGTGAAGCTCATGAAGAAACTCTTGCTGTTAGCATCTTCAGTCTCAAGGGACACTGCTTCTTTCACCGGCTTTGTTGCGGCTGAAGTGATCTGCAACTGCTGTTCTCCAATTGCGTCAGCTTCTATGCATTCCTGCGCAGCGACTGGTAAGGCATACTTAGCGGGGAGCACATAAACCATATTGCAAGAGATATCCACCATTTCTGTTTCGTCCATGTCATCATCAAGATTGAGCTTGGGTTCATCTGCTGGGATATCGGCGTTAAACTGTTTAACCATGAAAGCAACCAAGGATTTCTCTGCTGGGACCACCGCTTTGGCTTGTTCGTGCTCCTGTACTATAGGAATCTGGTTCAGTGACTCTGAAATTTGTTTCGTCCCTGGCACTTCCTCTGGGAGAGTGACCACCAAGTTTTGAACTTTCTGCACAATCGCGGACCGATTGTCTTTGCCCCCCAGCTTGTCGAAGATGGAAGGCTCGTTATTGCTTCCTTTGCGAGATATTCTCCGCCAAACATTGTCTTTACGAGCTGGCGGCGGTTCTTGCCTTGCTGGAACTAGGGATTTCTCCTGAGCGCTGATCTTGGGGGCACATGGCTTTTGCCCTTGGCGTAATACTTTGGGCTGTGGTTTCTGAACTTGCGGGGAAACGAATCTCTCCGAGGCCAGTACCTCCAATTGTCTTTGATACTCTTCTGGAGGTTTCAGTAATTGCGATGGTTTGATTAGTCCTTGATCTAGTGCTTCCAAAGTTCGCTTTGCTTCTCCAAACCTTCGTTGGAGTTTTCTCTTCTTTGAAGAGCTCATCTCCACCGCCTTGCCATTCTTTTGGGTATACCATCTCCCTTCTTTGATGGAGGATGTTGACACTGGCGGAATGTAAGGTCTGGTAAAAACCCCTTGCCGCTTATCTGCTTGCCCTTCTTCCCTCGCAGTCTTCAACTTTTTGAATAAGTTTGAGTCCCTTGGAGTAGGAGTTTCTAAACCACTGTGTACTCTTGGGCTACATGGTTGGAAGTTTCTAGAGGATGATACTAACCGTATTGGCGGCAGAGATCCAAACTGGACAGTTTGGGATGTTTCCTCATGCAGGGCTTGAGTGTCACATTCTTCCTTGCACCGCGAGCATAGGACAATGGGTAAACGAGTCTTGGATTCCCGCTTCACAGCTTTGTCTCCAGCCTTTATCAAATCCTTAACAGCATAGTCTGGACTTTGATTCTGCTGATCTTTTTCACCCCATGCCACGTCCACCATGTTGATGCCGGTATCTGGGAAGGGATCTAGGTCCACCAACGCTGCTGCTGTTGTTGGTGCCTCTACTTGCAAACTACCATTATTTAACCAGATTTGGATCTGATCCTTTAGCTTAACACAATCGGCTGTATTATGATTCCACATATTATGGAGTTTGCAGTATTTCTTCCCCCTTAGCTGCTCTGGTTTAGGAAATGGGCCGAAGTCGGTTTTCACCATCTTCGCGGCGATCATTTCATCCAAGATTTCATGCGCTTTGTTCGCATCGTAAGTATAACTTGCGAACTCTGGTTTGGTGAAAACCACTGACTTGAGCTTCACCGGTTCTTTGCACAGCTTCAGTTGCTTTAGTGTTGAAGCCTTTTTTCCGGTGAGTTCCAGCGCAGCAATCTCGTCTTCTTCAGATTCGTCAGCCGCTGCTGTACTAGATTCCTCACTCTTGTAGTAAGGATCAAAGGGATTGGATTGATGGCTGAGCGCAGCCACTATTCGGCGTTTCCCTGGGATGTATGTCCCTTTTGAGGCGTTTTTCATAGCGTCCATTTCCCTGAGCAAGTGCTCGAAACTTCCTACTTCTGTGATCAGTTCCCCCATGGAATTGAACATGCTTCCATGCTGTTTTTTGCGTTGGCGGGGCTCTAAGCCTTTGATTGCCAACTTCACCAGTTCTTTCTCCGGCAGAATCACATTCAACTTTCCTTTCTGGATCTGAAAGCGCTGAAGGTACATGACAGCAGATTCAGTTGGCTGCTGAGCCATCTGAGTGAGTGAAGCCAGATCTACTTCTGGCTCGATAGTCCCGAAGGTTTCCTTGAACAGCTTCTCCATCGCGGGCCAACTCGTAACTGATCCCGGTTGCAGCTTAGTGAACCAGGTGAAGGCAGATCCCGATAAAGAAGTAGCGAAGATATTACACTTCAGATTGTCATCGTTCTGGTACTGGCCACACTGTACTCGAAACCTAACCAAATGGGCTGCGACATTTTCGACTTCCTCTCCCGAGAAAGTAGAGAACGTAATGTTCTTATATCCCCTAGGATAAGGTGTCTGTGTAATATGCGGTGGGAAGGGCCCCTGGTAGGCCTCCTCCAAGTTAGGCCTCTGGTTCGCGGCCCTGATCATTGCTTCTACCTCTTCTCTCCTTACATATCTTGGATCAGGAGGAGGTGGGTGAACCACTGTATCTTCAACTGACCAGATCAACGGTGGTGCCTGTGAAGCTTGATTAACCAAAGACATGCCGCCTCCGTGGGTCAGTTTATGTCGGGTTGACGTCTGCGACGCAAAACCCACTGCTGGCTGACCCTTTGTGGTTACGGTGACCTTCGCTGGACTTTCAACCCGGTCGATACCATAATGGCTTGCTGGAGGTGGATCGTGGTGCACATATTCAACTCCGTCACTATCATATTGGGGAAACGGGCTATGATCAACAAAGGCCCCATCATTGATTTTCAAAGTCCTGGTCCCTTGCGTGACTGATGACGCGGCGTTGTTCTTCCCACCCGTTGCCAGAGTAGTCTCTTTACCTCTGACTGATGTGGCAGTAGCGCATGTGGATGTACTACCGCCGCGAGCATTTGGTGGTATGTACTTCGCAGATATGGGGGACTGACCTAGAGAGCCTAGAATGGCACTAGGATCTCCCAGTGTTCTATGTAGAACCTCTCTGGCCTGATCGAGGTCAGCCTTCTGCATGGCCACCTGGGTTACGACGTTGGATCCTTCTTTGCGAATCGTCGCGACTTCCAAAGCAATGTGTTTACTTGCCACCAACAGCTCTTCATGGTTCTTCTGCATTTTTTGGTTCATGCCATCCAATTGCCCTTGTGTTTGTTGTGCCCCTAGCTCAAGCCTCTTGATCGAGAATGTGAACTCATCAAGCCGTCGACGGTCCTCCGCAAAGGCTTTTTCCATCTTCTCATGGTATGCGGCAGAATTCTGTTGAAGGATATTAAGCCGCTCTTCTATGGTCGCATTTTCTGGAATGAGAATAGGCACAAAGTCAATAGTTGTAACTGCGCTCGTGGCTTCCTGGGTGATGCTAGATATATCGCCAGCCTGATTAGGCTGGGCGGCAGGAACTAGCTCGCCTTCAGTAGTAGGATGTCTATTTCCTCCTCGTTCAGTTGACATCTCTGTCGATGGAGGGTGGGAAGAAAATCTTTGGATTACCTGTTCTTCGGAAAGACCACGACAGTCTGCACGCGAGTGCGGTCTGTAACTGGAGGTCTTATGTTTCAGGCAGTTAACGTAAACCTTTTGATAAGGGTTTATGCTTGACTTCCCAATGGCTTCTGGAAGTCTGAATTCAATAAGTAGCTGAATTCAATAAGACACTGTGAATCAAGGTTTAGACCTGCGGCCCAAGTATAGTCGCCTAGACACAAACTTTCTTTCAAATCCTTTGGGCAACCTTACTGAAATGGCCAGGTGGGGGAGGGCGAACAAAAGAGGCAGAATCCATTTTGGCATGAACTACTCCCACATAGTGGTTTAGGCCCATTTGCACGCACTTCTGGATTCAATAGCCTGTTATGAACGTTGTCCCCTTTCTAGACACCATTTCACATAGGCTATACTTACTAAGATGAGAAAGATCATAAGTGTGAAGACAGTTCAACAAGTGTTAATAAAAACCGCCCTTAACCTTAATGGACCTGAACTAGGCACCAATAAGGAGTTTAGGTCAATATTAACAAAAGAGACTTCACCTATTCCGTTATGATTCACAACCCCTTACCAACCTCATCTTCTTAATAGTGGTGTGGTTTACAGCTCGCAGTAGGTCCCACTGGGCGTGCCAAAATGTTTGGCTCCAGTTTTTCTTGAGCTGGTCAACAGTCTCTTTTCTTGCGTAGGCGTGCCAGCACCGTTCGGGTGCGGTCGTCGGGGGTGTCCCTTGACCTGACTTCTTCTGAGCGATTGTGGACGAGGAGAGCACCAACCTCGTCGTGGGGTTCTTTGTGCCTCGTGGCGAGGACTTTTGCTGAGCCTTTTCAAAATCACAATCGATACTCGATGTTGTAGATCGAGCAGAGCGAAAACCACTGGGAAGTGAGGAGAACTTGCTAAAGCGTGACTCTAGCTTGGCTGGTTTGCGAGGGCGTTACCCTTGCTTGGCTGGTTCCGTAACCGTTGTGGTCGTGGTACTACAGTCGGCTCCCAAGGAGACTAGGACCAAAGCACTTTGACAGAGGATTTGGTGGTACTGAAAGTTGGCTCCTAAGGAGACTAGAACTTAGAGTGTGATCACCGATAAGAGAAAGAGAAGGAGAGGAATTGCTCTTAGAGAGGTTGCTCTAGAGAGAACTTAGATCATCTTATAGATGTTTTGATGAGTGAATTGGTGAGATGATACTTGTTGTAGCCTCTATATATAGGCTTCCAAGCAATACTATTTGGCCTTTAAACAAATCATAGTGGGTTAGGTTTGAGCACACTAACACTTAGTGGATTTTGTTAGGCAAAATTCACTAACACTTAGTGGATTTTGTTAGGTGAGAGCACTAACACTTCTTTATTCCTTTGATTTTTATCTCCACTAAGAATTCATATTTAACCTTGGACTTCTTCATATGAAATGATCCACCATGGATGTAGATTATTGTGGTAAAATTTCAGAATTTATTTCCATGTGGTTGGGCCGAAATTGCTACTGGACTCCTTACAGGTCTAGTTTTCCAGTTTTGCTTCTGCAGAAAATTGGACTGATTGTTTGAAGGTTTTCCACTTCGAACAAGCTCTAGCACTCTTCATAAGAAATGATCATTGGGATGTCTAGAATGAATCTGGAAAGTTTCAACTCATTTGAAGTTCGGATGGTTAGTCTGCCGCCCCTCCTTCCTTGTTTAGCTCGGTTTCTCCTAGCCGAAGTAGGAAAATATGCTAAAGTTGACTTTTCATTTCCACGCTTCCATAGTAGGCTTTATTTAGCCTCTAAATATATATTTCGAACTTGTCGACAATATATAGCTTGAGCCACTGATATTGGCTCGATTTCTCCAAGACGTGCCTTGTCAGGCCAAAATGCTCATTTTGGGTCCAAACAGCACTCACTGCATTCATACTCGTTCAGGTCTACTGCTACACTTGTACTCGTGTTCTGCTACTGCAATCATCATCACCTATCTTGCTACTGCACTCGTTGCACTCATACTTGTCCAGTTCTGCTACAGCACTTGTACTCGTGTTTTGCTACTGCACTCGTCATCGTCTAATCTTGCTACTGCACTCTTCATCATCTAATCCTGCTACTGCACACATACTCGTCTAGTTCTGCTATTGTATTCTTCCTGATCTTGATTTAAGAGTTTGCAGTAGCAGGAGCAGTAACAGTAGCAGGAGCAGTAGTGTCATACAAGTACATACGGCACTACTTTTATATTACGAACTTAACAGAGACTTCAGAGAGGATAACTGGATGAGCTATATATAGACATTATTCTGTAAACCAGTATACTTCTCTGATAACGATTTCCTGGACAAAATTTGGCACCTACAGAGTGGATATAAGTGTATATATACATGTGATTCATATTCTACTCTCATAAAACACAGATTAGATGCCATTTTCAATCTGATAGCAAACTCATCCTGCTTTTTTTAATTATTATTTAAATAAGACCAAAAGAATATGGAAACTTATAAAGAAAGAGAAGTCTGCAGGTTACACAAAAAACCAATTTCTTCAGGAATCTCCTTGATTAAGCTATATATCCCAAAAGAGAGAAAAAGAAGTCATCTGTCCCAATGGGCTTTGAAATAAGTGGGCAGTTCCCACTATATTTGATCTTGGCACATTATTTCATAAAACTGCGGGGAAATGATATTTAATTGATATACAAATGGAGTTTTTGAACAACATCTCAAATGCGATACATGGCACAAAAAAGGGATCCTCATAGTAGTCAATTTTGTTTAATCGAATTAGGGGAAAAAACAGAGCCATTAATACCACAAAATTGTTGAATCTGATCGCGATAGAACCCTGCCAGCCATTCAGAACCCAATCGCATTGCCTGCCCAGGAAAAATGGAAAAAAATTAGTTTGCGCATCTATTACACAGCAGTTCACGCAAGAGTGCAGCATGATAACGTAGTAAGCCTCTGCAATTACTCTAATCATTGATCTATTTACGACTAATCGAAAAGGTATTCAGACCCTGGCTTCCCTAAGAGTTAAGATCTAACATAACAAGAGTCCAATTTGAGAAACTTTGCAATACATGTACCAGATGTACATCCACATATATTGAGTTTTACAAAGAGTAACTGAATATACATATATATACCTTGTAGAGGTCCTTGATATCATGATAAGCTGACCAATCTGCTGTCATCTCAATATCATGAAATCCCTACAAATCACGAAAACACACACAAATTGTAAGTGAGCCCTGACTCAACGAAAGCCAAACTAAGCAAAACATCAAACACTTGGTGGGCATTCCGCAAATATTGAATTACACATAGGTAAGTAAGCAAGCAAAGGCCACCTGAGCTTGTTGTCGACACTCCTCACTGCAACAGGAAACACGTTGGGGTTGAGAGGCGTCGGTGGATTTGAGCTTTTAGAGGTAGAAGTAGCAGACCTTATGGAGGGTGGAGAGAGAAGGGTGAGACGGAATGGGTTTAGGTAAAACGGCGGAGAGAAAACGAGAGATTTTGGTCAGTAGCATACGCGTAAGTATTTCATTAAACTGAGTATCTTGGTCATTTTCCATTAAAATTGGGAGTCAGGCTTTCATCATTCTACTTTTGAGTCTGGGCTCATGTCCTTATTTGTATAAATCTTTTTAAAAGTAAGTTTTCTGTGTTTACATTTTTAGTCATGTGTTACTATGTAATTTTCTAATAATAAAACTGTCCTCTAAGTTCCTCCCAAGCTCACCTAAAACACACTTTCACTATTACTGATGGTGCTGGTATTACTAATTAAATCGGGCTGGGGCATGAACAAGACCACAAGTAAGCCACCCCCATAACCATCACTACTGTTTTCAGTCAATTGAGGGTTGTGGTGGCCGAGCTGGCTGGGAAACGAGGTAGACATGATGGACTTTTGGAATAAGCTTGATAAGATTAGGCCTCTAAGGTGTCAATGGGAAGTCTTTTCGGCTGCGGAAGATCGATCAGAAAGTTGGAAACGCCACCCTGCTTTCTATTGATAACCTCTGCTTGCGGGTAATGTTCAATATAGATAGTCAATTTCCTCCATTGATGTTGGAGCCATTGTGCTAATAAGCACTCGACTAATGTACGTAGCTCAGCGTGCGTAAGCATTACATAACATTGAGAGGATAATAGGATTATTAAGGATTTTATCTTCGATCATTTTTTCCCTCGACTTTGTAATATGGTCGTAGAGCTTTTTCTATTCAGACTACTAATTTTTTCACCATGAGTATGAAGATCCACCATCCACCCATGTTTGACAGTTTGGATGAGTCTCACTAATCCGATCATAATTTCAACAAACTCAATTTCACATACGTCTTGTAAAAGTTGATATTTTAACAACATACGTTACATAATTCATTTCATTTATGGTCAATTGCAATTTGACATCAAATTAACCAATATGTCATAGATTACATGATTAAATCATTGTTGATAAGAGAGTCAATGATACAGTTGTAGAATTGTCAAGTAACCACATAAATAAATTCTCTGTTGTTCGAAAGTATTGTTGTTCAAATATATAAATCATTAATCAGTTAATGAGATTGCCAATCAAGAAATACCGTCGTTGAAATTGAGACCTGTTTAAATCTTGTTTTACTTCAATTCTCCTTTGTTTTTCCCATTCAACAAATTAAAATTTATTCCTTTTTCGCCTCCATATTATCAAAAGAAAAACCAAAATTTGGTTTTTTCAGTACGAAGAAAATACCAAAAATATTTAAAGTTTTCAATTTCTTTTGAAAGAAAAGCACAAAGCGCTCTCCTCAATTTTCTTCTCGGTTTGAGGCTTCTTCTTCCCCAGTGTGGTACTCACTGAACCCAAACCCCTAAGTTGAGAGTTGAACCCAAAACGAAGCAATGTTACACGAGTTGTTACTTGCACTACTGGGCTACACCGGCGATCTCATAATCGACGAGAGGGAGCACTCCACCTCTCTCGGAATCGACTCCCCCATTTCCGACCACCCTACTTTCAAGCTCGCTCCCGATATCTCCTTCATCCAACCCAGCGAAAGGTACCCCTAATTTCAACCTCAATTCCTCAATTCAACTAACTCTTCCAATTCTTCACCAAATCGTCTCTACTTTAAATTGCAGGGATCTCATACAGAGAATCATCACCTTAGGGTTTTACTACAGAGAGCTTGACCGCTTCGCCACCAGGTCTCGGAATTTGAGCTGGATAAGGTCCGCAAAGCCGAGTCCTGCAGTCTCCGGCGGCAAAATTGAGAAGCCGAGTGTGTACCGGAGAGCCATTGCCAACGGAATTGTGGAGATACTCTCGGTTTATAGGTCGGCGGTTCTTCACATTGAGCAGAAATTGTTGGCCGAGTCCATTCCCATACTGGCAACTGTGACTCAAGGCCTTACTAAGGTAGGGGTTTTTGGGATTTTTATGCTGCAATGTTGCCGTGTGTTGATGGTTTCTGCTTGTGGTTCTTATGATTAATTGCATTTTTGCTAGTTTTTCGTGCTTTTGCCGCCGTTGTATGAGCTTGTACTGGAGATTGAGAGGGATGACATTCGTGGCGGTCAGCTGCTTAATCTTTTGCATAAACGATGCCATTGTGGAGTGCCGGAGTTGCAAACCTGCATTCAGAGGTACATACACCACTTTCTTCTAGTCAGTGGGACAATGTGTATGCAAGGAACTATACATTATGATTTAATGATGTCTGAAATGCATTAATTTTTACTTGAGCAAAACAAATTCTGAGCTGATCAGATGTTGGATATATGTTTTTCTCTGTGTTGGTAGCATAGGCTTCTCTGGCATGCACATCAGGTAATGTATAACCAGCTAGCAGCATGGATGGTGTATGGGATCCTTCAAGACCAGCATGGAGAGTTTTTCATTAGGAGGTAGTGAGGCCTTGTATTTTTCCTTCTGATATGCAGCCTTCCATTTTGAGTTATACTCAATTGAAGTGGTTTATTTGGTTGGTTGTAACTCTTTTCAGGATGGAAGATAAGGATATAGAGCCTGGCTCATCTCATCAAGACATATCTGAAAAGTTGGCACGCATGTCAACGGACGATACATCAGATTGGCACTTGGGATTTCATATCTATTTGGTAATTTCAACTCTACATTATTGTATTTACGTGATAGATATGTAGGGAATCTTGATGGATCTTTCTTATCTTGAAAGACTAGATGTGTGCTAGTTTTTTGGGCAGTAATGATGCCCTAATTATACTCTCACTGTCACCTTTTCAAGGGTACAAGGACTTCAATATTCTGTTACTAGCAGCCTTAAATAGAAACCAAAATTTGCAAATTTCTTGCTGTTATTTATAATTTGTGTCCTGTTCCGTTTCTTTTTTTAGGATATGCTGCCCGAATATATCCAGATGCGTGTCGCAGAATCAGTATTATTTGCTGGCAAGGCCATCAGGGTTCTTCGAAATCCAAGTCATGCCTTTCGATTTCAGGATGACGTTTTACATCAGCAGGTGCCAAGGGGATCTCATAAAATCCAAGGATTTTCAGGACGTTTCCCATTTCACAAAGACCCTTTTGTTGAGAAAGAACTGATTGGAGAAGAAATGCTTCCACAGTCTGAGGCCGACAAGATTGAAACTATGCTTTTGGAACTAAAGGTTGCTTTCTTTTTTTGGGTACTATTATTGCTTGTTTTTCTTTCTGGTTATCTCCCCTTGTGTGCAATGAGTTGTTTTAGGTGATAGTTTGCATTTGATTCACTGCAAAATTATTACTTTCTGATATATAGCTCTTCACAGGCTTTTATACTTGTGTTCTTATGTGCAGGAATCATCCGAGTTCCACAAAAGATCCTTTGAATGTGCAGTTGACTCGATACGGGCTATTGCTGCCAGCCATCTTTGGCAGGTGCTGAATGTGACACATTTGGTCCTTCCATGTTAAGAGCAAAAATTTACTGTATTCCCTCAATTTGTGCAGCTTGTGGTTGTACGTGCTGACTTGAATGGTCATCTAAAGGCACTGAAAGACTATTTTCTGTTAGCAAAAGGAGATTTCTTTCAGGTAAGGGTGGAAAAATATCTAAATTTTGCTTCCTTCTGTGTTTCCAGTACCTTTTAAAACTATTATTCTCATGACAGCGAGAATATAATCCTTCCCCTGAACAATTAAAAAGTGTTCTTAAGATAGACGTGCAAGAGGTACTGACTGCAGTATTATATCTGGTAGAGTTTCCCTTTGAACATATGTTAACTAAAAATGATTGATTATGCCAGTGTTTTCTTGAAGAGTCTCGCCAATTGATGCGGCTACCTCCTCGCCAGTCAACTGCTGAGGCTGATCTTATGGTCCCTTTCCAGCTGGTAAGATTAGTATGATTCTTCATGGATGTATTAGCTCACCTAGTTGCTTCAGTATCCTTTGTTTTCTGATTGAATTCTGGTGGTCTGGAAACTTCCAATGCAGGCTGCTCTTAAGACTATAGGTGAGGAAGATAAACATTTCTCTAGAGTATCCTTAAGGTTTGATATTTGACTAGCCATTTTCTTATCAGTCATTTCACTTGAGATTTCATAAACAATATCACTCAACTGTCTCTCTGTACCTACTAGGATGCCTTCATTTGGGATGGCTATTAAATCTTCCCAATTAGATGGACCAAAGACAGATGGGAATTCAGGCACTGCACAATCAAGTGCTTCTTCAGATATAACCCTTGATGGTTGGGATGGGATCGCTCTTGAATACTTCGTTGATTGGCCCTTACAGTTATTCTTTACCCCAGAAGTGCTCTCTAAGTAAGAGTCCACTGCTAGTTCTACTTGTGCGTGTCATTGGTTCTATCTTTTGGTTTTGTCTGTTGAAGTTGGAACTGGTCCTTGGTATTTTATACGCTTTGTACTTGGGAGGAGGCAAACAAACCTTTTCAGGAAAACTTGTAGCAGTTCAAATACTTGATTACTCCTGAACTGTTGACCTTGTTTTACTTACAAATGCTGTGAATGTACCCAGGTACTGCCGGGTTTTCCAATATTTGCTAAGGCTCAAGCGAACACAAATGGAGTTGGAGAAATCGTGGGCCTCTGTGATGCATCAGGATCACACAGATTTTGCCACGCATCGGAATGATCGTGTAAACTGCTCTGTATCACAACAGAGAAGGCAGCGAAGCAGACCAATGTGGCGTATTAGAGAGCATATGGCTTTCTTGATCAGAAATCTTCAATTTTATATACAGGTCATGATTGTTCAATATACTTTCACTTCTGTGTATTTATAATTTTTAAGAGAAAACCATGAATAGAAGTTTTCGACTTTCATGATTCTGATTACTTCCATCCTAAATCTACTTTTTCTGGTTAGGTGGATGTGATAGAATCCCAATGGAATGTTTTGCAAGCTCATATCCAAGATTCTCATGACTTTAATGGACTTGTAGGCGTCCATCTGGAGTAAGTTCAATAACTGGTTTCTGATTGCATATCACTTCTAATGTCTATTTTGTCTATTTTTTTTTTTTTTTGGTAATATTACTTATGAATAGCTGTCATTTGTTAAATTTATGTATATGCATAGAATCACTATCAATGGGATGTCCTTAATGAAAACATTTTAGGCATGTTATTATCGATGTTAAATCAACGGTAACTACAGGAAAGCCATTCTAGAACCCACTAAGACAGTCTAGTTTTGCTTTCTGTGCTTAAAGTTCCTCAGTTCCATTTATTTTTCTGGTTTGATGTCCTCTATTACTGATTGCGCTGAAGCCTTACAGCAGAAGAGCTCCACATGCAGACGATTTTCTTAGGGATAGAAATGATCTTTGAGTCACCTTTCCCCACTTAATATATACGAGCTATCTCTTTCAACAGTAGGGTAATTCAGGTTTAGTCAGCTATCAATTGATTAATTTACTTGTTCGAAACTTTGTCTTATTTGTCATGGAATCACCACTGCTTCTTGTTTCCAGAGTGTCTGTAGTTTCTTGTGTGATTCCTAAGTTGTGAAATGGCTATGATTCAGAGTAATACTGATGTAGTTCTAAAATTGTCTACAGGTACTTAAACGCTCTAATTTCACAATCTTTCTTGGACATTGGCTCTTTATCAAGGATACTTGACAGCATAATGAAACTTTGCATTCGGTTCTGCTGGAACATTGAGAACCAAGAAAGCAGTGCAAATACATCTGAATTGGAACATATTATAGAGGTGCTGGCCTACAAAGTTTCTATATGATTATTTGGGTAGTCAAAATTTTGGTAAAAGTTGGTATTTCCAAAAAAAAAAAAAAAATTATCTTGTCTAATTATTGGAAGAATGTTCTCCACATTACTGAAACTGTCCTGTGAATTTACTCCCTTGCCCGTCTCTAGCAAGAGACTAGTCATTGATAATTTGAGTCTGTATGTTTAATTTTGGCTTTCACAAGACTCCTTGGTTGTGTGGTACAGACACACCGATACCCCTGTGCATATGTAGTTTTTGTTTGCCTTCAGAAATCACCTAATGAACTCTTGAGTTCTTTTCTGGACTTTCTATTTCAAGTTGGCTTTCGTTTTGTTTGTTCAGGAATTCAACAAGAAATCGAACTCCTTGTACACAATACTGCGCAGTAGTAGGCTTGTAGGGAGTCAGCGAGCCCCATTTCTTAGGCGTTTTCTGATGCGTCTGAACTTCAATTCCTTCTTTGAGGTAATCCCATACAAGATGATGGTCTAGATACTTCCCTTTCTGCACTGCATTTTCCTAACAGTTCATTCTTCCTCTCTCAACAGGCGACAGCTAGAGGTGTGCTGAATGTTGTTAGACCACGCCCAGCGGTTTCTATTTTGAATCAATAGTAGCATCTGTCTTACTAATGGGGTTCAAAGTGACCCACGTTATCTTCAGGACTATGCCATGTGAGAACTGGTAAACTTCATTTTTGATTCTTAATATTTAATGCAGGGATACAGAGAACTTCATTTTGGTCTGAAACAGATTTTCTTGTGGCCTTTCTTGACAGTTTGGTGGTACCATACTGATTTGATGTATGTTTCTGCTCGGTCAAGTATCCAGATTTGGTGGGGGCCGTGAGATTTTTGATTGTTGATGTGAAGGGTCTTCTGGTCAATCCCTTCTAGCTGAGAAATCCATGAATATCAGTTGGCGATTTTATTTGTTAGCTTGGACTTTTGGGTGGACTTGTCACTTTGCAGCTTGCGGTTAACATTGACAGTCGGTTGGTGTATGAGTTGGGGGTTTTGGGTTTATGAGTTAGGTTTGTATTCGGTTTTCAGTGTGATACTTCGGAATCTTTGTATATATGACTTGTAAGAAAATGAATCTGAAGCTGCTCTATTAGATTCAGGAGATACTTTTTTCTACTGGTGAAGAAAAGAGTGTTACTTTATTCATCTAATTTGCCCTCTTTCTGAAGTGAAGAATGAAACTCCAACTTTCCATGAGTACTTTATTTTGTGCCTTGATGTTGCTTGCAAGCATGACAATTGGGACTAAAGAACAAACATAGATTCGGCTTTGCTTCACTTCGAGATCAAAGAGCAAAAAATATGACAGCGACTGTTCAAAATTGAAAAACAGAAAGGCTTCAACATCTTACTTCTGCTCTTAATCTACAAAGGTATGAGATTAGCAAGGAGCAGACATTAATATGGACCATTGATATCCGACACCTGAGGTATACATTATATTTTGTATTTCTATACCAACAAAGAAAAAAGAGAGAGATCAACCAAATTCCAAAACCTTTTATTACAATAATTTACGATGTGGCGGCCAACAGAAAAAACAAGACCACCAAAAGAACAAATATGTTATTATAGCCTCAACTACCCAATTTCTATCATAGCTCTTCAAAACCTTCTTCATCCCCTTGTTCCTCAACTCTTTGAAATTCCCTTCTCCAAGTTTCCATCTGTCAACAATAATAATTAGGTGTAAAAAGTTGAAGCTGTATATATGGACAGCAATCCTTGGAAGCAGCAAAATAACCACAGTGATTCTGTGCAGCAACTTTCAGGGATGACATTGGGAGACATAATCGTCTCAACATGTCGAGTGGACAAATTGAGAAATTGATCCTCATTCACACGGCTCAACTAAAGCATTTGCTAATTAATCTTTATACTGAAGAACACCATACCTGATCATCAGAAAACCGCAGTTGTTCTGAGGAAAATAGTATATTCTTATAAGGTCCTGCTGCTAATTTCTTGCCTAAACTCTTTGCAACTTCTTCATAGCGAATCATGTCCACCCGAAAGCCGTTGTTCATGAATAATTTCTCCATCCATTCCCTTGTACTAGTCTAGATAATACAGGAAAGAGGTGGTGTATGTCATGCTTTAGAAAGAGAAACAATTATCTAAGTTCAAAGACACTTTAAATAAGCCAACTGACCTTGGTCACTATTTCAGTCTCTGCCAACCAAGCGGGCAATTCTCCCAAAAAGCCACATCCATTCATGGACAAACCACTTACAGTGAGCAAAATGTCCTCAAAATTCGCCAATGTCATTACGGGCAGTCCCTACAATAACATATAAAAAACATGACTTCCTTTTTCACGAACACAACTCACCATAATGTGCAAAAACGAGAGAAATAATTAATGATTTAAAGACAAATATACTATTTGTTTGGATGATCATTATTGCAGAACTTCAAACCCTCCCACATACCTGCATGGCCCATATACTAGGCTGGTTACCATTAAAGCCTTTAGCACGTAGAGTTTGCTGCAAATCGGAGGACTCCAATGGAACATGAAGGAATAGGCAGCTTCTTGGGATTTTAGCCCCAACACCTGAAAAATATAAGATGACACTATGAGAACAAGCTGGTAATGCACATAATTCAGGGAAGCAGGAATTTATTGAGGAAGAAGAATGAAACAAGATCTGCATTAATATAATACAACACCCTCCATACACTAACTTCTGAAGGCATGGAAAAACAAATAATCCACAAGAATGCCACCTCCAGACTTATTATGACATTTTGGACTACCAGAGCTCTTGAACCAAGTGCGCGGCATATGAACTCGCATATGGATACACTAAATGATGACAATACTAAACACTAAAACTTGTTTTAATTCCTCCAAATCAACACATATTTGCAACCACCTTTAAGCTTTTCAGCTGCTCCATTGAATACCCAGTCCGGCGATATATCAAAAATAATGGTTGAAGTTGGCCAACTAAGCCTATACGGCCGAGTGTCCATGCCATCTGTTAGCAAAACAACCTGCACTCTCAAGAAAAATGCCATTAAAACCTCAACTGCTGAAAACATGTCTACCAAGTTTAACCTATTCTGCACAAATAAACAAAAACTACCTGCTTAAGTCCCTCAATATGGTTCACTGTACGAAGCAACTTATCATCAATGTACTTGGTTGCAATGCAATAATGGTGTGAGCATTGCTTCATATCCATCTGCGCATTCGGATGAACAAAGCAACCAGCATATGGATCAACAAACAGAGGCTCTGCACATAAAGTATTAACCAAATACTCACAAACCCCACAATGCCAAACCAAAAAAATAAAAAATAAAAAATGTCACATTTGTGTATTGTATGTGTCAACTGAATTGCTTATCACCAGTTGGATAAAATTACTGAGAGAAAAATATAGTAATAAATACGGAGGTTAAGGGGTTGCCTGGTCGATGGGTCTCTCGGAAGCGAAGAGAAGCCGAATTAACGGCGTCGTGGAGTAATGGGTCAATTGCGTCGTTGGGTTTTGCTCTGAAACTCAACCCGGCATTTCTGTTTGGTCTTGAAGTGGAGATTAGCGGGCGGCGGAAGATGGCAGTAGCTGGGGATTGTGGGAAGCCCAGTAAAGAGTCCATATACAATTCCGATGATGATAAGCCGTACGAGTGGGAATAGGAGAGTATTCATCGTCCGTCCATTGAGCTCCGTACAGAGAGGGGTTAGAGTCGGAGACAGCTTCCCTCCGTGGAGCGCGAGCACCTTAATCATCAAGCTAAACGACCAGCGTTGGATTAGACACCAATGTCAACGACACCCCGTTTGATTGTGTTAACTACTGTATGGTTTTGCAAGTTTTACTTCAATACCACTAATGCACTATGTTTGTTTGTTTGATTGTTTTTTTTTTTTTTTCAGATAAACAATGCAAATACTACTACACTATGTTTATTTAGATGAGATAATTAAAATTTATAATATTTTTAAATGATAGAATCTACCATTTCTGTTTATAAAATAAAAAATAAAAAACTACAACTCCATCAATTAAAATGTCAATAATTACAATTTTTATTGTTTGATTATATCTATTTAGAATTTGTAATGTGTAGTAACTTAAGATTGTTTTTTGTTGTTGTTGTTGTTGTTGTTGTTGTTACGTCCCGAACCCAGAATTTTCGATTTTTATTAAATTGACGGTAAATGTCAGTTACACTTAATTTGTTACTCCGTAATATGATTTTAGTGGCCCTAAAAGTTGACTTTTTGTTCGGGTCATAATTTGAGAAAATGTTCTTCATGGAAGTCGTAGAGGATGTTAAACCGAGAACATGCATACGTGGTTCGTAAAAATCGGAGTTAGTATGCGAAAGTTATAAGCGAAAAACTAAATTTACTATTCCCGGTTACTGTTCATAGTAAGTTCTTTAAATAGGAAGTTACTGTGGTAAGTTTCCAAATTTGGAAACTTACCCGGCCTTTTCTCTCTCTTCTCCCCCGATTTCTTCTTCCTTCAGTTCGGCCGAATCCTCCTCCTCTGAGTTCCTTCGATTCCGGCCGCCCCACGACGAAACTCAGACGTCCCTAGGTTCGCCTCTTCCTCCTCGTCATGCCCATGGTCGCATTTCATGGTATCTCGACCGGAGGAGCTCGGAATTGAGCCACGAAGTTCACTGTAGCAGATTGGGTTTTTCGGCGATTTCTGGCTATTTCGGTCGTCTCCGGCCACCAAACCGGTGTCGAAGGTTCGGTTTTCTTCACTGATCATTTCCCCTATGGCCTTGTGTCTCGATTTGCTGTGTATAAGTCGAATTGTTGAATTGAAATTCTAGGGTTCTTGGAAAATTTTTGGGTTTATGTTCATTCATTGATTTCGACTGGTTTTGATTGTTATTTGGATGTGTTGTAGTTGAATGAAATGATCAGTGAGTAGAATTGATGTTGTGGATGAAATTTGGTGGCCATAGGAGGAGGTTGATTTCGGCGAGTAACAGCCACTCGCCGCCACTGTGGGTGGCGCGTGAGGTGGTGTAGAGCAGGTTTCTGACTGTCGTAATTTGGCTATTTAATCGTTGATATAATGTAGTTTCCATATTGGTGACCACGGATTAATTTCGTGAAGTGTAGATATGGTTTTCGTTATGGTGTGAAATTCATTGATTAATTCACGGATAATCCGTGTATCGGAATTCCTTAATCGGAAGCTCAAAGTAAAGAAATGAAGTTAGAAAAGTGAAATTGGAGATTTTTAAGTAAATAATAACAATTGGGATATGGTTTGGTTTGGTGGATTTAATTTTTATCCGTCTTGTACTTATTGGTTTATGAACGTTATATTGTACAGGACGTGAGGAGAATTCCTACGAAGAGGGTTCGGATCGACGGCAAGCTTAGCCGTATTCGGTGAGTGGACGTTTGATTTTAAAGTTATGCATGCAATTAAATTTTCTAAGTTACGAAATTATTTAAAGTAACTGTTATTTAATGAGCATATTATTCGATTTTTGATTATGAAATTAGTTATGGTTCAAATTGCCGATTAGAAGTGGTTATGTTCCATTTCAAACTTTTTATTAGAAATAATCTTCGATAAGATTATTTCTGAAAATGAAAGTATCATTATTTATTAATAGATTCGGGTTTCTCGAAAAATCTTCGGAAATGGAAGATTTCTTCGAGATTATAAACTTACATTATTTTAGTATATTGATTCATAATTTTGAATCATGTTGGCGTGCGGGGTCACGTCGTTGGACTAAGTTCCTTTCTTGTGAGACTTCGAGGAAATCTCACAAGTTCTCGGTTTTCATATGGTTTTTACCCACCATACCTGGGTCGATATACTTTATTGCTAGCTAGCCTATTGGTACTCCTCCCTACTTACTTTGTGTTAGTGGGTGAGTAGAGCCGAGCATGGGATGCTCTTGAGTGTGGGACACTCCGACCCGAGCCTTAGCGGCTCACTTTATTTTATTGTATGGTGATGACGTTTTTCCTCATACCTTTTAAATTATTTACTTATTTATTTATTCGTCCGACTAAGGGTCGGTCGAACTTCTCTTAAGCCAGCGGGGCTGGCTTAGTCATGAAAGTGATTTAAAACCTTTAGTTCCCTATTGCATGCATAAGAACGTTCTAAACAATAAATGTGGGAAAGTGAGAAACATCTCTTTCTTAATTAAATATTTTTGTCCACTCACAACTAATGTTTTACCGCTTACTTTCCCCTGGGCTTTTCGGTTTCCTTTGCCCAGTTCGCAGTGTTGCTGTTCGGCGTGGGATCGAGGCTTAGCACCAGTTCTGTCACTTGCCTTTCGTAGGTTAATATTAACCTACCTCATGTAATATATTTGATTTTATCGTAGATTGCTCTGATGACCCTGAGAGACTTATTATTATTGTGTATTAATCTCGTTGTCAGAGACGTGTTTTACTTATGGAGTTGAAGATTAGAACCCCAGGCTGTATTGTATAAATTTTACTGCCTTTACGCTTGGGTTTTGCTTAATAACTTGTGGTGGTTGTGAAATATAGGATGACTGCATGTTGTGGGATCTTGAATTTAGAAAAATTTGTTTTTGTCGTTTTTCTCACAGGTTGGGTTGTCCACTTTTAAGGGAAGTTCTGTCGAATTTTTCTTAAAAGTGGGCCCCGCAGAGTCCATCTTGAAAATTTAAAAGGATTTTCGGGATGGGTTCTGACAGTTGTTGTTTTGGGCGGTAATATCATTGATCTCAAGTTAGAGTTGCTATTGCATACCCTTTACGCGGCCATTTATAGAGAGACAAGAAGATGTGTTATTACCCACTACCGCATAGAATTAGGTCCACTCATTAAATATCATATACATGGGAAAACGGGTCTTTTCCTTCGGTACTACTCCAAAATATTCGCTAAAACACATATAGTGCATAGTTCTCTAACAAATATATTATTAAATAGACTAACTATTGATATAAGGTCCCTAAACAAAGAGAAATAATAGAAAGAAAATCTAACTAATACTATAGGCCTAGGGCAAAAAACCCTAGCTCGAATACAACTCAAGCCCTCATAATAGCCAAGCTCAAGGCCCAAATTGCAAGGCCCAGCCCATCCCATCCTTCACAACCTGCGTCCCGCTTGAGCATCAACCGTCGCCACAGATCATCTCCACACCGGCTCGCAGCCAGCCGCCATCTCGCCTAAAGAAAGACTACTATTGCACGTCGCCACCAAAGGGAGAAAAGGCGCGTTCTGCACCACAAACAACTGAACCCAATACTAGGGAAGAATCTATGTATCCAAGCCACCAAAAGCCCCAACAATGACTCGCTCAAAGCCGCTGTCGTCCTGAATTAAATCTAGTCCATCGCCTTGGCTCACGATGAAATAATGTACACAAAAACGCCACCGCACAAATTTGCCTCAACCAGAATGACTGAACCCCACCATCAACACCATGAACCAGGCCACCACATAGGTCAAAAGGACCAGAGTCCTATCAATCCCCGTTCGGCAACGTCACAACTTTGGCATGCAACATCATAGTGCCACCGAAAGAGAAGAAGGGAATTAGAGTAGACGACTTTAGTTTTGAACAAACATCTTCTGCTCAGGGTTTAAAGAGACGTCTTAGTACATAAATAATGTGAGATTGAAGAGAGAATTCGATTATAAATTAAGAAATTTTGAAACAAATTAAATGATTAAGATGGAAAAAATCTTATTTTGGAAACTAATAAAGAAATAAAAAGAAACTCGTGCAGTGGAATTTGAAATGACACATGTTTTTGTGAAAATTGAAGTAAGGAATTTGGGTAGCTAATTTCTTCATTTTTTTTCAACTAAGAAACTCATAATCTCCAAGCTTTAGAAAGCACAACGAGATAATTCATGTTTAGAAATTATTAGTTTTTCACTTTGATTCAAATTCCATCTTTTTTTTTTTTTTTTTTTTTTATCAAAACACACAAGTTGAAGAATCAAAATAAGAAGCCCTTGACGCCTTCAGTTAGCTCAAGTAGTGAGAGGGGATTGAGATTGAACTAGATCAGGAGTTTGGTTCCCCTCCATTGTAACCAAACAATAATAATAAAAGAAAACACATTTTTTCTTTTCCATATCACCGGTCATGTGTTTATTTTGAAGAATATTACTACGCTCTTTACAGTTTGTATTAGTCATCCAAATGTGTCAATTTCTCAATTGATTGTATGCTTTTGTTTGTCTTGTTTAACTCAGGCATGCTGGGTTAAGCTGCAGCCCACCTCATTTTTGTGGAAAAAGTATTTTAAGTACAAGTTTTATATAAGTTGTAGCCTCTATAAAGTCAAAAATCTTCTTCCATCCTCTTATTTTAGCCTATGTCCCCATTTTTCAGTTCTAATTTTTATCTAACTCAATCATCAATTAAGAAAATAGCTCTAAATTAAAGAACTTTGGTTTAAATTTTAGTGGCAGTTTTCAAGTACAATTAACTTCAGTTTGTAGCCCACCTGGTTTTTCAATTCTAATTCCGTCTCTAGTTTGACTTCATCAATAGTATTGTTTAAATTTACTATCGAGTCATTCTTCATTAAGTTGCAATCTTTAATTAAAATTTTCATAGTCAAGATGATTAACGTCATCTATAAATTTAGATCCTTCATTCTTTCTAATATCTTTCTAATCCAAACATGAAAAATAGCAATCTTACAAAGTCACAATACTCATAAATTCATCCTCTCAACTATAGTTCATTTTGAATTATAGTAGTAACTCCAGTACAAAAGGTCTACTAATTATCTATCTTTCATATTCTGGGTTTAGATAGTTGAGTGAAAATGAAGGTCCATAAATAAGTCTTATAATCCATCCTCACTAAGTAACTGCATGGAGCTGCTTATTACAAGGGCTACGAAAAGATCATATGCAATAGGAACATTGATCGGGTCAAAAAGTTATTGGTGGATCTTTGGCGTCTATCATATGACTAAGAGAGAGACTTACATCCGGCACCCGCACCACGTGACAGTGCGGCTGCCCAATTAGTGCTCAAGCAGGGGGTTATTTTGAATATTTCACATTAACAATCAAAGACAGTTTCAAAAAAGAGAGAAAAAATTCTTTCTTTTGATTGGAGGGCCCCTATGCAAGAATTTCTCTATGACTAATATGAAAGACTCAGAAGAAGCTTCAACAGGTGCGACTACTCCAGTCTCTCATCTATTTTCACTCCGTAGTCTGTGTTGGAAGTAAGAAGGTAACAAAAATTGTTAATGTTGCATAGTGACTCAGTGAGTGACATAACTTATAGTTTTAGTGCGTAAAAGTACTCGCCTTCAAATCATTAATCTTAAATTAAAATATTTTTCTCAAATTAAAATAATTAAAATAACCAGTAACATGAACCACGCTCCTCATTCCCTCAACTTTGTGCACAATGGCGATCGCCCACAAAAACATAAATGGTGTAAATATCCATTTTAATTGGAAAACGCGACAAACCAAGTGGGATAAGGAAACTACCCAACATTCCAACAATGGTGGTAGGACATTTTTTCAGTCACCTACCTAATCAAATAATTCATGGAAAAAAACGAAAAGATCTTGAATTGGAGTTCTACCAACCCCCACGGCAAATTATCAAAGAAACCCATCTAATTATCTAGTTCAGACCGAAGGCTATTGTGGTTGAAATGTTAGTACAAATGTTAGGTGCCAGAAATATTTAGCCTTTTAAAACCCCCACCAAGCAATTTCAAAGCCCACCAGATACACACAAAAATAAAAAAAAAACCAGACAGACACACACACAGAGAGTGAAAAGGGAGAGGAGACAGCTTATCTTTCCAAGGCTTCATCCCTCAACTCTCACTCAAACGCTAGCAAAAATGGACCCCAATTCCCAAATCGCAGAGAACCCAGAATCATCAGAGGAGCAACAGCAACAGCAGCAAAACCCACTAGCCCTCCTCCTCCCTTCTTCTTCTTCTTCTTCTCCATTCGCCACCGCTTCACTCTCACTCTCCCTGGCCTCGATCCTTCCCACCCACTTTTTCCAACAACCCAAAGTGGCCACCCTCTTCTCCTCCCAGCCCACCAAGGCCAAAATCCCCACCCAGGCCTCCTCCCTCGCCCACCTCTCCCTCTCCGCCTCCGCCAATGTCGCCACCCCCTCCAAGCTCTCCTTCAAGTCCACCATCTCCGCCAACCCCCTCCAGAACCCCCTCACTCTCGGCCCCCGCCGCCCCCTCGACCCCAACAACGGGGCCGGAATTCGTCGAGCTTCCATCGTCTGGTTCCGCAACGACCTCCGCGTCCACGACAACGAGTGCCTCAACTCCGCCAACAACGAGTCCATGTCCGTCTTGCCCGTCTACTGCTTCGACCCGCGAGACTACGGCAAGTCGTCTTCCGGCTTCGACAAGACCGGCCCATTCCGGGCCCAGTTCCTCGTCGAGTCCGTCTCCGACCTGAGGAAGAATCTCCAGGCCAGAGGCTCTGATCTGGTCGTCAGAATCGGCAAGCCCGAGACGGTCCTTGTCGAGCTGGCCAAGACTATTGGGGCCGATGCAATCTATGCACACAGGGAGGTTTCTCATGATGAGGTCAAGTCTGAGGAGAGGATTGAGTCTGCTATGAAGGATGAGAATGTTGAGGTTAAGTACTTCTGGGGAAGCACTTTGTACCATATGGAGGACTTGCCCTTTAAGCTGGAGGACATGCCCACGAACTATGGTGGGTTCAGAGAGAAGGTGAAGGGGTTGGAGGTGAGGAAGACCATTGAGGCTTTGGAGCAGATGAAGGGGATGCCGTCTCGCGGCGATGTGGAGCCTGGGGATGTTCCTTCATTGATGGATTTGGGTCTCAACCCATCTGCTTCCATGGCTCAGGTTTGTGTTTTTTTTTTTTTTTTTGTTCGTTCTTGTGAATGCTTATATATTATATCTATTGGTTTTATTGGTGTAGTTTCCATCGAAAGTGTTTTTTTTTTTTTTTTTCGGACGGACTGTTCTATGGAAGTAGATTGTTTATTTGAGAGTTTAGATGGAAATGAACGATCTGTTACAGCAGGGTAAAACAAAGAGTAAAGATAGGAGTTGAGCAAGCTTATGGAATCCCAAATGCTGAAACAGATATATGAGCATTGCAGTTGTAGTTGTAGTTGGTTATCATGATCTGGTGCTTCAGTGTCTAGTTCTAGCTGTTTTTCACTTGATCATTATTGGTTTGTTACTCATATACTTGTTCATTGAGTTAGTTTCGAATATGTATTAAAGTAAGAAGGACTACTATCAAACAAATCTTATGTTGTTCTTTGACACTGCTCCTCCCTAAAACTTGTACATTCCTAGGCTCCTCTGCTTGTCTTGTAAATTTGTATAGCTGAATGAATGGTTGATAATGGGATTCCAACACTACTAATGCTAGCAGTTAGATCTGCTTTCATTCCTGTCATTTCTTACCATGGAAATTGGTGTTGACACATGGATTTGCTAGCTTCCCATTTTGTTACTTCTAAGAAATGGACTTTTTTTTACTTGCTGCCGGGGTAAATTGACAATGTTATCATCTACTATTATGTAGGATGGGAAGCCAGGTGCTGCTTCTATGGTGGGAGGAGAAGCTGAAGCCCTGGAGAGGCTTAAGAAGTTTGCAGCTGAGTGCCAAGCACAACCTCCCAAGGGAAGCAAAGACGGAAGTCAGAATAGCATTTATGGTGCAAACTTTTCATGCAAAATCTCACCATGGCTGGCCATGGGATGCCTCTCTCCCCGCAGTATGTTTGATGAGCTAAAGAAAACTGCTAGCAGGTGAGCATATCCTTTCTTGCCGTTGATATTATAGCTTCTAAACTCTGTATTAGAATGTCCGTCTCACTGTCAAATTAATATTGTGATTGATAGATCTGTTTCTGCATCCTCAAGCCCGGATGATGGTGGCAGCGGAACAAACTGGTTAATGTTTGAGTTACTGTGGAGGGATTTCTTCAGGTAAATTGACAGAGCAGGGATTTCTATGTATCTTCCTTTTCAATATTTAGCACTACTTGATTGGACATATGCATCCTATACCCTAATTTAGTTTGGAATTAAACATTATCAAGGCTGCCTGTGATGCTAAAAGTTTAGTTGGAACCTTGAAACTTGAAGATGTTCACGCAATGCACTAATATTTTGTTTAATTCCCAAATGCAGATTTGTTACCAAGAAATACAGTGCTGGAAAGAAACAGCTTGATGCTGCTCCAGCAACAGCATGCACGGGTGCACTTGCCTAAGCAAGAATGTAGCTCGGTCGTTAAAATATTGAGATATCGGTTACTTTCATCACCTTATTTAAGTTTTCAAGATGTAGCGGTTAGATGTTGTAGGGTTCCTCCAAAAGAGTTGTTACATGTTGGACTTTGTTTTCATGCCAAATAAGATGGTTGAATATGGTGTTTTGCCTCATGCTTAATATGTGCTCTTGTGAATAACAGATCTTCTTCTGCTTTTTATCACTGGTTTGTTACCTTTTTGTATTCAAACAAGTCTAATTGCACCAACAAGACCCTCAGTGAAAAAAGAAGAAGAAAAAAGACTTAACATTTTAGACACATTTATGCTTGACCCGTCTGGCAGCTAAATAAATTCTTTCTTGAACGGTGCTGTACAACCGTACAAGAGTCTCATGGGTATTGTTTCCACTAGAATGAAGAGTGAAGGGTTGTTGGATTTTCTTAGGGCTGCCACTTGGTTTGATAATTACCAAACCGACTGAATATCAATCGATACTTTACGTTTGGTAAATCGATTTTTTGGTAACCGAGACCGATAAAACCGAAATCGAAAATTATTAAAAAAGTTGGTTTGGTTTTGATAAATACTAAATACCAAATTTACTGATTATTTAAATATTAGCTTTATATACTATGGTTTTCAATACTATTAAGAAATAAACATAAAAATTTTCATAATAGTATGAACATTACTCAATATATATATTACATTAATAGTACATGTATTTTAAGTAACCTAGTCCAAGATGGTTAAATGACCTATTTTTATTGAAAATCGATAAAATTTGATGTAATATATACAAAAGAAAGCTATGATTAGTAGATGAATATGAAGTTTACGGCTATAAATTTGAAAAACCTAATTTTGTTCATTCTAATTTATATTACAAAGAATTAGTTGTTCTAAAGTTGGTAATACCAAAAACCGAAATACCAAATTTGGTAGATATGATTAAAAACCAAAAATTTTGGTTGGTAATTGGTAGTTAAATTTTGAAACCGAAAGCTTTGGTTTTGAAATTGGTAATATCTATAACTGATTCGAATAGACCGAGTGACAGCCCTAGATTTTCCCTTGTTTTTTTTGGTGAACGGGTCGTTGGACCTTTCCTTCTAACATGATGAAGATACCTTTCACTGATATAGGGCGAACACGTATACGTATAAATTATAGCGAATCCCGTACCGGTACGGGATGAGGATTCAATATGATTTGGATACCCGCATCCAAGTATAGGTACACGTTTGTATATGTTTTAGATACCTTTTTTTTATATATTTTTTGTAATTATAAGGGATACTTGGGGGTATGTTAGACTTCCTCATCCTAAAGAATAGAAAGAAAGAAAATTTAAAAAAAGGAAAGAGGATAAACCTAATTCCATTATAATTCTTATCTAAGTCCCCTGTTTTTCTCCTTCTATTTGTGTTTCTGTTTTATCTTATTGTTATGTTTGTTTTGTATTCTGTTTCATCTTTTGACTCTTCTCTTATTGTATGTTAGAACAAAACACACCGGATGGGTGTAAATATATTGTTAAATAAATATGAGAAAACATTTTTCAAAAAAAAAAAAGGGGAGTTTCTACTGATAGTGAGAAATTTTTTCATAGGTGAAATGCACATAGTGGGAAGTTACTTGCAGAGGAGTGATATTTTTTCTTTACTTTTTCCAGTTTTGATTTTGTTATTTACCTTCTTCTCCCTTAATTATTAAATATAATTTCAAATTAATACATGATGTAAGGATCTATATGTAATTTCACGCTCACTTTGACTAACAAAACACATTCTCTTAATAATAGTATAGATAAATAATTAATAAATATTTATTTATTCACCGTAAGTTAAAATATTTAAGATTTACTATTTTTGTGTATCGCACTATACTCTATCCGCATAGAGGTATCGGTGCTTCTTATTACAATTAGCTTTACCTCCAAAGTTGTTTGAGGCATCAATGGAGAAGGCATGATCTTTACTTAGAATATGATTCTACTCCCAAGTTTTTATCTCCGAGTCGAGTCTAATAATTGAAACTTTTGGTGTTGATTATCGAAAGCTCTTTTTTTTTCGAACAGAAGATTCATCCATATAAAGATAACGAATCCAAACTTAATAACAGCATCTATTAAGCAAACATACAAGAATTACATCAAAACTCCAGCATGTATAGCACCAAGAAACATAGAAGCATAGGCTCACTTATTTACCATGACAAATGACTAAGAATTTAAGCAAAACAAACGCTGGAATAAAGCCTCCATTTCAACGTAACCTCCTTGCTTCCCTTTCAGACTCAAGCAAGGTAAGGATATCCCCCTCCCTCACTGGTCCTTTGACATTCCTCATGATGTGCCGATTGTGATCGTCCACAAACTTGACTTTAACCTGAGTCACCTGTCCTCGGGATCCAGTCCGACCCACAACTTTCACAACAAGAGCATGCTTCACTGAGGATTCCATCCTCCGATCCACCAAACTGTACTGCACCAAGGCAGAGAGAGTTGAGAGGTCTCTGTGTGCCGCAGAATGAATGAATCAAACAAACAAGAGGAAGTGATTATATGCAATAGGGTTACTATATACATATAGTGAGAAATTATTGAATGACCTATAGCCGTAAATTAACTAATGTGCTTAAACAAAACAACATTTTCCTTCAAAACAGTAAAAAAATGACTTTCAAATCTCTGAAATCGGGGGAATTAGTTTCAAAAATTTCATCTACTTTTAAGTCAAAACAGTAACAAAGTAACTTTTACATCTCCGAAAATCGGGGGAATTAGTTTCAAAAATTTATCTACTCTTTTCTTTTTGAACATTTCTTCAAGAATTCTCAAAAAAAAAAAAAAAAAAAAAAAGACATTTCTTCAAGAAAATCGAGCTTGCGGGCCCTTAAAAGTTGAAATCTCCTAATATCTGACAGTATAAATACCAACTATTTAAGTTTTCTCCAATATTTTATACTTGTTGATCTAAATATATAATATAGATCAGTGTTGCATAAGCTGAAACATATGAAAAGACTGAAAGAAAACTTGTCTAAGAAAAAAGGTAACAACACTCCATAATCTTCTTCTTTATACCACTATGTCCTATACAAATTTAAAGATATGTCATTGTTTGGATCCTCATATATCCATAAATTGTTTAGTATGAATGACGATGAATATAAACCACTGTAGCATGAGTAGTCACAAAAGATAAATTTATTAACTTGGCTCAGAACGATCATGCATATTAATTTGGTGAACAACTGAATTTCATGAATTTTCTTTTCTCAAACTCGCCCCCCAACCCCCACACACAAAAAGACTTGAATTTTGCTTCATAATTTTTCTGGTTGACTTTACTCAATACTGACATAAACCATGGACTTGCCTGCCTCAGGCTCATTGCGAAGAACATTAAGTTATATTACTGGACCATTAGCATTGTTCGATACCTTGGAACCTAATTGAGTCCCTAATGGCTATTAAGTAATACTTTATACGCCCGAATCGGAATTGAGGTCTTTGAGGAATTCTAAAGGAAATTGATTCTGAATAAAATTGCTGTAAAGGAGTTTATCAGTTTATGGCAGTGTTTCAGATCGATATTTATTAAAAGCTTTTGCTTGTTAGAGCATATGCCTGTTTTTCTTCTGTTTTGCTAATGTATATAGTTGTATATATACAATACCCGTGTCCTTCCTAGGAGATTAGGATATAATAATATTGCGGCCTGGAAAGAAATATGACAATGCTGACATGATCGATATTGTCTAACTTGTTGGTGAATGAGATTTACTTGCTGGCCATCAGGCCATGGCTAACAGTGGTACAAAACAGGAAGATTAAGATCTGTTATTCATGTGCAACCATATTCAGCGATATCTCAACAGATTGCGAGTTGGCAGTGTACGTAAACCCCTCTTACAACAGCCAATGGGGGTTGGTAGGATTGGCGAGGCTTGGGCTTGAGTGGAACCCCCACTCAAGTTCAAACCCCAACAATCTCAAAAGTTTCTATTGGTAGGTAATCGGGTTAACACTTGTGTACTCACCATTGAGGAATACAGTGGGGGCTCATGAGTCCACCAGTACGCTGATAAGCAAAATTGAGCAATACCGGTCCAGTGCGGCCATCGGCGGATGCCTACGAGTTTTTCAAGGTGGGAAATCTTAGGACCAGTGGGGTCTGTCTATTCTCATAATCTGGGTTAGGATCCCCAACTTTTTATTGGGCTTACTATTCACTACCAAACCCATCCTTATGACCCGTTTTGAATTTATGCAAGGCAATTCTCAAGCTTGAAATGAATGAAGTTTAGTTTTTTATTTTCTATGCAATTTCCATTTCTTAGTTTAGGGTTGTAATAATCTGCATGCAGTCAGCTGTTGGATTGGAAGTTGAACACTTTCATCGCGGGTCTTGATGGTGGTTCAACGGGTTGGGGAGCTACCTCTATTTTTTTTTTTTTTTTTTTTTTTTGCAATCGTTCAATTTTTCTTATACCCTGTCGAAATATATGCAATTCGGCTTCATTGTAGTCTGAAGTCTCAACAGAAGGAGGAAATTTTACCCAAGAACAAAAGTTCTGCTCCCCAAATCCCTCACCTCTGATTCCCACCAGTTGCCATTACTAAACCTAAACGGGGCCTGCCGTGGCTAGTGGCTTAGACCCCAAAACCAGCAATAAGTCGTCGGCTGATTCCACCAAATATACTATGTCACTGAAACAGCTACAAGTCATCGTCATATCTCCTCCTTTGCAACAACCCTCATCTTTATTTGCTTAGAGTCTTGAATGTCCAAAGCTAAAACACTGCCGGAATTGGCCAAGATGTAAAATCGACCCTGATAATAAGTTATATCTCGGTACGATATGCTTTCTTGTACTAGGGTCCGTTCATCTCCACAAAATACACATAATATTCCACAACTAGCCAGAACCATGACTACATTATCCAATGGTGGAACGTTATAGGAGTCGGAGATAGCCCTGGCTCCCAAAATTGATTTAAAATATGACGTGGCTGAAGATTATTTTAGAAAATTGAAAATAATTAAGATATGGCCCTCACACTCTCTTAAAGTGCATTTTTCTGTGTTTTGTGAAAGGCAAAATATTAATAAATTCCTCATTGTTGAGTCTAATTACTTCTGACCGTTGTAAAATAAACATAAAAGAATTTGAGAGAGAGAGAGTTTAAATGTAGAGAATGGAGTGTCTCTATTCATCTCACTATGAGGAGATTTATATAGGAGTACATGATCTACACAAAAAGATAACGTTTAATAGTAACGTCATTTACTTCTACATACAATTCTATCAATCAACAATCTATAGGGATAGACACCTATTACTCAACATCTATTTACATGATTTATCCATAATTATTTACAACACTAACCTCGTTATTAGTGTTTTAGAGAAATAAATTTTTAAAAAGAAAACATTAATACATATTTTAATATGTATATTCTTAGGAAAATAGTAAATTTTTTTTAGTTAATTTTTCTTAAATAATAATTATATTATTTTTTGGCCCCTCCAAAAACGACTCTCAAGTTACGCCACTGAGTGACTGAGGTTATCTAATGAGGAAGGATTTGACGACAAGACAATCTTCATTACTGGATGATAGCTATGATCGTTCTGTAACGCTCCCAGGTCAATAACTTTGTTACTCCAAAAAGGATTCAATAGGTACGTTTATTTCCAAATCTTCATATAAATCTCTTTTTTGATGAGGATGTATAGTGATTAGCCATCCCAAAGAGAATAACACCACTTTTCTTTAGCTTCTGGCGAATAAAAAAACCTGTAAATCCAATCTCTCTGTATAAAAGAAGAAATACTTGAGGTAAATGTAACATACTGAACAATAATGAAACTAGAAAGCAGTAGCCAACAAGTCCAAGGAAACACCATCAAGCTATGTATATTCTGTATTATCAAACTAAGAAACATTATAAGTTTGTTTCTACAATCAAAAGAGTATCATAAGACTAGGAAGATGAAGGGGGTGGGTACATTTGATAACATGCCTTGAACAGCATAATACATTTGTAATCATACAAGTGATACAACAATGATACACTGTAAGGGTTTTTGTTTACATTCTACTTTCACTCAATCATAACTAATCGAAGAGGGTAAAGAAACACCAGAAACAATATTGCGGTCCAAAAAATTGAATGTATGAAAAAAAAAATCTCTTATATGATGCCAGAAACTTTGAGAGAAGACAGCACGACAAAAATTATCCAAAGCAACATGAAAAACACAAAGGTAATCCATGCCCAAAGCTTTGGCCCTCCAAGCTCTGCACCCAATCTTAGACGCCTAATTACCAGAACTGAAATGCAGCCTGCTGAGGTTGCAAAAAATACAAGCAATGAGAAGCTAAGACCCGCTGCATTCTCAATCCGCAGTGGTTCTTTATATACAAAATAATTGTATGCAGTGTCAATCAGCCATGGAAAACCGATGCCAACATATATATTCACTGCATTGCTACAAAATAACATGAATAAACAGGAAAGTAAGTTCAGGTCCTGACATTCCATAATGCTCATACAAAAAGATGGTATTAACTATTAACTGAAAATTCAAATAATTTTTATCTTCAAGTGTATTGCTAAATATATTACTTCCAGACCAAAAATACTTGATGTAACAAAATCTAAAATTAAATTGGAGCTTTAAGAGTACACCTGCAAGTGATGTTTGCAACGGCTGAGTCAGCTGTCAACTGACGTTCAGCGGCAATCTTACTTGCAACTAAATCTGGCCCCGAAGTTCCACTTGCTAATGCAGTAAATGCTATGACATAAGGATTTATTCCTGAAATAGTATAAGTACAAAACTTTAGTAGTCTGACTTAGATCATGAACAATATAATCACAATCATCCACAAGTTATGGCACAAAAAGATACCTGTGACACAACTTATGAGATCAGTGAGTTGTGTTACAATGTAAGCTATCGCACTGATAAAGATTAGGGAACAAATGAAGGCAACCCAGCCATGAGCAATGTTATAAGGAGGAACAAATGCAAATAATAGTCTGCAGGGAGCAAGAAGTAATTGCCAGAAAATTCTTGCCATTCTCAAATAGAAGTTTTTCACTTTTCTTGATTCTGTGCTTTCGAGCTGTTCACGAAAAAGAAATCACCACAAACATGAACCACCTATCTTGATACCAAACAATATAAAGTGTATACAATACAATACCTTGACTGCGTCTACAAATTGTTGCCTCCAAAGTGTAAAAACTGGATGATCTTCTGACACCATTTTCTCTTGAGAATCCTGTAATGAGGAATTAGAGTATTCAGGAGTTCGTCAATTCCTGAGACTTTTTTATACACTGGAACTGCAAAGTGAGGTCGCGATATTGGGAAATTTTGAATTTAAAAGTTCACATAAAGATACTGAACTAGTAGAAATCTCCTGAAAATTTTTTTGACCAAGACATTCATCATTATATTAAGGAACTACAGATAAGTACCTACACCATTTCCTGTCTCTGAATGTATGGAGAAAATATCAACAACGCCTCTGTTTTCATCTTCGCCAATATGAAGTATTTCAGAATAATCATCACAGAGACCACTATCAAGCTTGCATGCAACAGGCTCAGCTGGCACCCAGTCCTCTGGTCTCTCACTTCTTGGCCTTGGGACATACAACAAGAAATAAAGGCAGACTATTGAGAAAAAATATTAAACCTATGTTTTATTGATTTCAGCCAAGAAAAGTAACAAAGACCAGAAATTTAAGATGTTAAATATCAAAGAAAAAGAGAAACACATACAAAGGAAGAGAAAAGTAGGGCCACTGCTTGTCTTGAGCATAAGCATGTATCAGCAGTAACCCGTATTGTAGTACTGTCAATAAGGCCTCCCATAGTGTAATCACGTTTGGTGTCCACACCTGCGGCATTAACTATTTAGTAGAGCACTTCACCAGAGTTCTAAATACAGTAAATCATGTCATAACCCAAAACTGGATTATTTGGGTTTTTTTTAACCATAAAGTCCATAAAAGAAATATCATCCATCAATGGCTATAAAACATTTTGTGTATTGAATGGGATCCTGTTCTTGCAATGGATGTCTACCATAAATTGGTTTCATGATGACCAACAAGCCATCAACAGAATTAATTTGACATTTCCAAAAAAACATGAGAGCGTGTGGTTCACCAGTATATTCTACGTCAGAAAATTTAGGGTCTAAATGAAAATCCTCATCTTCTTTGTTCAGGGAGGAAAAAAAAAGGTTTTCAGGGTTAACCAAATATTGTAGTTACCGTAAGATTACTTGAAATTACCTCTAGAATTATATATAACCAAATATATGCCCAGAAAGACCAAAAGAGCTCAACCAGCCAGACTCCTATATCAGCAATCTTTTTCAGCTCTCCAGCTTTAGGAACTACAACACAAACAGCATGGATGGGGAAAAGGTCGAATGCAGCAGAACCAACTAGTGTTCCAGGACCCAAACCTATAAACAAGAGAAATAGAAGAATATTATCAACTGTAATCATAAATTGATGTTTTGAACCTAAATTTATGTGGAAAGAAAAGAAAATTTGAGAAATCATTGCAGATATACGATGCAGTATTAATCAAAAGGGACTGAGGGAGAAAGCACAGTTCCTGTAGTAATTATTATTATCAACATTTCAGTTCATTCCACTGTTGACTCCATTTACTAGATAGGTTTTGGCTGATCATGCTCCTTGGGAACAATGAAATGCACTTCTCTTTATACATATGTAATTATTTTCACATTTTGGGAATTTGAGATATGAATAAAAATTTTATTTTGTTTATAAAAATATATCACATCCAGTCTGAGACTTCATGACAATTTAATTGGTGGATAAATTGCAACACTCCACTTAAAACGTTGATACAAAAATTGACCTTTGTTTCCTCATTCTATCACCTTCTAGAGAAAACAAACTAAAAAGTTCTCAGAGGCCACAACAAAACTCCATATCATTTTGTATCCCACCTACTGCCTTTATTGAGCACATGAAGTTTGAGACAGATGCTACTAAAATCCTCATGATTTGTCTAGTGTATCTAAATGTGTGTACAATTTGATGCATGCTATGAAGATATAACATACTGAAAGTACAGATAACAAACAAAATAGACAGTATTTTGTGATGCTAATGTGACAGCTAGAAAACAAATCCACGTTGATGCATCAGGAAAATGGACTGAATAACAGGCAATGAACCAAAATCTCAAAATGAAAAGACCCTATATATGTTATTCAGTGAGTTTTCTAATTAAAAAACAAACCTCCAGCATACAGGCTTCCAATGTTTCGTATAGCATCGATAGTGGCTAATGATATTGTTAAAACCGTAATGCTCATTGGAGTGTTCTAAACTATTCCCAAATTAACTAGATTAATCTAGAAACATCTTGTAATTGAGAAGTTGTAGAAAAGTCTAGAAAGAAGTGGATATTTATGAGCTAAAGTCCGTGGAGATGGAGATAATCATGTGAATGTCGGTGAACTAGCAAAAATGTCGGTTAATCATATCCATATATGTCTGCATGATGTACTCTTCTAATTAATGAAACAATTAACAAAAGCTCCTCTATTAAACAAAAGCTCTCATGTTCTCAATACGAATACCTCCTCTGTTTTAACTCAAAAACATCTCCTCTCTCCTCAACAATCCTACATTTTGTTCCAAATCTCAAAGTACTAAACACATTGTCCTAGTCCACTACTCCTAAAGCTTCCGCACCAAATTATAACAGTGGTATCAAAGCCACAAATTCTAACAGATATTTGAGGAACGCTGGTCCCAAAGGCCAGCAGGCTAATTTCTGCATTTGTGAAATTCCACACTTTCTCATGCCTAATAACTTGATCACCGGAGACCACCTTCCTCGTGTGGCTCACAACACTCTCCATGGACCCGAAAAAACGAGCAGTAATTGCTGATAATCCAAGGAAACAGTAAGCAAGACCAAGAACATATAAGAATGCCCTGACACCCGGACACCACTCCCGAGGGCAGCTTCACTCTCAAAAATCAAGTAGCTTCCACATGTTTCCAGCCCAATTATGCTGGAATGTCCAGGCATTCTTCCTGGCCCTAATTTGCTCAAACTGCTTAGAGCTCAGAATTTAAACGAAAGTAGCAGGACCTGATAATCATGAGAAACTTGGTGAAAATTTTAGCTCAATATCAATGAGTCCATCAGAAAATACGAGCAACCTGAGAGTCGCCGGCGCCGTGACAGACGCCGGAATGGCTGCGGCTAGTGACGAAAGCGGCAACCCGGGTCTCAATTCCGAGAAGTGTAGAGAGAGCTTGGGATTAGGCAAACGTGCATGGATTGGATTGGAAGGTCTAAACTTTCTTCCCTGTGATTCGATTTAATAATTGTTGCACTAAATCATTCTCTGGAACTCTGCCCAGGTCCCAGTGAAGTGTGTGACGAGTGGTGTTGGGCGGTGGAAATTTCATATCAATGTGATTCATGTGGCTTCGTTTTCTTTGCTTGCCAAAAGATTAAGAAAATATTTTTTTTTAATCTCTGTCGACCAATCAGGGACAGAATTGAGACACAGAAATCTGAGATAGCTGATTTCATCCCTCGAATAACAAGTCATTCCTCCAATTTAAGTTGTGATCTTAATCTTCTAGTTCATAACATGCCTCGCTTGTATTTCCCACAAACCTCTTATCATAAGTCTCATCATAATCTCATCGAGCATCATGTATATCTCTCGAGTTTCTGGGTGAGAATCATCCCCCACAAAAAATTCGTGAAGGACACCTCCCACCTCGACCAAACTACATCCGGAAAGTACTTTCTTGATCCCCCGTAAGATCTCTCACACGTCTTACTTCACTCCATTTCCCCATTTTTGCACACACATTCGATAAAAGTACACATGCAGCAACTGTCTTTGGGAATCGGGATCCAGTCCGACCCACAACTTTCACGACAAAAGCATGTTACACTGTGGATTCCATTCTCCGATCCACCAAATTGTAATGCACCAAGGCAGAGAGAGTTGACATGTCTCTGATTGCGGTAGAATGAATGAATCATACAAAGAGGAGAAACTGATTGTATGCAGTAGGGTTAATAGATATTACGGAACGACCCATAGCCGTAGACATTCAGCGATATCTCAACATTTGGACGACCAAGTTGGCAGTGTAGACCCTCTTGACTAATAGTTTTTTTGTTGTACTTTTTTTTTTTTTTTGGGTTAGTCTAGCAAAGTTAAATCACAAACCAAAATAATCCCAAATGAGAGTGTGCAAAACCTCTTGAGCTAATTAGAATTAATGATATCAAGGACAAGTAATAACCTTCTCCAAGTACCGATTGCATCACAACAGCTTTTGAGCTGCGCAATAGCATGTAACATGCAGCTTCGAATGCAAAACATTTGTGATTATATCACGGAAAAATAAAAGCCTTTTTTCTACAAAGGAAAAAAAAAAAAAAAAGCCTAATTCCCAAAAGTTGGTGTTCTTTTTCTTCTCTACTCTTGGACATTAAAAGGTTGTGGTAAGATAATATTTTCCACATGAAAACTTGATTGAATCCACAAATCTGATCGTAGAAACCCACAGGCCTTTCGTTTAGTTTTTCTGTCTTTCGTGGAAAAAATCCCCCTCAACAGAGAGAAGGAAGAATTTTACCCAAGGACAAAGTTCTCCACCCCAAATCTCTTACCTCTTATCGAGTGACACTTTGAAAACTCTAAATCGGGGTCTGCCTGGGCTTGGACCCCAAAAATCACACCAATAAGTCACCAGCTGATTCCACCAAATATATTTCGTTACTAAAATCGCAAGACATCGTGATATCTCGTCCTTCCCTTGTAACAACTCTCATCTTTATTTGCTTCGAGTCTAGAAGGTCCAAAGCTAAAACAGTGCCAGAATCGGTCAAGACGTAAAATCGACCCTGCCGGTACGATGTGCTTTCTTGTAACAGGGTCCATTCATCTCCACAAAATACAGACTGTTCCACAACTGGCCAGAACCATGACTACGTTATCTAATGAGGAAGAAGGACTTGACGACAAGACAATCTTCATTACTGAATGATAGCTTTGATCGAAGTTCTATAAAGCTCCCCGGTCAATAACTTCGTCACTTCTAATAGGATTCAAAAGGTTTATTTCCAAATCTTCAGATAGATCTCTTTTTGATGAGGATATATAGTCATTAGCCATCCCAAAGAGAATAACACCACTTTTCTTTAGCTTCTCTCAAATAAAAAAACCTGTAAATCTCAACTTTCTTTACAAAGAAGAAAAACTTGAAGGTAAATATATGTAACATACTGAACAATAATGAAACTAGCCGTAGCAGCCAACTAGTACAAGGAAACACCATCAAGCTATGTATATTCTGTATTATCAAACTAAGAATTCAAACAGTATCATAAGACTAGGAAGATGAAGGGGGTGGGTACATTTGATAACATATCTCGGACAGCATATTCCATTTGTAATCATACAACAATGCTACACTGTAAGGGTTTTTGTTTACATCATAACTAATTGAAGCGGGTAAGGAAGCACTCGAAACAATATTGGAGTACAAAAAATACAAGGGAAAAAAAAAATCTCTTATATGATGCCAGAAACTTTGAGAGAAGACAGCACAACAAAAATTGTCCAAAGCAACATGAAAAACACAAAGGTAATCCACGCCCATAGTTTTGGCCCTCCGAGCTCTGCACCCAGTGTTATACGCCTAATTACCAGAACTGCAATGCAGCCTACTGAGGTTGCGAAAAATACAAGCAATGAGAAGCTAAGACCCGCTGCATTCTCAATCCGCAGTGGTTCTTTATATACAAAATAATTGTATGCTGTGTTGATCAGCCATGGAAAACCGATTCCAACATATATATTCACCGAATTGCTACAAAATAACATGAATAAACAGGAAAGTACGTTCAGGTCCTGACATTCCATAATGCTCATACAAAAAGATGGTATTAAGTAGCTGAAAATTCAAATAATTTTGATCTTCAAGTGTGTTACTAAATGTATTACATCCAGACCAAAAATACTTGATGTAACAAAGTCTAAAATTAAAATGGAGCTTTAAGAGTAAACCTGCAAGTGATGTTTGCAATGGCAGAGTCAGCTGTCAACTGACGTTCAGCGGCAATCTTACTTGCAACTAAATCTGGCCACGAAGTTCCACTTGCTAATGCAGTAAATGCTATGACATAAGGATTTATTCCTGAAATAGTATAAGTACAAAACTTTAGTAGTCTGACTTAGATCATGAACAATATAATCACAATCATCCACAAGTTATGGCACAAAAAGATACCTGTGACACAACTTATGAGATCAGTGAGTTGTGTTACAATGTAAGCTATCGCACTGATGAAAATTAAGGAACAAATGAAGGCAACCCAGCCATGAGCAATGTTATAAGGAGGAACAAATGCAAATAATAGTCTCCAGGGAGCAAGAAGTAATTGCCAGAAAATTCTTGCCAGTCGCAAACAGAAATTGTTCAGTTTTCTTGATTCTGTGCTTTCGAGCTGTTCAGAAAAAAGAAATCACCCCAAACATAAACCACCTATCTTGATACCAAACTATTTAAAGAGTATACAATACAATACCTTGACTGCGTCTACAAATTGTTGCCTCCAAAGTATAAAAACCGGATGATCTTCTGAAACCTTTTTCTCTTGACAATCCTTATTAGAGGACTCAGGAGTTTCGTCAATTCCAGAGACTTTTTGATACACTGGAACTGCAAAGTGAGGTCTCGATATTGAGAAATTTTTATTTTAAAAGTGGACATAAAGATACTGAAATAGTGGAAATCTCCTGAAGAATTTTTGACCCAACACATTCATCATTATATTAAGGAACTACAGATAAGTACCTACACCATTTCCTGTCTCTGAATGTATGGAGAAAATATCAACAACGCCTCTGTTTTCATCTTCTCCAACATGAAGTATTTCAGAATACTCATCACAGGGACCACTATCAAGCTTGCATGCAACAGGCTCAGCTGGCACCCAGTCCTCTGGTCTCTCACTTCTTGGCCTTGGGACATACAACAAGAAATGAAGGCAGACTACTATGTTTTATTGATTTCAGCTCAGAAAAGAACAAAGACCAGAAATTTAAGATGTTAAATATCAAAGAAAAAGAGAAACACATACAAAGGAAGAGAAAAGTAGGGCCACTGCTTGTCTTGAGCATAAGCATGTATCAGCAGTAACCCGTATTGTAGTACTGTCAATAAGGCCTCCCATAGTGTAATCACGTTCGGTGTCCACACCTGCAGCATTAACTATTTAGTAGAGCATTTCACCAGAGTTGTAAACACAGTAAATCATAAGTAATAACCCAAATCTGGATCATTTGGGTTTATTTAATCATAAAGTCCATAAAAGCAATTTATCCACCAATGGCTATAAACATTTTGTGTATTGAATGGAATGCTGATCATGCCAAGGATGTCGACCCTAAATTGGTTTCATGATGACCAACAAGCCATCAACAGAATCAATTTGAGATTTCCAAAAAAAAAATAAAAACATGAGAGCATATGATTCACCAGTATATTCTACATCAGTAAATTTAGGGTCTAAATGAAAATCCTCATCTTCTTTGTTCAGGGAGGAAAAAATAGTTTTCATGGTTAACCAAATGTAAAAGTTACCATAAGATTCCTTGAAATTACCTCTAGAATTATATATAACCAAATATATGCCCAGAAAGACCAAAAGAGCTCAACCAGCCAGACTCCTATATCAGCAATCTTTTTCAGCTCTCCAGCTTTAGGAACTACAACACAAACAGCATGGATGGGGAAAAGGTCGAATGCAGCAGAACCAACTAGTGTTCCAGGACCCAAACCTGTAAACAAGATAAATAGCAGGATATTATAAATTAGGATCATAAGCCGATGTTTGAAGCTAAATTTATGTGGAAAGAAAGCAAAATTGGGAATCATTGCAGATATACCATGCAGTAGTAATCAAAAGGGGCTAAGGGAGAAAACACAGTTCAAGTAATTATTATTATCAACATTTCAGTGCATTCTTCATTCTATCACCTTCTGGAGAAAAACAAACTAAAAAGTTCTCAGAGGCCACAACTCCATACTCCCTGTTATTGAACACATTAAGTTTGCGACTGATTGATTTGTCTAGTGTATCTAAATGTGTTTGATGCATGCTATGAAGATATAACATACTGCAAGTACAGATAACGAACAAAATATACAGTATTTTGTCATGCTAATGTGACAGCTAGAAAACAAATCCATGTTGATGCATCAGGAAAATGGAATGAATAACAGGGAATGAAGCCAAAATCTCGAAATCAAAAAACCCTATGTTATTCAGTGAGTTTTCTAAAAAAAACCTCCAGCATACAGGCTTCCAATGTTTCGTATAGCATCGATAGTGGCTAATGATATTTGAGGAAAGCTGGTCCCAAAGGCCAGCAGGCTAATATCTGCAATTGTGAAATTCCACACTTTCTCATGCCTAATAACTTGATCATCTGAGTAAGGATCAATAGCCACCACCTTCCGCGTGTGGTTCACAACACTCTCCATGGACCGGAAAAAACGAGCAGTAATAGCTGATAATCCAAGGAAACAGTAAGCAAGACCAAGAACATATAAGAATGCCCGGACGCCACTCCCGAGGGCAGTTTCGCTCTCGAAAATCAAGTAGCTTCCACATGTTTCCAGCCCAATTATGCTGGGAAGTCCAGGCATTCTTCCTGGTGCCAATTTGCTCAAACTACTTACAGCTCAAAATCTAAACAAAAGTAGCAGGACCTGATAAACATAAGAAACTTGGTGAAAATTTTAGCTCAATATCAATGAGTCCATCACAAAAGACATTGAAAATTTAGCTTCGAATACACAATTCTACGTTGCATTAATTATTGAGCATGATATTGAACAATGAATAACAGCTACCTATATCTATATAATCCCCAATGCCTTCGAATCGCACCGTTCTAGATCCAAAAAGCAAATTCACTCAGACACAATAATACACTGCCCCTTTTTACAGAAAGGTAAGTAAAATCTCCAAACTATTGTTGAACCACACAACTCGATAACATGAAACTGAACAAGATATCAGATATATAGGAGAAACCTGACAATCACCGGCGAGACCTGCCGGCGCCGACGGAATGCCTGCGGAACGAGACAATCTGAAAAGCGGCACAGGTCTCACGGGGTCTCAGTTCTGAGAAGAGTAGGGAGAGCTTGGGATAACGCAAACGTGCATGGATTGGATTCCAAGTTCTAGACTTTCACCTGTGATTAAATTATGGGTTGGATTCTATAATTGTTGCACTAATTCTTTGCCAAACACAGTACCAGTGGTGTTGGGGGTGGAAATTTCCCCCGGGGGTTATTGTATTTGGATGTGTGGGGGTGGAAATTTCCCTCCGGGTGGGCTGTGTTGTGTTGTGTTGTATTTAGATTTTGGTAGTATGGACTTTTTCAACTGTTCACGTACTCTTTAAGAAGTTAATAGATTGTTATTGATTTTTTAAAACCATTGATTATAGCAACAGACTTTTATTGATTAATGAAAATCTATATACTTTATTATGAATTACTTCTGCAGATTTTCTAGCATGTACAAAATATAAAAACAAAAAACAAAACTAATGCACCCAAAACACAAAACAAGATAATAACTCGTTGTCTATTCAATGTTCAAGTATCTTCTAATAGAAATTGACTCAAATGAATAATTGTTACTCTGTCTAGTTAGTTTATTCTCGTTCCTAATCTCCCAGCAACATAAAAGATACAATATAGATCATTTGATGTTTATTGTTAATTATTCTCATCAATTTTGTTTTCTCCGATTAACACATATCATAACAATATTGGTCAATGTCTTGATCTATAATCAATCAATTGAAATTCAATTGTTTAACCCTTCTTTAAACCATAATATAAATTATAAATTCAAATCGATGAGAATAATTAATAAGATAAAATTTAGTATATCATAGCAACATTGTTCAAGGTTTTAGGTGTAGACCACAATATTTGAGTTTTTGAGTTTTATAAATCATTTTTATTGCTATTAGGATTCGAATTATCACAAAAAAAAAAAATCACATTCAACAACTACAATAAACATGTTGAGTATCAAAAAATATTGATATCATAAAAGATTAGAGAAAAGACAAAAAATCAATAAAGAGAGATAATGAAGGACTAACTTATTCGCACGCAGAGAGAAGAATTTTGATAAAAAAAAAATTTATTTTTTTTTAAGAATGAACTTTGATAGACTTTTTCAAATCTTTGGTATGGAGGCTGGAAAATTATTTGAATTTGGTATGTATAATTAGCACTACAAAATCCATAATTATGCATGATTTTCTAATTCCATAAGTATGAATAATATTTTGAATACCTCTATACTTTTATTCATTTTTAAAAATCCTAATTGAATACCCCTAGAATTGATATTGGTATTGGCACGTTTACTTATTTGGAATAGAAAATAATCATGAATCGAGAACAACTGGAATGAGAGAAGAAATGAATTGGTATTGATCTTCGTAATCAAATTCCTGAGTACTCAGGAATAGATTCCTTATAAAGATGTGGAACTACACTCATTCTGATTCTTTCATATGTTAGTAAGCGCATGAATATTTTACCCAGAATCATTCCGATTCTTTTATGTGTTAGTAAACGCAGGAATATCTTTACTCCGTAATTATTCACTCTCATTCTAAGTAAGTTAACATGTCATTAGTGTAATTCACGAAATCTTTAAAAATCCTAATTAAATACATCAAGACTTTCATGGACTGTTAAAAGTCTATATTAAATACACTCAGACTTTTAAATTCCATAAATTTATTTAAAAATTCTACTAATTCCACATATAATACACCCTCCTTCATACCAATATGATTAAATTCTGGGTTATAGAATCCTTGCACTAATTCTTTGCCCAAGTCCCAGTGATTCGTGTTCTTTGCGCGGCTTAACTTAACAACGTAATTATTGCCAAAAAAAAAAAACAGAGAGAGAACTTAACAACGTCATTAGACCCAGACCAAAAAATAGAGACTGATCAGGCCTAACAACCATCCCAATCAGACAATCATGTCATGCTAAAACAAATTTAGAAAAGAAAAAAATATGTGTTTGCCTGGCAACCGGCAAGATGTGATATTTTAGGTGGTTGGGAATTGGGGTCAGCATGATTTCGACATGTCCAATAAGTCTACCCTCAAAAAGTATCTGAGGCAATGTTTTATCTTTTTGGGTGAATATCAAACTTACATGCATGTTTTATCCTGGGAGTAAAGTAAAACTGTAAAAATGAAGGTTTTACTTATAATTTACCAATAGTCTTTGCAAGAGCATAGTCCTTCCCTAAAATGGTGAAACCAGTTGCAATCTCCGATGACAATTTCTCGATCGAACTCCTGGGAAATCATCTTCATAGCATCGTGACAATCGCAGCATATCCTCAGGTTTTTTACTATTCGAATTGGGGTACCAGGACTCGTCTTCAAAAAGCACAAGGGAAGTGCCAATTTTTCGCTGTGATACAACAGAGCCAGCTCCTTTCCTTCCTCATCAAGCTGGAGCAATGCCTCGATTGTATTTCCCACGAAACCTCTCATCTTTATTCTCTTCATGATCTCATCGAGCATCATGTATACCTCTTGAGTTTCAGGGTGAGAATCATCCCCCACAAAAAATTCGTGAAGGACACCTCCCACCTCGACCAAACTACAGCCGAGAACTTTCTTGATCCCCCTTTCCTCCATAAGATCTCTCACACGTCTTACTTCACTCCATTTCCCCATTTTTGCACACACATTCGATAAAAGTACATCACTATTAGTTGGATCCAACTGAATTAGCTTGTTCAGCGCAATCTCACTTGTTTCTATGTCCCTGTGCATCCTAGCTCCACTTAGAAGAGCTCCCTACACAAGCACATCAGGCTCCATTGGCATGGATATCACCACTTTCCATGCATCTGAAATCAGCCCGGCTCTTCCATAAAGGTCGACAATGCAACCAAGTGCTGTATCAAAGGCCTACTACCAAACTCCTCATCCATCCTCCTAAAATACTCTTTACCTTCATTTACCAGACCCCCGTGAACACAAGCACAAAGAACACCGACAAAAGTCACAGCATTAGGTCTCACGCCACACTTGATCATCTCAGCAAATAATTCAAGAGACTCCATAGCATGTCCATGCATGGCGACTCCCGATATCATTGAACTCCAGGTCATCACGTCCTTATGAGGTCCCATATTATCAAAAGCCCCACTTGCTCTCTCAATACTTCCACATTTGGCATACATGTTCATCAATGCAGTCCCTAGCACGACATCAACTTTCATCCCAGATTTATCAATATAAGCATGAACCCATTTCCCATGCTCAAGTGCACCCAATCTTCCACAAGCCAAAAGTATGCTCGACATGGTGAACTCATTAGGCCTCACACACTCCAACATCTGCATCTCACGAAACAAGGCAAGTGCTTCCTTATAACCACCACACATTACATACGCCTTGATCATACAACTCCATGAATCACATTTCTCTTGGGCATTTCATTGAACACATCCCGTGCAGCATCAATCAAACCCGCTTTCGCATACGCGTCTATGATCGAATTCCAAGACGGCAAACCCGGTTTGGTAATTTCATCAAACACTTGGCGTGCAAGCATCAAATTGCCACAAGCAGAGTACATGTGAATGAGAGAGGTTTGGACAAAGGGGTCCTGATCATACCCGAAGAGAAAAACTTGGGCATGGATTCGTTTTCCTGATTGGAAGTAAGGAATGGATTTGAAGAATTGAAGGAGGAAAGGGAATGTGCGGTTATCGGGTTCAACTCCATCTAAGCGCATTCGATTGAAGATGGAGACCGGGGAGTGGATTGGATATTTGGATTGGACATGGGCTCGGATAAGGGTGTTCCAAACGAAGGCTTCGGGAGTGGGATGGGAAAGATTAAGACTTGCGTGAGTGAAAGATATGAGCTTTGGAGAAGCTCGCATGCTACCAGTGCTGCCGCATAGCGGGAAACTATTCAAAACGTTTTAAGGAATTCCATTCGGCTTCATGTGCTCTTTATAGGGCTTTGCTTTTTGTAGTTTAGGCCTGGATATTTTCTGGGCTTTCTAAGCTTTGCTCCTGTCCGACTTTAGACCTAGACTTTAGGTTCAAACCCACTTTTGGTCTCTCTGATTAGGGTGGATTGTCGGATCCGACCGGGACCCACCGATCGAAAATCAGAAAGTGGAGCGGGGAGGACATCTTCGGTGTTTAGACTTTAGTCTATGATTACATAAAATTTTTATGATGTAATGTTAGAATAAAGACTTAGTAATTAGTAGGTTAGACGTGTTATGTGGCACTATCGTCCTTATTTAACTAAATTTAATATTTGTACTGTTAATTTGGTTTTAACTATAGATTTGTTTTCAATGTCAGCTAATTTTATCAAATTACACAATTTACACTTAGAGAATTGCATATACAAAGGCTCTACTCAAATCGGCTAAGTAATTTTTTGATCAATTTTCTCTTAAATCTTTCTGCTTAAACCGAAAATAAGATCAAATTTAAAACCCTCCAAGGCTCTAGCTAGAGTGGACTGATTCCAAACACTAAATGCACAGCTCAGTCTGCACAGGCTTTGGTAATGTAGGTCTGCACCTGCTAGCAGCCTGGTGCTAGAAGAAACTTCAATTAGTAATATAAAGACAGAACCCAAAGGAGAAAGCCTGCCAGAGTAGCTCCTTGAACATTTAAACTCTTTCTTCTTCTTTGGTGCAACTTACCAGAGGAAATGCAGTAATGGTTTCAGGCTGCCACCCCTAAATATATTACAATATTCTTTGGCAGAAATAAAGTTGCTTACCAGAAGGACAAGGATGTTGCATTGAGTTGGAACTATCATGGCATGATACATACAAAAGGGTTGGGAACTTGGGCAGATGCAAAACATAAAGGATGAAATCAATGTTGGACTATCCCTACACTACAAAGCGTCCCTCTATTTACAGACACACACTCATTACTCGAGCTTAGAAATTCAGTCCTAAAGGTTGTCATTCCTCATCTCCTTCTCCTTTTCCTCTTGATCTCTACCGAGCATCGTTGTTATGGTGCTTGATAGAGATTAAGTAGGATTTGGAGAAGGTGAAGGAGGAGTGTCAACATTTAGGACTAGCTCCAACTCCCTATCTGTTCATTGTCAATCCTTAAAACTGTGCACTGCAATTCGATTTTTATATTCATGTTCTCGATTTTTAATTTGTGTATGCAGATTTTTCATCAAACAAATGGAGGCTACATTGCAGTTATCACAGACCAAATCAAGATCTTTCCTGCTGTTGGCGTTGATTTTCTTGACACGGTTGGTCCAATTTTGTTAAAATTCCTATATGATTGTTGATAAAAAAAAAATATAAAAAAATTAAAAAAAAGGTTCAGTTTTGTTGATTCATTATATTTGTGTTAAGGTTGAAGAAAAATGTCTAGTTTTGAAGCTCTCTTCATGATCTCTACAAAGCTGTAGTGGAGTCCCTGTGTTGGTTTGACAGGTGCAATTAAGGATAAACGGAGTCGTCTGATATACACAGCAGGGTTAAGTAGAATATTAAGCAAGAAATTGGCAGTCTTCAGAGCAAAATATAACCTATATATGTTTGTTAAATATTTGGATAGAAACTAAAGATGAAGAAGACAATTGAGCAAGTCCATATCATGATATCAATGAAGCCTGGCTGCCCACTGAGAAAACACCAATACTACCGGTAGGTGAGTCATGGACCAATCCCTTCAACTATGGCTTTAGCTACACTGACAAGTCACAGTAAATTATAAATGCATATAAAGCTATTTTTCACTGCAGGGTGCAGAGGTGAGATTTATGGACTCTAGGTGAGAGAGAGCGTAGGTGCACGGTGCTATTCTATCTTCTAAAGTGTGAAATTGGTCTTGTAGTCTCTCCAATCAGACTATTTCAACAGTGGTTCTGGTCTTGTAGTCTATGAAAACCCTTGAAAGAGATATATATTGCAATAACCAGCACTACCAGAAAGATGATGAGATAATCGAAATCTTAGTCTCAGTACAAAGACTCCGGGAGAAGCTTAATTCCATAGCAAGATAAAAATTGATAAATATAACAGAAAACACAGACAATACATCCTAGAGCTAAGCTTAATGGATAGTCGCTCAAAATAGGAAACTGATGGAGTGTGTCAATTCAAAATACAAATTACATCCACGTAAAGGGAGTTATCCACAAAACCAGCGGGTATTTTGGTTCCACTAAAATCGAAAATTGAAAGGTTGCTCTATCTCTCCATCGTACATGTTAATAAGATACTCATCCGTTTATAGGGCACATCATATATGCAAGTACAATTGGCTTTGCCTCCAAATTTGTTTTGACACTGAATTTTGGAGGAATCAACGGACAAGGAAGGATTTTTGCTCAAGGTTTCTACTCCAGAGTTGTCTACGAACCAACAAATACCACTACTAATTTACTATATGCCGAGAAGGAGATGTCGTCCTTGATTCCAAGCTGCCCACTGAGAATCTGGATATCTCCAAGCTGCCCACTGAGAAACTGGATAAGGAGATATCCATTCTTGCGCTCCGGCTCGCACTCTTTTTAGACGTACTGCTCAGGCGCTCATACCAGGTAACAATGCATTCTATCATGCCTGGTCCTTGAAAGAATCTTGGCCAGTTAATGAAATGTAAGGCTCAAATGCAATCAACATTGCGATCGCCAATGACGATCACCAGCAATTCAACATTACGGACGTCATTCTGATATCTACATACAAATCAACTTGGAACTTCTCAAATGCAATCAACTCCAAGTTCTTAAATCAAAATCCATGGCATTTGTTTTCACAAATGAGCCCTTCCACTGATATAGGGTCAGTTTTGAACAATGAACCATAATATCATCAACAATGCACAAGTAATGAAAATATCAATCAATCAAAATCATAACCATAACCTTCAGAGCAATATGTATCGCACTAACCAGAAAGATAATGTGATAATCAAAAACTAAATCTCAGTACAAAATACTCGGAGGATAAACTTAATTCCACAGTCAAGCCCAAATAAAAGTCTATCAAGCCAGGGAAAACACGATAAAGTTCTAGAACTAAGCTTAATGGATAGTGCCTCAAAATAGGAGACTGATTTCTCAGTCTTCTTCCTCGCCCTCATTCTCTGCAATGTTGAAGTATCTCAATTCATACACATTGCGGTCCTTGTTGGATGCAATCACACGAAGCCAATCCCTCACATTGTGCTTCTTCAAGTATTTCTTGGTCAAGTACTTGAGATACCTGACATATCAAGTAGCACAACAATGTTATTCATCAACAGAAACAGAGTAAAGGACTGTTTCCACATTGACATTACAGATATTCTACATTTCCAACTGAAATCAAAACGGCTAAAGATACAAGAATCGCAGACATTTTACACAAAATACTGCAAATTATGTTCATGAAAAAAGAATAATCCACATTACACCAATGCTGAAACTCCCAATCAAAGTGACCCTTCATAATAACAAGCAAAGATTTTCAGCCAACGAGTTTCTCACATGTGAAACGGATACGATAGTTTATAACTAAATATCGGCATGTTTTAACTCTAATTCAGTATCAACATGCCCTTCATTATGCGAGTATATAACTCCAATTAGCTATAACAATCCCACACATCCACGTTCAATAGTTTGATTAGCTATACAAATTTCCCAAACTTTAACAACTTCGCAACAACAGAATCACAAAGATACTACTGTTATGGCATAGACAATAAGCAAAGCAGCAACAAAAACCAAATCAGTTTCCAAACCATATGCAAATCCAGGACTCGACTCATGCTACCAGATCTATAAAAATAGACGACAAGCTAAGCTAAGCAAAAGGAACGTACCTCTTGGAGAAGGTGTTGTCAGAAGTGACGGTGATCTTGTTCTTCTCACGAGAGACGGTAACAGAGTCACCGAGAGCTCCGGCCTTGCCGCCGACCTTGATACGCTCCTGGAGGAACTTCTCCAGTGAGGCGATGTCCATGATCTTATCCTCCACCGGCTTCCCGCAGTCAATCACGAACGAAGCTCCCTTCTTCTTGCCCTTGGCTCCGGCAACTGCTCCGCGACTCATTTTTGCTTCTGCGATTCAACATCAATCAAATCTCAAGGCTGAAACCCGTAGAAACGTAGAGAGGGAGAGAGAGAGAGAGGGAGAAAGAGTTGGGGCTGCTGCTTACCTTTGGTTCTTGAAGATGTGATATGCCTAGAGAGCTTCGGCTGCGTCCGGCTCCTCCGCTATTTAGGGTTTTCTACCCTGCCCCAGCAACAATAATAAGATGCTAGGGTTTGGGGTTCGCGGTTTTTATCTTTTATGGGCCTGAGTGCTTACATTTGGGCCGAAAGAAAATGAAAAAGAGGCCCATCTGGAGTTTTGGATAATTCTTTAGTTCACCACTTAGCCTTCGATGAAGAGCGGCACAACGTATTTCACTTCATAATGTACTCTCATAATCTAATAATATGTTTAAATTATTCTTAAAAAAATTACGGGACTAATGATAAAAGATGTCATTTTAAAGTGTCTTATTATAATTCAAAACACACAAATGTCCACATGATAATTAAGGTCACATCTTTACAACCTCCCACTAGAGTTAAATTTAATTACAAAAACCTGCCACTGACAGCTCTCTCTCTCCTCCTCCGGTTATCCAAGCCCATCTGAATCCTTATCCGAACCAAAATACATATATCTCTCTCTCCAATGGCGTCAAATACGTCTCTGACCTCTGCATTATCATCGTCGGCGACCGCCGGGGCCACGACGAGTCCAGGCTTAACTTGCCACAGAGGAATGTCGCTCTCTTCCGCATGATCATCCCTCCGCTCACCAAGTACTCACCGAAGACTATTTTGCGGTTGTGTCGAATCTGTTACTTTGCTGAGGTTATAATTCGGCCGATCATCCATCGGTTCAATTCGCAACCATGTTCGAAGCACATGTAAGGCTCTTTCTAATTTTTGGTCTCTCAATATTGATGGTTTAGCGATGAATTTGACTATCTGTGGTGCTTTGATTTTTGAAATTTGATGAAAGCCCCTTCGGCACTGTCCTTGCTTGATTGTTATTGTTTATGTTTTATCTCTCACAGATCTCACTCTTTTTCTTTACGAAGATCAAGTCGGCCTCGTCTATTGGTAAATTTCAATCTCGTATAGCTTACACGATTTTGATTTTCGATTCTTACTCGCTCGATTTCTCTAAATGAAATTGAAGTTGATTCTCTCCTTATTGAGCTTTGAATTTGATCGTTTTGGAGTTAAATATTTGTTTTGTTTTCAATCCGAGCTTGAATTCTATGAACTTCATTGCATATGCTTGGAATTTGAAGTTGATTGGTTTGTTGCCTTTTTCTATGAATCCGAGTTTGAAGCTTGAATTCAAAAATGTGAAAATATGTATGTGGTTCTTTCAAACCCCGTGAACGATTAGTTTGTTGCCTTTTTCTATCTATAAGAATATTGTTCCAAAAGCTTTTTCTATCATCTAGATTATAAGATATTTAAGTAATATGAAGATAAAGAAACCAACTCCTCTCTCACAAAGAATGCCTCATGCAGATCCATTGGCTCTTCAATTCCAATCCCTCCAATCTCCCAAATTTAGTAAAGGCTCCGACTCATCTCAATCTCATCAAAATATTAATCCAAACTCAATCCATTTCTAAGTTTTTTTTTCCTTCTAGACTCATTGGCTTTGGCATGAAAACTCATAAAGAACGTTTCAAAGTTTCTAGTTTCTTGAACTACTAAATTGTTACATTGTTGCTGATTTGAAATTTTTATAATTATGTTATTTGATCTTTCATGCCTTTTTCATAGTTGGAATGTGATATAGTTGATTAATATAGTTACATTTTTCTATGGGATGAGGACCTTGGAGTTGACAATATCAATCCTCAATGGTAATGTAGCTGCATTTATTTTTAGCAAAGTTAGGATGCTTGCTTGCATTTGAACTACAGTGAAACTATGTTGTTCAAACTCTATATTGTTCTTCTTCTACAACATTTCTAGGTATGTGTCCATTGTTTGAAAGGAAGGGCTTGAAATATCACAACCAACACTTGATTTTTCCAAGACAGAGGTGAACTACATGCGTGTAGAAACTTTCGAAAGAGGAGGGAATCAGAAGAAACTCAGCAAGAATGATATTTTGCAATATAAAGCTCATATAATCAAGATATTTGCGGAACATAGGCACAATTGGGTCTCTGCAATTTTTTTATTTATTTTTTTTGTTTTGAAAGGGGTTTGGAACCCAACATAATTGGGAGACTCAGCCCCACGCAAGTCACTGATGAATTGTAAACTCTAGCTTATTAAATAAATTAGCTTTTTGTATCTTTTTATGGTGTCACTGTTATGTTTAGTTTTTCTTAATAAAACATTAATGTTATAGATCTTTTACAGTACATTCTAATTTTAGGCATCTTTTGAATTCAGCAAGTCAATGTCACTGACCATGTCCAAGGTTCAAGTCAGTAGACAAGTCACTGTGCATGTCATTGTCAATTGCATACCATTTGTCAAGTTATTGTTATATTTATCTCACTGGTCAGGTCATATTGCATTTCACTGTAATACAAGTCACTGACCAAGTCACTGGCCAAGTCACATTGTATCATTGACCATGTCACTATTACACACTTGTCACTGATAGAGTTACTGGTCAAGTCATATTGCATATATTTGGAGTAATCTCCTCAAGGGAAATCTGGATGAGGAGATATTCCCTTAAAACCAATATAAGTAAGGAGTAATCTCCTTAAGGAAAATCTGGATGAGGAGATATCCTCTCAAGGAAAATTTGGGTGAGGAGTAAAGTAATTCCCTAAAGGCTAATCTGTGTGCGAAGAAATCCTCCCAAAGCTAATATGGGTGAGAAGTAATATCCTCAAGGGAAATCTGGGTAAGGAGATATCCCCTTAAAGAAAATTTGGGTGTTACTTTAAGTAGTTCCCTAAAGACAAATATGTGTGAGAAGAAATCCTCTCAAGGCTAATATGGGTGTGAGGAGAAATCACCTCAAAACCAATATGAGTTAGGAGTAATCTTCTTGATGTGAATCTAGGTGAATAGAAATCTCCTTGAGATGAATATGGGTGAGGAGCAAGAATTGAACCAATTTACTTGTGAAAGTAATTTTGATCATGTCATATAAGATGAAGACCACAGCCGGTCATGGTGAACAAGGGGTATGACCTAGAAGTTATTGATGTTAGGTCATTGAAACTATTTGATCTTCACACTATCGGGAACCCAGTTAAGAAAATACAAAATCTAAAATGGAACAAAAACATATCAACTTGCTGCCCAATCATTGTTATATTCATGCCATTGACCATGTTACATTGCAAGTCCTTGACCAGGTAATTTATGATCAGGTAACAGTGACCTGGCCAGTGACATGTCAGTGACTTGATTAATGACTTGGCTATCGACTTGTGATCAACATTATATATGACCAGTCACCGGCATGTTCATAACAGAGTCATGAGGTTAACAGTTACCTGGTCAGTAACTTAGTCAGTGACATGCTAGTGACTTGGTTAATGACTTGGCTATCGACGCGTGTCAATGTGGGCGTCTAATCCTAGCTAGTGACATGTTCATAATAGAGACATGAGGTTAACAGTTACCTGGTCAATGACTTGGTCAGTGACATGCCAATGACTTGATTAATGACTTGGCTATCGACTTGTGTCAATGTGGACGTCCAGTCCTGGACTTTCATATTTAAATTTTAGGCATTTTTTGAATTCACTTAGTCAATGTCACTGACCATATCCAATGGGTGAGAAGTAATTCTCCTCAAAGCAAATATGGGTGACGAGGTATCCCCTCAAAGGAAATTTGGGTGAGTCCCTAAAATGGAATATGTGTGAGAAGAAATCTCCTCAAGGCCAATATGGATGAGGAGTGACCTCCTTAAGGAGATATTTGAGTGATACCTTTAAGGCAAATATGGATGAGGAGTAAGGTAATTAGTCAGTGACTTAGAAATTTCAGTGACATGCCAGTGACATGTGATTGATAGTGAGTTGACAAGTGACATGTGATTGACAGTGACTTAACAATTACTTGATCAGGGACATGGCCAGTTACATGACAGTGACTTGATCAGTTACATATTCATGACTGTGACATAGCTAGTGACTTAAGGTTAACAGTAACTTAAAGTTACATGGTCTGTGACTTTACTGGTGACTTAAAATTAACAGTGACTTAGTCAGGAATTGATAGTGACATGGTTAGTGACATAGCCGGTGACTTGAAGTTAGCAGTAACTTGGCCACGGATTCACATTGACATGTTCATGATTGTGACATGGCCAGTGATGTAACTAGTGACTTGAGGTTAATACTGACTTGGCCAGTCACTTTGCTTGTGACTTGATGTTAACAGTGACTTGGTCAAGGATTGATAGTGACAAGATCCGTGACTTTACTAGTGACTTGAGATTAACAGTGACCCGGTCAGAAATTGATAGTGACATGGTCATGTGACACGTCTATGATTGTGACATGGCTAGTAACTTGTCCAGTGACATAACCAGTAACTTGAGGTTAATAGTGACTTGTGCTTCAGAAATTTGCCCATTCTCTTTCAGTTGTTTCATTGAGAAATTCGAATTGGCAGTTCATGTTGATACAATGACCGAGAAACATAACCAAAACTTATAGCCTACAAAAATCCAAAAACAAATGACAAGGCCATTTGAGAAAAGGAACCAAACTGAGAAGAAAAAAGTGAAAAGAAATCACCATTTATCATTAGACTTGTCTATCCTTATTCTACATGAATAATAAAAAGAAGTATAAAAGAAAAGACAATTGATTTCATTCCAACACCACAGTAGCACCCAACTCCTTAAGCTTGTCAAAATGGGCCCTGCCACCTCTTTGGTCACACCCTTCTTCAGCACAACATGAGTCTTTTCCACCAAGTCTATAGTGTCCTCTAGTCCCAAATCAGTGAAAGTCCTAACCTCCTTTATGATCTTGATCTTCGCAAATCAATAGCATTTGCAAATTGCAAGATCCCCCTCACGAGCTTCTTACTCCATAAGATTCCCTTAAGGTCACAATTTCTGGCTGAAAGCCAGACCTGAATGGAATAACTCGAACTGCCTGCAGACACATTCCCACTCTCCAGTTTGTATAATGCCATCTTCATCCTTTCTCCTTTAAGAATTTTGCTAGCATTATCAAACATACAAAAACCAAAACAAAGTATAAATAACTTGGCAACCCAACAACACAAAATTATTAATATGTTGCAGCAGTTGAAATGTAAGCAAGTTCCACATAAAAATCTTAACAGTGTCATTGTCAATGATTGAAATTCAAAAAGAAAATTTCTCGAAGAGGACCATATGACATCGTTAATGAAAATACAATATGGCAGAATATAAAATTCTGCCCAATAAACAATTGTAATAAGTTGAACTGATACGCTTTGATTTAGTTTATGCATTCACAAATCTCCAAGGGCAGTTTGTATGACTTAAGTAACGCATGAGAACATTAAGGTTGAGGTTGGAGGGACAGCTATAAGTCTATAACGACACACAATAAATCATATAGTAATGTTAATGAGTTATGATTATGAAAATTTGAGGGTTTAAGGGTTCATACCAGCAAATGGTTGAAAATTTGTTAATTGGTAGAGCAACCAAACAGAATCTTGGCAACTCTATTAGTATCAAAGCTATCACCATGACTTATCTTAGTATTGTACGGTAAACTTAGGTCGACATTAATTGCATTAAGTCAGAATCAACAAAGCAATTATATGAGAAAACAAATGCAAAAATGAAAGAAATATAACCTGCATCAAACATGATGGCGTGGATAGTTGTACTGAAACAAATCTGGGGCTACAGATATAGCATGGATCTGTAATTTGGAATTGAAATCAGTGACATGTCATGATTAGGGTATCGTGGACACAATTAATGAATCAAATTTACTCTATATATAAACAAGACAATCATCCCACTAAAAAAAAATTGGAGATTTCAAATTCAAATGAAATTGTTTACATTTGAACACAACCAGCATCCACTGCAATAATTCATATAATAGCTCGCAAAGTTCATGTAACAGAACCATTACTTTATTCCTTCCAAAAATATATGGCTCCTACATGATGTCTACAATAGCCCAAGGTTTACAAACACCTAGTATTGTCATTCTCAAACTAACTAACCTTCACCACACCAAAAAAAACACAATCAGAAACCGAAAAATAGATTCAATCTACAATCACAGTCACTACTATTTCTCACAAGCATCTCATCAAACACCTTATCTGCACAAAAATCTATGCCTAATTCAACGAACCTCTCTTTGGAGTTTTGTCAGGAAGCTAATACGGCCTAAAATTCCTGCAACCTCCAGCCATATTCTTCATCAGATTGCTTTTGTTTCTGTATCCAAACACTTAAATTGTTACGATTGAGAAAAAAAACTTCAATTGAAAAAAGCTTAAAGTGAGTTTCAAAGCAAAACCTGGACAAGGAGTGACGAGGCATCGAGGACGAACACATTTTAGAGCTAAGCACTGCGATCGTCAATGGCATTCTTGTTAACCATTGATTCAAGATTGTGCTAACTAACTATTCTTTCCTTCGTTTATCAGCCGCGAAAGCTTCGATCTCTCCTTCTGATCTCGACCGTACAAGCATTGCCGGCAACGGCCAATTCGACGCCCTCAATTCTCTCTCGGGACTCGAATAAGCGGTCATCGTCTTCTTTATCGTGGAGGCTGTCCCAGTTCATAGTGAAAGTCCTCTTCCGCTTCATGATCATCTTGTTGCATTTAGGGTTTCAAATTACAAGGCAATCAAGCTCTACTGTAATGGTTCCAAAGGAAATTAGATTAAGTGATTTTGAGTGAAAAGAAAATGGATTTTGTGATTGAGTATACGGGCAAAATGGGAATAAGAAAATATAAAAACCGACCTTTTTTTAACATCACTTTATAGTTAAAAAGGACTAAATTAATATTACTAACAATATATAATGGACATGTTTATCAATTGGGAAATTAGGTGATCTTTTTATCATTTCACACTCTAATGTGACATTTTCCATCATTTCTCTAAAAATTATCTATACAAAAAAGATAATCATGTTAATTGGCTAGTGACTTTTGTTTCATATTTAGGTTGTTTGAAAATACTCAAAATCGAACTTTGAGGTATATTTTGACCTTCAACTAATATACGATCGGACTTATTTTCGTATTAAATAAATAAATGTTTGTTGCCCTTTCATTTGCAAAAGATTGATATTGCAACGGGAGTCGCATATGAAATTTTGTTGTAAGCTCTATTAGTTTTCTTATGTTTCTAATGTGAGTCCCACTATATATATATATATATATATATATATATTTTATTAGATAAACAACTTAAATGATACAATTGGTATTTCGTGAGCCGAACTCACAACCTCCCACTTATAAATGGAAGACTATGTCACCAAACTAAATGGTATTGGATCGGGCTCACTATATTGGATGCTCTTCCCCTCGAGCAAGCATTTTGTTCTTGAGAATTTGTTTGTGGTTTTTTGACTTATTGATGTTTTGCTCTTCTTTTTTTTTTCCTTTTTCTATCAAAATAATAAATAATTATGAAAGAAATATGATAAATCCCTTTGAATGAACCAAAGTATTCACGCATTTGCACTTTAAATTTTCACGGTATGACCTTTTGGCAACCGTTTATATATTCTAACATACTATAAGGGTTATTTTTGAAAAAAAAAAAAAAAAATGAACACCTTTGGTTTTTTATTTGTATAAAATAAATAAACAATTGATCACAATAATAGCAACTATTACTAGAAGCGTCTTATTTATCACCATCAATCTCTGATTTATTTAATTTTACACAAAATAATCTATATAAAGAGTAATTTAAAAGATTAAAATCTGGATTTATAAAATTAAAATTATAACGTGCAAATGTAAATCACAATCCTATCCAAATTTGTTTTTTTTGTTTTTGGCTGAACAAAATTTGTAATTCACTCGTTCACCTTTTGATTCCGAACGGACATCACGACGTCGTTTGGAGGTTTAGGAATGAGCCTGTTAGATTCACTCTTGGGAAAAGCGGGAGTTGTGGGGCAGAGCGATGGAGGCAGACCCGTACGACGTTGCGCCGTGCTCTTCCCTCGCCGTTTCTTCAATCGTCAACGTCGGAACGGTAACAAAATCCTCTCTCTCCCCACTTAATATTTCATTCTATTTAAGATTCTGCCTTTGATTATACTCAATCTGATTTCAGGCTGGTGCCATTTGGGGTTTATGCTCCGCTCCCCACGATGCTCATAAGTTCGGTAAATTTCGTAGCTTTTTGCTTTTCTGATTAGAATTAGTAAACCCAGTTTTGATTTTGTTTCTTTGATCTTGTTAACTCAGGCCTGACTGGAATAGATCGAGCTGGTTTTGTGGTATGAACTCTTTCTTGTATAGTTTAGTTGCTGTTGTGTGGTAGTTAGTGAAACTCTTCAGTAATGCATTCCTTTTCGTACAGGCAAACTCGGTTGCCAGGTGTACCTTTCAATGTGGTAATTTAGCTCTTTTTTTTCTTTTTCTGTTTTGTCTGAGCTGCTGAGCATATATGGATGAACTGACGTTATTGGTTTTACAGCACTTATTGCTGGAATATCTACTTCTGTTCACTGTGGAATGCAAAGATATCGGGGGAAGGATGATTGGGTTAGTGACGCTCCCATACAGATTGTTTTTCTTAATCTGTGTAATTTTGATTCTGGGAGGAAACCCAATTTGCAAATCTTCACAGTGCATTGTTTTTTCTCATTTTGTGCGTGTGATTTGAAAGTGATATGATGATCCTCACCAAATACGGAGTACTTGTTAATAGTTTTAAGTAAACCAATAGGGAGACTTCTGTGATATCTAGTGCAACATGATCCAACTTACATATCCCTAGCAAAAAACTGTGACTTTATAGTAATGGGATTAGATTGATGGTCTGCGGAGGGATAATGTTTGTTTCGTTTCTTCTCTGAGTAGGTGAATGGTTTGGTTGCTGGGGCTATGGCTGGGGGAGCTATTGCTGCTCTATCAAGAAGCTGGAAACAGGTGATTCCTACAGCTTGTCTGGTTTCTGCGTTGAAAATTGCCGCTGACTATGGTAGAAAAAATGTGAATACTTCTTGATGGAGCAAAGTTGTTCTTTCCCTAAATTTGTGCGTAGATTAGCACTCATGATCAGCTAGTGATCATTGTATGACAATTGAATTCTTTGTTCTAGTTCTCATTCTCTTCATGACGATAGTAGCTGGAGCCAAAAAGAATATATTTTCTTTTTCACCTTTTCTGTAAATCAGTTGCTTCAAAATTCAAATAGAGAGTAGCCAGACAAATTCTGTAGAAGATTAGAAGGTTCACCAAAAGTAAAAACCTTTCAACTGAAACCACCCTCCATTCTTTGCTATTTCTGGTTGAGAACTTAACCAGGTGAGCAGCTACTTCACAGTAAACAAAAAATAAAATAAAAAATAAAATGCAGAAAAAATCAAGAAGATTCAAAACCTCTTATTCAAAATCAACTTTGGCTTCACTGCTATGTTAAGGAGTTATTGTAGGAAAGTCAGAGCATCTGCTGGACTGCTGCCTAGTTACATACCATCTCAAATCCAAGTTTGGCCATCTCTCAATAATAAAACTACACTTTCTGAGCATGGCTTAGGACATTTTGTGTACTGTGAGCTTTGGTTCTCCATATCATCTCTATTGGCCTATATATTTCTTGACAGTTTTTATAGTTTTATCTTGATCAACTATATTTTCCTTTCATGCTGGTTCCAAATAAACTCATTGTCAGGTTACTTCTAGAATCTTGTGTTAAATGATTCTATGTGTTCCTCCCAGATCCCTGAAGATGTTCTTAGGTTACTTCTAAAGACTAAAGTCTTATGTTAAATGATTCTATCAATCTTCTTGGTTACTTCTTGTCAATAGACAATTGCAGAAGTTTCAAAATGTAACACTCATAGTTATCTTTGAAGAAATTCTCAGGGGACTCAACAATAAAGCTAGGTGACCTTTCGGCGGATTGTCTTGTAACTAGGAACAAGTAAAGCTCTGTCTGCAGTGTTTCTTAACATTTGATTGACGATTCCATCTACCAGACCACTTTGAGGCTTTATGTCTTGTAGTTTTTGTGGACTTTCACATTGCATAGCTGTGGTTTCATTTACTACTTGCTTGTGGTCCGCTACTATTTCTAAATCATGTGAGAGTCTTAACTAGTTATGACCACCAGATGGGGGATCAAAAGACGTGAGCAGTGAGGTTTACACAACAAAGTTTTGTATCATTAGCAACCTACCTTTTCTACTTTTCAGATGTTCATGTCGTTAAATGTAGTAGCATCCTGCCTACCCCATTTGGAGAGGTTGAGATCTCTCTCTAAATCAAAAGCACGCTATTTTGACGACTTTGATATTAATGTGATTTCTTGCTTGAGGGGTTAATTAAGTAACGATCATCTAACTGCTAACCCAAACACATCTTCTGAAATTTAAAGCGTCTCAGTACTGTATTCTTCTCAGGAAGAAGCCATGAAAAACTGGTTTGAAGAAAAGTGACGATCGCTCAATAGCTAGCTTATCTGTTTCTATGTATGCTATCTATGGCTTCGATGTTCTTTTGTTCGCTGCGAAATTTGTTTTCCCGTTGTTGATTTATGATGAATTTGTATGTAGTACGATTCCTTGCTTGAGGAGTTAAAGGTGACGATCTTCTAACTGCTAAACCTAAACACATTTTCTCCTATTCAAACCGTCTCAGACATGTATTTTTATGAAGAAGAAGAAGCCATGAAAGTTTGCCAAACCAACCCCACACCCACTCCAAAAATAGCATCGCCAGATTTGGTTTTCACTCTCACCTAAAACTTTGACCAACTGAGGTCCAGTCTCTTTTACCATTGCCAAACTCAACAAGCTGACAAAAGCTGAAAAAAATAATCGTTGGACCTCCCAAATATTCAAGTGGTACTGTGGTAGGTGCAAATTAACTTTGCTACGAAGCTAGTGTGTGAAGTGGATTGAAGACTTGGTACCTGGTTGGTGAAAAAATAAATTGCACTAATCAATTAGGTATAGATGTGCCCTAGGAGTAATGACTTTGAAAACTAAATTTTATAGAATCTAATTCTGTAATCGCATAGTAGATCTTTTCTTCTTTTTTTATAATTCATGGAGTATCATTGCTACAATTTAAAAATTTATAAAACACCTTCAGATATTCGTTTTTCGTTGTTTAACACTTCGAACAATATTTAGGGTTTCAATTTATCAACCGAATGACGGTATATTGCCCACAATAAACTAGTATAATCATACTCAGACCCATCCATATCTATATCAGCAGCTATGTTTTAATGTTTAATATGATATTATAACAATTATTGTTATGAACTTAAGATCACGGTTGTTGATTTGAGTTGAATAAAATTATGCTTAATCTAGAAATCAAAAGCAGTGTTTAAAATTGCGTGTCTTGAGGCATGAAGCATACGAGGCTTCACCAAAACACCTTGAAGCTACACTTGAAAGGCTTTTTTAAATTTTTTTAATGACTCAGTCATAACAATATTATATTTGTCATAGCATATTTTTGTAGAGGATAAGTGACACATGGATATCATTTCACGTTAAATTTGGATTGTTCAAGGAAATCTAGATTATGTGTCTGGCCTAAACTCTAGGTTACTTGACCTAGTGGTAATAGGGTTATAGAAGGATTTAGAATCTTATTTAATGTAGAATTACTTCCCTTGTATATTCAGATTCTATGCATTGTAATCCTCTATATAAAGAGGTCCATATTATCAATGAGAATACACAAAAATTCTCTCTCAATTCTGTTTCTCTAAAACACGTTATCAGCACGAGCTCTAACCCTAGCCCTAAAAACCAAAACCCTAAATCTCCACAATCCCTGCAGCGACCCTGCAGTACCCCTGCACTGCCAAGCCAACAAATTTTCAGGCCAAGATTTCTGGCATTTTTCGAGATAAACTTTTCTAAAATTTTCCGTTTTTTGAAGTTTTTCAATTTCTTCTTATTTTCTCGGGGACTTCCAACATCCCTTCTTCTACCCCCCCCCCTTCTTCATCATAAGGGAGACCTAATTAAGCCGAACTATGGGGGTTCGTGCTCACTCCAAGCTTGGAGCTTGTTGAGATCTCCAAACTTAGAGTTTGTAGAGAATTTATGATCGACCACTTACGTCATTGTTTTGATCTAATCAAATACCACTTGGAATTGAATTTCTTGGAAGCGATTATGCTCAGAAATTCCTAATTTCTTAGAAGCGACTACGCTCAGAAATTTTATATGTTTTCGTGGTAGCCTTTTACGCTCCGAAACTAACCCTAATTTCTTGTTCTCTTTCAGGATGAGTAACCTGAACAAACTGGACTTTGCTCCATTAGGAATAACTGGCTCTGGATATCACAAGTGGGTTCGTGATGTTCGCCAGCATCTCAAGGCCGATGGAATCCTAGATACGATTCTCGAGGCTAGGCAGGACGTGCTAACTGTTGAGCAAGCTCAACCTTTGGAAGCAGATAGAGCAGCCTTGGAGGCAAATAAGGCGAAAGCCATCATTCTAATGACTCGTCATATGGATGATTCACTCCAGTACGAGTATATGAATGAAGAAGACCCCAGAAGGTTGTAGGTCTCACTCGAAGAAGATTTGGTAACGTCTGTGACTCCTTGCTTCCTGAACTAGAAGTGAGATGGCATAGCCTCCGCTTTTGTGATTTCAAGTCAGGATTTTGAGCCAGTGATGCCAACACCTCCTATCATAAAACCTGTTGACTAATGGCTCTTCGTTAGAAAGCGTGTTGAGAAAAAGATATGGTAATCTCGCCTTATGAGGCAAGGCTTCTCACAAAAACGCCCTGTAATCGACTACGGTGAGATATATTTCTCTCGTAATGGATGTCATTGCACTCCACTACCCTGTCAGTTTGGTAGTTTCCAAATAACTGATCATGCAGCTTACAAATGTGGTCACTACGTATCTATACGGGGATCTAGATACAGAATATTCATGAAGGTTCATGGTGAACTTCATCTACCCAAGTCAAGTGGCTCTAGACCACTGAGCGCGTTTACAATAAGGTTGAAACGCTCACTAAAGTGACTACTTGATTGGGAAGGGATATGCCAGCGCGTTTCCATAACAAGTTTCGGATTCTATCGCGGTTCATATTGGACATGATCTTTATTGGAAACTCTTAAAGAGTTAAGGGAAACCGTTGAACACTTGAAATCCAAGTTTGAGATGAAAGATTTTGGGAGAACACGATTATGTCTCGGTTTGGAACTTGAGCATCGTGTCGATGGATGCTTAGGCATTTTGACAAGGTCAAGCCTTCAAGCACCCTTATAATCGTCTGTAGTCTTGATCCTGAAAGAATCCTCTTCATCCAAAGGATGATGGTAAAGATGTGCTAGAGGCAAAAATGCCTCACTTAAGTGCAATACGCGCATTATTGTACTTAGCTCAATGCACAATACCGGACATCTCATATGTTGTAAACTTGTTAGCTATGTATAGCTCTGTGCCAACGCGACGCCATTGGATTGGTGTAAAAGATATCTTTCGATACTTGAGATGTACGATCGATATGGGCTTGTTCTATCCCTACAGAGAGATGATGGATTCGGACCCATCACACCCCAGAAATGCCTCCAAAGCTGGCCTGCGTTTCCTATCCCCACCCCAAAAGAACATGTGTCCCAAAACAACATGTGTTTTGGAAGGTTTTGCTGATATTGGGTATCTCTCTGACCCACACAAAGGTCATTCCCAAATGGGTTAAGTGTTCACCATAGGTAAAGACCGTGATATCTTGGAGGTCTACAGAACAGACCCTAGTCGCTATATCTTCGAACAATGCAGAGATTATTGCTCTTCACGAAGTGGTTCGTGAATGTATATAGATTGGATCCATAATTACGCATGTTCGAACAGTTGTGGTTTGAAGTCTATCACAGATGAGCCTACAAGCGTTTAGGATAATGCTGCTTGTTTTGAACAAATGAGGCAAGGCTACATCAAAAGCGACAACACCAAGCATAATACGCAACAACAAACTCTCCTCAAGATGAAAGTGAACAAGGTTCAATCTGAGGACAATGCGGCAGGCTTACTCACTAAGTCATTGCCTCAATTCCACTTTCGAGAAACATGTTAGTAGCATCGTTTGCGGAAGTTATCCGAATCCTCATGATCGTAGTCATCAGGGGGAGATGCAGACATCAGGGGAAGATGTCTACATGTATGGTCTCGAAACGTGAAGGGTGTGTTGTGCTCTCTTTCCCCTTCGACCGAGGTTATTTTTGTCCCACTAGGTTTTTGTTACTCGACAAGGTTTTTAATAAGGCAACGAGAGAAACACCACGTTTGGGCGACACAAGAGGGAGTGTTCAAGGAAATCCAGATTATGTGTCTGGCCCAAACTCTAGGTTACTTGACCTAGTGATAATAGGGCTATAGAAGGATTTAGAATCCTATTCAATGTAGAATTACTTCCCTTGTATATTCAGATTCTATGCATTGTAATCTTCTATATAAAGAGGCCCCTATTATCAATGAGAATACACAGCAATTCTCTCTCAATTCGGTTTCTCTAAAACATGGATGATATTATCATACATTCTTACATATTTTAATAGTTTTTAATAAAATGATTATTTCTATTTGTTAGCTATAATATAAAAAAATTATTATAAAAGTACAATGTACCAAAAGTTTATACCTCAACGCTTTGAAGCTTAAAGCTTAAACAAAACGCCTCGCCTCACGCATTCGTCTTTTAAAACATTGATAAAAGGAGGTAAAATATGCCAAATGCCTTTTGTCTTGAACCTAAACTATTGGAAAATGACCATAATGAGTTTAGATATTATTATATTGGTGAGTCGGACTAATCTAGTGCTCCTACATTTTAACCTAAGTTTTTTCTAATATTATTATTTGAACTAAAATTACAAAAAAATATATATAAAAAAAATTTAGTCTAACGATATAAGTCTTTCTTTCTTATTTTAGTGATCGTGAGTTTGACTCACGAAAATTAATTGTTGTAATTATGAATTTCACAAAAACTTAATTGTTATTTTAATGGAGTTTGCACTAGCATTAGGCATTAGCACAGAAAAATTAATTGTTATAATTATGAAATTTTAATGTGATAAAAAAAATAACAGAAAAGACCAAACAGCTGCGTAATTGCTTATGTGAGCCCACGATCGAGTTGCACTAGTATTAGGCATTAGCACATGCACTTCTATATAAGAAGGTCGTCACAAGATGACCATATATTAGTATAAACAAGGGATCTGTTGGGGTCGCTGGGATCAAACGACTAACAATCTGGAAAAAGTTTCGTGCTCTCAATCCTTCAAATGCCACGTAGCTCTTTCGTTTTATGACCTCTTCCGTTTAGGAAATATAAAAATGACTCCTAAACCCAGATAAACGCACTCCGTCTCTCTCTCTCTCTCTCTCTCTCTCTCTCTCTCTCTATATGTATATGTGTGTGTGTGTGTGTGAAAGCTTCGACTTTCTCTATCTCAATTCTTTTCAGGATCTCCTCCTACTCTTTTTGACTCCTATATAATTCACATTCTCTCACCTTAAATCTCGTTATACAAATCTCTCATTGTCTTGCTCCTTGAGGTGGCATTGCAGAGATCCGAGTTTGAATCTGGATGGAAACATGGTCGTCGAGTTGGGTTTGATTTAATTCCTAGTCTGTTTTTTCTTTCTCTTTTCTGTTTGTTCTAAACTTGAACATGGATGGTGAATATCAAGAAGTAAGTCAATCTTCTCAACAAGCATGTATATAGGCTTTCCTTTTCTTTCTTCTCTATCTGTGACAGTTACCATGACAATGGTTATGTGGTTTAATTTTGCTTATGGTATAACTGTATAAGTATCAATTTGTGAAGGCTTACATAAGGAATTCCAGAGGAGTGCAGCTTTTCACTTGCAGATGGTTGCCTTTCTCTTCCCCAAAGGCCCTTGTTTTCCTTTGCCATGGTCTCTCCCTCTCTCTTCCTCTCTGAATTAGACTGTAGTTCATGTATGTGTGTATGCATGTATGTGTGTGTTGTTCAAAATTTAAGGGGATAAATAACTGGTTTTGCAGGTTACGGCATGGAGTGCAGCGGTTTCATGAAAGGTAATTAATATCAACTTAAATGAGACTAGCTTCCCATTTCTACCTCTTCATAATTTCATTGTCTTGAATTATTAACTCTTTGATCTTAGTAATCTATTCTTAAATATGTATTGCCTCAGTTCCTATCCTAGTCTAGTATCAATAATGCAAAACATTAATGAATTGCTTAATTTCTCCGTTAGAAAAATCAATAAGAGCTCAGTACCATTTGATCTAGTGACATAAATCTCTCTTTTGTAAGGAAAAAATTGTGCTAGTTGTTGTATCTGAGTTGTTGATTTGATAAAAAAAAATATCAATAAGAAAAGTAGGGTTCTTTTATTCCCTTGAATGAAAGTTATAATACAGTAGTTTTTTGCATTTATTGAACTTGATCATGAAAATCTAAGTGCACAAGAAACTTAAGCTTTTGAGCAACTTTTCCTGTTCTCTGTTTCACTTTTTGACAAGTTTCACTTATTTCAGTATTTGTAGTGGAAATCCAGCAGGATACAAAAGCAAAATCTCCATATTTCTTCTCTTTTTGTCTTTTCAGAAAAGAAAAGTCTTTTCTCTTCGCATTAGTGCTAGTAATATCAAAAGGAAAAAGTAAAATGAAGGAGATGCATATGATTTGTATGTCAATATTTTTGAAAAAGTTTCTTCAATTTTCAAGCCAATATTTACTGTATCATGAATCATGAAGAACCCAGAAATTTGACCAAAAGAGATTGAAGATAGTGGAAATTAGAAAACAAACAAAGTAGCTAGATAAGAGCATTATCTTTCAAGACAAGTGTAGCATGGAACAATATTGACACAGTCCTATCCAAAATTATTGCAAATAATCAGACAAAATAGCATTTGTTATTTTCCAGAATGCCCATACTTCTCTTCTGCTACGCCACGACAATACTAATCCCATTCGTATTCCCAATGCCTACTGTGTCACCATATCACTATCCTTATATTTGTTTTTTCTTCCTTTTGCTACTTTATTAATTTTGATAAATTTGAGACATACCAATCATAATGTATCTTTTTCCATTTTCAGCCAAAAAAAACGAGATGGTCTTTTATTATTTCCCTTTTTCTTTATTAAGTGATTGCTGTATAGCCATGACAGCGACCCTTTGATCCTGAAATCAGTTGAATATCATATCAAGCAGACCATGTCCGAATACAAAACGAAAATTTTGTGGTCAACTGGGTTTGGTTTGGTTTGGTTGCCAAACATTAATTAGGTTATTGGGTTTTCTAAAGCTGACCCATTATAATCAAGGCCAAATCTTGATGCAAATGACAGTGTTCAGAGAGGAGAATCATTAATGATGACCTAATTGGATGTACTAATCTGTCATTATGTTATAGAATGCGGGGTCCGGCTAGCTAATGCCGGGTATGCGGTGTTCGGGATCGATTACGAGGGCCACGGACGTTCTCGAGGAGCAAGGTGTTACATTAAGAAGTTCGAAAACATCGTTAACGATTGCAATGACTTCTTCAAGTCGATTTGTGGTAAGTTCCATTGATCTATTATCACTTAGGCATTCATTCTTTATTAGACGCCATGGACTAGTTTATCCAAACAAGTTTCACCGATGATCTAGATTGACTGTAAAGTACTTGGGCGCGTTTTTTGGGAAGACAAAATTCAACTGTAACCTAAGCCTAGGGATTTCATAATGGTGTCGCAGCGGAGGAAGAGTACAGGGACAAGTGTAGGTTCTTGTATGGAGAATCCATGGGAGGGGCAGTGGCTTTATTGCTTCATAAGAAGGACCCTAAATTTTGGAATGGTGCTGTTCTTGTTGCACCAATGTGTAAGGTATAAGACCTTGTGTATATTTCTAACTTAGGTTTAGTTGGTTCAGCTTGGTTTACCTAACACATCGTCTTATTCCATCCAACATTGTTAGATATCAGAGAAAGTAAAACCGCATCCACTGGTTGTGAATGTATTGACTAGAGTGGAGGAGATTATACCGAAATGGAAGATTGTACCCACCAAAGACGTCATTGATTCAGCCTTCAAGGACCCTGTAAAGCGCGAAGTGGTACTTAATTTTTATAACATTTGCCGAGCAAGATAGATGGGAATTCGAGTTATTTCAGTGCTTAATTGGTGTTTATTTTCCAGATAAGAAGCAACAAGCTTATCTACCAAGACAAGCCGAGGCTGAAAACAGCTTTGGAAATGCTTAGAACTAGCATGAGCCTTGAAGACAGTTTACATGAGGTGGGTTTTTGTATCATTGATTCGATCACAATATATAAGTAACAATGTTTCACCTTTTCACTTGATCAGAATTGCTTTCTGTTAATATTGGGCAGGTGACACTACCTTTCTTTGTTTTACACGGGGAGGCAGATACAGTTACAGACCCTGAAGTGAGCAAGTCTCTGTACAAAAAAGCCAGCAGCCCAGACAAGACCATAAAATTGTACCCTGGAATGTGGCATGGCTTAACATCAGGAGAGCCTGATGGGAACGTCGAAATCGTGTTTGCAGACATCACAGTCTGGCTTGAGAAGCACACTACAGACAGCAATGTCATGGTTGTGCAGCCAATTCAAACATTTAATGACGGCATCGTGAAGTTGAACACCACAGCTTCATCACCCCGAAACCATGAACAAGCGGCAGAAAGGGAGCTATTTTTGTGGGTTAAAGGGACGAAGATTACAACATCACTCAGCAATGTAGTCCGGCACGCTTGGAATCATATCTACTGTTTCATACTTGTGCATAACCACTTTAAAACTGCTCTCAAATTTTCCTCCCAAATGATAAATGTGAAGCAGTATGATCGGAATTGGGAGGAAGCGGAATAAAAAGTAACCCTGTTTTTATTGAACCTAAAATCTTTGGTTTGGTGTATTTTATTAGAGTTGAATAAGCTTACAAAACAAGAGTTCATCAACTTCTAGCTGGAACTCATGAAGCTTAAACCTAGAGTTGATTAATCTCAGAATATGATTCAAAAGTAATACTTTCCCAATGTAGACTGATTGCATAATATCAATTTATCAACATACGATTACCAATAGAGTATGGAAGTGTGTAAATGTAATCTAATTGTTGTTTTCTCAAATGTAGACCGATTGCATAAAAAAGACCATGAGGAAGACGGAAAAACGAAGCTCGCTGTCTATCAAGTTTTTTAAGAGGATAACAATACATAAAGAACAAAGGATGGACATGACAACAAATGCCGAAAGAAGACACCTCCAAACCTACTCCACATAGAGAAGAACTTAGGAACTTATATGCTACTACTGTTGCTGCTATTGCTACTGCCGCCGCGACCTTGCTGCTATAATCTTGTTTGGCAATTGGAGGGTACGGAACGAAAGGAATTATCTTTCCCATTGTCATTGGCCAGAAAGAAGTATTTATGCGCCAATGCCATAATGCCAGTACGAATTACATGGTGGTGGTGGCACCAGTAGCTTCCTTGTGGTCACCGAAGATACGTTTGCTGAAGTCTGACACCATGAGTGGGAGTCCCTTGCGGAGAGACACCTTTGGTTGCCAACCAAGAAGGTCTTTGGCCTTTGTGATATCAGGCTTCCTCTTGTGCGGGTCATCCTCAGTGTTCGGCCTGAACTCAATCTTTGCATCTTTGTCAATTGTTTCTTGGACCACCTGCATCAACATTATTCAACATTATACAGGGATCAACTAAATGCCAAACCATGAAATTAAGCTATACCATTTTAGATTAGAGAGCTCATGATCTAAATTACCTTTGCAAGTTCAAGCATGGTGAATTCACCAGGGTTCCCGAGATTGAAAGGTCCAACATGCTCGCCTTCCATCAGCCGCATCAGACCATCCACCTATTGTAATACACAAACGGCTTCAGCAACAGCAACAATAGTAAACAAGCAAATCACATGTCTGGAAGAAAACCCTTCCTTATATAAACAGTTAAAAGCAATACTAATATATCAACTAGAACGAATCTCCCCAAGAAAACCCAAATATATTCCTTTACTTTTCAAAAACACTGTAAAAGACCTGAGGATCCTGGTTTCAACTAAAAGGTAGACTGAAGACTGCACACAACTCCACTCAGATTTATCAACACAAGTTGCAATTAAGAAATGCAAGATGGTGATCACACCCCAAACAACTGACCACAATGCAGAGCATTGACCAAACTCCATAGATCAAAAGCTTTACCTGCCAGCAATCATGCACATGCAGAAAAGGTATTACCACCTATCTAGTATGCACACATTTCAGTTTGAGGAATCTACCGTGCTATGCACATGGGAAACATAAATAATCAATCTAGTTAAGAGACCTGCCCAGATTCACTAATAACACTACCAATCAAAATCCCACTCCCCAGCCTTGCATTATTAAAAAAATTTCACTAAGCACGATACCCTTAAAAAAAGCAACAACAAATTCTAAACTAATAAAGAAGGTAGCTAACAAGCTCAGCACGAAAAGAAAACGTAAAGACCACACACCCACCCCCCAATTGGCCAATTCTTAAAATATAGGATTAAAGTAGAAAAAAAAATTACCAGATCAGAAACGTATTGGAAACTCCTTGTCTGCTTTCCATCACCGTAGACAGTCATAGGCTCCTTCCTCAATGCCTGCATTATCATTCACCATCAACAACTCACCCCTACAATTTACTTAACCACAAAAACTAACCAGCCCGGCTCCGAGTAATTTACCTGAGCGACAAAGTTACTAACAACACGACCGTCGTCTATGCACATTCTCGGGCCGTATGTGTTGAAAATCCTAGCAATCCTAACCTGCATTACCCATATGAAATGAAAACCGAGAGGATTAACAACCGTAAAAAATAACCCTTCAGTAAAAATTAGATTGTGTTAGTTTTTACCTCGACACCTGCCCCTCTATGGTAGTCCATAGTCAATGTCTCAGCCGTACGCTTTCCCTCATCGTAGCAACTTCGAACACCTGTCGCATATTCAGACAGCCAACGATAATGTGTCAGGTTTACAGACCAAACCCCAGTGCCTGTCAGATCTAAACCGGACCTACGCTGAAACTAACACCTAAATTACCACCATGCCCTCCCCCATTTTCTTGTATTACCCTCCGACCTCCCGACTGATGGCGACGAGAGCCATCTCCACCGTCGCATGAGTGGACCCGAAAATCACGGGTAATCTCGTAGACCGTGCGAAACGGAGCGAAACGCGCCGACCGGATCTCGGAGGGCAGGTCCCACACCCTGGGGTCCAACGTGGTGGCGGCATCGTGCCATCGAGGAAAAGGACAAAGCCCCTCCCCTAACTACGGTTTCCCAATTTATGAACTATCACCGGGAACTATTCCCGCCCCCACGAGCACGTTAGACTCCACCCACGCCTCCTCGCTAAAATGCGCCGAGGGTTTCAGAAATAGAAAGGAGAAGGAAGAATAGAAGAGGTACTCACCGATGGGATTGACGTTTCCCCAGTAGGTCTCGACCTGAGGGTGCTGCAGAGGATCGCCGTAGACCTCGCTAGTGCTGGTTAACAAGAACCGAGCTCCGACCCGTTTCGCCAGCCCCAGCATGTTGAGAGTTCCCACCACATTGGTCTTGTGCAATCTCGAAAATTCGAGAATTAAGGAACACAAAACATAGAGAAAATCAAATCGAAAAAAAAAAAAAAAAACGAAAAACTAGAACCCGTTTTATTTAGAAAGGATATGATAGTCTTGACGGGATTGAACTTGTAATGGACCGGCGAGGCGGGGCAGGCGAGATGGTAGATCTGGTCGACTTCGAGGAGGAGAGGCTCGACGACGTCGTGTCGGATTAATTCGAATCTAGGGTTCCCAAAATGGTGCTGAACGTTCTCCTTCCTTCCGGTGAAGAAATTGTCGACGACGATCACGCTGTCGCCGCGCTCCATGAGGCGGTCGACGAGGTGGGACCCGACGAATCCGGCGCCGCCGGTGACGACGATCCGGAGGCCCTTTCGCTTCAGGCCCAGCGGGACCTTCCCCCCGGAATTGTAATTGGTCAACCCGAACCGGCGCTCGTAGGTCGGCTTGTGGGAGTGGTGGGTGGACTCGAAGTCGAACTTGACGAAGTCGTTGGGGATCGGGTTGTGGCCGTGGTAGGAGGGGGATCGAGACGACGGCAGGAGGGTGAAGCAGACGGTGGCGATGGCAATGCCGACGAGGATGAAAATCAGGCGCTGTTCCCGGAGCAAGTACCCAATCGGGCGGGTCACCGAGGCCCAAGGCTTCGGGCGTTTCGGCGAGTAGGTGTCGGAAGCGGGCTGGGCCTCGTCGTGCCCGCCCCGGAATATCAGCTCCGAGCCCATTTAACCGTCTGATTTCTAAAAACAGACTCTTTTGGGTGATGGATTTGGAGGAAAATGTAAAGAGAATGAAGAAGAAGAAGACGCTGAGTCAGACGAGTACAACTCGCCGGGAACTCAGCCGTGGTGGGTTGTGGCGGTGCAGGGTCTCTCTCTCGCTTCACTCGCTTGGTTCTGAATGCCCTTGCCCCGTCTGCTGTGGTATTTAAGCAGTGAAGGGGTTGGGAACGAGGCAGAGTTTTCAATTTAATTACGGAAAGGCCATTTCGCGTTTTGAAAAGTAAACGGGTGTCATTTGGTGTGATTCAAAATCGTTAATAGTTGGTGCATCGGCGTTTGTCGTTAATGAATTTTCCATTAAATTAGATTGAACTAATTTCCTTTTAATTATTGATTAGTATTGTGGTTGAGTTAATCACTTGCTTTAACTGAGGCGGTGAAGACCTGGGGGATATTAATTTCCTCAGTGGGATATTTTGACTTGATTTTGATGTTTGCATTACGGTCAAAATCAATTTAGCTTACTGCGCGGAGGAAAAGAGTCCCAATTCCTTTCATGATGACATACATTTCCAAACTTGTGTTTATATAGCAATAATCTCTAATTGGGTCAAGCTTACCAAACTTGAAGTACGGTTTTGAAGTTCTGTAAGATAGTTTCTTTAAATAAAAAGTGTCTTGGAGTTGATATCTTCTGTTTTGTTGCAAATTTCGAAAAAACGTATTACACACTAAATACAAAAAAGCACAATTCATGTGTCCTTCTGTCATTGTGGTTATACGATCGATGTAGTAATTTGGATTCATAAATGGATCCTACATTTTCATTCAACGACACTACTAAAATAAACAAATCAAGGTAAATGAAATTCTAGATTTACGGACGACACGTGAGACACAATCAGTATGTTTAAGACAGTACAAGGTACACTTCTTTTCACATCAATGACATTACATCAAGATCCCAATAATACATCTTACCAAATAAAGGAAACAATATCTCAATGATACAATTACATTCACCGGAGGGAACATGACTAATCATATCAACCATTATACGTGGTCAAAAATCTAATATGTACTAACACTTACCTGCCAATAGGCCCTGCTTAGTGATTTGAGATCACTTTTATCTAATTAGAAATGTCTTACAGGAAATAATTGATATCTTCTCTAGTGTTATTATCACGATGAGTGAGAGTGAAAATTGAATTAAGATTATATTAAATTAAAATTTTGACTCTCTCGTAAAATAAAATATAAAAAAAATTGAATTGAATTAGAAGTCATTTTTAATTTTTTTTTTCTTTTTATAACAGAAGTCATTTCTAATTTGTATCCACACATGACGTGGTGGTATATAGAGTAGAGAAATCAAAGAGTACCGGTGCCGGTGGTACTTGGAGCCTCCAAATCCCAATAAAAATTGAGAATTTTATAGTGTTGATTTGGGAACGTTAGAGGGTACAGGGCTACAGGTCACACCCATCATGCATTTTTATCCACATTACTGCATGTGGCGTATTACTTTATTTCTGACTGGCGGGGTACTGAAATCATTCACAAGTTATGCAGCTTCATTTCCACCACTTTGTACGGTAAACAAAAATACCGTAAGACTAGCGCGTTAAATCAGTTCAGTAAAATTTATGCGTCGGTTAATATTTATGTTTCAGTTAAAGTAACTTGGGTTTAAATTAATGTGGAGGTATCAAGCTAAGCTCGGCTTTTATGTTTTTTTATCGAGTTCGAGCTTAAACTTTGCTCATTTTTATTACTAACATGATTCAGGCAAGATAATAATAAATTAACTATGAGTATAACTCAAACTGCATCGAGGAAATTTACAACTCTAAACTAAAAATCTAAAACTACTCAACAACTAATTGTATGAAAGTTAAACACGTGACTTTTTATTTATAATTAGAATACTATTTATGTCACTGCACGAAATAATCATAAAATGGATGTGGCTTGTCGAAGACATACAATTATATGATGAATTCTAAACCATGCCAATGATACAATTTGTTTGGAATTTAGCTCGATTTCTTGTCAAGTATGGCATAAGAATAGATATATAGATGTAAAAAGCATCTCATCCACCGATTTTCTAGAGGTTATCCCACGTCTAACCTCAATTAAACATTTAATTAATGCATAAGAGCCCTACTGGTTTACATGAACGAACTATTCCAGCTACTGAAATGGTATCGACAAAGCTTTAGTCTACTCTTCAAGTTTAGCATTATTCAATGAGCAATAAACCCAGTTATGCAACAAAGAATTGGTCTACATTCTATACAGGGGTTGTTTGGTGATTTGATCAAACAATGAGCATCATCTTATGCCTAACAAAAAAAGAAAAAGAAAAAATTATAAGCATCGTGTTGTATCTCACTAAACTAATTGATACATAAAAATAGCTCTAAAGATGTTGCCACAACAAATCAACAAATGGCTTGACTCTAATTGAACGCAATTTATTTAATTTTTATATTGATTTGGACGCTCCATAAATCCTGATTTCCTATCTGACCTGACATGCACCATGTATTCTGATTTATTTTGGTTTATTTTTATTATTGAAAAAAATAGAATCTTTACTTGCAATTTTACCTCTTTTTTTTTTGTTCCGTTTATCGCCTTAAGGACCAAGAGTTTGTGCTCACAAGAGCTTTTCATAAGAGATGTGTAATGAGTATTGTAAATTGGTTATGAATGTTTCAAAATTTCACTTACGAGCTAGTATGAACTTTTCAAAGTTTGTTTCTTTCGTTTTAGACAGCTAACTTAAACATTTCGTACATTCAAAGTGTTGTTTTTAAAAGAAATACAAGATTGTTGATGATAATTTCTCTTGTGTAAGAGGTGAACAGTTTTGATCAAAAACTACACTTTGGCAAACAAAAATAAAAAAGATTGAGAACATGCATCCTCGTGATTACTCCTCTTTTTCATCTTTAAGGTTAGTGTACGTTCTTAAGAAAGCTAAACGCCCTTTACGTAATGCAGCAATTCTTCTTGCCTTTTGATGAATAAAGACACTACGTACCTCTTTTCTTTAATCTCATGCTTTATCATCCATAAACGTATATATACGCCACACCACTCCTAATATAGCACCAGTCTAGTATAATATTTATGGAACACAAAAATATCGTAATGAAAATGCTAAGCCACATGACATGTGTGCGTTGAGAGAGGCGAGACATATGGTAATGTTGCCACAAATGCATGCATATTTGCGTTTCACACTTTCTTTCATTCCAAACAAAAATGACCATCTCAGATCGAGCATGCACTGTCTTCTCGAGTCGAAGAAAACGAAAGTCCATGTATGGCTTGGTATTCAAGTTAGGTTAGGGTTAGGGTTATGATTAGGTTTAGGTAGCCGATGATTAAGACCCAACAGAAAAATGGTTGGGGGTGACCTCGATCGATCTCCCATTTTTCTTATTCTGTACATTTTGGCATTATATATTCGGTCCTATACAATAGCATCTTCCGTACAATAATTTTTGCCCGACATTTTTGTTAAAGCCGAAGCTAACTAATACCCAACTATACATAGGTGTCTTATTGCTTGTCGTTCAGTAAACTCTAGGTCATTATTGTGTATACAAAATGATTAGGAAATATTCATTCTTATTCATGGATCCCTGGTTAGGAAAACAAACTAGGAACGTGTTGGACGAAAGGCCTATGATAAGTTATGTGACATTGTCTTTTATTATATGTAGATTTATTGTTTTGTGAGACTTAAATCCAATTTCAAACATCTGTAACAAATTTATTTTCTACTCTTTTAAAAAAATTGAAGACCTGATGAAAACAAATCACAAAATCGTCAGCTTTACACTTAATTTTTTTTATAAATAAAATATAACTATAAGAAGAATTTTCTCTTAAATCGGACCACCGGAATATTAATCAGATTGTCCAATAAAAAAAATTACACACACACAACTAAAAACTTATACCAAAATTATTTCTTATTTTTCATCTGAATATACCGATATATCAACAAATACTTTAGAGATTATATAAGAATTTGAGGGTAGTATTCTCTTTTGAGTTCACTATATAACGTCGGATCGTGTTATGGATCTTGTTGTCTTTTGCTTGTCCCTGGATGGAAATCGGAATTGTATTATGTAGGAATTTGGGCGTTATTATGAAGATTGCACCTAATGGATGGGAGTTAGTTAAATAATTCAAGAATTTCAAGACCCACAAAGATAGGACTTGGCTTGCACGTCGGATTGATATTCAAGCGACGTTGACGCTGCCCCATACACGTGGCGCTTAACGATTTCGCACGTTTTCTCCCATTTGGCCACCAGCACCCATGATTGGAAAAATAATCAGATATATTGTTTCTAAATATAGAAGAAGAAAAAACCAAGATGGAGATTCTAGATATTTATCGCAATACCCTCGAAAAGTATTCTATGCATCCTATGGGGTAAATTTGCTCTTTGTACCATTTACTATTACTTTTCACTTTATAACTATAATATTTTATTTTTGTTGATTACATTGGAAGGAGATCAAATTTTTAACCTATCCTAAATCTTACTACATTTTTCACCCTTCATCACCCCTGACTTGAGTTATTGTATTTAAGTCGTGGTGAAGATCCAATCGAATTGAAAATTCTTGACTTGGTTCTAATCTTTACTAAAACGTTCATTTATATGATACATTTGAGTGTATATATTATTTGTATAAAGAAGATTATTTTCCTTTTGTTTTGTGACTTTTGTCATTTTATGTCTATTGAAAATGCCCCAATAAAGTCCAAAACACCAACCCATAGCTTCAAAAAAACTCTAGGCCGCCAGTTTAGTGTCGATTAGTGGTGGACAGACCCTAACCGGAACCAAATGATTCATTGTGTATTTGAAGTTTGTCAGATTTCGCCTTCATTTTTTTTTTCATTCGTACATTATCCCGTGCAGGTAAGCTGACCTTACTTAAATCTAATTTGTCAGGGATGCCAAATCATATTTTATCTTGCTTCAAATATCCACTTATTTTATCTGACAGTATTAATAGGGAATTTCGTCAATTCTTTTGGGGTACTTCCCATGGCAATGTAGATTGGCATCAAGTCTACCTCCCAAAATCCAAAGGTGGTTTAGGTGTTAGATTACCTAGCCAGTTCAATAAAGCCACTTTAGCTAAACTGGGGTGGAAAATCTTAACGCAGCCTCATTGAACTCACCAATTGTTAGTTACTAGAAAGTACTTTAAACATCATCATCTATTTACTATCCAGAAAAAAGCATCTATTTCCCTGGCTTAGAAAGGTATTCTTGATGCACGAGATTTGCTATTGCTAGGTGTTAGGTGGATTGTTGGGGATGGGCATTCTATCTTATTTTGGTCTTTTAACTAAGTCTTTCCTTTTCCAATTTTCATTCTACTGCCTAAAGATTAACGATCTCATTTAGACTGGAATTTTACTATGACCACATTTTATTAATGTGTAAGTATAAATTTAGTTGTGATCAAATATAAGAATACCTTCTCAGTACAAACAACACTTAGGCATGCTTTAATGAAAACATATCTATAAGACAAGTGATCTAACCTTGATGCGACATTGTGAATCTTCTCCTCTGATCAATCCTTGATGCTAAACTCACTAATGGGGCTGAGTTGATTAATAGCTTGTGATTGTTAGAGCAAGGACCCCATGTCTGTATATATAGGAATCGAATTTAGCTCCTCCCATAAAGTATACTAAGTCCTAAACCATATACCAAAAGTAAACTTAAGTCATGTATAATATGGATTTAATCTTAAGATAGATCTCCATAACCTTGTGCAATATTGATTCATATTGTTATAGGTCATAAGGATTAGAGACATTATTCTGCTAGTAGCAAAGCTAAGTTGTTGCATATTAACTTAAATCATGACATGTCCATATGTAATTTCTTACATAATGATCATATTTGGGATATTCATGCTCTTCAGACTGTTCTTCCTCCATATATTATCCAACATATTAGAGCCATCCATCCCAATTCCAATACATCCTACGCTAGATACGTTTGTTTGGGGCCCTTCTTCTTATGGCGATTTCTCTATTAAGTCTGCTTATTGGCTTCAGACCCAGAATGCTCCTAATCATTCACAATCTTCATTATTATCAAAAATGTGGAAGCTCAACATTGCTCCTAAAGTTAAAATATTTGCCTGGAACTTAATTCGCAATGCGCTTAAGACTCGAGATAAACTTTCTATTTATAACCACAACATTTCTCCATTATGTCCTTTTTGTGATAGCTCTTTGGAATCCATGGACCACTTATTTATGCGCTGTTCTTTTGCAGTTCAGGCTTGGTCTTCGATACCTACTTAAATCCTTTGTCTTAGAATAGATCTTTTTAGATTGGCTATACCATATTGGGAATAATTATTCTGCTGCTTCAGACCATTTTGCTTCAAGTCTTTATAATGCTTAGGCCATTTGGCATAACAGAAATAAATTAATTTTTAAGAATCTCTATATTCTCCTGCTTCGTGTGTGTTTCAGGCTTATGCTTTGAGTTCCAGTTATTTGAAGGCCAATCCCAGGTTCTCTCACCCAAAATTTCGAAATACTTTCATATTAAGTGGCAACCCCCTAACACATATCAAGTGACGTTGAATTTTGAAGGCTCTGTCAAGAATGGTTTGGTGACTATTGGCTTTGTTATTCGTAATGAGGACGGTAACCCGCTTTTTGCAACCAATAGGCAAATTGGAAATGCGTCAGTGCTTGTAGCGGAACCCATAGCTCTTAGAGATGGTATCCATACTGCCCTGCTTCAAAATCATACTCCTATCATTGTAGAAGGGGACTCCAGGTTATTAATGGACTGTGTTCAAGGACGCAATCAAACTCCTTGGCAAATTAAAACATTACTACAGGACATTAAGATGCTTACTTTAGAGTTCAAATCAGTAATCTTCAGACATGTCTATCACGAGGCAAATTTTGTTTCGGACCGGTTAGCATCGACAACACATACTTCTCATAATCCTTATGTTTGGTTTTTTTGTTTGCCCCTTTTTGTGTCCCAAGTGTTGCAATTGGATCAGCTGGGAGGGGTTGTGACTCAAGGTTTTGTTTTCTAATTTCCGTTTGTTTTTTTAAACATAAAAAAAAAACCTTTTTCATTGATAGATGAACGTTGTTGAATTAGCCGAGCCCCACATAAAATGCCGAAATCGACTTAGAATTTAGTTGTAGTAGGGCAAAGGCATTTCGATCTTGTATTAGCGGAAGATCAGAATGATTATTTACTTGGCCCCATGTTTAGAACCAACTTGATCCCGCCAACTTAGAATGACCTATATGATCAAATTTATCAACTTTATTAGTATTATTATATATCTTTCAAAAGGGCCATACCCTTTAGCTATATAGTATGAGCAATTCTGTTAGCCTTTCCCTCCTTCTAGGCAATATATATATATAATTATTTTTTTGTTTATATTGCTTACTCAGCTTAGTGCTTCCGAACGATCATATTCCATACAATCATATTAGGTTTAAAGTTTCATATTTTGAGAGAAACAAGTAAGTTTATTTTGCTTATTCATTTATTGTTTCTTTTAACTCATAATACACAATAACTAGTTTTTCGTGAGTCGAACTCACAACCTCCCCTTTACGAAGAGGAGATTAATGTCACTATACTAAATGATATTGGGCCATACAACCTGTCTTACCATACTAATATGATTATTTAACACATTATAACTAACCCCTTAACCACAATACAACCCTACTAAGTTTGGCCAGATCATGCAACCCCAAGTTAATTAGTAGTTGCATAGAGACAACAAACAATAGTAAAAAAGAGTTATGTAGAAATATGCATCAGACTCTCATGATACGAGTGTAAACACGAAAATCATGCAATAAATGAAAGAAGGACACGTGTACAAAATAATAAAAAATTTAATTAATGAATTTGAGGGTTACAATCTATACGAGTATTATTATACAAAAATTTCCTCTTATTCGATCTCTGAAGTTGGCTTGATCCAAGGGAGACAAGCACTCGATCTTGAATCGGGTGATTGTAGTTTGAATTTCTCATTGTTTTGGAGATTTGAAGATGACGGTTGATCAAGAGCCGTAGAGGCTTGACCTTGATCATATTTGGGCCACAAGTGATGTCACGCGGTGAGCTTTCTTCAACTTTGGTACCGGATGAATCAGCAGGTGTGTAGGTGCTTGTTGATTTTCCACGAGCTTGATGAAAAACCTTGCGGAAGATTTGCTTTGTTGACGACTTGCATAAGACGGTAATTCAATGGCTGCAGAGGCTTGATCTTGATCAGATTTGAACCAGGAACGATGTCACATGGTGAGTATGGCTTTGATGGCGAATGAATCAACATGTGAGCTTGGTGCTTGTTGATTCTCCATGAGTTTGATGACTTTTGGACTTGTAAGTGAATTCCCCTGCTTGTTTGAAGTCAGTGCAGAATTGGCTATTTGGCAGCTTGATGATTCTTCACGGGTTTGACAACTTCTAAGCTTCTTAGTGCTTTAACGTGTTTTTATCAAACTTTTTTTTATGAAGCCGGTGAGGTTAAGGGACCAGTTATTTTGCAGCTTAATGATTCTTCACGAGTTTGAGCATCTCGGTGCTTTAACTTGTTTTTATGAAGCCGGTGAGGTGAATGGACCAATTATTTTGCAGCTTGATGATTCACGAGTTTGACGAACTTCTGAGCTTTTGAGTGTTGTAGCTTGTTTTTCTGAAGTCGATAAGGTGAAAGAACTGACTATTTTACAGCTTGATGGTTCTTCACGAGCTTATGAGACTTCTAAGCTTTGGAGAGATTTCTTCTATCTATCTACCGTTTATCTGAAGTGCCTTCTCTTGATTTGAGAAGAGGTATCTATAGTGTTGGTGTCTCCCTCAATTTGGAATACATTGATGACACAGTATTAATTGCATTCTTTAATTGTGTAATTAAATCAATTACTTTTAATTAATTGATTTAATTATATTTGTTTAAGGATTTTACCAATCAGATAAAATCATAATTGATGGTCGATGTCATATTCCTTAATTGTGTAACTAAATCAATTTGTTTTAATTGACTGATATAATTATATTTGTTTAGGGAATATGTCCATGATTATGGTTTTTCTCGATATCAATCAAATTTAGATCTGATTGATGAGATTAATCAATTTAATTTGATTGATCCGTCAAACCAAGTATAAAGAGTAAATATCAATTAGCAATATATTGACATCTCCATGTCACCTACTCAACGAATCTTCTCGTATTTCAACATACACGAGGATTAAGATTTTGGGGGGGTCCGAAATGTAAAAGTTTTTTTTTTTTGTCATCTGAACTATAAAATTGAAGTATATATTACAATAAACAAAGAATTAAGGATAATTAATGTTCTTTTACAATCACATTAAAGGTGTTGCTCGATAAAAACTTAATGTTTGATACATATCATTCCTTATTGGATGTTTTGAAAATATTAAATATAAACCAAAACAAAAGGAAAGACTAAAAGCATTGAAGTATAGTATGAAACCATGAAATAGAAAGGAGTGATTAATGCATAGGGGGTTCTAATATAGTATGTATATGGACAAAGAAGAAGGCTATTCAAACTGACGGGGGTCTCGGACCCCCCAGACCCTAACACAAATCCGCCACTGTCGACATGTGTTACTTTTATAGTGCATTTAAATTTGACGACACATGTTATGTGTATCGTTTGTGTGATTCACTTGTCAGCTAAGCTTAATTTGTTACAATTAATTCATTTAATGAATTTTATTTTCATTAAATTTATTGTATCTAGAAACGAGTCATAAGAGTTAGAGAAATGATTACTTATGTTAAAAGTACCATTAAGGGCTAAATTGTGTCAAAAGATCCAAAACTTTTTCTTCCCTACCAAAAAGTACATTGCACCAAGACTCTTCAACTTTCTTGAAGGTTTGAATATTTATTCTGGTGAAAAAGAAATCCCTTTGCCCCGCAAACTTGCATATTAGGGTTTTCCCCTTACAAGGTATACTTAACCTTTGATTTGAACCCGTGTTCTTCTTTTTTAACTGGATTGTATTTTTAACATCAAATTTACCGTGCAGAAGCCGGCAAACGAAAATCGAAAACAGTCCAATGCATAAAAATGGACTGTTAAGAAGTCTTCACATAAATTGACCCATCCAAAATTTGTAGAAGATGAAATTGACCTGACACTGATGCATACGTGTCGACTTATGACTAAGTGATTACGAACCTAAAGGAAATTCAGGGTTCGATTAGTCACTGTCAATTCCCCATGGCCAAAAAAAAAAAAAAATGGAAGAAGAAAGAAGGATACAAAGTCGACCTAAATCATTTGATCCTATACGCAATCTGTTTTAGTGGAATTTGCTCAGTGACGAACTGACGATCCTCAATGGATCGATGAGCAATCAAAATCACTCCGACTCTTTCTGCTAAATTAACGTTCAAGGCTTTTTCAAAGATGAACAAGTTGCACATTATAGCCAAAACGAAATTAATTAAAGCCAAAACGTATAGTGCAAGTCTACAACTCTGGTTATAGTAGTGAAGTCATCAAACGAGCACGAAAAGTTAACATGTGCTGACGATGATACACCGCATTAAGTGTTAGTGTATTAATTCCGAAAAGAGATTAAGCTCCATCTTAAAGTTTTGGATTGCAGAGTTATATGTTACTGCATTTGGGTAAAATGATCGAACATAGGTACGGCGAAAGATATCACATGACTTTCTCCATAAGCATGAGCACAAGTTTGCGGTCTCAGGATTCGTTTGCTAAACTTGAATGAGGTTGATAAGGAACATGAAAGAGAAAGACTGGAGACTAAGATAGAATGAAGGGGGGCTTAGAGAGTGTATCTGATCAATAGCCATAGTCTCATTGGCATTAGCCCATAGATCCATAACACATTTATCTTGAAAAGTTTCGAGACTTCAAATTTGAGCTCCAGTTAAAGGAATTAGGTGTGTTACTGATTCAGTCTTTTCTGTCCCCCTTCACAGTGAGAATTAGGAAAGCGCCACCAACTTCAATAATTGCTGAACAACAACATTTGCTTGGTGGCCGGTTAGTTCCACATTAGTTTGGTAACATAATTTCACCCTGCCGACACTGAAACTCTATCATCAAAACTTTAATATATAACAAAATAACAAGAACAATCAAGTTGGAGTATGAACAAAACATCTAGCCCTGTAGGCTCAGCATTGCTCTTATTATAGAGTAATTATTAAGATAAAGAATACATGCATGGTAGTCTCATTTCCTATGGGTCTGGGAGGCTTCTCAAGCCAGTGGCAGCAAGTTTGTTAGCGAGAGCCAGTGCGTTACTGGTGAAACGAGTTGCTCTCAAAACCCGATTTTGAAGCGATTTGATTTGTGTTCCTGTTTGGACCTCCTCAAAACCGTCCAAGCAAGTGTCTCCGTCAGTAAGGGCGGCGCTCAGCCATGTGTTAAGGTCCCCCATTTGCGTGACGAATGTAGTTCTGCTCAGCTTTCTTAGCACACCAAGTGATTTGTGAAGCTCGTCGATTGCATTCTCAAAACACTCGATGCAATCGGATAGAGCAACTCCACCTTTTCCCTTCATGCGGTTGCTGTGCTTCTTCAGATAGACCAAGTACCGAGCAACGTTTTTGGTCTCCCCCAATGTCACCGAAACCCCGGCTCTAGCCCACCTGCTGGGGCTATTCTTTGCTGTGCTCGAAAACGATGCTAGCGAGTGGATGCAGAGGTCACGGTACCTCGTCACGCTGCAGGCGTCTTCAACATAGCTATGATCCCCATTTACAGCTGCCAAAAGAGTTGGAATGATCAGAAATGCAGAGAAAATGAATGTCAAAATTTTTTTGGCGTATGCCATTTTTCGAAAAATGTAGTATTGGGAGAGTTGGATCCCTAGAAGATGATGAAACTGAGAACCATTTAGATATGAATTCTATCTGAATGATCTGGGAAGGTCCAGAGCTATGAGGGTGGTGTTATAAAGGGTTTAAGGGTGAGAACCTTTTCTGAAAGGTTTGGTTTGGTTTGCTACATAGGCAAGAGGCTGGTGAGTTCAATAAAGATTAGGAAAAAGTGGAGGCTGAAATGGTGAAAAACATGTGAAGGCTAGGGGCAGGTGAATCAATTGTTCTTATCATTTTGGTGTCTTGTCTCGTTCTTCAGATGGGGGTCATTATTGATGACCATCTTAGCTTGTTCTTGTCACACAGCACCACAGGATTTACGTGGTCACTAGTCACAACAAGAATTAGCGGAAGATTCACGAATCTTTTCTTATTAGAAATCCTCAAGCGTGGAGGTTGCATTGCTTACCTAATTGCACGTTTTTGACTTAATTGAAGAGCCTGTTTTAACTTCTTTGTAATATTCTCGTTATTTTTATATTTTGTTTTCCTATTTAAATATCTTTCAAGCATTTTAACAAACATATTGTGTTTACAATTTAAATTAAAAACTAAATGAGAGAAAATTATATCTCTAGAAGCGTCAAACACGGACTCATCATAAAGTAGCCACCAAGAAGACTCTGAAACTAATTAAGGCTCATGGGATCATCAATTACATGGTCTATGGCAGATACTTCTTTTCTAACATAATACGGGAAGACAACCAGAAATCAAAGAATTTTCAACTCTTCTAGTTCAGATTCTTCTAACAGATGAAGCCCAATTCAAAACAAGCCCAATATTAAAAAAGAAAAAAATAGGCCCAGCAAACAAGCTTGCGACACCGTTTCATCTCATGAAAAATCACCCTAACCCAGCCTCCTTCGCTACTTTCTCTCCTCGTCGGCTTCTTCGTCTAAAACCTCACCGTTCACCAAAACCCTAACCCCCAAGGTAACCCGACCAAAATTTCTCCGTCGTAATCTGGGTCTCTGTTGAGCAATCAAATGGAAAATTCGTTTGATTGATGAACCCTAGAATTATAAATTATCATCTTTGTATGCTAATTTTGTTGATTTGTTTTGCAGTCTCAGTCCCAAAGCTTCGAAAATTAAATCTCAGTACCATTGGAATCCATGGCTCGTTTCAATAATGTGAGCTTTTTTTTTTTTTTTTTTGCTTAAACATTTTAGCTTCTATATGATTGTCGAAGTAATTTGTGAAATGTGTTTTTTTTGGTAAAATTTATATGAACATTTGTATTTGTGTCAGTGATTTTTGTTATGATGAATTTGAAACAGAAGAGGAAGCCATTTGTGAAACCAATTGCAAAGAAGAAGTTGGCCACTGTGGACCATATCACAGGTGATAAGATCCCCAAGAGCTTTGTGTTTTCAAGAGGGAGGTTGCCTGGTCCTCTAAGGCAACTAAAAGCTGATTTGAAACAGTTGATGAATCCCCATACTGCTCTCAATCTTAAGGTATTTGTTCTGACTTGATGCGAGATTTGCGTAATTTTGAAAATGCTGCATGTTACTAAATGAGCTGACAAAAGATGATAGAAATTGAGCAAGGATGATGAGTTATGCCTTGTTTTTTGTTTCATTGTGATAATATGAGGTTGTGATGAACTAAAGAAGCAAATTTAAAAGTTCGAGCTGTGTTTTAGACGGGTTTGAATTTTCAGCAATGTGTTTCAGGAGAAGAGACGGAACACTCTCAAAGACTTTCTGAATGTTGCTGGGCCTTATGGGGTTACACATTTCCTCATATTGTCGAAAACTCCAACTGCACCCTACCTTAGAGTTGCCACAACTCCTCAAGGGCCCACTCTTACATTTAAAATAGAAGAGTACTCGCTGGCAGTTGACATCAAACATTCTCAAAAGCATCCTAGATGTCCGAAGGATCTTTTCAAGAATCCACCCATGGTAAACGAATGTCTCTATGGCAAAATATGGAGCTGAATGCCTTTACAGTTCTTTCTTATGCCATTTCTTCTGCTCATTTCATTGCTTCACAAATTGACTGTATACTTGACAGATCACCAGTTTCATTTAGTGGAGGCAAGTTCCATGAAAGAAAATGGATTCTAATGATAACTTTTGTTTTTGGCAGAGTATTCTTTCTGGTTTTGGAAGTGGTGGCGGCCGCCACCATGATAAAGAACCTCCACAGTTGAAGCTCATATCTGCAGCATTTCGGAATCTCTTTCCATCCATTGATGTTAACACTGTGAGTCCGGAAAAAGATATTAACTTGTTTCTGTTGAAAGAGCTTGTCTCCCTACTCACTATGGTCCTGATATGAATGTTTCAGGTGAAACTTTCTTCCTGCCAGAGAATATTGTTGCTTCATTACAACGAAGAAACAAAACTAATTGATTTTCGGCATTACTCTATAAGATTAGAGCCTGTTGGCGTCTCCCGCAGAATAAGCAAATTCGTTCAGAAGCATCAAGTACCTGATTTGAGGAATCTTCAAGACGTGAGTGACTTTGTCACAAAGTAAGGCACTTTTCTTGTTATTTAATTAGCTCGTTGTATACAACGGATTTGTGGCATTTTATATCAGCTTCGAAGAGAATGAGAGCCTGCATTTTGAATTTTGAGGTGTTTGATTGAACTGCTTCATGTGGTCTGATGATTATTTAGTGTCGATTAGGTTAAGGAAAAGTGGAAAACACTATATTGCTAGAGTTGATGGTTAGAAATCTTAAACACGTTAGCTAGAGGAATGGATGTGATGTGATCAGCCTAGGATTTTGCATTTGGTTATATGGTTTCAACGATTCTGTTGGAATTTATATATGTATGTATAAAATGTATTTATATAGTAGAAAAATCATAATAAAGTACATTAGATAGAAGATAACTGACAGGAAATTAGATTTCTGTATGTTATGGTTATTTTATCTGATTCAGTTTTTTTCCTTCTGAAGGGCCGGTTATGGATCAGAAAGTGAAGGAGATGAAGAAGCAGCAACAGTAACTTTGGCTAGTGATCTGGGTAGGGTTAATCGGGCTTCTTCAAAAAGTGCTATCAAGCTCCAAGAGATTGGACCCAGGATGACTCTTCGCCTGATTAAGGTTGAGAATGGATTGTGTCAAGGCGCAGTCCTGTTCAGTGAGTATGGTAAGTGGATCTCATTCTTTGTTTCCCCTTTCTTCTCTCAAAGATTGCAGTATTTTTATATCAATAAAGTGAATCATGAATAAAATCTAAAGAACTATCCGCTTCTTCTTCAGGTGATGGAAATAAAAAGGAAGACAACCATGAAGACGCTGAAAATGAGGAAGATGGTGATGAGGAGGAAGATGATGAAAATGATGAAGTTGATAGTGAGGACGGGGAAGAAGATGATGAGGATATGGAGGAAAACTAGCAACTTAACAAAGTTGAGTTGAGATGAACTAGATTGGAGGCGGTCAAATCTTTTTTGTATGAGGTCAGATATCCATTTGTGATAGCAAGGGCAGCCCTTTGTAGCTATGTTTGTAACAGCAATGACATTATATTACCCGTTTTTGTTTTGTTCAAGTTGGAAATTCTGTAGGTTGAGTTCAACAATATGATTTCTTCATTTATAATATGGTTCCTTCTAAAACTATCATCTTCCTCTAAATGTCTCACTGTATCTTAAACTATTATGAGCATTTCATCAAACTATCATTTATAATATGGTTTCTTTTGGTTACAAGGGAGCCTAAGAAGATCCAGCAAAAACATAAAAGCAAAACAAACTAATCTATTGGCTAACATTAGGCCTAGCAGAGGATCTTCTAACTCTGATAGTTTCCTCAAGAAAGGCACTAGCTGCATGAATAGGAGGAAGGTCGAAAACCACCAAACCATACATATGTTAATGCTATTTTTGGCCAAAGAATCAGCTACCATATTGGATTCCCTGTAGATGTGCTTCAAAGTGAGAAATTGGAATTTTTCCATAAGAGCTTTGCAACAGTTGAGTACAGAGCCAAGAGGATGATAATCAAGATTGTAGTCCTGCATCAGCTTTACCAGAATGGCAGAATCAGTTTCAATTTCCCCATTATTTATCTGACAATCAACAGCAAGTTTGAGACCATAGAACCATCCAAACTATCATGACCATTCAATTTACCAACAGCACAATATGGTTCCTTCTAAAACTATTATCTTCTTCCCAATGTCTCACTGTATCTTAAACAACAACGTGAAGATAATCAAGTCGAACAAAGGCAAACTATCAAGACCATTCCATTTACTAACAGCAGCACAATGTGAAGACAGTGAGTGAAGTCGAGCAAAGGCAAACTATCAAGATCATTAAATGGAAAACCATTCCATTTACTAACAAAAAAGGAGTGAAAAATAGCTCACTAACAATTGTTCAAGCACAACAATGGTTCCGGAAAACATTCGAAAAAGAAGGGTTTTTGAAAAAAAGAAAAAAAAAAAAAAAAAACTAGGGGAAATGTAATCCTTAACGGCGCCATACACTTGTTCCTCATGCATTAAGATTTGCGAAGGATTTCTTCAGAAGGAATCTCAAGCGTAGCTCCGGCATGGTCCTTTTCGGCCTTCACTTCTGCAACCGTTTGAATGCAAAATCAGTACTAGATAGCAATAACTATCGAGCATTTCATCAAACACATACAAGGCACTCCCTCCTTTCTTCAAATTGGGATTCAATTCCAGAGATTATTAGGAATGAAAAAGTTGAAGTTACCGTAGCCACCGCGGGAGTTGAGCTTGGCCTGGACGATCATGGTGGAGATGAAGCTGGAGGCCTCGCGTGCCTCGCCAAGCAGTCTCTGGATCTCCTCCTCTGACGTCACGCCCCTATTCTCCTCGAATTTCTGGCGAACCTCCGCCGCCGAGCCCTTGAGCATCACGGTGTCTCCGGCGAACGATTTCCGAGTCGCTCTCAGAAGCGATCTGTACGCGTTCAGTGCTTCCGCTCTCGCCATCTCCACTTCTTTAGTCTAGGCCTTCTGGTCGTCCGTCGTTTCAATGTTCTTTAAGCTACTGCTAAGCTCCCCGAAACGACGTCGTTTCCACGGTGGGAGTATTTTAGTGGGCTTCTGGGCATTGGGCCTTTATGAGAAATACTTTTGAGTTTTTAGTTTTTACAGAAGCATTTCCTATGCGTCAAGTAGTTAACTGCCAGGGTTCACTGATATCGTTTTGGAATAACTACCTAGATTTCTTTCTGCTTCAGCTGCTATTTGCAGTTTGATCAGTTAGGAGGAGGGTTGTTCAATATGGTTTAGCTTGCAGTTATGTTTCTTTTTCCAGTAGTTTGTGCAGTAATCGAAAGAGAGAGAGAAAAAAAAATTCGGAATTCATAGCACAAGACATTCTGTTACGTATACTTCTTAATGAAATAATATGAACATTGATGATGTTGTGAATAATCATTACCACTCCGATATCCATTAATCACTCTGAGGATACATTAATTTGGGTTGGTACCTCTTCTGGTGTTTTTTTTTCTGTGAAATCTGCGTTATCATCAGCTTTGCAAGGATCAGGGTGATCAACATGTCAGATGGAAGGAGATATGGTCCTATGCCTTCCCCCCAAATTAAATGAATTTCTTTGGATTGTGATGCATGGTAGAGTACTACCTAATGATCAGAGATTCAGAAGGCACATAGCTACCAATCCCAATTGTGTTTTTTGTCCTGATATTCCAGAAGACATGGTTCACTTGATGCGTGATTGTAATAATGCTAAACAGGTTTGGATGGCTTTTACTCCTGTTAGTATTCCTGCAACTATGAAGGGATTGAACCTTTACATTGGAATGGAGGGAATGGATTACTGCGAACTTGAAGCAGAAAAAGTGTCTTTGGAAATCTCTAGTGGAATATATTCTTTGTCTTATGCATTTGGTTTATATATTTTTGAGCCCTCTTTCATTATGCCTTGCAATACTCCTGCAGCCATTTCGAACTATGCCCCTGGGTGGAGTACCGTATGCAGCAAACCTCATAATCAAAAGTTTATGCGCACTGAAATGATCTCTTGGTGTAAGCCTGCAATGGGATGTTTCAAGCTGAATGTTGATGGTTCTAGTTCCTCTAATGGTCTAATTGGTGCTGGGGGAGTTATAAGGAATGCTAATGGTGAGTGGGTTGTTAGTTTCATGGTGAACATTGGGACAGGTGAGGTGCTTCAGGCTGAAGCTTAGGGTTTATTCCATCGTCAGCAGCTTGCTGTTGCTTTACATATTAATAAATTAGAAATTGATTCTAGTATAATGCACACTCAGAATCCGTTACTTTCATTTGATAACACAATGTTTCTAGTATAATGCACACTCAGAATCCTTTGAAGCATAAAATGAAAAGGATGTGACATAGTGGCATGATTCCAAAATTCCAAATCCAATTGCTGATATTTACCAAGAGCTCTCTCACTCTCAAAATGGACCAAGAAGACTGAGATGTGGGGCTTCATAACACAGATTTCCCTCCAGGGAACAATTTCCTCGGAATTCTTTCGAATGGGAAACTGAGGCCGAGATGATATAAAGAAGCCTTCTGCATTGTCTAGACCAAGACGATACAGTCACCTCAGTGAATCAACAACCATTCTGCAATCATGTTTCTTACGGCGACATCTGTGATGCGATTTTTGATCCGTGAAAGTATTCTCACCCACAACCTCCATCATAGTATCACTATCTGGAACAAGAAAAAGACGTATCAGTGTATGTGCAGCTGAATCAAATGACTTGGCAAACCAGAAGTCAGAATCTCATGCATGAACAATCCAAGTGCCAGGCCTTACAAAATTGGTAGATGCTGTAAGCCTGCTCACATCCATAGTGCCACAGCGACACTCAAATTGCTTAACATTACAGCTAATAAACAATCTATCATATCAACAAGAGGAGAAGACGAAAGCAAGAGTGTTACAATCCACCGAGAATGCCAATTTAAGATCATAGCACCTTTTTCTAGTGGCTGTACCTATTCAAGAGTGAAAGAATCCGGCAAACCAAAAATTCACAACCAGTGCAAATATTCATGCTAAAATATTAGAATGTGCCAGAAGTCCAACAGGGCCACAAAACTTCACCCCCGACTCGCTGACCAAGTTCTATGGCTAATGTCAATATCAAACTTCAATATTAAAACTAAAACACACTGCACAGAACCAAGGCATCTGGAACTAGAAGCAACTATAGGAGAACGCCGGGTGAAACAGATGTATCAAGTGTTAAATTTATGTTACAAATGATAGCAACACTACTCGAAATGCAACAAGGACAAAATGTACCTCCGAAATGATTGCCCCAAAACAATAGACGAGTATCATCCTCCTCCTCATCAAGTTCATCACCATATCCGAACTCCGCGTCCCCACGGTAACCCGGTTCACTACCATATCCGGACTCATTTCCCTGAGCATCAAAACCCCCACTCGGCCCAAACCCGACACCCGGATTCTCCTTCTCTCCACTCCCAAGTCCATCCCTCTCCTTCCTCGAATTCCTAGCCTCACTCACATCCGAGGCCCAATTCGCATCCCCATTCCCAAACAGCTCCCCACTCGAGTCCGTACCAATCGCCACCGGAAAATCCGAACACGTCCCGTAAGCAGCCGAAGCCCCGACGGAGCAGCACCTCCGGGTCCCGCTCCGATCGCTGCTCCGACCGGAGACCGACCTGGACCCTCGTCGCCGCCTTTTCTTGGCAATGAATCGGAAGCTCCCGTGCTTATGGTGCCCTCCGGAGATCGTCCGGTCGTCGTCGACCAAAGTCAGCCTGGACATGTCGATGGCGTCGATGGAAAACGACGTCGCTCGGTTGGAGAGGCATGGACGCTTGGTGTAGTAGGGTTTGGGGTTGGGGTTGGTGGGATCGGAGTCTAGGGTTTTGGAGGTGGGTGCGATGGTCTGCTGTTGAAGCTGGAAAGGTCTCCAGCTATGGAGTTGAAATGTACACGAATCTAAGGGGTGCCGTGAGTCGAGGGCTTTGTGGGAACGTGACATTGGGTTTTGGGAGAATTCAATTAGGGTTTAGGGGATTACAGTCTTATGGAAATGAAGATGAAGAAGAGCAACTTTGGAGTTCCAGAATACTCAGATTTTGGAGTTCCAGACAGTTCATGTGTGGGAACATCTCATAAATATAAGACCCAATGTAAACAGTGAGTAGAGAATAAAAGTAAATGAGATTTATTTTCTTTGGACGGAAGATATAAATAAATAATATAGTAATTGTTTGAAAATTAATTCTACACGGCTACACCTATGAGTCTGTGGCGCGAGCTCTCACGCCCCGTGCATAATTGCAACACACCTCAACACGTGTCAGGTGTCCAGCCTCAGATATTTATGGTATCTTCTTATTTTTGCTGGGGACCGCCCTTTTCTCTTTCTTCTTTTTATTTTAGATTTCTAGCCAATAGAAAAAGAGAGAAAAAACTGACATCTCTCCCATGGAGTCAGTGGGTTGACGGGGACAAAGAACAAAATTTATAAAGAAGTTTATGGTTCTATTCAAACCTCTTACTATTTAAACCCCCTCTCTTAATTTAAACCATTGAACTTCTTATTTGGCCATGTATGCATATTACCTTTTACATCTGCATATGATTAAACGCCCACACCATTAACCATCCACTATCAATATACCGGTCAACTCCTTTGATACACTAGGAGGCTAGGAGCTGAAGAATCAATTGTCACCTTCAGCGATGTGGTTAATTGTTAATTAATAGATAGAAGAGCTCAATTTCTTCCACTGCAGCCTACCACCCAGAGAAAAGAAAACTAAAGCAAGAGAAATATTAATCCACACGAGCAAACTATTTCTTCAAGGCCGAAGCTAAAACATCTTTCATAATAAAAAGTCACCCTCAGATGCCAAGTTTTCCCAGTCCCTATTAGATATCTCATGATTAGCAAAGGTCAATTAAGCACCGGAAGCCTATAACTTTATATGCAAGCTTCAACAAGAAAATAGCAAATTTCTTCCACTGAGTTTGAAATCCAATAAAGAATGGTATTTAGCAACCAATCAACTTCCACCTTTCAATGAAAAATTAAGTTCCAATCAACTTGGACCTTTTCAATGAAAAATTAAGTTTCAAAGAGAGAATGGGAAGAGAACGAAGATTGTTGTGGTGCGCCTCTTCCATCAGTCTTCAGTTTTTTTTTTTCCTTCTTTTTTTTTCTGTTAGAGGGAGATATGGGGATTAAATTTTTACAAAAATTAGAAAAGGTATAAAAAACAAATTAATTTAAGAGGTTTGAATAGAACCACCATTCAACATACTGTTTTTTTTTTCTTTTTTTTTGAGAAAAAATTTAACATACTGTTAAAACTTAAATCCTATTTAATTCTCGGACTGATAATCAGATATGTTAAAAAAGCCATGGGGGTATATCAGGGTTTTTTTTTTCCTTCTTTTTTTTTTCTGTTAGAGGGAGATATGGGGATTAAATTTTTACAAAAATTAGAAAAGGTATAAAAAACAAATTAAGAGGTTTGAATAGAACCACTCTTTAACATACTGTTTTTTTTTTCTTTTTTTTTGAGAAAAAATTTAACATACTGTTAAAACTTAAATCCTATTTAATTCTCGGACTGATAATCAGATATGTTAAAAAAACCATGGGGGTATATCAGGAATATAATAAACTTTTGGAGATACTATTCTGTTATATAACATGAGCCTGAGATTAAACTAGCAAAGGGAAGCTGAACTGGTTCATCAAAATTACCACGTAAAACTACTGGAGGATGAAGAGTATTAGTAACCAGCAAAATGCCCTACAGAAGCAAAGAGCAATCTAAGCTTATGCACAAGATTCTTTCACACATGTTTCTGGACATCGCGAAGAGATTTTTGAAGCACGGCCGCATAGTCACCAAACTGAAAGTCTGAAGGTGGGTGTAGGTCGAAAACATAGGAAGTTGGCCTTGATGCCATCGTTGGCTTCTTTGTGCTGAGCTTGTCTGGCAACTCTCCGAAGCTGTTCTCATCAAATGGGAATGACTCTGTAAGGAAGAAAAAGCTATCCCTACCAAACTTCTCCGCCTGAAAAACAATCAAAATAATAGGCTTTCAAAATTCAAGGTACCGTCATATCACACATCACTATAAACCATCACCCTACTATATGTTATTTACAGCAAACCAAAACTATCACACCAACCCATATGTTTCCCCGAGAATAAAAGAAACATGTGAGTGCATGTGCAAATCAATAAAAGGGGAGTTGGTTATTGATCTTATCTAATTTCATCATCTTTTTAATTTGTACAGAAATTTAGCAGAACACATGCAGGATGTGAAGAATTTTGCAACATTAACTATTACCTGCAGCTGTGAAAACCTGATATTGTTCATGGTGAGAATGACTCGCATTTCCAGGGCATCACCCAACATTCGGATGGCAAGATACTCGAAGAAACTCCGCAAGAGAGTTTTCTGTATTTCCAAATTCTCACTGTAGCTTTCAAAATTAGGAAACCAGAGCACGTACTTAACTTCTTTCCAGGGGATCTGGTTCACTCCTTCGGAAATGATGGTCTGATATGGGTGATGAAGCCCCCACAAAATTTGGATACCCGTCAATGAAGGGTCAAATATGGATGTGTCTGACAAAGATGTTGTGGAGATTATTTTGGATGGTTCATAAAAGCTAGCTAACTTTGAGGTAAAATGTAGATTGGTGTCATCCAGTAAAAGAAGGTATCCATCTGAAGAAAAGGAAAACAGATTTAATAGGGACAGAGCTGTAGCTTTGCCATCTTCTGGCAGGCAAAAGTTTGAGCTGGATAAGCTAGATGAGCTGGATGATGTTAGTGATGGACTCTCATTATGAGAAAACAAGCATGACTCTCTGTTTCGACAACCCTGTAATAATTGCAAAGAAAATAGATATTATATGACAAGCGAATTCAGCAGTAAGCTAATCAGAATGTTAATATTCATGGAAAAAATTCTCAAAGAATGCTGTCCAGCATAACACAATTTCTCAGATAGGCAGCCCACCGGTGCCTAACAACTGACATTATTCAAAAAAAAAATTAATTCATACAGAAGTCCAACAAACTCCATACATCTAAAGACGACTATATGTTAATCGAATGTACTATGTAGCAATGCAATGATAAGCATTCTATGATTCTAAATAAAGAGCACACACGACCTGAGAACATGGTGTTCCAATCAATTGTCCACTACAGTAAAATTGAAGTCTCAACGTAATGCATCACCATGTACTTCTATGAAGACAAACCTCAATAAACCACATAAAAGAAATTTGCTTAACCTTAACAGAAAACTGCATCTTACAATCTCAACAGTTTATGACTTCATGTTAAAAACTTCACATCGCCCACCAAACAAAACAACTACCAAACAGAAAGATACACAGACATTTTGAGGGATACATAGAAATGACCAAGTGTGGTACCTTTAGAGTAAAGAAAAATTTGCACGGAGTTCTCTGTCCTCTGAGTGAATGAGAAAACCTGCATTCACTGCCCCATTTGCAGGACCCATTGATAAAATAAATACAAACAGGAGCCTCCCCATCGACATGATAACCGTCACCAACATTTAAACCCTGATTACTCGATGCATCTTCGGTATTCGGTACTCTTATCTGTAATACATGAAAAGTAATGAACAATCAATTTTTGTTACATGAACGCAGGATCAATTTATGGTACACGAGTGACTGATCTACTTTTAAGCTAAGCAAAATGCACACAGAATTACATAAGTACGCAGATAGAGGACCTGTTTCACTATCATTGCCAACTTTTTAGCCACATCATTCTGTCGGAAGTGATCTGAAGCAACAAAAGGTACAGCAAAACATTTTGTTGTTTCACCAGATGGCTCAAGATGCCTATCGTCCGTAGCAAGAGCATCTGTATCTCCATTTGGTTGTTGACATGTAAGAATACATGTATGCTCATATTCACACGGATCATAGTAGGATGGTAAGCCATTAGATGTGGACAAAAACTTGGGGCGAAACCGGTGCACTGAATCAAGAATATCTTCATCTGGATGCAAGATACTTGAAAACATTAAAGCCACTCTACTATCGTTGAATAATCACAAAGATCCGGGACTGAAATTATAATAAGTATTGCTTGCAAACAAATTACTAGTAAAGATAGTATCATATTATTTTATTTATCATATGCTGATGAAGTAAAATGTACTACTACATACATATTTCGGAGACATGATTCAGTGATGAGTGCACAAGATTATGGAAAGAGCACCAGTCTTCCATCTTGGGAAGTTCCAATATAGTAGCTTTCATCACATCAAACTGAAGAAGTTGCTTCAAATTCTCAACACGGTGTTTATCCTGCATGGCAACACAAAATATTTAAATAAAACAATACAAATCTACACTCAATGGGTTTAGTGAATGTACATATATAGCAATAGCATTTACAAAAACCTTGAAAACACGTTGCCAAAATTGAAATGCGCACAAGTTTCCCATAAATGCTGTTTCCTTTTTTCCCGTTAGGCCAGTACTGTAATCATCTCCACTAAAGTAGCTATCAACATATTGTGAACACTGAATCAAAAAATTAACAAAATCAGAGGTCAATATTCAATCTAACAAACTCATTTTAAAACTACATACATCATACATTTAACAGTTAATACCAGACGTTCATCTCCAAAAGGACGAAGAATAGGCAGAGGCTGTGTATCCATTAATATGCCCAGAAGAATGCCTTCACGCAGCATTCCAACATCTCCAAACTTAAGTACAAGCACAGAGGCATCGAAAGACAATGAGAAACTGGCCAGCAATCGCCCATAAAATGTAGGCTCATACCGACCCCTTGGAGGTGTTCTTTCCAATGCTTGCATATGAACCAGCAAATTCAACGCTTCTTCAACAACATCAGGAGGTGGTGGATCTAAGGCCTTCAGCAACAAGGCTGGCATCAAAGTTCTTATGTTAGCAGACACAAATTTCTCGGAAAAAGAGTCGATGAACATATGCAACCATGCAAGTATAACACATAGTACACTAGATTCCAAATACCATATAAACTTCTGATATCAAGTTGAAATTACATCTAACTTGATCTTGAACTCAGAGTAACCTTACAAAAGTAGGCTTCCAACAAGTACAGCATATCTATTACAACCATATCGTATCGTTTAGTTTCTTCAACTTAAAAGGAAAGGACCTATTACTTACTAAATATACTTGACATCAATAGAGAGATACTGCAACCTTGATCAAATACCAAATAAGTTGATGCTTAAGAGATCCACCAAATCTCATGAAAATCTTATACCAGGTTCAAAACTTGATATGAATGTGAAAAATGGGTTTCTTTCACTTAGTGAAGAACCTTCAATTCTGAACCTAATGAATTAAATAACAAAACAGCATACCCTTGGGATCATTAATGGCTTTGGAATCAGAGCAGCAAATGTGAAGCACTTGCATCCTCAATGATAACCTCAGTATAGAGGGACCTTCGTAATCCTCAAGCTGACCGAAAAATGATCGAGTAACCAACCGATAAATCTGGCCATCACATGTTCGACCAGTTCTCCCTTTACGCTGATCAGCCTGCAGCATAATCCAAAAGTAAGAAATCACGTGCAATAAAATTATCCATCTAGAAAAATTTCGTCAGTACCTGAGACTTAGAAACCCAAACAAGGCTTGCACATTCCCTTTTCTCATAAGCATGCCAGAAGACTTGTAAAGATCGGCATGAATCAATAACGTAAGCCACCTTGGGAATTGTTACTGATGATTCAGCAATGTTTGTGGCCAGTATCACCTGTGCAGATTACTCTATTAAGAACAGGCGCATGTGTGACAAAAATATAATAGCAGAAAATCTTTGGCGCTGGGTGTGGCATCCCACGCATCTCAAACTAACTCGATTGCTTCCAGAGTGACAGTCATATCATTTGCATTACACTCAAGAACATATGTATAGAAAAACAACCACATTAAGAAAAATAATTGATGCAATTACTATCAAACATACTTTACGATGGGATTTCCAGATCTTCATGGTCATGAGAGCTTGTTCAGTATCAATGCTGCTATGTAAAATGTGAACTTTAAAAGACGAACTCAGAGGCTTCAGAAGGAACCATTGCTGCTCCAGGGCATAGTATGTTGGAAGAAAAATCAAAATGCTCTTTTCAATGTCGGGCTCTTGCTCGTGAATATGCAACACCAATTGATGAATAATATTGTGCACTTCAGGCTTAATTTCAGCTCTGGCCAATGAAGGACTTGGTCCTGAACAGTATGTCAAAGAAAGCGACTCCGGATCGATGTTGAGAAGATCCGTCACCTATTCAGGAAAGGATATGATATTCAACATATATACTATCTAGATGGTGTTCCAGGTAAGATCAAATGCAGTTTCAAATAATAAAATCTGGCCCTTTGACCTACATGGCCCATATCACAATCAGTGAACAGCAACGTCTCTGGAAGTGGAGATGCATTGAACAATGAGTTATACAATAATATCCTCCTAAAGCATATCTAATCAGTACTTCACCATATATATTTATCAAAAGAAGAAAAGTTTTGCCTCAATTTAGTAAGAGCTTTGGCTTCCATATTTATACCTCCTTTATCGAGACTTTTATACACTTAACTACTATATATATTTTTTTTCAGACTTACAAAATTTCTCAAAACATATAAACACCATTATCTGGCACACAACACTCTTTTTGTTATCTCCCTTGAATGCACGCCCGTGATTAATTCTCTTGCTTATTTGTGCATAACGGATCAACACCAATAAGAGTACCACAGATGAACAAGCATGCAAAAGGAACATTAATTGAGGCAGTAGTCTTACATAAACGTAAGAAGTATACAACAAAGCAATTAAAAATTCCAGTCACGAAAAGAAGTAATTGCCTCTTCAAGATAAGAAACCCTTTTCTGAAAAATGGTTTTCTGGCCAGAGTTAGGGATTGCAAGCACTTCCACTCGTTCATCCCTGCCAAGATCCTTAAAGTAATCCCTGTACCTATTAATATCAGCAGTTGCAGACATCAACACCACCCTGAGAATTCAAAAATCTATTAGATCCCCATGTTACTAAAGTCCAAGGAAAGTATCCATACATAACAATTTAAACAGAACCAGACGAGAAAAGGCAAAAACAACTGTGTCAGGTAGGCATCAACCTCAAGTTATTGTTCTTCATCATAAACTGCTTCACACAAACAAGAACAAGATCAGACTCCACAGATCTTTCATGCACTTCATCGAGAACAATGACCTTGTAATCAAGCGCATGCATCCCCTTGTCCCGCATTTCATCCAGTAAAACTCCAGCAGTTTTAAAAACAATCACTGATCTGCACAATCACAAAAGGAAATAAAACCATCAGCACACGCAAACAGCTTCCAACAATAAATTAACATCTCTGATTGAGCATGGACCATTATGCACCTTGGTGACAAGTGCTTTGAGTGGCCTATGTGATATCCAACCTCTCCACCAAGCTCACTATTACGAGCTTGTGCAACCATTTTCGCAACAGCTACTACCGCAAACCTCCTAGGCTGTGTACATAGAATTGGCTTCACATTCGCTTCCAGTAAAAACTGCGGTACTTGCGAGCTTTTCCCTTTGATTTACACAAGTAACAAGTAATCAGAAAACAAGAAAAATCAAGTGAGTGTACGAGTCTGTGTGTAACAATTCTGATGAAGCAGCATCAATAGGAAACCAAACGGCGCATGACGGCAAATACACAACGGAGCATCAAAAATTTTCTCAGCCACAAAACATCGCATAACGGCGAATACTCGACGGAGTATTACAATTTTTCACGGCAACAAAACAGCACATAACGCAAATACACAACGGAGTATCAAAAATTGTCTCGGTAACAAAATATCGCATAACGGCAAATACACGACGGAGTATTAAAATTTTCACGGCAACAAAACAGCGCATAACGGCAAATACACAACGGAGCACGACTACTACTGCAGTAAAGTTCATCTCTAATAAAACGGTTCAGGCAGTAGAGAAGGTAAAACCGCAACAACGAAGAGTAAGAGAGTAAGAAATGTACCGCAACCGGTCTCGCCGACGATGAGAGTGACACGATTCTCGAGGATTTTCTCGACGATTTTCTCCCGGAGCGCCATCACCGGAAGGTCCGAGAATTTGGACGACGCAAATGTCGACGAGCGCGCAGAGCTGCAGGACGACGTTGGGGACGTCGGAGACGCCATTGTCACAACCCCTCTCTCTCTCTCTCTCTCTAACAACGAAAACTGAGAGAGGCTTGGAGTTTTGGGAATGAGTAGTACCGCTTTTGGTGTAGAAAAAGCGAAAGGAGTCGTCGCTCAGGTCACTCCCGCCTCGGTCCTTCTTTGGGGAGCAAGAATCGGAGACGGTGAGGTTCACGTGGGCTTGAGAAGGTAGGGCGTTAGGGACTCGTGAAGACTTTTGAGTCAATGGTATTTCTATTTATCCTTGACTTTTGCCTAGTTTGGACCAATCGTGTGAGGGTTTAGGGCAGGTAAGATGGACGCGGGTTACATGGGATCGCCTCGAGACCTTCCTTAGCACGCTAATTTGGAGGCGTGGGTCCCGGTTTGGGGCATTGTAGGAATCTCTGTTGAGGGTTGGGGCCCCCGGGGTTCGTGTATTTGGACGTGGGTTTTGGACGGTCGTCGATGACCTCATAATTGAAATGGAAAGGATGATCGCATTGAGGATTTGCCTAGGCTACCATTTCTTTCTATAGAATTTTGCCATAATTAAGTTTCCTTGTTTTTTTTTTTTGATGCCCATTAAGTTTCCTTGGTTTGATATTGGAGATTTTGACCATTTTTAGGGTTGGCATTTGGCATTGGCAGCAACTTCTTCGTTGTTCTTGAAGTTTGACGTTCAATCTGCTATCAAATGCATAGTAGTTATAATAATTGTAGTAGAGAACTCGTATTTAATGAACATTTGGTCAAATATTTAAGTAAAATTGAAATTCGTAAGGGTTTACACAAGAATATTCGAGAAGTTTCAGTAGATTACATCTCCTGAAAATTATGTAATATGACCGTTTAGTAGTACTATGTGCTCTCGTACTCTACGTGTGGGAGTTTGAGGTGTTCTTTTGGCTCACTTCTCGCCCTCTTCTCGAAATTAATATAGTTCTCGTTCACATGATTATTTAAAATATAGTGTAATACTTATTCCTTTAAATAACACGTGACAACATACAGTGTTCTACTTATATGACGTATGTTATGGAAACTTGGGTGCAATACTACTCATGAAAAAAAACAAAAATAAAAATATAATGAAAGAAGAGATAGTTGGAGAAATTTAATATGTTATCAAAACAGCTTGCTTTGCCGGTGGGTCTTAGCCACCACAGTGGAGGCTTCCCACCCCACCAACAAAAACAAAAAAATAATGAAAAAAGATATGGTTAGAGAAATTTAATATGTTATAAAAATAACTTGCTTTGCTGGTAAGTCTCAGCCATCACGGTGGAGGCTTTCGACCAGCCTACACACACCCCGTGCCCTATAACCTTAGATGTGATTGAATTCATACTTGCGGTGTCTTTGAGTCTTGGTTATATTTGTCAAACCAGTAGTATGGCTACTCGATTAGCTCTTACTGCCCACGGTGGACTTGCCATGCATTTCGATATGCCTCGTCACATGCCATAACTCATGGACTTGTCACGAGCACCTCCCACCCTAGGCAAAGGCATTTGTATTAAGTATATGCCAGGCCCAACCTTGAGTATAGGCAAAGCAAGCACAGACCTATTGCCTCCAAACATATGAGCCTCAATATTTTGCTAAAGTTAAAAAAATTATTATTATTATTACGATGAGGATTCATAACACCAACTTACACTTTCACCAATATGAATGGATGATTGAATTATATTTAAATATTAAATACACTTTTTGATTATTAAAAAAAATTATTATAAATATCAATAGTTGGAATCATCTTATAAATGTTAGACTATTTGCATCTTCGGTGCATAGAAAAATTTCTAAAACTGATTTATTCATACTATGAGACATTGACAATTTAATGTTACATGCAAAGTTATTAATTACCAAATTTTAGGAGATTATGATTTTTATTATGATTACTTTCTATTTTTATGATCAAAGCCCATCATGACCCCTTACATACCATTTTGCTACCAATTAAGGGTTGTCAAAAAGACGTGTTAATACTCACAATGCTACATAAGACTAGGTCACACATTTGATATGAATACATTTAAATAACATGAATCCTCGTTTATTAGTACTATTCCAGGAGATTCACTAAAACAACCATGCCTAATTTACTCGAGCCCAAATGAGAACAACTTAAGGACAGTTCCACCCAAACCCTAGCAAACCGACCCAAACCCGACCCAGGACATCATCTTAATCAAGTGCCGCTGCCCATCGCCGCCTTGTCCAGCACTGCCACAACTCTTATCGTCACTGCTTCCCGAAGCAGGCAACAAAACAACTCCAACCACCATGAAACCGAACAAACTTGAACAATTGAGTTTAACCAAATCGATGCAGTTCACCATAAGTTATCATCGCCGCCACCAACCCTAGAATCATAGCAGTTCGACCACAGACACAAAGATGTTGCAGCATAACCATTGCCGAGACACAATCTGCCAAACTTCGAGCAACAACCATTCAAACCACTGCCCCCGAGCCCAACCTTTAGATCACCCGTTCGACAGTAGCACAAACAACTCAGGCATAGCACAAAGGCCCGCTAGAAGTTGCGTGTGTGGCATACAAGTGTGATTTCGCATACGAAGAGATTCGAGTAGTTCATGGATATTGAGTTTTATGCCTCTGACATTCAAGGTCTTTCACTTCACAATTCTAGGTACATAGAGAGTTTCAAAGCTTATTAATTATTATGGGTCCCTCCTTATGTGATTCTTATAAATTATAGGAAGAATGAGATTGTTTGCAACGATTCAAGTATCAACAATATATTTTTTTTTTTTTCATGAAAGAAATTAACAAGGATAGTGTTGGAGAATAAGAATGTGGATTATGACTTATGAGGTTTACCCTCACACCCTCATTTCGGCCGTGTCGTCCCATCATCCTTATATATGTATCAATGTTCATAAAAAAAGATTAAAAAAATTCCCGATTTGAAGATACTTTCATGGGAATTGCTCTCTTAATTAAAGTTGTTTAAGTTTTTCGTTTTTATTTTGTTGTATATCTTTCATAAGATAGAAGGACACTTTAGAATTATGAGAAGTTTAAAAAAGTTGAGAGGGGAGTGTGATATGTATTAAGAATATTGGGTGTGTATATATAAATAATATAATTTCTCTTTCAAAAAATGCGAGCCTCGTATTTTTAGTTAACCTAGAGCACAATAATCTCCAGACCGGCCCTATACCATGCTAATAAGCGGAGTGATGTTGTTGAGGTACTTTCATTTGGCGTTGGTGTTGGATCTTAATTTATCTCATGAAAGTTAGATTAAACCTATTCCGCTGAGGTACTTCTAAGGCCAACGCTGCAAATAAACATGGGCGCGGCATAAACAATTACAAAATATCCCCAACCTGTTAGAGATGTTAAAAAGTATATGCACATATAGAAGAAGAAATCCTCACAAAAAAAAATGTTGATGGTTTTTGTTTCCAAATGAGTATGTACGTATACTAACGGACCAATGAATCGACATAATTAAATACTAGCCTCTTAATACATGCTCACGCGCGTGTCAATTAGCCTTTTTTATTTTTTTATATTTATTTGTGTCTATAATATTTTGTTTGAGTTTTTATTAGTATTTCTAAAAAAAAAGTTTTTTTTAGTAATTTCACTAAAAAAAATTATTTTTTATGAAATTATGAATAACTTTTTTTCCTTAAAAAAAAAGAATAACTTTTTGTTTAATAAGTAATTTTTTTATTTAAACTGCCAACTCCAAAAAAAAATAGAAACTGCCATTGCAGTTAACAAAACGTCAAAGATATTTTTTTTTTGTAATTTCTTCAATTCAGTTTGCTATTATATTTACTATTTTATCCTTCATGTGTTAAATTATAGATTTTTAGACTATAATCAAAGAAGGATAAATTGTAGATTTTTGAAAATTTAACCATAAGCCTTATTGGCTTAATTAATACTGATTTTAAAAATAAGATTATATAATTATCATACGTAAAATTAATTTTGCTTTATTACCAAGTGAATTAGAATATGATCGCTTGAGTGATCAAGTCACTTTGGGGGATGAGCTTTTGTACATTTTACGACTTACGAATGTGTGTTATACTGTAACAAAAGAAAGAAAACCAAAATGATAGATTTGTAGTAATTCCGATTTATGTTTTTATAATTAAAAGAATTATTTTTGTTGTTTTTTACATTTCCATCAGTTTACATTATACACTAGTAGCCATTGCCCATTGGTACCGCCAACAGAGAGCGGCTTGGCTAGAGCGAAGCAACCACTGAAACCCAACCCCCCGATTAGTTTGTGACCCATCAATTAATCGCCGTTGACGCCGCCGATTCGAGATGGCTTCCGGCTGGGGAATCACCGGGAACAAAGGGCGCTGCTACGATTTCTGGGTCGACTTCAGCGAGTGCATGTCTCGCTGCCGTGAGCCCAAGGACTGCTCTCTCCTCCGCGAGGACTACCTCGAGTGCCTCCACCACTCCAAAGAGGTCACTTCCTTTTTTCACTTCCGATTCTCTTTTCAATTTCGTATCTGTACTCAGATCGATTCACAATGTAGCAACAGCTCAATTCCAAGCCTGCATTTTAGGGCTGATCTAGGGTTTTGTTATATTTGGTCAAGTACTGATGGTGAAGATCGAATTGTAGTGTTTCTTATTGAATCTCGTTCGTTTTGATCCCGTGTTTGCTGATTTGAGTGTGTGTGCTGGCTATTGTGAGCGGTAAGAAAACTATGGCCTGTTCTGGTTTTGGCATTGTTTACTTAGATTTTGAAAATACTGCCTATCAGACATTGCCAAGTTAAACAGGTTTTTCTTTTAGTTAAAGATTGACTAGTTATCGGTGTAGGTGACTTATGCTTTTAAGAACACAAATGCAACACTTTGATACTGACACCCATATTTGCAATCTGACCCGTAGAGGTTATAACCGATAAGGCTCACAGGAGCTTGGGCAGTAGTCGGTTTAGAGTATCTTACAGAAGGCCAAATAAGAATTGGAATTTCTTATGCGTAGCACGTTGGTCATCTGTCTCATATGATCATATTACCATCTGGCATGTGTTACCTATAGAAAATAATAGTCGTCATTCTTAAATGAGTAAGGGGAGTGGTTTGGTTCCTTTGCATGATAGTGTCCCAAACTGCTGGACATGTCTTTTGTTAGAAAAATGAGTTTTTGGAGACAAGAGTAAGATCATAATCTATATAGACAATTGGAGGAGGGGGGTGGGGGTTCATTTACTTCTTCCCGTGTCGTTGACAAAGATGAACAGCCCATGGCGCTTTGGAGTTCCTGCAGCTCCCTGACTCAAACTTCTTGACAAGAACTTTGTATATTTGGATTATGATTGGCAGTGCTTCCATTTCTCCATGATTACTGCCACCTTTTAGGGTCCACATTCTTTGTATTTTAATTTCACACTTTGCAGGAATAATTAGCCTAGGTTTCAAAGTGAAATTAGCTTTGAATCATCAGTCATAAAATACCTTGAGGATCTTTATGCATTTTAAACTACCTTTTTGGTTTCTATTCTTCAGTTTATTTAGTAAACCTGAAAACTGTAAAACCACTTGGGATTAATCATCACTCTGAATGCGTGTTGCAGTCTATATATCAACAATTCGGAAGATGCAAACCTAGGAGGTGTTTAGATTTAGTTTACTCTGTTGTCTATCGTGTGCTAAGCTTGCCTTTCTTTGTTGCTAATGTTAATGACACTAGTTTTAAGTTTCATCCTCTGCAATATAATCAAATGCTAACTAAAATCGAGGTCAGTGATTTATACTTCTTTCTGTAACCGTTGGAGAATAGGAGGTCAAACATAATAGTGAAATGAAGGTATAAATGGTACAAGTATAGAATTTGAACAAGACAACTTCTAGAAAGGTTTTTCTGTGAACGAAGGTCCACGGGATTAGGAAAAGGCTGAACTTGATCAATAATTGCCTTTTTATTCTTATCTTAATTTCTTATTGTTCTTCAACATTCTTTTCAATTATGGGTGGTTTGAGGAGGGTATCACACCCTGCCGTATAAAGTCATGTATGGCCTGATTTTAAAGACACATGGAACTATTGAATGTCATCTCTCACCTGATTTAGATCTTCCATTGAAAATACGTGCAATGGTTTTCTTTCATTGGACTCATGTGTCATTCATCTCACATTGTACTATATAAGTACTTCATACCATTTTTGGCTCAACATGCTGAATGGCAAGTACATAATTTTGGAATTCACTAATCTATTTTGTTTTGCGACATAATCCAATTGGTATCCACATTCTCTCATTCGAATTCCCCAAATGCTGTAACTGATATAATTTGTTCCGCATATACATTTTTGACTGCTTTTTTCTTTCTTTCAACTGCTATACTGCCTTGTAATACTGATTCACATTGTGGTTTATTTGCATATTTATTATTGCAGTTTCAACGGAGGAATCGAATTTACAAGGAGGAGCAGCGTAAACTAAGAGCAGCTGCACGGGCCAAGGAGGGTGGAGTTGTTAATGACCATCATTCGTAGCAGAAATCAATCCTCTTCTGAACTCGAGAATTAATAAAATGTGTGGAGATCAGATGTTGTATTTTGTTTTTTCCAGACCGGCATTTTACTTGATTATCTGTTTTGTTTCCCCTGGAATGATGAGTGTAGCCCTCGCCGGGCTATGCAATAAGATAATGGTCACTTTACCCTTGCTTTGCAGTAGCGGCACCTTGTACATCGATTTGCTTGGTGTACTAGAATGCTGTTTCTGCTCTCCAGACTAAAATGACTTGTGGAATACAAACCCATTTCTTCTCAAGTTTCTTTGTTTATTTTTCTGTCTTTCCGGAAGTTATTGGTATCTCGTATGACCCGAGTGGATTCTAAATTCTCCTAGACTTGAAGTAGTTTCCTAAGCTCTTGCTTCCAGTTCTTTTAGACTGAATTTCCTTCGCGTCCACCATCACTCATTCTGTCCGCTATTTTCTCAACATATCTTGGTCATGTAGTTGAAGAGGCATAAAAGTACATGTTATTTGAATTTTGAAGGTCTCTCTGTGTTCCGAATCTGCAAAAAAAAAAAAAAATATCTGGTGCTGGATGAAGGAATAAAGGAGGCACGTGCGAGTCGACACGGTTGGGTTTCAGGTTTCAACGGACGAGATGCAAATACGTAGAAACAGATAAGGAACGAGGTTGTTGGAGTCGTATATATTGGCGTACTCAGCGTAGCACCATAACTTAAAAGAAAATCAAAAATTCAAAACCCTAAACCGACTCAAAAGATCTTCTTCTAGCCTTTGATCCTAATTTCATCTCATCTCGCAGCAGGTAAACCTCGAATTCACTCACTGCCTCTACGATCTGTGTGTGTGGGTATTTGTTCAATTAGGGTTTGAATCTGATTATTGTGTAAATTGTTTGGGTTTCAATTTGGTCGTCAGGAGGAGGAGGAGGAGGAGGAGGAGAGATGAGTAGCCGTGCCAGCAGAACCCTTTATGTGGGGAACCTCCCCGGTGATATACGGGAGAGAGAGGTGGAAGATTTGTTTTACAAGGTAATTCCATTTCGATTTTCTGACTTGTTTGAATTGCGTCTGCATTCTTGTTCTTCGAGAGAGCGAGTGGTCTCAGATGTTTTGTGTAAATTTTCCTTTGCAGTATGGACGCATTGCCCACATTGACCTCAAGGTGCCCCCAAGGCCTCCTGGTTATGCATTTGTTGAGGTGAGTGGCTGTTTTGTGTGGCTGATTTGATTTCTTGTTTTCTATGTCCTACACTAAAACCATGTGTTTTACCTTACAGTTTGAAGATGCTCGTGATGCTGAAGATGCAATCCGCGGTCGTGATGGCTATGATTTTGATGGCAATCGCTTGAGGGTAGGCAGGCTCCTTCTCTCTCATGATCCATGTGCTCATGTTAATTCCTTCCAATAATATCATACTGTACGTCTCTATAGGTTGAACTTGCGCATGGTGGCCGTGGACATTCTTCTGGGGGAGATCGTCATAGAGATAGTGGTGGTGGTCGAGGTGGACGTGGAATGTCTAGGCGCTCCGATTATCGTGGTGTGTGTTCTATTTTGATAGATGCAATTTGTTTAAATTTTCAATGGGATAATGCGCTTGATATGTTCTAAACCTGTTTGTGTTCCATACAGTGTTAGTCAGTGGACTACCCTCTTCAGCTTCATGGCAAGATCTTAAGGTGTGCTTTACATATGTCAATTGGAGATACTTCATTATTACCATCTCTTTGTGTTGACTGTCACTATATGTCTGACACATACATTATATTCAATCAGGATCACATGCGACGGGCTGGGGATGTCTGTTTCTCCCAAGTTTTCCGTGATGGTAGTGGTAAGATTTTTAATACTTAATGGGTGTTTTAATGGTATATTATAATTGTTTCACAACTTTATTATCAGAATATAGAATGATATTCATGACCTTTGCAATAGGGTGAAAGTATTTGGAAGAATTTCATATCTTAAGCAGCTGTAGAGAGTTCCTTGATTTTTATCTTTTGCCCATCTAGTTTGATTGTTATGGCTGATTTTGTTAACTCGGTGAATAAAGTTTCTGATGAGAGATGGTGCAAGTGAATGTTGTCAAAAACACTGTTAAAGTGCTACTAAACCAAGTTGCATAAGATGTTTGGACTGAGTTTGCTCTTACTGTTTCAATATTTGTATTTTTAAAGGCCTAGTTATTTAGACATCATAATGTTGACTGTTTAAGCTTCTGTACCATGATTGTTTTTATAGGCACAACAGGAGTAGTGGACTACACTAACTATGAAGACATGAAGTATGCAGTAAGTCATTTTATACCTTACAGACATTGAAATTGTGTAAAACCTCACGAGTGCTAGGTGCTCAATTTGTTTTTTGTTAATCATGTATGTGTCTGAAGTTTTTATTTAGTAAGAGGATATGGAACTCAAATTTCGATGAAATGTTTGCTGCAGATAAAAAAGCTTGATGGCTCTGACTTCAGGAATGCCTTTTCCCGGTCTTCTGTTCGGGTATGAAATCTTATGATTTGAAAATTGTAGTCTCCTTCCCCACTTGTGTTTGCCATTTTTTGATCAATTGTCACTTGTTATAGGTGAGGGAATATGATGCGAAGCGGGACTCGTCTATGAGCCCCGGTCATGGTCAATCTCATTCAAGAGGTAGAAGCTACAGTCGCAGTCGTAGTAGAAGTTATAGCCGGAGCAGAAGCAGGAGGTTTGGCCATTTTAAATTACACAACTTAGTAAAATGTGGGTAATTTTTCTCCCATGCTTACCCTAAACCTTAATTGCAGCAAGTCTCCTAAACCCAAGTCTTCACGCCGCTCCCCTGGTAGATCTCGATCAATGTCCGGGTCTCCACCCCGCTCACGATCAAAGTCTCGCTCCCCGTCAGGGTAAGCATATCTTTCCTCAGTTTTCCATTTTATCTATGTAGTTGTTTATATTCCTGTTGTCTGGGTCTTCATTATTCCCTGAAGTGAAGAAATTGCATTGCAATAATTATTTAATGGAACTCTAATGGAGTTACCTTGCTATGCTATATTGGACCTTGCATTAAATTTGACCAATCGCTGCGTTGACATCTAAACAGTGACTCAGATTTCTCCTCTTTGCTTCTTTTGTTTGAGGGTATCGGTTTGTAAAAAGAAACTGCCAGACTGGGGGATTGTCCTGTCTTCCTCACCAGATTAACGGGGTTTTTGGATATGCAAATATTATTAAAGTCTGTGCAGATTCAAATGTCTTCTTGAAATTGTAAAGTTCATGTGTCCTTTGATTTTCTATTTTAGTTTCTTATTGCTTCGTTCCATGATTTGCTTGTTAAGTGCTTAAGCAGCAGAGGGGTTGCCAAGGAAGTAGATATCCGCCTACTTTTCATTTTCTTTCCCTGTTTGCTTGCGTGAAAATTACCTTTGTTTTTCTTTTAGATATGGATGTATGCGGCAAACTGGGGGATGGATATTAGGATCTTGATTGGATATGGTGAATTGCTTACAACTTTTTCTTGGAGGTATGCTGTTATTTAGATAGGCAGCTTTGGAAACCTTCATGGTGCCATTGTTCTAATGCTTTTTGAGCATTGTAAATGTCCATGGGTGCTAGATTGGGAACTATGGAGGTCTTGGATTGCAATAATAAAGCTGGATATCTGTGAACTAAGTGCCATTGGATTTGGAAGTCATCAACAATGAGCAGTAGAGACAATTTGATTTTCATTTCCTGCTCCAACATTTTGCGAAGCTAATAGGGCGCACTATCTGGATTCCCCGCATTCTTGTGTTATAGTAGGGAAGAATGCTCTTCTTCTTTCCACTGGTGTCTTAAAAATAATTATGCTGCTTCCTAATTTATCAATATTTTTGTTTCTGTATTTGTGTTGTGTTTTGGTGGGGAAGACTTCTTACTTTCCTTATGATTGAAGTGCAAATGTTTAATTATTTTTGTTGTATCCTTATTGGATATGTAACTCTCACATGGAAGAGGCATCAAGGACCTTGGATCAAATTGGTAAAGGAACATGGTATTAAATTTGGTTGTTTCTGGAACTTTTGCAGATCACGATCAAGAAGCAGATCTCCACTGCCTTCAGTAAGCCTTCTCTTCCTCTCATTGCGAAGGTTTTGTAACACATTGTTTGATTCTAGTTATTTTGGGTTAGATAGATTAAAAACCTCAGCCATTGGAATAATGAAGTCAATAGTTTGTGTAGTCAATTACTTGGTACCTCCCAATGGACACAAAATGCTAGTGAGGTGGAATTCCATTTAGTGACTTCTAATAATTGGCAGAATGAGAATTCACTCCATTTTATAGGTTCTTATGTGATGGCGTCAAATTAAGATGTTAGGGGCATTGTATTGCAGCAGTTGATATATGGGGAAGCATACTTACGGTGGTCTTTTCCTTGCCTTGATTGTGAGAGTCTAATGGTTATTGTTGACATGGCAGTTCATTTATTTTATCTGCCAAGGGATGGCCTCTTTGGAAATTTTCATTGGACATTGGATACAGATTTCACCTTTTCTAATATCAAGTTTTATTTATTTGGCATCATCAGAAGCGCATAAGTAAAAGCCCGAAGAAAGACACAAGTAAAAGTCCGAAGAAGCGCAGTGCCAGCCGAAGTCCAAGCAGGAGCAGGAGCAGGAGCAAGAGTTTGTCACGGTATTATCCTTTTGCCTTGTGCTTTGTTTTTCTTGTAATATTGTCGTCTGTATAGTTTTTGCTTGCTACGAACCATTTGCTTCTAGATTGTAACTTAGTGCATCTCTGGTTGGCAGGTGATGTCTTATCCCACAACTGAAGCTATTAGTGGGAATGAATTCAACAACCCGTGTTCAACCAGGAGAGAGGAGGGGGTGGGGAACACCTTTTATTACAAGACTTGTTAGCAGACTCTGAGATTATGAATGGATTAATTTTAGTCTTTTTTTTTTTTTATGCCATTCTTGTTTGTCTGAAACATTTTTTCTCTTCTTCTTCTTCTTCTCATCTTTTGCACTTTTTTTTTGTAATGCATTTGAGATTCTACAATATATTGTTGTTAGTACGCTATATTATCTTCCTGGTACTTCATCGTTTATAATCTCCATTTCGATAATCTTCGGTCTTTGGTAAATATACAATTTGTCGTACCATTGTGATGTGGTGTCTGTGTTTCTACTTCTTATCTAAGAGAATATCACAAATGGTCATTCAATTATGATTCGTTCGACACTTTTTAAATATATCACTCTAGTTACTTAACTGTTATTATGTCAATCATTTCAGTCACTTTGTTAAATCATTTCAGTCACTTTGTTAAATCTTTCGTCAAAATCGCAATTAAATAGATGATATTTATATAAATATGTATTTTTTTATGGTAATTTTGTCAAAATTTCATTTTAGTCACTTCTTTAAGTTATTTCAATTCAAACTTTTCAATTTTTTAAGAATGGTTTGATGAAATTATTCTTAATATTGTGGTAAAAAAAAATTTAACGGAGTGATTAAAATGAATAACAGAGTTAAAGTTAAGTGATCAAAGTGATATAGTTAAAAAATTTGTGACCGAAGTGTTGTAAAAATTGAGTAAATGTTCGTGATATTCTGATTATTCTCTCTTCTTATCTTGTCACGACGTGTCGATGAGTTATGCACATGAAGATGCAAAGACAAAAACTGAGAGAATGAGGTGGATGGCTCCTTTCATCTTAAGCCTTCCATCAGCTCTCGTGTGTGGCCAAAAACTCTGGAATAGTCACATCCATTGTTGCCAAAAGAGAGGTCCAAGCCATTGAAAGACGACTCACTCATATTTGTGCATATTCAAATTTCGATCTACATTGAAAGTTAGTTTTTTCATCTTTTGTAATTTGTATTGCTCTGATGAGCAGTGTAATTTACTGATATTATTGTGGACTCATGGAATTTTTTACAATGAATCTAGTAGTAATCGAGTATAATTTGATCACTTACTAACCATCTGAACATTCATGATGCTCTAGAATATGAGTGTTCTTCAATCTCGAATATTCAGTTTAACCAATTGAATAAAAATATAACTGGGTGACTGATTTGATTGCACATGAAGCGGAAAGCATTGAAGTTCTAGTGAAGCACTATAGACCTGTATGGTATACCCCGCATCTCATACACTGTTGCGACGTTGTATTGATATACTCACATATCATAACACTAATTAAAAAATGCGCACAATTACCATAAATTAAAGGTTTTCTTCTTCTTAACTAATATTGATTTGTACCAACAGATTTCACAATAATTCTTCTCCTACATAAATTAGTTGTTATTGTTTTGTTGGCCTCTACCAGTACATAAATTAATTATTATTTTGCTAGACATAAGTTTCAACACACTCGAGTTTATTGTTTTTTTTTACTGAAATAATGCTATTTACATAATTAATAGCATAAATACATATAAGATATTCCCCTTTATGAATCGGGAGACACTTGAACGTTTGGACATCAAAGTTATATAAAACTATACGTTGATCAACATTCACCATAAGAATCTTATTACTCTTCCAAAATACTAACAGAATATCAACTTTATAGGTTTGATAGTGAAGTATTTTGTCCATGAACCTTTCAAAATGTCAGAGTCTTCATTTAGCCATAAATCGAAACATATAGGAGCTTCTCCTCTATAGGTGATAAGAAGAAGGGATTCTACTTTCCACACAGCAAGGATCCTGTTAAATCCAAATGCAGCCTCCGGTGGATATATCAAATAAAATAGCTCATCACTCATGTCGAATGCAATATTGGTCAAAAATACTGGGTCAAACCTGTACCTATACATTCATTGGTCCACAAAGAATAAAATATGGAACAAAAGATTAAGAAAATATTATCTTAATCTTTGTGGACCAATGAATGCATGGGGACAGGTTTGGCACAGGGTATTAGGGACAACAGATTTCATCCTGGAGGGATGGCAGATTGGGGTTGGTTATGAACACAGGATTTTTGGAAGATTATTGAATTCCTTGATTGAAGGGTTGCGTAAAGCAATATCCCCATCATCGCAAAGAAATGAACAAAGACAAATAATCCCATCACAATGACCTGCAATATATAAATTAAAGGAGCTTCTACCTAGAGGAAAAGGAATAATAAGGTCGTCCTCTTGGTCATCACCATCAAGATTGTCTCAAAGAGTAAGTGATGAAAGCAAAATTTGCTTCTTATCATTGTTTCCATACTGAAGGATATCAGAAATTTCATTCCTATCTGTAATGCTACTATCCTTAAGAACAGTATGCTTGGCAATGATGCAAGTGGAAGAGGTGAATTTGTTGTTCATGGAATTAAAAAGATCCACGAAACTTGGACTATTTATAAGATTGTACCACGATGTTAGGATCCCCAGGATCCAAGCAATGGTATGACATTGCCAAATGAAACAAAGAGAAATTCTAGAGAAAACTAAGAAAAATAAAAATGCAGATTATCATTCATGGATGCTCTTACAATGGAGGTAGATAGCTTATATAGCTCTATCTGCAAACAACCCTAGACACACCAATTTACTTGATGACTCGACCCGAGTAAAATCAGCCATATACATGTAAAGCCCAAGATGGAAACACAGCCCATTTAAATAGCTCAACACATTATCCCAGTACAATATGTAATTACAGAACAAGAGTCCTAACACACGACTTACGAATGCATTTGAATCGCATCAATGCTTTAGATTGTAATCTCGACAGGAATCGTGCGACCATCTTTTTCACCAATTTGGAAGACTGCGCCATTTCTCCTCCATTTTCCTCTTTTCTCTTTCTACTTTTACTTAGACCTCGTTTGGTTCACGGAAGGGAAATCATTTCCCTTGTCTTTCCCATAGGGATGGGAAATTAAAATTCCTGTTAGCTTTTCTTTCAAGTGTTTGGTAAAGTAGGGAAAATATTCAAGAAAGACTATTTGATTCCCTTCCAGTGTTTGGTTGGCTCAGGAAAGGAAAGAAAAAAATATATCAATGTTCCAATGATACCCTTGTATTTTAAAATTTATCATCATGAGTAAAATTGGCAATAACACATTTGAGTAGGGATATTATAGTCCTAAATTTTTGCAATAAATGCTGTGAAAGAAGAATGGAAAATCAATCCCATGGATTCTTAAAGGAACCATCTTCCACCCTATTTTCACCTCTGTGAGGAAAATAGTTTCCAAGCTTGTGCCTACCACACAAAGAAAAGGAACGGCTTTCCTTTCCTGATTCCTCAAATCCGTGAATCAAGCATGGCCTTATAGATTAGTACAATATGTAAAGAGAAGGAAATAGATAATCTGATAAATAGATGAGAAAAAAGACAAAATTGAGGCGGGTCAAGTCCCAAACAAGCCAAGGCTAGAAGAGGGAGGAGGAGCCATATGCTCTGGCCCAATCCTGGAGTCAGAAAATTCTAATATGGACTGCCAAAATACATTAAGGGCGAGAGCTATTAAAAAAAAAAAAAATATTTCAAGTTTCACCTCATTTTGCAGCCACACAACACTAGCAGGGTTGCCTATTTTTATATAAGGCCTCCAGTGACGGACGTACAAATAGACTAAAGTCTAGCCAACAATTGTGAAGAAAACAAATGTGGTAAGCCAAGTTGACCCGAACTACAAAGATCAATAAGCAAAAATAAGGAAACGGGATTGAATCCCAACAAGCCAAATCAGGAGAAGTTAAGCCTACATTTGTCAAAGCATCCGTGAATTTATTTTTTTTCCCGTATCTACTTCATTGATTACATCATAGATGGAATTATGCAATGAATCAATTTCGTGCTATGTATTTAGGTGTGTCTTATTTTCTTAATTAATATTCAACATACAAACAATGTTTACTCAAAACAGAACTAAGATCAACATCTACATGGATAACAATGAATACAACATTTCTATCCTCTTATCATTTGATGACATCATATGAGGTCATCTACGTGCAAACTGAATCTTAAATATGAAAGCTGAGGCATGTAGAACTTGTCTTCTACATGGTATTCACATAGGTTAGTTCAAAATATGTATTGAAAGCGACTCTGACATTTTGATAACTGCTCTCAAAAGTGTGGAAAAGAATTTCTCGGTGGTAAGTTAGGTTTTAGATGATTATAAAGATTATATGACTACTTTTCAATTAGTTAGAATCCAGCATGTTTCCCATGAAGCAAATTGTGTTATAGATAGACATGTTCGCCTTGCTAGTTTGTTTTCTATTGATGATGTATGGTTAGATGAGACTCCTATCCAAAATTACTTCCTTTGTTGAACCATTCTTCCAAACTTGAAATATTCCAAAGTTACTTCCTTTGTTGAATTTGATCTTGCAATGAAGATTGTTATTTAAATCAAACACAATTCATTACTCAGTTCTTTATGGAATCAGTATCAAGGTATTAGATTTTTTTTTAAATATTTGTGATAACTTTGTTCTTCAATATTATTGATATTGAGTTCATTTATAAAAAAAATTCAAAATCATTAAGCTGAATGCTGGTATATATACCTCTTAGACACAAATATCAGAAGCACAAGGCTCATCTAGCTACAAAAGAGTAACAAGGATACTCCCAGATAGGGGTTGCGATACCCCTTTAGGGCGGCATCAGGAACCCAAACTTCCCACATTGGAAGCAAGGGAACCACATCCCTCCAAATCCTTTACAAGTAGGTCATCTCCAACACCCTAAAGAGGTAATTGTTTACAATTGATTTTCATTATCTTTATTTTATAACGATACTGACTTAGGCGTCGGAGCATCGAAGGCCGGCATAGCCTATCTCCCCTCTTATCTTTGTTTATTTTACAGATAAACGAGACCGAGAGAGACAGTAGCACGACATCTGTGATTCTACTGGATTAGGCCACACCTATCTATTCAACAGAAAAATTTGGTGCTAGAAGGATTCCTCTCTGATCCTTGCTGGCAAGCTACGACACTTTACCAATGACTAATAGCACCCCTAACACAAATGATGAGGACCAGCCACGCGAGGTCTATCGCACCCTCAACTTCTTTAGCCTCAGTGGAGGGACCTCCATGGTCATGGCGGCAACTACAGACCATACCACGACACTTTAGATTGGCCCAGGCACGAGCACAAGCAGAGGCTAAAAGCTAGGCTGCTGAGTAGGCTCGCAACAGATGGATAATATGGCCAACCAAAACAGCATCCTCCGAGAAGCACTTCAACGGAGGATAACCAACAACGAGGCGTTAGACAGAGCCCGCCAGCAAACTCCAATGCCAACGTTCAGTGGTGTCAGCACGCCGAGTACCTTCCTCACCAGAGACCCAAGCACGGGCCTCGCTGGTAGCCTGATACCTTCAACATTAGACCCAACTTGAAGGAGACTACACCCTGGACTCTCGCATGCCTCATTCCGGGGAGTGCGGTTATGGGCCCACAAATTATCTATCTAAGCTCACCCATATTCCCTAACTCTCTCAGTGTAGCACCGTAACTTCGCTAACCCCCACAGCCTCAACCCATACTCGACATAGCCAGCATCTCAGACACTACCACAATCGCAACCACCAATACCATACCTCAACCCGATCCCAACTGGGGGATGCTACTACAAATGAGCGAAACCATCGCTGCCCTTGTAGCTAGAATCGAGAGCGCCGAGAACAAGTCTGGTTGGCAACTAATAACAATAGGGTTCGAAGGGAAAATAGGACCAATCACACCTTAAATACGGGCCGAGAAGCACCCATAGGAGGCAAAACCCTTCAAAATTGAGAAGGACAACGGGACTAGGGATATGTACCATCACCTTGAAATATTTCAATCACTACTGCATGACACCCGATACACCGATGCTATGACCTGCCATGTATTTGAGGAAACGCTGACAGATTAGGCTCTTGGTTTCTCAATTTACCACCTAATTCCATTGGCAACTTCTAGGAATTAGGTGACAAGTTCCTTAGGCGGTTTATCTTCTGTGGTAGTGGCTATCGCACAATACGTGACTTGTTAGGTCGCGGCAGTGACAAGCAACCCAGTGCCGCGCTTTAGACCTTAGCATCATCAGCATTCAAGCAGGCTCTTCATCTGGGGTACTTTGTTCTAAATTAACGCCAACCCTCCTGCCACCTGTGACCGCCATGCCGCTCTTCAAGTCAACGTCTTGGTCAATCGAGTCGGCGACCCTGATCGAGATCAAGCTATCGATGTCAAGACCCACATGATTGTTGTTAAGGTCGGGTATCTTGCCGGGTATCGAATTCGAAGGCGATGAACTTGTTTTGGGTCAATTGGGAGGAGTTGATGAGACTCAGGTAGCCACCAGAGCTTCCGAGGGTTTGGTTATTAAGGGAGAGGGAAAATGACACCACCACAGAATGAGGAGTGGTTGAGGTTGGAGAATGAGAAGGTGAAGGGGGTGGAAAAGGAGTCGATGGTGTTGGTGTCAGGATTGAAGAAGTGGATGGGTGAGTTGTAGAGGACGGAGCCGGCAGAGGAGGTGGGGACTAGGAGGTCGTCGGTGAGGCCGACGACGCTATTGCGGATGTGAAAGTTGCCGAGAAGGTGAGATTGCGGAAGTTGAAGGAGGGGAAGTTGAAGATGAGGTTCTCTATGGTGGCAGAGGAAGAAGAAGTAGAGGGGGGCTGAGACGAGGATAATGAGGATGGCGGGGCAGCGGCCAAGAGGCCAAAACGACGTCGGATTAGCCCCTAAAGAGGTTTTTTTTTTGTTCTTTTGAGTCTTAGAATGATCATTTTAGCCAGTAAAGTGGACCCCATTATTGGATTTAACGTATTTGGACCTAATCTGAGAAATTGGACACTGCTGAGTGAAATTAGAGATCTTGGGGAGTAAAACTTCAAAATTGAGAGTAGAGGGGGTGAAATAATGACACCCCTCAACCCTCATAGGGGTAAACTGAAATTAATCCTTAATTTATTTAGCATTTATTCAAAAAAAAAAAAATTTCCTCGAGCCCCTACTTGAAAATCCAAGCTTTAACTCCAACGTCACTCGAAGTTAACTACATTTTGACTTGCATTCTGGAATTATTATTCTTGTGCTTTTGGGATTGCTAGCACACATTTAATCCTCATATCAACCAATACAGAATTCGATCAACCATTCGGTCCAAATGACCAAAATTAGTCTTGATAGCCAATGTTACTCTTAATCAAATCCTTGATATTTTCCAATCTAAATCTTCTTCACGTTCTCTTCACACATTGTTCCTAAAATATAATCAATTTGACTTGAACATGCTCTTCTGATTTCTTCCTCGCACACATGATAGTTCGTACCCTAATCACAGACCTTAAATAGTCCTTAAATTTACTAAGGCCACCCAAAATCCTTATTCCAATTCTTTCCACTTTCTCAAATCAAACTCAAATAGTTCATGAACTATATTGTCTTTATACTAATTGTACCATAGTTGCTATACTAATTTTATAATTTTGAAAGTTTATATATTAAAATGTAGAATCATCCAAAGTTCATACACTATTTGTGAATTTTTTTTCTTTATAAAATACGTGCGATAGACTTTAGCTTAAAGATTTTGTTTTTCTTATCTTCCCAAAAAAGAAAAATCATTCATTTTTCCTATTTGTTACACTATGTAGTTAACGGTAGATCCAAATGACGAGTGTGGAGGAGAGAGCCACATGTTTTTCCAACACAAACTGCGACGAAAATGACAAAAAAAAGAAATTGCTTGGTTTAAAAATGAAGCAGAAGAGCCAGTAGAATGAGAGCCAGAACTGAAAAAGGGAATCGACCACCGCCACCAACTACCCTCCCCAAGATGAATTCCGACTCCGTGTTCTCGACGCTCCCGGACGACGTCGTTCTGAACGTCTTCTCCAAGCTGGAGGACGACCCTCGCAACTGGGCCCGCCTCGCCTGCGCCTGCACAAAATTCTCTTCCCTCATTCGCAACGTCTGCTGGAAGATCAAGTGCCGCAACGTCCTCCCCTCCGTCGTCTCCGATCTCGTCTCCGCCTCCGAGCCTCCCGGAAGCTGGTCCTCCCTCCACAAGCTCGCCGTCTGCTGCCCCGGCCTCCTCCACTCCGGCGTCCTCTTCGAGAATTCCGATTTCGGCCTCGAACGCGAGCTCGGCCCCGACCACAATTACCGCCCCCAATCCCAATCGGAGCCCTCCTCCAGTCAAATTCACCAGCCTCCGCCGCCGCCGCCGCCGCCAGCTTCCGATTGCGGTTGGTCTCTCTACGACGATCTGTATTTCGATACGGTTTACGACGACTCCGAATCGGATGCTGTTGCTGCCCCCGAGAACGAGAACAAGAAGGATAACGAGAACGAGAACGAGAACGGCGTCGTTTCAGTGGGCGGTGAGTTTCCGATTCGAAAAAGGCGAAAGATCTGCAGGTCGATGAGGTCGCATTTGGCTTCCGGGGTCTGGAATCTGAACCGCGAGCAAGGCAACAAGCTTCTCCGCAGCCGGTTTCGCGGCGATTGCCTCTACATCTGTGACTGGCCTGGGTGTGTTCACATTGAAGAGAAGCGGAATTACATGCTTTTCAGAGGGGTTTTCAAGGACTTCAAAGGCTCTCAAGTGTGGAGGAACATCAAGGATGCCAAGAGGACCAAAGTTGACCTCAATTGCGCTTACTGCTCCTGCAAGCAGACTTGGGATTTGCATTCCGCCTTCTGTTTGAGACGCGGTTTCGGCTACCATGACGATGGCGAACCCGTTGTCAGGGCTTATGTGTGCGACAATGGACATGTCTCCGGGGCCTGGACCGACTTGCCATTGTATGCCTAATGGAAACCGCTGCCCCTTTTGTTTCAATCTCAGATTTTTTTTTTTTTCTTTAATTTCATTTAGAGCATTGTGTCTTTGTTGTTGTTGTTGTTTTCGTTTCGTTCCAATAAGAGAGTGTGGTGATTTGCGTTTGTTCATCTTCGATTTGTGTAGGATGCAGAGAAATGTTGTAAGATTTGGTTCAAACCTTCAGTGTTTATGCTTAATAGATTTGAATTCAATTATTCTGACTGATATGAACTCTACATACTCTGTTTTTGCAATATAAAACATGCCAATTGCCAATGGTTAGTCCTAAAGCTCTTGTTGGTGCTTTGCTATGTGTATATTTTGTTTACAGTCTCAGAGCTGGCTTTGGATAATCGGGTTGGTGTGTGGTGAATCGAATCAACGGCTTAAAGCGTGTTGGTTATCTCAAATAACTAATCACAGGTTCAAATCTTACGGACATTGGCTCATGTAGATTTGTGAATCGATATCTGGGGCAGAAATTAGAACAGGAACAGCCCTCTTCTTTTAAGAACGGCCTTCTCTTTTTTTCTCTGAGAAAAAACCAAGATTGGCCAAGTGAACTTGTAATACAATAGAGCTGCAAAAATGGTGTTGGATTGATGCAGTCTTATCTCTCTAGTTTCTGCTATTGATTGCCGTCAAAGAGTTGGTTTTCAAGTTGAAAGGCTCGAGTCTTCATTAAAATGGGCCTGCCAAACAAGGTTGGAGCAGGCCCAAGAAGAAAATTGCGTGGGAAGCAAGAAGAGTGCCAGAGAGGCATCAAGACTGAAAAGACACGATATTTGATCCTAAAATTACAGAAGAAGCTCAATTTCGCACACAAAGCAAATCAAAGCCCTAGCTCACGAAATTCAAAGGCCCAGCATCACAAAGATTCGAGCTTTCAGGTCGGATTTTCAACTCTTTCAATCAGGTTCTGTTCTGGGTATCGCTTTCTCTTTTCAATTTCGCTGTTCTTTTTCTGTATTTATTTAGAGGGTCAATTTGGTTGTATAATGGATAAAAACGGCAATGCTAGTTGTGATCGTGAGGAAGCTTTAAAGTACGTGTTTGATTTGGGTGCTGAGGATGACATTATAGAAGATGAGGAGGAAGAAGAAGAAGAAGAAGAAGAAGATGATAATGATGATAGCGATGAAGAATCCGAAGAAGCGGATGAGGAAGAAGAAGATGACACCTTTAATCCTTTGAATTCTGTAGACGATGGTACTTTCGCTGATCAATGTTACCCAGATTTTGTGGGGAAGGAGTATGAGACTTTAGCTAAGAAAAAACGAAAACCACTTGGGGATAGTCGGCCTAAAGGTTCAGTTAAGAAGGCCAGAAAAGATGAGGGTTCTAAAGAAAGCTTAGAAGAGGAATTATTGGAGTTCATGATGGGCTGGCCGCGGGGGGGATCAAGGAAGCTTAAGAAAAGAGGTAGAAGAAAAGGATCAAAGAACCAATGCAGCCCTGAAATTAGTGGGCTTCTTGGTAAGGCTCGAAATTGCTATGCACTTGGGGATTACAAAGAGGCCATACCCGTCTTGAAAGAAGTGATTAAGCAAGCACCGCATTTGCCCGATTCCTATCAGACACTTGGAGATGTCCATAGTGCTCTTGGTGATAAAAATAGAGCCTTAAATTGCTACCATGTTGCTGGACATTTAGCACCGAAAAATCCTTCTTTGTGGACATTAATTTTTACAAAGTTCATGGAACTAGGGAACATTTCTGAAGCTTCGACTAGCCTTTCGAGAGCAATATCAGCTGATCCTGAAGCCGAAAATGTTGTTGCTCTGAAGTTGGATCGTGCTTCACTCCATGTTGAGCTTAAAGATTATGAAAAGGCTGCTGCATTGTATGAAGAAATAATCCAAACCTGTCCTCGTAATGTTAAAGCACTGAAGACAGGAGCAGAGATGTATGAAAAATGCGGTCAGCGTGAGCGCTCTATCCATGTGCTGGAGGAGTATCTCAGAGCACATCCAACTGAAGCTGATTTGAGTGTCATTGATTTGTTAGTTTCTCTACTTATGGAAAACAATTTACATAATGAAGCTCTTCAGCATATTGAGCATGCACAACTGACACTCCATTCGGGAAAAGAGCTGCCTCTTGAGATGAAAGTTAAAGCAGGAATTTGCCAAGCTAACCTCGGAAACATGCGCAAGGCAGCAAGTCTGTTCACTGAATTTGCAGAGAGTAACACTGAATTTAATAAAGGCTTTTTACATTTGAAAATTGCTAGATGTTATTTGTCCTTGAAGTATAGAGTACAAGCAATTTTCTACTTCTACCAAGCTTTAAAGACACTTGAAGAGCATATTGAGGCTCGATTGACATTGGCTTCTGTTCTCCTTGAAGAATCTAGAGATGATGAAGCTATATCTCTGCTGTCTCCTCCAAGAAATCGAGACTCTGTTCACCTCCCAACTGATAAAGCAACACCATGGTGGTGTGACGGAAAAGTGAAGCTGAAGCTTTGCAACATTTTCAGAGCTAAAGGGATGCACAAGGAACTTGTGGACGCAATCTATGATTTGGTACACGAATCATTACAGATTATCTCACTTGGGAGAACAGTGAAAAGGAAGCTCTTGAAAAAGGAATTGTTAGAAAGAGTCAAAGCCTTGGATGATCAGCAAACATGTAACGTTTTTTCGGGAAATAGATCACGAGCACTTCCTTTACCAGATCATCGGAAAGTTAACAGAGAAAAGAAGCGTCTTGAGGAAAAGGCAAAAGTAAAGGAGGAAAAGAGAACTGAGGCAATGGCTGCTGGACATGACGGACAAAGTGATGATTATTCAGATTCAGATGATGATCCTGAAATTGATCCACAAGAAACACAGAAAGAGCCTCCCCTGCCGGATCTAGTCAAGGAAAAAGAGAATCATGACCTCATATTAGATTTGTGTAAGTCACTCGCTTCCTTGAATAGACATTCTGAAGCATTGAAGATTATTAGGCTTGCTTTAAAATCAAGTAAAGGCATGGTAGCTTTCCGTGGGAAACTTCGGACCCTTGGAGCTCAAATAGCATACACCGATCCGGATCCTGAGCAGGGGTTGAACTATGTAAAATACATTGCAGACCAGCATCCATACAGCAATGCTGTCTGGAATTGCTATTACAAAGTAATCTCCAGATTCAAGGAGGATTGGTATCGTGACAAGCATTATAAATTTGTGCGCCACAGGCGCCATAGGCGCAACAAATTAAAAGACTGTGCACCACCCAGTATCATAACTGGCCATCATTATACAAGAAAAAGTCGCCATCAGGATGCCGCAAGAGAATACCTTGAAGCTTATAAGTTATTGCCAGAGAATCCCCTGGTTAATCTGTGTGCTGGTACTGCCTTAATCAACTTGGCCCATGGACATAGACTTCAGAATAAGCACCACTGTATTGTTCAGGGCTTTGCATTCCTCTACAACAATTTGCGGGTTTGCAAAAGCAGCCAGGAGGCCTTGTACAACATAGCCAGGGCATTCCATCAAGTTGGCCTTGTGACTCTGGCAGCTTCCTACTACGAAAAAGTTCTTGACATTCACGTGAAGGACTACCCCATACCAAAACTTCCCCATGAAAATCCAGACTCCAATCAAAATCGATTACCAGGTTACTGTGATCTTCGCAGAGAAGCAGCTTTTAATCTACATCTTATCTACAAACAGTGTGGATCATTTGATCTTGCTCGACAGGTCTTGAGAGATCACTGCACCATTTGAGTTTGCAACCGACTTGTTACTGTTTTGTATCCCTTCTCTGTTTGTTAATCAGGGAAGTGGTAAGTCAAAGACACTTACCATTCAGGCATTTAATGTGTTCAAAACATTGTGAATATATATGGCAATACAAGATTCTTATATCATCTTATATTGTTTTTAAGTTGCCAATACTTACAAACCATTTAGGGTACTTTCAGCATCAGAACAAGCAAAAATTTTGAACGCAATTTACGAATTATATATTGACAAGAAAATCATCTTACTAACGAAGTTGAAGATATATGCTAATTTCACTGAAATATTTAGTAAGCAACAATCCTGTATTATTTTGGCAGACACAGCAGCTGCTGCAATATAATAACACTATAATCTCACAGCAAGATGATCACCACAGTAGCCTCAGCAATGAGGATGCACATAGGCAATCCTTACCCAAAGGAACTATCTGGAATTCTTCCCCACAAGAGGAGACAACTCGTGCACTTGTATCAACGGCACAAGAAACCAGTTCTTTGTTGCTATATGTCAGCTACCACACACTTCAATTGTACATCAGACAACTCCTTCAGATAGCACATGTGATCTTTGTCTAGTAGTAGCTAGGTCTTCATCAATTTTTGCATAGATAGCATCCTACTGTACATGAACACATCAAGCAAATATACAAGAGTTATTACCTTTATCTTCTCTGTTTTCGAAGTCTTTCTCTCGTCAATTTCTTTCTCAATATGCATGTGTTCACTTCTTCTCAGGTATTTGAAGCAGGTAGCCGGTGTTCTTTATTTGATCTTTGGCTTCTTCATAATCCTGATGGTTCAATAAGCACGATGAGCACAGTAATCACTTACGCTACACAAAACAGCTCTGCAATAAGAGAGTGAGATACAGAATTAGGACATTACTGCTTATAATTTAGAAATAATCGAGCTTTACTATTATATTGTAAAGACGTAAACATACAAGTACCTTTTGATGACTCCATATCCATGCTACCAGAAACCAATATGGATGCCTTGTGTTTCTACAGCCTCACAGAAAACATCCCTAGCACCCCCAGCAACCACTTCCACTACCACATCAGTCACCTACAATGTCATGAATGAATACAGTCAAGTAAAAACTAATTTTGTTTGTTCTAATCAAGCTTCAATTTGCATCACCATACCAACTTGTTGGCGCAAATATTCTTGGCCTTGTCTACAACTCGAAGAGCTATCTTCTTCAGATCTGCCTCCAGAGTTGGCAAAACTTCAGGTCCCCCTACAACAGTTCATCAAAGACACATACACACTCTTTCCGAGAATGTTTTGATGGTTTAAAAAGTAGTTAGCTTCATATTACGAAATAAAGTGGGACACTTTAGCGTACTCACTTGTATACACATAATGTTTAAACTTTATGCGAAGAGTTTGTGAAAAGTTAATTTCTCATTTTTATCTGTTTGTTTCTTCAATTAATCAATTGATCGCAAATGAGGGATCTCAAGCGTGCACCGTGTTCATGAAAAGAAGAAGATGTTACTATCAAAATTTAGAGTGAAAGCTCTCATTCATCAGAAAAAAGGAAAAATATGCAACAGGGAAGGGAAGTCAGTTTACAGCAGAAGATACTGGATCTTCTGCATAAAGAAAGCAACTTTATCCTTGACAGGCAAAAGATAAAATATTATAAGATTTCGCAACTCTATTGATATATTAACCAGTTAGATTATAATTTTACTACAATGTGACAGATGGAGCTCCTCCTCTGCCCGCTCCAAAACATACTTTGGAAGTTTTCACCATTGAATTTACTTTTCGAACGGATCATACAAGAAAAATCTGGAGTACGATAGAACTTTTGTATGAAAATCTCGGGCTTTCGGATAATGGTTTGAAAGGAAAAAAGGTTATCGCATTAATGGTAAACCAATTTCACTTATTTGCAAAAATGAAGATTATGCCATCACATTGTATATCAATTCTCCACCGTAGCAATGGAAAATAGTGCTTCTCTGTAATGAAGAAGGTACTTCACGTGCTCATTATGTGCAGCAAGCCATCAATCACAACTGTTTATACAAAAGTACTAGTTTATACAGAAGTTTGAGCTTCAATCCTCAACTATATAATACACGCCAATGCTTTTGAAGTTTAAACAATCAAACTATTTAAACCGGAGTGATGCAATTTATTGTAGGTATCGTAATATCGCGAACATTTTGAGCAGGCAATCAGCTAGGAGGCTTTAGTTTTGGTTTTAGGCCTCTTCACGATCATAACACTGCAGTGAGCGTGATGAGCACAATAGTCACTTACACTTCCCAAAACAGCCCTGCACCAAAATAAAACACAGCATTAACAATTCTGCACAATGATGTACACGATTTTTCGCAGCTAATTGATTGAATAAACACTTGAGCTGGGTCATCTGTTGAGCAGTTAAACTTCTTGTTTACATCCTCAATAAAGTAAACTAATCAATCACAGATGATTCCATACAACTGACTCTCAAAATTGGCGACATTGGAACAGGGTGTGATGAATACCTTTTGATGGCTCCATAGCCATGACTACCCAAAACCAAGATGGATGCATGGTGTCTTTCCACAGCCTCACAAAGAACATTCCTAGCATCGCCTTCTATCACCTCTACGGCCACATCATTTATCTGCATAGAGTATGAAAAGTTCAGAAAATCTCCATATCACCCAAGTTCTTGTCAGACTAGAACACAATCTCATTCCTGTTTTATTATAAGAATAAAAAAACAAAGAGTAACTGAGATGTTAATATGAACCCTTTCTTACTGATAAAACTTGGATTCAACACTATGTCTATTTCTGCTTAAACATGTGAACATCAAAACCATGGTCCAGCTACCGAATACAAAACCAAGTCATGCCAAGACAAAAATGGAAAAAGAAAAACGTGATTAATTCCTCTCTTCTTCTTCTTCTTCTCTTCTCATTTTTTTCTTTTTTTTTGGTCTGAAGAGCATGATTGATTCTTTGACTATCAAAGTGAAAGAAACCATATAATGAATTCTATAATAGCAGATTAAATCCCCCCACAAAAACAAGGAAAAAAAAAAAACAGAGACTTTCTAAAACTGCATCATTATGCTCTCCAGGGATCAATTGAATTACGCAGTCACATCTATACAATAACAATCATATACTGAAAAAGAGCCAGCTCAATTTCAGGAACGTAAGAAGGGATAATCACAAAAATACAAGACCATAAATAAATCTGTGAAATACATACCGATTTAGAAGCACAAAATTCCTTGGCCTTCTCAATAACGCGGGCAGCCTGCCTCTTCAAATCAGCATCCACAATCGGCAGAACCTCCCCCGCGCCTGCAGTTAATTCCACCAACTAATGATCAGATAACCAAAAACCACAAACCATAATCAATTAATCCATGAATTATTAGCCCTAATAAGTTACCGGGACCGGCGAGGCCGACGACGGAGGAAGGCAAGGGCTTGGCGTGGACGATGACGAGCTTGAACGGCGTGTTGGGGCCTAAGGGGGTGAAGAAGTGTTCCAGAGTCCACTGCAGAGCGTAGTCGCTGTGCTCGCTCTCGTCGGCCGCCACAACCATCACTTGCTTCTCTGCCATCGATAACTTCTCTGTTTTTCTCTCACTCTTTACGAAAACAAAACCCTTCTTTGCTTCTTCTTCTTCCTGGTTATCGACTCGTGTTTGATTCGATCACTGTAATATAACGGAGAGAGAGTTGGAATGAGGTTTCTCTTATTTGTAGTAGAGAGGGTGACAGCGACGGCGTCGTTTGGCACGTGGCGGTTACGAGTTAGCGTAAATCCTAACGATTCGCTTCGCCTCTAGAAAGGGCGGGAGAGTATCACAAGCCCGCCCACTGATTTCTACGGACAACGGCAATGTTGGAGAGAATACTACTGTATTTCGTAAACCACAGCGCGCAATTGACCACGGTACTAGATATATTAATTTGATATAAATAAAAATTAGTTTGATTCTAGTTAATTAATGCATGAATTCGGTCTATGTATCAGTGTATTAATCTATCTTAAAATTTTATTAGTTTTTTAAATAAAAAAGTACCAAATTTTGTATTGAACAAATTGCATGTTATGCCATATCTGGTTTACCAAGTATTATGCTCTTTACCATAAAGTTTAGTAGTGGTTTCTTTTTTATTCTTTTATAGAGTAGTGGATGACACACTTCACTTTTGCGGAGTTCATTAGATGATCTAGTTAGTGTGGAAAAGTTCTCCGACACAAATATCCCAAATCATGATCTACAATGCTCCACGATTGTGGTCGGTTTCATTTACAAAAGATCTCACAAGATTGGCAAATGGTGGGCAAGAAGATATTTGTAGGCAAAATAACTGAATTTTATTCCCCACGTTAACTAGTCCAGGCTCACCTGCCTCCTCCCTCTTTGCGGCCATCTCGAGCTTTTGTTCAAGCACGGAACTAGATGAGGCTGGGTTGTGCTGCAGCTTACTACAATTCTCTTGAAAATAAAATATATGTATGTATTAGAAGAGCCCCAAAAAAAAAAAAAAAAAAAAAATAGGGATGCAGGTAGAATTTGACAAGGTAAATTTAGGTCCCATCAATCTAATTTTCTAGTTTCGTCTCTGCTTTTGTTGTAGGCAATTGACGGTCACTTAGACAGATGACGAAGCTGATGAGTTGGTATCACTTTTGCGGCTCCGCACCCCCCATTCTTGCACGGAACTAAAGTTCAAAACGTGAAATCAAGGGAGGTGGTGCCATTTGTAAACAAGTGAAGTGATTGTCAACAATTATGAGGTATTTTAACTATCAAGTCATGTCACTAATAATTGTTTTAAGAAGGTTATATCTTGATAGAGGTGTGTATTACCCTCAAAACCTTCTAACAACGCGCCTCACGCGCTTCAAGACCGAAGCCATTTTCTGCAATTACCTTCTCCGCGCTCCAACTTCACTTCGCTGATGTTGTGATGCTGATGGACGGTTAATGATTGGACTATGGTCCTTTTGACCTCTACGATGGCTTGGTTTGAGGTTTTGATAGTGATGATTAAGTTTTGTTTGGGTCGAGGCAGGCTTATGACGGCATTTGTGTGTATCGTTTCAAGGAGGGTGAGGCGGCGGCCTGGGTTCGATTCTGGACGACGGCGGTTGTGCGAGCACTATTTATGGGGGGCTATTGGCGGGTTGGATGCAGGGGCTGGTTCGAGTTTGTCTGTGTTGCAAGACATTCTTGGGAGTAGCGTGCGACTGTTGTCTTTCCGGAGTGGCAGTTTGCGACGATGGTCGTGGCAGCAGCCGGTGTGCGTCTGTTTCGCAGGTTGTGGAGAATGGGATGGGCCTTGCTGTTGGGCCTGCGGCTTGGCTATCCTTTAGGTCTTGGGCTTTTAATTTTAGTTAGTTATTATTATTATTCTAGTAACACTTTGTAACTCAAACAGTTTCCCATATTTTGATTTTTCTCTATTTTAGAAAAATTCAAGTCATTTTGCTCTAACAAATTCTTTATAACTATTCATATTTTTTGGATAGTGAGGAAAGTGAAAACGATATTCCCTAAATTTACAGCAATCTCCAAAACTTTAAAGAATAATTATGGAGATTTTAGAGGTTGCTGTAAAATAGAAAATCTGTTCGAGTTGGAGAAAAAATATTGCTTAAAGTTTTAACTTTTGCTTTTCTAAAATACAATTATAAAGAAGTTGTTAGAACTGCTCTTAGTGAACCAGTTTCAATGAGCACTAATGAGTTTAGTTACTTTACCTATTTACCATCATAGCTTATAGGCTCGTTAAAAGACGGAACCAATATAAGGCTTGAGGGAGTCTGGACCCCACCCAACTTGTTTCCATTTCTTCACTTGATCAACTATTTCTCATATTTTATATCTTGACCAATGACAGTAACACAACTAATGAAAAATTGAAGAAAATAATTTAAAATTAATAGTACTTGATGTCTACTAATTACCCAATTTAAAATAAGTAATCTTAAAATGCTGCTTAGATTTATAATATTTTGCCATTAATTATCATTGATCTCGCTTCAATTGTTTTATCATTAGGAAACTTAATAAGGTGCGTCCAAGTTTTTAAATTTAACAATTATCATTCTCTATACTCATATTTTATATCTCGACCCCCTAAGTTTCAAATTCTGGTTCCGCCCGTGAGCTCGCTTTTATTAAGTGGGTACTAGATGCTATTTGAGTTGTCTATCCCTATGTATCATCGTGGTACCATCACAACTTTTTGTCTGTCTATTGATGGCAACATAAAGATATATAAGGACCGTTCTGAGTTGAGTAATTTAGACTTTATTTAAAAAAAAAAAATCATGTCACTAATATGAAAGGTCCATGGCAATATATTTAGGGGAGTGAAATTTGCACTCCCTTTTTTGTAAACCACACTCCCTTTATTGTTTATTCCAAAAATACCCCTAGTTCTTCATCTCTTCTCTTCTTTTCTTTTTGAGAAGTTTTAAATACACATCCCTAATTACTTAATACACACTCCTTATTCAATACACCTACCATTTAATTTCTCATTCTAATATTTTACTAAATACACAACCCAAATTACCTAAAATATTCTTAAACTAAAAAACCATGAAATACACTATTATTTAACTACATTAAGGCTACTATTTAATTTGATAGTATATATAATTGACCATGTTAATTACTTCTGTTAGTTATTGGGAAATCCATACGGATTCATTATTGTTCCCTTCAAATTGATGCTTAGAAATATGTTTTGTATTATTTGAGTTCTTATTCACCAAACACATAAACAACCTATTGATCAAGTATAAAAATTTGAGTTGAACATTCAACCAAAACTGTATCAGTAGTTTCTCCACAATGGCAAAACTACGAAGTTGTCATTTGATGGTCAAACAAATTAAAAATTACAAAGTTTTATGCCTACGATGTTTTATATTAGATAGTAAATTGACTAATCATAACTTTTAGGAGAAAAAATGAACCAAAAAGTGGGAGTAAAGTGATATGTTTTAAAAACATTTAATGCCATTGATTTTGAAATTCTAAATTATAAGGTCTCTCGCCCCAATTAATTACAATTTATTTAAGGAAAATTTAAATTAGATGGTTTCTAACTTTATTCTTGTTTTAAATGAGGATGTCATTTATAGAAGTTCATTTTGTCTATAATTATAGAATAATAAAAGGAATATATGATTATTATCATTTTTCTTCTGATACATAGATATCTATTTTGGTAATTTAATCTACCTATAAAATATGATTTGAAATATAAAATAATACTGATGTGTATTAAGTAGTCTGGGGTGTGTATTTAAAATTTCTCTTTCTTTTTTCTTCTTTTCATTTCTTTTCTTTAGCTCTCACATTCTAATTGAGTTCTATGGGAAACATTTTCTTCTTGTCCTTTTCAATCATGAAGGCTCTGCTGCCATTGCTTAACAATTGATATTTCTAATTTATGGTTAGACCACTAATGAGTCTAAATTTAAGCTGGAAATCACTTGTCTAAATTTAAGCTGGAAATCACCTCATCCCCATCTCGATGAACTTCAATCAACCCCGATTTTGATCGAATCGAAACCAGCGTTTAGGATCTGTCAAGCTACTTAGGGGGTGTAAAGTGTGATTATAACAAACGTATTGAGACTCTACTTCCTCTAAATTATGAGCTCACATAGTTAGCCGTTGCATAGATGCAAAAGCCTCAAAGGCCCTCGTGGAGCAAATTGGTTCAAGCTTCTCGCACTTGGAGTATAGTAGCTCAGGGTTGCTTCACATGAACAGGCAAGCCAAATGTGATGGGCACTGGTGCTAAGATGATCTTTTTGGTCTATGAGTTGATATGAGAGTAATAGACAGAAGATTATAGAGAGAGGAGCTGTAGAAGGCAATGAGGGGCAAGGAAAATATAGACAGATGGTAAGGGTAATTTAGGAAATTTAATGAACAAAAGAGATAATTGGAGTGTGGTTTACAAAACGGGGAGTGCAAATTTCACTCCCCCATATTTATTCTTTTCCTTTTGTATTTGGGTTTGTCGTTTGTGTGAAAGTTGACAACATGAGGTTGTGTTAGCTCGGGATCATTCGAGATTCAAATAACCAAATAGACCAATACCTACTTGATTTGATTTCTATAGAGGCCCAACATTTCTTGTATGGGCCATCTCCTTCTTTTCTTCTTGGGCTCATTGGCAATGGCTCCTCAATTTGGTTACTCGATGTGATTATGGATGTACACTATACTACATACATTCATGGTCAAATTTGCATTTAGTTAATTGACTAAATCAGAGTCGATACTTCAATCCATGTACATAAAGAAAGAAAGAAAGAAAATCCTCCAGCATATATGAAATAAACAAGCAGATCACACCACTGATGATGGCTTAGTTGCAAGTGGGTGGATATTAGTCTCTTAGAAAAAGATTGAAATGGTTTAATTAATCAAACTTATGGATCGTGCTAGCTGGTTAAGCTTAATTACGCAAACCAAAAACATGGTCAATACATTAACTGACAGGCCTGCTTCCTTGTCCCTTATGATCTTGAATCTTTCTGGTCTTATATATGCATCTTTCTAGTCAACTACGTACACATTGTTCCTTGATGAGATAAATATCTACCTATAAAAAAAAGAATCTCCTTTTGCAAAATGCACTATGCTTTGGTAACTCACAAGAACCAAACTCTACGCAAATGAGTGCTCGACAACACCTAGTGACCATTCCACTCGTAAATGCTTTTGTAAAGTGAGAAGAAATTCCCAATATATACTGTATGCGTTTGAAAATCTATTCATAACCACCCATTATGCAACATTTGAGGTGCATATACTTGAATGCGATAAATATGATTTGTGGAGCTATAAGTGTGAAGTGTCCAAACAAAGAAATCGATCATGGAAGGGAAGCACTAATATATACCATTATGCAATGCATGCATCATGTTCCTATATGAACAGCTTCAGCTTGAAAATATAGTGACAAACTAAATATTATATAGATTTCTATATATTATTAGATATCGAAGGGCATGTTTTCATTCCCAGTTTTGGCCTTTTCGTTTGGTGTAAAGAAGCATTTTGTACATTTAGTCACAAAGTTAATTCTGAAGCTATTCTGTTTGGCTTAATTTGTACTTTTAAGAATGGGGCTGGTTTGGTCCATAGATTAAGCTGCCCCATAAATAATATTAATGTGACCTAGTTTTACTCAATTAACTTATGACAAGCATGCATATATGCAACATCGATCTTACTGTGTTTGTCTTTGTACTCAATCCTCTCTAATGTAACTATACTTTGTAATATTTTAGAAAATCGTGAGTTTTTTTGTTAATGACAGAAAAAACGAACATTAACTTAAAAAACAAAACCTCTACAAACATCCCCTCTCAGTTGATCCAACTAGAACACTGAAGACACCGAAAGGGATAAACAAAAGAACCAGACATAAGGATTATTAGAAATATGAGCTGCCAAATCTAACCGATCTGCTACGAAATTGGCCTCACGATATATGTGTCGAAAAAGAACAGACTAAAAGTGAAAAGTCAGGGATTTAATGTCATCAATCAGAGTCCGAATCCTCCAAGGAATCTGGCATCTACCTTGAATACAGTCAATGAGTCAATTCAGAGCTTGGAATCCCCTTCTACTATTACATTGGGATCAGGCACGGAAGCAGAGGTTGGCTAAGGTGTGCTGTAGCCCACCCCAACTTTTTGATTAAAAAAAATTAATATACATGTATTATTAGCAGCACCCCTAAAAAAAAAAGTTATGTATACATCATCAAACGAAAAATTGACAAATAGCGTCTATTTTTTCCATTTCTCTGTAGTGAACTTCTCTCTGCTCAGTCACTTTCTGCTCTAAATCTCAGTCGCTCTCATTTCTTTATTGTCATGAACTCTGCAACTCCACAAGGAACACCAAAGCACCCAATAACCTTATTGATTTAGCAATTCCCAAGGTATTAGAGTTTAAATTTTGTTCTAATACAAAATTTTCTGAGACATTAGGATTAAAATTTAGGTTATAAATTGGGGATTTCAAGATTTATTTTTAGTACTTCATTTTTCTTGCTGTAATTGTTAGCAAGTAGTCAAAAATATTGGGTTTGTTTTTATTGATGCATAGGGAAAGATATTGAATTTATTTTATTGGCGCCCAATTGTCTAAAATAGTGGCGAATTTGTTTAAAAAGTTGACTATTGAGAGTTGAGCAATTACTTAGACATGTTTTAACAAGTGTTATGCAATTGAAATATTCCATCAAAACAAGGTAGACTCTGTCAAATTTTTTAGAAAAAAATTTCTTGATAGCATAAGATAAATTTAGCCCACCCCAATTTTAATTCCTAGTTCCGTCCCTAATTGGGATGCTAGTGCAGAAGAGCAGTGTGCAAACCATCTGATAAGGCCGTAGCCTCCGCCACAAGGACATTAGCACTGCCTATTTGTCTATTAGTTGCAAACAAAGGATTACCATCCTCATTGCGAATAACAAATCCAATAGTAGTCAGACCATTTCGTACATAACCATTAAAGTTCAGCTTCAATTCACTTGATTAACATTAGGAGGTTGCCATTTGATATGAAAATATTTTGAAACCTTTGGAAGGGAGATTCTCGGATTAGCCTGAATGTAGCTAGAACTCACAAAAAAGCTTGAAACACACAAGAAGCAGGAGAAACTTGAAGACGCTTAAGTTTTCTCAATTATTCTTGTGTTTTAGGCTTGAATGCTTAATGCTAATCGGTTTAACATTTTTACCTATAATTTTAGATTTTATCGTGCTCAACGGTTTAAGAATATGATGGACGTGCAGGAAAGACATAAAATATGATCATCGCTAATTCAGGGTCAGATTGCGATAGCCCGAGTGCTTTGATAGATGATAAAGAAAGTCGTGGTCTAGGGTTTTCGAGATAAAATGGGTTGGTCAGACAAATCTGTCCTTGGGCTGATCTACACGCAAACCCACGCGTATATTGTTAATTAAGTCTTGACTTTCGCTTTTAACATCATCATCATACAATTAACGGTGGAGATGGAAGGCCAGCCATGGTGGCGGTGTTGTCGTAGACGACAAGCAATGTTGGTGTGGGAACACTTCCAGATCGCCAGAGAACCTTTTCCATTTTTGGCTTCTCTCTCAAGATGATGATGATCCGCCGTCATCTCACCCACCACAGAAGCAAAAGAAGGCGTCAGCCACCAGCTTTGATCCACAGATGACGTCGCGGGGCGAACTAGCTAGCTGGCTTTCGTTCTTGGACGCTCTTATCTGTCCGGTGAAGAAATCTGCTAGTAGTATATAATGCTTCGACGGTGAAACATAACGAAAGGTGCGATGGAAGGCTGGTCACATTAATAACGATAATCAATATGGATTGTATGCATGTGTACGAATTTGGATCCCCAAATAAATCAGTGTTATTTAGATCGCGAGTCATTCAAACGCGATACGGATACATAGTACGTTAGTTATTTAGGTAGGATATATTCATAATTATATATATATATATATATTTTTTAATTACTATATTTTAAAATTTAAAATTTAGATATTAGTCAATTATATAATGAAGTAAAATTATATTTTCAAATTAATAAAAATAAAGTACTTCCTCCTTCCAAAAAAAAAAAAAAAAGTACTTCCTTAGTTTCTCCGTATATGGGGTTAGTAGCCAGATTCTTATGACGCTATGTCTCTATGAGTATATGACCAATTTCTATCAGTTGGTTTGAGATTATAGGGTTTTGAACAAAAAAAGATAGCAACAATAGAGAATTTATTGATTTAGATTAGTGATTTAGTGTAATCAAATCTCAAGCAAATTGATTTTTATGATTGCAGAAGATAAAGAATCAGGTTTAGCATTATTCTTATTTTGAGGCTTTCAAGTCATTGAATTATACAATCCGGTTCGCGTATTGTGGGTCGTGCTCTCCGGATTGTGGGTCATATATTGGCAAACTCAACGATCTTGAAAATGCTGGAGTACACGTGTTAAGAGTATTGTGTATGTAATTGTATCAAACTCTTGATCTTGTATTTCTTTTAGAGAACGTATTCACACGGAGAGCACAATTCAATATATTCAGAAATGAGCATCTCATAAAAAATACATGAATCTCTTTTTTTATTAGTCTTTACATAAAACAGTTTAGAGATAAAATAAAAATTGGTTAATCGGACCAAGCTGGATGAATTGGTTCAGAGAAAGATGAAATTGGATATTATTCAATATGGATAAGCATCGCAAGAATATCGATACCAACTTCCATTCAAATTTTATTTTGCCTTTCTATTTGACTTTGGCCTTCAGCAATGGTCATGCTAAATTCTAAAACCATCATAGATAATAGATTCATACTATTTGCTTAATGCGTAAATGTTAACACGTTGGACTAATATGTCGACTTTGGTCGCATTAGGATTGAAAATGGAACAAACTTCAAATAGGTTTGAGCTTTTATGATTAGGGTATATATTGCATGCCAACCAAACATGTAGTTGAGCTGATTGGATGTGACTCCAATCAATTTCCCATTGGTAGCATATTCACATGATCCTGGTGATGCTTATCCTCTTTTTCCTTTCAAAATTTCTTAATAAAGTTTACATAAGTAAAGTAGACTACAAAATCTACTTCAAAAATATAGCTCTTGCAACAAAATAGGTTTCATAAAGAGCCCTCATTCCCATCTAAACCCACATTCTGAGTTTGAGTAACATAAAACCTTCAGATATAGTAAAACACACGAATGGTGAAGAAGGCTCGCATACTCGCATCCACCCACGAACGGTGTAATATTTAGTACAATCTTGATTTGGAACCTGCCCAATATAAATAATAATAATCTTCATTAGGAAATGTGAATCCAACTCGGATATTTTTTTTTTTCCAAAAAGCAAAGAATGAGGTCTCAAAATCTGGCCCGAGTCAAATTGGTATCTCAAGTTGGTTTAACTTTCCGAGAAAATCTTAATAACTCGACTTTTATTTTTTGGGAATTAAGTATTCACAATCTGATTTGTCCTTTATATACATCTTCATTCAGATGCGTGGCAGAAACCGTTACATCCCATTAAGCTTTAGAGGGAACACAGACAAAACCAGAGAGTTTCAGAAAGCTCATCTCAAAATCAGTGATATATCTCTTCTTGTTAGAATCGTTGAGTTCTAAGTTTACGTTTTTTTTTTCCTTCTGAATCTCCCTGAATTACAAACCCATCTCAGCTTTTTCAGCAAAGTTTGAATTCCGGCCGTGTGAGATTTTCAACAAAAAAGAGAGGGAATTGAAGGAGATATTGATGATCAGAAAATGAAGTTCTGCAAGAAATACCAGGAGTACATGCAAGGCCAAGGGAAGAAGCTACCTGGGGTTGGCTTCAAGAAGCTTAAGAAGATCTTGAAGAAATGCCGCAGAGATTTTCAGTCTGGAAATGACATTAATAATCATGCCGTACATGATCCCAGAACATGTCCTGACCATTGCCCAGGTCCAAATCTAATATAAACTCTGTTTTCTGATATTGAAGTTCTAAACTTTGATCCATTTCTGATATTAAAGGTCTTGTTGGGTCTGTTTTGATTTCATGGTTATGAAATTTTATGGTGATCTGATTTGAAAATTTTGTGTTGTGCAGTGTGTGATGGGTCGTTTTTCCCTTCACTGCTCAATGAAATGTCTGCAGTGGTAGGCTTTTTTAACCAGAAGGCACAGAAATTGCTCGAGTACCATTTGGCTTCTGGGTTTCGCAAGTACATGCTTGTGTTCAAAGGCAAGCCTCGAGGAAACCATGTTGCTTTAATCCAAGAAGGCAAGGACCTTGTCACTTATGCTCTCATCAACGCCATTGCGATTCGAAAAATACTCAAGAAATATGATAAGGTACAGAGATTTTAAATCCAAGTTTTGATGAATGTGTCATGGTTTGTTTTGTTGTGTTATGCTTGATGTTTTTGATTGACTTTTTGGTAACAGATTCATTACTCAAAGCAAGGGCAGGCCTTTAAGTCACAAGCGCAAAGTATGCACATTGGAATTCTTCAAAGTCCTTGGCTTTGTGAGCTTATGGCTTTCCACATCAATTTAAGGCAATCGAAGATCAAGTCGAGGAAGAGACCGGCGTTGTTTGAGGGATGCTCTCTTACAATGAATGATGAGAAGCCGTCTCTCACCTGTGAGCTCTTTGATTCTGTCAAGGTTGATATTGACCTGACATGTTCTATATGCCTGGTGAGTATCCAAGGTTTCATTTGTTTTACTTGAATGCATAATTTTGTGGACTGGACTTGTTCTATATGCTTGGTGAGTATGAAGGTGGCTTTTCTTGTTTGTTTGCCCCTTTTGCAATCTCTTTGATGCATTTGGTCGAATATCTCAGAAAGCATTGTTAGAATTGTGCTCTGTTGAAAAGTCTCAGTAATTAGTGCGGTCAATTTGCAGGACACAGTTTTTGATCCAGTTGCTCTCACTTGCGGTCATATATTCTGCTACCTATGTGCTTGCTCGGCTGCATCAGTGACCATTGTCGATGGGTTAAAGGCTGCTGAGCCCAAAGAAAAATGCCCTTTATGCCGAGAGGTCAGTAATGGATACACTCATTTTCCAATATGTACTTCTTGGAAAATTTACTGCCTTAAAATGAAATCACATATTGGTCTGTAATGTGATTGTGTTTTCCATTTCAGGCAAAAGTTTACCAAGGTTCTGTACACCTAGAAGAGCTTAGCATTTTACTCAGCAGAAGGTATGTTTGTGTCCATTATATGCAACACTCTGCATAAATATGATCAATGGCATTGCAGTTTCAGCCTATGCCTAATTGCCTAATGCAAGAGTCTCATCCTACTTGTTAAATTTTCAACAGCTGCCGTGAATACTGGGAGCAGCGGATTCAGACAGAAAAGGTGGAGAGGGTTCGGCAAGCAAAGCAGCACTGGGAGTCACAGTGCCGGGCATTCATGGGCGTTTGATGTGATTAACTAGTTAATTCATTTTAGAGCTAGGCTTAGCTTGTGAAAATCCACTAACTTCTTGTTTTTGGATGTTGTTCTGCTTACTTCTTCCCCTGTAGTCTTATTGATTTTCTTTTATTTCAATTGTTTTTGAGGTGCTTAAAGTTATTCCCATTTGCATTACTCAACATCTGTACTTTTCTCTGTCGAGTAATGGCAACAAAGGAAGCTAGCTTCTTGTCCCGACTTGCAAGAATCGCAGGTTCTGAAGCTGTCATAGTCATCCTCAGTGGTCCTTTAATTTCAGCGCCCTTTTGATTGTGTAATTGTACTCTGTAATTCTAGAGTTGATTATTTAGCATATGATTTTGTTCTCTCTGTACTGTAACAACATTGAGCAAAATGCTAACAATAAATTCTTAATCCCCTCTGTATTCTTTAATTTTTAATAGGATTTCGAAAAAAAATATTACAAATTGACGATAGTTTAAGATCACTCTCAGATCTTTTTTGTAATTTTTTTGGTCGAAAAAAAAAAAAAACAAAAATACAAAACCACCCAGAAGCATCAGTCACTACTCAAATTTCTTCAGTAATCAAGAAAATTTCTTGATTAGAGCCAGGTCACTTAACATGTTTTGAATTGCATCATCATCATGCATCCGTCGACCTTTAGCCTTCAGAGTTGGCACCATAGCAATAGCTTCGTCAACAGTTTCGGTGCAGAGATTGCCAAGAACACAGAGCTCAAACTCAGTCGATTGATAATTACTAAGGGTTTCGCGCACTTGTTTAACAGCATCAGGATTCTTGTAACGGCTAAAGCGCTTCACATACTGCAGCGACTTGTCAAATAGTTGAGAAACTTGGTTGTTCTTGGGATCATCAGACATCTGTTGAAGGTGCGCCAACCTGTGTTCAAGAATCAAAGAAACTTCGCAGTTCATTAGACACTTCGCCTTTAAGAACTCATTCCCGATTTTGAGCTCGGCAGCGTTTTCTTCCTCCATGTTTGCTGATAAATTTCAATTTGTGGTTAGACATCGATATATGTTCTATTGTATGTTTATATATAAGAGTACAAGAAAGGAAACCTGAATATGCCCCAAGTATTATAAAACAACTAGGAAACCTCATCCTTCTGAGACAGGGAAGAACTAAAAAAGAAGAGAAGAAAACTGAAAAAGAATAACCACAAGTTATTTCTGTTGATCATAGATGGGCCACGTGGCTTCTTTGCTTGTATTTTCCATTTAAGTCCTGCATCATTTAGAATAAATAAAAAATAAAAGGTGTAGTATGAACCAAAAATAAAACTAAACCATTACCGAAGACTTGTTTGTTGGCAAACGTCTCCAACATAGAAAATAAAAAGAGACATTCACCTATAATCTGTACCAGTTACATTTATTACATTTTTTTGCTCCATTTTGATCGAGATCACTAGATTCTTTAAAGGCTTCTAAGTCTCAGAGACTAATCTGTATTGAGGGATAATGTCAACCTCTTCCTTAGTCACCAAAAATAAATTGGAATATAACTTCAATCGTCGAGAGATTTGAACTTAGGTGTGGGACCACACATGGAGACTTTTACCAACTCAACCACATGTAATGGTTAAAAATCATATTACTTAAACATACTGTAAATCTGTCTGAAACACTTCAGCACCTTGATGGCTTATTACTGCCTTTGAAATAATTTTCTTTTCATATTATTTAATTAAAATTGGTTGTGTGTCAGTCAAATATTGTATATCTTATTTGTTACACCAAATAAATGAATGTTTTGACAGAACACAATTACGTGCATTGACAAATGCAAATTCAAACTATTTTATTTCATGTAGGATGACTTGTTTTGCTCATGTAGGCTTTTCGAATAAATAAACTTTAATGTAATAATGAATGATATTATTTTCCCAGTGTGTAAAGTTCTTATGTGAATCCCATTTCCGTTCTTGGCCTTACTTCTAATGAAATCTATATTTTTTCTCGAGAAAATAAAATTAGACATCTTATACTTTAAAAAAAAATCAAAAGATTTCACTGATACTTCCATTCTTATTCACATGATTTTTACTTTTTTAGCTCTTTTTCTTTAAGTTAGGATATTCTAAATATTCATGTCCCAAAAATAATATTAGGAATAAAAGTAAACCGACCTTTGATAAACCGACTATAAATAACATTTCGTTGTTTTTTTCCCTGTTCTCGACCAACTCCCCAAATCCATAACAATCCCTCAATCCTGAAAAATATACCTTTGGCTGATCATAATGGAACAAGACTACCACGGCTCCAGAAAACGCAGGAGACATGACGGCAACGTCGATGACCTCACCAAGCCATTTAACTTCAACAACGGCGATGGCCTTGGTCTCACTGCCGGAATCGGGATGAAGATGCTGAAGAACATGGGCTACAAAGGAGGCGGTCTTGGCAGGAACGAACAGGGAATGCTCAATCCCATTCAACCCAAATTGAGGCCAAAGAATTTGGGCGTGGGATTTAACCAGGAGGCCAAAACCAAGCTGCGCAATTTGCAAGAAGATTCGGAGAAGGACGAAGAGCCCATAAAGCCTGATGTTCCTCCGCCCGCCACCACAACCATGCCAGCTTGGAAGAAGAACGTAATTAACAAGCAGCAGAAGGATTTCTGTTTGGCAGAGTTCTTGGCCCAGAAGATGGAAGGGGAACAGAATGTTGAGGCTGTCGAAAATTCGGAGAATTTGAATGCTCAGGAGGAAGATGGTGGTGATGTTCCGATGCCCAATTTGAACAATGAGATACGTGCTGTTTTGAACCGACTGAAAGAAGCAAATTCCATGGGAGAATTGACACTGGAATCGCTGGCCAAGGAGTTTGGTGACGTTCAGAGGAGGTGCACTGACCGTTGTAAGTTAATTAACTTATCTCGAATTGTGTTTTCATTTGCAAAGCCTCTGTTTAACAAGATGTTTCAGGGTTGGGATCCTCTGCAGAATCCATGGCATGGTTTCGACGTTGTGTCCACCTGGAAGGGTTTGCTTCATGGAGAGAGGGAGAGAGAGGAATGTTATTATACCCAATTGGTTAAAGAGGTAGTGTTATCTGAGGTGAGGATGTCTGGCCTCAGTAGTTGGCAGGCTGAGGACCCCGAACCAATGCTCATGTTTTTGGAGTCTTGGAAGGAGCTACTGCCCACTTCTGTTGTTCATGACATATTGGATATGGTGGTCTTGCCTGAATTGAAGGTTGCTATACAGTTGTGGGAACCAAACTTGGGAACTGTTTCTATCCATTTGTGGGTGCATCCATGGCTACCATTACTGTTTGAATTGGGAGACAAGTATCATTTGGAGCTGGAGGAGTTGTTTGGAACAATGAGGTTGAAGTTGTGTGATTTTCTTAGCTCATGGCACCCGAGAGATGGGTCTGGTTATACCATAGTGTCACCGTGGAAAGCGGTGTTTGATTCTACCACTTGGGAACTGCTTATGCGTAGATATGTAGTTCCCAAGTTGGAGCTTGTGCTACTAGAAGATTTTGAAGTGAACCCTTTAAATCAGAAGCTTGATCAGTTTAATTGGGTCATCAGGTGGGCTTTTGCTATTCCTATGCATCTGATGGTCAATGTGATGGTGAAGGGCTTCTTCCCGAATTGGATTAAGGGTTTGCATTTCTGGTTAAAAGCCAATCCGAACTTTGAAGATGTTGCGGATTGGTATAGGGGTTGGAAGGAACTTATCCCCAAAGAGTTTCATGCGATTGAAAGTATTCGTTGTCAGCTTGAGCGTGGTCTTAGTATGATGAACCGGGCTGTTGAGGATATGGAGGTTGCTCGAGCTGATTTGGAAGAGAATTCTAGGGTAATTGAAAAAAGGCAGGGGAAAGCCGTACCAGCAGCCCAAGCAAACTTGGGCGGCCAAACCAACATGGATGGCATTGATCATGTGATGAATTTGAAAGAGAATGGTAAGATTGATCAAGTGCAATTTGAGGCAAAGAAGAGAGCAGCAGCTTTTTTAGCCAATGCGAAATTAGGCAGCACAACTGACGTGGATGACATTAATCATCAAATGACCCTGAAAGATGTTATTGAAGCTGAGGCGCAGGAACATGGCTTGCTATTTAGGCCTAAACCTGGGCGAATGTATGATGGTCACCAGGTATACGGCTTTGGTAACGTAAGCATAGTGGTGGACTTTCTAAAGGAGAAGATATATGCCCAAAAAGAAGCGACATGGTCTCTTGTGTCCCTTGAGAGGTTACTTGAGTTACACAAGAACAAGGAGACGATGAGTTTCTGAACGAGGCCTCTAAACACTTGATGGAACTAATTTGGGGCAGGTTTGGACATGGTTTCTTGTTATTTATTTGTTTACCATCTCTAAGCTGTAAGGTGCTTGTATATTAGTACTGGTTAAAGCCCGTAATCTTTCTACTTCGGTGTACGATATATCGCATTGACTAAATTGTTGTAATAAGGGTGTTGACCGTATTGACCCAAAAAAAGTGTTTGTGCTTGTTCTTACCTATGTGTTTAGTTTTGGGAAAGAAAAAGAAACTGTAGAGTCAAAGAGGTTGTACGCGGTTATGTGATTTGTGTATGATAAATGAAAAATGTAATAAATAATAGTGGCTACGGTTCATTGTATTTGTGGTCAATTACAACAAATGCCACTATAGGGTTAATTTTAATTATTACTTATTTCTCAAAGTGTTGCAATATGTATCAGACTTAAGATTTGTAACGTTTTAATGCCAATTTTCCATTGAGTTGATTATGAAGTAAACCACCAAAAAACTTATGATTGTGCATGTTGTCTTTAAAAAATCTATTTTAAAAATAACATAAGCGTAACAATCTACAATTTTAAGATTGAGTTTGGAAGTGAAAGCGACTAAACTCAGTCATTATGTGTCAAAATTTTTGTTTCAATGCACTTTTTGTTTTAACAGTAACACTACATGATGCATGAACATGCATATTATTTACCTCTTATAACTAGAGCACTTAGAGGGGCACAAGTCACTACAAAGATGTATGAGCCAATAGACATAAAATAGATATGACTTTGCTTCAACTTAGTTGCATGAGAACCATATATATAAGTAGAACTAGAAAGCATATGGCTATTAAGTAGGTATTCTTAGAGTGAAGCTAAGCAAACGACGTAGCTTTTTACGCATTTTGTTAAATGATGTTATGACATTACATTATTATTATTATTATTATAAATATATATAAAAATTTGACATGAACTTAAGATATTTGAGGATAACTAATGAAGGCTTTCCCACTTTATGAAAGTCAGTATAAGATCTAATGGACGAAAGCCAGTCAAAAGAAGGGCATACCAATTTGCCACCTAGTTGGTTAGACTTCTCACGGAATATTATTTTTCAATGGCCAAGATACCCGACACTTTTAGAAGTTATTAGTCTCAAGCTACAATGCCTGTCCAATAAGAAAATTGTGAAATACTTTTTCTTAAAGAGGATGATCGAGTGGACGAAGCCAAGTTTTGATGAAGAATTCCTCAATGAACTAACCCTGAATGAAGAGGTGAAGTTGTTCATGTTTGAAATGATCAAACAGAGGCTTGGATGCAGCATTTGATGGGATTAATGAAGACAAAAAAATTTCTATATTGAATGATGTCAGAATAAGCTCACAAAGTTAAGGTACATGGTGACACTACAAAAGAAGCATGTGCAGCACAATCTGGGAGCAGGGGACATCAATGCCCTTAAGTGCTTCGTGAGTATCTTAAAAATTTTCACACAGTGCTACAATCTAGGCACAGATCCCAACTTAATTGATGTAGGACTGACCCATTTCGTACCATACACAACGGTAATTAACTGGCCGAATCGCATTTAATCTTCCTGATTTAAAATTTCTATCAAGATTGCCAACAGTTTACAAGTCCAAAGAAACTCAAGGAAAAATCACTATTCCAGTTTTTCTTACAAGTCAATACCTTTTGCATAATCTCTATAAATTAGTTGCAGCACAAAATTGCAATTGGTTTTGCATCACACATACGTACCTGTGACCGACCAACAAAATAGATATTGGATCATTATTCGCTACCATGAACTCAAATCTTCCCATATGCCAATGCATTCCACATATATTATTTTACTTCAATCCATTTATAAGTCATACACTCATACACAACAGATGATTTCACTTCAGTCTCTTCACATGAGGGCCAGATATATACTATGATATGTTATTGTATGTTATTGTCTCTTTAGAGAGTGAAGCCACGACGTTGAGGAGTTTTTGTGTACTATAATTACATGAATTTAAGATGTTGGAGAAAACTAGACCATTAGGTGTTCAATAGATCAAGATCTCACTAGCAATACTGCAGAGAGTGTGTTCATAAATTTTCAAAATATTAATATTAAACAAATCAAAAGGTATGATTTGTGTTTGTATGTTTTGGGTTTGTTTAAGTGAATTAATACGTTATTGCTGAAAATTTTTTGACGACTCTTCCAACTCTGACCTAGCTCTGCTAGGATTTGCTCGACGACTGCCGTCTTCAATAAAATTCATCACCATGATCGATGGTGGTGTACCTACGACTAGGTGGGCAGGGCTTTGTTCCCTTGTCCTTTGTGGTTGGCTTGTGGGTAGAGACAGTGAGGTTTTTCTTCGACGTGTTTCCTTATTTGTTGGCTTTTGCCATTTCTGTGTCTTTGCCAGCGATCCGGTCACTGGGCGGGTGATGACTCCGGTGCCGTCTCGGGTTTGGAGACGTGTTGATGGTAGGTCTGTGGTTTTGATTCCGGATTCCCATTAAAGGGTTGCTGCCGTTAAACTATCTGATGCGATGACGGTGTAGCGATCTAATGGTGGTAGGGCAGATTTCCATTTTTATTTTTGGATTGGTAGCCTGATGGAACTTGACGATGTTGGTGTTGGTCTAGTTCATTCAGTCGATGATGGTGGCAATTATGGCATTGGTGACTCTGCTGTGAAGTTTGACAACTTCGGAAGAGGCAGCTTTTCTGACGACGTGGTTGTGCCGGAGGTTTTGCGTGTGCTGGGATTTATACTGGCGACGGTGGTAGCTGCGCTGCGGTAATGTTGCTGACAGTGGAGAAGCTGCTGCAGGGAACATGGTGCAGGCTAGGGTTTTTCAAGGGTGGGGACACTGATAGAGATTGGGCCTTCCTTGTGTGGGTTTGGGTATCTTTAGTTTTCTGTTTTTTCTTTGTTGGTTTAGTTTTGGGCCTGCCTTCTTTTTTACAAAAGGGGACTGGATCATTTTTATTTTTCTTTTTAAGTGGGGAAGATTGACGAGAAACAAGCTGCTTCTTGGTTAATTTTATTTGTTCTTGGGGTAGCTATGTTGCTTGTTTTTGTGCTTAACCTAAAAAAGTGGGTGTGCTAGAGGTGTGCTGAGTAGTATTGTTACGTCCCGAACCCAGAATTTTCGATTTTTATTAATTTGACGGTAAATGTCAGTTACACTTAATTTTTACTCCGTTATATGATTTTAGTGGCCCTAAAAATTGACTTTTTGTTCGGATCAAAATTTGAGAAAATGTTCTTCATGAAAGTTGTAGAGGACGTTAAACCGAGCGCGTGCATATGTGGTTCGTAAAAATCGGAGTTCGTATGCGAAAGTTATAAGCGAAATATTAAAGTTACTGTTTATGGTAAAAAGGTATAAATTTGAATTTTTACTGTAGCCGGGTAACTTTCTTTTCCTTTCCTCTCTCTCCTCCCGCGCGCTCCTTCTTTCTCCTCTGCACATTTTCTTTCTCTCCTCTGCAACTCCAGTTGCTTTCTCTTTTCCGGCCACCAAAAAGCGTGAAACCGGTGGCTACGGACTCGTCTCGACCTCCTCTTGGCGCCTGCGGTGGTGGCTCACAGCGGCTTGGCCAGAAAATAACGCATCGGGTCCTTGAAGTTTCACTGTAGCAAAAGTGGTCAAAGCCGATTTCTCCCGATTCCGGCCACCTCAGGCGACAAACCTTAGTCCAGTAGAAGCGCCTTGCGACGTAGATGATGCTCCTCAAACCTCTTGCAACGATTTGCAGCGTGGAGGAAGAAAGCATAATTGGAAGATTTTACTGTTCATACGGGTTCAAACTTCTCCTTAATTGTTGAGGTACTTCTACTCATTTCCTGACTTGGTCATAGTTGAGAGAATTATTGGGTGTGTTGAGAAGGTGCTGCTGTCAAAATTTGGTGGCCATTGGAGCTGGTGACTTTGGTGGCGGCGCCGCCACTGTGGGCGGCGGTAGCGGTGGCTAGGGTAACTGTTTAATTCCGATTTCTGACTAGTTAAATCCTATAATTATCCTAGAACTTGTATATGAAGTTTGGTGAGGATTGGTGGAGTTTTGAATCGGTTATAAATTTCTAAAGATTTGGATTTCGATTAATGTTAATCGTGAATCCGATTGTCGGATTTTCTCCATAATTGTTGTAAAGTCTGAATTTGACGATTGGGCGGTGTTGGTGAAGTTTGGTTGGTTGTAGAAGAGAATTGGAGGAATTGAGGTTATGGGTTTAGGATTTAATTATTGTTTATCGTAATATTATTTTCTTTCGTCCGGTAATTGTTAGTTACGAATAATTATGTACAGGACGAGGTACCGACTCATCATTCGACGAGGATCCTTACGCTTGGATACCACGTTAGCCGTATACTGTGAGTGGACATTTGATTTTAATTTATGCATGCAATTAAATTTTCTAAGTTACGAAATTATTCAAAGTATCTGTTCTTTAATGAGCATATTATTCGATTTTTGATTATGAAATTAGTTATGGTTCAAATTGCCGATTAGAAGTGGTTATGTTCCATTTCGAACTTTTTATTAGAAATAATCTTCGATAAGATTATTTCTAAAAATGAAAGTATCATTATTTATTAATAGATTCGGGTTTCTCGAAAAATCTTCGGAAATGGAAGATTTCTTCGAGATTATAAACTTACATTATTTTAGTATATTGATTCATAATTTTGAATCATGTTGGCGTGCGGGGTCACGTTGTTGGACTGAGTTCCTTTCTTGTGAGACTTCGAGGAAATCTCACAAATTCTCGATTTTCATATGGTTTTTACCCACCATACCTGGGTCGATATACTTTATTGCTAGCTAGCCTATTAGTACTCCTCCCTACTTACTTTATGTTAGTGGGTGAGTAGAGCCGAGCATGGGATGCTCTTGAGTGTGGGACACTCCGACCCGAGCCTTAGAGGCTCACTTTATTTTATTGTATGGTGATGACGTTTTTCCTCATACCTTTTAAATTATTTACTTATTTATTTATTCGTCCGATTAGCAGGGTCGGTCGAACTTCCCTTAAGCCAGCGGGGCTGGCTTAGTCATGAAAGTGATTTAAAAACCTTTAGTTCCCTATTGCATGCATAAGAACGTTCTAAACAATAAATGTGGGAAAGTGAGAAACACTTCTTTCTTAATTAAATATTTTTGTCCACTCACAACTAACGTTTTATCGCTTACTTTCCCCTGGGCTTTTCGGTTTCCTTTGCCCAGTTCGCAGTATTGCTGTTCGGCGTGGGATCGAGGCTTAGCACCAGTTCTGCCACTTGCCTTTCGTAGGTTAATATTAACCTACCACATGTAATATATTTGATTTTATCATAGATTGCTCTGATAACCCTAAGAGGCTGTATTGTATAAATTTTACTGCCTTACGCTTGGATTTTGCTTAATAACTGTGGTGGTTGTGAAATATAGGATGACTGTATATGGTGAGATCTTGAATTTAGAAATATGTGTTTTTTTGTCGTTTTTCTCACAGGTTGGGTTGTCCACTTTTAAGGGAAGTTCTGTCGAATTTTTCTTAAAAGTGGGCCCCGCAGAGTCCATCTTGAAAATTTGAAAGGATTTTCGGGATGGGTTCTGACAAGTATGCTTGTGTGAGAGATGTGCTAGTATAGTGTGCTTTAAATGGCTCTTTCTAATAGCCCTCTGAGCAAGTTATTATTGTACTGCTTGCTGAATTGTATAATGAACAATCTTTTCAACTAAAAAAAAAAAAAAGTGAAGTAATACAACCAAAGTTAAATAGTATAAGTGAAAAGATACCTTACCAATTGAAAGGGTACATACATTGCTATATAAATGATTTATTCACTATAATGAGATAGTCACAAGAAGATCCTAAGACGATTTAAGACTCCAATATTCATCATTTTCGTGTTTTCTTATACAAAAAACCACTAAAAACTAATAGTACATAATTAAATAAAAGGAAAATTACTGGTCACTTCTTGTACTTTTAGGGCGTCAGCAGTTCAATCCATACTATCCTAATTTTAATAAATTACTCACACATTCAAAGTTCACACAATGTGGTTCAAAATGACTATTTTGCCCCTCACCTCCTCTCTCTCTCTTTATCTAGAGTCAAACTCTCACAGTCCCTTACCTAGGGATTGATCCGAAATCTGAATTCAACGACGATGATGTTGTTGAATCCTTTGCAGAATGGGATCAAGGCGTTGAAGTTGGCTTGGTCTAGCCTCCCGAACTTGGATGAAGCCAAGAACGTCGTTGGGTTGAGCAAGAAGGATGACGAGGGCGCCAGTTTAATTTGGGGTTTCTTGGGGCTTTGGGTTTTATTTGGGTTTTATTTTCGCCTCCCGAACTTGGATGAATCACTTACAATTCTACGTTCAATTGCTAGTTTAAATGTTGGAGCTTTGGGTTTAATCTAGGGTAGGCGAGCTGGGAGCGGAGCTCGGTGGAGGCGAGTTGGAAATGGGAGTGGAGCTGCTACCTTAGAACATAGAACATGGTGGTAGCAATCGTAATGACCTCTCCAAGCACGGTGGCGGATCAAGCTGTGAGGTTGATGCTAGGTCGTTGATGATTACATTCATTGGTTGGCCTGAGTGTAGCCGGAGATCCAACCGCGGCGGTGGGGAAGAAGCAGGTTGTTGACAGAGTGTCAGATCCATTAGCGGTGATGGATTAGATGGATGGGGTGGAGTTGTGGGTGACAATGGAGTGCGTGCGAGGCACATGCATGCCGGCTTCGAGTTCTTCTAAAAAGTTTGGTTTTGGTCTTTCTAGGGTCAGTGCGGACGAGGAGGGAGGTAGGGGGGGGAGAGAGAGAGAGAGTAAAAAGAGGAAGTGAGGGGTAAACTAGTCATTTTAAATCACATTGTGTGAAATTTGAATGTCTGAAAAATAATTTATTAAAATTATGATAATAGAGACTAAACTGTTGATGCTCTAAAAGTACAGGGAGTGACAAATAATTTCCCCATAAAGATAAATTTGAGATATCAGAGGAAAACTAGTCAAAACTAATTTCCGATGTGTTGACATCGATCAATTGAGAATCAATGCATAAGCAGTTACCAACATGCAAAGAAATCACAATTCATGGTTATCATTTATCATGAAAAAAAGATCGCGAATCATTGTAAGGTGAAGTGGTGAACACCTTGTACAATATGCATCCTCCCCTGCTCCGGTTATGGCAGAATGATCTATGATTCTATACTAGCTAGTTTCGTTTGTTCCTTGGCCTCTTAGCCCCTATGTAACTAAAAAAAATAAAAAAATTACCGAAATAAACTGTGCTTCATTATCAATCCCAACTTGTATAACAATAATTTAATAAAGTTTTTGGTATTTGGTATTTCATTTCCATTTTTTAAGGTAGTGATTCTGTTAATTCAGATATAGCGGTGTTTGTTTTAGAGTTTAAAACAATCTTAGAAAACAAATTTTTTTAGTCAGTAGATAATTTCTATCTAACAGGCCTTTAATCCATTTATAAAACTTCTGTTCTGAAAAATATGTGAAGCTAAGCAAAGTTTCGCACCGTTGGAAATGCAGGTCCAGTGCCCTGATTTACAGTCATGAACAACTAGATACATGTTATTAAACTATATCTATGCATCATTATACACCAACTAGCATTAAGATCATTCCACTTCCATCCGGAAGAAGAATAAGTCCAAATAAAAATAATCACGTATTTCTGCAATAACATTGCAGAAAAGACCATAATCCTGCCCTGCCTACGGATACAGCACATAATAAGGGTAACCTACATAATTGCATTCCCCATATAAAATTTCCCTAGAATGGTCAACAAGAGCTATTACACTATATATCTCCAAAGAAAGACAAGGAAAACATCAGTGAGCTATTATATTCTATTCAACTCCAAATAAGCAAGGAAGACATCAACAATCAACTAAAGTTTCATATAATCAAATGATTAGTCTTTCTTATAAGTATCATACAAAATATTGAAAAGGATAAATTATCAGGGTTTTGAATGACTACCAACATCATCGTACAAAACAGAACCTCTCTCAACGGGTCAATATCAAGGGATTTTTATCTTTATACATGTGATACCTTCTGCATAACTTCTCCAAAGTTGCAACAGAATGCTGCATTGCATTTAGTTTTGTATCCATGAACATCCTCTGCAAATGCACAAGTCAAAGTTAAGGATAAGAAAAGCTATTTCACAACTTGAACTTCAAACAATTTGAAATCTTGTATCCCAATCCCACCTGATAGTCATCTCCATATTTCTCAATGAGCCGACTGACATGAACACGCTGGATGGTGGTTAACGGTAGTAACGAAGCAGGTCTCCCATCTCTCCGTTTCTTTCCTAGAGTAGTTTTCAAATCTGTAGGCAGTCACAAATACCAATCATCAGTTTCACAACTTGGGAAGAGAGGAATAGAAAAGGCCAAGTTCCACAACATGCGCAATACATGAGCAGAGACTTCAGAGTACTGGTAAACCCTTATCAAACCAATGCAGTAGGGCAGAATGCAGAAAATTTTGGTTATTAGAATCCAGAACAGCCAACACATTCTTATATGCTGAGTTCTTCATACAACAGTCAATGTCAGCACCAATGGATGACTTAATAGAAGTTTACCACTCAATATATATCCTAAATTAAAGACGTACTCACCATAGCGACAGTTTTGAGCTTATAGAAAACGCCTATCCACCCAATTAAGTAACCAAGTTTTCTACATGAACTTACTTACAGAAATGGATCAGAAACTAAAAAGAATGCAGTTTTACAGAAGAATCTAGCTTCATGCAAAAGTTCATATTACAGTTTAATTTTTGTTAATACTTTTTGACATTGATGAATAGCCAATAATCCAACAAACTCTTAAGACCACTTCTCTCATCTTTTCCCGAGAGAAAGAAAGAAATGAGGGTCTAGCTCTATAAGCCAAATTCAAACTCAACAACCCGTCAAGCAGAAATCTTTATCCTAAATTAAACCAATTCAAACTTCAATTACAACTATTCAACATTCACTATCAAACTATAGATCATATCATTCGATCATACCATTCAACTACTTAATAACAAAAATCAAATTCCCAATTTGTAAGTTCCAAACAAATTACAGTGAGGTAACTAACCGTCTTCTTCGAGATCGCTACCGTCGTCGTTGGGGTCAAGCTCGGCGGCCTCAGCCTGATCGGGAGGGGCCTGGAGAGAGTCGCTTTCGACGATGTGAGAGGTGCGAGAGCGGACGTTGAGCAAGTTAGGGTTGGAGAGGACGCCGAACGACTTGTAGTTTTGGATGACGCTGGCCTCGGGGTCCCACTTAGGGCGAGAAGCGGGTTCTGCTTGGTCGATCAAGGCGCGGAGCTTGGGAGGGAGACAGAAGGCCGGCTTGAACACGTTGGGCTTCCGCTTCGGCAGCGCCACCCGGACCTTGGTACGAGACCGCTTGTACTTTCTTCTTGACCCTCCCATCTCTCAGACCCTGTGAGTCTCTGGGTTTGGCGGCAGATTGATGATGAGGGTTTATGTTTTGGGGTTTAGAGCAGCTGCAAAACCCTGCGTCTCTTATCTAGATTTTATTGCCTCGAAACACTGCGTTTAACGCCTTCTTCTTTTTTTTTTTTTTTTTATTGTTTGTTACTGTAAAAGTCTCAAGTTCTAAGTCACGTTGATAAAACAAAAACAAACAAAACAGTGCGTTTAACGCCTTCTTCTTTTTTTTTTTTTTTTTTTTTTATTGTTTGTTACTGTAAAAGTCTCAAGTTCTTTTTCACGTTGATAAAACAAAAACAAACAAAACAGTGGTAATTTGTCAATCGAAATATGACAAATTTTGTCTTATGAATCTGTAAATAAAAAACTTTTTTCAAGTCACATATCATATTTTTTTTTTTTAAGGAAAGTCACATCTCATATATTAAATGTTTCATATATATGAAAACTTATTTGTAAATTGCAATGTGAAAAGCAATGTGTCTACAAATGTTTAGTATTCTTATCCTTCATGTTTGGTTGGATTTCCTCTTATCTTTCCTTATATCTTATTTCCTTAATTTTAATTTAAAGAAAAAGCCAAGGCTTTTTATTCTTTTTTTTGAAAATTCATATACATCACCACAATCAAGAAAAGCCAGAGTTATTACTTTAAGAAAATGATTTGTTGGCTCAATGAGGTCTAAGATTTGTGGCCTCATTTTTAGGTGTCATGTCATCCACACACATCACCTATTTATCAAATCATGTTATGTAATTCTCTAGAAAAATATCATCTTATCATTCCAAAATCTAATGACTCTAAATTATTTTGGCTTTCTTCTAAAAAACAAAAAAATTTGGCTTTCTTTCATTTTTTTTTTCCTTTTCATTACACTCATGCTTAGATTTAAACAACAATTTTTTTTCTTCAATTAAGAGTACAAAAAATTTCATGTAATTTAGTCAATAGATTTGCATGTACGTTAAATTAATAGATTTGCATAACACATGTATATGAATTCAACCTTTGTTGGGTTCCTGCAAATTTTGGAAATATAAATATTCATATGATTGTATATATTTTTTTGTTCAATGTTTTCTCTTTATGTAGCTAGGGTTTAAACGTTAAATCTGAATTTATTATTTTTGTTTTGTTTTCTCTTATATCTAGATTGTAGATGTTAATTAATGGCTGCTAACATGAAATTTTTTTCTTACCTCTTAATTTAGACATGAATATTTCCCAAATTCAATTTATTAATGCTATTTTTTTTGGATGAAATTAATCAATATTTGGAAAGAAAAGTTAACGTCTATTTCTTGGCATATAATTCAATATATTAATGCCATTTGGAAAGAAAAATTAAAGGAAATAATTTAACTAAATGAAGAAAAATATTTGTCAAAGAATCTGTAGACATATCTCTTAAATTAATACATAATTAATAGCTAATTTCGTCTCCTAATTAAATTCATTAATGTAATTGATTCACCCCCTAACATCTAAAAAAGAAAATGTAAAAAGGTAAAGTTGGTGTTGCAATAGTATGATGTGGCAAGATATATTATGTGGAATTGAAAATAAAATTTGTATTTACTTACATGACATGACACATAGGATTTGAGGCCACAAATCTTAGGGCCTTATTGAGACCTCATATCATTGCCCTTACTTTAATTGCTTGGAAGTCATTGTCCCATAAACAATAAACACAAACAGAAAAACCAGTTGGATAGAACATAAGACCGCATGTCTGTATCCATAAATTTCAGGTTCAGGACACTGATACAACTGAGATATCCTTGTCATTTACCTAGAAGCATTTGATTTATAATTCTAGGCAACAGAAGGTCCAGGACATGATTATGTTTTTCTAATCTAAATGCATTCTATTCAAAATACACTAACGTAGGTGGCACTAAAATTTCACTTGGCTAGTAAGCTACAAGTCCAAGGTAGGCTTGACTTGGACTTTCTTCTTGTTTATGTTGATATGTCAACGAATATTGTTATTCTTCCAGCAGCAATGCAGGGAGTGATGTTGAAAATTTGCGATTAGCATCAATGCAACCACCCGAATCGGCAATAGAGAAACCGAGAAATGCACAGTTTCTTGTTGCTTAAATTCCTGCTGAGCGGTTGGCATACTCCTGAACCAATGCCCCAAACAGCGATGGCCTCTCGAGCAAGTGTGTTGGTGAGTCAAACTCTTTAGCCCTCCCTGTTAGAAGAACAGAAACACATGAATCAGTTAGAAACTTAGAACCTTCGTTCTAAACCAAAGCCAAGCATGACACTGATTTATCAAACTCACCTGCATCTACTACTAAAACTCTATTGCAGTCCATCACTGTTGGTATTCTGTGAGCAATGCTGATGATTGTACATGCAGCAAAGTCCTCTCTGATGATCTTTTGTATCGCAGCATCCGTCTGTGAGTCAACTGAAGCCGTGGCCTCATCCATGAACAACAGCCTGCTGCGCTTTAACATAACTCGTCCCAAACAAAGAAGCTGTCTTTGCCCCACGCTCCAATTATCTCCATCATCGGCCACTATTGAGCTCAATTCAATGGAAATGTTCAGTACGTAATCCTGACAGTGCTAGGATCATTTGTTAAGTGAGAGTCACATACCTAAAGCATCGAGTTTTTCGGGTTTTGCAGCAACAACATCTTTAAGTTGGCAGCGCTCCAAGCTCTACAAGGAAAAATCACATTGATGCAAAATAAGTATATAATTTTATTAGCTAAAAGAGTGAATGATTAAATAATAAGCATACAGGCATTTTTCAAGTTACCTTCCAAATCTCGTCATCTGAATACACCCCGATTGGATCAATGTTGCTTCTCACAGTTCCTTCAAAAAGGACAGGTTCTTGAGGAATGATCCCAAAGCTAGACCGGAGATCATGAAGCCCTATCGTGCATATGTCGATCCCATCGATGATAATTTTTCCCGCTGAAGGTTCCACCAGCCTAAAGAACACCTGAATTAAAGTGGATTTCCCACTTCCCGTTCGACCGACAACACCGACCTTCTCACCCCCATGAATGCTCAGACTAATGCCTTTGAGAACCAAGGGAGTATTCGGACGATATCTGACCTGCTCATAAATTAAAACATAATTAAAAAGGAACAAAGCCAGTATGCATTCGTCCAAACCACTCATTTGCCTATTGTAGAAGATGTAAAGAAGTAAATGTGTTTTTACCTGCAAGTCTTTCAGCTCAACATTGCCATGAGTTGGCCAATTCGTAGGAGGGGCACGATCTGCTATCTTCCATGCTGCTTCTGATGGAATGTTACAAAACTGCTTTATCCTCTCAACTGACACCATCCTATTTTCGACGAAGCAGCTCATATATATGGCCCAAAATAGTACACCGTTGAGGGACAATCCATAGGAGAGTGATAAGCCAATATTCTCTGCATCATATAGAAATAAGATGCTATGTCAAAATAAGTACTTCATATGGCAAATCTTATCAAGTGTTGGCACAAGTAAAACAACAGGAAGATTTTGGTACCTCGTTTTACTATACTGCTTGGCAGCAAGATCATGAACAAAGTGGAAATGCAGAGGATTAAGCTCCCAAGCAGTTCTAGACGGAATCCCAACCACTCATTGGAGCCGTTATTGTGGAAATCCATACGCAAATTGGCATTCACTCTCCTAACATTTTCCTTGGCAAACTTGTTCTGGTTTCTGAAAGATCGGATTGTCATAACCCCAGATATGCTTTCTGAGAAATGATGGATAACAGGCGCTTTCGTGATTGAATCAAGTCGAGTTAGTTCACGAGATGATGCAAGATAGTAACCCTAAAATCAAAACAGCACAAAAGTAATCAGTATATATTTGAGGCGATACCACAACTGACAGATATTTTTATTAGTATAAAAAAGTTTGACATCCAGTTTGACATTTTTGCATCCACTTATATCTGCATTACGTTGTTCTTACACTGATAATGTTAACAAGAGGATAAGATGAATGAACATACCCGGTACCAGAAATTCAGCCAAAGAAGCGGTATGACTAAGAAGATTGTTGGCCAAGAGTTTTGACATACGACGATAAAGATACTGAGCACAGTGATATACATGGCAATGGTAATGCCCAACATGAAGGGAAGAAATAAGTCGATATTCGTCTGATCAGTTGATGCCTGGTGGGGAATAAATCCATAAATTAGCAAGACTATAAACCATGAATTTAGATTAAAAAGAGAATAGTCGTGAGTTCTCACCCTACTCAAAATTCTTCCAGAAGGTGTAGTATCAAAAAATGACATGGGGGCATGAAGGATGCTGTGAAGAATCTGCTTGAAGAAAACTTGAGCCGTTGTAAGCCCCACAATTGTCACAGAAAATGCTCTTACGAATACCAGGAAGAATGAAACAGCTGCGATAATAGCATAGACAGTAATGAACACAGAAGGATCGAATGACAATGCTCGCTTTGCTGAAGTTTCATAGGCCAGCCAATAATCACCAGCCATTAGTGATCCTTGCCACAAAAGAGAGAGAGACAACACTAGCACCACACCCCACCATCCAAAAGCCTCTGTGCAATAGATTTTGTAATTCTGCAAGCTGACTTTGCCTGATTCTTTCTCCTCTTCTTTGATGAGCTTAGATGTTCCGTCTTTGGACTTGGGTTCGACCAGCTGAGAGTTGTTTTCGCCATTGGCTTCTCCATGTTTTGAAGAGGACTGCCGAGATATCTGTGGTTTGGGAGAAGTACTTTCACCAGGCATAGCTGTGCTCATCTCTACAAGCTCCATGGAGCTTTCGTGCGCAACTACAAGTGCTTTGAAATCGAGGCTTAGCAAATCGTTGTACTTTCCTGCTTGTACTATCATTCCTTCTCTCATGACCTATACATACATGTAAATTCACATTAAAGTTCTTCAAGCAGTTAACAGGCAAAGATATGAGAAAAGAATGCTCTGACTACTTACCACGATAAGATCAACATTATGCAAGAAGTCAACTTGATGGGTTACAAGTAAAATGGTCTTGTTCTTAAGTACTCCCCGCACACATTCCTGCAAAAGAAGCATATACATGATAATGATGAGATCAAAGAACCAGTTCAATGCAAATAGAATTAGTAACCATCAGGTTCAGAACAAATGTATAAGAATATCTCTAGTAATGTTACCTTGAATATTTCTGATCCGGTATGAGCATCAACAGCACTGAAGACATCATCAAGAAGATATATGTCACAGTCCTGATATACTGCCCTGGCAAGCTGTATCCTTTGTTTCTGTCCACCACTTAGGTTGATGCCGCGCTCTCCTATTTCAGTTTGATCTCCATACTCCATCATTTCCATGTCCTTTTCCAAGCAACAGACCCTCATAACTTCCTGGTATCTCGCTCTGTCCATTGGCGAACCAAATAGGATGTTTTCTTCAATTGTCCCATTTTGAATCCATGATGTTTGAGCCACATAGGCAGTTGTCCCGCAAACTTTTACCTGTCATTGAAGAATGCTTCTTAGTTCAACAAGTACTTGATTAAATTGAGATTTTTTTCTAAGAATGCTTCTTAGACATTTCTAGAGTTATTGAAAGATGCATACCTTTCCAGATAATTTGTGCATCTCACCAAGGATTGAGGCCAGCAGGGAAGACTTTCCAGATCCTACTGTCCCAACAATCGCGGTTAGCTCACCTTTGTTGACAGTCAAGTTTATATTCTTCAAAACCTCTTCATTATTTTCATCATCCCAGCTAAATGCACCATTCTTAACCTCCACAGCAACACTACTATCACAACCTTCTTCTCTCTCAACTGAACCCTCCACCAGTTCCCTACTACTCATATACCGGTCCAACCTCCCAAGCGAGATCATAGCTTGAGAAATCGAAATCATAGATTGTGGGAATGTCCTAATAGGCTCCTGCAGAATTTTGAAAATGGTTGTGGTAGTGAACACGGTCCCAGCATCAAGTTTGACGCCCAAATACAAGGCAGTGGCAAATGTGAGAGTTGATATAAGTATGGGAGTGCACCACATGAGCACAACATTAGCCGAGATGGAGTACATGAACTTGGTCAGCCAGCTAAACTCCGACTCACGAAAAGTCTGAATCCTCTTGTTGAAGTGTTCCTCCCAAGCCTGGAACTTGATCACCCTCATGTAGTTAAGCATCTCGTTTGTCGCCTTCATCCTCGAATCCCTTTGCTTCATCAGATTGAACTGAAACCTGTTGTTCCTTCTCGTCCCAAACACCACAAACACAAGCACACCCATGATTCCAATCACTGCTGTGATTGTAGCTGCACCGAGGTTGTTGTACAGCAGGATTAAAGCAATGGTGAGCTGGACCGGCATCATCCATATAGAATGAAGCTGCAGCATCATGTCAGAGAGCTGCTGAGCATCCACGGCCATGTAATTCACAATCTGTCCAACACCATGAGCTTGCCGCGCCGAGCAGGTCAGCCTCAAGCCCTTCTTGTATAGAGAAGTTATGAGAGTTGATCTTATGAGCATGCCGAGTTTCTGTGAGTTGAAGTTGAACTGGTGAGTGCTCAAAACCTCAACGAACTTGGCACACAGAAGAATCAACACAAGGTAGTATCCCTCAAACGGCGAGCTTCGTTTCCCATTAGTGAAATCCACAAAGCTCTGGATAAGCACAGGCCCTACATACATGACACACAGCCTGATCACCGCAAGAGAAGCTGTGAAAGCAATATCTTTCCAGAAGCACCGGAGCAATGTGGTTCGAACCGGATGCTCTGACTTCTCCTCCGGTTTAGGCCAGTTGGATTCGAAAATCACAGACATTCTTTCGGCTCTGTGTTGTGGAGCAAGTGTTGGAACGTCATCAACCTTCAAAGGGGATTTGTACCCTTTACTGAGCAGAGGATTCATCCAAATCCAAAAGGTTTTATTAATGAATGAAGCTGAAGCAAAACCAGTCACATTGGATTTGCCCAAGAGGGGTTCATACAATTTAGTCTCCACACCATTTTCTCCATTGGATTGTTCTCTGTTCATCACTCTAATGCCAGTGGATCCTCTAACCGCAACAACAGCAAGAACAACCGATAAAGGAAAAGACACAATGGAGACTACATCATCCAATCTCAAACCTCCTTCATTGTAAACCAAACGAATCACTCCAGAAGTTGCAAACAGAGAAACAGCAACGAAATTGGCCACCCAGTAAATCCGAAGCGAAAGCGGGTGCTTGACAGCTTCGAATCTCTTTTCATGTGCCACTAGTACTGTAATAAGTCCATGAGTTATAGCTTGAACCAGCCAAAACAACCCATCTATGATCTTCCATGGAAAGTCAGGGCTTCCTCTTGTAAACGCTAAAATGCACACTACGGTGTAACAGAGTGTCAAGAAAACGCTCAGAGTCAGAGAGAGCTTGAAACAGAGCGTCGTTCCGGGACGGCGAGCTCTGCTGTTTGTTATCAACGGCTTATCGAGTTCCGAGCTGCCGCCGCGGGGGGAGGTGAACCTCGAGTAGAACTTTTGGATTGAGAAGGCGATGAGGGTGAGCAGGAACAAGAGATCAATGGAGGATAACAGAGCTCTCTGAGGACAGGGGGAGAGGAAGACGAATCTCAGCCATTGGAAGATGGTCGGAGCTGAGGTGGCGTCTTGGGATTGAACCACGGACGAGGAACACGAGGTGGACGTGATCCAAGACCCAGAAGCCATTGTCTTGCGAGGCCAATGCTGCACTCTTTTGTGGTGCTTAGTTTATCATCTTCTTCTTATATCCCTGAAAAATGAAGCAGAAATTCAGGCACACGTGTTGAGAAAACAACCAAATTCAAAACTTCGAAGTCACTAGGAAAGCATCAGGCAAATTATGAAGGAAACTTGCGAGGAGTCACGTTTGACCAAATGAAAAAGAAAAAAGAAGGTTATAATCATGTTTGATCTTTTGAACTTTGTTGTAATAGGAGGAAACCAAAGAAGTTTCGGTGATTGGATAGATTTGAATTTTCCGCCGTTCTTGTCAAACAAGAAAGCAAGAAAAACATAGAGAACAAAGAAAAGGACTGTAAGTATTTAATAAAACAATTTTTGCAAAGATTCACTGCAATAATTCACTTTGCTGCTAAAGACGAACAGTACCCGACAAAAATACTGTTTCCAATAAGATATATCGTTACGGGAGAGACTAAACGGGCAGGAAGTTGCAGAGCGATTAAAGAAAAGAAAGATTCATACAACAGCAGAGCGATAAAAGAAAAGAAAAGAAAAAAGATTCATACAACAGCAGAGTGACAGAAGCAATAGATAAAAGTCATAAAACCCAAGAAGGAAGACGAAAATTGCACCAGAAAGAATTAATTAATAGCAGAAATGAAGACTAACCCTTGAAAGAAACCTCTGGTTGAAGCTTACTGTGGTTGAAGGTGATTATGTGGCACTTGGCCTCCCACTTGGTGAGTACTGGTTGGTGCTGCAGTGAAACCCAGATAGAGAGAACTAGAGAGAGAGAGAGAGAGAGGTGCTTATGTGATTGAAGAATGAATTCTTGTGGCCAAGCTCTGTCTTGAATTATACATATACTAGACAAGTAGTACTAGTCTTGGACCAGAATGAAATGGCTTGAGCGAAGAGACGTGGAGAAATTTTTTGGTTTTTTTTTTTTCGATGGCAAGACGTGGAGGAATTGTGATCTACTAATCTGCAGTCTGCATTTCAAGAGAGAGAGGTACAGAGAAACAGACACGAGATTTTTTTGTTTCTTCTGTTTGAATCAATTTGACCATTACACCATTATTATTAATTATTGTTTCTTTTTCTCGTAAAAACTTTGGCTCTTCCCTCTTTTTTCGTCTGTCCAAATCAGGCTCCTCCACCGTTAATGCGTGTGGAACTTACGCGCTCCCTCAAAACGGGTTGTGTGCCGTTACAGGTTTGCTCATCCAATAAAATTACAACTTAAAATTGTGTATTTATTTTCAGTCATCATATTCACTCATCCTTCATAGTCCTTCATTCACAGTCCTTTATAAATTGTTTCTTAGCTGAGCAAGTTTTTATATAGTTATATATAAAAATACTCATTAATTATGTTCTTATGTTGTAAACCCTAATTTAAGATCTAAGACATATTAATACGTAAAAATTAATTTTAAACTAAAGACTCAATCATATGAATGTGTAAAATACAAGAATTTCAATTCTAGTAGAAATTAGAAAAAAGTGAATACTCAACTTAAAATAAATTTCAACAGAGATGTAATAAAATTTTGACGTAACATAATATAACATCCCTCTTAAATCGGAATAAGTTGGTGGGAGATCTTGTTAGACTGAGGCATGGAGCGGCATTTAAGACGAGAGTGGTGTGACAGGAAAGCTAAGGAGCGCGTGGTGGTGGTTAGTTTTTCTTAAAGGTCGAATGGAGTTTGGTACCTGCGTCGATAAATCATTAAATCATGAATAATTGACAGACTCGGCTTGTGGTACATGAATAGTTTCGTACCGCCATGCCATTCCCCAGGAAATCTGGCCCAAATCCAATGTCCCTCAACTTTATAAGGACGCATATGCCTTTTTCTCTTCTTTTCTTTTTGAACAGAACTAGGACATAATTGCCTTTAAACCAAATGACTATTGACCAAAAAATAATTAAGCACTAAATCGTTGTTGAGTCGAAATTAAAATTTCTAATTTACGATAGAACTTATGATATTAAACCAAATAAGCATGTCATGATAATGAAGAATTAAAATTAAGATATACGATAATAAATGAGTTTCCAATTTAAGATATATGCGGTAGTTTAGGCCAACTTATGTTTCCTATTTTAAGTTTTTTTGGCATATTAATTTACATTAATTTTACATGACTTAATTGAAAGATTATTTTCATATAAACAGTCAAAATAAGTAAAGTGGATGACAAACCACTTTAAACTATGACATAAATTGTTGCTTTTATATACAAGCAGAAACCTTGTGAGCCAAAAATAGATAGTTCTCTCGTAAGAATGTTTGTATCAGACCTCAAGTATTACATACATCTTATTTCAGTGTAAGAGAAATTATTATATTTTCTTTCTTAAAAATACTTTTAGAATCTTTTAAGTAAGTGTGCAATGATCATTTAAAGGGCGCGTCTTCGGTTACATCGGCTAACCAAAATAATGTCCAACAGACCACAACTCCAACTCAATAAGATCTCACATGTACAAGTACAACTATAAGTTAGTACGAAGTATGAATTACTGTTATATTATTCCTATATTTATTAAGTATTATTAATTTTTACATGAATATGTGACTATTTTCTCCTAGTACGTTGCACCTCACGTCCTCACCTACTCTGGGGATCCCCGTCGTACACTCATTTATATTTCCTTCGTTCTAAACACTGATTTATATTAAAGCTGCCAAGAAATTCAACAGAAAATTTATAAACCAGTCCCACATCTTACAAGTGAAAAAGTAGTAGAAGGACAGGAATTTTTCATTTTGTTTTCATTACAAAAACACCTACTTCTGTCCTTGCATATAATCTGAGAAAGCGAAAAGGGTCCAGCCAGCAAATTGTGGTTGGAAATACTAATGTTCTTGGATGCTTCGTCATGAAGCTAGCTGGGGTACTTCATCTTTATTCTCATGCTAAATTTGGGAAGAAAGGAGCTTAATGATGACGAAGCTAATTTCTTCTGCATTGTTAAACATTGATGTCAATAGTCTCCAAAAATTGTCTTTAACAAATATGGCTCAAAATTTATTGCAATGTTTTCCTATTCTCTTGGTGACATGATAGGTATCTGAAACACTAGAGTACCTAGAAAGTTGGCAAGCACCGTTTATCTCTCTAGGGTTTGCAAGATCTGCAGACGAGGGGAGGGTTCTAGTGAGCAGTACATGGCGGCGCTTGGTCGGTCCATGCTCAGCGTTTGGTTTCGGCTAGACGAGGTGTTTTCCATGTGGTGTTCTCAAGGGCGGGGGAAGACACAAACTGGTAGGCTTTCCTTTTGGATTGTTCCGATTGCAGAGTGCGGTGGTGGTACTGGGTCTAAGCAGAGGGACCTGTCGCAAGGCAGGAGTTTCTTGAGGTCGTCTTCTCAAATTTCTGTCGTCGAATCTCGAAGGAGGAAGGCTTGATCTGTTGCAGATCGGTGTCGTGTCGACAGGGTCGAGTGGTGCTCTGATCGCTGGTGGCTGTGGAGTTGAGATCGGACTGACCAGTCCAATCTTTTGTGCTTGTGATCGAGGTTTTGTTACTGCAGACAGGTAACGAAGGTCTGATTTTTTGTGGTTCACTGATCGAGGCGATGGTGTGGTGGAAAGGCAGGCCGCCGGATGATGTGTTGCCGGCTGCAGTGGCGATGGCCTGGCAATGGGATTGGGTTTCTATTTACTTAACTCGAATTTGGGTTTGGGTCGTTAGGTCTGGGCTCCATTCGGGTCAGCAGATTTCAAAGAGTAAGAAGACCAACTTGTTAAATGATTTTGCCTTAGGAAGTAATCAAGGTTGTTCTTACTTAGTTAGGCTTTAATCTGCGAGCTTCTCATTAGACTTTAATGAGTTTAGTTTGGCTTAGATAGGTTATTTGATTTTCCAAATTTTTGTATGCAGAATTTTGTTTGACTTTAACTTGTTTTCATGGCTTGATTTCATTATTCATATTCAAAAAAAAAAATGATAGGTATCCGATGTAATATCTTATATAATTAAATCAATTCTTCTTTGAATGGTTAAACTTTCGAACCTCTTGTTACATCCATAGTTTGTAATATGTAGACAAACAACATTTTTATCAAGAGAGGGTAAAACTGATATTAACCATATAACTGAAAATAACTACACACTATCCATTTATTTTCTTTTTATCTTCCGGTTTTTATTTATTTTTCACAAATTTTAAAAACAAAAAGCCAAACGGCACCCACAAAATGCGTGTCAAGAGGCTAGTACACCTTAGGCAACATTGTTCAAGAATATGTTATATTGTTCTAGTTGTGGAACAAACATATGCGTGAATATTGTTCTTGTTGGCGTGAGTCATGCTTACTTTATTTATGTAGATATTATGTAATATTTCGTAATCTGTAATATTCTGGAATGTCTGTAATATTCTGTAATATATGTAGTATTATTAGGTTTACTACTTGCCTTAGGAGTAGTACTTGTCTTATTAGACGCAATTGTAATTTGTATATAATTCTTTCTTATAAGGTGAATGTATTATCTGAGTTATTTAATCAAAATCATATCTTATTTTTCGTTATATTTGACTGTTATATGGTTCGTGGATATGTTCTCTTGTTTTCAAATTATCTTGGTGGCATGATAGGTAGTTAGTTTGTTTTCAATGATAGGTAACCCTATAAAATATATACCATAGGCCAAAGGAGAAAAACTACAACATATACCTGTGGTGGAAGAAAACACCCATCATATTATTCAAACCATCAATAAAAATAAGTTGGTTTTAAATCACTTTCATCTTGACTAGCGTTTAGTTTTTTTTCAAAGAAAGGGAAATGAAGCACTTTCGTCCTCTATTTCTCTTACAGTAATGAGTAATCACAGCACAATTGGACGACAAAAATATTAAAGTATGCACATGCAATCATGCATGAATAAGGACAGTGCGTATAACAATTGACAACAAAAGATTGATGGAAAATATATGAAGAGGAACTGGTAAAATGATTTTTCAAGGACTATATATATGCTCATGGAAATGAAACCTCATTGTTAGCTGTTTATATCCACTCTTAATTTCTTATAAACCTAGTGTTTTTTTTTTTTGAAAAATAATAATTCTTCTTTAAAAATAGAGAAAAACAAAAGAAAGCTTACAACTTCAAACTCCAAATCCACTAACAACCCCAACCATCTAGATGAAGCGCAAAAGGAGAAGACGAAGGAAAGAATATGTATATTTTTGTTCTTATACTTCAAAATATATGACTGTTAATCATTATAAGATATCATTGGACATAAACTTTCTTATTGTTACTTACTGACCAAAATTCATGATAACCTTGAGAAATGGTAAGCATGAAAGCAATCTATTATTATAAACAAATAAAATAAATTTGTTCATTTTCGGGGTCTCAAAGGGGCGTGAAATCCTTTTAATTTTTGTACAAAATAAAAGTTTAATCAAAATGAATATTAATCAAAGAATTTATAGAACAAATCACACTAAACTGTGCGCGCTACAGTCCGGCTATAGAATCAAAATAAATCAACATTTTCAATCCTTGATTGTATTAGTGTTTCGTAAATATGTGATTACACTACACGTACAAGTACATTGTACGCATGAAAGGTATCATCTAATAGATCCACACACTCCTAAATTCTCACTTCTCAGGACCGGTTCTAGGACTCCATATTCCAAATAAAGACAAATCAAATTATTTGATCGAGGATACCAGCCACATGCATATGCTGTAGTTTTTCTTCTTTTGTTGTTGAAGCCTACGGTGCTCCAACTCGCTTGCTGGTGTCCGCTAATTCCATCCTAGATACTCCAATCATCCCAGACACCTAGCATGAGTGAATACGTCAGAGCTGACGTCACCCGATGCAGAGACATGGGACAAACTAGGTCAATTAAGAAGAACAACGACCAGTAATTAGCAAATGATTAGATGGGAGTGGAATTTTGAGAGCAGAAGAAATACAAGCAGAGGAAAATAAAATTAATAGCAATATAACATAAGGCAAAAGCACCACATTGTTTTGATCATTATATTGAAGACGTTCCCCTGACCACCACACTGAGCTATCCATTATCTGATTGATTAGTATTAGATGGCTCGAAATTCGTCCTCATTATATTGGTGGTTGTCTGTTTCATGGAAATAGAAAAAATTGCTTTTTGTAGAAGCTGGCAAGTGGGAAGATGAACACTGGAAAGAGTGAGGAGACAAAAGCCCATAAGAGATGAGCATTTTGGATCTTAGTGGTTTTCATAAAGCCTTGGGCCTTTGAACAGTACGATAAGAAAAAAAGGTAAAAAAGAAAAGAAAAGAAAAAGAGGAAATACCATATCTCTAAAAGAAATTAGAATCCGCGTGTGACAGGTTGATACATTCAGGGCCGGTCTTGAGATTGTTGAGGCCTGAGGTGAAAACATACTTTTTTTTTCTTATCAAATTATTTTTATTTAATTTAATAATTATAAAATGACAGCAGCGAAAAGAAACATATAGTATTTATGTTATATAACTATTTCAAAAAGATACGACTCGGAAACATTTTTGTACCCAAAAAAGGAAACTAATTCAAAAATATACAAAAAACTTAAGAAAACATATGCAAAAATGTTATTAGTGGGATTCAAACTCCTGCTTAAAAAGACCCCTCAAAGGCAGCCTTGCCACTGCTCTAACTTATAACATAGATAATTTAGGTGCAGAGCTTATATATATTATATAATATTTACTGAAAATCAGAGCTCCGAGACCCCCGGATGCCGGTGGCTTGAGATGGTTGCCTCAGTGGGAAGCCCTCAAGGCCGGCTTTGGATACATTGATAAGTCAAATATTGTCTGATTCAAGGATGATTCGTTTTATAATTAAGAAGTTAAAATCGAAAAGATAAAGTAGTTTTAGAGAGAAGTGAATTACAGTTTTTTTAGAAATTGATATCCACCATTAGAAACTGCTTATTGATTGGAACAATGAATAGAGAGAAATTTCTCAACACAATATTAATACAAGAGAGCAGGAATGAGGCTAGGAAGTGTATGAGGCCCATAATTGCCCAATTGTTAATATTTATCGACTCTTATTTTTATATGTTATTGTTAATATTGAATATTTGATATAGAAGTTTTTGTTGAACATCACAACTCAATACCCTGAATGGTCACATTTTTCAAGTTATCATTCGTTATGTTTACTTTTCACTAATTAAGAAGAGAAAAATATGTTTAGCTTCATGGATATTTTGATTGTAAAGTGGAACTGGAATGGAAGGAGTGAAGGATTCCCATTCCCACCGGCCCCAACTTCGGTATCCTACCTAATTACCCAAAATGGTAATTACTGAAATTTACTGCAATCCCAGGTAATAGAGATGCCATAAAGTCTGGAAAGGCTCAGTCAGAAAAGGGCCGTATATAACAGCGTAACAGGCCCATTTGGGATTAGTACTCACTAAAACAGGTCTCGAACAAGAAGAGGGGTTTTATTTCCAGCTTCTAGGGTTTTACGCTCTTTCCGTTTCTAGCTAAATCATGAGGTAATCTCTTCTCTCTTCTCTGCAACTTCTTACGATTTTTCCGATTTCACCATCTGATTGTGTATCTGTATTTGATTCTAGTATTTTCATTTTCAAATTTTCGCTACTCTGTATGATCTCCGGTGCTCTATATGAATCGTAAAGTTGCTTCTTTTTATTGAATGTTCTTGATTCGTGTTGGGCTGGTCCCTGAACAAGCATAGGAATGTGATTTTGATTCGATTGTGAAGCTTTGGTATTTTGTGTTCTTCACTAAATTGAGCATGGATATTTTGCCCTTGTGGATTTCTTGCTACTGTGTTGTGATCGATGCTTTAATTTGTTGTAGTCGTCATCCTGAGGTGAAGTGGGCCCAGAGGGAGGACAAGGTTTTCCTTACTGTGCTTCTGCCCGATGCCAAGGACGCTAAGGTTAAGCTTGAGCCTGAAGGTGTTTTCATCTTCTCTGCTTGTGCCGGTGCGGAGAATCACCAGTATGAGCTCAAACTCGACCTTTTCGACAAGGTTAATGTAGAGGTGAGAAGTGAGGATTAGTTTATACGATGGATTTGATGCTTTCTTATTCAGTTGCATGACATTTTTTCCATCATCGTGTTATAGGAAAGCAAAATAAGTATTGGAGTGAGGAGTATCGTCTGTATTGTGGAGAAGGCAGAGAAAGTTTGGTGGGGTAAGCTACTGAAAGGAAGTGGGAAGACACCGCATTATGTCAAAGTAGATTGGGACAAATGGGTGGACGAAGACGAGGATCCTCGTATGCAACATACTAAACCTGTTCCGTTTATTGGATTTTTATTTTACTAAGCTGGGTTGTATCATGTAATTAATTTCTACCACTTCGTGTTTATCAGCAGCAGCAGGTGCTGATGACATGGGTATGGGAGGCATGGATTTCTCGGTTAGTATATGTTAAGTTGGGGGACATTTCAACTTCTGAATTGGTTTCTTGTATTGGTTCATGGTTCTAACTTGTCACACATTCTGCAGAAATTTGGTGGCATGGGAGGTGATGATGCAATGGGAGGGATGGGTGGACTGGGCGGTATGGGCGGGATGGATTTCTCGGTCAGTATATGAGCTTAGAGATTCTTCATTTTCTGAAGTAGTTTCAATCATCAGATCATTGTTCTAATTCTTAAACTGTATGCTGCAGAAACTTGCTGGCATGGGAGGTGAAGGTGGAATGGGTGGGATGGATTTCTCGGTTAGTATATTTTGACTTGTTGTATGTTCCACTCTCTGAATTAGTGTTCAATTACCAGTTCAATTGTTCTAACTCACTTACTCTGTAGAAATTTGCTGGCATGGGAGGTGATGGTGCAATGGGCGACTTTGATGATAGTGATGATGGTAAGAGGAGGTCTATTAGCTTAATCATAAATTTCTCTGTGGAAAATTGAGAAACATCATAGGAAGTATATGTCTAGAATTTAAAACAGCAGTTCTACCATGGCTTCTTTTAAGGCAACTCCCAAGGTCTGATGTACCCTGTAATTTTCTGGTGCGTCACTTGGGGAACAAGCCTGACATCTTCCAAATTCACTCTCTTCCATAACCAAGTCATGTTTTATAAAACATAGATTTCTAGTAAACATATGTAAAATAGTTATCCTTCAAAGGTCAATTTACTTGGATTTTGGAGCATATCCATTGCATACATAGAGCTGCAAAAAAGGAATACTCCCAAGTGTATATGGTTTGTGCTAGTATATCTATAATCTGACATCAAATTCTGCAACAAGTTGATTGTCAGTTTTTCTATTAGAACGGAATGCATAAGCATAACTACCAATGAGACTAGGTTTTGACATTAGATCTGTTAAAAGAAGCTTAAATACAAAAATTGGGTTTAGTTGACAGGATTTGATACTCACTACCAGGATATGTAGGTGATTATTTTCTTGTTTGGTTGCAAGTATGTGTATTACACTATTATGTGTCGGCTATCTTTTGTACTTGATGAAGGTTCAGTGAGGACTGAGGAGTGTTGATCAGCATTGCAGCTTTGTTAGTCACAAGTTGTTAATACGTTGTCAAGAGCTTTTAAGTGTAAAAGCAGGGCAAGGAGAATAGTTCTATGTGGCTTTAGGTTTAGACGTTTGAGTGTCTAGAAATTTGGAGTTTGGTTAAGAATTACTTGCAACATATTGGTATTCTTGGAAAGTCTTGTTCTTTTTCTCGCCAGTGGTCAGGCTAATGCTATACGTACTTTTCTATAGGGGATTATAAATTGCTTGAAGTTATCTCACTTGTTTTCAAAGATGTGAATGACATAGTTGCTGAATTTTGGTTGTGTCCTTCTATTGTAGACCAAGAAGTGTCGAAGCCAGGAGATTCGGATGCTGGCAAGAGTGAAGCTACACCAAGCACATGATTTCCGCGTTTTTTTTTTTGGGTTGGTTTACATTACTGATGCTCGCTTCATGGTTGAAGCCAGTGGTTTTTCCAGCATTAGTTACTGTGTGTGTTTGATCTAACTATGTGAAGCTATTCTGCTAGATCATGCTTATAGACTGACAGATGCTTATGTATGTGAACTATGTATTTTACAAGTCATTTCTTTATCTCTTTAGATTGATCAATATCTGTCAACCTCTTAAATGATCTGTTAAAGCCTTGTTTAAAAAGCATAATGAAACCGATAAAAAGTAAAATGATCAACACTATCGGTTCTAGGCTCATGACCGAAGTCTGTAGTTAGCCCTCTCTCTCAGCAAATCACATTGATAAGGCGTGGATGATGATCTTTGGTTGGTTACTGGGAAACTGATAAGTTCAATCAAACTATCAAGCTGATAACTGCTTCTGCATTAGCTGCTAGTAAATAGATTCTCAAGAAGGAATAGAAGCACTCTGTCTTCTCTAGTGAGAAATTCTGTCTTCTCTCTATCAAACCCAGCTTTCCCTCTCCTCCCCCCTTTCTTGTCAGATCTAGATCACTCTGATCTGGATCTTTGGCTTGAAAGTCGGGGGAGATATTTTCCCTCTTCGTGAGGCTTTTCCCTACTCTTCTCATAGTAGCTCTCTGCTGCCTTGGTGTTGGCAAGTATGTTTTCCCATTTACCTTTGCTTTCCTTTCCTTCCCAGATCCCCTCTTCCAATCCTTCCTAATCTTTCATTTTCAGCATACCCATCTCTACCATCTCTCTGTTCTTCTATTTCTTCACCCTCCCCACCATCCCTCTTCCTTCTCATGTCCTTTCCATCATTTCTATCTTTACTTCTTCTTTCCTACTATTTGTCTCAAATCTCTGATTCTTCATGGTTAAGATGCACATCCTTCTCACCCATCAGACTCTAGTTCACCGATCGCTCCTTGGTCCATTGGAGCTCCGTCATCAGTGTCGCTTGGATTGTCTGTTTAAACGGGGTTTTCCCATTACCGCGCGTAAACCCGTTGAGTATGATAGTGCAACAAGGGTCTGCATGGTCTTCGGCTGTCTGTCCCTTTGTTCCCTATGAGGATCGCTCTTCTTCTCCTCTTCTCTTCTTCTTTTTTCTTTTGTTTTGGTCTCTGAGGATGTTTTGTATGGTCAAAGTTTTGGGTTATGGAGATCTTTCGATGGGTTCTATGTTGTTGTCCTTGCACGGGATTGTTTTGGTTGGACTCCTAGTTTTCTCCGGCCGATCTGGTGATGTTTCTGTGTCACCTTTGGGGTTGGCTGGTGGCGGCGTTGTCACTACCTCATCTCTCTCTTAGTAGATCTGTATTGTGGTTGAAGCTTGTAGGGTTGTTTAGGCTTGTTTGTTTTTATTTGTTGGTTTTTTCTTTGGGCCCTTTTTGGGTCTTTTCCTTGTAATGTAGTTCTTGTTTGAATAAAAATATTTCGATCGCCAAAAAAGAAAAAGAAAAAAGGAATAGCAACAACATGAGGTCATATCAAGCTCTTGGATGATGAAATGTCGTCATATAAATAAGATAACCCTAATGATTCTGTAATTTCGTAAACAATTAGTTGGACTGTAAAATGAGAATGATTCAGTGCTGCAATAACTTAACAACCAAAGCTGATACTTGAAGAAAATATCTGATACTTAATTATGTTGCATGTCAAATTCTCCACTTTTTCTTTTTTGAAAACATCAACAACTGAGAGGTACAGTAATAAAAAAAAGAAGAAGAATTACTAAAATGGGGAATGAGTAGAACTCACTCCACTTCCGGGTAATAAAGACAAAATAAAGTCGTGGAAGAATGACTCGCACGCTTTGCTCTCAGTCTATTTAACAGCGTCACAAACCGTTCGGCCCATTTGAGTCGCTCCCTCAGTTAGGTCACAGCGCACAAAGAGGGTTTTATTTCCAGCTTCTAGGGTTTTTCACTTTCTATTTCCCCCTAAATCATGAGGTACATCTCTTCTCTCTTCTCTCTTTTCTCTTCTTCTGATTTCACAATTTCACAATCTGATTATTGCGTTCGTGCGATTGATTCTCTTCTTTTTGTATTCAATTTTACTTTTCCGTCTTACTATCAACTGCTATCTGTGTGAATCGTAAAGTTGCTTATTCATATTGAATGTTCTTAATTCGTGTTGGGCTGTGTACCCAAATAGCATAGAAATGTGATTCTGCTTCGATTTTGAAGTTTTGATTGTGAATTTCTTTGCTTGAATTTGTTGCAGTCGTCTTCCTGAGGTGAAGTGGGCCCAGAGGGAGGACAAGGTCTTCCTTACTGTGCTTCTGCCCGATGCCAAGGACGCCAAGGTTAAGCTTGAGCCTGAAGGAGTTTTCATCTTCTCCGCTAGTGCCGGTGCCGGGAATAACCACTATGAGCTGAAACTCGACCTTTTCGATAAGGTTGATGTAGAGGTATGAGTTCTAGTTTATGTGATGGTTTAGTAACTGGGATATTGTTTTGAAATGTCGGGTTTCGATGGGTTGTTATTCTGCTGTATGATGCTTGTTTGTCATTTCGTGTTGTAGGAAAGCAAAATAAGTATTGGGGTCAGGAGTATAGTCTGTATTGTGGAGAAGGCAGAGAAAGTCTGGTGGAGTAAGCTATTGAAAGGAGATGGGAAGACACCGCATTATGTCAAAGTAGATTGGGACAAATGGGTTGACGAAGACGAGGATCCTCGTATGTAACATCATATAGCTGTTCTTTATGGTCATTATTTTTAATTTTGACTAATTTGGGTTGTTTGTGTAATTAATTTTTACCACTTGTTGTTTCTCAGCAGCAGCGGGTGCTGATGACATGGGTATGGGAGGCATGGATTTCTCGGTTAGTACACACTAGCTTACAGGCATTTCAACTTCTGAATTAGTTTTTTTTTTGTAATGGTTCGTTGTTCTAATTCTAACTGTGACCAGAAATTTGGTGGCATGGGAGGTGATGATGCAATGGGAGGGATGGGCGGACTTGGCGGAATGGGCGGCATGGGTGGAATGGGCGGGATGGATTTCTCGGTGAGTATATATTAGCTTATGGGATTTTTTATATTTTGAATTAGTTTCATTTATCAGATCAGTTCTAACTGTAACTGTAATCTGCAGAAACTTGCTGGCATGGGAGGTGAAGGTGGAATGGGTGGGATGGATTTTTCGGTGAGTATAACCACTCATGAGTATTTTTTATTGTTTTATTTTTTATTTTGAAATAGTTTCATTTATCAGATCACTGTTTTGACTCTTTAACTGCAATCTGCAGAAACTCGCTGGCATGGGAGGTGAAGGTGGAATGGGTGGGATGGATTTCTCGGTTAGTATATATTAACTTGTTGTATTTTCCACCATCAGATGGTGTTCAATTACTTTACCAGTTCAATTGTTCTCACTTACTTACCCTGTAGAAACTTGCTGGCATGGGAGGTGATGGTGCAATGGGTGACTTTGATGATAGCGATGATGGTAAGAAGACTATTAGCTTAATGATGAGTTGAGGACATGATAGGGTGTATATTTACTATTTACTACTAGATCAGCATTCTAATTTTTGTTTATCTAAAGTTTTTACATCATTGAAAACTTAAAATGTGAAGCATGGCAGTGAAATGACTCCTGCTACTTGGACGTTCCTTAGGTCATGTCTAGAAAATTGGTATTTGACTTTCATAATATTTCATACTTTCAATGGAGTTCCCATGTGTTTTCACACAAGTGCTATACATGATTACCTATCTTAGGCTCTTATAAAATTTCTTAAGTTTGTCTTGTATGATGTTACAAACGTGGGAATAAACTAGCTGCTGAAAATTGGCTCATTCTTTTTCATTGTAGATCAAGAAGTTTCCAAGCCAGGAGAACCAGATGCTGCCAAGAGTGAAGCTGATCCTTCAGGGGAGAAAAAGGAAGCGGCATCTAGCACATGATTTCGTATTGGTTAACATTAGTGATGCGGTCAACAAACAATGGCATTTCAGCTTTTTGGTTTAAGGAGTGGATTTTCCTGCCGTGGTAGCTAGATCATGCTCTAGACCTCTGACAGATGTATTTTAGTTATTTTGTTTCAATTTCCATGGAGTTGAGCTATGGATATCTGTTGTTTTTATCAAGTCAATTCCTTATCCCCCATTTTCAGCTGTTGAGAATGGGATTGATGGATATATCATATTTGTTTACACATCTGAATTTGGATTATCTGTTGCTGAATGTATAACGTAGCAAAAGAGACTGATCTACTTTCAATATGATTCGGACAATTATAATGGTGTTCTTATTTTGTGAGGAATTTGAACGAAGATCAATTGTGAAATAAGTTGTTTTTTTGATAACGGCAAAGCAGGAAACAAAGAAGAAAGATGAGAGTGCCCAAAATGGAGTTATCATCCGTCATCTGTTTGATTTGCTTCATCCTCCTCTTAAGTCTTTGATTCTTCTACGTCGTTACAAGCTTGAGCTTCATATTTCACCCTGGCCCCGAATAAGTCTCTGAAGGCCCTCGTAGATGTAAAGGGGGGCGGTCGAAGAGCCAGCGCCAGCGCCAGCAATGGTAGTGGAGGTAGGAGAGGCAGCATTGGTGGTGGAAGAGAGGAACCGATCAAGCAATGAAGGAGAGCCATGGATATAAGGTAATGGATGAGCCGGACAAGCCCGCAGGCCTTTGGACTCTCTTTCGAAGAGAAGACCTTTTCGTCTCCTGGTTAAGGTCACCATGCGAGACTGGTAGTCGGTGATCAGCTCTCTTTTAATTTTTTTTTTTTTTTATAAGAAAATATGTTGAAGTACAGAAACCTCAAATACTACACCCGGAACCTCAATTGGTCGAACAAAATATCACTTATAACTGGAGGAGGAACATAATTCTCTATTGGGTTTTGAATGCCCAAGATCCACCAATACATTAAAATTTGCTTATCTGAATTCATGCATGAGTTTTTACTTTCCCATACCCATCTCCCCAAGGAAATGAGTAAGCAAAGAACACGATAACAAGAGTGGTCCGACCATACAGTAGTTTCTTTTCATTGCATCCCACGCGTCCTTTGTTTGTGTGTTAGGACAGTGATGACACGGCAAAACCCAATTGATTGATTGACCGACGTAAAACCCTAAAACCCAAATTTCTGTTTAGCCTACTCAAAGTAGCGCGAAAGAGAGATGGAAGCCATGGACTTGGATGTGGAGGCAAAACCTCAATCCGAGTCTCAGTCCAATCCAAACTCGTTCAAGCGTTTCGGCCTCAAAACCTCTATCCCAACCAACTTTGGAGACGATTACGTTTTCCAAATTGTGGCCAAGTAAGTGTTTTTAGCTTCTCTCTTTCACAAGTTCTGAATTTGAGACCCAAAACATTGACTCTGTTCATGAACCCTCACTGCTGAAAAATACAAAATTTCATCTGGGTTTTGCTGTTCTCACTGAACCCATCAGTTTCTTATAAATTCCCAACATTTTCTGGAGACCAAACATTATATGCTGCAATTGGTTTTGTGATTTGCTCTCGGGGGTTTAATCTTTGTGGGTTTTAAGGGATGATTGGACAGCAATGGCGGTGTCACTGTCAACGAACGCAGTGAAGCTCTACTCACCGGTGACTGGTCAGTACTATGGAGATTGCAGAGGCCACTCTGCAACTATCAATCAAATTTCATTTGCAGACACATCATCCCCACATGTTTTGCACTCTTGCTCTTCCGACGGAACCATTAGACTTTGGGACACCCGCACATTCCAACAGGTTCGATTCTCCATTTGCATTTGGATAGAGCAGCTTACTTCTAGGCATGTGTTTCTTGTTTTGATTTTGTTTGATTTTTCTGTGCTGCAGGTGTCATCTTTTCACTCTGGTTCGAGTGAGGAAATTTTCAGCTTTTCATTTGGTGGATCATCTAATAATCTTCTAGCCGCAGGATGTGATTCTCAGGTACTGAATTTTTTTGTAAGGGGTTTAATCAAATTGGTTGTTAGTTGTTGCTTGTGATCAGTCAGGTGTCTATAAAGGAATTTTCCATCAATGTGATGGTATTAGTTATGGGATGAAATATCACTAGTATTGTCCTCATTATTTCAGATTCACCCTTCGGATTGCTAAAACTGGTTCTTTTTGTTTTACTTATTATACTCAGATACTAATGTGGGATTGGAGGAATGACAAACAAGTAGCATGCTTAGAGGACTCTCATGTGGAAGATGTTACTCAGGCAGGCTCTTATGCATTTGCAATCATGGAATTGTTAGTTTAACTGTAGCTGTTGTAGCACTTTATTCTTTCATAAACTTTGAAAAGATTGTGTGTGGGTGTGTGTGATCAATGGATGTGGATATAGCAGGGCAGATTATTAAAGTTGAGCTACATTGTATATTTTGATAGGTTCACTTCATTCCTGACCATCAAAGCAAGCTCCTTTCTGCTTCTGTAGATGGATTGATATGTATATTTGATACAGATGGAGATATCAACGAAGATGATCATCTTGAGTCAGTAAGTTCAAGTTTGAAGAGCTGTAAAGTTTAAATTCTTATATTACTATCCTAGAACTATTCTATTGAACTTTCTCGAAAGCTTCTGAGTATTTACCTTTTCAGTTTCAATATTCTAGGTGCTAAATGTGGGCACTTCCATTGGGAAGGTGGGGTTTTTTGGTGAGACGTATCAAAAGCTTTGGTGTTTGACCCATATTGAAACCTTAAGGTATATCTTTCCATCAAGTGATCATGATTTTACCATTGTGTTGGTTTTTGCACAGCTGCTGTTTGTTTGCCTTATAATGGACAATTGAGTGATTTGCATAGGCTTGAAATTGAGGGCTTTGAGCAACTGATCCTTACATTTGAATCTTTGATTAGAGATTACTGAAAGTGATGCTTATATCTCTAGTTTTTGGCCTAACTGTTAACTGTTGCTCCTGATGTAGTATCTGGGACTGGAAGGATGCAACTGAAACAAATTTCCAGGACGCTCGTTCTTTGGCTTCTAACAGTTGGACTCTAGGTGATGTGAGTTCTCTTAACAGATTCTGCTCAATTTTAGTCACATTACTAGACTTAATCAAATTTTTCGTATTCTTCTTTTGAAAGTGAGTATGCAGTAATTATGGTGGTGGGTATATTCCTGTTGTCGCATCTAGTACTCTGAAACCAAAATAGCTCACTAAATATCTTGGTAACACTGGAAATAATTCAAAGACTTGGTAGAGGCATATCAATGTTCAATCAAGCATGCTTCTACTGTTAGCTAGGCCACTGACCAAGTAAAATTTGTTGGGCAGGTTGATTATTTTGTTGATTGCCACTACTCAAGAGAAGCAGAACGATTATGGCTTATTGGTGGTGCTAACACTGGCACTTTAGGTTACTTCCCTGTAACTTACACAGGAACGCGAGCCATAGGTTCCCCTGAAGCAATTCTGGAAGGTGGCCATACGGGTGTTGTCCGAAGTGTGTTGCCTATGTCAAACATGCCAGGTCCCCAAGGCCAAAGCATTTTTGGATGGACTGGTGGTGAAGATGGCCATTTATGTTGCTGGTTATCAGATGGTTCTCTGGACACCATAAACCGATCATGGAGTTCAAGCGACTTGGTTTTGAGATCACCAAAGATCCGAAAGTTAAAAAGGCATAGTCCCTACTAGCGGAGCAGGCTAGAGAACATATCTCAACTATATGTTTCTTGGCATCACCTTGTAATATTAAACTTTTTGTATGGGAATTGATTCCTTGTGACTGGGAAAATTTTTATGACGTATCCACCGTAATATTTGTTTTGCGAGGATCAAGGATATCATTCCACCAAAGAAAAAGCAGTTCAAGCCTGTGAATTTCTCGCACCATTTTGCTATTATTATCCCTCTATTCAGAGTTGACACACAGCATACAGTTGACACACAGCATACAAGTTGCTCAAAGTGATCAAGGTCCAATAAGTATCACCAGAAAAGGAAATAGCTATAATTTTTGCTCAAGACAAAAAACAATATTCATCCGGCAAACTAGAAAACATGTGCTCACCGAGAGACTGAGAGGTACCAACTACACAAATATGAATATATTGTCGGCATAAAACTTTCAAATCCAATAGAGGAAAACCATTTCCTTAACAGAAACACCAGGCTAACAATGGTGAAAAGAACCATTCCAACAACATCACATTACCATACATAAAAAACTGTCATAACTAGAAAACCCCGAGATTCCACAAAAGCATCGGGCCACAAATGCCTTTAAAAGTAGCAACTTGCCCATCTAAGTTGTTCCACATTATAAGCTGAATCAAGCTCGGCCTCGTCCACCTGAAAGCAAAACCAGATCAAACTTCTACAAACACTTCATTTTATCTCAACGGCCGGCAAAAATAAGAACCTCTTCCTACTTGATGAAAATAAGTAGATGGGTTAACAAGTTTACCTCTTCCACCAGCCTTTCCACCTGGTCCACCTCTGCCTCGACCTCCACTAGCACCCTTAGCACCATCCTCCATGCCACGTCCAATGCCTTTTGGTTGTCGTCCACCAGGAGCGTCCTCCCTACCTCCTCTTCCTCTTCCACGCCCTACTCCTGGTGGTTTCCTATCTGGAGAAGTTTATCAAAGCACATAACATTAGAGCAATTTCTACTCATCTCAATGTGCAAAAGCCTGACTTTAGAGGTATAAAGAACAACAAAGACACTTTCTTCCCCTTTGGTTAGAGAGGGAGCAGAACAAAAGATCTACTTCCCAGCTCACAAATGATCATCAAGACAACTAACCAAACCTCAGTTTAAAAGAGTTCACTATACCTGTTCTCTTGGTTTCTTCCTGAACCTTGTCAATCACCTGATATACAAAGGCAACGGCACTAGATTAGACCCTATTGCAAAGTATTGGTACTGAAATCAGAACAAATAAAAGAATGCTTAAATGACAACTCCTATTGCATTTTAAGACTATGGAACTCCTGTATTAAAGAAGCCAAACTAATGACGTTGCATGGAGTAGTAACTTTGACAAAATGCATCCTCACAGTTCCCCCCACAAAGCATGATGGAAATCTATCAAGGCTTTACTATCATGACGAGACAACATGGCAACCATGAACCAAATCAAAAGTCTGCTTATGGAAATTACAACATGATATAACTTCCCTCAGAAAGAACAAACTAAAACAATAATCCCAAAGCATACCTCATCAGGAACTCGCAGATACTTAATAGTATTCCCACGGATGTAGCACTCGGGCATCCTCCAAAACCTGTCTCCATCCTACACAGTATTGTAACAACACTTAATGAGTACACACTACATACACAACAGTTTCCTTTCTTTCTTCTAAATCCAGCTTAAGAAAAGACTCACTTTGGAAGTGCAGATGACTTCTCGAAGATGGATGTTCATCCAAGTATCGCAGTTCACCAAATGGCCATTGTAAGTCTCCCCATTCTTAAGCTCCACCAACTGTTATAGCATGTCAGAACATGCAAATCATAAATCTGATAGAACAGCAAACCAAAACATGATGGTGCATTGACCAGTAATTTCGACTCTAAAATTCACAACAGAGGACTACGATCTTACCATGGGGTGCCCTTGGGCAGTCTTGAGCAGTGAAAGCGGAAGCTGCAATAGTGAAAATTTGACAGAGTCAAAACAAAACCCTAACAAAAAAGCCCTAAATTGTGATTGCTTTCAGTTAGAAAGCAGAAATCGCAGAGTCATCTCAGTTCAGTTTCCACAATTCTCATAAACCACAAAGAGACGGTAACAGAGATTATATGAGAAGAGGAACGTACCATCGTTTAGGGCGCGGAGCTGGCCGCGAAAATCAAAAGTCAGCTGAAACAAAGCCAGAGGAGGATTTAGAGAAGGAACAATATAAAACCCTAGAAAATTTTGGTATTTGAAAAACAGTATTGTAGGAGCGGAAAGCAGGATAGGAAACCCTAGCTGAAGGATGAAGAGGATTACCGGAAAATAGCCTCCGATCGCGAAGAAGAGAGAGACCGAAGCTTTTCGCCGCTCTGCTTAGCCCCCTTCGTCTTCTTTGCTTCTATGAATGTGGAGCCGGGTTCGGTAACTGTTTTTTTAGTCTTTTTCACAAGGTTAAAAATAGAGCGACTTTTAGCCCTCTTCAGACACCCTGAATAAATACAATTTTTTTTTCTCTCTTTAGTGGCGGTTCAAATTAGATTGTTGACAGCTCACAAATGTCTTTATAACTTCCTGATCGAAGTCCCTTTAGAAATCTATTATTTATGAGCTCGTGAAATATTGAAATATTAATTTTTTTTTGTATTAATAAATTTTTTAATTTTTATTTAAAAAATCTTAAAAAGAGAACTTCATAAGAGGTTTAGCAATTTATAAATTGTAACGCATTCAATAAAAATCTTGTTTTATTAATTGTGAGATTAAGAAATGTGACAATTTAAATAAGAATGGGACTTGATATGTTTTGACATGTGAGGTGCACATACCTGTATACTGCCAAAACATGCTAAACCCTGCAATCACCATTTTTTTTACCTTAAAATCTTTTGTATCAATCGTAAAGTAAGATTTTCAAACATGTTCCACTTGATATTGATAAAACACTGAAATCTCTAACAATTTTATTTTATTTTATGAATTTTATAGTTTCAAGAAGCGTTTGAAAATGATTATATGAGGGGAATAATTTAGAGTCTAGATAACATGTTAAAAACTTACCGGCTTGGGAAGAACAAAAGAAATTCCGAATTTATCTTAATGCACGCCCCAACAAACAAATTGCCAACCAAAAAAAAAAAAAAAAAAAGGATGGCGGGAATGTAGGATAAAAGCCGAGTATATGCATATTCAAGGCATAACGAAATGGGGGACCGCCCAATGCAAAAATGCCAGAAGAGTTGATAGTCTCCAGTATCAAAATCGAATGCGCAGACCATACAAATTCCAACCCTCACATCGTAACCAAGGTACAGAGTTAAAACATTTACAGAGGACCTGCCCAACCCCCGGATATTATATGTACACGAGTGCCAGACTTGGAAGGGGGGCTGTAATATAAAACTTGCGAGGTCGATGCATAATAAGTTAGGCGTAACCATCACGTCTCGAAAGGTTTGGGAAGATCCATCAAGACTCTGCATCATCGTTTTCTTCAGACCTGTGTATGGTTTTCAAATCAATCAAATGTCGCATGGTTGGCCTGCCATGAGGGCAATTCCAAGGAGACTTCAGACCTGCCAGATGCTCAAGAATCTGAAACAGTCGATTATTAAGTCAGCATTTTCAATTGCATTCACAACGACAACTTCCCCCAAAAAAGTGAGGACCAGATATGTTAGAAGTTTAAAACTAGACAGACCATTCATGAGAACTTTGGCATTTTAGAAATAAGGTTCACCATGGAACAAAAACTAATGTGAAAAGTCGAAGTTAATTTTTGATAATCAATGATTCTCATTACCAACAAGGGCGGGTAGGAGTGGTTACGTATCAGGTGGAGGATCATAACATATACAAAGTTATGAAATGTGGTTACCTTCCGCATCTCATTTCTTCCGAGGGCATCTCCAATCATAACAGATGATCTGCATGCACGTGATGCCAGCATCGCGCGAACTCTAGCAGGGCAAACGGAATCAACAGTGTCCATCTTGTAACTACCGATGATTGAGCATTCCCCATGACTATCAGCAAGAGTGGATATCAAATCCTTCACATCTGTTCAAACAAACAATAATTTACTGTCTGCGGAAAGAGCATATGAACTTTTTACATTAGTATAACCTGTCATCATATAGAATGATTAGGCAGGATAAGGAATGTCCGATATGAACATGGGACATTCAAATGTACATATTAGCGCTCACATTTATGGTCCAAACTCACCGAGTGCTTATTACTCTCCAACTAACAACATGCAATATTTGAATAAAAGGGATACCCCATACCTTCAACTCCAAAAGTTATGTTTTTACTGAAGGGAACAGCTTTCAATTTAAAATGGTGACCAGGCGGAGCATGTAGATCCTCTTCCAAAGAAAATCCATTTTTCCTGAGATTGGAACCAATCCACATAATCATCAGAAACAAACAAATTTATATGTTAATGAATAAATATGTTAGGAATGAAAATGGTCGGACTTGGTTGCACCTGATTATGTCCATGTGCATTGAAGCAACAACTTCTTCTTCAGGAGATAACTCCAACCTCAATGGCCTGCATACTCAAAGAAGTAAACTTTCAGAACTTGATGTTAAATTTAGAGAGAGGGAAAACAGTCTGCATAAGCAGAACAAAATAATGGACCAAATGAAAAAGAAAGGTTAAAAGGTTATTGCATGGACAAGACCATCAAGGTTCAAACTAATTTTCAAACACCTAACTGTCCCTTCTTCTCCCACAAGTCTTACTGACAACCTAGTTAAACTGCAAGCTTCAACTTAACCACTTTTGAATTGTTAAAGCACTATCGGTTCCCATATTATACAATGCAAAGACATCTGACTTGGCCTCAACTACAGCAGGAGATAGCATTTTCCCATGTGAAAAATTTAGGGAAGAGGACAGTTGGACAAGATTCTCTGCTAGCCACACAAGAAAAATGAACCAAATGGTTTGACAAACAATGTAAATATTGCCTCAAAAACTTCAAGGGCATGAAAAATCCAGTTCAGAAGTGATTGGATCAGAAACTACTTTGAAGGACATTCAGGTCCAATTTTCCAGTTAAAAATGTAGACATAAATACAGATTGATTTTCCTTCTCCCTAAAAGCGGCATTAACAATAACAACAGGGTGAAGCCCACAAAAAAAAAAAAAAAAAAAAAAAAAGAACTATACAAGGAATCCAAAAGACTATACAATTTGGAACTGTTACTAATGTGATGCTGTTAAACCACCAGAATTTAATGTCATATGCTATATAATATGTGACAGACATGAAGTTTCTAGCATGGTTTGGCAGAGATGAAGTATATAGAGTCCTCTACTAGTGATAATCCTACATTTTGATGAATAAGGATATGTCTAATACAGCTAATTTAAAACCATAACTCACCTAAGCAAAGGCTGTTGATTTAAGATGGTAGACTGTGACAGGCGCTCAAAATTGTACTTCTCATCAGCTGCATGCTGGAAACAGAAAAGACTTGTATCAAGAAGGTACCACTTGTCAATTAGGTTCACATTTGTGAATGCAGAGGATAAATTAAGAAGAAAGAATTAACATCAACCAATAGAAAATTTAATGAGAACTTGAGAAGCATTGCTAGAAAAATACCTGATCTACGATAAATAAATCTTGATCTAATTTTCCAATAATGAAGCCAAGATTGAATTGCCCAATCACCTAAGAGTTGGGAAACAACTGGAGGTCAAGTGCCATCTAACATAATCAGAGAGCCAATTCATATGCAGTAAGTTTAGGAGGCAACAGATAGAGTTTAGGATATTTTGGAAACAAAGAACATTACATAATACTCTTATCAAGAAACCGAAAGTAGTGCACAAAAATCAGCTAATGCAAGCAACAACCTTCATTCTACCAAAATCTTCTTTTCTGAAAAGTCTTTCCAACTCAGAGGTAGCTGCAGCTAAGGCCCTTGCTTTCCGCTCCTCATTTTCTGGTTGAGAAAGCTCCAGTGTTGCAGCAGTATAGCACCTGCTAGTGACCAGAAAAATCACTTCCATAAAAACAGGTTGCAGTGCTAGATTACAGATTAAAGAAGTTACGACTCTAAAACCTTTGTGCTTTTACTCCAGGTATTCTTGATTGCAATCTAGAATATATTTGCTGCCTCCTTATCTTTAGGTCCTGGAAACTAAATCTCAAGGTCGAACACATCATAAGACCAGAAGAAGGCTTTGGAGTATTCGACAATATACAAGAAGAAGGTGATGCAGCTGGCAGATCTTCAGACAGACTTATATCCCTGCTGGGTGAAGCAGTTGGTGCCATATCAGCAACAGGCACTGCTTTCTGTTGAGCCTGTAAACCCTGTCCAACATAGTCAAGTTGGGCATAAAAATTTCATCATCCAGGTTTCATGAGATGTCATGAACAGCAGTGTCCTGAAGATGATACTAAACAACAGGTTCCTCCTTTAAAGTGGAACCAAAAGCAACTAATCTACAGAGTTCATTCTTTTAGTAATTCCAAACTAAATGCTCGACACATTGCGCCTTGAGCAGCAGGACATTTAAGATCTCAAGAGTGTATAAATAAGAGATGCTCCTTGAGCAGCTCACTGGTCTTCGTTCTTCCTTTGTTTCAGTAGACTTTTAGTCATGTTCTACCAATATCTCATTTGTTTACAATATAGATATATGCCAATTCTACAAATTACAGCGCTTCCTATTCTTTCACATCTTCAAAATAAACCTTTCCTGTAATGAGGTATAATAACCCTAAAGCCAATATCACAAGAAAGGCCATATAATGCAAGAACTTAGAGCCATAAAACATCAGCCATGATTGAATGTAAGAACTATGTCAACGGTTAAGCAAAAAGAAACCAAACATAGAAGAAAAAAATGGTAGAAACCCACTTACTTCTCCATGTCCTTCACCCTCAATCTTGCCTCCAGGAGAAACTGGAACTCTAATTTTGTTGAGGATCCTATCTACTCTAAAATATTTGGATGGCTCATTCTCACCAGCTTCAGCAGAATTATCAACTTCAGTAGAATCATTGATCTGCTGATGACTAAGTGGAGGTTTTGAAACAGCATTAAGTATATCATTCTTGGATTGACAATGAAGACTTTGGTTCCTTAGGACAGGCATTTCAGACAGGACTGTGCTAATACTATCATGTTTTCTTTTACTTACAGTTACAAACTGGTTAATTGATGCTTGTACAGAGCTTGAATGACTACATGAATCTCCATTTGCTGCAATTCGATCAGCTTTCATACTACTGAGATTCTTTGTCAATTGACTAGTTCCATGGACCTTCTTAATGCTGTGTACTCTTAAAGCAAAATCCTTCCCCATTGAATTTTCATGGCTAAACCCTTCTTCATCATGATTAGTTTCAGAATCAGTTTCCGCAACTTTCAGAGGAGCATCGCCTTCTGGAGTGTGATCCTCAGGACTAACTTCTTTAGGTACAGAATCTATAGAGGATTTTTTCAGAAACATATGAGACCTCTGACCAGGAAAACACAATTCAGACCTGCCTCCTTCTTCTGTAGCCTCCTCAGCTTTATCAGCCGGATGAACTTCTTCAGGAACATCATCATCATCGTCCCTAGTTAATTGTTTATGAGAACTTTGATGAGGTGAACACAACCGAGACCTGCCTGCTTCTTTGGCAGGCTCCTCCACTTTATTAACAGAGTAACGAGCATTACTAGTGGAATATATCTGCTGCAGACCCTCCCTTAAGGCAACAAGTATGGAGCTCTCATCAGAAAAGAACACTTTCCTTTTATCAGGAGTAACATTGACATCACATGCTCTTGTCGGAACAGTGAAATTCAATATGGCAATAGGATGCTGCTGGGAGTTTGCCCCTCTATACAACTCATTCACAAGCTTTGTAATTTTAGGCATATCCACAGGTCGACCATTCACAAAAAAGAACTGCCTATCTCCCATGTTCCGACCACTACCTTGTCCCGACTTGGAAAGGAAACCATCAACCTTGCAACTATCAGATACAGATATACTCACAGGCTCTAAGCAACTGAAAGTGCTCATCCCAAACAATGTCACAATATTATCCTTAAGTGAACCACTTCCTTGCGTTTTAAGCACCACAGACTTTGCATTTCTACCTATGGCATTCGTGCAGACTAACCGAACCCCTTTCGCAATAAGAGCATAGGCCTAAAAGTTCATACATCACACTACATAATGTAAACCATGGCATTCAAATTACGACGAAAACAAAACTAAAATTTGCTAGAACATACATACATTCAATAGAGAAACAAGCTTCCCGTACTCCTTCCGAATGTTGCGACTGAACTCCTTGCACCTCACCGGTAAATTCACAAACAGATTCTTGACCGTTACGGTGGTGCCGACCTGCCGCGCCGTCTTCTTTTCCGTTACCAACACACCGGAATGGTCAAAAGTCAACTGCGTGGCGACCTGCTCGTACTTAGTCCTGGTTTCCACCGTTAAATTCCCCAAAGCACACAGAGAGCTCAAGGCCTCGCCGCGGAAGCCGAACGTCGTCAGAGACTGGAGGTCAGGGAATCCGGCGAGTTTGGAAGTGTGGTGCTTGAGGGCAAGGACCTTGAAGTTGTTGGGCGAAATGCCGCAGCCGTTATCGATGACCTGGAACCACTCTTTGCCGTAGTCTTTGAGGGCGATTTCGATGGTGGTGGCGCCGGCGTCGAGGCTGTTCTCGACCAGTTCTTTAACGGCGGCCGAGAGGTCGAGGATCACTTGGCCGGCGCAGATTCTGTGGACCACGGACTTGTTTATGGGTTTTATAGATGGAGAATCGGACGGAGGAGTAGTCGCCTCCATTGAAGCCCTAGATCATCGAGACTGTAGAGTAACTAAGAGAGAGCCCTAATCCCAAATCCCTAGATTGTAATTTTGCCGCCAAAATGAAGAGGAACAGTTTTGGCGGTGACCTTATTATATTGGGAAAACTGACGGTAAGATTTACCATCCAGTGCAGAATTTATTTTTTCTCCGGACTTAAAATCGTTAAGTCGGTAGATAGAAGAATTTTGACGATTTATCTTTTGGCAAATTCGACCAGTGCAGAGAAAGAATAGACGGTAAAAGTGATTAATTGCGCTATTGCAGGGGTGATTTATAGAGCTTCATGGCCACCATTTTACATTTCCGATTCACTGACTTTTAATCTCCTAAAGGATGATCTTGGAACGTTTTAACTTTTACGAATTGAGTGGATTGACAACAAAGTGATGTGTAAATCAAACAAATGCAAATATTGAGACTCTAACCATAGACAAGAAATGATAAGTACAATCTGAAAAGATAATGCGACATTTGGACATGATAGAGATGCTGAAAGAATACAAATTGCAATCTTAACCGAACAGAGACCGTGAAGGAATTCAAGAATGGGGTAACGTGGAAGAATAGATGGCGATTGAAAGTTGAAATCTAACTATAAACACTGCCAACTCAAGGAACTATGACAGTGCAAGAACGGGTTGCGACATCTGTGGCTTTTGCTAGTCATCTCTAAATGCACCGCACTACGGCCTTTTTATGGTTATAGTCCAAAGAAGATCTGAATCAGATTGCACTGTTATTTTGTCTTCTTTGACAAGATTTGAAGTACTTATCAAACCACCAAACTTCATCTCTGTTTCATCTGAAAAAGAAAGTAAGAGCGGGTCAGACCCTCATAACAAAGATGACAATTAACTAGGCTTATGCCATTGAGAACTACTCACTTAGATCCCATTGAAGCCCAGTAGTTGTAGTGCTTCCAGATGGAGTCCCAATCGGTACAAGTCCACAATGAGGACCTTCAACTAATGATTGAATATGGATCTCATGACGGTGTGTCTGTGGAAGAAGGTGGATGAGGCAATCATCGGAAAGAAGGATTATTCGAATGGTCGAAAATCGACACAGCACATTGATGTTTCCTATCTCATGGTCAAACCGTCCACCGAGTGCTCCAGCAACCAAAATGCACAGCTGATGTACACAAAGAAGTGAATCAATTACTGCACAAATATGAGAAACATGCTAGCAGCCAATTTAGCAAACAACAATATTTCCAACTTCAATGCAAGGACAATGTAAAGTTTAAAGCAGATGAAACAGAAAGCGTATTAACTTACATTAGACTTGTCTACCTTTTGTGCCCACTCACATATATACCCTACACACTTGTGAAGATCAGTAGTGTCCTGATCATCAGACTCATCAACTACCTTGGTTCCCTGCATTTAAATACCATCTCGATAAAAACTTCATACCACCACGTGTATGCAAACATGAGAAAAGTAGAATTCCTTGAGAAATCTCATAAACTGAAAATCCATGTTGAATCAACTAACGTCATCAAGCAATATATGCTTAAGATTGAAGCTCAAAAGTGCTCCACTAACCATAGTAGCATAAAACTCTAAGACTTCCTTTCTGATTGAGTCCATGTCACCTTTAATAACGTCAGGCTTGTACCTAATATCAAGGTAAAGCATTTCATCTTTTTTAAAGCCAGAAAAGTCATAAAATATTGCAATATTAAATTAAATAAACAAATAAAACAAGATCAAATCCGGATTCGGTTTCTCCTCTTTGTGTAAGTGAAGTTCGTAAGTTTGAGACGAGTCGTTGTATGGGAGTTGTTTATTTGATGATAATAAAAGATTAAAAATATTATTAAAAAAAAAAAACCCGAATTAATCTCCACTGCACAATGATCCGTAAACAAAATTCCAAGAACGATTTCAAAAGCTCAATTCTAAAATATCAAAATCCGAAAGTAGAAAACCTTTTGCGCACATCTGACGCGTCTAGATGAGGCAGTAGCAGAGGCATGTCATCATAAACCCGGTTCGCACCGCCGTCCGCACACAATCGCAGCTGTGCTGCTCTCAAAGAAATCAATCAAAATCCAAACAAGGAATAACCGAACCGACTGAGTAAAACTAAGGTCCAGGATAACTACCGTGGCTCCACAGCAATGGAGAGAACCTCGGGAGGCTCTGGTTGAGCACCACCAGCGCATACGTCAGGGACAGCGGCGATTGATTGGACGGCGCCGGAAGGAGAAAGGTTGAGGAATGAGACATGAGCTCCATGACGACGACGACGACTCTCCCGCGGAACTGGAACTCTAAAACGACGTGCCGTTTGGTGACACTGCACAGTATCGGAGTCCGAGAGTTTTTGAGTCCGATGGATTGAAGGAGAAGATGGAAATTTTGAAGGAGAAGAAAAGGAAGGAGGGGGCTTTATGGGAAAAAAAAGATAGAGGTGCCGATTTTTTCGTCTGTATAAAAAGATAGAGGTAGCAGCCACAAGTTTGACCAAGACGGCAAGGACCATTGTAGATCACAACTTTTGACTCAACTCACGTAAAAAAAAAAAGGGGTAACATAGAATTATCTGTGGTAATTGTCTCTTGTCATTTTCAGCTACTTTCTACGATTTACCAATGCGTTGATCTGCGAGTTGCATCCACGACGACGTCATCAATAAACAGTCAAAATAATCTGTCACAAGTCGGCATTTACTTTTATATTCTTGCAAAAGAGTTTTGATTAAGCGTTATTTAATGTAATTAGTAACTTGAAATGTGTTAAAAGTAAACCATTACAGTTGCAAATATTGATTCAACAAATGAACCAGTTTTGAGACTTCTCACTAGCTTCCCAAAATTATCATACTCAAAAGACATGTCCCTAATAAGGTCTAATTAACCTTGGGGCTGAACAATAACATCAGATATTAGGCTCAAACCTTTTCCGGAATACCATACCAGAATAAACACATACCAACTGACATGTTTCATTATTCTTTCGTTTAATGTTGTCTTCGATTAGAACCCTTTGCTTAGTCACCCAATACGATAGAGAGATTCACAAAACCCCATATTACCCAAAAAAAAAAAAACACACACATGTAAATGTCCATAATATTATATCCACATGTAATGATACTTAATTCAACATGAACGCAATGACCAAAATGGCAAAGAGACTGTTCATTAATTAATTAGTATGTACAGGGCAGAAGGCCCAAGAGAAAGACAAAGGCTAGTCAGATAACCTGATTATGAAACTCCTATAAAGTATGTTAATGTAATTCAATTTAGAAAGAGAGGGGGGTGAGGGGGAAGGAGAAAAAACCTATATATATCATACAAATGGGGGCAGAACCTTCTAAGGGATTGCCAAGGATACATGTGTTGCCGCGCCTTTTAGCTGGATAAAGAAGAATGAACAAAACAAGGACTCCTATACACCAAAAAAAAAAAAAAAAATACCTACTCTACATAAAATAGCTGAGTGATTTCTTCTTTCTTGATCCACCTTCTCCATACAAGTCATTCCATTGGAGGAGCTCACTCATATTTGTCGACTCAGATGACACACTTGCACAGACCTGCATTCAGTTTCAATGTTTAAACCAAATTGAACAAAGGTTCAAATTCGTACTAAAAAATTCACAGTACTACAACAATCCTGCAATTCAACACTCAAAAAACACATAATGCACACATATACATCCCAATGCTTCCTTCATGACATGTAATTTACAAGCCGAAAAAGATAGTGATGAAAAGATATATGATAATTGGAGATCACATAATGCCCACTTCAACAATCAAGAATTCAAAATTTTAACAGAACTACTTATAAAAGAAATTTTGAATCAGCATTAGTCACAACATACCTGTTCATGCGCATGTTTAAAATCCTCCATCTTTAAAGGGCGGATGTCAGCACTGCAATACAACGACGGTACAGGTCTGTTCTCCTCCAAAGCTGAACTTCTCTCCTGAGATAAGTACGCACGGAACATTAACAACCAACAACACCAAAAATTTCAATTAACAAAGTCCGAAAAACAATGGCAAATGAACGCATATGCAAGCAGGGGTAACATATTTTGTTATACAACACTACCACTCCACTCAAACAGTTCAATCCCAATTTAAAAAAGAGAATGAAGCAAGTTCACAAGTAATAAAGAACAGACACTATTTGACCCAAAAATAAAAATGAAAACACACAAAGGTTACCAAAACCAACCTTCTTTTCTTTTTCTAAGATTTCCCTGATAGGACGGTGAGCTGCAGTAACACAAAGGTTCTGCCAAAGGATAAAAGAAAAAAGAAAAAAAGGGAGACACCAACTCATTAGATTCCAAAAGAAAAATGGATATTGAAAGAGAGATGGGAAGACTCTTGGAAACTTAATAGGCAACCTTTAGGTCACTTCCAGAATACCCATCTGTCATACTGGCAACTCCTTCCAAATCAACATCAGGATCCAAATCTTCTTTGGCTAATATAACTCTCAGTATCTTTTCTCTGTTTGGAGCATCTGGCAAGTTAACCATCAACCTGCGCATGATTTTGAATTGATATCAATATTGTAGAAACACGGTGAGTAAAACTTTATGAAACAAGAAAATGAAGATAAAAAAGAGGAAAAAATAAAATCATTTTTTTACCTCCTCGGAAGCCTCCTAATAACAGCCTCATCAAGGTCAAAAGGCCTGTTAGTAGCAGCGAGTACCAATACACGTTCTTTATCCTTTGTACGTAGACCATCCCAGTTCACCATGAACTCATTTTTCATTTTACGCATAGCCTCATGTTCCCCAGGATTTTCACGTCTTCCTAACATGCTGTCAACCTACAACAGTAACCATAAGAAATAATTACTAGCCATCCTGACCAGCAAAAATGATGATGATGATAATAATAATAGTTACTTTTACAGGTAGATAGTTGAGTAGTGGGTCCAACCATGCCAAGGGATAAAGAAATACAAAAAAATTTAAAAAAAAAAACAAGTGAGGAAAGAATAACAAGTTATTAAAACATGGCAAAAACTAACCTCGTCAACAAATACAACACTAGGAGAAATTTTACTAGCTAACGAGAACACTGCTTTAACGTACTTCTCTCCTTCCCCAAACCACTGCAACACAAATTAGAGGTGTCATAATGATTCTAGAGATCTTATGAAATAAATGTCCAACAACCTCAGTAACATGCATAATTACCTTTGAAGTAATACTTGACATTGATATGTTAATAAAGTTTGCACCAGCTTCAGTTGCAACAGCCTTCGCAAGCATAGTTTTCCCAGTACCAGGAGGACCAAACAGCAAGATTCCTTTGCAAGGCTGTAGAGTAAGAACAATGATTAAAAAACAAGCATGTAAGAGAGAATGTACCATGCAGTGGAGAAAAGATGAGCAGATATACAAAAAATAAAAATAAATGAGATGCTTTGACCTTAGTCAGCTGTCCTTTGCTAAACAGTTCAGGCCTCTGAAGAGGAAGCATCACCAACTCCTTCAGTGTGTCCTTCACATTTTCCAAAGCCCCGATGTCATCAAAAGTGACCCCAATGTCGCTCGGTGGAATAACATCAGCAAGAAGCTTTTTCTCAAACTCGTTTCCAGTGACCACATCCTGAAAACTCATGAAGTTAGGTCCAACACAAATTACAGTGAAAAACATTTGCAATCCCTTAACAAGCAGGAAGCACATTTTAAGCACCAAAAAACTAATATACAAACCTTCAGTGACTTCTTTGTGCTTTTGTTCTCACTTTGAATCCCCTGTAGAATGTTCAGTCCATATTTAAGACTGAAATATAAAAAGATATCATTAGCAAAAAGAGAATAGATAATGCACCGAGTCTGCAGACAACTGAAAAAAAGTACAACCTTTCAGTAGAAATGACAAGTTTTCCATCTTTAACTTCAGCCTCAGAACAATGCATAGAGTGATAACTCAAAGCCCAGCCTATAACTTTTTCAACACCTAGACGGGAAAAAAAAAAAAAGGAAATTAGAAATTTTAAGAGAAGATTCCAGTCATGATCATCTGCAAAATGTCAGCACTACAAAAATTCAAGTCAAGATTACGCACTTTCAGTTGTAAAGGCAGGATCCTTAACGGACAGACTTTCAAGGTCGGGGCAATCCAGATTAATACGGTTAAGAACCTGAAAGCATTACATCATTGTGAATAACGAAGTCAGCCTAGAAAAACTAGAAAACACAATAATGGAGTAACTAAAACAAATAAGCTAAAGGATTAGAACATATAGAATCAGAAATTACATATCATCCTCATGCAGATGCATATCAGAAATTACATAGGCAGATCCTTAAGAGATTATGTGTTTGAATGCACAACAGGGTGTGCACACACTACTTGTCGATTGCTTCAATGAGAACATCAACAATTTAAAGTTTGATCAAGTAAATTCAGAACAGACTTTTTCTTTATATAGCAGAACCACCACCAGCAGCATATAGAATAAATAGAAAATGAGACCAGATATACTCACTGTGCGAATGCTAACAATATTTGACTGTGCTTTCAGAGTTTCAACATCACGGTCCAACAGCTGCTTCCAGTCCGAAAGTAGACCTTCATCCTACCAGGAAAGACAAAAATATGCTACGTCACGAATAACAAAGAGGTAAAACAGCAGAATAACTATATAAGAAAGCGGCTATGTACCTGAGGCAGCTGTATTGTCACCTTGTTGGGAAAAATCCTTGTAAGATTCTTCAATGATTTAGGGGTTTCTTTGCTCCTATCTTGCAGCCTACCAAGGTTATCCTGATCACCAGAAGTAAATGTTTCATTCTGACTCCTAAAGCAACAGCACACCATTCACAACTATACAAGCAAAGAGTTTTTAATCTTGCCCAGAAAATCTTAAAATTCTCAGTAGGATGTAAATTCCATACTGCTCTGCTGGATCTATCACACATTTCAAGGTAATCAGGGATGAATCTCTCATTTGGGTTGTTTCAAGTTGATTAAAAGAATTTGAGAGAGAGAGAGAGAGAGCAGATAAAATTTTAGATATCAAATAAAACTCATGAAAATCTATTAGGCACATTCCAGCATTGAATTGATACACTAGGCACGAATCTAAATCTAAATCAACGTGATCACAGATTGATATCACATGACCAAAATCAAGCCTTCATGCCATATAAGCCAACAACAACAAAGAAAAGGGAAAAGATAGTAGACCAGCATACCGGAAAAGCAAGATCGAGTAAAGCTGTTTGGCTGAAACCGAACTTCGTAAACAGAAGACCACCAGGATGGGACTGGAAAAAGATAATATAGTAATGTGAAACTGCATATATATGCTTATATAGAGTATACTAGTACAGATTGTACAGTAAATAGTCAGAATATAGGAAAAAAACAAAATCCTCAACTTCCTACCTTTTCCTTACGATTGTCCAACTGGGTATGGGAGCCAATTATAACAACATTCTCTGGCAAACTTTCAAGTTTATTCTTGAAGTGACTAAATGCATCTGAATTACCTACCATTGCCTTCTCCACATCTTTCATAAACAATATTAGAGGCATACTTTTACTCTCATTTGATGCAACCTGCACAAGAGTGCTTACATTTTAATACCAAGAAAACAACAACTATAGTGGTCCAGTACAGTGCCATAAGTACCTCAAGAAGTTCATTAATAGCAAGCTTGTCAATATCATCACCTCCCGAAACATCAATGCGAATTAGATGGTTAGCTGCATAATAAGCCCAAAATTAAAACAAATGCATAACTTTCTTACCATAAACATGAATACAGCAACAAAAAAAAGTAAAGGCATGTCATATAAGATTATATAGTATGAGAAGATCACCAGGGCAGAAAAAACCATGATCGTCTTCGCAAAGACCACCAAGATCATTGCCATCTGGTATCGTTTTCTCAAATCTAACACCAATTTTAGACGACCCATTCTCTTCAAAAGGAAGAACAACTTTGCCTTTGTAACCATATTGTGGTCCCCTGCAGAAAATAAATATTTAGTGCACTGAAAAAAAAATGATGGCATCTGAAAAGTTCCACATGCACAATCTTCCTACTTCAGAAAATGACATATATATCCAAGCTTTACAATTTAGATGATGCAAAAATAAATAAAATTTTGTATCATCAAAGAAACATAAAAGTTTATCATCATGCATGAAAAGTACCTTAGAGGAGGATTATTCAGCGAAGAAAGCGCAGCGCCACCGACAAATTTCACCCTATCACCTGCAGATTACATAGACAGCTAAAGTACTATTTTATAGATCAATACAAGCATACAACACATAAAAAAGCCATGGGAGGAATATATATTTTAAAGAAAAAAAAGCATGCCTTGTTTAAATGTAATGCCTTTGGAAGATGCGGTGGATGTTTCCTGCTTTGGCAGAGCTTGCGAGCTTAGAGTGGATCCACCTGTAATTTCAGCCTCAACACTGGAGGTTGGTTTCTTATGCCTTAATCCAGCAGCCTGTGCAGCTCGTTTAGTGAACATGGAAACTCTTTCGGCCCTAGCTGCTTCTTTAACAGAATCAGCATTCTGGGATGCTGGTCCCTAGATTTATGTTTATATAATATCCACAAGAAAAACATTCCACAATTAGAAATCTGATTACAGATATGATGAAGCAAAGACTACCAGAATAATATAGTTAAGAATATAAATATACATATATATAATGTAATATACACTGAAAAGAAAAACACGAATCCATTTAGAAGAAACAAACAATGTAATGGAGAAGTCAAAGAACATACACCAGGCATGACAAGAGAGTCGACAATTAGCAATTTAGCACCAAAATGTTTCGCAAGTGCCTTTGCCAAAGTTTCCTGATATATCTCCGATCCTGCAAAAACAAAACTAACGCATCATTATGGCTTAATAAGAAAACGAGAAGGAAAGTAGTCAAACTACCAATATCAATAAACCAAAGAATTAGAAGCCAGTGGTGCAAAAAGAAAATAGAAGAAATACCTGCAGGACCAGATAGTAGTATACGTGGGCTCCCAGTTGGGAGATCCGAGGCATACTTTGCAAACTTATTACACTTCAAATGAATGTGGATGGAAGCAATCAGAACATTTTTGGTTGTGTCACTGTATTGCAAAAGATATACTATATGAGTGATAAATAGATAATGCAACTATTCCACTTTTCTACATGTGATAGATAGAGAAATATCAAGGTTGAAACAAAACATATTCAATGAATCAAGTAGTAAATCTCAATTATAGCAAATGGTTATACCTTAGGTAGTATGGGAAACTTTCAAATGTGACTTCAATATCATTAGGATTTAGAATTCCTTGTTGCAGTTTATCTCTAAATGCTTGTCGCCTAGTTGACAGCAAAATTGGAGGATCAAAATCCTGGAGGAGTTCTCTTGGCTCATTAAGAATCTTTGAAAGGCTGCCACTGAAATCAAATTTGGCACCAGAACCCAACATTCGGAGAAGAGGCGGCCACCTAGTCCCAGAGGCCTTTCCCGTTTCAGTATCCATGTCCAATGCAAGGCTATCAAGATTGGGGTTTTCGTTGGCAGTGTCAGGGAATGAAACAATATCTTTGTCACCATCATTAACATTAGTAACATCCTTCATCTCAGTGTCTGGAGTACGATCGTCTGACCCTCCACAACCAGAAGGAGTAGAAGGCATATCGGCATCCTGTTGCAGATCACCACCAGCTTTAGCAGATGCTGGAAGTAGTGACAAGTTATTTGGCACATTTGACATAGATGCTAATATAGATGCCCCATCAACTGTGGGGTCCCTGGATCTTGCCTCAATATGTAACCCATTAACCGGAGCGCTCTGGGTTTCTAATATGCTAATTGAAGGAATGCCTTGAGCAGCTATATTACCATTAGTGAGCTGCATGAAAATCTGATCCACTGTCAAGGAATCTATTGAACATTAAAAAAGTAAATATAGGATGGTTGAAAACAACAATATACAAGAAGTACACAGGAAAAATGAGGCTCTGGTCAACCACAGGTGTAAATATAGTATATCATAAATGCTATACACTTCAACAAAAAGGATACATATGCATGTTTTCCAGATGAACCAAAAACAACCTCGTCGCCTCCAATTAGAATAACCTTAGAATCTTGTTGGCAAACCTTGCCATTAACTTGAACATAACCTTTACCCCCTGTAATTTCCATTTCTGCAGTTGACGAACCTTCACCCGGCTATGCAAATACAAATTATTAAAAAACAGTTGATAATATCAGACCAGTAGCTTTTTAAGCAGAACTGGAGTGTCTAAAAAAGAAACCATTCAGGTTTTATGTACAAGTGGTGTAAAAGGCAGTACCTTAAGTTTACAGAGTGTAGTACTAACGGAAGGATCTTTAAGACATAAATTGCATTCACGACCTTGGCCAACAGTGAAAGTATCACAAAGGAACTGATGCGGGTTCTGGCAAATGATTATGAGAATTAGTCTAAAATGATAAGAGAGCAGGAATCATGCCTCAGTAATATCAAATGAGAGAGCAAGAACCATACCTTAGCATAAATATCAATAACTCAGTAGTCTTAATCATATTAGTGGCAAAGAAACAAAACGAATATAACACAAACAGTACACTTATTTGGTGCTTAGATATTAAATTATTTTCTTTTTTAATATGACCCTGAATGCTCAGCAGTAGGAACTAGAATACGAAGACCCTATATCAATCACTTCAGAGCTTATTAAGATCATAAGCACTTTTTACTGAATTCACTTCAACAGCCTTGATAAATAGACTATATCAGTACTGGTACATAGAACTCCTCAGTTGTTCCAACATCCCAAACAAGAGTGAATCTCATCCGGTACCCTATGTTACTCCAATTACAAACAGGGTTGTTCTGCCCACCCTTGTTAAGACAACCTTTCCACTCATTCACTAAACTTTGCTCTCATCAGATGGCATCACACCATCCCATTAAAGAGACACAGGTTAATCTCCCATAATAAAAATAAATAATTAAATAATTAAAAATAAAATAAAATAAAGGAACAAGAACAACAATCTCCTTGCCAATAAATTTCCTTTGATGAGAAAAATATGGATACCATAAGCCCTAGCCAGATACTTCCAAGCATACAACGTTATAGATGGAAGACTCTTAATTAAGCATTTCAAGTTTAAATCTTGTAAGCAACTGAACCATATATATATAGTAACGAACGTTAATCCTAGTCGTGCATATCCAACCCAAAGAACATTCAAACATATATGTGTGTGTAATATGTGCAGGGATAGGAGAAATAATGGTACATCACAAGCAACTTCAAACACTCCTGTGAGCCTCTCTCTACGAAGATAGTCTGTAAAACACTTAAACCCTGACAGCCCTCCCCTTGACCATATAATTGCTCTTGTCTAGGCATATAAAACTTCTCAACTCACCCGGCTACTCTATGCAAAAAATTATATGATTGCATGCGATTATTCTGCATTTATTTTTCTAGAGAGGGGAGGTGTAGAGCACAAACTCTGTTCTGTACTTAATAAAACCTAACATGTTGAACATAAAAACGAACTATGCCAGAACAAACTTGCAAATTCAAAACCAACAACCATGTTCAAAATGCTGGGAAGACAGAACCCCGCAATTAGCATATAAACATATCTTTACACATTGTAACGTGATAAGTCGGTACCATGGAGAACACAATGCATACATTTCGATCAGGTTGTATAACTAAAGGCCCCATTGATTAGTGAACATTGAGGAGTGGAGTAACAAGCAAGAAAACACACCTTAGAGCACTGGGAAAGAAGCTGTCCCCACGCCAGTTTCTGATTCGATTTCGCACTCCTCTTCGGAACCTTCTTAGTCCTCTTCAGCCCAGAACGAACTGCAGTCTCGCCTGAGAAAAGAAGCCCCCACACCCGATATTCAAAATTCAAACTTTAAAACCTCAACACACCCAGAGAACTCAAATCCCAATTCTTATCCCAAAATCAAAACCCCAGATTCAAAAAAAAAAAGCAAGATTCTTACCCAAAGGCTGCGGTGACCCCAAGGCGGCGGCCTCCGCTTCCACCACGTCATCAGGGGCTCTCTCCGCCGCATCAGAGCCGTTAACGGCTTTCAAAGAATCAGCTGTCTGCGGATCAGGGGATCGCAGCTCGAGGTCCGGAGATTGCGACTCAGATTCCTTTATCGGACCCAGAGGCTCCGCCGGCGTGCCGCTCCGAACGCCGTTGTTGGATGACGAAGCATCAGAGGCCTAAGGGTTTGGTGAAATTCAAACCAATCAAACAAAAAAAAAAAAACCAAGAATCCAAAACCCATAAAGATCAAATCTTTGAAGACAAAACCGCGCATGCAATAAAGAAAATTGAAAACCCAGATAAGGGAACAGAGAGAAAGACAGGAATTAGGGCTAATTGGGAATCAAAGTCTGTACCTTTGAGCGTTTGGGATTGGGGGGAGGAGAGGCGGATAGGGCGCGTTTGGAAGAAGAGCTGCGTCTGGTTTCAACCATGGTGTGGTGTCTTCTTCTTCGTCTCTGATCCAAACAAGGTATTGGGTGCAGAGAGAGAGAGAGAGAGAGAGAGAGGGAGGTAAAATGATTGAAGGAGATACCAAGCTATATCAATCAAAATGGTTTTGGCTTTTTTATTTTGTTTTCTTTTTCTCTTTTTTTTTTCTCTTTCTTTCCCCCTCTCTTTTATATGGTTTTGGGTCTTTTTTAGAGGAAAAAGGGAGAAAAATTGGAAATGAGGCGGTGGGAGGAAAGTAGGAAAAAAAAATCCTGGTTATTAGTTGGAAATTACAGTGATTTTTCTTTTCCAAATGCTGGTGGTTTTTTTATTTATTTTCTTTATTTTCATAAATGGAGAACAGATATTATCAAAAATAGGAGGTTTTTCATTTCCGGACGTTTTGGAGATTGCATTTGAAATTTGATGGATTCTGTATTGATGATGTTTTTCCAAATGGATATGTCTTATCTGTTCACCTGAGAAAAGTTTCCATGTGTGATATTCTTGCATGGGATTGTTGAAACATGGTAAAAAAAATATTAAAACATCCTAATGCTATTTCCTTTTTTGTTAATAAGACAAGATTCAAGCAACCAAATCTGTTATTCAGTTGTTCAATAGCTTGACCAAAGAAAAAATGCATAGGATTTGTGTCAAAGAAGAACAGTTGACAGAGTGAGATGATTTTCTTTACCTAAATGAGTATATAAATTGATTACAATGACGGTGAGTTAGCTTTGATGAGGAAAATATAACAAAGAGATATTATAAATAAAAATTTAACGATAGTAAATTTAGATAAGTAGGCTTTTTATTAGTGAAATATTCAAAAATTCTTTTAAATATCTAGTCGTAAAACAATATCTCAAACCTTGAATATGGAAGTTTTGCATTTTAAAACGACGGCTCAATTTAAAATAAAGGGAACTAGGAAAGTGGATTCTTCAATTTGAAAGATAAAGCACGAGCACACAACATTTGCTGTTTTCCTTCTTTCTTTTTTTTTCTTTTTTTTGTTAAATGAAATTTGTGCGGCTGCACTCAAACAATCATTGTTATATGCTGTGAATTACGTGAATCATGAACAAATTGTCTAATCTTATTGCAAAAGCTTTGCATTTGGAAAACATTGGACTAAATTAACAAGGGAAAAAAGCAAGATCTCCAATTAATTGACCATGGATGCATAACAATTGTTATCCTACATCCCAAAATTTGTGGGTCGTGAAACAAAATGTCGAACTTTATTGTAAAAAGCTTTGAATTTAGAGGACCATACACTCAATTAATAGACACATAAAAGCGAGATCTTCAATCAATGTAAAAACTATATGCAAGAGCATACAACAACTATCATTCTACATTGTGAATTCTATGGGTCGTGAGACAAAATGTTGAACTTTAACTTTGCACTTGAAAATCGTGGGATCAGTATAAAAACAAAGGGAAAGCGAGATCAACAATGTAAAAGCTTGACTAGGAGATGCTTTCAATAATTGTTGTTCCATACCGTAATTTTACTACGTAACTCATACATGTGTTAGTACAGAATCGTGAATGAGAAATTATCATCATTTTACTTGCACCTATACAAATATTTTCTATTTTTTCTCAGTTTAAAATATTACGGCAGGCAACAATTGAACAACATACTCGACCACCATTATTACCGCCACAATATCAACTACTAAATTTGTCATGCACTTGGATAATAAGTATGTGTGTGGTATCATAAGAAAACTAACATTGAGTTTAGTCATGTAAATGAGGTGAGGGAAGTGTTCCTTTCGTCTTCATATAACCCCTGGTTATGGGAGGAGGTCTCATGAAGAAAATAGTAACTATTTGAAAAAGCTCACACACTTTTTGGGAACTAGTTACCGCTACTAATTAAGTTCAAATCAAGTGATGATCGAGCACAAGTACCTTAATCACTAGGCTATGGAGCAAAAGATATATTTGCCACGACCAATAACGATGTCACACCTATACTCTGTTTATGGGTTAATTAAGTTTGGGAGTACGTTTTTGCATAGAGAAAGAAGCATGACTGTATAAATGCGGGGAATTAATCAGAGCAGTCCTTATTAGGTTGAAGATGATGATGTGAGTCTATTCTTCCTTCAGTGGCGTTGCAGCGTACAAAACACGGACACTTCATCGAACTTTGCTTTTGTTGAATGTCTATGATTCTATCATACCATCATCAAGTTTCGTCGAAAAATAATATATGTGCATAAATATTGTATCAGATGACGGTACTTTCATGTTTAAGTAAATAAAATTACGTATAGAAAATTAAAAGTACATTAGGACCGATAGAGATCTAGGGAAAATACGTTTTCAAGCATATAATCTTTTAAATTAGAGAAAGCATTCAACATAGCCGCTTTCTTGAATAGATGATACAGACTACCGATATGAACACTAATAAGGATTGATGCGTTTGGATAAGAATATTTATGATTAAAGATTATCAATTGATGAGTTTTTATTAGACAACCACACTATCAACATGACACGGCTGTCCGACACAAAATTTACCCCCCTTAAAAGTATGCTGATCATAGTTTGATTTGATATCGGGGTTCAACTTGTGCTTACATATTAACGCACTATCAACATGACACGACTGTCACACACAAGATTTACCCCACTTAAAAGTATGCTAATCATAGTTTGATTTAATATCAAGGGTTTAACTTGTGCTTACATACTAACACAGCTAGAAACAGATGAACTAAAGGTTGAGGTCAGGAACATGAACGTAATCATATTTCTTTTTAAAATATGATCCAATGCAACTTGTAATTGAAGCTGAATTTACATCACCGACTTTTCTGAGAAGGAACTTTATATATTGCATTATTGGTTCATGATGCATATATGGGTCGTTTCTATGTTTTTGACTAATTAGGATTGCCATTAACAAAAATAAAATACTAGACAGAAGACAATAGAACCAGACCAAAAAGAAAAAAAAAAAAGACAGAAGACAATAGTAGTGAACAGTCAAATAATCTCCTCTATGTTCTCACGCTCTCAACGTGCACTATTCACTAACGGTGTCATATTTTGCCGCACAAATCGCAACATGAACTATGAACATCACCAAATCTTGATGTTAACTAATCCATCGGACTTGATTCATAATAGACTTGAGCCGGACACCAAATGGGTTGATGTACGGGAAGGCCGGGGGAAGATATATATCACACAACTAAACAATTGTGGGAAATCCACCAATTAACTTTAGCATGACAAGTTATAAAGATCAACACATGTCACCTGACATCAAAATGCAACTTTTAAGTCCGAATTGCAGCACCAATCATTAGAGCAATGATGATATTTCTACTTGACAATTCCAACAACTAGGAAAGTAGGTGTATAGTAACTAGCTAGTACTTGCTCGAATGAGGGCCGTCGCGTAGCGTATAATAGCATTCAATTATATGAGGGAGATATGATTTTAATTATTCTTTTCTTCTTTATTAAATATGTAGATAAATATTTGGACAAAATATTTGTTACTATCATGTTGTTTAGGTCAAAAATCAATTCAGTCTATGACTTCTAATTTCATCAAAAACATCACTGCACTTTCAAATTTGATCTAATAGGTCAAATTAATTGATATTCTGTTATGAGTTCAAGTTATAGTTGGATCATTTATTGAAAAATTATTTATTTTTAATAATATGACTCACCCTTAAATTGACTAGAGGTGGCTTGCAAACACCACATCATAAAATGTAGGTCATATATGAGCCACGTTAACAAGTTAAATAACTCAATTGTCGGAAAAATAACAAATTAGACCTATTAGATCAAAATTGAAAGTGCATGAGTGTTTTTGATGAAATTAGAAGTTCATAGACTGAATTGATTTTGGACCCAAACTACATGATAATAATCTGTATTTAGCCATAAATATTTCCATTTTAAACCAAAATTCAAATTACGTTATTGCTAACTTGTTATTTGACTTATTCTTATTTATCATCGTGTAAGTTATGTAAAAGAAATCTCAGTACATATAACTAACTAAAAAAGCAAAAAATCTTCATATTTTGGACAAGCAGACCTTCCAAAATCCGATTGTATTCCACACTTTTGGAGATCAAGCACCCCCATCTTCTGCTCAATCTCCAACACAATGCGTGAGAAACAAACCTCCCCAATGAGCAATAAACATCAACACCAGAAGTTTTATTACGTATAATTTTCAAATATAAAATTCCCCAGACAGTGAATATTGACATGGGTTATAATGTTCCATGATCCAATAAGAAAGGGAATGGGCTAAGCCCAACCCTAAAATCCAGTAACCTACTTATAGCTAGGTTTCCAAGAAATGATGTCATACTAGATTCTGACAAGAAATCCAGATTCCTGCAAAAAAATTCTTTACTGGTATTCTCTGCATTTCAGAGTCTCGGACTACGAGTGGAAGATAATGCTCCGAGTAAGATAATTTTCTGACTCAGATTATCCAATCAAAACCAACTAATCCAGAAATTAGTCTAAATCGGGGTGGGGAAGATAATTCTACACCGTAATCAAAACCCAGAAGCTGCAGGGTTTTGGGCCATCCGATTCAGATGAGAAATGAGAGGATGTAATCGGCAGCACGTATAATATAGTGACAGAAGCAGAAGCAAACGACAAAATGCTCCGAGAAAAGAAGGCAAATCCTCAACGTTTTCTATCGAATGGGAACAGATGAGTAAGTTGAGATTTTAGAAAACGCAGAGCAAGTAGGTTTGACAAGAACTGGGAGATCTTGACGTACAGTAACCTTTTCTGGGATGTCCCATCTAATAGTCTTCTAGATCTTTTTGAAGCCTTTTACAGTTTGGTAGGGTGGTCAATCAGCCTGAGTTAGATGTAGCTGTTTTCAGAGTGTGATTCTTTTCGTGTTTGGTTTGATCAATTTTTTATTCTTGAAATACCAGTCTGATATCGCTTTCGTTCAAGATTCAATATTTCAAATTTGACGAGAATTTTAAAAGAATTTTAAATGTTGGCGAAAATTTTGATATATTCAGTCAATATTAATACCCAATAACTAATTTTAAAATATAATTTAGATATCACTCAATAATGTCAACTAACATATATTTCTATAATTTTGAAGAAACTTAAACCCTTGCTTCTGCTACAATTAAAATCAAATTGCTCAAAGTTGAGAGCTGAGATTGTTTGCATCAGAGAGAATGTATACGCACTATTTCCATAGTCATGAATTAAATATGTAAGTGAGTCGGTGACAAAATTAGATTCATGAAAAAAACATATTTAAAGTTAATCATTTCGTATGACGAAACCAAAAACCTAACATCTGGAGTAAAAGTACATGTTTAATCGTTATAAGCATTACATATGCTCGTGATACCTGTAATGACTAACTTCGAGTCTCCTGAATATTCGAATCATACTAAAGACATAATTGAAGTAAAATTGATGATTAAGTGATATACATATCCATACAATTTATTTATATGAAGAACGACTATATTTGGAGAAATTATTTTTTAATTTTTGCTTGTAACACTTTCACCCCTATACTGGCTGGATTGTAGTGTGTTAAGGTTCATTGTATTGATATTTTCTATTCATAAACAAAAAGGTTTTGATAACTAAGATGTTCTACGGAAAAAAAAAAATTGTGCATCTAGTATCACCACATTTCTTAAAATAAAAAAAGAAATAAACACATCAAGTGTATTTTGAAGACCTCTACCCACATAATAAATTTAGCTCTAGATAAATTTCTAGACGATTGTATCTTGACATTGTTAGATTATATGGTTGGTTGTATATTGGTAAAACCCAACTCAGCATAAATCCAACATTAGGTGGTTACAAGAAAGTACAAGAAATGACTTCTCTAGACCAAAGTAATGACAAATCCCACATGCATTTCTGGATAGAGGCTATCAACTCTTCTAAGAGCCATGCTTGTTTTATAGAAGCCAAGAAGGACACGAAATCATGAACTCATATTTACAAGCGTCCAAAATAACTGGAGTCATAAGTCTCAAAATTTTCTAAAAGTCATTTTTAATAAAATTTTAATTCAAGAAAACACATTATTACAAATGTTAAACATCTGTTTTCTGAAGTTTTATAGACTTTGGGGTTAACCCAAGTGGTGAGAGGGGATCGGAAATTAGATTAAGACAAAAAAAAGAAAAAGATCTAAAATAGGAAAAATGAAATAAAAAGAGAAATTGGGAAAGGGCTATATGGTAAATTGAGGATTGGAATGAACATCGAATTGAACTCCCACTCCAGAGTCCAGATGGAGCAGACCCTCGTATAAACAAGAAAAACCCAAACCCGTGAGGCTGTGCCTCTCTCTCTCTCTCTCTCTCTCTCTCTCTGTCTAAAACCTTATCTCTTCTCCCAATTCCCATACTCACTCTCCCACAAAACCCAATCCAAAACCCAATCCTCCTCTCTCTCAAAACCTAAAACCCTGCTATCCCACTCTCACACACAGCCTCCATCCATCAATGGACTCCTCCAAGCTCCCCGCTCCACAACTCCCTCTGCACTCATCAGGTTCTTCTTCTTCTTCCTCCGCTTCTTCTGTTTCCTCTGCTTCTTCCGACTCTGAAATTGATGTTAATTTAGCCAAAACCACTGTTTTGAAAATCGATGACGACGAAACTAATTCCGGTGGTGGTGGTGTTGGTGTTGGGCCAGGTCTGGGTAGTGACGGTGAGGAGGGGTTCGTCAGTGGGGAGGAGGATTTCGATCCTGTTTTGGATAGGGCCTTTGTCAGAGACGAAAAACAAACCCTAGCTCCGGCGGAAGGGGAAGTAGTAGATAATAGCAGCAAGGCTGTCAAATTTGTTAGTTCCTCCGAGTTTTTTCTGAGGCCGATTGCCAAGGTTTCGGTGGATGATGACGATGGCGAAGAAGAAGAAGAAGAAGAGAGGATTCGAAAGCCGCTGTCGAAGTGTTTAAGGAGTCTGTTGGGGTGGGTGAGAGTTCTGAGGTGGAGAAGGGTTTGAATTCCGGTGAGTTGGCCAAAGAGAATGGTGTTGGTGGTGAAGTAGGGAAGTCGAAAGTTGCGCAGGGTTTAGGCTCTGTCTCTGTGGCTGAGATAGAGGATAAGAAGGTTGTAGAGCCTAAGCAGAGCGAGGTTGTTAATGGTACGGCAGAAGTTGTGAGGGAGAGCAGTGAGAATGGCTTGGTTGAAGAGCATGGTGAGGAGTTTACTGGTGGAGGTGACTCGGTTGTGGACGCTGTGCATGTTGATTTGTCACACACAGGAGCAGCTGTAGTTGGCGATGTGGGGAAGATTGAGGAGTCTGAGATAAAAGGGTTGGAGGTTCCGGTAGGGGTGAGATTGGATAATGAGTTCGGTCAAATTAGCCGTGAGGCTGAAGAGCCGAAAGATTCAGAGTCGGTTGCTGTGGAGTCTAAGTCTGACGGAGTGGTTGTTGCTGAACCAGCAGTTGATAAGTTGGTTGAAGAACATGGTGTTGATATCACTAGTGAAGGTGACTCAGTTGTGGAAGCTGTCCGTGTTGATGTGTCGCAGTCAGGAGCAGCTGTTGTTGGTGATGTGGAGAAGATTGAGGAATCTGCAATTAAAGGATTGGAAGTTCCAGCAGGAGTGAGCTTGGAGAATGGATTTGATCAAATTGGCCGTGATTCTGAATTGCCAAATGATTCAAAGTTGGTGGATGTGAACTCTGAGTCTGAAAAAGCGGCTGTTGCTGACCCAGCAGGTGATAAGTTGGTTGAAGAACATGGTATGGATTTTACTAGCAAGGGCGATTCAGTTGTGCAAGCTGTCGATGTTGATTTGTCACAGACAGGAGCAGATGTTGTTGGTGATGTGGAGAAGATTGAGGAATCTGAAATTAAAGGCATTGAGGTTCCAATAGGCACGAGCTCAGAGAATGTATTTGATCAAATTAGCCGTGATGTTGAATTGCAGTCCAAGTATGACAAAGTGGTTGTTGCTGAGTCAGGGAATGTGGAGCAGAAAACTGTTGTTGCTGGTGCTGAGGAAGTTGATTTCCAGGAGAGAGAGGAGAAAGAACTTGAACTGAAGGCCAATGCTGCAACTGGACATGAAGGGCCCACAACAGAGATAGGTGCTGCTGTAGTAAAAGTAGTGCCAGATGAAACCCAGCTTGTGAACCATGTATCTGATTTTAGTGTACTGAATGCACCCGAGAGTGCTGAAGAGGGTGCAACTGACCGAGAAATAAAACTAGAGGAGGAAGAGGAGAAGCACTCTCCTGATGAAAGTGGCATTGAATCTTTAGAACCAAGTTCCATTTCACATCAAGAGATCAGGGTTGAAGCTGAAGATGATGACGAAGATGATGACGATAAGGACGATGAAGGGGAAAATGATGGTATGATATTTGGGAGCTCTGCAGCTGCCAAACAATTCTTGGAAGAGTTGGAACGAGAATCAGGTACTGGTTCTTACTCAGGCGCAGAGAGTTACGGTGATCGTTCTCTGAGTTATCGTGATGATTCTCAGAGAGTTGATGGGCAGATTGTGACAGACTCAGATGAAGAAGTGGACACTGATGAAGAAGGGGGTGGAAAAGAGTTATTTGATTCTGCTGCATTGGCAGCTCTTCTGAAAGCAGCAACAGGTGGCGCTGCATCAGATGGTGGCAGTGTCACATTTACCTCCCCGGATGGATCCAGGCTTTTCTCTGTCGAGCGCCCTGCTGGTTTGGGATCCTCAATGCGGCCTATGAAACCTGGTACACGACCAAACCCTTCTACTCTATTTTCCAAAGCTACAGCTGGGGGAGATACTGACAACAGCTTGAGTGAAGAAGAGAAAAAGAAACTGGAAAAATTTCAGCAGATAAGGGCTAAGTTCTTAAGGCTTGTTCAGAGATTAGGTGTATCTACAGAAGATTCAATAGCCAAGCAGGTTCTATACCGCCTAGCTCTTGTTTCAGGAAGGCAAAATAGTCGTGAGTTTAGCCTTGAAGCTGCAAAGACAACAGCTCTTGAGCTTGAAGCAGATGGGAAAGACGAACTTGACTTTTCCTTGAACATACTGGTTCTTGGGAAAACAGGTGTGGGGAAGAGTGCTACTATTAATTCTATTTTTGGTGAAGAAAAGACTCCAATTTATGCCTTTGGACCAGCAACAACCACTGTGAAAGAAATTGTTGGAGTGGTGGATGGAATCAAGATTAGGGTTTTTGATACACCAGGTCTTAAATCAGCTGCAATGGAACAAAATGTAAACCGCAAAATTTTATCTTCTGTGCAGAAGTTCACGAAAAAATGCCCCCCAGATATTGTTCTCTATGTGGATCGGTTGGACACCCAAAGTAGGGATCTAAATGATGTGCCAGTATTAAGATCAATTACTAGTGCTTTTGGCCCTTCAATTTGGCGAAGTACTATAGTCACATTAACCCATGCTGCTTCTGCTCCTCCTGATGGACCGTCAGGCTCTCCTCTGAATTATGAGTTGTTTGTTGCTCAGAGGTCACAGATCCTCCAGCAGACCATTGGACAAGCTATTGGGGATATAAGGTTTACAAATCCAAATATGATGAGTCCTATATCTCTTGTAGAGAACCATCCCTCCTGTCGAAAGAATAGAGAAGGTCAGAAAGTGCTCCCTAATGGTCAAAGCTGGAGACCTCAGCTATTGCTCTTGAGCTCTTCTATGAAGGTCTTAGCTGAGGCAACTAATCTCTCAAAGCCTGCAGAACCATTTGATCACCGAAAACTATTTGGTTTCCGCACCCGTTCAGCTCCTCTTCCATACTTGTTGTCTTGGCTACTGCAGTCTCGTACCCATCCAAAGCTCTCTGGTGATCAAGGTGGTGAGAATGCTGACTCAGATATCGACTTGGCTGACTTGTCCGATTCTGATAATGAGGAAGAGGAGGATGAGTATGATCAGCTTCCATCATTCAAGCCTCTCAAGAAATCTCAGATTGCTAAGCTTAGCAAAGAGCAGAAGAAGGCGTACCTTGAGGAGTACGATTACAGGGTTAAGCTCCTCCAGAAGAAGATGTGGAGAGAAGAGTTGAAAAGGATGAAAGAAATGAAGAAGGGTAATAAGGCTAGTGCAGACGAGTATGGTTATCTGGGTGAAGAAGATCCGGAAAATGCTGGCCCAGCAGCTGTGCCAGTTGCATTACCTGATATGGTTCTGCCACCTTCTTTTGATAGTGAAAATCCAGCTTACAGGTACCGCTTCTTGGAGCCAACTTCTCAGTTCTTGGCTAGGCCAGTATTGGATGCCCAAGGTTGGGACCATGACTGTGGGTATGATGGTGTCAATCTTGAATACAGTCAAGCCATTGTTAATACTTTTCCAGCTACTGTTGCTGTTCAAGTTACAAAGGACAAGAAGGAGTTTAATCTCCATTTGGATTCTTCAGTTGCTGCTAAGCATGGGGAGAATGGATCAAGTATGGCAGGTTTTGACATTCAAAACATTGGAAAGCAACTTGCTTACATTGTCAGAGGAGAAACCAAATGGAAAAATTTGAAGAAGAACAAGACTACTGCTGGAGTATCCATGACATTTTTAGGTGAAAATGTATCCACTGGAGTTAAAATTGAGGATCAGATTGCCGTTGGCAAGCGCCTGGTATTTGTGGGTAGTGCTGGAACTGTCAGATCACAGGGTGACTCGGCATATGGAGCCAATGTAGAGGTGCGGTTGAGGGAAGCAGATTTTCCAATTGGCCAAGATCAATCATCATTGGGTCTGTCTCTGGTGAAGTGGAGGGGTGACTTGGCCCTTGGGGCAAATCTTCAGTCCCAGTTTTCCCTTGGACGAGACTACAAGATAGCTGTTCGTGCAGGATTGAACAATAAGCGCAGCGGACAGATCTCGATTAGAACAAGCAGCTCTGAACAACTTCAAATTGCACTTGTGGCTGTCATTCCAATCGTAAGATCCATCTACAATCTTATCTTCCCTGGAGCTTCACTCAGTGAGAATTACTCAATCTACTAGATCTTGTTCTGTCCATTCATTATCTGTTTCTTTGGATTATGTTATATTTTGTGGAATAAACTCAATAGTTTTATTTGATCTAGAACTTGCTATAATTATTAGACAAGTTTAGATTGCATAATGAGTTGTATTGAAATGAGATGATACCTTGAGGGAATTCAATATTTACTTTGTTTAATGAGATATTTCTGTCTTGATATCAGCTTGTGATGCATTATGACTCATTTTTGAAGGGAGCCTATAAATTTCATGGTTACTGTTCTGTTATTCAATAACAGTTGGCGTTACATAGAAATTATTTCTGCGCCTTTAAGGAGGGGAATTCTTAGTCCCTTGGAAGATCTATTTTTCTGAAGACACTGGCCTGAATTCATTAGTTCACCATTTTTCGCAATCCTACTTTGAGAAATTCTCGTTCTTCAAGCCTATGTCATTTGTCACATAGCTGCATTTCATGCAAGGTTCCTGCCCCTTTCAGTATAAAGAGGCCTCGTTTTGCAGATTTATATAAAATCCTTAAAACCTCATAAGATTAAATTGAGAATACTTACCTAGAGTTCTGTGTGATACTCTTACCATGTTCATTGTTAAAACATGTCTCATAATCCTTCCTCCGTGATCTAATGAACAAGGGAGAGTGTGTGAAGTGTAACAAGAGGCTCATTCAAGTGCACCTTTCATTGATATGGACTATGGAGCATGATTTAATGATTTTGAAAAAGTTTAGGGTTCAATGTCCTCGTCGTTGTGCTCCTCGTATGAGTGAAGTTCATTGACATCCTCCTTTAATTGGGTGGGTAAAGATTAATTCAAATGGGTGCTTGGAAGCATGATGTAGGAGTTGCTAGATATGGCGCGGTATTAAGTTCGGTTGTTTTCTTGGAGGTTTTGCTTCAAACCTTGATATGCCTACTACTGTGGCGGTGAAGGTTATGGCCGTCATTAAGGTAACCGAACTTGTACGAGTCCGTGATCGGAAACAAATTTGGCTTGAGGTGGATTCCTCTCTCTTGCTTCAGTATCTTATTTCCCCTTCTCTTGTTCCTTCGCAACCTCGAGTTTACTGGATGAATTGAATGCATAAGATTTCTCAAATGACTCTTCGCTCATCTCACATCTTTGGGAAAGAAAATAGAGTAGCTGATGCAATAGCTATTTTTGGCTATTTGTCTTCTAATTTTATTTGGTTTGTGTAATGAACATCATTGAGGTCTTTCTCAATTTTGTTTGCATTAATTTGTTTTGTGATTCCATTGCTCAGAGCGGTTTTGGTTTGATCCCCTTCTCTAAATACTCTGAAGTTCTTCTTAGGCATTAGGCAACTCTTTTACTTCTTCTTCTTCTGTGTTTACCAATTCCTCAAAAACCCAGAGGGGTTTAGATTTGGGTGGCGTGACCCATTTGTATGGACAAATATTTAGGGTCTATAACAAACTTAGAAGAATGGACAGAGATTGAAAACTCCGAAAACCCTAGAAGCAGGGTTGTGAATCACAGCTTCTTGAAATTCAAATACATCCCAAAAACATTCACATCAACCCAAAAAAAGAAAAGAAATAACCGAACACAAATGAACGGTTGTCAGTGTTCCAGGCCGACGGCTCCGGCATTCGTCGAAACGGCGGGAGAAACATGCTCTGCTTCCTCAAATGCCTTCGCAATCCTCTCTGTCGGAATCAACGGCAGGTGAGCCGCCACGGGGAACCCTCTCTCCGCCGTGAAACAAACAGCCTGATTGTACTTCTCGGACCAGTAGGCCGCCGTGGGGACCATAATCTGAGCGACCTGAGGAACCAGCGGCAGCCGGTTCAGCGACCGCCAAGCCGAGACGGCGTACTGCTCCGCCACCGGCTCGTACTTGTAGTACACCTCCTCCGCCATCGGCTCGTATTTTGAGTACGCGCTCGCCGTGATGTTACGCGCCGCGTCCGCCAACCCGGCTCGCTTAACTTCCGTCGCCACCGACAGAGCCTTGAACGACGCCTGCTTTACCAGGCACGGCACGTGACGGTCCAACTCTCTCAGCGACTCGTCCACCTGAAAATCAAACAAAAACAAACTCAGTCACCGCAAATCGAAAACGAAAATGAAATTTTAATAATCACATGCCAAAATCGGCGAAATTGACCTTGTGATCGACGAATTTGAGGAGCTGGAAAGGAAGGTCCTGGAACTTCTCGTAGACCGGTCCAATCACGGTTTTGACGGTGCCTTCCACGGTCTGAACCCCCGGTTTCAGAGGACCGGCGTTTTCCTTTGCGTACTCGTAGAGGCTCGAGAAGCAGAGGACGGCGTAAATCGCCGCGACTTCAACAAATTCCAGATACTTGAGCTTCTTCTCATCGCAATTCACCTTCAAAAGAAAGAGAGAACAAATTAATTTCGTGATCATCGATTTTATTAGAATACGAAATAGGACCAAAGAGAAATGGAATTTTACCGTATCGATTGGTCGTGAAGATTCCGCATCTGCCATTTTTGAAAAACCAGAAAAACCCTTTTTTTTTCCTTTGAGAAGACGAGAGAGATTCTTTTTGAAAATTGAAACGGAGAAGACGAAAGAGGAGTGTTACGGCGATTCCTAATTTATAGGCGACTCGTTAAATCGCCGGCCCACCGAGAGAGATCTTTTGACACGTGGCGCGTTTTAATGCGGTCAATGTTGGTCAACGGGAGAATTCCTCGGGGGATGTCCACTTTGTTAGGATAGTTTCGACGGCGAGGATGAAGAGGGAGAGGGCAAGGTCGTCAACGGAGGACACGTGGAAATTTAGGATTGCGCTGTCATCACTACGTGTCGACGTATGGGGTGAGAGTAGGATATATATTCTCTGCATGGCACGGATTTTAATGCAACCCGATTTTGGTATGGCACGAGGTCCGAGGTGGATAGGAATGAGTAATCACCTACGGCGCGGCTGCAGTGTCTTTCCCTGGACTCGACCTTTTCTTCAGTACAAAAGTTAAAAAGTAAATGTAACATTTCACCGTCGGTAAAAGCTGGATTTAGTCAAAATCACATCGGGAGCTTGGTTTGACAGAAATGGATGTTGAAAAGGAAATTCTGAGGCAGGTGTTCGGCGATTCATCGGATAGTGAAGACTTGGAATTGAGCGATGGATCGGAGTCCGACCCGAATCAGAGATGGGTACCAATAGAACGAATCAAAGGGCTGTGGCTTTGCAGAGACTTCCTCTCTCCTCAGAACCAGTCTGCCTTGCTCTCCACAATCCGAAACGGTGCGTTTCCGTCTCACTGTTGTAAATGTGTAAGCTTTTTGGCGTAATGATGGTGTAATTTAATCTCACATATAGAGTGGTTTGTTAACTTGTGGCTGCAGAAGGCTGGTTCACTGAAGCCTCTCACAATCAGGTAATTTGGTTTTCTTTGTGTATTGAAGTTCATTAGGAGGATATAAATGTGGTCAGCAAATCTTGTTCTTTTTGGATTGATAAGGAGGAATGTAGACTATTTTTTTTTTTTTGTGGTTTCGAATTGCTGGTATGCCTGATTGTACTCTGGTTCGGAATTAAGACTGCACATATAGATTGTAAACATGATCCAAGTAGTTTCTGTTGGAAGAGTGTTGTGGAAATAGAGTATTGAAACATAAATGCCATCTCTAGTATTGGCATTATCAGCTGAAAGGAGTTCTTTCTATGCAGGCTATGAGGTTCGGGGACCTTCCGGATTGGGCAGCTGAGCTTTCGGATTCTATTCACAAGGTTGTGCTTTCATGTGATAGTGATTCTCATCCTATCGAGTTGGGAAGTGCTCGTGATGGGAAACAGAATGGCAGTCCGTTTCCGTCGGAACTTTTATCCAGAGAGCCACTCTTTGATCAACTTATCTTAAACTCTTACCAACCAGGTGAGGTGCGAGTCGACTCTTGCCTTCTCTATTCAGATTTGTGGCATGAGGAAAAATTACAAAGTGACAGATTGCCTTATGTCTTTGGGTTTTGGGCGTTATACATGCTATTTGTTTTGAAACATACTGAACCATGTTTTGTTTTTATCACTGTTTATGTGCTTTTAAGATACTGCTATGAATGAATTTACCAAATGAGACTGACTTCATGTCTGTGCATTTGTGTGCAGGGGATCTGCGCCCACGTTGACCTATTGCGCTTTGAAGATGGAATTGCTATCCTCTCCCTAGAGTCATCATGTGTGATGCATTTTAGTCCAGTTGAAGGAACAAGTGGGGGATTTCTAGTGGATCAGGGAAAGGATCCAGTGACGACCAAGATTCCTGTTTATCTTACACCGGGATCCCTGATTCTAATGTCAGGAGAAGCACGCTACCAATGGAAGCACGAGATCAACCGCAAACCTGGATTTCAGAAGTGGCAAGGAGAGGAGCTAAATCAGAAGAAGAGAATCTCCATTACTCTGAGGAAGCTTTGCCAGGTTGAGTAGCACATTAACCGGGCAGACTAGTTTTCTTTATTCCAGTTTTTACTAGGGACCAACTATATCGGTGGTAGAAGTAAGCTTACATTATATTGGTGCAGAGGAAACCTACACCTCGATCACACTGGTGTGTGATAATTGTGTCTGCTAGAGTGAAATGATAATTCCATGGTTTATCTATACACATACGCTTCTAACATTTTACTACTTTGTTGAACAATGGGAACATTTTCTCCATGCCGGAATATACCGGCTCTGTAGACGAGATGATGCTTTACAGTGGTCATCTCATCAATGTGATATATGGATTTAGACTGTACTTTTCCTGTTTCATTGGAGGGCGCATTATTGCGATCTATTGCAACTTCAGTTGATGTAGGAGATGCTGCCAAATTCAGTATGCAGTGATGTAATTCAATGCACCCAATAGTACCACACAAGTTAAGGAGAACATGAAAGCCTCCAAGTTTGTGTGAAGGCGCCAACCCCCCAAGGCTTCATACTTGAAACCCAGCTCCACCACTACCTTTGGTGATGTAGGAAAGACGAGAGATGCGCACTGGCCTGGACAGATCACAGTCAACTGGTGAACAGCAGATCAGAAAAAGTGGAGGGAGGCCCTTCGGCTATATCTACTACAGAAATTGAACTCCTTTTCCTCAGAATTTCTTTCTGTAGGTCTATTGATTTCCTTCTAATGTCCTTCCCTGGCGGAGTATCTGACCACCACTTACCTCATTCAATAGATTCACTTCAACAATGCTTAGTCTAGCTATCACTGTATATTGCAGACAAAAAGAATGTAGAGCATGTTTGGTTATAGGATGATGACATGTAGCAGTTGGTTTGTTTAGCAATTCTTACCTCCTCTGGCTTTTGCTGACGAAAATGGTGACATGTAGTGGTTGATTGGTGTGTTTAGTTATATGGCTAAATTTGTTACGCAAGTTGCATCTCGTACGTTTTTCCTTGAATTCATTTTCTCTCCAATTGAATTGTCTAAGGTTCTATAGTTACAGTTTTGGTGAGTAGTAATTTTCTGCTTCTCCTGATTGCGTTTGTTTTCTCTTCATTAATGTAGCCTACACAGGTCCTGAATGGGAAATGATGGATCAAAGTATCATGTGCTAGCTGACGTTGTTTTTGAGTGTCGTTGCAAGCTGTGGCATTGTCCTGACCCACCCCCAACTCCACAACAAGCCCTCTGCTGGCATCATACTTGAGCCCTGGACGTAGCTTATTACTCTATTAAGATCTTGCTTGTACGATCAGTAACGTGATCTAGAGGTCTAGCATGCGAGTAGGTATCAAGGTAGACGATGAAGCTTCTCGCAAAAGTTTCTCGTCTCCTTGAGTAGTTTCTCCTTCAAGAAAGCATTGTACTCTACTCGACTACTGGGACACCAATTTTTTTTTTTTGGTCGGAGAACACTAAATTGTTTTTTTTTTTTTTTAACCAAACATTAATTTCATTCATGCTCAAGCCAGAATGGCACTGATACATACATTCTTTTGTCATACCAAGGACAAGTTTAAGACGTGGTATGTTAGCACCACTCATTAGACAACCAGTGCTTACTTATTCAAAAACGAGCCTAAGAACTATGAAAAACTAGCGCATAATAATTAGGCGAAGTTTAGAAGAAAATAACAAAATTAAATTTGCTCATTGTCCTTAACAGTTATGATAGGAGCTTTAGAAAGATAAGCAAAGCAAGACTCTTGTGCATCAGTCACCTTCTTTGACTTGGGAGGGTTCTTATTCTTTGCCCCTAATGGCCTTCCTCTTTTCTTTTTTGTTTCAGAGTATGCAGAGACCATCTTCTTGGATACGAGAACATTGCCAGGCACTTCAACCATTCCTATGGACTTAGCAGAGAACTTGCTGGTGAACATTGGCAGCTTTTGTTTCTTGGGTTGAACCTCGGGGAGGAGAGGTTTGAACAGCTCCGGTAGCATGAACTTGATCTTTTGGGGAGATTTTGTAGGAGAGGGAGGTAGTTGACGCTTGTCACCTCCGTTTTCCTTGTTCACTGCCTCCACTACTGCAGGTACATCTGTGTCTTCAGAAGTTTTCAGGCTGGGAGTGTTCTCTGCCGGTTCAGATGGTGACACCACCTCAAGTTCCAAGCACTCATCCAGAGTTGACGATTCAGGGTTTGGTACATGAGAGAAATTATTAGGGGGTCCTGGACCACCACCTGGCACAGCTGACATGGTGGTCCGGACTAATGAAAAAATGACACGTGTATAGCTATAGTAAAAGGAATTAAACGGTTTGTGACATCGTTAACTCCGTCTCTCCTGTAACTGATGGCAATGCATCGCAACCTTGATCGAACGTCTTGATCGAAACGGCCCTGTTGCTTTCCACCCTGGAAATCCAAAACCTCACCAGAAAAAAAAAAAAAAAATTGAAATTTCGCCCAAAAGAAAATTTCTGATTTTTCTAAACTCAAATCCACTGATGACTGCTGAAATTCCCCGAATTCAGATCCAGAGAGTAATCAGAATCCTCCGGAAGATTCCGCCGCTCAGAAATTGCGCCGCGGCGCAACTCAAAACCCACGGCGAAGCTCGACCTCCAGTGGCCGCAATCGGAACAACGCCGAATTGAAGAGAGAGAGTGGGGCGCGAGAGTTTGAAAAATCTGGGGTTGGAAATGTGAGGAGGAGGAAAGCGAGAGTCTTTGGAAGATTAGAGAGAAGAAGGTTGAGAGGAGGGGGAGAGAGAGGCGCCTCTTTTTGGTTCTTCTTCTTCTTCCTCGGCTCTCTCTTTCCTCTCCCTTCCAGGCTTTTGAATTTCAATTTTGGGAATATTGGACTGTGGATTTGGGGTGGGGAGATGATCCGAAGAGGAAGAGATTGAAAAGATCTAAAATCCAGATCGAAATAGGCAATAAAGGTGGCCCGATCGAGCTGATATTTTAGCAAAATCAACCTTTGCTGCATTGGGAAGGGCGAATTGGGAAGAAGTGATATATGGTGGTTTAGGAATCTGTTCATTTGAGTGTGAAGGAAATCAGCGCCCCCACCCCTCTTTACAGATAGGTTCATATTTAAATAAACTGGTATATGGATCTTTGATCTCATATAACCAAGAAAATTATTGATCAATTCGGACAAATTTAAATTATTTAATGGTGAAGTTCATGTTCATTCATAGATCTAAACTATAAACAACTTGTAAGGCTATAAAGATTATACTGAGCTATGAATTTCAAACTTCACAGCACAGAAATTAATCGTTTCAACGATTAATTGTGTTGCCCAGAGATTAATGAAAAAGAGAAAATATTGAAGAAGATATTTCTACTCTTGTTTGGTTTAAACGCAGAAGAAGACGAATAGTTTGTTGGGCAACTCTCCCAAACGATGTTATTCATTCTGTTAGCTGATGTGGTTAATATTTTAATTACGGTCCACATGTCTTAAAGTTATTGGTTTGGACCACTATGTCAGTAGTGTCAGGTGGTGGTCCAAGACCATCTAATAATTTCTCGTACCATGATTAGCCGGGGCTGCAATCACTGCCAATGCCACAGGTTGGTGGACTTCCTCATCAGTCTCAGAAAGAGTGAGATCTCTAGAACACTAAATTGTTAGCATCAACGCAAGGAGGAGAAATGAGGAAAAGTTGCGAAAGTGGAAGGATGACATGCAAGTGGTGTCATAAATTTGTGATTCCATGAAATCTTGTTTGACATTCTTTCATTATGTTAATTCATCACAATAAAAGGATATAAATCCATATACTGCAAATATATAATTTAATTGGACCAAGATTTAAAAGGAAATAAATTATATAGAGCATGAGAATCATTATACCGTAATCAAGAAAAAAGATTAGTTTAAATTGCATCTAATATAGAAGATCAATTTTGAAATTAAAATGAATTTTGTCCATATTAAGCAGATTAGTGTTATTCCTGAATATATTAATAGAGGCTTTAAGAGTAAGTTAAGTTAGATAAAAATGAACGGTCAGTGATTGTTTAACTATTTTAGCCCATGGACATCATGATGTATAAATAGTGCCGCTGCTTTTACTAAGGTTTTAATCGTACATAAATGGCCATTCAAAACGTGAATGGTTAGTAAAGTTGAAGACATTTTCCCCGATCTAATTGGTTTCCCATTTAGGATCTGTTTTCCACAATTTATAAAACGTGATAAGTTTCCTTTGTTAATTAGAAATTAGTTTTCCTAGTCCTATTAGAAGAAGAGTTTGTTCTTTACTTCTTTATTTAAGTACTAGTCTAAGGGTAGAAGCCTTCATTCCGCACATATAGCTCACACAGTCGGAGAGACTTCTGAAAGATAAGATAATGACAACAATGGAGGATCATATTGCTAGAGCAGAGAAATTTGAAAAGAAAGCAAATAAGAAGCTTCATGGATGGAGAGTTTTTGGTTCCAATGCAGCTGCAACATGTTTTGACAAAGCTGCACGCTTGTATAAGGAAATTGCGGAACTATATGAATCCCAAGAGAATATTGAGAAGGCTATTGAGTTCTTCGAAAAGGCATCTGAGCTCCCTTTAAATGAAGAATTATCAAGTTCCGTGAACCAGTGCTATGAGAAAGCCGCTCAACTTGCTGCTCAGATTGAGCAATATCCCAAGGCCATTGAAATCTACGAAAATATGGCGAGTTACTCGCTCAGCCACAGCTTGCTCAAGCACAAAGTTAAGGGGCATCTTTTCAAGGCCGGAATATGCAGGCTCTGCAGAGGAGATGACGCTGCAGTTGCAATGACCAAGCAATACGCGGATTTATATCCAAGTTTTCGTGATACATGGCAGTGCAAATCCCTTGAGGATATAGCAGTTTCAGTTGATAAACGTGACCTTACCATGTTCCGTCATGTGGTGAAGGAATTCGAAGTATGACACCACTGGATTCATGGACAACCAATTTGCTGCGGAGAGTGGAGGAGAAACTGAAAGTTTCGAAGTCCGTGAGAACGCGACGGCCAACCAAGGCGTTGGACTTGAAACCCAGCTCCACCACTACATTTGGTGATAGAGGGAAGCAAAGGAAGATGTGCACCGGCTTGGAAAGATCCCGGACAACTATAGGGGGCACGTCAACGGTGGCAGGAAGTAAACTCTTCCCGTCTAGCTCAAGGATCAAAACCGGTGTTGATACAAGCAAGGAGGAGATCAGGAATATGAAAGAGATGCCTCTGACGAATTGGCCGTTCCTCGGAAAGACCTTCAGACGAGCCTTCTTAGAGGCCAAATGTCCTCAATAAGGGACTTACCTTCAAAAGAAGCTTGCATGTGATGTGTATAGTATTCTTTCTAATGTCACCTAAACCTTTCCTTTGATGTTCGTATAATCATATGGGTTTGTAAAGTGCGGCTCAATGTTTATGAGTTAAAATTTAATCTTAAGCAATGAATCTGATAACAAGACTTTTTCTATTGACTAAAGTGCAACATATCATTCTTCGTGATCATAATAACAACTCATTGCCAACTACACCACGAATTTAATTGGCGTGAAGAATTTAGGATACTGTTTCCTCCGGAGAGCTGGATCCAATAAGTTGTAGCTTGATATATTTTGTGTTCCATCTAAAATATGAAAATGCCTTCTGCATTTGCTTTGGCAATTTGTTTTTGGTGTCTGAACAACAAGTGAAATGAATCTTGTTACAATTCAAAAATGGAATCTGCCCTGTTATGCTTACTTTTGTTGTCAATGCAATCCGACTGGTGCTCTAATAGTTGATCATCAACTTGGCCAAAGCGTTGAAGTTCATTGGAGTTACAACCCAAGTCCTTCTCAAGTTCTCTCTGTGTCATCATCGATCCCCCTTGCTTCCTCATCATTATTCCATCTTCCGGACTCTGCATTATATTCAGCAAAACATAGTGACCATGTACTATTACTGCCCTGTTCCTTCATTTGATCTACCTATTTACTAATTATTTGATAGCTTTTTGTGCAAACCTGTAAAGTATTAAATTCATACTAAATTGTACTTCATAATTGAGTGGATGCAAAAGGCACATCTTTAATTTTCCAGTTGTGTTTGATTAAGTATTTACTTGAAATATATATTTCTGTGTGTGTATGAGATACATAATTGGATTTCTCATACTTCTCACTAGGCATCACCATTGGTGTTATTCCATTTTATCTTCAAAATAATGAAATTCCCACCTCGATCATTGGATACATTAGCCAGAGACTGTAACCATCCCTTCTTTAAACCTATGATAATGCATTTCTCTCCATGGATAATGAATTAGACTCTTTTAAGACTTTTGTCTCAGCTAGTTTTGGAGGGCAGAACTGTCTCACATGACACCACCCACTGTCCCCCAGGATTCATGTCCTGCTTTGAATTGGGACGTGGAAAGTCATGCCTTTGCAGTAAGTCATGTTAGAGTTTAGTCAAATAGTTCATTTGCAAGGTCAAATTTGGTTTGAACGGTTAAGGAAAGTTCAAGATTTTTTCTTGTTTCAGTCTTTCCTTTTCCCCACTAGGGTTACGTCTTGCCGTTGACTATTAGGATGGGTTTTGTACGTTCTTTATACCCTAGAAAGTCTCCATTCAGCAGCTAGAGCACCGAAACTCGGACTTTGCAAGGTGAAATAGTATAGTTCCAGTCAATTTGGCTTTTGAATGGTTTTCGAAAGTTTAAGTCTTTTCCAAAATTCAGTCTTTTCCTTTTCCCAGTAGGATAAGGACTTGATTAGTTCCTTTGTTAATTAGAAGTTACAAGATTTCCTATTACTATCAGAACGGTTTGCTCTTTTTGTATAAATACCCGTTCATTCTCAATATATAGCACAGAAACTCAGAAACATAAGATATTACAATAATGAATGATCATATTCCCATAGCGGAGAAATTGATAAAGAAAGCAAACAAGAAGTTGGATGGTTGGGGACTTATCGGTTCCAAACACAAAGATGTTGCCAAACTCTTGGATCAAGCTGCCAGCTCTTACAAACTCGCCAAATCCTGGCACAAAGCTAGAGAAACATATATCAATTTGGCAATACATCATTTGAAGACCAAAGCCAAACTTGAAGATGTTGTGCCGAAGCGGCAAATGAGTCTCACACACACAGATCCAATAATGCCGATACTCCCCTCAATTTAGCCACCCGGTGGAGAACGGGTATGAGGTTTTAATACAAAAGGCCTCGGCATTAGTGTGTGTGGTACTATTCTTATAACTCAAGGATGACTCTTCACCTTTCTGATGTAGGATTCCAAATGGCTCTAATCTAAGCCACACTTTTCCAACAGAAGCCGCTGCCACAGCTTTTGTTGATGTTGCACATTGCTACGATATAACATCTGTTGATGAGGCCATTGATTGTCTAGAGCAAGGAGTCGATTACCTTTGTGAAATCGGAAGGCTTAACCCGGCTACAACATGCTCTGAGAAAGCTACACAACTACACAAGGAAATTGCGGAGCTATATGAATCCGAAAAGAACATTGTGAAGGCTGCGACATATTATCAGAAAGCGGCACAACTATATTATAAGGAAATTGTGGAGCGACGTGAATCCGAAAAGAACATGGAGAAGGCTATGCACTTCTTCGAAAGTCAGCCGAGCTATTCCAAAACAAAGAACTAACAGTCTCTGCCAACCACTGTTATCAAAAAGCTGCTCAGCTTGCTGCACAGATTGAGCAATATTCCATGGCCATCGAAATTTTTGAAAAAATTGCTACTCGTTCGCTCAGCCACAGCTTGCTCATGGACGAAGCTCAGAGGTATCTCTTCAACGCCGGAATATGCCGGCTCTGCCAAGGAGATGATGTTGTTGCAATGGACATGTCAGTTATGCGATACGTGGACATGTACCCAAATTTTCCTGATACATGGGAGTGCAAATTCTTGACCTACATTAAAGCTCCACTAGTTCAACGAGACGTTGCCAAGTTCAGTGACGCGGTGAAGACATTACCACGGCCCGATTCATGGACTACTAACTTGCTTTCTAGAGTAGAGAGAAACTGAAAGCCCCCAAGTCCGTGAGAACGCGATGGTCGACGAACAAGGTCGCAGACTTGACACCCGCCAGCTCCACCACTACGTTTGGTGACGGAGCAAAGCAAAGGGAGATGTGCACTGGCTTGCAAAGATCACAGACAACCGTAATGCGCAGGTCACCGCCGACCGGAAGTAAACTCTTGCGGTCTAGTTCAATCAAAGAGGATATCAGAAAAATGGGAGGGAGGCCGGTGAATTGGATGCTCCAAACGGGACTGACCTTCAAAGAAGCCTCTCAATGGCCAGACGGTGATTTTTGTGTAGCGATTGTCATAGTGCCATTTTAAACAAAAAACTCATTAAACTTGTAATGTGGCTACAGTGCCTTTGATGAGCAATAATGAATGTCTCGAATGGTATCACAAGTTGTTGCTTGATATACTCATATAATTTCATGATAAAACTTCATATAGGTGATGAATGTTGATAAAAAAAAACAATTTTAATCTTGAATTAAGTCTGAAAAATTATGTTTTTTTTTTTCATTAGTTCATAAAAGTTCAACATATCATTCTTCACTCTCATATATTTGAAGGATTGATAAAATTTGCAAAACTGAGTCGAGTTAGATTTTTGTAAACATATCTTGTAAATTATTCCTTAATTGCATTTACATGGTCAGATTGATGTGGACTGTGGAATGGGTTAGGAATCTTCAAGACTTAAGATTTTTATATACGTTTCCCATTAGGATTTAGTTTTCCCTATCCCTATTAATTAGAGTTACTATTTATATAATTAAGCAGTGCTCTACGCTTGAAGTCTTCATTCTGTGGAGCATAGAGATCAGTGATCAAAAGCTATTGGAAACAATGGGTGATCTTATTGTTAGAGCAAAGGAATTGGAAAAAGAATCAGAAAAGAAACTGGGTGGATGGGGATTTTTCTATTATAGAGAACCCGAATACGAAGAGGCTGCTCATCTCTTGCATGAAGCTGCTAATTGTTACACAGCCGCCAAATGCTGGGATGAAGCTGGAGCAACATGTATCAAGTTGGCAGAATGTCATTTGAAGACTAAATTCAAGCATGAATTTGCTGCTAATTCTTATATATATGCTGCAATATGTTACCAATCTAAACAAAACATTGAGAAGGTTATCGATTCCTTGGAAAAGGCAGCGGAGCTCTTCGAAAAAGGACTAGAAACAGTGCCCGCCAACCAATGCAATCAGAATGCTGCAAAACGTTATAGGGAAATTGCAGAACGATATGAATCTAAACAAAACAGTGAGAATGCTATCGAGTACTATGAAAAGTCAGCTCAGCTTTTCGAAAAGGCACAACTACTAATGTCTGCGACCCACTGCAATCACAAAGCCGCTCAACATGCTGCTCAGGTTCAACGATACTCGAAGGCTATTAAAATTTATGAGAAAATTGCAAGTCACTCACTCAACGACAGCTTGCTTAAGTACCAAGCTAAAAGATATCTTCTTGATGCTGGAATATGTCGACTCTGCAGGGGAGATGGTCTGATTCAATCACCAAGGCATTAGAGCGATACCGGAAATTGGATCCAACTTTGTCTGAAACATCGGAGTGCCAACTCTTGGCCGGTGTTGCACCTTCATTCCAGAAAGAAGACGGTGCTAAGGTAAAGTTGTTACTCTCAATAGTTATGGGCCAAGCCTCGTATACACGCACTCCCCAAATTACCGATGATACTTTGGTCGATGCCTTTTCTTCTTCATTACCACAAAACCACTAGCTTTCGCTGCAGCTCATATAGTGGTAAACTACATAAAAATGTTGGGAAAGAATGGCTGCCTTAATACAAGGCCAATGGATAATTAGTTATCATAAGATCTAACTTTTTCTAATCTCTCGTGTGATTTGAGAATAGCAACAAATGAACAAAAGAAGACACAATATTTAACGAGGTTCGGCAACTGTGTCTACGTCCTCGGGGCAGTAGTAATACTTTGTTCCACTATATAAATAATGAGATTACAAAGCAATCTCATTTTGGTGACTAAACTTCACCAACAGTCCTGTTCCCCTGGTCAACAGCTGACCAGGGATGATTTGGTCAATGACCGTCCGATTGAGATCGGACGGTTGACAACTCTCCTCTCAGATTTCATCACTTAGCTGTCAACCGTCCGATCACATCTCAATCGGACGGTCATTGACCAAATCATCCCTGGTCAGCTGCTGACCAGGTGAACAGGATCGACTTCACCAAAGTGGTAACACACACTCTATCTCTCAAGAGGAATTTTCTTCTCACTCATCTCTCAAGTGAGGATCTCACTACTATCTCAAACTCTATTAGTTTGGAATGACTCTTGCCTTGGTTGTTTTTACTACAACCTTACATGCCTATTTATAGGTAATTGGGTTCATGGATATGACATGCAATTGGAAGCAAAGTCAAGTTTTCTTCCAAATTTGGCATGCCTAACTTCAAAGATGGCTTGCTACCTACCTTTCAAGATGGCTTGCTATCTACCTTTTTTGAATTTTCCAACCCATCCTTTCTTCATGTGGTAAATCACCACATGGATTTCCTCCTCCATTAAGGAGGGACTGCCCATCAATCTCTCCCTCACGACTTAGATGGAGGGATGCGCCAATCTTGACGCGCTTCTACAAAATTCAAACTTGTCCTTTGGTAAGGACTTCTTCATCATATCTGAACTATTTTCATCTGTATGAATCTTCTCAAGCTGTAGTTGCTTGGCTTCCAGCACATCACGTATCCAGTGATACCTCACATCAATGTGCTTTGATTTTCGAGTGAAAACTCGAATTCTTACTTAGATGAATTGCACAATGCAGAACATATTTTTGTTGCTTATGGCCTAATTTCTGTAGGAATTTCTTCATCCACAAAATTTCTTTGCAGGCTTCCATAGCTGTTATGAACTCCGCTTCTGTAGTTGACAAAGCAACACATTTTTGTAGCTTTGATTTCCATGAGACAGCTCCCCCTGAAAATGTAATCAGGTATCCTGATGTAGACTTTTTTGAGTCAACATCTCCGGCCATATCTGCATCTGTATAACCTATTAGTTCAGGCTTCCCACTTCCAAAGCATAAACCCATTTTGGAAGTACCTTTGAGATATTTAAGAATCCACTTCACAACATTCCAATGCTCTTTGCCTGGATTAGACAGAAATCTGCTGACAACATTAACCGCATGTGTTATGTCTGGTCTTGTACACACCATGCATACATCAGTCTTCCTATCGCTGAGGCATATGGAACCTTCGTCATTTCTTCCTCCTCTTTCTCACTTGTAGGACTCTGCTTTGAGCTGAGCTTAAAATGACTAGCAAGTGGAGTAGCAACTGGCTTTGCTTTCTCTATATGGAACCACTCCAATACCTTCTCGATATATTTTTCTTGTGATAACCACAACTTCCCATTCTGTCTATCACGGGTAATATTCATACCAAGAATCTGCTTTGCTGGTCCCAAGTCTTTCATAGTAAAAGACTTACTGAGCTCTTTTTTCAGTTTGCTAATCTTGTCCTACGATCAACATGTCATCAACATACAAGAGTAATATGATGAAGTCACATCCTGAGAAATTCTTCACAAATACGCAATGGTCTGAAGTTGTCCTCTGATATCCTTGCTCAATCATGAAGGAATCGAACTTCTTGTACCATTGTCGCGGCACCTGCTTTAGTCCATAAAAATTCTGTTTCAGTTTGCAGACTAGATCTTCCTTGCTTTTGACTTTAAATCCTTCTGGCTGCTCCATGTAGATTTCCTCTTCAAGGTCACCGTGAAGGAAAGCCGTCTTCAAGTCAAGTTGTTCAATCTCCAGATTTAAACTTGCAACCAAACCAAGTACCATCCGGATAGATGTCATCTTCACCATGGGCGAGAAAATTTCTTCAATGTTACATCTCGTATCTTAATTTACCGGTTTACTAGTCATTTGGACGGTAAACGACAATTATTTTTACTTTTAACTCCGTTTTGACTATTTAGGGGGTCTAAAAGTTGACTTTTTGTTTGGATCAAAATTGGAGAAAACTTTCTTCATGAAAGTTGTAGAGGACGTTAAACCGAGTTCGTAAACAAGTGACACGCTAAAATTGGAGTTTGTATGCAAAAGTTATGGGTATTTTCATGTGAGGGGTATTTTGGTCTTTTCAACTGACTCTATCTAAATAAAATCAGATTTTTTCTTCTTCTTCCCCACCCCTCACGGCAGAAACGAGAGAGAGAGAGAGAGAGAGAGAGAGAGAGAGAGAGAGAGAGAGAGAGAGAGAGAGAGAGAGAGAGAGAGAGAGAGAGAGAGAGAGAGAGAGAGAGAGAGAGAGAGAGAGAGAGATTGGGGCCGATTCGGCGGTTTCCAGCAACAAAAATGGTATCAATCTCTTCCTCTCTTCATGGGCTTTCTACCTATACAACTTTTATTACTTAATTTTACTTGTGTCCATGAATCGGAGAAGAGAATATTTGGAAATTTTTGACTATTTTCGGTTTTTCGATTAAACCATCTGGAATTTAGAGAAATTTCAAGGTATAAAGTTGTTCTCTACCTCATGAGCTTTCTTTTGAGTATGATATTGCATATAAATTTGGAGAATTTTGGAGATTGAAATCTGGTCACTATTCATAAATCGGGATTTACTGTTTTCTTAATTGTTGAGGTAGTTCTACTTGATTTCTGAATTTAGTGTAGTTGAGAAAAATGCTAGGGAGGTTGAGATGCAGCTTCTGTTAAAATTTGGTGGCCATCGGATGAACAGTAACCTAATTATGTTTTTAGCTAGTTAAATCACAAAACTGATGAAGAGATTGTATATGTGATTTTAGTGAAGATCGGAGAAGTTTGAATCGATTATGAATTTTTGAAGTTTAGAGTTTCGATTCGATTACGAAAATCCGACCATTAGATTTCGTTCCAATTCATTTTGAAATTCGTAAATCGAGGAACCGATATTGTTGGTGAAGCGTGGATAGGATTTGGTGCGATGTGAAGGCGTTAGGTTTAAAGAGGATGTTTGGAATTTTGATTTTACTTATTATAAGGTTAATTAATTAGTTATGCACGTCATTTTTATACAGGACGTGAAGAGCCTCCATTAGTAGAACATATCGAGCAAAGGCAGGATTAGCCGTACACTGTGAGTGGACTTTCGTTTTTACATAATGATGCATGCGTTTATTTATTGATCTAATGTTTTATTTAATTATTACCTTCCATTCTGAGTATATCATTTCATCTCGAAATTTAATTTCGATTTACCTCGTGCTTCTCCTTATAATTATACTTTTCAGAGATGTATTCGATTTATTTGATCTTGAATTTCGGACGCGAATTTGTTATGTTTTGATTTGAATTTCTGATTTGGTTTTTGGGGATATGATTTAATTTACGGAGATTATATTTTATCTTGATTATTACTTGAAATTATGATTTATGGTGATCTTTCGATGGCACTATATTTATTTATCATCTCCTGCGTGATTGGTGGTGCACTTGATGAGATTTTCGGATATTTATGATTTTTGGCTCTCAGAGTTAGGGGACTTTATGGACTCATGGATTTACTGGTTTTCGGATTTCTTGTGCCATAGTTTGGAGTGATTATTTATCATGCTAGCATTGAGTCCGCCCTTGCGAGCCACAATGGGCCCTAGTAAGGGTAGCCTAGTTGAGGGCGCATAGGGAGCTGCCTATGGCAATGTCCCTGAAGCCCAGTACCATATCGCTACATATAGTGGCATAGAGGTATATAACGAGAGTATGAGAGTATTGGCCTTGGAGGCTGTCACCTGAGCCTAGCCTGGGAGGCTCACTTGTACGGCTACTAATATTTCCCCTACTCTTCTTTCTTTATTTCGGGCTAGCGGGGTCTAGTCCGATAATACGATACTCAGCGGGATTGATTTACAGTTTCTAGTTTCATGATTTTAAGAAATAATTTTATAAATGTTGCATGCATAAAGAGTTTATATATTTAAAAGGGTTAAATACTGTTTACTCCTTGTACTTTTGCTTGAAAAACACTTCAGTCTCTGACCTTCTAATTTCACATGTTTAGTCCCTGTACTTCAAAATTTCAGACCAATAGGTCATTACCTTCTAAAAGTCGCGGTAAAATGTATATTATGCCCTCAGTTCTTTTTTTTTAATTAATTAATTATTTTATTTTTTTTGGAAAAGGAATTTTTTTTCCCTTTAATTTCTTTCTTTATGTTTGAAAGAAAAAAAGAATAAATAAAATAAAGAAAAAAGAATTTAAAAAAAAAAGAGAAAGGAATAAATTTATTATATAAAAAAAAAGAACTAAGGGCATAATAGATATTTCACTGCGACTTTTAGACGGCAATGACCTATTGGTCTGAAATTTTGAAGTACATGGACTAAACGTGTGAAATTAGAAGGTCAGGGACTGAAGTGTTTTATGGTCAAAAACTCAAGGACTAAATAGTATTTAACCCTATTTATAATTATGGGAAAGTATGAATCGTTATTTTATTTCTTTTGTTGTAATTATTTATTTTTGTCCACTCACGCTAACGTTTTTTTTTTTTAAAAATGCTTTCCGCTGGGCCCTTCGGTTTCCAATGCCCAGTTCACAGAGTAACGGGTCGGTCTAGACATCGAGACTAGCACCATCACAGTCATTTTCCAGCAATTGATCGTCTTTCACCAGTAGGTTATCCATTAACCTACCTTTGTATAATATTTTTTTTTATATGTAGATTGCTCTGATTACCTGGGAGTTATTATCTAAACTTATAGTATCATTACTTAAGGTCTGTGATCAGACTAATAGACTTTATTGTAATGTTATGGGTTGTTATTGAGTACCGAGTAATCGAGATCCTATTTCTCTTCTATGATTGATTGTGGGGTTGTGTGGAATTAAGGGAGCAGGGTGACTCCAGGAGTAGAAGGGTGGATTATTTTTAGGAGCGTAACTGAGATGTGCAGGTTTTAGGGTTGCCTACTTATAGGGGAGGTTTTGTCAGATTTTCAGCATAGTCTTCTTTATAAGTAGGTCCCGCAGGGCCATCTCGGATTTTGGATAAAGTTCGGGGCGGGTCCTGTCATTCAAAGTCAATTCCCTTTTTCTGATTGAAACCTTTAACGACCAGTCTTGCCTTGAATCTGGATCGTGAGCTATTCTCCTCAGTCTTCAATCTATACACCCATTTGTTTCTGAGTGCTCTCTTGCCTTTTGGTAACTCCACCAGCTCATAAGTCTGGTTCTCATGCAAGGACTTAATTTCTTCTTGTATGGCTTCCAACCACTCCTCCTTGCGGTCATCTGTCAAGGCTTCTTCATAAGACTTTGGCTCACCTCCATCTGTGAGAGTAACGAACTCATGTAGAGGGTATCTATTTGAGGGTCTGCGTTCCCTGACTGATCTTCGAGGGGTCGGTTCCTCTTCCTCATCATTAGTTCAACTGGATCATTAATCATCGGGTCATTTGCTGCATCACCGACATCTTCGATATCTCTCCGGCCATCCTGGTTTATTGGTGGAAGAACTTTATCGGGTTCATCAGATATTCTCTGGGTTGTTCATGCTTCTCGGTCTTCTGAGTATCTTTAATGTTCAGATCTTCGAAGAAGATAACATCTCTGCTTCTGACACTCTTCTTATTGACAGGATCCCACAGCCTGTACCCATATTCTTCATTTCCATATCCTAGAAATATGCATTCTTTCTACTTGCTATCGATTTTTGATCTTTCATCTTTGGAATATGAATAAATGCTTTGCAGCCAAATACCTTCAAATGATTGTATGAGACGTCATTTTCAGGTCCAAAGCTTGTTTGGCACGTCACCATTTAATGGAGCTGAGGGAGAAAGGTTGATCACATCAACCGCAGTCATTAGAGCTTCACCCCAAAAGCTCTTAGGCAGCTTAGCATGAGATAACATTGTTCTGATTCTTTCAACAATAGTTTTGTTCATCCTCTCGGCCACTCCGTTGTGCTAAGGAGTCTTTGGAATAGATCGTTCATTCCTGATTCTTTACTTTTGCAATAGTGTCTGAACGCCCCCATGTACTCTCCCCCGTAGTCGGTGCAAATGCATTTCAATGTCCTGCCTGTTTCTCGTTCAACTTTGGCATGAAATTGCTTAAATACTTCGAGCACTTGATCTTTAGTTTTCAGTGCATAGACCTATACCTTCCTGGAATGATCATCAATGAAGGTGACGAAGTATCTTGCACCTCCTAGAGTACTGGTGGTCATGGGACCACACACATCAGAATGTACAACATCCAAAACATTGGATTTCCTTGGTGCAGGAGAACGATGGAATGAAGCTCTATGTTACTTTCTAGCCAAGCAATGCGTACATGGTTTTAGAGGCATATCTTTAACATTAACACCAGTTAATACCTCTCTTTTGGCTAGAACAGTAAGTCCCTTCTGGCTGATGTGACCGAGCCGCTTGTGCCATAGCTCGACCGGTGAATCTTCTCCGAGTGTACCTGCATACCCACTACATATTTTTGCATAAGTCATGTAGAGAGTGTTCTCTCTCCTCCATCGAGCTAGAATTTCTTGACCATTACTGAGCCTCCACTTTCCACCACCAAAGACACTTGTGCATCCTTCATCATCAAGTAATCATGTGGATATCAGGTTGAGACGCATATCTGGAACGTGTCTCACATCCTTGAGAACCAAGCAATAGCCTGTGTTGGTTTCAAGGGAAATATCTCCCTTCCCACGATCTTGGACCGCTTATCATTTCCCATCCTGACATTACCAAAATTTCCAGTATTGTAGGTTGTAAAGAACTCCGTTCGTGAGGTTACATGAAATGATGCACCAGAATCGATGATCCAACATGTATCTTGAGATGTCAAATTAACATGACCCTCTCCATAAATGATCAGTACCTCTTCTTCGTATGAGGTAGTAAAAGTTGTGTCTCTGGCACCACCTTTCTCAGTCTGCTCTCTCTTGAGCCTCATACAATCCCTCTTTATATGGCCTTTTCCACCACAATGAAAACATTCGATGTCCTTCTATGGGTTGAACTTGCCTTTTGACCGATCTTTTCCTTTGCCTCGGTTGTGGAATTTTCTACTGCTTCCACGGTTGTTGGTGACGAGGGCTTCTGACTCGATCGATATTCCTTGCTCTTTCCTCCTTGCTTCTTCATTGAACATGTTGTCTTTTACAGTGCTCAGTATGAGAAGGCCTTGAGGAGCTGAGTTGATTAATGACACCACCAACGTGTCTCAGCTATCTGGCAACGAGCTTAGTAACAATTGTGCTTGCAATTCATCATTAAGCACCATCTTCATATTCGAATTGATTCACCATGCCTTGGAAGTCGCTCAAGGTGTTCCGAAACACTTTGACCATCCCTGTACTTTGTGTTCACCAACCGCCGAATGAACGAGGCTTTGTTTTGTGTGGTCTTTCTCTCATACATGGGCTCCAACTTTGTCCACATTGAGCATGCATTGGTTTCCTGTGCCACATGATGAAAAACACTTTCATCAACCCATTGACGAATTCCTGCAACAGTTTTTCTGTTTAGGATGCTCCAGTCTTTGTCAGTCTTGCCTGCTGGCTTCTCTCCACCATTTTGAAGAGGCTCGTGCATATCCTTGTAGTAAAGGATGTCTTCCATTATGGGCTTCCAAATGGAGTAATTTGATGATGTCAACTTTACCATTGCTATTGCCGATGACGACGACTCCACCATCTTGATCACCACAGAGATGCCACGAACAATGAGCGCCGGGATTTGATACCACTTTTGGGAAAGAAGGGTTGCCTTAATACAAGGCCAATGGATAATTGGTTATCCCAGGATCTAACTTTTCTCACCTCTCGTGTGATTTGCGGAATAGCAACAAATGAACAAAAGAAGACACAATATTTAAGAGGTTCGACAACTGTGCCTACGTACTCGGGGCAGTAGTAATACTCTGTTCCACTATATAAATAATGGGATTACAATGCAATCTCATTTTGGTGACTAAACTTCACCAAAGTGGTAACACACACTCTATCTCTCAAGATGAATTTTCTTCTTACTCATCTCTCAAGTAAGGATCTCACTACTATCTCAAACTCTATTAGTTTGGAATGACTCTTGCCTTGGTTGTTTTTGCTACAACCTTACATGCCTATTTATAGGCAATTGGGTTCATGGATATGACATGCAATTGGAAGAAAAGTCAAGTTTTTTTCCAAGTTTGGCATGCCTAACTTCAAAGATGGCTTGCTACCTACCTTCCAAGATGGCTTGCTATCTACCTTCTTTGAATTTTCCAACTCATGCTTTCCTCATGTGGTAAATCATCACATGGATTTTCTCCTCCATTAAGGAGGGACTGCCCATCAATCAAAAATACTCGAATTTTTGGAGGTTATTTCAATTTAATAACCGAATTTTAAAACTTTAAAAAACAAAAACTTCCTAAAGGTTTCAGTATCCTTCAATTTAGATAAAACTACCACAAATGTCACTTATGATTTTACTTTTTGATGCTTATTTCCAACTCCTGATGAGTGCATTCTCGTCCATTTCAGGCATAGTAGTCCAGGAATCAAACCCACGACTATGCTGCATTAATCTGATCGATGCCCGTATCAATGGAAATGCAACAGTAGTTGGCTTCATTTCTTCTACACAAATTACATTTCTCCGAACCATTTATTAATCAAATGAAAAGTAAACCCCGGAACTCTAACGGTAATAAATCTTTTAGCTAGAAATGAACCATATATTACAGCTGCCGTACGTTGATTACCTTTGCGATACGGACAGACCGCAAAAGAACTATAGTAATCAATGACTGACAATTTATACTCGAGCATTTGCTGTATGGCTTTCATTTCGCTGATCAAATTACTAAGAATAGAGAAGGAGAGGATCGAGAGGGTGGATAGATTCTGTTAAGTCAATAATACTTGGTACATACACGATTCAATCACTTGTCCCTTATGTTCCAATAGTGCAGTGTGCCACAAACAAAAAAAACTTGCTCAAGTATAGGGAGCTATATCATTAGATACAAACTAGTCTATGCTAGATGCGTTTTGATTCTTGGTTTCAAAATTACTTTGGTATGAAAATTGATTATTTGATTTCGCTTGATGGATAACTCTTGCATGTTTATGTTTAATGACGTACTCATAGAATATTATGAGCATGTAAGTGGGGATAAAAATAGGTATATATTTTAATCTCTAAATGGTTAATAATTGATGAACAATTCTTAGGTTCATCCCTAGGGTGAACGAGCATATTCACCTCTATTGTCGATTAACATACTTGTACTTAATAAATTTATAATCCAACGGTTCGTATCTTAAATAAGCCTTTAAAGATCATCTCTGTAAAAAATCAATCGAATCAAAAATCGTTTAATTATCTAATTGAATCAAACAAATGGATGGTTCTAACAATACTTACTACTATTATGATGAACCGTCATGTATTTCATAGAAATGAATAACTAAAAGGTCTTCAATTTGATTGGTTTTTTACAGAGCTAATCTTTGTGTTACGTTATACAACATGAATGGCCGGATTAGAAAATTATAAAGTTATTATGCCTTAATCGCAAGAGAGGGTGAATACGCTCATTCACCCAAGGGTGAACCTGAGAATTATTCATAATTGATAGAGTATAATTATGCAATGTTAATAGCGTTAATCTCTATACTTTCTCTGTTAGTTTAGTGCATTTTCTCGTTATTTACGTTGTTTATTTGTTTTATAGGTATCTTGGAGCAAAGAAAGAGAAAAGAAGCAAAAGAGGGTTTGAAAGACAAAATGGGCAAATCTGTCTGTGCAGATCAATCAATTTCGACAGATCACTAGGACCATTTCAGAACGAATTAGATGTTGATCCTATTGATAGAAAGCCTTGGATGTCTAGTTTCCATATCTTTTTACGGCTTGTCAATATCATTTTTTTAGAAGAAGTTATGGTCGATTTAGTACAAGAAGGTCAGGCTGCAGGTGAATCTGAGGTTGGACGGGAATTTATGTTTCGGGGCCCAAATCACACAGGGAATCCCGAGGACGAGCTTGTGCTTCATATTTCAGCTTAATAGGGACAAATGGCACAATGTAATGAAAACATATCTTGGGGACGCCCTAACGCGCTCATGGTATCATTATGAATATACCGAAACTGTGAAAGCCTAAAAATATACATACCCAGTTGAGATGTGATATGATTGCATCACGATGCCTAAGGACACGATCAGAATAAACATATAAATCCAATCAATAGGGTTATTAACTAATAACGAGGGGGTATTGAAAAAGCTCTTTCTCCTATGCTATGAATAAACCTTTTTTGTAAAATCTCACCTACTAATCTAAGCAGTTTCTATTTCAACACAGAACGAAAAGGACAATATACAGGAAGTTGGAATAAGTCATCAAGTTCAAGAGCCAATAGGAAAACTCCACCTAAGCACGCTAACCCTAATTCTTTTAGGTTTTCGATTTCCTACACAACAAGAAAGATGAAGGCAACCTCTAAGCATATAAAAGGAGATCAATCTGCAGCAGCTCTCTCTCTTCCTCCCCTTCTTTAGTGTTTTTTTTTTTTTTTTTGCTCTCTCCTATGTTTAACTAGTTCTTATGGGGCAACTTGAAGCCCCTACACATGAACTACAAGATGATTTGATTTTTGATTTGATTTTCTTTTAATTCAAGATGAGACTTTAGTTTACAACTTTTTCATTGATGAATGCTTGCTTGTATGCTTTGAGTGCACGCTTACTATGCATGTTAGGATTCTAATGCTTTGATTGTTTGATGCCTGTGTCAATAGTTAGACTCCTCAAACCTTCTAGAGAAGCAATTGCTAGTTTTCACTATCAAGTAAACAAAGTCCTAGGTTTAGCAAGGCGCTAAGTTTATTGTGATGCCTAGTGATCTAAAACACCGTTAGACCTTAATGATCTCTGCATGTTTAATCTAATAAGCGTACCTTTAGGTTCCATGTTAAGGAATAGCCTAGGTGTAGAGCACTTCCTGCCTAGCGTACAAAGTAAGAAAGTGTAATAGCTTGTGTTCAAGCGTACCGAGCCAACCTGAGCATCTTCATCTAGATTAATTGAATTAAGATTGAACAAATTGTATTGTGTGTGATTGTCCTCATTGATTTCAAAACCCATCTCAAAATCTGTTTTCGTTACTTTCTGTCCTCTATATTTTCATAATTATTTTATATAGTAAATGACATCCAAAAATTCTCAATTTTTTTGCTGGACGCTTTATGTGTCTAGTACGTCACTGTAAATTTTTGTATTTTTCTGACTAGTTTAGATTAGGTTTTTGATTAGATTTCAGACTGTTGTTGGCTAAGAACAGTGGTCACGTTTGTGACATTGTTTTGAATAGTTAGAACCTTAGTCTTCTGCGGGAAAGACCCTTATTTACCCTTGCTACAATTGACAATCTTAAGTGTGGATAAGGAAAATCAATAGCTTATAAATTTAGCTATCAATAATGCTTGTTTCATAGGTAGCAAAGTCTATAGGACAATAGACCAAATCAAATAATGAGAGTCGTATGCTAGGTAGGCGTTCCACACTAGTATTTGATTCTTATTTTGATCAAACTTACACATGTGATTAATGCTTAGAGTAAATTGTTGATAGGATACCGTTCTATACCATGATTGTTTGTTCTAAAGGGTCAGTAATGGTGCATTCATCTTGCTTAAGAACTTATGCATGCGTTCATGATTTTTTCTTGATTGAAACCTTTTTCATAAACTTAGGAATCGAAACCAGGATAATAAACTTGTCTTGAGCATGTTTGGTCGTGAATTTCCCAGTCTCTAACCTTTCTCCATCTAATTTTCAAAATCTATGTTCTTTAATTTTCGTTTCTTCTATTCCCTTCTCTATCTCGCCATCGTTCTCTTTTTTACATTTTTCTTTAGTTTTAGAAGTAGATTGTTCTGTGTTTTGTGTGATTAGCATGTATACCCTCAATCTTTGGCATCGATCAATCCTTAGCATTTAAATACTATATTACATGTTGTAAGGTTAAGTTGAGCGCTTAATTTTAGCTGCAATCATAAAATTAAAAAAAATAAACAATTACCTAGTTGATAATTTGACATACAATGCAAAGATATAATGACTTATGCTCTGGAAATCATATCATTGTCACTTGCCATCCATAGAAACTGATGGGAGGCCACCTTATTTTCATAACTTTATTTGAAATACTATTAGTATTTATGCATATGGTTTTTCAAAGTTTTTTAAGAGTCGAATATCCTTCAACTGCCTAGAACTTAGTTCAAACATAATAAAACATGTTGACCTTGAAATTCAACATGACTTTCCAATTCTTTCGAAAGATGTGCGCTATAAAGATGTGCGCCATAATCCCCTTCAGAGTATCTTCAGCAAGCATGGAAGCTCAACGAGTTAATTCCAGAACATGGTAAAATACATGAACGAAAGATTGTGGAACTGGAAATATGTAGGCAAGTACAAAATTTTGCTAGTTGGTATGGAAAAGTGAGTGCTTCTGGCAGTGGGTACTCAAATATATTGGAAAAGTTAATAAAGGATGCATCTTTGGCTAGACTTGCTGTCATTTTATTCAACACCATAATATCATTTTGTCAGCTAAATCTGCAAGATTCTCAATTTTAGTGCCGTTGTCTATCAACTCTATCCAACATTTTAATATTCTAGCCAGCATGACATCTTTATTTGTTTCTAACATTTTTTGTTCAAGGACATTTAGTCCATCACTTAATTTCTTTTCAGTCATACGACTAAAATCATATTCATAATCATTCTCTAAATGGCAACATTCCAAAGTGTTATGCGAAAACTTAAACACTTCATTAATATCAGTGTTAACATCGTTGACATCTAAGTCGTCTTCTAAGTACTTGCTTTGAGATTGAATCTCAAGGCGCACAAACGAAGCTTAAGGTGATTGATATAAGTTTGGAATACAACATGTACTTAGACGAAGAATGCAGCAAGTACTTAGAAGACGACTTAGATGTCAACGATGTTAACATTAATGAAGCGTTTAAATTTTTGGATAACACTTTGGAATTGTGCCATTTAGAGAATGATTCTGAATATGATTTTAGTCGTATGACTGAAAAAAATTAAGTGATGGACTAAATGTTCTTGAACAAAAAATGTTAGAAACAAATAAAGATGTCATGCTGGCTAGAAGATTAAAATGTTGGATAGATGTTAGAAACAACGGCACTAAAATTGAGAATCTTGCAGATTTAGTTGACAAAATTACAATAAAAAACCAAATTAAGTTGCTAGAACAAATTAGATGTATTTCAAAGGAAAATGGAGTTCTTGCCCATCAGCTCTTTAATGCCTTCATAAAATACAGCTTGCCTGCATGTAGTTCTAAGAGTAGCCCATCCATAGCTTGGAAGTTTATTTTTCCACCATCTCTTTCTCTTTAATGTCTTTCACATGTTTATGAGATTCTTAGTAATTTCCATATTAGTCTCGTTCTTTGGAATATGTTCTCATCACTGGCTGTACTAGCACTGCCACTTTCCTTTTTATCTTCTCGACTTCGAAGCTAATGCAGAGTAGTTTCTAACTTTTCATTCATCTCATTATAAAACTACATAGAAATATTGACAAACCAAACCAACCGATTTCGAAATGATGACTAGTTCGAACCCGAGTCAAATAGTTGGAAATCGGTTGATCAAATGGCCAAAACTGAGGTATTGGTTACTGACTTCCCATTCAACTCTGTAGTTAAGGGCGGCTTCTCTACATACTGGAGAGATTCGAAAACTAATATTGTTGTTGTTTACATTGAATATGAAACTAAAAGAAGAAGAAAAAAACATGAGGTATTGGTCGGCATTGACCAAAAATTGATCCTTAATCCAATCCAATATTTTTTCTTTGCCGGAATCCAACCCCATTTTCTCACACACACTAAACTCTCAACAAGTTTGAATTTTCTCTCTCGTCTTTAAAATTCTAATTTATTGGCGCGACTATTAAAAAGAAAAATGTCGTTTGATTTGGCAGTCAAAAACGCGTGTAAAACATTTAACAGAAATCCCCCTAGGATAAATACAGAATTGAACCATCACTCCTCAAAAAGCCTTTGCTGACCTTCCCGATAATCCGAATACCAATTTGGGTCAATTCCGGAGCCTAGGGCTTCCACTCCTACTTCTACCCACCAAATCCCAAATCCCTAATTCTAATTCTGATATTGAATTGAGGTTTCAGGTATGATATTAGAGAAATGCATAGGAGCTCAAAGATGTCGGAGGATCCAGCGAGCTCTCCGTCACGGCAAGGTCACAATCCTCTGCCTCGTCCTCACCGTCGTCGTCCTACGTGGCACAATCGGAGCCGGAAAGTTCGGCACCCCGGAGCAGGACTTCATCGAGATTCGCGACCACTTCTACTCCCGCAAGCGGGCCGAGCCCCACCGCGTCCTTGAGGAGGTCCAAACGACGTCGTCCGACGACCCCAACAACTACAACGCCTTCGACATCAACACGATCCTCAAGGACGAAGGCGAGGAGGAGAAACCCGACCCGAATAAGCCCTACACTCTCGGACCCAAGATTTCCGATTGGGACGAGCAGAGATCGAAATGGCTGAAAAAGAACCCCAATTTCCCGAATTTCATTGGGCCCAACAAGCCCAGGGTGCTTCTGGTGACTGGGTCGTCGCCAAAACCCTGCGAGAACCCGGTAGGTGATCATTATCTGTTGAAGTCTATTAAGAACAAGATTGATTATTGTAGGTTGCATGGGATTGAGGTTTTTTATAATATGGCTCTCTTGGATGCTGAAATGGCTGGGTTTTGGGCCAAGCTTCCGCTGATTCGGAAGCTGCTTTTGTCTCACCCGGAAGTTGAGTTTCTGTGGTGGATGGATAGTGATGCTATGTTTACCGATATGGCTTTCGAGTTACCTTGGGAGAGGTACAAAGATTCCAACTTTGTGATGCATGGCTGGAATGAGATGGTATATGATGACAAGAATTGGATTGGATTGAATACCGGTAGCTTTTTGTTGAGGAATTGCCAGTGGTCTTTGGACATGCTTGATGCTTGGGCGCCAATGGGGCCGAAAGGAAAGGTTAGGGATGAGGCTGGGAAGATATTGACTAGCGCACTTAAGAATAGGCCGGTGTTTGAAGCTGACGATCAGTCGGCTATGGTTTATATATTGGCTACTCAGAGGGAGAAGTGGGGTGATAAGGTTTATCTCGAGAACGCGTATTATTTACATGGTTATTGGGGCATTTTGGTTGATAGATATGAGGAAATGATTGAGAATTATCATCCTGGTTTGGGTGATCATCGTTGGCCGCTAGTTACACATTTTGTGGGTTGCAAGCCGTGTGGGAAGTTTGGAGATTACCCAGTTGAGAGATGTTTGAAGCAGATGGACAGGGCTTTTAATTTTGGTGATAATCAGGTTCTTCAAATCTATGGATTCACACACAAGTCCTTGGCTAGTAGACGAGTTAAGAGAGTTCGTAATGAAACTAGCAAGCCACTTAAGGTTAAAGATGAACTCGGGTTGCTTCATCCTGCGTTTAAGGCTGTTAAGGTATCATCTTCCTAGTCAGCAGTTTTGCTCACTCATGTGAGACATTCTACAATGTGTATGTTGTTCCTAATGCTTCCCGTCCTAGGTGTGGAGATAGTATTCTTTTGTTCCTTATAAATATTTGTTACTTGCCAAATGAAACAGAGAGATTAATTTATTGTTTTGCTCAATTTTTGTAGCTTCTGGCTATATACTTAGTTTCAATCTTCATACATGAGACCTGTTCATACTTATGTTTGTGAATTATAAGCTATGAAGTTTAGAATATGATGGATATTCCTGCATTATGCATTTACCTGTTCAGAAGACATAGGACTTGGTTTCATGGATTTTTGCTTCATCATGTAGCCAGGCAAGTGGTTTACAAACTAGTTCTTGATTTCCTGGTCACTAATCCGTTGGTGTTTTGAGTATTTGCCTGCATCACTTAGAATTAGATCGGAGATTTGTTGAACCAGGGGTGAACTAGATTCTTGACATGGGATGTATATATTTTACATGCTTGATTTTATTTCATACTGGTCGGTCGTATGATGTATTTTTGGTTAGCTGCAATGATACTTATCTGCTCACTGCTGTTTCATTTACTGCTATCAAGACTGCTATCGAGTTATTCAGTTCCATAGTGTTCGGGTCAGTAGAAGCTCGTTTTAACGCATCGGTGTGGATGCTGGTTTAGGGGACATGGTCTCATATGGAACACAATGAAAGATAGTGGCATCGGAATGACATTTGTCGGTGGTCGTTGATCATTGAATCGCAACGAGAATATTAGGTTCAAATGGGATAAATCTTTGGAAAAGAACTGTTAAGACTGCGAGTTCATGCTGTCCGAGTGTCTGGCTAGTGATATTCTTCCATCATTTTTTGGCTTTTTGATGCACTTTCACATGCGATCTTGTACGTGTATATGGTTGTCGTCATCACCATCAATCCTTTCATCTCTGCATTTGCTTTTGTGTTTCAGCATTTTTTTTAATAATTTTCTTTTATCAAATCGATCGAACAAATTGACTGCCACTTGCCTCTGTCCAATTATAATGCAGAAGATCTTAATGGCCATAAGAGAATGCTTTTGCCAATTTGTTAAACCCCTGCTCGAAGTTATTGGAAACAAAACAAACATCAAGCATGTGATTAATACACACACACTCCCAATGCATACACAAACAAGTAGATTACATATAGATGCTTATGAAAGACTGTATACATTACAAAATGCTAGCTTCGACATTATGCACACGAAATTTCAGAGATACACAAGCTTAAGATTTACAACGGCCAAAAAAGCAACCCAAGCCAAACAAGGCTTCATGAGATCACCGGCAGTCGGAACCACATCCTGAAACACCTTCAAACACCCAACCAGAGCCCCGAACATCCCCATGCACACAACGAACCCGACCCACGGAGCTCCGGCCCCAAACACGATCGGATCCCATGCCAAACTCAAGACTAACTGAGACAAATAAACTGGAAAGGCCACAGGATTCTTGTGAAACCCACCTTCCGCCCACACAAGCCAAGCCGAGAGACCCATCAAGAAACTCGAAGCCAAGCAAGTCAGACGCAAGCCCCACAGAGGCGGGAACCAGAAGGGCTTGGAGGTGGTGCGGTAGCTGTCGGTCGATCCCAAGTAAATAGTGATGAGGTGGAGAGCCACCGGGAGCGAAACCGCCACGGCTAGTGACCTTAGGCCGCGTTTGGCCATTTTCATTCTCATGTCGCGTTTGCTTGGGTAGTTGTTCTTGTTCATTGTGGCTGGGGTGCTCGTGGTGGTGTTAGGGTCGTCGGCAACCCTACGCTGCTTGAGGTTTTGGGAATCCATGTGAAACCAGAGGAGAGGAAGAGAGAAATGAGTCTGTTTGTGTTTTATGTTTTGGAGGAAATTAAGGTGGGATTATATAGAGGAGACCGAGTTTTGTGGGGGTTGTCTAAATGAAATGGACAGGTGGGCGGAGGAGGAGGTCTGGAGCGGAGGGAATGGTGAAGAACACGTGGCTGTCTGAGAGAAACAGTGTGCATGTCGGCATAGCATAGTCGGCATAACCAGTACGTACTTTGCTCCATGATTAAGCATGAATTAAATTTGGTGTTCTAATTTTTGAAGAGCCGGAGTTCTGTATGTGGAAGCTGGTTGCTACTACACGTGGTCTGGGATTGGCTTAGACCGAGAGGTGACACTGTCGCTCTGTCGCTCTGTCATAGTTTGAGACTAGATAAGATTGGATTACAAAAGCTCATGTTCATCTTCAAAATATCTGAACCGATTCACACTGAACATACTCTAGCGACTGTTTGCCGTTGGCCCAAGTCTGGAAAAGGTTTACAATTAGTCAATTACAACATTATGAAATTTGTGATCTGTTTCTTCTCAAACAGGCGTATTGACTTGCGAGATATTGATATTGCTATTCTACGACTTCCAAAATAAAATAATTGAATTGAGATTTGATATAATCATACCACAATCAAATTATTTTATATATATATAATATTATTACATCAACAATAATAATTTTTTATTTATTAGAATTACAATATGGGAGCTTCTATTCATACCTCCAAAATTGGTATTTAGACCTCTCACTTTTTTCAAGTAATAGTTGAGTTTGTCAACTCAAGTCAAATTACCAATAAAGACACAAATAAGGAAAAAAAAGAATCTCTTCTTATCTCTACGAACAATAATAGTTTTCAACATAGAAAAAACTTTATCCTCCAATGTAAACCTAAAATATATATTGCCAAATGTTATTTAACGTTGAAGTCAAAATTTTCTAAATTTGACTTTGTCTTCGTAAAGTGATAGACTTCATTGCTCATATGACTGACAATTTACAAGATCTATCACTACACTATAAAAAAAAAAAGGAAAATACAAAGACACCTCAGTTGATGAAGTCATACTCATTTTAAATGCAATCAGACATGTGAATGAGCGGCGACAAAAAGCAGTACTCCAGCACGTTTATATGACAAACGCAGCAATGAGTAGTTGCCCACAAGATCTTCCCGCACATCATTAGTGCAGAGCAATTTTATGTGGAACTATTCTATAAATATGATGAAAAATTCGACCATCTGATATAAATCTATAGAGAATGCACTAGACCCATGGTTGACTATTATAATTTCCTCCACTATCTCATACATATCTAAAACAAAAGGACCATGCATGTTCATTTCAAGCTGCTATGGAAACAAGTAGGAGAGAATCAGTTTAGGGACAATGACACCTAAATGCAATGAATATAATACTTGGAAAACATATATATACAAGATGATGAGCAAACATGGTATTGTTGCCTACGCTAACCAAGAGACGACAATTCATTAAAAAAAAATGCTAGCACCTCTGTTACTCGTATATGGAGGATGAACTTCCAAAAAAAAAAAAAAAATTTGCTGCAATTCCAAATCTTCAAAAAACTGAAGGAGATCCAACTACTGATTCTTGAAAGTATGAATAGAATCTAAAAAAAAAAAAAAAAGGTCTTTTATTGATTTTATTGGACGATGGGTATTATAGGAAAATTAGAGAGGTGTAGATAACAAATTGGTTATTTGTAAAAGTAAGTTGGAAGTCTGTTAAGTAGGGAGGTCCAAATACCAAATTTAAAGATATAAATAGAAACTCTCTTACAAAGTTAATTTTTCGTGAATCAAATTCACAACTTCCTAACTATGAAAGAGAGACTTATTTTAGTGGACTAAATAATTTTAAATAAATATCTATATATTTGCTAATTTTTAAATTTATCTCTCAAGAATTATGGGTTGTTTTTGTGAAAATGCATCCACAATAGTAATTGACTAGCAACAATTAATAAAATCATTTGCAAAATTAAAAGAAATAGCAGAGCCCAAGGGTTTTGAGCAGAGCGCGGCGGCAGAAAATTTCCAGTTGCCGTCTGTTGTTAGCCTCGGCGAGGCGTCTCGTCGTGGTTAGGAAACATTGGGCGTCTAGTTTCATCGTTGATTGGTGGTGCCAGGAGGTCGGATCAATTCCGGTTTGAGTGCAGAGCAGATCTTAGTTGGCTTGCGTGATTATTGTTCTGCAGCGAAAGCATGGTTAGGCATTCATCGGAGGTAGGTCAGTGTCGTGTTGTGGTGCGTTCTGTCTGCCCGCGTCGGGGAAGCAGATTGCAGATCGGGTTCGGGGAGGCAGATTGCAGATCGCCCTTTTTGCCAGCCTCGACTGCACTTGGACGAGTTTTCTGGTGCACGATGGGCAGATGGAAGGGCCGACCACCGAAGGTGCTACTAACGTCAGCGGTGGTGGCGGAGGTGGTGTTCTAGTGTAGCGGCTGTAGGAGTTAAGAGGAAGGAGCTCTGGTTCAGTTGGGCTTGGACTTGGAGTTGGGCATGGAGGCCTGAGTCTGAGTTTGGTTTGATTGGGCCCAAGTCTAGGGTTTGAAAGGAGGGTGTCTTGCAACCCTCACTTATTACTTAGTGGTTTGGGCGGGCCTGGCCCAGGATATGGACCTTCTTAGGTATTTTGGGGGCCGATATATTGGTCTTCAAGTGTTACTCTAGTAGGATAATGACTTTTATGGGAGTTTGTAACTATCTTGAATGTGACTGGCGTTTGGTGCAAGCTTAGCGAGATAGCTTCTAGGAGCTTCTAGAGATGTTTTTATTCTTCATTTGTAGCACAATTAAGTATAGGTAGGTGAGGGTTAGATGATTGATTTTCCTTAGGAGGCGAGGCTTTTTTTTGTATGTACTAGGTTTGCTTTTAAGCGAGCTTTATTGGACTGTAATGAGCTGCGGTGCTTGGATAGAGAGTTGGTTGTTTCCCCGTCAAAAGAAAGTGTTTGTAGTCTCTAACCATTTTACTAGCCGTTGATCTATTGCAGTCAACTTCTAATTAAAAAAAAAAGGATAGAGAGTTAGTTGTTTCCCCGTCAAAAGAAAGTGTTTGTAGTCTTTAACCATTTTACTAGCCGTTGATCTATTGTAGTCAACTTCTAATTAAAAAAAAAAGGTTGTTTTTATGTAAGGAAAAGACAAACCAGTTTTAACAAAATATACCCTATATGGAACGGAAACATGTGAAAGATGATTTTGTATCCATATACAAATTCGAACAAGATTTTAAATTTGAAATTCAAAAACCATGCAAGCAACCTTGAAGATGAGACTCATGAGAGCATGTTCACCGGACTCAATCTTGTCTGGGCTCCATGTCACTTGGTGACCCAAGTCACCAAAAAATAGAAAATGGACCTTCCACCGGGCATGGGCACCTCAACAGTAACTGACCCAAGTCAATAGCTCAGTCAACTTTGTGACTGAGCCCATGACCGCGGGCTCCAACGTGGCCGAAAACGGAAGAAGTGGACAGACGCGCCAAGGAGGGGAAGTGAGCGTCACTTTCTTGTCTGCTAGCGGGGACAGGTTGCAGTCGCGTGGCCTCCACTCGTTTGTCCGGTAGCCTTCACGTGGTGGGTGACTCGGACTAGCCGTTGGGCTACTTTTCCTTTTTGAAGCCAACGGTCCACAGATCTGGACAATTGGTTTTGAATCTGAAAGTAGATCCAACGGTTCAAATGGTGGGTGGCAAAAAAAAATTATTCTTAACTCATTAATTCAAGTCCGAATGAAGAGGAAAAAAACAAATTAATTCATTCTTAACTCACCTTGGAGCAACAACGGAACATGCTCTAACGGTAATAATTAAAAAGAAATTATAAAATTTTCTATAAATACCTCACTTCCTATTTTACCTCTCACACAAAAAAATTTCATTTTTACTTCATCCAAATTTTTTGTTGCTTCTCCTTCTCATAGCTTTCATCTTCAAAATTGTTGTTTCTAATATGAGTGTACGAGCCAAAACAAGCGTACAACCCGTAGCAGATCCAACTATTGATGGGATGAGATGGCAGTCTAAGGAAGACATTCAATTGTGCAAGTCTTGGAGAGCCGTTAGCCAAGATCCCGCAAAGGGTATGGAGTGAAGAAGAGATGATCTATGGATAGAAGTACGCGAACACTATGGCGAACATTGGGATGGATATGTCCGTTCATTGCAAGCATTTCAAGGGAGGTGGAAAAATTTGAAAATCGAACTTTATGCTTGGCATTGTGTGTTAAGGCAAGCGAAAAATTGGTACAAGAGTGGTGCGAATATGATTGATGAGGTATGAATTTGTAGTGTGATACGAATATTAATATTTATTTACATCATAGTTAGTTTATATTAAAATTTAATTACTTCATACATTTTACTTTAAATTATTAGTTAATATAGTTTGTGGATAATTATATTTTAAATAATCTATTTAATTAGTTTATATTATTAGTTGATATATTTTGTGGTTAATTATATTTTAAATAATTGATTTAATTAGTTTATATTATTAGTTGATATATTTTGTGGTTAATTATATTTTAAATAATTGATTTAATTAGTTTATATTATTAGTTGATATATTTTGTGGTTAATTATATTTTAAATAATTGATTTAATTAGTTGATACATTATACCTCATTTATATTTGTACTAATATATTTTTTTTTCAATATAAATAACATAGCAACGTCAAGCACAAGACTTGTGGAGAGTTGCAATGACCAAATCAAGAGGAAGGCAAAAAAAAGGTGATTTCATTAGTTTAGAGTGTTACGAGATTGTTAAGGGCTTTCAACAATTTTGGTGACATTCCAAGCCATAGATCTTCCACTGGAGGAGCCTCAAGGGAAAGAGCCGACCGTATTCCCATAAATCCCACACAAGAATCTGTTCCTGATGATCATGTCAACTTGGAAATAGATGCAGATGAGGTAAATGCCGATGTAACTCCAAATTCTTCGATAAGGCCTCAAGGTAGGCCTCATCATATGGCCCTTGGGCCCTAAGCCCGCCCGGCCCGGCCCGGCTCTTCCATTAGGGCGGGCCGGCCCGACCCTTTCTCAAATAGGGTAGGGTAAGAGTCATGCAAATGAAACCCGGCCCTACCCTACGGCCCGGCCCGATTGAGCCCGAAAGGGCCAAGCCTGGCCCAGCCCAGCCCTAAAATTTATATTTATATTTTTATTATTTTTCTATATTACATATTTACATAAAATGAAATAAGAAATATGTTATTTTAGAGAATGGGTGTTAGATTGAACATTTGAACCCAATTAATTTATGTAAATCTAATTTTTATATCATACACTCCAAAGAGAATGGACACTAATTTTTTTATAAATCTATATTTATATATCATACACTCTAAAGAGCAACCTCTATCAATTCAAAGAAAATGAGAAAATCAACCGTTGGATGTGATTATTACAATAAATTATGCGTGTGGTTAAAATTTAGTCAATTTCACCATAGTTTCGAACCCGATCGGATTGGTCAACCATATTCACTTGTATGTTTTCTTGGTTGACCGATGGCGTGACAACCGCAAAACGTGCTAATTTTTTTACATCACATTTTTAAATATTTCATCAATGGATGTGCGTAGATATAAGATAAAAATTTCAAATTTAATTACAAATATGTTGGTCTATACCAATTTGCCTCCTAAAGTTGTATAACTTATACATTGCATTTAAATTATTGAGGTTACCCTCCATGAGCAAAATGGGGGACGAAATGGATTTTTTAAAATGAACCGCTGGATGTTGTTTTCGTATGAATATATGTTAGTGGTAGAAATTTCAGCAATTTCCGCCTTCGGTTGGACCTCGATCTACCCGGTCAACTCAATACCCTAAATAGAACATAAAACAAATATGCTCTCAACCGGTCTTTGGCAATTCACTTTTTTTCGATCTTTCAGCTCCCACACTCTCATGGGTAGGGGGTCTACTTACGGATGTCAAAATTCCGCAACGTTTGTCTGCACATGGTGCCGCTCCCCTTAGGGAAGTTTGCTTGTGCAAAGCGTTGACCGCTACGTTGGACGCCATATTCACGGCAGATCAGCCTAATTTCTTTACACAATACCTATCAATGTTGTATAAACATATGAGAATTTTCAGATTGGTCGATTTTCATTTCAAAATTTTTGGATCGCACATAATCCTTATATGTCTTGTAATGTAGTATAACTAGTTTATTAGGCTTGTTACCCTCCATGAGCAAAATGGGGGACGAAATGAAATTTTTTAAAATGAACCGCTGGATGTTGTTTTCATAGGAATATATGTTAGCGGTAGAAATTTCAGCAATTTCCGCATTCGGTTGGACCTCGATCTACCCGGTCAACTCAATACCCTAAATAGAACATAAAACAAATAAGCTCTTAACCGGTCCTTGGCAATTCACTTTCGATCTTTCAGCTCCCACACTCTCATGGGTAGGGGGTCTACTTACGGATGTCAAAATTCCGCAACGTTTGTCCGCGCATGGTGCCGCTCCCCTTAGGGAAGTTTGCTTGTGCAAAGCGTTGACTGCTACGTTGGACGCCTTATTCACGGCAGATCGGCTTAATTACTTTACACAATACCTATCAATGTTGTATAAACATATGAGAATTTTCAGATTGGTCGATTTTCATTTCAAAATTTTTGGATCACACATAATCCTTATATGCCTTGTAATGTAGTATAACTAGTTTATTAGGCTTGTTACCCTTCATGAGCATTGTCAGATTGATCAATTTCCATTTTGAAATTTTTGGCCTGCCAGAATAAGCAATAATTTTTTTTTTTTTTCTATTTTTTAATTACGTTTCTCTTTTTTCTATAATATGCAATTTATCTCTTTCTTTGTAATTGATTTCATAAGTTTTGTTTTCTTTAATTTCTATTTTATTTGTTACACAACAATTAATATTGGAAGATTTATATAGATAGTTAATTGAATATAACCACCTTAAGTAATATTAATAAATGTTATAAGTTACAAGTATTATATGAATATAAAATATGTTCAATAAAAAACAATGAGTCTTTTATCACCAATATATACCATTAAGCCATATTTTGAGAAGAAAAAAATAATGTTTTTTTTTGTTAAACAAAATAAGGCCCTTTTCGGTCCTATTTGGCCCTATTTGAGGGCCGGCCCGACCCAGCCCTTTCGGCCCTAACAGATCGGGCTTTTCGGGCTGGTAAGGGTTAGCATATTTAAGTCCCGGCCCGACCCTACCCGGCCTTAAATTTTGTTGACTTTGACTAGGCCCGGCCCGGCCCGACCCTAAGCCCTAAAATTTAGGGTAGGGCCGGCCCTAGCCCGGCCCATGATGACCCCTACCTCAAGGAAAGAAGGCTGCCAAAGAAATTATCTGGAAAGGAAAGAAGGCATCTAATGATTTCAATCCTCATACATCCGTTGTGGAGACTATAGCAATCAACCAAACATCAATGTTGTCTGCCAAGGAAAAACGCGATGAGCAATATTCTCGACATCTCCATGACCAAGAACAACGAGATTATATACGCTTGCAAATAGATATGCGAAATGAGGCATTCAAATTTCAAGAGAGGGAAGAGCGAATTATGGAGATTGACACAAGTAATATGACGCCAACCAAAAAGAAATATTGGCAAAGAAAACAAAAAATCATAGCGGAGAGACAAGATGAAGAGGCAACTCGTGGTTTCCCACAACCTCCTTTCCCTGGTGTCTTCCCACAACCTTATTTTTCCGATGGGTACCATCCGCAACCTCCTTTCATCGGTGACTTCCCACAACCACTATTTACCGGTGGAGTCCCTTCACCACCTTTCTCTTCGGGTGAATCCACTAACCCCAACCATTTCGGTGACCCGTCCAACACAAATTGGATTCCTAATGAAGATGAGGATTAGGAAAATGTAGGAGTTATGTATTTTGAATAATTGTATTGTTATGATTCCAGTACTTGGTTTTTCACTTCTGTAACCTTAGATTGATGAAATAAAATTTTATTTGAATATGTGGGTACATTGGAAGGAAAAACACACAAACATAATTAAAAACATACAACTAGGCAGTAGCCAATTATTCAAATAGCAGATCTAGATACGCCGATTGTCTTGAACTTCCCAAAAGTGTTGAATGAGATCTTCCTGAAGGTTGGAGTGAGTGTGCTCAGATCTAATTTCTTGGTATCGATCCATCAATCCATTCAGATAATGACCATCTCTACCTATAGGATCAAAATCTCTACCAGTAGGTCCCTCCCATACCTCAGCAATCCTGGGCCTCATATTGTTATCCCCTTCATCATCATACTCCAACTCATCGTTGTTATCTTCAGGTCGTTCATCCTCGACAATCATGTTGTGTAATATAACACAAGTCAACATGATGTATCGAATGTCCTCTTTATCCCACCCACGAGCAGCTCCTTTAACAATACCAAAGCGTGACTGTAATATACCAAAACATCTTTCCACATCCTTCCTATATGACTATTGAGCCTTTGCAAGCTCGATTTCCTTGGGGCGTCGAGGATTTCTAACAGTTTTCAAGAAAGTTGCCCATCGAGGATAAATACCGTCAGCGAGATAGTAGCCTAAATTGTGAATTCTGTTATTCACTTGGAATTGGATCAGAGGTGCTCTTCCAACGGTAAGCTTATCAAACAAAGGGGACTGTGCTAGGACGTTGAGATCGTTGCATGCCCAGGGCATTCCAAAGAATGCATGCCCAGGGCATTCCAAAGAATGCATGCCAAATCCACGTGTCATAAGTGGGGCTATGTTTCCTACCACTATATTCTCCAGCCCAACCAGTAGGACAATTCTTCCATTGCCAATGCATACAGTCGATGCTGCCAATCATCCTTGGAAAACCTCTCGTCTCAGCTTTAACAAGAAGTCGTCTGAGGTCGACAGCAATAGGAGCGTGAAGGTATTTTTCCAAGTAAAAATCAACAATTCCTCGTGTAAATCGTTGAAGGGTTGCGATGGAGGTGGATTTCGCCATCCGACAATACTCAGCACATTGATCTGCCCCAGCACCGTAAGCAAGCATTCGCAAGGAAGCTGTCATCTTCTGATCCGGAAGTAATCCGACTTTCCCTGTAGCATCTGACTTTTGAACAAAGTAACGATCATATTGGCAAAGGTCAGTACATATACGTTTGAAGACATTGAGACTCATCCTGTAACGTGTTCGAAACTCCCAATCTTTGAACACTGGTCAGTCGAAAAAGTAGTCGGCCATCAAATTCTTTCCCCTTTCTTCTCTAAGTCTCTCCTCATTTGGTGCACGACCCGGATGAGAACCACACCCTCAAGTCTGGTTCCTAGATTCTTCTGCAACTGTTGCAAACACAATGGCGTTATTGTCCATCATCTCATCATCATCTTCATCCATAGACCGTCGAATTTTATTCCACAAGCTATTCATTGAAATGAAGGAAATTGAGGATATGTGTAATGCTAGAGATAAGGAAAAGGTGAAAGTTTGTTAAGCTCAGATTGTGTGTGTATGTAGTGTAAATATCATGTCTATTTGTTGAAAATTTTCATGCATATAAAAGTGTTGGTGGATTTTAACTTTTTTAAAAACAAATTGTCGGTGGTGTACATGTGATAAAAATGTCGGTGGAGTTTAAAAAAAAAGTGTCGTCGGAAAATGAGTCATCGGTGGATTTTCACTCTTTTAAAAACAAATTGTCGGTTGTATACATGTGATAAAAATGTCGGTGGAGTTAAAAAAAAATTGTGTCGTCGGAAAATGAGTCGTCGGTGGATTTTCACTATTTTAAAAACAAATTGTCGGTGGTGTACAAAAAACTCGTCGGTGGATACAACATTTTTTCTACCCAAAAAATTTTCTTTGGTTGGATTTACAAAATGTTCATCAATAGTATTTATTTACATCATACAATTCTCATTTACACTTAAAAATAAATAAAATATTCGATGAACAGTAATTGACCGGTGACCCTGACCCCAACGGGTGGAAGCAAAGGTCCAATGACAATGAATAGTGTCGTGTCTTGGTGACCCAACGGGTGAACTTACTCTGATAGCCAATTGAAGAATTGTCGACATCAATGGGGTTGGGGTTGAATATCAAGATTGGATGACTAGTATGAACGTAGGTATGGAGCCAAAAAGGATATTTTCTACTTTTGAAAACAGTGCCATAAGGCCAAAAGGATATGGGTCTATTTTGGCTACCACAAGACTGACAAAGAGCATGGGACTCGATAAATCGATAATCACGTTTTGTCACATTCTTCATGGCATGTGTTTCACGCGGGTTTGATATGGAATAATACAAGTCAATTTCTGATATATTTACATCATCTCTATGTACTCGATCGTCTTATATATACTCTTCCTTTTCTTAATTAACAATCTGTTTCCGATTGTCTTTCCTTCCTATTCCAGACGTAATTAACGGTTCGTAACGTTTCAAATTAACGGTAATCACGCTCACGAGTTAGGAACACTATATATATCAGAGAGATACCATAGGATATCGAGAAAGAAGAAGAAGAAGAAATGGAGGGAATAGAGCACAGGACGATCCGAGTGAACGGCATCAACATGCACGTGGCCGAGAAAGGTCAAGGCCCGGCGATCCTATTCCTCCACGGCTTCCCGGAGCTCTGGTACTGCTGGAGGCACCAGATGCACGCCTTGGCCTCCCTCGGCTACCGTGCCGTGGCGCCGGACCTCCGTGGCTTTGGCGACACGGACGCGCCGGCTGAGGCTTCGAGCTACACGTGCCTCCACGTGGTCGGGGATCTCATAGCGCTTTTGGACGCTGTCGCCGCCGACCAGGAGAAGGTGTTTGTGGTCGGCCACGACTGGGGTGCAGTCATCGCTTGGCACCTTTGCTTGTTTCGGCCCGACCGAGTCAAGGCTTTGGTCAACATGAGCGTCGCCTTCACTCCAAGAAATCCTCAGTACAAGCCTATTCAAGCCATAAAAGCTGTTTATGGCGGTGACTATTACATGTGCAGATTTCAGGTTCTTTTAGTATCCACTCGTGTCAAAACTCTTTCTTATATTATGCATATATTCAATGTAGTGTAGTTTCAATGTTTCATGATATGTACTGTTCATTCATATTTTAGGAAGAAGGGGACATAGAAGACGAGCTTGCCAACCTTGGTTGTGCTAGAGTCATGAAGGAATTCCTAACCAACCGGAATCCCGGTCCGCTTTTCCTGCCTAAAGGTAAAGGGTTTGGAAATACCAGCCCTGATGCTCTGATCACATTGCCGAGCTGGTTGTCTGAGGATGATATCCACTACTATGCCAGCAATTTCGAGAAGAAGGGCTTCACCGGTGCCTTGAACTACTTCCGAAACTTGGACCGGAATTGGGAACTGACTGCACCCTGGACCGGGGCTCAGATTCTAGTTCCGGTTAAGTTCATTGTGGGAGACCAAGACCTGGTTTATAATTCCATGGGCGCCAAGGATTACATACACAAAGGTGAGTTCAAGAAATATGTGCCGCTGCTGGAAGAGGTGGTTGTGATGGAAGGAGTTGCACATTTCATAAATGAAGAAAGGCCCGAGGAGATCAATCAACACATTTACGACTTCTTCAAGAAATTTGACTAGCTAATCTGTTTTTCTCATATTTATCTTTGTTAATTAGTGTTTGTTACAATTCTGTAGCTAGCTGGCTTGTAGCTTTGTTGCTTTTGTCCCGAGTTGCTTCCGTGGTATTCATTCAATAATGGTTGTAATCTTGGCACTACTATCAATGTCTTTTGCTGCCAAGATTGGATCAATAAGTGATCCATAATTTCTTTTACTGTACCTTAATTGAATTTGCACGAACGACCAATAATAATTGGATCAATAACCAATGATTCCAGTTCATACGAATTGATTAATTTCTGGGTCTTTAAAGACCTTTTTTTTTTTTTTTTTTAAATAGTTGTTGAATTCGTTAGATCAATACACAAATGCTATAGTCTACAAAAAGTTACATAAGAAATTTGGTAAAAATATTCAAAAAATTTATCTAAGCTTAAGCAAACTATTAAAAGTTCAATGAGACGCTCACAATTAAGCAAACATATACAAGAGTGAATAAATCTCACCTCCTACTGAAAATAAATCATTCAACTTGTTTTCACTTACTAATCACGCAATTGTTATACAAACAAAAAACTAGAAACGTCATAAAAGACTCATAGAAGTTTATTCAAAGGCTGTGTTTGGTACGGCTGTGCTTTTCAGAAAAGCTGGCTTCAGCTTATTTCTGAGAATAAGTGGCTGAAAAGCAAAGCTGCTGAGTGTTTGGTAAACTGGCTTTTTAGAAGTGCTGTCAGTGGCAAAAGCAGTGACGAAGTGTTTGGTAAACTAAACTGACTTGTGCTTTTTATTTGTGGAATGACCAAATTGGACATTAGAGATTATTTTGCATTAATTATTTAGTAAATGATTAATATTTTTATAAAAATCATTTTTTATAAATTATGGTTATCAAATTATTAATATTTAACAATTTTAAAAATAACTTATACAAATATAGTAATAACATTTTTAATAATTGGTTTGTAGTTCGCATTAAGTAACCAAAAAAAGACTGACATAACATATTTAAATATTCACGTTATTACGCGCACTCATCAAACTTTGAGTAATGCTATTTCTTATTGTTTCCATTTCTTGTGCACCATAACCATAATATTCTTCTTCTTGTACATCATCATCCATCTCTATCCCACCACTTGACCCATGACCTTCTCTTTCTTCACTGCGGACAAAATGTTTATCACAATCTGCATGCCTACGTATATAATTATGAAGTGTCATGGTAGCAATGACAATCTTCACTTGCTTCTCAAATGAATAACCTTGCATGTCCTTTAAAATCTTCCATTTTTTTTCCATACTCTAAATGTGCGTTCTATTACGCCTCTAAGAGAAGAATGAGCTTGGTTAAATACCTCTTTTTTATTTCTTGGTTCTTGCCTACAGTATTCTTGAAAATGTTGTCTTGGACCTCTATAGGGTCCTAAAAACCCATTCATTTAAGGATATCCCGAATCAACAACATAATATTTTCCTGTTAAATAAAGAAATATCAAAATTTTAACAAAACTTCATTCAAAGCATCATAAAATTTATCTAAAAATAACTATAATTAATTAAATTACCAGGTGGAGGTTTAGGAAAATTCATTTCGAGATTTCGAAGAACCGATAGAAATACTCTTGTATCATGAGCTGACATTTCCCATCCTGCACACGCAAAGATAAATTGCATATCGAAATTACATGCCGTCATAACATTTTGGGTTGGTAATCCTTTTCTACCAATGAACGGTATTTGATATTGAGGAGCTATTGAAGCGGGAATATGCACACCATCGATAGCCCCTATACAATCCTGTAAATAATGATGTTAATTGTCATTTGGCTCACACAAGTAATTAAATTGTTAAATAATATACAAGTAATTGTATCACAAATACCTTAAAATGAGGCATGTATCTGATATCCCTCATTATCTCCGGTGCAACACCATCAAATTCATTCTCCAACGGCTTGATTATTTCTTTACTTAGTTCACACAACTGATCTAGTGCTTCTCCAAAATATCTACAAACGGTTTCACCCGAATGTTGAAATCGTTCTCTCACTGACCTATTTCCACATTCTTGTCCTAGGTAGTACAATAGCATTCCCACTACTTTAATATGACTTGTTCTGTTTGAACCCAACACCCCAAATTTAACTTCCAAATCACTACACAGACGATAAAATACTTCCTTTTGCATTCTAAAGGCATTGTAACACCGACTCTCATGACCTCCTAATACTTCCATGATCCACTTATTACCTGTTTGAGAGGATACCATGCAAGGAGTTTTATGAACATAGTTCATGTAGTAATGTTGAATGAGCAGAGCATTAAGTTGTACACTTCGTAAGAATATCTCCTCCTCAACTTCATCTACTTCCGAATTGTTCATATTTGAATCCAAAAACCTGCAAATTTAAATGTCTAAATTTGTAAATGACTGACTAACAAAAAGTAATCCACATAATCATTAACAAGAAATAATGAACAAAATAATATGAGTATTTTTATAATGCAACCAATGAATATCCACATGATGAAATACTTGTAATAAAATGTTGAAAGAAACACAAACATAAAACCTCAAACATAACATAAGTTTATTTTTCGTTCATCTCAAATTTCAGCCACTCCAACTTCAAATTAGAATCGTCCATAGTGCAATACATCTCTCTCTTTTATGAACTTAAAAACAGTCGAGTGGCAAAAAACCACAACCTACTACCCTGCTCAGCTCCAGGCAATGAGCTGACATCCTTCATCACTTCCTTAATACCGGTGTCTCCACATTCTTCTAGATTTTTATTGATCATGGAAGTTGCTGTACTTCTACTCTCAATTGCCTCATACATTCGATCAATTTGTTTACCCAAATAAGCAGCACCTCCAACCTTTTCTTTTTTTGGCATTTCCCCTTTACCTTTTTGAGCTCTTGTATCATTTCTTTTTCTTTTGGGGCGAGTGGTTGCCAAAAGATCATTGTCTTCAGAGTCACCACTATCTTCAATGTTCTCCTTATTGTCACCTTGCTGTGGACTTGCATGGATAGGTAGTGCAAAGGATGGTGCATATGCATACTTACCAGTGGCTGAAATACCCATGAACATCTTATCCAACTTGTCTTCAAATTCGGGTGCAATTCATTTTTTCATTAACTTTGCATAATCCTTGTTTATCTGGACAAAAAAACAAATTGTTGAAAAAACAATGTTAGAGGCACATGTAATATCTAAAATGAAATAAAAATGTTACTAAAAATAATAAAATTGATTTACATACCTCAATTTTGATACGCCACCACTCATCGGACGCATCTATGGTTTGACGCATCTGATCCCACCCAAGACCGGTCTCTTTCCCCTTCAATTCTTTCCATAATTTCCAATGATCTTTGAGGGAATCCCATTTATTTTTCAATTGTTTTCTAGTATATTCTTTTGTGGTTTCTTTAGTGAAATTACTTATTATATTCTCTCATCCCACCGTATTAAAATGAGTATGCGGACGATTATTGTTATCCACCTCCTTGATACATAAGTCACAAAATACATCTATTAAAACGTCGTTCCAAACAGCTGACTCTTTTGCCATCTAGCACAGATAAAAAGCATCATAAATGCTAGGAAGATAACACACCAATATGGAAAATCAAACACAACATCAAAAAATTAAAAAACACAAAAAATTATAAACAATCATATAATTTTAATTTCTAGTTTCAAAAATTTTTTATGCATACAATTTATCACTACAATTTCAATCAAAAAACACAAAATAATATAGACAATTATATAATTTTAATTTCTGGTTTCAAAATATTTTTATGCATACAATTTATCACTACAATTTATCCTCATCCCCTGCTTCTCCCAAATTTCTCCCAAATTGACCGACCCAATTTATCAAATTTTTTTATGCATTCAAATACAAACTCATATTCATAAAATCATCATCATCATCACTCCGATTCATGAACCACAAAAATCTTCATCATCATCATCATCACTCTGATTCATTAACCAAAAAAAACAACCTCACATTCATTCATATACAAATACAAACTCAGATTCATAAAATCATCATCACCCTAAACCCGATTCATGAACCAAACAAATCATCATCATCATCATCATCACTCTGATTCTTAACCAAAAAAAACAACCTCATATTCATTCATATACAAATCATGTATACATACTCAGATTCTTCAAAAATGTCATATTCATGTATAATCACAGCAAGAACAGAACCTGTGATGAGGACCGACAGATGGGTATCGATCTGGCTTCTAGCTTCTGTGGGAGCGGCGCTGGGGAGCGGGCGATAGGGAGCGGCGATAGGGAGCGGAGACGGGGAACGGCGACAGGCAGCGGGCGACGGGGATCGATCTGTGGGAGCGGCGACGAGGAGCGATCTGTGGGAGCGGCGACGAGGAGCGATCTGTGGGAGCGGCGACGAGGAGCGATCTGTAGGAGCGGCGACGAGGAGCGGGCGACGGGGATTGATTTGTGGGACCGGCGACAGGGAGCAGCGACAGGGAGCGGCGACGGGGGAGAGATTGGGGAAGCAGGGGTAGGGTGCGGCTGTGATGAGGACCGGACGATGCGGTGATGGAGAGTAGCGACTGTGTGGTGCGACTGTGATGAGGGAGAGAGATGGGGAAGCAGGGGTAGGGTGATGAGGGAGAGAGATGGGGTCGGGTGCGGCTCTGATGAGGGAGAGAGATGAGGAACAATAATGAAGGAGAGAGATGCCGATAGGGTTGGTTAGAGCTGAAATTGTTTTACATTTGAAGGGCAATTTTCGGGATTTTGAAACTTTCATTAATCTACAGTAACAATGTTCCATGGCTTCTGGCTTCTGGAAGCAGAAGAATGCAGCTTCTGCTTATCTAAGGAAGCCACAGCAGCTTTTATAAAAAGCTGACAGAAGCTCAGTTACCAAACAGTGAGAACCCTCTGGGCTTATAAACACAGGAGCTGAAAAGCTCCCCCAAACACAGTCAAACTCACACATGCTTAGAACCCTAGCTAGAAAAGAAAAAGTAAACAATAACCAACTCCTTCCCTTCGAGTTGGAGCTTGTACCAGCATCTAAATAATTCAACTTTGATCAACATGTTCTTCTTGACTGCCCTTTTCTTCTCACTGGCATTATCAGGCTTTAAAGCCTTTTTCTTTTCACCATAAGGCAGTTTATTCTTGTTGCCGGCTGATCTGCCTCGCTTCCTCTTCACAGGACCAGTATTAGCCTTATCTTTTGTGCCACCAGAACCAAACCTAAACTCTCAAGCTCCAAGTTCAGGTTCCTCTTACCTACTGCCAAACTCAGCTTCAGCTTCTTCGAAGAAATGGTCACTCCATCATCCGCCCGAGATCGGCGTTTACCAGTAATCCTTTCTAGTACCATTGTTGCCTCCTGCATCTCACGTACAACACCTGCCGACATGGTTTAAGCAGCAGAAAAGCCGAATTGTGCAAAAGTTGTTCTAGTATCTGTTTAGGAATGGAAGTGCGAAAGACTAGGGTTTGGCCATTGACTGAAACCCTAGCCCTCATAGCTGCGTTGACTCCACTACAGCTTGCAATACCATAACTTAATGCCGCCAAAACCCCACCCAACTGCAACGTTCCAGTCTCAGGTGTTGGGATCACCATCTGTGTACCCAAAACATGTGTCACCAAGCCACATATAGCACAGCGACCAATTATCATATCTGAACTTGCAGAGGAACTCAACTTCATCTTCCATCCAATACCATCGTTTAAAGAACAAAGGTTCAGGGATCTCAACCCTAATCTAGAGTTTTTAAACCCATCTTCAGGGCTTGTCGATCTCTTGAAAGTCTCTAAGTGTGTATCTGATCATTGTCATTACTCTTTCAGATCGAAAACCAGGAGGGATCCCTTGAACGGTGATCCAGTATGATGCCATGATGAGAGGCACTTGCTCCACTGGAGTAACGCCATTGTAACAGGCCACAGTCACCGGAGCATGATTATACCCCCATGGTGCACCCTCTAGATTCGAACTTGGTCTGTAGGGTCCGACAGTGTGAAAAAGACCCTTTGTTCCTCTACCTCCTCAACCTGCCGAGTACCATTGACTCGCCATGCATTGTGGAACATCCCCAGATACGATCGGACCTTATATTCTTGAGCAGTGTGAAGTTTGCCCACCAAAAACACATCCAAATATTCTCATACCCTTCCCCTATGTTGGTCGCAAATCAACCTACCTCTTCCCCTTAGCGATGGAGAGAGAGGAAGCGAGTCGAGCAGTCATAACATCAACAGAATTCACTGTAGCGTTGAAGAATGCAGGAAAACCGTAACCATAATTTTGAGAGAGAAAGAGAGGCGGCTTCTAACTTTTATTATTAAAAGACCTGATTTGTATTAGTTAGTAGAAAATACACTAATTATTCTATATAAATCCGCACCTGATATTTAAATTGTAATATCGTTGCAATTTATTCTTTTTATAGGTATATAATTTTCTTTTGGTGTTGCATTTCTTCTAGCTTATTTTTTTTGGGTAATACTTTACAACAGATTATCATACAAAAAAATTAGATTTATATGAAATTTCAAAAATTTAAACTATTAGCAATTACAGCACTTTGGACAAATACTTAGTTGTACATAAGGAGAAATTTTAATGTGACAGTGTAATCCAAAGAAGTAACTTATTCTAGTCATCCCAAGATCACAAGACCCTATATTAAAAATTATTTATGAACTGCATACTCAATTAAGTATAAAGTATGGTATCAACATTGTACCCCTTAATATCTTGTTTTAATCTTGCCTAGATTTTGGGACATTTTTTGTGTGTACCCAAACAGTAAAAGTCAGTAAGGACACAATTAGAGTAAATGTAATTAAGGTTTCCTCCAACATTTCATACATAGTAATCTATATCTTAGTTTGTATTCGTGGTTCCATTCTCATTCTCATATTTTCCTTATCCAAAAAGTAAAATTTACAAACCCTTTCAGTTCCATATTGTTAATTATTATCTAAATCTCATACAAATCTAAATGGCAAGTCATGTTTTGTATGTGTATGTCATTATAGCATGACCAGTCACCAAAGTTGAACTCATAAAATTGAGCAGAAACCTAGCATGTTGATTCGGTCGAACAAAGTTCATGATCTTTAAATTTCAAAAAGAAAAAAAAAAAAAAAAGTCATGATATTTCTTCGATCATCAAATGTGTGCACTCTTTATTTCCGCATTAATCCCTTTGGGCCGGTCTAACCACATTGTTTATTGGGCCTGGGCTTGATAGTCGGGCAGGCCCTTTTTGCTGCTTCTAATGTTGATCGGAGCCTCCAGCTCCAGTTGCTTCAGAGTCCATGAGCAATTCAACCATGGCGGTTAACTCGTCGCGGCGGGCGAAATCGTCGCAGCGGCACCAAATTTCCAAGCCCTGGATCCCCACACTGTTCCAAAACCCTAAGGTAGCCTCCGCCTCCGCTTTGCTGGTCTTCGATGCGGTCCTCACCGCCCTCATCATTGCCTACGTCCCTTGTAAGCCTTTTCTCTCATGTTCATATACGCCATGTGTGTATGATTATCGCTACATGATACTCTGAATGTACGGTTTTCAGATACGAAGATCGATTGGGACGCTTACATGTCTCAGGTGAGTGATCTTCTTCCCCATTTTGATTTCGGAAAATTCAAACTGGCCGTTAATTGTGTTGTAATGCTAAACAAACAGGTTAGTGGGTTTCTTGGTGGAGAAAGAGACTATAGTAACTTGAAAGGAGATACAGGGCCTCTGGTTTATCCTGCTGGTTTTTTATATGCTTACTCTGCTATTCAGTATGTTACAGGAAGCCAAGTTCTTCCAGCTCAGGTACTTCTGTTTTCTGAAAATTTAAGTTTGAATTGGAAATTGAATGATGGTAAATGCAAGATTTATGTTGTTGTGTATCTTTGTGGTTTCGTATCCGAAAGGTTTAATGTTACCCTGATTGCTGATACTTTACCTGATATGATGTTGTTCCCTAATTTCATCTGATCCTTTATATTTCTGTTTCACTGTTGCAGATTTTGTTTGGGTTTCTGTACATTATGAACTTGGGAATCATGTTTTACATCTATGTGAAGACTGATGTGGTAAGCAAAGTATTTGAGCAGAGTTCTGGAAGTTTCAAAATTTAACCTGATTTTGAAAATGCTGATGATTATCTTTGTGTGGTTGCATTGTTTGTTGATTGTTGTGCAGGTTCCATGGTGGGCTTCTGCGTTGCTTTGTCTATCAAAAAGAGTGCATTCTATTTTTGTGCTCCGACTTTTTAATGACTGTTTGGCCATGTTGCTACTGCATGCTTCATTAGCCTCATTTATTCACCAAAGGTGGCATCTGGGATTGATCATTTTCAGGTAGAATTTTCACTTGATGAAATTTATCTAGGTAAGGCGATATTTGTTTAACTTGTGCTTTCTGATCCACCTAGTGGTGCTGTTTCAATAAAGATGAATGTGCTTCTCTATGCTCCACCTCTTCTACTCCTCATGTTAAAGGTAATATTATTTTTTCTGCAGCCGTTGCTCTTTTAAAATTTGCACCTGAATTATTTGTTAAAATTGCTCAACCAGCTACACATTTTTCCAGGCTATGGATATCAGTGGAGTGATATCAGCTTTGTTTGGTGCAGCTCTTGTCCAGGTGCTTATCTTGTCCCTTTTGTTTTTAAGAGACTAAGTCTGTATAGGGATGGAATTTTCATTTATATTCAGCTTTGTAGCCTTGAGTTACATCCTTTTATTTTTTCACATTTACAGACTAGTCAACTCTTGTAATGATGAAGTTGATGTATGTGTTTTATTCCAACATTGGTAGGTGAGCTGGATTTCAAGATCCTCATTTCAAGATCATTGTTCAGTTATGCTGTTCATTTGTTAACACTTGACAGCTACTTGGTGAATGGCTCTGCAGATACTGCTGGGGTTACCTTTCATCATGTCTCATCCATTTGCATACATCTCAAGAGCCTTTAATCTTGGCCGTGTATTCATCCACTTCTGGTACATTCTTTACTCGCAACTTAATATCTGTATAAGTTATGTCATTTTTTATTTTAATTGTTTTGTGCAATTAAAGAGAAAAATAATATGCAGACTATTTTTCAGGTCTGTTAATTTCAAGTTCCTTCCTGAGCCAATATTTGTCTCCAAGGCATTTGCGATCTCTTTGCTGGTTGTACACCTTGTTTTACTTGCAGCTTTTGCTCACTATAGATGGTGCAAGTAAGTGCATTGTTTTGCTTACCTGCTTTTATTCTTGACATGTCTACGTGTGACAATCACCAAGTATGGACTATGGGCCATCATCTGAGATGCTGACTTGGAGTTAGGTCCTATAGGACCTATACTGTAATAACATGCAATTCCCTAGAATCTTGACAAACTACTGGGATTTAGAGATGATTATCGTTGTGTTGATATGTTTGGTCTTGGTCATGTGCAGGCATGAAGGAGGAGTTTTCAAATTTTTGTATTCTAGACTTGTTTCTATAAAACTCAAATTTGCTCTTACAAACACCCATTCCTACAAGGCTCTTAAGAAAGAACGTAAGTTGAGCCTCTGTGATCTGGTTTTTTCCTTTCCTTTTCTTCCTTGAACTGATGTTCAAGTGCATCTTTCAGATATTCTGACAACTATGTTCGTTGGAAATTTCATCGGCATTCTATGTGCCCGATCATTGCATTATCAATTCTACTCTTGGTAAGTTTGTTTTGATACAAGTTGACTGTGCTGGATGATATTCTGTATGAATTATGACAAGTGCTGAAAGATCTTAATACGTCTGAGTGCAGGTATTTCCACACATTACCTTATTTATTGTGGAAAACACCTTTTCCTTCATTTCTACGGTAGGCTGCTCAATCTTAAATCTTGAGTTACGTAATTTGTTGCATCATTATTACTTGATGACAGCCCTTTGCTGATTCAACTTCTTTCCTGGCAGGGTAATATTGTTTACTGGGGTGGAGCTGTGCTGGAATGTGTATCCTTCCAACCTTTACTCATCAGCATTGCTTCTTGGTCTCCACTTAGTAATACTATTTGGTCTGTGGTCTGCCCCATCCGAATATCCTTACGTGGACAAGAAAGTATCGACTCAAGACAAACACAAATGAAGCTGTATTTGTTGGGTTTATAGCGGAGGGAACTGCCGTCCTTTCTTCTTCTTCTTTTTTAAACAATGTGGTTTGGTTCTCTCAACAAAAGCAGTTCGCTCTCTTTACTCCACTTGTTCTTGTATGGATTTTAATCAGTTCTCCTCTTCTGTAGAATACAAGTCACACACTGAGGGCAATTTGACAGCAACTTTACGGGAAAAAAAAAAAAAGGGTACGGCTATTGCCACCTTACCATTTTCTTAGTTCATTATACAAATATTTGAATTATTAAAAGACTATATTATCCAAGTGCAGAATAACTAATAAGTATACTAATTTTCTAAAATCTAAATTTGTAAGCTAAATATAAATACATAACAAATTAATTAAATACAAAAATTACCTAATTTCTCATTAAATAAAATATTAATATAAGTCTTCATTTTCTCCACCCAAATTTGAATTTATTATTATTTTTCAGTTTTTTTGTTGCCTTCTCATGGTTAATTCATTTTAAAATTCACAAAACCGTTAGTGTTAACTTCATCAAAATATTTGCAATACTCTTTGTGAACACCAAAAGTAAAAATTCAAAACACGAAAAAAAAATCAATATCTTTTTCATTGTTCATTGTTGTTAACTTACTAATTTTTGACAGTGATTGAAATAGACAAACATCGAAACTGAAAGAAAATTTTTTGAAAAATGGAAGCAAATCATATTATGATTTTATTAGGAAACTTTAATAGATTTTAGTTTTTAGTGGTGTAAATTAAATGATAGATTTTCATTAAAAAAATCTTCTTTTTTTTTTTTTGAATTTGTCATATGAGGATATTCTTGGAAACAGAAATGGGTTAGATAAGTAAATTTTATAATTGAAATTAAAATATAGGGTTTAATGAGAAAGTATGGTGAACAAAGAAAATAGTAGGGTGGCAATAGACGCACCCAAAAGAAATCGACCTCTTTTTGTTATTCCATGACAAGGTTAAACTTGAACATGCATACAAATTGGTTATTCTTCTTTCCCAAAATCATAGTTAATACCTTAATTTAGCCGTCTTCTATAATTTGATTTTAAATAAATTAGCTAAAATCAGTGAAGATATAGGACAGGCTTTGATGTAGGATCAGGATGCAAATCATTTATTGTTTCCTCGACAAGATGCTATTTTGATTGGATTTCAGAGAAGAAGAAAGATCATTATGAGTTTATTGATTTTCATTAATCGTAATCACAAGGACCCTATCTAAAAATGCAATTTTGATTTCACTTATAAAAATGAGATATCTTCCTGTCTTTGTTTTTGGTAAGCAATATCACTTTGATTGTTTTTTTTATTCTTGCAGTATTCTTTAGTAAATTTGCAAACCGCCTTCGTAAAAAAGAAAATTACAGAAGAAGATAAAATTAATAGCGAGGATATTAGCCGTGGCCTGGATATGGAACTGGGGCATCTAACTATGATGAATGCGTTAACTATGAATATGATGCCGGACATACACCGATTTTATGTGGCAATGTAGCTAGAAATCAGCGAAATCCGAATTGGAACGTCTCGGGGGTCACTCTTCCCTGTTCAGTACATTTGTTTTCATTCCTTCTAGTCCTCAACGAGAATGATTAGTACAGATTCTGCAACCACTACAAAATATGTTAGCACTTGGATAGGGTTCCGGAATATTGAAAGTTGCTTATGAACCGGTTGTTAATTTTTCTTGAAAACTAACATTTTTATTAAACCAATAATTCTGTCAATTATTTGGAAGCATAGGCTGATCGATGACACTTGAATTACGACACAATTCATTTCCTTTTTGGGTATAAAGCTCAAGGCAAAATTTGAGGGAAATATGTAAAGAATCTTAACTCTATAATTAATTATTCGCATTATAAATAATTAAATATCAACGATCATGCATGATGAAAAGATTATAGTCTAGTTATCCGCAGTTTCCTTGCTAAGCCTTCAACATTAATACTTCCCACAAAACTTATATAAAGAGCCAAAACCCTATATCCAAAATCCCCAGAGTTTCTGCATACTTTTGTCTCTTGTAATTGATCATTTACTATAATGTGTTCCATTGCAATGGATGTTCCTACTGTGAACTTGGCTAGCAAAGCCTATGTTACTTTTTTGGCAGGCAACAAAGACTATGTGAAGGGAGTTGTGGGTTTGGCCAAGGGCTTGAGAAAGGCCAAATCCCAATACCCACTTGTTGTGGCGGTGCTTCCAGATGTCCCAGAGGAGCACCGGAAGATTCTCGAGTCTCAGGGCTGCATTGTCCGGGACATCGAGCCTGTGTACCCACCGGAAAATCACCAAGCCGAGTTTGCCATGGCATATTATGTCATCAACTATTCAAAGCTTCGGATTTTCAATGTACGTATATGTCGTTCCATAGATATCCAATTGATTTTCCAAAGTAACATGCAGTATATATGGTGCTTTCTTGTGATCTGCATTCAATGGTAAATGTCCATCTATGATCTAGGGTTTTGTAAGGGATAGATCCATCCAGCATGTTTTATTAGGGTTCTCTACTTAGTCAACCCTAGTAAGCAGCTTCATTATTTTTATGCATGATTACTCTAAGACTAAGATAAGAGTAAAGGCTAGGGCATGTCAATGGATGCGTTGTAGTAAAACATTGTAAATTAGTTGATTAAGATGATCTCATCGAGTACGTTGTATGTTATTCTGTTTCTGTTTTTAAAAGTCAAGTTGTTTGTTATGTCAAAATCTCCCTTTATATATATTTATGTAATATAGATTTATCTGTCACTGATCGATGTTTCTGCGTCTGGTATGACCAATATCTGTTTAGTTTGTGGAGTATAGCAAGCTGATATACTTGGACGGAGACATACAAGTCTTTGACAACATTGATCACCTCTTTCACCTCCCAGATGGGTATTTCTATGCTGTCATGGATTGTTTCTGTGAAAAAACATGGAGTCACACTCCTCAAAGTAAGATCGGATATTGCCAACAATGTCCGGAAAAGGTTCAGTGGCCTGCTGAGTTAGGATCTCCACCCGCACCTTACTTCAACGCTGGCATGTTCGTCTATGAGCCTAAGCTCTCCACTTACAATAACCTATTGACATTCCTCAAAAATACTCCTCCTACTCCTTTTGCTGAGCAAGTATGTCGTAATAAGAAAATATTCTTATTTTTCGTTTTTCTATTACTACTTTGAGAGTTCAGTTACTCAGACGTAATTAATTCATTTATGTTTGCAGGACTTGTTGAACTTCTTCTTTAGGGATGTCTACAAGCCTATCCCTTCAGAGTACAACTTCATTCTTGCCATGTTATGGCGACATCCTGAGAATGTAAAGATTGATGCTCTGAAAGTTGTTCACTATTGTGCTGCGGTGAGTTGTGTTGGACATGTACAATGATAGAACGGTTAGAACCATCCATTTTAGTCGCTGTCATCACACTAGCTAATCCCTCTTATTGAATAGGGATCAAAGCCATGGAGGTATACAGGAGAGGAAGAGAACATGGAAAGAGAAGACATAAAGATGCTGGTGAAGAAGTGGTGGGACATTTACGATGACAGGTCGTTGGATTTGAAGAAGGTCCCGGTTGCTAGCTTGTTAGATCCGGTGATTGATAGTGAAGAAAGAAGTGCTCCTTCGGCTGCCTAGTGTTTTTTTTTTTTTTTTCAGGCCATGCCAGGAGCTAATGTTTATTTCTAAGGAAACTTATAATTATTAAGAGTCACAAAGAAAAGTCTTGTGTTTGTTTTTCATGAGAAGCTTTTGCTGATGAAAATGTCATTAGCGAGTGTGTCCAATTTTATTTTATTTTTATGAGAGATTTTTGAAATTTTGAGATGAACTAGTTGTTGGCAATAATGTATCCCTTATTTAAGGAAATCCAGATTATGTGTCTGGTCCAAACTTTAGGTTATTTGACCTAGTGGTAATATGGTTATAGAAGGATTTAGAATCCTATTCAATATAGAATTACTTTCCTTATATGTTCAGATTCTATGCATTATAATCCTCTATATAAAGAGGCCCCTATTATCAATGAGAATACACAGTGAATTCCTCTCAATTTCAGTTTCTCTACAACACGTTATCAGCATAAAGCCCTAACCCTGAAACACATAGCCAAAACCCTAATTCTCAATCCCAAGATCCTCAGCATCCTCGCGACATCCCTACAGCATCCTCGTGGCCTCGCGACATCCCCGCATCGGCCCCACAACAGTCCTCACGGCATCTCTGCAGCGTCCTCGCGGTATCCTTACAGCGACCCTACAGTATCCCTACACTGCCAAGCCAACAACTTTTCCGGCCAAGATTTCTGGGATCTTTTCGAGGTAAACTTTTCTAAAATTTCCCGTTTTTGAAGTTTTTCAATTTCTTCTTCTTTTCTCGGGGACTTGCAAACTCCCTTCTTCTACCCCCCTTTCTTCATCATAGGGGAGACCTAATTAAGCCGAACTGTGGGGGGGTTCATGCTCACTCCAAGCTTGGAGCTTGTTTAGATCTCCAAACTTAGAGTTTGTAGAGAATTTATGATCGACCACTTACGTTATTGTTTCGATCTAATCCAATATCACTTGGAATTGAATTTCTTGAAAGCGATTACGCTAAGAAATTTCTAATTTCTTGGAAGCGACTACACTCATAATTTTTATATGTTTTCGTGGTAGCCTTTTACGCTCCGAAACTAACCCTAATTTCTTGTTCTCTTTCAGGATGAGTAACCTGAACAAACTGGACTTCGCTCCATTGAGAACAACTGGCTCTGGATATCACAAGTGGGTTCGTGATGTTCGCCAATATCTCAAGGCCGATGGAATCCTGGATACGATTCTCGAGCCTAGGCAGGACGTGCTAACTGTTGAGCAAGCTCAAGCTTTGGAAGCAAATAGAGCAGCCTTATAGGCAAATAAGGCGAAAGCCATCATCCTAATGACTCGTCATATGGATGATTCGCTCCAGTACGAGTATATGAATGAAGAAGACCCCAGAAGGTTGTGGGTCTCACTCAAAGAAAGATTTGGCAACGTCCGTGACTCCTTTTTTCCTGAACTAGAAGTGAGATGGCATAGCCTCCGCTTATGTGATTTCAAGTCAGTTCTTGACTGCAACTCGGAAGCACTTCGCATTAAATCCTTAATGGAATTCTGTGGTAAAGAGATCACAAATGCTGACGAATCACAAGGTTTCATGGGCTCATTAGAGTTATGAATGTCGCGAAAAGCATGACAACATCCTTGTGTGTCTGGCCCAAACTCTAGGTTACTTGACCTAGTGGTAATAGGGTTATATAATGAATTAGAATCCTATTCAATGTAGAATTACTTTGCTTGTATGTTCATATTCTATGCATTGTAATCCTCTATATAAAAAGGCCCATATTATCAATGAGAATACACAGCGAATTCCTCTCAATTTCAGTTTCTCTACAACATCCCTGTATTTTTTTTTTTTTTTTACAGGAGTCTCTTTTTGACCGATATTCACATCCTTTTTATTTATTTTCTTTTTTTCAGTTTTTGCTAATGAATAGTTCACATAAAAAGGTGCAACACTTTTTATATATTAGGTTTCGGTCCAAAGCCCAGTCCTTATTTGCCTTGGACCAAGGCCCTTGGTCAAGAGAAGTTCTAGACGACGGAGGAGGAGAGACAATGGTTTTAAACGAAGAAGAAGAAGAATGAGGAGAAGAAGAGATGTTGGTTTTAGCATTTTGACATTTGATATCTGCCTTTTTTTGTTAAATGCAATATAGAATTTTAATTCAAGATATTGAATTAGAGTCCGCCTAGGTTGTGAAGTTGAGTAATAAGAATGACAAGCATATTAAAATTCGAAGGGAACAAAATTACAGGATAAGAGACCGAAAATCAATTTGGTTTCCGTGTTCACTACATTAAGCTCTCACTTTGGTCTCTACTTGTTTCTCCAGTAGCTTCCCACATAATTTTTTTTTTGAAATATAATAATGATTTGATGTCTTTTCAAATTTTCTCACACTTTTTTTATTTTTATATATTTCTGGAGCAAAAAATCAAACACTAATCTATACTGACTAATGAGCTCGTCCGTGTGAAGCAAATCTTTTTAGACAAGATGCTTTGATCTTTTCATCCGTGAAATCCTACAAGCACTGCAACGAGATTGGAGGAGATGGATAAATGAAGAGCTCCTAAATTCAAGAAAAGAGAAGGATAACATATCACTAATAATTTGTAATAAAATAGAAAAGACATATTCGACAAATAATGAGAGGCATTGAAATGTCTTTTCTTATCTCTTTCTTGTTTGACTTGCATCCCATTTTCTTCTCAAAGAAATAACTAGAACTGAATTAGTTGGGTGTGTCCAAATTAGGGGTGGGCAAAAGTAGCCGAAAACCGAAAAAAACCGCACCGAAACCGCAACCGAGGTCGAAAAAACCGAACCGGAGAAAAAACAAAACCGAAGGGCAAAAACTGAACCGGACCGAATCTGTGCGGTTCGGTTTTCGGTTTCGGCCGAACCGAAACTGAACCGAACCGAGAACCGAACCTGAATGAAACGGCGTCGTTTTGGGATCAGGTGCTTACCTTATACGGCGTCGTTTTGAAGACGGAGAAACCCTAAGTCAGAAGGTCAAGTGGTCAACCATTCAGCCACACAGCCAGTCGCCCAGTCCGCCTCACTTTCCCTCAGTCCCTCTTCGAGACTTCGACTCTTCGTCTTCGAGTCTTCAGTCTTCATCTCTTCGACCCATCCAGCCAATCGTTCACTCAGCCAGTCCGCCACTCCGCCTCCGCCTCACTTTCCCTCAGTCCCTCTTCTACTCTTCTAGCCTCTCTCTTCGAGACTTCGACTCTTCGTCTTCGAGTCTTCAGTCTTCATCTCTTCGACCCATCCAGCCAATCGTTCATTCAGCCCGAGTGTCCGAGATCCAGTCACCGTCGAGTCCTCGCCGGCGCCCTGGCGTCCTCGCCGGCGCCCCTCGCGTCCTCGCTGTCGCCCTCGGAGCCCCTTGCAATCTCACAATCTCGCATCCTCTCTGTCGCCGTCAAGTCGTAGTGATCGAGTCGTCTTCGTCGCCCTCGAGTCATCGTCGTCGCCCCTTAGAACTCGAGACCCCGAGTGCCCAAGTCATCACTCATTAGTGCCTCGCCGTCGCCCTCGGAGGCCGAGACCCTGAGTGCCCAAGTCATCACTCATCAGTGCCTCGCTGTGGCCGTCACGTCCTCTTCGTTAGTTCGTTGCCCTCGAGTCCTCATCGGAGCCCTCGAGTCCTCGTCGGAGCCCTGGCGTCCTCGCCGTCGAGTCATAGTCGTCGCGTCCTTGTCTTTGCCCTCGCGTCCTCGCCGTCGCCCCGTCACTGAGGCCCCCAACGAAATCGGAGCAGTCACAGACTCACAGCCTCGCCCTCACTACCTCGCCGGAAATCTTCTCTTCTAATCCGGTAAGCATCTTCAGTGATTTCATAATTAGTTTGATGGTTTCCTCTTTCTGAGTTTCTGTGATGGAACTCCCAAATTGGTTTCCAATTTCTGTGATTTGAAGTGCTTAGTGCAGGTGGTTTGAAGTGTGAAATGTGAAGAACAAATGTGCAGGTGATTTCCGCTTAGTTTGATTTAGGTGATTAATTGTTAATAGATTGAAGCAGTTTCTGATTTGAAGCAGTTTTGAATTTTGATACTTTGATGTGCATTGTGAATTGGTGATTAATTGTTAATAGATTGAAGCAGTTTCTGATTTGAAGCAGTTTTGAATTTTGATACTTTGATGTGCATTGTGAATTGGTGATTAATTGTTAATAGATTGAATAGATTGAATGATTGTATAATGGAATTAATGATTTAATGATTATTTGTGAATTGGTGATTAATTGTTAATAGATTGAAGCAGTTTCTGATTTGAAGCAGTTTTGACTATTTTTTATGCAGTGAGCTAATTGCAACTCATTGAATTTGAATAGGAGTGATTAGTATCAAACATTATGAGGAGGCAATCTAAATCTGCTGCTACTAGTATCGGTGGTAATTTGAAATCAACCTCTTCATCTCAGGTATCAATTTTGTTCTTTTTAGTGCTATGAGATTTGGAACTGCAGTTTTGTGTTTTTGTTTGTTACCGCAGTTTATGTGTTTGTTTGTTACTGCAGTTTATGTTTTTGTTTCTTACTGTTGTTTGGGTTCTATTTTGCAGATGCTCGTTAGTGTTGGTGAATCTAGTTCTACAACACCAAAACCTCCCCATAAAGAAACTTCTGCTGCAACTCCAGAAGTTCAAGGAACTCAAGAAAGACAAGCAACCGAGCTTGAAGATGATGGAAGTGTGGAAAGCATCCTTGAGGCATTGAAACAAAAAGAAAGGTCAGATATTTGGAATCATTTTGAGAGGAATGTGGTGGATGGTAGAATTAATTGTAAATGTAATTATTGCGGAAAAGAATACTATGCTGATCCTAGGAAGAATGGTACAACATCCCTTCTAAATCATATGGATAAGTGTTTAAAGTATCCCCCTAATATTGAGATGTTGAAAGCTAAAAGGCAAAAGATTTTATGTTTTAAGAAATCAACTACTGAGTTGTGTACTGTAGATTGCACTCAAGAAGAGCTATCTATGTTATGTGTGGAGTACATAATATTAGATGAGTTACCATTTTCTCATGTGGAGGGAGAGGGGTTTAGGCGTTTTATGAGTAGAGCTCTTCCTTATTGGAGAATTCCTTCCCGTAAGACAATAGCAAAAGATGTCCTTAAGCTTTATTTAGGGGAAAAGAAAAAATTGAAGGATAAATTGAGTAGATATAGGTTGTCTCTTACAACCGATACATGGACTTCTATTCAAAATATTAATTATATGGTTCTCACTGCACATTTTATTGATGATAATTGGGTGTTGCATAAAAGAATTTTAAACTTTTGTGTGATTCCAAATCATAAGGGAGAGGCTATAGGTAAGCTATTGGAGGATTGTTTGTTGGAATGGGGTATAGAGAAGATTCTCACATTCATCGTTGATAATGCTTCGTCAAATGATGTTGCATTAAAGGAGTTGATTAAGAGAATAGGTGATTGGGGTGTCCCTAATGCAGTGTTGCATGGAGGGAAGAATTTGCATGTGCGGTGTGTGGCCCATATTCTTAACTTGATTGTCCATGATGGGTTGAGTGTGATGAAGCTATTTATTGGTGCCATTCGTAATGCAGTGAGGTATGTTCGATCCTCCCCACAAAAGCTTGATTTTTTCAAGGAATGTGTTGAAAAGGTGAAACTTGAGTGCAAAGGGCTTGTGATTTTGGATGTCCCTACTAGGTGGAATTCCATATTCTTGATGTTAGAACGGGCTTTGAAATTCCAAAAAGCTTTTGATAGAATGGTGGATGAAGATGGGGGTAATTTTTGTGCCAAGGGTGAAAAGCCAAAAGAAGGGCCACCGACAAGTGTTGATTGGGAGTATGGGGGACAATTTCTGGATTTCTTGAGACCATTTTATGAAATCACTTTGAAGGTATGTTGTTCTAATTCTCCTACCGTTCATAATACTTTTGATGATTTACTCTCTATTTATGGTCTCTTGCAAGAACAAAAGAATCCATGCTTGTGTGGGATTGCATCACCCATGCAAGACAAGTTTCAAAAGTATTGGGGTAGTTTTGAGAGGTTAAATCACTATATATTCATTGCTATTGTTCTTGATCCACGTCATAAACTTGAGAAAGTTGTTGACTATTTTGAGATTCTAGATGGGGATATGGATGAAAATGTAGAAGCTAACACACAAAGTGTGAAAGATCTCTTGTATGAGCTTTACAAGGTATATGAGGAAGATGGAAGGGAAAGTGGTGTTATTGGTGTTAGTCGTCCTCAAGTATCAAGTGAGGGGATCTCTTCTTCAAGTAAGAGTCTAACGGATTTAGAAAAGAGATTGAAAGAGAAGGAGCAAAGGAGAAGAGCAAAGAAAGCCGAGATAGTCAACAATGATGTGGATAGGTATCTTGGAGATCCTATTGAAGGAGATGGTGAAGATTTTGACTTGTTGGATTGGTGGAGGGTGAATGGAGTTTGTAAATATCCTAAATTGGCCCCCATTGCAAAGGATATTCTAGCTATTCCAGTGTCAACCATAGCTTCGGAATCTTCCTTTAGCACGGGCGGGAGAATTATTGATCCATACCGTAGCTCCTTAAGTCCTAGAATGGTAGAGGCATTAATATGTACACAAAATTGGCTTAGGAGTGAAAATGTGTATCTACATCATATGCCTACTATTGAGGAGATGGAGTTGTGTGAAGAAGCGGAAAGAGATAATTGTTTCTATTTTCTTAGTTAAAGTTTTTTGGATTAATGAAGTAATATTTATGTTATATATGATTGTATGTGTTTCGTTTCTAATGTTTATCTTTTTGTGATTCTCTTATGTCAATGTAGAGTTACTTAAGATGCCATGTGGAGCAGCAGTGGGAAGTAGTCAGAGTGGTATGTTACCTCCAAAGTCGAACACTTCATCGTTCCAAGCTTGAGATCATGCCCTACTGCCCTCCTTCATATGTTGATGGTTGTGATTCATTCTTGTGGCGTTGATGACTTGATGGACTTTATAAACTTTGGACTAAACTTTGGACTCCAAATTGATCGAAAAAGAGAATTTGAAATTTGAAATTTTTGTGGCGCTCCTCTTAGCTCTTAGACTTTTCAACAAACTAAAATGCCGATATAAGCCTCCCATCATAAATATAATTCCAAACCCATTGAAAAAAATCACTTTTGCAGACAATGGCATAGTAGTAACTTCACCCTCATAATCAAATCTCAAATCTTTACTGGAAATATAAACCAGAAGCTGCATCAAAATTCATTTCTCAATATTTCAAAGGCACAATCTTGGGCTCTCGGCATTGTAGCTACTCAGACCTCACAAGCAAGGCGATCTCTCTCAAACTCTCAGATATGGTAATGGCAACCCCCCAATTTTCTTTTCGCTTTGTTTTTGATTTTCTAATTTCGTGCAATTAAGCCCTTAGGGTTCCTAAATTCCAATTCAGATTTCAATTTAAAGGTTCCCCATTTAGATTAAGCCTTTAGATTTGTTCTAGCTTCGCATTTCCACGAGTTTGGATTTCAATTGCACACAGTCTGAAACTCGAATTAGTTTTGGCCCTAATTGTTCATACGACATGTCGTTAGGGAAACTCGTTCGGTGTGTAATTTTCTCTGCTGTGAATTGGTTTTCTTTGCAGGACGGGCACGATTCGGAAGATTCGAAGCAGAGCACTGCTGATATGTCTGCTTTTGTGAGTGCCCATTTGCTCAGAATCTTGTGTTAGAAATTTAGAGAATATTGGGCATTATTGTTTTCTGTGGTTTTTCTGATCGTGATTTTTGTGCATTTCTTGTGTGAATTGTGATTGTGCAGGTGCAAAATCTGCTTCAACAGATGGTGAGTTACAGTAACTTAGAGCTTGTCTTTGGTCAAGTATGGGGATTTAACTATTTAACTTATAAAATTTCTGTTCATTTATGCAGCAAACTAGGTTCCAATCGATGTCCGACAACATTGTTACAAAGAATATCCTTTTCTCTGATTCTTCAAGTTATAAGCAATCATCTTTGCATGCTACGGTGTGCATTGCCGAACTTGTTTCACTAGTTTTATGAATATTTGTGGTTAATCTAAAACGAGATAGTTTAGGAATGGTTATTGGAAGTGCTTAAAATTGTCATTGAACTGCCACCATAGGAAGATCTGTTCGTAATTTCATATCATGTATGTGTGTGGTTTCTGGTTTAGGCTGCCACTTCAGATAATTGGATCTTAATGGAATTGAAACTTCAGTATCTGTTTCATATCGGTGTAATGGTTAGAATGAAATAGTTCTTTTGTTTTTCTTAACTGCAATGCACTTGATGAGATGGGAAACCGCATTAATGAATTGGAACGTAGCATCGGTGACCTAAGAACAGAGATGGGAATCGAAGGCTCTCCATCTCCCGCCCCCCAGTCCAAGTCTGATGAAGATGGAGGGAAGCAAGATGAAGGTTCAGCATGAAACTAGTTATAATCCATGCTCTTTTGGATTATCAATCAACATTGTGTATGCTTCACATTGGATTTAGTAGTTTTTGTTTTTGATGTCATTTTTCTTGTATGAGATTGTGTAAAAGCTGGAGTTTCTACGAGATGATCCGAACCCCAGCTGGTCGTGATGTAGCTATTAGGATGTTGGTGATCTATCATTCAAAATCAGTCATTTTGAGACGATTTCTTGCCAATTGATTGTTTCTGTAGCTACTGGCCCTCTTTTGAGCCCGACTTATAAAAATATTCTGCTCAAGTGTTTTCACTGTTGTGTATTTTGAATTGCTGAGATGGCTTGGTTGCTGGAAAAACTTTCTGACACCCAAAATGCTAAATGTTACTACTGATAAAACACCTAAAAGGACACCAGGTTCATGAACAAGAAATTTCACTGCTAAAGTGAAAGCAAATTAAGGATCATCCCCTTATTTTGAAAACTTCAAAGGCAAACCTGCATATTTTCATTTATGTAAAGTATGAAACTGTATTTGAGATACAGATAGGACATAAACACACTATGAACACCAGAACTGAGAATTCACACGATGATCAAAGGCATGAACATCTGTGTAACATTCTAAACTAGCTTCATTAACTACGGCAGCGAGTGATGGCACTGCAGCCACGGCTGTAGGGGTTCGCCTGTGCGCCGGGCTTGCAGTTGTAGTAGGAAGCACCCCTCTGAGAGCATGGCACAGTGTTCCTCTGCAGAGCTCCATAGCTGATGTACTTAGTGGTGGCCAAGATACGCCTGTTGATCTCCGAGTCCATCTCAAACTCATCTTCAGCCATGCACTCTGCAATGGAACCCTGGCAGCGGGCCTTGGCTGGAATGAAGTTCAACCCGTGATCGCTGCCATTGCTTGCATCGATGAACACGGCTGTGAAGAACAAGCAGAAGGTCAAGAAGAGAATAATGGAAGAGGACTTTGCCATTTGCTTCTGCTATGCCTTGTTGTTTTTCTCTTTTGGCAAATAGAGGAGTGGGTCGGCAAACCTTGTTTTAAAGTAGTCGACTATCCGTCTTGGACTTGGTCTTTAATAACAAGGCTAAGTGAATAAGCTAAGCTGTGAATGGACGAAAAGCTATTTTAATGGAATTGGAAGCTCATTTCTTCAAACAAACCTGATTACTTTAATGACTCTCACCAAATTCAAACTTGCTCCAATTGCTGGAAGGAAAGCTGGAATTGGATGAATCCGTGACCTCCTCAAAACCTACCAAGAAAATGAAATGAACCACTTAGTGGAATATAAATATATAATTGGATGCAAATTGTGTGCCTTACGCAATCCTTAATATCAAAAGGAGTAGTAGTAGTAGAAACAGACCTATCACATACCATATAAAATTCCAATTATAAAGTCGGTACGTAACAAATCATTGAAACTGATATTCTCTTTGACTTCATGCATCCAGCACTACAACAGCTTTGAGCCGCTTAAGCAGATTTCAAACTACGACCTAAGTTAGACGTGTATCCATTGTCAATGTCATACAAGATCTGGACATTTTCAGAGTTGAAACGTTTATATGAACTACTATTTTCCGAGAATAAATGGCTGTTGTTGAAGTTCAAGAAAAATAAATGGCTATAATCAAGAAATTTGATTATATATAACTACGAATGAGTACAATGTGAACGGTGTATCTGGTGAAGTATGTATTAGTAATACAAATAATCCCAAGGGGTGATGTTGAGGATGTGACAGATGCATTCTACTCGAAACAAATATTACAAAGTGGGGACGCACTAATTTTCTATCTTTCAAGTTTGCTAAGCAATGCTTCTACTGGAGGCAGCTCCTGCAAAATTTGTTGCCAGTCAGGCATGCCCTGCAAAGATTTGGGAGTACATAACAGATTGTTAGCAGTTGAGGGGTTTATATGAGAGGAATCAAATTGGCAGTTGGTCACTTACTTTCCCTGATCTTCGAACCCGACCATCTAGGCGCAGTATAATGTAGACATCCTCACCAGGAGTGACTCCTTCAGACTTCTGCTGATCCCTTATCCAACTAAACAAATATGGGAGACCATTAGCCATGGAAATCGAACGATGTACAATATAAGCAATCAAACACTTATTGTTATTTCAAATGATAAACTGATGGCAAACAAGTGTGTAGACAATACAGGGAAGCATATTACCTTTCCCATTCCTCAGGGGATACAATCTCGGCCTTGAATCGAATTTCAGCTTTTAATTTTGACTTTGCAGTTATAGACTGAGTTCGTTTCTCGAAATCTTCCTACCATGGAGCCATCAGATATAGTGTGTTATAATGAAATACCATATTGATAACTTAAATCTTTCTCAGAACATGCATCTAGTTGTGGAAGAATGCCGACAGCAAGATAAATGAACATGAGAGTCTCATTACCCCAATAGAAGGCAGAGCAGCGGCTGCCTTTGCAGGGGTGCCAAAGCCTTTCTTCTCTGCTTGAGGTGCCCTAACTTCACCCCAGATAACAGGAACTAAAAGAACACCCCTTAGGAGGAGATCCGTTCGGAACCTCGCCGCCTGCTGCATACTTGAAGAAACCGTCTCCTTCTTCCCTGCTAAAATGACCTAAATCCAAGACTTTATAAGATCGTTGGCATATTCCAGATGACGATACACAGATGTAGAGAATAAATGCAACTGCACCAATTGTATATATACATAGACAAATTCCAGATAATAGACAAAAAAGTAAAGTATTGGTACATACAGGTCTAACAGTGTCCCGCAACTGCACAAGTTCAACAACCCTATTGGTGGAGAGGCGCAATGGCAGCCTTGATAGACTTTCATTACGAGATATTTGTGCAAGTTGTTCCTCTTCCTTCTTGTTTTCCCATAAAAACAATGCCACAAGAACTGTAAAACCTGTAGTTTACTGATTCAAAAGCTTAGTCATGTTAAAAAGCAATTTACATAAGTTCATTGTTCACTCAATATGTATTAATTTCCATTCAATTGATAGAAGAACATACCACCCAAAATCTTAAAATTAATACGTGGAAAGATCTATTTGATACTTGTTCTCATATTAAGAATTGTATCTAAACAATGTAGGATAACCCTCTAGAATAAGGATATCTAGCCAACACTTTTGTACCAAGAAAAGAGGGGGAAATTATACTTTAAGTACGCAAATAAAAGCACTAAATGTTACCTCCAACATTAATAGCAACATTCCCAGCAGTTTCCAAGAGATCAGGAGCACCATCACCACCTGCAAATGCACGGAATAGCCTAGGTACAGTGAAGAACGTCGAGATTCCTGCAGCTGCAGAGAAAGCCACATAAAAGAATCTCCTAACCCCACGGAATGGTGCTTGGACTTCACTAATAAGTTTCAGATCTCTCCTAAAACTGTAACCTATGTCTTCTCCACCTATTCTAGCCTGTAAAAATAAGACACAATTGTTAATTAAGATCTCCAACAATGGTAGAAATTACAAAGGGAGTGAAATGGTCGAAATTACGAAGGGAGTGAAACAACCAAATAATGAAGCATCTATAGCGTCCAAAGGATATAAAACAATGTACATTCGAGTCTGCTACTCAAAGTATTGATGTTTGATTGTGTTAGTTTAGGGACAAACCTCTTCTTGCAATTCCTTATACTCAGGCAACGCTCGAAAAGAGGCCAAGTCAGGATCATTCAAAATTGTGCCAAATTTGAGGTTATATTCTCTTAAGCACGTACGTAGACAATCAGCAGCTTTCCTTCCTTCCCCTCTTCCTCAAATAGTGAACAAAAAACAATATCCATCAGCCTAGCTAACAAATAGTCTTAGGTAAATTCAAGTTTCATAGTAAACAGAACGAAAAATACTTGGGGAAATTTAGATTGAGGCCTTTAGGATATGCAATCTAGACAAGTAGTCTTATCAGAGAATACAAATCAATAAGAAAAATCTGAAATTCATACCTGTAGGCGTGACAGCAAGCTTTATTATAAAGAGCTGCTTGGGCCTCTATAGGATTGGGATCTAAATTGAGTGCCGTTTCAAACTGAACCAAAGCATCTTTAACCTGAATCATACAACGAAAGCAGAACTTCATTTACCAAAACAGGATTTCTAAGCACATAAACCATATTACAAATGCAAAGACATGATCTTTCTGCTTTGCTATACTCAAATAACCAAAATTTCAAACACACCCAACTAACATAAACATGAACTTTGCTCAGCCAAAGTGAAAATGGCATTGATTAGTTAATTTGTAAACTACAAAGATATGAACTTTCTGTTTTGGCATACTCAAACAACCAAAATTGAAAATGGCAAAATTAATAGGGCCAAAAGGGTATCACACCCGTCCTTTGGAAAAAAGCTGGAGGCCCAAGTTGACACAGGACTCGGCGGTTTCTGTATTGGCTTCAGGGAACTGAGAAGTTGAAGAAGAAGAGCAAGGAATTAGAGAGATGTGATGGGCAAGTTTCTTGTGTACTTGGAAAAAGGTAAGGGTGGTGGTTCTGGCGGGAAGCCATGGCCTTGTTGTTGATGTTGTTATTGGGTTTGAGGAGAAGCAGAGACATTGCCGGTGCAGAGCCTGAGCAGCCATAGCCATTGAGCCACTTCACCAACTCACCGTTAACAGATTATCAGGATGGTGGCCGAATCGGCTGTGACTACGGCACAGACAGCACACAAGATCTCAACCGTCAGTGATACGGGTAAGATCATGCCTCTGACTCGTAAGGAAAGAAGAATTGGGCCGGTCCAATCTTTGGGGTAAAACTGGGCTGTTAATAATCACCATGGAAATGTTTTACCTGCTCTGACTAGATAACAGAGTCAATTTCACAACAAACAATGCAGCGGGCTAAACATTGATCAACCCTATTAACTCAGCTGACTTCATTGATCACATTTGGTAAATGTAAACCAAACGATCCAAACCAACTACAAATCCATTACTAGTGACATTAAATCGCCCCGTTATTACGGCCACAAATATTAGGACTTATTTGAGGCTAACAACTACTTTTCTATATTATAATAATTCTTCATTTGGAGTTAAATAATATACTCGATTTAGAATTTCAAGTTCAACACACAAAATTAGGTCTAAATTGAATAAATGATCAAGAGCCCAGTAACTAATTATCGTGTGAAACCAAAAAAGTTAATCAAATTTTTTTTTTTGGGATTGATGGTGGACTGTAACAGACCCGAAGAAAATAAAAACTATGTTATAAGTTTATAAACACTACTTTCCTAAGTCTATATAATTTAGGAAAGTAAGTTTTTACCTTTCGTAAGTTATAACAGTCAAATCATCAATGATGATATTGATAACTTGCTCCATGAACATCTCAGTTTTTAAACTACACTTAATATATATATATATATATATATATATAGCACAACTATATTAACTTCATGGTACAGATGGGACCAGCCATCAAAGTTGGCCTTCATCTGCAAACAATTAATATAATAAGCGGATCATCATCTGGCATGGGCGAGAATTTCATAAGCAGATTCAAGTATTCAACTACCACTTTTGAAATAGTGTTAATCTATTTCTTAACTCAAGAAAGAGTACTTATTGTGTAAATTATAGAAAAAAAGATTACTAGTTTTTTATATGGTCATTTTACCTGTTACATTGGGTTTGGCTTAGAAGATACTACCAGGACTCACTCTCTGTGTGGGGAGATATGAAACAGTGAGAAGTCTTTTCTCAAATGGTAAAGTAGTGGGAAGTTTCTTTCTTCCATTGATTTATTTTTTATTTTATACTTTTATTTATTTTTTATTTTATGTATTAACATTATTGTCCTTGATAATTAATTTTATGTTAAAGTTTATTAATATTTCAAGACTATAATCGTAAAAAATAATAACATAATAATAATCATTTATAGAGAGCAAGTTCTCTTATCTTAATAATAGTATAGATAATAGAATGTGCCTACTCTTTTATATATTCTATTATTGTTGGATAAAATAGACTTTTGGCATCTACATTTCTGGAAGCCTCTTAAATGTAAAAGTTGATTCTTTTTTCCACTTTTATGATTCTATTTTAACCTTTAGATGGTCAAGTTTACTTGAAATTTTTTATGATAAAGTGGTTGAATTTATATTGATTATATTATGAGCTTCAACTTGTTTTGTACAGTATGGCCAAATGAAAATATTATTCCCAAAGAAGCGCACGGGCGGAAATAGAAGTAACCGTCCAATCTGGGAACATGTTGTGCAAAAATCACAGAGTTAATAAATAAGATAAATGAAATGATAATGTTAATTAAGGAACACTAAGAAATGTAAATATAAACCGGATTTCAAAAAGAAATGATCTTCCAAGTATGAACTTTAAAGTACGTATATATGGCCATGAGAATAACCAATGTTGGTTGGTACTGAGAGATATGCCCAAACAACTAAAGGTGATCTACCCTGGCTTCTATCTGCCCTATCCTAGTAATGTTTGAACCAACTGAGCACTTAAAAGTGTAACAAAAGAAAAAGAGTGAGCAAAAGTTAGATGACTCGACGATGGACTACTTCCAGATGACTAGCCAATTAAAGAACATGGATTCAATTGACACCAACAACCAACCCAACAAGGTCAAGTTGAAGCCATACAAGTTACTCACAGAAATAATGCCTGTCTTGTTAAATTTACCAATAATAAACCTAGCTAGAGTTTTGCATTGCCTGTGATCGAGGCCACTTTGCCTTTCTGGAATTCTAGTTCATCCATGCTGATCTCTGAATTTCAAATACAGAGAACATATTATTATCGCCTTGTCTGCACTTCCAACAGAGAATCGACCATGCTAGCTTGGGGCCTAGGTCTATTCTTCACGTCTCTGAATATTTGACAACAAACATTTTCTTTTGTCCATCACTTTTCAAAGGGCTGCTTCTATTGTGTTGCTTGGAGAATAATGATCAGCATGATCCATCAATCTACAGGGTCCATCTTGATGAAAAAAAGTGCTTTTCTTTTTGCTTTTTCTGCCTCTTTTTGTCTTGAAGCAATTGCTAGAGAACGCGCTTCATACGTATAGGGTTTTAATGGCTGGCTTTCATCGGAATGTGGACGCCTAAGTGGAGAGAGTATATAGAATAACCTGCATATATTATCACAAGGTCGATCAACTAATGCCTTTAGAATTATGACACGTAATTACCTCTTATTACATAAAACATATTCAGATTATGAAAGTTTAAGGTTGTTAACGTAGCATCCATGGAAGTAGAACTTGAAACCCTAGAAATGAAGAAGAATATGAAGCTTACCAGAAGCTAGAGAGAAAAGGCTGAAAATATCTGAATGTGATTTCCGAAAATGAATGTTAAGTCAACAATTATTACAAGCCATCTATTTATAGTAGTCAACTGAAAATGAACCCTAACTAACTTTCCTAACAGCTAATTATTACAGCTAGAAGTCACCAAGTGAATTACTCCACATCATCTAACTGATGTAATAATGCAATAGCTGCCAGCTGCTTCAGTTAGGAAAGCTAGGAATGAACTTATTATCCTATTAACACCTCCCCTCAATCTTAGTGGGGCTCATCACACTAAGATTGGTGCAGTGTTCCTTGAACACAGGGCTATGCAGTCCTTTAGTAAAAACATCAGCAGTCTACTAAGATGTGGGAACATATTGCAGCAACAAATCTCTCCCTTGAACACGTTCTCTCACAAAGTGAAAATCATTGTCGAGATGCTTAATTCTGGAGTGGAACACAAGATTTAAGCATAAGGTAATGGCTGACAGATTATCACATTTGAGTAAAGGAGGTGCAGGCACTTTAATATGAAGATCACAGAGAATGTGTCGCATCCATGAGATTTCAGCAGCAGTGTTTGCTAAAGATCTATACTCAGCCTCAGTAGAACTTCGTGACACAGATCCCTGCTTTTTGGATTGCCAAGAAACTAGACAATGTCCCAAATACACAATGAAACCAGTTGTTGATCTTCTTTGGTTTATCTCTCCTGCCCAGTCAGCATCACAATAGCCTGTAATATATGTTGGGGACTTTCCATATTTGTAAAACAATCAACAGTCAATAGTTCCTTGTAGATATCTCAATATTCTCTTTACTGAGGCAAAGTGAGCATCAGTAGGAGATGTCTGGCCTTGTAAAAGTGAGATATTGCAGTGCCCCAACAATACTTCTATAAAGTGTAGGGTTAGACAATGGTGTACCTTCATCTTTTAGCAATTGAGCATGAGGTAAGCAAGGAGTATTACAATCTCTGCAGGTTTCAAGGCCAGCTTTCAAAAGGAGTTCTCTTGCATATTTTTCTTGTGACAAAAATAGACCTTTCTCCTTATATTTGATTTCTATTCCCAGAAAGTATGACAAGGGACCAAGGTCTTTCATATCAAACACATCACTCAGTTCAGTAACAATAGATGTGATTCCAAGCTTGTCTGATCATGTTATAACAATGTCATCCACATATAAAAGCAATGCTATCACACCATCAGCAGTAACCTTAACAAATAGACTGGGATCAGAATGAGAAAATTTAAATCCTAGTAAAGGTAGGAAATTAGTGAACTTCTCATTCCAAGCACGAGGAGCTTGTTTTAAACCATACGATGATTTCTTCAAGTGACACACATAATCAGGATGTGTAGGATCAGAAAATCCCTGAGGTTGATACATGAAGACATCTTCTTTGAGATCACCATGCAGGAAAGCATTTTTAACATCTAGCTGTCTTAATTCCCAATTGTTCATTGCAGCAAGAGCAAGCACAAGCCTCATAGTACTATGTCTAACAACTGGACTGAAAGTTTCATCATAGTCAAGCCCTTTCTCTTAACTATATCCTTGAGCCATAAGTCAGGCCTTATATCTTGAAACACTCCCATCAGGATTTTTCTTGACCTTGTAAATCCACTTACTGCCAACAATGTTTTTCCCTTTAGGTACAGGTACCAAGTTCCATGTTCCTTGCCTTTGAAGAGCATTTATTTCTTCAATCATGGCATTATCCCATTCTGGAATACCAACTATAGCTTTAAAGCTCTTAGGTTCAACTGGATCAGATACTTCCATTACTGAAGTAAAACCACAAAAATATGCAAATTCATCTAGAAGATTGTTCTGCATAATACAAGAATAGGCATAAAAATCCTGAAAGGTCTTCTGATTGACAATTCCATTCTTTGCTCCAGTCATCATTGAATGATTATTATAGTCCTGAGTAAATCTTCAATAAACTGTAACTCATGTGGCAATTCACCACTAACATCTAGATTAGCATTCACACCAGGAAAAAGAGAATCATCATACAGTTCAAGAAAGCTGTTACTGTCACTCGAGTGGAGTCCATCAATTTAAACATTTGCATCATTACCATGTGCCTCACTATTTACACTTGTATCACTAGTGGAAGAAGTAACCAAGTAACCACATTTACCTTCCCCTGCAGCCATAGATGGGACACTATCTGATGGCTGAGACTGAGACTCAAAGGGCAAAACCACCTGCAGTTGATTGGAATGAAGAACATGCAACAGAGGAGACTGAACAGGAGATGAAGGACTTGAAGGAACATTGGGGGAACTAGGCATAGAATATTGAGAGGATGCAGAAGATTTACAAGGTCTAGAGGAAGATGAGATTGGTGATGACTAGAAGCAGTGTTAATATGGTATGGGAAAACAGTCTCATCATGAACAACATGTCTGGACATCCACAACTTATTGTTCTCAATATTGTAACAAAACACACCTTTGTATCCTAAAGCATATCCAAGAAAGACACAACATGTAGTACGAGGTTCAAGTTTGTCATGAGTGTATGGTCTGAGATAAGGATAGCAGGTAGTACCAAAAATCTTAAGAAAAGAAAGATCAGGAGCACCACCAAACAACTCAATATATGGAGAGGACATTTTGAGAGACTTACAAGGCATTCTATTGATGAAATATGCAGAGTAAGCAACAGCATGAAACCAGAACATTTTTTGGAGTTTAGCAACAAATAATAGTGTGATACATGTTTCAACAAGATGCCTATTTTTTCTCTCAGCAACACCATTTTGCTGAGGAGTATAAGGACAAGTAATCAAGTGCAAGTTGCCTTTAAGATCAAGAAAGTTGTTGAAGGCTTTGCTATTAAACTCACCACCACCATCAGTTTGTAGAGATTGAATGTGAGAATTAAATTGAGTTGTAACAAAGCTATAGAACTTCATGAAGACTGACAAAACATCATATTTATTTATGAGTGGAAATATCCACACAAACTTGGTACAATCATCTATGAAAGTAATATAATACTTGAATCCTTTAATGGACAAACATGGAACAGGCCCCCATAAGTCTGAGTGAATTTTCTGAAATGGACTCAATGACTTAGACATAGATTCAGAAAATGGCAACCTATGCATTTTGCCACTGAGACAGTCTGAGCATACATGAGTAGAACTATCTTTATTATACTGAACCTTTGACAAACTAAGCATCTTTGAAGCTACATCAGATGTAGGATGTCCCAGCCTATGATGCCATAGTGAAGAGTGAACACAAGAACCAACATATGCAGTTTGTGATGACTTTATTGGTGGTATGAACTTGGGTGTCTTGAAGAGAAAAAGTCCTTCCCCATTACTCCTTCCTCTGTATAGAAGAGCCCTTGACACTTTGTCCTGCACATAGATATGCAAATCATCCATTGTAATGAAACAATGGTTATCTCTGCACAACTTATTAAAGGACAAGAAGTTCACTGTAAGACTAGGAACATGTAACACATTATTTAGATGGAAAGTATGAGTGGCGGGTGTGATTTGTGCAGCACCAATGTGTTTGACATTCAAACCTTCCCCATTGCTAATTGTGATAGTGTGACTGGACTCATAAGGTTGAGCAATAGTTAGATTCCTCATATCAGAGGTCATATGATGTGTGGCTCCAGTATTACCAATCCAAATAGATGCATCAGTATTATTCTAAGAATTTGAGGAGCTAGCAACATTACATTGTGAGTGAGCTATCATTGCAGTGAGAGAAGAGGGGGATTCAGCTCCGTGAAATGCATAATTGCTTCTATGGTGGCAGTCCAATGCTGCATGTCCCTTGAGACCACAAATCTAGCAAACAACCACAGAATGGGAAGGATGATCAACAGGAACATCAGTCATGTAAAAACAGTTTACAGCATATGTCCCTTCTTGCTGCATATTTGACATTCTGGTGGAATCCATTATTGTTTCTAAAATCTCCAGTGTTGTTGTTTGCAGGGTTCTGAAAGCATTTACTTGCTATGTGTCCTTTCTTGTGACATATTGGACATTCAGAGTTTTGATAACAGTTGGTGGCAGTGTGACCTCTTTTACCACAAATTTGACATTCAACTCCATTTTGAGTCTTGTAGTTTCCACCATGTAGACTGTTATTGAAACTAGGCTTGCCATTGTTGCTCTAGCTAGATTGATTGAAAGAGTTATCACTCCATGTACCTTTTCCTTTGCCATTAGTAAAAGAGCTTAGAAACTGCCTTCTGTCTTCATTATTAGAGTAGTTGGAGTTGTTGTTCTTATAGGTGTTGCTTTTTGCAGCCAATCCAATCATAGTGGTGTGAGTAGAAAGTAATCCATCAATATCTCTCTCAGCTGCCAACAATTGTGCTCTAAAGTCTTTCAAGGATATAAGAGAATCTCTTGCTTGAATGACAATCTTAATCATTGAATACTCTTCTGGCAGTCCATTGAGAGTAATAACAACAATGTCTTCATCAATCAGGTTGACACCTACAGAACTCAATTGTTCTCTTGCATGCTTGATGCGTAACAGGTATTTATCAATGCTATCTGCACCTTTCTTGATAGTTTGTAGATCAGTTTTCAGTTGAATGATATTAGCTCTTGAGCTGGTAGAAAATCTTTCAAGTAATGCAATCCAAGCTTCATAGGAAGACTTGCTCCCCAGAATAATCTCCATGACATCTTCATCAAGAGTAGCCATAAGCAGACCAAGAAGTGTTTTGTCAGTCTTTTTCCATGTGTGATAAGCACCTGTAACTTCTCTTGTAACTTCACCTTGTTTAGTGAGAACAAAGCGAGGTGGACAAGGATATGAGCCATCAAAGTATCCAAACAGATCATTACCCTCCAGTACAGACTGAAACTAGAAGCTCCACTTCACAAAATTACTCTCACTAAGTCAAATAGTGATCATGCTTAGCAAGGAGTTGATCTCAGACTGTGAGACGCCTAATATGTTCATTATGTCACACACCAACAGGTTATTACAATTATCACACGTATCTCTCAGTTATCAACAATTATATCTCTCAACAATTATACTTCTCATAGGATTATATCGAATATGAACCAGTTCAATTATCAAGTTATAGATCTTATCATATGCAGATTTGGAAGCTTGCAACAAGTACAGTGACTCAAAGGACTAGATTGTAGTGATAACACATAGATCTGAGAAGAAATAGAGCTCACCGGATGTAGTCATCACTTGCAGTAAGCTTGCGAAGAAGAAGAGAGCTCAATTTGAAGAACGAAGTATAGAATCACACCTCAATTTTCAGAATCCAACAAGTAGTGAAGACTAGAACATGAACCACAGCTAGAGATTTTCAGAAATCAGGTACACATACACAGAGAATATGCAGATCTAGAGCTTCGTAGTCTAAGCAAACAAAATCTAAGCTAGTGTAGTAGATCTAGGGTTCATCACACACAAATCATACAAATCGGAGCTTGCGGAAGCAGACAGAAGATAATTACTATGATAATAGGTCACAGAATCATGAGGCGTAGCTCTGATACCATGTTAACATAGCATCAATGGAAGTAGAACTTGAAACCCTAGAAATGAAGAAGAAGATGAAGCTTACCAGAAGCTAGAGAGAAAAGGCTGAAAATATCTGAATGTGATTTCTAAAATGAATGTTAAGTCAACAATTATTACAAGCCATCTATTTATAGTAGTCAACCGAAAATTAACTCTAACTAACTTTCCTAACAGCTAATTATTACAGTTAGAAGTCACCAAGTGAATTACTGCACATCGTCTAACTGATGTAATAATGCAATAGCTGCCAGCTGCTTCAGTTAGGAAAGGTAGGAATGAACTTATTATCCTGTTAACAAAGGTTTTCTAGCTTAGAGTTCAATTGTTATATTAATATATATATTTTTTATCTGATTATTATGTAACCCATATTTGAATGAAATGATCTATCACGCTTTGATTGAATATGGATTCATTAACTCTGGCTGTGAGCCACACACACTTTACTCCAAATGCAATTTTCTGTTCGTTCCTTGAGCACGGGCCCCTTTTTCTCCGTTGCAAACCACAGTTTCACTCCCTAATAATTACTCTCAAACATAGATTAATTTTTATCACTTTTTGAATTCATCTATATTCATAATTTAGTTAAGCTAATCCTTCTACAGAAAAGCTTGCCAATTTTTGTCATAAATAATTGAGCCACATGCTTACATGCTTCTGAACTGCTTGGCCGTAGGTGAAGAAATGGTTACCCGATTACACAAACGACACTAGGCACAAGACATGATGATTGCTGTGAAGAAAGAAGGATATCCGATCCAAAATAGATGTGGATAATGTGATGAAAGATCAATATGTAATGTACCCAAGAGTACATATGGCACTCATAATTTCATATTGCATGTCATGGTCGATCTATCTCTTGTTGATTGTGGTGTGGTGAATATCATAGGAAGAATACTCCAAGCACGTGTTAATGGAGGGCACCATAATTTGAGTGGATGCTAGGCCTGGAATATCAAGGTCGAGTACAAGCTTACTTTCTTGTGCTCCATCAACAACTTTCCTTTGTCTGCAAAAAGATTTGAGTTTTAGTAGGCACACCATGTCTTGCTATAAATTTCATTGCAGGGTTGGAGCTAGCAAAGCATTGCATATCGACAGCGTGTCAATTTAGCACCAGCTTCAAAAAGGAAAAGAAATATCAATAACAGAAGCTGTAGTACCAACCATGATATATGTACTTGATTAATTGTACATGCTGACTATGACACCTGTAGGTCACCAGTTGGGATAAGGATATTTTCTGAAATCAGTTGGTACTCCCTTTTGTTATCTTAATATATGTTGTTACCGAAGGCATTTGAGATTAAGAGTTGTCTAACATAATACAACAAGAGCTTAAAAAAGAAGATAAACTTCTTTACGTTCAGGTAAGGATTTGAATTGTACATGAGAGAATCTGCTAACGTAATATATGTACATGCTTAGCCTTTTGTACAAGTACGGTACTCCGAAGTTTTCTTAAGCATCTTTAATATATTAGCTCATTGAGTGGTTGAGATTAATGTGCCTTGTTTTATCAGTGGAAAAGGCTGAAAGCCATATGAATCAAATCCCATCATAAAAGTTCAGCTGCAATTCCTTGTAATCCAATTCAATATACTTTAACTGTGTACTCAGGAATATCTTTAGCTTCATGGGGGTTTTCAATGACCTTACGTACCTTTTGGATTCTAGGCAGCTAGAATTGCTATGCTATTGAGAATGCAGAGGAGTAGGGTTAGGGCCTTCATTTGCTTGTGTTTTACACGTCACATTCTGTTATGAGAGATAGAGGGGAACAGATACTATGAAGAAAGTTGTTGATCAGGGCTTTTCTCACATTTTTATTGACGCAAACCAAGAGCAAAAAGAAATCCTAGATCTAATATGTGGACAATCCATGATGTAGAACCAGATACTTGTGATCTCATTGTTGTCCATAAAATCGATGAGTGCTAGAAATTGTCCATCACATTGTCCTGCTATAGATCATGGAAGCAAATGTATATATGCATGATGATGGTGCTAGTTATTAATCACCATCAAATCCTATCAATTAAGGAGTAGTCTAATTTCCATGCGCATTCCATCTTCCATTGCCTTATCCAATAGTTAATGATGAATCTTTGGAGGTTTAAATCGGTGTTAACTCGCTATCTCTAACTTTGTGGCACGGCCACAAGTTGAATGAATTTGAAATTTAAAGCTGTTATGATGGTGATGGTGTTTGTTGGTGGTTCTGCTTTCAAACTACAAATTAGAAAATTCATATTGTAATTCATTATACATGGTTTTGGCCTTAGTAGTACGACATACATAAAATTTAAAGTATGAAGTGAAATTATAAAAGTTGTGTGCTCATTACGTGATCTAACATGTCACGAATTTAACTTATTTAAAAATAAATGTTGATGGAACAATTTTATGGGTTAAATAATGACTTTTAACTCTAAAATTATTTCATCAACATTTAAAATAATAAAAGTCATTAGAAAAACTTCTTGGCATGTCATCACACAACTTTTACCTCAAATGAGAGAATCTTATCTTCTTCAACTAGTTAAGAATCTCCTAATTAGAAATCAATTATACATAAAGTCAAAAGAGATGAGGTACTACTGCATGGAGATTTTCAATTAATAAACATGTATATAGTCCAAATATGAATTACTTTGTGTTTCAAACTAGATAGATGCGCTTAGTTCAACTTAGATAATTGTTTATACTTACTGCATTATGATGTGCAGGGGGGCTTCATCAACTTTAAGTGGCGTCAGCACCCACTTTTCCCAATTAGGTTGCAATAATGTGGAAAACAAAAAGAGTTGAAAGGAAAACCACCTTTGGCTTTGGAATAATTTTTCACAGGCAAACTCATTATATATAGACCTATTGGCTGGTCTGTGATATTATTTAGCATTAGCAAATAGCAAGAGGAATTGAATTTGCATGTCCTCTAGTTCTTTCTTCTGTCCGGATTATTGTTCACTGACAATTAATATGGATGGGAAGAAGCTCGAGTACAAAGGTGAGGAGGCATTGAAGGAGATTGAGAGGCTCACTTCCAAGGCTGATAAAGTTCAGCTAAACATTTTGAAAGAGATCTTAACCAGAAATGTGGAAACTGAGTATCTGAGCAAGTACATGAAGGGATCGAGAGAGGTGTCAGACTTCAAGCAGTGTGTTCCTGTCATTACTTATAATGGTATTCAACCTTATATCCAGAGAATTGCTAATGGTGAAGACTCTTCTCTCATAACCGGTCACCCAATTACTGAAATGCTATGCAGGTATACATCTCTATCATCCTCAATCTGCCTTATTGTACTAGTTGAATTTTCTGATTAACCCTTATGAATGAATGCATGACACACTTTGCTTATGGCATTTGCAGCTCAGGAACTTCAGGGAGAGAGCCTAAGATAACGCCGACAATCGCAGAAGATCTCGATCGTAGAACCTTTCTCTACAATCTCATTATGCCAATTATTAACCAGTTAATTACTAGTACTTAATCTCTCTCTCAATTATCAAAAAGCTAATTGAACTTATTTAAACGATTAGAGTTTTTTTTTTTTTTAAGTCATATAAAACCAGAGCAGTTGATGCTCTACATTTTAGCATATATGATTTGAATCATTTGATGAAGAGACATCTTATCGTCTTCAAGTCTATGCTAAAAATAAGAACCCACTAAGGATACTATAAATCTTGCGGATAGAACAGTCATTTTGATGCGCAAGCCACTAAATCAAAGAATAAAGTATTCTAATCAAATCATAACTTTATTTTGTTAATTATTATTTGTCTTTGTCACATGAACGAAACCCTAGTTTTATGCTTGATTAGTTAAATTTGATTCCACTTATGTCCTGGTGTTTGATACTTGAATTTCAGATATGTCCCTGATCTGGACAAGGGCAAGGCCATGTTCCTCTACTTCGTCAAGGCAGAGATGTCGACGCCGTGTGGCTTACCGGCACGGACGGTGCTCACCAGCTACTACAAGAGCAACCACTTCAAGTACCGAGGCAAAGACCCTTTCAACAACTGCACCAGCCCTGACCAGGCTATTTTATGCAACGACAGCAACCAAAGCATGTATTGTCAGCTCCTCTCCGGCCTACTCCACCGCCACCAAGTCCTGAGGCTCGGGGCCGTTTTCGCCTCCGCTTTTCTTAGAGCCATTTCGTTCCTCGAACGAAACTGGGTCAGTTTCTGCAATGACATACGTACCGGGAAGTTGGATCCCCTAATCACAGACCCTGATTGCCGCACATCAATGGCTAAAATTCTCTCCTCGCCTGATCCTGATCTGGCTGACGAGATCAGCAGCATCTGTAGCCTTCAATCGTGGAAGGGAATTGTGTGCCAGCTCTGGCCTAAGGCCAAGTACATTGAGGCCGTCGTCACGGGGTCCATGGCGCAGTACATACCGGCTTTAGAGTATTACAGTGATGGGAAGCTTCCACTAGTCTGCACCATGTACGCATCTTCAGAGTGTTACTTCGGTGTGAACTTGAAACCCTTGTGTGATCCTGCGGACGTAGCGTTCACCCTGATGCCCAATATGGGGTATTTTGAGTTTATACCGTTGGGAGGAGGAGAGAATGGGACAAGGGTGATGGACATTGATGAGGATGAGGATGTGCTTAGTGATAAGCTTGTGGACTTGGTGCATGTGAAACTTGGCTTTTACTATGAATTGGTGGTCACAACCTTTGCTGGTAAAAATATCTTTGCCCCAATTTTGTTATATTTGTCATAAAAATCGTTTTATTTCATTTGTCTCTAAAACTAAATCATTTTCAAGGCGCGGATTAATCTAAAACAATATAGTTTTTTAAAAAGTACTATCATATATCAACATAGAACACAAGCAGAGAATATTCTGTCATTTCTTTTACATAAATAACTCATCACATGGTTTAATTAGTTGTTTTGTGAATAAATGATGAATTAGGATTATGTCGTTATCGTATTGGTGATGTGCTACAAGTGACTGGATTTCACAATCAAGCCCCGCAATTCAGGTTCATATGTAGGAGGAATGTTGTTCTAAGCATCGACACTGACAAAACTAATGAAGAGGACTTGCACAAGAGCATTACTGTGGCCAAAAAATTGCTAGAGCCTTTCAATGCTCTTCTTGTGGAATACACGAGCTATGCTGATACGTCGTGCGTGCCTGGCCACTACGTATTGTATTGGGAGATTGTATACCACCATGGATCGCTGTCACCAACGGTGGACTTGATCAACAGTGTGGCCACGCCACTTGATGATAAGGTGCTCCAAGAATGTTGCATTGCAGTTGAGGAGGAGCTTGATTACATATACCGTCGATGCCGCTCACACGACAAGTCGGTGGGGCCGCTCGAGATACGTGTGGTGGAGCCTGGCACGTTTGAGGCATTGATGGACTACTTCATTAGCCAAGGGGGTTCCATCAATCAGTATAAGACGCCGAGGGGTATCAAGTCTAAGAAGGCACTGAAGCTGCTTGATTCCAATGTCAAGGCCTGTTTCTTTAGTCCAAGAGATCCTCATTGGATTCCTTAGTAACTAGAATAACGTACGTGCTAATGACCCTAAAAATTAGGACTACTCATCCTTTTGTTAATCATCATCTTCCTAGTACGTGGTAGCTAGTTAACAAAGGGAATGCACTGTTGAGTACGCTGTACGTAGCTACTGCTCAAATGGGGCAATATAAACTTTTGGTTTAGCTAATTAAATAAATAAGATCGTTTCTTGATTAAAAACAAGTTTCTCTTTTCTCTTGCATTATTCAATCCACATAACCAAAAACTTAATTTGCAGAATGATGCACATTTCCGAAGGTAATTAGTGGTTGTATAGTATGAGTATTGTCTCTAGCAATTTGTCTTTGTAAGGAGTCAAGTGAAGAAATTCACACACCAGCTCTACATTAGTACCAACTTTTCCTTGTTTTAGCTTAGAAATCCAACATAATTTGTTGTACATATCCATGTCCTTATACTCTTTTTGCAAGTTCATAAATATGCTCATGTCCGTATATAAGTTGCTTCTGTAAGCATTTCAATTAATATCTTACCCTCACGCCTTAAAAAGAAACAGAAGACCTAAACTATTAAACACATCAAAATTCGAGGGGCGATTGCGTTTCACTAGCCCTCCATTGGATCCTTCAATTCACTAAATTCAGGTCAAACTGCCACCTCTTGTGAACCTGCAGAGACAAGTGCCTGCACATGCATAGTTCTCTAGTGTCTTTGGTGCTTGTCACCGCTATTAATTTGCTAGCCAGAACTATACTAGAATCTCTTACGTACGTACGCAAAGAAGGTCGACACAGAGAATTGTACGGACAAATTATAGTCGATCCCATTCAAGCATTCGAGGTCGATCATGCATGTATATTCTCATGTGTCCCACATGTTTGAAATTTGAGGCACCTCATAGCGTCATGCATGATGTAGCTAATCTCTCTCATAAAAGAGGAGGATATGTCTGACACCATGTTTCAAGCGGGCAGCAAAATGCGCATGCAATTACAATGAGCTCTTTTACTGGATTTGGTGAATTGGTGATTGGAGGAATATATGGAGGATCGATCTATCTCAGGTCTGTGGTTCGCTTTTGCTCTAAAACTTTGGCTTTTTGTGTACAAGACACCACCATTGAGAGACCGAGTCACCATGCACTAGCTAAGCTAGCTAGCTAGCTAGCTACTTTGAAATGAAGTGGTGGGAAATCAAAAGGTATGTATGAAAAGCAACTTTTTAACTGCTCAAACAGATAATATACGAGTTAATTCCCTGCACAAGGTTAATCATCACCAGCAACTAAATATCTAAATCATTAGATGCAGATTAACTGATCATGTGATTTAACATTGAGTTCTGGGCGAAACAGGAAGTTTATATTAGAAAACAAATTTAGGTGCTATAGGTAAGAGCGACACTCAACTAGCGGTAACACCACAACAGAATTAGTCGATGCAAAAAAATATGAATACATACATTTAAATAAGAGAGATACAAGGCAATGCAAAGTATTTAGTTATCATATCTCGGCAGCTTGCATCATGAATCTTGAGAACCAAACACAATTGTCCCACATTGAAGAATTGAAGTTTATCATCGGAAATATTAACTGAAATTTTTTCTCAAATTGAACCAAGACTTTTGAATATGTATGTTATTTATCACTCAAGATAGTAAAATATATATATATATATATATGCAGATATATCGGTGCAACGTACAGAAATCTCTTTAGGATTTATAGGCTTATTTAGGCTGTGTACCCTATCAGAGTCGAAGGTTATGAACGCGCGCATATATACCCTACTTAAAATACATCTAAAGATCTTTTACGTGAGGACATTATAACCTATTAAAGAGCATCTCAAACACAAAAGCCAAGCACAATAGCCGAAAATTCTCTTGCGGAGGCAAAAGAACTACTATCATCATTTTTATTTAAGATCGTGGCTCAATACATTTGTAATTAAACTCTAAAATATCATTTGTATCATCAGCCTGGATCATTATTAGTATTTAGTAGTACGCACGTACGTAGCTTAGCGCCAAGAGTGAGTGGCCTAAATTATTGAGCTGGCGGTACCGTTGTCGAGGTAGGGCATTGCAATGTTTCCATTAGCACCTTGAGGGAAAAATCCGCCAGCCACAGATTCATTGCCTCCATACACAATCCTCAAGATCTCAGCTGGTGTTCTGGTATACGGCCCCGAATTGGAATCCGCCGATAGGATGTTACTTGTCGTCCGGTTCTCAGCCCCGAGCGTGTTGTTTGGTAACAGGATACCTTCGATCGTCTTTGTTGCCACACCCGCCGAAGAAGTTCCAACGCGCTGAAATACTATTTGTGAACTCGGCCACTGTGAGCGGATACGGAGGTACAAATTGATTGGCTCTTGTATACAGTAACGTTCGTATTACCGCATCTTGTCCGGCCACAACGCCCAAAAGTGAAGCAGCCAGCTACATACACCCACAATCTACTTGTTTAGATATACATCTGTGTGTGTGTGTGTCTTCATAGTGAGCATATTGGAAAGATCAAGCGTAGGTAGATATATATACATATACCGTACGTCTTAGTAAGGTTAACTTAATTGACAATAGAAAAGTGAGTTCATCATCACCAAGACAAGCAATATGTTAATGGTCAAAATGGTTCAGATCCTTAGACTTTAGGTAATCATACTAATTTTGTAAGAGAATAATCCAATTGGAAATAGTTTAGCCATATAATTAATTACCATTTCATCTCAAGTTTAAACGATAGATTGTATTTGTGTGGACAATTCAAATGACCAAACAATGAGGCATGTTCACCTAAGGAATAATTTTGAAGTAACTGTGAGAGATACGTGAATCTAACGGTTGAAGACAAATGTACAGTTTTAAGTTGTTATAATTTCAGTTTTTTTTTTAATTTATTATATGTAGTTGAGATATAGTTATGTATCACAGTCCCTTAAAACTGTCAACATTCTATACATGAATCTTTGTAGAGATACTACTGAATGGGTAACATCGATCCCGTTTTTTTTTCTTTAGTAAATCAAATTACCGTGCTACATGATACCTATTTGTTATATCTGAGATTTCCCGTTATAGATTAATTTATTAGTCTCATATACAAGTATACGACAAAACATGTTCGAGTGTGAAGAAAACAGTCATGACTGACTTGTTCTCATGAGAATAGCAGTGACGTAGCCACTCACATGGCTACTTGGGCTACAGTCCAAGGGAAAATTTGGCCCAAAATGTGCCAAGTAAGGGTATAACCCAAATAAAAAAATACTAATGCTCCGAAGAGTTGCTGGGTTGCTGCTCTCGGTCCTGAGTCCGTCCCTACTCTCAAACACCAAACCCGTTGGCCGTCTCCCCATTCAGAACTTCAGATCGGTTCCGCCTTCCAGAGTTCCATGCTCCAGCCACCTCCCCTTTAAGAGTTTCAGTCCGCCTGCCTGAGCTACCTCCCCTGCCACGGTCTGCATCTTTGCGAGTCTGCGACAGAGCATCTCAGATTCTCAGAGTTTCAGTCCACCGAGCCACCTCCAATCCCTGAATCTCAGATTCTCAGGTACCTCCGTTACCATGCTGATGATGTTTGAAAATTGAAACTTTGAATCGTGAATTCATGATGTTTAGTGTTTAATGTGACTGGGTGAGGTCGTAATTTAATGAATTGCTGATGAAGTGATGATGTTTGTTTGATAATTGGGAATGGGCACGGAATGGGTTGTCCAGATTGTGTTGTTTGGTCCTGGTTTGGTCACTTTGGTGTTTGCCCGTGAGGTCCAAACTCAAAACCTCATGATGATTTTTTTTTTGGCAAGAATTGTTGATGATGTTCATCATGTTTGATAAATGATAATTGTTTGTCCGTGATAATTGTTGACCTTCATGCAATTATGGTCTGATTTGAGATGAAAGTTCTGTTTATTTTGATGGATTTTGTTCATTATGTCCATTTTAGAGAAACATTGTGTTTGATGAGTTTCAAGAAATTGTTTTTAAGTTTAGAACTAGATATGGTATATAAAGATTAGGTCTTTCAGTTTGTGTTGCTAATTCTAGTCATACTGGTCATATTTTAGGCACCGAGGCATGCCGCCATTGAAGCTGTTGAAGATTCTTCTACTACACACCAGTCTCAGCATCACCATTGAAGCCAGAAACCGTCAAAACTCATCAGCCTTTGCCAAAGGCCCTTTGAATGAGAGCACTATGAAAAGAGTTCTGCACAAAATTTTTGTATGGCTAAAATTAGCCCAACCCTCTGAGGATTCCTGGCTACGTCCCTGGAGAATAGGGTTCATGTATAGTCTTACCGCGCGATCAGCAACAGTGGTAAGGTTACGGATTCTACCAACATAGCCTCCTATTCCAATATAAGGGATTAAATAGGCTGCTAAAAGATAATTGACTCTGTTTGCATAGGGATTAAAGGGAGGGATTAGGTTGAAACCCACTATGCCGTTGAAACCTCTCGCAAAATTTTCGCAGCTGATGTTTAACAGAGGCCTCGGAATCCCTCCTACTGCATCGATAATCGCTCTGAAAATCAATAAACGCCATTTATGTGTAAGAACTAGACTAAAAAATAAGCACATGCATGCAGATACGTAAAAGTTTCATGGTACCTGATATGACCAACTTGTTGATAACCGAATTCCTCGATGATTCGAGCAACAACAGGGTTGAGCAACGCCTTCTGCGCACCAGAAGGAGGCGGATTACCTCCGGCCAAATTTGGACTGATACTGTCGAGCCCTCTTCCAAAAGCACCAAACGAGAAAAACTCAGCCTCCAAGAATTCCAAGTTCAAAGCAAACTGAAGGCGGTCAGTATCATTCACGTTCGGGAGGGGCAAGCAGTTGGGACTCTGACTTATGACCTCATGAAAAAGGCAGAGATCCAAATTAAGCAACAAGAACATGGAAGGCAGTACTGAGAAAATGAGAGATTGAACGACTCATTGCAAATTGAGTGAACGAACCACGCTTCTATCTCTGCATTTATATATATAGAGTATTAGAGTTGCACCGAGTGAACGATGTCAATGATTGGGATTTGTTTTTTGTAGTCTTATACGTAAAAATTTGTGCATAAATGGCTATACTTGGAGTGCCTACATGATGGAGAGTTTGGAGACGAAGAAGATGACCTGGTTCAGTTTAGTTTTTTTCCCGTTTGCCGCATTTTACTCAAAAGTGTGTTGAGTTTTGTGCTTTAGCTGATGCAATGGCCATTAAATTAAGATAATATTGGTGGCAGAATTAGGCACATCTAAAATTGCATAGACTTAGTCCCAAGCTATTAAACTATTTTATAGATCATGACCTAATTTATACATGTCTGTCAGATATTTCCCATATTTTCCTCCGAGTTTCTGATTTTGGATGTCCCCTGCGGTCCTAACGGTCCGTCCCTCAAATTGGTTGATCGATGGAAAGAAAAAAAGAAAAAGAAAGAAAGAAAGGTCGCAATTAAAGTGAGCCAAACGATAGGCAGCTCCACCTTAATTAGGTAACTCTGTAGGACTGAAGTAGCCGTGACTCCCCCAATGTTGGTTGGCTTATTTCACCAAAAAATTGAAATTCTAGTTCCCTAACTGATTGAGTAACGTTGTATTCAACTTTTTGATAGCCAATACAGAGCCAACCCGGCCCGAAAGGACAGTACTCCAGCAACCTCATTTTAATAACACCAAGTGTTAATTAGCCTGGTACTCTAGGTTTAGGGTTCAGATCAAAAATAAAGAAAAGCTAGCTTTTTCTTTCATATCATATATGAAATCCTGATGATCGATTGACCACTTGGGTCACTTACACCGTAGATGTACAATTTCCAACTAATTAGAGAATTGCATATTAATAATTTTTCCCTGAAATGCTAGATTGCCATTTTACGGTAGTTCTGCAAATATGAACAAAATTAATAATCATTGATTGTCTAACTATTTAAATAAATTAATAGGTCAGTCATCTTAAAAAATTTATGGTTATTTAAATGATTTTCCATATGCTTGAACTTATGCTGAGAATATATATTCTTAGAAAGATGGAATTACTCAATTAATAGTTTTAGACTTTCGGTTATGTCATAAAACCTCCTGAATATGTACAATCATATAAGGTATTTAGGTGTGATGCACAAGTGTGATATAATGATTTGTTAAATTAATAGCCAACTGTTTTTCTACTACCAATTTAGTTTAGGGAAGTAGGTCGGGTCTCCCGCAGAGAATTATTGGATCTAAATATTTTAGAGAGGATTTAGTTTTGTTTTGGTCTTTAGAACAAAGTAATTACAAACAGAAATTAAAGTAATATCAAAATATGTTGTGAGAATTCAATCAGAGAAAAGAGTTAGCTAGGGAATGTCTACACCTCTAAACAATCAAACAATAACAATCTACTTAACTCGATCAATTCCATGTAATTGGACGACTATGTCCATGACTAAGCCTAGGATTTGAAGGTCAAAACGTATTAGATACTCTTTTAGTTGGCATATTATGTGAACGATGTTATCACCATAACTTGATCATATGCAACAAAATGGTAAAGAAGGGTGTTATCAAATACCTAAGATGCAGTACTCATTAAGCAAGAAGAGTATATGAACAAAACGTACTAGATACCTAGTGAAGGGTGTTATCACTAGGTTACCTAGAAATTGGTTTCCACAAAGAGGGCTAAGTTTTGTGGTTGTTTCTACTTAAACATGCATTGATTAGGTGGTCATCTACATGCTTAAAACAATAGATCCTAGAACATGCTTCTACGTAGACCTCCATAGAAAACAATACAAGAATCATCAATGAGAAACTAGAAAACCAAAATTCATCCAATAAACATAAAATAGAATCAAGTATTACAAAACTATTAAAATCATGTCTAGGATTTCAACACCCCTAACCTAGATGTTTAGTTACCCATAGTTTGGATGAAGAACAAACTAATCATCGTAGAAAAGAAAGAAAGAAGAAAAACTCAAAAATAGAAACTGATTTAGGGATGGCATGCAGTGGTATCCCAACGCCAAAACACCTGCACCGACATTGCAGCGAAAGCCAGACTAATCCACTACACCGCAGACGCACGAACCCAAACGTTCCCTCAAATCTGTTGGCCACGGGATCGAGCTGGGATTCGAACGTTAGACTTAGGGATTCCAGACTAGACCATTCGACCAACACACCACACCACGTGGTTGAGAAATCCAACTTGATTCTCTATTTGATATAGGATTCTCCACATCACCTTTCTGATAAAAGCTTGCCACATCATCAAATGCAATAAATATGAATATCCTCCATATTTGCTACGCAATTTCCACAAATTGGGCTCCTCGATCCATCAGGATTTCATTCTTGGGCCAAGACTTCAAGCTTTTCCCTGAATTCAAGCATCTTTTTCTCCTTTTTTTTTGTTTTTTTTTTTCACATCTTTGCTCCATAAAACCTAGTAAACATAAAAAATAAATAAATTGCTAGAAAGTAGAATAAACTAACGAATAAAGTATAGGAAATAATAATAATAATAATAATAATATTATTATTATTATGTTATTGTACTATGTATAAATTTAAGCTAAAAATAAATAAAAAAATACCCCGCAGTATTGCGCGGGTTAAATATCTAGTGAAAACTAAAGCCAGATATTAACCATAAGTGAATAGTGACAAGTCGTCAAATACATTATACAATTATTGAAAATTGTCACATTAACATGAAATCTCTGTTATAAAAATCTATCACGGAGACTGACTCTTTAACATAGAAATAAGTTTTCATTGATCGTTACATAATTAATTCTTTATATATATAAAAAAAATTATCGTCAACAAAAGAATATAACTAGCTAAGCAACTAAGCTGAGCATGTGTTAAGAAACAGCAAAAGTTTCTAATAACAGGGACCATACATATTTATAATGTATGTATATATAGATATTTTCCAGTCACATTGGTCACAGTTCTTTGATCATAATGGTTTCAATTTTTCTTGCCAATGTCATACGCAATCAGAATTTCCCGATTTCAAACAATAGCTAAAGTAATTAAAAAGAGCAAGCGTGAAGCATTAATTTTTGTTTATCATCCTATGAACTAAAGGCCCATATGTCCAAGTTAAGTAAGCTACAAGCCTACAACCAAATTTGAAGTTGGAATCAGATTGAAATCATTGAATGGCTACCAATTAATTGTCATCAACCATCTTATATGTATGTTTATCAATTATAATCACGCAAACATAATTATTAGAAAATGTTGATCGATCGAGTAACAGGCAATTTGTTGATGGCCTTGTGATATATTATATTTAACTAACTAGAAAGATGCCATACACACTCTGTGTGGGACTGTGGGGACTAATTTGAAAAAGAAAAAAGAAAAAAAAAATCGGAGGAAAAAAATAGAAGAAAAACGTGGGAAGTTATGGGACAAGGAAGTTTCTTCCTTTTTTTTTTTTTTTTTGCTAATGGATATCCCTTATTCATTAAACATAAATTTAATATGAGGGTATTTGAGTAATTTCATACTAACTTTGGCTAACAAAGTGGATTATCTTAAATCTTGTAATTGATTAGAGCGTTAATTAATCTTCAAGAAGCGCCTTGCAATATTCCCGTCGGCACCTTTAGGGTAAAATCCGCCCGGCAGTGATTCATTGCCACTTGCATATACAATCCTCAATATCTCCGGCGGTGTCCTTGCATAAGAAAGCGAGTTAGGATCGGCCGATATGATGTCACTGGACGTCCGACTCTCCGCCCCAAGCTTCTCCGGGACTATGATGCCTTCATCTTTGATCCCACACATTGCAAGATCGTTCCTAAGCATAGAAATACGGTTTGTAAAATCAGCCACTGTGAGCCTATAGAGCTGCACCTTCTCAAAGGCTCTCTGATAGAGAAATGTACGTATGACCGAATCTTGTCCACTCTCAACCCCCAAAAGTGATGCAGCCAACTATACAACAACAAAATTGGAAGTATTATATAGAAAACGTAATTAGTATATATAAGAGAAAACTTAGTGCAACCATTTTTCTATGTGACGCTATTGATTGACCAGTAGATGAGTTCAAACTCAATTTTATGTTATTTAGTACTATCACGTAGCAAGTTAACGTATATCATTTTTCTCAAAAGTGAGAGATGAATCCTTACTCTGCAAGATGTCATGTTTTTAAGGTATGGAATTGTGCCAACATAACCTACTAATCCCACATAAGGGATGGTGTAGGTTGCCAAGAGATAATTAAGCGAGTTTGCATATGGATCGAATGGCGGGTTCAGAGTGAAACCCACTGCTCGATCCATTAGTTTTGCGAAATTCTGACGGCTGAGATCTAACAAAGGCCTGGGAAACCCTCCTTCTTTTCTAATAATTGATCTGAAATTAGCAAATCCACCATCATAGTGAGTGAGCTTCATATCCAAAGAAGAAAAAGAAAGAAATGACAATAAATATAAGAACACACACAAAATATGTTGATATGGCTGATCATTTGTATACCTGATGTGACCAACTTCTTGATAACCGAATTCCTCGATGATACGACGAACAAGAGGGTCGAGATTCGCCTTCTGAGCACCGATCGGTGGGGGGCCGCCAAGGGTTAAATTTGGACTGATAGCATCCAGACCTTTGCCAAGAGCAGCATGCAAGAAAAACTCAGCCTCCAAGAATTCCAAGTTCAAAGCAAATTGGAGCCTGTCCCTATCACTGGCTTCAATCAAATTGGGATCACAGTTGGGAGCATGACCTGAGCAAAGCAGCAGCTGAGATATCCCAACTAAACAGAAAGCTAGAGGAAAAACAAAGGCACTAGAAGTAGTACTCATTGAAGTAGCCATTGTTAATTTCATGCATTGCGGACAACTAAAGAAGTGGGTAATATATATAGTAGAATGCAGTGTGACTTTGGTGAAGATGAACTCAATTCGCACACGTAGCTGAGCTACCCAATTAATGTAGTGTAATCGTGTTTAAGTGAATGATTAAGAGGGGCGGGCGGACTTGAGGGTCTGGGGGTCCCGACCCCTGGCACTTTTTTGTGGAAATTTTTTCTGATTATATATGTCATCAAATATATGTCAATTATAGAGATGTATGCATGGTATAATTATATTGATTTTTCTCTCCAAATCTGGAGAATACATATAACAATGCAAGTGAAAACTAAATACAAACGTCAAGTAATACAGCTACAATAAATACATTAGAGATCTTGTATGCTGCTGTAGATTACAGTAGTCCAGGTTTGCTGCTTCTACAGTTCTAGTGTTATACTACTGTATAGGTGTGCTGAATAGAGCAGCTCACGTAACAATATATACCGTAATACCCCCCATTTCAATCGTGATTCTGCTCCTTTTAAGACTGATAAATCACTCTACCATTTTAGATATACGAAACCGATTGAAGGCTGCACTTCGCAAAGCTTCTCTAAGTAGCTATTCCGGTTCAAAGAGATAGTCAAATGGTTAAACCGTCAAATAGGTATATAAGAGGAATGGGCTACCATACGCAGGATTCAAATTTGCTCACCATATCAAGTTATCAACACAAGTGGTGATACGGATACCACCACTGCATATGGTGGTATGCATAGAGATGTATGCATGGTTAAACTCACTAACTCTGGTTAACTATTATTAATAATTATCTTTATATATTCTTTATATATATATATATATATATATGTTTTTCTCTCACCACGGTTCATCCATATCTTTTACTCTCTCTCTCTCTACTGTATTCTTCTTCTTCATCTTTGTTAATGATGAGAAAATTTTCTGAATTCTACTATTCCACTACCTCTTTGAGTCTTAGGTAATATGAATTTCAAAGAAACTATCTTTGCTGATATAGAATTGACGATCGATAACCGAGATGAATTTTGGAAAGTAGGTAGAAGAAGGTATGGTTGAAAGAAGATGCAGCTCGCAAGAGAGAGAAAAAAGTGAAATAATATATCGGAGGGAGATAAAACGCTGTCTCACTAGAGAGAAATAAATATAAAAAAGTTATAAAGCTGAAAATATTTAACGGAGTTAGTAAAAAATACACGTGATGTCTACATATACGGTGATGGTATCACCACCTAAGCAAATTTGATTCCACCATACGCATGTTTCTTCTTTAATAAACGAGCAAAAGATATATAAGAGGAAACAACTAGCTAGGGCTAGGACAGTGACTAAGACATGTATATGTCTCAGATCACACGGAAGAGTGTAGTTTTTCAACAAGCCGCTGGAATACCTCATATATGAATTACGCCCGTCACATTAACATACGTAGCGCAAAGTCGGCAAAGATATCCACATAATTTTTTAAAATTCAGGATAATTTGTAATTTCACAATGACGGACGCTATTAGATAAAAGTTATAGCCGTTGTGGTAAAAAAAAAAATACTATAGGAGTAGTATGTAGACTATTCACTTTGCTGTAGTGTGAGTATTTCTGATCTCGGTATAATCTGCGTAGTTTCTTGCGAGGATAGTACCTTTTTCTCTGGGACCCTCGCTCTCTCGTCACTTATAGCCAGTTCATCCTCTTCCCTTCCGCCACCATCGTCATGTTTCAAATATAAGCAAATGGTGCTTATAAGCCTCTGTAGTTGGAAGTCCAAATGGAAGTCAGTAGCAGCAATAAATTTAAGAATCATTTGGACTATAGTTTGATTCTTCCTCTGTAGTTGATCAACTATAGTTTTGAACTTTTGATTTCTTCAATTCTACTTGGAAGAGTTTGATTTTGCAACAGAATTCCGGGGAACATGGAGAGAAACGTTGATATTAGTTTTTACTAGATCCAAACCTTGTAAACCCTTTCTGGAATTCATTGAGTTTTCCTGCCTGTCGAAGCTGTTCTTTGAGGGATGTGACTTGTGGTTGATAAGAGGCCAACGACGAATTTAAGTAGCCCAACATCTGTAATGTGAGTGGGAGCAAGCGTGGTGAAATTACTGTCGTCAGGTGTAACATACGTCAGGCGTATTCCAGACATTCACAATTTGCTTAACCACCTCATAATCTTTTTGACCAAAACCAAATTTGTACAGATGATTCTTGAAGAAAAGCGAGATTTCGATGGCCAAACGACTTCGATAACTAAATCAAAGTTTAGCTTTAGCAAGTTTAGTTAATTCATGACCTCATGGGTTGAAAGGGGTGTCCAATACTTCAATTATTTTGAACTACTCTGCAAGCTAAAAATAGGGATGGAAAGCTCAGGTATGGTCCCACATCAGAGATGGCATAGAAAGCTAACACGTAGTTGAGTGAGTTTGCATAGCCGAAAAGTAGAACAATTCCCCGTGAGTGAACCTTCTCATTCACCCTTCTCTCAACCCACCGATCAGAGTTTGTCACTTGTATTAAATATAGAATATATAAAACTAACTTAACTATTTGATAAAAATAAAAAAATAAAAAAATTAAAAAAACTCTATCAATTGTAAATTTTGTAATGAACAATTGTGTTATGAACAGACATTGCAACTAATAGAAAGAACCGTTGAAGGTTTTTCCAACTTTTGCTCGCTGCACTTTAATTAGTATTAATTCTTCATATTTATGGGTTGCTGCTGCCCATTTTTTGGTTTTATTCGCTACTGATCTTTATGAACAATCATACATTGAAAGGAGTAATTGGGTTATGGCTGCTGTTTCAGTTTTTGCAGAAAACCTAATAGGCACAATTGAGTTAAGAAATTAATTTATACAAACAACAAATCTACAATTGATGAGAATATATATGATGGAATTGTTATTCCAGCATTTAAGAATTTCTATGAAAATTGAAATTGCTTCATCCAAACACAACCTTGGTTTCAATATGTTTATCAGTATGGATAGATTTTGAGAAAAACAACATCAGATAACGTTAATAGATGGTTAAGTTAGTGTTTTTATTTTTTTTATTTTTTATCTTTATCAAAGAGTTAAGTTAGTTTTATATTTCCTTTATTTAAAAACAAGTGACAACCTCTGATTGATGAGTTGGGAGAGGGGTGAACGAGGAGGTTCATTCAGGAGGTGAACCCAAGAATTGTTCCGAAAAGTACAGGGGAGTGAAATTTATATGCATTAACTTGCTCTGCAATTATAACGATTTGCGTTTTTCTTTAGTTGACAAAATATACAATAATTATAGAGATGTAAAATGAATTTGGGAAGATACATCAAATTCAGAAAGGATTTATTATACCAAAAGAAAAATTCAGAAAGGATTTAGTTTACTACAAGATGCACGATACCATGCAATATCAGTGAAAACTACACAATTTTCCAATCAAAACTTGTAAACTCCATTGCAAAATTATCTCCTGAAATTAGCAACAGCTTATATTGGGGACTAAGAACAGATTAACAGCTGCCCTTACTGCGCAATCACTCGCTTAGCACCATCCAATGTGTTCTTGAGAAGCATTGCAACAGTCATCGGGCCAACTCCACCAGGAACCGGAGTTATCCATCCAGCTACCTTACATGCTTCTTGGAAATCTACATCCCCGACCAATCTATAACCCGACTTTTTACTGGAGTCATCTACAGCATTTGTGCCAACATCTATAATTGCAGCACCTGGTTTTACCCAACTACCCTTGATCTGCAGCAATTCAGTTATTGATTTGATTAACAAACTAGATGTATAGAGAAATAATCAATTAAAAAATGATGTCATTCTTTCCATTGAACCAATCAGCTTACTAAAAGAGCTATTTCTATAAGCAACAAATGGATTGTTCTACAGCTCACATGTGATGGTCAACTATGGAAGTATCAGGGCCAAGAAATGTCCTTTTTCTTTCACGTCGGAATGGAATGAAACAACAACTGATCCTATTCTTATTTTCATTTGGTTTCTCTTCTTTAATATTTTAAGATGTTTTATTTAACCATGGATAGTGTTTTTGTGCTAGTATGAGTTTAACCACTATTAAATACTTTTAACTAGATCTAGAAAGAGCAGTACATTTTCCAAGCCATACAAGTATCAAACTAGATAACAGCGGCATGTAATAAGACGATTGTATATCGAAGAACACTAATGTGAACTGCCTACCATCATTGCCTGTCCTGCTGCAGCAATAACAATGTCTGCTTCACGAATGATACTCTCTGGATCAGGAGTGTTGGAATGAACCACAGTAACAGTAGCATTGGCTTTCAAAAGCAGCAATGAAACTGGCAATCCAACTATGTTACTTCTTCCCACCACCACTGCCTTCTTTCCCGTTATGCTTATACCACTCCGCGACAGAAGTTCAAGACAGCCCTGTGGAGAAAAACAAGACAGCTATTTAATACATCAATGACTCTTCAGCGTTCCATATGAAAACTTCTTGGACAATATGGATTGCTAGTTTAACAGAACACTCGAAACAATGAGAACATGAGTGTGTGCATCTACATCTATCTGTGTTTGAATACATTACTTGAGTGTCTTGCCTTGGGAGTGCAAGGGAGGAATAAAGGTTCTCTGCCTTTCATTGCAAGTTTGCCAATGTTGAGAGGATGAAACCCATCTACATCCTTCTCGATGCTGATTTCACTTAACACTTTCTCTTCATTAATATGCCTTGGCAATGGAAGCTGAACAAGTATGCCTGCGTGAAAAAATAAAATCCACCTTACCAACAAATGCAAATTTAGCACATAAAAATAGTTTCAGATTCCAATATGAAAAAAAAGTAAAAGAGTTTGCAATTTATTTTCTCTGTTTAAAAAAGAAAATCATCATAAGTAACCAACCATGTACATCAGGATTCACATTTAATTCGTGAACTTTGGCTATGAGATCATCTAGGGACACATTCTCAGGGAGATCTATGTCGACAGATTTAATGCCAACTTCAGTGCATGCCTTTCGCTTCATGCTGACATAGCTTTGGGAGTCCTTCCTGCTCCCCACAATCACTACTGCCAGTCCAGGGACCTAAACAATTGAATAACTGCATTGTCAAAATTCATCCACTATATAAACTAAAAATATCCAGGTAGAGCAAACCTTGCCATATTTCTGAGAGAGATGGCGAACTTCCTCAGCAATTTCAGATCGGATGGTCTGTGCTATTGCTTTGCCATCAATTATCTTAGCCTGGTGATCTGCTTGCGACGCCATTGATCAACCACTCTCTTGGTCTGTGGGAGTTTCTCACTTCTGATAAGCAGCTCCAAGCTCAGTGTGGTCTGCAATCCACCACAACCAATTGCCAGCATATAAACATACTATTCATTTCTTCACATGCTGAGGTTAAACAAAGTAGCTTGGTTTGTAGTTTCTTGTAGAAATAGAGTGATAATCTTTCCAAGAACACAACCTTAATTAAAGCTTTCATTTTCCATTGTCGAAGCCAAATGTAATAAGAAAAAGAATTGCACTACAACAACAGCTTCAATTCCATTTTCCTAGTCATCATTTGAACATGTGCAACTGAGTTTAATCACAATATCGATATCCTGTTGCTTAATTTCCTCCAAGAAATGCAGCCATTTTCCTTTCCCACAAGCTAATAAATGATTCTATAAACCTAAAAGAAACGACCCAGAAACCAAAATGCAAGCTTTGGCTGAATCTCACCCAAATCCTTAGCTAGAAGCAAAATACGTAAGACCCCGTTTGGAAAAATGACTCGGATTTTGATTTTGATTCTACACATGAGGTATTTAAAATCTTGATTTACTCAAATCCCTTGGTACACAGATTTCCAATTGCCACTGAATCCAAATTTAGCAAAATCCAAAGATGCATAATATCATCATCCAATTGTACTCGGATCGACTTTAAATTAGTTCAGCCTTGCTCTTACACTAACTTCACTAACAGAAAGAGAATAAAAAACAAAAAAGAATGAAACTTTGTGGTAAATAAAAAGAAAAGCATGAAACGTGGTACCTCTGGCGATTGGCGAAGTTATAGGTGAGTGGTATCGTTGCAGTTGAACAGTGGTTGTTAGGGTGGAGAGGAAACGAGGGTGAAATAGAAGGTGAGGGGTCAATTTGGGATTTTGCCCATAGTTTTTTTTTTTTGGGGGATATAATTTATTGGGTCATTTTTGTCGATGAGCAAAAACAAAGAAGACCAAAGTTGCAGACATCAAGTCAACACAACAAAAAATATATGTCCAGGGAATTGGCATTTTTTAAGAGCAAGATTATCGTAACATGGAAGAAGTTAGATAGTGGTGGACATGTCCACTTAGATCTCGTTTGGTTCACGGAATTGAAGATTTGAAAAATAAAATGTATTTCTTTCCTATGTTTGGTGTGTATAAGGAAATGAATAACTTTCCTTTAATGCCTCGTTTGGTTCGCGGAAAAGAAAGTAATCTATTTGTCTTTCCTATGGAAAGAGAAATGAAATTTTCAAAAAAACTTTTCATTCCGATGTTTGGTAATGTAAGGAAAGTAATCTGGAAAGTTGTTAAAAAAATGTGTAACTAATGGAATAAAATAATGTCTTGTGAGTAATAAATGTAATGAAAGAATAGAGAAAAGTGATTCCTTTGGAATATGGAAAGAACCATTCCCCCCCTATTTTCCTTTACTTCAAGAAAGTATTTCCTTTCCTTTTGCATCCCAAACACATGAAATGAATAACTTTTCTTTCCTGATGCTAACTTTCGGCGAACCAAACGAGACATAAGAAAGGAAAATATAGGGGAAAGTGAATCACCTCATCCTCCAAAGGATTCATTTTCCCTCCCACTTTCCATTATTAAATGTGCATTAATAACATGAAAAAAAACATTTATATCATTGTTAAAAATTGTTATTGACAATTTTATTTGGAAAGTTTATGATTTGTGTTTTAATATATGAGGATATAAATGGAATATTAGTATAAAATTTCTTTTCCTTACACAAACCAAACACTAAAATGAAAACAAACATATATTTTCCCGTTTCTTTCCCAATGTTTCCAAATAACAGAAAGGAAAGCTAGTGAGAAATTTATTTTCCTTTCTCGTGAGATTTCTTAAGGAATTGATTTCCTTTCCATGAACCAAACGAGACCTTAGGTTTTCTTAATAGGAACTAGGAAGAACACTACTAAATCTATTTCCCCAGCTCTACACTCTTTTATTTAATTACAATGTCCATTCAGATTCTTATTATAAACTATACAAGCATAAGATTTCGTGAATTAGCTGCATTAGTCTATACACCACTAATGAAGTAGATTACATAGTTTTTATCACACCAATGTGTGTATAACATTTTGCCCCTACATAAGATCAACTCTAGCAGAGCCCTCATCATTCCTCTGGTAAACTGTTTTTGTTTCTTCTCACTTTTACAATGTTTGATATTACACAAGTAGCTCCGTAGTTGGATTTCTCTCAAATTTTGTATTTATAGCATTTATTTTCACACAATTTAAATAATTCGAAAGCTAAAGCGATGAAGTTGACCATAACAGTATCCGTCAAATACGAACCAAAATACATCTAGCTTTCCTGGCAAGCAATTATTCTAGCAACGAAATAACATGTTTGCAATCCATTGCAACAAATTAATACTTCAATCTAGGGTACCCTTCAATTATGACAACAATAGTTTCCATACCATAATTAAAAAAATTAAAAAAACTAAAAAATAAATTCAATACCATAAACTATGTGTGTGGAGATAAGTTAAAAGTGCTAGGTGATATTATCTCTATTGATTAATTATATTTCAAAGTTTTTTAATATGTAAGGGTTATATTGGTTAAAAATTTCAGTTATAGCCTATGTGTCTAAAGCAAGGAGTGTTTACTCCAATTCTTAGTTTTTTGAGTTTTTCTAAATGTACCCAGCAAATATCTAAGTATACTAAGCAGATTTTTCACACCCAACAAAATTATAGAATCTCTAACTACACCCAACAAGTTTCTCATAATACCCTTATTTCTAATTAAACCCAGCAAACTCATTACACCCAACAAAACCTAAATCATTTATGAAGTTAAAACTCCACAGCAAATCCTTTGTTCTTCTGAAATGGTTTGATATTCTATATTGACCTTCTTAACGTTCATCTAGTAACACGGATGCATACCCACTTCCAAACTCAAAAATGCCACTAATCTTTGACTTGGTTTTATGATCATTATTCATTTTCTCATTGCGGCCAACTGCAAAGTCTTAATTAGTTAAACAATATCATCTTTTGCAGTTAAAAAAATAGAAGGGTTAAAGTTCCAGTACACCTTGCTCTATTACTCTCTTTTAATAAATAGGAAGAATTGATGTTTGAGTTTGAGAGAGACTCCAATCACAAGCCTGCTTTCATGTTTAATTATTATATAGCAGCATTGCATCATTTGTGTGTCTTGCTTTAGAGTTTGTGGCTAAAATTTTTATGTCTGCATATGATGAAAACCCTCCAATGGAGTTCCAGCCATCATTAAGCCACGAAAAAGATTTTTGTGGCCAGTTTGCCTATTAGACGTTCCCTCACTAGCCTGTTCATTCTTCTTTGGGTGGAGTATCTATGCAAGGCATGCCTTACTATCCGAAATTTCTAGGAATTAGCCCATTTTTCCAGCCACATTCCTTATCCTTCGGGTGAAGAATGAAGGATTCGCTGTAGAGTTTATCATCATGAATGATTTAGGTTTTGCTGGGTGTAATGGTTTTTGCTGGGTTTAATTGAAAATAAGGGTATTATTGGAAACTTGCTGGGTGTAGTTAAAGATTTTATGATTTAGCTGGGTGTAAAACTTAGATATTTGTTAGGTACATTTAAAAAGACCCTTTGTTTTTTTGTTTTTTTTTTCTTGGACCTAGTAGGTCCCGTTTGTAATAAAAAAAATAGCAAATTACCATTAGATACACTTTCAGCTCATTATTTACCATTAGTACGGCTGCTTTTTTTATTTCCCTTGCGGTACTGTTGCTAACCTATGCGCAAAGCCCAAACCCGTGCGGCAATATTCCATCCAATTCTGAATGAGATTCCGTTAACGAGTAAATTACTAAAATACCCTGAAGAACGGGAAGCACATTAGAGCAATTCGAACGATGACTGAAGGATAGAGCAATTCGAACGGTGACTAAAGGATATCGAAGCACAAAGAGCTCTGATTTCAATGGAGCTCTACGTGTTTGTGTTTCTGAAGAAATCCTTTATCTTCATGGAGAATCAACATTCAAACAACAACTTAGGTAATTCAAAGCCCTAGCTTTTTTTTTATTTGTGATTTTTCTATGTCGTTGATTTAGTTGTTATTAGCTTCATTCTTCTTCGAGTCTTGTTTTGTATTTGCTTCAATTACTTGTAAATGTTTCAATTTGATGAGTTTCAATCAATTTGATGAGTTTCACTTAGTTTATTTTGTATTTGATGCTTCGTTTTGATTTCATGATTTTGCATATGTTACTGATTTAGATGTCAATAGCTTTCTTCTACTTCGTATCTTGTTAGGTTTTGGTTCAGTTACTTGTAAATGTGTCATTCCGATGAATTTCATTCATTTGCAAGGATGTTAACTGCATATTTGGTCTAATTTGATGAGTTTCCATGTGTGTTCAATTATGTCCTTCCTTTCTGTATATATCATTGTTTATGTGATGTGCTGCATTGCAACGTTGCTGCATATATAATTTTAACAACATTTATTTATGGTAGATTACTGCTATTGTGGTACAATATGTGTTGCTTTATTTTTTGCTTTTTAGTATGTGTTGAATTATGTCCTTCTTTTTCTGTTTAGTATTTTGAAATTGATTTGTTTTTTTGTACAATAGCACTCTGTAACTCAAAACAAGTTATGTCTTCTGTAGTTTTGTTTTAAGGTTCAGTAGGTTTTTTTATTGAGGTTCGATAGCTTTTGTTACTGAGGTTCAATAGCTTTTGTTACTGAGGTTCAGTAACTTTATCTTATGTTTCTGGTTTTTTGTCTTATGTATTTCTGTTTTGATCCAGTATTATCTCTAATTTGAAAGGAAGATGAATATTTAAATATTTGCTTTTAAGGTTCATCAATTGTTTTTCTTTTTATTTTTTTCTTTTGTTTTTCGGTTCTATGAAGTAGATTCTTTTTTTTTTTTTTCAGGTTTTTTGTCTTTTGTTATTGTCATTGTTAATGCTGAAACTAATGCTAAATGAAATTGGATTCTAGGATCTTGAAGTCAATTTTGTTTCTAAGGTTAAGTAGCTTTGTTATTGAGGTTCAATAGCTATTGTTATTGAGGTTCAGCTGACATGACCTGCCCCGAATTTCACCCTGAAATCCGAGGTGGCCCTGTGGGGCCCACCTTAGGAATAACTCTACCAAAAATTCAGCAGAGTCACCCCTAAAATGGACTACCCAAAAACCTATAAATAACACATTCACACTTCTAATAAACCATCCTTATTCTTCTGGAGCCACCCTGCTCCCCAAGTCACAACAACTCCACAATTTACAACTAAAATACGAATCATACAACATTTATCCCACAGGTTATCAGAGCAATCTAAAAGAGAAAGAGGAAATAAAATACAGGTAGGTTCCACAGTTAACCTACAATGAAGACAACAGCAGCAGATGCTATGCCTCGAATCCTACTATGCCAAACCAGCTACTCTGCAGACTGGGCATTTGAAAACGAAGGGCCCAGGGGAAAAGTATATAAAAACGTTAGCGTGAGTGGACAAAAATAAGTAATTGTAAGGAGAAAATAAATTTATACTTTCCCGCACATATCTTCTTAAAAACCCGATGCATGCAGCAATTTAAAGAAATACAGTAACTTTAGTTCAGCTCAAGAAAACCGACTAGCCCCGCCAGTCACAACCGAGCAAAAAGGAAAGAATTCTGATACTCAAGAAAATAAGACCAGCCCCTCTGGTTAGGGAAATCGAACTAGCCCCGCTAGTCAAAATAATAAAATAATATATAGGGAAGAAGTATCACCATACGATAGAAGGGAGCCTCTCGGCTCGGGTCGGAGTGTCCCACATTCTGGAGCATCCCATGCTCTGCTCTACTCACCCACAAACACATAGTAAGCAGGGAGGAGTACTAATAGGCTAGCTAGCAATAAAATATATCGACCCAGGTATGGTGGGTAAAAACCATACGAAAATCGAAAATCAGTAAGACATCCCCAATGTCTCACAAGAAAAGAAATTTAGTCCAGCGACGTGACCCCGCACGCCAATATAAATTCGGAATCATAAACCAATAAACGAAAATCAAATAAGTTCCTAAGTTCCGATGAAAAATCCCATTTCCGAGGATTCCTCGGAAAAAGCAAATCCGCTAATAAATAATACTTTCATTTCCGGAAATAATCTCGGAAAACAACTCGTCGAAAATTATTTCAGATAACAAATTTAAAATGGAGCATAACAAATTCCAATCCGAAATTCGAACGATAAATAATTCCACAATTAAAAATCGGATAATATGCTCGATAAATTAAAACAATAATTTAAATTATTAATCCATTTCCCAAAACAAAATCAATAATCAATATCAATTTCCTGAAAGTAAAATATAATAATATGTTCATTAATTAAGTAAATACTTATTTCGGAAAATCAATTGCATGCATCAATATTTAGAAAACCAAAAGTCCACTCACAGTATACGGCTAACGTGGTATCCAAGCGTAAGGATCCTCGTCGAGTGATGAGTCGGTACCTCGTCCTGTACATAATTATTCGTAACTAATAATTACCGGACGGAAGAAAATAATGTTACGATAAACAATAATTAAATTCTAAACCCATAACCTCAATTCCTCCAATTCTCTTCTACAACCAACCAAACTTCACCAACACCGCCCGATCGTCAAATTCAGACTTTACAACAATTATGGAGAAAATCCGACAATCGGATTCACGATTAACATTAATCGAAATCCAAATCTTTAGAAATTTATAACCGATTCAAAACTCCACCAATCCTCACCAAACTTCATATACAAGTTCTAGGATAATTATAGGATTTAACTAGCCAGAAATTGGAATTAAAAAGTTACCCTAGCCACCGCTACGGCCGCCCACAGTGGCGGCACCGCCACCAAAGTCACCAGCTCCAATGGCCACCAAATTTTGGCAGCAGCACCTTCTCAACACACCCATTAATTCTCCCAACTATGACCAAGTCAGAAAATGAGTAGAAGTACCTCAACAATTAAGGAGAAGTTTGTATCCGAATCGTGAATAGTAACCCGAAATTTCAAATCTTCAATTCCTCCTCTACACTGCAAATCGTGGCTCAAGGCTAGGGGGGAAATGATCCTTGGCAAAAACCCGACCTTCGACGCTGGTTTGGTGGCCGGAAATGGCTGGAATCGCCGGAAATCGACGAAACACCCAATCTGCTACAGTGAACTTCAAAGCTTAAATCCGAGTTCCACGGGCGGAGCCACCGCAAAATACCACCACAGGCGCCTAGAGGGAGAGGAGGTGAGTCCAAAGATGCTGGCTTTATGTCGTCAGGTGGCCGGAGAAGGAAGAAGGCCGGAGTTGCAGAGAAGGATGAAGAGAGAAGAAAGAAAGAAAAAAAAAAAACGCGGGGGAGGAGGAGAGAGAGAGAAAATGAAAAGTTACCGGCCTCAACAGTAAAAATTTAAATTTATACTTTTTACTATAAACAGTAACTTTAATATTTCGCTTATAACTTTCGCATACGAACTCCGATTTTTACGAACCACATATGCACGCGCTCGGTTTAACGTCCTCTACAACTTTCATGAAGAACATTTTCTCAAATTTTGACCCGAACAAAAAGTCAATTTTTAGGGCCACTAAAAGTATCGAAACAAAGTAAAAATGAAATTAGTTATCATTTACCGTCCAAATGACTAGTAAACGGGTAAATTTAGGTTCGGGACGTTACATCAGCAACTTTATCTTATGTTTTCTGTTTTTTTGTTCAATGTAGTTATGTTTTGATCTAGTATTGTCTCTCATTCTTGAGGATTTCTCCGTTTTTGAGAAGCGGTGCAGTGGCACGCTGCATAATGATTTTATGAAAGGAATATAAACATTTTTCTATTTGTTTTTAAGGTTCATTAATAGCTTTTTTTTTGTTTTTTTTTTCCTTATGCGTTTTGGTACTAAACTTCTAATGAAGTAGATTTTTTTTTTCTTTCAGATTTTTTCCCTTTTGTTATTGTCATTGTTGACACCGAAACTAATCTAAATGAAATTCGAGTTTAGGATCTTGAAGTCAATTTTGGACCCGCAAGGGAGATGAATGCTTTGGCAAGAGTATGCTAGCGAGGTGTCTTCAAATGAGAGGGTGCGTTGTCGTTGTGGCGAATTAGGGCACCAAATCAGAAGACTTGTAATGTTCCAATATCATTTGCTGTTTCCGTTAGAATATGACTGAAGTTTGCGATGATCTTTCAATTCAGCGAACTTCAATTATGAAGTGACTTTTTTTTTTGTTTTTTTCTCTCTACTGAGCTGGAATAGAAGTTTAAGAAGTTTGCTACTGATTTTCAGTAGCTTTCTTGTAAGCTATGTTTTAGATATTGTTTTTGTTGGCTCTAATTCATTTAATGTCTTCTTATTCTACTGGAGTTGTAATATTGGTTTTGGTAGATCTTTCTTTTCAATGTTTCAATATATGGTTCTGTGGTTTGGATAATGTGTATTAACACTGCTGAGTGTTAATAGCATTATGAATAATTATCTTTTGATGCTACTTGTCACGCCCCGAATTATAGAATAAAAATTCAAAATCTGAAACATGAAAATTCCCACAACTCAAAATAATCATCCTAAAAAATTTATTTTCTTAACAACCTCACCACACGAAATAAAATCAAACCAAATTTTATCTCGGTCAATTATTACAACTCAAATACAAAATGAATTGTAAAGCTCTAAATGAGCATACACACCTCACAACTCAATGAAATAAAGAAAAAACTGCTGTAACACCTAAGCAGCTCGGTCACCTCCCTGGTTATCCTGACCTGCAGGAATATCCGCTACACCATTTGAATAGTGTACCAGGATTGCAACAACACAAAACCCGGTAAGCTTATGAAAGCTCCTATGAGTAAAAAGAAAGGACTATTGTTTAATTTAATCATAATTAATTCCACCCAAATCAACACTCAACAATTTCCACAACCACGAAGTACTAACAATCTCAATCAAACACCAATTCAATAAATCAAGGCAAACCCCAACTCACATATTTCTTCACAATACCTCAACATCGTATTTATAAAAATACGGTACTTGACAGACTAGAGCTCTAATTAAATCGTAGCCCGTCACCTGGCCTAGGTTATGGCATCCGACATATTTATCTTTATCGTATTTCATCAATATGTATACTTATATACATATTTAGAACGTTCGATAATTGTACATACTCAACCAATCGTATCCCATCATCCACCTAGGATTAGAGCGTCCGATTACCCCATACTGGTCACTACGTTGACCCTAAATCCATAACTGAGCACAACATGTATTTTCACATAATAAAATCAACTCATCCAACATATATAATATTATTATGAAATTAAAGCATTTGAAATATAATCAAAATCATCATTCCAACTCAATCATATCGTCACTCAAAATCACTCCAATCAATATATATTCCACGTAAATATATATATATATCATCCACTCACGAATGACCACTAAAACCATCTATAGTTCACACAGAAAATCGTGAAATTCATTTGTATAATTAAAATTCATTTTACTTACCTATGGACCGTAGTGATCAAGTCCATGTGATTTTAAAAACAAATATTTAATCCACAAATAATTTCCACACAATTAACAAAAATAAATAATTTAAGTACTCGGTTCATAATATGAACCACGTGAGACTTACTCACCTCGAAATTCCCGCTGCGTCTTCAATAAAATATAACTCACAATAATCCAAATGCTCGTCAACTCAAGCCGTCAAGTACCTAATCAAATACGGTCTTTACTTAGCAACGAAGCACGAAATAAACCTAAATGATGATCCAACAGTCGGACTTCAAAATAAGGACAATCTAACGGTTAGATCCTCATGGATTACCCTTGGAAACATCCTATCAGAATTATATGAAAATCCGATGGACGGATCTTCACTAATCGCCTGCCGAATCACTGTTTTACAATTATACGAAGATCCAACGGTCAGATCTTCGCCCGTGACTACAAAAAGTCATCGGGACAGTCATATGAACATCATACTAAAATTTGAAGTAAAACCGATGGTCTGATCTCCGTAAATCACAAGCCGAAGGTAAACTGTAAAACCGTAAATAGTAACGTCAAAACTGAAATTGACTATTTATCAACTTTTTCTAACATGACCAAGTTATATATCAAAACGCTCGTATGGATGCATAGATCATCGTCCAAATAATATAAACTCAAAATTTGGTCCGACGCGCCGCCACACGCGGCGGTCAGACGGCGGTCGACGCCGGTCAACCACCTCTGATGCAAAAGTCGTCAACTACAAACTTCTTCAAAATGAAATTGTGAACAACTTTAATACCTGACTTTTTCAGAGATGAGGTCTAGATCGTCCTAGATCGGGCTTTGAAGTTGGATTAATCTCGGCCCTCTGATCAGTCTCCCGATTGAATTAGGGACGTCGAAACCTTCAACTCTTGATCTACCACTCTACACTCAAAATCGTGATACAAGCCACCTATGGGGATGATCAGGAGGAGGAGCACGTCACGAAAATGGGTTCGGTTGGCCCGTGCACCGCCGGAAAAAGGAGTTCCGGCCGGGTCGGGTCGGAAGTTTCGGAAAGCGCCTTTGATCCAGGCGAGGGAGCAACGGCGGGCCGAGGCAAGGGTTGGGATCGACCGGGAGGCTCAAGGCGCACGCGTGGAGGACCGGGTCGGCGGAGGCCCGTGGCGGCGTGCAGGGTCGGGTCGGGTCGAAGCCGGGTCGGCCGAGGGTAAGGCCACAGTCGCGCGAGAGAGAGAGAGAGAGAGAGAGAGAGAGAGAGAGAGAGAGAGAGAGAGAGAGAGAGAGAGAGAGAGAGAGAGAGAGAGGGGGGGGGGGGAGGACTTTTGTGCAAAAATCTGATTTTTTTATCCTTAATGAAAAAATCAGATTTTTCTTATTATTTATAGAAAATTTTAAATTTTTAAATAATCATAACTTATTCATACTAGCTTCGAATAATGCGTTCCACATATGCACGAGATCGTATCGACGAGCTCTACAACTTTCATGAAGGAAGTTTTCCCAAATTCTGAACGTATAAAAAGTCAATTTTCACGACCCCCTAAATAATGTTCGTTTTCGAAAATAAAATTACTCGAAACTAACTTTCTCAAACCACGATATTCCAATAAATCCCAAATATCATAATTCAATTAATATAACAATTATTGAATTACATAAATTTATTATACGAAATTTTGGGTCTTCACACTACTATTTTCTTCTGAGTACAAGTTGTTCATAAATGAGTATTCTGTGACATATTCTATATATATATATATATAGACTTGAAAAACCTACTTAGGATTTTCCAAATGTGATTAAACTTGGAGAACATATTCTTCATGTTCAAATATGCTTAATCATCATAATAACATACAAAATAGGGTTTTTTGAGGTTGTGAATTATACAAAGAAACAGAGAAATAATACTATTACATTTCATCTTGGTGTTTCTGATAAACAACTCATTTATATAATAATATCTCAAAAACTATTTACACATTTTACGATATGAAACTTATACAATATATAATTTATTTTATGGTTGTGCTGCTTTCCCATACAAGTTGCTTTAAATTCCAAGTCTTCTCATGATGAAGAAGTTTCTCCAGTAGAATTTCCTCATATGCTTAAGGATCTCTTTGATTTCCTTTCCAATTTTGTAGCACATTTTCTGCCTAAACACTTCTATCTTTGACTCTTTGGTTATCTGCAACCTGTTGTATATAGTTTAGGATATATATGCTCCACCATCAAACTAGGAAACGATAAAGAAATGTAAGTGAAAGTATGCATTTAGTTAAACTACTCTCATTCAGTAAGGTTGGTAAAATGAAATCTTATAGGAAACATTGTTGCAAGCAGTTTCCATGCAATAGCAAATACACATTGCGTTCTCTTCTTATATTACAGCAGCCTTCCTCTTTGCCATTATGATTAATCGGTGTATATGACAAATGCAAATATATGAGTACTGACCCTCAGTAATGTACTGACCCTCACTAGATTACTAACCCCCTCAATTTGATTAAGAAACCATTATAGCTTATAAGAATGCAAAAGACCTAATCAAGAGATCCTCACAGTTGCAACATATTAATGACAAGAATTTCAAGCAGAAAATAAAGACTAACAGCAATAATCAGATCAAATATCCACAGAGCCTATGGGTAGACATAATTGCCAATGACCTTCCCATAAAGTAAAGCTAAGAAATCTATCTAAAAATGCAAGCTCAATTGAACCAATAATAGATTTGAGTTGAATACCTCATGCAATCAAGTGAATGCAATCATGAAGTTAAAGCTATTGATCCTCATAAATAAATATAAAAATGAGGTTGCAATACACATAAAGTTACTGACCTTCAATAGCATACTGACCCTCAATAACAATAGACATGATTCTCTAACTTCAGCTACACCATTCACAATCTCAAATTTCTTAAATCAACCATCACATACAGAAAGACATATATATATATATATATATGCATTGCATATCAGAAGCATACTGAAACCTAAATGCATTAGAATTTCTCAACCTAAACCCGAGCAATCTTATCCATCCAAATAGAGCAGCAAAGACACAAAGACTAAAATGTATTAGAACCCCAACAAACATGCAGGTTCTGTTGGTCAAAGTAACCTAAATGCATGCACACTCTTTACAAAACCTTAAACCTCAATTCACTAGTAATGCACAACAGTTAACACCAAGGCTGATTCAATACTGAACATAATCCAGTACTACAGCACACCAGTTTTGAAATGCCTAAAACAAACAGCCCATGCACTCTCATATAGCAAAGATGATAAAAAAAAACTCTTAACAAAAAAAACCACATTGATATCCCAAGACATTCTCAGATCTTGCTCCTCTAATAACCTAAAATCCACATAGCCCACTTCTCTAAAATCCTAAACCTAAAATCGAACATCATACTCAGCAAATTGAGAAATATAAACCACAGTATAAACAGATCGAGCAACACAAGGGGAATCTACAATTGCTCTTGTAAGTTCTTTGTTAAAGCTACTGACCCTCAGAATTTCTCAACCATTGAGCATAATCAAATTTCTCAACCAAAATCATTTACCTGAGGGAAAGATTGTGACAACACAAAGGTATTGACCCTCAGAAACCAAAATTTCTCAGCTAAAGCTACTAAGCATAATCAAATTTCGACAATGTTGAATGCAAAGCACAAAAATCAGATTATAACTACTGACCCTCAGTAACTAGAAATTTCTCTACTGACCTTCAAGCCCTAGCTTCGCAAGAGTCTCGCCACCGGGGTCGCTCTCTTGCTTTGCCGCCAGGGTCGCTCTCTTGCTTCGCCGCCGAAGTCACGCTCTTTCTTCGTCGCCGGGGTCGCTCTCTTTCTTCGCCGCTGGGGTCGCGCTCTTTCTTCGCCGCCGGGGTTGCGCTCTTGCTTCGCTGCCATGACCAAGCCCTAGCTTCCTTGTGATTGAAATTGAAATGAAACAAGGTGAATTGAAATGGGTCGAACCCCATCGATGGCATTTGGTCTAATTTGTTGAAAATTATATTGCCTTTCCTGTCACTGGGCCTGATAGTGGTTGACGGCTCGTTAGTTTTAGCAGACTGCATGGGCTAAATAATTTAGATCTTGCGCGTGGTAAAATAATTTAGATATTGTAGTTATGGGTGTTTGCCTCTAAAAAAAAATCAGTTATAGAGAGCAAGCTCTCTTCTCTTAATAATAACATAGATAATAAAAGGTTGTCCTAAAGTTATTAACAATCTTTTCCTGGATAGATTACTTTCCTTACAAATAATATTCACATTGAAAAAAAAAAAAAAGAAGAAAAAGAAGAAGAGAAAAGTAACACTTGATTTGTAGAAAATTTTCAGCTATTAAGTGCAATATTAAATATTGAAGCTTCATACTTTCCGACTTTCGGTACCTCTGGAATGACTCACCACCTTTCATGGATGGTCCTAACGGCTCAAAATGAATCGACTCTGTCCTCATCTAACTTAACCACATATATTCATATATTCAATGATTTCTTCTTCAACCTCCCAATAGCAAAACGCCATTAGTCTCACCGGCAATGGCAATTTTGTCTTCTCGATCTAGACCCTGCGTACCAAACGCGTCGTTCGAGTTACTGTCACTCAAGAGTCAAAATTACTTACTCCCCCAGTTTGGTAGTGAGTTACAACTAATAATGAAGGCTCACATGTTATTCCTATAATAACAACGATGCACTGAACTTTGGGGTAGAGGAAGAATTAGAAGGAAGGGGATAAAAGGAAAGAAAGAAAAGTAGAGGCAGAGCCAACCCGACGATGAGTGGTGGTGAGGAAGAGAAAACGCTAGAGTACACGCCCACATGGGTTGTTGCGGCGGTCTGCACCGTCATCGTGGCCATTTCTCTGGCCCTGGAGCGTCTGCTCCACTACGGCGGCAAGTTCTTGAAGAAGAAGGGCCAGAAGCCTCTGTATGAAGCGTTGCAAAAAGTGAAGGAAGAGCTTATGCTGTTGGGCTTTATCTCGCTCCTGCTCACCGTTTTCCAGAATGTAATCGCCAAAATCTGCGTGGAGCACGGAGTCATGGAGCATCTTCTTCCTTGTAAACTGGAAGACATGGCAGCGGAAACGGAAAACACCACTTCCCATGTTGCCCATTTCCGGCATCTGGCGGAGGAAACCCAAAGTGGGTATTGTGAGGCAAAGGGTAAGGTACCGTTGCTATCTACAGAGGCACTGCATCATCTTCATATCTTCATCTTTGTTCTGGCGATTGTTCATGTGGTGTTCTGTGTTTTGACTGTGGTTTTCGGAGGGATGAAGATCCGGCAATGGAGAGCGTGGGAGGATGCGATTGCGGCACAGAATTATGACTCCCAACAATTTATTAACAAAAAGCATAAGTTTACTCATGTTCATGAGCATGCTTTTATCAAAGAACGGTTTCTGGGAATGGGTAAAAATTCAGCCTTGTTGGGTTGGATTCTTTCTTTTTTCAAGCAATTTTATGCATCTGTTACAAGATCGGATTATGTGACTTTGCGGCTGGGTTTTATTAACACACACTGTCCGGCGAATCCGAAGTTTAATTTTCACAAGTACATGATCCGAGCTCTGGAAGATGATTTCAGAAGAGTGGTAGGTATAAGTTGGTATCTTTGGGTGTTTGTGGTGGTTTTCTTGCTGCTGAATGTGAATGGCTGGCATACTTATTTCTGGATTGCTTTCCTTCCTTTCTTCCTTTTAATTGCTGTGGGGACTAAGCTTGAGCATGTGATTACCCAGTTGGCTCATGAGGTTGCTGAGAAACACATAGCCATAGAGGGGGATCTAGTAGTTACACCATCAGATGGGCACTTTTGGTTTGGAAAGCCTAAGCTTGTGCTCTTCTTGATTCATTTCATCCTTTTCCAAAATGCTTTCGAGATTGCGTTTTTCTTCTGGATTTGGGTTCAGTATGGTTTCGACTCCTGCATCATGGGGCAAGTGCGCTACATTGTGCCCAGGCTTGTGATTGGGGTGTTCATTCAGGGGCTGTGTAGTTATAGTACTTTGCCACTCTATGCCATTATCACACAGATGGGGAGCTCCTTCAAGAAAGCTATATTTGATGACCATGTGCAAGTAGGCCTTGTTGGTTGGGCTCAAAAGGTTAAGAAAAAGAAGGCCGCTGCTGCTGACGCCTCCAGCTCGGGCTCTGGTTCTGTCCAAGCAAGTTCCCATGGTGGTATTGGCTCTGCTCTCGGAATTCAGATGGGGAAACTTGCTAAGAAGGCAACTAAGACGGAGGGGAATAATTCAGACCAGAAGAAGGAGGAGGAGAATAACTGAAAAGTATGTGTTTTTTGTAGAATTAATTAGCACTAGTCGTTGTATTGAGATTCCAGATCTTCTGCTTGTTTTTGCTTGACTTCTGAATTCTGATCTAAGCTTATCACTTCCAATTATCAATGGAAATGACTCTGGATTCTAGTGAGTGATACAGTTATCAGTGGTTGGCCAATTCCATTTATTACTGCAAAATCTTGAATTGTTTGGTGGCATTTCCTCAAACTCTTGTCATGGTGTGGATATAAGTATTTTAACTCTTGAGTTACAAAAGTTGAATTGTTTGCATGTTCTGCATCGAAAGAGTTTTTGTTTTATTGATCAAAGCAGATACAAATGTGATTATTGATCAAAGCATATACACATATGATTATTGTTGATATTCATATGGTGTTACTCGATTACCACATATATTACATGAGTCACGGACTATCATACATACCTTCAATCGAATTCTATCATACATGTTATCAAATTGATTTCATCGGCCAATTCTATCCTCTACTTGATAGCTTATTACAAATTTACAAGTAGCCAAAGCCTAAGTGTGGCTCCATGGACCCAAGAACATCAGAGTTCTTATCGGCTCTTCTGCAGAGTAGTTCCACCTTCGTCTCTCAATTGATTTTGAGATTAAGAGACCCTTTCCTTTCTGAGCTCCGTTCCTAGCCATGACTAACAGAGCTGCCTCATATGCCTGCCCAAGCTTTTGTCTGAAACCTCTCTTTGATTCCTCGCAGAGAAAACCCTCCCCACAGATGTTTTGAGGTTTCATTGTTCTATATTCTGTGCTTGTTAGGCCAAGCGACTAAGATATTGGAATTGGGAATGGCTAAGATGTCTCTTATATAGAAGAACAAAGGGTGTACATGGGTTTAGAAATTAAGATGCTGAATGAGGTGGTGACTCAACTAGATACAGTGCTTAATATTCAATTATCTTTAACACATGATGAACATGATCTCATAATGGAATCTAATTCCATACTATGTTACAGGAATATATGCTCATTGTGTTTCTGTCCTGATGCTTAATTTGACAGCTGAAATTTGATGGATATGGGAGTGATGTATCATATCATTTTGGAATATCTGGTGGTGCTAAGAATTTGTAAGATGCTCTTTCAAATCTGAGTTCACTTTTTTACAAGGTTAAGATTCCAAATATTTCATTTCAGAATAAGAAACATGATGAGGAACTACGAAAGATGCTTTTATGGTGTAATGACATGCACTTGTAGCTGTGATATGCTCACTCCCAATCTGAAATGGTGGAAACAGATTGACTCTTAAGTAGCACCAGTCACCAATGGTTTCAATATCAAACGTCTCCTTATCTCATCATGGCTTTGGGAGTCCAGGCCGTTCCTTTTGCTTCTGTGAATGTAGTTGGGCCTATGATACGAGCCCACTCCTCACTATGTTGTCCCAGTTGGGATCCTGAACACTAATAATTGGAGCATGGAGTATTTTCGGGCCACGCGTAGAGTCGAATTCTTCAAAGTCTTGGGAAAAAATTTTATAGGCATCATCTCATTCTTGTCCCCAAATCAAGCTGGGAATACAATTTTTTTTTTTTCATCTCCAAATGCCCCATTGGGAGGATGGTTCTGCCTAGGGTTGGGTTCGGTTCGGTACCGGAGTTGCATGCCCAAAACCAGCTACCGTACCAGACTAGTTTGGTATATAAAATCTTCTCCCATTACCGGTCACAAAAGTCGGTATATCAACATATCGGTATACCGAGAGGCTCGGTTGGGCCTCCAACTGAGTTTTTAACAAGAGTGAAGAGTTGAAGAATCACCGAGCCAAAACCCAGAAATCGAGGTTGAAGAATCACCAAGCTTGAACCCAAAAATCAAACCCAAAATTTCTGCTTTGCAACTAAAAAGTGTAAAACCCAGAAATTGTGAGATTGTGAGAGTCATGAGAGTCAGAAATTTGATTGAAATAATAAAAACTAGAAATTTGACTTACCACTTTTGCTATTGAACCCAGAAACCCAGTGACCAGAGTCATGGGATAGCTGGAGAGCCGGAAAAGTGGAAGTCCAGTTTAACCAGAGCTACTGAAATCGCATCATGGCTGGAGAGAGGCTACAATCAAGGGTCGGTGCCAGAGAGAGAGATGAGAGACGGCATTTCTTTGAAGAGTTTGAGAGGCTCAAAGAAGAGAGAGTCTAGAAAGAAGAAGAAAGAAGAATAAAAAAACTAAAAAAATATGAGTAATTAACTAATTATACATGAGTTCGGTATGATATGGTATACCGTGTATATATGAAAATTGAAACCATTACCGTACTGTATAAGTGGAGTCGGTACGGTTGTACCATACCAAGAGTTCGGTTACTAGCAGTGTCGGTTACCAACTTCTTTTGTTCGGGTTGGATTCGGTTGGTTGGTATGTGTCGGTTGAAAGTGCCAGCCCTAATTCTGCCAAGGGAAGCCCGATTTTTAAGAGAGTTGTCATCTCCAACTTTATGAAATTAATTTATGTAGTTGTTAATTTAGATTGTCTAGAGGCGATTTTTCTAGTTAATGAAATTAAGAAAGGGTGTTTATAAATGTATTCAGTAAATATCTTAACGCACCCGATCCTAAAATATTGTGTTAAAATTTTCAAGTTTACCTTTAGGAAAAAATACCCTTACGAAAGATACACCCAACAAACTACAGAGAGAGAGTTGATAATTGTGGAACCATCAAAACTAATCCTAATGTTTGGTTCGTGTCAACCATTGTTTTGTGTATCAAACTCTTCCACTCAGCTACTGTGATGTATTCATTAATAATCATACTCATTCATCATACATAGTTTCAGTAAGCTATTCAAGCTCTTCCACTTCAAAGACTTGATTGAGAGAGAGAGAGAGAGAGAGAGAGAGAGAGAGAGAGAGAGAGAGAGAGAGAGAGAGAGAGAGAGAGAGAGAGAGAGAGAGAGAGAGAGAGAGATGATTGTTGTTGTCAATTGAACTCGTTGCTGTTGGTGAGCTCATAATTGGTAAAGTGGATGGCTTCGTCTCTCTCATTCAAAACGTTTATAGGTTCTTCAAGGACAGAAGGCCTTTATGGGTCCTCTCTCCTCTCCAATCTTTGAAACCTTCACACAATTCTTGGTCCACTCTTGAATGCTGTGTATGCATTTTGTGTCTGTAAGCCAGGTGATGTTGGAAATAGAAAAGAAAGTGCTGAATCATCTCCTCTAGCACATGCGCTCATGGCTTCTGGTGGCTTTTCATGTGCCTTACATTGCATAGCTCAACGTGACTTTAAATCTAATACAAATTGAAAATCAAGAGTTTTTATGGAGAACATAGTTGGAGGTGGGCGATTGTGAAGATGGTAGGCTGTGTAACGAATTGGAAGGGGAGAGTGTTTGGCTGGGTTAAATGAGTTTTTCATTTAGGCATTCAAAACAAGGGTAAACGCGAAAATTGAGGGATAAATTTTTAGACGTTGGGTATACTTAGAACTTTGCTGGGTTTAAATAGAAAGACCCGAAAATGAACCTTGTCTTGGTAGTGAATGCATTATTGTTAAGGAACTATAAGACCTAATGGCATGCTCACATATTCCTAAACTATGTTTTGTTAGAAGATAAGGGGATTGTTAGTCCCAGATCAATCCTTAGTCGCTAAATTGAATATATAATCACAGTATGCATAAACAAAAATAAACTACAATATATAGATAATGTACGAATATAAACTACAATATATATCAATCCTAATATAAATTGATTGAACAAAAACAGAAGCACTGACTTGATTTTTGAGAGAGGCTTGCGAAGCAATGTCCTAAGACCGAATTTCGTCCCCACACATGTGTTGTGGTTTGCTTGAATGTCTGTTCTGCAGGGTACAACTCTCGTTTTAAGGCGTTGCACACATGCCTTGAAACCTGGCGAACTTTACTTGTGTTTTGTTGATTTTTTTGTTGCAAAGAACCTTGACGTCCTTTTTATAGAATTTAGATAAAGAGACGAAACTGTTCATTTATTTTGAATGTGAACAAAACAATTGCAACTGTCTGGATCAGACTTATCTAGTTGTAATTATCTTTATCAAAATTATAAAAAGAAAGAATCATTTATTGGAATTTAATTAAAAATATATTAATATATTAACAAGACATTCAACCCAATGGCCCTTGCCTTTCATCCCAATAAACCCTGCCTCTCTCCACTTATCCATTTAATATAAGTGTTGTGTAAACTCATATAAAGGATCCAAGTGGGAGACTCGTTACGAATGTAGGACTTATTTCACAAAATTCTAACATGTTTTTCAAGGCAGTTTAATAGGGTTGCTTATAGGACTTCTACAGTTCTACATATGTTGTAGGTGAGCTTGGTCTATATATTTGGTTAGAAAATGACTCTTTCTTGGCTCATGGATGTAATAGCTTAAGATATTGTACTGCACCGTTCTATACGTTTGCCCTATTATACTCTTTGCATTCTATAATTTTAGAAGGGTTATGCCCATACTAATTAGTCGGGCTGCCCTCGTATTAAAATAGCAAAAATAAAAACAAAAGAACTCGTGAAATTAGTTTTTGTTTTCACCTTTTTTCTCTCTCTTTTTTTTTTTTTTTTTCCATTTCCCCATTCATAACTTTTTGTATTCTCTATGTTTCTCATATTTTAGAAAGGGAGATGATTCACACTCTATTTGTTTATGAAATCAGTATCTCTTTTGTGTTTAATTTAGAACAAAAAAGAGAATACAAGTAGTAATATCCAAAACAAAAATGAGTGTGAATATCTCCTTCCTTTAGAAAAATTCAGTGAGATCTTTGCAAAAAAAAAAAAAAAATCAGTGAGGAATCATGTTGACACAATGATAGTTATGCAGTCTATATACCCTCCTCTAAAGTATATCATTCTAATGGATCGACTTCCTTTATCTACCTAGTCTAGATTGTTCTGGCATGAACCTGAATTAGTCAAGGTTAAAGCTGAGGCTGGGACTGAGTGATCCAAAGTAGAGGGCTCAGTCAAAAGTAGTGCTCTAGAATTCTAGTTAGATCATTGTTCTTGTGTTCTTCATATGGTCGGTTGGCTGGGTCAAAGAATAAAGATCCCATTATCCAAATTGGCCAGTGGACGAAAACTACTTGCTGCATTTAACTATATATGACCTATCGTGAGGCCAAGGGTCCCCAACTTGGTACTTTGGTAGGTCATTTTCCTATATATAGAGTAAACGTACCCATTAAGTAGAAAATTAAAGATAGCTATGATAGCTGACTAATTAACACCAATGATATAGCCATCACCTACTTGATCAACCTGCAGTTTGCTTCTGTTATGAGGTTTATCTGCTGCATGCATGCCCAAAAAAGCTTAACCTAACTCCATTGAAGTTTATATATATGGTACCATCAGACCATTTCATCTCCATCTTCATCTCCTATATTAACGTATTGGGAAGAGTTATATGGCTAAAAGTACCAAAAAGGGATTTACGTACGCGTACGTAGCAGGGTTTATTAATAGTAGACACGTACTCGGTTTATATTTAGGGTTCATTTGCTTTTGCAGTGAGACTCGATTTCTTTTTGTTCTTTCGGATCGATACGTACTCATACCGTTGGAATGAATATTACACATTTGTCGTCTAAATGCATTTGCATCATGTTAACATCAACAGCTTCAAAATATCTTCATGAATGTGTGACTACAGAGCAAAGCTAGCTGCATATACATGTAGGGTTTTAAAGTACGCATAATAAAGATGAAGCCAAGGTAATGCAAACTGATTTTCTTTTCTTATTTTGTCCTTTCTTTTTGGTGGGGGTTTTAGGGTTTAGGATTGGAAAAGAGGATTGTTTTGTAGATTCGACCAAATCCATCATTATCCCAAGAGGGCCAAAGATCAAACTCAAATCATTCCATCTTTATATAATCCAAATGGAACAAACATTAGAGACTACAACTTTAGTTGTCATGCCACTGCTTCCTCTATAATTTAATGAAACACAGTTGACCCATTGTTATATATGCCAGTAGAATATTATACATAACTTGCATATTTAGCCGTTTATTCCTATTCTCTTTGACCAATAAAAAATTTTTGGGAAATTAAATTGGTGAGTTTTATGAGCTAGCTCTCACAAATAATACTTTCCTTTCGATGACATTATGTGACAGGATATAGTTATATCTGGTGTGCTCTCTTTTGTGTGCTGAAAACTCTCTTTTGCAGTTTTGTGTGCTGAAAAAGAGGTATAATCCACTGTGTGTAAGTGAATATTCTAACCATGTGGCCTGCATAAAGGCTAATACGCTGATATATAATACACACACAGAGGGGTTGAAAATAATGTATTTTGAGTTTTTGACAATTAATTGCACGCCATGTTATATCTATGGCCTCATAAAGTTCTATAAGTAGGGTTGGTAGTATTTTCAATATTCACCTTGAACTATTTATATTCCAATTATTGAAAACAAAAAAGAAGTCAGAAAAAAGACATCTTAGGATCTAATTTGTCGAACAACACAGAGTGATCATAATCCTTCTGCAAGTACATTCAGTATTGACTACTATGGTAGAATCACCGATGTAATTAATTGAATACTAAGGACAGGGTAAAATGAACCGAAGAACTTCCTTATATATACCTTTCAAATATGAAAGAATACACCGACAATGATGATTCATAGAAATGAGAAGATCGGTCACCTGTTATACACATTTTCTTTTGCATTTATTGTTCTTTTCTGTCGTTTTTATTTCTCAGTTTTCATTAGAGCTCATTTTACATTTATCACAAAAAAAAAAAAATTTGATTCAATGAAAAAAAAAAAATTCTTGTTCAAAGTGATCCACTGAAAGTGAGATCATATCTCCACCTAGATTTTTTTTTCTTAGGTTTTGGTTCCTATTAACATTATGCGTGATCGGTTCTGAGACTCAAAAAGAAAGAAAGAAATGAAAAGCTTACAACAAGTACCACAAGAGCTAGCTTTCAGTCCTAAGTGCCACACTAGCTGCTGCTACATCTACATCCTCCACATTATTGAAAGGCAAAGATTTCTAAAGAGACATTTGTATCAAAAGAGAGAAAGCATGTTGCTTTTGGAAAGATCATGATATGAAGCTTAAAGCATTACATCACAGGACTATACTTTTCATTCAAGAATCCAGTGAAAACTAAAATTGTTGGAACTATGAACAATAGCTAGCTAGCTAGCATCGATTTTGGATACATATTAACAATTATTGAGAAGCTAATTGATTTGGGAACTTGAAGATTGTTGAGTAACTTTGGCTTGAAAAGAAGCTAGCTTTCCAAATTTTAGAGACTGATGAGAGAGATTTGCATAACAAAAAACTGCTTTACACATCAGTTTGAGAGCAAAAGAAGATTTTTTTAGGTCCTACAAATGGCAAAATATATTGCAAGGTTATTCTATTGGCTGGTCAAACACAAAGTAGTGCAAAAATAGCTAAACAACTAATACATAAAAGACCAAACCCATTACAAGCCCTTTTTATTTCCCCCTAACCCTAAATTACACTAAGCTCAACCATTTCATATCTTAACCAGTACATTGTACAAAGTTAAGCCTCCCCTTTGCTCACAACACGCTATAGATACTCTTCATATTGCCCAACATTTTCACATAATGTAGCAGCCACTAATTTCTTCATCGTCGTCCGTAAACGAATCAACAGGATCAGATGGCGAGTAGATGTCCGGGTGATAGTACGTGTTTTCATGCATAGCAGGGGTAAAATATGAAGCACTTGAGCTTGGATACGTCGTACTGTAACTTAGCCCGTATGCGGCCGGAGGCTGATAATACATCGGTGGCGGGTATGGACCCGGGTATACATGTTGGATCGGTGGGCCGAGATTCATGGCAGCCATTGGGTGAGAAATGTCTGGACCAACCATACGCGGCCCATTAGCACCCGCCGGATGAGCATCACCAAAATGCTCACTGGGGATACCAGTGCCACCATTAGGAGGATTCCCGTTTTGTGCTTTCTTCTTCTTTTTCTTTTTCTTCTTTTTGGCTCCAGTTGAAGCACCAGCACCTGCACTTTGTTCTCCACCAGCTTCATTGTTTTGATTCCCACCCTCTTTGTCTGACTCACCGTCATCATCATCAGCATCATCACCACCATTTTCATCAGCTTGTTGGTTCTTCTCAGCAGAATTTTTCGCTTCATCACCATTCTCACCATCTGCTTCCCCATTATCTTTGTTCTTCTTGGACTTCTTCCCCTTCTTAGGCTCTGGCCAGAGCTCGGCGTGCTTGCCCGACTTCAACAGCTTCTTGAGTAAGGTCTCTGCCCCCACGTTGCCAGTCACTGTGACCTTGTGCTGCTGAGAATCAATCGCAATAGTGTAAACCCCTGTGGAAAATTCATTAATTATGAACAGAGTATAGATATTTATATAAGGATCATATGAATCCACTATGATGATCGCATAAATCCACTAACACACAAGTAAGCATAACTATGTACTTGCCTTCAATGCTTTGAAGAACTTTCTTGACTTTCCTTTTGCAGCCTTCACAATGAATCGAGACTTTCAACACCCATGTCTGTAAATCAGAGGAGATCATATGGATTTGGTTAGTTCGGAACGGTTTGAGACCAAGATAATATTGTAATTCATGAAGAAAATCAAGACCTTTCACTATTATTTACCTGGTATTTCAAGGATCCAGGAGGTTCTTCAGCTGGTTTTGTTGCCATGTGTGTGTGTGTGTGTGAGAGAGAGAGAGAGAGAGAGAGAGAGTTGATGGAAGTGGAGAGGAAGGAAATGAAAGATAGCTTAGAGTGTGTTGTGTAAGCCGAGGCTTGACTGCTTGAGGAAGGAATATAGAGTGAGCTCTAAAAAGTGGAAAAAAAGCAAAGGCATCTGGTGTGGATGCCACATCACCTTCACAACTAATGAACGACTACATCTCTCACACATCAGCGATCTATAACTGAACAAGCTCAACTAGAATTGACTGCAGGCAATCATTCACAAACTCACACTCAAAACATGGGTTTGAATTTGTAGGTGAAATATCATGATGGCAAAACTTACAATTTACAGTTCCAGATATCATCAATCCAACTCTAAATCTGCCCGTGGATAGGTGACCAGAGCTTTTGATTGATGATCACTACTTTTGTACCAAGCGAAATGTGGGGTGAGGGGGTCCTCTTGTGGCTTTACTCAACCTTTATTGGCTTTTCATGCATCTTTTGCAGTTACCCAGATGATCAGACGGTCTTTACTTCTAGGCTTTAATCATTACTATTTTACTGGTATTCTGGTGTGGTACTGATAATTTATCCAGATGGGGCCAAAGCATAACCTACCACCAAAATCTATGTCAGGCGGCCTAGAAGGTTCTAAGTAATCAAAGAAGGAACCAGAGCAATAACTATCTCCCTTCAACTTTGAACTAATCAGAGTAGTGTTATAAATTGAAGTAAATAGCTCTAGCAACTTCTATAATGCACTAACATACAGTAACATGTTCATCTACAGATGCTCTAGTTAAATGTCAGGGTGAAGAAGGAACTAAGTTTGAAAAGACAAAGGCAACTTCCTTTGCATTGCTTACAAAGTTCCAATCAACTTTTGAAGGATTTTTGGACTTACCAGGTAACTAAACTAGAACGAAGAAAAACATCCAAACTGTTTAACAATGTAACTGTATCTTCATGATCGACCTTACACCAGCAAGAATCATTTAAACCTAATCGACTAGTAAATTGATGTAAATAGCTCTAGCAACTATGACATGCACTAGCCTACAGTAACATATTCATCTGCAGATGGATTGGTGAAATGTCAAGGCGAAAAAGTAACTGAGTTCGAAAAGACTAAGGCAACTTCCCTTGCGTTGCTTTCAAAGTTTCAATCAAATTTTGATGGATTTTTGGACTATTACCAGGTAACTAGTGAACTAGAACGAAGAAAAAGCAACCGGAATTGTTTGACAATGTAACGTACATTTATAGCAGCAATAATTTTCAAACCTAATTGACAATTAAAAAGTCTATAGTCTATATACGGGACTTCCTCTTTCCAAACAAAATATTCGAATTTTGGAACTTAAACTAATATACTTTCTTAAATAATATATGCATAGTACAAAACTACACTAACTGCAAATAAATGCCTTCCTGTTATCAAATGGGAGAAGAAAGCAGCTTTACAATGGAAAAACAGCTAGTAGTTAACAATTAATGTGCTTGCCAGCAGTATGTGTCCTTGAAAATACAAAGGCAAAAGGTATACAAAAAGATAACAACGATCATTCTCAAACGCAACCGGAGGAGATGAAAGGATTACTACTAAACAGTGGCAGCACCTTTGCTCAAGGAGTATTTTAGCATTAGAGATAAAAAGGCAAATGTAGAGGCCAGTATCATTTCAACACAAAACTTCAATATTGTCACAGCAGACAACAAGGTAATTGAGCATCACTTATCTGCACTTTGTATAAGCCAATGTTTTTCCAGGTCTAGATCACTGGAGTGACTTGTGACTGCACTTGGCACTCACAACAGTTCTTGCTTTTTTTTTTTTTTTTGGAATACGACAGAGGTCATTATGAATAAAGATCCAAATAGACATCTAAACTCGAAAAAAAATGAATAAATGGTTAAAACATCCTAAAGCAGCCCAAAATATCAGCGAAACAACTTGACTCTCTTTTGAACCCGAGCACCTTGACATTTCAACAGTCATGTTAAAGTTGGCTACTGAGAGCAAGTCCACCTGTAGTCAAGAAATGTCAAGGTCGAAAAGTTAAGGAATCGACCAGTCAAGTTACTGTTCACTGGACATGGATTTCCACCCGTTCTGTTTCTTGACCAGTCAAGACTGTTCATTTTCACTGTTCAGTGCGTGTTTTTACTGTTACATTGTACTGTTCATTGATTTTTTTTTTTTTTTTTTATAAAAAAACTGTAAACTTAAAATATATTTGATGTAAATAGATGATAATAATGGAGATTTATAGATAATTAATGTCATAATTATGCAATTTACCATTTTTCTAATATTTTCGGTGGACAAATTATGAGCAATCTACAGTTACCGACAATTTATTTTGAAATGAGTAAAGGCACCGCCGATAATTTTTTTTCAAATGAGTGAAGGCACCACCGAGATCTTTGAACAGACCAGATCATTTGCATACCATTCAATCTAACGGTTATTGTTGATGTAATCTTATCTAAGATTTCAGATCATATTACGTCGAATCAGGAGTGGACACGTGTCCTTATCAGTTGATCATGTTTTATGTGAAAATTGTAAATAAATAAAGCAAGAGGCAGCAGATCATTCACACATAATCTGATATTGGCAAATCTCCTTCTTTTTCATATATCCAGATCTAACACATTTCCTTTCATTCCCTCATTTCAATGAAGAGATTGTGGGCTAAGTATCGACAATCTCGAGCTGAAGATCATGAAGAGATGTGTAGGACTAATGCTCTTGTGGTAGCAACAGTCGCTGAAGATGAAGCTTCCTCTCAAACACGACGAGGGGGTTCTCGACCGGGGCAAGCACCGAATGAGGAGCGATTTAGGGAATCAAGAGGGAAAAACATGATGGAAGATTACTTTGTGGAGCGTCCAGTTTTCAGTGAAGAGGAATTCCGGATAAGGTACATGATGAGTCACAAAGTTTTCAACCGCATCTCCAGTGACCTTTGTGGCTATAACCGGTACTGGCTCCAGAAATCAGATGCTGCTAAGAAAGTCGGACTACTTCCCCAACAAAAGATGACATGTTCCTTAAGAATGCTTGCTTACAGTGCTGGGGCAGATCAATGCGCGGAGTATTATCGGATGACGAAATTTACCGCCATCGAGGCTCTGAAACGATTTACAAGTGGAATCGTTGATCTGTACTCAGCAGAATACCTCTGGGCTCCTACTCCGGCCGACCTCAGAAGACTTCTCGCCAAAGCTGAGAAAAGAGGTTTTCCTGGGATGATTGGAAGCGTCGACTGCATACACTGGCAATGGAAGAATTGCCCAACATGTTGGGCTGGAGAATACAACGGTCGAAAACGTGTGCCCACTATCATCCTCGAAGCAGTGGCATCTTATGACACATGGATACGGCATGCCTTATTTGGAATGTCTGGATCATGCAACGACCTCAACGTGCTTGCTAAGTCCCCGTTGTTTGACGAGCTGATCGCTGGTCAAGCCCCCCAGATCCAATTTCAAGTGAATAACAGAATTCACAATTTAGGCTACTATCTCGCTGATGGTATCTATCTGCAATGGGTCACTTTCGTGAAATCAATACCAAGGCCTACATGACCCAAGGATCTGAAGTTTTCCCAGGCTCAAGAGGGGTACAAGAAGGATGTAGAAAGATGTTTCGGCATCTTACAATCGCGCTTTAGTATTGTTCGAGGAGCGGGTCGTGGTTGGAATAGAGAAGACATTCGATACATTATGTTGACTTGTATTATATTACACAACATGATAATCGAGGACGAAAGACCAGATGACAGCGATGAGGATTTGGAGTCGGATGAAGAAGAAGATAACAATTTGAGGCCCAGGTTGGCCCAGGTTTGGGAAGGACCGACCGATGATGACTTTGATCCTGTTGGTAGAGATGGTTATTATTTCAATAGATTCATGGATCGATACGATGCCATTAGAAGTTCAAACAGTCACTCAAACCTTCAAGAAGATCTGATCAAGCATTTCTGGAACATTCAAGGGAACATGGAGATCTAGATCTGGCAATTTTAATTTGGCTAATGTCTATATTTTTTAAGTTAGTGTGATTTTAATTTGGTTTGTATTATGTGTGCTCTATGTGCTTTTATTTTGAATATAAAGTGTTTGCTTTAATAAGAGGTGATTTCAAATACAACTTTTATTTCATAAAATTTATCGTTACATAAATGAAAAAGTACAATGCAATTACACAACATGCATAATCACCTAATTATCCAAATTATTATCCTCATCCTCTCTAGGAATCCAATTTGTGTTGGAAGGGTCATCATTAGGGTTAGGATGGGTGGAATCACCCGTAGAGAAAGGTGAAAATTGTGGTTGTATAGGATATCCCCTGGGGTAAGATGGTTACGGATAGTATCCACCGGGGTAAGGGGGTTGTGGGAATCCACAGGTGAAGGGAGGTTGTCGGAATCCACCGGTGAAGGTAGATTGTGGGAATCCATTTGGGCAAGGTGGTTGTGGGTATGCACCACCAAAATTTGGTTGTGGGAATGCACCACCAAAGTTACGGATAGTATCCACCCATAAAAGGTGGGGTCTGCTTGCCAAGATTTTCTTTCTCAGCTATCTTCTTTTGCTTTCTTGACCAATAACGCTTTTTAGTTGGCGTCATATGACTTGTATCAATCTCCATAATACGCTATTCCCTCTCTTTAATTCACTCTTCCCTCGCTTGTACTAGGAGTGACTCTTTTCGTATATCCATTTGCAATCGGATACAAGCTAGTTGATTTTCCTCTTGCAGACTTCTAATGAATTCCTGATCGAGTTTTTTCTTGTCAGCGGTTGCCTCTTTTTGGTTGTTCGCTATACTCTCGACAACGCTTGACAAAAGACTTTGATCTTTCGCTGCCTTCTTTCATTTCCGAATTGCTTCTTTCGCAGCCTTCCTTCCTTGAGGCCTCACATTAGGATCCGCTGTTTCACCTGCAATTACCTCATCTACATCCATGTCCAAGTTGATGGGAGAATTTCCAGCAAATGGTTGTGTGTGCGTATGTGGACTTCCTTGATTTGATGTTCCTCCATATGTATGGCTAGGGATGTCTTTAAATTGTGCAAAACCCTCCACAACAGTGTAACTATCAAAACTCTGAAAATTGTGTCTTTTGGTCTTCCCTTTTTTCTTCATCCCGACATGCCACAATTTCTGTGCTTCATCTTACTACGTAATTACAAAAAAAATGCAATAAATACAAATATAAATGATTTTGTAATTACATCATTATTTATCAAGTAATTATTTTAATTATAACAAAAAGCAATTAACACAATTAAAACAATATTATAATTACTACAATTATAACAATATTATTTTATTTTAATTATAACAAAAAAAATTACTACAATTAAAACAATATTGTCATTACTACAATTATAACACAAGTATTTTATTTTAATTATAACAAAGAACAATTATTACAATTAAAAAAATATTATAATTACTACAATTATAACAATATTATTTTATTTTAATTATAACAAAAAGCAATTACAATTAAAACAATATTGTCATTACTACAATTATAACACAAGTATTTTATTTTAATTATAACAAAAAACAATTACTACAATTAAAACAATGTTATAATTACTACAATTATAACAATATTATTTTATTTTAATTATAACAAAAAACAATTACAATTAAAACAATATTATAATTATTATAATTAAAACGATATTATAATTACTACATTATTTATCAAGTAATATTTTACTATAATGTATCAACAAATTAAATGATTTATCAACAAGTACATACCTCATCAACCGCATTCGAACCGCTCTTGTACCAATTTTTCGCTTGCCTTAATGCATAATGTCACTCAAAAAGTTCAATTCTTCAAAATTTTCCACCTTCTCTGCAAAGAGGAAGTTGATCAGCTCCAGGGCCAATTTGCAACAAAGTGTCGCTTCACGCGCCTCCATAGGTCTTTTTTTTTTTTTTTTGATTTGTGCCAACAGCTGGATCTTGACTTACAAATTTCCAAGACTTGCACAATTGAACATCTTCCTCATCCGTCCATCTCTTTTTGTCTTGGGTGTTATCATCTTCACTTTGATCTCCCTCTTGTCCGGCCACTGGACGTGTGTTTCCCCTTTGTTCCGTCATAAATAAATTTGGAAGATGAGAGCTATATGAAGAGGAAGAAGGTGTAACTATGAAATATAATTTTTTTGGTGTGAGATGTTAAAATAAATTGTAGGTATTTATAGAGAAATTTTTACAAACATATTTTTTTGTTACCATTTTATTACCGTTACAAACATATATACATGTTCTAGTTGAAAAAGTAATATATATATATATATATACACACATGTTAATTGTATACCGTCGTATTGCCCATTTAATTAAAACGAATGGCTGGGATTAATTGACCGTTAGGCCCATTTTTCAAATAGGACCAACGGATATATGCCACGTCACTTGGCCGGCCCCCTTTGCTGTAGCTACGTGACAAGCGACTGGCTTTCAACCGTCTCCCTTTTGCAACGCCACGCGTCGTCGCAATGAAGTCCAGTTCCCCCCCCCCCCCTCGGCGCGTCGATGTCTGCTGACATAGTGTTCACGTCAACCACGTTTCGGGCTGGACCTTGCTGGCATGCGGGCTTGGTCGGTCATAGAAATAGTCATGGACTTGATTATTTTCTTGGCTGTAGTCAAGATGGGGTGGGTTTTGGCCGGTCAAGACTCCACCATTGGAGGAGCTATTTTCCCACAGTCGGTCACCACATCATCCTTGCCTTGCTGGTGCCCGGTCAAGACTCCACCGGTGGAGTTGCTATGAGTAGTCCTTCTTCCCACCTTTGGCTCCCAGATCCATATATATTTCCATTCTCTCCACTTACATCCTAAGGTTCACTGGACTTTAAAGAAATAAGAGATCTAAATAAACCTTGATATGCACTTTTAAGTAGTCTAAATAAACCTACTCCCAGGAAGTTCAATGACCAAATGAGCCTTCTTCACATAACACAAACTAGTTTCTACTATAAACAGAAATATAACCTAGAAATTTACGAAACTGAAGACCTTTTGCAATAATTTTAGATTGTAAATGCATATAATCATTCTTCATTACAAACACAGTGAAGTTCTTCTCTTATCAACTACCACAGAGAGGGAGATTTAGATCAATATCTCAACAAGCACAAATCCAAGGTTGCTATAATTTACTATCACTGTTATAAACTTTTCTGAACATAAGAACACCTATGATAATGGAGACAAGAGCAGATGAAGCACCTTGTCGAGAAAGCCAAAATTCAGTCCATGTCAAGGGCTTTGTGACCTCAAATAGCACACTCTTAAACTTCTCTTTCAAATCCTCTTGTGATCCAGTGTTATCAATCACTATGTCTGCCTTAGTCCTCTTTAAATCGAGTGACATCTGAGCATTTATTCGGTTTCGAGCATCATCCTCACTTGTTCTGTCCCTCGACATGAGTCTCTGGAGCTGTGTTTCAGGATCGACCCATACAACAATAATGGGCTTTGTCCATCTGTCCATCTTGGCCTCAAACAACAGAGGGACATCAAGAACAATAACCTTAAACCCCTTCAACCATAGCTTCAAAATTTCCCAAAAGATTCCAGATGATATGTAAGGAGCCAGTAATCTATAAAAAGATAAAATCTAGACATTAAAGTTGATAGAGGCATGTAATTTGTGTTATAAGGCACTCCAATACATTATCTAGACATTAACCGAAATAAAAATCACCAACATTCAGCAAGCAATCAGTAGATCAAATGGTAACCATGTAAATTTGTAAAACAGTATGATTTGCTCCACCATACCAGGTATAATTAGAACAGTTTACAGACAATGTGCTTGTTTACAACTAATAGTGTTACAAAGAGATACTCTCAGTGAGATCACATAATAAAATTATGCAATTTGTGAGAAGGTACATACCGATTTAAAAGTTGACGCTTCTCGGGATTAGAGAATACAATTTGCCCTAGTTGAGGCCTATCAACTTCTCCATCAGGTTGCAAAATGCTCTGTCCAAATGCTGAAACAACCTTTTTCCATCCACCAGTTCCCTTCTTCAATACATCCTGAAACCAAACATACTTAGTCCATGAAACACCTGAAGACAACTGATTCAACATATTTTTTTTATAACTGTCTAAATTAGTATGCTTCAGCTTTTGCTCATCACTTACACGAGCCACAAGATCGGCGTCGACAACAGGAATGTCATGGGCCTTGAAGAGATTTGAGACAGTACTCTTCCCGGACGAAATTCCACCCGTCAATCCCACTATCCTCATTCTTCTTAGGTCTACTCAGAAAGATCAAAGAACAGTGATTAACAAAGTTCCTGACTTCAATTAACTCCAGTAAGAAAATTACTTTCATTACACGAATTTCTGAGGTATTTAAATTTGCTACACTCAATAAGAACACTTGTACCGCAAATGGCAAGAACAAAAGGCAAAATTTTTCATCACCAGAACAGAAAGGCAAAACTTTTTGGACAAAGGCCTAATTTCCCAGATTTCTTTTACTCTTCTTGTTATTCTTCAATATGCAGATTTAGTTTCATCATCAAGCATCCACCACATCATCATCATCCTCCATCAAACCACAAGCATAAAAACTATCCCAATAATATTGGCAAACAGCTTATGGTCTCAAAATGAGGTCTACGACTAAAGAACTAGTAAATATGAATCATAACCTTTGCACATGTATAAGTTTCTGCCCAGAAACAGAAAAAGTCAACTAATTTCATTCCAAATTCAGTCAAAAACAATCACAGGAAGCAACAAAGAAGCAAAAGCTAACTCAACTCTAAAGCTTTACACATACCCCGAGAAAAGAAAAATCTACATCTCCCATCAAAGATTAACAACAATACTTAAAATTCAATAGCAAATTAAGCATAAATATTCGAGGGAATGATGCAGATTCTAGATGATATTGAAATTAAACACTTACTGTTTGTTCAAGAGAAACCAGTAACCAGCAAAAGGGCAATCCAACAGTTTTCCGTCCGAGTAGTTCAACTGGGTTTTTCCAGTCTCCTCCTTCCTTAAAGCTCGTTCTGTGTTTTCAACTTTGTATTTCAGTATACATTAAATAACGCCTGTTAACGATCTTCCCCAACAAGCGCATCTGGTGTAGTGGTATCATAGTACCCTCCCACGGTACTGACCAGGGTTCGATTCCCTGGATGCGCATTTTATCCTAATCTTTTTGACAAATTTTAAAAACAAAGACCCTATCGTGCGCCACCACTAGAGCCCTTTCCCTTCGTTCTTTTTGCTCTCTGTTCTCAAATTCCATGTCGCAGTTGAACGTCACAACCACCAGACTGCTCTCACTTCTACCCAACTGCTCCTCTATCACTCACATCAATCAAATCCAAGCCCAGCTCATCACCCAAAACCTCCACTCAATCACCACCGTCGCCTCCACCTTCATCACCGCCTGTAAAACCCTCGACCTCCTCCACTTGGCCCACCTTCACTTACTCACCCAGCTCCCAAAGCCCCATGTCTTCACCTGCAACTCCCTCATCAGAGCCTTCTCTCATTCCCACATCCCTCACGTCCCCCTCTCTACATACACCCACATGTGCAAAACCTCCATTGCTCCCAATCACTACACATTTCCTATTCTTTTCAAGTCCTTGGCCGACGGCCGGGACCTCAGACAAGGCCGATGCTTGCATACCCATGTCGTCAAATTGGGTCACTGGTGTGATATCTACGTCCAGAACTCGGCTTTGGATTTGTATGCTTCGTGTGGCCGGATGGACCTATGTCGTAAGGTGTTTGATGAAATGCCTCTGAGAGATGTTGTGTCGTGGACCGGTTTGATTAAGGGGTACCGGAACTTGGGGAAGTATGACGATGCGTTGATTGCTTTTGAGCAGATGCAGCATGCGGGTGTGGTGCCGAATGCTGTGACGATGGTGAATGCTTTGGCTGCATGTGCGAGTTTCGGGGCGCTCGAAATGGGGGTGTGGATTCATGAATGCATAAGGAGGGAGGGATGGGAGTTGGATGTGAAATTGGGAACAGCGTTGATTGATTTGTATGGAACATGTGGGAAAACTGAGGAGGCTTTGGCTGTTTTCGATAGGATGGAAGAGAAGAACACATTTACTTGGAATGCACTTATCAAGGGGTTTGCTCTTGCGAAGAGCGGTGAGGAGGCAGTTTGGTGGTTTGGGAGGATGGAACAAGAAGGGTTCGGTGCAGACGAAGTGACTTTGGTGGAAGTGCTTTGCGCTTGTAGTCACTCGGGGTTGGTAGATGTTGGTAGACAAATTTTTAGTTCCTTGAGCAATGGGAAGTATGGATTTTTGCCTAGCGTCAAGCATCATGCTTGTATGATTGACCTCTTGGCTCGTGCCGGGTGTCTTGGAGATGCTTTCAAATGCTTAAGAGAAATGCCTTATGAGCCTAGTAAAGCTATGTTGGGCTCATTGCTGGCTGCTGGTAAAACTTATGGGGACTTGGACTTGAGCGAGTTTGCAGCTACAAAGCTTGTTGAACTGGAGCCGGGGAATAGTGCTTACTATATCTTGCTGTCGAATTTGTATGCCGAGATGGGAAGATGGGATGATGTTGAGAAAGTGAGGGCGATGATGAAAGAGAGAGACCTTAAGAAAGACTTGGGTTGTAGCTCGGCGGAACGCAAACCCTTTGACCAAGTTGATCAACTGGTAGCGCAATAAGTCGGATTGCATTTACAAGCAAAGTAAGCATAACCCCCCTTTTATTATGGCAGTTGTTATTCAGTAGTATCCATGTTTCTGTTAATGGATTGAGTACAAGTGTGTCAAGCCAGAGATTATCTTGAACTCTCATTATTGTAATCTTAAAATACACAAAATATCATCATTGTTGATTCTCTGATTTTCTACACAATTCGTGGAATTCTCTCTGTGCCTATCAGCAGATTCCATTATTGAATTGGAATGTTTCTGTTTTACTCATTGCAATAAGTTTATTGGGCGGTGAATTTGCAGTGCTCAGCTTGTAGCATGGGTAAATGGCAAACACAAACTTCAAACACCCAAAAGAAATTGTCAAAGCAAATGCAGAAGGCATCAAATTTCGCATTGAAGACAAGAGACAAAAGGTCAAAGGCGTAAAACAACAAGTTGTAAAAACAGCGGAGTCTTGTCCAACTTATTGGAGGAAATGAAAAGGCCAAATATATGGTGCCAGGATATATAGGTAAACATTGAAGATATGCGACCGTTCAGTAGTGATCTATAGCAGTCCTTAGTGAGCTCTCATGGCAACGACTTTTTTCCAAGCAGGCCTTGCTGTGATATCAGCTACCCATGCGCAAACATTTGGGCGGCACTCGAACAGTTTCTTGGCTTGTGTTCCCATCAAGTAGTGTATTATTGGAAGGTGGTGAAGATCTGCCAAGCTGAAGCAATCACCTCCCAAGTATTTCGATTGGCCGAGACGAGTTTCATAGACATCGAGAGTTTTACCCAACTTAGCTTCAAATTCCTCCACAACTGCGAAGTCTGGCGCCAAGCCTACGAAAGGCTTCATAGCAAGCTCATCTTTCAGTTTTGAGGCTGGTGGGTCGAACGTATGAGCCTCCACCTCTGCCCACACTGATAGAATTGCCATCTTCTTCGGGTCTGGGAATATCAGCGGGGTTCCCTTTGGAGCGTACTCACGGGCAATGTATTGTGTAATTGCTCTTGATTCTGCATTTCACAAGGTGGCATCTCATATACATAAACACAGTTTCATATATGCTGACATGCTGTGTGAATTTGATGTGGCTGAGCCAAATACAAACTTACCAAAGAGCTGAAGATCTCCGTCTTCAAAAGCGGGAACTTGACCAAATGGCTGGATTGAATTCAAACAAAGAAATGTAAGAACAAAAGAGACTACATGTCAAAGCAATTCTATATTCATTTCATGAGACTTACATTAAGGGCAAGGAAGGACTCCTTTTTATGTTCACCAGCTATCATGTCTATCGGAACAAGCTCGAATTCAACCTCTTTCTCATAGAGGGCAGCCAAAACTCGCGATGCTGCCGTTGAGAGAGCGTTTCCATGGAGTTTGATGCCGGCCATGACTGTGGGGCTGTGTTTGGTTTGGAAGATGAAATGAGAAAAAGATGTGCTTTGATTTGGCCTGTGCTATGAAGCTTTTGACATATGGCCTTATATTTATAAGATAGGAAAAGAGATCAATGATTCAATATGCCTTTCAACATCCTCTGGTGGCCTGAAAACGATTAAATATCAAGAACAGTACCCGAAAATGATTAAAGAGATCAATGATTAAATATCAAGAACAGCACCTGAGAATCCAAGACGCAGCATTTCCCCCTTCTGGTAAAAAAGCGAGCCCAATTGAAATTATCAAATTGTGTAAATAAGTCTGTTTTTGATTTGTGAAATAATATAAGGTATAGATTTATAAGAAATGTTATTTTGATAGTTGATAGGCAAAGAATATGACTTCCATATACTCATAGAAGTCATAAGTACTTAATTAGTATTATCTCTTTTATATTTATACTTATAATACTCTGCAATGGCAGTTGGTCCGGACAAACAGGATCATCTATGTGATAAAATTTCGCAACACTTGTCAACCACTATGTAGGAGAAGTCGGACAATTTTTTATTTTGTTTCTGGCAAAGGGAGAATCTCAAGTTATACAAACTCAGGGATATGTGTGTTAGCCACACTCAACCTGTCAGCCATGTAGCAGTTTTTCATTTGGTAAATGACTAAAGAAGCCAACATGTTTCTCTCTCCTTATGTGCATATTTTCTATGCCCGTTTTATCCTCTGTTGCTACATGAATTCCTGATCCTTGGATAACTCCCATCTTCTTCGGTTTCTCTGTGTAGGAGAAATAGTATCCGTAGGAGTAGCATATCGTAATCTAATCAATGTTCTAAAAAACGGCCTAGGCGGTCGCCTCGCTGGGCGTCGGGTCACTGATCCGATTATAGGCTAGGCGAGAGTGGCAGGCGTTTGGCTTTTCGGCGGCCGCCTAGGTGGTCTAAGTGATCTAGGCGTTTGGATCTGTGCACTGGGCTTTTCTCAATATACGACGGCTCAAGTTTCATCGTAAAGAAGGGTCTAGCCGTCTAGGCGTAGAGGAGTGAGTTAGCGACTCGGACATGGCTGAAGATTATGGAAGCTTTCTTGGTGGCAGCGGCGGGATGCAGCAGCTTGTCGGCGCAGAGGTTCAGGATGTCTTCGAAGGAGGAGAACGAGAACAGTAAGGTCAGCGATGATGTGTCATGAATCTGAATTGATTTGCTCCCCGTCCGCTATATTTGAGGGTTGGGATTTCAAGCTTGATTTCCAGAAACACCCACATAGAACAATTGAAATCTGGTGAATTGGGTAACATAGAAACAAAGAAATAACGAATTGCGTTTTGAGTTTGTTTCTAGGTGTTTGAAATTTCAAAGAGCATTCCAAAAATTGAAACTTTATGATGAGAGAAACAGAATATAGATTGGGTTTTGCTTTAATTGTGATATGGGGTTTTGGGTTTAGAGCAAAGGCGTTGAGATTGAAAATTGAAAGAGAGCACTGCAGAGAACTGAGTTTTCCCCAGAGATAATGAAATAGTTAATTAAGCCAGTTGAGACTTAAGGCAGCTGATATGTTGGTGTTGGCATTTTTGGCTTAGGTTTAATGGGAGATGAGAGGTTCTGAATGTGGGATAATTGATACTTATCTGATTGTTAAATTCTTAATACCCTTTTCTCTATTTTATTAATTTTGGTTATTTTAAATAATTGTTGGATGTTAAATATTTTTAACTATATATAATTATATGTCATAAAAATAATTAACAATAAAAAAAAACCTCCTAATCCCCAGGCTCCCGCCTAGTCTCCTAGGCGCTAGTTCCTGGGTCACCGCCTTATTAGCGCCTAACATTTTTTAGAGCCTTGCGAAATCCTAAATCACAAACCATATGAAGAAAAATTTGCTAACTGTAAAAAATTAGATTACCAGTTTTTTGGGTACGAACCCAATAAGCTTAATTAACTATCTAACTTGTACTCTTATATAGGCGGGGTGAACTTCACTTTCTCTATTTTATAATCCACACTCCATGTTTCCATTTTTAGTAACTTAAATTTTTAGCTTTAGTAACTTAGTTTTTTTTTAATAATTAAAATAAGGGATGAAGCGATATTAGCTCCTCGGAAGTAGATGATTTAAGGAGCAAGTCCTACCCTCAAACCCAAATGTGAAGGGTCTACCACACTTTGGGAGCCCACCGCCCGTCCTCTTATTTTTTATATTAATAATAAAAAAAATACAAAAAATAGAAGGGAGAACAAAAGCCAAACCCCAAAAGTACAGACCAGAGAAAGAAATAAAAGATGGAAAAGAAATAAATTTTCCATCTTTGGAACAAAGAAAACGAAAGAAATAAACTCCAAGAAGCCCAAATCAACATCAAGAAGAAACACGAGAATAAGGGAACCCCTGGTCATCCATTCTCAAGTATGGAGAGATCTCGGGTGGAGGTGAGGCATGCCAAATCAGAGATGAAAAAGCCAAACCCAAATTTGTTAACCTATCTGCCACAAAATTGCCTTCATGAAGAATATGAGAGCAGTGAAATGTCATTGATCGAATGCGAGATAAACAATTCAACCAAGCAATGTGCAGTGGCCAAGGAGGTGCAAATGAGGTAGAGGAAATACATGCTAAAACACTCGTCAAATCACTCTCCAGCCAAATACAATGTCAACCCATTCGAAAAGCAATCTCAATACTAATTATAACTCCCATTAACTCCGCAAAGACCTAAACCTTGACAATAACCTCCAAAATATTGACCATTCGCAACCCGAAAAACACCACCACAAGTTGCAGGGCCTGGATTAACTTTAGCTAACCCATCAGTGTTAAGCTTAATCCAAGGAAAAATAGGGGGATGCCAAAGAACTAATCGAGGAGCAACTGAATTGCGAGCAATTGGTTGGATTCCCAGGCTCACTAGCAACTGAGAATCCAACACACCGGGGGAATAACCAGGCAAATGAGGAGCAACAAACCGCAACTAAGATTTAATAGAGCGACAAACACACACAAGGGAAGGCCTCCTCTTATTAAGATTTAGTAACTTAGTTTTATCTTTTTATAAAGATTCTAATCAAAAAAAGAAAGGACTGTAGATTGTAAAATTAAAAGTGTGGATTTCACTCATCATATATAATCTATATTATATTTAAGAGAAGGAAATTTGTTAGCCAAAATATTTTTTTACTTAAATACCCTTTATATATTAGAGTACGACTATGAAAGCCAAATTAATTAGAAAGGATAAACAAGTAAAACCCAAATAATAGAAAAAAAAAAAAAAAAAGACATCTATAACCACCCAACTTCTTTAGATAACTACCTTCACTGGCACACCCATAGGTGTGTAGAAATTTTCTTGTTTTTTTTTTTAATTAACTATTTTCATGAATAAAAGTCAAAAGGCTATTATAATATACTTCTCGAAAATTTTCATTGGAGAAATTCCAATGGGTAATAAACTAGCGGAAAAAAAAAAGATGGAGAATTCACTAATCAAGTCCTAAATATTTATCAACTCCAAACAGAACCATCATCTGAATTATAGACCACCATGTATGGACCAACAAACAACCTCAGATGATTAAGACTAGGGTAGGTCTTCCCAATACGCTAAGTAATGGTGAGGGTGGCAAGGTAACCCTGATTGAAATCCCTAACAAGAGCAGGCCTGAAGAGGTGAACCAAGTTACACTGGGCCAAATCTGCCCATCCTTCGGCCCAGAGCCAGGACAAGGCAGTTGCAGTGTAGCCCACTTGCATTATTGACATGACGACATCACCGTCAATGATATCTCCATTTTTGACTTTAGGTGGCCTACCTCCAACAAACCATGAAAACCACCAAAATCTGTGTCTGCCCAAGATTCACCAAGCTTGCAACAAAGAACCACAGCCCTTCGTTTTCCGCCTTTTCTCCTCCTCTCACCACCACCCCTATGTATGATTGTCCTCATTGGCTTGTGCTAGGTGTCTTGAAGATGCTTTCAAATGTCATCATTGTTGATTCTCTGATTTTCTACACAATTTCTTGGAATTCTCTTTGGGCCTATTAGCGTTTGCATTATTGAAATGTTTCTACTTTACTCATTGCAATAATTTTATTGGACGGTGAATGTTAATGTCTGAGATTCAGCAGTGGCCGAATCTTGGTTAACGCTAGTCTGTGAGGCGGACCGCTACTTATGATATTCTTGATATAACCGTTACCTGTCAAATAAAATACACAGGGCGTCAGAGGGAGACCACAGTTGGCTGTCTTCTCTACTCTGATGCCTAAGTTAGTCAATGTATTTGTGTTGACAGAATAACACTTGACAAGTAGTAAATGTGTGATTAATGAGGAGAGATGAGTAAACCTTTTATACGTGAGGAAGAGACTGATCTCTTCCTTGTTTTTGATGTGGGACGGATATGCCTGTATTCCCAGTTTCTGATGCTTCAGTGAGTGACTTTGGCGTGGCGCGTGACGGCGCATAAGCAGTGATCCTGGGCTGAGTCGGAGCTTAGGCGATAGCATGTCTGGTGGTGTTTCCGTAGGTCACCCTCTTAATAGCTGTCGGTACCGCTGGCGATAACATGAGCGTGGCTTTTTATAGCTAATTATGCTTTAGGAAAATGCTCATGTAAGTACGAGTCCTCCAAGTCCCCAGTCAAGGAGGACAATCTTGGTTGGGAGTTGCCTAGCGATTTGAAGCGTTATTTATGCTAGTCCTGCCAACGCATAATTAGCATCAGTGCATCGTCAACCATGGACTTGTTTCGAGCAAACGCTTTATACCCTTTCAGGTAGGCCTCTGCTTGTCCCCCCAGGGAGTTCCTTACTCCCCGGCTAAGATAGACCTCCATTTGGCGATTGATTGTTTGATGAGAGGAGCTGCTTTGAGCAGTGGGTGTTGGGTAGCTAGCGCAATCTTTGATACTCGAGTGTTAGGGGTCAACTGCCTGATCAGGGCTGTCGAAGACTGTGTTGACCTATCCCCTAGCTCTTTCCCGGAGGAGGAGAGTGTCACTATACCACCGCATTGTGGTCAGTGTGAGGCGTTGCCTCGGGAGGTGTCGTTGGTGCGAACTTCTTTGTTGAGGATTTTTTAGATGAGGAGTTTTGCTAGAGGAGTTTTGCTGGTGAAGTTTCGCCTAGCTGGGATCTTTTCCCTTGAAAATCTGAAAGTGAGAAATTCCGCTAGCGGTGTTTCGCTTAGTGGAAGCTTTCTCCGTTGACCAAGTCAACAAAACTTAGGGTCTGGCCGGGCTGGGCTTTGACCAAGTCAACAAAACTTAGGGTCTGGCCGGGCCGGGCCGAGGCTTTAATATGTAAGCCCTTACCCCCGCACTTGAGGCCCATTCCGCAAGGGTCGAAAGGGCCGGGCCAGCCCTTTTAGACAGGGTCGGGCCGGCCTTACTTAAAATAAACTCAAACTGGAAAAAGAAAATATATATATATATATATATATATCTTCAATATATGCAATTAAATAGAAGTCCATTAAAACTTAAGAAAGTAGTCTGCTGTCTAATGATATCAATTACATCAAGTGACACTAAAACTTTCAATTACTTCTTTAAAAGCAATGAGAAGAACAGAGATATGAAGAGCAGTTGATGATATCAATTACTTTACTTCTTCAACAACAAACAGGTACAAAATAAATGATTCTTGTGGACTTGAAGATTCCTGTGTCAATGAACTTCCACCATGCTCTATTGTATTCAGAATTTCCTGCAATTATGAATAAAGATTTCTAATTGATCAGTACTCATTCAATTTATATGTGAATATGCAAATTTTTTTAGTTCAGCAACATACACATACAACTAGACATATATCTGACTTTAGTTCAACAACATATATATCATTATTTCCCCTTTCACATTAAGCGCACCATACAATCTGCTAGGGCACCAATTACTCAATTGTTCCATCTAGGAATCCATAGTTCAATCCCAGCTAACACTTGGTCCAAAAATCACGACATCAATCAATTCCTAAATCCCCATTCTCACAACAATACCAACACAAACCATAATTGAATTTTCCCATAACCAAAATAGGCAGTACACCCAGTTTTTGCGAGGATTACGAAAAGAACAAATCTTCCATTTGAAGTTTTGAATATACCTTCGACAATCAGAGTAGCTCAATCTGAGCTAACAGATTGCTTGGCAAGCATGAACTTGCAGTCTCGGTTCTTGGTGAATGTCGAGCAAAGCAGAGCGCATCCTAGTCCTTTCATTCAATTCGAAGTGTAGCAAGGACCCAAGAGCATCACTTCTTGATTCTAGGACGAGAACCAACGTCGAGAACAAGCCCAGACATTCTAGAATCGCTGCCGTGCAAGGCAACTCTGACAAAGCCGACGGTACCAAAATCGAAAAGCATTAAAAATCCATCAATTCCAACAAATAAGTATACTCAGATTTTGCTCCAATCCAATTGAACCGTTTGATAATTATTAGTCGATCAACATAAAGCCATGAATGATATAAAGCATTCAGTGATTCAACATATATACCAATAGGATATAGATTGGACACATACCAACATATATACCAACTGGACAGTTTGAAGATTATTGAGTTTTCAACATCAACCAAATATAAAAGAAATTTGCTAGGAACAGAAATAGTCTTACTCCATTGCCGGCATATGAGAGCTAAATCCAACCACAGAGAGTCTTCTTTGCATTTGGGAGTCTTTTTCTTCTTCCTTCTCTCTCTCAACCCAACTAGAAAACCAGAAAGGTCTGTGGAATAGAGAACATTGGGGAAGTGGAACAGAGAAGAAAAGAGCGGCGGATCGGGAAGGGTCTGTGGCTTTGGGCGAATTCTCTCTCCAAATGGCTGCTGCCTGAGGTATGGGGAAGTCAGATTAGAAGTTTAGGTCGAGCCTCGGATGACCTAGAGTACTTTGGACTTGGACTCGGACTCGGGCCAGGTAAAATGGGCCTCATATTTTAATTGGGTTTAGGACAGATTAACAAATCATACCCATTTTCTAATAGACAGATTATATATTTCCATAATTCAATTTCTATGTATTATGTAATAGAAAATAATAAATATAAAATATAAATTTTAGGGTCGAGCCGGGTAGGGCTTTTAGGGTCGGGCCGGGCTTGGCCCTTACGAGCTCAATCGGACCGGGCCGTAGGGTAGTGCTGGGTTTCATTTGCTTGACCCTTACCCTATCCTATTTGAAAAAGGGTCGGGCCGGCCCGCCCTAATGGAAGGGTCGGACCGACCGTCTTAGGGCCCAATGGTCATATGATGAGGCCTACGGGGGAGGATACCGCCGTTAGCCGATGGCGGGTGGAACATGTGGCCAGACACAGTGCTACTAGCGATTCGATTGAAGAGGGCAGTCACCCAGGCGACGAGGTTAATATGGAGTCGTCGTGGGAGCTATCAGATAGGATGCCTGCTGGCGGTATGATGATGCAGAGGGCAATTAACAAGGTGAAGTGAGTTTATAAGTTTCTCGGAGTGGTAAAGCTGAGCTTGCCGCTGAAGAATGAGAGAGCATCGTCATTTCCGGCGGGGTCTGCAGCCGTGCATGAGGAGGTTTTTCATCAAGGGTCCGTTTTCCGCTGTTACCGAACCTTCAAATTTTGTTGTGCAATTTAGGCATCGCCTTTGGATAAGTTTGTCCAAACATGTGGAAGATGCTGATGGGGCTGAATGCTTTATGGAGCTTGTCCAGCTACGAAGGCCCTACAGTGGCTGATGTGCTCAATTTTTATGAATTGGTGTACGTTAGAAGGAAGGGCTGTAGCGGGCAAGTGAATCTGTCCCGTTGCAACTGGGCCCCTCAGCTGATCGAGAACCCGTAGGATTCCATGTCCGCCTGGCGGGCAACTTACTGTGTTGCGACCGTGGGTTAGGAGTATGATGCAGCTTGAAATAAAGAGGAGCCAACTTTTAGGATTAAGTCGCAGTTCCAACTTATTCTATTGCTCCTTTTTTTTTTGGCACTGCTCCTAATTCCGCGATGCTCGATGTTAACCCTTCTCATCCTTTTGTCCTTGTGTAGCAGGGCTACAATTTGTGCTGACGTCGGAGGAAGAGCTCCGCGTAGCGAGGATCACCAGTTACTGGAACAATCAGAATCTTCTTAATCTGCAGTTACTGACTGGCTGGGAGTTGCTGGTGCAATTAAACTTGACTCGATTCCCAGGTAGTTGCCTCTTAGTATATGTATGTATCTATACATATATATATATATATATATATATATATTATGGGTCGCTGCAGACTTATCGGTACAACTTGACGGTTGTTTTGCAGAACCCCCTTCTAGGCAACAAATTGAGTCGTGCGGCTTTTGAGAAAGCTATGGACAGTGCCGGCCTAGCGAAGTACCTAGAGGGCATGTTCGCAGCAGCGATGAATGCGTCTAAGATGACTGTCGACCCGCAAACAAAGGAGGTGAGCCCTGTGGAGGATGAGGTAGTGCTGCCCATGCCACATCATTCCCACCTCCCCGCCGCAGGGGAGAACATTGTTCGGCCTGTAGCTACCCAACCGGAGCATGTAGTGGTAGGAGGAAGTCGGCCCGAGAAGGCCGCGGAGAGAGCTCCTGGCGCCAGGCGCATGATTCAGAAAGAGAAAACTGCGCCGCGGAAAGAGTTCGGCTCTACCGAAACCATCACCATAGCTGGTAAGATGGTAAAGTGGTGGATGATATACCGATCTCTCTGCGCCAACAATAAAAAGGGCGTGGAAATATGGTAAAGTGGTTACCGATATCGCCGCTGGGGAAGCGGGGGAGGGGGCACTTATTTCTTTTGCCTCATATGCCAAGTTCTTGAAGGAGAGTGAGCGGGAGCTGCTCTTCCATATCTGTGAGCGATTGGGCTTTAGAGGCATGGATGGTATCGTGCGCGACGCTCCCTTGCAGCAGTCCCCATTCAGTTCAGCCTTCAGCCATCTTGCAGTTGAGCTGAACGAGTTGTTTTTGGCTGTTTCAAAGCCATATGCCATGGAGGTGCAGCTGTGCGCCAAGGTCGACAGTCTGCAGCAGGAGCTGACGGGTGTGAAGAAGCGACTCGAGGAGTGTGATCAGCAACTGTTGAAAGCAGAGGTCAACTTGGTAGATGCACGGGGCAAGTTGGACGTTGTCGTTACGTGAGACATTGAGCACAATACAAAGGTGGCGGAGCTACAGGAGAAGGTTGCTCGCGTTAGTGAACAACTGGCGGCCAAGGCGAAGAGGCTCAACACTGTGCAACTGGAATCAGCCGCCCGATCTGAAAAGATCAAGCAACTGTAACGTCAGGTCGAAGGGTTGGAAACGGAGAAGGTAAAAGTTGGCGCCATGGCTGTTGAGGCCTTTAAGCAGTCCTAGGAGTACAAGGATGCACTTACGGCTTCCGGGATGGCTGGGGCCGCGGTTAACTTCCACAAGTTGGAGAAGAAAGGCGTCATCAACTGGGACAAGATGGCCCAACTGTAGGAAGCACCGAGTCACCTGGAAACTGCCCAAGGGCTGGACTCATCTCTGCCCGAAGGTGTGCGGTCTGGCAGTGGTGAGTCTGGTCGGAGGACTGGTGACTTTTCCCAACGATCGCCCATGCCGACGGCTTCAGAAGCATCCCATGCTCAATTTATGGCGGCCAAAACTCACGAGGATGGCACTATGATTATGTCAAGTTCCACCGCTCTCGAGTCCGACCAAACGAGCCTCTCGGTAGTGCATCCTGGCTAGGCAGACGGAGACAATACCGCAATCCCCCAAGGAGAATTAAGAGATGCTTAGGTTTTGGTTTTTTGTATCGCTGCTGAGGCATTTATGCTTTGTAATGAAACAATCCTTGGGGACTCCCCAAACTTGAATTTTCGATGAAGCAATGTTATTTTTCATTTCTGAATTTGTCTAAGTGTTGATTGCCATTGGCAAAGACTTGTTGTCTGTATTGAGTGTTGGTATACTCCTATAGCCTTTCTTATTCTTTTATCTGTCAATGAAATAGTAAGGGAATTAAAATTGTTCTAAGTGCATGAAGTAACGGACGTGGTTCGCTGAACTCTATTGGTGTTGCTAGTTAACTGTTTGTGCTACGGAGAACAATGGTTTGAATAATTCCTCATTTCATTAATAACTGAGTGATCAGCGTTTACAAAAGAGTGAGAGTACCTGTTGGGTAGCTTCTCTTAGCTAAATATTGTACAAAAATTTAGCTAAGTCAAGATGCTTGTGGATTAGCGGTCAGATTACTTGTAATAATACTGGAGGTGCTCGGTGTTCCAAGGGTGGGTGGATGTGACACCATCCCTGTCCCTTAAGTAGAAAGTGCCGTGGCTGATGACTTCTCCAATTTGGTATGGTCCTTCCCAAGTAGGACGAAGTGTGGTTGGGGGTGGAATGACTTCCTTCATGACCCAGTCTCCGAGTTGGAGGTTTCTGGCCTTGACTCTGGCATTGTAGAAACGCGAGACCCACTGCTTGTTTTGCAAGTTGTGCAAGTAAGCTTTGTGGCTCTTCTCCTCGAGGAGATCCTTGTTGAGGTTGATGCCCTCACCGTTTGTCTTGGCGCAGTAACCCTCGACCCTAGTGGTTGGTTGTGTGACTTTGATGGGCAGGACAGGTTCTGTTCCGAACATCATGCAGTACGATGTTTCTCAGTTAGTGGATGTTGAGGTTGTCTTGATGGCCCAGAGGACCTCTGAGAGCTTCTCTGCCCACAAGCCCTTGGTGTCATTGAGTCTTTTCTTAAGCAATTTCTTAATGATCTTGTTTGTTGCCTCTACCTACCCGTTGGCTTGGGGGTGCGCCACAGATGCTTAGCGCATCTTGGTAGCTAGATTAGCAGTAAAGGATATGATCTCCTCATTGTTGAACTATGCTCCGTTGTCTGTGCTGATTGTGTAGGGTATGCCGTAGCGGCAATAAATGTCCTTCCAAAGGAAATAGGTTACCTTAGCGGTTGTGATTGCCGTCATTGGCTCAGCCTCGATCCACTTGCTATTGTAATCGATGGCGACAATGATGTACTTGAACAGGCCCCTAGTGGTTGGTAATTTGCCAACTAAGTCGAGGCCCCAAGTAGAGTGAATTCATTAGCCGATGATTATTGAGAGGGGCTCTGCTGGTGCATGTGGGAGGTCAGCGTATTGCTGGCACTTGTGGCAGGACTTGGAGACTTCCCTCGCGTCGTCGCCAAGAGTGGGCCAAAAGTACCCATTGGCGCATAGTTCGATTTGCCAAAGATCTACCGCCTTAATGATTTCCACGTTCTCCTGCGTGTATCATTGCTAATACTACCCTTCCCTCTTCAGGGGTTAGGCATCAGAGATTTGGGTGGGTGAATCCTTGACGGTAAAGTTTGCGGTTTTGTATGTTGTAGTTGGTGGCCCTCCTCTTGAGCTGCCGTGCCTCGACCTTATCGGTTGGCAGCGTTCCATTGTGTTTGTACTCTATTATTTCATCCATCTAGCTGGGATTGACCTTGATGTTGAATATTTCCGCTAGGCTTTTGGTGATGCTCGACTTGTCAAGTCATTCTACTCTTGTGTCCGTCAAACTTTGGTGTGGTTGAGCGGTTGCTAGTCTTGCCAGAGAGTTAGCCTTGCCGTTCTTTACTCTGGGGATTTGTGTGATAGAGTGGAACTTGAATTTGTTTAACGTACCCTAAATACGCAGGCAAATGTTTGTCTTTGTCCTGGAAGCTGTCGTTGACTTGGTTGACGACAAGTTGGGAGCCGTTGAATATGTTGACGCTGTCAGTGCCTGAGTCTATGGCGAGGAGTAGGCCGGCAATGAGTGCTTCATACTCCACCATGTTGTTCGAAGCTATGAAGTTGAATTTTAGTGCATACTCTACATTCAGTCCCTCTGGTCATGTCAGGATGATTCCTGCTCTGCAGGCCCTGGCGTAAGCTGAGTCGTCGACATGGAGGTTCCATTCTGATTGTTGCCTTGTTGTGGGCTCCTTTACAGTTGTTATGGCATTAGTCCCTTCTCCTGTTCCCATGGTGAGTTCGTCCTGGCACTCAGTGAGCTCAGCGATGAAGTTAACTACCGCTTGGCCTTTTATAGCGGTATGTGATCTATATTCGATGTCAAATTCGCTTAGCTCGATTGTCCATTTGCTGAGTTGGCCAGAATGCTCAGGGTTCTGCATTACTTGCCTCAGTGGTTGATTTGTCAGGACATAAATGGTGTGGGCTTGGAAGTATTGGTGGAGGCGTCTAGCGGTGACGATGAGTGCGAGAACGAACTGCTCCAGGGGGGCGTATCTTGTCTCAACTCCGTTCATACCCCTGCCGATGTAGAACATCGAGAGCTCTTCTTGACCTTCCCTTCCCACTATAGCGCAGCTTACTGCTGATGTGGAAACTGCGAGGTATATATACAGTACCTCATCTTGTACAGGAATGGAGAGAAGTGGGATGGCCGCTAGGTATTCTTTCAGGCTCTGGAACGCCGCCTCACAATCCGGCGTCCAATCGATTATCTTTTTGTTGGTCCTCTTCATGGCCTTGAAGAATATGAGGCACCTGTCAGTAAGCTTGGAGATGAAACGAGATAGTGCGGTTAGTTTGCCCTGAAGGCTCTACATATGTACCTTCCACTTTGGGGATTTCATGTTGAGGATGGACTATACCTTGTCGGGGTTAGCTTCTATGCTCCGTTCACTAACAATGTAACCCAAGAATTTGCTAGCAGTGATACTGAAGAAGCACTTTTCAGGGTTGAGGCGCATATCATAGGCAAATATAATGCAGAGGTTTGCCACATGTCCGTTAGTTTTGATGCTCTTTACGAGCATGTTGTCCATGTATACCTCTATTATTTTGCAGAAGTGTTCTGCAAACATGGCATTCATCAACTGCTGGTACGTTACTCCGGCTTTCTTAAGCCCGAAGGGCATGACATTGTAACAAGATAGGCCCTTATTGGTTGTGAAGCTGGTGCATTCTTGGACGTCGGGGTTCATCTTGATTTGGTTGTAGCCAAGAAAGCATCCATTATGCTGAGTAATTCGTGTCCAGTTGTTGCGTCGACCAATTGGTCAATGCGTAGTAGCTGGAAACTATCTTTAGGGTAAGCCTTGTTGAGACCTTTGAAGTCTACGCACATTCGCCATTTTCCACTGGGTTTTTTTACCATGACCATGTTGGAGATCCACTGGGGGTAATTAACTTGGCAGATGAATCTAATGCTTTGTAGCTTTGCTACCTCCTCTCCTATTGCACGATATCTTTCTTCGTTGAAAGCCCTTCTCTTCTGCTTGATTGGATAGAAGGATGGTTTGATGCTTAATTTGTGCGTAATAACATCAGGAGAGATGCTTGGCATATCAACGTAGGACCATGCAAACACGGCGGTGCTTTCTCGCAGAAACTGTGTGAGTTCAGCCGCTATCTCAGGGGAGAGTTGCGCGTCGATGCGGACTGTCTCCTCAGGGTGTTTGTCAAAGATGCTAATGACCTGTAGAGATGTCTCTGGGTTAACAGGTTCCTTTCTTACATACTTTTTCTCATCATCTTTGGGATCGTCAATTCTATCTGTCAGCGGTAGGTGATTTCCTACAGTTAGGATTTCATGATGGCGCATCGACCGCGTCACCGTCGTTGAGTAGCACTCTCGTGCTAGTTGTTGGCTTCCTTTTACACAGCCTGTGCTGTTGGGTGTAGGGAACTTCATGAGAAGCATGTATCCAGCATTGATGCACTTCAACTTATTTAGTGCTGGTCGACCAATGATGGCATTGTAAGAGCTGAAGGAGTCAACGATGATGAACTTATTGTGCATCTCCGCTGTGCATGGGCTTGCACTGATGGACAAGCGCATGTAGTCAGAACCCAGTGGTTGCATGACGTCGCCATAGAAACTAAGCAGCGATTCATGGTCCTGTAGTAGCTTTATGTTCCACTGGAGTTAGTTGTAGCAACCAGTGAAGATGACATTGACAGCGGATCAGCTATCAGCCAGGACCCTCCTCATTGACCATTTGTCGAGTATTGTGTCGATCAAGAATGGATCGTTGTGAGGGAGGTGCAAACCTCGTTCCTCTTCCTCGAAGAATGTTATGGGCTCCCACCTCGATTTTGGTAGCTTAGTAGACCTCTTATAGTGGATGTTGCAAACTTCTTTAGGGTGGCTGGCGTGCGCATAACGCTTCTTTTCCCTGTGATACATGTTACCGATGGGAGCGCTGCCATCGATAGTGTTGATGCCGCGCATGGGCTCAATATTGGCTACTACCAATGGTGGCCGTCACGTTGTTTTGAACTGTTCTAGCTTGCCATCCCGATACGGGGTTTCAATTGCTGTTTTAAGGGCGTTGCAACTGTTAGTGTTGTAACCACTGTCCTCGTGGTATTTGCACCACTTGCTGGTGTTCCTCGGTTTTCCCACTCTTGGGTACTTTCTAGGCCGTGGTGGTGGGATTTGATCTTTGCATTGGTCATATATCTCCTCATATGAGGTTGTGATGACTGTGAACACTGCGTACCGCTGGGATGATTCTATTTGCTTGTTGCGGCTATCACCGTGAAAAGAACGGTTGGCCTTGTTGTGGTATTGCTGATCTTTTGGCAGCTTGCTCTGGTAGTTGTTTTGCTGTCATTCTCTCTTTTTGTCATTTGAAGGAGTGGCGAGAGATTTGTTAGCGATTTCTTGCTGGTTGGTGGAAGGCTGAATTGCCGTTTAGGGCATTTGTGGAGGTGTCGGTGTTTCTTCATATGTGATGAATTCTGCCTGCATGTGGAGGATGGCCTCGCTCATGACGTGATCATACGCATCGTTTGGGTAATTGTAGTTGAGATGGTAAAGAAATGGTCCATTTAGATGTCCTTGTTTAAAGGCTGCCAGTGCCATTGTTTTGTCTAGGTCACGGTACCGAGATGTCGCGGCCCTCCACCCTGTGACGAATGCCTTTAATGTTTCCTCTATGCCCTGTTCAACGTTGAGCAACTGCCATGTGTTGTGATGTCCTACTGCCAAGAAGATGAACCACGATAGGAAGGTGTTTGATAACGCATAAAATGAGTCGATGGATCCAGGTGGGCACTCGAAGAACCAGCTCATTGCCTCGCTATCCAGCGTTTCTCTGAACAAATGGCAATAGGTGGCATCGTCGAATCCCTTGTTATTAGTTACTTTTTTTTAAGGTGTCCATATGGACAAAGGGATCAGTGAGGCTTCTGTACTGCACAAATTTGGGGTCTTTGCATACACTGGCCTAACAGTTTGTAAGATTCTGGCGGTGAATGGTCCAGGTCTTAATGCAAAAAGTGGATTTTAGAGTTGCACTAGGGCGCTTGCTTCAGTCCGGATCAGTCGTTGTTCTAGCTGTTGTATTCTTTCCAGGATTAAGGTCGTGGCATCGCCAGCAGGCCCTGCCTGGAAATTCCGTTGTGCCAACTCCTGCCTAGAGGCCTGGTGGGTTGCCCTCCGTTCTTGCCCTGGTTGGGCCGCGGTTGGGATTCTGCTTCCTGTTCTATCATTAAGCGCAGCTGAGGAGGTGGCCAGTCATACCAGCTCAGGGGGGTTTAGCGGTACGTGCATCTGTATGATTGGTGCTGGTATCAGTCTTCCACCGCTGGGGCGACTACACCTGGAGCTTTATGACTGCTTGCTTTGCGCTGGGTTAGCGTTTGCCTATAGCACCTTTTTTAGTTCTTCAAATTTTGACATCAGTGTGGCCACTTGTTTTTAAGCCTCCGCCTTATCATTGCATCCTTGCTCACGTTCTCTGTTTACCTTGTGGAGATCCACAAGTGCCAGCTCATACTTGGCGGCGAGGTCTTGTCCTGGAGGTGGACGGCTGCTACTCGGGTGAGTTTCCGCTGTTGACTGAGTGCGCGGAATCTAGGGAATGACTTGGGATTCCGTGCTGGGGTTGGCAGGAGTGTTGAAGAGTGCGCAACTAACATTAAACTCGGGGTTGGTGGGTTGGGGGTTGGCAGATTGATCCGCTTGCTCATCGGCGATTCCTCCGCTACCGTTAGTCATGGTGGGATGACATTTTGTTCAAGGATTCCCACAGATGGGTGCACTGTTAATGTCTGAGATTTAGCGGTAACCGAACCTTGGTTAACGCTGGTTCGTGAGGTGGACTGCTACTTATGATATTCTTGATATAACCGTTACTTGTCAAATAAAAACACAGGACGTCAGAGGGAGACCGTGGTTGGCGGTCTTCTCTACTCTAATGCCTAAGTTAGTCAATGTATTTAGGGGTGGTCAAATTAAACCGAAAACCGAAAAAAACCGTACCGAAAACCGAACCGAGGCCGAAAAAAACCAAACCGAAATAAAAAAACCGAACTGAACCGAATATGGTCGGTTTGGTTTTCGGTTTTGGCTAGGTGAAAACCGAACCGAACCGAACCGAACTTGAACCGAACCGAAAAATTTGTGAAATTTCATATAATCACAGCGGTTGACCAATCCAACGGTCGGTTTTTTCATTTTCTTTGAATTTATAGAGGTTTCTCTTTGGAGTGTTTATATATAAATATAGGTTTATAACAGTAATTAAGTTTGACTTAGTTGATAGAATTCGAAACGAGAACCAAATTGGCTAGATTTTTTACAACCACCATAAAACATTACAATCTCTCCATCGAGCGGTTGGTTTCTCCAAATTCATTTTCTACTTCATGGTTACTTTAAAATGAACCTCAACAATTTAAATACAATATATAGGTCGTACAACTTTAGGAGACAAATTGGTATATGCCAATATATTGGTAACTAAAATTGAAATTTTTATCTTATGTCTATGCACATCTATCAATGAAATATTTACAAACATGATGCAAAAAAATAAGCACATTTTGCATTCGTCATGCCATTGGTCAACCAAGAAAACATACAAGTAATTACGGTTGACCAATCCGATCGGATTCGAAACTATTGTGAAATTGGCTAAATTTTTAACCACACCCATAATTTATTGTAATATTCGCATCAAACGGTTGGTTTTTTTATTTTCTTTGAATTTGTAGAGGTTTCTCTTTGGAGTGTATGATATTAGACTTTAAGGTTTAGGGTTTAAGACTTTATTTTCTTTGAATTTCGTGAGTTACAATACCAAAGGAGTAGAAGTAGAAGTAGCAAAATCTATATTATTATCTTGTCAAAAAAAAATTTATTTGCAGTTTTTTTTTTCTGTTTTACAAAAAAAAAAAAAAAAAAAACCAAAAAAAACCTAACCGAACCGATCGGTTCGGTTTTCGGTTCAAATTTCTGAAAAATGCAAAACCGAACCGAAGTCCAATTCGGTTTGGTTTTCGGTTTCGGCCTAAAACCGAACCGAACAAAACTGAACCCACCCCTAAATGTATTTGTGTTGATAGAATAAAGTTTGGCAAGTAGTAAGTGCATAATTAATGAGGAGAAAGGAGTGGACCTTTTATAGGTGAGGAAGAGACTGATCTCTTTCTTGTTTTCGATGTGAGACGGATATGCCTCTATTCCTAGTTTCTAATGCTTCCAAGGTGACTTTGGTGAGGCACGTCAGCAGTGATCCTGGGCTGAGTTAGAGCTCAGATGATAGCCTGTCTGGTGGTGTTTCCATAGTTCACCCTCTTCATAGTTGTCTAATTATGGTTTAGGCAAATGCTCATGTAAGTACAGTGAATTCCCAATGCTTAGCTTGTTGCTGGATCATAATTCATGTATATATTTGTGCCATAAAACATGAAAATTACTTGTTCTAAAGTCCAATTTAGTGTTCACTAATCCAATTCCATGTTTTACTGAAAATATTGACAAGCGCAGAAAAAAGTGAAATTTCGGTAAAATTTCCATGCACCACAACTTTTGGAGGCACAAGTGGTGGCGCACCACCACTCTCTATTCTCTACACAATCCACTAGCATCTCCTCCACAAACCTCCATCACCATTAATCCATAACCTCCATTACCACCACCGCCAAATTCATAATCTTTTCCATCTACTCATTTTATCTTATATACATAAAGCTGCACCACTTAACCATTCCTATATCTCATACTCCATTATCAAGCAAGAAGAAGGAAGAAGAGTCTAACATCACTTGAGGAATCATCATTACCATTAGCACCATGTCAATACCTCCATAAGTTCATCTACATCATCCTCAACTTGATAATCACTAGTCACTTCTCTACCCCTGCTCTTTAGTTTGAAGTTCACAAACATGTTAAAGCTTGTGTATTTGATTATGAGTGAGTAGTTAGTTTATTGGGGTTCTAGCCAATCTTGTATGACATTGATGTAAATATTATATTTGATGCACTTTTCATTAACACCTTAACATAGTAGTTCAGGAGTTAAATATTTATCATTAAACTTAAACAACTCGGATATGAATGTTTGCTATGACATAAGAAACAATTTAAGCTTGATTAACCTTGGTTGTTTAAAGCATGATAGCATATCATATGTGCATGTTAGGGTTGTGAACTATAATCACTTGGAGATCGCCAAAAACTTGTTGGCCAAATAACCACCCAAAAATATAAGGGGTACAAGTAATAGCATAGGGATTTAAGAAAGGTTGTCGAACCCGCAAGGATTTGATTTTTTTCACTAGCTATGGTGTTAACTTAACGAGAGCTAGAATATGCAAAGGTACAATCACAAACCTAAATTCACAAGAAATCTAGGTTCATAGTGAGTATGTGCATTGTGGTGGTAGTGAGATTGTTTGTTGGATAGAGTGGTGAACCAAATTAAAATAAATACTCAAATGTAACATAAACTACTCTAAACTAAACTAGTAATATAATAGATGAAGTTAGGGGTTGGATTGTCTACCACTAACCTCCCTTGCAAGTATTGAAGTTCAAATACAAGTGATGTTATTCTAATTTCCCAATTACCCTATTTGCATCCGGATAAGACTATAAAGGCTTAAACTCTTCTAATTTCTCAATTCCAACTGGATAACTCTAGAATTAACTACCTAAGAACAAATCATATTACTGATTAAGTCTCAATTCGTTGTTCCTAGATGCATAAAGCTTTGAGTTTAGATAATCATGCAAGCAAACCAATCGTAGATCTAGGTGATTTTAATTCACAACCTTCATATGCACATAGAGGATGCTATCAATGTTCAAGGTTAACTACTCCCTAAATATTTTTTCGTAAGATGACAAACACAACACATTCAAATTAGTTAAGTTTGAATGAACACATTCACTTCTTGAATTAGCATATGAAGATGAAAATCACAAATAAAATCAAATGTAAATTAAAACAACAATTCATAAAAGTTTGGCTAGGGCTTTCAACCCTAGCCCCAACAAAGTAACTACTCACTCATCATTACATATACTAACTTCATAATCAAATTAAACACCAAAATATAATCTATAGTAAAAGGGATCAGTTGGCTTAGTGGTGTGTCGCATGGTCCCCAAGCTCATGTTTTGGTGGTGATTCCCTCTCCTTCTTGCTCTTGAAGATTTGATGATAAAAGATAGTGAACCCTGTATTATGTATTATGTGAATAGGTAGAGTAGATGGAGAAAATAATGATAGAAAAGAGAGTGGAGAAATGATGTAGTAGTGATGGTGTTAATGGAGGTAGAGGATAAGAAATGGTGGTGGTGATGGAAGAGATAGAGTAGTATGGATAGTATGGGTTCGGATTTTGGGAGGTGGATATGGAGTTTTTATGAAGGAGATGAAGAAAGAAAGAAGATGTAATGGGGTGGAATGGGTGATGCCTTAGGAGTGTGATGAAAGGATGCTTATATAGAGAAGAGAGAGAAGTAAAATGATGAATGAAAGCAAAAGGGAGCAGCTCAAGCATTAAAGAAGCATGGAGGTGGAGTATGAGAGTGGTAATAGATCCTAAAATTAAGGAAAATGGTTATGGAAGAGATGGAGTAAAAATTGGGAAATAATTATAAGTTATGAGAGTATAGAGTAGAAAAAGATGCTTTAGGAGAAGAGATGAGCAACTGCTCTTTTTATTGTGCATGGGAAACATAAAAATGAAGAGTATTTGAGTGGTTTTGGGTCACCAAAGTCAAGATGACAAGCATGAGAACTTTCTTTTCCTTTCTTCCTTCAATTAAATCTCCACCAAGATTTCAGATTTTGTCTTTGACTTCTTCATACCAAATGTTCATTGATAAGTGTAGATTATCTTGGTAAAATTTCAGAATTTATAGCCCTATGGTTTTTCCGGAATTACTATAGGAATCCGTACAGGTCCTCTTTTGTAGCTTTTTTTTATCTTTTAGGCAGAAATTTGGACTGATCTTTTGAAGGCTTTCCACTCTGAAATAACTCTTGAGCTATTCATAATAAATGATCTTATGATCCTTAGAATGTTTAGAATGGATATGGAAAATTTCAGCTCATTTGGAGTTCGTTTGATTAGGTTGCCACACCTCCTTCCTTGTTTAGCTTGATTTCTCCTAGCCGGAGTAGGAAAATGTGCTAAAGTTGACTTTTCATTTCCATGCTTCTTCATCATTTGCTAGTATGATAAAGAAAACATAACAAATATTTATATAAATAAACACAAAGTTTAAGCAAAAGTATAAGATTAAGAAAATAATGGAATTGAATTAATCAACATTAAAATGGACTTTAGAACAAGTAATTTTCATGTTTTAGGGCAGCAAATATATATATGAATTATGATCCAACAATAAGTATAGTTGATTTACATAATTTCTTCATCTCCAAGCTTTATGCACTTAGAGTAATCCACTCGATATCTAACTGGATTGAAATGCATGACTTAAGTAGTTAAGTACTACACCTGAGAGATGTTTCTTTCATTAAATGAGCATGTCCCTTGTCATACCCGAGAAGGATACAAGGAGAGAAATTTGCTAATTAAAATGACATCATTTACTATAGAAGCATCATTATTTGCAAAAGAGGCTAGAGCTTGAAATCTTAAGTCCTAACTCTCATCAATTTCATTACATCTAATTTAGCTTAGCCTCGTTTGCATTTTAAGTATTCATTTAGTTATTTTTAAATCAAATCATCTCCAAAACCAAAATCAAACTACTACTACATCTTACATATAATCACCATGAACTTTGGTTTACTTATGAGCCCTTGTTTGTGAGTTGTACATTTGCATATTCATCTAGCATCCTCTAGGTTTCCCTAACTAGAGTGAGTTTTCCAATCTCTTAAGTACGATATCCCCTACTCATAATCTCTCACACTATAATTGCGGTTCGGTCCGGTTTGGGCCGGGTTTGCAAAAAAAATTATTAATATTTTCCGGTCTGATCTCAATAGGCTCAAATCTGGTCCGGTCCTGGTCCTAGGTTTTGAAATATAATAAAACCCGTTGGGCCCGACTATTAATTAATAAATATTTTTATATATATTTTATTAGTCTTTCCTGCCCTTTTTCTTTTCCTCCTCTCTCCGCGTCCACGTCTCCACGGTTTTCTCCTCAAGATTCCTCTTATCTAATTCTCACTCCCATGGTCCCACCCCTCCTCTCCTCTTTCTGGGCTAGTGGACTCTCTCTTCTTCTCTTTCTTCTTTCTTCTTTCTTTTCAGTTTTCCTGTCTATTCTTGACTTCTTTTTCCTCCCCTCCGTTCTTTTTTATGTTTTCTTCTCTCTTCTAAAGCCTCCGTTTCCTTGTTTTTTTTCTTTTCCCTTCTCTCTCTAGTCCTCTTTCGGTCCTTCCCCATCAAATCAATTGTAGAGAAATTCCTAATTCTTCGTCTGTCTTTACTGATTACTCAGTAATCTCTCTCTCTAGTTTTCTGTGTTACTCAACCCCAAAATCTCTCTCTCTCTCTCTCAAGGGTGGTGGTTAGGTGGCTTTGGAAGTTTGGAGGCCGGAGGAATGAGTCTGGAGCAAGATCTAAGAACATATCCGTTTTTTTTTTTAGCCTTTTGGGCCCGAAAAAACCCGAGGACCGGCTTGTTTTTATCCGGTCCGGGCCTTTCTTGGTCTCTCAAGGATTGGCCCGTTTCTAAACGATCCGGGCTTTTCCCGATCCCTAAGAATGAAATGTGAAGTTTGAGCCCGGCCCGTTTAATTCGGTCTCGGTCCTTATGATTTGGCTGCTGGCTGGGACCGTGCCCAGGCCTATTGGACACAGCTTTAGAATTGAAGATGGCTTTTGATAGAATGGCATAGGAGGAGGATGTGAAATACTAGAGCTTTTTGGATGAGACTGCTTGATGAATTAGAAGAAGCTGAAATTACAACTCAGAGTAGGGTAGGAAGACAGACTAGGAAGAGGGTATGGCCACCAATTGAAACAGATTGAGAGAAAGCAGCTGTTTTTATGAGGTTTCTAAAGGTTTTCTATGATGTTACAATGAGAGTGAGTGCATAACTTCACCTTACATCACACAAAGTCTTTCATGACATAGTTGCAATCAAGGCAGAGCTGGATGAGTTGTTTCGCAAGCCCATAGACAATAAGCCAAGTGCGAATATATGATAAGATTTTGTTTGGTATGGCTAACAAAATGAGGAACAAGTTCAAAAAATACTTTGGATCGTTAGATGACATCAATCAGCTTTTTGTTGCTGCAAGTAATCACTGAAGATATGCGACTGTTGAGTCTTTAATTTAGAGAGCTCTCATGGCAACAACTTTCTCAAGCAGGCCTTATTGTGATATATGATACCCACGCACTGACATTTGGGCAGCATTTGAACAGCTTCTTGGCTTGTGTTCCCATCAAGTACTCTATGGTTGGAAGGTCGTGAAGATCTACGAAGCTGAAGCAATCACCTCCCAAGTATTTCGATTGGCCCCAGATGAGTCTCATAGAAGTTGAGAACTTTACCCCACTTAGCTTCAAATTCCTCCACAAATGCGAAGTCTATGACCAAGCCAAGTAAAGGCTTTATAGCTAGCTACATATGTTAGTTTTGAGGCTGTTGGGTCGTACTTTTGAGCCTCCACCTGTCCACATTGATAGAATTGCAATCTTCTTCGAGTTTGGGAATATCAGCACGGTTCCCTTTGTAGAGCGTACTCCTGGGCAATGTATTGTGTAATTGCTCTTGGATTTGCATTTCACAAGGTGGCATCTTAGATACACAAACATCATTTTATATATGCAGTGTGAATTTAATGTGGCTAAGCTAAACACAAACTTACCAAAGTATAGGCCATAGTTGGTTATGTAGTCGATGACTCCAAAAATTGGATTTTTTACTTTTTATAGTGGCTCTACATTAATATTATATAGTTTTATACTTATAAAATGTATTTATGATTGGTGAATGTTCTTCAATTATCAGTTGTTAGTCGTTACTTAAAAAAAAAATTATATTTATTTTTTTTATTTTACTAAAAATAATTACTTAAATGATTTGATTATAAATATTTATATTGTAGACTAAAATTATTTTGAACAATTCATATTTGATAAAGTTTGAGCGCTTAGCCATGGCGGCCTGACCATTGCTCCACCACTACTTCTCCGCTGTAATTCTCTTTATCCTTAGCTTCTTTTTTGTTCAATTCAGTGAAATCTAATCAAATAAGCCTCAAAATCCCCCAATCGGTATTCTCAAACCCTAGAATTTGCAATCACGGCTATAACATGATCCAAACAGCGCCTCCTTCACCCTCTTCGCTCCCACCGGCGCCTCCCTCTTCGCACTCGACATGATCCAAACGGCGTCGTATTACATCGACACCTCCGTGTCCGCGTCGTCCCTCTCCGACCTCCGATCTATCTCATCGGGCTCCATACCGCACAGATCTCTAACCGGACGGCCAGTGCTGATCGTTCTCCGGCTGGAGCCGAGTCGCCAGTGACCACAGGATCTTGGAGTTTACGAATGGTAATTCCGACTCCGAGGGTGATGAGATTTCCGAGTAATTGACGCTGCTGATGAAAGCACAAGCCGAGTAATTTATGAATGGCAAGGTGAAGAAATGTGGAGCGTTGGATGAGATGACCATTGTCTGCTTTGTGCCTGAAAACGGGGATGGACTAGGTCAGCTCGGCCTTCATCGTCTGGTTTGAGCTTTAGCTTAAACGCTGGCGTTCCATTCTTGGTAAAATTCTGACTGGTCTTCCTTGAAAGTTCAATTGGTTCAGTAACTTCTCGAAAATTAAGTTGGGTATATTGAGTATTATTATTGTGTGATCTACGCTGCTTATCGATTGCCCCTTATTACCTGGATTATCAACTCAGTCTGGTTAGGTGATGGTATTTGGTGTTATAAGGTTGATATGTTGTGCTTTGGTGCTCTGGTGAAATCTTTTCATATGTTGATCAGAGATATTCAATTGTCCTGGGTCGCAGCCTTTCCTTTCTTGATTTGCTTTTTGCATTTCTTCAATCTTCTTTTGTACAATTACCATTGCAACCAATTATGTACAATTACCATTGAATACCATTGAAACCAATTCTGTACAATTACCAAGTCTCCTCTTGCTTTCCTTCAAGACTTTTCTTCCAATTCACTTCTGTACAATTACCAGTCAAAATACCAAGAGATTCCTTTGTTTTTCAGTTCATTATCAGCTTTTCTTTTGCTTCTGTACAATTACCATTTAAAACAACAAGATCAATCTTTTGCCTTCTGCACTTTTCTTCTTTTTCCTTCTTTCCTATACTCTTTTGGGCTGTGGCTGTGGGCACTTCATTCAAGATGGGACTGCTGTAGTTACTTTGCTGACCTTGGATATCTCAGCTTGGTGGTTGTTCTACTCTCACAGTTATGCTATTAAAAGAAACAGCAGGGTAGGTGAACTGTGGCATGTTCTATTGGCATGCAATAATTATACATGGGCCCTAATGATATGGTGAATGTATGTATTAAAGATGTCCATCTGTTCTGCTGAAGATCTCTCTGAAATTGTAGAAAGAAGCTTGTGCCTTACCAAGCAATTGAAGAAGGGCAAAATGTTGCAATTGGTTTAGCTTCTATTTTTGGCATATATGCATCAAGAATATGGGCAGCAAAGTGTTTCATAGAGATATTACGACTGGTATTGAGTTGCTGGATGGGATTTTCAATGCAAAGTTTGGTGAGTTTAGATTGGCAAAGCTCATGGATCATGATAAGACCTGTATTCTATTGATATATTGACGGATGTGTTTGCTGCCAAGGAGCAAATGAAGGCTTGTGTTGTTTTTGTTGGTCACTTTGATTTGGGATTCATGTGTTCTAACCATATGGTTGAGGGGGGATGTTAAGGATATTATAGTAATATGGTTTATCCTCCTATAGTATATAAAGAAAAATTGCTGTAAATTGTAATCAACCACTCCAGTCAAAATGTAGTCTTTACTTCTCTGCGTTTCTTTTCCTTCCTCCTCCTTCTTTCTTCTTTCTTCTTCCATGGTTGAAATTCTAGCAGAGAGCCCTTTGAGCTCAACGATATTGAGTGTTGCTGCTATCATTTCTCACAAAAAGAAATAATAATTGCTATCTCGTTGCTACGCACAACTAGCAAGCTAATGTCAGCAGAAGGCAGAAAGGTGTACGACAACCTGAACACACCGGACACCTTGAAGGTTCTGGCATGCCTATTCGAGCATGATCTTGATTTCGAGTTTGTTCCGATCAATCTTGAAGCCAACCAACACAGGCAAAAACAATTTCTTTCTATGAGTGTAAGTTTATTATAACTCATCATCATTTTCTTACATGTGTATCGGTTCTGATATAATTAATCATATGATATATAACTCGATCGTGCAGCCATTTGGTAAATTGCCGGTCTTGGAAGATCCAGACGTCACCCTATTTGGTAAGCATATGCATGCACTTTGGACTTGAATGGAAATTCTTGATTTATTCTGATAAATTGGTAGAGCCACATAATTAGCGTGCGTTCCTACTAATGAATTGAGTAATATGTTGTTGCAGAAGCCACAGCAATAATAAGATACATGGGTCATATGTATGCAAAGAAGAAGAAAGTAGGAGAAGAGCTTATCTTCTGGGAGAGCTGGAAACAAGCTTTGGTGGCTAATTGGATTGATGTGGACGACCACCACTTTGAACCACCAGCACTCAAGCTCATATCGTTGTCATGTAGTAAGGCTGAGATCGACGGCGAGGGTGATGGTGTTGATCGTGAAATAGCTGAACTAAGCAAAGTTCTGGATGTCTATGAGGCCCAGCTGGGGAGATTCAAGTACCTGGCAGCTGACAAGTTCACCGTTGCTGATGTTCTTCACCTTCCAAACTTGCACAGCCTTATGGGAATTGCCGCGACTAAAAAGCTCATAGATTCGCGTCCTCGTGTCGGTGCTTGGTGCTCTGAGATTCTTGCTCGACCTTCATGGACCAAGGTGCTTCAGATGAAGCAACAACAGAAGACGACCAGTCAAGCCTAGCTAGCTCACTATAGCGCACTAGGTTCGTTATCAATAAGACCAGCTATATATATATATATATATATACAGTCCTTCTTGGCTAAGGACCTCCTTAGTTTTTCTTAGGTACGGATTTCCGGTTTTAACCCACTTTCCGATCACATTTTCACATCTTAACCGTTCAGTTTTTAGGTTCTAATGTATAGATCACCTCTGAAAATTTTCAGCCAATTTGGTGATCGTTAAGGTATCCAAAACTGTAATTTACCATTATAAATACGAACGGTTCCGGTTCGACAGATTCGGTCCGTTCGTGTAAATTGCAGTTTTGGATGTCTTAACGATCACCAAATTGGCTGAAATTTTACAGGGGAGATCTATACATTAGGCTCTAAAAACTGAACAGTTAAGATGTGAAAATATGATCTGAAAGTGGGTGAAAACACCAAATCTGCACCTAAGAAAAACTACGGACATCCTTACCTGAGGAAAATCCTATATATATATATATATATAGGGGAAGTGTTTTACAATGACGTGTCTGTGTGATCTGTTAGATCAACGAAACCAGGGGGGCAATGGATGAAGAGTATGACGTCATAGTGTTGGGAACTGGTCTGAAGGAATGCATCCTCAGCGGTCTTCTCTTGGTTGACGGCCTCAAGGTACTAGTCTTCTTGCCTTACCAATCGGGGATCCACGAGATGAGATCCGTTTGCAATTGCAATCGGGCAGATCTACACTATTTAATCTTCCTCTATTCGTTTCCGTGTACTAGTGTTTTTGCTTTTCACTTGATCTTTATTAGCATACTTGATGCTTCTAACTGGTTTTGATCTGAGCAGCTAAACTGCCGGTCAAAATAGGATTGACTGGATTATCAACTTGATTTTTGACGAAACGATCCTCAACCGCCAAACATTTGGCAAAGAATTTCCTCATTTCTGTTGCGGATTGTATACTGAAGTTGTCCTTTGTCTGTGCTTGAAACTTGGAATTGTAACCTACCAAGTTTACTTATACTGAATAATTCTTTATTATATTCATTTCTGTTCGGATCATTTTTATGTAGGCCTCTTTTCTGTGTATATATTTACTACCTGTTTAAAGAATAGTCTGCACGTTTCTTTCGCTAAATATGTTTTTGCTGAAGATCACTCAATGTTGATAAAGCACTTATATGATAGCTATTTGCATCTTGTGATCCAGGTTCTACACATGGATAGGAATGACTATTACGGAGGAGTGTGCATCACTTGATCTTATTCAGGTCCAATTTCTGGCACTTAAATCTTTAACTTGTGACCACCTACTAGTTTTATACTTCTATTATGGTGGTGCCTCACTGTTTTACTTAACCTTTAGTTTTGATTCAAACCCACCGCGATGAAATTCGATGATGGAATAGTTCTAGGTAATCGATTCCAAACTAGGTACGCGAATCAGGCACTGCTTAACCTAACCATGGTTTGTAGATATTGTACAGATGTCATTTTAACCTAACCATGGTTAGTGACTTGATAACTTATAACCCTAGTTAGGTTATTTTTGTAACTGTAGTTAGTTAACTCAAATTACTTTTTGTTAACCATAGTTACTTCTTAATTGTATATATAGGAGTTAAGTTGCAAGTTGAGGGACACGGTCCCTTCCACATCTAGACATCCCCTTGTAATCCTTTCATTGTAAAACACTTCCGCTATATAAAATTAAATTTTCCCATTTTGTATAAGTGGTATCAGAGCTAGAACTAATCAAGGTCTAGTCAGTGTATAATTTTCAAGCTTCAGGCTTGAGGAAACTCAAGCATCGGGAGTTCATCCTTGTATATATTTATCAAGTAAGTGTCCTTACTATGTAAATTATTTTTGTTTATTATCTGGTTATTTTATTACCTTGTTCATCTATTAAAGCTTAAATCTTGTTATAAAAAGATTTGTTACTGATATTTCATAGTAACACCCATACTCTCTCGAAGCTCATATCCTTACATAACCGTTTAAACCAAGTGGTGGTTGTCAGGCTTTTCTGGGAATCGGTCTTAAGCACCAGAGAGAACCGGTTTTAGGTTCCATCTATGAAATATTAATGGCGAAACGTTTTGTAACAGAACCTTTAGAATGTTTATATGATGTACAAAATTATGATCATACTTTACATATTCCAAAAAATTATAATAAAGATATTTCTGTTCTCAGTAGTACTGTAAATTCTATTTGTGATATGTTATCAAAAAATCAAAAAACACATAATGAAAAAGTTGAACAACAACTTTCTAATCTAAGTACTACAACAAGCAAGATTGAACAAAAAATTCAATCTCTTGCTCAAATTGTAGACATAGATCTCAAAACAGAGACTATAGAACAGATACAAGAATTAACTAAAACAGTTAATACTTTTATCTTATAACAAGATGATATGAGTTACCCTGGAGATAACAAAATCCCCATATTGTTATACGGAACAGAAGATATAATGGTTCTTCAAAACAAAGAACCAAAGTAAGATGAATATAATAATATAGTAGAAATTTTGGACTATTGGAAAACGATATATAAGGATCCAAAGTCAACAATTGAGGAAAGAAATCAGATTTTAAACCAAATAAGAACAACTTGTTTGGAATACGAAGACTTGCTTTCCTATTTCAACTATGACATTAATATGTTGTCTGATGATGAAACAATATCTTTAGAGTCACAAGAAGACGAAAATAAAATAAACACGTTAAGTCATGAAGACACAGATACAGAAGAAAATTCTTCTGACACACAAAAGAAAAGAAAATCTAAAGAGTCTCTTCCTGAGTTTAATAATCAAGAGCTTTTGAAGAATATTTGAAAAACACTCAAGATGACACCTATGATGATTTTATTAAAACAACAAATTATGCTTCATCTTCTGGTGTCAAAAATGAACCTATGGACCAACCAAGTCCAAGTTATACTAGAAGAGATGATATGAATAAACAAACAGTGGCCCAAAACGGGACATATCTTGACTTAACTCATATACCATTTAAAGATCAAGAAAGAACAATAGAAGATTGGGCACAATCCATGTCCATTCTTATAACTAATTATAAAAACGTATGGACAAAAGAAAGATTTTTAGATTACATAGCAGCAACATTGCAAGGAGACACTTTGCAGTGGTTAAAACAATGGGAAAGATCCCCATAAGGAAAATTATAAAACTTAAATTTATTAACCAACTTTAAAAACTTTGACTCAATACTACATGGCTTTACACAAATAATAAAAGAACATTTGTGTGGGGCAACGGATGAAAAAATCATCCATGAAGATGCTGACTATATATTGTTAAAAATGGAACTTTGCGATATATGTCGGTTTGAAGAATATGCTCAAATGTATAAAAAGTACTATTTTAAAGTAAGACCAAAGTCAAGCATATACTGGTTAACACAATTTTTTCATAAACTCCCAAACCCATGGGATGAATTAGCATTAAGAAGTTATCCCAACTTCTTAAACAGAATAAATAAAAATGATAATTTAGGTTTCAGAATTAACTTCGTTCTGAGACTTATCACTGATAGATGTGTGGAAGTTAGAGCTAAAAAGCAGGTAAAAAGCCAAATTAGCAACGATGCAAGAGGCAGAAAATGTTGCGATAGTATACTTAGAGAAAATTGGAAAATAGGTTGCAGCCCACAACCAAGATTACATTCCAAACGGGAATGAAAATATCCTCTTTGTCCCTAACCAAGGGAAAAAGAGATACACCTATGTTTTAGGAGAATTTAAATTTGCAACCTATTTTCCAATTTTCTCTAAGTATACTATCGCAACATTTTCTGCCTCTTGCATCGTTGCTAATTTGGCTTTTTACCTGCTTTTTAGCTCTAACTTCCACACATCTATCAGTGATAAGTCTCAGAACGAAGTTAATTCTGAAACCTAAATTATCATTTTTATTTATTCTATTTAAGAAATCGGGATAACTTCTTAATACTAATTCATCCCATGGGCTTGGGAGTTTATGAAAAAATTGTGTTAACCAGTATATGCTTGACTTTGGTCTTACTTTAAAATAGTATTTTTTATACATTTGAGCATATTCTTCAAACCGACATATATCGCAAAGTTCCATTTTTGACAATATATAGTCAGCATCTTCATGGATGATTTTTTCATCCGTTGCCCCACACAAATGTTCTTTTATTATTTGTGTAAAGCCATGTAGTATTGAGTCAAAGTCTTTAAAGTTGGTTAATAAATTTAATTTTTGTAATTTTCCTTCTGGGGATCCTTCCCATTGTTTTAACCACTGCAAAGTGTCTCCTTGCAATGTTGCTGCTATGTAATCTAAAAATCTTTCTTTTGTCCATACGTTTTTATAATTAGTTATAAGAATGACATGGATTGTGCCCAATCTTCTATTGTTCTTTCTTGATCTTTAAATGGTATATGAGTTAAGTCAAGATATGTCCCGTTTTGGGCCACTGTTTGTTTATTCATATCATTTCTTCTAGTATAACTTGGACTTGGTTGGTCCATAGGTTCATTTTTGACACCAGAAGATGAAGCATAATTTGTTGTTTTAATAAAATCATCATAGGTGTCATCTTGAGTGTTTTTCAAATATTCTTCAAAAGCTTCTTGATTATTAAACTCAGGAAGAGACTCTTTAGCTTTTCTTTTATTTTGTGTGTCAGAAGAATTTTCTTCTGTATCTGTGTCTTCATGACTTAACGTGTTTATTTTATTTTCGTCTTCTTGTGACTCTGAATATGTTGTTTCATCATCAGACAACATATTAATGTCATAGTTGAAATAGGAAAGCAAGTCTTCGTATTCCAAACAAGTTGTTGTTCTTATTTGGTTTAAAATTTGATTTCTTTCCTCAATTGTTGACTTTGGATCCTTATATATCGTTTTCCAATAGTCCAAAATTTCTACTATATTATTATATTCATCTTGCTTTGGTTCTTTGTTTTGAAGAACCATTATATCTTCTGTTCCGTATAACAATTTGGAGATTTGGTTATCTCCAGAGTAACTCATATCATCTTGTTGTAAGATAAGATATTAACTGTTTTAGTTAATTCTTGTATCTGTTCTTTAGTCTCTGTTTTGAGATCTATGTCTACAATTTGAGCAAGAGATTGAATTTTTTGTTCAATCTTGCTTGTTGTAGTACTTAGATTAGAAAGTTGTTGTTCAACTTTTTCATTATGTGTTTTTTGATTTTTTGATAACATATCACAAATAGAATTTACAGTACTACTGAGAACAGAAATATCTTTATTATAATTTTTTGGAATATGTAAAGTATGATCATAATTTTGTTCATCATATAAACATTCTAAAGGTTCTGTTACAAAACGTTTCGCCATTAATATTTCATAGATGGTACCTAAAACCGGTTCTCTCTGGTGCTTAAGACCGATTCCCAGAAAAGCCTGACAACCACCACTTGGTTTAAACGGTTATGTAAGGATATGAGCTTCGAGAGAGTATGGGTGTTACTATGAAATATCAGTAACAAATCTTTTTATAACAAGATTTAAGCTTTAATAGATGAACAAGGTAATAAAATAACCAGATAATAAACAAAAATAATTTACATAGTAAGGACACTTACTTGATGAATATAAACAAGGATGAACTCCTGATGCTTGAGTTTCCTCAAGCCTGAAGCTTGAAAATTATGCACTGACTAGACCTTGATTAGTTCTAGCTCTGATACCACTTACACAAAATGGGAAAATTTAATTTTATATAGCGGAAGTGTTTTACAATGAAAGGATTACAAGGGAATGTCTAGATGTGGAAGGGACCGTGTCCCTCAACTTGCAACTTAACTCCTATATATACAATTGAGAAGTAACTATGGTTAGCAAAAAGTAACTTGAGTTAACTAACTACAGTTATAAAAATAGAGGTTCTCCACTGCGGACGTCTGCAGTTTTTCAATCAGTTCCAGTTTTACCCCACTTTCCGATCACATTTTCATATCTTAACCGTTCAGTTTTTAGGTCCTAATGTATAGATTACCTCTGCAAAATTTTAGCCAATTTGGTGATCATTAAGGCATTCAAAACTGCAAATTACAACAATATATACGAACGGTTCTGGTTGGATAGATTCGGGTCCTAATGTAAATTGCAGTTTTGGATGCCTTAACGATCACCAAATTGGCTGAAATTTTACAGAGGTGATCTATACATTATGACCTAAAAACTGAACGGTTAAGATGTGAATGTGTGATCGAAAAGTGGGAAAAAACACAAATTCGTACGTTTTTGCTTAGGTGCGGATATCCGCACCTGAGCAAGATTGTATATATATATATATAGCATTTCTCCACTACGGACGTCCGCAGTTTTTCTGAGGTACGGATTTTCAGTTTTGACCCACTTTTTGATCATATTTTCACATCTTAACCGTTCAATTTTTAGGTCCTACTGTATAGATCAGCTCTGTAAAATTTCAGCCAAATTGGTGATCGTTAAGGCATCCAAAACTGTAATTTACAAGAATGTACACGAACGGTTCCGGTTCAGCAGATTCGATTCGTTCCGCGTAAATTGCAGTTTTGGATGCTTAACGATCACCAATTTGGTTGAAATTTTGCAAAGCTGATCTATACATTAGGATCTAAAAACTGAACGGCTAAAATATATAACTTTGCTCAGGTGCGGATATCCGCATCTAAGAAAAAGGTGCGGATTTCCGGTTTTGACCCACATTCCGATCACATTTTCACATCTTAGCCGTTCAGTTTTTAGATCCTAATGTATTAGATCATCTCTACAAAATTTCAGCCAATTTGATGATCGTTAAGACATTCAAAACTGCAATTTACACGAACGAACCTAATCTGTCGAACCGGAACCGTTTGTGTTAATTGTTGGAAATTACAGTTTTGAATGCCTTAACGATCATTGATTTGGCTGAAATTTGCAGAGATGATCTATACATTATGACCTAAAAACTGAACTGCTAAGATGTGAAAATATGATAGGAAAATGGGTCAAAACCGGAAATCCGCACCTAAGCAAAAAGTGCGGACGTCCGCACCTGAGAAGCGTTGTATATATACATGATCTGCATGTATGACAGCTTCTTCATAAGTAGTAGGAATTTCTTCTTCAGTAACTGAAAGTGCATAAGTCACCATATCATTAAGCCAAGCTGGCTTTTGAGCATTCCTTTTTCCCTTTGTAATTGCAATTGGTCCATCTTGCTATGTAGGCTCTTGGGTTGGAGCCTCTACTTCAACACTCATGTCCTCAATATTTAAATCATCTGAATCAATAATATGACTCACTGGATCAATTGGAGTTTCAACAATTTTTTTCTTTAACTCCACCTGCTGCAAACTCTCTACGGTCATTCTCTGCTCTTCAGAATTTTTCTGCTTGTTCTGATCAACCATAATAGCCTCATCAAAAATCACATATCTGCTTACAACAAGTTTCTTCACATCTGGACACCAAAGCCTGAATCCCTTAACACCCTCATTAAATCCCAAGAATATAGCTTTCTTGGCCCTTGGATCAAGCTTGCTTTCCCTGACATGAAAATAAGCAGGACAACCAAAAATATGTAAATAATGATAATCAGTAGCAGGTTTGCCAGACCATACCTCCATAGGAGTTTTTCCCTCAAGTGCAGCCGTAGGTAACCTATTAATGAGATGGCTTGCATACACAACTGCCTCAGCCCAAAATTCTTTGTCTAATCCAGCATTAGACAACATACACCGAATTTTCTCCAATAAAGTCTTATTCATGCGCTCTGCCACCCCATTCTGTTGTGGTGTCTCTCTAACTGTGAAGTGTCTCACAATGCCCTCATCTTGACATAGTTTCAAGAATGGATCAGATTTATATTCACCACCATTATCTGACCTGAGCCTTTTAATTTTTTCGACCGGTCTGAGTCTCAATCATCTTCTTCCACTTCACAAATATATCTAAGACTTCATCTTTATGCTTCATGGTGTACACCAATACCCTTCTAGAGAAGTCATCAACAAAAGAGACATAATAATACTTACCTCCCAAAGATGCAGTTTTGGTAGGTCCCCATACATCAGTGTGAACATAATCTAGAGTACCTTTAGTCTGATGAACTGCGGAGCCAAATTTAACTCTAGTTTGTTTTCCCAAAGACACAATGTTCACAAAATTCTAATTTTCCGGTCTTTGCACCTTTCAATAGACCTTGCTTCACTAATCTCTGCATTGCTTTCTCACCAGCATGTCCAAGAAGCATATGCCATAATTTTGTATTGTCTACATCATCATCTATAGTCTCATATATTGCTATTTCACCTGTCACTGTGCTCCCTTGTAGAAAATACAAATTTCTGAATCTTTCAGCTCTCATCATCACAAGTGAACCAGAGACAACTTTAGCAACTCCACTTTTCAATGTAATTGTGTGCCCTTTTGATTCTAAAGTTCCCAAAGAGATAAGATTTTTCTTTAAATTTGGAACATACCGGACATTAGTTAATTCTCTGACTACTCCATCATGCATCTTCAGACGAATTGTACAAATCCCTCTTGTTCTGTAAGGACTGTTGTCTCCCATCAAAACTACTCCACCATTCAACTCCTTGAAAGTAGAGAACCATTCCATATTAGGACACATATGATGTGAACAACCTGAATCCATAATCCATTGGTCAGAATAACCAACTACATATGAACTAGCCAAAGCAAATTTAATCTCATATTCTTCAAAATCTTCAAAAGCTGATGAATAACTCAAACCAAAATTAAAGTCGTCATCTTCATCATCTCTTACAACATTCACTTCAGAATCCTTCTTGTCTCTATTCTTCAACTTAGGACAATCTTTCTTCCAATGACCTTCGTTGCGACAAAAAGCACACTTATCTTTTGCAGGAAATTTACTTCTTGACTTGGAACGAGATTTACCTTTTTTTCCAGTAGGTTTTCTCTCATCAGATATGCCCCTACTACAAGTGCTTCACCTGACACATTCTGAAGTTGCTTCTCTTTCTTTCTACACTCATTATTTATCAATGAATTACACACATCATCAAATTTCACATCATTCTTTCCATGCAACAAAGTTGTAATCAAATGCTCATACTCGTCAGGAAGAGAATTTAGCAAACACAAAACTTTATCCTCATCACTAATTTGCACATCCAAATCTGCAAGTATCTTATTGAAATCACTGATGTGTTCAGAAACAGAAACACCCTATCGATAATTAAATCGAAAAAGCCACCTCTTCAGGTGAAACCGATTTTCAGCACTCTTGATCATATATTGGTCTTCTAATTTCTTCCACAACTCTTTTGTAGAAGTTTCTTTCATGACAAAGAATTTATGATCTTTAGCAAGACACATTCTGATAGAACCACAAGCCCATTTGTTAATTCTCGCCCACTCCACATCTTCTATGTATGCAGGTCTATCTTCCAGAGCTATATCTAATTCTTGTTGACACAAGACATCCATCATCTCACACTGCCACATGCCAAAATTGTTGGTGCCATTAAACTTTTCAACTTCAAATTTGGCATTACCAATTGATGGCCTGGAAGTCGACCAACGCGAAGAACCTGAAGACTCATCCCCTTTCTTTTTCTCATCAACCATGGTTTCCAATCAATGAATCAACTCCCAATTCAGAACCAGAGCTTTGATACCAGTTTGTTGTGCGGAAGCGTAACAAACACAATATTGATATGGAACTAGATGAGCGACCAAACAACGGAAAAAAAAAAAAAAGCAAACCCTAGAACACAAGAATTTATAGTGGTTCACTCAATCAATGTGATTGAGTTACGTCCATTTTCGGAGCCGGCGAGAAATTCCACTATAATCAATTGGAGAGAATACAATTAGAGCTTGAGAATAAACTATGCCCAAAATCCCAATACACCAATACCTAGTTAACTCTCTCTCTCTCTGCAATACTGGCGGCATATGTGTATCCCCTAATTAATCTAAGCATACATATATATATATATATATATCCTAATTAACATAGGGGTGCCTTGCCCACGTGATCACCATGGGCCATTCAAATTAGATTTTGCCCACCGATATAATAAAGCCAATATTCAATATCATCCACCAAACACGGAAATACTTGATTGATTAAGTATCAAATTTTGAGTCGAACATTCAACCAAAACTGTATCAGTAGTTTCTCTACAATGGAAAAACTACGAAGTTGTTATTGGATGATCAAACAAATTAACAATTACAAAGTTTTATACATATGATGTTTTATATTAGATAATAAATTGACTAATCATAACATTTAGGAAAAAAATGAACTAAAAAGTAGGAGTAAAGCGATATGTTTTAAAAACACTTAATGCCATTGATTTTGAAATTCTAAATTATATGGTCTCTCACCCCATTTAATTACAATTTATTTAAGGAAAATTTAAATTAGATGGTTTCTAACTTTATTCTTGTTTTAAATGAGGATGTCATTTATAGAAGTTTATTGGTTTATAATTATAGAATTTGGTTGTTGTTATTATTTTTTTTCTAATATATAGATGTCTATTTTAGTCATTTAATCTATCTATAAAATCTAATTTGAAATATAAAATAATAGAGATGTGTATTAAGTACTTTGGGGTGTGTATTTAAAATTTCTCTAATTATTTTCATGAATCAAATTTAAAAAAAAAAAACTAGAATATATAGTACATACCTCAAATATAGAATTTGTAATCTAGTCTCTCAAGTGGACTCTACCCTTGGCAAATATTTCTTGGAAAAGTTAATCGAAGAAATCCCAATGGGTAAATACTTCTTGGAAAAGTTCAAAGAAGAAATCTCAAATAAGCAGGAAAAAAAAAAAGATAGACAATTCACGAATCAAGTTCTAAATACTTATCAACTCCAAAAAGAAGCATGATCCGAATTACGTAGACCAACATGTAAGGACCAACAAACAACCCAATGATCAAGCCATCGGCAAGTCTTTTTGGATGGGGTGGCAAGGTAAAACCTCATTGAAAGCTATAACAAGAGCAGCCCTGAAGAGATGACCCCAAGTTACACGGACCAAATCTGCCATTTCTTGGCCCAGAGCCAGGACAAGGGCAATAGCAACCTGCATCATCGACATCACCATCAACGATATCGCCATGACTTTGGGAGTTTAGGTGGCCTACCTCCAGCAAACCTTGAAAACAACCGAAATCTGTGTCTGCCCAAGATTCACCAAACAAAGAACCGCAACCCTTCGTGCTCTACTTCGTCTCCAGGGGCAGATCTAGGCAGTGCCTTGCGCGGGCTCCAACCCGTCCGAGATTTTTGAGCTTAAAAAAAAAATTACATTCATACTTTTTTTTTAATTGGGTATTGTCCATATTGAAGCCCAGTCCCCACTCCCGACTCCAGAACTCTACGGCCTATTCGAACTGCCGAACTGGAGAATTGTCTCTCCTCCTCCTCTTCCTCTCGCCTCCTGCAGCTCTGCCCTTCTCCACTTCTCTCAGAGATCAAGACATCAAGACATCAAGTTGTATCTACTTCTCTTACTCTCCCTCTTCAGATTGGGGTTGGTTTTATTTGCTAGCTATTTTGTCCTATCCATAGCTTTATATTCTGAACTCGTCATTGTTTTGAAAATGGCATCACCTCATGAAAATAATTGAAGCCACTACTCCACTCTTCATCTTACTGCTTTAGTGCTAATAGTCTTAAGTTTGGAAGCGGTGGTAATGATGATGGTTATGGTATCTCCGGGGTCCAATTCACCGGTACACAAGGTATACTGTAATAAGAAGGAAAACTCGTGTAATATTGCAATAAAGACACCCCGGACTCTAATAAGCTGTAGTTTACTTAGTGGTATTCAGGGTACTTAGTGGTAGGTTTATGCATTTTTTGTTTTCTGTTAAATTGTGAATGACTCCTTGTGTAATTTTGATGCTCATCTTCACTTCTTCAGTGGGTTTAATTAAAGTATAATGCAGCAATTGTTGTGCTAATGAGTAATCAAGTTTGGGTTTAATTAAAGTGTTGTGCTAATCAACTTTGTGCTTCAAACAGGAGGCTAGGCTTGTTTCCGTCTATTTGTTTAATTGTGAATCATTATGAATTGGAACTACACGTAAAGTGAATGACAAAAGCTTGAGTCCATTATTAGAGTAGCTAAAAGTTTTTTGTTTAAGAAATCCAAGCCCGCCGAAGGTTTCAATCCTGGATCCGCCCATGTTCGTCTCCTCCTGTCTCCTGTCACCACCACTGCTCTTCGTACAAGCATAATGCCTAGCGTCGACCATTATGCTTGTATGATTGACCTCTTGGCTCGTGCCGGGTATCTTGAAGATGCTCTCAAATGCTTAGGAGAAATGCCCTATGAGCATGCTAAAGCTATGTTGGGGTCATTGCTGGCTGCTGGGGGACTTGGAGTTGATCGAGTTTGCATCTACAAAGCTTGTTGAACTGGAGCCGGGGAATAGTGCTTACCATGTCTTGCTGTCGAATTTGTATGCCGAGACAGGAAGATGGAATGATGTTGAGAAAGTGAGGACGATGATGAAACGGAGAGATATTAGGAAAGACTTGGCTTGTAGCTTGGCGGAACTTGAACCTTTTAAACAAGTTGATCAACTAGTAGCGCAATAAGTTGGATTGCATTTACAAGCAAATTAAGCATAACCCCTGTTTTACTATGGCAGTTGTTATTCAGTAGCATCTATGTTTCTGTCAAGGAAGTCCAAGTGTGACAGGCCAAAGATGATATTTAACTCTCTCATTATTGTAAATAATACACAAATATCATCATTGTTGATTCTCTGATTTTCTACACAATTTCTTGGAATTCTCTCTCTGCCCATCAGCAGCTTCCATTATTGAATTGGAATGTTTCTGTTTAACTCATTGCAATAAGTTTACTGGGAGGTGAATTTCCAGTGCTCAGCTCGTAGCATGAGTAAATGGCAAACACAACCTTCAAACACCCAAAAACAAATTGTCAAAGCTGACAAGCGAAGGCAGAAGGCATCGAATTTCACATGGAAGACGAGAGACAAAAGCTCAAAGGCGTACAACAAGAAGTAATAAACATAGCAGAGTTTTGTCCAACTTATTGGAGGAAATGAAAATTAAAGGCAAACACATATGATGCCAGGATACAGGTAACCAGTGAAGATATGCGACTCTTCAGTAGTGAGCTACAGCAGTCTTTAGTGAGCTCTCATGGCAACGACTTTTTTCCAAGCAGGCCTTGCTGTGATATCAGCTACCCATGCGCTAACATTTGGGCGGCACTCGAACAGCTTCTTGGCTTGTGTTCCCATCAAGTAGTCTATGGTTGGAAGGTGGTGAAGATCTGCCAAGCTGAAGCAATCACCTCCCAAGTATTTCGACTTGCCCAGACGAGTCTCATAGACATCGAGAACTGTACCCAACTTAGCTTCAAATTCCTCCACAACTGCGAAGTCTGCGGCCAAGCCAAGCATCAGAGGTTTTATAACTAGCTCAAATGTCAGTTTTGAAGCTACTGGGTCGTATTTTTGAGCCTCCACCTCTGTCCACACTGATACAATTGCCATCTTCTTTGAGTCTGGGAAAATCAGCGGGGTCCCCTTTGGAGCATACTCATGGGCAATGTATTGTGTAATTGCTCTTGATTCTGTACTTCACGAGGTGCAAATCTTAGATACACAAACACAATTTTATATATGGTGCGTGAGTTTGATGTGGCTGAGCTAAACACAAACTTACCAAAGAGCTGAAGATCTCCGTCTTCAAAAGCTGGAACTTGACCAAATGGCTAGATTGAATTGCAAACAAAGAAAAGTAAGAACGTAAAAGAGAGAATATGTCGAAGCAATTCTATTTTCATTTCAAAGTACTCACATTGAGGGCAAGGAAGGACTCCTTTTTATGTTCGCCAGCTTTCATGTCTATCGGAACAAACTCGAATTCAACCTCTTTCTCATAGAGGGTAGCCAAAACTCGAGCTGCTGCCGTTGAGAAAGGGGTTCCATGGACTTTGATGCCGGCCATGATTGTGAGGTGTGTTTGGTTTGGCAGATGAACTGAGAAAAAGATGTGCTTTGATTTGGACAGTGCTATGAAGCTTTGGTATATGGCCTTATATTTATAAGCCAGGAAAAGAGATGAATGATTCAATGCCATCCAATAGTTAAAGTCTACGGACTCGGCAATATTTAATATTTGGAGATTATCATACTTTCGGCCAGGCTCCAAGAGGCAGCATCTTGACTTGACAACTACCCGGTGGTTTCATATACAGATATGCTCATGCATGATGCATCACTATTCAGTATTCACCAACCCTCTCCCACCAGTCCTATTTATCAATAATGTAAGTCAATCAGGACTAAAGTTCTGCCAGCTGGGTTGCATAATCACATACGTCACAAGTAGTTTAATTAACAATCTCTGGTTAGGGTGACGCGTGCAGCTATCTTAATTCTTCTGATCATTTTTATACTTTGAGGCGTTAGTAAAGTTAGTTGTAACTAATCAAAGCACAATCGAATGCGATAGAGGCTTGCAATTCAATTCTTGGAATTATATGTCGACTCCCTTTAAAGGTTCTGAAAAAAGTCAACAGAGAATGAATTGAAGCGAGCATATTCTTCTCCATGATTGTTTTTTTTAGAATGACCAAATCGTGCAAATGAGTACACTGTTTTTGATTCGTGAGAGGGATATGTTCATAAATGGTGTATGAATTTTAAGCTATATATTTTGGTGTACCAACTTTCATAACTATCAGAATAGTGTATCAAGTTTGCTCCAATCTTTTATTTTGGTGTACGCCGTTAAATTTTCCGTTAACTTTGCCCAAAAAAACAAAATTATGTTATCTTTCCTTTAGCTTTATCAGTTTTTTTTTTTTCTGTAAAGATAACGCAAAGAAAACAAAAAATTTAACGGTGTATACCAAACTGAAAGTTTAGAGCAAACTTGATACACCATTCTGATAGTTATGAAAGTTGGAACATCAAAGTATAGAATGACCTAAAGTTCATACACCATTTATGATGTTTTCCCTTTGTGAAATAATATTAGGTATAGGTTTATAAAGAAATGTAATTTTGATAGTTGATAGGCAAAGAATATGACTTCCCTATACTTAATTAGTAATATCTCTTTTTCATTTATAAGTGCTTCCCTAGACCATGCAATGGTAGTTGGTCTGGAGAAACAGGGTCATCTATATGAATAATTCTCACTACACTTGCCAACCACTATGTAGAAGAAGTTGGACAATTTAGAATCTCGAATTACAGTTAAATCTCTGTAAATTAATAGCCTTGGGATTAAAGATATGCCTATTAACTTAGCGAATGTTAAATATTCGATAAATTAATAACTTAATAATTTATCAAAGTATTCTGTATTTTCTTAAATATTGTTTTATTTTGTTCAATGTGCTATGTTGACTGACGAGTAGATAATTGAGAGTATCATGGGAAATGATCTAGATGAAGTTGAAGATGATAGTTCTACCATGGAGCCTGTTTCGTGAAAAGAAGCTCTTAAAGCAGTGATGACATTGAATAATTCTTTGTTGATGCATGAGAAAACCACACGAAATTGACTGACGAGTAGATAATTGAGAGTAGAGAGTTTCTATTAGGACCTCTTAATCTACTCACTAGACCTCCTTTATTTTTTAATTATTAAATGACATATATATCCTTATATAAAAAGACCGTTATAGACTACAAATTAATAAAGAAAATTATATTTTTTCCTTCTGCAGAGATTTATAATAATAGAAATACTATTTTCTTTTTCTGTGTAAGCTTTTATAAACAAAGAAAATAAGAAATATAAAATGAGAACTAAACTGGAAACGAATAATAGAAATACTATAAATGTGTTTCTATTATTCGTTTCCAGTTTAGTTCTCATTTCATACTTCTTATTTTCTTTGTTTATAAAAGCTTACAAAGAAAAAAAAATCAAGAGAAAATGCATTCAAAATTACTTGGTGAATTATAGAAAAATAAAACTATGATGCAAGAGAGAGAAAAAATAAACAAAGGTCTTTCTCATCCATGTAACAAGATCATGAAACAAGGGACATAAAGACATAAAGCAACCCTAAATTAATTTTGCAACCTATCTAAAACTTTAGCAACCATAAACCATAAAAACTAAGCTTTGGAAATCCATAACCAAGCATGAAATATTAGGCTTGAAAAAACGTCTAATAATTTTTTGTTAATTAGTTACACTAGCTTTTTTCAATAATTATCTTAGATTTTTTTTTTTGACAATGTCAAGTTACTTGTTTAGTAAATAAATAATTATGGGAGCATTATAACTCATCCTTAATGCTTGAAAACATTTCCTTTTATGTGTAAGGTTAAGTTAGGTATTTGAAAGAGGTTTACTTAGTAAATTTTACTTTCTAAAAAGCAAATAGGAGGTGTAAAAAGATGAGAGGTTAAATGAGCAAATATAGAGGTCCCAATAGAAAAACTCTTGAGAGTATCATGGGAAATGATCTAGATGAAGTTGAAGATGGTAGTTCTACCATGGAGCCTGTTTCGTGAAAAGAAGCTCTTAAAGCAGTGATGACATTGAATAATTCTTTGTTGATGCATGAGAAAACCACACGAAATTGACTGACGAGTAGATAATTGAGAGTAGAGAGTTTCTATTAGGACATCTTAATCTACTCACTAGATCTCCTTTATTTTTTAATTATTAAATGACATATATATCCTTATATAAAAAGACTGTTATAGACTACAAATTAATAAAGAAAATTATATTTTTTTCCTTCTGCAGAGATTTATAATAATAGAAATACTTTTTTTTTTCTTTGTAAGCTTTTATAAACAAAGAAAATAAGAAGTATAAAATGAGAACTAAACTGGAAACGAATAATAGAAATACTATAAATGTGTTTCTATTATTCTTTTCCAGTTTAGTTCTCATTTCATACTTTTTATTTTCTTTGTTTATAAAAGCTTACAAAGAAAAAAAATCAAGAGAAAATGCATTCAAAATTACTTGGTGAATTATAGAAAAATAAAACTATGGTGCAAGAGAGAAAGAAAATAAACAAAGGTTTTTCTCATCCATGTAACAAGATCATGAAACAAGGGACATCAAGCAACCCTAAATTAATTTTGCAACCTATCTAAAACTTTGGCAACCATAAACCATAAAAACTAAGCTTTGGAAATCCATAACCAAGCATGAAATATTAGGCTCGAAAACATTTCCTTTTATGTGTAAGGTTAAGTTAGGTATTTGAAAGAGGTTTACTTAGCAAATTTTACTTTCTAAAAAGCAAATAGGAGGTGTAAAGAGATGAGAGGTTAAATGAGCAAATATAGAGGTCCCAATAGAAAACTCTTGAGAGTATCATGGGAAATGATCTAGATGAAGTTGAAGATGATAGTTCTACCATGGAGCCTGTTTCGTGAAAAGAAGCTCTTAAAGCAGTGATGACATTGAATAATTCTTTGTTGATGCATGAGAAAACCACACGAAAACTTCTTACCATACACACTTCAAACTTGAATGGAAGTTTTTGATTCGTTTGACAAATTGGTAAGGCATCATCTGCCACATAATTAGTGAACCAGCTAATGAAGTAATATGTTGTTGTAGAATCCAGAGCAATAATAAGATGCATGGCTCATGAGCATGCAAAGAAGAAGAAATTAGGAGAAGAGCTTATCTTCTGGGACTGCAGGAAACAAGGTTCGGTGGCTAATTGGATTGATGTGGAAGTGAACTTGTCAACTGCCAGGTACTTGAAACTTCCCAGTTGTGCCTCGTACGTTCACATCCAGAACTTCACTTAGTTCAGCTAATTCACGAAGATCAACACCATCACACTCGCCGTCAATCTTTGCCTTACTACTCGACAACGATATAAGCTTGAGTGCAGGTAGTTCAAAGTGGTGGTCTTCCACATCAATCCAAAAGCGAGTGTGATGTATAAGACCGGAACATTGATGTGTAAGGCTGGCCGATGTTTAAGTCAATCGGTATTTTACGAACCAGACTACCGACCGAACATGGACGGATCAGCAAGAAAACAGGAACATTGGCTTAAGCCATCAGGTATCGCTACCTGGTACGTACAGGGAATTTTGGTACCTTAAAATAGTTAAGAGTTACTGTTATCGTCTACCAGGAATTCCATTCAAAGCTTGTAAGTTCCAATTAAGTTGTAACACTTCTCCTTTCCATCTTCCAGTACTAGACAGGTGTCGGACTTCTCCGATTCCAGTTGATAAGGTTTATTTTGAGTTCCAATAAGCAAATTACTGGCAGTTTTTTTTTTTTTTTTTTTTAACAATTAATGAAAAGGTTTTGGTATATCATGTACTATAGGACAAGTTTCTATCAAAGATCGGAAGCTTATTATAGGCATAATTTGTTCAAGCCGGAAATGGCTGTTTTAATCATTTGTTTTTGTCAATAATCCAACAACAACTGCCAGTGATGAAAAAATGTGTTCAAGAAAGAGAAGGACAAAGCACCCAACATTTTAAATCAAATTAGTTTGGATACAATAAGATATAGAGCAATGCATACTAATTTGCCTCAAAACCATCTTCCGTCCAATACATATATAGAACTCAAAACCACTCGATTTCGTTCTCACTGATTATCACCAAAAGTCATACCCTCAGCAACTTTCTTCAAAGCAGGCCTAGACGTAATGTCATCCCACCAGGCCTTAACATGAGGACGATCACTGATCACTGAGCCCCAAGGAGTCTTCATGAAATAAAAAGTGTAAGGGAAATGGTGAAGATCGGCTAGGCTATAGAAATCACCAGCAAGGTACTTGGTGCTGCTCAGCTTGGCCTCGTAAACGTCGAGCACCTTCTCTAGCTTCTCCAAATTTGCATCAATCACTGCCTGGTCTGGTTCCAAGCCTTGTATTGGTTTTCCAAAAAACTCGTATATAACGGGACAGATTGCTGGGTGGTATTGTTGGGATTCAACTTCTATCCATACCTTCACCAATGCAGCTTCATCAAAGCTTTCGTGCCTTATGAGATCAGTTCCGGTTTCCTTGATTTTTTCAGCCACATAGGATGTGATTGCCCTAGATTCTGGTGTAAAAAATCAAGCAGATAGTGAGGCTTGTCCAAGAACTTTAGTTGAATGTCAAATCATCAAAACAATGCTTACCAAAAAGTGTGATGTCACCATCTTCTAATACTGGAATCTGGCCAAAGGGCTACACGATAGAGGAACAAGAACAAACATAGGGATTAAATGACCGCATTAGATCGACGATTGTACTGTTGATATTTATAACCTTTCATTTATCAAGTTAAAGAAATGTATATCAAGCTGATACGTATTTCATGTGAAGATCGAGACGGTTTAAGTACAATCTTATACTGCAAGTTTACTTGAAATGATTAGCACAGGCTGAAGGATGGATCGATGTTTCGGAAACAAGACCTCTTTGAATCAGAGTTGTGATATTTTGTTGGACCATTTACTAAAAACTCAAGAAATTGGTCTAACAATGTGTATCAAACTTGGATACACAGTCAAAATAAGCTCATATGATGATATGCAAATTGAAATTTTAAGTTTGCAACTCAAGGGAAGGAAACTTACATTCTTGGCAAGAAAAGAAGGCTCCTTGTTTCCACGGGCAAAAAGATCAACCGGGACAAGCTCGAAATCGACATCTTTTTCATGGAGACAAGCCAATACGCGAGCTGTGTTGGTCGACACAGAAAGTCCATGCAGCTTGAGCACCATTTTTAGTTCAGTAGCAAGAAACTAGCTAGAAGAAGTAGTTCTATGTGGTGAGGATGTGTTAGAGACCAAGGTCGCTTTATATAATTTGGGGACTTTGGGGGCTCTGAGATGCTCTGTATCGTGCCCATTCAATAAGTACTGCTATAAATTAAATAATTTGAACTTCGTTTCAGAAATAAGAAAGTACTGACCAACCACGTCCATCCAGATGAATAATATAATTAAGCACACCTAGCCTAGCCTAATTTGCCTTATGCTTTATTTAATTAGGATCCTTCACATGGTTTATTGTAAACCCCAATACAATGACGCTACTTTGTGCCTACCAAAAAATGGCTTGGTTAAACCTGTAATAGTCGTGTATATTATCAATCAAGATCAACTTTGGACCATTCAGAATGGCTTTATTTGATTTGTAGCAGTCACGGGAGACTGTGCTCAACCTTGTCTGTGTAGACTAGCAGAGGCAAAGTAATTTCACAAGATGCAGCCTGTCACCATTTGATCGAGTTGCACAAGTGAGTCCTTGAATTCGACTCACGAACACACAATTATTGAGACCATTTGGTGGAGTTACATAAGTCTACACAAACAAACAATTTCCGGAGTAATCAAAGGCAACATTTGATGCATCATATAGGAAGGAATCTAACAAAAGATCAAGATAAGGTGCACACATTGCCTTCAGATTTCGATTGGGGTAACGCACTATGCAGTAGAGCCCAGGCTTCAAAATAATTGTCCTTTGCATTATTCAATGTGTACTATTTTCATGTTCATCAGTAAAATATCATCCAGTCAAACAAAGCTTTCAGTGCCCAGATTTTAAAATGATAAGCAGCATCTTGAGATTTAATCTCATTTTTAAACACTACACAGAAATCCAAGTGAAAAAGATTAGCAAAATCAACAATGGGTGATTCTAAATAAGAGTCAAAATTGAGTGAAAGAACCAAGGAAATAATAAAACTAGAAAACAAAACAGATTCGTGGCCGATTCTGTGACCATCAACGGTCAATTACAACTTCCCACCCAAATGAAGAATAATTTCTGAAATTGACAAGCACAACTTCCCACCCAGATATTATTGCATAGCTCGGGTCAGAGATAAATATATACATGTTCTTTATTGATTTTTTTTTTTCCAGAAGTTGGTACAGCAGTCACAAATTTACAGTTTTACATATTTATATGTACTAATATATATATTCACAACATGATTGGAACCGTATCCTAGAGCTAGGGGGAAAAAAATACGCAGACAAAGCAGTAAAACAAATACTGCGGCCATGTAGATGAACTCGGAAAATACAAATGATCAACTTTCAGAAGGCTTCTTCTGGCTTTAGAAAGTTGTGATATTCCAGCTGGGTCATCTCTCCTCCATTCACTGGGTCAAACTGGCACCGATAGAAGCTGCATCGAAATTCAAAAAGCATATCAATTCACATTCCATAATATATTCATTCTGAATGTAACTTATAAAGATGAGATATGATTGTACATCATAGATATGGTCCCGAGACCACCAAACTGTGGAAGCATTCAAGTTACGCGAATCAAATCTTGCTTCTATACTTTCCATAATCAGTAGTCTGGGAGTCTTATCTAAATATAGTTTAGTTTCTCACCTTCCATCCATGCCAAGAATGACCACTGTATTCTTCTGGTGGCCAAAAGCAACAAGGTATTGGGAACCCTCAAGCAACCGAAACTGAGCAACAGACCACTCTGAGTTAAAATATTTGGGCAAAACACCTGCAAGTAGAAACGTGATTCAGATCCAGTGGTGTAAGAAATACATGCATCAAGTGTCCTTCACGAGTATACCGGTTTGTATTACAACTTAAAGAGAGAAGGCATAGAAAAAGACAAAAAAACAGAGAGACTGCACCATTTAAATGTCTGGTAACTTCTGAGCACAATAAAAAATAAATCAGGGTATCCTTAGCATGACCCCACAAAGGTCATCTTTGCCCTCAAAATTTAGGTTCAAAATAAAAAATGAACTTCTCCAGGTGATGTCCTTGGCATTCAAAATTCTGTGGGTTTGCTGCTTGGGAATTTTGAATAGCCTATAACATCTGTCAAATTGGTGCTAGCTTTTCTGATTATAAGGTCAAGTGACATTGTGCACAAATGAACATATTTCTTACTTGGGTGATATTCCCCAAATTAATCCTTACAAAACAAATTATTGTGGTTTTAGTGGTATATGAATCACCAATATTTACACCGAAAGAAAAACAGAAGTCATCGACCCATTTGTCTACCATTAATATACGGTTCAAAAGTGCAAATGAAATAATAGAGATAAACAATTGTCATGAGAAATAATAGGGGAAGGTTTACCTCTGATGAAAGAAAGAGATGAGTTTGATGATGAAGTAACTATATTAGAATCAGAGGATGTACGCATCTCATTTCCACTTGATCCGGAATTAACCTTCAGATTGAAAACATGGACTGTTCCCTTATCACTCGAGACTGCTAGCCACTGGGCAGTAGAAGAGAATGCCAGACTATAGATTTCTGCTCTGTCTGCTCCCCTCCTTACCTGCATTTGTATCCAATTAACTTTTATTCATCCAAAATCTTATTCTGACTCAATAATCATATTTCATAAACCAGTCCATAATTCAAAGAGAGGTTTCCTCCTTGAAGTTCATATAAAAAGCACACAGCTGGAAAACTGAAGTAGAACATACAGAGACACATGCAAGGCCATAACTTTGTATTGAATACTGTTCACTCTAATCCCTGAACCAACTAGGAAAGTAAGCCATGATCAGTGACTACGAGCGCTAGTCCCTGATTATGATACCATATATGACAATGATAAAAGAACAAGCTTTGAAATTCTTGAACTTGATGCTAAATTCATACAAGAGAGTGCAAAGAATTATCAAAAATCAGAATCCCACATTTATCCTAATCTCAAATAATGCAGTCACAAATTTTAGAACGGATTGAATTGAACCCATCCAAATTATACCTCTTGAAGCAAACTCCCATCAAGTGTATTGAAAATCCGAATGAGGGTCCCCTTGCTGCTGGCGGTGGCCAGTAACTGGCCGTCCGGCGTCAGAGCAAAGCAGGCGAGCCTGGAATCATGAGCCATGATGAATTTGGTCCTCTTGGAAGCATAGTGCTCAACCCTAACCTGCCCTTTCTGCAATCCCGGGCAAACCAGCACCAGCGACCCGGCTACTTGCGACACCGCGCAGAGCCCCTTGGGGTTCGCAATCGTCTCAATCTGGTGGAGCAATTTCAAGTCGGCGAAATTGTACACGAAAATCTTCTGCTCTAAAACGACGACGATTCGGTCCCTGCGGAGGCGCACGGACCGGACGACGGAGCGGAACGAAAGCTCGCCGATGCACCGGCCTTGGTGATCGTCCCAAATCATGACCTTGTTGGTTGGGTACTGAGGGTCGGGCCCACCGCCGACGATGGACAGGATATTGCAGCGGAAGAGCATCTCCACGACGCCGATTCCGCCGCCGTTGTCGAAGTCGCGGCGGAAGAGCTCGCGGAACGGGTCGCAGTTGTAGATCCGGAAGCCGTGGTCGGTGCCCACTGCGAAGCAGGCCTGGTCCTGATTGAACGAGAGGTGGAACAGCAACGGAGGCGAGCGCGACGTCGCAGGGTTTGGGTCCGGCGGCGACGGCGAGAAGGTGTTGTTGTTGTTGTTGTTGTTGAGGTTAGGGTTTGGAGGAGGCGATTGGGGATCGTGGTCGTCGGCGGTGGCGATCGAGTCGGCGTCGGTGGTCTCGGAGAGGAAGGTGGCGGTGTTGGGGTCCGGCCAGGAGGGCGGTGAGAAGGCGGAGAGGGTGGCCATCGGAGGAGGATGTGGATTGAATTTTGGAGGTTTCCGAGGGGTTAAGTTTTGAAATGAGAGAGAGCTCAGAGAAGGGAACGAAGATGAAATGACTGTTTGCGCCTATTTCTGATTGTGCAGAGGAATTAGGGATTTCAGGGAATATGGAGGGAAGTGAGGGGCAATTCCGTCTTTCAGGTGGTTAGCCTGTGAAATTGTGGATTTAAATGTGGATTTGGGTTTAATATTAAAAAAATATTAAAAACCGCAGGTGACGGGATTATTCGTTGATTGGAGTATACGATAAAATCGGGTGTCTTTCGCGTGTGGACCACGCTGTGGAAAGTGAATGGAAATTTAGAAGAAAAAGAACAAAACAGTAGTGAACAAAATAAAATAAAAAAAGAAAAAAAATAACGCCGTTGCCGGGGATCGAACCCGGGTCACCCGCGTGACAAGCGGGAATACTTACCACTATACTACAACGACCTTGTTGTTGTAAATATCGATTTTGATTACTTGTCGATGAAGCTGGACACTGGATAGATTGTAATGGTGGTGATAGCGGATATGTGAGTATGTAGACGTGTGCGTGCAAGTGTGTGTCACAATTCTGAAGAAGGAACATCCATACTCAACAATAAAGAGAGATGGTAACAGTGGATTTTAAATGCTGTGAAGAGTGGAATCTAACTATTATTTTCAAAAGTCCTCATTTAGAGATTAATATGTACAAAATGTAACTGACTGTGATGCAGCACCACATTCGCACTAGCATCTATGTAGAACCACACAATTTTCTGAGTAACACAACAAATCATTCATGTGTTGCCAAAGGAGTTTCCTTAAACCCTGGCTTCATAGCAAGCACCAGAAGCAACTGCATTAGACATCTCACCTGCCTAGCCACAGGAGGCGAGAGCAGCTTTCATGACAAAACCAAATTCATTCTTCTTCTGGCTGCACCACTTTGGATAGCCGTGACGGTGTTCATGCAGAGTATATCCCTCCTGCAGTTCAAGGTCCCATCACGAATGGGACATGCAAGTGGAGGTTGTGGATGAACAACCTTGAAAACTGATACTCAAACTCAACCGCCTTTGTAAGGCCTGCTCGTCAACATGTGTACTGGATGGGAGGGAGTTATGCAATGCTTCGTGAGAATTGACAATTGAGATCCTAGAGAAACATGACCTTCACATTGAAATTTCAGAGAAATATGTTGACAGGATTATGTTTTGAGCAGTGCCGACACGGATCTCCCTCCTGCACAGAATTTATCCAACATATTTCACTTAATTTATTTGTACTTATAATGCAGTAATGTGATACAAAACTAAGCATTAACCAAACCAAGTAAACTGTCGGGGTGGTACTTTGGATCACTCAATGCAATAATGCAGAAAACACATGAAGCATACCATGGAGGGTGTATACGAATCCATTTCCCAATATCAAGGTCAATATCATTGCAAACTCGTGGATTGAAAATAATAGTCCTTTCCGGTCCTTCGTCAACCATTTCTTCGCAGACCTCTGGCGATGGGAGGCTCTGCAGAAATAAACATACATTTTCAGTTTTTCACCATAAGACAACACATTTACAGGCATGCAATCATAAACATGCAGCTAGAAGAACATCTAAGAAATACCATGTAGAACTACTAGCAGTTACTAGGATTTTACTAGTTATAAAAAGTCGTTGGACAATACACATTTAACTGCCAAGTTAGTAACAGAACCTTTGAGTTATTACCCAAGGAGCAGTGACACACGGTAAGCTTTGCATCCAGGTATTTTGAAAGAATTTTCACATCCATGCAGTATGGGTCATCTGAGGTAAAATAAGAAACAAGAAGATTATCAACAGGTAGAAGCATATACCTTGCAAAAAATTATTACAGTTAGAAGTACAAAAGTTACTACCAAAACTTCTTCAGTAGTCTATGCATATTAGTTTTCATGAACAAAATATTTCTTTAAAATAAAATAGAAAGAAAAATAGAGCCATTGCAAGGCATTACTACTTTCGCTAGCTCCCTCCTGGATCTTCTTCAAGAATTCTATATCAGTTTCTTTCTCACTCTGCACCACCTGCTGCAGTTTCCCAAATAATCCACTCCTGCAATCAGCACATTCACTAGTAAGTGTAATTCACTTTTTACTAAGATCAACAGAAAACTTATAGGAGGAAGACACTGTTTACTTTAAAGTTTTGGGCACTGCAACAAGGAGTCTGTCACTCATAGCTTCCTGAAATTGATCTACCAATGTCTGCCTCTTCATTTCTGGGTCAGCAAGCTTCAAAATTTGATCATCAATCTGTTAAGAAAATACATTAGATATAGTAGCGATTTGAACAGAAAGATATTATAAAGCAGTAACAGCAAAGAACTACCTTGATATCACTTGGCAATCCATGACCCAAGTGCTCAGGAGAGCTTTCAATGTCAATAGTTCCATCTCCCAGAGGAGATGCACACCTTACAACAGGCTGCTCCCTTTTACGTCGTTTTCTACTATGCTGAAGCAAACACTGGATCAAATGGGGAAAGAGAGATGAAACAGGAGAAAGGAAGCAAAAGACATGATAGAAGAAGACAAAAACCTTTCTAGAACTTTTTCTCCAAATAGTCGTCTTATCTTGAAGGCCATCTAGAAGCTCAGCCATTGACTGCCCCATACATCCATGCCGAATAGCTTTGGCTTCAAAAGGCACAACCTCTAACAAACTTTCCTCTTTCCCCGAAATGTCCTCAAGAAGTTCAATATCTGAATGTTCTTCATTTCTAAGCACAATCTCTGATTCCTCTTCCCCCTGAATATCCTCAATAAGTTCAACATCTGAATGATCTACATTTCTAGGCTCAATTGCATCCAACCTTTCAGGCAGTTCTTGAACCCTGAATGACACGTCACTATCATTCTTAGATATAGAATGGGACGAGGTTCCTTCCTTGTGTGTCGGAAAACGGAATAAAAATTTTGGTTTGGCTTTGCTTTTGGGTCCTACAACAGTCAACTCTCAAGTTTAAGAAGACACTTAACATTGTGACAATGAACACAAAACATCAGTGATAACTTTCAAACTGAGGACTCTATACCTTTAGATGATTTCTTCAAATTCGAGTAAGCAGACAGTGACGATGAGCAAGAAGTTTTTTCATTCAAACGCATGAGTGCCTCGGCTTCTTTACTCGCAGCAGACCATGAGTGTAATTCGTCTTGTTTATCGCTCCAAAAGCTATGAACATCCTCTTCTTTCCGCAACTCTTTAGCACCGCCATTAACAGAAACTTTTGACACCACATTGTTCACCTTTTCAAAAACACAGGGCAAGCACAACACTGCCTTGTAGTTAGGCCAAAAATACACAACACAGAAATGGCATATCTCTCAATTTCACAATCTAAATGCCTACCTCATCGTCAGAGCTAACTTCATCTTCCAAATTGCAAGCCTTCGCATTCGCACCTGTTTTCGAAACAAACAACACCGCTGTTCTAAAGATCCAAAACCAGCAAAGACAAAGCTAGCAGCGATTTGCAAAATCAAAATACCTTTGAGCATTTCTAGCCGAGATGAAATTTGTAACAATTCCTGTTAAGTAATAGAAATCTATAAATGCTTAATCGATTTTAAATCACAATCTATGAATACACTAGCTACATTCGCACAATCACACATGATGAAATTTGACCTAACAGAAAATTGAAGCGGAAAAAAGACCTTTTTCTCTGTGGTTCCGCCGAGCGTAGCGCATTTGTTCGCCCAATTGTGGTCCGGTTCTTCCTCATCTGCACAGGGTTATGAAACAAACACACTTTACCCGGTAATTCCTATATATAATTAATAACATGATCGAAATGGGGGAATTACCAGAAATGCTCTGATCAGAATCTGGAATTGTCTGAAACCAAGCCATAAGCTCCGTCTGCTTGTAAGTCTTTCGGAGCCGGGAGATTTTTGTTCTGTTTTTGGGAAAGGTAGAGGTTTTACCAGAGGAGGATTTTGCCGCCAAATGCTTCTCCCGGAAAGTGTAGAGCTGCTTCGGTAGTCACCGTTTTTTTTTTTTTTTGGGTTACCTTTTACTTTAATATGATTATGTTTGTCAACGTTGTCAGAGAAAATATTGGAGGTACCTTTTACTTTAATATGATTATGTTTGTAAATTCTTACTGCATTCGACCTAGCTTCAAGACTAAAGGTTCAGCCAATAAGGCATTGCGATGTCCAGGGACGTAGTCACTCACAGGGCTATTTGGGTTGTAGCCTAAGGGAGAATTTGGCTCAAAATGTGTCAAGTATGATTATAGTAAAAAAAAAAAAAAATACTAATGCTTCGAAAAGTTGTAGATTGCTGCGTCAGTTTGTCTCGACTCTCAATTCTCAAACACCAAACTCGTCTCCCCGTTCAGAGCTTCAGATCGGTTCCGCCTTCCACTCTTCCAAAGTTCCAGCTTCCAGGCTCCAGCCACCGAGCCACCTCCAATCGCTGCGAGGCACGGAGTCGGGAGCCACCTACAATCTCAGAGTTTGAGGCCATCGAGCCACCTCCCTGTGAAGACCCAGATTTTCATACAATAAATTTATGTAATTCAATAATTGTTATATAAATTGAATTGTGATATTTGAGATTATTTGGATTGTCGTGGGTTGAGAAAATTGGTTCCGAATGATTTTATTTTCAAAAACGAACGTTATTTAGGGGGTCGTGAAAATCGACTTTTTATACGTTCAAAATTTGGGAAAACTTCCTTCATGAAAGTTGTAGAGCTCGTCGATACGAGTCCGTGCATATGTGGAACGTATTATTCGGAGTTCGTATGAATAAGTTATGAATTTTTGAAAATCGAAATTTTTCTATAAATAGTGGAAAAATCTGAGTTTGTTGTGAAGGACGAAAAAATTCCATTATTGCACATCAGTCCCCCGTCTCTCTCTCTCGGCCTGGTCACTGCGCCTTCCGACCCAGCGACCCGACCCGACTGGAAGTCGGGCCTCCCGACCCCGCCGCCGCCGGACCCGGCCTTCTCCCGCGTCGCCGCCTCGCGCCTGGGCGATCCCCGCCATCGTCGCGCCCCGCCGCCGCCTCCAGACGTGGATCGAAGCCTCCTCCCGAAGTGAAAACCCGACCCGGCCGGAAAACCTCTTTTCCGGTGGTGCACGGGCCGATCGTCCCCATTTTCGTGACGTGCTCTTCCTTCTGATCATCCCCATATATAGCTTGCATCACGATTTTGAGTGTAGAGTGGTAGATCAAGAGTTGAAGATTTCGACGTCCCTGATTCGATCTGGAGACTGATCAGAGGGCCGAGATTAATCCAACTTCAAAGCCCGATCTAGGACGATCCAGACCTCATCTCCGAAAAAGTCAGGTATTAAAGTTGTTCAAAATTTCATTTTGAAGAAGTTTGTAGTTGACGACTTTTGCATCGGAGGTGGTTGACCGGTGTTGACCGCCGCGTTGACCACCGTCTGACCGCCGCGTGTGGCGGCGCGTCGGACCGAATTTTGAGTTTTTATTATCTGGACGATGATCTATGCATCCATACGAGCGTTTTGAGATATAACTTGGTCATGTTAGAAAAAGTTGATAAATAGTCAATTTCTGTTTTAACGTTACTATTTACGGTTTTACAATTTACCTTCGGTTTGAGATTTACGAAGATCAGACCATCGGTTTTACTTCAAATTTTAATATGATGTTCATATGACTGTCCCGATGACTTTGTGTGGTCACGGGCGAAGATCCGACTTTTGGATCATCGTATAATTATAAAATAGTGATTCGGGAAGCTATTAAGGAAGATCCGTTCATCGGATTTTCGTATAATTTTGATAGGATGTTTCCATGGGCAATCCGTGAGGATCTAACCGTTGGATTATCTTTATTTTAGAATCCGACCGTTGGATTATCTTTATTTTAGAATCCGACCGTTGGATTATCTTTATTTTAGAAATCCGACCGTTGGATCATCAATTAGGTTTATTTCATGCTTCGTTGCTAAGTAAAGACCATACTTGATTAGGTACTTGACGGCTTGAGTTGACGAGCATTGGATTTTTGTGAGTTATATATATATAGAAGACGCAGCAGGAGTTCGAGGTGAGTAAAACTCACGTGGTTCATATTACGAACCGAGCATTTTAATTTATTTATTTTTGGTAATTATGTGAAAAATATTTGCGGATTAAATATTTGTTTTAAAATTTCATGGACTTGAATTACCACGGTCCATAGGTAAGTAAAATGAATTTTAACTATACAAATGAATTTCATAATTTTCTTGTGTGAACTATAGATGGTATTAGTGGTCATTCCTGAGTGGATGATTACGTATATATATATTTACGTGGAAAATATATATTGATGAGTGGATTGTTTGATTTATGATATGATTGAGTGGAATTGATGAGTTGATTTTATTACGATTGTGTAATTCCATAATAATATGATGTATCTTAGTTGGGTTGATATCAGTATGTGATGTGATATGTTGGGTTCATTTATGGGTTAGGGTTAACATTGACCGGTGTGGGTAATCGGACGCTCTAATCCTAGTGTGGATGATGGGATACGATTGGTTGAGTATGTGAAATTATTGGACGTTCTAAATATGTATATAGGTATGCATATTGATGAAATACAATAATTGATAAATATGTCGGATGCCATAACCTAGGCCAGGTGACGGGCTACGATTCAGTTAGAGCTCTAGTCTGTCAAGTACCGTATTTTTATAAATACGATGAAGAGAGTCGTGGGGAAAATAGTGATTGGAGTTGACTATATATATTGAATTGGTGTTGATTGAGATTGTTATTATTTGTATATGTGGAAATAATTGAGTGTTACTGTATGTGGGAATTAAAAGAGTTTAAATTAAGTAACATTTCCTTCTTTTACTCATACAAGCTTTCATAAGCTTACCGGGTTTTGTGTTGTTGCAATCCCGGTACACTATTCAATGGTGTAGCGGATATTCCTGCAGGTCAGGATAACCAGGGAGGTGACCGAGCTGCTTAGGTGTTACAGCAGTTTTGTTATTTATTTAGTTGTGAGGTGTGTGTGTATGCTCATTTAGAGCTTTACATTACATTTTGGATTTATGTTGTAATAATTAACCGAGACTAAGTCAGTTTGATTTTATTTCGTGTGGTGAGTGAGTTAAGAAAAGAAAAATTTTCATGTTTCGGATTATGAGTTATTCATAAAATTCGGGGCGTGACAGTTTGGTATCAGAGCGTAAGGTACATATTTGGTGATATGTCAATACTTACCGAGTGATGGCCCGTCTGCAGCGGATCCCCATCGTGTGCTCTTCGGTATTGACAATGTCATTGGGTATGTGAGTGCGTTAGGTTGGCTAGGAACGTTAGTATTTTTAGGAAATTTAAGCATCGTTATGTATGATCAGTACTTGGTTAATATGGACTTGCATTTGACTTATGTTTTGTTGAAGTGTTATGCGTGTATTAATCAAGTATATCATGCTTATTAGGTAATGGAGATTGAGGGAAACGAAGCCAGAGGTCGGGGTAGAGGTAGACCTCGTGGCAGGGGTAGAGGCCGAGGAAGGGGTAGGGCCCCTCCAGTTGAAGAAGTATTCGAGTCGGAGGAAGATGCACCTTATGAGGATCAGCCTATTCCTCCTGTGGCTGTGATTGATAATCCTGCTCGCTTACTGATGCTAGCAAGGGAAATTACTCGCTTGGGAGCAACCAAGTTTGGAGGAGGCACAGATTATATGGTGGCGGATCGCTGGATAGAGGATTTGCAGACTTATTTCGATCTGCTTGATTGCACTGAGACCGACAAGAGGAAGCTAGCCGCTTTCATGCTGAAGGATGAGGCTAGAGTGTGGTGGAACGTCACTCAGAGGAGCATTGAGGTGTCTACCTTGACATGGGACGGCTTTGAGAGGCTGTTCAGAGAGAAGTACTTTCCACCAGCAGTGAAGGAGAGGTTGGAGAGAGAGTTCCTTGCACTTGTACAGGGGAAGATGACAGTCATTGAGTATGATGCAGAGTTCTCCAGATTGTACAAGTATGTGAGGCAGATGGAGGATGAGGACTTGGCCAAGAAGTTTCAGAGAGGGTTGAGCCCTTCGATTGAGCGTGATGTAGCTATCTTGGAGCTGAAGACCAAGAGAGAGATCTTGGCTAAGGCACAGATCATTGAGCAGCAGAACCTGATCCGTAAGGAGAAGGAGTCTGCTGAGAGAGACTTCCAGGGTAAGGGAAAGGCCATAGCAGGGAGCAGTAGAGCTAGAGACTTCAGGGGTGGGTTCTGGAAGAGACAGAGAACTCAGTTTCAGCATCAGACTCCAGCTAGGCCAGCAGTAGCTCCTCCTGTGCAGGCTATGCCTATCAGGCAGATAGCACCAGCAGCTTCAGTGAAGTGCTTTAACTGTGGCGAGCCGGGCCACATCTCTCGTGCGTGCACGAAGCCACGGGGTAGGTTATGCTACAGTTGTGGACAGGCAGGGCATCAGGCTAGAGAGTGTCCTCGAAATCAGGGTAGAGTGCAGGGTAACCAGCAGAGGCAACTACCACCTGCTCATGCTAGAGTCTTTGCCGTTGGTCAGGCAGGCACGGGAGTGGAAGGTACCTTATCTGTTTATCACTTTCTTGCTAGAGTACTATTTGATACGGGAGCCTCACACTCTTTCATATCTAGTTTGGTTGTGGATGTTTTGGGTTTGATTGCTATGCCTCTGATTAGATCATTGTGTGTTACATCACCTCTCGGTGTGTCTCTTGAGCTTAGCATGCTTTGTGATGATTGCCCTATTGGGATTGGTGGCAGAGAGTTCTCTGCATCTTTGATTGTGATTCCGGATCACACGTATGATGTAATTTTGGGTATGGATTGGTTGAGCCCGAACCATGCTGTTATTGATTGCTTTAGGATGATTGTGTCCTTCCATGTTCCGGGACAACCGGTGTTTCATTACCGTTGCCTGAAGTCTGACATCACCATGAGGATAGGAATTCTGGCCCATATTGAATCAGGGAGTAGTACTTCGAAGATTACAGGGATTCCTGTAGTTTCAGAGTATGAAGACGTGTTTCAGGAGATCCCTGGGTTACCCCCGAAAAGGGTAATGGACTTCTCCATTGATGTGATACCAGGTACTTCACCTGTGTCGAAAGCACCCTATCGAATGGCTCCAGCTGAACTCCAGGAGTTGAAGGTGCAGATTGAGGGCTTACTTGCACAAGGGTTCATTCAGGCAAGTGTGTCTCCTTGGGGTGCACCAGTGTTGTTTGTGAGGAAGAAGGATAGTTCACTTCGTCTATGTGTGGATTATCGACAGTTGAACAAGGTGACCATCAAGAATAGGTACCCTTTACCTCGGATTGATGACTTGTTTGATCAGCTTAGAGAAGCTACTGTGTTCTCGAAGATTGACTTGAGGTCTGGATATCACCAGTTGAGGGTGAAGGAGGAAGATATTCCAAAGACGGCGTTCAGGACCAGGTATGGACATTTTGAGTTTCTTGTCATGCCTTTTGGTCTCACGAATGCCCCCGCAGCATTTATGGATTTGATGAACCGTACGTTCAGTCCTTACTTGGATCAGTTCGTGGTAGTGTTCGTTGATGACATATTGATATATTCAAGGTCGTCAGCGGAGCATGAGAGACATCTGCGGATAGTGCTGCAGACATTGAGGGAGCAGAAACTATTTGCCAAGTTCGAGAAATGCGACTTCTGGCAGAGTGAAGTCAAGTTCCTTGGTCATGTGGTCTCGAAGGATGGAGTTTCTGTGGATCCTTCAAAGGTTGAAGCAGTGATGAGTTGGAGTCGCCCTACTACGGTTACAGAAATCCGTAGCTTCCTTGGATTGGCCGGTTATTACAGGCGCTTCATTGAAGGGTTTTCTGGTATTGCTTCGGCTTTGACCAAATTGACCAGGAAGGACACTCAGTTCGTATGGTCGGATGAGTGTGAGAAGGCTTTCATTGAGCTGAAGACTAGATTGACTACAGCTCCGGTGTTGACTATTCCTACTAGTGGTGGTGGATTAGTCATTTACAGCGATGCATCTCATCAGGGTTTGGGGTGTGTGTTAATGCATAATGGTAGTGTTGTTGCTTATGGTTCTAGACAGTTGAAGGTACATGAGCGGAATTACCCTACTCATGATCTAGAGCTAGCAGCTGTGGTGTTTGCCTTGAAGATTTGGAGACACTATCTTTATGGTGAGAAATTTGAACTCTTTTCTGATCACAAGAGTTTGAAGTATCTATTCTCTCAGAAGGAATTGAACATGAGGCAGAGGAGATGGATGGAGCTCATTAAGGACTATGATTTCACCTTGGAGTATCATCCCGGAAAGGCGAATGTGGTGGCGGATGCTTTGAGTAGGAAACCGCGGGTAACCATGGCATCGATTATGGTGCGGGAGTGGCGCATGTTAGAAGCTGCATCTGAGTTCGACCTTATGCCCGCAGGAGCAGGACAGGGAATCTTTCTCGGTAGTATCACCTTACAGCCCACCTTGATCTCCAGGATCATTCAGGGTCAGACACTTGATGAGTTTGCTCAGGCGAGGATTGCTGAGATGACTGCTGACTCGGATGTGGAGGGTCCTTCTGAGTGGTTGATTGGGGCTGATGGAGGGTTGAGATTTCGAGGGAGATTGTATGTACCAAGTGTTGATAACCTCAGGGAGGAGATCATGCGGGAAGCACATAGGTCTCGATATACTATACATCCAGGAGGTACTAAAATGTATATGGATCTACGGAGGCAGTTTTGGTGGTATGGTATGAAGAGGGATGTGGCGGAACACGTGTCGAAATGTCTTACCTGTCAACAGGTGAAGGCAGAGCATCAGAGACCAGCAGGAATGCTGAACCCCTTATCGATTCCTGTATGGAAATGGGAAGATATCTCTATGGACTTTGTAACTGGATTGCCCAGATCCAGGCAAAGTTATGACTCGATTTGGGTGATTGTTGACCGGTTGACCAAATCAGCACACTTCCTTCCGATGGCAAAAACGTACTCAGGTGATGCATTGTGTAAGTTATATGTGAACGAGATAGTGAGGCTTCATGGAGTGCCTGTGACGATTGTATCGGATCGTGATGCTCGTTTCACATCAGAATTCTGGCGTAGGTTCCACAAGGCATTTGGTACGTCTCTTGCTATGAGCACTGCATTTCACCCACAAACAGATGGACAGACCGAGAGAGTGAATCAGGTGATGGAGGACATGCTCAGAGCTTGTGTTCTGGATTTTAAGGGTAGTTGGGCGGATCATCTGCCATTGGTAGAGTTTGCCTACAACAACAGTTATCACTCTAGTATCGGTATGGCTCCATATGAGGCTCTTTATGGTAGGCCATGTAGGACTCCTATCTGTTGGGCGGAAGCAGGGGATAAAGGGCTCATCGGACCTGAGATTGTACAGGAGACTACAGAGAAGGTCACTACTATTCGAGACAGAATCAGAACCGCTCAGAGTAGACAGAAGAGTTATGCCGACTTGAAGAGGAGACCGTTGGAGTTTGAGACAGGTGATCATGTGTTCTTGAAAGTCTCACCTATGAAAGGTGTGGTGAGATTTGGCAAGAAGGGGAAACTCGCACCGAGGTATGTCGGACCCTTTGAGATTCTAGAAAGGGTTGGTAACTTGGCATATCGTCTTGCTTTACCTGTTAGCATGTCGGGTGTGCACAGTGTCTTCCATGTGTCTCTGCTCAGGAAGTATGTACGAGACGAGTCTCACGTGATTGATCACGGTACGATCGAAGTGAACTCGGATGTGACGTTTGTAGTTGAACCTGTTCGTATCTTGGATAGGTCTACAAAGAAACTTCGTAGGAAAGAGGTTGACCTTGTGAAGGTGTTGTGGAGTCATCATGATGAGGGTGATGCGTCATGGGAATTGGAGTCTGACATGAGGAAGAGATATCCTCAGCTTTTTGTGGACGAACATGCTTGAATTTCGGGATGAAATTCTTTTAAGGAGGGTAGACTGTGAAGACCCAGATTTTCATACAATAAATTTATGTAATTCAATAATTGTTATATAAATTGAATTGTGATATTTGAGATTATTTGGATTGTCGTGGGTTGAGAAAATTGGTTCCGAATGATTTTATTTTCAAAAACGAACGTTATTTAGGGGGTCGTGAAAATCGACTTTTTATACGTTCAAAATTTGGGAAAACTTCCTTCATGAAAGTTGTAGAGCTCGTCGATACGAGTCCGTGCATATGTGGAACGTATTATTCGGAGTTCGTATGAATAAGTTATGAATTTTTGAAAATCGAAATTTTTCTATAAATAGTGGAAAAATCTGAGTTTGTTGTGAAGGACGAAAAAATTCCATTATTGCACATCAGTCCCCCGTCTCTCTCTCTCGGCCTGGTCACTGCGCCTTCCGACCCAGCGACCCGACCCGACTGGAAGTCGGGCCTCCCGACCCCGCCGCCGCCGGACCCGGCCTTCTCCCGCGTCGCCGCCTCGCGCCTGGGCGATCCCCGCCATCGTCGCGCCCCGCCGCCGCCTCCAGACGTGGATCGAAGCCTCCTCCCGAAGTGAAAACCCGACCCGGCCGGAAAACCTCTTTTCCGGTGGTGCACGGGCCGATCGTCCCCATTTTCGTGACGTGCTCTTCCTTCTGATCATCCCCATATATAGCTTGCATCACGATTTTGAGTGTAGAGTGGTAGATCAAGAGTTGAAGATTTCGACGTCCCTGATTCGATCTGGAGACTGATCAGAGGGCCGAGATTAATCCAACTTCAAAGCCCGATCTAGGACGATCCAGACCTCATCTCCGAAAAAGTCAGGTATTAAAGTTGTTCAAAATTTCATTTTGAAGAAGTTTGTAGTTGACGACTTTTGCATCGGAGGTGGTTGACCGGTGTTGACCGCCGCGTTGACCACCGTCTGACCGCCGCGTGTGGCGGCGCGTCGGACCGAATTTTGAGTTTTTATTATCTGGACGATGATCTATGCATCCATACGAGCGTTTTGAGATATAACTTGGTCATGTTAGAAAAAGTTGATAAATAGTCAATTTCTGTTTTAACGTTACTATTTACGGTTTTACAATTTACCTTCGGTTTGAGATTTACGAAGATCAGACCATCGGTTTTACTTCAAATTTTAATATGATGTTCATATGACTGTCCCGATGACTTTGTGTGGTCACGGGCGAAGATCCGACTTTTGGATCATCGTATAATTATAAAATAGTGATTCGGGAAGCTATTAAGGAAGATCCGTTCATCGGATTTTCGTATAATTTTGATAGGATGTTTCCATGGGCAATCCGTGAGGATCTAACCGTTGGATTATCTTTATTTTAGAATCCGACCGTTGGATTATCTTTATTTTAGAATCCGACCGTTGGATTATCTTTATTTTAGAAATCCGACCGTTGGATCATCAATTAGGTTTATTTCATGCTTCGTTGCTAAGTAAAGACCATACTTGATTAGGTACTTGACGGCTTGAGTTGACGAGCATTGGATTTTTGTGAGTTATATATATATAGAAGACGCAGCAGGAGTTCGAGGTGAGTAAAACTCACGTGGTTCATATTACGAACCGAGCATTTTAATTTATTTATTTTTGGTAATTATGTGAAAAATATTTGCGGATTAAATATTTGTTTTAAAATTTCATGGACTTGAATTACCACGGTCCATAGGTAAGTAAAATGAATTTTAACTATACAAATGAATTTCATAATTTTCTTGTGTGAACTATAGATGGTATTAGTGGTCATTCCTGAGTGGATGATTACGTATATATATATTTACGTGGAAAATATATATTGATGAGTGGATTGTTTGATTTATGATATGATTGAGTGGAATTGATGAGTTGATTTTATTACGATTGTGTAATTCCATAATAATATGATGTATCTTAGTTGGGTTGATATCAGTATGTGATGTGATATGTTGGGTTCATTTATGGGTTAGGGTTAACATTGACCGGTGTGGGTAATCGGACGCTCTAATCCTAGTGTGGATGATGGGATACGATTGGTTGAGTATGTGAAATTATTGGACGTTCTAAATATGTATATAGGTATGCATATTGATGAAATACAATAATTGATAAATATGTCGGATGCCATAACCTAGGCCAGGTGACGGGCTACGATTCAGTTAGAGCTCTAGTCTGTCAAGTACCGTATTTTTATAAATACGATGAAGAGAGTCGTGGGGAAAATAGTGATTGGAGTTGACTATATATATTGAATTGGTGTTGATTGAGATTGTTATTATTTGTATATGTGGAAATAATTGAGTGTTACTGTATGTGGGAATTAAAAGAGTTTAAATTAAGTAACATTTCCTTCTTTTACTCATACAAGCTTTCATAAGCTTACCGGGTTTTGTGTTGTTGCAATCCCGGTACACTATTCAATGGTGTAGCGGATATTCCTGCAGGTCAGGATAACCAGGGAGGTGACCGAGCTGCTTAGGTGTTACAGCAGTTTTGTTATTTATTTAGTTGTGAGGTGTGTGTGTATGCTCATTTAGAGCTTTACATTACATTTTGGATTTATGTTGTAATAATTAACCGAGACTAAGTCAGTTTGATTTTATTTCGTGTGGTGAGTGAGTTAAGAAAAGAAAAATTTTCATGTTTCGGATTATGAGTTATTCATAAAATTCGGGGCGTGACACTCCCCTTTCAGAGTTTCAATCCGCCTGAGCAGTTGAGCTCTTGAAGGCTTCAAATCTTCAATCCCTAATGCTCAGATTCTCATGTAAACACTCAAACCCATGCTGATGATGTTTGAATCGTGAATTCGTGATGTATGGTGTTTAGGGTGAGTTGATAAGTGGGAATAGGTAATTGGTTGATGTTGAATTGTTGATAATTGAGAATGGGTTGAATATGTTGATGAGATTCATTGATATTATGCAAATTTGGTTATAGAGACATCAAAAAAAAAAAAAAAAATTGGGTTTTGCCCAAAAAATTTAGCCTACCCATTTTCGAATCCTGACTACGTCCATGGCGATATCTAAGAATTTTAGCAAAGGCCAGAATAGCCGAATAAGAGATCCTTGATGTCGCATATCATGAAAACTATTGCAACTCTATAATCAATGTTTACAAAACCATCAGGGTTAAGTTTTGAAAAGGTATAAATAGTAAGAACACATTTGATCTTTGATTATGGCAATGCATATGATCTTAAAATTAGCCTCTATGGATGATTTTTTATTGCATTCGCTTTATATCAGTTATCCTCACTCTCAACTAAAAGTTACAGCAACCCTTGACCAAATAAGTGGTTGAATTGTGTCATATTGACTACTTAAAATAACTGATACTATATGCACGTAGATAAAAATAACAGCGCAAAGGAGGAGGAGGAGGAAAAAAAGAAGAAGTGGTATATCTGCGTGTGTGCGGAAGCCATAAGTAATTGAGCTTTTGAGTTTTTATAGACATGTTTCAGAGATTGGAAAAACAGTTATTATATTTCTTTGTTTTATTTTTTTCTAATTTTTCAGAATATTATGCGTTATACTTTAATGCTCGCATTTAGTCGGCCCACCCGAACATACAAACAAATACCGGTATAAATTGCATTAAAGAATTTGAATGAAATAGCGTTACCCCATCATCCCAAAAACTTCGTCCTTAGTTCTTGCAAGTGATCATCATCTTCAATATATCCGAATGACTCGAGAAAAGATATCTCGATTCTTAAAAAGAAAAGAGCATGATTCGGCCCAGCAGGTGTGTCTGGATATGCTACTCTTGCAGCCCACTACGCACTAACCCATCTCTGCCGGCTGGATCCAACATCAAATAAAATAATAATCTCCATCCTCGGGTAGCGCGCACTAATTTTGAAATGCTTTTGTTTCCCTCCAGAGAGGGCAAGAGCCCATACTACGCTACGCGCCCCACCACATATAACCTATACATTCACATCAAGCCACTCACCTATTACAAAGTCAGCAATACACCGGTGACCTCCAATTCAACGGTTAAGATCAGTAGATCCAATAGGTAAACATTACATCCTGCTCCACCAAACCACCCCAAATTTAGAAATATCCCGCGCGATTTTAAACACATTCCACAAATGAAATTTACCCCATAATAAATCCCAAAATTTTATTTTATTTCCTTCTTTTCGTTTCTTTAATATTTTAAAAACCGAAGAGGTGAAGAAGAACACAGAGAGACTCGGAGACTGGATTTTGGTGCAAAACCCTACCGGAGCTAGAAGGAAGAAGAAGAAGATGAGCGCAATGAAGGGACCACTAGAAAGGCTTCACCTAAGTGAAAGCCACCACCAATCACCGTTCCCCAATTCCGACCCAGCTCGATTCCAGAGCCTTCTGGACTCCGTCGCCTCCGACCCCCGTCTTCCTTCTTCCTCGTCTCTCGGTGCTGACCTGGATCCCAATTTGGATGACAAGGATGGCATTCTCAGCCAGGACTTCTTCTGGTAATTCTTCCTCATCATTAATCTTAATTTTATAAAGTATTTATCTTAATTTTTTTGTTCTGATTAATGCAGCACTCCAGATTATATCACCCCGGAAAATCAGAATACGTTTAACGGGTTCGATTGCAGTATGGTATCATGGATTGGGTTTTTCACTTGCTGTAAATTCGAGCTGTGTTTTTGAAGTTATTTATTTATTTTTTTGAATATTTTTACCTCTACTGTACAGGAAAACATCCCTTGCCCCAAATCTCCGGAGAAAACTGTGGTTAAATCCAAGAGGCGTCGACAGGGGCATTGTAAGACTAAAATTGTAGATTTTACTGTTTATTGTTTGTTGATGCCTAAATTGTGTATAGTTTGATGAAAAGCTATTGGGTAATGTGTGATAGTAGCAATTGGGTTTAGTGATTCAATATCAATGGTTTACGCAGATGTTATCTCATCGGATCCTGTTCTTAGCCCCACTTTGTTTGGGAATCAGGAGGTGGGGAAAGATGCAATTGGAATAGATGATATTGAGATAGAGAACACAACTGTAAGCGAAGTGCGGAAGACCACAAATTATGTATCCCAATCTGCAGTTGCTTTACGCTGTCGGGTTATGCCTCCTCCATGCTTTAAGAATCCTTATTTGAAGGATGCTTCGCAAATGGAGATTGATCCTTTTGGCAATCAAAGATCGAAATGTGCAGGTACTCTTCTGTCACTATAATAGTACGAAGACATTATTAGAAACCCTTGATTTCATTTCCATTGTGCTTATGGAACTGAAGGGTTGTCCTTTTGCTGCAAAGATACCTGATTTTCAATCTTTATATTCTAATCATGTAATGATGCAATGTCCAGCATTCTTACCTGCAATGAAGGATGGAAATGGCCTTTCACGTTATCGTGCTGATTTTCATGAGATTGAGGTAGCTATTGAATCCCACAAATTTCAGGAATCGAGAACCATTGTTTTTGAATTGAATCTAAATTAGTTAGTTTTCTCTCTGCTTGGTTAAGCATTTTTAAATTTGTTGCTGTTGGTTTTTTTTTTTTTTTCAGCAAATCGGGAGGGGGAACTTCAGTCATGTATTTAAAGTCTTGAACCGAATTGATGGTTGCTTGTATGCTGTGAAACAAGGCATTAGGCAGTTGCATCAGGACACAGAAAGGTTGCTTACTCATGGTTTGGGTATGTCTTTCATTTATTTAAGCTATTTGCCTTTTATGATGCATAAGGTATTTGTACTCTTTACAGGAGGAAAGCTTTAATGGAAGTTCAATGCTTAGCAGCTCTAGGTATGCTGTTCTTGACTTTTTATTTATTTATTTATTTGTGCTTTCATTATAGTATATCAATATCATTTACTTCTTTTAACTCATTGCCTTGTTTCAGGGTCCCATGCAAATATTGTTGGGTACTACACTTGTTGGTTTGAAAATGAGAAGCTCTACATTCAGATGGAGCTATGTGATCACAGCTTATGTGTAAACAATCTTTCCAGACGTTTCACAGAGGGAGAGATTTTAGTAGCCTTGTATCAGGTTTGTGCGATTTTGTTGGCAAGTTTCTAGATCAGTTGAAGCTTCATGGTAATCCATGCAATATACTATAAACATAAACTGGCACCCAAAAAAACAAAACTTTTATTCTAGATATTACATAGAAGGATTCATTTTTACTACACAGCAGAACCCATAGATCTTCACACTTCAAAGAAGTAGACAGGATTGCTAGGTAAACATAGGTTTTCCCTTTCTCTATGATGAAGGTTTATACTGATATCCAAACATCCGTATGAGTCGTATGACTAACTCCCCATTCGGTTCCTCATCACCTGAACATATGTTCTTCTCCTGATGTGTATATGATGTTGTACGTGTTCAGCTGTGGTGATGATCTCTAAGCTTTGGTTGTTTGATTGTATAGACAGTACCATAATTGAATGTCACAGTGATGTTGCACCAATTGGCTAGAATGTAGAATTTAGAGGGATTAAGAAGAGAACAGGAAGTTAGGGTTGACAGACGTTAGTAGCAAAAGACAGACTAGGGAGGAGTCTAACCAAAAATAATGTTAATTCATATATTCAAGTATGATAATAATGTTTACAATTACAATTTATAGAATCCTAGGATAACGCTAGTCCCTACCTTAAGATACCAATACTAACGCTAACATTAGACACCCTAAGGTAAATAGGCCTGATAAACCTGAGCATAATGATATGATAGATATAAATTTAAAAACTTAGGTATGAAATGATCAGTAGTCCATTCTGCACTGCACAGTTCCATGATTAACAGAGATTAATGTAATGTATACACATCACAGAACTCAGGCATGCATGCACATATACAGTAATAGAATCATTGACATATATATATTCTTTTTTAGTCTTTCAAGGTTTCTGCTTCTGATGACATATACAAGTTTCTGATATAAAAATATATACAGATTGCAAAGGCATTGCAGTTTATGCATGAGAGAGGAATAGCTCACTTAGATGTAAAGCCAGATAATATATATGTGAAGAATGGTATTTATAAGCTTGGTGACTTTGGATGTGCAACTCTACTTGATAAAAGCCTACCAATTGAAGAGGGTGATGCTCGCTATATGCCTTCAGAAATCCTGAATGAGAAACATGACGATCTTGACAAGGCTGATATCTTCTCATTGGGAGTTGCTATGTATGAGCTTATTAGAGGTTCACCATTACCGGAAGAAGGACCTCAAACCTTAAATCTTAAGAAAGGAAAATTGCCACTGCTTCCTGGTCACTCCTTGCAACTTCAGAACTTGCTCAAGGTACTCTATATGTTTTGTTTTCCTTTAGTTGTTGGCTTTGCTTTATAACTGTGAAGTCGTCACTTATGTAGTTCTTCTGCTTATGAATGAATGTGTTCTTCAGTATGTGTGAAATGGGGAAATGCATAAACAAAAATTTTCAGCTTCTCTTTCCTTATAACTTTTTCTCCAAATCTTCAAATGAGACATGAAAATGCTGTTTGTTGATCAAAACCACCCCTTATCATAGATTCACAGTAATATCTTTCATGTAGTATGGTTTTCTGAAATTGCAAGTAGATATAAGATAGAAAGAAATGCTAAAAAACTCTGAATATGTGTTTCATAAGTAGTAATGTTGGATCGAGAAAGCTTATTTCATAAGAAATCTGTTTCCGAGGAAAGATGCATTTAGTATCATGTTTTTCTTAAGTTGGTTTGGTCAAATAAAAAGGACATGTGATGGAGTTGCTGATTGCATCATATTGTTTGAATCTATCAGGCCATGTTGGATCCAAATCCAGTCTGCAGACCATCAGCTAAAGAGTTGGTTGAAAATCTAATGTTCCACAGGGTGCTAAAAAATGCATGGGCCTAGGACAGCCACGATTGCGAATTGAAGAGATTGGGGTATTGTATTATAGTATATGTCATCCTTTTGTGGCTGCCAGCCCAGTAAAATAGGCAAAAGTATGTGAATGGCCAATTTTGCATCTATTATTCTCCCTCATATATTAATATGCACCTAATTTTCCTCCTAATGCGGTGCAATTTTTATGAATCCTGAGGATTCCTTGGTCAAGGACTCGAGTATTTTACTGGTAATGGAAAAGTCTAAAGCCTTTGTTGGGTGCCTTCCCTACAGATTTGGTTCTCTTTGTATAAATCTGAACAGATTGTTCATTGTTGTGCACCTTATATCGAAACTAAGGTTGTAGACTTGTAGGTCTTGAAGTCATAATTGACATCTACAAACTGAGGTTGTGATAGCATGCTAAACAATTACTAGATTCTAAGACACATGAAAAGAAATGAACTAATAATGTATATCAAGTTAACGATCTACCATATAACATGAAGGTATCTAGACAACCACACACAAAAATAAAGAAAATAATTCAAAATTAATAGTACTTTTTTTTGAAAGGCAAAATTAATAGTACTTATTGTGTATTAATTACTCAATTTATGAAATAGGATTTTTGTCCATTTACCTCATTTCTAAAAATTATTTTCCCACTTAACCTATTAAGCTTTTTGAATTTCCTCTTACTCAAAACACTATAAGCAGGTCTTCCCTAATACCCCATTAAGATTTTTTTTATTTTTTTAATACCATTTTACCCTCACTCTTTTGTTACTTAGAAAGAGAGAGAGAAAAAGAGAATGAAGGAGAGAGAAACCATATGAGACTTCACCAGAGCCCCGTCACCACCTCACGGCGGCCCAATCGCTGGAATACGCCTGCGGTGACCGGATTCTAGCCAACTTTCGCTGGAATCCTGTCGTCGGTCGCTTGATTCCGGTCACCGGCCGCCACCCACCAGACTTTTTTGAAAACCTTACCGGAAATGTTTATTGCCCCCAATAGATATCTATTGTCTCCCAATAGAACTTTCGGTTGCCAGAATATGAACTAATCCCCTTCAATTTAGACAAATAAAATTTTATTTAAAAAAAAAACGAAGAGATTATATCAATTTAAAAACATTTATTGCCCCTTAATATACTTTTAACACATTTCTATTGCCCCAATCATCTTTCTCCTCTGCCACAAGAATTGAATGGGGTTGAGAGATTCACGGCGTCGTCTTCGTCTAGGTTGGTGACCCCTACTCAGACCACAACTGCTGGGAGAGGCCAGAAGACATCGACCAGAACAACCCTGGATCCGACGTGGCAGGCAAAACAGCCGCTACGCTCGTCGCTGCCTTCATCGTATTTCGGTCACATGACCCCGCTTAGTCGAGACTGCTTCTCAATCAGGTCGTTAGTGTATGACTTTTGTGCACGAAACTTGCTCTGAATTGCGACTGCCGATCCACCAACATCGGCGATGATCAATGGCGCCGGATCTGCGCCTTCACCGAGAATCACCTCCATTGACGTCGTCCTGGTCTCGCCGCCGGCCATCTAAACCAGAGAACGGAGCTGAAGGCCGTGCACTGGATCGAGGAGAGGGAGGCAGAGAGAAAGAAAGGGGGGGAGAGAGAGAAGGGCATGTGATTGTAATTCATTAATTAGACTAAGGAGTAAAATTGTTATTTCAATTTAAATTGGGTTAGTCGGAACAAAAATCTGTTGCTGGAGTAAGTAGGATAACTTTGGCTCATCTTGGAGCTTTTTGGTCAAGGATCCTAAGAAATATAGAAATTTTGCTTAAGTTTAGAATATTTTGCAATAAATTAATTCTCTGGCTGCTTTAGTTGTTTTATTATAAGGAAACTTATAGTTAATAAGGTGTGTTCCATTTAACATTATTATTCTCTATAATCTCATGTACATGTTTTATATCTCGACGCTCAAGTTTCAAATCCTGATTCCGCCCCTATTTGTTGGAAGAGGTAAGTAAAATAACTTAATGCATATGCAACCCATCTTACACCTAGACTTGTAAAATGAACCGGATTTGAAGCGGATCGATCTAAATCCAAATCTGTTTAGAAGTAAACGATTTCAACCTGACACGCTCTGCTAACCCGGCGGATCGTTGATAGTTCAATCCAAATCAGTATCGGCCGGATTAACGAATACTCGATCCGTTAATCCGATCTGTTTATAATTACGAATATTTGTTAATTTTAAACAGTATTATTAAATTTTTATCATAATACCTCATAAGACATTAATAAAATATTAATACAACATGAAGAGTATCGCTAAAAGTTGAACTCCATTATCAAAATATTCCCTATAATAATAAACTAAGGTAACTAAAATACTAAATTTCCAAAGTATTCTTAATATTTTATAATTTAAATTTTTGAAAACTAGTAATATATAAATAAATAATAATATTTTATTATTATAAAAAGGGACCGTATCATTAACGGATCAAATCAACATAAATCCGTATTTGATATGTTGAATAAAATGATTAACGAATCCGGATCATTAACGGAACAATGAATCAAATTTTTCAATTCAAATCTGTCCAATAACTAAGAGTTCAGAGTGGATCCGGATCAAAATCCGCTCAATTTATAGATATACTAGTTGCACCTTCTAAACTAGAACTTTCGGCAATGTAGAGTTTGATATTACGTTAAAAAAAATCAATAAAACGAAAAGTTTATGTAACAAAGGCAACAGGTGATTGGCTAGTCAACTGGACTACTCTCATGTGGATCTCGTGCATCAGCAGCACGCTTAACAATATATCGTAGCCGTCTAGAGGAGAAAAGTCTAATCGCATAATCCAAATTTTCATTATTTGCTGAACTCAGGTGTGAAAAATTGTCCAGAATACTTTGTAGCATTTGACTACAGGTTTTCGATGCCAAACATAAATACACGTAGCTCTTTTGTTCTTGAGCTGGAATATTCTCGCATGGTGAAAATATGTGCTTCTGAAACACAAGGTATACAAGAATGACGATTGCTATTAGACTATTACTTCTTTTTGGTTATTGATTGAGCCAACAAGTCAACACACCGATTTTACCCGTAAATATTGCACATATTTGCTATTAGTAGAAGGTGGAAGATCTGTATCTAATACAGATCATGGGAATCTTATATTATTTAATTAGAGCGTGCTGATTGCTATGTTCTGCTTGCTACTAGGTTCAATGATTGTTACAGATACCAGAAATATTGAACTCTTTATAAAAATTCAGTATTATTATGTCACGGTCATGTTCACGTTTTACGTAGTGTATCTTGCATTTGGCTCTTGTGGATTCTGACCCGGCATGCAACAGAGGCAACTAGATTAATCGAAAATTAAATAAATTAAGCAGAACTAATTGGAATGGCAGAGCCTGAGAAGTAGATTAGTGACACAGATATAGCTGCTGTTGTCTGTTGTGATAACATGATTTATAGTTTTATACTAATCAGTCTGATTAACATAGCTTAGAAATTAGAGTACATGCTAATTAGTTCTGACCAAATTAAGAATTTACTGATTATTAGTAATGAATTACGCTAACATCGAACTGATACTGGTTATATACATATATATAGATATATAGAGCTTGTTCTTGCCCCATGTCTGGGCTTAGGAAACGAGAAGATTCAATTTTTAATCAACTTCTACTAAGAATGTAATAGGGAAAATTCTAGTATATATTAATGTATGACATACATCAAGTTTGTTGAATATTATTATTTTGCAAAAGGCCAGAGAAAAAAAAAGTTTTCTCTCTCTCGAGAAAACCCTAAAGGCCAGTTTTTGTTTTGAGAATTCATCCTCTTCCGACGGCGCCTGGGCGCACTAGCTGGCCTTTGGCCTCGCCGTAGTCACGAGGTTGGCTGCCGGACGGGTATTGGATGGGCTATTGCTCATGGGATGGCATCTGATGAGGGTTTGCTCGGGGCTTGTGGTTGGTCCAGCTGGGATGGAGTTAGATGTGGTGGTCGTTCGAGCAGATCTGGCGATGTTGGCGTCACATATCTGGCTGCTTGGCGGTGGCTAGGGGTCGGTTTTTCTCCGAGGTGACGTGGCTCACAGCGATGTGGCTCGTGCGGGTTTGGGTTGTCAATGGTCTGCTTGTGGCGGTGCGGATCGAGCGGTGCAGGTCGTGGTGGCGTGTCCCATGAGGTTTTGGGTCGCAAGAGGTGGATCGTGGGGCGTGAATCGGAACGGTGCTGGTCGTGGTGGCGTACGACGGACGGAGGCTGGCTGGCTGGTATGTGCGACGAGGATGGCGTTTGGCTGGCAAGTGGACTGGACCGGACCATGTTATTGGGCGGGGGGTGGACCTTTGCTTATGGATGTCCTATTGGGCTTAGAGTTTATGGACTGGGGTTTACCCTGGTCCAGTTAGCTTCTCATTTGGGCTAGGGTTTTAGGCCCTTAGCACAACCCTAAGTTTTTAGTTTTGTCTAAATTCAATAAATTCCTTATATTAGAACCTCGATCTCTAGCGCCTCTGGCGTAGTACCAAAGGAGAATCTCCGCTATCTCTACGATCTGAAATGTACAATGAGTGGGTCTATTTCTACGTACCATTGTGGGTATTACCACTACCTTTTTGTCTGTCTATGTCCTTAAATGACAGCGGAATGGTATGTAACGACCTCTTCTGACTTGCAATGAATATACTAATTCGCTCCGTGGGCTTGATTCAAAAAAAAGTTTGTTGAATATTTTAGGCCGTTGGATATAATTAAAATGTGAATATATCTAACAGTCTAGAATATTCAATGATGGTAACCTGCTGATCCGTTAGCCTATGATTCTTTTTTCTTCTCAAAATTCTAAATTACATATCTCTGTTAAATTTTGGGACGCTCTCAGAAACCCTAAATTGAAATTGAGAAGACGAACAAAAGAGGAAGGACGATGTGCCAAGGCCGAAGAACAGAGAAAAATGAACACTAAAATTGAAGCTTGAATATCTGGTTTTAGACACGAAGGCCGTTAGTATCATCCTGGGTTCCATTGTGTGGGCAGATAGTTACCTAGGTACGTAGAATCCGTTTTGGTAGATTGTAAGTAGAATCCTTTAATCTCTGGTTTTAGGGAAGTTGAGGCTTGTTGTGAATTAGTTGCTTTTCTTGATTACATTGCTTTACAAATGAAACTAAGAGACATGGCCCTAATATAAACGTGATTATAAGATACTGCAATTATAAGACTTTGTAGTGGTAGGTTGCGCCATTATTATCTAGATGATAATGATCAGTTATTGTTGACTAGATTGAAGAAAAAGACATCTTGGTCGCTTCTAGTTCATGTATATCAGGGGAATCAGATTGTTTGTTTGTTCTTTTTTTTTTTTTTTTCAAGTTGGAGGCCATGGCTTCTGCTAGTGGACATCATAGTCCCATCCTTGGCAGACATAGAACTTATTGACCTCATGTTTATATGAAATATAGGGGGAGATAATAATCTAGGCAACATCTATTGTTTGCGAGATAATGGCATACTGATCTATTATCTTCCTAGGTGTCTGGCTAAAGAGTTTTCTGCTATGGTTGAATGTCACTTGACTTAATTGGTCCTTTATTTTCCTCTATTAATTACTAGTTGTATTTATATTGTTCTCTATGTTTTAAAAAATGTGCAGTTTCTATTTACATAAAGGAGTGAGGAATGTTGAGTGGATTAGTCAAAAAGGAAAAGTTGATGAATAATGGATGTGCTTTACTGCATTTTGAACTGAGGCATGACTAATGCAGCAGAAGCTTTATCTAGCTTTAACTAAATTTCTAAACAAGCACAAACATATTATAAATTCAAGAAAGGACAATTCTTTAGCTTTGATCTCATGATATCTTGTTCGTGGTTCTTACAATGTAATGTTTTCTCATGGATCGATTGAAACGTAAACAATCATGATACCAATTAGAAGATTTAAATTACTATGTTAACAGTGCATCAAGTCCTCTGAACTGCATCTTTTTACTTAGTTTTCCCAATCAAAAGTATAAATAACATGAAGATGAAAGTGTAGACTTTTGTGTGGTGTGCTTATATTTACATGTAGTATTTGATATCTATGATATCACTGATATGTTATCGAAAGTGGAGAACCTCTGTCGGCAACAAGAGCATAATGGTTTAGATAGGCTATAGTAGGTTACTCTTGGAGAAGGGTCCGGGTAAGAAAATTAGGCCAAACATAATGTCAATTGATTGTGGTTTGTTAATACTTGGGGAATATTTTCTTTGTTTCAGGCATGGACGGATCGTATGAACCTTCAATGTCTGATATTGGTTTGGTGTCCCAAAATTCAATAAATAGAAGTGACAGTAATGAAATGCAATATAACGGAATTCGATCAGAAACTCAGAAAGTAGTGTACTACAAGGAAAAACCCCAGCAAGAGTTTTCTGTAAAGCAAAAACTAGTACCTATGAGAAGCTTAATATAAACTGATCAGGTATCACAGAGTAGTCTATGAGGCGAAGCAGCCAATAGAAGACAAGGCATTAGGAAGTTATTTGAGACATAAAACTCAAATGGGATTCCAGTTTACAGAGACTATGATATATACATGTCAGGCCCTGAAAATAAAAGAAGGTAAATCTCTTTCTCACTCTTGCAGCAAACGAGAAAGGCTCATATAATGATGTAATCCTGAATGGGCTCGAAATCTTCAAAATATTTGACTCCAATGTCTCATTTGACCCCCCATGCAATCCTGATTCGCTGCAAGTGAAAAGACCAAAAAGGTCAAGTGAGTCAACTCTTACGGCTGCCATTGTTGCTACGGTCATATCCAGCATAATTATGTTCTCAGTGGCGATCGGATTCTTGGTCTTCAGGCGATGATGAAATCTGAGAACTCCACAGGACAAAGAAGTCAACAAAGGATACGAAAAATGTCAATGAATAAGCTGCAAAAATGTGAAAAGAGAATCAATGTTGTAAATTCTTGAATGTCATTCCTCCTTGTCTCCATCATTGTCACTAGGAGCCTGAATGGACTACACTTAACTGAGACACAAATGTTAATGAATAAGCTGGAAGTCCTGGAGTAGTATTCTAGATGTTGGCTTTTCACAGGATTTTTCCCACTAGAACTATCAGACAATAATTTAATTGAAATGAGTGTTTATACCACTTTCATAATAGAAGGCAGAGATAATAGGGCAGCCTGGAATCCAACGAATTAAAGCATAAGAGGGTATTCAGAAGGTCTTCTCATCGACTCAACAAATAGTAGAACCCAGTCACAAATGACAACAACCCAGTTTCCGAAACTTTACACAAACCCTTCCATTTGAAAGCCAGATACTCGGATATGACAGCTCTGATTCATATTAGAAATTAAAGGAAAATATATTAAAATTGACAAAACTGAGAAGATTTATAAATTCATATACAAGACAAACTAAGGATGAAAAGAATTGCAGCGGAGAAGTGATAGCGGAGTGATGGTCAGGCTGCCATGGCTCTGATACGCTGGAATTTCAACTATGGACCAAGAAGGAAGAAGGAGACGAAAATGCTAAAAAAAAAAAAAAAAAAAAACCTATTTAACCATATTCTCTTCTGATTTACGATAATAGAGGTCAAAAGTAGTAATTAAGATTGTAATTTTGATAATCTTCCAGGCCAAAGTCATAAAATTGATGACACAACGAACTATGGTAAAAAGTGGTAATCAAGTTGTAATTGTAATTAATGTTAATATTTCACTATTACAAGTTTGAGAACTGTTTTACCAATAAAATAACGAATTGTGGTAATCTATTTGTAATAAGTGTTAATACTTCACTATTACAAATTTTCAGAACCACTTTACTAATAAAACAATGAATGTGTTGCTATACTGGTAAAACATCATATATTTAAGTAAATTTGCGGTGAGTCCTTTATAGTGTAATGAGGTTGCCTATTTTGTAATTACTGTCTTTTAGGAGTTATTTACTTATTTGACGATGGTTTTCCCTGATCTTACGATAATTGAGGTACAAAGTAGTAATCAAGGTTGTATTTGTGGTAATTCTTCAAAATTACACTTTGAGAACCATGTTACCAATGATACAATAAGTTGTTGTAGAAGTAGAAATCAAGCTCTTATCTGGATTAATTTTTTATATTACAAGTCTGAGAACCATTTTACTAATGTGACAACGAATTGCTGTCAAAGTGGTAAAACTTTATGTATATACAGTAAATAGGTGCGAGTCCTTAATTGTGCAATAAAGTTCTCTATTTTGTAACTAATACTTTACTTGTGTAAATCTCATCATCCATAAGATAATTACGCGTCTGACAATGTATTTTACTATAAATTACAACAATTGACGTATAAAATGGTAACTATGGTTGTTTTTATGATAATCACTTGAAATTTGAATCCATTTACAAAAAAAACGATCGCTTTACCAATGTTACAACAAAAGTTTTGTCAATATGGTAAATAATCATATTAGACCTAAAACTTCTCGAAGTCCTTATTCTTATAATCCAGTTGTTCTTTGCATAATTAGAGTCCTTATTTCTTTTGTAAATTATGTCATCGATGACATACTTTACAACAAACCACCACATTTTACGTATTTAATGATAATTATAGTTGTAATTGAAGTAATTACTATATTTAGGATCTTTATTACAAGTTTTTGAACGATTTACGTATAAAACAATTATTGAGTATTTAATATGGTAATTTTTTTTAAAGTACACGTGTCAAATTATAAGTGGATAACATATTGACCTGTACAGCAGGTTTCACCAACTAATTTAATTTAATATATATTTATTAAAAATTTGATGTATGACAAACATCAATACACCTTAGACTTACCCTACCCAATGTAATAGTATTGAACTATATTACAGATGACTGGACTAAAAAAATAAAAAATTTTGCAGAACCTCTTACAAATTATTACGTTGAATGTGGGATGCTCTTAATTAAAACCCTCATGTAGGTGGAGTCGGTTTTATCGGTTCGGATTTTTGGTATTAGCTGAAACAATATCCATAATTTTATTGGGAACTGAATAGTATACGTCAAAAGCCAACAAGATTAGAATTGGATATATTATAGATTATTTTAAAATTAAACGTATAATAAATATAAAAATAATAAGCAAATGAAATTAACTACAATTAAAGTTGTGTCACAACTCAAAGAAATTAAAAGTAGTGATATGAAATTAAACACATGTATGAATTATAGTATAGTTAGAGTAACAATAATTTAGTACGTATTTGAGAGGTTACAATAGAAAGTATTTTTTGATAGGAATTAACCTCATATAGTACAAATATAAATGTATCAGTTTGGTTCGGTTTTTATTGGTTTATTATAAACACTAACCAAAAACTGCACCACAAGCGTCCGTTCGATTTAGTGTCGATTAATTTTTTTGATTTGGTTCGGTTCGGTGCGAAATATCAGCTTTCGGTTTTAAAACGTCCACCCATGCGCTCCATCTATGCTTGAGCTCACGATTTAGATAGATTATAATAATATTAATATATATATATATATATATATGTATGTATATATATAATGTTAAAATCATAACATCCAAGTCAAAGTTACGTAAGCAGAAAAATTTTCTCAACCATTATTATATTACAAAGCAAGAATCCTGTTCCCCTAGTCAGTTATTGATCAGGGATGATTTGGTCACTCACCATCCGATTTGATTGACAGCTAAGTGATGAGATCTGGGATGATGAGAGCTGTCAACCGTCCGATTTCAATCAGACGGTGAGTGACCAAATCATCCCTGGTCAGCAGCTGACAAGGGAAAGGGACTGTACAAAAAGCAAATCCTTTAGATTGAGATCTTTAAAAAAAAAAAAAGGTTGTTGAAACAAATAACATATTTAAAGGGTAGTGAAATTCACACTCTTCATTTTACAATTCACACTTCATGTTTCTTTTTTTAATATCTTAGCATCACATTTTTATAATCCAAACTATAAAATGACAAAACTTAATATACTAAAAAAGAAAACATAAAATGTGGATTATAAAATGAGAAGTGTGAATTTCAGTCTTCTATTTAAACCTCACATAAATGGTGATGATACTCAAATTTGTCGGCTAGTGTATTGCATTATCGAAAAGTATGCTTGAATATATCGATCTAACAACTTGATATGCTTAATATTCAAAACTTGCCAAGGAAACTCGAGAATGACATCGAACCATGCGGATCATGAGATTAAAATGGTCAAAAACTTTATAAAGTTGTACATGGACCTGAAACCTTGAACTTTGCTTCACACTTATCACACACAACCAATTTGTCCCATAGCGTTGCAAATTAGGTTCATTGACCTTGATTTCCGTTCGTGGTCAAGATTATATAATCAACGGCTTATCTAGGATCGTAGAAGGGCTAATCGATCGATCAGCATATTCAGATCGGGTTGTTATAAATTGGCAGAAAACAATTATCAAAAGTTGGCACGAAGTGCCAGTTGATTGGCCTATTAATATATAGAAAGAGCTAGCATGCATAATACTATATTTAGTTTGCCCTAGAGTCAAACAGTTGGAGCCTTCCTGTGATAGACTCGATCTGGTAAAGGCTTTAGACAAACAATACACATGCTGCACGTGACGACGACAGCGACTATGACGACGACTAAAATATTGCACGTGAACATTTTTCTTCGATCACTTGGAAATTAACTTCTGTGACAGTGTGACTTGTATTTGCACTAACCTAGTTTAGTTATGTATGCGATTAACACTATATTAAGCGGTGAACCAATAATAATTTCTCTATTATCATAAAGTTAGCTAAACATGATTCCGCGTCTTAAATTTAATAAAAATGTTTAAAGTTCTGCTTGATAAAATAAAAATGGTTAAAAAGTGTAATGCTTAATACGAAGAAATTAAGTTATTATTGTAACAAGTAGTTTTGTTAACTTTAATTCAAAATAACTAATTATATTTTGATTAGGTGCTTTTGCGTGGATTAAGAAACTAGTACTAAACTAAATTATTATAGTGTTGGGTGATAACTGAAATTAGATTTAGATACGGTGGATACATCAACATCTATGGCTTTGGACATCATGTTTGGTGTTCTTAGTTTTCGAGGTCGCATATATATATATATATATATATATCCTGACCCTACAATTTCGTGGTACCCTAACTAGGTTAACTAATTTTTTTTTTCTTAATAAGAAATTTCGATCATGCGTGTGCATGACTGTATAGAAACGAGTATGTGTAGTCTTCCTCGTTTGCTTTAAATATCAAAATCCTTATCCTCACTTCTAGGAAATACATCTTACTTTTGATTCTCACAACACCCTCGGATTTCCTCTCTCTCTCTCTCTCTCTCTCTCTCTCTCTCTCTCTCAGAGAGATGCCTGAAGATGCAATATTAGAATACGGTACAGATCAGGATCCTAAAAGCCATGACCGCCAAGAAGAAGTAGTAGCACTTCCTCATCATCAAGATCATCAACAACTGAAAGGCAAGAAACTTTCATGGCAAAAGTTAAGTAGATTCGACTCCTTGGACATCGAGTCACTCAGTGTCAACGGTCACCATGGCCATAGATCCCAGGTCCGGTCTTTAATTATCATGATCATATTTATAAGTAAATTTGTAAATTTCTCTGTGTGCTTAGAAACACACAAATACAACCAGCTGGTTACATTTGATATATATATATATATATATATATAAAATATATATTAGCTAGACTGTTCTTGAATTAGTACAAACTACCAGAACTATCAATACTATTTCAACTTGTAAATTTTTTATTGAAATTGTTTTCATTTGTTTGTAGGGTGCAAGTTGGTCGGTGATACTGCACCTAGCATTTCAGAGCCTTGGAATAGTCTATGGAGACATTGGTACATCACCTCTATATGTGTATGCGAGTACCTTCACCAATGGCATCAAGGACATAGATGACATCTTGGGTGTTCTTTCTTTGATCATATACACCATCACCTTAATCCCCTTGATTAAGTACGTCTTCATCGTCCTCCTAGCCAACGATAATGGCGACGGTAAGATTGATCTCTCACAACTTAGATCCATTTTTATTAATTAATCCTTTTCCGTTTTTGTGCTAGCCAACTACTAACACAATTGTTATTTATGTATTATTTCAAATTTCTCTTAGTAGAAGAATCTAAGTTTTACTCTCTGTTAATGATTGCTGTTTAATGATAATTAAAAGAGAGATAAAATACAAGTTTCGGTAATTCGGTTAATGTTAATCGGGACAATTTTTAGAAACTTCTATTAATTTAAGAGAATAAGGTTTTTTTTTTCCCCGACAAAGTTTGGCCAAAAACCTTCCCATCTAACGGATTAAATTGGCCAAAGTTTTGTATGCATGCAAAGGTCCGATTTTCAACCTAGATATGTTGGTGTGTATTTTGTATTGATGCGTGTTTGAATAGAAATCCAAATCCAGTGCCACTACCAGCCGGAATTATATTCATAAAGCGCGCCTTGGTACTATATATAATTACATTTTCATACGATGATTTAGATATATATTCGGTTAATATTGTCAGACTATTGCTTATCTTCCATGCATGTCCAAAAGTCCAATTTGATGTATCAGATATTCGAAGTGTCCAAAAGTCCAATTTGATGTATCAGATATTCAATGCAAAAGTCTAAAAGTAAAGACAAAGAATTAAGAAGACATCTTAATGGGAACTAACAACAATGAGGCACAAACCAGGGAGAAACTTATCTGACAAATTTGCAAGTCATGTATCATGCATGATGCAATATTTATTCAAAACAGATTCATTATCATGGTAGCTATTGACTAATTTCTTAATTATTTAAAAAAAATTATTTTTACGACCTTATTTCTAATTTTGGTAGGAGGGACATTCGCACTTTACTCCCTGTTGTGTCGATATGCCAAGGTTGGTTTGACTCCGAGTCAGCAAGCCGAAGACCGCAATGTTTCAAATTTCCAACTGGAGTTGCCCAGCAAACGCCTAAGGAGGGCATCGAAGCTTAAATCAAAATTAGAGAACAGCAGATTTGCCAAGTTCTTTTTACTATTCGCCACCATGCTTGGTACTTCTATGGTTATTGGTGATGGCGTCCTCACTCCTTGCATCTCAGGTAACTTAATTGAACTTAGTCCTCTAATAAATGAAATTTTCACCTCTTATTCACGAGAAAGTCTTCAGTGGGGTGGCTTTAGTGTTATAGCTAGACTTCTCTCTACATGATATTAGCTTGGTACTTAAGGCCATCCCACTTAAAAACTCTCAATGACATATTATTTGGCTTTAATTTCTTTTGATCTATTATCATAACATATTTTACATTCCCATTTAATGGCAGTTCTATCGGCTGTTGGAGGGATGAAACAAGCTACATCTGCCCTGACCGACGGTACACTTACTTGCCATATCAATATTTTCAGGCTGAAATGATGAGTAATTAAATTAGACGTCATTTTGATTTGTTTAATTGTTGACGAGTAGTTACTTTGTGGCTTGTTTCTTCAGATATGGTTGTTTGGATATCAGTAGGCATCTTGGTTTGCCTATTCATGGTTCAGAGATTTGGAACTGACAAAGTTGGCTACAGTTTTGCACCAATAATTTGTGTTTGGTTTACCTTCATTGGTGTCATTGGCGTCTACAATTTCTTCAAATACGATCCAACAGTTTTGAAAGCTCTAAATCCACGATACATGGTCGATTACTTCAGGAGAAACAAAGGAGATGCTTGGATCTCCCTCGGTGGCATTGTCCTTGCCATTACAGGTTTCAATTTACTTCCTTAATTAATTGCCACAAAATTTTATACACACACACATACATACAAAGATACAAGTAATTAAGCTGGTGATTTCTTCACAAAATGCAGGAACTGAGGCCCTGTTTGCCGATGTTGGCCACTTCACAGTTCGATCCATTCAGATTAGTATGTGCTCAGTGACTTACCCAGCTCTCCTACTTGCATACAGCGGACAAGCCTCTTTTTTGCGCGAGCACAAGACTCTAGTTTCGAACACCTTCTATGAGTCCATACCAAGTAAATTTACGCCCTTACCTTTATTATCATAAACATGTAACTGACTAAGTAAGTAAGGTGTGACTAACATAAAATTATTTTGCGCATATGCAGAACCTTTGTATTGGCCTATGTTTGGGGTTGCCGTAATGGCAGCAATCATAGCCAGCCAAGCCATGATTTCGGGTACCTTCTCAATCATCCAACAGTCTCTTTCACTAGGGTGTTTCCCTCGTGTGAAAATTGTGCACACATCGACCAAGTATGAAGGACAAGTTTACATTCCGGAGGTCAACTACCTTCTCATGCTGGCTTGTGTTGGAGTCACCTTGGGTTTCAGAAGCACCACAAAGATTGGAAATGCATACGGTAAGTGATAGTGTTCGATCCATATTTTAGATAATTATCCACTGATTTTAATTAAAATGAAACTATTTCATGAATTCACTACAGGCATAGCAGTGGTATTTGTAATGACGCTTACGTCGTCCTTCCTGGTGCTAATCATGATTATGATTTGGAAAACCCCAATACTTCTCATAAGCTCATATGTTCTTATCATCGCAAGCGTGGAGCTTATGTACTTAAGTTCGGTGCTCTACAAATTTGACCAGGGTGGATATCTTCCTCTCGCATTTGCCACTTTACTGATGCTCATAATGTTTGTGTGGAACGATGTTCATCGAAGAAAGTACTACTACGAGCTCGAGCACAAAATTTCCCCCGAAAAGCTTAAGCAACTTGCCCTGGACAAAAACTTTTGCCGCATGCCTGGCCTCGCCATGTTCTATTCAGAACTCGTTCAAGGAATTCCTCCAATCTTCAATCATTACGCGGCAAATGTGCCGGCTTTGCACTCAGTCCTGGTTTTTGTCTCCATCAAATCATTACCGATAAGCAGGGTTCCGTTGGAGGAGCGTTTTCTTTTCCGCAGAGTGGAGCCTAGGGAGCTTAATGTGTTCCGATGTGTCGCTAGATACGGGTACACAGATGTCCGAAATGAGAATGAACCCTTTGAAGGATTGCTGATAGAAAAACTGAAGGAGTTCATAAGGGATGACTTTTGGCTATCTCAAAGAACCATGCACATATCCGATGGAGAGAAATTGGAAGAGGAAGTTTCTGCTGAGTTAGAAGGTGATGATCATGAGTTGGTTAATGGAAATGGTCATAATGAGAATGAGAACGAAAACGAGAATGTAAAGCAAGTACTTGATGATGATGAAGATCAAAGGAAACAACAAGACGATGTGTCGGAGACAGAGATTGAGGCGATTGACAAAGCATGGCATCGGGGGGTTGTGCACTTAATTGGTGAGAATGAAGTGACGGCTGCGAAAGGAGCTGGGATAGCAAAAAGGATCTTGATTGATTATGCTTACAATTTCTTGAAGAGAAATCTGAGGCAGAGTGACAAAGTGTTTGATATTCCTCACAAGCGCATGTTAAAAGTCGGCATGACTTATGAACTATAGTACTGTTAAGCTATTGAATACTGACCAGGGCAAAGAGATGGAGACTCTAACTAAACGCAATGAGACTTGTCCTATTGATGGTCCTATTGATCGTGCAAATATGGCTTGTACACAAGTGACTGATGACTGCTCAAGCTCAAGTCTATGTACTGATGACTTCAACAAGGCTGTTGCACGTGAATTTAACAGGCCTACAGCTAGCTCTCCCACAATGGATGCATGACTTGACGTTCTCTTGACGTTTTGATCAGCTGCACGTGGATTTAATCCTGACCGTTCATGTCTTCCGCGTGTCATGATCCTATGAGCTGCTTAGAAGAATCCAGATCAATTAAGCCTAATATGTTTGCTAATCCTGTTATCTTTCGTCTACTATAAATAGCTAGTTGCTGCTTCTTTAAGCGTGTTGAGATCATTTTGTAACAATTACTCAGTATCAAATATCATTTGCTTCTGCTGGTCCCTTCCTGGCCTGGTGAACTTTGCTTTATTTGTGAAGACTACTAGGTTCAAGGATCGACCGGCATCACCAACAACAAGAACCAAAACTATCATTTGCTTCTTTCTTTTCTCTCTATGAGCTTCGTCTTCCTCAGGTTAGGGTTTTATCTTTTCGCCATTGTTGCTTAGCTTGAAGCTTATATGATAATATACATGAATTTTAGCAAGTACAACATAAGAGAGAAGATCTGGAGGTAATGTGTACAAGTCTATAAGATTCGCAGCTTAAGAAAAGTCAGGCTAAATAGATAATTGAGTAACGTTCTAGTGCTCAAGTAGAAAGGTCTTCTTGTAAAGAATAGAAATCAAAATTGAAAATTCTGATTGGGTGATCGAGGCTTGAGAGCTTCTTTAGAGGCATTGTGATTAGTATATAAAATTATATGAATATTGCTATGCTAATGCATTTTGCAGAGAATTGTATGTTTAGGATCCTAATTAAAGGTTAATCTCAAACATTAAAAACTAAAACAACATTGTTTTGGACATAAATAAAAAATTTACGACATAATTGAGATTTTCTATCTGTTTATATATAAACTACATGGATGAAACCATGAGTACATGATAGTGTTTGCTTTCATAATTTTCTCACTAAAGTTATTTCAGATGTAAATTTTGAATTTTTTATACAACTTCGTAGAAGATTTATTCCCTGTAATGTTTTCTGTTAAAAGAAAAAAAAAAAGGGTGCAAGGTGCTGGATTTAATTCATTATTCTTTTGAGTTTTGCCATGAAACCACTACAAGCCGGAAAGAAAATACACAAACTATGTGCCAGCACGTGTTGAGTTGGGAAAACATGGAGAACTCATGAACCACACATGCCACTGTCAGATTTAGGGCTCTTATTTGGCAGATTCCAGTACTGGGACTCTAAATGACTAAATCCTTTTCTCCAGAAAAGAAAAGAAATAAAAATTATATATATATATATGAGGTGTGAATTCACATTTCATATTTACATTCGACACTATAATTTTATTGTTAGTAACTTAAATTTTGTTAAATTTTATTTTTTTATAACAAATATAAAAAAATGTGAATTGTAAAATTAAAAGCAGAGATATCACTCTCCACATACATACATATATAAATATATATATATATATATATATATTTGCACTAGTACTGTTCTCTCATAGTCACTTCATCTTGTAAAAGAATGAGCTTATGATAAGGTAAAGATCACAAATTGCATTATTATCAAGCAACTAAGAACTAAATGTCTGATAGTATCTTTAGGGTTCCAGATATTATCTCATGCTGTCTCAATAAGTATAAACTTTTTTTCTTAATTTTGTAGTTATCAAGAAGAAAATATATGTGATGGTTTTCTCAAATATCAAGATGGCAAATATATAAGTAAAGTATATGATATGAGAGAAACCCTAGAAATATCTTTCAATACTGGTCTCTCGCACTTCTCTCCTCTTTTGTCTTCATTTGCGAAGAATCTAGGCATAAACTTCAAAGAACTTGACAATAATATTAGAGCTGGTCATCCTCACTTGTGGGAAGATGATCCAAGTTCACTGCATTTGAATATTTTGTAAACTACTTAAATCGGGGGCATGATCGAGACCTGTTGGTGGTTTGACGACAAAATTAACCATGGAAGGGTTAAACTAATTAGGGTTAAATTATATATCAAGGTAAACCCTCAGCTTAGATAGTACATTCACAAAGTGACCTAGCCTCTTCACAACAACAGATAAGAAATATTGAATGGGGGTTGGTTTAGTTAGAAGAGTAGAAAACGAAGAGAAAGCAACTAGCTAGCTAGCTTCTTCTTTTGGACGTGTGTGTGTGTATCTATATATATATCAGCTGCATAAACCATCAGCTCAACTACCTCTTTTTATTTTTTACATAAATTTGGGGTTCTGTTGTCAGGACCAAGGCCTGAACTAGCTAGCTAACCCCAAGTTGTAGTTTGCGCCTATGTTGATTGTCTCTATCTCCAAGAATTGAGAGAGTTACAGAACAGATCGATGTAACTAAACCGATCTGCAGTACTAGGCTAGTATATATGTACTAAGATCAAGATCCCATGATGTCCCCCAAAGAAACAAGATCCTAAATATGCTACATTACAAAAGTTGCGAACTCAGTTAAATACCAAGTTGAAATACTAATGAAATTTAGTAACAGAAGATCCATAAACAAAAGAATGAATTTCGATCTCTTGTAATATTTTCACTGTCAGATTGATATCATTCACACAATAAAGGTATGTCGACCAACGAATTTTGATCTCATAATGTATGAAAGTTGTTAAGCAATTATGGTTATATCAATGTAATCCTACAGCATAATATTCAAGAAACTCGGCACAGTGTAGTTAATCAATTGTGTATCTCGAACTGACATATACATATATATATATCAACCATTGGAATAATTGTTGATGGAGTAGACTACATACTCATATAAAAGAAACCTGAACCCTAATAGCAAGTTACACAAGGAAAAGTATAGTAGCATGCCTGTTTGTTGTAATTAGATGCAGGGCTTAATTTTTGTTTTGGTGGCCTATTGAAGTGTTAGCTCCATGATCAACCATACTACTAAACTAAAACAAACTTAAAAATAAAAATTTGTTTTCTGTATTTTTGTGTGCGCGTGTTTTCTTTTATAGGATTAGGTGAATACAACTTCTTATGAATATTGTTGATAGCTCGATGAACCCATAGCCCGAAAAAATTATAACAATGCTTTACCATTGAAACGAGAATCCGTCGATCGATGGATCCCCTAGAAAGAGTGTGATGGCTGTGATCACAGTAAATTGAAAGATAGCCCTATAATTGAAAGATATTATATATAATTCATCTTTCGTGAGTAGCTATAAACTTCATAACCAAAGGGAAAAAAACCCTAATGGCTGCTTGCACTTGCCAAATCTTACTCCTAAATGTTTCCAATTGTTTTCTAAATTACCTAAGTTATCGATCATCTTATAGTTTCGTCCCCTTATATATAAGCGACAATTATCACCATTCACTGTTATTTCCGCTTGAATTCATGTTAAGGACAAACTTGAAAAGGAAAGAATACCAAGGTTTTAGAGAACAAGAAAGTTAAAATTAGCAAGATAAAATTAATCTGTACAATAAGTACCCTATTTCATGGACAAAATCCAGATAGACAACAAGGATATATAGCTCACCATATCTATGTATCTCACATAACCAGCTAAAACAAAAGTATGAACTTTTGTTTTTTGGGCACTCAAATGTTTGTGAAGACATATAAAGGATTAGCTCCAACATTTTTACATAATTATTGAGCTTGTAGCAGTCAATTAAGGAAGTAAATCACACCAGATGGAAAGAAAAAGAAACGTAGCCTAAAATTAAACCCACCCACGGTCATTTTATAACACATACAATTTTTTAAGACCAAAGTAATTAGGTATATTACCTCTAGCTTCATACCATTCAAAATCGCCGAGAGATTGAGCTATTACCCCTTTCATTGATCATATTGAACTTCATTAATGGATTAGAACTGGAAGTAGTACTTGCTCTTGTCGGTGACACTTCCGCTACTTAGTTCCTTTGATCTTCACCGCCGCTGTTGGCCTTGCTCTGCTGAGCCTTCTCCCCCTCCAATTCCCTGAACCTATTCAAGTACCTCTTCAGCGGCTCCGAGTAGTCGTCGAACCCCAGCGTGGATAAGGCCCAACAAATGTCGTCGCCATTCACCGTCTTTCGCTTCTCCTTGTGACACTTGTCGGAGGCTTCTCCGGTCACGAAGCTAATGAACTCCGAGACGCACTCTTGCATGGTTTCCTTGGCCTCTTTCGAGATTTTCGCATTGGGGGGAAGGATTTGCTTCATGATCCGACCGACGTTTGCTATCGGAAGCAGCCGATCTTGCTCCTTAATCACCTCATCGTGATGGTGACGATCGCCTGCGAAATTGTAGTTAAACCCTTCTCTGGAGTCTGGACTAATATTGTTGTTGTTGCCTCTGTTATCTACCATCTCCATAAGAAAGATCCTCTTAAACACAGACACGTTGCTCCTCTCAGTTTGCTGCTTTATATAGAAGCTTAGATCGATGCATCTATATGTATATGTATGTATATGTGTATATATATGGACCCATGGAAAAGTTCTGCAATGTGACAAATACCCCGGTCAGCGTACAGCCAGTCAGCCAATTCTCCAAGTCTTTTTTTTTTTTTTTTTTAAGCAACTCTCTAATCTTGTACAATTAGAATTTACTTTCTAAATAATGTATTTTACTCTCTTGAATGGATTAACTGATTAGGAGAACAATGTTGATCTAAACTAAATCGAAAGCTATACATGAAATTAGGTTTTAATTTTTCAAAAATACGAAAGCTAAACTAAATCGTACACTATAAATGAGCTAGCTAGGTTTTTAAATTAAATAATTCGTATAACAAATATCGATCTACATCCTAGTTAAAGAGAAAACTAAAGAGTTAAAAAACTCAAACTCATCAATTATGGAGAAAATGGTCCCCGTTTGGTACTTCACCGATCTGATTAAAGCAAGATCTCAATTATAAGATTAAGAATTAATTACTTTAATAATGCTGTGAATTTGAATTGGTGGACTAAAGGTGGGCACGTGTACTTTAAGCCTAAAAACCCTAAAAAGAATGGACTAATAAATTAATTGTATATTGAAAACCCTAGTGTTTGATTACCTACTTCTCCATAGATTCGTAATAACATGATTCAACAGCGAAAAACATAGTACTAGTTTAGTAACTTTCTTAGAGTGACAGCGAGGTCCAGAAATTCTGGACTGGTTTTAATTATGAATAATTTTCTTTGATAATTCGTTTGCCTAAAACCTAATTAGACCACGATTATAATTGGTGGCTTCCATAGGGTTGCCTCGTGGCAGTTCGTGGTAGTTGATCTAGCTCGACCAAGTGTGAGATCCATGGAAACAATTACTAACTTTGCTTGGTGCAAATTAATTTACAGGTCCTAATCTTGTTGTCATGCCTAATTGTGAAACCTCCCACACCCACCCTTGTGAAAATGACTCTTGGTTAATCATAATTGTAAGGAACTAGTCACCTAGCTCATTTCAACTTATCTAAAACTATATTTCTTAATCATACAACCTAACTATGATTAGATGCGCTTGATTAATTGGACATCTCAAATAAAACTTAACTATGTCACAGATATTCAAACAAACACTTGGAAAATAAAATTACAAAATAAAAACATTGATGACGAAAAAAGAAAAAATGTTTTTGGATCGTCTGCGCATTTTGTTTTTTTATTTATTTTAAGGTAAAGAGTTGATAAATTAATATGACCCAAATTCATGGTCATAGAATAGTACAAAGACTACTGCACATGGAAACAATTGGAGCACAGAGGTGTATGTTAATCAAAAACATCTCACCTCGTAGACAATCTATTATATCTAACTCTACTATCCAAGCACGCCATTGTGGTCCGTGCATTCTGTTGTTAATTATAATAAACTCTTATTCGTTTCTTTGAACCATTGTTGATTTTGCGAGAAATTTAGTGAATAGTAGTTATTTTACTTATATGCAATATGTTGATTCTACATCTCCAAAATGGTTTAATTTCTCGTAGATATTCAAGTACTCATTGTACTAACTTGAGAAAAATAAGAAAAAGTAAACACGTATTGATGACGAGAAAAAAGAAGAGAGTTATGAAATATTCGTTGTGCGCACAGGCCATTGATGACGAAAAAAAAAAGACGAAAAAAAAAGAGTTTGGGTGATTCTAGTTTGACCTCCAATTTTTTTCAGTTATTAATTGACTTTGTCAACTTATATGAAAAGACAAATAAGGATAAAGAGAGAAAAATGAAAAATTAAGTAAGTAAATAAATAAATACTCTTCTTGCCTCCTCCAACCAAATATAACATTCAATTAAAAAAAAATTTCTAATATTTCCTTATATTGCCTATATAGTTTTATAATTTACTCAAAACAATTAAGCAAAATAATAATTTCTATACATTACCCATCATTTATTACAAAGATAAATTCAAAATAATCTGATTTGGAATTTTCTTAAACTAAATTAATTGAATATTATGATATAGTTATTACTTGATCTTCCAACCTAATACCCTTGAAATCCTTCTTTTAGCAAATTCAAAGGAGTTCCAACAACATATCATGATCGAGACCAACCATCTGATTAATTTTGGTAGATGAGAGACATACTCATAAAAGAGTAACGTTATGTGATTTTGATTTATTTTTCTTCTTGTGATTGAAGATAGAGATAAAAAGTAGAATAACATATTGTTATATCTCATGTTCAAGGACGTTTTGATAAAAATAAGGAGGTCTACTTAGCTTTTCAAGTATTCTAAAAGGTAAATTAGAGGTGCATTAAGTATGAGAGGTCCAAATAACAAATTTGGAGGTTCGACTAGAACCATCCAAAGAGTTATTGTCGATATTCGGTGTGAGCGCTTTTTATAATATAATCAGATTCGTTTCTTTAAACCATAATAGATTATACAACGATTATAGTAAGTGGATGATAGTCATTGAATTTTGTTTTTATCAATGTTTTAAAATTTGTTCTCAACAAATCATGAAGAAGAAACATGTATAACACATCAAATTAGTAATCATATGTATGTTGATTTTCAAAAAGTAGTATCTGAGCCTATGAATGGAAAAACATGTGCAGTCAACGACAGCACTACAAAACCGTTGATCGATGCAAAGTTTTCTTTGATGTTTAGTTCATGGTCCACTTAAAGTCATAGGGTACTTACTGATGATCTTAATCTATGCTAGTCTCAATATTTATATTTGCAAATTGCCAAATTGGGAATGCATACGTATATATGCAGATACGTCGTCTTAGTATCAAATGGCGAAAAGAAAATAAAAAAAATCATCGACGAAACTTGCCAAATTGGGCAGTTTATATTTGTATTATTGCAACTAGACAAAAAGAAGAGGGCAAACAGTTAAAAGAAATGGCATTGGGGTTCAATGGACTTAAACTAGCTAATAATAATTAGGGTTTAGATGTAGTTGATGAAACCGTCGTGCTTCTTCGATCTTCTTTCACTGCTTGGACTAAATCCTTGAGAAAATACAGAACATAATGGACGGTTATAACGAAAAGAAAATTGAAATTTGAAACCTTTTACAGATTCGTTAAGTTCCTCTGCGAAAGATTCAACTAACATTGTCAAAGAATATATCCCATCCCCAGCCAATATTATATATCCACCACACCTTTAATATGTCCAAATTATATGATGTAATATATATATGTTCCAAACTTCCAATGTTCCACCTTTTCTTTCTTATATATTACCGTACGACTCTCTTGATCGATCAGTTTGAGAACTACTGTTTAGAGAACATGATTTTTGTGGTCCTTGTTCAATGAATATATACGACTTACACGATCTGTCACAAGAGAAGTAGAAGTCGACCTAGCTAGGAGTTAGGGCAACTACTTGAAAAGACAAACTTATGCTTCTCGAATTCTCAATCCTTTGTAACACATAGTATTCGATCTACTAGCTTGAAGAGAATATCCGTTAGCGATCACTTACATAGATCGCTCACATACAAATATGGAACACATTTATCCAACAGAAATGATAACTGATGAGTCATAAGATCATTGATAATAAAGTGAGGTACACATAACTAGCTTGAAGAGTTCAGACCCTAAGCTAATTACACTCAAATGTCGTGCGTCGTGTTAATTGTTAGTATGTATATCTAGCTAAGAAAAACAATTAGATAAATCATTTCTTTTTTCTTCTTTAACTTCCTTAACATTGTTGTTGTTGTCGTCGTTGTTATTGTTATTTAATATTTTTGTAGATCCATCCTTACCTCAAACGGAGCAGACCTTTCAGAAATTCTTGAGGGCATTGCGCTCCTCCCAAACTCAATAGGAGGTTTGAAAGTAGCTTATGTTTTTACGTCCACTCCTCAAACTCACCTCTCTTTTTTTTCTTTTTTCTTTTTAATATAGAGAAAAAGTTGTCTTGTACGTGTTAACTAGAGTACTACGTACATACATCAAAGCAATGGAGCAGAGCTTATAACCTCATTTCTATCTTTAAGATAAACTTTTTGTTTTTTTGTTTTGTTTTGAACACGAAGAGAACCCTTATGACAAGTACAACTAATTGTCGAAGTACTGCATATACAGCGAATTCGAAACTAAGAACTACCTTGCAACCAAGTAGTTAGCTGTTATTCAGAATGAAGATGTGGGCAACTGTAATTACACAAATTTACTTAGCGCACACAGATATATTTAGACTTGATTAATTTGGGTTCTCCATGATACAATCAGGGACGTAGTTATGCCTAAGGCCACTTAGGCTGTAGCATGAGGGAAAATTTGGGCCAAAAGTTGCCAATTAGGGGTATAACCCAAATAAAAAAAAATTATACTAGTGCTTTAGGTCGACATACTCTCAAACCCAAGACCGCAGGCCGTAGCAGCTTCCGCATTCTAGCTGCGAGTTCGCGACTCCTTCAATCCTTCAGCCGCTTAGTCCCGTCAGTTCGCCAGTCCGCCACCAAGCCACCTCCACTGCTCCACGCGGCTAAGCCTGAGCCACCTCCACTGCGACTCCTTCAATCCTTTACTACTGCTAGTGTGCTACTCTGCTTCCCATCAGGTAAAACCAATGTCTTCATACCCTTTAATGAATAGAAGGAATTAATGATTTATTACCCATGTATTTGACTCTTTGTTTTTGATCGTTTGTGTGGGTTTTGAACTTTTGGTTGATCTGAGATTTCTAGTTTGTGGGTTGTTAATGAGTTTGATTGTTTGATTTCACTAATTTGGTTTACATAAATGAATAGATTACCAAAGGTTTCTTTCTAATGCCTACGTATGTAGATGAATACAATCAAATATTGATTACATATATATAAAAACGGAGATTTTGACATAACATACAAGTATGTCAATATGTTAGGTTAATAATTTCCATCTTGCTTGTCAATTGTCATGTTTGCCATCTATGCTATCCTATGTGTCTGTGTCTATTTTGTTGGTTTGATTTATATTGAAATGTATGTATATATATCATAGGTATTGAATACAATGGCGGATTGATGAAAACTGAAGCAATACAAAAATATTCTTTCATAGTGGACTTAGGAGGGTACGATTCAGTTAGATTTATGATTGTAATTTTTAATTTACGGGGTTTTGGTTCTATGTCCCTTCCTATTGTATGTTTTTAATAATGAATGCGTGAGAATGAGCTTTCCATTGGGTTCCATTGTTCCAAACCTTCAAAAAAAAAAATGTTCTTCACAAAATTTTTGTATAGATAAAATTAGTCCAACCCTCCAAAGATTCCTGACTACGTCCCTGGATATAATTAAATACAAATAAAGTCATATCTGAATTTTGGGTATCATGTCCGAGTTTGGAGTGTGACAAATTAATAACCCTAGACAACATTTAAAGTTTTTAGTGTGTGGTGAAGGCCTTGGGAAAAATGAACCTCTTCTTCATGTATATTTAGGGGCCACAACTTCCCACTTTGCTAAGATTCCCCCCAATTTGCTTGCGCTAGTGGGCATCTTAGTTGATCCGATCTAGATTTATTTGAAAATTAGGGTTTTGGTATGTACACTGACTTTATTTTTGGACCAAGTTCCCTAAGGAATTAAACACATCCATGTATACAGGATTTTGCTTACATATTATATTAATATGTGCCACCTAGCAGCCACTTAAACAAAAGATTAGGGTCCTAATTAATTGGTGTTTTCTGTTTCATGTACACATCTAAGCAAACGCACTAACTTCATAAAGAGCACATATTAAAGAACATTGGTGTTCTATTAGCAGTTCATTAATCTAATTAAGTTTGCTTAAAGGGGGAATAATTATAATTATTGCATTTAGAAAGTTGACTAGCGCAAAACTCCTGGTAGTAGAAACTTATTAGCTGTCGTATGTTTCCAACTTAGATATTACAGAGAATTATTTTATAATCCGAAATCACCGTCGTGTAATAGTCCTAATGAGTGCAATAATGTAAAATGTGCAGATGATGAATACGTAGATGAATTGATTGATTGATTGAGCCATCTTGATCTATCTAGAGAATTCCATTACTAATTTAGTATTCTATAATCACTATAATTAAGTGCTAAACATATAATATACCATTTTAAGGAACCTAATCCTTTAGTAACAGCTAGAGTAGAAATGTGGTAGACCGGAATGATCATGCTCTCATAGCATGGATGTGAAGCATGTAGAATGCCATGTGTTAAAGAATCATTATCGGCATAAATACATCATCGGAAAAAATTATCTGATTAAATAAAGTAGCAGCTACTCACGCACACAAATTTGCTTGTCAGAAGCCATTTAGGAACCAAAAGCAAGCCTACCATGGGCATAATGGATTCACCGAAAGAAAGCTGCTCACTGGACTGAAGATTAGGGGAGAGGATCCTCTCCTGAGCAAATCAGAGACCTGAGCTGCTTGAGCTTTCTTCCAGATTACGACACGTGTCCAATTTCTATCTAATGGTCTATAATTCCTCTTTTCCTTCCCTCTATCTCTCTCATCAATTCTCCCTTCTCGAAAATCTCCGGGTTAAGCTTCTGGATTGTTTTAAACGTCTGGTTGAGTGTGTCCCTCACGTAATACTGCACCGCCACCGCCTCGCTTTTCCGCCCGCGCCGAGGCTTCCTCGGAATTATGAAAGGCTGGTATTTTTCTCCACCTTCATTTCCGCCGGCTGCGGTTTTCCGACGCCGGGGTTTTGGCTTGGCTCAGTCCGGGTCGGGCTCCGAATCGGGTTTTCTCGAAACGGCGCAGCAAGAAAGGGATTTTGGAGCGCGAGTACAGAGTAGAGATTAGAGAAGGGCCGTGCAATATGGGTGGGAGGCAAAATTTGAAGGCTTTCTTCTGTTCCTCGCTCTCACGACCTACACTTCCAGCCTTTGTGCACAATTTTCAGCTGCAACAAGTTCACCGTCGACGCTTCGATTGGTTTTGGTTTGGGCGATTTCCGGTGTGAGATTCGAAATCCTTCAATTTGTTTGATTACTTTTTGGTTGATTTTATTCTCTTTATCAATGTTTTTCTGGGTCTATCGTTGATGGCTTACAATAAAGAGTAATTGGAAGAGTGAGCTTGTTTGGATTGATTCATGCTTTTGTGCATTTTGGATTGATCTGCTTCTTTTTCATCACTCGGAACCAATTAGTGTTAGTTTGTGAACTTTTTGAATTCAGAGAAGAAAGAAGTGGAGAATACATCTTCTTGATGATGACCATAAGTACTACTAGGCTCGTACTTGCATTTGCTTATCTAATTTTGAAGCAGCTCAGTTTGAAGAGCTCTTCCAATATGAGTGCGGCGGTTCTGAAGAAATTGAAAGCATCAGAAGTCGCTGGTGGAGACAAGGAAGTATACAGAGAAGGCAACCAAGTTTGTGAGTCCAGAATTCTCAATATCAGAATTCTCAATATCTATGTCTGTTGCACCCAATGAATTATCCATCTGCAACCAATTTCTTATATAGTAACTATGACAATCTGCATTACACTTGGTAAACTAAAAAAGCACAACCAATACAGCAAATCAATGCAGCTACAGATCAATAATTAGACCCAAGAAAAAAAAACTGTAGATACAAAAAAAAAGTCAAAGCTAAAGTTTTGAACCTTTGATTACATCTTCCTGCACATAGCCATTGAATTTAAAGACTGAAGACTTGTGTTTTTTTGGTTTCATAGCAGAAGTGGCCAAGAACAAGATGGAGAAAGCGGGGAAACGAAACCAAGAGTTGGGCAATATAAAACTTAAAACTAAAAAAAAATTGGAGATAGAAAACCTAAATTTGTTATAGGTCATTGGATGTTAAGTTGGACACGTGTCATGATCTGGGAGAAAGCTCAAGCAGCTCAGGTCTCTAATTTGCTCAGGAGAGGATCCTCTCCAGAAGATTAGGCCCGTTCCATTTGACTTCTTTCTTTCAGCAGCCTTGCTTGGATCGAAATAAATTTACTTATCGAGAAAAAAAAAAATGTGACTGAGATCAGCTAACTCAATGGTTGATGAGGTCACAAGTTGAGAGATTTGATGATTTATGAATCAACCATGATGAAAAAAAATTGGACATTCTTTGGAACAACCTTTACATAATTAAAGTAAAATGGTACATATTCTTTGTAATTAGATATGGAAGTGATATTTTTTTTTTTAATAAAAGAGTCATTACCTAAGTAATTCAATCATTTAAAAAATCATGAAGCTCTATCAAAAATATCCTGCAAACATCCATGGGAATCAAATGACACATGTCGTTGGGACTCTTGGCAGCATATCTCAAAGAGATCATATGAACTCCCTCCCCAGAGGAGAAGAAGATCTTTCAAAATAAATAGATAAAACAAAAGGTAAAGCCCAAGCCCGATAAGAAAGATTGAAGCCCAAATTACTCCCGCCCGTTATCCCAAAAGGAACCTTAGACCACTTGGTAGCCCAAGCTAAGGAGCCTAAGCCCAAAGGACTCCAGCCCATGAACTTGGAGACCCTAGCCCAAACCACTGTCTCTAACTGGTTGCCATGACACACATTGCATGTATAACTACTACATCTGTTGTATTGTACGACTTATGATCGAAAAGAGCATTCGACAAGAACCCTAAACAAAAAACGAGCATTCAGCTACCATAAGAAATTACTAGGTTTTATGAATACATATATGAGACAATTATGAACTTCAAAATTAGGTCATCAAGAGAGTAAGAGTTTGTGATAAAAAAAAATTAAAAAACATTGTCATCCTCGTAAAGAGGAGAGGTTGGTATTGTTTACTCTCTTTCTCGTTTAGATTCTAGGTAGGCAAATATGCCATAAGTTCTTAAATATAATCACCTTTTACTTGAAAGCGCATCTATTTGTATAAATAAATAATTTAAATTTGCAAACAAAAAAGTTTCTAACAGTAGAATTGCGCATAATACGGATCACACAAATAAAATAGATTTAATAATAAATTATACCAATCATAGCATCGATACTTATGAAACCTATCATATGACCACTACATCTATAGTAACGAAGTAACACTAATAATGAAAAAGAGCATTCAATGAAAATCTTAATAAAAAAGTACAAACAAAAATAAAGTGAACCCATCTAATGGAATGATTAACCTTGTTCAGGTGCGGATATCCGTACCTAAGCAAAAACGTACGGATTTTGTATTTTTCCCACTTTTCGATCACACATTCACATCTTAACCGTTCAGTTTTTAGGTCCTAAGGTATAGATCACCTCTGCAAATATTCAGCCAATTTGGTGATCGTTAAGGCATCCAAAACTGCAATTTACACGAACGAACCGAATCTGTCGAACCGGAACCGTTCGTATATATTGTTGTAATTTGCAGTTTTGAATTATTTAATGATCACCAAATTGGCTGAAATTTTGCAGAGGTGATCTATACATTAAGACCTAAAAACTGAAAGGTTAAGATGTAAAAATGTGATCAGAAAGTGGGTCAAAACAAGAAATCCGTACGGATCGAAAGACTGCAGACGTCTGTAGTGGAGAACCGCTGTGTGTGTGTGTGTGTGTGTGTATAAGGTGACGGGGTTGGTTGAGACTTTCTCGTTCAGATTCTAGGTAAGTAAACATGTCATGTATTCTTATATATAATTACTTTTTAGTTGAGAACACAAGTGAAATAATTTAATGTGCCAATGAAAAAGCTTTTACTGGTAAGAATACACATAACGCGCGTTGAACGAACGGAGCGGATTTAGTAATAAATAAAAAAGTATACCCTAAATAAAGTGAAATATGTCATATCCGACAGTTATAAATAGTGTTCGTCTGACATAAAGATTCACTTTCTCCTAGATCCAACTGAACAAGTCTTTATAATTCAAATACTTTTTCTCCTATATTTACTCTGTTGGAATTCAATTCTCTCCCTCTTCGCAAGTGCTCAAGAATTCAACTTCGACATCCGAAAAGCTAGCTATCTCTCTTGTATTCGAAGGTAAGTCTCTTTTGTAGTCCTTTAACATGCATGTCGATCTTCTGTCCATTTTGTTCTATTATTTTAGTAGATATCTGTTATCTGTTATCTTTTATGTTTTTTGTTTCTCCTGCATGTTTTTGGGTCTTACCCAAGTTCATTTTTTAAACGGTTAAAACGTCGATCTGCTTCAATTTCAGGGTGGTTTTACCAGCTCATGTGATCTCCGATCATTCTTTGCATGCTTTGCTGTTTCTTCTATATACATATATTTGATGTGTTTTGTTGGATGACGTACAGCCGTGTTCTCCTGATCAGGAGAAACTTTGGAATTATTCTTACATTTAAATTTTAAATCCACATTCGATGGTGAATATGAGTGTGTATTAAGTTTGAGTTGGTTTTTCATTACTGACCAGAGAACACTACCGGTGTTCATGATTTGATCCTTTGTCAATGAATAATAACGAAACGATATCGATATTTGCATTTGCTATTTTCATATATTGTTTGCATTTTATCAATGTATTTAATTTATGTGTGGTTGTTTAAATTTATTTTACTTTGTTGTTGTTGGAATATGGCAGCATCAGATATATAATGTAGTTGTGGAGCACATATAAGAGTATGATTATTTTGCTGTCAATGAGAGGGGCAACATGTTATTGCTAGTTTGTTTCACAACTATTCATATATGTCTACATATGTTTGCTGATCTGGTGGTTGACTGAAAGTTAATCTTAATTAAATTCTTGATTAACTATATTGGAAATTTTCTTTACAGTTATGAAAGTTCCAATTTGACGAATGAATGTTTTTGATACTACTTTAGTTCTTGAGTGAAGGATGCTGATCTATGATGGCTAGATTTTCTTCAAATTTTTTTGCAGTAGTAAATTCATGTAACAGATAGGCAAATAAGAGTTCAAGTTAATGTCGTCATCCTGATGTCTAAGTTTAGTTTCTTCTCTTCTTAGGTGATCTCATGGGGACTGCGGAGGATAGTTCTGCAGAGCAAGGTGATGATTTCACTCCTCGAATTGGTAATGACTATTGTTGGAACATTTTAATATTTTATTTATAATTGAAATTAAATTTGGGTGAATTTATTTTGTAAATCTGAATTTATTTGTGTGTTTAAATTCAGAATTTATTTTGAGTTTTATTTGTAACTCATGGTGTTTATTTTGATTTATTTTGGGTTTTAATTCTTGTAACCTATGGCTATTGGTTACTACCCTATTAATTGTAGGGAGTGTCCTAAGAGCCTATAAATAGCACCATTTGTTGCATGCTAATATATATCCTTGCTAATGCTATTACGAAACACTACTATTCACCCATCAACTTTCTTTCCAAAAATCCCTCCCAAAAGTGTCTTGTGTGTTTTTTGGCCAAAGAAAGGTGTTCTTTTGGTGGAGCTTTGGGTTCCTCCAATTTGTGCAGATTGGTGTGAGCCATACAATTTATTGTTGGGCTGTCGTATCCTGGAGGGGACAAGTCAAGAGGTTTCTGGTGCACCGGCATTGTTCCGCAGAGGGCTTGAATCTCCTTAAAGAGAGCGAGATACCCGCGCCTCAGCCTATTGTTAACGAGTTTCTCATATAGAAATTATAATTTTATTGTAATTTTTTCATTATCAATTTTAAGGAGATTTCATCGAACATGGAGCATGCACAAGAGAAACCGTTCGACAATATGAGAAATCTCAACTTGAGAAAGATGAGTATAACTATTCTTTTTTATCTCTTGACTTATTTCTCATGTAATGTTTATGATTATAATGAACTATTCATTGTTATTCAAAGAAATGTTGAGAAGTTTTGTAGATTAACATGGAAAGAGTTCCAAAAATCCATGTGTTACAAACAAAAGGAGATTTCCTTGGAGACCTTGACGACTCGCATCCGCGTTGAGGAGGAAGCAAGAGGTCAAGATGTTCTTATGCAAGATACAAACAATGACACCTCCAAGGTAAATTTAGTATCTTCCAATAATAATATGCCCAATGGTCATTTTCATAAAAATTCTCTTATGCAGCCAAAGAAGAAAAATATGAAAAAAGTTGGTAAACCTCACTAACAGAATAAAGGCAAACCAAGCTATGTCAATAAGAACCAATATCCTCCTTAAGAAAATAAGCAACAATATACTTGTTGTTATGTTTGTGGCAAAAGTGGGCATATTGCTCGAAATTGCAATTATCGAAAACGTGACGTTGTTCCTCAAGCTCACGTCATTGAAGAACCATATGTGACAATGATAACTGATGTAAATATGGTTCAAAGTGTTGAAGGATGGTGGGCAGATTGTGGTGCTAATAGGCACATCTGTTATGATAAAGATTGGTACAAGAAATACACTCCTTTTAAGGAGCCCAAAACAGTTATGCTTGGAGATTCACATACTACTCATGTGCTTGGAATTGGTGAGGTGAACTCAAATTTACTTCTGGTAGGGTGTTAACTTTGAAAGATGTGTTGCATACACCCTCCATGAGGAAAAATTTGATGTCTAGTTATCCTCTTAATAAGGCTGGTTTTAAACAAATTATGGAATCTGACCAATATGTGATCACCAAAAAAGGTGTATTTGTGGGCAAAGGTTATGCTTGTGATGGCATGTTCAAATTGAATGTTGAGAATAATAATAAAACATCTACTTCAGTTTATATGCTCTCTTCTTTGAATTTTTGGCATGCACGTTTATGTCATATAAATAGTAGATATGTGGGAATCATGAGTAGCTTGGGTTTAATTCCTTCAGTGCAAAAAGATTTTGAAAAATGTGAGACTTGCAGTAAAGCAAAAATTACTAGAAGGCCTCACAAAAATGTTGAAAGGCATACCGAGCTATTGGAATTAATTCATACAGACTTGTGTGAATTTGAGGGAGTTTTAACTCGTGGAGGTAACAGGTATTTTATCACTTTTATTGATGATTGTTCCAAATATACTTATGTCTATTTGTTGAAAAATAAAAGTGATGCTTTTGGCAAATTTAAAGAGTTCCTCCTTGAGGTTGAAAATCAATTTGGTAGAAAAATTAAAAGGCTCCGAAGTGATAGAGGGAGAGAATATGATTCTTCTGAATTCAATTCTTTTGTTCAATCTTTAGGAGTGATTCATGAAGTTACTCCACCTTATTCACCTGCATCTAATGGTGTGGCAGAAAGAAAAAATAGAACTTTGATTGAGTTAACAAATGCCATGTTGATTAATTCAGGTGCTCCCTCTAATCTTTGGGGTGAAGCAGTTTTAACTGCTTGTTATGTGTTAAATAGAGTGCCACATAAAAATACAAAAATTACACCTTTTGAGGTGTGGAAGGGGCATAAACCAAATTTGGGTTATCTTAGAGTTTGGGGTTGTCTAGCCTTTGTGAGATTAACTGACCCTAAAAGACCTAAATTGGGTGCTAGAGCTACTACTTGTATTTTCATTGGATATGCTTTAAATAGTACAGCCTATAGATTTCTTGATGTTGAAAATCATGTTGTGATTGAATCTGGTGATGTAATTTTTCATGAAGAAAAATTTCCTTTTAAATCAAAAAATAGTGGGGGTCAAGAATCTAGAGAAAATGTTCAACCTAGTTCTTCTTCTTTTAATTTACATATACAAGAAACTTATGAAGCTGAACCTAGGAGAAGTAAGAGAGCTAGAGTTGAAAAAGATTTTGGCCCTGACTATTATGTTTATAATGTTGAGGAAAATCCTTTTTCTTTACATGAAGCTTTATCATCATCAGATGCAATATTCTGGAAAGAGGCTATGAATGATGAAATGGAGTCTCTGATTTCTAATAATACTTGGAAATTAGTAGATTTGCCAACAGGTTTTAAAACCATTGGGTGTAAATGGGTCCTTAGAAAAAAGCTCAAACCGGATGGAAGTATAGACAAATATAAAGCTAGACTTGTTGCTAAAGGCTTTAAGCTAAAAGCTGATCTAGACTTTTTTGATATTTTTTCTCCGGTTACAAGGATTACATCAATTAGATTATTGATTGCTATTGCTGCAATTCATGATTTGATTATTCATCAAATGAATGTGAAAACAGCTTTTCTAAATGGTGATTTAGATGAAGAGATCTATATGGACCAACCAGAAGGTTTTATAGAACCTGGTCAAGAGCACAAGGTATGTAAGTTATCTAAATCCCTTTATGGTTTAAAGCAGGCTCCCAAACAGTGGCATGAAAAATTTGATTCCTGCATGATTGAAAATGGTTATAAATCAAATGAATGTGACAAGTGCATATATTATAAATCTTGGAAAAATTCACATGTTATTATTAGCCTCTATGTGGATGATCTGTTAATTTTTGGCTCAAATTTGCATGTAATTGATGAGACAAAAACTATGCTTAAGAGCAATTTTGATATGAAAGATCTTGGTGAGGATAATGTTATTTTGGGCATGAAAATAACAAAAGCATGTGATGGTATTTTTCTTGATCAGTCACATTATATTGAGAAAATGTTGAACAAATATGATTATGTTGGCTACAAACATGTGTCTACTCCTTTTGATTCTAGTGTTCATTTATTTCCTGTTGAAAGTGAAAATGATGTGATTAATCAAAAAGGAATATGCTAGCATAATAGGCAATTTGCGTTATGCAACTGACTGCACTAGACCTGACATTGCATATGCAGTTGAAGTACTTAGCAGGTTCACAAGTAAACCAGGTAATGAACATTGGCATGCTTTTGAGCGTGTTATGAAATATTTGCTTGGTACTAAAAATTATGGATTATTTTATAAAAAATATCCTGCTATACTTGAAGGCTTTTGTGATGCCGATTGGAATACTCTGTCAGGTGATTCTCTCTCTACCACTGGTTATGTTTTTACATTAGGTGGATGTGCTATTTGTTGGAAATCTAAGAAGCAAACAGTAATCTCTAATTCAACCATGGAAGCTGAACTAATTGCTCTAGCTTCAGCAAGTGAAGAAGCAAATTAGTTGAGAGATTTATTGCATGAAATTCCCTTGTGGGAAAAACCTATACCACCTATATTGATTCATTGTGATAGCATTGCAGCTATTGGTAGAGTTAATAACCGTTATTATAACGGTAAATCCAGACCTATAAGAAGAAAGCACAGTACTGTGAGATCATATTTGAGTGATGGAATTATTAATGTGAATTATATTAAATCATGTGATAATCTTGCAGATCCTTTAACTAAAGGCTTGGCAAGAGAAAAGGTCTGGAGTACATCGAGGGGGATGAGATTGAAGCCCATATCGTCATGAGCCATATATGAGGACACCCAACCCGGTGATTAGAGATCCTAAAAACTAGGTTCAATGGGAAAAACGAATCATAAGGTGGCCGTAAGAAAAAATGCACTATAGTTTCTTACTCATCCCTATGATGTAAGTGCATTAATCTTGTAACGTATATGTAGGTTGAGTTCATTAAAACTCTTAATAAAATATGTAGCTCATATGAGTGGGATGTCATAGTTACAAGAGCATCCTTGACGGATTTTACCTATATGAGTGTGAGAGTGGGGCCGCTCTCTATGAGAATTGGGCTTATTCTTGAAATACACTCATGAAAACCGGGATAAGCACAAGGCCGTAACGTGCTGGCTAATAAAGCTCATATTAACACATGAATTATTATGTGTGAGCAGTAGTTCTTATTTTCCCTTAAACAGTTGTAGTTCAAGTCTGAGACCACTATCAACTCTGGAGTAGGGATTGCTGTTTCACTAAGTGAAGGTTCAATGCAGAGCACACCTTCATGATGCATAATGGTTCGTCTTTAGCCGGTATCTTTTGTTTATATTTTTTTTAAATATTAAAATGAGTGGGGGAATGTTGGAACATTTTAATATTTTATTTATTATTGAAATTAAATTTGGGTGAATTTATTTTGTGTTTAAAATCTGAATTTATTTGTGTGTTTAAATTCAGAATTTATTTTGAGTTTTATTTGTAACTCATGGTGTTTATTTTGATTTATTTTGGGTTTTAATTCTTGTAACCTATGGCTATTGGTTACTACCCTATTAATTGTAGGGAGTGTCCTAAGAGCTTATAAATAGCACCATTTATTTTCATGCTAATATATATATTCTTGCTAATGCTATTACTAAACACTACTATTCACCCATCAACTTTCTTTCCACAAATCCCCCAAAAGTGTCTTCTGTGTTTTTTGGTCAAAGAAATGTGTTCTTTTGGTGGAGCTTTGGGTTCCTCCAATTTGTGCAGATTGGTGTGAGCCATACAATTTATTGTTGGGCTGTTGTATCCTGGAGGGGACAGGTCAAGAGATTTCTGGTGCACCAGCATTGTTCCGCAGAGGGCTTGAATCTCCTTAAAGAGAGCGAGATACCCGCGTCTCAGCCTATTGTCAACGAGTTTCTCATATAAAAATTATAATTTTATTGTAATTTTTTCATCATCAACTATCAAGCAATGATTCCACCCCTGCGTGAAGGGACTATATCAAGTATTGAAGAAGCAGAAGACATACTTCCACCTTGCAGTGTTATTGAAAAGTATCATTTCTCCTGGGACTATATATATTTGGGAAAAATCTTTGCCTGGTGAGGAGATTTGTTGGAAATAAGAACATGAAGGAAATTCAAGCTCTCTACTATGGAGAGTTCTATGCTTCTGATGAATATAGAAGATGGTCAGAGTGGGGAAAGTGGAGTGGTAAACGCTGTATATTTGGGGAAAAACTATTTACATATTGTAGGCTGTAGGAATTGTTGTCCCGGTTGTTGCCATGTGTGTCGAAGCAATGCCAAGATGCGTTGATGGAGGTAATTAGTTTTCCAATGTTATTGTTCTGCACTTGTACTATAATCTACTTTCTAAGGGAAGGAAGACGAATTATTAACGAAGATATCTGCCTAGGTTGTTTTGTATAGTTTTTATTTAGCAGGCATTCACTCACATCATGCATTTTGTTTCGAAGAGATGCATACTTCTGTTGATTTAGTGACTACCCTGCCCGATCTTAATAAATTTCGATCTGTTGTGCAGATTTCTAGAAATTTTATAAAGGAAAAGAGATCCTTTGAAGACTACATATTCAAGTTGATGGATTCTGTTGGTCTTCCCTTGCTTATTGAAGCAGTTGGTATTGGAAAAGAAGGGAAGGAAAACCTTACAAGCCCTGCTTTTGAGCCAATATCGTCTGACAAGAGATTGGTCCTCTGTTACACCTGCAGAAATTCTCAAGTTTCTAACAAGCTTCAAGCGGTTAAGGAAAGCTCGAATGAATGCTCGATGGAAAGCTTTTTTCTGGGAAGCTGTTTGGCCCCGCCTATTAACAAGAGGATGGCAATCCCAGCAACTAAAGAGTCGTGGCATGAGATGCAGTCTGAATACATCTTTGATATTTCTGTTGTGCGGAAGCGTAACAAACACAGTATTAATATGAAACTAGATGAGCGACTAAACAACGAAAAAGAAAGCAAACACAAGAACACAAGAATTTATAATGGTTCACTCAATCAATGTGATTGAGCTACGTCCACTTTTGGAGCCGGCGAGAAATTCCACTATAATCAATTGGAGAGAATACAATTAGAGCTTGAGAATAAACTCTGCCCAAAATCCCAATACACTAATATCTAGTTAACTCTCTCTCTCTCTGCAATACTGGCGGCATATGTGTGTATTCCCTAATTAATCTAGGCATACATACATACATACATATATATATATATATATATATATATATCCTAATTAACCTAGGGGTGCCTTGCCCACGTGATCACCATGGGCCATTCAAATTGGATTTTGCCAACCAATACAATAAAGTCAATATTCAATAATCTCCACCTTGGCTTTACTTGATGTACATTCTCCAAAGTAGAACTTCAAAACCAATCACCGCTCCGACATCCCCGTAGGAAATTTCAAATTCTACAAATACCAATCAAGTTCAAGCAATGCTTGAACTTGCTCAATGAACCGACTTTGTCAACATATCAGCAAGTGAGGAGTTGAACATCACCATCCTCCACCATCTGACGAATCTTGTGAAATTTGACATTGATATGTTTAGTACGAGCATGAGTAACTTGGTTCTCTGCTAAATGAATAGCACTTTAACTGTCACAAAAAATATCCACATATTCTTGAATAATTCCCAAGTCCTCAAGCAAACCACGAAACCAAACTGCTTTTTTTGCACCCTCTGTTGCCGCCATATATTCAGCTTCTCTAGTCGACAAAGCAATTGTAGATTGCAAACGACTTCCAACTCACTGGTCCACTAGCAAGAGTAAACACATAAGCTGTAGTAGATCGGCACTTATCCAAATCACCTGCGAAATCAGAGTCCACATATCCAACAACACACTGACTCTTCTTATCCTGCTAAAAAACCAATCCAACATCCATAGTACCAAGAATATACCGTTGTCATGCCCCGAATTTTAGAATAACAATTCAAAATCCAAAACATGAAAATACTAGAAACTCAAAATAATCATCCTGAAAATTTTTCTTTTCATAACACCCTCACCACACGAAATAAAATCAAACCGAATTTAGTTTCGGTTAATTATTACAACTCAAAACCAAATGTAATTGTAAAGCTCAAAATGAGCATACACACCTCACAACTAAATAAATAACAAAACTGCTGTAACACCTAAGCAGCTCGGTCACCTCCCTGGTTATCCTGACCTGCAGGAATATCCGCTACACCATTGAATAGTGTACCGGGATTACAACAAACAAAACTCGGTAAGCTTATGAAAGCTTGTATGAGTAAAAGAAAGAACTGTTACTTAATTTAATCTCATTTATTCCCACACACAGCAACACCCAATAATTTCCACATATGCAAGTACTAACAATCTCAAACACACACCAATTCAACATATCACAACAAACCAACTCACAACTTTCTTCACAACTCTCATCATCGTATTTATAAAAATACGGTATTTGACAGACTAGAACTCTAACTGAATCGTAGCCCGTCACCTGGCCTAGGTTATGGCATCCGACATATTTATCAATTATTGTATTTCATCAATATGTATACCTATATACATATTTAGAACGTCCAATAATTCCACATACTCAACCAATCGTATCCCATCATCCACACTAGGATTAGAGCGTCCGATTACCCACACCGGTCATTACGTCGACCCTAAACCCATAAAGGAACGCAACACATAATATCACATACTGAAATCAACTCAACCAAAATACATCATATTATTATGAAATTACACAATTGTAATATAATCAATTCATCAATTCAACTCAATCATATTATCATTCAACAATCCACTCATCAATATATATTTTTCATGTAAATATATATTTACGTAATCATCCACTCAGGAATAACCACTAATACCATCTATAGTTCACACAAGAAAATTATGAAATTCATTTGTATAGTTAAAATTCATTTTACTTACCTATGGACCGTGGTGATTCAAGTCCATGAAATTTTAAAAACAAATATTTAATCCGCAAATATTTTTCACACAATTACCAAAAATAAATAAATTAAAATGCTCGGTTCGTAATATGAACCACGTGAGTTTTACTCACCTCGAAACTCCTGCTGCGTCTTCAACATAATTATAATTTATAATTAACGCCGAATAGCCCACTCAAATAAAATCCGTCAATTACCTAATCAAATGTAATTCGAATTTAGCCAACAATTTCAACACATAATTTAACTACTAATTAACGGCCATATTCTAATTTACATTAAAATCCGACGAGCGGTTTCTCACGAATCGCTCCCCTAATTACCGTTTTTCACATATATGAAGATCCAACTGTCGGATCTTCGCCCATGACCACACAAAGCCTCTGGGACAGTCATATGATCATCATAACAAATTTACAAGTTCATCCGACGGTCATAATTTCACAGATCAAAAATCTAACGATCGAAATCGATCGAAATCACAAAATTCATAACTAATTCATACGATATCCGAAAAATGCGTATAATACGCCGAAATGATCATATCGAAACATAGAATCATAAAATGGACAGAAACCAAATTTTAGACCTCCGGAGGTGGCCGGAAAAGGCCGCCGGAGTTAGGGACAGAGCCGCCACCGACCACCACCAATGGTGTCGGGGCTGAGCTTGTCCCCTTCATTTCATCATTCTGAGCAACTTTCATAACTAGTACAAGACCTAAAAATGACGGGAAGGGATCGAAATTACCGATTTACAGTCGGCGGCTGGAAAAAATACAGAAACCGGCGAGCTTGAAAACCGAAGTGAAAACTGCAACCTCAGGCCCCGATCCCTTCTGGAAACTTGTTCAGAACTTCCTTGCGAACTCAACAAGCCAAGAATCACAAGAAACGATCGTGTATAGCTCGAGATATCTTGATCGAAAGTTTCGGTATTTCGATCCGTTCGGGTCGAGCTCCGACGAACGTGAAAACGTTCGACCCAGTTCCGGCCCTTCTTGGTGCTTGTAGAGGAAGTTGAGGCGAGCTCAATGAGACAATAATCAAGTGAAATGGTGGAGTGTAGCTCGAGATATCGAGATCGAACCGAAAATGGTGGTTTTCGGTTCGGGCCGTGCCTCCGCCGCCACAGGTTGCGCCGCCTTGTGAAACTGCCTCCGGGAGCTAGAGCAGCTCGAGACGAACGCCTGAGACTTGGTTTGAGGTCGAGAGGTGGTCTGTGGAGGGAGAACAATTAAGGAGAAGTTTTCTCTCCTTTTCGGTCGAGAGAGACGGTGAGAGAGCTGAGAGAGAAAGCTGAACAGTGAAATTTCCAGAAAAAGGAAGAAGAAGAAGAGGAAGAGAGGAACCGGTAGAAAAAAATTAGGGTTTCCCAAAATTTTTCTATATATACATGTTTCGGAAAACTTCGAAATTCGATAACTAATTCAGAAAAAATCCGATCTTCGTGTTCCGCACGTGTACGGACTCGTATCAACGAGCTCTACAACTTTCATGAAGGAAGTTTCTCCAAATTTCGTACGCAGAAAAAGTCGATTTCTCAAACCGAGTATTTCGAGCTTTTCGTTAAAAATAATTGTTTCGAACTTCGATGAATGTAAAAGTGAATTATTATAAAAATAATCGTTAAATCGTATAATAATCACTCGATACAATTACTCGAATTTAAAATGAAATTTGCGGGTATTACAACCGTAGAATCCACTTTACCGCTTGCCATTGACCTTTACCTGGGTTATGCATATATCTGCTCACCACACTTAAGGCCTGTGAAATATCTGGTCTAGTACACACCATACAATACATCAAGCTACCAACAACACTAGCATAAGGAACTTTGACCATATATTTCATATCATCATCTGTGCTAGGAGACATAGTAGATTTAAGCTTAAAGTGAGAGGCAAGAGGTGTACTTACATATTTATATTTATCATTCATGCCAAACCAGTGCAGTACCTTCTTCAAATATTGCTTCTGTGACAAATAAACTTTGCCTCTTGATTTATCTCTTTCAATTTCCATGCCCAAAATCTTTTTAGCTTCTCCCAAGTCCTTCATCTCAAATTCACCACTCAATTGTGATTTCAATTTATTTATCTCCACCTTGCTCTTAGATGCAATTAACATATCATCAACATATAAGAGCAAATAAATGAAAGTGCCATCCTGCAACTTGCGAAAATAAACACATGGATCATAAAGACTCCGAGTGTACTTCTGACCGAACATAAATTTAACAAACCGCTTGTACCACTGCCTTGGAGATTGTTTCAAACCATACAATGATTTATGCAGTTTGCAGACCCAGTTTTCTTTACCAGCAATTTTAAATCCTTCTAGCTGAGTCATATATATCTCTTCTTTTAATTCACCATGTAAGAAAGTAGTTTTTACATCAAGCTGTGCTAACTCCAGATCAAATTGTGCAACCAAGGCCAATAAAATACGAATAGAAGAATGCTTAACAACAGGAGAAAATACCTCATTGTAGTAAATTCCTTCTTTTTGAGCGTAGCCTTTAGCTACCAATCTAGCCTTATACCGTGATCCTTACTTTTTAGCAAACACCCACTTGCAACCAATTGCTCTCTTCCCATGCGGTAACTGAACCAACTCCCATGTTTTATTCTTGTGAAGAGACTTCATCTCCTCACCCATAGCTTTTTCCCACTCTACACAATCTGCATGTATGACAGCTTCTTCATAAGTAGTAAGAATTTCTTCTTCAGCAACTGGAAGTGCATAAGTCACTATATTATTAAGCCAAGCTAGCTTTTGAGCATTCCTTTTTCCCTTTGTAATTGCAATTGGTCCATCTTGCTGTATAGGCTCTTGGGTTGGAGCCTCTACTTCAACACTCATGTCCTCACTATTTAAATCATCTGAATCAACAATAAGACTCACTGGATCAATTGGAGTTTCAACAATTTTTTTCTTTAACTCCACCTGCTGCAAACTCTTTACGGTCATTCTCTGCTCTTCAGAATTTTTTTGCTTGTTCTGATCAACCATAATAGCCTCATCAAAAGTCACATCTCTGCTTACAACAACTTTCTTTACATCTGGACACCAAAGCCTGAATCCCTTAACACCCTCATTAAATCCCAAGAATATAGCTTTCTTGGGCCTTGGATCAAGCTTGCTTTCCCTGACATGAAAATAAGCAGGACAACCAAAAATATGTAAATAATGATAATCAGTAGCAGGTTTGCCAGACCATACCTCCATAGGAGTTTTTCCCTCAAGTACAGCAGTAGGTAACCTATTAATGAGATGGCTTGCATACACAACTGCCTCATCCCAAAATTCTTTGCCTAATCCAGCGACAACATACACCAAATTTTCTCCAATAAAGTCTGATTCATGCGCTCTGCCACCCCATTCTGTTGTAGTGTCTCTCTAACTGTGAAGTGTTTCACAATGCCCTCATCTTGACATAGTTTCAAGAATAGATCAGATTTATATTCACCACCATTATCTGACCTGAGCCTCTTAATTTTTCGACCGGTCTGAGTCTCAATCATCTTCTTCCACTTCACAAATATATCTAAGACTTCATCTTTATGCTTCATGGTGTACACCCATACTCTTCTAGAGAAGTCATCAACAAAAGATACATAATAATGCTTACCTCCCAAAGATGCAGTTTTGGTAGGTCTCCATACATCAGTGTGAACATAATCTAGAGTACCCTTTAGTCTGATGAACTGCGGTGCCAAATTTAACTCTAGTCTGTTTTTCCAAGACACAATGTTCACAAAATTCTAATTTTCCGGTCTTTGCACCTTTCAATAGACCTTGCTTCACTAATCCCTGCATTGCTTTCTCACCAGCATGTCCAAGACGCATATACCATAATTTTGTATTGTCTGCATCATTATCTATAGTCTCAGATATTGCTATTTCACCTGTCACTGTGCTCCCTTTTAGAAAATACAAATTTCTGAATCTTTCACCTCTCATCATCACAAGTGAACTAGAGATAACTTTAGCAACTTCACTTTTCAATGTAATTGTGTGCCCTTTTGATTCTAAAGTTCCCAAAGAGATAAGATTTTTCTTTAAATTTGGAACATACCGGACATTAGTTAATTCTCTAACTACTCCATCATGCATCTTCAGACGAATTGTACCAATCCCTCTTGTTCTGCAAGGACTGTTATCTCCCATCAAAACTACTCCACCATTCAACTTCTTGAAAGTAGAGAACCATTCCTTATTAGGACACATATGATGTGAACAACCTGAATCCATAATCCACTTGTCAGAATAATCAATTGCAGATGAACTAACCAAAGCAAATTTAATCTCATCTTCTTCAAAATCTTCAAAAGCTGATGAACAACTCAAACCAAAGTCAAAGTCGTCATCTTCATCATCTCTTACAACATTCACTTCAGAATCCTTCTTGTCTCTATTCTTCAACTTAGGACAATCTTTCTTCTAATGACCTTTGTTGAGACAAAAAGCATACTCATCTTTTACAGGAAATTTACTTCTTGACTTGGAACAAGATTTACCTCTTTTCCAGTAGGTTTTCTCTCATCAGATTTTCCCCTTACTACAAGTGTTTCACCTGACACATTCTGAAGTTGCTTCTCTTTCTTTCTGCACTCATTATTTATCAATGAATTACACACATCATCAAATTTCACATCATTATTTCCATGCAAAAAAGTTGTAATCAAATGCTCATACTCGTCAGGAAGAGAATTTAGCAAACACAAAGCTTTATCCTCATCACTAATTTGCACATCCAAATTAGCCAAATCTGCAAGTATCTTATTGAAATCACTGATGTGTTCAGAAACAGAAACACTCTGTCGATAATTAAATCAAAAAATCCGCCTCTTCAAGTGAAACTGATTTTCAGCACTCTTGATCATATATTGGTCTTCTAATTTCTTCCACAACTCTTTTACAGAAGTTTCTTTCATGACAAAGAATTTCTTATCTTTAGCAAGACACATTCTGATAGAACCACAAGCCCACTTGTTAATTCTCGCCCACTCCACATCATCTATGTCTGCAGGTTTATCTTCCAGAGCTATATCTAATTCTTGTTGACACAAGACATCCATCATCTCACACTGCCACATGCCAAAATTGTTGGTGCCATTAAACTTTTCAACTTCAAATTTGGCATTACCAATTGATGGCCTGGAAGTCGACCAACGCGAAGAACCTGAAGACTCATCCCCTTTCTTTTTCTCGTCAACCATGGTTTCCAATCAATGAATCAACTCCCAATTCAGAACCAGAGCTCTGATACCAGTTTGTTGTGCGGAAGTGTAACAAACACAATATTGATATGGAACTAGATGAGCGACCAAACAACGAAAAAGAAAGCAAACACAAGAACACAAGAATTTATAGTGGTTCACTCAATCAATGTGATTGAGCTACGTCCACTTTCGGAGCCGACGAGAAATTCCACTATAATCAATTAGAGAGAATACAATTAGAGCTTGAGAATAAACTCTGCCCAAATCCCAATACACCAATACCTAGTTAACTCTCTCTCTCCCTTTAATACTGGCGGCATATGTGTGTATTCCCTAATTAATCTAGGCATATATACATACATATATATATATATATATATATATATATCCTAATTAACCTAGGGGTGCCTTGCCCACGTGATCACCATGGGCCATTCAAATTGGATTTTGCCCACCAATATAATAAAGCCAATATTCAATAATTTCTTGTACCAACAAGTTCGAAAACTTGTACCAACAAGTTTTCATGGAGACTTGTGAAAGGTACTCATTATCATGTCTCGGTCAAAAATATGTTGAAGACTGTTGCATCAGACCCAAGTGTCCTTGCGCTCGGTAATGAAGAAGCTGCTGATCCTAACTTGCCAAAGAAGGAAGTACGCCGGTTCCTCGATCCAAGCAGAGAAAGTAGCAGTAGAAATGGAATTACGTTTACGACAGTGGATACTAGTACTCTTCATGGAACAGAACAAAACAAGGTGACAGAACTGAAGAGTTTACCTGTTCAACCTGCCTGTTTAACTCCTCCCTCTAATCTTTTTAGTGCCACCAAAGAAGATGGCAGTGTTTCTGTGGATACTGGAATGAACCATAACATTACCGATCCTGCTCACAGTCATGAAGAGTCAAGCTGCAAAACTGAAAATATCTTTGATGTTGATGAGCTCCAAAGCCAATCAAACTTGCCAAGTCAAAAGGAGGGGCCGGAATTTCAAGTGCATCCACGATACTCATCATCCTCAATTTATGTTGAAAAAGGTGGTCCTAGTTTTAACAATGAAGGCAGTGTCACTGAGAATTTTTTCCATAGAGATTAGAGAACCATCTCCAGGAACTGCCCAAGCTCGAATATTCATCGACTTGAACGCTTCGTATGTTCCCCCACATGTGGGAACAGACGAACCCTTCACCGCGGACACAGCGAAAAGTATGGATGATTCATGTGCAAACAAGTCAGCAATTGTGCCCGAAACGAGACAACAGAAGGTGGAGGTTTATTAAGTTGGGGCTAGTGTAGAAGAGCAGCAGCCTGTTGCTAACAGCCAGAGGAAAAGCACAAGGAGCCGTCCGCTGACGAAAAAAGCCTGGGAAGCTATTGAAAATGAATTGAGCAATACAAAGAGGAAGAGAAGAGGATGAGACTTGACAGAATAAGTCCTAATCGAAGTCCTAACGAGCTCTTGAAGGATAACTTCAGTGCAGCGTTTGAGGATAGTACTGCGCGCTAATAATACAGGAAAAGTAGTTTGAATAATGCATGCTTCTAAAACCGTTGGAATAATTTATGCTTCCTAAATTGATGAAATAATTACATGTTATTTATTGTTAAGTTGTTATACCCCATGGCCACTAGAACAGTATATAAACTGAAATGATGAAGGGTAATTGGTGGTCCTGGACCACCTAATAATTCCTCATGATACGGACCATAAGATTTATGGCCTCAAATCCTAGGTGTCATGTCATGTAAGTAAATATAAATTTTATTTTCAATTCCACATAATATATATTGCCACATCATACTATTGCAACACCAATTTTACCATTTTATATTTCCTTTTAAATATTAGGGGGTGAATCAATTACATTAATGAGTTTAATTAGGTGACGAAAAAAAATTAGCTATTAATTATGTATTAATTTAAGAGATATATCTAGAGATTCTTTGACCAATATTTTTCTTCATTTAATTAAATGCTTTCCTTTAATTTTTCTTTCCAAATGGCATTAATATATTGAATTATGTGTCAGGAAATAGACGTTAACTTTTCTTTCCAAATATTGATTAATTTCACCTAAAAAAATAGCATTAATAAATTGAATTTGGCAAATATTGATGTCTAAATTAAGAGGTAAGAAAAAATTCCACATTAATTAACAGCCATTAATATCTAAATATAAGGGAAAAACAAACAAAAAATAATAAATTTAGATCTAACGTTTAAACCCTAGCTACATAAAAGAAAACAATGAACAAAAGAATATATACAATCATATGAATATGTATTTTTCACATTATATTTTAAAAATTTGTAGGAACCCAACAAAGGTTGAATTCATATACATGTGTTCTGCAAATTTATTAATCGAATGTACATGCAAATCTATTGACTAAATTACATGAAATTTTTTCTACTCTTGATTGAAGAAAAAAAATTGTTGTTTAAATCTAAGCATGAGAGTAATGAAAAGAAAAAAAAATGAAAGAAAACCAAATTTATTTATTTATTATTTTTTATAAAAGAAGCCAAAATAATTTAGAGTCATTAGATTTTGGAAGGATAAGATGATATTTTTCTCTATAATTAAATGACATGATTTGACAAATAGGTGATGTGTATAGATGACAAGGTATGACACCTAAGATTGATGCCACAAATCTTAGGCCTCATTGAGGCCGCAAATCATTTTCCAATGATGAAATGGCAATACAATAGTTGCCTATACTTGCATCTAAAAGACTAAAATTAGTGGTTAAGTAATTCAAAAAAAATTAGTATTACTCATTAGTACATTGTCGCTCACTTGATTTAGTAAACATACATACTAAAACTAAAAATGTATAACAATTAGTCCGCGAGTCAAACTCAAGATTTTTCGCTTGTAAAGTAAACCCTAATAATGTTATTACCAAATGAATGATATTGGGTGTATCACTACACTTGATCAAAATAGATTTTACTATCAAAATATGTTGAATATGCTGAAATGCACTCTACTTCATTTAAAGGCTTGAACAAAGACGATTTTGTTATGGAAGTCTAACAAGTTAGCCAATTGGTATTAGCCGAACTTCTCAACCAATTAACTGGACTAGGAGCCTATATAGACTTCATGCTCAATGGTGGAGTTAACCTAAGGTTTAAAAAATAAAAAATAAAAAAACTCAAGGGGGAGGGAGGGTTGGTATGAATTCAAAGGTTTTACCGTTTTAGGATTAATCTTCTTCTATTCTAATTCTAGTTAGGTACATAAAAGATGTCATAAAAAACAATATAACAATACAAATAATAATAAGTGTTTCATCTCCAGGTCGAATATATGAGTTCATGAGTGGCATTTAGCAGCGCTCTCTACTAGGGTTTAGCCGAGCACTGAGAGGAGTCCGTCCAGATCTCGGCGGTTCTTCTAGCCCAGGCTCAGTGATATGTGATCTTGGCCGGTGAAAGTTACTGTTGCTTTTATAACGATTCTATTTTGGTCTTGGTGTTATGGGGTGAGCAGATCTCGGTGGAATTCTTGGTGGTCGGCTACGGGAGGTTTCTTTGATTCCGACTGGTGCTGGTGATCAGCGTTGCAGGCTGCAACGTTGGTGAAGAGTGAACCCGATCTACTGCGCGTGATTTCCGGCAGGCTGCGCAGGGGGCTGCAAGGGAGACGCCGCCTGGATCATCGGGTCTTTGGCAGTTACTTTCTGTTGGATCTGATGTTACTATGGAAAGGCCGGCCACCAGAGGAGGGAACGGCAACATAAATAGCTTGGCTAGGGCGGGCTAGGGCTATTGTTCTCTTTGTTAGGGTTTGAGCCTGGGTTTTTGGGCCTTGGATCAACCTTGGAATGATGGGTACTTGGGCTTTTGGGCCTAGGTTAGAGTTCAAGCTTATGCTAGTTAAGTCTGCTGCAGTGGACAAGAAGAGCAAGACCAACCTGTTGTCGAGGTTGTTGGCTCCTAAAGAGACTGAGGACAGTGCTGGCTCCAACCCTATGGGGAAGGAGCTAACATTTTTTTAAGTCTCTCTGCTATTAGACATCTGGTTACAAGCCTTCTAAAGTTGGAGTAATCTCTATGAGTTATTCTAAGATGTTTCTAGTTGTTATTTGTACCACAATTGAGTGCTGGCAGATTAGACTAGATGAATGATTTTTCCTTAGAATAGTGAGGTTTTTCTTGCTTGTTTGAGGCTTGCTTTCCGGCGAACGTCCCTTTAGACTTTAATGATTTTAGTATTGGCTTAGATAGGTTTATCTGGTTTTATCGGATTTCTTGTGTAAGTGCATGTTAGACTCTGACCTGTTTATGGCTTTGATGACTAACAATATCAAATCCTATTCAAAAAATAATAAAAGATGTCATAAGTTTTCCTGTGTAATATTTTTTCTTTCTTACTTAAAAGTGTAATGAATATCTATCTTTAAAATAAATAAATGAGAAATTTTAATACACCTCCTCAATTACTCAATGCACATCTCTTATATTTTTTTGTCTCATTTTTTCATCAAACTTCCATCGATACCCCTCTTTATTAAATAAATAAAGGAGAAAAACTAAAAAAAAAAATTAAAAATTAGATCGGCTACGTATGATAAATTTTTATTTATACATTCTTTTACTATAATTTTTTGATTGATTGAGAAATTAATTGCTAATTAATTTGGGGACATATCAATATGGAAATCACTAATTACTTTTCTTCTTCTTCTTCTTTTTTTTTTTTTTTAATAAACTTTTCTTCTTTTTTACATCAATGAGGTTGGTATATATATCGCTAGAATAATGAATAACTTAACTTTCTTACCTTTGTTGTTCTTCAAGTTGAAAAATTTGATGCCTCTAAGAGCATCTTTAGTAATGCTAGTCATTTTTTAGTCAAATTTTAGCTAAAATAGCTAAAAATTTATTTTGGCTAGCCACTTTAGAAATATGTATGTATCAGTGCTATCTATTTTAGCTAATTTTGAATTTATATTGTTTTTTAAATGAATATTAGATAGTTTAAATGTATTTATAAATTACATAAAGTAACTCAAAATGAATGTCTTAAAGTATAGAGAGCCTCATCTCGTTCTTTATATTTAGGAGCGTGGTAGCTAAAAGTTATAATAGAGAGTCACTTAGGAGTTTGGTGCAGTTACTAAAATAGATAAAAACTAAACATGCTATTTAAAATAGCTAAAGAGCTAAATAGAGAGTCTGCTAAAGATGCTAGAGTTTTAAAAGATTCAATATATATCTTCATGATCTATATAATCATGGTCAATATTAAAATCGGGAAAGAATGAGTCATGGTTGTTGTTTTGCAAACGCACGAAGTGATTGATGATGATGTATTCATGTATCCAAGATATATTTGATGGTTTTTCAACCAATTTGGTTGCTTGCTAGTTCTTCATGTGGACTACTAAGAGAAAATTTAATAAGAAATATTTAATTAATTATTTCATATGTAAAGCTAAGTCTTATTTTATTTTTATAGATTTTTTTTATTAATCAGGAGGGGTATAGATAGAAGTTTGAAGACAAAAAAATATAGGGGTGTACATTAAGTGATTGGGAATGTGTATATAAAACAATAGATCGCCAACAAAGAAGTTTATCATAGTATCAATACTTATGAAACACATCATATGACAACTACATCTATAGTAGTGAAGTAACACTAATAATAAAAAAGAGCATTAGACAAAAATCCTAAAAAAAAGTACAAACCAAAATAAAGTGAACCTATCTAATGGAACAATTTTTTTTATAGTAAAAATATATTTCATTGAAATGTCAGAACAACACGAAATTATTATAACTTTGCTCATAATGAGTCGAGCAGTTAGGAAAGACCAGTACCATCAACTGTTACAATTAATGAAGCTCACTTAGTCAGTAAGCCTACCTTATTAAGCTATTTTAACACAAAATCAAAATCTAAATGAGATTTTCTTCGTTAATGCACTCAAGTGTGGTGCTCTATAAATCTCCTAAATTCAGTGTAAAAACACAACATAACCGGTAAGCTTTAAAAGAAAACTTAATCTATATTTGACACCAAACCTTGTCCTCCTGATCGACACAATCTCCTTAATTATGACGCTGGCCAGAAATTGCTAGCAAGGGCCACATTTCCACTAGAGTCCCAAACACAACATTCTTTACCTACGTTGAGTTCTCATATTCCAGACAAACCAAACTCAAAAACCCATAATTCGGCCGAGCACTCAATTGTGGCGTAAACAAAATAGCACATCTTAGAAAAGAAATTGGACTCTCCTGCCGTATGTAAGCTGCCGAACAGAAAAGCTAATATAATCCAACAAAACCGAAACAATTAGCGGATTTCAAAAAAAATATTATGATCAAAGTTGAGTATTGAAATTATAATAAAATCTCGATAAATTAATATGATTTTAGTTATAAAAATTATTATTTTAACGGAGTTATTATTATATTGGTAAATAAATAATTTATTAATTTATTGGCAATGGAGGGTTAAAATTGTAGAAATTAGAAAATTTAGGAAGCAATTGGGCCACTCTGCAACCCAATTTGGATTTCTCATTCGCTTTTAATACCATGGTACTTCAGTGGGCTCGGCCTACCCACTTTCTAATGGGTTTCTCATCGGCCTCATCCAACAACAGCCCATCAAGATCAGATTTGATTGACATCTCAAACAATCCTGTAATCAACAAAATCTCCTTGCCAAAAAAAAAATTAAAAAAAAAAATATCAGCTCAGGATTATCATTAGGTTTAAAGTTATCTGCAATACAATTGCTCATTAACTATGCAATGCCCTAATCAGATTGACGAAGTTCAAGTTATGATGGTTGACTACAATTCTAAAATATTCCCCTCCTTAATTTTTCTTTCCCACTTCTTAATCTTCTGCATCAGAAACCATGTCCATATCAAACAAACAATTAACATATTCCTATATGCCCCTTTTGTTTATTCAAACATTATTATCACTAAACATATTTTTAATTCATGAGTTATGCCTTGACCGTCTTTTGTGTTGGTTTTATCCATGGGGTTGCTTTGCTCATGTCAATTAGCTACTGAGACTGACTTAGTTAATTACTATTATGAAAACCTACTTAGCATCCTAATGCTGCTTCGGTCGTCTTAAATTCGGTTTCATCTTAATATATATAATCAAGGAAACCATGGAAGAAGAGGTAGGGTGTTTGGATATTGCTGTTGTCTTCACATTGTTGGGTTGATGTTAGGTTCATCAATTGCATCGACCCTCATCGATGATTACTAAGCAATCTTTTTAATTGTTGTGATTTGAAATATATGTGATTGATAATAATTTGTGATCAGGAAAGGGAATCAAGAATCCAAAGTTTTTCAAATTATTGACTATGTATTAGAAGGTTACCATGTTTGATATTCTAACTTCTGTCTCCTTGTTGTTTTCCATTTTATTGCCCAGCTGTTTGTTTTTTCTCATGAAGCTTGTAAAAGCTGAAGGATAAGATCTATCAGTCCATCTCTTTTATGTACATGGTATAAAAATTCAAGACTGAAGAAAAGAGAAAAAGAAAAACACCAAAGCTAGCTATCAGTTCTGAACTAATTATGAGTCAATCATACAGATTGTTCTTCCATACATTGTGGGCTATTTAATGTTTCCCAACTTGATCATCTGATCGACACATTTGTGTAGAAGAATTAAAATTTACTAATGCAAGACACTACTACACTCATCAAAATTGTTCACCAAATGATCTGAGATCATCTATTAAATTTAATCTAAACTCAGTTTTCTTATTTCAACGTAACGTAATGGTGCACTAGATTCATCTATGCATCATCTTTGGTTCATATACTTTCTATATCGGGCAACATTGTACTTATGATTTGATGGTATTGCATATCGATGACAATTTAGGTTTTATAGCCATTTGATCACTTGTTGATGAAACTTTTATTAGCCAAGGAAACTACAAATGCATTCTTGCCGGGCTCTACTGAAATCACATGTATCAAAGTCGAAATCCTAGCAAATTAACTACGTACCAAATTAGCTAGTTTGTCATTTACCCTAGGTAGCTAGCTATATATCTTTAGTAACGCTCTTGGGGCCGACATGTGTATCATACTATCATTCTCTTGCCCAAAAGGACACCATCATGCTCATACACAAACAGCTGTAAAACTTCCATAGAGCATATATACAAATTTATCACATCAAGATTGCTGAGACTGAGAGAGCATGAACGTTAATAAGTCAGATGTCTACACTACGTGCGTACGTGTAACTACTAATCGTACCGCAATAACTAGCTAAGCTTGCTAGCTAAAGGCAGATTTCACTTGGCTGGAAATGTGAATGGATATTAAGCTTTGCCTAGTGCTCTTCTTCAAGATTGTTGATTCTAGCGAGTGTCGTTATTCATTCACATTGAAATCGACCTAGACAAAGCTGCAACATCGACATACAATTATGTGATTAATTAATCTGCCAAAATTAAAAATAAGAAGCCAGTACGTAATTGACGTTTTTGGTTCTCTTCGATCGTTTTGAAGTAATAGGACAAATGGTTTCGGCAGCTCTCAAAGTAATATAACTAAGTGTGTGAACCGGGGGAGTATTGCGTAGGTTTGAATTAAAGTAAGTAATTTCCAACTAGGGTGGAATCATGGTAAAATACAAAGATAACTGGTCAGTGAATTGTTAATTATGAAAGCATGATAGACAAAGAAATCAAAGTTGAAATAGTCTTGAAAAGCTTGCAGTTGCTTCTCAAAATGCAGTGATTCTTTGAAACTAAGAAATTAACCCTATCTTCAATAGTTATATATTTTTTACTGTCTATACCATACTTTAAATAGAGGCTAAAAGCTACAGCGAATGGCTATGGGTAAGTTTGATGAGGACATTGGCTAGACTTTAGTCAAGAAATTAATTTATGGTCCACCAAGTTAAATTCACCAGTACAAGGAATATTCATATTTAATTCCCCAAAACCCACCTCTTTTGGTCAATATAACTATTTTCTAGCCATGCCACTACTTTCTTTGCTCTAATTTTTAGGGTTTATGTATATTGATGTCCTAGGTTAATTTTGTTTCTTTGACTCTAATCTTCTCCTTAATTGGATGGAGATTAAGAGCATCAATCCCAATGTGCCAGATAATTTATCTATGGTTTACATGCTTAAGAAATCAAATTTCCTAGAAGCTAGAGTGAGTATTTGAAAATAATAAAATGTTTGAATTAGGGTTTTTCATTTGATTGGAGAAGAGAAGGAATTGAAATATAGTAGACTAATAATGAAGAATCTCCATGCCATTAGTCACATTTTACCAAGAAAAGATTAAGTAAATGAATGAGCAAAACAATGGCATACTATGAGGCTATATATCAATTTTGTACTACCCAACAAGTCAAGGGCATTTGGTAATTAACTTGATTAGAGGTTTTTGCAATGATGTGTTGTTGTGAAGGCACTATATATAATTGTATAAGGCCAAAGAAGACCTGGTTCAAAAGCCAAGTCTGATTGCTCACAACAGTGAATCTATTGCTTATCATGACCACTGTGCACCGGAAATGAAGCAGATTTCTCTGGTTTTGTCTTCCTCGATCTATTCCCAAAAGCAAGATCCTGATTTTTCAGTTCACCAACAAGAAGCTAAGCTAAGCTAAACTCTCCTTCTAGCCCGACAACAAAGGAAATAGAAAGCAACAGATCGAAACTAAGAGTGTAGTGCGGGGAAGGGACAAGCTGGGCTAGATAATTGTTTCTTAAAGTTCAAAATGTCAAATATTACAGGTGATATTGAAGAAGGTAGCTTCTCCTCTGGGAACACAGCCGGGGAAGAAGTTCATCAAGAAAAGCAGCTGCAAAACCACTTGCATGGCTCCAACTCCGGTGGAGGTTCCGGCGGGGGGAAGAGTAACAGCAATGGCTCTGTCACTACCCAACAGCAACAGCAGCAGCCAACTAAGAAGAAGAGAAACCTTCCCGGAACTCCAGGCAATTATTCAATCTCTTCCCCAACACCCATGAAATTATAGTATGAGTTTCTTAATTTTCTGTTTGCTTAACTGCCAAGGAGGTAGAGTACTGAGAGTAGAGATTCCAATAGTAACCTTAGATACATAAGTAGATAAGTAATCTCGATCTACTACAAGAGCTGCGATATCTTTACATGCTAAAACTCCTTGTTCGATTGGCCAATGGAAACATTCGTGCATAACTAGCGGTCATACATAAGAAAAATAGAGATTTTCTTAACAAAATTACATATATGTGGCAAGGTGGATTTGATTCAGTGCAGAAGAAAAGGTTTATCAAACTTGAGTTGTCATCTTTATTAAAGATCAAAACTTTTTGAAGAACTGTTGCCCTGTGAGTACACAATTATTGCTTTCAGATATTTTACAAGATCTTGGGGAGAAGTAACTGTTCTGTCATGATCTACCCAGCAACTTACTGTGTCTACACATGACATGATGTTCTGATATTCCTCATTCTATAGTCTATACATTTTTTTAGTAGAATTAAACAAAATTATATTTGCTTATTAATTAACTATGTAAATTTACATGATCACAGATCCGAGTGCAGAAGTTATTGCTCTATCACCAACGACTCTAATGGCGACGAACCGATTTGTGTGTGAGATCTGCAACAAAGGGTTTCAGAGGGACCAGAACCTTCAGCTTCACAGGCGAGGCCATAACCTTCCATGGAAGCTGAGGCAAAGAACCAGCACTGACGTTAGGAAAAGGGTTTACATATGCCCTGAGCCAACCTGTGTCCACCACAACCCGGCTCGTGCTTTAGGAGATCTTACTGGCATTAAAAAGCACTTTAGCCGAAAACACGGTGAGAAAAAGTGGAAATGTGACAAGTGCTCCAAGAAATATGCAGTGCAGTCAGATTGGAAGGCTCATCAGAAGACTTGCGGCACTAGGGAATACAAATGTGATTGTGGAACCATCTTTTCCAGGTACTAATTAACTCATAGATGATTAATTATGTTAATTAACTTCCTAACCAACCAAATAATTAAGGCATACAGTATGGTTTAGGGGCTGCATTTGACATATATTGCATCTGCATGTGCATGGAAGGTATCTGGAAAGGGGTGTGTGTGTGTGTGTGTATATAATTGCTTGGGATCATCAAAGCTCAATATATATTTCTCGGATCATCAATTCTCACTTAACTAAAGAATATATGATCAGCCTTTCAAAAAAAAAAAAGAATATATGATCCGGGTTGAAATAAATGGCAGCTCAGTTAATTTACATTGTGTTATTGTTTGATCTCGTTGTTTGTGATTAATTAGCCCACTTTTAATAGCTTAAATGTTTCAATTTAGCCATCGCATAATGTTAGAGTTTAAGTCGCCGATAAACCTACATTAATTAACGTTTAAAATGTAGTTGTCAACTAAAATGAGACTAAACAAACAAGTAGATCAATAAGACTATTGTAAACGGTCATTAGGTACAGTGATGCGTCACTATTGTGATTGAGCCCTCCAAACTCGAACATATATATTTGATGAAATGGCCGACAAACTGAAATATACATATTGACCTTTTTTTGGAAACCCTTTTAGTTTTAGGTCCCAAATCTCTTTCTTCCCATCATCACATAACACCAATAGTATTAACCCTGTCTATATGTAGTTTTGTATATGACACACACACACATATATATAATAGTAATTAATACATTTGTGTATTGTTATCACAACCCTTGTTTCTTACACATCTAAACCTCGAATATCTTGGAACATTGTGCAGGAGAGATAGCTTTATCACCCACAGAGCCTTCTGTGACGCGTTGGCAGAAGAAAACAACAAAGTAAACCACGGACTCATAATGAACAACAACATGGGGACCCATAACCAAATGCCTGATCACCTCATCTCCTCCATGCCGATGAACACCAACACCTCAATGGGAATCGGAGCTGGAGCAATCTCCGAATACAACAACTACGACCCGAAAAACCCTATGAAATCCCTCCCGGAGGAGCTTGTCCCAATGCCGTTCAAGTCCATCATGAACACCAATCTCCCAACCGGAGGAGGAATGTTTTCCAGCAGCTCCGGCTCGCTTTTCGGCGGCCCTAGAAGCGTCAACTCCTCCACCTCCTCCAGCCTCCAGCTCAGCTCCAACAACAGCTCCTCCACGGGGTTCAACTACCTTCAAGACAGCAAAAACGGGTGCGGTGGAAGCCCTAATATAACCGGTTCGGCTCAAATGTCAGCCACTGCTTTGCTCCAGAAGGCAGCCCAAATGGGCGCCACCGCCAGCAACACTACTATAAACTCCCCCATGATGCAGAAGAGCTTCGTCACCAGCATGGCGGGCCCAGAGAACCACCACCTTCTCTCCACCAACTCGATCAACGTCACTCGACCGCCGTACGATCACCACCCTCACTTCCAGCAAGTCCAACAACAGCTGCCAGATCACCACCAGATGGTTGGGATGCACGGCTTCACCAACCAGCTCTTCAGTGAAGCAAACGTCACGTCAGCTGCGAGCTCGGCGGCGATGAGTGACCACATGGGGATGTTCAGTCAGGTGGTGTTTAACATGGGGAGTGGAGGCAGTCACGAGCAGAACCAGGCGTTGCTGAGGAACTTGGAGCAGCAGAGGTTCGGAGGGAGCGGCGGCGAAGGAGGCGATATGACTACGCTTGATCTCTTGGGGCTCGGTGGGGGAGGAGGAGCGAGGCCTCAGCCGCAGAATTTGCATGAGCAACATCAGCAGAGGTTGGACTTGGAAGCGATGAGCCAGCCGAGAATGCCAACATTGATGAACCCCTTCCACCAGCAACAGCAGCGCTCGCAAGGCGACTCGCCTGTGGAAAGCAACCCGTTTGGAATGTGAGCTTCTTGATTGGCTGCGGAGTACTAGTACTGTATTACTGCGACTAGCTTAATTATGAGTTATCATTTACTTGAAGAACTAGGTTTTGTTTTGTGTCTTCTTCGTCTTTGCTGACAGGGTGAAGGTTCGAGTCTTTGAGAGTGGGCCTTCATTATTTGTATTGCTGTGAAGGGGCCTGGGGAATTAAGGTGAGTCAAACGTGGGCCTTTGTCCCGACCCTAGTCGCCACCATTTATGTATGACCCCAATTACATTTCAACTCTAGGAACAAGTAGGATCAATATCATTTTATTCACTCAAAACACCAAAAACATGTAATTTATCCTTTTCATAAACAAGATTTCTATACATTCTTGGGAACCTGAAAATAGTGTTTACTATGTTGCAGGGAATTAAATTTAGATGATTTTTTGCCTAACGTACTCTCAACGTTTGAACATAACCATTACACAAACGAAATACCCTTTCATATTTAGTATGGTTGCACAAAATATCTTTTACGCTAAAGCGAACTGATTAAAGTCAATTAAACATCCAAAAATAATTCATAAAAAAAAAAGAAGCAAAACGCCGTTACTGTATTACATTTATTGGCTTAAAAAAAGTTAGCAATGCACGAGTACTTTAAACTTCTAATTGATTTGCTTGTTCTTTTAGTTCATCAACAGCTACAATAAACTTCGTGTTTAGCTAAATTTCGTCACTCATCCAACAGATTTTGTGTTGGACCTTTTGTGATAAAGCCTTAAAAGCCCATTTTTAATTGAATGGGCCGCAGTGGGCTAGAGATGAGTCGCCGACCATAAACGCAAAACCCTCAAAACCCTAATTCAGATGGCTTCTATATATTTGGGAGCTCAGAGCCTCCAACCCATATCTCCCTCTGCGCTCTCCGTCTCTCTCACACTCTGGTCTGCCGCCTCCCCAGTTTCTCTGCTTCTCTCCTACACTGGCTCTGTTAATTTTTGTTTTGTGAATTAGAATTAGAAGTGTTTTTCGGTTTCTGCGAAGAAAAAGAAAAAAGTAGAGTGTTTGAGGCTGTGATGTTGATGAACTACCTATTTTATGAGGGGAGGTATTCCTTCATGATTACAAAACTACCAATGGATCCTTCTGAGCCCTCACTCTTGTTTCTTTCATCTTCTTTTCATTTTTTCTGGTTTTTCTTCTCAAATCTCAAGCTGTTTGAGAATCATTGACGTGATGATATAGTACTCGGAATTTCATCATGTCGATTAAAAAACTCAGACTACAATTATCTGATCAATGATTCTCAGTTTATCTAATTCTCACTCTCTTTTTTTTTTTGAAAGACAGATTTGTTTCCTATCTGCATTGTATCTATAAAATTTGCCCTCTCAACTCTTGATTTGCATCAAATCCCAATTCAAGATATATAGCATTTTTTTTTGTCAATAAGATATATAGCATGTAGTGTTGGAAAACTATTTCTGATTGATGGTAGCTCACTGATACAGCATTATTACTGTTATTGTGATACAAAAAATATATTTGTTCTATTCCGTGTAAGAAACAGTAGAAAGATCTGAATTAGAGCTTTCCATCGGTGATACAGTACTTGAATAAATCTGGCATTGGTGCCCCCATTGAAATTGGAGAAAAGAAGTTTTCAGATGAACAATATTACAAAATTGAATTACAGACAACCTGATATTACATGTCTCAATTAATGAGGATGACACTGTTTATAACATTGTAAGATTACGGCAACTCAAATGATCATGTACAGACGACTGTATCCGATTATCATTCGAAATCTAACGCTGGTCTGAATCTTTAGACCCAGAAACTAAGATTTTATTGAGTAATATGTCACAGATGCCTGCCTGCCTTCAATGTTTTCTTGGTCATGGTTGAATTGTGGAATTGGACTTCCCAGACGTAGCTGAACGCTCACATGAATAATATTAGTTGCTGCCTTCGAAATCTCTTCTTCAGCTTCTTTTGCCACCTCTATTGCATCTCTGGAATGAGAAACATTGCTTTAAGAACCTGAAATTAGTCTAGACAACATGAAATCACCATGTTTGGTTTACGGGATTTACCGAATCAAGATGTCTGGGGGCATCGAAACCTGGATTTGGAGAAACATCTTCCCTTGCAACAAGTGGTGCGTTACGCGCTCTACAACCATTTTCTGAAACATATGGGGAAATGACATTTTCACTTGTTAGAATGTGCTCTCCAGAATAATTTAGTGTTCCAACTAAAGAGAGATGATAAATACCTCGGCAAATCTAGATGAGATGATACTGGAAACAGCCGCATCAATGTCTTTATCCTCTGCTGCAGGAGAACTCTGGCGTGCACTTCCCGGAAATTCCTTTGGCTCATCTACACCAGGGGAAATTACTGGAAGTGCAGGGTCTACAGAGACAACAGAGCAAATAATGGGAATTAGATAATATATGAGAGTAAAAAGTTACAAAGTAAAACCATCATCTTTATCCATCATAAATGAAACATGAGAGGCAAATGAAAAATGTTGGAAGGAAAGACTGGATCAAAAGGATTGCAAATTGCGTGCCCAATTTCAAAAGCAGGCAAGTTAAATCGTGTTTGTTACCTATGTGTATAAAAACCTCAGATACTTCGGGATGAGTCTTGTGAATATGATGACGAACCTTTTCTCCAATGTCATGTGCTGCGCTAACACTACAAAAAGGATCAACCTGCCAGGGAAAAGTATTAATTAACTTGCCTTAGACAAGAAAAATAGGGTACAAAATTTGTCAACCTCACATAGACCACTTTGAGGCCAACTTAAAGCTACATAAAGCATGAAAAAGTGTAGCACAGAAGAAGCAACCTCAATATGTACATCAAGATAAAGAGATGAACCAGCTCTCCTTCCTCTCAAGCGATGGCAACCCTGTACACAGTTGGACAGTTGAAAGATAGTTTTAAACTCAAAGCATTTCTAAGCCAACTGCTAGCCTTTACTTTTACATATGACACACACACACACACACACATGCTAGAAAGCTTATTCCTGAAGCATACTAACAAGGGGAGTTTCAAAGATTAGATGAGCAGAGCAATAAATTTCTACAAACATTATACATTTAGCAACCTAAGAGGAATCTGCTACTTACCTTCATACCCTCAACTTGTAGAATTGTTTGTTTAATAGGATCCAGCTCTTTTGTGGGAATTGCAGCATCCACCAATTCCAAGACACTAGATCGCAGAAACACACAGCACACATCAGATAGGGAGACACAAATTAACAAACCAAAAATCATATAGATCCAGCCTAGATTTCTTTTGGTTCATTATTTTGTTCATACTAAAACCATCTTTTGACATATATAAGTATCAGAGATAGATCATAAGTACAGAGCTATAAAATGGGTATTGGTGGTTCTCTATTTATTCACACTAGCCAATTGATTTTGTTGAATCACTATATAGCTATAAGCTCAGATAGGCTTAATAGGCCTCACCCTTTGAGTACAACAGAACCTCTAGTCCTCTGGGCAACAATCAACAGATAAAAATGTATGGATTTGGACTTCAGAGATCTTTAAATGTATCTTTGTTACCATATCCATAATCCATATTTGTAGGAACCAACACTAGCAACATTTTAAGCAACCATATGGATTTTGGAAGTCTAAAAAGTGTGATTTATGGTGCAGATAAACTGGGGACAAAAATCAGACCTCTGGTACCCTGTTTCGATACCAGCCTTTAGGATCATGCCCGAGACAAGAAGTCCAGCAAGGGGATCTAGAAACTTCACTCCTAGGATTGAACCTCCTAAAATCAAAATGAATGAACCGAGCTCAGTTGAAGGTCACAAGATTATATTAGGTGGTGTAAGAAAAATAAAAACACATAACACAAAAAATAAAATAAATAAGAAATAAATAGACAGAAAATATAAATGTTAACATTCTTCTGCATAAATTATATGCAGATTAAGGTGATTTATTTACAAATCTTCTACCAAATATTAAATTCATGTTTAAAAACAACTAGAAATAGAAATAGTACGTAGGAGGGAAAAAAAAAAGTGCCTCACCAACTCCGACGAGAGCAACTACTGACGAAATGGCATCTGCACGATGATGCCATGCATTTGCTTTCATCAGTCCACTACCTTGTTTTTCTCCTGCCCGTTTTGTGATCCAGTATAGCCTGGAAATAAAAAGGGAATACGCAGAGGGGGAGAAGGAGAGCAGGAAGCAAAGTCAAAAATGAGCATAGAGATTGAGCTGGTTAATCATAAGTAACAAGCACTAACGATTTAATAACTCTACATAGCTCTGATAAGTTTGCTTAATCATAGTGCATATGAAAAACCACTGACTTGAGAAAACAGGAGCTACACCAACAAATAAGAAACACATGGAGGCACAAAGAATAATTAGGAAACCTAATATATTCTTTCTGCTTTTTAATGACATGTAATAGGAGCTAACATCAGTATTCATAAGTTTGGTACCCTTCTTTGACACCAATCGAGAGAACCGTCATGCTCAAAGCTAGGGTTGGGTGCTCCATGTCAACTCCATGGTGATGTCCGCTATGGTGATGGTTGTGATTTGTCAATGACTGACTGACTACTTCTGGATTTGCTGAATACAATCCCTGCACATGGAAGATAACGGTTTCTAAGGACTAATACACAACGAATAGCTGATTTAGTACCAAGAGACCAGCTGACAACAATCTGTTAAAAAGTCACGGATATCAATACTGTTCTTTGAGGACGTAGAGATATACAGGGGTAATTTACCATCAAAATATCCAAAGCATGCCAAGCAATGCCGCCAGCAGTTCCCAACAGCATACAAGAGATTCCAAGCGCTCCTAACGTCTCAAACTTACCATGTCCTGGAAAAGTAAAGTGAAACAAGAAGACAATTGTAACAAACACAAACGAAAATGACAATAAAAAACAGTATAATGCGTAATCTAAGATCAATTGAGTAGCGTGTAGGTACAAATCAAGAGTGACCATATGGGTGTTCTTTGTCTCTCGGAGCCTTTGCGACTTTAAAGGACAACAACGCAATGCTGCTAAGAACCTGCATTACAGCACCATGGATTCTAATCAGCATGGAAATGAACAAACCAAGAAAGACTCTCACACATTAATTAAGCTCCAAAATATAATTAGGCCAATTTTAGTTTTAGCACAAGTTAAAACAATCAGATGAATTAGCACAATTCAAAGACTTACAATTTAACCAAGAAAAACAAAATTCAACTGTAAAAAATAATAATTTACCACGTCGGAGACTGAATGGGCGGCATCGGCAATTATGGCGGTGCTGCCAGATAAGTAACCAGTCAAAGCTTTTCCGGAAGCGAGACCAATATCAGCAGCCAATCCCAGCCGGAAGATCTTCTCGCCCTCTTTGCCATAATCATCATCAGGGCCGTGGGAATGGCCCAAATGCCATCTTCTGGGAATTAAGTAAATCGGGTTTTGATGGAGAATCAAAGAATGGTCTTGGAGATGGGAATTGAGAGTTTGGGAGATTATTGTGGGGTGTGGGTGAGAATGCTTGGGTATGTATAAAGCAGCGAGCCTTGTGTGTATGGAATTGAGATTATGAAATCTGAATCCCATAGTTGAAGCTTGAAGGAGATCGTTCAGGATAAATTCTTGATCAGAATCAAAATGCGTTGTGTATTTGATTTGGGGTTTTTCTGGTTCTGAGAAAAGGGAGCTTGAGCTACAAGCCTGGAAGTTTGAAGGTGAACTACCCTGTGCCTGTGGTGCAGCATCAATCTTTTGAGTTTACTTTTGGGCTTAATGGGTGGGGCATGTGCTCACTCTTATGATCTGTTTATCTAGACCAGCCCAAAATCTTTTAATCAGTACCGATACTAACGTTGACATTAGAAACTCAAAGCTTGCTCATGTGAGAAACTATTTTTAAAAATTGTGAATGACAAGTGAATCTACCGGATGAAAGTAAAAGTATAATTTTGAGTTATAATTTCAGCTTCTTTTTTTGAAAAGTGTGGTTGAAATGTATTTATCTCTTACAGTCTCTTAAAACTGTCTCTTATGTGAGGATGTTTTTTAGAAATTCTGATAAGATAAATAGGTGAGCCTTAACATGATTGAATGATATATATAAATTCAAAATGAGAGTGAAATTCATATTTTCTATTTTACAATTTACACTTCATGTTTCGTTTTTTGAGACATTGTATTCGGGGCAACACCAGTGTGCTCTTTATCATCCTCCACTTCTTCTTGTTTCTCCTCCACCACTTCTTCTTCTTCCACCATGTCCAGACCATGGTATTCCCCCTTCTCAATCTCTTAAACCTCCTACAAGTGTGCTTCTAAGGCTGAGAAGAAGAAAATAGTGGGGAGCCATGATACAGTTAACGATTAGTGAAAATTGTCATCTATTATCTTGATAAATAAGACACATGCTCCTCACTTGTCATTTTTGACTAGATTTGTGACCAAATGTGCTCTTAGATACAACTTCAAAATAACTCAAAGAGTTCAGGTACTAGTTGTGATAAAAAAAAAAAAAAAAGTTCATGTACCATTGATAAAATATATGTATATTTTAGGTACTATTTCTGATTTTTACTTTTAAGAAAACAATAACATTATTAAACATAGAGGTTGTTGTTATCTATTATATCATACGAGGGCGTTTTCTCTTTGGCGGCCGCAAGACCGTACTTCCGTTTTCTGATCGATCTCTTTAATCAATCTCCCATCTCCCTATCTTCTGCTTCTCCATCCATTCCTTGTTATGATTCTTAATCCCTAACTTTCAATATGGGGATTCTAAATGTCGTTACTATTTGGGCGACTTGTGATGATGATCTGAATCAACTAGTTATGGAGGCATTAGTGTTTCTATAGCAAGTCTCGACGGTGATGATGGCGGTGGTTCTGAACCGCTTCAAAGCTCATATTGTTTCTCTCTGATTGGTCTCTGTGTAGAGCTTGGTGTTTTGGCCTTGGCTTTTTGACCCGGGAGGCGAAGGCACGGTGGATTCTGGCAACGTTGTTGGTGGCAGATATGCTGGCTGTGGTAAGGTTGGTGATGGTGACGTCATTGCTGTTGCAGGGATGCCTAGGGTTTGCAAGGGCTTTTGGGTCTCTATTTTGGCCTTGCTTATTGGTCTGGCAGCCCAATAGTATTGGTTTTTTAAGTTTTTTGGGTTGGACTCAGGATCGGGAGTCTAATGTCCTTCTTTTTCACTTTCTTTTATTTGTATTTTAATAATGAAACGAAGCTCAATATGGAAGGGTTTAGGGTCCAATTGAGGCTTATTTTGAGTATTTCTCTATCGATTGAGTATGTTGTGTTAGTCAGTACATGATTACTTTTAGGTACTCATTTTATTGGGGCCACATACGTGGCGGGTTCCTTTGTAACTTTGTTGGCCAGAGTAATGAAAAGTGTTCTTGTTTCTTCTAAAAAAAAACACAATAACAGTATTAGAGAAAAGGAGTTAGTGTAACCCAATTGGAGGTCGGTTTACTAACAAGTAATGAAAATGAAACTAGGGGAAGTCATTCTCATTCTCCTCTAATCCTGTGTTTACTAAGAATAAGGGGAAATCAAATTTGGATGAGACCTATGTTAGAATCTAGAATGATTCCTCGCTTTTCATTCGATATGAGGGTGGTAGTGATCCATATTCTCCTGATCTCTCTCATTCCTTCTCTCTCCAATTCATTTTCAATTCCATTCAAGTTTGGTAAATGCTCCCTGAAATCTTTTCACTTTCGACGTATACACACCCTGAAACCATGAGTTACATATGGTCCAATTTGATTCTTTATGCGATTGTTATTTTGACAGAAGTATATGCAATTCGGCTCACAATCTTTAAACTTTGAATCAAAATTTGATACCAAAGAGTTATCTCCCACAAATAGAGCATAATCACCTGAAGATACGAATAAACGCAAGTACTCTCTTAAAAGCGGGAAAAAAAAAAGAAAAAAAAAAAGAAAAGAAAAAGCCAAACCCAAAACCGGATCGGGAGGGAAAGAAACCCAAAACCCACGAACCCGGATCCGCAAAATACAAGCGCCAATGAGCGCTCGTGCGATGTGGACATATGGGTTTTACTTCGCTACTCTGCTTCTACCCTGTTCGTATCTCTCTCGTTTCGTCAAAGCTCAACCCTAACTCTATCTCCAGGAGGGCCAGTAATTAAAATCCACCTGCTTTCGAATTCTTCATGCCCTACATTCCAATTCCCAAATTCAAGCTTCGAGGTCGTCGGCAATGGAGGATCTCTCTGAGCTAAAGATTGGGAATTCCGTCGAGTCCTTCCACAAGTTCGTCGACTCGCAGAGGGAGCTCTTCCACCGCCAGATCGATGAGCTCCAGAAAATCGTCGTCACCCAATGCAAGCTCACCGGCGCCAATCCTCTCTCCCAAGAGATGGTGCGTTTTCGAATTTTGATTCTTTTCTGCTTTTTTTTGCTGAGAAAATTAGAGCAAAACTGAATGAGAATTAGAACAATTAGCTCTTTCTTCTTTATTTTTAGAGAAAGATAGTTATAATGCTGTGTTTGTTTGGCTTGTGCAGGCAGCTGGTGCTCTTTCTATTAATATTGGTAAGTCCTGGACTTGGGATTGCTAATTGTGCTTAATAGTTGATTTGTTTTTGGATTTGCTCATTTAGCTTTAGTGCATAAGCTGCTAGGTATCTATTTTTGGTCCTGCTGTGATTTGTCTGTTGACAATTTTGATGCTGTTGGGTGTTTGCAGGAAAAAGACCTAGAGATTTGTTAAATCCTAAGGCTATCAAGTATATGCAATCTGTTTTTTCTATTAAAGATGCGATTACGAAGAAGGAATCTCGGGAGCTCAGTGCGCTGTTCGGGGTTTCAGTCTCACAGGTTATTGTTCATTTAGTTGAGTTTTACGGCCACCTTAAGTTATTCCCTTGATCAAATGGATAATAAGATGTGCCATTACGCATGTATTAATGGCAGTTTTAGGGTTGCTTAACTATGCCCAAGATGACATTTTTCACCAGTGTAGTACTTTTTAATGGTGGAAACTAGAGAGTGAAAGGTTTATGATTTACAACATCATGTTTTCACATATCTTTTTTTTTTTTAGTCATAATGTCTTCATGTATCTAGATCAACATATTTGCTTTTGATTGTTTCTGACTAGTGTTCCAATTGATTCATAGGTTCGTGATTTTTTTAATAGTCAACGATCCAGAGTTAGAAAAATAGTTCAGTTGTCAAGGGAGAAGGCCATCAGATCCACTGAACATAAAGAATTGCTGGAGGGGGTGCCGACAAGCTCTGATCCATTGATACCAATTAATCCCCTTCCTTTAAACACTATTGATCCGTCCAATGTTGAGGATGCACCATCTTGCTCAACACAAGATGATACTCTTTCTGGACTAGATGACGTTGATAAACATTTTGTTGAAAATATTTTCAACTTGATGCGGAAAGAAGAAACATTTTCTGGGCAAGTGAAAGTGTTAGAGTTGATATTGCGGATACAAAATTCTTCAGTTTTATGCTGGTAATTGCAAACCACCTTATAGGTTTAATACTATGTCTCTGTTGTCTCTTTTCATGATCCAGACATCCACTTGTATACATGCAGGTTTTTAACTAAAGGTGGCGTGATGATTTTAGTAACATGGTTGACTCAAGCAGCTGATGAAGAACAAACGAGTGTTCTGCTTGTCATCTTGAAGGTATTTGTTAATCTGGAATTCATTCTGTCATTTATCCCGTGTTATTGTTGCTTAAGAAGTAATAATTAACTGATGCACAGGTTCTTTGCCATTTGCCTCTATCCAAAGCTCTTCCTGTTCATATGTCAGCCATACTGCAAAGTGTTAATAGACTGCGGTTTTACAGGACACCAGGTGGGCTCTTCTTTTGATGCTTATTCAAGGTTTAATAGAGCTAAAAAAGTAGGCTTCTGCATGTGCGCAATGATTTCCATTTCTGTGTCTCTTAAGTTTTAATACATAAGCAATTCCATATGTGATTTAGCTGTCTTTTTCTGTACACAATGAGGTTTTACAGATCTTGGATCTGAATTTTGTTCCAGGTCGACTATATAGTATATTTGAATAATATGCAATTTTTTAATGTGATTCAGCTGTTCAATTTATACATCATGAAAATTTTGAATCTCACTTATCTAATTTGAACATCAGAAATATCAAACAGGGCAAGGGTTTTGTTATCAAGATGGAGCAAGTCTTTAGCAAGAAGCCAAGCTTTGAAGAAACCAAATGGCATGAAAACATCTAATGATTCACAAGAATTAGCATTGCTGAAGCAAAGGCAAGGATCTCTTTTCCTCCCCTGGGAGCAAACATTTATTTAATCGATTTCTAATGATCTCTTATAATTTTTTGCAGTATTGATGAAGCTATAGGCGATGATCCATGGAATTCAAATGGTGATGCTAATGTAAGTTCTTCATAGAATAAAATAAATAGTTCAAGTTGGTTCAAATTCCTCACCATTTTCCGATTGGTCCTCTTTGTTATACAGGAAGACATCCTTGCATTGCCTTTTGAAAGTGTAGATAAGTTAAGGTACAAAATTATCTATTTTCTGACACACATTTCACGAGGATAGTAACATTTCTATGTTTTGCAATTCCTAAGTCTTTTTTGTTGTAATTTTCAGGAAATCAGAGCCTTTAGAACCAATGAAGCTATTGACAGCATCATCAGATGATTCTAATAAGAAACACATCCTAGGTGTATCTTCATCCCGTATCCTCTATATTGATTTTGTCATATTTCTTTCCCAAGTGATGCGTTAATACAATTTGCTTTTGCAAATCAAAACTAATATTCATTAGTTAAGAAAGAAGACTTCCAGCAATAACAAGTTTCACTTCCCATCTTGGTCCCAAAATAAGCTTAGGAAAGATAGTAAAGTTCAAATGGCTCCCTCTTCTTGCCTTGTTACAGTATTTAGTCCCTTATACTTCTGGTGTCTTACCATGTTCCCAAATATGGCTGCCCTAAAAAGAGAACGGTTATAAATGATTCATACAAGGTTTTTTAACTTTAGTACATTCAAAATTCATTTCCTTAACTAGTAACAGAATTTAGAGGACGCAGAAAAGTTCAATTGGTGGAACAGCCCGGCCAAAAAACAGCGGGGAGAAGTTCACAGGTTGCAAAAACAACACCTGTCAGTCAGGCTCGCCCAATGTCTGTTGATGATATCCAAAAAGCAAAATTGCGAGCACAATATATGCAGAGCAAGTATGGAAAGCCTGCTTCCTCTAATGAAAATAAAGAAGTGAAGGCTGAAGGCGTGAACAAACCTCCAATCTCTCAGGCCAGCATTTTACCTGTAGTACCTAATGTTCCAGTTTGGTCTAGTATTGAAGAATCCAAGAAACCTGTGACACTTCCTTTGAAAGAGAGGGAAACTCCTGATATAAGTTTACAGCCTATTGGGAGTTTCCAGACTATTGCTCCAAAGCTGAAAATGGATATGAAGGAGCACATCTGGGAGAAGTGCAGGAGAGTCCAGGTGCCATGGAAGACACCACCAGGTACATATGCTTTTAGTAGATCTTTGTTGGTTCCTTTGGATTCTTTGCTCATGATATCAGTGCAAAAGCAGTAGGCAAAGGAACAAAAAAATGGAGATTTTTCTCAGTGATTGGAGATTAGTTGAGAGAGGAGCTTTAGCCTTCCCAATAATTTCGTAGAGGGAGGATTATTTGTTTCAGTCTCTTTTTAAGTAACTATATTTGCTGACTTAGATGAATAGGATGGACTAACCCCGAACTGTATTTTTCCATGGAAAACTGGAGTCTTGATTCAGTTCTGTTTAATTGATTTGATAAAAACGGTCTACTGTCTAGTGTGAATTCATAGAGGTTATATTCTTCTTTGAATTTTGTGCCGGCACAGCTACTGTTTGGGATTTCTACTGCTATAAATAGGAAATCTATGGGTGACTCCCTTTGAATCATGAACAATTAATAATTGGGCCGCAAAGGACACTTCCATAGTGGATTCAATCTTAAAATCATATTTGGTGTCAATTTCTTACCAGAATGTCTACACAAGATACAAAATGAGTTGAAAACTCAATCTTAGAGCAATTGATTATGGCTCTTAAAATTCAATAAAACTTGGACTCAGTATGGTTGGATTTTGTATCGCTGTACAGAATGTGGCAGTCCAGGCATATGTATTATTTAAGCATAGAGCAAGAGGGTTGGAGGATGACATTTTCCCCATTTGACAGTTGCTGGGTGTTAATGGTGCCCGAGTTGAGTGGCTGTTGCATGCCAGATAAAAATGGGATATTCAGTTTTGTTTTCTAATTATTTTAATTTTTCGAAGTAGGTTACTTAATTTCAGTATTTCACATATTCACTTCTGTTCCATCACAGTTTTTGAAATAATGTGATGTCATATTTTGAGGTTCTGTTTCACACTATACTATAAATTTCTGTGTAGATGTTCATGTAGTGTTTCAATTCCCCAGATTGCTTTCATCTTATGAATTTCAAATTTGAACACGATTTGAATCAGCTAAGATTGAACGACATTGGCCAGAAAGACGGTTGGTTCTGATAAGATTTGGATAATCTTTTCTCTGATATGGATCCTTTGCATGTATGGAAGCAAATCCTGGATGATTATCATGGGTTATGTGATATCCAATCTGTTTGTTTCTTGTACTGATTTGGGGCTGGAAACTATACGAAGCAGGCTAAATTAATTGTATTATCATAAGTCTTGATTTATTAGCATGAAATTATGAATGAGGGGTTTTTACTGATGTTTGGCCTGACCCTGAATATAAACTGGTTGCTCAGCGAGCTTGTTAATTCAGAATTCGACTTTTATGGCTTGACTGTGCGAGGTCGCCATGAAACTGTGGTAGCATGCTTGAATTTAAGCTATATCTTCAGAAAGACTATTAGGTCTCTTAAATTTTTGAAGGGAAGAAACTGTAGGGCAGTTTCCCATATAACCAATAATCTGGCCCAATCATCTCCATTTAAACATTCACTGTAATTGAATTAACTGGATTTCGGACGTTCATCTCTTACAGGATGGAAAAAGCTCACAGATATAATGATGATGTCATCTATTGTTATTAATATTTGATTTCCATATTAATCTTTTCTCTTCTCCCCCCATCTTGTTAAATTCTAAAATGATCAACCTCAAGATTCTTAGCCCAAAAATTATCTGTCTTCATCATGTTTTTTCTCTTCTACTCAGTGATTTCATTTGGTGGTTGTCCTCTTTGGTTAGTTGACAGCTTTGTGAGGTTTTAAGAAACATGATGAATCTTTTCTTTATGCCCTTTCATTTCCTTTCATTTCCTTTCTGCAGAAATAAAACTTAATCCAGGATGGAGGGTTGGAGGTGGTGAGAATGGCAAAGAAATGGAAGTCCAGAAAAACAGAAACCACCGTGAGCAGGAAACTATCTACAAGACATTCAAGGAGATACCACCTAACCCGAAGGAACCTTGGGACATTGAAATGGACTATGATGACTCATTGACTCCAGTAATACCAACAGAACAGCCGCCTGACACTGACTGTACTGAAACACAACCTTCCCATAGTCGAGAAGTAAATAATGCAGCAGAAACGTTGGTTGTACCTTCTCAAGGAGTAAACAGTGTTGTTTCTATGGTGCCGCTAACTAATATGGCAAGCAGCACAGCTGAACCAGATCTAGAGCTGCTCGCTGTGCTGCTAAAAAATCCAGAATTGGTGTTTGCCTTGACTTCTGGGCAGGCTGGTAACTTGTCCAGTGAGGATACAGTAAAATTGCTGGATATGATTAAGGCTGGTGGGGCTGGTTTCGCTGGTAATTTAAATGGGTTAGCTAGTAAAATGGAGGAGAAGGTTGAAGTTTCTCTTCCATCCCCAACACCTTCAAGCAACCCTGGAACGGTGCGTTACTCGGGCTCATTATGCAATTTTAGCCAGAACTTGTATACATTACATTCCAGTTTTTCACTAGCAGTATGTACAGTACATAGTCTCCTTCTCCTCCTCTCCTAGTCTTTTCTGCCCTAGAATCCTGACGGCAAAGCACATCGAAAATCAAAATGATAATTGAGGCGGAATTCGATGAGAAATTGCTAAAATTAATCCCAACTATAGGTGTGGCCGTCAATGAAACAAGTGGCAAATTGTGAGTTAGGGGAAGGTCTCAGTCTTCTGGTGCATCCCATTGTTCTTTATAGGTAGTGGAGCTCCGCTGTTGTGAGTGGTGATCGGTAGATCTCTGTGGATTGGTTCATGGAAATGCGTCTGCATGTCAAAATAGGAAAATTATGATTGATAAAATTGTTGAAATTATTTATAATGTTTTTTTTTTTCCTTTGGCCCATCAACTATTTTTGACTCAATTATCCGTACTTGAGCTGATTGTTCTTTTTCTCCTGTTTATTGAATTCACAGAGTGGATGGAAACCAGAAGCTACAAGAAATGCATTTTCCCAACAAAACTCGATGCAGAACAGAGTGAGCCCTGGTTACAGTTCACCAGCAATGGCGGCCAACAGCAACTTGGTGCTTTCACAGCTTCCATCAGCTCTTACTAGTCCTCTACCGCAGCGACTATCGGCTGCCCAACAAGCTGTACCTGCATACTCACCAGAGCACGTCCATCAATTTCCCCATACTACAACCGTACCATCACACTTGCAGCATAACTATTCGAACATGGCTGTTCCTTCTGTTTGGGGTGAAAGCACAAGTAATGGCAAACCAGGCCCGTCATATAACTCATATAATGTAGCAGCGGAAAGGCAACCCAACTCGCTCCCACCACCTTTCTTGTCCAATCTGACACACCAACAAAGACGCTCGCCGCAACCACTGCAACAACAAACCCATTACTCCGATTCTCCCCATTATTCTGAGTCTCCCTATTACTCTGAGTCGCCCTATTCCTCTAAACCACCAACTGGGAAACCAGTTCCTCTGTCTGATTCATGGAGATCTGGTAGGCAGGGTCCACCTTCGAACTATCATTATTTAGAGAACCAAAATCAGTACTACAATGCACCATCATATGGAGGACCTTTGCAGCAGCAACCTCAGTTGAGGTCAGGTCCTCCTTATGAAGGAAATGAATATGCGAACAATGGAGGAGTTTTTGAATCGTGGAGTCCTCCAGAGGATAGTCCGGCTAGAAATGCCGAGTATAATATGCATGGAAGAAACGCGTACAGGCCTACTGACAGGTCGAGGCAAAGGAATACTCAGACTCCTGGATACCGAGATTATAGTAGGCAGGGACACAGGTGGCCGGACCGCGGCAGACACTGACTGAGTTGATTAACATTGGGAGTGAGACACCAGAGGGTGGATGTTTGTTAATAATGGAGCATGGATTGGTAGGGGCATTGAGTGATCAGCGGAGAATTGAAACCAGTAGAGCTTGTAAAAACCATTATTGACTGTGAGCGCCTGTGAAACAAAAAGGAAAGACTGATTCTGACCGAACTGGATCGAAATATTCATAACTAAAGAGCTAAAATTTTGGCAACTTGTTCTTATTCCTCCACTTTGGGCCTAAACCTATGGACTATGAAAGTTGAATTGGGGTTGATTCGATCACTTTTCCGGCCCTTTGCTTGCCTTCCGGAAAATGGTCCACAGTACAATAGGAAAGTAAAAATATGGTGTGTTGCCAAGAGCATCAATCCCAGATTCAATGTCAATTACTCAATTAGCTTGAACGACCATTTTAGAAAGTTTCTTATCGAGTCCTAGCTCAGGTTAGGCTATTGGGGTCATTTAATTTGATAAGACGGACGATTTGTTTTTTTGTGTTTTTTTTCTTTTAAGAAAAGGTAGGCCAGTTTGCGACCAGATTTGAGCTTTGAACAATTATTGTCGTTAAGCAGTTTAGCGTTCTATGATCAAAGCTATGGAACTACGAATGTACCCTGTGTCTTGATATCATTATGATATTGTTGTACAAACATTTCATGATGTACCGTGCATCTTCACTAAGATGTAGACAAACATTTCTCAAGTTAATGTGATTAAAGTTGATCTTCATAGGAAACTATTTTGTAACTGAGTGCGACATTTGTCCAGTAATTCTAAACATTTGAGAGTGATATTCACACTCTCAATCTTACAACTCACGCTCAATGTTTCTTTTTTTTAATATCTTAACATCACACTTTCACAATTCACACTAAAAAAAATATAAAACTTGAGATAATAAAAAAAAAATATATGGAGTGTGGATTATAAAATTGGGAGTGTATTTCATTCTCCCATTTTAGTTATTAAATCAGGTGATTGAGAGAGTTTCTAATGAGGATCACTAAAATGAGTACTTTCTAATCAACAATTGGGAATTGGGAGACTCACTTTTTCATTACATTACAGCAAATCCTAAATATTTATGTATGCATGAGTATATCACTTTTGAATTTTTTTTTTTTCAAATTGCTAATTGTTAAGGTATCGAACTATATCAAATCAATGGACGAATCAAATTTGTCAAACCTGAACCATTCATGTTCATAAATGATAAATCACAATTATGGATGCCTTACGGATTTTTTATTTAGTTGAAAAATTGCATAAATGATTTACACATAAACATTAAAACATCTAACAGTTAATTTGTTGAAATTTAATCGAAATGTGGGTCTCACAAAAAAGTCCTCATTTTAATGGTCCTTATTAGAACCTCTCACTGAGGTGATCTTCTAAAAATTTCTAGCATTTGGCCTTATTCAATGAATTATTATTTGACAAACTACTAAGACTAGATAAGGTTAATAATAAAAAAGTACTCTCTCTCGAAGTGAAACCCTAACCAAAACTAGGTTTTTTCCGATTCCATCTCATTGCTCATTTGGCAGCTCCCACCCGTGGCAAGCCTCCGGCTTCGTTGCTGTGTGGAGAGTGCGTTGGACCGGAATGTCTTTAGGCTATTGCTCAGGTGGTCTAGAGAGTTGTTGCCGCTTGATGCTCCGACATGTTTGTTGAGGTAGTGAGGTTCTGATTTGAAGCCTTCGATGCGCGGCGGTGGTGATGTACACAGGTGGAGCTTGGGCAGCTGATGGCTGTGGCGTTGATGGCCATGGCGACGTGGTGCAGGCAACGCGGGTGTGACGATGGTCATGGCGGCGTGGTGGTGGCAGCCTAGATCGACGGCAAGGAGGCCTGCTGTATGTGCTACAAGAGCGTGAAGGATGGGGAGAGTTGGGTTGGGTGCTAATCCAACTTGTTGGGCTTTGGGTTGTGACTTTTCTTTGGGCTGCCCTTTTGGGCTCTCTATTTAGTTAGTTTCTTGCTTTATACCCTATTGGGCTACTGGTTGTTGGGCTCAGGTTTTCTACCCTAGTCCAATAGCTTATAATTTTGGCTAGGGTTTAGGCCCTTGACCCAAACCTATGTTATTAGCTTTTTGTCTAATTACAATAAGTTTCTTGTATTAGGAACCAAAACGAATGTTTATTTTGGCTTGTCTATTTGCTATGGCTTTTTCATAGCTTATAGGCTCGCTGTTATGCGAGCGATAAGTTCTAATATAGTCGGTCTATCCTATGTACCACGATGACTTCTCCACGAAGTCTTGTCTAGTCATTGTTATGTGTCAGCGGATGGGTATGTAATGACATCTTGACATGCGCTATTATCAATGGAATTACCATTTATTCAAAAAAATGAATTATTATTTGACCCAAAAAAAAATGAGGCTATTTAATTTTTTTTGTATTTTTTGATTGGCGAATGAAACATGATTTTGTGATATTAGTTATTAACACACACTTTGTTGAATATAAAGGTCTTTTACCATCCGGATCATTCCAATTTCTCAGTAATTTACTTTAACAAAAGTTAAAAGCTGGCTAAGCACTAAATATGGGTGGATAAAATCAACCCAATCACTACCTCCACACCAAGTCCCCAACTAGGCCTCATCAAAAAGCCTGCGGATCAAGTGGGCCGATGGAGGCCCGCTAAAAAGCCCGAAAAAACCCGGCCCGGCCCGTCAAAAGCCCGCTAGACCCGGCCCGTAAAAGTCTGCCTAGGCCCGGCCCGTAAAAGCCCGCAAACTATTTTTTATATATTATATATATATATAGATATATATATTAATATATATGTGTATGTGTGTATGTTTATATATATATATATATATATGTACATATATATAATAGATATGTGTGTGTGCTTATATATATATATATAGAGAGAGAGATATATATATATATATATATATATAGATATGCGTGTGCACTGTGTGTGTTTATATTTATATATATATATATATATATGTGTGTGTGGAAATTCTCATATTTTTATAGTAAATATGTGCATATATATTCGAAAAAACAAGTGACAACGGTTGATCAATTAGATCGGATTTGAAAATATGATGAAATTAGCTAATTTTTTTAACACACTCATAATTTGTTGTAATAATCAAATCCAACGGTCGGTTTTTTCATTTTATTTGAATTTATAGAGGTTGCTCTTTGGAGTGTATGATATATAAATATAGGTTTATAATAGTAACTAAGTTTGACCTAGTTGATCGAATTCGAAACGAGAACTAAATTGATTGGATTTTTTACAGCCACTATAAAACATTACAATCTCTCCATCGAAAGGTTGGTTTCTCTAAATTCATCTTCCACTTCATGGTTGCTTTAGAATGGACATCAATAGTTTTAAATGCAATGTACAAGTCATATAACTTTAGGTGACAAATTGATATAGGGCAACGTCTTTGTAATAAAATTGAAATTTTTATCTTATGTACACGTACATCCATCGATAGGATATTTACAGATATGATGTGAAAAAATAAGCATGTTTTGCGGTTATCAAGCCATCGGTCAATCAAGAAAACATACAAGCGACTACGGTTGACCAATCCGATCAGGTTTGAAACTATGGTAAAATTGACTAAATTTTTAACCACACTCATACTTTATTATAATAATCACATCCAACGGTCGTTTTTCCCATTTTCTTTGAATTGATAGATGTTGCTCTTTGGAGTGTGTGATATATAAATATAGGTTTATAAGAGTAACTAGGTTTAACCTAGTTGATCGAATTCGAAACGAGAACCAAATTGGCTTTATTTTTTACAACCACCATAAAATATTACAATCTCTCTATCAAACGGTTGGTTTTTCCAAATTCATTTTCCACTTCATGGTTGTTTTAGAATGAACCAATTTAAATGTAATGTATAAGTCATACAACTTTAAGATGCAAGTTGGTATAGGTCAATGTATTTGTAATTAAAATTGAAATTTTTATCTTATATCCATGCACATCTATCAATGAAATATTTACAAACGTGATGTAAAAAAATAAGCAAGTTTTACGGTCATCACGTTACCGGTAAATCAAGAAAGCATACAAGCGACTACGGTTGACCAATCCGATCGGGTTTAAAACTATGGTGAAATTGACTAAATTTTTAACCACACTCATAATTTATTGTAATAATCAAATCCAACGGTCGGTTTTCCCATTTTCTTTGAATTGATAGAGGTTGCTCTTTGGAGTGTATGATATATAAATATAGGTTTATAATAGTAACTAAGTTTGACCTAGTTGATCGAATTCGAAACGAGAACTAAATTGGCTGGATTTTTTACAGCCACTATAAAACATTACAATCTCTCCATCGAACGGTTGGTTTCTCTAAATTCATCTTCCACTTCATGGTTGCTTTAGAATGGACATCAATAGTTTTAAATGCAATGTACAAGTCATATAACTTTAGGTGACAAATTGATATAGGGCAACATCTTTGTAATAAAATTGAAATTTTTATCTTATGTACACGTACATCCATCGATAGGATATTTACAGATATGATGTGAAAAAATAAGCATGTTTTGCGGTTATCAAGCCATCGGTCAATCAAGAAAACATACAAGCGACTACGGTTGACCAATCCGATCGGGTTTGAAACTATGGTGAAATTGACTAAATTTTTAACCACACTCATAATTTATTATAATAATCACATCCAACGGTCGTTTTTCCCATTTTCTTTGAATTGATAGAGGTTGCTCTTTGGAGTGTGTGATATATAAATATAGGTTTATAAGAGTAATTAGGTTTGACCTAGTTGATCGAATTCGAAATGAAAACCAAATTAGCTGGATTTTTTACAACCACCATAAAATATTACAGTCTCTCCATCAAACGGTTGGTTTTTTCAAATTCATTTTCCACTGCATGTTTGCTTTAGAATTAACCTCAACAATTTAAATGCAATGTACAAGTCATACAACTTTAAGAGGCAAATTGGTATTGGTCAATATATTTGTAATTAAAATTGAAATTTTTATCTTATGTCCACTCATATCCATCGATGAAATATTTACAAACGTGATGTAAAAAAATAAGCAATTTTTGTGGTTATCACGCCATCATTCAACCAAGAAAACATGCAAGTGACTACGGTTGACTAATCCGATTGAGTTCGAAACTATGGTGAAATTGACTAAATTTTTAACCACATGTATAATTTATTGTAATAATCACATCAAACGGTCGGTTTTCTCATTTTCTTTGAATTGCTATATGTTGCTCTTTGGAGTGTATGATGTATCAATATAAATTTATAAAAAATTAGTGTCTTTAAAAATTTAATTATCAATAAATTAGTATCTATATATAAATATAGATTTTTTGGTACAATATGGATATATTATCTTTGGTTGTATTTGATCATTATCCAATGAATTTCCAAAGCTTGATTAAAAAAAAAATATATTTGTGTCTTTAAATATTTATTTATAAATAAAGCCCGCAAGGCCCGGCCCGCAAGGTCAAGCCCGGCCCGGCCCGAAAAGCCCGCAAGGCCCGTTTTATATGGACGGGCTTGGATCCTTCGATTTTTAATAAAGCCCGGCCCTGCCCGGCCCGCCATTATTAAAAAATTTAACAAGGCCCGGCCCGGCCCGGCCCAAGCCCGCAATGAATGGGCCGGACCGAGCCCGGCCCGGCCCGTTGACGACCCCTATCCCCAACTATCCTTATAATTTGGTCAACTGGTCAAACTCACCTATTCTATTAATAGCAGTCTAATTATAAAGAGTACTCAATTATAATCAAATACCAGCTATTATAGTAAAATGGAATAAGAAAGTTAGTAATTACAGTAAATACTTTTCTTTAAAAAAGAATTATTGTTTTTACCCAAAAATGTTTTTAATGATCCGGGAAAAATAAGAGAAAATCGAACACGATATTACTAATTACTTTCATTTTCCCTTTAGTAAGTGAAAAATTACGTCGTATATCTCGATTCGATTAACTGATTGGGTACGCTACGTTAGCAATTCAGAGTCCTCTTAATAGACGGGAACTAATATGAATTTAATGAGATACCCTCGTAAACTAGTACTAATTGAATGAATATGTAACTAACTCGCTAAATCCAACATCCGATTAAAAAAATAATCTATTTAGTGGAACTTAGTAAAATTTCTGTGAGACGGTGTTACTTTATTTTTCATATTAATTTATTTACCATTTTATTTTTGTTGGCTCCGCTCCCTCTATATAAAAAAAGAAATACCCGACTCCCTTTCAGTCTCGTCCTCCATTTTTTTTTCTCCGCGATTTCCAGGGTTCGTAGTATTTGGGGATTTTCTCCAGCCCTCTTCTCTCTCTACCTTACTGTTACGATTAGGTTTTCCTGCTAATCTATCCCAAGGTAAACTTCACCTCCTTTCAAACTCTTCTGCGTCTGATTCTGATACGCATCCCTCTTTGTTTTGGTAGCTGGATTTCACGGTTTGGTTTTCTTCCGTCGTTTTGCCTATTTTTGTTTTTGCGTGAGGTTACATTTTTGTTTGTTTGACCTGGAATTCTACGCTTCTGGTTTTGCCTAGGGTTCTTGGCTGTGTCATATACTTTGTTTTCTCAGGGATCGGTTTCTTTAGGTTTTACGCTTTTCACTTTTCGCATTGAATTTTTCTTGTTGAATCTTTTTACGCATTTCTGTGCTGAATGAATTTTGATGGTGCTTGTTGTTGTGTCATATATCTGGGGTTTTCCCCGTTTTATTGACCATGTTTTTTTTTTTTTTTATATTCCAATTGGTCAGTCAGTTTGAACATAGAAATAACCTATATATCTTCATGTGGTTTTGGTTTGATCAGGTTCATTTTTGTACACCAAAATTCCATTTTCCGTCGTCACTTTTTGTCAGTAATTAGCGATTGTTATGCCTTGGGTACTAATGATGTATTTTTTTTCTTCTCTTATGCTAAAGCTACAGTTGAAAGTAACATATTCATCCGCAGCAATGGAACGCAAGATTATCGAGTTGGATCAAGGATGGGACTATATGCAGAAGGGGATCACCAAGCTTAAGAGGATTCTAGAGGGATTGCCAGAGGCTCAGTTCAACTCAGAAGAATACATGATGCTTTACACGTATCCTTTACCGCATAATTTGCATTTGTTGCTGGCTGTAGATACTAACGCTGTATATGTCTGTCTTGCTTATTTATTTTCCCCTTTACGGTTGTTCGGGAATCATTTTTATCGTTCTGTGAGGTGAACTTTCCCTAACTATAAGTACAGAACTATCTATAACATGTGCACTCAAAAGCCCCCATATGATTATTCTCAACAGCTTTATGACAAATATAAGGAGGCATTTGAGGAATACATTACCTCAACGGTGAGAACTTAGGCTCCTTTATTATTATATAAGTGACATGCTTTTTATTTTCTGAACTTACATGAAAATATATATCAAAATTTGGTTGGTCATCTATTAGGTGATGCCTTCTCTAAGAGAGAAGCATGATGAGTTTATGCTGCGGGAACTTGTCCAAAGATGGGCAAATCATAAGATTATGGTCAGGTGGCTGTCACGCTTCTTTCATTATCTGGATCGTTACTTCATTGCACGTAGATCGCTTCCTGCATTAAATGAAGTTGGGCTTTCCTGCTTTCGTGATCTGGTTAGTTATGTCTCTCTTATTACTCCTTATTAAGGGACAATACCGACTCTGCTTACTGTACGCAAAATCTTATATACTGTTATACATTGTCACTGTGCGCGTTGCTTCAATAATGACTGAGGTACTAAATTTATGATCTCAGGTTTACCGGGAGGTAAATGCCAATGCCAGAGTTGCTGTGATTGGTCTCGTAAGTTCATTACTCCTGTTCATGTACTTAGAAATATCTAGATCTTGTCATTCAATGAATGTTGTATGACCGAAGCTTTTCTACCAGATTGATAAAGAACGTGAAGGAGAGCAGATTGACAGAGCACTATTGAAGAATGTGATAGACATATTTGTTGAAATTGGCATGGGACAAATGGATGCTTATGAACAGGACTTTGAAGCAAACATGCTAAATGATACTGGTGACTACTATTCTCGGAAAGCATCAAATTGGATTTTGGAGGACTCTTGTCCAGATTATATGTTGAAGGCAAGTTTACCGTTTAGATGCTTTTTGGTGAGGTGGGGTTCTTAGACCAGTTTGTTGTCTAACACCTCTTGTGAACTGTACAGGCAGAGGAGTGTTTGAGAAGGGAGAGGGACAGAGTTTCTCATTACCTGCATTCAAGCAGTGAGCAGAAGCTGGTGGAGGTCAGTTAATACATAAATATATATTTGTTAGCTTGTTTATAAATGAGTGTATGTAATTGCTTCATAATTTGGGGCTAGTGTGTATTGCCATTTAACAATTTTTACAGAAGTACATTGAATTATGGAAGTCAGCTACGCCTCCTCCTGAAGCAAGCTTATGAATAATGATTGTCGGAAGAATGAGTAAAAGTTAAAACCATCATTCATTGGGGTCGTACTATATAGATGTCACAGGCAGAAATTTCAAAGTCCCAGAATAATAATCATTTAGAGATGATTTATTACTGATGCATTAGGAATCTACAATGAAGTACTTAACTAATAAATAAGAAACTATCTTGCTACATGGGATGTGTATGGCGCATAATGATTAGGAACATATAATACATAAAGTACCTGTTTAGAAATGTTGTATTACATGATTTATGTATGTAAGGTGAAAGCAGGTTAAAGAGTTGGTGTGAAAAGTCTTACATTTTGATTGATGTGTTCTCTTATATAGTGATACTCCCTACTGTGAAGTTCATCTTATTTATTGGTGCATTGCTTGACCTGTAGAAAGTGCAAACCGAGTTGTTGGTGGTTTATGCAACTCAACTGCTTGAGAAGGAGCATTCTGGATGTCGTGCTTTGCTTAGAGATGACAAGGTATATTGTTACCATTGCTGCATTGCATTTTTTGATCTTGTTGTCAAGTCATTTTAAAGCATTTCTAATACCATGTGCAATTGTTTATTTCAAGGTGGAGGATCTTTCTAGGATATATAGGCTTTACCATAAAATAACTAAAGGCTTGGACCCTGTTGCTGCTGTATTTAAACAGGTAAGTTGGTTTTTTGCTCATGTTCTACATCTGACCTTATTAGTTGCGTGCTCATTACGTTGGTACTAATACTTTTGAGGGTTACAGCATGTTACTGCTGAAGGTACTGCTTTGGTCCAAGCGGCTGAAGATGCTACAAGTAACCAGGTTCAGCATCTTTGTGTACCCTAAATAGAGTATAAATTGTCTTGGTGTTATACGGTTGTGCTTACTTCTCTCCATGCATATCTGTGCTCACTGTCAGTTTCTGTATATGTTTGTTAATCACATGACATTACTATGAAGAGATTCCTGAACTTGTCATCTACTATGTTTCACAAAGTTTAAGGTGTAGCATGAGAGATTTTCCACCTGTATGGGAGGAGTAATGAAAACTAGTTGGTATAAAATAGTTCAAAAAAAGTCAATTGTCACACATTAGAATTTTGGGTATCTAATGAATGAGCGTGTAAATTTGATGTGATATGTATTTACATGAAATTTGTCTTTTAAGTGATTCCTTTAATGGCATATGTATGTGAGTTTCCATGAGAATCAATATTTAACGAAGTTGTAACTAAGATAAATCACTTCAACAAGTTCTATGGTTGTTGTGGAAGTGTCCACTTCGTACAAAGGTAGTCATCAATCTTTTAGTTCCTTGGCCCAAATGTATTTTTGTTCAAATGTGTCATGCCGTATCTCAGCTGTAGTTTTCAATCTTCTATTCCAAGAGACCAAACATAATGCATAGGGATGCAGTTTTGTGTCCCCCTCGCTGATGAATGTAGGTTTTGTTTGCATATCTTGGCTGTTAACTATCTGGGACGGTAGTATATTCCGTCCTCTGTTTCTTGGCTTTGGACCATAAAGTTTGTTATTAATATTTTTCCAGTAATTATGTTTGATTATTTGTTGGTCAACCCCTCACATGGGTATTGATCTTCAGCTCCATGTGTATCTGTTTTGGGAGTGGTACTGCACGAACCAGAAAATTCGCCTCAAATAGCTCCTAATTGTTCTCTTGCTTTTCATTATATGAGTGCTAAGTGTTATGAACAATGCTTTTGCAGGGATCAAGTGGATCTGGTGCTCAGGAGCAGGTAAATTATTTATAATATGCGTTTTTATAACTCCCTGAATTGATTGTGATTGGGGGTGTTGACTTATCTTTATGACTTCAGGTCCTAGTCAGGAAAATAATTGAACTGCACGACAAGTATATGGCATATGTCAATGATTGCTTTATAAATCACTCACTGTTTCACAAGGTCAGTGTTATGACATACTGGTCATTTACATTTTATCTTTACACTTTGTGTGATTTTCTTGTGTATTTGGGTGTTTAATAGGCTTTAAAAGAGGCATTTGAGGTGTTTTGCAATAAAGCGGTCTCTGGGAGTTCAAGTGCTGAGTTACTGGCTGGATTCTGCGACAATATACTCAAGAAGGGTGGGAGTGAGAAGTTGAGTGATGAGGCTATAGAAGAAACACTTGAGAAGGTATTCTGTTCACGTTTTTTTCTATTAAGGATTCAACCTTTTTTGCTGTGATAATGTTCTTTTGTTGGGTTCTTTTATTTTGTCGATTAACATTAAGATTATCATTTCAATTCTTTTCAGGTTGTTAAGCTGCTTGCTTATATCAGTGATAAAGATCTTTTTGCAGAATTCTACAGGTAAACCTCTGTTTTGAGCTTGGAGTATATATGTTTCATGTGTTAAAAGTTGCAACTGTTGTCAGAAGTTGGTGATATATTTGGTCATTAGACCTCCGTACTGCAGCTTTCTTGGCTTTTGATTGTGAATTTTAATATACATAGACCCACCTATTTCTATATACGCAGAGAGATACTATGTCTGGCTTTTTATACACACATATTGAAATGCTTTTTATACATGACTGCTATAACACTTCATACATATTTTATATATATATATATTTTGTTATTATTGACTAGTAGCCAATATCTTTCATTCATCCTGTCAGGAAAAAGCTTGCCCGTCGGCTACTTTTTGATCGGAGTGCTAACGAGGACCATGAAAAAAGCATTCTAACAAAACTGAAGCAGCAGTGTGGTGGACAGTTCACCTCAAAGATGGAAGGAATGGTCAGTTGACCTGTTTATTCCTTGGCATCTTTCTCTATGCTATTGTAGTGTTAATATTGATTTCGTTTGCACTGTATTTTACTTTCAGGTTACGGATTTGACAGTGGCTCGGGACAATCAGGTCAACTTTGAAGAGTATCTTAAGAACAATGAAAATGTTAGTCCTGGTATGGATTTGACAGTCACAGTTCTTACAACTGGTTACTGGCCAAGTTATAAATCTTTCGATCTTAACCTTCCCGAAGAGATGGTAAGATTTTGCTTTATATTCTGATGCCCAACTTTATGCTTGAAGAATGTACTTATCACCTGAAGTATAATTTGTTCACATTTTAGGTGAGGTGTGTAGAAGTCTTTAAGGCATTCTATGAAACAAAAACAAAGCACAGGAAGCTTACATGGATTTACTCTTTGGGAACCTGCAACATCAATGGCAAGTTTGAGCCAAAAACAATTGAATTGGTTGTATCAACCTATCAGGTAATATCACATTGTCTATTGCTTTATTCCCTTTTGGTGTTGAAACCATTTGACTATTCCAATATGATTTATAGTAAGAAGTCTCTAAATTCTGTTGTGTTCATTCGGTACAGGCTGCTCTCCTGCTGCTCTTTAATACTGCAGAAAGATTGAGCTATTCAGAAATATTGACCCAGCTAAACCTTACCCATGATGATTTGGTTAGATTGCTTCATTCCCTATCATGTGCCAAGTACAAGATTTTACTAAAGGAGCCTGCCACAAAGACTATCTCGCCAAATGACAACTTTGAGTTCAACTCTAAGTTCACAGACAGACTGAGAAGAATTAAGGTCTGATATTGCTATACTGTTTTCATTGCACTTTTGTGTTAAAGAGTAGACGAGTCAAAACCTGCATTTTTGTATCATAGATTCCTCTTCCACCAGTGGATGAAAGGAAGAAAGTAATTGAAGATGTGGACAAAGACCGGCGATATGCTATTGATGCTGCAATTGTTCGGATCATGAAGAGTAGAAAAGTCCTGGGTCATCAACAGTTGGTGATGGAGTGTGTTGAGCAGTTGGGACGGATGTTTAAGGTATTTGTCCAGTTCACTGTCATTGAATGCATTTATTTGCCATTTGCACTTTTTTTAATTTTTAATTTTTTATATATGAGTGAACTTATGTACTTGTTATAAGTCAAGGTAAGCTTGGCCAAAAGAAAATTGCAATCCCATTACATTTAAATTATCTTTGTGTAACATGGTCATGTAACTGACATTGTTATGTGTGAATTTGAATTACGCAGCCTGATATCAAAGCAATCAAGAAGCGCATCGAAGATCTCATCACTCGCGACTACCTTGAGCGGGACAAGGAAAACCCGAACATGTTCAAGTATCTTGCATGATTCGAATGTTGGAGCTGGGGATGTTACTTGGGATATGCTGGAAGTACAGGAACATGGATTAGGAACTTGGGGTTATGCTGTATATGATATGCAACTCTTTTAAAATTCTAGGATTTTGAAAGGAGTGGATTATTTTTGTGCAATGCGCTATTAAAGCCAGTTTTGTGCAATTAACCCATAACCATCTTTCCTGAGAGTTTAATGCGCAATTATTTCAGAAGAGCTTGTGTACTGCTGTAGTACTATTTTTGTGGTTCGTAAGAATATAAAAACCAATGTTCTGATGTATTGTATGCCGCATTGATGATAATATTGTCTGCTTCAGCTTCTATAGATGGGGCTTTGTGGTGATAAACACCAAAGAGTTGGCCTTGCTATCTATTTGATGCTTTACATTACACCCCGTTGGATCCATTTTTGTGCACAGATGCACTAGACTACTCCGTTTCATTCAATTGTGGACATTCCAAGGGACTTTCCCCAAAGCCTAATCCCATCATATATAGGAATCACAGAAGAATGCGAAGACATGCGAATAATAGAAGAATGCGAAGATATGCGAATAATAGAAGAATGCGAAGACCAAATTTTGAGTTATCCCGTTCCGGTATCAAGGAAATCCCAAGTGTGGGAATTAGGAAAAACCAAAATATCGATCCTTTTTAATCCGTCTATTCCTTGATCTTCATCCTGTAATCAGTCTATAATTTATGGTACCCAACTCCAATTTCAGATTGGCATCACCAATGTTGTCTCGTTTGTTTTCCAGAAATTGGCTCTCTCTCCCAAGGAGTTTCTGATTCTCATTTTGGTCTTCAAATTCAGTGGTTTTGTACAGGAAGCTCCAATGATTATACAGTCTCTTACCTCGTTAACTCATGTGGGCTTTCCCCAGAGCTTGTGAGGGAATTGAGCATGTATTCCCATTTGGTAACATATTATACTGGTATTGTGATGAGAAAGCCTGAATTCTTCAGTCAACTTGTGGGTCAGGTCAAAGAAATGGGATTTGACCCTCAGAAAATGCGCTTTGTGGAGGCCATGCATGCATTATCTGGAAAAGAAACGACATGGAAACGATGTCAAGAGGCTTATAGGAGGTGGAGTTGGTCTGAGAATCATATTCGTTCTACGTTCAGGCTGTGTCCATTGTGTTGGAGAAGAAAATAATGGGAACAATGGATTTCTTAGTGAACAAGATGGGTGGCATTCCCAGAAGATTGCAAAATATCCCAATGTTTTGTGTTACAGCTTGGAGAAGAGAATCATCCCAAGGTGCTCGGTTGTAAGAGTTTTGATCTTGAAAGGTTCGATGAAAGGGGAGAACTTTGTTTGGGTACTGTTATTAGTACTTCAGAGAACTACTACTTGAATAAGTTTGTGACCGCTAATCTCAGCCAAGCACCGTGCAGGATTTATGATTTTGGTGACACGTACTGTAACATAGCTCCAGGCTTATAGTGTTGAATCCTAAAAAAATGGAAGGAGCGCGCCTTATATCAAGATTGTTGTAGTATAAATGTATTATATTATATATGTCTATATCATGTAACAAATACATAAATGTATAGATAGGTACTTGAGTGTATAAACATAGGTACTTGAGTGTATGAAGACTTATGTGACATGCTTTACCAAGGGGTAACAAGCATGACAGATTTCATCATTGAGATTGTTATCATTTTGGTTTTCTCTTTAGGCATTCATACTACAATGTATTTCTATAAATAACCTCTTGTATGAGACGAATAAACACACTTGAAATCTCCATTCTCTCTGAAACATTACTCTCTCTCTGTTAATTTAGCTTGTTCTTAAACACGTTATCATCACTAAAATTAGAATCGAAAATTGACAAGAGTAGAGTTCATCATCAATCGAAGTCATTTTTCCAAACCTAAAAAAAACCCACAAACCCTAGCTCATATCAAAGCCCTTGATTCCAGAAGCCCGGAACCGGCCTCAGAACAGCCAGAACCGTACCGAAAAGGCCTGAACCGGCGGCCGGAAGTTTTGAGCACGAACCGGACCGCTGCTGAGAAGCCCTGCCGAGAGCTGTCGACAGCACCTGCTGACATCTGCCGAGCAGCTGCTGAGACCCTGCGCAGCAGCTATTGAGCACCTGCCGACAGATCTGCTGGGCAAGTTTCCGACGACTTTTCCGGCGACTTTTCGGAAGATTTTCTCGATTTTTCCCAACGATTCTTCCGATCACCTCCGATAACTTTTTCCGGCCAAATTTTTCGACAACACTATTTCAAGGTATTCTTTACTAAAAGTTCCCGTTTTTGAGTTTTTATTCATTTTCTCTCCTTTTTCCTTTTTCTCGGGAACTTACAATCAAAAGCGGAATTATAGAAATTCACGCCAAACGAACTAAGAGCGTTCGTAATCAATGACCTAAGCGTATTCATAATGATTCTTGGAAATTGATTTCTTGGTAGCATAGCTCGGAAATCTTATTATTTTTCGTGGAAGTTTAAAATCCGAAACTAATATTTTCTTCTTATCTTCAAGGATGTCGAATGAACCTAGACTCGATTTTCAAATCCTTGACTCAACAGGTTCGGATTACTATAACTGGAAAACCGATGTTGAGAACCATCTCACATCGAAAGGGATATTGCCAATTATCCATACACCAGACGCGAGTCTTGTGTTCCCACGAACACCCAAAAAGCATGCACAAGCAATCATCTTGATGCGACGCCATATGGACAAAGCACTCAGATTAGAGTACATGTCCATCAAAAATACAAAGGATCTATGGGGGGCGCTAGCAGAGCGCTTTAACAATATCCAAGATTCCCTCCTCCCTGACTTGAAGGTTCAATGGAACGATGTAGGCTTCTCCGGCTTCAAGTCTATTGCTGAGTACAATTCAGAAGCTCTTCGCCTCAAAGCCATGTTGAGGTTCTGTCAAAAACCCCTCACAGATGAAGAGCTAATTGAGAAAACTCTCTCCACCTTCCCCGCTGCAGCAATTTTGCTATCAAAGCAATATCACTCTGAAGTAAATGCTGGACGAATTACGAGGTTCAATGAGCTCATTAATGTTTTGTCGGTAGCTGAAAAGCACGACAACATCCTCGTAAAGAATTATAATTCAAGATCCGTTGGAACCAAGAGCGTTCGTGAGAGAAATTATAATGCACCCAAGAGAGGGTGCAAGGAGCGGTACCCTAACAATAGGGGACATGTGTACCCTAATAATAGGGGACATAAAGGACGAACGAGTCCATATAACCGCCCCAATAAAGAAGGAAACTACAACTTTAGAGCGGGCACACATGCTGGCAACTCAACACGTGGAAGAGGGAGATATGGCAACACCGGCCGTGGAAATAGCACCATGAGTCGTGGAGGTCGCACCATGCACTGTGGTAGTAGCAGCAACCCTCCTAGAGAATATCCACAACGTGCATAACTTGCACAACCTAAACCTCAAATGAAGGGAGGTAACCACAATGACATATGTCATCAATGTGGATCAATCGAGCATTGGTTTAAGCAATGTCATGCAAGTACCCAACTAGCTGCACGTTACAAGGAGTACATGGAAGTAAGAGAGCAAGAAGCCAACCTTGCGGAAGATGAAGATGGTGAAGATGTCAATCTCACCGTTGAGGACTTCAAAGCTGTAAATGAAGAGCACGAGGATGCCACAGACTTTGATTAGAATAGTCCTCTTTCTATTTTCCAAGAACGGCAAATGTGCCTTAATCAATAAATAACAATTGTATTAACTCATTCTCATGTGGCATACCCAATGAAGTATGATGTCTAGGAAAGTAATTGAGATCGGGGTATTTAAGCGAGTCTCGCTCCACCAACATCTCTCTACTTTCCTGGTCATATTTTATTGGAATTATCAAACAGATTGAGTGACAACAATTTGTCTAAAGTTTGATTTTTGGAATAGACTTATGAAAAACTTTGATGTAATCATTGGCTATTTTCCCTATTAATAAAGTATCGCATTATCATTCAATGTCATGGACATGTATTAATATTCCGAACTTTATTCATTTTCAGTATGTTTTCCGGAGAATTGCAATGCCTTCTTGATAGTGGCACCACACATACTATATTGCGATATAGGCAATTATTTTTATGGATGACACCTAGTCGATCTTCAGTAACTACGATGGCAGGACCATCACAATTGATTCATGGTCGAGGACCAACTCAATTTTTGTTACCAAATGACACAAATATTAATGTCGCCGAAGCTCTATATGCTCCAAGGGCTGGAAAAACCTTATTAAGCTTTAAAGACATAAGAGCCAATGATTTTCATGTGGAAACACATTGTGAGAATGGACAAGAGTTCATTTGGATCACCTCTAAAAACTACGGAAATACACGAGTATTAGAGAAACTTATGTGTCGCTCTAGTGGATTGTATGCAACCACTATTAGAGTCATTGAATCCAACCATGTCATGAATGAAATTTTATGGGATCCTGACACATACAGGCTTTGGCACAACCGTTTGGGACATCCAGGTCGTGATATGATGCTCCGTATATTAAAAACTTCACACGGACATCCATTCTTCAAAACGAAAAGAAGTATGAACCAAACATTGGTCCAAAGAGTTACTTCTAAAGTCATTCGTTTTGCAAAGCTTGCTCTTTAGCAAAGGTAGGATCGAGACCATCCTATGCAAAGGACACTAAAGAAAATATATCATTCTTACAAAGAATACAAGGTGATATTTGTGGACCTATCCAACCAACTTGCGACCATTTAGATATTTTATGGTGTTGGTTGATGCATTGACACGTTGGTCACATGTCATGCTCTTATCCACAAGAAATGCTGTATTTGCTAAACTCCTAGCACAAATCATTAAGTTAAGGGCTCACCACCCTGATCATCCTATTAAGTCAATTCGTCTTGACAATGCTGGAGAGTTTACATCAAGAACCTTTGATGATTATTGCATGTCCATTGGGATTGAGGTCGAACACCCTGTCCCTCATGTACACACCCAAAATGGACTCGCAGAAGCTACCAGTAAAAGACTTCAAATGGTTGTCAGGGCATTGGTTATGCGCACCAATCTCCCTGTTTCTGCTTGGGGCTATGCAATATTACATGCAGCTGTGCTTATTCGTCTAAGACCCACTGCTACTCAACCCTTTTCTGCGTCCTAGATTGTCACTGGGTATGAGCCTGATGTCTCACACTTACGCATATTTGGGTGTGCCGTCTATGTGCCAATTGTGCTACCACAATGCACCAAAATGGACCCTCAAATACGCTTAGGCCTTTATGTTGGATATGATTCTCTAACCATTATCCGCTACATAGAACCCTTGACAGGTGATCTATTTACCGCTAAATTTGCGGATTGTCACTTTGATGAGACAGCCTTCCCGTCATTAGGGGGAGACATGAACACTAATGTTCAACATAAAAGACAGGAATTGTCGTGATCTGTACCCACTTTGTCTCATCTTGATCCCCGAACCACAAAGTCTGAAATAGAAGTGCGGAGGATTCTCGATCTTCAAAACGTAGTAGAATCAATGCCTGATGCGTTTTCTGATATCGCTAAAGTGACAAAATCACACATACCTGCTGCAATCGCACCTGTAAGGATTGATGTCCCTAAAACTAAAGGATATGACTTCCCCTATATGGGTGATGCAGTGGCTAGACCCACGGCTCTTGCTAAGAAGCGCGGGAGGCCCATAGGTTCGATGGATTCTCGCCCAAGAAAGAAAGTGAGTTTGATACAAAATAATCAATTAATCATCGATACAAATAATCCATCTCATGAGAAAATTCCGGATTATGGTTATGTCCAAGAGATATCATTGGAGGATGTCACGCCCCGAATTTTAGAATAAAAATTCAAAATCTGAATCATGAAATTACTACAAACTCAAAATAATCATCCTGAAAATTTCTTTTCTTAACATCCTCACCACACGAAATAAAATCAAAACCGAATTTAGTCTCGGTTAATTATTACAACTTAAATCCAAAATGAACTGTAAAGCTCTAAATGAGCATACACCCCTCACAACTAAATGAAATAACAAAAACTGCTGTAACACCTAAGCAGCTCGGTCACCTCCCTGATTATCCTGACCTGCAGTAATATCCGCTACACCATTTGAATAGTGTACCGGGATTGCAACAACACAAAACCCGGTAAGCTTATGAAAGCTCGTATGAGTAAAAGGAAAAAACTATTGTTTAATTTATTTCATAATTATTCCCACACACAACAACACCCAACAATTTCCACATCCGCAAGTACTAACAATCTCAATCAAACACCAATTCAATATATCAAGACAAACCCAAACTCACATCTTTCTTCACAACCCTCAACATCTTATTTATAAAAATACAGTACTTGACAGACTAGAGTTCTAACTGAATCGTAGCCCGTCACCTGGCCTAGGTTATGGCATCCGACATATTTATCATTATCGTATTTCATCAATATGTATACCTATATACATATTTAGAATGTCCGATAATTCCACATACTCAACCAATCGTATCTCATCATCCACCCAGGATTAGAGCGTCTGATTACCCCACACCGGTCACTACATTGACCCTAAACCCATAAATGAGCACAACATATAATATCACATACTGAAATCAACCCAACCAAGATACAACATATTATTATTGAATTACACAATTGAAATATAATCAATTCATCAATTCAACTCAATCATATCATCACTCAACAAATCCACTCATCAATATATATTTTCCACGTAAATATATATATATATATATATATATATACGTAATCATCCACTCAGGAATGACCACTAATACCATCTATAGTTCACACAAGAAAATCGTGAAATTCATTTGTATAATTAAAATTCATTTTACTTACCTATGTACCGTGGTGATTCAAGTCCATGAAATTTTAAAACAAATATTTAATCCGCAAATATTTTTCACACAATTACCAAAAATAATTAAATTTAAAACGCTCAGTTCGTAATATAAACCACGTGAATTTTACTCATCTCGATACTCCCGCTGTGTCTTCAATACAAATATAATTAACGCCGAAATAGCCCATTCAAATACAATCCGTCAATCACCTAATCAAATGTGATTCAAGTTTAGCCAATAATTCCAAAACATAATTGAACTACCATTTAACGGCCGGATTCTAATTTACAGTAAAATCCGACGAGCGGTTTCTCACGAATCGCTCCCCTAATTACCGTTTTGCACATATACGAAGATCCAACGGTCGGATCTTCGCCCATGACCACACAAAGCCTCTAGGACAGTCATATGATCGTCATATCAAATTTACAAGTTCATCCGATGGTCCTAATTTCACAGATCAAAAATCTAACGATCGATGTGAGTTCAATGAGCCAAGAATCAAGTGAAATGGTGGTATGTAGCTCGAGATATCAAGATCGAACCGAAAACGAACCTTTTCGGTTCGGGCAGTACCACCGCCGCTGCAGGCCGCGCCGCCTTGTAAAACTGCTTCTGGGAGCTTCAGAAGGTTGAGTTGATGTAGAGGAACGAGTTTCACCTGGTTTGGTGGTCGAAAACGCACGGGGCTTGTTTTGGTTTGTTTTCGGATCCGGTTGTTTCGGACTGTTTCGCCGGAGCTGGAGGCCTTACCGGTGGAAACGACGCAGTCCAGGTCGTAGAGCAGCTCGAGACGAACGCCTGAGACTTGGTTTGAGGTCGAGAGGCGGTCTGTGGAGAGAGAACGATTATGGTGAACTTTGCTCTCTCTCTCTCTCTCTCTCTCTCTCTCTCTCTCTCGGTCGCTTTTGGTCGAGGAACGGAGGAAGGAGACGATGAACAGTACCTTCCGAAAATGGAAGGAGGCCGGACCAAAATGGAAGGCTTCTGAAAATAGTTAGGGTTTTTTCCTATTTATACCAAAATAGAAATAATTTCTAAATTCTATAACTAATTCAAAAAAAAAATCCAGACAACATGTTCCGCATACGCACGGACTCGTATCGACGAGCTCTACAACTTTTACGAAGGAAGTTTCCCCAAATTTTACACGTAGAAAAAGTCGATTTCTCAAACCGAGCATTTCTAGCTTTTCGTTAAAAATAATCGTTTCGAAACTTCGATAATTCTAAAAGTGAATTATTATCGAATAATATTCGTGAAATCGCATAATAATCATTCAACACAATTACTCGAATGTAAAATGAAAATTGCAGGTATTACAGAGGACACTCCAATGACATAACCAATTCCAGAGAATAGAGAGATCTCCATGAATTACACTAGTATACATGTAATTATGGACAGAAATTCTATGGCTATTGATGATGCATTTGCATATCATATTGCAAAAGGAATTATAAAATATGATGATATCGAACCTCGCTCCGTTGAAGAATGTCAATAAAGAGCAGATTGGTCCAAATGGAAAGATGCGATCCAGACTGAATTGGATTAACTAACAAAGAGACAAGTATTTGGGTCTATAACAATGACACCACCAAATATAAAACCTGTCGGCCATAAATGAGTCTTTGTTAGAAAGCGTAATAAGAAAAATGAGGTTGTTAGATATAAAGCCCGCCTTGTGGCGCAAGGTTTCTCACAATGTCCTGGAATCGACTACGAGGAGACATATTCTCCCATAATGGACGTTATAACGTTCCTCTACCTTGTCAGTTTGGTAGTTTCCTAAAAACTTGACATGCAGCTCATGGATGTGGTTACAGCATATCTCTATGGGGATCTAGATTCAGAGATATATATGAAGGTTCCAGATGGACTTCAATTACCCGAATCAAGTGGCTCTAAACCACGGAGAGCGTTTTCAATAAGATTAAAACGAACACTATATGGATTGAAACAATCCGGACGGATATGGTATAACCGTCTAAGTGACTACTTGATTGGGAATGGATATGTTAATAATGAAATATACCCTTGCGTGTTCATTAAAAGGACAAGATCCGGATTTGCAATTGTAGCAGTTTATGTCGATGACATGAACCTAATTGGAACTCTAGATGAGTTAAAAGAAACTGCTAAATATTTGAAATCTCAATTTGAGATGAAAGATCTCGGGAAAACACGGTTTTGTCTCGGAATAGAACTCGAGCACCTTAATGATGGGATTATGATCCATCAGTCAGCATATACTCAAAAGTTACTAAGGCGCTTTAATGAAGATAAAGCAAAGCCTGTGATTACTCCCATGATCAACTGTAGTCTTGAGCCCAGAAAAGATCTGTTTCGTCCAAGGGATGAGGACGAAGATTTATTAAAGGCTGAAATACCATATCTAAGTGCGATAGGCGCATTATCGTATTTAGCTCAATGCACAAGACCGAATATCTCATTTGCCAGTAAACTTGTTAGCTCGACATAGTTCTGCGTCAGCACGCTGCCATTGGATTGGTATAAAGACAATCTTTCGATACCTGAAAGGTATGATTGATATGTGCTTGCTTTATCCCTACAGAGAGAAAAGAAATGTGAACGCCGGCAACACTATCCATAGTGACCGACATTCTCCTCCTCTCCTCCATCAAAATGATAATGATGTTTTGACGGGCCTTGCTGATGCAGGGTATCTCTCTGACCCTTACAAAGGTCGCTCCCAAATAGGTTATGTCTTTACCATGGGAAGCACCGCGATATCTTGGAGATCTACAAAACAGACCCTTGTTGCTACTTCCTCAAATCATGCAGAGATTATTGCCCTACATGAAGCCGTGTGTGAGTGCATATGGCTAAGGTCTGTAAATAGACACATTTGAGGAACTTGTGGTTTGAAATTTACCACAAATGAACCTACATGCATTTACGAGGATAATGCAGCTTGTATTGAGCAAATGAAATTAGGTTTCATCAAGGGCGACAATACCAAGCATATATCACCGAAATACTTCTACAGTCAGCAACAACAAACACTTCTGAATATTGAAGTAAATCAAATCCGATCAGAAGATAATGTAGCTGATTTATTTACTAAGTCACTACCATAATCCCATTTTGAGAAACATGTAAAGAGCATCGGATTGAGAAGGATATCCGAACTCCCACGATCTTCAAGGGGAATCTAAATCAGGGGGAGTATCCAGAAACATACTCCACACTCAACGGGCGTTGTGCTCTTTTTCTCCGTCGACCAAGGTTGTTTTTTTCCCACAGGGTTTTATTACTTGGCAAGGTTTTTTAACGAGGCAACTTCGAAGCGCACCACCAACATAATACTATTGACATGAAATATCCAAGGGGAGTGTTATAGTATAAATGTATTATAATATATATGTCTATATCATGTAACAAATACATAAATGTATAGATAGGTACTTGAGTGTATAAACATAGGTACTTGAGTGTATGAAGACTTATGTGACATGTTTTACCAATGGGTAACAAACATGGCAGATTTCATCATTGAGATTGTTATCATTTTGGTTTTCTCTTTGAGCATTCACACTACAATGTATTCCTTTAAATACCCTCTTGTATGAGATGAATAAACACACTTGAAATCTCCATTCTCTCTGAAACATTACTCTCTCTCTGTTAATTTAGCTTGTTCTTAAATAAAGACATGATTTTGGAAGAGGTTTCTCAACTAATGTCTCAGCCTTTGCATTTACTTTTTCGATTACTACAAAAAATGATTACTTCTGAGTTGGCATGATGTTACGTTAAAATTATCATGAACAAAAATCGAATGTGTATTGCGTCATCTTCCTAGACCACTCTCATTGGTTTTATGGGGAAATTATTAAGTAGTCCCGGACCATGGTACACATGGTGGTCCGGATTAATGTTATTGTCTATACATGATCCCCACAAAATTTGAGTGATGTTATTGACTTAGACCACCACATGACAGTGCTACGTGATAGTCCGGAACCACATCTGTCTGTCAACATGTGAAAAGCTTGATCAAGAATCATTATTTTATAGTACGTATCAACTTAAAGCCTTAAAAGGAAAAAAAAAAAAAAAAGCCTCTGTGTCAACTAGCGGGCTGTGTCGACATTTCACATTACCAATAACAGCTTTCCGTTGTCAGTTTAGAAATAGGAAAGCCAAAACGACGACGGATCAATTCGAACTCCGGTTAGCAAATCCCTAGTGAGGTGAAATTGGTCTCCTCAATCCTCTAATCACTGTAGTAATCTATGGCACTCAACAACATTTTCCGCAAGACCCTCCCATCCGCATTTTCCCGTTTGTGTTGCAGATATCGGTTCCCGGTCGAAAGTCGAAGCACTTCAATATCAGTGGTTTTGTACAACAAGACTCAGCGGCGGCATCTCCGATGATTCTACGGTCTCCTACTTGGTTAACTCATGTGGGCTGTCCCCAGAAGCCGCCATTAAAGCATCCCACAAGGTAAAGCTTCAATCTTTAGTGAAACCAGACTTTGTATTAGCCCTTTTGAGAGAGTATGAATTTTCAGACTCCCAGATCTCAAATGTTGTGCGGAGATACCCACGACTTGTCTTAGCCGATGGGAAGAAAACCCTGTTGCCAAAGCTCGAGTTCTTGTGCTCCATAGGAATGTCAAGGCTCGACCTTGCAAAAACACTGAGCTACAACACAATTCTTTTTACGCGAAGCTTGAAAAACTGCATTATACCATGTTATACCTTCCTCAGAAGCGTGGTGCTCTCTGATTTCATGGTCATCAATATTTGGAAGCGCCACTCATGGATTTTCGGGGCAATTCTATCCAAGAACGTGATACCCAATATTGAGCATGTAAGGGAATTGGGCATGCCTCACTCCTGTATTGCCCGGTTGCTAACATGTTATGGTAATATTGACTCATCCTGAATTGTTCAGTCAACTTGTGGGTGAGGTCAAAGAAATGGGATTTGACCGTCAAAAGTTGATCTTTGTGGAGGCCATGCATGCATTAGCTGGAAAAGAGACGATATGGAACCGATGTCAAGAGGATTATAGGAGGTGGGGTTGGTCTGACAAGGATATTCTTGATGCCTTCAGGTCGCATCCGCAGTGTATGATCAAGTCTCAGAAGAAAATAATGGAAACAATGGATTTCTTAGTGAACAAGATGGGGTGGCAGTCACAAACAATTGCAAAATATTCCCATGTTCTGGATTACAGCTTGGAGAAGAGAATCATCCCAAGGTGTTTTTGGTTGTTAGAGTTTTGTTGTTGAAAGGAATGATGAAACAGGACGAGTTGAGTATGAATACTCTTATTGCTACTCCAGAGAAGTACTTCTTGACTGCGTTTGTGAGCAGATATCTCAACCAAGTACCTCAATTGTTGAAGTGTACCAAGGGAAAGTGGATTTTCAGGATGTATGATCTTGGTGACACAGTTTGGTCTAGATTGTCCGTCTGAAATCTGTAGTTTAGTGATTCACTCATTTACTTTAGTCCATTAGCGTTCTAGTAATAGAGAAAATTTAAACTTATTGATAACTAGTAGTGACTAGTGAGGATATGTGATCTTGCTATATTGCCCTCGCTGAAGTTGCAACACAGTTGTAGGCTGATAGTGCTGAATCGGAAGGCACCACCATTTGATGTTTGGAGTAGAAAACATGCTTCTCTATGATTTTCTTGAGAGTAGATAACCATCGTCTCAGTTTGGACTAGAATAGAGGTTTTTAATTTGTCATGTCCTGTTTGTCCGTTTTGAACTGTAAATATGTCTGTTTCGCAACAAAAGACTGGCTGTTCATCAACAGTCTAATAATATGTTAATCACACAAGTACAGTTTGGAAATATGACGCAGAATTGATCCTCAGATGATTAGACTAACCTGCACATTTCCAATATGAGATGAAATTAAGTTGGACCAGTCCTGAAATTGAAACAATATATAGCAGCAAAATAGATTTCACACGCATACGTACTTGTTTAGGGGCCTTTACCAAGTTTAAAGCGGTAGTGCAGATAATGCAGATTGATTACAAACTGTTATGAAATTAACTTATACATGACTAGCAAGCAAAAAGAGGAAGAGGTTAGCCTATGCAGTTTCAGCGAGGATGTGAGAAGTACTTGCTACTTTCCTCAACAGGGAGCAGATTAAGCCTTGGCACATATTGAGAGATAACGATGACTTTCAAATTTCAACGACTGCTCCATCGAAAAACCTCGACTCATTTAATTTTGGAACAATAGTAAAAATTAAAACCTGCGGAGATATTGAAGCAACTCTACAAGTCCACAGCTCTAGTCTAGTCCAACTATGAAACACAAAATGCTAAATGCTAAAACTCAAGTAAGCTTTCCTAGCATGTGGTAGTGGAAGAATTACAAAAACGTCAACTAGGGAGCGGAACAAAAAACATCTCCATGGTAATGGTATTGCGCGAATCTCTGGAACTTCAGAAGAAAGGCAACATAACCAAAAAATATGCGAAGTACAGTTAAACTTCTATAAATTAATAGTCTTTGAACCAAGGAAATCCTATTAATTTAGTGAATATTAAATAATCGATTAACTAATAACTTATTAATGTATTAAAGTATTTTTTTTAAACATTGTTGTATTTTGTTCAATGCACTAGATTGTTCAATGTATTATGTATAGATTATTCAATGTGCTATTTTTGTTCAATGTACTACAATGTTTAAAGCAGTGAATAATTTTTTGTTACATCATGAGAAAGTCACACCAAAGCTTCCTACTATGTTAAGAAAAGTCAGAGATGAGATCCAAGGTAACATCAATTTTGAGAAGAAACAAACAATGACCGAGTAATTCTTTATGAAGGCCTCATAATCTAATCATAAACACTATATATCCAGAAGTTATTAATTAATGTATTACATGGGGTCTACATGAATTTTTTAAAATGTATTATCTTATAATTTTAGCAAATCACTCCTTTAACACGTTGTCCCTAAGTCGGGACAGACAAAAAATATTATTTAATCAGATTATTAATTTATTGAGGTTCTACTATAAAAGAAACCAATGTCAGAATGCACAAAAATGCTATGTTATAGGATAGAAAATTCTATATTGCACCTAATGTATTGATGTTGCTTGTTATATGACATCATCTTAGGCATGAGCATGAGCTTGAACCTCGCTTGTCACTTATATAACGGCACTTTAGCGTTGCTTCTACTAATGCGGACACTAGTATGGTCATGGGCATCTTTAGCCTCACTTGCATAGGTCAGGGCGTGTGCATCATTACTTGCATGGGCCGAGGCATTGTTAGCCTCGCTTATCTTTTTTTTTTTTTTTTTGGCAAATCTGTAGCAAATGTCAATTTCTTGGCTTCGGAAACCTGAGGTCAAGCAAATACCAAGTGCGGGCAAACTCGAGCAAACACCAAGCGTGGGCAAGTTCAAGCAAATACCAAGTTATTGGAAGCGAACACCAAGTGTCTGCTAGATCAAGCGAATACCAAAATTCCGCGAAACCAAGCAAAACACCAAATGTGGGCAAGTTCAACTAAATACCAAGTTATGCGAAGCAATAATCAAGTATCCGCAAGATCAAGCAAACACCAAGTGTGGGCAAGTTCAACCAAACACCAAGTGTCTGCAACGGTACAAAGTCAAGCAAACACGATTATAAGAGCGCAATGCCTTTTAAACACCAAGCGTGGGAGCTTAGCCTCACCAGGCTGAAGGAAGAAAAACAAAATAATGGAAGGGGGGAGGGGGAGGAATGAATCGAAGAGATGTAGGGCTCAATCTCTGTGAATCATGATAGCTAGGCCACTCTGCTACTTATAATATCACATCGCGCATTTAAGTCGTCTACAGAGGATTTTGCCCGCAACTCCGTAATTGAAAGCGGTTCTCGCAGCCGGGTAGTGTCCGTTTATGTTGACATCATCTGTTATCTGCTTGAAAACAAGACAATAGGCCAAATAAGGATAGATGAAAGCTCAGAAATTCAAGTGGCCGTGGAGTAGAAGAAAAGTATTGTCGACGAATATCGAGTACTGGGGAGAAAAATATGATCCGCCCTAGTCCTGTGGGTAATACCAAACCCCTCTAAATACAAATTTGAAACCTCTAAATAGCACGCATCCCCTGTTATTTATTTCAAGTTTTTATTTTTATACATATAACATAATTCTCATCAAAAGACATTTCCAAAATTTGCTTCCAAAAACTATGGTCCATCAGGAACTGGCTAAACAATAGTAATAGTCCCAATAAGTCAGGGCAGGAAATGAAGTGGTAACTTTATTGATATGCTCCGTTAATCACTGGAGATGAATTTTATTGATACATCCAATGGCCAATTCAAATAATTAAACTTTATTATCTAACCCTACATAAATGTTATTGCTATGGGTAAATTATACTATACACCAACATCAGAGAAAAATCCAAACAAGAATATCACATTAAATTCAGTACTACCTATAGCTGTAAGTGCCCCAGTCGCTCAACCTGCAAGCAGGGCATGCTCGGTTAGTAAACTACCAATCAAACTGCTAAATCCCAACTAAAACATGTCAAAGCACTTTCATAGCTTAAAGATAACTACGTAATATTAACAATGCAAAATGATAACATTTTCTTGTGAAAGACTAGAGATTAGTTAGAAGGCAATACTCGGGATACAATTTGGCAGAGATAACAAATCGTATAGTACAGAAATTCCATCACGGGCTGCTTACTTTCTACACAAGTTTAAGAAGAAACCTTGCGAATAAAGCATATACTATATGCTCCTCAAGTTCAATTACAAAGATTACTCTAGTATGTTCATCTGCCTTGTGCATGTTTGTTTTACTCCTTACAAAGCACTGTCATTGACCATTAGTAGTTGGACTCCCACAATACTTATCCTAAATATTTAATTTTAAAGTTGCATCATGCTTCATATTTGTGCCTTTCCTTCAACATTCAAATTCTCCCATCTATGGCTTTTCCCTTGGGATGAACAGAAACTAACAAAAAGCCCATTATTAAAAAAGATAAACTATTATCTCTTGGGGAAAAAAGAAGTATATGGCAGAACATGTATCTTTCAATTTTATATCAGAGGAATTCTCTAATTTGAGAGACACTATTAGAATTTCAATAGAAGATCAGTTGAATGCAACATTTTCACCAAGCTCAAAAGTCAATGAATTAAACACTGAAAATCGTTAAAACTCTACCTGTGAGATCTGAAGGAAGGACCTAAAAAATATCCACCTTTCCTTCTCTTCACATAGATAGCCTTTTATATACAATAGTTGCCACTGGCAAGAGAAAGTACGAAAAGAAAGTTAGAGATGGATGGACAGTAAAAACAATGAAGCAAATTTTCACTGCAACAGCTACACAAACCTTTGAGGTAAGAAAAGCAGAACCCCAGCACTGGGCTACATGGATAGCACTGATGATAATTTGTCTCATATATACAGTTTTCTGATTCAGTCTCTATTACGGCAGCAAGGTTAATTGTCCCAATTACAACAAAGTGAAGAAGCAACCTGTACATGTAACATGTACCAAAATCAAACACAGGAATTTTTGTTTTTTTTTTTTTTTTTTTTCCAGGGGAAACAGAAGGAAAATGATGAGGGGGAAAAATAAAGAAAATCTAATAGAAAGACAGCATACCTGCAACTTCCATTTTTTCAGCTCTCTTTACACAGTGCCAGTATGGTAATGATCAGACGTTTCGTGCATATACTGGCAGAGTTGCAATGCAGATAACAGATTGTCAAGATAAGTACTGTATGATGAAAAGAAAGCCCCAATGATTTAGAACCTATGGTTCTCATTGTTATATACAACTATTATATCTTCCTTCACATTCTTCATCTCCACCTTTTGAATGCTGCTCTGAATCCCTTCAGAAGAGCCTTACTTAGTGATGGCTCAAAATCCTCGAAATGACTATTGGTTATTGAGATCTGATGATCTGCTTGGGACCCATCTGGTGATGGAAAACAGATCTAGGATCACATAGAATAAATTCAATAAGAGATCCTCAGTATATATGAACAGAAACAACTTTGGTGACAACCAGATCCCCCAGTAGAAGTTCCAAGCTGTTCAGCAGAAATATCCAGGTCACCCCTTCACCGCATGAGACCCAAGGATTCACCAATAGACATCTTCATAGATTAGAATCATCCCCACCACCGTCTGGACTCTTCTGACGGCTATTGCCAATGGCTTCCACTGCAAGCCGTACCAAACGTAGTAATCCCTCTACATCTTGGAAGTTGAAGTCAAGAGCCCTTTTAATGGAAGAGATGCATTCGGAATACTTAGCTTCTCCCATGTTTGTATCAGCAGCTGCAAAAGCAACACGTGATTTCTTTGATGCGTCCATTGCATGATGTACATCTTGTGTCTGCAATTCATCAATTTTGAATACATAATTTATTCAGTCATCATCCCATAAAAGCATTGCTAGTGAATGTGTGTGTGTGTGTGTGTGTGAGAGAGAGAGAAAGAGAGAGAGAGAGAGAGAGAGAGAGAGAGAGAGAGAGAGAGAGAGGAAGATTTTTTTTTTTTTTTTTTTTGGTTTGGAGGCGTGTCACAAATTGGGCCCCAAATATAAGGAATGACAAATTAAAAGTTTCTGAGAGAGAGAGAGAGAGAGAGAGGGCAAGGTTTTTCTTTTGGTTTGGAGGCGTGTTACAAAATAGAAGCAGTGAATACTCACAAATTTCAGCATGCGCACAAAATTGGGACGATTTCGAGCAGCAATTACATGGTTTCCAGCAACTTGGGGTGAGCTAACGCCCTTGGGTAAGGAAATCTTGTCTACTGTTGAGGGATTGTTCAAGTTATCAACATCAGAGGCAGAGGAAGATGGAGATTCACCTGATAGAAAATCAACGAAAATGGCAAATAAGAAGCGATTAACAAAAACGGTTATTGAGAGCCTTGCACTTCTGTAACACCAAAGTAGCAAAAATTAAACATTAATTTACCAGGAGGAACCATATGTAAAGCTGTTTGCAACTCATATCGATCTCTGCCTGCATTGGAATGCGATGAGTATATCACCTTCAGATAAGCCACCTCCAAGCATTTGAAGGCTAAAGCAGCAGAAGCCATGTCTTTGGATTTTTCATATTCATGAGCACAAAACCTATAGGTATTTTAAGTTAGAGAGGAAAAGCAGAGGGGGAAAAGTGACAGAAGCTCCAGAATCAAAATCGAATTAACATCCACGAAAAAAGCATTTAAACAAACAATATGAATATCTACTATGAGCCTATCCCTACTGAAAAAGATGGCAGAAGGCAGGTAGATTTACATAGTATGGTATAAAAGCATACACCGAATGCAAAGAAAGATGAGTCAGCTTCAGCAAGCATGAAAGTCACAAAAATACTCCCAAGTTTTTCTTTTTTCAATTGAATTACGTACTCCCCAAGTCTAAAGCACCAAGCCTTGCCCAGTACACTGTCATCTCTCTCCCCAAACCAAATGGCCCTCACAACTACACAAGAGAAACACAAAATACAGGGCTAAAATTACTCCTAAAGATTTTGAAAAGGCCCCTCCCACATTGATTTGGGATCCAACACCACACCAGCATTCCATGAATGGTAGCAGGGTCTCACATGCCAGGTTGAAGGGAATATTAATTTGAGGGTATGAATCAGTACAGCATGACTCAATTCAGGAATGTTAGGAAAAGAAAAAGAACTGAAAGTAGATAAAAAATGACGGTCTCACATAAATCGGTGCATGTCTAGGAGTGTTAATACAACTCAGTTTTGACTTACTGGCATAGTGCTGCAGTGCTTCTATAAATTTGCATGGACTCATTTTGCTTGGCACTGTCAATGTTGGGAGATTCCAAGAGAGATGCAGCGTGAAGAAATTTGAGGACCGCCTGGAAGTAAAGCCCCGTACTGTCATTTGACTGAGCGTTCTGCAAAGATCAACACTAAACATAATTATGGCAGAAAGAAGCAGCAACATCAAGTCGTGATAATATGATAGGTTAAAACCTTGAGACGATCAGCTAGGTGTTTCATATCTTTAGCTTCTTTCAGAACAGTCATATAAGCCGGGGTGGAAGAATCCCTTCTAGCTGGACTAGGGGCATCAAGATCCCTGGGCCTGTGCCCATTCTGTGCACGATGTCTTGAACTAGTATGCTGAGTTCCATTCTGAGTATCAGCCTTTCTGGTCCGTACTTGCACCTTGACCGCATCATTACCTTCAGAGCCATCTACTTGTAGTATATCTGCTCCATTACCTTTGTGAGAGCCAGAAACTGGTCGGGGACAACGAGTCATCATCTCATTTTGAGCTCCTCCGGAGGGTGGCAAGGGTAGTGACTTCCCCCTTGTTGAGCCTGTATCCACTCGATCAGTTCTTTTGGAAGGGATCCTCTTTGAAGACCTTTCACTATCAGAATCTGGCTGCTTCTTTGGAGTAGAAATCGTGTCTTTTGGGTAAATAGCATCTAGTCTAACATCTGGGCCATCACAACCCCCAAAATTAGACTGGTTCTCCCTTTTACTACTCTCATTCAAAGACTTTCCCGGAAAATCTTTCTTACTGACATATTTGTTCTCAGTTTCACCATATTTTTTCACCTTCTCCTGCAATTTGTTTTTACCATCCCTAGGTTTTATTCCAGGTGACGGTGAATGGTCATGCTGTTCATTACTGACATATTTGTTCTCAGACCTACGATAAGCCCCGGAAGAAACTTTTTCCTTCCTTGCTGTCCCAGATTGATCAATCCTGCCATCATCTTCACCATCTAAGCATCTCCGTGGGCTACCTAATGCAAAATGACCAGTGTCCTGTGACTCGTCCTTTGCCCTGAGGTCCCTGAGTACTAACTCATGCTTATCAGGATTTAAGATTCTCATAGGTGATGATGAAACAGATTCTACAGGTGAACCTTTAATTTCTTGAAAGCTGGATTTGGTCTTTTGAGAACCAGAAACTTTGGAGGAGCTTGAAGTGGCAGCCACAGAAACCTGAACAGATCCCAAATCTTTTTTCAAAGATTCCATACCATTCTGACTCCGCTGAGTTAGTCTGCTGCTTATATCTTTTCCACGTTGTTGCTTCTTTGAATGGCTGCTCTTCTTGTCTGTTCTACCACTGCCTTTGCTTGCACTGGACTCTTTTCCCTCAGATTTAGATACCCTCACCTTCTTTTCCTTCCTACAGTCATTCTCACTAAACTCCTCCTTCACTGCAATGGAACGATCTGGAAGGGAACCCATATGAATTTCAGGATATTCCTTCAATTTTCTCTTTTTTGGTCTATCTCTAGAAACATTACCCATGTCTATAGATCCATTGTCTCTACAAACTTCATCTTTTACTTTGGTAAGAGTAGCAGCCTCTATCCTGTCCTTAATTCGATCTTTTCCTGCTTCAGCAGTCCGAAAACCACTACTTGAGCTAGGACCAATCTCGCCATCTGGTCTGTGGTGATCTGATGCCCATTCTTCATCAGTCATACGTCTACCATTGCTCTTGATTTTCTTGGGTGGTCTAGTAGTATCTGGATCAACGTCCCTTCTGCTCTTAATCTTTAAATTGTTGATATGACCTGTTTTGCATGTTTATCAAAGTGTGTCTAAGATTAAGCAGATCAAGAAAATTTTAAAGGCACAAACAAATCCATGCGTCAAATAAAATACCTCCATCTGAGGAACCTAAAACTTTTTGCTTCTCTTTGTACTTGTGCTTCCGTTTCTCCACTGCCAAGTCACTGGAATTGCTCAGCTGCTGAAAATTAGGCTCGTTCAGGGGAGAAGATTGGTTAACATCATTCAAGCTTTTACTCTTCAGTGATGCCTGTATGTTCTTCTTCATAGAGTTTGGCAGCAGAATAGAACCATCTTTATCACTTGCCTTTGACAATTCTTTCAATCCATTTTTTTTCTTCCCGCTGCCAGGCATGGCGTGCAAACCAAAATTTTGGGGGTTCTGATCAGGGTGCCGAAAATCAGCTTGTGCAACGCCTTCCATAAAGCCACCAGGATTATTGGGAGGATTATTTTGACTCCCAAGGGCAGGAACTTGGTACTGTGCAATTAGAGCTTTTGTCTTGTCTGTTGTTTCCTCCTCCGTTACACTACAACGGTTCATCCCAGGCCTGCATTTGAATCTAGAGATCAGCTTCACATAAAGAAAGAAAGATTGAAACTACCAGCCACCGAATTTTATAACTAACATACATCAATGTACCACTCTAGGGGTATGATTGATATACCATGTAATAGAATGAACATATGATAGGTAGCAAACGCCTAGAAAGGAACTTACAGCCAATTAAGCATGCTACATAGCCACTTTTCTGGTAAATTGTCGGGGGTTGTACCATGCGGAAGAAGCCGCCATTTTAGACACTTGTCACACTGCACCCAATAGTCTTCCATTAATGCAGGAGCCCCTGTTGCAGGACCTGCATCAGAAATGGGTCCGTTTCCAGGGCGTTGAGCTATATTTGAAGCTGTTACAGGATGTGAATCAACTGTCTTGCCATTTGGTTTCTCTCTTGATGAAATGTTAACTGCACATGTGCTTTTTGCAACAGCATCAGGCTCCTTAAGCTTATCTTCAGAAGGCAATTGCAATGAATCAGTTTGGTTCTCTTCTTCTTCATCCCCAAAGAAATCTCTATATGTATCCCTGCTTTTATCAAGATCCTTTCTGAAGTTTTCTGACTCACTATTGGATGTAAGCTTGTTCACGTGAGTACCCTTCACTTTGGGCAACGAAGAAGAACCAACCCTTGAGCTTTCTTTTGGAAAGTCTGTAACCAGGGTCTTTGGAATTTCTTTTGATTTCCATTTTTCGCCAAGTAAGGGCTGCTCCTTCCCAGAAAGTAATCTCATATCATCTACCTCATGGGCTATACCATTCTGACTGACCCTTTGCTTTGAGTGGTCCACAACTTCAGTACTTAAAGATTTCCTCCCTTTAGATACATTTGAGTCGGCTTTTACTGATTCACTACCTTTCTCTCCTTTGTGATGGCCATCCTTCTTTAAATGTACCGAAACATTATTGTTAGAACTTACTTTTCTATCTCCCTGAACCTTTCCAGCCAAACTGGCTTTTCGCTTTTCAACCCAGTTTTGCTCTTGGTTGGATGTTGGCTCCATAGGCTCATCTTCTGGTTGACAAGGGAAGACTTTATCCCTTCCAGCATTCTTATCTGCTTCTTTACTCTTTCTCACATCATTGACAGAAGAGTATGAATTGGATAGAAGTGGGAGCTTCAAGGTTTTAGAAACAAGCTCCTCACAAGCAAATGTATCAACATCTTGGTCCTTGTTTGCCAGAAGCCCAATTCCATCCTTATTGATCCCACTTTTTGATTCTGCTGAAAAATCATTTCTTTCAACTGATTTGGTTTTCCTTGCCCCAGACACTTTTCCACCACCCGTATTTGCTCCATTCACTAGGAACCCAGATCTTTCCAAACCATCCCTTGGAAGAGATCTAACTTCTTTTGCAACCTTATCCTTTTCAGTTAAATAAATTAGATCCTCAGGAAGAGGTGATAAAAGCATACCCTCATACACCGGACAGGATGTCATAATCTGCTCCAGACCGTCATCCAAAAGAATATTTTAGTTAATGCACATTATGTTCAAATAAGATAAACAACTAAAAATCAGGGAGATGATTCACCTGGAGAATACTAGTGGGAGATTCAAATGGGGCATCTTGAGGTTCATGAGATATTCCTTCACTATCTGAAGAATCATCTAGTGAGGAAGATGGTGTCCCGTCAAGGCCAAGCCCACTGTAGATATCATTTTTTCGTGTCGACAAGTTATCCGAGCCCACCCTAAGCCGTACCTTGAGAGTTTTCTGGTCCGATAATTTAATAGGTCTCTTTGTTGCGGATTCCTGTTCAGGAGGATACTGGTCAGCTTGATTATATGAAACACTCACGTCTTGTTTGACTGGAATGTTTGCTGATGGTGCCTTTGGTGCAACGAGTGAAATGGAACTGGCAGAAGCAGTTCCAAGTCCCACAGACTGAGATACAGCATAACAACTTGAATTGTTACGATGGCCACCCTGTGTGGTAAATACAAACAAATGCCCTCAAGTAAACAAAATATTCAGAAATATATAAGGAATGGAAATAACAAATAGGAACTACTATCCTCAATAAGTTGATACCTCGAGTTTTAAACTGTTGGGAGATTTGGGTAAGCCATAATTCTGACTTTTTGCTGGAGTCCTCGGATGAGACCACACTGGAGACCGCTGATAACTAGGTAAAAATGAGCCATACCCACCAAACTTTGCCCCTGTTACAGTGAAAATATGACAGTTCATTATTACAGAGAATAAACTCCAATTTAATGCATCGGTTAAACATAATAGAACATACAATTCCATTTTCTTGACTTACCTAGATTCTCTGCAGACACCACCCCACCTTCAAAATCTTTCTGAAAGTGTCCCAAAACATCCTGAATTTTATCATCCTAATGCCAAGCAGAGCAAACATGTAGTTAATTACAAAGCTCATTAAAAAGACAGAAAGTGATAACAACGGCCAGAACAATACTGTAATACTTCCATAACAGTTCTGATGAGATTTAGGCATCTTTAAGATTTGAGATAATACATAGTTCAGCTATCTACTATTAATACCCCAAAACAATAACAAATCAGGAACCTACCACCATTCTCAATTTCAAATTCAGAAAGTTTAATGCAGAGCACTTTCGGTCGTATCATAGATAATTTCAACATTCGAATTGTGCAATCCCACATAACTCATAACTACATAAGACGCGCTACAAACCCATAATACTCGAGTCACATTATTATGCCGCCGTAAACTTTTACCATAACCAGTCACCTGTGCGTAAACATTTCCATAAACCACCTCCAATAACAGTTTCATACCCTCCCAATAACAAGTCAAAGCGGAATAATTCCTCGCGTTGTAGAGTGGACGATTCTCAAGCTAAACACCGCAATTACCTTACATTAACCAAAGCCTGAGCAACAAAGTCCTAAACTACATCTTCTACTCTCGAATCATGAATCCAATCACACACTTCAGTGCCCTTTAAGTTTTCAAATTACAAACATTTAGAATCCAGAATTCAATCAAAGACCTCAGCTTGGATCTGGTCAACCCCCAGAAATTCAAAACCAAAATTCATACTCGTAGTAATAATATGCAGCTAACAAAGACTATTCATATAAATTCTGTAAACGATTTTATATATATAGAGTTATATAAAGCTTACGATGTAAGCGAGAGCAACGTCGGGGTCGATATTGGGATCGTATTCATTGATTTGAGAAGAACACGCCTCGCCTTCTTCAAGCTCGGAATCGTCCATCTCTCTCCCAGCTCCGAACCCTAACCCTAGCCCCTTCCTCGCATCCCTACTCCCCACAGAAATCATCCACACCCCAACCTACCTACTTCTCTCTCAATTAAAAACACGAAGCTCCCTCCGATCCATTTCACCGGAAATTCCCCCGATCAGTCAAATTCAGATTCCGATCACGCCGCCGCCGCCGAATCAATCTCCCCCCAGCTCAATTCAGAACCGCCACCTCAATTGCTCCCAAAATCACAAAACCAAAAACAAAAAGAAAAAAAATCAAAATCGAAGTGAATAGTTTTCTGAAAACCGCGAACAATTACGCGGGGTTTTTATTTTTTTGGACAAAAGTTCGAGAGAAATTTGTGTGTTGCTTTGAAATTGATTGAGCAGGAGTCTCTCTTTCTTTCTCTCTCTCTGGTTTTTGGTGTTTACAGCAGCTTGTTTTCTTTATTTTTTTTTTTTTTTCCTTTCTGTTCAAGCAAAATATTAAAATATTAGTTATTTATAATTTATGTGTCCAAATGAGATTAGGAGGAAGGAGCAGGGATCTCATTTACCCCAAAAAAAAAAAAAAAGAGCAGGATCTGACCAGAGGTGGGATTCACCGTTTTCAGTTATGGTTATGCATTTGCTTGTATTTCTGTTTTTGCCCCGTCCTTTGCTTTCTTTGTAGACATGTATTGTCCGGAAGGAGGAAGAAATTGGCCTGTATCAGATGCTGTGCGACGCGTGTCTTGCACTCTTTTTAAGTCGGAGACACTAAAATTAAGAAATTGTATATGATATGCATGATTAGAGTTTTTTTTTCTTAGTGTCACAATAACAAAGTGATCCATGTGTACTGTGATACGGTTTTTTTTTTTTCCTTCGTTTGTAAACCGCCTTAAAATCTCATCTAACATTGAGTCTAATATATATTATTGGCATGATTGGAATTTCAAACTTTAGATACTCATTAATAAATAATGTTTCATTCATCGTAATTTAAACTCTTTATTTTTTTTACACTGATTCTAGCTTTTCGATTTGCACGTTAAAGTTTTGGCATGTTTTATTACTTTTTTAGCACAACGTTAATGGAGTGTTTGTCAATAAATTCTTAAAACAAACATCAAACAACAATGAGTATAAGATCATCAATAAATAATTAAGTTAACGTTTATTACCTTGTATGTGCAAGATCTAGTATCGCTATAGGTAATAAAATATCCACACATAAGGATTTAGTTTGAAAGCATACCTTCTTTTGATGTCATTTATAATAAATGTTGAACTCTACAATATGATAAGAAATTACTTTATCTAAAACGGTTATGCTAGAAGAATATACCATGATCAAACAAAACGCACATTGAACATATAAAACACAAAATAAACATAAATTTTACTACAACCAAATATGAATGCAATCATACAATGAATTAGAAAAAAATTACAAATACCATAGGTATTACTACAAAGTGAATTAATATTACAGAGCACATGCAACTCTAGAGAGTTACAACTTACAAGTCTATCTTTCAAATTAAATAGTTTACTTGATCAAGTTATGCTCGCTCTTAAACAATTTTTTTTTTTTAAAAGGGGTTTGGAACCCAGCTTAATTGGAAGGCTCAGCTCCACCCCGTTATTATTATTAATATAAGAATGATGATTGTACAGCGAGAGGGACATGTTACCTACACCTCGAGTACTAGTATAAGAATCCTTATAGAGTACATCATGGATAATCATAGGAGTCTCATCTAACCAATAATCATCTAAGTAAAAGATACTAGCAAGATGTGCCAATTTATGGGCAACACCATTTGCTTCACGAAAAATAGGTTGTAAAGAAAAATAAGTAATAACACTCAAATATGCCTTGCAATCTTCAACTATACAACCTACCTCATAGAAGTCCTCCATGCTTCCATTTAGGGCAGTAATCACAGCAGCACAATCAGTCTCAACGTCGACATCAACCATACCTTGGTGAATAAGTAATCACCGCAGCAAAATAAGTCTTAAACAATATTTTTATTAAAATAGTGAGTCGTAGCCAGTTCATTCCTCATTCAATTTAACTAAACATAATAAATTATAATTTGAAGCAATTGACCTTTTGAAAGCACTTATGTTTCCTGTATTTCAGACTTTGGTAGAGGATGAACCTCATTGGCTATTCAAAGTACTTATATCCAATGTAAATATATCAATTGCTTAATAAATACAATTTTATTTTCTCAAAAAAAAAACTATAAACTAATCTCATTTTTTGAATGAATCATTACAATGAAGAGGTTCGGTTAAAGTTAATTACTATTATTATTATTATTCAGAATTATTATTTTTTGGAGGAATTATTTTGCCGTCCTGCTATATTTGCAGCAGCTCTGTCACATGTACAAGTGGAAGTGTGGTTGAGGACTCCTGGAAAGCGCGTGGGGGACAAAACCTTTCTGTTACTCCACTTGTCAGTTAGCGAATCCAGCATGTTCTTTATTTATACCCAAAACATGTATTTCATTTTCTCCACGATATATTTACTTATTTTGAACTTGGAAGACAACAAAACAAAATCTGGAAGAAAAATGAAACTGATTAGGGTTCAACTCACCAAAGATTCTTCGCAGGATTGTGAAATCAGCGGAATCGAACTATAGAAATCAAATTTAACTATTGAAATTACTTTCTTAACTGTTATTTCAACTTTTATTTCTCTTAATTTATCTGAAAGACTTTGATTGTTTAATTTTATTTTTACTTCTTATACTATCTTTAATGGTTATGTCATTTGTGAGATGGACACTCCAATAATTACTTTTGACAGGTTATTTTTCTCCAACCCTTATGTCAAATCTAACGTGAAAATAAAATATTCACTTGATCTGTCAAATTTGACAGAGGAACCTCATATGTCTTTTATTTTTTTATTGTTTCTCTCACCTTCTCCCTCTTTCCTTCTCTTCTCTCTCTCACTCTTCTTACCCACAAATAGAATATAATATATTAAAATAACAAACAATTTTAACATATTAGGTGGAGTAAGATTAGCAACAAAATGAACGTTGCCATGTCACATGTCAAATTAGAATTTGACACAAATTAAAAGAATATCCATTGGAGATGCTTTTATAAGTTATAAGAGATTATTTACAGAAGATTATTTCTATAACATCGTTTCTTTGATCCGTAAAAGAGATTTGAGAACAAAAGAATCTTATGTGTGCACTTGGTGAAAATAATTTCCGAAGCGATAAAAAAAAAAAAGGAAAGTAAATCTCTCCATCCTCCTCAAAACATTTACCCAGCGTTTGGGCAGAAACAGAAACAAAGAGGGAGTCGTGTTTGGTGAAGAAACAAAAGTCAGAGGTTGACCCACGTGCTTATTTAATTTTAAGACAAAAACTGTACGTGGCATGCTTTTCCCTTTGTGTGGTTATGCGTGTCTTGAATTTTCTATGTTGTGTTTTTAGGCTTTTAGACAAACAATGTCTCAACGCGCTTGGCGTGCCGTCAAAATCTTGGTTAATTTCTTCTCTTTTTTACTGTACAAGCAAGAGAGCCTGAATCTGAATAATTTCTCTTTATTACCAAGATGGATAAAAGCAGTAAATGAGATTCATGGTGCATTGCCATGAAGGTTGTTGAGCAAGATTATATGTTCAATTAATTTAAACGGATACATGCATGCATTTTATTAAATGCATTTAGTTTTAATGCAATTAATGTTTAATACGGTCATTGACAAATTTCGGATAGAATTTAAAATAGAGATATTCAAACTTAAAATTTTAGAGCAACTCCAATAACTTTCCATATATTTTTATTTTTCTCTATTTTAGGAAAAATAAGCCTTTTTTGCTCAAATTCTCTATAACCATCCTCATTTTAGGGATAGTGAGGAAATAGAATATCAAATTCCCTAAGTTTACAGCAATCTCTAAAATTTTAAGGAAGAATTATGGACATTTTAGAGATTACTGTAAAATTTTAAAGAATAATTATAGAGATTTTAGAGATTGTTGTAAAATAGAGAATCTGTTGGAGTTAGAGAAGAAAAATTGTTTAAAGTTTTGATTTTTACTTCCTTATATTATGAAATTTTATTTTCTCCTCTCTAAATTTGTTGTAAATTTAGGGAATTTGATTTTCTCTTTCCTCACTATCCCTAAAATTGGGATAGTTATAGAGAATCTGTTGGAGCAAAAAATGCTCATTTTTCCCTAAAATATAGAAAAATCACTATTGGAGTTACTAACAGATAATGTAGAGAAAAATGCTTGTATTGAACTAACCAACAACTTAATGACTTGATACCGTGCTTAGTTTGCTTTTTGTAATGAAAAACATTTGGTTGTTGAAGAGTACAAAAAAGGAAAGACATTGAAAATGACCGCGTCCTCCACATCTTGTGGATTACTTTTTCATATATTGAGCTTATCCGGTAAGATAATCTTTTTAAAAGAACATATAAATATTAAAGACAAAGTAACAGAGAGTCCTTATATAGCTCTGAGCTGTTCAAATACTCCAATCCTCTACACTATGTTAAATACTTTAATTTTTCCTTCAAAAAATTTCTTCCAATTCTATTCCATAAAATCGATTAGCTAGCTAAGCAGCAAATTAATTAGCTTTATGAGACATTAACAGTTGTTTGAAATTAAGAGAAAGTCTTTGATATGATGGTTTCGTCACGGATGAGGTCCGCTTCACCAATTAAGTTGAAAGACACCGGATCTTAAAAACATTTGGTGTATTTATGAAATGAACAAAACTAACGATTATATACTTTGAACTTTACCCATAAATAGTGAGATGCTTTGACAAATATCTGATAACCCTCAGATCATTTCACTAAAAAGATCCACTCCCAGAACAGAAAAAAGGTAGTAAGAAGAATGTGAATCATGAGATACACGAGAGACGTGAAGTGCCCATCATGATATCATTGATATGCAGCGTGTGCTGTTTCAGTATGTACAGCAGCACTAGAGATTTAAGACATCCAATATTATGTGGACTTGTTCATCCATCCAAACAATATAACATAAAAGAGCTCCAAAAGATTAAAGACAATGATCTTATTGGAACTAAATGGGTTTGTTAATGTGAACCCATAAACATTCAAATTCATTGTGAGCATGGGAGACAATAATGATTCTAATTCCCGTTTTATTCGTGGGTTTAGTTGGAAATAAATTTGGATCAAGTCCGTCATGCCTTGTTTTTGGTAATTAATCAATAATAATGGGGACCTACTAGCATTGTGGAAGTGGAATATACTCTCTGGCTCTCTGCAAATTATGACAAGCATATGCTTAGATTTGTGCTGTATTATCTTGTCATATTAGTATTTAAATGAGAAAATGGTAGTAACTTTGTCAGTAACTGACAATAAAAAACTATACTCAATCACGATTGATGTAAATTCAATAAACTTAATTTCAGATTAATTATTTTCATAGTTGAGTTTATATCTAAAAGGGTGCGTCTATTGTTACCCCACAATTTCTTAGTTCACCCTACAAACATTTATATTATTGAAAAACTATATTACTCAAGTGTAAAATAACTACTAAGTACATTAATTTTCTAAAATCCAAATTTTTAAAGAAAAATACATAAATAACCAATGAATTAAATAGAAAGATTACTTAATTCTCATTGGATAACATTAATCTTCATCTTCTCCACCTAAATTTACATTTATTACTATTTTTTTTGCCTTTTGTTACTTTTCATCATGAATTTGTTATTTAATTCACAAAATCACTAGTGTTAACTACATAAAAATTTTTGCAATACCTTTTGTGAATGCCGAAAGTCAAAACTTTAAACACGAAAGAAAAATCTGAATATCTTCCTCATTGCTCAGAGTTGTTAACTAACTAATCTTTTGACATAAATTGAAATAGATGAACATTGAAGCAGAAAGAAAGAAAAAAGTAAATTAGATTATAATTTTGTTAGAAAACTTTAATATATAATAGTTTTTTATATTTGTATAAATAAACGCAAGATTTTCATTAAAAAAAATCTCTTTTAATTGGATATGTCATATAAGGATGTTTTTGGAAATAGAAATAGGTTACATAAGTAAATTTAATAATTAAAATTAAAATGTAGGGTGTAGAGCAAGTAGGGTGAACAAAGAAAATTATAGGGTGGAAATAGCCGCACCCTATCTAAAAATAATCAAGCATAATTTTCTTAGTCAATTACATTATTGTTAGGTAAGATTTAACACTTGTCAATTAACTCCTTCATTTCAAATTTTACTTTTTTACGGTGTACAAAACGCTATAATGATGTAAAAGATGTGCCCTTTTACTGTCCCAAGAATGTAAAACAGCAAACAATCTCTTGGTGAAAAAGCGGGGCAGATCCAATGGTGACCACTTGTCAAGGTATGTCTCTCCAACAACACCTTGATGGGAGTCTATCTTGATAAATAAAAAGAAACAGTCACAGTCTCTGAATGACCGTTGATGTGAATCAAATTGTAACGATAATTTTAAAATAAGTACAACAGCCAACATGTGCTATGTACATCTCCGAAATGGAAATCATAGGAAAATACGGTTATGATTCAATGAGATTGTAGATCCAAGTCCAAAAAGAATAAAAATAAAGATTTTGATTCTAAGAGTGACCCCTGCATCTTTGATCGAATAATGGTACAAGTATGGGAAGACCAAGTCTCTATCTTCTATCATTCTTTGAATTTTTTTTTCTCATTTTTTATGATTATTCCCGTCTCTTTTTCTCTTAATGGTACATTCTACTATAAAAAAGGCTTTCATTCACAGTCGACTACAGTAGAAGAAGTGATCCATAATTTTACTTCTACTTTTTTTTTAAAAAAAGAATTTGACTTTCTTGTATTGAGGAGGAACTACTTGGAAGATCCTTCAAACTGATCTCGCAGCAACTCATACTTCCTAAGCTCGGCCGTAGAGAGCGAGGGAGATAGCTCCCTTAAAACCTAAGATGTTCGGGACAAAAGCAGTCAGATGATGAACCCAGGAATTGGATCTAGAGCAATTCTTTGACTTGTAAAATCTCATTAGTACTCATGATTAGTTACTCAGTCTCAAACACGGTGAAGAAAGCGATTGTCGTACCTTGAAAAAATCATCATACTCGACAACAACAGAGTCAGGTTGGTCCTCCATGGAAGAAGATTCTGAGCCTGAACTCAAAACCTACACGAATGCCAAAAATCACGTCAGGACATCCTTTTATCCCTATAACTTATGAATCATGTGTCCTTTATAAAATCCAGGATATTGTTGAGAATGCAACTTCTGCAACTAGTATTCTAAGTGTCGCACCTCAATTTGTAAAATAATGGGTTTCTCCATTACCGTATAATTGATTGTCTACTAGATACTCCAATATTAACAGAACTAAGCCATTCTCTTTGCTTTACCAATCAGTTAAGCTCCACTCACCAATGCATTTCCTATTTCTCAACTATTTTTGAAGACCTCAAAATCAATCCACATCCTTTATCAAGAATCAACTGCCCCTCTACACCCTGAACATATTGGACAACGTACACCAATACTTTTAGTTCTATCAAAACCAAGCATAAGCTCTGGTGTTGACTAAACTCACCTTACGCTTAGCTGCACTAAACCAAGCATCCGCACACAAGGCATACATGTCTGCACCAGTGAAGGTTGGGGGACATTTCTTCGCTATTGCATAAAGTGAAACATCTTGATGTAACTTAAACTTTCGGGTAAGAGCTTTGAGAACCCTATTTAAAAAAAAAAAAAAAAAAATTCTCATCATACTGATGACAAAATTATTCAATGAAGTACTTGTGTATTACAATATTATGAAATGGAAATGGTGAGAAAACCAACCGTTCTCTGTAAGATGGATCAGAGACAACTCCAACGTAAAGCAACTTATCAAATCGGCCAGGTCGTAGAAGTGCTGGGTCAATTAGATCCGGTCTGTTACTTGCTCCAATTATAAACAAGTCCTAAATTAAACCAAAGAAAAAACACAAGGTTTTTCTGTCTTAGTTAGGGGATAAGACAATATCCGGTGGATATTGATAAAAAGAAAAATAAAAATTCAAGCAAAAAAGACAGAGCAAAGGACCTGACTCGAATCATTTAGGCCATCAATCTCTGCAAGCATCTAGCAGAACAGAAAGTCATCACAGTCAGAAATTATCAAAGGAATTAATGCAGATTCTCCTAGTCATAAAAAAGGATGCTTCACCTGAGAAACCACTCTGTCCATAACACCCCCAGAATCCCCAGATGCACCTCGGGCTGGAGCAAGAGAATCAAGTTCATCAAAAAATATAACACATGGGCGTGCTGATCTGGCCTGCAAAGCATGTGCAATACTGCTCTAGTGTGAGCTGAAACAGATGTTCTGAAATTCAAGTAGATCAAAAATAATATAAACTTCTTCCAAAGGGCTACTGATCAAGCTGGAATATTTTACCTTCTGGAAAATGTCTCTGATATTCTTTTCTGACTCTCCTATGTACATATTAATTAGTTCAGGTCCTTTTACACTGAGAAAATTCAGGGAGCACTCAGTTGCAACAGCTTTTGCCAGTAGAGTCTGAGGTTTGAAGTAAGAAAAACAAATATGGTTTAACAAATCCCTTGGGGAAAATGAGAGGGCAAATAAGAAGTCCTTAAAAGAATAACTGTAACTTACTTTCCCTGTTCCAGGAGGACCATACAGAAGAACACCAGAACGCTTTCGTAAGCCAGATGAAAACAAGTCCTTGTGCAGAAGAGGTAACTAGAAAAAACAACAAAGAAGAATTGATGACAAATCCTTCCAACTTTCAAATTGCTGGAATCGTGCTAATGGACGACAGGTAAAAAATATACATACAAAGGAAACCTACCTGAACAGTATCCAGGATTGATTTCTTCACATCCTCAAGACCACCAACATCTTCCCATTTCACATTAGGAACCTACAGAAAATATGACTTAAATTGCATTGATACATTGGATGTTTTATAAAACTACTACTTCCATGCATGTTGCAATATAAAACTCATTCTTTTGCCCCACAAAAGAGGACACACTTGGACATCAACCTATACAGACAGCTACAGCTTAATAGGAAAGAACAATATATCATTCCACCAAATTAGTCTCGTCGCCCAATTACCTTTGGAGTACCGAGGGCTGATGCATTCCTTTTCTTTGATCTTTCCAATGCTTTTGTCAAGCTTTCTTTCCCGAGAATCGGAGATGCAACTTCTGAGGACTTACTGTCTGATTCAACATTATTTGTGAGAGAAGCATCTGATTCTTCAGGCTTCACCGTGTCAATCTGAGCATTGCCTTTGGGAATCAAGTTTGCACCAGCATCAGCAACCAATGCACAGATATCTCTAGGCATGAAACCAGATGTCTGCGCAACTATATCCTTTATAAGATCCTCCGAATCAGTCTGCAAAAGAACAAATCTGATCCTTCAAAGTCCCAAGATGATCAAAAGAAACTACAACTAATACCATATAGAATACAGAAGCGTATAGAACTTGTTTATGGACTTCAAGATTCACATTAAGCTTAAATTTGAAAGTGACAGACGGAGAGCTTTAGCATTTGACAACACTGCCTTAGGCATTACATATAAAAGTGCTACCCGAAGACATATTTAAGCAATGTCAATGCTTGGTGCGACCATGATAAATTCTTACCATGTAAGAGAATGTGGCAAACCATCAAATTAGCTAGGGGAGACTGGTGGATATAACAATTGTTTTGGTCATATCCAACCATCTAAAGCCAGGGGGAAAAAGTATTAAAGTAACAGAATCATGGTATCATCAAGGGAGATCTCGACTGAAAACTACAATAATTACACCCTATTAATTGGGCTCTAGTGCTGAAGAGAGGCTCAGATGTGAACAGGTTAGATAAAAAACTATTGTTGGCCCACAACCTAGCAGCTTAGGCTTTTGAAATTAATACTAAATTAATAAAACTTATACATCATAGTTAATCTATATTAGAAATCACACATAAAAGGTATAGAGATAAAAAAAAAAAAAATTGCACACATACATTAGAAAGGAATTCAGAAGCCTTCTGCAAAGACTGTGAGACCATTTTAACCCTTTGTTCTTCAGTCAAAGGACCCATACTTATTTCATGGCTAAAGCAACGTCTAATAGTTGGCGGTAGACCTTCTGAACTGTCAGCAGCTGCAATTAACAGCACTTGATGCCTACCTATCTTCCCAGAATCCTGCACGTGGTGTAGTATACTTAGGTTGTTCAGATTCAAAAACAAAAAACAACATAGCAATCAACAAAAGAAGAGAAGTCACACACAAGAAAAAAAAGTGAGGATTAAAATTTACATCAACTAATGATCATTTCTGAGAATCAAAATTAATTAATCATACATAAAAATAACCCAAAACATGAAATATGGCACTAAAACCATGTACTTACAACATGACCATTTTGTTTTTGTTCAGAATCAATGTATCCATAATCAGAGATTGGCTCAGTGAATTCCCTTATAAGTGATGCAACTTCAGAAGTGATGCCAACTTGATCATTTGGTGAACCTTCGTGCAAATTCCGGAAAACATCAAAATGGCGGAGAAGAAGTATAGTTGGTGAGTATCTGACAGAAGAACAATGCACAAGAACGATGTGGGACAACAATAAAAAGTAGGAAACTTCAACAAAATTGATAGATTGAACGATATAGCAGATATATTTCTCCCATCAAATGATATAATGGTTGAATGAAAAAATAAGGATAGGGTAGCATGGACTGTTTTCTCATATAACTTGGAAGAAAAGATGTATAGGTAATTATTGAAACAGTAGGTGACAATAACTGCAGCTGTCTTATCAAACATATATCATAACAATGCAGCAACGTAACAGAGAAAATTTGGGACCTCTATCATGTATCATACTCTGAAAAATGTACTGCTTTACCTTTGAGCTGCATTCAAGGTTTGGGCTAGTGCAACAGACATCTTTTTTTCAGATGATGTCGTCAGATTATGACAGCTATATTCAACTACATGCAGGCCCAATCGACGAGCGATGTATCTAACAACTGTTCTCTTCCCACATCCTGCATGAAGCATCAAAATCAATGATTCTAAACTCATGTGCGCATGAAACATATAACTTAGCACTCATCCTGTTCTTGGTAATTGTTCTTTTCCGTAACTGGCCATAGGTTTAAAAAACAATATTACATATCGAATGTTTACTTCCAAGGGATCTTGTTAAAGAGTAGAGACCTTGCCAACTTATAAAAAAAATTGCAACCATCAAATGCTAATGACAAAAGAAAAGCCCAAATATACCTGCCAATCCATACAACAGAACAGAAAATCTGAATTTTGAAGATAGTGCTGAGGGGCACAGAAGAGGTGTAAGTATGGAGGCCAATATTTTCACTGTGTCCCCTTGCAAGGGTGTGAAACCTTTTTGTCCAGTAATCAATAAATCAGGGGGCACAGCAGAAGAGACACTTCCTCCAAGCACAAGGGCAGTTTGAGAACGGTTAACTCGGAGAATTGGTTCGTCCAAAGGTTCCATAGCCACAACCTAAGAAGAGAAATTACCTGGTGATTGTCATTATAACATCAGTTGAGTAGAAATGCAACCAATGAAAAGTACTCAGAATTTACCTTGAAATAGATAGTGTTATCAACCCCATTTTCCAAACTTTGGTTGCAAGGAATGCAAATCGTTGACTTGCAATTCCATTTTATACAAATACTGAAAACATCACCTCTTGCTAGATACCTATCAACTTCAAAGTAGCTATGTAGTGCCAAATCTATCATTTCTTGACGATCTTCATGTTCGAAAGCCGAATTTCCTCTAAGAGAGTCAAGACTACCACATTCTGGTATCCTCACAAAGGAAGCCCTCAAGTGCGAAGCATATCTTGGCAACTCCGACGGAGGTTGTATTCCAATCACAGAAGCCCCAACGCCTTTCCCACTCACCTCATCGTCCACTCTATCCCCGAAATAAGATGCCAACGCCGCTTCCCCTCCATGGACAAGCGATTTCAAGCACAATGTATGCAAGTCAATGTTAAATGCCAACAGAGGTGATATATAGGCAACTTCCCGGTCTAACAACATGTGGCCATTTTTAGGGAGAGTGCAACAAGGCAGAATAAGCATTGCGTCGGAAGATTGGGCAGCAGATAGTTCAGTGTTCTCGGAGCGGTCCGGAGGATCCACAACAATGGCCTGAGCAATTCTTTCTATTTTTGTCTCCATATTCTTCACAAGCACCTTGTGTATTCAAATCAAGGCAAACCAGAAAAAAAAGAAGAAGATCAATTACGAGTTCCAGAGCATAATATCAACGCTAAAATTGAAGTGTTTAAAGAAATCTCAGTTCCTACTACAATTGAAATTCGATAACTTTAGCTGTGTAAAATGAATTCTCTACACTAAATTCTTAGACTTTCCGTAATTTTCTGAGCAACCAAAACCAATGAAAGAAAGTTAAGCAAAGAGAAACAGTATATGTGAATCTTAATACCAGGGAGCCGGAGGTGATGCAGAGGCATTTGAGGAGAGAAGTGGAGAGGCCGACGAGAGCAGAATCGTCGAGAGAAGCCAACTTGGGGCTCCGACCGATGGAGAATCGGAGAATTCCCGGCGGCAGCAACTGCAAACTAGTAGACACGTCATCAGCCGCGGCGGCGGAGAGTCGGTGATCGTCGTCGGAAGTGAGTGCTGCCGGCGGGGAAGTGAGTACGGATTTGATGAGAGTTTTGGTGGAAGTGAGTACCAGTGGCTTCCTCCTCCCCACCATTGGAAACTACTGAGCTCTCTCTCTCTGTCTTTCTATGTAAGAAGTTCAATTTGAGTTGTTACATAATAGTATTTATATGAAGGCAGAGAAGAGAGAGAGAGAGCGAGAGAGAGGTGGGTTTGGATGAGAGTGAGAAATGTGAGATCGCATTTCGATGAAGCAAGTTGATGATGCTTCTGAGTTGGTTACTTGAGAGACTTGGGAGTGGTGCAAGTCCCACATCCGAAAAAAGAGTTGGAACAGAAAAAAACAAGACGTTGAAGAAAAAAAGAAAAAAGAAAAGAATGGAGATGCGGGGTATCGATCCCCGTACCTCTCGCATGCTAAGCGAGCGCTCTACCATCTGAGCTACATCCCCAAGTTGATGATGTTGTTTTTGTAAATACTAAATTGGTATGACTTAGAGTACTAAAAAAATGCCCACCCTAAAAAAAAAAAAAAACAAAACAAAATTCTCTAGTTAGCTATGTGGGATAAGGTCGGTTTTAGAACATTGATTCACACTTTGGAAAAAAATTAGAAGTATTGCACATAACCAAAGTGATTGAGTATTTTAAGCCGCATGTTTTATAGTGTTTCAGAGTATTGAAACTTTAAAGTACTGTAAAAAATGTTATTTTACGATTACAAAAGTCATTTTCATCAACTTCCTTTCATAGGAAACAGGTACCACTTGATGACGCGGAAGTTTTGTGACTACCAACCCAACCGTTTAGTGTTGGATGACCGAGCCAAGTTATTTGGAAGGGTGTTGAGTTGGAAGATAGACGACCCAAGATCCATGCATGCTGTAAAGTGTAGACTGTCAATAAACCAGGTTGCACGATCGAGCAGCTCTTCAACTAAACTCAACTTCATAGCTAGCTAGCCCTCTACATAGGGCAGTGGTGGAATCAAATATTAATGACCTTTTTCAATAACTAGAAAATGTTTGCTTTATCTCTCTCCGAATATCCCTTCAACTAATAGAAGCAGCCAGGGAGAAACAAAATGAACAAAGTTACCAATGACTGAACAGTATATATCTAATAACTTCGAGCTCCATCGTCCATGATTATGCATTCAGATTGAAAAATAGATGACAAATGAGATTGAGAGAGTGATAATATATAAACTATATATTGATATCTGATCGAGCTTAATTTCCACATTTTTATTAACAGATCCACAAAACCAATAAGCTAGCTATAGCAGTTATAACTGTTATATGACCTGGTGTAGGGCATTAAGGTGGAATAAGAATAGCGTTGACGGAGTTGGATAACCTAAGGTCCATGCTTTCGGAGACAGCCTTACAACAGTGTAGGTGTTTTTTGAATCACTTCCGCTGTATTTGGCAAGCTCATTGGTTTCGAAGCTGCGAGAAAAGTGCTCATATATATGATGTGCGCTCTGATCCTCCAGTTCTCCCCGAAGCTGCAGGCTGCTGCATCTACCCTTGCCCTTCAGCTAACCTCAACCCCATAGCCATCAATATAGGCCTGCTTAATTGTGCATTCAAAATATTAATGACCGTTTTCAATAACACTAAAGAAAAACATGTTTAATATCTCTTACATTAATGTTATCTCTTACAATTTTAGCTAGGCTTTCGTTTTCAACGTAAACTGCTTTCGTTTTCAACGTAAACTGCTTTCGTTTACCTTCATCTTTTTCGACCATTACAGAATGAAGATCAAAGGAAGATCCGTGGCACCACACCAGGGTTGAAATTTTGAACCAGGTTAACGAGGCTGGATATTGACAAATTTAAATTTTTTGGTAGTACAAACTCCAAGAGGAAGTTTGATTTCATGAGTTTCCCCTCTTGAAAATAAGATCCCGCATCCGAAAAGTATGCGTGTGTCAAATACTTTTTTTCTTTTTTGATGATAAAAGGTCTTACAAAACGAAAGGAAAACCTCTAGAAACTCCCTCTCCCAGCTGATCCAATTGGAACGCTGGGGACACCGAAAGGGGTAGACAAAAAAACCAAACTTTAGAATTGTGGAACTTATAGGCTAAAGACACTAAATGATCTGCAAGGAAATTAGCTTCTCTAAAGCTATGTCTGAATATTATGGCTTGAAATTTGTGAGCTAAAAGTCTAATATCTCTCACAAGAAGCCAGATGATCTAAGGTATTGACGAATTTCCTTGAATGCAGTCTATTAAGAGTTTAGAGTCACCTTCCACAATGATATGAGCGAGCTGTTGGAGGACCGCAGTATGTAGACCTTCTCTCAAGGCAGTGGCTTCAGTAACTAATATGTTCGTAGATCCAATCACCCTGCATGACGCAATAATAGGGTTACCATATGAATTTCTAATAACAAAACCAATAGAAGCCTTACCATTCTTTACCGAGCCGTCAAAGTTCAATTTGACGAAATTATGAAGAGGTGGTTGCCACTTGATTCGATAAATTCTGGACAGCTTAGGTTCCTGATTCCTAGTATTAGCCTCTGAGTAAGACTGATCTAAAATAAACGCATTATAACTTACCTTATGAGGATGAGTTTGATGATTCTTGAAAATTCAATTATTCCTAGTATTCCAAAGTGACCACATAATAAGTAACACCTTCCCCAACACAGCAATGTTACTTTTATGTTTACTGAGTGATTCAAGCCAAGAGAGTAAAGTACCATTCCAATTGATAGGATTAGGAGACGGAGAGAAAGACCAAACTTGTAAAGCATATGTGCAATTCTTAAAAAGATGATCTATAGATTCTGTAAATTGATTACACATCGGACAAAGGTGGGAAACATGATGATTGTAGGAAGAGATTCGATCTCTAGTGTTAAGTCTGTTTCTAATTAATAGCCAAGCAAAGATCTTAACCTTTGGAGGAATATTTAATTTCCAAATTTTATTCAAAAGAGATGATTTGGAATGAGGGGAAACATGATTATATTGTAACCAAGAAGCACTCTTGATAGAGAAATGTCCGGAAGACGAAGGACCCCAAATAAAAGTATCTTGCGTAGGTGTTATAGGCAAAGGAATAGCTATTATGGTGTCTACAATATCACTAGGCAAAATATTTAACAGAGCTGGTTTATTCCACGTAGAATTATAAATAAAATTATCTACCTTAAGAGACCAATCAATATTACCTCTATCATGTCCTGAAAGCAACTGATAAAGGGGAAAAGGATCCAATTAAAGGACCAAAATAGTATGGAGTTTCCATCACCAACAATCCATCTAAGGCCTTTGAGGAGAATATCTCTTGCATCTAAAATCCCTTTCCAAGCTAAGGAATGAGAAGACTTCTTTTGTAGAGACAGAAAATTAGTACGAGATAAATATTTTTGTGTGACAAGCCTAACCCAACAATTATCCGGTTTCGTGAGAACCTTCCAACCTAATTTGGCCAGAGCAATTTTATTATAACAATCTACAGATCGAATGCCTAAACCTCCTTTTGCTTTAGGAACCGTAATTTGAGACCATGCCACAATAGGAGGAGAATGACCCAAAAAAATGCGCTACAAGTGGTATCAATCTTACGACTAAAGTTTAGGTGGACACTTAAAACAAGATAAAATGTGGTTAGGCATACATGTAATATTGGCCTTTAACAACGTGAGTTTACCACCTCTGGATAATGTATTCGCTTTCCAACTAGCAAATTTCTTATGCATTCTTAAAGTAAGCTCATTGATGTTAACGGGATCTTTCCAAAACACAATGTTATGAACTCCTAGATACCGCCCTATGGAAGCTTTATGCTGAATCCCAAGACACTGAGAAAAATCTCTCTTAATCGAAGCTGTAAAATTAGCAGAAAAATAAACGGTAGATTTATGATAGTTGGTTTGTTGACCAGAGGCAAGAGAAAATTCATTTAAAGTATTCAACAAAGTCTTAGCAGCTGAATGATTAGCTTTAACAAAAATTAAGCAATCATCCGTAAACATAAGATTAGAAATTTTAAAACCACGAGGGGAAGTGAGAAGACCAATATTGGTTCTAGGTTTAGTGGCCAAATTATTCAAAGTTCTAATAAAAGGTTCCATAGCTAAAATGAAAAGATAGGGGGAAAAGGGATCCCATTGTCTAATACCTCTAGTGGGGAAAAAAGATCCATGAGGAACACCATTTAGCATAATAGAAAACGAGACTGAAGATAGACATGAAGAGATTAATTGAATCCATTTATGGTCAAATCCAAAGGCTCGTAGACAAAGAAACAGATAGTCCCGGTTTAACAGGTCATAAGCTTTTTTAAGATCTAATTTGATAACCATAGTTCCTAATTTACGTTTTTTATTAGGAGAAAAGCAAACATTTCATCTGCTAGAGTATATTGTCATAAATAGACTGCCTATGTCAAATACTTGATATGATCGGGTTTTAAAATTTAGTTTGCGGAGCTTAGTCACGTGGGCTTGTGACCTAATCTGGGTGGGGGAATTAAGGTGGAGCTTTAACCTAATTTCTATTGAAAGAGAAACTGTTAATTCTCTCATCTTCTCGACCCTGTAGAACAACCCTATAGCTCAAGAAAGAGAGAACAACCCTATAGCTCAAGAAAGAAAGAGAAAAGGAAGACCACACCATGGTTGAAAAGGATAAGATATTCTCTATAACACTTTGTCTAGACAAAGCTTGATTCTATAAGTTTCCTTTGAAAAAGAATCCCACATGCAAAAATTATTCTCAGATTAAATAGTTAATATAGTAAAACTTTAAGATTTAGTTTGCCGAGCTCAGTAACGTGAGCTTGTGACCCAAGTTGGGGGCATTAAGGTGGAATCCGTGGAAATTTGGGAGACCTTGAGTTAGACAACCTTGGTGAGTACTACTCCACGAGCATTCAGACCATGTAATGGCCTTACAAAGAGTTGCATCTTCTCTTAATATGGCCTTACTCTTAAAAGTCGATGACTAAATAGAGACGAACAGCTAGAGTCTCTAATAAAACCAATAAGAGAGAGATAAATGCAGCAGCTATGGCCCTGAACGTCCACTTTCCCTTGGTATACATTCGACAACTGAGGAACTTGGTCTAGATATCTGGTCACAAATCTATTTAAGAAGTACTTCTCTAGCTTGATAATAACAGTAGCCAAACTCAACTTCTTCTCTTCTATCAATCCTTGATTCCTTTCAACAACAAAACTCTAACAACTGAATACCTTGGGATGATTCTCTTCTCCAAGCTGTACATAAAAGTACATATGGAAACTTTGCAATTTTTCCTGATTTCCATCCCATCTTGTTCACCAAGAAATCCATTGTTCCTTTCTTCTCGGACTTGATCATACACAGTTGACACAATCTGAAGGCAGAAACAATATCATTATCCGACCAACCCCACCTATAAGCCTCTTCATTTCGCCTCCATCTCGTCTTCTTCCGATATAATTAATGTATGCATGGCTTGCACAAAGATAATCTTTCCACGGTCAAATCCCAATTGTTCGACTTCACCCACAAGTTGACTGAACGATTCAGGCTTTCTCATCACAACCTTACCATGATACATTACCACCAGAGCCGTAGACGACTGGGGCATGCCCAATTCTCTCAGAAGCCCAATATTCGGTAATACATTCTTGGACAGATGTCCTCTGAAAACTCATGAGTGGTGCTTCCAAATATCTACGACCTTGAAATCAGAGAGCACGACGCTCTTGAGGAAGGTATGACAGGGTTCAATGCAGTTTCTCAAGCTTCGCGTCAAAAGAATTGGGTTGTAGGTCAGTGTTTTTGCAAGGTCGAGCCTTGACATTCCTATGGAGCACAAAAACTCAAGTTTTGGCAAAAGGGTTTTCTGGGCATTTGCCACCAGAATATGTGGGCGTCTCCGCACAAGAGTAGATGTCTGGGTTTCTGAGAATTCATACTCTCTCAAAAGGGCTAAGACGGAGTCTGATTTCACTGAAGTTTGAAGCTTGACCTTGTGGGATGCTTCAATGGCGGCTTCTGCGGAAAGCCCACATGAGTTAACCAGGTAAGAGACATCGGAGCTGCCGGTGAGTCTTTTTGTACAAAACCACTGATTTTGAAAACCAAAATGTGAAGCAGCTACTGCAAATCCTTGGAATGGAAACCGATTTCTGCACAAAAGAGTAGAAAGCATTGGGTATGCGGATCTAAGGCTCTTGCTGAAAATCATTGGTGGGGTGTTGCTTGATGTGAAATGTCACAGTCTCTTTGCAAAAATATGTCCTTGCAGTAACATAGAGCTTTTATGTTTAACAATTCTAGAATCAAAGTTTTTTTTTTTTTTTTTAGGCAGAAAAAAGTTGTGTGGCATTTTGATAAGAAGGGATTGTATAATGTTAAGAACGGGTACCATGTTGCGAGATTATTGGAGAATTTGGAACACAGAGCTTCGGGGAAGGAGGTGTTCTGGAAGAGATTGTGGAGGGTAAATGTTCCTCCTAAGGTTCATATGCATGCATGGAGGCTGGTGAAGGAAATTCTACCCACAAAAGCTGCTCTAGTTTGACGTAGGGTATCACTCCCAGATTCTCTATGCCCTTTTTGCTCCTTTGAAACTGAACATGAAAAACATGTCTTCAAAGACTGTGATGTGGTAGGAACATTCTGGAAGTTTCTCCCATTGAAGCTTAGGCAAGTTCACCCAGCTGCTACTGTTACGGATTGGTTCTGGAGCATGTTCGAGTCCTTAAAAGGTGAGCAACTAGAGCTGTTCTTGATGTCTTTATGGGCAGTGTGGAGCGAGAGGAATAATTTGGTATGGAAGGATGGGTGTTTTAACCCTCTGAATATGACAAAGTGGGTGAGTAACTTATTGCAAGAGTACAAGAAGTTCCATATCCGAGTTGGGAAGAGTATGGGGAGATCAACCAAAAAATGGGCCTATCCTCCGCGTGGTAGACAGAAGGTGAACATCGACGGTGGCTTTCGACAGTACATTGGTCGGGGAGGTATTGGAGTTGTTGTCCGGAATGAAAATGGTGACTGCATGGCCGCGTTGGCAAGACCTCTCCCATTTGTACAGTCAGCTATACGGGCAGAAGCAGAAGCTCTTCGTGCCGGCTTGTTGATTGCAATACATCAAGGATGGGATGATATAGAGGTGGATTCAGTGTAAGAAAACTTAATGAACCCGACATTGTGTAGAACCTAAGTAGATATTCATATATGATTTAGTTTTGAACTCAAATGTCAAGTATAAGTTAAGGACTTGAGAAAATCATTTTGGTCCAACTTATCCCATCTGTTAGAATTTGAAATTCATAAATACAGTTATGACTCATGAAAGTTTATCTAGTTTTTTGAAAAAGCAGTTGGGATGCATTGTCAGTTTCTTGATAGAAGAAACTGACAATACAATGCTTTATATATCAGATATTTTGGTCTCTTCCGATGTACAAATCATTCTCATCAATTAGTCCCATCACTAAGAGGATGCTAAAGGTGAAATCATGAGAAGACTAAGATGGAAAACTCAACAGTGTCAAGAAGGTCAGTTATATATGTTTTCTGGTGTTTATGTATTCTGCAGATACATGATTGATATATCGACTTCAATCACAAGCTTAAATGCAGAATTTGATGGTGCACGGTGATTTCATTTATGTTGCTTTACATATCATACAGTTATATACTCTGCAGATATCATGATATATACGATGTTTCAGTCATATCATTAGGATACGACTGGCATATCAATCTTAAATGCTAATTACGATCATTGCTGCACTCCCACATATATTTACATAGAAATGCTTATTTACTTGTGTTCATGCTAAGATAGATTTACAACAATAGAATGGAGCAAGTTCTAACAGTCAGATTGTGCTTTGCTTGTTAATGCCCTTGAGGGAGAGATGGAGGACTTATCAGAGATTGGTCAAATTATGGAGGATTGTAAAAGGTATGCTGTTTCTTTTCTCTCTTTCCAATTTCGACATGTGTATCGTGAAACAAATGGTGTGGTCAATAGGTTAGCACACCTTGCTAGTTGGGGTGATCTGGACGAGTATTGGGTAGAGGAGATGCTTGTTATCATTCGGGATGTTCTCTACAAGGATAATTGTAATGCTTCAAGGGGTTTAGGCATAATTCCTCCCCCCACCCCAATGTATGATTATTCTATTAATAATACACTTCGGTGCTTGGAAGAGGCTCCTAGTTGAGGGTCTCTTTCCCATTTAAAAAAAAAAGTGTTTAACAATTCTAGAATCAAGAGTTTTTTTTTTTTTTTTTTTTAGGCAGAAAAAAGTTACATAACAAAATTACGAACAACAATTCCTTCCAGTTGATCCAATTATAACACTGAATACACAGAAAGGGGTAAACAAGAAAACCAAGCTTTTGGATTTTGATGAGCTAAAGATGCTAGACGATCAGCTACAAAATTTGTTTCCCTGAAAATATGTCTAAAAATTATCCCTTGGAATTGTGATGCCAAAAGCTTGATGTATGTCTTTAATTAGAACCTGAACTCTCCAAGTTCTTAGAATAAAGAGTTGGTATAGAAAATGTTTGGAAATTCTTGTACATGTCAGAAAGAAAACTGAATGGTCTTAAGTAATAGACTTGTCCACCTTGTTTAGTACATCTAATTTGGATGAAGTTTGGAAGGAGTATCATATGATATTATTCAAGATGTCCTGGTGGAAGATGGTTGTAATTTTTTTATGAGGCTCAGGCTATATGTCCCTCTTGGTGTACTATCCAAACGGTATTAATAATAATACAATAGGGAGGACCATCACAACTCCAACCCAACGGGTGCACCTTGCCTGTCTTCAAAAAGAAAAGAAAAAGTAATAGAAAACAAATAACAATAGATAGCAGAGAAAGGAAGCCATTCTAATAAGGACTGCTAAAATGATGACTGATTGAACACTTTTTTGTAAGACTCACATTTCGATCACATTTCCTCAAATCAACTGTTAGATATTTTAATATTTATGTGTAGGTTATTTATGCAATTTTTCAACCAAATTGAAAATCATTAAGGCATTCATAATCGTGATTTATAAGTTATGAATGTTAACGGTTTATGTTTGACAAATTTGGTTCGTCCATTGATTTGATCTAGTTCGGTACCTTAACGATTAACAATTTGGAAGAAAATTTTTAGAAGTGATTCACTCATACATATATAAACATCTAATGGTTGATTTACCGTAATATAATTAGAAAGTGGGTCTACCAAACCATTGATTAAAAAGTTATCAATTAGTCCTCATTTTAGTGGTTCTCATTAGAAGGGATCTTAGCAAAGAAAAGGTGAGTGAAGAATGAAAACAAGTGTGTAACATGGGGCATACAATCCAAATAGCAAGCTGGAATCATACATTATCTCTTGATGCTACTATCGTCTTTAACTTTGATTGTCATGAAATAAGTTATAATAGGGATTTTTGTTTGTACACTTCTAGTTCTTTCATTCAAAAAAAGAAGAAGAAAAGAATGTGGAAATCATTTTTCAATTTCTTGTAAAGTTTTGAACTTATTTACTGAGATCGTGCGACCAAAAAACTAAAAACCTAAAGGAACTGCATGGAAAAAAAAAAACCCCTAATCCTACACCATCCAAGAATGAGAACATTCAAGAAACATATAAAGGACTAGGAAATAAAATGCAAAATAAACAAGATAACAGCAAGCGTAAAAAGAAAAAACAAACCTACACAACCCGAAACAAAGCAACTATAATGAAGCATTAACGCCTAAAGACTCAATGGTGTACGTCTCTGCAAGCATCATATATAGCCAAAGCTTCATCGAGTCAATGTAGGTTTGTAACCCTAGGCCTCCTGAGGTAGGGCGTTCAGCCCCTCCGTCCCTCCGAAGACGACCCCCTATCATCCACCACTGAAACAGGTGTAGACTTGGGCTTATTCCGGCGACCGCGTGGTCGGCCCTTCTTCTTTGGAACTTTCCCATCAGTGACTGGGATATCGACTAAGCCTTCAGAAAACTTCATGCGCTTCCCAGCCTCAAGCCACTTCTCCTCCCGAAACCTTCTCACACCCAAAACCTTAGATGGGTGTCCGAGGAGACCATCGGCAATAAGCCCAGAGCCTTCAAGTCCAACTGACCCAATACTCGGCCCAACAGCTCTCAAACTGGTCAACCAGAGCCTAGCGGTCAACCCTAATTTGAAATTAGAGTTTCCCGTGGAAAAACTCGGGGCAGCCATTTGAGGATTCGGCTCTCTGTCCCCAGCGCCACCTGCACGGCTCCAGAGCCCAGCGTCGGCACCAGATTCGCCGACCCGGACTGCAGCGCCTCCAACAGTGCAAGAGATGACGACAGGATTTCCACCGTAACATTGGACGACAACACCGTCTCTTTCTGCAAAGCTTTCGACAGCAGAACCAGATCCTCCACCGCCGCTTCCTTCACCAGCTTCCGGTCACAATCCCTCCATCATGGGTGAAGAAGCCACACCCCTTGCAGATTCCCCGACATTTTTCATAGAGGAATTCCAGGTCCACCAAAACCGCGGGCGAGAAACAGATTGTCCTTCGAGCTCAGACTCGTTGGCGCACATCATGGACCAATCGAATCCTCTGGGTAGCCTTCTTCCGTTGCAACGCCACATGATCAGCCTTCACAAAAGTGCCCAGCATGTTCCCAAGCCGGGTGAGAGCCTGCAAATTGCGCATAGCCACTGTCAGGCCCGTCATCGACACCCACACCTCCAAAAAGTGCAGAGGAACCTCTGCCAGAGCCCCTAAACCATCATAATCAGCCAACAATAACTTTGAATTGCTATAATACCATGAATTGGAACACGAAGATCCCTCCCTCCTCTTCACGGATCAGAACCCTCTCTTTTACCCTCCACACTCCGGACAACGCCGCCGCGAATGATGGGATACCTACCAGTTTCTTGGTTAGCAGATGCCCACACAAGGAAAAAAACGGATAGGAGATCACATCCCCGCGCCCCACCAGGTTCACTAAGGCCTCCTCTGACAAGGCGAGAGACGCCGCCGTACCCTCTACCGCCATTGCTGCGCCAAACTCGATCAGTCTTTCGGCTAGGGAGAAAACCCTAGCAAAGCAAAAGTCAACTACTAACCAAAATTATGATGACTCTTTGTACATTAATCAAAGAGTTAGTTATAGAAAGACCTGGTGTTTTTACTCACAACATATGGCTTGAAAAATTGCTTTTTTTTTTTTTTTTTTTTGATTCCATGCTCACTCTCTCTCTTTTTTTTTTTTTTTTAATTTAATTAAGAAAAGGAAAACCATAGTACAAAGGAGGGGGACCAAAACCAAAATCTCCCAAATAAAAGGAAAACATGACACTAATGAAAACAAAAGTTTGGAAGAACCAAATGGTCTCTGTTACAATGTGCAAATATAAAGGGTGGAGTAGAGTGCCACCAAAGCAAGCTTGTAGAAGCCGTACCAAAATTCGCTAATGCATCAACAACTTGATTACTTTCTCGAAATATGTGTGATGAGCGGAAGTTCATTTGAGAAATATGATACAATCAATTGCGTCATTCGATGCGAAACATCCAAGGAACTAAATGAGGACTGCGAAGAAAGTCAAGGATAAGAGAGGAATCCACTTCCAACCAAATATGTTTCCAGTCTCTAACCCAAGCAAGTTCAATGGCCTTGATGACCGCCATTACTTCCGCAGCAACTGAGCTAGGGAATTTCAAGATTAGCAGATAAAGCACCCAGAACATGACCCCTGTAATGTCGAAAAACTGCACCATAACCCCCCACATTAGAACCATGCTTCCAAGAAAATTGCTTAACTTGTCAAAGACTTGAATGATCTCATATCTCTATCTCTATTTTTCTATTTGCTAACAAATTTCTCATTTTGTTAATGTTTGATACCCAAATTGCTAGAAATTTGGATTCCCTTATGATTGTTAGTTGTCTAATTACTACATATGAAGTAAGATATATGATAACTAAGTTTAAGACATCGACACCAAGTTTGTCTATTGGTATTTCTCTTCACATTATGGATGAGGTTTCAAATCTAAAAGCATAGAGCAAATCTAGACATGAATCGAACTATTTCACAATAACTTCAGATCTTCATGCCTGCACTCAGGGCCCTTCGGGACAAGTGACTTCCTACAAGAAAAAGAAATCCAATCTCAACTAAACTTATTAAACTGTCCATTTCGGTAAAGAATAGAAAAAAAAAAATTATTGATCTTCAATGCAGGTACTGTGGAACACAGCTTTGACATAATTGTTCAATTTTCTGTTTTTAAGTACTTTGGCAAGTGTCTGTAAAGCTATTTTGTTTGTGGACTCTTTGTGCACTGTTTTGTGTTGATTTATTTGTTTCTTTTATCTGAATATCTGTTCCTCTTAAAAAATGCAGGTATTGTAGAGTTTGCCTAGCAGAGGACCAAAAATTTTGAAAGGCTGTCTTTCCTTTATCTCATAAATTACTCACAGTGAAGGTTTGAGTCTAGTTTGAGCAAATTTTTTGTTGAGATGGTTATGAAATATTAAGCAGAGTATGCTCACAAATTTTAATGGTATAGTTACTTTTAAATGGTCACGGTTATAGTTTATTTTTTGAGCAATTGCGATCGAATTGTGATTTCAATGTACTGATGAAACCGTTTTATTAATTTTCACCCATGTTTGCATTGCACACATTTATTTGTGCTACATCATAATAGATGAATGAACAAGCTACATAAGACGGTAGGTCGGCTTGGCAAGCAAATGTTTGGCTTTTGATATTGATAAACCGAACTTCTCAGACATGTCCAAGTCTTGAGGTAGCATGCCAGTTGGGAGCTCCCAGTTAAAGCAGTACACCAGCTGTGCCAGAACTAGCCGAACTGTGGTTAACCCTAATTGCATACCCGGGCACCCTCTTCGGCCAGACCCAAATGGGATGAGCTGAAAGTCATGTCCCCGGAGGTCTATACTGCTGTTCACGAACCTCTCAGGATAAAATTCCTCAACATTTTCCGACCAAACTTTGGGACTCTTCCAATGCTCCAGAAATTAACTATGATTCGCGACTTCTTGGGTATGTCGTATCCATCGATTGTAATGTCCTCGATGGATTCATGTGGGGTTAGTGATGGTACTACTGGATGTAGTCTCAAGCTCTCCTTGACCACCATACTCAAGTAATCCAGCTTTGGCAAATCAGACTCTTCCACCATTCGGTCCATACCAACCACAGTTTGGAGCTCTTCTTGGAGATTCTTCAAGATCCTTGGATTCCTTAACAGCTCGGCAAGGCTCCAAACAATCGATGTCGTCGAAGTATCAAAAGCCGCAGCCATCATTAATTTCTAGTAAGATGGCTTTCACATTTGTTCGATCAAGAAAATGAACTTGCTCATCATTCGGGTTCAATGTTTGGGTCGTTAATGAAAGCAACACGTCTACAAAGTCCTCATGCCGGCCTTGTTTCCCACTCATAGTTTTAGCAACTTGTACATGTTCGTCAATTATCTTCTCCAAGAGCTGATCAATCGTCTTGCTGACTTTCTTCGTTTGCTTAGTCAATCCCTGATATATTTTCACACAATAATTAAAAGCAAACTCAACGTACAAACATATAATAAACGCTATCTAATACTCTAATATACATTAGAAAATATACATTTAAGCAATTTAAACTAGTCTATGATTATTATGTATCATACTCCAATCTTGGAATCACCATGGAAAGCTACCTTGCTAAATTTTAGGAGGAAGGCAACAAATGCATCATAAAATGTTCCCATCAACAACATAAACTAATGTGAGCAGGAGAAGGCTCAACAATATACATTATCTTCTTAATCATCTCATGCTTAAACTGTAGCTGGGTTCCATGAATATGTATTGTGGTTGGATTTCAAAATTTTAAATATCTTAGTGTCTGATACACGTAATGGTAGACCAACTCCATATATAAATGCAATAATATAGAATAAAGAATTTTTGGCGGGAGACATCGGTTCATGAATGATGATCGAAGAGAAATGCCTACGGGAAAGAGTTGGGATTAATTATTAGCATAACTGACTATCGAGTGCACTGAGGGAAGGAACAAAATCAGAAATATTGAAAGCCCCAGCCAAGAAGACAGTTTCCTCAACAACTGCTTTCAAATCAAACCTATCATCCCTTTTACAACCCAACACCATCCGTACGTTATGCCCTCATTCATCACACCAACCTTCTCACTAACATCCACAACTCTACCTTCCTCTGCAGCTTTCTTCAGCTTTCTCACCAGCAATCCCAGCTCCTCATTTCGCAGCGGCGCGAAAGCCTCCATTTTTGCTGGACAGAAGAGCTGAAGCATGCAGAGCTTTCTCACATGGCACCAATAGGGACCGTATTGGGAAAAGACCATGCCCTTTGTGCCGTAAGTCAAGTACTCTACGGCTTGGATTATGGGCCGGTTGGCGACATTAGTGTCATGAGTTTTGAGGACTAGCTCTGCGGCTTTGGGGGAGGAGACTACTATGGTCGGAACATTACCTAGACGAATGAACATGATGTGTCCATGTATTTTGGCCAAGTGATGGGGGCTCCGATGGGGAGGGTTACCTAGCATATGGAGGTTTCCGATTATTGGCAGTGACCAAGGGCCGAGTGGTAGAGTTTTGTGTTTTGATTTTGAGGAGGCAGAGATGAGTGACCAAAGGCATGTGAAGAAAACCAGCAGGATAACTATTATTGTTGAAGGACTCATTGTATTCGGCTTTCTGTTTTGTGTGGAGTTGAGAGAGATAATGGGAAATATGGGTCGGGAGCCTCATTTATAATAATGGACCAATCCTCTTCTCCAAACAAATGAATATGACTCGTAATATCAAGAAACCTTTTTTTTTTTTTTTAAGGTTGAACCTGGATGAAACGAGGATGATCTATTCGACCAAAACAAAAGAGAAATAAATTACAGAGAGAGGGAATTGTACCAAACCTCTAGAATGATAGGTGGAGCCAAATCCCACCAAACTAAACTTGAGTAAATAGTTCCAAAATTTGCTAGTGCATCCGTGGCTTGATTCCCTTCATGAAATATATGAGTAGAATAAAATTGCATTTGAGAAATACAATGCAAACAATTACCCCATTCCATATGAAGTTGCCAAGGTACGAGATGAGAAGATTGAAGGAAATTGAGAACAAGTGTAGAGTCCACTTCCAACCATACGAATTTCCAGTCTCGGACCCATGCTAATTCTATAGCTTTAACAACCGTCATGACCTCCGCTGCAACAGAACTAGGCATATCTAAATTGGAGCAAAAAGCATCCAAAACAACACATTTATAGTCCCGAAACAAACCACCATAACCTGCTTTCCCCAAGTCACTTTTCATCTGTGTTTATCTTGATCCAACCAATTAAGGGAGGATGCCAATTAACTTCAATGATGTGAGGAGCCTTCCGTCGCTTACAATGGGCACCAAACCTCTTTAAATTACTTGGCCGGAATTAAGACCGTACCCTTCCAAAAAATTCATAATCACTGCAATAGTACGCTTATCACCACGACAAGAGATGATGACATTGTCAGCAAATAAAACATGAGATGGAGGTTGAGTGCCTCTTAGAGAAGAAATAAGATGAAGTTGATTAGTACACACAAGATGTGTGATACCTCTACTCAAAACCTCTTCCGCCAAACAAAGGAGTAAAGGAGAAAGAGGATCCCACTGCCGCACCCCTCTACCACAAGAGAAATAACCCACAAATTTTCCATTAAGAAAAATAGACAATTTTCCCTCTAACAAAAACATGATTAAAACCAAAAGCCTCAAGCATCTTGATCAGAAAATCCCATGACAAGGTGTCAAAAGCTTTGGTGATATCGGTTTTAATTGCAACATTACCACCAAAACATTTATTGTCAAGTAGATTGAAACACTTGGAGGTTGTCAAAATGCAATCTGAAATGTTACGACCCTGAAAAAAGCCATGTTGCTGAGGAGATATTATTCTTGAGGCAATGGAATCTAGCCTTAGTGCAAGAATTTTTGGAATGATCTTAAAGACAAAATTTGATAGTGCAATGGGATGAAAGTCATGAAATTGCTTGATAGAATTTGCATTAAACTTGTAAATGGATCACATTTGGAGTGGATTGACCTAAATTCGAATCCGTTTAGTAATAAAAATTTTCAACCCGACCAGATCCGTTAACCCGGCGGATTGTTGATAGCTCAATCTAAATCCGTATCTGCCGAATTAACGGATACCCAATCTGCTAATCTAATCTGTTTATAATAACGAAGGATTTTAGATTTTGGGTATTGACTATTTACACAATTTGAGCTTAAAAATTGCCCACTTGCTCCACTAAGAGTTTTTTACTCCTATTTATCCAATTTAACATTTATTGATGGTTTTACCCTATCAATTAAACTGAAACTCATCGATCTCTCTCCTCTCAGACTCTCTCTCTCTCTCTCTCTCTCTCTCTCTCTCTCTCCCTTCTCAGACTCTCTCTCCCCCCACTGTCGCTAGACTTAGACCGGAAATCCTACTCCAGACCAGAACTCGACGCCGCCAGCTCACCCCCCCAGACCTTCGGAAAACCTGTTTCTGCTCCATTCCGGCACGATCTGACAGATGCTGGACACCGACACAGGCCTCGATCAATCTTGCTATCAATCTCCACCTTCAACCCCTGTTCGGCTTTGTTCTTAAGGCCGGCACGGCGAGGAATCGAAATTCTCTCTCCGATCTATAATGTTTCTGCACTCTCTCTCTCTCTCTCTATCATCCCTCTCACTGGACCTACGGCTCACCGGTGGAAGATGGCGTTGGCTTACTCACATCGATCTCGCTAAGTGCCTCGTCCGTGATCATGAAGGTAGTCGATCTGAACGAGCTCGCGATCTGAGGGATGAAGTGGGACGATGTCCAGAGTCACAAGAGAAGATCTACGCGGCAATTCATGCGCTTAAGAAGCTCGTGGGTGCCCAACGCTTTTTTTTTTTTTTGGGTAAACTGTGGGCAGAACGAGAAGGAAGATCTCGTTCTGGGCTTGGAGTCGAGTCGCCGGAAGATCTCAATGATGACCTCGTCGGGACGGCACGTTGATTATTGGGGAAAAATAATACTATTATTGGGGGCAATAATTTGATTACGAGGGGTCAATAATACGATTATTGGGGGGCAATAGTTTGGAGGACAATAATATGATTACTAGGTATTATTATGGGACAATAAAATCGGATGCCATAATCCGGTCTCCGATCCGGTAGGCGGATTGTGGATTCCGGTCACCAGAGTCCACAGCTTGCCATCCGTAACCGAAGTCCGGCGAAGTCTCCGATGACTTCTCTCGCTAAGTGACAAAAAAGGATAGGGCAAAATTGTCCTAAAAATAAATAAAAAGCAATAAAAAAAATACTTAATTGGGCATTAGGGCAAAATATATATAAAATATTGTGTAAGTGAGTAATCTTTTAGAGTGCTTGGGTAAGTGGGGTTAATTAACCCCAAAATTGGGTAAATGATCATTTTCCCTTTAGATTTTAATAATAATATTAAATTTTTATCATGATACTTCATGAAATATAAATAAAATATTGTATATTGATTATTTTATTAAAAGTAATAAACATTCTTAGTCTTTTATAGTTAATATTTATAATAAAAAAACTTATTTTATTAATAAAAAATAATATCTGATTATTATAAAAATGGACCAGATTATTAACGGATCGGATTAACTTAAATCCGTGTTTGATATGTTAAATAAACGGATTTAAGAATCCAAACTATTAACGGATCAATGGATCATACTTTCAATCCAAACCCGTTTAATAATCACACATCTGAAGCGAATACGAATCAAAATCCAGTCCACTTACAGATCTAATCCGCATGCTCCACTTTAGGAAAAAGAATAATTAGGCTAGAATTAAATGATGCTAAAAGAGTACCGGGCCTGAAAAAATATTGGACACCACAAGTAACATATCTTCCCACTATGTCCCAACAAGAAAAAATGGCCCTCAAACCCATCAGGTGCTGGCGCACCATCAAGAAGTGAAGAAACCCAGTTGGTTCTAATTATGAGCCCCACTCGCTCCCGTACCGGCTATCTCTTACTGTTAGGCTCAATTGCTTCTTGTCCAATATCAAAATACCGATAATGCTGGAGTGCGCATTTGCTATAATGAAGTGAATGGTCCATGACATCCTCGACATGGACTCATATCCAACTCATCCATCTGTATTAGGAGCATGTCTTGATTGAGTTGGGTAGTCATCGGCTCTCTGTTACTGTTAGGCTCAATTGCTTCTTGTACAAAAATCAATATACCAATACTTGACATCCTCGTAGGGACTCATTTATGGTCCTTGACATCCTCGTAGGGACTAATTTCCAACTCCTCCATGTGTATTAGGAGCATGTCTTGATCCAGTTAGGCAGTTAGACGTTATTTGTCTGAACATCTACGTACTTCTGCATCGTTACATATTGCAAATGTAAAACAAATTTTTAATTTTTAATTAGAGAAGTATTCTAGGTATGATAATTTATGTTTTTTTTTTTTATATAAATAAAGGTGATGCTATTCACACGCTCATTTTCTCTATTCACACACCCCCTCTATTTTTTTATTACTTTAATTCAATTTGTTTCTACAAAGTACCCTAACTACCCTCCTTTGTAATTATGTTTCTTTTTCTTTTTTCTATTTGACAAGTCAATCATGAATCAAATATCATTATACAATAAATCAACTTTAAGAGTTTCATACCATTGATTATGTGTGTGTCTGCATTTGTTTAGCTCCTCAGGTAAGTCTTGTTTAAACAATTCATTTTGAACTATACTCCAATTTTTTTTTTTTGTACTTAGAAATTCCCCAAATTTGCAGATTGCGTTTGAAAATAGCTTATTGCCAATCTATAAGAGACGAGAAACTCAAATAAGCTAGGTGCAATATTGGAACCCGAGGCAACAAAGGAGTAAAGCATGATTCTTAACCCTCCTACTTGTATGAGGACAAAGTTTGCAATTTAGATTGATGAACGTGATTACCTGGGAAATATATTCCTTGTGTAATAATACATGTCATTCCACTTAATGAACGTAATATTTTTCCTTCATTTATATAGGTAAAAGAAAATTGATTTATTGTATAAAGATACTTGATTCATGGTTGACTTACAAAAAAAAAATAATAATAATAAAAAATTAGAATTGCAAGGAAGGATAGTTAGGATAATTTGTTTAAAAAAAAAAAAACCAATTTGAATTAAAGTAATGAAAAAATATAGAGATGTGCGAATAGCACCACCCTAAATAATAATGTCCATATTCGAATTATCTAAACTCTGACATATTAGAAAAAAAGATGAACAAAATAAATTAGGAAAATTAATAAAAACGCTACTAGCATGTTACAACTCTTTAGTTTGAGTCAATAACTAGACTTTAGTGTGAGTCAATAAATTAACCATTCAAATGTTGTTGATCCCCATATGATCTTTTTAGTATAGGTAGATTTTTGGTAATTTCTTGTCTATGAAAATGACCCAAAAGAACAAAACAAAAAACAAAAAACAAATGAAACGTACACCTGTGGACTGGCATTACCATATTAAGAAAAGGAGTTGGTACCTGAAAATTAAATAGAGCGGGGACCGGCATAAAATTAGCTAGGGCTGGCCATTTGGGCCGAACTAACTGATTTGGGCCAAATTATCGGCCTACCGAAATTTCAGCTCGGCTGAGCCGTATCGAGCATCAGATTCAACTCGGCTACAATATGAGAATTTTCACACATTCGGTATACGGTATACCGACCAAGTTGTACACATACGGGCGAGATTTGAACCTCTCACTTCTTACAAAGCAACTCAAGTTTTTACCACCATACCACGAGTTGCTCTTGCCATAATATATACAAAGTATATATTTATACCTTCATATAAGTTTTAAATAAAACAAAAGAAAACAAACACACAGGATTCATTAATCATCATATCAGATTCATCCCCATCTCTCCTCAAGTCCTTATATCTTTCTTCTAGCTTTCATCATCTTCTTTCTTCTATTTCTTCCCTCTATTATTTTTCTCCTTCACCACCACCACCACCACCACCATCATCATCATATCACCATCACGATCACCATCATCAAATCCTTATCCAGCGGCGTCATCAAATCCTCCTTAGATATCCAAACCCTCTATCTCTGTTCTATTATCAAAAGGAGCAATATCAGTTTCCACTTCACTCCCATCAACCCACCTCAAATCACTCCCACTTCTTGACACCACTCTATCACTCCCACAACAATTGGGTGTCTGCAAAAAAAAAAACCGATCGATCATCCTTGTTTTTTCATCAGAATTCTTCTCTGGGTTTTGATGCGGTTACTGACCTATAGCAAACCAAGATCTTAGTTACTGACTAGTTGGTATACCGATTATATCGGAGGGTAATGGTTTGAAAAAATTGGCTACCGAAGAAGGCCGGTTCGGCAAGCGGTTGATGAGAAACTGCCTCGGTTTAGTACAGAATTCAGCCCTAAAATTAGCTATATTGAATGCTTCGGTCAACAACGTAGCAACCTTACTTATCCCCTTGTGACCAAACCATAACATTATCCTTTGTGCAACCCAGTACCATCCTAATATATGATTTTTTTTCCTAAAGATAAGGAGCTCTGGAAAAAAGTCACCAATGGTCATTGAGTTATGACTCGTTCAATACTTAACTCACTATGTTTTTAAAAATATCACTTAACTCACTCATTTTTAAATTTGTATTTCACATAACTCATTGTCGTTAAATCCCCGGTTAGAAACCGTTAAAGTTGAGGTTAAATTATCTATACACTAAAAAATGCATTTCCAACTTGAAATTTTTTGTTTAGAAAAAATAACATATATATTTTTTCAAATTAAATACCAATTTTTTTTAAAAAAAATTCTATTTTATTAGAAATTTTGAGAAACTATAAAAAAAAAAAGTTGGGAAAAAAAAATCTAATAACTTCAGGGAAAAAAATTTCAAATTGGAAATGTATTATTTAGTGTTTAGACAAATATACCCTCAACTTTAACAGCTTCTAATGAAATATTCAATGACTATGAGTAAAGTGTAAGATAATGTTGAATATGAGTGAGTTAAATGATATTTTTGAAAAGTTAATGAGTTAAAAGCCGAACAAGTCAAACTCAATGACCAATGACCATTAGTGATTTTTTTACCTTCGTCTGTAAGCTCGCTAAATATGACAAGCTAAAAAAGAATTTGCAAGTGGTATTTGCAAAATTAGAGATCCTGCCTAGGTAAAGAAACAAGTATATTGAGAACCTGTCTCTTCTATATATAAACATACTAAGAGCATCTCCAGCAGAGATGTCAAAAATTTTGAGTCAAATTTGAATTTGACAGATGACGTGACACTTGACAATTTTACTATATTTACACTCATCAGTTAAAATAAATGTATTTTTTTATTAACTTTAGGAATATTTTATTAATCACAAAATGCACCATCTCCATCTCCTTCTATTTCTCTTCTTCCCATCCTCCTTTTTCTGCTCCTGATATCTATCTTTCTTATCCTTCATGATCTCTATCCAAAGCCCATGACTCATTCTTCTGCTCAAATCCAGCTGCATAAGTTTAATACAATCACATAAACATCCAAATCTATGAAATCTGGCCCTTGGATTCTAAGACAGAGCAACAACCCCTTTCATCTTCTTCATCAGATCGATCACAGAGAGACTATTACAGAAAACCCAGAAGCCAAAAAACGAAGAATTATAGGGAGGGGAATTGGTGTGAGACATTTCTTGCTTTCTTGTTTTATTTGTGAAACTCTTCGTTCTGGGTACTGGATATGATGAAAGAGAGGGATGAGAAAGAATCAGAGAGGAGTGAAAAACAATTGTAAAAGAAGATCTGGGATTTTGATGTTGTAGAGGTTGTTCCTTTCTCTCTTTACCTGTTTTGATTAATCTGGGATTTTGATGTTTTGTGAGATGTGGGAATTAGGAAGAGAGAGACTAGAAGGAAAGAGGGAGAAGAAGAGAGAGTTTTGCTTTGGTCGATCTGGGTAGGAAGAACAGAAGAGAGAGACGCAAAGTAACGAGAGAGAAGGATATAGATACAATAAATAAATAAAAAGACCGATGACCACAAGACTGTCAAATTTGACAGTTTGGTTTCAATATGTTATTCACCGTGGCAATGACATATGAGTTGGAGAGTATTTTCATAAGTCATTTATAACTGTTGGACTGCCATGTGGATTTTGACATATTCACTAAAGCTGGTCTAATGCACTACCCAAAAGTAATACAAACACATGTATAGTTCAATGCCAATTTGCAATTGAGTGCGAGTCCGAGATTTACAGCAGACTCAATGACCTAAAAGTTCAAAATCGGTAAAGCACCAGGCAGGCCCATACAAATGGGGCAAGTGCTGGTGTTTGGTTGACAGCCATAATTATAAGGATAACTAGAAAAGGCCTTGGTAAGAGTAGATAGCTGCCCATGGTTTTCGATGCGTATGACTGCTTCATAGTCCTTCGAGGCATTCTCAAGCAACTGAGCGGGTGTGAAACTTTCACTTGTGGCTTAACCTTTTCTCGGATGGCTGTCTGGGTTTGTACACTACTCAATGTTCCAATACAAAAGAACATTCTTTCTTCTGAGTGATGTGGTGGGATAGAACACAAAAGGGATAATTTTGGGATCAGGCTTTCTCATCACAATATTAGTATAACTTTTGAACAACAAAGTAATACGCGACTGGGGCATGCCCAATTCTTTCACAAACCCAATATTCGGTAACACATTCTTGGATAGGTTTTCCATGAAAATCGTTGACCTGTTCTTCAAAATAAACAGAGCCGTGACATCAGAGAGCACCACGCTCTTGACGAAGGTATAAGTGGGTACTATATGGTTTTTCAAGCTTCGACTCAAGATCGATGGGTTGTAGGTCAGAGTTCTTGCAAGGTCGAGCCTTGAAATTCCTATGGAGCAGAAAAACTCAAGCTTTGGCACAAGGATTTTCTTGGCATTGGCCACCAGAATATGTGGGTGTCTCAGCACAAGAGTTGAGATCCAGGTATCTGAGAATTCATAGTGTCTCAAAAGGGCTAAAACAGAGTCTGGTTTCTCTAAAGATTGAAGCTTTACCTTGTGGGATGCTATAATGGCGGCTTCTGGTGATAGCCCACATGAGCTCATGAGGTAAGATACTGTAGAATCATCTTGGTCGGCTGAGATTTTGGAGCTGCTGATGAGTCTTGTACAAAATGATTGATATTGAAGACCAAAATGTGAATCGAATCCTTGGACTGATCTGCAAAACAAGCGAGAGAATATTGGGGACCCCATTCTGAGGCTCTTGCTGAAAATGTAGTGGAATTCCATACATTAGACTGATTTAGAGGATGGAGAAAGCCCAATTTTGATTTTCCCCCAATTTCACCACCCTTATTGCCACACTGTGATCACTGAGACATTAGACCCGAAATAGTCTCTACAGAAAGAGGGAAAGGGTTTAAGGTTTTGAAGCTGATAAATAGGAAAAGTATTTAAGGAAATAATAAAAGAATTACATGACGGTGGAGTAAGCTATACATTCAAAACAGACCCTCGTTTATAGCAGGCGTTGGTCTTTAGAGAGAACAATAATGAGAAAATCACTTCTCAATTCTGTACAAGTTTACAAATTTGAAGAAATAAAACTTTCATTGTGCTCGATACAAATAATCTCGTATCAACTTACATGTTGTAATGAAGCTTTACCATCACCGGCGTTTTGCTAGTTTTTAGTGTTCTATACCCCAGAGGCAAAGAAATCCTTTGAAGCATATAGCTTACGATCTTTGGTTTCTAATTGCATATATGAACTGCGTGATCTCACATATTATCAAACACAAATTATTTTAGCATTCACTCTAGCTCTGTAATGATACTTCACAACTTTGCATTCAATATTTACACTCTTAACAAGCACTTTCATAATGATCATATAAAAGGCATCTACGTAGAAAAGAATGCTGCAGTCCAAGAAAGTAATTTCATACATATATCTAAAAGATACAAGACACAGAAGAATGCTCCTCCCATCATGTTTGACAGTTTGAGTTACACAAGACCAAGAGTTCTTTTTCAGATGCTCACCAAGTACCAACAGTAAGTACTTCCCGGCGTTATTTCTGAGCTTCCCTTCTCCTTTCTATCAAGTTCTTATCAGGAGGACAGGTTGCCTTGATCTGGATCAGGAATCCTCCTCTCCAAGTCACTGAGTTTGTTCATCAATTTCCGAGTCAAGAACAGTGGTGAAAGAATGCCCCACTATCAGCACTACAAGTTATCAATAGCTGCAAGAATGTTGACCTTTACTAGAACAACACTAAAGAAATTGAGTGAATCACTAAACTACAGATTGCAGAATGACAATTTAGACCAACAGTCACAGCAGACAATGAGTGGATCCGAATTCTGCTTGAACTTTTCGGACTGCACATATTAGTGTTCACATGGGACAAAGAAAACAGGTGCTTTTTCATTAGTGGGTCAGCGATCAGCGATTATCTCCTGATCCCCAACTCAATCGGCGTGCCTAACATGATTTATATATGGTTGTTAGAAATTTCACGTAGCAGAATCTTATCCCAGCTGGTTCAGAATCCACAGCTATCAGCATAAAATGGATCCTCTCTTTATTAACAGAGAACAGACATACCTTGCAGCGTGCCCATAGTTGGCATAGAGATGCAGCAACTATAAACTGAAGACCTTTCACCGAGCTTTTCACATCTTGGAGAGAACATAAAACAATGAGTAATCTAGGGACATTATTGAGAAACCTCTTTATAGCCAATACTGAGAAGGCTCCTTCTATTTAGCAACCCCCTTCCTGATTCAACACCATACAGCCTAAAACTGTGTTACAAACTAATCTCAGCAACTACAGGATGCATATATTTGCTTTTCCTTGGTACACATTCGACAATTGGGGTACCTTGTCGAGATATCTGGTCACAAACATATTCAAGAAGTACTTCTCTGAAGTAGTAATAATAGTAGCCAAACTCAACTTGTCCTCTTTCATCAATCCTTTCAACAACAAAACTCTAACAACTGAACACCTTGGGATGATTCTCTTCTCCAAGCTGTACAAAAAAACATATGGAAACTTTGCGAGTTTTCCTAATTTCCATCCCATCTTGTTTACTAAGAAATCCATTGTTTCCATTATTTTCTTCTCGGACTTGATCATACACAGTGGACACAATCTGAAGGCAGAAAGAATATCATTATCCGACCAACCCCACCTCCTATATGCCTCTTCATTACGCCTCCATGTCGTCTTCTTCCCATATAATGCGTGCATGGCATGCACAAAGCTCGACTTTTGAGGGTCAAATCCCAATTGTTCGACTTCACCCACAAGTTCCCTGAACGATTCAGGCTTTCTCATCACAATCTCAGCATGATACGTTACCAACAAAGAAATAGACGACTGGGGCACGCCCAATTCTCTCAGAAGCCCAATATTGGGTATCACATTCTTGGATAGAATTGCCCCGAAAATCCACGAGTGGCGCTTCCAAATATTGACGACCTTGAAATCAGAGAGCACCACGCTTCTGAGGAAGGTATAACATGGTATAATGCAGTTTTTCAAGCTTCGCGTAAAAAGAATTGGGTTGTAGCTCAGTGTTTTTGCAAGGTCGAGCCTTGACATTCCTATGGAGCACAAAAACTCAAGCTTTGGCAAAAGGGTTTTCTTCCCATCGGCTAAGACAAGTCGTGGGTATCTCCGCACAACATTTGAGATCTGGGAGTCTGAAAATTCATACTCTCTCAAAAGGGCTAATACAGAGTCTGGTTTCACTAAAGATTGAAGCTTTACCTTGTGGGATGCTTTAATGGCTGCTTCTGGGGACAGCCCACATGAGTTAACCAGGTAGGAGACCGTAGAATCATCGGAGCTGCCGCCGGTGAGTCTTGTTGTACAAAACCACTGCTTTTGAAGTGCTTCGACCGGGAACCGAGATCTGCAACACAAACGGGAAAATGCGGATGGGAGGGTCCTGCGGAAAATGTAGTTAAGTGCCATAGATTATTAGATTACTACACTGATTGAGGAGACCAATTTCACCTCACTAGGGATTTGCCACCCGGAGTTGGAACTGATCCGTTGTCGTTTTGGCTCTCCTATTTCTAAACAGTTATTGGTAGTGGGAAATGTCGAAACAGTCCGCTTGTTGCCACAAGAGTCTTTACATAAAAGACGGAAAGGGTTTCAGTCTTGAATCTGATAATAAGGAAAGGGTTTATCCACTTTAAAGTAGATAAAATTAGAGTACATGGAGGCACTGCCAAAACCAGTCACCTTGCCTTAATATAACTGACAGGAAAATTTGAAAACTCAACATATAATAAACAAATAACAATATTTAGGGGGGCGGGGGAGGAACAAACATGAATGCAAATAGAGAGAACATTAGTATGAAAATCACTCCTCACTTTTGTGAAAGTTTGCTTTAGTTAAACACGACATATAGATAAACCAATTCATGTGTCTAAAACATAAATCATCTAAAATCAACTATTGTTATTTTCCGATTCCAACATGTTGTGGTAAAACTCTGTGATCATTGACGTTTCGCTAATTTTGGACATAATCATTGCTGTGCTTGTTCGAATACCTTCTCATTTTATTATGTTTAATACCCCCGGGGAATTGGATTCCTTTGAAGCACAAAGCTTATGATCCTTTGCTGTCTAATGGCATACGAACTGCGTTGATCACACATATACTCAAACATCATTTATTTTAGGACTCTAGCCTTGTAATGATATTGTAGTTCACAGCTATGCATTCATTTGCTTTTACACACTGTATAAACATTTCTACAGTTTTAACTGACCATATGATAGACATCAAGTAGCAACGACAAAAAAGAATGCTGCACACAGCCTGCATTTTACCTGTAAGAAAGTAAATTCGTGGCAAATCAAAAAGATACAAGACACAGTACAATGCTCTTCCAACTATGTTTTGAGCTACACAAAACGTCAAGACTATAAATTCTTCATCGGATGCTCACCATCAGTACTTCCCCGCGTTATTCCTGTTAAAACCAATGTGTAATCTAGGGACACTGGGGGCAGCAATGATGACACAGGACAGATTCAATTGCTGCTGATCAAATAATGTAACAAACATGCAAAATTAAAAACCTCTTTTTTAAGTCCAGACCGAGACAATGATTAGAAGTAATCATTTTTCTGTAATGAACAAAGTGAATGTAAGGCAGAGACGATATGGAAATCCCTTTCTAGTCAATACTCAAACGATTGAGCTTTTCACAGTATTGACCACAAAACCAATGAGCTTTTCACAGTTTCGATCAAGCTTCCCTTCTTCTCCTGTTCTACAAATTCTTTCAGAAACAAACCTTTAAGAACCGAACACCTTGGTATGATTCTCTTCTCCAAGATGTAACAAAAAATCTGCGGATGCTTTGCAATTTTCGCCAACTGCCACCTTATCCATTATTTTCTCCTCTGACTTAGTCGTACACAGCGGCCATATCTGGAAAGCAGAAAGAATATCATTCTCAAACCAACCTCACTACCTATAGGCCTCTTGATTTCGCTTCCACGTTTCAAACCCGGATAGTGCATGTATGGCCTTGATGAAGATCGATCTTTGAGTGTCAATTCCCATTTGTTTGACCTCTTCCACAAGTTGACTGAACAATTCAGGCCTACTCATTACAAGATTAGAACAGTATGGTATCAAGGAAACAATATGGGCACGACCAATTCTGTCAAAAGCGTAATTGGTACCACATTCATTGGTATTTTTTGCGAGATAATCCAGAAGTGCTTGAAAATATTGATGACTTTGTCAACAGAGAGAATGGTAATCTTAATGTAACATGACATGCTAAATCAGAAGTAATCATTTCTCGTAATAAGCTAAAAAGTAAATGCAAGGCTGAGAGATTAGTTGAGAAACCTGTTCCAAAATCCTGACTTAGATAGAAGGCTGCTTCCATTTCTTCTAGCAGTGCCTCCGGATTCAACACTATAAGCCTAGAGCTATGTTACAGTGTCACCAAGATCATACATCCTGCACATCCACTTTGCCTTGGTACACATTTAACAATTGAGGTACTTGACGCAGATAAGTGGTCACAAACTTATTCAAGAAGTGGTTTTCTGGAATCGCAACAATAGTAGACAAACTCACCTTTTCCTCTTCTACCAGTCCTTTCAACATCAAAACTTTAACAACCGAAAACCTTGGGATGATTCTCTTCTCAAAACTGAAACACAAAACATGGGGACATTTTGCAATCTTCTGGGAATGCCATCCCATCTTGTTCACTAAGAAATCCATTGTTCCCATTATTTTCTTCTCAGACTTGGCCATACACAGTGGATACAACCTGAAGGCAGAAAGAATATCATTATCCGACCAACCCCACCTCCTATAAGCCTCTTCATTTCGCTTCCATGTCGTCTTGTTCTTCCCGGATAATGCGAGCATGGCTTGCACAAAGAACGTCTTTCTAAGATCAAATCCCAATTGTTCGACTTCACCCACAAGTTGACTGAACGATTCAGGCTCTTTCATCACAATCTGAACATAATATGTTATCAACCTAGCGATAGACGACTGGGGCATGCCTAATTCTCTCAGAAGCTCAATACTGGGCATCATAGTCTTGGATAGCCTTTGCCTGAAAATCCATGGGCTGCACTTCAAAATACCGAGGACCTTGACATGAGAGTCCACCACATCCTTGAGCAAATTAAAAGAGGGTACAATATGGTTTCCTAAGCTTCGGTCCAAGATCGATTGGCTGTGGGTCACAGTTTTTGCAAGGTCAAGCCTTGACATTCCTATGGAGCAGAAGAACTCAAGCTTGGGCGCAAGAGTTTTCTTGGCATCGGCCAACAGAATTCTAGGTTGTCTCCGCACAAGAGTTGAAATCTGGGTTCCTGAGAATTCATACTCTCTCAAAAGGGCTAAAACGGAGTCTGATTTCACTAAAGATTGAAGCTTTACCTTGTGGGATACTAGACTAGCGGATTCTGGGGACAATCCGCACGAGTTAACCAGGTAGGAGACTGTAGAATCATCTTGGCCGGCTAGGATTTCGGAGCTGCTAATGAGTCTTCTACCAAAATGTGAACCAAATCCCTCCACCGGGTTCCCATTTCTGCAAAACAGTAGAGAAAATCTGAGACTCTTCCTGAAAATAGAGCGGGGTGCCATACTCATACGCTCTCCAGTGATTTCAGAGCGAGGAGACGGCCAACTTTGATTTTCCCCTATTTGCAAACCCTTCTAGTACTAATTGAAAGTTTGGGCCAAAATGGGGGCTTTTTCTCTCCATCGGAGGTGACTATGACAAACTTCTGTCCTAGTCCAGGGTTATATTTTCTCTTGTTACATTATCATAATTCATACAACATCCGCTTTCCCTTCAAAAAAAAAAAATCCACTTTATCAAATTTTACCTTCAATAATTGTCTTCCGGTAATAATAACAATATCCAACATTTCAACATTATGTTTTCTTAAATAATTTTTATTGTTATTCGAAAATTAGCCTAAAATTGCAAATAATTTTTACAAAGTAGAATTAAGGAACAGAAAAAAAAAAGTGCGACTATTGCCAGCATATCATTTTCTTTGTTCACCATATAAACATTTGAATTGTTATAAAAGACTATATTATCCAAGTAGAAAATGACTTATAAGTACACTAATTTTCTAATATTCAAATACGTGAAAAAAATAAATATATAAGTAATTAATTAAATACGAATACTACTTAATTCTCATTGGATAACATTAATCTTTATCTTCTCTACCTAAATTTGAATTTATTACAATCTTTTTGTCTTTTTGTTGCCTATTCATCGTTAAGAGTAAGGATTTAGTATGTTAACATTTCTCATACATCAACTATTTTTACCACTTTGTGGACTCACTTTACTACTTTAAGAACTCAGTTTACCACTTGAGGACTCATGTAGTAACTAAGTACCACTCGAAGGACTCATGTTACCATTTTGAGGACTAATATTACTATTTTGAGGACTCATGTGGTAACTAAGAAAATTTACTACTTTAAGGACTCATGTTACCACTTTGAGGACTAATATTATTATTTTGATGACTCATTTTACTACTTTTAGGGCAATTGTATGCATGTCATACGTTAACACATTGTAGAATTTTCTCATCGTTAATTCGTTATTCAATTCACAAAACCATTACTTTTAGCTTGATCAAAATTTTTGCAATATTCTTTGTGAACACCAAAAGTAAAATTTAAAACACGAAAAAAAAAATCAATATCTTCTTCATTGATCATAGTTGTAAATTTACCTATCTTTTTACATGGATTGAAATAGAGAACACTGAAATTGAAAGAAAAAAATTTAAAAATGAGAGTAAGTCAGATTATGATTTTATTAAGAAATTTTAATCTCTTTATGAGTAAAAATTAATTGAGATATTTTCGTTAAAAACATTTATTTTTGAATTGGATATGTTATATAAGGATATTATTGGAAAGAAAAATGAGTTAAATAAGTAAATTTAATAATTGAAATTAAAATGTAGGGTGTAATAAGCAAGTAGGGCGAACAAAGAAAATGGTAGGGTAGCAATAACCACACCAAAAAAAAATGTGATTAAACAACAAAGTATTCTAAAATGCCTGATTTGTCCTTACATTTTTTTTTGTCAATCGAAGAAATTTATTAAATAAAAAAAATAGCATCTGAGAGAGAGAGAGAGAGAGAGAGAGAGAGTGAGAGAGAGAGAGAGAGGGGTGGGGATATAAAGCTAAAACCCCTTAGAAGGAACAACAAAACCAAAAGGCAACCAAAACATAAGTAAGATTAAACAGAGTCTATTAAAGCAAAGATCAAGACGCACAACGAGCGTTCGATTGCAGGTAGGGTAAGGGTCTCTTGAATCTCTTTTGGTCTTCAATTTTTAATTTTGAGAATTTGGGACAGACTTAAGAAGATTCTCATCTTCCAAAGTTGCTTCACCCTCATCAAACCAAGAACACAAATGACTTATCTCAACCTGAGCGTATGTGTGATGACCAAGAGGGTCTTCATTTTTCAAATCACCCTAACAGAACTTAGTCTAATGGACACTAGGTTCTACCAAAGCGAATCAATATTTAGTGCCAACGAAAGTGTCATTACACTCTCCCTCTGTCTATTGCTCATCAGCAATAGTGCTCTTGGCTTGCTGCATTTGAGCAAGAATCTCAAAACTATTATAAGTGGAAATATTGACATTAACATTACCTAATGAGTTTGTTGGAACTAAACTTGCAACTGGGCTTGAGATATTGTGTCCTACCTCTTGTATTATTGGAACAATGGCTTGCTCAACAACAAGTAGAGTAGTAGTTTTTTCAACAATTGGAGCAATAAGCTTCTCAATAATTGGAGTTTCTTCAACAACATCCATAACCCAGTTCAACTCTGAATCAACAACCACTACTGCAACAAGAGGAAGCGATGCTCGTGCGAATGAAGGACCTTATCTGGCATCTGCATTCACATTTGGCTCAAGAGCAACAACCATCTTATTTCCCTTATCCACCTGCTCAGTATTCATTGCAACAAATACTTGTTTTGTCTTCCGCCAGCGACACTTACGCGATTAACCTTGATTCATCTCAATCATAGCCTGACCAGAAGCTGCATTGTTGGTACAGGTTTTTTCACTTGGTATATTGGCATTCCCATACAAAAGGATATAGTGATTTAAAAGTGTTAAGGGAAAATATCTTTTGAGTTTATTGTCTATTTATTTAGAAAAAGATATTCTCTTGGATGTCAAAACTTGTTTCCTTGTAATCCTAAGTGATCTAGGATTTGGTATTTTATTTGGTCAATCTTTAATCAAAGAGATTCTTTCCTAATAGAAGTCTAATTAGGTTGGCATTGCTTCCTCATATATAGCATGAAAAACACACGGTGAAGGCACCGAAGTCACGCAAGAATTATTTGGAGAGTCTTGCTTTAGATTGTGCGTTTATAAGAGATCTACACACTTGTTCCTTGTTTAAGTGTTATAGGTCTTTTGCAAATGTGCATGGAGTCGCTTGAGATTTGAACAGTTTCTATGAAGCAAGAAGAGTGATAGTCAAAGAACAATCAAGTGAAGAAGGAGTTCAAGATTGAAGACAGACTTCGTAATAGTTTTGTCTATTCATTGTAGTCGTGCTAGTGCTATTTGAAGTTGTAAAGAACATATCCTTCGTCATAAATTAATTGTTCTTATTTTAGGTTCTCAAGAGTAAGAGCCCGACAGTGTTTCTAATCTCATATTTGAGGTTTTCACTGCGCAACCAAAATCTGGTGTTCTGTTTGTTAAATTTGGTTTCTACTGCCCAGTAAGGATTGATCCGTGCATTGCAATCCCCATTTTCCAGAAAACACATTTTGTCCTTGTATTTTCATGCATGATTTCACAGAAGCTTACAATTTCTAACATTGTGCCCAACATTACCACAATACAAGCAAAAAGCAGGGAGACTCTCGTATCCAACTTCAATTACAACAATCTCTCTGTTGCCCTTGCACTTAACGGAGGGATAACAGAAAATAGACGGAAACACATTATTGATTGATGTGGTTTCGAAGTCTAGGTACCTTTTTAATCACTTTAAAAGTTCATATACCATTATGTCCGGTCAGTAAAAGTCCAGACCTCCCATATGATAAAAATCCTTAACGAAAAACAAAAGGGTGTGATGCTTCCAAAATTGCAACTCTATTCATAAAAGTTAGCCTATACAGTTGGGCGGTGATTATAGTACTTCAATTTTTAACATATTTTACTATTTACAAATCATTCTTCTTATAGTAATATACAAAAGTTAAAAAAGTTAATGACTTGACAAGGCTAGAGGTAAAACAGAATAGGTAATTTCAATAGTCAACTGATCGTAAACAAATAAGTAATTTTTGCAAAGAGACCTGTGACATTTCACATTTAGCAACACACCACCAATGAAAGCAATACAGCTTTAACATCAAGTTTAGTACTAGGAAAGCAAAAACGGCTAGTGGATCAAGTTCAATTAGGAGAACCAAATACCCTAGTGCGGTTGAATTAGGGAAAACCAAAAATGGCCATTTCCAGTCGTCCATCCTCTTTAATCAGTTGTGTATGGCACTCTGCTACATTTTCAGCAAGGGCCTCAGATCCGCATACTCAATGTTTTCTAGTCTTTTGTACATAAATCAGCTTCCAGTCCAAGGATTTGCAGTAGCTGCCTCACATTTTGGTTATCAATATCAATGATTTTGTACAAAAAGACTAACCAACAGCTCAGATGATTTTACAGTCTCTTACCTAGTTAACTCATGTGGGTTTTCCCCAGAAGTCGCCAGTAAAACATCCCACAAGGTAAAGCTTCAATCTTTAGTGAAACCAGACTCTCTATAAGCCTTTTTGAGAGAGTGTGAATTCTCATACACCCATATCTCAAGTTCTCAACTATTGTGCAGAGACACCCACGACTTGTCTTAGCCGATGGGAAGAAAACCCTTTTGCCAAAGCTTGAGTTTTTGTGCTCCATAGGAATGTCAAAGCTCAACCTTTCGAGAACAATGAACTACAACCTAGTTATTTTGACGCGAAGCTTGATAAACTACATTATACACTATTATAACTTCCTCAAAAGCGTGGTGCTCTCTGATTTCAAGGTCGTCGATATTTGGAAGTGCAGCTCATGGATTTCAGAGAAAATCTGTCCAAGAATGTTCAATCAACTTGTGTGGCAATTGCAGAAGCTGAAGCAGTTCTCTTTGGAGTAAATCTGGCCTTGTATATGAATCTAAAAAAAGTGAAGTTCAAATCTGACTCAAAGGAAAGCATTTCCTATTTGAAAGCTTCAAGTTCTTGTAGTAGCTGGAGAACTTACCTAATTATCAAGTAGATTAGAAGGCGTTGCATAGGTTTTGAAGACTGTAGCTGGGACTGGGTTTCCCGTAAAGTGAATCAGGCCACTCATTCAGTAGCCTCCCTTGCCATTAGGAAGGTGGACCCTCTATGATGGGCTAATCATCCACCACCATCTCTTACTCTTGTACTAAGAAACGATGGTCTGCCCTGTCCTCCCATGGCGGAGCTTTGACCACGAGTCTGATTGGTCTACTCTTTTGGATTGCTTTCCTGTTTCCATGTCCTAGTTGCACTTAGTTGGATTTCGATCTTGATGTCTTTGTTTATTTTTGGGGGTCTCGGCTGTTTGTTGACTTGTTCTGGGCTCCTGTTTTGGTCCTTGCCTTTAATAAGACATCTTTCATTACCAAATAAACACTTGTGCATGAAGTCGTACAATTGGGATTTGACCTTAGAAAGATGTTCTTTATGCAAGCCATGGATGCATTATATGGGAAGAGGACGACATGAAGGCAAAATGAAGAGGCTTATAGGAGGTGGGGTTGGTCAGATAATGATATTCTTTCTACCTTGGATCTGGGGGTCATCATGAGCCTGGTTAGGGCCGACCCTACCCTAAATTTTAAGGCTTAGGGTCGGGCCGAGCCGGACCTAGTCAAAGTCAACAAAATTTAGGATCGGGTAGGGTTGGGCCGGGACTTGAATATGCTAACCCTTACTCGCCCGAAAGGCCCGAGTCACTAGGGCTGAAAGGGCCGGGTCTGGCCGACCCTCTGAATAGGGCCAAAAATGGCCTTATTTTGTTTAACAAAAAGAAATACATTATTTTTTTATCTTAAAATGTGGCTCAATAATTATATAGGTAATACAATACTCATTTTTTTTGTTGATCATATTTAATACACACACACATACATATATATTGAAATTAACTTATAACATTATAACTATTAGTTAAGGTGGTTATATTAAATTAACTATGTGTCTAAATCTCCCAAAATTAATTGTTATTTAACAATGGAAACCAAATAAAGCTTAGGACATCAATTACAAATAAGATATAAGTTGTATGTTATAGAGAAAAAATATATATATTTAAAAAAATAGAAAAAATATGAAATTATTAGGGCTTAATTGGGCGGGCTTAAAGGGTCGGGTTGGGCTTTGCCCTAACTGGCTTAAACGGGCAAGGCCGGGCTTCATTTGCATGGCCCATACTCTACCCTATTTCAGAAAGGGTCGGGCCGGCCCGCCCTAATGCAAGGGCCGAGTAGGGTTCAGCCTTTTGGGCCGGGTCGGTTTAGGGTCGAAGGGTCAAATGATGACCCCTACTTGGATCGCTTAAGAAGAGTTTCTGATATAATTCACTGATACACATACTTCAATTTTTAATTGTGACAAAAAAGTGATACACCATACTTTAATTTTTACTTGTGACAAAAAAGTGGAGGTCGGGGTTCGAGCACAATTGGCATGCCGCCACCGTCTCTGATAAGGCAGTGACTGAGCTCTCGGGCTGAGAACACACACACACACACTTCTTCATGTCCTGAGAACAAATACCTCTTAATCGAGCGGCATGCGCAACTCGTGGTATCATGCCCTCTAGAAATTGCCCGATATAGGGAAGAACACGCACAGCCTTTTCTAGGCATAGTCCGACCACCGATGTTGTCTAACTCGAGACCCTCCCAAATTTCCACCTTAATGCCCCCCCCCCCCCACAATAGGTCACAAGCCCGCGTGACTGAGCTCGGCAAACTAAATCTTAAAACCTAACCATATCAAGTATCTGACACGCATATCTTTCGGATGTGGTATCTTATTTTCAAGAGGGGGAAGCTCATGAAATCAAACTTCCTCTTGGAGTCGTGGAGTTTGTACTACCAAAAATTAAAATTTGTGAAGATCCAGCCTCGTTAAACTGGTTCTAATTTCAACTCTGGTGTGGTGCCATGGATCTTCCTTTGATCTTCATTCTGTAATTGTCGAAAAAGATGAAGTTAAACGAAAGCAGTTTGCTTTGGAGGAAGCCTAGCTAAAATTGTAAGAGATGACTTTTTAAGAGATATTAAACATGTTTTTCTTTAGTGTTATTGAAAACGGTCATTAATAGTTTGAATGCACAAGCAGCCCTATATTGATGGCTATGGGGTTGAGGTTAGTTGAAAAGCAAGCTTAGATGCAGCAGCCTGCTTCGGAGCGCACATCATATGAGCACTTCTCTCGCAGCTTCGAAGCCAATGGGCTTGCAAAAAAGTAGCAGCAGAAGTGATTCGAAAAACACCTACAATCTCGTAATTGGTTGTCCCCGATGCATGGACCTTAGGTTATCCAACTCCATCACAACTAACTTTAGGCACATCAAAAAGATACAAGACACGTTACAATGCTCTTCCCGTTATGTTCAGATGCTCAACATCAAAACTTCCCAGCATTATTTCCGAGTTTCCCTTCTTCTCCTTTCTAACAACACTTTCTTATCAAGAGGACGCTTTTGCCTTGATTCCAGACGAGGAATTCCTCCTCTCCAAGCACTGAGTTTTCTTCATCAATCTCCGTGAGTTAAGAACAGCTAGCGGTGAAACATGTCTTCACTATCCTCGCTCGTAACTATCAATACCTAACAAGAAAGTGGAACTTATCTCTTACTAAAACGCTAGAGAAAATGAGTGACTCGCCGAATTACAGAATTCCAACTGACAGTTTAGATCAAGATTAAGAGGTACCCTAAATAACAGTTGGCATGTAGATGCAGCAACTATAAGTTGATTTTTGATCGAGCTTTTGCCATCTTTGACGGAACATATATATATATATAAATATAGTACGTACCAATGAGTAATCTAGAAACATAATGTGAGAGAGCTTTCCCCTATTCGGCACTGCACTAGGGACATATATATTGTGAACAACTGTGATGACGCAGAACACGTTCAATTTGCTACCGATCAAATAATGTTTGTTTAGTGGTGTAAGACAATGGCTTCTCATTTGGAAAATCATGTGTTCGAGCCCCATCAAGAGTAGGAAGTGGTGGGGTAAGAAAAAAAAAATGATATGAATGTTGTAGTATAAATCGTATATATATACCGTATATGTCTATATCATGTAACAAAATACGTAAAAGTATTTAGATAGGTACTTGAGTGTATAATCATAGGTACTTGAGTGTATGAAGACTTATGTAAACATGCTTTACCAAAGGGCAACAAGCATGGCAGAAAATCATCATCAAGATGGTTATCATTTTGAGTTTCTCTTTGAGGATTCACACTTCAATGTAATCCTATAAATACCCCCTTTGTATGAGATGAATAAACACATTGAAATCCCCATTCTCTCTGAAATTTTACTCTCCTATTCTGTTTATCAATTCCTCTAGTTCTTAAACACGTTATCAGCACGAAGTTGCTCTAGAATTAGAATCGAAAAATTGACGAAAGAAGAGTTCTTCATCGATAGAAGTCATTTTTCAAAACCTACAAAAAATCCCCAAACCGTAGCTCAGATTAAAGCCCTTGATTCCAGGAGCCCGGAACCGGTCTCAGATTCACCGGAACCGGCCGGAAACGGCCTGAACCGGCCGCCGGAAGCCGAAAAACCGAACCGGACCGCTGTCGAGAGCTGCCGAGGTCCTGCCGAGACCTGCCGAGCAGCTGCCGAGAGCTGCGCAGCAGCTGCCGAGGTGCTGCCGAGAGCTGCGCAGCAGCTGCCGAGGTGCTGCCGAGACCTGCCGAGGTGCTGCCGAGTCCTGCCGAGACCTGCCGAGAGAGCTGCGCAGCAGCTGCCGAGAAGCTGCCGAGAGCCCTGCGCAGCAGCTGCCGAGAAGCTGCCGAGGCCCCTGCGCAGCAGCTGCCGAGGCACCTGCGCAGCAGCTGCCGAGCAGCTGCCGAGACGCTGCGCAGCAGCTGCCGAGCAGCTGCCGAGCCATCTGCCGAGCAGCTGCCGAGCCATCTGCCGAGCAGCTGTCGACACATCTGTCGACAGATTTGCGCGGCGACTTTCCGACGACTTTTTCGACACTTTTCCGGCGACTTTTCCGGCGACTTTTTGGACGATTTTTCTCGACTTTTTCCAACGATCTTTCCGGTCAACTCCGATAATTTTTCCGGTCAAAAATTTCCGGCAACACTATTCCAAGGATGTCGAATGAACCTAGACTCGATTTTCAAATCCTTGACTCAACAGGTTCGGAGTACCATAGCTGGAAAACCGACGTTGAGAACCATCTCACATCCAAGGGGATATTGCCCATCATCCATGAACCAAATCCGGCTCTTGTGTTCCCTCGATCACCCAAGAAGCATGCAGAAGCAATCATCTTGATGCGACGTCATATGGACAAAGCACTCAGGCTAGAGTACATGTCCATCAAAGATGCAAAGGATTTATGGGAAGCACTAGAAGAGCGCTTTAACAATATCCAAGATTCTCTCCTCCCTGACTTGAAGGTTCAGTGGAACGATGTACGCTTCTCAGACTTCAAGTCTATTGCTGAGTACAATTCAGAAGCTCTTCGTCTTAAATCCATGTTGAGGTTCTGTCAAAGACCCCTCACAGAAGAAGAGCTAATTGAGAAAACTCTCTCCACCTTCCCTGATGCAGCAATTTTGCTATCAAAGCAGTATCGCACTGAAGTAAATGCTGGACGAATTACGAGGTTCAATGAACTCATAAATATTTTGTCGGTAGCCGAAAAGCACGACAACATTCTTGTAAAGAATTATAATTCAAGACCCATTGGAACCAAGAGCGTTCGTGAGGCAAATTATAATGCACCCAAAAGAGGGCACAGGGAGCGGTACCCCAGCAATAGGGGACATGTGTACCCTAATAATAGGGGACATGAAGGACGAACAGGTCCATATAACCGCCCCAACAGGGAAGGAAACCGCAACTTTAGAGCGGGCGCACGTGATGGTAACTCCGCACGTGGAAGAGGGAGATATGGCAACACCGGCCGTGGAAATAGCACCATGAACCGTGGAGGTCGCACCATGCGCCGTGGTAGTAGCAGCAACCCTCCTAGGGGATATCCACAACGTGCACAACCTGTACAAACTGTACAACCTGCACAACCTATACCTCAAATGAAGGGATGGAACCACAATGACATATGTCATAGATGTGGATCAATCGAGCATTGGTTTAAACAATGTCATGCAAGTACCCAATTAGCTGCACGCTACAAGGAGTACAGGGAAGCAAGAGAGCAAGAAGCTAACCTTGCCGAAGATGAAAATAGTGAAGATGTCAATCTCACTGTTGAGGACTTCAAAGCTGTAGATGAAGAGCACGAGGATGCCACAGACTTTGATTAGAATAATCCTCTTTCTATTTTCCAAGAATGGCAAATGTGCCTTAGTCAATAAATAACAATTGTATTAAACTCCTTCTTATGTGGCGTACCCAATGAAGTATGATGTCTAGGAAAGCAATTGAGATCGGGGTATTTAAGCGAGCCTCGCTCCACCAACATCTCTCTACTTTCCTGGTCATATTCCATTGGAATTACCAAACGGATTGAGTGATAGCAATTTGTCTAGAGTTTGATATTTGGAATAGACTTATGAATAACTTTGATGTAATCATTGGCTATTTTCCCATTAATAAAGTATCGCATTCAATGTCATGGACATGTGTTAATATTCCGAACTTTATTCCTTTCAGTATGTTTTCCGGAGAATTGGAATGCCTTCTTGATAGTGGCACCACACATACGATATTGCGACATAGGCAATTATTTTTATGGATGACACCCAGTCGATCCTCAGTAACTACGATGGCAGGACCATCACAATTGATTCATGGTCGAGGACCAGCTCAATTTTTGTTACCAAATGGCACAAATATTAATGTCGCCGAAGCTCTATATGCTCCAAGGGCCGGAAGGACCCTATTAAGCTTTAAAGACATTAGAGCCAATGATTTTCATGTGGAAACACATTGTGAGAATGGACAAGAGTTCCTTTGCATCACCTCTAAAAACTACGGAAATACACGAGTTTTAGAGAAACTTATGTGTCGCTCTAGTGGATTGTATGCAACCACTATTAGAGTTATTGAATCCAACCATGTCATGAATGACAAATTATGGGATCCTGACACATACAAGCTTTGGCACGACCGTTTGGGACATCCAGGTCGTGACATGATGCTCCGTATATTAAAAACTTCACACGGACATCCATTCTTCAAAACGAAAAGAAGTACGAACCAAACATTGGTCCAAAGAGTTACTTCTAAAGTGTAACATTCGTTTTGCAAAGCTTGCTCTTTAGCAAAGGTAGGATCGAGACCATCCTATGCAAAGGACACTAAAGAAAATATACCATTCTTACAAAGAATACAAGGTGATATTTGTGGACCTATCCAACCAACTTGCGGACCATTTAGATATTTTATGGTGTTGGTTGATGCATCGACACGTTGGTCACATGTCATGCTCTTATCCACAAGAAATGCTGCATTTGCTAAACTCCTAGCACAAATCATTAAATTAAGGGCTCACCACCCCGATCATCCTATTAAGTCAATTCGTCTTGACAATGCTGGAGAATTTACATCAAGAACCTTTGATGATTATTGCATGTCCATTGGGATTGAGGTGGAACATCCTGTCCCTCATGTACACACCCAAAATGGACTCGCAGAAGCTGCCATTAAAAGACTTCAAATGGTTGCCAGGGCATTGGTTATGCGCACCAATCTCCCTATTTCTGCTTGGGGCTATGCAATATTACATGCAGCTGTGCTCATTCGTCTGAGACCCACTGCCACCCAACCCTTTTCTGCGTCCCAACTGGTGACTGGGTATGAGCCTAATGTCTCACACTTACGCATCTTTGGGTGTGCAGTCTATGTGCCAATTGCGCCGCCACAGCGCACCAAAATGGGTCCTCAAAGACGCTTAGGCCTTTATGTTGGATATGATACTCCAAGCATTATCCGCTACATAGAACCCTTGACAGGTGATCTATTTACCGCTAGATTTGCGGATTGTCACTTTGATGAGACAGTCTTCCCGTCATTAGGGGGAGACAAGAACATTAATGTTCAACAGAAAAGACAGGAATTGTCGTGGTCTGTCCCCACTTTGTCTCATCTTGATCCCCGAACCACACAGTCTGAAATAGAGGTGCGGAGGATTCTCGATCTTCAGAACGTAGCAGAATCAATGCCTGATGCGTTTTCTGATATCGCTAAAGTGACAAGATCACACATACCTGCTGCAAACGTACCTGCAAGGATTGATGTTCCTAAAAATAAAGGACATGACATCCCCTCTATGGGTGATGCAGTGGCTAGACCCATGGCTCCTGCTAGAAAGCGCGGGAGGCCTATAGGTTCGATGGATTCTCGCCCAAGAAAGAAAGCGAGCTTGACACAAAATAATCCATTAATCATCGATATAAATAATCCATCTCATGAAAAAATTCCGGATTATGGTTATGTCCAAGAGACATCATTGGAGGACGCTCCAATAATAGAACCAATTCCAGAGAATAGAGAGATCTCCATGAATTACACTAGTATACATGTAATTATGGACAGAAATTCTATGGCTATTGATGATGCGTTTGCATATCATATTGCAAAAGGAATTATAGAATACGATGATATCGAACCTCGCTCCGTTGAAGAATGCCAACGTAGAGCAGATTGGTCAAAATGGAAAAATGCGATCCAGACTGAATTGGATTCACTAACAAAGAGACAGGTATTTGGGTCTATAACACTGACACCACCAAATATAAAACATGTTGGCCATAAATGGGTCTTTGTTAGAAAGCGTAATGAGAAAAATGAGGTTGTTAGATACAAAGTCCGCCTTGTGGCGCAAGGTTTCTCACAACACCCTGGAATCGACTACGAGGAGACATACTCTCCCGTAATGGACGTTATAACGTTCCGCTACCTTGTCAGTTTGGTAGTTTCCGAAAAACTTGACATGCAGCTCATGGATGTGGTTACAGCATATCTCTATGGGGATCTAGATTCAGAGATATATATGAAGGTTCCAGATGGACTTCAATTACCCAAATCAAGTGGCTCTAAACCACGGAGCGCGTTTTCAATAAAATTAAGACGCTCACTATATGGATTGAAACAATCCGGACGGATGTGGTATAACCGTCTAAGTGACTACTTGATTGGGAAGGAATATGTTAACAATGAAATATGCCCTTGCGTGTTCATTAAGAGAACAAGATCCGGATTTGCAATTGTAGCAGTTTATGTTGATGACATGAACCTAATTGGAACTCTAGATGAGTTAAAAGAAACTGCTATATATTTGAAATCTGAATTTGAGATGAAAGATCTCGGGAAAACACGGTTTTGTCTCGGAATAGAACTCGAGCACCGTAATGATAGGATTATGATCCATCAATCAGCATATACTCAAAAGTTACTAAGGCGCTTTAATGAAGATAAAGCAAAGCCTGTGAGTACTCCCATGATCAACCGTAGTCTTGAGCCCATGAAAGATCCGTTTCGTCCAAGGGATGAGGACGAAGATTTATTAGAAGCTGAAATACCATACCTAAGTGCGATAGGCGCATTATTGTATTTAGCTCAATGCACAAGATCGGATATCTCATTTGCAGTAAACTTGTTAGCTCGACACAGTTCTGCGCCAACACGCCGCCATTGGATTGGTATAAAGACAATCCTTCGATACCTAAAAGGTACGATCGATATGGGCTTGTTCTATCCCTACAGAGAGAAAAGAAATGTGAACGCCGGCAACACTATCCATAGTGACCGACGTTCTCCTCCTCCCCTCCATCAAAATGATGTTCTGATGGGTTTTGCTGATGCAGGGTATCTCTCTGACCCTCACAAAGGTCGCTCCCAAACAGGTTATGTCTTTACCATGGGAAGCACCGCGATATCTTGGAGATCTACAAAACAGACTCTTGTTGCTACTTCCTCAAATCATGCAGAGATTATTGCACTACATGAAGCCGTGCGTGAGTGCATATGGCTAAGGTCTATAAATAGACACATTCGAGGAACTTGTGGTTTGAAATTTACCACAAATGAATCTACATGCATTTACGAGGATAATGCAGCTTGTATTGAGCAAATGAAATTAGGTTTCATCAAAGGCGACAATACCAAGCATATATCGCCGAAATTCTTCTACAATCAGCAACAACAAACACTTCTAAATATTGAAGTAAATCAAATCCGATCAGAAGATAATGTAGCTGACTTATTTACTAAGTCACTACCAAAATCCCCTTTCGAGAAACATGTAAGGAGCATCGGATTGAGGAGGATATCCGAACTCCCACGATCTTCAAGAGGAGTCTAAATCAGGGGGAGTATCCAGAAACATACTTCACACTCAACGCGCATTGTGCTCTTTTTCCCTTTCGACCAAGGTTGTTTTTTCCCACAGGGTTTTATTACTTGGCAAGGTTTTTAACGAGGCAACTTCGATGCGCACCATCTACACAATACTATTGAACATGAAATATCTAAGGGGGAGTGTTGTAGTATAAGTGTATAAATACTGTATATGTCTATATCATGAAACAAAATACGTAAAAGTATTTAGATAGGTACTTGAGTGTATAATCATAGGTACTTGAGTGTATGAAGACTTATGTAAACATGGCAGAAAATCATCATCAAGATGGTTATCATTTTGGTTTTCTCTTTGAGCTTTCACACTTCAAATGTATTCCTATAAATACCCCTTTGTATGAGATGAATAAACACACTAGAAATCTTCATTCTCTCTCAAATATTACTCTCTCTTTCTGTTTGTCAATTCCTCTTAAGAATAAATACCCCTTTGTATGAGATGAATAAACACACTAGAAATCTTCATTCTCTCTCAAATATTACTCTCTCTTTCTGTTTGTCAATTCCTCTTATTCTTAAACAGATGTAACATGACATGGAAAATCAGATACTTGGGCCAAAATTTGGGCTCTGCCATCGGAAGTGGCACAAGACAAACTTCTTCCTACACGTTGTCATGTTTCCTTTGTATACATTTGTCCGAAGATACTTCGATGAGAATTTCCTGCCACGAACCTATCCAAGAAGCGCAGCATACCCATTTGCTGCCAGCTACAAAGTACGCGTCGCAAAGTGGAAACTGATTGCTTTGCAAGTAAGCTTAGAATTTCGTAGACTCAAAACATTTGCAACCTGCAAAGTAGTATATCATTCACTCCTTAAACACCAACAATTCTTTCGTCTTGTTTTTACAACTACCTATACACAGCGTATGGAGTGCCCCGGATCCGAAAAAGAAAGAGGTATATTGAGAACCCTTCTCTCCTAAATGGCAATGTATTAACATACTAGTGCACTATCCGAAAGAAAAAGAAACACATTTAGTATCCTCATCAGAACTCTCTACTCCAACTAAACTCAAGCTGAAGGGACTGATTTCTTGGAGAGCAGAGCGTCCAGGGATCCAGGGTCAGCGACAGGCGCACTGCAAGTAAAGTTTTGGCAGACGAGAGCAACCACTTTGTCTGCAGCAACATGATTCTTTGCCATGAGCGCAATGTTGCTGTTTTTGTCTTCCCAGAATTGCAGCTCTTCCGAATTAGTTGGATCTATGTGAATAACCTGTCATTTGGTTGCACGACGAAGTGTTATGATAGGAAATCACAAGCTACTCGGATGAAACAGGAGCATTATGACTCGCATAAGGTTCTTCCACAACTCACCGTTTTGTTGGTATCATACGATGCATGAGCTGCGGCAAGCATGTTTTCAAACTCTCTAGTTTTCTGGCCAACCAAGACAACTTGCTTCCGAGAAGGAACAGTGAGCATGTCTGCAGCACAACACATTAACGGTACTGCCATGGCCATGTCGTTTAATCTTGTCTCAAAAACCGCCTGTCACCAGAAAAAAAAAAATAATGTGAGATATATTCCCGGATAGTGAACTTGTAAGATCAGAATTTTGGTTAAACATCACGAACCAGAACATGTTCAGCTTCCTGTCTGTAATGCTCAGACCTGTTGCCAGATAGTATTGATGCCAATCTCACAAGGTTGATCACAGAAACCGAGTTTCCAGAGGGCTCTGCCCCATCATGATCTTCCTTCACACGAAGGAGAACACTAGGGTCATCACCTGGGGTATTAAAATAGCCGCCTCCCTCTTTATCAAGAAATATTTCATCCTGAAAAAATTCTCAGATAAACTCGCATCAAGACAAGAGAAAAAGGTGATCACCTACAAAACTTTAAAATGGCAGATAAATATTATTGCCTGCGTGTCTTGCAGTTCAATTGCCCAAACTAGCCAGCTGGTTTGGCCACCAAATTCATAAAGATCCAATAACCCTGAAATAAGAAAAGCATAATCATCTAAAAATCCAGGCGCTTTAGATGGGCCGTTCCTAAAGCTGCGTTGCAGTCGATGAGATTGCTCATTGTAAAGGTGTCGCCTGATAAAAGATGCTGCCTTTTCTGCAACTTCAATGTACTCCCGCGGCTGACATATTTGGAATGTAATACACCAAAACAATCAGTAAAGTAGTAGAAAGAAGGTCCAACAATGTGATTCTCATGACTACCCTATCAGTCGCCGAGCCCAATGAATTGATAGTTATTACATCTCTAAATGGAAGATATCAAAAAATGTTTTCTACTAAAAGAGATTATGAACACTCGAAACTACTAAAAGAGTCCAAGTTGCAGTAACACGGTTCTAAACAAATTCAACACAAAGCATTTTCCAAAACTGCCAAACCTTCTGTTCCACCTGTTAACAACTCATATCCCTATTAATAAAGTGAAAGATGTAAAAGCTTACATCACAACCAACAACAGGAAACTTGAACTTGATCTCCTTAGGTTCATTCTTTAGAATTTTAGAGGCTCTTGCAAAGGCTGAGATGGCCAGTCCATTCCATGCTACAATTACCTAGCAAGCACATGATCTATCAATTTGTGATTGACAAGTAAAGAAAAGGATAACTGTATGAGGTGAATACTATAACAATTTCATTTATTCATATTGACAGACAACACCTTATCATCCAAATGTGGTCTTGGTCGACTACATCTTATTTCAAAAAGCTTTCGCCTGCTCTGACCCAGAATATCAAGGTATTTCTCAACCGGCATGGAAAATTTTGATGCCTCGGAATGACTTTTTCTCTCAATCAGCACATTCTTACTCTTGAATTCATTATGAGGATCACTCATTCTGGAGAGGTCACAGTTACCGGAAGGCTTTATATAGTAGTGGTTCTTAAAAAGAGTTGCATCTTCTCCAAGTATGTCTTCAACCTAAATAGAATCAGATAGTTAACAATAGAAAGAGAGAAATAACAGAGTAACCAAAGGATATAAAGTTCCCTAATATCTCATGTGTAAACATTATCTAGTATAAGCTAAATAGCCACTTCTTTGTCAATATTTTCTTCCTGCAGACACAGCATTAATATAGATCAACAATGAGTGAAGATAAAACTTGTGACTCTGGGCAACTTAAAACTTGCAAACATCTCTCTATTCTTCCTCTCCGACCATAGCCCATTTCTTTCTGACCAAATACCTTACTCTTCACTAGTGAGAGATAAAATTCACACCATTGTAGAAGTAACTGTAATGTGGAGACACAGTCAAAATTAGAATACTGATAAGAGTCGAGGGAGAAACCTCTTTGCTAGACCAAACATAGAATGCTCCTTCCTTTTTTCTGGCTGCACCTTCAGATTCAGCACTATCAGCATCTTCTGCTGAATATATTTCGCCATCTGGTCCAATCATGTCTCTCCTCAGATAATCAAGAACATCCCGAGCAATAGATGCATAGAATACATCTTTGGTAATAGAAAAGGCATCTAGGTAGACATTAGCAAGTTGGCCCTGATCATACAACATCTTCTCAAAGTGCGGTACTGCAACAGAACACGACAATCTGTTACGAATATGAACCAGATAAAAGAGAGGGTAGAGGGCATGGCAACCATGAGACAAGTGCATTTAATTAAATAAACAGTTCACTCTGCTGTCATGCCTGTCAAATAGAAATTTGATCGAAGTTATTTCTCAAGAAAAACTAACCATGCCAGCACTCATCCACGCTGTATCGGTGGAAGCCACCTCCGACGTGATCGTGAATTCCCCCTTTTGCCATGCATTGCAAGGTAAACAGAACCTTTTTCAGAACTTCATTGGCCTTGCCAGAATTTCCAGTTTCCTCCGACTTCTTTGAGTAATAAAGCATCAGCTGAATCTCAACTGGTCTAGGAAACTTTGGGGCAGATCCAAACCCACCAAACTTTGAATCATAACTTTGAGAAAGCTGTAAGAAAGTAAAGCAGGAGGCTCAGGGAAAATAAAGATAAACCACTCAATCAAGCTAGCAACCTCAAGTAAATGCAAATGCATTAAAGCCATCTTCTTGTACAGCGAGAGAAACAATAATCTATGAGTCATGTACTTCACCACAGAGTTTCATTACAAGCTCCTCTTCTTAGAAGCTTATGAAAGATTGGTGACCTGTGCACATCCTCTTTCATATTTCCTAAAATGCCCTTATTTAAAATTGAAAGAACAGGAAGGAAGGTATGCAGCAGATCTTTGACTTGCAACACCAAAGACTCATACAGGTATGACTATGACTCGTGGCTCATGGAAAAACAGAAATAAGAAAGTTCAGTGTAAGGATACCTACTTGCTCAGCACATAGACGCAAAGCATTCTTTGGAATCCCATCTGACAATTTTTTAGAACCTGCACTTGTTGACAATGCTTCTGACAACTGTTCAATTGCAAAGGTTCCACTCTTGACAAGCACATCCCTCTTGGTCTCCCAGGCTTCTTTCACTTTTCTGAAGCAAAAAATGCAGATAATGTTAATGTTTAGAATCCAATCAACACTGAACTGCGCTGCGACTTCCAGATGTTTGTGCCAATTAAGATAACCATGGGAAGAGAGGGAGTGGAGTCATAAGTTAAACTGTTCAGAGACCAAATGTCTCACCCACCCGAGTATAGTCTTAAATCCTGGTCTTCCATACTTGTCCTCAGGGGGAAAGTAAGTTCCACCCATCAAAGGTTTCAAATCTGGTGAAAGGAACACCGTCAGTGGCCAGCCTCCACCACCATACAGAGCCTGTACATAGGTCATGTATACCTGGAAGGATGAAAAATGTTCTCAGCACATCATGTTGCTCACATAACAGATGCAAAATTGTTACTATCTTCTCAAAAGAAATTTCTTTTCAAACAACTAGAACCCTTTTGCGCCAAAAAAAAAGCATCCACTGGAACATATTTGCCTAACATTTTCATTTTCATATATTACTACAGCTTCTATGGTTCTACATAAAATGAAGTCGAACCAGAACGTTAAATCACCAGCAAGTATACGTAGAATTTTAAAGCACATTACTAATTAAACCTCAACCCATGACCGTAAATCACCTTTCACATTTCCTCCTAATCTTTTGGAAATACAAGAGGCTGTTGACAATCTTTAAAATCATTAAACATAGCATAACAACTAGAAATCCAAAGACTTTTAGAACGAAAAAGAGAATTCCCAATCAAATATTAGGAGCTCTGGAAGGCCTACAAATAATGATGGTAATTTCATAAGTTTATCATCATGTATAATTCACCTTATCCACATCTGGTCTTTCCTCCCGATCCACCTGCGTTAATAATATGTTAGAAAAAAGCAATACGGAAGAAAAAAAAAAAAACAACTATAAGACTGGCCAATTTGGAAATGAGGTAATTAAAATCAGCAACAGAATCCTAATTAGACTAACCTTGATACTAACAAACCACTCATTCAGCAACTTGGCAACGCCTTCATCCTCAAAAGACTCGACCTCCATAACATGACACCTAAATGAGAGTTCCACACCAACAAGTCAGTTCCAGTTCGTTCAGAACTTCAATATCCAATACACAAATATAATCAACTCAAAAGTTGGATATGAAACCTCACCAATGGCACGTGCTGTACCCGACTTCACATGTAAAAAGCAGCACACTTTGAGTGAGTAATCTATCAAATGCATCACATAAAAATGGCTAGTTGTTCAACGCAAGAATTATAACAATTTACTTGATAAGAAGATGGGCACATCTCTCTTTCGAGCTTCGGCGATAGCCTCTTCACTCCATGGATACCAATCAACCTTGTAAGACAATCAAAATCCCATCTTTAATACAAAGAAAACAACTTTCAACTCAATCATGCCAGAAAAAAAAAAAAAAAAAACATATTGAAAAATCGGAGGTACCGGGTTGTGGGCGTGTTGAAGGAGATAGGGACTGTGCTCGGCAGCAAGGCGGTTGGTGTGCTTGTGGGAAGTTGGGTTCGAAGTGTGTTGGTGAGCCATGGCTAAAACCTTGGAAGTGTAAAAGGGTCGATGAGAAATCAAAGAGTGAGGAAGAGGGTGTGTTTTTCTGGGTGAGGAGAGTAGTTTTGTTGGGTGTGAAGAGATGACGCGCTGAGAAAGCCTTTTGAGCATAGAATTGTGGAGAAGCTGAGAAGAGTGAGGAGGAGGAGAAGAAGAAGAGGCTGGTGAAAGTATAGAAGGAATTGGAATGGAGGAAGTTGGTGGTGCCATGTGTAGGGAAGTGGTGTAGAGGTGAAGAGCGCCATGTGGAAGCTGGGCTTGTTTGACAGTTGGAGTGGACTTGATTGTGTATAGTGTTAACCAACAGGTGGCCCAGCCTTGATCTTACATCTATGTTTTCAGGATAGGGGCTAATGAGACAAGTGACAAACTTATACGAAATCTTTTTATAGGATATGGCATTTGGTATGTGCCAAGTTTTTGAGTTTTTCACCTCTTAAAGTTTTGGATTTGGTGTTATAAAAAAAAAAAAAAAAAAAAAAGAGTAAGTTTAATTGTGAAAATTTAGAACATGACATTTCTGAAAAATTAGAGAAGGGTTGCTAATCTTGAATGTGTTTCTACTTTCGAGCATTCAATTATCTTTTTATAGGATGATTGAAATATGTAGTCATATAAATTATTTATAGACCTAAACATAAAGTTTTGTTATAAGAGTGGTTTGAAGCCCAAAACAATTAAAAAGTGAAAACTCAAATGTTTATAGTGTTGAAGAGTGTTAAACTCATCTACTGAATTTAGATAACTATTACTTTAGATTGTATATGTATATCATTTAGGTGCTGCATTGAATTTTTAGAGCTTATTAAGAACTTGAAAAGTTGGTTTACCAACTAAGGCGATTGCCTCATACATAACTAGATAAACTAACCTCGATCATAAAAATTTTGTGATGTTCTTGTGTCATGACTCATGACCAGTTTGGAGGTTAAAATCATCTAAGTAATAAATTTCCGTCATGCACGATACCATTGTTGGATTCTCTAATTTTGAGATTGAAGGTGATGCCCTCTCCGTCATCAACACTCTTCATGATAGTTTGGAGGACTTAAGTCTTGAAGGTCATATTATTGATAAAGTTAAGACTTAAATTAAATCTTTTCCTTTTATAGTAACCATTTTGTGAAACGGAAAGACAATAAAGTTGCTCACCGGCTAGTAAAAGTGGCTTTCAAAATTAGTCAGCCTTTGCTTTGTTTGGAGTCGGGGCCTTCATGGCTCCATCAGTCTGTCAGTATGAATTTCCATTGCGAAGTCTAGTTTGGTCAATTATCCTGTAATAGTTGCCATGTTGGTGTATTGTTGCAGATTGTTATTCCACAACCCAAAGCAGAGGCATCATCCCCTAAACTCCGATCTAAGGGATGCTCAGCCACTTGTGGTTCTCTTAGCATCCCTTTTCCTTTCGGCGCATCCCCGGGTTGTTACTTTGACGACAACTTTTTCGTCTCCTGTAATACTACTACAAATAAAGCATTTCTCCGAGGAAGAAATAATGATTTAGCTATCCTCCCCATATCACTGGAGGATCACGAACTGCGTGTGTCTAGCCCCGTGAGTCCGTGACGAAAGCCTGCTTTGATGAGCAGGGAAATCCTCTCCAAAGGTAGATTACAGGGGAAGATGGGAGGGTAGAAACTCCCATGGTGACACCCCCCGACTACTTTTACATCTCAAGTACACGAAACAAGTTCACTACTGTTGGTTTCAATGCAAGCGCGATAATCGTGACCAGCACCCCTAGAGATTTGGGTAACAACAATGCAGATTTGGGATCGACGTACCTGGAATCTCGTGCACCTTTATGTCTTCCAGGAGTCAAGAAGGTGAAGAATGGGACTTGCGACCCCCTTGGTGGATGTTGCCAGAAATCTATCACAATTAAAGGCCTGACAAATTATGCGATTTCATATGGGAGTAGGAAGGATGTAATTCGAAACTGAAATAGTTCAATATTAGCAATGGTACCACCTACATGTGCTTATGCTTTTGTTGTAGAAGCAGATACCTTTTGAGTTTTCCTCTTTAGATCTTCAACAAGGCATACACAATCGTGACGCTGTCCCTATGGTGCTCAATTGGGTTGTTGGGAATTACAATACATGCCAAGAGGCTCAATCATCATCGTTTATTCCCAGCAGTAACAGAATTGTGCTTGTGGCGCAAAACATAGCGATTGTCACAACTCAACCAGCGGACCTGGCTCTCTCTGCAAATGCCGCGAAGGTTACCAAGGGAACCCTTACCTCCCTGATGGTTGCCAAGGTATTTTTTGTTACATTTGGAGTGTTAATAACAATTCAATCTGTCATCTTAGTTGTACTAATTCGACTCGCTAAATTGCATGTAAAATTATTTTACAGACATTGACAAGTGGGAGCGCGAGCGCGAGCTCATAAACCCGCGTCAGCTCAGCAAAATGCATAACAATCCTTTATTGCATTTGTCCAGATGGATACAAAGGAGGTGGCAAGAAAAGCGTAACTGGTTGCGGCATCAATATCTACAACTTATTCTTGCATTTGGTTTAAGTATAGTACTTTGCTCTTTAGTTAAGTGTCATAATGTTAGTAACTGTTTAATATTATACTACTGATGGAGCAGGTATTTGCATAAGCATCTTGGTGGTCCTTGGAGTAGGTTTTCGGATTTGCTGGGCATCAAAGAAAAGAAAACTCGTCCAACTCAAAATGAAGTTCCTCAAACAAAATGGTGGAATTTTGTCGCAACAACTGCCCTCTGGTGAGAAAGCCCTTGAGATGATCAAAATTTTTAGTGCAGAGGAGCTCAAAAAGGCGACAAATAGTTACAACGAGGGTGTGGTTCTTGGCAAAGGAGGCAACGGAAGAGTTTACAAGGGACTTTTACGAGGTAAGAAAGTGGTTGCCATGGAGAAGTCTAAGGTTTGTGACAGAAGCCAAATCGAGCACTTCATTAACGAGTTGATTATTCTTTTCCAAGTCAATCACCCCAATGTTGTCAAGTTATTGGGTTGCTGTTTGGAGACTGAAGTCCCCATACTTGTTTACGAGTTCATCACGAAAGGTACTCTTTCAAGCCATCTTCACTCGTCCTCAATTAGACTGTCATGGCAGATCCGCCTTAAAATTGCGAAGGAAGTTGCAGCAGCACTTGCATACTTGCACTCCGAGACTTCTATCCCTATCATACATAGAGATGTATAGTCAGCCAATGTACTACCGGATGACAACTTCACGGCAAGTATTTCCTACTTGGGAGCTTCGAAGCTAACTCCTATCGGTCAAACTCAAATAACCACACTGGTGCAGGGCACGTACGGTTACTTTGATCCAGAATACTTCTGTAGTGGCATACTAATAGAAAAGAGTGAGGAGTCGTGCTGGCAGAGCTACTCACAGGCAAGGAGGCACTGTTTTGGAATAGTTCAGGGAGTAGAACAAACCTAGCATTCTACTTTGTTTCTTCAGTGAAAGAGGATCGCTTGGTCGAAATTCTTGATGATCAAGTAGGTGTCGACCAAGAAATCATGGAGTTACTAACGGAAGTCGCTGGCCTTGCAGTAATGTGTTTATGGGAGCGAGGATATGAAAGACCTACTATGAAGGAGGTCCAAACAGAGCTAGCAGGACTAAGCCCACTTAATTAAACCATGGGAGCCTAAGAATAAAGTCAGGAGTTTGATCCAACTAATCTCGGTCAATATTCATCTGTCTTATGAGTTATGATCATCTTCGTTTGAAATATGAACTACAGTTTAGGTGCTTCATGTTCATGAGTTTGATCTTTACAGATAATGGGGTTCAAAAATTACATATCCAAATGGGATCTGAGCTCAGCCATTCTTCAAAAAAAAAAAAAAAGTAAAGAAAACAAAAACAAAATATAGAAACATCACCTGATCACCCTATTTGAAATGGAGAAGCATAAAAGATTTTCTGGTATGACAGTATGAATCTTACAACAATATTGCATCAGATGGTTTACTATTACCCAGCTGGAGCTCCTACAGATTCAGCAAGTTCTTCCAGGAGTTCCTTTTGCTCCAAGGAAGTACAAGCCTGCAAAAAAGCAGGAAAATCAATTGCAGGGTAAAGCCAAACTTAAAATTCCATGTACCTCTATCCTTCCTTCAGTATGCAATTAAATATGAAGAGAATGGACATGTCTTACAAGAGAAATACTGTAGAAATGATACCTGAATTGCATTATCTATATCACCACCAAGAAAACCGGTGAGCTCATAGTTAATCTTCAACCGGTGGTCAGTGACTCTATTGTCCTGATTCAATAAACAAAAAGTATTAATAACTTCCAGAAACATAACCATCATTATGATGAAGAGACTTGTAGGCACTAGTCTCACACAGGTTAGGCCAAGTGTCACAGAATAGCACGACCAGACTGTGACACTTCATAAAAACTTTATACACCTATTGGGACTCTAAATCTAATAGCTGAACCTTTTGAATTGGATACTGTCTTAAGCAGCCAGACAAATTCATTTATTTACCAACACTGATTGTCAATAAGCCTCACTTCAAAACTTCCAAGGCAGTATACTTGAAATTGATGACATGAATATATGGATCTAACTACCAATGTTATTAGCACCTTGAAATTATATGTTCGAATCTTTTCTGCACGGGAACCAGTGCCAACCTGCATTTTAAAATAGAACATTATTACATTATCATAGTTAAGTCTAGTGCCTAAACCATTACCTGAATAATGTAATAGTAATATTGTTTTATATGTGTATAAAGGAGGAGAAAGGAGGGGTAGGCTTTGGCTAGAGGTCTCATTCCATACCCTCATCAAAGAAAAGCATATATGTGATGCAAATGTTCACACCAAGGTATTAGTCACATGCATCTTAAATAGTCTCTAAGCTAAAAGAGTAACAGATACCTGTGATTTCCGTTGATTCCTAATCAGTTCCTGCTGCTCTCTCAATTTTATTTTATACCTGTAACAAGGTTATTGACCATCAGAGCTGCATCAAAGAAAAGCGGGAGAAAACAAGACATATAAGTGTGGAAGGGCTGATTGTTTTCATATCAGTCACCATGTTACCAATCAAAGTAAGAATCTGAGGACAAATAAAACATGGTGAAATCAGCACTCACAATTTCGCTCTTAACAACTGAAAAGCACGATGCTTGTTCTGAAGTTGAGACCTCTCTTCACTACAGAAGATGCGGATGCCAGTTGGCTTATGGACAAGATCAACAGCTGTCTCCACCTTGTTGACATTCTGCCCTGCATGACAGTGGTGCATAAAGTTGTAACACATAAGGAGTCCTTCCCCCGGGCCAAATTGAGGTATGCAAAATAAAGCCACTCGTGAAATAAATATAATCGTTGCATATTTATACCTCCAGCTCCTCCAGACCTTGCTGTTGTTAGTTCAACATCTTTTGGGTCAATAACCACCTCAACTTCATCTGCCTACATTATGGCACAGAAGAACCACGAGTGAGCTAATAGTGAATAGCATGATCATAAAAGAGTATAACAAGATTCAGAAATTCCCGCTGCCTCAGCATGCTTGACTTAAACAATTATGAAGTACAGAAGGCTGAATTTAAACTAAGTATAAATATTATAAGCCCATTCTGAATATCAAATCGAGAAAAGGAGCAAGATGCGCTAGTCAAATTCATTCAAAACAGTACACCCATACAAAAGTTACCTGCAAAAGAAATTTTGTAGCAGATAAAGGGACACTTTTCAACCATATTAGAGGGGAAACTAATTTAAGATTTGGAGATAATTAAGTGGAATCTCAACAATCTGTTAACCGTTATTTTGTAATTGTTAAGATTTTCGTCTATCAAATGCTTAAACCATATCAATTAGGAGGAAACTCATTGTAATCTATTTGTCTGGTATATGCCACGATGTAATTTTTCTTCAGCAAAAATGGGGAAGAATGGCAAAGCAAGCAAGAGATAATAGTATAGCAACAGTTTTACTCATCAGGAAGAATCCATATGAAGGCTCACCATTTCAAGATAGTGTCAATATAAAGAACTTGGAACATTGGTGGACCTATGTTAGTAGTGACTACACAAACTTAAGCACACTTTATTGGATCTTTCAAAACCCAGATCCAATGTAAAATTGAGTATTTTGTGCATAAGCTACCTCAGGCATGATTGCAACAGTTGCAGTGGAAGTATGCACACGACCCTGTGTTTCCGTATGAGGAACACGTTGAACGCGGTGAACACCAGATTCATATTTTAATTTGCTGTATACGCGCTTTCCTTTGATCTCCATCACATAGGTCTTGTATCCCCCTCTTTCAGCCTAAAAGAAAGGAGAAAGCTCTGTCAGTCATGTCAAGAGCAAGAGGATATACCTCTATACAATGTCAGCAAAAATACCTCTGTGCTGGAAACTGGGTTGAACCTCCAACTGTTCCTCTCACTGTACTTCTCATACATACGAACCTTGGTAGGGAAATAAAAAATGAAAAATGAAAAATGCAGAAGCATCAAGGTATGTTCACAAAAAACTTGAAGGAATGACTTCATGGACTGCAAGAATAATCTTTTAGGCCTATAATGCGTGCCATTGAAAACAAAACACAAAAAGCGAAGAAGAAGAGCTTGGTCTTGTAACAAGTTTATCCACATCAATAATAGATGCTGAAACAAGCTTATTAAAAGCTTTGTAACCTAAGTTACCTAACTCATTATTATAGCCTTTTTTTTTTTTTTTTGAGGGGCAAATTTCAAGTCCTGCAAATTCTGCAAAATATCTCTAAGATTTTTTTCCTGGTGTTCTTTTCTTTCTTTTTTCACCAGTTTGGTGTTGCATGCAAGAATGGCAGATTTCCTACAGATTTTAAAGGACAAAAGAAACATATACCTACAAGATCACCTGCCCAGATTCCAGCTTCATCGCCACCAGTACCAGCCCTTACTGTAGCAATGAAGAACTCTTTAGTTGAAATGAAATCAAAGGAGAAATACCATCATTGCCAGCATAATAATGAATAAAGCTGATCTATCTTTAGTAGGAAGAACATGGTGAACCTAAACAGTCCTATTGTCTACCATATCTCATCCTAGTTCAGACCACCCCAGTAAAGGAGAGCAGTTTACTCAGTAAAAAATATGTGGTTCACAAGTAATAAAATAAAACAATTTACTCAAGAGGGAAGATATGAAATTACCTTCAAGCATTATATTTCTGGCATCAAGAGGGTCAGTAGGCAGGAGTTTTGTCTGTTAATATAAAATGTAACATTATTAAATTCCAAATATCAGGGGAAAAAAAGAACAGTGTAACTTGAAAAGAGGAGCACCAATTTAAATGCTTATAGCCTAATAGAAGGCTCACCAAATCAACAATATTAGATCAAATTAGGCCATAACATACCTTAAGCTTCTCCTCGAGTTCTTTCATTTGATTGGACAAAGACTCAATTTCATACGATATCATTGCTGCCATTTCTTCATCATTGCCATCTTCATCCGCTAAAGCTGATACATTGGTTATAAACAAGGACTTTAGCAAGAAAATACCTTCAGTATGTTCGAAAGTAAAATTTTACTTCAAATTGCAGCAAACCTTTACTCTCTTCTAACTGCTTCTCACAGTCCTTATATTCCTTATAGATTGACACAACCTGCCCATCAAAAACAACAGTAGAAAACTGTCATCCGAAATGAACTCAATCAAAGATTATGCTAAGATAAACTCTGCAGTACCTCATCCAGCTCCGCCACGGATTGTGCCAGCCTCTGGTACTCACTGGGATTCGACACGACATCTGGATCAGCCAGCTTGACCTAATTCCAATTTCCAATTTCCTTAAAACTCAAATCTAATAACAACGCAGTAAAACTCGTAGTGAAATATTTACTAAACCCTAACCATTCCAAACACAGTAATTGAAAATCGTACCGATAATTCCTGCCACGTCTTCTCAGCAGATTCCAGCTTCGTAATCAAATACGGCGCCTGCAATTTCAACAACAGTTAACACAAGAAAATTACTCCTGTAACCTCAGTTCGTTTCTCGGCAAAAAAAAAAAAAAAAAAAAAAAAAAAAGAATCATGGAAACAAAAGCAAAAACTTAATAAGGAAGTTACGAATTGCTTAATGGACTGACCGCCATGCAAATGGTTCGGGCAGGTCTGAGATGAGGTTTGGGGATGGCGATGGAAGTCCATGAATTGTCGGTGAAACGGCGTCGTGCTGGGAATGCGAGTAATCGCGGCGGTGCGGAGGTGGTGGTGAGCCCACTCATTGCCGCCGTGGGGAAGAGAAGCGCGGTAAGCCGGAGAGGACGGAAATGAAGGAGGGATTTGATTTTTTTTTTTTTTTTAAGGCTACGGCGTGTGGAGTTTGGATAAGCTCCGTTATGAGGTGTGTTTTGGGAACTCGGATATTAATAATAATAATAATTCCAGTTGTGAACGGATTTGGAAGTGACGATTTGTAATACACAAAGCCCACATCCCACACCATCCTTAACCACATTGCTCTTCTCTAGGCCCAATCTCCTAACCCACCTCCACATTTTCAAAGAAAAAGGCAAAAATATTCTAAAATAATTTTCTTATGGGCGGGTGTATCATTTTTTTCTTCTTCTTATGACTATGGGGAGGTGATATTCACACTCTTGTTCTTATTTATACTAGGTATGAAGCTACGGGTATGTTATATGCCTGAATTAAGAAAAGTTCAATCAAGTTTTCAGCTGTAAATACTGATTTGAAAACAGTTTAGTGACATTATGCCGATGAAAAGTATTTGCATTACTTTTAACTTGAAGACGGTTACTACCTATGTCTACTCCTGGATAAGTTAGAAAATGCCTTGGCTTAGCTTCTGGTGTGGAACCAACATGAATGCTGGTCTGTTGCAAAATAAACTTGGAGAGTTCATACAAAGTAAAAAGAAAACTTAAAAACAGAAAGTAATGGTCCATATGTTAAGAACTGCAAATAAAGTAGCAACAACCAAATGCTGGGAGAGAAAATGGAACTAGTTACATAGATGAACAGATAAAAGATAAAGTCAGTCAAACTTTTCTGCCTAAGCTAAAAAACTTTTTGATCCAGGAAGGCATTCACTATTATATTACCAATATGGATTCATTCACTTTCAAGTTGACTTGAATAAAAATAAGAGGCATGTTCTATCAGTGCCTAATTAATCATATACCTTACATATAAACTGAAAAGCTAGCCACCTCCTTTCTAGCTCAACTGTATAGGTTTCTTTAATTTAACAACAAATCCTCGTACTTTCACCTACATAGCTACTAAGTAGATAACTTAGCAGAGGTGCATGATTGTACATTAAGTAACTAATCACTAGCAAGTTCCACGTGTTTCTTAGTGCTTTGCGTTGGTTGTTAATGACTTGATCCCTCATTGCCATATCAAATTAAAGCTCAGCATTATCCATTCCCTGTGAGTAATAAAGCAAGATTATTAGGCCAAAAGAAAATCCATAGCATATATTTGAATCATAGACATTGTGCTTTTAAAACTCTAGGTTTGGTAAACCAATGCCACTCATAGGACAACCATTATTTTTTTCCTTGCATTTGTAACCAAATATATGTATAACATGAACCAAATATATGTATAACATGTTCACCTATCATCTAGTTTGAGAATTACTACCTTTTATTTTCAATTTAATACAATCGCTTCCAATTTACTTTGCCATGACTTGTAAGTCTATTCAGCATTGCTATGCTATTGACTAACCAATAACCTGAGTTGGCTAAGAATGGGGAAATAAGTTTTGTTGCCATTGTTATTAATGGCTCTCCTTAATCAGCAGCATGTGGGGATGCATTGATAACATTTGAAATCAATAACACTAAATCATTTCATAAGTTACGAAGAGGGAAATGACTATAATTTATGATTGAAAAGCATTAATGAAAAGAACACAAATGCAATCACATTTATGCTTTTTATATAAGATTTGCTACATCAAATAGAGGATCAGTTGTGGTACTGTGATATATATCATGCACTCATTTTACATATAATTTAACATCAAATGAGCTTAGTTTCTCAAAGATCAGTATAGAAATGAAGAAATGATGACCGACCTCTCTCTCTCTCTCCATCCAAGCCGAGCAAAGAAGGAGAACATCACTCACTTGTTTTCTATCATTGTGTCCAATTTGATGAAGAACCAAGCGGTGCAAAGTGCAGGTAGCTGAGAGGGAGGAGAGCAAGTGCAGGGAGAGAGCGAAAAAAGAGGGGCTGCGAGTCTGCGACTGATTACAGGGTTTTATACCTAATGACATGGATGTAATAAAGAAAGAAAACAATGACAAAATTGTCTTTTCATTCAATGAGCGGGCACTGTTACTATGCTATGAATAATAGGCGATCTGCTTTAATACGTATAGAATTACTAGTCATGCTCCCTTTTGTAGTTTAGTGAGCTTTTAAATTATCAAATTACTTCTATTCCTCTCTTACATTACTTTTCTAAATTTTCTTTTTGCTTTTTCTCATCAAAGAAACTTGTTTTATCCCTTACTTTTGATAAAATACTAAATCAAGTAATATCTTGGACAAAAAGGGACCTTTCCTTGATGGAAAAGAAAGAAATAGTTCATTTTTGAGAAAAAAAAAAGGTATAGAAGAAGTGGAACTAACTTTATCATATAAAAAAAATATTAAAATACAAAAGAGAATGTGATTAGTATTATAAAGAAAAAAAAAAGTTTGAACATCGTCTCCTTAAATGTGTAGTTTATTAGGGAGGCTAGTGATCAAGGTGTGCCATGTTGGTTATTTGGAATAGTTGAAACTATGAAAGTGATATAGGACGAGAATGAGTATGGTTTAGCAGGAAAACTAGAAAAATAAAGAAGCGACGTGCAATCAAGATGAGTGATTGAAAAATAGGTAATTCACACATAATAAAGTTACTAGCCGTTGCAATATCCAAGAAAATTTGGTTTTAGACTTTTTAGGTTTCTCGTGTGAAAAGTTAGTTTCCGTATTGTAAATCAGATTAGAGTAAATTTTGGTCAGAATGTCCGTTTGAAATGCATGATACTTTTCTGAAATGGGAACGACGAGATCTTCAATACTCACTTTAATGAGCCCTAACAGATTTAGGCAAAAAAATATATCATTTTAATTATCCGATTTGGGATTTAATATTTTTAGGCTAGTTTTATATTTGTTTTAGGATTCTTTTTATTTAGGTTTTTAGTTTCATTTTTAATTTGGATTCTCTAGGGTTTCTTGTTAGATTATGATTATGATTAGGTTATGACTTTGATGCCTATATAAGCACCATCATGCTATGTATTAAGATCAGTTTATCATATTAAATTTAATAAAATCTAGAGATTTTTCTTGAGACTCCAGAACTATGTCGTTTAGAGATTATTGCTTGTAAACTTAGGTTACTTTCTGACTGCGTCAGAAAGTTAAAAATTGAAATCTCACTACATCATAGGATGAGTAAGACATGTCTATAAAAGAATATTATTGATCTGCAAAAAGAAAAGAAAAGAAGAGAAAAACAAAAACAAAAATTTTTCTTTTTGACAAAATGATGTATGTGAACTTACTCGTTTGTTTTCTCCCTAAACCAATTATTTAGCTTGGCTTGCTTACAATTAAGAGCTTGATTATGCATATCATAACATATACATGTAGTCGATACCCTCTGTCACAATCTTTCCTCTCCTATTGTTTGGATCACGAGAGTGCCGGCTACTGCGATCTTGATTATAAAACTTGATTTTTTAAATTCTGGTTGCCCAAGGTGTTTTTTGTTTAACTGTTGTAATTCCCTCTTCTTCTAAAAAGAATTATGAGATGTAAGCAAGTATTTTGGGAAGGGAAGTGACAGCCCACGTTTCTTAAAATCTCTTACCTAACAATAGTAAAGCCAAATTGTTGTTCACCTATCCATTTCCCCTCCCCCAAAAAAACAAGTAGCAGACCTTTTCATGTCACCGTATATAAAACGTGACACTAAAAATACACACAGGAAAAACGTAGCTGGCTAGGTCAGTAAAGCACTTAATAAAACCCAACTAGTTGACGGTCGATAAACAACATTTGATATATTCGTGGAAACCTGTGATTACCAACGACTAAGCTAAGCTAATCCCCCCAATAATTAACCCTTAAGCTAGATTTTAGCGCCATTTTCTACATACCCGACCGCGCGCCGTACAATGCTAACACCTAATTTAGTTCAGAGGTCAGAACTCGTGCTCCGATTGAAAAAAAAGAAAAGCCTCTCCCCACTCCCCAATCTTCAAATGATGATTTTGCCCTGGACCTTCAACGTGGTTCGCACACCCAGAGGGCTGTTCCGTGACTTCCGAAGCACCACCCCAAGCGTCGGTTCCGAAAGTTACCCAAACTTTTTCCAGATGCGCTTTGTTTAAAAAAAAAAAAAACAAAAAAAACCAAAAAACAAAAACAGAGAGAGAGAGTGAGTGAGTGAAAGTGTGTGTGTGAAGCCAAAAAGGCCAAAATACCAGACCGTACGGAGACGGTCGCTCTCTCTCTCTCTGTCCCTCTCTCTCTTTCTTAATAGAGAGAAAGCTTTGAGCTTTCTTTCTCTTACTTGTGTTGTTGTTGTTTGTGTGTGTGTGTGTTTTTTTTTTTTTTTTTGGGTTTGTTGGGGGCTACACACTCACTCTCGATCGAGCTCCTGCGATCCTTTTAGGGCAAGGGTAGAAGGGGTGTGGCGGTGGTGGTGGGAATCCTGTACAGTCGGTCCTTTCTCTCCTTTTCCTCCTTTTAGTTAGTATACAGAAGGTCTACTAAACGACGCCGTTTTGGCCCATGGAGCAGCTGTACGGTCGGAGCCCCGCGAGAAACGGGTCCAACCCGGAATGGAGCTCCACGGCGGGCGAGACCGGCCTCGAAGGTACTGATTTTGTTTTGTTTTGGGTTTTGATTTGCGGGAATTTGGGGAGGTTTGGGGATTTTTGGGTTTCTAGGGTTTTGAAATTTGGTTTGGTAATGTGGGGGTTTTGGTTGTGATTTGGGGGTGGAATTTTGTAGAGCAAATGTGGCAATTGGGCCTGACCAGCACCGAATCGTACCCGGAGCGGCCCGGTGTGCCTAACTGTGTCTACTACATGAGAACCGGCTTCTGTGGTTATGGCGTCAGGTGCCGCTACAACCATCCTCGTGATCGTGCTGCGGTAAGCCCTAGTTTCTTGTGATTGTGTCTGCTTTTGAGTACTGAAATGTGAGCATTTTGATTAGTTGACTAGTTTTGAGTGATTCGGAGTGTATTTTAGCTTGTTGTTTCGAAATTCTCAATGGTAGGTTGTTTACAGACAAAACCTGAGGGGCTGCAACTAGGGGTGGATTTCGGAGTTGTATGTTTTGGGAGTTCTTGTTACATCTAGAATAAGTCAAATTTGTGTGCGATGGAAATATTGGGCATAAATGTGAGCTGTTTGATATGAAACTAGTACTTAAGCCGGTTGTTTACTGCAATTGGAATGTTAGCCATTTTGATATTCGTTACTTTAATTTCTTTTTTGCCGAGTTAGCTTGTTGTCCTTTTGTCTGAAACTAATGCTTGTTTGTTTGCTGAGAAACCTGAGGAGATGGTGATGGGGGCAAATTTCAGAATTATGTTTCTTTATGTTACAACTAGTTGGGTTAAATTTGTATTTTGATGAAATGATTAGACCTAAAATTTGTGCTTTGGGCTGTGGGAGCAATTTGTTTTAGTGCCACATAAGGTATACTCATTTTTTGGATTTCGTTAATAGCTGAAATTATCTTATTTGAGAATTTGGTTATTTAATGCTGCATTCAGGTTGTGGCAGCCGTGAGAGCTACAGGGGACTACCCAGAAAGAGTGGGTGAACCTGTATGTCAGGTATGCTGATGTTTTGTGATGCATTTAAGGATTAAAAATTGGCGTTTGTTCCCTGGTCTTCACAATGTGACAGTAACATCAACTTATGGAATTTGTTGCTTAATGACCAGTATTATTTAAAGACTGGGACCTGTAAATTTGGTGCGTCCTGCAAGTTCCATCATCCGAAACATGGAGGTGGATCCTTGACCCGTGCTCCACTAAATATTTATGGCTACCCGCTACGACCGGTTTGGATTTCCTTCTCTCCACTAAATACACTGGACATTTGCATGATTTTGATAACTTGTGGTACAGTTGGCTCAAAGTTGTTTAAATGTAACAGGGTGAGAATGAATGCTCCTACTATTTGAAAACGGGGCAATGCAAATTTGGTTTAACCTGTAAATTCCACCACCCGCAACCTGCTGGAACAACAGTACCAGCCTCTGCACCTCAGTTTTATCCATCGGTGCAGTCTCCTTCTGTTCCCATGCCAGAACAATTTGGGGGGCAATCCACCGGTTTGAGGGTGGCCAGGCCTCCACTATTACCTGGTTCATATGTGCAAGGGGCTTACGGTCCTGTCTTGATTCCTCCAGGAGTTGTTCCTATTCCAAGCTGGAATCCTTATTCGGTATGATAAAAACATATCTATGTTGAGATTTTGTCGAAAGTGGTTACCTGTGTGTAACTTGTTTATTTGGTGCAGGCACCTTTAAGTCCTGTACTATCTCCTGGAGCTCAACCCACAGTTGGAGCAACCTCTTTGTATGGACTGACACAGCTATCTTCTCCCACCCATGCCCTTGCAAGACCTTATACCTCTGTACCATCATCTGTTGGCCCTTCTAGCAGCATCCCAAATGAACAAGCCTTCCCAGAGAGGCCTGGAGAACCTGAATGCCAGTATTACCTGAGAACTGGAGACTGTAAATTTGGACCCTCCTGTCGGTACCATCATCCTCAAGATCGGATTGCACCAAGGACAAATTGTCTCCTCAGTCCAGTTGGTCTCCCACTCCGTCCGGTATGCTGAGTTATACATATATTAAATTTTTGAAGCTGTAACCCTTTACATTTCCTGTGTCAGAGCTTAGAAGAACGTAATAACTGTTTTTGCTTGACTAAACAATAAGTTTTTCTATTGGAAAGTGACTGATTATTATCACATTCAGGGTTATGCAGAATTTACAATCATAATTATGCAATTGAACAGCCATAAGAGTTAATTTGAACATGTTTTTGATGTAAGATTGTTCTGCAGTTTTAGGTAGGTATTGCTTTCAATATGGTCTCTTTAGCAGAACCTTCTTGTTACAAAGGTTAGCAAGAATTTGTTCCACATTGAGTGCTAAAGAAGTTGATGCTCATTCTTGTAGAAATCTGTAGTTAATGTGAGGGTGTAATTCAGTCTTTGTTGGAAATGGACCAAATGGTAAACAGAATAGAATGTAAGTTCTAAGTTGCAAAGAAAGTGTGCGTCTGGTTGGGTAAAGAATATCACAAAGTGGTAGTTCTCCAAAGTCCAAACATCTTTTTGTTTTAGAAATGGAAAAGCTGAGTCTAAATAATCTATCTGTGTATGCCATTGCAATCACATGTTATGCTTCAGTACTTGCATTGTTCTCAATATTTTTCTTCCCTCTAATTATAGCTGGTAGTTCTCGTTCTTCTTCTCTTCCTTTTTTATTTTTTTAAATTTTTTTAATTTTAATTTGGTTTGCCCATTTGTTTTAAGAACTGCAGAGTCCATCTCTTCCTTGCATCCGCAAATACCTTTCTTTTCCTCTCCATTCACACCACTCTGAAAACTTCCAGCACAGCACATCTTCATAAAACCATTCCCCCTTCTCCTCCTTCAAAGGCCATGCCCCTTTTTCAGTAACACAGAGTTTGTGATTTTTCTTGTTTTGTCTATTGGTGTCTTGTGCCTTCTTGTGGTGCTGAATAGTTAATATTCATTAACCTGTTAATGATATGATGTTCTTTTTTCATTTGTATACCTTGTTTCAGATCTATTATTTTCTTCATTTAGTTTACTCATTCCTATATAGATTTCTTTTTCCAGAGAATTCAGTAATGAAAATTTAAGTGGTTTTGGTATGTTTTGACAGGGCGTGCAACCTTGTACATTTTACTTGCAAAATGGGCATTGCAAGTTTGGATCTTCCTGCAAGTTCGATCATCCAATGGGGACCATGAGGTATAGCCCATCAGCTTCATCTCTTGATATGCCTGTTGCTCCATTCCCAGTTGGATCTTTGCTGGGTACTCTGGCTCCTTCATCCTCATCTTCAGAGCTTCGACCTGAATTAATTTCAGCTAGAATGCCTTCTTCTGGGAACCCATCAAGTAGTTCAGTCGGATTGATTTTTTCTCAAAGCGGATCTGTTTCACTAGCTGATGTGCAACTGTCAAGTCAAACTTCTGTTCCTATAAGCAATAGCAGAAGCACAAGGCAAGGTGGTGAGGTTCGTCGTTCGAGCTAATGTAATTCCCGAAAGTCACTCCTCATTGTCTCCTGGGTGCAGTTTCAACCAGCCACTCTGTTTATAGATGTCGGTAAATGTGTAATGGTCAATTGTGCAAAGGTTTCATATTTCAGTCATTGTCTATCAACAAATTGTGTTTAGCCCACACTAGGATGGATGTTGTTGATGCTAGTGTCATCTATATACAGCAATCAATATGATTCCAAATAAGCTGCAAATATCAAATCCCATATGTACTTTCTATCTCATTCAAGTAATTATAGTAGAGAGCAAGCAATTCAAATAAGCCTGCCATGTTTCCTTCGACTGAAACATTTACAAGTGTTCTTATCATTTTGATTTCTGCAATTAGAAGTGTCACCATCTTGAGGTGTTGCACAGAAATATCTCATGCTTTTCTCGTTTAGTACCATTCATAACTTTAAATTCCATCTGACATGTCCATGAGACAAAAAAAATTGTTAGCCAAGGATCACATGTTGAACATGAAGGCTTCATTGGATCTGCACGTCTGAAGGCGTGGTTCATGGTCAATCCTCGGTCCTCAGTCACTGCCCCTGAAAAGTTGGTGTACCAAATCCATCGTTTTTATTTCAAAAAAAGGGTTCCGGTTTCTTAGCTTATTGCCACCTGTATAAACCTCGGCCGCCGGCCCTAAACCAGGCTAGCCAGCCATCTCCACGTCTGGTTGTTCGGAATGGCGTAAGGCCAGTCTTGCTCGAGGGCAACGTTCTGCAAAACAATATAAATGGAGTTGTCTTCGAATAAGATTGCCTTACTCCAATCCTCATATCAGACTGTTGGTGTTTTTTCATACACCAAAACCCTAATGGACGAGTTGTTCATTAAACCTGTGTCTCAGCTTCGTTCTCACTACGCCATCCGCTTTCTCTTTGCTCGGTCAATTGCTAATAAGAAACATGTATGTTTAGCTACTTGCCGGGCAAGGCTGTGGATGAAGTAGAAGCTAACGACAAAATGGATAATGAGAATTAAACCCACACTCTTGCCCATGCCAGCGTATTAGTTTGTGTGTTCTCCATAAGGGTACATAATCGTTGATATGGCCGAGTTGGTCTAAGGCGCCAGATTAAGGTTCTGGTCCGAAAGGGCGTGGGTTCAAATCCCACTGTCAACATTTCTTTTTCACCTTTTTGGTCTGCTATTTAATTATCAATTTTTCAAGCATTTGTGACTGAAGCTGTTCCTCTTCTAGTCTTCTTGAAGAGGTGGTGGGCAATGGCATCAAATGTAAGGACATTAGTCAAGTACTTTCTTTTTAGTAAGCAAAGAGACTAATGTCCTTTCTTTTTAGTAAGCAAAGAGATTATTGGTTCTAATCATCATTGACATTCAGTAAAACCCGGTTAAAAAATAATACTATTTTACCATTTCGAAGTTTTGTTTTTTTTAGTAATTTATTACTGAGAGTCATTATCGCACGTTTGAACGAAGAAATTGTTCTAAAAGACAATTGAAGAAAAGCATTGGCCGGCATGAATCCTAAGTAATCATGTTATTATGAACTCTCAAACATACCCTTCCATTAGCCAATGGTTCACTATTGTTAGTGGTTTAACCAGATTATCAGATTCACATGGCTTTATATAATGTTGGTCTATAATTTGAAGGACATGGGTTTGATACCAAATCATTCAAGGGCAAATCTACATCTCTCTTTAAGTTTGATTACAAATGGGTTCTATAATAATCCAAGAAGCATTATGATATATGATCCCCCCGACCCACACGTTCGATGAACACAATGCCATGCTTGCTGCACTGACCATCATTCTCCTCAAGTTTTAAATTAGTGGGTTCACATTTTTTTGCCTCTCTGCATAATTAGTAGAGCACCCTTTTCCTCACCTGCACTAATCATTCAATGTCCTTTTTCACCCTCATGTGTATCAAAAAGAAAGACACCCTTTTGGCTATTGCTGTCCTTTCCATCTGATATGGCTCACAGAAATATTCTAGCTCTCAAATCTGATATCGTTTTTATGCCGAGCACGTCAATGGAGAACTTAAATCGGTTAATATGAGCTAAAAATGTAGATGAACAACCTATATTGGGTGGTGAGACAGCACGTGCGGCCAGTGAGCCTAACACGTGGATAATTTGCTATGATAATGTAAAGATATAAGAGCATCCAATTCAAAACTAATTGATAATGAATAAAGAGACTGAAGTTTTTATAAAATGTTATTCTTAACGAAAAGTTCTACTATGTACAAATTAATCTGAAGAATGAGATTCCCAAACCATAACCTACCGCCTAGGTCCACTTGTACGTTAAACCAAAAGGTGAAGATTAATTTGATGAAGCAGCTTTAACATTCCCTAAACTTTGCCATTTTAAATGGTGGCAAGGTCCATGTAAAATTGATGCTTCAAGCTAGAGGCCCTTTCATTATCACCCTCAACCTTAAGTATATTATATCATGGCACTTTGATTGGCCATAACAGATCAATAACAAAGTTTATGATAGATTGAAGATAGAGAGGAACAAACAGCTTTTGCCTTCCTGATGCTACTTATTATGAAAATTTAATTTTCCTCTCACAACCTTTTCATGAAACAGGCAAGGACTCGGCTTTGTTTTATTTTAAAAGTGCAAGATTCTATCAAGATTTTGCTGCATATGATCTTCTGACTGAATAGACAAACAAACAGAGTCCATATTAGTCCAAACCCGATTTTACTATATGTTCCTGTTGTCTGTCACAGACTACACCAGACTGACCAGAGTAAAGATTACCATATATGTAGCAAACAAGATTAATCCTCTGGGATTCACCAGGCACTCTTGCTTTAAGTCACTTGGCTAAAAAATCATAAACCAACTAAAGCACAGAACTGGCTGGAAATCAATAAGTGCACCCAATACCTACGGTGACTAATCTAACTGCTTCCAGCTTCGAGTTCCAAGACTCCATGGACTTAAATTTTCTCACTCTGTCACTCTTTTATCAGTATTTCAGTACATCTGGATCTGTAGCAATGTTGAACCAGGGAGGACCACTAGCCAACTATGAAGAAAGAATCCAATTCATTTTCTTTTAGGGCTGCAAAGCGCCAAAGCCTGTAATATGTTCACGTTTAAAAAATGTAAAGGGTGCATATGCCATATGGTGGAATGAATGAATTGATCTGAGTACAGATTAAACTGGCCGGTGATTTTTTTGTGGCTTTGCTTTGCTTCTTGTTTAAATTCTGTTCATGACCTACCAGCAGCACAAGAGAGAATTGAATTGATGGGATCATCATTACCACCTGATCGACACAATCTTAGGCCATAATGGATCCAACAGTTGTCACACCGAGAGCACTCGAACACTATAGCTAGTATTTTGATCTAATACTGAAATAATGTAACATGAGTTTGTTCATCTAACTCAAAATAATTGTTTGAAATACTCATATTACTATTCTAGTTCTAAATGCACATGATTTCAACTTATAAATATGGGCATCTAACTTGAAATCATCTGGTATATATCAAGATGCTGACCATGTATACCTAAACAGTAAACTTTACCAGCTGTTAGTGCGTGTTGCTATCTTACTTATCCAGGACAAGCCGGTGAGCTCAAAAAAGTTGTGGAATGAGTGTATATACATTCACTTCATATATAAGCAAAGAAAATGATCGAGATTCGTTCCAAATTAGTATCGTTTGGATATGTTAATAGAAATGTCACACTTGAAAACACATAGTTCGATAAGTTTTATGAAATGTAGAAGTACTTTGTAGTGTTTCTAATAAAAATGGTATCAAGCAAATGCACTTCCTACATAAGCAAGGCCAAAGATGCTAAGAAATGTAAAAGACTGGCATATTAGAGTACGGTTATCCTGGGTAAACATATAGTTTAAGTGGATGCATTGTGGTTCTCATTATAACCTGTAATCCCACTCATCCTATAAACCTCCACTTTACTTGGCTTTACACATAATGGAGACTTAATTTAAGCAAAAGCTCTATGTGGGTAGCTTTCACTCACCATGATTACATCCCCCAAAAGCCAGTGCAACGCCTCAGAAATCCAGCAATTCCTCCAAACCAAAAACCATGTAAAAGAAGACCTTTCACCGAAAAGTGTAAGAGCAGCTACAAATTTCTTGACTTTTAGATTTACCACATTATTATAAAAACCAAACACTCATTAAAAGCATTGGTTACAAGGCCATCACTACCCCCCTTTGTTGCTGCATGGATTCATGTGACTTTCTCTTCACTCCAGCACTCTCTTCCTTCAGGCCCTTAAAACCAATCCGTCAGAAAAAGAATGATTTGTGTCAAACTGATGAAAGCTGAGATGGGTTTTAGTTGGGAGTACTTGTTTCATTGAAAGATTGAAACTTTGGGATTTGTGCTGCAGAAGTTTTAGTGGGAATTTCAAACACCAAAATTTAAATGGGTTTTTAGTGAAGTTTGAAAGATTGTAGCTTTGGGATTTGGTAGTGGGATTTGTATTGCAGAAGTTTGAGTTTGAATTTTGCACACCAGGTGTTGGAGGAAATGGGTGTTGTCACTGTTGGTGAATTGAAGCCTAGCATTTCAGGGAAGAGGTCTTTTCGTCCAAGCTCAAGTATAAGGCATGCCACAGAATGGTAACGTCTTCCTTCTCTTCTAGTCCTTCATATTTTACCTGCAATTTTCTACTTGCAAGTCACAAAATTCACCATTGAATGGTGGGTGACTTCAGCTTATTATCCACCATTCGTAGCAGAGTAGTCATTTAGGCCTTAGCTTGGTGCCTCTACATTTGTCGCAGGGTTTAGGTTTATGCATTAACTCTGTGTTATCAATTCTTGCACCTTTGTTTGGGATTTTGAGTAGTCAAAAGACACAGTCTGGGTTTTTTGAAACACTCTCGTGGTCATGATTTCAAACCGGCCTAACCTTAGGCCCCTTAAATTTATTGAAGACAACAAAACTTCATGGTATATCATTATGGCATAAAAATCCTGTGAACTTGGATCTTGGAGACAGCCTCAAATCAAAACGACAACGGCACGAGGAGGTCCGGGTGGAAACGTGTCCATTTTCAATTCTTCACTATCAACATCGTGAAATGCCAACTGCCAAACGCAGTTGAATTTCCTGGTGATGAATTATTTTTGTGCCTTCAACATCGGTAGGCCCTGAAATACGTACAGACAAGTTGCAGAATTGTTCTCCAAGTATGACAGACCTTCTGGCTTTATATGGGAGCATCAAAAAATTTAGGCATTAAGCCAAACCCAGCTAGCTAAACCATCCCAGGGGACCCATGTAGTGACCCGGAAATCTCTCGAGGCAGGTGAATCGATCAATTTGGTCCATTTCCGGAGAAGAAACAAGTTCCGGAAAAACCTCAAATTATCATTTTATCCTTGGCATATCCAACATTACTGCATGTGCAAAATGTAATCCACTCGTTTTTGCAATTATTGAGTCGTCGTTTTACAGTCGGCCATCCATATTGAACCATTAGTAGCTAGGAGGATTACATTATTTATGAGTTTTAATGTGCTAACCGTACATAGATTGAACCCAGCTGTATATTGTTCAATGAAAGATTATAGAAGAAGCTCATGCAGGGTTTTTGATATGTTGGCAAACATCAACAACATGTATGCATGCAATTCTAAATGATGTCTGAAGTGTTTAATTTTTTTCCTTCTCTTCAACTCCCATTTCACAAAATCATCTTTTGCAGGCCAATCTCTGATGTTTCTAGTGATCTTACCGTGGAGATAGGAGCGTCAAGCTTTGCCCTTCACAAGGTGAGGAAAATTAAATTCAGAACTAGTGACTTTATTGTTCAAACAAGTTCTATAGATTTATGCTTACAGTAGCAAAATAATCATCACCGTCGTCTATTAAATGAAAAAAAATAATGTGGACTTTATTGCAGTTCCCTTTAGTTTCTCGGAGTGGAAAGATTCGGAAACTGTTGCTTGAAGCAAAAGATTCAAAAGTTTCACGTGTAATTCTTCCATCTGTTCCGGGCGGAGCAGAGGCATTTGAGCTAGCTGCAAAGTTCTGTTATGGCCATAATATTGAGATCACACAAGCAAATGTTGCCTTGCTCCGTTGCACAGCTCACTTTCTTGAAATGACGGAAGAGTATGCTGAGAAGAACCTGGAAACAAGAACTGAAGCTTATCTAAAGGATATGGTGTTCCCAAACATATCAAAATCAATAGCAGTTCTTCATCGTTGCGAAACACTCTTGCCTGCAGCAGAAGAAACCAACCTGGTTAGCAGGCTCATCAATGCAATTGCAAACAATGCGTGCAAAGAGCAGCTCACCTCTGGCTTACTGAAACTTGACCACAACTTTCCTTCAAAAGTAGCTCCTATGGAACCTGAAACGCCCTCGGATTGGTGGGGAAAAGCACTTTCAGTGCTTAGTCTTGACTTCTTCCAAAGGGTTTTATCTGCAGTGAAAACCAAGGGTCTTAAACAGGATATGATCAGCAAAATTTTGATAAATTACGCCCATAACTCTCTTCAAGGTCTTGTTGTAAGGGATGCGCAATTGGTCAAAGGAAGTCTCTTCGATTTAGAACTGCAAAAGAAACAAAGGGTCATTGTTGAAGCTATTGTTAGTTTACTACCAACACAATCAAGGAAGAGTCCAGTTCCAATGGCATTTCTTTCGAGTTTGTTGAAAACTGCAATTGCAGCATCAGCATCCACTTCATGCAGATCTGATCTGGAGAGGCGGATTGGTTTGCAGCTGGATCAGGCAATTCTTGAAGACATCCTCATTCCTACAAACTCACATGGAAACAACCACAGCACAATTTATGATGCCGACACTATAGTGAGGATCTTCTCCATATTTTTGAACTTGGATGAGGATGATGAAGATGATACTAATCCGTTAAGAGATGAAAGTCAAATGGTTTATGATTTCGACAGCCCTGGATCTCCTAAACAAAGTTCAATCTTGAAGGTCTCTAAGTTACTGGACAATTATCTTGCCGAAGTTGCCTTGGACCCAAACTTGTCACCATCAAAGTTCACAGCTCTAGCAGAACTACTTCCAGACCATGCACGAATAGTAAGTGATGGACTCTACAGAGCTGTGGATATCTTCCTCAAAGTGAGCATCTCAAAAACATTTTCAATTTGTCTATGCATTTTTATTTTATAGTTTTATGATTCAAACATATATGCTTGTATTTCTGTTTATAGGTTCACCCAAACATGAAGGACTCTGAAAGGTACCGGCTTTGCAAAACCATAGACTGCCAGAAACTATCCCAAGAAGCCTGCAGTCATGCAGCACAGAATGAAAGGCTACCGGTACAGATGGCAGTTCAGGTCCTATACTTTGAGCAAATCAGGCTGAGGAATGCAATGAATGGTGGTCACAATCAATTCTTCTTCGGCGCAATAAATGGTACTCAATTCCCTCAAAGATCAGGCAGTGGTGCTGGCAGTGGAGCCATTTCCCCTAGAGACAACTACGCATCAGTTCGGAGAGAGAATCGAGAGCTGAAGCTTGAAGTCGCTAGAATGAGAATGAGGCTGACAGACTTGGAAAAAGATCATGTCTCTATGAAGCAAGAGCTTGTTAAGACTCACCCTGCAAATAAGTTGTTCAAATCCTTCACCAAAAAGTTGGGGAAGATCAATGCATTGTTCCGGATTAATAGCATCAAGACCTTGGGGGGTAAGGCGCATTCGGAGAGCAGATTCCCATTTCAGAAGCGAAGGCGCCATTCAGTTTCATGACTATCTAGGAGTGTGAATATGTAGTAAATGTACAACTACAAGAAGAGTGTATACTATATAGTATAAGTATAAATATAAGCTAGTGTGATGGCTTCTAATCTCAGTTTTCACAGTTTTTTGAGTGTGTACTTGATTCTAGTGCTGTATAACATGCATTTATGTGATAAATCCCCCATCTTTTATTGAAGTCTCTTTTATGGAATACCCTTGCAAATCATGTTTGATGCTATAGGCACTAGTTCATGAACTCAATTGCAGAAGTAGCATTAGGATGGGTCCATATACTAAATAAATTGTAGGGTAAGTTCCGACCCACATGAAAGGCGTGACGATCAGGGCACTGTCTCAGTCTCTCAGAGAGAGAGACTCAGTGAAATAGACGCGTGTCTGAAATCTGGATATACCGTCAGTATGAAATGAAATTTTATCAGCGCACCTTACAACAGGACTCTGTGGCCCAATGGATAAGGCGCTGGTCTACGAAACCAGAGATTCTGGGTTCGATCCCCAGCAGAGTCGCTATATATATATATATTTTTTTCCTATTTCTTTTTCCTAAAGGAAAGGATAAAACGACGTCGCTGCTGTATTGTTACTATTACTTTTGCCTGCGTGCCAGAAACGGCGGGTATCGCGAGAGAGAGAGAGAGAGAGAGAGAGAGAGATGACAATATCTTCTCCATGGCTGCGGTCGTTGCCCTTCTCCAGACTCTTCAGGTACCTCATTTTAATGACCCAAGTTTTTCTTTATTCAGATTCTGCACCATTTTTACACAAAGTTCTTTTCTTTTTGTTTTGTTCAAATTGCAAAGGCTATGAAGCTAAGTTGAATATGGACCCATCTGATTGAAACCCTGTAAATCCCAGGTTATTGGGGTTATCTAGTGTACTAAATTTCTTCTTTCTGTGATATATTGGGCAAATTCATTGCAGGCCTGGATCTTTATGTGAATGGGAAACAAAAAAAGATTCTTTGTTTGCCAATATTGTGTTGGTTACACTAAATATATTGATCTGTGGTGGAGTAACTGTTTAGTCTGTTTACCCTTTTATCTTCTCCCTTGAAAGTTAACATTTTCATCTAATTGTAAATTTATTACATGTATTGGGGTCATGAAAGATAGTGCAAGTAATAGTAAGGCTCCCAGTTCATAAAGCTAGTAACTTTGTAAGAATAATAAAATTTTAGAGGCTTTTAGAGATTAATCCTAGCTTAGAAACCTGTAAATGGGGATTATTTGGATGAAAGTGTTCAACCGGAGAAGAAGTACTATGAGAGCTCAGTGCTGTGGGACAGAAGGCTAGGAACTCATAACCAGATCTTTCCCCAGTTTTGATATCAGAAACTTTTTTTCTCAGCTGCCTATGTTTAAATTTTCATACCAATAATTTTCATGTCCCCAAAAATTAAGCAGCGCGAAGTATGATGTTCAGTTGTGCACTTGCGCCCCCTCATCTTATGGTTCATTTATTTTACATTTGAATTGGGATTGTATTCTGCTTCATAGGCAGCTGGAGCATGAGATGGAAACTGTGGTGACAGTGCTGCAACCTGGTCCGTTGGGAATTGTAGAACACAAGTTTTCTGCTGAGGAGATACGTCAGGCAAATGCTACTGTTCAAATGGCAGTGCAGAACTGGAGACGGAATGCAATCCTAGAGAAGAGAAATCGCATCTTAGTAGAGTATATACAGAAGTGAAAGATCTTAATCCTTTTTTTTTAGGTAATTGGAAGATCAAACTATGTTGCCAGAGCATCCATTTCATATAATTTCATGAAAGCTCCTACTTCCACTCTTTCTGCTAGAACTTATTATATATAGGCAGGACTTGTATTTTCTCTTAAGATTTCGTTTGTTACATTATACGATATGAAGAAACAAATGCTTCATTTAGTTTTGTTTTGATAATTACTTTTGTTTTACTGAAGATGATATGTTTTGGACACATTCTGTTAGGCAGTGATAAAGTACCAAAATGGTGTATGTTGATTGTAATTAGGATAACAATCTTAGACGAGATGGTGGTTGTTGGGAGAATGTTAAGTATACAGGATCAGGACATAGTTCCCAAACCAGAACAACAAAATTGATTTGTGGTATATTACCATGTTTTACAGTGATCTTCTGTGTAAGGATCAGTAACTATGACTGATTACAGTAATAGATTTACACTTGTGTTTAGGTGATGATTCATGAGACGAACCATTTACTTCAGAAGAAGAAGAAGAAGAAGAAGAAGAAGAAATGAGAAGAACTGGGCAAACAAATCCTGTATAGGATCAAGTACTACTTTATTTAACGTAGTAATATAGGGAGATTACATGAATTTAAAAATTAAGCTCCCCACTCCAGCCAAGAGGGAAAAAATTTCACCCAGCTCTGCTTTTCTAAATAAAGAACTAGTAGTACAAGATCATAAATTTTTTCCAGCCATAGCTGTATACAGTACAACATGTTCATTCCTTCATAATAATAAACCCAAAGGATCGGGAGGGAGAGAACATGAAAACGTACTGTTATTTGGAGTCATGACTGTAAATTAGATATAACTAGAGTAGCAAACTACTGTTAGTTCCAAACCCAAATGGCATTGGCCGCTAGGAGCCTAGGCGCAAGCTGGTTTCTGAGTTGGAGGGTCATGACCTGATTAGCTCCACCAACGAACTGTTGGCCTATGAAAACAGCTGGTACACTGGGCTCGCATTTCAGCTGCTCAACTAGTACCCTCTCTATTACTTGCCCATTTGGGATTTGATCAAGCTCATATACTGTTGGATTCGCCCCGTACCCAGTTATCAGTGACCTGATGGAGTGGCTCATGCAACATGTGCTCTTGCTGAAGATCACCACTGGCTTTCCGGTCACCATGCTTGTTATCGTATCCATTGCAAAAGCTAAACTTCCCCAGTAGTTTGAAGCTTTGAAATGCGGGTGCTATATATGATGGAAGTGACTTTGTAGAGGTGATAAACTTTGAGCTCTCACTTGGGTCTATTTATAGAGTGGTGATCATGGCAATATTGTTTCTCAACCAGATAGAATAATTACTGATTGGCCGTACCAAGGAATAACATGATAGATAACCAAGAGTCATTTGATTCTCATTTTATCCGTTTAGGATTTTTATGCATGATTAGTCGATAAGGACTCTTTTAGCTCTTTGCATATCCGTTTAACACAGCTAGATCCATCCATCTATCTGCATAACTTTTCTTTTCTGGTCTGTTTTGGTCAATCCATCTACCTAATTAGTTCTGTCAATGGATTATGTATGCATTAGCTTGGAATAGACTGTCAACTCATTCCATGACACATGAGCAGATTTCAGAGGAGGGCAGATTTGAAGATCTTTCTAGCTAAAAAAGAAGGGTAATCACAAATGGAAGATGTCAACACGGAACCCCGTCGAAGTGTCTCATGAGTCATGAAATATGTGCAAGGTTAAGTGCGTAGAGAAGCCTGCTGCGATTATGCAATAACTGAGAATACACTTCCTAGTCTTGGTCCGCACCCTTATGAACAAGAAAAATCAGCCACTGCTAATAACGTTCCAAAAACAGTGTTCATATACTATTTTTTTTTTTATATCCTTCGAGTCCGAAATTATAAGGGGTAAAGTTTACTCATGAAAACAGTCAAATATAATGACACGTTTACTTATAAGAAGAGAAGAGAATATAACATAAATCAAAATGAAAATAGACAATGACTAATTAAAATTTTAAAAAGCGCTTCATTGGCATATTTACAAGGTGAAGAAATGGTAGAAATGATGCCAATCAATTTTTGACATACATGCAATTAAGCTAGCTAGGGTTCTATCAAATATTTAATTGGAGCATTTGTCAATAGAATAATAAGCTAATGTGAAGAAGGAAGATGAGTTTATCCAAAAAGGGAAAAGATTCTCTTCCAGTTCAGTCGAAGCAAACCCAAAGTGATAGCCTAGTGCTTAGAAAAACAAGTAAAAGATACTTTGAAGGATGCTTTGTCTATAAGTAAAGGCTAATCCTCCTGCCCTCCCGAATGTGATTTCCCGTACAGGAAAGGAAATCGAAGATACCCCAAAGGACCTACCACCTTATTAACAATGGGGAAGAAATGCCACTAGCTAAAAATTCTCTGCCGTATCTAAAACGTTACTTTCCTTAATTCGTAACATGTGGTTCTTCATCAAAGTGCTAGGTAAGTAAGGTAACCACCAACCAATGACGATGTCTACTTTGATATTAGTCCTTAATTAAGGTCCTTGGCTTGCCGATAACTTGGAGGGGTTTGAAAGTTGGTATCCTGTGGTGGTAACACGGTGATGGCTGTGGCGGTTGGTGTTGGTGTTTGTTCTCTAATTAACAAGGATCGAGAAGTATTCGAATGTAGAACTGATTTTGTTTTATTAGATGGATTTCAAGAGGACAATGTGCTAACAGTATATGAAATCAGTTTTCTCAAAGTAGTGCAACTTCCAATTTGCTTTTGAAATTAGAAGCTCCACGTGCAAGTCCTTTCGATAATATATGTTTCTAAAAAGTTTTATTTGTCTGCAGGTACGATTAACCACATAATCATAATGATTGATTTCATGAACCTGATTCCTGATCGTTCACATCATCTATCCAGCTCGATTATATATGTAAATCAAATCCAAAGAGTATTCTTATGATTTTGAGAGGGAATACTGGGCGTGGAGGGATGTCAATTTGAAATTTACTTTAATTTCCTGGATAAGTGGGGACTGTTTAGTTTGTGGGCAACAATGTTCGTTTCGTTTGGCTTCTAGAACAAGAATATTATGTGTATATAATAAACACATGAAATACAAGAACGGTTCCTGGCATCACAATCCAAATTAACTAATCTAGTTCTCCCGTCTCCGAAGTTTTAATAGTCCAAAGCATTACAAAACTTTTTATTTATTTTGTATATTGATTGATTAAATCAGATTAAAAATCCATGTTAAATTCAAATTTTAGCTAAATATAACTATTTTTAAAATAAATTCAACTCCAATAGACTAGATATAACTAAGTTAAATTTAGCTTTAGTTAAATTGGCTAGTTATATTTAGCTATAGAATCATGCATAGCTAAAGTAAAAGTTATATTTCTCTCTCCTTTTTAGTCCACATGTCAGTCTATGATTCGATAAAATATAGTATATTATTTATAATTTGCTATTACTGCTGGAGCAACATTATTAAATCAATAGCTATATTTCACAATTTTAGCTAAATTTTAACTAAAAAGTAATTCCAACTGTTGGAGATGCTCTAAAGTGCAATACAGCAATCTATCACAAAGTGAGGTTGAGTGAAAGAAAATGCCCTAAGCTAAGAGGGGACTGTTTAGTTTTGTGGACAACAATGTCTTTGTTTCTTTTGGCCATGGTGGATAACAATTTCTGGAAGAAGAATATACACACATGCAATGCACGAACGGTTCCTAGCATAAAAATAATAATAATAAAAAAAGGAGCCTTATATTATTTGACGTAGTAGTTCCTCATGAGTATGTTTATACTTATTGGTAAACTATTTTCTTTAACAGTTCTCACATCTTGATAGAAGCATTTTATGCAACATTTATAATGTCAATCCCTATATTAATCTTTGTTAGTTTATTTTATTTTCCTTTTATTAATTTATTTTTGTGGTTATTAGGTTTTTGGGAGAAAATATACAAAAAGGAGATAATATGGAGGAAAGATGTGCAAATAAAGAAAAGCTTGAAGTTCTAGCCCTAGCAAGTGACCTTGATGAATCGAGCAACCCAATCCATGGAGATGACGCAACAATAAAGGAGAAAATATTTTAAAAATATTGATGATGATATGGCAAATTCTCATTAGGCAAAGTGTGGAGAATCCTAAATCAAATAGAGAATTAAGAAGTTGGCTTTCTCTACATTAATTCAAGGAATCTCAAACCAAAAAGTAATGAAAGATGACTCAAAGAGCAATATAAAAGGGTATGCAAATCTGTAAAGCTCTCTCTTCTCTTCTATTCTCTATTCTTTTCATCTCCAGCGACTTCTTATTTTTCTCTTTACTTTGTTTTTGTTCTTCTTTCTATGAGAAACCAACTCTTTATTTAGGAGTTGTTGAAGCCTCAAATCATGATTGTAAACTTGTTATGACTTTCAGTTAGTTTTGTTTATCTATTGGATGAGAACGTAATTTCTATTTTCACATTGATGATTCATTTGCTTGTTTTCTTTGGTGTGCAAATTAGATTGCATGTCTAGGATTCTATTGCTATGAATGATCATTGCATGTTCCTTTTAAGAAGGTTCCATTGAAAGTTCTAGAGTAGTAAATTGTCTATAAGGCCAGTGATTAGGTTCCTAGATTAATTGAGACGCATCGTACTCATGATGTCTTGTGATGTCTTGTTTTTCTTAATCATAATGATTTCTTTGTTTTAAATCTAGAGTTGCGTCAACCTATGTTACATTTTAGAAAATATGTTAGGTTTAGAGCATCTCTCACCTAGCATACAAGTAAGGAAAAACAATAGATTAATTCAGACGTTGGGTTAACTTGAGCATCTTCTTCCATAAATTAATGTAATTAGGTTGTACATGATTAGTTTACTTGATTGATTGGTGTGGATGCAAATCCACTAACTTGTTTTGAGTCTTAGATTAGTTATTAGACCACAATCTCTTGCGGGAACGATCCCTACACACCTATAGTACTTTCGACATTCTTGTATGGTTAAGTTATAGGCATTTTTGTGCATTTATTTACGTGCATAGAAATACCCTATCACATCTCCAAAAATTTCTAATAAGTTTTATAAACCTTTTATTATACTTCTTAGTATTTTGTTTCAATCAGATTGTAAATCCATGTAAACTATGTAAAGAGAAATACAGCAAATCTATCGCAAAGTGAAGTTGAGCAAAAGAAAATTACCTAAGCTAGGTGTATATATTAAGTTCATACTTTAATAATAAAGATGTTGTTTATTAGTGATAAGAGCGAGTTGAAACCCTCGCTTAGGGTTTCTTGCAAATTGGCTGTGACCGACCGTGGTCCGACGCCAGTTTAGGCCAAGCGAGCCTATTCTCTGGGCGCCATCATTGGGGCGTGAAGAGAGGTTAAGGAAGTTGAAGACTCTGATCTCTAATTTGGAGTTGGTTTCACAAGCAAGTGTAGAGCACAGAGGCGGTGTTGCTTTGTCAGGGCATGAGCATGTGGCTGAGCTTGAAGATCATTTATGCTTGGGGTTGGTTCAATTTGGCGTTGAGGCGAAGCAAGGTTCTGATAGGCCTCGAGGTCAAGCGAGCCGGGCAAAGCGGCGTTTGAGGTGGTGGTCTGGTTTGACCTTGTGTTTAGAAGGTAGTGGTCACTGAGGGTTTGGTGGTCATGCTATGGCAGGGATGATCACCGGGAACTTTGCCGGCGGTGGAGGGGATCTGGCAGGAGTCGAACTGGGCTTTTGTTAGGTTGGCTTGTATTTGGGCTTTGGCTTTTGGGCCTGAGCTCATGTATAAGCTATCTCAGCCTAACTCATAGGCTATTAAGGAAGGTATCTTGCCGCCCTCATCCATTACTTGGTGCAGACTTAGCCCGAGATTTTGGCCTACTTGGGCGGTTTGGGCCTTTTTTACGGTTTTTAGGTGCCAGTATTAATTCAAATCATGATTATGCGGAATTGGTGATTATTTGAGTTGGACTAGTGTAAAGCGGCTTATGGATGAGGAATTAGCTCCTATTTTTTGCTAGGAAGTAACATTTCGTACCACAATTGCATGGAGGAATGGAGGGTTAGAAGATGATTTTTCCTCAAAAGACACGGAGATGTTCTTGTTCATGGGTTTGCTTTAAAAGTGGCTCAAATTGACTTGTAATGAGTTTACAGTTCTTAGATAGGAGCTGGGTTATTACCCAGTCATTTATTATGTCTTTCAGTGTATGTAGACTCTGATTTTTTCGCTGGCCATCTAATGCACTTGAACCTTTATTTAAAAAAAAAAAATTGTTGTTTTCGTCTTTACCATATAAGCACAATCATCTTCACGTGGCTTCCTATCCATATTTTGTTGTCGTTTCAACTTGATAATACCACAACATCGTTTAATTGGGACTTTGCAATGCATGCATACAACACACGTGTTTACTCATATATGCCGTCACCGGCCGATCGAATCAGCTTCACTCAAATTTCTAGGGCACTTACCTCATTTTCATAGCTCAAATTTGTTCAGATTCTGTAGAATTAAGACAAAGTTTTTTGTTTTTTGTTTTAGTTAGTTTAAATTTGAAATTAAGGCTATGGAGCTAATTGATTTTGAACTTTCTGATGGGGTTTAAATATATAGTTTCTGCAAATCCCTGGGGGATGACAATCTAGTAGAATAGTTTCTGATAAAGTTTCTTCTTTCTGTTGTATATTCGGTAGTTCTTGTAATCTGCAGTTACCTAATTCATTGCAGCTAATTTTCCCATAAAAATTCACAGAAACATTTTCATCTAATTCTAGATTTATATATCACATGTGCCGTGATTTGAAAGAAGGTGAAACTTAGGGTTTGAGTTTAAAAGGCTGATACCTGCAAAACCGGGGATCAAGCCTAGCTTAAAAATCTGCAAAATCGGGGAATAATTGGATCATAATCGGATGAAAATGATGAATCGGCGAAGTAGTATGATGGGATTGATGGTTCGGTACTGTGGGGAGGGAAAGATTAGGATCTATGCGATCGAGCTCAGTACTATCAAAAACTTCCACATGCCTAGCTATGTTAAAATTTTTGTACCAATGAAATTCTTGTCCTTAAAAACTAAGCAGTACAGAGAATTATGTTCAGTTGTGCACTTGATGTCTTTCTTTCTACGTTAATTCTGCAAGTCTTCTCTTACTAAAAGCATCTTATATTTCATATTTGATTTGGGATATACTCTGCTTCTACTTCTTATTGCATAGGCAGCTGGAGCATGAGGTATAAGCTGTTGTGCCGCAACCTGGTCCTTTGGGAATCGTAGAACACAAGTTTCTGCTGAGGACTTGAGGAGATGTGCATGGCACATGCTACAGTTGAAAGGGCAGTGCAGAAGTACTGGCCGGCGATCCTAGAGAAGACAAGTCGCATCTTAAGAGATTATATTCGGAAGTGATAAGAGATCTTCTCATCCTTCTTTTATAGGTAATTGGACAATCAAACAATGTTGTCAGGACATCCATTTCATAATTTTGAGTCTTCAAGAAAGGCTCCACTTGTTGTCTCTTTTTTATACATAAACCTAACTAAAATTAAAATTGGGTTTTGGCCCAATAACGGTACTTGGAACAAACCCTAGCATCAGGACCTAAAGGGTTCACCGATGTTGTTGACGGACAGTATAAAGTGTCTAGAGCTTAATTTACAGCAGCTAGAGAGAAGGATTACAAAGAGGAATGTTGATTAACAATTCCGGATCTGTATATAATTTTCAGAACCCGAACAAAATATAGCAGAATGAAGATAGATTTTATGGTAATTGTATTACAGTCATGGATTCCCACTCATGGATTCACACATAACTTGTGTTTATGTGATGACTAATAAGTGAAACAATGTAGGTTGAAAGAAGAAGAAAAATGAGATCGAAGAAGAAGAAGAACCACGTATAGATAATTACCCTATGTGCTTACATTTGTTTAAGGGAAAAATACTGTTTAGTCCTTGTACTTTAACTCTGTCCTCATTTCAGTTCCTGACATTCTAATTTAATCTGAAAAGTCCCTGAAGTTACAATTTTCCATCCAATTGGTACACTCCATCCAATTACTTCGTTTGTAGGCTGATGTAGCATTAAAATCAACGGCACGTAAGCCTTTCCAATTGCGAAATGTCCATATTATCCATGCCTTTCTCCGTCCATTTCTTGAGAAGCATCAGATCGAGCCACAAAAACCGAGTCATGCAACACTATGGTGAACCAGCCAGTGGCGGACCAGAAGTAAACTTTTGTGGGGCGAACTTAGAAAAACTAAGTGGAACCAGAATGCTTACTAATGGTTTCTATCTGTGAGGGCGTAATCTTCCTGTATCCTATAATTGCAGTAAACAAACAGTGGCTACCATAGATGAAAGAACCTATAAATATTATTTTACTGGGGGCATCAGCCCCCTCTTACCCCTACCTCGGTCCGCCAGTGGAACCAGTCCTCTCTTCACTTTCCAGCTACCTCTCAACGTCAGACTAGTGTTGTTCGACTCCTCTTGGCAGCGCGAAATAGAGCCCAGTCTTCCTTGCTTTGAATGAGCAGCGATGGTGGTTGAGCCAAGCTTGAAAGCTTAAGGAATTTCTAGCGAGGTTTTCCTATTCCGGCCAAATCGTGGCAGTTCACCGATGTCAGAAGCTTCCTCTGGTCCTCGCCGACCTCTCCACGGTGTTGGTTTGTCCAGATGATAAGGCATGAGAGAGAATCGAAGCCAGGAAGCTCCGTTGCTTCCGGTGGCTTTGGTCACCGTTGATGGTAAGTGATGTACGAAACTTGATCAACTCTTCGAGATCTACATGTCTATATACTTGGTTTTGATTTTAGTTCAGGTTTGAGAGACTTGGAGTTTTGGGTGATTTTGGCCACCGCTAAAACCACCGTGTGTGGCAGCGGTGCTGATCTTCTCGGCTAATTCTGGATTCAGTTCTTGCTCAGAAACATTATTGATTACTTGTTTATGCTTAAATTCATGAAATGGAGGAATTGGATAATTGGAAGTTTAAGTTGGTTGCTAGGGGAAGATAAGAAACAGTAATTGTTTTCTTTGATTTCTGGTATTCATACTTGTTAAGTTTGTTAATATGATAATCAGAACTGTGAAGCTTGAACCGGAAAGTAAAGTAAGAATTTGTGGGTGCTTGTTAGGGTTTCAATGTATACAAAGATTGATGCTTGGGTTTTTGCTGTACTTATTGTGGAGTGAGAGGAATTGTATTAGCTCGGCTAGAACTCCCCGAAACATGTTTGCAACTTGATGCACGTCCATGAACTTGGTCGGAGGTAAATTCAACATCTGAAACTGAAAATTTGTTTTTGATAATATGTTTGGAAAAATTGCTGCTACAGGTATGAGTTTGGAGTGACAAATTCAAGCACTTTGGAGTTATTTTTTGGTCAAGAATTGGGGAAAAGGTAAAAGGTATATTGGATAATTTGCATGTTACATGGCTTGCAAACTGTTGAGCTAGTGTACCTCAACAGCAACTTAATAGTCCTATTTAACGGAATGTTAACGGCAATGACCTATTAGACGGACATTGTGACCTCATGGACTTTTAAGATTAAATTAAAAAGACAGGGACTGAAACGAGAATGAAAGTATACTTCAATGACTAAACAATAATTAGCCCTTTGTTTAACATACTATATGAGAGGGAGATTACATGAAATTAAAACATAATAAAGATCTCGTCCAACCTCGAGGGAATAACTTCACCTAGCTCGGCCTTTCTAGTAATTTATTTTTTTGAGAATTTTATAAGTATAGATGTAGTTGTACAAGATCATTAGAAATGCTAGCTATAGCTCTAGAGTACAAAATATTCACTCCCTTCATGATATATATAGAGAGGGGGCCCTTCCACCCCTTTTTTTTGATAATGTTAAGAAATACCTTGTGAGATCCACTTTTCGATCCCAATTCTATATTTCGACCGTTCAGTTTTTAGGTCCTAATGTATTGATCACTTTTGTAAATTTTCAGCCAAATTGATGAACGTTAAGGTATCGAACTAGATTAAATCAATGGGCGAACCAAATCTGTCTAACTTACACCGTTTATGTTTATAATTATAAATTACAGTTATAAATGACTTAATAATTATCAACCTAGCTGAAAATTTGCAGTGGTGGTCTACTCATATAAACCTAAAAACCAAACAGTTGAGATGTGGATATATGATTGAAAAGTTGTCATATACACATGGCCCTTTTAGTTATGGATTCATTTTGTTTTCTATTTTAAGGGATTGCTCATTAGACCCACAATATATATATATATATATATATATATATATATATATAAAGGGCCATTCCATTAAGGGATCATTTTTTTGTTGTTTTTTTCTAGGGATAGAGCATTAGACCAACTTTTCTACATTTCGGCATCTCAACCATCCAGGTTTTAGGTCTTAATGTATAGATCCTTTCTGTAAAATTTCAGTCAAATCGGTGTTCGTTAAGGTATCAAACTAGATTAAATCAATGGACGAACCAAATCTGTCAAACCTGAACCGTTCATAGTTATAATCTGAAGTCGCTATTTTGAATGCCTTAACGATAATCAATTTAGTTGAAAATTTACAGAAGTGATCTACACATTAGGACCTAAAAACTGAATTGTTGAGATGCCAAAATATGATCGAAAAGTTAATCTAATGCCATATCCCTAGAAAATACCAAAAAAGGGATCCCTCACTAGAATGGTCATGTGGGTGTGTGTGTGTGTGTAATTTTTTTTTTTTCCTTGGTTCGTCAAATGGTCGTTGTCGCCTAATGGCAGGGTGAAGGTAAGTGTCGTCGGATTTTTCCTCCGACGACAACATAGTAGGAAAGCTGTGCTTTTGGTAATTATGCTACATTGTAATCGAGTTATCTTTCTGTTATGTCACCGCTATGTCAAAAAAAATAGAGTAGCCAGTAGAACATTCTTTGCTAGTTGCTAGGGTTGAATACATTTCTTTTGGTAAAAGCTCCAGATATCATTTCAGGACACTCTCTAGATGCTTATTATAATTAGGGGTTTAGACTCAATGTCTAACCCACCCCCCTCCTCCGCCACTAGTATTGGACAATTCATTAATCAAAGCTTGAGGGTAGCCGCACCTGCTTTTTTTTTTTTTTTTTTTTTTAAAAAAAGGGCTAGTGCGGCTGGAGTCGTCGTCGCACCAGTGATGAACCCATCCATGCACCAATTACACACCACCACACCCCCCCCCCCCCCGGCGAGTATTGGACAGTTTCATTAATCAAAGCTTGAAGGCAGCCGCACCAGCCTTTTTGAAAAATAAAATAAAAAATAAAAAATTGGAGGATTTATATTATTTTACACTAGTATATGACATAGTTCAATAATTTCTACCATTGATCATTTAGATTCCTATGCAAGAATTGTATCTACAAAAAATCAACCAAATCCATAATCATTTGGTCATTCAAGTTTGTGTAAATAAATGTAGTCCGTTATATAAAATAAAAATGACCATTGTGCTAATCAAATAATTAAACATTTTCCGATTTGGATAATTTTTTGTAGCATTCATATGTGTGCAAGTTACTATAAAATAAGTGATTTAAATTATTAAAATACATGCTAAAAATAAAAACATCCTCACTCTTGAAGTTTATAAGGACGTCCACTTTTGATCATTCCTATATATATATATATATATATATATATATATATATATATATATATATGAGTCCCGTTCCACGACGTCCTTACTGAGTAACTACGACTGATTACAGTAATAGATTTGTTTAGATGATGATTAATGAGTCGAACCATTTATTTCGGAAGAAGAAGAACAAATGAGAAGAATTGGGCAAACTAATCCGGTATAGGATCGGGTACTCTATTAACTTTATTTAACGTAGTAATATAGGGAGATTACATGAACTAGAAAATTAAGCTCCCCACTCCAACCAAGAGGGAAAAACTTCACCCAGCTCTGCTCTTCTAAATAAAGAACTAGTAGTACAAGATCATAAAAGTTTGCGAGCCATAGCTATATAGAGTACAACATATTCACTCCATAACAATAAACCCCAAGGATCGGGAGGGAGGGAACACGATAACGTACTGTTATTTGGGGTCATGACTATAATATAGATATAACTAGAGTAGTATACTACTGTTGGTTCCAAACCCAAATGGCATTGGCCGCTAAGAGCCTGGGCGCAAGCTGGTTCCTGAGTTGGAGGGTCATGACCTGATTAGCTCCACCAACGAACTGTTGGCCTATGAAAACAGCTGGCACACTTGGCTCGCATTTCAGCTGCTCAACCAGTACCCTCTCTATTACTTGCCCATTTGGGATTTGATCAAGCTCATATACTGTTGGATTCGCCCCGTACCCAGTTATCAGTGACCTGATGGTGTGGCTCATGCAACATGTGCTCCTGCTGAAGATCACCACTGGCTTTCCGGTCACCATGCTTGTTATCGTATCCATTGCAAAAGCTAAACTTTTTCAGTAGTTTGAAACTTTGAAATGCGGGTGCTATATATGATGGAAGTGACTTTGTGGAGGTGAGGAACTTTGAGCTCTCACTTGGGTCTATTTATAGTGTGGTGATCATGGCAATATTGTTTCTCAACCAGATAGAATAATTACTGATTGGCCGTACAAAGGAATAACATGACAGATAACCAAATAGTCCTTTGATTCTCATTTTATGCTTTTAAGATTTTTATGCTTGATTAGTCGATTAGGACTCCTTAGGTTTTTGCACATCCATTCACCAGGCAACTCTGGGTTTAACACAGCTAGATCCATCCATCCATCTGCATAACTTTCCTTTCCTGGTCTGTTTTGGTCAATCCATCTACATAATTAGTGCTGTCCATGGGAAGATTTGAAGATCTTTCTAACTAGAAAAGAAAGGTCATCACAAACGGATGCTGTCAACACGGAACCGGAGTGTCTCATGAGTCATGAAAGAATTCCACTTCATATGTGCCAGGTTAGGTGCGTAGAGAAGCCTGCTGCGATTATGCAATAACTGAAAATACACTTCTTAGTCTTAGTCTGCACCCTTATGAAGCAGAGAAATCAGACTCTGTGCTAATAACGTTTTAAAAAACTTGTGCTCGGTTTAAAAACACTGCTTAGATGAGATGTTAAGTTCGAATATTCTTTCATTTATAGTTTGTTTATACTTGATATACCCACTTTTTTATCGCATATCCACATCTCGACCGTTCAGTTTTTATGTATATATGAGTAGATCATATCTGCAAATTTTTAGGCCAAATTGATAAACATTAAGACATTCAAAATTGCGATTTACAATTATGAACACGAACGGTTTAGGCTGGATAGATTCGGTTCATTCATTGATTTAATCTAGTTCGATACCTTAACGATCATCAATTTGGCTGAAAATTTGCATAAGTTATCTATGCATTAGGACATAAAAAGTGAACGATCGAGATGTGGATATGCGATCGAAAAATGGGTCTATCAAGGAAATCCTTATATATTAATATATAATAGGACCGCTTTAGCAGAGAATGACGCTCTGTGTGTGTGTGATATGAATACACACTGTTATTTATAATCATTCGTATACGTTTTTTCTATCCTTCAAGTCCGAAATTATAAAGAATAAAGCTTACATATAAAAATACTCGAGTGTAATGACACGTTTTCTCAAAGAAGAAAGAATAATATAATATTAATCAAAATAGAAATGTGACAGAGGCACTCTTGACCTAGATAATCTAGTATATGTCCCTTTACATACGTATGTAACGCAATTAGAGTCTAGTTATTAGATGGATCAATTCGTCAATGAGGTGGACAATTGCTAATTAAATTTTTAAAAAGCATTCATCGGCATATATATTTACAAGGGGAGAAATAGTAGAAATGATGCCAATCAATCTTTGACATATGTGCAATTAAGCTATCTAGGGTTCTATCAAATATTTAATTGGAGCATCTATCATAGAATAATATGCTGATGTGGAGAAGGAAGATAAACCCATCAAAAAGGGAAAAGATTCTCTTCCAATTCAGTCGAAGCAAACCGAAAGCGATAACCTAGTGCTTAGAAAAACAAGTAAAAGAGATTTTGAAGGATGCTTTGTCTATAAGTAAAGGCTAATTTTCATGCCCTCCCTAATGAGATTTCCGTACAGGAAAGGAAATCGGAGGTACCCAAAAGGACCTAGCTACCACCTTATTAACAATGGGAAAGAAATGCCACTAGCTAAAATATTCTCTGCCGTATCGAAAACATGTTATTTGCCATAACTAGTAACACGTGGTTCTTCGTCATAGTGCTAGGTAAGTAACCCCCAACCAATGACGATGTCAACTTTGATCTTAGTCCCTATTAAGGTCCTTGGCTGGCCGATAACTTGGAGGGGTTTGAAAGTTGGTATCCTGTGGTGGTAAAATGGTGATGGCTGCGGCGGCGGTTGCTGTTGGTGTTTGTTCTTTAATTAACAAGGATCATTAAGTATTCGAATGTAGAATTGATTTTGCTTGATTAGGATCGATTTCAAGAGCACAATGTACTTACAGTATATGAAATCAGTTTTCTCAAAGTCGTGCAACTTCCAATTTGCTTTTGAAATTAGAAGCTCCGCGTGCAAGTCCTTTTCGATAATATATGTTTCTAAAAAGTTTGATTTTTCTGCAGGTACGATTAACCACATAATCATAATGATCGATTTCATGATCCTGATTCCTGATCGAGCTAGCTTACATCATCTACCTAGCTCGATTATATATGTAAATCAAATCCAAAGAGTATTCTTTTGATTTTGAGAGAGAATACTGGGGGTGGAAGTCAATTTGAAACTTACTTTAGTTTTCTGGATAAGTGGGGACTGTTTAGTTTTGTGGACAACAATTTTTGTTTCGTTTGGCATCTAGAACAAGAATATATACATAATAAACACATGCAAGAACGGTTCCTGCATCACAAAAGTCCCTTGCATTCTTTGACGTAGTTCCTGATTCAGTATGCTTATATCTATGGATAATCTATAGTAAATTAACTAAACTAGTTCTCCCTGCTCCGAAGTTCTAATAATCCAAAGCATTACAAAACTTTTTTTATTTTGTATATTGATTAAATTAGATTGAAAGTCCATATTATATAAAGTGCAATACAGCAATCTATCACAAAGTGAAGTTGAGCGAAAGAAAATGCCCTAAGCTAAGTGGGGACTGTTTAGTTTTGTGGACAACAATGTCTTTGTTTCTTTTGGCCATGGTGGATAACAATTTCTAGACGAAGAATATATACACATGCAATGCACGAACGGTTCCTAGCATATAAAAATAATAATAAAAAATAAAAAATAAAAGATAAAATAAACGAGCCTTATATTCTTTGACATAGTAGTTCCTCATGAATGTGTTTATACTTAAAAAGGTAAACTCAGTGATTAAAATATCTGCGATATTTCTGATATTTTATTTTTTGAAGGGACTGATATACCATAAGAGAAATTTTATCTTCCATCGTTTCTACGAAATTTCTCCGATATCATCAAATATCCTCGATATATAAGATATTTAGGATATATCCCGATAAGAATAAGAAATATCTTTAAAATCTGATGTAAAAAAAATAGAAACATAAAACTAAGTTACACAGTTACATATACATTATGGAATATGGAGGTTATGTGGGGGTGTAAAATTTTAACAATGCTTCCTAGTCAGGATATGACTTAATGAAGAGGCAAATTAACTTGTTTGGGAAAAATATCTCGAAGTGAAACCTCTGAGTGCAGATTTAGTTGAAGAGAATTCCTCTCAAAACAAAATTTGAACGAGAAGATATCCTCTCAACACAAATCTAGGTGAGAAGTAATTTTCTAAATGCAAATCTCTATGCAGAAAGATATCCTCAAGGAGAATATGGGTGAGGAGAAATCTCCTCAAAGCGAATTTGTGTGAGGAGTATTCCCTTTGAGGGATTTCCGAGTGAGGAGAGGAATCCAGGTGAGGAGAATTTCCCTTAAGAGGAATCTGGGTGAGAAGAATTTATGATGGAGTAATTTCAGCTAAAGAAAACAAACTTGATAGAGCCATATTTCAAAAAATAACTCATTGTAGTTCAAAAACTCAGTGGAACCACCTAAAGTCTCTTTTTAGATGTAAATGAAGTTGATATTCATATATATTTATATATAAATCTAATAAATTGACTCTTTCAAAAAAAAAAAAATATATATATATATATATATTTTTTTTTTTTTTCAGAATGTCACTGATATTTTGATATTTTTTTTAAGTTCCAACATATATGTAAAAATCGATATTTAAATCTTTGCCGCAAACTATAAAAATTAATTTATTTAACGGTTCTCACGTCTCCAAAAAAATCTAATATTCTGAAGTTTTATAAAACTTTTTCTATACTTCTTAATATTTTATTTCAATAAAAAATCCACGTCATTTATATAAAGTGAAATACAACAAATCTATCACAATGTGGATTGCAAAAGAAAATTCCCTGAGCTAGGTGTATATATCAAGTTCAAGCTATAATAATCAAGATGTTGTTTTCGACTTTACCAGATAAGCACACCTCGATAGATCATTTTCACGTGACAAATAGACTAGTCGATTTTGTACTATTCTCTCATAGGGCATACCTTGGTATGTACTGTTTATCTAGAAAAAGATAGATCATCTTCACGTGGCTCCCTGTCCATATTTTGTTGTCGTTCCAAGTGATAATATCTACCACAACATCGTTTAATTGGGACTTTGCAATGCATGCATGCAACACACGTGTTTACTCGTATATGTAGTCAGGTTTGTTCAGATTCTGCACAATTTAGACAACGTTTTTTGTTATTTTTGTTTAGTTCAAATTGAAAACTAATGCTATGGAGCAAAGTGATTTTGAACTTTCTGATGGAGTTTAATTAGTTTCTGCAAATCCCTAGGGGATGATCCAGTAGAATAGTTTCTGATAAAGTATCTTCTTTCTGTTGTATATTGGGTAGTTCTTGTAATCTGCAGTTACCTAATTCATTGCAGCTAAAATTCCCATAAACGTTCACAGGGACCATTTTCATTTAATTGTAGATTTATCACATGTGCCGTGGTTTGAAAGAAGGTAAAACTTAGGGCTTGAGTTTAAGAAGCTTATACCTTTCTAAGGGAAAAAAAAATAATTCTACCGGCATTTAGGGATCAATCCCAGCTTAAAAATCTGCAAAACCGGGGAATATTATTGAAGGAAAGGATCCTAACTGATTACGTAATTATCTTGTATCAAGTAATTATTCTCATGTAATATTCTGTAGTTATTATTCTTGTTGTGTTTACCTAGAATAGCTCCTACATTAGCTCCTAGATGTGAGGACAGTAGTTGTACATATATGGCTTGTAACCTCGTCTTTGAGATATACAGAAATATTCATAATCACAAATCTCTTTATGGTATCAGAGCATCGCTCTTGAGACCTTAAGAAGATAATACAACCATTACCCCATGGCCGGTGACGAAGAATGCTCGATCATCAAACAAGACAAGGGTTCGAACACTTCCAGGACCGCAGAACCATGGGAGAATTCCAATCACCCGCTCTTTCTCCATTATTTGGATCAACCAGGGGCAGTTCTTGTCTCACAACCGTTGATGGAAGATAGCTACACAACGTGGGCACAATCAATGAACATGGCGCTCACCATCAAGAGCAAGAAAGGTTTCATTGACGGAACCCTGAAAAGACCGGTGCACAACGCCGATGAACAGAACCAATGGGATCAAAGCAGTGTGGTTCACTGCAAGGAAGCTCAAGGTATGTGGCTAGAATTGCAAGAGAGATTCTCTCAAACTAATACAGTTTTGTTGTTCAATATAGAGAATGCTATACATGGATGTGAACAAGGATCAAGCTCAGTCAATTCCTTCTACACGAAACTTAAAGGTCTATGGGATGAAAAGGATGCTCTTTGTTCCTTTCCTCCTTGTACCTGTGAAGCTGCAACAGAGGTTAAGACTTTCATTGAAACCCAAAAGACCATGAAGTTCCTTATGGGGCTAAATGATACTTTTGCACAAACTCGCAGCACCATAATAGGAATGGATCATCTCCCAAACCTCAACAAAGCTTATGCAATGGTGTTACGTCAAGAGAAGCAGGCGGAAATCATCGCCAACAAGTCCACGACTTCGATTTCGTCAGAATCCTCTGCCTTTGCGGTCAAGCGAGTGAACAAAGGCTACAGTCCTAAAGAAGGAGAGAACCGCAACTTCAATCCTAGTGCGAGAACGTCAAAATTCTGTGAGAAGTGTGGAATGAATAATCACACTGCACAGTATTGCAGGGCACATCTGAAATGCACATATTGTGAGGGCAAAGGGCATACCTATGCATATTGCCGCAAGAGGAAGAATGATAATGCTACAGCTGCAGGTGGACAAATCCGATCCAAGGCAAATCATGTTAAGGCACAGAAGGATGACAAGGAAGCTGCCTCGGTCAATTTTCCATTCACAAGAGAAGAGTGTCAACATCTTCTCAACCAACTAATAACTCAAACAAAGCCTGCATCTGCCAATCTGGTTGGTAACATCTCAAACTATGAGGAATTTTCAGGTAAAGTACACCACCTTGCACAAAACAATAAAGATCCAATTTGGATCCTTAATAGCAGGGGCTAGTGATCACATTGTTTGCAGCCCTAGTTTTCTCACCTCATTTCAATCAGTGTCTAATCGAAGAGTTAAACTCCCTGATGGAACCACAATGCATGTCACTCATATTGGCACCGTTGTTTTCTCTCCTCATTTTTTCCTTCATAATGTCCTTTATGTTCCCCTTTCTTATCTTAATCTGATTTCAGTGGGCAAGCTAGCATTCGACTCTTTCTATATTACCATTTTTCTCAGACAAGTCTGTTTCATACAGGACCTACGATCGGGGAGGATGATTGGGATGGGAACTGAGCAGGAGGGACTCTACCGCCTCAATCTGCAACGGGAAGGAACACGCAATGTGGTTCATGCGAGCTCAAACACCTTGTGGCATCAACGGCTTGGCCACCCTTCATTATTTCCTTTTCTTACAAATAAAGCTTGTGATTCAAATTCTTGTTCTATTTGCCCTTTAGCCAAACTTACTCGGCAACCCTTTCCATTGAGTGTTAATCGTAGTGCCTCTTGCTTTGATTTAATTCATGTCGATATTTGGGGTGGTTATCGTGTTCCAACTTATTCAGGTGCAAAGTATTTTTTGACAATTGTTGATGACCATTCTCGTAGCACTTGGGTGTATTTGATGGCACAAAAATCGGAAGCACGCACCTTGCTCATCCATTTCATCCATTTAGCCGAAACCTAATTTGGTAAAATTGTTAAGGTCGTTAGAAGTGATAATGGTCCAGAATTCACCATTCCTGATTTTTATTCTTCTAAAGGTATCATCCACCAAACTAGTTGCCTCAACACACCCCAACAAAATGGTGTGGCTGAACGCAAACATCGACGTCTGTTAAACGTTGCTAGGGCTCTTCTTTTTCAAGCACATTTGCCAAAGTCTTTTTGGGGGGATGCAATACTCACTATGACTTACTTGATCAATCGGACACCTACCCCAAATATTCAAGGGAAAACACCATTTGAAAAGCTTTTTAACAAAGTGCCTAATTATTCTCATTTAAAGGTTTTTGGCTGTAAATGCTTTGTGTCCACCCATCCTACACGTCCTTCCAAATTTGATCCAAGGTCCACTGCATGTGTTTTTGTTGGCTATCCAAATGGGAAAAAGGGGTACAAGGTGTATGATTTGACAACCAAGAAATCCCTAGTTTCAAGGATGTGTTTTTCGTTGAACAAGAATTTCCTTTCCAAACAAATTCTGTTTCCCTTTCTTCACCTCATAATAATTTGTTTCCTTCTTTGACTCCTTCTCCTCATTATGACGTTTTTCATACTCCAACTCCTCCAATCTCTCCTTCAATCTCTCCTTCGAATCCTCCACACTAGATTCTAGAGGATGCTTCTCCTCCAAGTCCTCCAAGTTCTCCAAGTTCTGCCGAACATGATTCTCTCTCTCCAAATCCCATAACTTCCGCTGACAATATTCTTCTCTTTTCTCCTCCCAAAACCATCACAGATCATGCCTCTTCTGCTCATTCTCTCTCAGACCACAGTCCACCACCTCCAACCTTGGCTGCACCACCTCTTAGCAGGTCAACTCGTGCCACCAAAATCCCCACGGCATTGCAGGACTTCCATGTTGGGGCGGCTCTTCCCTCACGTCCCTCTCAGTCATCTTTTTTGGATGAGATTCATTCTCCTAGTACGGGTCATAATATATCCCATGTTCTTTCTTATGCCCACCTTTCTTCTTCTCACAGAGCCTTTACTACTAACCTTTCTCTGCACAGAGAACCAACTTCGTTTTCTCAGGCAGTTAAAGATCCTAAATGGAGAGAAGCCATGCGCCTTGAGATTCAAGCACTCCAAGCCAATCATACATGGAGTCTTAGTTTCTCCTCCAGCTCACAAACAACCAATTGGCTGTAAATAGGTGCACAAGATCAAGTATAACCCTGATGGCACCATTGAACGGTATAAAGCGCGGTTAGTTGCAAAAGGATATAGTCAAGTCGAAGGTCTAGATTACTGAGAAATGTTTGCACCGGTTGCCAAACTCACCACAGTTCGGCTATTACTCAGTCTTACAGCCCAATAGAATTGGCATCTCCACCAATTGGACGTAAATAATGCGTTTCTTAATGGGGACCTTCATGAGGATGTGTATATGCAACTTCCACCTGGTTTCGAACGAAAGGGGGAGTACAAAGTTTGTAAGTTACACAAGTCATTATACGGATTGAAGCAAGCCTCCAGACAATGGTTTTTGAAGCTCTCCTCAGCCCTCAAGTCCACTGGATTTCGACAATCGTGGTCTGACTATTCCTTGTTCGTCCGAAACCATCAAGGTATTTTTACAGCTCTGTTGGTTTATGTAGATGATGTGATTCTAGCAAGCAACAGTCTAGATGACATTACAAGAACCAAGAATTTTCTATCAAGTCATTTTAAGTTAAAAGATATGGGGCAACTGAAGTACTTCCTCGGATTGGAGGTAGCGAGGTCTAAACAAGGCATTGTGTTGAGTCAAAGAAAATATGCACTGGAGATACTTGAAGACACAGGCTTTCTTGGCTCAAAACCCTCAAAGTTTCCGATTGATCAGAATAATGTTCTCACGAAGGCAGAAGGGAAGTTAATAGAAGATGCATCTCAGTATAGGAGGCTTGTTGGACGCCTTATCTATCTCAGCATCACACAGCCGGATCTTGTGTATGCAGTCCACATTCTCAGTCAATTCATGGACAAGCCAAGACAACCTCATTTGGACGCAGCATACAAGGTGTTGAGATATCTCAAGCAAACCCCGGGTCAGGGAATTTTTCTACCTTCTAAAGGAAAATTGGAATTAAAGGCATATTGCGATGCGGATTGGGCGCGTTGCAAGGACACAAGGAGGTCGATAATAGGCTACTGCATCTTTCTTGGAGATGCTCCTATTTCGTGGAAGACAAAGAAGCAAACAACGGTTTCGTGTTCAAGTGCGGAAGCCGAGTATCGGTCTATGGCCACCACTTTTTGTGAGATTACTTGGTTGTTATATCTCTTGAATGATCTGAATGTCAAATAGGTGCAACCGGTCAAGCTGTTTTGCGATAACAAGGCAGCCATACACATAGCATCTAATCCTGTGTTTCATGAAAGGATCAAACACATCGAGATCGACTGTCATGTTGTACGAGAGAAGGTACAAAGAGGATTGGTTCAAACAATGCATGTCAAGACGAAGGAGCAACCAGCGGATATCTTCACCAAGCCTCTCAGTTCGAATCAATTCACTGCATTGCTGCGCAAGTTAGGAGTGATCAACATCTACACTCCTAACTTGAGGGGGAGTATTGAAGGAAAGGATCCTAACTGATTACGTAATTATCTTGTATCAAGTAATTATTCTCATGTAATCTTCTGTAGTTATTATTCTTGTTGTGTTTACCTAGAATAGCTCCTACATTAGCTCCTAGATGTGAGGACAGTAGTTGTACATATATGGCTTGTAACCTCGTCTTTGAGATATACAGAAATATTCGTAATCACAAATCTCTTTAAATATTTAGATCATAGTCGGATGAAAATGATGAATCAAAGAAGTACTATGATGGGATTGATGGCTCAGTACTCTGGGGAGGGAAGATTAGGATCTATGAGATAGCTCAGTACTGTCAAAAACTTCTTTCTCACATGCCTAGCTATTTTAAAAATATTTGTAACGATGAAATTCTTGTCCCTAAAAACTAAGCAGCACAGAGAATTATGTTCAGTAGTGCACTTGATATCTTTCTTTCTACGTTAATTCTGCAGGACTTCTCTTACTAAAAGCATCTTATATTTGATTTGGGACTCTGTATATATTCTGCTTCTGCTTCTTGTTGCATATGCAGCTGGAGCATGAGGTATAAGCTGTGGTGCTGCAACCTGGTCCTTTGGGAATCGTAGAACACAAGTTTCTGCTGAGGACTTGATGAGATATGCATGGCAGATGCTACGGTTGAAAGGGCAGTGCAGAAATACTGGCCGGTGATCCTAGAGAAGACAAGCCGCATCTTAAGAGATTACATTCAGAAGTGATAAAAGATCTTCTCAATCCTTCTTTTATAGGTAATTGGACAATCAAACCATGTTGTCAGGGCATCCATTTCATAATTTCGAGTCTTCAAGAAAGGCTCTACTTGTTGTCTCTTTTTTATGCATATACCTAACTAAAATTAAAATTGGGTTTTGGCCAATAACAGTACTTGGAACAAATCCTAGCCAAACCCTAGCATCAGGACCCAAAGGGTTCACCGATGTTGTTGACAGACAGTATAAAAGTGTCTAGAGCTTAATTTACAGCAGCTAGAGAGAAGGATTAATTACAAAGGGGAATGTTAATTAACAATACCGGATCTGTATATAATTTTCAGAACCAGAACAAAATATAGCAGAAGATGGGATTGTGGTAGTTGCATTACAGTCATGGATTCACACTTTACTTTTGTTTATGTGATGACTAATAAGTTAATCAATGTAGGTTGAAAGCAAGAAAAAGAAGGAGATCGAAGAAGAAGAAGAACCACTGAATCAGGTATAGATAAGTATACTGTGTGCTTAAATTTGTTTAACATAGTGTGTGAGGGAGATCACATAAAACATAACGAAGATCCCGTCCAACCTAGAGGGAATAATTTCAACTAGCTCGGCCTTTCTAAGTGTAGATCTAGTTGTACGAGATCATTAGAAAAGCTAGCTCTGCTCTGGATAAAATCTATAAATATATATATATATATATATATACTAATTATAATATATAATATTTATCCAGAGTGAGGCTTCGCTCTGAAATTAAAGTGTGAGGTTAAAATTTATGATTACTTTTCAGTCTCATATCCACATCTCGACCGTTTAGTTTTTATATATAGGTCATAATTACTAACTATATATATAGCTAGAGTAGTATACTATTGTTGGTTCTGGAACTGCCAAAAATGACACTGGCCTATATGAGCATAGGTTTGAGCTGGTTTCTGAGTTGGAGGGTCACGACCAAAATAGCTCCACCAATGAATTGTTGGCCTATGAAAATAGCCGGCACACTTGGCTCATATTTCAGCTGATCTGAAATTATTAGAGCAAGTCCACCCGTAGTCCAGAAATGTCAAGGTCGAAAAGTCAAGAGGTCGACCGGTCAAGAACTGTTCACTGCCACTGGACATGGGTTTCCACCCATTCCGTTTCTTGACCAGTCAGATTTACTGTTCATTGATTATTTTTTTTTTGTGGAAAATTGAAATAGATTTGATGTAAATAGATGGTAATAATGGAGATTTATGGATAATTAATGTCAAATACAATTTTTTGGGTGTAAGACGTTAGAAAAAATTGTAAGTATTTATAGAGAAATTTTTTGTATGATTTTTAGAATTTTTTACGGGAGCTACTATTCATACCTTCAAAATTGACATTTGGACCTCTTTTTTTTTAACGGGAGCTACTATTCATACCTCCAAAATTCTAAGCTTTGCATTGACTATTCTATTGTTGTTTGCACTTTTTTTCCAACTCGAAGCACTTTTTTTTTTTGTAGCTTAATTGTATCAAGGGTAAAATAGGATTGTGAAATCTTCAAACATTGAATTAGGTTCAACTACCGATTTTAAAGGTATGAATAGAACGTAAAAAAAAGAAGTTTTTATTGATTTTATTGCACGATGGGCGTTGTGGGAAAATTAGGGAGGTCTAGATAGCAAATTGGTTATTTATAAAAGTAAGTTAGAGGTCTATTAAGTTGGGAGGTCTAAATGCCAACTTTGGAGGTATGAATAGAAGCTCTCATTTTTTACAATTTTTTTTCTTCCCGTTTCTTACCGTTACAACCCAATATATGCATATTAATTCCATGACCGTCAGATCTCAACATTACTTGAAACCAACGGCCCAGATTAAAGGACTGATGGTTTCAAATTTCCCTCTCCTACAACAGCTCCATGCCACGTGTCCCACTCACCTAGCCCAACCCTGACGTCAGCCACGTTCTCTTCACTTCCAACGTAGTAGCTGGGCAGGCTGGGTTTAGTCATGGGCTTGACTAATTTTTTGGACTCGGTCATGGAAAGCCAAAGGTTGGCTGGGCAAAATTGGGCCCCGTGGATGCATCGTTTTCATTGTGGCCAGTCACCACGTCATAAATCCTTGCTGGAGGCCGGTCAAATAGAGACCAGTGGAAATGCACTTAGGGGTAGTTGGTAACATGAAAATGACCAAATATATATAATAACACGTTTGCATATAAAAGAGAATAGAACATAAATCGGAACCTAGATAAAAGTCGTCATCTGTTAGATCTAATGTTATTTATCCAATGTCAATGTACATACAGAAAACATTTACACAGACCAATTCGTTATCGAGAGGGGAGAATTGCTAGTTAAGAAATATTTTAAGGACATGCATTGGTATATTCACACGGGAGAAAAATAGTAGGAGAGATTCTTGCGTACGTCAATCATACCACGTAGCGGTGAGACTGACCAATTAAGGCCTAGTATGGGATATTTTAGATATTTCACTTTTAAAAAGCATGGATAGTTTTAGAAAAGAAAAAAAAATTTCTGGCTTTTGATTGGTCAACTGCACTGTCAAGTTGTACGGCTGACCCTACGCAAGATTTTCTCAAATAGTAGAAATGCATGATGCGAATCAATCCTTGACACGCGTATATGCAATTAAGCCAGCTAGGGGTTCTATCAAATATAGATTCTTATTTGCTGAAGTGGAGAAGTAAGATGGGTCTAATTAACCAAAAGGGGAAAGATTCTCTAATTCAGTCGAAGCAAACCGAAAGGGAAGAGATTTTGGAGGATCAAATATGCTTTAATTTGTCTACAAGTAAAGGCCAATCTGAATGCACTTCTCCTAATTAATCCACGTGCTTTCCCGTGCAAGAAAGGAAATCGAAGATATACCCCAAAGAGCCCACTTACACCTTATCAACAATGGGGAAGAAATGCCACTAGCTAGCTAATATATACAACTAGAATATGTGGTTCTTTAATTATTATAGTGGCTAGCTAAGTAGTATATATAGTCAAACTTAAATCACTAAACACTTAAATTTATCATATAATTACGAATTTTCCTTAGCTACATTCATCTGGTATTCATACATTAGTCAGACCAGTAGTAGACTAACTTTCTATAGACTGGTAGACAACAATTCATATCATTACGGAACGTAACTAATTAATCTGCCTTTGTTTGAAGTTAATCTATCACTATTAAGGAATTCATGTATTAATCCGCTAATGCAACATAAACTTTTCCTTAATTTATTGATTTTTTTTCCTCTTTTTTTGTAACCTCGATGAACGAGGAAATTTATTAAAAAAAGAAAAGAAGACAGCCACTCGGGGGGGGGGAGGACATAAACCTTACCCCAGTAGAACACGAAAAACGAAGTACAAGAGAAAGAACCTCGTCTCAACAAACCAATCAGACAAACAACTAACAGAATCGAAAATTAGGAAGACTCAACCAATCACGACTACAAAAAGAAGTAATAAATGGGGGCGGTAAATCCCACCAAACCAAACCTGTGCTGTTGACACCATGATTTGCCAAAGCATCCGCAACTTGGTTACCTTCACGAAAGATATGCGATGAGTGAAACTGCATTTGAGAGATACGGTGTGAGCAATATCTCCACTCAATGCTAAGCCGCCAAGGTACTAAAGATGGAGAGCGCATGAAGTTAAGTACAATCTCAGAATCCACTTCCAACCAAATATGTTTCCACTCCCTCACCCAAGCCAATTCAATAGCTTGAATAACAGTCATCACTTCAGCGGCAACTGAACTCGGCATCTCTAAATTTGAACAGAAAGCACCAACCACCTGACCTTTATAATCACGTAACACTCCACCATAACCAGCCTTACCAGCTACTCTTCCATGCCTCATCAGTATTAAGCTTTATACAACCATACGGGGGAGGATGCCAATTAACCTCAACTACTCGTGGCACACGGCGTGGCCTGCATTGAGCACCAATCCTCTTCAAAACAACCAGGTCGGATGTTGAATTATGCATGCACCCAGTAGCAAGTTTGCTTGAAGAGATTATATGACCAGAAATTAAGGTGCAAGCATGATTAACACTAGTGACCTGACCATCAAACTTTGCTTTATTTCTAGACCCCTATATGAACCACAAAACTGAGACAAAGCAAGCAGACCACAACTCCTTCAATTGAGCACTACAACCATGATATAAGCCAATAGCTAATGCTTCTGGAACTGAACTAGGAAACCCGGTGAGGCCAAATTTGTTAACCATGTGATGCCAAATTGCGGAAGCAAAAGGGCAAGAAAGAAAAATATGGCTCATTGACTCACCATTCTGTCAACATAACACACAACAAGAAGCAAGTGGTACACCCCGTCTTTGAAGAAAGTCATCGGAGAGAACACGACCCCTTAACACCTTCCAAGCCAACAAAGACATACGAGGAGCAATAAACTTCGACCAAATTAATTTTCCCCAAGCCAGAGGAGGGAGATGAGGCTGTAAATAAGAATATGCATCCTTGGCCGTGAGGTCCCCTGAAGATGAAGGAATCCAAACTAACCGATCAACTACTGGGGAACTGTTGCAATGGATATTTGTCGAACAATATCACATAAACCTGGGAAATGCAATTGAAGAAGATTTGGAAGATTCCACATCCCATCTAATAGAAAATCTACAACCCGGTCGTTAGAATAAGCCACATGAGAACCAAAAAAATCAACTAAAGGGAGACCAACAAAATTATCTCTCCAAAAAGAAACCTTAGAATTATAACCAAGTAGCCATTGCCCATTCTCTACCACATGATTCCAAAACCGTTAAATAGAAGAAGAAGTGTACGATTTCCTTAAACAACCATTCTTCCAAAACCGATCCCTTAAAAAACAACATCCCTCTAGGGAAGATGAAAAAATCTCCCATGCTTTTTTAAGAAGAAGAGAAAGGTTTAGAACAAGAAGCTGCTTCAGTCCTAGACCTCCCTCCTCGAAAGGAGAGCAACATAGTTTCCAAGCTATCAAAGGAACACCAGGTTTATCAATGGAGCCTGACCAGAGAAAATTTCGACACCAAGAATCAATCTTACAAAGCAAGGCAACAGGCCATTCATAAACCTGAAAACTATAAACAAGCATGCTTGAGATCACTGATTTAATTAATTGGAGCCAACCAGCCATAGATAAAAGAGAGCCTTTCCAGCTGGAAAACCGCAATCTGATCTTGTCAACAAGAGATTGAAAATGAGATGCTCTAGGCTTCCCTCTGAAAATAGGCACCCCCAAGTAAATAAAAGGCACTGAACCCCTAGGAATACTCAAGGACAAGACAATAGAGTGCTGCCTATAATGAAGATGTTTGCTCATAAAAACTTGAGATTTAGCCTTGTTGACAACTTGCCCAGAATTAGTACTATACTCTTCAAGAAAATCCATAACTACCTTTAAATTCTTCTTATCACCTCGACAAAAGATAATTACATCATCAACAAATAAAACATGAGATGGAGCACAAGTACCTCTGGGTGAAGAAATAGGTTTCAGTTGCTTAGAGACCATCAACTCAGATATACCCCTGCTTAAGGCTTCCTCTGCCAAACTGAAAAGTAAAGGGGAGAGAGGGTCCCCCTGATGAACTCCTCGGCCGCAAGAAAAATAACCCACTAAACTCTCATTAACAAGAAGCATAAGTTTGGCTGATTGAAAAAGACTCATGACCCACGAAACAAAAACTTGATGGAATCCAAAAACATGAAGAACCCGAACTAGAAAATCCCATGAAAGATTATCAAAAGCCTTGGTGATGTCAACTTTAATTGCCACATTTCCCACATAACATTTATCATCCAACAAGTTGAAACACTCCGAGGTGGCAAGAATACAATCTGCAATATTGCGGCCCTTAACAAACACATGTTGTTGAGGAGAAATAATTCTAGAAGCAATTTCTGTTAGCCGTAAGGAGAAGATTTTTTGGATGATCTTGAAGACAAAGTTTGATAAAGCAATGGGCCGAAACTGCTTAGTAGAATCTGCATGCTCCACTTTTGGAATTAATATGATGATGCTGGAATTAAAGGAAGATGGCAAAATACTGAACTGAAAAAAATATTGAACCGCCTTAATCACATCCTGACCTACAATATCCCAACATGAGACAAAGAAATGCCCATTGAAACCATCCGGCCCTGGTGCACTATCCGGCTCCATAGATTTTACCACTGAAAAAATTTCATATGAGGAAGGCATTGCAATAAGCTGTTCATTTTCTTTAGCAGTAACCAGAGAAGGGATAACACGTGAAACTAGCCCAGAGTCTTGGCAATTAGCTCGGTGCTCAAACCGATCAGTGTAGTAACCAACAATATGATTTTGAATGGAAGTAGAATCATCAAATACCTGATCAACCTCCTGTAGCATAGCAATGGAAGACTGGGTCTTACGAACATGACACGTGGAATGAAAAAAAGATGTATTTCTATCCCCCTCAGCTAACCAATGCTGCCTTGAATTTTCCAGCCAAAACATCTCTTGGATACGCATTGACTCCGTCAAATTAGCTTTCTTTGGCAAGTTGATCATCAGATTCTCCTGAAGTTTCAATTTCATGTTGAATGAGTGTCAACTCACTTAGATCAACATCTACCTTACGATGAATATCACCGAAAACCTCCCAATTCCAAGCTCGGAGTCCCTTGCATAAAACACTAAGCTTATGTTGCAAAACCGATAAAGGGAAACCATGACTATCACTTGAACCCCAACAATTCTTAACAAAGTTCTTGAAATCAGAGTGCTCAATCTACATTTTTCGAAACCTGAAGAAGCTTTGACGTGCCCCAAAATCTTTTGAGAAAGACATTAGTAAAGGATTATGGTATGAGGAAATGTGAGGTAGTGTACAACAGTCAAACTGGGACCATGAATCCAACCACTCCAAATTTGCAAGACACCTGTCCAACTGTAACTCTACACTACCTCGATGACCTCTTCTTTGAGCCTAAGTAAATTATGCCCCCTTTGTATCAATGTGGACTAACTCACAAATATCAGACCTTGCCTGAAATTCCTCACAAGACCGATTACAAACCGGAGCTCCTCCCTTCTTCTCATGGGCACCTAAAACAGCATTGAAATCTCCAACAACTGACCAAGGCCCATAAACAATCTGCTCTTAACATCTGCTATATTAAACCACAACCTACGACGATCCACCAATGTGGTCTTAGCATAAACAGCAGTGACCACACTAGTAACCGAATCAAACGACACGTGGAAGGTGACATGCTGATCAGCAGCTGAGAGCACTTGTATAGATGATTGGAGTGATGGTTTACAAAAGACCCACAGATTGGGTCTAGACAAACCTCTATGATTTGTACAGACAAGAACCAAATTCAAAGAATGCCAGAAGGAACCTGGAATAGAAGCCAAGTCCACAAAAGGCTCAGAAATACATAGAATCTCTGGACTATGAGCTCGCACAAACTTCTTTAAAGCTTTTTGAGTAGGGTCATTAGCAATGCCCCTCAAATTCCAATACAAGACCTTCATTGAGAAATATTCTTCGTTCGGTGAATGTAAGCCTCTCAGCTTTCCGTTTGTGAGGCTTTTTGTGTTGACTTACGGTGAGCCTTCGAGACAACTTTAGTAAACCCGGCGTTCTCACTCTCAGCTTCATCATACCAGCTCTTAATTGATTTTTTTTCCTTCTTTTTTCATTTAGTGACTTCTTTTCAATCGTACCGTTGTATATATTTTGCTCTCAACTCCCTCATATATAGTAAGGAAAAGAAAAAAGAAAATTTTCTTCTAACCATTGCATCATTGGCCAATGAAAAAAATCAAGAATTTGAAGGAAAAATATCCTTGTAAGGATTTAAGAGATATTTAGGCAATGGTACAGGTTAAGAATTCTTCGTTAACGTACGTCCTCCACATTCTAATATATTTTTCTAGTCATGATCCATGTCAAGAGCATAATATGCATATCTGTAACTAGTTTTGAAATTAGGAAGCTCAGCATGCATGCAAATAAAATATATTTCTACAAAGTTTGATTTGTCTGCAGATACGATTAATCACATAATTAATCATGATGATTGATTTCATGAACCTTATTCCTGATGGAGCTACTTCAATCATATCTACCCTGTAAACCAAATTAGAATAGTATTCTTAGGACTTTGAGAGAGATCGAAAACGTCTATCAGTCTATATGAAAGAGATCGAATATTGTGGGTGGAAGAATGTCAATTTCATTCATGAAATTTATAGTCACCACCGATCATTGGCTAAACATCACGGCCTAGTGTGTATGTCATATATATATATATATATATATATATATATATATATATATATATATATATATATATATATAAAACTTTGCTCAGGTGCGGATATCCGCACCTAAGTAAAACGTACGGATTTCCCATTTTTACCCACTTTTCGATCATATTTTTACATCTTAACGATCAGTTTTTAGATCCTAGTGTATAGATCATCTCTGTAAAATTTCAGCCAAATTGATGATCGTTAAGGCATTCAAAACTGTGATTTACAACAATGGATACGAACGGTTCAGAATCTGTCGAACCGGAACCGTTCGTATTGATTGTTGTAAATTACAGTTTTGAATGACTTAATGATCACCAAATTGGCTGAAATTTTGCAGAGATGATCTATACACTAGGAGCTAAAAACTGAACGGTTAAGATGTAAAAATATGATCAAAAAGTGAGAAAAAAATGGAAATCCGCACCTAATGCTGAGGTGCCGATGTCGGTACCCAAGATGCCCTATATATATATATATATATATATATATATATATATATATATATATATATAGTCCGGCTACACTAAGGACATCCTTACCTAAGCTTAGGTACATATTTCCTGTTTTCGGCCACTTTCCGATCACATATTCATATTTTAACCGTTCAGTTTTTAGGTCCTAATGTATAGATCACCTCTGCAAAATTTCAGCCAAATTGGTGATCATTAAGTCATCCAAAACTACAAATTACAACAATATAAACGAACGGTTTGTTCGTGTAAATTACAGTTTTGAACGCCTTAACGATCACTAAATTGGCTAAAATTTTACAGAGATGATCTATACATTAGGACCTAAAAACTAAACAATTAAGATATGAAAATGTGATCGAAAAGGGGGTGAAAACACCAAATCCGTTTCATAAACTTAGGTAAGGACATCCTTACCTTAGAAAAATTTTTATTAGCTTTAATAATTAGGATGTTGTTTTCGTCTTTACCATACAGTTCGATCATCTTCACGTGGCTCCCTATCCATATTTTGTTGTCGTCTCAAAGTGGTAATATGTGGATGCCCCAGCATCTTTTAATCGGGACTTTGCATATATATGCATGCATGCAACACGTGTTTACTCATATATAAGTGTGTCCTCCTCACCGAATCAGCTTCACTCAATTTCTAGGGCATTTAGCTTCACATATTCGAGTAATGGATTTAGTACTATTGGATTGGACAACTCGCATCTGGGTTATTACCTTTTTTTGTTTGCTATAATTGTTTCACTTTATTTGGGGAAGAGCTCTAGTGAAACATTAAGCATCTATATATATATCGATCTATATCTTAATTCGAATTCTCACGACAAAACTATGGAGGAGAGTTTGATTCTTGCATTCTAGCTTACAATCTGTACTAAGTACCAACTGATATGTATATCAAAGCTTTAGAGGGGAAATATATTTTACCTCTTAAGTACGTACCAAAATATTTGAGTCCACCAATAATTGCTTGAAAATTTGAAATAAACCAATATGCAACGGGAAGGTAGAAGGAAGATATATATATATATATATATATATATATTTTTTTTTTTTAAAAAAATACCTCATCCCATTTCCACCCTTGATGGAGCTCGAACTCTTGACCTCTTATATACAAGACCAAAACCTTATCACCCCACCACACACACACACACCTCTTATGTAGAAGGAAGATATATATTAATGAGAAGCCAAAGAAAACACAAAAATAGATAGGAAAAATGTTCAAATATCTGTATCTGTTATGTGTATATAATGGCTTCAGGCTAACATTTTATTCAAATTTTACGTTGATATTCATACTTGGTGTTCTTTCAAAATCTTTAATATGGGACACTACTAAAATTTTCATCTAGAATGTCAAACTTTGCCGTCACAAGGTTAGTTGAAACTGTACTGGAGGTTCTCTTTTGAGAACAACGTTCCCCAGTTTGATGTAGTCTTTTTAAGAGTTAATTAAGAAAATAACTTCTTTACCGCTTTTCAATCAAAAAAAAAAAAAAAAAGAACTGTACTATCAGGCACGGAACTAGAGGGGGGCTGAGTTTTTTTTTTTTTTTAAAAAAGAATTTCAAGATAGACAAGAAATAATGAGATCATAAATTTTCAGACCATTCCTTCTTCAAATGCTCATAACCCCAGATAAAAAAGACCGAATGGAGTGATTCTACTTAAACTAGAAATTACACTCACAGAGCTTTCCATCCATATAAAGTATGTCACCTGATTTCCACTCGAGTGAAAATGGTAGCTTGTCAAAGTTGATAAACTATTCTACAAACTGCTGCAGACCTATAGTCACTCAAACTGCTATTTCTCCAAATCCAGAAGATTGAAAAAGATGAAACTACCTGAAACAGAAACTAGACAAATTTCTCCCTCTTCCCATAAAATTTCACACTCCAATTAAATTTGAGTGGAAAAGTACTAGAGGCCTGCAAATTGACCTTTCTATTATGATTCTACTGTAAGCTGATTCTGATATTGGTGTACTTAATTGGCTATTATCCAAGCTAAAGGGCACAAAATTGAAAACTATTTCTCAGGCATATGTGAGACATGCATGTCTAAGTTTCTACAAATTTTAAGCTCCATATTCCCGCTGGCTATAGCCTTCCAAAGTCAATCTACAGTAATTTTTTTCTGTTCTGACTGGAATATCAATATTACATAAGTTTTACGATTCGAAATGAAAAATCATTTTACAGGAAAACACTAGACATAGAGAAATACAATCCCAAAAATTTTCAGAGCTTATGCTCTCCTATGGTGACAAATATAGGTCTCCAAAGTTGATTGATATTTCTGACATAAAACTCCTTCGCATGAAATAATTAAAAAAACTTGAGGAAGAATTTAGCAACCTAATATTTAGCTCCCCTCAATTTAATTTTCTGGTTCGCTCCCTGAGCCGTCACCATATGTAACTTCTAATTTGGTAGTTATATTTCTCATGAGGATTAATTTGGATTCATGTCCTCCACTCTTAAATGCATGTTCTTTTGTATTGAATTTAACGGCTCTCTCTATGTTGCATTAACCCAAAAAGAAAAAGTTCTTTATATATCACATAAATATGCAGAATCCATCAGAAACGTGCCAGTAGTAATATTATAGTTCTCAACTTCTCATTTTAGTACTGATTTTACCAGTTACCGAAAGAAAAACACAGAAAGAGCCTCAACGGCCAAAGAGGAAATTCAAAAAAGAGGCTCTTCATTAATACATAGAACCCGTTTATCAATATCCATAGAAGTCAGTCGCCTATATATGCCTAAAGCAACACTAGTTGTTCCAAATCCATATAGCTTTTGCCCTCATGAGCAACGGCACAAGCTTATTCTGCATATGGAGACTCATCACCGTATTCGTACCACCGATAAACTGTTGCCCTATGAACACAGCAGGTACACTCGGTCTGCACCCGAGCTGCAGCAGCGCCCTTTCTATCTGCTGCCCGTTCGGCATTTGATCGAGCTCGTACACCGTAGGGTTTGCCCCAAAGTCGTACAATAATGTCTTTATCGAGTGACTCATGCAGCACGAACTCTTGCTGAAGATCACCAACGGCTTCTCGTCCACCAACCTTGCCACCATGTCCATCTCTAACTTGGAACTGAGAGAGTACTTCGAAGTTAGTGCTAAGGGTGTAGTAAGCAGTAGTATTGTAGAGCTAGTGAAGGAAGTGAACTAAAGGTTTTTGGTTGATGATGTTCATTATGGATAGCAAGGTCTATTTATAGGGGGTTGATATTCAGTGTGCTGGCAGATGGTGATTGCATTGTTTTGAGAACTTTAACAAAAGAAAAGCTTAGCTGGCTTAAAGATACCATGATATCATGTAATCTGATTCCCAAAATACCCTTTATGATCATTGCTTTATAGTAACCTCACTGGATAATGACAACGTCCTTAGTACGTAACTTCGTACGCAATGTTATGTATGCGACCAGAGTTTCGGCAATTGAGGGCAATGGAAACGCTCACGGATATTATATGGAATAAATAGGGAACAAGTCGGCATATACATTACATGGTAATTAAATGTGCAAATTAACTGTGTAAGAGTGATCTCTGGGAACCAAATTTTCCCTTAAGGTACCTCATGATCTAGAGGATATCATGTACCATCTTTGTTTAATTTGTGCGCCCCGCACCCCCCCCCCCCCCCCCCCCCCAAAAAAAAAAAAAAAAGGACGGATTTTTGGTACATATGGCGAATCATTATTTTGACTTTTTGAGGATACAAATACTCATACAACTCGTCCTACCACTTTGGAATCAATCTTTTTGTTTAAATATTATTTAAACAAATAATTTGTACAAGACCAAATATTCATTAAATCTTTTTGTAAAAAATCTTGAAATATATATTTTTTTAATGAAAGGGTTGGTCATTTTTTCTTAACAATTAAAGTCGATAAGCGTTCGAATCCCAGTTCCACCCCGTGATCAGCAGATTTGAGGGACCTAGGTTGATTAAACACTAAAGGTTCGTGCGTCTGCGGTGCAGTGATTAGTCCGGCTACGCTGGGATACACTGCATGAGGGTGTGTGTGTGTGGTTACTACTGTCGTAAGAAAAAACAATTAAAGTCGATAAATATTCATTAAAAAGATAAATGGTGTAACAAGATCTAGGCTCATTAAGTGAGAGCATGAGTTAGGATGGTTTGGTATTTCTCTTCATATATTCTGGAGCATCTAGTTAAGTGGAGAAAGAAATTGGGGTTTATCCCACGGATAGAGAGTAACAAGATTCGCATCCAGTGGCCTCTTCAACTCGACACAACCGAAAGCTTAGCTTGTATGTAAAGTCAAAGAAAATAGAAGAAAATATGAGATATTTATTAAATAAGTAAAATGTGTCTGAAAAAAAACTATACTTTTGCAAAATGTCTACCCTATTTATGATGCCACTTGGGTTGATCAAGATTCTAATTTAGGGTTCGATCTTATTTTATAATCAAACATTGATTGCTCACGTAGCAATTCTGTATGCTTCCAAGAGGTGATATAAACCAATATTTAGGGTTGATAATGGATTCTAATATGGATTTTGATCGGTTATGGAATAAGGTTCCTAAAAAATATCGATCACATGATGTGAAAAAGCTCTTTGGGCTTTGGCTATACAGTATATGGATTATTTGATTGGTTTCTGTAAATAGTTACTCCGGTTTTGAGCATATACAATTGACGGTGAAAAAGCCAAAAGAAGGAATTTGGGTCTATTCTCTCCATCACCAACGTGATCTCAGCTCATACAGAATAAATTTAAGTGGCAAGCAATATTCTCTTGGCCCTTGCTAAAGTGTAGAGACGTATTATATAGTTAGGGTTATATATGCGTGGGATCCCATTGGAGATAATTACCAATAACAAAATTTTAATTATATTATACTTTCTCTTCCTCCTTTTTTTCCGTCATTTTGGAAATTATGAATGAATACATCAGAACCTCCATTTCTTTGTTTAAAGTACATAACTACGTACTAAAGAATGACTTTGTTTCTTCGTCAAAAAAGGGGGGGGGGAGAGAGAGAGAGAGAGAGAGAATGACTTTATTTAGATTATCAATGCATAAGCCTCGCGGATAATATTCCATACAGGCATATTAGAGTAAAAAAATTGAATGAGAAACTCGGAATATCTAGAGATTTCAGGAAATACGAGGGTGGTTCTTGGCATCACCGACGGATTAGATGAAGATCTTAGACTACTTTGTTTAGTACTTTTACAGATTCTGTTTTGGAACTCTAGCTGCATATAGATATAGTTTCTTTACTTATCTAAATGGGGTGAGACCTAAACGTTGCCAAATCACAAGCAAGATCTTTCTTAGGGGCTTAGCCTCTTAGCAACTAGCACAGACAAGTAGGTTTTTAGCCTCTAGCTTGATTTGTATCCCTTTTAGTTATATGCTACAATTATATATTGATTTTCTAGATTTTTAGGGTTCAATTTATTTTGAAAGAATAAGGATGAATAAAGAGTGATTACATTCTTTCTATTTATGTAATGGTGAACCAGAAATGAAGAAAAAAAGAGAGGAAGAAAAATACTGTAAGTCTAATATAGATACATGCCAAGAGTTTCAACTCCATTCAATCTTGGAGTTTAAAAAACCATTTGCATTATGGAATTTCTAAAGCCATGAGTTAATTATCTTGATTTGGTGAACTATATACTTCTACTTGGGGGGGGGGGGGGGGGGGGGGGGGGGGTGGGTGCTAAGATCAACTAGGTTTATATATATGGATGGGTGACTTTTATAGTTTCAATTTGAGTTAATTGTACATAGAGATATCTATTATTATTATTATTATTATTATTACTATTTTTTTTTTTTTTTGAATCATAGAGATATCTATTAAGACTGACACGAACACAACACAGATTAAATTTATTACAAAACAACAGTACAAACGCAATATACCCAAACATGTGTCAATGAAAATGAGTTTAACATGACTCGAGCATGATCTAGGTCAGACACAGTACCAACACGAAATGTACATAGATTGGGTGGTGACAAATTTGTTGGCCATTAAACACAAGACAATACGAATAGGACATGGATCGGGCAAAGATATAAGCTCGAACACTAAATGAGCTAGCCCAAAATAGTCACGACGATACTTTTCTATAAACACACATTCAAATTTTCCAACAAACCTATAATTCTTAATTTATTAGAAAGAAAATAATCATATAAAATTAAAAAGAGCCTACGCATGGACACGGGCAGACTTAGGGATGGCAAAAATCCCTAACGGGTTGGAGCTCCGTTGGATACCCGCCCCTACTGGGGGGAAAATTTGGAGACAAATAGGGAATGGGGATGGGGATCCCCAATCCCCGTTATCTAAGATTAGAGATGGGGCGGAGATGATATTGTGATCCCCAAATCCGCCCCAATAACATATACATATATTTAATATATATATATATATATATTTATATATATATATATTAAATTCATTATAATATAAATCACAAATATATATACATTTACTGCTAGACTTTAATGACTACACCTTTTGCATTAATGGTGTTTTGACTTTTGCAGTCACTATCTCACCGAATTATAATTTATGAATTTAATTATGTTTTAATTTTATTTGTTATAGATTTTGATTTTAAAAAAGACAATATGAGAAAAATATTATTTTATTTATTAAGTTCTTATTGGGAATTTGAGACTGGTTTGGAGGCTTAGTCCTTAATGGGGATGGGGACGGGGATAGAGGTGAAGAATGACTCCGGAGATGAGAATGGTACTGTGATCCTCATCTCCAACCCGTCCCATTACCATTCCTAGACAGAAGGCATAGTACGTACAAAGCTTAACTCGATGGGCAGGGGGTTTTGGCCGGGGTCAAATTCAAGTTTTACGCACTATCAATTCATGACACGATTATTGAGTGTGTGTGTGTGTGTCTATCCCTTCGTTTGACACCTCGATTAATTTGTATGCTAATTTCTACAGGCGGCTCCCCAAATAGTAATTACACATTAATCTTTTTCTTTGGTAATTAGTGTAGTCCATTTGGGTTAATAAGCGTCTGGTTTGGGCCAACCCGTTTTTGAGCATTTGATTGCATTTTTGCTTAGGAAAGGCCAGTTAGCTGCTGAGTGCCAGTTTAAGAGAAGTTAATCTTTGAAGAGAAGAACAGCTTAATTGACTTCGTTCTCCTGCTTTAGAGCCTGATGAGTCACCAGCCTTCTCTAAAAAGCCATCACTGAAACAAAAGACTTAATCGGGAATGTCCCATGAACTAAGTGCTTGGCCTAGCAACCACAACCTCACAGTAATCTGGATGTACATGCCGCCTGTGCGATGGAAAGAGTAGCATGGATCTGCTACTCGATCATTCCACATGTCTGTTGGGCGGTAAGGTAGCTCGGCACACATGCTGATCCAGATTTATCAGACTATAGCACCGAGTTTTTCTTTCCTTCTATCCTGCAGATCACAGAATGCTAAATTAAACTACACAGGATATTTCTAACCTTGGGTAGACAATCCTAAGCTGTATATATGGCTGCATCAAGCATAAGCCATAAATGGCTCTAAAATGTGTCAAATACTCATTAACCATATTTAGCTACACAACGTAGTCCAGAAAAGTTCGAAATAAAAGGAAACACCGATTGTAGTGGCAGAACTGTCTACTGTAGTATCAAGAATCAAAGGAGCTCAAAACGTGCTTTTTCTCAGCACAAATTACAAACTAGAGAGCAAGCCAAGTGTTGGACGCTGCTACTATTTGATCATATTGGGACCACAGAATTATAGTGCTCACCAAGCCCGAATGCGTGCTTATGATATGACAGCATAATACTCGAACCAGAAGAACCAAAACAATTTCCACTCTCAGATTTGTACTCCTTACCCATCTCCACATCAGGGAATGATCCTGAGTATACCTTGATTGGCTTTGTAAGGCAGTGAGTTAAAGCCCCAAGCTCGAGCTGTCCTCCCCATGCTGCTGTTGACTCCACTTCCTTACAGTAATTCTCAAACCTTTCAGCAAGGGAATCATCAGAATCACCATCTCCTTGATTGTCTGACAAGAAAAATGGGAGAAAATCAGGTGCATGCTTCCTCATATACGCAGCCACCATTTCTCGAAGCTCTTGGTATGTGTATGGTGAAGAACCTCCAGAAAGGTGAGCCAGCTGATCCTGGATAGCGCGGTAGAGGCAATGACCATCAGGCTTTATCTCATTAATTGTCAAACCAAGGGGTTCAAGCTTTTTTCCTAGTTTCTCATCCTCAACCATTCGATCGCTTACTAAGTTGCTCTGCTCTTCTTGAATTCTCTGCTCCCTTGCTGCATCCTCCTGAGCCCTTTTCACTTTTCTCTTTGAACTCTTGCTAGGCTTAGCACTCTCAGGTTGACTGCTTACAGAAACACCAGCTATGGCCTTCACTAAAGTATCCAGATTACTCTTTTCACCTCCATTGTTAGTGCTGCTATAGCCTAATGATGCAAGTTCTTCGGCCTGTTTTTCTTTAAGCTCAGCAGAAAGTCGAGAAATCTCTTCCTCCACCTGCTTTTTCTTAGCTTTTTGTTCAGCCTTGCTACCTTTTGCTGCTGCCTTTTTCAATTGAATTTCCTTGTCCTGCAATTTTGACGTCTCTTTCCTGTATATTCAAAAAATGACAAAAGGGGATTGAGAAGGATTGTCTTCGGTAAAGTCAGAGAAGTTCACCTAATAAGTTGAAGACACCAGCCTCTATTAACTTACAAGCAATCCTGATTCTTACTATTTATACTACTAAAATCTCCTCAGTAAACTAAATATAATGATAAATATACCAAAGAAAAAACAACACGTGATTTTTAGGCCAGCATCAACCACATCACCAGGCACTAGCCATGGTGACGGACTCACAGGTCTATTAACAGAGAAGGGTATTTTTATGATTATGGAGGTGTTGGGAGAAAACTAAATATGTCTAGAGCACACGGTATCTTGGTGAAGCTAGTATTGTTTAGTGCAAACAGAAGCTCCTCAACGCCTGATTCATGTCATGAGTCTAAAATCACCACAAACTTCCATCAACAAATGTATATACAGATGTAAGCCTTATATGACGACCTTCAGTGTTTGAATACCACTTCAATATATAGAACTGAACTTATTTCCACAACAGATGCAATCACCAGCCAAATATATCATGAACAAAATTACAAGAACAGAACCAACAATGAGACTTCATGAACAAACTACCTGTGCCTGGAAAGCATTTCATCGCGAGTTTCCTGTATCTTTTCAGATGAGCCCTCTGACATTGTCTCAGATACTTCTTGGGCATCCTCCATTTGAGCAACCCTGAAATCAACTTTGAGTTAATACAATTACCCAACAAGAATACAAAGTTTCAGCCTTTACTAACCCCTCATCTAACCTGACATCGTAGACGTTGAAACTTCAAGACTACACCAAATTCAACCACCCAAAACTTCACTTAAGGAACAATTTTGGATAAGAAAGATAAGACAGTGACGGCCCAAAACTGAGATGATTGCATTTTCATAGCCTATAGACCCATTAAACATAAGCAAAATCCTACCTTTCACTCTCGCAAAGATTGAAACTTTAACGTTCTTTGAGGAAACCCCCAAATTTAATGAAAGGGTTTTGGATGCTTCAACAAAGATTAAGGAGTATGAAGTTGAAATTCCAAAAGTGAACTAGTTTGATGGGTGACACTAAATCGCTTACCGCAAGAGTGTTGGTTCAACGTTGACGCCGCAAAGGACTCTCAGTGGTCCGATTCCGATTAGGCTCTGTTTGCAAACCCTAATTGAGGAGAGCGAAAGCATTCGGGGGTTTAGTATCAGAATAATACTTGTTTTTTAGAAAAGGGCCTTTGTGTTGTCTCTGCTACTCTCGTATTTTCATTTTCGGTTTAGTCAAAATTGCGATAATAATTGTCTGTTTTTTTTTTTTCCTGAAAAATTTTGGGCAAAGTTTTCTTGCTTTTATGTTGAAAAGATTTATTCAGGATATAATCTCTACTTTTTTTAGTAAAACTATCGTGTTTTAGGGAATCAGAAACTGAGAGAAAATCGCTGTGTATTCTAATTGATAATAGGGGTCTCTTTATATAGAAGATTACAATACATAAAATCTGAACATGTAAGGAAAGTAATTGTACATTGAATATGATTCTAAATCCTTCTACAACCTTATTATTATTAGGTCAAGTAACCTAGAGATTGGGCCAAACATAAAATAGAGATTTCTTTAAACACTCCCCTTTGTATTGCTCAAACGCGGTACTCCTCTCGTTGCCCGGCTAAAAATCTTGCCGAGTAACAAAAACTCAATGGGACAAAAATAACATCGGTCGAAGGAGAAAAAAAGCACAACACACCATTCACATTTCGAGGTGAACATGTAGACATCTCCCCTTGATGTCTGCGCCTCCCCCTGATGACTACTATAATGGGAGTTCAGATAGTTTCTGCTAGCCAATTCTTGCCACATGTTTCTCGAACGTGGATTTAGGCAATAACTTAGTAAACAAGTTTGCCACATTGTCCTCAGAACGAACCTGGTTCACTTTGATCTTGAGGAGCTTCTGTTGTTGCTGATTATAGAAGAATTTGGGCGATATATGCTTGGTGTTGTCGCCTTTGATGTAGCCTTGCTTCATTTGTTCAATGCCAGCAGCATTATCCTCATAAATGCTCGTTGGCTCATCTGTGGTAGACTTCAAATCACAATTACTTCGAACATGCGTAACTATGGATCGTAACCATATACATTCATGAACTGTTTCATGAAGAGCAATAATCTCTGCATGATTCGAAGAAGTAGTGACTAAGGTATGCTTTGTAGACCTCCAAGATATTGCGGTGTTTCCCATGGTGAACACATAACCAGTTTGGGAACGACCTTTGTGTGGGTCAGAGAGATACCCAGCATCAGCAAAACCTTCCAAAACACGTATATCGTTTTGGGATGAGGAGAGGGAGCGCAATCCACCATGTGTGGCATTCCAGTTATTTGATGGGTCCGAATCCATCACATCTCTGTAGAGATAGAACAAGCTCATATCGATCGTACCACTTAGGTATCGAAAAATATCTTTAACACCAATCCAATGGTGTCATGTTGGCACAGAGCTATATCTAGCTAACAAGTTCACAGTGAAGGAGATCTCCAGTCTAGTGCATTGTGCTAAGTACAATAATACGCCTATTGCACTTAGATATGACACTTCTGCCTAAGCATCTTTTGGGTATAAGCTGATTGATGAATTAGGATACCATCTTCACGATGCTCAAGTTCCAAATCGAGGCAAAACCGTGTTTTCCCAAGATCTTTCATCTCAAACTCGGATTTCAAGTGTTCAGCGGTTTCCCTTAACCCTTTAAGGGTGCCAATTATATTCATGTCATCGACATAGATCGCTACTATTGCAAATCCGGAACTTGTCCTTTTTATGAACATACATGGGCATAGTTCATTGTTAACATATCTATTCTCAATCAAGTAGTCACTTAGACGGTTATACCACATCCGTCCGGATTGTTTCAATCCATATAGTGAGCGTTTTAATCTTATAGCTAACGTGCTCTGTGGTTTAGAGCCACTTGATTTGGGTAACTGAATTCCATCTAGAACTTTCATGTATATTTCCGTATCTAGATCCCCATATAGATACACTGTAACCACGCCCATATGCTGCATGTTCAGTTTTTCGGAAACCACCAAACTGACAAGGTAGTGGAATGTTATGATGTCCATTACGGGAGAATATGTCTCCTCGTAGTCGATTCCAGGGCGTTGTGAGCAGTCTTGCACCACAAGGCGAGTTTTATACCTTACAATCTCGTTTTTCTCATTACGCTTTCTAACAAACCCATTTATGACCAACTGGTTTGGTATTGGGCGGTATTGGTAAAATTTTGCCAAATACCTTTCTTTTCGTTAGAGAATCAAGTTCTGCCTGGATCGCATCTTTCCGTTTTGGCCAATTAGCTCTACGTTGACATTCATCAATGGAGCGTGGTTCGATGTCATCGGTCTCAATAATCTCACGCGCTACTGAATACGCGAATACAACATCAATGATGATGGAGCTTCTTTCCCACGTCACATGTACACTAGTGTAATTCACAGAGATCTCTACGTTCTCAGGGATATGTTCTGGCATTGAAGCGTCCCTCAATGATGTCTCTTGGACATAACCATAATCTGGAACATTCTCATGAGACAGATTTGAGTATCGATGATCAAATGATTTGTTTGTGCCTCATTCGCTCATTTTCTAGGGCGAGTATCCTTCGAACCAATTGGTCCACCGCACTTCCTTTCGGGACTTGCGGCCATAGATGCTACATCATTGCCATGCTGGGCAATGGCGCTATCTCCTGGTGTCACAGGAGTGGCGTTATGTCCATTATTAGGGACATCAATCCTTGCAGGCACGTTTGCAATAGGTATGTGTGATCTCGTCACTTTGGCAACATCAGAAAACGCATCAGGCAGAGTATCTGCTATGTTCTGGAGCTCAATTATTCTTTGCACTTCAAGTTCGGACTGTGCTGTACGGGGATTGAGATGAGACATAGTGGGGACAGACCTCAAAAATTCCTATCGTTCATGTTGAACATCTGTGTTCTTATCTCCCCCTAACGACGGGAAGACTGTCTCATCAAAGTGACAATCTGCAAATCTAGCGGTAAAGAGATCGCCTGTTAAGGGTTCAAGATAGCATACGATGGTTGGAGATTCATATCCAACATAAATGTCCATTCGTCATTGAGGACCTATCTTAGTATGTTGTGGCGGCGTAATAGACACATAAATAGCACACCCAAAAATGCCTAAGTGCAAGATATCAGGCTCTTACCTAGTCACTAGCTGTAACGCAGAATAAGATTGAGTGGCAGTGGGTCATAGACTAATTAGCGTCGCTGCATACAATATTGCATATCCCAAAGCATAAACAGGAAGACTGGTGCGCATAACCAATGTCCGGGCTATCATTTGTAGTCGTTTGATAGCAGCTTCTGCGAGACCATTTTAGGTATAAACATAGGGAACTGGATGCTCAACATCAATCCCCAATGACATGCAATAGTCATCGAATGTTTTCGATGTAAACTCTCCAGCATTATCAAGTTGAATTGACTTAATTGGATGGTCAGGGTAGTGAGGCCGTAGACAGATAATCTGGGCAAGGAGTTTAGCATAAGCAGCATTGCGAGTGGACAACAGTGCGACATGTGACCGGTGTGTCGATGCATCAACCAATACCATAAAGTATTTAAAAAGTCTGTATGATAGTTGAATTGGTCCACATATATCCCATTGGATTCTCTGTAAGAACGGAATATGTATTTTGGGATCATTTGCGTAGGACGGTCTTGGTCCTAATTTCCCGAATGAACAGGCTTTGCAGAATGAGTGAGGGGCCTTAGAAGCAACCAATGAGGATTTTAGTTGGGCCGGAGCGTCTGTAGAGCTATTAGAAGCAAAATGTGTGACTACATCTCCTATTATGGCGTTAGAGCCATGGAAATTGGTGTGTGTGGCGTCATGGCCACTAGGGGGAACAACCATGGCGTCATACTCATGGTTGGCGCCATTTATGGAGTCATCACTAGGGACAGGGGCGGCCTTTCGATGGCCCAAGACAGCAGCAGCGCCTGAGACTACAGTTTTTACGGTCTTGCTAAGTCCGGGAATCAATTTTTGATTTTTGCTTCTTCTCACTTTGAAGAATGGATGTCCGTGTGAAGTCTTTAGTATAAAGAGCATCATATCATGACCAGGATGTCCTAGTCGGTCATGTCAAAGCCAATATATGCCTGAATCCAAGAGATCTTCTCTTATGACATTATTGGATTCAATTGGTCGAATTGCAGTGACATAAAGTCCACTAGATTAACACATAAGCTTCTCTAAGATGCGCTTTCTACCACAATCATTAGAGGTAATGCAAAGGAATTCTATTTCGTTCTCATTATGCATTTCCGCATGGAATCCGTTGGCTCTTATATCTTTAAAGCTGAATAAGGTTCGATTTGCCTTAGGAGCGTAAAGAGCTTCAGTGACTTTAATCAAGGTGCCATTTGACAAAAGGAATTGGGCCATTCCATGTCCTTGAACTAAACCTGATGGCCCAGCCATCATAGTCACAGAGGAATATGTAAGCAGCATCTCTAAGAATAATTACATTATGTCGTAGAATGGTGTGCGTAGTCGCACTATCCGCGAGACATTGTAGTTCATCCATTCCTAAAAGAAAAGCTCATAATTAAAAAGGAGTCATAAAGAAAAGAACTCAACTTTTATTAATAAGCCAAACGGAATTACAACATCGTTTCTTTAATCAAAGAAAATCTAATCCAAAAAGAAACTAGCTAATGCAAACAATGACAGTCATCTAACTTTTTTACGTAATTTCAATGGAAATGAGACCAGGTGAGTAGAGAGATGTCGGTGAAGCAAGGCTCGCTTAAGTACCACTTATCTCAAAACCTTCCTAGACATCACACTTACAAGGAGTACGCCTACTTTGAAGAAAGATTAAACCATTGTCATCTACTACAAATAAAATGACAATTGCCTACATCTCTTGGAAAATAAAAAGACTTAATCAAAATCGCCAGTTTCTGGGTCTTGATCGTTGTAGTCTTCCACCCTTAGATCGAGATCGCCATCTTGATCTTCTTGTTCCATGTAGTTGGCTTCCCTTGCTTCACGATACATCTTGTATGCGTTTACAACATTCTGGGATGCACTACACTTCTTTGCCCAATGTCCACTTGATCCACATCGAAGATAAAATCTTTATGGTCAGGCTCCCTTGATCGAGGTGCATTTGACGTACGATTTGGACGGCTTGGTGGCGTCACCTGTCAAGCCCCGAATTTTAGAATAAAAATTCAAAATCCGAAAACATGAATTACTACAACTTAAAATAGTTATCCTGAAAATTTCTTTTCTTAACAACCTCACCACACGAAATAAATTCAAAACCGAATTTAGTCTCGGTTAATTATTACAACTCAAATAGAAACTGAATTGTAAAGCTCTAAATGAGCATACAAACCTCACAACTCAATGAAATAAAAATGACTGCTGTAACACCTAAGCAGCTCGGTCACCTCCATGGTTATCCTGACCTGCAGGAATATCTGCTACACCATTTGAATAGTGTACCGGGACTGTAACAACACAAAACCCGGTAAGCTTATGAAAGCTTGTATGAGTAAAAGAAAGGACGGTTGTTTAATTAAATCATATTTATTTCCACTCAAAATCAACACTCAACAAATTCCACATCCACGACGTACTAACAATCTCAATTAATCACCAATTCAACAATTCAACACAAACCCTAACTCACATATTTCTTCACAAAACCTCAACATTGTATTTATAAAACTACTCTACTTGACAGACTAGAGCTCTAACTGAATTGTAACCCGTCACCTGGCCTAGGTTATGGCATCCAACATATTTAACTTTATCGTATTTCATCAATATGTATACCTATATATATATATTTAGAACGTCTGATAATTGTACATACTCAACCAATCGTATCTCATCATCCACCTAGCATTGGAGCGTCCGATTACCCCATACCGGTCACCACGTTGACCCTAAATCCATAAATGAGCACAACATGTATTATCACATAATGAAATCAACTCATCCAAGTTACACAATATTATTATGAAATTAAGCATTTGAAATATAAATCAAATCATCAATTCAACTCAATCATATCATCACTCAACAATCCACCAATCAATATATATATTCCACGTAAAAATATATATATATATATACACACGTAATCATCCACTCAGGAATGACCACTAATACCATCTATAGTTCACACAAGAAAATTGTGAAATTCATTTGTATAATTAAAATTCATTTTACTTACCTATGGACCGTAGTGATCAAGTCCATGTGATTTTAAAAACAAATATTTAATCCACAAATATTTTTCACACAATTACAAAAATAAATAATTTAAAGCGCTCGGTTCGTAATATGAACTACGTGAGTTTTACTCACCTCGATACTCCCGCTGCGTCTTGAATAAAAAATATAATTCACACCGAAACAGCTCACCCAAGTACAACTCGTCAATCACCTAATCAAATATGATTTGAAACTAGCCAATAATTCCAAAACATAACTAAACTACCATTTAACGGCCGGATTCTAATTTATAGGAAAATCCGATGGACGGATTCTCACGAATCGCCTCCCTAATCACCGTTTCGCACTTATACAAAGATCGAACGGTCGGATCTTTGCCCATGACCACACAAAGCCACTGGGACAGTCATATGATCATCATATCAAAATTACAAGTCCATCGGACGGTCCTAATTCCACAGATCATAAATCTAACGACCGAAATCGATCGAAATCTCAAAATTCATAACTAAATCATATGATATCTGAAAAATGCGTATAATATGCCGAAATGATCGTATTGAAATGTAGAATCATAAAATGTATAGAAACTATATTTTAGACCTCCGGAGGTGGCCGGAAAGGGCCGCTAGAGTTAGGGGCAGAGCCGCCGCCGACTACCATCAATGGTGTCGGGGCTGAGCTTCTCCCCTTCGTTTCATCATTATGAGCAACTTTCATAACTAGCACAAGACCAGAAAATAACGGGAAGTGATCAAAAAGTACCAAACACAGTCGGTGGCCGAAAATTTTCCAAAAACTGGCGAGCGTGAAACCGACGTAAAAACTGCAACCTCAAGCCTCGATCTCTTCTGGAAACCTGTTCAGAACTTCATTGCGAACTCACCAGGTCAAGAATCATAAAAAACGAAGTTCTATAGCTCGAGATATTCGGATTGAAAGTTCCGTTCGATCCGATCGGGGCTGGCTTCCAGTCGCCATCACAGGCCGCGCCGCCGTGTAAAACTGCCTCTGGGAGCTTCAGGAGGTTGAGTCAATGTAGAGGGAGGAGTTTCACTTGGTTTGGTGGCCGAAAACACGAGGAGTTCGTTTTGGTTCATTTTCAGGTCCGACTGGTTCGGGCGGTTTCGCCGGAGTTAGAGGCCGCGACGGTGGAAGTGACGCCATCCAGCAGGTAGAGCAGCTCGAGGCGAAGGCGTGGGACTTAGTCTGAGGTTGATTGATGGTCTGTGGAGGGAGAACGAGCTTGGAGAAATTCTCTCCCTTTCTCGGTCGGTCACGGACGAAGGAGAAAGCTTGAAGACAATAAACAGTACCCCTTTCCAAAAATAAAAGGGGGCCGACTCAAAATGGTAACCTTCCGGAAATGTTCTAGGGTTTTTTCCTATTTATACCAAAATAGAAATATTTTCTAAATTCCATAACTAATTCAAAAAAAAAAATCCGGACAATGAGTTCCATATACGCACGGACTCGTATCGATAAGCTCTACAACTTTCATGAAGGGAGTTTCCCAAATTTTGCACGTATAAAAAGTCGATTTCTCAAATCGAGCATTTCGAGCTTTTCGTTAAAAAAAATCGTTTTAAACCTTCGATAATTCAAAGAAAAGAAATATTATCGAGCAACATTCATGAAATCGTACAATAATCGTTCAACACAATTACACGAATTTAAAATGAAAATTGCGGTTATTACATCACCACTATGGCTGGAGGCTCCGCCTCTCTTTCTCTCCACACATTGAGATCCACGGTTCCGTGTACGCTTATCTTGGTGATTTCCTTCCTCTTTAGAGCGAGAATATGGACCAGAACGTCCAGAATTGTCCCTACTTTTAGGGTTTCACTCCTTGCGTCCTCCCTTGGGCGCGCGACTATAGTTAGACTCTGAAATAGACTTAGTTCCCATGGGTCTAGCATTATAGTTCTTCACAAGGATATTGTCGTGCTTCTCAGCTACGTTCATAGTGTCAATGAGCTTATGAAACCTTGTGATACGTCTGCATTCACATTAGTCTGATAATTCTTCGAAATCATCATGGCAGAGACGAGAAAGGTAGAGAGAGTCTTCCCGATCAACATCGTATCCGTTATGGTTTGTTCACAAAACTCCATCAAGGACTTGATACGAAGGGCTTCCGAGTTATAATCAAGTATGGACTTGAAGTCACAGAAGCGGAGGCTATGCCACCTCACTTCTAAATTAGGAAGTAGAGAGTCACGAACGTTACCAAATCGCTGCTCAAGTTCCACCCATATTTTTCTGGGGTCTTCCTCGTTGAGGTATTCACTTTGGAGCGCATCATTCATGTGCCTTGTCATGAGAATTATGGCCTTGGCTTTATTTGCTTTTAAAGCACGAGTTTGCTCTACAGAAAGCACGTTTTGACTAGGCTATTGGATGGTTTCCAGAAGTCCATTAGCCTTAAGATGTTGGCGCACATCTCGGATCCACCTATGGAATCCTGCGTCAGTTGTCTCTAGTGGAACAAAGTTCAACTTATTCAGGTAACTCATCTTGAAAAACAACACAAGATTAGGATTAGTTTCGGAGCATAAAAGGCTACCACGAAAACAATAAGAATTTCTGAGTGTAGTCGCTTCCAAGAAAATCCGATTCCAAGAGGGGTTTTGGATTAGATCGAAACAATGATGTATGTGGTCGATCGTTTTTCTTCTCAACAAACTCTAAGTTTGAAGGACTCTATAAGCTCCAAGCTTGGAGTGAGCACGAACCCCCACAGTTCAGCTTTTAAGTCTCCCCTATGAAGAAGAAGGGTGGGGTAGAAGAAGAGATGTTGGAAGTCCCCAAGAAAAGAAGAAGAAATTGGTTCAAATACGGGAACTTTTAGAATGAATTTACCTTGAAAGGATGCTGTAAATCTTGGCAGGAAAAAGGGTGTTGAAGATGATCGAAAAAAGGTGCTGGAGTCGCCAGAAAATTGGCCGAAAACTAATGGTGGCCAGAAGTAGGCCGGGGTGTGCAGTGCTGCTGTAGGGGTTGTGCGGAGGATGTGTAGGGCCTGTCAGAAGCTGCTGCGCAAGGGCTCGGCAGGTGTTGGCAGATGTAGGTAGGTGTGTGCGGGGCTGTCGGCAGGTGTGCGCGAGGCTGTTGGCAGGGGCAGGCACATGGGTGCGCTGGCTTCGGCAGATGCACGTGGGGCTTCTCGACAAATGTCGGCAACACTCGGCAGGTCTCAGCAGGGACTCGGCAGATGCTTGCAGGAGGCAGGGACCGATCCGATTTTTCCTACGACCGGTTCATGGATTTTCCAACCAGTTCCGGTGGTTCTACCGCCGGTTATGGGTTCCTTGAGGCTAGGGCTTCAATATGTGGGGTGGTGTATGTTGGGATTTGAGGGATACAAAATTAAGGTTTAAGGGTTAGGATTTCGTGCTGTTAGCGTGTTTTAGGGAATCAGAAACTGAGAGAAAATCGTTGTGTATTCTCATTGATAATAGGAGTCTCTTTATATATAGGATTACAATGCATATAATTTGAACATGCAAGGAAAGTAATTCTACATTGAATAGGATTCTAAATCCTTCTATAACCCTATCACTACTAGGTCAAGTAACCTAGAGTTTGGACCAAACACAAAATAGAGATTTCCTTAAACATATCGGTTATTTAATTTTTGCGCATCATTATTTTAGTTATCTTTGTTAAAAGTCTGAAATGAGATTTGAGACGATTTTTTTTTTTTTTTTTTAAGTAAGGGGCTAGTATGGCTGCCATCAAGCCTTTACCATTAATGAAATCATAGAATACATGGGGGGAGGGGGGGACATAGCGCCTAAACCTCAAATTACAATAAGCACTAAGAAAACCACTTGAGATAATATTAAGTGTCTGAACTAAAAATATGCATTCTAAAATACACCATTTAGCGAAGAGTACACTATAGGCTACTCCATTTGCTTTACAATTGTGGTGACATACTGGAAAGACAATGCTCACTCGAAGACAATTGTGCTGAGACGATTGTTTTGGTTGCCTTAGATTTGGATTTGGCTTAGCTTTGATTTGTAGTGCTTTCATTGTGGTAGTAGCTCATAACTAATTGTTATGATATAAAGGTAGAAGCATATAATCAAAGGCTACAGGTCGAGTGTTACAAATACAATTACGTTTACGGTGTAACTAGTTAAGGGACAAATATGTAATTAACTGTAAAGTGCAACCGTGTAACTAGTGAGCACATTGCAACGATGTAAGAACCATAAATAATGAGATCACGAAATTTAGAAGTTTAGAAAAAAAAAAGCAAAAAATGTAAAGAAATACCCAAAAATTTAAGAACCAATGTAAAGTATATTGGAGATAAGGTTCACTTCAATACACATTTTATGAAAACATGTAAAAAGAAATCAAAATATACGAAATTAAGATATTGCTCACTTGATTAGTCCGAGTAGCCATGAGAAACTTCTTATCAAGATCGATTTGACCGCCACAAAAAGCTATGTGTTTTCATATTATTACTTAACAATTGAAGGTCCATTTTACTAATAGGCAAGTAATTATATATAATAGGCTCGTCTCTTTTTTTTTTTTTTTTTTTTTTTTTGAGAAATAGATAACTTCATTACTTATTCATGACCAGAAGACACATACATCATCAATTCTCTCATACCAATAGATCTAGATGACATAAGCCGCCAAACAAATGACAGCTTACTCTTATTGTAAACAAATACGCAAAATTATTTTAGTGCCTAGCCACATGAACACAAATCCACACTACCTAAATCTTTGCTAAAACAACTCTAATTGCCTAGAGACCTCAATTGGTGTACAACTAGAGGAACTAAACTTAAATAGCACAAGACTAGAGTCCAAATGCTAGGTACCAGGTCGGCCCACACCAAGCACAACTAAAAGTCCAACCCATTACCTTATACACTCGCCCCAACACCAGACTAGCAAGAGTTAGAACCCTTGCAATTTTGCTGGAGTCGCTGCTGCCACCGAGTCAGTCTGGTGGCAGCCTTACCCGAACAACCATATCATCCATACCTCACACCAAACCTGCTGGTATTCCGCCACTACAACAACACGACCTTCTCAAGTCAAGGATCTGCTCGCCTCTTCTGGAAGATCGACGTAGCGCCTTCGATCTCAACACTGCCGCCACAAGATGGACCGGCCTCCTCAGCAACGATCTTTGGCGATCTCTAACCCAAAACCTGAGTGAGCCTAAAACTCAAAACCGAGATCGATACTAGCACCGACACCACCGCTTCACAAGTCGCTGTCACCTGAGACTCAATGTTGGAGCGTCCTTGTCACAGTCGGAGGATCCTCAGAGTCGCCGCCATACTTATGCATGAAACCTAAGGTTTCGGCCTGGGTGCCCCGAGAAAACGGGAGCTAGGGGATGCAACAGTTAGACTCTATACATAATAGCTCGCCTTGAATGTATGATTAAATAAGAAATCAAGACATATGGTTGCTTGCAAAATCCCTAAAACAAACTAAACAGAGGTAGCATCTCGGACTCGGATTATTGATTCAAAAATTTGTGGCCACCCTAAACACCATCGCCCATAGTCAAGGTTAGAAGCCATAAATTGGGCCTAATTCCAAACCTTTGCCAAGAAAGAGAGTCAACTTGATCTATCAAGGAAAGTAAATATATTAGGTTGAGGTTCAGAAAAGTCGAAAACCCTAAGACACCAAGTCGATCGCTAGATGAAGACTAGCGTCCATCAGAAAATTCCGCCCAATTAGTAGTCGTTTTCGAGGAAAGGATCACCACGTATGTAAGAGGGCCTTTGACCTGAACTATGAAGTCTGTATTCCCCGCTAGTCTGATACGTAATAATTTTGATGTTGGAAGCAGGGACGAATTAGGAATTATGGAACAATTCTTAGGTTCACCCCTTAGGTGAATGAGCATATTCACCCTCTCTTACGATTAAGGCATAATAACTTTATAATTTTCTAATCCGACCATTCATGTTGTATAACGTAACACAAAGATTAGCTCTGTAGAAAACCAATCAAATTGAAGACCTTTTAGTTATTTATTTCTATGAAATACATGAACGGTTCATCATAATAGTAGTAAGTGTTGTTAGAACCATCCATTTGTTTGATTCAATTAGATAATTAAACGATTTCTGATTCGATTGATTTTTTTACAGAGATGATCTTTAAAGGCTTATTTAAGATATGGACCGTTGGATTATAAATTTATTAAGTACAAGTATGTTAGTCGACAATGAGGGTTAATATGCTCGTTCACCCTATGGGTGAACCTAAGAATTGTTCATTAGGAATATAAGTTGAGGGGAATTTAATATTTCGACCAATATTTCAGGGGAATTCAAATTAATCATAGCTCCAATGCTTCCTTTTTTAGAACACATCTTTTTAATTTTGGTATATAGTTAGAGAATTATTCAAATGAACAAACACCTATTAAGTAAAATGCTGTTTACTCGGATTACACGTACACACATGCACCCGTAAACCTCTTGAGCATAATGTTCACCATCAACGACTATAATTATTGATTTCGTGGTCTTGATTTCTTCTTCTCCGAGTATATTCGATCATTTTATATCCTAATATAGGTACGAATTAAGGAACAATAGTAAAAACCTCATAATAATTTCTGATAAAAATAAGTCGTAAACCAACTCAATGCAATAGTAAACTACCTCTATATCACTATAAAATCATCTTCAGTTCATGTACTGTATACAAATGTACGTCAGGGAACCTATATACCAGATGGAGCAATCATCGATGTCCAGCCCCATCAGAACCACAGCCCACGTAATTCCGAATGTGCCTTGTCGATTCTCATGCATGTTCATTGACGAGGACAACTATGAATCGATCATAAATGGTTCTTTCCCCTTTACTTGATTAATAAAAGGGTGACACGTGGCATATTCTGGAATTGATGGAGAACAAACGAGAAGCTGCACTTGTTCTTAACTGTCAATCGTGAATTGGGCAAGCTAAGAATTTCTGGGATGGAGGTAGTTGGACAGTTCCTATCTAAGCTATATCTTCTCTACAAGCTAAACTGAAAACGACCAATATTGAACTAGTGCTGAAGAAATTTGTAAACAAAGACAAGTTTTCTTTAGTTATCATTTACAAGTGTTTAGAGCACTCAAGCTGAATCTCTCAAGTAGCGAAGTATGTTTTACAGTTTTACTAGATTTAAGTAGTGACTCTAATATCGATGATAACGCGCGCAGAAGGATTTGAATGTACTACTCCTAAAAGAAAATTATCGGGAATGTGCTGTTTTTACCAATATTAGAACATGTTAGAATTTTGAGAATATCATAAAAAAAACTCTAAATTTAGAAATATTACCAGTTACATAATAAATGAATTGGGAATAAGAAATAGATGCTCCTTTATATATAATTAAATGAGTATTCAAACTGTCATGGATAAAACTAAGTCGGTTAGCTAACTACACTCGCATTCTTATATTCTATGCATTTTGATGTACATACCAGATAGTCTTAATATTCCATTGAATTTGATGGAGGGACCATAACAGAAGAAAGTAGAACCTCATTGGATAAACTCTTATCTTTTTCCTCATCAGCCACGTACCTCACACTACCATGACAAAGAACAAAACATACAACATGCAATGCAATCCGAACAAAACGAAAAAGGAGAAGCTTAGCTTCAATATTGAGTTTTGTAGGCTGTGGTTTCTTTTACGAGTATCAATACATTTTACATTCTGCGACGTTAGTGTCAATTATTTTGAATTAACGCGTAGAAGTCGAGTTCTATGTAGTGAGATGAACTAGTATAAACTACTTATTAATATGCTGATATACTAGTATACACGAGTAGATCATCCAAGACTTAATGTTTTAACAGGGTCTCTTACTTACTTTATTGAGGTATTTCACATACTCAATGTCAAAGAGTACGTACCTCGGATATACAATTCTATTGGGGTGTTCCTAGCTAATCAAGCTAGGCTCTCTGACTTTCATTAAGACTTGCAAATAAATAAAATGTCCTACATTTGGAATATAACGCGACTACTTATTTATGAAGTCCACTCTTGTTGTTCCCATCATCCCTAAAGAGTTGCTACTAAATTAATATTAATATCAATAATTTGTATTCTTGATGCCTCAAACCAGGCCGAAAGTGTTAAATATTAAACATACACACGATTCTTATTCCAAAAATGTTCATATATAGTACGGACATTCCAGGAGATTTGATCTGAATTATGATCATCACAGTGTGTGATTATACATATGTATCTATATGCTGCCTGCAATTTGTTTATATAGCATAAAGGGTCACCATCAAGCAAATCATCAGTCAGCTGGGGCATTTTTCTTATCCAAACAAATATCTAAAGGCAGCTACTTTCTCAGCTTTTTCCTTATCCATTATATGGTTTTTTAATTTGTTTCCTTACTCCATTGCCACTATAAATAGGCCGATCAATCCCAACATTCTCCACAATCAAGCCTAGCTCATTTACTTATCATCTGACATTCACACACAAAGCTTTCTTGCATTCCAAGGAAACCACCTCACCAACCCTTTTTGTAATGGAGAGTGTAAGAGAATTGGCTTCAGAAAAGGCAGCAGTGATCTTCACCAAGAGCTCATGCTGCATATGCCACAGTGTCAAGTCGCTTTTCTACGAGCTCGGTGCAAGCCCTGCGATTCACGAGATTGATCGATACTCAAATGGGAGGGACATGGAGTCAGCGTTAAGGCAGCTCGGGTGCAACCCTTCTTTCCCTGCTGTGTTCATAGGTGGGAAGTATGTAGGGTCTTCAAAGGATATCATATCCCTCCATGTTGATGGGTCTCTAAAGCAAATGCTCAAAGATGCAAGAGCCATCTGGTTCTAGCTACCCAGCTATGTGTTATACTAATTACACAGAAAACAAGCTATATGAATATGCTTGTTAATGTGCTGTTAATTAGCTCTATGTATGTAAACACAGAAACTAGCCCCAGTACCATGCTGATTAAAGAACATGTAGTATTGGGGTTTGTACTTTTTCTACTATGTACCTAATTATCTGGCTACATATGCTGAAATGCAAGTCAGATCATCAATATGAAAAATATTATATATAAAGCTACAAGCTGGACAGAGTTCGGCAAAGTTTCTCAATCTAATTGCATACAGCACTTTACACACACGATCATCAATATGAAAAATATTATAGAGTTACCTGAAGAGTTCTCAAAACTTTCTTAATGCAATTGCCTAGTACAGTTTATTCCCCTATATGCATTTGAGATGTATAGTTTCATGGCAAGACTAAAAACCGAGGAGGGTTTTTCATTATTTTGTGATTTTTGAACCCCACACACACACACACACACACACAATGTTTTCCTGCAAAGCTAGAGAGAGAGCTAAATAGAATAAGTTTTTCACAGAGCATCATTCTTCATCATGATCAACATTTCTGATCAATCCTTACTTTAATTAATGATCAGAATATTCTGGTACAAAACTTATCCACTAGCTTAAGTTGGATCCCTGTTTGAATATCATATTGGCCTAGAGATATTATACCTTTACTTGTCTACATATAATACTGATGAAATGTGAAGTGCTATATATGGAATTTGTTTTTGTTAATGCATTTTCTTAGTCAATATGGAATCTGCAGAATCCAGCTTTAATCATAGGCTTGGGTGTTGATCTTGTATGAAAAATGGAATGGTTGGTTCTCAGAATTTTGGTGCTGTCACATAGTAACCGGGGCTAGCTAGCTCCTTTAGTTCCCTGAGCTATCAGTATCACTTTGCTCAAGCTCACAATTGCCAGTAAGCGAATTGTATAGTAAGCCACGTGCACAAAGCACGCTTTAGCTTAGCTGATAATGAGGGATCAGAGACAATGATGAATCAAATGATGCCTCACTTTCTGGGCCTAGCTAGTATTCCTTCAAATCTTTAAAAGGCCTAAAAGGTTCTCCAATATGCATGGCCTTCATGTATATATGCAAAGATAGAATAAGCATTTTCACTTGCCCATAGATGGTATATAGTGTATGATATAAGCCCCACTCCTCATCCTCCTCCTCTTAGCTTTGCTTAATGAAAGCTTCTTTATATTGTGTTAGCTAGTATAAATCTTAATTGCTTTTGATTACCTTGTAGAGTTAGCTTCAGTGACATTACTACACTTTTAGATATTTAATAAGACTCATTCAACTCTCAATTGGTCACTGATGGATCTAGGTTGCCAGTGAAGGCAATTGCCCCCACTCCATTTCTCTTTGATGAATTACCTCGGAGAGGCATAGGTAATTATGAGCAACTAGGTAAGAAAAACAAGATAGCGTGCGAGCTTCTAAATTTTGCCAACAGGAAGAAAAATTTATGGATCTGCTTACGTACAAGATTTTCTTGAATCCAAGAAATTAACTTAACTAGATATGCATCTTTATGTGACATCTACAGCCTTTGGCTATGGCCTTCCTGGTTATCAAGGGTTCACTGGGCAGTCATTGATGCTGAGATGACTCGTTCATCTTTAGCTAGAACGAGGAGTTCTTTCTTTCTTTCTCAAAGCAGAAGGGAATCTCAATGCTCATCCACACAAGTAGCATATATAGAAACAGTACTATATAAATAGCTCAATTCTCACATGCAGTACTTGTACGTGTGGGGAGGAATCTTGGCAAGTTGGTCGTGGGCGCAACACCAGGAATCGATAGGCACCGAAAGCAGTCTATCTCATTCGCCATCTTTCTGCATAAGGATTCAAGGAAGGTGATTGAGAGAATCCTGGGTGAATTGACCAGCTTTGCAATTGCCTGCTTAGAGAATTTTCAGCTTTTGTGTTCTGTACACAGTATAAGCAGAGAGTATTAACCTGAATAAATGGTGCATATATAGTCTGTACGCGTCTGTCACAAATTAATTGCACCACTCAAATATATTAATTTGTAGAAAATTTTGTAATTTCACTTCACTCAGTTTGACACAGATTATGTTTCTTAGTATAAGTAATGTATTGCATGCATGAAATACATCTGCCATCATACAGTAGAGTCTTTATCTTCTAAAGTTGCTTTAGTTTGGGCATCTAAATAAAGACCACCCTCTTTTGAATGTTCTTGTTCAAACTAAGCAGTCCACCGCTACTGTCCCTATAAATAGTCCAACATGAGAGCTCAAATATTCAAACTATCTTAAGCTTCAAACTTTTCTCCCTAGCCTAATTCTCTCCCTTCTCCAAATTCCGAAAACCAACTTCACCATTGGGTCGAGTTCACCTTGAATTCGATCCGATGGTCTTGAACTCTCAATAAGTAAACTAGTCTTTCGTAACCAAGGTCACTTTTCGTCTTCCCTTGGTTTACATTTGCCCTTTAAGACGAAACTTTGCCCTATCAATCAAGTTTGTCAAGATGGAGAAGGTTTCAAGATTGGCATCGGCGAATGATGTGGTGATTTTTAGCAAGAGCTCATGTTGCCTGTGCTATGCAGTCAACATTCTATTTCAGGAGATTGGTGTGCGCCCTTCAGTTAATGAGCTCGACAATGACCCTGACGGCAGGGAAATGGAGAAGTGTCTTATGAGGATGGGGTGCTCTGCAGTTCCAGCTGTGTTCATAGGTGGAACACTGATCGGATCAACCAATGAAGTCATGTCCCTCCACCTAAAAGGCCAACTGATCCCAAAACTGAAGTCTTATGAGCAAAAGGCTACGTCTTGAAGATTAAACTACTCAAAATATCATGTCCAAAAGACAAAAATAAACTGGCTCAAATTAGTACTGTAGTGATGAGCTTTGTATTCAAAGTCTATGTAGTGTTTGATGTGTCATGTACTTTGTAAGATTGAATTAGCTATATATATAGCTTGTAATCTGTTTCCTATTCTTAATGAAGTTAGCTTTGTATACATTTTATTTTGGTGTACTTTGATGAATGTGAATCATGTGATTTTCAAAATGGCAGCATACCTTTGATAAAATATAATATATGAGAACAATACCATTTTGAAGACCAAGTATTGCAGAGACTCTTAGATCATGTCTACAATTTCAAACCAAAAATCAAGTAGTGTACGGCCAAATTCGACATATAAAATATCAGAATATCCTGTGAACAAAGTGCAGTACCCCAAATATTCTCTGAAGGAATATGAAAACACAGACGGCACAAAATATCTAGACATTCAAATTAACTTTGCTTCCAAACCAGATCAGTGGTGACTGTTAACTTCATCAATAACTATCTCCAGCATCCTGAAAACAACTATAACAGAAAATCTTGAAGCTATATGCTATATGGAGAAACTTTACGTAAAATTCCTGTTTTAGTCAAATCCATGATTTAACTTTCGCAATCCATGTTGCTTCCCTCCATATGGGAAAAAAGAAGAAAAGTCTTCTTTTTGGCATGGAATGGATTCTTCAAACTTTATCACAGATAAAGAGAGGTATTGCATTCTTTCATTTTAGCACTTTGTAATCGAGAATCTTTGATTCTCTTGCTTGTCTCCCTCCAACGATTGTCTTGTGTTTAGTAGTCAGTGTCAACCCATCCCCGAAGCTACAGTGTTCCACATTCCATCTAGCTAGTGCATAGCAAGATCATCATAGCCGGCATCTCCAATATATATTCCTTTCCAAAGTCACAGTCCGGCAGACATATCCTTCTGACACAGAAAACACGACATATAGTATCACTGCTAATTTCTAACTGCAAATATTTCTGGTAAGCTTGGCCTATTGGCCTGAATATCACTACTATATTATCGCTGGTAATTCACCAACAGACCCGGTTAATTAAGTTTTTAGTATGATGTTAAAGCTTTATTTTCTTGGCACTGTTCGAAATCCTCACTTCGATCCCCATTTCTATCTACTAGTACAGTGTGCTTCCCTTGCGCAGTTTGGCACTGCAAGTGTATGTTAGCTTGATATATATTAGCTTGATATATATTTTTGGCCCATTTCTTGACAGCTTAATCTTTCGGGGCATAGTGAGTCTCTGATAGGGATGAGTCCGTCGTAGCATGTGTTAAACAGAAAGAAGATAGCTACAGTCACCTAATTTATGAAGTGAACGGTCCCCTCTATGTGATCCCTGTAACATGATATTATTGTCTGGTTCCATTACAAGTGGGAATGGTCCTCCTCCTAGGCATCTATAACATCACATTCTTAGAATTACAGTAGAGAGAAAATACGAATTTAAATCGTATCTAAGTAATCTGCTAAGATTCCTCAATGGAGTGAGACAAGCACATGAATGTAGTTGAGGAGTAAAGAAGAAAAAATCTCGAGTGGTGCCGGCCGGAGAATCACATTAGAACAGACATTCATGTTGGTACTCCGTGATCAATCACCGTCAATCTTAATCCAGAAAATTCAATCACAGCATTACTTGTGAAAGTTATGAAAAGGGCAGTGTTTTCTGCCTCACCCAGCGTCAGTCTGCTGATGCAAACTGTGTCTGCTTTAGTCATGGTAATTTACATTTCAACCAGATGATAAAGGGAGTTCATTTATAATACTGACCAGGTCTATACATAAGACTATCAACATGCCCTGCAGAGTCCAATACTGAAATGCTAGGTTAAATTTATGTGTAGAGGGCTGATTGGCCTTTTCAACCTTAAACCAAAGTAGAGTCCTTATCTTGTAGTATGAATGTTAACTTAAAAAATGAAAGGTTCAGATAATGATTTCAAATGTTGAGTTCAAAATAAAAATTAGCGCCTGGGACAATGACCTTATTTTCGACTGTACCGATTAGCGCCGGAGACACTGACCCTATTTTCGAATCAATTGAATGCATTAGAATGTGACAAGGAATTTAGGAACAAAGTTTCTGCACTAATCAACTTATCATGTTTGGGATCAGATGCAGCATGCTGAAAAAGTTGTGTGCAGCACGCAATAGTCTCCCACAGGGGTATTATGGTGAAATAGTAGCATCGGGTCCATCTGATTTATCCTGAACAGTAGCCCACAGAAGCGGCGCCGCTGAAGTAGTAACTAACACTTCTTGCCAAAAAAAAAAAAAAAAAAGAAGTAGTAACTAACACTAACGAACTCATGAATTGGTGGCGCGTTCCACCTCAACTGATTCTCACTCTTTTTCTCTTTTTGACCAACAACTCTCTCTCACTCCTCCGACCTCTTCTACCCTCCAATGAAATCGCGACAGCTCACCAAAACAGGGGTAAATCCGTCATTCTCGAATCTAAATTTTACACATGGCGAAACCGGGTCGGGGGAAAGAGCCAGATCCCGCTGCCGTAAGTAGCAGGAGATTAAAACCGTAAGATCCGTAATTTCTTATTGTTCTCTTTCTTTTCGCTCTGGGATTCGATTCTCTTTTACGATTTGCGAAGAAGATGAAGAAGCCCAATTACGCAGAATGTGAGACTGTTAATTAGAAATCCAGGGACTTCTAAATCTGTCCCCAATTTTTCACGCCTCGAAATTTCGTTCATGCTTGGAAAAATTACACTGGTAAAGATTTTAATTTTCATGCCTGTGATTCTGCATTTATTATTATGAATATTTATGACTGTAAATTCGATTGTATTATTGCAGAGAGAGAGAGAGAGGGATTGATAGGACTACTGGAAGCAGTGGAAGGGTCATATGAGGTGCTTACTTGGCTGGATTGGTTCTGATTCTGCTGATCCAGATGTAAAGCCTTTGATTGTTCTTGATCGATTTCGTGAATTCGCTGAGGTTAGTGTTGCGATTTTGAAATTCTTGAATTTGAAGATTGTGTGAAGATTGGGAATTTTGATTTTTAGGGTTTGTTTTGGCAGGTGGGTTGGGGGAGTTTGGATTTTTTGAGTGGGAATTGTGTGGATAGGGTTTCAATTTGGGAGTGGAGGAGGAGGGGTTTGTTAGTGTAGTAAATCATGTCTCAGAGAGAGGAGCGCATTGAGCTTAAGTTCAGGATTTATGATGGAACAGATATTGGGCACAGTTCTTATGCGCCTTCCATGACTGTAGCTACTCTTAAGAAAAGGCTACTTTCTGAGTGGCCTCAAGGTAATTTTCGTAGCTGTATTACATTTTTGATTATGTTCTTGGTTGATTGGGGTTATTTGATTAAAAGATCTTGTCATGTTTAGATAGATCCATATTTTGATCGTCGCAGTTCTAGATGTATGCAGACAGTTTGTTGATTTGATTCGCGGTATACAACCATGTGTCTAGTCAGGTCATGAGAGAGATGGACACATTGTTGTATATAAGCGGTGATAGGGGAGATTAGTCATAAATGAATGTGCAGATTAAGGAAAGTTTTCTTGTGTCAGAGATAGTGGTATATTTGTGTAATTGATGGAGGTTTATGGACCATTGCAGCCAAAACAGTGACACCCAAGACAGTGAATGAAGTGAAACTGATACATGGTGGGAGAGTTTTAGAGAATAGTAAGACACTTGCTGATTGCAAAATAATGTCCTTTGGTAACTTACCTGGTGGTGTTATAACCATGCATGTGGTAGTTCAGCCTACTGTTGCTAAAGAGAAGAAAGGTTAGTCAAGCAATCTTGTTCAGTTTCTGTGTTTAATTTTTTGCTTTCGAAATTTCTGTGTTCATTACTGAGTTACTCATCTGTATTCGGGGTTATACTTCTATATGCAGCTAAAAACCAGAAGGATATGCAAAAGATGAATTCATGCTCGTGTACCATTCTTTAATCTTGGAAGGCAGGCCTTTGACTCCGTGGCTGCCATTGCAGAGGAGTGAGGACCGCGTTTTGCACACGTTTCTTCCTTTCTGATGTAATTGATTGCGGTGCGAAATTTAGGTCACTATAGAGTGTGATTCAAGTTGCCTTTGTTTAGTTATGTCAAACTTGTAGCACTGCAGTGAATCTACAAAGATTTTGACTTTGTTCATTTGTCTGAGCTTAAAGTTGTACAAGGACATCGAGATTTCTAAAGATGCGTTCTTGTATATCTTTGTTTGTTTTTTTGGCTTTGGCTTTTTGGGCTTTGTGGCTGAAAGAAACTGTGTTGCGTTTGAGGGCTTCTCTTTGGTTTTGGTTTTTTCTGCTGCTACTATGTCGTTCCCTATTTCATACCAATCAGAACAATTGGAAAAGATGTATGGATTTGTATAGCTTAGTTTTTGTTTTCTTTTGTTGTTTTTTTCTCCGATGAAAAAACAGAAGAAAACAAGGCTACAAATTAGCCCCTCTCAAACAACCAACACCAGAAAGATCTAGATACATGGCATTCCAGGCTAGAGTAGGAAGTCTTGCAAACCAGGTAGTTGAATTAGTTGTGTGACCAATATGAGCAATCAAGTCAGCCATAAAGTTTGCTTCTCGCCAAATGTGCCTATAATGGATTTGCTGGAACACTAGTGTTTTGATTCTCCAGAGAATAGTTGATTTTCCGGTTAGGCAGTCCATAAGTATCTTGTAATCACCTTCAACTGGAATTTTTGGGAAGCCATGAATTGCTGCTGTTTGCAGTCCTGCTCGGAGTGCTTTTGCTTCTGCTATCAAGATATTTGAATTGCCAACATGTTTTGTTATGCGATAATAGGAATGCCATTCTCATCTCTTATGACAAAACCAGAGGCTGCTGATGAATTTTGTTGAATAACTGAACCATCAAAGTCCAATTTGACAAAAGGAGGAGATTTCCATTTTATAGTATTTAAGAACTTCTTCTTTCTAATGTTTGGTTTTTTGTTTGCATTGTAGTGATTATTTGTCATTGTTAGTGGTCATAAAAACTACTTGGTTAGGATTCAGAATATTTTATCTAAAGATTAATTGATTTCCGGAGTACCATATGTTATAGCTTAATAACAACACATGTTCTAAAGATTGATATTTAGTTTTTGATCTACTCTTTAAGAAAGTATTAAGCCAATCAACATAAGAAGAGTGGCAATTCATAGGTTGGAGATTCGGAGGGAGAAAAGACCATACATGTTTTGTATACTCGCAATAGATGAATAATGATCAATATTTTCTTGATAAGTATGACAAAAAGGGCAAATTTTGATCAATTGGTATGCTTGAGAAAATCGGTTCTTAGTTTTTGTCTAATGAGCTGCCAACTAAAGACTTCAACCTTTGGAGGTAGGTTAAGTTTCCATGTACATGTAAGTAGTTTAGATTGAGAACGTGCAGGAAATTGATATTATTGAACATTAGATACTGATTTAATAGTACATTTTTCATGACCATTAGGTCCCCAAACAAATTCATCATGATAATTTGAGAAAGGTAAAGGAATTGCTAGAATTTTGTTAGCAATATCATAAGGAAGAACAATTTTGAGTTTATTCTCATTCCATTGATGATCATTAATGTAGTCTGCTACTACTTCAGAAGTATCAATTGCAATTTGATTATATGGAGCAATGATAAGTGTCACTGTAAAGCTTCCAATCCACACAGAGTGTGGTTTGGTGTCATTAAAGATTATCCAAACACAAATATGGATAATTTGCTTACATACTACATATTCAATGTTTAGGATTTGGACCAATAAATGGACCACCTCAATGGTGATGTTAAAGAGGTAATTTTTAAGGAGTACTACATAAATGTTAATATTTCAGGAGTATTGGTAACTTTCTTGATGTTTGTTTTCTCATTTGCAATGCATTTTCATGTTCTAAATATTTTTGAGGACATCTTTACAAAAATACGCTAAATCAAAAGTTAAGTGATAATCTTAATTATAATCAGAATTGGCATTTGTTTGATACAATTTATTGATTTAAATTTTTTCTTTTTTAAGAATCAGTATTCAAAGAATGCTCTAAAAAATTCGGGGTTCTGATCAAAACATTACATTGTCACTCAAGTAAATACGTTATTCTTAAGTTTATAACTACACCCGTACATATAGTCCGAAAAGTGTTATTTAGCGGTAGAAAATTAAAAATATAAATAAAAGGAAATAAAAAAAAAAAAACTTGTGGATCCTCTGGAGCCGTAGGATTCAATTGGCCCCGCAAAGATTAGGAAATATAAAAGGTGCCGGCTACCTGATTTTGATATTACACACCCTATTACCGTCGTAGTCGATAGTCACAGAATTTGTATCAGAGAGTCTCTCTCTCTCTCTCTCTCTCTCTCTCTCTCTCAGACTCTGCCATTTTGAGCTATTTCCGGCGATGGAAAGCTCCGGCTCTCCGGCGCCTCGGACTCAAAAGTCACGCGATTTCGGAAAGTCCGAGTACGGGTAATACAATTTGATACGAAACGCAACGCTTTTGCAGAGTTCCACGCTTTTCGAGGGTTTGTGAAAATTGGGCGCTAATTTTGAGTTTTGTGTGGCGCAGATGCAACCATTATCGGAGACGGTGTAGGATTCGAGCCCCTTGCTGCGATCAGATCTTCCCCTGTAGGCATTGCCACAACGAAGCCGCCGTAACTCTCTCTGTTTTTCTCTTTCTCTTTGTAATTGGAATTTTTATTCTTCTGTTGATTAATTTTGCTGGTGTGTTTTGGTTGTTAGAGCTCTCTGAGCAACCCGAAGGATCGCCATGAAATTGTGAGACAGGATGTGAAGCAAGTATGAACATTGTTGATTTCACTGTTGTATTGAATTATGGAGTGGACTATTTGGTTTTGGATTTGATGAAAATGGGGATTTGGAATTGGTGTTGCAGGTTGTGTGCTCCATTTGCGATACTGAGCAAGAGGTTTGTGTTTCGTGCTTTCTTTGATGTAATGCTATTGAAAGGTTCAATGGGATTAGGGATGTTAGTTATGATCATTTCGTTTTGGTTTGGAATCTGATCCAGGTTGCTCAGCTTTGTGCAAACTGTGGTGTTAGCATGGGAGAGTATTTCTGCGACATTTGCAAGTTCTTTGATGATGATGTAAGATAATAGTTTGTCTCAACTGTTTATCTATAGATGAATTAGTTAGAGGTGTATTTGATGAAGCAGCTTTGTATCTGGTAAATTTGGTGGTTAACATCAATGAACTGTTGACAATGCAGACCAACAAAGGGCAGTTTCATTGCAACGAGTGCGGAATTTGTAGGTTAGCAAACTTTGTTATCTTCCTAAAGTTGATTTTTCTTTGTTCAATAAGGGTTTTTCTTTCAAATTGAATCATTTTTGTCTTGAATATTGATTACCAGAATCGGTGGCCGTGACAACTTCTTCCATTGTCAGAAGTGTGGTATGCAATCTGTTTCATATTCTGGATTTGTGATGCAGTTCTCTAACTAAATATTTGTATTCTCATTTTCAATCGTACTTGTCCCATCTCACACCCTCAAATGCACCATGCTTTATGCTTAAGACACCTATGGTATTGAACTATTGATATATAAGTTTCACTAATACGCATCTGATATGAATATTAGTTTCTTAAGTATGGTTTAGAGATTTGGTTTCTTTTGTTGTGGATAAGTATAACTACCTAGTAAAGAGACCTATCAACAAGGAAAACAGGCCCCAACTGCACCCAACAATAGGCCAAGCTAGTAGATGATCAATTTACTTCTGTCCGTCTCTCTATATTCAGCTAGTGGTTGAGAAAACTTTTACCTTATGGTCCTGGAAGTATCCGCACATATTTTTTTGTTGGTCTAACTTGATTGCATTTTTTGGGAAGTTTAACCATTTCTTATTTCTTTATTTATTTTTATTTATTTCTGGTGTTGGCGATGGAGATGGTGGGGGCCTCATTAATTCTGCCTGATCTTTTTTTATTTTATTTATTTATTTTCCTGATGTCCTTGCATTAAATAGGGTCTTGCTATGGAGTGGATCTCCGCGATAATCACTTATGTGTAGAAAATTCCATGAAGAACCACTGCCCTGTCTGCTATGAGGTCTGTTCTTTGACTTTTAAAGTGATTATTTAAAAGGTGTAAAAGATCAAGAATGTCTAACAACATTTTTTTCATCCTGACAGTATCTCTTTGACTCGGTTAAAGGCACATCGATAATGAACTGTGGGCACACGATGCATACGGATTGCTTTGTTGAGATGCACTCACAGAATCAGTTAAGCATCATTTATTTCTTACTTATTATTTTTTTTTCTGGTAAATTGGATGAGTCGAACTGTAGTTGGTTGCTTAAATATTTTGGATTTATCATCCAGGTATCGTTGTCCCCTTTGCTCCAAGACATTGCTCAACATGACTCGTTTCTGGAATATGTTGGATGAGGAGGTATGTTTTGCTGCTTTGTCCTCTTCTATCTTTGTATTCTATGTTCAGTTTGTCTGTATATGATCAGCATAGGAGCTTTTTATTAACGATGGTCCAAAACCTTAGGAATTTCTCAAATAGTCATTTCTTGTCCTACCTTTGTTTAGTTCATACTTCACTTGAATTCTGCTGCCTCCCCTCTCCAGTTGTTGTGCTGCTTCAATTGTGCTTTTCTTGTAGCTATCAACTGTTGTCAAACTTTATGTCTTTATGCTTATCTCATTGTGGTTGGAGTCAGTTGTACCTTGATTTCTGATATTCAGTCGCTTATGATATTTTTCTTTCTGTCTACTGCTAGTTATACTACACATTCTGATTTGGTGTTTTTCTTCTCTTTTGGATGATAGATTGCAGCTACTCCCATGCCTGAGGAGTACCAGTACGAGGTACTTGCGGTATCTATTGTTTGTTTTGCTTTATTTGTTAGTTTGAACACGTTATAGTAATGAATTGCATTGCCACTACTGTTTTCCAGGTTACTATCCTCTGCAATGACTGTGTCAAAACTTGCAATGTGTCTTTTCACATTCTTGGGCTCAAGTGCACCAATTGCAGTTCATACAACACCCGCAGAATTTCAGGTGGTGTTCAATATTGACTTTCCATTGGTTACAAAAGTTAGTGAACACAGGCTGTGCGGTTTTCTTTTGACGCTTTTGACTATGCTTGTGTTGTTTTGTCTAGAATAGTCCCCATGTTCCTTCTCTTGTTGTATGCTGATTATATCAAAGAATCACAGCTACTAGTTGCCATGGTTTATCATCATATCAAATCTTTGATTCATTGTTGAGGTGACACTAGAATTTAAATAGTCTGAGCTGAGTCAGGTTTCTCATTTCATGTTTATCCATTTCATCTTCTGCATAAGTTGAACACTTGTGTTTGTTCTTTTAATTTGATGAGTTATCTTTATCACATGAAATTTCGCGAGAAACAGTGTGTGCTTGCCAAGGACAAGGACACTTGTGACAAGTCGGCAGCTTGTCATGTTTTCCTTGTGGTTTCATTCTTTACATGTTCAATTTTGTGATATCTGCCTGCCTTTATGAAGTGATAGAACAAGACCCGATTCATGAGGCGTGATGTTTTTATCAAAAACAGAAGAGAAAATAAAGAGAGCTGGCATTCTAGTTTTGTCTAATATGAAGACTATTATTTACGGATGCAAAGAAATATATATATATATATATATATATATATATATATTTGAAAAAGAAGAAATGTTTTCTTTTTAGCCGTGAATTATAGTTATTTAAAATTAGGTCCTTAGAGTTGATTGGTGAGATATCTCGACATCTTTTACAAACCAGACGTCAAAAACTGTCTCAAAGTCTGCCCTCTTTGTTATTTGCTTTTCACAAACAGTGATATTGGAGCAAATTTGGAAGCGAGTTGGGGTGGTTCAGGTGGTATGGGCATTTACAACTCTATTGTATGTGTAAACATGATCGCATTTATTCAGAGGACCACTACCCAATTACCCATTCACCAACTTAAAGCATCCTATTTGTTTCCATGCTGACTTTTGAGCAAATTACAACTAGGAATTTTAGGGAAGTAATTTCTCTTATGGTGAATCAGAGAGGTGAAGTAGACTATAGAAGGCAGATTCACGGTGGAATGTTTCGACTTTAGTCTTCAGATTGTTCAGCAAAGATCGTTCGTACAAAAAAGAACCAAATTGAACTTTTGTGTTGTAGAACGATAATGATTAATTAAGGGCTAAACAATTTTTTGTAAGAAAAAAAAATGCACACATAAAGGGGCCTTACCCAATGTAAAGGGATTCCAATCTAAAATGAGAGTCGATTTTTACTGAAACTGTAGTTTCAGATGACGAGTCTAACTCACACATAATTCATTAGCTTCCGTCTATATTAGGTAATTTAGATTTAGGAGATCATCACATGCGTCACTGGTATGAACTAAATGTAGAAAGTGACAGAACAGTCACTAGGAAGTTTGAATGTTGACGCAAAACTTGAACTTTCGAGCTTTTAACTTATTTAATCTTTCTTTAATTCACGGTCCACACAATCAAGTACACGTGAACACCAAAATTTTCACGTAGCCGCTAGCAACTTCCAAATCCAACCTTTTGCAGAGAAGCAGAGTAATTGTGAGTGATGGAGTGGTAAATAGCAGCTAACCCTAACCCATCATTTATGGTAAGGTCAAGTATGGTGAAACAGGTATCACTTTCTGTCGACGAAGCTAGAAAATCAACCCCTAACCCATCATTTATGATGGTCCTTGTTCATCAAGAAACGATAAGATCTGACCACCTCTCCTCCCACATTTATGCCTTGCCCTGTTCCAAAGCTACACAAATAAATACGGTCTCCCCAATTCAACCACCCAGAAAGAAGGAAAAAAATCTAGAGCAAGAAATGAATGGTTTCAAGGAAGAAGAAGAAGAAGAAGAAGCAGGGCACCAGAACATGGGGGAGCAGAACCAGAAGAAGAAGAGGCTGTGTGATTACTGTGGAGTCTCCATGGCTCTGCTCTATTGCAGAGCCGACTCTGCTAAGCTATGTTTCTCTTGTGACAAAGAAGTCCACTCGGCTAATCAGCTTTTCATGAAGCACACTCGGTCACAGCTCTGTGACGCCTGTGACGAAGCCCCTGCTTCCATTTTCTGCTCTACTGAGAGCTCTGTGCTGTGCCAGAACTGTGACTGGGAAAGGCATAATCTGTCGTCGGCGACGGTGCACGATAGGAGGCCGGTGGACGGTTTCAGCGGGAGCCCTGGGTTGAATGAGCTGTTGGCGTTTGTGGGGTTTGAGAATTTGGATAAGAAAGGTTTGGTTGTTAGTGAGGAGAGTAGTGGTGGTGGGTTTGATGGGTCTGGACTTGACGGGTCGTTGGGTTTGTCTGAGGGGTTTTCGGATTTTCTGGTTTGGGAAACTCCCTCTGTTGTTAGTCTTGATGATTTGATTGTTTCGAATCCGGCTCATAAGTTTCAGGCTATGGGGGTTCCTCCTCTGCCCAAGGTATGAAATCTAAACCCTGCTTTGGACTCAGGTTTTGATTCCAGTGAGTTTGTTTTTTTTAGTGAGGATTCTTGGATTGGAGACCATCTTGGGTTTTGTTGCAATTTTTGACTTGGTTTTGGGATGTTGTTGTTGAATCAGAACCGGAATGCTAAGTGTGGGCGACACAAGGAAGAGATACTGAATCAGCTTCGGGTAGTAGCGAAGTCTGAACCCAATTTGATGAATGAGGATGTAGATCTTAATTCCTTCATGAGATTCCAATCACCGGAGACTGAGCATAATATGCAATCAGGGGGTTTCTGTACAAGTTTTGAACAGGATGCGGAGCCGCTTGCGTTTCCTGCTTATGAGGTAATGCTTCTATTATGTCGGTAGCTGGAGATCTTTTTTTGTGACAAAGATGAAGTTGAGAAAAAGGGTTGAGTGTGTTTCATTTCATGCAGGCACAGGAGTTTGAGGCTAATCTTTGTGGCAAGTCTTCAAGTCAAGATTTCTTCCCAAAAACATTACAGAGGAGCTACCTTCAGGACTGTTCTATGGTTCCTGATTTAAATTCGAATAATGATGGCACTGCAAGTCATGCTAGTGATGGTTTTGGAGGGCAAATGAATTCTGAAGCCTCTTCAGCTTTCCCAAAAGTTCCTTCACATGAATGTACTCTAAATAGAGAGTCTGCACTCTCAAGGTACAAGGAGAAGAAGAAAACAAGGAGGTATTACACCACCATCAAATTCTGCAACTTTATGTCTATAATTCTATGTTCATTTTTTTGGAAATATTTCGTACAAAAATTGAAACTTGTTTGATTGTTGTAGGCAATTTATAACTTTTATGTGCTCATATCATGATATGATTATATCAAGAGTTTAACATACATCATTATGAATTGTGAATAGACTGCCTAGCCTAATTTGATAATATTCACATCAAGTGGCGGTGGTATTAATCAACTTACTTATGCACCTCCATTTCTGCATGAATGCCGTGTATATCATCTTTACAATATCTTTAGAGCTTGTTTAATGACATGTATTCCTTGAAAAAATACAGGTACGATAAGCACATCAGGTATGAATCACGGAAGGTTCGAGCAGAAAGTAGGACAAGAATTAAGGGACGTTTTGCGAAGATTGATAACTGAATGGTATGTAATTATGAAATTTCCAATATAGTTTGCTTTCCTCTTATTAACAAATCATTTTCTTCTTGCTGGTACATCTGCATTATGTATTTCTGTATGAAGTTTCAATTTCTGCATTAATGTCTCATGTATGCATCAATGCCACATTTCATTTACCGTCTGATTTTTATTGAAAATTAGTTGCATCTAAGAAATAATGCACCGGTAGTTAGCAGGGGCAGCGATGAATGAACTTTCCTCTTCTGATGTATTTTTACTCGAAATCCAGTTTCAACTTCTTAAAATGATTATATTTATGTGGTATTTGGCAGATATGGTAATCAGATCACGAGCGGGTCTTGAAGGTTTGTACTGAGAGGTGGACAAGATTTTATAACATTTTGCAAGGTCATGGAAGCATTGACCAAAATGCTTGTTACATTTAGTTTAGTTACTAATCTTGTCTTCAATAGCTTTTGAAGCTATACCTTGGATGTTTTTTAGATTGCTTGTTTCTACAAAATGTAAAATAGTGTTGTTTAGGTTCCTCCCTTCCTAGTCAAATTGCTAGTTAGTGATGATGTATAAAGCTTCCCATGCATGTTCCAGTTAAATAAACCTGTTTCTACTTTGTTATGCAGTTGTCATATGAATTCAGGTTTCTTATGGCACCAACCTAGTAAATGGATAAACATTCTGATAAACCATATCACATCTACACACAAATCCCAAACCAATATGGTACCTACAAGAATTTAGTTCAAAATAAAACAAGATCGAAATTGATCCAAATTAAGAAACAAATATCCAATTAAGAATTTAGTGCAAATACTATTGTGTGTCCTACAGCGACTTTCTAGGTATCACCATCTGACTAGATTCAACTTGCAAGACTTTAGGGAGAATAAGACAGCGGTGAGTGTGGTGATTCAGTGTCACACGTAGATAGTAGATAGGGAGATTTATGTTGTGCTGAGAAGAGCACCAGAGAAGATCTTTTCGGGCCTGAGCCTTCAGATTTTCTTTTTCTCAGATGAAGCCAAGGAAGAGTAGGTCAACTAAATTTTGCTTTCAACTATTCAGTTCTGACCAAATATGGAAGAAATTATAAACTTTCATTAATATTTTTGGATATTGCAGTAAATATCCTTACGGATTCTGTGTTTTAGAGCATTGAAGTTACACCAGGTTTTGAGATTTGTTTCGTGGGCAGGTACTGTTATATATTTGTGCTTGAATATAGGTATACACTTAACAATTCATTACATATATTGAAACTGTATTCATTGACAAACCACAAGAACTGTTGCATTGGGAAAATCTACTAATGGCTTCTCCATGAGGCTCATTCACTGTGACCCCCATACGTAGCCCCTATTCCCAGGCAACCTCACTGATGCCCAAAGCATCAACCTACTTGTTGATCCATCAAAATTACGATACCTTTATAGTTCAACTAATATCAGCAACACTACCAGCACACACACCATAAATCCTCAGACTATGCGTTCAAGGGCTGAGCAACAACGTCATGGTCTCAATAGCTCATTCCTGGTTGAGGTAGGCATCGGCACCTTCTCAAATAGGAACCCCCAACATATTCTATACTTTCTGCTTGTTGGCACTGGCCGCTCTTTCATATGGACACAATCACACAATGCGAAGTTTGCAGAAAACCAGTCCAAAACTGCTTCAAACAGACTCAAATCATTTTCCCTACTGGTCGCTTCCCAATTAACCTTTACACATGTCCTTTGTAACGATCAACACCATCTATGCAACCCAGCACAATGCAGTGGTAATTGGTAAATAATCTTTGTACCTTCCATCAAAACTACATCGATAGGTCATCTGTAACCGGAATTGTTGCTCATGAAACCTTCACTTTTGGTTTAAGTGTGGGTTGCTGCCTATTCAGAACGTGCTCAACTGCTTTTTGGCTGTAGCCTCAAGTCCTCAGCTAGAGAGGTTTCAATTTTGATCGTCCAGGCAATTTGATAGCAGGAGTAACGGGGGCATCTTAGAGTGAGTATTCTCTTATAAGCCAATTACGTGCCCGCGAACTCAGTGGTCGTTTTCCATATTGCATACCACAGTTTGGTGCTGCTGGTCAGGCTCCTAGTACATTCTTACGATACGACGCGATATTCCTCAAAGACAAGTCTTACATACACAAACTTTTGGTCCGGCACGGTGACCTTGGTCATTATCACTTGAACTTAGAAGACATAAGCCTTGCTGGTCGACTACTTGGTATCCTAAAACATGTTTTTGTTCCAAGTAGAAGCAACCGTGGGACGGTCATAGCCACTGGAACTGATAGGTCACTGATTATTGGTCTTGCTTTCGATATACTCAAAAGAGCCTTGTCTAACCAGATTACTCGCCAGGTTCTGGATTCTCTGTGATTCCGAGCCAGCATGGACTTGAGCTCTGCTTTCTGGGACCTGCCTTGGTGGGATTTCGTAACCTTCCAATCATTGCCTTTCATTTTATAGAGGGCTCCAGTCTTGAAGTTCAGCCTCAGAACTTGCATATCTTGGGTGAGCTTACTGGTGGTCGCAAATATTTTTGCCTGGCAAAGGACCATTGATCGCACTCTCATAGAACCAGCAGATAAACGAACCTATATATTCGACACCCAAACTAGCAAACTGCAATTTGGACCTGGAATTTGTCAGCTACATGCATATTAGATATTTAGCTAGCCAGTGTTATACTAAAGTTTGTAGGAAATAATGTGCACTAGTTTCGATTCTGTTACATAGCAGCAGCTTCTTCAATTCGATTATTTTTGTCATACCATTAATTCAATTTGCCTTTTCACGTTATACAGTTACTGGTGCTCTTTCATTTCTCATCTGCCATGAAACTTGTGGATGTTTCTAGATTTCTAAAGTAGCCGGTCATCTAGTGGCCTTGCTGTAGTTTAAGCATGGGAAGCCTTCAAATTTAGTTCAATCTCTTTGATTAGATTTGCTGCAGACTTAACACAAAGGTGAGAATTGCTCTTGCATTTCTTACCTAAAAGAAGATGCTAAAAGCATAAAAATAAAAATAAAACCAGAAAACTGTGTAAAAATGCCTATGTATTTCTTAATTTACTACAATTGTACGTAGCTGATGCTTCTGGTGCTGCAATGTTACACGTAGCTGCGTAGGGAGATTCTTGTTCTACTAAGAACAAAACAAAAATAGAGATCTTTCGAGCTGTAACCTGACAATGATTGAAGGGCAATATTGCCAGATTCTGAAGAACAATGAGATCTCCTTCTATCAAGTTCAATCAATTTAATGCTGATGAGACAGGGTAGGTCAAAAGTTCAGTTCTTTCATTTGGCACATTAGTCTACATGTTTCACTTCAAGATCTGATAACTTACTACAAGAAAACGATAACATTTACTAAATCACTAGCACAATTAAACATATTTGTTGGTTACTTTTACATTTTTGCTTAACTTAAAACCTGAAAAACTGAACTTTTGATTTCTTAAATGAAAACCCACATTTTCTATGCTTGATATAATTAAGTAGAGTAACTAAAGTGTGATTAAAAAGACTCATTAATTTTTGTCAGAGAAAAAAAAATTCATAATTAATTAACCGGTTACTTACATTTTAAATATTCAGGATCATTGGATATATTATTAATCTAATGATCTAAAATATTTAAAAAATAATTGTATAGCAAACATCTCAGTATCTCACAATTTTCCTAATATCTACATTGTTGGAAACAACTCTATCTGAAGTAGATGAAATCTCCTGAACCCACCTAGGTATCGCTTCTAGGTCTGAGTGTGCCGATGAACGAAAAGATCCACTTGGAAGAGATTCAAATTATACTTTTCCCCCACTTATCCTAAAGGTACCAACCGTGCATTTTTTTTTTTGGTTGTTGTTTTTATTTTGGCTAAGAAGCTCTTATAGGTTGAATGTTCACACCTGATCCACGGTACCGTATGCATTTCCAACATTCACTCCCAAGAATTGAAATAGGAACGCGTGAATTGTAACCTCTCAATCTGCTATAGTCAGCCTCAAGGCGTGTATCCATATTCTTGGAGAGATGGATAAGATATTCCAACACAATGGCATCTTGATACCACCACACAATGGCATCTTGATACCACCAGGAACAAATTCTAAGGAATAAAAAAAGCGAAACAATTGGAGTTATGTCCAATGGATCACACCCTGCCACCAAGAAAAAGTAAATATATATTAATTGTTATATAGGGAAATTATTACATGGTTTGGACCACCATATGGCAGTGTCACGTGATACTCCAAGACCACAAAATAATTCTCTTGTTATATATATGGCTGCATCTATTGCTACCCCATCGTTTTCTTAGTTCACCATATTAATTAACATTTAAATTGTTGAAAAACTATATTACCCAAGTGTAAAATGATTAATAAGTGCACTATTTTATAAAATCCAAATCTGTAAGGAAAACTAAGTATATAACCAATGAGAGCCTTTCTAATGAGGACTACTAAAATGATGACTAATTGAGGACTTTCTAACCAGCGGTTTGGGAGATCCATTTTTCGAGTACATTACGGTAAATCAACCGTTAGATATTTATGTATGTATGAGTAGATCACTTCTGAAAATTTTCTTCCAATTGCTAATTGTTAAGGTACCGAATTATATCAAATCAATGAACGAACCAAATTTGTTAAACATAAACCGTTCATGTTCATAACTGATAAATCACTATTTGAATGTCTTAAAGATTTTTAATATGGTCAAAAAATTGCATAATGATTTACACATAAATCTCTAAACATCTAATGGTTGATTTGCAGAAATGTAATCGAAAAGTGGGTCAAACAGAAAGGTTCTCAACTAGTCCTCATTAAAAAGACTCTCTATACCCAATTAATTAAATACAAAAGCTACTTAATTTCTCATTAGATAAAATTAATCTTCATCTTCTCCACTCAAACTTGAATTTATTACTTCTTTTTTTTTTTTTGTCTTTTTGTTCCATCCTCATCGTTAATTCGTTATTCAATTCACAAAACTATTAGTGTTAACTTCATCAAAATCTTTGCAATACCATTTGTGAACACTGAAAATACAAATTCAAAACAAAAAAAAAATCTTTTTTTTCTTCATTACTCATGGTTTTTGACTTACTAATCTTTTGGGATGGATTGAAATTGATGAACATTGATTGACAGAGAAAACTAAAAAAATGTAAGCAGACTATGATTTTGTTAAGCAACTTTAATATATTTAAGTTGTTTTATTGGTATAAATTAAATGAGAGATTTTTGTATTAAAAAAAAGGATATGTAATATAAGGATATTTTTGAAAAACGAAATGGGTTAGATAGGTAAATCTAATATTGATATTAAAATGTAGAATATAATGAGAAATTAAGGTAAACAAAAAAATGGTAGGTTGGCTAAAGAACATGGTAGGGTGACAATAACTGCGCCCTATATATAATCCAACAGACTTTTTAAGTAATATTTCCTAAGAGCGAGACTTTTTAAGTAATATTTCTTAAGAGTGAACTTCCCCTATGATAATTCCCACTTTTCCATTTCCAGTATGAAATCACCTAAATTCTTTTACTTCATATCCTTATGAATTCTAAGCTTTCGACTTTTCATCTTTTACTTTCATTAATATTTTAAATATCGCAATAAATTTCCTCATGGATTCTATGTTTAATAGCATTAAATTTACACTCAACTATTACAGATTTTTTTTTTTTTTTTTGAATCAACCCCAAATCGGGTGCCAATATAGTGCATCACAAGCCAGAATAGGTCGTTACATACTCTTCTGCAGTAAACTAGAAGATAGTGGTAATACCCACAATGGTACATAGAAATAGACCCACTTATTATACATTCAAATACGTAGAGGTAGCGGGGATCCTCCACTGGTACTACGCCGGAGGCGTTAGAAAGAAATCTAGGTTCCTAATACAAAGAAACTTATTCTAATTAGACAAAAAAAACTAAAAACATATGGTCAGTCCAAAGGCTAAAGCCCTAATCTAAATTAAAGACCCAGCAGCTCAAAGAATAGGAGCCCAAACTCACGGCCCAGCAGGAATGCTGAAGCAAGCCCACCCTCCAACTCCACCGGGCGCAATGTCTATGTAGCGCCGGCCTCCATCGCATCCAGTTGCGCCGACCAACTCCCCACTAAACCTCGCAACCTGCGCCCCACCAAAACTTCGCCGACCGAACCCCAGCAGACACCGCCACCTCGCAACTCGCCAGCCATCAAGTCGTGGTCGTGTCGTCCAGAGACCGCCACCGCACAGCCCCTCTGAACCTCAAATGCTAGCCGCCGCTCGATCTGCAGAATCCACGCGGACACCGTCCATCCCTGCACAACACAAACCCCCCACGCAAAGAGCCATCGTTCGAAGCTTACCCCCAGCCCCCCATCGCACCTTGAGCGAAGAGACTCCTCTCTAGAACTATCTGAGCAACATGGTGTTCAAACACCCGTCCGGCAGCGACTCGTTAGCAGCAAGGTGAACCCAGATCGACCCCAAGCCGCCGTGGGACGAGCAGAAATTCTTCAACCCTAGACCAAGAGAATCCGGGTTTTTTGGAGCTTGTTGTGATGCAATGTTGTTACTTTTTCATACATATGATTACAGATTTGTTTCTTGGGCTAGGTAGTGCTCTATATTTTCTGTTCGAGTATATGTATACATCCACACCATATATTGTGCGTTTATTCAACAACCACAAGAAGTCCGGTGTGTGCAATGGCCAAAGCAATCTCATGTCTTCTTCTCTACATGCTATCAGCAAACTTGTTAACTAGTACTGTTGTACTTGGAAAACCCATGGATGGGTTAACCATGAGGCTCATTGGGCCGAATAAGCAAAATAAGGTGTATAAACATCGTGACTCATCCGAGTCACTTCTGTACCAGGAAACCTAACCTATTCTCAAACCATCGATCTACTTGTGCACAGATCCAAGGCACGAGCGCAATATCTTTCTGCCATTTCCTCCACAAATGCCAGCAGCAATACCATTAGTCTAGAAACTTTGCGGCTAATGGCTGATGTTCAAGCTAATCGTCAAGGTATGTATAGCTACTTCATGGTTGAGGTAGGCATTGGTAGCTTCTCAGATAGGAACCCTAAATGCATACCATACTTCTTGCTCTTTGATACGGGAAGCGACATGATATGGACACAATGTGAAGATTGCAAAAAACCAGGCCACACTTGCTACAACCAGAGTGAATCCATTTTCCCAAATAGTGCCTCCTCTACATATAAACCTTTACCATCTAGCCCTCCGTTAGTTAAAACTTACAATGATGGCTCATCTGTCACCATTGTTCCTTCTTGGGAAAGTTCACTTTTGGTTCAAGTTCGGGTTCTGGCCGTGTAGAAACTAATGCATTGGTCTCCGGCTGTGCAATTGACCAGACACATTTCAACTTTGTTACTACGTACTGGCGCCCTCTGAGTTTCAATGTTGACGATTCCTCGACAGTTCCACACTAGAATGCTGCCTTGTAGCATGTTTGGAAGAGATTGGTTGCCGTAAAAACACCGGCTTGGTGGTGCCGCACAAAACTTTCGACGGTGCCTTGTTGAAGATAATTTCATTGATAGATACAAAGAATGTTTTATACAAGAGAGGTCTAACCGTGCTAGACTCTTACTCCTACTGCTACAATCTAGGAATTCTAACAAGGTAAGTTATCTATGTAATCTTCTAAAGAAATATTCTGTAATCCTAATTCAATTACAATTATGATACATAATTTTTTCCACAAAGTGAAGCCTCGAAATTTGTATATGTTGGGTAATCTTGGTGGTGGTCACAAATATGTTTGTCTGGCAATGTTGAGGGCCGCTGATATAACGATTATAGGAGCATACCAGCAGATAAATCAGCGCATCACTTATGAATTATGATACCAAAGCCAAGAAGTTGTATTTCGGCCCTGAAATTTGTCAACTGCTTGCATGAGATTATTGAGCTAGAGTGAGTACTATTCTGTGGAGTTTATATGAGAAAATTTGATTCACCTTTTGGCGAGTATCATAAGGGATCTTATTATTAGGGTCATTTCAAAATGTTCTCCGGCCAACTTATTTTTGCGTTTGTCGAGTGGTGCACACTTTAGATAATTCTAGAACTAAAGAGAATGTTTCTAATAAATTCAATAATAAAGAAAAAACTGCTGGTCACCAGCTAGCTAAATGGAGAGTTTCCGGCACCGAGTGTCTCCGAAGCTTGTAATTACCGGTCTTGACTTCCCCTGGCCTAGACTCAGACATGATACAAAGTTGATGTCCGACACGTGATACACACATTAAATGAACAAGTATATGATTAATTAATGTACATATAAAGTATAATTCATTATATATAATTACAATATTAGTTTCATAATTGTAAAATTAGTGTGGGTACAAGTACAATCACGAAATTTTAGAGTTAGTGTCTTAACATATCATAAATGTGCGATATGTTAAGTTCTTAATGCATACTTCCAATCCCAGTACTAAAGCTCTTTACGTACTGGAATCAAACATTGTTGCCTAGCTACCTTATTAGATAGAGTGTTGTAGTATAAATGTATAATATTATGTATGTCTATATCATGTAACAAATATTTAAAATATATAGATAGGTACTTGAGTGTATAAATATAGGTACTTGAGTGTATGAAGACTTATGTAAACATGCTTTACCAAGGGGCAACAAGCATGACAGAAATCATCATCAAGATGGTTATCATTTTGATTTTCTCTTTGAGCTTTCACATTACAAATGTATCCCTATAAATACCTCATTGTATGAGATGAATAAACATACTTGAAATCTTCATTCTCTCTGAAATATTACTCTCTCTTTCTGTCAATTTAGTTTGTTCTTAAACACGTTATCAGCACGAAGTTGCTCTAGAATTAGAATCGAAAATTGACGAGAGAAGAGTTCATCATCAATCGAAGTCATTTTTCCAAACCTACAAAAAATCCTCAAACTCTAGCTCATATCAAAGCCCTTGATTCCAAAAGCCCAAAACCGGTCTCAGAATCACCGAAACCGGCCGGAAAAGGCCTGAACCGGCCGTCAGAATCTGTGAGCACGAATCGGACCGCTGTCGGGTGCTGTCGAGAGGCCCTGCCGGGTCCTGGCCCGAGAGCTGCACACCGACAGCACCTGCCGAGACGTTGCGCAGCAGCTGCCGACACATCTGCGGGGCAACTTTTCGACGACTTTTCTGACATTTTTCCGGCGACTTTTCGGACGATTTTTCTCGATTTTTTCCAACGATCACCTCCGATAATTTTTCCGGCCAAATTTTCCGGCAACACTATTTCAAGGTATTCTTTACTAAAAGTTCCCGTTTTTGAGTTTTTATTCATTTTCTCTCATTTTTCCTTTTTCTCGGGAACTTACAATCAAAAGCGGAATTATAGAAATTCACGCCAAACGAACTAAGAGCGTTCGTAATCAATGAACTAAGAGTGTTCACAATGATTCTTGGAAATTGATTTCTTGGTAGCATAGCTCTGAAATCTTATTATTTTTCGTGGAAGTTTAAACTCCGAAACTAATATTTTCTTCTTATCTTCAAGGATGTCGAATGAATCTAGACTCGATTTTCAAATCGTTGACTCAACAGGTTCGGATTACCATAGCTGGAAAACCCACGTTGAGAACTATCTCACATCGAAAGGGATATTGCCAATCATCCATGCACCAGACTCGGCCCTTGCGTTCCTTCGAACACCTAAGAGGCATGCGCAAGCAATCATCTTGATGCGACGTCATATGAACAAAGCACTCAGATTAGAGTACATGTCAATCAAAGATGCAAAGGATTTATGGGAGGCACTACAAGAGCGCTTTAACAATATTCAAGATTCCCTCCTCCCTGACTTGAAGGTTCAGTGGAACGATGTATGCTTCTCCGACTTCAAGTTTATTGCTGAGTACAATTCAGAAGCACTTCGTCTCAAATCCATGTTGAGATTCTGTCAAAAACCCCTCACAGAAGAAGAGCTAATTGAGAAAACTCTCTCCACCTTCCCCGTTGCAGCAATTTTGCTATCAAAGCAGTATCGCACAGAAGTAAATGTTGGACGAATTACGAGGTTCAATGAGCTCATTAATGTTTTGTCGGTAGCCGAAAAGCACGACAACATTCTCGTAAAGAATTATAATGCAAGACCCATTGGAACCAAGAACGTTCGTGAGGCAAATTATAATGCACCCAAGAGAGGGCACAAGGAGCGGTACCCTAGCAATAGAGGACATGTGTACCCTAATAATAGGGGACATGAAGGACGAACAGGTCTATATAACCGCCCCAATAAAGAAGGAAACCGTAATTTTAGAGCGGGCACACGTGATGGCAACTCCACACGTGGAAGAGGGAGATATGGCAACACCGGCTGTGAAAATAGCACCATGAGCCGTGGAGGTCGCACCATGCGCCGTGGTAGTAGCAGCAACCCTCCTGGAGAATATCCACAACGTGCACAACCTGCACCTCAAATGAAGGGAGGGAACCACAATGACATATGTCATCGATGTGGATCAATCGAGCATTGGTTTAAACAATGTCATGTAAGTACCCAATTAGCTGCACGCTACAAGGAGTACAAGGAAGCAAGAGAGCAAAAAACCAACCTTGCTGAAGATGAAAATAGTGAAGATATCAATCTCACCATTGAGGATTTCAAAGCTGTAAATAAAGAGCACGAGGATGCCACAGACTTTGATTAGAATAATCCTCTTTTTATTTTCCAAGAATGGCAAATGTGCCTCAGTCAATAAATAACAATTGTATTAAACTCCTTCTTATGTGGCGTACCCAATGAAGTATGATATCTAGGAAAGCAATTGAGATCGGGGTATTTAAGCGAGCCTCGCTCCACAAACATCTCTCTACTTTCCTAGTCATATTTTATTGGAATTACCAAACGGATTGAGTGATAACAATTTGTCTAAAGTTTGATATTTGGAATAGACTTATGAATAACTTTGATGTAATAATTGGCTATTTTCCTTATTAATAAAGTATCGCATTATCATTCAATGTAATGGACATGTGTTAATATTCCGAACTTTATTCATTTTCAGTATGTTTTCTGGAGAATTTGAATGCCTTCTTGATAGTGGCATCACACATACTATATTGCGACATAGACAATTATTTTTATGGATGACACCTAGTCGATCCTCAGTAACTATGATGGCGGGACCATCACAATTGATTCATGATCGAGGACCAGCTCAATTTTTGTTACCAAATGGTACAAATATTAATGTCGCTGAAGCTCTATATGCTCCAAGGGCTGGAAGAACCATATTAAGCTTTAAAGACATAAGAGCCAATGATTTTCATGTGGAAACACATTGTGAGAATGGACAAGAGTTCCTTTGCATCACCTCTAAAAACTACGGAAATACACAAGTATTAGAGAAACTTATGTGTCGCTCTAGTGGATTGTATGCAACCACTATTAGAGTCATTGAATCCACCCATGTCATGAATGACAATTTATGGGATCCTGACACATATAAGCTTTGGCACGACCGTTTGGGACATCCAGGTCGTGATATGATGCTCTGTATATTAAAAACTTCACACAGACATCCATTCTTCAAAACGAAAAGAAGTACGAACCAAACATTGGTCTAAAGAGTTACTTCTAAAGCATATCATTACTTTTGCAAAGCTTGCTCTTTAGCAAAGGTAGGATCAAGACCATCCTATGCAAAAGACACTAAAGAAAATATACCATTCTTACAAAGAATACAAGGTGATATTTGTGGACCTATCCAACCAACTTGCGGATCATTTAGATATTTTATGGTGTTGGTTGATGCATCGACACGTTGGTCACATGTCATGCTCTTATCCACAAGAAATGCTGCATTTGCTAAACTCCTAGCACAAATCATTAAGTTAAGGGCTCACCACCCTGATCATCCTATTAAGTCAATTCGTCTTGACAATGCTGGAGAGTTTACATCAAGAACCTTTGATGATTATTGCATGTCCATTGGGATTGAGGTCGAACACCCTGTCCCGCATGTACACACCCAAAATGGACTCGCAGAAGCTGCCATTAAAAGACTTCAAATGGTTGCCAGGGCATTGGTTATGCACACCAATCTCCTTATTTCTGCTTGGGGCTATGCAATATTACATGCAGCTGTGCTTATTCGTCTGAGACCCACTGCCACCCAACCCTTTTCTACGTCCCAGATGGTAACTGGGTATGAGCCTGATGTCTCACACTTACGCATATTTTGGTGTGCAGTCTATGTGTCAATTGCACCGCCACAACGCACCAAAATAGGCCCTTAACGACGCTTAGGCCTTTATGTTGGATATGATTCTCCAAGCATTATCTGCTACATAGAACCCTTGACAGGTGATCTATTTACCGTTAGATTTGCGGATTGTCACTTTGATGAGACAGTCTTCACGTTATTAGGGGAGACAAGAACACTAATGTTCAACAGAAAAGATAGGAATTGTCGTGGTCTGTCCCCACTTTGTCTCATCTTGATCCCCGAACCACACAGTCTGAAATAGAAGTGCGGAGGATTCTCGATCTTCAGAACGTAACTGAATCAATGCCTGATGCGTTTTCTGATATCACTAAAGTGACAAGGTCACACATACCTGCTGCAAACGTACCTACAAGGATTGATGTCCCTAAAACTAAAGGACATGATATCCCCTCTATGGGTGATGCAGTGGCTAGACCCACGGCTCCTGCCAGGAAGAGCAGAAGGCCCATAGGTTCGATGGATTCTCGCCCAAGAAAGAAAACGAGCTTGACACAAAATAATCCATTAATCATCGATACAAATAATCCATCTCATGAAAAAATTCCGGATTATGGTTATGTCCAAAAGATATCATTGGAGGACGCTCCAATGGTAGAACTAATTCCAGAGAATAGAGAGATCTCCATGAATTACACTAGTATACATGTAATTATGGACAAAAATTCTATGACTATTGATGATGCATTTGCATATCATATTGCAAAAGGAATTATAGAATACGATGATATCGAAACTCGCTCCGTTGAAGAATGTTAACGAAGAGCAGATTGGTCCAAATGGAAAGATGCGATCCAGACTGAATTGGATTCACTAACAAAGAGACAGGTATTTGGGTCCATAACACTGACACCACCAAATATAAAACCTGTTGGCCATAAATGGGTCTTTGTTAGAAAGCGTAATGAGAAAAATGAGGTTGTTAGATACAGAGCTCACCTTGTGGCGCAAGGTTTCTCACAACGCCCTGGAATCGACTACGAGGAGACATATTCTCCCGTAATGGATATTATAACGTTCCGCTGCCTTGCCAGTTTGGTAGTTTCTGAAAAACTTGACATGCAGCTCATGGATGTGGTTACAGCATATCTCTATGGGGATCTAGATTCAGAGATATATATGAAGGTTCCAGATGGACTTCAATTACCAAAATCAAGTGACTCTAAACCACGGAGCGCGTTTTCAATAAAATTAAGACGCTCACTATATGGATTGAAACAATCTGGACGGATGTGGTATAACTGTCTAAGTGACTACTTGATTGGGAAGGGATATGTTAACAATGAAATATGCCCTTGCGTGTTCATTAAAAGGACAAGATGCGGATTTGCAATTGTAGCAGTTTATGTCGATGACATGAACCTAATTGGAACTCTAGATGAGTTAAAAGAAACTGCTACATATTTGAAATCTGAAATTGAGATGAAAGATCTCGGGAAAACACGGTTTTGTCTCGGAATAGAACTCGAGCACCGTAATGATGGGATTATGATCCATCAGTCAGCATATACTCAAAAGTTACTAAGGCGCTTTAATGAAGATAAAGCAAAGCCTGTGAGTACTCTCATGATCAACCGTAGTCTTGAGCCCATGAAAGATCCGTTTCGTCCAAGGGATGAGGACGAAATTTATTAGAGGCTGAAATACCATATCTAAGTGCGATAGGCGCATTATTGTATTTAGCTCAATGCACAAGACCTGATATCTCATTTGCAGTAAACTTGTTAGCTCGACCTAGCTCTACGCCAATATGCCGCCATTGAATTGGTATAAAGACAATCTTTCGATACCTAAAAGGTACGATTGATATGGGCTTGTTTTATCCCTACAGAGAGAAAAGAAATGTGAACGCCGGCAACACTATCCATAGTGACCGACGTTCTCCTCCTCCCCTCCATCAAAATGATAATGATGTTCTGACGGGCTTTGCTGATGCAGGGTATCTCGCTGACCCTCACAAAGGTCGCTCCTGAACAGGTTATGTCTTTACCATGGGAAGCACCGCGATATCTTGGAGATCTACAAAACAGACTCTTGTTGCTACTTCTTCAAATCATGCAGAGATTATTGCACTACATGAAGCCGTGCGTGAGTGCATATGGCTAAGGTCTGTAAATAGATACATTCGAGGAACTTGTGGTTTGAAATTTACCACAAATGAACCTACATGCATTTTCGAGGATAATGCAGCTTGTATTGAGCAAATGAAATTAGGTTTCATCAAATGCGACAATACCAAGCATATATCACCGAAATTCTTCTACAGTCAGCAACAACAAACACTTCTAAATATTGAAGTAAATCAAATCCGATCAGAAGATAATGTAGCTGACTTATTTACTAAGTCACTACCAAAATCCCATTTCGAAAAACATGTAAGGAGCATCGGATTGAGGAGGATATCCGAACTCCCACGATCTTCAAGCGGAGTCTAAATCAGGGGGAGTATCCAGAAACATACTTCACACTCAACGCGCGTTGTGCTCTTTTTCCCTTTCGACCAAGGTTGTTTTTTCCCACAGGGTTTTATTACTTGGCAAGGTTTTTAACGAGGTAACTTCGAAGTGCACCACCAACACAATACTATTAAACATGAAATATCCAAGGGGGAGTGTTGTAGTATAAATATATAATACTATGTATGTCTATATCATGTAACAAATACTTAAAATGTATAGATAGGTACTTGAGTGTATAAACATAGGTACTTGAGTGTATGAAGACTTATGTAAACATGTTTTACCAAGGGGCAACAAGCATGGCAGAAATCATCATCAAGATGGTTATCATTTTGATTTTCTCTTTGAGCTTTCACATTACAAATGTATCCCTATAAATACCTCATTGTATGAGATGAATAAACATACCTAAAATCTCAATTCTCTCTGAAATATTACTCTCTTTGTGTGTCAATTTAGCTTGTTCTTAAACATAGAGAAAATTCTTTGCTCTCCACAATGCTATTTACATACCATGATACCTACCAACCTCTTTCTATCATCTCTCCATATCTCTCAAACAATACCAAACTATTAATTCCTTTATTGTACATACCAAGAAGATATAAGTCACTTTTCTCAGTACATTAGCAAAATTGGTGCAACCATATGGTTCGTCTTTTGATTAAGATAAGGTAAACTCATGCTTCAATCAAACAAAGTAGTACACATGCTCCACTAATCGTTGTCCCCAAAGTCGATATATATCAATAGTCATCTACAAAACAATAGTATCCACAGTACGTATAAATATGAATATTGTGAACTATAGATGGATGATCGACATATACAAATACAGATGATGCATACGTTATTTCAGTAATAGTTCTACCGAACTTTATATTATTCTAACAAGAAAAGATGACAAACAGAAAGAGATATGCACTTTCAAACGTCTAGGATGCAATAAGTCCTTTCCCTTTTCCAGGCTAGTACGCATGCACCAGAGATATATATATATATATATATATATATATATATATTTATAGACACACACACATACGTGTATATACAGTTAAGACTTTGATATCTTTTGGTCGATTATACAGCGCAAGAAAAATTAATGCTCCTATTTGGCGCACTTTAGCTAGGTTTCTCTCAGAGGATGATGATCGATCCGTATGTATTAAACCTCTGTCAAATCAAAATCTGTTTTGGTCGATCTAAAAGAAACACTAATTTAAATGCCTTCTATACTATAAACCCTAGGAAGAAAGTCCTTAACTGAAGGAATTCAATAGACTTCAGAAAAAGAAGAACGAAATGAGCTTTAAATGAAGAGGAAAGGAACCTAACCTAGCAAAAGTAGGTATATAGTACACGTGACTGCATGGGTTTTTAAGTAATCTCAAATTAAAAAAATGAAGAACATAAATTAATAAACTTGCAATTGGTCATACTAGGCATACATTTTTTTTGTTTTTTTTTTATTACATCAACAACTAGTCATCAACTTACCACCTCCCAAATCTCAACTCTATCCCGTGGCCAGCAGATTTGATGGATCATTTGGGTTCGTACGTCTGCGGTGCAGTGGATTAGTCCGGCTTTGCTTGACTTTCGCCGCAATATCGGTGCAGGTGTCCTGACGCTAGAATACCACTGCATGGGTGTGTGAGTTACTAACAACTAACCCGATCAAAAAAGAAAAAGAAAAAACTTACCACCTCCCATTTACAAAGCATAATTGATAGTGATTATTGCTTCAGGGTTCTGCATTTGCCATTTTAGTAAAATTCGTTATCTGGGAAGCACTGACATTTTAAGAAATAGTTTTGCTAATTGGTTCTTTCAGCGATTAATTGGTATGGAAGTTAATGAACAAATTAAGGATAGCTAATTAAAATTAAACGCGCTAATTAGGCTTGCAATAATCCTTACGCAGCTATTCCAATTAAAATATGGCAATTATTTACCTAATTAAGGTTGCCATTTCTTACTAAGCAACGAAAGAAGCTAGTTAATTCTAGAATTTTCAAAGACTATATATTGTGGCCAATTCATTCTACACTTGCGTAGTTATTGTCCCCAATCAAGTTTTATAGCAGCTGGCCGGCATCTATACCTAAATAAACGAAAATGAAGATGAAGATCGATGATGATGATAATGACCCTAAGCCAGTTTTTTTTTTTTTTTTTTTTAAATCAAAACTTAAGCTCTCTCATTTTCTTTTTCTTTATAAATTCGACAACCTTAACACATCAAAAAATCGATGGATAATGTGATATAGCTTACAGTTTAGTCACCTCTTTTTTTTGTTCTTTTTTTTTTCGGTGGATCTAGGGTGAACATTTCACACTAGAAATCGGCAACTGCTTGATACCAGACCACTGGCTTTCAATTTGGCGTTAAACCGAGTACATTGATATTGCCGGATTTGGGAGGCAATGGAATGACCGATGTCAGTTAGGTTTTGTAAACGGGTGAAACCTAGCTGCCAATTCCGAACAAAGCATTGAACCGACAACACCGACTTCACCGTTGGGTGTAATAGAATTTAACGTTCAAATCTCTCCTTTGATTTAAGTTGCCACATATATAATATTACTAGTGACTTTTCTAAATCTCTCAATTTTGACATTTCTATTATCACATATTTAATTTAAAACGTGACGATATTTAAGTGTAATTACGCACCATCTTAAGTATGGTATTAGATTAAGATAATGATGATAACTACTCTAACAGTCTAACTTGAACAACAAAAGTTGGTAACTTGTTGTGTCAATCCCCACATGATGTGCTTAAAAAGTAGCTTGTAATTGTGTCAATCCAACAGAATTTAATCGCGCCATAATGTTAAGTTCTAAGCAAATTTTGGGCAAATATGATTTAAACTTCTTAAGTGTGAATTGCCACGGGTATATACATTATGTCACGCTGAATAGGAAGCATACAAACTGTTATAGACCTCTGATCAGGTTCATGTAAAGACGATAGTCCAGTTGTGCCAATTGGTAAAGCAAAAGCAATATGATTGCAACATTGTATAAAACGTATATGTACAAAACAACAATAATACAATGTATATATGAAACCGTTTTGTACACATTAAACGTAACAGCTACTTGAGCCAGTTAAAGCCTATCTCAGAAATGCATTACTCGCTTGGTTTTTATTGCTCAAATGATCTAGCTATGTCACTTGCTTCACGTAATCTATCTAATGGCTCATGTTTCAACCCATTTCAGTTGACTCACCAACCCAATTCACCAAAAATGCTTTCACCAGATTCCTCCGATCTGACCCGAAGACACGCTTAGTCAGGGCTAGGGTTTAGAGTTTAGGGTTTATCGAGGTTTAGTAGGGTTGTTCAATCAGCCAGTTGTAGGCTATACCGGAGATGTGCATTACTTGTCTTGGTTTTGTTGCTCAAGTTCTCAATCATTTGCTTCACTAGGCAACCTAATATTTCTAACTCACCAAATGTAATCCTGTGTTTTAAACCGAACCCGATTATACATAGAAGCTGGGAAAAGAAAGCTCGTAGTCATAAATAGTGGAAGATCAGCTTATTCACAGCTAGCTCAATTAATTGTTGCCCACGAAACACCCATTTCACACATACAGTTAATTCTTTCTCAGAGACCCATTTCTTTCTTGTTTTTTTCTCCCCCTTTTCCCTTTCCTAGCCGTATATATATGAGCAGAATGCAGGAAATTAAGACAAGCTCTCTGAGGTTTTGAAGTGTGCCCTCAAAAGCCCCGCAAATTCTCAGTAGTTAAAGAGCTTCATTAATTCATTTCAGGCCAACAATGGCAGCCCCTGATCCTCATACCCTGGCCTCTGTTTTTGGCATGCTAGGTACCGCTTTAGCATAACTTAAGCCTAGATAGCTTATATGTAATTCAATTCTCTCTTTAATTTATTAATGTCTCTCTGTTTTTCTCCTCTAATCTCTCTCTGTTTTCCTCTGTTTCTCTTTTTTTTGTTTTTTTCCTACAGGTACCCTCGTCTCTTTCCTCGTCTTGCTAGCCCCACTGTAATGTCTCCCTCTCTCTCCGTCTGGCTCTCACTTATTCATGCATGTATCATCTTATATCAACTTTGTTCGTCCTAATTTCCGCTTTTTGTTCGTGTGTTTCGCAGACCGACATTTTATAGGATTTACAAGAGAAAATCAGCAGACGGGTTCCAATCTTTACCTTATTCAGTGGCCTTGTTTAGTGCCATGTTAATGTTCTACTATGCTTACATCAAAGAAAATGCTTATTTGCTCTTGGGAATCAATTCCTTTGGCTCCATCATAGAAATTATATACCTTATAGTTTACATGATTTACGCACCATCAACATCCAGGGTACTTAGTTATAACCCTCTCTTCTCTAGATTATATGTTCTCTCTGCTTATGTGAATATTGTACTTGGTTTTAATTCATAAACTATTTCTGGGCTTCTACAGATTTTCACGGCAAAGCTGCTAGTACTGTTTAACTTTTTGGCTTATGGGCTGATCGTGGGAGTTTCATACCAAATCCCAAATCCTCTTCTGCGGCTTAAACTCGTTGGATGGATCAATGTCGTCTTCTCTGTCTGTGTATTTGCTGCCCCTCTTAGTATTTTGGTATATAATCAAACCCTTTTTAATTATATAGCTACCAAATTATAAATTTAATTATTCCTCCTAATTATGATTTATAAATTCCTTTCATTTTCTCAGAGACTGGTTATTAGAACAAAGAGTGTGGAATACATGTCATTCCCTCTGTCGTTCTGCTTAACCATTTGTGCTGTCATGTGGTTCTTCTATGGCCTTTTGATCAAGGATTTATTTGTAGCGGTACGATATTCCTTAATCCTAGAATATAAGCACTAGCATGCATGAAAATACCCTATTATGTACATAACTTGCTTAATCATTCATGTTCTTCTATGGCCTTTTGATCAAGGATTTATTTGTAGCGGTATGATATTCCTTAATCCTAGAATATAAGGACTAGCATGCATGAAAATACCCTATTAAAACTTGCTTAATCATTCATGTTTTTGCAGGCGCCAAATATCTTAGGGTTTACATTTGGGATGGCTCAGATGATTTTGTTCCTGGTTTACAAGAACACCAAGGGACCCATCTTACCAGAATTCAAACTAAACGAGATGCCAAACAGAGTTGCTGCAGCAAATCATGAAATGACAGTAGCATGCGAAAGTACTGCTCAAACTGAGCTGAAAACAAGGGAGGGGGAGAATAAGACTAGTTGTGAAGCTGATGATGATCATGAGAATCAATCACAGACCACTGAGACCAGTACTATTACTAACGATAGAGAGACAAGTCCTGAATCAATTGTATAACGGCGTGGCACAAACCCAGAAGGCAATTCCTTCTGCCGAGCTGAATCAAGAACCGGTTCGGATTTTGGATGAGCTGAATGGATCGACCGATAGAGATGAACCATTGAGCCACATGAGTCGTCGTATGAATACTCACTGCTGCCTAAAGGATAGAGCAAAGCTAGCACAGCTACTGTTCTCCCACCTAGCTAGGTCTAGTACGCTCTTGATTTGGTTTTCTTTTTCTTTCTCTTTCTAGTGAATACCATTATTGGCCTATTCTTCCATGTGCATGGGGTTTCTTAACTAAAATTATTACAGACTGCAATTAGAAATAGAAAGGAGAAGATCTAGTCTAATTTTCCTCGTGACACAAACTAGTGCATGCAAACTCAGGTATTTCTGTATTAGGGTACGTTATAAATACGTATGCATATGAAACAGTGGGCATTTATATCCTAACAAAAACTTACGCTGGTAATGATCAGGTGATCAACGCTTAAAGTAGCAGTTAGACATCTTTAAGCAATCGGAAGTGGATAAGAATAATACTTCAAGGGGTGAACCTGCTTACTCACCTCTCCCTAACTAGCCACTCATATCGTGACACATGTATTATTATTCAAAAAGATTACCCACGCCATTTTCCAAACAGAGGAGTCTGGGATTATTCTTGATTGTTATCACTTCATGAATTTGAGAATCTTAGGTCTTTGGTGTTGGCAAATAAAAGATCTGGAATTGCATGTTTTTTTTTTCTTTTTCAATTATTGATTGCTATTAATTCCAAATTAGAGAATTTGAGGATCAACGAGTTAAATAATTTGGTGTTGAGCCTACAATCGATTCATTGATGCAAGTGGCTAGGGTTGTAACTTGAGATTGATTATGCAGAGTGCATAGGAATTGAGCAAAGGCTGTGAGTTAAGATTCTCAACTTCGTTGAGTTTTTTCTTTTTAAATTATTGATTGCTATTAACAATTAAAGTTAAGGTATTTTTTATTAATAACTAGAAACTACTCACTATGGGTGCTTATCAGTGGGTGGTTGCCACTGTAGAAGTGGGTAGTTAATTTCTGAAAAATAATATATATATTTTTTAATTATTCATTTAAATTTTGACTTTTTAATCTGTGTTAGATAGATATATAAAATCATTTAATATTTTGAGGGTATAAAAGTTTAAAAAAAATATAGTTTGGTTAACAAAGTCTCTTCTCTTAATAATAGTATAAAGTGTTTTTAAATGTATCAAGCAGAAATCTAACTACACTCAGCAACTTATTTAAATTAAAAATATATAAATAAGTTCTACTAATTTTCCCATCATGCCCCCACCTCTATACATTTACCCAGAAATATATAAATAAATTCTACTAATTTTCACCATCACCGAAGTCCAGTGCAATTTCAGAGTTTACTTTCTCAATGATCAAGTTCTGTAATTAAAAGGTCGGTAGCCAAACCTACCTTTATTTAGCTTAGTATTCTTGTCATCACCGTTAAAAGGAAAAGAAAAAAAAGGTTGTTTTTTTCTGGGAAGAGAAATACTCTTGGTTAGTTTCTTCTTCTCTCTGGAATCTTCTTGGTTTTGGATACAGAGACAACAACAAATCAATTTCATGAGATGAAGGCTTATTAAATAGGAGTGAAACAAGCGCATTGCAGAAAAATTGATTCGCACCTTTGTTAACTCTTGAAAGAAGTTCTTTTGCTTTAACTGAAAATCAGTTGAACCAAAAACTCAAGTATGTTTGCAAGCAATTAGCATTGTAGAATTGCTCCAGTTAGGCAGTTACCCATTCCTACCAGAACATGTATGATTCTGGGTTTCTAACTGATGAGAAGAGAAAGGGAAGAAGATGATGCTGGACTGCTGGGCATGTTTTTGTGACATTGTTTTGTAGAACTAGGGTATTTTGGAAAATTTAACTGGGTTTAACTAAATATTGTGGGATATAAATAATTAGCTGTGTATACTTAGAATTTTGCTTAGTACAATGAGAAAGACCCATAGTTTTGATACATGTGTTATAAACTTACAACATGGTGGATAGATGAAGAAGGGTGAATGAGCAATTGAGCAGGTTCACCTAGAGAGTGAACCCAAAAATTATCTAGTGGGTAGTGAGTGAAACTCCTAAATAAGTTTCATACCAAAACTTACAGCTACCTTTTCTTACTGACCCCAAAATATAATTTACTTCTCTATATGGTCATGTTAGTGATCGAGTTGGTTTAATGGAAGCAACTATTAGGAGCATAATCAAGTCGACGGGATCAGATTCAATTCTAGTATGATCTATCTTAGTAAACACTAAACAACGACTAAACACCTTAATGGAATGACTCATTCTTATCCCCCATTCCTTCTCCCCTCCAATGATTTCTTCTCCAGACTTTCCCATTTCAACAGTAAGCATTCGCATGTTTACTCATTATTAATTAGAAACCAAAAGAAAGATCTGTTTAATTACTCGCATTTGAAGGCAGGTTTGGTAGGTACAATAATTGATTCATAATCAACTATTTTCCATACGAAGTCTCATTCTCACCTTTCTTTCATAGAATTTAATTCGTCCGAATTGATACAGATTAAACAAAGTAACAGATTTGACATTTTTATATTTCTTTAATTTGTAAGTAAACGCGCATCTACATAACATAAGCATAGCTCTGCTAACAATTTCCAATAAATATCTATACCGTGGACTATATTTGTCAGTTACCCTCGAGCTCGACTCCTTGGGATTCCCCCACTCCCGTGAGAGACATAATGATTCGTGAACATGCAAATTCATGTAATGGGTACATCATAAACGTGCATTTGAAACAGCGCAGTCCTAGCCGGAAAAATAGTTTGAGCAGTCAGATTTGTTACAAACGACATCTTTCATGGCTCGGAAACAAAATGAGAATGAACGGTCGAGAACGACCACCTCCGCTCAACTGGGGACGGTCGACCTCCTTGTCCAATAGAATTGCGACACCGAGTTACTTTCTAAAGTTTTGTACTCAGAAGCTGTCAGGATTTCAACACGTGGTTGGGCCCTCCGTTGCCAATTTTGCATGACTACGCGTACGAGGACGATGAGTCATCATCACGCGGTCCTTCACTCCTTTGTAGTGCGCCCCCCACCTTGTTACAGTCCGCCACATAACAGTTTCCGATTCTATTATCTCTATACAATTTCAAAATAGCTCGAAAATCGAAAGATTTTTTTCCAAAACAGTGTTGCGAATCCATTGCGATGTATAGTTTTTTGCCACTGTCTCGGAGATAGAATTGGACAAATGATGAAATTAAGTAGTTTCTGAAATGTTCAGAAACCATAAAATTAATCACAACAAATTAAGATAATTTTTCTTTGTAAAAATAAAAAATTGTATGCTCCAAATTTTGTAAAATATTTTTAACTATAACATTTGTCGCTAAAATATTAAAATACCACATATCTTAGAGTTCTAACTCTGATATGATTATCTGATGGCTTTGTTGCACACCATGGATCTATAATCTTAATCAAGATTTGATTTTTATTTTTATTTACTTAGGTCACAACCTAGCTTACCCTGGCCTTAAAGATCAATTTATTAACTAAAATATGTATGTAATACATTCATCAAAAATGTTATAATGTTCCTAAATATTTATCATAAGGATTAGTAACATACAAATGCATGACTTGGGGGTTAATTTTCAGATATGGGATGGATCATGAACCAGGAAGCATAATGGGAACATTTCAGATATTTGCGGCTGATTTCTAGTACATACCGAATCATTAACTACAGAAGATGAAAAGACGTTAAGGAATAAAAAATTACTAGAGCAGCCACCAAAAACTACTGTTTTTGAGCGCCTCTTTTGTTGTTGGAAGGCCTCCACGTACCCTCTGTTAATATATTCTTGATCTTATTCCTGGTTTTACTGGGAGTATTAGGTCGGTCGACACTCGAGCCCACCCCTTGGATACTCCTACGTGCGTACTCGGCCCTCTTCAATTATTAGTTAAACTTTAGTGGAGCTATCCTTCTCTACTGCTCCAGGTGAATGATTTCACAAATAATATCAGTGCATGATTGATCGAGCTGGGCTAAAGATCAAGCTCAATCATGCATATATATACATGCACTAGATTGATGCAAGAATAAACAGACGAGCTCAACTTACTGGGGCTCTGTGTCTTGGTGCTTTCCGTAGCTCAAATCCCCAGCTCTCTCTCAGTCACTAAAGAGCTAGCTTTTCTTCACTTCACACCAAGAATGGCACCCCTTAATCTTCATCTTATGGCCTCTATATTTGGAATTCTGGGTACTTATCGATCTCTTTTAAGAAGCTAGCCAGTATCATCTCCTAGCTCTCACCAAAACTTAACAATTATTAACTGTTTTATTAAAACCTCTTTTTTCAGCTCTCTAAAGTCTCTGTTTGCAATTTCTATAGGTACCGTCGGCTCGTTCCTCGTTTACCTAGCTCCAATGTAATCTCTCTCTCTCTCTCTCTCTCTGCGATCTTCATGCATATGGGATTTCATGTGATTTCACTGACTGATATTGTTTCCTTTTTGTGCAGACCAACATTTTATTGGATTTTCAAGAAAAAATCAACATATGGATTCCCATCTCTACCCTACTCAGTGGCATTGTTTAGCGCCATGTTGACGCTCTACTATGCCTTCATCAAGACAAATTCTATGATTATCATCGCGATCAATTCCCTTGGCATCTTAATTGAAACCGGGTACCTTGTATTGTTCATGATTTATGCACCACCAAAATCCAGGGTACTAATTAAACTCTCATTGTCTTCTCCCTTTCCTGTTTCTTTTGTAATTAATTTGTATACTTTCACTTGTATATGTTAAGAACGAAGAAGATTAATTAAATTAAAACTTCCTTTTGGTTTTGCAGATCTTCACAGCAAAGTTTCTTGCCATCTTTAATGTTTTGGGTTTTGGTTTGATCGTATTGTGTACATGCCTAATCCCAAATGATTTTCTGCGGTTGAAAATTGTTGGGTGGGTTACTATCGTGTTTAATGTTGGTGTATTTGCTGCTCCTCTTACTATTATGGTACGTAATATAATTTCTTAACCTCATTTTATTTAATCTTTACTGTTTATAATTATAACGTACTCCACCTAATAGTAACTAATATTGATGTTCAACTCCTTTTACCCTTACTTTTTCAGAAACACGTTATCAAAACAAAGAGTTGCGAGTTCATGTCCTTCTCTTTGTCATTAAGCTTAACCCTATGTGCTGTCCTGTGGTTCTTCTATGGCCTTCTAATAAGAGATTTATTCATAGCGGTACGATTTCTATCTTCCCTTTTCCCTTTACCTCTTATAGATCCACTAACTTATAATATATAATAAAGCTGATGACTTGTTGCTTTCTTTCCTGTTTGGTACATACAGGCACCAAACGTGTTAGGGTTTATATTCGGGATTGTGCAGATGATGATGTTCTACATCTACCGGAAGAGCACAAAGAAAGCTGGTTTACCGATAGATAGTCAAAATGATCAGACACTAAGCACTAACAGGCGGGTTGCTGTTCCGGAAAATGCTGACATGGGAGTAGCAATGACAATAATTGACATTAGTACTCAAATTCAGCTGAAAGCAGGGGACGCAAAGAAGAGTTCTGAAACTGATGATCATGAGAATCAATTACCAAAGCAGGAGCGGCCGGAAGACAAGGGGTCGCCTACCACCGGTCTCACACTCAGAAGGGCCTCAATATAAATATCTATAGTTCTGAACTATTCAATCGACAGGCCTCAGCCAAAAGCAAAAAACAGAAAAGGACGTCTCCTAAACGATGCAAGTTTTTTAAGCGGCTATGCTCATCTAGCTAGTGTAGTGACATAAGTATTTCACTTTTAAGTGAAAGATGTAGAATTTAGTGTTTTCTATTGTTATAAATCGAATATATTTATGTGGATGCGCTACAACCATTGCAATTGTGTTGAGTATGTAATTGTTGCAATTGTGTTGAGTATGTAACTGTAATTTCATTGTATGAAATACATAATTAGTGTATGTTTCCTATTTTATTACCCATTGTAATAATCTAAATAGGAATTTCATCCCAATGAAATAATATATGTACTCAACTCTTCCGTATTCTTTTATCTCTTTTCTTCTCTCTATTCCCTCCATTTCATAAAATTTTCTTTTGATTCAAGAGTCACAGTTCAACCTAATTACTACAGCCAGTGTTTTTTATATTTAGGCCCTGTGTAAGTATTAAATAGTAAAATAAAATAAACGATTGACCTACTTTTGATCTCATCTAAAAGTTCTATATAGTAAAATTGTTGCTGACTTGCAGATACTAAAATAATGAGGCTTGTTCTAATCTCGTTGTTGTACAATTCAGTAGGACCAAAAACTTTATCATGGGACATTGACCAAAGTAAAGCAATCAAGACACAATAATGAATTTCAATTATTACATATTTTTATCAAGTAATGTTTGATAAGAGTGCATTCCTGTAATGCTAACTCCACTTATTTATCCATTAAAACCAACCTACACGTTTGATGTCATTTACTTTATAATTTTACGATTGTGAACCTAAATGTTCTAAGATATAGTGAATGACTTATCATCAAATGCATCTTTTGGGGTACCTACAACTTCACATCTTTTGGTACATGTACCACTAATAATCACTTCCTTTGTTAAAAAATTTCATAATTCATTCGCCAAAAGTGTTACTCTTTTTAATGTTTTTCTTAACCATTTATAACACTTTAACCATTACTTTGAGCGTGAATTGCAAATTTCTTACACTGGATATGAAATCAGTATGGAATCAGTCATTAGGAATCTCCTCGTCCAAACAGTGCCAATTTCTGGTGGAGAGGCGTGCTACTTTTAATACTTTCTAAAAAGAAGAAAAGACGTTAAAATCAATTTTTACTGTTAACCCCGGGCAAAGCTAGTCCAATAGCAAACCAATAAGGCAATAATGAGTGTTTTGATTTCCACTTTCGTTGTTGGAGGGCCTCCACGGCTCCACCCTTTTGCATGGGATGTTTTTGACTCACTTCGATCCGATTCGTTTTAATGGATTTTTACATTGGTCAATACTAGCCCACCCCTTCGGGAACTCCTAGCTGTGCTCTCTGCCCTATTCAGTAATTAGCTAATTTAGCAAAAAAGCAAACTTATAGTGGAGCTTACCAGCTAACTCTCTACTGCTCTGAGTGATTGCGAAGATAACAGTTTAATATGTAATGCCGGCCATCAGTGCATGTATGATCGAGCTGGGATATTTCTTACTGAATGTATAAATGACTCGATAGATGCAATAATCTACATCGACAAGCTCAACCCAAGTCTTTGTTTGATACTTTTCCCTAAACCCCCAGCACTCTCAGTATAACTAGAGAGCAGAGCAGAGCAGAGCTTCACACCAATAATGGGAGCCCTTGATCTTGATCTTATGGCTTCTGTGTTTGGAATTATGGGTACTCGTCTTTCTTACAACTCTGGCTAGCTACTTCATATAGCTAGACCAAAACTTTATTAATTATATCTTCTCTGTTTTATTTCAGCTCTCTAACGATATACTCTCTGTTTTCTCCCTGTTTCTTAAATTTCTATAGGTACCATCGTCGCGTTCCTCGTTTACCTAGCCCCACTGTAACCTCTCTCTCTCTCTCTCTCTCTCTCTCTCTCTCTCTCTCTCTCTCTCTCTCTCTCTCTCTCTCTTCTCGCTGATCTTCATATTTCATGTCATATTCTTCATGCATAATGGTATTTGTTTTTATTTTATTCTTTTTGCAGACCAACATTTTATTGGATTTTCAAGAAAAAATCAACACAAGGATTCCCATCTATACCCTATTCAGTGGCATTGTTTAGCGCCATGTTGACACTCTACTATGCCTTCGTCAAGACAAACTGTTTAATGCTCATCACGATCAATTCCATTGGCTGCTTCATTGAAACCGTGTACCTTATTGTGTTCATGATATATGCAACACCAAAATCCAGGGTACTTAAATCACATTGTATTCTTCCGTTTCTGCTTATTTTTTATACTTGCACTATTTTTTTTTAAAAGTACGTGCAGACTAAACTAAAAATTTGCTTTCCATTTTGCAGACTTTTACAACAAAGCTGCTTATTCTGTTTAATATCTTGGGTTATGGTTTGATGTTATTGTGTACAAGCCTAGTCCCAAATGTTCTTCTGCGGTTGAAAGTTGTTGGGTGGATTACTATTGTGTTCAATGTCTGTGTGTTTGCTGCTCCTCTTACAATTATGGTAAAATTAATATAACATCTAACCATGATTTAATTATATAGGGAAGAGATAGACTCTAGTGAGGACTTTCAAATCAACGGTTGGATGAGTGGTCTTAATTTTAGTTGAAATATAATTCTGTAACACATATATCACCAATAGTTGATTTAAAAGTCATCATAAAGTCCTCATTTAAAAGTCTTTATTAGAGCCTCACCCATATTATATGTACACACACACCCACACACATACACACACACACGACCAGTGAGATATCTATTTTTTTGCCTATTTTAAAGGATCACTTATTAGACCAACTTTTCGATCACATATTCACATCTCAATCATTCAATTTTTAGATTTATATGAGTAGATTACTTCTGCAAATATTCAGTCAAATAAAATAATCGTTAAGTCATTCATAACTGTGGTTTACAATTATAAATATGAACGGTTCAGGTTTGGCAGATTCGGTTCGTCCATTGATTTAATCTAGTTTAATACCTTAACAATTATCAATTTGGCTGAAAATTTACATAAGTGATCTATACATTATGACCTAAAAAACTAAACGGTCGAGATGTTGAAATGAGATCGAAAAGTGGATCTCATAAGAAATCCCTTAAAATGACCCCAAAAAAAAATTCATTAATGGAAGGATATATATATATATATATATATATATATATATATATATATATATATATATAAGAGATATCAACTGTTTTTAACTCCAGCTGGTAAGAATTAATATTGATATATTGAATTCCTTTTACCCTTACTTTTTCAGAGGCAGGTTATTAAAACAAAGAGTGTGGAGTACATGTCATTCCCTTTGTCATTGAGCTTAACCCTGTGTGCTGTCATGTGGTTCTTCTATGGCCTTTTAATAAGAGATTTATTCATAGCGGTACAATTTTCTTTCTTTCCTGCTTAATTTGTTCACCTCTTATACAGATCCACTGACATGTTCTTTATGCTGATGATGCTGATAACTGTGCTGCTTTGTTTCATCTATGTTATGTATAGGCACCAAACGTGTTAGGGTTTGCGTTCGGAATTGTTCAGATGATTATGATCCTCCTCTACAGGAAGAAAACCAAGATGGCTGCCTTACCGGAACTCAGTGTAAGTAATCAGATACCAAGCACAACTAGAGTTCCTGCTCCACTAAATGATGACATGACATTAGCAATTGTCATTAATTCTCGAACGAAAGCTGGGGACGCAAAGAAGAGATCTGAAACTGATGATAATGATGATGATGATCAGAATCCATTGGAGGGCCGGCCCAAAGGCAAGGCGACCTTGGCCGCTGCCTACGGCGTCATCTTGAGAAGGGGCTCAATTTAAATAAGTACGTCCTGTATAAGAGGTACTTAATCATGAACTTTTCAATTCCAAAAATATGAAATAAGAGGTACGAAAAGGCCTCAGCCTAAAGTAAAGAACTGGAAAGGACCTCTTCGATACAATACATGCTCCCAAAAGCCTTTTTTTAACGCTGTGGATTCTGTAATTGGTGAAGAGATTAAATTGTGGATTCTGTAATTGGTGGATGCAAACTATTTAGGTACCAAGTACATTTTAAACACGCATACAGATGTAATGTTAAGAATATGTAATGAGGGTATTTTCGTAATATCATTAGAATTATATAAGGATGTGTTACTGTATTTTTCATTTCATACAATTCCCTTAATCAAAATGTATTCCTTTGCAGACAATCTCTCGTCTCTCCCTTCTCGTTCTTCTTCCTTTGTCCTTTTTTATCAATAAACCATGGATGTTATCATGGTATCAGAGCGTCTAGGGCTCGCGCCATTGATCCTGGAGCCCTAGTTCCTCTTTGTTTTGCTCGCGCCATCAATGTCTATCCCCTAACCCTCAAATTCGATATCACCTGCATGCATCTTAAGGCTTCTGCAATGGATTCTCGCTCAAAGCTTGATCAAGATCTCATTATTATATTCATTATCTATGATTTCCAAGTGTCATGGTTGCTCCAGTTTACTTCGTCGATGATTCCGTAATTGCTTTCTTCACTCATCGGTCACCGTGGATTTGCCTTTTCACTCTGTTGAATCAAGATTGCTTCGATTATTCACTCGAAAATGCAGATTCACTCTCTCATCTCATGGAGAGAGAGTGTCTATATATTGATAGCCTAGACTTGCAAATTCTTCAATTGTCATTTGGTGATATAAGGATGTGTTCTTCTGATATATGATCTTGATGATTATGGATTCCTTCATCTGCCTGCATTCTTTCCGCATTGTACTGCCTAAGTGCTGAATCTTTTGATGACCATAAGGTTGGTTGCTGTTGTTTAGTGTTTTCCACCCACTAACAAATTAAACAAGACCTTGGAGATGTATAACATAACTCTGGAGATGTCCAGTCCTCCGTATAACATAACCTTTAGAGTACAATATAACTCTTGGAGATGTCCTGTTCTCCGTATAACAAAACTTTGGAGATGTCTTGTTCTTCACTTCTCTAAAAGAAAATCTTGCAGTGAGTCAGAACCCAAATTCAGAAGTGGATGGAAACGTTATTGTGGAGAATCTTTGAAGTTTATGCAGTATATGATTGGGTGATACAGAAGAGTTGGAGTCAAAACTATATGATGTGAATAGAGCCATGTTGAAGAATTGTGGGTGCATGTTGTTTTCTTAGTCTTGTCTTCATTAGCTAAAGTGCCATTGAAGTTCTGAAGCTAAGGTGATAAAGGCCAGTTCCAAGATGCATTGCTATCAAAATCAGCAACTAGAGGGTTTGCTCAACTGGAGTGAAGAGGATGGGTGAACATGACCATGAAGTACCCTTCTACATGCATTCCAAACACATTTATAACTTGGACTTGATGAAGTACCAGGCTTTGAAGATGAGCCTTGGAGTGTTCACTGCATTCAGCAGTGTGGCTGTTCTGCTCTTACTTTTGATTCTGGATGTCAATAGCTACAGTGAAGCTTCATAATACATACTCTTGGTTGTTTGAAGTGCGACAGAAGCTACAGTACTAGTGTTCTACTTCTTCCTGCCCATTCGACAGTTGATATGTAAATGGAAGTTGATGTGTCAATGGATTCTCCAGTTTACTTATACAATTGACAGTTGTTAACAAGGCTGCTTGCAATCACCTGCTCTGCTACAGATCTTACTTCCTAACTTGGTATAGTTGTCATCTAATCCATTACTGTTGCTGTTGTGCATAATATTGCTATACCAGATCAGAGGAAGTCGATTTCCTTTCTCATTGAATCTTGGGTTATTATGTACCCAACCATATGCAGTTGTTACACAAGTAGAATGCATTATCAGATTTGAATGGGGATTGATGTGGATAGACTTCTGGACCCTAGCTTCTTCACCTTGAGGGGGGTTTTACCAAATGGTGTCAAGGAAGTTGTGGTTCCTGGTCCATTGCTTGGCACATACAGATATGGTTGCTGCATCCTTGTGTTCTCTGTCCTTGCTGCTAGAAGCAAGGCTGCTTGTGGTTTGACTATGCCTGAACCCTTTTGACTAATGATTCTACGAATGCAAAGAAGGGAAGAGAAAGAAAATTCAATGGTCTGGCTCTACAAGACGACATTGAAATCTGATGGTATTGCTGATCTATATCATGGATTCTATATATCATGTGTTGGTATCATTGTTTACCATGGTCTGTACTTTTGGACTGTATGATTCACTCAAGCTTGTGACTCTGGAAAAGTTCAGAGAAAGGGTCATGTGGGCAGTATTTTCTTGAAGGTCTTTACTCAGGTTATATACATCAGGACAAGCTCTGGGTGGTCACTGGGTTTAATATTGCTGTTCCAACCAATATGCTTAACCACAGAATAATTCCTCGCATATGGTTGAGAGGGATGTTGGAATATGTAACGAGGGTATAGAACCATATGAGGATCTGTTACTGTATTTTTCATTTCACACAATTAATCAAAATGTAGTCATTTGCAGACAATCGCTCTCCCTCTTCTTTCTCCCTTCTCCTTCTTCTTCCTTTGTCCTTTTTTTTTTTTTTATCAATAAACCATGGATGTTATCAATGAATCACCACTATGCGAAAGAGTCTCGTAACATTCACTGAATGCGGCGCAGTAACCAAAACTTCGTTGCAAGGGAAACTAAACCCCTCAAAAACCAGAGAGAATCGTGGAGCTAGAGTAGTGTTGTTATTTCGGACTGAGAATGGAATCACAAGGAACCATGGACTTTGATTGCAAAAACAAGAGTGAACACGATGTCCAGAAAATAAAATGATTCTCTACTTTATCTTTATATCGATCACGTACTCTTCGAGTTTTGAGGCTGTTCGATCTCTATTGCAAGCTAGAAAAAGAACGAGCACTGATTAATTAAACATAACTATGTATTATATAGGTGTGACAAGATTGCTACCATTATTTTGGATGCTTGATATCCTAGCAGACTTGTAGTTTAAGAAAGGTCTTGAGAAAAAGGTCTTGAGAAAAAGCAAAGACCTATTGAATTCAGAGGGCAAGTACTATTGAGTTTATGAAAGTAGTTTAGCAAGCAAAACTAATTTTGATCTTGTACCAATTAAGTTTATGAAGGTAGTTTTGGTACGTGCACTTGCTACCCAAACCACGTATGTGAAAGGTAGTTATGTACCTACCACTTAATTTGACCTAATTTGGACTTTCGTCCGTATACTTGTCCATATTTTTATCAGATGATATGAAAAGATGTTCGAAATAGACCCTTGAGCCACCATGAAAAGATGTTCGATATCAATTTTGACTTCTAATTAGCTTTTAGTCCACCCAGGAGCTTTAAAAATATATAAGCCCAAAAAAGGTAAATTGGTAATAGGGAAAACCAAGTCAATACATAGCAACCTTATTAATGGTAACTTTTCTGTTAAAACTGTTTATCACTCTCTATTTTTGAGCTTGGAACATCAACCATGGCTATAGAACTTTATTTGAAAGCTTCAAGTCTCTCATAAGGTGAAAACCATTTTATGGATCCTTGTGCATGATAGATTACTAACGAATGACGGTAGAGTTCGTAGAGGTTTGGCTACTGATACCCGTTGTCCAAGATGCGGCTTCCCACTTGAATCCTTGAACCATCTCTTCAAAGACTGCAATATTTCTATGAGGATTTGGCCTGCCCTCCATCCTACAAGTGAGTTCTCCTCATCTTATATTATTCCTTTCAATGATTGGTTGCTTATCAATTTAAAGTCCTCTATGAGAATGCAATATGAGGTTCCTTGGTGTTGCTATTTTGCTATGGGGCTTTGGTATATTTGGAAATGGAGGTGTAGCATCATCTTGGATCATACTTTTAAATTTCCAGTTTGGCCTAGTTTAATCATTCATCAGTCTACCAAAGATTATTTTGAAGCAAATATGATTACACATGCTAAACCTCCAAGACCAATGGCTCAGCTGTGTTGGCATTTCCGCCTAAGGATTGGCTTAAGTTAAATGTTGATGGTAGTTTACACAAAAATACTGGGATTATTTGTGTTGGAGGAGCCCTTCGAAATGATAAGGGGGAATTGATGAATGGGTTTTATGTCAAGTTGGGCATTGGTCAAATTGTTGAGGCTGAACTTTAGGGGCTTCTTAAAGGAATCGAAATGGCTTGGCAGAATGAGTGTAGACAATTGAAAATTGAAATGGATTCACTTGTTGCGGTTAAGTTGGTTCTCTCTCCCATTGCTCATCTTCATCCTCTTTATAATATTGTGGCAAGTTGTCAGGAACTCTTGAGTAGGGATTGGAATGTGTCCCTTACCCATGTTTACAGAGAATGTAATTCAGTGGCTGATTTGTTAGCAAATATTGGGCATGGTTATGAGCCTGGATGAAGATTCTTTAGCTCTCCTCCTACTGATGTTGTGCCTCTTCTGAAAACTGAACTATTGGGTTTGTCTAAACCAAGTTTAATTGTGTTTTAGGTTTTGTCCTTTGCCTTCCGGCTTCCTTGTAACCAAAAAAAGTTATTGCATTGGATGTTCTTGATTTGCTTCTAATTCTAAATCCTTTTGGCCCAGACTAGCTAGACCACTCCTTCGGAAACTTCTAGTTGGTACCTCTGCCTTCTCATCAGTTATTAGCTAGCTAGCAAACAGAAGCTTATAATGGAGCTTCCCAGCTCAAGTGTCCTCTAGTGATTTCACACATATTGGATGTTCATATTGTGTAATGCCATCATGCATGATCGAGCTCCCCATTTTCTTTACTTGTATATATAAGTTCACTCGATCAATGCAGGAACTCGGATAATTTAAAAACTTCTACTTGAGTCCTTGTGTTAAAGAGCTTTCCCTCAAAGCCTCAAACTCTCGGCCATCCATTTAAAAGGTTTAGAAACAAGGGATGGAAATATCAGACCAAAAAAAAAGGGATATTGAGCAAACCTTAATTGATGGCCAATACCATGTATTTATATTCAACTAAACACCGGTGATCACTACAAGTCGTTACAAAAGATAGAGTTGAACTCTATTAGATTTACATATACAATTGATAAGCATGATAATTATATAGATAAATGTTGCAACAGATTGCTCCCATCATGTTGATGGACATTAGAAGAAGGTGGGATAAAGTTAGGAGACTTGAGAGACAGAGTTGCCTTGCATGCATGCATACGTGAAGGGTGCAGAGATTCTTTTGGTCTATCACCATTTACGAGCAGAGCTGAGCTTTACATTCAAGAATGGCAGCCCTTGATCTTCATCTTATGGCCTCTGTGTTTGACATTCTGGGTAATGTATCTAGTATAGCTATCTAGATGTAGCTATCTTCTAGCTTTTACCAAATAAGCAAATCTTAAATAGTATTCTGTTTTACTAATGTTTCAATTCTCTAAATTAAAGTCTCTCTGTTTACCTCTGTTTCTAAAACTTCTATAGGTACCATCGTCGCCTTCCTCGTCTACCTTGCCCCGCTCTCTCTCTCTCTTTCTGATTTTCATGCATATGGGATTGACTAACTTTGTAATCTTTTGCAGACCGACATTTTATAGGATTTTCAAGACAAAATCAACACAAGGTTTCCAATCTATACCCTATTCAGTGGCATTGTTTAGCGCCATGTTAACGCTCTACTATGGCTTCCTCAAGACAAGTGGTTTGATTCTCATCGCGATCAATTCCATTGGCTGCTTCATCGAAACTGTGTACCTTGTAATGTACATGATTTATGCACCACCAAAAGCCAGGGTAGTCTTCCCTCTTTTCTGCTTCTTTTGTATACTTGCACTTATACAGTATAAACATAAAGTAAAAATTGAGTTTGGTTTTGTAGGTTTTCACAGAAAAGCTACTTGTTCTGTTTAATGTCTTGCCTTATGGTTTGATCTTATTGGGTACAAGCCAAATCCCAAATGTTCTTCTGCGGTTGAAAGTTGTTGGATGGATTAATGTTGTGTTCAATGTCTCTGTGTTTGCTGCTCCTCTTGGTATTATGGTAATTCCATTCATGCTTTACGTCTTAATTATTACCCCTTTTTGGTTGATCACATACTAAATAGTAAATACTTAATTATTAATTCCATTGACTCGTTTTTTCAGAGGCTGGTTATTAAAACGAAGTGTGTGGAATACATGTCATTCCCCTTGTCATTCTGCTTAACTCTTGGTGCTGTCATGTGGTTCTTCTATGGCCTTTTAATAAGGGATTTATTCATAGCGGTACAATTTCATTCTGTTATGCTTCCTTCACCTCTAACATAAACATCCACAAACAAATTTGTATGTGCTGATGAACTATGTTGCTTAATTCCTCTTGTGTTTACTTGTATAGGCACCAAACATCCTAGGGTTCGACTTTGGGATTGGGCAGATGTGTTATCTTAATGAGCAAACCAAGGATCAATTCACAAAGAACATAAACACAACCAAATGATCAACACAACATGAACTAGAATATATCAAGTGAAGATGCATCACCTGCTTCATGTACCACAGCCATTTCTTCACAGCAACAACAACAACAACACGCAACTATTCAACACAAGGCTTCGAGCTTCAACCTACAAGCTGCTACACGCAATAAAGCCTTCTACTCTTCTGTGTGTTTAACTCGTATCTATGGGGCAGGACTAAAATGTTTTGTTACACAGAGAATAGGGACTTCAAGCACCTATATATACAAGCTAGATAGGTCTTTATTAGAAATCCTAAATCATAGTCATGAAAAAATCACCTCAGTGAAAACACAAACGTGAACAAATCACTACAGCAAATCTTAATCGCAAACAAATCATCGCAGTGAATTCCCCGCAGTGATATTGTAAACTATCTCAAATTGAATACATGAAATTAAACTATCTGTGTAATACATTCTAGGAAAGTGAACAACAATCTTACTTGAACCGTTCGAGTTGGTTCTTCTCCTGATTCCACCTTTATTTTTCTCTTTCAGTTGATGGGACTATTTTAGATTGAGAAAACAACATGTGTATCAGCAGTGATCAAATCTGACATATATACAGTTAGCCATTCACGTCAGTTTCTTCCATCAAGAAACTGACAAACTATGTTAACTGTATTTTCAAATTGAACATCAGATAATACCTCATAATCGCATTTATTTGAATTTCATAATTCTAACAGATTATAAGTAGGACCAAATATGATTTAATATAGTCTCTATACTTATTTCAATGCTTGAACTCAAAAACCAGTCATACATATATCTACATTCAGCTTTATACAATGTCTTGTTCATTAGGATATCTAACAATCTCCCACAGAACTTGACATTGTTTAGAATCTAGGTACCTATATAACACAGTTTACTGAAGTGTGCACCTGAGTTCAATTCACATAAACAATCTGTTTCAAAATTCTTTTAGCTATATTTAACAACAATGAACCTAACGATGTCTTGGTGAATTAGTAAATCACCAGCATTCCAAGATCACATTGCAATAAATAAAACCACATGAATTCCCTCAAAACACAGTAGTAATATACGCCTAAACTTAAGTAATCATCTTCATAAAGGCATATATATAGTCCTACCAAAATTTCAATATAATATTGAAGACTGAAATCTATTTCATACTCAATATCATATGTCTGCAAATTTGCTGTGTCATTAACAACACATTGTAGTTTGTACAACTTGATTATGCAGCAAACGATAAATGAAATATATGAACACGAATGAACTACACTGCTTTATTCATTTTGAAAGAATAAAATCACAGTTCATTAAGTTTTAAGTACAAATGCTGTTAGTTCACTTCAGCATCTAGACTTTTCAAAACTCCCATAGTTTTGACATGTTCAACAAAGTTGGACACTGGCAAAGCTTTTGTTAAAGGATCTGCCAATTGATCCTTTGTACCAATCTTAACCACTTTTATTTCACCATCTTTGACACTTTCTCTAACAACAAAATACTTCACATCAATATTCTTGGATCCTGATGACCTTTTGTTGTTCTTTGAAAAGAACACTGCGGATGCATTATCGCAGTAAATAGTCATAGGTCTTTCAACAGATTCAATCAACTTCAACTGAGACACAAAATTCTTCAACCATAATACATGTCCAATTGCCTCAAAGATTGCTATATATTCTGCTTGAAATGTTGAAGTTGCTGTCAAACTTTGCTTTGCTGTTTTCCATGAGACTGCTCTTCCAGCTAAAACAAAAATGTAACCGGAAGTGGATTTCAGGTCAACCATATCAGATTTATATGATGCATCTGCATATGCTTTTATCTCAAATTCTTGACCTTCAATCTTCCTGTAAACCAGCATATAATCTCTGGTCCTCTTCAGATATCTCAACACCTTTTTCCCCCCAACCCAGTGTTCATGCCCTGGATTTGCTTGATACCTTGACAATACATTTACAACAAATGATATATCAGGTCTTGTGCATACCTGAGCATACATTAAGCTCCCTACCAATCTTGCATATGACACATTTTCCATATTTTTCTTTTGCAATGCATTACTTGGACATTGACCTTTATGGAATTTGTCTCCCTTAGACACATGTGCTTCTCCTTGTTTATAGCCTTGCATGCCAAATCTGTGAAGCACTTTATCAATATAATTTTTCTGAGACAATACCAAAACACAGTTTCTTCTGTCCCTTGTAATCTCTATACCATGCACATAGTGAGCCTCTCCCATATCCTTCATATCAAACTTATTTGAAAGAAAAATCTTTGTTTCTTTCAGCAAACACATATTACTACTAGCTAGTAGGATGTCATCAACATAAAGTATCAGAAATATAAAATTACTCCCACTAGTTTTCAGATAAATGCATTCATCCAACTTGTTCTCTAAGAAACCAAAATCAGTGATTACCTTATCAAACTTCATGTACCACTGTCTGGAGGCTTGTTTAAGTCCATATATAGACTTTCTCAGTTTGCATACTTTGTTTTCATCTTCCACAAACCCTTTAGGCTGTAACATGTAGATTTCTTCATTTAAATCCTCATTCAAGAATGTTGTCTTGACATCCATCTGATGTAGCTCTAAGTCAAAATGTGCCACTAGGGTCATGAGTACCCTGAAGGCATCCTTTGTTGAAACTGGTGAAAATGTCTCATTATAATCAACTCCCTCTTTTTGACTATAACCTTTTGCAACCAGCCTTGCCTTATATCTTTCAACATTCCCATCTGCATCCCTTTTGGTCTTGAAAACCCATTTACAACCTATAGGATTGCAAGTATCAGTTCTATCAACCAAAAACCATACCTTATTCTTTGCCATGCTTTGCAACTCATCTTCCATAGCCTGCTTCCATTTGACACTATTCACAGATTGCATTGCTTGTTTAACTGAAATAGGATCACTTTCTTCTCCTAAGTCAGGTTCTGCATTTATCTGATATATGTGATAATCATCAGGGATTGCTGACCTTCTTGTTATCCCAGACTTTCTCAAAGCTATAGGTTGTGCAATTTCAGGTTCTGCAACCACCACAGCAGCTTCTGCAATTTCTGCAACTTCTGCATTTTCAACTTGAACTGCACCACTAACTTCACCATTTTGTGCTTCTTGTCTTCCAATATCTATAACTTGATCATTGTGATCATGTTGTGCTTCATGTCCATTTTGTTCAGGCAATGGGAATAATTCCATTTCAGCAGCAACGCTATTATTTTTCATCTTCACCGCAGTAACCAGTTTCATCGCAGTAACCAGGATAAACAAACCAGTCTTCAAATCTATTATCTGATGAGTTTGCGTCCATGTCATCATCCACACTTTCTTGCTGATCAAGCATTTCATAAAAAAATGTGGCCCCTATGACATTCCACAATTCTAGTCCCTCTACCTGGACAGGAAAACTTGAACCCTTTTGATTTTTCAGAATAACCAATGAAGTAGGAACTCACTGTTTTAGAGTCAAGTTTACTAGCTTCTACATTATGCACTCTAGCTTCTGCATTGCATCCCCACACATGAAATTGGTTCAAGCTTGGTTTATAGCCACACCGTAACTCGAATGGAGTCTTTGAAACTGCTTTGCTTGGAGTTCTATTACAAATGTAGTTTGCAGTCTTCAATGCTTCTCCCCACAGAAATTTTGATAAACCAGATGTAATACCCGCAATTTCCATTTTAAATTCGAGTGATTGTATCGAATGATTATTATGCGATTTCACGATTTATGTTCGATAATCATTCATTTTTACAATTATCGAAGTTTCGAAACGTTTATTTTAACGAAAAGCTCGAAATACTCGGCTTGAGAAATCGACTTTTTCTACGTACGAAATTTGGAGAAACTTCCTTCATGAAAGTTGTAGAGCTCGTCGATACGAGTCCGTGCACGTGCGGAACACGAAGATCGGATTTTTTCTGAATTAGTTATCGAATTTCGAAGTTTTCCGAAACTTGTATATATAGAAAAATTTTAGAAACCCTAATTTTTTTTCTCTCTACCGGTTTCTTTTTTTTCCTTTTCTTTCTTCTTCTTCTTCTTCTTCCGTTTCTGGAAATCTGCTTCTCTCTCTCTCTCTTACAGACGAAATCGGCCGAAAGGGGAGGAAAACTTCTCCTTAATTGTTCTCCCTCCACAGACCACCTCTCGACCTCAAACCAAGTCTCAGGCGTTCATCTCGAGCTGCTCTAGCTCCCGGAGGCAGTCTCACACGGCGGCGCAGCATGTGGCGGCGGCGGCGAAGCCCGAACCGAAAACGTCCATTTTCGGTTCGATCTCGATATCTCGAGCTACACTCCATCATTTCACTTGATTCTTGTCTCATTGAGCTCGCCTCAACTTCCTCTACAAGCACCAAGAAGGACCGGAACTGGGTCGAACGTTTTCACGTTCGTCGGAGCTCGACCCGAACGGATCGAAATACCAAAACTTTCGATCAAGATATCTCGAGCTATACACGATCGTTTCTTGTGATTCCAAGCTTGTTGAGTTCGCAAGGAAGTTCTGAACAAGTTTCCAGAAGGGATCGGGGCCTGAGGTTGCAGTTTTCACGTCGGTTTTCAAGCTCACCGGTTTCTGCATTTTTCCAGCCGCCGACTGTAAATCGGTAATTTCGATGCCTTCCGTTCATTTTTAGGTCTTGTGCTAGTTATGAAAGTTGCTCAGAATGATGAAACGAATGGGACAAGCTCGGCCCCGACACCATTGGTGGTGGTCGGTGGCAGCTCTGTCCCTAACTCCGGCGGCCTTTTCCGGCCACCTCCGGAGGTCTAAAATTTGGTTTCTGTCCATTTTTTGATTCTATGTTTCGATACGATCATTTCGGCGTATTATACGCATTTTTCGGATATCGTATGAATTAGTTATGAATTTTGTGATTTCGATCGATTTCGGTCGTTAGATTTTTGATCTGTGAAATTATGACCGTTGGATGAACTTGTAAATTTGTTATGATGATCATATGACTGTCCCAGAGGCTTTGTGTGGTCATGGGCGAAGATCCGACCGTTGGATCTTCGTATATGTGAAAAACGGTAATTAGGGGAGCGTTTCGTGAGAAACCGCTCGTCGGATTTTAATGTAAATTAGAATCTGACCTTTAATTAGTGGTTAAATTATGAGTTGAAATTGTTGGCTAAATTCGAATCACATTTGATTAGGTGATTGACGGATTTTAATTGCGTGAGCTATTCGGCGTTAATTATAAATTATAATTTACAATTATATTGAAGACGCAGCGGGAGTTTCGAGGTGAGTAAACTCACGTGGTTCATATTACGAAACGAGCATTTTAATTTATTTATTTTTGGTAATTGTGTGAAAAATATTTGCGGATTAAATATTTGTTTTAAAATTTCATGGACTTGAATTATCACGGTCCATAGGTAAGTAAAATGAATTTTAACTATACAAATGAATTTCATAATTTTCTTGTGTGAACTATAGATGGTATTAGTGGTCATTCCTGAATGGATGATTACGTATATATATATTTACATGGAAAATATATATTGATGAGTGGATTGTTTGATTATGATATGATTGTGTTGAATTGATGAGTTGATTATATTACAATTGTGTAATTCCATAATAATATGATGTATCTTGGTTGGGATGATTGATGAGTATGTGATATTATATGTTGGGTTCATTTATGGGTTTAGGGTCAACGTAATGACCTGAGTAAGTAATCGGATGCTCTAATCCTAGTGTGGATGATGGGATACGATTGGTTGAGTATGTGGAATTATTGGACGTTCTAAATATGTGTATAGGTATACATATTGATGAAATACAATAATTGATAAATATGTCGGATGCCATAACCTAGGCCAGGTGACGGGCTACGATTCAGTTAGAGCTCTAGTCTGTCAAATACCGTATTTTTATAAATACGATGATGAGAGTTGTGGGGAAAGTTGTGAGTGGGGTTGTCTTGATATATTGAATTGGTGTTTGATTTAGATTGTTATTATTTGCATATGTGGAAATAATTGAGTGTTGCTGTGTGTGGAAATAAATGAGATTAAATTAAGCAACAGTTCATTCTTTTACTCATACAAGCTTTCATAAGCTTACCGGGTTTTGTGTTGTTGCAATCCCGGTACACTATTCAATGGTGTAGCGGATATTCCTGCAGGTCAGGATAACCAGGGAGGTGACCGGGCTGCTTAGGTGTTACAGCAGTCGTGTTATTTATTTAGTCGTGTTGTGTGTGTATGCTCATTTATAGCTTTACATTACGTTTGGATTTGAGTTGTAATAATTAACCGAGACTAAATTCGGTTTGATTTTATTTTGTGTGGTGAGTATGTTAAGAAAAGAAAAATTTTCAGGATGATTATTTTGTGTTGTAGTATATTCATGTTTCGGATTTTGAATTGTTATTCTAAATTCGGGGCGTGACACCAGACCTCAGAATCATGCTTCTAACCATGTTTATCAAGGTCCTATTCCTTCTTTCTGAAACTCCATTTTGCTGAGGATTGTATGGAGTTGTGTACTGTGCCACAATACCACATTCTTGCAGATACAGTGCAAATGGACCCTTGTGTTGTCCATTTTCTGAGTATTTTCCAAAATATTCACCTCCTCTATCAGACCTGACAACCTTAATGAGTCTACCAGTTTGTCTCTCAACCTCATTTTTAAAGATCTTGAAGGTATCCAAGGCTTGTGATTTTTCAGAAATTAAATAAAGATAACAGTATCTTGAAAAATTATCTATGAATGTGATAAAGTAACAATTATCACAAATTGTGCTGACTGGAAAAGGACCACAAATGTCAGTATGCACTAAGTCAAGTAAATGATCACTCCTTTTGGAACCTATTTTCCTAGAGTTAGTTATTTTTCCTTTTAAACAGTCAATGCAAGTCTCAAAATCTTCAAAATCTAAGGGTGGCAGAATTTCTTGTTTAACCAAATCCTTCAATCTTTCTTTCGAAATGTGGCCAAGTCTTTTATGCCACAAGAAGGAATCATGATTAAACTTCCTTTTAGCAGCAGGATTGTTAGACAACACAAAAATTTCTTTATTTTGACTTGACACAGATTCTGCACTAACACAGTTAACAAACCAATAACCATCTATTATTTTTGCTTCTCCAAAACACTTTGAATTATAATAGAATAACATAACTTTATTGTCACTAGAGAATTTGAAACCATTATTTGATACAAACTGAGAACCAGAAATCAAGTTCCTACTAATACTAGGAATACACACTACACCAATTTTAGAATCAGACAACACATATCACAAGACAACAAACATTTTAACTGTCGTCTAAATTAATCAGACGATAGCAAGAAATAATATGTCGTCTAATTTTTTGAATCCAACAACAGTTTTTTCTTGGCTCTTGTGCAATAGCATTTCTGATAATGGTTGGTTTTGTTGATGTTGTCTGAATGAATTAATTCAGACAACAGTTATTATGTGATGTTGTCAAAAGTTGATTAACACAATGGTAGATAAAAGATGTTGTCTGATTGTTTTTAATCACACAACAGTTATTACTTCTCCGTTGTGCCATGATTATTAATACAATAGTTGAAAAATATGTTGTCTGATTGTTTCGATTCACAAAACAGTTTTTTAATTGTCTATTATGCTACTCTCTTTTAAATAATGTACTGAAATTGATGTTCTCTGAGTTTTAGAGTTCAATATGCTGGTGCGCTGGTTAATTGACTCAACACTGGGCCAAAATTTTCCATTTTTCACTTCCCTCCAGTACACCAAATTTTACATTTCACGTGGAGTAGTATATAAAGGAAAGAACCCTAACCATTTCTTTTGTCTCCTTCTCTCTCTCTCCCTCCCCCCCCCCGTCCTTTCTTCTTATCAAATCAGGCAAACTGATAAGACAGTCAGGCGAAGATTTGGTCTGAATTAAGCTCCGCCGATGCCGGAGGATACCAGAATGGCCGGGAACAACTGGATAAATAGTTACCTAGAGGCGATTCTCGACGTCGGTCCCGGCCTCGTCGACGACGCTAAGTCGTCGTTGCTGCTTCGAGAGAAAGGTTACTTTAGTCTGACTCGCTGCTTGGTCGAGGATGGCATCACCGGCTTTGATGAGACCGATCTCCACCGCTCTTGGGTTCGCGTGAGTAGTAGTATTAGTGGTTTCGTTTTCATTTTCGTTCTCTCTGTATTTGGATTCTGGAAGATTCGATTTGCTGAGCTTGTTGTGGTGGTGGTGGTTTTTTGGTAATTCAGGCCGCGGCGACGAGAGTCAGCAGGTTGGAAAATCTGTGCTGGCGGATTTGTAACTTGGCCAGAAGAAGCAGGTCAGTTTTCTACTAAATTTTTTTATTTTTTTTTAGTTTTTTGAGATGTAGTGGTTTTTTTTTGTGTGATTTGGTAGATAGCTGGTAGTTTTTGCTTCAAATCAGAGTAGCGTGTGATCTAAAAATTGTTCATTTTTGTGTGGATGAGGTTAAAGCTTGATCTGTGTTCTTAGTTACTGTTAGAAATTGAATCGAATTGCTACTGATTTTGATAAAATACTGACGAACTTGTATAATGGTAATAATTTCGGTTAAATTTGAAAACAATGAGCATTAAGGATATGATCGTGCTACTTAAATCAGGATAATTGCACTCGTGTGGGAGAGTGCAATTATGACTTATTTATGTGAAAATAGACTTGGTTTAGTTTTGGTGAGTTTGCTTTATACATGTAGTACTGAAGGCTACTGTGAAAGAAGAGGGTGGAAATGATGTGTCTGACGCTGATTACGTTGGGAACACAGAGCAGGTAATTTTTGTGAACTTATATAGCTGTTGGAAATGATTTTTGTTGTTTTGTAGAACATGTAAAAGAATGGAATTTGGTTTTGGTAATGTTGCTGAGATTAGTTGTATCTGCTGAGGGTTTAGATATATGACTTGTAATTGTCCGCTGTGGTCCGGTTGGTGAATTAATTTTCCTTGGTCATTTACATTGTTGACGATATTTTACATGTGTGCTTAACTTCGTAATTGCTCGCTGCATATCTGTTCAGGCAATCAAGTACCTCTCAGCTGCAAGGTTTGGTGCAAATTTGCTTGGAAATGGAATGGTGTAGTCGTTTATAAATGCACGCACACTTGTCCGATTAGGTAGGTGATATATATTTCTTTGATAAGTAACATATATTTAATGAAGAAGTTCCAATGGGAAGCAAACATGTAAAAAGTGCAGTATAACATAAATAAAAAAATCTACTCTTCAAAACTTTTCTTGTCAGGTTGTTTTTTCAGTTAATTTCTTGATGACAACTATATATTTCTAAGAGCTTCATTTTCACAAATGTTTTTGGAGGCATTCGCTTCAATACAAAACTGGTATACAAACTTCAAGACAGAAGAATTTCAATTTATTTATTTTTAATCGAGATATTGAAGTGCCAAATTGAATTTCAATTCGTGTTTTTTTCATTCTTTTAAATTTATTCTATTAGTCATGAATTTCTTGTACCATTTTATTAGAGTGACTATTTTATCTCAAAAGTGGGTTAGCCTTCTTACTGTAATTTGTCTGTATATGCAATCAATTTTACTTGCATGCTTTTAAGTTATTTGTTATACTTGTCTCCAACTGTGTGTGATTCAAATTCATTTATAGCTTGATGACATATCATTTACTTGCATGCTTTTGATTTCGTCTGCCCCTTACAGCTTGATGACATAAAGAAAATGCAGTAGTATGTGTTCCCTTCTTAGTCAAATTGAGAGGTAAAACATATCTTTCTCCTCTCCTAATTGATATGATGTAATATAGCAATATTGTTGATTTTCTGCTATAGATCTTGTGATTGAAGACTGAATTTTCTAAAACTATTGTAATGTAGGTGCTTATTCGCATCAATTTTAGCTTGATGAGTATTAGAAAGACATGACATGTTCCTTTAGGCTTACCATAGAAACTTTTCCTTTTGCCAATTCAGTTTATCGGCCGTCAGCTCTATAACTGTTGTCTGATTTTGTCAATCAACAATACTTAAGCAAAGTAACTTGCATCTGTTTCTTCTAGAGTTCCCTCTTTTACAGGAATTAGATGTTAACCTTTTGTACTAAAGTGTGTCTACTTTGGTTTTTGTACCTTGTAGCTCCCTGCTGTAATTTTTTCAGGCTTAACTTGAGTAATCCCTCCCCTTGTATCTCTTATTCAAGATCAAATAATGCATTTGTTCAGGTAATGTTTCTTTCCAGACTTTTTTGTTGTTGCTTCTACAGCCTGCCTACCATGATTAATTATTGTATGCCTTAATATGCAGGTGACAACTCAAGCCACACATTAATCATCAAGGTAAATTGGTAGCCTTGAATTATGCTTTGAAAAAAGGCCACATAGTAGGCATCTTGGTCTTTTATTGTTTGACCTCCATGCCATATGAACCTGCACCAAACTTTAGCATCTCTTGCTCAGCTTCATTATATACATTTTGTGATCCTTCAAATCACCTGGAAACAAATGCTTTTATGAAAGTTGCATTTTGGGAATTTATTAGTTATGTGACTTATCTTTGTTAAGTAGAAATAACTATTTGGATGCTTAGTGGCAATACATAGGAGCTTATAGGTGCCATGCAGAGGTCATAATTTCAATTTAGTCTTTTTACAAGATATATATGAAGAAACTTCTGCTTTTGCTTGCAGACATTTATAATATATATGACGTTTTTTTCGAGCGTCCTTGAATGTTTTTCAAATGTCCTTAAATCCATTTTTTGTAGTATTGTGAGAAAGGTGCAAGTGTAACGGACTTTTGAGGAAACTAGTTGTATTTCTGAAGTAGTTTGTGGCAAAGAAATGTATAGTGCTGATGCAGTTGTCCTAGCTGTTGGAATCTCCACGCTTCAGAAACTTATTGAAAATAGGTATTTTGTTATTGAATCTCAGAATGTTTTATGCAAATATCTGTGATCCAATGTTGATTAGAAAACAGGGTTTTTGATTGAAATCAAATCAGTTAGTATTACAAGACAGAATAGTGTTACATTTACAGTGAAACTAGGTTCATCCTGACTATCATCCTATTCATCCACATAGGGAAGTCCAGATACTAATTTTAGAGCTCATTTCATGCATAAGACTATGTTAGATCTTAAATTAACCCTATTCCTGCTATTTCTACCTTAATTGGCAGTACTTGAGTTCTGTATAGTGCAGTGTTGTGTACAAGGAGGAATTTGTCAAGGTCTCGAACCTGGTTACCATCGATGTACTCTCTGTTAAAATCTGGCTCGATAGGAAGGTGAGTAGAGGAAGTTTAATTTTAACATCACTATCTAGCTTGTCTAAATGACTCCTCTACATTTTAACTTTTTCTCCTAATGTGAACTGGGGAATTCTACGAGATTCCTATATGAGCTAAACGAAACTGAGCATGTCCTTTGATTCTAGCTTTTATTTCTACTATGCTTTAGATTTCAAATATGGTTCTAAAATTCTAATACCTACTTTGCTAATTAGGCACTTTAATCTGGAAAGTTTTAATATGACAAGTCAGTCAATGGTACTTTGCCAGTCATGATTTGATGGAGCTGATTCTTTGTTGTGGACCACATAATCATGTGAGCATTCCAAATGCAAGCAATGCTTGCTCAGGTTTTGATGATTCGTTCGGTCTTTCTCTGATTTGATTGAATTCATGATGACAGTAACAGTGCTACAAGTTGATTTTGTGAGTATCAATGCCCCTGCTTTCCTTCTGATTTTGTAATTATTAATGCAATTTACTTCATAAGTTCAACCAGACTTCTGTCTGATTCATTTTTCTTGTGCAGTATCGTGCCAATGAGTTTTAGTACTGAAAGATAAGCAAATAGTTTCCAAGGTGACATCTTACCTGTCAAAGTGCATCAAGGACTTCGAGAATGCTGCTGTGATAAATAAGGCCAAGTTTATGTTTTCCGGCTTTATGTATTAATAGGCACTTAGGCAATGTCAATTCCTATGTAAATGGTGGGATCAATATTGCTGATGGAATGAAATGATTTTTGGGATCAAGGATGTGTTGTTCAATTGTACGGAATGTATGTCTTCTCTTATATCTCAGACAATTCAAAACCAACAGCAAACCATTGTTTAACAAATGAACATGAAGAAAAAAGAAAGAAAAATATGTTGTATGCATCATCTATCTACAATAGTTATTAAACATATTCAATTGTCTAACAAGATATAACACAACAAAAAAATATTATGTTCTGTTGTCTGATGAAAAGGAAGACCGCAGAGAATTGAAAAGCTACAATTGTATGACTTGATCAACTAGTACACATCTTGGGAGGTCATATGGTTGAAAAGAGACTTTAAGGACCCATAAAGCAAGAAAGCTGTAGTTCAAGAAAATCTCAAACAACAAGAAAATCTCAAACAACAATTTATTTTAGGATGCATTAGTATGAAGCAATGATACACAATGGTTTTAATAGATTTTCTGTTGTCTTATTCAAAGTCAGTCAATAGTATTCAATTACTTTGCTGATCTACAAGCTTCCTTCAAACAACAGTTTTTTTTACAAATCAATGTTCTCTAAATGTTCGTTACACGTCAACATTCTTCCAGGGTCTATCAACTGAAATTACTTTGCACAAGAGTTGAGGTACCAATTGCTGTTGTTCTTCGTGGTATTCAGACAACAGACAGTATAGTAGTCGTTGTTGTAGTAAACTTTATCAGACGACAGTTTTCTGGTATTGTCTGATTCATGTAACAGACGGCATTAAGATAGACAACAGTAGACTCTATACTCAGACGACAGTGAAAAACTATCGTCTAATTGAAAAATTGGTGTAGTGACAATAGACATTATTCAGTTCTAATACAAAGTTATTCCTAAATACAAGCTTGACAATTCCTACAGCCTTTACAGCCACCTTTTGACCACTTGCAGTGCACACCTTTGTCTCATTCTTATGTGGGATTGTTATACTTGATAATCCCTGCAGTGAATTGACAATATGTATTGGTGAGCCAGTATCAAACCACCATGAATTGTCAGGCATAAAATCATTTGACTCCAAATTAAAAATTGGTTTTGACAAAAAAGTACCTTTCTTAGTCAACCAAGCCTTGAAACCCTCACAATCTTTCTTAAAGTGACCTGGTTTCTTACAGAAGAAACATTTTATCACACCAACAAGTTTTGAGGACTTACCCTTGTTGTTGTTAGTCTTAATAGCAAGTTTGGAGGTGCTCCATTTGTGATTCTTATTCCCAAACTTCTTCTTGTGTTGTGGCTTATTAATCAGGTTAACTGATACATCCTTTCCCTTTTTCAGAATTTCTTCCTCAACCTCCACACAAAATGAGATTAGTTCATTCACACTCCACCTTTCTTTCTGAGTTTTGTAAAGTGTCTTCAAATGATCATATTCATCTGGCAGTGAATACAGTATCATGTAAACTAGGAATGGATCCTCAACAGACATGTTCAGTGCCCTGAGTTTCCCCGCAATATCATAAGCCCTCATTATATATTCTCTGACACTCCCTTTGCCATTGTATTGCATTCTGGTAAGAGACTTCATGAGATTCCCTATTTCTGCCATATCTGAGACCTTGTATTTCTCAGCAACGGAGTTGAAGAACACTTTTGCATATTCTGAGTCTGGAGTGCCTCCTCTCATACTCTCACTTATACTCTTCTTCATCATGATCAGTGCCATCTTATTGTGCTTATACCACTTTTCATATTTTTCCTTGCTTTCCCTGCTTGCAGTTGGTGTCAATTCCTTAGGTGGATCCTCCTTCAGCACATGATCATAATCCAAAACTCCCAAATTCAACTCAATGTCACCTTTCCACTTCTTGAAGTTTGAGCCATTCAGAAATTCAATCTACTAATGCTCATAGGAAAGTGCATGGCTGCATATGAAGCAAATTCAGTAAAACATTCTAGTTTATCTGAATACCAGAATTGTTTTCAAGTCCCAAAAAAAATGAAAATTCATAATTTGAACATTCATTTAAACTAAAGTCATATGAACAAAAAAAAGGAACTTAATCATATTCAAGATTCTGACAACCTTTGTGGCGTACTGATCTTTAATGATATCCGAATGCTCAGTGTTCTGCATATGCACAATCATGAAAACCAAATGTTTGATATGGATTTCTTTGGAAATAAATATCAATTTAATTTTAAGTTTCATGATGTTGTTGGTGTAAAATAGACAAAACAGATAGTTTCTTGTATACTAAGCCATTTTGACAACATGAAGTATGTGAAACTTAATTTGTCTAGTTTACAGTGTTATCATGATCTATCTGATTCTTAAGGAATTTCATGTTTATAGCCACTTTGGCAGCATATAATATCAGAAAATCATACAGAAGATCAAGTAACATAATGAATTTCAATATGTATAACAGATATTTGAAAGGTAAACATTCATTATGTCATTCACAGTATTCCTCAATGATAAATATTCAATGTAAATCACATATTCATAATCAAGAACATTTACATTATGTCAACTGTAAATTATGCAGACATATATATAGAGATACATATATAAATATTAACTTGATTAATGAAAAAAAAAAAAAAAACTGAATGCGGATTATAATAATATCTTGATCCCAGAATTCTATATAATTTCACAGAACATGTAAATCAATTTGAGTATAGCATGCTCTGATACCAATTGTTAGAAATCCTAAATCATAGTCATGAACAAATCACCGTAGTGAAAACACAAACGTGAACAAATCACTACAACAAATCTTAATCGCAAACAAATCATCGCAGTGAATTCCCCGCAGTGATATTGTAAAATATCTCAAATTGAATACATGAAATTAAACTATCTGTGTAATACATTCTAGGAAAGTGAACAACAATCTTACTTGAACCACTCGAGTTGGTTTTTCTCCTGATTCCACCTTTATTTTCCTCTTTCAATTGATGAGACTATTTCAGAATGAGAAAACAACATGTGTATCAGCAGGGACCAAATCTGACATATATACAGTTAGTCATTCACGTCAGTTTCTTCCATCAAGAAACTGACAAACTATGTTAACTGTATTTTCAAACTGAACATCAGATAATACCTCCTAACCTCATTTATTTGAATTTCATAATTCTAACATATTATAAGTAGGACCAAATATGATTTAATATAGTCTCTATACTTATTTCAATGCTTGAACTTAAAAACCAGTCATACATATATCTACATTCAGCTTTATACAATGTCTTGTTCATTAGGATATCTAACAGTCTTCCCATAAAAGAGTCTATGCAAGCCTAATAGTTATTTGTAGAGATGCTATGGTTATCATATCAACTATTTAGATATTTATCTTTATCAAAATGGATTCCTAACCATATGAGTGACATACCAAATCTCATTAGGTGTCTAGGTACATAAGTCATATATTTCCTATTTATTGTAATAAGCTTAATCAATTTGTTATTTACTTAATTTAGATAATACTAGGTCCAAATAATATTTTACAATCTCCCCTTTGGACCAATATTGTCTACATAACAACTGAACCAAAACTCATTCCAGAAAATAGCCAAAGTGTGCACTGAAATATATGGTTTCTCAAGATCCATTCAATTCTATCAAGAATGCAGTAGCTAAAATAGAACCTGGAAATAAACATGCTTGTGTAAACATACTTGTTCCAAATTACTTATAGTAGCCTATGTATCTCACATGAACTACAAAACTGATATGATGAAAAACAAGTGATAATGTATGTCAATCTGCAGTAACCACTTGATCATAGTCCAACTAAAAAATTTTGAATATCAAAATCATAATGCAAACATCATTTACTTAAGCACCAGTGGATTACATGTTTGCCTCTTACTGAATATATGCATATCACCATCCACCTGATAAATAACAAAACTAAAAATAACAGCAATCAATCATTTTCAAAATGAAACCAAGCTGTGAAACAATATATCTGGAAATATCTCGAGCTTTATTCATTTATAAAAAAAAGAGAGTACATATTGTTTCTAACATGAACTGCAAACTAAAATAAATTGAAACTTTCAAAATAAGAAACTGGAAACATGACCTTTATAATTATTATTTTTTTTGCTCTTTCTGAACTCAAGAATCTAAAATGGACAAAATTCCCATGTCTTCTACATGCTTCTTGAAAACTGAAACTGACAATGCCTTGGTAAAAGGGTCTACAAGTTGTGCATCTGTACTAATGGCAGCTATGTCAATCTCTCCATCTTTTACCTTTTTTCTCACACTGTAGAACTTCAAGTCTATATGTTTTGAATTATTAGACCTTTTGCTATTCTTGCTGAAGAATACAACTTCATTGTCACAATAAACTTTTAGTTTTCAACCAACAAGATTACTTAAAATCTTTGTTTCCAAAAGAAAATTTCTGATCCATAAGCCTTCACATATACCTTCATATATGGCAATTATTTCTGCTTGCATGGTGGATGTGGCTATCAATGACTGTTCATTTTTTTCCAAGCCACTACACCACCTGCCAACATATACACATATCCACAAGTAGACTTCATAGATAATTGCCTGCAAAATCTAAGTTTGTGAAGCCTACGAGTTCTAGCTTCTTTACACGCTTATACACAAGCATGTGACTCTTGGTTCTTTGTAGGTATCTTAATACCTTTTTGCCAGAAATCCAATGCTTGTGTCCAGGATCAGATTGAAACCTGGATAGCATGCCAACTACAAAGGATATATCTGGCCTAGTGCACACTTGTGCATACATGATACTGCCAACTAATCTAACATATGGTACAGACTCTATTTCCCTTTTCTCAACACTTGTTTTAGGGCATTGATCCTTGTTTAATTTATCTCCCTTAGATATTGGAACCTCCCCATTAGCACAAGTAGCCATATCAAATCTCTGAAGTATTTTTGAAATGTAGGCTTGCTGAGATAATCCCAAAATTCCTTGTGCTTTGTCTCTCTTCATCTCAATTCCTAATGCATAAGAAGCCTCTCCTAGATCCTTCATATCAAAAAATTTTCGACAGAAATAATTTGGTATCTTTCAGCAACTTAATGTTACTGCTAGCAAGGAGAATGTCATCTACATATAGGATAAGAAAGACAAACTGGTTTCCAACAACTTTAAGATAAACACATTCATCTACTAGATTTTATGTAAAACCAAAAGATGAAACCACAGAATCAAATTTTCTATACCATTGCCTAGATACCTGTTTAAGTCCATATATAGATTTCTTAAGTTTACAGACTAAGTTTTCTTTTCCAATTTCAATATAGCCTTCTGGTTGTGACATGTATATCACTTCCTCCAGTTCACCATTTAAGAAGGCTGTTTTTACATCCATTTGATGTAACTCCATGTCATAGTGAGCTACAAGAGCCATTATGATTCTAAAAGAGTCTTTAGTTGAAACTAGTGAAAATGTTTCTGTAAAATCTATACCCTCCTTTTGTGTGAACCCTTTAGCTACAAGTCCTGCTTTATGTCTCTCAATATTTCCCTTGGCATCTCTCTTAGTTTTGAACACCCACTTTCTGCCTATAGGCTTGTGATTTGGATTTGGCTTCACAAGCTCCCACACTTCATTTTCATACATAGATTCAAGCTCTGCATCCATGGCTTGCTTCCATTGTTTTGACTCATTACTCTCTGCAGCTTACTTAAAACTTGTAGGATCACTATCATCTGCTAATGTCCTTTCAACTTCTTGCAGGTAAACCTCATAAATATCATTTTCACCTCCAAAAGTTGGCTTCTTAGTTCTTTGTGATCTTCTAGGTTCAGCTACATTTTGTTGAGGTTCAGGAACATTTTGATCTGGTATAGGTTCGGCCACTTCTACATTTTGAATTTCAAGCTCTAAGTCACCATCTACTGCATTATGGACTTCATTTTTAGTTTATGCATTATTTTGAAAAACTGGCATTTCTATTTCTATATCCTCACTTTCTGCAATTTCCTCAAAATCATCAGTTAAATCTTCAAATTTTGTATTGCAAATACTCTCCCCCAGAAATTTAACCTGATGAGTTTCAAAAATTCTAGGTGAGTAGTGAGGTGCATAGAGTTTGTAACCCTTAGATTTTTCACAATAGCTTATAAAATGACAAGTTACAGATTTAGGGTCAAGCTTTCCTAAATTGGGATTGTAAATTCTTGCCTCAGCTTTACAACCCCATACATGACAATGATGCAGACTAGGTTGCTTACCACACCAAGACTCAAATGATGTTTTATCCACAGACTTGCTTGGGGACCTATTGCAAAGATAGTTTGCAGTTCTTAAAGCTTCTCCCCAAAGCATTTTTGGCAACCCAGAAGTACACATCATACTTCTCACCATATTCAATAGAGTTCTATTTTTCCTCTCTGCAACATCATTCTGTTGGGGATTATATGGTGTTGTATATTGAGCCTTTATATCTACTTCCTGCATATATAAAGCAAATTGACCCTTTTGTTGTCCTTGCTCAATATATTTACCATAAAATTCATCCCTCCTGTCAGACCTCATAGTCTCAATTTTCATTCCTAGTTGATGTTCAACTTCAGTTTTGAAAATTTTAAATGCCTCAAGTGATTGTAATTTTTCTGACAATAGGTAGATGTAACAGTACCTTGAATAGTCATCTATGAATGTAATGAAATAAACATTTCCACATATTGTTCTATGCCTGAAAGGACCACATATATCTGTATGAATTAACTCTAGTAGTTTCTCACTTCTGCTAGAAGTCTTTTTTCTTAAGTTTGTCATGTTACCCTTAAAGCATTCAATGTAGTATGCTAGGCGTGAAAAGTCTAGTTCTGGAAGTGTTTTGTTCTTCACTAATATTTGCAGTCTTTCTTTTGAAATGTGGCCAAGTCTTCTATGCCACAGGTAAGCTAATTTATCATTGAACAAGGTTCTTTTAACGCCTGTGATGGTGTTATTTCTTAATGTATTATTTCTGTCTTCAACAAGTGAGATTACTTGTTGAGGTATTGAACAATTCAATTTCAAATAATTATCCAAAATAACACTAGAACCATATAACAAGGAACCTTTAGAAATTTTTATTCCATCTGAATCAATGTAAAACCAACAACCAGTCTTAACCAAAAGAGACATAGAAAGCAAATTCCTCTTAATCGAGGGAATGTAATAAACATCATCCAAAACTAAAAAAATTTCCAAAACCTAAATCTAGCCTTAAGGTTCCTATAGCCTTCACTGCAACTCTTATGTCATTTCCCACACAGACATTGGTTTCTTCACTTCTTGGTGCCCTCTTCTTTGTGAATCTCTGTAAAGAATTCGTAATATGCAAGGATGAGCTAGAATCTAACCAATAAGTGTGAGGTTCAATATTGACAAAATTAATTTCTAAAGAAAAAGTTTTTGTAGTACTTAAGAAAATCTTACCCTTCTTCACCAGCCAACCTTAAAACCTGAGCAGTCCTTCTTCATATGTCCTACTTTCTTGCAAAAGTAGCACTTGAACTTAAAGGCTTTGGTGGTATTAGGTGCTGCAGTGTTTCCAGATGGCTTAGTGATGGCTTTGTTGACCTTGAGCTTGTTTTTCTTTTTCTTTGGCTTCTCTACCAGGTTCACAGAGGTTGCAGGCTCTTTTTCTTAATTCTATCTTCTTCTCCAGTATAGATAGATATGAATTCATCTATGGTCCAGGTACCCTTAAGAGCATTGTAGCTGGTTCTAAGTCCACTGAAGGTATTTGGTAGGGAATGTAGTGCAACATGCACCACTTGGCTATCATTCACTCCCATCAGTACTTCCCTGAGCCTAGCATTAATGTTGATCAGCTTCATTATGTGCTCTCTAACTCCCCCAGATCCATCATACTTCAGCTCATGAAAAGCCTTAGACAATCTTGCAGTCTCTGCTTTCTCACTCTCTTTGAACTTTCTCTCAATGGCCTCCATATAGTCAGTAGCCAAGTCAGGTTCTTCTACACTACCTCTTACAGTGTCAGACATAGTGTTCCTAATGGTGTTCTTGGCCATTCTATTTGATCTATGGCAGACTTTAAAAGCCTTAATGTCCTTAGCTGAACTCTCATCAGTTAGTACATCGGGCTCATCCTCATGAAAGACTAGGTCTATATTCTCATGCATGATCATATAACGTTCTACTAAGTCTCTCCAGGCTCTAAAGTTTGTTCCGGTGAGCATCAAAACAATGTTGAGGTTCATGTAAATACTTCCTAATAAGCAAAAACAAAAGAAAAATTCTGTAAGTTCCAGTTTCAAAACTTAAAAAAAAAAACATAAGGTTTCAATTTAGTGATATTTATGCAGGTTTATGTGTTAGTTCCAAAACCAGTTCAAAAAACACATAAAGCACCAAAACAAAATATCAAACAAAATAGCAACAAGTACTGCAAGGTACCATGTCAATAAAATTTCCCCAAAACAGAAATTTACATTAGGCAACACTTTTGTAGCAGTAGACATAATGTACTTAAATTTCTGGATCTTCACCCCATAATTAGAGAACTTAAGTTATCCAAAAAGACAATCAACATCTTATGACAGTAGAAGAGTCTTTAAGTATCAAAACATGAATTCAAAAACATGTGTGAAGCTGTTTGTCACCAACTATTAACACTTCTTTGGAAGACACGAGTAAGCACAGTTTGAAACAATTAACACAAGTTTCCAGGCCATTTTTATCTCAGTGATCATATGCAAATAACAACAGAAATTGCTTTGTGCAACATGCCTATTTTTACTTGCAACAACCTGTGGTCTAAGTAAAATTTCACTAAATTCAATTCAAGACATCAAAATACTTGAAAAGAAACTTTACTCAATCTGCAATTTTCTCAATGAAAATATGACCATTTTTACAGGGAGACAGTATGAACTTCATAAATCAAGCATTCATCAATTTATCATATAATCATCATTCAATTACAGATATATGTTAGCAGAATGCAAAATATTAAGCACAACCATTCACAAGCAATCACAGAGAAAGCACAAAACGTTTCAATTCAACTCAATTCAATTGAGAAACACAAGCACACCAAACTTTAAATTTCATCCGGTCACGATTTACTCTAGCCTAGGTGCACGCCGGGAATGCTAGTGTTCTTGTAATTCAACAAAAGCGAATTAAGACTTTGAATCGAAACATGGTTCTCAGAAGGCCTAACCTTTGCGACTGCAATTCTGCAACAATTTTAAGCGGAAGCAATAATCCCCAAAACTTGTATTCCCCAAGAACGATTTTTATCCGATTTGAATGATGTGGTTTCGAATCCACTTTGAGTTTGTGAAGAAACTCGGGCGCGGTATCATGTTCCATACCAAAACCTAGAAGAAAACTATCCGTTGTGGAATAACGGTAATAACTGTAGCTTCGTGAGAAGAGAAGAATTCTTCTGAATCGGGTATGGTCCACGGGCTGCACGTCATAACAAAACCGGCCTAGAGTCTGTTTTAAAATTTTGTTTTTCTTGGCCTGTTATGCAAACCCTATTTTCCCAAAAAGTTTTGCAACTTTATCCTAACACAAAACCCTAGTTCAAACATAATGAATTGATCTTCTAAAGAGATTTTTGATTTGTGAAAGTATGCTCTGATACCATTTGTTAACTTAATGAGCAAACCAAGATCAATTCACAAAGAACATAAACACAACCAAATGATCAACACAACATGAACTAGAATATATCAAGTGAAGATGCATCACCTGCTTCATGTACCACAACCATTTCTTCACAGCAACAGCAGCAACAACACGCAGCTATTCAACACAAGGCTTCGAGCTTCAACCTACAAGCTGCTACACACAATAAAGCCTTCTACTCTTCTGTGTGTTTAACTCCTATCTATGGGGCAGGACTAAAATGTTTTGTCACACAGAGAACAGGGACTTCAAGCACATATATATACAAGCTAGATAGGTCTTCCCATAAAAGAGTCATATGCAAGCCTAATAGTTATCTGTAGAGATGCTATGGTTATCATATCAGCTATTTAGATATTTATCTTTATCAAAATGGATTCCTAACGATATGAGTGACATACCAAATCTCATTAGGTGTCTAGGTAGATAATTCATATATTTCCTATTTATTGTAATAAGCTTAATCAATTTGCTATTTACTTAATGTAGATAATATTAGGTCCAAATAATATTTTACAAGATGATTATGTTCTTGGTCTGTAAGAACACCAAGAAAGCTGTCTTACCAGAATATAGTCTAAATGATAAGATACCAAGCACAAACAGGGTTGCTTCTGTAGAAAACAATGACATAGTAAGATGCAGCAGGTGAAATAAATACTAGAACTCAATTGGAAGTAGGGGATATAAAGAAGAGCTCTGAAGCCGATGACCATGAGAATCAATCAGAGATAATTACAAAGCCAAGTACTGAATCAATTGTGTGATGGAAACTGACGAACCCAAGTGCACCATTTATTGTGTGATCAGATGAAGGCAAACAATGAACCAGTGGAATTATGTAATATGCTAGCTTTGCATAACCTCTTCTACGTCAAGTTAAATCTCTTCATTAGCTTTTGGTTTTCTTCTGGAAATTATTTGTTTATTTTAGTTTTTCTTTTGCTAATAAATGTATTTCTTGTGGAATTACCCATTTTACCGATATAATTATTATGTAGCAATTTCTCCTTTCTATAATTTAATCTACTTTGGTCTTTGGACATGCAAACTAACTATCAAGTACGTTATATACAAATATCGAGAGAAAAACAATGCCAGAGTTTCTGCTAGGGTTTCTTTCTTTTCATCACCGTCATCGTCAAGCTACCATGATTGATAAAGTCTCAACCCGTCTCACGGCATCTCTTGCCATCTCTGAGAAGGGGAATGTTACTTTTGCCTTTCTTTTCCCTCTTGATAATTTAGCAAGTAAATTCCTCAACTTGCTCATCATCATCATCTTCAAGCATGACTTGTTCAAACCACGGTGTCATCTCTCTGAACCGATCTTGGATCCTTTTAAGCCTCCATTGAAATTCCGCAACACATACACACAGCAATTCAATATTGAATTTCGAAGAATCACCACAACCAAACTACTTGATCAATCATCAAATAATTAACAAAATAATCAAAATTCAACCAATTGGAAAAATAAATATTCAATTTTGAAGAACCCCCACAATTAATTACCAACAAATTGAATTAGTTCACCTCATTATTGGGGGTATCGTCGTCAATACTTATATAGTATTGACTACATGGAAAGAAAGTAAAGATCTACACCAAATGATAACTACATAACCAATTAGAAACAACCCAGCCCTATACCTCCAACCCTTAACAAAACCCAGATAGAGGAATCAGAAACACGATGTCTATCATGCACCAAATACCTAGTTTACAAAACGCAAACAAAAATACAGCTGGTAAGTTTGCTTTAAAAGAAAACTTCATGCATCAATCACCTTGTTTTGATAATGTGTTCTGCCTCCTTCAATTTCCGGAAGCTCCAGAATTGTCTATAGGCTCCCTCAAAATCAACAACACACCCAGACTTTCACTATCCAAACTCCAAATCAGTAAACATATGACATTTTACAAGAATTTGTAAGAAACTTTTTGAAAAATATCCAGTAAATATCTCTTAAAATGGAGAAGATCGACTCATCATGTCCAAAGAAGTTGTGCACTATCTCTCTCCGACCGATCTCAATTGGACTAGATGCATAACCATTCTCTCACTCTCTCTCTCTCTTTCTGCGAATCAAAGAACCAAACCCTCTTTCTCACAGTCTCTGCGTGTAATTGTATTTTGACCACTAGAAATATGTTAATCCTCAAATAAATTAATATGTAATTAATTATATTTTATTTCTTTGTAGAATATAAGCGGATATGTGAATTTCGGAAGAAGATGGCGCAAAATCGGAGTGATTTGAAGTTTCCGGCAGAAATACGAAATAGTCGATTTTGGTCAACCATGGTCAACACGAGGCTGGAAGCTGAATCCGATTGTTCCAAGATGATGCATTCGTAATTTCGGATGCTCTTTAAGATCAGAAGAAGAAAAAGAAAATAATAAGTCATAATAAAGAAATGAAGGAAAGAAAAAGTTGTGTTAATTGATCATTGGTTTGATTGATTACTTATGTTTACAGCCTAAGCCCTAAACACTCAAGGCTTCAAGGAATCATCATCAAGAGCATGACACCTTCATTTTGGTTAAGTGGGTGAAGAAATAGCTTGGTTCATACTAGCCCAAGATAGGAGTGACCAAGCTAACTTTCTCTAGAAATTTTGATAAATGACCTCTTTTAAGCCTTCAAATTGACTTTTAACTTTGTTTTATCAAATAATTGATGAAAGGATCAAAAGTCTTAACTCTACCTACAAAAATTCTGTGTAACCCATATGCCAAACTGCTATATCTATCTGCAAAATCATGGGCGTTTTTAATACCCACAACTCACTTGGATCACTGACTCCATTTCAAACGCAGCATCACCAAAAACTGTTTTAAAAGTCTGGAGGTGGAAAGCGTTCATTTCAATTCAAACTCAAAATTTTTAAGAGATGAAGAATGCAACGGGTATCCTATGTGACGTTAAGTGGGAAATTGATGCATGTTATGATGACCAAGATACACCATATCGGTAAAGTCTACCACTTGAAGGCGACACGCCAAATGGCTGAGAACCTCGGGCAGGTTGCCAAGTTCAAGCGCAACGTTATGAGAAGATGACTCCTACTCAGAAAGATGAATCGTGATCGATACCTTGGTCTGGATTTTTTATTTCAAAAACTTGTGTTTCACAGTTGTTTGTTATGTTTAACTTGATGCAAGGGGTTCCATTATAATCTCATTTCCTCTTAATCATTGTCGACATTTTTGTACCGAGTAAAACTCATGTGGTTCTGGAATTAGAGTTGTTTCTACTCGATGGCTTACGTTTAGTTTCCACATTAATTGCAAGAACCTCATGATGCTTATTGTGTGAAGGTTTGACTTGATATGGTTTTGAAACAAGTTTCTCCATTACCTTTTTACGAGTTTCTGTCCAACAATTGCATGACCATTGAGAGTCCAGAATTGCATTGTATGCTAAGTATGAGAAGCGAAAAGATGAGGTGCGTAATCACAAGGATCAAGAGAGACAGGAAAAAGGTTTTAGCAGATGAGTTTCAAACTTACAAAGAATTTTAATAAGGGCAGTTAAGACTTTTGATCCCTTCATATGATCATTCTTCAACTATTTCATAAAACAAGGTTAAAAATCATTTTAAATGCCTAAAATAGGTCATTTATCAAAATTTCTCAACTCTTTCCTTTCTTCCCTATTCTCTCTTTCATAATTTTTCTATATTCTTATTGATGGATTCTTATATGGCTAGTGAGTAGTCTAATTTTCGGAGCTAGATTTGTGAAGCCGTAACTGATCTTATATAAATGTTGATGGTTTATTGAAATAAATGCAATTTCCTTTGTATACACTTTAAATCCGAATTTATTGGTCCTTAGATGCATGTTTCTAGGCTTTGTCACCATTTGAAATTATGTTGTGGGCAATTGTGATGATTAGATTAATAATATGACAACTTTTTTTTTTTTAGAGAAATAAGTCAACTCGATTATGGTTCAGTGAAATTACACATAACAACCCAACCATGTAGGTTTGTCATATAAATCCGTTACCTAAGCAATTCAACATTTCTTAATCTAACAGTCAAGCATATCCAGAAACTACCCTAAACTATCTACGAGAAAATGAAATAGCGCAGGCTTTATGGGTAGCCTGAGGACAGTCCTCAAACACCTATAAATTTCTCCTCTGAAGAAGGAGAATTTCTTACTAAATAAACATAAAAATACAAAACAAAAAATTGAAGCCAAGCCCAGAAGCCCAAATCTCCAACCAAAAGGCCAGCCCATTGCCCAGAGGAAACCCTAGATCAAAAAGCCACCAACAGGTTGACTTCATTGCTGGCGCTGCTAACACTAACGCAGCCCCAGCCACCAGCTGAGCCAGCCATCCACCGCCGCGTTGTCAGCGACCAACACGTCATTGCCTGTATCCCTAAGCCACAGCTACAATACAGGCTCCAGCTGGCGCCAAGCCAAGTCACCTCTAACAGGCCATCGCCACCTGATCGTCATCGATCCCAACCCCAGAACCCAATGCGCACCCATCGCCATCGAGCCCCGGCCACTAGGAATCATCTTCACCAAATCACCAGCACCATGGACGTTCACCACTGCCACCAATTGCAAATCAGAGACATACTCCTGATCTAAAGCACCTCTGCCACAATCACCATGGTCATCGACTCCACATTCACGATCACTAAAGAGAGAGACGGCTGCCCAACCGCACTTGCAGGCCTGGTAGAAGACGAGGGGAAGCGCTTCATCGTTGTAGACTTCAACATCTCAAGCGAGAGTAGAAGAAAAAAGAGATAGAGATAGAGATAATTTGACAACTAATGTCTAGATGTTGAGTGTGGTGACCATTAGCTAGCTTAATTGTAGCTAAATTTGTTTGAGTCTTTATTATCTTGCTATCTCGGTCTCTAATTTTAGATATTGCGGTCATAACTGGCGTAATGCCCAAGTTAGAGAGTTGATTGTGGTCCTAACCAGCATAATCAATACCACGAAATTATTATTAGTTTAGTAGTCTTAACCGGTACTAAATATGGGACTCAACATATTTAAGAATCGCATTTGTGAAATTGACAACAATGTTTGCATGATAATTAGTGTGAATCACCTAACATTATGTTTTCATTCATTTATAAATCTAAATTTAATTTACTTGTTTGCTAATGATTAGTTTAATTTCAAGTTTTGTTTGCGACTAATTTAGAAATTCACAATTCACACTTCCCAAAAAAATTATATCTTTCATTGTGCATAACTCATTTAGGCTACAAGTTAGTGGCTTTGATTAGGGTTCGTGTGAGCTAATCCGAGCACTGCCAAGGCTTGATGTCTTGTGTGAATATTTTATTTTATTTTTCCTTGTATGCTTTCAAGTTGCTTAGAGCTAATTAATTACTTTGGTTAGGTTCAATACCAAATATTTTCCTCATTTGACACGAGTATATGGTTCGAGTTAGTCTCTCTTGACCTCTATCACCGTCTACGCCTTTGTTGGAAGCAAGCACACACAACCGCGTCTCTACGTTTGTTGGAAGCAAGAACACACAACCACATCTAAAACTATCGATGTCACACGAATTGAACAGCAAGAAGAGCGATTCCATAAAAGAGCTAGCGGATGGCAATGAAAGAAGTGTTTGTGCACTATTCATAAGCACAATATAGATATAATTAGTTTGAATAATAGTTCAGAGCTCTTGTACCTTCCAATTAATTTTATGAAGGTAGGTTTGGTATATGTCTAAAACTACTTATGTGGAAGGTACGTAGTTTTGTACATACTAATTACTTTGACCCAATTTGCATGTTCTTTCATGTACTTTTGTTTATATTTTTATTTATAATACTTTAAATAGCAAATTACATAAAAGCCCTTGAAAAGTGATTTTTTTGCTACTACATCCATAAAATTTCAAATCATGTTCATAGGACAAACTTTTGCGGTTAAGGACAAGTTGTCGCCATGTATCAATGACAAATTTACAATTATAACCTTCAAATATAGATAACTAAATATTAATTATTTCTTAATTCAAACTCTTTTATGTTCAAAACTTCAAATAAAGAGAGAGAAACTACATAAAAAATAAAATAAAAAAACAGAGAGAGAAACCGCATTAGACATTCGTCATGTTCTGTTACTGCACTCGTTCAATTCTGCTACTGCTTGAAGATCAAGACAATATTAAAGGCTAGTTGCTACTGCTTCGAGATGGAGATGAGATGATGGTTAGCTCTGCCACTGCTGCTTTAGGGGATGGAGAAGAAATGACAAACTTTTGCTACTATTTGAAGATCGAGATAATATTGAAAGTTAGCTGCTACTACTGGAGTTGATATGATGGTTATCTCTGCTACTGCTTTTGGAAATGGAAAAGAAAATGACAAACTTTTGCTAATGCTTGAAAATTGAGACAATATTGAAGGTTAGCTATTATTGCTTCGAGATGAATGTTATTGCCAGTGTTTTGGCACCATTCCATTAACATCGCATTTTAACCAATATCAATGCTCATAAACAATGTAAAATAGAGGGCTAACCAAAAGCAGTTGCGAGTTGACTTCTATGAACTTAGGATGCAAACTACACAGATAATGCAGGATAAATCGTTATCAAGTTCATTTTTTTCGTCAAGCACATTACATATCCTAACAATTTAAGTTTAAAAATGTTCTAAAATTATTTAACTGAGCCAATTATAAGCAACCCAACATAATATAAAGTGAATATAGTATTACTCACCAATGCTGAAATGCTAGAGTACGTAACTACAAGGAAAAACTCCTTTAGAGACAAAACTGTTTTGTCGCCGATTAGTTCAATTTTGTCACTAACCAGTATGGGTGACAAAATGATTTTGTCTCTAAATTTGTCTCTAATACAGCGTGACAGATTCTCATTAATGATAAAAGGTAAATTTTGTCACCAGAAAAAATCATAGATAAAATCTTGTTCGTCTCTAATTTCCTCCATAGTTGTCTCCCTTGCCGTCTAGAATTCCCTGTAATTCATAATATATGGCGGGAAATTGACTGGATCCCAAATATAATATTTTCTTCTTCAGTTTTTATTAAATTAAATAACTGAAACATAATCGAAACCAACAACCAATTACAAACCAAAAAAAGAAAGAGCATTATGGAACGCAATTAAACTTCTTTTATTGGATTAAAAAAGAATTTTACATTGTACCCATCATAGTAAAAAGAACATTCGACTAAAAACAAAACAATTGTATTCAAACTTCATCTCCTTTTTGCTCAGCAAAGCCTCGTCTCACAAAAGTGTGTATGATTAATCATGCAACCTCACAGAAACACACTTGTTCGTTAGTGTAAGCCATAAGATGGGAGCTTTCATCTATCCTCATGTGAGATCCTTGTTATAGTAGAAGAGAAGCCAGGTCGTAAGCACACATTCGAAGAAATGCCCATGTCACAGATGGCAAGTACATAGGATATCTCTGAAATAAACAAGGTAACAAACATTTTACAATTTACTCATGGTAAAAGGAACAAATTCAAGACATCATTGAACTTTACACGAAAGTTATTAGGCATAATCAAAGAAACAATGGAGGAAATTGTACATAACAAAAGTTTGAGTACCTTTTGCTGGTAGCTGGGATCTTCCGTCCTTTAGAGTAGAACAACAAATTCAAGTTGGCTCTGCACAAGCATTTGCCAAAATTAATTAAAAATATTTACATAAACAACTAAAAAATTCTTATGAAAGGATGTTCTATTAAGATTCTTACCGCTTCAGTTTAGACATCTAATTCAATTTAGGAACAAAGTGCTTTGTTCATACAACAAACACCACAAACTAGGTATAAATTAAACATGCCTATGTGAAATTGTATCTTAAACTAGCTACAATCTGTATCTTCTAAATTTCTAAAATGGCCATGTGAATTGTTTATGAATTAAACATAAAATCAGGGTTTTCATAACAAAACTGAGATAAAAGCATGAAAAAGAACTAACAGATATCATCAAATTTTATCATCACCATCAACATAAAGAATTCCAGTTAAGCTAAGAGAAGCTCACCCAAAAAGCTACAGTTCTTACAGAAGTAACAAAAGCTTTGGCTGCCTTAGATTTATTCGGAGTGGAACTGTGAGAAGTGTCCACATTACTAATGCCATCATATGACTGAGGATGAATCCCCTCGCCAAAGCCAATAGGACTTTTCATATAAACTGCATAAAGATCCCTCATTTGGGTGAAATTTATGATTTTCAGTTACGTGATCTCAAAAATTTTGTTCATGAATGAAGAAAGATAAGAGTTACCTGAAGTGGGTACATCATCGTCCTGCTCAGTTGCTCTAGAACACATAATTGGCAGACTGTCGAACATGGCCACCACCTACAATCCAAATTCAATGAATACAAATATGTAAAATCGGGGATGGTTATCCCACTATTAGCTAGAACAGCAAATTGAAGGAAAGAGAAGGGAAAGACCTGTGCGGTGGCGAAGAACAAGATGGTGAATAAATCTAAGGCAGTGAAGTTTCCTCAGTTGAGAGATTTACACTGCGTTAGCAATTGCTTGTGTTCCCATTTACTAGTACTGCTTGTTCATCGAATTCCATTGATTGTTCCATCTGGTGTTTTCAGATAGAGAGCAGGCGAGCAGTTGTCGGAGAGAGGAAGACGTGATGTGCAACTATTTTACTTATTTTCAAAACACTAGCACAAGACGACGTCGTATTCTTTTCCTCTCTCAGTGACGAAAATAGTTGTCCCCTCATTTTGATAATTTTGTCTCTGAAAAAACAGTGAATTATGTTTCTTTAAAAGACAGAACTTTAGCGACAATATCACAATGTCATCACCCATGAGAGATTAAGGAGACGAAATCTAGGTTTGTCACAAATAGTTTTGTCTCTAAATGGGTAATTTCTTGTAGTTCTGATTGAGAGTGAATAGAATTAACAAGATGCTCCTATCGAGATCCCAAAGCATAATCGATGATAGCTCACCAGAGGCATACTAGCAATGTAGAAAATGGAGCAAGTACGCACAGAATAAGACCAAACGGAAAATGACAAAAGTTCCATCAGTCAATAAGCATAATGTTTAAGAACTAGAGGATTTGATAAACAGAATAGAAGAGTAAAATTTCAGAGAGAATGAGGATTTCAATGTGTTTATTCATCTCATACAAAGGGGGTATTTATAGGATTACATTGAAGTGTGAATGCTCAAAGAGAAACTCAAAATGATAACCATCTTGATGATGATTTTCTGCCATGCTTGTTGCCCTTTGGTAAAGCATGTTTACATAAGTCTTCATACACTCAAGTACCTATGATTATACACTCAAGTACCTATCTAAATACTTTTACGTATTTTGTTACATGATATAGACATATACGGTATATATACGATTTATACTACAACACTCCCCCTTGGATATTTCATGTTCAATAGTATTGTGTAGATGGTGTGCATCGAAGTTGCCTCGTTAAAAACCTTGCCAAGTAATAAAACCCTGTGGGAAAAAACAACCTTGGTCGAAAGGGAAAAAGAGCACAACGCGCGTTGAGTGTGAAGTATGTTTCTGGATACTCCCCCTGATTTAGACTCCTCTTGAAGATTGTGGGAGTTCGGATATCCTCCTCAATCCGATACTCCTTACATGTTTCTCGAAAGGAGATTTTGGTAGTGACTTAGTAAATAAGTCAGCTACATTATCTTCTGATCGGATTTGATTTACTTCAATATTTAGAAGTGTTTGCTGTTGCTGATTGTAGAAGAATTTCGGCGATATATGCTTGGTATTGTCGCCTTTGATGAAACCTAATTTCATTTGCTCAATACAAGCTGCATTGTCCTCGTAAATGCATGTAGGTTCATTTGTGGTGAATTTCAAACCACAAGTTCCTCGAATGTGTCTATTTATAGACCTTAGCCATATGCACTCACGCACGGCTTCATGTAGTGCAATTATTTCTGCATGATTTGAGGAAGTAGCAACAAGAGTCTGTTTTGTAGATCTCCAAGATATCGCGGTATTTCCCATGGTAAAGACATAACCTGTTTGGGAGCGACCTTTGTGAGGGTCAGAGAGATACCCTGCATCAGCAAAACCCGTCAAAACATCATTTTGATGGAGGGGAGGAAGAGAACGTCGGTCACTATGGATAGTGTTGCCGGCGCTCACATTTCTTTTCTCTCTGTAGGGATAGAACAAGCCCATATCGATCGTACCTTTTAGGTATCGAAGGATTGTCTTTATACCAATCCAATGGCGGCGTGTTGGTGCAGAACTGTGTCGAGCTAACAAGTTTACTGCAAATGAGATATCCGGTCTTGTGCATTGAGCTAAATACAATAATGCGCCTATCGCACTTAGGTATGGTATTTCAGCTTCTAATAAATCTTCGTCCTCATCCCTTGGATGAAACGGATCTTTCATGGGCTCAAGACTACGGTTGATCATGGGAGTACTCACAGGCTTTGCTTTATCTTCATTAAAGCGCCTTAGTAACTTTTGAGTATATGCTGATTGATGGATCATAATCCCATCATTACGGTGCTCGAGTTCTATTCCGAGACAAAACCGTGTTTTCCCGAGATCTTTCATCTCAAATTCAGATTTTAAATATGTAGCAGTTTCTTTTAACTCATCTAGAGTTCCAATTAAGTTCATGTCATCAACATAAACTGCTACAATTGCAAATCCGGATCTTGTTCTCTTAATGAACACGCAAGGGCATATTTCATTGTTAACATATCCCTTCCCAATCAATCCCAATGGACATGCAATAATCATCAAAGGTTCTTGATATAAATTCTCCAGCATTGTCAAGACGAATTGACTTAATAGGATGATCGGGGTGGTGAGCCCTTAATTTAATGATTTGTGCTAGGAGTTTAGCAAATGCAGCATTTCTTGTGGATAAGAGCATGACATGTGACCAACGTGTCGATGCGTCAACCAACACCATAAAATATCTAAATGGTCCGCAAGTTGGTTGGATAGGTCCACAAATATCACCTTGTATTCTTTGTAAGAATGGTATATTTTCTTTAGTGTCCTTTGCATAGGATGGTCTCGATCCTACCTTTGCTAAAGAGCAAGCTTTGCAAAACGAATGATACACTTTAGAAGTAACTCTTTGGACCAATGTTTGGTTCGTACTTCTTTTCGTTTTGAAGAATGGATGTCCGTGTGAAGTTTTTAATATACGGAGCATCATGTCACGACCTGGATGTCCCAAACGGTCGTGCCAAAGCTTGTATGTGTCAGGATCCCATAATTTGTCATTCATGACATGGTTGGATTCAATAACTCTAATAGTGGTTGCATACAATCCACTAGAGCGACACATAAGTTTCTCTAAAACTCGTGTATTTCCGTAGTTTTTAGAGGTGATGCAAAGGAACTCTTGTCCATTCTCACAATGTGTTTCCACATGAAAATCATTGGCTCTAATGTCTTTAAAGCTTAATAGGGTCCTTCCGGCCCTTGGAGCATATAGAGCTTCGGCGACATTAATATTTGTGCCATTTGGTAACAAAAATTGAGCTGGTCCTCGACCATGAATCAATTGTGATGGTCCTGCCATCGTAGTTACTGAGGATCGACTGGGTGTCATCCATAAAAATAATTGCCTATGTCGCAATATCGTATGTGTGGTGCCACTATCAAGAAGGCATTCCAATTCTCCGGAAAACATACTGAAAGGAATAAAGTTCGGAATATTAACACATGTCCATGATATTGAATGCGATACTTTATTAATGGGAAAATAGCCAATGATTACATCAAAGTTATTCATAAGTCTATTCCAAATATCAAACTCTAGACAAATTGCTATCACTCAATCCGTTTGGTAATTCCAATGGAATATGACCAGGAAAGTAGAGAGATGTTGGTGGAGCGAGGCTCGCTTAAATACCCCGATCTCAATTGCTTTCCTAGACATCATACTTCATTGGGTACGCCACATAAGAAGGAGTTTAATACAATTGTTATTTATTGACTAAGGCACATTTGCCATTCTTGGAAAATAGAAAGAGAATTATTCTAATCAAAGTCTGTGGCATCCTCGTGCTCTTCATCTACAGCTTTGAAGTCCTCAACAGTGAGATTGACATCTTCACTATTTTCATCTTCGGCAAGGTTAGCTTCTTGCTCTCTTGCTTCCCTGTACTCCTTGTAGCGTGCAGCTAATTGGGTACTTGCATGACATTGTTTAAACCAATGCTCGATTGATCCACATCTATGACACATGTCATTGTGGTTCCCTCCCTTCATTTGAGGTATAGGTTGTGCAGGTTGTACAGTTTGTACAGGTTGTGCACGTTGTGGATATCCCCTAGGAGGGTTGCTGCTACTACCACGGCGCATGGTGCGACCTCCACGGTTCATGGTGCTATTTCCACGGCCGGTGTTGCCATATCTCCCTCTTCCACGTGCGGAGTTACCATCACGTGCGCCCGCTCTAAAGTTGCGGTTTCCTTCCCTGTTGGGGCGGTTATATGGACCTGTTCGTCCTTCATGTCCCCTATTATTAGGGTACACATGTCCCCTATTGCTGGGGTACCGCTCCCTGTGCCCTCTTTTGGGTGCATTATAATTTGCCTCACGAACGCTCTTGGTTCCAATGGGTCTTGAATTATAATTCTTTACAAGAATGTTGTCGTGCTTTTCGGCTACCGACAAAATATTTATGAGTTCATTGAACCTCGTAATTCGTCCAGCATTTACTTCAGTGCGATACTGCTTTGATAGCAAAATTGCTGCAACAGGGAAGGTGGAGAGAGTTTTCTCAATTAGCTCTTCTTCTGTGAGGGGTCTTTGACAGAACCTCAACATGGATTTAAGACGAAGAGCTTCTGAATTGTACTCAGCAATAGACTTGAAGTCTGAGAAGCGTACATCGTTCCACTGAACCTTCAAGTCAGGGAGGAGAGAATCTTGGATATTGTTAAAGCGCTCTTCTAATGCTTCCCATAAATCCTTTGCATCTTTGATGGACATGTACTCTAGCCTGAGTGCTTTGTCCATATGACGTCGCATCAAGATGATTGCCTCTGCATGCTTCTTGGGTGATCGAGGGAACACAAGAGCCGGATTTGGTTCATGGATGATGGGCAATATCCCCTTGGATGTGAGATGGTTCTCAACGTCGGTTTTCCAGCTATGGTACTCCGAACCTGTTGAGTCAAGGATTTGAAAATCGAGTCTAGGTTCATTCGACATCCTTGAAGATAAGAAGAAAATATTAGTTTCGGAGTTAAAACTTCCACGAAAAATAATAAGATTTCCGAGCTATGCTACCAAGAAATCAATTTCCAAGAATCATTATGAACACTCTTAGTTCATTTGGCGTGAATTGCTCTAATTCCGCTTTTGATTGTAAGTTCCCGAGAAAAAGGAAAAAAGGAGAGAAAATAAATAGAAACTCAAAAACGGGAACTTTTAGTAAAGAATACCTTGGAATAGTGTTGCCGGAAATTTTTTTGACCGGAAAAATTATCGGAGTTGACAGGAAAGATCGTTGGAAAAAGTCGAGAAAAATCGTCCAAAAAGTCGCCGGAAAAGTCGCCGGAAAAGTGTCGAAAAAGTCGTCGGAAAGTCGCCGCGCAAATCTGTCGACAGATGTGTCGACAGCTGCTCGGCAGCTGCTGCGCAGCGTCTCGGCAGCTGCTGCGCAGGTGCCTCGGCAGCTGATGCGCAGGGGCCTCGGCAGCGTCTCGGCAGCTGCTGCGCAGGGCCTCGGCAGCTTCTCGGCAGGTCTCGGCAGCACCTCGGCAGCTGCTGCGCAGGGCTCTCGGCAGCGTCTCGGCAGCTTCTCGGCAGCTGCTGCGCAGGGCTCTCGGCAGGTCTCGGCAGGTCTCGGCAGGTCTCGGCAGGACTCGGCAGCACCTCGGCAGCTGCTGCGCAGCTCTCGGCAGCTGCTCGGCAGGTCTCGGCAGGACCTCGGCAGCACCTCGGCAGGTCTCGGCAGCGGTCCGGCAGCGGTCCGGTTCGGTTTTTCGGCTTCCGGCGGCCGGTTCAGGCCTTTTCCGGCCGGTTCAGGCCTTTTCCGGCCGGTTCCGGTGAATCTGAGACCGGTTCCGGGCTCCTGGAATCAAGGGCTTTAATCTGAGCTAGGGTTTGGGGATTTTTTGTAGGTTTTGAAAAATGACTTCTATCGATGAAGAACTCTTCTTTCGTCAATTTTTCGATTCTAATTCTAGAGCAACTTCGTGCTGATAACGTGTTTAAGAACTAGAGGATTTGATAAACAGAATAGAAGAGTAAAATTTCAGAGAGAATGAGGATTTCAATGTGTTTATTCATCTCATACAAAGGGGGTATTTATAGGATTACATTGAAGTGTGAATGCTCAAAGAGAAACTCAAAATGATAACCATCTTGATGATGATTTTCTGCCATGCTTGTTGCCCTTTGGTAAAGCATGTTTACATAAGTCTTCATACACTCAAGTACCTATGATTATACACTCAAGTACCTATCTAAATACTTTTACGTATTTTGTTACATGATATAGACATATACGGTATATATACGATTTATACTACAACACATAACAACTTAAGAAAGCATACAAGATATCCAGATTGCTGCTGCCAATCCACAACAGCATTATCAGACTTCGCACACCACGTTTATATCCTTGAATTGTAGAAAATGTAGTAACAAGCTTCACACATTGCTCAGGCTACGAAAACTAGAAAAGCAAAACGGCAATGTAACTCCGAAGTTGTTGGTTTGTGTCCAGTAATGTGGACCAAATTAAAACCTCTCCATCAACGGGAGAATGGCTCGGCCTCAGCTGCTTTTCATTTCCAGGCGATTTAGACTAAATAACCTTAGAAACAACAAATGAAAAATATCACTGCATTATGATTCTGATTTCCCATACTAGGCTAATCAACATGATCCACGCGCCGGGGTGCTGCCGAATCGACTTGATCGATAATGCTGCCGGCCTTCATATTGTGACACAGAATCCGATAGGTAGTGGTAACCGTCGACACCGACGTGTCCTGCTGCCGCTTGGCCGCCCTACCTCTACCGCCACCATTACTGTCGCCGTGGCGGTGTCTGTTGTTGTTGTTGCTGTTTGCGTAGTGGTGACTGTATCGAGGCCTCGTCCTGCCAACGGTCTCGGTATCGTAGTCCTGGTAGTCATAGTAATACGACCTCTTGGATCTAGACCTCTCCATGTTCTAGGGGTTTCAGCACTGTCCAATTTCGACCGTTGCAGGTGTCCAATTCAAGGTCTATATATACTTTATATAGGGTTCAGACTGTTCCAAATTGAAGTGAAAGAGGGTCAAGTCTCACTACTGGGAGCTTCTTCTGTCCATTAAGTCCTTTGAGTCCTCTTCTTTTTTTGGGTTTTCAAAGTTCAGAGTGTTCTGGGGAATCGTGCAGAGAAAAATCAATTGATGGGACGATAACCTCCACGTTTTGGGTTATCTGATCTTCAGTGGCATCGATGTAAATTTATTTAAATAAAAAAAAAAAACCTAGAATTTTTCATTCATTTTGCATTCGGAACAAGACCTGCTCCATTTTACTTTGGGCTTGGGTTCCGTGTCCTTCTTTGTATGAATTTGTTAAAATATAGATTTCCTGTTTTCCAATGTTTTATTTTGGTGAATAAAATGTGTATTCAATTCAAGTCGAACTGTGTATTCATCAAGTTAAAATTTTTGAAACAAGGATTCATAGCAATATCTACCATGGAATCATCGACTACTACTAAGAAAGTGGTTATTCATGTAAGAGCTATTGGTGATGCCCTTATACTGAAGCAAGTCAAATTCAAGATACATGTAACGGACGAGTTTGCTAAAGTGATTGACTTTTTAAGGAGGTAATTGGTTGCTCAAGAGGCTTCCTTCTTTAAATAGTTTTTTTTTTTATTCTTATCAAAGAAAAAACTCACCGGGATACATTTTCTGTGTATGTCAATAGTGAATTCTCACCAAACCCAGATGAATTGGTGATGGATATGTATTATAATTTTGGTTTTGATGGTAAACTGGTGGTCAATTATGCTTGTTCCATAGCGTAGGGCTAACTATCAGTGCGGGGTTTACAGGAATATAACTATTGATCATGTAGACATCAAATTTTTCTTTCCACAATAATGTGGAATATGAGTTGTTGCGAAGACATGAAGATACTTTGGACTCTCTTTTTGTATATTTTGTTTCTTTCAATTGGTGGTCATGTAACTTTTCAACAAGTCGATCCATATGTACAGGAGGATATGTATGCCAACTATGTTTATTTATTTTTGATATAAATATCTCTTTAAAATCTGATGTTGAGTGTATGAAAAAAGTGATGTAGTATTTAAAGGCGTGTGTGAATAAAATTTCTCTTTTTCTATACTTCAAATGGGTGTAATAAAGAAATAAAAACTTCTTTTGAATTCATGGGTTCACTCAAATGCAAAAACATGTAGGAATTTGATTTGCTTTTGTAGCCATGAATCAAAGAATTCTTACATCAAAGTACAACACGTCATTGAAATTAAGTTGGATTAATGAAATTTAAATCGTGTAATCACAAAACTACGTAGACTCTTCAACTATCATAAAGATGTTCGAAATTACTTTTGACTTTTATTAAGCTTTTAGCCCATCTCAAAAGCCTAAAAAATATATAGAGTGGTTCTATTCATATCTTTATATTTATTAAGTGGACCTCTTCCTAGTTTTTATAAAATTTAATTTTCCATTTTACCCTCGAAAAGAAGAGAAAAATCTAACTCCACAATTTGGCATGTGGATGCTTTGAGATGATTACTGATGGGACTTTCATGAACTATAGTACGTTGCCAATTCAGTCCCCTAAAGAGAAATACGGAGCTCTTAAATGATGAACAATCTTTTTCAAAAAAAAAAAAAAAAAAAAAATTGAACAGTGGTTCTATAATGACTTTTTTCTTTTTCAAAGTGAGGATATGATGGATAGAGATAAATAATTACAAAGATAAAGGTTGAATCACCATCCAATACAAATCACTATAATCTAAAAGCTGGAGATGCGATTTTAGCCACCCCATACGGATTTAATTGTTCAATAGTTCAATGGTTCATCTTTTTTAATAAATTTTGAACAATGGGAAATTCAAACAAGAGGAGTCTAAGGCTGCGTTTGGGGGGGGGGGGGGGGGGCTGGCTTTTTTGCTCCCCGCTTAGAAGCACTACACTTTTAGCGTTTGGTAACTCCTCCTTCAGCAGGCTTCTAACAGAAGCCAGGGCTTTTTGCACCGAAAAAGCAGAAGTCTGGAGACCCTGCTTTTGGAAGCCAGAAGCTGCACTGTGCAACTGTAGCGATTCACTGTAGATAAATGAATCTTTGATAATACCAGCGGTTGCCCTCCCTTTCTTGAACAATTTATGCATAGCCTGTTGAAGAAGAGAAGCCGCTCTCCACTCACAGACGCAAAACAACCTTCGATGCACAGAAGATTGGAGAGCGGAGACGCTTCAATTTTCTCCACGCACAGACGCTCCAATTCTTCTCTTTGTCTTCTCGCTTCAATTCGGAGGTAACTATCTCTCTCTATCTTCAAATTCAAAATTTGGGGTAAATCACAGCATAGAATAAACTGCCGAATCGGAAAAATTAGGGGAAAATTTGTTGAAGCCATGGCATAGCGGTAGGGTTTTCTGTTGCCTCCGGAATCTAGGAATCCTGGAAAGCCAAACAGTATTGAGATCCTTGATGAGCAAACATTCATTTCACAGTTTAGGCAATCAGATGATTTAGTTGCTTCGACTCTTATCATGTGCATCCTTTTGTTGGTGTTTGTTTTGTTTTGTTTTTATCTTTGTATATGTGTACGTTTGTTAAGGCATTGGGACCTTATTGAGGTTAAGATTTTAATCTAATTTGACATTCCTGGAATACTCAATATGTTCATATATTTTTATTACGTGACTGTGTGGATCCATCACCCGTCTTCAGATATACAACCATGTTTGATTTATAAAAGAACTTGCAAAGCCTTTCAACAACAAAAATATTGCTGAAGTGAAGCCTTTTAAATTGGGAGCAGAGCCAGCTAAATGTTTTCTGATGTCCTAGTGATGTGTTAGTGTAGGTATGAATTAGGAATATTGGTTTGACAAAAGCATTGGTTCTGTGGTGTTTGTCATGTGTTACTAGGCCAATCCCATTTGGTGTTTATAAAGAAGGCCAATCCCATTTGATTTGACAAAAGCAAGCAGTTGCATGAATAGATAGCCTAGATTTCGTAAACATGGATGAATTGATTTCTTGTTTTTATTTTCTTAAACATGAATAGGTTTATTCTGCACATACCAAAATTTCTGAGTGATTTTGGCTCATTATTTTCATGGAGTGGTCTGGTTAGTGCGTTTTATTCCTCCTATTTATATGGATAAATTTTGATTCAGTTTTCCCTTCTTTCTCTTGACTTGTTTCAGTTTCTCATGTTTATCCAAGTCCATGGTTAACACCGACTGGCTTAACTCTCTGCAGAGGTGTCAGACTTTGGTATCAGTTTCTGTTCCAGCCACATGAAACCATGCTTTGTTTAATAATTCATTAATCCCAAAATTATTCTGAATTCTTACAATCAGATCTCAAGCTACATAAAAGAAAAGAATTATTAAACTTTACTATGAAACCATGACCTACTTTCTTTTGCATACATCTGTTTGTTACCTCTTCATCTATCTCTGTTAAAATGCATCCTCAGCCTTTCTTTTGGTATATCCTCAACCTTACTTTACTGTACTATAAAAGATGCCTCCGAGGTTGCAACACAAAAGAACCATCCACCTGTTTCTTTTGTTATCCAGTTGCTCGTTTTCTGGGCTCATATACACTTTAAGGAGCAAGAACTGACTGGTTTATATAATCTTTGACAAGTTAGGTGTAATGGTTGTGGGAGGCCTAATCTTGGCATCTTTCACGACATATGCGTCGGAGCACCTTGCAGCTAGATCATTCTTGAGAGGTCTTGAAGACCGAGATGCTACGAGAAGTAGGAGCATTTGTTAGATATAGTTCACTGGTGACAAAACTGAGCTTTTGTTGATAAGTTCTTTTTCTCCAGGAAATTTTGTTGTAACATTGTTACGGAAACTATTAATGATACTGTTAATAACATGATCATAATGCACAAGAAACGGAAACAATAAGAAATAGCAGTACTCAAAGTTTGATGAGTGCGCGTAATAACGTGGACATTTGAATATATTATGATATTAATGTTACTAATATATTTATATAAGTTATTTTTAAAATATAGTCACCATGATTTATAAAAATTGAAAGTTAACAAAAATTGATAAGGACATAATAAAGAATTTAATAACAAGAACATTTGAACAACATTGTATTACCAAACAAAATAATCTCTCATGTCTAATTTGGTCATTCCATAAACAAAAAGCACAAGTCAATTTAAGTTTACCAGATATTTTGCCACTGCTTTTGACACTGACAGCTCTTATAAAAAGTCAGTTTACCAAGCACTCAACTGATTTTCTTTTCAGCCACTTATTCTCATAAATAAGCAGAAGCCAACTTTTATAAAAAGTCCAGCCATACCAAACATAACCTAAGAATATTGAGATTCTAAGACATGGTCCAAGGCAGTGGATTGATCCCAAAAATTTCCATACTTTGGTTGCAATTATGGAGATAGAAGACGATGATTTTTTTATTTTTTAAATATTTAATACAAGTAAAATGGGAAAATAAATTTTACAAAAATTAGGAGAGATCTATATAACAATTGTTCAAAAAAAAAAAAGGTAATTAAAAATGTCCAATATACAACAACCATATTAAGTTATTTCATTTTTTTTAGAGAATATGTCAACACGTTTATAGATTAACGAAATTACACATAACAATCCACATTGTAGTGTTGTCAAAAAAAGTCGTTACCCTAAGCAATTCAACATTTTAGCAAGCAATGAAGTTATTACATTGGATGTTCTTCACATGGGATGTTATTTGTCATTATAAAATCTTGACCGTGGATGTTCTTGATCTTTATATTAAGTTATTACATTGGGACTTCTTCATTTGCTTATTAGACCTCCCTCATTTTTCAGTAAATAATTATCTCAATTTTGAGCTGGTAACTAATTAAAAAAAAAATCATCTTTATGGGTGTTCCTAATCTGCTCACTAGACCTCTTTTTTTTTTCTTTTTCTTTTTTGTAAATAAACAATATGGATACTTTTTTTTTTTGGTTGATTGGGAAGTTAGGTTAGTAACTCACACACCCATGCAGTGGTATCTCAGCACTTGCACCATCATTACAGCGAAAGCCAAACTAATCCACTGCACCGCAGACGCATGAACCCAAAGGGTCCCTCAAATCTATTGACCACGGTATGGAATTGGGATTCGAATGCTAGACCTGGGGATTCCAGATTAGGCTGTTCGACCAACACACCACACCACGTGGTTAACAATATGGATACTTTAAAGCTCATCTTTAATTCTCGGTAATTTTCTTTTATATGAGAATTTATTTTTTTCGTCTAGATGAGTAAGGTTAAGTTAGATAATTGAAAGAGGTTTAGTTAGCAAATTTTAATTTTTAAAAAATAATAGAGAGGTTTAAAGAGTACGAGAGATCATGTAAGCAAATATGGAGGTCTTAATAGAAAAATTCTTTAATTTTTTCATATAACAAATAAATAACTAAATAAATATCTAAGAGGGAAATTTCACCACAAGCTAACCACAAAATATAGGAGAGGAGACTCGAATTCGGGTGTGGGGGTTCCACACCTGGAGGCCACCCCAACATAACCTTGGTGGTTCCCCTTTTTTCTTTAATAATTTTACCCACCTAATCTCTTGTCTGATTTTTTTAACGATTATTAATTAATTTGAACGCTAAGCCCCACCTAGAGTCTAGGTCCCGCACAGCACCTAGATTAATTTGAGCACTAAGCCCCGCACAACGCCTAGGAGGCTAGGACTATCGTTGTGCCTATATTTTGGTCTGTGCCCAGACCCCGCCTAACCAAATTTTTATTTATATATATATAGAGAGACACACACATGTTCACTCGATCAATGCAAGAACTCGGATCAAAAACTTCTACTTGAGTCTTTGTGTTGAAGAGTTTTCCCTCAAAGCCTCAAACTCTTATTCATTTACGAGCAAGCTGAGCTTACATTCAAGAATGGCAGCCCTTGATCTTCATCTTATGGCCTCTGTTTTTGGCATTCTGGGTAATTTTCTAATAAAGCTAGCTAGTTCATGTAGCTATCTTCTAGCTTTTACCAAATAAGCAAATCTTAGTTAGTTCTCTATTTTCCAAATGTTTCAATTCTCTAAAATGTCTAAAACTTCTATAGGTACCATCCTCGCTTTCCTTGTCTACCTTGCCCCACTGTAAACATCTCTCTCTCTCTCTCTCTCTCTCTCTCTCATTTTCATGCATATGGGATTGACCAACTTTGTAATCTTTTGCAGACCAACATTTTATAGGATTTTCAAGACAAAATCTGTTCAAGGTTTCCAATCTGTACCCTATTCAGTGGCATTGTTTAGCGCCATGTTAATGCTCTATTATGGCTTCCTCAAGACAAATGCTATAATTCTCATCGTGGTCAATTCCATTGGCTGCTTCATCGAAACTGTGTACCTTGTAATGTACTTGATTTATGCACCACCAAAAGTCAGGGTACTCTTCTTTCTTTTCTGCTTCTAATGTATATTAGAAACTATTAATGTTAAAGTGAAGACGGAATCAGTGGCAGAACCTGAAAGCTTTCATTGAGGGGGCCAAGAAAAAAGATATAAAAAATAATAATAATAAAAAATATTATAAGATTAAGTTACATGCATAAGCTACCTTTAACCATTTATTCTCAAAATTACATATATTTTACCTCGAAAGGGGGGTCCTCCTTATGATGCTACGTACGGCTGTTCGAAGTGCAATGGGTAAACTCGGACTCGGATAAAATAGGATTGTGCGCGTCAGGGCCTTTGGGTGCCATATTTGGGCCGAGTTTACCGTACCTCCAACCCCTTATGTTACGCTACCATAATATTTTGTTATGTTCCACCGCTGTTACGCCAGAAATAAAAGGTTCCACACGAGCTTCCGTTCTGCGGCGTGGCAGCAGGACTGATAAGGGATTGGCTCCGGGTGTAGATAGGGTAAAATCTGCAGGGGTCACGCAAATACATAGGCCCCTTCCCGAGAAGCCAAAGCCCATAGCATTGGCGACGTCTCCGGCATAAATGCAAGGAGGATATATAGCTGATATAGGATCTTGTGAAATGTTTCTAACAGAAAGACCAGCTCTCCCCTTAGTCCAGATGAAGCGGCTAAAGCGAGGGTCTTTACTGCTCTGAAAACTCAGGATTTAGGGTGCTTTTTCTTCTAGCTAATGATCGGCATTCTTTTATTCCCCCTTCCGAAAATGATCAAAGAAGCTATGGCTGACCAAAAAATGGCGCCCGTATATCCGGTCTGTACTTTCCCCTATTAGAGAAGGGCGGGGTTTGGAACCCTCAAGCAAGACCCAATTGAATTCCTCCTTGCCTGGGTAAATCATTACAGCTTGAAAAACAAAAAAGAAATTGCCGTAAACAATCAGGTGAGGAGAAGGGGATGGTAGGCTTAGTAGGGCTCGAACCTACAATATAACCGTTATGAGCGGTACGTTTCAACCAATTAAACTATGTTTTAGGTTGGGGAATGTAATAGGAATCTCTACTGGCATCGGAAACGGGGTTCAACTAGCGGACACTCTTGGAACAGCTGGAGTAAGAAGTCCCCAAGCCTTTTCTTATAAAATATTCTACCTTCGATTCATCTGGTTCCGCCTCGATGTGAGAATAGCATAGGAACTGGAAGTACGGTTACTCATCAAATGGCACTCAGTTCATATATTTAAGTTTGAAATCGGAGTGAATTAGCTCATGAAGAATGAGGAGTAGCGATGCAATGTTAATTGTCTCAGTCTCCTCGTTCTTGAGTTGAGTCATTAGTCCCCCTATATCCCTATTCGCGGAATAATGGCTACATCCTTTTACTTCACTCCACTACACACCTTCAAACAGCCTAGTTGTCCTAAGAGGCCCCAGATGATTGATCAAAGCCGCTCGACTGGCAGGGGGAGGAGTCGTTCTCAAGAAATACTGGTCGAAGCAGAGGTTTCGACTTCTGTAAAAATCACATAAATTTTTTCCAAAATCCTATCTCCCCCTGTTATTCTATATATTTTGATATTGAAAATAAAAATTTTGAGATTGACACCGATCGTTCTTTTCTAAGTGAACTAAAAAGAAAACAAATAGGTGGCCTTTCCGGAAATGACACTCCTCAGCGTATAGGATGCATTGAAGATGTCTGCAAAACTGACTTCTCAAAGAAGAACTCACACTATTCCTATCCTTGCTGTACGGCCCGTGAAGGCTGGCTTTTCAAAGAGAGACTTAAGCGCGCTTGGTCGTATAGTTCAAGTAACTGTCCTTCCTTCCTAGCGCAAACCCCCCTAGGCGCCTACCTAATCGTGCTCGTAGCTCGATCGGAGGTCATCCCTAGCGGTACAAAAAGAGAGGTCGTGATGATATCATCTACGTCCGTACCGCTCCTCATGAAAAGAGATTTTAAGAAAAGGTTTTAGTATCGGTGTATCCTATATGTACTCTAGTTTATTTGAAGAAAAAGAAATTTATTAGAATTTCTTTTTTTTATGATAAAATTTTATTAGATTTTCTATTGAAAAATGATAGAACTTTTTAATTAAGGGTATTGCTATTAATAGTGTATTAAAAGTTAACAAATAAAATAATCAATGTTGATGATATCAGAAGTTAGTATAATATTTATAAGTTACGAAATTTACACGACTGTCAAGACTGTCATGAAAAAAAATTAGCCAATTATATATTCCCAAGTCAGCATTATCGAGAGTTTTTAAAAAATTTAGGGGGGCCATGGTCAACACCGACCCCAACTATGTTCCGCCACTGGATGGAATTAAAATTTGATTTTGGTTTTGCAGATTTTCACAGCAAAGCTGCTTGTCCTGTTTAATATCTTGGCTTATGGTTTGATCTTAGGGGGTACAAGCCAAATCCCAAATGCTAGTCGGCGGTTGACAGTTGTTGGGTATATCAATGTTGCGTTCAATGTCTCTGTGTTTGCTGCTCCTCTTACTATTATGGCAAGTCCATTCATGCTTTACGTCTTAATTATTAACCATTTTTGGCTGATCACATACTAAATACTTGATCATTAATTCCATCGACTTGTTTTTTCAGAGGCTGGTTATTAAAACAAAGAGTGTGGAATACATGTCATTCCCATTATCACTCTGCTTAACCCTTTTAGCTGTTGTGTGGTTCTTCTATGGCCTTTTAATAAAAGATTTATTCATAGCGGTACAATTTCTTTCTTTCCTGCTTCCTTCACCACTTATATAAACTTCCACTAACAAATTTGGTATGCTGATGGACTATGTTGCTTATTTTCTCTCATGTTTTATTTGTATAGGCACCGAACATCTTAGGCTTCGCCTTTGGGATTGCGCAGATGATTATGTTCTTGGTCTTCAAGAAAAAAAAAAAACCTGTCTTGCCAGAATGTAGTCTAAATGATCAGATACCCAACACAGACAGGGTTGCTACTGTAGAAAATGATGACATAGTAACAGGAGGTGAAACTAATACTCAAACTCAATTGGAAGCGGGGGATAAAGAAGAGTTCAGAAGCTGATGATCATGAGAATCAACCGTAGATCATTACAGAGCTGAGTACTGAATCAGTTGTGTGAAGGCAACTGATGATCCAAAGTGACACATTTATTGTGTGATCATATCACAGTTAGTAATATTCAAGACGAGAATTAAAAATATACATATATGAATAATTCGGTAGTTTTAATGAATTATACTCGATCGATAAGTACGTGTTTAAAACAAATTGTAATGAAAAATACGCATGTAAAAATGCGAGCATACAAATATCAATATATGTCATATGTAGTGTCTAGTATCATTTGGTCTTGTGACATAAGTATCTCTTTGTATTCGACTCACAGAAAACTAATTGTTATAATTCAGTTGTTGACGTAATAAAACAATAAAAAATTTATGTTAAATATGGTCATCTAAAACATAAAGTTTGAAGAAAAATCAAGGTGAACCATAATGTGTCCTAAATATTACCATTTGTATATATCAAACTTCAACACATCTCACTTGTTTTTTCTTTTTTGAATAAAGGGCTAGTGCGGCTGCCCTCAAGTCTTGATTAATGAAACTGTCGAATATAAAAGGGGGGAGCCTAAACCCCTGATTGCAATGAGCATCTAAAGAACATCCTGAAATACTATCATAAGTCTCTACTAAGTAACTATATTCAACAAGGCACCAACTACCAATTAGCGCCCTATTAGCGACTCTATTTGCTTTGACACAGCTGTGACACAACGGAAAGATAACTCGATCTGCAAGTCGATTACAGCGTAGCATAATTTCCATACACACAACTTTCCCATCATACTGCCACTGGAAAATACATCCACTGACACTTAATTTCACCCTGCCACTAGGAGGCAGCGACCATTTGACCAAGCAAAGAACTCGCCGCCTACTTAGAGCAGACATGTTACTGCTACTAGGAGATTGCGACAATTTACCAATGCAAGGAACTCGCCACCAACCTAGAGCAGACAAGGCACACAAGGTGCATAAGCCGGGACCAAACCCATTATGACCTAACAAAGAATGGTAGTAACTTATTAATACAACTAGTAAGATAACAACAAAAAAACAACTAAATACTTTAAAGTAAAAAACAAAACCTCTTGGACCTAGAGAGAAACCCAAGGACCACCACGCCCAAATTAGGCCCACAAATGAATTGAGGCCAATAGAATCTAAACCCTGAGCCCAGCCCAAGATAGCTTTCGCATAGATAACTCGACCACCACCATCCTACTGACATGACCATCATGTCGCCGCCACCTTTGGACCCCGACCGCCATCGAAAAGACTTATTCGATAAGGCACCAACAGGGTATATCACCGACCACCACGACCCCTTCCCTCAGCAGTCTAATTCCACTAAGAGTCAGACCACTACCGTGACACCCTCATGCTGCAAGATTCGATTCCAACCCACCACCAAGCTTCAAAGGATTTGCGACGATAAATGAAAAGTGTAATATACATCAACCAGTGTTGCACAATTGGGATCCAACCCATGTGGGTAACGGGCAAACCCCGTTTAAAGAGGCGACTGAAGGCATCGAAGGAGAATCACTGGAAAGTGACACCCAAACAAGAATTTGGATCTGAGAGAAGAAATAGGTAGCTATCTAAAGGCTCATCCAGAGACGTAGCTGTGCCCAAGGCTACTTGGGTTGTAACCCAAGGGTGATTTTGGGCCAAACGTTGCCAAGTATAGGTATAGCCCAAATAATAAAAAAATTATGTTAGGTCTCGACACTTTGTGTCTCAATCACAGTCTATCTGAGAAGTAAGAATTAGTAACGCGGTTGCCGAGCCACCTCCCTCTGAGGCTCAGTCCCGCCCGTCTGACTCCCTCTATCCCTCACCGCACCTCTCTCTGACTCTTTGAGGCTCAGATGCTCAGTCCTGCCACCGTCCCCACCAAGCCACCTCCACTGCTCCACCAATTAAAGTAAGGGTCAATTAGAATTGCTATTCATTTGGGTTTTAATCGATTCTGTTTGTATATGAATGAATGGGTTTGTCCTTTTTGATTGTTAGTTTGTCAATGAGAAAGTCTATAGTTGCAGGTCGGTTTTGTGCTCTTCGTTCCAAGATGATGATAATGATGCAAGGGTCAATTAGAATCGCTGTTTATTTGGGTTTTAAACTTTTAATTGATTATGTATATGATGCATTGATCTTTGTATAATAAAAGTTCGATTTCCTTAGTAGCCATGGCTTCCTCCACAGTTTCATTTGGGTTATATTTGTATGATCCATTGAATACATTAGTTGTATGTTTCCATAGCTCCTCTGTTGCTGTATATAATCAATTAGAATACCTTGCTTTTGTTGTGTACACGATGGTAGTATTGGAAGGGAGCAATAAGCAATTTGGTTGGGGATTTTATCTCTTCAAGTAGGACTGTAAATAGGCTCGATACAGCTCGTGTTCGACTCGTATCGGCTCGATTTCAACTCGTTTGGATCGTGTTCGTAAGATAAATGAGCCGAGCTTGAGCTCAATACTAAGCTCAACAAAAAAATGAGCCAAGCTTGTACAATGATATATTCGGCTCGTCTAACTAGTAAGTAACTCGTATTTTTCATGAGTAGCTTGAGTTTGTTAAAGCTCGGCTTGTTTAATAAAGCTCTATTCATGAAAATTTATAGTATAAATAAAAATATAATTTTCTAATATCAAATCTTTAATTATTTTTATTGCCTTCCTTTTCAATTGGAAGATAATATGAGAATTTAAGTAAAATATATTACAATAAAGAACAATAAATCCAAATTTGATGGTTAGACATCAAATTTGAATTCTTATTAAATTTTCTTTCTTCTTTTTTTATTTTTTAAATTTAAAGTCAAATGATTCAAGCCAAACCTATTCAATCTCGAGCTCGTCCAATAAATCGAACCAAGCCGAGCCCAGCTCGAGCTTAAGAAAAATACTCAAGTTGAGCCAAGCTTAAGCATGAAAAAAAAAATTCAAGCTTTAGCTTGGCTCAAGCTCGATAAAAAGCAAATGAGACGAATATGATCACTTTGGTATTCAATCCGACTCGGCTCATTTACACCCCTATCTTCAAGTCTTCATCTTGTGAGTTTAATTTGGTCATAATCTTCTCTTATGATGGAGATTCATCTTAGATAATTGCTATGTCATCATTGATGCCTTAATGCCTATGCATATGCCTATGTCCATTTTCATGCTCTGTGCCAATGTCTACATAATCAAAGTTCGCAAAATTTTTATATAGCTAAAATTAGCCCAACCCAAACTCAATTTCTCACTACGTCGCTGGGCTCATCTCAACTTTTTTTGATCGAGCACCCTTGTGGTTATAGAGCATACTCTGCTGCTTTAGGAGCTTGTACTAGCCTCATATACTTCTCTCGGGGCCTGATCTAACCAGAGCCCCTGCCTCTCTCTCTCTCTCTCTCTCTCTCTCTCTCAAACTTGCTTAAAGCAAGCTCAGTGGGTGTCTCTCAAAATAATAGGCAAAGAAGCCCAGACCACAAAAAGCATGATCAACTTTTGATTTCGGGGCGGAAAAATTGATGCGGACTACAATCAATATAGGGTCTAGCTTTTAGACTTTAATCTAATTAACCCTTAATTAAATACAAGAGTGATCAAGATCAAATGTTGAGATCATGATGTGTAGAGACAAAACATGATCATGGTCATAGATGGGTCTCTCCCAATTGCACCTGCAAGCAAAAGAAATTGAATTAATTATTGCTAGTGAAAGCGAAATCATGCGTTCAAAAGAGTACTTCATCTTCAAATTCAGCTCACAAACACATGGTGTTGGGTCAAAAATGCAAACATTGTGACTTCACCAACCTATATTTTTAGTTTGACGATGACTCGAAATAGCTAGTGCACACCAACTTGTTCGAATTCGCTTCACTACATATATAGGCAATCTAGCGACCCACTAGATGCAAACACAACTTCAAATTGAATCCTTGACTCCACAAGTCAAATTCAGCTTATCTGAATCTCTGACTCTACTAGTCAAATTCACCCAAACGCCAAAAAAATCAATTCATTTCCAGATTACCCAAACAAAAATCTAAAGGCTTTAAACCCTCTCAAATATCTCAAACACAACTCCAAAAATAAACGAGTCATCTACTCATTTAAATCCTAAATGCTGAAAGTACATGTGGTTTGATCCCGCAAGGGTATGTAGGCAATTGAAGATCAAATAATCTAGATGCAACCACATCCTAAACACTATTTTTATTCCAAAATCAAAATTTTTTAATGAGCCATTCACTCATTGGGACTTTTAAACTACGGGTGGCTTGAAGTCTTCTCGGATACATAGGCAACCTATCATAACATTCGGGTGCAGCTGCAAAAACAAACAAATACACAATTGTTTATTTATAAATGGAATCAAATGGTGTTTCCTTATAACAAAGGATTGCAATTAAGAGACACTATGAATATATCAAACCACGAAAAATTAAAACTCTATTATATCAATGAATACGAGTGAAATTACGTTAGGTGATTCACTTTGTGCAATTTTTACCTAACAACTTAGGTGAACTGATATAGAAGCTTAAAATGAAAAATTTAAAACAAAGGAAGGTATAATAAGGCCGGCTAGATATGTAACCTAGATAGACAAAGCTAGTCATTTAGCATAATCAGCACCTTCAACTGGTGGTCCTCCTACATGATCTCTACTTTGAAATAGATCGAGAAGAAAATACAAAAGCAACATTAATCTGAGTTTAAGTGATTCAAATGAGAAATAAAGGTGTTCGTCAATCATCAGTGTATATAAATGAGAGGGCGTTTTAGTTGGTTACGACAATTTTTAACAAACTAAGAGAGCGAGGTTAAGCATCATCTGAGCTCTCAGCATCTTTCATCAACTCGAGAAACCTGAGAAACAAGTTGAGGAGGTCCAAATACATGTCGATGGCCACCAAAATGTACCCATCATACTCGTAGCGCTTGATCAATTCATCTGTGTCATGGACAATGTAGCCACAGAATATGAGTATTCCCACAATCCCGTATATCATATGACTAGTCTTACCAAGAGGGAGGAAAATCTGCAACAAGATCCATATGAGTGTATTATTAACCCAAGATTTAAAAATTCGAATATAATTGAATACATTACGGCAGTGGAAGGAACTCAAATTAAACAGCGAGAGCCTAGAGGCCGGGTACATGCAATTAAGCACAAATACCTGTATCACTCCAAAGACAAGCAGAGCCAGCAGGGATGCAAACAAGAAAGGACTCAAGAAGTTGAAGTTATGGCCTCTCCTTGCAGCGCAAAAGGTGTACAAGTTCAGACTTAGAAAAATCACAGCAGTTAGAATCGCAGCCTCCAAAACCACCTTCCCTGTTTCCAATTCAAAGTTCCAGTATGTTAGGCTTACAAGCAAGATTATGTATATGCTACTAAAACTGTATATATGTGCAATTGCATGATCTAGTATGTATATGTTTTCATAAATTAGACTTTTAGATAATACTTTTATGACATATGAAACTATTTTAATCCCCAAACCACACTATATATCATGGAAATGCTACAATAGCCTTTGCTAAGGGGGAGACCGGACTGCCCATATATCACTTCCCAAGCAAAGGGACTCAAGAAAAATCATTACAACAAGACTCCAGATCAAATAATTTGCTTCTTGAATATAGAATTATCATATTAAATTAACATTCCTCATCACAAGCTCTTCGATCCTTTAGATAATATAGGGAACATGGATTAAGGTCAAATTTTGATTCATAGTTGGTTAAGGAGTCTAAGGAGAATCAAATTTCGTTATTAATAGGATTTTTGTCTCAATTAGAGTAACTGAATTTTAGTCAAACTAGGTAACATTTTATAAGTCTTGAATCCCGAAATTAAAAAAAAAAAAAATAACCCTAGAACCCTTGTTGAACCAAATTTCGTATTAAAACTAAAAATCACAACAGCCCCGGCCTAGAGTCATTGCCGTGACTGTCTAGAGCACGTTAGGCTTGCGCGGCGGGTGCCCTAGGTGGGGGGGGCTGCTTTAAAAGGAGGAACGAAAGAACGAGCAGTGACGTACCGCTGGTAAATGCACAACTTATATTACTACGACCATGAGTGCCTCACAAATGGTGAAAGCCCCAAGGAGTACGTAATTCAGCGGGTGCTGTTTGCTATAAACCACCATGGTGACGAGCACTGCAACAAACCAAACAATAGCGAAACCCAGAGTCTTCACAATCTGATCATGCACCGAATGAAAGAAACCAATTTGATCTAAGGGAAGAGTCAAAGAGACATGCGTACCAGCAAGGGAGGTGATGATGATCGTTTGTTTGAGAAACCATCCGAGCCAAGTTTCGATAAGGAATACGGCGATTGCAGGGTTAAAGTATACCGTGGCGGCGACGGGGATGGTGATGAGTATTTGAAAGGTGAGGATGGCATAGACTATGCGGACAAAGGCCCATCGGAGCTCCGGCTTCTCTTCATCGAAGGGTAGAGTAGGGGGGGTCGATTAGGCTTCCAAGTCATTATTCCGGCTCAACGGTGTCTTCATTGCAACGAAATAGATCGAGGATTGTTTGGTTTCCGATGAGAAAGTGCGGGAAAGTGATGGGCAGTCCCTCCTTAATGGAGGAGGAAATCCATGTGGTGATTTACCACATGAGGAAAGCATGGGTTGGAAAATTCAAAGAAGGTAGATAACAAGCCATCTTGAAAGGTAGGTAGCAATCCATCTTTGAAGTTAGGCATGCCAAACTTGGAAGAAGACTTGACTTTGCTTCCAATTGCATGCCACATCCATGAACTCAATTGCCTATAAATAGGCATCAAAGGTTGTAGCAAAACAACCAAGGCAAGAGTCATTCCAAACTAATAGAGTTTGAGATAGTAGTAAGATCCTCACTTGAGAGATGAGTGAGAAGAAAATTCCTCTTGAGAGATAGAGTGTGTGTTACCACTTTGGTGAAGTTTAGTCACCAAAGTGAGATTGCCTTGTAATCCCATTATTTATGTAATGGAAGAGAGTATTACTACTACCCCGAGGACGTAGGCACAGTTGCCGAACCTCGTTAAATATTGTGTCTTCTTTTGTTCATTTGTTGTTATTCCGAGATGTGGGAAAAGTTAGATCCTGGGATAACCAATTATTCATTGGCCTTGTATTAAGGCAGTCATTCTTTCCCAACAAGTGGTATCAGAGCCCGGCGCTCATTGTTCGTGGCATCTCGTGGTGATCAAGATGGCGGAGTCGTCGTCATCGGCAGCAACAATGGTAAAGTTGACATCATCGAATTACTCCATTTGGAAGCCCAGAATGGAAGACATCCTTTACTGCAAGGATATGTATGAGCCTCTTCAAAATGGTGGAGAGAAGCCAGCAGGCAAGACTGACAAAGACTGGAGCATCCTGAACAGAAAAACTGTTGCAGGAATTCGTCAATGGGTTGATGAAAGTGTTTTTCATCATGTGGCACAGGAAACCAATGCCTACTCAATATGGACAAAGTTGGAGTCCATGTACGAGAGAAAGACCGCACAAAACAAAGCCTTGTTCATTCGGCGGTTGGTGAACACAAAGTACAGGGATGGTCAAAGTGTTTCAGAACACTTAAGCGACTTCCAAGGCATGGTGAATCAATTGACGAATATGAAGATGGTGCTTGATGATGAGTTGCAAGCACTATTGTTACTAAGCTCGTTGCCAGATAGCTGGGACACGTTGGTGGTGTCATTAAGCTAAGCAACTCAGCCCTTTAAGGCTGAGTTGCAAGCACTATTGTTACTAAGCTCGTTGCCAGATAGCTAGGACACGTTAGTGGTGTCATTAAGCAACTCAGCTCCTCAAAGCGTTCTCACACTCAGCACTGTAAAAGACAACATGTTCAACGAAGAAGCAAGGAGGAAGGAGCAAGGAATATTGATCGAGTCAGAAGCCCTCGTCACCAACAACCGTGGAAGCAGTAGAAAATTCCACAACCGAAGCAAAGGGAAGGATCCATCAAAAGGAAAGTTCAGCCCAAAGAAGGACATCAAATGTTTTCACTCCGGTGGAAAAGGCCACATAAAGAAGGATTGCATGAGGCTTAAGAGAGAGCAGGCTGAGAAAGGTGGTGCCAGAGACACAGCTTTTACTACCTCATACGAAGAAGAGGTACTCATCATTTATGGAGAGGGTCATGTTAATTTGACATCTCAATATACATGTTGGATCATCTATTCTGGTGCATGATTTCATGTAACCTCACGAAGGGAGTTCTTTACATCCTACAATACTGGAAATTTCGGTAATGTCAGGATGGGAAATGATAAGAGGTCCAAGATCATGGGAAGGAGAGATATTTCCCTTGAAACCAACACAGGCCACTGCTTGGTTCTCAAGGATGTGAGACACGTTCCAGACATGCGTCTCAACCTGATCTCCACAGGATTACTTGATGATGAAGGCTGCACAAGTGTCTTTGGTGGTGGAAAGTGGAGGCTAAGTAATGGTCCAGAAATTCTAGCCCGAGGGAGGAAAGAGAACACTCTCTACATGACTAATGCAAAAATCTATAGTGGGTATGCAGTTACACTCGGAGAAGATTCGCCGGTGGAGCTATGGCATAAGCGGCTCGGTCACATCAGCGAGAAGGGACTTACTGTTCTAGCCAAAAGTGAGGTATTAACTGGTGTCAATGTTAAAGATATGCCTCTAAAACCATGTACGCATTGCTTGGCTGGAAAGCAACATAGAGCTTCATTCCATCGTTCTCCTGCATCAAGGAAATCCAATGTTTTGGATGTTGTACATTCTGATGTGTGTGGTCCCATGACCACCAGTACTCTAGGAGCTGCAAGATACTTCGTCACCTTCATTGATGATCATTCCAGGAAGGTATGAGTTTATGCACTGAAAACTAAAGATCAAGTGCTCGAAGTATTTAAGCAATTTCATGTCAAAGTTGAAAGAGAAACAGGCAAGACATTGAAATGCATTCGCACCGACAACGAGGGAGAGTACATGGGGGCGTTCAGGCACTATTGCAAAAATAACAGAATCAGGCATGAACGATCTCTTCCAAAGACTCCTCAGCACAACGGAGTGGCCGAGAGGATGAACAGAACTATTGTTGAAAGAATCAGAACAATGTTATCTCATGCTAAGCTGCCTAAGAGCTTTTGGGGTAAAGCTCTAATGACTGCGGTTGATGTGATCAACCTTTCTCCCTCAGCTCCATTAAATGGTGACGTACCAAACAGGTTTTGGACCGGAAAGAACGTCTCATACAATCATTTGAAGGTATTTGGCTGCAAATCATTTGTTCATATTCCCAAAGATGAAAGATAAAAAATCGATAGCAAGTCGAAAGAATGCATATCTCTAGGATATGGAAATGAAGAATATGGGTACAGGCTGTGGGATCCTGTCAATAAGAAGATTTTCAGAAGCAGAGATGTTGTCTTTTTCGAAGACCTGAACATCGAAGATACTCAGAAGACTGAGAAGCCTAAACAACCCAGAGAATATCCGATGAACCCGGATAGAGTTCCTCCGCCAACAAACCAGGATGGCCGGAGAGATACCGAAGATGTCGCTGATGTAGCAAATGACCCGATGATTAATGATCCAGTTGATGATGCAGCTAATGATGAGGAAGAGGCAACGGCCCCTCGAAGATCAGTCAAGGAACGCAAACCCTCAAATAGATACCCTCTACATGAGTTCATTACTCTCACAAATGGAGGTGAGCCAGAGTCTTATGAAGAAGCTTTGACAGATGACCACAAGGGGGAGTGGTTGGAAGCCATGCAAGAAGAAATTAAGTCCTTGCATGAGAACCAGACTTATGAGCTGGTGGAGTTACCAAAAGGCAAGAGAGCACTCAGAAACAAATGGGTGTATAGATTGAAGACTGAGGAGTATAGCTCACGACCCAGATTCAAGGCAAGACTGGTCATTAAAGGTTTCAATCAGAAAAAGGGAATTGACTTTGAAGAAATTTTCTCGCCCGTGGTGAAGATGACATTTATCCGGGTGGTATTGGTTTGGCTGCAAGTTTAAATCTGGAGATTGAACAACTTGACGTGAAGACGGCTTTCCTTCATGATGACCTTGAAGAAGAAATCTACATGGAGCAGCCATAAGGATTCAAAGTCAAAAGTAAGGAAGATCTAGTCTGCAAACTAAAAAATAGTTTGTATGGCTAAAGCAGGCGCTGCGACAATGGTACAAGAAGTTCGATTCCTTTATGATTGAGCAAGGATATCAGAGGACAACTTCAGACCATTGCATATTTGTGAAGAATTTCTCAAGAGGTGACTTTATCATACTACTCTTGTATGTTGATGACATGTTGATTGTAGGACAAGATGGTGACAAGATTAGTAAACTGAAGAAAGAGCTCGGTAAGTCTTTTGCTATGAAAGACTTGGGACCAGCAAAGCAGATTCTTGGTATGAATACTACCCGTGATAGACAGAATGAGAAGCTGTGGTTATCACAAGAAAAATATATCGAGAAGGTATTGGAGCGGTTCCACATGGAGAAAGCAAAGCCAGTTGCTACTCCACTTGCTAGTCACTTTAAGCTCAGCTCGAAGCAGAGTCCTACAAGTGAGAAAGAGGAGGAAGAAATGGCAAAGGTGCCATATGCCTCAGTGGTAGGAAGCCTGATGTATGCAATGGTGTGTACAAGACCAGACATAACACACGCGGTTAGTGTTGTTAGCAGATTTCTGTCTAATCCAGACAAAGAGCATTGGAATGTTGTGAAGTGGATTCTTAAATATCTCAAAGGTACTTCTAAAATGGGTTTATGCTTTGGAAGTGGGAAGCCTGAACTAATAGGCTATACAGATGCAGATATGGCCGGAGATGTTGACTCAAGAAAGTCTACATCAAGATACCTGATTACATTTCAGGGGGAGCTGTCTCATGGAAATCAAAGCTACAAAAATGTGTTGCTTTGTCAACTACATAAATGAAGTTCATAGCAGCTACGGAAGTCTACAAAGAAATTTTGTGGATGAAGAAATTCCTACAGGAATTGGGCCATAAGCAACAAAAATATGTTCTGCATTGTGATAGTCAAAGCGCAATTCATCTGAGTAAGAATTCAAGTTTTCATTGGAAATCAAAGCACATTGATGTGAGGTATCACTGGATACGTGATGTGCTGGAAGCCAAGCAACTGCAGCTTAAGAAGATTGACACAGATGAGAATAGTTCAGATATGATGACAAAGTCCTTACCAAAGGACAAGTTTGAATTTTGCAGAAGCGTGTCAGGATTGGCGCATCCCTCCATCTAAGTCGGGAATGGGAGATTGATGGGCAGTCCCTCTTTAATGGAGGAGGAAATCCATGTGGTGATTTACCACATGAGGAAAGCATGGGTTGGAAAATTCAAAGAAGGTAGATAGCAAGTCATCTTGGAAGGTAGGTAGCAATCCATCTTTGAAGTTAGGCATGCCAAACTTGGAAGAAGACTTGACTTTCCTTCCAATTGAATGCCACATCCATGAACCCAATTGCCTATAAATAGGTATCAAAGGTTGTAGCAAAACAACCAAGGCAAGAGTCATTCCAAACTAATAGAGTTTGAGATAGTAGTAAGATGAGAGATGAGTGAGAAGAAAATTCCTCTTGAGAGATAGAGTGTGTGTTACCACTTTGATGAAGTTTAGTCACCAAAGTGAGATTGCCTTGTAATCCCATTATTTATGTAGTGGAAGAGAGTATTACTACTGCCCCGAGGACGTAGGCACAGTTGCCGAACCTCGTTAAATATTGTGTCTTCTTTTGTTCATTTGTTGTTATTCCGCAAATCATACGAGATGTGGGAAAAGTTAGATCCTAGGATAACCAATTATTCATTGGCCTTGTATTAAGGCAGCCCTTCTTTCCCAACAGAAAGTGTGTTCAATAAGCAGTAGACTCAACAGCCTAAAAGCTTAGCACTCTACCCCGTTTTATATGGTCGTCGTTTTGGATTTGGCACAATTTTAGTGGGATATATATTTTGAAGTTTGAACACACAGGAAAAAAAATTAACTTTAAAAAAAATTTGCGGCTTGGCACATTAGATTGAAAAAGAATTTTATTTATTAAAATATCACTTGTTTCTAACTAGTAATGAATTAGGGAAATCAATGCTCTCTCTTTCTCTAGAGAGAAAAAACCTAAGGCCGCAACTTGCCTTGATTGGAGGCGGCGGTACTGCAAATCTTTTGACTCTCAGCAGGGTACGCAGTGGCTCGGTTACTTGGGACCGGAAGGGTGGCGGCTCGCCTCTTTCTTCTTCTACTTGCCGGCGATTGGTTTCGTCAGTGCTTCATGATGGCGGTCCGATTGGCTGTGAAGACTAGAAATTTTCTCTCGTCAGTGTCAAGCGGCGCTGGGCCTTTCACTCTGGGCGAGGTCAGATGGGAACTGGTTAATGGCTGGGGTCGAGGAAATCTGGGTTCAGATCCAATTGGGGACATTTTGGAAGTGATGGATGGCTGTGATCGAGCAATCTCTGAGGGTGTGGTGAGTGATCCCGGTGGCTATGCTAGATCGGGATTCGGTTCAAGCCGAGGAACTGCTGTGGATACGATTGTGGTCGGCGACGGCAACGTGGCTGATGGATCGTGGCTGGAAAGGTATGTGTGGGCTCATTGGGTTAGGGCTTTGGTTTACCCTACTCTTTGGGCCTGCATTTGGAGTGGATGGGCTGTATGGGCCTTGATCTGGTCTGTGGGCTGGCTTACCCTTCTGTTATGGGGCTGGATGAATTGGGTCTCTATGGCCCATAGTACTGTTTAATTTTTGTTTAGGTCGCAAAAACCAAAGCCTTAGTTTGAACCATTTTATGTAAGCTTCGAGGTTTCTAGGTTTTTGTTAGAATAATGGTACGTGGATTTCCTATAAGGTGGGTGTACTCGGAATTTTCCGGGATATTATTCTTCTAGAATAGGGTTTCATGAGGTTCTAAGGAACGATTCTTTCTGTCGACCCCATAGGGGTGTTTCGTTTTTGTACCACTTGCTGAATATTAATGAAAGGGCTGACCTATTTCCATAAAAAAAAAAAAAAAAAAAAAAAAAAAAAAAAAAACTAGTAATGAATTGATACTGCAGAGTTGGAGAAGTGAATTGTTTTGGCTTCCATAATAAATGTACTTTTTACATATGAGTTGTCTTCCGAGCTTCGGTGGTTGTCTAACATAGCTTTGAAATCTAACTTGTAAACCTTGATATAAAGAATGCTATATATTTACAATTAGCATAGTATAGATTACTCGAAAACCTCTACAACTTGTACTATTTTTTAAGGGTTCTTGACCCAAAGCACCAAAATCAACAAAAAAATGTCTCATTTACCATGGCAACAAATTTTCATTCTCACTAACCCAAAATGAAGCAAAATGACAATTTTAGTCTTAATCTAATTAATAAATTCCACTTGATGCCACTCTCCTCTCTCCCCATCACAGTTCTCTCCCCCCGATCTCTATCAGTCTCTCTCTCCCCCCCTTCGAAATCCGATTCCGGTCTCTCCCTTCCAAAATCCTATTCTGATTCCGATTCCACCTCCTTGAACAGTGCCTCCTCTCTAATTCGAATCAGATCTGGTGAGTCGAGGAGTGCTGCTAAATTTTGATCCTCCCATCTCCGGTAAGTCGAGGAGCTGCATTAAACAGCTCTAAAGCCTTCCTCGTCGGCGGCGACCGCGACGTTGACGTAGTTGACTCCGCAGCCGCAGGGCTCTTCTGTTCGTTCCCATGTCTGGGATCCGAGCCTTGCGTCCAAGTTCTGGCTGAGGCCGAAGCCAACCTCGATCATAGGTATGAGCCTCTTTCGCCTCAATTCCATGGCAGTCCACCGCAGAACAATAATCTTTGGCTAGATTTGGGTTCAATTTCAGCAAATTTCGAAGCGGGGATCCCCGGTCTCTTCATGTCCAGCCAGCTCGACTGTGGGCTAATGGTGTGGTTTAGATATTCCCCGAACCAGTCTCCTCCTTGAACAGCGAGAAGTTGTGCTCGGCTCTGAGAATCTATTCGGAAGGAGAAGAAAGAGAAAGAGAAGCTACAGCCGCCCAAATCATTTATTTACAGGTGAGAGACGTCTGCGGCGAGCTCCGGAGGTGCTTCGATCCAGTGGTTTTGGTCCGGCTCTTAACTTGGGTGCCCAAATCAGGTTTTTTTTTTTTTTTAAGTAATGGGCCAGAAGGAATGAAAAAAAATTGAATGTCTATTGGGGAGAAAAATGTGTCTATTGGAGGGCAATAGACGTTTTTAAATTGATATAATCTCAAAGTTTTATTTGTCTAAATTTAAGGAGATTAGTTCATATTCTGGCAACGAAAGTTTTATTGGAAATAATAGACATCTATTGGAGGACAATAGACGTCTACTAGGTGGCAATAGACGTCTACTGGGGGCAATAAATATTTCCGATGAGATTTTCAGAAAAGTCTGGTGGGCGGCGACCGGTGACATTAATCCGGCGAAAGTTGGCCGGATTCAGGCGATCGATGACCGGATTTCGGCGGAAGTTGACCTGATTTCGACGGCCAGTGACCGAAATCCGGCTTCAACGGCAGGTGACCAACTCCGGCGAAGTCTCCTATGGTTTCTCTCTCTCTCTCTAAGTAACAAAGAGATAAGGGTAAAATAGAATTAAAAATAAAAATCTTAATGGGGTAAGTGGAAAAAAAATATCAAAAAATGGGGTAAATGGATAAAAACCCATTTTTTTAATCTATACTATTTTTAAGAGAATATGCTTTGTTAGCCAAAATCTAAAATTTTGACAAAATTGACCCTATAAGATTAATAAACTTTAAGAATTAATTAAATCACAAAGATAATTAAGACATTTATAAAATGTATTTTTATTTAAAAAAATTTTAAAAAGTAGCCACAATCCACTTTTTTCTCTCTCATTTTCTTTTCTCTGCAACAACCAGCTCTTTTCTTTTTTATCTTCTAAAAAAACAAATAATAACTTGCACATACAGAGTATGTGTAAATAGATATTAGTTTCAATAACCAAAACAAAAACCAAACTGGCAAGTTTACCTACAACCTTTATCCATTTCTTTTTCTTTTATTTGTGAATTCTTAATTATCGACATAAAAACCGAAATTTGAAGAAAAGAAAAGATGTCCATAAAAGATCTCAAATGAGAATAAATCTCTTGGATCAAACCTTGGGCTTTGATCCTATAATCCATTTACAATCACGATCACACCAACTCAGGCCCATTTGAGCTAAAAAGACCCGAAATAAGCAATTAGGGTTTCCAACTCGTCCCCTTTCTTTCTAAATCCCCCAAATTCCTCAATCAACCCCTCAATTTTTCTCAATTGCTCTCCAAAATGAAGAATCGAAACCCAAAAGACGCTGCAATCAACAGAGAGAAATCCGACGGTGCGAGATCGGTGTACAATAAGAAGAAGAACCCGAGGAGATTTGGTGGGCAAGGCCGTTCACTGGAGAATTCAACGAACAGCTACTACAACCCAGCCATCATTAGTATGAAAGCTCTCTCCTTTCATCAAATTTCAATCATATTTTGTCAAAGTTTGAATCTTTAGTTCTTGGATTTTTGTTTCTTATTTTCTCTGTTTCTGTGTGTGTGATTTTTTTTTCTATATATAATTATGATTTATATGTCCTAGTGAGACTTGAAAATAAATGCTAAAGTTTTGGTTGCTTTGAAAGCAAGTGTAGAAAAAGAATGGGCATATATTTTGAGCCTCAATGCTATAGGAATAGAAACTTGGAATCATTAAACATTGTATGCTTCTGTGAAATTGGAAACAGAGTATTTGGATAGCTGCCATCAGATTGAAATGTGCAGAAAAGTACATTAGAATGGCCAATAGTGCTTTGGAGTTGATTGCACAATCTAATCAAATTGGATCCTGGAGTTCTCTTGTCGTAAAAGTGGACAGGGGAAGTAATTCCCTCTTCTGTTTTGCGCTCAATCTTAAAGGTTGGCATTCTGTTTTCTTTCAGAGAAAAAAAGAGAGTTCTACGATAATGCCAAGCATGTGAAGAAGTATAAGAAGTTGGTAAAGCAACAGCCGACTGATGTTCCATCAGTTATAATACCACTCGAGGTTTGATAACAAATTCGGAATGTGTTGTTCCATGTTTGTTTTGTTGAATTTTTCTTGGGAAACAGTTTGATAGATAAAAAGATGTTAACAAAACAATTTGAAAATTTGACTTATATTTTATATGCATGTACTTGGTGGCTGGTGCAGGAGGAGAATGAAACTGAAGATGGTAGCAAGATGGGTAAGAATAACAAGAAGAGAAAGGATAGAGAATCACGTAATTTAATAGAAATATACGAAAAGAAGCATGAAGAGATAGAGAAGGCAAGAATGGAGAAGGAGGCTAAATTTCAGGCAAGAACGGAAGAAAGAGAAAAATCTGAAGCTCGGAGGAAGGCTATTAGGGACAAGATGATGAAGAAAACGCATAAAGGTCAGCCTGTTATGAAGTACAGAATTCAACATCTTTTGGAGACTATTCAAGGCTCCATGAATAAATCATAGTTTGCGCATGGATCAAACTGTTTGAGTTATGTACAAGTATACTATTCTATTGCTGCTTGAATTCTGAAATCAACTTCGCTTGATAAGGGCTGTTTCAGTTCCCCAAGCAATGCAAAACAATTTTGGTACTATTAATGTGGCAAATCTGTAGGCTTCTTGTAGTTCTTATTTGCTCTGTAATAAATTGAAACGGGCACTTTTATTTCATTCAGCTCGCTTTATAATTAAGTAAATCGGCACTAGCATAATGATAAGATACTTCCACTGCTGTTGAGTGACTTGAGTCCTAGTGCTGAATCTGATGAAAGCCGAAGATTGTGCAGCGTTTCCGAAAGAAAACTCTGCACAGATATTGAGTTATTGCCTTATAACGGTGGTTGGTTCACCACAGTAGATCTAGTAGAGAGTGATTGCCATCATCTGAATGTAACTCTGGTGAAACCTTTCAAAAAAGAAGTGGCACCCATTCTCCTTCCTCTTTTGATATTCAGGCATGTTGTATGGGTAGATCAAGACGAATACTGTAGGACCAGAGGGTCGGTTTCCAAAGGTAGAAATGGACGATGATCCCATTTTGAATCCTTACTGTTTTGTGGTTGTAGCAAGGTGTAATACTTATGATTTACACCTTGGCTTTCATTAAAGGACGATGATCAAAGAAATCGACTTGTATCAACGTAGAAAATGGACTTATCTATTTAAACCTGGAGGTAAATTATTTGCATGTTGGGTCAAAGATATGGTTTATCTTGCAGAATCAATAACGGGAGATCTATACCATGTTCGAAGAGCTATTTTGATAAGAACTGCACCAAGAGCTTCCTGGTTAACGAGGTGGTGTTCAACGATAAAGACAGAAGATCACCATAAAATTGGAGTGGTTGGAGAAGCACCATTGGATATGGGTAAATAGATGATAAAACCATTACCCAGCTGTCCCAACATTACTCTGATCTAAATCTTTGGCACGCATAGACGAACATCCCACCTGCAATTTGCACTATCCCCCCATTTAAAGGACTGTAGATCAAAGCTAGCTAAGCTAGTAGAACTATAAATTATCAATTTCCTGGCGGTAACTGTGTATTTGGCGAATATATATTTTCATTTATTTTCTTAAAATATATAAAGAACTTTGTTGTTTAACTGCAACGCTATAGTGCATAACAAAGAGTACATTCAATCCTTTATTTCAAACTCATATTTTACAAGTGCTATGTAACTGATTAAATTAGAAGGGAAGCATCTCCTCAGTGTTTATGAAACCACTGATCACTTTCATAACTCAAATTTCTCCACTAGTTACAATTGCCTCAGTATACAACATCACATCTCACAAAGCAGGATAAGGTTTTGACTGAGATTGATATGAGCAAACAGAACATACTACAGAAACACTGGGATAGCAAGAAACAATCAAGTGTGGGAAACTGTAAGCGGGCGATGCTCGACAGCAACTAGACAGTACTTTGGAGCTGGTTTGCAGATGGTCAGGAGCACAAGAGTTACAACAATCACCACTAGAAGTGTAATTAGATCGGAACCGGCTTCTTTTTCTGAGCAAACCAACTTTCCCATAGCCAAACTTCAAGTTTGAGCTTTGGCAACAACAACTCTTATCGCTGCTACAATGGTGAGAAGGGAAGGATGACAAAAACGAGGAACTTGAGCCAGTATTTAAGCTCTCTTTTCAAGTCAAGGGACTCAAGTCTTCTCGGAAAGTTCTAGTATGGCCAGTTTGTCTTACATCAAGTCATCAACGGTTTCTTTCCAAGGTTAGGGCTCCACGGCATTGACTGCAAGCAGTGGCGTATCTATTCAGTGGGCCGGTTGGGCTAACTACAAATGCATTACTGTATGTGCAATCTGTTGATTGTATGGTGTTGCGCTGTTGGCTAAGGACCGACTTTAATCCAAGTAACCCAAGTTTGATGCTTGGTAGTCTTTCACCAGATGGACATTATTTGATTTTTTTTCGACAAAGTTTTTCTTTCCTGTTTTAAAATATTGCTATTTTTCTTTTCAGTAACTTATTTTTGGTTGGATTTTTCCTTATTTTTTTTTTTTTTTTAAAGAGGTTTGGAACCCAACCTAACTGGGAGGCTCAGCCCCACGCCCGTTACTGTTATTATTATTTAAAAGATAACTGGGATTTTTTCTTATCTTTGTCCTCTTAATAATACACACACAGATCCTATCCAAAGCAAAACTTCGCTTTGAAATTAAAGTGCGCATTTAGAGTTTAGGGTCATTTTTCGATCGCATATCCACATCTCGACCGTTCAATTTTTAGGTATTAATGTATAGATCATCTCTGCGAATTTTCAGTCAATTTGATGATCGTTAAGGCATTGATAACTGCCTTAAAGCTAGTACGGTTAATGCATTGATAACTAAATTTATCCAGCCTGAACCCTGCTAGCTTAAGGCAATTATCAATGCCTTAACGATCATCAATTTGGTTGAAAATTTGCAAAGATTATCTATACATTAGCACCTAAAAACCGAACGGTCGAGATGTGGATATGCGATCGAAAAGTGACTCTAAACTCTAAGAGCACACTTTAATTTCAAAGCGAAGCTTCTTTCTGGATAAAATACACACACACATTAGTTATATATTTTCAAATTATTAACTGAATTTCTCTCTATTTCACTTTAGTCAAAGAGAAAAAATTCTAGCCCACCCCATTTTTCAATCCTGGATCCACCAATGACTGCGAGGGACTATACAGTCGTTGCAAGATAGAACGATAGTATGCCTAGTCTGACTTGATGAATGTGAAAGCCTCATTTTGTTTATATTGAATGACTTTGCATGTGTAAAGCCTCTAGGCTTTTGTCTTGTGGCATGACTACTAAAAGATAGGTGATCACTATAGTTTAAGGGTTTGTTCGACATTTCTTCTTGATTTGTCAAAAACGTTTCAGTTTGTGTCTTAAAATAGTCGGATTGTGTAGCTTTTAGGAAGCATATTGATTGATCAATGTCCAGATTGCGACGCATTTAGATGAAGGTGTTTTGTAAGTTACAAAATTTTGGCTCCATAAAAGTTTCTTAGACGCATTCAGACTTGGATAAAAGTTTATGAGCTTCTGATAAAAGTGTTTTCAACAAAAAAAAAAAAAAAAAAACTATCCGAACGAAGCACTTTTACAAAATAAATTACATAAGAGACGTTCCAAAAGTGAAATTCATAATCCAAATCTACTTGGGCTCAACTTAGATTCCAAAGTTGTAATGACCTATTCAAGTTTAGCCCAAAAAAAAACCTATTTAAGCCCATTCTTTTAGTTTTGGATTTGGGGCCTTTCTGCACATTTGGAACCTAGATGAAAGTCTTTGTGCTTCAACGCTTCCAACTTCAAAGTACCACGTGTTCGGGACAATTATTATGTTGTCTGAGACTATCACGTGTATGTGGTTTCGATAACTAGAATATCGAAATACCTACATGCAGGGGAAAAAAATTATGAAAATAGACCAATCATTAGTGAAGAACAATTAGATTGTCATGAACCACGGACACATAGTAATCTGAAATTGCTAAATCTCGCAATGGGCCCCTAGATATGCACAAGGGTTTCTCCAACCGCAACTTTACAGTCCAGATTCTTTTTGGGCTTTACTTAAGATTCCAAGTTTTGAGCAAACTATTCAATATGAAGCCCAATTCTATAGACTATAGTTACCGATTTGGAGGCTGAGGAGAGAAAGAACTAAAGCAAAGAGACTTAGGATGCCTCAATGATAATTCCCTTTCCCACTAGGGTCACTTACTTGATGTTCTTGGGAAGAAGCATCTGAGAGGTACATTACAGTTTCACCATATTAGTACAAAACTCTAAACTCCAAAAGAGCTTGAGGGCCAGGCCACATATTGCACACACTGATGAAGGCACCAACTTTAACTGCTGCTCCTCACAACTTTATAATCATACAGTGGGGGGAGCTCAGTCAGATTGCTTTGAAATCATGATAGGCTGAGGATGCAGAAACAGTAAAATCAGAGAGCATTATCATGGTAAATAAAAGGAAGAGAATAAAAATGATGAACATCATAAATACCCCTCCCACAAAAACGTGTGGCCATCATCAACCAATGAAAAAATCCTGCAAATTTTGATTGCCCCACAGTCACACTCATCTCATCCCAACTAAATGAGTAAGTCTTCAATGCAGATGCAGGAGTCATGCCATAGAAATTAGAACATGTTCGCAAACCACATTCAAAATAAGATAATACCTCATAACTAAAAACACTTTCCATTTTATTCATGTTCACTTAATCTTATAATGTTTGCTGTCGGCATGAAACATCACACTAATTACATTGCATTAATTCTAGTAACATAAATCTCATACTCAAAATAGCTCATATTTTACACGCAAAAAAAAAATATCTAAAATATCATTACTTTTTATTAACTTATCCGCGTCATGATCTTTTACTTAAATAATTGTACCATAGATTTGTCCGACCACAATGTAAGATCTCCTCATCTCATCACCCTCAATCTTTTTTACCAACATCTCTCTTTATTCATTTTCTGGGGGTCAGTTTTCAGTAATGGTGGTGGGGAAGAGAAAGGGGTTGTGTCTGTGTTAAGTTGTTATCAATCTATCTGTCTTTATTATCTTTTCTGTGCCCTCTTTTGTATTTGTTAGCTTATTACCTGAGAAAATTAATTTAAATTACTATCCAATATTCAAAGGGGCTACTGGGTTCTTCTTCTGCCTCCTCCTCCTTGGGTTGCTGGTACTGGGTCATCAGGTGGACTAGAAACGAGAGCGTGAATGAAGCAAAAAGTTGTGGACACCATCCAATGTCACCGAATCTAGCACGTGGCTCATCAGTCGAGGTCTCTCTCTCTCTCTCCCTCCCCGCAATGATATTAAAGCTTTTACCAACTTACTTGCCAATGGTTACTGTGATTACTCTGAGAGACCATTTACCAAAGGACTTGGCCTTTTCCCTATTCTTCTACTGAACTGCCCGTCAAGTTTCCTTTTCTTCCATTTTTGGGTTGCTGCTTGCTGGGTTACTCAGAATCTATGGTGGGCAGTGAAGGAGCATAGTGATTTTGCTTCTCCATGCATTTCTTTTCCTCTTTTACTTTCCAATTTACCCAATGGGAATCGTCAGGACACGGGAGGAAGAAAATGCAAAAGCTTCCATGGCGAATCAAAGGAAAACTTCAATTATTCAAAGTTGAGAACAATTAAATTAGTCACTGTTGACAGTGTGTTCCACTCTGGAATTTCAATATAGAACACCTGAAAGACGAGGCTCAATGCTGGCCAGATACAGAATAAAGATGAAGAAGTAAGTAGAACATGTAAAGCTTTATTTGATGAGAAGCTAATAATAATACAAATGGGTTCCGAATTACAACTTCCTGTTGAAAAACAGGGCCACATAAAAATACGTAAACATGCAGCAAAAGGTCCTCTGCAGCTAGCATATATAGTGGCTCTGTGCCGAAAATGAATAACTCTGTTAATACATTACAACAACAGGAGTCTAACCTCTAAAATCTCTCTTTATTAATAACAATCACTCGAAGCAAATCTGGTATCCCATAAGCTCAGCCAATGGTAAAATGAATGGCAGTTGAGCTCTCGAGCCTCTGTATACCTCTCCTCCCGTAGCTACGATTACGATGATGATATTTAAATGAGAAACAATGATTGCCATATGAAGCATTTACCTGCTATACTGCTGCTATACCCATCCAAGCATTTACCAGCCATATTCAGGTGTCATGAAAGGTAAGCTTCAATGCCGAATCTTGAATCATGGGAATATAAATAATAAATCCAAGGGTGTTCCATCAAGTGGTCAAGTGAGCCTCAATCCAGAGTTTTCATCCATGGTCCAAACAAAGCCAGGCATGTCAAACCTTGGACCAGCAACAGACCTGTATATATAGAGCTTCTCAACAGGACATATCTCCGGCCTCGATTCTGGGTGTCCCCTCTCGTCAATAACTTCCACATTAAGCCGGGGCAACTTCTGACCTAGCAGCTTACATGCTCCATAACTAACTGAGCAAGAAGACATCCAAAGGGATCGCATTGTCTCCAGCTTTGCAGCATTGGCCAAAAGAGCCTTGTCACCAAAAGGACAATCCCTAATCTCAAGTTTCCGAAGATTATCACACCCCGAAAGCACATGATGAAGTCCCAGGTCAGAATCTCCAGCAAAGGCTAGTGAAAGCATCTCCAACCTTTTGCCATAAGTACCAATGTACTCAAATGCGCGATCAGTTAATAGACCAGAAACAGACAGGCGCCGGAGATCTTTGCAGTGCTCAACAATGGCCCCAAAGCCCACATCAAGTGGCTCATGCGTGATATAGTCGGGAGTTCGGGGCTCAATAATACAAAGGCGAAAACAAGTGAAGTTAGGTTGATTCCTGGCAATGGTCATCAATGCGTCATTAGACATTTGTCGGCAGAAGTACAGAACTGACTGTAGCTTTGGACAGCCCTCGGAAACAGAAATGAGGCCTCGTTCTGTCAAGGACACATTTGCTTCCACCACAAACGGATCAGATGGAAACACCCTCAACTCTCGTAGATCCTTGCAAGACGCCGCCAAGGCATCAAGGCCAACATCTTCAATGTAATCCAAAACCTGTAGGCACATTATTAATTAGCAACATAATGGAATTGGCTTATATATCTGTCCGCTGAACCATAAGAGAACAGAAATTGAAAAAAATTGCCAGGATAGTTACAAAAACAATACGTGAGATAAAACATACCCAAAGGCGCTGCAAATTTGGGCATTGACTAACAAGCTTTATAAGGTCAGGACTTTGAATAATGGCGTAGCTCAAATTCAGTGATGTTATGCCAGGGCAGATAGAATACACAGCTGGAAGATAAGTTGGGACCACATCCCAAAAGCCAGAAAGGCTCTTGAGTTCCTTGCAGGCCGAAAGGGCACTTGATAAGTTTGACAACACATCAGACCGCAACTCAGCTGAGTAAGCCCCTGTCCCCAACTCAACCAGCTGAGGCGCACGGTTAAGTAGATTAGATAGCCTGTCAAGGGGCACTGCACGGTTGAGCCTGAGACTCCTCAGGTTGGGACACCTACCCACCAGGCGCTCCAGGGCAGAGAAACTAACCTCAGAACCCAAGCATGCAATGTTAAGGGAGACAAGTGATGTGTAGGTATCAGGAAAATGGCTCAGCCAATGGCCACTCAGGTCCTCCACATCACTCTCATGCAAGTCCAACTCTCGCAAATTCCTGCATTAGAAGGGAGGTTTCACAATATAAGCAACATTAAGAATTGCACCTGATGCAGCTGCTTTAAGTAATTTAAGGAGACTCGAGTACAATTATTCAACTAACTTTCCACAAATCAAAGTATATGAAAATAACTTGACCATTCAAGAAAGAAAAATTCACAATTTATTGCCAATCTGAGTTTTCCAAAAGCAAGAACTAATAATGAGAAAGTGGATCAAAAGAGTCTTTGAGCAACCATCCAAAATTTGAAAAGAACCATACACCACAACAGTCCAACACAAAAAGTATCCAAACAGAAAAAGTAACCCAGGTAATCTTGCCAAGATTTTGCACATTAACAATTGACAGAACAATGAGTTCCACTCAGATCTATGAAAAACAAATGCAGAAAATGAGGGAATAACACAGGCAACAGAGCTTCACCTTCATTCCAATCCAATCACTGAACGTCAATAACAGACCAAGGAAGACTAGCAAAAACTCTGTTAATACCCCCACTAACCCATCAAAGGCAACAATGTGAAGCTCAACTCAAACCAAATCTGATACCTTTACACCTTTACTATCATTAACCCCTTAAAACCATAACCCACTAGTAGAAAAAAACCGCTGCATCAAAATGTAGTAGAAAAGTTAAGAAATTTTGTCATCTTCAAATCATGAGTTTTACTATTTGAGGTCTAACTAAATTTGGAACTTAAACTCCAGCAGACTGTGCTTAAGTGCTTAATTAGTAAAGTCCACCCATTTCCCTAAAGGAATCCACAAGATCCAAACTTCTATCATTTTCCTCCTTTTCCATCGTCCTCGGAATCCAAACAGAAACCCCAAAAGCTCAAGAAAACGAACAAATAAAATAACACAAGAAGCAAAATACTTTCGAATCAAACCACACACAGTGCAATAGAGATATCCACAGCAGCAGAGAGAGATGAACCTGCAATTGGCGGCAATGGAGGCAAGGCCATCGGTACTGAATCCCTCACAGGACGAAAGCACGAGGAGCTTGAAATTCTTGAAAGACTTGGCAATCAGCTCCAAGCTCTCGTCGGTGACGACCATCCTCTTGAGCCTGATCTCCTCAAGCCAAGGATAAGCACCGGCCATGGCGGCGATCCAGGGATACACGTAGCCACCCCAGCCCTCCGGGACCAGATTGAAGTCGGCGAAGTGAGGCTTCCCTTTCAGCGTGATGGATCTAACGTCTGGGAACCGTCTGATCAAAATCCTAGGGCTCAAAGCGTAGCAGTTCCCAACGAATATCCTCCTCCTGCACCACCGCTCGATCTCGTACCACGACTTGCACACCAGCGAGATCGAGTTCCGGTCGCCGTCCGACTGCAGGAACGAGAACACGTGCTCCAGCACCTCCTCCGGGAACGACCTCTCCATTTTCAGCATTTCCCAAACCTCCAGATCGGTTTCAAACCCAAACGACGTCGTCCGCTGAGGGCAGAGAAACAGAGAAGAAGAAGCAGCAGGAGGAGGAGCTCAGAGACTGTGTTTAGGGGCGGTTTTGAGATTTTAGATCTGAGACTCCATTGTTGAGAGCTTATTGGTTATCAGAGTCCAGAAGAAGAGAGCTAGAGAGAGAAGAGAAATAGAGAGGATAAGGATTTTATGTTGGGGCTGGGGGTGAGGTTGGCTTATTAACCATGGTTAAAAACAAATGGTGGGGTTCTGTGCGACTGGTGCTGGTTCACTCCCGCGATCTCGACACGTGTAAGTCACGATTTTCAGCCGTCGGATGCGCGGTGGCAGTGGGGTGGTCTTATCCGCTGGGGCGACCAAGGGCAGCCGCAGAAAACGGGTGTACGTAAGCGAGTGGAGCCGGGGAAGCGATATTTTGGAGGATCTCGTAGTCTCGTGAAATTATCGCGAGAAAATGGAGGAGGAGCTGGGTTGGGGTAGAGTGTTGTGATGTGTACCGGAATGGGTAGTGTGTGAGGGAGGGAATCGCATGAGTCGTATTGCACGGCTGGATCTGTGGGAAGAGTAATATTGTGGGGACCACGTTTCGCTAGGGTAGAGATGGGGGTTAAAAATAATAATAATAATCGTTAATTGGTCTAAAATAATAAGGAATGATTTGATGTGAAGTCGTCTGGTTATCATGACATCATGGCCGTCCAATCATGTGTGACTGTATCATTCTATCAGTTCCACATATCAAATCCACAGTGCAACCCCTTGTCAATCATATGTATTATTACCAGTTTACCATCTTTCTTTGAATGTGGATAAATAGTAATAAATGCACACTACAGTTTGGCTCCGAGTAAAATTTCACCGTCTCTTGCAATTTCGGTACTGTTATGCTAGTACATACCTCGAATCTTTCTAATAAGACAATATATGCGCGGTTTTATTCTCCTATTTTTGCTTATCTTCGGCTAGATTAAAAAAAAATAGTATTTATAAGTATTGTAATTCACTAAATTTGGTTTTTTGGTGTTACAGTGGAAGCTTCCTAGACAAACAAATAATAAATGCAAGAGGCCAAGCTTTTGATTCGCGAAAGTGGAGCATCGAGAAATAAAATTTAATTCATCACAAAAATTGGCTAAAATGAAAGCTGTCAAGTTTGGCTAAAATGAAAAATAAATGCACAGAAGTTGGGTCTTTTTATTCTTCATATACAACAAGACACGTACAGTTTGTTTATGGAGAAAAAAGAAAGGATAACCGAAATAGGAAAATTAAAAACTATAGAGATATAATAGTAGCTAATAATAGCATATCACTTATTATCCAATTGAATGGTCATGATGGGCAGGGAAATTGTTCAGAGGTACTATATTACTACTACTACTAAAAACAACTCCACGTGGCATCTTAAACAAAGACCATTCGATGTGGATATTTTTAACGGTGTACGGTAAAAAGACAAGTAATATTATACGCAAGCTTTTGTGCGTATTTAATTTTACGTACCGTAAAAACGGTTAAAAAGCCAAACAATTTCACTAAGGGCCGCAGCGTACGAAAATACCCTACTCGGATCACAACCCAACTAACTACGCTCGCTCATGAATGAGGGGTAGAAAGGAAATGGATCCACTGCCACGGCACGGACTAGACCTGTCTCTTTTCGTGTCGAGTTGGAAATGAACGGTTCAAATTTGGATAGAGGTTAATCTTGACCGTCCGTTGGCTGATGGTAGAGCTTGTCTCTACTCGATATTAATTTATTACAGGAATGGCAAAAAGTGTTTTCAGAAAAATAAATAAATAAAAATAAATTTCTCTTAGAAACTTAGGTTTTAATCAGTTAATTAGTTTTTTAATCTTCAATATTTAAATGGTTAGCTGAGTTGTCATGCACGTAAATATGATTTTTTATTGGTGAAAAATCGTGATTAAGATTTAAAAAATAATAGATTTAATAAAGAAATCAAATGATTTAATTATGAACCCCACGCTTGGTTCTCCGGGAATCTCTCATCTTCTCAAGTGTAATTGCTTGCTGTATTTTGATTTCGAAATTTTTTTTTTGCTGCGTCACTCACTCAAATGTTCACGTATTTAGTTTTATTTTCCTTAAATAAATTTAATACATGGTGTTTATTATTTGAATGATATAACACGCTATTTTTATCATGTTAACGTAATGATCGACATTTAATAGACACCCCCCCCATCCCACAAACCCAACTCCTTTCAAAATGTTTTCTCTAAGACTAATTCTAGGAACTATAAATAATGCAGAGCTAAATAATGAAGAAAAATTGTACTCTTCCCCAATTCTCAATGCAGATGTATAATTATAATAATCCAAACTTATGACTTTGTTATACTTAAACTGATAGTATATTTCCAATTTTCACCTACTAAGGTTTTGACGTATATTTTTTTTTTTTAATACCCATACAAGTGAAGCAGCACGTTCGATGGGGATGATTAAAGAAACCAAACTATGTAGACAAAAGATTAGTAATAGCATGATACTATGAGCAAACCTAAGTTGTGACAGCTGAGCAAAATGTATGCTGCTACATATAATTAACGTAAGTCATTATGTAATTGTTTATATATTTTAAGTAAGTTAATGATATGTTATCCGGCCAAACTATCGTTATGATTTAACAAAATAAACTTAAAATTTCAAACAATCTAACAATAAAATTTGCATAATATATTTCATATATACTAAATGGGTTTTCGGCGAAATATACACAAAGGTTCAAGTTTCTGAACAATAATTATTTTCCAGCAAAGTTAAAAATATGAACAAAGTAATTATTTCATGTATAAATGTAGGCCCTTAGAGACCCATTTTTGTATAAGAATCACCTATACTGTCACACTGTGTATCTCCTACCTCCTTTCTCATGTTATTCTACTGTTTGATTTCGATCTTTTCGCAAGTGGGAAGGCTCTGGACAGTGGACAGAGAGGTTCAAAAAAGAAAACATATCCCTTTAACCTCGTACACGACCACTGACTAAAGAACAACATAAGGCTTTTAACATCTTCTTAAATCCCAATAATTATGAGGATTATATAGTAAACCTTCTTCTACTTTTTTGGACTGGTTGCCTAGCTATCGCCTTCAATTGGGAATCCAATATATTTGAGGTTGATAATCTATTCTTTTTCTTACGAGAATAAATGAGTATTGTGATGAACGTCTCTTTTAAATATAATAAAAAAACATATAATAAGCAACCGTGTACCGAACTCTCAGATATACTTTCAAACACTCATATTAATTTTCACAACTTGTATTTACAAAATGATTTTCACATTGATCACAAGTGTAACGCTCCCTCTATCTAATTGTGTAAATCTGTCTTTTATAATTGAAAATTTTAAACTCAACTCATGATTCATAAACAACCGATTGTTAAATAATGATAAAGAGAAAAAGTAAGGTTTATTGACGTATGAAATGTGAAGCAAGCCAGTAGGATCAAATGGCAACAGAAAAATCTGAGGGACATGATTTCATATGGAGATACTTGGTCTAATTTAATGAACACTTTAATGTAATTGAAAGTTATGGTATGATGCCCCATGACTTGTTTGCGCATCAAGTGATTCATATCATAGATATAATTATACCTCTGCACGTGATGGAAACCTAAGTTCGATAATTTGTTAATGACATTTGATAATATTGTCAATTTCTTATATGTTAGTGGAAGAGTCTTTATCTTATCATTGATGAAACTTTAATCACCCTTTCCATCTATTTCATGACCAATCAGTGGTTCGAGCAAAGTGTGAATCAGTATACTACGATGGTATGTAACAGAAGACACCAATCGAATCCGAGCTATATTTTTAAGAGAAATGTATAATTTTCATTAAAGGAAAAATTATATCAAGAGAGACAATAATAAATATGGAGAAACTCAGTTGTTATACATTATTTGAATTAAAAAGGCTCAAACCATAACCACCGAAATTGATTATTTGCAGAGGTTATCAAAAACAAGTACTTCCAATAATTTTGAACAAGTTCTCATAATCAACGTCTCTCTTGTATATCGTGTCACAATAGACTACATTATATGTGAAGACCGCTCGTCAACATACTGTACAACAAGAACATATGAATGGTAATGCAATTAGTCTCCAACAATAATGAGGTACATGATCATGGCTTCACACTAAAACCAAGCCCTAGCTCGACTGAATGCGAGTTTATTTGAACTAGACAACAACTAAAACACAAATACCTAAAAAAAAGAGTGAGTTGACACAATCCGCTTTACTCTCCTAAAATGACGATTATAACCTATCAGAAACAACCTTGGTTGCACACCACGCAGTGATCTATCGATCACATGAAATTAGTTGCCGAAACGCCCACCACCACCATATGAGATAAGGTTCAAAACTTGACCAATTAACAACCTTGACACCTAAAAACCAAAAGAGAACGAACAAAACATATTTGGCCACAACCACCGCACGCCGACGAGGCAAGATGTATAGGAGGGATGTGATTAGGCTTTTTTGTTGTTTCCATATAGCTGGAGTGATCTTAGTTTATATTTATTTATTTTTTTGTTATGAAAATAGAGCTTTGATACCTTGAACCAAGTTACTAAGATGTTGACACCCCAGGAAATGGAGCATGCACCTATTGTCGTGGCTATAGTGTCTTCCTAGAGCTATAGGGCTCAGATGTTAGTGGCATCAAATAGGAAACGTGGCAAACTTTGTTGACTACAACTTGGAAAAGAACAAAATGTGGATAAGAATTGTTAATCAACTCTGGTGTATATTAGATGGCTCCGACTAATAAGGAAAATTCGAAAAAGTAAAGCATGAATCATGTATGTGCAGTTGAGTGGCTATGAATTTGTCTTCACGGAGATTAATCAACCATTAACCATGGAAAAATGCTTATCCAATGAAAGTTTGAAAGTTCTTGTTATTACTCAACACGTGCAAGTATAGGCTAGCATGTCAATCTTTGCCCACGAGAGATATAGTACTTCTGGCAATGCTCTAAACTCTTAGATCATTGCTCTAATAAGCAACTAAGCTCTTTCGATCTAGTCTCCCTAGAATTCCGGATCCTCTAGTAAATGTTAGATCTAAGACATAATTAGATCTGTGTTGTTTCCTCGTTTATGTAGAATTTGGGTGAATGTACGGCTCTAATCAAGTAATTACGGACGGAAAATATTATCAGATGTCAGTTGATTTTAATCATTTCATCATCGGTGCAAATAAAATAAAACAAAACCAACTATGTGCATTTAGAAAAACGAAAAATACACAATTTCCACAATGCACTAAATATAGTCTAGGGCATGGGATCCCATTGAGGGTAAATACCATATCACCCGCATTTGGGAGGTAAAGGTAAACTGTTAAACTGATAAAGCAAAGCACCAGCTTACACCGGAGACAAGAGACAAACAACCAGACCTAAAAGCCCAGAATTTGTGGGGGGATGGGGGGGTCCCTAAACAAGAGCTGGCCGCGTGAGTAGTACGTACTTTGTAGTTTTAGAGAAGAAGAGAAGGAGACTAGAGGTGGGGCGGGGTGGCCTCCAAAGTCCAAAGTCTGCCTGCCCTAGTCGGCCGGCCTGCACTGTCTAATCAAAACTTCAGTGACAGACACGACCTTTTCCTTTACCTCTCTCTCTCTCCCCCCTCCTTGGCGTGAGCTTTTATCTTTGTGTAGGATCTGGAGCTGTGGTTTTGACGGGTGCAAGAAAAGCAGAGGCATACACAGAAAAAGCAAAGCAAAGAAGCTTAGCTTAAGCTTAGAGCTTTACGAAAGTAACAGCAACAGTAACAGTGCTGCTTTGACAGTGGCTATATCATCACCGACGGCGATAATCTCTCTCCTTCTTTTTACGTGTTACCAGTACTGACGTCGCGGCTGCTGGTTGGGCGGGTCTATCTACTTAATCTGTATGGTTGACTGTGGTTTACGGTACGTCCAATTTAATCGTTATCATTTTAAATTCTTTTAAAGGGGTTATGTGTTGTGTGGGATGGTAAGAATTTGGTCTCATATATAAGAGATAAGAAGTTTGAGCCTATTAAGTGTGGGAATGGAGTGAGGTTTTCTTTAAAAAAAAAAAAATTTCTTTTGAAAAAGAAGGTTGGAATTTTACCTAATTTTTCGGCCCTAGGTATGTGTGTTTGACACGTGGCATAGTAGGTATAGCTTTTACGTAAAACTAGGATTTGATTGGATGTTATATGTACACGATTAGAATGTGGCTTTTGTATTTTCTTAAAGCGAGACTTATCTTTGATTTTTGTACGAAGGTGTTGTTTTTCTCCGGGTTAAAACAAAAATTTGGATAGAGATGATGAGAAACCTTTTATAACACGCCGGATAAAGCTCATAAGCCCTGTCATATTGACTAATCCTACAAAAAAGAAGTTAGATGAAGAAGAACGGAAAAAAGTGCATTTATTCGTAATTCCAGAATTTGTAATCATATCAATAAAGGATGCTAGTACTAAAATGAATTGTTCAGATCGACACGCTTCTTATTCCTTTTTTTTTTTTTTTAACCATCAAAAATTTTATGCTTGTAATGCAAGATTTTACTTAAAAAATATTTTATTATAGACACGCGGTGAAACTTGAAGTTGATTACAAGCACAACTTACAATAACTGATATGAGAACATGTGCATTATGTATGTTACGTCAACTCACGAATAATTTGTTTTTATATCATGAATAATTTCAAGCATCAAACTCAAAATCAATTAGTAATAATAAATTGGCTCAATTTGCAAGAGGTATATATGATAATTCTTCCGTTAATGCAAGATATTACTCTCGATACTTCTCCATTCCCCTTAATGATTTTGTCTCTAATTCGGTAATTCCTACCTCTTTCGCGTCGCAACTTGACAATGTACATCTATACTAGGCCTCATCAAAAGCCCCGCAGATCAAGTAGACTGATGGAGGCCCGTCAAAAAGCCTGTAAAAACCTGGTCCGGCCCGTAAAAGCCCGCTAGACCTAATCCGTAAAAACCCGTAAACTATTTTATGTGTGTGTGTGTGTGTTTATATATATATATAATAGATATGTGTGTGTGTGTTTATATATATATATATATATATATATATGTGTGTGTGTGTGTGTGTGTGTGTGTGTGTGTGTGTGTGTGTGTGTGTGTGTGGAAGTTCTCATATTTCTATATAGAATATGTGCATATATATTCTAAAAAAACAAGTGACAACAGTTGACTAATTCTATTGGATTCAAAAATATGGTGAAATTGGTTAATTTTTTTACCACACTCGTAATTTATTATAATAATCACATCAAACGGTCGGTTTTTTCATTTTATTTGAATTTATAGAGGTTGCTCTTTGGAGCGTATGATATATAAATATAGGTTTATAAGAGTAACTAAGTTTGACCCAGTTGATCGAATTCGAAACGAGAACTAAATTGATTGGATTTTTTACAACCACCATAAAACATTACAATCTCTCCATCGAGCTGTTGGTTTATCCAAATTTATCTTCCACTTTATGGTTGCTTTAGAATGAACCTCAACAATTTAAATGCAACGTATGAGTCATACAACGTTAGGAGACAAATTGGTATAGGCCAACATATTTGTAATTAAAATTGAAATTTTTATCTTACGTCCATACACATCCATTGACAGAATATTTATATAAGTGATGTGAAAAAATAAGCACGTTTCGCTGTCGTCATGTCATTGGTCAACCAAGAAGACATAAAAGTGACAACGGTTGACCAATTCGATCGGATTCGAAAATATGGTGAAATTGGTTAAATTTTTTACCACAATCATAATTTATTGTAATAATCACATCCACCGGTCGGTTTTTTCATTTTATTTGAATTTATAGAGGTTGCTCTTTGGAGTGTATGATATATAAATATAGGTTTATAAGAGTAACTGAGTTTGACCTAGTTGATCGAATTCGAAACAAGAACTAAATTAGCTGGATTTTTTACAACCACGATAAAACATTACAATATCTCCATCAAGGGGTTGGTTTCTCCAAATTCATATTCCACTTCATGGTTGCTTTAGAATGAACCTCAACAATTTAAATGCAATGTATAAGTCATATAACTTTAGGAGACAAATTGGTATTGGTCAACGTATTTGTAATTAAAATTGAAAATTTTATGTTATGTCCACACACATCCATTGAGTGATTTTTACCTGCGTGATGTGAAAAAATAAGCACATTTCGCGGTCGTTATGTCATCGGTCAACCAAGAAGACATACAAGTGACAACGGTTGACCAATTCGATCGGATTCGAAAATATGGTGAAATTGCCTAAATGTTTTACCACACTCATAATCTATTGTAATAATCACATCCATCGGTCGGTTTTTTCATTTTATTTGAATTTATAAAGGTTGCTCTTTTTAGTGTATGATATATAAATTTAGGTTTATAAGAGTAACTAAGTTTGACCTAGTTGATCGAATTCGAAACGAGAACTAAATTGGCTAGATGTTTTACAACAACCCTAAAACATTACAATATCTCCATCAAGCGGTTGGTTTCTCCAAATCCATCTTCCACTTCATGGTTGCTTTAGAATGGACCTCAACAATTTAAATGTAATGTATTAGTCATACAAATTTAGGAGGCAAATTAGTATAGGCCAACGTATTTGTAATTAAAATTGAAATTTTTATCTTATGTCCATGCACATCCATTGACTGAATATTTACGTATGTGATGTGAAAAAATAAGCACGTTTCGCCATCATTATGTCATCGGTCAACCAATAAGACATACAAGTGACAACGGTTGACCAATTCAATCGGATTCGAAAATATGGTGAAATTGACTAAATTTTTTACCACACTCATAATTTATTGTAATAATCACATCCACTGGCCGGTTTTTTCATTTTATTTGAATTTATAGAGGTTGCTCTTTTTAGTGTATGATATAAATTTAGGTTTATAAGAGTAACTAAGTTTGACCTAGTTGATCGAATTCGAAACGAGAACTAAATTGGCTGAATGTTTTACAACAACCCTAAAAAATTACAATATCTTCATCAAGCGGTTAATTTATCCAAATCCATCTTCCACTTCATGGTTGCTTTAGAATGAACCTCAACAATTTAAATGCAATGTATAAGTCATACAAATTTAGAAGGCAAATTGGTATAGGTCAACGTATTTGTAATTAAAATTAAAATTTTTATCTTATGTCCATGCACATCCATTGACTGAATATTTACATACGTGATGTGAAAAAATAAGCATATTTCGCGGTCGTTATGTCATCGGTCAACCAAAAAGACATACAAGTGACAACGGTTGACCAATTCGATCAGATTCGAAAATATGGTGAAATTGGCTAAATTTTTTACCACACTCATAATTTATTGTAATATTCACATTCACCGGTCGGTTTTTTCATTTTATTTCAATTTATAGAGATTGCTCTTTGGAGTGTATGATATATAAATATAGGTTTATAAGAGTAACTAAATTTGACCTAGTTGATCGAATTCAAAATGAGAAACAAATTAGCTGAATTTTTTACAATCACCATAAAACATTACAATCTCTCAATTGAGCGGTTGATTTATGTGTAGACCCAAATTTTCATACAATAAATTTATATAATTCAATAATTGTTATATAAATTGAATTATGATATTTGAGATTATTTGGATTGTCGTGGATTGAGAAAATTAGTTTTGAATGATTTTATTTTCGAAAACGAACGTTGTTTAGGGGGTAATCGACTTTTTATACGTTCAAAATTTGGGAAAACTTCCTTCATGAAAGTTGTAGAGCTCTTCGATACGAGTTCGTGAATATGTGGAACGTATTATTCGGAGTTCGTATGAATAAGATATGAATATTTGAAAATTGGAAATTTTCTATAAATATAATGAAAAATCAGAGTTTTTCATTAAGGACGAAAAAATTTCCTTTTTGCACATCAGCACCCCGTCTCTCTCTCTCTCTCTCTCTCGCGGCTTGGTCACTGTGCTTGCAGACCCGTCGACCCGACCCGACCGGAACGAAGCCTTCCCGGCCTCGCTGTCACCTGACCCGGCGCGCTTCGGCATCGCCGCCTCGCGCCCAGACGCTCCCTGCCCTCCGTTTCGCCAGCCGGTGCCTCTAGCTTCGGATCGAAGCTACCTCAGGCACCGAAAGTTGACCCGACCGGATCCGCACTTTTCCGGCATCATCTCGGCCGATCGACCCCATTTTCGTGACGTGCTCTTCCTCCTGATCATCCCCATATGTGGCTTGCATCACGATTTTGAGTGTAGAGTGGTAGATCAAGAGTTGAAGGTTTCGACGTCCCTGATTCAATATGATACTGATCAGAGGCCCGAGATTAATCCAACTTCAAAGCCCGATCTAGGATGATCTATACCTCTTCTCCGAAAAAGTCAGGTATTAAAGTTGTTCACAATTTCATCTTGAAGAACTTTGTAGTTGACGACTTTTGCATCAGAGGTGGTTGATCGGCGTTTACCGACGTCTGACCGCCGCGTGTGGCGACGTGTCGGACCAAATTTTGAGTTTATATTATTTGGACGATGATCTATGCATCCATACGAACGTTTTGATATATAACTTGGTCATGTTAGAAAAAGTTGATAAATAGTCAATTTCAGTTTTGACGTTACTATTTACAGTTTACCTTCGGTTTGCGATTTACGGAGATCAGACCATCGGTTTTACTTCAAACTTTAATATGATGTTCATATTACTGTCCCGATGACTTTGTGTGGTCACGGGCGAAGATCCGAATGTTGGATCTTCGTATAATTGTAAAACAGTGATTCGGGAGGCGATTAGTGAAGATCCGTCCATCGGTTTTTCGTATAATTTTGATAAGATGTTTCCAAGGGCGATCCGAGAGGATCTAACCGTTGGATCATCGTTTAAATTCGATCCGGCCGTTGGATTGTCTTTATTTTAGAATCCGACTGTTGGATTGTCGTTATTTTGAAATCCGACCGTTGGATCATCATTTAGGTTTATTTCGTGCATCGTTGCTAAATAAATACTGTACTTGATTAGGTACTTGACGGCTTGAGTTGACGAGCATTTGGATTATTGTGAGTTATATTTTATTGAAGACGCATCGAGAATTTCGAGGTGAGTACAACTCACGTGGTTCATATTAGGAACCGAGCGCTTTAAATTTATTTATTTTTGGTAATTGTGTGAAAAATATTTGGGGATTAAATATTTATTTTTAAAATTACATGGACTTGATCACTACGGTCCATATGTTAGTAAAATGAATTTTAAATTATACAAATAAATTTCACGATTTTCTTATGTGAACTATAGATGGTATTAGTGGTCATTCCTGAATGGATGATTAATATATATATTTACGTGGAAAATATATATTGATAGTGGATATGTGAGTGATGATATGATTGAGTTGAATTTATGATTTGAATTATATTTCAAATGCTTAATTTCATAATGATATTGTGTAACTTGGATGAGTTGATTTCATGGTATGATAATACATGTTGTGCTCATTTTTTTTATGGATTTAGGGTCAACGTAGTGACCGGTGTGGGGTAATCGGACGCTCTAATCCTGGGTGGATGATGGGATACGATTGGTTAAGTATGTGCAATTATCGGACGTTCTAAATATGTATATAAGTATACATATTGATGAAATACGATAATGATAAATATGTCGGATGTCATAACCTAGGCCAGGTGACGGGCTACGATTCAGTTAGAGCTCTAGTCTGTCAAATACCGTATTTTTATGAATACGATGATGAGGTATTGTGAAGAAAGATGTGAGTTAGGGTCTGGTGTTGAGTTGTTGATTGATTGTGATTGTTGGTTGTTGTGGTTGTAGAATTGTTGCATGTTGACTTAGGTAGAAATAAATATGATTTAATTAAGCAAACGTTCTTTATTTTACTCATACGACCTTTCATAAGCTTACCGAGTTTTGTATTGTTGCAATCCCGGTACACTATTCAAATGGTGTAGCGGATGTTCCTGCAGGTCAAGATAACCAGGGAGGTGACCGAGTTGCTTAGTGTTACAACAGTTATTTTTCTTTCATTGAGTTGTGAGGTGTGTATGCTCATTTAGAGCTTTACAATTCATTGTATATTTGAGTTATAATAATTAACCGAGACAAAATTTGGTTTTGATTTTATTTCGTGTGGTGAGGTTGTTAAGAAAAGAAATTTTCAGGATGATTATTTTGAGTTGTGGTAATTTTCATGTTTCGGATTTTGAATTTATTCTAAAATTCGGGACGTGACAATTTCTCTAAATTCATTTTCCACTTCATGGTTATTTTAGAATGAACATCAACAATTTAAATGCAATATACAAGTCATACAACTTTTGGAGGCAAATTGATATAGGCAAACTTGTTTGTAATTAAAATTTTTATTTTTATTTTATGTCTACGCACATCTATCGATGAATATTTACATACATGATGTGAAAAAATAAGCACGTTTCGCGGCCGTTATGCCATCGGTCAACCAAGAAAACATACAAGTGACGACGGTTGACTAATTCGATCGGATTCGAAAATATGGGGAAATTGGCTAAATTTCTTACCACGCTCATAATTTATTATAATAATCTCATCCAACGGTAGATTCTCCTATTTTATTTAAGTTAATAGAGGTTGCTCTTTGGAGTGTATGATATATAAATATAAGTTTATAAAAAATATCTTTAAAGATTTATTTGTAAATAAAGTCCGCAAGGCCAGTCCCAAAAAAGTCCATAAGGTTTAGCCCGACCCGACCCGAAAAAGCCCGCAAGATCCGCATTAAATGGATGGGCTTGGATCATTCAATTTACAAAAAAGCCCGACCCCGCCCGGTCCGTTACTATTTAAAAATGGAGTAAGGCCCAGCCGGACCCTGCCCAAGCCCGCTACGGCTCAACCCGGACCGTTGATGAGGCCTATTCTATACTAAAAACCCTAGACAATTGAAGACAGGTACTGAGATAAACGACAATTGATTCCCCCAACAATCTAGCTCCATGGTGCAGAACTTACGTGATCGAATACAATTCGTACCCAACTATCTAGTATGCATAGAAACGCTGCCATTTTCATGCAAGCCTGCCAGTACGTACGAACTGGGATCCAAGTTAAGCCAAGCTTGCCAGGGGCGGATCTAGGCAGGTTTTGGTAGGACTCAAGCCCTACTGAACTTTCTGGGCTAAAAAAAAACTTTGCAGATGGTTCCTTTTTTTTAAAAAAAAAAAAAAATTGCTGTTTTGCTTTCTCAAGCCCACCCGATGGAATGACTTCGACTTCGAATTGGCAGTTCGCAGACCTGGAGCTGCCTAGGTTTGAGGTCGATGCAGACATGTCTCCTCTTCTATAGTTCTAATCGCAAATCTTCTTCTTCCAAAAACTCAAAAAGTCTTCAATTCCAGCATTCTAGAGTTCTAATTTTATTCTTCCTCTCTTGAAAGCTCTTTGGATATGTACTGCAAATTGGTTGAATTGGCGTATTCCAATGCAAGGACCAAAAAAAAATTCTTAAGACTCAAAGCTCTCCCAAGGTGTGATTCCTGGATACGCCACTAAAGCTTGCACCGTTGCAGTTGCGCAGAATCGCATATATGTAAATACACGTTCTACATAATAGATCGATATATGAATTGGTTTCCATAAAAAGTGGAGGCACCGTATTATATCCGCAGCCTTCCTTGAACCTTTCTGCTCAGTTTCTACGAGAAAGACAAACTAGGATTCGACACGCATGCTGCACGCTATAGCTAAGAGTAGCTTGAGCCCATGAAATTCATGGTTTAATTGTTTATTTGGAAAGGAAACAGCATTAGCCATCAATTAGAGATTTTCTTTTGGCAAATCTGTTCCATTACGCCATTGCTTCGTTGCTTCGGGGTACTCATTCGGACAATGCATGCATGCCATAAACTTCTAAATTTGTCCTATATGTGAAGGAAAAATGAGGCATCTAAAGAAACTTGCATGTTCTTGGTCAATATATAAAAGTCGACGATAATTCCTTATGAAAACAAGTTCAATGATAGTTTTTCCAACTCGTGATTATTGTTATCGTCTCGCATTTATTGCATAAAGTATATTTTGTTTCATACTTTAGATCATTTAATGACTTTGGATTTGATTAATTTATTTTTATAAAACAATTGTAGTGTGTATGTCGACATGAACGACTAATTATTCAGTACAAGTGTATTGAGATTAAAAAGAGAGGAATCTACAATAAAAAATAAAATATTTTTCATCCGCATTTATTTCTTACATTCAATATTTATTTATAAATTCGTTAAATAAGATATGAGATTATTCTAACTCGAGAACTCAGATGAGAATAAGAGATGGTGTTCGAACAAAATATACTCGATCTCTCATGTACACAAAGTAGGAGCTACGCATGAGCTACCATTGAAACACTTAGGTACAATTTCTGCCACATTCAAGTATGTTACATTCAGAACTAGCCTGACAACGGCAACAACTTCTCAAAATTTCGTATTCGTAAGAAAGCTGTTTGAGTTATTCCAAGCTTAAGCACTTAATTTGGGTTAGCAATGCACCCATGACCAAAACTTATAGCTCTCGGCTTGCCCTCACATTTCGCACGCCGGCAAACCCGACAGTAGAGAACTTGTGCTAGCTAATACTCCCAAAACCATAACTGGTACCACGATCTCCAGTTTGCTCCTGCAATACGTTCGTACCATATAGCATGCTTTGTGGGGCAAAAGAAGCTGATTAATGGGCAGCATCATTTGCCATAATGCTCATGTTCTTCAATTAAGGACCACTTTGGTGGGTGAGATCAAAACCTCACTCACATGACCAAGCTTGCATCTTATATTACACATAACTTGAGTTATCAATTCCTATCTCTAAGGTTTCGATCAGTTCATTTCATGGGCCAGCTGCACCTTTTTGGTTCTAATTACAGAGCTGTCCTAGGTTCGTGGTCCTCACGATGGAGGGTTGATATTGATGGGATCCTGCTAAACCAGTTTGATCTGATGGCTATAGTTCATTGATTGAGCTAGCCAGCAAGGTACGTACTTCGTTATGAGACATTTGATGGTCCAACTAATAATGGACCACCCATTCAACTATTCAAGGCTTAATCTGTCCCTCAGCCTTGCCGAATCTGGGACCATATTTCTGATGTTGATGTTGTTCTTGAAAATGAGAGATAAATCGAATTAGGGCAACTAAGGTTGGGCCTTTGGGCGCCTATGTATCCAGGAGGTCAGGACCATAGCATGGAGGGCCACATTACAGGGCCTTTGCGGCTCTCTCAAACACCTCTATATTTTTAGGCCCAAAATGTTGATTATTTTTTCGGGTCAATAGACTGCGGTAACCAAAATCAACCAGAAAAAGAAAACATCATCTTTGTCTCCAATGATAACAAGAAGGGAGAACTTTTTATGTCTAAAACACTTGAACATGGCATTTCTGCCTCACTAAAGATTTTTAGTATTGTTATATCAGTATTCATTAAGCAACCAACTGAAACAAGTCTTATGGTTAAATTTTCAAAAACTTAAATTTTGCCCTTACTTTATTAAAACTTTATAAGAAGCTAATATAATATAAAAAATATAAAAAAATGAAAAATTCACAAATCAAAAAATCAAAAGAAAGGATGAGAACTTGCTATTTCTCAAAATCCCAACTGCAACTGCAGTTTTTCCTCTGTTTTTTCTTTTCTTCGATGAATTTTAGTTTGAAACAGAAAACAAATTATCCAACTAAAAAATAGGAAATAAAAAAACAAATTTACATATATGTGAGCATGTATGTGTAAAGAGGCTAGTAATTCTTTACGCTAATATTGAAGATAATTTGTCAAACATTAAGCACCGAGAAATATTATTTTGTGCAAATTGTCTCTTGAGACCTCAGAAGCAGCAATACGGTTCTAAACATATAGGAAAACTATAAAAATTAGGTATAATTGCCAAAATACTCTCTAAATTTGATAATTGTCAATTTACATCCCAAAGTTGCAATTCTGAAAATTAACCTTCTGAACTTGGAGAAAATTGTCAACTTACACCCCTCCATTAATTCTAACTTTTTTTTTTCATCCAAATGTGAGGGATATGCCCCTACACATAAGGAGCAATATGGTCATTTCATTATTCTTATTAACTTAATAACAAATATACATTAAAAAAAATTAATGGGGAGATTTATGGCCTTTCACCTATTATTAACCAACATACTTTGCAATTTTTTTAACAATTAAATTACATTATATTATCCCAATAAAATACTTCTATTAAAAAATAGCACGTAATCGGATGAATGTTGAGAATTATCTAAACTTCTTCTCTCTTTTTTTTTTTTATAATTAAATTAGTAGTTTCTTGGTGCATGATAATATCAATTTGATAATTTTGAACTTTTATTCGTATTGGGATCATATAATGTAATTTTATTTTTTCGGAAGCCATAAATTTCCACTCTAAAAAATCTTTTTCATTTTTTAATATTTACTCTTAATTAGAAAATATAAAATATTATTATGAATTGACCATATTCCCCCTCATGTACAAGGCACATGCCTCATAGTTGGAAGGAAAACATTAGAATTAACGGAGATTGTGTAAATTGGCAATTTTCGTCACGTTCAGGAGGCTAATTTTCTCAATTGCATGTTTGGAGCGTAAATCGACAATTATAACTTAATTTAAGGGGTATTTTGGAAATTAAGCCTGAAAATTAACAACACTAGGAATTCAATATAAAGTGTGAAATGCCTCTGAATTTATCTTCTTCCTATACAAAGTTGAAGCAAATTATGGAAGTGGTATTCTTGCAGCACTAACAGTATTGATGTTCATAATACTAGAAGCACAGGAAGTCTTTCTAGTAGGAGAGGACTATGGTTGGATTGCACCTCCTTTCTCAGACTTCTACATAGTCTGGACTAAGCAATATGCTATTGGGATGTATTAGGTACAAAACTTTGTGAGTTATACGCTTACTAATTGAACAAACAAAAAAGACACTTAGTCCAACTAATTCATTCCGATTATTTTGTCTTTAAATATTTTTTTTTCTTTTAGTGAAAGAAAAGTTATAACAAACATTTCATTGATTTTGAAGAAACCAATTTGTATATCAACTCATTTCCACAAATTTCTACAATAGAAATGAAAAAACTGAAAACTGATGTGGCTAGATTGAACCAGAAAGACTGTGAAAATTGTACTGTTAGTAATAGATATTGTTCGAAGTTTGGACAATCTATGATACAATTGAAACACACGTATGCCAATATTGTTTTAGTAGCGCCTTTCTAGCCCTTTGCAACAAATGGCAAAAGTTTTATGTGTCTATCGAATGTCATCCACAAACTTATGTTCACTTTTTTGACAAGAAGAAGAGGTTTCATTAATCACATAACTAGAACACCACATACACTAATTTCTCATACTTGCACACTGCATCACTGACCAAGTAGTTTAAAAACAACTAGTATCATCTACTAGAACATTGATGCCTAGAGACTATGACTAGTTCTCTTACATAAAATTAAAATCAGTCGTAACAAAAATGATTCAAAACCAAGAAGCAACAAAACAAGACCTATAATTTCAAACTAACAAAAAAAGCTAAGACTCAACAATTGCTCCAAAATCTAAATAAAAAAAGAAACAAAAACCTTTGAATTGAAATAACTGAGAAGGACAAAAGGACCAATTCACAAAATAAAAGAAAAATAAAATAAATGTAACAAAAAAATAAAAAATAAAAAACAGAAAAAGTAGAGCAATTTTCTCCAATTTATGTGAAATAACTGCCTATGTATTTATCCACACCCATAGAGTGTGATTAGTGGAACATTATCCTTAAAAAAGAAGTGACTGAAATTGACCTTAACACCATTTCGATAAATGAAATCACACAATATGACTCATTCTGGAAGCCAAGTCAGAAATGGTTAGTAAAGAAATTTCATATGTTCACATTGGTAATAGCACAAGGCATAATAAGAAGTGCATACGTTAAAACTATTATGCTTTAAAAAAAAAAAAATCACGATCCATATAATCTTGTGATGCTTCTAAACAAAAAAGAAAAAAACTTGGGGAAGATTCTAACAAGGTTGTTGGTATTGGAAAAAACATCACATATGCTGGAACATGCAAAGACAACCTGAGATATAAACACAAAACCATCCTTGAGCTGACTTAACCCATATTAAGGGTATCGATCGATCTAGCGAACACCAAACTCATACCGACAATAAAAACAAGAAGTAACCTTAGCAAACAACATATACTCTACAAGTTAGACCTTAGGCCTTTCAAATAAGTTGCAAAGAGACCAATTGTATGCGAGACATTATATGAGGCATATCTAGGTCATGTTTTGTCTAGCAGATCTTTCTTTCTTATAACTGGACAGACCCAGTTTTATATATAGACGGTATGAGTTAGACATTTTCAAGGCTTTTGAGAGAAGAATTCGGACCAAACCTATCGATATGGGATGTTTTGGGTCTATATTTCGGCTTTTCGGGCCAAAACGTCCATGTCTATCTCCATCAACCAAACCTACGGAAACCTCCCCACCACAGATATCAAATTATCAATACCTCGCACAGAACTGTGACCCGATGCCTCCACAACTCCACCAGTCCACGTCCACCAAGATTGGTGAGAAAGATACACATTATTCACCAACTGACGAGACAAGTAAGAACGAGAGCTTCTCTCTCTAGGTGTTAGAGAGAGAAAACATATCTGAGAACTACTTCCCCCTCCCCCTTCTCTTTTGCCCAGATCGTGATCCATCCGGATCTAGATCGTCGGCTTCAGAGTTGGGGGCGGGTCTATTGTTAAGGCTTTAGCACATATTCTTCCATCTCCATTTTCCAAGCTTTTTCATATCCTCTCTCACCCTTGTGGTATTGTGGTGATATTTTGTACCTTTTGTGGTGAAATCCTGGCTATGTCCAGATCAGGAGGACCTTGTTCCTCGAATTTTCTTTTTCTTTTTTCACATTGCCAACTGTTCTCATATGTTTCCAGATCTAAGATCACTCGACCTCCTAACATGACATCTCTCTCTACCTTAAACCCCCAAGACGATTCGTATGGTTGCGATTCTAAAGTACAAGTCACTTACCTCGGCTAGTATGGGTGCTTACGCATGAGTTCTCCACCCCACATTCTCCATCGTTCTTGTTCTACATGCTGGTTCTCGGTTCCATCTATGCAGCCATGGTTCTTTCTTGAGATGTGTCTCTGGGGTGGAGGGAATGATTTTGTTTTGGGGGATCTTCTCCCCTTGGATGTTGGGTTTCATATGATCTGTGTTTTGGGATTCAATTGGCATCAGACAATCAGTACAGTACTCGAGGCTTTTTTGCTTTCAGCGGTATTTCAATTGCAACTTGCAGTTGACGGTGCAGGGATTACAATAGCTAGGGTTTCTGTATTGTAATGGGCCTCTTATTGGGCCTTTGTTCTAGTTTTTAGTTTTTTAAGGTTTAATTTCCTTATACTAGCTCTTTATTTAAGCATAGGTGGAAATTAAGTTTCCTTTTATTATTAATTCGATTGGGCTTGTCCATCGGACTTTATGTTGTGGTTCTATTTTCAGCCCTTTGGGTTTGCTTTAGGGCAGCTTAAATGATTCCCCATTACCAAAAAAAATAGATCGGTGAGAAAGAGAAAAAGTTGACGTAGGCCTACACATTCACCTTTGGTAGAAGCAACTTACAAAATTTCAGAGATGGCTAGGTTTTTTTCAATAATATGATTACCAATGTAGAAACTTCAAACTTCCATGTAAACTAATAAAGAAGAAAAAGAGATGAAGAAGTTGGAGTTGAAATTAAGGTTTCTAATCATTCCTTATATTTATACATTTTTGGCTTTAAGCAGTGAGCTAAATAGCAATAGGAACAGTCTAAACCATGAAAACGAGGTTGAAAGAGAAATACATGTATCATACTGCTAGCTAGGCAAACTGGTTGAGTATTGCACCCTATGGCAACAGTCAGTACTTTTATTTATGGGTTAAATATTGTTTACTCCTTGTACTTTTGCTCGAAAAACACTTCAGTCTTTGACCTTCTAATTTCACACGTTTAGTCCTTATACTTCAAAATTTCAGACCAATAGGTCCTTGCCGTCTAAAAATCATAGCGAAATGTCTATTATGCCCTCAGTTCTTTTTTTAATTAATTACTTATTTTATTTTTTTTGAAAAGGATTTTTTTTCCCTTTCTTTCTTTCTGTTTTTTTATTTATTTTTTTTCTGTTTTTCTTTCTTTGTTTCTTTAAGAATTAAAAAAAAGAGAAAGGAATAAATATATTATAAAAAAAACTGAGGGCATAATAGACATTTCACAGCGACTTTTAGATGGCAATGACCTATTGGTATGAAATTTTGAAGCACAGAGACTAAACGTGTGAAATTAGAAGGTCAGGGACTGAAATATTTTATGATCAAAACCTCAAGACTAAACAATATTTAGCCCTTTATTTATTCACTTCTTTTTCTTGGTGACCAATTATTCATCTGCAAAGGTACATTCATTTTTATTCTATTTTTTTATGGGAGGCTTTGTCAGGAAATGTATGTCCATTTTATATCTGGCATGGAAAATTTTTCAACAAAGTTTCATCGGCAAAGGTGTGTCTCTTTACTTAAATACTTTTTACTCCTCATACTTTTCCCTTAAAAACAGTTTAGTCCAAATTTTTTAAATTAAACAATTTAGTCCTTATTTTCTCTAATTCTCACATAATAGGTCCTAAAATGACTATTATACCTCTCACTTCCATTTTTAAATTTTTTCTCTCTTTTTATTTATTTATTTTTTGTGCCTCTCTCTCTCTCTCTCACGATTACATACCCGTTCCTTCTCCATCAATTTTCTGCTCTGAAGTTTCCAATTCAGGAGCTCTACCTTAGGAATTAATGGCTGCTGTAATCTAATCAAACAACCTAAAAGCAACAATGGACAGCCGAAAGCCGCTCCTCGGAGTACACTTACTGCTATTTCGCTTTCTTACCCGAAAGCTGCACATCGGAGTGCAAGTAGCTTGGTTAGAGTTGCTATCGACTTTCAAGAAGTGCGGTGTTTCTTCGTGCTCGCTAAACCTAACCGAGTTTGTCTTGACAGCTTTAATAACAAGATTTCATTGCCAAGATTATAGGGCTTCTCATTTTCTTGAAAGTTTGGCAACGACTACTGTCCCCCCATCTTTGGTGATAGAACTAGCTCTCAAGGACGTGATCGCATACGATCTCATCAAGATAGGGTTACAAGAAGATGGATTTGCTTGAGAATATGGGATTAACAAGAAGAAAGTTTTGAGGAGAGAGAAAGTGGATATGGGATTTTCTCTCTCCTCCATGACTAGTCTCTCGCACCACCATGCAGGTCACCTCTACCACTAGTGTACTCACCGGCCTCTGACGAGTCTGGTCCTGCCTCCATGTCATCCAGCAATGCCGGAAAATGGCCCACATGCCGATACACAAGTACCCAGAATTTTCTCTGGGCACCCAAACCTTCTTCTCTGTAGAGACCTATCACCTGCAACAACACAATCGCCGCAACGCCTCTCTTGCCCGATTATACTTCACCACTCGTACTCCCTCACTCTTCTTATGTCTATCTCAGACCCAACTGGCGACACCCACTCCGCCATCATGCTCATAAGCCGACATCAAGAAAAAAATAAAGACAGAGAGAGAACCAGAAAAAATAAAAACAAAAAGAGAAAAAGAGAGAAAATTTAAAAAAAGAAAAAGAAAAAGGAACTGAGGGGTATAATAATCATTTTAGGACATGTTTGAGAATTAGAGATAATAATGACTAAACTATTTAATTTAAAAATATTGGACTAAACTGTTTTTAAGGGAAAAGTATGAGAAGTAACAAATATTTAGTCCTTTTTTTTTATGGGAATCTCTTATTGACGAACACTTCATTGGCAAAGGTGCACACCCTTTTATTTCATTTTTATTGGAGTCTTTTATCGACAAGTGCTTCATCAATAGTTTATAAAAATCTCAAATGTGTCAGACACAATCAACATTTGACAAGTGTAAAATGTAACACGTGGAAAAATATTAGAGGGATTACATACGTGTTTCTGTTAATTTTTAGAAACCTCAAATCCAAAAAAATATGTCATGGTTCCATATAAACTTCTTCCATTAGGTCTTATGTGCATTGAAAATCTTCTTGATGTCTGTACACATAATAATAACCTTCGTTGCAACTACTCATTTGCAATTTGATTTTAAATCCAAAGTATTTATCTCTTTAAATTGTTAAATTTTATGAAGCACTCACTTCAAAAAGTTCTTGTGAGGATCGCTCTAAGTTTGCAAACTGAATCGAATCAATGATTTACCAGACATAAAAATTGGGGCATGCGTCAATTTTCCTTTGCTGAAAGGCTGAACCGCTCTTTTGTTTGTCATCTATCAACCGGTAACTGTCGCATCTCTCCAGTAACTGTCCTGTAGGCGGTACAATCGCTCATCCGTCCACGACGTCCTACGAATAAGGGTTGAAGATCGAGGTCAGACAAAGACAAAATAATCGGACGTTTGACTCGGTAAGTACTAATTTGACTTCTTTATTTTTTTATTATTTAGATCTCATTGAACTCTATTTCTTACAGAAATTATATATATGATTACAAAAGCTCTACTTTACCTTTTCATGAAAACGCTAAAGTTCAATAATTTTTAAGTACGGAAATTAAGGTCAATATAATATTCCATGAATATTAATTAAAACTGAAATGTTCCTTGCAGTATTTGTCAGAACCCATCCCGAAAATCCTTTCAAATTTTCAAGATGGACTCTGCGGGGCCCACTTTTAAGAAAAATTCGACAGAACTTCCCTTAAAAGTGGACAACCCAACCTGTGAGAAAAACGACAAAAACAAATTTTTCTAAATCCAAGATCCCACAACATGCAGTCATCCTATATTTCACAACCACCACAGTTATTAAACAAAACTCAAGCGTAAAGGCAGTAAAATTTATACAATACAGCCTCTTAAGGTTATCAGAGCAACCTACGATAAAATCAAATATATTACATGAGGTAGGTTAATATTAACCTACGAAAGGCAAGTGGCAGAACTGGTGCTAAGCCTCGATCCCACGCCGAACAGCAACACTGCGAACTGGGCAAAGGAAACCGAAAAGCCCAGGGGAAAGTAAGCGATAAAACATTAGTTGTGAGTGGACAAAAATATTTAATTAAGAAAGAAGTGTTTCTCACTTTCCCACATTTATTGTTTAGAATGTTCTTATGCATGCAATAGGGAACTAAAGGTTTTTAAATCACTTTCATGACTAAGCCAGCCCCGCTGGCTTAAGGGAAGTTCGACCGACCCTGTTAGTCGGACGAATAAATAAATAAGTAAATAATTTAAAAGGTATGAGGAAAAACGTCATCACCGTACAATAAAACAAAGTGAGCCGCTAAGGCTCGGGTCGGATTGTCCCACACTCAAGAGCATCCCATGCTCGGCTCTACTCACCCATTAACACAAAGTAAGTAGGGAGGAGTACCAATAGGCTAGCTAGCAATAAAGTATATCGACCCAGGTATGGTGGGTAAAAACCATATGAAAATCGAGAATTTGTGAGATTTCCTCGAAGTCTCACAAGAAAGGGATTTAGTCCAACGACGTGACCCCGCACGCCAACATGATTCAAAATTATGAATCAATATATTAAAATCATGTAAGTTTATAATCTCGAAGAAATCTTCCCTTTCCGAAGATTTTTCGAAAACCCGAATCTACTAATAAATAATGATACTTTCATTTTTCAGAAATAATCTTATCGAAGATTATTTCTAATAAAAAGTTCGAAATGGAACATAACCACTTCTAATCGACAATTTGAACCATAACTAATTTCATAATCAAAATCGAATAATTTGCTCATTAAATAACAAATACTTTAAATAATTTCGTAACTTAGAAAATTTAATTGCATGCATGACTTTAAAATCAAACGTCCACTCACCGTATACGGCTAAGCTTGCCGTCGATCCGAACCCTCTTCGTAGGAATCCTCCTCACGTCCTGTACAATATAACGTTCATAAACCAATAAGTACAGGACGGATAAAAATTAAATCCACCAAAACCAAACCATATCCCAATTGTTATTATTTACTTAAAAATCTCCAATTTCACTTTTCTAACTTCATTTCTTTACTTTGAGGTTCCGATTAAGGAATTCCAATACACGGATTATCCGTGAATTAATCAATGAATTTCACACCATAACGAAAACCATATCTACACTTCACGAAATTAATCCGAGGTCACCAATATGGAAACTACATTATATCAACGATTAAATAGCCAAATTACGACAGTCAGAAACCTGCCCTACACCACCTCACGCGCCGCCCACAGTGGCGGCGAGTGGCGGTTACTCGCAGGAATCAACCTTCTCCTATGGCCACCAAATTTCATCCACAACATCAATTCTACTCACTGGTCATTTCATTCAACTACAACACATCCAAATAACAATCAAAACCAGTCGAAATCAATGAATGAACATAAACCCAGAAATTGTCCAAGAACCCTAGAATTTCAATTCAACAATTCGACTTCTACATAGCAAATCGAGACACAAGGCCATAGGGGAAATGATCAGTGAAGAAAACCGAACCTTCGACACCGGTTTGGTGGCCGGAGACGACCGAAATCGCCGGAAATCGCCGAAAAACCCAATCTGCTACAGTGAACTTTGTGGCTCAATTCCGAGCTCCTCCGGTCGAGATACCATGAAATGCGACCATGGGCATGACGAGGAGGAAGAGGCGAACCTAGGGACGTCTGGGTTTCGTCGTGGGGCGGCCGGAATCGAAGGAACTCAGAGGAGGAGGTTTCGGCCGAACTGGAGGAGGAAGAAATCGGGGAAGAAGAGAGAGAAAAGGCCGGGTAAGTTTCCAAATTTGGAAACTTACCACAGTAACTTCCTATTTAAAGAATTTACTATGAACAATAACCGGGAATAGTAAATTTAGTTTTTCGCTTATAACTTTCGCATACTAACTCCGATTTTTACGAACCACGTATGCATGTTCTCGGTTTAACATCCTCTACGACTTCCATGAAGAACATTTTCTCAAATTATGACCCGAACAAAAAGTCAACTTTTAGGGCCACTAAAATCATATAACGGAGTAAAAATTAAGTATAACTGACATTTACCGTCAAATTAATAAAAATAAAAAATTATGGGTTCGGGACGTAACAGTATTTCCATCACGAAAAACTAAAGAAAGCTTTTCGTTCATGTATAGAGGTGGTAGGTTTTATCCTCTATGAAGGTCCAACGGTGAGTTTGTACCTAGTTCATATAAGAGCTAAATACTGTTTAGTCCTTGAACTTTTGCCCTAAAAACATTTCAGTATCTGACCTTCTAATTTTACACATTTAGTCCATGTACTCTAAAATTTCGGACCAATACGTCCTTACCGTTACTTTCCATCCAAAATCTCGGTTAAATCGATGACGTGGCAATTTTTTGAGGCCAAAATGTCTAGTCTACCCTCACTTTTTTTTAATAAATTTATTCTTTTTCCTCTTTTTTATTTTATTTATTCTTTTTTCTTTTCTCTTTTTTCTGTTTGTTTGTTTTTTTTTTTAATTTTATTTTTTATTCTGTTTATCTCTTCTCCTCTGCCTCCTTACTCCATCTCTTCTCTTCACATGCCTCACCTGAAACCACGCACCAAACTCCAGAAGCCTCAGCCAAACACCACCAGACTCCAAACGGCGTCGGCGGAGGAGTACTCTACGGTGGAGCAGCTGTTTGGAGCTCCGATTCGAACTCGAAATCGAGGCCGAGAGAGAAGATGATCCGATCTGGGGAGAAAATGATCCGATCTGGGGAGAAGACGACGAACGTCGGCCGGTGGGGTTGGGGATGGTTTAGCGTTCGAACCACCTCGACGTCGCCGACGTCCCTTTGGATTCGGTTTGGTCGTCCGTCGACCCTGGAGCGAAAACGACGCCGAAATTCTCCGACGGTTTCTAGGCTTTTTCCTGCAACTCTGGCCAAAATCGGTAGTGCATAAGGTGAGAAAATTCATCTACTCTTCATGCTCTGCACATTGATGTGCTTGATTTTGATTATAGTTGAGTTTTGATGGAATTGATGTTTTGGGTGTTATCGGCTTCGTCTGAGTTCACCGTCCACAACGGCTTTTCTGGTATTTTGGGTTTGATTTCGAAGCTAATGTTTGTCTTAGAGAAAATTTGGCGCTCAGTGATGCTTAATTCTGGACTTTCTGAAGTGGATGCAAACTGAGCATGGCCGGAGATGAACCGAGCTTTGTCTTCCAACCACGACGGTTCAGTTCTTTGCTCAGACTTGTGGTCGAAAATGATTTCAGAACGCTCAGACTTGTGGAGTGATAATTGGAATTAACTGAACTGAGTTTGGTTTAGTTTGGTTGAAATCTCTCTGATTATTAAAGCATGATTGTTCGATTGAAAGTTGAGTGGTGAATTGATAAGGTTGATATTCTAGTTGTGTTTTCTTTGTTTATAGAGGTGCTGATACAGGTGGCGAATGGGGAGGGCGGTGTAGGGGACGCCGCATAGGATGCCATAGGGGGTGCAGGAGGAGACGGTGGAGGTTTCATGGGACTGGAAGAATAGAAAACAGAAAAGAAAAAAGAAAAAAAGAGAAGAGAAAAGAATAAATTTATTAAAAAAAAGTGAGGGTAGAATAGATATTTTGGCCCCAAAAAATTGCCACGTCATCGATTTAACCGAGATTTTGGATGGAAAGTAACGGTAAGGACCTATTGGTCTGAAATTTTAGAGTACATGGACTAAACGTGTGAAATTAGAAGGCCATGGACTGAAGTGTTTTTAGGGCAAAAGTTCAAGGACTAAACAGTATTTAGCCCTTTATATAATTTAGAACTCTATCGGATATATAAATTCAACCTCATTCACTTCTTTTTTTTAAAATTAATATTTATTCCTTTTCTTTTTTTAGGCCATGAAATTTGTTAGTCAGATAGCCATCCTCAAATATAAGGGTTAAATTATAGTGTAGGGATTATGAGTAGGGGATATTACACCCAAAGGATTGGAAAATCCCACTCTAGCTAAGGAAAACCTAGAGGATGCTAGATGAATATGCAAATGACAAGTCATAAACAAGGGTTCACAAGTTAACCAAAGTTCATGGTGAATATATGCAAGACGGTGTAGTGGTTTAATTTTTGGCTTTGGAAATAGTTTCGAATCAAATTAACACAAAATGAAACTTGAAATGTAAACTAGGCTATGTTAAACTAGATGTGATAAAATGGATGGAAGTTAGAGATTTAGGTTGTTTACCATAGCCTCCCTTGCATGCATTGATGTTCAAACTCTAAGTAATGCAATCCCAAGTATCCAATTACTCTCTTAGTATCCGGATAAGATACTAAGGCCTAAACTCATTTGATTTTATCAATTTTCATCGGATAATTGCAAAAATAACTACCCAAGAGTGGTGGTGCGTCGCCTCTTGTGCGGCCAAAAGTGGTGGTGCACGGAAAAATTTGCCAGAATTCCACTTTTTTCTTCTCTTGTCAAGATTTTCTACAAACATGGAATTAGATTAGTTAACATTAAATTGGACTTTAGAACAAGTAATTTTCATGTTTTAGGGCACCAATATGTATATGAATTATGATAAAAAAAAAATCGAAAAGAGAAAGACAACATCTTTAGTGAAGGAAGAATCTAATAACAAAAGAATCAAGGCGGAGAGGAAAGAAATTACAACAGAAGAAGTTGAGGATTTCAATATCCATGATGGCAATGAGCTAACTATTAATGATATTCCAATTTGCGGAGACTTGGATGAACTTGTGGATAATTTAGTTGATCTTTGAAGTGGACAACAATAGATTGAGTACATGTGCACCAAAATTTACAAAGAATTGATCACAAGTGTATCAATCACAAGGTGTTTTCAAATGTATATTTTTTTTATAGGGTTAAATACTATTTACTCCTTGTACTTTTGCTCGGAAAACACTTCAGTCTCTGACCTTCTAATTTCACACGTTTAGTCCCTTTACTTTAAAATTTCAAACCAATATGTTATTGCCGTCTAAAAGTCTCGGTGAAATGTCTATTATACCCTTAGTTCTTTTTTTTTAATTAGTTAATTATTATTTTTTTCTGGAAAAAGATTTTTTTTTTCGAAAAGGATTTTGTTTTCCCTTTCTTTCTTTATGTTTTATTTTTATTTTTTTCTGTTTTTTTTATCCTTTCTTTCTTTCTGTTTGAAGAAAAAAGAATAAATAAAATAAAGAAAAAAGAATTAAAAAAAAAGGAATAAATTTATTATAAAAAAAAGAACTGAGGGCATAATAGACATTTCACCGTGACTTTTAGACTGCAAAGACCTATTGGTCTGAAATTTTGAAGTACATGGACTAAACGTGTGAAATTAGAAAGTCAGGGACTGAAGTATTTTATGATGAAAAGCTCAAGGACTAAACAATATTTAACCCTCTTTTATAATTAATTTCAATGACAATGAGCTAACTACTGATGATATTCCAGTTTGCGAAGACTTGGATGAACTTGTGGATAATATGGTTGATCTCCAAAGTGGACAACAATAGATTGAGTACATGTGCCCTAAAATTTGCACAGAAATTGATCAAAAGTGTATCAATTACAAGAAGTTTTCAATCGTATATATCTTTCTAATTAATTTCAATCTTGCATTTAGACGCATGTATTTTAAAGTTCAAGACAATCTCCACCTCCTCAGATGTTTAATGTTTTATTTAATTTCAGTTTTTATATTTATATTTGTATAATATAATTTATATGTACCATATTTAAAAAAAAGAAGAATGAAAACTGTAATTTTCCTCATCTTATTACTATTATGCCCACATTTCAAATAGGGTTAAATATTATTTACTTCATGAACTTTTATAAAAAAAACACTTCAGTTCTCGTTCTTCTAATTTCATACGTTTCGTCTTTGTACTCTTAATTTTGTACCAATAGGTCAATTCCATTACTTTCCGTCGAAAAACACTGTTAAATCGCTGACGTGGCAATTTCCAGTTAAAATATCTATTATATCCTAAGTTCATCTTTTTTTTTTTTTTAAATTTATTTTTTATTTTTTTGCTTTTTCTGTTTATATCTTTTTCTCCATGGTCAGGGAAGAAAGTCAGATATTTTGTTTGGTGGTTTGTTGATGGTTTCTTGGTGGGTATGGCCAAGTACATGTGGGTGGACCTGGGAGGGATCTAGGGGAAGGGAGGTGGAGTTTCCGGGAGGATATGGCGGCGGGAATGGCTCCGAATACAGTGGCCATTTGAGATCAAATTTGAATGAGAGGAAACTTAAATCAAAGCCGAGGAAGACAATGATGGCGAGTGGTACCCCGACCAAGAGCCCGATGAAGATGAAGAAGAAGAAGAAGACGAATCTTTGCCAGACAACCCAGTCGATGCCGGCATCGATGATGCAGACTGTGTCATAAGCTTGGGAAAGTGTGGAGTTTACGACGGCCCGCCCAAGTTCCGCCTCTCCTCCTCCTCCTCCCTGTCCATGTGCCTCGAATACTACGGCGAGTTTTTCGACGCCTTCCACACCTCACGCGCCTCCTCGATTCCCATGCTAGAGGTCCCCATGCCTTCGACGATGACGAAAATTAGGAGTTCTTCGATGTGCATAGCTCCGACTTCGACTAATCCGAGGTCTTCGGAGGCTTCGACGGCTTGGATTTCACCGTCACGTATGACGACCTAGTCAAGCAACCCTATGGCAGAGACGGTGGTTCCTTCGACGAAGCTTGAACTCCAGCAGAATCTGGGTCTCTCTCAGGAGAGTCGAATCATTCTGTGAAGAACCAAAGCTTTACAGATGGAGATCCTTACCATTCATTTAATGGCAGCTCTGAGTTTGGCATATCATATAACAAAGCTCTTAAAAAAAGACATAAGGAAGAACAAGCAGAGAAGTTTGCAGAGAAGATGGAGGGAGGTTTCTGGAGAAGAGAGTTGAAAGAATGAAGAAGAAGAAGAAGAAGAAGAGATAAAAAGGAAAAAAAAAATTAAAGAAACGGTGAAGGTATAATAGACTTTTTGACGCGGAAGGATTGCCACTTCACTAATTTAATAGAGTTTTTGAATAGAGAATAACGGAATAGACCTGTGGTTCTAAATTGAGAATAAAATGAGTAAACGTGTGAAATTAGAAGAATAAAGACCGAAATATTTTTTAAATAAAAATTCAGAGAGTAAACAATATTTAACTATTTTAAATACAAGCCTATCATTCCCCCACAAGGATAATATTATTGTCTCGTTTATTTTTTAGGGGCAATTTTACCCTTTAATTAGCAAAGAGTTTCTCATAAATGCTTCTTATATTTATTTTTATCTCTGTACATATGGAGGGAGGTTATGGTAGGCGATCAGAAAGACCAGAAAGGTAAGGGCATGAAGATCCCTGCTTTATATTACTTTGTAGTTTTTATAAAAGTTAAGGAGGTGAACAAGATGAGAGGAGGAAATTAGACAAACTTTTTGGATGCAGTATTGGTTCTTTTGGATGGTTCTGATCGAGATGCTACCTTTTTTTTTTTTTTTTGGATAAGTAAATTTCATTAAAACCAGGACAAAACCCAGCAGACAAGCCCATCAACAGATAAGGCCTGGAATACAAGTAAAGGAAGCCAGGTCCTCCCACTCAACCCAGACAGGAAGGGAAACAGGAGGCCATCGGCTCAAAAGGAGAAGAAACTTCAGGAGTTCCAGTTACATCGTGTAATCATGAGGACAAGGCAAACCATCATTCTTGAGCACCATAGTGAGAGACGGTGGTGACGAATCCGCCCATCTGCAAAGACCTAACGTCCGATAGCCAAGCAAGGCAGCTTCATGAGCCGCTCGATTTGCTTCCCGGGGAATCCATTCCCAGTAAACTTGATCAAAGAAGCTTTTCCTCCATTTAATTTCTTCAATGATCAGGTGAGTTTTCTAGTTGTTGCAAGAGCCCTTGGAATTCAAATCCGAAATTAGATTGAGTGAGTCAGATTGTACTCTAGTGCATTTCAGGTTCGAGTCAGCAGCCAAATTCAATCCCAATAAGAGAGCTTGGGCTTCAGCCACTTCCACAGAGCAGGATCTGGACGATGAGGCCCCTCCCCCAATCAATTCCCCATTGTGATCCCGAATGACCACCCCGGGCCACTAGAGTTTGGTTCATGCCAGGACGCATCACAGTTCACCGCCGACACACCAAGAGGAGGGGGGTCTATATTGGATTAGTAGCCAGTCTCCGTTTTGTTTTAAAGATGGAGGAGGCTTCTCTGTATTCCAAAGCTGAATTGTTGTTGAGGTTGATCACAAGACTTGGTGAAGGATGACTATGTTGGTAAACGAAGTTGCATCTGGCTTTCCAGATTGCCCAACAAGTGAAGCTAATTAAGGTGAGTACCCACTTCTTCTCTTCTGCATTAGGAAGATTACTGGTAATGTCGGATAGCCAGCGATCTAGAGTAGATATTCTGTGTTTCTCAATTTTTAAACCCAATAAAGATCCAAACCAGACTAGATAAACCAATGGGCACAACAGAAGAGTATGCTCAATGGTTTCCCCTCTCTCACAACAAATTGGGCAAATAGGGGACCCCAACAATTTCCTTCTGTATAGATTGAAGAAGGTAGGAATCGCTTTGTTTAAAGCTCTCCAGAGGAAATGTTTTATTTTTGGCAGAGTAGGAATTTTCCAGATCATCTTCCAACATCTTGAATCAATCTCGTGCGAAGTACCACAGCTCTCTGACCCAGTTTTAGTCGCCAGCAACTGGTGAATAATGTGGTGGCCCGACTTCACAGAGTAGATACCATTCTTTGTTAAGTTCCACACAAACCTATCACAACCAATTCCCTTACTAATTGGGATGGAGAGGATACGATTAATCTCTGTAGGCTGAACAATGTGTAGTATTCTGTCAAGCACCCATGAGCGGGAGTCACTATCAATCAGTTCGTCAACCCTTATTGGTGCATCACTAGGGACATCTCCAGTTGTGAGAATAGGTCATATCCTTGGGTTCTGGCCGAAATTTGGGGAGGGAAGACAATGATCTGTCCATATGTTAATTGAAGAGCCAGTTACTACTTGCCAATAACAGTTTTGAGTTATAAAATCCCTGGCTTCCAATAGGCTCGACCAACCCTATGACGCTCTGTACCCTTTGGTGGCCACATTAAAACCATAATTAGGAAAATAACAAGCCTTATTCACCTTTGCCCATAAAGAATCAGGGTCATGTATTAGACGCCAGGCTTGTTTTGAAATTAGAGCTAGATCAAAGTGGGGAAGATCCCTGAAGCCCAATCCCCCCTGTTCCTTTGGTTTACCCAGATGCTCCCAACTTTACCAACGTAGCTTGTTACCTTGTTCCATAGTTCCCCACCAGAAGTTACCTAGTGTTGCATTAATGTCATCACAGATCCCTTTAGGAAATCTGAAACAGGTCACGGGGTACATAGGGACAGCCAATGCAACCGATTTCACAAGAATCTCTTTCCCGGGCTGAGAGAGGGTTTTTCGTTTCCACCCCTCAATCTTATTCGCAATCCTCTCCTTTATGTAAGTTAAAGCCTCACTCTTGGTCTCCCCCAGAATGTGGGGAGTCCCAAATAAATCCCCAGATTATTAGTCACTTCAATACATTAACCACTGCATTTGGTCAGGAGTGTTAGGAGAAAAGTAGATGCTCGATTTCTCTAAGTTAATCATTTGACCCGAAGCCAAACAATATTCTTGGAGAATAAGAGAGAGCTGCTAGCAATTCAGTAGGGTGGCCTTCATAAAAAATAGAGAATCATCCGCGAAAAAGAGGTGCGAGAGAGTATGACAAGACCTAGCTAATTTGACTCCTGTAATAACCCCTTCTGTAATTGATTTTGTGAGTTTCAGAGAGAGGGCTTCATTGACAATAAGGAATAGGTACGGGGAGAGGGGGTCCCCTTGTCTTAGACCTCGGCTAGGAGTGAAAAAATCTCTCAGATTTCCATTGAGGACAATAGAGAAAGTAACCGTTGTTACGCATGCCATGATGAGGTTGAACCAACCCCTAGAAAACGCAAACCTGAGTAGGGCAGCCCTTAGGAAGTCCCATTCCACCCTATCATAGGCTTTATTCATGTCTAACTTCAGCCCAAACTCGTGATTGCCCCCCTCTCTTTTCAACTGAAGGTAATGGAAGGCATCATGGGCCACCATAATGTTGTTTTGGATTAATCTTTCCGGGACAAAGGCATTTTGATTAGGGGAGATAATTTGAGATACTAGTGGCTTAAGACGGCTTGCAAGTAATTTGGATAGGATCTTATAGGAATTGTTGCAAAGGCTAATTGGTCGGAATTGTGAGGTTTTTTCTGGGTTGGGAACTTTGGGGATGAGAACTATATATATGGGTTTGGTTGATACTCTGGATATGAAGATGCCCAGCTAGGAAGTCACAAGAAGCCTCCTCAACAATCTCATTAACAATGCTCCAGTACTTTTGATAAAATAGCCCCCGGAAACCGTCAGGACCAGGTGCTTTCAAAGCACCCAACTGGAACGTAGCGGTTTTTACCTCCTCAATAGTAAAGGGGGCTAAGATTCCTTCATTCATCTCATCATTGATTACCTCACTAATACCTCCAAACATATTCCCCCAAGGTCTTGGCCCAGAACTTGTAAATATCTTTTGGAATTGGATTTCAAATTCTACTCTAATTTGGGCTTCCCCCGTGACCCATGAATTAGAATCGTTTTGTATCTTCAGGACTCTATTCCTCTGTCGACGGTGAATGGTAGTACGATGGAAGAAACGAGAGTTTGAGTCTCCAGTCATAAGCCAATTAATTCGGGACCTTTGATGCCAATACTTCTCCTCCCTTAACCACAATACTCCCAGCTTGTTGGTTAACTCCTGCTGTTTGTCCAAAGAGATGTAGGGATCATTTGCTTGTAAATCATCAAGTTCAAATAGGACAGCCTTTATCTCACTTCTGTTGCATTTTGGGAATCGGCTTTTACTCCATTTCTTTAGGTTATCCCTGCAGGAAACTAGATTAGCCTTCCATTAAACTAAACTAGGGACATGGCATCGGGGCTGCCAGCTATCCTTGATGATCTGGTGGGTCTCTACTTCGTCCACGGTCCACCCAAAAGGCTGCAAACTTAAAAGAGGCCTTTCGCATATTGATAACATATTCCGAACTGAAGACGATTGGGCAGTGATCAGATCCTACCCTGGTTAGATGGGTAATGCATGTATTAGGCCAGCCTAGGAGCCAACAATCATTTATAAGGCTGTGATCCAATCGTTCTTGTAGAGTGATCACCCCACATTCCTTTCTAGAAGTGAGTTGGAGGAAATAAAATTCCTCAAAAAAGGTCTTCTGGCAGCATTCCAAAGAGAGCCACCCTGCCTCTCGTGATGATTTGCTAGCTCATTGAGGTCCCCAATAATGAGCCAAGGAACATTATCTCCATGATTAACACCATACCAATTTCCCAGAAAATAGCCTTGTCTTTCCCATAGGAAGGACCATACATCCAGGTGACATGAATTGACCTATCAGAACCTGGAAGTAGTATCACTGTATCAATGAAGTTTTTAGAGAAGTCAGTAACTTCCACCCTAGAAGTGGGCTTCCACCAGAGACTTAATCCTCCAGCTGTGTTGACAGGGGAGACACAATAGCCTTTGGTATACCCCAGCTGTCTTCGAAGACGGTCAACGTAGAAATTACTTTTATGTGTTTTAGATAAGAAAATGAAAGAAGGATAATGGGAATGAGTTATCACCCGTAGTGTTTGAACTGTCAAGGACGTACCCAAACCTTTACAGTTCCAAGAGATGCAATTCATTGGCCCCATGCAGCTGCATTAGGCCAGCTGCCACAGTCTTAGAGGGGGGTTGGGTCCTCCATACTAATTGTTGTGAGCACCTGCTCACTCATACATGAATTAACTTGAGTGTCAAGGATCTCGGAGCTTCCACCACCATTCACTTCTTTGGTGGGGTGAAAGTCATCATTCTCCGTAGAGTTACCACCTTTTCCACGTCCTCTGCGACCTCTTCCTCTCCCTCTTCCACCATTTGTGGATAATCATAGCCCAGGACTGTAGGATACTTTTGTTTTTTTTAGGCAGGTTTGATTGTTCCACCCTCCTCCAGGGTTTTCTTTGGTTTACGTTTCTTTTTTGCCACAGTGGTTTGTAGTGTACCCAGCTCCCTGAGAGGGTCCTGTTGAGGGTCCCTAATTTCACTAGGCTGGAGCTCAGTTAGGGTGGTAGCAGGGGCTTTAGGGCCGGTTGCCGTCATGCCATCAAAGTTATCCAACTTGGTAGGGACTGGGAAATGTGGATTTGCCAAACAGAACTCATTTTTGTTTTTGAAAGCCCACTGTGGAATACATTCAGGATCAGCCCAAGGCCCATTGTTTGGGCTCAAGCCCCCCAACGCTCTAGTCACACTCCCATTTCTGAAGAAGGCCACTGTGCATCTGGATCCCACATGTGTGGTCCATTTAAGGGGATTCTTGGGCGTTGGAGTCGCAAGGGAGATAGTGACTTATCCCTTAAGGACCAGGACATGCCAGCCTTGTAGACTACAGTAGGCATGTCAACGTCGGGAGTTGAATGGTGTGCCATGGTAGTACCATCCCCATCAGTGGAGCCCATCTTTCGGGAATTCAAAAATTGGCCTGATCTCCCCTGCCCTTTCCCCTTCTCCCGGCCAAATATTCTGGTCTTTGGAGAATACGGAAATTCGAAGGGTAACTAGATTGGGTGAAAACAGGCTTTTGTGGGGGTTCGGCTATCAACGAGTTATCATAGCAAACTCCCAAAGAGACAAGGATTGGGTTAACTTGGTGCCTGCAAGAAGAGATCATATGTCGTAAGCGTTCATACTTGAAGCAAAAATTGCGGAGATTCTCATACTGAAGTCGAATTCTGGAAGAAGGGGATTTGTCCCTGAGAAGTTGGATGAAGGTTGCTAGTGGTTTTCTGGTATCGAAATCCACTCTTAACCTCAGGTACCCTCTGTTACCCAGAATGGCAGGATCCTCCACCTCTAATATTGACCCCAGAATCCTACCAAGCTTCCTGCCATTATTAATATTGATCTGTTGTAAAGGGATTCCATGAGCTTGAATCCAGAATGTGGCCCGTTTTGTTTCAATGTCATTAATAGACTGATGCAGGGGCTAATGCCGAATAGTAAAGCAATAACCTTTAATGGTCTAGGGACAATCCTTCAAAAGCTTGGCAGCCAACTTCTCCGATCCAACTGTGAGGCAGAAAGTGTTTTTCTTGACCCTTACGATACAGATCTGGCCCAGTGACTTCCAGATTCCCATTAGGGTGGCCTTAACACCTCCCACCCCAGGCTCCCCGTCAGCAATCAGGATCCCCAATAGGTTAACACCCTCTTCCAAATCCACAAAATCCGCATTGTCTTCAAGACAAACAGACATAGCTTCGATGATCACTTCATCCTCAAAAGGAGTTTCAAACTGATGTGAGGAAGAAGAAGCCATCTCCCCAGCTAAGATTTTTTTCAGAGGAACAATAGAGACGAAGCTCTTAACAACACCACAGAGAGGGTGAAATCCTAACTCAGATGAGTAGGCAAATATAATAAAATATAGATGAGAACAGAATGCTAAAAGAGTGCAGAAATTACTAAGTGAAGAAAATTGAGTAAGTTGTAGCTGATATCCTTTCCTAGAGACAAGGTACTAACTCTTTTGTAGGCACCATTTCCATGTGGAAATAGCTCCAAAGCACAGAGATAGTATGCTCCCTATCCTGGTTAGGAGGGGCTCATCCCTTCTATTCAATCCCAACCAACTTATCCAGAAACCTGTTTTTACTTCACTTACCTCTCCAATACTTCTTGTACAGCATGACAAATAACGTGTGTTTTGATCTTCTATGTTCAGGGAGCAGGAGTAAAAGAGATCCAGTAGGGAGGGAACAAGATGTTGGGGAAGGGGAACCAGGATAATAAAGTGTTTGTCTAAAGGGTGAAAGGTGGGTGTTTGGATAGGAAGGTAGAAAATTCTAGAAAGAAGGAGGAGACTTTCTCTCTAGAAAACATCTCAACATACAGATGAAGGTTTATAATCGGAATCTGTGTTGCCTCTGCCTCTGCCCCGTACTTGAAGTAGGGAGTGTGTGTGCGAGAGAGAGAGTGAACAGGTTGAGAAAAATGAAAGCCCTTATCAGGGGGGATCCAGGATTCCAAGTTCGATGGGGCTTTGACTTGACTCATAAACTCTCGCAAGCGTACGAATCGTTGTCAAGTAAGGGAAGTATTAGAACCTTGATTATCGTACCTCAGAGATTAGGTGTTGGACCTAACTGAGGTAATTGGCGCTAGAATAACTTAAAAACATACAATGAAAAAGTAAAATAAAATATTCACAAGGCACCAAGCCTCGGCAATGCTCGGCTTAGCTCACACTAAGCCTAATCAAAGTCACTAACTTGTAGCTCAAATGAGTTGTGCACAATGGAAGGTAGAATTTTGTTTGAGAGTTTTGAATTGGGAATTGACTAAATTAAATGCAAACTAAAGTAAAAGCAAACAACTAATTATCAAGCAAGAAATTAAATTTGGATTTTCAAATTAATGGAAATATGTGAGTGTCGGGTGATTCACACTAACTATCTTGTAAATATCGATGTCAATTTCAAATGCATGCATTTCCTATATGTGTCAAGTCCCGTATCTAGTACCGGTTAAGGCTACTAAACCAATTATCCTTTCGGTGTATTGACTATGCCGGTTAAGATCACAATCAACTCTCTAATTTGGGCATTACGCCGGTTAAGGTCGTAATATCCAAAATTAGAGGCCTAGAGAGCAAGAAAATAGAGACCCAAGCAAGTTTAGTTACAATTAAGCTAGCTAATGGTTACCACACTTAAATCTTATATGTCACAAGATTAATAAGTTGTCAATTTATCAATCTATTCATCACAATTGCCCACAACATAATTTCAAAGGTTGATAAAGCCTAGAAACATGCTTCTAAGGACCAATAAATTCGGATTTAAAGCATACACAATGGAAATTACATTTATTAAAATTAAAGCATCAATATTTATAAAAGATGAGTTAGGGCTTCACAACCCTAACTCTCAAAATTGAACTACTCACAACTCATTATCAAATACATCATCAAATACATAAGAAATTAGGAGAAATGATAGAGGAGAGAGGGAACACAAGTTAAGCTCACAATTTGCTATAGGCAAATATGAACCCAACTTGAAATTAAGCCCCCCACTCTTTACCAAGTCAAAATCTCTTTGTAGTGATGAAGTTTTGATGATGTGTAGTGAAAGCTCCTTTAGTTTCCCTTGAAAGAATGAAAATTGGTGATGAAAAGTTAAAATGGGAAGAGAGAGATATGGAGGTGGGTGCGTGTTGCGGCACTGTTGGATTGAGAAGAAAGAGAAAATGGATCTAGGAGTCTACGGCTATGGAGAATGGAGAGAGAGAATTCGGGTCTGATGGGAGAAGAATCAATATATATGGGGTCTCCTTGTTGCTGCCAGCAAAGAGAAAAGAGTGAAAAATCATCATCTCGCGCGTGGGAACGTGGTGGTTTGCCACGTGTCGTAGCTACATTGGTTTCCAACCAATTAAACGGGCAACTTGTAGTGGCTGCACTGCACGTGATGGCTGTGGCTAGGGATCGTCAACGGGCCGGGTCTTGCTAAATTTTTTAATAATGACGGACCGGACCGGGTCGGGCTTTATTAAAAATCAAATGATCCAAGCCCGTCCATATAAAGCGGGCCTTGCGGGTTTTTTTCGGGCCGGGTCTTGCGGGCTTTATTTATAAATAAATATTTAAAGACACAAATATATTTTTTTAATCAAGTTTTGGAAATTCATTGGATAATGATCAAATACAACCAAAGATAATAGATCTATATTGTACCAAAAAAAATCTATATTTATTTATAGATACTAATTTATTGATAATTGAATTTTTAAAGACACTAATATTTTTTTAATTTATATTTATACATCATACACTCCAAAGAGCAGCATATAGCAATTCAAAGAAAATGAGAAAACCGACCATTGAATGTGATTATTACAATAAATTATACGTGTGGTTAAAAATTTAGTCAATTTCACCGTAGTTTCGAACCCGATCGGATTAGTCAACCGTAGTCACTTGCATATTTTCTTGGTTGACTGATGGCGTGATAACTGTAAAAATTGCTTATTTTTTTTACATCATGTTTGTAAATATTTCATCGATGGATGTGAGTGGACATAAGATAAAAATTTCAATTTTAATTACAAATACATTGACCAATACCAATTTGCCTCTTAAAGTTGTATGACTTGTACATTGCATTTAAATTGTTGAGGTTCATTCTAAAGCAAACATGGAGTGGAAAATAAATTTGAAAAAACCAACCGTTTGATGGAGAGACTGTAATATTTTATGGTGGTTGTAAAAAATCCAGCCAATTTGGTTTTCGTTTCGAATTCGATCAACTAAGTCAAACTTAGTTACTCTTATAAACCTATATTTATATATCACACACTCCAAAAAGCAACCTCTATCAATTCAAAGAAAATGGAAAAACCGACCGTTAGATCTGATTATTACAATAAATTATGAGTGTGGTTAAAAATTTAGGCAATTTCACCATAGTTTTGAACCCGATCGGATTAGTCAACCGTAGTCACTTGCATGTTTTCTTGGTTGACTGATGGCGTGATGATCGCAAAACTTGCTTATTTTTTTACATCACGTTTGTAAATATTTCATCGATGGATGTGAGTGGACATAAGATAAAAATTTCAATTTTAATTACAAATAGATTGACCAATACAAATTTGCCTCTTAAAGTTGTATGACTTGTACATTGCATTTAAATTGTTGAGGCTCATTCTAAAGCAAACATGAAGAGGAAAATGAATTTGAAAAAACCAACCGCTTGATGGAGAAACTGTAATATTTTATGGTGGTTGTAAAAAATCCAGCCAATTTGGTTTTCGTTTCGAATTCGATCAACTAGGTCAAACCTAGTTACTCTTATAAACCTATATTTATATATCACACAGTCCAAAGAGCAACCTCTATCAATTCAAAGAAAATGAGAAAACCGACCGTTGGATGTGATTATTACAATAATGAGTGTGGTTAAAAATTTAGGCAATTTCACCATAGTTTCGAACCTGATCGGATTAGTCAACCGTAGTCACTTGCATGTTTTCTTGGTTGACTGATGGCGTGATGATCGCAAAACTTGCTTATTTTTTTACATCACGTTTGTAAATATTTCATCGATGGATGTGAGTGGACATAAGATAAAAATTTCAATTTTAATTACAAATACATTGACCAATACCAATTTGCCTCTTAAAGTTGTATGACTTGTACATTGCATTTAAATTATTAAGGTTCATTCTAAAGCAAACATGAAGTAGAAAATGAATTTGAAAAAACAAACCGTTTGATGGAGAGATTGTAATATTTTATGGTGGTTGTAAAAAATCCAGCCAATTTGGTTTTCGTTTCGAATTCGATCAACTAGGTCAAACCTAGTTACTCTTATAAACCTATATTTATATAAATCACACACTCCAAAGAGCAACCTCTATCAATTCAAAGAAAATGGGAAAACCGACCGTTGGATGTGATTATTACAATAAATTATGAGTGTGGTTAAAAATTTAGGCAATTTCACCATAGTTTCGAACCCGATCGGATTGATCACCTATAGTCACTTGCATGTTTTCTTGGTTGACTGATGGCGTGATGACTGCAAAATTTGCTTATTTTTTAACATCACGTTTGTAAATATTTCATCGATGGATGTGCGTAGATATAAGATTCAAATTTCAATTTTAATTACAAATACATTGACATATACCAATTTGTCTCTTAAAGTTGTATGACTTATACATTGCATTTAAATTGTTGAGGTTCATTCTAAAATAACCATGAAGTGGAAAATGAATTTGGAAAAATCAACCGTTTGATAGAGATATTGTAATATTTTATGGTGGTTGTAAAAAATAAAGCCAATTTGGTTCTCGTTTCGAATTCGATCAACTAGGTCAAACCTAGTTACTCTTATAAACCTATATTTATATATCACACACTCCAAAGAGCAACCTTTATCAATTCAAAGAAAATGGGAAAACCAACTGTTGGATGTGATTATTACAATAAATCATGAGTGTGGCTAAAAATTTAGTCAATTTCACCATAGTTTCAAACCCGATCGGATTGGTCAATCGTAGTCGCTTGTATGCTTTCTTGATTGACTGGTGGCGTGATGACCACAAAACTTGCTTATTTTTTTACATCACGTTTATAAATATTTCATCGATGGATGTGCGTGGACATAAGATAAAGATTTCAATTTTAATTACAAATACATTGATCTATACCAATTTGCCTCTTAAAGTTGTATGACTTATACATTACATTTAAATTGTTGAGGTTCATTCTAAAACAACCATGAAGTGGAAAATGAATTTGAAAAAACCAACTATTGATAGAGAGATTATAGTATTTTATGGTGGTTGTAAAAAATGAAGCTAATTTTGTTCTCGTTTCGAATTCGATCAACTAGGTCAAACCTAGTTAGTTTTATAAACCTATATTTATATATCACACACTCCAAAGAGCAACCTCTAACAATTCAAAGAAAATGGGAAAACCGACCATTGGATGTGATTATTACAATAAATTATGAGTGTGGTAAAAAATTTAGCCAATTTCAACATATTTTCGAATCCGATCGAATTGGTCAACCGTCTTAACTTGTATGTTTTCTTGGTTGACCGATGACTTGACGAACGCAAAACATGCTTATTTTTTCATATCATATCTGTAAATATCCTATCGATGGATGTACGTGTACATAAGATAAAAATTTCAATTTTATTACAAAGACATTGGCCTATATCAATTTGTCACCTAAAGTTATATGACTTGTACATTGCATTTAAATTATTGATGTCCATTCTAAAGCAACCATGAAGTGGAAAATGAATTTGGAGAAACCAACCGCTCGATGGAGAGATTGTAATGTTTTATAGTGGCTGTAAAAAATCCAGCCAATTTAGTTCTCGTTTCGAATTCGATCAACTAGGTCAAACTTAGTTACTATTATAAACCTATATTTATATATCATACACTCCAAAGAGCAACCTCTATAAATTCAAATAAAATGAAAAAAATCGACCGTTAGATGTGATTATTACAACAAATTGTGAGTGTGGTAAAAAAATTAGCTAATTTCATCATATTTTCAAATCTGATCGAATTGATCAACCGTTGTCACTTGTTTTTTAGAATATATATGCACATATTTTCTATAAAAATATGAGAATTTCCACACACACACATATATATATAAATATAAACACACACATACACACATCTATATCTATATATATATATATATATATATATATATATATAAACACACACACAATGCACACACATATCTATATATATATCTCTCTCTCTCTCTCTCTATATATATATATATATATATATATATAAGCACACACACATATCTATTATATATATATATATGTGTATATATATATAAACATACACACACATATATGTATCTATATATATTTATATTCACAAACACACACACACATATATATATATATAATATATATAAAATAGTTTACTGGCTTTTACGGGCCGGGCCTAGGCGAGCTTTTACGGGCCTGGTCTAGAGGGATTTTGACGAGTCGGGCCGGGTTTTTCCGGGCTTTTTAGCTGGCCTCCATTGGCCCACCGAGGCGGGCTTTTACAGGTTTTTTGACGGGCCGGGCCGGGTTTTTGACCCTCTGGGCCTGTGGGCCTCCATCGGCCCACTTGATCCGCGGGCTTTTTGATGAGGCCTAGCTGTGGTTGAAACCAGATGTAATCAATAATCGATTAATCAATCAAAGGTTTGATTAGTTGATCTCTCATTGATTAATTAACCCAACTCCCTTTTCTCTTTTCTGCAATTTTCTTCTTCTTCTTTTCTATTTTTCCTTCTTCCTCACTTTCCACAGTCTCAAATATTTCCATATATCAACGTCAAGGGACTAGTCAGGTTTCGCTCTCTAGCTTGCATTGATCATGGTTGACTTAGTGTTGATTTTTTGTCTTTTTGTTAGTAACTCCAATCTTCACCATTTTCGCCTCATTTTATATCGTTTCCGTAACTCAGCTTGTTTTCTACAAAATAAATTAAAATGGATTAATTACATAATAATTGACTTGAGGATTAACTTATTTATAGTATTTTAGATATAATTATATGCATAAAAATACGTATAATTAGACTTGGACTTCTTAACAAAGTGAAAGGGAAAAAAAAAGGCCGGCCTAGTTTAAGCTTTTTTGGAAAACTGCGTAGCAGCTGGTTGTGCACCAGCAATGACTGCATTGAGACTCGAAGATCTTCCCGCTTCAGATGCTCTAGATTGATCAATGTTTGCATATATAGACCCCGCTTTAGATGCTCTAGACTCGGAGACCGGAGATGGGTGGCTGGTTGCAGCCTTGCAGGTTGTTGCATTATGTGAAATGGACTAGGGAGTTCTTCAAGTCTCCAATCGAGTTCGGCGGTCGGGCTTGAAAGGAGAGGAGTAGTTCCCAAACAAATAAAAAATAGGCTATATACCTTTTTTTTTTTTCTGCCAAAAAGCCCCGTGGAGCTTGAGCCCTACCCAGCCTGTGGCTGGATCAGTCCCTGGCCCTTATCGAGATGCTACTCACAAGTCGACAAAGCTACTTTTGGAGAATGTCAAAAGCCATAAAGTACATCCCCTAGATTTCACTTGGAGGTTTCAACGCTGGTAGCGCTCATGGTTACGAGTTGTAAGCGATTCCTCATGCTGGGAAGTTGGATATATATGTTGGCGTGGAGCTTCAAAATCTCTGTTCTCACATGGATTGATTATTTATTTCTGAATTAATCTTGAAACTTATCATTTGTTGTAAGTTCAAGTAGGATCATAGTTTCTGCATGTACGTACATTTATAGACTTTGTCTAGTCTAATTTGTATACTAATCAATTAGATCACTTTCGCTTCTGTAAGTCAAATGTGTGGATGTAATGTGAACCCCCAATTTATTTATATATGTAATATATATATATATATATATATATATATAGGGTGGTGCTATTCACACACTTATTTTCTCTATTCACACATCCCCTCTATTTTCTATTACCTTAATTCAATTTATTTTTACAAATTACCATAATTATCCTCTCTTGCAATTCTGATTATTTTTTTTTCTTTTTTCTTTTTTCTATTTTCCAAGTCAATCATGAATCAATTATCATCTAAATTGCAAAGTTTGTCCTCATACGAGTAGGATGGGTAAGACGCATGTGTTACTCCTTTGTTGTCTAGGGTTCCAATATTGCACCTAGCTTATTAAAGTTTCTCGTCTCCTATAGATTGACAATAATTTGAAAATTTTCTAAGTAAAAAAAAATTGGAGTATAGTTCAAAATTAATTGAACAAGACTTACCTGAGGAGCTAAACAATTGTAGACACACGCATAATCAATGATATGAAACTCTTAATATAATGTAATAATGTATTTTAGATAACTGTATTGAAAAAACACTCACCCAGAAATAAAAGTTCAACATTAGGCTGGAAAAAAAACACTAGACTTTGGAACATTATTTCCAGTATGTAACAAGCAAATCCTATGCAATAACATCTCAAATGTTGCAAAATAGCATCCACAGAAAATACAATATCACTTTAGTCAAGAGATTTTTGTTACGTAATGGCACTATGAATCTGCAACAAAACATAAACAGAAAGAGCATAATGTTAGTCAATGCAGAGTTTTATAATGGATATCAATAGTCATAGAAACTTTCTTGATTACTTCCTCATCACTCAAAACTTAACTTCTTCATGCAAAATCTAAAGATCATGGTCAAAATTCTGATGTAAGCAAAAATTTTGAATCATCAACCCTACATAAGATTTTAAGAACATTAGCTAATGACCTAGAAAAACAGTTTACCTCATTAAAATCGTCTTCAGGAAGCAACAAAGGTGCTCCTCATTTCAGTTAATATTTTAGTTGCCCTGCAAAAATAAATAAGACAAAACACTCAATTTCCTTGATTACTTCTTCATCACTCAAAACTTAATTTGGTCATGCTAAATCTAAAGAGAAATTAGGAAATTTAACACCAATTTGTCACACCCCAAACCCAGGGTATGACTTAAGGGGTTCTCAAGCAAGAGAAATTTAGAATAAGACCAAATTTAACACAATTTAAAGTGGAACCTTAAGGTAGGAACAATTCAGCTTTGGAGATTTACTAAAAATTCATTTGTGCAGTAATGAACTTGAAATTTTCCAGAATCAAAGTAAACAGATTAAGGTAAACTATGCTAAAATTTCATACAGTTTGGAGTTTGGGAAGTAAGGCAAAATTTGCACACAAACTGACTTGCAAAATAAGGGTTTTGAAATCCTCGTCTGCAAGAAGACAATGGTTTAGATTTTAGCGATGATTGACTTGTAAAATAGAAGGAAAAAAATCGGAATTGTAAGGAATGATAGTTATGATAATTTGTAAAAATAAATTGAATTAAAGTAATAAAAAAATAGATGAGGTGTGTGAATAGCACCACTTTATATATATATATATATATATATATACAGTCCGGCTACACTAAGGACGTCCTTAGTTTTTCTTAGGTACGGATTTCCTGTTTTCACCCACTTTCCGATCACATTTTTACATCTTAACCGTTCAGTTTTTAGGTCCTAATATATAGATCACCTCTGCAAATTTTCAGCCAATTTAGTGGTCGTTAAGGCATCCAAAACTGCAATTTACCATTATAAATACGAACTGTTCCGGTTCGACAGATTCGGTCCGTTCGTGTAAATTACAGTTTTGGATGCCTTAACGATCACCAAATTGGCTGAAATTTTGTATGGGGGATCTATACATTAGGCTCTAAAAATTGAACGGTTAAGATGTGAAAATATGATCTGAAAGTGGGTGAAAATACCAAATCCGCACCTAAGAAAAACTAAGGACATCCTTACCTGAGAAAAATCCTATATATATATATATATATATATAACCCATTTACTAAAACATCGTTTGGATGCAGGAAAAAAAACTATAAGTGAAAAAACCAAAATAGTTGGGGGTTAAAACTTAAAACTGAAGGAAATAATGGGCAAAGGGCATCACTGTAAATCTGCAGAGATATAAACAGGGAAAGCTGCAGCCACAACAGAAGGCCTCAAAGCCCTTCGACGGAGTTCCTAGGCTAGTTGGCTGCTTTGGGTTCTAAATTTTCCGAAAGATCCAATCTTTTTCTTTATTTTTTTATAGGATTGATGTGTGATTTTCTTTTCCTTTCTTCTGGGATCGAAAGGGTTTGGCAAAGGTGTTGTTTTGGATCACTGGAATTGTGTAATCGCTGATGATGAGAAGCGTTGAGGCCATGAACCAACGACGCCGTTTTTTGCGCAATTGTGTGGATTTCCTCCCACAATCGGTTGTCGTTGGCGTGAGGAATGTGCCAAAATGCTAATCTGAGGCCTTCCTTGATTCCTTTTCCCCCCCTTTCACTTCTAATGAGTTATTTGGTTGCTCAGAATTGCACAAAAATAAAGAAAGATGAGATCTTTTACTGAAATTTATTTTTTCTCATTAGTAAATTGCTGATAAAGCTACAAATTTATGCACTGAATTCATGTGAATTGAGCTCCAGAAGGCTTTGAATACCATCATAACCCAATTCTGATAATAACTGGGCCAAATACATATAGGGTTGGGCAGGCAATTTTTCAATGCATATGGCAATGACACCATTGGACCTTTCAATATCTTCAGTGTAGAATCTTCTGTAGACTTGAACGCCCTCTTCAATTGTTTTCACACCAGGGAGAACTTTCTCTAGGCTCTCTGCCTTCAACATATCAGAGAACGAACCATACGATCGGACTCCCTTAACCTCGACAATCAGGCATTTGTTGAAGAGGATCAGTGCTCCTGATCCGATTCGACTATAGTTACCAACGTTGCACCTTCCTTCGATTGTCTTTAGGCCGTCTTTGGTTTGTGTGAAAAAGGGCTCCTGAACATGGAGTTCAAAGTCCACAGACTTGAGAGTGTTTAGTAATTGTGAACTCTGATCCCAACTATGTGTCCCTGAAAATGCATTAGAATTGATGGATTCATATAGGGCTAGTGCTAGTTGCTTGTATAAAGGATATGGGGGTTCTCCCTGTGTAGAATTGGTGCCGATTTTCGGGTTGTTGAGGAGATAAGAGCAGAAGTCAGTGGGCAAGGCTAGATCGATGTCCAGGGTACCCTTCATGTGAGATTCAAGGGTGAACTTCCACAGCTCTTCCATGCACTCTTTCACTTTGGGTTCAACCATTTTTATTGCTGGGTTACAAATGTGAAAAAGCTCAATACAGAGGTATATATACAACCCTAATACCAATCAAATACCATAACTAACCCCAACTTTTAATTACTAAACTAAACTTGATTCTCTAACACAGATGGCATACACATGTTCTACAATATTTAGAATATGATTGTTCTCTCTGCAGCAGAATTAGTATGAATCAGTAGGTACATCCGTACATGCAAGATCTCTGTGTTTGTTTCTGATCGAAACTTAATAAACTTTGATGAGATATGAACTCTTACTATCCTGGAAGTTATTTCAATTAGTTGGGGGTGGACTTGTACTTGACGTTGAAAGACTCGTATATCAAATGTTCAGTTGTTTGCTAGTACTGATATAAGTTGGAAGGGTAAGTAGACTTGTTGAAAGTTTGACTTACAGGTTAGAGTTCGAGAAGTTGATAGAAGTGTCTTTATGTAGGGTTACAATCAAATGCTCTTACCCTGGTACTCTTTTTAGGATCAGCTACATCCGGAGTAATCTTAGAGAGGTTCTTTTGCTTGCTATATTCGTGTCACTTGGCTACCTGGGTATTTTAGCTGCGGTGGCGCCAACATTCTGATAAAGGGTTAGTGATGCATGGTCCGGGTGGAGGAGGGCCTGGTGGATGGGGTGGAGGGGGAGGACCGGGTGGATGGGGTGGAGGTCCAGGACCCGGGGGGCCGGGAGGGCCAGGTTGGGGTCCAGGTCCGGGAGGACCGGGAGGGCCAGGTTGGGGTCCAGGTCCCGGAGGACCGGGAGGACCATGGGGTCCTGGGCCTCCTGGTCCTCCGGGACCTGGCGGACCTTGGGGTCCAGGATTTGGCTGGGGGTGGGGCGGACCTGGTGGCTTCTTTGGTGGGTTTGGCAATGGCATATGTGAGATGATATCTTCTTGGTAAGTATGAGTAATGTTTGTGTTTCTTGTGATATGTTTTTGTTACTGCTGGCAATGTGTCAAGTGCATTAGACTGAAAACTGAATTGTGTTGTTATTGGCGGAATTGAAGCTTCTACTGCTTGTGCTGCTGTTGTTTGCTAGATGAATGCTTTGGTGGACCTCGTGGCGGATATGGACCTCCTGGAGGACCTGGAGGACCTCCTCCTCCATTCTGATACAGTTTGTTTTACTACTACTATACTGAGGTTGGCTGCATCTGTATTTCAATGTAGTACCTAATAATTGAGAGCTCTATATATTATTAGTCATGCAAGTTACAAAGTCTCATGGACACAGCTTATTAAGACCACACTGCATTTTGAGTCTTGTTAATGTCAGCTTATTATACCATATTGCATTTCGAGTCTTGTTAATGTAGAGTTTGGTGAAGAAAGTTGTACTGTGAGCTTTATGCTGAATTATTCAGTTACACTGTTTCGAGAACTTGTTGTTTACTTCCAAATTGAAATGAAACACTTATTCATCCCTGTAATCAATCCTTTGAGAAATGATTTGATTATTCAATGAGCATCTGGAGAATGATCCTATCTTGCACTATGCAAGTACCAAATTTTGAAGACTAAAAGACGCACTACAAAATCTACTTCCCTTTCTGTCAAAGCAATCATAATTTGGAAATGAATCAAGTCCAATTACAATTTGATTGCTATTTACAGTATAGTATATTCTTTTCTTTCTTTGACTCTGCATAATGTTTGCATATGTACACTACTGGTAAGTAAAATGAGCACATTGTCGGTGCTTCAGACTCATGAGGACCGAAGTCGACCGCTATAAGTTGTAGTTTCCAACCATTTACAGAAAACTTTGGCCAAGAAGTATACATCTACAGTGTGAGGCAAACAAAAAGCCTGACCAATAATACTATTAAGGTTATGCTATTCCCACTTTCGCTTTGTTATCCTGCAATCCGTTTTGACTTATGGAATACATACTTTCTGCAATGTTTAGATGATAGTTGTTCTCTTGCTGCAGAATTAGTATGATCAGTAGGGTGATGCATGAACCCTGTGTTTGTTTCTGATCGAAATTTAATAAACTGTCAGGTCCATTGCTAGAGCAATTTGGGCCTAGTCCACTCCCAATTAACTTTGATGAGATCCGAACTCTTAATATCCTGGAAGTTATTTCAATCAGTTGGGGGGTGGACCTGTACTTCTTGTTGAATTAAAAGACTCATTTATCAAGTGTTCAGTTGTTTGTAGTACTGATGTAAGTTGGAATGGTAAGTAGACTTGTAGAAAGAAGGATAGGTGTCTGGTTTGACTTACAGGTTTGAGTTTGAGAAGTTTGAAGTGTCTTCATGTAGTCCTAGGTGGGATTACATCAAATGCTTCAAGGGTAAGCAAGCTCAAGCCTTTGTACTCTTATTAGGATCAGCCACATCTATAGTACTCTTAGAAAGGTTCTTTTGCTTCCCACGCTCATTACATTTAGCTGCCTGTGTTTGCTAGCTGCGGTGGTGCCATTATTGAGATAAAAGGTCAGTGATGGATGGCGGAGGTGGAGGTGGCGGTCCAGGAGGAGGAGGAGGAGGGCCTGGTGGAGGGGGTGGACCCGGTGGTTGGGGCGGTCCAGGAGGAGGAGGGCCTGGTGGATGGGGAGGGGGTGGTTGGGGCGGAGGTCCTGGAGGGGGTGGACCTGGTGGATGGGGCCATGGGCCAGGAGGGCCGGGAGGCTGGGGTCCAGGTCCGGGAGGACCATGGGGTCCTGGGCTTGGCGGACCTTGGGGTCCGGGATTTGGCGGGGGATGGTGGGGCGGACCTGGTGGCTTCTTTGGTGGGTTTGGCAATGGCATATGTGAGATGATATCTTCTTGGTAAGTATGAGTTTTGGTGTTTCAGTATTTCTTGTGATTTGTTTTTGTGTCTGCTTGCAATGTGTCGAGTTTATTAGACTGAAAACTGAATTGTGTTGTTACTGGCGGAACTGTAGCTTCTCCTGCTTGTGCTGCTGTTGTTTGCTAGATGAATGCTTCGGTGGACCTCGTGGCGGATATGGACCTCCTGGAGGACCTCCTCCTGGTTTTTGAATTCTGATACAGTTTGTTTTACTACTATACAAAGGGTGTCTGCATCTGTATTTCAATATAGTCACCTAATAAGTGAGAGTTCTATATATTACGCATGACTCACAGTTAGATGTTATTATTACCACATTGCATTCCATTCTTGTTAATGCGAGTTTAGTGAAGAAAGTTGTATTGATTGCTTTATACTGACCTTGTTATTCAGTTACACTGTTTCGAGAACCCTTGTTGTTTACTTCCAAATTGAAATGAAAGACACTTATTCATCCCTGTAATCAAATCCTTTGAGAAATGATTTGATTGTTCAATAAGCTCCGGGAGAATGATCTTATCTTGAGCTATGCTAGTACCAAATTTTGAAGACTAATAGACGCACTACAAAATTTACTTCCCTTTCCGTCAAAGCAATCATAATTTGGAAATGAATCTAATCCAATTTACAATTTGATTGCTATTTACAGTATGGTTTATTCTTTTCTTTCTTCACTCTGCATAATGTTTGCATATGTACAATACCGGTAAGGAAAACTGAGCACAGTGTCGGTGCTTCAGACCGATGAGAATCCACTCGGACTGCCTATAAGTTATAGTTTCCAACCATTTACAGAAAATTTTGGCCAAAAAGTATACATCTACAGTGTACGGCAAACAAAAAGCCTGACCAATAATACTATTGCTCAAGAAGTAAGAACTTATAAGGGTATGCTATCCTCACTTTCGGTTTGTTATCCTGCAACCCTTCCTTATTTAAAATAGTGGTGTAGAATGACAAACCGGGAGTGTGAATTGCAGCTGCTGTGTTATATTACTCTACTATAGTATGCTGTTCCGGAAGTAACCGTTCATGAAGAGAATTTTGGTTTGGTGAAGGAATATGTGGAACAAATCCTCTACCCCCAAATACAGGACGCATGAAGGAATCATCAAACATTCGCCAATAGTAATGCACCGATCGTGTTGGTCTTGTCAAGAGCATACGCAAATTAGGTGGAAGGCGATCACTCTCAGACATGCAGTCCTGTTTTGGATCTTCCCTATTAGTGAGGACAGGTAGAACTAGAGACATCTCAGATGATAATTCCGAGGACATTAGGTTACTCGATTGTTTATGTTGAGGTAACAAGAACCTTACAAGAGGCTTTGTCAGTAATCCGCACACCTACAATGGGCAAAGATCAATTAAGAATTAAACAAATGACCTCATAAGGAAAAAGTTAATAATATACTAGATTATGGGATCAGCACGGCAAGTTAATTGTAAAGCCGGATGGAGTCTTTTACCACATTAGTGAAGAGAACTACTGTAATTGTACTGGTGATCATAATAGCATTTCCAGCCTGTTGAGTATGCCCTGACATTGTAAACTGCAAAACAAAGTATTCGAACTTTGTTACATGAAAGCATATTTGCAGATGAATAGCAAGAGCCCACAAAGTGCAGTTACATTACTCTAACATCCTAAATAAAAGGATTGCAACAGACCCCCTATGCAAAGTTTACTGTCAGGTGGACAACGATCCAAAGGCTCTTTCTCCTAGTTAATCAAGGAAATTACTACTAAAGGGGATTCAGATCATCATGATTAATTGGGTGGCATTGCCAAGGAAAACAGAGTTCATTAAATTTGATCTATTCCTTACCCAATTATAAGCCAGAGCCACAGATACTGCCCCTCGCATGAGTCCAGCCCACCATACTGTTATCTGTTTTGAGTTATTGTAATGAAGTCACCAAGTAATTTAAGAGATGCAAAGCTTCAAGGTAGATGGAAAAAGAAATCTACCTGCTGCTTAAACCCAATTTTGTCACTTTGAGATTTCCGAGTTAGGTTTGAAAGGAAACATAGAGGAAATACAGAAGCTGCTCTTCCAACCAGAACCAGGACAAGTAATATCGAACTGACCCCGATTGATTTCCCAGGACTGTAGAACATGAAAAATAAGCCAAATAAAAAGAAAATACAACATATGTTCCATTTGCAGGGCAGTTGATCAACAACACACACACACACACATAACAGGGGAAATTAGACTACCAAACTATCCATTCATTTGCATAAAGGCGCTACCTCTTGCTTACAAATTTCCACTTCTCCATGTCCAAGGCATCCATACCGACGTACAGAAAAATGAAAATCTCTGAAATAAATGACAGCGTTGCAAAGCCATGCCTGCAGATGTGAAAACAACAGATGAGAAACAGAAATGAATTCTCTTTCCACATGAGTGTACGTGACACATGACAACGAAAAGTGAATTTAATTTTCAGTGCTTTGAAAAACCATTGACAGGGTTTACTTACTTGGTTGTAACTCTTGATTTTTCAGTTACATTATGCCAGGTGTAGTGTGACATGACAATCCCACAAAAGAAAACAGTAAGAATGCTGCTTAAGTCAAACAGCTGAAAGACAAACAGAATGTGTCAACAACGTCTACACAGTGCAAATGGCTGTCACAATATTTTTCAGTCCAAAAGGGTAAATAAAATCCTTACTTCTGCCACCATGTATGAAAGATAAGCCATTAGAATCATCAGTGCAACTTCACGATCAGTAGAGTGCCTGTAAAAAGAGATAAAATCCATTCACAAGATTAAGCTGAGAAATCATCAATAAATTCGATGCAGAAGACCTTATTAGTATAAGCTACCTGCACCCAAAAGGAAAAAGAAAAAAAGAAAAAAACTAAAAAGGAAAAGAAAGAGTGTGCAAGCTACCCTCCAAGATACAACTTTTTTATAATGTATGCAGTAAGCAATCCAACCTGCAAGAAAACAAGATGTCACCATAACAAGTATTGCCAATTCATTTGAGAGAGAGAGAGAGAGAGAGAGAGAGAGAGACTCACAACTATACCAAGCACGGTGCTTGTTAGAAACAGATAGAAGAAGTTGACAAAGAGCTCCATGGCAACTGTTGAGGTAATGTGGGAGAGATCAAACCGCTGGATTGCATTGAAGAGTACCACAGATGTAGCATCATTTACAACACCTTCTCCAAAGACTAGACTGTACAGTAAAGGTGTCTCATCTTGATTAAGCACCTGGAACATGACATGCAAAGTTAACAATGAAAAAATGTTTTTAGTATCCATTCATATTTTGCTTCTGTAATCCCGGTCGTGGGATTGAAATAATACATACCTGCAGGGTGCAAACAGTATCTGTAGCCGAGAAGATAGCTCCAAGTGCTACAAGTAGTGAAGTGAAACATATATAAGAGTACATAAAGGGAAAAATAACAGTGTGATACATGTCTCAAATACATCACAGATAATGAACTGCTGTTGAAAAGCCTCTGCAAGAGGCAGGACCTTAGTTTCTAACCAAACATAACATAACCAGTAGGGCAACGACTTGACGTAAAATGTTGATCATGGAAAAAATACCAATAATAATAATAATAATAGACATACAGATATTTTTAATAAGAAACACATACATAACCGCAAAAGTCCTCCAATGGAATTCATCACCATAATAGGCATATGCCAACATTTCAATTTAAGTCATGGAATGAGGCAGAACATGTAACTATATGGCAAAGTTTATGTACAATAGGATGAGAAATTCGTAGAGAGATTACCTAGATAATCCTTGATCTCAAGGAAACCAATGTCCAAGTCTTTTAACAAGAATGTCGAACCTGGATCAATATTATGAAAGTTAAAAACCATGATAAACCATAGCTTTGATGAGCATCTGTTGTAATATAGACATGATAGCATACCCAGCCATATAATAACAAATGATATCAAACTGCCAACAGCACCCAACAAGGAGATTGTGATAAAGTTCTGGAAAAACTGCTTCTTTTTCACCTGGAATCTGGTATTGGAGAACCGAAAAACCAAGAAACTAAGTATATACAAGTGCTCACCATAGCGAAACCATCAACAGCACATTATGCAAATACACATATCAGAACACAAAGTGAAAGCTGAGATATGAAATAGCATTACTCACCCGGCATTAAATATAATAGGCGGCAGAAGATATATGAAGAAAAGATGTTCATCAAATACAAAGGGGTGTGAGGTTTTCCCCTTGGTTGTTACTAGAATAAAAATCCCAGTACAAAGACCCTGCAATAAACCATAACAATAATCACCCTCATTCTTCAAAACAATTATATTGTATATGTTTGCACCATCTAACTACAGGAGATCATATACTCAAATATAATACTAAAGACTTACAATGAAAAGTGCAGTAACAGATTCAGTCATCCATCGACTCTTCTCCAGAAGATGACCTATCACAATGCACAAGCAAAGAAGCACCACGAATAGAGTAATGGAATCAACTGAAGCATCCATCTTCATAAAAAGAGTGGCCCAATCCATGGCTGGGCTCAATCTCGACCACGTCCAAATAGAATCCCCACTGTCACAAAGTCCCAACAAAATTCAAAGTCAACCAAAATGTTCATATCTCTATGCTAAAATCATTAAACCCATCTAAAGCTCAATATCAGATACCAAACTAACTCAGCATCAAATAAACCGTACAATCCTAAAACAGGTTGAGACTTTGAGCCTAAAACAAGTTCATTTCTTTACAAATCACAGAGCGACGCAAACCTTAAGGCTTAAGATATTATGATTAATGGAAAAAAAAAAAGAAAAAAAAGAGGGCTCACCTGTGATCGCTACAGCATAGCAGTCCACAGCGAATTGGGATGTCAGTGGCTTTGTAAAGCTTGGATTTTTAGAGAAGGAAAGAGTTTTCAGAGAGAAAAACTGAGAAGGAAGGAAAAGCCGAATAGGATTCCTCAATGGGAAAGCAAGGAAAGGACTCTCTTCTCTGAAAGACCGGGAAAGAAAGGACTCTGAAAAGGAGAGAAAGGTGGTTTGATATGGTGCAGTAGCGGACACCGCAGGCTATGGTGCGTTGTGGTTAACTAGCCGTTAGATGTTGCCGGCGAGACTCAGGAGTCTTTGTGAATGGTTAAAGAAAATGAAGATGCCTTGTTGTAGACTCCACGCTACGGTTGACGCGGTTAGAAAGTAAGGATCTTTGGAAGGGGCAGGTGTCAGTTTCGGAGTGGCTTTTGAAGTCTTTAACTTGGTCGTTCTTGTTGTTAGGAAGACGACAAAACTTCAACCTCGGTGAAGGCTCCCTTACCTGCCTCCGGTTCTTGTTTCCATCTACTAATCTTCTTATTTTATGAGACTAATCTTCTTTATATCGAATAAATGACTCTTCTCTTTTTTGGTAATTGTCAGAGGTTATGAATTGTTGCCCTTTTAGATTTTCCTTAACACATTTAGAAATTCTATGCTGTATAATGAAAATTTTTCTCAATATTGTTCTAATTTTATCGAATATTTCCTAAAGGAAAATTCTCAGTATTGTGATAATGAAAAATTTATGAACTGTTTTAGGGAATCAGAAATTGAGAGAAATTCGCTGTGTATTCTCATTGATAATATGAGCCTCTTTATATAGAGGCTTACAATGCATAGAATCTGAACATACAAGGAAAGTAATTATACATTGAATAGGATTCTAAATCCTTCTATAACCCTATTACCACTAGGTCAAGTAACCTAGAGTTTAGGCCAGACACATAATCTGGATTTCCTTGAACACTCCCCCTTTATATAGAGGCTTACAATGCATAGAATCTGAACATACAAGGAAACTAATTCTACATTGAATAAGATTCTAAATCATTCTATAACCCTATTACCACTAGGTCAAGTAACCTAGAGTTTAGGCCAGACACATAATCTGGATTTCCTTGAACACTCCCCCTTGTGTCGCCCAAATGTGGTGCTTCTCTCGTTGCCTCATTAAAAATCTTGCCGAGTAACAAAAACTCAGTGGGACAAAAATAACCTCGGTCGAAGGAGAAAAAGAGTACAACACACCCTTCACGTTTCGAGACCATATATGTAGACATCTCCTCCTGTTGTCAGCGCCTCCCCCTGATGATTACGATCATGGGAGTTCAGATAGTTTCCGCAAGCCAATTCTTACCACATGTTTCTCGAACGTGGATTTAGGCAATGACTTAGTAAACAAGTCTGCCACATTGTCATCAGATCGAACCTGGTTTACTTTGATCTTGAGGAGCTTCTGTTGTTGCTGATTGTAGAAGAATTTGGGCGATATATGCTTGGTGTTGTCGCCTTTGATGTAGCATTGCTTCATTTGTTCAATGCAAGCAGCATTATCCTTATACATGCTTGTTGGCTCATCTGTGGTAGACTTCAAACCACAATTACTTCGAACATGCATAACTATAGATCGTAACCATATACATTCATGAATTGCTTCGTGAAGAACAATAATCTCTGCATGATTCGAAGAGGTAGCGACTAAGGTCTGCTTTATAGACCTCCAAGATATCGCGGTGTTTCCCATGATGAATACATAACCAGTTTGGGAACGACCTTTGTGTGGGTCAAAGAGATACCCAGCATCAGCAAAACCTTTCAAAACACTTTTATCATTTTGGGATGGAGAGATGGAACGCAATCCACCATGTGTGGCGTTCCGGTTATTTGATGGGTCCTAATCCATCATCTCTCTGTAGGGATAGAACAAGCCCATATCGATCGTACCACTTAGGTATCGAAAGATATCTTTGACACCAGTCCAATGATGTCGTGTTGGCACGGAGCTATATCTCGCTAACAAGTTCACAGCGAAGGAGATGTCCAGTCTCGTGCATTGTGCTAAGTACAATAATGCGCCTATTGCACTTAGATATGACACTTCTACCTCTAGCACTTCTTCGTCGTCATCTTTTGGACGAAATGGATCTTTCTTTGGATCAAGACTACGGACGACCATTTAGGTGCTTGAAGGCTTAATCTTATCAGTATTAAAACGCCTAAGCATCTTTTGGGTATAAGCTGATTGGTGAATCAGAATACCATCTTCACGGTGCTCAAGTTCCAAACTGAGGCGAAACTGTGTTTTCCCAAGATCTTTCATCTCAAACTCGGATGTCAAGTGTTCAACCGTTTCCCTTAATTCTTTAAGGGTGCCAATTATATTCATGTCATCGACATAGACCGCTACTATTGCAAATCCGGAACTTGTCCTTTTTATGAACACACATGGGCATAGTTCATTATTGACATATCCCTTCCCAATCAAGTAGTCACTTAGACGGTTATACCACATCCGTCCGGATTGTTTCAATCCATATAGTGAGCGTTTTAATCTTATGGCCAACGCGCTTCGTGGTTTTGAGCCACTTGATTTGGGTATGAATTCCATCTGGAATTTTCATGTATATTTCCATATCTAGATCCCCATATAGATACGCTGTAACTACGTCCATAAGCTGCATGTTCAGTTTTTCAGAAACTACCAAACTAATAAGGTAGCGGAACGTTATGACGTCCATTATGGGAGAATAGGTCTCCTCGTAGTCTATTCCAGGGCGTTGTGAGAAACCTTGAGCCACAAGGCGAGCTTTGTACCTTACAATCTTGTTTTTCTCATTACGTTTTCTAACGAATACCCATTTATGACCAACTGGTTTGGTGCTAGGCGGTATTGGTACAATTTTGCCAAATACCTTTCTTTTCATTAGAGAATCAAGTTCTACCTGGATCGCATCTTTCCATTTTGGCCAATCAACTCTACGTTGGTATTCATCAACGGAGCGTGGTTCGATGTTATCGGTCTCAATAATCTCACGCGCTACGGAATACGCGAATACATCATCAATGATGATGGAGCTTCTTTCCTACGTCCCATGTACACTAGTGTAATTCACAGAGATCTCTATGTTCTCAGGGATAGGTTCTGACATTGAGGCGTCCCCCAATGATGTCTTTTGGACATAACCATAATCCGAAACATTCTCATGGGAAGGATTTTGAGTATCGATGATTAAAGGATTTGTTTGTGCCTCATTCGCTCTCTTTCTAGGGTGAGCATCCTTTCAAACCACATCATTGCTATGTTGGGCAATGGCGCCATCTCCTGGTGTCACAGGAGTGGTGTTATGTCCATTATTAGGGACATCAATCCTTGTAGGCACGTTTGCAGCAGGTATGTGTGATCTCGTCACTTTAGCAACATCAGAAAACGCATCAGGCAGAGCGTCTGCTACTTTCTGGAGCTCGATTATTCTTCACCCTTCAAGTTCGGACTGTGCGGTACGGGGATCGAGATGAGACATAGTGGGGACAGACCACGACAATTCCTGTCATTCCTGTTGAACATCTGTGTTCTTATCTCCCCCTAACGATAGGAAGACTGTCTCATCAGAGTGACAATCCGTAAATCTAGCGGTAAAGAGATCGCCTGTCAAAGGTTCAAGATAGCGGACGATAGTTGGAGATTTATAGCCAACATAAATGCCCATTCGTCGTTGTGGACCCATATTTGTACGCTGTGGGGGCGTAATAGGCACATAAATAGCACACCCAAAAATGCGTAACTACGAGATATCAGGCTCGTACCCAGTCACTAGCTGTAACGCAGAATAAGATTGAGTTGTAATAGGTCATAGACGAATGAGCGTCGCTGCGTGCAATATTGCATATCCTCAAGTAGAAACAGGAAGACTAGTGCGCATAACCAATGTCTGAGCTATCATTTGTAGTCGTTTGATAGCAGCTTCTGCGAGACCATTTTGGGTATGAACATGGGGAACTGGATGCTCAACATCAATCCCCAATGACAGGCAATAATCATCGAATGTTTTCGATGTAAACTCCCCAGCATTATCAAGCTGAATTGACTTAATTGGATGGTCAGGGTAATGAGCCCGTAGACTGATAATCTGGGCAAGGAGTTTAGCATAAGCAGCATTGCGAGTGGACAACAGCGCGACATGTGACCAGCGTGTCGATGCATCAACCAATACCATAAAGTATTTAAAAGGTCCGTATGATGGTTGAATTGGTCCACATATATCCCCTTGGATTCTCTGTAAGAACGGAATAAGTTTGGGATCCTTTGCGTAGGACAGTCTCGGTCCTAATTTCCCGAATGAACAGGCTTTGCAGAATGAGCGAGGGGCCTTAGAAGCAACCAATGAGGATTTTGGTTGGGCTGGAGCGTCTGTAACTCTATTAAAAGCAAAATGTGTGACTACATCTCTCATGATGGCGTTAGAGCCATAGAAATTGGTGTGTGTGGCGTCATGGCCACTAGGAGGAATAACCATGGCATCATGCTCATGGTTGGCGCCATCTGTGGCGTCATCACGAGGGACAAGAGCGGCCTTGCGGTGGTCCAAGACAGCAGCAGCGCCTGAGGCTGCAGTTTTTGCGGTCTTGCTAAGTCAGGGAATTAATGTTTGATTTTTGCTTCTTCTCATTTTGAAGAATGGATGTCCGTGTGAAGTCTTTAGTAGACGGAGCATCATATCATGACCAGGATGTCCTAGTCGGTCATGCCAAAGCCAATATGTGTCTGAATCCAAGAGATCTTCTCTTATGACATTATTGGATTCAATTGGTTGAATTGTAGTGACATAAAGTCCACTAGATTGACACATAAGCTTCTCTAAGATGCGCTTTTTGCCCAATCATTAGAGGTAATGCAAATAAATTCTATTTCGTTCTCATTATGCCTTTCTGCATGGAATCTGTTGGCTCTTATATCTTTAAAACTCAATAAGGTTCAATTTGCCTAAGGAGCATAGAGAGCTTCAGTGACTTTAATCAAGGTGCCATTTGGCAAAAGGAATTGGGTCATTCCATGTCCTTGAACTAAACCTGATGGCCCAGCCATCGTAGTCACAGAGGAATATGTAAGCAACATCTCTAAGAATAATTGCTTATGTCGTAGAATGGTGTGCATAGTCGCACTATCCGCGAGACATTGCAGTTCATCCATTCCTAAAAGAAAAGCTCATAATTAAAAAGAAGTCATAAAGAAAAAAACTCAACTTTTATTGATAAGCCAAACGGAATTACATCATCGTTTATTTAATCAAAAAAGTTATAATCCAAAAAGAAACTAGCTAATGCAAACAATGCCAGTCATCTAACTTCTTTCAGTAATTTCAATGCAAATGTGACCAGATGAGTAGAGAGATGTCAGTGGAGCAAGGCTCGCTTAAGTACCACTTATCTCAAAACCTTCATAGACATCACATTTACAAGGAGTACGCCTACTTTGAAGAAAGATTAAACCATTGGCATCTACTACAAATAATATGGCAATTGCCTACATCTCTTGAAAAATAAAAAGACTTAATCAAAATTGCCAGTTTCTAGGTCTTGATCTTTGTAGTATTCCACCCTTAGATCAAGATCGCCATCTTGATCTTCTTGTTCCATGTAGTTGGCCTCCTTTGCTTCACGATACATTTTGTATGCGTTTGCAACGTTCTGGGATGCACTACACTTCATTGCCCAATGTACACTTGATCCACATCGAAGACAAACATCTTTATGGTCAGGCTCCCTTGATCGAGGTGCATTTGATGCACGAGTTGGACGGACATTGTTCTTGGTGGTGTCACCACCATGGACGGAGGCTCCGCCTCTCTCTCTTTTCACACGTTGACCTCTACAGTTCCGTGCATGCCTATCTTGGCAATTTCCTTCCTCTTTAGGGTGAGAATATGGACCAGAACGTCCAGAATTGTCCCTACTCTTAGGGTTTCGCTCTTTGCGTCTTCCCTTGGGGGCGCGACTATAATTAGACTCCAGAATAGACTTAGTTCCCACATGTCTAGCATTATAGTTATTTACAAGGATATTGTCGTGCTTCTCAGCTACGTTCATGGCGCCAATGAGCTCATGAAACCTTGTGATACATCCTACATTCACATCAATCCGATAATTCTTCGAAATCATCAGGGCAGAGACGGGGAAGGTAGAGAGAGTCTTCTCGATTAACATCGTATCAGTTATGGTTTGTCCACAGAACTCCATCAAGGACTTGATACGAAGGGCTTCCGAGTTATAATCAAGTACGAACTTGAAGTCACAGAAGCGGAGGCTATGCCATAGTTTTCTGGGGTCTTCCTCATTGAGGTATTCACTTTGGAGAGCATCATTCATGTGCCTTGTCATGAGAATTATGGCATTGGCTTTATTTGCTTCGAAAGCACGAATTTGCTCTATAGATAGCACGTTCTAACTAGGCTCTTGGATGGTTTCTAGAAGTCCATCAGCCTTAAGATGTTGGCACACATCTCAGAGCCACCTATGGTATCATTCACTAGTTGTCTCTAGTGGAACAAAGTTCAACTTATTCAGGTAACTCATCCTGAAAAACAACACAAAATTAGAGTTAGTTTCGGAGCATAAAATGCTACCACGAAAACAATAAGAATTTCTGAGCGTAGTCGCTTCTAAGAAATTAGAGATTTCTAAGCGTAGTCGCTTCCAAGAAAATCCGATTCCAAGAGGGGTTTTGGATTAGATCGAAACAATGATGTATGTGGTCGATCGTTTTTCTTCTCAACAAACTCTAAGTTTGGAGGACTCTACAAGCTCCAAGCTTGGAGTGAGCACGAACCCCCACAGTTCGGCTTTAGGTCTCCCCTATGAAGAAGAAAGGGGGGGTAGAAGAAAGGGATGTTGGAAGTCCCCGAGAAAAGAAGAAAAAATTGAAAAACTTCAAAAACGGGAACTTTTAGAAAAAATTTACCTTGAAAAGTTACCGGAAATCTTGACCGGATAAGTCTTTTGAAGGTGGCCGGAAAAAGGTCACCTAGGGTCGCCGGAAAAGCGGCCAGAGACAGATGGTGGCCGGAGCTAGGCTGGGTTGTGCGGGGCTGCTGCAAGGACTGTGCAGGAACTGTGCGGAGGCTGCCGGCAGGTGCTGCAGGGGTGTAGGCAGGTGCCTCGGCAGGCGTGGCAGGAGCTCTCGGCAGGTGCCTGCATGGCTCTCGGGAGATGCGCGCAGGGCTCTCGGCAGATGCGCAGGGCTCTCGGCAGATCTGCGGAGGGCAGGCACAGGACTCGGCAGGTGCAGAGGCCGGTTCAATTTTTCCGATGGCCGGTTCAGGTCGATTCCGGCCGGTTCCGGTGGTTCCGCCGCCTGCTCTGGGCTCCTTAGGACTAGGGTTACGATATGTGGGGCGGTGGTTGCAGGATTTTAAAGGTTACGAAAGTAGGGTTTTCAGGGTTAGGGCTTCGTGCTGATAACGTGTTTTAGAAAATTAGAAATTGATAGAAATTCGCTGTGTATTCTCATTGATAATAGGGGCTTCTTTATATAGAGGATTACAATGCATAGAATCTGAACATACAAGGAAAGTAATTCTACATTAAATAGGATTCTAAATCCTTCTATAATCCTATTACCACTAGGTCAAGTAACCTAGAGTTTGGACCAGACACATAATCTGGATTTCCTTGAACATGAACATATATGTTTCTCTATCTCGTGATTTTGTTGAAATATTAAATGCTATTATTATTTTATTCTCAATCGATCATAGTTGACATGCTATTGATGTGGTATAGGTGGCTTAATTTCATGATAGTTGGGCTTCTTGTGGTAGTGATTTTTCCTTTTTGGAGATGGTAAGCTCAATACAATTCAAGGTCATTCTAATTGTTGAGTATAATGTATATTTTTCATTTCATTAGTAACAAGTTTGAGGCATGTTAGTTTAGGGACCAGTTTGGGAGAGCTGTGATTAATTTAGAAACAGTTTTAACTTTTAGCTTATAAAAACTGTTATTTACTAACTTCTATAAGTAGTTACTTAACGGTGTAACTTTTAAAATATTTTTTTTTTAAATTTCACCAAACACATTTCACTACTTAACTAATAAGTTAAACCGTTTTTTGCACAGCATAAGTTGTGCCAAAATGAGCCCAAACACATTACTACAAGTCTATAAGGATGTTGAAAAAAGCCCAAATATTATATATAAAACCAAATTTAAAATAAGAATTGGAACTCTAAAATGGTAAAATCTCCAATAAACGTAGAAAGAAATTAAACTAGAGAAGAATAAAGTGATTGAGACACCATATCAAAATCTATAGTTAGTGATTAAAAGTATAGTTGAATCCCAATTAATTTTTACTCAATAGGTGAGATATACCCATTAACGGTTAGAATAAAACCAATCATAAATTGCTAAGTTTGTAAAATAGTGGCAACCGTTTTATGGCAGAATAAGTCGAGTTGTGGCATAAAGTCGCAATCGCAGTGAGGAAGGAGCAAAGGAAGTGCTCGTCCCGCTCAATGACATAATACTTCTAATCACATCTAAAGCGTTTGACGGTCAAAATTAACAGTATTTTTATTTTTTAAATTTAATTCAGTAATTTAACGCTCAACTAGAAGTATCTGCGCCATATTTTTTCCATATCAATTTAGTATCAAATTATTCATCAGATGTCATCTCACAACTTGCATCCATTGCTGAAATATCTTGAATGGTTCCTTCTTCCATGATATAGAAGTATAAAAAATCATCATCACTGTCTCCCATCTCTTTAATCTTTGTCAAAAAAGGCCGAAAAAAAAAGAAGACCAGTTCTTGTTGTTGGGCCAAAACAGCACAGTTGAAAACCATAGAATCCGAACCCAATCCTCCCAAACTATCCAAACCCGGCACCAATCGGATTCAGACAAGTCTACAAGATAAGGAAGAGTGTACTGGTATCAGGACCCATTGAGCCATCGCTGGTCTTGGGGACTCCAGCACAGAGGAGGCACACACATACGTACACACTCAGACCACAAACCCTAATTTACGGGCCCTCCTCTTTGCTCGCATTTCACACCCAACCCCTTCGCAATCGCCTTCACCTCAAAACCGGTCTTCATTTCCTGACCTTGTGGACGCGGTTTCCAAGGGGTCTGTGTGGCTCAATCTCTCTATAAAGCTTTCATGGGTTTCGGAAAGGTTAGCCTTTAGTTTCTCTTAGACTGATTTGGAGAGAGATCCATGGAAAAAGTATCAATCTTTGATTCGATTTGGCGGTTTAGTTAGTTGATCCGTATCAGTTTGTTTCAGTTATTGGAAAATTAGATCTTAGACAGTGTACTGAGATTGTATAACATTTCGGGAGTGATAGAAAAGGGAAGAACTTTATGTGCTTAAGGTTGGTCTATCTGAGAAAAAAGTATAGGGTTTGAGCAGTTTAGGCTGATCAGTTTAGTTTGGCTAGTTTTGTGATGAATGTGGGCTAACTTGGAAGGATTGGAGGTTGTTGATACAAGGTTTGGGGTTGTTTGAGGTGTAGATAGGTGAGGGAGAAAGGAGGTTGTGATGTCTTTCAAGAGTATACTTCAGGATATGAAAGGTGAGTTTGGGAGCATTTCGAGGAAAGGGTTTGATGTGAAATTTGGGTATGGGATGAGATCGAGGTCTCACCGGGTGGTTCAGGATACCTCGTTCCGGATTGATGCTTTGAAGCAGAGTTGTTGGGCTAACATGCCACCGGAGCTTTTGAGGGATGTGTTGATGAGAATTGAGGCGTCTGATGATACATGGCCTCCGCGGCAGAATGTGGTCGCTTGTGCTGGCGTGTGCAAGAATTGGAGAGAGATCATGAAAGAGATTGTCAAGTCCCTAGAAGTTTCGGGGAAGCTGACGTTTCCAATCTCCTTGAAGCAGGTTTGTGATGATGGCTCATATCTGTGTCTGATTGTGATCTGTCTTTTCCTGGACTTGATTTGCAGATTAAGGGAAAGATTCTTATGTTGAGTGTAGCAATTGTAGTGTCAAATATAATGGCCCTTTGATAACTGTTGTAGTTAAATGTTTGGATGACTGTGGCTAACAAAGTTTACATGCCTGATCATGATGTAAGGTAGCATGTATACTAGGATGCATATTTCATTCGAGTAAGGTTATAAGTTGTAAAGCTCAAATGTCAAGTTCAATTAGATAGGATAAGCTTAGACTGACTGGCTCAAGTATTGATAGTGGGGAACATTTTGGAACTTAGTTGTCAGTTTTCGGAAGACCATTCTTTTTGTTGATGTGATTCTTAGAGTTTGGCATATATTTGGATTGTTGCAGTATGTGTTATGGTAAATAACTATGCAAGCTACTTCACAAATCTTCTGTAAAATGTTGCATAACATTTTTGCTCTTTATTAATATCTTATTGGGGGTCTAACACTTGTTGTTATCAGTAGATAATTTTCTGTTGTGTTTGCCGCTTCTCCATTGAGCTAACAATGGAAACCTTTTTGTTTATAATCTGCAGCCTGGTCCCAGGGACTCCCTTCTCCAGTGTTATATAAAGCGGAGGCGTAGCAACCAGACATATTATCTTTTCCTGGGCTTAAACCAAGGTGAATTACTGAATATTTGTCCTGTCTGATTGCGCTGATCTAGTTTTGCTCTTCCTGGGATTAATATGCTATCATGAGTCCAAGTGCTCATGGTAAGAGGTTGATATGGTTTTTAAAGTTGATTTGTTTGTGTAATTGGAGTGGTAACAAGTTTTTAAAACACATAGAAAACAAGGCCAGGTGTAGTAAGACTCCTTTCTGTGAAGTGAGATGTAAATTTTGAATTTTTACCTTTGTTGTCTGTTCTTGCCAGCTTCAACTGATGATGGGAAGTTCCTTCTTGCTGCGAGAAAGTGTAGACGCCCAACATGCACAGATTATATCATCTCTCTGAATTCTGAAGATGTGTCAAAAGGGAACAGTGCCTTTGTTGGAAAGCTCAGGTATGTTTATCTGGCCTGACATTACTAGCTCTTGACCATCTTTCTGGGTTACGTTCATCATCTTATTTTCCTTTACAACAGATCAAATTTTCTGGGAACCAAATTCACAATCTATGATGCACAACCAACTAATACTGGAGCCAAAGTCACTAAATGTCATTCCTCCAGACTTGTAAATATGAAACAAGTGTCGCCCAGAGTTCCTGCTGGCAACTATCCTGTGGCCCACATTGCTTATGAGTTGAATGTCTTGGGTTCCAGGTATGGAAATATTGTTGAATTGATGTTGAAGATAATTACCAAAGCTTTAAGACATTTATTGTTGAAGATATTGTTCACTGGCCAATTTGTTGTTGTTCATTGTTCAGTTGCTAGTTTCTATTGCAATATTTATTATAAATACTAACATTTGTATCATCTTGATCAGAGGTCCAAGGAGAATGCAGTGTGTAATGGATGCCATCCCTGCCAGTGCTGTTGAGCCAGGAGGTGTGGCCCCTACACAGACTGAATTTGTTGATAGCAATTTGGATAGTATTCCATCTCTCCCTTTCTTCAGATCAAAATCAGGTCATGCAGAGAGTGTCCAATCTGGACTACAATCTAGTCAGAATGAAGGCATGCTGGTATTAAGGAACAAGGCACCTAGGTGGCACGAACAACTCCAGTGCTGGTGTCTGAACTTCAATGGACGAGTAACTGTTGCTTCAGTCAAGAATTTTCAGCTGGTTGCTTCTCCAGAGAACGGAGTAGCTGCTGGCCCAGAGCATGAGAATGTCATTCTCCAGTTTGGAAAAGTTGGCAAAGATGTATTCACAATGGATTACCAGTATCCAATCTCAGCCTTCCAGGCATTCGCTATTTGCCTTAGCAGCTTTGACACCAAGATTGCTTGTGAATGAGTGGCTAGCAAGTTACAATCCAGTACCGGTGTTTGGACTCACAGTAGTTTGTACTTAAATGATGAAAACAAGTTCTTCTCTCATTTCCGTTTTCAAGAGTGCTTTAGTATTGTCTATAGATGTTTGATGACTTGATCTTACATTCGCCGCTAATGATACAGTCCCTCGAGTCTCCTCTATTTTCTGGTTTTCATGTAACATGGATAACAGACTCAGAAACAGTAATGTCTTCCAGAATGTTGGAAAGAGAGACAAAAGGTTATGCAAATTGGATCTTCCTGACATAGAAAAGGCATCATTGTAATTATCACAGTTTTGGGATTTCTAATTTATCGTTTTGGGTTCATGATTCATATGAGAACAGAAAATATATGGAGATGATCAGCAAGGAAGCCTGAACTTGATGGCCAAGAGTGGCTTGCATCCAGGCTTGGTTGGCTACTCATTCTGTCATGCAGAAGCCCTTCCTTCCTGTTACAATCCCTCTACACGTAGAAGAATCAATCTCCCGCACTTCCTTCCTGTAACCTGACTCAAGTTGATCGTAAAGAAGAGTATTTCTAACTCTAGGAGGCATAAAGGTCTCCCAAAAATCTCCATTTGAGTTGGAATGTCCACGGTTTGCCAAAGCATCTACCATGAAATATGATTTTCTAAAAACATGATTGATTGAGAACGAGTCAAAAAAGTCAAACAGAACAAAGAGAAAGAGAAAGTTTGAGAATTTTTGATATATTGATCTTCTTCAAAGATGGAGTACATATACAAAGTATACACATTCCTAATAGGAAACTAATTACATTGTGGTATTCTCCCCCTTAACTACATAATATCCTCCTTAACTATACAATCCTAATTATACTACAATTCCTATAATTATGGAGAGTGACTCACGCCAACACTCCCCCTCAAGTTGGAGCATACAGATCACGGATGCCCAACTTGTCAAGTGAGTCACAAAATGCATTGCTAGAAACTGCCTTTGTAAGAATGTCCGTCAACTGCTCCTCAGTAGGTACGAAAGGAAAAGAGATTATTTGTTGATCCAGCTTCTCTTTGATGAAGTATCTATCAATCTCCACATGTTTTGTGCGATCATGTTGGACAAGATTATGAACAATTTCAACTGCAGCTTTGTTATCACAAAATAAGGGCATGGCTTTCTTCTTTTGGAACCCCAAATCCCTCAACAAGTGCCTTAACCATAACATCTCACAAACTCCACGAGCCATTCCTCTATATTCTGCTTCAGCACTAGAACGAGCCACCACCTTCTGCTTCTTACTCTTCCAAGTAACTAAATTCCCTCCTAAAAACGTAAAGTATCCGGAAGTGGACCGTCAATCAGTTATACAACCTGCCCAGTCTGCATATGTATATCCCAAAACATCCAAATACCTATGCTTAGAAAACACCAACCCCCTTCCAGGAGTAGACTTCAAGTATCTCAAGATCCGAACTACAGCTTCCATATGAGCCTTACTAAGATTATGCATGAACTGACTCACAACACTAACTGCATAAGCTAAGTCTGGTCTAGTATGTGACAAATAAATTAATCTTCCAACTAACCTCTGATATCTTGCCTTATTCGTGGGTACTTGATTTGGATACTCAGCTAACCGATGGTTTTACTCAATGGGTGTGTCAGTTGGTTGGCAATCGAGCATACCCGTGTCTGCTAATAAGTCAAGGACATACTTTCTCTGGCTCAACATTATACAATCTTTTCCTCTAGCAACTTCAACTCCCAAGAAATATTTCAAACTCCCCAAGTCTTTCATTTCAAATTCTGCTAACAATGCACTCTGCGACTTCTTAATCTCCTTAAGATCATTACTTGTCACCACCATGTCATCCACATAAATAATTAAAGCTGTAACTTTACCCTTTGATGCTTAAGGAATAGGGTATGATTTGAATTGCTCTGCCTATACCCAATCCTCTTCATGAATGTCGTTAATCGACCAAACCAAGATCTTGGAGATTGTTTGAGGCCATATAGGGACTTCCTTAAACGACACACCACCTTGACTCCAGTGGAAGTACCATATCCCGGAGGCAAGTCTATGTATACTTCTTCATTCAAATCACCATGCAAGAAGGCATTTTTAACATCAAATTGTTACAGAGGCCAATCAAGATTAGCAGCTAGAGACAGAAGTACCCGAATTGTATTGATCTTTGCTACTGGTGCAAAAGTTTCATCATAGTCCACACCATATTTCTGGGTATAACCCTTCGCTACTAGCCTTGCCTTATATCTGTCCACCAAACCATCTGAATTGTGCTTCACTGTATACACCCATCGGCACCCAACTGTTTTCTTTCCAGGAGGTAGTGATACTAACTCCCACGTTTGATTTTTTTCAAGTGCATCCATCTCCACAACAATTTCTTTTGCCCACTTTTCCTCCTTCATTGCATCCTGCACTTTACTAGGAAGTGATACAGAAGATAATTGATTTACAAAGGCTACATATGGTTTAAACAACCTATGAGCAGTCACATAAGTAGCTACATGATATTTGGTCTTAGCACACAAATTGGGTTCATATTTCTTGGCAGGCTGACCATGATTGGACCGTTCTGGTAAGACTCGTGTTGGGACATGTGTATAATCAGTTAAAGGAGTAACACTATCAGACAAAGGTAGGTTATCGGACAAAGGCAAACTACTACGTACCTCAGATGGAGATTGAACAGGATGGAGAGGGAGAGACTGAATGATTATGAGCTTCTTCTTGAAAGGTAGACGATTCAGCAATTGTCTTTTCTATTTCGGAATTCACCGTGCTCTGTTCGGCAGTTGCATGGTGAAGAGTAGAAGATTCAATAATTGCCTTTTCTATTTCGGAACTTGTAATGCTCTGTTCGGCAATTGTATTGCGAAGGCTAGATGACTCAGCAATTTCCTTTTCTGTTTCGGAACTCGCAACCCTCTGTTCGGAAATTGTCTTTTCTATTTCTGCAGGAGTATCATTGGTTTCTGGGACATTGGACACTTCCTCTTCACTAACCTATCGATCATTTGAGATAAAGCGATCGATTGTTGGCCTTGTTTGGCATTGTCCTTCATAAAAAACACACTGCTCCCCCTTACTATGAGTCGTAGAAGGTGGAAAATAACATGTATCCTTACTGAATGTCACATCCATGGTGACATAAAATCGTTGAGAGGGAGGATGATAACACTTGTATCCTTTTTGCTGAGTCCCATACCCTACAAAGACACACTTGAGAGCCCTTGCATCTAGCTTAGGACGTTGGTTCTTATAGAGATGGATATAGGATACACAACCAAAGACACGAGCAGGAATGGTATTAAGAGATGGGATACAGACATAACTAGACAATACCTCGAATGAAATACGACCTTGAGGAGAGGAAGATGGGAGACGCTTAATAAGATGGGAGGCACACAACACTGCCTCTCCCTAAAGGTATTTAGGCATATTGGCACTAAGGAGAAGGGCGCGACCCATGTCTAACAAATGACCATTCTTCCACAAAGATACCCCATTCTGTTATGGTGTTTGTGGGCAAGTGGTTTGGTGAACAATTCCATGAGATTGGAAATAATCACGAAATGAATGATTAACAAACTCTCCCCTATTATCAGACCGAAAGACCTTAATACGAGCATCATATTGGGTACGAATAAGATTATGGAAGGCTGTAAAGGCAGAGAAAACTGCATGTTTTGACTTAAGCAAAACAACCCAAGTTAATCTGGTGAAGTCATCAATGAATAAAACAAAATAATTCATTCCTGAAAGAGTTGAATTTTTGGAATGTCCCCATAAATCGGAATGAATTAATTCAAAAGGCATTGTACTAGACTGAAAGCTAGAAGAATAACTAGATCGATGACTCTTAGCTAAAAAAAAGGTTTCACAATGTAGGCTAGAATCACTTATTCCCAAAAAAAGGAAGGCATGGACTTCTTCATGACACCAAAGAATGGGTGGCCCAAACGGCGATGCCATAACCACAATTCATTCATCCGATCAGAACTCAATGTCAGGGCAACAGAACCTTGTGGACTTGATGATACTTATGTCGGTCCTCCGTACATGCAATCCAAGTGAAACAATCTCTCCCTCAGATCTCCCTTGCCAATTATCACCCAAGTACACAAATCCTGAAAGATAACATACATAGGATAAAAGGTGACAGAGCATTTGTTTTGTGTGTTTAATTGAGACACAGACAAAGGGTGATGAGATAAAGATGGTACATAGAGGACATTATAAAGAGTAATGGATGGTGTAACCTGGACTGACCTAATTCCTAAGACCGGAAAAGACTCACCATTGGCATTAGAGACATGTGTTATGGATGGGGAGGAAAACGTGAGGAAGAAAGAATTATCATATGTCATATGATCAGACGTATCAGAATCAATTATCCATGTATTACTACCAGTAAAACCAGAAACATTTAAAGTGACACCAATTTTACCTTGATTCTTCTGAATTAGGGAAACATTACCCTTAGTTTGATCTTGACCCTCCACATCATAGAAATCAGGTTCTTGCTCCTGCACCAGTTGGATTGCCGCCTTGCTTTTTTGACCATTGTTACTTCTTTTCCAACCAGAGTTATTGGAGTTGAGTCTTAGCAACTTGGGGCATTGACTTTTGTAGTGGCTAACAGTCTTACAATAGTTGCAAGTCACCTGACTGTTGAACAACGAACTAAGGGACAAATCTGCCATTCTTCTTCTTCAAGCAGCAACACAAACCACAAAATTTGACACAGCTAAGGAAGGAGAGGCTGACAGCAAGGTATTTCAAACTTTAGGGTTTTAGGGAAAAAGGAACAGAGGATGAAGACAAAGGACAAAGTCTTAAAGAGTACAAAGACAAATTTGCAGCGGAAACAAATGAACAGAGTCCAGACGGATCTCTGTTCTGATACCAAGTCAAACAGAACAAAGACAAAGAGAAAGTTTGAGAATTTCTGATATATTGATCTTCTCCAAAGATGGAATACATATACAAAGTATGCACATTCCTAATAGGAAACTAATTACACTGTGATATTCTCCCCCTTAACTACATAATATCCTCCTTAACTATACAATCCTAATTATACTACAATTCCTACAATTATGGAGAATGACTCACGCCAACAAAAAACTCTCGTTATATATCTTATGTACTCCTATACAATAACTTTTAATTTTAAGGAACTTTTCAATGGTTAGCTTTGAGTCTCCTTCAGCAAAAATTTTCTTGAGCATCTTCTTTCTGGCTTTAAACAATCGTTAACTTGGAGAAATTGCGTCAATTATTGGCACGTTTGCTTACCTAATTCTTCTCAAACCAGCAGAGATAGATATGTCATATTGTTTTTAAGGATCTTGACCCAAAGCACAGAATCAGGTCAAAGCTTTCCCACTTACACCACTAAGAGTTTTTTATTCTCAACTACCCAATTAAGTGTTAAATGACAAGTTTAACCTCCAATTAATTAAAAAATTACAGCTACTCAACCAATCTCTCTCGCCTCTCTCTCTCTCTGTGCAGAATCAACTGCCGCCATAAAAACGGAATCGTCGGAAAGTAACCGACAACGCAAGATCATCAATGGTCTTTTGGTGGGCCATCAGCTTCTGTCTTTGATATTTTCGGTGTTTGCCATACTCATTCACAGCGGAGGTAGGACTGATCCGAGTTTCGATCTGGTTCTGATTTTTCAGACTCAGGGGGTGATACGAGTGAGCGGGGCAATCTGGTTGGCTTCGCTGCAGAGAATAGACCGTGGGGGCAGTGCTTGTCGAAGATTTGTGGATCTCAGCCTTATTATTCTTCCTGGTGTAGTGGGTGATGGCGGCAGTGAGATCTATTGGTTTGTTCGAGTCACGACGGCAGGTGGTGGTTCTAGGTTTTGATACGATTGTTAGGGACGAGTTTGATGGAGGCTTGAATGATGAAGACGAAGATGGCACAGTTCTTCGAGGTGGTAATGATGGCATCAATGTCGGCTTGTCGGACCACCCCATTCTCTCCAATTCCGGCTAAGCGAGGCCGAAGCTTGGGGGATTTGGCGCAGCAAGAAGAGAGGGTTTCGATCAATCGGGGAAGAAGAAGATTGGGTGCCCAAATCAGATTTTTTTTTTTTTAAGTAACGGGACAGAAGGAAAGAAAAAAAAGTTTTGAATGTCTATTAGGCGGCAATAGACGTTTTTAAATTGATATAATCTCTTCGTTTTTTTCTTCAATCAAGTTTTATTTGTCTAATTTTAGGAAGATTAGTTCTCTTTCCGGCTACCGAAAGTTCTATTAGAGGGCAATAGACATTTATTGGGGGAAATAGAGGTTTATTGACCCTCTATTGGGGGGATAATAGACATCTATTGCCCCCAATAGAAGTCTATTAAGGGGCAATAGACATCTATTAGGGGACAATGGGGAGCAATAGATGTCTATTGGGGCAATAAACCTTTCCGGTGACCTTTGAAATCTCCGACGACCTCTTTGGGGATCTCTGGCAAGGTTTTCAGAAAAATCCGGTGGGCGGCGGCCTGTGACCGGTGATTGGAATCCGGCAACCTGTGACCGGTAATCGGTGACTGGAATCCCACGACAGGTGAAGTACTTTGGCGGCCGATTACCGGCTCCGGTGAAGTCTCATATGTTTTCTCTCTCTTTCATTTTTTTTATCTCTCTCTCTAAGTAACAAAGGAGTAAGGGTATTTTGCTCGTGTTAGAGGCTCCCTTTACTCAAAACTTTAGAACGCGGCGAGAAAAAAGAAATTTAGAGTGAACTTCTCTTGGCCGAGCTCCACCGGCGCTCCTGCCGCTGCGTTCCGGTCTGGGAGAGGATGGTGGCTCAGGCTAGCAGCATGGTCCATTGGCAATGTTACGGTCCAAGAATAGGGAAAGGGTTTTCGAGCTCAGGGAGGGCAGGTCGATCCAGATCTGTTCCTGTTTCGGGGATGAAAACAGGCAAGGAGAAGCGTTGGGGTGCCGGTCGGCGGTGGGCTCAGGCGTCGCCTCTACTGTCGGGTTCTGGGCAAGGGTTGGAGTTGGGTTCTCATGGTGGAGAAGAGCCCATAGGGGTTATGCTTCGCTCGGGGATCCGATCTCGGACTTCGGCCTGACTTTGGAGTAGGCTTCAACATGGTGCGACGACGCAGCGGTGCAGGGATGCTGTGTCGCGGAGTCGCGTTGCTGAACGGAGGAGTGGTGATGCTGGAGAGCGCTGACGGCGAGGTTGGCGGACGGCGGTGGATCCTTGGATGCAGTGGTGGTTGGGCCGGGCTTTAGCTTTTGGGCCCTGTTGGTGGTTGTTGGTAGCTGTTTATTGCTTTTGCGTTTGTTTCTTTTATGTTGTTGCTTTGTCGGTAATAACCTCCAACCGTGTTCCAGTAGGAGGCAGTGGCCTGTGTGCCAGTCTATGCAAATTGTGTGCTGTTTTGCTCTAGGTAGGTGGCGAGTTCCTTGCACTTGCAAATGGTCGCAACCTTCTAGTAGCAGTAAATGGTCTGCTCTAGGTAGGCGGCGAGTTCCGTGGTTGGTCAAATGGTCGCTGCCTCCTAGTAGCAGAGTGAAACTAAGTGTCACTGAATAGTGTTTCCAGTGGTATCATGATGGGAAAGCTGTGTGTATGGTAGTTATGCTTTGCTGTAATCGAGTTGCAGACCAAGTTATCTTTCTGTTGTGTCACCGCTGCGTTAATGCAGTTAAAGCAAATAGAGTTGCCAGTAGAGCGCTCTTTGCTAGTTTGTGCTTTGTTGAGTCCAAGCTTTTAGTAGATACTCATGATAGTATTTCAGGATGTTCTCTAGCTATTTATTGTAATTAGGGGTTTACGATCAATGTCCCCCCTTTGTATTCGACAGTTTCTTTAATCAAGGCTATCAAGGCTTGAAGGCTGACGCACCGCTATTTTTCTCAAAAAAAAAAAAAAAAGAGTAAGGGTAAAATGATATTAAAAAAAAAATCGTAATGGGGTATTAGAGAATACCTCCTTAAAGTGTTTTGAGTAAGAAGGAATTAAAAAACAAAGTAAGGAAAAAAATCCTTAAAAATAAAATAAATGGACAAAAACCCTTGTTTTTAATTATAAAACCAAAAGCTATAGACTTGTTTTGAGAAAACAAAGCCATCAAAGTTGATTTTTGCTGAAATGGTTATAAACATGAGTGTCTTATCCGTGATTCGAGACGTCGTTGGATTATGTAGCTAGTGGTATAAATCGATAGTAGATATTTTATTAAAAAAACATTATTTTTTGGCTTACGAATGAGGCTAAAAGTTTTCTCATACAATTTCAAATTTAACAAATAATTATGTCTCTTGACTTCAAGGCAGTCCCATCAATTTGGGGCACGATTACTAACTCATAATGGGAATTGAAATAAACAGAATAATTCTCATTCTCCTTCAATCATATATTAATTAACACTAAGAAAATTTAATTCTCGGTGAGGTCCACAAGAAAAACTGATTCATTTTCATGTCGATGGGCGGAGTTGTTATGGATTCGGTCCTATTGATTCCTAGTCATGAATGAATCAACTTTTCATACCAAAATTATCCAAAAACACCCCAATATATTTCCAAGAACACAAATTCTTTACCAAACAAACCCTCCTTTTTTCTTTTTCTTTTTTTACAATAACCAAAAAATACCCATGTATTTATATTCCCATTTCGGATACTAATAAATTTTTCCATTATACTCTAGTGTGGCTTCCATTAAATCAGTGGATTAACAAATATTCCAGTAATTCCACTAACACATTGATTAACTATTCATAATCTCCATCCAACATTCAAAAAACTTTGACTCCCACTCTCACATGACGTGGCATCAGATCTCATGCCCTCTTCAGACCGTTACAAATTTATGCACCTTCCTCTTTACACCATATTCGTACTTCATACGTGGGCCCCCCGCGACGCTCCCCCACCCTCGATTCACTGAAACTCAGTCCACTAATACAGTGAATCTCACCCGCATTTCCAAAAATGCCCCTCCACATTCCCAGTAGAGAAAGACAAAAATTAAGCAATTTCGTAAATTGCGAGAAATTTGAATCCTTCCACTATCCAAATTTTGGAATATAGTGATAACTCCAAAGCACGGGATATTACGTGTCGCGATGTGATTGGTTGGGTTGCTAATCTTAGTAAGCACATAATGACAAACAATTACGCAGGCCGAGGATTTCCATTTAAATTCTCAGCGTCTCTCTCACTATTTCTCTCCGAGCTGAGAAGAAGGTAATGAGAGAGAGAGATTCAAATCCCTAAGCCCTCTTTGAAATCCCAGGTACTCTTTCTCTGCTTATTTTTCATTTCTGGAATCCGGGTTTTGAAATTCGGTGCTTTTGAATTCTTGGGTTTTTGATTTTCGGTTTTGGGCGGTTGGATTTTGTGAGAGATCTTTAAGTGTTTTGGGGTTGAATTGAAGGTAAGGAGGAGGAGGAAGAAGAAGAAGATGAATAGGCAGCAGCAGGCGTCGCACTACTGGTTGTTTGACAGTCGCAGCAACTCGAGGCGGTCACCATGGCTTCAATCGACTCTGGCTGGTACGCTCTCTGTTCTTGTTTGCTGTTCTAGATCAAGGTTTTTAGGGTTTTTAGATGTTATTGTGCGAAATGGGTTGCGGTTTTTGACCGTTACTGTGTGTTCTGAGCTTCTGAGATTTGAAAGTTGGGTTCTTTTTTTAGTTTTTGTGGTGGGGAATGGGGGACCCTATTGTGTAAAGTTTGAAGCTTTTAGGGAAAATGAGTGAACAGAATTGGGGGGACTGGTGGGTAAGATTGGGAATTGAATACCCAAGTGGTATTGTTTAAACTGAACGGTGTCGAATTGCTCATCTTCAATTCTGTGTGTGAGATTCATGATCTGTGTTCTGAGGTTAAATAAAATGTGGAATTGTTCAGCTTTTGTGAAATTTGAGTGAACAGGATTAGGAGGACTGGTGGGTGAGTAATTGATTACTCAGTCTCATTGTTTAAACATAAATATGTTGAATTACTGGCCTTTGGTTATGCAAGAAATTAGATGCTAAGTTTCATACATTAGTTTATTGTTTACCAAGGGTTAAGAGTGAGAATAGCTCAACGGACTACCTCCCCCAATAAAATATATGAAACAATAATAATAATAAAAAGATTGGTGCAGATGAATCCAAAAGGTGGTTTGAGCCCTGCGATATGAGAAATGCTTAGTTAAGGTCACCGTGGCAGGCGGGAAGTTCCACCTTTGTTTATAATACGTTTTTGTAACTTTCTTGCTTAGTTGAGCTTAGGCGTTTCAAGGATAACTTTCCCATTGACGACTCCTAATGAGTGCAATAAACAATTACAGAAATCTTTTTTTGGTTATAAAAATGGTGGTCGGGTGGGACTACCACTCCGGGGTCATAGAGCAACATGGGTTGGACCCCTTCCCATGGAGTGTTTTTCACCTGCGGATGATCAAACCAGTGACCTCCTTACTACCAGGAACAATTACAGAAATCTTTTGATGAAAGATGTTCTTTGATTTAAATGTCTTAATAATTTGTAAGGACACAAATTAATAACAGTGTCTACGAATTAATAGCACTGCTTAACTTTGTGGTTGGACTAATTGGCTACACTGCCTATAATAATTCATCATTAAGGTCCTCTTGTGGTCCCCTACCACAATGGAATGGTAGACTAGGATTGTTGGTGATGGGGCTGGTAAAATTAACGATGGTCCTTCAACCAGAGGTGTACTTTGATCTTCGTGGCTCTGATTCTGGCCCTCTGGGTTCTCTAGTCAATGTTTTGATGATTTTATAGAGTTCAATAGTGGGTATGCATAGTGTTCTCCATGATGGTCCTCACTGCAGTTAACAAAGGACCACATTCCACAGTAAACCCTTTTTGTATTTACCTTTTAGTTGATCTCTCTTTAGCTTGAGATAAGATATCTATGGCATCCTCATGTTTTTTAAAGAACCTACAGGAACATATATTTTTTAAAGAACCTTCCCTAGGCACACATTATTGATTCCATTGGAACAAAGATAAGGTCTGTGGGACGCAAAATTAGATTTATTAATGTGCCCAATATCATTTTCTCTCTCTTTTTGCTTCCAGTTTTATTTTTATTCAGCAACTTTAAAGCTGCAGGCCTAAACATGATTATATATTTCTAAGCCTGGAGGGCTTTGCGCCCATCAAACAAAACTAACTGTATATGTAGGCCTCAAAAAGACTGTTAGCATCATCTTGATGCATGCACCAAAATGATGTTACATTAGAATTTTGATGGCTGTTGCTAAGAAGGTTGTATAATACAGTATCATTTTCAATTTGTTCATATGCATCACTATCACTTCACTAAACGGTCTTTTTTCTTTAATGGCAGAGCTAGAAAAGAATACGGAGGCCATGCTAAAGCTGATTCAGGAAGATGCAGATTCCTTTGCCCAACGTGCAGAGATGTATTACAAGAAGAGACCACAGCTAATCGGCATGGTTGAAGAATTTTATCGAGCTCACAGGTCATTGGCTGAGAGATATGATCTAGTTAAGTCTGATTCGGGAACGCGCCTCCTGACAACATTAGGGTCTCCATTCTCAACCAAATGCCATTCAGAGAAGTCGATGAGTGTGGTGGATGAAACCTACGACACCCTCTCCGAAACCTGTGAACCTGAAGAGTACACCGAGTCTGAAGTTGATGATCCCGACCTAGAGGACGAAACCCCAGTTGATAAAGTAACAGAAGAGAAGGTTTCATGTGGGGTTAGTGATGATGAAGTGAGAAAGCTAAGGGAAGAAATAGAGAGGCTTCAGGAAGAGAATAGAATTCAAAAGGATCAACTGAAGCAGAAAGATGATGAGAAGAGAGAGGTAATAAGACAGTTGAGTATGGCTGTGGATGTTTACAAACAGGAGAATGTGAAGCTGAAGAATTATCTTGCCCGAGAATCAGCAGATAATTCGAGTCCCTTCTTCGAGTTTAACAAATTAAAGGGTACATTTCTAGGGAAGTTGTTTAACAGGTCCCCACAATCTCATGCTCCCATTGTTGCACTCTAGGTGTATGTTAACATGTTTGCAATTAGTACAAGTTATAGGACACAGTTTATATAGATGTCTATATCGGGGAATTTCCCCTGTAATTTATATTAGGATTCTAGTATTCCCTTTGAAGACTGCTTCTTAGACTTCCTATGTTGTTCGTGTGTTATTCTGCATTGATTGTAACTCAATTACATTGTTATAAATATAGTAGCCCCAAGTTTGTCTTTGTTATTTATTGTTAATTCAAGGAACTTATATGGAGTGCATCTGTGCAGCAGATGCAATGGTCATTAAATGCTTTCATAATTCAGATTTTAATTCATGGATGTTCCAATAGTGAGAGGTTGATGCAACATAAACAATAATAATCTCTAGAGAGGGAGATGAAAAGAAAATAAGGATAGAGAATGAGATCAACAAAATAGAAGACTGATAGTACAGCATTTATTTTTCTAAATTCTTTTGGATACAATATCCTATCACAATTCATAGGAATGACACAGATTCCATTTACCCTAACATCACACTACAGCATTCTATATACTACCAGACATAAAGTGAAATCACTATTACACAATAATTGAAGCTTTTCCAGTTCCACCAAGATTACAAAAATGAAAAAGCTCTCAAACACCAGAAACCTGCATTACACAGAAAACCAGAAACCCAAGAAAGAAAATTCCATGTAGAGGCAGAGATGAAGTAACAGAAACTGAATAAGAAACTGGCATAGGAGACCCAGCTGGTGAAAAACCCAATTCTTGTTCAGGAGCAGCAACAGTAGCTTCAGGGTTTGGTGGGCTCGGGCTTGATGGAATTGTGGGCAGTGATGACTCACTTGGAGAAATTGGCACACCAGAAGGTGAAGGAAACAAAGGAGAAATATCTGGGGATAAGGTTGGAGATGAAGATAGTGGGGCTGGAGCATCTGGTAAAGCTGCAGGTGCTGCAGAGATTGAGGAAATCTTAGTAGCTAGTGAAGAAGAAGAAGAATAAGCCATTAAAACCATGAGCATTGCCATGAAGGACCAAAAGGAAGCCATAATTAATGATGATATGGTAATCAATCTAGTTCAGAATAGTAGAGCTTCAATAAATGTGTTTGAGTTTGAGAAGGAACAAGGGAGATGAAATTATGGTAAAGAGTTGGGGGAGAGGTATGTAAAGCTTAAAAGGGTGAGTGTGATGAGAAAGTGGTTGGTGGGGACAGAAACAACACAAAGGGCCAAAACACACAAATGGAACCTGCAGCTGCTATTGGTAATACAGCTCTACGTGTTTTGCTAAGTGACAAGATTGGTGTGTGATTTTTCTTCTGTGAGAACATGAACATGAGGTGTCTAGCTTCCTTTCCATCTGAATATGTTTAAATTTTCTAAAATTGGCCCGTGAAGCTTTTGTTTTAGGCTTTTAAATCTTGGCACCCAGGCATTAATTCATTGTGTTGGTGCCTTGTGATATCTAAAATGCCAGATGGGTAAGTACTTCTATACTCTTTGTTACTTTCAGAAATACAGTAAAAAAATTGGGTTCAGGTAATTGTTCTAGTCATTGAAGCAAAAAGTTGTAAAGTTTGCTGCTTTAAGCTTTCTGAAAGGAGCAAATATGTTATTGTTGATTCCGAGGTTTGCCACAGGAGAAGTCATTTCTTTATTGGAAATAGGTTCAGAAGCTTAATAATGAAACAATGATCACAGAGGAGTGAGGATTCCACTTGATGGTGGTTCTGAATCTTTTCTGGGTTTGTTTAATATTTTGATGATCGGCGTGGCTTTGCTTTAGAGACCGTTAGAGCAACCCTAGCTGATTCCGGTAGTCACTAGCCACTAGCCAGTAGTGAATAATTGGTAAGGTGAGGAAAGGTGAGTAGGGTAGAATGATGGGTTGTGTTATTTTGGAAGGATATTGGAAGGGGCAGACAGCTGAGAATAGTAGAGCATGCATGTGGTCTTCTTTTTAAATTATTTGCCTCCTTTAGAATGTGAGAGCCTTTATGAACACTAGAATCTACGTTGCTTTTGTAGTAGGGTTGGAATAGGCTCGGTTCGGAGGGATTTCTTTTACTATTAGTCTATAACCATGAATCAAAAAGATCCAGTTAGTTGAATATTTAATAAGCTAATATCCAATATACATTCTACGGTTGCATTCTTATCAAATTTCGAGAAGAATAAGAGAGAAGAGAGGAGAGAAATGAGTGTGTGGTTATAATGGTTGGTCTGCTCAAGCCAAACCATCGATTGAATCAAAATGATGGTGTCACATAACAACACATTTCTCAATAGAGAACGTCACCACTATTTTTTTTTTTCTGAGAAAAAGAACGTCACCACCATGGAAGTTGAAATTTGAAAATGATAATAGAAGAATCGACAATGATCTACCTGAGTACCAAATTGCTAGAGATATTTCTTAATTGAACCACACCTAATAAAAACTCAAAAATGTACCATGAAATTACATGTTCCAAATCCAAAATGATGTCAACTAGTTGACTACGGCATTAAACTGCACAATAATCCAAAAACGGTGTTGGCTTCTGCAATTCGAGGTTTCGGATGCAAGCTTTAGAGAGGGCAATGGAAACAGGCAATGGTAGCGTTTACTTTATGTGTCATAAAATTGCAAAATCAACATCAAAGTTGATATGGCCGAGTTGGTCTAAGGCGCCAGATTAAGGTTCTGGTCCGAAAGGGCGTGGGTTCAAATCCCACTGTCAACAATTTATTTTGAACTTTTTCAATACAATTTTCACTTTTTCTTTAATGGGCTATATTTCACGTACATAATTGGGCCTTACAATATTAGTTCTCCAAGTACATACTTGTACATAATTGAGTTTTACGTCAATTATAGGGTTAAAATTATACTACTTTTCTTTCAAGATTTTAATCCGAATTTCAATTTTGGTCATCGTGTTTTCGGTTGCTTTCCGTTGATCATGTTATTTGTAAGAAACTCACATTTTGTTTCGATCGGATTCCAATCCGAATTTCTATTTTGGCCATCGTGTTTGCAGTTCGGCTTTTCGTCGATCATGTTGTATCTCAGAAACTCACATTTTGTGCAAACCGACTATATCAACCTTTCAGTCCAACAGTTTACCTTACTCGCATTTCTTTTGTCTTGAACTTTTTCAATACAATATTTCCCTTTTTCTTTAATGGGACAAGTTCCACGTGCCTACTTGTACATAATTGGACCTTACAAATTTCTGCACTCTCTAGTTCTCCGAGTACCTACTTGTACAAACCTCAAAAAATAAAAAATAAAATAAAAAAGTAGCTACTTGGTGTTGGGTCATAATTCATTTACATATTTGTTGCCCTAAAATATGGAAATTACTTGTTCTAAAATCCAATTTAATGTTGATTAATCCAATTTCATTATTTTCTTAATCTTATACTTTTGCTTAAGATTTGTGTTTATTTATAAATATTTATTATGTTTTCTTTATCATGTTAGGAAATGATGGAAGCATGGAAATGAAAAGTCAACTTTAGAATTTTTTCCTACTTCGGTTAGGAGAAACCGAGCTAAACAACGAAGGAAGGGCTGCAGATTAACCAAACGAAATCTAAATGAGCTAAAATTTTTCAGATCCATTCTAGACATATCAAGGATCATTTCTTATGAATAGTATAAGAGCTAGATTGGAGTGGAAGACCTTCAAACAATCAGTCCAAATATCTGAAAAACAAAACTGGAAAACCAGACCTGTAAGGAGTCCAGAAGCATTTCCGGCCCAACCACATGGAAGCAAGCTCTGAAATTTTACCAGAATGATCTACACTCATGGTGGATCATTTGATATGAAGAATCGAAGGCCAATTATGAATTCTTGGTGGAGATATGATTGAAGGAATAAAGGAGAAGAAAGTGACCAAAAACCATCTCTATCACTTATCATTTTCATGTCTCCCACTCACAATAAAGAGAGTTTAGATGCTCTTCTCTTTTCCTTTAACCATATTTTTCAACTCTCTTTAATCATTATTTCCACTCATACTCCACCTCCATATTTCCACTATCATATTCCACCTCATTTATTATACTTTCATCATTACTTTCACTATCATGCTTCTCTTTATCTTCTTTATATAAGCATCATTTCATTACACTCTTGAGAGGCCACCCCATATACCACTTCATTAGATCTTTTTCTCTCTATATTCTCTACAATCCACTATCATCTCATCCACAAAACCTCCATCACCACCACCATCAATCCATAACATCTATTACCACCACCACCACCAAAGTCATCATCTTTCCCATCTAGCCATTCTATTTCATATACATAAAGCTTCACCATTCCACCATTTCACAACTTGATCATTTCCACTTCTCATATTCCATCATCAATCTTTGAAGAAGAAGGAGAGGAGTCTAGCATCACTTGAGGAATCATCATTACCATGACAAAACCTCCATGAGTTCATCTACATCATCCTCAATTTGACCATCACTAGTCACTTCTCTATCCCTACTTTTTAGTTTGATGTTCATAAATATGTTGGAGCTTATTTATTTGATTATGAGTGAGTAGTTAGTTTGTTGGGGCTAAGGTTGAAAGCCCTAGCCAATCTTGTTTGACTTTAATGTAAATATTATGGTTGATGCATTTTTCTTTAGCACCTTAACATGCTAGTTCAAGAGTTGAATGTTTATGCTTAAACTTAATCAATTTGGGTATGAATATTTGCCATGACATGAGAAATAATTAAGGCTTGATTAACCTTGGTTGTTTGAAGCATGATAGCATATCATATGTGCATGTTAGGGTTGTGAACTACAATCACTTAGAGATAAGCTTGGTTGGTTTGCATAATTTCTTCATCTCCAAGCTTTATGCACTTAGGTATATGCATTAGATACCTAACCGGATTGAAATGCATGATTTAAGTAGTTAAGTACTACACCCGAGAGGGGTTGCTTGATATCATCAAAGGAGTATGTCCCTTGGCATACCCGAGAGGGATGTAAGGAGAGAAATTAGTTAATTAAAATGACATCATTCATTATAGAAGCATCATTGTTTGCAAGAAAGGCTAGAGGTGAAAACCTTAAGTCCTAACTCTCATCCATTTTATCATATCTAATTTATCTTAGGCTATTTTACATTTCAAGTATTCATTTAGCTATTTCCGAATCAAATCATCTCTAAAACTAGAATCAAAACACTACCCCATCTTGCATATAATCACCATGAACTTTGGTTCATTTGTGAGCCCTTGTTTGTAATTTGTACATTTGCATATTCATCTAGCATCTTTTAGGTTTTCCTTAGCTAGAGTGGGTTTTCCAATCCCTTGGGTATGATATCCCCCACTCATAATCCCTACACTATAACTTGGCCCTTATACTTGAGGGTGACTATTTGTCTAACAAGTTTTTGGCGTCGTTGCCGGGGATTGGTGTAAAATCCAATTCCTAGTTGGGTTTGCCTTAGGGTAGCTAGAAATTTTAGTTTTGTTTTGTGTTTTTATCTTTTCTTTGTTTTGTTAATTTTTGAGGTAGTTACCTTATTTTTGAAATTGTAATAAGTACTTTGGGTAAGTAAATTAGTAAATTGTGGTAAGAAAAAGACAAATTGTGAGCATGTTGAAAATAAAAAAGAATTAATCTTGCCTATTTTCCATTTGTTTATTACTTATTGCAATTTCACTTTCTAGTTGCAAAATTAAATATTTGATGGTTAGATTTATTTCTTTTGGATTAAAAGTTGATAGAAATTTGTAACCAAAAAAAAAAAAGAGAAAAAAAAAAAAAAGTGTGTTAGTGTTTTAATTGTAAGTAGTAAATTGAGAGGAATAGGTGAAATATCTTTTGTTAATATTGGCCTAAACCCCTTATTGGTACCTAGTTCAGGTCTCTTCAGGTTGAGGGCGGTCTTTATTAACACTTGTTGAACTGTCTTCACACTTACGATTTTTTTCATCTTAGTAAGTATAGCCTATGTGGAATGATGTCTAGGAGGGGGACAACGTTCATGACAGGGTTTTGTTGGATCCAGAAGTGCTTGCAAATGGGCCTAAACCACTATGTGGGAGTAGCTCATGCTAAAATGGATTCTACCTCTCGTGGTCGCCCTCCCCTACCTGGTCATTTCAGTAAGGTTGCCCAAAAGATGTTAAAGGAATTTGTGTCTAGACGACTATACTTGGGCCGCATGTCCAGTTGATTTACTGCTTGAATTAGATTCGCTATTAACAATATTTATAACAAAAGAAAATGTTGTGATACACTAAGGTATATTGGATAAAACATATTCTTGAAAAGGGTAGCTGTTTCAGTCCCATTGCACATCGAGATTTCATGTTCCCGTACCTAAGTGTTGAAAATAAATTGAAAAGAAAAAAAAAAGGTCGTGATTTTTTTTAATTTTTGTATATACCTAGCATTTTAATTCTAGTTACTTATATCATTCACTTTGTATGTCCTTTAGGTGTGTATGAATCTTATAGCTCAATCAAGTGAATAGCATCCATCTCCTCCAAACACACCAAGTGACGATCAAGACTATATCATTCAAGAGGATAGTGGTGAAGAAGAACCTCGTCCCATCGGTCCACCCACTCTACTTCAATACATTGATCAAAGAACACAGGAGTTGTCAAGGCAACTAAGGGAGGAGTGTCCTGAACTAAAAATGGATGATGAACCAAGGCCATTAAAGGACTACACCGTTCCTACTTTCACAAATCATCCAAGTTGTATTGTCTTGCCACCATGTGCTCATGCCTTTTCCATTATGCCAAGTACCTTGCAACTTTTACCTGCTTTTGATGGTGGCTTCACCGGTGATCCTTTTAGGCACATTAAGCTCTTTAATGAAGTTTACTCAACGGTTCAACTCAATGGTATTGATGAAGACAATCTTAGGCTAAGGCTTTTCCCCTTCTCCTTGAAGGATAAAGCCAAAGATTGGTTGTACAAGATTCCGGCGGCAAGTATCAACTCATGGGATAACATGAAGGCCGCATTCCTCAAGAAGTATTTTCCACCATCAAAGAGCAATGCATTAAGGAATTCACCCATGACTTTTCAAGAGTTCCCATCGGAGTTGTTCCATGAGTCTTGGGAGAGATTCAAAGACATGGAGCAAAGTTGCCCTAATCATGGTGTCAAGAAGTGGTTGCTATTAAGCACTTTCTATAATGGGTCAAGTCAAGATACCAAGAGAAGAATTGACAATGCTTGTCAAGGGAGCTTCATGGATAAAAATGAGATTGAAGCGGAAAGCGTTCTTGAGTCACTAGCCGAGTCATCCCAACTCTATGATAATCTAAGTGATAGAAGACTGGTGAAGGAAGCTAATGTGATTTTGAAGGATCAACAAAGAAGAGGAGGTATGTATGAGATGGATCCACCTAACACTCAAATGCAAATCGAGTTGAAGAGGATTGAGGCCAACATGAATAAGAAGCTAGACTTGATTCTTAATACTCAAGGAAACCGGGAGCACCTTCAACCTATGTCAAGTAAGATGGTTGAGCATGTGTGTTTAATTTGTGAGAGTGACCAACATGAGACAATGCTTTGTCCAAGAGAAGGTGCACTCCAAGTTGATATGGAGCAATGCAACTAAGTTGGTTTCCAACCAAGGCCAAGAAATGATCCATATAGTAACACCTACAATCCCGGATGGAGAAACCACCCTAACTTTGGGTGGGGAGGCAATCAAATCCGAGAACAAGGGTTGGGCAATCGTGATCAAGGCCAAGGTTTTCAAAGGCCTAGTGGTGGCTATTAAGGTGCAAGCTCCTCCAACTACAACAATCAAGGAGCCAACAATCAATACCAAAAGGCACCTTATCAAATCTCCACCTCAAGCACAACCTATAATGCCACCTCAAGAGTCATTAAAGAAGCCTAGTGTTGAAGACATGTTGATGAGTTTCTTTGTAGAGAACAAAGGTACTCAAGCAAAGAAAGATGAGAGGATCAATGTCCTCACCAAAGTATGAGCAAGCTTGAGATACAAATGGGACAGCTAGCCCAAGAGTTAAGCCAAAGGAAGCAAGGTGTGTTTCCAAGTCAAGTGGAGAACAACCCAAGGCATGAAGCCAAGTCCATTACTACTTTGAGAAGTGGGAGGCAAGTTGAGAATAATGTGTACATGCCTACCAATGAGGAAGTTGTGACTCCTAGAGAGCCGTCCGGTTTTGAAAAGAGAGAAAAGGGCAAGGCAAAAGAGTTGTCACATGAAGAAGTCATCTTGGGGTTTAATAATGGTGAAGAAGCTTTGAATGAGAAGACGAATGCCTTTGACAAACCTTTGGGTTTGAGAGTAGCTTTGGAAGAAGAAAAAGAAGTGCAAGAGGAAGCCTTGAAGAACAAACTTAATACCAAGGCCGAAACTCATGACAAAGAAGGCTCCACTTCAACCGACAAACCATTCAAGAGAGGTATCACTTTCAATCCTCCTATGAAGATAGTTCAAGAGAAAGAAGTTTCCCTTCCTTATCCTCAATTTCAAAGAAAAGAGGCATTGAGGCAAAAGAATGAGAAGGTGAAGAAGGAGTTTCTTGACTTATTTAGGAAGGTGGAGATTAACATCCCTCTTTTGGATGCAATCAAAACAATTCCTACATATGCTAAGTTTCTCAAGGAGCTATGTACCCACAAGAGGAAGTTTGAGAAGGATGAGAAAGTGTGTCTAAGTGAAGAAGTTAGTGCAGTTTTGCAAAGAAAGCTTCCACCAAAGTTGAAAGATCCCGGTTCATTCACTGTTCCATGCAAGATAGGTAAAACCTTCTTTGATAAAGCTTTGATGGATTTGGGTACTAGTATCAACTTAATGCCTTATAACATATATGAGTCCCTTGGAATTGGTGCAATCCGGCCTATTGTTATCTCTTTGCAAATGGCGGATAGGAGTATTGTTTACCCAAGAGGGGTTGTGGAAGATGTTCTTGTGAAGGTAGAAGACTTGATCCTACCGGCGGATTTTATCATTTTAGACATGGAAGAGGCTCCTTTTCATGAAAAAAAGTTACCTATCATCCTTGGGAGAGCATTTATGGCAACCGCCGGTACGAAGATTGATGTCAAAGAGGGCTTGATGACCATGACCGTTCATGATACCACCATTGCTTTTAGAATCTTTGATGCAATGAGTAAGCCATCAAACGCATATGATTGTTTCCAGATTGATGTTTTGGATGGTATTGACAAGATGGTGGAGAAAACTTTCATTGAAAATGCATCCCAAGATCCATTGGAGACATGTTTGCATCATAATGGTATGAAGTTCATTGAAGAGGCAACCAAAGAAGCAGAGCTTACGCTTGAAGCCTTAAGGTCTTGCACTCCGCATTTGCAACCAAAGATGGAGATACCTCTTACTAACTCTACCCCTTTAATTCCATCAATTAAGTGTCCTCCTACTCTTGACATGAAACCACTTCCTTCTCATTTAAAGTATGCTTTCATTGGTGCAAACCAGAAGTTGCCAGTAATCATCTCTTCACAATTGAGTGGTTTACAAGAACAAAAGCTACTTAGGGTGTTGGATGATCACAAGGAGGCCATTGGTTGGACTATAGCCGATATCAAAGGCATAAGTCCAAGTATGTGCATGCATAAGATCCTTCTTGAAGATGATATGAAGCCTATGAGGGATCCACAAAGGAGGCTCAATCCTCCAATGCAAGAAGTAGTGAGGAAGGAAGTAATGAAATTACTTGATGTTGGTGTCATCTATCCCATTTCTGATTCAAAGTGGGTGTCACCGGTTCAAGTGGTTCCCAAAAAGAGTGGCATGACGGTTGTGGCTAATGATAAAGGAGAGCTTGTCCCTCAAAGAATAGCAAATGGGTGGAGAGTGTGTATCGACTACCGCAAGCTCAACAATGCTACAAGAAAGGATCACTTTCCATTGCCATTCATTGATCAAATGCTAGAGAGACTTGCCGGCCATGAGTATTATTGCTTTCTTGATGGATATAGTGGCTACAATCAAATCCCCATTGCTCCAGAAGACCAAGGCAAGACCACCTTTACTTGTCCATATGGTACCTTTGCCTATAGAAGAATGCCATTCGGTTTGTACAATGTCCCGGCAACTTTTCAAAGGTGCATGATTTCCATTTTTAGTGATATGGTGGAGAGATTCATTGAAGTGTTCATGGATGACTTTAGTGTCTTTGGGGATTCATTTGATCAATGCCTACACCATTTGGCGCTTGTGCTTCAAAGATGTGAAGATTGCAACCTAGTCTGGAATTGGGAGAAATGCCACTTCATGGTGAATGAGGGAATTGTTCTTGGGCATGTGGTGAGTGAAAGAGGAATGGAAGTTGACAAGGCCAAGGTGGAGCTCATTTCCAAGTTACCACCTCCACATAATGTCAAAGCAATTAGAAGCTTTCTTGGACATGCTGGTTTCTATAGAAGGTACATGAAAGATTTCTCCAAGATCTCTAAGCCCCTTTGTGATTTGCTAGCCAAGGATGCTCCTTTTGCGTTTGATGAAAATTGTTTGAAAGCATTTGAGACAATAAAGGTGATGCTCACTCAAGCTCCTATCATGATTGCACCGGCTTGGTCTCTTCCCTTTGAGTTAATGTGTGATGCTTCAGATTATGCTATGGGAGCTGTCTTGGCTCAAAAGAGGGAGAAGGTACTTCATGCTATTTACTATGCTAGTCATACCTTGAATGATGCACAAATTAACTACACCACAACGGAGAAAGAACTTCTTGCAATTATCTTTGCTCTTGAGAAGTTTAGAAGCTATTTGCTTGGTACCAAAGTTGTTGTGCACACGGATCATAGTGCCTTGAAGTATCTTTTGTCAAAGAAGGAGGCTAAGCCAAGATTTATAAGATGGATTTTGTTGTTGCAAGAGTTTGATATTGAGATAAAAGACAAACCGGGGAAAGAAAACCAAGTGGCTGATCATTTATCAAGATTGGTTGAAGGAGGTGATGACTCCTCCATTCCTTTGAAGGACACTTTCCCGGATGAGCAATTGTTCAACATCAGTGTCAAAGAACTCCCATGGTTCGCTAATTTGGTGAACTACCATGCAAGTGAAGGGAAATACATTCCAAGTGAGCTTGATTACTAAGGAAGGAAGCGATTCCTCAAGGAAGCATGCCATTATTTATGGGATGACCCATATTTGTTCAAGTTTGGCAAGGATCAAATATTGAGAAGATGCATAGCTCAAGAGGACGTTCCTAGTACCCTTTCCCATTGTCATACACTTGCTTGTGGAGGTCATTTTGGAGGGAAGAAGATGGCATTCAAGGTACTAAGTTGCGGTTTTTATTGGCCTACTCTTTTCAAAGATGCACATGCCAATGTTAGTACTTGTGATAAATGCCAAAGAAGTGGTAACATTGCTTCAAAGAATCAAATGCCCCTCACCAACATCATGGAAGTAGAAATTTTTGATTGTTGGGGCATTGACTTCATGGGACCATTCCCAAGCTCTTATGGCAATCAATACATCCTTGTAGGAGTTGATTATGTGTCTAAGTGGGTAGAAGCAATTGCAAGTGCTAAGAATGATCACAATGTTGTGCTCAAATTCCTCAAGGAGAACATTTTCCAAAGATATGGCACCCCAAGAGCCATCATAAGTGATGGAGGATCCCACTTTATCAACAAGTATTTTGAGGCTCTATACAAGAAGTATGGCATCAAGCACAAGGTTGGCACTCCTTATCATCCACAAACAAGTGGTCAAGTTGAAATATCAAACCGGGAGATCAAGAACATTCTAGAAAAAGTTGTGGGAATTACAAGAAAAGATTGGAGCACCAAACTTGGAGATGCATTATGGGCTTACCAGACTGCCTACAAGACTCCACTTGGTATGTCACCTTACCGGTTAGTATATGGTGAAGCATGTCACTTACCGGTGGAATTAGAGCACAAAGCAAGTTGGGCAATCAAAAAGCTCAATTTCGATCTTGACAAAGCGGGAGAGAAGAGGAAGCTTGACTTATGTGAGCTTGATGAAATCCGGATGGAGGCTTATGAAAATGCTAAGTTATATAAGGAGAGAAGCAAGCTTTATCATGACAAGAAGCTGGTCAAGAAGGAATTTCATAAGGGACAACTTGTTCTTCTATACAACTCAAGACTTAGATTGTTTCCCGGAAAGCTTAGATCAAGGTGGAGTGGTCCCTTTGAAGTTGTGCAAGTCTTTTCCCATGGTGCTATTGAGATCATGAATCTAAAGGATGAGAGCATCTTTAAAGTTAATGGTCATCGGTTGAAGCCATATTTGTTAGCAAGCTTGGGAAATGAAGAAGAGGCCCTTTATTTCATGGATGCTCCTCTTGTTCCCCTTCATTAATTTGGAGAGTAAACGGACCGGCAAGATGTCCTTAAAGGAAAGCCCTACTTGGAGGTAGCCATGCATATGATGCAAGTGAAGGATGATAAGTTCCCTTGAAGCTACCTTTTTGAAATAGCATCACCAAATTTGAGAGCATTAGATTGCAAGGCTTTCATGCCTTGTTGTGGGCGATTGTTGGTGACTTTTGGAGCACTTGTGGTCTACAAGGGGGAGCAAATTCTAAACCTTCTTTTGCATTAAATTTCCTATTTCTTACTTAGTTGTTAGTTTGTTTGTATTATTTGTGTGTGATTTGTGTGTTAGCCCTTCCCCTCCATACTTAGACTTTTTCATTGAAATTACTTTCAAGAATGTTAAGTTTAAGTGTGGGGGGAATGTGTGTTAATGTTTTGTAGTCTTAAAAAAAAAAAAAAACATTCATTCAGTCTTATTGAATTCAGCTACTTATTCAAAAAAAAAAATACACTATACTAAGTCAAATAAGCAGGCCCGGAGGAGTTGAGGCTGAGCTCAAGGGAAAGGTGAGAGCCACCGTTGTAACCGCCCGAGCCACCGGAGTAGTAGCCATAGCCGCTACCTTCCTCGGAAGAAGTCTTCATGTTGCCAAAGATGTCCTCACCATGCATGGGAAACAGTGGAAGGGTTTCAATCGCCTGGTGATCATCTCCTCGTTGTTCCATGAAAATTTGTTCTTCATTCATGTCAACACCAGTGGAACTAGTTGACCCAAAATTAAGATTAATGGATCCACCAACAAGCCCTGATCTCTGCATGGACACATGAACATCTGAAGTGAACCTCTTCTTCTGCTTCTCCCGAGACTTGTGGTTCTGGAACCAATAAAAGACGTTCTTGTTCTCAACCTTTCCGTACCATTTCAGCTGGAGAGTGATCCTCTGAACCTGCTCTACAGTTGGGGACTTGACTCCTTTATCATGGTAAAGCTCCTTAAGAATTCTTATCTGATCCGTAGTAGGAGCCCACCTGGTACTGCTCCTCCTGCAATGCATGTTAGCACTATTCCTGGCTGCTTTGTTGCTTCCTCCATCCTCCGTTGGTTGCTGGGTTTGTGGTTTCATTGGTGATGGGTTGAGAGAATGCGAGAATTGAAGAATGGTGATGATGAGTAATTAAGGAAGATTGCTGTTACAAATATTGGGAAGGACTGAAGATATGAGAGAGAAAAGTCAGACTACGTGTCACATTAAAGTTGCCCTAAAACACGGAAAAGAAAAGATTATTGGCGCGTGGGGGAACCAAAAGAATTTCGATGAGCTGTAACAGACAAACAATAGCCGAAAGCTGCCGTAAATCTCAAAAAAAAAAAAAGTCATAGCATGTCTCGGATCAACACCTCAACCGTAGCTGTGGATGGAGGCCCGAAGGGCAACCTTTCATGGGTCGAATTGCTGAAACAAGGGAAGCTACCAAGCAACATGGTGCCTAACAGGAGCAAGCCCAAGATGTGTGAACAAGGAGAAGAGTCCAGGCTGAAGGACTATAAACATTAAGCGCTGCATGGGAGACAACCCATTTCAACTGTAGCTGTGGAGGAGCCATCAATGCAGATTTGCTTTCTTGAACTCTTCATTTGCTTTCTTGAACTCTTCATTCTTTTTTATTTTCTTATAAATAAATAAATAAAAAAAAATATATATATATATAATAATAATAACAATAGAGAGTATTGTGGTCTTTAAATGAGAGCATTTCTAAACTCTTGCATTTAACTTGTGTTTACTTATTTTTGTTTTAGTAATTATGTAAAGTTGTTTAGTTTTACTCCATCCATACTTGAGTTTTTCGTTGAATAGCTTTTAAGAGCATCATTTTAACATTGAGGACAATGTTAGATTTAAGTGTGGGGGGAATATATGTTAGTGTTTATTTTTATAAAAAAAATTATTGTAAAATATTTTTAAAAAAAAGTTCTAGTACTTTTTTGTTTTTTTTTTGTTTATTTTATGTTCCTTCCAACACCAATGATGAACTTGAGCTTAATATTTATGTCGGCTAGAAAGCATGTTTGAATCTAATGAGCTTTATTTTTAAAAAATAAATGATTATGGATCAAGCGTTTGATTTCATTTATATCAATATTTGTCATATCAATATATTGAGCTAGAGAAGCATAGTGAGACTTGTGGGAGCTATTATATGCCATATAGTGAGATTTGAGCTTAATTGAAGTGCATGTATAGTTCTAAGCACTAATTTCTTCATGAGTGGACATCTCATTTGTTTTGCATCTCTAGAACTTGCTTCATATCTTTCGAAACTCTTTGTCTCAATTTTACATCTGGAAAATGATTTAGGCAACTAGGAATCCACCATAGCCAAATGAGTATGTTCCAAATGATTGAATATCCTTAGATTGTCATTTTGAGCCTTTGTGTAATTAGCCTTTCATTTCTTCACACCATAAATGTCTACCCTTAACTTAAACACTTGCCTCACCATTTCAAGTTTTCTTAATGAGCAATACGAGATTATTTATGTCATGATGCTAAAAGAAACGAGTTTGGGGGTACTAGAAAAAGAATAAGTGTGGAGGTGCTATTTATTTTGCAATTCTACTTTATATTAGTAAGAGAAAAAAAATAGTTAAAAAAAAAAAAAATCTCGAAAGAATTAGTTTTTGTTTAAATTTGGGGGAGTGATGAGAAAGTGAAAATTTTGAGCATCTTTAGTTCTTAAATTTTTAATCTCAAAATGATTGTTGCTTATTAAGTTGCTTGAAAATTGTTTTTCCCATCCATTTCATTTCTTTAACCCTTCACCCTAAGCCTCACTACAACCAATAAAAGTCCTTTTTCATCCAAGATGTGATTTTGTTGATATGTGGAGATAAGATTGAAGAGCAAGCATATGACGGTATTGCATGAGATTGTTTTGAGTGTAGAATAGTTAACCCATAAACATTTGTGTGAAAAATAGAGTGAATATCTTATGAGTTTATGGTTAACATGGTTTGACATGCATTCTCAATTTCGATACGTTGAAATGACAAATTAAAGACATGCTACACATTTCAAAACGCAAGCAATTGATCCATGATCCATGAAGCTTTAAGACTTAACTTGATTTCCATGCCCTGATTATATTGTGTTCTCTAAGCAAATTGTTGGAAGGATTAGGTAGTTGTAGTGTCGGATTTGGGTTGGTTTGCTTGAGGACAAGTAAAGTTCAAGTTTAGGGGTATTTGTTGGGTCATAATTCATTTACATATTTGTTGCCCTAAAATATGGAAATTACTTGTTCTAAAGTCCAATTTAATGTTGATTAATCCAATTTCATTATTTTCTTAATCTTATACTTTTGCTTAAGATTTGTGTTTATTTATAAATATTTATTATGTTTTCTTTATCATGTTAAGAAATGATGGAAGCATGGAAATGAAAAGTCAACTTTAGCATTTTTTCTTACTTCGGTTAGGAGAAACCGAGCTAAACAAGGAAGGAAGGGCTGCAGACTAACCAAACGAAATCTAAATGAGCTAAAATTTTCCAGATCCATTCTAGACATCTCAATGATCATTTCTTATGAATAGTGCAAGAGCTAGATTGGAGTGAAAGACCTTCAAAAAATCAGTCCAAATATCTGAAAAACAAAACTGGAAAACCAGACCTGTAAGGAGTCCAGAAGCATTTCCGGCCCAACCACATGGAAGCAAGCTCTGAAATTTTACCAGAATGATCTACACTCATGGTGGATCATTTGATATGAAGAAGTCGAAGGCCCATTATGAATTCTTGGTGGAGATATATATAATTGAAGGAATAAAGGAGAAGAAAGTGACCAAAAACCATCTCCATCACTTATTATTTTCATGTCTCCCACTCACAATAAAGAGAGTTTAGATGTTCTTCTCTTTTCCTTTAGCCATATTTTTCAACTCTCTTTAATCATTACTTTCACTCATACTCCACCTCCATATTTCCACTATCATATTTCACCTCATTTATTCTACTTTCATTATTACTTTCACTATCATGCTTCTCTTTATCTTCTTTATATAAGCATCATTTCATTACACTCTTGAGAGACCACTCCATATACCACTTCATTAGATCTTTTTCTCTCTATATTCTCTACAATCCACTATCATCTCATCCACAAAACCTCCATCACCACCACCATCAATCCATAACATCTATTACCACCACCACTACCAAAGTCATCATCTTTCCCATCTAGCCATTCTATTTCATATACATAAAGCTTCACCATTTCACAACTTGATCATTTCCACTTCTCATATTCCATCATCAATCTTTGAAGAAGAAGGAGAGGAGTCTAGCATCACTTGAGGAATCATCATCACCATGACAAAACCTCCATGAGTTCATCTACATCATCCTCAATTTGACCATCACTAGTCACTTCTCTATCCATACTTTTTAGTTTGATGTTCATAAATATGTTGGAGCTTATTTATTTGATTATGAGTGAGTAGTTAGTTTGTTGGGGCTAAGGTTGAAAGCCCTAGCCAATCTTGTTTGACTTTAATGTAAATATTATGGTTGATGCATTTTTCTTTAGCACCTTAACATGTTAGTTCAAGAGTTGAATGTTTATGCTTAAACTTAATCAATTTGGGTATGAATATTTGCCATGACATGAGAAATAATTAAGGCTTGATTAACCTTGGTTGTTTGAAGCATGATAGCATATCATATGTGCATGTTAGGGTTGTGAACTACAATCACTTAGAGATAAGCTTGGTTGGTTTGCATAATTTCTTCATCTCCAAGCTTTATGCACTTAGGTATATGCATAGATACCTAACCGGATTGAAATGCATGATTTAAGTAGTTAAGTACTACACCTGAGAGGGGTTGCTTGATATCATCAAAGGAGTATGTCCCTTGGATGCAAGGAGAGAAATTAGTTAATTAAAATGACGTCATTCATTATAGAAGCATCATTGTTTGCAAGAAAGGCTAGAGGTGAAAACCTTAAGTCCTAACTCTCATCCATTTTATTATATCTAATTTATCTTAGGCTATTTTACATTTCAAGTATTCATTTAGCTATTTCCGAATCAAATCATCTCTAAAACTAAAATCAAAACACTACCCCATCTTGCATATAATCACCATGAACTTTGGTTCATTTGTGAGCCCTTGTTTGTAATTTGTACATTTGCATATTCATCTAGCATCCTTTAGGTTTTCCTTAGCTAGAGTGGGTTTTCTAATCCCTTGGGTACGATATCCCCCACTCATAATCCCTACACTATAACTTGGCCCTTATACTTGAGGGTGACTATTTGTCTAACACTTGGCTACTTGTACGTAATTGGGCTTTACGTCAATTATAGGGGTTTAAATCATTCCACTTTGAGAAAATTAGATATAAATCGAAAAATATAAGCTTTTATTGAGAAAATCAATGGATATTTTTCTTTCAATTTACACCCACTCTACATAAGCAAATGTTTTTTCAAGAAATAACACATTTGCTTATGTAGAGTGGGTGTAAATTATTTCTAGAAAAAACGTAGAGAAAAAGAACGCGCTTGCACGCACCTGAGAGAAAAAAGAGCTTCCCCCCCTGTCCGGCAGCGTGCCCCTACGCCGTCGTCGGACGGGCTATTGTCGACTCCACGTGAGTTGGGTGTGAGGTCGGTTTCCTCAACCAACGTCGTTCCGATTGGGGAGATTACAATGGTGGTCAGTGAGGTAAGGGTGAGGAAGACCGTGACTGTTGGCTGGCGAGGGTTCTCTCCTCGATGGCCTAATCGACAGACCAGATTTGAGTTTCCGAAGCGGCTAGGCGTATGGTGCGACGTGGCCGGGGGATATTCGGAGCGCCTGATCTAGGTTGGATCATTAGATCCCGATTTGGGTGGGCGACGAAGATGGCGTCTCTGTGGTTCGACGACGACAGCGTCGCTGCAAGGCTTGGCTTTGATCTGGAAGTATAGGGGCACTAGGCAGATCGGAGATGCCAAATCGTTAATGGCGTTCTGGCAAAGGAGGCGTGGCGGTGCTGTGCAGGTCCCGGCAATAGTGACTGTTGTGGAGATGGGCCAGGCCCGACTGGTAGTTGGTGGGCTTCCTCTTCCTTGGATGTTTGCTTGGGCTTAGGCTCCCTTCGTGGGCCAAGCTTGGGCCAGCTATGTTATTTATGTTTGTTATTTTGTTGCTTGTTTTCTGTTTATAATAAATCACTGCCATAGGTTGGTAGGACGAGATGGGCTTTGTGCCAGTTTATGCACCTGGTGTGCCTTGTCTGTTCTAGGTAGGAGGCGAGTTCCTTGCATTTGCAAATGGTCGCAGTCTCTTAGTGGCAGTAACGTGTCTACTCTAGGTATGCTGTGAGTTCTTTGCTTTGTCAAATGGTCGCTGCCTCCTAGTGGCAGGGTGAAACTTAGTGTCACTGGATGTATTTTCCAGTGGCAACATGATGGGAAAGCTGTGCGTATGGAAATTATGCTATGCTGTAATCGAGTTGCATATCGAGTTATCTTTCTGTTGTGTCACCGCTGTGTGACTTGTGTCAAAGCAAATAGAGTCGTCATTAGAACGATCTTTGCCAGTTGGTGCTTAGTTGAATACAGTTGTTTAGTAGAGACTCATGATATTATTTCTGGAAGTTCTCTAGTTGCGTATTGTAATAAGGGGTTTTGGCTCTATGTCCCCCTTTTGTATTCGACAGTTTCATTAGTCAAGGCTTGAGGGCAGCCGCACCACCCTTTATTAAAAAAAAAAAAAAAAAAAAGCAAATGCTATATGTTTATAATTAATAGTTTTTCTCATTTATTTAATATATTTAATTTGTCCTTCTGATTGTAAAGAGTTAAATTAAGTATTTTCCTTAATCTTAGTGTCGATCGAGGCAGCAAAAACCCACTCATGATTCATCAACATTTCAAAATATAGAGATGAAAGAGCTTATAGTTAGCACCAGACTCCCTTCTATTACTGTACCACAAGATCAATGATAGCATTTCAAATTAAAAAGGAAATCGTAACACAAGTTTAACTTACAAAAAATAGACGAAACTTAAATTGAACTGAAACAAAGTAGCGTAGTCAAGTAAATTATGACATATTCATCAATACATCTTGCCATAAAGATGACATATAGCAATGCACAAACTAGAAAACCGTGTAGACATTATTGTGAGATTGGGAGAAAATCGCTAAAGTACAAGTTGAATTTAAGTGAAGATATCAGTAATAGAGTAAAAGCCTTTAACGCTACCACCATTTGCTCAGGCTTGATACACATTTATGTCTACTCGGTCATGTTGATGTCCACCTTGCCAAGTGAGATTTTTGAAAGATATGCCATATATGAGGGGAAAACATCACCAATGGTCACTGAGTTATGACTTATTCGACACTTAACTCACTCAATTTTACATTCGTCTTTCACTTAATTCACGGTCGTTAATTTTTCCGTTAAAAGCTATTAAAATTGAGGGTATATTTGTCTAAACACTAAAAAAATGTATTTCTAACTTCTTCTTTTTTAAAAAAAAAAAGACAAATTTTTTTTTCAAATTATATTTAAGTTAAAAAAATTATTTTTTATTAGAAATCTCAGAAATTTAAAAAATTGAAAAAAGTCTAATAAATGTAAATTGAGGGTATATTTTTTTTCTAAACACTACAAAAAACATTTCTAACTTTTAAAAAAAAATTCAAATTATATTTAAGTTAAAAAATTATCTTTTATTAGAAATTTCAGAAATTTAAAAAAATGAAAAAAAGTCTAATAGATGTAGTTTTTTTAAGTTAAAAATGATTTTTAAGTGTTTTAACAAATATACCCTTAATTTTAACGGCTTCTAACGGTAGAATTAACAGCAGTGAGTTAAGTGAAAGACGGATGTAAAATTGAGTGAGTTAAGTGATATTGTTGAAAATACATTGAGTTAAGTGTCAAATAAGTCATAACTCAGTGACAATTAGTGATATTTCTCCCCTATATAAGAGTGCTTGTTGCTTGATTTATGCTCCCTGCTAGCAAGTACCATTAATCATCTTACCCCCACATGCAACACCCACAACAAAATATTGTCACAGATAATTTAGTGACCATTGCATGCATAGGTAGGGCAAGATTGATGGTGATGCGAGCTTATCCATGGTGGCACCCACCCCCGCCCATGGGAGGCGGTGATAGTCACCAACTTATATGCACCTCATGTTGGAGTATATTTGCAGATCTTGTACTTTAAACTCGAAGCTACCATACAAGGCGAAATCAACACTATTACAGTATTTGATGTTAATTAACTGATAAAGTAATTTCTTGCTTTGTTTGACACTATACAAGGCGAAGGCTTAGTTTGTCATTGCTTTCGAAACCTGCTTTTAGTCCAAAAGCGCTTCTGGTGGGAACTGAGGCTGTTTGGTAAATCCCAAAATTTGTGCTTTTGAGCAAAAGCTCTTCTTGCCACAACAGAAAATCAAAAGCAGCTCCAGGTAGCTTTCTTGTTTCTGCTTTTGCCGAAACCAAATGAAGGAAGCGGAGGGTTAAATGAAACTTTACAAACTATCGAAATTATCCTTCATGCTTTCGAAAATTTACATCAAATTTCCCATCTAAAATTGATACATGTTCTTCTTCTCATCTCAGCAAGGCTGCACTGTTGCTGCTTCAAGCCTTCGGAATCGGACCAAAGCAAATCAATCGGCCACCCTGCAGTTGCCTTAGCGGTGGCCAAATTGTACCCAAAACGTTAATCATCCTAAATTCAATTATAATTGAAACTAAGTATATCAATACGTAGAGCATGAAGAGGAGATCGACTTTCGTACCTCATGCATTGCTGATGATCGTCGGAGTTGTCGGAAAACACCTAAAATCTACCAGAAAGGCTGGGGCTTCTTGGTTTCGAATCGCCTTTATCAGAGCTCGTCGGTGAAAACCCAAGCCATAGGCTTGGTTGCGAAGGTGATGTTGTCCAAACGCCGATGTCCGACGCCTGGAGATGGCCAAAATTGGAAGTGAGGATCGGTGGCTGTCGAGGATACCAGAGAGGCGTCTACAGTTCTAAAATATTCTGGAGGTTTTTGGGTCATTGATTTGATCTCAGAGCTTATGTAATTGAAAGCAACAGACCAGATTAAATGGTGATTGAAATCTAAGGTCCAGATCGCACCGTCAATATTCTTTTTATTTAAAATGAATTTCCTTATTTCCAAACTTCCGAAATATGAAATAAATAGCTCCGACGACCGAAAAATTTCACCATGGACTCATGGTGTCGCGTACTTTACTATCGGGTTCTCAAATTGAAGATTTAACTTACTGAAATATTTTGAAGTTATTCCTGACACTCTTAATAATTATAGAGAGCGTTATATATATAACAAAAAAAACTTAATTTTTTTTTATTTGGTATGATTACATAATCAAAAAACAAAATTATATATATTTAGTAGCATATCTTAGCATGTATGACTATTTTGGTAATTATCCATCCAAAGCACTTTTGTCTTGTAACTTACTAAACACCTAGAAATTACTTTTGTTCTCACAACACTTTTAAAGAGAGTTTACCAAACACCTCAGCTGCTTCCTCTCACAGCAAGTTCGGAAGCACTTCCTCTCACAGCACAACAATCCTAAACTAAGCCAAAGACCTCTTTGGCTCTTTGCATTCATTATCACCATACAAGGTGAAGTTAATACTATTACTCTTGTGGACGTTTTTGGCGAGAATTAACTGATAAAGTAATACGAGTTTTACATCCAAAATTAATTGATAATAGATGGAGTGGCACAAATTTATATAAACCCATATGCAAGGTTCGTAGTTTCCTATGTGGGATTCATACTCTCAAACACGCCCTCACATGTGTGGTAAATTTTCAAGTCATACACGTAGATAACATATATGTGGTGAGTTGGAGCTTGTGTGGCTACAACGCATAAAAACGGGATAGCCCGCTCTGGTACTATGATAAAATAATATGAGTTTTATATCTAAAACTAATTGGCAATAGATGGAGTGCCTCAAATTCTTATAAACTATTATGCAAAGTCCCTATTTTTCCCCTATGGGATTCATACTCTCAAGTTTCAACATCAAGAACATGGGAATCTGCTGCTTTCTGTGACATGATGTAAAGCGGCAGATTGCCAGTGCTTGCAAATTGCACCAAAGCGAATGTTGACGGTGATCGGTATCACACTTTCTAGAACCAAATTCAGAAGGCCGCTTGGAAGCCATGGCCAACAACTGCCAATGGAAGCTACGGTTAATGGTATTGAATTTTCCATAATGCTTGCTGGCATGGCTAAGGCTAAGACTATTGGACGTTAATTTTTTTCAAAAGAGGGAGAATCTTTGCACTTATGTAATTTTAATTATTCTCAGACTTAGAATTCCCAATAAACTCTAACAAACTTCAACACATATGATTTCTTATCTGTCTAATCCTACTTTTGAATACAATTGATCTAAGAGAGAAGGTACAACTCTATATTTATGTGATATTGAAACGAAACAGTATTTTATATATTGAAAAATCATAAAACTGACAACATAGTTGATATGGCCGAGTTGGTCTAAGGCGCCAGATTAAGGTTCTGGTCCGAAAGGGCGTGGGTTCAAATCCCACTGTCAACAGACTTTTTTTTTTTTTTTCCCCCACTGTTCTTGTAGAGAACTATACTTCGGTGTTATTGGGTGCCCCAAAATGTGGATAAAGTTATTGGGCTTCAAACAGGTTTATAGATAAACTATACTTCGGAATTAATGGGTGCCCCAAAATGTGGATAAAGTTATTGGGCTTCAAACAGTGGATGAAATTAGTTTTTTATTTTTATCCTATTTAACTAGAAAAGATTTTTCTTATTTTCGAGTTGCAAACCATGCATAGAACTTAGACAAATACAGATAAAGCCGTGTAAGATTCTTTGGCTTTTGGTTGCCTTAATGAGCAAGAAATAGAAGTCACTGGACTAAGTCTTTGTCAAGTAGCTGAAAATTAAGAAACTGAAGATGACTAGCTACATTCTAACAAGAAGCGCGTAAGATCGAACCATTTATTTTAAATTTTATAATGTATGATAAAAAAGAATCTATCCCTCTCTCTAACATTTCAGAAATAATTAGAAATACTTTTTTAATTAGTTTTGTGCATTTTGTTTGTCTTTTAACTAGAAATATTTTGGTCAATTACCATTTACAGTTAATCCAAATAGAGTGAAAAAGAATATTTTTAAATTAGACTTGATTATCTAGACTATAGTCTGTAACGAGCTAGAAGATATACCACTTGAATTGTAGAGCCGGTCGGGTGCCTACTTTTTCTTTCTTTCTTTCTTGTATACAGATTTGGTAAAAATGGGGATGCCCAATTGTAGTAACCAGGCAAGGGTGAACACCCATCTCGCATAAATGCGATATTGAGTTATTGACCACTCATCATATCTGTTTTTCTGCCTGAAGGATCATTGACCGGGTACATAAATTCTCTCTACTTTTTATTCAAGATAGGAACAATAAGATATGATCGTATTTTTGTTCAAAAATACACAGAAATCTTCAGCAAGTGACATTGATGTAGTGATCCTAATATAAGATTTTCAAGCGAATGTACTGTAGTTAATTATACGATGTATAAGTTTTCAACTTTTCAAACGCACTTGAATAATATGATCGAGGCTTAACCATAGTTTAATATGGAGAAACATCAATAAAAACATAGAAAAGCTTCCGCTTGTTGTTTCTAATTGGCCCCGGTGCAGGTAGTTGATTAATGTCTAAATTGTTTAGAATTATGCTCTTCTTGACGCTAGCCTCTTCAATGCTAATCCTATTACGCTAATATTCTAATAACAAACATTTTTCTAAATTATTCGCTGAGAATGATTCAAAGATTAACCAGACTACCTATAGATGCATGTGTCATCATCAGTTTTTTTTTTTTTTTTTAAGAAAAATATGTTTGCTAAGTATAATCGCGGTCCATGATTTCATGTATTCAGACTTTGAAGATACTCAACAACTGCTGCATTACTTTGTCATAATTATTCTTTATAAAGTATGAGTATGTAACAAGAAAAAAGAGAGGGAAAAAAAAGAACATTATGAAAAAGAACGAATAGGTTTCATGAAGAACAACGTAGCGATCAAACACAATTATTACTTTGTAATTATATGTTGGCAGGAGTAGGAGAGATTGCTATATTTGGAATAAAGGAGCTAGTCAGATCGGAATACTATCTCATATCTTCCTTTATGGGTAGGTGAAGGAGTTTATTGCTTATTATCTTAACACTGGATCGACGCAACAACAGTTGATGTTGCCATCCATGCAAGCACCATTGATGCTTTCCTTAAATCTGCGAATGCAAGCTTCAACACACGTCTGTTTTGAGTTTTGAGCAGTATGTTCATTACGTGAATACGATATTTATCCGAGCATTTTGCTTCAGCATCTCCTCGAAGTGCACCTAATCTCGATCACCAAAAAATTAATTAACAAACTAATTAATGCCAAATTAGGGCGGAGAAATTAGTTTTAGACTTTTAGTATACAAAGAAGCCCTTCTACTACAAGAGCTTAGCAGTTCTAACAAGCAGTAAATCTCGATCAACCATGCATTGGCATTTTTCTTCACATGCATGGTATTTTTAATAAAGGATTAAGTAAAATTAGCCCACAACATCAATTGTTGTTTTGAAGGACAAGGTGCTTAGTCAGTCAGTCGCAACTGTGAAAGGGTGACCATCAATTCTAGCTAGTGCACCATTACCCCATATATTGTATTGAAATTGAAGCAAATTGAAGTCAACAACTGAAAGATGGGACATAAAAAATATATGGTTAAATACTGCTTACTCTATATACTTATAAGGTTTCATTTCAGTCTCTGACCTTCAAATTTCACTTAAAAAGTCCATGAACTCTTAATTTCCTACCAATTGGTTCTTGCCATCAAACATCCGTCAAAACTCCGTTATCTTCCTCTAAAAAGTCTATTATACCCTCAATTACTTATAAAAAAAAAATGTTATCTTCCTTTTTTATTTCTTTCTTTCTTTTTACCTCTTTTTCTTTCCGTTCTCTCGCCTCCTTCTGTTCATCTCCTCACCAAGATGGTTCCAATCCACGGACCTTCAAGAGATGAAATGGAAAAAAGAAATAAAAGAGAGAGAGAAAAATAAATTTAAAAAAAAAAGGTAAGTGAGGGCATAATAGATATTTTTGGCAACTTCAACAGAAAATTTGGACGGCTTGGACCAATTAGAAGGAAATTGAGAGTTCATAAACTTTTTAGGTGAAATTTGAAGGTTAGAGACTGAAACGATGAAAGTCATGAAACCCTATTAAGTATATGGAGTAAATAGTATTTAATCCAAAAATATATTTACCATTCATGAAAATTAATCAAGAGTACTAAAACTGCTACCAGCGAGGGAACTAAGACTGAGACTTCATCCTTGTCTGAATAATGAGAAACTTTCATCTAAGGTGCCTCTTATATAGACATGCAAATTCTAAGCTCTGGTTTTCAGGCGGCATCATATATTGGATAAGAACACAAGTCTGGCATGCCTGCTAAACTCTACAACCTATGCAAAATATGTCTCAGACTCTCAGGAACATAGGACTTTTTTCTTCTTCTTGATTTTTTTTTTTTTTTTTGGTCTGGAGGAATATAAGTGTAAGAATTTACGATGTCTACAATCGTCTACAAAATCCATGCAATGGTAAGGATTTTCATGATCTTCACGTGTATTACATACTGGACTACTTGGTCTTAATGCTTATCATGTGATTAATCTGGTAAAACAATCCAAACTTACGCGAAATTAAATTATATCACCAGCTACAGTATTTTTCTTTTTGTTGAGAGAATTAACTGTATATAGTATTATATAAACAGTTTACTATATAAACAGAATATTTATGTACACATATATACACACGTACGGTCGTGGACAAAAACTTCCCACAATTTTCCCATATATAAGATTCCATATTTATAATATTATTAAGAAAAGAGAGCTTGCTCTCCATACTTAATTTTTTTACCAATTTACCTTTTATATATTAAAATACTTTGAATAAGAAATAATCAATAGGGATAATAAAGTCAATTAACAAAATAAAAAATATAAACAAAAATAAAATTAAATGTAGTGGAAAGTGTAAACGTGGGGGTGGAAACTCCCACTATTTTTAACTACCTCCCCACACACTCTTGAAAAAAAACAAACCAAAAAAAAAAAAAAAAAACAATCTTCCTACACAATGTGTAGGCCAATGCTAGTATAATTATGGGCTAAATACAGATTACTACCATGTAGTTTGGGTCCAAAATCAATTCAGTCACTGAGCTTCTAATTTCATCAAAAACACTCATGCACTTTTAATTTTGACCTAACAGATCCAATTTGTTAGTTTTCCGACAATTGAGTTATTTAACTTGTTAATGTAGCTCATATATAGCCTATATTTTATGATGTGGTGTCTGCAGGTCACCTCTAGTCAATTTAAAAGTGAGTCTTACTATTAAAAATAAATAGTTTTTCAACAACTAATCTAATTATAACTTGAACCCATAACAGAATATTAACGAATTTGACCTATTAAATCAAAATTGAAAGTGCAATGGTATTTTTGATGAAATTAGAAATCCAGGGATTGAATTGATTTTGGACCTAAACCACACGGTAGTAACCAGTATTTTGCCCTATAATTATATATTATCACTTTATTTGTCAAACTAAAATTGATTTATGAGCAAAAAGCCATAATATATATGTATTTAGTATCAGGAACAATTGAGCCAATATTCTTCTTTGTTCAGTTGAAAATAAACAGAGCGTACCACACACACACACACACAAAATCTAATCGATCAATAAGCAACCACACAAGCTACGGGTCTCATTGTGAACTTCATTTATTTTTGTTACACAAATAATCTCTATATATATATATATGACTTAATTTGATTTAAGTCCAAAATTCATTCTATAGTTACGTACACACAAATGAATCATGTAAAAAATTAGCCAAATTAAAAAATGCTTAACCATTTGATTAGCACGATGTTTATTTTAATTTTATCTAAAGGATTACATTTGTTTACATAATTTAGATGACCAAATAATTATGGATTTGGTTGATTTTTTATAGACACAATTTTTGTATAGTAATTTAAAGAATCAACGGTTAAAATCATCGAATTAGATCATATACTAATATAAAATAATTCTCAAATTTTTAAAGTAAGAAGGTGTGCATATACACACTTATTTTATGAAACTACTCCTTTCTTACCTTATTTATATATGAAGAGGAAAATAGCGAGTACAATGCAAACCTATTCTGATTTACACCGGTGAACTGCCGTGTCGTAGGTAGCAATAGCAGTCATGGTCAGCCAATTGCAGATTTGACTATATGACATGCTATCATCGACTTTGTTGCCGGCCAATCGATAATATATCTATATTACTAAACATGATAGGAACAAAATATTATACGATTTTCTTTGTTTCTATTTCTATTCAAATAAGAAAATGTACATAATGAAATCTTCAATATGAGTCAATGCATGATGCTGTGAATCAATTTCAACATTACGAAGTTAACGTACCATAAAATTAATCATGCATATGTATTAAGTATCGAGACAACTCATGATTCATTGTTCGAGATTAGTTTAACATGGATGAAGTTTTAACAAAAACTTAGAAGTTAGAAAGTAGTACTAAATTATTATCTAAATTATATGGAGAGGGTGATGGTCAAAATTTTCTTTTGACGTATATTATAAGTTATCATATTATCAAAACATGTAAGTCTCAGTTTTTAGCCAACTTATTTATAAAAATTAGATTTATTCGTGTACAACTGTGCATGTGGTATAGCCGTATAGAAGAAAATTTTCTTACCACTTTGGGTCACAATTTTTTCTATACTCCTAGCTCTTCCTTTAGTTAGTTGGCTTCCATTTTTTTTTTTGGGACAATCGATAGAGTAATTAGTTGAAAAGATGTAGATGGTTTGTCATGTACTCTTTTTTCTCCATGAAGAAAAGCATAAGTAGGTAAAAGAGTAAAAACTATATATGCAGAAGAAGTACATCTATCATTACATATTTACATAAACTGAAATCTATTATTGATTTATTGTCAATTATATGTACGTCGATGGAAAGCGTAACTGTATATGAGACACAATTATTAGAATCAAATGAATAAATCGATCACGAATACGGTTGCTGCTAACAACATACATAGGAGTAGGAGCTGGCATCTTTGACATCATCAAAATTTTTGGTAGAACCAAAAATATCTGGTAAAGAATACTTTTTGTTGTTCTTTATCAAAAGCATGAGGGGCAAATAACATCTTATATACTTGTATTCTTTAAATTCGTTCATGCATGAGATTGACTGGTCGGACAAGTCTATTGACCAAGTTAACAACCTAATAAACCTAATTAGCTAGACCACTTAATTAATATCATTCTTGTTTTATGCATGCTTATATGATAGAAGGAATTTCATGATCTTCATGAGTAAATGTTTTTTTTTTTTTTTTTTTTTTTTTTAAGAACCGATTCGGCTGCTCAGAAGGCTTAATTTATAAAACCGCAAAATGCTTTTCTTAATCAAGTTTAATGATTTGTTTAAACATTATCATGTGATTAATTTGGTAAATCCACCTAATCCAAACTCTAATTATTTAGAAGCTTTTCATTTCTTATAAATACAGTATATACATACTTGCACACGAAACATAATTATATATATACACAGTTGTCGGCAAAAGCTTCCCACAATTCTGTCTCTTATTGTGCTTTGTCGATCATGGCATGGTATCCAAGTTGAGAGAGATAAATTGAACAAGTATGGACGCCCCCTATGGCCCTATATTATAAGTTATGTTTCAAACTCGCTCAGACTTGGAACTTGGAAGGTACTCAAAATTAAAGACTATGATATAATATAATTGCTTCTCTCTCTAGCTGTATTTATTAAACCCTAAATAGGAGTAAATATGGCATGGACAAGTAAATGATGAGGGTGAGAGCCAACCATATGAATCATAAATGAAGCTTTTGCAGGGCTTTAGAGAAATCAGAGTAATTTTGTTTGGAAAAGGAGATAGCAGGCATCTAACAAACGCTACAGTTTTCAATGAAACAATAAAGAGGTATGGTATGATTCAAGCTACAGTTTACGTAAATTATACTCCTGGACGAGTCACCAGTATTGTCTCTCATTCCACACCACATCTTCCTAGTTTCGTTTTCAATTGGAGGAGAAAAAATAGTGATAATACGTGAAAAATGACATAACGCGACATATTATCTATTATATTATTCAATTTAGAATTTAGAATTGAAAGAAAGTGATCGAGCTAATCTAGAATTTGAAATTACAAGCATGTGACTGTTGAACCCTAAATATCCCGGTCGTTGATGTTGTGAAAAGTAAAAAAAAAAAAAATATAAAAAAATTGTCCAAGGCAAATGATGCAAGTCCTTGAGCACATTGATGTATATTACGTTTTCTTTCTGAATAATTAATAAGAATGCGGGAAAACTAAATTTGTTGAATCATGCCTTTAATCGTGTAGGATTTACCTTTAGGTAAAGTAGTGTAGGCAAACTAATTACCACATAATAATGTAGGTGATTAAACTTGCTAGCTAATTACTTCAGATAAAACTATTACCTAATTATAAACCCTTAAAAGTAAGCAATTGATAATTTTTATTTCTGGTTTGATTAATATTCAATGCTAGATACAAGGTTGGCCAAATATATGTTTCCATTGGATTCACAGTGTAGTTACGTTTCATGCATTAATGCAATTCATTGGAATTTACTTGTTCCTAATTCAAAGTTGCATCTCAGTTTTATCACAAAGCATCGATACATGTAGTAAAAAGATAACTCAGAATCTGGTAACTCTTCCTTTTGTTTAATAAGAATATGGTAAACTCAATTTGGTCATTCTCACCTTTAATAGTGTAGAATTTATCTTTAAGACTTTCCAAATGGTGCCTCTACTACAAGTATATACAAAAGCCAACCCACTCCCGATCCTGCTGCTCATGTTGAACAAATTAGCTGTGTGTGTGTGTCTATATATATATATATATATAGGGCCCTTCTAGTGAGGGATCTCTTTTTTTGGTCTTTTATAGGGATATGCATTATACCAATTTTTCGATCATATTTTCACATCTAACCGTTCAGTTTTTATGTCCTAATGTATAGATCACCTCTGCAAATTTTCAGCCAAATTGGTGATCGTTAAGGCATACAAAACTGCAATTTACCATTATAAACACGAACGGTTTCGGTTCGACAGATTCGGTCCGTTCGTGTAACTTACAGTTTTGGATGCCTTAACGATCACCAATTTGGCTGAAAATTTACAGAAGTGATCTATACATTAGGACCTAAAAGCTGAACGGTTAAGATGTGAAAATATGATCTAAAAGTTGGTCTAATGCCTATCCCTATAAAAGACAAAAAAAAAGATCCTCAGTGGAAGCCCTATATATATATATATATATATATATAGATAGATAGAGATTATATATATATATATATAGATAGATAGAGAGACTAAAATTAATCCCTACCTTGCTAAAAGTGCACACTACTACTACACACCACCGAAAGATGCCGGAAGCGGTGGTGATAATAGTCGGGGCCGGCCCGTCCGGCCTCGCCGTGGCTGGCTGTCTCAGCCGGCTCGAAATCCCATACCTTCTTCTCGAAAGAGAGGACTGTTTTGCTTCTCTTTGGAAGAAGTACTCCTACGACCGTCTCCACCTTCACCTTCAGAAGCATTTCTGTGAGCTCCCCCACATGTCATTCCCGTCCTCTTGTCCCACGTATCTACCCAAAAAACAGTTCATTCAGTACTTGGATGACTACGTTGCGCATTTCAAGATCAGTCCCATGTACCAGAGAAATGTGGAGTCTGCAAGTTATGATCAGGGTTCTGAGAGATGGGTTGTGAAGACGATGAACAATGATGAGAGCCGTGGTGGTGAGGTGGAGGAGGAATTTTTGGGAAGGTTTTTGGTAGTGGCTACTGGTGAAGCAACAAATCCATATGTGCCAGAGATTGAAGGGTTGAGTAATTTTGATGGGGAGGTTCTTCACTCGACCCGATTCAAATCCGGGGTTGAGTTCAAGAACAAGAATGTTTTGGTTGTCGGCTCTGGGAATTCCGGCATGGAAATTGCTTTGGATCTGGCAAACCATGGTGCAAAGACTTCAATCATTGTTCGAAGCCCGGTAAATAGTCAAATCTGACTTGCCTTCATTTACCATGTATGATATTTTGTGGTTAAATATACTATTTAGCTTTACATTAAATGAAATGATGTGATATGCAGGTTCATTTTTTGTCAAGAAGGATGGTTTACTTGGCCTTGGTTTTGTTGAGATATCTTTCATTGAGCAAAGTGGATTCTTTGATGGTTTTGCTTAGCAAGCTGGTTTATGGAGACCTGACCAAGTATGGGATAGCCAGGCCAAAAGAGGGCCCTTTCTTTATGAAGATCAAGTACGGCAAGTATCCGGCCATTGATGTCGGCACCTGTAGTAAGATCAAGTCCGGCGCTATTCAGGTAAACAAAACTTGATTGATCCTCTGCTTCATACGTCATCTGTCTGTTTTATTGTCGTTTTTCTGTTTTTTTGTTTCGAGTTTGTATTAACAAGACAATTAAATAGAAGTCTTAAAACAACGACTGCAATGCTTTTTTATCCATGCAGGTTTTACCCGCAGAAATAGGCAGCATAAGAGGAAACGATGTGGAACTCAAAAATGGGGTCTCATACCAGTTTGAGTCCATCGTTTTCTGCACCGGATTCAAGAGATCAACAAGTTTGTGGCTCAAGGTGATTATACTAATCAATTACAATAAACAAAGTGCACTTGTTTTTTGGCCTCATATGGATTTATTTATTTCGACTAGGGGGATGATTATCTTTTGAAAGAAGATGGGATTCCAAGACCAAGTTTTCCAAACCATTGGAAAGGACAGAAGGGTTTGTATTGTGTGGGACTATCAAGAAGAGGATTATACGGATCTAGGGAGGATGCTCAAAACATAGCCAATGATATCAAGTCGTCTCTGTAATTTTCAAAACCAAGACAAAGTCAAGGTCAAAGTCATAGCTACCTTCAATATATTTCTCTTCTTTTTCTAATGTTCTGTGGGGGTATGTATAAAAAATAAGATGAATGTTAATTTCTACAAAATCAAAGAATGAATAGCTTTTAACTATTTTGTTACAGTAGCAATTACAACAAGGATCTCCAGGCTGACTGGAGCAACTTATGGATACAAAATTACAATTTATGCTACCTCAAGAACAGATGGGAAAATTGTTACATTCAGCTCTAAGAAAGCTCAACAATCAATAATAAGAATAATGCTAATAATAGAAGAGAATAATATAGGCCCCAAACTTATAACTATCTTCCTACTGATGGCTTCGCTTGCATTGGGAAAAATCTGGTTTACCAAGGAGATATTAAGCCCAAATAAGTCCATCAAAGCCAATTTCCAGATTTGAAACCGGACTGTCACCCAAATCCTCCTGGTCAGCTTGGCCGTCCACACCTGAATCTACATAGGGCTCCAACAAATCGGAAGATCTTTCAGCTGGAATCCCGTAATCTTTGAGAATGGTGGTTGAAGAAGCTAGTGCAGCTTCTCTTTCTAGAACTGCTATGTAGTTGTCTTCAAATTCAAAGACCAAGTACTTGTGCCTGCATGCTGATTGAAAGCAAAGCCCCAACCATTAGAATCAGAGTGGGATAAATTGAACAGTAGATACTTAAAAAAGGGTGTTACTACTTACAATCTACAAGGTGCGCTAAATGACGAATATTCTTTATTCGCGTTCCATTTAACTTCAAAACCTGAAATTAGATTTTTGTTAGAGTGAACGCATATGGTTGGCTGATTTGTACATGGTAATAGAAAACTTGCCTGTTGATTGCTCATATCTTCATACCCTATATTTACTTCATTTGCTAAGACCTATCAAAGAGAAAGACTCAAAGGATGAGAAAATATAAACTCAACTGAAGAAAATTGCATCAAAGAGAAAAATGTATAGATAGAGTAACGTAAAGGAATACTTCTCCTAAAATCTTATCAAAAGAAGAAAAGAGAAGGGAAAGAAAATTCTCCTAGACAGGGGAGGCCCAGATGGGACAATAACAAGGACATTAGACATTAGCTTTGATCAACTCTGAAGCAAAAACCCAACATTAGTTCAAAAATTCTATGCAGCTAACCTGTGATAGGATTACAATCTGTTCCCCTTTGAATCTAGCCAAAGAGTAGCGTGCCTTTGCCAAAAGTTTCAACTGACCAGAAAAGAAACCAAAAGTAATCAATTTTGAAACCATAAACATGCATCTGGTGAGAGAAATTAAAAAGTTAAACAGAGATTTTGTCATCAAGAGTGTTCTCCGCAGGTCGTAACTTACTCCTATAGAGTCGTCACACTCCTCACTGCCAAAAGAACATAAGAAATGGTTAGTTTGAAATTATCACAAGAAATTCTTTACAGCAAAAGAAATAAATAAATAAAAATAGCATGTTTCTGAGTTTCAAAGACGCGTGTGACATACTCTATTAATGGTTCTGAGAGTGGGGTAAACACCAAACCAGCAATTATTAAGTAAGAGGGCTGTCCTCCATCAATATGATAAGGAACCTTGTTGGGGAAAAAGATATCAAAATAATTAGCATGAAGATAGTAAATAAGACTGTGGGACTGACATTCTATAACTTTATGGGAAAAGGAGCCAAATTTCTATTAACTTACCAAATGCACTCGTGGGTTCAACTCTGCTTTGACTTTCATGAATTCTCCGGCTCTAATGATACCAAGATCTGCAACATCACCTGCAAATCTGTATAGAATATAGCTTATAAATGTGCCTATAAACGAACAAACTAAAACATGGATGCATACTCTACAGTAAGGAATCAAGATGAAGAACATGACTTGTGAGAGATGGGGTAAGGCAAATGTGGAAGAACATGACTTCCTGATAAATGTAAATAACTTGCAACAAATAATCTAAAGAAAACATCAGAGGCTAATGATTCCTAGCAATTGGGATCAAAGTAGTGACAAAGTCGAAGAAACATTTAGGGAAGGCGGGGCATGTTTTGGTTTGTATGGGTCGAAAGAAACAGGGGGGTTGAAGCATTCTGTTGCCATCACATGTTGGGAGTTGGCTTTCTGAGAGGTCTAATCAGACCCACTTGCTTCTTTTCTACTGTTGGACTTCATTTTTACTTTATATTTATATTCTTCAGTTTATACAGTTTGCATACATGGGTCTGCCATTAGGCCTATTTACTTCTCTTTCATTTATATAAAATATAAGGTAGAGCCACGCTCCACTGGAGGCAGTACAATGCCAAAGCATTTTTTTGGTCTGGCATAACTGTAGGAGTTAGGAGCTAAACAACAGACCAAATATCATTACTGAAACAAACAGAAAGATTTCACCAAAAAAAAAGAAAAAAGAAACAAACAGAAAGCATATGAAAACAAAATGCCTTTTTAAACATAAATTCTTTTCATAGAACCAGGCCCTTACTTCTGGCTAATAAGGTAGCGGAATGCAATGCGCTCGTTTGATCGAAATGGTACTGTTCCTTCACACCCTACATGCACATCATCGAAGCTTACAATCACGTCCCCCTGGAAAAGCACAGATTCCATTAGAGTTCTTAACAAATTTTCAAAAGTAAATATGTGTCAAATTCCAAGAATGTTCTAGTGAAAACGTGAGGACAGATAGTAGTAGTCAATTTGTAAAGCATACCAAAATTGACTATGGAGAGAACATTTGCAAATTAACTCTTCACTTATGATGAGCTTTTGCCTCTCCAAAATTAGCTCAGGAGCCTTTCCTTACAACACATGCTATTGCTGTCAATCTATTTCCAATTCTATTAGTTCCCACTTCACATTTTTGCTCTCCTATTTTCATTTTCATCACATAATATACTAACAACAAATGATTTCATAAGCTGATTGACTGAGAAGCACTGAAAAGTTGCTTAAAAGTTTCTGTTCATGGCTGTTTAACAAGTATGCAACTCAAGTAAAGAAACTGCTCAAGATTCAAACAGCCAAAATACCTCCTTTAGTACATTATGTGCATCACAAGTGGGTTCTACTCTTCGCACCAGTACACCCTGCACAAGCCAGATGAGATGGGGTAAATGCCTAAGATAATTAACTAATTAACAGATACAAAGTTATCGTTCTACAAAACCTAAACATGGCCCGAATATTATATTCTTAAATAGTAAATTACTTCATACTTTGCATGGTCCTCATGAACCTTTAATCAAAGTCTTTAATATTTTGTAGTTCACAAAATTATTTAAAAACATTTTCACTGCCTCTTCATGTTCAGCTGCAGTTACTCTGCTTATCAAAGACAGAAGTGAAAAGTTCAACTAGATGACAATTTTATATGTATAACAAATGTTTATTATTACACTAGCTGATCCAAGAAACTTTTAAATAAACAAAGGGACATACCTCAATAGACTCTACTTTTAAGCATGCTCGCAATGCAGGATTCTCCAACTTTTGCAACATAACACCAAGGCAAGGGAAACCTGGACGTCAAAGTGTGACAAATGATTGGGTTAAGTCCGCATGAGTTGGCAAGATCTAGATAAGTCTTAGGTTCTAATCACAATAACCACATTGCGGTGCAACTAATTAAATTAGATATAGCGGTAACACTGTATGCCACCAAAGAAGGCAGCAAGTATTATACATTTCTGACAGAGTGAAAATGTATCCACGATCAATTTTTACTCTAGTTACATATATATTAACACCTTGTTTAGGTCTGTAGCTTGTGACATATCTCTAACCTTAAACAAACTAGATCATGGTTTGAGAATAAAGAGAACCCATTATATTCAGGCCAAACAATAGTTCTGCTTTTTTGATGCTTGATGCACCGAGCATAGATGAGCAGAGGAAGATGTTGTCAAAACCAATGCACATACACAGCATAAATCCAACAGAATACAAAGTCCATGAACCGAATAATTTCGCTTCACACAGATGAAAGTTAAGAACAGTCCTCACCTGTGTACTTCCCGTTCCTCTCATAATCATTCAAAAAGTGAGAGACAACTGTAGTAGGAATCACATATCCAATATTCTCGGCCTCTTCAGATCTGTAGACCTAAAAGAAGTGTGTTAAAAAGAAGAGATAATTTTTCATGACACAGAATTTTCTTGTATAGCCAAAAAAGTAAGACCCAACTGGAAAACAAATTTTAACAGCAAGCCAGCAAATTTACCTGAAATGCCACACCAATGCACTCTCCTTGGTCATTGAATGCAGGACCACCACTATTACCTACAATCCAGCAAATAGACACAGAAGTCTATGAGAAAGATACAAATAGTCTGTAAAATAAGGATCTTAATCTTCAGGCAGCCAAGTGACTTCCCAAAGAACAGAGAGTTCAATTGTAAATTTGAGTTATACACTGACCAGGATTTATTGCTGCATCAATCTGAATGCCCAACAAATCAGATGACCCATGAGCATATGACGTAACCTGAAGATATAAACTGTAAGAAACTTGGTGCCTTATATATCTGTAACACAGCTTTGAGAGATGGCATAATTAACATCAAACTGATTATCAGACCTAAAGTACTATCAGCAAGCAAAATATCATACAAGTTCAGTCAGGTAGGGAAAACCAAACCTCTATACGCGATACAACCCCCTTCGTTACTGAAATGGTATCTCCTCCAAGGGGATATCCTACAACAGTCACTGCTTCCTGATAATTGTAAAAGCCCGATGAATAGAACTTTAGAGGTTCATCCAAGTGATGGTAGAGCAAGAATGTAGAAAATATGACACTTAAATCTAAACCTTCAAACAAAAACCTCAACTTCTGCAGTTTCTGAATAGCCAAGCTACACTAGCTTGGTACAAGTGATAATAAAATGGATGACATCAGTATCAGTTAGATCGTGTAATACTATATCTGAGATTTAATCCAGGTGGATGGTCAGTTCACGCTAATATCAACAACTGGAGATAAAATGGTCACACATGCATTCTAAAATTGTTAAGTATGAGACAGAAAGTTAGTTTCTTTTGACACAATTTTAGCAGTCACAGTTGCTACCTCCATAATAAGTCTAATTTTGTTTTGTTAAAGATACCTGACAATAAATTCTTGTCAATATATATATATATATATATATATATAAACTTATGAAGTTCATGTATTCATATTAGTTAGTTCATGGGCTATTGCAAAATGAACTAACCAAATTGCCACAAGCACTGAATAATACCGTACAAGACCATTACAAAGGGAAATGGGTCTAAACCTGAAGATGTGGCAAGCTTCCGAAATGGAGCGGCTCTGCTCCTTTCCAAAATTCCTCACTTTCTACTGTAAGTAAGGCTATATCACAATCAACACCTTTGGCCAAAACCTGCAAGTTAAGTCACTAACAGTAAAGCTACATCACAATCCCCTCTACTGATAATAGGCTGTGGCATCTTAATTATCTCCAAGATATTAAGAAACACTATGTTAATTTTATGAGGATCAAATACCTTAGCCACGTATTTGGTATCATCTCCCCTTCTCTTCACTTTAACCTGCAATAATTAAGAAAAGGAATGATCATAAGTTGAAAACAATGATAAATGAGTGCATTTTGCACTCTTGTACAGAATATGAATAGTCCTTGTATCCTTCATGATACATCACTTTCCCTGCAGGTCATATTTTCTACACGCTAGACAGATGATATGATTGAAATTTTTGATTATGAGAACCTAAACCCTTAATAAATATCATTTAAGATGCAAAGTTTAGCAAATGTGTATGTCATCTAAAGGCAAAGTTGATATACATGCAACTAGAAGGTTAAGCTCTTCAGTAAACAGAACAATTTTCACCATTTCACATTTCTAAGGGTAATTGTACCTATTTTACTAACTATACACAATTTCAGACAATTAAGTACCTGAGTATAATGTTCAACACAATGGGCATTTGTCAAGAGTTTACCATCACCAATCATAAAAGCACTGCATCAAAAGATTCAGATGAGAAGTTCTTAAAAACACACACATGATAGGGACATGGAAGACAGGAGAAGAGTTCGAAACTTGCCTGCCTGTACTTGTGAATTGTCTTTGCTTTTGCCAAGGAAGGGAATAGTCAGGAGCGGTATGGGTGCAGTACACCTAAGGATGCATTGAAACAACCATTAGCTACCAACCAAGTGCAAAATAGATACTGCAAATTTTGAGATTGACGTGATGATACGATTAACATTTTTTTAACCGAATCAGCATCTAAGTGAACAGACATGCACCAGTAAACTCCAATATGAATATAAACCACACCAAACATCAATTTACCAAGAAAGAACAAAGTTAGAGAAAGATACAATGTCTGGCTTCAACACTCGGCAAGATGTACAAAATTATATAACCAGACCTGAAACAAGGATAACAGCATTTACCTTAACGACGGCATTGAGAAAATCAGCATCCTGAAGATTTCTCGCTTCAACCTGAATCAAGTTCAACCACCTCATCAACACAAATAACTCAAAAATCAAAGGTTAAACAGCGAACATTTCTTTTAAACTTGTCCGTCAATAGCGGAAACAGTCAATAACACAAACTAATCCTAAAACTGAATCCTGAAAAGGAATCTAGCATAGAGAAAACCATACCTGCTTCTCCTTTTGATCAACTACAGACTCTTTCTTCTCTTTTCTCTGCGTTCCAAATGGCTTATAAGCCGCAGGCTGGGCCTTCCCCTTCTTCCCTCTACCACTACCACTCCTGATGTCACCATTTCCGATAAGCTTCTTAGCAACACCTTCTTTCTGCATTTCCGAAACCAATACTCTCGTAAATCACCCAATCCTAAAACAATTCACACTGACACAGAAACTAGGGTTTATATTTTTACCTCCGACGGTGATTTATCGCCTTTCCGTGAATTCGAACCTCTGTTACTGCGGCAAACCGGTTTAAGAGTGTGGCAGCTACTACTTGACCACAGCGACGCGGAGAAGCAAGGTTGGGCGGCGGAACGGAATTTAACGGTGGACGTGAGCACGGAGAAGAAGTAGCAGTTACCGACCGCAACGGCCATTTGAAAATTGAGAGCTCAGTAGCGGAACGGGTCCGGGAGAACGAAGTTTCTGTCTGCGTTTCCTTATCCGTAAATAATCTAACGTCTGGGTTTTCTCTGATTTTTATTTTTTTTATTTTTTTTGGCGCCTATGGGTGTGTACTTCGAATGGGTGCCCGTTGGACTTTGGGCTGAAAAGGGTGTGTGGGCCGGTATTGGGCTTTTTCAATTCTAGGGTTAACACGTGTCGGCTTCTGAACTGTCTGGTTTGGTGGGTGGGGACCGTGGCAGGAAAAGTGATGGAAATAGAACGCGCTTATGTTGCCGGGTAGGAGCCGACGGCGTTAATGCCCCGAGATGCTTAGGAAGGCGTTTGGACGTGTCGTTGTCACTGTCTTAATTGCTCCTGTCTGTTTGTGTCAAGTCTAGAATGATCGAACTCCACCCTTACCCCATAAACAATTGATGTTATGGTTTTTATTTTTTTATTATTATTATTATTAAAGAAATCAGTAACGAAAACTCGTACCATGATTATTACCGAATATGTCAAAATTAAAAGTTGAAAGAGCCAAGAAATGGAGCTCATTCCTTTAAATACAGCGCTCATGACTATCGTAGTCAAGCAAAGTAACATATTCACTATAAAGTTTGCTCCACGCAAACATGTCTGAAGGAAATCAAATCAAATCTTTTAGCGGTGTCTTTAATAATGGTTCAAAGTCTCTCCGAGAACCGGGATATAAGAATTGTTGATAGAGTCAATAACAAGTTTGGAATCTCCCTCAATAATGATTTTAGAGCGGTTGTTCTCCAAAGCATGAACCAGACGTCTTTGACTGCATTGCATTCTACAATTGGAACACCTAAATGACCTACCTTTCTGGAACTCACAGTGATAGGAGCAGCAAGAGCATCTCTAATAATAAAACCAACAGCATCTTCTTTCTTAACAATCGAACCATCAAAGTTATGTATGGGAAGTGATCTCCCCCCTCCTCCTCCTCCTCCTCGAACTTCGTAGGATCATGTAATGGTTGCATTGGCTTATTCATGAAAAGTATAATAGGATCATCACCCTCTACGCTTTTAAAATTGATCCTCTTAGTTTTATATATTGAAGTAAATACTAACTTATTTGATTGTGAAGCTCGGGTTAAAGATTGATTCACCGTCCAACTTTTATCAAAAGGTTATTGGAAGTGACATGCATATCGTGGTGGCATGTGTACATTCTATAGTTTTGTTCGGGTTTCGTGTTTAGGTTTTTGGTTAGTTGAAATTTCTATTCCATTGAATTAAGGTTTTGGGATATTGGTCTTAATGTCGTGGATTATTATGGTGTTATTTTGAGGGATTATCTATTGTATTCTTATTATTAATATGTTGGTGAGTCGTTTTTGCACTTGATCTTACTGTTTTGAGATATAATATGAAAGAAATAGTAAAGTTCATCTTAATGTTGGGTACGTGAACATATCGTAACTCTTAGAATCAATGGTTTTGTCACTGGCCCATAGATTGTGGTTAGAGTGCCGTTGGTTTCATATTAAGAAATTTCGTATTCTATTTTACTTATGATAGTTTCAATCACTTAAAGAATAACTTTTTTGTTCTTGAAAAAAATAACATTAACACAACTTACCAGAAATGACCCAACATGAATGGACTACAATACTAAAAACTAAAAACCAGCGGATCCAAATTTATTATTGATGTTGCCCCCCTTGTACTCCACATCGGTGTTTCAGTCCAATGATTTGTTACCACCTAAAACAAACCATACAACACATCGAAGCAACCCTGTCCCTAATTACCCAAGCTCCCTGCTCCCTTAACCCTCTTCATGCACATAAATCCAAACCCCCCTTCCCGCACCATGATTCCCTACGCCGCAGCTCCTCCTCCACACCCGCGGGCCCCATCCCAACCAACGGCACCGATAGCCACACGACAAATCTCAGGCATCGGAGTTATCGCAAAAAGTAGCGAAAACATCGCCACCAGGCGCCAGTACAACCCCTACTGCTACGTACCACCACCACTATATCAACCCCTGCCTGCACCACACTCTCTCCCTTTCTCTCTCCCTTTCTCTCTCATTTGGAGCGTTACAACATTGCTCACGCAGCACGTACCGTTTCGGTTCATCTCTCTGGCGTGGTGGGTGTGTCTGTCTGTGCGTGCCGAACGGAAACGGGGAGAGAGAGAGAGAGAGAGAGAGAGAGAGAGGGAGGGGGAGAGGGTGTTATAAAAGCTTAGCTTAGAGAAGGTTGCACCTGGTTCTCACCGCCCAAATTTGTCCTCATCCTCCGTCATCTTACTAATCCATCTTTTGTTTTTACGGGTTTGGTTTTCTCCGGTCTTCTGTATTTTCCGATTGTTACGTTCTAGCTGTAAGAGAAATAGACATGGCTAGTTCAGTCAGTGGGGAGCAACAGAGCGCCTACCCTGTTAACAACTGCCAAGGTAGACTATCATTCCATCAGTCCCCACTTCTTTTTGAATTTCTTTCTCACTAGTTTTAGTGTATCATTTATCTGTGTCTTTACAGTTGAGCCGGTAAACTGTGCTCTGAATAAATGGCTTATTTCGATAGGAAAATTGATTTTATATTCGGCTGGGGGAGAAATTTGTAGTTGGGCTCTGTTTTTAGTTCTATTTTTGTTTTCTTTTTCTTTTTTATTAGAGAAAATGAACTCAACCTTATTATCAATAATTTTTTAGTATAAAATTATTTTATTTCTGGGTAATGGAATTATACCACCTCTAAAGTCTGAACCTTTGTCATCAAAAAAAAAAAAAAAGTCTGAACCTTTAATAGGCTTCAACTTGTGATTTTTCTGGGTAGTGGCTTATATGAACGACGAGTTAATAATATGCAGAATCTTTGTGGTTCGTAATAAGAAGTCTCATCGGTGAAATGGGTTTTTAGTTTTTGCTGATTTTATTTGGTTAGTTTTATGACTTTGCTTTTGGTGTTTAGGTGATAAAGATGATTTGAACACCCAACTATGGCATACATGTGCCGGGTCTAATATCTATGTCCCACGTCCTGGAGACAAAGTTTTCTACTTCGCTCAAGGCCACATTGAACAGGTTCTGTTCTCTTCTCCCCTGACCTTTATTACTTCTTAATTATGGTTGCTTCACCCTCCCTTACTCTGTTTAGGAATTGAAATAATAGAGCATGTGACTTATTTCATTGTGTGATAAGAGTTAAATTTCAACATTGTATTACAATCCTTTCGGTTTTCATCCGAGCCCCCATTTGTAAGTATGTAACATATTTGCTTGTTGATCTAGAGTAGGTTGAGGTATATGCAGACCCAGACAGTAATGCAGCCATGCCAAAATACAATTTGCCTCCCAAGATTCTCTGCCATGTTGTTAATGTGCAGCTAAAGGTATATCGTTTTTCTCTGCATGTATTTTACCAAAGATGTGTAAAAACTAAAAAATGCATTCAATATGTGTTTTGATTGAAAAATTTACTGGCTCACAATTTGTGGGAGTTAATTTATTGTATTGGATGACTGATATGCAGGCCGAAGTTCACACGGATGAAGTCTTTGCTCAGATAACCTTGCTTCCTGTGACTGAGGTAGTTTTCTCTCACATAATGTCATGCTTTCGAAACTTCCCCATCTAAATGAACTTCACCAACATAACTTTACTGCTTTGGCACCTTGCAGCAAGACCAGCTAAGTTTTGAGGATGAAAATGCTCCATCTTTGCCTCATAGAACCAGAACATGCTTTAGCAAGATACTCACTCCATCTGACACAAGCACCCATGGTGGATTCTCTGTTCCAAAGCGACATGCCGAGGAGTGCTTTCCACCTCTGGTTAGTATCCTTTCATGGCTTCCATCGAAATAAACACATTTTAGAATATGTATGACATGCATCTCATTAGGAGCTTCTGTAACCAATGGGCAATGCCTGGTCCGATCCTTTTGATTCAGAGTGTCACAGGCAGTCTACTATTTTATTCTTCCCCTTTTTCCAATCACATATATTTCATAAGATATCCATCAATGATGTGTAGTGGAGTTCAGTATCTCCGATTAATTTGCATATAGATGTTCTTGCAGGAGATGTTTCATCAACCACCAGTACAGGAACTCACTACAAAGGACTTGCATGGAGTTGAATGGCACTTTCGTCATATATACCGTGGTATCTTTACACACACTTGTAAACATCTAGCAGTGAAATTTATATAAGCATCATCACTAGGACTTAGAGAATCAGAAATCACATCTTAAGTTTAGATGTTTCAAAACATAAATTTGCTCATTGATCCAACAATGCAATAATATGCATCACATCTGTGATTATTACATTAAATAGGACATATTTTAGGATATCCCAGAAAACCTGTAATCATGGAAGGCAATTGCTTTGGTCCTACTCATAAATGGTCACTAATGCTATATACTTTACATTTATGATTTTTTGTCTCATCATCTTCTTAATCTCGGTGAACATTGCTAGTCCTTGTGCTTGGTCATCCTGTAACCTTCCATATTGAATTCTAAGCTGTATGTCCCTCAATAAATGTAGGTCAGCCAAAGAGGCACTTGCTTACTAGTGGTTGGAGTACATTTGTGACTGCCAAGAAACTTGTTCCTGGGGATGCATGTATCTTTGTCAGGTACCCTCTCTTGCTCTCGCCCTTCTCCATTTCTGATGGACATTCTCAGTTTTATTCCAGACGTTTCATTTTAAAAGGTATCTGTCTTCAGTTCTAGGTATCTAACGATGGTAATGTTGGTTTTGCAGAGGAGAAAATGGAGAGCTCCGTGTTGGCATACGCCGTGCAACCAAATCACAAGACAATGCAACAGCTTCTCTCATTTCTGGGAGTAGCATGCAGCATGGCATCCTTGCGAGTGCCTTCCATGCCATTTCTACTGGAACCAGGTTTACCGTGTACTATCGCCCTTGGTAAGCTACTTGATACTCAGAGCTGTAGGGTTTTAGGTTGAATGTCTAGCAGTATCACTGGGTATACTTATATAGCTGTTCTAAGCATGAAACCTTTTTGTGCACATACAGGACCAGTCCTGTGCCATTCATAATTCCATATGATCAATACCTCAAATCACCCAAAGATGAATATTCTGTTGGGATGAGATTCAGAATGGGGTTTGAAGGTGAAGAATGTGCAGATAAGAGGTAATAAATCCATGACTTGTGAGTGCAAGAATGGATGGACAAAAGTGCAGGAGCCATTGTTCTTTTTCCTTCTCTTTCCAAGTGTTATAGTCTTTTAAATGAATTTTTTTTTATTGTATGAACAGATGTGAAGGTACCATAATAGATATTAAAGATAAGGATCCTATTAGGTGGCCCAGTTCTGAATGGGGTTGTCTGAAGGTACCCAAATCCCTTTTTATGACCCTCAAATCTCCAAATGTGCAATTTCATAGTTGAGATCATTGTCTCTTTATGTAACTAATTATTTGACAAAGTATTATTCCCTTGTAGGTGCAATGGGATACCACATCAGCTACGCTCTTGCATTCTGAAAGGCTTTCTCCTTGGAACATTAAGCCTGCAGAATCCACCAAGACGAAGAGGACTTCTTTCCCTCTCCCACCTCATAAGAGACCATGTATACCTGATCTATCATTACCAGTGTTTTCTGGGTTGGCCAGGAACGGTGGGCAACTCTTGTATATCTCCTTGTGGAATCTTTCTTCAGATTTTTAGAAAAGAAGTGTCCCTTCATTCATCATTAGGTCCTAATATGATATCCAGTTCATTCATGTCAAAACTAATCAATTTCTCTCTCCCTTTTTCTTAATAGGCCCATTTCCATTAATAATGCCTCAAAGAAGAGAAAAGGTCTTTCAAGGTCAAGAAATAAGCGAAACACATGCTGATGAACTAGGCGCACCAATGCATGGTCCGCTACACCAAAGTCCTCACAGTTCAATAGCATTTTCCAGTGAAAATATGCTGACTCCAGACCACACTAACCAATGGCCATCACAGTTTACTACTTCTGGGGTCGTTGACAGTGTTCCATGTAGCAGAAGCATGTCGGTTCCAAATATCAACTCCTCTGGGTCCCTGGAATTAAACGCCTCTAAACAGAGGAGTGAGACTCAAGAGCCATTTGTTCCATCAAATACCCTCATGCTTTTTGGAGTCAATTTAGATAACAGTCACTCGGAGCTCCCTTCACCACAAGTTGCCAATTCTAGTGGACATTTAAGTCCTTGTTCTATTCCTCCAATTTCTCAGTCAAGTGTTTCTGAAACAGTCCAACTTTCAGAGACATCTAAGAGTATTTCTTGTGTTCTTTCTGAGACACAATGCAAGAAATGTTGTTCTGTCAGAAACAGGAGTTGCATAAAGGTAAATTTCATATAAAACTTCTTCTGGCTGTCTTTGCAAGCAAATTCAAAGATAAATTGCTGCTAATTGGATCACTTTTATTCACAATAGCTTTAGGTGATTCCAAGCTACTTACACTAGTCATAACATAGCAAAGGTCTCCAAGTAATTTTCTACAAACTTACAAAGATGTGTGTTTGGTGTGATTATGTGCAAGTCGTTCATGACAAGCATGTTTATTTATTTCAAGTTGCAATTAGTATCCTCTTAATGAGGTTAAGCTAGTCTTGTTAAAATGTCAGCATTCTTTCTTGTTAAAATGTCAGCATTCTTTCAGGTGCTCAAGTATGGAGCAGCCCTTGGAAGATCGGTGGACCTCACACGCTTTGATGGGTATGGTGAGCTTATTTCTGAGCTTGACCAGATGTTCGATTTTGAAGGAAGGTTGATCGATGGAAGCAGTGGATGGCAGGTAACCTACATGGACAATGAAGGAGACATGATGCTGCTAGGAGATTACCTTTGGCAGTAAAGAACTTGAACTCAAACTGTGTCTAAAAGTTTTTAATTTCTGTTCCACTCTAGCATCTAATCTCCTATTGGTCTTTGCATATGCAGTGACTTCCTGTCAATGGTGCGAAAAATGTTCATCAGTCCAAAGGATCAAGAAATTGACAGTCTGAATCCAGGCTCACCAGATGCAACATCCCTCTAAGTTTTTCTTCATCTGTTCATATCAAAGAGAAAGATGTGTGTATCAATAAACACGCCTGCATCAAGGCCCATTTTCGTTTTGCATAATGTGTGCCAATGTCACCTGTACAAATTAAAGGTGCAGCTATCCATTGTATAGATCTGTGTCTTCTCTTGAGGATGCTTTTGTTTTTCAAGAAGGGAAGTCCTATAAATTCCAGATTAAAGTTGTTTGAGGACAAGCGAAAATTAACAGAGAGATGGAGAGAATAATGTGTGTTTATTCTTCTCACAATGGAAGGTTTATATAGGAATACAAAGCTAGTGTGAATGTTCTAAGAGAAACTCAATTTGATAATCATGATCATCATCAACAACTCCACTTGGTTGTTCTTCAATCATGAAATCTGTCATGCTTATTGCCTCTTGGTATAAAGCATGTCACATAAGTCTTTATACCTACATTATATACTCAAGTACCTATTACATGATATAGACATTTATACTATAATACATTTATACTACAACACTCCCCCTTGGATATTTCATGTCAATAGTATTGTCTTGGTGGTGCGCTTCTAAGTTGCCTCGTTAAAAACCTTGCCAAGTAATAAAACCTTGTGGGAAAAAACAACCTTGGTTGAAGGAGAAACAGAGCACAACGCGCGTTGAGTGTGGAGTATGTTTCTGGATACTCCCCTGATTTAGATTCCCCTTGAAGATCATGGGAGTTCGGATATCCTTCTCAATCTGATACTCTTCATATGTTTCTCGAAAAGGGATTTTGGTAACGACTTAGTAAATAAGTCCGCTACATTATATTATGATCGGATTTGATTTACTTCAATGTTCAGAAGTGTTTGTTGTTGCTGACTGTAGAAGAATTTCGACGATATATGCTTGATATTGTCGCCCTTGATGAAACCTAATTTCATTTGCTCAATACAAGCTGCATTATCCTCATAAATTATGTAGGTTCATTTGTGGTAAAATTCAAACCACAAGTTCCTTGAATGTGTCTATTTACAGACCTTAGCCATATGCACTCACGTACAGCTTCATGTAGAGCAATAATCTCTGTATGATTTGAGGAAGTAGCAACAAGGGTCTGTTTTGTAGATCTCCAAGATATCGCGGTGCTTCCCATGGTAAAGACATAACCTGTTTGTGAGGGACCTTTGTGAGGGTCAGAGAGATACCCTGCATCAGCAAAGCCCATCAAAACATCATTATCATTTTGATGAAGGGGAGGAGGAGAACGTCGGTCACCATGGATAGTGTTGCCGGCGTCTACATTACGGAAGGTGGATTTTTGCTTCGTGGGGTCTGATCCCATGCTTCCGTCTTTTCTTTTCTCTCTGTAGGGATAAAACAAGCCCATATCAATCATACCTTTCAGGTATCGAAAGATTGTCTTTATACCAATCCAATGGCGGGGTGTTGGCGCAGAACTATGTCGAGCTAACAAGTTCACTGAGAATGAGATATACGGTCTTGTGCATTGAGTTAAATACAATAATGCTCCTATCGCACTTAGATATGGTATTTCAGTCTCTAATAAATCTTCGTCCTCATCCCTTGGACGAAACGGATCTTTCCTTGGCTCAGGACTACGGCCGACTATGGGAGTACTCATAGGCTTTGCTTTATCTTCATTAAAGTGCCTTAGTAACTTTTGAGTATACGCTGACTGATGGATCATAATCCCATCACTACGGTGCTCGAGTTCTATTCCGAGACAAAACCGTGTTTTCCCAAGATCTTTCATCTCAAATTCGGATTTCAAATATTTTGCAGTTTCCTTTAACTCATCTAGAGTTCCAATTAGGTTCATGTCATTGACATAAACTGCTACAATTGCAAATCCAGAACTTGCCCTTTTAATGAACACGCAAGGGCATATTTGATTGTTAACATATCCATTTCCAATCAAGTAGTCACTTAGATGGTTATACCACATCCGTCTGGATTGTTTCAATCCATATAGTGAGCGTCTTAATCTTATTGAAAACGCTCTCCGTGGTTTAGAGCCACTTGATTTGGGTAATTGAAGTCCATCTGGAACCTTCATATATATATATATATATATATATATATATATATATCTGAATCTAGATCCCCATAGAGATATGCTGTAACCACATCCATAAGCTGCATGTCAAGTTTTTCAGAAACTACCAAACTGACAAGGTAGTGGAACATTATAACGTCCATTATAGGGGAATATGTCTCCTTGTAGTCGATTCCAGGGCGTTATGAGAAACCTTGCGCCACAAGGTGAGCTTTGTATCTAACAACCTCATTTTTCTCATTACGCTTTCTAACAAAGACCTATTTATGGCCAACAGGTTTTATATTTGGTGGTGTCGGCGTTATTAGACTCAAATACCTGTCTCTTTGTTAGTGAATCCAATTCAGTATGGATTGCATCTTTCCATTTAGGCCAATCTGCTCTTCGTTGACATTCTTCAACGAAGCGAGGTTCGATATCATCGTATTCTATAATTCCTTTTGCAATATGATATCCAAATGCATCATCAATAGCCATAGAATTTCTATCCATCATTACATGTATACTAGTGTAATTCATGGAGATCTCTATATTATCTTGAATTGGTTTTACCATTGGAACGTCCCCCAATGATGTCTCTTGGACATAACTATAATCCGGAATATTCTCATGAGATGGATTATTTGTATCGATGATTAATGGATTATTTTGTGTCAAACTCGCTTTCTTTCTTGGGCGAGAATCCATCAAACCTATGGGCCTCCCGCGCTTCCTGGCTGGAGTCGTGGGCCTAGCCATTGCGTCACCCTTATAGGGGATGTTGGCGCCAATCTCATTTATTCTTGAGATGGCATGATGTCCTCTAGTTTTAGGGACATCAATCCTTGCAAGCACATTTGCAGCAGGTATGTGTGATCTCGTCACTTTAACGATATCAGAAAACACATCAGACATCGATTCTGTTATGTTCTGAAGATCAAGAATTCTCCGCACTTCTATTTCAGACTGTGCGGTTTGGGGATCAAGATGAGACAAAGTGGGGACAAACCACGACAATTCCTATCTTTTCTGTGAACATTTGTGTTCACGTCTCCCCTAATGATGGGAAGACTGTCTCATCAAAGTGACAATTCTCAAATCTAACGGTAAATAGATCACCTGTCTAGAGTTCTATGTAGCGGATAATGGTTGGAGAGTCATATCCAACATAAAGGCCTAAGCGTATTTGAGGACCCATTTTGGTGCGCTATGGCTGCGTAATTGGCACATAGACTGCACACCCTAATATGCGTAAGTGTGAGACATCAGGCTCATACCCAGTCACCATCTGGGACGCGGTTGGGTGGCAGTGGGCCTCAGACGAATAAGCACAGCTGCGTGCAATATTGCATAGCCCCAAGCAGAAATAGGGAGATTGGTGCGCATAACCAATGCCCTAGCAACCATTTGAAGTCTTTTAACGGCAGCTTCTGCAAGACCATTTTGGGTGTGTACATAAGGGACAGAGTGTTCAACCTCAATCCCAATAGACATGCAATAATCATCAAAAGTTTTTGATATAAACTCTCTAGCATTGTCAAGACTAATTGACTTAATAGGATGATCAGAGTGATGAGCCCTTAACTTAATGATTTGTGCTAAGAGTTTCGCAAATGCAGCATTTCTTGTGGATAAGAGCATGACATGTGATCAACGTGTCGATGCATCAACCAACACCATAAAATATCTAAATGGTCCTCAAGTTGGTTGGATAGGTCCACAAATATCACCTTGTATTCTTTGTAAGAATGGTATATTTTCTTTAGTGTCATTTGCATAGGATGGTCTCGATCCTACCTTTGATAAAGAGCAAGCTTTGTAAAACGAATGATATACTTTAGAAGTAACTCTTTGGACCAATGTTTGATTCGTACTTCTTTTCGTTTTGAAGAATGGATGTCCGTGTGAAGTTGTTAATATACGGAGCATCATATCAAGACCTGGATGTCCTAAACGGTCGTGCCAAAGCCTGTATGTGTCAGGATCCCATAAATTTTTATTCATGACATGGTTGGATTCAATGACTCTAATAGTGGTTGCATACAATCCACTAGAGCGACACATAAGTTTCTCTAATACTCGTATATTTCCGTAGTTATTAGAGGTGATGCACAGGAACTCTTGTCCATTCTCACAATGTGTTTCCACATGAAAATTATTGGCTCTTAAGTCTTTAAAGCTTAATAGAGTTCTTCTAGCTCTTGGAGCATATAGAGCTTCGGCGATATTAATATTTGTGCCATTTGGTAACAAAAATTGAGCTGGTCCTCGACCATGAATCAATTGTGATGGTCCTGCCATTGCAGTTACTGAAGATCGACTAGGCATCATCCATAAAAATAATTGTCTATGTCGCAATATAGTATGTGTAGTGCCACTATCAAGAAGGCATTCAAATTCTCCGGAAAACATACTGAAAAAAATAAAGTTCAGAATATTAACACATGTCCATGACATTGAATGATAATGCGATACTTTATTAATAAGGAAAATAGCCAATGTTTACATCAAAGTTTTCCAAAGTCTATTCCAAAATAAAATCAAACTTAGACAAATTGTAGTCACTCAATCCGTTTGGTAATTCCAATAAAATATGACCAGGAAAGTAGAAAGATGTTGGTGGAGCGATGCTCGCTTAAATACCCTGATCTTAATTACTTTCCTAGGCATCATATTTTATTGGGTACGCCACATGAGAAAGAGTTAATACAATTGTTATTTATTGACTAAAGCACATTTGCTGTTCTTGGAAAATAGAAAATGACTATTCTAATCAAAGTCTGTGACATCCTCGTGCTCTTCATTTACAGCTTTGAAGTCCTCAATGGTGAGATTGACATCTTCACCATCTTCATCTTCAGCAAGGTTGGCTTCTTGCTCTCTTGCTTCCCTATACTTCTTGTAGCGTGCAGCTAGTTGGGTACTTGCATGGCATTGCTTAAACCAATGCTCGATTGATCCACATCGATGACACATGTCATTGTGGTTACCTCCCTTCATTTGAGGTGCAGGTTGTGGATATTCCCTAGGAAGGTTGTTGCTACTACCACGGCGCATGGTGCGACCTCTACGGCTCATGGTGCTATTTCCACAGCCGGTGTTGCCATATCCACCTCTCCCACGTGTGGAGTTGCCATCACGTGTACCCTCTCTAAAGTTGCAGTTTCCTTCTTTATTGGGGCGGTTATATGGGCCCGTTCGTCCTTTATGTCCCCTGTTATTAGGGTATACATGTCCTCTATTATTAGGGTACCGCTCCTTGCGCTCTCTATTGGGTGCATTATAATTTGTCTCAAGAACGCTCTTGGTTCCAACGGGTCTTGAATTATAATTCTTTACGAGGATGTTGTCGTGCTTTTTAGCTACCGATAAAACATTGATGAGCTCATTGAACCTCATAATTCGTCCAACATTTACTTCAGTGCGATATTGCTTTGATAGCAAAATTGCTACGACGGGGAAGGTGGAGAGAGTTTTCTCAATTAGCTCTTCTTCTATGAGAGATTTTTTCATAGAACCTCAACATGGCTTTGAGGCGAAGAGCTTCTGAATTGTATTCAGCAACAGACTTGAAGTCGGAGAAGCGTACATCGTTCCACTGAACCTTCAAGTCAGGGAGTAGGGAATCTTGGATATTGTTAAAGCGCTCTTCTAGCGCTACCCATAAGTCCCTTCCATCTTTGATGGACATGTACTCTAATCTAAGTGCTTTGTCCATATGACGTCGCATCAAGATAATTGCTTGTGCATGCTTTATGGGTGTTCGTTGGAACACAAGACCCGCGTTTGGTGCCGGATGATTGGCAATATCCCTTTTAATGTGAGATGGTTCTCAACATCGGTTTTCCAACTATGGTAATCCTAACTTGTTGAGTCAAGGATTTGAAAGTCGAGTCTAGGTATTAGTTTCGGAGTTTAAACATCCACGAAAACTAAAATAATAAGATTTCCGAGCTAGGCTACCAAGAAATCAATTTCCAAGAATATTTAGATTAGACCGAAATAATGATGTTTAATAGGGTCCTAAATCGATGCTTGCGGACGCTCTTAGTTCGTTTAGCGTGAATTTCTATAATTCCGCTTCTGATTGTAAGTTCCCGAAAAGAAGAGAAATGAATAAAAACTCAAAAACGGGAACTTTAATCTTTAAAACTTACTTGTTGAAATTCGGAGCAAATTCTCTTCTGAACAGATCCCACTTCAAATGGTTTACAGATCTCAAAACGGCTCTAACAAGACTGAAATTTGGAGATCAGATAGAAGAGACAGAAATGAACAACTTCGATGAAGAAAGTTTTTGATTAGAGGTCCCGAAAAAGAAGTTTATTGGCGTGCAAGCAGGCTGATCTTCACAGGAACGAGCGTACTGAACAACTCCCAATTCGAATGGTGTTAGGTCTCAAAACGACTCCAACATGGCTGAAATTTGGGGTCAGATAGAAGAGACAAAGATGAACAAATTTGCTGAAGAAAGAATTTGGATTAGAGATCTTGAACAAGACTCTTTGGGGAGTGCAAGCAGGCTGATCCACGCAAGAACGAGCGTGCTGAACAGCTTTGAATGATGAACTTCCTCTTCTCTTGTCGGTTTGCAATTCAAATCCTAGAGCAATATCGTGCTGATAACGTGTTTGAGGACAAGCGAAAACTAACAGAGAGAGGGAGAGAGTAATGTGTGTTTATTATTCTAACAATGGTGGATTTATATAGGAATACAAAGCTAGTGTGAATGCTCTAAGAAAAACTCAATTTGATAACCATAATCATCATCAACAACTCCACTTGGTTGTTGTTCAATCATGAAATCTGTCATGCTTGTTGCCTCTTGGTATAAAACATGTCACACAAGTCTTTATACATACATTATATACTCAAGTACTTATTACATGATATAAACATTTATATTATAATACATTTATACTACGACAGTTGTAACATTTTCTATAGAATAATTGGATGATTATGATTTTATGGTACTTTGGCATAAATATGATTTGACCCAATACTGGGTCGGGTCGGGTCCTCGTGATACCCACAGAGTCTCATCCAAAAGGATCAAAACGTTGCAGCTCTAAAACCATTAAAAGGCTCACCTGAGAATTCAGGGCAAAGAAAACACTTCAGATTATTTCCCGCCACCAAAAGCCATGAAATCCTTGTATGGAGCTCGAATAATTACAGCAATTCCAAAGTTCAATTCTGCCTCTTGCACTAAATTTCCAGCAAAAACCAATCTTGCTGTGCCTGCACTCAATTTCTTGGTTCCATCGCAGCCAATTCTCACAAAGACTCTTCTTTTCAAGTCACAAACAGCTCCAAGATCTCAGTCTGCCTCAAACCCAGAAACCCATGAGCAAGAAATGGATGAAGAAGAAGACCCAGATGCCCAAGTTCAAGACTTGACCATCCCAGAACATTACTTGGTCCCTTCCAAGGCCTTGGAGGTATATGACTTCCAATTTCCTCGGTACCCTTTTTGTACTTTACAAAATTGAAGTTGTTTCCAGTGTTTATTGGATTGTTTTGATATGACTCGATGTAGGAATCAGAGTGGTTGAGGGTGACTTTGCATAAGTGGTTGGATGATGAGTACTGCCCAGAACCAACCAATGTGGAGATCAGCAAGATTGCTGCTCAGTCATACTATAAGGCTTTGCTAGAGAAACATACTGATCTGGGTGAGATTTTGTTGAAGATGGCAATGGACTTGGAATCCATTTCGTATCAGGAAAGTTTTCATGGGGCATTCTCATCAGCCAATGCAGCTGTGAGTTTGATTGCCCAGAGGATAGAGAAGGCCTAGTTGTCAAAACCCATTGAAGGTTTTCGCTTTTCGTTCACTGAATTTATCTTCTCTGGCATTTTGTATGTACTAGTAAGCTTTGATAATTCAGTGTTGCTTGAGGATTTAGCTTGTTTCTTTATTCTTTGTGAATCTTCATACAATGGTAGACACTAGAAAGTGGTTTGAAATGGGAACTTTGATCTTTGCATTACAAGAATTGACATGGAGTGCTTAAAGCACCTGCTCTGGTGCGGGGAAACTAAAAGTCTTGAAAGATGTAAAACCTCCATCTACAACCAAATTATGGCCACTAACATATTTAGCATCATCTGAAGCTAGGTAAAGTGCAGCATTGGCAATGTCATTGGGTTCACAGTTTGCTCCTCCTAAGGCGCCAGAGCGATGTATAATTTCAATTAACTTCTCTTCATCAGCTCGTGGATAAATCTGACTCATTTCTTCGATTACAAATGGGGTTGGAATGGCGAATGGGGATATGCAATTGACCCGGATCCCATGCTGGCATAGCTCTGCAGCCAGAGACTTGACAATGCCTATTACAGCAAACTTGGACAGAGAATAGGTGTGCTGTGCTAGTCCTCCCATTAGTCCTGTGACGCTGGCTGTGCAGAGAATTGAGCCAGTTTTGCGCGGGATCATCACACGTGAAGCGTGCTTAATTCCTGCCAGGACTCCTCGCACGTTGATGTTCATGACACGATCAAACACTGCCAGGTCAAGGTCCACAATGCTTGGAGGAGATTTACAAGCTACACCTGCATTGCTGTGCATAATATCAAGCTGGCTGTGCTTAGAGATGGTGAAATCTACAGCATTGGAAATGTCGGATTCTTTTGTGACATCACAGGCAATGAAGCTGGCATTAGGACCAAGCTCCTTTGCTGCGTCTTGGCCAAGCTGGAGTTGGATATCTGCAAGAACAACCTTGGCACCATTGCTGATGAATTTTGATGCAGTTGCCTTTCCTATGCCACTTGCTGCTCCTGTAATCAGTGCCACCTTTCCTTCAAGTCTGCTTTGACAAGCATTTGATAAAATGTAATTAAATCATGAAAAGACAATAATTACGATTTAGCTCATATCCAGTCAAATTGGCTTACCTTCCACTCTGGGATGAATACCCCATCTTGAAGCAGCTTGGAGAAACCAAAGCTCTTGTAAAGGTAACGTGTTTTCTGTTCAAAACTTCAATTTACATCAGTTCTCAGTTTTGCTTTCATCAATTCAGTATAATCATAGTAATACAAAGCCAGCAATTTACTATTCACTCATCAGAAGTTTAATCGAAAGAGAATACCTCAACCAGAGAGAGAAGAAAACTAGTATAGCTATCAACTATAGTATATGACTAGAAGGAGAAAATCAAAATGGCAGAGAAGCCAACCTTAATCCAACCCCGAACATACTTTCTTTAATTGTTGAAGAAAGATGGATTTTGTTTTCTGGTTCTAGCTTCACCCCACTTTCTTCAGTTCTTGAGCTCTCACTATTCTTGGTCAATTTGTGTCTTTTCTGGTGCTTAACATTATGAGGTGAGAAGAAGGAATCAAATTGGATTTAGAAATAGACGGCAGGATGTGGGTCCTTCTTTGCATATGACATTACACGCACCCATGGCTCTTGTTGGATATTATCACTTGTGAGTTGTGACAGAACTGGTTAGTATAATACATTGCTTCTGTATCAATTATGTCGACTATGAAACAGTGAATAGATTGAGATTGATGTGAGCACAGAATAATAAACCACCTACAACTCTGCAAGTTCCATGAACTAGGTTTTTTAATTTTTTAATTTATTTTATTATAGGTTTGGTCTCCAAGTCAATATCTTTTTTTTTTGTTTTTTTTTTTAAATCACAACAGTAGCAATAATGTACGTATTCATCGCCTGCAAGCAGCTGTTCTGAAGGAGTGGCCATGTTCTCATCATCAGACCTGAACATTGTCACCACCGCCCGATAGGTTCGTTTCTTTGGGATTGTCTACAGTATATTAATGTACCGATACATCAAGTAGACTAGTTCAATACAGAGGTAGACTAGCTCAGTACATGGGTAGACATGCATGGAGAAGGGTAAACTAAGTATTGAGCTAGTCTACCTTTATATTGAACCTAGTCTACTTGATGTATCGGTACATTAATGTATTGAAGTATTTCCCCGTTTCTTTTTACCAAAACGAGCTCTTCTTTGATTGGATCGTTGTGTAATCAGAAAAGTACTATGGTTTCTACCCATGCCAAACCACATATTCCTTGGTAGAGCGATCTTGTCTATAAAGCCATTGAGCCATCGTTCCTTAAGATGTAGGTGGTGCGACACCCGGAGATTTCCCAGGACTGGTGAGATGCAGTGCGTGTATTACTGGTGGTTTGATCACACCCCTTTTCCATTTTGGCTTCTTTAAAATTAGTGTAGTTAGTATTCTTGAAGAGTGGTTAATGTATGAGTGGTTAGCTAGTGATTCCTGAACAATGTTTACTCAAACTAGTTCCTAGCACGTAGTAATGAACTAATGAAAACATAACATTAAAAAGCTTTGTAGCCGCTTTAATTTCTGTAGATTTGCAGGAATATCTGGAATGAGAACTTTGGAAGTTAATATAAATCCAGTGCTGTATAATGCTAATAAGGAAATCTGAGTACCATTTGGCAAAGAACCAGTAATCACAAGTTCACCAATAATCAAAAATTAAGACTCCGAAAAACCACAGCTTGGAGTTCTCAGGTGATCAATCGAGTAGGACTAGTAACGCTGAAAACAGAAAATGACAGACCAGAACTATTATAATTCCCCTTAATCCAAACAAATTGATTAGGCACACTCTGAATTACCAACTCTGATCATTAGAAGAGACTTCGTAGAACCTGGGGTGGATCCAAACCCCTTTAAGTTGACGTCTCTTGGATAGGTCTTCAACACCATCAGCAGTAATGCTCTCACCGCAAACAACTTTGCCACCAATCTCCATTTGTATCCCACAAGTGGAAATCGAAACATCCTCTGCCAACTCGAGCTTGTTCTTAAAGTTCTCTGTCAGGAAATAATCCATGCTATAGCCAAATGGTAAACTTGCAGTACCTGGCCCCCTACGAACTATTGTATAATACTGCCAGCTTAAGTTTTCAGTAGAAAAGGCGAGTGCCTTTCGATCAGGGTCAAAAAAGTAGAACTCTCCGCCCTCTTTGTAATAAGCAGCACCTTTTATTGCGTTAATCTTATTCCTTTTACTAGAATAACTGTGTTTGGTCCATTCATTGGCTCCATGGCGAAGTAAATTCAGCTCCCATTCATCATTGTCGGCATGGCTAATGACACAGAGGATGCAATCTTGGGAAGTGGGAGGAGATGAAAATGCTGCAATATGGTCGGAGAGTTGTGAGGCTGGGAAGTTGGGAAGGTCTATTTTCGCACGAGAGAAGGGGCAAAAAAAAAACAATGAGCCCGAGCTTTCTTGGAATACAAGCAACCATCCTTGGGATGAAGCAAGGCAAGTTGCTCCATCCAGTTCTGGAAGACTAATGGTGTACTTACGATCACTTTCACTCAGCAACTGGCACTCAGAATTGTTTTCCCCATACAGTAGAAACCAGGGTTTAGCTGAAGATTGAGCTGAAGCTGTGGAAGAAGCAGATTTCCAAGATTTGCACACGCCACGAAAACCCAGAAGATCAATTAGGTCTAGGGACTCTGCGATTGAAGATAGGAGTTCAGAATGAAGATCAGACCATTGCGGCATACACTTTTTTATCCGGTTGGCCATTGCTAGGATTTGGATATATAGGGTGTACTGCTGCAAAACAAGATATCTATATCACATTCCAAGGTACGATAAAAATCAGAAAATTAATTCCAGATATATACCCGTATAAAGCACTACAGTGACAGTTTTTGAAAGAGGCTAGGGTTTAGTGTTTTGAACTAAAATCTCGTGCCGCGAGGCTTTAATACCATGTCTAAAGAGAAGCTTAAAATATTAGAGAACAGGCTAAAACTGTTTTCTCAAACTTGCAAAACCCCTTTTGTAGATTCATTAAATGGAGCTTTTGATTTCAAATCTTAAGAATGATTAGACATCTTTAATTGGCAGACCATATCAAATTCAAGATTGAGGAAAAAAACAACCGATCATGGCAAGTTTGGAAAGGATGAGGAAAACAAACATGGGAAATCAAAACAAGAGAGATAGAGCAAACATATAGATACCTTCCCAAATCAGTTGAAGAAGCGCTCTTTTAAGAGAACAAGTTCCTTGAACTTTGAAGTAACTGTATGTGCTACTGTGCTTAAGCATACAACTTAAGAGTTCTAAATTTTGTAGGCGTGTTGCTAAATGAACTTGGCAAATGTGTTAGTATACCCGGCCCAAAAACAATTGTATCTATTATTTCCTACTTTACCCCTACTCTAAAAATTGTCTGTTCACGCCCTACAACCTACATCGACTACTCCCTTCAGATTTTGCCATTAAACCATTGTTTGTTGTGTCAAGATGCCATAGAACCCTTCTGTCGTTGCATCACAATGTTTAATTGTTCATAGGTGCCTTATTATTGCTGCAACTAATTGGTCAAGCTATAGTGGTTTATTTCTTGGATTACTTCAACCCTTAATTGTTCTTTTTCTCCTTGACATGAATTTCTTTCGTACAGCAGAGGCAATAAAACATGAAAGAAGCATTAGCTATTCCTTTGCTACTGGATATGTAACAGATAATTTCACTCAGCCATATTTCTTTGCAACACTATTGAACAAGACACTCAGAGCCTCAATGTTCCACGTGATGAAATTTCACTACCCAATGGAAATTTAATAATTAGTTAAAAACTTAGAGCCATGTCAACATGTTTCATGTTGTCTTTCTAGAAGGAGCAAAGAAACGAAATAAATGTAAGCGGAGATGGATCCCCAAGGGTAACTTCCCCTCAAGGTTGAGGATGTATCGTGTCAAATGGACTAATGTGTCATTGATATGGCAATTGTTAGATGTGATATCATTGATGTCTTCTTGTTGTCAATACGGCAGCGAATTATCCTTGTACGTGGTCTGATTGTTTTTGGACATTGTGCGGAGGAGGATGACCCGGTTGTTCTTAGTGTTGGTGGTAAGAATTTGTCGTAACTCTTAATATTATTATCGTTATGTATCCTGAGAAAATGGCCGATTATGTTGGTTAAGGGTTAAACCAGCCTATTTGGCTCATGTATGTCTTCATTGATAACGGACCCGTATAAATATTATGTCTACTACCAGTCATTCTCATATTATGTAATATTGGTTCTATGGAATAAAAAGTCTTTCATTCTCAAAAATAATAAAAATCAAAAATATAAAAAGAAGAAGAAAAAGATGAATCCCCAAGGAAGGTCAGTGACAAGAAACAGAGTTGGATATGATTAGAAGAGTATCATAGTTTTTGAGTTGCCTAAAATACCCTTTAGTCATAGTTAAACTTTAATTTTTCCATGAATTGCTGATATCATGTAATCTTAATGTTAATGTGGAATGATTTGCATGTTAATATTACGCGCGTGCGAAAGAGCCGCGCTCATAATTCTGAACTTCCATCATCTTTTGAGTAAGATTTAAGAGAACGTGCTTGGTTGGATCCATACGGGTTTGAAATAACCAAATTCTCACATCATGGTAAAAAAAAAAAAATTGATAAACAAGTGCGGGTCAACACAACTCTCTCAATATGGTTGTTAGTGCAGCAAATATATAAAAAGTTTTTTTTTTTTTTTTTTTTTAATGAAATGGGATGAGGGGAAGATCCCTAGCAACCCAGAAATTATTAAAGAAAAGAAAAGAGTACAAGGGAGGGGACAAAAAAGCCAAGAACTCTCTAAAAAAGAAACCAACTATCGAAAACGAAGTTTTGGGAAACCCAAACGGTCCTCATTAGAAAGCGAAGCAATGAAAGGGGGAGCTATGTTCCACCATACAAAACCATTATTCGACGCACCATAATTTGCCAATGCGTCAGCAACATGATTCCCTTCACGAAATATATGAGATGAGCGAAAATGCATATGAGAAATACGGAACAAACAGTTTTTTCATTCTACCCGTAGTTGCCAAGCCACTAAAGAAGGAGACCGAAGAAAATCAAGAATGATAGAAGAGTCAACTTCTGGCCAAACATGCTTCCAATATCTAACCCAAGCTAATTCAATTGCTTTGATCATTGCTATTACCTCTGCTGCAACCTGAGCTAGGAATGTCCAAATTAGAGGCAAAAGCACCGAGAACAACACCTTTATAAAGGAGGAAAAGAACCCCAAAAAAACATGAAACAAATTTAAAACGAATAAAGAATGAGAGTCAATTAAAGTTTACTACAATATAGGAAGAAACTTGGTAATTCGTCCGCGCGATGCTGCGGATTTGTAAATTTTATCTCAAAGTTTATACGTAATAGGGTAGAAATGATAATATAAGAAATGTTTATACGTAATAGGATAGAAATGATAACATAAGAAATGTTAACTGAATATGTTATCGTTTTGCATATTATGAAAGCTGGTATTTTAACTTGGCTTTAATATATACATAATCATTCTCTGATGTATCACTTATTGGTTCATATGGTGTTGAAGACACTTCATGTGCTTTTGGATATGATTGGCTATCGCTGAAACAAAAAAAATAATATAGCAATATATGAAACTTAGCGGTGAAACTTCTAAAATATATGTAACAATTTATTGATTTGTGATAAACATATAAAGTTCTAAATTAATTTTTAAGAATTACTTAAGACACCCATCTATATAATACCATGTTTACCGATTTTTTTCTTTATACTTTAAACACCAATTTGAATCAAGACTAAAGTTATTTCACATTTAACAAACCTAAACCATATATAAAGACGGATCAAAAGTTTGTATATTCTTACTAAGCTAAAAGTATGGATTCAAGAATAAATCTTTCATTTCTATTTGCAATAATCTAATTGAGCTAATATTTGTGTTTTTTTTTTAAAAGGATAAAAAGGTCAAAGAAGAAGAAAATGAGGGCAAATTGGGTATGTCACTGTTGAATAAACAGTACAAAACCCCATTCTACTTTAGAATATGTATAATGATCAAAGCACTTATATTAAGTTACCAAATCCGCTCTCTTGGAGAGATTTGATAGAATCTCGGGTAGACCCATACCCTTTTGAATTTCCTCGGGCTATTGGACTCTTCATGATGATTACTGATACTATAAATCTCATTATATATAAAATAGTCGGTACAATTATACTCTGTTTGTGTTCCGCAAACAGAAAAGGAAACATCCTCATGAAGATCTGCTAACCCCAGCTTGTTCATCATGTCAGTTTTCTTGAAATATTCCATCTGATAATAAAAATTTCCTGGTAAGTTATCTTTCGCCTCAACTACTTTATTATTCTTCCAGCAAATTTCCCTGTTGTGTGTAACTGATACCTTGAGTTTGTGATGGGCAGTCCCTACTTAATAGAGGAGGAAATCCATGTGATGATTTACCACATGAGGAAAGCATGGGTTGGAAAATTCAAAGAAGGTAGATAGCAAGCCATCTTTGAAGTTAGGCATGCCAAACTTGGAGGAACACTTGACTTTGCTTCCAATTGCATGCCATATCCATGAACTCAATTGCTTATAAATAGGCATGAAAGGTTGTAGCAAAAACAACCAAGGCAAGAGTCATTCCAAACTAATAGAGTTTGAGATAGTAGTGAGATCCTCACTTGAGAGATGAGTGAGAAGAAAATTCCTCTTGAGAGATAGAGTGTGTGTTACCACTTTGGTGAATAGTCACCAAAGTGAGATTGCCTTGTAATCCCATTATTTATATAGTGGAAGAGAGTATTACTACTGCCCCGAGGATGTAGGCACATTTGCCGAACCTCGTTAAATATTGTGTCTTCTTTTATTTATTTGTTGATATTCCGCAAATCACACGAGAGGTGGGAAAAGTTAGATCCTGTGATAACCAATTATCCATTGGCCTTGTATTAAGGCAACCCTTCTTTCCCAACAAGTGGTATTAGAGCCCGACGCTCATTGTTCGTGGTATCTCGTGGTGATCAAGATGGCGGAGTCGTCGTCATCAGTAGCAACAATGGTTAAGTTGACATCATCGAATTACTCCATTTGGAAGCCCAGAATGGAAGACATCCTTTACTGCAAGGATATGTACGAGCCTCTTCAAAATGGTGGAGAGAAGCCAGCAGGCAAGACTAACAAGGACTGGAGCATCCTGAACAGAAAAACTATTGCAGGAATTCGTCAATGGGTTGATGAAAGTGTTTTTCATCATGTGGCACAGGAAACCAATGCCTACTCAATGTGGACAAAGTTGGAGTCCATGTATGAGAGAAAGACCACACAAAACAAAGCCTAGTTCATTCGGCGGTTGGTGAACACAAAGTACAAGGATGGTCAAAGTGTTTCGGAACACTTGAGCGACTTCTAAGACATAGTGAATCAATTGACGAATATGAAGATGGTGCTTGATGATGAGTTGCAAGCACTATTGTTACTAAGTTCGTTGCTAGATAGCTGGAACAAGTTGGTGGTGTCATTAAGCAACTCAACTCCTCAAGGCGTTCTCACACTGAGCACTGTAAAAGACAACATGTTCAATGAAGAAGCAAGGAGGAAGGAGCAATGAATATCTATCGAGTCAGAAGCCCTCGTCACCAACAACTGTAGAAGCAGTAGAAAATTCCACAACCGAGGCAAAGGGAAAGATCAGTCAAAAGGCAAGTTCAGCCCAAAGAAGGACATCGAATGTTTTCACTGTAGTGGAAAAGACCACATAAAGAGGGATTACAGGAGGCTCAAGAGAGAGCAGACTGAGAAAGGTGGTGCCAGAGACACAGCTTTTACTACCTCATACGAAGAAAAGGTACTCATCATTTATGGAGAGGGTCATGTTAATTTGACATCTCAAGATACATATTGGATCATCGATTCCGGTGCATCATTTCATGTAACCTCACGAAGGGAGTTCTTTACATCCTACAATATTGGAAATTTCGGTAATGTCAGGATGAGAAATGATAAGCGGTCCAAGATAGTGGGAAGGGGAGATATTTCCCGTGAAACCAACACATGCCACTGCTTGGTTCTCAAGGAAGTGAGACACGTTCCAGACATCCGTCTCAACCTGATCTCCACATGATTACTTGATGATGAAGGCTGCACAAGTGTCTTTAGTGGTGGAAAGTGGAGGGTCAGTAATGGTCCAGAAATTCTAGCCCGAGGGAGGAAAGAGAACACTCTCTACATGACTTATGCAAAAATCTGTAGTGGATATGCAATTACACTCGGAGAAGATTCGCTGGTCGAGTTATGGCACAAGTGGCTCGGTCATATCAGCGAGAAGGGACTTACTGTTCTAGCCAAAAGAGAGATATTAACTGGTGTCAATGGTAAAGATATGCCTCTAAAACCATGTACGCATTGCTTGGCTGGAAAGCAACATAGAGCTTCATTCCATCGTTCTCCTGCACCAAGGAAATCCAATGCTTTGGATGTTATACATTCTGATGTGTGTGGTCCCATGACCACTAGTACTCTAGGAGGTGCAAGATACGTCATCACCTTCATTGATGATCATTCCAGGAAGGTATGGGTTTATGCACTGAAAACTAAAGATAAAGTGCTCGAAGTATTTAAGCAATTTCATGCCAAAGTTGAACGAGAAACGGGCAGGACATTGAAATTCATTCGCACCGACAATGGGGGAGAGTACATGGGGGCGTTCAGACACTATTGCAAAAGTAACAGAATCGGGCATGAACGATCTGTTCCAAAGACTCCTCAGCACAACGGAGTGGCCGAGAGGATGAACAGAACTATTTTTAAAAGAATCAGAACAATGTTATCTCATGCTAAGCTGCCTAAGAGCTTTTGGGGTAAAGCTCTAATGACTGCGGTTGATGTGATCAACCTTTCTCCCTCAGCTCCATTAAATGGTGACATGCTAAACAGGTTTTAGACCGGAAAGGACGTCTCATACAATCATTTGAAGGTATTTAGCTGCAAAGCGTTTGTTCATATTCCTAAAGATGAAAGACCAAATATTGATAGCAAGTCGAAAGAATGCATATTTCTGGGATATGGAAATGAAGAATATGGGTACAGGCTGTGGGATCCTGTCAATAAGAAGATTGCCATAAGCAGAGATGTTGTCTTCTTCGAAGACCTGAACATCGAAGATACTCAGAAGACTGAGAAGCCTAAACAACCCAGAGAATATCCGATGAACTCGGATAAAGTTCCTCCGCCAACAAACCAGGATGGCTAGAGAGATACCAAAGATGTCGGTGATGCAGCAAATGACCTGTTGATTAATGATCCAGTTGATGATGTAACTAATGATGAGGAAGGGGCACCGACCCCTCGAAGATCAGTCAGGGAACGCAGACCCTCAAATAGATATCCTCTACATGAGTTCGTTACTCTCACAGATGGAGGTGAGCCAGAATCTTATGAAGAAGCTCTGACAGATGACCACAAGGGGGATTGGTTGGAAGCCATACAAGAAGAAATTAAGTCCTTGAATGAGAACCAGACTTATGAGCTGGTGGAGTTACCAAAAGGTAAGAGAGCACTCAGAACCAAATGGGTGTATAGATTGAAGACAGAGGAGAATAGCTCACGACCCAGATTCAAGGCAAGACTGGTCGTTAAAGGTTTCAATAAAAAAAAAAGGAATTGACTTTGAAGAAATTTTCTCGCCCGTGGTGAAGATGACATCTATCCGGGTGGTACTTGGTTTGGCTGCAAGTTTAAATCTGGAGATTGAACAACTTGACGTGAAGATGGCTTTCCTTCACGGTGATCGTGAAGAGGAAATCTACATGGAGCAGCCATAAGGATTCAAAGTCAAAAGCAAGGAAGATCTAGTCTGCAAACTGAAAAAGAGTTTGTATGGACTAAAGCAGGTGCCGCGATAATGGTACAAGAAGTTCGATTCCTTCATGATTGAGCAAGGATATCAGAGGACAACTTCAGACCATTGCGTATTTGTGAAGAATTTCTCAGGAGGTGACTTCATCATACTACTCTTGTATGTTGATGACATGTTGATCGTAGGACAAGATGGTGACAAGATTAGCAAACTGAAGAAAGAGCTCAGTAAGTCTTTTGCTATGAAGGACTTGGGACCAGCAAAGCAGATTCTTGGTATGAATATTACCGGCGATAGACAGAATGGGAAGTTGTGGTTATCATAAGAAAAATATATCGAGAAGGTATTGGAGAGGTTCCATATGGAGAAAGTAAAGCCAGTTGCTACTCCACTTGCTAGTCACTTTAAGCTCAGCTCGAAGCAGAGTCCTACAAGTGAGAAAGAGGAGGAAGAAATGGCGAAGGTGCCATATGCCTCAGCGGTAGGAAGCTTGATGTATACAATGGTGTGTACAAGACCAGACATAACACACGATGTTTGTGTTGTTAGCAGATTTCTTTCTAATCCAGGCAAAGAGCATTGGAATGCTGTGAAGTGGATTCTTAAATATCTCAAAGGTACTTCCAAAATGGGTTTATGCTTTGGAAGTGGGAAGCCTGAACTAATAGGCTATACAGATGCAGATATGGCTGGAGATGTTGACTCAAGAAAGTCTACATCAGGATACATGATTACATAGCAGGGGGAGCTGTCTCATGGAAATCAAAGCTACAAAAATGTTCAACTACAGAAGCAGAGTTCATAGCAGCTACGGAAGCCTGTAAAGAAATTTTGTGGATGAAGAAATTCCTACAGGAATTGGGCCATAAGCAACAAAAGTATGTTCTGCATTGTGATAGTCAAAGAGCAATCATCTGAGTAAGAATTTGAGTTTTCACTCGAAATCAAAGCACATTGATGTGAGGTATCACTGGATACGTGATGTGCTGGAAGCCAAGCAACTACAGCTTGAGAAGATTCACACAGATGATAATAGTTCAAATATGATGACGAAGTCCTTACCAAAGGACAAATTTGAATTTTGCAGAAGTGCGTCAGGATTGGCGCATCCCTCCATCTAAGTCGGGAGGGGGAGATTGATGGGCAGTCCCTCCTTAATGGAGGAGGAAATCCATGTGATGATTTACCACATGAGGAAAGCATGGGTTGGAAAATTCAAAGAAGGTAGATAGCAAGCCATCTTAGAAGGTAGGTAGCAAGCCATCTTTGAAGTTAGGCATGCCAAACTTGGAAGAACACTTGACTTTGCTTCCAATTGCATGCATATCCATGAACTCAATTGCCTATAAATAGGCATGAAACGTTGTAGCAAAAACAACCAAGGCAATAGTCATTCCAAACTAATAGAGTTTGAGATAGTAGTGAGATCCTCACTTGAGAGATGAGTGAGAAGAAAATTCCTCTTGAGAGATAGAGTGTGTGTTACCACTAAGGTGAAGTTTAGTCACCAAAGTGAGATTGTCTTGTAATCCCATTATTTATATAGTGGAAGAGAGTATTACTACTGCCCCGAGGACGTAGGCACATTTGCCGAACCTCGTTAAATATTGTATCTTCTTTTATTTATTTGTTGTTATTCCGCAAATCACACGAGAGGTGGGAAAAGTTAGATCCTGAGATAACCAATTATCCATTGACCTTATATTAAGGCAACCCTTCTTTCCCAACAGTTGTTATCACTATGGTCCAAAAACGAGAATTCTCCTTGTTTGCTATAGGCAGCACATTTGATTGTATCAATGGAGAATCGCGGACAGTCAAGCTTGTGTTGGATCCATCCATTGCCTCCGCCGCGACAAAGTAGATTAAGCTCCAACTCATCGTCATTGCTAGTACTACGGTTGATGACACAAACTGTGCAGTCAGGAGATGTGGGAGGAGATGAAAATGCTGCAACATGGTCAGTGAGTTCTGAGACTGAGAAATTGGGAAGGTCTATCTTTGTTTTTGAGAAGGGACGAAAGAAGAACATTGATCCGCCTTGTTTAAATACAAGAAGCCATCCTTCATACGATGCAATGCAAGTTGTAGTTTGATCCAGTTAAGGAAGATTCATGGTAATGTTACCACTTTCAGTAGTTACCAACTGACCTTGGGCAGAATCATACCCATAACGTAGAAACCAAGGTTTATAGTTTAGTAAAGATTCAATTTTAGCTGAAATTGTAGAAGAACCAGAGTTCCAAGCCTGGCATATGCTGCGGAACCTCACAACCTCGAGTAGGCCTAGACGTTCTGCTATGTCTGTGATAAGTTCAGGAGGCAGATCAGACCATTGCCTTCGCCTCATCTTTGACAATTTTCCACAGCAGTTGCATTATCTGCTGCTACCAACACACACACAAACACATATAAATATGATAAATTTAGGAACATCGAAACCAATGATTTAGGATTACCAAACAACATAAACATATAAAAACCTCATCTCTATACGTTCATACAAAGCATAGTAAACTCCATCTAGCTAGCATTGAACATATGGTCAAATGACTTTTCTAACATGCAAGTCGAGGAGAACAAGTTAGTACATCGATCAGAGGCATACATATTACTAAGGACAAGTGGGGCATGAAATATTCTAAGAGATGCAGAATTTCATCATCATCATCATATGATTCACATATCACAACATTAAGGTTGAGATAGATAAAAGTGATAACAGAAAAGAAAGGAACCAAATGATACATATCAATAATCAAGGCAAGTTGAGAAAGAATGAGCACACATCAGAAACCCTACAAGAATGAATCAACTACTACTAAAACTTTTGAAATTGATTATGGATTCCTATGAATTAGAATAAAAACAAATGGGAAAGGAGCTCGTCAGAAAAATATACTAGTACCTTACCCCCAAAAAGAACAAAGGTCATTGGAAGATGGAATACAGAACTGTCTAGCTAGTACTTTATATACAGATCAGAGTTCTAATTCCAGTAGCTTACAAACAGCTGAACTGTAAAAGTAAATAGATAAGCATTAACTAAAAGGATAAATCACAAGGTTGATGATGATACATATCATAATCAAGGTGATACATATCATAATACACAAGAAGATACATATCATAATCAAGGCGAAGTTGGAAAGAATGAGAATGAAATTAACTACTGCTGAATGTTCAGAAATTGATTATGGATCACTAAAAATTAGAATAGAGAAGGAAAAGAGCTCCAGAGATGTGCAGATTCTCTCTCGAAAAAGTAGTAGGCCATTGGAAGATGGATTGCAGAACTATCTCGTACTTGTTTAAGAACTAGAGGAATTGATAAACAGAATAGAAGAGTAAAATTTCAGAGAGAATGAGGATTTCAATGTGTTTATTCATCTCATACAAAGGGGGTATTTATAGGATTACATTGAAGTGTGAATGCTCAAAGAGAAACTCAAAATGATAACCATTTTGATGATGATTTTCTGCCATGCTTGTTGCCCTTTGGTAAAGCATGTTTACATAAGTCTTCATACACTCAAGTACCTATGATTATACACTCAAGTACCTATCTAAATACTTTTACGTATTTTGTTACATGATATAGACATATACGATATATATATACGATTTATACTACAACACTCCCCCTTGGATATTTCATGTTCAATAGTATTGTGTAGATGGTGCGCATCGAAGTTGCCTCGTTAAAAACCTTGTCAAGTAATAAAACCCTGTGGGAAAAAACAACCTTGGTCGAAAGGGAAAAAGAGCACAACGCGCGTTGAGTGTGAAGTATGTTTCTGGATACTCCCCCTGATTTAGACTCCTCTTGAAGATTGTGGGAGTTCGGATATCCTCCTCAATCCGATGCTCCTTACATGTTTCTCGAAAGGGGATTTTGGTAGTGACTTAGTAAATAAGTCAGCTACATTATCTTCTGATCGGATTTGATTTACTTCAATATTTAGAAGTGTTTGCTGTTGCTGATTGTAGAAGAATTTCGGCGATATATGCTTGGTATTGTCGCCTTTGATGAAACCTAATTTCATTTGCTCAATACAAGCTGCATTGTCCTCGTAAATGCATGTAGGTTCATTTGTGGTGAATTTCAAACCACAAGTTCCTCGAATGTGTCTATTTATAGACCTTAGCCATATGCACTCACGCACGGCTTCATGTAGTGCAATTATCTCTGCATGATTTGAGGAAGTAGCAACAAGAGTCTGTTTTGTAGATCTCCAAGATATCGCGGTGTTTCCCATGGTAAAGACATAACCTGTTTGGGAGCGACCTTTGTGAGGGTCAGAGAGATACCCTGCATCAGCAAAACCCGTCAAAACATCATTTTGATGGAGGGGAGGAGGAGAACGTCGGTCACTATGGATAGTGTTGCCGGCGCTCACATTTCTTTTCTCTCTGTAGGGATAGAACAAGCCCATATCGATCGTACCTTTTAGGTATCGAAGGATTGTCTTTATACCAATCCAATGGCGGCGTGTTGGTGCAGAACTGTGTCGAGCTAACAAGTTTACTGCAAATGAGATATCCGGTCTTGTGCATTGAGCTAAATACAATAATGCGCCTATCGCACTTAGGTATGGTATTTCAGCTTCTAATAAATCTTCGTCCTCATCCCTTGGACGAAACGGATCTTTCATGGGCTCAAGACTACGGTTGATCATGGGAGTACTCACAGGCTTTGCTTTATCTTCATTAAAGCGCCTTAGTAACTTTTGAGTATATGCTGATTGATGGATCATAATCCCATCATTACGGTGCTCGAGTTCTATTCCGAGACAAAACCGTGTTTTCCCGAGATCTTTCATCTCAAATTCAGATTTTAAATATGTAGCAGTTTCTTTTAACTCATCTAGAGTTCCAATTAAGTTCATGTCATCAACATAAACTGCTACAATTGCAAATCCGGATCTTGTTCTCTTAATGAACACGCAAGGGCATATTTCATTGTTAACATATCCCTTCCCAATCAAGTAGTCACTTAGACGGTTATACCACATCCGTCCGGATTATTTCAATCCATATAGTGAGCGTCTTAATTTTATTGAAAACGCGCTCCGTGGTTTAGAGCCACTTGATTTGGGTAATTGAAGTCCATCTGGAACCTTCATATATATCTCTGAATCTAGATCCCCATAGAGATATGCTGTAACCACATCCATGAGCTGCATGTCAAGTTTTTCGGAAACTACCAAACTGACAAGGTAGCGGAACGTTATAACGTCCATTACGGGAGAATATGTCTCCTCGTAGTCGATTCCAGGACGTTGTGAGAAACCTTGCGCCACAAGGCGGGCTTTGTATCTAACAACCTCATTTTTCTCATTACGCTTTCTAACAAAGACCCATTTATGGCCAACAGGTTTTATATTTGGTGGTGTCAGTGTTATAGACCCAAATACCTGTCTCTTTGTTAGTGAATCCAATTCAGTCTGGATCGCATTTTTCCATTTTGACCAATCTGCTCTACGTTGGCATTCTTCAACGGAGCGAGGTTCGATATCATCGTATTCTATAATTCCTTTTGCAATATGATATGCAAACGCATCATCAATAGCCATAGAATTTCTGTCCATAATTACATGTATACTAGTGTAATTCATGGAGATCTCTCTATTCTCTGGAATTGGTTCTATTATTGGAGCGTCCTCCAATGATGTCTCTTGGACATAACCATAATCCGGAATTTTTTCATGAGATGGATTATTTATATCGATGATTAATGGATCATTTTGTGTCAAGCTCGCTTTCTTTCTTGGGCGAGAATCCATCGAACCTATAGGCCTCCCGCGCTTTCTAGCAGGAGCCATGGGTCTAGCCACTGCATCACCCATAGAGGGGATGTCATGTCCTTTATTTTTAGGAACATCAATCCTTACAGGTACGTTTGCAGCAGGTATGTGTGATCTTGTCACTTTAGCGATATCAGAAAACGCATCAGGCATTGATTCTGCTACGTTCTGAAGATCGAGAATCCTCCGCACCTCTATTTCAGACTGTGTGGTTCGGGGATCAAGATGAGACAAAGTGGGGACAGACCACGACAATTCCTGTCTTTTCTGTTGAACATTAATGTTCTTGTCTCCCCCTAATGACGGGAAGACTGTCTCATCAAAGTGACAATCCGCAAATCTAGCGGTAAATAGATCACCTGTCAAGGGTTCTATGTAGCGGATAATGCTTGGAGTATCATATCCAACATAAAGGCCTAAGCGTCTTTGAGGACCCATTTTGGTGCGCTGTGGCGACGCAATTGGCACATAGACTGCACACCCAAAGATGCGTAAGTGTGAGACATTAGGCTCATACCCAGTCACCAGTTGGGACGCAGAAAAGGGTTGGGTGGCAGTGGGTCTCAGACGAATGAGCACAGCTGCATGTAATATTGCATAGCCCCAAGCAGAAATAGGGAGATTGGTGCGCATAACCAATGCCCTGGCAACCATTTGAAGTCTTTTAATGGCAGCTTCTGCGAGTCCATTTTGGGTGTGTACATGAGGGACAGGATGTTCCACCTCAATCCCAATGGACATGCAATAATCATCAAAGGTTCTTGATGTAAATTCTCCAGCATTGTCAAGACGAATTGACTTAATAGGATGATCGGGGTGGTGAGCCCTTAATTTAATGATTTGTGCTAGGAGTTTAGCAAATGCAGCATTTCTTGTGGATAAGAGCATGACATGTGACCAACGTGTCGATGCATCAACCAACACCATAAAATATCTAAATGGTCCGCAAGTTGGTTGGATAGGTCCACAAATATCACCTTGTATTCTTTGTAAGAATGGTATATTTTCTTTAGTGTCCTTTGCATAGGATGGTCTCGATCCTACCTTTGCTAAAGAGCAAGCTTTGCAAAACGAATGATACACTTTAGAAGTAACTCTTTGGACCAATGTTTGGTTCGTACTTCTTTTCGTTTTGAAGAATGGATGTCCGTGTGAAGTTTTTAATATACGGAGCATCATGTCACGACCTGGATGTCCCAAACGGTCGTGCCAAAGCTTGTATGTGTCAGGATCCCATAATTTGTCATTCATGACATGGTTGGATTCAATAACTCTAATAGTGGTTGCATACAATCCACTAGAGCGACACATAAGTTTCTCTAAAACTCGTGTATTTCCGTAGTTTTTAGAGGTGATGCAAAGGAACTCTTGTCCATTCTCACAATGTGTTTCCACATGAAAATCATTGGCTCTAATGTCTTTAAAGCTTAATAGGGTCCTTCCGGCCCTTGGAGCATATAGAGCTTCGGCGACATTAATATTTGTGCCATTTGGTAACAAAAATTGAGCTGGTCCTCGACCATGAATCAATTGTGATGGTCCTGCCATCGTAGTTACTGAGGATCGACTGGGTGTCATCCATAAAAATAATTGCCTATGTCGCAATATCGTATGTGTGGTGCCACTATCAAGAAGGCATTCCAATTCTCCGGAAAACATACTTGGAATAGTGTTGCCGGAAATTTTTGACCGGAAAAATTATCGGAGTTGACCGGAAAGATCGTTGGAAAAAGTCGAGAAAAATCGTCCAAAAAGTCACCGGAAAAGTCGCCGGAAAAGTGTCGAAAAAGTCGTCGGAAAGTCGCCGCGCAAATCTGTCGACAGATGTGTCGACAGCTGCTCGGCAGATGGCTCGGCAGCTGCTGCGCAGGGTCTCGGCAGCTGCTGCGCAGCTCTCTCGGCAGGTCTCGGCAGGACTCGGCAGCACCTCGGCAGCTGCTGCGCAGCTCTCGGCAGCGGTCCGGCAGCGGTCCGGTTCGGTTTTTCGGCTTCCGGCGGCCGGTTCAGGCCGTTTCCGGCCGGTTCCGGTGAATCTGAGACCGGTTCCGGGCTCCTGGAATCAAGGGCTTTAATCTGAGCTAGGGTTTGGGGATTTTTTGTAGGTTTTGAAAAATGACTTCTATCGATGAAGAACTCTTCTTTCGTCAATTTTTCGATTCTAATTCTAGAGCAACTTCGTGCTGATAACGTGTTTAAGAACTAGAGGAATTGATAAACAGAATAGAAGAGTAAAATTTCAGAGAGAATGATGATTTCAATGTGTTTATTCATCTCATACAAATGGGGTATTTATAGGATTACATTGAAGTGTGAATGCTCAAAGAGAAACTCAAAATGATAACCATTTTGATGATGATTTTCTGCCATGCTTGTTGCCCTTTGGTAAAGCATGTTTACATAAGTCTTCATACACTCAAGTACCTATGATTATACACTCAAGTACCTATCTAAATACTTTTACGTATTTTGTTACATGATATAGACATATACGGTATATATATACGATTTATACTACAACAGTACTTATATAATACAGCTCAGAGTTCTAATTTCAGTAGCTCACAAATACTGTAAAAATAAATAGCTAAAACTTTAAAGAATAAATTATAACAGAACTCTAAAATCATTAAATGTGGCTAGGATTTGGAGTATTTTTTTCTTTCTAATCTACGCTTATGGATCAAAATTAAAATCAAAATGGAAGATCAGTTAACCTTAATCCAACTGTGAACTACATTCCTGAAGAAAGGTGCATTTTGTTTCTTTAAACGTACTAACTGAATCTTGGTTCTACCTTGATTCCAATTCTTTTACAATTAAATATTGGAGTTAATGTAAGGGTTGGTCATTATTGAACAATGTTTAGTGCATGATTAGTTCCTCATAGTAGTGATGTTGGAAAACGAAGTCATAAGAACCTGTGCAATGTGCTTCAGTTTATGCAGCTTTGGGTTTTGCTGTAAAATCTAGTCTTGTTTGTATGATTTTCTTTAGAGAACTATGTTGTTCACTAGCTGGCATAAAAGATTGTAAACAGAAGCAATTATTGTAACCTGAGAGATATTTAATAAATAGAATACCACATTCAGAAGCCATCAAAATGTTTATCATATTTTCTTATGAACAGGAGTACTCAGTATTACTATTTCTGGGCGTCATTATCTTTTGTTGATGGGTTTCGTTTAAGTCTTGGTTGCATCCATACCCCTTTGAAATGATTTCTCTTGGATTCTTCCGCATGATCACTAATGCTCTCATTAAAAATAAACTTCGGCAAGCCTTCAGATAGTGTTATTGCGCCACAAGTAGAAATCGAAACACCCTTTGTCAAGCCCAGCTTGTTCTTCATGTCATCGAACTTTTTCTTCAGCTCACTCCTGTCAAACAATAATGTTCCTGGTCTCGACTCATTTTTCGGGGAGAATATTAAGTTAATGACACTCCAGTTGTGAGCTCGATTTTCAGTAGATAGGGTGAGCATTCGATCATTTCTACGGTCGAAAAAGCAGAATATTCCAGTGTGATATACAGCAAATTTAATTGTACCAGTGTCAACTCGGGAACGAGAATACTTGAGTTTTGTCCATGCCTGGTCTTCTCCAAGGTATAGTACCTTGGCTTCCAATTCAGCATCATTGCTACGACTAATAACACAAACCATACAATCCTGAGACGTTGGAGAACATGAAACTGCTGCAACATGATCAGTGAAGTGAGTTCCGAGTCTGGGAACTGTGGAAGGTCTGTTCTGCGACGAGAGAAAAGGTGAAAGAAGAATATGGAACCACATCCTTGTTGGAACAGAAGAAGCCATCCTTGGTATGTTGCAAGGCAAGTTGTTCTATCCAGTTCTGGGCGACTCATTATCAACTTCTTGCCACTTCCAGTTAGCACCTTGCACTCAGAATTTTTATCATCATATAGAAGAAACCAAGGTCCTTGGTTTAGTTCTGTCTCAAGTATCTGAGGTAAAACTGTAGAAGAAGCAGAGTTCCAAGCCTTACAAACACGATGGAAACTCAGAAGCGCAAATAGGCCTGCACGTTCTGCTATGAGTGAAAGAAGTTCAGGAGGGAGATCGGACCAGTCCCTAATTTCCTTTTGCTTCTCTGGACTTCTGCGACCTCCTTTGATCGCATAGAATGTTGCTTCCTACATGTGTTAAAATTAGGAACATGGAAAAGAAATACAGGTTAAGAACTGAGATATTAAGTTAACAAAAACTAGCTCATTCTAGATGTATGATGTCGAGAAGGATCTGAAGTTTTTCGATCTGAATATATTGGTGTATACATTCTGGATTTGTTGGACCAAAAAGAGAGAGTAAGAATACCAAATTAATGGTAACCTAAGATACAAGAATTGTTTCAAAACCAGGAGAACCAGTTTGAAATCAAGGAGTCATTAGTACTGACAAGGCTAGCGCTATTTCAATTAGGACGTACATGAACTAAGATACGAATGCAAAATCAGTTTAGTCTACCGTCTGTTGATTTGAAACAGAGTACTTGGTAAGAAGTAAAAAGGAAAAGAAAAATTATCCAAAAAAAGATAGCATTAATTATATTCAAGTTTAATTTTAATCAATCATCAGTTTGCTTTTATTATGTCCTTCTCGTCAGATTCAAGACATCTCTGTCATCATCAAATCATATTCAAGGTTTTCATATATAGAAGTGATACTAGACAAGAAAAGTTACATATCATTATCGAAATTGAATGATGTTCAAAGTTCAGAGTTATTAAGCGTTTTTGCTTATGGTTTGGTATTGAGGATTTATATTTGAAAGACAATCAAATGAAGGTCTTCACAAATCAACTCCAGAAGATCAACCACTGTAATCGAATCGAAACTTCGGACTCAATATATTCATTGAAAGTTCAGGAACAAAGAAAAACGTACACGAGAAGAAAAAATCAAAACTGCTTCTAATAAGCTTTTTAAAATTGATCATGGATTCCTAAATTCCAAGAAATAAATAGAAGGGAGATAGAACAAAATACTATAGTATGAGTGCAGAACTGATGACTACCTTTAAGATTCTTGTGAAGAAACGCTTCCTGAAAAGATCTGTCATTGGAAGAACTGGATTAGTGCAGAACTGTGCATGTACTGTACTCTCCTCTTATAAATTATACTACTCGAGAGTTTTAGTTTCAGTAGTTCACTGACAGCTGAGCTGTAAATATGAATAGGTAAAGCTCAATTAATTAAAAGGATAATATCATAAAATTTTCCTTAACCCACAGAACATAACAAAAATCAAACGAAAATCTGACCAATTCCTACTATGCAATGCAATGATTTTTTTTTCTTTTCCATTCTCAAATGAAAATCTTTCTCTTACTTCCTTTTTTGTTACTGGAATAAATTCAGGAATTTGAGCATTTATATTGAAACTGTCACAGCTAAGCCACTGCCTTTGGAAGCCTTTGGAATAGGTTGATACATCGGGGGTCTGGCACCGGCCATTTGAAGCATTGGGAGGTGCACTGGCTGGAACATCCAGGTGGTGGAGCTTTGCATCATGGATGGGTATATATACTCGTGCAAACACCATGAAAAAAAAAAAAAAATCAATGCAAAACATGTGACCTATTGAGAATTGCATTCATCATGAATTGTTGGGAAATAAAAGCTGCCTTAATACAAGGCCAATGGATAATTGGTTATCCCAGGATCTAACTTTTCTCACCTCTCGTGTGATTTGCGGAATAGCAACAAATAAATAAAAGAAGACACAATATTTAACGAGGTTCGGCAAATACGCCTACGTCCTCGGGGCAGTAGTAATACTCTCTTCCACTATATAAATAATGAGATTACAAGTCAATCTCACTTTGGTGACTAAACTTCACCAAAGTGGTAACACACACTCTATCTCTCAAGAGGAATTTTCTTCTCACTAATCTCTCAAGTGAGAATCTCACTACTATCTCAAACTCTATTAGTTTGGAATGACTCTTGCCTTGGTTATTTTTGCTACAACCTTTCATGCCTATTTATAGGCAATTGGGTTCATGGATATGGCATGCAATTGGAAGCAAAGTCAAGTCTTCTTCCAAGTTTGGCATGCCTAACTTCAAAGATGGCTTGCTGCCTACCTTCCAAAATGGCTTGTTATCTACCTTCTTTGAATTTTCCAACACATGCTTTCCTCATGTGGTAAATCATCACATGGATTTCCTCCTCCATTAAGGAGGGACTGCCCATCATGAATCTCTGGCAAGAACAATAGAATCAAGATTAAATTGCGGACCCTTTATAAAAATGCAGTCCGCTATATATAGGACATTAAAGCGTGCTAGATTCGCAACAACTTCAAGTCAATTATCACCATAGAGTTGTATGTATCAGAAACCTAGAAAGTGTTGTAGTATAAATGTATTATACTATATATGTCACGCCCCAAATTTTAGAATAACAATTCCAAATCCGGAACATGAAAATACTACAACTCAAAATAATTAACCTGAAACTTTTCTTTCCTTAACATACTCACCACACAAAATAAAATCAAACCGAATTTAGTCTCGGTTAATTATTACAACTCAAATCCAAAATGTAATGTAAAGCTCTAAATGAGCATACACACACACCTCACAACGAAATAAATAACTAAACTGCAGTAACACCTAAGCAGCTCGGTCACCTCCCTGGTTATCCTGACCTGCAGGAATATCCGCTACACCATTGAATAGTGTACCGGGATTGCAACAACACAAAACCCGGTAAGCTTATGAAAGCTTGTATGAGTAAAAGAAGGAACTGTTACTTAATTTAATCTCATTTATTCCCACACACCGCAACACTCAATAATTTTCACATAAGCAGATAATGACAATCCCAATCAATACCAATTCAAATTTATCAAGACAACCCAACTCACAACTTTCTCCACCACTCTCATCATCGTATTTATAAAAATACGGCACTTGACAGACTAGAGCTCTAACTGAATCGTAGCCCGTCACCTGGCCTAGGTTATGGCATCCGACATATTTATCAATTATTGTATTTCATCAATATGTATACCTATATACATATTTAGAACGTCCAATAATTCCACATACTCAACCAATCGTATCCCATCATCCACACTAGGATTAGAGCGTCCGATTACCCACACCGGTCATTATGTTAACCCTAAACCCAACATATAACATCACATACTGAAATCACCCCAACCAAGATACATCATATTATTATGGAATTACACAATCGTAATATAATCAACTCAATCATATCATCAATCAAACAATCCACTCATCAATATATATTTTTCACGTAAATATATATATACGTAATCATCCACTCAGGAATGACCACTAATACCATCTATAGTTCACACAAGAAAATTATGAAATTCATTTGTATAGTTAAAATTCATTTTACTTACCTATGGACCGTGGTGATTCAAGTCCATGAAATTTTAAAAAAAATATTTAATCCGCAAATATTTTTCATACAATTACCAAAAATAAATAAATTAAAATGCTCGGTTCGTAATATGAACCACATGAGTTTTACTCACCTCGAAACTCCTGCTGCGTCTTCAATATATATATAACTCACAATAATCCCAATGCTCGTCAACTCAAGCCGTCAAGTTCCTAATCAAGTACGGTCTTTACTTAGCAACGAAGCATGAAATAAACCTAAATGATGATCCAACGGTCGGATTTCTAAAATAAAGATAATCCAACGGTCGGATTCTAAAATAAAGACAATCCGACGGTCGGATTGAATTTAAATCATAACTCAACAGTTAGATCCTCACGGATTGCCCATGGAAACATCCTATCAAAATTATACGAAAATCCGATGGATAGATCTTCGTTAATCGCCTCCCGAATCACTATTTTATAATTATACGAAGATCCAAAAGTCGGATCTTCGCCCGTGACCACACAAAGTCATCGGGACAGTCATATGAACATCATATTAAAATTTGAAGTAAAACCGATGGTCTGATCTTCGTAAATCTCAAACCGAAGGTAAATTGTAAAACCGTAAATAGTAACGTCAAAACAGAAATTGACTATTTATCAACTTTTTCTAACATGACCAAGTTATATCTCAAAACGCTCGTATGGATGCATAGATCATCTTCCAGATAATAAAAACTCAAAATTCGGTCCGACGCGCCGCCACACGCGGCGGTCAGACGGTGGTCAACTCCGGTCAACCACCTCCGATGCAAAAGTCGTCAACTACAAACTTCTTCAAAATTAAATTTTGAACAACTTTAATACCTGACTTTTTCGGAGATGAGGTCTGGATCATCCTATATCGGGCTTTGAAGTTGGATTAATCTCGGCCCTCTGATCAGTCTCCAGATCGAATCAGGGACGTCGAAATCTTCAACTCTTGATCTACCACTCTACACTCAAAATCGTGATGCAAGCCATATATGGGGATGATCAGAAGGAAGAGCACGTCACGAAAATGGGGACGATCGGCCCGTGCACCGTCGGAAAAATGGTTTTCCGGCCTGGTCGGGTTTGCGCTTCGGATAGGAGCTTCGATCCAGGCCTAGGAGCGGCGGCTGGGCGTGGCGACGGCGGGGATCGACCGGGCGTGAGGCGGCGAAGCGGATGGGGGCCGGGTCCGGCGGCGGCGCGGCCGGGAGGACCGACTTCCAGTCGGGTCGGGTCGCCGGGTCTGGAGGCACAGTGACCAGGCCGAGAGAGAGACGGGGGACTGATGTGCAAAAATGGGATTTTTTCGTCCTTCACAACAAACTCAGATTTTTCCACTATTTATAGAAAAATTTCGATTTTCAAATATTCATAACTTATTCATACGAACTCCGAATAATACGTTCCACATATGTACGGACTCGTATCGACGAGCTCTACAACTTTCATGAAGGAAGTTTTCCCAAATTTTGAACGTATAAAAAGTCGATTTTCACGACCCCCTAAATAACGTTCGTTTTCGAAAATAAAATCATTCGGAACCAATTTTCTCAACCCACGACAATCCAAATAATCTCAAATATCACAATTCAATTAATATAACAATTATTGAATTACATAAATTTATTGTATGAAAATCTGGGTCTTCACAGTTGTCTATATCATATAACAAATACTTAAGTGTATAAATAGGTACTTGAGTGTATGAAGACTTATGTGGCATGCTTTACCAAGGGGCAACAAGCATGGCAGATTTCATCATTAAGATTGTTATCATTTTGGTTTTCTCTTTGAGCATTCACACTACAATGTATTCTTATAAATACCTTCTTGTATGAGATGAATAAACACACTTGAATCTCCCTTCTTTCCACAACATTACTCTCTCTCTGTTAATTTAGTTTGTCCTTAAACACGTTATCAGCACGAAGTTGCTCTAGAATTAGAATCGAAAATTGACAAGAGTAGAGTTCATCATCAATCGAAGTCATTTTTCCAAACCTACAAAAAACCCCCCCCAAACCCTAGCTCATATCAAAGCCCTTGATTCCAAAAGCCCGGAACCGGCCTCAGAACCGCCAGAACTAGCCGAAAAATGCCTGAACCGGCTGCCGAAAGTTTTGAGCACCAACCGTACAGCTGCCGAGTCCTACCGAGTACCTGCCGAGAGCACTTACCGAGACTTGCCGAGCAGTTGCCGAGAGCACCTGCCGAGCATCTGCCGAGACAACTGCCAACAGATTTGCCTACAGATCTACAGGGCAAGTTTCCGACGACTTTTCTGACATTTTTCCGGCGACTTTTCAAATGATTATCTCGATTTTTTCCAGCGATCCTTCCTATCACCTTCGATAACTTTTTCCGGCCAAATTTTTTGGCAACACTATTTCAAGGTATTCTTTACTAAAAGTTCCCGTTTTAGAGTTTTTATTCATTTTTTCTCCTTTTCCCTTTTCTCGAGAACTTATAATCAAAAGCGGAATTATAGAAATTCATGCCTAACGAACTAAGAGCGTTCGTAATCAATGAACTAACAGTATTCATAATGATTCGGACTAAGAGCGTCCGCAAGCATCAAATTATGACCATATTAAACATCATTGTTTCGGTCTAATCTAAATATTCTTGGAAATTGATTTCTTGGTAGCATAGCTCGGAAATCTTATTATTTTTTGCGGAAGTTTAAACTCCGAAACTAATATTTTCTTCTTATCTTCAAGGATGTCGAATGAACCTAGACTCGATTTTCAAATCCTTGACTCAACAGGTTCGGATTACCATAGCTGGAAAACCGACGTTGAGAACCATCTCACATCGAAAGGGATATTGCCAATCATCCATGCACCAGACGCGAGCCTTGTGTTCCCACGAACACCCAAAAAGCATGCACAAGCAATCATCTTGATGCGACGCCATATGGACAAAGCACTCAGATTAGAGTACATATCCATCAAAGATGCAAAAGATCTATGGGGGCACTACAAGAGCGCTTTAACAATATCCAAGATTCCCTCCTCCCTGACTTGAAGGTTCAGTGGAACGATGTACGCTTCTCCGACTTCAAGTCTATTGCTGAGTACAATTCAGAAGCTCTTCGCCTCAAAACCATGTTGAGGTTCTGTCAAAACCCCCTCATAGAAGAAGAGCTAATTGAGAAAACTCTCTCCACCTTCCCCGTTGCAGTAATTTTGCTATCAAAGCAATATCGCACTGAAGTGAATGCTGGACGAATTACTAGGTTCAATGAGCTCATTAATGTTTTGTCAGTAGCTAAAAAGCACGACAACATCCTTGTAAAGAATTATAATTTAAGACTCGTTGGAACCAAGAGCGTTCGTAATGCTGGACAAACGGATCCATATAACCGCCCAAATAAAGAAGGAAACCGCAACTTTAGAGCGGGCACAAGTAATGGTAACTCTACACGTGGAAGAGTGAGATATGGTAACACCGGCCGTGGAAATAGCACTATGAGCCATGGAGGTCGCACCATGCGCCGTGGTAGTAACAACAACCTCCTAGAGAATATCCACAACATGCACAACCTGCATAACATGCATAACCTGCACCTCAAATGAAGGGAGGTAACCACGATGACATGTGTCATCGATGTGGATCAATCGAGCATTGGTTTAAGCAATGTTATGCAACTACCCAACTAGCTGCACGCTACAAGGAGTACAGGGAAGCAAGAGAGCAAGAAGCCAACCTTGCTGAAGATGAAGATGATAAAGATGTCAATCTCACCGTTGAGGACTTCAAAGTTGTAAATGAAGAGCACGAGGATGCCACAGACTTTGATTAAAATAGTCCTTTTTCTATTTTCCAAGAACGGCAAATGTGCCTTAGTCAATAAATAACAATTGCATTAACTCCTTCTCATGTGGCGTACCCAATGAAGTATGATATCTAAGAAAGTAATTGAGATCGGGGTATTTAAGCGAGCCTCGCTCCACCAACATCTCTCTACTTTCCTGGTCATATTTTATTGGAATTACCAAACGGATTGAATAACAACAATTTGTCTAAAGTTTGATTTTATTTTGGAATAGACTTTGAAAAACTTTAATGTAATCATTGGCTATTTTCCCTATTAATAAAGTATCGCATTATCATTCAATGTCATGGACATGTGTTAATATTCAGAACTTTATTCTTTTTCAGTATGTTTTCGGGAGAATTGGAATGCCTTCTTGATAGTTGCACCACACATACTGTATTGTGACATAGGCAATTATTTTTATGGATAACACCAAGTCGATCTTCAGTAACTACGATGGCATGACCATCACAATTGATTCATGGTCGAGGACCAACTCAATTTTTGTTACCAAATGACACAAATATTAATGTCGCCGAAGCTCTATATGCTCCAAGGGCCAGAAGAAACCTATTAAGCTTTAAAGACATAAGAGCCAATGATTTTCATGTGGAAACACATTGTGAGAATGGACAAGAGTTCCTTTGCATCACCTCTAATAACTACGGAAATACACGAGTATTAAAGAAACTTATGTGTCGTTGTAGTGGATTGTATGCAATCACTATTAGAGTCATTGAATCCAACCATGTCATGAATGAAAATTTATGGGATCCTGACACATACAGGCTTTGGCACTATCGTTTGGGACATCCAGGTGGTGATATGATGCTCCGTATATTAAAAACTTCACACGGACATCCATTCTTCAAAACGAAAAGAAGTACGAACCAAACATTGGTCCAAAGAGTTACTTCTAAAGCATATCATTCGTTTTGCAAAGCTTGCTCTTTAGCAAAGGTAGGATCGAGACCATCCTATACAAATGACACTAAAGAAAATATATCATTCTTACAAAGAATACAACGTGATATTTGTGGACCTATCCAACCAACTTGCGGACCATTTAGATATTTTATAGTGTTGGTTGATGCATCGACACGTTGGTCACATGTCATGCTCTTATCCACAAGAAATGCTGCATTTGCTAAACTTCTAGCACAAATCATTAAGTTAAGGGCTCACCACCCTGATCATCCTATTAAGTCGATTCGTCTTGACAATGCTAGAAAGTTTACATCAAAAACTTTTAATGATTATTGCATGTCCATTGGGATTGAGATTGAATACCCTGTCCCTCATGTACACACCCAAAATGGTCTCGCAGAAGCTGCCATTAAAAAGACTTCAAATAGTTGCTAGGGCATTGGTTATGCGCACCAATCTCCCTATTTCTGCTTAGGGCTATGCAATATTGCATGCAGCTGTGCTTATTCGTCTGAGACCCACTGCCACTCAACCCTTTTCTGCATCCCAGATGGTAACTGGGTATGAGCCTGATGTCTCACACTTACGCATATTTGGGTGTGCAGTCTATGTGCCAATTGCGCCACCACAGCGCACCAAAATGGGCCCTCAAAGACGCTTAGGCCTTTATGTTGGATATGATTCTCCAACCATTATCCGATACATAGAACCCTTGACAGGTGATCTATTTACCACCAGATTTGCGGGTTGTCACTTTGATGAGACAGTCTTCCCGTCATTAGGCTGAGACATGAACACTAATGTTCAACAGAAAAGACAGGAATTGTCATGGTCTGTCCCCACTTTGTCTCATCTTGATCCCGAACCACACAATCTGAAATTGAAGTACGGAAGATTCTCGATCTTCAGAACGTAACAGAATCGATGCCTGATGCATTTTCTGATATCGCTAAAGTGACAAGATCACATATACCTGCTGCAAATGTACCTGCAAGGATTGATGTCCCTAAAACTAAAGGACATGACGTCCCTTATATGGGTGATGCAGTGACTAGGCCCACGGCTCCTGCCGGGAAGCGCGGGTGGCCCATAAGTTCGATGGATTCTCGCCCAAGAAAGAAAGCGAGTTTGACACAAATAATCCATTAATCATCGATACAAATAATCCATCTCATGAAAAAATTCCAGATTATGGTTATGTCCAAGAGACATCATTGGAGGACGCTCCAATGGCAGAACCAATTCCAGAGAATAGAAAGATCTCCATGAATTACACCAGTATACATGTAATGATGGACAAAGATTCTATGGCTATTGATGATGCATTTGCATATCATATTGCAAAAGGAATTATAGAATACGATGATATCAAACCTCGCTCCGTTGAAGAATGTCAACGAAGAGCAGATTGGCCCAAATGGAAAGATGCGATCCAGACTGAATTGGATTCACTAACAAAGAGACAGGTATTTGGGTCTATAACACTGACACCACCAAATATAAAACATGTTGGCCATAAATGGGTCTTTGTTAGAAAGCGTAATGAGAAAAATGAGGTTGTTAGATACAAAGTCCGCCTTGTGGCGCAAGGTTTCTCACAATGCCCTGGAATCGACTACGAGGAGACATATTCTCCCGTAATAGACGTTATAACGTTCCACTACCTTGTTAGTTTGGTAGTTTCCGAAAAACTTGACAGCAGCTCATGGATGTGGTTACAACATATCTCCATGGGGATCTAGATTCAGAGATATATATGAAGGTTCCAGATGAACTTCAATTACCCAAATCAAGTGGCTCTAAACCACGGAGTGCGTTTTCAATAAGATTAAGACGCTCACTATATGGATTGAAACAATCCTGATGGATGTGGTATAACCGTCTAAGTGACTACTTGATTGGGAAGGGATATGTTAACAATGAAATATGCCCTTGCGTGTTCATTAAAAGGACAAGATCCGGATTTGCAATTGTAGCAGTTTATGTCGATGACATGAACCTAATTGGAACTCTAGATGAGTTACAAGAAACTGCTAAATATTTGAAATCTGAATTTGAGATGAAAGATCTCGGGAAAACACCGTTTTGTCTCGGAATAGAACTTGAGCAACGTAATGATGGGATTATGATCCATCAGTCAGCATATACTCAAAAGTTACTAAAGCGCTTTAATGAAGATAAAGCGAAGCCTGTGAGTACTCCCATGATCAACAGTAGTCTTGAGCCCAGGAAAGATCCGTTTCGTCCAAGGGATGAAGATGAAGATTTATTAGAGGCTGAAATTCCATATCTAAGTGCGATAGGCGCATTATTGTATTTAGCTCAATGCACAAGACCGGATATCTCATTCGCAGTAAACTTGTTAGCTCGACATAGTTCTACGCCAACATGTCGCCATTGGATTGGTATAAAGACAATCTTTCGATACCTGAAATGTACGATTGATATGGGCTTGTTTTATCCCTCCAGAGAGAAAAGAAATGTAAACGCCGGTAACACTATCCATAGTGACTGACGTTCTCCTCCTCCCCTCCATCAAAATGATAATGATGTTTGATGGGCTTTGCTGATGCAGGGTATCTCTCTGACCCTCACAAAGGTCGCTCCCAAACAGGTTATGTCTTTACCATGGGAAGCACCGCGATATCTTGGAGATCTACAAAACAGACCCTTGTTGCTACTTCCTCAAATCATGCAGAGATTATTGTCCTACATGAAGCCGTGTGTGAATGCATATGGTTAAGGTTTGTAAATAGACACATTCGAGAAATTTATGGTTTGAAATTTACCACAATGAACCTACATGCATTTACGAGAATAATGCAGCTTGTATTGAGCAAATGAAATTAGGTTTCATCAAGGGCGACAATACCAAGCATATATCGCCGAAATTCTTCTACAGTCAGCAACAACAAACACTTCTGAACATTGAAGTAAATCAAATCCGATCAAAAGAAAATGTAGCTGACTTATTTACTAAGTCATTACCAAAATCCCCTTTTGAGAAACATGTAAAGAGCATCGGATTAAGAAGGATATCCGAACTCCCATGATCTTCAAGGGGAATCTAAATCAGGGGGAGTATCCAGAAACATACTACACACTCAAACGCGCGTTGTGCTCTTTTTCTCCTTCGACCAAGGTTGTTTTTTCCACAGGATTTTATTACTTGGCAAAGTTTTTAATGAGGCAACTTCGAAGCGCATCACCAACACAATACTATTGACATGAAATATCCAAGGGGGAGTGTTGTAGTATAAATGTATTATACTATATATGTCTATATCATGTAACAAATACTTAAGTGTATAGATAAGTACTTGAGTGTATAAACATAGGTACTTGAGTGTATAAACATAGGTACTTGAGTGTATAAAGACTTGTGTGACATGCTTTACCAAGGGGCAACAAGCATGGCAGATTTCATCATTGAGATTGTTATCATTTTGGTTTTCTCTTTGAGCATTCACACTACAATGTATTCCTATAAATACCCTCTTATATGAGATGAATAGACACATTTGAATCTCTCTTCTTTCCACAACATTACTCTCTCTCTCTCTGTTAATTTAGCTTGTCCTTAAACAGAAAGCGCATGATATATGGAACAATAATTTCAAGCACAGTGGAATGATCGATACAAAAACAGTGTTGTTTTCTACTGTAGACATCAATCCAGATTACCTGGGAGCAGCAGGAATACGCCTTGGCTAAACAGAACAAGTGAAAATGTTACCAATTCCTACTGGGAAAACCAACCACTTGCCTTTCTGTTACTTGCCTATTGTTTTCTTTCAACTTTGAAAATGTTAGTGGCCGGATTTCTAAAAGGATTAGGAATTTTGTACTCTTGTCCATTCCTATAAATACACAAACATCCTACTAGTAGGGCATAAACAACCATAAACAAATTAATAAGCAGCTAGCAATACTCATCATGGGTCTGAAATCGAAGAACATCTTGGCAATACTTTTGCTCTCATTGTTAGCATCCGCCGCTGTAGCTAGTCAGTCTAATGTCTTCGATGTGACAAGCTCAAAATATGGTGGAAAGCCCAACTCGGATATTTCAAAGGCATTGACAATGGCGTGGACAGATGTGTGCGCATCAACGTCAACGAGTACCGTCCTTGTTCCGAGGGGAACATACAAGTTATTACAAGAAGCAAAATTTGAAGGTCCTTGCAAGGCTCCTATTCAGTTTCAGCTCCAAGGAACTTTGCAGGCTCCGAAAGACCGGAGCCAACTCGATGACTCTTGGATTTCCTTTAACAGCATCGACATGCTCACCTTGTCCGGCGGTGGAACTATCGACGGACAAGGAGCCCTTTCTTGGAAGGAGAACCATGACTCTACTCCTGTTGATATTAGGTTCCAAACTGTCAACAATTCCACAATTAGCGACATAGCTTCAATCGACAGCGCAAAGTTCCACATTAGTGTTCATGGCTGCAACAACGTTACGTTCCAACGGCTCACGATCACAGCACCCGAAGACAGTCCTAACACCGACGGAATCCACATCTCTAGTTCGACCAAGATCACAGTCTCCGACTCCTACATTGCAACCGGTGACGATTGTGTTTCAATTGGCGATGGCTCAAACCAAATTCTAGTATCCAACATTACTTGCGGACCAGGTCATGGAATAAGCATAGGCAGTCTGGGAAAGTATCCAGACGAACAGCCGGTGGTCGGCGTCACCGTCAAGAACTGCACGCTTACCGGCACAAGCAATGGCGCTAGAATCAAGACATGGCCCGATTCTCCGGCAAAAAGCGTTGCTTGGAATATACTCTTCCAAGACTTGGTCATGGTGAATGTGAAGAACCCTATCCTCATCGACCAGAACTACTGCGACAAAGGCAAGTCGTGTAAGCTAATGACTCCATCCAAAGTCCAGATCAGTAACGTGACGTTCAAGAATATCAGGGGCTCGTCTTCGTCTCCGGTCGCCGTCAAGCTCGACTGTAGTCACAGCTCGCCGTGCCGGAATGTGGAGCTGTCCGATATTGATCTCATTTACAGTGGAGATAAAAAAGACGAAATCACGTCTGTGTGTAACAATGTCAAGCCGAGAATTACTGGCGTGACTAAGGCTCTTGCTTGTGTCAATCTAGGTGACATACCAATAGACAATTCACCGCCGCCGTCGACTTCACCGCCTCTTCCACAGCCGCCGCGAGCTTCACCTCCTCTTCCACCGCCGCTGCCGGCTTCACTGCCTCTTCCACCGCCTCTGCCGGCTTCACCTCCTCTTCCACCGCCGCTGCCGGCTTCACCGCCTCTTCCACCGCCTCTGCCGGCTTCACCGCCTCTTCCACCGCCACTGCCGGCTTCACATACTCTTCCACCGGTACCAGTACAAGAGTCACTACCCCCGCCTCCAGTAGAAAAACACCATTCCCCTTCTCCGCCACCATTTTGGCTTCCTCTTTCACCGCCGGCGCCATTTGTTTCACCTCCACCGCCACCATCTTTACCTCCTTTTTTGCCGCCGCCATTTGTTTTACCTTCTCCACCACCATCTTCACCTCCTCTTTCACCGCCGGAGCCATTTATTTCTCCTTCACCGCTACCATCTTTACCTCCCCTTTTGCCGCCGCCATTCGTTTTACCTTCTCCGCCACCATCTTCACCTCTTCTTTCGCCGCCGGCGCCATTTGTTTTACCTCCACCGCCACCATCTTTACCTCTTCTTTTGCCTCCTCCATTAGTTTCACCTTCTCCTCCACCATTTTTACTGCCTCTTTCGCCTCCACCATTCGTATCACCTCCTTTTCCGCCGATGATGGACACACCTACACCTCCTCCCCCCACGGTAGCATCAGATGATTCCTCTCCGCCGATAATAATGGTATATGGGTATCCATATCCTCTGTCTCGTACTGATGATGGTGGTTTTGGACCAACATCCTCCGCCGCCGGCAGTGTTTTGGGGCAAAAACCGACAGTCAGAGTGATGGTGCTTAGTTCCGCCCTGGCTTTGTGGTTGCTGCACGCCTTGTTATGATCTGCATGGCTCTTTTTCCACTGTATAGGTAGGTGTTCAGCGCGGAAGAGTACGTGGACAATGGTACCAAAACAAATTGAAAGTGTAGACAATCAATTAAACTCTTTGTAATTGTAATGTAAACAATTTTACAATGTTAAATGTAGCATTATCCAAATATCTTCAAAGTACTTTGTACTAATACCTCTTCTTCTTCTTCATTGAATTTGTTACAGGGAGGATCATTATCAATGTTTTTAAATCCCCTAAACCACCCCATACTTGTAATTAAACACTAACCATCTATTTACCAAAAATAAACATAAAAATTTAAAAAAATTACACATTAAAAACTGAAACAAAAAAAATAAAATAAATTAGGGGGCATTCCGAGAATTGAACTCGGGACCTCTCGCACCCTAAGCGAGAATCATACCACTAGACCAAATGCCCATTTGTTATTGGCTACAAACGTTGTCTTATCTGTAGAGTTTGGAACCCCAACTACAAAATTTGTGTCCGTCTTTTTGATTTTCCCTCCAAACTCCAAAACCCTAAAGAACTCAAAATCAAAAATTAAATGCACCTCCCCAGTTTCCATATGGGTCTCTTCTAATTCCACTACTACAGCGATCAAATTTCAGTCTTTGAGATCGCACCACCCTTCTGGGCCATGGCTGTTTCTCACGCCCGGACCCACACCTCTGATTCTCACTCTCACCCATCTGGTAATTTTTGTTCATCACTAAATTAGATCATTCATTTTTATGTTTTATTGCGATTTTATAAGCGAAATCATGTTTCTGATTCTATATCTTGCTACTTTTTTTTTGTATTTCGAAGTGGGTTTTATACTTTTCTTGATTATGGCTTCTGATTAGGGTTTAATAAGCTCAAAGATGAAGATGATCAGAACCACCCCCAATTCCAAGACACCGAGCCCTTTGATGAGACTATGGTGCCTGATAGCCCATTAATGGAGGAAACCCAGTTGGTGGATGGTTCGGATTGCGATGAGAAGACGAGGACTGGTATGAGTGGGTTTGAGGATGAAGTGGTGCTTGACAGTGAGGATGAGGATGTTAATGGAAGCCGAATAGTGACTGTTAGAAATTTGTCTTCGGATCGAATATGCGCTGCAGGTTAGTATATTTGCATTGGAATGACATTTTTGATTTGGGGCTTCTTCGTTTTTCTCGTGTTGTATTCTTGTTCATAGAAGTTGGTGTTCAATGTGTTGATGATATGAAGTTATTTGTGTTTGATGAATGCTTGAAGAAGTGATCTTATGAAAAATCTTTGCTTTGACTAATTTGAATGACATGTTACTTGAACTAATTTTCATACAATTGAGGGGTGAAGGATGAAAGGTCTGTGCTGTTTCAGGGTTAAGCTACGTTGACTCTCAGGAACCAGGGGAGGAATCCCAAGCCAATGCACTTGATTTTGTGGATCATTTTGTGACGTTGAACGACGATCTGAGTTTTAATTCTCCAGGAACTGTCAACAGGAAAACCACTAAGGTGAAATCCCCTCCTGTTACTAACACAAAGGGGACTCATAGTTTGGCGAGGTTGGTTGAGCTCAGGTCTCAAAATGAAAAGGCCAAAGCCTTTGAATGGGTTGATCCTGAGGAGAATGGAGCACTTCGTTTTTTGGACAAGAAGAAGGAATCATCTTTGGTTAGATCTGCTGTTGTAAGCAAGGAGAAAGTCAGGCATGCTAAAGATACAAAATGTCTTAGCTCAGGGGATGGGAGCAAAGAGAGGAGTATAATGCGAAACCTCCATAAGGATATCACAGAATCTGAAGGCAAGATTGAAAACAAGTCTGTCAATGCATCGGAAGATTATTTAAATGCAAAACCAACAGAACTCCAGCCAGAACCTAGTGAGGAAGGAGGAGATATAGTTGACATGTTTGATATTGGTTTTAACACTCAAATTGCTGCCGAAGCTATGGAGGCCTTAGCATATGGGGGCCATCCTGGTTGCAATACTGCAGATGTTGGTTCAGGAGGTGCTAAAGAGAATACAGCTCCTTTGGAACATCATTCTCTTCAAAGGAGTGACTTTTCTAATGTAGCAGGTATTAGCAAAAATGTAAACCAAAGAAACCGCTCCACTAGGATACCAAGGAGAGCAGGTGCGTCATCTCAAAAACAATCTAAGAAGCAAGAGTTAGATCCTGATTTGGCAGCAGTAACAAATGTGAAGAGAAGCAGATTCTTTGGTGAGTCTTGTAGTAATTCTGCCGAGGCCAACAATAGTTTATGTACAGAATCTCCCAAGTCTGTCAAGAAAAGGAAGCTACTGAGTGCAGCTCATTATTCCAAGGGTTCTTCTGGAAAACACCAGACTACCCAGTCAATGTCAGGGGGTAGGTCAAGAAGGACCGAGGATGGATCGAACAATGGTGTGGGGGATGGTATTGTTACATACAGAAGAAAGAAGAGATGTTTAAATGCTCAATCACCTGAAATGATCAGTAGTTCTGAGGCTGGATCAGACGAGCCAGTAGAAAAGAAGAACAATGTTAAGAAGGACAACATTGTCACATACAGGAGAAAGAAGCAAATAGGTGCAAAAGAAAGTCGTTCAGTTTATGTTTCATTGGAGGGAAATAGTAGCAGAAAAGCCTGTAGCTTAAAACTAGGTCTATGGAGTCATCCCAAAGGGAAAAGGACAGGTCGCAATGCTCGAAACAGTTCCTCCAGAGCTCCTGTTCCTTCTACTCCATTTCCGCTACTTGACAAAAAGGACAGTTCCCATTCTGATGAAAGGCCAGAAAGCAACAACAATATGGCGGGGAAAGAACAATCATCGTATTGCCCACCGGTGCTTTCCTTAAAAAACAACTCTGACAGAAACTTGTTCGAATTGCAATCTGGTAAGCTAGTTGGCACAGATCCTACATCTTCCAGTACGGAATGTACTGCTCCATCTAACTCTACCACTGGCATAAACTTGGGATCACCCAAATATGTGTCTCATGACTATCACAAAAAGCCATGCAACAAAAACTTACCCAAATCATCTCTTATGAAAGAGCTTATTGGACTAGGTGTCCCTGAGTCGATGCCAGATTTTGCTTGGAAAGATTTGAGAAGGCGAAGAAGTATGGCCTATGTTCAAGTTCTGTTTAGCCAGCATTTGGATGATGATATCATTAAGCAGCAGAAAAAGGTACGTTTTGAATTTGTCTGATTTTTAAACAGCTAGATGGTCCTCATCTAATGTTATATATATTTCTGCTTATAGATCATTGGACGACTGGGCCTATCCGTTGCTTCATGTTCTATGGATGCAACACACTTTATAGCAGATCAATTTGCACGTACAAGGAATATGTTGGAATTCATTGCTCTTGGTAAACCAGTGGTAACACATTTGTGGCTTGAGAGTTGTGGGGAAGCAAACTGTTTGATTAGTGAGAAAAGCTATATTCTGAGGGATGCCAAAAAGGAAAAGGAAATTGGTTTTAGCATGCTTGTTTCACTGGACTGTGCAAAACGGTGTCCGCTTCTAAAGGTGATGTGTAAGCTTTTTCTCATTCTTCACTAGTCTGAGCTCTTTCTTTCTTCTGCATTTGCACATTCCTGTGTTGCGGTGTTTCTATTTGCCAGTGTCTGGTGTGCTATGACATCTTATCACCTATTTTCCTTTCTGGTGCCTATAATGTATTCTCTTCCTAGCAGGGTCGAAAAGTCTTCATTACTCCGAACATAAAACCTGGAAAAGAAATGATGACCAGCTTGGTGAAGACAGCTCAGGGCGAGGTATCTATATCTGCCATTACATATGTGATTTAGTTGTTACTTGTTAGTAATTCATTACTGATTTCCATGATTTCCTGCATTACCATTCACCCTTTTTGTTTATGAATTGTCAATAAAATGTTGTGTTGGTCAGCCACTGGAGAAAGCTCAGATATCTGCCGCAAAGGGTAAAAAGATTTTCAATGAATTATTGATTCTTTCTTGTGAAGAAGATGAAGCAATCTGTCTACCTTTCCTTGAGAAAGGTATTTGATAAACCACCCATCTTCTCTTTTTTTTTTTTTTTTTTCGGGGAAATTCATCACTCAGTAAGTTAGATTCTTGTAAATATTTGCAGGTGCAGCAGTTTACAGTTCAGAACTTTTACTAAATGGTCTAGTTATCCAGAGACTGGAATACAAGAGGTCAGTGTGGTGTATATGCATTTTGGGTTTTAGCAAGCAATCATTTATAAGTTTTTCCATTAGGGTAGTGAGTAAGGTGCATTTGTTGTGAGAAATAAATCTAACAAGTCCTTGCTTTGCAGACATCAGCTCTTCACCAATGTCGTCAAGAAAGACCGGCCTTAGGCTTTTGGTAGTTTGGCTACCGCATAATGAGGGGCTGTGTAAAACCATTAGCTAATTTTGTGTTTTGTCATTTTTGTTAGGAATGCATTTCCTTACAAATGCCATGGTTATTGTTTAACCTGGTACACAGTTTGGAAATTTTTGGCATGGTGCTGGCAATTTGTAGCATGGTATTAGCTCCCGTTGTTTGTGTTGTGTGGTTAAGCCTAGATAAATACACACACACACATATGTACAGTATTTAAGATCAAGAATCAGCTTCCATCACTTCTCTCTGGTTATTTTTTCTTTCTTTTTCAGATGCCATTTATTGGAACAGTAAACCGACTTCAGGACAGGAAGAGGGGCGGACCTAGAGAGTATAATAGTTGCCAAAATCCATCACTACATGTCTAAGGCCATAACATGACCCTTTGAGCAACCGAACAGAGCCCCATTACCATTGCATTGGTATTTATGGACTCCTGAAAAACAAAAAAAAATCAAGAAACTAAATGTATACAGAAACCATGACTAAATGGTTGCTTACAGAACAGTAGCAGTTCAAATATGGTAGCCATTTATAACAAGACCTCCGTTTCAACAACGTTATCCATATGTTAAATGTTTACAAAAATGTTAATCGCTCAATTCTCAACACTGGATAACAAATAACAAGCTTCTCATTCACATTACATGCTGCAAACCATGGTAAAAAGTCATGGCAGAAGACTTCTCCAACAGAAGTGCTGCAAGAAGAGTGATCCTGGTTTTCTCAAGATTGCCTGTAATTAGCAATACCATGGAAGTCACAACAATACCATATTCATAACACAAAATTATGGTGATGGATGCACTTTAAAAATGCAATAGCTGTTACGAGTGACTTTTATAGGCGCAAGTGGATTCATGCAATGTGAAACTTCCAAAACTAACGTGGAAATTCAAATACCTTTGGCACCAGTAATACAAGTTTATACATTTGACTATTTGAGCAGGAAAAAACAGAACCATAGAAGAAAACGCCAATAAACTGAATTCTTGACAGTGTGCGCACACTGCTTAACTTTGTTAACAGATGGTGTTCTTTTAGAATAAGCGCTATGCAGGCAAGTGACAGAAGTAGATACAACTGTTGCATACATCATTAAATTCCATTCTACTCTCATAACAATCAATATCCAATACATAATTCCAAGATGTTTTCAGAAGTATAGAAATACAACATACCAATTGAACTACATCACTGACTAGATTCAGGAGGCTGTGCATTTAAATTGAAACTATCATAGCCTCCGCTTGTTGGCGCTGTTGGATTAGGTTGATACATTGGGGGTGCGGCCACAGAAGGGGCACCGTTAGTAGCATTGGGTGGTGCACTGCCAGGAACTGATGGTGGAGCACTCAAAGTGGGAGGCCTCATGGGAATATTTACTTGACCAGGCATCCCAGGAGCCCCAGGTGGAGCCATCATTTGCATCATGGGTTGTTGTTGGTATACTCCTGTCAACAGCAGGAAAAAGAGTCAATACAAGACATTGTGGGTATTACATATGGTCAAATTCTGCTGGCAACGGATATAATGATTAACTGATGGATGTCTGGCCAGAAGAATAGAATCAAGTGTAAATTCTAATCCCTTTATAGTTTATACAAAAATGCAGGTGGTTGAAGAACAGTAACCAGGTGTGCATGATTTGCAATATAATCAAGTCAATCTCAATAACGTATACGCATCAGAAAGATAGATAGAAACATGCCAGAACATTAATGGCATTGGTTTGGTGAAGCAGCACAAACTACAAAATGTGTGCTTCTAGTTCTATATGAAAAATGCATGCACGCTTAAATTAACAAAATACTACACTGGTATAGTGATATGATAACGAAAACCACGGAAATAAGCAATCCACATTACCTGGAGCCATTGGTGGACCTCCAGGTCTTGGCAAAACAGGAAGCCTAATCCCTGGAGGCATTTGTGGCATCATAGGGTTTGGTAGAACAGGAAGGCGAGGCCGAGCCATTAGATGTTGATTGTAAGCTGCGCCAACTTGCCCGTAAGCTGCAGTCTGGCCAAGATGTTCCTTGATCCTCTGGTCAATCAAACTCTGCGTTTGTTGCTCCTCAAATTGCTGATAGTACTGCCGCACATTTGCCTGCACAGTTATACACCAAATTAGCAAAAGAAACACAGAAAAACACAGTATACATTACACTAACGACACAGAAACAAAAACCAGTATTACCTTGTGTTTGTAACCCGCATTGTGCTGCTTTCGAACCGAAGGCTGCAAAACACCAAGAAACAAAAACTGGAACATGGGCAATCCGCAAAACTCCAAAAAACCCAGAATCAAATTACGCTAACCGAAAAAGTTCCTAAAATTTAATTAACTAGCAGCTACCTTATTCTCCTATATAACATTTACCAAAACCATATTCGCAAACCCAATTCCTCTTTCCAGCTTAATCTAACAGTCTTTTAACTCTTAGCTCCTAGAAACAATGAAATCACAATTCAAAATTCGATCCAAAACAAGAAAGGGATGGAGAGGTGTTTACCGAATCGTGGGTCAAATACGTATCACAGTAATCGCAGTAATACCTGAAAATTGGACCCAAAAAAAAAAAAAAAAAAAAACAATTAGATGCGAAAATCAAATATTCAGGATAACAATTCTTGAAGCTTAGTACTTGATCGAATGATAAAGAGGTCTTACCGAGGCATTGCTCTGAATCTTTGGAAATTCGAGAACTGAGAAGCACTGAAGTGATGCTAAAACCCTAAGCGCGAGAGAGAAGAAGAAGAAGAATGACGATGCTTCTGGGCTTTTCTCACTTTAAATTTAAAAGAAGAAAGTCGGTCCATTTTTCTCAAAAGCCCAAAATGGAGTGCACGAAACGACGTGTCGTTTATCATTTTTGCGGAAGAGGATATAAAAACCGATGCGTCGTTTTCGCGTCCGAATTTTCTTATTTGGACAGGGCGGCGAAACGTCAGAGAGCTCCAAGTTTGAGGGAGAGAAACTCGGAAGCTCAAATCTGCGTCCGGAAAATCTGGGTTTTGGTTCAGGTTCTGTGATTCTTTCACCTCCGGAATTTACTTTCTGTTTCATTTAGAAAACTATGGAATATCAACGCTTTATATTATTTGTTGGTTGGAAATGAAACTAAGCGAAAAAGTTGAAGTTTTTATCCAAAGGCTTCAACTTTCTTTCGGATCTCCAACAGAAACGTAGAATTCAGTGTTTGAGGGTTTATGGTAATTTTTTCAGGGAGAATGAAAGCGGATGAGAAGCCGAGTTGGGGTTTGGTGTCACCGTCCGGGGTGGCCTATCATTTCGGGACAAGTGGACTTTCCGTTGCGGTGGCTACCGCAGTAACTCACCCTTTAGGTAATTTTGAAAAGAATTAAATTTACTTTTCTTACTTTCTTAGCTTCAAATGTGTTTGTTTGCCTTCTGGCACTTTTTGCATAATCTTTGTGATGCTGCATTGAGATTGAAACTTGTATGTGGAGGGCATGGTTTCATACCTCAGATTTTGTTATTTATAGCTTTTTATTATGTTGAAAGTTTCGTTTGGTTGGGGTCAATCGAATTGGCATTGCTCTGTCTTTCGTATAGTTTTTGGTATCAAGATTTGGTAATAGATTAGGTTCAGACATCAATCGTATGAATAAATTGTTACCAAAGCTTGATATTAGTCTATAGAAGCAAAGATTTAACATTTGTCTCGATGTGGGATGCAGATGTCCTCAAAGTTAGGCTGCAAATGCAACTTGTTGGGCAGAAAGGTCCTCTTACTGGAATGGTACTTTTCCCTAGCTAGACTTTTAGTACATGTATTCTTGCTTGAACGGATCGGAGTAGATTGATAATGAGGGTGTTGTACAGGGACGATTGTTTCTTCAAGTTCTTAAGAATGAAGGACCAAGATTTTTGTATCTGGGATTGACGCCTGCATTGACAAGGTCCGTTCTTTATGGAGGTCTCCGTTTAGGCTTGTATGAACCCTCAAAGTATGCCTGCAATTGGGCTTTTGGGTCCAACAATGTTTTTGTTAAGATTGGATCCGCGGGATTTGGTGGTGCAATCGCAACTGCACTGACGAATCCAGTTGAGGTTTTGAAGGTAATGGCACCATGCAAGACCTTTTTGAACTTATTTTCTTCCTGTTTCCAAACTCGACTTAAAAATCATTTGTCTCCTACCATTAGGTGCGACTACAGATGAATCCGAACTTGAGGAAAGGTGCAGCTGGGGAACTGCGTGCAATCATTGCTGAAGAGGGAGTGAAAGCTCTTTGGAAGGGTGTTGGCCCTGCTATGGCTAGAGCTGCTACATTGACTGCATCACAACTTGCAACCTATGACGAAACCAAGCGGGTCAAGTTCTAAGCATGCTATTTTTCGCTTTGAATATCCACAAAGTAATTTCCAGTTTCTAATCACTTAATGTGTGATTGCTAGTACAAACAGTAATTCTGTTTAACTTTCTGTTAATTCTATCAACTTCCTATTATTGCAGATGTTGATTAGGTGGACACCACTTGAAGAAGGATTCCATCTACATCTCACGTATGACACTGCATATTTATAAAAATTATTATCAGATCTTTTCTTTTCTTCAAGTGAAGTAGATTGATGTGTGCTGAAAACCAGCCATCTTATAAACAATTGGAAGTCGCTGTCATTGAAACACATGCAAATGCACATGCAGAAAGAAGTAAAAACTGAAGAAATCTGATAATATATATTCTTTTTGGGACAAATAGTTGATTTGGAAACTCGTGTACGTTTATTGACTTATTCTGTGTGAGCTACTGTCCTTGTTTGTGATTAGACTATGAGTTATTCATATTCTAATATAATCTAAAAAGTCTGTTAAATTCTTATTTTTGTGAAATTTATTTAGCAAAACTGACTATACTCTGCACCTTATGAAGCTCAAGCACAGTTGCAGGCATGGTGAGTACCCTCCTGACAGCACCTGTAGACATGATAAAAACGCGTCTCATGCTGCAACAGGAATCTGAAAGAGTTGGAAGCTATAGAAATGGATTTCATTGTGCATATCAGGTAATGAAATCAACTTCTATGCTTTTTTACTGCACATTTTTTGCTTTCTTTTCAAGTAGTTGCCCGTTCATTTGCTCCTATAACAGAGTTTCACACATTAAATAAATTGTTTTGGAAAAGCTATCACATGCTCCTATAGACTCTGTGGATCATCTTGAACTAACCTAACAACTTGACTATGTTCCTTATCTGATGTGTGGTTTCAGGTCCTGCGTACAGAAGGCCCAAGAGGTCTTTACAAGGGGTGAGTTTCTTTTCAGGCCCTGGATACTGCCCTTGCATATTTGGTTCCGTGCAATCTAAAAACAGTACATATTTTTCAGGAGCCTTGCAATGTTTGCAAGATTGGGTCCACAAACAACAATTACCTTTGTAGTGTGTGAGCAGCTACGTGAGCTTGCTGGATTGAAAGCAATCTAAACTAGCCTCTGGATTGGGAGTCTGCAATTGCCTAATCTGACTCCTATATATGAAAAATTTGATCTCTTCAACTTCTACCCATTTTTGGTTTGTCACTTTTACTTGCAGCTTTGTTCAACTTTGTAGCTGATTTTTAAAGTACCACTATGAAGGGAATCTGTTTGAGAATGATGCCCCTTCATATCATTATACCCCTGAAGGAGGGTCCAATTATTTGATCAGGTTACGTTGTGTACCATAATCCATCCAACCTTTTTAAATCACCTGGATGTATCCGATTGAACAGAACAGTATCTTCAAGAACTGTTATACTTCTGTCTTCATGTTATGTTGCAATAAAACAAATGCAGATTCTGTGTTATGCTATCCTTTCATGGGTTTTTTTTTTTTTTCCAATAACGAGCAAAAATTCCATGACTTGCTGTCCGATCGAGTATAAAAATCTGAAGGTGATATATGTAGAGGTTTTGATTACCTAATAATGAACTATTTATTCATCAAACAATGAAAACAAGCCGCCTTTGCTATCTAACAAGTGTTGGGAGGACCTGGAAGTATACAAGGATCTCAGCTGCCTGTTGACAAGCTTACTGTTATGCAGAGCCAGCTGAAGTTCCAAAATCAGACCACCATTGCCCCCGAGCAAAAGTAAGCTCATGTATCTTTACCACCTCAGGGATTGCTTTGCTGAATGAAATTATGTGTTCTCTGACCCAGTTTCAGGTGCTTGAGGGTCAATATTTCTTGCCTAGGTCTCAATGGACGGTGCAGTTGTGAATGACCAGCCAACTGAAGCAACTTTCCTAATTGAATTAGGTTATTTAGTCTAATTTGATTAGGTCAATTTTTTACTTTCCTAGTTTAATTCAAGGTATTGCCTGTAAATGCCTCTATGAGAAGAAGAGAACAAGATGCTTATTGTTCTTATTGCATTGTGGCAGCAATTACATAAGACTCGCGGCAGTTGGGGTTTTGCAGGCCGAGTAATAAATTGTGGACTTTCCAGCAGATGAATGATGATGAATATATAGATAATAGATGACATTAAATTCCACGAGGATAGGAAACTCTACGCAATGGGAAAGGCTGGGGAGCTCTTGATAGTAGTTTTTGATCCATTAGACGTGTTACTTGATGATCAAGGCAAAGGCAAAAGTAGCAAGAATATGAGCAAGAAATTTGTAATTGAAATCCCGCCGTGGGGTCCATGGATTGATCGCTCCTTTTACTTGGGTCCTCCAGAGGTGAGCTTTTACTGGTTTGCAAGCAAAAGCCTTGGGTAAAGAAATTTCCATTCCATTTTTCTGGGTTCAAGTTAGATACCACTGGTAGTTCTACTCCCATCTGATGCATGGTCTTGGAGGCCAGATGATCTTTGCAGGCTACCACCAGACCTTCTCGATTCCAATGGCAAAGCTGACCAAGATGGCAGGCAGGGGCGCTACTTGGTTTTGGTTTTGGAGAAAACTGCAGCTGCTATTGTTACAGAGAATATGAGCCAGTTTTCATCACAAGTAAGGAGAACCTAAGGAAGCATGTAAGGTTTGTTTCTATGACTTGGCTGATGGAAGACATGAATCTGGATATGGGAATCGACACGAATTTGGACACTGGAATCTTGGGATTTGGTTTACACAGAAAATGTGGTAAAAAGGTAGAATAGTTGATTAATCCATTCTCCACTAGTACTAAAGATTGAAAGGTTTCTGAGACTGGCTAGAGTGAAGCCTGAAACTTTTTTCAGTTTCAAGAATTCCCAACACTAGTCTCTCCGAAAAAAAAAAAGACTAGTGTTAGGAAAATAACTGCTGATATCTAACAGTAGAGAACACCTTATAAAATAACAATATATTGAAACTAGTCTATGAACTTCTTCTAAAGATTTGATCATTCTTGTTCCTTTTATCTTTTTCTGTAAGCATGAAAGACAAACTGGAATAGTGGAGAAGTATTAGTCCAATAGTTCAAAATGAAAAAGGAACAGAAAGCTCGTCACTTTGGCATTTCGGAGAATAGAACAGAGTCAGTACAGACTGGTGGGTTAAAAAAGTAAAAGTAACAATACCCGAATAGTGGTCTGAACCATTACAACATTTACCCACAAAGCCATCAATTGCAGAGGTTCTTGCTCTGTTTTCTCCATTGGAGCTTAATCTTGTAGGCTGCTTCTTCAGAGTACCTAGCAGCCGAGAAGAGCATGAAGATAACAAACATGAAAACACTGATGGCTTCTCATGATGGACCTTATTTTATGTTATTCTAAGCAAATGAAGAAGACATTATGAATTAATTATTAATAAGAACAATTTATTAATCAAACAATGAAAACAAGCCGCCCTTGTTATCTAGCAAGTGTTAGTTGAGGACGTGGAAGGCTATGCAAGGATCTCAGCTGCCTGCTGATAAGCTTACTGTTATTGAGAGCCAGCTGAAGTTGCAAATCACAGACCACCATTGCTGTAACCCATGTGCCTCTAGAAACCTTTGATTTGGCTTCGACATCACAAACAGCTTCGCGGCTACTTGTCCATTTGTTAAATTCCGACACACATTCTCCTTTTCGCCAGCATTGTTTCCTTCTCTTCCGTCGTCAACCTCAGCATAAAAGCAACAGATGTAGTCACTTTTATTCACGTACAAATGAGGCAACCATTTTACCAAACCTACACCGCGATTCTTCAAACCCGAAAATTTTGGTATCCAGTTCTTCAATCCAAAACCACTAGTCCACTCATTATCCCTAACTATGACTTCACCGTGCTTAACGTGACATTGATCAGTCCTCAAATGAAGCATTGACATAAACCTGTTCCAAGCAAATCCTGCTCTCTCTCTAATATTCCTCAAGGTCATTGCTAGCGAAACCGAAGGCGGATTGAACAAATGAGTCTCTACATACATCCCTCGTTTAGCTAATGCTTTTCCCACTTGGAGAGCAAAACCAGCTCCTAATGAATGGCCAGCAATGCACACATTGTCACTTCCATACTTTTCGGCCACTGATTTCAAAGCCTCCAAAGCTACTCAAAACCTAACAGAACCCTTCAAGCTCTCCCAAGCAACGTACCGAAGGTCATCCTCGATGTCCCTTCTAATCGTCGGGAACTTCAGCAATGTACCTCTAAGAGCTAAAACCGCTCTTGATGCGCCGCTTGGTCTCATGACAACAAAATCACCAAGTGCTGCAGATTGATCCCATTCTAGAATTGCACCAAAAATGGACCCATCTCTTTCGTCAACAAGAGTTTTGGTCAGTTTATACTTGAAGGGCTTCCACCACTTTGGAGCAAGAGCAGCAGCTGCATCTCTCTTCTCTTGTCTGTCCATCTCGAGCAAGTAGATTGCTTGTGTGAAGCATGCAATCACAGTTCTTTTGTACTTGCCGTCGTTCCAACTTGATCTGATCAGGTCTCTCCAATTGGGGCGTGACACATTGCGAGGACCACACACATGGAAATCGTCCGGATGATGAGGCTTTGCTTCCACTGCTTTCTCCTTGGCTACCTCCTGATCGGCACCGCCGCCGCGGCGGCCGCCTCCGGTTATCCAATCTATGAGGAAGAATACACTTTCGAATTTACCTGGTTTTGCGGGAAGAAGATTTTGTGGCAGAGAAATAACCTGCCCTTCAAGAGAAGCAGCTCTGGCGACGGCGGCCGGCTGCCACACGAAGTGGCAGACTGCCTTGCAAACGGCTTCTTGCGAATGCAGACCGCCTCTTACGAATCCGTGAGCTATGATCATCATGGTGATTTCCTAGCGATCTTGGTAAGTTTCGACTTTTATCAAGTCGGGCGGCACCTGTAGTTTTAGGGATAAATTTCATTCCTCAATCAAGTAGGTTTGGTTCATTCCCAATCCTAAGCAGTAAAGAAAGTAAGGAACAAAACCCTAAGAATGTAACCTTTTTATGGTCGACTTTCTCTTAATGTGACAAATTGAAAAGAAATATTTTTTTTAAAATAGTAAAATAAATTCATTATGATCGATTTTCATATTAACATTAGTCATAATATATGAGAATTTAAATATATGTGTGGATCCTTAACATCGACCGAACCGAGCGAGGGTTAGGTATTGCTGCAACACCCACCATTATTTTTTTAGGAGAGTGAAATTCACACTCCATAATCTATAGTGTACGCTCCCTCTTTTCTTGTTTGGTTAAAATTCTTATAAAAATATAAAATTTAAATTAATAAAAACAAAATTTAAGTTACAAAAAAAAAAAAAACTGATACATTGAAATAGGTCCACTTATTAGACATCAAATATGTAAACGTAACGGGAATCCTCCTTTGATAAAACTCCAAATGTGCTAGAGATACATATAGTGCACGCATGTGCATAGCTTCCTAAATAAAAATTATTTTAATTAGACAAAAACTAAAAACATAGAGATGGGCCTAGGGCAAAAAACCCTAGCCCAACTTTGTGCAGTCCAAAGTAGCCCAAAAGACGGCCCAGCAGACCTGGCTTGGCCCAGGTCCAGCCTCCACCTCTAGACCACCAAGCCATCCCAGCGCAACTCCGCCACCGTTCCGCCATGATCTTGCCGCCACGACCCAAATCACGACAAACCACGCCGCCACAAGCCGCTTCACCACGAACCCGCTCCGTTTTCAGTGTCTCTGATCCTAGCCGCCTCCGATTTCCAACCGCACCGTCAATCCAAGCCGCTAGCAAAACGAGATCGGCCACCTCCCAGAGATGTCAAGCCAAACATCTCCTGCCAGAATGCTTGAGCAACACCACTCACAAGGGAATAATCGAACAATCGCATGCTGTCCCCGTCCGACAGCAAAACTGCGTGGTGTAGGCAAGGTCAAGGCCAGCCGAGATGCCAGGGCCGCTGCCGGACGAGAGTGGTTTCACAATTTGGGCCGCTGCCCAGTTAGGGTTTCTCGAGGACAATTCAAAAAAATCTTTAGAAAACTAAACTTTAGACAACACGTGGATTTCACTTCCCTAATATCTTATATGTATATATGCACAGCAAAAAACAATGAACTTGAGCAAGAACAAAAAGCACCCCCCGGGCCCGAACTTAAATTCTTGGTTCTGTGTTTTCTCCTTAATCATAAAGCATTCAGGATTGTAATATAAGCACGTGAATTTTCTGCCTCATAGATTAGTTTTTTGACGACCGGGTGTGATTACAGAGCTTGCCAGCTCACAAATATATAATGATCATTGATACATTGGCTCTTATTTGACTCTAATATGGTCGGAATGTAGACCTAAGAGGGAACCATCATTGGTGTGAACATACATTTTATACATGTTTCTTCAACAAGGTTTAGTCATTATCACAATAAATTATATTGAAACGCAAAGTAATTTAAAGCATGAAAATGAATGAAAACAAGATTGAGAACAACGTTGTCCAATTTAGTGACATAAATCTCATATTTGTAAGTAGAAGGTTATCACGTCGCGAATTTTAGAATAAAAATTCAAAATCCGAAACATGAATTTCCACAACTCAAAATAATTATCCTGAAAATTTATTTTCCTTAACAACCTCACCACACAAATTTAATCTCAAATCCCGAATTTAGTCTCGGTTAATTATTACAACTCACTCAAAAATTAAATTGTAAAGCTCTATATGAGCATAACAAACCTCACAACTCAAATGAAAAACAAATAAATGTTGCAACTCCTGAACAGCACGGTCGTCTCCCTGGTTATCCTGACATGCAGGAATATCTGCTACACCATTTGAATAATGTACCGGGATTGCAACAACACAAAACCGGGTAAGCTTTTGAAAGCTCGTATAAGTAAAAGAAATAACGGTTATTTAATTACGTTATATTTATTTTCACCCAAGTGAACATCCAATAATTTACACATCTACAAGGAACCACAATTTCAACAATCAATCACCAAATCAACAATTCAACACGAAACCTATACTCACATTTTTATTCTCAAAACCCCGATATCGTATTTATAAAAATACGGTGTTTGACAGACTATAGCTCTAACTGAATCGTAGCCCGTCACCTGACCCAGGTTATGGCATCCGACATATTTATTTTTATCGTATTTCATCAATATATATACGTATATACATATTTAGAATGTCCGATACTCGTACTTAATCTAGCTTTATTACCCGATAAGGGTTGTGGCATCCAATTTACTCAACCAATCGTATCTCATCATCCACATAGGATTAGAATGTCTGATTCCCCCATACCAGTCACTACATTGACCATAAATCCATAAATGAGCACAACAATATGTTTTCACACAATGAAATCAATCCATCCAAGACACACAATATTATTATGAAATTTAAGCAATTGCAAAATCAAAATCATCATTCCACCTCAATCATATCATCACTCGACAACACACCAATCAATATATATATTCCACGTAAATATATATATATATATATATACGTAATCATCCACTCATGGATAACCACTAATACCATCTATAGTTCATACAAGAAAAATCGTAAAATTCATTTGTATAATTAAAATTCATTTTACTTACCTATGGACAGTAGTTGATTAAGTCCATGTGATTTTAAAAACAAATATTTATTCCATAAATATTTTTCATAGAATTACGACAAAATAAATAAATTAAATGCACTCAGTTCGTAATATGAACACGTGAGTTTCACTCACCTCAAAACTCCCACTGCGTATTCAATTAAACACAAATCACATCGAACCAGCTCACCCAAGTACAAACCATCAATCACCTAATCAAATGTTACTTAAAATTTAACCAATAATTCCATAACATGCTTAAACTACCATTCAACGGTCTGATTCTAAATTATAAGAAAATCCGACGGACGGATTCACATGAATCGCCTCCCTAATCATTGTTTTGCAATTATATGAAGATCCAACGGTTGGATCTTCGCCCTGACCACAAAAAGCCACTGGGACAGTCATATGATCATCATATCAAAACTACAAGTCTATCGGACGATCCTAACTTCACATATCACAAATCTAACGATCGAAATCTAAAAATTCATAACTAAATCATACGATATCCGAAAAATACGTATAATATGCTGAAATGATTTTATTGAAATGTAGAATCTTAAAATGTACAAAAACTATATTTTTGTCCCCCAAAGGTGGCTGAAAATGGTCGCCGGAGTTAATGGTAGAGCCGCCGCCGACCACCACCAATGGTGTCGGGGCCGAGCTACTCTTCTTCATTTTAATATGATGATCATTTTTCACAACTAGCTCAAGATCAGAAAATAACGGGAAGAGGTCGAAAAGTACCAAAATAGTCACGGTGACCGGAAATTTTCCAGAATCCGGCGAGCTTGAGTTCGACGTAAAACCTTTTATCAATGGCTTCGATTCCTTCTGGAGAGTTGTTCATAAACTCAAGGTGAGCTCACTAAGCCAAGAATCACAAGAAATGGTCGTCTGTAACTCGAGATATCCGGATTTGAAGGTGGTTTTTCGATCTACACGGGTTGAGCTCCGACGGATGTGAAATCGATATACTCAGGTCCGGTCCTTCTTGGTGCTTGTTCAGCAACTTGATATGAGTCTAATGAGCCAAGAATCAAGAGGAATGATGATATGTAGCTCGAGATACCGAAATCGAACCAAAACGGGCTCAAAACGGAAACGTGCTCCCGCCGCCGTCTCTGGTAGTGCCGCGGCTCAAGGCTGCCCCTGGCAGCTGCGCAAGGTCGAGGCGAAGTTGTAAAAGGTGGTCCGACGTCGTGAGGTGGCCTGAGGTGGGAACGATCGGCTGGGGAAGCTTGCTCTGTTTTCTTCTGCTGGGTTCGGCCGAGAGAGAGAGAGAGAGAGAGGACGAAGGTGAACAGTTCCAAAAGAAGAAGGCCGAGTGAAAAAAAAAAAAAGGAAAGTTTCCCATTCTGCTAGGGATTTTTCCTTAAATACCCGAAATAGAAATTTCTTCTAATTTCGATAACTAAATCAGAAAAATCTGATCTTTGTGTTTTGTATATGCACAGACTCGTATCGACGAGCTCTACGATTTTCATGAAGGAGAATGTCGTGAGTTCGACTAAAATAAGACTAGTTGCTGATACGGTAAAAAAAAATTGAGAACAACATATATATATAAGTAATCAATACTAGCTCACAAAACAATTAACTAACAGAGTTAAAAAACAAATGGTGAAAAACCTAGGATTCTAGGGAGGTTCAGTAGCTAAAATAATTATGAAGCGTTGTTAAAACAATCACTTCAATGATCGCTTTACATTCGTTTCGACAAAATTCTCGGCAATATCTTATTTTGATATTTGCCTGATCCAAGAGTGGTCATTCTGATGGAAGTAGAACAAGGAGACCTACATAAGCAACATATACAGCTATTTGATTAGCAATAGTGATTTAGGTACAGCTAACTTGCAATTTGACTTTTAAGGGTCTTCGGAAACCAACTATTATGTGTGTAGTGATTTTGGCCAAACTACTTATGGTTCTATTAAATCCTTAAGTGGTCAACACGTCAGGTCGTATAGCTCATCGAATCACTGAAAATGTGAAAGGAAGGCCCGAGTCATCCTCGGCTCACTTTGCAGTTTGACCAAAGATATAGTCCCGCATGGCATGGAGGGGATTTGGGCCCCATTTACGATGTGAGCTGGTTCTTGGTGGCGTCCAATAAATCAACTTCTTAAGTTCTTAGTCAATATCCTCCGTAGATTTTTTTTTTTTTTTAAGTAGGAATATTACGTACTGGCTTTCCTTTTCAACTTTGTTTGGGATGCCCACAAACAAGAAAAACTCTATAAAAACTGATCTTTTTGAGAGATCTATCAAAAAATTATAAAAACATTGATAAAGAGAGAGAGAGTAAATCCATTCAATTCTTTAAGCACTTGGAGTTGAGCATAAGAAATTGGATTAAAAGTATGTTGAGTTATGGGATCTATGTCCCTCCAGTGTAACAAAACAAAAAACATGCATACAAATTTTTTCCTTTTGATAATGTAGCTTCTACTTTACTGCTGTAATTTACTAATAACTATTTTAATTCAAGACACAAGTAACTACATATGTGTATTAGAAAAGGATAATATCTTTGTTCAAATTCTTAAAGACGTGTGACTCGATGTGTGAAAAGAAATTTTCACATAAGAAAAGAGATAAAAAAAATGTAAGAAATTGAAGTAGATAAATTTACTCATAAAGATATTGAGACATTTTAGAACAAAACCACACAGCAATAAGATAAGGTGGTGGCATTTGTGCTTTGTGATATCACTATAATGTGCCACGCATTCTATTACACAACACTAATTAATTTGATATCAAGCTCTTTTTTTTTATCAGTCCACATTCAGAATTAGGGTATGAACAAAAAATCGTTTACCTCCAAATCATGTTAAAACTCAAATAATTGAATCATCTATAACCGTATTAGGGAGTTGACTACTTGTTTTTACAATGATTTACATTATGATGATCAAAACATCTTTGTGTTCAATACATTTGATGACTAGTTATTGCAACAACTCAAACCATCACATTGCACTACTAAGTGGAAAAGCTAACACGCAACTGACCAATGCGTATTAATTCGAGTAACACTATTCACGACAGTTTTGCATGTAACACATGAAAAAAGACGAGGAAGAAAGACTCATGACTTTGACTAAACCACAAAATTACATCGCTGGATTGCAACTGTCTTGGAGCTACTTAATTTGTGTCATGAGTGCTGATAAATCAGATTACGTTAAACTTCGATACATCTGATGTAACTGAAAATTAAAAACACACTAACTTTTGATTTTCGATAACAAGCAATTAATAAGTGTAGAAAGATAAACAAAATTGCTAAAACTCTCCTTGCAATAAAATTTGGCTCGAATTATTGGTCTCAAAATCAGAGTTAACTTTGTCTGGTTTTGAGTTTTGACTACCGCGTGCAGAAGTAGTGCAAGTTGTAACGTTACATTGTGTGTTGAAGTGGCGCTACCTTGGAGGAGAAGCAGCACCAGCACCTACAGTAGCTGCTTTGGCGGGACAGTCTGGCGTTCTTATCCTTTTGCCACCGGCTTTCACACTTAACTACTCTCCTACCCCTCCTCCCCTTATATACTATTTTGCCCCTCCTCTCCCCCAGCGCCTTTTCCATCCCTTTTAACCTGAAAATGACCTCATTCTTTGTGTTCTTTTTCAGTCAACCACTCAAAATCACCAAATTACCCCGGATAATTTCTCTTTCTATTATTTTTCCCCACTAATCATTGGTGTGTTTGTTACTGTTTCTGCATACATAGGAATGGACTGTATAGGTAAAAACTATGAAAGGTGGCAAACATAGATGGGTATGGGAGGGGGGGGGCTTGGTCCAATATTATTGTGTCGCCCAAATGGTGACATGTCACTTTTGTGAATTAAAAATGGAAACCCAGTTGTTGTTGGGGGGGGGGGGGGGGGGTGTGGTGTTTATGTGACGAATGATTAAATTCTTCTAGAAAGTAATCAAAAGTTTGTCTTGCTCTCCTTTTTTTCTTGTTATAATTTGCATGTATAATTTTATCTCTATCACATGTTTGCTTAATTTACAGGTTATCATGTTGGATAACTCTATAATTATAGAAAAATCTCCAAACATCTTTAAATCATGACTCATGTATTGTAATAAATGTTAAATGATTGATGTTCATCTAACAATATTTTAGTATCTATACTTGTGTGTGTAAAAATCATGATTTCTTTTTGTTATTTTAACTTAGATGCTATTAAAACCAACTAATTTTTACAAAATATGTAATCAACAAAACCAACTTATAGAGAAGACTTAAGTCACAAACAGTGTTGCCGTATTAGGCATAATCTTTTTTTTCTTTTCTAAAATCTAAATAACAAGGCTACAGTCTAGGTCTTTGTCTTTTTTTATTTTCAAAGTCCTAGGTCTTGTCTTTAAATAAGATAAGAAGAAACTAAAAACCATCTATCCGTAATAAATACGCAAGAGTTGGACACATCGTAATGTCCTCCGCTAAAGACAATGCAAGGGCAAAACAGTAACTCCTACCTACAGTCGAACTGCAATGGCAAAAACGTCGATAATTGAACTGAACTGGAACTGCTGTGAAGTGGCATCCCGGTAAATAAGTGATAAATCCGAGGGCGAGAATAATAATTTAATTATGATAAATCGAAAAACGGAAGAGATCCGAGTTTGCCATTTTATTCAGAAACCCCCAATTTTGCCTGCGACGACTCCACGAAGAAAAAAAGGAAACCAAAAAATCGAAAATCCTTTTTGACAGGGGAGAGAGAATCTAGAGAGAGAAAGAGAGAGAGAGAACGATTTAGAGAGAGAAAGCTTGACGAGAGAGTGAAGAAGAAGAAGAAGGAGAGTAATGGCGGAGGGGAGGAAGGAGAGGAGGCCGAGCAGCGAAGAGAGCGTGAAGCTGTTCGTCGGCCAAGTGCCCAAGCACATGAACGAAGCTCAACTCCTCGCAATGTTCCAAGAGTTCTCGCTCGTCGACGAGGTCAACATCATCAAGGACAAGACCACGCGCGCGTCTAGAGGTTTTCCAATCTCTCTCTCTCTTTCTCTCCCTCTTCCTCTCTCTCTTGCACTTGCTGATTTCGTCTCTCAGTACAGAATGCGTGTTTGCTTTGATTTGGTTATCAGCAGATAATGTGTTTGATTTCGGAGATTTTCGAAGATTTTGTGCTGAGATTTGTAGTGATTTGAGTGCATGTACAGGTGTTTTCGAGCCCTAATTGAATGCTTCATTTGCAGGGTGCTGCTTTGTGATATGTCCGTCGAGGGAGGAGGCAGATAAGGCGGTCAATGCATGTCACAATAAGAAGACCTTGCCCGGGGTTAGTGCAATTTGGATCTCTGTTGGTGCATTTCTTGTTTTGTGTTCTAGTTGATAGCTTCGATAAGTTCGATGTGATTGGAATCTATGCCCTTAAATAGAATTACTGGTATTAAGTTGATCTTAATTATACTAACTATTGTTAGCATGTTACTAATTAAAACTTGTGGCTTAGAGAAAGAGCAACCGTGGAGTCTCGGAGTATTATTTCATGACATTTGCACTTCAAAATGTGTATCGAACTTTCAATAATAACTGAAGCATACTGTCGGTCACTTAATATAACAATGCCAGGATTTGTGACTAAAAAGTTTTGCAATTACTATCATACTGAAAAAGGTGAATTTACCTGTCTCATATCCTATTTTCCTTCCTTGAAAAATTGCGGTAGGCTCCTGTGCTTACGTTTCATCTTTCATGCAGAGGGCTAGCAGAATTTCTCTTTAGGTATAATGATTTGTACACGGTGATGCGTATTAGGCCAGTGGAATATCAGAGCATTGCCATGGACATAGAAATGGCCTACATTTCCCACGAAGTAAAAGTAGAATCTGCTCATGTGAACTAATTGAAGCAAAAAACTGATTTTTCTCTGTCAAAGTTTTAAGGAGCATGATATTAAAAAAGTCATTGTCCATCGAGTAGAAGTGATAGAAATTGAGGTTAAATATGGTTCTAGTGTCAATTTATGTAGAAGTTAGTGTAAGAACGTTTATGGTGGTTGTTTCAGGAAACTGATGAAACACAGTGATTTTGGTCAGACCATATTAGAAAATATTGAGCGTCTGAAACCTGAATCATATTTTAGGCAATCTTCTCTTGGCATAGTTTACCCGCTAGAAATCATGATTGGCGGCTTGCTATATGAACAACTATATTTAAAGCATTTTCGTGGCATAGGTTTTAAAGCAACTGGGGGATCTATGTTGGCCTTGCTGGACCTTCAAATGGTTTCCCATGCAAGAACTGGGCTCCTGCCTATGCCTGCTAATGAATTGTTATTCAACTAAGAGTGAAAAACTATGGTTTTAATGATTTACATTAACTTGATTGAACATATAATGTCAACTAAAACTGTATTTGTGGTCTAATTTATTTCCCTAGGCCAGTGGAAAGTGTTTATAACTTCTTTTAATTAATTATTCTCATTCTGATCGAAAGCTGCTATGTTCTTTGTCCAATTCAGGCATCAAGTCCGTTGCAAGTGAAGTATGCTGATGGCGAGTTGGAAAGACTAGGTGTAATATTAATTTGATAATTGAATTACTCACTTTTCCCTGAGACTATTCATAGGAAGTTTTGTTGAACCAATAATTCTTGTATTTCATTTAATTCATATAGTTTTTATGCTTTATTACTGAACGGACCCTGATAATTCTCCAACTGTCCCTGCAATTCAGAACATAAGCTCTTTGTCGGTATGCTTCCAAAGAATGTTTCCGAAGTTGAAGTATCCGATCTTTTCTCTAAATACGGAACAGTAAAGGACCTACAGATATTAAGGGGTTCTCAGCAAACGAGCAAAGGTAAGCTGTCTTTCCTGTATGGTGGGTTTATTGCTCGAGTAGTGCAAAAATATACTGGTCCTACACTAATAAGTGAATATCCACATACTTGTTTTTTTCGCTATTTGGCAGGCTGTGCATTTTTAAAGTATGAGACAAAAGAACAAGCACTTGCTGCCCTGGAAGCCATTAATGGGAAACACAAAATGGAGGTCTGTTGCTAATACAATCATTCACGTGTCAGTGGCTGGAAATGCATATTGAAAATTGTTTATGTGTTCGTAGTTCTTGATGCTATGCTTTTATTACTGACTTCCCTCTTTTAGTATTTATGAAGACACACTTATTAGTAGAAAGGTCTCTTTTCTGATTGATTGATTGAATAATGCTGATGGTTGATGAGTCAGCAATTTGGTCGGTTGATAAGTCAGCAATCATAGTGTATCAAATTAAATAAGTCTTCTATATTGGTCTCTGTCGTGATAGGTTTGGTTCAGTTGAATTCATCATTGGTATGTCTTGTGTTATCAGGGTTCAAGTGTTCCTTTGGTTGTCAAATGGGCAGACACAGAAAAGGAAAGGCTAGCTCGGAGAGCCCAAAAAGCTCATTCTCAGGCTGCTAATGTGCCAAATTCTGATTCGCAACCTCCATCTTTATTTGGAACCTTGCCTATGGGTTACGTTCCCTCATATAATGGGTATAGTTATCAGGTGAGTGCAATTCCTGTATCTCCATAAATAACTTCCATTTTTATTTTGTTTATATCTCCCAATAGCAAGAGGAACTTATGAGCATGTTTGTAACTGTACTTGAGAATCTCAAGGATTAGGCCCTATATGTGAATGCTCACATTAAGTCAAGCAATCACATATAGGGCCGAATCTTGAGATTCTCAAGTACAGTTACATGCTCATGAGATTCCCAAAAGCATGTTTTTTTATTTTTTTAATTCTTGTTCATCAGTATAGTAACTGATACAGTGAAGCAGTGTATAAATTGATCATCATTCCATTCCCACTGTAGGCTCCTGGAACATATGGCCTTATGCCATACCGCCTGCCAGCACTGCAAAATCAACCAGGTTTCCATAATATGATACCCCCTGTAAATCAAGGAAATGCTTTACATCGAATTACACCCGACCTTCCTCCCAATATTGCCCCTAGAAATTTTGCTATGCGTCCAAGTTACCTGGGCTCTGGTTATCCTGCGGTTCCAGGTCTTCAGCATCCGATGGTATATCCAGGAGGAATGGTGAGTCACCGGCCATTGAGCTCCTCACCTGGTTCATTGTCGCCTCTAGTTGTGAACAGTAACCCAGCCACATCCTTAGGCACCAGTAGAAGTTCCGGGGGTCAGGTTGAAGGTTGTTATCTATACATGTGTTGATTTTTCAAATTAACGATAAAGTTCTTGGTGGTGGTATTTCGTCAATCATTCTATTTTCTCTGACTTAGGTCCTCCTGGTGCTAATTTATTTATCTACCACATACCTCAAGAATTTGGAGATCAAGAGCTTGCTAATGCTTTTCAAGCATTTGGTAGGGTTTTGAGTGCCAAGGTTTTTGTTGATAAAGCAACCGGTGTCAGCAAATGTTTTGGTGAGATTATTTCTCTAGCAAAATTTGATTGTGATGTGAGTTGCATGGAAATGTTGTTCTCTAAGCGGTTTATATTTGCAGGATTTGTAAGTTATGATTCACCAGAGGCTGCTCAATCTGCTATCACTGTTATGAATGGATACCAATTAAGTGGTAAGAAATTAAAGGTTCAGCTCAAGAGAGATAACAAGCAGAACAAACCCTATTAATTTCAAGGTGAGTGATGGAAGGACGCAAGTTCTTTATAGCAAGTGGTCGCATGCAAATTGGATGTATGGAGTCGCTGCATCAACATTGTGGGATGGATTTAGATGATTTGCAAAGATATGGTTTATTTCATCCCGCTTGTAATTTCCTCAAAGGAATGAAAGGCCTGAAAACTTGTAATTCATGGTGCGTACTTCACCAATACAATCTGTAATTTGTGTATCATGAAAGTTCTTTTAGACAGTTTCTATCAATTTATTCATTCTTCTCTCGCGAACATCTCATTGTATAATTCGTGGAAACATTCATGATAATTGATCCCTGATTCTTTTGTTTCCACAGTTCAAAGACCTAATTTCATATTTTATTTCATAACTGTCTGTTGTATACGTGGAATGACGTAAGATTTACAGTAGCTTTACAGATGTATTCTTGTTGCGATTAATTGCTTTTCCAGTTATATAGATGCCTTGGAAGTTAGAAGTATTCACATAGACATGATTAACCCTTCTGTAGATGTATTAGGTTTAATTAAGCATTGCCAAAATCGATGTGATATGAAGTGCTTGTCTATCTATGTCGTTCTTATTAAATATCACTTGGTGTTGTGCATCTGATGATTCTGATCTATATGTTAATGCTTTTCCATATTCTTACTTGTTTCTGTATTTGTTGAGCAATTAATAGATAGTGGAGATTCTTACTGTGAATCTACGGGTTACTATCTATACTTGTCTACCTATGTTGTTGAAGTCTTTTGTGGGCTTGAGTTAACATCTGGCATGCTGATGTGCTCTCGGTCTTGTTTTAAAATGTTGAAGAAGTGTTTCCTGGGCTCATTGGCGTCATGATGCAGGTAACTTGATTGAAGTTTGAGCATGTTTCTATAATTCTATTGGTTAGCGTTTGCTCATGAGTACTAAACTCGTTAAACACTGTTATTATTGCAGGCTGCATGTAGACCACTGCATCTGTGGTCTCAGTTGTTGCTTCTTTTGGTTTGAACTATCCGTGAGATATGATGACACGACCAAAGGAAAAGTTACCTGTTGAGATTGTGCCTCATTGTAGAGAGGAAAGTATTTAAAGCGCCTTTATTGCAGTCTGCATTGCAGCTGACAAAGGTATGATCCACAAACCTTAGAAACCCCATAATTCCTTTGAGTTAACTAAATGAGGCTTTTCATTCTTCCTATTCTTGAAACACGTCTTTAGTTTCTGTTATTGATACATCTCTTTTATGATTAGTATGTATGTAGGGTGGTGCTCTTTTTATTTATTTAATTTATTTTTTTTGGGTATCCTTTCATGTGTAGTCTTTGAATTTTTATTTTTATCTTCATCTACCGAGTCAGTAGCTGTTGTGTCATATGAAATCATAGGTTGGCTTGTGTGTGGGGCACCTAGACTCTTCAAATTTTGGCCTGAAAGTTTGGCATATCGCATGTGTTTGAATATGAAATTATCATCATAAAATGGGTGATAGTCTGTCCCCACAGATAGCATGTTGTGACTGGCCTACGAAAATTTCTTGTTCATAAGAGCACCACTGATGCCTCTTTTATTGATATTCTCATATCTCAAATGAGCACATGTTGAATGCTACTGATGCCTCTATTTGAAGGCTTCATGTACTGAAAAATTACATAATGACTTGTAACAACTCAGCATTGAACAGTGTAGCTAGGGAAAGGAAAAATAAGAATAATGGAATAATTAGGTCACTGGGATTGAATGGCTGATTAGAAGTCGAAAAGTTTCCTAGGGTGCGAGTATATGCCATAAGCTGGGAATGACAACAGTTGTTCTGTCAGGAAAGAAACTATGTAGTTGATGTTAATAGTCTTGCATATGATTTTCATTATGCCATTGCTGTGCCATAAGAGTAATCGGCTAAAATTACTTGCAAACTGGCACATGTAGATTTCATTATCATTTATTGGGTACATTGTAAGCTTTCTAGTGTTTGAACACTGCTATTCTCATAAGTTGAACACTGTGTCTCTCCTTGCATCCCTTCCTCCTCAATCTTCTGGCGAAATTTTGAAATAACATGTATGGAAATCTATTTTATAGTGACTTTACTTTGAGATCAACAGGTCTTCTGAATTTCTTTGTATCTATTTTGGCATGATGCACTATCCCTCCACAGCCTCTCGCTAACGCTTAATGATCTTTTTAGGACCAAGAAGAACTCTCATACATCAGTCGTGGGTGCTTGTTTCATCCATGTGTTCCAACTCTCTAATAGTTTAATCCATATGTTACCGACCCTGGCTCCTCTTGTAAGCAGAAGTTATTGTGCTTGTCTGCTTGATACAACAATAGTGCTTTTTATTTAGTTTTGTTAAAAAAAGTTTGGTACATCCTTTGTAGTTTGGTGTTGAGTTACTCTAGTACTATTCTCCCATTTCTTCATATTCCATTTCTTCATAAGACTAGAACAAAATTATACATTTATGATAACCAGTAGCCTTTAGGAGCATGCAGTTGTCTCCAATTTAAGTAAATAGCTAAGCTTTAAGCCAACAAACTCTTCAGCTTGTTTGGCAATGCAAAATAACTAGAAGCATGATGAAATAATCAGATGAAAACACAAGCATTAACTTCATTAAAATACAGACATTGACTTCACCAAATTCCAAGTTGAGTGAATTTGACAAGCTCCCTAAGATGTTACTGAAAAACTTCCACACAGATCACCATATATGGTAACGGGATTAGACTCCCAACTATCAAACATTTTAAGTAAATGTTACTGTTAGAGGTCCTATTCTATTACAAATCAAGCACATCAAGCACGAGTTCAGCCCAAAGCTGAACTCAAAAAGCTGACTAGTCACAAGCAACCGCTAGAAGAAGAAAGAGAGTGGTAAATTTGTAGCACCGGAAAATTGAAATGCCAGTCAAACAGATCCAGTAGATGCAGTCAATGGCATAGGCAAAACAGACTCCACAGATCTGCCCACCATCCCCATTTCATTCATGCTTGTATGGTTTTTAATATCAGAGTCTTGTGCCACAGCTATGATAGATTTCGCAGAGTCTTCTTCTTCCCCTTCTTCTTCCCCGTCACTTGTACTCGAGCCAGAATCCCTATTTTTGCTATCAGTAAAGGATGTGGCGGACTCCACATTAGAGCAACACTGAGGACTGAAAGACTCACCTTGCAACTCGCATGTTAGTTCACCCAACATTACAATGCTATTTGTTGAAAGTTTATTCTCATCCAATTGTCGTAAGCACTCTTCTATGTCATTCAGTAACTTGATTTCAGATTCATCTTCACTGTTGTTGCTGCTGCTGCCATTTTCATCATAATCTGATGTTGGTGAAGTCTTCATTAACTCTGAGCTTTCAACCTCTTGCTGACTATCAAAGTCGTCATCTGTTTGGGCCTCAGATGAACAAGATGACATTGGTGATTGCGAATATGATCCGGTTTCAGTCTCTTCACGCTCATTTAGTGTTTTTGTAATCAGGGTCTTAAGCAAATTCATTACTTGAACCGCATGCATCAAAGCCGTCAATGGATCGGACATCTGGTATGGAAAAGAAATGCAAAAGGATGAATGATCTATCTTTACTTAAAGCAATACTAGCCAACAGAATGGATCTTTCTGATAGATTTAGATTACCTGGGTCATGTTCGGAGCAAAAACCATAGCGATGTTTCTTGCATTCATCTTGTTGAATTCTTCTTCTTCAACAACATCAGCCATCAGATCAATGGCCCAATTGAGCAATGCAGCCTCAGTTGGCTTTAACTGCTTCACAAGCTCAACACAGTCCTCCTCTGTCTCACACTGAAGAACTTGTTCGGGGGATAGTCCATCTAGCACTCCTGAAGGAAGCTCTCGAAACCAGGCCTTAATCAGACCAGACAGACAATGAACATCAACGTCATCCGGCACAATACCCCTGTTCAATTGGCCTCTCACAATCTCCTCTTGGCCATTCTCTGGGTTTATACGAAATATTCCTTCAGCCTGCAAAAACCAAATTCGAGAAATTCACACGTGCACAGCACAAATGATGCTATTGAACATTGATACACAGAATGACAGAAATCACAAGATCTTGTACCTTCAATCCTCCTTGTGCATATAACCTCTCCTGCATTAGAAGCAGAATGGTAGGCACACTATTCCCTTTTGAATCGAAAGACAGCTGCATCGAATCCACTGAGACTCCAAACACACTTGCACTGTAAAAGTAGATAATTTGCAAGTTGGATTTATGCATAATACACAGCGAAACATACCCGCAAAAGTAACTCCTAGTTCCCTTTTGTTAGCTAGCTCAATAGTAAATATTCTCTATACTAGCTCAATAGTAACATATATTTTCTATACCAACTCCTAACTCCCTTTGTTAGCTCACTTAGAACTCCTAGTTTCCTAAATTAGCCCAAATCTAACTAGGACATTGGCTCTAGAAGCTTTTCTCAGAAACCAAACATGTACTAGGGATTGGCTAAATGGATTGAAATGCAAGTCACTCATAATTAATCCGACACACTCATCAAGCTACTTGCTTCAACTATCTCAAAGATCTAACTTCCTAAACCGGCAAAAGAACAAGTAACTCAGCATTCTAAGCAAAACCCAAATCAAATTTCACAAACTTAACACCACCAAATAACCAAAGACAAGATCTTTCCTTACCTAGCACTCGGAACACGACCAGGAATCTCAACCTCAAACTCAACAGGAAGTCCCAGAAACCCATTGAAGCGGTCGAATGTGACATGCGTAATGTGCCGGACATTGGTAGGCCACCCGATGTCCAAGTTCTGGACGGCCGAGATCATCTCCTCACCTTGCTCAACACGGCAAGCCACCATGGATTTCCTTATAGCAGACAAGAGAAAGTCCACCAGAGAGAGCTGGTTCTGCTCCTCCTCCTTCGTTGACCCTCCTTTGACCCCTTTGAAATTACCTCCGCACCCTCCTCCCCTCGTCACCATTACAAGCCCAGTCATCTCTTTCTCTCTCTAGAATCTAAGAATGAATGTTGGTGTGAAGGAGAGAGAGAGAGAGAGAGAGAGAGAGAGAGAGAGTTCAAAGCTCAGTCTTTCACAGTGGTTGGAATTGAAGCCGTTGGTGTTTTTGAAGCTTACCAACTTCAATAAAGTTCAAACGGCCACTCGTTTCAAATTTCTCGCTTTATCTACAGTGCTTGGGGATTTGACCTCAGTGATGAGGGTAATAACAGAGGTGCCACTGCAGATACCAGCCAACTTTCACGTGAAATTCATAATGTCATGGAAAACGACATCCTTGGATCATCGTTGGTTACAATTTTGATATTTTTAAGAGAATCCTAGATGTCATTAGCTCACAAAGGAAAGAAAAATTGGATTTTTTTGGTGAGAGAAAAATGGATCCAATTCTTGGTTTTCTTTTCATTTTTAGTTGCGTTATCATGTAGTTTCCCTCTTGTAGTCTTATTCTCCAAAATATTTGTCATTTTGTCCTGAAACATTAGGCACCATGAGTTACCCTTTTGAATTGAGAGAGCTCCATGGATGGTATAGGTTTTTGGATGCTTTAGATCCACCCACTACCTTACAGTTACTTCCTTAATGATTAGGCACATTAATCTCTTAAAATCATTGCTCGTGTGAAATGGCCTAGCCTTTTTCTAAAATGATTCATAACGGGAGGAAGAAGGGTCTCTATAGAGATGAGGTCGGTACATTTTTCTTGTAAAATCCATCAATAATTTTTAAAATTATAAGAGTATGAGTTTAATATTTATTTCTTAAAATTTAAATATCATCACACATGATAATTAAGCTTTAATTTAGATAATGAGCAAACAACGATGGCCAATTTCAGAGATAAAGTTAAGCTTTTTGAGTATCATTAGTCATGACTAAAACAGTAGCGTTATGTTCTTACCTTCTTGGAGCTTGTAGAAAGAAAATCTTAGTCACTATAGTGCAATGGGTCTAATGCTCTGTGAATATAGTAGTCATATTCACGTAGTAGTCATAACATTTGGAGCGTATCATCATCTTTACCAAAGCGGTACCACCTTGATATAGTTTATTGGTAATTTGTTGAAGTGAGGAGCATGCATAGAAGAGTAGAATCTTGGTTGGATCTGTCTGGGTACTTCGGTCTAGTAAAGTAGAGCAAGCATTAGACATTGTCGATACTAATACTGGTCCCACACACCAATAATATGAATCTGAATCTACCGAGCATGATTCCAAAATTCAAAAAATTCAGATGCCATCCCTCCCAAAAAAAAAAAAAAAATCAGATGCCATCTGGATCGGGGCTTCATTTCTTATTTCTGGACTTTAATCAGGTGAACAGTGAATTCACAGGTACAGCATGCATTGTTTTCCATCTTTTCTCATAATTTAATGAAGTTTACTTGGATTAAATGGTTTTCATGTTGTACCACTTGTATTGAATGAGCTTGGATTAGAGACTGGTCCATGCCTACAATCTAGTCCTTGGGCTTGGGCTTTAGGAATGGAGGCCCAGTATATTGGTGGACCAGAGATTTTATCATTTCAGCCCAATTGAGCCCATCTTAAGATACCTATTCTTCATGAAGTTTTTCTGTTTGGTGTTTTTTGGGTCAATGGAAGAATGAGACTGAAGACCCTTCCTTCATTCAATGATTTGTGCTTAAATGAGACCGGAGATAGTCGAGTCTGATGTAGACTTATAGAGGGTCAAGCTTTGAGAGAGGATGACCTTGGGAAAGGGTATATACAAATTTACCAAGTTTTAGTCTGGAAAAAGACTTTTGAAATGTTTGAATTTATGGGTGAATTAAGTACTACTCCATGTTTAAGCTTTTTTTAACTTATTGGCGAATGCGTTGATTTTTGACTTCCGTCTAGCTCGCGACATGCCTTTGTCTCTTGACTTTGTTAAAACTTGGTTGTATTAGAGGCTCTCCTTTTCCCTTTATTTGGTTCTTATCAAAAAATAAAATAGAATTTAAGACACTCTTACAAAAATCTATGAAGTACTAAATCACTAATTAATCTGAATTACAGAATTATTATTTTTTGGATTTTTGTCTATTTACCCCATTTTTAGAGAATTTTTTTCCACTTACTCCATTAAGTTTTTTAATTTCTCCTTACCCAAAACACTCTAATGAGGCTTTCCCTAATATCTCATTAACGTTTTTTTTTAATATCATTTTACCCACATCCTTTTGTTATTTAGAGAGAGAGATAATGGAAGAGAGAGAAACCATATGAGATTTCGCGCGGAGCCGGTCACCGGCCACCGGATTCTGAACACCGGTCATCGGATTCATGCCAACTTTCACTGGAATCCGGGTACCGGTCTCCTCCCACAGGACTTTTCTGAAAACCTCGTCAGAGGTCCCCAAAGAGGTCGCCGGAAAGGTTTCTTGCCTCAATAGACGTTTATTACCCCCAATAGACGTCTATTGGGGGGTAATAAAATTATACAAATAAAATTTTAATTAAAGAAAAAAAACGAGGAAATTATATCAATTCAAAAACGTCTATTGCCCTCCAATAGACGTTTAATTTTTTTTTTTATATTTTCCTTCTGTCTCATTACAAAAAAAAAAAAAAAAAATCCGTCCGATCTGGGCACCCTAAGATCCAACTTGCCCAGCAACCACCGCATATGATTCGCCGATCAAAGCCCGGCTGCCCAGCTTTCGTCCAAAGATGCCACATCAACTCTCGATCCCGACACCGTCCGAGATCGCGACAAGACCGACGACCACGACATTCTCAACTGTGCCTTCAGAGACCACTCCGACCACGAGCTCTTCATTCGCGGCAATTGGTAATCCAATTTCTACGATTTTGATTTCGCCTCAGTAGAAAATGAAAATTCGAAGTGTTAGGTAATTCGATTTCCTCAATTTGTTTCAGGATAATATGGTCAACAGGTCCATGAGAATGTAAGAGATTCACCTTGCCTTCTCCAATAATCAAGGTACTTCAATTTTGCTTGGATTTGATTTGATTGGAACTCCGACTTCGAACTCGACCCGGAAAAGGCCGAGAGAGGTAAAGGAGAAGGTGAGCTTGTCATAATCGATGAAGAGAATCAGAGGCAAGTAGGCTATGATCGTCAACGCCATTGACGAGGAGCTGGTCGCCTTCTCCGCCGCGGGAGCCATGATGTTCAGTCGCCGGCGAGCGGGAGAGAGAGAGAGAGAGAGAGAGAGAGATAGAGAGACGGGTTGATGAATGAGAAAGTGTTGGTACGCTTGTAATTTCTTAATTATAGGGAGGGCAAAAGTGTCATTTTAACATTGGGTACGCTTGAAATTTAAGAACTGTTGGTGGGATAAGTGAATAAGTTTAACTTATTTTGGTGTTTTGGGTCAAAGATTTTTTTTTTTTTTTTTTTTTTGGGTCAAGGGAAGAATGGGACTGAAGACCTTACTTCATGAGTTCATTCAGTGTTTTGTAGGGCTAGGTACGGGCCGGGACGGGCTGAAATCTTGGTAATCCCGATCCCGGACCCGGAATTATTAGTCTGGACGAGCCGGGACGGTTAAGGCTATTTTGAGAAGTAATCCTAACATGCCCGAATCCGATTGGTATTAGGTCGGGACCAAGCCCAATCCGGGACAGGCCCGAAGAAAAAAAAAAAAGAAAAAAAAAAGAGAGAGACAGGTTACCTGAGTTTGCAGTCTGGTAAAATTCCCAGTTTGCATTTCTATTTTCCATTATTTCAACACTACATTCAAATGACCATTTCAAAGAGAACAAGTAACATTGCAATTCCCTACAACACTTCAATGACTTCATCATTCCATAATCCAACAAGCTGATCTTATTGACTTTTTCAATAAAAGCTAAAAGCCTAAAAAGTTAAAAGTGATGAAAAAAAAAAGACCAAATCTGCATAGTACATACTGCATATTGCGTAGTTCCACACTTGCAAATTGCAATTGCATACCAAACTGCCAAAGTACCAAACCTGCAAGCTACAGCTAAAAGCCTAAAAGCTAAACAAGAAGGAAAACATGACCAAATCTGCATAGTGCTTAGTTGCATACCAATGTACAAAACCTGCAAGGCTGCAGCTAAAAGCTAAAGTGCTAAACAAGAAGAAAAAATGACCAAATGTCCAAATCTGCATATTGCAATATTGCATACTAAATGGGCAAATTAACAAACCTGCACAAGTGCATACCAAACATTCAAACAAGACCAAATTTGCATAATCCAATATCCATTACAGTCCACACAACTAAACACTTCAATTCCAATTGTAAAAAATTAAGTTCTTAAACACTTAAGCCATAACTGCATAATCCATTACAATCCACACAACTAAACACTTCAATTCCAAATTGTAAAAAAATAAGTTCTTAAACACTTAAGCCATTACTGATAATGTGCACAAAACCAAATGAAATCTTCAAACTTTAAAGTTCAAACATCTATCACATTACCAGCTACCCCGAGCTTTCCCTTGCCTTTTGCTCTTGGAATTGGAGCTGGACACACATTGATTTTGCTAGATGCAGTGCTTTCATGGTCTGCAAAAGAAAAAAAAAAAAGTGATGTAAAATATAAATGCCTATGCACTGAAAATACTGAAAACAGTCAAAAGCATGTAAAAACTAAAAAGTGGATACCTTTCTCAACTTCTTCATAAAACTCAAGGTTTTCAATTGAGCAATCATCAACAACCTCTGCAATATCATCACCTAGCAACCACTTCTGCATGCAAATCAGTCCCTCCATTGTTTTAGGAGTTAATGAGCTCCTAAAACAGTCAATCACTCTGCCTCCTGTTGAAAAACAAGACTCTGAGGCCACTGTGGAGGTCTGAATCCCAAGAATATCCCTTGCTATTGCTGCCAAGACTGGAAACTTGCAGCCAGTTATCTTCCACCAACACAAGATATCAAAGCAATCTTCATCATCAGTTGGGTCCAATGGAGAATCCAGGTATTTATCCACTTCATGTGCTATGACTGCCTCACTGCTTTCTTCAACAATCTTCTTCCAATTATTGAGCAGCTGGCCTCTAACTCCTCCTCTGCTGCTTCTACTTGTAAGTGTGCTAGATGAAGAGCCGGGAGATGGCTGTCGTTGTAGGTGTCTACCTCCATCTACAACCAGGACATACTAAGACAACTAAGATAGAAATTAATATATATTTGAAACCAACTAAGCAACTGAAATTCAAACAATGAAACTAGTGTAATACCTGATCATATAAAGCAAATAGAAGGGTTTTAATTTCCAAGGTTCTTCTCTGCACCTCATCATCATCTAAACCTTCAGTTTGAAAGATGTGAGTCACATTCTTCAACTTGAACCTTGCATCTAATACAAGGCCAATGATGATCATGTGATTGATTTCATGAAATGAACCATAATACTTGAACCATCTAGATCTCATGTTGGCTGCCATATCCATCAAAATTTTCTCAATTTCTGATCTAGTAGCTATCTCAGGTTCCAAAAACATGTTGTCTATGTTTTTTTCCATGGTAATCACATCATGGAAAGTTGTGTGCACAGTAGGGTGCAATGATGCACTAACCCTTAATGTGACACCATAGAACACTCTTAGAAACTCCACAAAGACCTTAGCCTTCTCCCAATCTCCCACTTCTGGAGGTCCAACCCTATTTCTATTATTCCTGCTTGGTATAAGATTTCCATCTTCATCATACTCTTCATCTGGTTCCTTGAAGTAGTTTGCAAAATTGCTATCTTCATCTTCAGCCATCACTGTAAATGCTTTCTTAAACTTCAAAGCTGCTTCCAACATTAGATAGGTGTGTTCCACCTAGTTGGGACATCCAAACACACAAGTCCCTTACAGGGAAGCTTCTCTCTCTCCACAGTCTGCTTAAAAATATCCAATCTGTTTGCAGAAGATCTCACAAACTTCACTGCATTCCTAATTGCTAACACAGATTTTTGCAACCTTTTTAAACCATGCCCCATTATTAAGTTAGTGATGTGAGCAGTGCATCTCACATGCATGTATTTGCCACTCAAAATCTGTTGATATGATGCAGACTTGTTCATTCTAGACACAAGCCACTCTAAAGCAGACTTGTTTGCAGAGACATTATCAACTGTAATGCACATGATTTTCTCAATTCCCCACTGCACTAAACATGACTCAATAAGTTTCCCTATTGTTGACTCTTGATGATTGTGAATCACACATAAATTAATAACCCTCTTGTGCATCTTCCAATCTACGTCAACGAAATGGGCAGTAAGCACCATGTAATTGACATTTTGAACACTAGTCCAAGTATCGGTTGTTAAACTCAACCTATACTTCCTCAAAGTGTTCTTCAAATCCTTCTTTGACGTATCATACATACCTAGAAATGTCCTACACAATTTCCTTCTAGAGGGAACATTAAAAAGAGGACACACTTAACACAAAATCTGTTAAAGCCTTTCTTCTCCACAAAACTAAAAGGAAGCTCATCAATAACAACCATCTCTACACAAACTTCTAAATAATCATCTTGATTATAAGTTATTGTGGTCAGTCTATTGCCCTTAAATTTATCACCAACAAGATTTTTCTGCGACTTTTCCATATTAGGAGGATAATATCTACAAGTCAAGTTAATGTGCCTAATCATTCCAGAAGTGCCATTCTTAGAACTTTCAACAGCAAAATCACCAACCTTTCCCCTAGGACAATAAATGCAATGAGCTCTCTTATGAATCATCTGAATGTCTTTTCCATCAGCATCTTTAGCATGTTCAATCTTATCATACTCTTTATAATGCTCCCAAACAAAGCTACGTTTTATACCTGATTTTTCAGAGGGAGCCTCACCTACAGATGCAGCAGCTTCACTTCCAGAAGGTTGACTTGCAGCAGGTTGACTTGCAACTCGCTCAAGAGTTGGATTTGCACCTTCAGGTTCGCTTGCAGCTTCGAGTAGTGCAGGAAAAGCCAGTGATGTGGCTGTTGAAGAATCCTCAAGACCAGAAGCATCTGATCGAGGTCGAGCTATTTTCTTCCCTCTAGCTATCAGCTTCCTCAAGCCGCAAGAATCAAGATGTTGATGACTCGGAACAAAATATCTGCACAAACAAAGATAACTACATCCAGGGAAAAAAAATTCACAGCCTTGATTCAAGAAACGAAAATCCAATATATCTACAGCCTTAATTCACAATCAAAATCAAACCCAATTTCTGAATCGAATTCAATTACTCAAAGAACATATATTTCACAATCCAAGGCCAGAAGCAACAATTTCCCCTAAAACAAATGCCATTTTCAACTTTCGTTTGGGACACAAGAAAACCCAAAACCCAGTTTCCAATTTCGATTCTTTACAAAAACCCAGCTCGATTTCACAAAAAAGCAAACAAATAATAATCAAAGAAGCTGAAAGAGTGGTACCTGATCAGAGAGCATAGCAGTCTTGCTTCAGATCCGATCGGAACAACAAAGCAAGAAGACGAATTGATGAATGATGAATTGGGGATCTAGGGGTCTAAGCTTGGAACAGTGAGTGATATTGTGAGAGACTGAGAGTGTGAGTATGTGATCACGTGAAGGAATGAAGGGATCAGAATTGGGGATTATTTTACCGTTAGGATCGGCCTATCCAGTGTGCTCGAGTTCATGTTAGGACTATAAACTCGAAAATCAACCAATCAAATGCCATATAAATAGAAAAGTAAGAAAAATAGAATAAATGAAAATAAAACGGGAAGGGCCGGGCCTATTCGGGATTCAAACTTTTGGAACCGAAGTCCGTCCCGTTAAAACGGGACGGGATGGGTCGGGACGGGCCCAAATAGTTAATTTTCAGGATTTCAAACCGTCCCGTCCTGTCAGTTTTCGGTACGGGACCGGTTCAGGTTCGGGTTTTCGGTTTCAGGTGCCCAGCCCTAGTGTTTTGTGCTTAAATGAGATCGGAGATAGTCTAGTCTGATGATGACTCTGGGAAAGGGTACACCAGTTTACCAGTGCTTAGTAAAAGAGTTTATCTTGGAAAAAGACTTTTGAAATGTTTGAATTTATGTGTGGATTAAGTACTACTCTATGTTCAAGCTTTTCCTAACTTATTGGCGAATGCGTTGATTTTTGGTCTTTGTCCTTGACTTGTTAAACTTGGTTGTAGACTCTTTCACCATTTATTTAGTTCTTATCAAAAAATGAAATAGAATTTCAGGCACTCTTACAAAAAATTATGAAGTACTAAATCAGCACTTGATCATGACAATCTATTGAGTGAATTACTATTTTCACAAAGATACTAATTCTTTATAACTAACTATATATATTGACATTGAACTAATTAGCATTAGATCACATTCGATCATTGTTTAACCTTGATAATAAACTACCTATTAAAATCCCTCGTATTCTAATGAACAATTATTGTGACAATATGTAGTTTATATTTTTTATGATTATGAACATAACTTCTCACCGTCGTTTGTCAAGAATCTCTCTAGAAAGTAGAATATAGGGTTGCCATATAATGCACCTAATTCAAATGAAATAACTCAAAACTATTACAACTTGTACCAATTTGTATTGAATGATACAATCATGCTTTCTTATGTTACTCTCAATTATATAGGTGTCGTGCCAGATTCAGATCTAGCCCACCACAGAAAAAGTCAACCTTATAGTACCAAGTTTTAGACCAAAATTAATCAAACAATAAAACAAGGGTAATTAAGCTAAAGTTGCACTAATTCCTACCACCCACCTACCAGATATTTTCCGAGTTTGATCTTGTGCTGTCTCCTCCTCTCTTCGAAATCAAGCTCTGAGAATTTTGCTGCACCGTAAAACTCACGTTTCAAAGGTGTGATAATATTACAGGTCTCGTTCTGGAACTTTTCAATCTTCCGTGTGAATAATGGAATATAAAGATTTTTCATGTCCCACAATTATATTTTGCTTCTGTAACTTTGGCCAAATACAACAACCAGAACACTAGGAAACATGGTAGATTTCTAAATTGAAATTAACGATTGGAACAGCGAGAAAACCACGTAGTTTTAGTTTTAATAAGAGCCAGTTATATTCAACCTATTTAACATGTAATTTCTGTGTGGTCCTGTTCAGGCCAACGATATTATATTAGTCTATATCTTTGAGTAGGTTTTTTTTTTTTTTTTTGATTAAAGAGTAGGGTTTTGTTTTGGTTGTAATTGTTAAAAGATTTTAACAGTTTGTATCTGTACGGCCTTTGATTACCAATCAAATGGGCAAGCTTTAGATTTAATTAGGACGGCAATTTGGAATTGGAGACATCGATGATTATGATTGTTGGTAGTTTTTGATGGGATTTTGACGAGTGTTTGTTTACTTTTCCTGAACAAGTTTGAAGGGTTTCCTTCCTTCAGAGATTTCTGAGCTTCATCATTGTCAAAAAATTAATGGAAAATTGACATGATTTCTTAATGGTCTAGGTCATCTCCTAGGTCATCTTCCTTCTCTATTAATCACCAACTCGTTTTCCACAGGTCAAGGTACAGATATCTAGAGTGTTTGTTTATGGACATGTACATGTGTTTTAGGATCAGTGGTCGGAGATGTTGCTAGTGTTGATCATTGTTCATCATATGGTCGGTTCTTTGGAAATTTTTTGCAGTAATATCAAACAATAGGTCTATAATTTGATTGAACGAGTTCTTTTATTATGACAGTACCATATCCGCCCCATCTCAATTTGAGAAATTAAATATCAGGGATCCCCGTATTCTGTACCTGATTAATCCTGAGTCTCTCTCTTTAAAGTCGAATATTCAATGAATACCCTATTTGTTAGGAATTTTTACCATCCTTATTTTTGACAACCTTAAATCATTCTCAAAGCAATCTACTAAAAAACTACTTTTTTATCTTTTTTTTTTAATCGAAACATCTAAGACCCAACTTCAATTTTGTATAAAATTGTTGGAAAATGGGGTAAACAAACAATACTAGTAGCTTCTACTAAACAACACAACTTGACTCAATGATTGTAGTTTGTAGATGAAGTATTCTACTATAACAAAAATATTGTTAAACTCTTCTGGTACTAACGTCATGGAAAGCTAGAAACTTGATTATAAACAACTTCATTCATAAGTTTACCAGAAATCTTAGTCAACTAAAACGTGTTACAATTCTACCAAAAAGGTAAAAGGAAACTTCACTAACCCATACAGTAATAGTAAAAACCTGAAAAACATGGAAATTGGGTGCCAGACACGTGGAGAAGCAATTTCTTGGTGGGTTTGTACAGACGAGTAGACGACTAATATCCCGTGTGAAGTGTAAATTGTAAACCCTACACTTCAATCATCTAGAAGAAGATTAGGTTGGCCATATATAGCATTACACTAGTATAGTTGTCTTCACCCTTTTACGCTTCTAGAAGGTAGGTCATTATATGAATTGCCCATTTCATCAAGTCCTTCCTGTTCATTTCTTTATAATATATCCGATCTTTGATTTGATTGAGAAAAAATTAGCAGTATTTGTTCTAGGCCCTCCACGACTTTCTTAAAGTGTCAAACCAAGACAGCCTTAAGAGAATGCTATTTGGCTTTTTTTAGGTCCCTACCCCATTCTTGTGCAGCCTTACAAGAATTCAATGCTGGAAATGACTCAATCCTACTATTCATGCTTTGGCATGGAGAGGAACAAGGAGTTGGTGATGAAGAAACAGGGCCAAGCTAATGTGGACGTCTCCCCTTTCTTGCTCTTTGAGGACAGTGGGGATTCTGAAGCTGCTGCTGAGGTTGTTTTTGATGTTCCCATGGCTGAGGATGATGCTGAGTCATGCAGCTATGACTCAGCTGATATCTCCAGTGCGGATGAGCTCATCGTAAATGGTGAAGATGATGAAGATGATCATGGTGTTCGAGAATATCGGAGTTATGTTGATGATCATGAGGAGGAAGAGGAAGAGGTAATGTCTTCAGTTTATCAGAGATGGGGGCACCAGCTGAAATCAACTGTTTCTGTTGATTCAACAAAGGAGTTTGAAATGTTGAATGAGGTGGAAAAGAGCAAGCTATTTTGGGAGACTTGCTTGGCATCCTGATACTGGTTGGCTCTATATATCTTTTTCGTGAGTCAGCTTCTTAATCAATTTCTCTCTTTCTATACTTTGCTCTTGGAATTTAGTCTGGGAAAAGTCTGGATAAAATCAAGCAGGCAACGAGAATCAAAAGGGTTTGTGTTACACATTTCTATATTTTAAGTGCTAGCAATTGTACATAACAGATTACAGATTCAGATATATATGATCACTGTTTACGTCTATATGCCCCTCTCTCTCTGTGTATATGTGTTGTGTGTATAATTCTCTTAAAATTTGAATTATAGGTTCTGGAATAAACCCAGAAACTAGAAGCTAGAGTTGCCTCTGGTAATTAGACCATGACCGGCTAGTTCTTGTTTTGTACCAGGAAATTGTTTCACCTATAATGTATGTGAGAGTTACCAGAAAAGTGCACTTTTAAATTATGCTTTGAAGTTAATTTTGCTGGTAGATATAGCAGTTTGTTCAACAAAATTTATGGTAGAAAGAAAAGGTAGTGTTTGATCATAAATAGTTCTCTGTACAGCAAACTGCCTACAAGGCACCAACATAATGAATTAAATTTTCATAGTGATCGACAGGTGCATATTATTAACTAGGAACAATGATTTATTTAATGAAATAAATAAATAAATAAATATATAAATGAACAAGAGAACTAGGAACAATGATTCAGAACTGAAATCATGCGCTTCTCTTAATTTCTTCAAAGTTGAGGTGATACTACAATCATGTCATGATACTACAAGCACAATTTCGATCAGATAAAGCTAACACAAGCTCCCTAAGATTTCACTGACTTTCACACAGAATACCATCAATATGATGATGTAGACATCTGAAATGTCAAGGTTAAAGGTCCTACACTATTACAAATCAAGCACAAGTTCAGCCCAAAGCTGAACCCTTCCTTGCTTCGTCCAACTACAACCAAACACTCCCACGCTTGGTCCAACTAGATCCTCACTGAAAGCATCCACTAATTTACAGCAGCAAATATGACTGGACAACAAACCGAAATCTGCAGCATAAGTATAATCCGAGCACTGTGGAAATGAAAATGACATGTCAGTCAAGTAGATGCAAACAATGGCCTAGTTGAAACAGACTCCGTTACTCTGTCCTCCATATCCATTTCCTTCAAGGTTGAGCATGATACCGAAGAGCTCTCCACATGAGTGCATTTTCCAGAGTCTTCCCCGTAACTTGCACACAAGCCAGAATTCCCATTTTTGCTATCCACAGAAGATGTGCCAGATTCCATGTTAAAGCTCGAGCAACTTTGAGGACTCGGATACTCACCATGTAACTTACTTGTTGGTTTATTCACCATTGCCATGCTATTTGGGGCAGTTTTCTTCTCATCCAATCGTCTTAAGAAGCATTCTTCTATGTCACTGAGTGGCCGGACTTCATCTTCATCTTCACTGCTGTTGCTATAGTGGGCATTTTCATCATAATCTGATGTTAGTCCTCTCAATTCAGAGTTGGTATCCATGTCTGGATGACTATACAAGTCTCCGTTGGTATCCATGTCTGGATGACTATACAAGTCTTCGTCTGATTGATGATCAGATAAACAAGATGATATGGGTGAATATCCTCCAGTTTCATCAGTCTCTTCACGTTCCCTTAGTGTTTTCATAATCAGGGTCTTAAGCAAATTCATTACTTGAACCGCATGCATCAAGGCTGTTAGTGGATCAGACATCTGTTCAGGAAAAGAGTTGGAAAAGGAATTGGTCAGCCAATCAAGGTTAATTTGTAGCACTAGGCAAAAGAAAGATCCATTCTTGTGTTATAAAGTACCTGAGTCATGTTTGGAGCAAAAACCATAGCAATATTTCTTGCATTCATTTTGTTGAATTCTTCTTCCTCAACAACATCAGCCATCAGACCGATAGCCCAATTGAGTAATGCAGCCTCGGTTGGCTTTAACTGCTTCACAAGCTCAAAGGATTCCTCTTCTGTGTTGCACTGAAGAACTTCTTCAGGAGATAGTCCATCTAGCACTCCTGAAGGAAGTTCTCGAAACCAGGCTTTGATTAGGCCTGCCAAGCAATGGACGTCAATGTCATCAGGCACAATGCCTCTGTTCAACTGGTTTCTCACAAACTCCTCTTTGCTGTTCTCCGGGTTTATACGGAATATTCCTTCTGCCTGCAAAAGTTTCAAAAGGAGTATAAGAACAATAATATGGAAACAAGAGAAACTCACATACACACACACAAAAGAGTATTGATATCCAACAAAATCTTGTACCTTTAATCCTCCTTGTGAGTATAATCTCTCCTGCATCAGCAAGAGAATAGTAGGGACACTATTCCCTTTTGAATCAAAAGACAACTGCATTGACTCCGCTGAGACCCCAAACACACTTGCACTGTATAAAGTAGATGATTCAAAAGTTAGACATGAAACACAGTGAATGCGATTATGAACTTTATATAACACATAATTGTAACATTTACTTTTCTACCTACTTACTATATAAGCTACATCAGAACTTTCATGCACTCAAAAGAGTTAGATCTCCCACTATGGTAATGCCAATTGAGAACATGCAACAGCCAGAAAATATTAAACAAGGAAATTGCATATTGAGCAAATTCAACTGTATGGCTTTCGAAACCAACACCGACTCTAATAGAAGATTAACAATTTCTCTGTAACAATTTCGAAAATACAGTATTCAATGCAACCTCAACCTCAAAACCCTAAATCAGAAGCTTAAAGAGCTAAAAGAGCACCAATTCAGGTCACTCTCCTGAACCAAACAAACCAAGCAGCTCAATTCAAGTCTCAAAACCTCTAGAAACACCCAAAACTGTAATTCAAGCAAAATAAGCAAAACCCAATTCAAATTTCACAAACCGGAGACTACCAAGAAAGCAAAAAACCACAGTAATTCAAGCATTACAAGCAAAACCCAATTCAAATATCACAAATCGAAGACTACCCATTAACCAAAGCCCAGACCTTTCCTCACCTAGCACTCGGAACCCGACCCGGGACGTCGACCTCGAACTCCACCGGAAGACCCAGAAACCCGTTGAACCGGTCAAACGTGACATGCGTCACATGCCGGACATTCGTGGGCCACCCGATCTCCATATTATTGACGGCGGAGATCACCTCCTCGCCTCGCTCCACGCGGCAGGCCACCATGGATTTCCTCACCGCCGACAACAGAAAATCCACCAGAGAGAGCTGACTTTGCTCGTCCTCCGAGCTCTTCTTCCCCTCTTTGCAACCTCCGCCGCCGCCGCAGCCGCCGCCCCTCGTCACCATTACGAGACCCGTCATTTCTCTAGGTTGTGATTCTGGGTTTGAATCGTGAAACCCAGCGAAGCTTTCAGTTGGGTGTGAAGAGTAAAGCGGGTTTGAATATGTGATTGGGTCAGAGGAGACGGGTTGCTTTGATTTGCATTTAAGGGTTTTGGGGTTTTTGAAGTTCCAACTTCTTCTCTCTTCCATTTCAAACGGCCACTCGTTTCAAATTTCCCTTTAATCTACGGTGGTTGAGGAACTTCACCTCCTCCTTGGAAGCTAATTACAAATATGCCACTCCCACCATTTGTTCAAAACTAGCGCGACTTCCGTCCATCTTTTCGTAATCAGATCTCATTGATATTTGAACAATATCTCAGATATGATCGACACTAGAATTTGTTACCGATATTTGTTAATACTGTTAGAGAGATTTACGTGAATGATGTACTTATATGTTTTTCTTTACTTTATTGTACAATAATTTATTAGTCATGAAAATGTGTTTCAGCTCAGTCAATGATAGAGTTACGGAATTTATTATTTATTGAAATCTCCTGTTGTGATGTAACGTGTATTACTCTGTTTCAGACTTTCCGTATGTAATGTTAATGATTTTTTTTTTTTTTGTAGTTTCTCAAATATATTATGTTCCGCACAAAATATTATTAACAGTTAGATAAAATTTTAAGTGAATTCTATAATTTAACTTTCTTAATTAGAGATCTTTAACTAGTATGAATCATGAAAGAGAAATTCAATTACCTTCCATTCCAAGGTCCAACCCTCATTGGAATTTGGAATATAAAACACAATTTTCTCGTTTAATGCTATAGAAGAAGAAGAAGCGGAAGCGGAAGCAGAAGAAATTCAAATTTGGTGTGGGATCGGACCGTTGAGGCTTGGAGAATGATGAGTGTGACTACCCCCGAGAAAAAGACGCAACGGGATTAAATTATTTTGTTTCTTTTTTCAACCAATCATATAATAATTGGAATAACAGTATTCTATTCATTCTTTTCCAAAAATATTGTTTGTCATCTAGTTTTGTCATGAAGATCCTGGTTTTGATTTGCGAGCTGGATTGTTTGTTTCAACTTGTTATGGATTCATGCTTTGCTTTAGCTAGATCCAGTGATCCAAGTCTGCACAACATTGAAGATTTGTATTCTAGTGTCAACAATGTTTTGGGTTCAAGAACATAAAACATAGTGCCCATTGATCTCACCCAAGTGACCCAAGCCAATCCCAATTTGTTACTTCATTTGAATGTTTGACCTTCATTTCCAAGCTTAACTTCAGAGTTCTAATGAAATCCGGTGTATTGTTATAAGTATGATCGCACCCAACTTCATTCGAATATTGACTTTTTTTTTTTTTTTTAGAGAATCACAATCCAAAACATAATTTATAGATGAGAGAGTCGAATTTGAAACATTTTACCTCTGGTCAATTGAAAAAACAATACTTACTTACAATTACAATAAATATTAGCTGACTTCTATCGGAAAGTTTTATTTGTAGCCGATTAAAACAACAAATTTGATATGAAGCAAGTCATATTATGAGATACATGCATGAACATATATTTCCGTGCTTCTATATTTTACCCTGCAATTTGCAGCAATCTAACTAGGCTTGCGGATATGAATAGCTAATTTTATTCTCCCATGCAATGCTATGGAATGGTACTTGTAAGGTAATACATGCCGGATTTATTGATTTTATAGAAATGTCGTTCATGCCATATGTTGTATGGATTATTGATGTTACAATTCTTGAAATGTTGCCTGTAAATTTCAGCTAGATAAGTGGATCCATTTTCATTATTGAAATATGGAAAGAAAAAAAACACCAAATTTGTATATGACAACTATTAAATTTACAATAGTAAAACAATAAAAAAGAGTCAAATGCAAAACAAAGAAAAGAGTTTTGTGTGTGTATCATAATAGAAATGGTTTCATTAAAATGAATTATTTTTTCTTTAATAAGTATGAAAATTCAATGAAGTTCCCAACAAAAAATTGATATTGTGATGCCCGAATCTGAAGAAGGAGCAACCTTAACCCTAAAGTCTATACCTAAATAGGACAGTTACTTTCCTTGTCTTTGTGACAACTATATCATCTAATTAAAAACGGTATAAGTTCATGAAAAACGCACTTGAGTATGAAATTCACAAGCATAATGTTTGAACCAAGGGGTCATGCATACAACAATGTTGTCCTTTATATTCAACTCATATTTCGAGACTTTTATCACTAATTTTCAAGCTACTTTCTAGTTATCTATGCTCGTGTTCTCATTTTCTTGTTTGAATTAAAGTTTGAATGAAAAAATATGCTATGTTTAAGGTTTTCGATTGAGATAATGGAGTAAATTGAATATATACTTATGTGGGTTGCAAATCAGTTGTTCGTTGATCAAACATTAGTTAAGGTAGTTGGTTTCTGATCATGGTTTTAGTTATGTCTCTAGAACTATGATTGTTAGTGTTTGATCATGATTAGAGTATGATTTTTGGTGTTTGATAAGAATGTAATCTTAGAATTTGATCATTGTATTTGTCAAATTACCGTTAAATTGTTTACTGTGAAATTATTTTGTAATTGCCTATGGTATATATAGATTGTAAATTTCTCTTCACTCACTCTCTCACTCAAGAGAAAATGAAATCCATGCCAAGTTCTGTTCCTATTCACCGTCTCACCAAGCTGTTTTATCTTCTATCTAACCACCATGCCACCAGTTTGAAAACTCTTACAATTCAATCTCTCACAAAAAAAGGAGGCGGTAGGATGGATTTCATTACCGAGAGTGAGTGCCGTTTGTTTTTGTAAGTATTATTTCCCAGCACCTACTTATTCCAATTTCAAAAGTTGGGATTAGGGACAATTCGAATTCGATGGGGACAAAATGGATCGACGGCAAAACTTTATCCAGCTCTACAAACTAAAATTCTAAACCTGAATTGCTCTCAGTTTCTTTGCCCTTTTATACCTGAGAAAATAGCGATACAAAATTGAGTTTGTGTCATGACTCGTTTATTTTTAGGCCCATTGGTCTCTGATCCGTTTAAAGTCCTACATATCAGTTTTGAGCTTGAAATATATCCTAGAAGCAACGTTATTGTGATCTATGATTTTGCGTCATATAAAAGTTGTCACCAACTAATTGATAGTATGGATAGCATGGATTGCTGAGCAGCATCATTGGCTTTTCCAGATGCTAGAGATTGAGCACCACTTTTTGGCACCTTAATCTCATCATTAGTACAGTTCGCAAGGTGATAGGCAAGTCATCTCTTTACTATGCATGAAGATTACTCCAATATTTGAAGCAAGAGCCAACCTTACACAAATCGGATTCTCCAATGGCAAGCATTCTTCAATGAAGTCGGACCTCTGGATTGGTGAATGTAATGTGAACCAAGTTAGCAGCCTGAATCCTGCATAGCAGAGTTATCACGTACAGGTACAAAACTTCATAAAATTTATGGATTTTGTCCGCGTTTTCAAGAATGAGCCAACAGAGAAATGAAGAGGCAGCCAGAAGAGCGAGGTGTTGATGAGTTTTTCATAAGCTGGCAAGGGCCACATCAGCAATCTAAGAAGCAGTATAATTGTATTTTCATTTATAGAAATGTAAACAACTAGAGCTCATCCTATTTCCTAATAATCCTTGGAAAAATGGAATGCTTAATATGTTGTGGCTAAAGAGTCCAGGCACCATGTTGACTTTTACAAGTAACTGGAATGAAGCCACAACAAATATTAAGAAGAGGCCGTGATGAGAAGAACTGCAAAAGGCCAAAAGCTCCAATAAACGTGTGTACATTAATTTGCAAAGTAAGAATTCATTTAGGAATCTAAACAAACAATTAGAGGTCATCCCATGAAAGAAATTACCTCGGCTAATGACAATGAACTAAGAAGAGGATAAACTGAAACTTATAAAAGCAAAGAATGGACTGGATAGAAGAAAACGTTTCATATGTATACCGAAAAGCTCACCCACTTTCTAGCATTCACAGCAAACTAAATAGTTCAGTAGCACTACATCTCTAATTTTTTGAAAGCACCAACACAGATAAACTGGTGATACGTCAAACAGATCAAACTATGCAAGTTGCTAAGAACTTGAAACAGAGGAGCATCCCAAACCTTCGCCACTTGATGAACTGCAGGAATCTTTTAACAGTAGTCTCTTGCATTTCCTTTAACAGATCTTCTCTGCACCATTCGTCCATCACAATAGACTTAAATGAAGGGCATCCAAGCGCTACTTGTTCCAAATCAGCTCCACTAATTCTACATCAACAATGTAACAGGTGAAGGGATTGCAAGCACTTGTGACCCGAGTATGCACGAATACCAACTCCAGTCACCTGCATAGTACCAATCAAAGTAAGCACCTCCAAGTTGAGGCAATTCTAAGCAACAGCAACAAGGGTCTGGTTTGTCATGCCAAACACCTCACTCAAGTTCAATTTCTTGAGGGTCCGAATTGCAGAGATTGCCACACCTCCAACGTCGGTGACTAGCTCACATTCAGCCAAATTCAGCTCCTCCAATACACACAGGTTCTTCAAAAGCAAGACGCCCGAATCAGTGATATAACGGCACCCCTCAAGAACCGATTGCTTTAAGGGCTTGGTCAGTAACCGAAGCAGAGTTTTTCAAATCCAAAACCGTCAAGTTACGTGCTGCTGAAGTTATGAGGGACACAATCCCAACCATCCCAACCTTTCTATTATGAATCACAATCTTGGACAATTTGGGACACCCATTTGCCACAGCGCACAGACCTTGGTCCCCAACCTGCTCAAGGGCCTGTAATTGCGCCACTACTGTGGGAGACCCATCACTCAGTGCATCGAGCCGGTCTTCCCCAAGTTGCTGCTCCATGATGGATGTGCTATCAACGCTATGAAGGACGATGTCCTCCAGTTTGGGACATGATCGGGCTACCAATGCGAGGTCGGCGTTTCTAATGGGATTGGATGTTTCAAATGTGGCCAAGTTTGGGAACCTGCCCAGTAATTTAGGGAGACGATCAAGTCTGCGAACAGTGATTGAGGATCGGCTCAGACCCTCTTCTTTCAACCATCGCTTGCAGATCAGAGAAGCGGCTTTTCTGTCATCTGGGTCGGTTGAGGATTAGGCCTAGTTCGTCATCTCCTAGCATTTCCATGTTTGGTTTTTTGGGCTCAAAACAACGCCAATATCAAAGTACTACAGAGATATGAGACGAGTACCAGGTTCAGGATGATGATCGGAGAGGAGATCAATTTTCAATAGTTATCCAAACTAGACTTTACATAAAACCCTACAAGATAGCAAACAAAAAGGGTCTTGGTCGTGACCCGCCCCGTTAATTACTGGTCAGTGCTCACTAGCCCAAGCCCATTTTTCATGAATGGTCTCAGAAGATACAGATTGAGGTCCTATTATTTGGTTTGAGGCAACAGTGCTGGCAAGCATCGACGGAGGGTTTTCCCACAAGATTTGAGCACACATTCAACTTTAACACATCATAAGTGTGATTCTCTAAGTTAAGCAGGCAAGTGGTTTTTATCTCTAGGATTCAACAGTAGAAATTAATTTACAGTGTGCATGATTTCCAGGGCTGTGATGGATCAGTGTTGCTGAATTCAACAGCAAACAACACGGCAGAGAAGGAGGCGCTTCCGAACGGGTCCCTGTCTGGTTTTGATGTTACCGATGATATCAAAGCAAATGTAGAGGAGAAATGTCCAGGAGTGGTATCTTGCGCTGATATCTTGGCTCTGGCTGCTAGGGACTCTGTTTCATTCCAAGTATGCATGACATATATTTAGGCATGCAACACTACTGTTACAATCATTTAAAAAAATGGCGTGGAGTAATATTTGCATGTTTTATATAATTTTGCAGAACAAAAAATCAATGTGGGAAGTGCTCACTGGTAGAAGAGATGGAAAAAAATTAGGGAGGCCTTGCTTAACCTTCCGGCATCTGGCTTCAACTTCACCCAACTCAAACAAAACTCTGCTAGCAAGAATCTTACTGTGCATGACCTTGTGGTTTTATCAGGTACGTATCTTATATATTAAGTAATCAAATTTAGCTTAATGGAATTGCAACTGATCCTAAACTTATTTCTTACCTGTGAAGGTTCACACACAATTGGAGTAGACCACTAGTAGTTTTAGCAACAGGCTCTACAACTTCACTGGAAAAGGTAATTATGACCTATCTCTGAATGCAACCTATGCTCAGTTTTTGAGCACAAAGTGCAAAAGCCTCGATGACACAACAAGTCAACAACAACAGTGGAAATGGTTGCTGGGAGCTCTTTAACCTTTGACAGTGACTACTATGCTATCCTCAAGCAACACAATGGTCTCTTCCAATCCGATGCAGCCCTCTTAACAAACGAGGGTGCAAGCAATATCGTCCAAGAGTTGGATGAAAATAAGAAGTTCTTCAAGGAGTTTGCTCGATCGACGAAGAGGATGGGGCCACTGAGGTCCTTACAGGCACGTTCGGTGAGATCAGGAAGAAGTGTGGGGTTGTCACTGGCAATTAATCCAAGCAGAAATTCGTAGATATTTGTGTTCATGAATAACACAGCTGCCTGCAGTGTTAGTCTATCAGTAACACAGTAATCTCATCAGAATTTCAAGGGAAGGGTTCACCAAGATGCAGTATTAGATTTCACTCAGAAGCACAAAAGTGCACATATGCACGTAATTGTACAGGCCAATCACAAATATAAACTATGCAATAGAATATCAATCAGTTGCCAGATAAATCACCTTAAAAATCGAATGGAAAATTTGAAGCATAGGTGAGAAAGTACAGAGTTACAGACTATCAGGTAAGGTCCCTATATTAATAAGTTTCTTAGGTGAAAAACAGTAATAACGATTGAGATTCATCAAGACTCGATCAACAGGGAAGTCTAAAATGGAGATCGATGAGCAGCCTGCTCAATTTCAGGGCCTATATAGTTGCCAAATCTCGTCATATAGGTCGTCGACATCCATGTGAATAGGGAAAAAGGAATAGGGTTTTTGAATTTGGTTAGTTTAAAAGAAAAGGGAATAGGGTAGAAAACAAGAAGTACCTGCAAAACTTCGACAGTAGGCTAAGAACCGATACCACTGTTCCTAGAGAAAGAGAGAGAGAGAGGGTTTATACGTTATTGAGAGCTTTCAAAGATTTATAGCTTAATAGAGAGAACTGAGAACAGTACGTTGTAAAAAAGGAAAAACCAAGTCCAAAACGTAATCGGATTCTTCTTGGCAAACTTTGGTTGATCATCTGGGCCAAGTTTTTGTATAAGCCCAATCAAACTGTCACTAGTAGTCAGCCCACTAAGCCCAATACTACTAATCACTCTTGAAATCTTACCTTCTTCTTCTTCACAGCGCTTTCAGTTTCGAACTGGTTCTCCTCCTTTTCCCCTTGAGCAAGTTTAGTAAAAGTCCCAAACCTTTTGCTTTCATCAAGCTCAGGAATCGATTTATATAGCTTTCTCTCACTCTCATCACAACCCAACCAAAATCACAGCCATCGATTCCGGCGACCATGTTGCTCAGAATTCGCAGCAGAGACGGCCTGGAACGACTCACAGTCGAAAACCCACACGCCACGGTGGCCCAACTCAAAGCCCTGATTCAAACCAACCTTCGAATCCCTTTAGAGAACCAAACCCTCTCCACCAACCAAAACCTTCTTCTGGCGAAGTGCGCCGATGACCTCACTCACTTCACCGACATGGCCAACCCTAACACTCTCTATCGGCGCTTAATCTCGCTCATGGTTCGATTGTTTTCTTGGCCTACGAGGGCGAACGGACCGTCGCCGGGCCCAATTTCCACCCGGCGGGATCGTTCGGCCGGAAGATGACCATGGACGACCTCATCGCCAAGCAGATGAAGGTCACGCGCCAGGAGACTCCGCATTGCGAGCTCGTCTCGTTCGATCGCGACTGCGCCAACGCGTTCCAGCACTACGTGAACGACACGCTCGCCTTCGCCGTGAAGCGGGGAGGGTTCATGTACGGCACGGTGTCGGAGGAGGGCAAGGTGGAGGTGGATTTCATCTACGAGCCGCCGCAGCAGGGGACGGAGGAGAATCTGATGCTTTTTCGGGACCCGGAGGAGGAGAAGGCGGTGGAGGCGATTGCGTTAGGGTTGGGGATGAGGAAGGTCGGGTTTATATTCACACAGTCGGTTGGGCAGGACACGAAGGACTATACATTGTCGCATAGGGAGGTGCTTCAGGCGGCGGAGTTTCACGCCGAGAGTGGGTTGAAGGAGTGGGTGACTGCAATGGTGAAGTTGGAGGTGAATGAGGATGGTGCTGCTGATGTGCATTTCGAAGCTTTTCAGATGAGTGATATGTGTATTAGGTTGTTTAAAGAAGGGTGGTTCGAGACTGAGATTGGGGAGGATCAGGATCCCAAGTTGTCCAAGATGAAGAAGGATGTTGTTGTTGGAGTGAAGGATGTTAGAGAAGTGGACAATGATTTCTTCTTGGTACTCGTAAAGATCTTCGATCACCAGGTAAGAATGTTCTATTCTTGTTTGTCCTAATTTACCTGCGTGAGTTTATATTGCACTATCTATTTAGATTGTTGTTTTATCTGGTTGATTCTTTATCCTAGCTGATAGATACCATGTGATATAGCCCGGTATAGCATTGTGTCTCATTGTGGTATAGGTGTTTAGTCCAAAGAACTATGTTTGCACACTGTTGAACTTGTCGAGCCAACAACCCTGTAGTTTTGAGCATGAGTGCTTTTAAGGGGCTTATAGGGGGAAACTTTGTTCATGGAGTTTGTAGCTGGGGGAATGACTACCCTCATCCTTAGCTAGGTATAGCTAGGTAGGAACTGCTGGAACGTGAAAGGCAATAACATTGATATGAAAAAGTAATTATGGGTTCCAAAACTATTTTCTTTATTAATCCACTATTCAACGTGCACTGAGAAATACACTTTGTTGGCTTATTAAGTTCATACTTATAAGAAAGACAATAAAACTTGGTAAGTTAATACTTTTCTTGAGCTCATAAGATGGGATGTAGAACATTATTGTACTTTTGCAAGTGACTGGTCTGAGTCACAGGTTAAGTGACTAAGCTTTCCCTTATTTTGTCTCATTTTTGCTATCTCGTTACGGACATTCCTTTTCTCCTATCATCTTTCTGCTTGTTGTATATCATCATAGGTGCATCTAGGATGGTAGATATTTTATTTTGATAGCTGATGGTTTAATATAGCTTTTGGTTCTGCACTTCTATGCTAAGCTTTGTTCTGGTTGTTTTGTTCATTTATATTGATTTTGTCCCGGCATTTGCAATTCAGCTGGTAGCTTCAGTAGATTATTTTGGTTTTGTTTCAACTTAAAGGTCAATGGGGTTTTGTGGTTTATTAGCTAGAGTTTTAAGATATGTGGTAATGGGCGGAGATAGAAATTTTGAACATGTTGTAATATTGGCAGTTTAAGAGACAAGATCTTTGCATCTCCCCCTAATTTGGCTTCTTTTAAGCAGAATATTCTTTGCTTTAAAATGGATGGCTTTTGATTGCCTTCAAGGCTTCAACTGCCATGTGAAGTTTCTTCAGCTTACATGTTTGGTATATTAGGAATATAGCAGATTCAAGTTTGTGCGTATGGTAGACTTAATTCTAGTTTAATCAATAGTGGAAATGTATTATGGGAGGAAGAAAAAAGATCTGATTTGTTAGGAAACAAAGGGCACTCAACACTAAAGCCTATAGCTTTGCTCTACAAAGGCTTCCTTAGTGGTGGCAATATCTTTCAGAATGGTATGGACACATCAGCAAAAATTAAGGGTGTGTTATGTTCTATAAGGCTCAAGGATTAGATTGACTAGGTTAAAGGTATGAAAATGATGAGGGTGAGAGGGATGCATGTGTAGTGTACTTGTTATCATTTACTGAATAGTGAGACGTTATGCACTTGGGAATGATTAATTTCTAAACTTGATGCATTTTGGCTTCCCTATTTTCTTTTGTATGTTGTTTCTTATTGCGTTTATGCTAAAACGGACAAGAACTCATCTGTACTTGTATTATGATGCAGGGGCCTCTTTCATCCACCTTTCCCATTGAGAATCGTATCACCCCAGTGACGTTGAGGGCTCTGAAAACCCATATGGACCGTGCTAAGAGTCTTCCATATGTGAAGCGAATTGCAGATTTTCATTTGATGCTTTTACTTGCAAGGTTTTTAGACGTAAATGCTGATGTTCCTGCTTTGGCCGAGTGTGTCCATACACAGTCCGCCATACCAGAAGGCTACCAGTTACTAATCGAGTCGATGGCCAATTCTACTTAATGCTGCTTTGTGTACCCCTAGGGGAATTGATGCATTCTACGATCTAAATGATTATGGCCGACCAACGATCCTTTACCGTGGTTAACTGCGATGCAGCAATCCATTTGCTTTCTGGTGCCATGTATCACTCAAAAGGTGGCTTTGCCCCTCTGTAGGCTTAAGCTATAAGCTATAACATGTATTTGCACAGGAGCTTTTATAAGTTTGTACCCTTAACATTCAAGTGTTATATTGCATCAAATGGTCTGGATATTTATGCTTGTACCCTTTATTTATAGTATATTTATGCTTGAACCCTTTATTTATAGTCAATATGTTCTTAAATAGGTGGTTCGTGTGCAATGCATTACTCATAAGGTGGCTTTGTTCTTCCCGTAGTTACATGAAAGGCGGTTCCAGAGACCAGACAGTTTGTTGTGACGGTCGCTTCATTTGACACATTTTGACTTATAAATCAAAATTCTTTAATCATATCAATCGTTTTGACTGCATATCTTACATTTTAATCGAGAACTAGTTAAAACTCAACTTTTCTTATTGAAACATACCTTTGTTTTTTTTTTTTCCAACTTCTATCACATTTAAAATTCTAGGACCGAAACTTTCTTTTTGTTTATTATTAAGTCAGTAACACGTGAGTCTTTTATTTAGTTTTGATAATGAAATTTTTTCCAATCCATTCATTTTTGACAATGCTTTCTCAAAAAAAAAAAAAAAATAATGATAATGAAAAACTTAAAAAGATGAAGCCCGCTTTCCCGAAAATATAATGCCACGTGAGCACGAAGATGGTCAGCGTGCGTCGCCGCTCCATGACTCCCATTACAGATTACAGTATATAGATCGCTAAATTATCGTTGGCCCTCAGATCTTAAACGCTCCGTTTCCCTTAGGCGGGAGATTTGCTCTTCTTCTTCTTCTTCTTCCCTCTCTCTCTCTTCTCTGCAATTTAGGGCAAATCTAGTCACTCATAGTCAGAAGGCCATGGAGGAACCAGCCACCGGAGGCCGCGTGAGCTTCATTTCCCGCTTTTATTTCTCTCCGTTATCCAAATTGCCTTCGTAATTTGACCTTGTTTCTTTGTGTTGTTGAGTAGCCCAAGAGGACTAGGGCTCAGACTCGAACCACCACTGAGAACAACGCTAGCGATGCGAGTGAACACGTGGACCGGGACCGCGAGAGCTCGCCGGACGATTTCGAAGCGCCTCGTCCTAAAGCTAAACGAGGTCGCCCTCCCAGTGGCTCCACCGCCGTGCCGCCCAAAGCCTCCGCTCTCACTCTGATTGGTACTTTCGAAATTCTCTGCTGCTCTGTAAATAAAAGAATCACTATGAATTCCTTGCTCTGTACTCTTTTTACTGTATTACTTGTTACTGTAATTTAATTGATTTCACCGGCTGTTTCGATTAATTGTGTACAGATTTTTAACAATTAAGGTTGATTAGGGATCTTTTAGCTCAATAATGATGAGTGAAACCTTATGCTTGTACATTCTTTCCTAGTTCTTCAACCTCTAAATAGTAATTATGTTGAATAATCATTTGGCCTGAAACACAAGAATCATGTAGTGTTGTCTTGTGTGGTAATATTGATGCTGGGAAATGACTAGCATATAACCTTTATACTCTTTTCTTTTTAGAATTATCATGGAGTGTTTAAATCTTTTTGCTCTGAAACATCTTTACAATTGGGCTCATGATGTTAAGCCTATGTGTGTGGAGGGTAGTATGTCCATGTAGGCTATTAACATTTTCAATCTCTGCAGAGGTCGTCAAGGGCAATGGGAAACTTATTCCTCAGGCGGTCAAGCTCTGGGTTGAGAGGTACGAAAAGGATGCTAAACCTGCTACTGTTGAGCTCTTGACAATGCTGTTCGAGGTAGTTTGGAAGACATAGATTGGTTTTCTAAGTACAGAGTTTACTAACAAAAGTAGCCTGCAACTGAATAGACTTACTTTTTCAGGCATGTGGAGCTAAGTATCATATTAAAGAAGAGTTGCTGGATGAGACTAATGTTGATGATGTCGTGGTTGCTCTTGTCGAGCTAGCTAGAAGTGTATCCTGCATTTCTTCCTTATTATGATTATCTTTCTTCATCTTACTCTTGTATGTCATATTATGCTTATTTGTGTTTCACTTTTTGACACTACTTTTCTGTTCATACTGAAAGTAAATGATCTGAGCTATCAATTGATCATATATCAAGATTTTATCCCAAACCTTTTCCTTCACTCATCTAATCCTAGGGTAACGTGGATGATTACCAAAGTTCAAAAAAGGAGTTTAAAAACATGAAAGACAATCTCCAATCATTCTGGGATAAGTTGGTGTGCGAATGTCAACACGGGCCATTGTTTGATCAGATTTTGTTCGAGAAGTGCATGGGCTATATAATTGCTTTGTCATGGTCAGTGTTTGAATATTTGAAGTTGCTTTTTTTTTTTTTTAAGTAAATGCATTTATTAACTACACTGTGGCTGGGCTTTCCTGGTTTTATGTTACACAGCACTCCTCCAAGAGTTTATCGCCAAACTGCTACTTTGATGGGTCTCCAACTTGTCACTTCATTTATAACTGTTGCTAAAACACTTGGTGTTCAGCGTGAAACTACTCGAAGACAATTAGAGGCTGAAAAAAAGAAACAATCTGAAGGACCTCGTGTGGAGTCACTGAACAAGAGGTTCTCGATGACTCATGAAAACATAACTATATTAGAGCAGATGATGCGCAATATATTTCAAGGGTAGGACATTCTGACTTAGATTTGTTAGTAAGAAGTAGAGGATACTAATCTGATTTGATGAAATTCATGTTTTATGATTAATCCTATAATTCTAATTTTACTTACTAATGTATAGGTTATTTGTGCATCGCTACCGAGACATTGAACCAAATATTCGGACGTCGTGTATAGAGGCACTCGGCGTGTGGATTTTGTCATATCCATCAATGTTCTTGCAGGATTTATACTTGAAGTATCTTGGATGGACATTGAATGACAAAGTAAGTTTGAGCTTACAGACAAATTCGTGAATTAGTTTCCTTTAGATTTCTGCTAATGATCTAGACAGACCTCATTTATTTTTCTCTTTTACTGATTCTAAGAATGCCGGTGTAAGAAAAGCATCTGTGCTTGCATTACAAAATCTTTATGAGGTTGATGATAATGTGCCAACTCTGGGCCTATTCACTGAAAGATTTTCTACTCGGATGATTGAGCTTGCTGATGACATTGATATTTCTGTGGCTGTATCTGCCATTGGCCTTGTTAAACAGCTTTTAAGGTAAATGCCTGTTTTGGGAAACTTTTACTTAAATATTAAATTGGTGATTTTGTAGGTATTTTTGCAAAGGGTCCCTTTTTTTTTTGGGCTTTGTCAAAGGCTCATTGGTTTTCTTACGCTGCAGACATCAGCTTCTACCAGATGATGACTTGGGTCCTTTATATGATTTGCTTATTGATGATCCAGCAGAGATCAGGCATGCTATAGGGGCTCTAGTATATGAACACTTGATTTCTCAGAAGTTCATTAGTTCCCAGTCTGGTGCAAAAGGTTTCACTTTTCTATAGAATCTGTTGTATGTTATGTCGTTGATGATGTTCATTGCTGGAGTTTTGAAGTACTTTTGTTCATGATAATCTCTTTCTAGGTATTGAGAACAATTCTTCTGAGGTCCAGCTTGGCAGAATGTTGCAAATTCTAAGAGAGTTCTCTGCAGATCCAATTCTTAGCATCTATGTAATTGATGATGTTTGGGAGTACATGAATGCCATGAAGGTTTGTTACTTTTAAAAACTATGAAAACAGTACACCTAAGTTTTATCCTTATATTTCAATTCTATAAACGGAAGGTATTATTGCTAACCATTCTTTCATACTTAGAACTTCACTCTAAAATGTCTCCGTCCTTTCATAGGTTTTAATACTTTGAAATTTTTATGCTGAAATTTTTATGCAAATTAACCCTATTTTTTTTTTCTTTTTCTGTTGGAAAGTGGCTACTATCTCTAAAAAAGTCCGTTTGAATTATCTTTTGATCAACATCATGATGTATACTCTAGAAAATAAAGTGCATTTAGGGCCAGTAGATGCTTACTACCTGAGCCTGGTCTAGGTGGATTGCACTTAAAACTAAATCAACAAAGTCCAGGAGACCATCATGTTTTATAAATCGAATTTAGGATTGGAAGAATGAAAATGGGCTGAATGTGCTTATTGTTATTTCCAGTGTCTTAAGTTGTTATGGACAATATGTTAGCCTTTAAAAATTAAATGGGTCAACCCCAAGCTGAATTGATAGCTCTAGCTGGCCAAATAACATTCACAAGTCAATCCTAAGCATAAAATGTAAAAAATGGAATTGAATGTGCATATTATCAACCCTCTTTTTATTGTTATTCTCAGGATAATTTTTCATATTTTACTTGTAGGATTGGAAGTGTATTATCTCCATGCTCTTGGATGAGAATCCACTGATTGAGCTTACTGATGAGGATGCAACAAACTTGGTACGGCTTCTTTGTGCATCTGTCAAAAAGGCTGTAGGAGAGAGGATAGTTCCTGCTACTGATAATCGAAAGCCATACTACACTAAAGCTCAAAAAGTGTGTAACTTTTCACTTTACCTTTCATTTCCTTCCTTTGTTTTCAGCACAGTTTAAATTAAAAGTGGAATCTTTGTCCTTATTGTCCACCAATTTAGTGTTTTCTGCCTGATTGAATAAGCCTAGTGTACTCTTCAATTGTTTTTCCAATGTTCTTGCCTGATTGTTTATTTTCTTCTGACTTTGCTCCTTTGTAACATTAAATTTTATAGTTTACTTTATGTGATTTTTCTAGCTTTTTCTTTGTCAAAGCTAGCTAGTGCATCATTGGGAGAATATTTATTTCTTATATCATGTGCTTATCTTGAACTTAACTGCGCTGTTTGTGCCCTCTTTGTCCTTATCGTGTTTGGTTTAATTGAGATATACAATGACTACTGAGTTTTTAATTCTTTCCTTTAATTGTATTAGGATGTATTTGAGCACAACAAACAGGATATAACTCTTGCCATGATGAAGAACTATCCACTACTTCTCCGTAAGTTCATGGCAGACAAAGCAAAAATACCATCACTTGTTGACATTATTCTACACATGAATCTTGGGCTATATTCCAAGAGGAGGCAGGAGCAGGTAGAGTACTGATTGTTTTGCTTGCATGCTATTTAATATTGTTATATAACTTATTCTCAAAGCAAGTGCCTGTATGCTTTCAGAATTTCGAAACCGTCCTTCAACTGATCAAAGAGGCATTTTTCAAACATGGTGAGAAGGAGGCACTGAGATCTTGCGCAAATGCTATCATGCTTTGTTCAACAGACAGTCAAGGGGAGCTAAAAGATACGGCCCGTAATTTAGTAAAGGAACTTTATGATGAGCTTATGCATAATAAGCTTAAACCTGCGATGAAAGAAGTGGCGGTATATTCTCAACCATACTCTTTTCCTTCTTAACTTTCTAAGGATAACAAATTGATTTGAACTGTAACTGCAGGATGGTGGTGATGAATATCCTCTTCTTGTAAATTTGAAGAGAATGTATGAGCTTCAATTGTCAGGAAATGTGCCTATCGAAAGTTTGTATGAAGATATGGTCTCAACTCTTCAGAGCTATACAAACAAGGATGATCAGGTGTTTTGGTTGCAAAAGATAAGCTCTATGTTTGTGGCTTTTGAGCTTTGTTGCAGTTGCTCATTATTTTGTTGATCCTCATTTCAGGTTGTCACTTTTCTGCTTCTCAACATGTATATGCATGTGCAATGGTCTCTGCATGCCATCATACATAGTCCTACTATCTCAGAGGCATCTTTATCTTCTATATTAGCGAAACGTGATTCTTTGTTAGAGCGACTAGAGTACATCCTTAACAGCTGTCTTGAAATGGAGGGTAATCGCTGCAATCAGCTAGCTCGCTGGGTACAGATTTGCATCCTTAATTCTGTCAAAGATAGTGCAATGGTTTAGGTTCAGTACTTTTTGAAACTTCAGAGCTCAACTAACGAATGTAATATTTTGACTAATCTTTATGTCCCAGGTTTGTGTTATACTCACTGATTTGTCTAGACTGTTCAAAAAGACAAACTTTGCTTCGTCGAAGCTGGAAAAATTAGGATATTCTCCAGATGCATCGGTTCTTCAGAAGTTTTGGAAACTTTGTGTGCAACAGCTCAGTATTTCAGGTATTCAAGTTTTATAATTTCCTCTACAGCATAGTAGTGATATTTTGAGTTCAGGCTCTCTTATTCACTTACGATTGGCCTTTTAGTCTGAGTGAAATATGTTTTTAGGGTGTTAGATGACCAATTGCCAACTTATTTCCTAGCCAACTTTCTAAGGATAAAAGAGATGTTCATGTTCTTCCTCTCTAATTTTACTTTGCAATTTCTTTTTCACAGATGAGGCGGAAGATGACGATGGGAACAAAGAGTATATTGAGGAGACAAATAGAGATACTGTCATGATGGCTGCTGTACGGTTAGCCGTTACTGATAAAGTTTATAAGGTGAAGATACTAGTACCTAGTTTATATATGAATAGTCAATTTTATTCTCTTAAATGGCCATCATGTGTAGTCTGGTGGGCTGTGCTTTGATATCCTAGGATTCACTTGCTCATGTGTGCTTGTATAAGTCCCAGAATGTATTATAATTCTGGTTAGATTTAATACATCAATTTTCTCTGGGTGCGCCTCTAATAGATGCTTAATGCAGGAGTACCTGGGTCCAGAGATTATTTCTAGATTTGTGACGCATGGTACAAGTGTAGCGGAGATAGTTAAGCATCTGATAACTTTTCTGAAGAAGAATGACGATGATCTTCCGAAAACTTTCTTGGAAGCGCTGAAAATGGTATAACTCGTGAATACTGGCTAAACCTACTTTAAGACTTATTCATTTTATTCGCATATATAGATAATTTATTATTTTCCTGTATTGACTAGGCCTACCATCGGTATATGGTTGAACTATCTAGAAGTGATGATGAAACTTTAGCAAGCAAGCATTTTCTGGAGTTTCAAGAACTAGCTGCTCAGCTTTCTGGGACGTTTATAGGTGCTTCCAAGAACAAGCACAAATCGGACATTTTAAAAATTGTAAATGAGGGAATTGAATATGCTTTTATAGACGCTCCAAAGCAGTTGTCCTTTCTGGAAGGTGCTGTGCTCCAGTTTGTGTCCAAATTGCCTACACCTGATATTCTGGAGATGTATGACATTTTCTTTTATATACATAAGCTATCATCTTTAGAAGCATTCCAAGTAATACTTTTATTATCTCCTAGTTTAATTTTTATATTTCCTTCTGCAAGAAGTAATGTCAATATTCAAAATCGAACGGAGAATGTAAATATGGATGAAGATCCCAGTGGCTGGCGTCCTTATCACACATTCGTTCAGACTTTGCGGGAAAAATTTGCAAAGATTGAAGGTATCCAAGGTACAGCTAAAATGGAGTTAGATTTTGTATTGCAATTAGTCTTAATTGTGTAATCTTTGCACGTAAAATATGCATATTAAACTCCATACAATTTTATATTTTAAGATGAATGTTGCATAATTGCAGAAGAAAAGGATGGGACCTCTGTAAGGCGCAGGGGTCGTCCACGGAAAAGGCGTAATATACAGGGAAAGAGGCTGTTTGATGATCATGGTTCAAGTGAAGAAGAGGATTCAATTAGTGGATCTGACCATGAAAATGCTCAAGATGAAGAAGAACAACAAGATGAGGATGAAGATGATGATGATGATGAAGATGTTCCTTTGATAAATCAAATTAGGTCATCATCCAAGTTGAGATCGCTGAAAGTTTCACGAGAGGGAAACAAAGGCCAGACGTAGGCGGGATACTTTTTAGAAGATCTAAGATAAATTAGCAGCTTCTATGATGTCAGGTATGAAATACTTATTTCATTTGGGTGTAGAATTGAATTTCTTTTTATCCTTGGAAATTCTAAATAAGAAACACTTTTATTCGTCGGTACCTGTTAGAATGTGATGTGCATGTGCGTGACTTCAGAGTGAGCATTAGAATTTGCTTCCATTTGCTGGCTGATTGGAATTTTAAGAAATATAGGGTCAGTACATCTGTCATATAGTCTCAACTACTGTGACTATTTATGGACTTCTCCATCCAAGAGTAATTTGAAATTTGCTTTGGTTTTCATTTTGGCATGCATATAAGGTACATTTCTTCTGTTGGGTTTTCATTGCATGAATTGAGCTTTTGCAATTCCTTCCGTTTGCTGGTTGATAAAAGTGGAATTTTAAGTAATATGGGGTCAACACATCTGTCATATACGAAACTACTGTCACTATTTATGGACTTCTGCATTCAAGAATAAATAGAAATATACTTTTGGTTTTTATTTTGGTGTGCATATAAGGTGAATTTAGCATATGAATTATTACAGTTCTTTGAGCAAGTTAATTTTTGATTGGAAGGTTTTGTTGTACTGGTGTTTATTGTTTGTGGCTGAACCTGGAAATATCCTGCATTCAGTATTCACCGCGCATAAAATTTATCTATTGGGGGGTCAAAGCTGATTCATACTTTTTGGTTTTGGTTTTGTTCCCCGCAGGGTCCTGAAACTAGAAATGCTGCATATTGTATATTTCAAGGTACATAGCTTCCTAGCAACATATTTTTAAGTCTACGATAGAATCATGTAATTCTTTTTCCTCTAGATTTCTGTTAGTACTTGAGCTCTTTGAAGCCTCAAGTTTGATGGAGTTGTTCTCCTTTGTTTATATCCATGACAATGCTGTCTGGATGGAAGATACTGATTTCACAAGCTTGATGTTACTATAAAAAAAAAAAATTATGCTTTATGAATCCAGGTTCTGGGTGAAGGATAAGGATATTGCAATTTCACTTTATGTTTATCCTTTTCATGATTTTGGCTGCGTTGTTGAACACTGAGACTCGATCCAATTAAAATGTGGATCTTTATGTTACTGCATAACTGAGAATTACTTCCGACCACTTTTAACTGTAGTGTAGAACTATCCGTGGCTAGTTTTCCATAACGAATAGAATAAAGACGATCATGTTTTGTTTAAAACGTGGTCATATTTTGGGTACTTTTTCGAAACCTGACATTGGTTGATAAAAATTAATCACCTGTAACCTTGATCACCAAAAGATGATCTTCCAGGATGTCAATTGGTAAAAAGCGCAACATGTTTTGGTGATGTTATAATGTGGTCAAGAGTGGTTCATTCTAAAACCCGGAAAGGAGAAATGCACAGCCAGAGACCCAGAAACATAACTATGTTTTTTGAAATCTCCTCTAGGACAAGAGGGGCCAAATTCCTCCAAAAGATATAAAGAAGATGATTTCCAGGGAAACAACATGAATTTCTTTAGAGAACCAAAATTGAAGTCGTCTTGACGAGGTTTCTTTAGGAGTTCGGGTATACAAATAAGAAATACTGCCCCATGGCTAACTCTGAAAAAGAACATAAAAAAACATCAAGTTTCATCTTCTTCCAGCAATCCTCAGCATGGAGAAAGAACTCCCTTATCTTTTGCAATGATTGTTGTATTCGTATTCCTCCTCAACAGACCGTTTAATGTTCCTAAAATGAAACTTCAGCTCCTGAGAATCTCTAATTTCTTAAGCCCTCATCTCAACAACCATCTGTGTCAACCCCATCAACAATCTCGAGTACCCTGGCACCGCGGAGTGCTTCTGCAAAAACACCAGCAACAGTCCGAGCTTCTCCAGATCCAAGTTCGAAACACATTAATGAACTTCTTTCTCGACACCAATTCCTCCATCACAGCCACAGCATTCTCCTGATTCTTACTCCTCCCCAACACAGAGACTAGAGCTTCCTTATGCCTAAACTTCTTCAACAGCTTGTCATGCTCCCCCAACTTGTCTTTCTTCGGCCTCATTACCACATAATCCCTCTCAGAAGGCTTCTCTGCTTGCCCTCGATGAAAATATCGAAACCCCAAAGGCTTCAAAACCCGAACCTGTGGCGCATCCGCAGGTCCCAAACCCAAGACATCCCTAGTACCCAACTTCTTCAACCTCCTCTCATACTTTGTAAGCTGCTTTTCATCAGAACCACTCTCTACATTCTCCTTGCTCTTCCTCCTCCCAGCATATTTGGGGTTCTGCCATTGAAGGAGCTCGAATTTGGCGCTTAATGGCATAAAAGGTTTTAGCAAATGTTTTGAGGGTTTTAGTGGGAGATGAAACATTGGTATGTAGTTTCACTCTCTTAAAATTACTTCTGTTTGAGTCTCAAACAGTACATGCATTACAAACAAGAAGACAAAAACAGGCTTCAGTATCAATTCATTTTCATAATTTACATGTACATTCAGATCTGTTTTGTGTAAATCCGATCATTTGGTTCAAACTCATCTTCTCCTTGCACGAGAGCTATTGTGCATGTCGAGCAATGTTGCAAGGTCTACGAGGGACCAGGCTTCCTCTCTTGGTTTCCGGGCATACACCTTTTGATTGACGGAGTCCACTATGATGTTTACATAACCAAATGCATATATCTGGTGACCGCCTTGCCTCCTTTCGTGTTTAGGCTTAAATAGCAAGCCGTGCTGCTGCGCAAAGGCTTCGATCACATCTCTCAAGCTCATCATTGTCTCATTGGAGTTTGTTTGGTTTGCTGCTGCTGCTTTTTTCTGTGCCTCAAAATCAGATTGTCTTAGCCCCACATGGCAAGGTTCGACCAAGTCCCTACCCTCAACGGCCCGGTTCATCATGTCAAGACCCCAATTGAGCTGAAGGCGGATGCCTTCATTTGCTTGAAGCTCCTCTGGAATGACTTCTTTCCAACCCTTGTACCAATGCAAAGTCTCTTCAAAGTTGGGGTTTGATTTCAGCCAGTAAAACAAGACGGTTATCCATTTGGGGAAGTAAAACTTCACCATCAGATCGGCTATCATATGACTGTGAATAACATAAGCCCACCTCATGACCCAATTGAACTGATCAACACTCATTGATATGCGCGGACCTCAAGTCCAGTTGGTCCAACACAGTCTGAATACTCTCCATACTATCCAAATGTTGCTTCTGCCTCGCCTCCTCAAGCTCCAACCTCCCTTTCTCATTCTTCAATCTAATTACTGCCTCCCTCTCATACCTCAAATCCCTATCAAGTTTCATGATATCGAGCTCAGCCAAGTCCACAAGCAACTTCAAATTGTGCTGTAGCTCCGGCATGAAAGCACCTTCATCTTCTCTATCTTCCTCTCGCTCATTCAAATCGTCCAAATTGCTCAACACTCGAACTTGAGGTCCGCGCATATCAATGACATTGTGAACAAAAAGATTGGAATCACTCTCTTCCTGCTTCTTGGCTATAAACTCCTCGGCAGAGAGATAATGTTCCTTGCTAGTCCTCTTCTTCTTCCAAGAAGACTTCTGTTTTAAGGTTGTAGGCTTGTTAGGTTTGTCTTCTTGCAAATTCGGGAGCTTGGTTTCTGTTTCCTTGTAGTCATTGAAACCCATGCCCATAATTTTCGGCCTCAACTTTACCTCAATAGTGTTTAAGAACAAGAGAAATTGACACACAGAAAGAGAGAGTAATATTTCAAAGAGAATTGAGATTTCAAGTGTGTTTATTCATCTCATACAAAGGGATATTTATAGGAATACATTTGAAGTGTGAAAGCTCAAAGAGAAAACCAAAATGATAACCATCTTGATGATGATTTTCTGCCATGCTTGTTGCCCTTTGGTAAAGCATGTTACATAAGTCTTCATACTCTCAAGTATCTATGATTATACACTCAAGTACCTATCTAAATACTTTATGTATTTGTTACATGATATAGACATACATAGTATTTATACATTTATACTACAACACTCCCCTTTAGATATTTCATGTTCAATAGTATTATGTTGGTGGTTCGATTCGAAGTTGCCTCGTTAAAAACCTTGTCAAGTAATAAAACCCTGTGGGAAAAACAACCTTGGTCGAAAGGGAAAAAGAGCACAACGCGCGTTGAGTGTGTTTTTGTTTCTGGATACTCCCCCTGATTTAGACTCCCCTTGAAGATCGTGGGAGTTCGGATATCCTCCTCAATCCGATGCTCCTTACATGTTTCCCGAAAGGGGATTTTGGTAGTGACTTAGTAAATAAGTCAGCTAGATTATCTTCTGATCGGATTTGATTTACTTCAATATTTAGAAGTGTTTGTTGTTGCTGATTGTAGAAGAATTTCGGCGATATATGTTTGGTATTGTCGCCTTTGATGAAACCTAATTTCATTTGCTCAATACAAGCTGCATTATCCTTATAAATGCATGTAGGTTCATTTGTGGTAAATTTCAAACCACAAGTTCCTCGAATGTGTCTATTTATAGACCTTAGCCATATGCACTCACACACGGCTTCATGTAGTGCAATAATCTCTGCATGATTTGAGGAAGTAGCAACAAGAGTCTGTTTTGTAGATCTCCAAGATATTGCGGTGCTTCCCATGGTAAGACATAACATGTTTGGTAGCGACCTTTATGAGGGTCAGAGAGATACCCTGCATTAGCAAAGCCCGTCAGAACATCATTATTATTTTGATGGAGGGGAGGAGGAGAACGTCGGTCACTATGGATAGTGTTGCCGGCGTTCACATTTCTTTTCTCTCGGTAGGGATAGAACAAGCCCATATCGATCGTACCTTTTAGGTATCGAAGGATTGTCTTTATACCAATCCAATGGCGGCGTGTTGGCGCAGAACTATGTCGAGCTAATAAGTTTACTGCAAATGAGATATCCGGTCTTGTGCATTGAGCTAAATACAATAATGCGCCTATCGCACTTAGGTATGGTATTTCAGCTTCTAATAAATCTTCGTCCTCATCCCTTGGATGAAACGGATCTTTCATGGGCTCAAGACTACGGTTGATCATGGGAGTACTCACAGGCTTTGCTTTATCTTCATTAAAGCGCTTTAGTAACTTTTGAGTATATGCTGACTGATGGATCATAATCCCATCATTACGGTGCTCGAGTTCTATTCCGAGACAAAACCTTGTTTTCCCAAGATCTTTCATCTCAAATTCAGATTTCAAATATGTAGCAGTTTCTTTTAACTCATCTAGAGTTCCAATTAGGTTCATGTCATCGACATAAACTACTACAATTGCAAATCCGGATCTTATCCTCTTAATGAACACACAAGGGCATATTTCATTGTTAACATATCCCTTCCCAATCAAGTAGTCACTTAGACGGTTATACCACATCCGTCCGGATTGTTTCAATCCATATAGTGAGCGTCTTAATTTTATTGAAAACACGCTCCGTGGTTTAGAGCCACTTGATTTGGGTAATTGAAGTCCATCTGGAACCTTTATATATATCTCTAAATCTAGATCCCCATAGAGATATGTTGTAACCACATCCATGAGCTGCATGTCAAGTTTTTCGGAAACTACCAAACTGACAAGGTAGCGGAACGTTATAATGTCCATTACTGGAGAATATGTCTCCTCGTAGTTGATTCCAGGGCATTGTGAGAAACCTTGCGCCACAAGGCGGGCTTTGTATCTAACAACCTCATTTTTCTCATTATGCTTTCTAACAAAGACCCATTTATGGCCAACAAGTTTTATATTTGGTGGTGTCAGTGTTATAGACCCAAATACCTGTCTCTTTGTTAGTGAATCCAATTCAGTCTGGATCGCATTTTTCCATTTAGACCAATCTGCTCTTCATTGACATTCTTCAACGGAGCGAGGTTCGATATCATCGTATTCTATAATTCCTTTTGCAATATGATATGCAAATGCATCATCAATAGCCATAGAATTTCTGTCCATAATTACATGTATACTGGTGTAATTCATGGAGATCTCTCTATTTTCTGGAATTGGTTCTACCATTGGAGGGTCCTCCAATGATGTCTCTTGGACATAACCATAATCCAGAATTTTTTCATGAGATGGATTATTTTTTCATGAGCCATGGGTCTAGTCACTGCATCACTCATAGAGGGGATGTCATGTCCTTTAGTTTTAGGGACATCAATCCTTGCAGGTACGTTTGCAGCAGGTATGTGTGATCTTGTCACTTTAGCGATATCAGAAAACGCATCAGGCATTGATTCTGCTACGTTCTGAAGTTCGAGAATCTTTCGCACTTCTATTTCAGACTGTGTAGTTCGGGGATCAAGATGAGACAAAGTGGGGATAGACCATGACAATTCCTGTCTTTTCTGTTGAATATTAATGTTCTTGTCTTCCCCTAATGACGGGAAGATTGTCTCATCAAAGTGACAATCCGCAAATCTAGCGGTAAATAGATCACATGTCAAGGGTTCTATGGAGCGGATAATGCTTGGAGTATCATATCCAACATAAAGGCCTAAGCCTATTTGAGGACCCATTTTGGTGCGCTGTGGCGGCGCAATGGGCACATAGACTGCACACCCAAATATGCATAAGTGTGAGACATTAGGCTCATACCCAGTCACCATTTGGGACGCAGAAAAGGGTTGGGTGGGAGTGGGTCTCAGACGAATAAGCCCAGCTGCATGTAATATTGCATAGCCCCAAGCAGAAATAGGGAGATTGGTGCGCATAACCAATGCCCTGGCAACCATTTGAAGTCTTTTAATGGCAGCTTCTGCGAGTCCATTCTGGGTGTGTACATGAGGGACAGGGTGTTCGTCCTCAATCTCAATGGACATGCAATAATCATCAAAGGTTCTTGATGTAAATTCTTCAGCATTGTCAAGACGAATTGACTTAATAGGATGATCAGGGTGGTGAGCCCTTAACTTAATTATATGTGCTAGGAATTTAGCAAATGCAGCATTTCTTGTGGATAAGAGCATGACATGTGACCAGCGTGTCGATGCATCAACCAACACCATAAAATATCTAAATGGTCCGCAAGTTGGTTGGATAGGTCAACAAATATCACCTTGTATTCTTTGTAAGAATGGTATAGTTTCTTTAGTGTCCTTTGCATAGGATGGTCTTGATCCTACCTTTGCTAAAGAGCAAGCTTTGCAAAACGAATGATATGCTTTAGAAGTAACTCTTTGGACCAATGTTTGGTTCGTACTTCTTTTCGTTTTGAAGAATGGATGTCCGTGTGAAGTTTTTAATATACGGAGCATCATGTCACGACCTGAATGTCCCAAACGGTCGTGCCAAAGCTTGTATGTGTCAGGATCCCATAATTTGTCATTCATGACATGGTTGGATTCAATGGCTCTAATAGTGGTTGCATACAATCCACTAGAGCGGCACATAAGTTTCTCTAAAACTCGTGTATTTCCGTAGTTTTTAGAGGTGATGCAAAGGAACTCTTGTCCATTCTCACAATGTGTTTCCACATGAAAATCATTGGCTCTTATGTCTTTAAAGCTTAATAGGGTCCTTCCGGCCCTTGGAGCATATAGAGCTTCGGCGACATTAATATTTGTGCCATTTGGTAACAAAAATTGAGCTGGTCCTCGACCATGAATCAGTTGTGATGGTCCTACCATCGTAGTTACTGAGGATCGACTAGGTGTCATCCATAAAAATAATTGCCTATGTCGCAATATAGTATGTGTGGTGCCACTATCAAGAAGACATTCCAATTCTCCGGAAAACATACTGAAAAGGGATAAAGTTCGGAATATTAACACATGTCCATGACATTGAATGCGATACTTTATTAATAGGGAAATAGCCAATGATTACATCAAAGTTATTCATAAGTCTATTCCAAATATCAAACTTTTAGACAAATTGTTATCACTCAATCCGTTTGGTAATTCCAATGAAATATGACCAGGAAAGTAGAGAGATGTTGGTGGAGCGAGGCTCGCTTAAATACCCCGATCTCAATTGCTTTCCTAGACATCATACTTCATTGGGTACGCCACATAAGAAGGAGTTTAATACAATTGTCATTTATTGACTAAGGCACATTTGCCATTCTTGAAAAATAGAAAGAGGATTATTCTAATCAAAGTCTGTGACATCCTCGTGCTCTTCATTTACAGCTTTGAAGTCCTCAACGGTGAGATTGACATCTTCACTATTTTCATCTTTGGCAAGGTTAGCCTCTTGCTCTCTTGCTTCCCTGTACTCCTTGTAGCGTGCAGCTAATTGGGTACTTGCACGGCATTGTTTAAACCAATGCTCGATTGATCCACATCTATGACATATGTCATTGTGGTTCCCTCCCTTCATTTGAGGTGCAGGTTGTGCACGTTGTGCACGTTGTGGATATTTCCTAGGAGGGTTGCTGCTACTACCACGGTACATGGTGCGACCTCCACTGCTCATGGCGCTATTTACACGGCCGGTGTTGCCATATCTCCCTCTTCCACGTGTGAAGTTGCCATCACGTATGCCGTTCTAAAGTTGTGGTTTCCTTCTTTATTGGGGCAGTTATATGGACATGTTCGTCCTTCATGTCCCCTATTATTAGGGTACACATGTCCCCTATTATTAGGGTACACATGTCCCCTATTGCTAGGGTACTGCTCATTGTGCCCTCTCTTGGGTGCATTATAATTTGCCTCACGAACGCTCTTGGTTTCAATGGGTCTTGAATTATAATTCTTTACGAGAATGTTGTCGTGCTTTTCGGCTACCGACAAAATATTTATGAGCTCATTGAACCTCTTAATTCATCCAGCATTTACTTCAGTGCGATACTGCTTTGATAGCAAGATTGCTACAACGGGGAATGTGGAGAGAGTTTTCTCAATTAGCTCTTCTTCTGTGAGGGGTTTTTGACAGAACCTCAACATGGATTTGAGACGAAGAGTTTCTGAATTGTACTCAGTAATAGACTTGAAGTCGGAGAAGCGTACATCGTTCCACTGAACCTTCAAGTCAGGGAGGAGAGAATCTTGGATATTGTTAAAGCGCTCTTGTAGCGCCTCCCATAAATCCTTTGCATCTTTGATAGACATGTACTCTAGTCTGAGTGCTTTGTCCATATGACATCGCATCAAGATGATCGCTTGTGCATGCCTCTTGGGCGTTCGAGGGAACACAAAGGCCGGGTCTGGTGCATGGATGATGGGCAATGTCCCCTTCGATGTGAGATGGTTCTCAACGTCGGTTTTCCAGCTATGGTAATCCGAACCTGTTGAGTCAAGGATTTGAAAATCGAGTCTAAGTTCATTCAACATCCTTGAAGATAAGAAGAAAATATTAGTTTCGGAGTTTAAACTTCCACGAAAAATAATAAGATTTCCGAGCTATGCTACCAAGAAATCAATTTCCAAGAATCATTGTGAACACTCTTAGTTCATTGATTACGAACGCTCTTAGTTCGTTTGGCGTGAATTTCTATAATTCCGCTTTTGATTGTAAGTTCCTGAGAAAAAGGAAAAATGAGAGAAAATAAATAAAAACTCAAAAACGGGAACTTTTAGTAAAGAATACCTTGAAATAGTGTTGCCGGAAATTTTTGACCGGAAAAATTATCGGAGGTGATCGGAAGGATCGTTGGAAAAAGTCGAGAAAAATCGTCCGAAAAGTCACCGGAAAAGTCGCCCCGCAAATCTGTCGACAGATGTGTCGGCAGCTGCTTGGCTGCTGTTGTGCAGCGTCTCGGCAGATGCTGTCAGCAGCTGCTGCGCAGCGTCTTAGCAGCTACTGCGCAGCTCTCGGCAACACCTCGGCAGATCCTTGGCAGCACCTGGCAGCGGTCCGGTTCGGGTTTTCTGCTTCCGGCGGCCGGTTCCGGCGATTCTGAGACCGGTTCCAGGCTCCTGGAATCAAGGACTTTGATATGTGCTAGGGTTTGGGGATTTTTTATAGGTTTGGAAAAATTACTTTGATCAATGATGAACTCTTCTTTCGTCAATTTTCGATTCTAATTCTAGAGCAACTTCGTGCTGATAACGTATTTAAGAACAAGAGAAATTGACACACAGAAAGATAGAGTAATATTTCAGAGAGAATTGAGATTTCAAGTGTGTTTATTCATATCATACAAAGGGGTATTTATAGGAATACATTTGAAGTGTGAAAGCTCAAAGAGAAAACCAAAATGATAACTATCTTGATGATGATTTTCTGCCATGCTTGTTGCCCTTTGGTAAAGCATGTTACATAAGTCTTCATACACTCAAGTACCTATGATTATACACTCAAGTACCTATCTAAATACTTTACGTATTTGTGACATGATATAGACATACATAGTATTTATACATTTATACTACAACAAATAGGACTCACAATGCCTTGCTGATTCTTCCCGAGTCCACCTCCTGTGTACCCCATCTTCTCAAACATCTTCCTTCCTATGCCCTTGGTGTGTTTCTCGAAATCCCCAATGCATCCTTCATCTCCATCACATTTTCGAATCTCATTCTTGAATTTCAGCTTTTCCTTCTTCTTACGTCTCCACTCAGCTCCCTCCTTTATCTTCCTCCCAAACTCTGTCGCCAGAAAACCATCACCACCATCATCATCATCATCTTCACCTTCATCGCGCATGCCAGTCGAGTTAAAGCCAATGACAGGAGTGCCATGATCAGTTTTCTTCTGATCGGAATTGTTGTCCAGCTTTTCGGGTGGAGACAAATTTAATGGGCTTGGTGTAGTCGGCGTAGCGATCTTTCTTCCTGCGTTTTCTGGATCCGTCTGAATATTCTTCATCTTCTTCGTTGGAGTAGCAGTACAGGGCATCGTCTTTGGACTGTACGCGTCTCTCCTTGCGCTTACGGTAGAAGAATTCGCCTTCGATCCTTTGGCCGTCCTCATAGTCGTTCTCCATTCCAAACCTCTCCATATGTGATTTTAAGGAGACAGAGATTAGCCTACGAGAGTACGTTTATATTTTCAAAGCCCTCTTCTATTTTACACATGGATTCCGTTGAGTTGGGAAACGGTTATTGAGGATATGAAAAGACGGATTTCTCAAAAAGGGATAATCCTAGTCCAGAAAGGAAAGGGAAACTGGATTTCCTATTTCTCCAAGGATTGTACGTCAAATTACTCAAATATGTGTGAAATTAGTATAGGAAACAGACCGTATATATATAGCCTTTAACTATATGAACTCACAGACTCTCTTTCTCTGTTTGACTAACTTTAAGCTTTTGGCTTCTCCACCTTTGGTTAATTAGTTTTGTTGAACTTCTAGCAAAAGTGATCACTGAAGAACAGAATGTTTTTCCGTATAGTGTTGGAGAGGAACATGCAGCTTGATCCTCGCTACTTTGGTAACAATCTCCGTGAAAATCTAGTGACGCAGCTCATGGAAGATGTTAATAAAGGAATTTGCAGCAGTCAACATGGGGTTGTGGTTGCAATAACGGGAATAGAGAACGTTGGGAAAGGGCTGATTGTTAATGTGACGGGGTTTGCCACATTTCCAGTGAGATACCAGTGTGTTGTTTGCAGACCATTTAAAGGAGAGATCTTAGAAGCTGTGGTTACAATGGTGAACAAGATGGGATTTTTCGCAGAGGCCGGTCCGGTTCAAATCTTCGTTTCCAACCATTTGATACCGGATGATATGGAGTTCCAGTGTGGAGATATGCCAATCTATACCACATCTGACGGATTGGTTAAGATTCAGATAGATAGCGAAGTGCAGTTGAAGATAATTGGAACTCAAGTAGACCGCAAACAAATTTTCTGCGTTGGTACCATCAAAGATGATTTCTTGGGTGTCATAAACGATCCTGCGAGTGTTTAGCAGTCATAAACTACCAAAAGAAAATCTTATGTGATCTAGAACAGATAGACCATCTAATGTATTTACTTTTGAGTTAGGATGTATTATAACAAAATGTCACAAACTCGCAATTTCTTCTCTTTGCGCTCTTCTATCTCATATTAGTGAAATTTTCATATCATATGCATAAAAGTTCATCGATCAAATTGTTTTTGCAGATATAACTCCGATTTGGAGAACATATACATATCATTTAAAACTCTATAAACCTCTTCTGATTGAGGGTGTGATTTATCAGCAGCAAAGAATTCATGAAACTGACCCTGAACCTCTATCAAGCTATGCCCAGGATTCTTCTGCACTCCCCTCTCTTTCATCAGGCTTCTGACATTTCTTACATCCACCCATCTTTTCTTGATAGCGCATAAATTTGCCAGCGACACATAAATTCCACTATCTTCTGGATCCAAGTCTAAAAGTTTCTCAGCAGAAACCTTAGCTAGCTCGACATTCCCATGAATTTTACATGAATTTAGAAGGGCGCCCCATGCAGATGCACTTGGTTCCTTTGGCATTTTGTTTATCAACTCATACGCTTCTTCCAGCAATCCAATTCTTCCAAGTAAATCTATCATGCAAGCATAATTTTCCTCTTTGGGCTCTATTCCATAATCCCTAATCATGCTTTTGAAATGCTCTCCGCCTTCAGAAACTAATCCGCCATGGCTGCAAGCAGACAAGACTGCCACAAATGTGATATGGTCAGGCTTCATATCTGTACTTTTCATTTGGTTGAATAGAGTAAGAGCTTGCTTAGCATGGCCATGAGCAGCGTATCCAGCAATCATCGTATTCCAAGAAACCAAATTTTTCTCTGGCATTTCATTGAAAAGTTCTGTAGCAGAAGTTAAACTCCCACACTTGGCATACATGTCTATCAACGCATTCCCCAAAATCACACTAAGTTGAATATGATTTCCATGGACATAATACTGGTGAATCCACCGACCCAAATCCAGGCAACTTAACTGACCACAAGCAGAGAGCACACATACTAAACTGTTCTCTATCGGAGTGAAACCAGACTCCACCATGTCATGAAACAACTTCACCGCTTCAGTAGGTTGATTGTTCTGAGCATAACCAGCAATCATCGCATTCCAAGATACTACATTTCTATCAGGCATGTCATTAAAAAACTGTCTTGCAGCTTCTAACTCGCCGCATTTAGCATATCCATTGACCATGCTAGTCCATGTAAACACATCCCTCACTTTCATGTCATCAAAAACCTCTTTCGCCGCAATCAAACAACCACATTTCACATACATATCCAACAAAGCATTAAGCAAATTCAAGCTACAGTTCACATTCTTCTTTTGCATATACTCATGAATACTCTTACCCATACCAATATCCCCCTTATTCGAACACGCAGAAAGCACTGCAATCATAGTAACCTCATTTGGCTCAACATCACTCAACAACATCTCATCAAACAACTCCATAGCCTCATTCGAATAACCACGCCCCGCATACCCATCAATCATGGTGGTCCAAGTTACAACATCCCTCACAGGACTTTCATCGAGCACCTTCCGTGCATGACTCACAGACCCGCCTTCAGCATAATAATGCACCAACCCATTTCGCACCAGCAACTCAGAACCGAAACCCATCTTCCAAATCACGCAATGTACCGAATCTCCCAGCAACCCACATGCCTTGAGCGCAAAGACAAAACTCCGGCAGTCCATTTCGACGCGTTCACGGACCATTCGGCCGAAAAATGAGAATCCAGTTGTGTTAACTTGAGCTTTGGAGTAGCCTCTGATCATTGTGTTCCACATATAAGTATTGGGTTTTTCAATGCGTGTGAATATGAGATTAGCGTAGTGAATGTCGCCGCCGTCGGCGATAGCACAGAAGGCTAGGACTCTGCTGACCGGAAAGGTGTGGTGAATGAGGCCAGTGCAGGTCATTTGGGCTTGAATTTGCTTCAACTGGAGCATGGTGGTGCAAGACTCCATGACAAGCAGAGTTGGGTTGGTGATTATGACGTTGGTCTTGGAGTTCCATTTGGGTTTTTTGGTTGAGGGTGATGAGATTGGTCGCTGATGAAGTGAGTGGAGGACTTGGGGTCTGTGAGTCTGAGCAGAGAACAAAGAGTGGAAGCGGGACTTCATAATAATACGAGTGCTTCAAATGCCAAAAAAATGAATTTAAACTTGCCTTTTTACGGTATTTTATTTTGTGGAAGCATTTTTAAAAAGGGGAATTGTAATATTTTTGGCCTTTTGGGTTTAAAAACAAATTGATCGATCTGTCGATTTTCATTTGGTCTTGTGGTATAAGTCTCTCATTTGTAAATAAGAGACTCGAACTCACAAAAGACTAGTTGTTGATATGATAATGAAAAAAAAAGAAATTGATCAATATTTTTGGGTTATGTTAATTAGAATATAATTTAGAAAATTACATTTTACCTTAGTGAACTCATAAACCAGGTCGCTGACGGAAGAGGTTGTGAATTTCACGCGCCTTGATGTCGTCGGTGATTCAATAGTTTTGTTCTTAATCTCAAAAGTAGATTGAGAATGATTATAAAATCATCATTAAATAATAATTGAAATTGAAACCCAAAGCTCACTTAAATGCCTAAAAAGAAACAATTAAATCCACTAAAAGTAGAAAATAGACCAGAACACGATCGATACAGATACCTTGGTAGCACAATTCAAGTGAATGTTCTTCCAAAAAGCTTTTGAACCAAATCGAAATTGAGGGAATTTAATTTTCTTCTTTTTCTTTTTATGGGTTGATCATCCACCTTCCCCCTTTTTGTAGTCGGTAAATTGTGGTGAGCCATCTCTAAATTGTGCATCGACGACTTCACATGTTCATGTTCAGATTGTGATATTTCTGGTTGGTTATTTCTGGCGAAGTTAGGAGCTATGAGTTGAGTGAGTGAGTTCATGCATCTTCCACGTCGATCTCTCTTTTAGTATATGAAATTGTTTTTATTATGTTTTTTTACCGTAATAACCCGGTATTTGTTTGTCAAAGCAATTTAAAATATGGCTAAATTTGGTGATGCTTTTGAAAGCTTTGCTTTACTGTAATAGAGATGTTAAACTTTGAATAAAGAAAGAATTGACATGATTTGAAATTTTTTTACTACTATATATAGCAATAATTTGACTACATGAGAAAAAAGAAATATTTTGTGTAAATTTGAATTCTTCATTTGGAAAAGTGGTGTTATTAGTTTTCATTAAATTTGAATGGTTTTTCTTACCCAAAAAGGTAAAAAAGAGTTTATTGGCTACCATATCAATCAGATACTTTGGCCCGAGCAATAAGATTATTTCTTTAATTATAACGAAACTTTTGGGATAAGATTTCACACTCCTTTATTAAAAAAAATTTAAAAAAAGATTTCACACTCCTTATCTCAAAATGGTAGGTCAGAACAAAGATTTCAATCCCTAACCTTATTTTATCCAATTTTGGAGTCACAGTAGTCACACTTACTTATAAGACTATGCATCCTTAAATTGGAGCAAAGCTTTTTTAGGATAAGATTTCACTCTCGTTATCGAAAAGTAGTTAGGTGAGAACACTGTTATTAAAAGAGGTCTCATAGCATTTACGGCAGAAGAACTTTGTTTAGGGCCTCAATTTGGTCTCTGAGATAATACGAGAGGAAACCAAACAGAAAGACCAAATCAAAAGATAATTGAATTTCTTCTTCATCTTCTTCTTCTTCCGGTGAGCTTCATTATTGGTTCAAGCGGACGGAATGACTTGGTCACTTGTTAGATTTCATTGTCTTTATTAAGACAATATTTGGAATTTTTTTTTTCAATAAGGCTAAAAAGTGTAACTGGGATCAGTAAAATGTTAGTGAGGGTCAGTAAAGTATATTCACGGTCAAGAAAGTGTTTTACTGGGGGTAATGGGCCAATACCCGGCAATTATACATTCTTTCGTTTTTTGTTTTGTTTACTATATGACAATAATTTGACTGCACGAGAAAGACGAAATGTTTTGTATAAATTTGAGCTCTTCATTTGGAAAACTGGTGTTACTAGAAATTTGAATAGCTTTTCTTACCCAAAATGATAAAAAAGAATTTAGTGATTACCACAATGTCTAGATACTTTGAAATGAGGGATAAAATTTTTCTTTTAATCGAAACAAATCTTTGAGATAAAATCTCGCACTCGTTATCTCAAAAATGTAGGTGAAAATAATATTAGTGTCATTTAGAGAGGTCTTGAAGTATTTTGGCAAAAGCATTAGATATGAATGGCTCTTCTTGCCCAACAGGAAAATAAGAAGAAGAATGAATTAATAGCCTCCGCAATGATCAGATACTTTGACACAATGATATGACTATACATTCATTAAATTAAAGCAAAGCATATTTAGGATAAAATTTCACACTCGTGATCGCAAAGTGGTTACGTGAGAATAATATCGGTGTCATTAATAGAGGTATCAAAACATTTTCGGTAAAAGAACATCATTTAGAACTTTAGTTCGTTTATATAGAGATAAGATGAGACAAAACCAAATAGAAACACCAAATCCAACACATACCGAAACTTTTTATCCTTTCGTTAAACTCCATCATTAATTCAAACCCACGAAAAGACTTCGTGACATGTTAGATCTTAGTGTCTTATCATTTTATCTAGCAGGTGATCCTAAAACATTGGTTTGAAAAGGTGGACTATATCCTTTGTACCTGTGCAAATTTTCTCTGCACATTGTTGTTTTTCCATCCATGCCATATTTTACTTATTTAAATTATCCAATTTTGTAGTCACACTAACTTCCTAAAATAGAGGTACAGAGGGTATTTATACACATCCAAATTCCAAAGCAATTAGAAAACACCAACAAGCAAAACCAGACTTAGTCCTAGTATCAATTTCTACTCTCTCACTCTCATTCCTCTCTCAATCATCTTTCAATTCTCAGGTCCTTCGCTCCCACCCAAAACAAACGCCCGCGAATTTTCCCTCTTTGCCTCTTCTTCCTATTATCTTTTCATATTGCTTTAATCTCGTCGCCGGTGCAGTTCTCCGGCGAGTTCTCTGCTCAAGCTCAGGTCTGGTTAGTCGTATTCAAGCTCAGGCCGATTTCATTTTCATGCTCTCTTCGTGTGTTTGTTTTTGCTTCACTGAAACTGTAACCAATTTGTAGCGCTTTTAACTTTCAATTCAGTTTGATTGCTGCAAACTTTGGGTTTTCTGATGTGGGTTGTTGAAAAAGAGTTGATTTTTATGCTTATTGGAGTTGTCCTGTGACTATTTTCGGATCATTTTTGCTGTGATAATTGAAAACTCGAATTCCATGATTTTTACTGTTATAATATTCCCGGTCCTTCCTTGAAGTTTCGATTTTCAAAGTAAAAGATGTAAACTTTACTGTTTACCCGATAGCAAGTGCAATGTTGCTGTTGTTGTTATTAACTGTTACTTTATTTTTATTTTTCTTAGACCCTTAATACATATAGACAGAAAGCTTCTAACAATCTGACCGTTTCTTCAAGCTTGCATTCTGAGCATGAATGTTCTTATCTTTATCCTCATTATGTCAGTGTATGTTTGGTAGAATGAAACCGGTTAAGGAAGAGCCGTCGTCATGCAATGCTTCACAAGTAAGAATCTCAACAACTAAAAGCTACCTGTATAAATAATTTCGTTTTTATTATGGTCATTTGTTTATTAGATGGCCAATTAGACTCTTCTTTCGACTTGAGTTTGTTAGCATGAATTACTACAAGTTTGTTTGTACAAAACAGGCCATTGACTTAGTTTCAGCGGTGAAGGAGTTACATGGGCTTAACTCTCAGGAACTGGGTAAATTGTTGAGGGACTCTGAAAATTTTACCATAAACTATGGTACTGAAAAGGAATCAAGTCTAAAGGTCAGTCATCATCCTATTGCTATTGCTGTTGTGTTCTGCCTTTGTATCTCTCCCTTTTGTGGACGTGACATTTCTTAAGTTATCTTGTCTTTCAGATTGACGTTGAAAAGCTTGCCAGTTCTCTCCCCCTGCACCTTATTGCAGTGCTTATATCATCTGACAAAGATGAAGCCCTATTCAGATACTTAACATGTGGCATCAGGCTCTTGCACTCCTTGTGTGATTTAGCACCTCGAAATGCCAAACTTGAACAGGTTTATTGTAGTACATTCCGTCTATATTTTAATTTTTCTGCGCTGTTTTCTGTTTAGTGCTTTGCATTCCTTTTCTTGATCTGTACATGTTTAAAAAAATAGTCAATTTCGATTCAATGAAAAAAAATCAAACAGCTGAACTGCATGTAAAAGTAAATAGATAAGTATTAACTAAAAGGATAAATCATCAAATGGCTAGGAATTAGTGCTCAAACTAATTCTGAGCTTCAATATCTTCTGAGGGGTTTTGTGTGAGTCTTGGTTGCATCCATATCCCTGTGAAATGGCGTTCATTGAATTCATCAAAATCATCCCTTCAAAGATTTTGAGATTTAAATTTAAGGAGTCAAGAGTATTGCAGTAATAAATATGTGCTCCACTGCCATTTGCGAACAACACTGTTTAGTGAAACAAGCAGTTACAACCATGTTAATTGCAATGTGCTTAAATACCAAATAGTCATGTCATGCCTCAGTATTTTGCATGTGTGTGTAAAGTTCATCTGATCACCAGTATTTGCTTACAAGGTTTTTTTTTTTTTTTTCTCATATCATGGTGAAGAAAAAGAAGAAGGTCATGAGTGCTAAAACAACTCTGAATATGGTTGAAACTTGAAAGCACTCAAATTAAGTTATCGTGAAGATTTCAGCATAGTAATCCTAAAAATATAAAGGAAGCGTGAAGGTAAATCAGTTTGCTACAATAGGAAGAAATGATCAAAGAACTCAAATAAGATACCAACTCTGCTCTTTTGGAGAGATTTGATAAAATCTGGGGTAGATCCATACCCATTTGAATTTTCGGTGGCTCTTGGATTCGTCAACATGACCACTAAGTATGTTCATAGCTAGTGTGGCTAGTTGCCTAATTTTTATTCTATGATGGCGGTCAGTTCTCTTTTTTATGGAACTCTTAATGAAGTCCATTATGCCATTAATTTTATCAGTTCATAATTATTCTGTCAATATTAGAACATGACAATGAGAGATTGTTCTCTCCTGATTTTATTTTTGTTTATATTGTATCATTTATGGTTACAGATTTTGCTCGATGATGTAAAAGTGTCAGAACAGCTGCTTGACCTGGTGTTCTATATCCTCATTGTTTTGGGTGGTTATGAACAGGTTTGTGTTATCCTGTTTTTTTGAATTATGCTTCTTTCTCGTTCCCTTCACTGAGACTTGTTTGTGTAATGCAGAAAAATAACAATTTCAGTATGGCACCGCTGATGCATTCTGCACTAGTGGCCTGCAGTTTACATCTACTTACTGGATGTATATCTTCACAGTGGCAAGATCTGGTTCAAGTATTGCTTGCACATCCTAAGGTACTGTTCATAAGAAAATGATCATTCTAACCTACTATACATAGGGTTTAATTGGAATTTTGGCTGGTTATAGTTTTTCTGTTTTCACTTTCCATGGGATTGTTCGGACATTTTCCAGTTATTTTCTTGCTGACACGTCAATGGACATGCTAACTGTAAAACTTTTCCATGACAGGTTGACATATTTATGGAGGCAGCTTTTGGAGCAGTTCATGTTTCCATCAAGTTTCTCAACCTCAAGCTTTCATCTCAACATACCGATTTCTATACAAAATCAAATTTGCCTAGTGAACAAATAGTTCACTCTCTCTGCCAGCAATGTGAGGCCTCTTTACAGTTTCTCCAATTGCTGTGCCAGCAAAAATTGTTTCGTGAACGACTACTCAGGAATAAGGTTTCTGAATAGGATCTCTCTTTTTAACTCTTGAGCAAAGTCTTATTTCGAGCTGTCTTGTTCTTGTTTGTTGTAAGTTTGTAGTTTGAGGTGAAAGGACAAATGAATAAAGATATGAGAGTAGTCAAACTGAAAGCTGAAATATTTAGTTGCATTCATATGTACGCACTAGTTAAGGATGTGCATACAGTTAGAAATGTAAGAGAAAATATCTTGATCTGGGTCAGTGCAATTGTGAGACAATATTCAGATCATTGAAATATCTCAGGGATTTCATGAATTGGTTGTGGTAGAGAGTAGGGTTTGGGCTTGGGCTTGGGCTTTATGTTAATTTTTTATTTAATTAAGTTATTTTTTAAATACCTGTTCACGATATCAAAATTGTGTCATTTATGTTATCTTCTTGTTTTGGTCCTGTACAGGAACTATGTGGAAAAGGTGGTGTTCTCTTTCTGGCTCAAGCCATCTTGAAGCTAAACAGTGTGCCTCATTTTGTAGCATCTGCTAGAATTGTGGCTGCTGTATCTAGGCTGAAAGCAAAAATACTCTCAATTGTGAGTCCTACAGATGAATGTATAGTTGTATACTTTCAAAATGTTAAGAATTTACTTGGGGTTTAAGCTGCTCAGAAGTTAGTACTGCTCATAGCTTTATGTATACTGCTGTGTAAAAACTCACTGGTCTGCTTGTTGCAGCTGTTGAATCTTTGTGAAGCAGAAAGCATATCTTACCTGGACGAAGTTGCCAGCTCCCCAGGCAGCCTGGATTTGGCAAAGTCTGTTGCATTGGAGGTTAGCTTTCTTCCCATATGTCAGGAATGCTGACAATGATAGGCTCCATTTTCTTTTTTGGTTTTCCCTTCTTTTTACAAAGCCTGCTCCAACTGTCAAGCAGCTTGCTGTTAATTTAGTTTTGATTATGCAGATTATTGAGTTATTGAAGTGTGCTCTGGGTAAAGATCCCAGATGTTTTGCTGCTTGTTCTGATGGAAGTTATCCAATGGGGCTTGCCCAACTCAATGCCATGCGCCTGGCTGATATCTTATCTGATGATTCAAATTTTCGATCTTACATTACAATACATTTTGTAAGCTATAATCATTACTCAGTCCGGATTTAATTTTGTTATCCTCATTTAACATTATCTTGCAATTTTTTCTTTTTCTTTGTTCTTTCGTTGCCCTCATTTTTCTTTGGTATTCTGAAGCGATTGCATTATCTACATGTCATATTGGTGCATTTACACAAGCATCGTGCATAGCTTAAATATGTGAAAAAATCTGTGACCATGTCTTTTCTATGTCCCTCCAGACTAAAGTGCTGGCTGCAATATTTTCGCTCCCTCATGGAGATTTTTTATCCAGTTGGTGTTCATCTGTACTCCCTGTAAAGGAAGAAGATGGCACTATTGAGTATGATTCCTTTGCAACAGCTGGATGGGTTTTGGATGTAGTTTCATCTATTGAACTGCATAATGCACGAACTTTAGAATTTTCTGTAACTCGCAACAGTATGACCCAGGCTTCTTATGCACATCAGAGAACATCATTATTTGTGAAAATAATTGCAAACCTCCATTGTTTCATTCCCACTATCTGTGAAGGTTTGTTCTTGATTTTGTCATTCTATAACTACTTCCTTTGGTACTTGTCATTGTTGTCATATGAATAAAAATTCCATGTTCTAATACACAGAACAGGAGAGGAACCTTTTTGCTAACAAGTTTATGGAGTGCTTGCAAATGGATCCATCTAACTCATTGCCTGGAATTTCCTTTGCTTCTGATACTCTGAAAGCGGCAACTATTAGCAGAAATCTTTGTAATTATAACTCTCCAATGAAATTTAGTAGTGATTGCAGAAGTTATTCCCTTCCTTACATGTAAATGTCTTTGCAGGTTCATTGCTAAGTCATGCCGAATCTCTAATTCCAAACTTTTTGAATGAGGAGGATGTACAGCTCCTGAGGTGATATACCTTCATCCATGTTTCTTCCTTCTTGCATTTTATGTACAGTCTACGCTTCATGATGCTTCAAAGATGACAAGAGTAACTAGTAACTTTAAAATAATGCTCGTTCATAACTTTGATGCAAAATAACTTTTTTACTGATATTTGTTGTGTCCATATAGGGTGGACATTGGTTTATGATTTATTTGTTTTTTTTTTACATAATTAACTACACCAGCCATATGGTATTGCTTATTGTTCTAATAATGTTTTACATTACAGGGTTTTCTCTAAGCAATTTGAATCACTACTCACTCCAATGGAGGTAAAAGTTTAATTATCTAGAAATATAATATTGTCTGTTTGAAAAAAAAAAAAAAAAAAGAATCTCCTTTCTACCCCACCCATTACATATGTTTGAATGTTTTCTGGCAGGAGAAGAAATGTGAGGAGTTAAAATATTGGGATAAATTTGCTAAACTCAACATCAGCGAACATCATCAGGTAAATTACAGTTGTTTTACCCATCTTCAGGGTGGCCTGAAATGCTGATCGTTGGTTTATTTTTATTTTTATCATATACACTGTTTAAACACGCTATTAGGGTGATGTGCTTTAAATGGTACTTTATCATGCAAGTTCCACATATTCCATCTACACGTAATATGAATAATTATGAGAAGCACCATCTAACTTTAAGAAATACATTATAATGAATCAAGTCATTGTTACATGCTGTCGTCAATCATTATAAGTGAAATAGATTAGTCGATTCTCATAGTTGTTTAATAGTGATGTAGGTAATTGAGTTTTTTAATAGTAAACTAAGACCAAGTTCCTTGTAGGAGGTTACTGGAGGATGCTCGCCACTACCTTCAATAAGACAACTACCTCTTAGTTTTAGTAGAAGAAGTGGTAACCTGGAGGAAATAAAGTCCGAGAATTCTGCTTTTCAAGATGTGGACCAAGTTGATGTGAACAGTGAGCATATGGATCAGAAGGATGATGCAATGACGGAAGACAAAGGTGCATCTGCTAGAAGTGCATCCGGACGATTTACAGCAATCGACAGAGATATTCATAATGTTGAAACAAGTGGTTCAGACACAAGCGAAACAAGAGGGAAAAATGCTGTTGATCCAATGGGAAACAGTGAATTTCCAAAGTCAAGTGAACCCATAGAAGAAAGTGGATATGGAGGAACTCGAGAGGATGAAAAGAGTGAACCTCTTCAGTATGAAGAAACGCAGAGAAGAAAACGGAAACGAACAATAATGAATGATGAACAGGTGGCGCTTGTGGAGAAAGCCCTAATAGATGAACCTGATATGCAGCGCAATGCAGCATCACTACAATCATGGGCTGATAAATTAAGTTCTCATGTATGTTGAATACCTCAACCTTTTTCTGTTCTCTATATGTTAAAAAGTTACAAATTTTTTCCCCTGAGAAGTCTTCTGTTGTGCTTTCCAGGGTTCTGATGTGACATCTTCACAGCTAAAAAACTGGTCAGAATCCTTATCTTTTCCTGCACTTTTCATTTTTCTTTTGCCATTGTAAATTCAAGATGAGTGAACATGTGTTCTTGGGAACTTAATCACTGCTTAGTGAACATGTGTTCTTATGAACTAAATCATTGTTTGAATGATGCTTGCACAGTCACCACATTTTTTTGCTCAAGTTGCACGTAAACTTTCTTCTTAGTGCACAAATAAAAAAATGTCTATTTTTATATTTTTGGGTGATTGTTCTCAAAACTAATATGTTTTTGTGTGTCAACAGGCTGAACAATCGAAAAGCCAGGCTGGCCCGTACAAAGGATGTTCGTGCAGCACCAGAGTTCAATGCACTACCAGATAAGCAAGGTGTGCAAGGACTGAGGTCCAACAACTCAGCCGAGAGCCCTATTGGAAATGCTTCTGCACAACAAAATGTGAGGAGTGATCCTCAAATGAAGCTGAACAGTAGTGTAGTCCAGATCTCTGGGACAAAAGTAGCAGAAGCTATTGCCCGTGGTTCTTCAGAATTTGTTCCATGCAAGCAAGGTGACTGTGTTTTGCTTAAATATAATAACGGAGAGGAGGTTGGCATAGGAAAGGTGTTTCAGGCGAGTGGCCAATGGTTTGGGAGGAACTTGGAGGAGTTGAGGGCATATGTTGTGGATATCAAAGAGCTTAAAGTTAGAAGAGGAATGAAGCTTCCCTACCCATCTATGGCCACAGGTGGTTCATTTGAGGAGGCTGAAACAAAGATTGGCTTAATGAGAGTGTTATGGGATTCAAGCAAGACTTTCAAATTGCCTCCTCTAAGGTTAAGTTAAATGCCCTTGTCGAAGTCGTTTTGTCCCTTTTAGAAATGGAACCACATTAATGGTGCTCCAGATAATCAAAATGTGTAGGTGATGTTTTAGGATGCAGAGTTCATTCACTTCATTTGTACCTTAAACTTCTATTGAATCATTATGCATGGCCTTTCTTAGCATTCCTAATTATAAGGTAGTATCTGAAATTTCTGCTTTGTGAAGTCGTCTCTTGATCATTTAGAGAAGAAAAAGTACAGAAAGAAAGGAGATTCTCAGCATTGCTGGTTTGACGGTTAAAGCTGAGTTTGTTTCCTGAACAAGTTCAAGTTTTACTTGATTTTAGTATGTTCTATATTTCCAGTGCTCAAAAATTTGTCGGAGTGGCTTTCATGAGTTAGCAAGGTTGAAGTTCCAATCCACGAGGGAAATAAACCAAGATGTTTGGATGCTCAAACCTTATTTTCTTTTGATCACATTATAACCTGAGTAATTCTGTTTTGTTTCAAGTTTTAATTAATGAAACTATTGAATATAAAGGGGAAACATTGAACCTAAACTCCTGATTACAATAAGTATCTAGAAAATGTCCTGAAATAATAGCAAGAGTTTTACTAAATAAATGTATTCAATTAGACACCAACTAACAAATAATGCACTACTAGCTTATCTATTTGCTTTGATATAACGGTGATTTAACGAAAAGATAATTCGATATGTAACTCGATTGTAGCATAATTACTAATAACACAGCTTTCCTACTATGTTGCTGCAGGTAGATAAATCCAACGACACCTAGTTTCACTCTACCACTAGGCAGTAGCGATCATTTGACAAAGGAACTTGTTGCCTACCTAGAGTAGACAAGGCACTTTGAGTGCATACACAGACACATAGCCCGACTAGCCCTACATAACAAGTATATGGACTTATTACTCGCAAAATGCGGAACCAAAGTAAAAATAAATAACAGCATTAAAGACAAGATTAGCAAGAGCAGGGCCCAAGAGATGAGCCCAACCCCGAATTCCAGCCCAGATCGGAACCATAGGCACTATCCAGGCTCAAAAACCCACATCACCCATCTCAATTCTTCCCCTCACCCGTGATAGCGCCGCCCCCAGTTCCGCTGCGACTCCATGGACGTGCACAACTTCGATCCCTCCCTGCAACCACAACTCGGAGACTGGTGCAGCCACCTCGTTTTCGAGCACCAGATACGCCCATCGACAACCCAGCTCGTCCGACCGCACGCACCGTGCACCGGCAAGGCCAGCAGCCAGACAGGCGCTGTTAGGGTCCTAACCAACATCACCCCAGCTATATAGTCAACATTCTCAGATTGTTTCTACAATGCAGCTGGACTCCAGCTATATAGTCAACATCGACGACATCGTTTTACCTAATTGGACCTACTATGGGCTTTCACAGCCAAAAGAGCTATTATGGGCCTCGATACACACTTGGGCTTGGAGATCATAAAATTGGGTCTTAACAACATCACCCCTCTTCAATTGAAACTTGACCTCAAGTTTAAGAAATAATCTGCTGCTCTAGCAAAAGGCCACAATCTCAAACCCGAATTTTGAAATTGCATAACCATCCTGCATTGTTTCCTTACAGGTCAACCTCTCCATCCGGTGAATAAAGGAAATCTGTCTTCTTGTCTAAGTTTATGGAATCTGCAGCAAGTGAATCAAATTGAGGCTTATACCTCATCTCCCATTCCAGTTCAATCTTAGCAAGCACCGAAATGCCATACTGTAAGTAACCCAAGTAATAATGGTGATCAATGTAAAGTCCGAACCCGAAGTCGCAGTAGTGCAAGAATCCAAAAGAAAGTTGGCCAAATAGCACCGGTATTGTTACGTTCAAAATGACCACTATAACAAGGATGCGCATTCTTCCCTTTCCAGTATTGTTTTCGAAGAATAGAACAAGGCAAGAATAGTCACCAAGGCAGGCTTCTTTGCAGGAACTCAAATTGGAATGCATAGTGTGTTTAATGAAACCAAGTGCAAAATAATCAAGCTTCTGATCTACATAAAGAAGGCCCACCGAACTGTTGGAGGGATCACATGTTGGGTGTGCTGAATGCTTGCAATCAAAATAGCACATAAAGTAAGGTGCACAATGCTCAAGAAGGCTGCAAGCTACATTGACAATTCCTTTCAATGCATCAACATCATGTGGCAGTTTCAGAACCGGATGCAAAATTGCAATTATGTCTCCTGCCTTGATCAGAGGCACTGCCCATTCAACGATACTTCTAGATTCTGCATATTGAGTATCATTGACTTTTCTGCCACCGAGAATTTCCAATAGTAAAACACCAAAACCATAAACATCAAATTTGGTTGTCAGGTAATGAAGTCTGTAGAACTCAGGAAGTTGAGAACAAGAAGCCCCTCTCCAGTGGAAGTCCTCACCAAAATAAACAACAAGTCCAGTCGCAATATCAAACTTGAGCTCTCTATTCAAGAATATGTCACCAATCAACAATTGAACTTTGATCACAATCAAACCATGCAAGTTAAGTATCCACAATGCTAAACTTAACAGTGCTGTAGGGACCCAAATTCTAAAGGTGAACAATCCTTTCTTTGCCATGTAATGTCCAGGAAAGTCCATTATTTGAGGTGGCATTAATTTCTCTACAAGGTGCATATGTAGAGGCGACACATAAGCAACATAGAAGATAACCACATGGAAAATAACATCAAGTGCTGCTTTCTTGTGGTTCGACGTATTGACAAATATCATACTCAAAGATTCAAAGACATGTGAGGCATTTCCACATAGAACAGCTAGCAATAGATCCAAGATATGCTTCTTTCCAACAGATTGAATAGCAACAATAGTTATTGGAGCAACTAGACTAGAAGAGTACCTCGAAGATGAGGACTGTAAGTTGATTTGGAGAAAATCAATAACTTTCTCAATAACCAAGTCTACAAACCCTTTATTCTTCTTGTTCCTCTCATTGTTGCTTCCCATCAATACCAGAAGCTCTTCTCTCTTGTTCACCTCTTTAAGGTCAATACACAACTCTGCCCCTTCGCTTGCCAGTGAAGAAACTCAATCTGTTCTCTAATATCTGCCATAATTTTAAGCAAACTCACAGGAAAAATAGCAAGTGCTTTCTCCAACTCCTTTGCAAGCATATAGAACTGATTTGAAACCAGTACATCATTCTTAAGAAGCTTCACATGTAGAGGAGAAACCAGCATAAGCAAATCCCTGGACCCTTTTGACTCCCACTTATACTCCAAATTAAACCCATCTGTGAATATGTTGGGGCATAGAACAACCATGTATCCATCATTTCTATTCACCAAGAAACTATTGAATTCAATGCCACAAGAAATAAGCCCATGATCATGGTGCAGATCCAAGCACCCACTATTAATACTAGTCACTGAGATTTTGGTAAACCATCTTGTATTTTTTTCAACATATCCACAACTCAATAATCCAATCAAGGCAATTATCAGTGACAAAGTAAATTTCAAGCTATTCCCAGATGCCATTGTCTCTAAGGCCCAAATTGTAAATATAAAGTTGGAAGCATTTACCCGTACCGGCCTCATATTCCATGCAAACTCTTGATTCATGATAAAAAATTTATCTGTTGATAGAGTGTGACCACCACCTTTATCATGAACCTTCTTATCAAAGACAGAGAAGCATAGTTGCAGTGCATAGTAGCTAGTCTTCTTTGAACCCTCAATGTAATGCTCGAGCCTTATACACAATTCATTAAAAACACTCACCAGAGAACATATACGAATATCCTTTACAAAGAACTGACTTGAAACCAACTCCATCCGCTTGAGTCCCCACAAAAAATTTCCAAATGTGGGCTGATTATCAACAGGTTTGGTTGCTTGCTTTTGAATCAAAGTCTTTACAGGCTAGAGAGGGCTTGCTGCTATTGACATCCGGTTCAAGGCTAGCTTCCAATTCATGCATATCCGAAGAGACAACAGTGCCTCCACTTAAATGACTTGACTGGTAGATGCTCAAATTCTCATCGAAATCAGATTGTTTGACATCATTGTCCTGATCATCAAACCCATCACTATGCTCCTTCTCTAATGGATCAACTTCATCATCTTGCACATATTCCGAATTCTTTGCATTTGATCCTTCGAACTTAGAGCCATTCTCAACTGTTTCACTAGCAAATTTATTGGGTAAGTTGATGTTCAAGCAGCTCTTAATCACGCTGTCAGTGGCAACAATTGTTTCAATAGCCTCTGATGCATCTGTCACCATTTCATATCTAATGGGGTGTAAACCACTGCTATCATCAAGAAGCACATTTGATTCTTCAGTTTCACCATTTTTGAGACAAATGCTCATAACAGCAGCAATGTTTTTTTCTTGTATTACACAACCCTTCTGACTTGGGCATTTTATCGAACAGTTGGAGGGCATAAAATTCTGACATTTCATTGCTTAGCTGCTCCTCATCTTCAACTAGACCACCATCGTCCTGCTCCGGCAACCGAACACAATCCTCCACACCAAGAGATTAAGTGGAAGGATTAATATATGCTCGATCGGACGACGACAATCCATTGCTACTACACTGAGTCGGGTCTATGACTATGGAAGATCCGATTCCAAGTTCACCCTGAATTGACAAAGCACAAGGCGTCTTGTCTCTATCAGGATACTATAATGGCAGCTGCATTGGAGATGGCATTGATTGCTGGCGTGAATGAGGAAGGCCATTTGAAGGCCCATAATATCCTTGCCAATACATTGGCATAGCAGGCCCACTGCCATTTGCATTTGGAGGAGATGGAACAATAGCTGGGTGATTGTGCTATAAGTGGTGTAGGCTGCTGAGAATGATGGGACTGAGGATGTCCATGAGGAATAAATTGATGTGAGAGGAATAAGGAGGCGATGGTGGAGAATAAGAGCTCGGCGGGGAAAGTAGATGGTCGGCGTGAGGAGGCGGACGTACAGTGGCGCTCAACTGAGTGCGACTTGCAGAAAGATGTGGAAACTGGTGAGGGAAAACGTACCCATTGATGATCGTTTGGGACGGTAGTGGTCGTGGATCGCTTGGCTGGGATGGAAATGGAGTGAACTCTCTATGAAATTGGTGGGTACCGTGAAGACGATAACAATCTGAACGACTGTAACCCCCGCCGTAGAGACCAAAATTACTATGGTCAGGTGCACGTGGCGGTGTAGATGAGTATTGTGGTAGAGCGCTCCCCGGCCCCATGATTTGGAGCTCTGATACCAGTTGTTAGGGTCCTAACCCTAAGAGAAATGGAAAACAAAGGAAATAGCTAAAGCAAAAGAAAATTTTAATTCAATTCTCAGATTTTTTCTACAATGCAGCTGGACTCCAGCTCAACATCGACGACATCGTTTTACCTAATTGGACCTACTATGGGCTTTCACAGTCAAAAGAGCTATTATGGGCCTCGATACACACTTGGGCTTGGAGATCATAAAATTGGGTCCTAACAGATGCACAGAGTGACAACGACGTTCTCTCTCTTTAGGGTTTTCCTCTCTTTAGAGCGTTTAGCTTTGACTTCTGTTTTTCTTTTTGTAAGATGAGATGCATTTTATTATTAACCATATACTACCTGAATTTGGTTAATGATGACCCCAAATCCTTGTTGAATGTAGTTAGATAGTCATATACTATTCCCCCTCTCTCTCTCTCGTCCGTCAGTCTTTGAGCTCTCTACTGCAGTTACCTATTTATTCATTATCAAACCCACCATTTTCCATTGCCAAACATATACAAGCGTTTATTATCAAATGCTGGGGTTAAATTGTTTGAAGGAGAGGGTAAGCTAGTTGGTCCCAATGAAGTTGAGGTGACCCAGCTAGATGGCACTAAATTGAGCTATTCAGCAAATCACATATTGATTGCAACTAGCATTACGGCTCATCAACCTGGTATTCCTGGTGAGGAATTGGGTATAACATCTCATGAAGCATTGAGTTTGGAAGAGTTGCCTAAACGCGCCATAGTGCTTGGGGGAGGAATGGAGGATTCATTGTCATCGAGTTTGCCTCAATATGGCGTGGGATGGGCGCTTATGTGGATCTTTTCTTCAGAAAGGAACTTCCGTTGAGAGGTTTCGATGATGAAATGAGGGCAGTTTTTGCAAGGAATCTGGAAGGTAGGGGAATTAATTTACACCCAAGAACAAATCTGACAAAGTTAATAAAAACAAATGACATAAAAGTTATCACATATCGTGGTGAAGAGCTGATAGCAGATGTTGTGCTATTCGCCACTAGTCGGGTTCCCAATACAAAGAGGTCGAATTTGGAAGCTGTGGGTGTGGAACTTGATCCAACAGGAGTTGTAAAGGTGGAAGAGTATTCACATACCAACATTCCTACTTCCTAGTATATGGGCTGTTGGTGATGTTACAAACCGACCTTACCCCTATTGCTCTTTTTTATTATTATTACTAGGAAGCCCGAAGGCAAAGGACAAAACCTAAAACACAATTAATCTTGGTTTAGACAAACCCAACAGATCAGCTTCCAGAAGAGGCATAACATTAGTAGGAGGAGAGCTAAAGAATTTGCATCAAGGCTCATAACCATGCCTAATATTTGCTAACAAATCAGCCACTGAATTACATTCTCTGTAAACATGGGTAAGGGACACATTCCAATCTCTACTCAAGAGTTCCTGACAACTTGCCACAATATTATAAAGAAGATGGAGATGAGCAATGGGAGAGAGAACCAACTTAACCGCAACAAGTGAATCCATTTCAATTTTCAATTGTCTACACTCATTCTGCCAAGCCATTTCCATTCCTTTAAGAAGCCCCCAAAGTTCAGCCTCAACAACTTGACCAATGCCCAACTTGACAGAAAACCCATTCATCCATTCCCCCTTATCATTTCGAAGGGCTCCTCCAGCACAAATAATCCCAGTATTTTTGTGTAAACTACCATCAACATTTAACTTAAGCCAATCCTTAGGTGGAAAATGCCAACACAGCTGAGCCATCAGTCTTGGAGGTTTAGCATGTGTAATCATATTTACTTCAAAATAATCTCTGGTAGACTGATGAATGATTAAACTAGGCCAAACTGAAAATTTAAAAGTATGATCCAAGATGATGCTACACCTCCATAGCAAAATAGCAACACCAAGGAACCTCATATTGCATTCTCATAGAGGACTTTAAATTGATAAGCAACCAATCATTGAATGAAAGAGTGTAAGATGAGGAGAACTCACTTGTAGGATGGAGGGTAGGTCAAATCCTCATAGAAATATTGCAGTCTTTGAAGAGATGGTTCAAGGATTCAAGTGGGAAGCTGCATCTTGGACAACAATTATCAATAGCCAAACCTCTACGAACTCTGCCGGCATTCGTTAGTAATCTATCATGCACAAGGGTCCATAAAAAGGTTTCACCTTATGAGGAACTTGAAGCTTCCAAATAAAGTTCCATAGCCATGGTTGATGTTCCAAGTTAAAAAATAGAGAGTGATAAGCAGTTTTAACAGAAACGTTACCATCCTGATCGTATCATCACCACTGCGAATATCTCCTGCATGCATGCTCAAAATTTTTAATTTCACATCCTCAGATAAAAATTCTTGCACCCGGTGTAAATCCCATCCACCACAGTAAACATCACACACTCTTAGCCCTTTGAGATTGGGGGGAATAGGCTTCAAAGCTATAGCAGCCAAAACACCAAGACCTGTCCAATTATCATTCCAGAAGGAAATTTGCGTCCCAGATCCAGTCCTCCATTTAGACCCCTAAGGGAGCAGTTGAGCTCCATAAAGGATGCATTTCCATGTACTAGAACTATAAAGAAAAGGTGATGTTAGCTTTCGCAAAATGCAATCATCTTTGAGATATTTTTTATTCAAAGCCTGGGCCCATAACCCATGTTCCTGTTGCAGAAGCCTCCATCCTGTTTTGGCTAACACAGCCTGATTCATCATACATGTCTTCTTCAAACCTAAGCCACCATAACATTTAGGTTTACAGACTATATCCCACTTCACAAGATGAATTTTCTTCTGTTCTTCAGTGTGCCCCCAGAGAAAGTTCATGTTCAAACGATCCAAAGTATTACAAATGGACATAGGAAGTCTTACTGATTGCATAATATACATTGGTAGTCCAGCTGTAACCGATTGAATTAGGGTGTGTCTCCCAGCCATCGAAAGGGTGTGACTTTTCCAAGAAGTAAGTATGAGTTGGACCTTCTCCACTAGGCCTTTATAAGTTTCAGGGGTAACTCTTGAGTGTAACAGAGGCACTCCAAGATATTTCCCTAAGTCATCAGTTAATGGAGAACCACAAATGTCTGATAATTGACCAGCAAGACCTTCCTCAGTATTTGGAGAACAGAAAAGGGAGGATTTCTCAAAACTTACTTCTTGGCCTGAATTTAAACAGAAGCAATCAATACAAGAACGCATTACCTCAGCTTGAGAAAGAGAAGCCTCTGCAAATAAGATTAAGTCATCTGCGAAGAAAAGATGGGAGACAGCAAGGCCATTTCTAGAGATTTTCACCGGTTTCCAAGTACCTTGTTCTACTTGAAAATTAATTAAATGCGAAAGCGTCTCCATACATAAGACAAACAGGTAAGGGGACAAAGGATCACCCTGCCTTAGCCCACTTTCTGGACTGATATTTTCAGTGGCTTCTCCATTAATTATGACTCTGGAATTGACAGAGGTAAAACATTAAATCATCAGCTGTAATAATTTACCCCGAATACCCACTTCCTATAGCACATTTTTAACAAAATGCCATTGTAGCTTGTCATAAGCTTTAGCAAGATCAATCTTCTAAACCATAAACCCAAGGTTCCCTCGGGAGTTTCGAAACTTATGCAAAAGCTCTTAAGCTACAATAATATTGTCAGTAATATTTCGACCAGGAATAAAACTAACCTGAGTAGGACAGACTAGCGTACTCATCATGGGGCTTAATCTTTGCACAATGATCTTTGAGACCACTTTATACAAAGTGTTGCAAAGACTAATCGGTCACATTTGCTTCATGGAAAGAGGGCTTGCCACTTTGGGAATTAAAGCAATGAGAGTGTTATTCAGGTTCTCAGGGAGCTCACATTTATCAAAGCACTCTTTAACCATCTTAATAATGTCATATTTGCATGTTGACCAATGAGCCTGGAAGAATTTTGTAGGAATTCCATCAGGGCCTAGAGCTTTGAGCCCACCAATGGAGAACATACTATTCTTTATTTCTAATCCAGAAACAACATGACTGAGGTCACCAAGATCGCTTGGATCAATTCTTGGGAACAAATTAGGAATAGCTTCACTTACTCCTAAAGTATTCTTTTCTCTGAATAATCCCTTGAAATAGCTCACAGTAATAGAATGCAGATCATCTCTATCAGTCCTGCAAGTGCCATATCATCTTCAAGCCCTTCAGTTCTGTTTCTTCTTCTACGAATAATGGTGGACAAATGAAAGAATTTGGTGTTCTTATCCCCCTCTCTCAGCCATGTATTTCTCGATTTTTGTTTCCAGAAAATCTCTTCACTTGACAAAATCTCATGATATTCTTTAGTCAATTCCTTCTCCAGATTCACAAGAAAATGAGACTTTCTTTGGCAGAGGACCTTTTGAATACCTGCAAGACGAGCAATCAATCTTCTTTTTTTCTCTAAAGATATTCCCAAAGACTTCCACATTCCATTTCTTAACTGCATCTGTAAACAAGACCATTTTGCTGGAGATTGAAACTTCCTCCATAGACCAATATTGCTTTGCAAAGTCTCCAAACCCCGAGTGATTCAGCCACATTGCCTCAAATGGGAAAGGTTTGAGAGTTAGAGAAGGAGTTTGAGCTGTACTCAAACTAAGAAAAATAGGACAATGATCAGATTTAAGTCTTGCAACATGCTGAACAAAAGCATCTGGGAACTCATGTCTCCACGAAATATTACAAATGCCTCTATCCAATCTCTCCAAAATCTCTTCCCCATTTCTGATAGTGTACCAAGTAAAATCAGCACCAATGTAGCCCATATCAATCATGAAGTTTCTATCAACCCAATTTGCAAAGCTACCCCCACCAAGAACAGCTCGTCCCCCTTGTTTATCCGCATATGAAATTAACTCATTAAAATCACCAGCAATAAGCCAAGGGATAGTACAATGGGAGTTGAAATTATCTAAATAGGACTATAACTCTTCAAGTAAAACAGGATAAGGACTCGAATAAACAGCAGTGAAGAACCATTGCTTATCCGAAGATTCAGTGACAAGAGAGGTAATAGACTAAAAATTACTATCCACCACTTCAAGTTTCACCTGTCATTCATCCCATAAAAGCCAAAGACCACCAGAAAATCCATTAGCATCCTCAATAGCAAAGGACAAAAAGCCCAAAATTTTGCAACATTTTTAGCTTTGTCTCCACTAATTCGAGGCTCAAAAATCGTCAAAACATTAAATCTATATATAATTCTCAATTCCTGAATAATATCAGGCAGTTTGGAGTCTGCAGCACCTCTTACATTCCAGTATAAGATACTAGACATGATAACAAAGTTTTAAGAGAGTGAAAGCCAAGGGCATAACCCTATCTATGCGTAGTTATAGTTTCCTCCATGGAAGAAGAAACTACACCTACCATATCTGCATTAGAACTACCATCTTCAGTAATAATATCTTTACTTACCCCAGATGAGCTAGCACGCACCAATGGCGTTGTACTGACCATGAAAACCTTCTCATCCTTCCCCAATTGAGTACTCACAAAATCATTTGGGTCAGGGGCCTTTGAGAGAGCAGGAGCAGATGAGTTAAGAGCATGTGAAGCAACTTGTGGTTGAATATCAAAGGGTCTAATAGCAATTCCATTTGTTACATCTTTCAGGGCTTTCCTCTATTGGGTAGGCTTCTTTAAAACTCTTTCCTTAACTTGACTTGGATCAACATCACTTGTTGCTCCCTCAATAATAGGGGGGAGGTAACTTGAGCAGCTTGTCTGACCGTAACAGCTTTACTTTTATTTTTTCCTCCGGAGTTGACTGATAGTTTCACATTCAGCATTGGCCGATTACTCTGCTCAATCTCAACAGAGCTTTTCTTCAAACTAGTTTTCCCTTGGACTGGTTTCCATGTCTTTGGAATGGCAGGGTTGCTTTTCGGTGCCACTAGTCCGGCTGAAGGAACAAATGATCCTTCAATGTCATTTGCAAGCACTTGGAACCGGGACCCTTGATTGTCTATCTTCCTACTACCAGAGGACTCATTCTTCATATTATTCTTCTTTTTCTTATAGCTCACATCATTCCATGGCCCAAGGCCTACCACATTGGTACCATCTACACCTTTTACCATTTCTGTAATACTCTGATCCACCTGAGAATTGGAGATAGGAGTTGTCATTTCCATGGACACAACATTCTCATCAGTAGCATTTTTGGTTGATATAACAGTGGCATTATCCTTCTCTTTGCTTTCTAGACAGTTTGCTTTTGTGTGCCCAACAATACCACAATTATAATAGAAAGTGGGCATACATTCATACTCTATTCTATACCAAGTGTTCTTCACCTGTAACTCAGCTCGTAAAGGTTTCGCTAAATCCAATTCAACACAAATTCGCGCGTATTTACCTCTTGCTTGGGCAGCAGTATGCAGGTCCACTTTAACAGTCTCACCAAGGAGATTACCAATCTGAGTAAGAGAATCAAGCTTGAAATAACGGATATCCAGGCCAGCAATCCACACCCAGACAGCTAGATGGGTAACACGATGGTTTGTTGAATCGAAATCAGACTTCCATTTTTGCAGCGCCATATATTGTCCCCCAATCATAAGTGGTCCACCTGTTGGCACAAATTCCATATCTTCCTTCAACACAAATTTGACAAGAAAGAAACCATTGGGGATATCAATGAGAAACCAAGGACCTTTCAAATTCCATCTTGAGTTGAGGAGATTCAGGAGAAAATTGTAGGTCATGGGCCTACCCAGCGGTTTGAGCACAATAGTATGACGCCAAGGCTTGCATAAATCCTCTTCCACCTTATCAGAAAATTGAATAGATGGACCTCGCTCCAGTTCACAAACTGTAGAATCAGCCACTGTGATTGGAGAAATAGCATCCAACCCCCTCGCAGAGGGATCAACAACCTCAGTCCCCATCAGTGAGGCTTTGAAATTCAGAGCTGCCGGGATGGGCGCCGGTTCGAGTGAAGCCGTCTCCATCTCAGACATGCTCCCTACTATGTCAAGTCGTGCTCTTTTCTTCCCATCAGGGACTTTAGTAGTAGCATCTCAACCACTCTCCTCACGGGAAGACGAGGCAAAGACGAAGGGAAAGGCCGATGTCGCCACCGTGACAGCGTCGTCTAGCTCTGAGATCAACCTTCAAAATCCCATGGTGGTTTTTCTCTTCCAAAGCCTGCCGGCAGAAATCACAGCAGCAGAGCTTCAGATCAAGCTCCTGTCGGCAAAGCTACTGTAGCAGCACGCGAAGCTCAGAGCATCTTTGCTACTGTAGCAGCAAGTGAAAGCAATTTTTTTGCTGATTTTTTACCTTACCCTTGTTGCTCTAATGGAGGGAACATATGCTTTGCAAAAACAGTTTTTGCTGGGGAACGTAGCAAACTGGATTAAAGAGGTATCCTTGTGTGGTTTTTAGCATACCAAGCAATAGAACAAGCCAACGGTGATTTTTTATTTTTCACATCAACCTTCAATCCAATGACGAACACTATATCCAGACGACAAGAAAAGTTGGTTGTGAAGCTTTATTGTTGATGCTGAAAGGATAAGGTTCTAGGAGCATCCATGTGTGGGCCAGATTCACCAAAGATTTTGCAGGGCATTGCTGTTGCACTGATATGTGGAGCAACCAAGGCACAATTTGACAGTACAATAAGGAATACACCTTTCAGCTACAGAGGAATTTGTGATCATGCGTTCAGTGACAAGGCGTGTTTCTGCAAGTGGCAAACTAAAGACAAATCTATAAGGGTGCAAACATTAGGATGAAAGAGGAATAGTATACAAGATCCGGAGGAGACAGTCCTGTACTCCCAAGCTTAGGGGTAGTCCTTGCAAATTGGCTATAGGAATGTAAACATTTGGAAATTGAAAATGCTTGGATTTTGTCCCAATAAAAGTTTCACATTACTGAATGGAGAAAGATATGTTTTAATGATTCATGAAGATACAGCTTCTTTCATTTCTCTGGCTTGATGTGATGCGAATCCATGTAGTCCATGTTTGATTACATGATATGATATCTATATTAGTTTTGTGATTTATATTCTCTGCTGCTGCTATGTATGAAATAAAGCCTCTATTTTACTTGTCTTGACTAAAAACAGAATTATGATCGAAGTAAGATTTTTTTTCTTTCAAAAACTAGGTCATCAATCCATTAATAGTGATCAAGAATGTAGATAACAACATAAATATTCCCACCCTCGCGGGCTATGTAAATATTGAGTTATGCAAGGTAACCCTAGAGCTACCTAAATGTCGCTACCCTAAAATCAACACCAGAACCAAAGTAACCATGACAATGTTAGGGTGATGGACCAAGATCCTCCCTCACTTATTCAAAATCACCTAAGACCACCCTATACAGAGGGGGGGCTTCCCCAAGGTCTAAACTACCTAAAAAGGACCAGAGACACCAATGTACAAGGTCAAGCCAAGTTGACCTAGGTCCTGACACTAAGCCCAAAGCCCAAGTCCAAAGCAACAACCCTAGTAGCAAAGCCGGCCTAAGGTCCAAAGCCGACAGAAAACCCAGATCTACTCTGTCACCAGCAATCACCAACGCCAAGCCGTCGAAGACAGCTCTGCTGTCAGCAAACACCACATAGGCTCCGCTGAAGCCGTCGTCCTCATCACGAACGTTGGCTTCACCAACGAACCCACCACTCAAAGGGACGCCACCACCAGCAAGACAAGGGGCAGAAAAGCCACCGTCCCTAGCAAAATCACCTCTACTACTAAAAGTCCATCGTCCTTCAATCGGCCGGTCATCGCTGTTCCATCCGATTCAACAAGAAACACCAACACCACACGATTAAAAGCCGCCGCCATAGCCAACGAACCAGGTGTGAACAGCCGAAGCCTCACCAAAAGACTCGTAGACATCAACGAACACCGCCCCCTCTAGACGGCTAGCTCGAGAACTATCGAGAAGGAGGAGCAAAAATAGAAAACGGATCCAAGAGTCGATTGGCACACGAAGAAGCCAATTGAGGAAAACTCCACCACCTCCATCATAAAAATTACCAGAGAAAGAGGAAACTCCAACCTCCCTGGCTAAAATACCAGCGCCGCCGCCGCAGGGAAACCCTTAGCAGAGAAGCCCTCGACTCACCCATCTCTTTCTTTTCGACTGAAGTAAGATAATACAAGACCAATAATGTTTAGTTTCATAATTAATTGCTTCTGCAAAAACTGCAATAATGTTCTCTCACGTAAGCCCTATATATCATTCAGTTTCTGAAATAATCCGACCTTTTATTTTTATTTTTTTAATATATAACAATTTAATATAATGGTAACCTGATGAATTGGTCGATTACCCATTCAAATTTTGACACATGACAATTTTTTTAAAAAAAATATTACAAATTTAACAACACATTTATCATCAATTTGTAATATTGTCTATATACCTGTAAATATTGTCCTAAATGGAGTAAATACCAAAATGTTTACCCCAATTACATAATCGAGAACTATATTACGTGAATGAGGACACTTGCTCTATTTGATATAAATATGAAGATTACCGCTTGTACAACACGTTTGTCGTTAATTTTATAAAATGGTTCAGAAATTGGTAGATGTTGTTTTAGACCTTGTAATTACCACAAACATGACATTTATTAGAATATTTTTAATCGTTTGTCCTTATATTCGTAATAAGTGTTGTCAGAGATATAATTATTTTCTCAACGAGAAAGATTACACAAGATACCACTCAATTATACATTCGAGAACTATATTACATGAATGAGGGCACATGCTCTATTTGGTATGAAATACGAAGATTTACCACTTGTACAACACATTTGCCGTCAATTTTGTAAAATAGTTCATAAATTAGTATATGTTGTCTTAGATCTTGTAATTACCACAAACAAGACATTTATTACAATATTTTTGATCATTTGTCCTTATATTTGTAATAAGTATTGTCAGAGACATAATTATTTTCTTAATGAGAAAGATTACACAAAGTACCACCTAATTACACATTCGAGACCTCTATTACGTGAAAGGGGACACATACTCTATTTGGTATGAAGTATGAAGATTTACCACTTGTACAACACATTTGTTGTCAATTGTGTAAAATAGTTCATAAACTTGTATATGTTGTCTTAGACCTTGTAATTACCACAAACAGGACATTTATTACAATATAATTACATCATTATTCTTATATTCATAATAATCGCTGTCAATGATGTAATTATTTTCTCAATGAGGAACACTATACAAGGTACCACTCAATTACATAGTTGAGAGCTCTATTACATGAATGAAGACACATGCTCTTTTAGTCTAAAATTTGAAGATTTCCATCCAAAACAACACATTCGTTTTTAATTTTATAAAATGATTCATAAACTTGTAAATGTGGTCCTAGACCTTGTAATTACCAAAATGAGGACATTTTTTACAACATTTTTTGTCATTTCTCCCATTTATTTTATAAATATGATCGTATGTGGAATAAGTATCATAATAGAATTAAAGTCCCACATCTAAGGTAATATATTGTCATCATATAAGTAATTATTTGATTTAATGATAAATTACTCAAAGTAGACCTAAGTTATAATTGATTAAGTAAAGTACGATAGATGTACTTAATTAGTAATAAAAGACTCATTACTTTTTTATTTTTTAGAGAAAAAGAGTCTATAATTAATTACTAATGATTTAGTTAAGGGGTAAACAGGTTATTAATCTTTTAAATATTCAAGGTCATTGGATATATTATTAATCCGACGGTCTAAAATATTCAAAAAAATAGTTGTATAGCAAACACTATACAATTTAAATATCTCTCAGCACTATTTCTTTTCTTGATTGTTTTCCCACTTCACTCTCTTCAATCTTCCAACAAGACCATCAGTTCCTTCTCTCAAAGTTGCTTCGATCATACCGCATTTCTTTCCAAGATATTCCCAAATCTTTTTTCCGATAAAGAAAACCACGTACACCTGCTCAAGAAAAACAAGTCCATCATGGCGGCTTGTGTTGCTGTTCTTGATCTTCGAAGGACCGACAAAAAGAGAGAGTTGGTGGGTGTGAATGATCATGATGATGATACTCCACAGTCCCAAAACAAGGTTCAAAGGGTAGAGAATGATGATGATCATCGTCTCACGTCCAAGGCAATGCCTGAGCAGACGAATGACATACCGCCTGTGCTTGATGAAACCCAGTTTGCTGACATTGAAGATATGAGAAAATTGATGAGAGTCAAGAGCTCGCTTATGACTCGGACATTGGAATTTTCGGATATTGTCCATGATGATGTGCTCGACTCAGGCAAGCTTGACGAAAATGCGGTCAACTTGATCATTCTTGATGATAGTGATGACGAGGACTCACCGCAACAACACGATGATCATGTGCTGGACTCAGGCAAGGTTGATGACAATGCTTTCAACTTGATCATTCTTGATGATAGTGATGATGATTCACTGCAGTACAATATCATTAATGATAACTTTCTCGAGTCAAGTCACCTTGACAAAAAGGTGTTAAATTTGGTGATTCTTGATGACATTGATGACGAGGGCAACCTAAAAGATGCTCAACCTGGTCTTAATGATGATGACACACACTTGGTAGATTCCTCATTGTTGGCCAACAGAGGACTATGGCTGCTAGCAGTTGTGAAGAGCAGATATATGATGATGGTCACGATTCTCTGGGGGATACTGATGACTCGATGTTTATGGATCACATTAACTTTGAAAAATCAGATTTGGTGAGTTACGAGAATGTGTTTGACATGATTCAGTTTGATGGTGATCATGATGTGCTTAATACTAAAACCCAGCTTGATAACGATTTATGGAATGAGATCGATATCCATATCCATGCTTGGTGTGCAGCAGCCATTAATGAAGATGGAGAGTATAGTACTAGCGCCGATGCTGAAGCTAAGGCCTACGGGTAACGACAATGCGATTTTGAAAATGCATAATAATATGCATGTGATCAATGGAAATGTCCAACTTTACTTGTATACTGGGAAGATTTTATGCACAAGCAAGTGCTTTTGTTAGTGTTTGTTGCCATCCTGTTATTTCTACTTGAGTTCTCAAGCTGTAATATTTTCTGTAATTAAGAGACTGATGCATGGAGATGTGGAGGAACAATGCAAATAATCAGATAATTCTAAGTTATTTCTACTGAACTGATTATACTTGCTAGCTCCCCACGGTCTCCACCGCCAGACTTAATTGGATATCTTCCTCTATAGTTAGCCAAGTTGTGTAATTAGGTTTATTGCGTTATTGGCCTGGTGACAGGTTGGCTGGAGGTGCGCTGGAGGGCCCGTCTTGAAAATTAAGATGCCTAATGCTAAAATTTAAATGAGGCCTTATTAATTATGATCTCAATTGGAAGAACCAAAAAAGAATATTTAGTATAAATAAGAGAAGAAAAGAGTGTAGGGATAAAACATATATAGACGCAAATGTAAGAAAACATAGAGGCCATACTAGACAAAACAAAACATGTGAGTCGAACCCAAGACGGATGCGAAAATTTAAATAAGGCAATACTAATTCTCATCAAAGGCATTACGAAAGTCCGATGCCTTCAAAAATGGGAGGCCTTGTGCTCGTGTACCATGCGCACACCCCCAGGGCCGCCAATGGATGGCATTGCATCGAGGAAAGAGACTACGGTCTCAGATCAGAGGTGGGCGAGGAGTCGACCCAAACCTGGATCTGTCCTAGTCTTCTGGGCTACAATGTTGTGGGCGATGGTCGTCGTTGGTCGCAGGATAACGGGCGGTGGCGTAAGGGTGGTGGTAGCGCAAATTGGGTGGAGGCGGCATTGGTTGTTGCTAGTTTATGGTTATTGTTGCTTCGGGCCTCTGGGATCTTTTTTGGTGGGCTGGGTTATGGTCTTGGGACATGTCTTGGGGCCGTTGCTGGGCTGCTTCCAAGTTTTTTAAGTTAATCTGTTTCATTTTTTACTTTTTTTATTAGTTTGTTTTTGTTCTTTACCTTTAATAAATGCTTACCAAGTTCAGTAGGTCTTGGTCTATGCACTCTTTCTGCCTCATCTAGCCTAGTGAAAAGGGTTTTATTTTTGTTGTTGATGCCTACAAGTTTATCTCAACTATCTAGTCAATTTGATTCCTAGTTTGGAATGAGGTTTGTTAGGTTGTTTTTTTTGTAGGCTTATTATTTTAAATTAAACAAGCTTAGTAGACTTAATGATCGGTATTTATTATTTTTTGTTTGACCTAGCGCTCTGCTAGGGTTTTGAGAGACTCTCTCTTTTGGGTTACTTTCTCTTGTACCTTCTCCATTGATTTGTCAATGGATGCCATAGCAGGCTTCGGCCTGGTCATCTTGTGTGCTTATGGTGTGATCGGTGGCGGTGAGGGTCTGGGCCACTCAATCTCGTATGAAGGCATGGCCAATCTAGTGGCTATTGGTGAGGGGAGTGCTTTCGGGGTTCAAGACGAGATGAGTGGTTTGGGGTGGTGGTTTTTGGATCCGTTTCCACCGGATCAGAAGCCTAAAAACATGGATGGCGAGGGTTGTCGAAGAGCACTCTGCGGACCAAGGGTCGAGATACGTCGATGATAAAGAGGAGTCCAGGTGGGGCTCTCCTGCTATTGGGGGTGTTGCTCGTGTTCAATGTGTTCGGGAGAAGATTGACGCTGCTCGTGGTGGGGGTGATGCGTATTGCTGCGGTGACCAGAAGCTGGTGATGGAAAAGGATCGAGGGAGTCTTGGTTGATGCAAGATTTCTTCAGTGGCGGTGGCGACAGTCGATGAAGTCGGCATTCTGATGTCCTCTGATTGCAGTAGGGTGTCCTTAGTAATCTGTGGGGTGCCTTGTATAATTGCCATGTGGGCTGGAGCTTGGTGGGCTAGTGTTTACTGGTGGACCTGCTGGGCTTGCCTAACTTTGGAAGGGATGGAAGGTGACTTGTCATCTTCCATTCCTAGCATTTAGTTCTTTTTCGGGTCGCAAAAACCAGATGCTCTGAGGGTTCATTTTACTACTTGCTTTGGAGTTTCTAGATTTTTGTTTGAAATAATGGTGCTTGGATTTTCTAAATTGTGGGTGTACTGGGGGCATCTTGGGTCGTATTCTAGTTTTAGAATAGGTTTTAGGGTTCTCTAAGGAACGATTCGTTCTGTCGACCCCTTAAGGGTGTTTCGTTTTTGTATTGCTTACTGAATCTATATAACGGGCTGACCTCTTTTCATAAAAAAAAAAATGATATGTATTTATCAAGTCCTTTGTTTACTTGGATCTCTGAGTCATGATTTGAGTCATGGAGTTAATGTATATGCCATTTCTGGCCTTCAATCAATGATACTATCTTTTTTGTTCAAAAAAATTTTTTTGAAACAAATCCGACAACCTAACCCCTAACTAGATATTAACCAAAAGCTTAGGAACTCAATTTGGTCCAATTGGGAAACATTGGATCAAACGATCTCCATCAACACTAGAAAGATGCAAACTAAACAATTAAGACTAAATTTTATTTTTGTCCTTGTAGCTAGGGCAGGTAGAACCATCATCAGTAGCTGGGTACGTCAGCCGTAGAGGAGCATCAACCTTCTTCCTTAAGCACGTACGATGATTCTTCTTAGAGGATGACTCACCTTCTTCTTGAGTGGGGCACTAGCTTCCCTATTTACTAGCACAGATGCTAATTCCAACCCAAAGCAGCAACTTCCATTAGTGTTTTCTTCAAGGCCAATAGAGATTTTGATTTCTTTGGTGATGGAGAATCTCTTCCAAACCTACCATGTTTCCCCAAGATAGGAGTAGCATTTTCTTCTAAAGCACTCTCCCCTGATAAGTGAGAGTGAGAGTGAGAGTGAGAGTTCATATAGAAATCGATCTCCTCGCTTCTTGACACCTGGGAAGAGAAAACAAAGGACAAGCTTGTAGTGGAACTAGCATCTATACCTGAAAGCTTCATAAAGGCAAAGGACCCGGTCGGAGATACATCACCCTAAGTTAGACACTTCACCCCCGAATGCGTGATTAGATTGCAAATCGAGCACCAACCATGCAATCGTTCATAAGTAAATTTCAATTTAGGTTCCACACCCTTGGCTAGATGAATCAGCCTCTTGAGAAACACAAGCTTAGTGATGTCGTGGTTAACAAGAATTCTCACAACCCCCTTCAGAAATATAGGTTTAACAAAAGTTGTGGATCTCTCCATATGCTGAGAGAATATCAGAAATAGTCACCCATTAAGGGACACGGCGCATGACCAGCATGTTCATAAGTGATATGACTTCGTGCTCCTCCAAAGCTTACTGGCGCTTGCTTAAAGCTCTAAGCTCCGACCCTCAGAACCACATCTTGTCCTTAACGCTGTCAAAGGAGATGAGAAATAAGTGTTTGGCTTCTCTTAGATCCGGAATGGCTTGTCCACAATCCAGATTCGTTGAAGATGCGATCTGAAATCAGTTACCTCAAAGTTCTTCATTGTCAAAGAACTTGCGCACAAGTTCTCCACCAATCTTATTGAGATTCACAACTCAACGCCCTCTGCTAAGGCTAGGGATGCAGCAAAATGATAGTATCGAAGTCGATATTCGACATAGGGGAAGGAAGGTAATGGTGAAGAATTAGCTAAGTTGTGGAGGATGAGAGTATTTTTATCCTAGTTTTTTTATTTATTATTATTATTCTTTTCTTTTCCTTGATAGCTACTCCGATGACGAAATCCAATGGTAGGCCGGTGTTGGTTTCTTGGCAAAAGGATATGGTTTGTGATTGTCTTATTTTGTTTGTTATTAGGTTTTGGATTTTAGGTAGTTTGGTGTAAATGAGTCCCTACTCTGAGTTAGGGTTGTTCCCTTATTCTCTTGAGCTAGGGTTGGGTATAGTTGTTATGTCATGTAAATGGTGTCATTAATGGGGACGGTTTGATTTAAGCTTGGTTTTCTTTGGTTGTCAATTTGTTGACAAGTGATCCTTGCATGCGGTCTGGTACTTTTTGGAACGGTGTGAAAGATGGCTCAATCTTCTTTGCGGTTGACTGCAAAGTATTACCGGGAATTTTGGGATTAGTAGCCTTGGAAAATGGGGTAATGTGGTTAGAGTTTGGACATTTTGGCTCGATGGTACGTGTAACTATGGTTGTACTTGGGGTTTTGGTCCATGTTACCCCAATGTGTGCTTTCTGATTGATTAATTACAGTTTCCTTCTTTTTCTCAAAAAAAAAAAAAAAAAACGATGATATATAGGGTAGGACATCTCCAACAGTGATAGCTATCTTCATAGCTAAAAGTAAAATATAATTAGCTAGATTTTGAGTTATACTCCAACAAGTAAGCTAATTAACTTAATCTCAAGTAAAATTAATTTTAGTTAAATTCTCTTTCATCTCTAGCTAAATATAGCTAGAGTTTTTAACTAAAGTTAAATTTAACTTTTGTCTAGCTAGTCTGTTGGAGATCAAACTTATCATAAATTTTTAATTAAATTTTAATTTTTTTTTTAAATAAGTATTCTGTTGGAGATGCTTTACCAAAAGTTTAGTCGACAAAGTTACTTTAACTGACAAAATTGGTTGGCAAAGTTACTTTAACTGACCCTTTTTATGGAGGGAAATGGAACCCTTGATCTAACCTAATTCCCACCCCCCACCCTTTTTATTAACATGTTCGTTGGCAAATTTTTTTTTTACTTTTATTGAATATGTATCTCTGGCAGCAATACATTCATCGGCACAAGTTGTTTATTTTCTTTTTTAAGTTTAAATTAAAAACCCACTATTTCCTAGGCAAATCCACTTATACTGGCAAATATTCATCGGCAAAATTGTTTTTGAAAAATTAAATAAAATAGGGTCGCTGGTAATACATTTGCCGCCAAAAGTTTGCTTTTAAAAAAATTAAATACCCAGAAAATCAAGGAGGATATTTTTCATTCAACTTCTGCACTCCCATTCTCTTGCTTAGATCGATGGGAGATAATAAAAGTGGCTACTGAATGCTAAATGAAACTACAATCATCTAATTTTAAAGATAATTATCATAAATTGTCACATTTCTTTGGTCAGATTTCATAATTATCATTAATTCTCAAATTTCAAGCAGAAAGTTTTGCATATACCGTATCATCCTCAAGAATTAATGTTTAGGAATCATATTTAGTATAAGAAAGTAAAGAAACCATATTAAAATAGGAAACTAAGCCAAATACAACTTTTAAACGATAACAGAGAATAATATCTGAAAGATTTTTCCTTTTGGGGGGCTAAAGTTTAGAACCCTAATTGATTTTGAATTCTATTCCACCTAGAAGTCCGCAAGGAAATATCACTATATAAAGCAATGCGTCAAGTCCTTTATATTTGTGTCTTGCTAGGGATTAGAACCATAACAGGGGCTCAGGGAGCTAGAGGCTTCTACATCTGCCTTTACGAGGTATATTTCTCTTTCGTTCCTTTAGAAATTTATTTTAAGTTGTCTATCTCTAATTTTTTCTATTTTATGAGCTTTTTTTCCTAGGTCGAAACATTAGCTCTCTTTTACTGTCAAATTTTCTTTTTCTTTTTTCTTTTTTGCTGAGAAAAGAATTACACCATGTACGAAGCTCACCACCGGTACTTAAACAGTTATAGTTGAGGGACAAAACAACCTTTTTTTTTTTTTGTTGATATGCTTTCTTTATGATGCTATCTTATTTTTGCTTTCAATGTATTTTTTGATGATGAGCTGTAGCCTGTTTTTTATATGTAAAACCAATATGAAGGACGTCACAGATTCGAATGTCATAGGTATAAGGTGATGAAGTGAGGTGGGGATTATAAAGAAGAAGAAAAAATTAACCAATATTAGGGTTAGAGTTTTGGTGGGATGTGGGAGGATGACAATTTTTTTTATTACGCAACTGAATATTTTTTTTTATCGTCATGGTTCTATGTATTTTTTTGGTGATAAAATCAAAATGAAGGTTACAAATTCGAATCTGATTGGCATAAGGTGATAGAGTGGGGTGAGGATTAAAAAAAAAAAAAAAAAAACTAACCAATATTAGGTTTAGGATTTTGGTGAGATGTGGGAGGATGCCAATTTTTTTTTTTGTTACACAACTGCTGAAATTTTATGACTAGTCATCTTTAAGTCAAACACATGACCTCCTACCAAATAGTCATGAATGTCCATGCATGAGTATACACACGATCTCTCACTTATAAATAAGAGGCTTATGACACTTAACCATATGGTTGAAGACTGACAAACACAATTTTCTAAACATAACTACCATAACATCCGAAAAAGGTGTTACGTTATTAAGCCTTCATGCTTTCTTTTTTTATTGACAAAGTGAGTTCTCTTTATATATCGTATGGGTTAGTACTTTGATTAACTTTTATTTTTCTTATGTAGGGTGTTATTGAACTTTCTTTCAAACAAAATCATTATGGCTATCGTGAAAGTACATGGAACCCTAAAAGACGGTTTATTTACTCCAAAATCGAAGAGACCAAGAGTGGATGATTTTGGAAAATTTCCCAATGGTCGTGGATCATATAGAGTTATGGTGCAAAGTAGTGAACGCGAAGATCACAATTCTCTACTTGATCGTGATTTGGTTAAATCATCAAAAAATCTCCAGCAAGGTAAGAGCAATGATGGGATTTCGCATTTTTCTATTACGGCTACACCACGAGAAATTTCCCCCTCACCACAGAGTGTATTGAAAAGTAATTCTGTAAAGAGCAAGGAGGATCGGAACACTAACCTATCAATCCGCCAAGGACTGAGGAAGCGACAGCCTTTATCTGATGAATACAGACCTGAAAGGACGGTTGTATGTGGAAATTTTGATTTTAGTCACCAGCATTTGCATAATTTGGAAGATAAAGGTAATAGCGAGGTGAAGAAGGATCTTGATGTGATCGAAGATATTTTGGCCAAATCCAAGAAACAAAATTGGAGCAACGAATATCAGCACAAAACCAACATAATGTCCCAAAATGTTGTTACAACTTTTAATTCAAAAAATAGTCATTTCGTCTTGGGGAGAAAGAGACAACCACTGTCGAACCACCAGCAACCTTACCAGATGAGTATGCATGCGGAATTTACTAGTCAAAAGTCAGTGGAAGTGGAACATAAAGATCGTAACAAGGTCAAGGGGGCTTGGGAAGCCTATAGAGAGATATTGATCAAGTCCAAAGCACAAAACTGTAATTGGAGTTACATTAAAGCAGCAATGGATCTCAGAAAACAAGGAAAATGGGTTAACAAGATGAAGCAAGCAGGATCGATTGGAGGAGTAAAAGTTGGTGATAGGTTTCGACATAGAGCTCAACTAACCATTGTTGGTCTTCATCGACAATTTACATGTGGTATTGATTATATGTGGAGGAATGACGGAAAAATTTTGGCCACAAGTATTGTTGATTCTGGTCGCTATGTTAACAATTTGCAATCTTCTGATATACTGATCTATTCCGGTCAAGGTGGAAAGTCTCCGTTTCATAAAACTAAACCGACAGATCAAATAATGCAAGGTGGAAACCTTGCATTAAGGAATAGCAAAGAAGAAGGAACTCCTGTAAGGGTAATTCGAAGGTTGAAACATTCTAAGGGTTCGTGTTATGTTTACTATGGATTATACACCGTAGAAAGAGTTCTGCAAGAAAGACAACTTGGTATTATGATCTATAAGTTTATGTTGAGAAGGAAGTTGGGACAGCCAGAGCTTTCATTTGACAGTAGTTGAACAATCTACATATGTTACCTTCGGTAAGTTTAGCCTCCGATTTTTATTTCTTGAATATCTTATTTTGTTTTGTTACTTTTCAAGAATCAGAGAAAGTCACATACATTTTCTTTCACAGAAGTAATGCTAGATGAACTATCTTTTTTTCATCTCACTAGATCATACTTCATGTGGCAGCTCATGTAGCATAGCCGCAACATTTAACGTAATAAGATGGTTTATATGCCGCATGATCTAGATCAAATGCAAAAATATGGCTCACATAGCATATATTATATCTTATCGTATTTCATTAATACTTTCTTATGTTTTCTGAATTTAAAATTGTTTTTTATTTCTATCTTGCTTTACTAGATTCCTTAATCTTCCAAAATGAAATCCTACTTGTTTTTTATATGAGCATATTATATTATTCCTCCATATTTTCTTAGTTAGTTTCTTATATTTTCTAGGTTTTTTGAAGCAACGAAGAAGAAAAGAAGCTAAATCAGCAAATGTGCCTATGAAGATCAGTCAACTTCAATAGAGTATAAAGATCCTGTACGTAACGAGCCCTAGGGAGGTCGTCATCTATTTCCTTCTTCTTTCTTGTAGTTTTTGTTTTCTTTTCTTCATGTTTTCTAATTCCGAATTCTTTAGTGTGTCTAGCTAATTCTCTTATAGCTAGAAGCGATTTCAAAGCCCCAAACATGTTTAATTGATGACAGTTCAATTTTTAGTTTTCTACTATTTATTTTGCCGTGTCTATAAATCATTGCTTGTTTGTTTAGGTGTGAAACTAAATGAACAATTTAGGGTTAGAAGCTTGATTCGTATATGTCTTGTGTTTATTCCAATTATTCAAATCCTAGGTTTAGCAATACTACCAACGTACTTGTGACCCTATATAAATCCCAAAATCTTTTCATGCTCAATGATTTTGATATATTATATTTAGTGAACTTGTTTCTAGGTTTCATAATCAGAAATAGAGTAAGTGGTGAGATTGTATTCACTTAACAAGGAACTAAGAAAGGTAAATGTAATTCCATAACTGGAATTGATATAATTAAGTGTGTTTGGTGATAGGGCCAGTGTCGGCGGCTTCATTGGGGCAGAGTTTCTCATTCTTGCTAGGGTTTTCCTTGATTGGTCTGTGGGCCTTCTTTGGGTGTGGCTTTGGGATTTTTTGGTCCCTGGTTTTCTATTTTTTGCTTTAGTTTTAGGCTTGCATTCTTTTTTACAAAAGGATATAAGGTCTATTTTCATTTTTTGAGTTGGAAAGATCGACAAGATTCTAGTAGCCTCTTGGTTAATTTAATTTGTTTCTTGGGGTTACTTTGGTTCTCGTTTTTGCTCTTAACTAAAAAAGGTGGCTGTGTTGAGTAGTATGCTTGTGTGAGGGGTGTGCTAGTATAGTGTGCTCTATGTAATGGTATTTTTTGACAGCCCTAACAAGCAAGTCATTATTGTACTGCTTGATGAATTACATACTGAATAACCTTTTCAACTTAAAAAAAAATTATGTTTTCTATTTCGCGTTAATTATTTCTTATATCAAATCAACTTTAAATCCCTTGAAATTTTGTGTACATGTGATTCAATGTGTCTACAGTAACTTGTACAATTATTTAAAAGATCCCATTGATTCTAGGTTAGGTAAACAATTTACTTTCGTTGTCTATTTAGATAGTAATTTAGAGTACTTTGCGACATTTGATTGGTACTTCAGAAACAATCTCCAACAGGTAATAATCCTTAGGAAAAATTTCAGCTTAGTACCCTGAGATTTGGGGGTAACATTATGTCAGTCCATTCTGTTTCAATTTGATCAGCAACACCCCTATGCTTTCGATGTCACTCAGCTGTGTCTAAATTTTACTATTCCATCCGATTTGAACTTTAACTTTGACGAAGGGGCCCACTTAAAGGGCTAAATTTATCATTTCACACAAATTTTCTTCTTTTCTCCTCTCTCTCATCTCTGATGGTTTTTGTTTCTTTCTCTTTTTTTCTCTTCCCTCTCTCTTTAGGTCGCACGACCCTCTCTCTCTCTCTCACCCACGCACTGCCACTGCCGGAAATCATGGCGTCTGGCCACCGATTCTTAACACTGCCACCACTACTCAAACCACAACACAAACCCGACCCAAACCCAAAGAGAATCGATGATTGGCACTAGCCCAGCCACCAATCCTTGCCATCTTGCTTCCTCCAATTCCGGCAACTCCTCCATCTCCAGTTACCCTCAGATCAACCCAATACTCAATCCCAACCCATCTCCTATTCAGTCATCAAAAGAAACCCCTCTGATTCCACTCTCTCTGACCTCTAAACCCTCTTCGTTTCCAAGCTCGGCAAGCTTATCAAACCTAGCGAGTCGCGACGTCAAAACAAACCGAGGACCAAGCTAGGAGCCTCAGCATCCCTCTCTCGATCCTCAACGACCACCAAAAATTCGATCTGGCCATTGACGGCGTCGACGAGGTCGACCCCAATTTGGATTTGGTCAAAGGCCGCGGCGGCGCGTTGTTAAAGGAGACGATGGTGGAGACTACATCGGAGAAGTTCGTGGTGGTCGTTGACGAGACGAAATTGGTGACGGGGCTGGGAGGAAGCGGGCAGGCAATGGGTTGTTCTTGAATATGGCAACCGCGGTGATCATTGCAGGGAAGCATGGAGTGGATGTTCAGACCAAGTGATTGGCTTTTTTTGGGATTTTGGTGGTGGTGGTGGTGTGGAGGTGAGTGCTGGAACCTCTAATTTGTACTTGTTACGTGTTGTGTAAAATGTTTATTGGTGTATTGTTAGAATGGTGAAATGGATAATTGATAGAGGTTTGGAGGTCGGCGAGAGTGGAATCAGAGATGGGAGGTGGGTGGAGATGGAGATGGAGGAATAGGGTCCTCCGATAAGAATTTTTTTTTTTTAAGAAAAATTGTGTGAAATGACAAATTTAGCCCTTTAAATGAGCCCTATGTCAAAGTTAAAGTTCAAATTGGACGGAACAGTGAAATTTGGATACGACTGATTGAAATTGAAAGCACAGAGGTGTTGCTGATCAAATTGAAATAGCAGGGACTGACATGATGTTACCCCTAAACCTCAGGGTACTAAACTGAAATTTTTCCTAATCCTTAATAGGATTTGAACCTATACCAAAGGTTCAGAAGACCTCTGTCCTATCCATTAGACAATGGATGCTTTTCACTCCAATTTTCATATTTCTTGTTTGGAAAAATAGTTGAAAGAATTCCAAGAATTTAGTATTCAAGTCAATGATGCATTACATTAATTCAACTGATTACTGTATTTATTAATGACAATATTTTAGTGCAGGGTTTAAGTTGTGTGTCTTTTAGACGTATTAGTTTCATTCTCCATATAAAACGCAACAACAAACAAACTACACATCATAGCTCTTAAATACAAATTACAAACCAAATCACTAGGATGTGACTGTTGAATAAGAACATTAATGCACCATAAGAAAACAAGAACAATTGCTTATGGATATACAACTGAAACAGATTACGTTGACATCAGTGATTTCTCACCACACATTCTAGTGTTCTACAATGTTGTGGCTACTTTATTATTCTTCACTCCAGAAGACGTTATCATCCGCATGACTATTGGAGCACGGATGATGCAATTCTATAAGTTTCATAAATAAATAATTAGAATATTAAATAAGGGAGCAGCCTGTGTCGACAAAAGTATCGTTGCCATAGGTGTTGTACCATTTTCTGTTTTAGCATAATTACATGCTAAACGAGTTCACTGTTTTCTGATCCTCTTAGGCTCCTAAACAACAGGTGGCCTACGTTAGAACATCTTAAACCCCAACTTCATTCATAGGCCGAGGTCATGCCAATGTCAACGCAACTGTAACGCCCAAGGTCAAGCAATATTACAATGCTACCGCTTAGCCTCGCATTGCCATAGAGAGTAAATTAAAAAGATGGAGCTTTATCCATTTACACTAATTTTTAGGGATTTTTTCCCCTTACACCGCTCACTTTTTTTCCCCTCACGTATTCATAATAACTATTATAAGTTGTTCCATGACACCAAATTTAGTTTTATTTAAAATATGGTTACTGAGATTCTCCTCTCATCCGGCGGCGCTACCATGCCAATTTGGGCTGCTGCTGGACGGGTACTTAAATGCTAATGCCTTGGTGGTTTCATGAGTGAGTGGTTCGACTCAGGGTTTTGCAAGAATGGGTGAAGGTAGAGTTCCGGCGACTTTTCTAACTTGGGGTCGGATTTACCGAGACGGGGGTGTTTCGTCAAGGGCTTCCAAGATCTGCCGCAGCGTCTTCGACACGGGATTTTCAGAACTAGTGGCGGCGATGGCTATGGCGGTTTCTGGGCATATCGTTTTTTGGAGGCGCGGCTTTGGTGGTTCGAAGCGGATTGCTGCAGTAGCGTGGCTATGGAGGGTCTGGGCGGATCATGGAGGCGACGCAGCTTGGTGGTTCTGGGAGGTTTCGTGTGGGTGGACGCGGCGACTGGGTTCTGGATGGTGGTGGTCGGCGGTACTGCACCGAAGCTGTGCGTACGGCTTGTGTGTTAGTGATACTGTTTTGGGCTTTGGTCACCCTTCTCTGATGGGCCTTGAGCTGGGTTCCCTCTATCTTGGAGCTGCCCTCTTGGGCTTTTAATTTGGGCTAGGATGTTTTGCCCTAGTCCCATCTCTATTTGTTTAGTTTAATCTAAATTAAATAAATTCCTTGTGTTTAGGAAGCTAAGCACCCACGTGCACCTTATGTATCTCTAGCGCCTCTGGAGTAGTACCAAAGGAGGATCTTCGCTATATCTATGTACAAGACATGTCTAATAAGTCTATTTCTATGTATCATTGTGGGTACTACCACTATTTTTTTGTCGGTCTATAGATGGCAGCGTAATGATATGTAATAGTCTATTCTGACCTGCGATAAATATATTGGCACCCGCCTTTCGGGTTTGGGTTTGATTCAAAAAAACATTTAGTTTTATTTATTTATTTATTTTTGAGACTATTTTTCCCTTACTCCTTTGTCACATAAAGAGAGAAAATGGAAGATAGAGAAGCTATAGGAGACTTCGCGGGACTCCAGTCACCGATCGCTGGCCATCGAAATTCTGTTATCGTCCCCTGAACATCTCCGAAAACCTCACCAGAAGTCCCCAAAGAGGTCGTCAGAAATTTTATAGTTCATGGAGACTTTTATTGCCCCCACTCTATTGAGGGCAATAAATGTTTAGTGGAAAGCAATAATAGTTTATTGGGGAAAAGAGGGACAAATCTCCCTAAAATTAGATAAATAAAACTTTAATTGAGGAAGAAGATGATGAGATTACAGTGATTAAGAACCTTCTATTGGGGGCAATAAAAATTGAGAAAAATATACAACAATACTCGAACTAATGCTCATTCTAAACATTAGTACCCGACTATTTAAAACTATAAATTTGGTAGCCGGAGTTCAAGCCCGACCTAATAATCGTACACCCTATCCATAAAGGCATTAAGTCTAATGCCAAGTGGCATATTTTGAGGGATATTTTGGTCACTCTGTTTTAACCCAGACATTTTGTAATAACAATTTTTATTTTTAAATTCGTGTAATTGTGTTGAACGATTATTGTATGATTTCACGAATGTTGCTCGATAAGATTTCATTTTGTTGAATTATCGAAGGTTCGAAACAATTATTTTAACGAAAAGCTCGAAATGCTCGATTTGAAAAATCGACTTTTTATACGTGCAAAATTTGGGAAAAAATCCTTCATGAAAGTTGTAGAGCTCGTCGATACGAGTCCGTGCGTACGCGGAACACATTGTCCGGATTTTTTTTAAATTAGTTATAGAATTTAGAAATTATTTCTATTCTAGTATAAACAGAAAAAAAAAAAAAAAAAAAAAAAAAAAAAACCTAGACATTTTCAGAAACTTTCCATTCTAGTCTGGCCTCCTTTCCATTTTCAGAAGTCACTGTTCATCATCTTCTTCCTTCGTTTCTTCGTCCGAAATCGACCGAGAGGGAGAGAGCTAAGTTCTCCAAGCTTGTTCTCCCTCCAAAGACCACCTCTCAACCTCAAACCAAGTCTCAAGCCTTCGTCTCGAGCTGCTCTATCTCCTGGACGGCGTCGCTTCCACCGGCACGGCCTCCAGCTCCGACGAAATCATCCGAAACAGTCGGACCTGAAAACAAACCAAAACAAGCTACTTGCGTTTTCGGCCTCCAAAGCAAGTGAAACTTCTTTCTCTACATCGTCGACCTCCTGAAATTCCCAGAAGTAGTTTTACAAGGCTGCGCGGCCGGTGGTGGCGGCTGGAAGCCAGCCCTCATCGGATCGAATGGAACTTTCGATCCAAATATCTCGAGTTATACACGATTGTTTCTTGTGATTCTCAGCCTGGTGAGTTCGCAATGAAGTTCTGAACAAGTTTCCAGAAGAGATCGAAGCGAGTTGTTGCAGTTTTTACGTCGGTTTTCAAGCTCGCCGGTTTTTGGAAAATTTCCAGCCGCCAACTGTATTTGGTACTTTTCGATCCATTCCCGTCATTTTTTGGTCTTGTGATAGTTATGAAAGTTGCTCAGAATGATGAAACGAAGGGGAGAAGCTCGGCCCCGACACCATTGGTGTTGGTCGGCGGTGACTCTGCCCCTAACTCCGGCTACCTCCGGAGGTCTAAAATTTAGTTTCTATCCGTTTTATGATTCTACGTTTCAATACGATCATTTCGGCATATTATACGCATTTTTTGGATATCGTATGATTTAGTTATGAATTTTAAGATTTCGATTGATTTCGATCGTTAGATTTATGATCTGTGAAATTTGAACCATCCGATTGACTTGTAGTTTTGATATGATGATCATATGACTGTCCATGTGGCTTTGTGTGGTCATGGGCAAAGATCCGACTGTTGGATCTTCGTATAAGTGCAAAACGGTGATTAGGGGAGCGATTCGTGAGAATCCGTCCGTCGGATTGTCTTATAAATTAGAATTCGGCCGTTAAATGGTAGTTCAGTTATGTTTGGAATTATTGGCTAAATTCGAATCACATTTGATTAGGTGATTGACATATTATATTTGGGTGAGCTGTTTCGGTGTGGTTTATATTTTATTGGAAGACACAGCAGGAGTCTCGAGGTGAGTAAAACTCACGTAGTTCATATTACAAACCGAACGCTTTATATTAGTTATTTTTGTAATTGTGTGAAAAATGTTTGTGGATTAAATATTTGTTTTTAAAATCACATGGACTTGATCACTACAGTCCATAGGTAAGTAAAATGAATTTTAATTATACAAATGAATTTCACGATTTTCTTGTGTGAACTATAGATGGTATTAGTGGTCATTCCTGAGTGGATGATTACGTGTGTGTATATATATATATATATATATTTACGTGGAAAATATATATTGATGGGTGGATTGTTGAGTGATGATATGATTGAGTTGAATTGATGATTTGAATATTATTTTCAAATGCTTAATTTCATAATAACATTGTGTATATTGGTTGTGTTGATTTAATTATGTGATAATACATGTTATGCTCATTTATGGATTTAGGGTCAACGTAGTGACCGGTGTTGGGTAATCGAACGCTCTAATCCTAAGTGGATGATGGGATACGATTGGTTGAGTATGTACAATTGTCGGACGTTCTAAATATGTATATAAGTATACATATTGATGAAATACGATAATGATAAATATGTCGGATGCCATAACCTAGGCCAGGTGACGGGCTACGATTCAGTTAGAGCTCTAGTCTGTCAAATACCGTATTTTATAAATACGATATTGAAGTTTTATGAAGAAAGATGTGAGTTAGAATTTGGTGTTGATTGTTGATTTATTGAGATTGTTGGTTCCTTGTGGTTGTGGAAATTGTTGAGTGTTATTTGAGTGGAAATAATCATGATTTAATTAAACAACAGTCCATTCTTTTTACTCATACGAGCTTTCATAAGCTTACCGGGTTTTGTGTTGTTGCAATCTCGGTACACTATTCAAATGGTGTAGCGGATATTCCTGCATGAGGTGATCAAGCTGCTTAGGTGTTACAGCAGTTATTTTTATTTCATTGAGTTGTGAAGTGTGTATACTCATTTAGAACTTTACAGTTCATTTTGTATTTGAGTTTTAATAATTAACCGAGACTAAATTCGGTTTTGATTTTATTTCTTGTGGTGAGGTTGTTAAGAAAAGAAATTTTCAGGATGATTATTTTGAGTTCTGGTAATTTTCATGTTTCAGATTTTTAATTTTATTCTAAAATTCGGGGCTTAAAGCATTTTATATATATATATATATATTTTTTTTCCTCTCTCTCTCTCTCTCTCTCTCTCTCTCTCTCTCTCTCTCTCTCTCTCACACACACACACACACACACACACACACTTTCTATGTGCAACCTCCAAATCACTTCACCAAACGATGAGATGATGGTCATGGATATGATCATCTTCATCTTATGGTCAGAATGGAGGAGACACGCCACCATCACCCATTCATATAATTCTTTTCTCTTTTCTCTCGCAACACACCCGAGACCCATCAATTATCCATTTATTTTTCCTCCAACAACACCAGCCGCCACATTTAACTCATCTCTCTCCCTTGAAACTAGAACACCGCCACTACTCATTACCATCTCTCAACCTCAACCATTTTTTATCTTATACCTAAACCCAAATCTTTGAGGAAATGATGAAATTTGAGTGAGGAATGAGGATGAACAAATGATAGAAGAGTAAGGGATGAGGAGGTTGTGGTGTGTTTGAAGCTGGAGAGAATAAGAGTGAGGAAGAGGTTGGTTGGCTACTGTTTTTATGAAGGAAGAAAATGGTGTGGTGAGATAGATGGGTGGCTGCGCAAAAAACAATAATATGCAACTGCTTCGGTAGAAGAGACAACGAAATGACCCAATTACCACTCAAGCATTGCCACGTGGCTGGCTAGTTAACGCCGTTATGGACGGGGTGTACGATTATTGGGTCGGGCTTGAAATCCCGGATACCAAAACTATAGCTTTAAATAGTCGAGTATTAATGTTTAGAATAGGCCTAAATTCAAATAATGTTTGTATATTTTTTTCATAAAAAATTATTGGGGAGCAATGAACAACTTTTAATTTAGAATTCGGCATTCTAGCAGCACGTATGCGCATCTAAACAATAATATATATATTGCTCTACTCAGTACAAGCTCAATCAAACTTTGTTGAAAAAAAAAAAAGTAAAAACTTCGTATTAAGACCTGGAGCTTGAACCGGGTGATACGCTCCCGTGCAATATCCTCTTTAATGCAGTAAATGCAGCTATTATCTAAGCCAATAGCTATAAGTAGTATCAGCAGCGCTTCCTCTAGTACTAAAAACGATGTAATCTACAGTAACAAACAAAATGAAGACCAAAACTCCACAATGAATCCCCTACTTCAAGACCAAAACTCCACTAAAACCCACAAATACCCAGTACCCAGGTTACAAATTGGATCACTTGTGCTCAACTATTAACCCAGAACTGATCAAACCCACCAAATGAAGACAGTCTTACCTGCATCTCAAAAAACCCAAACTAAAAGGTTGAAAGAAAAAAATGAAAGAAAGGAATTACGAGTACCTGGCTTGGGAAAGTCGGATATGACTCTGATTGCAGAGGCAATTCTTGCTAGCGAGGATCTTGGCGTAATTGTCAGAAGCCAGATTGAGATTGTCAGTCATCGTCCTCCTTCTCACGATTGAGTCCTTCCTGGCGGAGGAAACAGATGGCCCCAATTGACGGGCGCGGTTTAACTTCTCAACGATCAAGGCCTTATTTTGATCCAACCGGAGCTCGGAAGTCAATTCAGCTTCAATGGATTCGGGTTCTACTTCAGCTTTAGGTTCAACTTCGTGTTCGGCTTCGTTTTCAGCTTCGGGTTAGGACTTGGACTGATATTATACAGTGGAATGAGAAGAAGGGCTAGGCTTGGAAAGTGAATCAATCCCGTCGGCGATGACAACGTCATTGGCGTTGAGAGAGAGAGAGAGAGAGAGAGAGAGAGAGAGAATGATTGGAACCGTTGGCGTATCCGATTCTTAATCCATCGCCCGCGTCGAGCTCCTTCTTCGATTGCTAACGCCGAGTTGCCGACGTCGTCTTGAACTAAGACGGCGACAGAGAGAGAGAGAGAGTCTGTGAGTCTGGAAGAGAGTGAGAATGACAGTTTGCAATTTCATAATTCTTCTTAAGTTAAAATTTACATTTTATTTTAAATTGGGTAAGTGCGAATGAAAATTTATTGTTAGGACAAGTGGGTTAATTTTAAGCTATTTTAGTGTTTTCGGTGAAGGTCCCTAAAAAGAATGAGGGGAGGTAGATGAATCGAAACAACAAGGTTTTCTTTGTATACAAGAAAAGAAAAACTACAACGAAAAACTACAAACACAATCCCCCAGCCATCTGATTCAAATGAAATGCTGGGAACACATAAATGGGGAGACAAGAAAACCATACTCCAGGATTAGTTCTATTATGCCCAATATCAGCTAACTTATCAGCAACAAAATTAGCTTCTCGAAAAATATGCCTAAACCGGATGAACTGAAACTTATCAGCCAAGAGACGAATGTTCTGCACAAGCAGATTAATTCTCCAAGGAGCTGACATCTTGTTGAGCAGACAGTCAATGAGCACTTTTGAACCACCTTCAATCCAAACATGAGTAAAATGATTCAGAAGAGCGGAACTTAAATCATCTCGAAGAGCAGTTGCTTCAGCAACAAGGACCCTTGATTGACCAATTTTCTTTGAAGCAGCAATAAGTGGATAACCATCTTCATTCCTAATCACAAAGGCCGTAGAAGCCACACCATTTCTCACAGAACCATCAAAATTCAATTTAACCTTATGAGAATCAGGAGGTTGCCATTTAATATGAAATGACTTAGAAGCTTTCTTTTTAAGAACATGATGATTAGCCTGACAGTAACTAGTTCCAAAACAAGAAACCCCGTAAAAGGTTTGAATTGGGGAAGGAACTAGCTGCTGAAAGACTAATATGTTCCTTGTGTTCCAAATAGACCAAGTAATGAATAAATTTTGAGATATAAGATCAGAGGAAATATCAGGATTATTAAATAAAGACTGTGACAAACCAATCAATAAAACCACCATGCCAGAGTAAAAGAGGATAAGAGTGAGAAGAAAAATTCCAAACCTGTAATGCAAAAGAACAGTTCTTAAAAAGATGATCAACAGTGTACACCTGAGATGACAAAATGGACAATTAGGAGAAATAGCACTATTGTAAACAGAAAGCCGATCTCTGGTTTTTAGTCGATTTCTAATAAAGTTAAATTGCAATGAATTGTGACAACCACACCACTCTACTTTGCTACTTGTAATGTCCCTTCTCTATCTTTTTGTATGGAATTTAAAATTATTAAATAAACAAATAAAGAGAAAATTTAATCTAATTGATGCATGTTGCTCTTGTTTCTTTGGTTTAACATGAGAAATGCAATAAATAGTTAAATTCCGCGAGAACAATTTTCGTTTTCAAGTCTCAAAATCTGTTTCCGTTTTCTTAACTTTATGGTTTATAATCAACATAATGGTCATAAGTGGTCAAGTTTGTAAGAGCATCCAGGTGTGGAAACCCCACACTCGGGTTAATATCCCACGAACGTTTATTGGGGTTTAAATCTCAATCTATTCTTGGTGGCTAGGGGGAGGAAGTGTTTTCACATGCATGACCCTCTAGCACGAATTAATCTATGTGGCCTAGAAAGCCTTTGAGAATAAACCAAAAGGTCTAAACAATTAACAAAGAATAGGATGTGTCTACTAGGGCTTCTTAGCCATCGACTTTTTTTTCACTCAAGAGGCGGCAACGACTTCAGCCTCTGTCCATCTCCCCCATCGCGATGTCCATCTCTGGCTATTGCTTCCATTCCTTGCTTTGGTTCCTCATTATCAATGGCCTATCCTCCATGGAGCAAGACAACATCTCGTGTTCCCCAAATACTTTTTCCAAGCCATTGATCGCTCCAGTGACGATGTATTGGTCTGAACTCTGTGTACTTAGTGTCGTTGAAGACGCACCATGGATGGATCAAGAACGATCATCCCCAGAACGACGCTCCCCCTCATCAATTTGATTCCGATTAGATTTGGTGATTAGTGTCGCTGTTTGGGTGGCGCTACTAGGAGTCTGCTCTACGGTGGAGAGGTAGTACTTCGATCGGGACTCCCAAGAATTGCACAGTGGCCCTCGATTGTAGTCAAGCTTGCCTGAGCCTATTGGGCTGGCTTGCTCACTATGGGGCTGGGATAAGGCCTTTAGGCCTCATAGGAAGTGGGTTAGCTTTTTAGGGCTGGGTTTTATTTAAGTTTTTTACTTTACCTATTTACTATGTCATAATGTTACCAGTATATAGGCTTACTTTTAATAAGTGAACAATAGTTCGAATATAAATTGGCTTTTCATATATACCATAGTGGTTTCACCACAACATTTTCATTTGTTTATAAAAGACAACGGAATGATATGTAATCCGCTGTCTTCTAATCTCCTCAAAAAAAAAATTAAATAAATAAATTATGTAATTGCTATTTTGACAGGTGTATCAATGAAATTCATGTTTATTCAAAAAATAATAATAAATAAATAAATAACTTTTTTTTTTAAACACAGTAACTTTATGTTTTCTATTCTTGACTTGAAAAACACACACACAAAAAGTAAAAAAAATACCCAATAAGACAATAACACATCACACAGCGAAACAGAGGCCCATAAAATCAATACAAAAGGAACCAAACAGACGAAGTAGAACCCGGAGGTTTTAGGGGGCGTTGAGACTCACTGTTAATCTTTTTCCGGCCACAGAAACTCATCAATCGCAACTTCCAAGCACAGTTGAGGTAACTACATTCGCTACTTGTTACTTTGTGTGTCGGCAATTGAAAAACTGTTCCGAGCTCCAAGTTCCAAAATTCAGTTGGCAAAAGTGCACGTCAACTGTTCGACGAAATGACGAACAGCCTTTCAGTAATTACATATTAGTATATGCTTATTCTTAGTGTATTGTTTGAACGGGTCTAGCAACGACTTACCGTTTTATTCACTTTTGGGATATTGCAGAGACAAACCAAAAAGATGGTGTCACTGAAAGACATAGTGCCGGCTGCACAGAACAACATAGACGCAAAGTTCATACTTTTGGACAAAGGCAGCAAGACAGTAGAAGGCCACAACAAGACATGCTTGGCGCTTGTGGCGGACGAGACTGCCGCAGTTCACTTCCAGCTGTGGGGAGATGAGTGCGACGCATTTGAGCCCGGCGACATTATACAGTTGGCTAATGGCATCTTCTCTTACAACAGGAACACTCTTGTGCTGAGGGCTGGCAAGAGAGGGAAAGTGGAGAAGGTTGGAGAGTTTACCATGGTCTTTGTTGAGACGCCCAACATGAGTGAGATTCGTTGGGTTCCTGACCCGAATAACTCGACCAAGTACATTCAGGAGGCTGTGATTTCGCCTCATTCGCGCATCTTTCCACCGAAATATTGATCTCCTCCAGTCTCTTGCGCTCACTTTCTCATCTCGACAACCTGAGTTGACTGATGTGTTCTTGTTCAAGGCATGTTATGCAGCAAAACACCAGTGTATAATTACCATAGAGAACTGTACGTCTACATCTTTCTTGGGGATACGAATGAGTTTCGTTTTCAATAAACAAGCTAACATATATTATGCAAAGTTTAGGACGCATTCTCCATGCTAGCAAATCCAAACTTCTTCCCAAAACATACCTCTCAAAAGAGACTAAATTAAATATATGGTATTTCTTATGTTACAACACAGTAAAAACTGTAAAACTAAACCCACCAATTTCTCTCCCCTATATGTTATCTCTATGCAGCATAAAAGCTCTACATCTCTTCCGCAGACTACGTTGTTGTACATATATTACAAACTCAATTACGAAAAATGAAAAATTATTCATTCGCTAACATCTAAACTTCTAGCATTTTCAGGCTGTGTACACTACTAGACAAGGCTTCAACTTCTGCAACTCGACTTCCAAATACAAAGGACATGCTACATTGTGACAGCCCATGAATCCACCGCAAAAGGGATGGATCAAGCCTCCAGAGAATTGAAAATTATCACATTCCCACATCTTGAAGTACATGAAGAGATCAGTCAGCTATATATATGCAAGTGAGTTCCGATCAAGATCAGGCTGTGGTCGACCACGAGTAGGAGTTGGCGGCCTCTGAATGTTTAGCTCCTACAGGACACCATAAAGATAAATGAGTATAAAAAAGGCAGCTGCAGATATTTATGTTCAAAGTAAACAATAATGTATTGTTAAGCATTAATTGTGTCTTGGCACTATGTAACTGTTTACCTGCATCCATGTGTCATCTATGACGCGTTCAGGAGATGTCTCCGGTGACTGAAGAGGAGGTGGCAACGGATGAATTAGTTTTGGAACTACAACCAGCCCCCTGCCAACCACCAGTATTGCACCAGCATTGTTTGCCGTTCCTACATGAAAAAGCATATGAGACTGCCAACACTAGAACACTGAACAAGAACTTGCAAAAAGTTTTGCTTACCACAATAGTTGGTGGCAGAAAAAAGAGTGATCAATTGTCCCTGGGCAAACCGTTCAAAACCATCCATAACACATTCGTGAGCTCTTATAATGAGCTGTAATTTGTTCCTCTTACAGAAGTCCGTGACACGATCAGGCTGCAAATATAAAGAATACAAATTGGTAGGTAGCATATCCTAAAATTAAGCACGAAGGAGTAGGGGCCAGAGAAGAGTCACCAGATGAAACAAGAGCACTATGGAATTGAAACACTATTGCACATAGCAAAAGAACGTAAAGATTTATATTGTGCCGAAGGAATTTATACTGATAAGGTGAGTATTAGCTCAAAGATCCAAATGTATGATTGCTGTTAAACAGTACCATTTCAATTGGTGGTTTTACTAATGCTCATCCCACCTATCAAGGTTATAGACTTTTCCAGTAAATTCACGAATAACTACATGCCCTAGTGTTTGTGAATTGTCCATTTGTCACAGAATTAAGATTAATCTGGTATCTCCCACTTTATATCCTACAAATACATCTGTAAACTATCATCACCAGAATGGGGGGAAATGTATGTAAAAGCTATGTGTAGAAATACGAATGAAGAAAAGGATTAGAAAATTGTGCTTACCCCAAAAGTGACAAGACCAGGCCCTCTTGCATTTGGTCTGAGACCCTCTACACCATCATTTTCTGTAGGATCAGACCTGAATGCATAGACGTCATAAGACGACAGCAATGTAACAATGAAGTGAAAATAACAAATAAACTGAATGAGAGTGTACCAAAGAAGATCCATTAAAATTATAGACCCAGCATCCATTGTAATGGGTCTTTCAAGCTTCTCTATTTGTTCTACAGAATTTATAGATCTCCCAATGCCACCATGCATACAGATGATTTTCTTTTCAATTAGTGCAGCCAGTGGGAGGTAGTTGAAAAGTTGATTGAACCTTGTCCATGCCCATATTCCATCACTCTCTCCCTAAATGCACATAAGATACTAGCACATTCAATATTCTGAAATTTTGGAGCAAGGACATCATGCCTATATGATAAATTATACATACCATTCTCTCAATGCATTCAATACGAAAGCCAAAGAGTGCGTTGATATCAGCAGCCTCATGGTTTCCACGTATTAAGTGAACATTATCAGGATACTCAATCTGCAAAATCAATCAGGGCCACTATACAGTCAATCAATAAAACTGACAAATACAACTATGTATCAAAATTAGAAGACTTCAAAGCAGAAGCTTGCCTTGAGTGCAAGAAGTAGGGTTATTGTCTCCAAGCTGTGCTGTCCTCGATCAACATAATCCCCCAAAAACAAGTAGTCAATGTACCTAACATAAATAGACTAGCATCAGTCATAAGCCTTTAAAAAGACTCTATCCATCTATGATAAGACCAGGATATACTTTTTCCTATTAGAATAAGAATGTAGAATATTGATTACTTCAGAAAGACTCAGAGAGTCACAGTTCTGGTCAAGCTGAACTCTGTCAACAAGTACAATGACAAACGTGGCATAAGCAAAAAGTGTTCAACTTACGTTATGTCTCCTGCAGCAGATGGAAATCCATATTCATCAAACAAGCGCATTAAATCACCAAACTGTCCATGAAGATCGCCAAATACTTTAACAGGAGCTTTCAGCTGAAGAACTGTTTGCTCCTGCATAAAGATCTGTTCAGCAGCATAACAAAGTTCTCCCACTTCATAAGAATCGAGGAAAAACTTCCTATTAACCGGAGGTTTCCAGTTCCTTGGCCTCAGCAATGTAGATATTATCTGCAAAGAAGAAAAAAACAAATCATATCAAAACCTTGGAGTGAGAAACTAGACATATTAAAAAATTAAAAGATCAAAAAGTTAGCCAATGCTTGCCTTCTTATGTAAGCCCTGTGGGGACTTCTGCCTGGTAAACTTTTTGTGAGGATATGACATGTCGTTATTCATTGGAATCATTCGTCTGCTCTCATTTTCGAATTGATCCAAAGACAACTGTCTTACCATGCCACCCAAATTGCCTACAGCCTCTTTGGCAACAACAACCTGCAACAACAGAAATAATAAGTATGCCACTCACAGATGAAAAAAAAATCATCAATCAGGCATTGATGCAAAGGCCGTACAGCTCTGGGATGAAGGCGAACATCTGCCTCAGTGTCACTACCATCCGAAAGTGTTTCTGCAATTTGTGAGTTGTCATCTGAAACAGAAGTTTCTTCAGGAGAAGGGGAAGATTGGGACTGCACAGCTTGCCAAACAGCACTAGCTGCCTCAGCTTCGGCAGCAGAAGCCTGCCGTAGTTTCTCCATGGAATTTTTATCCATGCTGCCAAAATGAATAGGTATCACATAAATTATGAACAAATGTGGCTTGAAAAAAGTATTTTGGAGAGAAAGAGGGGTGTGTGTGTGGGTGGGCGGGCGGGGGTGGGGTTTATGAAATAATACCTCAAGCCACTAGATGAGGGTATCTCAGATTCACTATCCGAAGATGGTGATACACCAAAAGAACTTGTGTTGGCATGAAAGGCTCTCGGACTTGTTACAGATGGGGATTTCTCAGAAGTTGATACGGGAGAATTAATTTCAGATTGAAATGATGAATTTTCTGCTACCAGGAAATCATCTAACAGGATGTCTGTACAAAAAATAGAGGAAGACAACATCAGAAGTGAGTTTTAGAATGCAATAGCTACAAATCAGAGCCAACAACATACAAATGTGCATTCATTGAAACTGTTTATGAGTAAAAGTACACCAAAATTCATAAAGAAAAACAAAAAGATATAAACTTGGCGGTTGAAAAATATAATTTTTTGTTTCTACTGAGACAACCCCTATCAGGGTGTCCTTAAATCCGACAAGTCAATAATCTTCAGATTATTAAATAAGAAAGCAGCTAGAAGATAATAAACAGAAAGTCCAAATCCATTTTGTTAAATAACACTTTCGCTTCCTTCCTAACAACCCAAAAATCAGAATCCCTACTCTTCCTAATCAAACATATACCAGTTCTGCAACTACATAATTCATACTATTAACTATGGTCTAAAGTTTTTACCTCCCTTGAGACCACCATAAATGTAAATACGAACACCAAGAGAAGCGGCTGCATGGCGACAACGACGCATAAGCTCCAAAGGGGGATCATATTCATTTTGTCCCTTGCCTGTCCGTGAGGAGGTCACAAGCCCGCTTCTATCTAACCAAACTCCAGCTGCAGTGTCCAATACTAACAAAGCAAGAAAACAGAAAAACTATCAAAATAAAAATTAATAGAAACTGCAATATGATCCATAGTAACAAAATATTGGCAATCAAAGATTTACCTGCAATAGCTCCTTCACCTTCTACAGCACGGCCTCCCCTAAGAACACCTCCCGTTACATGTAATCTTGCACCAACAAAAACCTGAGCAAACAACATAAATCAAGTGCTAAAATAAGGCTCTACTCAGAAGAGATGCAAAATAAATGCATTCAAACAAAGACCACTACATGGTTTCTTCGGTATAAGTACCATGCTTTAAAAACACATATCAAATGTCCTGCAACAGACAAATAGGTACCTCTAAATTCATTGTCAATATATTATCACTTACCGCAGCATGTTGATATCTTGGTGAAGGAGACACTCCCGGTGCGAGAGTCCACTCCCACTGACCATTTCTATGCATGAGCAGTCCATAAGCATCAGCTAGAGGCTGTAGAGGCATTGATATGAGTACACAAAATCAGATAACCCATTAGTCAAAAACACTAGAGACTCGGTACCCAAATATTTCAATCTCTAACTTCAGCTAAAGAAAAAAATCTAATAAAGAAAAATTAATGAATTAGATCCTTAGTTACAGGGAAATCTACTTTTGAGAGAAACAACGCCACTACAATTCAGAAAGGATGCAAGATGATTGGAAAGTGCCAGAAATAGTTCATATGTAGATTTAATTGAGAAATCTTGTCTATTCCTAAGTATATTGCAGATCACTCCTGTGAATGCTTCCCAATATTTAGTTTTTTAATGATATAGGAATTCGTTATTTTATCTAGCAGAAAAGATTCCACATACCGCCCCGGAAGCGTCTCTTCCGCCACAAAGCAAAAACATACCATCTGAGCGGGCACTGGCTGTGGCATACCTGAACAATAAGGGAATGTGGGAATTTAATAATTTTCCAAAGTAGACGTTTTCTGAATTTTCCAATTGTCAACATATAAATATTACTCACATTCTAGCAGAAGGCCTATCCCCTTCTGGGCTCAGCTTAGCCCATGCATAAGGTTTCTGTGCAGTATCCAGAGCCCAGGAATCAGACAGAACTCTTTTTCCTTTAAAAAGAGAAAAAAAAGAAAAAAAAAAGAAAAAGTATTAAATAAAGGTGCGCGTTACAGGCTTTAGGGTATGTGAAAACATACTCTGACCGGATAAAGTTACCAATTATGAACAGGTTATGGATAAGGATAAAAGTAAAGAAAGTTTGAATACGTTACATTAAGGTGCATTGATTAAATAACTCATCTGCCAAGGGAACTTAGAAACATAACCAGCAACTTTGGCATTTTCTATCTTCTTCTATTCTATGTAATTGTTTCCAAAAATCACTTGAGTCTCCCTATATATACATGATAGGAGACAGTAATGTAAAACGTTTCTATTTCTGATATCTTCCAAATTATACATACCATAGGGCTGGACTATTACCAATTTAGCGACAAATTTCGATCTTATACTTCCATCTATGTTGATCTCCCATCATAATGAAAAATGTGTACTCTAAACTTGACAAAAAAAGGTTTTAAACATGGGCTTGAATAAAAACTACAAAATCCTAATCTAGAAACTCTAAAGATGAGTGAAGGGTTACAAGCAAATATAAGTATTGGCAAGTTATGGAATAGAATTGCCTTTGTATATCCAATTCAAAGGCAAAACTGATGGGTTATGACATGCTAGAAACAGCTAATTTGAACTTTCTGTCTATCTAGTACTGTAAATTACACCTAAAAATGCAAACCATATGACAACAGCGAACTGTACATATAACAACGAGCTGGGGTTTAGAAGTACACTCACCATCATTGCCGCTGACAGTAACAAGATATCTTTGAGCAACTAAGTCCATAACATGGCCATAGCGAGGCCCAGGTCCTTGTCCTTGCACAACCACTCTATGGACAGCAGACAAACACAAAATTAAAAATGACTCACACCACAATTGTAAACAACAACCAATAAACCCTAAAGAACAAAAACAATCTCAGTTAAGGCCACCTGTGCCACTTGAACTTATCCATGTCAAGCACATAGAGATCATCCGTGGAGTGCCCAGCAGGACCAATGCCACCCTATCCACAGAGCAAGAATCCATTAATGTCAAAGCTCACGCTCACTTACGATCCACCCGAAACCCTAATCACCCTAATAACGAAACCCTCTAACTTTCCAATCATTCCTCAAACCATAATCCTTAAATCACCTGAAAAACCACCATAGTGCCCACTGCAGCTGCCGCGTGCGCCGCCCTCGGAGATGGTGGCTCACCAGCCGGCCTGATTCTGCAAAATTCGAACACCCAAAAACCAGAACAACAATCAGTAATGTAAACTAAGATCCCATTTCATTTCCACCCCCAAAAAAAAAAAAAAGCCGAAAAATATAAGTAAATACCTAGTCCACTTTCTGGTAAGAACATCGTAGGAATGAACAGAATTGGTCACACCCGCTAACCCTACATTTCAAAAGGTCACAACCCAAATTCAGCAAATTTTCAAAATTCAAACTAAAGATTCTCACTTTTGAATCAGAAATGAAGTGATAATAGAAGCAGCAACGCACTGATGCCAGGGGCGGAGGAGGCGGCGCCGCCTTCAATGGCTGTGGCGCCACCGAAGAGAATAAGGCGGGGGCCGTGGGTCTTGGTGGCGGCGATAGCGGTGAGCGTGTGACCGCATCGCGGGCCGGGCGCGTCGTCGTCGGTGTCCCAATAGGTCTCGAGAGTACGATAGGTAGGAGCCGGGTACAGCCATGGCTTCGAACTCATCGAAACCAAAACCCAAAAGCAGACCCGGCAGCTCCAAGCTCAGCTTAATCGAACTCTTTGATTTGATCTACCACCCTAATTATTCCTCCTTCTCTCTCTACTAAGAAAAATCGATTGAATTAGGAAAGATGACGATAATGATGATGAGCGATCGCTATGTTGTGGTGGTTCCAATGGGGACCCGAGCTTCGGCTCCGGACCCAGCAGCACTGGAAATTTATTTATTTTTAATTGTTTAAGAGTAATTGTTTGTTCGCAGCGAGGTTTCGGAGGTTTCAGACTTCTACTGGGCCTTAATATAGAGTCAACGGCGTTTTCCTTTGGTGTTTGTTTTACTGGTTAGAAAGTGCAGATTTTTTTTTACAGTAGATGAGGGTGGATATTCTTACCAAACAGATATTCTTACCAAACAAAAGGTGGAAGTTGTGGGAAAGGATGTGAGCTAGAAATAGCAAGAGTATCGAGATGGGATTTTTCTTGTTTCGGAACCGTGATGGGTTACGTGGAAGGGAATGATTTGATTACGAAACTGTCGGGTTTGAGTTAAGTTTATCTTTGTATTATTGTTACTAAAGAGAAAAAAAAAGATACGTGTTCACTCTGAATTGTTATAATATAATTGTTTACTGGTGTAAATGATTTCTAACTGTAGATAAATGAGAAGTCATATAAGCAGTTTTAAGTTTTAACATTTATTAGTGATTTTAAATTATATGCACGGGCGCTCTCAATTGACCCTATTAGATACAGTACTCAGAAAAATCGTGTGAACTTTTATTTAGACTAAATTAGATAATAACTTTTGGCGGTGACTTGTTCTTCAAGAAAGATTGTCTTAATATTATTTAAATGACATTAACAAACTACATTTTACGACAAATGGTTCATCAGCAGAGGTAGTCTCAAATGTTATTTAAATTGGAAAACAACATTCGTCTATAACGTGGTTATTTACTGGTATAAATGATTTCTAACCGTAGATAAATGATAAATCATATAAGTGGTTTTAGCATTTATTAGTGACTCTAAATTACATGCATAGCCACTCTCAATTGACTCTAGTATATATTGTGCTTAGAAAATGTCATGTGAACTTTTATATAAATTAAATTAGAAAATAACTTTTAGCGGTGACTTGTTCCTCAAGAGAGATTGCCTTAGTTCATCAATAGAGGTTGTCTCAATGTTATGTAAATTGGAAAACAACCCTTGCTTACAAAATGTTCATAGGCAAAGATAGTTTAAGCCTTTAAATTAGAGAATAACTTGTACCGACAACTTACTCTTAAGAATGTCTTTATGTTATTAAATTAGAAAATAATATTTATTGACCACTTATACGTTAAAATAAGTCTAGACAATATAAAAGTAGTTCTTCTTTTCGTACCTTCGTTTTTCTATATAATTTTTCTAAATTTACGACGTTACAGTAAAGTTTCATGGATAAAATATAAAGTAAGTTGAAGGAATCCAAATTGCCCATTCTAGAACTATTTTCTATCGAACATTGATTAAGTTTAGAAGATTACCCTCATGAACCAAATGAAGCAATGAAAAAGATAGCTTTTATATTTTTGTTTTTTGCCAATAAAAGCCCTCCCCAGCTAAGCACTAGGTAGGGAGGCCATTAGTATTAAGCCGAAGTGTCTAGGTGCACATGGGCAACTGGACTTTTTCTAGAAAGGTCATATTTATTTTCAAAGAAAGTTTTTTTCTTTTTCTTCTCTCCTCTGGTGCCCGTCAATGGAATCATGGTCCATAACACGTAAAATAAAGACCATACCAAGACTTTCTCATTGTGTTTTCAAACAACTACGTCCTGGTTCTAATAATTCAACATTGTCACATTCTTTGATATTCAACCACATTCTTTTCTCTTTCACACCATTGTCCCCAAATTTAAGGAAATTGGGCAGAAAGAATGTAAAAAAGGGCATGACCAACCCTACACTTAAAAGGTTGTCACCATCATAAGATTCATACCATATCGAAACCAATAATTCAAGGATCCCTTTTATTGCCACTAGAAAAAGACGACTGAAAAGGTAAAGCATATAGTGGAGATAGCAACATATCAATACATGCTTCTGCTAAAACTGTACCCGACATCCCGTGTTTTCACTGTTCTTTCACCTCTACCATTGCACATGCTTGTCTCGCAGACCCACCGGAAGCTTTTCAGAAAGGATTGTATTGCAGAAGGCTGATAGATTCTACAAGATTACCATACCAATATCATAATTCGGTATCGACCGTATCGACCAGAGATGTCATCTGGATCTCTTTCAGCTGTCGTGAGTAAATTTTGGACAAGGAAGAAGTTGAATGGCATGAGGTTTGATCAGGGACAAGGGTTAGGAAATCTTTTGTGAACCTTGTTGATTTCTACCATTACTTCGGATGTGAGCTCCACCTTGCATGCATCAAGAACTTCCTGAAGTTGCCATGACTGGGTTGCTCCAAATACGATACTTCCTACGAGAGGGTGACTCAAAACAAAGGCTGCCATATCATGAATCAAAAGTTCAGTACACATAAATGGTGTACAAGGTCGAATAGTACATACAATAAATGAAAGAACAATGGCCACCTATCAAGATAAGGACAACAACAGAGGGAGGATATGGAAAATCTATGACAGATGTATGCTCAAGCAATTAGAGCATGCAATCATGCTGCAATATGTGTGTGATTAAAGCAACCATGTTGAGGAAAAGGGAAGTGGAACAAAGAATAGTGGGATCTTAACTAGGAGAGTAGGAGGAATACTTTTCCATCTATGATTACAGGTTTTAAGGTTTGCAAATCAATAAAAAGAGTAAGATGATATGAAAGACAGAATCAGAATTGAAAAGAATTGCATGTAATCATACCAATTGCAAGAGATACAGGATGAAGACCGTACTTTTCTGCAATATGAATGTATTCCTGTGACCCCAAGGAAATGAGAGCAGATTAGTGAAATCAGCATGTTGAAGGAAATCTAGTGAAATCACAGTGCCTGTGTACCATGTACCATGCTTGCTGCTCTTATGGAGGGATTAGACAGGTTGTATCTGGACTCCCCTTCTGAATACTTTCCTGATATACAGAGAAGAAAAGTCCACCTTGAAACAAGTTCACCAATTTGACTGAAGAAAATTCTCACATTAAAAAGATTTGACAAATAATTTGAGAACTTACCTCTGAAAAGGTTCAACCGAGCATCTGAAGGACCGCCTTCCGGTGAAAAATACTTCCCAGAGAGTATACCCATTGCAAGAGGGCTGTAAGCTAATAAAATGACCCTGAAAAGTTCAAAAAAGACATCATCATTATAAATGAAGTGATAAAGAGAATACTTTCTCAATATAAATGCATTGACAGCTTTACACCCTACATAACTGAGCACAGCAACTCAGATTTAAGAAATTTTCATTTCTCATTCCATCTGGTAGAATTGCAGGAGAAGTAAAAACGGAATCAGATTACAATGCCTCTATTGAAGATTAAGCTAAGCTGCCAAGGATCAAATTGTAGTGACTTCATTCTAAACCACTTCAGCACCAGAATTTAGATTTATTGAACATATCAAGACTTGTTGAGGTATAAGTGGAGCAAATGTCCCTTATCATCTCATAGATGATGAATAGTTCAATTATCACTTTATCTATAAACCAAAACTTAAAGTACCTCTCATGATGACAGCATTCAGCCAATCCAGAATCAAAAGTTCGACATAGCAAGCTGTATGAGTTCTATCAAATACAAAATAAGTTGCATTAGTCCCAAATATCAATAAAGAGACTAATTGAGTGTATGCTAGAAAGAGACAGGGGGGCGCAAAGAAAGCAAGTGGCAGCCCTCAGTGTTTCAGGTCAGACTACGCGATACAACCTGCACAGATACAATCTTTGGAAGGTGAGTGCCTCTTTCAGCCACCTGAAGAAACTTCATCACACCATATGCTGTTTCATTACTGAGACCAACATATCTGACCTGCAAATCCAAAAGTTCCATTCACATGGGCAATCCACGTTCGTAAAACATTGATAATGAAGGCTAAAGCCATCAAACTGAACCATTTGTGGAAGAAAAGGCAGCAGATGAAACTAACCTTACCAGAATCAACAGCTCTCCCAAGAGCGTCAAGTTGTTCCTCTATAGGAATCGAAACAAATTGCCTGGTTGGATCATATTCGGTTTCTCCAAACATCGGAACATATCTACAAAAGCAGTCACTAATCACTTCAAGTGCTACAAAAGGCTCAAGGTTCACTGAAACACATGGGTTCCTTGCGTTTGTGTAACCACAAACTGGATAAAGTAAAGACCAGCCTAGGTGAACTCAAGCAAATTGAGTTATAGTTGGGACAAAACTAGAACATATACAGCATTTTGAACTGGCTAGCTTCAATGGACTCAATTTCGACAGTAAGCATACACCATTTTGAACTTCATATCAATCTGTAACTGACAATAATATCCGAAAACACTAAAACAAGGATCTACGTACAAACCGATCAGGCCAATGTATCTGATAAAGATCAATGTAATCTGTCTGCAATCGCTGTAAACTGCACGAAACCAATCAATAGCTCAACACTAAGCCTATCACCAATTATTCAAAAACTGAACCAAAATTATGAATTGATCGCTAGAACTAACCTGCTGTCAATGGCCTCAGTTATATTCGCAGCATCCAAACACTTGGGCCCATCTCTTATCCAAGTCATCTGCCCAGAAGGTCCAGTCACCTGTATCAAAACAACGCCCACATATCAAAACTCAAAAGCAAGCTGAAATTACTGGAATGAATTCGAGACTAATAGGCCAATTGAACTACCTTGGTGGCCAAAACGACGCTGTCTCGAGCAATGTTGCGCTCTCTAATCCAACGGCCGAGATACTCCTCGCTCCTCCCCTGAGTCTGGGCTCGCTGAACCACCGGGTACATCTCCGCAGAGTCGAAGAAGTTGATTCCGGCGTTGAAAGCTTGGTCGAGGAGGCCAAAGGACTCCGGCAGCGTGTTTTGCTCGCCGAAAGTCATGGTTCCTGGCCACAATTTTAACATTGAGGAAGAGAAATGCAAACACGAATAGGAATACTAGAGAAGGAAACAGAGTCAAACCCAAGCACAGCCTTGAAACCATCAGATTCGGAGCGAGGTTGAAGGCCGGCACCGCCATTGGGTCGCCTCAGAAACTCACTGAACTTTCGAATTGCGAGAAAAGGAGGAGAGATGTGGCTCTCAACGGTGGTTAAGTGAATTTCAGGGGTTGGCTAAGATAAACATGAGGAAATTACTACTTACACCCACAGAAATTCTCATTGCACCTACTATTTTTCTGAGTCTTCAACAGTAAAATTATCATTTCAACTCGGTTTAACCATCTTTTTACAGTGTTGATCATCAGGTTTAGGGTTTAGTAAAAACAGAATCATAATGACTGGTAGTACTTAGTAAGAACAATTTCAATTGCCTTAAAACCCAGAATACAAACAGCAATAGATCATCTCATCAGAAACATCAACACCAATATTATCAAAAAGCATATTATATTTCACCAAAAATTCCCAATTTTCTGTTTACAACCAATCAGTCCGAACTTTGTACTCAAAATAAGAACCCTAAAACTCTTGCGACGCCGATCCAATGTCTCCCTTGCCTTTCCCAGTCTTCTTCGGCAGTAGATTCTGATGAATGTTAGGCAAAACACCGCCATTAGCAATAGTCACAGTCCCCAAAAGCTTGCTCAACTCCTCGTCATTACGCACAGCCAGCTGAATGTGCCTCGGAACGATTCGATTCTTCTTGTTATCCCTAGCGGCATTGCCAGCCAGCTCAAGCACCTGTTCACCAATCAAACCAATTCCCATTAGATCATGACATTCAGTCAAATCAAAATGAAAAGATCGGAAGGGATTAAGGACGAACCTCAGCGGCGAGATACTCGAGGACGGCGGAGAGGTAGACGGGAGCGCCGGCGCCGACTCGCTCGGCGTACTTGCCGGATTTGAGGAAGCGAGCGATACGGCCGACGGGGAATTGGAGGCCGGCCTTGGAGGACCTGGAGACGGATTTGGTGGCCTTGGGCTTGCCTCGGCCGCCCTTGGAAGTCGGAGAACTCATATCGGAGATTGGATTTGAAACCCTAGGAGTGAAATCGAAGCGAAAAGATTGGGAGTGTGATTTGCAGGTGTGCAATGGCGAAAGGGTTTGGGGAGGAGGATGCTTTATATAGGAGCGAACATGCGAACGGTGCTTTGGTCTAATTGGTTAAGTGGGTGAGGGCGCGGATTGCCAGCGTGGAAACTAATTTTTTGGGAAAATTAAAGGGGAAAAGAAAAAGAGGGAAAACCTTTTTCGTGTGGAGGGAAAGTTTTAATTGGACGAGGGAAACGAGCTGGGTGTATTAATTATTAAACGCAGAAACCTGGGCTGGGCCTCGCTCTATTATTTGCTGGCCCAAATCGATATAACTGAATTGTTTTTGGGGAAAATGGTATTATTATGCCTAAAAATTCTAGGTCTTTGCTTGTCTTATATCAATAATCGATTAGGATTTTCTCTAGCGTTGGAGCTAAATAAACTCGGCCGCCATGAGAGGTTGCAGTAGTAGGAAAGGAAGCAGTAGTGTCATCTGATTCTCTTGGCCCTCTATCTCTGTTGTGGGCTAAATAGAACAAACTTCTCAAACACCCCAGTTAATTTTTTTTTTCGGTCGCCATGAGAGGTGAAAAAAGCACAACTATTACATCCAAATCTCTTGATGCACCCGCTCAGTCTCTTTTAAATACAATATTCTTGAATATTTGTGATCTACACTAACTGTTTATTGATTGACATCCTCTGTCGACTTCCTTGCAAGTTTGTTTTACGATGCAGTGTGTGTGCAAATCTTGGTCGACTCTCACCTCGTATCCTTATTTCGAAAACCGTCGTGCTCTGTATCTCCGAAACAATTGTGACAACGAGCAAACTCCCATGTTTGTCGTACATTCAGACCCTTTGGCAGATAACGCAGCAGAATTGTTTACAATTGATTCCAAGCACACTCCTCCTGAGTTAAGAGCAATCGATTTTCGTCCCAGCAAGCTGTTTGTGGTAGCGACATACAATGACTTGGTTTTATTGTGTGAGACTTTGGGTTTTCAAATGAATTACTACATTTGCAATCCGTACAGCAAGCTCATTGGTTGCTCTTCCTCCTACCATTCTACTCCCCCGAACTGATGCAGGTGTGGGATTTATCTGTGATTCCGACTATAGGTGCCGGATTGTACGACTCCTTGAGTTTGAAGCAGAACCTGACTTCCGATTAAAGGTGGAGATGTTCTCTTCCGAGACTGGTAAATGGAAAGAATCAGTTGTCCCATGCCCACGAATGTTTAGACCTGATCCTCTCAAGCACAGTACACCAGCCCTTGCTCACAATGGAACCTTGTACTGGTTAGGTCGTGGTGGGATTCTTATTGGGTTGCAGCCTTTCAAGCTGACAATAAAAATAACCATAACTATCATTGTCATTTTATTTCCGGGCCTCGATTTCGAGTTTCCATTGTTTTATGACTCGTACAATTACACCGATTGCCTGGGTGTCTGCCGGGTTTGTGTAAGGATGTGCCGGCTGTATACTTTGACACGTTTCATTCTTTATGTGTGGGAGCTGAAACAAGATAGCTGTCGCGAGATGGATGGAGTCGGAGGCAAAAAGATGGAATGGTATTTAAAGGAGAGGGTCTTCCTGGACCAAATTGATTCGAAATATCTGATGCCTAATCCCTACCGGGAGAAGAAGAATCATAGATTACATTTGCGTTGTCTCTCTTCAGATTAGTTCCATCTTGGAACAAACCAGTTATACTTTCTGCTTTCGCTCCTTTTATTTTGGGAAGGCATCTACTATCTTGCATCAATTTGCTGGGAAAGTGCATGTCTGCATATATTTTGTCCTGGTAAATTAACAAAACAGTGAATTAACCAATCATACAGTTTGGTACTGGTGAAAATTCCAAGTCCCCAACAAAAACGGATAAGGTCCAAGAACAATGTACTTCTCAAATGTAAACTCAAGAGGTTTGAAATGTTTAACCATAATACAAGCAACAAAATTAACAAGAGCAAACAAAGCCACATCCAGAAACGGATACTTTCATTTAACCAAAAGAAAGCTAAGAAACCCATTACAGCATTGTGAACTTTTCCGTAACCACAGATTTACAAAACCAGAGATCAAGTTCAGAGATCTAATCTACCAAGGATTTCAACCTACTCTTTCTTCTTCCCTACCAACAAAACCTAACTCAACTAGAATTCCTGAGACATGGATCCAATCTCCCCCTTCCCTTTCGCATTCTTCTTGGGCAGCAAATTCTGATGAATGTTGGGCAGAACACCTCCATTCGCAATTGTCACAGACCCCAAAAGCTTGGTGAACTCCTCGTCGTTCCTCACTGCAAGCTGGATATGCCTCGGAGTGATCCGATTCTTCTTGTTGTCCCTGGCAGCGTTTCCAGCCAGCTCCAAAACCTAATCCCCAAAATCAACAAATAATCAGCTAACAAATCAAGGACAAAATGAAAAGCCCCGAATTACAGAATAGTCCAAAACGACGACGTACCTCAGCGGCTAGGTATTCGAGGACGGCGGAGAGGTAGACGGGGGAGCCACCGCCGACGCGCTGGGCGTAGCGGCCCTTCTTGAGGAAGCGGGCGACTCGGCCGACGGGGAATTGGAGGCCGGCCTTGGATGACCTGGAGACGGATTTGGTGGCCTTGGGCTTGCCTCGGCCGGCCTGAGCGGTTGTGGCGACGGCGGTGGTCATGGTGATGAAGATCTGGAGATTTGGATTGGAGTTTGAATTTGGTGTATTGGAGATTGTGAGATTTGTGAAGAGGGCTTACGGGTGTGGTGGGTTTATATAGAAGGGGGTGTGGTGGGTGGGAGAGAGCGCTGTGATTGGTTGGATTGGGTTTCGCGCGGATCGCCAGCGTGGCAGGGTAGGGCGGTTTAAGTGGGTTTTTGAAATGGTTTAAGAGACGAAATGTTTTGAAGGCGGGAATTGAAAATTCGGAATGAATTTCAAGTTTAAAGTAGCGACGGCGTCATTTGATGGGCTGCTGCTTCTGATTGGGCTGCGTTTCTGATTGGTTGACCTCTTTGGGCAAAATTAGTTGGGTTTCTCTGATGATTGAATGACTCTAAGCCCAAAAGGGAAACATCAAGGTTTAATTCCTTTTTCTCTTCTTTCTTTCTTTTTTTCAGAGGAAGAAAACAGTGAGCATAACCATAACACGAGAAAAAATCTAACTTCCAAATTTTACGTACTCGAGCAATTTTGAACTTGGTGGCTTAGTGTACACCAAAAGAAATAAACCAAAACTCTGGTCACACTAATAAGGCCCATAATTCGTGCCATGGGAATATCAAGTTTGCAAAGTCGAGAAATGTTTGAGTTTATAACTCACTCTACGATTATATTACCAACCAAAATCTACTAAAGCCACCATGACTGATTTTTTAAAGTCAATGAGAGTCGGATTTAAGTGCTTACAATTGCAGCCAAATCAAGTCACCAACCCTTAGGACCCGTTTGGTTAGCAGGAATGTCAAAATAGGAAAATGATTTTTTTTTTTCCATACCGATATGGAATGGAATAGGTTTTGGCATTTCCATGTAGGTGTTTGGAACATTATTGAAAATTAAATTCTGAAATTAATTTTCCATTTCTAGTATAGAGTTTGGTAAGTCATAAGAATGAAATATAAAATTATAATTTTCAATAATACCCTTTTACTAATTAATGTACAAATATGACATCAACTTATAAGGAATATTGGTAGAGGAATATAAATTTTTTAAAGGGATAATTTATATAATTTTGCCTTTTACAGTAGGAAATGGAAATAGAATATCACCCCTGGCTATGTAATTTTATTCATACTTTATGAGAGAGTCAATTTCCAGTCAAATCTCATTTTTATTTCCTTTCCAAACTCCTATTACAACCAAACGGTACTTTAAATGGAAAATGAAATTGATTCTCATTCCATATCATGATTTCCTGTCATCCAAACGAGGCCTTAAGGAATAGGAAGTAGTAAGTTTACACTTGAAGAGACCAACATAAAAGTCACAATAGATTGTAATATTTCAAACATGAATCCTCAATTTACAACGTATTATGAGTATTATCAATCTTGTTAGATTTTTATTATTCTACTTGACTGACTTTAATTTGACATGTTGAGATTCTTTCCTCACATTAAAGCTCATAGTTGTGCAATTTTTTTGTTTGAAATTGTCCATTGAACCAGCTTGCCTAGCTATGCAATTTTCAATACCAATAATAGATAAACGTTGTTAGACCATTGCGGGCAAGAAAAGTGCATCATAATGGGATTAATGGCACCATATCACGAAGGATAGAGGACGAAGAGAAAGCGATGGCTAGAGGTCCAAATTCTCGCAAAAGGAGATTGATCGATTTTTGAATTATAATCGCTTGCTTTTAGTAGCCAGGTATACACAATAATGAACGAAACGAAACCCACTATGATATTGTCGATATATGTAGTTATGAGTAACACTATGAAACAACTCCCCAACCCATTCACCCAACCAATTTACCTCTTATGAAGTTAATACACATGATTATGAAACTAGGTACAAATTATCATAATATTTAGAGTTTTCCTTGAAGACGCTAACTAGAGTATGATGATGAACTAAAGAGCTTTCAAATGTGAACTCCTAAATCCTAATCGTTTCAATATTAGTTCTGTAATTTAAAAATGTATATGATGCAAGAGAATCATACAATGATAATGTTCTTCTAGATGACGACGTCCCTGGCTCTAATGTCACGCTCCTTGGTGACTAGGCTGCGTTTTTTGGTGGAAAGACTCAATCCCTCTCTATATTATATTTCCATGGATTCGTACGCGTACAATTATCTAAGTTGCTACATTAGATTCTAACAAGTCCCAGGTCAACTTTTCAACGTACAATATGTACCAATCGACCAGAAAGACCAATTGCATTTTAATTGTTGCAGTTCTACATCATTTATAAAACCCCAGGTTTATAATGTTCTGGCAATTGTTTTTGTAATCAAACTTGGGACAGATACTGTTTCAACAGGGCCAGCATGTTACAAGTTCATCTAAATTGTTGATCCATTTGTTGGTGGTTGTGGGGAAATGTCTAACAATTAGCGGTTGCGTTCTTTTTTGACCTGAAGATATAGTTTGCTATTTCTACAACCTTTGGATGATTTTTTAGGTGCTTGACTTTCACAACCGCATTATAAGTCACACGGACAATGAAAATGTCTGTATTCAAATGGATTATTATGATCGCAGTTAATAAGAGAATGGTTTTTCACATATATATGCGATATATACAATCATGTGTCTATCTCTATCATCACGTGATTTAGCATGTAACGTATGATCAAAGCGAGAAAAATTGTCATATACAACTAATGACAAGAAAGAATCATTTACAGTTACAAATCAAGGTTGATAAAGTTCGAAAATCAAACTATGAGCCATTAATTGTTGTTATAACACTATGATCGTCCACACGCCCATATCATGAATTCGCGCACCATGTTTTTTTCCAGAACTAGAGTGGAGTACTTATAGGAAGCATTTGAAACATCAATGATAGATAGAAATAAGAAGCATCACTATATAAGAAAATCTCAGTTCACATATTCAACTCTGATCCTGGTAGTATACATGAGACAGATACTATAGCTTCATAGGTATAGCTTCACATACCAATTCATCTTGGTCCTCTTGAGATGGGACTTTACACTTTGTTGTGGAGGGGAAACACAAACCCTTATACATCCCTCTCTGCTCCAACCGCACCATTCAAATTCACCACAATGATCACCATCCACATTATACAAAAACATAAAATCAACAGAAGTATATACAAATTGATTGCACATTTGCATATCACGGCAAGAAAATTCATCCCAAACATATTAGTACCACTTAGTTTCCAATCTCAAGCTCTCTCCTGTTCATGACGTACAGGATGAACAAGAGCAGGGTGGTTCTTAAAACGATCCAAGCTAACCGACGACACAATGCCCTCGAGGCTCTTCACATTGGCTCGAGCCCCATGCGCAACCAACAAAAGAGCTACTTGTACATGCCCGGCCTCCACCGCGCAATGCAGCGGCGTGTAGCCCGCATCGTCGACGACATCCAGCTGAGCACCGTGATTGAGCAGCACCTTGACACACTCGATTCTGCCCTTGAATGCAGCCCTATGCAAAGAGGTCCAACCATTTTGGTCCCTCCCATTCACCTCTGCCCCTTCCGCAAGGCAACTCTTTAGGCCGTGAGCGTCGTCCAGCCTCGCCGCCCGCAGCAAAACGTCTTCGAATCGGAGAAACCCGAACAAATTTAAGTGACCATTTTCAGCTGCGAGGTCAAAAGCTGTCTTTCCATTCTTGTTAACTACATATTTCACATTGGAGCATTCCAACAAAGACTTGATGGGCTCCAAGTGACCCTTCTCCGCCGCGCAATGGAGCGGCGTCCACCCCTTCCGGTCCCAAACCTCCGCATTACCTCCGGCCGAAATACAGAACTTCAACATCTCCACGTGGCCGTTCGCCGCCGCGATGTGAATCGGAGTCCGGCCATCGGAGTCAGCCCAGTTGACGTCAATTTCCGGGAAATTCTTGCACAAAATCTCCACCAAATCGACCCGGTTCATCGCCGCCGCGTCGTGCAAAACAGAGTCATCGACTTTGCAGCCGGATGCTATAAGAATCTTCACAACTTCAATACTCCCGCTCCGAACAGCCAGAGACAACAAACACCCGGAATCTGAAACTTTCCGATTCACATCTCCTCCGGCGTCTATCAAGCTCGAGACCAAGTTCGCGTTGCCGGAAGCTATGGCCAGTCTGAGCAGCGCCGTGAGCTCAGCTGCAGAGCACCTGGAAACCGCTTTGTTGAAGAAGAAATCAAACCCAGAGATCTGGGTCCGCTGAGAAATGAGAAACTCCACCACGTGTGGGCCCACAAACGAGATGGGTATGGTGGCGTCCCGGAAAACGTGCGGCCCGGGTCTCGCGAACAGACGGCGGAGATCCTCCGGACCAGCCTTCCCTGTCGGCAGCATCGAGGCCTTGACGTTGATGACGTCATTAGGGACGGTGGTGGGGAGAGGGGGATGATCGGAGGGCTGAGAGAGGAGGAGGGTGTAGGAGGAAGAAGAGAGAGGAGGGATTATAGAAAAGGGCTGTGAGAAAGAGAAGAGAGATGGGTTTGTGGTGGTTAGGTTAACTGCGACGGACATGGTGTGCATGAGGTTGCTGAGCCTGAAAGTTGTGCTGCACTTCTGGTCTCTTTTGAAGCTGAGCTCCACTTCCTTCACGTCCGCCTTCACCAATCTGTCCATGGCGAGAGAAACTGAAACTCCGCAGCAGCTGAATCCCAAGATCACTTGTTTATTAAATTGGGAAGTTGCGTTTGGTTTGGTATGAAACGAAGAAGAAGATAAAACTGTGAGGTGAGCAATGGTGGTTTGATTCGCTTCCTTTCGCTTTCAGGAAAATGGTTTTATTAGTATTTATATTTGTGGGAAGAAATTGTTTATAGGTTTTGATTTATATTATTGGCTTGCGTTGTTTTGGTTTTGGAACTTTCGGTGAGGTGGGGACTTTGAAAATGAGAGGCTGGTTTGGTTTTGAATACGGAGGATCGAAGACCGGAACAACCTTTCTTCAAGGTAGGGCATTGTCCATTTCTGGATCAGTAAATTCTGTGTTGAAACTTCAGCTTCATGACCGAGTAGGAGGCTGTGCGGTTTCTGAGAGAAGTTAACCCATTGGGTCACTAGATCACCTATTATTCATTGTTTTTATGTGTTATTTTATTCTCTGGATCACGTGTACAGTGTATTTTGTGTCTTAAGTCACCATAAATAGTGTTCTAGATCACTATGGTGACCTGCATAGTGTATTTCGTGTCCTGGATCACGGACACAGTGTATTTTGTGACCCAGAGAATGAAAATATACACTAAAAAACAGTAAATAATAGGTGATCCGGTGACTCAACGGGTGAACTTACTCTAAATAACTCGTATTTTCTGATAAAATCCCACAAAGTCAGATCATTTTGTTTATGATTTATTAGGTGAGAGACCGTCAACTATATGGGAGCTCACAATGATGTTCAAGAAGAGAAACAGTATGGAATCTGATGGAAATTTAAACATATCACCATGTAATGGGATCCGAGTCAGCACACTTCTCAGCATACTGCCCGCAGTTGAATGGAGCAGAATTTGGTGCGCTTATGATACTTTTTCAATTTTATTTGGCAAGTGGTAAAATGATCCACTTAAAAAAATTTGCTATCTCAAAGACTCAAACTACAGTTCTGGACTGGTGAGTTTGTAAACTTCCTGTGAGGAATAAGGTTAGATGATTAAATGTGATTAGTGGGGAGCATCAATAGGTGGCGCACACACTTATTATCACTCGGAAGGCAAAAGAGTATCTGCTCTGGCTTAATTTCGAGTTGGCTCCTCGTCGGATAACTTGTTTGAGCCGAACCTGTGGCGCCGATACCAATTGCTAAGCAGAAGCATCGATAGGTACCACAAACACGTATTCAACATGTTAATACTCCTAATTTAGCTACCAAAAACGGGTGTGGGGTTTTTCAAAAGGTTTTGATATTAGTGTAATAGCGTGCGATTTCATTTCTTACAAATCAATAGACAATTCTTCACATCCCTAATGTGAGATTTTTCATTTCTCACGTATTTAGTTGTTTTTAACCATACCGGACGTTCCCAGCAAATGGCATGTAATAGTTACTAAAGTAGTTGAAAATGAGACATATAATAAACTGGTGATCAACTTTTGAAGTTACCAACATCTTTTTTTTTTTTTTTTTTTTTTTTTCAGGATTATATCCTAGATAGAGTTCAAGAATTATATCAGCAGCTAGTTAATGGTTCTTGTAAATCTAATTCATTGAAATTCCATCCAGTAAAATGGAAGAATTATAAATCTCCAAAATAATAGATAGAAATACTGCAAATAGAGCCATTGCAAGACCCATCAAAGGAGTAGTTCCCCAACCAGGAGCTACTTTATCATATTCTGAATTCAATGGTTTCAATAAGCTCCCGGCATTAGTTCGTTTTGGGCGGCCAGATCTAGAACTACCCTCAACGGTTTGTGTAGCCATAATATTTTATATTCATTAAGAATTATATCAGCTTTTTTGTTTCTTTTATTCTTCTTTTTCTGTCCATCACTATCTCCTTGTCCCCAATCCCACAATCTCTATTTTCCCCTCAAATCTCGAAATTATCTTTACTAGTGCTACAACATACAGTTGTGAATTGTGAAGATACAGAAAACAAACTCTTTGAAACCCTTCTTGAATCCAGAAGCGTAGAGAGTGACATCTACTGTTTTACTTGTTGGATTGTGACAAAGTATTGTCATTTTAACGTGGGTTCCATAAACATATGTGACAATCATTGCCCTTTGACTGAATGACTAGTAGGAAATGCGTTAATTATCCATATAATATGCTCTAAATCTAATGGGAAGCTGTCATTTCTTAAGAGTCACCTATCAAATTATCATAAAGCTTTACGTATGATGGACCACTCATTGGATGCTTCCTGTCCAGAAGAGACATCATTATTTGTCTCATTTATCGAAATTATGCCACTAATTATAGTTAAATATGATATATGACACTCATATTGCTGGTTTTGTATTGTTGCATTTCATGTTTGTTCTTTCTAATAATTTTAGTGATTTTTGGTTAAGTAGTTGTACACATAGAAGCATATTCAGCATATTCTATAATTTTAGTGATTTTTTTGGTTAAATAGTTATAAACATAGAAGCATGTTTAGCATATTCTATGTAAGGTTTTGTGTATAACGAGAGTTTTGCTCTCAACTAACCTTAGCCGTTTGAGTTTCTAACTATAATTGTTCTCGTCGATATCTTATGATGCTATTATCCAATCGTATGGTGAGAGAAGCAATTGGTGATTTTTGCCATTGATTAAAACACGGGTAGATTGCGACGGTGAATATGGCTTGATGCTTTGTCAACACCAGATTATTCCTTGGGCCGATGAAGGCACTTTAAAATCATGTGGTTAGGAGCGTCGAAGGCGGCTTGAACAATGGAGATATGGCAACGCGGAATTGCTTGCCTGTGATGGCTCGAATGGAGGTCACCAGGCCCAACTCATGGCTTTCTATGTCAATCTAATTCCAATCAAATTTCGCAGGTTAGGGCTTGGGGTGTGCATGTCTGGTACACCCAATCTTTATGGCAGCGATGCAGATCGGCGACACTTCCAAAGTCACACGGTGGTCCTGGTGGTGTTCTTTAGCTGGGTATGGTAGCAAGCATGTTTCCTTTGGGTGTGCGGTGTACTCTTCGAGCCTCACTCTGAACCTCATTGGGAGTGTGTCACTTAGGAGTTTGGGACTAATATGTAGGGTAGTTTGAAGCTTACATTTTATGCAGTGTTTTTTACACTTAGCTAGAGGATTTTGGACACCATAGTGCATTGGCTAAGGACTCCAAGCTTAATTTTAATTTTGTATAAGAAGACTTGTTATTGTCTTTTAGGCTCACTAAATAAGTGAGCCTCAATGTTCTAGTGGATGGAGTAATAGTTGATTCTTTTATTTGGCCACTGATGTAAGGTGCAACCGCGCAAATATAAAGAATTATGGACTAAATTTAGTTTACCGCCGTACCCGAAAATCATGTCAGTCTCTTATTTTTAATATCATCCGCAACACCCTTATACTTATCAATTTGATAAGTCTAGTTAAACCGCGCGTTAGCCAATCCGTCGATTTTGATTATTAAGTGCTTACATGACATAATTGAGACCCACTTTTTCATGATTTAGCAATGACATGGAATGTTCATTCATCTTAAGTTGCTACCTGCCAATAGGGACCCACTTTACCGAGGTGACATCTTCCAATTGAAAGAGTGGGTCCAACCATCTCTCCTAACAAAAATATTTCAAAAACTCATACTTGTAGGAGTCAAACCTCTAATCTTAAAAAAAAAAGAGTTTTGTGCTCAATCACTTGAGCTAGGAAACAAGTTGTGTTAGGTGAGGTTATTGCCACCCTCCTAATTTCTTTTCACACCCTACATTTAACTTTTTTTTTTCATCATAAACTACCAATTTCACCCCATATTACAATTAGGAAAAAAAGAAAACCAAAAAAAAAAAAAAAATCTCGACCGTACATGAATTTTAATTTCTAAACCGAAAGCATAAACGCAACTAGATCTTCCTTCTTTCTTTGAGAAAAATCCAAAATTTGATTAAAAAATAAAATAATAGAAAAATTAATTTTATTAGGTTGGGTGCTTTTTTGAATAAAGTCTAAAACTACTTGTTATTGATACTTAAGTCAAAATAACTATTACATACCATTATGCTACCATTTATACACAGACACGGTAGTACATAGGGATCATTAAACATCCAATACTCACTTAATAAAAGCAAGCATGTAAAGCTATGATAACACTAAGACATAGCAAATAGGCAAAATATCTGAAACTCATTAGTACTCACTAAGAACTACCGAGTATAGCCCTTTAAAAAAATAGGGAATTACTAGAAGTAAAAAACAACTAACTAAATTAGTAGCCAAAGACCCAAAGGACAGCCAAACTCTAGGCCCAACAGAGCTGGACAACGCATATCCAGCCTCCCACTCCTTAATGCATTTGACTCGCGCACACTGCGTCGACTCGTGACCACCGCTTCAACCAATCCAGGTAACATGTACCACCTAAAAAGCAAACCCAAACGAAGACCTGAACCTTGTCGACTCCCATCGATGTTGTCATCCCCACTAGGTATAGATATGAAGCTGATTCTGAACCAAAGGACAGCCAAACTCTAGGCCCAACAGAGTTGGACAACGATATCCAACCTCCAACTCCTTAATGCATTTGACTCGCACACACTGCGTCAACTCGTGACCACCGTTACAACCAATCTAGGAAACTTGCACCACCTAAAAAGCAAACCCAAACGAAGACCCGAACCTTGTCAACTCCCATCGATGTTGTCGTCCCCACTAGGTATAGATATGAAGCAGAGTCCGAACCAAAGGACAACCAAACTCTAGGCCCAACAGAGTTGGACAACGATATCCAACCTCCAACTCCTTAATGCATTTGACTCGCGCACACTGCGTCGACTCGTGACCACCGCTTCAACCAATCCAGGTAACATGTACCACCTAAAAAGCAAACCCAAACGAAGACCCGAACCTTGTCAACTCCCATCGATGCTGTCGTCCCCACCAGGTATAGATATGAAGCAGAGTCCGAACCAAATGACAACCAAACTCTAGGCCCAACAGAGTTGGACAACGCATATCCAGCCTCCCACTCCTTAATGCATTTGACTCGCACACACTGCGTCAACTCATGACCACCGCTACAACCAATCTAGGAAAAATGCACCACCTAAAAAGCAAACCCAAACGAAGACTCGAACCTTGTCAACTCCCATCGATGTTGTCGTCCCCACTAGGTATAGATATGAAGCAGATTCTGAACCAAAGGACAGCCAAACTCTAGGCCCAACAGAGTTGGACAACGATATCCAACCTCCAACTCCTTAATGCATTTGACTCGCACACACTGCGTCAACTCGTGACCACCGTTACAACCAATCTAGGAAACTTGCACCACCTAAAAAGCAAACCCAAACGAAGACCCGAACCTTGTCAACTCCCATCGATGTTGTCGTCCCCACTAGGTATAGATATAAAGCAGAGTCCGAACCAAAGGACAGCCAAACTCTAGACCCAACAGAGTTGGACAACAAATATCCAGCCTCCCACTCATTTATGCATTTGACTCGCACACACTGCGTCAACTCGTGACCATCTCTACAACCAATCCAGGAAACATACACCACCTAAAAAGCAAACCCAAACGAAGACCCGAACCTTGTCAACTCCCATCGATGTTGTCGTCCCCACTAGGTATAGATATGAAGCAGAGTCTGAACCAAAGGACATCCAAACTCTAGGCCCAACAGAGTTGGACAACGCATATCCAGCCTCCCACTCCTTAATACATTTGACTCCCCCACACACTGCGTCAACTTGTGACCACCGCTACAACCAATCTAGGAGACATGCACCACCTAAAAAGCAAACCCAAACGAAGACCCGAACCTTGTCAACTCCCATCGATGTTGTCGTCCCCACTAGGTATAGATATGAAGCAGAGTCCGAACCAAAGGATAGCCAAACTCTAGGCCCCATAGAGTTGGACAACGCATATCCAGCCTCCCATTCCTTAATGCATTTGACTCGCACACACTGCGTCAACTAGTGACCACCACTACAACCAATCCAGGAAACTTGCACCACCTAAAAAGCAAACCCAAACGAAGACCCAAACCTTGTCAACTCCCATCGATGCTGTCGTCCCCACTAGGTATAGATATGAAGCAGAGTCCAAACCTATCCTAGCCAAAACCCCGTCTCCTGAATGAATCTGTACCTGCATCCTTCAATACTGATGAGCAGCTTCGAATGGACCCGACACCAACTCCACATACCTCCGACCTCAACCATACCATAACAAAAGCATGAAATAGAAAACCAATTCAACAGTCCGGCAGCATGACCCCCACAACTGGCATAGCTAAAGGCCATCACCAATAGTGAGGCGCCGCCAGACGAGGAAGGCTTTGCAAGCCTAGCCTAGAGTAGAAAACGCATGCCGTGCATTAAGGTTTTAAGAGGAGCGCAACTTCTTGTATTTTATTAGGTTGGGTGTTTAAAGCCTTTAGGGTGTAAGAATCAAAGTGATAATTAAAATTTGGTTTAGTTTTTAATTTTGTTCCTTATCTTGGACAGCTTTAAAGTATATAAATACAAAAATGTTAATATTGTAAATATTATATATATGTGGTTGTCCACGTAAATACTCATTAATTGTGTCTTTATGATGCAACTTGTAATCATATATAAAGGGGTTTCATGAGAATAAAACATACACTTCTACCTCCTCATATTTTTGTCTCTTTCTGTTTTCTCTCTCTTATTCTTTACTTCATAACACGTTATTAACACTCGCTCACTCTATCAATCTATCAATGAATTCTATTGAGCCAAAACATTTAGCATATCAGGTATTTGTCATGATCAGATGATATGGTATACAAGTGTTAATCTATTTGGTGCTGATTAGATAATTTGTTATTTCTTTAGAAAGCATTAAACCCAATAACAGTAAACCCTAAATCAACATTGTCCAAACTTTAAATTTGATCATGGTTGCCTAAAAACTAGAATCAGAGAGAGAGAACAGAAAACTAATACCCTTAAGATTATGTTGTATTGTTGTAGAAGCAATTCAAACACTCCATGCAAGGAAATCGAAACTCGTGTAGGTTACAGTTACAGTTATACACAACTCGATTAAGAACAAAATATTTTTATGTTATAACGGAAAATCAAAACTCAAAATCCGTAAAAGAACGAGGGGGTTTGTATATATAGGCATCAAGGACAAAGGATGGTTATGGATTGATTAGACAACCCATACAGTTACTTTTTTTTTTCCTTCAAATAATTAGGCTTATTAATCAACTACTCCCAACTACAAAATAAAAATCTTAGGCTCAGTATCGTACTCAGTCTCTGAAGTTGTTTTTAGCCAGTCAATTAATTTACTCATAAGCCCGAAATATAAAGAAAAAGACAAATATGGTGGCTTCAATATTAGTATTTTAATCATAGTCTTTTTCAGATACTCGGTTGAACATGAAGTTGAGTTGTGCTAAACTATTTGTGGATCAATGGTGGATATTAACGAAGAAAATAAGTAAATAGCTATCTAATTTTTTTTTTTTTGCACTCAGACATTTAGGATATGAACTATATCTGGTGTGGGGCATGCAGTGAATTTTGTGAAGGAATAATCCAAAAGTTCGGCATACGACTTGAAAATTAGTCGCACAAAGTGGCAAATCCCACACTGTTGATGTGAGATTTTGGGTTGACTAGTTAGATCGAGTTACATGATGGAACTCATATGCTAGGATAATTAGCAAAAAATTCATAAGATTAGCAAAAAACAACTACTTCGAGTACCATTAGGCAGAATGTTCACCAACAATCAAAAATCAAAACAAAAGAAGAAATTATCATTCTTCTGATCAGTAACAGTATCTCGAGAATAAGCTTCGTATATCATCTTTTGAGGATCTCGGTTGGATCCACACCCCTTTGAAAGTTGAAACAACGGTTCCTAGATTTGTCATCGTTGTCGCTGATGCTCTCATTAAAAATAAACTCGCTCGCACCATTTATTAACGGTGTGATTGTCCCACAAGTCGAAATTGAAACATCTTCTGTCAACCCCAACTTGTTCTTCATGTCCTTAAATTCTTTCTTCGACTCATGCATGACAGGAGTAAAACTTATTGATCTTGATGGCTTGACATTTTCCACAATTTCTGGGCGATCTATGTTAAGACATTTCCATTGCAGAGATCGGTTTTCAGTAAATATGGTGATTGCGGTCCTGCAATCAGCTCTATCGAAAAAGCAGAAAAATCTAATTCCAATGAAAACAGCACATTTGATAGTATCGGTGTCAACTCGGGAACGAGAATACTTTGATCCAATCCAAGTATGATATTCTGCAAGGTGAAGTACCTTGGCTTCCAATTCAGCATCACTGCTGCGGTAATGACACAAACCACGCAATATTGGGAAGTTGGACTGTTGGAGGCGATGAAACTGCTGCAACATGATCAGTGAGTTCCGAGACTGGGAATTCAGGAAGGTCTGTTCTCTGGCGAGAGAAGACGTGAAAGAATAATATGAAACCTCCTTGTTGGAATAAAAGAAGCCATCCATGGTATGTTGCAAGGCAAGTGGTTCCAACCAGTTCAGGGAGACTCGTGGTAAACTTCTTACCACTTGCAGTTAGCAACTGACACTCTGAAGCTTTATCCTCGTATAGTAGAAACCAAGGTCCTTGGTTTACTTCATGCTTAACAATGTGAGCTAGAGCTATGGAGGAAGCGGAGTGCCAAGCGTTGCAGACACGAAAGAAACTCAGAAGCTCGAATAGGCCTGCACGTTCTGCTATGAGTGAAAGAAGTTCAGGTGGGAGATCAGCCCATTCCCTATTTTGCCTTTGCCCCGTAGTGTTGGTTTTGTTTTTGTTCATCACATATAAGCCTGCTCGCTGTTAAATTTAAAGAGATAACACAATCTCATTGACAGGCCTAATTACAATCACAATATAATTTTAGCGAAGACATTTGTTTATTTCTATCCTTGTAATAAAACTACACATATGACTCATCTAAACGGGTTCGTTAGAAAGAACCTCTACAATTGCACCTCCTCAAACGGTAATAGAACGAGAACAAATAATAACTACGAATCTTGGAACCAGTTAAAGACAAAACCAAGAAACTGGATCACCAACCAAGAAACTATATTATTTGCTTAATTGCTACTTTGTTCATGTCTTCGTTTTTACTCTTTCGGTAAAAATGAGAGCAAAAGCAAAATCATTAATCAATAATTTCAAACAATTAAAACTAAAAAAAAAAAAACTTATAACAAACTATCACGGAATTTAGCTATTTCAACTTAATCGTCAATTAAAATTTGTTCAGGATTCAATCATTGTGACTTTATGGTATCTTTTATCCTTAACAGTTCAAGACTATAAAAAGCACATTCTGGTTACATGTTGAGCACCATCACCCTCACCAAAGTCGGCAATGAATCCAACTAGCTAAGAGCCACTACTATCCCTAATAACACCACCATTAACACTGAATCCATCAATATTTAGGTCTCAATTAGGTAGGATTTCAATTACCGCTCTAGTCTACTTAAACACAAAAGGCATTCATTTAAATATATGTACCGCGCCTTCCCTCCCCCCCCCCCCCCCCCCCCCCCCCCCCCCCCCCGCTCTACTAGGATTAGGGCTTGAGTTTTTTCAAGTTGTGTGGCGTCCTTTTCATGGTTGCTGCTATCGCATCCATGATTGGCAGGCTAGCGACTAAACTGTCACTTAGAGAAAGAGAAGAACTGTGGACATAGGGAATCTTAGGGTTCCTGGGAAGGAATTTTTGGCCCACAATTTCTATCTAGTGGGGTGGCTAAATACTTGCAGGGCCGTGGTGTTGGATTCATTCCGAAGTGTTATGAGATCGATGTGGAGGTTGTCGGGGACCGTAGAGGTCCAACCATGGGGTGAACGTTTTCTGTTTACATTCACTCATGAAATGGATGTTGCTCGTGTGATGAAGGGTGGTCCTTGGGGTTTTTAGTGAGCAAAGATCCTCCTGAATGATTATGCTAGCTTCTTGGACATCTCCGCCATGAAGTTGGATTTTGTTTGGATCTTGGTTACGTTGCAAGGTATTCCTCCGGGCTTGTTGACGGAACCTACTGTCTGGTTGGTTGGTGGGACTATTGGAGAGGTTCTAGAGGTAAACCGGCCGGAGATACGCAGGGGAGAGGCTCGCGTCCGGCTTGTTCTTTCCATCAACGATCTAGTTAGCCTTGATCGTAGGGTTAGGGTTTCTCTTGTTGATGTTTTAACCCTTCGTTTTAGGTATGAAAGGCTCATAGGGCGCTGCCATTCTTGTGCTATGCTGAATCATGGCTGCTAGCGCTGTCCTAAAGAGGCTGAGTCCGAGACTGACACGGTGGTGGAGGGGGGTTCACAGCGACCAGCGGGACCAATCACTCCGGCCCTTGTTTTTAGGGCAAACGTCCAGCCTTCTATTTCTTTGTTGCTTCTTTCTGCTTTCAGGGTTCCAACCTATTGAAGAAGAAGTCTGTGCAGATCCGATCGCTCCCGGATTTGGTGATGTCTTCTGGAATTGAAGGTACCTCTACTCAAGCACCGGTGGTGGGGGTGCGTCGTCCCAGAGAGGAGGATCTTCTTGAAGATGGTAAGCGCGCCAAACACAGCTTGGCTCTTGTTCCGGGCAACTTGCAGCTAGAAAACCTTGGTTTGGAGTTTCCTTCTGAATGTCTAGTCGAGGTGAAGGTGACTCAGGCTCCCATGGTCTACAAGAAGAAGGGCATGCCTCGGGGTCAGGGAAATAAAGTCAAGAAATCGCTGATGGCATCCACAGGTGGTGATTCTAAATCCACGGAGTTGGGGTCCCCTGACGGAGGAGTTGTTAGTGTGCATGGGATGCATGTTGGACCGGCTTCTTTGGAACCCATCTCCCAGTCCGGGTAGGAGTTGAAATCCTGCGTCAACTAGGGTGCGATGTGTCTTGCTTGATGATGGCGATGTACACCAGTAAGGTCTTAGGCGTCAAAGTGATCAAGGAAGTGTCTCATTCTAGAACGCGTAGGGTTTCTTAGTCTTTCAGTTTTTTGCTTTGTGGTTAATAGGTTTTTTTTTGGAACTTTAGTTTTTTGGATTCCTTTTGGTTTTTAGCTTCTCTAATGAGCTTGCATTGTAACATGAGGGGTGTTTGTACCCTTCATGCTTGACCGAGCGTAGTCGTCATGATTTCAATCAATGGATTAGTTTTTTGTTACCCTCAAAAACAGAAAAACAAAAAAAATCTTATTTTTATATGATAGTGATAAATGAGATTCATATTTCGCAAATGGTTAAATAAATTAAAGGGGAAATGATCATTTACCCAATATTTGAGTTAATTAACCCCACTTGCCCAAATACTCTAAGATATTACTCACTTACCCAAACACTCTAAGAGATTATTTTCCCTAATACCCATTAATTATTTTTTATTCTTTTTTATTTATTTTTAGGACTTTTTGCCCTTTCCTTCTTTCTCACTTAGAGAGAGAAGTCATCGGAGACCTTGCCGGACTCCGGTGACCAGTGGCTGGCCGCCGACTCCGATGACGGACTATGGCGACCGATCACCGGAATCCTGAATCCAGCTACCGGACTAGTGACCGGATTCTGGCGTTTGAATTCATTGCCCCTTAATAATACCCAGTAATCATATTATTGCCCCTCAATAACCGTATGATTGCCCCCAATAATCGTATTATTACCCTAATAATCATATTATTTCCTCCTGATAATCGTATCATTGCCTCCTAATAATCATATTATTGCCCCAATAATCATATTATTCCCCTCTAATAATCATATTTTTTCCCTCAAGTGAAATGCATAAACTCCCAAAACCAAAATGAATACAGTACAGACACAATTGATCAATTTATATGATCAATTGTACAAGTTCACTTTTTTTTTTTCCTTCCCTATTCTCGGAACTCAAAAAAATAAAAAAGTGCTATGGGCACCTAGAAATTGTTGTGGGCACCCTTTGGAGTGTGAGGCTAGTGCCGGAGTGGTCTAGGAGGTTGTGTAAGGGGATCGGAGTCCAGATACAGTGACAAGACCCGTCCCGAATTTCACCATGAAATTCCATGTGGCCCTGCGATGTCCACTTTTCGAGAAAGTTCAACCGAACTTTCCCCAAAAATGGACAACCTTAACCTGCAAAGAATTCAAACCACACTTCTAAGCATGCCGTCCTTATACTCCTGGAGCCATCCTGCTCCCCAAATACCAACAACTCCATTTCCACAATAAACAATTCGTATAGGTTATCAAAACAATTCTAAAACAAATGAAAAGAGCATAAAGGATCGATAGATCCTACAATGCAGAAGCAATGACAACTATGTCTCATCTCCATGTACGCCCGACCTCGACTAATCTCGCCTGCAAACTGGGCATTAGAAACCAAAAGGCTCAGGGGAAAGTAATTTAAAACACGTTAAAGTGAGTGGACAAAAATAAATGTTTCACAAATATTTGAAGTAAAAATAAATTATACTTTTCCCTCAAGTATTTCTTTTAAAGTCTCATGCATGCAATTTTTATAAAATAATCGTTCGAACTAATTTATACAACACTTTTGCAATTTATTTAATAAAGCTCGAAACTCCAACAAAATGTGTCAGCCTCGCTGACTAATAAATAATCAAACTAGCCATGCCAGCCAAAAATATCAAAATATAATATGGGGAAGATAATTTGCCATTTAAGAGAGCCCCCCCCAAGCTCGGGTGGTAGCCTTCCAGGCTAAATTACTCCCATACTCCCGTTATATACCCACACACCACTAAGTGTAGCGATTATGATACTGGGCTTTAAGATTACCGTCACAAAGACTGGTAACCAGCCCCCCCAGCTAGGTTACCCTCACCAGATGGCCATTGTGGCTCGCAAGGGTGAACAAGCTTTGGTGATCCAATCACCTCTCTACAAAGGCGAACTCAATGCTAGCATGATAAAAATCACCCAAAGTATGACATAAGAAATCCGAAAACCAATAAATCCATAAACCTTCCAAAAATTCTTCCATGAAATAAAATATATTCCAATGACGTGGCCCCGCACGTCCAAATATTCTCGAATTCATGACCAAGTCAGCGAGAATAATAAGTATAAATAATTTCCTCGAAAATCTCATCTCTGATAATATTCCAGAATCTCAAAATCGACGAATAAAATATAATATTGAATTACGGAAATCATCTCGGAAAACAATTCGTCGAAAATCACATAAACCACATTTTCAAATAATAATCATACATCGGAGATAAATATCAAAAGCTCAATATCTAAGAAATAGTATCACAAATCTATTTCTCAAATCATAATCGAGATAAATCATAATTAATCTCTGAAATCAATTCATATTCTCAAAAACAAATCATAAATCCAAATTCAAGCATAATAAATTCATAACCGAAATTCATATGGAAAAACCAATACCAAAATTATAATCCAAAACAAAATATTATTCTCGCTCAATAACACGATAATTAAATAAATCAATAATTTCAAAATAAATGCATGCATAATTATTTAAAACAAAAGTCCACTCACAGTACGATTTAAGCAATCACTCATACGAATTTCCTCGTCGTGTAGTAACTCAGTACGTCGTCCTGTATAATTTTGATCCGTAAACAACCAAGCACATGATAAAAATTATATTTACGATAAATAGAAACCGAATTTCTAAACGTCTTGACTAAACCCAAAGCCTTCAATTCTTATCGGATTCCATCCAAACTTCACCAATAAATTTTATTCCTCGATTTAAAATTTTTATAACGAATTCGAGAGAAATCCGACGATCGGATTCTCGTAGATCGTAAATCGAAACCCTAAACTTTGATAATTCATAATTGATTCCAAACTTCTCCGATTTTCACAAAACTTCATGTACAAGCTATACAACAATTATATGATTTAATGGGCTAAAAACTGGAATTTTATACCGTCCCACGCGCCACCCCCCGCCGCCTACAGTGGCAGCGCGGCGCCACGGCCACCACCTCCGATTGCCTTCAAATTTTTACAGCAGCATCATCTTAACTATATGAAAAAATTTCTCAACTGTGGCAAAATGAGAAAATACCTCTAAGTGGCCGAACAATTAAGGAATCCGAAGTATAGGGAAATTTTCCAATTATGCTTTCTTCCTCCACACTGCAAAGCATTGCAAGAGGTTTGGAGGGCATGAAGAGTGGTTCAAGGCGCTTCTAATGGACCTGGTTTTGTGACTGGAGGTGGCCGAAAATAGACGTTAACCAAATCTGCTACAGTAAAGTTACGGGTTTGATTCCTCTCTTTCTTGGCCAAATCGTCGGAAGCCGTCACCGCAGGCGTCTAAGGTAGGAAGAGACGAGTCTGTGAAGGCTAGTATCTCGCCAGTTGGTGGCCTGGAGGTGGAGATATGGAGAGTTGCAGAAGAGAAAAGATAGCACGGGGAAGGAGAGAGAAGAAAAAAAAAATTACCGTGCAACGGTAAAAATTTAAATTTATACCATTTACTCCAAACAGTAACTTTACTATTTTGCTTATAACTTTCACATACGAACTCCGATTTTTATGAACCAAGTATGCACATGCTCGGTTTAATGTCCTTTACCACTTTCATGAAGAAAGTTTTCTCGAATTTTGACCCGAACAAAAATTCATCTTTGAGGGCCCCATAAACGGTCAAAACTGAATCGAAAGTCAAAATAACTTTCGTTTACCGTCCGAAAGACCCGTAAGTCAATAAATTTAAGTTCGGGTCGTAACATGCAGTGGCTTCGATTTTGGGGCTGGCTTAGAGGACCATAATGGTTGAGATCGTCTCTGATGGCGGACATCCAAGTCGAGAGTATCGACGTCGAAGCCGGCGTCGAAGTAGTGATTGAAGACGTGGCCGAGGGCGTCGACGTGGGTCCCGGTTTGGGTGGGGAGCTTCATCTCGGAGTTGTTAGCAATGGAGTCGTTCTTCATGCTGTTGGGGAGCCAAATTAGCTGGCCGACGCCGTCAACGGAGTCAAACGCCGGTTTCTGCTGTAGCGGTGGTTGATGTCAAAGATTCGGCCGTTTCCGTGGACTTCGCGGTAAGGGGGGATCAGGTTGGTGGTGGTGGCGCCGGAGGAGACGTTGACGGGGGTGGTGCCCGGAATGGAAGGGGAGGCTGTGGTGGCGTGGGTGAGGGTGGCCTGAAGGGAGAAGAGGAGAAAGAGAAGGATTGGATCTCACCATGACTGAGGGGAGTCGAGAGAGATAGAGAGAGAGTATGAGGGTAATACTGTCACTATATGTTAGTTATAAAATTCTTAGTGGAGCAAGTGAGTAATTTTCAGACTAAAATTGGGCAAGTGGTCACGATCCCTAAATTAAATACTTTTATATAACATGACGTATAGAACTTGAAAAATACATGCGATGACCTTAATATTGTAGCTTTTCACTTTCACGATTGTCTACAAAATACAAACAAAAACATCTATTCGATTATTTCTTAAACCGGAATTTCTCATCAAATCAAGTATTCTCATACTTTCCCTTCAAATCGATGGATCTAATACAAGATTTTTCTTTTTTTGAGAAAAAATTGGCTACGTGAATGATGAATTTGTATTCCATCAGAGATGAATTTGTACTCTCCATACATATTGTAGACGTGCACATGCCCCTTGTATCCAATATAGGGAATCACATCATTGTTTGCTGGAGTCTTTTTCTCGTAGAAGAATTTTTTCCTCATCCTTAAATTTGTCTTCCCTATAATCATCGACTTTGATCTCCATTTTTTATTGCTATAGATTTGGAGATTCATTGATGTAGCTTATAGTAAGCAAGTTTGATAAGAACCAGTTCTTCATGCAATCTGGGATTGTAAGATTAGTGAGCAAAGGTTGGAACTTGGAAGCAGTCTTCATGGAACAAATTTGGGAAGATGTCAAGACACATATGCACACCTACAGTACCAACGACGTTTTGTTCCGACCGAGTGAAGCAAGGTTGCTCATGGCCTTGTGAAATCCATTTTGTTTGAAAATGCAAGTGCATTGTTTAGAAAATGGGCCAGAATTGCTTGTGAAGTCAATTCAAACCAATTTACTTGATTGTAACATCTTCTCGTTAACGGTTGGTTACATATTCAAATATAAAAAATTGCGTTGTAGAAGTACTTCCCCATGCAAAGAACAGTTATATACAAACAAATTGCAGGGAATGACGGGCGATCTGCTCCCGCTATTGTGGAAGTTACAATAGAAAAGCAAGCAGTGGAGCATCCACTCCCAGTATTGAATCTGGCAGACAGCTCCTCCATGGTGTCGGTTCCTCCTGGCTTTTCTCATCTACATCCAATGCAGGCCCAATTGGACTCAAATGATACTTGCTCTCTGGAAATCTCTAGTGCCAAAATGGCATCGGGGCATGAAATGGGCTCTGCAACTTAGGGCAGAATATGCTTGAAGAGGGGTAGTTTACACCAGTTATTTCTAAGAAGTCAAAGAAACTTGCTGTTAAAACCAAGGCTAAGCAAAAAAAAGGTGCAACTAACCACAGTACAAAGATGACACTCTTGCAGAAGGGTGCAAAACACAAGTTCTTTTAATGAAAGTACTATTATGGAATGCCCGTGGTGTAGCTAATGTGGACACACAACGGGCCTTAAGAAATATGGTACGAGCTCACAAACCTTTACTTGTCTATATCTTTGAACCTTTTGTTTTAGTCAATTCAATTCAGGTTGCTTTCTGGCGGTCATTAGGCCTTCGCTTTGTAACTACTAATGACAGGGGAGCTTTAGACCCCAACCTTTAGGTTTTTTGTCATGAGGCACTGAGTCTGCATGTCTTGTCAGTGTCCGCCCAACAAGTTACTGTTTCCTGCAGTTTTAAGGGTGTCCACAACATTTATACCAGTGTCTATGCCAAAACATCCGTTATGGAAAGACGCCAACTTTGGTCGGAACTAGTTGGGATCAGATCTGGCTTTGTTCACGGGCATTGGGTGGTCTTCTGTGACTTTAACTGTGTTTTTGGTGCTCATGAAAAACGGGGTGGCAACATACCAAGTGCAAGATCCTGCCAAGATTTTCAACAAATGTGTACTTCCTGCGAGTTGATTGACATACCTACTAAAGGTTTATCTTATACTTGGACAAACAAATGTATTGAGGTCTGTTTGGATCGAGCTCTTGAAAATATGTAATGGTTTAATTCTTGGATGGTGATGGAGTGTTGTACCCTCACGAAGGCAACATCCGATCATTGCCCGATTCTATTGGCTTGCTCAAAGCTTGGCAGAGTCTCTAAAGCTCCTTTCATGTTCCGAAGTTTCTGGCTACAAGTACCAAATTTTCTCTCTTTAGTTAGGGATTTCTGGGCGATGTTGCAATTCTTTGGATGCCCTCAGTTTGTGCTGGCATCCAAGCTTAGAGCCCTAAAGATCATGCTGAAGTCTTGGAGCAGAGATGTTATTGGTGATGTTCGTTTAAGGGTCAATGACTCAAAAAAAAGTTTAGATGAGGTACAGGATGAGATTTCAAGATTGGGTCCTTCAGATGATGGATTCTCAAGAGAAGACTTGGCTCACTCAAGGTTTCTTTCTGACCTTGAGTTTCAAGCGGCTTTTATTAAAGATCAATCTAGAATTCGGTGGTTAAAGGATGGAGATAGGAACACGTCTTTTCTCCATAACATGGTTAAGCTGCGTCGTCTACACAAATTCATTACTTCCCTGAGAGTAAATCAGGAGCTTCTCACTGATTCAGTTGTAATTGATGCTCATGTGGTGCAACAATTTGAAACTTCTTTCACCAAGGACCCTAACATAGTAAGCATGGGATTAGTGGAGCGAGTTATTCCTAATTTGGTTACTGATGCTGAAAATGAAGTCTTGCTCATGGTTCCTACCAGTCAAGAGATTTTTGATACGGTTAGAGGGATGGATGGTTTCAGTGCTCCGGGGCTTGATGGTTTTACTGGTACATTCTTTATTTTTTGCTGGTCGGTAGTGGAGCCTGACGTGATATCGACAGTGCGAGCTTTATTTGAAAATGGTTTTATAATGCCGCATTTTAACTCTAACGTTGTCATTCTCATCCGAAAACTCGAGGTGGCGGAGATCATCTCTAATTACAGGCCTATTGCTCTGGCCAATTTTGTGTTTAAGATAATCACAAAGATGCTGACGGATCGTTTAGGTTGTATTGCTTCAAGGATAATTTCCCCAAGCCAGAGTACTTTCATTAAAGGTCGGAACATTGTTGACCCCATTTCACAAACATCAGAGTGTGTGAATCTCTTGGATACAAACTGCAAATATGGTAATGTAGCGATTAAATTCGATATCCGAAAAGCATTCGATACTTTAGATTGGAGCCTTTTGTTGAGAGTTCTGAGTGCTTTTGGCTTCAATGCTGCTTTTCTTGGGTGCGTTCATAATATTTTAAACTCAGCTTTTCTTTCCTTAAATGTGATTGGCAAGGGCTGTGGCTTTTTTACTTGTACTAGGGGTGTTCGTCAGGGTGATCCTCTTTCACCACTGCTCTTTTGCTTGGCGAAAGAGGTCCTGAGTAGGGGCATTACTTCTCTGGTGGATCGAAATAAGATCAAGAGGATTGCAGACCCAATGGGCATTACCCCTCCTTCTCGTGTTCTTTCCGCGGACGATGTTTGGTATTTTTACAAGGTCGTGCAAGACACCTCCGAAATCCAATGGCCTTTATGGAAGAGTATGCCATGAATTCTGGGCAAGCAGTGAACAAGTCGAAGTTCAACCTTTTTCTTGGAAAGTCTGTGGTCCCAAGACAGATTCGCATAAAAAACATCTTGGGAATTAATATTGGTAGTTTTCCTTTTACCTACCTTGGGGTCCCAATTTTTATTGGCAGAGCAAGAAGTGAGTATTTTCTCCCCATTACTGATAAGATTAGGTGTGAGTTTAGTACTTGGAAGGGTAAACAGTTATCATGTGTCGGTCGGTTCCAGCTTATTGCTTCAGTTATTCAAGGTAACCTCATCTACAGTTTCCAGATTTATAATTGGCCAAGAGAGCTTCTCTCGAAAATCCAGCGCTGGACTCGGAATTTTTTCTAGAATGGGAACCCTCTGAAGGATGGTTCTGCTCTGGTGGCCTGGAAAACATGTTGCACCCCCAAGCTGCAAGGCGGGCTAGGCTTAAAAAATTTGCTCACACTTAACAAATCTTTATTACTAAAGCGTTGTTGGGAGGAGGTTAAGGGTCTGTTGCCTTCTGCTACTTTGCTTCATGATAGATTTTTAATTGAGGGGCTGCATTGTGTCAACTCCTATAAGAAATCCTCAATTTGGCTTGGCCTAAAAAAGCTTTGGCCTATCGTACTGGAGAATATACAGTGGGTTATTGGTGATGGAAAATTAGTTCGTTTTTGAAAGAATAAATGGGCGGGTAAGGAGCTTGTGAAGTCTGCAGATTATGATCAACAATATCACCCGTTCCTTAATGACTTGGTTTGTGACTACATTGATAATAGAGAATGGAAAATACCTTGGAGTTTCCGTAAAGCTCTCCCTGCAGCTGCTGACGCCATTCAAAGAGTTTCACTTCCAGTTGTTGACATTTGTGACGCTCTAGTCTGGGCGTCTGAAAGCTAGGGAGCCCCCAACGCTGCGACAGCATATCAGTTTCTCTCCGCGCAATAGCATGTACTACCGTGGTGTAGACGAATTTGGCATTGCTCGATTTAGTTGCGCAAGAGCCTGGTTGTCTGGAAAATATGGCTGCAAAGGATTTCAACTGAGGATTTTTGCAACGGCACGGCAGATCGCTCTGCTCACGGTGTTACCTGTGCTGGAATGCAACTGAAACAGCTCGGCACGTCTTCTGGAGCTGTGCAGCCTCTGCTAGAATTTGGAGCTGGCCTTTTCCTTTATTCAAGATGCAATTGACGCCAACGTTTGGGGTTAGTGATATGCTCAATGATAATTTATTTACTACCTTGTCCACTTCCTCTAAGATTCTTTGGTCCATTTCGGTGTGCAATATCCTATGGTGTGTGTGGAATGAGCGAAATACATTGAAGCATGTGGGAGGGGCCTTTGACTTTTTCATATTGAAGCACAACGTCATTCTGTCAATTAAGGAGTCAGCAAGTTTAGTCTTTGTTACTTCATCCAACAAGCAGTCAGTGCCTATATTTAGTCTCCTAGGTCTCGCTCAATTAAGGCATGGGGCTCCAAAGGTTGTCCAGGTAATTTGGAGTCCCCCCCTCCCCCCCCCGAGTGATTGGGTAAAGGTTAATATAGATGGATCTTTCCATGATAGTCTTCATGCAGGATATGGAGGTATCTTTCGTAGTAGTGAGTCCTCATTTTTGGGGGCATTTGCTAAAAGAGTTGACGTATCTTGTGCGTTGGATGCAGAGGTGCTGGCGGTGATTGACGTAGTACGTATTGCGAAATCAAATGGGTGGATGTCCTTGTGGATTGAAGAAGTTGACTCTTTGATTTTGCTTAAATACTTCAATGAACCAAATAGCGTCCCTTGGAGGCTTCGCACATAGTGGAAAACATGTTTGCATACAGCAGGTCAAATGAACGTGCACATTTCTCATATCTTTCGTGAGGGGAACTCGGTGGCTGACAAGTTTGAGAACTATGGTGCCTTGCATGATGTTTTTGCTTGGTGGGATGAGATACCCCAGTTTCTGCACTCTTCCTTTGGACATGATTTTTCTGCACGTCCATCTTATAGGTTTTCTTAAGCAAAGTTTGCATTTGTTTGGTATGTCATGTATTACATTTGCAAGGATCTTTCTAGAATGTTCCTGCTTTATGAGCTCTTACTTGTACTTTTTTGGGGTTGGCTTTGGTAGCAATAGCATCCTCCATCCCTTGTACTGCTCTTGGTTTATCAATAAATTTCCGAGAGAGGATGATGAGTTAGTCCTCCTCTCGTTTTCATAAAAAAAAAAAGAAAAAAAAAATCTACCTAGGGATGGCAAAAATCACCATCGGATAGAGTACCCATCAGGTATTCAACCCTAACGGAGAGAAATTCGGGTGAAATCGGGTAATGGGGATGGGGATCCCTAGTATTCGAATTCTGAAATCGGGTACGGGGGTGGGATGAAATTTTGACCCATACCCACCCAATAAGAATTATCTTAATATATATATATATATATTATTTATTTTATATTTTTTTGATATTATTTGTAAATAAATATTTATGTAAACTTCATCTTTTTGTCAATATTTAAATTCTGTTAATAAATATGTTAAAAAATGAAGTTTCTTTTAATAAAATATCTCAACATGTCAATTTTCCTTCATTGAAATAAGAAATTTATTTTATTTTGATGTTTGATTTTAACTTCATATTTTACAATCCATAATTATTTGTATGAATTTTTATATAATAAACTAGTAATATCGTTAACGGGGATTAGGGCGGGTACAAGGACCTAATCCCCCATGGGGACGGGGAATCCCCAGTATCATATTATGAGAATTGGGACGGGTAAGGTGATAAGGAATGAAGTCGGATATGAGGATGGTAATTTAATCCCCTTACCCTACCCTCCCCAATGCCATTCCTAATTCTAACTTACAATTTTTAGAGTTTATGTATGGCTGCGATGCTTTGGGGTTTTAAAGGGTTTAGCTAAGTCCAAGACTCAAAGCCCACAATTTCAATGAAAACAAAAATCAAAAGCCCACTTAATTATGTCACCCATATATGGGAGCTTCAGCTAGTAGCTTGTATATATTTATACTTAAATCAGTTTTTTGTTTTGTTTTTTTCCCCGGTACAATCGAGGCAAGAAGCCTAAACAAGAAAAGACAAACTAGTCAAGATGGATGGCTTTCACGTATCCACTTAAATCAGTTAATCCAAGCAAAACCCCTCCACACTCATCATTTCTTTCCTCACAGATCACACTCGGCTATCCCCTTTTGTTATAACATAATTTGATGCCGTATTTTACATTGTTACTCAACTTGGTAAAGGATATCATTACAATGTTTAGATGAGGTGTGGATTTTATGAACTTCAACTTATGTAAGTTGCAGGATATGAATTCAGCTTCTAATATTTTAGTCATATATACTAGCGACGTGTGAAATATGTTTTTTTTTTAAATAATTAAAAAAATGATATATTATCATAAAATGTGATCTATAGAAATTAATCAACAAACGAGTAATTGTATTTTAACCATAATTCATCTTGTTTCGAGCGTTTTTACAATTAATTATAAAATACATACATGCACATCTAACGGTTGATTTATCAAACTTTAAAAATAAGTATTTACATACTTTTTATTCAAAATGATCGATCCAATACAAGCTTTTTTCTTCTTCCGTTCTTCTTTCTTTGTGGGTTACACAAAAGAATTGGCTCCATGAATGATGATGATCGATGATCCATTTTTATTCCATTGAGAGATTCATTTCTATTGTCCAGACATATTGTAAACGTGCCCGCACCCCACGTACTTGATGTAGGGAACCACATCATCGTTTGCCATAGTCGTTTTCTCCTACTTAATTTTATTTTCTCATCCATAAACTCATCCATCTGTCATCATCAACTTTGATCCCCATTTTTTATTGCTATTGATTTGGAAATTCATTGCTAATTTGATGTAGCCTATGATTCATAATGTCTGCTCCTCTGACTCCATTATATATAATTAATAGCAAGATTATTAAACAAAGAAAGGTTGAACATAATGATATATTATCTTGGAGGAAGGAAGAGTGTTTGTAGCTACTGAGCCCGTAAGAGCTGTCCATGTTACTAATTGTTTGTTGATGCATTGCAACAACAAAATCCGAAACAGAAAAAGTCAAACAATTTTCTCTCTTTTAAAGAAAAAAAATTTATAAATATAATTTTACAGTTTGAATTCAATGTAAAACAGTTCAATATAGTATAAATCAACATGCGATTTATATTATATAGACCAGTCTACTATTAACTCTCGTATTACATGAACATGGTTTACCATTGTATATATTAAGGATATTCTACATCAATTTCTCGATCATTAATATGTTTTATGAGAAGCCTTTGTGAACAAAAAGCAGTAAGAATTTGTATTTCATACCCTTAATGGATAGGACAGAGGTCTTCTAAACCTTTGGTATAGGTTCAAATCCTATTGGACGCAGTTTATTTCCATATCATATATATATATATATATATATTTTCTATTTCTATGTCACGAAAGATATGATATTTTGAATAACTTGAATAAGAGGCGCTCTTATTACATATTAATTATTTCTTTAATATATATTAAAGAAATAATTAATATGTAATTTCTACAATTTCTTATAGAAATTCAAATTCTATATCAAATTATATAAATGAAATTGTAAATTAATGTAGAAGTATATTAATAGTAAAATAGATACTATTTTTATTATTATTATAGAATATATAGAATAAAAGATAGATAACTATATATAATAAATATAGAGTTCAAAGATTTTCGTTTTTATCTTTATATTAAGGATAACTTCTTATAAATTAATAAATTTGAAAGGACTATATACAATCCTCTTTTATATCATTGTTTTTCTGCTTTCATATTTCTGCTACGACTTATGAAAGTTTTGGATTATCTGGACTACACTACAGAGGTTATAAAAACTTTCCCTGAACCATTGTATTTTCCCTCTTATTTCTCTAGACTTTTTGGGTTTCTTGTAAGGTGAAGCTAGTGACTTTTTAAATTATCCCAACTTGGTTAACGAACACATGCTTTCAGTAAACTAATAATTTAGTTGGGACATAGAGACACTACGTCAACCATCATCTATATTATATCCATAACCACTTGCCAAAAAAGATCATTTATTAATTTTATTTGGGTAAAATAAGTAAAAGATGGATGATTACATAAATGAGATCACAATAGTTCTACCTTCTACTCAACTTTTCAAATGAGACATTTAACCAACAAAAAAAAATATTCAAATGAGATATTATTCTAACTTATTGATACAAAAAGAAAATTACAGGAAAAAGTATGAATCATGATTTAACATAAGAGTGACTATGAGAGACAAGAATATTAGACAATTTTGAATTAGGCGGTTTGACCACCGAATTGGTCGATCAAACCAATGATATTAATAAAGACAATTCAACAAAAGTTGGAATACAATTAGAACTCCGGACCAAATGTAGAGGTATTTATAATATGTGTGTTTATTCATTTGCTTTATGTGGCTACTTCATATTGTCTAGGTAGCTTTTATTCATATATCCTAAATTATTATTTGCACCTCCACTAAATTTTTTTCTCAGAATTTTCCAATTTTATCCCTCATTGGTATTTCTCTCTACACCTCCTTTCTTTTCAATTTGCACTAACCCTTTCTACCTTCATAAGCCAGTGTGAAACTACTGCCATCAAGACCAGATCGCATGGCCCTTATTACCTTTAATCCTCTATCATGGCTGCTAAGAAGAAACTAGTTCCCTTTCTTTCTATTGGAAAAAAAAAAAAAAAAAAAAAAACAGGAAAAGAAGAAACTGGTTTTGTACTCTGTGTTCGAAATGAAAATGTTTGATTGAAACATGATGGGACCAACTGAAAATTTAACTAGAGAATTAGAGATGATGATAAGTTAGTTAGTCCTCTAGAGATGACTGGTGCATTTAATTAATTGGTCTTTTACAACTTACTCAAAAATGAAATTGGGTAGCTAGTGTGTGAAATGAAGACCACCATGCCAATTGCCAACATGTCTCTACCTCCTCAACTCATTACCACGTTGTTCCTCCATCATTCCCGACTCCCTTGTTCTTCTTAACTTCCTAAAAACTTTCAACCATTTTCATCTATCTACTCCATTGCTCCTATCTTTCATTCTTGTCCTCATTGGTCTTTTTTTTTTCCTTAAGGGCAAAATAAAATTTAAAAAAATTACTAAAAAATAAGGAGGTCAACGTACCAATCTAAGATGTGTGAATAAAAACTCTCCTTAATATGCTAAAAATTGAATCGAAAAAAGAAATTCAAAAGCTAATATATACATTTTATGCGTATTATATCTTCTTCAAACATAGAGAGAAAGGACGTGGCTCATAAAATTGTTCGTTTCACTGTTTGTAGGAAATCTATTTTCCTTTAATTAGAAGAAGAATATGGCCTGTAAACCCAAGTTTACAAGACCTTTGTACCCATCCACGTGGTCAAATACCTCTCCCGGTACATTTTTCTTCTTCATATGATAATATAAGCCTGTAATATAAGTGTGAGAGATCAGCTTCCCGACCAGATTAGTTTTCAAGCCTCTTTCCTAAAGAGAAAATAGATAAATTAAAATTTACACAAGCTACCTAACTAACAAAGCGTGATCCATGGCTTTTTTAAGCTTATGGAAGTTGGGGAAGATGCATGTAGACACACATGAAGCTATATTCACTTGAACTATATACTTAGAATCTAATCACCTAACAATACCTTATACAATGTACGTTCTATCCTTGGTTTTAATCATAACTATCATTGATCCCACATTCATTGTACATGGGTATTCTTCTTTGTCTCAATCCATAGACTTGGGTAAACATAGTGAATGTGAATTTATTCCAACCCTAAAGAGAACAAAGCATTGTACAAACCTCACTAACTTTTGCTGTTTTACTAGTGTGAATAGCAACATATTTTAACTTATCTGTTTTGCTACACATTAATGACTTTGAATTAGTAGAAACAATTTTTAAGTAGGGATTATTCTCTTCAAGATCATCATTGACCAAAACACATGCCCTACATTATCGACCTAAGTTTTAGAGAACAACATACCTAAATATCATTAAGTATATGCATTTGCCGACCAAGGATATAGAAAAATAGAGGTGTCCCGTTAGCTCATAATCTTAACAATTTGTTGAATATAATATAGTTTTTTAGGGTTGACAAGAGGAAGAAGCTCTCAAATAAATATATATGTACCTTTGTTATTAAAGAATATTAATTCATAAGAATCGATTGAATCATGGTTGTGCTGCCCTAATACGTAATTTTGTTTGGGATTCGATATCGACTCTCCTATGTCTTCCCGGTTTGTATAGGTGTTGCAAGTTTCTTTGTCTAAGTGGCAGGAATATAGGTCTTTCTTTCTTTACTTCTTCTGTTCCGAGTTACCTTCGAATTCGAGGTTGAGGCAAGTTTTGGTTCGGGGGATCCTAGTTCTTCTACTATGAGGCATAATAATTGTGTGGTTGCCTATCGAGAAGTAAAAACAAGCCAAACTCAAAGTTTTGACTCTTCATATCTTACTTCTTCTTTTTTTCATTTCAACTTTTGGCCAGGTCTACCAATCATCATAATAAGAAGACAGGGGATAATGTTGTTGCCCATGTTAATAGCCATTCGAGACGTCGCATTAAGATTTAGATCACGAGTTCATTTATCTGTTTTTAATGATTCAATACTCTGTTTTTTTGTTTGTGTTACTTTAAGAGATATGACTCAATTTCTCGATAAGTTTATCACTATTGTTAGATAAAACAAAAAATAGCAAATGACATATAGGATGATAATTTTTCTGGAGTTTGCTATTATCATAGATAAGCGTGACAGATTTGATAACGAGTGACATATAGGATGATGATTTTTCAAACAAAGAACAAAATTGTTGACGCAAGACAATTAAAAGAATATTAGATTGAAAAGAGATTCCATTTCTTAATCAAGACTCAAATTCTCGATATTGTTGGAGAAAACAAAAATAACAAACGACATATGAGATTTGAGAATTTTTCAAACGAAGAACAAGACTGTTGACAGAAGAGAGATGATATTGGGAAGATAGAGCCCCCCATTTTCCTCTTGGTGATGGTTTTGGATTTACTACTGTAGGAACACACACAAAAATTCAAATAATTCAATCCCACTAAAAGGGATTGACCATTATGGCCGCTAGACGCCAAAACCTGTTCCTAACTGTTGACCTAATGAACCAAATGCCAAAACCCCCGATGTGGGCCGCATGTTCCCACATAAATCCAACTCCCCGCTAAAATCCAAAACACCCGAAGATTACCCTTTCCAATTAATACGACCCTAGACTCCTTAAATACAAATACATAGTTTTTTTTCTTTTCTTTTTTTAATATTACATTTGCGAATTTGGAACCTCATTCAGACTATCCTGTCATTGTGTAGTATGAAAAACCAAATACTAATCTAAACCCACCAAGACACGTAGCCTGGTGGTCGCACTAAAAATTTCTTCATCAAATATAATATATCATTGGACTATCTTGGTCTCAATAAAAATTCAAAGTCTAAAGAAAAAAAAAAATAAGAAAACCAAAAAATTTCAAAAAGAAAGAATAAAAGGTGGGAAAGTGTAGGGCACACGGCATTGCGTTTGGTACAGTTTGTTTGAGTGGGTTGTGTGGCACATGCTTGGCCACCTCTCAAATACGACAAGGAATGCATTCATAAAGCACTAAATATTATTCTTGCTTTTTAGTAAATTTAATTTTATTATGCAAGGATTTTGGACTGTTGTGTAACTTCTTGGTCCTCAAGAACAAAAGCATTAATATTATCGGGGAGGGATTTGGGGGAATCAGTTGGGTGTGAATGCTCACACCGTCTGCTAGCTCGGAGGCTTTCCCTGAGTTTCCCGGTGTTTGTTAATGAGGGCGTCATTGTACGCGGCCAGTTGGCGGTTTACTATTTATAACTCTAGGGTGGTGTCACTCAAGAACAAGTTTTGTTTTGTGATCAATTTGTTGTTGATATGCTCAGAGTTTGTTACATGTCTTGTATGATAAATAAGATATGGTTCCCTCTTATCTTTTTCTTTTGGATGAGGTATGAGGGATTGAGGGTAGACTGGGAAAGGAATCGTTGATTTGTTGAAATGATGCTTAACTTGAATTCTTCGTTATTACTTCAATTACACTACGGTAGTTGAGTCTTGGTGTCGAGCTAGTCCTTGGTCCTAATTTTAGTATTATACTATTATTAGCACTACAAATATCATGTCAAGATCTAACAAATGTTATAATCAAGAAAAGATCTAGCAAATGTTGCAACCGTCCGCAAGCAAGCGAGAATAAACCGAAAGTTTATGTAATACAAATTAGATTATAAATCTATGAAAAAAGGTACAATCACTTTTGTCAACTTCATTATTAAAGTAAATGCCGTAAATTGTTCGAAATTATTGATTAATGATTTCACAAACATCATTACATTAACTTTCAGAGAAAGTAATTAATGGAGAAGCATCTTTCGGTAAAAAGAGCACAAGTATTTTCCACGCACAAAATTATGATATCCTCAGAATCTTAGTATACAATAAAAAAAAAACCAACGGCAGAAAGACCACTCCTGGTTTAAGAAAAAAAAAAATCAATGTTCTTCTCTCCACAGTGTACCCATCACTTCACTTCCCTCTTTTTGTCCATTAAGTTTTCCCCTGCGCCCCGCTGTCTAGGACCCTCCGATCAGAACCCGAATCCAACGGTCGAGATCTCCAGAGCTGTCCCGCATCAAATGTCAACCGAGGAATATCTAATCAATCACACCCCATAAAAAGCCTACCGCGGGAGACACGTGGCTGGCTCGCACGGCTTAAATGGCCATCACGGGGAGCTTCGGCTGGGCCCCGCGATCGAGTTCATCGTATCAAAACGTGACCCATTTTAGATCGCCACGTGTCAGTTGCCCACAAATGGAGGACCGAGAGCAGGCTTCCAGATAATACGACAAAACTCAAAGCCCACGTTAGAAATTAAATTTCGGTTATTTTTCTTCCACCTTATCTTTTTGGGCCGCAGGGCTCTGACAAAAGACACGTCGTCACGCGTTTCCTTTTCCGCTACGGGACAAAAGATGTGTCGTCGTCAATGGTAGGCTCGTGAATAGAGGGCCGTTAGAGGGGCACGTTGGTACTTTCGGTCCAGGGGATTTGGCAAAAAGAGTCGAGACGGAGCCTTTTGTCGATACGTGCCTTGGCGTCGGCCGCACGCAGAAAACTCTTGTCCCTCCCTCTTTTTCTTAATTTCTCTCTTCTTGTTTTTTTTTTTCTTTTTTCTTTTGAGAAATTAATGAGAGATGGATTTTGTGCCACTTTTGAGAATTTTTTTTTCTGAATAATAATGGTAAATATTTAATTCTCTTGGATTTTTTCACCCGCCACTTTTGTGTAAAAAAATGATTATGTTGAAAGTAATTGGTGGTCTAGTTTGACTTGTGTGAGGGTGCATTGGAGAAGGTCGGTAACAATGCAATGCACTAGGAGGAGGCACTCTGTCGTTATTTTGTATTTTATTAGCAAATAGCAATTTGCATCCACAACTCACAATGAGATGCTTTGTTAATTACACTTAGATCTCCATGATTTTTGTTAACATACTGTTTACAATTTAGTGATTCACCAACTAACAGAAGGAAAAAAATGAGAGACATTGTTAGAAGCAATTTATCAATAACTAATTAGGTGTGCCAATTAATGTGACATAGGAGAAAACTATGTCTAGTGAGGAATTCAACATGAGAGACGTAATGCCATTATAAAAAAAAAAAAAATCAGGTGGCAGAAGCACTCACAACCCCCACATTCTTGGAAATAACTGGCGGCCAATGACAGCAGCTACGTAACAGCAAAACATTGTTAAAAGTATTTCACCATAACAATTCTCAATAAATCAGAAATGTCGAACCTCATGATCAACGGCAACAAAAAAATATTCAACCAAAAAAATCTCAAATAACCTTATAGATTTCAATTTCAACTCACATAGCACAAGCGTTACAATTGCGAATCCCGCAACTATTCTGCACATCACAACATCAATTTTCTTTATTTTGATAAAAAATAAAAATATTCCGACCAAAAATAGTCTGTATAGTTCTTTTTTTGGTGGACAATAAATTTGATAATTTTATGTATTAAACAGTGATTAACAGTACAAATACAGTGAGTATAAGCCAAAACAGGCCTGTCAGTAGTCATTCCATCCTTTTCTTAACCCATTCGAACACACTCACTTTTCCCCTCTCCCGTTCTCAAAAAAGAAGCAGAAAGGAGAAACCGTTTGGAAATATAGAGCTGCAATCAGAAAAATGGAAAAAACAATTAAGCACCTAAAAAAGAAAATAAAAGAGAGAGAGAGAGTAAAATTGCATGTGGGTTCCACCGTCCACAGTTTAATCCAGCCGCCTGCTTTGTCGTCTCTCTCGTCTCCGTCCTCACCACCGTCGTTCATTTGCGTTTGACTCTCTCTCTCTCTCTCTGTTAAATCTCTCTCTCACTATTTTTTTTCTATAATTTCTTAGTTTCTCTTATTTCTGTGTTTTGTACTTTCTCCCCTTTTTCACTCATAATCTGTGATCTCTGTCTGAGCTGTCGTCTCTGCCCTCTCTCTCTCTCTCTCTCTCTCTCTTATTTCAGAAAGAGAAGTGTCTCTTCCCTTCTTCCTTGTTTAGTTAACCCAAAACGAGGAATCCAAAAGAGGTACAAAACCCATTAACCAGAAGAAGAGGCAGAGTGAGATTAGGGACAAGTCCATTGGTTATCTACCCTTCCCACAACCAAATCCATTAACCCCTTTTCCCCGCTTTTTCACCTATTATGAGCTATAAAGAGGGTGTCTTGCTCTGGATCATTGTTAGGTTCTAAGCGTCTTCTTCTGTTTCTGTTGAATCTTTTGCTTTCTTGAAAGAGACTGAGAAAGAAGGAAAGAAAGAGGGCTAGTCATGGCTGGTAGTAATGAAGTCAACCTCAATGAATCCAAGGTATTGCCACCTTTGATCAGTTTCAGTCCTACACTCTTGTTTGCTTTTCTGGAAAGAATATAATGATTTGGTTAATGGGATTCCCTTAATTTTGTTGAATTTGTATGGTTTTGCCATATTGGATTTGGGTCATTTGGGTGACAAAGGTTTAGCTTGATTTCTTTTCCCATTTGGTTTGGTTGGAGGGGTTTGAATTCTTTTATCAGGAGGCATTTCTATCAGCCTCTTTGTTTAACTTACATCTATGCGTAGATTGTGATGGTAATGTTCTTGGATTAGTTGGGTTTTCATGCTTCTTTCTTTTTGCTTCCTTGTTCGGTCCAAGTTTTTCTAATTCTGGAAATTACAAGTTTTTGATAAGTTTGAGTTCCATTTGGTATAAAATTTTATAGCTTTTTACTTCGATTTGAGGGGCATTTGAGGTGAATTTAGGCGCTATATATATATATATATATTTTTTTTTTTTTTTTCTTTTTGTACAAATTTTGTCTCAAATTCCTGCTGGCCTTGTTTGGGCTCTTTCTGTATGTTCGTGTTTTTCTATATGCATATGAGAATATGATCAATCTAGTTGCTCATACCCTCTCAAAAGAAGTACCATCTAATCTGTTTTCATTTTCCAGAGGGTTGTTCCACTCAATACATGGGTACTCATCTCCAATTTCAAGCTGGCATACAATCTCCTCCGCCGCTCCGACGGAACATTCAACCGTGAGCTGGCGGAGTACCTTGACCGCAAAGTCCCTGCAAACACGTTCCCAGTTGATGGTGTCGTCTCCTTTGATCATGTCGACAGAAGCACTGGCCTCCTTAACCGGATTTACCAAATGGCCCCCGCAAACCATGCTCAATGGGGCATTGTGAATCTTGAGAAACCCTTGAGCACCACTGAAATTGTGCCGGTCATAATATTCTTCCATGGTGGGAGCTTCACTCACTCCTCGGCCAACAGTGCTATCTATGACACTTTCTGCCGCCGCCTTGTTAACACCTGCAAGGCTGCTGTGGTGTCTGTAGACTACCGCCGATCACCTGAACATCGGTATCCCTGTGCTTATGATGACGGCTGGACAGCTCTCAAGTGGGTTAAGTCAAGAACATGGCTTCAGAGTGGGAAGGACTCTAAGGTTTATGTGTACTTGGCTGGAGATAGTTCTGGTGGCAACATTGCACACCATGTTGCTGTGAGGGCAGCTGAAGCTGAAGTTGAGGTTTTGGGGAACATCCTTCTTCATCCAATGTTTGGCGGGCAAATGAGGACTGAATCCGAGGTTAAACTAGATGGGAAGTACTTTGTAACGATTCAAGACCGCGATTGGTACTGGCGAGCCTTTTTGCCTGAAGGAGAAGATAGAGACCACCCGGCATGTAATCCATTTGGCCCCAGAGACAAGGGGATTCAAGGGCTCAAGTTCCCCAAAAGTCTTGTTGTTGTCGCTGGTTTGGACCTTATGCAAGATTGGCAATTGGCTTATGTTGAAGGGCTCAAGAATTCGGGGCAGGAGGTAAAGCTCATTTTCCTGAAGGAGGCGACAATTGGGTTCTACTTCCTGCCTAACAATCAACATTTTTATTGTCTAATGGAGGAGATAAGCAACTTCGTCAATCCTGACTGTTAATAGCCTCTACTTCTTCACTTAACTTTACCAGCCATACATAGCGAAAGCTTGACTCTTTACCCTGGTGCATCCCCCCAATCTTTTGCAGTGATCATCATCGGTGTGTAGTTGTAAGATTATCCTATCTAGTATTACTACCTTACTATTTACTCTGGTAATTTGAGAGTTCTGGGGATAGTGGTTGTCCTGAGAAGACCGTCTTCGGCAGCCAGCTAAGGAGCATCAGAACTCGCTTATGCTATATCGGCGGAAGAGCTACCATTGATAATAGCTTATCCTAGAGGGTAATGCGTGGTGGTTTATTGATCATCTAAATCTATTTAGTAAATGGATTTTCATGTACTAATTTCGGAACTTGGGGACTGGAAGATCACATCTTGTACTTGTTATGAACATAAGTGTTATACTACTCCGTGTACTACTAGTAGTAGGCTTAAGTTAAATCAATATAAAGATTTTGTTTGCTACATCTATCTTTTTTTCGGTTTCATTAGTTCTTCTGCTCATGAAACATCTACAGCTACTTACTGTGACCGAAACAAAATCTTCACAATGTCTCATTTTTTTAGGAAACTACAAGTCCATGGGGCTTTCTTCTTCAACCAAATGGGTAATGCTTTTTTCTCAGTTGCTTTTTTGCGTCTTTATCTGTGACAATTAGAGATTACATGCGTGCTTTGTGTGCCTATCCATTCCATGACTTTATGCATCGTGTTTTTTCCCTGTGGGAAATTCTTGTAATCAAACAGTGATAGATTTTGTTAGATCTAAAGTAGATTTCCGTATCATACTAAAAGACTATTACTATTCTTGTCTGTACAGAAGAATCAACATCAATAGTGGTATTTGCAGGAACATTTTCCAAAGTGTGGGAAAATTAAGAAGAAAAGAGTGGTATAATTTGTTCTTTGCTTTTTTTTTTTTTTTCTCTCTTTTTATATGTCCCATAAGGGATTTAGACCTCATCAAAAAGATGGTTTGGCTAAAGTTAAAATGGAAAATAGAAAGATGGATTTTTTAATTGGATCTTTGACTCAAAGCATCAAAAAAAGTAAAAATTATCATACTTACCCTAACAATAAATTTTTGTTTCCACTTACACAATTTAACAATAAATGACCATTTTTCCCTAAGCCTAATTAATATACTATAACATTTGCCACTCTCTCTCTCTCTCTCTCTCTCTCTCTCTCTCTCTCTCTCTCTCGCTTCGTATCGACGGTCAGGTGAGTCGTCGTACCAAGAAACAGTGTTGGTTGGCAATGTCCAGCTTCAAGTCGGAAGAAATCGACGTCAAGCATCGGTGCTGGAGCAGTACGATTCGATGCGGATGAAATCGACGGCGACGAGGAGGTGGATGTGGCGGGTGAAGTCGACGAGGAAAAGAAAATCACCTGTGGCGACTCCAACGAGGACTGGAGGTTCAGAGAGGTGAGAGAGGTCGGCGGAAATCTCGGCGGCGAGCTTCGGAGCTGATTCGATCTTGTGATTTTGGTCTCAGGAACGGACGTCCGTTCTTTAGTTAATGAACGGATTTTCGATCACATTTTTACATCTTAACTGTTCAGTTTTTAGGTCCTAATGTATAGATCACTTCTGCAAAATTTCAGCTAAATTGATGATCGTTAAGGCATGCAAATTGTAATTTACTATTATAAACACGAATGGTTCAGGTTGGACAGATTCGGTCATTCGTGTAAATTGCAGTTTTGGATACCTTAACGATAGTCAAATTGCTTGAAAATTTGCAGAAGTGATATATACATTAAGACCTAAAAACTGAACGGTTAAGATTTGAAAATGTGATCGAAAAATTATCAAAATATGGAAATCCGTTCCTGAGAAAAATCATATATATATATATATATATTTATTTTAGGGGTAGAAGCCCAAAAGGAAAGAAAAAAGTTCTATTAGAGGGCAATAAAAGGCTATTGGGGCCAATAGATGTCTGTTAAAGGTCTATTGGGGGTAATAAATATTTTGAATTGATGTAATCTCTTATTTTTTTTCCTTAATCAAAGTTTTATTTGTCTAATTTTAGGGAGATTAGTTCACATTCTGGCGACTGAAATGTCTATTGGGGGGTAATACAGGTTTATTGGAGGGGGCAATAAACCTCTCAGGCCCCATATGAGATATCAGATAACCTCTTTGGGGACTTCTGGTGAGATTTCATAAACCTCTATTGCCCCCAATAAATGTCTATTAGGGGGCAATAGAGGTTTATTACCTCTTTATTGGGGGACAATAAACCTTTTCGGCGATCTATGAGATCTCTGACGACCTTTTTGGGGAAATTCAGCGAGGTTTTCAGAGAAGTTGGGTGGATGGCGGTCAGTGATCGAAATTCGGAGGTCGGTGACTGGAATCCAGAGGTTGTGGCCGGATTCCCGCGACTGGTGACTGATGATCGGACTCCCGTGAAGTCTCCTATGGCTTCTCTCTCTTCCATTCTCTCTCTCTCTATATGTAACAAAGGGATGAGGGTAAAATAGTCTAAAAAAATAAAAAAAAACATAATTGAGTATTAGGAAAGACCTTATTAAAGTTTTCATGTGTACGAGGAAATTAAAAAAAATTAATAGGGTAAGAGGAAAAAAAAAATTCTTAGAATTATGATAAATGGACAAAAATCTTGTTTTTTTTCTTCCCTTTTTCTCTGAGTAATACTTATTGGTACTACAAGGACTCTCATTGGCGGACCATCCCAATATCTTTCTTTCTTGCCCAAAAAACCAAAGCCAAACCCAGAGCCATCAGAAAAGACATGAAAATTAAGTGAGAAAAATGATTGGACCAAAAGAGGGAGTTCTAATCATGGATTTCACCATCTCTCCATCTGCTTTGTTTGTGGTTTAATCCTTATCATTCTGCCTGATTGAATAGTCACTATTCTTCTAGGGGAGAAAGGGGAGGGATTTGGTTGGGTTAATGAGGAATTTGGGATTTAGTAGCAAATCCAAGAAATGGGTGTTTGTTTTTTCATGGTGAGGGATATTCATCTGGTTGGTAGTGGTTGGGAATTTTGGAAGTATTATTCCACAGGGACCGCCATTTTGGAAACCCAATGGAGAAAATTACAAATAAACAAGTGAATTTTATAAGATTTTTGGGATTGCTTTTAAGTGTTAAGTGGCCACTAAGAGGCAAGAACAGCTATGCTTTGGACAAAGACATGGACCCTGTCTTTATTTGGCTTTCTAAGTTTAGAATGTAGTGGTGTAGGCCTATGCTTTTGCTTAGGTTGCATCTGCCTCCTTACCAAAGTGTTTACTTTGGTATTCCATTCCACAACTTTAATCTTTAGGGTTTAGTTTATTTTAATCTTATCAGTTGTGACTGTCATGAGTGTTTTAAAGCGAATGAGTTAAATTTCAAAACCGCTTACCACATCATTGCAGTTGATTTTGAAAGTAAATTTATGGCGCTCGAAGTCTCTTGATACAATGATACATTGAACTCTTTTTTGATTAAGTGATAGAAAAGAAATTTTTAAATGAACTTAAAGTACAAATTACATAGCAGTAAAAAATATATTCCAATAAAAAAATTTATGTAATTGAGAACCAAGAACAAATTATGAAGATAATAGAAAATAAAATTCATAAGATACATATAACAATAGAATTACATATGAAAAAACTTTAAACTTCAATATCATAAAGAAGAGAAGAGCTAGTATGTCACCACAACTGTAAAGCGAATGGAATAGTCAAAAGTGCACTTTTCGCTAATTGGTGCTTGTTTGAATACATATGCCTAATTGAGACTCCAATCATTATTTTATGATGTTCTCTTGATGTTCGTTGTATTTTGGAATTTAGGCACAATGTCCTCTCCATATATTCTGCAGTTTTATTAATGGTTAAGACTTAGAGCAGCGGTACTGATAGTTTCATAAAAAACAAAAAAAAAATTAAGAAATTGGAATTGAAACTAGAATTTCTAATTATTTTTTTTATTATGAAATTTTGCTTATTAAAAGCGAGCAAATTACGAACGGCTCAAATCATGAAAGCAATAGTAAAAGAGCTATATACAAGCGTCATACTCCACTCTAAATGGCAAGCGTCCGTCATCTTTAATTTTGTTCATCTTTCAATAAATCTAAACGATAAGCTCCAAAGCGGGGGTTGTTCTTATTGTCAATGAGCTTTCTTGCTCGGATTGGCACGGTTTTTTGGTGTCTTATTATGACCTGTCTCTTGTAAATCAGCTGTTTATGTTTTAAAGTTATTCCCACAAAGCGACACAACACCGAGTCCTTGTCAACAACTTTGGCTTTTTTCTTTAATGGGAAGAGTTTCGGAATTTGAGACAAAACCCTTAATTTGTTTGGTAACCACCCTCCTTGCTTTTCCTCATCAAATAATATAAACCCTTTGGTGGGTCATTTGATGCGATGCGCCTTCACATCTCATTCATGTCTTTGATCAATGGCTGCCCTTTGTTGTTTTCTGGTTTTTGTTTTCTTGCTTTTGGTTCTTCTGCAATTTCTGTCATCATCAGTTGGATGAGTCTCTCTGGTTCTTAGCCACCAACGAAGACGAAGAAGTTGTAGTCAGTTTCTTTCATTTGGGCTTCCTCGTTTTGTTCGAAAACTTCTGTGTGGAAGAGATATTCCACAAGCTGACATTATTCTATTTTTTGCTCCGTGGATTTGGCATACAGTAAATCACTCATCATTGGTCATGAAAATTCATGATGATCGAATTTTGTCCCAATTTTGGTTACTGCCAACCATTGGATTTTGATGTCACATTGTGTAACAGACCAAGTACTTTGCAAAATATCCCAACAAACCGCTACACAGGTGAAGAAATTTTTCTGTGTTACCATGAAACACCTCAATGGGATGTCATGAACTTTGAGACTACTAGATGATTGCATGCAAATTTGAAAAGTAATTTAGCATTTTAAGCTGTGTTGAAGACTAATTTAATCATTTTACTTGGACATATATTTGTTTCGGTTTCTCAATGAATTAAGTAGAGGGGAATGGGGAAGGAGAAAAGGTTGTTTTCACAATACGTAGTTTGTGAGCTCACGGACAAGAAGTTCAGGCGTGCTCGCACTATGTATATAATACATTTTTGTTTTCTTCTGTCTGTCTGGTCAAAATCTAAATGTGGGGTTCTCATTTATAAGGGGTAGAGTATGTCACTGCAATATAACAAATAGCTGTGGCTGAATCGAGAAGATTACACGCAAGGGAAAACAAAAAACGAGAGAAGAAGCTAGAGACACAATAGCAGAATAACCATCAACTATCTGAACACAAAAAAGAAGAGGGAAAGATGGTGCAACCAAGTGCGACATCGAAAAGAAGCGGGAATAAAGGCTTCGAACACTGATTACATTAAACCTTCACTATTCAGAATCTTAAATCAACAGGCAACAATGTCAACCATCGTCCATCCAACAATGTTTCTTGCTCTTTCGGCAAAGTAAACAGCTTAAGAATATATGATAAGAATGAGAAGTATTTATTTTTTGAGAATTCATACACATATAGCATCCATAGTTCCAAAGCCATGCAGATACAATTAAGCTGCAGCTGGATGGATCCTACTTGAAAGAACAATTATTAAATTGAATTGGCAGCAAAATTTTTGTTTTATACTATCAGAAAGTACATGCAAGAATCTGGAAAATTACTTCCAAATATTACCTTTGACTTGTTTCAGATGTAATTTGTCGCATCATATACAGTCCCTCAAATATGGCAAGGTCTGTCCCTTTGTCAATCTAATTTGCTAAAAGATTAGTTGATTCAATCACAAATGCTGGGATTTTTTGATGGAACTCTTCGGTGACTTGGTGGAACTTATTTGAATTTCTATAAGCATTCAGCATTTTGACAGCCATGGTCCATCAAATAATGTACTGATTCTGCAACCCAATGTAGTCAGTCAATTGTGTGTATATAGGGAACTAATGGCATACAGACCGACGACAGGAAACTGAAATAATAGTGTCAAAAGCAATCATGTGATTCAGCTTCACATTAAACTAAAATAGAAGATAAAATATCACTTGATTCAGTTACGCTCACAAATTATCGAAGGAGGAAGTAGACTGTGAAGGCATCATTTTCCTATGTCACTACCTTATGGAGGTAAATCATGCAATGATCATATGGTAATCAAGGAAGTTGAGATGCCTTCCCATATCAGTGACACCCAAAAACTTGCTTAAAAGTTACCTAGTGGCTCTTTTTTTCTTTTGTGAAATGGTTCCCTTGAACTGTTCAAGGTAATGGTCTACACTAGTACACTTTATTCCAACCAACTTAACCAACAATATCAACCATCAGTTCACCTTACGGAACTCCTCCTTGGAAAGCATACTACATGAGATAAGTGTACACATTCAATTTTGATTCTACTTAACTGACCGTTTTATTGTCAATGTCAAGATAACATATAGACAGACAGTAGGTTAAATAGATCTCGATATGTCTCAGCCATCATATTTGATCTAACAGTTGGAAAACACATCATTTACACGCTTTATAGAACCTTGTTCTAGGGAGCAGTATATTTATAGTCGTTTCTCCTAAAGTTTTTAGTTAAACACATATATCCTATCCATTAGGTAAGATATGAACAACTATGAAATGAGATGCATCTCAACCGTCCTTTTTTGATCTAATGGTTGATGGCCACACTTGAGAACCTCATTTTAAGGGCCATAGAAAAGAACCTTTGTTGGATATATGAACGAATTATGTTTGACAGAGGAAACACTGTCCAATTGATTTATTGTTTTTAATGAATCCAGGGTGGGATGCAGTCAATTAGAAGGGATTAACAAGGTTCTCAGCCTCCTGTCATTTTGGAAAACCGAAGAAAGAGGCCACTAATAACAATAGATAACAATAAGATTTTAATTGCTCAATGGTGGTGCCTAACATCATGACTGATCAGCAATAATGCCAACAAGAATTCAGGCTCCTGACTCCAAGAAAAAAGTAAATATGAAAGATATTTGTCAGGTGGGACGTGTACCTGAGAAAAACGTTGAACCCCTGTTGCGTATTATAGATGCAATGAACCTTTCACGGATATTGCTTTATGCTATTTCTGGCATCCAATATGTTCTACCATAGTGAAAGAAAAAATCATGATGACAATACCTCCAATGGAACTTCATAACCATGCTTCCACATTGATCCTAATACTTGTGCAACCTTATTTCTTTGACCACAACTAGAGTAGGCATGATACAATATCCAAAATGTTTTCTTCGTGCGGTCCAACTTAAAACACGCCATCTCACTAAGGACATTCTCCATTTCTTCTAAGCGCTGTTCTGATGCATACATGACCATCTTACAGTGATATAGGGACCGGCAAATTCTCCACCTAGCACATTCTGCACGCTTCACAAAATGTGCTAGTCTGTCCACCTCTTTGCATCTGAAATAACTCGCAACTATAGATCGCATCAAACCGGCAGTATGTACGGAGGTTTTGCGCTCAAATGCTTCATTTATTGACCTCTCCATTGCCTCAAAACAATCCTCTTGAGCATAAACCCTAATCAGCATTACATTCAACCAAGGCCTGTATTGATTTTCTGGAATAAGGTTCATTAGTGTGTGTATTTTTTGCACTCTGTCTGTGACAGAACTCCTGCAATATGCACATATCATAGCCCTTATCAATGGGATTTCCTTGTCGTTCACATGATGTTTCACCAACTCAAATGTCTCCTCCATCTTTACCAGATTACCTGAATGAGCATATCCTCGAAGCATTAGCAAGTAGGTGCTAATATCAGGACTAACAGGGCCTGCCTTCATCATTTGGAAAGTTTTTTCCATTCTATCCCACATCCAAGCAGTAATGTATCCAGCAATTAAATTATTGTATGTGCCTAAATTAGGGGAGAGATCTGATTCCTTTAACCTCTGAAAAGTTGCCTCCATATGATCAACTAGCATCAATCGACCAAAGACAGAAATGAGAATGTTGTATGTCACAATGGTAGGTCTGATATACTGGTCCCTCTTGAGGTCCCGAAACAAAGACTGACATTTAGCAGTATGGCCATTGAGCACATAAGCACTCATCAGTGCATTATACATAGAAGTTGTCTTGATCCGCTTGTTTACAGCTTCATCAAATAACTCAAGGGCAAGTTGAACATTCTTAATTTTACCTGCAAATGTAATAGCCTTGGTATACTCCTCAGCCATCATAGGAGTGCCACCATCTGCCTGATTTCTTCTCCAATTAAAAACCTACAACACAAGCGACAAAAAAGATGGTTAAAATTCCAATATTACTCGGGACATTTTATCTGAAATTGACATAGATTCAACATGGTAAAAATTAATCATCCCTGATATCGTATTCTATGTACTGTTAAGTCTCGAAAGAGCCCCAAGCGGCATAAACAAAGCCAAAAGCTTATGTTGGACCTATATTTTACAAAATCTGATACCATGCTAGGGAAGTATCTGTGAGCAGCAAATGAAAGTGATCCAAGGTATGCCTCAAATACAAGCAATCTTTTCTGAAACCAAATGGACCACACAGAGTTACCAAAATGCACAACAATGCCAACTTTTATGCTCCATAACAGTACATAAACTCGAGTAAGACAATCAAAAACCAACACAAAATGTTCATCAACCAAACCATTCACTGCATTCAACACCCAAAACCCACAAGATTCAAACTTTACATATAAACACTCAGAAGAATTTAAATTGGGGAAAATACCTCCAGGGCCAATTGAGGCCAATGACGCAACTGATGCATAAGCTCCACAATAGGAATTACATCCTTAGAATTATAGCTCCACAAAAACTCACAGCCCTTCTCCTCCAAAACCCTAACAATCTTCTTGGAATCGCCGGCGCTCTGAACCAGTTCCGCCCTCAGCTGATTGACCTTGCGGGCCAGATCCTCCCGGGCCCTGATCTCTTGTGGGCTGGGCTGGTCGGTGAAGAGGGCGATGACGCTTGAGAAGGAGTTGGGTGGAGAAGAAAGTGAAGGAGAAGGAGGAGGAGGGTTCTGGGCATCGTTGACGACGTCGCGAGTGAATCTGAAATTGGCGGAGTTGGTGAGGGTGTAAGTGTAGGGGGTTAGGGTTTTGGGTTTAGGGGAGCATCGGTGGCGGCTGAAGAGCTCGGATTGGGCCGCGTCGGAGAGCCTCCATATTCGTTTCATTGCTCGGCGACGACCGCTGTGGGCATCTTTGGGGGGTTTTGCCAAGGGTTTTGGCTTGGCACTCGGGGGATAAGATTTTACACATGGAAAAAGTAACTGCGGTAAAAAAAATTTAGTTTTTATTTTTTAATCAGAGATCGAACTCAGGGCCTGTATATTTACTCCTTACACAATTGTGAATCGAGAATTTTCACTCACAAATGTCTCTTCTTTACATTCTATTGTTTGACTTAATCTGTTTGGCACCGAATCAGTGTTGGCTTTCGGCTACACCGTTATGTTCTCTTGCAGCCTGCTTTTGCGCTAGAGTACTGGTTTTGAAAGTGAAAAGCTGACTCTGGCGAAATAAAAGGTTGTCCAACATATTTATTCATCGTAAAATCCGTGATGTTGAAGAACTAGTGGATGAGTTAGTGGCTGGGGTGACGTAACTTGAATTTATAATTACGTGATTCTCCCTCAATTTCATTATTATGCAGTTCGATAAAACACTGTATGTATCGGTGTGCACCATAAGAGCAATACTACATCAAGACTCACTATTTGAATAAAGGTAATATAATAAGTACTTTAAAGTAACCAACTCGTACCTTAACGATAAAAAAATAATGTGTCTAACCGTAAAAAATGCTATGACATTCTTCAACATTATCTTTAATTTCAAAATAATCAATTTTATATAAGGTGATTTACACTCACCATATAAGTACATAGCAACTGTTATTGAAATCGGGATAAGAAATTCAATATTCCTCCTGCTCTATTCATTCAGGTTGCAAATTTTCAATATGTTTCTCATCTAATATAACTTTTATAAGTCAAAAATACAAATTCTACCTTTTTCTTTTCATCACAGTTAAAAATACACAACAATATTTGTCGATGTGATGGATTCAGGAACTCTCACTTACAAAGAGAGACTAATACCTAAACTAAATCTTATTCCCACTTTTGACTGTTAAAAAAAAAAAAAAAATTCATCTTCGATGGTCGATTTATCGAAGAATACCACAGCACTCATTTTTCCACTGCCAAAAGGACAATACCATGCTACTCCGAACTCCCGAAGTATCAATATGCTTATCAAAGACGTCATAGGATTTTGTCATTTTGTAAAACCATATCAGTTTGATCCTTGATTGATTTTTACATACAAAATTTTATCTAAATTTTAGGGTGACAAAAGCGAACAAAAAACCTGGCTAAGCGAGGCCACGTGTACTGTCATTCGGTGAGCGGAGGAGAGTGAGCCAGCCTCAGCCTGCAGTGACTGTCACCGAAGCAAAAGCAGCTGCATTCTATACAAATACAAAAAAAAAAAAAAAAAACGAACGACGTAGATGAAACTCGACCACACCAACCCCTCAACTCTTCTCTCCAATCCATCAATAATTTACAGTAAAGCTTCCATCAATCCAATTCAATGCTTTGCTTCACCAAAAAGCAACTATAATACGCAATCCGTTTGTCATCACCACGTACACTGAAAGGTTGAAGAAAACTACCTGCAATCCAAGGTCAGTGTCTTCTTCTTCTTTGTTGTTTCTCTACCTTGAATTTCAGCTATTGTTTCGATCTAACTGGTGATTATTCGTGTGAAAATGATATGGTTTGATTGAGGATAAGGGTGTTTCCAAGGTTGTTGGAGGTAGTTGTTCTTGTAGGTTAAAGATGTGTTGTTTATGTGTAGGTTTGACATGGTTGGTATATTGGACTCTGAGCTTAAACTGAGATGTTTGTAACATCAATTGATGATTTTGATGAGATGGGGTATTCACTGAGTAGATTGACTGTAGAATCTGACTATTTTGATGATGGGAGTACCAACAATGAAGTTGAGAGCATTGATGGACCCAACAAACCGTTTGATAGTTTAGACCATGAAGTAGCTCAGCTCACAAAGCTGAGATCAGCACCCAATGAGAGGCTTAGGCAAGTCGGACCGGGGAGGCGGGGCCGGCCTGTTTCGACGGTGAAGATGCTGGAAGGGAGAGAAGGTAATTATTCAGGAAGGGGAAGGTTCTCTTCTGCAGACTGTTGTCATGTTTTAGGTAGATACTTGCCGGTGAATGGTCCTTCGCTCGTTGACCAGATGCCTAGCCGAGCATATGTCTCGCAGTTTTCAGCAGATGGATCTCTTTTTGTTGCTGGGTTTCAGGTAATTTTTATTCTCGTTGAGTTCATTTGGTTGCTGATAAAACAATGCAAAAGAACGAAGTAATAAATATGGTTTTTTGGTTTTCGAAGTTATGATTCCGAGAAATGTGAACTTGAAATTATGTTTTATATCAAATGCATTGATTGTTAGTGATTCTGCTCTAGGCATGACTTTGAGTTGTTCTATGAATGACTGTTGCAGGGTAGCCACATTAGAATATACAATGTGGATAAAGGGTGGAAAGTCCAGAAGGACATTCATGCCAAAAGTATGCGATGGACAGTGACTGATACATCTCTTTCCCCAGATCAACGCCATCTTGTGAGGCCCTGTATACTTTTATCTTTGTTTAATGTTAAATGCTGCCTTCGCCCTTGTCTTTTTGGACCTTCTGTTATAACTTTCTAGAAACTGGATTCACTTGGTTTACATTTTTTGTGGCCTCTTTAGTGTTTAACTTGCGATGTGGATGGAAATCTTTCTACTTAATATGTACACTTTGAGGGTAGGATTATGCATCCATGGTGGATATACAGGAAAAGTAAGGATACAACTATACAAGTATACCAAACTACTGCATAAATATATCAAGTGCTAAATGGATGGTATCAATGTTAAATTTCTCACTAAAGCAAGAGACCTACAGATCAATGTCTCGGTAATATTATGATTTTACCTTTAATCAATTTGCACTATGGTATTTCAGGTCTATGCGAGCATGTCACCTATTGTTCATATAGTTAATGTGGGATCTGCTGAAACAGAATCTCGTGCTAATATAACGGTATGAACTACAAGCACCATACACCTAATATCTACTATCGATCACTCACCATTTTCCTTCAATGATATGTTTGCTCAGCATCTGAGAATGATTTCTTATGTAGGAAATCCATGAGGGTTTGGATTTTTCTTCTGCTGATAATGGAGTATACTCCTTCGGTATTTTCTCCATAAAATTTTCAACAGATGGACGTGAAGTTGTTGCTGGAAGTAGTGATGATTCCATATATGTTTATGATCTTGAAACTAATAAGCTCTCCCTTCGAATTTTGGCTCACACGGTATGAGCATTGCTTAACTGAACATTTCTATAATGTTCTTGATTTCATTTTTTACCACTTGTTGGTTGAAACTTCTTTAGTTACCTTCACAGAGGAAAGTGGGGACGGGTACCTCAACTCCTTGAGTGACCCTTAATGGCACTCTGGTCACTAATTTGATGTGTTTTCTGTGCAGTCTGATGTGAACACTGTTTGTTTTGCCGATGAAAGTGGCCATCTTATTTATTCTGGGAGTGATGATACTCTCTGTAAGGTACATGGCCATCATAGCACTTACAATATTGCATTTCTCTACATGGTTCATCATGGCATCAGTAAATGTTATGTGTATGTCATAGAAGTCACCTTTCATAACTTGTCGGACTGCATTTTTCTCAAAGTTGTAGGAATAACGAAATTGTTGGGGAAGTTTTTGTTAATTGATTGATATGATCATATACATGCGAGAAGTCATATAAGGTATACTTTTGTCTAGGTGTGGGATCGACGTTGCTTTAAAGCTAGTGTGAAGCCAGCAGGAGTTTTGACAGGGCACCTAGAAGGTATTACATTCATCGACAGCAAAGGAGATGGTCGTTACTTCATTTCAAATAGCAAAGATCAGAGCATAAAACTTTGGGATATCAGGAGAATGTCCTCTAGTGCTACTGCTGCCCGGTATGTAACATCTGGCTAGCTTGTCATGGCTCTCTTGGAATCATGTATGTATAGGCTTTTCTTATATGTGTTTACTAGTTATCCGTGGTCATGAAATGTTGTCTCTATTCTTTTGTACCAAATGTATGTTATTTGTTCCAAACATTATTGTTTTTAACTTCTAAATTCAAGGTCAGCATGTTTGTCGAAGGGCTGAGTTATATTTATTGTGAATGACTGGTTTTCTGGTTCTGCATCAAACAATGCATGTTTGCCTTGCAATTTCGATTTTTGTGTTCAGAATGTATTACTGTGACATGAAAATTACAATCCTGCAATTTATTCCAGCAATCCAGGGCCTAGGTATCATGAGTGGGATTACAGATGGATGGACTACCCACCTCAGGCAAAAGATATGAAACATCCATCTGATGTATCAGTGTCTACTTATAAAGGTCATTCGGTCTTGCGTACACTTATCCGCTCCTACTTCTCCCCGGCGTATAGGTAAGTACTACTCTCGATCTTTTTCTTCATATGTCTCTAGAGGTCAGCTGTTTCCTGATGCTACACGAGTTTTTTTTTCCTTCAAGTCTGCTTGGTTTCTGGTTGCAAGTTAACCTATTTTCAGTAGTCTCAATATTTTCTTTAATGCTCTTAAAATATTACATCTCCTTGAACTTTGCAGCACTGGTCAGAAGTACATATACACTGGATCTCACAATTCATGCGTTTATATATACGATTTGGTATGTGATACGTGTATTTTTGTTTCTGCATTTGATTCCAAACCAGTTGAGGGATTGATTTGATGCTCAAGTGCATGTCTGTGGCTTCAGGCTTGTTGCAATCTGAAATTCTCGCTCTTTCTTTATAATCTATGGTAATTTGGTTACTTGATTGTAAATTGTAGGTCAGTGGAGCCCAAGTTGGAAAATTGGAGCATCATAGATCAGCTGTAAGAGATTGTAGTTGGCACCCATATTACCCTATGCTCATCAGCTCTTCCTGGGATGGGGAGGTTGTTAGATGGGAATTCACAGGAAATGGAGAATCACCACCACCTTTCACCAGAGAGAGAGCCCGGAGGAGACAATATTCACCTTTCTATTGAAAACACCAGTTATGATATTATGGTCCGTCGTAGCATATTTTATTCAGGTAAACAAGCATGAAGCCAGAGACTTAGCATTATACACCTGCATGCTAGCTGTTGTTGTTTTCTAAGTTCATGATTGAAAACTTAAGGGGATTATACATAACCTCGGTTGTACATAAATAACAAATTATGGTTTTGCGTTTCAGAAAGAAAGAAAGAGAGGTTTATGTTCATAAACTCATAGTATGCTGTTGTAGCAGCATATTTAATGTGTATTTGCGGATGTGTGTATGTGAGAAAGTCACTTTGGCATCTCATATCATAGTTTCGATCAGCACATCTCTCCCGAATTTTGTCTTTTGGTTTAATAATTATGAAAAGATTTCACCAGAGAACACTGACTTCCATTATTTTCTTTTCTTGGTTAAAAATCTAGTGTCTTGAAATCCAAATAAGTTGGCCTTGAAACGCATTTTATTTGAGTAGTTTCAAGGGCTTCATCAGTATTACAGTTGGGGGAAAAGTTACCCTGGAAATGCAGATCGCACAGTTGTAATTAGCTAATAGTTCTTCATTTGTAATTCTTCATCCGCTAGCTTGTGTTTATACAAGTAACAAACTCATTCAGAATGCCTTAATTTCAGTTGGTAGTTCCTCTCCATCCTTTACTTACATTTGCAAAATCACAAAGAGGCAGGACAAAAGTAGCAACAAAATGATAGCACCCACCATCAACCATTACAACTTGACTCAGATTCTTAGAACTAAAAATGTTCGAGTAATCCATTATAATTCTAAATGGCTAACAAATGGTTTTTCGTTCATAGCCAAATAAGGATTGCCAGATAATTCAAAATTACTAACAGATGGTTTTTCATCATGACCAGATAAGGTTTACAAGGTTTAGGTTTTTCATTCATAACTAGATGATTGTTACAATTAACCTAATTTTGGTGTGACTGGTCCAAACACGAATATGAATCTTTATGTAATAGGGAGAGTATATTTAGTCATAGACTTCCTATCCATATTTTGAGTGGGATTCCTTGTTATATTAGATTTAGATTCTATGTAATGTTTTTATATAAAAGGCCCTATTATCAATGAAGAAGTATGCATTATTCTCTCTCAAATTCTACATTCTACAACACATTACCAGTACAAATCCTAACCCAAGCACCAAAAAGCCAGAAAATCCTTGAAACTCTAAATCCCAAAATCATCACCGTGTGCACCTTCCTAGCTCCCTAGCACCCTCCGCTCGCCTCTGCCTACTTTGCTCGCCTCCCACGGGCCCTTGCGCCTCCTCTAGCGCCCCTGCTCATCCTTAGTGTGTCTTGCTCACTGCCAACAACCCCTCAGCACACCTGCAACCTCATGCTAGCTCCTTCACTCTCCTAGCCACAAGCTTCTTCAAATTACTTCGCGCACAAGAAATTAGCTTCAAAAAATCAAGATATGTCAAACTTGAAAAACTTCGACTTCGCCCTATTGGACACTACTGGTCATGGATACCACAAGTGGGTCCATGATATCAAAAATCACCTCACCGCCAAAAGGATCCTAGGAACGATCCACCCCGCCAACAATGATTTGACTGCACAGGGTCCCGATGCGAACAAGGCCAAAGCCAAGGCCCTCATCTTGATGAAACGCCACATGAACAAATTGCTTCGACTCGAGTATATGGTTGAAAATAACCCAAGAAATCTATGGATTGCACTTGAAGAGCGCTTTGGGAATGTCCAAGACTCCCAAAATCTCCACTTTGTAGACTATAAGTTGAACAAGCTCGACTTCGCCCCATTGGACACTACTGGCCGTGGATACCACAACTGGGTCTGTGATGTCAAAAATCACCTCACTGCCAAAGGGATCCTAGCAACAACCTAGCCCTCCAATGATGATTTGATTACGCAAGGCATCGATGCGTACAAAGCCAAGGCCCTCATCTTGATGACGCGCCATATGGACAATTCACTTCAACTAAAGTATATGGTTGAAAACAACCCAAGGAATCTATGGGTTGCACTTTAAGAGTGCTTTGGGACTGTTCAAGATTCCTACCTCCCCGATTGCGCAAGAGATGGCGAAATCTCCGTTTCACGGACTATAAGTCAGGGTTAGAGTACAATTCGGAAGCCCTCATCATCAGATCAATGATGCAAGCTTGTGATCAAACTATTACAGATGAAGACCTAATTTAGAAAACTCTCTCCACCTTCCTCATCTATGCTAGGATGCTAGTTATGCAATATCGAATCAATATTCAAGCAGGACGGATCAAGAGAGTTCATCAGCTGATTACAGCGATGACCGTAGTTGAAAAACACGATAATATTCTCATGAAGAATAATAATTCTTGATCTATCAAAACAAAAGCTGTTTCAGAGTCGAATAATAATAACGCTAAAAAAGGAGGTCGTCGCCAGCAAAACCCTAAACTTAAGGGAAAACAATTCGGACGATCTGGTCCGTACAATCGCTCAGTGCAGGAGGCCGCCGCGGACTAAGAAAGCCTCTTTAACAGAGGAAGTGATGCAGTTAACGTAGTTTTGGTGTGACTAGTCCAAACTGGAAGAGTATATTTAGTTATAGATTTCCTATCCATGTTCTAAATATGATTCCTTTTAATATTAGTAGATTCTATGTAATCTTTGCACTCTTGCCTCTGTATAAAGGGTCCTATTATTAATGAAGAAGTACGCATTATTCTGTCTCGAATTTTCTCACTTTACACCAAGAAAGAGTAACATGGGTCATACCTTTTACCCCCCAAAAAACCAAATGTTGACATATAGCAATTGTTGTAACCCAAAATTTAAGCTGCAACTCAAAATATAGACATCTCCTACAATCTTATATGGGGAGTGGACAAAAGAACAGACTGGGACGTTCAGCATCTTGGTAGTTTCCTTTATCCACATACTCTCCCATAGTCCCTACAGAATACGAGATAAAAAATCTGCAGAATTATGCTTCAGAGTGTTTCTATGGAGGGCATTCAGCCAATTAATGAAAGAATCATTCCAATTCAAACGTACAGGCCAGTTAGTTTCAACCAAATTGTTGAGTAAAAGGTATGACCTATGGATTCATCACTAGCATTATAGAAAGGACAAAGAGAGGGAACATTGCAAGTTTACAACACATTAAACAAGTTTATCTTCTTCCCCTTACCGTCACAAATGACTATTTGAATATTTGACGAGACATGTTAAAACAGCTACAATCAAACATAAACCAAAGCACTTCAAATGGAACTTCTCATAGACTATAGCGTGTTAGTAACATCAAACAAAAAATTATAATGCATTGAACCCCCACCTTTTAACATAAAACCAAGACTCTTCCACGTTCCGGAAAACTCTAATACACAGATTCTTCAGTTGGGTTTCTTGCTATTGATTACATTTTCAAGACCAAAAAGAGCATCTCAGAGGGAATTGAAAAGCAGACTTAGTGAGTCAGGTTTGGAAATGAAGATATGGGCCTCGAAACATTTAGCATCGAACTCTATGGGAGTAGCTTTGACCAAAAAAAAAAAAAAACTCTATGGTTGTAGTGGTGTACTAATCAGATTGTGTATACTTGCTATAATACTGTTTTCAAAACTGATAATTATCTACATCACAAGATTTGAACATGAAAACCTCAAGGACAAATCAGCGTGTGTAAAAAATTGGGTGAATTAGCTTAAGGTTGTAACAGTAGTATTTACCAACAGGACAAAATACCAAAAAAGGCAACAAGACCTCACGGGAACCCTAGCGTTTACGCACTCAAACGGCAATTGTACATCTTTATTTTTATTGTTTTGAATTGTTGTATGTTCTTAAATATTACTGGTTCGGCCTAATCTTGTATTTATTTTGTTATTGTTTTTTGAATTTTTTCTTTTTTTAAAGAGGTTTTGACTCTTTGTCCTATTCCCTTGATTGTTTATCTTTTTCGTTTAGAGAAATTTTTCGCAAAAGAAAGGAAGACTTAGTTATGTTTAATTTGTAAACATCTTTAGGTGATTGATTACGATTGTGAGATGAGCCCTACTTGGGTGATAGATTGAAGAGAAATGTCCTTAAAGAAGCATAATCAATTAGGAATCTTACTTGGAAAAGAAACTAAATGATGCTCAACCTTTACAATAATGAAGAATTGTTAAATTTCAAGTCCCCTCTTTATGTAGCAAGGCACAAGTTTTTCTACTCACTTAGGCTTTACCCACCTCTTTATGAAAGAAGAAATATTGATTTAGAAAAAGTAAGAAATATTGATTTAGAAAAAGTATTGTCGGTATATATCTAATATGATTCTTGGTGCTTTAAATTAAGTTGGCATCATTTAATTTCATAACTAAAAATTTTATAATCTTAGTCGGAAAGTATTTTCATCGTAAACATACATTTTTTTTTTTAAATTTTATTATTTTATGTAAATTGAAAATATTTATCACAAATGCAATTCTAATTAAAACCATGACTTCTAACTTACAAATGATATAGTTCGATTAAGTTCTTTAGGGTCCATAGAACGCGCCCCACACACGCGAAGAGAGAGAGAGAGAGGAAAACAATTCAGTCGTCCGACTCTCCAGGCCGAACATCGCTGGTGCTCTAGTTGCTGCATTCTGGTCGGGGAAATGATGTTGGTCTGGGGTTGCAGTCTGTTTTGTCAGCCGAAGTGTGGTTCATGGCTGGAGATTGGTGGGTCGGCCTCTGCATGGGTTGATCGATATCGATATGTCCTTCCCGGATCGTGGTGGGCTAGCGAGGTGCAGATCTGGAGCGCAACTTGTCGGCGCGAAATCTGGCGTCACTGCGGCGATGGAGATCGGAGCGGTGGTTGGGAACTCGATCTCTTATCAGCGTTGAGGATGTTGAGGGCCTAAATCCTTTTGGGATCTGCGATTGGATGTTGATCGGGTTCTGGGGAGGCCTACGTTGGGTTACGGCGACGTGGCGACATATCTTTACAGTGATGTGGCGTGGTGATCTAAGGAGGCATCCTGCTGCCGCTGGCTGCTGCTGGTGGAGCTTTTCTGATGGGTTCTATTGGATGGTGGTGGTTGAAGATGATCGGGTCGGGTTGTGTTCACAAATGTGTGAGTGTTTAGTCAAACCTTCAAGGGCTTTGATGTTGGGAAAGCGGCGGCTGATGCTCGTCTACCGTTGTGGGACCCATCTTTTTCCAAGTTGATGCAGAGTGGGGGTATGGTCTTGTGCTCCAAATGGCTAAGGCTGGGTTCCCGTTGCTAGTTATGCTGTGGCTTCTGTTTTGTTTGTTATTTAGTTTATGGTTGTTATTGTTTGCTTTTGTTTGTTAGTTCTCGAATAAGTCCATACTCTATGGAGTTATGGGTGTCGTCGTGGATTCCGGCGATCGGATCGATTTGGGTTGCTGGCTCATTGTCATTAGGACCCAGTCCTACCCGGTCTTTGTGCTGGGTTTTTCATTATCAGCCTGTGTTGAGGAGAAATGGAGATCCTGGGATAGCCCGCCCAATAGTGTTCCATTGTAGTTAGTTCCTATTCTAGTAATTGCTACTTATTTTGGTCCAATTTGCTCGAGCAGCGACTCAATTCGATCTTGGTTGTTAGATCTATTGACGTGTCATTCTCTCTTTGTTAGAGTGAGGATTTGTGTTGTTAGTCTTTGGTGTTGTTTCTTTGTTGTAAACCCTGGTTGGGTGCTGTCATTGCGGTGTAATCGCAGTTTTATGAATGAAGTTATTTCCGATAAAAAAAAAATGCAATTCTAATTAGTTGGTGAAAGAGTGAAAAACATTTACTCTATAAACACAAATCTTCCATAGGAACTGGTCTTTTGACTTTTGACCTGTAATGCCAAAAGAGCTGATTATCATGCTTTCAAAGCTGAGCATCTAAAGCTAAATCGTACACTTCGAAACAAGAAGAGACAAGAAGTAAGTCCAGTTCTTTTACCTTCTTTTCTTGTTGTTAAAGTGTCGCTACTCACGTACTTGTGCTTCCTCCTTCCATTCCATGTGCCTCAAGCTTTTTATTTAACTAACCCGTTACCTAATACCAGCTACATTCACATGTCCTTCCATGGCTTCCACAAGAAGCAGAAGATAGATATCAATAAAGAGCAAAGAGACAACTACATTCATACACATTGGATTTGACTCCTCATGCTTTTAGGTAATGGTTTAGTTCAGTTAATTAAATGAATAGAGTATGCATGCCTATGATGGCTGTTGGTTCCTCTTTCACTCAATTAGAAGCTGTAGCTGGCTTCAATCATGAAAGGTTTGGTCAGAAGCTCGTGCATAACAAAAGGCGAAAAGCAGAGAGAAGTAGCTTTGGACTTGTAGTCCCCCCCCCCAAACAACTTCTTCTACTTATCTTCTATCGATAAGTGAAAAGAAGAAAGCAATGAAAATGAAGAATGCATGCTTCTGTATCTTGGAAAATGTTGGACATGAGATTCAGATCGAGCTTGCTCATCAAGACTAGACAAATTGTTTGTTCTTTGCAGAAGCAGAACATGAATCATAGCACAAGTGCGCAACCTAATTTTTAGCTTCCGTTATAAGCTACAAGTAATAATAGTTTCCGGAACCCATTTCCGCACACTAGCATTGGGGTCCTAGGCAGCTGCCTATTTAGTCTATGACTATGCACAGGGTCGGCATTGCCCATTACAAATATCTAAAGTATAGTTAGTCTACAAAATAATTCGAATTAAATGATTTGTATGTTATACTCATCGTTGTGATAATGCAGTAAAATTTTCATAATTTATAATAATATTAAGTGTAACATGCTAATTATGTCGATTGAGAACCTTTACTCAACTTCAATACCCATCATCACATTTGATATTAGCACATTATCAATTCTAAACGCAAATAATGCACAACCCTAAATGGGAGAGTACCAATGTGATAATTGTTAAAAGTACCATTGCACAATTATGAAAATATAGATCAATGACCGCAATAATAACACGTCATATTGGTACCACAATAATAGGCAATAACACACTCATATTACAAATTCTTTTGCCAAAAAAAAAAAAAGTGTTCATATCTGATGGTAGAGCACAAATTAAATTAATTTTCCCCCTACACAAGTTACACTATTTCTGCGATATCCACAAATCTTCTTCTTATTCATCATTTTTAACCCCCCCTATTTTTCCACAAAAAATAATAAATGAATCTCAAAGGACCCCCAACAAAATAAACATAAATAGTTTACTCTTCCACCCGTCTGAACTTCCCATAATACCCACGAGTATAATCCGAATTTCCGTCTCTACCCTCTCCACTCGTTACACTGCGCAGTAGGCCTCGTCTTCTGCTTCCCGGACTTCAACGGGCAGGGCGTCTCTACCGGCGGGACCATGCAGTTGTACTGCAGACACAGCGAGCTGCTCAGGGGAATCTCTGCCGTCGGTTTGATCTGAATCCCCGTCAGAAAGTTGTGCTGGAGATACAGTATCTGAATATTCGCCGCCAGCAACCGGTCCACGAAAGGACCCGGGACCTGACCCGTGAACCGGTTGTTGTTCAGGTAGAGGTTCTGGACGGTGGAGAACAGCGGGGAGATTTCGCCGGAGAATCGGTTGTAGCTGAGGTCAATGGTCGGGATCGAGACTTGATCGGACGGCTGGACCGGGCCGAAAAAGAGGTTTCTCTGGAGCTGGAGGTTGGTGATTGGGAAGGTGAATACCCGACCCGGAACTGTACCAGTGAACTGGTTCATGCTGAGGTCGAGGTAGTTGAGCTGGTCGAGCCGGTTCAGGAGGCCGTAGACCGGGCCGGAGAGGCGGTTCCAGGAGAGAGAGAGGTACTGGAGAGAAGGAGGGAGGGAGTTGGGAGCGAGCGTACCGGAGAAGTCGTTGTGCTTCAGGTCGAGGCGGGTTAGGGATTTGGAGGTGAACGGAGGGACCGGGCCGGAGAGGCGGTTGTGGCCGAGAATGACGTTGGTGAGCTCCGGTAGGGTTCCGATGGAGGCGGGGATTGCTCCGGTGAAGATGTTGTAGCTGAGGTCGAGAGTACGGAGGTTGCGGAGCTGTGAGAGGCTCGCCGGAATCGGGCCGGAGAGGAAGTTGCGGCTGACGGCGAGGAATCGGAGGCTCTTTAACTGGGAAATGGACTGGGGGAGAGCGCTGAAGACCCGACCCGGGACGATGGAGAGCTCGGCAAGGGCGGAGAGCTTGCCTATGGCCGGGTCGATCCGACCCGTTAGACCCGGAGCGCCGGCTCTCGGGTCGCCGAGGTTGAGAGCAATAACCTTGTCGGAATCACAATAAACGCCGGCGAAATTACACGGGTCGGAAGTGAAATCCCAGGAAGCGAAGTAATTTGATCCCGGCAAGTCATCCAGACCTTTGCGAATGGATTGCAGAGCCAAGAAATCAACCGGGTCGAGAATCGCCACAGCAATCGAATTGAATTGCAAGTAAATACAGAACACAATGCACCATTGCCGCAATAGCCCAACCCCATTAATCTGCTTCTCCGCCATTGCACCCTACTGAGTTAAAGACTAAGGCTTTCGGGTTCGGCTTTTATAGTAGCGACAAAGGGTTCAGAGAAGGTTGGGAAGAAAGCTTTTACGTGAGAAGAAGGTACCAACTTCTCGTGAAAGCTTTAATGGCGATGATGAATTTGATCGAGCATATATGCGAAAATAAATGATGGCTTGGAGAGGAAGCGAGATTTATTGAATCTTGTATTGTATTCTACGGGTGGGGATTTTCTGAAAGGCTTTTGCTTTTTTCTGTGTGTGATTATTTTTGGGGGGTGTTGTTGGCTTCTCTGAGAAGACGGGATCACTCACACTCTGTTGTTACTGGTATTTGCTCCCTCTGCAATTTTGTTCCGGGTTTTCGTTTTTGTTTATTATTTACTGGTATTGTTTCTTTATTGGGGTTTGGGTTGGGTTAAACGGCTGTCCGAGCCTACCTGGCGGGACGAGGCTGAGGTTCGGGTTACCAGCTTGGCAAATGTGGGAGGCGGTGGTTCGTTGGGGTCACGTGAGGTCTTGCGGTGAGGGCAATCCACGTGCACTAGAGGTGAGAGGACCTAAATGTAGGGCTTCGGTTGGTTTAAGGTGGAACCGGGGAAAGAGTGCGGGTGCCAGCTGTGGTGGCTTTTGGTTTCCCTAACGAAAGTGAAACTACTTGTCGTTTCGCTAGGAGAGAATATTTGCTCCAAAAGGATATTATTGTCATTTTAACACGGTGTTTGCTGATAATAAGCAAGAGTTGTCATTTTCACTTTTCAGGTTAATTAGTAAATTTTTAACATTGTTTTGCAATTCCATTTTGTGTTTTCAATTTAGACAAAAAGCCATCTAAACTAGATCATGAAATGCAATCGAGTCTATTTTGTTATTTGAAAGGTCATTTAGATTTGTTGCTGAAGTGTTTCTAAATTCAGTATTTTTCTTTTAAACTTCAAAAGAAAGTGTGGATAAATACACTAATAATATGCGCATCACGTTGACAAAATTATGAGTTTTATAGAGTCTAATTCGACATGTAACAAGACTACCAAGCGGGAAATTTGGACTATATAAAGTTACTAAGTTCTAGGAGCAATATATTGAAAATAAAAAAATTTCAATATAGCATTGATCGAATTTTAAAAAAATATTTAAGGGCAGTGCAAACTCTGCCATCTTTGTTAGATCAATGGAACTCATAGTAACTATAATTGAGATGTAATTTTGGATTGTGGAGTACATGAAAACTCTCAAAAGAGTCCAATTCCCCACTAAAAAAACAGATTATTATGGCCTCTCCCTCTTTATCTGCGCAAGTATGACGGTGGTATGGGCAACATTTACTTCCAGTTATTTTGTCCTTTTGTTTTTCCATTTATGTGACCTGCCAATTAAACATCTTCAACAGCTTCTTCTAATATATTAAACACAGCTTCATGACTTGATCTACACCCATTAGTATCCTGCAAAACTCTTATTTCCTGAAGCAGCATATATATATATATATATTTTTTTTTTTTGTTTTTTTAAAAGCAAAAAAGGGCCAGCTCAGCGCCCTTCAACAAAGATTAATAATAGGAACAGAGGAACAAAGGAGAGGGGGACTAGGCCTAGACCTCTCCACAGAAAGAGCAAAAGATGCAAAAACTGAAAACAAGTACAAAACCCCATACTAAGAGCCATGAGAACAATACAAAGGAAGAAAACCCAATAAGACCAACCAATTACGTACAACTAACAGCTCACACAATACCTGAATCTGTAAGAAACCAGGGATGACAAATCCCTACCATAATGCTCAGAAATGAAAGGAGGTAGAGAATTCCACCACATATACCCATCAGTTGAAGCACCATAACGAGTAAGACGATCTGCTACCGCATTGCCCTCTCTAAAGAGGTGAGACACCCAGAAGTTAATCTGACGAGTGAAATGCAAACAATTAATCCATTGAGCTCTTAAACGCTAAGGAACCATATGGGGATGCCGAAAATAAGTCACCACAAGAGAGGAATCCGTTTCAATCCATATGTGAGTCCAATTGCGAACCCAGGCGAGTCTCAAAGCCTCAATCACTGCGAGAACCTCCGCATCAATGGCACAAGGGACATAAATCTTTGCAGAAAAAGCTCCCTGGAAGAGGCCAAGGTTGTCCTTGAAGATGCCACCATAACCAGCAGAGTTGACATCTTGAAATGAACCATCAGTGTTGGCTTTGAGCTAGGCAGACCCAAGTGACCGGAATACATAGATATCTTTATGTGGATCATTAATATTCCTAGGATCAATATACAAAGGCACTGAAAGTGGATCGGCCCATGCCGTTATTAAAAGGGGAAGAGGCGCCAAAGTCGGACTCAGAATCTTGAAGGCGAGCGAAGTGCGAAGAGGATGGATGTCTGAGCGGTTGAAAGAGTCGGTCTTGAAATAAATCTCGGAGCACGAATGTTTAAAGATGAGAGGCCCAAAAAATTAAAGATGGGCAGAGATGAGGTGTAAGTGGTACATGGTTTGAAGCAGAGAGAAGCTGAGTCACGCAGGGAGAGGATGAAGCTTCTTTTGAGATGTATTGCACAAAATCTCGTGTTGTCAAACCGCACCATGTTTCTTTCTCACCAAATAGACCAAAGTAGGTTGCAAAAAACAAGTCTCCAAAGAGTGACACCAGAACGTTGGAGACTAGTGGTGAAGTCAACAGAAATAAGAGCGTGAATAGAGAGGGGAGCTGGGGAACGAAGATGGAAAAGGTGTAGCATCCAATCCCAAATTTGAAGGACCACTCTACACTGCAAGAAAAGATGCTCCAACGTTTCCAGAGAGGAATTGCAGAAGGAACACATCGATAAGAGAGAATGACCATGCCTTTGTAACAAGGCATCAACTGAGACTTTCTCATAAAGCACTTTCCAAGTAAGCAAACTTTTTCTTGGTTGAATAGCAGGGTGCCATATACGTTTTCCCCAGTTAACCACAGGATGATGAGAAAGAAGGAAATCATAGACATCATGGGCAGAAAGTTTACCTGAGGATGACCCAGATCAGATGAGTTGGTCCTCAGTGTTCTCCAGGGGGAGGACAATCTCATGAATGTGATTAGCCACAGAAGGAAAAAGTTGAGAAAACATAGGAGGCAGAACCCAGCGATGATCAAGAATGTAATCCTTGACACTTGCATTTAAATGTGGGAGAAGTGACACATCAATATTACATAGTTGAATAAGAGGCTGACCAACCCAATTGTCCTTCCAAAAAGAAGTCTTGAGACCGTTTCCGATTAGCCAATGAACATTTTCAACAAGAGTTGGCCAAAGTTTTTTCAGACCAGTCCAAATGGAAGACTTACGATATACAACAGAAGGAGTGAGACTAGGATCAACAAAACGACCCCTTCAAAAAAGAGGCTGAAAGAGAAGCACCATTAGCTACCTCCCAGCAACGTTTTAGAAGAAGGCTTTGATTAAGGATGACAATGTCTTTAAGACCCAGGCCACCTTCATTTTGAGGAAGACAACAGGTTGACCAAGCCAAAAGTACCGAGCTTGACTTTAGAGGGTCTCTTACCCAAAAAAAATTTCTCATCCAGCCTTGAACCTTATAGAGAATAGAGCGGGGCCACTCATAGATCTGAAAGCTATACACAAGAATACTTTGGATAACAGAAGTGATTAATTGCAACCTCTTTAATTAGGGTTTTTATGAAAATATAACTCCCAAGTTTGCAATTTACGATTCTGCCCATCCACACCGGTACGATCCAAAAATTACAGAATTTTCCAGTCAATTTTCATGGAGTTCTTGCAGCCAGAGAAAGAAAGGTACAGGGCACAAGAAACCAGTGCCTCTGAAAGGCAAGTTTACATCACCTAATTAACGTGTTCACCACGCCTTATAGTCGTCCTTTCTTGGACCCAGAACTCTCTTGCTGGGAGTCAAAAAGTTACTCGGGAAACCACATTTCACCGCCAACTCAAAGAGAAGTGTAACCTTGGTTTTTAATATAAATAATGCCAGCAATTTCCTTTTCCAACCTTTCTCATTTAAGCCTTTTCGGATTTTTTTTCTGTTTGTTATATTAGTGTGGATTGAGTATCTATCACAGCCTAATTCTAGCTCAATTTTCCGCTATAAGGAATATAATTCTGTTTTTCTTTTTTATTTGATTATAACTGCATAACTTTGCGAATTTTAGTTTTGGTTGATCTCTTCTGGAGAAGATGTAATAATCTTTAAAATGAACAAATCTGATAAGAGTACTCCACCCTAAAATGAGAAAGGACACAACAAAGATCGACAGGAAAGGTTGAAAATGAAGTTTGAATGATACACATTCTTCTCCACCAAAGTATGTAACTTCACTGCTATAGAAAAACAATATGCCAACAATGATATTATATCTATCTTCTACCGAAGCATGGTAGAAGACCTCATATAATGACCCATCATCTCTAACGACATCTAATATCCTTGGAGGTGCATATACAGGTTTAAAACTTCATCAGTCTATATGTCACTGGCATTAGTTTGGGATCCCTGGAATAGGACTTGGGCAGGTAATATTAAGCAACCCAATCTCAAATGACGCCCCACACACCCACCGCAACAACTAGAACATCCCCACTTTCATTCATATCGTTTTGCAAAAAGGGATGTGGTACATTATCAATACGAGCCTGTCGGGGTGGCATTGTTTGTTTCCTTCCATCATCAATATCGTACCAGCATAGCATAGAACAGAGAATGAAGCTCATTTATGTAACTTGCTGTGCTATCATTTTCGTCCAACCATACCACCTTCCCACACCAATAAACTCCCCTTTTCTGAGTACTAGGTGTATATGCAGTTTGTGAATCGAGCTTAATAAAATGCACATTGAGCTAGAATATGAAGCACACATCAAGAGTCTGCATTAACCTTTGCCCTATCTCGAGTTTCAGTGTCTTATTTGCATAGATCATGCTAGTAGCTACGAAGATGGCAAACAAATGCTCAAAAAATGGTTTTGTATTTGATAGGGAAGGCTTAACTTTGTCAAGCATATTGTGTGGATTTGATCGAACTGGATCATATTGGCATACAATTGAGGCCAAACCTCCAAACCCGAGAACATAGCTTGCCATTCCCAGAAGTAGTTCGATAAGGAAAAAACTTCAAGAGTAAGAATGATGATGCAATGTTGTGGGACTGATGAACATTGCTTCATAATAGAGCCTTACATAATGAATAATCTAAGAAAGTCACTAAGCAACATATCCTACATTGTCACATGCAAACTCATGATAACGCTAGGGGGGATCTAGGAAATTTCATTTGTTAAGACGAAGTAAGATCAATCTTAAGACTAAATGACTGAAATATCATGTGGAAGCCATAGTTGTCAATGTCTTTCCCAGCAGTAGGGCATTCTGCCTTAGAATTCATTCCATAACAGGAATTGATCCACCAGCAGCCACTATCTGTTGCTCCAACTACAGCAAGCAAATGGGGCAAGGTCAATAGTCAGTCGAATACATGTACATAGTTATAATTTGAAACTGAGATTGATGAAGGCAGAATTCAAGAATGGTTTTGCAGATCCAAAGGGATGAATGTGTCACGAGAAGAACACGAGTAATCTTCCCTAGGTCACAACCATGGATTATTCGAAGGTTTTCATAGACTCACCCTAAACAAGTTTTCAAGATTGTTCTTTAATGCCAAGCATTCTTGTCGTACTTGTTGCAAACACCCCAAACACCTGCATCAAGCAGTATTCAGTCAGTCACATTTAGGTGCAATCGTCATGGTTACGGCCCTGTCCATTACATGATACGAACCTCTCTTTTAGATAATTACAGGGCCTTAAATTCAATCAATGATTTCCAGGGTTCTAGCCTTAAGTGTATGATTAATCAAAATCAGAACATTCCCATGACTGATTTCTAATTTCTGCAAACTCATAAGTCCTTCGATCTCAAAGTAGCAAACAGCCGAAGAGCTTGCTAGTCACAAAAAGAAAAATAATTTTCAAGCTTGAAGACATCTAACTAGGTTTTAGCATTTCTAGCACGTCAGCGTCTCAAAACCCTAACTGATGCACCACTTTCTCAAGTATTAACTGGCTAAATACTAACGATTGTGGTGAAAGATCAAAAACGGAAAATTTTTATTAAGTGAGAATACTCACCCCTCAAGGTTCTGCGCCTCACAATAATTTCTGAAGTTGATGCATACATTTTTAAGTCTCATTGCACCTATCCTGTAAACCAACAAAACCTAGGTTCACACTTCAAAACATATTAATGTGCAATATCCAACATAGGTAATCCAAGTCTCAAATGACAAGCATAAATTTCAAAGCTCATATAAGCATATTGCTGCGCAGTTTTCATCAGAAGAGAAGAAACGATCAAATAACTAGAAAAGAAGGAGTTGGAAATACCAGGCACTGCTACCCTTGAACTGATGGACACAGGCATCTACTTGTTTGAAATCTACAACATTCTGCTCTCTACACGAAAAGGGAAAAACCCATTTAACATTATTTACACACACATCACTACAACCACAAACCGAAATATCCAAAATGTAATCAATGATGGATATTAAAGGTTGAGACATAAACTCACAGAGCCCTGGCCATATTGTTGAGAAGCTTCTCAGAATCTTGAAAGAACAGAGAAACAACCTCAACCACGAAATCTGGGCTGTTTTCATCCTGGAGCTTCTTCAATTGTGAAAACTGATCATCCAAGAATCCCTTTTCACCAGAAAAGCAAAAAACCCATAATCAAAATTCATCACAGTATCAAACATCCCAAAACAAAACGGAACAGAAAAAAAAAAAAAGCTTTGAACATAATTCAGGGAAATTAATGAAAATGAACCACTCATTTCTATAAAGACTTCATTAATGAAAAGATAACAGCTTTGAGAAAAAGAAAAAAAAAAATCTGTGTATAGTGATAGCAAAAGAAAATGAAAATGAAACCACTCAATTCCATAAACACTCCAAAATTCTACTAGGGAATGAAAGTTCCTATCTTTACACAACCCAGAAACATATTTCATAGAAACAAATGTTTAGGTTTAGTTTTTAGAAGAGGGAGGAATGTTAAAACCTCTCGTCGCAGGTAATGGGTGTAGTCAAACCACTGGTTCCGCCACTGAGCCACAGCATCCATGGTGGCTTTGCTCTCTTGCTTTATCAGACTTTTGACTGAAAATTGATGTTAAGTGGAACTGGGAGGCAGATATCGCAAATGGGTTTGACTTATATATATGTCATACATCGAAGGCCCGACAAACACTTGGTAACTACTCTCTGATCAACAGTTATTCTAATACCCAATAAGGTCTGTCTCTCATTACCAAAAAAAAAAAAAAAGGGTCTGTCTCACTTTCTTTTTCCAAGAGAAAGCACCGGCTTGTATTTACATTAATAGAAATATAAACGGTTAAATATCATTAATTATATTTTTTTGTTCTTAAAGAAAACCATATTACCTATAAATATATCAACGGCTAAGATCTAATAAATTTGTTAGTTCATTTGGTAGAAGAATTTTCCTTCTTTTTCTCATTTTTTTGGCCAATTTTTTTTCCAATGATTCTATCATACCTCTATTATTTGTATTTGAACCTCCAATGATATTTTTACCACTATTTTTTCAGTTTTGCCCTTATTGGTTTCTCTCTACACCTCCCTGCTCCCTTTGTACCTCCACTACGATCTGCCACATCAACGTCTTCAATCGAAAAGATTTTTCTCCCCACTCCAAATGATAGTTTGATTACTCAAGTTGACTCCCCTACGTCTATAGAAACGATCTCAGGAGCATCAACAACATCCTATGTTATCCAAATGAGAACATGAAACAGAGCAATCTATGCAACATCTATTTGTCTATTTTATTTCAATTGTTTTGGACCATATCGGAGAACCCAGAAGCCTAATGTTTTTCAGCAGCTTCTCTGGCTCTTTTTCTCATCTCCTGCTGTTATTACCACCCCCACCTAGTTTAGAAGTAATTGTTGCCTACTTATCTCAAGTCCAATCCCTTTGTTGGCTTCAGGAACAACTGCGATCCAAATTATAAGGATACTATAGTAATGAGAGAGAGAGAGAGAGAGAGAGAGAGAGAGAGAGAGAGAGAGAGAGAGAGAGAGAGAGAGAGAGAGAGAGAGAGAGAGAGGATTACCAACTAGAGTTTTTTATTTTTTTTCAATTTTTTTCAGCTTAATTGTATCAAGGGTAAAATAGGATTATGAAATGTTCAAAAATTGAATGAGATTCAAATACCGATTTTGGAGGTATGAATAGAACCTTCATTCTTTTTCTTGTATAAAATAAAGATCAAAGTAGTCATCTATCTTAATTTTTTTCTTATATATAACACATGGTTAATTTTCAGTCAAACTTAGAATCTCGTACCCACATTGAGAAACAAGCGAAGCAACAAAAAACCAATTTTTTTTCATGTAATATCGATTGCTTATTCACAAATAAAATGGAAAAGCAGACAAACACATTTGATTTTATGCAGACTGCTCCATTAGATCAAATGGTATTTATATTTATGAATTTTTTATTCCCTAATTATCTTTTTTTTTTCGTGTGTTTGTGTGGAGGTTATGTTTTTGAGTTTTTCTCTTTCTTAACGTATGAAGAGAGTGATCCATTTTCCATTTAGGTTGGACAAACCCTATGAGGTAATTTTTAGATCCATTCCCTGATTCACTCCTCTTTGCAATTGACAAACTTCATACCTTCACTTTCCTAATTCAAAACATTTCTGTTGATAAATATCTCCGAATAAATTTGTTTACCACCAAAGTCGTATAAGGTGTCTTGGCACCAAGTTTTGCTGAGCAAAATGTCCTTTCGTGGAATACATAGAGGATCCACATCGAAATAAAACAACCACAAGATGTGGTTTTGATGCCTACTTCACTATCCATTTTACCCTTTTGTTTTTATCATCTTTCGCATGAAATGACATATGTCAGACCCATGACCATATCATGCTACTTTCTTTTTTGGCCAAACCATATCATGCTACTTCGGTTAGGAATTGTAGGTGGGTTTTGGTAAAGAAACTTATCCCCGGTATACATATGCCAAGCATTTGTTCTACTTTTCTTTCAATTGCCTTTTGCACCTGCAAGTTTAATAGTCATCAAAATCCAGCTTCAATGAGACAAAAAATTTGTAAACCTTATCTTTGAATGTTACACAGTGCTTCAAAATTTTAATATTCTGAAATTATTAAGTGAGATACACTAAAAGTAACTAATAATTTAATATTATACTCTATACCCCAAAACACTGTTTAATAAATAGTGATAGAACAATTTTACCCCTCTATATTGCAGGATTTACTCTCTCTCTCTCTCTCTCTCTCTCTCTCTCTCAACTAGTCAGAACAAAAGCTAAAAGGCCGAGGAAACATTACAACAGCCCAAAAGGCCATAACCACAAGACAAACGAAACTACAACAACACGAGCCCAAACTAGGAGGCCCAATCAGAGCACCCAAACCCTCATCGTTGGTGAAGTCACCATCGAGGAGTCACAGCCACAAGAAAATTGCAACAAGATGAACCACAACAAAGCGACAAAACCAAAGTGCTTGGGAGATGAGACAAACAAATCCAAATAAAGAAATTCCTTCTAAACACCGAAACGCGATTCTCCAATTCCAAATGCACTGGAAAGCCACCTCAAGAACCCAGAAAACCTGAAGAAAAAAGAAAAATAAAGAAATTCACAAAGGGATAAAAAAGACAACAACCAAAAGGTTGTCAATTTTGTGTTGCACGAATTTTGTAGAACCCCGTGTGCACTAGCGAGTAACGCTTAAAGAAATGCTCCAAGAAGCGAGAAGGGAGATGGCGCATGCGTTGTTGACTTCATACAAACAATAGAAGATGTGTAATGCAATGGAGCACAGGATCGGATCTCAAATACAGAAAATAAGACTGAAAGGAAGGAGAGGTTTGGTAATTCAATTGGATAGACCATGCAAGAAAAATAGAGAAAATGACAGCTTAGAACATCTCCCATGGTAGGCTAAAAGCTAAATGGTTTTAGCCCACTAAAAACAGAATATTCCATCTAATATGCTTTTTTTGACTTACCAACAAAATACAGTGTTACCACCGTATGCCAAATTACGTAAGTCAAAAACCAAATATCATCACATCCAACAATTATAATTTGAAAATGAAAAAAAATGGCTATTTTTCTAGCTAGAATATATTTCTGAGTATGGTTTTAACGAGTCTATCAATAAAACTAGTCGATTTAGTTAAATGAAAATAAGTATATCATAAAAATTAATAATTACACATTTATTTTAAAAATTCTAAACATATCAAATATTGGGCTCATATTGAAGATCCCAACTAGATATTTACAGTAATTTTAATATTTAGTAACATTATAAATAACCGATGCATATAGGAAAAATGATTATTCTTAAATGTAAAATTTATGTTCTTAAAGGAAAAAAAAAGTCAGTAGGGCCCACCATTTGGCTTACCAAATCTGAGCCCAAATTTGGCCTAACAAATTTGAGAAGACCAAATTTTTTTCTTCGTCCATGGGAAATAGCCTACGGTGGAAGCATGTTTTAGGCTATAAATGGGATTATAGCATACCATGAGAGATGGCCTTAAGAGAAAGGAAAACAGAACAAGAAAAAGGAGGCCTAGAGCCTCGGATAGGGGTCGGAACTCGGGCAAAAAAGCCCATGAAGGGCAGAGAGATTGGGACCCACCGACTCTCAAAAGAGAGAAAACCTAAGGCTCTGGGCTTTCCTCTCTAACGCCGAAGCAGTGATTAGCCTTAACAATTATACATATACAAAAGTAAAATGAGATTTTTACTGTTTAATGAATAGTAAAACAGTGATTTTTTGAATTCGCCCCGGTTCTCCATTGGGAACGTCCGTAGGTTTTCGATCCGTACGGATTTCTAGTTTTGACCCACTTTCCGATCACATTTTCACATCTTAACCCTTCAGTTTTTAGGTCCTAATGTATAGATCACCTATGCAAAATGTCAGCCAATTTGGTGATCATTAAAGTATTCAAAACTGCAAATTACAACAATATATACGAACGGTTCCGGTTCCACAAATTCGGTTCGTTCATGTAAATTGTAGTTTTGGATGCCTTAACGATCATCAAATTGGCTGAAATTTTGCAGAGGTGATCTATACATTAGGACCTAAAATCTGAACGGTTAAGATGTGAATGTGTGATCGAAAAGTGGGGAAAAACACAAAATCCGTACGTTTTTACTTAGGTGCGGATATCCGCACCTGAGCAAGGTTATATATATATATAAGGTAAAAACACAAAAGTTCAATTGGATTATTACAAATATTCTTTTTCAACAAAAAAAAAAGATTATTGCAAATAGATGTGAAAGATGATTATGATCTTAAAATTTATTTGTTTTTGAATCTATGGTTTTAGCTTAGTAAGATTATACAGACTTTTTATCCGTCTTTATATATGGCTTAAGTTTGTCAAATGTGAAATAACATGAGCCTTGATTTAAGTTGGTTTTTCAAATAGAATAGAAAAAGTCAGTAAACATGGTATTTTATAAATGAGTGTCTTGAGTAATTCTTAAATATTAATTTAGAATTTTTTATGTTTATCACAGATCAGTAAATTGTTATACAAATTTTTAAAAGCTTCACTGCTAAGTTTCATATGCTGCTCCTTATATTATGTTGTTTGTATCCAAAAGCAAATGAAGGGTCTTCAACACCATATGAACCAACCAATAAATGATACATTAAAGGATGATTAGTTCTAACTTGAAATGTATGATATTTTAATGAGATTTAACCACTTTCTTACTCTGTATGTAAATAATACCTTTGTTAGAATAGCCCTTTCTTTTGAAAAATGTAAACATAGAAGTTTGGTTAAAATACCAACTCATACTCAACACTTCCCTTTTTGAAATATGTTTATATTAAAGCCAAGTTAAAATACCAGTTTTCATAATATACAAAAACGATAATATATTTAATTAACATTTTTCATATTATCATTTCTATCTTATTACGTATAAAATTTAAAACAGAAAATACAAATCCACAGAATCGCACGGGCGAGCTGCCAGTAAGAACAAGAATACAGACTGCAAGGGAAGAAGAACCCCCGTTTACAACTACAAGAGACTAGCCAGTTTGACATTAGTTAAATAGAAAGAATCTCAAACACAATTCCAAATTCATATTCATTTTCTCATTTTTTTTTTCAAATACCATATCGAAGAATAAAAGTGATGTTATACAACTTGGGGAGAACTGGTTTCACACAAATTTATCTGCTGTACAGTACCAAAAGAGGATTGATTGAAAAGTTCAAAAAGGGGAAATAGCAGTTCCAAATCCACTCCTGTACACACTTTTCAACTTACCCATAGCTACCGCAATTCATAATTTTTTTTTCCTTTTTTCCGATACATAAATATATACACACACACACACAATATGTACAATTGCATCTTGAATTTATCGATTAACCTGCAAAATGAAAAGAACAATAAGTTATCTCAACAAAAGAAAAGAACAATAGGTGCAACTACTGTGAAGCAATCATAGATATAACTGGCATAAACAATTTTAGATTTTAACCTTCATCAGAAAAGGCGAACATGCCTCCAAGCATTTCGCTGTTTTCTTCATCGTCAAGTTTCCCCTTATCGCATTGGCTACCATCACTATCATCGGTTGTGACTCCAAATAGGCATCCATTCTGCTCCAATGCCTTACAATGCCCCTCCTGGAAAAACTGCGAAAGATCTATTGGACGCTGCAGATTGGAATCCCCCTCTGTCACAATAACAGTACTTGAAGCATGTTGATCCGTGTATAAATCCGTGCCCTCACTCATCCCAATTGTTTTCACCAACAGGTCTTCTTCAGCACAGAATCTACCTCCTACTGGGAGAAGCTTACTTTCTAATACAGCGCAATTCCCGACTTGAGAACCAAAGTTCTTAACATGTTCAGATGGAGCACACAGAGTGCCGAGAGATGTATGGTTTTGAAATGAAGACTCAAGAATAGCATTTGCTCTTCTTTCCGGGCAATTCAAAGTCTGAAAAATGGGAGAGCGGGGTAGGTCACTGTTGATTTGATCGAAATCGAGTGAATGCTCAATTCTTCTTGATGAACCTGATGGGAATTCCACATAACTCAATAGTTAAAATGACTAGGACAGAAAATTAGCCATAGTAAATAAAAGAATAAATCTCTACACGCATCAACATCTGGATGTATATACCCAGAATTTACTCAAAGAAAGCATTGCAAAAGCAGAATAGGTTGCATTTCTGCGTTTTGACAAACAGTTGTCTTCAACAGGATGTCCTTTATTTTACATTTAAAATATATATATATATATATATATATATATAGGATTTTTCTCAGGTAAGGATGTCCTTAGTTTTTCTTAGGTGCGGATTTGGTGTTTTCACCCACTTTCCGATCATATTTTCACATCTTAACGGTTCAGTTTTTAGAGCCTAATGTATAGATCCCCCCTGCAAAATTTCAGCCAATTTGATGATCGTTAAGACATCCAAAACTGCAATTTACACGAACGGACCGAATCTGTCGAACCGGAACCGTTCGTATTTATAATGGTAAATTGCAGTTTTGGATACCTTAACGATCACCAAATTGGCTGAAAATTTTCAGAGGTGATCTATACATTAGGACCTAAAAACTGAACGGTTAAGATGTGAAAATGTGATCGGAAAGTGGGTTAAAACCGGAAATCCGTACTTAAGAAAAACTAAGGAGGTCCTTAGCCAAGAAGGGCTGTATATATATATATATATATATATATATATATATATATATATATATATATATATATGAATGAATCAATGCTATACCTAATAAAACTTTTCACAAAGACAATAATGGACAGGGTGAAGCTTTTTTGTTTTTCAATGGAGAACACAGAAACATGAAAAATTGATAAGAGCATCAAATTTTCTAAAATTTATACTATACCCCCATCTGAGCTTTCTGTGGAGCTAAGTGATGCAGGGTTTGAGTGACAAATAACAGTCTCTTCCGAGATCTTGCCTTCAGCTTGATGAGATTCTGACGAAGAATGATTTGAATTTTTTCCGACTAGAACTCTGACCAATACAACCAAGCAAACACGTAACAAATATCAGAACTTTGGAAGAAAGGCAAACGCATATGAGCAACACACACAAGAACTCATGCATGACATAATAGTATCTTCCCCCGACACCTGAGAAGCTCAGAACAACCGTAACTACAAATATTAACAAGATACAGACACACTAACATCTCAAAAAAGGATTGAAACAGTTAAACAAGTGGGATTTATAAAAATGTGCATGGAACTCTAGATAAAATGGTACTTAGTTCTTACCTATCATTCCAGCTTGATTTGATGCTATGGAATTGGTGAAAAACAGGCAACAATTCCTTCTGTCTCATTTCAATTTCATGAACAGGGACTGTTTCAACTTCAAACTCTCCACCAGAAAAACTATCAACTCTTTGACACTCCATTGTATAAAAACAAATCTAGAACATGAAAAGAAAATTAAGACCAAAATATAGTAATGACAAGTGGAAACGTAAATTTTCACAAAAAATACCTTCGACTTTTGCCATATTGGTAATCTGAAAGAATTTATTTGCACCTCTGCATTAGAAATATTCCTGGACCTATGTGTTTCCAGGTTCCTTTTCCCCTCAACACCACCATTTAAGTCAAGAAACTCCAATGCATAAGTACCATCAGAACATGATTTACTTTGAATTATTTCAGCCACATCTTGACTATCAGCGTTAATTCCTAAAATACAGTCCTCTCTTTCTGGCCAATCTGAACGCCTGCATACATCCCACCACTGTATAGGTTCAACTTTCACTCTCAGGTCTTCCTCCTGCATGTGCATGTATGTAGCTGTCTGGGTATTCAAACCACTATGACTTTGTTCTACCCCTACTCTTGGCTGAAGTTCATGTTGAACTACATGACCTGATGGAGTATAAACTAATAGATGTTCCAAGGTACCAGCCCTTGAGTTATTGTGCTGAACACTTTGAGAAAGGGAATTATGAAAAACAGCCGCAACAGCACCTGATGGTACAAATACCTTTCCTGTTGTGGAACCAGCGGCATTGTTAACTGTGCTAAGCCATCCAAAACTACTATACTTTATTCTGCTCACAACTGAAAGAGCAACAGGCGGTGGGGGTGGAAAAGATTGTTGACTCATGATGCAAGAAGAAGTAGACCACCAAGGAAGAGATAAAACTGGATATAGTGTGGGTTCTTCACCCTGGGAATGTTGAACTTGAAATCCAGCATCACCACCAAAAGGGGATAAAACAAAAACATGGCAGGTCCCCTTGGATGAAACAATTGCAACCCATTGAGAATAATGACTGAAGCAAATGTCCTGGATCATCTGCCAGAATAATAAAAAGTTAGAACGATGCGAAAATAGGGCAATAAACATGATTACAGGGAGATATTGAATGAGCTCAAAATGAATACTAACAGCTGATGTTATTCCACGATGCAGTTTGTATAGATGCACATGAGACGAGCTCCAATTCATGTTCTGAACGCCTGATCCATTGCGCTTGCATGAAGGCATTATCCGAAAAATATTAATGTTATTTCCATATATTGAGGCAGTAACAAGAAGGGTCCCACTGGGATCAAAACACAGTGCAGATATTGGACTAGTATGAGCTTTAAACTGCGATATAACAGCTCGGGTAACAAAATCTTTGACAACAACCTGCAATCAAACCAAGTAATGAATCAGAACTCTTCAGAACTTATGGTTCATCAGCTTAGATATACAACAAGATTGTCCGGAACATCTGATAATCATCACATAATAATGTCATATCTCACTTAGCTTTCCAGTTTGAAGTTTATTTCTCACAGGCTAAAACATTAAAAGCTCCATGAACTATTATGATTGAGACTGGAAAACATAGAGAGGGCATCTATAATGATGCCATGGAATGAGAGAGCAGTGCTAGTGTGAAAGGTTTGCATCATATAGAAACCCTACATATCTAAAGATAATGTAAGTATTGGACTACTGGTAGATGCAGCAAATTAAGAATTGTTACAAAGTAAATATAAAACTCCCACATTATTATGCTAAAGCGCAAAATTGAGTCACATCCACCACTTCCTGGATAAATAATAAACAGAGCTTCATTATTTGGAAGAAATCATTCAATTTCAAAAGATCCATGCCTAAACAGGGGAACAATGTCAGATTTCCATAAAGTGATTGATATACACAGTACTTGACTATTCATGGTGAGTGAAAGACTAACCATCCCAGCACTATCCATTTCTGTTCCGGCAAGCCTGCTAACTTTCCAGCCTGAATTTGATGATACTGGAGAGCTAGACCCATCTGGGAGGAGCTCTTGACAGTATTTGTACAAGGTTTTGCATCCCATGTCACCCAGGTTGATAATTCCAGCAGCCAGCTGTTTACTAGACTCCATTGCATAACGAGCCACGTAACTACCATTACCAGGTGATGTAGATGGACTAACTCCTGGAGAAGGAGTAAGATTGTGGGGACCTAAGCGACTTGTGTTTGACATGTGTGGGCTGTTGGAAGCATAAGCTAGCCACCTAGGACCCACAGCCATTGGGCCATAACCTACGTTAAACCCAGAGGATCCTTGTCCTGCTAGCTGAGGAACAGGATAGGTAAGAACACTGAAATTATTTTCGAGGGTGAGCGCATCAAAGCAATATATCTGCCACCAAATATCAGTAAGGTAAGTCAGTACTATGTATTCTAAAGTATTCTATCTCATAGTTCAAGTGTATCGCATTCTAGTACTTGTCACATCTAAGTGGGTACTTACTTGACTTGCAAGACCAACAGCTACTATCCGAGGACTGCATCTAATCATACAGACAGCAGATCGAAATCTCAGAACGTGCACATAACTGTGGGACCTGAGCGAGTAAAACCGAACAGCTGTAGGAGAGCTGACAGGGTTTCCTGGCCGAGACTCCAAATGACCATCTCTTCCTAAGCCTCCCAAGTTGCTGTGATTTTGAACAATGCCTGAACCATTGGTGTCATCTCCAGCAACAACCAGCAACATAGGATGAGAAGCTCTAAATCCCTCCTCGTCATCAGATGCTGCAGGATAGGGCTGCATCTGTAAGAACGAAACTGGGCCATCACGCTTTGAAACCAGTTCGCTGTAGTTAGAGGCATCCTCGACATCAAAAACTTGAAATCCATTCTGATAACCAAGCAACAGAACGGGTTTGAAGGCAGAGTGACCAAGCTCTAGCCTGTCAAAGCCAGCCCAGGTTACCTGTCCACCAATAGAAATTACTAAAGATACCATCCAATCATCAATTATACACATAAACCACACAACTGCACAACCAAAATTACACTTAGCATATACATTACCCTAACCACCAAAACTAACAAGAAATTTCCTAATTCACTCAAGTCAACATGAAACTGAACTAAACATTCACCTTCAACCTAACACCAAAATTAATTCCACAGAATCCAAACTACAGTAAATTAAATTCAATGCACATTCTCACTCCCGCTCTATTCTCTCATAAATAAACACCGATTAGCGAAACTATAATCATCAATAACCTCCAAAAATTTCCATAAAATACAAAAATCACTAAAGGCCACAAACGAAAACCGATCAAAAATTACTTCATATAGAACCGAGTAAACTCGAAAGCAGCAAAATCTGTCTCTACCTGATCCTTCTGATCCTCGGAAGCAGAAATAGAAGCAGCGACGGAAGCACCGGCGGAGCGAACCGTAGAAGCGACGGTGCTGGCATTCGTCGAAACAGTCTTGAGGCACGACGATATAATCCTCAGCGAGCTCGGCAACAAGCCGCCGTTGTTCCTCCCCTTCCCTTTCTTCATCCTCCTCCTCCTCCTCCTCCTCTCACGAATTCTCTCTCACTCTCCTCCGCCTCCTCCGCCTTTATCCTCTTCTCCTCCACCACCGCCGATGAGCATCTCCGATCGCCGACGATCGGATATACCATTCGCTGACGCAACCGCAAGAAGCAAAGCGAGTAGTAGCGATGACGATGGTCCTAGTGAGTTTGACTTGGAAAAAATCTGTTCAAACAAACAAGAACAAGTCAGGTTTGTTTCTCAGCGAGCGAGAAGCTCTCTCTCAGTCTTCTTCTTCTTCTTCTTCTTCTTCGTCTACTTGTTTTTTCTTTCTCATGATTTTTGGTATTTTCAGTTTGTTTTGTTTTGTGGTGACAAATCTGATGATTTCCAGGTTAAAGTGATTTTTGTTTATATATATATATATATAGAGAGAGAGAGACTGTGTTTTTGGCTATCGACTCTGATCAAAGTCTTTTTAACGCGTCTTGGCTAATCACAATTTTAAAATGGGTCCATAATTGAGGATAATTATAGAGGTTGAATCGAATTTGCAAAAATGCGCGGTGGACTGTGAGGAGTGGGAATAATCGGCATCGCTAATTGGATTATTTTAGAGATTTGACATAATGATGCCATAATTTCAGTTTTTTTTTTTATAACATAATGATGCCATGATGGGGATAATTTCTTTTTCTTGTCAAAAAATATATCAAATTATTTTTCTTTCCTTGAAAGTTAAAAATGTTATCACTCTTGTTGTCCTTATATCAAAACATCTTCGGAGTTTTCAAGGGTTTGCTTTGGTATGTTGTTTTGTGTTCATATTATTGTGTTAAGTGATTTACGGACAATCACGATATAAGTTTTTATCGAACCCTCATATCTTGTAAATCGCAAACATTATATCGCAGACATTACAATGCTTTAAATTTTATGTATTATGTAAGGACTTATTTTATCTGATCCTCATTTTTTCTAATATTGATGTGTTATGCTCCTCTGTTATGGGCTCTGCTTTTGAAAACGACTTATTCTTACAATGTTGCTAGTGTTTCAATTTTGGTTGGGTCGTGGGGCTTCATGTTGTTGAATTGTTTTGATATTGTTTTTTTGGATGGAGAGTCGACCTTTGTTTTAGATATCATTTGTTTTGCAAGCGAGTTTCTTGGACAATGATAGATAGATATGCGATTGAGAAGCGTCTTTTGTTTGGTTTTGCTCCTCCATGGCTTATGAGTTTGATGGATTGCTCAAATTTATCTAAGATTCAGTCGTATGAATCATCAAAATACTATTATTATTTTATTATTTCTTTTAAAGTGAGTTCATTGAAACAGTTAACGATTACAAATCGTTCTGAATGACAATCCTTTATAATTTCGGGAGTTGTGACAAACCCTAGAGCTAATATAGAACAAACCATAAGGTATACTACAGCAACAAGTTGTCCTTATACAATAAAACACTACTCTAAAACACTTATAAAGAAACTAGCAAAAGCTGAAGGTGTATCTTCAACCTCCTCAAGATAGTTACAGCAAGATAACCATTGTCATGACCACGAGATTTGTAGATCAAATAATCAGAGTCAGCAATTCAAGTATGCAAGAAATTAGCAGACCAATCAACTCTAGACTCGTCCCAGCCTACAACACATTACTCACCAAGACACACAATTGTGGTACTCAAAATGTGATTACACTAAAATTCTTTATAGAATGTAGAGAGAATCAATCTACCCGAAAAGAAAAATAGCATGTCTAGAAAAGTAACTACTGTAAAATTGAGCACAAGCAAAACACCTCATGAGTTGCAAATTCAAATCCTTAAAGGAATCAAGCCAACTGGGCTCTACCATAGGCGCAAAAACAGCCCAGCCACAATCTCCCTCTTTCTAATCCGAACACCCAAACACTTGGCACCCAGGCATGGTTGACCCACCTCGGCCACGTTCGGACATCACGAGCGTCACCACCGCATCCATCACGAGCGTCGCCACCTTAAGAACCATCACCTGTAGCTGCTTGCGCCCGACCTTCTCTAACCTTCTTCATCCAGATTTGATCCACGACAGTCTCCGCATAATCCACCAATCAGCCTTGGCTCGTGATACACCAAAACCACCTTGTTGGGCATGCTCTTGCACTCGACACCGCAAAACCGATCCTAGTGTTAAAGCACCGTTGCTCGTCTTCAACTGGTCAGCTAAAACGCGACTGGGGAGAAAACCCTAACATAGAATTTTTTTTTTTCTTTTTTTTTTCTAAGGACATCTTTTTGCTATTATTTATTTGAATTGCATATAACCATACTTTATTTCTTGACAATTTCTTTAGTGTTAATACAATTATGTCAATTTTTGCTCCAAATAAATATAAAATACAAAAACATCTTTTGAGTTTGTTGTTGAGATGATTTAACTTAACTTCATATAATAATTTTGCTATCAAGTAATGTTATACGAAAATCATACTTTGATTGAGTCAAACTTAACTCTAATAGTTCAGTTGTATGATGATAGTCGAACTTTATATGTGACAAAGTCACAAAACTACTAGTTCTTCTAATATTGTTGAAATCAAAAATTTAGCTCTGTGTTATCTTTTGATTGGGTAGAGAGACATGTAATACGAAAATCATACTTTGATTTGAGTCAAACTTAACTCTAATATTTCAGTTGTATGATGATAGTCAAACTTTATATGTGACAAAGTCACAAAACTACTAGCTCTTCTAATATAGTTGAAATCAAAAATTTAGCTCGTGTTATCTTTTGATTGGCTAGAGAGACATGTATTGTAAGAGCATCTTTAACAGACTCTTTATTTTGGCTTCTTAGCTATTTTATAGAGCATGTTTAGCTTTTTATCTATTTTAGCAGCTGCACCATACTCCTAAGTAACTTTCCACTATAACATTTAGCTATCTCACTCTTATATTGTAGTACTCCAGAAATTCGTTATTATATACCGAGGATTTTTCAGAAATCTAAGTTGTGGTTATTGGACGGTTTCGTGGCTCTTGGACGGAACGGAAGTGTTTCGGACGAATTATTATTCAAAGAATATGGTTTTAGAGGGGCTGCAAAGGTTGACTTTTTATACGTTGAGATTCTTCAAAAACTTTCTTCACGAAAGTTGTAGAACGCGTTGATACGAGTTCGTAGACATGCGGAACGCGATAATCGGAGTTGATATGAGAAAGTTATAAGCAATTGAAAATTGGGATCATTCTATAAGTATGAGAAAATTCGGGAAATTTGCAAAGAATGACATAAATTTCCAAAACCCAGAAATCGAACCCATTCTCTCTCCCGAGCCTGCGCGCAGTCCAACCATTTCGTCGGCGACATTCTTCCTCCTCCGGCCACCATAGGACGTGAAACCAAGTGGGCTTTCTTCTCCTCAACCTCCTCTACACGTCTGTGATAACCATCGAGCATAGGGAGGAGCTATGGTGATCACTGCAAGGCCGAGAAGAAGCCTCGTCGGGGATGAAATCGCCTTGATCGGAGTCGATGATTCCGGCCACCATAGACGGTGGTTCTTGAGGGATTTTGGAGCCCTAAGGACATAGATGCTTCTCCCAAAGTAGCTTGGAACAATTTCACTTGTGGAGGGCGAATCGAAGCTTTGAAATTCTAGGGTTTCAATCGGTCCGATTTGTTCTAAGGTAAAATTCGATCGATTGGTTTATAATTGGACTTTATTGTAGTTATGAAAGTTGAAATTTGAGTTGAGATTAAGAACTTTGGTGTTGGAAGTTTTGTCAAATTCTGACTTTGGACTGGCAGCGGCGCCGCCACTGTGGTAGTGTTTTCCGGCAGTTTTCGGCTACCTCAGGGATGGTTTCTGTTCCTGATTTCGATTTACTCATTGATACGAGCATTTCGATATGCAACACGTAATTTTTGGAGATCGTATGAGCATGTTAGGGTTTTTAGAATTTCATTAGTTTCGGTTATCGATCCATGATGATCCAACTATCCGATTGACTTATGGTTTTGTCGTATCGATCATGGAAGTATTCCGGAGACTTAGGGAGGTCTCGGATGTGGTTTCGCCTTGATTGGCGTTACTTTCAGAGTTGTTGTTCGATTAGGGGATTCGAACTTTAATTGCTTGTAAAATGTGTACTAAGTTGAGACCATTGGTGATTAGGTGCTTCTCAAGGTAATTTGGACAAGTTGTTGGTGTGAGTGTTAACACGGTTCCGTATAGAAGACGCAACGGGAATTTTTAGCTGGACAATGGCTATCTGTGTGATGACCGGTGGAATCTATGCAATGATCAGTATGATGACTGCTCGGTTGCGAAGCTGAATTGTTATTAAGTTAACAACAATCTAGAGAACTGTTGTGATGGTCGGAACTACCTACATATGACGGAGTGCAGGGTTATGATGATTACTATGACTTGGATCGTTTGACTTAATGTGACTTCATGAACTAAACTTTATGCAAGGGTTACTATGAATTGTTTTGCTTGTTTTGAATTGTGATTGCCTTGCGTTCTTCTTGATTTTATTGATTATGGTTTGATTGCTCTTAAAAGCCATAGTGGTGACTATTGGGCTCTGTAGTGAGGATAGGAAGGTGATTCATTGTTTTCACCTTTGATGTCATGTTGATGACAAAAGCTTCTAGTACGTGGAGAGGAAATGAGTATGATTTTGGAATTCACCGTAGTGCGTTAGAATGGCATCAAGCATTGCTTGAGGAAGTCTTGTTTGACTGAATTTGTGTAATTCGACGTTAGGTTGAGAATCTGGGCATGAGACTTTAGTCACAAGTTGACTTATGTAAGCATGATATAGAAGGTAATGAAATTGGTGGTTGTAGGCATGAGTTATGTACATATCGTGTTTAGGTTGAGGTGACTTAAGAATGTCTTTCTGCTTTGTGGTTTTGAGTTTACTCATATAAACTTTCATAAGCTTACCAGGTTTGTTGTGTGGCAACCCGGTGCACTATTCAATGGTGTAGGGGTTAATCCTGCAGGTCAGGGTAATCGTGGCTGAAAACGAGGTGGCGTGCTAGCAGCTTTACGGTAGGAAGCCAATTTTGTGATTTTACGGTTATTAAGACTTCCGCTTGTAGTGAGCTCTGAGGAGCATTTACTTATTACTTGGTTGTGGCAATTTAATTTGTAAACTCATGAAATATATTGATTTTGAGGGTTCAGGGCATCAATATGTATCTAGTTAAAAGGGGGAAAAAGTTTCTAGGTATTTTGTATTGATTGCTGAACGTTCACGCATGTATAATTATGAGATTATATATATCGATTTTTATTTGTGCTCAAAATCAGGGCGTGACATATATATAGAGAGAGCGGGATGAGGCTCTCTATAATTTAAAACATTTATTTTGAGTTATTTTATGTAATCTATAAATAGATTTAGATTATTTAGTCTTTATTTTAAAAATAATATAAATTCAAAATTAACTAAAATAGAGAGCACTGATACAAAAGTATTTCTAAAGTGACTAGTCAAAATGACTTTTTAGCTACTTTGACTAAAATTTGACTCAAAAATGGCTAGCATTGCTAAAAATGCTCTAATGCTAGCCATTCTTTAGTCAAATTTTAGTCGAAGTACCTGAAAAGTCATTTTGGCAAGCTATTTTTAAAATACATTTGTATCAGTTCTCTCTATTTAGCTACTTTTATGTGTGTGTGTGTGTATATATATAATTTACTGAATGAAGAAAAAAATAGTTTAAATGTATTTATAAATTACATATAGACATATAGTAACTTAAAAAGAATGACTTAAATTAACAAAAATAATAGAGAGCCTCATCTTGCCCTATATTTAGGAGACTAGAGAGCCACTTAGGGCATCTCCAATAGAATACTTATTTCAATTTGTTTAAAAAAATAAAACTAATTTTAGGATAAGTTTAATCTCCAAAGACTAGCTAAATTTAACTTTAGCTAAAAACTCTAGTTATATATAGCTAGGGAGGAGAGAAAATTTAACTAAAACTTAAACTTTTCAACGTTCAAATTAATTTAATTTGAGATTTCACACCTTGCTGGAGCATAACTCAAAACATAGTTGGTTATATTTCACTTTTAGCTATGAGATAACTATCACTGTTAGAGATGCTCTTATAGTATCTTTAGCAATGTTAGCTATTTTTTAGTCAAAATTTAACAAAAATAGCTAAAAAGTCATTTTGACTAATCACTTTGAAAAATAGTCTACACCAGTTTTCTCTATTTTAGCTATATTTGAAATTATTTATCAAATGAAGAAAAATAGTTAAATATATTTATAAATTACATATAATAACCTAAAAGTTTTAAATTAACAAAAATAATAGAGAGTCTCATCTTGCTTTTTATATTTATGATTAAAATAGCTAAAAGTTAAAATGGAGTGTCACTTAAGAATATGGCGCAACTGCTAAAATTGATAAAAGAAATTTAAAAAAAAACTAAATATGCTCTCTAAAATAGCTAAAGAGCAAAGATAGTGAGTTGGCTAAAGATGTTCATTGATGAAAAACTAAATTTTTCAAAATAATTAAGGAGCCAACATAGTGTCTACTAAACATGCTCTAAAGAAGTCAATATAGAGTCTGCTCGTAGATTTGTTTGCCTCTTGCTCATATTAATGGTTTTCGCTAAACAAAAGTAAGTAGTGATCAAAAACCTCTATACATGTTGAAATCAAAGAAGGAGAAATCTAATGTATTGTCCTTTGAAAAATAGACCTCTTGCTTGTGTTAAAGGTTTTTGTACATTAGAAGTGAGGAGTGATTTGAAACTTCTCATTGATTGTGGTATTATAGCTATTTATTTATGCTATTAATTTATTACTATAAAATATTACTAAATAAGGTAAAATGTCAATTTTGTGCCATAACCTACTAAAATATTCTTTTGGCTTCCTCTTAGTAGGTCAGTAAATTTTAGATATGAGATAAAAGTCTCTTAATAAACTTCAAGCATTGAAGTTTTGAACTTTGAATTAGTAGGAAGGGGATGTACAAAGTCTCAAAGAGCTCTTCATTTATATTTTTAAAAGGAATCTTTCATTCTTTTTATTTTCTCATCTTATATGTTCATCATTTTCTCAGTAATGACTCATAGATTATTAAAATATGTGAAATTTTTTTTATCAATCACAGAATCTCTCTAAACGGATCATATTTCATAGATGACATACCATCATACCCTAAGATTCTAACTTGGGTGATTAAATTCTCAACCATAAAAACTGAATGGTTAAAAATGATACGTGTGAAATCATAAATATAGTGACAATTATTTTTCTCATTAAAAAGAAAAAAAGAATAAAAAAATCATTTGGATAAAGAGTGTGAGAAGCTGACGACTTTGGTTGATTCACGGCATTGCGCACTCTGGTTGAGTGCCACCGTCAACATCAGGACAAAAGTATGCCGAAACGACTCTGTTTAATGTGTAGTTGTGTGTACTGTTCTACTGCCTTACCCATTTATTAGCTTCAGTACAGACTTGCATTATTTCATCATAAATGCTACTTATATGAATTTTAGAATTTCCAAGATTTAATGTAAAATAAATTCTGAACAACTTCAATGCAGAATTTATTTCACATTAAATCTTGCAAATTCTAAAATTCATAAATTCTGAACAACTTCAAATGCAGTCCCTGTTGCCTGTTGTGCGCCTCACGTTGGAGGGAATAATCCGGCTCTCATGAGCATGTCTTGGACTCGATTTGCATTTACTGGACACAAATTCGCTTAATTAAGTTGAGTTTTTGAAAAACTAGGATTAGTTCAACACGAGTCATTAAATGAATAATGATTAGCGAGTCGAAAAATGACTCTTGTGAATGAACCACGACGAGCCCTCATATGAAGGACTAGCTCGCTCTAGCCTAGTTGCATGTAAAAAGACTGTTGAAGTGCGGAAATGTCTCAAGTCGAAAAAGTAAAAACAAAAATATGAACTTGATATTTAGTCATACGTATATCACTATAGCAAAAATACCAACCCTGGCTTAGCTTAAGCTTGTGCTTACAGTAATAACTAATAACTTACTCATATACTTTTCTTTGATTGTAAGTTTGTATAGGAGTCTATTATGTACATGGATTGGAAAACTACATTTCCTGTTGTTCCCTGAAATCAACTCTTAGGTTGGGGATCAATTCATTCCTCCTTTCCATGTCCAATTCCTTCGTTGTGAACCCGGCTGGAAAAAGCTGGTTAAGATGTTGCGTGTTAGGGGTCTTCGATGTTGTTGACGATGTCTTCTCGAAATGCCTTTCGGAAAAATGGCATTCGGCTTTTCTTCATGTACTTCAAGCAGCAAAGATCGCCATTCAAAATTAGTAACACCTGCATAGGAACCTTTGTTAGTTTGTTTAAGTACTATTCTAGTTGTACCAAGCTTCAAAATCAAGCTTTTGGTTAATGTAGGAAACAGAACATACCTGATTCATACTAGGCCGTCGTATTGAGGATCGTTGTATGCACAACGAAGCAGCCAACAAAACGAGATTCATCTGTAGAGGGTTGTAGTCGTTGGCTAGTGAAGGATCAACCAAGCCTTTGATTTCATTCTTCTTCAGCAAGGGCTTTGCCTAATAGAGTAGAAAATTCGGATTATTATGATGAATACTAAAATCAATGAATGTCTGCAACATATGCTCACTTGTGAAGATTTAAGTACGGAACGAAATTCAGCTACATACCCACAAAACAAGGCTTTGTTGGGAGTAATCTAGAGCTCGGCGCCCGGTGACTAGTTCCAACAGCAGCACACCAAAGGCAAAAACATCAGTTTTCTCATCTACTATACCGTGCAATAGGAACTCAGGAGCAAGGTAGCTGTGAATGAATTCCGGTAACACCATGAAATTAGGATTAAGGCTAGTTAAAAGTTTTTAACTGATAAGTGAAGATGAGGAAGGAACAGAGGTTCTATACCCGAATGTGCCTTCAAATTTTGAAATGGTGTGGTGAGTCCAACTCTCTGGCAGCCATTTTGCAAGACCAAAGTCACAGATCTGTATAAAAGTTAACTCATTCAACAAAGGCATTCAAAATTTTCAAGCTACAAAGTATAAAGTTCAAAAGGGGTACCTTGGCCTCAAATTCCTCAGTGAGCAAAATATTTGCAGCCTTAATATCTCTGTGGATAATCCTCCTCTGACAACCCTCATGAAGATACTGTAAACCCTTAGCTGCACCTAATGCAATTTTGTACCTGACCCCCCATTCAAGCTTCACCTTTGAACCTATAAAAATAAATAAATCGATTCAGTAAACAGTTAAACACTGATAATTTAACCATCTGCTAAATTAGAACAATTACATAAAAAATTACTATGGACTAACCATAAAGCACAGAAGCTAAGCTTCCTTGTGGAGACAATTCAAGAACCAAGTGCATCCCTCCTTCAACTCCATAACCAATCAACTTTGCAGTATTAGGATGATTCACATGTCCCATGATTCCAATCTCCGATAAAAAGTCGCCGGTGATCTCCTCCGGCGATCCCCTGGTTAGCCGTTTGATTGCCACAAATTGCCCATTTGATAAACAACCCTTGTAAACCTCAGCATAACCCCCTTTTCCGATCATATTTTCTACACCAAAATCAAGCAAACAAACTCAAATTACTACCCAATTTTCCAAAATCGAATAGGCAATAAGGTTAATGTGAAATTTGAAGCACGCTACAAACCTTGGCTGAAATTCTTTGTTGCAGCTTGGAGCTCATGAAGGGAGAAGTTCTTCCATGGTGACTTGAAAGGGTATTCGGAATCTGACTCGAGTTTTGGCGTTATTATCTCCCTCATACTACTGCTCATTTTCTTTGAGAGTTTCAACAGAGGATGCATTGGGGCCAAAGACCTCTTGGATTTTGTTCTCAGCAATTGAACAAGTCCATTCCACCTGGAATTTCCCTTTGATTTTTGGGGGATTTCAAAGTCCTGATTGGGCTCTTTGGTAGAGCTTTCAGAATCTGAGCTCCTAAAGAAGTCCTCAAGAACTCCAACGGGAGAACAAGCATCAACCTTCTCCCTCATACCTCAAAGATCACACAACCTATTAAAAAAGACCATGAATAAACAGATCGAGAACTACAAGAAACCCATTAACAAAGAACTCACACCATGAAAGTGAAAAATCCATAAAACCAGAGAAGATAAGCATATCACATGCAGATAAAGAAGGGACAAACCCAGAAGCACAAAAATACAAGCTTTGATGTAAAAACAAAAACCCAATACTAATTAGACAAAAGGAAAAACTAAAAAGCTTGGAGATACATATTGAACGTACCATAAACACTAGACAGTGAATGTTTCTGAGGTATTTTTCATACGCAGCAAAACAGAGTACGTATAGAGAAAGATTTGGAAGAAGAAGAAGGGAAATAGTTGGACTTTGATTCTGAATTACTCTACCGCTTCCTACTGTGACTCCCTTTTCAATGTTCCCCGGGAAACTATTCACAAAACCACTCTTGATTTTCCTTTTTATATCAGTTTCGAAAATCTGGAGGAATTATATAATGCGGTAGAAATTCTGTTTCCGTTGTCTATGTGGAGTGTATTGATAAAGTGTATAAATGTAGTTAGGTCCCGCTTACCTAAATGAAAGAGGACAACAAGATGAGTTTGGTCTGGACGTGGGATTTAGGGGTCAAACCTGGTTTACCTTTGGTCTTCTTTAGGGATATACGTGTTGGTAATATTCTGGCGCGTGGAATTTGACACTTTGGATTTTACTATTTACTTGGCGAAATCGCGACTGGACTGAAGGAGAAATTTTTTAGTGGAGCGGCCTTGGGATTAAAGACCGGTAATGATCTGAACGTCATGTGAAAACTCTCTTCTAGTACGGGTTTTGAATTCAAATCTTTTAAAATATTGATTATCTAGTTTAAGTATTAATTTACTAACATATATCTTTAGACTAGCTCATTGTATAAGAATTTTTTATACTGTATGAATTTGAATTCACACGGTATAAAACTTCAGAGTTTCGATCAACATTATAAAGACCATATCAAATTAGCTAGTTTGATTGAATTACTCTCCCTCACTCATTTTTTTATTATCATTATTTTTTTTATCTCTTTTGGCACTCCTTAATAATTTTTGTTTAAAGAACTATTATGATTGAACTAACTTATATATGAACTACATATTTCTATCTTCATTTTTACATGACAAAATTTTTTTTTCTATTTATTTTTTTTCACACTATAGACTCGAACTGATGTAACTAGTTCAAGTAGTCATTCTTATTTAGTAAACAAGAAACTGGATTAGGGCTTAGAGTGTAATACATTATAATCGATTATTGTAATGCCAATATGCATAATCTTTATCGTCTTCATTGTATCAAATTTGACCATTTATGCCTATTGAATTATGGAGTGATGCTACATTGCTACCCTTTGTATAAGACTAGCTAATAGTCAATTCAAATGAACACAATCCGTATAAAAAAAAAAAACTCAAATGAACACAATTGAGTAGGGTTCTCACTTATGACATTTGATGGAATTAAAACACAATCACAGAGAAAGTCCTTATCCTTCAAACGTGTCACCACCATATATAAAACACTAAGAAAATGAAAACCAAGTGTAGTTATTATTAGTATTTGATTGTAATCATTATAAATATACATGCAAGGGGAAGACATGTCTTGATGAAGACTTTTTTTTTTTTGGATCAAATCATCATCCATACTTCATTCCAGCAGAAGGAAAATTACAAGCAGGGATGCAAAGTAGCAGAACAGCCAAAGGACCTATTTCTAACTTAAGTTCGATCATCTGATCTGAACATTCCTTCTAAAATCTAAAAACAAAAAATGGAGCTAAACTCTCCAAAACACCAGTAAGGCTACAAATTACCAAAAATCTAGCAAATGAGCCACAGTATGGTTCGAGCCAACGCCGACATACCAATTGAGTCATGGCTCAGACCCAAGAAGGAAGAATGCGCACCAGTCATCTTCGCCTCGTCGACTAGTGAATACACGTGATAGAATCTATTTAGAGGATCAACATCACAATAGGCGTTGGTGTATGAAAACATTGAAGCAACAAGACCCAACAAGGGTCATCCACGAGCAACAACATAAAACTAAACTAAAACTAGAACTGAAGAAACAAAATGCACACGCAAGGTCCGGACCGAAGGTAGATCAGAGCCAAGCCAATTCCAGAAACCCAACACAGAGAAGGGTCCAGATTCAAAATCAACCAAACCCAACCCAAACATCGACCCAAACTCGCTTCAACCCCATGTTGCAGTCCGGATCTGCCACTTGGATCATAAGCTGGTAGGCTACAGTCGTCTGCTTTATCTGAAGTATAAAATGACTTGTAATTATAGAGATACAGACGTAGAATTAAGGACTCTAATTAATTAGTAATCAATTGCTAAATGTCGATGCCGTATATGATGATCATGACTACGGTACGCAGATTTTTACTTCAGTACTCAGATTTTTCTATTATTTTATTTTTCAATGACTAAGAAGTTATTGACAAAAAAGGGCCAAGTGTTATTAGCAATTATGTTATATATTACCAGTTAAACGGATGAAAATATGGGGGAGTGAATGTATTCATCCTCATTAAATTTTTGTTTGAGCATTATAGTATTAAACCACTATAAATGTATTTTACTTTTTTCTTTATCCCCTATACCACATATTGCGGTGTAGGGAGAGTGAGAAGCTGCCCAAAAAATAAAAGAAACTCAAGGCATTGAGCGAATCGCCAGAAAAAGCCTAGGGTTTGATACGTTTAAACTAAACATGCAAAGCAAGCTGACACACCCACTTCTGAACCTCTTTTCTAATTGTTTGATACCACGGATGAATTGGTTCATTTTCATTCTTCTCGGTATCGTGATAGTTTTTTCTTTTTAAAACTTGTTAAAACCCCAGAAGAAACCGTTATTTAACTAGCGCTAGATAGCTATTTGATTGCTTGATTATTAATCATTGTGGATGTAAATCATGTAATCAGATAATATGCAAAGCATAAAACAAAACCCTCACGCACGGAATTAGATTATGGGAATGATTATGGACATTCTTATAATTCAATTTTAGTTTCTCTTACATGATTACTTCACATATTAATTACATAAATACAGTTAGGTATGCACAAATCATGTACTTTACAGTCCATAACTTGCATCTTAAGATTATCGATTGCAACCAATCAACAATCGAGTAGTATTATTATAGGTGAAGGAAATAATCTCCAAATTATGCTTTAGATTTTTGTTAGTGGTAGGTGGTAGAATTCAATCCCACCTTCTTTAAAGTGTCACCAACTCACTTTTTCCTTGCTTCTCCTTTTGTTTTGGACTTCGTTGATCATTAGAATTATTTACCAAGTAATTAAGCACCATTAGTTGACGTTGTAAAAGTATAATTAGAAATAACTATTGGGTTCTGAAGCATCCTAGCTAAACCTATGTGAAAGTACGTTAATTTGGGACTTCAACACTCTGAGAGTGAAGTTTAGGCCTTTAATTAGGACATGTTTTACGAGAAGAGACGTAAGAAAAAGTGACTGAACTTCAAAAATAGCAATGCGACTAAAGTCTTAAGGTTCATTTTTTTTTTGATGAAAAAATGTCAACCTATTATATAGATTCAACAAGCAGTACAAAAATGAAACACCACTAAGGGATCGACAGAAAAAATCATTCCTTAGAGCACCCTAAATCCCTACTCTAACACAAAATAAGAACCCAGCATATCCTTAGTACACTCACTTTTTAGAAAGTTCAAGCACTTTTATTCTAACAAAAACCTAATACTCCGAAACTTGAATAAAATGTCCCTCAGAGTTACTAGATTTTTGCCATCTCTTCTCTTAAAAAAGAAAAAACAAAGCCCATCATCTTTTTGTTAGAAAAGATGCGAACCCAAACCTATCCTAAAATATAAAGAACTAATAGTTTGATGAAACCAATCAGACCCGACCCACACTACTAGGCCCAAAATCGAAAAACCCTAGCCCACCAGGCCCAAGCCCAACTGAGTCCAGCCCTGGTTCGCCCTAGGAGCATTGTCACGTCCTGAATTTTGAATAAAATAATTCAAATCCAAAACGTAAAAACCCAACAAGCACAAGAAGAATAAACATAAAATTTTTCAATTAAATCAAGTAACTACACAAATCGAACTCAAGTCTATCAATACCGACCCGTTCTCTAAAGTCACATATCACATCACCAAGTGTTTACAAATTAAACTGAACAATAATTTAATAAGTAAACAGGCTCACCAACTCTCTACACAGCGGAAGATAAATACACTTCTACGTCCAAACTACAACAACTATAAAACTTCAGCTTCGATGATTGTAACTCTGACCTGCACAATAACCCATACACCATGAAATAGTGCACTGGGTTGAAACAACAAACCTGGTAAGCTTTTTAAGCTCGTATGAGTAAACTCAAATAAAATTACTCATGTCACGCATGCTTATAATTTCTCAACTCGTGAGATAATTAAAGCAACAACATTTAACTCCATAAACACACCCAAACATCAAATCACACCAGATAAAAATTAGTAATCCCTGCATAGAAATTTAGTTGAGGAGATCACCAAATTCACACAATTCTCATTCATATAACTTAGTTCATGAGATCACCAAATTCTCACAATTCAAATCATAGCAACTCCTGCATATAGTTTAGTTTAGGAGATTATTTTAAATCCGAACAATAGAAATGAAAAGGAAAGTAACTAAAGGAAACAAACAACTCACGCTGAAGCTAAGAAATCACCCTTCGACTCCAAATACACAATCTCACAAAATAACTCTTTTCAAAAATCAACATCGTTACCTCTCAAAGGTAACATACATCACCTAAATCGTATCCCGTCACCGCCTAGGGTTATGGCATCTGATACACTCACCTCAATCGTAGCCCGTCACCCGCCTAGGGTTATGGTATCCGATACACTCACCTCAAACGCCTCAATCGTAGCCCGTCAACCCTTGGGGTTATGGTGTCCGATACACTCGCCTCAGTTACCACTTTGACACTAGATCTATAGACCGAAAACACTTACAAGTCCTACGTGACCCAAAATGTTACTCCAAAACTCAAATACTATTTCTCACAATAAAATCAACAATTCATATTCATATCACAATGTCACGCCATCAATATATATATTCCACGTAAATATATATATACGTAGTCATCCACTCAGGAATGCATACTAATATCAACTATAGTTGCTAATATCCACTCAGGAATGCATACTAACAATTTCACAATTTATCAATCAATTCCGAATAATAAGCGACTCGGTTCATAAACGAACCACGTGAGATTTACTCACCTCTAAATTCCCGCTGCGTCTTCTCTAACAGCCCAATAATCACCAAATCACAACATTCACCAACTCAATCCGTTAAGCACCTAATCAAATACGGCCTCAACTCAGCAAATGATTCATAAAACACAATTGAATGATGATCTAACGGTCGGATTCTCATGGATCGCCCTTGGGATCATCCTATCAAAATTATACAAAGATCCAACGATCGAATCCTCGCGGATTGCAAACCGAAGATAACGCATAAAACTGAAACTCTAACATGCATCAGCCTGCTCCAAATTGACATTATAATATATCAAAACGACTGTCTCGATGTGTAGATGGATAAACTGAAAAAAAAAAAAAACACATTTTGGATGACCGATGGGCCGCCACGTGCCGCCACAAGCGACACGTCAGCAGGCGATCAACTGCGGGTTAACCACCTCCGATGCAAAATTCGTCAACTACAAATTTGTTCAAAATGAAGAGATGATCAAAGTTCATACCTGGAGCTAAGTGAGATTTGATCTAGATCGTCTTAGATCAAGCTTGGAAGTTGGATTAATCTAGCCTTCTGATCAGATTCCAGATTTGTTGTAGACCATCGAAAATTTCAAATCTTGATCTTTTGCTCCACAATCAAAATCGTGATGCAAGGCCTATATGGGGATGATCAAGAGGAGGAGACTATTCTAAAAATGCCAACCAATCGCTGAGATGTTGCCAGAAAAGCAAAAATCCGGTCGGGTCTCGTTGCGTGGCTCGGGGCGGCCTTCGATCTCTGTCTGGGGGGGGGGGGGGGTGGGGTTGGGCTCGGCGAGGCTCGCTGGTCTGGCACGCATCCGGAGTCGTCGACGGCCGGGAGGTGTAGGTTCCTTCCGGGTCGGGCGGGACTGGGTCACGTGGAGGGAAAAGAGAGAACGGAGAGTTTTGGGGGAAGAAATGGAATTTTAGAAGTTTCTGGGATTTATAAAAAAATCCGGAATTTCTCATATTTATAGAAAAAATCCCAATTTTCAAAAATTCATAATAAATTCATACGAACTCTAGTTTTCGCGTTCCGCATATCCACGAACTCGTTTGACGCGCTCTACGACTTTCGTGAAGGAAGTTTCCACAAAATCAAAATGTATAAAAAGTCAACCTTGAGACGAAGCATTTCGAGCAAATAGTAGTTCGAAATAATTTCCGCTTCACACTTGAACTACGAAATAGCTCAACGAACACTTTATTAATTATCGGAAACTATTAGAAATTAATAAAGAATTTCCGGGATCTTACAAGCACTAACTCTGTTGCCGCCATAGACCCCCTGCTGATACAACCTGCACTGCCTCTATCACAGTCAGAGGTGTCGCCGGTGGCCATGACACCTTTACCACCACCAAAGCAGGAGTGACCCACGACCCTGGCAAAAAAAAGTTCTGTCGTCGGAGTCGTCCTCGAACACCACTGGTATCGTTGAACCTAGAATCCTACTTCTACCAAAATCAGTTGTGCTGGATTAGAGAGTAATCATCCCAACACGAGAGTTTCCAATCTCAGGCCAAACCAGCCCTAAATCAACCCCTATATTTCCATCACATCCATCAAATGATAATTCCCTAGACGACGGCTGAATGCCAAACCAATCGTCTTTGCTACCAAACCAGCCACCAATGCAGGGCGAGATGACCCATGCCCATAGTCCAAAGCACTTCCAATCCCAGATTCGATCGGCCACACGCCTATGATTGCCATCACATCCAATGGCTATAGCAATGAGAAAAAGGTAAAAGCCTACGTTTAAGAGATACCGACGATTAAGCCCGCCGCCACCATCTCAAATTAGGTGAGAGAGAGGAGAAAAGACCCATTTCCTTGTTAAAGGAACAGAGCCATCACCGGTCGAAGCCAACCACCACGGAAAAGCCTCTCTTGCGAGAATCAGAGGAGAGAGCATTTTTTTTATCATTGTGCAACTTAAAGTCTTAAGGTTCATTTTCTTTTTCTGAGAGAATTGTCAACTCAATGCATTGATCAGCGAAATTACACATAATGACCAATCCCTATGGGACTGTCAAAAGAGTCACTACCTAAGTAATTCACCATTTTAAAGATCATGAAGCTCAGTCAAAACTACCCTAAAGCATCCATAAGACTCAAAGGGGCACATATGCTAAGGACATTTTTGGTGACATATTCTCAGAGAGACCCTATGAACTCCTTCCCTAGAGGAAATGGAGTCCTAACAACATAATAATAGTAAAAGATAAATAAAATCCAAGCCCACAAAAATAGGCCTATACCCGAACAAGAAACCCTAGCAGATGGAAGCCCAAAAGAGTACCAAGCCCCGCTGGAATTGATGAGGCCACCCAACCACCTAGGCACCCCATCCATCAGCCGCCAACCACCAGTCTTTGTCCCTTCAACAACGCCGGTCGAAACCTGACCCAGCATTCCACCGCAACCTTCGCCGTAGCAAGCCATAGTCATCTCCAGTACAGGGTAATTGACGTTACCACCTCGGTCGCAATCCTCAACCGCCAGCAACAGAAGTCGAGAGTCCACCCCAAGTCACTCCCCGAAGCTCTAGTCCGCACCCCTACCAGCCGCGGGCACCAGATCTTCCTACTCAGACAACACCAAGCATCGAGACCCCGGGACCATCACCGATCCAAATTGCCCAGGAACCCATCCCATCGCCGCTGCCTTGTGCGGCCCAAGATTACCATCGTTGTTGCCAAAGCACACAACCTCGAACAAGAGAACAAGAAGCAAAATTTTGAGAAGGCGACAACGAGGAGACCCGCCACCTTCAATCTCCCATCGACTAGGTGAGAGGGAAATCCCATCTCCTCCAGCTCAATTTGTAGAGCTGCCGCCAGGAGGCCACTGCCTCCACCCACCTCTCAGAGAGAGTAACCTAAGCATTTTTACAAGGGGGAGTGAAATTTGCACTCCCATTTTTGCAAACCACACTCCTTTTGTTAGGGAAATTTCCAATATACCCATATCGTCTTTATCATCTCCCTTGCTTGATTTCTTCTTTCCCCTTCTCGATCTTCTCAACCCGTATCCCATTTAATCAGAGAAGAAAGCAGAGCACTGTGGGTCAGACAAACCAGAGCCAAAAGAGAGAGCCGAGAAGCAGCTCTAAGGTATGTGAACTCTTAAGGATTGAAGATTTTGGGGGTTTTAATGGAGGGTTTACATGATCAAGGAGAGAAATAGAGTGTGAAAATGCACGGAGGAGGTGTGGAAGAGAGAAGAAAGAGAGGAGAAGAGGCCAATGGGTCACGCACAAAAGCACAGTGGTGGTGACTGGTGAGCTGGAACCACTCTTGTGACAACCCAGAAAATCTCATCAATCAAAGAAATGGTTATGGTGTCAATCAATACCAGAATCTAAAAGTCAGAGTTTTTTATTTTTTTAATTTTTTTAATTTTTAATTTTTTTTATCAAGAGTGAACTTCACTAATGAAGATCCAATGAGGACGTGTTCTAAGTTATCATTCAACCATTCCCAAACAGGGAGAACGTGAGAAAATCAAACCCAAACAAAACTTAATCTATTATATTATGAGGAATGCACCGATGTAACCAACTTGGTTAAGAGCTCAAAGAATCTAAAGGATCAGTTTTTTAGAAAGCAAAACCCCATAATTGCAGCTGGGCAGCAGAACTATCTTCATCGGCATATTTTACCCTCTATGTTCCTAAACTTGATGAAGACCTCAACAAGCTGAATCCCCACTATTCTTCTAGATTCTCTACACAATTGTCATTACTTGGGCGGTTTTTATGACATAATAGAGATTGCCTCCTAAAGCTGCATAAAGATTAAGCAACCTCTTTTTTCCCTTTCTTCACTCTGTCAGATTATTGTGGCTTCAAGTTTTCTGCAACTGGATGTGATAACTAAATAGGAGTAGAGCATGTAGAGAACCAGATGCGAAGAAGAAGAGATTGAGAAGAAAGAGGGGTAATTGTGGAAATAAAATTATTAAGATGAAAGTGGGAGTGTGGTTTACAAAAAGCGGAGTGCAAATTTCACTCCCCTTTTACAAACCCTACTCCAAGTCTTAAAGTTCATGGATTATGACATTCTGATTGTTCAGTTAAAATAAAATCACGCTTTCGGTGAGTAAAATATAAGAATATATTTTGTAGTTATTTTATTAACATAAACGATTAAGCTTTTTTGAATTGTTAAATCATTGCATCATATTGTATTCCGTTAATCCTGACATTAACCTTCTTTGTATAAACTAACAAGAATGTCAACCAAATCTTGATATTGTAGCTTAAGTCTTAAGATAATTAGAAGCCAGATCTCGTCTATTAATGTTTAACAAATGAAATATAAAATCAGTTTAGACCCATGAATTTCAAATTATCAAATAGAAAGTATAGCAGAAAACCCTCTTCACTCATATTTGACCTCCAATATTAATGGTTTTGTGCCGCAAATATTAATTGCTGTTCTGATGTGTTTCTTGCATGAGAAGGAAATGCATGTCACAGTTTTCGTGTACAAGTTGGCATAAATTCCTTTATGTGATGCACAGTGAATTAACTCGCACGCAATAATCAACTTGTGGGGAAATGATATGATATCAATCCATCAGATATGCATTGGCATTTCATATATATGGGTTATGGTTTACTTCTTGGTCTACATATTGAGGCAATCACAAGCATAAGATGAAATGATTGCTGATGAAATTACTAGTTTAGCAGAAAACCAGGTCCACATATCATGCCGAGATGATTCTCTTGAGCCAAGTTGGGTGGGTGGTTTGGTTTATAAGGTGAAAGAGAGCTTCAGAAAATGGGAATGGGGCTGCAAGCTGTTAGTGATGTAGTAAGGTTGAAGTACGAAGTTTCAATAGAGCAATCTCCCCAAAGGTGGCAACCCCACTCTCCATCCTTGATCACCGGCGAATCCTCTAGTGCTGACGGTCATTCCTTGCGTGGATGATCTTTACACACCCTGTTACTTCTTCGGAAAAGTCTTTGTTTTGATATCCCAAGGCTTAAACGATATTTCTTCAATTGCCAAAAGATGTATCCAGTTACTAGAGATTTGGAGAGATATATATCATGGCAAATCATGTCCAAGTTGGTTTGGTGTTCTGGGATTTAAGCAAGCAAGCTTATAATTAAACACAACCAATAAGCCGATCTCGAGGGGCAGAACTGTGTTTCGGTCCGACGGGGTCCGGACAACCCCCCCAACCTTACTGTCAGATATATACTTATATGTGCATTGCTGTTAACCAATCAAAGGAAGAACCTTCCATTCATGAAGAGGACCCCCTCCTCCTCCTCCCAAAACCACGTGATAATCAATTGATATATGAAAGTTCAATAAAACAATCACTAATAATAAGAATACAGTAATATTAAATAAAAACCAGGTTGCTTTTTATTTTTATTTTTTTGAATTTATTGTTTATTTATGGATTATATTGAATATGATTTTTAATTTATTTTCGGTGTAGTTTTTTTATTTTTTCAATTTCTGTCTCGACCCCCTATGTTTAAATCCTGGTTCCGCCACTGATGATCTCCATCCCATTTCATATCTAAACTTAAAACATGATATAAAAAGCAGACATGCACGGATTGAAAAGTAGACTAATTAAAAATCTTCGTGTGCTACAATATTGTTTCAAGCAAACACAACAGATCTGTTGTGTTTGCTTGAAACAATTAATATTGTAGATAGAACATGTTCTCATGAAGATCTGTTGCTAGAACATGTTCTCATGAAACTAGCTTTGCTAATGAGCTAAAACCCTAAACTGTACACACTTTGATCTCAGTCATCACTTGATTGAACATGAAAGACTAAATAGAAAAAGAGATTCCCGCAGAAAGCTCAACGGGGAGGGCAACATTGAGTGGCAGAGGAGAACAAAAATGTTAGCTGGGTTGCGGGCTAAGAGCAGGTACTCTGCTATCGTTCCAATTTGATCAGACATCCAATAAAATTGGAACGATACAAAGAGATTAGCCCTCTGCCGGAGGATGACCCCAAAGCTGAGGTTGATGATCACCACACACAAGACAATGAAATTGTGTTGCGCTTAATTTGCGGCTGTATCTAAGTCCCTAACTTGGACTCCATGGATGGAATCACTTAGGTACTTGAATTTGGTGTATTTTGATTTTCGGATATGGGTTCATTCACCGATGATGTTAAAGCGGGAAAAATTTCATTCTAAACGATTAAAGAGGTTTCTAGTTGAATTCCACCATTTGCTTAGCAGTTGGCACACCTCAATTTTATTTTTTCTCCCACTATTTTTCATTTTTGTTCTTCTCACAAATTTAGTTCTAATAACAGGAGAGTTATTGTAAACTTATGAATCACCATATATTCATGACTTATTTGAGTCCTCGCTAGATTAAAATATATTTTTTCGTTTTCTTTGCCCCATATAATCACTTCCACCAAAATGTCGTGACCCTATTGACGGAACTAAAACTTGGCAATATCACATGATCATCACCCACCTCTTGCCCTCACACTCGTATTATTCTTTGGATAATATTGGAGAATTTGGTATCGAGAGAGCACGATTTGACCCTAAAGACAGTTCAAAAGGACTTGTATAAATGCGGGACTTGAGTTTAGTCAAATTATTTAAGCCACTTAAGAAGAATCTAAAGCTATGACTTGAAAATTTTCACATAACTCGAGTAGATCAACTATCATCCTACGCTTAATCAAAAAAAAAAAAACCTATCATCCTACGCTAGTACTTAAGCTTTTCCGAACAAGATGAGGGGCAATACTATTACTGACTTTGGAAATTAATATGAGCCCAGTTACAGAACAAGCCTCTCATCAGAACCTGTATTGCCTCATGTCCAAACACTAACATTAGGATTGGTTCATGTTCTAGTGACAGTTAGAAATAATAGACATTGATTTGTCCCTAACGGCCATTATAATCGTGATGTAGAATATGTTAGGCACACAGATGTTGAATTATTAACTCTATTTTCTTTTCTTTATGTTTTTGGTCAATAATACTGTATATCTACTCCATAGTTGCATTATAGTTTGTTTTGGAATTTGGGTACTCAAGATGCAATCTAATATTATATGTTACAGTAGTTTGTAACGAACTCTATGGCATAAAAAAGAGACTTTTGAAGATGCTTCTTCTAGATTCAACTTGTACTTGCATTTGTCTCCGCATTTTCTTTTCTATTTTTCAAAGAGATATATTCTCTACTCAAGTATAGTGAAATGTTTTAAACGTGACACTTTGTTCAAATACTAAATTGAATTGAATGAGACAAAAGATAAAGAGAAGGTGAATTGAATTAAAGAATACCAAGATTTAAACAAAGGGGTGCTGTGAAAAATGGGAATGAACTACTACGCCAAGAGAAATTTACTCTCTAGCTTTCGAAAAATAAAAAAGAACATACATATGACGCTCCACCATTTTCAGCCGCCATGAAATGGAATCAAAATGTTAAAATTGCTGATTGTTGTGTACCAACAAGGATCATTCATATAACAAATCTACTGAAATAAATACACCTTGATCATCTGTTATCTATAAATATAGCTAGTTAGAATTAAAATGATAACAATCAATAATAACCGTAACCGTTGCATTACGTCACCAAAAATGGAGATAAGAAAATAGATTTTGGGGATAAAGTTTTTATCGCTACTGTCATACCACACGATTTGTCTATCAGACTAATCACAACTCAAAAGTATAAAGCTACTATATTCACGATATCCCTTGCTTTGCGGGGCAACACCCTAACTTATTCTATTTTAAAATTGCACACATAATTTTTATATTACACACGTAAATAAGATTTTACGAGACGATCAGACAAATATAGAAGTTGAGAAGATTGTCCGACGGCCGCCCTGGGAGAGATTGGAGTTGGGCCTCAACTAAAAGTCCCAAACAGACGCACACAAAGTGACAAAAGATGACATCTAAAATGGCCCAGTACAAGATCCAGCCTTGTACGCGCAGGAAGCTACCGGACAATTTCCCACTCACCTCCTACCCCAACTCAAAAGCCTACCTTTTTCACTTTCTTCTTCAACTGTCAAACCGGCTGCCGTGGACTATTACCCTCTCACTCACTATACCACTTCAACTTCTCCACCTCCACCTCCACCTCCACCTGCCCCTCCCCACCCCAACCAAATTCTCCTCCTCCTCCTCCATGAAACCCTAATCCCCACTCTCTACCATGTCATCCCACGCCCCCCTCTTCCTCTTACTACTCGCTTTACTATCCTCCTCAACTCCAGTTCTCTCCCAGCAAAACGTCACCGTTCCGTGCCCGCTCAACTTCACGATCCTGCAGCAGTTCGACCCGGGCTCCAAGCGCCCCAAAATGAACCAGAACATGGAGTGCCAGTACATCCTCCAAGGCCTCCGCCTCGTCGATTCCCACTACCTCCAGCTCACCGGCAACTTCCTCCCCCCGCCCAACGCCTCCGAGTCCTGCTGGTCCGCCTACCAAACCCTCGCCGACAAATTCGTCGCCGACTTCGACATTCGCACCACCTGCGGCTTCGAGACCAGCTGGATCTCCCAGGGCTGCAGGAACATCACCACCAAGGCCCAATTCGAGGACCTCGTCGGCCAAACCGCCCTAGACGGCGTCGTTTCCAACTGCAACCAGTCGCTCGAGAACAACTCCCCCTGCGCCGCCTGCACCACCAGCCTCTCCAGCCTCTCCGCCACCTATTTGACCGGGCCGTCCATCGGGAACGTCTCCGGCTGCACGGCCTACCCGTCGATTTACGCCGCCGCGTTCGCCAATCCGTACGGCCCGACCGATCACGGCAACGCCAAGTGCTTCTTTCAGCTCGATTTCACGACGGCCAGCCCCGGTAAGAAGAAAAGGACTCTGATTTTGATTGTGTTGGTTGCTGGTGGTTTCGGGTTGTTGGTTTTAATCGGTGGGGTTTGGTTCTCATGGCACAAGTACGAAGAGTATATATTCAAGAAGAGGCGAAAGGATGCTAATGATAAAATTGAGGCGGGTTTGGGTACTGCATTAGAGTCGTTTAGTGGGAGTACTACTCTGGTTAAGTTCACATTCGAAGAGATTAGCAAAGCTACTAAGAATTTCTCTAGAGATAATATAATCGGGAGGGGAGGATATGGGAATGTGTACAAGGGCACTCTGGCTGATGGCTCTGAAGTTGCATTGAAGAGGTTCAAGAATTGCTCTGCTGCCGGTGATGTGAATTTCGCTCACGAGGTTGAGGTGATTGCGAGCGTTAGGCATGTGAATCTTGTTGCTTTGAGAGGTTATTGTACCGCGACGACGCATTTGGTAGGTCATCAGAGGATCATTGTGTGTGATTTGATGAAGAATGGGAGTCTCCATGACCATTTGTTTGGGACTTTTGAGAACAAGCTCAGTTGGCCAGTTCGGCAAAGGATTGCACTAGGGACTGCGAGGGGGTTGGCTTATTTGCATGATGGGGCTCAGCCGTCCATCATTCATAGGGATATTAAAGCAAATAACATACTTTTGGATGAGGATTTTGAGGCCAAAGTGGCGGATTTTGGACTTGCAAAGTTTACGCCCGAGGGAATGACGCATTTGAGCACTAGGGTGGCTGGAACGATGGGTTATCTTGCTCCAGAGTATGCATTGTATGGACAGTTGACGGAGAAAAGTGATGTTTATAGCTTTGGTGTTGTGATGCTTGAGCTTTTGAGTGGAAAGAAAGCACTCCATGTGAACAATGATAATCAGCCGTCACTTGTGACGGATTGGGCATGGTCCATGGTGCGAGAAGGACAAGCGCTGGATGTCATTGAAGATATGCCAGAGAAGGGTCCACCTGAAGTTTTAGAGAAGTATGTATTGGTTGCTGTTCTTTGTTCTCATCCACAGTTGTATGCTAGGCCAACAATGGATCAGGTTGTAAAAATGTTGGAAACAGACTTGTCAGTTCCCTCAATCCCGGAAAGACCAATTCCCCTTGTGGCCGAGATTGATGATATAGAAAGATACAGTAGCAGTGGCTCAATTCAGCTCTCTAGTACAGGAGGGTTCCAGACTTATACATTTGAAAGTAGCCTTCCTCGTGACCATAAGGGAGACGGAGTAAGTTCAGGTTCAACAGAAGGGAGGTGACTCTGGCAAGAGATAAGTATCGACTCTTTGACAGAGAATTTCCACTAATCGGTATGCTCACCCCAATTTGTTTGTTGGTTTCGATTATATTGTTTCTAAACTTGTATCAAACTTCCCACTGTAAAGATAAATTAGATGTATGATTAGAGTTGATTCTTTTAGGTAGAATAGTTCCACATTTTTTGCTATCAGACTTGTCAATGTCAATGTCAATATCACATTTGTACCATATTTGGACGTGATTTAGATAGAGAGATCCACAACATTTCTCTGGAGTGAATTTTATTGAAATTTGATGCCATTCTTTGCTGCATATTTCAATGAGATGTCCTTTCGTATTCGATCTTGGCTGTTTAAAATATCGACTGGCTGGTAGGTGTACATGTTGATTAGGGCTGTTGGTAATTTGATAAAGGAAAACAACACGGAGGAGAAGGCAGGTAGGGTCTCATGCCTGTAATTGTATTTTCTAATAATTGCTAGGGTCTCAAATGGCTTCTAGTGTATCTTTGAATAATCTCAGAGCTGGCCATGCACTACTTTAATTCTAGGCTTAGATCTCTGTCTCTCTCTGTCTCTGTATGGCCAGTTTATTCCACCCTTTTTAAACAATCACTGTTTCAGTCTTTGTTATCGAGTTCGTTTAGGTGACCCAAGTGGACTAAAGACTTTATCTTCAATACAGCGAATCTGTGTTAGCCCCATCGTGATCATAGATGTGTAACTCAGTCAATTTACTTGATTCGGGTTTCTATCCTATTTGTAGCCTGGGTATTTGACCTCTCTATCACAATAAAAATTTCGTCTTTAATTCATTTTCGAAGTCTAGTAGTCTGCTGAACAGATCCTTCAGTAATTGTCTATTTCATGCAAGGAAGTTAACTTTGATCGTGATAAAACAACTATCGTACACTTGAATATGTTTTCTGGTTTCGTTCTTGTAAATCCCAAAGCTGAGCTTTAACCAACGATCAAAGGATGAAGTTTGCAGTAGGTAAGGAATGGTAGGTACACTTCAATGATTGACAGAGAGTGAAAATTATAAGTATTAATATACGTATTATATCCCAGCCTGGTATATCCAGCAGTAGATGTGGATTGGATAGCATCAAGTTTGATCCTCGATCAGAAATTATTTGTCCAATGACGTAACATGTCAGATATTTAATGAGTGATTAGTATTCTTACAGTTTCTGTGCCTCAGCACCTCTGTTATAGGAAGTTTCCCATTATTCAGAACTTTCTCTGGTAAAGCTATTATGGCAATCCCAAGGCATATTCACTGCACATTAGAAAGGGACTGAAAGGGAAATGTGGATGGAATTTTAAGAAATCCAGCTCTGTCTTAGCCTTCCATGAGCAATTAATCGACCCGAAAATTAATTCCACCAATGAAATTAAGGGACAGAAAGCGATTTAAATCTCGGATATGGGTCCTCTTCTTTTGATAGTGATCGACTTAACCAAGTCTGACTCTTCAAACGCAGTGAAGACAATCCCATCTGTTTTTTTAATCCTTCCTTCTCATTCTGCCGTGCTTTTGTGAAAGTTTGAATCTGTTTTCTACTTTTCTTATTTTATTTGGATGCAAAAGACAAAGATTTATCCACCACAGCAATTATACAAGTAGTACGTAGCAAACTTGAGCAGGTAAGTTTTTACTGATTGAGCACTGCAGAATTCCCTGTTTCATTAATATCAGTAACTGTCATTCATTGTAGATCACACTTACAGGTCTAGAATATATACTTTCAGTAGAAAAGTTTGCATCATTCATATACTGCAATGTTTGTCTATAAAGAGGACAATGATTCCTTGGCTTCCATAATCTCATAGTTTTTTGCTCACTGAAGTCATCTCTTTGAATATTCTCTTTGCCTCTTATAGAGATTCAGATACGTCGTGAGAGTTGTATAAATTGGGAAGCATGGCGATCAATGAGGATGTGGAGAATGTTGTGCAGGAGAACATAAGGGAACCACTCATGAGGGGTACTGGAGAGGGATCTGGTCATGGAAGCAGCAAAGAGGATCAATGGATGGTTTACCTGAGCACATTTGTCGCAATTTGTGGCTCTTATGAATTCGGATGCTGTGTAAGTGCTAATCTGCATGTTTATTTAACTTTTCATTGGTTCATCATGAAAGCTATCATCTATGTATAAGCAGAGTTCTGTTCTTAGATTCTCTTGTTGGCTTCCAGGTGGGTTATTCATCGCCTACTCAGTCTGCCATCACGGAAGATCTCAATTTATCAGTGTCAGAGGTATGCAAATGATTAGAGCACTTATTTTTCGATATGTATATATATGCTTTTATTGCTGCTGGAGTGTATGACTGAGATTTTGCACTGTGGACCCTTGTCATTTGAATGGTTCATGGCTGCTGAGCCATTGCAAGTATCTTTTTCAGTTAACAACTTCTAATTTTGATCTTGAAGACTTCCAAACCCTAATCTGAAGTTTATTCTCTCTTCATTATGCAGTACTCAGTGTTTGGCTCCATTCTCACATTTGGTGCAATGATAGGTGCTATCACCATTGGACCCATCACCGATTTTGTTGGTCGAAAAGGGGTATGAATTGGGAATTATGTTGCTACGCATTCCGAAATTATACAGTATAATTGTTCTGTTTCCTTGATGATCACTATCTAACAATACATTTATTGTAACATTGTATGCAGGCCTTGAGAATGTCCTGTGCTTTCTGTGTTGCAGGTTGGCTTGCAATTTACTTTGCTGAGGTTAGTATTCTGCACATGTTTTTACCTACTGAGCAAATTTCTCCTCACATATGTGACCTTATTAATGTTCCACATCTTACTGCTATTTAAGGGTGCTTGGGCTCTTGACATTGGGAGATTGGCAACTGGATATGGAATGGGAGCCTTTTCATATGTTGTGAGTTTTCGCCATCTCTGTAATTTTAGATTATGAGACCACACTATAATGGAATTTAATGCTGAGGAAGTACCTTAAAGATGCTATGTGAATATACGTTATTAACAAAGTTTGATGAAATATTGGATGGATGACAAGGTACCTGTTTTCATTTCTGAAATTGCACCCAAAAATCTTCGAGGAAGACTAACTGCTTTAAATCAGGTAAACAGTTGACGAGAAATGAAAATGGTATTAACAATATTTGATAATTTCAACAACAAACTAGAGGAATTCGGATCATTTCCTATTATTTTGAATTTCCCTTGATGCTCTTTCTTTTGGTATCTGTGTCACAGTTAATGATTGTTTCTGGAGTCTCTGTTTCCTTCATAATTGGGATTGTAGTAAGTTGGAGGGCTTTAGCACTAATAGGTAAATTTCTTAGACAAACTGTGCTTGTTAGTTAGAAATTAGAATACCCTATGGTGTCTAATACAGCGACAGAGGGTTCATTTGTGTGGTGAATAATTGCAGGACTAATTCCGTGTGCTGTGACCCTTTTCGGTCTCTTTTTCATTCCCGAGTCTCCAAGATGGTTGGTGAGAAACTACTTCTATTTTCTTAAATTGTTTGTGATTTTGTTTCTCTTAATTTTCATGGTTTCATGCACGCAAAATAAAGACATACCTCATCATGGGTGCAGGCAAAGACAGGACGCCACAAAGATTTTGAAGTTGCACTGCAGAAACTTCGCGGGAAAGATGCTGACGTATCTCTTGAAGCAGCAGAAATGATGGTTTTTATCTCAAATTCCTGAAATTCATCTCTTCATTGACCATATCATAGAGCATTTGGAAGATATATATGTGATGAAATACCATGTCCCTTCATTGACAGGAATATATAGAAACTCTTGACAGTCTCCCTAAAGCCAAATTGCTAGATTTGTTTCAAAGGAGATACTTGCCCTCAGTCTTGGTAATAGCTTCTTCCTTCATTTGTGAGATCAGTTTGATCATTCTTTATCTTTGAGTTCACTCTCCTTTGCTGTCAATTCTTTTGTATTAGATAGCTGTTGGCTTGATGGTCTTTCAACAACTAGGAGGAATCAACGGTGTCTGTTTCTATGTCAGCGATATTTTTGAGCAAGCAGGTAATATAAATTACTTTTTACTAATGATCTGAACTGCTCGCCTGAAGCAAGTAGTCGTGTTCTACAACCGAAATCTAAATCTTCTATTTAAATTTTCTCAGGATTTTCTTCCACCGTTGGAACTATAACCTATGCTATTCTCCAGGTTTAAATTTGTTCTTCGACAGCACACTTACAATCTCTTAATTTGTTTCCATTAGTAGTAACCTGATGCTGTTCTGTTTAACAGGTTGTGGTAACTGGCATTGGTGCATCCATAATGGATAAAGCTGGACGAAAGCCTCTGATTTTGGTAAAGCAGTGCGCAAAACTTTTGGTTCTGAGAATTTTTTGAGATTCTTTTTCACGTTAAGGTTTTAACACTTTCCACTTCGCGTTCTAGACTTCTGCATCAGGATTGCTACTTGGCTGTGTGGTAACTGCAATTGCATTCTTTCTCACGGTGATCCTCAAACATTGACCTTAATATCTATAGTTTTAGGTTTTATCCGACAGTAATATGACAATAAAGCTCTTTCTGAACCAGGCTCAAGAATTGGCTCTCAACGTTGCTCCCGTACTTGCTGTAACTGGCATACTGGTAAATTCATCTGCCTTGTCAAAACATATTCTCCGTCACAGATTGGTCTTTTTGGTAATTGAAGTTCTTATTCTTTTTACTGTAGTTTTACTCTTTATTAACAGTTCGTTTATGGTTTCAGATCTTCATAGGAGCCTTTTCAATAGGAATGGGAGCAGTACCTTGGATTATTATGTCTGAGGTACAAAAGATTCACACGATCTACACAATTATTCATCCATGGTTTGATAATGTGACCTATCTAAAGTAACTGCTATGTGCTGCAGATATTCCCTATAAATATTAAAGGGCAGGCCGGAAGCTTAGCCACGCTAGTGAACTGGTTTGGTGCATGGTTGTGTTCCTACACTTTCAATTTCCTTATGAGTTGGAGCACCTATGGTAAATTGAATCATTTTCCTTGCTTATGATATCATGAAGATGTAACATCATAATAGACCAAGCTAACTTCACATGATTTGCAGGTACCTTCATTCTGTATGCAGCAATCAATGCTTTAGCTATAGTTTTTGTGATTTTCTTTGTACCTGAAACAAAGGGGAAAACTCTGGAACAAATCCAAGCAGCCATAAGCAAAGAGAGAAGTGAAGAAAGATAAAGAGAAGAAATGGAGAGCATTTTTGTGGGTAGTTCTCATCGAGATAAAGGGATCTTTTGCAACTCCATCGCCGAAACTTGGTAGATGGACTATGCTTCCAAACAACAAGCATATAGTATGGCAATATTGAACTCCTATGTTCTTTTAAGAATAATAAGGACAAATGCTGTCGCTGATTTTTCTAGTTTTGTGCTTATTTACGCCAAAAGAGCCGATACAAGGTGATAAAATCTGTATTATTCAATTTTGATAAGTGTTATTTTCTATTGAAAACATATTGAAAGCATTATATGCTGCACTTGCAGTTGGATCGAGTGTATCACTGTAACAGTACATCTCATGATTACCCTGTGATCATACTTGGATATTAGTTTTCTATACAGTATTATCCTATAGGATATTCAGCTTTGAGAGGTGCATTTCTCAATCAATGAAATTTGATAAAAATAAAAAATGAAAAAAAGGAGCTGATGCTTTAATTTGGGTGGACTCAAGCACAAGGCTTTTCTCTTTCTCTGAGGGTTATAATCTGGTTCGCCAGCATTTTGGTTTAGCTTCAAGGTTTTCTAGAGTTTGGAAACCTTTTGTTCCCCCTCGTTATTCCATTCTTGCTTGGCGTCTTCTTCATAATAAAATTCCAACTGATGATCAGCTTCAGAAAAGAGGCATTCCCATGGTTTCAGTTTGTCAGCTCTGCAATTTCAGGTTTGTGGAGGATACTACACATTTAGTTATCACTTGCTCATTTGCTCAACATGTCTGGTAATGGTTGGCAAGTTGTTTTGGTTGTTCATTGCCGGCACACTGCACAATTGGCGATTTTTGGAATTCCATATTTAGTAAGCCGTTCTCACCTCAATTGAAGAACCTTTGGCTGGCTGATTGTCTTTTTGCCCTCATGGCTATTTGGAAAACACGTAATAAGCTTCGATTTGATAATAAGCCTCCTTCTTTAATGCGCGTATTCTGCTCTATTAAGGCTTGGATTCGGTTTGCTGCGCCGCATATACCAGGTCACTCCATTGGCTTATTGGATTCCCAAGTGCTTGTGGGCTTGGGTATTCATCCGGTTCCTCGGATACACACTGCTCCACGTATGGTTCTTTGGCATCCTCCAATTTCTCCATGGATTAAACTTAATACAAATGGCCTGGCTAAAGGTAACCCAGGACCTACGGCTTGTGGAGGAGTATTTCGGGATGAGCATGGTCGCTATATCGGTAGGTTTTATCAAGGTTTGGGTCATCAGTCGGCTTTCTTTGCGGAACTATTGGGTGTTATTTTGGGAATTGACTTCGCATTTCATCTTGGATGGCATAATATTTGGCTTGAGAGTGACTCCACTAGTGTTCTTGCTAGCATTGTTTCCTCTTCTTTTGTTCCACCTTGGCCTCTAAGGATTGCTTGGTTAACCTGTTTAACTCGTATTCGCTCAATGACCTTTCATTGCTCCCATGTTCTACGTGAGGGTAATACGGTTGCCGATAGGTTGGAAAATTTGGGCTTGACTTCCTCTTCCTTGGTTTGGCATGCCTTTCCCCCACATGCTATCTCTCTTTTTTTGCATATGGACAGCATGGGGTTTCCTTATCAACGTGAGTTTTGATTGTTACATGCAGCTGCCTCATCCTCATGAAAATTTTCCCTCACTCAGATTTATTTTCGAGGAGATTTCTCTTTCGATTTGGAGAAGATTTCCCTCACTCGGATCTCTTTCGAGAAGATTTTTCCTCAAAAAGTTTCTTTTGTATCCAATAGAATAGGATGCGGTTGGAGATACTTTTCTCTTCTACTCGGATCAGCCTAAAAGGGTTGCCCTCACCAAGATTTTTCTTGAGGAGGTTTCCTCTCTCTCTCGAATCTTTTTCGATGAGCTTTCTCCTTACATTGAGCTCAAGGAGTTTTCTACTCACTCGGATCTTCTTCGAGGAGATTCCTCATCTTTTGAATCTTCCTCATGAAGATTTCTCCTCACTTGGATCTGTTTCGAGGTGATTTCTCCTCACTTGAATCAACTTGGGGATGTTTTCCCTTCACTCAAATCTCCCTTGAGAAGATCTCTCCTCAAAGAGTTTCTACAAAAACAGTGAAGAATGAGGAACTGCTTCTGGACTCCTATAACACAAGCAAAGGACGCAAACAAACTCAGATCATTGTTTTCAGAAACTGTAAACATCGTATTTCTTGTGTTGTAGACATCAATCATCAGTGAATGAATTTTTTTTTTTAAATAAAAAATAATCCCTGATTTTATAATTGCCTTCAGGAACTTATCCCCAATTCAACAATTTAATAATAGATCAAGAATTACATTATGTGGTGGGAGTATGTAGGTAATCAAATCCCCATACCTTCAGGGACTCATCCGCAATTCTTCCCATTCTCTATAGAAAACACCTCATGATACTTGCATCACTTGGTCAGAAGCAGTGCAGGGAATGATTTTCAGCCACATGCAGCTAATTATGACAACCGCAGCTAGCATGAACAATATAAATTAAGGGATAGAAAAGAAAGTATCAATGAAATCTCTTAGAGGCTTTGATTTTCACATCTTGATGTGTGTAAGTGTGTTAAATTGGACCACAATATTAATTTCTATACATGAAATGGACAGAAAATGTGATAGAAAGTAGAAAACCTGCACTGGCGGCCGCCGGTTCATAAGTAAAATTTTCCACCAACCAATATATCAGCGATCATTATATTTTTCTTTCACCATTAATTTTACCTTCATTCTCCGATCTGGGTCCTATTGCTTTTTGACGCAGAATCTTCAACGTCCGAGAAAAACAACCATTTTTTTTTTTATCCTTTTTTTCATTCTGTCGTGTCTTTTGAGCAAGTTGTGAATGTACATGTTAATCTTACATTGCTAACTTCCAAACGACAAAGATTTATTCCATACTATAAGCACAGTATTATATAGATATATTCCACTTTTACAGAAGAGATGCCACTGACGGCCTTGTCAGCTACCGCAGTTGAGTACCCAACTTGAGCAAGTCAAGTTTTAACTGATTGGCACAAGACTTGCCTACGCTTTAGCTTTTTCTTAAATATCAGCAACTGTCAGTCAGTCCAGACCAAACTTACAAGTTGAGGAAACCTTACTTTTGTAGCAAATTCTTGCATCAAACAATTCCTGGTTTCCATATTTTGGTACTTCCTTCCTTGCATTGCTCAAATCTTTGGATCCACTTCGGTTTTCCGCTTATAGAGATAGTGGGAGTTGTATAAATTTTTGCAGACATGGCCAACAAAGAGGATGTAGAGAACTCAAGAGAGCCACTCATGAACAGAGAGGGATCAGCTCATGAAGGGCATCAATGGATGGTTTACCTCAGCACGTTCGTTGCTGTCTGTGGCTCTTATGAGTTTGGATGCTGTGTAAGTACTTGATAGGAATGTTGTGATATTTGAAGTTCAAATTTTGAAGAAGCATATTTTCTGGTTCTGACACTCTTTGTGGCTTCCAGGCAGGTTTTTCGTCTCCTACTCAGGACGCCATCACTGAAGATCTTAGTTTGTCATTAGCAGAGGTATGAAAGTGAATAGAACAGCTATAACTGTTCCATTGATATGACAACAACAGCTGTGTTTTCAATATTTAAGCCCATGAACAGAAATCTATATAAGGATTTTGTAACTAGTTTCTCTAATCAATACGTGGCTTCAAGCCATTACTTTCAATCTATGAGGAGTTAGCAGTGAAGCAGACCCATATAGGGTGAAAAGTTTTGGATTGATTCCTGAATGAACAAGAGTACTAACAGGGAAGAATTTTCTTGAAGGGATTCGGAAACTTTAGCATATATAACACTTGAGCCAATTTTTTCCTTCAATTTTCTTGACAACTTTGAAACTGAAGCTTCTTCTCTCTCCCTCTATATTTGTATGCAGTATTCAATGTTTGGCTCCCTTTTGACATTTGGTGCAATGATTGGTGCTATCACGATTGGTCCCATCGCTGATTTCATTGGTCGAAAAGGGGTAAATATGTCGAATATACAGGGAACACCACCTATTTCAGAACATCCAGGACTAAACTAGTCCACTGCTTTTCTCAGTCTAACGATATCTGGACTGTACAACTTGTATGCAGGCCATGAGACTGTCCAGTGCTTTATGTGTTGCAGGTTGGCTAGCTATATACTTTGCTGAGGTTTGTATTATGCTACTCTTGAAATCATCTGTGCTTTATGCTTGTGACCTTATTGCGTTATTCACCTTCTACATTTTTTGCTATTGAAGAGTATTTGGCCTCTTGACATTGGGAGGCTGGCAAATGGTTACGGTATGGGAGCTTTTTCTTACGTGGTGAGTGACTACCTCCCTCTATTGTTGTTTGAGCATTTTGTGAGACCGCAGTATGATGGATCATAGAAGTACAGAACACAACACTCCTAAGATAAGTTCACAATATATGCTACTTCTATATATGTTATTAAGGAAGTTTGTTGCAACATAAGGTACCTGTTTTCATAGCTGAAATTGCTCCAAAAAATCATCGAGGAAGGCTAACTGCTGCAAATCAGGTAAACATGTAATAATAAGAATGTAATCCTTGAAGCTACTAGTACCTTTTTTTTGTAAGTTGGCTTTGATTTTTCAGCAAGCAAGAGCAAACAAGTGATGCTGACTCTTGTTTGTTTTACAGTTAATGATCTGTGCTGGAGTGTCCGTTTCATACATAATTGGCGTAGTAGTGAGTTGGAGGGCTCTAGCATTAATAGGTGAATTTCTTCGACTTGTGCTTATAATTAGAATACTGTATGCTGTCTAACACAATACAGCAGAGGGCTCATTTGTGTGGTGATTGCAGGACTTATTCCGTGTGCTGTGATCATTTTCGGGCTCTTTTTCATTCCCGAGTCTCCAAGATGGTTGGTAAGAGACTACTTTCTTTTCTATTATTCTATTTAGTTTATGGTAAAGTTCAAATAAAGTGACATAGATTATAGCCTCACCTCATCATGAATGCAGGCAAAGACAGGAAAACACAAAGAGTTTGAAGTTGCACTACAGAAACTTCGTGGTGAAGATGCTGATGTATCGCATGAAGCAGTGGAAATCCAGGTTCTTATATTCATCTTCCTAATATCCACATTGAAGATACGTTGTAGAACTTGCAACATCATAATGTGAATAAATTCCATCTACTACGTACCTGTGCAGGATTATATAGCAACACTTGACCATCTCCCGAAAGCCAAAATGCTCGATTTGTTTCAAAGGAGATACTCGCGATCAGTCATTGTAATAGCTCTCTCTACAGAAACTTTAAAAACTTTCATCCTCCCCTGCCTTTTCAGCTCAGTCATTGCTCTATTTTTTATTTAAAATCAGATAGGAGTTGGGTTGATGGTCTGTCAACAATTCGGGGGGATCAACGGGGTCTGTTTCTATGTCAGCAGTATTTTTGAGCTAGCAGGTACAAAGACCCTATTATAATAAAGCTGACGCCACTTGTAACATGCAACTTAACTGTCTACCTTCTCTAGCTTACATATTTTTGATTCCAGATTGTTCAACAACTAAAATCTAAAGTATTCAATTTACACCCCTCAGGATTTTCTTCAAGCATCGGAACTATAACCTATGCTATTCTTCAGGTTTTAAATTCTTACTGTAGAATCTCTTGGAATCTTCCCATCTCTCTCCATTAGTATCATCTTGATGTGGTTATGTTTACAGGTTGTGGTTACTGGCATTGGTGCAGCTGTAATGGATAAAGCTGGAAGAAAGCCTCTAATTTTGGTAAATCACTGCACGAATGTTTAACTCTGAGTATTTCTGAGACAAATTCTTATTCACATTTAACAAAGTTGAAATTCTTCCTTTCCAGATTTCTGGATCAGGGTTGGTACTTGGCTGTGTCCTGACTGCAATTTCATTCTTTCTGAAGGTACTCCTCAAACATTGATAATACCAAGTCCCTAACAGCTATCTGTTTAGTTTTATTGCAACAATTAAATGACAAGAAAGGTTTTTGTATACCAGGTTTATGACTTGGCACTCGGTGCAGTTGGTGCACTTGCTGTAACTGGCATATTGGTAATTCGCTAGCCCTGTCAAAACAAATTGTGGAAGAACATTGGATTTTTAAGACTGAGATTTCATTTTTGTTCATTGAATTCTGTAACAATTAGCTTTTGGATTCAGGTCTATATAGGATCATTTTCAATAGGAATGGGAGCAGTTCCTTGGGTTGTGATGTCTGAGGTAAATAAAGCTTCCAAAAATTATACATGTATCGCTCCGTGACTGGTCATCTCACCAATCAAAAGAAAATCTCTATCTCCTGCAGATATTCCCAATCAATATTAAAGGACAGGCTGGAAGCTTAGCAACGTTAGTGAACTGGTTTGGTGCATGGTTGTGTTCTTACACTTTCAACTTCCTGATGAGTTGGAGCTCCTATGGTAATTATAATCTACATTTTCCTTTCCTAGTCTTAATAGGAGTAAGATTTAGTAAAGTTAAAAGCAAGGTTCTTCTGTTTTATAAAGTAGTTGTTAACTAGTGTGTGAACTGCAGGCACCTTCATTCTGTATGCAGCAATTAATGGCCTGGCTATAGTGTTTGTGGTTTTCTTAGTACCTGAAACAAAGGGGAAAACCCTTGAACAAATCCAAGCAGATATTAACAAATAGAGAATTGAAGGAAGATCAAGAAAAGGAATTAATGAAGTTCACGCTTTGTTTGTGGTTATCACTCATTCAAACGTTTTACGAGCTGAGATTACAAGCAACTTGGAAGATGATACAGGGGAATAGCTTGGAAACGAGGCTTGCACCTATGTAATGAAAACAAAATATAGGGCAGTGTCTCACTTCTTTCATCATATGTATTTAGTCTCATATCTTTCTTCATATGTATTTACTTAAAAACCAACCTCTTTTGTTTTGGCAATTGATATTGGGGTCTCAAAATGTGTACTAGCTAGCTTACTATTAATTTCTGAGGGTGAGAGAAATCTCACTGTCTATTTCTATTGCTGAATACAGCATTTGTGTCAGCTACACTGCAAATATATGTTGCAGATAGCATTCCGCCAAGCAGGCAACAAGCTTTGGATTTTCTTAGCTGGAATTCCTTCCCCTCTTACATGGACTACAAAATTTTGGGCCTTTGTTAATATTTGGGCCTGGCAGCGATTTACCGAAAGAGAATTATACCCAGGATTGTCTTTCAAGCCCTTTGAATCTTTGATGACTCAACATCTAGGTTAGGTTCCTCGTTTGGGAAAACGTCCATTTACCCAAAATTAGGCTTCATTAATCCCACTTACCCAAATATCTTATAAGAATTCCCACTTACCTAAAAAATTACATATTTTTTACCATAATACCAAATTAGGTATTTTTTTATTATTTTGTGTATATTATTGAAACAATTTTACCCTCCCTCCCATTGTCACTTAGAGAGAAGTCAACAAAGACTTGATCGGAGTCCGATCAATGCTCGCCGGAGTCCAGTCACCGGTCGTCGGAGTTCGGTCACAAGTCAGTTCTCAAAAAGCTCGTCGGAGTTCTTATAGGTCACAGGAGAATATTATTGTTCCCTAATAACATAATTATTGACCAATAGTAGTCCTAATAATATGATTGTTGACCGAGTAGAAACATTATTGCTCCATAATAATATGATTATTGCCCCTCAATAATATTTGCCCCCATTGCCCCAATAAAATGATTATTACCTCCCGATAATTAGTAATCCAGCTATTCTGATCATCAATTTAAGGGAAAAACAACTTCAAACAAAATCCAAATCCCAAACTTGAAGATACAAACGTGAAACTGATCATTGAGCAATTCACAAACAAAACCAATTGTTTGTTATAGGATACAAAATCGACAAGGCGGCTATTTTTGACAACTACCAAATCCAATAAAACTGCTCATTTCTGTACATCTTACTCCCCTCACCAAAACTCAATTTGATCAAAAACAGCAAAACCCCAAAAATCCAAACCAACCTGAAAGCCCGAATTGACCAGGGTTGTGCACTCGTGCATATTATTGCTCCATAATAATATGACATGTACTCTAATCTGAGTGCTTTGTTCATATGGCGTCGCATCAAGATAATTGCTTGTGCATGCTTTGTGGGTGTTCGTTGGAACACAAGACCCGCGTTAGGTGCCTGGATTATGGGTAATATCCCTCTTGATGTGAGATGGTTCTCAACGTTGGTTTTCCAGCTATGGTATTCCGAGCCTGTTGAGTCAAAGATTTCAAAGTCGAGTCTAGGTTCATTCAACATCTTGAAGATAAGAAGAGAAGATATATTAGTTTTGGAGTTTAAATTTCCACGAAAACTAAAATAATAAGATTTCCAAGCTATGTTACCAAGATATCAATTTTCAAGAATATTTAGATTAGACCGAAACAATGATGTTTTAATATGGTCATAAATTGATGCTTGCGGACGCTCTTAGTCCGAATATGATGAACACTCTTAGTTCATTGATTACGAACGCTTTTAGTTCGTTTAGCGTGAATTTTTATAATTCCGCTTTTTGATTGCAAGTTCCCGGGAAAAAGAAAAAGAGGAAAAATGAGTAAAAACTCAAAAACGGGAACTTTTAGTAAAAAAAATACCTCGAAATAGTGTTGCTGGAATTTTGGTCGGAAAAAGTTGTCGGAGGTGACTGGAAAAGTCGTTGGAAAAAGTCGAGAAAATCGCCTGAAAAATGTCAGAAAAGTCGTCGGAAAATTGTCCTGCAGATCTGTCAGCAGATGCCCTGCAGATCTGTCGGCAGGTCCTCGGCAGGAGCTGTCAGCATGTGTTGTTGGCAGGTCTCCCCACGGGCTCTCAGTAGCTGCTCGGCAGGTCTCGGTAGGGGCTCTATGTAGCTGCTCGGCAACTCTCGGCAGGGCTCGCAGCGATTCGACAACGGTCCAACAGCGGTTCAGTTTTTCTGATGGCCGGTTCAGGTGGTTTCTGGCCTGTTCTGGAGGTTCTGAGGTCGGTTCTGAGCTTCTGGGATCAAGGGCTTTGATATGTGGTAGGGTTGGAGGTTTTTTGTAAATTCGGTAAAATGACGTCGATTGGATTATGAACTTCCTCTACTCTTGTCAATTTTTGATTCTAATTTTAGAGCAATATCGTGCTGATAACGTGTTTAAAAACAAACGTAAATTAACAGAGAGAGGGAGAGAGTTTCGATAGAGAAAATGGAGAGTAATGTGTACTTATTCTTCTCACAAAAGAGGGTATTTATAGGAATACATTGTTGTGTGAATGCTCTAAGAGAAAACCAATTTGGTAACCATGATCATCATGGCTGCAACTCCACATGGTTGTTTCAATGATGATAATTGTCATGCTTGTTGCCTCTTTACATGTTTTATGTCACACAAGTCTTCATACCTACATTTATACACTCAAGTACCTATTACATGACATAGACATTTATAATATAATACATTTATACTACAACAAGGAGTGGATAACTAGATGGTTGGTGATAAAAAAAAAATTAGTGCATTCTTTTACCGAATTCAACTATTGGGTTTGATGTTTTTGGTTGCATGCAAAAGAATTGTGCAATATAAAGTTATAAACAACATGAGCACATCAAAAAAATTGTTTTTTGGCCTCTAATCATGTAATGCACCAAAGGTTAAAATCTTGTGGTAATTGACCAAGTAAGAGCTGAGTACATACCGGAAGAAATTGACATGTGCATCATGTTACTCTTGCTACCTACCTTCTCATGTTGATGTAGTGATTCACATTGTGGTGTAACATGCTACATGTTTTTAAAAGAAACCAATCCTCATTTCATGCAGTTTCCTAAATCTGAGTAATGATCTGCGTCAATAGTTTTTTGGTTTCCTAGTTTCCAGTTTTCAGGTTTTTCTGCTCGAACAAATATGGCATCCCTAACTAGCATGCACAAAAAGCCTTGGATGCTATAGCTTTGAAAATACCCTGTAAATGGACCACAAGATCAATTGCATTAAGGCTTTGTTGTCTGGGTCTGATTTGACAATAATGATGTATCAAAACTGATTTTCCAATACTGATGGATGCCTCAAATTTAGATCATTATTTACCTTTTTTCACTATTTACCATCACTCTCGGTTTATTTTGAAAGTGTTCAACTTATCATTTGCGCTTCATATATACAGTAATACAAAATGTTGATCGATATAATACCACTCAGACTAATACAGTCCAAATCAAACTATAAAAACAAATATACCAATTTGCGTAGAATTCTATTAATCCAATACTTGTCATTTTATCCAAAAATTTGTAAAGAACAAAATCTAAAACTCTCTTCTTTCGCCGTAGTACTATTTGATTTAGTGGCGTAAGTTTCCACTTTGCAAGTTGAAGGTTGGAAGACTAGTTGTTGATGTAAAATAAAAATAAAAATAAAATATTCTTCTTTTATCCGAAACAAATTTACCAGAAAGGCAGAAACACATGTATTTGCCAGAAAAAGCAAGGCTGTGTCCTATTTCGTTTTAAAATCTGTTTCCTTATCTTATCTGCATGCAAACGACAAAGATTCATTCAATACGATAGAGTATATTACATTGCCTCCTCTTCTGCTCTGCGTCGTTAGTAATTATCCAATTAGTTGCAAACGTGCCCAAAGTCAAGTTTTAACAGATTAGCACAAGAATTGCCTACTCTTTAGCTCTTCTATATATATCTTCAATGCGCATGTCCAATGTAAGATTCAAACTTTAAAGTTCCCAAACAGAGACTTCCATGTAAGTATTGACATATCCTCATGCACATATAACTGGATATAAGAGATTTCCTGCGTATGTTACTCATCTCTCTGAATCTTCTTTCTTTTTGCCTTCATAGACATACTGGGAGTTGAGCTGTGTATATAACTAGTAAGGCAAACATGGCCAGTCGTGAAGAGAATTCTGCACATCATGAGGTAAGAAAGCCACTCGTGGATGGTGGATTGGATCATGGAAGCAAGGAGGATCAATGGATGGTGTACATGAGCACATTCGTTGCAGTTTGCGGCTCTTATGAATTCGGATGCTGTGTAAGTGCTTGGATAATTTGCATTGCCATAGAAACTAATTGTGATCTTTGCACCGGAAATGTGTTTTGGTTTTGTTTTGATTCTGACACCTTGTGTGGATTCCAGGTGGGTTATTCATCGCCTACGCAATCAGCCATTAGGGAAGATCTCAATTTATCATTAGCACAGGTATGAAACTGATAAACTAGAACACATTTAACAGTTCTATTTATGATTTGTATCAGAGCAGTAGTTTTGTGATTCATATGCAAGTTCATGAGTGAAGTAAAAAAAAAAAAAAAAAATATATATATATATATATATATATACGTGTGTGCGCGCTCCTATTGTAGTCTAAGACTGTACAAATAGCCAGCCAAGTCTTGAATAGTTCTTCCTCCTTTCTAGCCAAGGCACCAATAATACAGCCAAACCACACAGCCATGACCTATTATGCTTCCCACAAGGAAGAGAAATACAGTCCCCAATAACAAGACAGTAGGAAATCTACCCACATAAAGATGCAAAATTTGGGCCCAATGAACAAAATACAGAAAATTATTCCTCAAATGGAATAAAGAATTTGAGAGTAAAATGGAATTAGCAGTATTGACGTACAAGGTATAACTTCTATACTGAACTTATTCTGTGAATCTGTATGCAGTTTTCAATGTTCGGCGCCATCTTGACATTTGGTGCAATGATCGGTGCTATCACAATTGGACCAATCACTGATTTTATTGGTCGAAAAGGGGTACGTGTTGGAAAATTGTGCTGTGCATATAGGGGACACCACTTATTCAGTACAACTAATCTATTTCAATTGTTCTTCAATATCCAACATCTATACTATGAAATTGTATGCAGGCGTTGAGATTTTCCAGTGTTGTCTGTGTTGCAGGTTGGCTTGCCATTTACTTTTCCAAGGTTGGTATTATGTTAATCTTGAAATCTTTCTATAATTTTACCTACTAAGAAATATAGTCTCCTCAGTATTTCTAGCTTGTTCATGTTCTACATCTTATTTTTATCAAAGGGAGCTTTGCTTTTGGACATTGGAAGAATGGCAAAAGGATATGGAATGGGAGCCTTTTCATACGTGGTGAGAATATTATGGAAGCACTGAACTTTTTATTATTCCTGAGACTTATTTCTATTTCAATGCATGATATAACAAAGTTTGATGCAATATTGATTGCATGAAAAGGTACCTATTTTTGTTGCTGAAATTGCACCTAAACATCTCCGAGGAAGTCTAACTGCTTTGAATCAGGTACCTTGAAGCTAGCAAGTAACAATTTTTGTTAGCTAGCTTTGTTCTTCTAAGTAAACAAGAGCAAACAAATGATACTGATTATTTGAAAAACATATTATATGGGTTTCAATCGTACCTACAATCATCTTTCCATTTAATTTTTGTTTTATAGTTGATGATCGTTGCTGGAGTGTCAGTATCCTTCGTAATTGGGGTAGTAGTAAGTTGGAGGACTTTAGCATTAATTGGTGAGTTTCTTAGACAATTGGTGCTTGTACATAGTTAGATCACATGACCTATCTAATAGTGGAAGCGGACTCATTTATGTGGTGAATGGTGATTACAGGACTTATTCCCTGTGCTGTGACCATTTTTGGTCTGTTTTTTATTCCCGAGTCTCCAAGATGGTTGGTAAGAAACAACTTTGTTTATCTGTTTCTATTTATTTGATTGTAACTTTCCATAAATGAAGACTTACCTCCTTGTGAGTACAGGCAAAGAAAGGAAACCAAAAAGATTTTGAACATGCACTGCAGAAACTTCGTGGCAGAGATGCTGACATATCTCAAGAAGCAGAAGAAATCCAGGTTCTTATCTCCTATAAACTGCATCTCGTATAGATGACAATATGTTAGCCAATTGGAAAGAGCATGTATGTAAATAAACACCACTAATTCCATGACAGGATTATATAGCAACTCTTGACCAGCTCCCTAAAGCCAAACTGCTGGACCTGTTTCAAAGGAGATACTCACGCTCTCTCATTGTAATAACTTCTCCCAACAACATTTCATGCGGTAACTTTAGTTTTCTTTGGCTTTTAGTTAACTTCTATAATAACCTTTATCAGATATCAGTTGGCTTGATGATCTGTCAACAATTGGGAGGAATAAACGGGGTCTGTTTCTATGTGAGCAATATTTTTGAGCAAGCAGGTATAATTTTAGTAAGAAATAGCTTGCGTCTTGAAACTATTCTAAACTAAAATTTTAGTAACTACATCATCATCTTATTATCTTTCTTTTTTTTTAATGAGAATTGAAACATTCACTTAAAGCAAATAATCTTCTTTTACAATTGATTTTTGTGTATTCTATTCGAACTATCTCAGGATTTTCTTCCAGCTTGGGAACTATAATCTATGCTGTTCTTCAGGTTCTTATATTCCTAAAGTGACAGATCTTGGAATCTCTACGTACTTTCTGTCCATTAGAAGCATCATGTGTTGGTTCTGTCTTTCAGGTTGTGGTTACTGGCATTGGTGCAGCCATAATGGATAAAGCTGGAAGAAAGCCTCTAATTTTGGTAAATTAGTGCACAACAGTTTCAGTTCTGAGAATTTTTTGAGACAAGTTCTTCATATTTGGAAGGTTTAACATTTTTCCACTGTGCTCTAGACTTCTGCAACAGGGTTGTTGCTTGGCTGCGTCCTGACTGCCATTTCATTCTTTCTGAAGGTAATCCTAAAACTTGACCCTAACTCAAAGCTCTGTCTAGTCCATCCATCAATAAAGTGACAAGAAAACTGTTTGTGAACCAGGTTCATCAACTGTCACCTGAGGCAGTTCCTATACTTGCAGTAACTGGCATACTGGTATTTCACTTGCCTCATCAAAAACATCATATCCAAGCATATTGGTCCTATATTCCTATTTAAGATTGAGTTTTATATTTTTCTCCTTTGAATTGTTTAAAATGAGGTTCTGGTCTCAGGTATTCATAGGATCCTTTTCAATAGGAATGGGAGCAGTTCCGTGGGTTCTGATGTCAGAGGTATATAGTTTTAGGCCATTAGAAGTTTACTCATTAATGCGTGCATGATTGATCATGACAGTAATCTAAAGAAACTGCTATATCTACTGCAGATATTCCCTATAAATATTAAAGGACAGGCAGGAAGCTTTGCGACCCTAGTGAACTGGTTTGGTGCATGGTTGTGCTCCTATACTTTCAACTTTCTTATGAGTTGGAGCTCCTACGGTAAATAGAATAAACATATTTTCCTTTCTTAGTCCATGTCTTAGTCTATTAATAGAGTAATAAGTGGTAGAGTAAAGTTATAAAGCAAGCCGACCATTACATAGTAATGACAATTCTTCTTTAATGAAAGTTATGGATATGAAATGAAAATGTGCAATATAATAGAAATCACTGGCTTACTGAACTATTTACAATCACAAAGAATTTGAACAGGTTAAGCACAGAATTTCCGGAATAGAAAAGAGTGTTGGCCAAAAGCATAAAAGACATGTGAATAGTGTTTTCCAGATTCAAAAGTGTCATTTCACAGGTTTGTGGGTATGACCGTATGATCACAATAAGTTATAAGAGCTGTTAATTAGCTAGTGTGTGATTTTCAGGTACCTTTATTCTGTACGCAGTAATCAATGCTCTGGCCATATTGTTCGTGATTGTGATGGTACCTGAGACAAAGGGTAGAACCCTGGAACAAATCCAAGCATCCATTAACAAATAAAGAGTTGGTGGAAGAATGGAAGATACAGATAAGAACATGTATTAAAATTCCAGGAATAAGATACTGCCTATCTACAACAATTAACTAAATCGATTTGTGTTGGAATTAGAGTTTCAATTGTTATTAAGAAATGTTTGATATTATCTTAAGCTTTCATTTACCCCGAGAGATGATACTATTCTAGATGATGTGGACTAACGACACCCCTAACAAAAACAAAGAAATTAAAGCCAACCTAAACATAAACCACCAAGTAGACAAGGTAAGAGATAAAGTTTGCAGACTGTTATAATTTTATGAACTAATACAAGAATCATGTTCACAAAAATGAACAAATTCTCTATCATAGCTGTGTCTGTAATTTTGGGTTCAAGATGAGATATCATACAGCTATTATCTTGACGAGAGCAAACCTTTCAACATATGGTAACAAGAGCAGAGCTTGTTCACGATTTATTATGATATTGGGTGGCTTACACTGAGAAGCTGATGCTCCGTTGGCAAAGGCTACCTGTGATAGCCTATCAAAGCTACCGGGCTTTACAACAGATAATATCAAAGGACCTGCTTCACCTCTATCTCTCTGCACCTTGTAAATGCCTCCCAAACAACATCCTCAAGGAAGGAACAACACTTCCTCAGAGCTACAATTGACTCTTCCTGCAGAAGCATGCTTCCCTCTTTAAATTCTACGAATACCTTTGACTGTTTAGGACTGAAATCCATGTCAATGAAACTAGCTACCAAACTCCGTAATATCTGTTGCCATCACATCTCCAAGTAGAAGCTAAAAATTTTGCATTGCAGACATTAATCTCAGTTATAATCTCACCGTAAGTCCCTCTCAGTTATAATCTCACCAGGACCTTTCGGCCCTCTCATCACGTATTCCACTAGTGGATGATAAATTATAAAAACCAACAAACCTCACTACATCACCCAAATGGTATCTTTAAATTCCTCTGTAAGTTACAAGCACTTCGTACATCTTCCCCACTTCAACACCTGAAACATCAACTACTTCTCTACCAATAGCCTCACCCCACACAGCATTCTGAAGCCAAGAAGTCTCCACCTAACAAAGGTATCTCTCCTGCATAATACTTTTGGATAATACTGCTTCATAGTTCCAGTGGTAACACACCTACATAGTGACAATTTGGCCATAGCTTGCTCACAATCCCACCCCAATTCCTTCACCCTCACACACTGCTCGAACTCTCTTTGCCAAGTCCGCTTGAGGCCCACCGAGAACCTCAATTACAGAATCCCTCATTTCACTATAAGAAATCTCCAAACTCGGGAACCTATGTTCAAGATCATAGCATAGCTACTCCCACTTGGCTCTAGCTAGGAGGCTAAACACTCTGATCAAGCCTATTGCATAGAGTAATATAGGAGTTCATAAGGCCACAAAGCCGATGACAATACATTTGGTGCTCAATATTGGACCCAAGAATGACTTCCTTCAGAGTTCGGACTAGTAATAAATCTAAGCAGAGACCAATCTACATTACCACTCTGCAAAGGTTATGTAGATTGTAGAAGCAGCCATGACCGTAATACCACCTCTAGTGGTTGTTACATTATCAGCATATATTTAAGCCATAGTTTCTTATTGACCGAGGGCCTTGGAAGGAACAACCTAATTTAAATCGTAACATCAAACCAATTACGCAAAAAGTCTTATGGGATTAAGCAAATCAAATAATTCAAACAACTTACCTTGTGAGAATCGCAAGACTGCCTAAGAAAGCTATGTCGGAGTAATGAGGTTGATAAGGCTTTTCTCATGACCAAGTGTATTTGGTGGAACCAAATCGTTTTGAATGCAAACCACACTTTTTGAAGACATGAAACTCTTTCACCTTGCTAAAGAAAAATGTGAAGCACACCAAAAATGATATGTCATGATTTCGAATTCAATTATGAAACGAGAATAACAAAAATGGTTTCGACATCTTAAAAGACGGTTCTTGATTAAAATTGACGATATATAGATCAAGATCCTATATATGTAAACCACCTTAATCATCTCCATGTTTCTTGTTGTTTTGCAATTACTTCACTATATTCAACTTGGTCTAGATTCGATGTATAGGTAGCTATTCATGTTATGTAATTGATTATGTTTAGCTATATGTTTTTTTTCTTTCCTTAACATCACACGTTTGTACCTATATAAACTCATCTCAAAGAGATGAATGGACATTCTGGAATTCACAAACTCTTTCATATGGGAATTGGGAAGTAGCTAGTGACAACACATCTAAACCAGAATGACTCTTGTGATACTCGATGGTCAATTTAGTTGGGAAATCCAAAATTGAACCATCTGTTTAAGAACAAGAGGAATTGATAAACAGAAAGGGAGAGTAATATTTCAGAGAGAATGGAGATTTCAATGTGTTTATTCATCTCATACAAATGGGTATTTATAGGAATACATTTGAAGTGTCAAAGCTCAAAGAGAAAATCAAAATGATAACCATCTTGATGATGATTTTCTGCCATGCTTGTTGCCCTTTGGTAAAGCATGTTTACATAAGTCTTCATACACTCAAGTACCTATGATTATACACTCAAGTACTTATCTAAATACTTTTACGTATTTTGTTACATGATATAGACATATACGGTATATATACATTTTATACTACAACACCATCCCTTTTCTAGTTAAGTCTTCATTTGCGAATCACGTTCATATATGAAGGCCGTGTAAAAGACTCATTTATAGACTCTGCTTAAGAGAAATGTGAAGCTACCCAATATGGCTACACAATTACATGTGATGTTCAATCCAATATGAAAGTAAAACCTTGAAAGAATTGACTAAACATTGTGAATGGAGAATTAGCATTCAAGAACAAGTTACTACTCGACCATCAATTGGGTAAGCTAAACCCCGACTTTATTATATTTTCGCTCAACATCAAAATTTCGGTAATCTAAAAGATAAGTTTATCTTCAACAAAAACAAAAAAAAAATTAGAAAATAGAATTATCGTCTTTGGGGACTCACCGTTTGTTTCATGTCAAGGTGACTCAATTGCATTGTCAAGGAAAAACTATAAATACCATTCCATCAGGAGCTCCTTCAGATTTAACCATGACCTCCAACTCCTTGTTTGACGATCTTCTCGGTTCTACTTCTACCCAATTCAAATTCTTTGGAAACGGCAACTCTGATCTCCATCCTGATCTTTCCGATCAGATCACACGCCCTACATTCTCCGCCACCACCACTCATCGCAGAGACGACGTCGCATGGTTCAACGACTCTACGGAGATCCTAGGCTCAGAGAGCGGCGATCATTTCACGGCGGAGGAGGAGGAGCCAGCGTCAGTACTAGTACCACTCCAGTCCAATGCCGCCGGAATATCAAGATCGTCATACTCCGCTTCCACTACTAGAGTGGCAGTCAGTTCCGACGGCCAAGATTTCCCGCCGGAGTACTTGTCCACACTGAACCGGGACGGACGGCCGAGATTCGTTCTCAAGAAACTGAGGATTTCGAACGGCGAGAGTCTCCGGCTGTTGATTACTATGGAGTGGGACAAACGCTTTTTCTGCAGCAGTGACGTCACCATGATCAAGAAGAAGAAGAAGAAGAAGAAGAAGATTGACTCGCTTAATTCTACTTAATTCGGTTTTCAATCTTCATAATTCGATTGATTAATTAATCTCCGTATAATTTGCTTTTGATTTAGTTAGTTGTGTGTGAAAAGGTTTGTGATTCCAAATCCAGGTAAGATAAGGATCCCACTAGTATAAATTAACCAAACGATATATTCCAGAAATCGAGAGAGTCGATCTGCATCTGCGTAGTAAAATTCGATGGGTTCGAATAGTAATTTTAATTCTAAGTCTCTAGGATCGGAGAGCGGTGGTGATTATTTGACGACGGCTATGGAGTTTCTGTGGCGGTTCTCCGGCCGATCACTATCAGCTCCGACCAGGACGACGTCGTTAATGGACTCCTCCGCCACTAGAGTGATGGGAGAGAATGTGAATGCGGAGGAGAGGACGGAGAGGTTTAGAAATTTCCCGCCAATAATGTCCACGCTGGACAGGGACGAGTGGCCGAGATTTACTTTGAAGAAAGTGGGGGCATCAGAGGGAGGGCTGAAAAATGTTACGGGGACAAGCCAATTGGAACCCATCACCGAGGTTCATGAAGAAGAAGAAACAGATCATGTATGATCATGATCGAGTTTTGTGGTCTTAAATTAATTAGGGTTTAATGAAATCTATGTGAAATCATAATTAGGATCTTCTAGCTTGTTTTTATTGTTTGAATGTTTGAGCCAAATACATTGGATTTTCACAGGGACATATGGACAGTAAAATAATGAAGTCGATAATTCTATCTTCCTGATCATATCTGTGTTTTCCAGAGTGAATCAGTAAATCCAGTAAATCTCAATCGTCAATATTGATGAGTAATTTTTTTGTACTAACAAAAAAATATACTTGATATTATCCAGTTATCAATTTCTGTTGATACAAGTGCACAACCTGTGCATTGATCGTTTTTCATGTGCCTTTTTGATGGAGGGGTAGTCTCCGTTGTTTCCGTTGCTCGAGACATTTCCTTGATCACAACCGTCATCTGATTTGGTCACATTGACTCTCACTATATGAAGATCGGATGTCCCTTTGGATGAGTAGACCGAGTATGATCCAAATTCGAGGATGACAGAATGTGGTATCCGTGTTTCATACTTACATGTCCTCTGCACACCTGCACCTTATCAAATTTAATTTTTTAGGCCTAATTAGGAAGAAAAGAGAACTAAAACTAGGGATATATTGCATGTGTTTCTTACTTTGGCATTTTGGAAATCTCTACCGACTCACATTCTCCTTCACAGTCCTTAGCTGGGCTTAGCATCTGTGTATTGCTTGCTCTTCAAGTATCACATTACTTCAACCCTAGGCGTTGGTTTTCCCATCTTCTCGTAATTCTGCATCAGACGAATAAAGTCACAAAGAAGAAGGTGAATCTGCCTCATCCTATGTCTGTCTAGTCTTATCCATCAACAGAAGTGACAAGAAAGCTGTTTATGAACCAGGTTCATCAACCGTCACCCGAGGCAGTTTGCCCTACTTTGTAAAATTATAAAGCAAGCCGGTCATACACGATGACAATTCTTCTATTCTGAAAGCTAAGTCCATGTTTATGGATTTGAGATGAAAATGTGCAATATAGAACAGAGTAGGCCAAAAAACACATGAATAGAGTTGTCCAGCTTCAAAAGTATCATTTCACAGGTTGTGCGTATGATCACAATAAGTTATAACTTATAAGCGTTATTAAATAACGAGTGTGTGATTTTGAGGTACCTTCATTCTGTATGCGGTCATCAATGCTATGTCTATATTGTTCGCGATTGAGACAAAGGGCAGAACCCTGGAACAAATCCAACTATCCAAGCATCCATCAACAAACAAATTCTTGAAGGAAGATGAAGTAAAGAAATGGAGGAGCATGCTTTGGGGATAGTTCTTATTGAAATTGTGGCAGCTCAATCCAGCAACTTGGTAGATAGAAAGTGCTTCAAAACCACAGGAACACTATACTGCCTTTCTTAAAAGAATAACTAATCCATTCGTGCCAGAATTAGTGTTTCGACGGTTATTAAGAAATGTTTATATTATTCTTTTCTGTTATTTACCCCAAGAGATCTCAGGTGATACTATTCTAGATGTTAGATCAACAACACCTCTTAGGAAAAACGAACATAAACATAACCCAGGAAGTAGACAAGGTCACACAGTCTTGGAGTTGCAGATAATTAGATTACTCAAGAAAAAAAATATGAGAATCAATTTTACAAGAAGGTAATGTTTAATCAAAACCAATACAAGGAGAACTACTATTATAGATGTGTTGTAATCTTGGGTTCAAGATGAGATATCATACAAGTATTATCTGGCCGAAAGCTTTCAAGATATGGTAACAACAGTAAATCTTTCAAGGAAGTGAACAACTTCACGATTTCTTATGATCTTGGGTGGCTTATACTGACTAGCTGATGCTCCGTTCGCAATGGCTACTTGTGATAGTCTATCAAAGCTACCAGGCTTTACAACAGATAATATCAAAGGACCTGCTTCACCTCTATCTCTCTGCACCTTGTAAATGCCTCCCAAACCATCCTCAAGGGAGGAATAACACCTCCTCAGAGCTACAACTGACTCTTCCTGCATAAGCCTGCTTCCCTCTCTAGCTTCTACAAACACCTTCAACTGTTTAGGGCTCAACTCCATGTCCAAGAAACTTGCAAACTCTGTAATCTCTGTTGCCATCACATTTTCAAACACAAGCTGAAAACTTTGCATTGCAGACATCAAGTCCCTCTCAGTTATAATCTCACCAGGACCTTTCGGTGCTCTCATCACAAATTCCACCAGTGGAGATAAATTATAGAAACCAACAACCCTCACTACATCACCCAAATGGTATCTGTAAAAACCTCTGTAAGTAGTGACAACCACTTCATACATCTTCCCCACTTCAACACCAGAAATATCAACTGTTTCTCTACCAGTAGCCTCAGCCTCATTCATATCAAATGGAAGAAACTCAAAATACGCTGCAGTTGGAAGCAACATGAATCGGGTTTTATCGGGAGGTTGCATGATATCCAAGTTAATCGCCACACAGCATTCTGAAGCAAAGTAGTCCCCTCCCAACAAAGGTATCTCTTCAGCGTAATACTTAAGTTTTGGATAATACTGCTCCATACTCCCAGTGGTAACACACCTAACATACCGAACATTTGGCCATAACTTGCTCACAATCCCACCCCAATTGTTCCCCTCACATACTGCTCGAACTCTCTTTGCCAAATCCACTTGAGGCCCACCGAGAACCTCAATAACAGAATCCCTCATTGCACTATCAGAAATCTCCAAATTCGGGAACCCATCTTCAAGATCACGACATAGCTGCTCCCACTTTGACTCTAAAAGGCTGAACACTTTGATCAATCCCACGGCATAGGGGGCTCGAATTGCATCAAGTAAATCACAGTTCCTAATGCCACAAAGAAGATGGCAATACATTTGGTGCTCCACATTGGACCCAAGAATGACTTCCCTCGGACTAACTACAAAGTTGAACTGAGACCAATTTGCATTACCACTCTGCAAAGGGTATGTAGAAGCAGCCATGACCTTAACACCGCCTCTAGTAGTTGTCACATCATCAGCATATATAAGCCATAGTATCTTATTCACCGAGGGCCTTGGAGGAAACAACCTAATTTAAACTTTACCATTTTCAATTAAACCAATTACCCAAAATGTTTACTGGAAACAAAATTAAGAACAGAAAGAAACTTACCTCCTGAGAATTGCAGCACTGCCTTTGTGAGCTATGTAGGAGGCTGCTTTTGAGAGCTTGGAATCGAAGTAAGGTATCAACTTTGGCCTCGGTGAACTCGTCCCCGAGCTTCAACAACCCCAAAATCAGAAAAGAATCGAACTTTTTTGGATTTAAAATTGGAAAATGAAACAGAGAGTGAGATGATTTGAGTACCTGTAGAAGAAGCAGAGCAGGGGATCGACGGAGAGGAGAGGCTGTTGATGATCGAGTGAGCTTTCGGCCATTTGAGTGATGATGTCAGCGTAGTCGTCGTAGGTTGATAGAGGTACGGCGCGGCGGAAGGTGGCGGCGTCGAGCCGGGCATTGTCGTGTGGGAGGTGAGGCTGGAGGTAGCGGACGGTGCCGTTTTGGTGGAGGATGGATCTGAGAGCTTCCTGCTGGTGACGCGTGGCGTTGAGGGTGGAGTCGTCGACGTTCTTCAGGAGTTCTTCGTCAGTCATTTTCGTCCTGGTCGCAAATGGCGGTGAAGAAGGCTTTAAGGCTTTTGTTTGTCAATTTTTTTGGCGGGACCAAATTACCCTCTAATTATATTAGAAGCCTATTTATTAGGGCGTTCCGGAAAATATTTATGGTAGACCATATACATGATTGTCTGAGTTGATGTTATTGGTCAACATAACTTATATTTATTTTTGATTGGTTCTCTTAATTTAATATGATTAGACGGACCACTAAATGACAATGTCACGTGATAACTCAAAATCATAAAATAATTACTCTTATATGAATCGACCATTTGTGTTAAGCAAAGAGAGTGATACAGTCGGTTTCTAATTTGATAGTCAACTAATCTATATTCATATGCATATAATTGTTGTTTGATGTAAAGTTAAGGGTGAAGAATAATCGGGGCAATAAAATTCATTTCAACTGTCATGTTATTTATAGTTTTTCAATTCAATGATGCTGGGCTTTGTATTACTGATAATTTTGAAATATCTTTTGTGTTTTGTTTTTCTGATAAATTAGAAAGGGAGCTTCTATTTATACCTCCAAATTTAGCATTTGGACCTCCCTACTTAATAGACCTCCAACTTACTTTTACAAATAACCAATTTGCTATCTACACCTCTCTAATTTTCGTATAATGTCTATCGTCCAATAAAATCAATAAAAGCCTTTTTTTTTTTTTGAGATTCTATTCATACTTTCAAAAATCAATAATTGGATCTTCTTCAGTTTTTGAAGATTTGGAATTGTAGCAGTTTTTTTTTTTTTTTTTTTGTAGTTCATCCTCCATATACGAGTAACAGAGGTGTTAGCACTTTTTCAATGAACTGTCAACTCTTGGTTAGCGTAAGCAACAATACCATGTTTGCTCATCATCTCGTACAAATATGTTTTCCAAGTATTATTTTCATTGCATTTAGGTGTCATTGTCCCTAAACTGATTCTCTCTGATTTGTTTCCATAGCAACTTGAACTTGCATGGTCCTTTTTTGTAGATATGTATGGGATAGTGGAGGAAATTACAATAATCAACCATGAGTCTAGTGCATTCTCCATAGATTTATATCAGAGGGTTGAATTTTTCATCATATCTATAGAATAGTTCCACATAAAATTGATCTGCACTGATGATGTGCGGGAAGATCTTGTGGACAACTATCCATTGCTACGTTTGTCATATAAATGTGCTGGAGTACTGTTTTTTGTCGAAGCTCGTTCACATGTTTGATTGCATTCAGAATGAGTAGGGCTTCAACAACTGATGTGTCTTTGTATTTCCCATTTTCTCTCCTTCTTTTTTTTTATTTTTTTTATAGTGCAATGATAGATCTTGTAAATTGTTAGCTGTGTGAGCAAGGAAGTCTATCACTTTATGAGGACAAAGTCAAATTTAGAAAATCTTGACTACAACGTTAAATAACGTTTGGCAATATATATTTTAGGGTTTACATTGAAGGAAAAAAAATTTCCCAAGTTGAAGACTATTACTGATTATAGAGATATTTTTCCTTATTTGTGTCTTTATTGGTAATTTGACATGAGTTGACAAAGTCAACTATTACTTGAAAAAAGTGAGAGGTCCAAATACCAATTTTGGAGGTATGAATAGAAACTCCATTCCCAATTAGAAAAGGTATTAGAACCATAAACCAATCTACAAGCTATACTAATATGATAACAAATCATCACAATGAAGCCGGTGATTCTTAGAGACATCCGATATCACTTTCATTTACTCGACAATAACCTACTTTCTATAATTTGACAAATTTTCCTATATCTCAAATAGATTTTGTTTAGTTTCTCCCAATATTTCATATGAAATTGAATTGATACAATGGGTCAAGCCAACCATACAAACAAACAGGAAAAAAAACTAATATGAGAGAACCACAAAATCAAAATTCCAAACCCAGAACCGAAAACAGTTGTAGCCTATATATTGATTGATCCAATTTTTAAATAGAAATATATCACGATTGTTCGTTGCCATGTTAAATATATGTTCACACATAATCACTCAATTCATGCCTCATAGTTTTCACCAAATTCGCATAGGGACAAATGTGCAACAGTGGAGGACAGTCATCAAGTTTTTCAACAAAGGCGGTGTTACGTATTCATGAATCATGATCTATAACTCTGTAAGGGCACATAAAGGGCAAGAATGAAAAATATATGAACCAAAACTTCAAAATTTTCGGTATTCGATCATTTCATCATAAATGGATCAATATCATTAACAACATGAATCGATACGTGAAAGAGAGATGCCATTGTTGTGGTTCGATTGGCCATCGTTCCCGATCACTACCACTGTAGCTAGGTCTGCATGCTCATTAAGTTTGAAAAGGTTTCTGATTCCAAATACGTACAGGTAGAGAAGGTCGACCTAGCAAGCCAACTAGTACATAATTTTGAGAGAGTATGTGTAGTAGAACCAATGGGTGTATGGAGACTCTTAGGATCATAGAGCGGTGTTGATTGTTTCACGGTGGGCATAGAGTCGCTGCTGCCTAATTACGGCGATCTAATGAACGACGTCGTTCATGTACGGTAATGGCCTAATGGGAGAGAGGCTGAGGGGTTTCCCGCCATTAATGTCCATGCTGGAAAAGAATGGGCGACCTAGATTTACTTTAAAGAAAGTGGGGACATCCGATGACGGCTCTCCATTGTTATGGAGAGGAAACGGTTACTAAACTTAATTAGGGTTTAACCTTTTCTTTTTTGCTATAATTAGGGTTTAACCAAGTCTGTTTGAGTTCAGAAAAGTGAGAAAACTTTGTTTGAATGTTTGGGTCTGTGAACACAAATCACTGGTTTTACACCCATTACATGCCGGCCCAATCCTCAACTTATTTTTTCATATTTGACACTTGGTCAATCACACATTCCGTAAATTATAACATGTCATACATATGAGTATCATCCAACTTTCTTTATATTTTGTGATATAGGTCTGTTATAACTTTTTCCTTACTATACTATACTGAACAGTTTTATCACACATTTGCAGTTGGGTTATTACCGATGATAACATCAAATTTGCTGTTTTAGAATTACAAAGGATTGAGAGTACTGCAAAACCAATCAATGAGGAAGTTGCCAGCACCATTGGTGAAAGTAAGAAATCACTCTAATATATACTTATTATATTCACTCTGCTGTACAATTTGAAGAAGGAAAAAATTGCTAACCACACAAATTTCATCTCTTTCGTTGATCTGTTATTTTCCTAAACCCATGTAGACAGTGAGTAATTTACCAAGTGTAGCAGATAACCATCTGCCCTCCCTCCGTTAACAAACCGACACTAAAAAGCTAAACTGTAAAATAAATAGAGTCAATAATTTCTATCTTTCTGATCTTATCTCTGTTTTCCATATGCCTTTTGATGGAGTAGACTCCGATATGTTTATAACTTTCTGTTTCCGTTGTCCTCGTCTGGAGACATTTCCTGGATCACAACCACTATCCGATTTGATCACATCAACTCTTACTATATGATGATCAGATGTCCCTTTGGATGAGAAGACAGAGTATGATCCGGGAACAAACTTGTAGGGCGAATTTGAGGACGCCAATATGTAATCTACCCGTGTTCCATACTTACACGTCCCCTGCACACCTGCATCATTAAAGAAACATAAATCAAATTCAACTTTTAGGCCTATTTACAAAAGAACTATCAACATTAGGGTCGTAATTATACTTTGGCCTTTGGCAATCATAACTACCGACTCATATTCTCCTTCAAAGTCCTTGGCATCTGAATACTGCTTGCTCTTCAAGTATCTCATTACTTCGACCTTAGGTGTTGGTTTTCCCATCTCCTCATAATACTGCATCAATCAAATAAAGTCACAAAGAAGGTAAATTAATTCTTTATACAATTTTCATTCTAAAATTAGCTAGATGAAAATATGTGACACCTTTACAATGTCAGTCCATCTTTCTTGAGAATAATCCGATTCCTCTAGTGAATTTAGACCTCCAGCCAATATGTGAGGCTCATTGCTCGATTGGATTATAGCGTTAATCTGCCTCATCCTCCAGTTCTCATCAAGATGATCAAGGTGGGTGCAGTGGAAGTTGACTTCTCCGGCTTGGGGTACGTCAATGGTGGCCTTTAGAACGTTCCTGTGTCATTTTTTCAACCATAATACTATTTAATTTTCACTAAAAACTATTTAACTTATAGCTACTCATGCTGGTCTTCATAGCTAACAGAAATGTCAACACCAACAGTTCAAAGAATGCTGCATTTTCAAGAAACTGTTAGATTATTAAGTCTCGTGTAACCAAATCATGCCTATTGTTTAGTCATATATCTTACCTATATTGCAGTCATGCAATGAACTCTGTACCTAACATTGCTGTATTATACTCTCTAACAGCGACATTTCGCTTTCATTAAAAGTGAGCTTAAGGTTGGCTAGGACGATTTAGGCTTGTAGAGCCGTAACGATAAAGACAATCACGTTGCTAATCATCGATAACGTGAAACATCACAACATGTTGCTAATGCATTATCTTTTTCATCAAATAAACGAATTACACCCACATTACTAAAACAAATTAAAAAAAATTAATGTCTCTGATCTAGAAAAGTAAATGGTCCGAAACAGATTCAGAACTCTGTCTAAGCTGAAATGAATACTCATATAGCCCGGGAATAAACCCAGAAGATAATATAAACTAGGTAGACAACTCTGCACCAGAAATAGCTGTTGCTCTGAAGAGATTAGCATCCCCAGTAACACAACAAACTTTCTACCTAATACAGACGCACCAGTACAGCCTGTAGCAAATACTCAATACAAGCCTAGCAGAGAATTCAACCTCATAAAACAGATTTATTTATTTAGTTATTTTTGGTACAGAAGAGGACCAGTATGACCCAGAACCCATATAATTAAATCTAAACACATTATGGGGTATTTCTTCTGGCTTTTGCAAAGGTACCCAAATAATCTCATATCCTATTTCCACGAGAATAAAGCTTAGAATAATTGCTGACTTTATGAAAGGCAAACTAAAAAGCTAAGATCTTTATGAGCATAAGAATCTTCCTTGAAGTAAAACCACCTCGAATTTAGTGACTCTCATTAAAAAACAGAGATATGCAATGCCTTTAACTTGGTGAAAGTGGTGTAAAGCAAAATCAGACTCACCTGAAATCAGTGTCATCAAAGATTTTCTGAACCTTAGACCGCTTTATCGGCCATTTGGACAAGATGGCGTTGCCGTACTCCGGCGCCCAACTCTCGGCGAAGACATAGTTCATCCCCAGAGCGGCAGCCAAATCCGAAAGAGGCTTCATTTCCTTCTCCTCCTCTGCTTTCACATCTTGCAGAGCCAAAATGTCAGCATCCAATTCTCTCAGAACCTCAAGAACAGTCCTGTGGCTTCTACAGTAATCTCCATTATCACCACCAGCACCACCACCACCGTTCCCGATATTATTAGGAAAGCTCACACTAGGCTTCAATGGACCTTTTCCTCTTGAAACTCTACTTGGGGAAATGGAAGATGAAGAATCATCAACTTCTCTCCCTTCAGCAAAGCTTAACTGTCTGCTTTTCAGTAATGAAATCTCATTATCCGGCAAATTGATCGATACCCTCAACTTGGACTTGACGAATTTCTGTTGGGTTTTTCGATTTTCTGAGTTGTTCATCAAATTTGGGTGTAAAGGCGACTGCTTTAAGATACTCCTGGGTCGGTCAATCGCCGATTTGGCTCCGGAATTTATGTTCTTTACGACGTTGACGCCATTTTCGTCTTGCTCGATTTTCTCCGGCTTCGGAATCGCCGGCGCCATTGAGAACAGGGCGGCGTTGAAAGTGGCGACCCGAATAGGCCTGGGCTTCTCCGTCTCCGACCCGCCCAACTGGCCGTTCGGGTGAACCGTCGCCGACGACGACCCGTTGGAAGTGGGTTCGTGCTCGAATTGGGACTTGGAGTTCGTTTTCCAGAACCGTTTGATGACGACTTTGTTCCGGGACCGGCGGCGGGACGGCCACCTGAGACGGGAGCACAGGCGGCGGAGGTTTCTGAGCATTGCGGCGAAATGGGTTGGGGTTAAAAATGGGTCTTGGGTTGTGGGTTAGTTGGGGGAGGAGAAAAGATGGAGTCTTTAGCAGAGAGGAAGAAGAAGAAGACTCAAAGTCTCAGTCTGGGGGTGAGGAGTTGGGTTTGGCATGAATTTTATGGGGGATTAGTTTAAAGAGGGTTTAAGAGGCTGAAGGAGTCTTTGAAGAAATGGGTTGGTGACACTTGGCAGGCAAGGAGAGGCTAAATGAGACTTGAAGGCTGGTGGTGATTCATAGATGTTCAGCCCTCATTTCTCAACTGCTCCATGGATATGTTTATTGGAACTGGTTTGGGAATCTGATTAAGATAATGGAGAAGAGAGTATAATTTAATTTTTTGATTAAGAGCGGAAAAAGATGATGCATGGAGGAGAAGGAAGTAGGATTCTTATTTGGGACGCCACGTCACCTGAAATCCGCCGTATCCAACTCCCATGCAGCCCCACTGGAGTCGGACACTGGAGTCCACTCTGTTTATCGAAGGATCATAGTGCCTAGTGAGGTGTTTTGAGGGTCCTGTGGGGAAATTGGAAGTGATTTACTAGGGGAGGAAATTCAAGAAAAATAGTCTACTTGCTAAAGACTTTCAATTTTATTTTATTTTTGGGATTTTTTTTTAGAATATTAGCACCAATTTAACTTATTTTTAGGATTTTACTCATGAGATACTGGAATTTATTTTTAGTTCAACAAGTCTTGAGCGAGTCTTTACACTATTTAAGAGAGCCTTGCATTTTTTATTTGTAGAGGGTTTGAATGTTGAGTTATTATATTTTAAAACATGTTCTTTTATATAAATGGAAAGACATATTTACACGTCAAGTTTCATTTTTTTGTTTAATAAACCTTACTTTCTATTATTATTGGATATCTAAATTCTTTTTTTATTATTTTATATAATATAACATACCGATGCTACTATAAAGAAAACCGAAAATTTGATACATGAGGTGATTCAATAGTGCACCTAAGAATAAATAATTCCTTTTCTATACCTTCTCAAGACTTTTTAACCAATTAACTTTGAACTATGACCTTCAAAAGAGGTTGGATGGTTTTGACCACCACTTCCCGGAGGGTCTAGAAGTAATTCTGACATTAAACGAAATGTGTAGAAGAAGTTTGGAAATTACTCAAATGAGAGATGTTTATTGGGGAAGTGGGGGGCTCACAGAACAACTCTTTTAAAGAAAGGATGAAAGGGTGCTCATAGGTGTTGGAAATGATTTTTTTTTTTCTACAATGTTGTTCAATGGGAGGTGTTGAATGTATTTCTAGCCACTCAATTTGATTTTGGTCTTCATTTGACTCTCAATAATACAAGGGTGAACGCTTTCAACATACTGTTAAGCAACATGGTCGAAAATAGTATCTTTTCCAAAATTTTCCCATAGCTTGCGATGCATAACATTTTCTTTTACCAGACAATTTGACATCAAATTTTTGCTAACAAGTGTGGTCCAGAGTCATTGTACATACAGATATAACCTCACTTTTAACCCACATTAGCTTTGTGTTATATGAAATCAAAGAGAGCTACTTTTTGGGATTTTTGTGTGAACTCCATGGCCAGACTAAGACCCTTCTTAGCCTGCACTACAGATATAGAATATTTTGGAGAGAAAAGCCAACTATGATAGACAACAAGTGTTGACAAATTTGGAATCCGCATTCTCTCATAGTTTTGTTTTAATAAATAGCTATATAGAGAGCAGGTAAGATTTGAACTGTAGGTGACTTATTTTGTGGGTCTAGCTGGAGATTCATTATGTCTCAAACAAGATGCCTTTTGCCAAAATGCATACCCTTTAGAAGGAGCTATGTACGACCTTCTAATAAATTCTCAGCAAAATGACAGCTTTTTTTGCTTCCTGCAAGTCCCACTAAAATTCTCACACTCATATCAGATCCTTCACTACCAGAAGCTTTTGATCCAAGACAGATAATATCCTAGTGTCTCTCCTAGTCTATGTCCCCTAAAGGAGACACTAAGGCCCATAATCTGGATGATATGACACAGAAATAAAGAGAAAAAATTGCAGAGGTCAACTGGGTTTTTAAGTTTCTGCACCTACCATTCTGATATGATGGACTTTAGGGTTCTGCTGAGAAATCTCAATTATATGAGATGATGGAAGCTAGCTAGCTAGCTCAGTAATTAAAGTATGCTAATTATTTATGATTCAGTACTGCATTTAAAAAGCCTAGAATTGAAGAAGAAATATATGTCATCAGAATAACAACTTCTGTCCAACATAGACAAGTCAGATTCTTCTGAAAAAAGAGAGAGTAGATATTAATTTTGCAGTGACTAAGAGCACATTTTTAATTGGGCAGTTATAATTTCTATCAGCATGACCATCATTCTTCTGTGTATTGGTTGTTCTCTTTAATTATACATGGGTAGATTAATTATAGAGATATAGAAAGCCTTTAGTTGATCAAATGGCCAGTGGACCAATTGATCTAAATATTGATAGAGCAACGGCTCATTAATTTAGATTAAGCAGAACTTAGAAAATTCATCAATATGTGAAAGGTCATTCATCATTGGACCAGAAATGGAATCTGGTTGAGTCACCCTCAACTTTAGACCTCACACAATAACTCCCTCAGCTACTGTCCTTTTTATGGGAGTTTAAGAGTTTGCTTTTAATAGGATCACAAGGGTTTTAGGGAATTTGGTATTAGCTAGGCAGACAGTATGGAACCTACCCAGGTGGTGTTATAGCCTTTTAGGTGAAACTTCTGGGATTGCTTTCATATGAAAGAGGTCAATGAAGAACCATTTAAGTGGTTAATAATTAACCTCTTACCAAGCTTTCAAACTTTCAAAGGCATTAAAGTTTGGAATTTGTGTTCTTTCTGACAAAAATATAAAAATAAAAAATATAAAATTGTAGAGCTAAGAGAATAAGAGAAAATAAAAAAAAATAAAAAAATAAAATCGTCGACAGCAGGGTTCGAACCTGCGCGGGCGAAGCCCAACAGATTTCAAGTCTGTCTCCTTAACCACTCGGACATATCGACCTCATGTTATAGAGCATCAAATTTTTATATATTACCTCTTAGGTTTCGATATTTCCATTATTTTTGCCTTTCCGCCTAGTGAGAGTGATCACTATCAAGATTTTAAATGCCCCCAGTTCTATTGCTAAACAACTCTCTACAGTAATTCTTTTCACACCTTATGGGGTACCTTCCCGGTACTCATTTCCTCTTGATTGATGGAACTGTTTGGCTCCAGTTTTTCTTGAGCTGGTCAACAACCTCTTTTCTTGTGTGGGCGTGCCAGCACCGTTCAGGTGCGGTCGTCGGAGATGTCCCTTGACCTGACTTCTTCTGAGCGATTGTGGACGAGGAGAGCACCAACCTCGTCGTCGGGTTCTTTGTGCCTCGTGGCGAGGACTTTTGCTGAGCCTCTTCAAAATCACAATCGATACTCGATGTTGTAAATCGAGCAGAGCGAAAACCACTGAGAAGTGAGGAGAACTTGCTAAAGCGTGACTCTAGCTTGGCTGGTTTGCGAGGGCGTTACCGTTGCTTGGCTGGTTCCGTAACTGTTGTGGTCATGGTACTACAGTCGGCTCCCAAGGAGACTAGGACCAAAGCACTTTGACAGAGGGTTTGGTGGTACTGAAAGTTGGCTCCTAAGGAGACTAGAACTTGGAGTGTGATCACCGATAAGAGAAAGAGAAGGAGAAGAATTGCTCTTAGAGAGGTTGCTTTAGAGAGAACTTAGATCATCTTATAGATGTTTTGATGAGTGAATTGGTGAGATGATACTTGTTGTAGCCTCTATATATAGGCTTCCAAGCAACACTATTTGGCCTTTAAACAAATCATAGTGGGTTAGGTTTGAGCACACAAACACTTAGTGGATTTGTTAGGCAAAATTCACTAAGACTTAGTGAATTTTGTTAGGTGAGAGCACTAACACTTCTTCATTCTTTTAATTTTTATCTCTACTAAGAATTCATATTTAACCTTCGACTTCTTAATATGAAATGATCCACCATGGATGTAGATTATTGTGGTAAAATTTCAGAATTTATTTCCATGTGGTTGGGCCGAAAATGCTACTGGACTCCTTACAGGTCCAGTTTTCCAGTTTTGCTTCTGCATAAAATTGGACTGATTGTTTGAAGGTTTTCCACTCCGAACAAGCTCTAGCACTCTTCATAAGAAATTATCCTTGGGATGTCTACAATGAATCTAGAAAGTTTCAACTCATTTGAAGTTCGGATGGTTAGTCTGCCGCCCCTCCTTCCTTGTTTAGCTCGGTTTCTCCTAGCCGAAGTAGGAAAATGTGCTAAAGTTGACTTTTCATTTCCACGCTTCCATAGTAGGCTTTATTTAGCATCTAAATATATATTTCGAACTTGTCGACAATATATAGCTTGAGCCACTGATATTGGCTCGATTTCTCCAAGAAGTGCCTTGTCAGGCCAAAATGATCATTTTGGGTCCGAACATTGCCCCCCAGACCTCGAAGTCAAAGGTCTTCGTCTTGATTGAAGAGGTCTTGAATTAGTACCACTCGTATAATATCGTTGCTCTGAAGCCACTTGTATTGGCTTGACTGAAATTACTTGATTGATTCTATATAGGCCTCTATATAGGCCATAAAGCTTGGATGCCACAATCTGAATTGCCTTTGTCATAAACTGATGCTTTCTTTGCCAACTTTATTGCCCATGTATCTGATGTCTAGTATGCAGTGAATTGGCGAAACTTAGGCAGGTTGTAGGATATCAGAACTTTAGCGTGCCCCCCATGCGAAGGAGATTGCTTTTGATTGCAAATGAGGATCCTTCTCTTCTTTGGTGGTAGCTTCGCCATGTGTATAGCAGCAAGTATTTGCCTTGATCGCTGACTCTCTGTTGATTTTCTCAAATGTAGGTGTTTGGAGCCTTTTTGCTGGCCAGATCAAGTTTGATCAAGGCCTACAGTACTTGGCAAAATAAGATGCTGAATAGCAAACTGTTTGCTGCCATTTAATCCTTCGCGAATCTTATGCTGAAGAGGATGATTGAATCATGACTATCGTCATCATGACATGTGATGAAGTGAAACCACCATATTTGCTACAACTTTAGCATCTAAAACCGCATTGGTTTTAATCATGTTTTATTAAAAAAAAAAAAATCAGGCCACTATGCTGGCCCTGCGGTGGTAGGAAAAGGTGGAATATCTTCACTGTCGCCTTAGATGCGATTCTCAAGATGAAATAGTGATTCATTAATTATCAACTAGGGCCACTCACTGGCCCAGCTAATAAATTAATCTCCAAAAACACATAAGCTATAAATCAAGGTGTAATGGAGAAGTGTTCCTTGTGACCCAGAAATGACATCCAAGAAACCATTCGTTATCGATCAGGCAGATGAAATCACTGAGAAAGCCACATTCACATGGCGGACTAACATGAGTGTTCGATGTAGAAGTCAGACTGATGAGCTTTGGTGGAGGTGATAGTCAAGCGGGTTTGGGTCCCACACCTCAAGATCGTTTGCCAGATGATGCTATGCCCTATTGGGCTTCCCATCCGCCGTCCTATAGCGGCTCTTCGGCAGGTGCCTGGTGATTTTAGCAGTTGGGGACTAAGGAGGAAAGTGGGCTTCTGGCCTACCATCACTCTCGAGGAAAAGGTTTGGTATCAGGAGGTCCGAGTGAGAGATTTGGCCCGATGGGATGCGGTGGGTATCACCCAAACCATCGATCTATGCTTCTGTCTTCCCCATAATACTAGCCCTGCACCGCTTGCCGCTGCTCTTTGCTTTTGGAACACTTCCAGCAATACATTCGATTTCCGGTTTGGGCAGATGAGAATAACTCTGCTGGATGTTCTTACCATCACGGGGTTGCCCATTGATTTTGACCCCTATGTGCATGGTCAGTTTGATGGTATTCAATTTCCTTTAAGAATGGATATGGCTGGTCGAGGGCATCACAGTAAATCCTACCCTGTCTGGCGTGATTATTACCGCACCCAGTGTGACCATACAAGAGGTATCGCATTCCTAGAATTCTGGCTTTGCAAATTTATCTTTTGCACTTCTTCCAACAAACCTACTGGACGCTGGAATTCTCTGGCCACTGTTCTCTACAATGGTATTTGCGTTGGCCTTAGGCAACCTGTATTGGGTGCATTATATCGCTCCCTTTATAGAGCTGTAATGCGCCCCTTTGATACCGACATTAGTGGTCCATTCTGGATCCTTGCCTTTTGGTTGCAGATTTATTTCCCTCGCTTCCATTGTGGTGATATTCCAAAGGAACCTCCAGTCGATTCCCTTTTGGGGAACTGGCTTTGTGGCAACATAAGGCATCGAGCTCCACCCTACTCCGAGTGTTTTATTTACTTGTACTTGTTGGGAGAGATGCCGGACCCAAAAATAGTCCTTTCTAGGCGATTCCCTCCTCCCCTTGATGATGGCTTTCTGCCCAGTGGACGCGATCATAGCGAAAGAGCCCTCTTGGCCTTTCGTCGAGCCATCTCCTGCTCGGATATTCATCTTACCACCGACTGCGTAAGTTATGAGCTCTATGCCCCTAACCACTTTGCTCGCCAATTTGGGTTGGCCCAGTTGGTACCCTGGCCTCTGGTTGATTCTGCCAATTACTACACCTTTTGGCGGAGATTAGCCCCACCTGGGTCTGGCTCCTTTCAGAGTCAGTTTACTTTGATAGTGATTCCTTCTTGGGTCAGAGCGCTGTATCCCCTCAACGATGTCGACAATGATTATGTTGATTGATGGAAAGAAGTGTCTGTGAACTGTTGGGACCTGCCACATGACGAACTCTTTGTCCAGATCTTTCGTGGAATGAGTAGTCCTGGACCGGAGGACCGCAAGATTTTTGAGTGCTTCTCCAACCCTGCAGCACAACCTCCGCGACTTACTCTACCATCTCGCTCATCGCGTGCAGGGATACAAATCCATGAGCCTAGGGCAACAGTAAGTTTTTGTCTTTCTTCACCATTCCTTTTCCTTGTCTTGATTTTCCCGCTCTTATTCCTGAGTGTGTTTTGCAGCAAACTACCCGGATCAAGACAGCCTATGTTCAGGCCGAGAAACAAAAGGCAATAGCAGAGGGGACTCCTGAGGGAGAATCTTCTCATGATGAAGATTCTGCTAAGGTAATTTGGTTAAGAACGATCCCAAACTTGCATTTTTGGTGCTTTCCCCCTTTTTGAGTTGTGATTCTTTTGTCGTGCAGGCCACTGCTATCTTTGCTTGCAAACGCGATCGAGCTCAATCCGTCGAAGAGAGTTTTGAAGATGACAAACCTCTGGGAATGCGATTGGTAAACTCCGGCCCCGTCTTATTCTATTTAAATTTTAGAATCTGGGCATGATCTTCATTATGTATCTTTTGACAGGTTCGTCAGAGGACCACTGATCCCTCTCGCCTGAGCGAGGCTAGATCCTCAGCTGTTGCAGAAGAGCCAACTCTCTCACTAGTTCAAGCATCAACTAACCCCATGGCGCCTCTTCTGTCTCCCACATCTAAAGAGCATCTGCAAGGTCCTACCATTTTAATAACGATCTCCGATGATGAGTCCTCGGAGCATGAAAGCATGGAAAGCCACTCTGAGGCTTCTGCCTCTTACGAGGAACTGATGACGACAGAGATTCTCGCGACACTAGAGGTCCAAGAGGTGAATGAGGTGAGGCCTCTTCCTGTTGGAGACCACATACCAGATATTGACCCGACAACTCGAGAGGTAAGCCACTATTGGCCAATGTTTTCCATTTCCCTTTCTGATCTAACCTCGCTTTCTGACATTTCTGAATCTGACCAGGATTATATTTGTACCGAGGAGGTGGCTGCAAACGTTGAGGGTTCTATCGGCGAGACAGTCGCCCTAGAGATGGAAAATGATACTGACGGAGGTGGTGCCCCCTAAGTCTTGCGAATAAATGAGACAACCGTCGGAGCTGAGGGCTCTGTGCTTGAATCTGCTCCACTAGCCCATGGTGAGTCGCGAGTTGAGTTTCCAGATTCTCCTGCGGCTGAAGGGACATACCAACCTGTTGAAGACGAAGAAATTGAGGAAGCTGTCCACCCATTTGCAGTTGTGGTTCGTGATCCTATGGCGCCTCCCCCGCCTACCAGATTCGAGAGATTGATGAGGGTGTTGGAGGTAACTCCTCCTTCTACTGTGGATGAGGCTAAGTTGGTGCTTCGTGAACATCTAGGTCCTTGGGTATTGGAGACTGCCATCCTCCCGCGAGTCTTAGAAGCACTAAGGTATCTCCGCCAGGAGAAGGCTTTGACTCCATGGCAATTTAGTGCTATCGACTCTCTGCTGAATGAACTTGATATGGCCCGCAGACGTCAATCGGCCACGAACACCCAGACTCATGACGCTCAAGAGGCTTTGAATAGTGTCTCTCAAGAAATGGACCTCTCCCGCGATATTTTAAATGAGCGAGCCATCCGCCTACGGGAACTACAAATCCAAAGGTCCGACTTCAAACTTCAAATCGAGAACCTCCAAGCCCATTTAGCCTTTGTTGAGAATGCGATTGTTGCAGAAGAAGCTCAACTCGATGAACCTTTGGTTGCTTCTGAAGAAATGGGCCGTAACCTGGCCCGTATCAGAGAACGGGCCACTCAGGCCGAAGCTGGTGCCCTTGCGGCGAAACGCCACGTGGAAGAACTTTGTTTGAAATTGAGCTTTGCGGACCAATTTCTGTAGGCCCCCTCGAATACCGTTCGGTTTCCCACATGCTATTAATCTCTTCTTTTCCGAGATTTAAGGCATTAATCACTCGTTGAAAAACAAAGATCGTAAAAAAAAATAATCTCGTGAAAAGAATAGTTACCTCCTCGAAAACCGTTTGGTCTCCTCACATGTTGCTAGTCCCTTTTTTCCCGAGATTTGGAATCACTAATCTCGATTTACTGTCATCAGTTTTGAAATTGAGCTTCAATCCAAGGGTGGGGATTTGCTTAAAGTCCCTATAAATAGTTGTATTTTGGGGGGAATACTCATAACAACTTTTCTGAAATATTCAAGAAATGTCCTTTCAGTTCATGTTTCTTTTTCTCCTTCTTCACAAATCTTCCCCTCATGAAATGACCTTTAGCCTCTAAATTTTTAGGCTTTATGGCGTAATCTTAAGCCTGGGTTAGGCCTTATGGCGTAATCTTAGGCAACCCCTTGTTTCGCCCTTCTGGAATTTTGCAATAACAATATCAGGCTTCAGATTGGTTTAGAAACGTGAGGGGACTCCGAGTGTGGGATCCACGATCATGCGAGATAATTTTTGTTAGGATCCCACACGAGGAGCGAAACGGAGAAAGGGAGGAAGGCCACTTTGTGGTTCATCTTTCCTCCTCTGTTCCCCTTCCTTCTGGACCCGGCCCGTGTTGTGCCCTCCAGATGGAAGGGGCTTTGGTTCTCACCTCCTTCTCCCCTTTTCTCTTCTTGAAAGAATCTTAGAGGGATGAGAAGGGATGGGCTCTTTGAAGGAATGGGTTCAAGCTACAGAATGGCTGTTCCTATACTTCACGTCCAACTAATGGTGGTTACCATGGCTAGAGGGGGTGCAAAGACTCAAGCTGATATTCGGTTCCTTCACTCTCTGCCCTTCCTGTAGATAATGGCGCGGCTCAACCGACGTTGGATTCCACAGCTGCTTCCAATTGAGGGGGCTTGGATGCTCCATTTTCTCTCACTGGAGTCTCCCCTTCTCATGGATAATGGTGTTGGCTAAGCCTATGTTGTATTCCTCTACCGCTTCCATGTAAATGGGGCGCGGAGGCTCCGTTACTTCTCTTTTTCCTTCCCTGAAGTCTGCCTCTCCTTGGTATAATGGCGTTGTTTAACTCGACATTGGATTCCATAGCTGCTTCCACTTGAGGAAAGATTCAAAAGATATCCGAGGATTCCTGTTTTTGTATTTTAGCCACCTTTGGCTTTGTAATGAATGTACTGCTTTTGGCCGTAAAGCCACTTTATGAATACAATAATATTTTTTATCCTGATATTCCAATATCCGCGAGAAGCCAAGAATTGTGTCTCGCAAGGCCTCAAATATAGGCCCCCATAGTTGTATATTGAAAATAATATGAACTTTTAAAATATATTCTGCGTCAAAACGAGCCTCGCGATGAGGGTTTTGAGAAAATATTTATCTTTTGGATCCACTTGCTAGCCCCAACTCAAGTTGCATTAATTAGCTGTTGAAAACTCCACCGTGAAAAAATAATCTCGTGAAAAGAACATTTACCTCCTCGAAAACCGTTCGGTTCCCTAACGCGCCAATAATCCATTCTTTCCGAGATTTATGGCAACTTTAATCACGCTTTACTGACACTTAGTTTGACTCTTCTCTTTGATCGTCCATACAAGGGTGGATATTTGCATGCCTATATCTTCCTCCATATTATAAACCCAAATTTCCAATCCCAAAATCATTTCATCAACTCGAATATTTCTAACACTAATCTTTCTTAATTACTCATCATCACCACTCTTCAATTTTTGTATTCTCTCAATCCATCACCAATGGAACCACAAAACCGGCATCCAACCAAGGACGGAGGAAGTAACAAAGCAGCCGGGAGTAGTGCTAACATGCTTCGCAGGAGGAGCAGTACTAGGTGGATTCCCACTACAGATCAGATAAGAATCCTCAATGAGCTTTTCTACAACAAGGGCGAAAGATCCCCAACTATAGAGCAGATTCAGAGGATCTATCTCCAGCTGAAATGGTACGGCAAGATCGAGGTCAAGAACGTCTATTATTGGTTCGTGAACCAAAGGGCTCAGGAGAAGCAGAAGAAGAGGTCCACTTCGGATGTTCATGTGCCCATGCAAAGATCAGGGCTTGTTGGTGCTGATAATGTTACCAATTGGAAACATGAGGATCAGTATATTAACTTTGGATCTTCTGCACCTGCTTCTACTTCTTCCGCTGGTGTGATGATTGCTTTTAACAGGCAGATGGGGAACTATGGCTGTTATGGATCTATGAACATGGAGAATAGTGCTAGGGATTGTTCAATCTCAACTGGAGGGGGAACTAGTTCTACTTTCTTTGACATGAATGTAGAACAAACTTTCATGGAACAAAGAGGAGAAGATCACAGGAGATTGAAACCCTTTCACTGTTTCCCGTGCATGGTGAGGACATCTTTAGTAAAATGAAAACTACTTCCGATGGAGGTGGCGGTCACGGTGGTGGCTCTTACACTTCCCTTGAGCTCAGCCTTTCCTGCAAGGCAAATCTGGAAAAACCTTTCGGAGCCGCTGACTCGGCTTAGTAGCTTCGTGAGTGTAGGAACACTTAGAATTATCCCCTAAGAGTTGTATCTATAACTTTTTTTTTAATAAAATAGCATGAATATTTATATACAAAGCTGCCCAGTGGGCGGGTTTAGGCTTAGTATGGTATAGTGTTGCCCCCTAGTGTTGCTAAGCATAGCGAAGAAATGATTATGGGCCTTAAAAACAGGTCTTTATAAATGGGCTTTGCGAGTGTAGGAACACTAGAATTGTCCCCCATGTCTTATGCGAATAAATTGTCTACGACTCCTCCGAGTCCCAAACATTGGGAAAGTATTTCTTCAAGTATCTCCCATTGATAGGGTTATGATGGACATCTCCATCTCGGTCCTTGAGATGAAAAGCTCCTTTCTCTAAGATTTTATAGATGATGTACGGGCCTTCCCATCTTGGAGTCCATTTGCCGCGACCATCTAATTTTTCGCCAAGCGGGAGAACTGCTTTCCAAACCAACTCTCCTTCGCTGTAGCTCCTTCCCCGCGTCCGCTTGTCATAGGCACGAGCGACTCGTTGCTTTTCCATAACCAAATTATCTAAAGCCTCCAAGCGCTTTTCGCTAAGGTCTTCATGTTCCTGCCACATAGCCTGAACGTAATCTTCTCCAATGAGATGATGTTGCTCTTGAACTCGTAATGATTGGACATTGACTTCCAACGGCAGGACTGCATCATGGCCAAACATCAAAGCATAAGGTGTTGTCGCCGTGGGATTCCGCTTAGAGGTGCGGTAGGCCCAAAGAGTTTCACAAAGTGTCTCATGCCATTGTCATGGATTAGCTTCCAACATTTTCTTCAGCAAATTGATAATGATCTTATTGCTGGCCTCCGCTTGACCGTTAGACTGAGCATAATACGGACTGGAATGGATGAACTGTATTCCCCATTCTCTTGCCAGTTTATCAACTTCACCACCCATGAAAGCTGCCCCCCGGTCCGAAACAAAAACTTCTGGGATCCCAAATCTGCAGATGATGTTTCTGAATAGGAATTGTCGCAACGTGCCACCAGATGCTTCCTTCAAAGGTTCTGCTTCAACCCACTTTGTAAAGAAATCAGTCGCGACGATGATGAACTTATGTTGAAGTGATGAATGTGGGTGAATCATCCCAATTAAATCCAACGCCCATCCTCTTGCGGGCCAAGGCTGTATAATGGGCTGCATTGGAATATTAGGAACATGCTGGACCGGCCCATGAGCTTGGTAGTCCAAACAACCTTTAGCGAACGCGATACAATCCTTCAAGATACTGGGCGAAAAATATCCATGTCGTCTGAGCAACCATCGCACTTTGGACCTGCTTGGTGAGCTCCACAAATGCCAGAATGAACTTGGCGCATAAGTTGTTTGGCTTCGCGGCCATAAACACATCTGAAATCCATGCCATCTTCTCCTCGTCTGCGAAGTTCATCACCTCTGAGGAAGTAGTTGAGGGCAAGATAGCGAATCCTCTTACCTGTGGTCTGATCAGGATGCTTGAGATAATTGATTAAAGGGATGCGCCAATCCACGTCAATGGATTCCAGGGTTGCGACTGACGTATCGTCTGGAGGATCTCTTCTCGCCATCCAAGAAGGAAGGGTGCGACGCTCGACTTTAAGGATTCTCTCCCGCACGCCATATCTCAATGTTACCCCTGTTGCCAGCTGGGCCAACTCGTTCGCGGCAAAATTTCTCTCGCGAGGAATGTGCTCAAGATGTATGTTATCAAATTGGTCCAACAGTTCTAATCTCCTGTTCCAATAAGGGACCAACGTGAAGCTATTGCATCTGAACTCATTGCACAACTGATTGATAACCAAGAGAGAATCGCCAAGTATTTGTACATCTCTAATTCCCATTTCCAATAGTACTTCTAGGCCTATGATTAAGGACTCATATTCTGCCTGGTTGTTGGTACATTGAAACTCCAACTAGAATGAGTACGAAAAGTGATCTCCAGCCGGATTCTCCAGTGCAATTCCTGCTCCTGCTAGCGTATCCGTTCTTGACCCGTCAAAATATAAAACCCAGGGCTGGAGTGAGACTGTGGCTTGATACAGTGTGGCGTACTCTGGGCGATCTAAATTTGTGACAGTGACCTCTAAATCTCTAACCGCGGGGAGATCTAGCATAGGGTGATGTGCCAGAAATTTCGCAATGGCTTGCCCCTTTACTGCTTTCTGTGGGAAATACTGTAATGAGAATTCTGATAAGGCGAGCACCCACTTGCCAATACGGCCTCTCAAGATAGGTCGCGATAGCATATACTTGACTAGATCGGTTTGAGCAATGATGCAAGTAGTAAATGACAACATGTAATGCCGCAACTTGCATGATGAGAAGTATAATGTAAGACACAGCTTTTCCATTGGAGTGTACCTTGTCTCGCAATCTGTGAATGTCCTACTGAGGTAAAAGATGGCATGTTCGACACCCTCTTCATCATCCTGAGCGAGGAGGCTGCCAATGGAAGCCTCAACTGCTGAAACATACAACTTTAATGGAAATCTAGCTCTGGGAGGAACAAGCACTGGCGGGCTCGCCAAATAGGCCTTGATTTTGTCAAAAGCCTCTTGATGTTTAGGTTCCCACACAAACTCGTTCTGTCCTTGTAACTTCAGCAGTGGGGAAAAGGGCTGGATTTTGCCCGCAGAGTTAGAAATGAAACGTCGTAAAAAGTTGATCTTACCCAGTAGTCGCTGTAATTCTTTCTTCGTTCGCGGGGAAGATGCGTTGATGACCGCGTTTGCCTTATCCTCAAGGACCTCAATGCCCCTTTGATGTACAATGAATCCCAGGAAATCGCCTGCCTGAACTCCAAAAACGCACTTGGCTGGATTCATTTTGAGCTTGTGTAGCCGCATGCGCTCGAAAACTTTTCTGAGATCCGTGAAGTGATCTCCACTCTTCTTAGAATTCACGACGACATCATCAATGTAAACCTCTAAGATCTTCCCAAGTATGTCGTGGAAGATCAGGTTCATGGCTCTCTGATATGTTGCTCCGGCATTCTTCAGTCCAAAAGGCATGACCACATATTCAAAAACTCCCGTGAACCCAGGGCAGCGGAATGCGGTCTTGTGTCTATCATCCTCCGCAACCTGTATCTGGTGATATCCCGTTGTGCCATCCATGAAAGACAACAGTTCGTGCCCTGCAACTGCATCTACCAACATGTCCGCCACCGGCATGGGGTAGACGTCTTTAGGTGTAGCTAAATTAAGGTCTATGTAATCCACGCAGACCCTCATCTTGCCATTCTTCTTGCGAACATGCACTATATTGGACAGCCACTGATTGTACTTGGCTACCCTGATAATGCCCGACTTGTGCATCTTTTCAACTTCCTCTTTGACCAGTACTTAGGTCTCTGAGTTTATTCTTCGCGGCTCTTGCTTCAAAGGCCTCTTATCAGGTAGCGTTGGTAGTTGGTGGCATACCAAGTCTGGTGATAGGCCTGGTATGTCCTCGTATTTTTTTGCGAAGCAGTCTTTGAATTCTAGCAATAAGTCGATGAGCCTCTGTTTCTTGCTAGGCTCTAAGTAAGTGCTGATAGCCACTTCTATAGGCTCATCAATTGTTCCCAGATTGACCTTTTCAGTAGGGTCCCTAACCTTCGGAGGTGTGTCATCCAATGCCGCTGGAGCAAGCTGAATCTCTTCTTCCTCCTCTTCTTGGTCCGTGAACTCTTCATAAACAATTTCTAAGGTCGTAACTCGATCATAGGCCTCTTTTTCCACCAAGTATAAGGATAGCCTCTCATACAAGGAATGGAAGGCCTCTATCCCTTCCTCTGGAAGGTCGTAATCCATTAATTACCCATTGTGCGGGGCACAGCATGGCCGGGCCTCGCTAGGTCTTCTTTTGCGAGCGTGAGTCCCCATTGTGCCAACTCAGAAGCAGTCACCCCTGTGGGGCCACCCTTATTGTCGATGCTACCGACTTGCAATGGAGTAATTGGCTCCAAGTAGTAGTTGGCATCTACGTAATTCGCGGAAACAGAAAAAGGGCGGGGGTCTGCTTTAATTATCTTAGCCTTATTTGTCACCCTATTCCACATAATCAGCTCTTGGTGGAGTGTTGACGGAACGCAATAGCTTCGGTGAATCCAATCTCTTCCCAGGATGGCACTGTAGACCACGTAACAATCAGTAACAAAGAACGCATAAACACTTTCTAAGGGACCCACCTTGATTTTTAGGAACAATAAACCTAACGTCTTAGTTACTGTGCCGGCGAAGTTCTTCAATGTGAGAGAGGTAGACTGGATCTTCTCCTTCTTGATTCCCAAAAGCTGTATGGTCCTAGTAGTAATGACATTCACAGCCGCGCCGGTATTAACCATTATCTTGCTGACCTTAGTCCCATTAATTTCTGCTGTGATATACAAAGGTCACATGTGTTGCACCATGGCGGGTGTCGGTCTTGTGAAGCTCATGAAGAAACCCTTGCTATTAGCATCTTCAGTCTCAAGGAACACTGCTTCTTTCACCGGCGTTGTTGCGGCTGAAGTGATCTGCAACTGCTGTTCTCCAATTGCGTCAGCTTCTATGCATTCTTGCGCAGCGACTGGTAAGACATACTTAGCAGGGAGCACATAAACCATATTGCAAGAGATATCCACCATTTCTGTTTCGTCCATGTCATCATCAAGATTGAGCTTGGGTTCATCTGTTGGGATATCGGCGTTAAACTGTTTAACCATGAAAGCAACCAAGGATTCCTCTACGGGGACCACCGCCTTGGCTTGTTCATGCTCCTGTACTATAGGAATCTGGTTCAGTGACTCTGAAATTTGTTTCGTCCCTGGCACTTCCTCTAGGAGAGTGACCACCAAGTTTTGAACTTTCTGCACAATCGCGGACCGATTGTCTTTGCCCCCCAGCTTGTCGAAGATGGAAGGCTCGCTATTTCTTCCTTCGCGAAATATTCTCCGCCAAACATTGACTTTACCAGCTGGCGGCGGTTCTTGCCTCGCTGGAACTAGGGATTTCTCCTGACCGCTGATCTTGGGGGCACATGGCTTTTGCCCTTGGCGTAATACTTTGGGTTGCGGTTTCTGAACTTGCGGGGAAACGAATCTCTCGGAGGCTAGTACCTCCAATTGTCTTTGATACTCTTCTGGAGGTTTCAGTAATTGCGATGGTTTGATTAGTCCTTGATCTAGTGCTCCAAAGTTCGCTTTGCTTCTCCAAACCTTCGTTGGAGTTTTCTCTTCTTTGAAGAGCTCATCTCCACCGCCTTGCCATTCTTTTGGGTATACCATCTCCCTTGTTTGATGGAGGATGTCGACACTGGAGGAATGTAAGGTCTGGTAAAAACCCCTTGCCGCTTATCTGCTTGCCCTTCTTCCCTCGCAGTCTTCAACTTTTTGAATAAGTTTAAGTCCCTTGGAGAAGGAGTTTCTAAACCACTGTGTACTCTTGGGCTGCATGGTTGGAAGTTTCTAGAGGATGATACTAACCGTATTGGCGGCAGAGATCCAAACTGGACAATCTGGGATGTTTCCTCATGCAGGGCTTGAGTGTCACATTCTTCCTTGCACCGCGAGCATAGGACAATGGGTAAACGAGTCTTGGATTCCTGCTTCACGGCTTTGTCTCCAGCCCTTATCAAATCCTTAACCGCATTGTCTGGACTTTGATTCTGCTGATCTTTTTCACCCCATGCCACGTCCACCATGTTGATGCCGGTATCTGGGAAGGGATCTAGGTCCACCAACGCTGTTGCTGTTGTTGGCACCTCTACTTGCAAACTACCATTATTTAACCAGATTTGGATCTGATCCTTTAGCTTAACACAATCGACTGTATTATGATTCCACATATTATGGAGTTTGCAGTATTTCTTCCCCCTTAGCTGCTCTGGTTTGGGAAATGGGCCGAAGTCGGTTTTCACCATCTTCGCGGCGATCATTTCATCCAAGATTTCATGCGCTTTGTTCGCGTCGTAAGTATAACTTGCGAACTCTGGTTTGGTGAAAACCACCAACTTGAGCTTTACCGGTTCTTTGCATAGCTTCAGTTGCTTTAGTGTTGAAGCCTTTTTTCCGGTGAGTTCCAGTGCAGCAATCTCGTCTTCTTCAGACTTGTCAGCCTCTGCTATACTAGATTCCTCACTCTTGTAGTAAGGATCAAAGGGACTGGATTGATGGCTGAGCGCAGCCACTATTCGGCGTTTCCCTGGGATGTATGTCCCTTTTGAGGCGTTTTTCATAGCGTCCATCTCCCTGAGCAAGTGCTCGAAACTTCCTACTTCTGTGATTAGTTCCCCCATGGAATTGAACATGCTTCCATGCTGTTTTTTGCGTTGGCGGGGCTCTAAGCCTTTGATTGCCAACTTCACCAGTTCTTTCTCCTGCAGAATCACGTTCAACTTTCCTTTCTGGATCTGAAAGCGCTGAAGGTACATGACAGCAGATTCAGTTGGCTGCTGAGCCATCTGAGTGAGTGAAGCTAGATCTACTTCCGGCTCGATAGTCCCGAAGGTTTCCTTGAACAGCTTCTCCATCGCGGGCCAACTCGTAACTGATCCCGGTTGCAGCTTAGTGAACCAGGTGAAGGCAGACCCCGATAAAGAAGTAGCGAAGATATTACACTTCAGATTGTCATCGTTCTGGTACTTGCCACACTGTACTCGAAACCTAACCAAATGGGCTGCGGCATTTTCGACTTCCTCTCCCGAGAAAGTAGAGAAAGTAATGTTCTTATATCCCTTAGGATAAGGTTTCTGCGTAATATGCGGTGGGAAGGGCCCCTGGTATGCCTCCTCCAAGTTAGGCTTTTGGTTCGCGGCCCTGATCATTGCTTCTACCTCCTCTCTCCTTACATATCTTGGATCAGGAGGAGGTGGGTGAACCACTGTATCTTCAACTGACCAGATCAACAGTGGTGCCTGTGAAGCTTGATTAACCAAAGACATGCCGCCTCCATGGGTCATTTTATGTCGGGTTGACGTCTGCGACGTAAAACCCACTGCTGGCTGACCCTTTGTGGTTACGGTGACCTTCGCTGGACTTTCAACCCGGTCGATACCATAATGGCTTGCTAGAGGTGGATCGTGGTGCACGTATTCAACTCCGTCACTATCATATTGGGGAAACGGGCTATGATCAACAAAGACCCCTTCATTGATTTTCAAAGTCTTGGTCCCTTACGTGACTGATGACGCGGCGTTGTTCTTCCCACCCGCTGCCAGAGTAGTCTCTTTACCTCTGACTGATGCGGCAGTAGCGGATGTGGATGTACTGTCGCCGCGAGCATTTGGTGGTAGGTACTTAGCAGATATGGGGGACTGACCTAGAGAGCCTAGAATGGCACTAGGATCTCCCAGTGTTTTATGTAGAACCTCTTTGGCCTGATCGAGGTCAGCCTTCTGCATGGCCACCTGGGTTACGACGTTGGATCCTTCTTTGCGAATCGTTGCGACTTCTGAAGCAATGTGTTTGCTTGCGACCAACAGCTCTTCGTGGTTCTTCTGCATTTTTTGGTTCATGTCATCCAATTGCCCTTGTGTTTGTTGTGCCCCTAGCTCAAGCCTCTTGATCGAGATCGTGAACTCATCAAGCCGTCGAAGGTCCTCCGCAAAGGCTTTTTCCATCTTCTCATGGTATGCGGCAGAATTCTGTTGAAGGATATTAAGTCGCTCTTCTATGGTCGCATTTTCTGGAACGAGAATAGGCACAAAGTCAATAGTTGTAACTGCGCTCGCGGCTTCCTGGGTGATGCTAGATGTATCGCCAGCCTGATTAGGCTGGGCGGCAGGAAATTGCTCGCTTTCAGTAGTAGGATGTCGATTTCCTCCTCGTTCAGTTGACATCTCTGTCGATGGAGGGTGGGAAGAAAATCTTTGGATTACCTGTTCTTCAGAAAGACCACGACAGTCTGCACGCGAGTGCGGTCTGTAGCTGGAGGTCTTATGTTTCGGACAGTTAACGTAAACCTTTTGATAAGGGTTTATGCTTGACTTCCCAATGGCTTCTGGAAGTCTGAATTCAATAAGTAGCTGAATTCAATAAGACACTGTGAATCAAGGTTTAGACCTGCGGCCCAAATATAGTCGCCTAGACACAAACTTTCTTTCAAATCCTTTGGGCAGCCTTACTGAAATGGCCAGGTGGGGGAGGGCAAACAAAAGAGGCAGAATCCATTTTGGCATGAACTACTCCCACATAGTGGTTTAGGCCCATTTGCACGCACTTCTGTATTCAATAGCCTGTTATGAACGTTGTCCCCTTTCTAGACACCATTTCACATAGGCTATACTTACTAAGATGAGAAAGATCATAAGTGTGAAGACAGTTTAACAAGTGTTAATAAAAACTGCCCTTAACCTTAATGGACACCTGAACTAGGCACCAATAAGGAGTTTAGGTTAATATTAACAAAAGAGACTTCACCTATTCCGTTATGATTCACAACCCCTTACCAACCTCATCTTCTTAATAGTGGTGTGGTTTACAGCTCGCAGTATGTCCCACCGGGCGTGCCAAAATGTTTGGCTCCAGTTTTTCTTGAGCTGGTCAATAGTCTCTTTTCTTGCGTGGGCGTGCCAGCACCGTTCGGGTGCGGTCGTCGGGGGTGTCCTTTGACCTAACTTCTTCTGAGCGATTGTGGACAAGGAGAGCACCAACCTCGTCGTCGGGTTCTTTATGCCTCGTGGCGAGGACTTTTGCTGAGCCTCTTCAAAATCACAATCGATACTCGATGTTGTAGATCGAGCAGAGCGAAAACCACTGGGAAGTGAGGAGAACTTGCTAAAGCGTGACTCTAGCTTGGCTGGTTTGCGAGGGCGTTACCCTTACTTGGCTGGTTCCGTAACCGTTGTGGTCGTGGTACTACAGTCGGCTCCCAAGGAGACTAGGACCAAAGCACTTTGACAGAGGGTTTGGTGGTACTGAAAGTTGGCTCCTAAGGAGACTAGAACTTGGAGTGTGATCACCGATAAGAGAAAGAGAAGGAGAGGAATTGCTCTTAGAGAGGTTGCTCTAGAGAGAACTTAGATCATCTTATAGATGTTTTGATGAGTGAATTGGTGAGATGATACTTGTTGTAGCCTCTATATATAGGCTTCCAAGCAACACTATTTGGTCTTTAAACAAATCATAGTGGGTTAGGTTTGAACACACAAACACTTAGTGGATTTGTTAGGCAAAATTCACTAAGACTTAGTGAATTTTGTTAGGTGAGAGCACTAACACTTCTTTATTCCTTTAATTTTTATCTCTACTAAGAATTCATATTTAACCTTCGACTTCTTCACATGAAATGATCCACCATGGATGTAGATTATTGTGGTAAAATTTCAGAATTTATTTCCATGTGGTTGGGCCGAAAATGCTACTGGACTCCTTACAGGTCCAGTTTTCCAGTTTTGCTTCTGCATAAAATTGGACTGATTGTTTGAAGGTTTTCCACTCCGAACAAGCTCTAGCACTCTTCATAAGAAATTATCTTTGGGATGTCTACAATGAATCTAGAAAGTTTCAACTCATTTGAAGTTCGGATGGTTAGTCTGCCGCCCCTCCTTCCTTGTTTAACTCGGTTTCTCATAGCCGAAGTAGGAAAATGTGCTAAAGTTGACTTTTCATTTCCACGCTTCCATAGTAGGCTTTATTTAGCCTCTAAATATATATTTCGAACTTGTCGACAATATATAGCTTGAGCCACTGACATTGGCTCGATTTCTCCAAGACGTGTCTTATCAGGCCAAAATGCTCATTTTGGATCCAGACAGGAACAATACTATAGAATCAACGTAGGATGTGATCTGCAAAATGAAGGTGTTAACTGTCTCATCTAATGATGCTGTGTGCTTATAATAGGTGGTGTTTGATCATACCCTATCATATGGGGCAAGCAACTCTAATCATGTTCCCTGTCATTTGGTGTTTAATCACAACCGCTTGTCATCGCTGAGAAGAAATCCAAACCTACATCAATAATCAACCTCACCAAGTCTTTCCTGATTAATGTTTTTCACTTTTTTCCGCCGCAGCTTTTGAAAAATATGATTTTCTTTCTGCTTTTTTTGCTGATTCTTATAAAACATCTTAACTTAAATAATCAGAGAGATATAATTGTTGGGGGAGGTTTCATACAACTATGAACCTGCACAACAACCTATGGACTAGATGACAAGTATTGTATTATCATGAATAGATTATCATGTCTAATATATGGTTTGAACGATTTTTAGTTTCCATCTAGTTTTTCTTCCTTCCAACTCATGTAGTCCTCTGTTAGTTTCTAGAATGTTCTTGGTCACTTGAACAATATTAATCTCCTGGTGGCAGATTAAGATTGTTCACAAAAAGGAACTTATGAATTGAAGGTACTTTTAGGCCAGAACAGAATTCTTGGTCTCAGAACAGAGCTCGACTGACCCCTAAAAACCCTAGAGACATTGCGTCGCAAGGAAACAGTTATAAAAAAAAAAAAAAATTACTTGATCAATTTGAACAGCCAAACTTGTAGGGCACTTTACCAAGTATGGGATCTATAGTCTGAAGTCTGGGTATTGGGTTGCTAGGGACTGTCTAGAGAGGTTGCGAAGCAGGGTCCAGTGCTAATGGTTGCAAGGAGGTCTGGGAGAAAATATGGGGCAGGGCATAAATGCACCACACAAAATCAGGGTGTTTATGTGGAGGGCCGTGCAAGGATTCTTACCCTTGTTGTCGGCAATGTAGGTGGCCTGTTGAGTCGGTGATACGTGTGTTATGGGATTGTCCAAAAGCTAAGAAGACGTGGACGTGGAAGAAAACTTTCTTGAATGAAGTGCGTAAAGTGTGGCAAGAGCCAACCTTTCTTGACATGGTGCTTCAGGATTGTTCCACGGCAACTGGAACTGAATTTGAGACTTTGCTTTACAGCTTGGTGGCTCTGGAGAAACCGAAAGTCCTTAAGGTCATTTAATTGACGAAGTTAAGTTTTTATTTTAGTATTTATCTATTTATAGTAGTCATTTTGTGAACCGAAAAGTCAATAAGGTTACCCATCGCTGTTAGTCAACCTTTACTTTGTTTGGAATCGGGGTCTAATTAGCTTCGTTAGTGTGTCAGTATAGATTTCCAGTGTGAACTCTACTGTGGTCAATTCTGTACAATAGCTGCACATGTTGGTATTGTTACAGATTATTGTTCCATAACCCATTGTACTCATAAAAAAATTAATAAAAAATTAAAAATTAAAAAAGCTCAATTGTATGCGTTCATTATTAATGAAGTTATATTTGATCAAAAAAAAAAAAAAGTTGAACAGACAATTTGCTGTTGTGTTTGTTGGATTCCATAGCATCGTCCCTTGAAATTATTTCAGGGAAAAAGAGGAAATCCAGGTTAAAAAGCACTACAATAAAGGGTTTATCCAAGAGGCGAGTTTCATCTATGTAAAAAGTCGCTTACACTTTACAATAAACTATGATCTCTACTAACTGTGTCTAATTCTTTCTGGGACTGATCCGCCTGTATGAACTGTAAGACCCAGAAAACAAAAGAAAAAACAAAATCCATCTAGGAAAATGAGTTTAGCTAAACTTCATTGGTTACTTCAATAGTTGCCCAGACTAACCAGTTCCTATTCTGAGTGTGGTTTACACACTATGGACGAGCATATTGCACTTTGATCCTTCGCTGAATTAAAGCCCTACATGAAGGGCAGTCCTTCATTCCCTGTTTCAGATGCAGCTCATTGCATTTTGCACAGACAACCTGATGCGCGCACGGGAGGAAAACCACTGACATCTCCTCAGATAGGCACATCACACACTCGCGGTCCTGTCTCAAACTTTCAGTCCCCAAATGGTCTCGGGAATTTGTTAACTTCTTGAAGCTGGTAGAACTTTGGCTTCCCTTAGTAGGCTTCACATTTTTTCTGTCTGACAGGCAAGCCCCAAAGCTTCCAACAGCATCCCTTCTTAGCGCTGCTATTCTTGAAGAGTCAGATTTTGTTTGAAGTTCAGATAACTTGCTCTCAAGTAATTTGATCTCTTCCACATACTTCTGCATGTCATCTTCAGCCTTGTGTTTGATCTTGGCCTCCTCCACTTGTGTCAAAGCTTCACGCTGTTCTCTTTCATTTCTCATAGAGCCAGCCTGTGCGAGTATTCTTTCCTTTTCCATTATCTCCCGCTTCCATTTGGCCTGTAATGTTTAGATTTAGTAAGAAATCACAATAGAAATTTGCGTTCCTATTATGCATGAGGAAATAATTTACACCTTTGAGCAGAAACTATATAAACTAGGATTTAATAAAGGAATCATACAGAGTATGTTTATCTTTGTTTTTTTCCCCCTAATTTAACTTTTGGTTTTTCAGTGTCATACTAAACTTTTGAAAGACAAGCTTCCTTGTTATGCAAAGTGAGACAAACTGTGACACGCACAGTAGCATCACAAAATAACATTCAAATGAAAACAAGGCACCAGGCCCCATGTTTTGTTCACCAGCCCATTCCCACACCTCCGAGTATACTTAATATTGGAATGTTAACTGTACATCTATGTTGAAGAAGCATACCTCAATTTGATGAAGAGCATTTTTCGCCTTGCCTAAATCCTGTTGAAGTGCAACCACCTTGTTCTTTTTTGTTTCAAGCTCCTCCTGCAATGAACCCTTCTGCCCCTCCCATGCCAGGACCTTTTTAAGTCCTTTATTCTCCCTCTCTAATGCTTCTTGGAGATTAGTAGCTGATTCTATAGCCATTATTTTCGCAGAGCTCAACTGCTTCTTGAGAGTGGAATTGTTCACCTGAAGCCTAGAGATAGTTGAGTTAGCACTCTCAACCTGGTTGGATGCATTATTCAATGCATGCTCCATCTCAAACAACCTCTTCATGGTATTCTCTTCCACCACTTGTTTCTCCTTTTCAAATTTCCCCGCTTCTTCCTTCTCTTGCCTCAGTGCTTTAAGTTCAGGTTGTTCTTTACCAAGTCTACGAGAAACCTGCATAACCTTCTCATTGGCCCACTCTGTCCAACTTTGTAGCTCATCCTGCAGCTTCTGCAGCCGGGGAACTAGCTTCAAAATCAGCTCATCCTTCTTATCTTGTGGGACATACTTCCCTAGAGACTTATCATATGGGATGCCAACACAATAGTCAATAGTCTTGGGTGGAACAGAGGTGCTGACTGGAGTCTTAGTGTCAGATTTTTCTTCTGAATCAGACTTCTGTTTCTGCTTGGTATCCATAGAAGGCAATGAAGATGTGATACCTTTTGAAGGTACTGTTGACGAGCAACCTCTTGCAGATGAACCAGTTACCTTTGATGAGGAATCTTTTGTGCGAACTCCAGGAAGATCAGATGGAGGCTTTGGCCTCTTTTCCATAACAAAACTACCAAATGCAGCGAGCTTCCCCGATTTGAAGCCTCCTTTTGACCTATAAGCCCTGTAATTTCTCTCCATCTGGAAGGACCTCTTCCGAAGTGCTGCTAATTCTGCCTTGGTTCGCCCCTTTCGAGCAGCTCCTGATTTTTCTTCAGAGGTAGATGTCTGAGATGAAGATAGGACATAATCCCTTGTGGAGCCCAAACATTTCTCCAAACTATCTAGCATAGATGACATACTCTCTTCCTTGCCTTCTGGCGTTTTAGGGTTAGCAGAGTTTGGGAAACTTCCAAATTTGAGTGTTTCAGAGAGAGAACGATGGTTTTGAGAGTTGGGAAGTGACGGCTCTGAGGAATTTACATTGCTAGGATTTGGATGGTTCATTTCAGTATCTGCCTCTGATTTTAACTGGGAAGAGGAAGAATCAGAGGAGCTTTCGCTTGAGGCTTCTTCAAAAGCAAGAACACTTGGTAGATCTCCTTCCATTGTACAGGCTAGCACAATGTTTAGGTCACATATCATTAACCACCACATTGCTTCTGCAACTGATAAGGATAGCCTGACCTCCTTAAGCACACTGATCATTTCTAGCATTGTGTACTCCACCACGTGCTGTAAATTATCAAACTCATTTTCTCTTGAAGCATCAGTATCCTTCCATCCCTTGAGAAATTCCAGAGTATCATTTACAATGTTCAATACAGAGTCTTTACCGCCTATGTAAAGGCCGCCTCTAGAAACAGCCTTCACAGCAACCTCCTCACTGTACCCACATTCAGTAATCCGCTTCATTGCACTCTGGAAAATCGCTTGCAAATAAGACAACAATAGTTCTTCAAGCTGGCATGCAATGGGATCGTCCCAATCCCCACCTTCAGCGGCTCCTGTTTCCACTTCTTCCTTAGGCTGAACCACCGTAGCCTCTACAGGCTCAGGTTCACTCCTTTTTCTAGATATCTCCGGAGGTGCTTCACTTAAATGGTTACTTATACTCACTACAGCAGCTTCAGCTAGCTTTTTCTTTATAGAACAAACAGCTACTGGTTTAGTCTTCTCTTGTCTCTTCTCTAACGACATCCCATGGTTGCTGCCAGTACCACCACTATTGACCATTTTCTTTATCCTATAAACAACAAGAACAAACCCCACAATATCTTCACCACTCCAATCTATATCAATAAACACTAGAAAACCCAAAACAAACAAAAAAATATGATGGAAATGTGAACTTCATTAAAACAACAAAATAAAACCTTGTCAAAAACGAAAGGAGCAAATATCTCAAACAGTTCACACATAACAGAGGCAAATTAAACTCTATAACCCATAAACAACAAGAAACGCATTGTTCATTCTGTAAATGAAAATTAACAAACAGGGTAGCGGCAGAACTTTCATACCTGAACTAGTAATCAGAGGGCAAAACACACAGCAATCACTCTCCTCCCTATCACTGAAATCGTTTCGAAACGAAAGCAGGCCACGCCGCAATGTTGCAGTAATTATGAGCGCCACCCAGTTAGCTGAAAATAGCAAAAAGCAAATAACGCATGCAGCCACACAAGCCCAATTGCTCAAACACCACCACCAACAACACATCACTGACTACAAACCATTTCTCCAAAACCATCACAGAATTAAAACCCATTTCACAAAAAAAAAAAAAAAAAAAAAAAAAAACCACCAAAACCTCGATCCTGGTGGCTACACAACGCTAAATTAGACGCACCAAAACCAAAAACCCAAGAACCCAAAATGAAGAACAGGAAGAGAATAATTTTACATACCAAAAACTTATCCCATTGACCTCACACTATTCACCAACCCCACAATTTTACTTCACTCTTTTTGACTTTTTGTATATCCCCAAAATATCCCGTACCTACTTTCCGGAACTAAACTCGAAATCCTAATTCGGAAATAAGATGGACAAGTTTGGCAAATAATCCAGTATTTTGAGAAGGTTCAAAACTACGTGCCATATATAAATAAAATCTAGATGATACATCAATAACCTTATTGAGATGGACTAATTTGGAGTATTTATTCAAAAGATGATTTGTTTGCTCGCCTATAGATACATTTAAAATGATGGCTTGGATTTAAATTAGTGTTAAGTTACAATGGTTGACCAAATGAAACCGTATTACTTTTCTACCATCTAATCTGTCATGCAGTCAAATACTATCAAAATTGTATTAATTGTACAATTCATAGTGAATCTCAATAGTTCACCTTTAGGCTAAAAGAGTAAAAGTCAAGAAAAAAGATGGTCATTTCTAATCTTCGTGGTCAAAAAGTTGTTAATAATATCTCTCGGGTGAGATTCATTACTAAATTTAGTCTACAACTCTACATTCGTCATTTCATCAAAATCTAGGCTAATTTATTACTTGAATTAATTACTGTAAACCTCATAAAATTCATTACTTAAGTACTTGAATGATAAATTCAACCTAACATCTGTTCAACCACGTGGTGTGGTAAGGTTGGTCGAGCGGCCTAACATGAAACTCCAATATCTAACGTTCAAGTCTCAACTCCTACCAATTTACCAATTTGTGACCAGAAGCTTTGAGGGGTCTTCAGGTTTATGTGCCTGTAATGAGAAATTAGTTTGGCTTTGCTGAGATAGCATCATGGACCTCGGTCAAAAAAGAGACCGGGTTAGTGTGTTATTAACTCTCTAATGTAACAGAGGTGACTTGCAATCTCACTTCCATTAAAAAAAAAGAAAAAAACTAATATGTGTTCAACACATAACACGTAATCTTGTTATTACGAAATTTTAATAGAATTGTAAGTTTGAATAGTAATAGATCTCACCACATTATTTATTGTGAAGACCCTGATTTTCATACAATAAATTTATGTAATTCAATAATTGTTATATAAATTGAATTATGACATTTGGGATTATTTGGATTGTCGTGGGTTGAGAAAATTGGTTCCGAATGATTTTATTTTCAAAAACGAACGTTATTTAGGGGGTCGTGAAAATCGACTTTTTATACGTTCAAAATTTGGGAAAACTTCCTTCATGAAAGTTGTAGAGCTCGTCGATACGAGTCCGTGCATATGTGGAACGTATTATTCGGAGTTCGTATGAATAAGTTATGAATATTTGAAAATCGAAATTTTTCTATAAATAGTGAAAAAATCTGAGTTTGTTGTGAAGGACGAAAAAATTCCATTATTGCACATCAGTCCCCCGTCTCTCTCTCTCGGCCTGGTCACTGTGCCTTCCGACCCAGTGACCCGACCCGACTGGAAGTCGGGCCTCCCGACCCCGCCGCCGCCGGACCCGGCCTTCTCCCGCGTCGCCGCCTCGCGCCTGGGCGATCCCCGCCATCGTCGCGCCCCGCCGCTGCCTCCAGACGTGGATCGAAGCTTCCTCCCGAAGTGAAAACCCGACCCGGCCGGAAAACCCCTTTTCCGGTGGTGCACGGGCCGATCGTCCCCATTTTCGTGACGTGCTCTTCCTTCTGATCATCCCCATATATAGCTTGCATCACGATTTTGAGTGTAGAGTGGTAGATCAAGAGTTGAAGATTTCGACGTCCCTGATTCGATCTGGAGACTGATCAGAGGGCCGAGATTAATCCAACTTCAAAGCCTGATCTAGGACGATCCAGACCTCATCTCCGAAAAAGTCAGGTATTAAAGTTGTTCAAAATTTCATTTTGAAGAAGTTTGTAGTTGACGACTTTTGCATCGGAGGTGGTTGACCGGCGTTGACCGCCGCGTTGACCACCGTCTGACCGCCGCGTGTGGCGGCGCGTCGGACCGAATTTTGAGTTTTTATTATCTGGACGATGATCTATGCATCCATACGAGCGTTTTGAGATATAACTTGGTCATGTTAGAAAAATTTGATAAATAGTCAATTTCTGTTTTAACGTTACTATTTACGGTTTTACAATTTACCTTCGGTTTGAGATTTACGAAGATCAGACCATCGGTTTTACTTCAAATTTTAATATGATGTTCATATGACTGTCCCGATGACTTTGTGTGGTCACGGGCGAAGATCCGACTTTTGGATCATCGTATAATTATAAAATAGTGATTCGGGAGGCTATTAACGAAGATCCGTCCATCGGATTTTCGTATAATTTTGATAGGATGTTTCCATGGGTAATCCGTGAGGATCTAACCGTTGGATTATCTTTATTTTAGAATCCGACCGTTGGATTATCTTTATTTTAGAAATCCGACCGTTGGATCATCAATTAGGTTTATTTCATGCTTTGTTGCTAAGTAAAGATCGTACTTGATTAGGTACTTGACGGCTTGAGTTGACGAGCATTGGATTTTTGTGAGTTATATATATATATAGAAGACGCAGCAGGAGTTCGAGGTGAGTAAAACTCACGTGGTTCATATTACGAACCGAGCATTTTAATTTATTTATTTTTGGTAATTGTGTGAAAAATATTGCGGATTTAATATTTGTTTTAAAATTTCATGGACTTGAATTACCACAGTCCATAGGTAAGTAAAATGAATTTTAACTATACAAATGAATTTCATAATTTTCTTGTGTGAACTATAGATGGTATTAGTGGTCATTCCTGAGTGGATGATTACGTATATATATATTTACGTGGAAAATATATATTGATGAGTGGATTGTTTGATTGATGATATGATGGAGTTGATTATATTACAATTGTGTAATCCCATAATAATATGATATATCTTGATGTGTTTGATTTCAGTATGTGATATTATATATTGGGTCATTTATGGGTTTAGGGTCAATGTAATGACGGGTGTGGGAAATCGGACGCTCTAATCCTAGTGTGGATGATGGGATACGATTGGTTGAGTATGTGGGATTATTGGACGTTCTAAATATGTATATAGGTATACATATTGATGAAATACAATAATTGATAAATATGTCGGATGCCATAACCTAGGCCAGGTGACGGGCTACGATTCAGTTAGAGCTCTAGTCTGTCAAGTACCGTATTTTTAGAAATACGATGAAGAGAGTCGTGGGGAAAGTAGTGATTGGAGTTGACTATATATATTGAATTGGTGTTGATTGAGATTGTTATTATTTGTATATGTGGAAATAATTGAGTGTTGCTGTATGTGGGAATAAAAGAGTTTAAATTAAGTAACAGTTCCTTCTTTTACTCATACAAGCTTTCATAAGCTTACCGGGTTTTGTGTTGTTGCAATCCCGGTACACTATTCAATGGTGTAGCGGATATTCCTGCAGGTCAGGATAACCAGGGAGGTGACCGAGCTGCTTAGGTGTTACAGCAGTTTTGTTATTTATTTAGTTGTGAGGTGTGTGTGTATGCTCATTTAGAGCTTTACATTACATTTTGGATTTATGTTGTAATAATTAACCGAGACTAAGTTGGTTTGATTTTATTTCGTGTGGTGAGTGTGTTAAGAAAAGAAAAAAAATTTCATGTTTCGGATTTATGAATAGTTATTCATAAAATTCGGGGCGTGACATTTATGAACAATCTTTTGACCACAGGAGCGCAAAACCCAACGTGCTTGCCAAAGTTTCTTTCCGTTGCTCACATAATCAGGCACAAGAATTTATGAACAAAATCCTTTAATCTTTTTTAATAGAACTTCAAAAATGAATTAAAAATAGTTTGAAATTCTGAAAAAATCACCGAAAATTGCTGCAAATTTATGCAAATGACTACTTTATTCTTATGTAACTGAAAATAAAATTAGACCAACTAAAAAAATTCAAATATTTTTCAAGATGTTAAAAATAGTAAAATCAAAAAGAAAAAAAAAATATTAACTTTCGACTTTTAAAATTATAAATTTAAATTTGGGTTGTCACACAAACGTAGACAATGATGCAAATGGCCACTTTCTTTGCTGGATTTGCACATCATATTGGGCATATCTTCTCAGCCAAGAAAGTTGATGTGCTAGCAATTAGAGGTGGTATATATTAACCTACTCCAACACTTACAATTGAAAGAGGTACTGCTTAAAAGTGATTGTTTGGTTGCTGTAACAAAAATTATGGCCTTGAATTGATAGAGGATGGTTGCATTGTTGATAATATAAAAGTTGGAATAGCTCAAGTTCAGGAGTTAGTAGTTACTTATGCTCTTCGAATAATTTTTAAGTCGGAGAAGAATCTAATTTTGACGAATCAAGCTCCAAATTTAGTACTGGATGTCTACTCTAATGGTGGTCCATAATTTGAATAAAATCATTCAATTTTCTCAGTAAAAAAAAAAGAGGCGCGTTTTTTTTCTTTTTACACCACCGTAGCCACAATATTTAATATTAGTGATTATAGAAGAACAAAGTTTGTTAAATACATGCCACGTGTCTGGTGTTGATTATTAGCCCAAACTAATACTCATACACAGTTACACACCGCAAGGCTTAACAAACAGTTACAGAATTAGAGAGCATCTAGAAACCCAAATTCTCCGAAGATCTTTAGCATCACTCTCCGTTCTTTAACCTCAATCTTTATACCCAAAACCTAACCTTTTTTCCACCCCAAATTCAATGGAGCCCAAACCGCAACCCGCATAAGAGAATCTCCAACCTCAACCTGCACTTGCGAATCCTAAGCCGGAAACCCCATCGAAACATGTTGTTACTGTGACCTTTCATTTCCAAAGCTGCTCCAGCATATGATCAAGCGTCATAAGTTCAAAGTATGCAATGCTTGACTATAAAGAAAGATAAGAAGAGGAAGTATGTGTGGAAGAAAGGTGGCGGAGCTCTCACATCTCACTGGTCTTCCAATCATAGAGGCAGTTATGATTTATGTGAAAAAAAGTAGTGCATCTACTCTCTGAAGCTAGTTGGGCGACCTCACGACTGTGAGTTCTAGGGTGAGTGTATGATATACTTTGTTCTACGATTCACTTGTTGTTTGTCTGGAATTTTCTTGTTTCTTGATTATTAGCCCCAAGTAATACTCATACATAGTTACACACTGCAAGGCTTAACAAACAGTTACAGAAGTAGAGAGCATCTAGAAACCAAAACTCTCCGACGATCTTTAGCATCTCTCTCTGTTGTTTAACCTCAGTCTTTATACCCAAACCCTAACCCTAAGTCCACCCCAATTTCAATGGAGCCCGAACCATAACCTGCACCGGAGAATCACCAACCTCAACCCACACCAGCGAATCCTGAGTTGGTCTCTCATTCTTTAGTAAGGTCGATCTTCGACATTGAAGGCCTCAGGCACTTGCTCATCACGTTCTTCGTGCTGAAACACACCTCGAAGGGAGCCACGACAACCACTCTAGAGATATTCCTTTCCGCGGACTCCGTCACGAACGCTTTAGTTACGGGCCTTACGGCTTTGAAAATGGAAGCTTCTAGAACAGTGTAAGGGTTCACTGTACTGATCTTGGTCCCACCCGCGCCGGAGGAGTTGTTGATGGAGAACAAGGTGGTGTTAATATGGACGGATTTGTCATTGACTTTGATTGAATTCACGCCGATGAAGTATTCCGACGAGGCGTCGCCCTAGGAGAAAGCCGAGGCGGTGTTGACGGGGTTGATGAATAGAGGGGTGTATGTGAGGGACTGGAAACGTCGATTCCGGGGAGGAGAGAGTAGTATGCCAAATCATCCATTAATTGAAAAGTTGAGAATTATTAGAGACCGGGACAATTTATTCTAAATTTAGGTCTTGTTTGATTAGCAGAGGAAAACAGGAAGTTTAATTTCGCTTCCAATATTTTCAAATGCTAGGAAAGCAACGAGAAAATCATATTAAGTTAAATTCTAGCATTGGTTTATGCAAGGAAAACAAGCTAAATCATATGACTATTCCATTGATATCCTTATTGATTAGAATATTAAGTTATATAAATCATATTAATATAGTAAGAATATAAATATTTTTATATTATATAACTAATGCAGGAAAAGTATGAGAAAAAATAAATCTCTTAGAGGATTGGAGGATTCAATTTCCCCCTAATTTTCTTTTTAAAGCAAAGTTTTTTTTTTTTTTTTTTAGTAATGCCACGAAGGCCAAATAATATATTCATCACAAACCAGAATAGGTCGTTACATACCCTTCCGCTGTCATTAATAGATAGACAAGAAGCTAGTGGTTGTAACCACAAGGTCCACAAGTGGTATGTACATATAGTCCTACTCACTATACATTTAAATACGTAGAGGTAGCAGATATCCTCTTTCGGTACTACTCCAGAGGCGCTAGAAGTACATAAAGTGTTTCTAATACAGGGAACTTTATTGTAATTAGACAAACTAAAAACATAGAGATGGGATGAGAGCAAAACCCTAGCCCATTAAATTTTTGTCCCAAGGAGCTCCAAAAGCAAGCCCACCCAAAGCCCAACAGGCCGATATTGGCTCAAACCAAACTTCCATCTCCAAACCCGTCCTCAGCCGCCACCGTGCCCACGCCCGCTCCAGCAGGATTCTCGCAGTCACAACGCAAATACCCACGGAACCCCGCCACTACCCAGCGCACTACGATCCTACACCGCCGCTGAAGTCGAAACCGCTAAACCTAGCGCCCTCAATATCTGCAACGCAGTCGATCTGCATTGAGACCCACCGTAACTGCACTCATCCCAAAGATTTCCGTCGACCTTGAGCCAAAAATCACCTGCAAAAACGTTCGACCAACACCCACACCCGAGCCTCCTGACCGCAAGCATCAAATCCCATCTAGCAACAGATCACGCTTCATTGGTGAGGCCAAAAAGCCCGCTCGAATGCCATAGCCTCCACCGGACGAGAGCAAGCTCTTAGTTGAAACCGCCGCCGCCGACCCTTAGGGTTTCTGAGAGAGAGTAGTGGGTGCACAATTAGAGAAAGAGGAAAACAGTAAATTCAAAAGAGATGCATTCATTCATAACCCAAACTAGGGATGGAGCATACAAATTATAGCAATGTCTCAAGTAACCAGAAAGAGACATGTGGCACAGGACTGCCACTATGCAGATGAAAACAAGCTGCACTACTGAAGGTAGAAGACAAGGGTGCAGGTTGATGCAGTTGGTGCAAACTGGGATTGTACTACAGTACTAGTTGTTCAGTTCTTGTCTTTAGGATTAATGGGCTAATGTGTTAATTGGGCTTATGAGTGGGCTTGGTCTCAATAAGTCCTCCCCCATTGAGAACAAGCTTGTCCTCAAGCTTGGAAATTGGGAAACTTGGAGGCTATCTCATGGGCCGGTTCCCACATAACATCTTCAATGGGCAGACCCTTCCAGCCAACCAGCCATTTGGTGACAGGTTTCTTCTTTTTGGTGACCACCGCCATATCAAGGACGCAGTATGGTATCCATTCAATCACACCATTCTTGTCAAATTGAAGGAGTGTGGCTGTGACGGGGGCCTGGTCACCGATCCGGCATTTCAGCAAGGGGACATGGAAGATTGGATGCAGTTTGCAGTGAGCGGGCAGAGCCAATTTGTAGGCAACTTTGCCAATTCTTGCTACAATTTGGAAGGGTCCGTAAAATTGAGGTGCTAGCTTTTGAGAGGGTCTACGTACCAGCGATTGTTGCCTGTAGGGATGGAGTTTTAAGAAAACCCAGTCACCCTCGGCAAATTCCAGTTCCGTTCGATGGCTGATCAAGAGTGTTGCTTCATCCTGTTTTGGGCAATTGTCAGGTGCGTCTTGAGAGTGTTGAGAAAGGTGTCTCTGTTTTGCAAAGCCAAGTCTACAGCATTGTTGGATGTTGTGCCAGGTAGGTAATGAGTGATTGTGGGTGGTGGATAGCCATAGACGGCCTGGAAAGGCGTCATCTTGATTGCCGAGTGAAAGGTGGAATTGTACCACCATTCTACCCAATGTTGCAGATTACCCCATTTGTTTGGCTTGTCGTTGATGAAGCAACATAAGTAGTGCTCGAATGTGCGGTTCAATACCTCCAATTAGCCATCGGTTTGCGGGTGATACACGGAGCTGTAGTAAAGTTTGGAAAATTCGATCTCGGTCACTGACAATCGATCTTGGCATCCCATGGAGACGGAAGATCTCCTTGGTGAAAGTCTCAGTTATTTGGGCTGCTGTTTAGGGATGATGCACTGCGATGAAGTGTCCTTGTTTGGAGAGTCGATCCACCATGACCAAGATTGATGTCTTTCGTCAGAGGGGAGTAGCCCATCTATGAAATCCATGGCTATGTCGACCCAGATGTGCTCCGGAATGGGTAGAGGTTGTAGTAGCCCAAGAGGATGGATGGCCTCATAGTTGACTCTTTGGCATTGGTCGCAGGAAGCGACATATCATTTCACATCCCTCCTCATGCCCGATCAAGAGAAATTGCTAGCTAAGCGGGTGAAGGTTCGGAGGAAACCCGAGTGTCCAGCAGCTAGCGTGGAATGAAACTCATGAAGAATCTTGCAGCGCCAATCCGAGGTTTGAGGTACAAAAATTCTATTCTTGTAGAGTAGACTGCCATCTCTTAAACTGAAGTCCTTTTTGGTGTTGGCACCAGTCTCTAATGCCGTGATGATGGCGCTGGCCTCTAAATCGGATTGGCAAGCACGAGAGATGGCCGAAATGCTGTATATGGGGGAAGAACACCCTTGAATGCTGCAAAATTCATGGCGGCGCGACAAGGTGTCCGGAATAGTGTTGAGATGGCCGGCCATGTACTGTACTCTGTAGTTGTAGCCCAACAACTTGGCAACCCATTTATGTTGTGAAGGGGTGCTAATTCGTTGGGTAAACATGTGTTGTAGCGGTTTGTGGTCTGTGATGATGTTGAATTGGTTCCCAAGTAAGTAAGGTCGCCACTTTTCGACTGCATATAACACCGCAAACTTCTCCTTCTCGTAAACGGATTGAGATTGGTTCCTTGGTGACAATGACTTACTAAGGAAAGCCACTGGGTGCTGACTTTAGGTGAGAACTGCCCCAATGCCTTGGCCACTAGCATCTGTTTCAATGAAGAATTCTTCTGTAAAGTTTGGAAGGCTGAGGTTGGGTGCGGTGGTGATGGCAATTTTGAGAGCAGAGAAGGCGGATTCCGCGTTGGGTGTCCAGAGGAAATTGTCTTTCTTTAGCATCTCTTTCAAGGGCTTTGCAATCAGTCCATAGTGTTTGACAAATCGCCTATAGTAACCGGTCAGACCGAGAAAGCCATAGAGAGCCTTGGTAGTGCTTGGTTTGGGCCACTCAGTAATGCATTGTACTTGGCTAGGATCCATAGCAACTCCTTAGGCCGAGATGATGTGGCCTAGATAATTGACATTTTCTTGGGCAAAATTACATTTGGATAGCTTCACGTATAACTTGTGCTTATATAAAATGTGCAACACTTCACCAAGATGGGTTAAATGGGAATCGAAGTCTTTGCTATACACCAAAATATCATCAAAAAAGACTAGCACATATTTGCGGAGAATATCATAAAAAATATGATTCATTAGTGCTTGAAAAGTATATGGTGCATTAGGAATGCCAAAAGGCATTACCACAAATTTGTAGTGTCCCTCGTGTGTTCGAAAGGCTGTTTTGTGAAAGTCCTCGGTGCACATCCGAATTTGATGGTAATTGGATCTTATGTCTAACTTAGAGTAAATAGAGAACCCATGGAGCTCATCTAACAATTCATCAACCACAGGGATTGGAAAATAGTCTTTGATGGTAACCAAATTCAATTCCCTATAGTCGACGCAAAATCTCCAAGTGCCTTCCTTTTTGCGCATAATCAAAACCGGGGAAGAAAATGGGCTAGAGTTGGGCCTAATGAGCCCTTGTTTCAGCATTTCAGTCACATGGGCCTCAAGTTCCGTTTTCTGTGAATGGGCATAGCGATATGACCTTACATTGATTGGGCCTGTGTTGGGTGAAAAAGGGATTTTGTGGTCAATGGCGCGAGATGGAGGTAGGCCTGATGGGGAGTCAAATAGGTGGGGTTATTGTTGTAACAAAGAGAAAATCTCAGGGTTTAGTGAGGTTTCAGCTATTTCAGAGAGTATAGAGGAGAGTTGGCCAACTGTTTCGAGTTGGTCGGAGGGAAAGAGATCAAGAATTTCGGAGTCAGCAATGGGTTTGGTGGGGTGGACGGTGATACCGCGTAGGACATGGTGTGTGCCATTTACCACGAAGATCATAATCTTGTCGAGGAAGTGCCATCCAATAAAACCAAGGGTGTCTAGCCACTGAGCGTCGAGGACCAAGTAGCAACCGGCCACCGGCAAGAGGAGAAAAGGAGTCAGTGAAGCTATAACCTTGGGTTTGCACCATGATGTCATGGGTTATGCCAGAGGGAGAGAGGACATGGCCTGATGCAGTGGTGAACTGAAGAGTAGATTGGGGAGCGATGGGCAAGCCCAAATGAATGACCACAGCAGGGTTCAGAAGTTCGTCAAAGCACCGCAATTGATGAAAATATCGATGGGTAAATCCCCAATTGTACCTTTCAATCTCATCATATCACTGATGGTTGTGGTGGTAATTTTGTGAAGTGGGTACAGGGCCGGTTCCTCCTCTGAGGCCTCGTCTATTTCAGTAATCAAGGCGGTGGTTTCTGGAGTTTCTTCCGGTGACTGAAGGTAGTCAAGGATGGAGAGGAAGGGCTTTTTACAAACATGACCCTCATGGTATTTCTCATCGCAGTTAAAGCAAAGCCCTTTGGCACGACGCTCTCGTTATTCCGAAATTGAAAAGTGGCGAAAAGGTGGTTGTCTCTGTGGCTGGGAATGTGGTTTGTTTGTAAGCAAGGGTCGGGGGTTGGGTAGGTTGTTCGGGGGTGGTTTGATTGCAGGGTAGGTTATGGGTGAATGGGTGTTGAAATTGGGACTATGGGAAGGAGGAAACTTATGGGTACGATAGCGGGAGGCATGAGAGTAGAGCAGCTCGATGTTGTGGGTTTCGAAACAATGAGCCAGGCGTTGGGCCTCAATGAGGTTTGTAGGATTCATGGCTTTAACATGGTGCATTAGCTCAGGTCTCAGGCCGGCGATCAAGATTGGTAGCAACTTGCTATCAGGCCAATCTGGAGCTCTGCACGAGAGCTTGGAGAAGGATAAGATGAACTCCTCGATCGTGGTGATTTGCTGGAGATGAGCTAACATACCTTTGAAATCTGCGTTGCTGCCGGCGCCAAAACGGGTGAGAAAGGCAGCAACAAATTCCTCCCAAGTCGGGTTGGGGTGGCGGAGCTCATACGCCCTCATCCAAGCTGAGGCATGGGGACCGAAGTGGTTAGCTATGAGCTGCACTCGATCATGAGGAGGGACATGGTGGGAACGCAGGTAGCGCTCTACCATGGTGACCCAGCCAAGGACATTGTCGCCTATGAAGCGAGGGAGCTCTATTTTGAGGGTAAGGTAATGTCCGTGGTCAGGAAAGGTTTGGGTAGGAGGGCGGTGGTTGTGTGGTGGTGGTCGGTGGGATGGATGTGGTTGGGATGTGAGTGGAGGTTGTGGTGTTGCTGTAATGGTGGAAAACTATGGAATATTGCTCATGTGTGGGTGCTGAACAAAGGAGGGAGATGACGGGTATGGAGAAGGAGTACCGAAACCCGGAACATGTTGAGATGAGTGGGGAATGGGTGGAAGAGACCCGAAAATGAGCTGGGACGTGTATGGGGTGGGAGGGAACTGAGGCTCAGAAGTGTGAGTAGGGGTGGTGAAGATGGTGTGTGAGAGCTTAAGGGGGTGATGGTGTGGCCTAGAGGTACAGCGTTGATGTGGGTCTGAGGTTGACCTTGGGCCATGTGGGAAATCATGGCATTTTGGAAAGCTGCAAACTGATGTGCCATCAAGGTTTGGCTACAGGCTATGGCTTCCATATTGGTGTGGAGGTCGTCGTTTTGGGACTGAAGTGCCTCGTTTTGGGCTTGGAGTGTGTCCACAGTAGCCTGAAAAGTGGCCAAGCGGTTTGTGGAGATAGAGTTGGTGGCGGTAGTGGGTGGAGGTGGGGTGTAGAAGGGTGGTATTGGCGGGACTGCTCCACCAATAACAGCCGCGGAAGGCTGTTGCACTTGGTTGCCATGCATCGGTGGCTCTGATACCAGAGTGGGTGCACAATTAGAGAAAGAGGAAAACAGTAAATTCAAAAGAAATGCATTTCATTCATAACCCAAACTGGGGATGGAGCATACAAATTATAGCAATGTCTCAAGTAACCAGAAAGAGACATGTGGCACAAGACCGCCACTATGCAGATGAAAACAAGTTGCAACTACTGAAGGTAGAAGACAAGGATGCACGCTGATGCAGTTGGTGCAAACTGGGATTGTACAACAATACTAGTTGTTCAGTTCTTGTCTTTAGGATTAATGGGCTTATGAGTGGGCTTGGTCTCAACAGAGAGAGAGAGAGAGAGAGAGAGAAGGGTCTCTCAAAACTCTATTATTTGTGAAACGAAAATGTTGTTTATTTTCTTGTGCACACCAACCATAGGAAATGAAGGAATTAGAGGATTCACTTTCTCTCTATTTTTTCTTCTTTAAGGAAAATTGTTTATTTCTTTGTGCACACCAAACATAAGAAATGAGGGAAAATGAATCTCTCGGAGGATGAGAGGATTCACTTCCCCCATATTTTTTCTTTAAGAAGTTGTTTATACTTATGAACACCAAATATAGGATTGAATTACTTCTCTCAAGCGTATAATATTACAAACCAAATGATTGAATCCTTTCCCAAGCCTTTAATATCGCGTTGTGACGAAATTTTAAGAAGTCATTTTTTTTTTGTACGTCAACAGTTAAATATTACAACTAACCGTACCTCGAAGTCACGACCTTTCACTTCTGAAATAGAGATTTATACCAGTCAACCAAACCCTTTTTTTGCACATTTTCTCTCATTTTAAACAGAAAAATGAATGAAATTCTAGAAATTTAAACGGAAAGAAACAAAGTGTATTTATAAAAGAAAGAAAAAAGGACAAATTCTTGGGTGAAGGAAAAACTGACATAAATGGAGTCACCTCCTGACTATAAATCCCTATGAAAAAACGAAGAAAAAGCAAAAGCTTCATAAGAAATCTGAGAGTGGGAGCACCCGTCTTCTTCTTCTGCCTGTTTTGAAGGAAACAAAGAGATTCAATCAGCGACGAAATGAAGGATACTCACGAAACCCCAAAATCCTCGTCCAAGGTACAATCTTTTCGATTCAATTTTTTCCCCAATATCGTTTCTTTTTCTGATTTTGGTTCTTTGTAGATCTTCAATTCATGATAATTGAAGTGTTTGGTTGCCATGAAAACGCAACAAAGGGGAAAGTTAATGGAAAATACACTGAAAGTTAGTGACTTTATGTTTTGGGAGCCCAGAAAAGCATAGAAGTTCACTAGATCTAGCTCAATATGATAGTAGTAGTTCTCTGCTTAGCTGCGTGTCAATGGGTTTTAGGAAATGGGGTTTTCGGTTCGTGGAGGATAGGTTTTCGAGAAGTTGACTGTTTTTCTTTCACAAGTAGGTTGATATTGGAATTTAGTCTGCATAGAATTTTGACCCAGGTTTAGCTCAAATTGAATTTTGATATTTGTAAAGTGATTTTTGAAGGTTGAATGCTCATACTATTGCCTATTAGCTTGGTGTTGATATTGTTAATGGCAGTATGATGAGGCCTTCGCTGCATTTCTGTTGTTGGAAATTGGGTTAAAAGATGTTTAGGGATGTGAGTTTTGAATAATCACGAGTGTCCTACAAAGATATGGATCATATTTACTATACCAGAGCCAATATTAATGTGGAGCTGGGAGTATATTTATCGAACATATGTGTGTTTCGTATGTCCTTCTTCTTCCTTATGTAATATGCATTCTGGCACGTGTTCTTCTTTTGGGGTTTAGAAGGTTGATTTGCATGAGTAGCTGAAAATGTCTGTATCCTTTCAGAGAGCCTTGGTATAAAGTTAAGGTGAGTTGGCGTATATTGAATGAACATATGTGTGCATACTATATTCTTCTTCTTGCTTTAATTATATGCAGTCTGGCATGCGTGCTTCATTTAGAATTTGGACTTGATTGTGCATGCGATATTGATGACTAAAACACTTATTGTGATTGTCTTGATAGAAACCGTATTCAGGGCAAAGTTCAATTGATGTACTTGCTGCACAATGTGAGAAATGCAAGAAATGGAGGGTGATTCAATCTGAAGAAGAGTTTGAAGAAATTAGAAGCAAGCTTGGTGAGGAACCATTCTATTGCAACAAAAGATCTGGTGTCTCTTGTGATGATCCTGCTGATATTGAGTACGATTCTACTAGGACATGGGCTGTTGACAAGCCTGGCATTCAGAAGACACCGGAAGGGTTTAAGAGGCATTTGGTGCTTAGAAAAGACTATTCCAAGCTGGATACTTATTATATTACACCTGAGGGGAAAAAAGTGAGATCCCAAAATGAGGTAGCCGCAATCTTAAAAAGCAATCCCAAGTACAAAGGCATATCCCCTTCAGATTTTGACTTTGGAAGCCCAAAAGTCATGGAAGACACTGTTCCTGTGGATGTTCCTAAGAAGGGTCCTGGTAGCAGCAACAAAAAACTTAAAACAACAAAGGACTGAGGCCAAGTAGTGTACGTTAGAAGATGGAGGCAAATTTTTGTTGGGAGACCCTGTGTAGAAAGTATGTCTGTTTCTCGTTGTGATGGAATTGGGATATCCAGCTGCTGTTATGTGGGTTTTTATCTGTGCGCTCAATTTACTAACGAAGATGACGGGGAATAGACCCCAGATGGTGCTTGTAGTGCTATTATATCAAGTTTTCATCATGTTGGTTCCAAATTGTGTCGGCAAATATATAATTGGTGATCTAGTCAAGACGGTTTAATACTTTTCTTCAGTGCAGGATTACCTACTAAAATATATATATATATATATATATATATATTTTATTTTATTTTTATAGTTTATCTTCTAAGAGGTGTTGGTTTGTGATTGTCTCATCTTATAAATCATCAGGAACACAAAAGGAGTTAAGTGACGAACATTTCAGTGTATTTTCTTTTAAAAAAATTTATGGGAGGCTCATTTTTGGTGACCCCTAGGGAAGGCTTTGCGGAAGAAAATTCGTCTACCTAAAGGGGTGTCCCTTTTTATGAAAATATTTCGTCTCAGTCACTTTGGTTGAAGAGAGCAATGGTCGCCCCAAGTCATGCCTCTTTTTTATGGAAATTGTTTGCCAACAAAATATCGTCGCTCCAAGATGTGCCCCTTTTTTACGAAAATCTGTTGCCGATGAGTTTTGTTGGTTCTTACACTTCTGCCGATGGAAATCCGACACCCCGAGCTGTGGCCCTTGTTTTTTTTTTTTGGGAAATCTTGTGGATACAATCATTTTGTCGCCACTTATTTTTTAAATAAATAATTTATTTATTTTTAGCAACAAATTATCTGTCGACACAAGTATATCTCTCCTTTTTTTTATTTTTAATATTTTTTTTATAATAAGTTCACTAAGCTGACCATGCAAAAGTTCCCTTGCTCATAAAGTTTCCTAACTGATATAATACACTTTTTCTTTTGAGAATAACTGATGTACACACTCAAGTTCATGAAATCACAGAAATCTACCGGAGACATTTTCCTTGAGAACTGTATGATGGCTTTGATTAGACTTGTATTGAACTTTTTTTTCTTTTTCTTTTTTTCTTTTGATGTATTGAACTATTTACATAACCAGAGTCATTTGGAAATACATGTGTACATGTAACCACTATTTTCCCCTTTGATTAGGCAAAAGGTATGCTAAACTGTGACGTTCTCTGGAGGAAGACAAGAAACATCACTGCCAGAGTTTTCCATGGCTACAAAAGAATTGTGTTTTGTATTCCTTCCACATCGACCGGGTTTCAGTTTTTCTGAGGTCTATAAATGGGTGTTAGTCAAACCTAATGCCAGCATTAAACCCAGTACTGGAGTCATCGACAACAGAAGGTAGCATTTGATGTTTGGTCTAGTCAGATTTCGTGTACTCTAGCAGCATGTGTGGTGATCTGTAAATCTTCACCAGTGTCCAGTAAAGGATCTCTTCAATACCAAGCTCACCTTCTGCTCTTGCAGCATATATATCCTCACAAATGGCCAACAACCTGCAACAAAACCAAGAAAATATAAGATTAAGTTGTATTTGGAACTCAAGTGGTTGTAAATGAAACATAAGAACGGAGGTTCAGATCAAGGTTGCTTACCTATCGCAGGAGGGAAGATTTTCATAGGGGATTCTCATTCTTAGGTCAGAGCACTGAAGTCTGATAAAGCGGCCAACAGCAAGAACAAATGTTATGTAGAGTCCCCAGATGCTGAACTTGCTTAGTGTGTCACCAAGAATACCCTCTGAATTAATGACAGTACTATGCAGGTCAGCAACACATAAAAATGAAAAACACAAATCATTTTAACAAAACATGTGGGTCACCAAACCACAAAATCAAGATATGCATCTGAAACAGAATGTGTTCAGTAAACTTACGTGGCGGTGTTTCTTCAGACATAATAATGGCCATGGGTCCTCTCAAACCGCCACATCCATTGACATCTGATGAATTGATGTCACTGAAGGACCACCACCACTGGTAACTAGCACGATTTATAACAAGGTCCGCAGTGACGAAAGTTTCCTGTAAATTACCAGCATTTCAGTAATCTTAATAAAGCACTGCTGTGAAAAAGAGAGTGGGAGTGAGAGTCCGTACCCCTGGTTCCAGTGGCCTGACATCACCAGAACCTGTGACACGCAAGTATCTTGGATAAACATTGTATATCCTAAAGCTGTTGATAGAGCCATTAAGGACTTTTTGTACATCTGATTGTTTTGGCAGATCCTCAAAAGCAAGATTGTTTTCATATTTCACAACTTCCTTGCCTTTGGGTCTCTCCCTGGAAAGTACCCAAGTAAAAGTTATAGCCATGTTGCTCTCCCAATTGAGGGACCGTATGAATCTGGTCTGAACGACATCTGGAACAAGCCACAGAACACTTGCATCAGCTTCACAGCATATCAACTGGACATCTTTCTTGTTATATGTCTCCAAATAACCTTGAGGGTCAAGATTAATATCAGAGTTGACGTTGTCCCAATCAATCTTTTCACAGAGGGTGCTCTGATACAGGGTCAACCTTCCACTCATTGTCTTGATATCAACTTGAACACTGGCATCTTTAATAGGATTTGCAATGTTTGTTGGGTTACCACTGCTATACATCTGTGAGTAGGGGAAAAAAGATTTCTATGCATTACTCCAAAAAGCTACTATGACACATAAGCATGCCTGGGTGTGTGTACCAGTTCAACATTAAGAACGAGGAACTGGGGGCTAACAATTATGTTGTGGATTTCAGTAGCACTGACAGACACCGACTTCATGCTTGGTCAAACTTTATATATGGTTTCTCCAGATATTACTTTAAAGATTAATTTCTCATTGCACACAGTTGATTTCTTAGGGGAAGAATGCATCATCAATCTGGATGCTTTATGTCTTCTCTCTTAGCATTTGCCACTTGATAAATCTAATTAAGCACAGTACTTCATGCTTAGTCAAACTTTTATATATGGTTTCTCCAGATATTACCACTTTAAAGATAAATCTCTCACTGCATACCACTGAATATAGTTAGTTTCTTAAGGGAAGAATCCATTATCAATCTGAAGGCTTTATGTCTTTTCTCTTAGCATTTGCCACTTGATAAATCTAATTAAGCACAGTACAACTAGGGTCTAGGAAGTAGTTGAAGGTGCTTTTAATCATATATATATATATATATATATATATATATTTGCCAAGAAGGACTGTGTGTGTGTGTATATAGATATATAGATATATATATATATATAGATATATATATATATATATTTTTTTTTTAATAATATGCACCTATTCTTTAATACTATCGAGTCAGGTAACCATGAATTACCCCGTTAACATTTGCTAGACAATGACTCTTTCCCAACTACTGTAAGTATAAGAATTTGGTAATTGGTATATTGTCAATCTTACCAGCATTGGAGCCCAAATAACACAAATCAATATGAAAAACAGACATATCCCATTGCAACATTTGGTCATTTGTGTTTGCTTTTCTCCTTGTTTGTGCGTTGCTCTATTCAGGACTGCATCACATTTGACAAGGTACAAGCTTGCATGTATGTCCTCCAGCTGAATGAAAGCCATAATTAGTTTCAGATATAAGCATGCAAACATTCCAGTCAAATTATCTACATAAAGATTTGAAAACTTACTTTCAGCCAATCATACATGGTCAAAGATGTGGTTGTACATGACCAGTCAAGTACACATCTCAATTCATAAAGGAACGGCAGAGCACGATATAGTCGATATCCTAAGTAATTAATTCGTGAAATTTCACTGGTCAAAAATTGACGGTACAAAGTGCTTTTATTAGGAATTCCATGTCTAAGTTGTATAGCTTGCAATGCCAGAGATATTGATTTTGCAAGAAATATAGCACGGAGTGCTAATCCTCCAGCATGTTGGCGGGAAGACTCCATATGCCAAGCATACTTTGTAACTGAATACGTGAAGAGGATGAGGTTGAAAAGGTAGTAAATCACTTTTCCAGTGGCAAATGAACAGAGGTAGATTATTCGATCAAGGACAATCAAGAAAAAAATAATCTGCAATGACAACCACTTATTTATTAGCAATCACATAAAATCATATATGGCTTATTAACACATAAGAAATGCAATCTTTTCATATAACGTGTTCCATAGAGTAAACCACGAACACAACATTATTATTGAACTTCAGTTTAGTATAAAAAAATGTGTTGTGTAATGGGTGAATACTTTTTCACTAGTTAGAGCAAGAAAGAAAGGATAGAAGAACAACTAACCATTAAGATGAAGACGAACTCTTTAGGAAATTGATCTTCAAGCTGATACACATCAAGAAAGTCACTTTTATTTTTTATAATGGACTGGTAGAATATGGCCACTAAAAAGAAAACACTTAGATCAGCACCAAATACATAGGCAAACAGATCAATGTCCCTTTTGCCTCCCCCGATAACAGAGAGTATAGGATATGGGAATCCTATTTCTTCAACAAAGCCAGCATGCAGTGCTTTAAGAATCTCCTTTGCCACATCAGCTGCTGGAGTTAGTGACTTGTACCATTCTACTGAAGCACAGTCTGTTATGGGGGAGGCATACACTACCTCAAAAACGACCAAGGCCACATTTGCATTTTCTCGACTCCTTTCAATGCTTTGTACATGCACCCTGCTAGCAAAAGGGCACCGCTTAGGATCCTTTGCCTTGCATCTTTCATCATGGATGATTCTAAGCAATTGATTTACTCCAGACTCAATCCTTTCTGGCTGTATCCCATCCTCTGGCCAGGAGCACACATCCATAGAAACCTGAACAAAGTAAGGAGGGGACTCTGCTCCCTGTGTCAGTGATACCCAGTACCTAAAGAAGCTTCTACATATCAACTGTATGACATTTACAATTATGTGCAGCAGGTCCTTTGCCCTCTCACTCCAGCTATAACCGACAGGAACCTCTTTTCCATGCAAAGCGTTCCTCCTATAGAAGTTGAAGTCTGTTGAAGACATCCACTCGCCATCCTTTGCGGTTATAGAGCTCTGGATGAGGGTGAACAAGTACACAAGAAATAGGGGCAACGAACTGACAACAAATGAAGACATGATTTTATGCGCAGGAAATCCCAACTCACGAAGTAGGTCTGAAGCAAGACCCGAACCATAGTGCTGGATGATAATCTGGTATAGATACAGAAGCAAAATATAAACTTCTGTGTATATGAGCATGATAACCCAGAATATGTAACTTGGACCAGAATTGACACACAGTGCATACAAGAATAAAGCTGCCAGATACACCATGGAAAGCAAACTGAAGTTCCACAAAAAGACGATGACAAAGCAACAATAACAGACAACATCATTATTGGACCGCATTCGGGACCATATGTGACGGAAGATCCTTCCTAACTGCAGGCTTGTGGCATCAGAACTCATATCAGACTGCAGGGAAGATGAACGATGAAAACTGGCGTACTTTATTTTCTGGCTCTCCATCTCATCATACACCCCATCCTCAGCAGAGTGTTCATGGGTATCGGATTCTTGGTCAATATTCAAGAAGCTGACAAGGTTGTTAACTGCTTGATTTCCAATGGACTGTACCTGGGAAACACCATCACCTATCAGATGAACTGCTGATATTAGTGGGTTATCCGTTGATTTCCCTTTACCCTTCTCCTTCTTCTCTGAATCAGAAAATGTACCATCAGCAACGTCCTCTTCAATTTCGGTGATCTCACAATGAATAGATTGCATTGAATTTTTCATAGAATCTGCAACTGTGAGGTTTTCCAGATTCCCTGTTGCAGGAGATTCATGCAATTCATTGCTAGAAGTCTCTCTAATTATCTGCTCCTTTTTCATGGGAAAACCTTCTTTATCAGGGGTCCAAGCATCACTGTTCAAGTTATGAGAAGTACTTCTCCTCCTTCTTAGCCCTTCACTGACAGGAGAAGAGTCACCGCAGTCAGTAACTGAGTTCGTGCTGTGAAGCTGGATTTGTAGGTTGAGCATCTCTGACTTCATCTTCTCCACTTGCAGGTTACGCTGGCGTTTCTTCTCCTCAGATTCACGAATATGTTGTAATTGTGCGGTTTTCCATGCAGCTTTTTTTTCTTGTTCGCGCACAATCATACCAATTTGTTCAGCTTCAAGATATCGAGACACATAATCAAACTCTTTAGAGGAAAACATATATGACTGAAGTGATACCAGCATAAATATGATAATTTCAACGAGAGCTGATCTTGCAGTTATCCGAAACCCATAGTCATATTTATAAAAGCCAATCATCTCGTATATGGTCTCACACTTCCCAGAACAACCCACAAAAGGAGATTGATATGCAAGAGATAGAAAAATGAGAGCAAAATTGTATATGCGCAAGTACTTGAACATCTTGTTCCTTTTCTTTAGTATTTGAAGTCTAACCCGAAAGAAAACCAGTGCAAAAGCGAGATAACCAAGGTGCAGGATGTCATACTCAATGGTTCCAGTAATCAAAACCAAGGCAAGCACAAGATCCAGTAGATGGCAATAGCAGTAAAGCCTCACATAATCAAGGAAAGTCCACATGCTTTTAGTTTCAAAAGAGAGGTCTCTCCATACAAATGTATTTTCACGTTGAGATATCATCTCACGGTACGTTGATAAGCCCGAGAAGGTGGACAAATGATCAGCACGAAGTTTGAAACAAGCAAGCATGAAGACCATAAAATAGCTGATAAGCATTCGAGGATCATCAACATTAAGTCCTATAACAGAAGCAGAACATCCATTAGTAACATAAGATAAAGTGCACTGGCTCCACAACAATTAAAACTAAGCAAACAAGATATAAAGTCAGGGAAAAACATAAACAGCATTTTCAATTTGAAATAAATCCAAACAATGGGGCAGTAGACATATTAAAATATAAACTATTAGCAATAACTGTTTCCAATTTATCAAAGAAAATGAATAACTGAGTATATCAGAATGACATTGCATTTTCAAAGGCTAATGTTTAAAAACTCAACCGAAATATTGTGTCTGTGGGCACATTCACATGTATATATTTCAGTCTAAGTATAACATGGCTAAGAGAGTAATACCTAACCAGCAGTACTTGCAGTAACTGAAATACATGGTTGACTTTTGCCAGCAATCATGGCAACGTGGATTAGTTGCATCAGGATGATTTGGAGGCCAAGCACTCTTCCAGATGGCAAAGTACTCGAGAATGAGAATGGAAGCAAACAGGAAGACGAATATTGGCCATAACTTGCGTATAATCTGCCGATTCAAAATAATACAAGCAGCAAGCAATGCAATGTATAGCATAGATATGGCATTCAACAAAGCAAAGCTTGCAAGAAGCAGAGCAATCATGTTTATCTCAAGACCAAAGAGATTGAACAAATTCTCCATCCAGAATTTCATATAGATTTTTGAGATGAGCTTTTGTGTTTCAAATCTCTCCTTTCGCAAGGCAAGGATTTTTTTCGTATTCCACTTATGACTCTCCTTGGTGCTTCCCCAAATATACCCAAATGAACATTTGCTACCGCTACTACCCTCAGAACTTCCTGCTTTTGGGGTTGAGGGATTGAGTGATTGCAACAGACCAGGGGAGAAAAATGGCCATGAATGGCTCCTCGCAGCTTCTCGCTTCACAGAAAGTGGAGTCGATGGCCTGTTGTCCTCACTAGGGATAGGAGCACTAATATTTGTATCTTCTGCTGACACAAACAATGGACAAGGCTCTCCCATTCCATTGCTTAGAATAGTACTAGGCATCTTCTCCAACCAGCGGAAAACATTATACTGAAGAGTACATGCAGCAATCACCAGCACTTTTCCTCTCAATCCAGACTCTAGACCCCAGAAGCCAGCCTTAAATTCACGGAAACCCAAAAGAAGAGCAATATTAGAGTGCTTTTGTCCAGGGAACATTGCAGCCTGGCTACCCAACATCTGAAAAAGATACTCAGCTGTTACTAGAAATCCTGTGTACGCCAAGAATGATTTAGACGGGATCCGTGAAGCTTTAGGTAAAGTTGAACAGATGACAAGGCCAAGGAGATACAAAAAGCTAAACGCACAAATTGGAGACAAAGATGCATAGAATAATGCAATAAACAAGATCTTGTTGCTGTGCCAAATGAGAAACCGCTTTACAAACCCAAGCACTCCAAATTCTGTCAAATCAGGATCATCTGACCTGTTGTACCTGCTCTGCCTCCTCTCATAGCTGTAAAGTTGCATCACAATCAAGACTGCTAGGGATTCCCAAACATTTTCCAAAGACGAAGCTTCTGAGTCATATCCCAGATAGAAATCAAGGTCTATCAACCCGGACAACCAAACCTCAATGCTGGGGAAGCTGCTCAAGCTATAGATAAATATGAATACTGTAATTGAATATGCTTTTAATGGGAACCACAAGCGCTTTTTTGTTCTCTCAACAAGTTGTCTTCCAATTATCCAAACGAGGAGAAGAGATATGTACCCAAATGAGATATAATTCGGTCTCATCAGGTAAACACTAACAAGAATAGTCAGAAAGGCAATGTAGGTTCCACATGATCGGTACATGGATAGGAACTTCTGCCCGATTGCACTGAGGAACAACGCTATTCTTCTCTCTGAAAAGAGAAAACAAAACGGCAATATCATTGATACAAGTAAATTTGAAAGATAGTGCAAGCAGCTGCAGTAGAAGTAGAACAAAAGACACTAATACGAGTGGTAGTTTTCCTAGGTGCAGTACCCTGTACAATGGGTTTAGACACTGCTGCTTGTGTCTTTAATCGTTATTATAAACTGGATGAGTACAGTTCTCCACTAGCATAAGCCATGATGGTTGGTTCTCAACATCACAAAACTAACAACATATATTTTGCAGGTTCATCAGATCTATTTTTATTTCATCCAGAGTTAATTTCACAACTGGCAATTCACCACTCTATTGATGCACCCCAATGGATGCTATCAAATAATCATAATCATATAAGCAGTGGATAACTACCAATACCTACAAGAAATTGTCTGCCAGAACTCAGGTTCTTGTCCATTCCATATTCTAATTAGTTTTTCTCTCATACTCATAGGTTAGGTACACAAACTTTAGACCCAACTTCCCCGTCAACTGCACTCTCATCGAAAGCCCAATTTCAGCAGCTGATTTTTCTCATGTGAGTTATGCAAATAACTCATGCACAGAAGAGAATAACTCTTATCATTAAATTCCCCTGACTTGTTTGACAGGAACAAAATGACTCCAACTAAATAGTCAATTATCATTTGAAACTAATTGATCAGACCGACCAGTCAATCAAGAGCATATGAATACACAGAATGGACAAAAAAAAATACCATAAGAAGGATTGTCATGGCTGTAATTAGTGGACGAGGACGCATACACTGACAACAATACTGATTTGTTCAGACCAGCTTTCAAAATGCCAAATCCAAATGGAAGGCTAGGTGAATGTTGCACGATTGCTGAGAACGAAAAAAGCATTTCAAAACCATGGTTATGAATTGCACAGAAGCAAGCAAGCAAAGCTATTTCCAAGAAATCCCACGAGCTTTCCTTTTCAAGGAGACCTGCAATAATTCCAATAAAATAATATCACTATGCATACCTTTTTCCTTTTAGTAGCTAGCCCTTGCATTAAATAAGACAAAATAATCCATAACTGTGTTCACCAATTCACAAATGAACAGAGAAAAAAAAAATGTGAATACCTAACTGTAATAAGACTTCTGCACTCAAAGAGCCTTCTTGCTCCAAACTACTGGAGATCAGATTGATCTGAATGATATACAATAGTGCAAAGTGAACCTCGCATAGGAGAATCAAAGACTGGCGTAATTTTCTGTTAATGTTGTGGCTCAAAAGATATATCAAAAAGAATATCACTGAAACACAGATCAGAACATAACGACCAATTAGAAAAATGTCCCAGATGGTGCCACATTGTATTCTAATAATCAACTGTCATGCTAGTTAACATATAAATATAAGATTGAACAGCATCACTGCAGCAATCAAGTTTGTAATTTAAAATCAAGTACAATAAAATTTATTTGACACATACCATACACAGCATGGATGAAACCAGGTTTCATGGCAATGAGAAATATTAGCGCCAGCATGATAGCCCGAGAGCTTTTGCGCAGTCCCCAAGCTATTGTGGCAACAATCAATACTTTGGTCTCTCCCTCACCTGTGATTAAAGATTAAACAGAATTACATATATGGAAAGTAGACTCTACAAAGGATGAGCAAAGTCTATGCGGATCATTTAAAATCGATAGAAAATTCTGTCACTGGAAAAGGAATAGGAAGAGAGAGTAGGTTAGCTATAGGGAGCAGCATATTGTCATAATAGAAAATCCAATTTCTGATATGATATCAGGTAGACATAAGGATGAGTATTACGTATAGCGCTCTCTAATGTCTCCTATAAGATCAGAAATGTTACATAAGTGTCCCCCACCACAAGAAATTAAAAAATTCGAGTGTGTGGAGCTACCAATTATTTGACTATTTGTATTTCAATACCTTCAATAGTACTATTGTCAGTTGATGATCGCCCATCCTCATCAGACAAGCAAAGGAAAACTGAGTTATTCACAAGATTACCCAATGCAACCAACATTCCAAGACAAAATTGTGCAAGCAAAAAGAACCCAGGTATGGGATAATGCCACAAGCCAACCATCTCCCATATGTCCATGTTCTGAACATGTAATGGAAATAGTTAGTTCCAATCATTTTCTATAAATTCAGACATAAAAGAGTTTAATCAGAAAAGAGTACTACCTTCCCGATTTTCCAATTCAAGAATGTGAAAGCTACATTGAAGATATATGTGCTAACAGCCCACAATAGAATGAAGACGAGAAGCAGCCCATTCAGTCGATGCAAACGGAATAAGGAAGGGAATGCGTATATGATGTAGCCAACATATGCAAGTAGCCCAAAAGCACAAACACTTGCAAAATGAAAACTCCAGAAGGAAAGAGCAACCAAGGATACCTGTTGAAATCATCAGCTAAAACTTTTCATATGAACTGATTATACTAGAGTCAAAAGACAATATATTGTTATACCATCAAGTTTTCTAGATACAGCAAGTGAAACCGTGGAAGTGACAAGTTGAAAATGTCTAAAATGGGCTCCGTAGAACCTTAATAACACCTACCCGTAGGAAGTCCCTAATGAATTCAAATAAACTCAGCAGATGATATTGTAGACAAAACGTTCATGAAATAAATTGGTTAAAGACGGGCACCTCTCACGAGCCTTCAGCCAAAAGAAATCTCAGCTTGCGTGACAATCAAATTATCCATTCCATTTGAATTGGTCACAATACCTATATTCTTATAATCATCATCCTTACCTTTGTCCTAGTTGTATAAAGTTGATCATATAGATCCTATTTTCTGTTTTTCCCCCAATTATATGTATCTCCTGTTAAACCCTATCTCTTTAGCTTCTTCTTCTTCTTTTTTTCCCACTTCTTTCTCTGCCTTATGTGGGTTTGGCTAACTCATATGATCATCCTGGCCTCATTGGAGGAGAAAAATTCATCCTAGGCTTTTGTGTTAAGTGAGCGCAAAGCATGTTTTAGTTGCTTACTTGCAGAATTTATGTGGTTACAATCAAAAAATTTCCCATTCCCATAATCTCATACAATAAATTTTCATTATAAAATTGGACAAGGAGCGTGAATTTGTCCACATGTATCTTATGAGGCCAACAAAATTTGCAACTAACAAGCAAGTGCTCAACTACCAAATCAGGCTCACTAGATTGGCAAGGCATTAAAAATATGCCACTCTCGGAAACAGGATCCCTACATGATGCTTCACACTAAATATATACCTAATGTACCGTGCATTAAACTCAAGCAATGAAATCCAACTACCTCATCTTCTCGTTCAAAAAGTGGCATTGTACGTGTCAAGTCAACCTTAATAAACATCACAATTTTGTTCAGTCAAGAGGGAAAGAGAGTATTGGAGTATATACCGGAAAGCCATATGTGAAAAAGTTGATACTGAAGGTCCGGAAAACTGCCCCCGTCAACATGACATTGGTATGCCTTACGCCAGATCTGCAAGCAACAAAAACAATTCACTGAGCTGCAACGCACATACTAACGTTAGAATAAAGTTGATAGATCGAACCAACTATGATTTGGCACGATCAAAGATACAAACTTAGGGTCTTCCTCTCATTTGTGTTAAAAGAACAAAGTCAGATGGTTGGTTAAATTCTAAGCAATGAAGGAAATGATCATAGAATATGGCATAATGTGAACCGGATGAACAGATGTTTTCACCTCAAAGAATATTACCTAGATTGACGAATAAAAAATGAATGCTTTGAGGGAAGAAGATGCTCCGTCAAGTTATTTTCTTTCATAGACAAAATAAAATCCATCTCCTCTAGATCACATTTAACACAGGATAACTGCATTAGAAGGGAAAACGGGTCAAAAGAAAACCACAACCAGCTGAAACAAATGAATAAAGAATTTAAGAACTGAAACAAATTGTAGTAAAGTAAAAGGCATAACACACAATTGGTAGGTTAAGTAATATTCTCTGGTGCACATAATCGAGAGTTCCATGATTACTAATTAAATTACGAGCTATAGTTTTAGTACTTTGAATTCATTTCAAACAGCCAGATCAACTGAAAGTATATATCAACATCATCAAGGAGCGAGTTATAATGATCAACTTTCAGAACATCTGAGGAGGAGCTGTTTACAAGTATCCTGCAAATATTAAACTGGGCTGGATTTATAAAATTCATAAAACATAGGCATACCATTATGTAAAAAAGTACAAGAGAGAAGCTTGAACAAACTTCAGTCCATTGGGAACCTGAAGTTATTTTGAAGAGACCAATGAAATCAGCTACCCATTGTAACATATCTGGAAACTCCAGAGGGAGCTGATACAGATAAAGCAAGACAATGTTGAAGCCTGCATACAAGTGAAAAGGCCTCCACCACCTTCAAACCCATAGATGAACCCATGAGAGAGACAAACTAATTAAATCACACACACACACACACACACAGCCAACAATATTGGATAAAAAGAGTGAAGATTTATGAGGAAATCACCTGAAAAGTCCTAGAAAATTGCTTGTCAAGGACCAATCCACAAGACCAACACAGCTCCCAATAAAAAATGGTAGAGAAACCCATGAGGGATGGCTGATTCCAACAACCAGTTGAATAGCAGGCAACAGCAAGCAAGAAGCAACCCTTATATGAGAACCTTCCTTGTGGAACAGAGAATTAATCCCAATCAGTTTTAACATTTATGCTATGAACTGTGGTGTCCTTAAATCAACTAAAAAGTGATGACCACAGATGGGCATGCATGCATCTTTCATTAATACATAAGGCTACTAATCAATTACTCTGCAAGAATTTTGAAACAGTTCACATTGATATCAAATGCATCACAAGAACTTTATACATTGAATAGCAGTATATACATCATGATATGAAAAGGCATAGACAAAACCAAGCAGGAATAAATAAATCTGAGCGATAAATTACTTACAGACTAAGCGATCAACAGTTGATAAGAATTGCCCCCAACATGAATCAAATGATGAAAAAGGACCAACTCTGTTCCCATACAAATCAACTAATGAAACAGCAACTACGGAGAGTTGCAGGACCATAAAGTATACCACAGATGGTGATTTCCATGACTCAGCTCTGCAAACGCAATGACAAGAAGTAAAGTATATATATGTACGTATACATAGAAAATAAGTGCATATGTGATCTAAACAGAAAAGAAAGACAACTCGTACATCAAGAGTCCAACGAGCTTTCCCCACCACTCTTCTGCTATACTCCATTTACTTCCATCGATAGCCCATAGAACCAGATATAGAACTTCAGAAAAAATAGCACACAAAGAAAATATGATGATGAACCACAACAATAAAAGCCTCCTTCCAAAATGAAATCCTACAACAAAGAAAAGCAGTGTTAGAAGTACTAAAATTGATACTGATTATATCTAAAATGTTAGGTTCAGTGAGACATTAACAATGCTTCTACTTGTGTGAACTATGGACAACATGGTCCCAAGGAAATGTAGGAGAAAGCATAGAACAAGTTACCTATTTTGGGTGCATGAAATAGAATAAGAAGAAAAGATATGAGATCGCCAAGAGAGATCAAGCTCCAGTGCATGAAAGCAGCTGCAAGAAAAAGATGATAGCATGTAAAGATCAATCAAATTTACTTCCGATAATTCTCACATTCCTATACTGATAGCATGAGACTATAAATAACTAGGAACAATAGGCGGCAAGTGTAATTCACACACAAAATTGCAACCATATATACCTGCGAGCAGCAGCAGGGGCAACAAAAACCCACCAAGAAATCTCCCCATTGGAGAAACCAATACAAATCACTAAATGGGTTTTCGTCTATCAACAAATTCACGAAAACCCATATCCCAATCACTTCAAAACTCCCGCAATTCGAATCCAAACCCCGAGAAAGTGAAAAACGACGGTCGGAGAAGTAATGATTAATCCCTAGCTACCAGTCAGAGAGGTCCGAACTGAAAGTCACACAAATCTTTTTTCTTTTGCAGCGCAAATGTCGGTATCACGCTGCTCTTGCCATTCTAATTTTGAGATAGATTGGGCAGAGTAGCTAGCAATTTCAAAAATAAATAAAATACCAAAATTAATGGAAAAAAAAAAAACAAATTCAATTCTGTTGCAGCAAATATTTTGACCAATAGGAATAGGTAAGGGAACTCCAAAGGGAGGGGGAAGTCGGTCTTCCAAATTTTTTTGTGTTTCCTGGAGTCGGGATCTGACGCCACTTCTACTCTGCGATTGGTTTTCGCGGGGAAACAACTTGCGTCATCCAAGTGAAACAAGTGTACGGATCTGACTGGGCCACCTGTGTGTTTGGACCAAAATCTGGGCCCATTAGTCACGGTCCATATTAATTTGGACGGCATATTCTCTTTTACATTTTTCATTTAGGCTTGTTCATAGATAAATCTCTGATCAACGATAGAATAACATTCATTCTGTAGAATATCCATGGGATTCTCTTATTCGAACTGAAGAGGTAATGTGACTCGATCCTTGTCAAACTGACTGCAATCTTTTTAATTTTTTTTTTTTTTTTTTATGAAAATTGTGGTTGAATGAGCTACCACTTTGGAGTCGAGAGCAACTTGGATATAACCTCTCTCCCAATGGAAGTTTTTCACAATCTAGGGTTCGAACCAGAAACCTTCTATTATCAAGAGAAACCCTACAGCATCCACCCCACTTGCAGTCCAACATACTTCCACAGTTCCACTAGATCAACTCCATTGGATGACTGCAATCTTTTTCTGTTCGTGAGGATCCCATCAGAGCAATTTGTACTTCTAATAGGTCATGAACTAGATCTGAATTATTGTCAATGAGTCCATAGAAATACCATTTCATAATTGAAACTAATCATACTAAACTACTATTTTTAAGTTGTCTGTATTACAGACTAAAAATTATTTAGTTATTTAACTACGTCAAATAAATTATGATTTTAGTGAAAGTTAACATTTTTATAACAAATATTCATTTGCTTGATATAATTGGATGAGTAAACTGTCTCCAATTTCATTGAAATGATTCTTAAAATATGATTTAAAAGATCAATTGTTAGGTTATGATTATTAAACTACAATGAAAAATGTATGCGAACGAGAGAGCTTATACAAGAGTATCATTCTTTCACTGGAAAGAACTGGCGTCCTCCAACAAAACTAGTGCAAGTATATAATCGGGCCACATATGCGTCTGGCTGAAATAAGGCCCAAACCCAAAGTTGGTTTGAGCTCTATGAGCTCTTCCCTGCCTTAAGTATCTTATCTCCCTCTGTTTCTCTCTGCCTCCTTATTGTTGAATTTTCAGGGGTCCTCTGCTCCTCTCTCTTGCAGCGGAGTCCTTTAAACATGAACACCTTAACTTCAACGTCTCTCTGCAATTATCAAGTTTCAAGATTTCCTTCTAATATTTCAAACCAGAGACACATATCAGCCTTTAATACTACATTTCCTAGCAAAATCTGCTTCAAAGTTTATGCCAATGCCAATGCCAATACCAATGAGTTAGAAGCTGAATCAAAACAAGAGCCAGAAGCTCAACCGAAGGAAGCAACCAAGCCTTCTACTATATCAGCTACTGCTCCCCTTGATAAGGACCTCAAAAAGGTTGGTTTTCTTTTCAACTTTACCTTCAAGACTTGGGTGTGTATTGTAAATGGTTTGAAGATCTTGAAACTGGGTTGTAGAAACAGACTTGTTATGTTAAACTGGGTTTTCTTGGATAGGAGAAATGGTGTTATTGTACTATTCAGATGAATGTTATTTAATCAAGCATTTTTACCACAACTATTGGCAATACTATTACAACAATATATCCTGGAAAAAGGCATGCATTGTTAACTTCAGTTTTACTAGCTACAAAATCATAGAAACAGGCCTCTGCTATTAATATGTTCCATTTTTACACGTCTTCATATGTAATCTCTTCATATGTAGAATTACTACAATAGACTGTTTCTCAGAGATTTAAGTTATGATGTTATCAATTCCTCTCAAGATCATTGCTTTCATTTGCTCAACAGGTTGTTCAGAAGACTGCTGCAACATTTGCACCAAGGGCTTCAACAGCAAGCAAAAACCCGGCAGTGCCTGGTTCCGTCTTGTACACCGTTTTCGAGGTTCAAGCTTATGCCTGCATGCTCTTAGGTGGAGTTCTGTCTTACAATCTCATATTCCCATCAAATGAACCAGACCTTTGGAGATTGATGGGAATGTGGTCCATTTGGATGTTTAGTAAGTAATCCCCTACTAAGTTTTATTTGCACACTTTTTGTATACTAAATCATATTACTTCAGCTAGAGTGCAAATGATCGAACATTTTAACAAAGAATGTAACTATCGTTTGCAGCAATTCCTTCACTGCGTGCCCGGGACTGCTCGAAAAATGAGAAGGAAGCTCTGAACTATCTCTTTCTCCTTGTTCCACTACTCAACGTGACAATCCCATTTTTCGTGAAGTCGTTTGCAGTTGTTTGGTCTGCTGATACCGTAGCCTTCTTTGCCATGTATGCATGGAAGGTATGCAATCAGATCTATAAATTGGCCATTTCCTTCAATAACGTGTTACTCTCGTGTCTGCTAACATGAGGTCTATTTTCTGCAGTTGGGGTGGCTACAAAGAGAAGACTAGGAATCCAAATTACTTGCTTTCTTCAGAGAGCATAGGCATATAGCCTTGTATAAATTTTCTGAATGATGATGGCCCTAGTACAAGGAAGACTGTACATTTTGAGGACACACTGGGGCTTTCCTCAGTTGCAGGGCAGAGATAGCAGAATTTTTTGGGATATTAACAAATGAAGATTTAGTGAACAGAGTAGTGCAATGATCTGTTTGTATATACAATGTCATGAATTCTATTTCCATACATGTTCTTTGCTTTTGTTCTGGAATCTAGAAAACAATCAGAAATAGGATAGTTCAATGCAAACAAGCTTGTCACTTTGCAGATATACTAGTACAGAACATAACTAATACTTGTCTCTTACTCTACAGCGGGTTGAGAAATGGATAAATATCAGAGCCGGCAAAAGGGGTTAGATGGTTAAGCAAACTTCCCCTTCAATTCCTCATGTGGAAGTAGTTTTGTTTGAGTTTTGTGTATAGGTAGAATGCTAAGAGCAAATAAACCAGCTTTTACAATATAACATTCAAAAACTCTACAAGAAAACCCCTGGGATTGACTCATGATTCTATGCATACTCATCATCACTGTCATAGTCTGAACCTGACTCATCACTCCTTGGTTCTGTGAGAGTATTCATGTCGAATGATGGCGATGATTCCATCTCATCCATTTCAATAGTGTCATAGTCCATCCGTTGCTCAAACTTCTCATCAGAGCAATTGAGAAGCCATCCAAGAGAGCATTTCAACCCTCTCTTTGTTACCATCTTATGCCTTGGTTTTATGGTGGATTCCAGACCATAAGTGAAGAATGCTGGGAAAGCAACCAAGTCATCCAAAGGCCTTTGCATCTCTTTCTGAAAGAAATCAAAGCTAAGTTTCATGATGTCAAGATTCAAAGCAAGCAACTGGGGGCACCCAGTGACCATCTTCCTCATTTGTTCCAAAGAGAACCCACAATTCTTAAGGAAATCGATATGCTTCATCATGGGTTTATCACTCAGGCTAACAACCTGTGGCATCTTCTCAACAACTCTACCGAAGTCCTCCGGACCCAAATCAATTACTGACTTGAGTGAACTCTGTTGACTCAAAAGCTTAGGCTTTAGGTCAATTCCTATTATCTCAGGATATTGTGCAACAACAGAAGCAAGTGATTCTTTTCGAACATGAAACTCCAAAAGGGATTCAATATTTGGTTTCACACTCTCCTCCAATCCAAACCCGAGAATGTGAGGCCGCTTCTCTATCAATCTAGCCACCCCTAATCTTGGAATACCCAAGTTTTCAAGATACTCAACAAAAGGCTTGATCACCCTACCTACACGCATTCCCAAAATCTCGGGATATCTAGTTAAAACACCTCCAATCTCTCTTCTTGCAACTCCAATACCAACTAAATAAGCCACCGACGTGCTCATGGTTCCCTCAAGCTTGAATCCCATCAATTCTGGATATCTTTCAAGTACGCGAGGAATATCATCAGGCTTGATATCCATTCCTTGAAGATACTGGACCACTGGTGCAAGGTCAACAACCACACTAGCATGTAAGACTTGCGGATATCTTCTCAAGAACTCAGTGAAAGTGGATTTCCTAACACCCAATTTCCCAAGATAATCAAGCACAGGAATCATGTTCTTCTTCACACTGCAGCCTAGAACAAGTGGATAGTTGTTGATGTCTTCAACTGTAAACCCCAGGTTGTGAAGAAAATCCACACGCTCCCTCATAACTTCAACCGTAACAGGAAGCTCCAACCCATCAAGCTCATCAGGAATAATACCAATTCCTCGTAAGAAATCATAAACCCGGGCACGATTTGCCACCTTGTCATTCTTCATATCTAAAAGACTAGGGCGACTATACAATGATGAAGGGCCTCGTTGTCTCTGACCCAAACGACTGGACTTTGTCTTTGACACAGATGAATCCGCATATCTGGTTGCTTGTGTTCTACCAGTATCAGAATGCTGAGACCTTGTAATCAACCCAACCAACTTCTCACGAGTACGAGGGATTTGAGGCGATATAGAAGTTAATTGTAGCTTCCATGCAAGTGCTGGTAACTCCGGATGCACAAGCAAAAAGCTGGGTTTTGTAACACCAGCATAGCTTATGATCCTCATATTCCCAGTGTTTAGATTTATCAATGAATCTGTCAAAAAGAAAAGAATACATATAAAACGAAGCTGACAACACAAAACAAATATCTACTTCATGCAAAACAAATCATACTGGCAAAAGAAAATAATGGCAATGATTTACCATAGGTAAGAAAATGACTCAAATTTCATCTCTACAGATCGAATATAACTCATCTTCTTACTAACTTGAACAATGGACTTGTAAGAATGGATCTAGGAATATAAATTAATGAAACCAAATTCTGACACCAACTCTAAATATCATATCCAACTTCCCTTTATACTTTCACAACAACCAAATGAGGCTCAAATTACAATACATAGTGCTTGTTCCATCTCTATTGTCTTGGATAACACAGAATAACTGGGTTCTTTATTGTGAAATTTGGGAAGCCATTCATCTTTGATTAACAGAGACAACCCAGAAGACGGAAAATCATACGGATTTGGTTAACTATGAAAAAGAATCACTCTTTCAACTCCTGTCCAATAAATCAAAACACCAACTTAAAAAAAAAAAAAAAAAAAAAATGCCTCCTTTTGTTTTCTGCTACCAAATAAGCATAAAGCCTCATAACCCAGAATATAATTCACCATCTCTTAGGATTCAAAAGCCATAACCTTATCATTTTCCAGTTTCCTTCATCTACATTTTCGGTCAGTGTACTGTTCTGAACTTGTAGAAACTTACACACAATGAAGAAGAAGAAGAAGAAGAAGAAGCAGCAGCTTACCTAATCCGGCGAGTTGACTCAGACCCAAGTTTTGGGGTTACCGGCTCATCCAGACTGGACCCTTTATGAACTGGGAAGCTCACTAACGGAGGAATCTGGCATGGTCTTTGTGCCTTATCCCACATCCCATAGGCTAAACGGGTACGAGTTCGGGTCACGGGTCGAAACAGATATTTATAATGTGGGCCGTTGCTTTGATCCAACGGCTCATATTCCTTCACGTCTGTGTATTAATACCCGGAATTTGGAAGGTGGTAGAATCAGTGAGAAACAATGGCTGGGCATTCTGTGACTATCTTCTTCTTGAGCTTGAGCTTGAGCTTGCTGCTCTTCTCTGCAATATCTGCAGCTTCCAAATGCTCAGTTCAAGGTGAGTTTAGGGTTTTATTTTGTGGGTAATACCCAGAATCAAGCACCATAGATTGTATGATTTGTGCTGCAAAATTTGCAGGGTTGGATTGGTGATTAGTATGACTGGAACCCTAGTGGTTTTTCTATTTTTTTTGTTCATTGTTTTGTGGTTTTAATGCGCATTTGGTACATGATTGATGAAATTTCTGGTGGTGTTTGGTTTTGCTTCATTTCTGTATTGAAAATTTTAGTTTTGGTTATCTGCTGGGATTTTGAAATTAAGGTATTGTTGCTGTAAATTTTGGTGCAGAGTTTCCTGTGGTAAGGAATATCAGTGAGCTTCCGCAGAATAGCTATGGAAGGGGAGGTTTGGCACACACTACTGTTGCAGGCTCACTCTTGCATGGCTTGAAAGAGGTACACAGTTGATGTGAAAGTTTTTAGTATTAGTGTGTTTTTGGGAATTGGAAGACTATGTCATGTAGATAATAGACCGATGATCTTCGAAGAATTATATTGAAGTTTATCGGAAGGAAATGCTTATGTTGGTGATGTTTTAATGACATTATACATTTTCTTTGTGATGAACAAGTTTAACTTCGAGATATCTTTTTTGGGGGCAATATGTAATGAAATTACAGGTTGAGGTTTGGCTACAAACATTTTCTCCGGGATCAGGCACACCGATACACAGGCATTCTTGTGAAGAAGTGTTTGTTGTCCTAAAGGGTAGTGGAACTGTGTACCTAGCACCAAACTCACACGAGAAGTACCCTGGAAAGCCAGAAGAGTTCTTCATCTTTGCAAATAGCACATTTCACATCCCTGTTAATGATGTTCACCAGGTAATCAGTGTGTCAATGCCCTAGAAGTTTCATCATCCATGACGTTGATTCAGTTAATGTATCTTTTTCTCATTCGTAAACTATTAGAGTGTTGGCAGTTAACCAGGCAAATGACACGTCCATAGTTGAATTTTGAGTTTAGGTTGTGGATTTTGAATTGGATCAGTGAGTTGCTAATTGTATTATTAGCAGATATATTATTCTCTAATGGATTTTTGAAACTACTTTTATGTGGTTTTGCTTATTTATCCTTCCTATTGCTTTCCAGGTTCAAAATACAAATGAGCATGAGGATTTGCAGGTGCTTGTTGTCATATCTCGTCCGCCCGTTAAAGTGTATGATCTGTCTCCCTCCGCGTTTAATATTGATCTGTTAGATTGCTTCATGTTCCTTGTATAACCATGAGTTGTATGATACTTCTATGCTCTCCTTTTACTTTTACTTTTAATGTTTTATACATCAACTTGTATCCTTGATTTCAGGTTCATGTATGAAAGCTGGTCAATGCCTCACACTGCAGCGAAACTAAAGTTCCCCTACTTTTGGGACGAAGAATGCCTTGAACTGGAACCACCTCCAAAGGATGAGCTATGATATCTGAGAACTTGTATACAACTGGTGTAAAGCAACTAATGTCAAAAATCTTTGACAGGAACGAGTACAAAAGTTTGCAGACTTTCAATTTTTGGTAGATTGTTATTGCGACAAATGCGGCTAGTTTCTGGATGATCTGCTGATCTCAACTGCAACAATTTATAACATCATGTTACTGCATTTAAAATTGTATTACATGCAATGATCAAAAGTTATCTCGTGGTTCCAATCGTAGTAGATTATTTGGACAGGGTTGTTCAATGTACATTTTCAAGTAGATTCTATAGGTCAGTTCTACAACATATACTTTTCAGGTAGACTCGAGGTCAAGGAGAAATGTTTTGTATTCTAAAACACAGATTTAACAATTGGAAACTTACCATTGATATAGACTACACTGATGTTGAAAAAAGACTAGACTGATGTTAGTGGTTATGGGCTGCTATATGTTCCCAACATCCATCCACACGCCTAGGATCTCTTACAAAAATTTAACCATTTGCTGATTTTCTTATGAAAACTTTTTAAGGCGCAACACACTTGAGGGAAAGAAAAAGATGGTAAAATTCTTTCAAAAGTTAAATCATCATTTCTTTTTAGTCAAGCTTCTCCTTGCGGCCTCCTTTTCTGCAACAAGAACATAGAACTCTGCACCAAGCATTTCATGTATGGGAACCTGCTGTTTAAGAGAGATGCTCAACTCGACCGTATCCATGATCACTTCAACTGTAACATTGAAGCCTAAAGTAGACAATACGCGAATAGCATTTGCAGTCCTGCAGATGTTCTCTCTCGTCTCCTGGGGAGTGTAGCTTCTTTCTTGCTCTTCAGGGCTTAGAATTTGTTTATCAGCTTTAGCACTCTGTTGTTGAGAATTGTTCAATTGATCCACTACCATATCGTCTGTAACTTCAACATGCTCACCAACCCAAATGAATCCATTGCAGCCAAGAATAAGGTCAATTCCATACTTTTCCAAATTATGGAAGTGTTGTTTTCTTCTTTTCACTAGATAAGGAGGGACTGTGAGCATTTGACCCCTTCCGAGCTGCAATGAGGTTTATAATGATTTGATTATAATCACTATTAAAAGGTCATTCAGATAAATATCACTAGGAGTCCAAAAATAACTAGAAAGACAAACCTTCCCATACTTCTGACTTCTTGCTTGGAGATGTAAACCATCATGTTGAAAACCACGAACTTCAGCCTGGAAAAGACAAATTATTAGAGAGATGGAACAGATTATCAATTCATCATTTTCTTCAATCAGGTCAGTTCTATGTTACAGGACTTACACAAATGACATCGTTCTCTTCAAAAATAGTGCGCATGTTCAGTTCATCCAGAGCAGTTCGACGCCTCTAGCAAACAAAGGAATGAAACTTAAATGAGGTCATTGCATGATAAAAGAGGAGCTCGCAATATGTTGAACATTCAGAGATGAGCAAAAAATGCAGTCTTGTAGCTATCCTTTTGTAATACTACTATACATGCATCTTTTGACAGCAGCTTTCTCATTAACAAATAAAACTATACCACGTCCAATAAATAAAAATTACAGTTATAATCTAATAACCATTGAGCAAAGGGCAGTAACTAGAGGAACCTACCTTCAAGTATAGTCCGCATTTTAGAACAATGAATGAACCAAACAAACCTCACTGTATTTCCATTTTGGAGGTGTGATGATAGGAATTATGCCAGTTGTATTAGATCAAATAAATTCCAATTAAGATCCTCAAATGAAGTCACATTTGTGTTGGGAAACAGACTGGTACACATAAGTTAAAATTTTAAACAGCTGGGGCATCTTACAGATTTACAAACACACTAATGCACAGACAGTTAATTACAAAAGAATTCCATGGTTCGGAACATATGTTGAATGCTGGCAATCTTGTTTTCAATCTAATCATTATGTGGGTGACCAATCAATAATAGTAGATTGGGCCACTTGCACCACTGGTCAACTATTTAGCAACACTAAGACTTGAATCTTTGATAAAAGGAGTTCACCGCTACTGATGAACATTACGGATATGACATCTCCCAGATTTAAACACAGACGGAGTCACAGATGAGTGTATGAAACAGACTTGCCTGCCTTCGTTAACATTGTTATCAGTAATAGTTGGTTGGAATCAATATATTAAAAAACAAACATCTAGCATTCTATTGCAACTTTGTGCACCATTCTGAGTCCACTACATAGCTACACTAAGAATCATATTAGGTCAAAGAACTTCATCGCTAACAGTTTTACCTGGATGCCATCGGGTAAGTTCATTGAAGAAAGCATCAACACTGCATCATGGCTATAGTTTATCTCCACTCTCCAACGTTTCGGAGCAACCTGAACAAGAATTCATGATCAGTAAACAAACACAAGCATCAAAAAGCATCAAAATGTCAGCTAACTAACTCCAAAAAATTGAGCATTCTTATGCTTTTACCTCAATAACACGCCCTACTATGATATCTCCAACCTCTGGTTTGTACCTACCGTCATTTTATCCACACTTCAATTATCACAAACACCAAAACAAAACTAATAAATCAACCAAAAACTTATGCACATTGAATCAGTGACTACCTAGCTCTTAAAGAACGCACATAGACCAGCTTATTAACCCTCTCGACGACGCCGCAAACCGTCGCAACAACTTCACCGTTAACTTCAGAGGTCCCATGTCCCCTGAATTCACAAAAAAAAAAAGTTACCCAGAAGCATTCTTGAACAAAGATCACAACTTTATGAAAACCCAAAGCTGAAATTTCACGAATCTAAACATTTCAGAGGGAGATTTGAGGTGGGTACTTGAGAAGTCCGTCTTCGTGGTTAACGGGGATGGAATCGGCGACGATAACAGAAGCATTGGAATTGGGTTTTGAGGACAGAGACTCGAGCTTTTCCAGAGCTCTCTGAAGGCGAACCTTCTGGGTTTGGTTCAAGGAGAGCTGCAACCCTCTCATTTTTCACTCACTGTTACAAAAACCCTAACTAAACCTCGCCTGAGATTTTAGAGACTCTACATGAATTGGAATTTGGGATTGGGTCCGATTAAAAACACGAGCCCACATTAGTACGGACACAGTAGTGACTGGGCCTTGTTAAGTTGGAGAGTGACCACCCATAGTAGACTATGCTAAAATTATTAGCTAAAGCCACTACAATTTTGCTCAAATTTGTTTTTTTTTTTTTTAAGGAGTGAAATTCACAGTCTTCATTCTACGTTCTAAACGCCATGTTTTCGTTTTTAGTAATTAGATTTTTTTCTTTAGAAATTTTGAATTTTATCTTTTTATAAAAATTTCAACCAAATAAAGAAAATGTAGACCGCAAATTAAAGAGCGTGAATTTCGTTCTATTATTATTATTATTATTGCTATAGGTGAGACTCTAACGAGGAATTCATTATGACTTTTAAATCAACGGTTATCCAGTGAGTTGTAGAATTACTATTTCAACTAAAATTGAGATCACTCATCCAATCGTTGATTTGAAAGACTTTATCATTTTAAAGTCCTCACTAGAGCCTCTACCGTATTACTATCATACCAACCATCGGTAGACAACAACGAGAGTGGAACTTAGAAACTGCTTGCTATAGACATGAGATTTTTGCAACTAGAAACCTGTATGAAGTCGTTGACAAAACCAGTATCTTCAAAAACAAAACTAAGTCATTTTAGTCCGGCCTCTCAGACACATATATATACCTCAAGAAAAAGGGTACGTCATTTTTTCGGTTCGATTTCAACTGTTAGATTATCAAAATTAAAACCAACAGTCTTAGTTTGTTTCAGTTATGTAGGTTTGATCGGTTTTTCCTTGATATGTATCTATGAGCTTTGATCTGGCGCAATCCTTTCTCCTAAACAGACTTTCCCATATTAACAAACTCACAAGCAGAAAAAAGATGGGCGTCGTCAATCTAATCTAATTCTCAACTGGACGAAGAAAAATTGACTCTTTTCACTTCGATTAGGAAAAAATCGTTTTTATGAAACTGATTTAATTATGTGCAAGATATTGTGACTACTAAAAATCCGCATTGCATACCTATCAAGTAGGCAACAAAATACGGAAGGTAGGTAATTAACAAAGTGGCTAAAATTGATACACAAACAATTAAACAATCACTATACGAATCAACAGTTTTTGCTGATTTTCAGTGCATGATTCTGCAACATAGGTTTTATCTTATTACAAAAGCCTCCGAAGAATCTTCTCTTCCTCACAATCTCACTAACTTTGTTTCCCTTCTCGATCGTTTCATATAAAGTCATTAATCTCTAACCTCTCCCCCCTAAATCTTCTCACAATGGCTGCGACTCTCCCTCCTCCTCTTCAACCTTGACTGGCTCCACCGTTTTGTAAATAACAACTATAAGGACAGGATGGCCTCCTTCCCGACAACCCGTCACCGTCTGGGCCTCCTGTCTCCCCCCTTCCTCCTCTTCTTCGTCCTCTTTCACTACCACGTCCCAGCCACGGAAGGCATCCGCCTGGCAGGCATCATCCGGAAGCCCTCTCCGGATGTTGCCAACATATTCCGAGAGGCCCCAGCCTTTCGGAATGGCGACTCCTGCAGCGGCGAGGAGAGGATCCACATTGCCATGACGTTAGACTCTAATTACTTGCGGGGCACGATGGCCGCCGTGCTTTCCATTCTCCAGCACTCTACATGCCCGGAGATGGTCGAGTTCCACTTCCTGTGGGCCCGGTTTGAGCCTGACGTACTCTCCAACATCAACGCCACCTTCCCCTACCTCAAATTCAACGTTTACCGATTCGATTCCAACAAGGTACGTGGTAAGATATCAAAGTCCGTACGCCAAGCCCTAGACCAGCCCTTGAACTACGCGAGAATATACCTTGCTGACATCATCCCATCGGACGTGAAGAGGGTTTTGTACCTGGACTCGGACCTCGTGGTGGTCGATGACGTGGCGAAGCTATGGAAGGTTGACTTGCAAGGCAAGGTATTGGCTGCGCCGGAGTATTGTCACGCGAATTTCACACAATACTTTACCGACGTGTTTTGGTCCGACCAGGAACTTTTGAAAACGTTTGGGGGCCGAAATCCTTGCTATTTCAATACAGGGGTGATGGTGGTGGATGTGGACAGGTGGAGACAAGGTGGCTACACTAAGAAAATGGAGGAGTGGATGACGGTGCAGAAGCAGAAGAGGATTTATCACCTGGGGTCTCTGCCGCCGTTTTTGTTGGTTTTGGCGGGAGATATTAGGGCTGTGGATCACAGGTGGAACCAACACGGGCTCGGCGGGGACAATCTTGAAGGAAAATGTAGGAGTTTGCATCCTGGTCCTATTAGCTTGCTTCATTGGAGTGGGAAGGGAAAACCCTGGTTGAGGTTAGATTCGAGAAAGCCTTGCACCGTGGATCATCTCTGGGCTCCGTACGATCTCTACCGTTCGTCTGCGCATTATTTCGAAGAATGATGAGACCAAGAAAGAGCCAAACAAAAAGGATACTAACGAGTGGAGCTAATTTGATCAGTTGGATCAAAATGAGGCAATGGGGATAAGGGAGTTTGAACTAGTTTAATTGAAAAGAGGAAGAAGGTGAAAATGGTTCATGGGTATGTGCCTCTACCTTTTTATTAATCTCTTTAGTTTTTCTTCTTTAATTGGACCGATTAAATTGTACAGGAGAGAAAACAAAAACAAACAAAAAAATTGGGTGGAACGTAATTTGGTTTGGCTTGAAGATGGTTAACTAGATGCAGGGTTTAATTCTTTGTTCCACAAGCTAGGGTGCTAATTAAGAAGAAAGGACTAATTTGTATTGTTGTTAATGGTTATGGGCATATATACTTTAGAGGAGTCTTTTAGTAGCATAGTTTACACAAGGAGGACGAGACTACATATATTATTCGAGTGTTGTTTTTTTTCCTTCTCTTGTTGATATATATTGTGTACTGCTTAATTGTATATAGAATAGATCTGATTGCCAGAAGATTAATCCTCTCAATTAACTGAGTCTGTCTGCACGTTTTTATTAGTTCCACCAAATAGCGGAACTACAGAAGATCTGGAAGAGAGGTCGGATTGAGATTACTGGAATAGACCTATATGATAATTTTGACCTGCGGTACAAGTTAGTACTGTTATATGTTAAAACTGAGGAATAAGAATCAGGAACGTAATTCATGCTTGTAGGGGCTAAACAATTACCAATACCAAACACACTGCGTATGTTCACGAAATTAAGATCTTCACTAAGAAGAAATATCCAATACAACCTGCATGTTAGCTTCCACACCTACTTTGATTCGATCAAGACTCCTTGATCAAGTTTTGAGGGGGAGGTAGAAGAATAAAATGTCTTACTATAGACAAAGGCCCCGTTGGTTGTCTAGAATGATAGAACAGATTCTTTTCCTTACTTGCTTCGGAATGGAAAGAGCATTTACATTCCCGGCCATTTACCCATTTTATTGTTTGGATGAAACTGGAATTGATGTCATGAAGGGAAAATTTGGGACAGTCTTCCAATTATGCCCTTTTGTATCGCTCAATTATTTTATTAATGACTGAAGCTTTTGCAGTATCCAAAGAAAATTATCATTTTCTTTGATTACGTATGTTTTGCGTGATTTTTATTGATCTTAACGACGAAAAAAGAAGATTTTTAACGACGAAAAAATATGACAAAATTTAAGAAAGACATGGTCAATTTGAACAATTAGATGATTTAAACCAAGTGTTGGAGGTAGATAAATTGAAACAAAGGCATGCAGGGTGACAAATCGGTGATTTATAAATTAACTTTCTCCACTTTGCAATTGTAGTCTTAATTAACCCTTAAACAAAGGCAGTACGCGTTCTACTAAAGCAATTCAGGCATTCAGCACAAAACGCCAATCCCTTCCACTTACTACCAAGGCAACCAAGAATTTTATCTATATATTGCAGCTAGGGTTTTATGTTCTATCATCAAAAGCATCAGAGTTAGCCTTGCTTTCTCGAGGCCTTGAGCTGTTATCAACCTCGCTCTTAATGAAAATATGATGATCCAACCCTAGTTCCTCTTCTCTTCCAGTCCTCCTTCACTTAAACATTCGTTACTTTACAATTCAAATGATTGTTTACTTTGAGTGCGGTGGTAAGGGACAACGCCAAGCCTATATGCGAGTTTTATACACTACAACAAAAGTGTCTATTTATAGCATTTAATGATAGCGTTTTCTCACCAAGTGCTATTAATTCAATGTGTAATAGCTGTTTTGCTTGTAAACGCTATGAAAAAAAATTAAAACCAAGTCAATGACGAGAGAGCGGCTTCTAAAAGGAAGAGCGGGCTTTTAAAAACAAGAGCGGGACGTTTGCCCTCCACCTATTTTTATCTCTAGGAAAGTAAACGCCTTGTACTAAAAAAGAAAATTTGCACGAAACCAAACAGAAAAGCCTCGAGCAACCATTCTAGTCGCTCTTTCCTTCCTTTCTCTCTTTTTATTTTCTTTTTCTTTCCCTCTATCATTCGGTGATTTGGTTCATATCATTCGCATTCACTCATATCCTCTTCCATTCAGTGATTTGGCTCTAGGTTTTTGGCTTGAGTTCTGCGTTCCCAATGTAATTTAATTACAGGCTGCGATGTTGATTTGGAGATTAATTTGTTAGGCTAGTAGACTGTAAAATTGGGGTTAAGGGTTTCTGTTTTTCAATTGGGGGCTAATGACTCTGTTATTGTTGATGCCTTGATGGTTAACATTTATGTTCAATCTTAGTTTGAAGATATGAGTGAACCGTTAGCAGGACGGCGAGCAGCTGGTAGGCCTAGTGCGTGAATTCGAAACGTCAAATTGAACTGTAGTGACCCATTGTCAAATTTCGGCTATGGCAATTCGTAAGTTCCATCCCCTCAATTAGATTTTAACATAACTTTGTTTTATTTCTTGAATAAGATCTATTACTTTTAAAACTTAATTTTTGATTTTCATCTCAGTCAAGACCCAAATTGAAATCCTAATCAACCAAATTTGGTTGATGTGAATTGTTTATAATTTTGGTATTGTACAGTTTGTTGCTATTGGTTAGTCGTAAAATTGCTGGAAGGTTCAAGGACTACTACATTTTGCAGGTGTCATTTTGCCTTCAGTTTGATAGTTGGTAACATTTCATTCCTTTTCAACGCGTGCATTTTTTGTTTCCTATTGATTCAGGCAGACATTACTCATGTGCGCTGCATATTGGTCAACTGGTTAATTGAAGTACTTATTTTACACTGTTACTTCCACATATTTTCTTTTCTTTTTGTCTTGGTTGGTTTTTCTTTTGCTCGCACTTCTGTTCAATAGATGGGTATTACCTTTCTCTTGCAATGCTAGTGTATGCCGATCTGGGAATAGGTACACTTCAAATTTGATCTGATGCAAGAAACACTTTATCTCATGGTGACATTGTTAGACCAATATCTCTCTGAAGTCCCAATTAAGAAGAATGAAATGCAATTAGTTGGTCTTACTGCACTCTTGTTGGCATCGAAGTATGAGGACTTTTAGCATCCAAGGGTATATATCAGTATCTCAACTTGCATGACTTTTTTTTATATTTATATGCTAAATATGTCAGCTTGTTTCCAGAATATGATTTGATTTGGTTTGTTTTGCTCTGCAAAAGTACAGGTCAAAGAGTTGATTAGCATCTCAGCTGAGTCATACACTAGAGACCAGGTGCTTGGAATGGTATGTGTCTTTACTATTAAGGGATTTTCATTCCTATGATTAATAAATAGTTAAACCATCTTTTCTCCACATTTTGGAGGAAATATGTGTCTGTACTATTAAGGGATTTTCATTCCTATGATTAATAAATAGTCAATACCATCTCTTCTCCATATTTTAGAGTTTTCCTCCCACCATTTCTAACACTAAATCTTTGCATTTCAGGAGAGGCTCATTCTTAAAAAGTTGAAGTTTTGTCTTACAACACCTACTCCATATGTCTTTATGTTGAGATTTCTCAAGGCTGCTCAGTCAGATACAAAGGTATTTGGTATAGGGTTCATGTTGTCAATGCTGACTTTTGTAATTAACCATGTCTACAGTATCTTGTTTTTGGTTATTCTCACAAAAACATGGTACTAGCAGTAACCAAAGTTGCAGACATAGGACCTTTGTGAAGTATGTCAATTCAATACAATACTTTCACTTTCATTCATCTGTGATATTTCTTTTACCAAAATTTTTGAATGATTTTAGCTATTTGCTCATGCTAGGAAGAAGGAAATGAAGATGAGTTGATTGGCATGTTGGGCATGTGGTAGAGCTAACTCGCTTCTATAATGACAGATGGATTTTATATATCATACTCTGGACATATCTCATTTCTTTATTCACAAGTAGCAGGTAATATGTCACAGACTTATGAAATCTGCATATTGTAATTCTTATTGACTATGGATTCTCTTGATTGTAGCTTTTCAAAGATCATAAATTTTGCAGTATTGTGTTAGCCAGAGAAAAATTTTATGCTTACCATGATAAACTTTTCCCTTGTAGGATAAACAGACTTGATTGATACTAAGTGGGAACATGAGGATCTTTTGAAAAGCTCTTCATATAACGTGAGCACAGCAATAATTTGCAAATGTGTCAATAGACTGAGGAACAAGAAAATTTATCTCCTTCAAATATGTCTGAAATATGTGAGTTTCGATCATCTACTTAACACTGCTCATGTAGACCACTTGAGCTTGAAAATGATTAATTGGTGTGTTTTGAATTGGCAATTCAGAGAATGCAGATGTTGATGCTACTTTGGAGACGTAATATGTTGATTTAGTTATACTGTTTGGAGTACAATTTGTATTACTAGTATGCAAGGATAGAACCTTGTCAATTGCGACAATGTATTACCTGTGCAATTTTGCAATAAATTATAATGCTTTACTTGAATTTTATATTTTATTCTAATTGTCTTGCTCTTGATACTACATTTGTGATCACTTAAAAGATATGAAAGAACCGTTTTTTACATTCTTGAAATGCTATAAGAAATGTATAGTAGCATTTTGAAATGCTATTAAATGGTATACAACAATATTTGGGAAATGCTATATTCTATAGAGAGAGCATTTTCTAAACGCTATTGAACAATTAAAGATAGCATTTCACAAGTGCTATTAAAGCATGGATAATAGCATTTTATAAACGCTATTGTATCATAGATGATAGCGCTTCATAAACGCTATGGAAGTTGAATTTTCAATAGCGTTTCCTGAAATGCTATGAAAAGCCTTGAACCTATTTTAGCTAGGGCAGACATAGCGTTTTACTAAAATGCTATGGTATCCTGCCATAGCGTTTTTCGAGCGCTATCAATAAAAGTTTATGGTGTAGTGATATTTCATGTTGGGCTATGAACTGGGTTTTAAATTTCAAATTGGAAGATTAATTTTGGTATAGAGTCATGCCTATAGAATAAAGGTTGCAGCGGCGGTGAAGGCAGTAGCGAGGTTGTTGATGGTCAAATTGGTTTCTCGGTCTAATCAAAACCCTATTGAAGCGCCTCTCCGGCTGTTCATCCAAGCTCTTGAGATCCATCTGATATGCCCTCACAAGCCCATCATTGCTCTCCTTTGTTTCTTAACTCAATTTGGTTGAAACAGATTAGAGACTCCGAAGCAAAGAGTCTGGCTGGTGGTTGTTATTGGGTATATTTAGGTGAAGGAGGAGAAGAGGAAATGGGTTAAGTAAGGAGTAGGACAAGGGTGCTGCAACTCTGCAAGTTTTGAAATCTAAGACCATCTCCAATGGAGTAGTCAAATCCACGTGGAGATTTCTGACGGTCATAAAAGACATATGAAATCACTCCAACCTATATGCCAAATCTGAGGTGGAAATGACCTCTTCACTTGGGCTGTCAAATTTGACAGCACCAAACTCATCTCTCTTTTATTATTTTATTATTTCTCTCTCCTTCTCTCTCTCTTTCTATCTCGTTCTTCCCACCCACACTGAAATTTTCAGATTCCTACCCAGATCTATTCTCTCTAGAGATCGGCTTTCCCATCTCTTCTCTCACAGTTCCTTCTTCTTCATCTATGACCTCACCGTTACACCTCTTCTCCACCGTCATCTCCCTAATCGACTCCAGCCCTCACCATCGTCCAATGGGCATCTTTCACTGCAGGCCAAGACCCACCGATTACCACCCATCAATTCACCCCCCCAGCAGCACTAATCTTTCTGGGCATCTGATGTTTCTCGTAAAATAAAATAAAATAAAAAACCCAGAAAAAGAGGATAAATAAGGAATTAAGAAGGAGAAGTGGAGAAGGTGATGAAGAACCGGAAGGAGAAGAAGTCGAGCAGAAGTAGGAGAGAAGAAAGAGATTAAAAAGTCAAGTATTTGTGGATAAAATAATTTTAAAAAGAAATAAAGTATTGATATTATTTGACACATCTTTTGGAGAATAAGTTGAACAAAAATAACATTGCCAAGTCATTATTCAAATTCAATTTTGACACACTTCATTTGAATACTCTATTGGAGATGCTCTAAGTCTTCATTCATAGAATTGTTTTTGTTTTCTTTATTCTGTTTAATCTAGGCGGCAGTGCCACACCATTAGATAACAGCCAAATCAGCAATTACTTGCCACATCATCGACTAACAAATTTTTTTAACTGAGTATTCACACTAGGTATGAAAATGTCTAACGGAGCTTAATTCGGGTATTCAAATGACAAAATTTCATATTTGGGTATGAAATTGTAAATTACCCCATAATTCGGTGGATAAAATGTAATTAATCTTATATATTATTTTTAATCTTGGATATAAATCCTTTGACGAGGGTGAACAACGTAATGAAAAAAAAAAAAAAAACCCTACCATGCAGTTCACTCAACGGAGAATACATCCCACATTGGTGGAATATGGATAGCCTTTCCTGAGAGTTTGTAAGGGTTTAACCCTCTTCATCCACTGTCAAATACTGTCGGGTGTGATGCTTAGAATATTTTATCAAAACTTGAATCTCTAAATCCGCATCGTCATTTGGTAACAGTGTATGGCAAGCCTGTTGAAGCCTTGAAGGTAGACGACACTTTCAACTCGATTAGGCTTGTTTGGGACAATGGGTTGTTGGCCGTCCATATATAGAAACCACTCGGCGTCAGATGATGGCTATTTAGCGTTAGCCTTAGGCACATTGAATTATGTTAACATAGTATAGAATTATGTAACTTTGAAATATTTAGATTATTTAATACATAAGAACCTCTAGGAGAGTAGGCAGGGTATCATTTTAAACGGTTAAGCTCATCAATCCACAAGGTGATTCAAAATTGACACCTCATATCAAGTTTAAGTTATGATAGGAAGTGGTATCCTTCTAAATATTAAACTTTCTCTCTCATAAAAAAAAATCAAATAAAAAACTATATAAAATTGAGTGTATCTTCGACATAAATTTAAGCAAGTTACTTCTAAATTTCAAATACTCCAATTTATTCTATGCATAACATGCATTTAAGCATATATAACCATTTCGATCACCTTTGTTATGAAGAACATGGAGGCTAATATGTTTTGGGCAGCTCAAGGCTTTGGCTCCTTCTCATAGCTTCCTTTCTACTCCGAATGAATTCGTCTGATTTTTCATTTATATTTGGTGCAACATAAAAAAGTGGCCTTGCACGCATCAAAGGAAGCTTTGATCTCTCATCTTCTTCACCCACCATTGCTAGTGTAAATTTTTCATTACTTATCTGCATTACACCTTTCTTCTTATTCTCCAACCCCACTGCATCTGCAATGCTTGAACTCTTTTCCGGGTCCTTAGCTTGCGATACACCTGTGACAATAGGCTTCAACTCTTGTAAACTCCTACTCGAAGACAATTTGTGGCTATCCGAAGAATTCCTCATCTTTGAATCGTCATCATCTGTCTGCTTGTAGTGAACTTGGATCTCAAAACCCGAATTGTCTTCTGCTGTATGCTGAGCCTGTTGAATGTACATGCTCTCCACTCCATTAGGCCTGTTTGGCACAAGGGGTTGTTGGTCTTCCATAAAAACCACTTCATTGCTTGAACCTTGAGGCGTTGGATGATGGCTGGTTATCGTTACGTGCTTGACAAGACTTCTAGCAATGAGGTTGTTCATGATAAAGGTGAAGAGCCTGTGGCAAATGCCAAGAGGCTGCCAGTGCTTTCTCTTCTCCTGCATAATCGCTTATGGTTTCACAAGCAATGCTAGTAAGAGCAATGTGTTTGGTGATTTAAACAAAGTGTTGGAGTGTTAAGATGGAGAAATGGCAACATGATTAATTGGATATCTGATTCCATGCTTGGAAATGTGGTAACAAAAAGTAAGAATGTGACTTTAACGAGGAAGAGATAAGAGAATGTAGTGATCGATGAAGTTCTTTCTCATCGATCACCGGCTTTGGCGGGAAGCAAAACCAACTTGCAAGGATATCAAAAGGAAAGTTATGATTTGATACCAAGCATTGGAGAGGGCTCGAATTTTACTTTGCTTCAAGTGATTTTTATTCTGAAACAACAACTAGCATAATTGCCAACATTAAGTAATTGACACTGCAGGCTGACCAATGTATATAGCAAAATTATCAACCTCTAAAGAACTAAAGTAGAGTACTATTAGGGTGACATTTTTGCTGCTGAAACCGGGACACACCCCTAGTTGAACCACCGCTTTTCATTTTTCTGTTTGGTTGTCTGTATGGTCTACTTTTCTTTACTTCTTCTCTTCTAGATAAATTTGAGCAAATCGAATAGCCAAATATTAGTCGTTTGGATGAAAAATTGATCATGGATAGGAGAATTGTAGTCATTCACCGTTGATTATTCAACCTTATCAGTGGCAATGGTGGTGCAGCCTTGTAGGAAGTGGTCGGTTTCACCAAAAACACAAAGTTGCCTCCATTAAGACCACCCGTATGATGGATGTAAAGATGTCACATGTATATTCGATTCATTTTATATAAAAAAAAAAAAAAATCAACTTAAAATTTTTTCAATTACTCATATTTGAGCTTATCTTCTCATTGAAAATAAGTAAAGAAAAAAACGCACATCTTACAACAAAATGAAAAATTATCAAAATAGTATTTCATAAAACTCATTCATCATACTACTGGACTCACATTTTCAATCATAATTCTACTTGAACGAAAGTTGATCTCAAATAGTATCTACACATTAGGTGAAACAATAGTTAATGGACTTGTGGGTGGGTTGGGCCTACAATCCAAAGAGGCAAATAGTATAGTGTAAATGAGCCCAATTCCCGACCCGACATTGACCCTCCACCAAAAGCTCATACGCACTCTTCACATTTCTTCTGGTAATTCTCAGTCCTTTCTGCTTCCCCAAAAATCCTCCATGAATTTCTTCAAGTCCGTATTCGCAGACGAGCCCGATCCGTCAAACCCCGAATCCGAATCCGACACCGAATCGGGGCCCACCAGGAACCAAGATCCGGATCCGAAGCCCCAACCTACCCAACCCGACCCCAACCCAGCCGGCATTGGCGGGTGGAACTTCGGCGATCTGATCAAAACCATCGCTACCAAGTCCGAGACCGTCATCGAGACCTACCGCCGCGACTTGCAGGAATTTGGGTCGGGTCTGAAGAAGGAGATCGAGGTCGCCCAGGGGTCGCTGGAGACGGTCGGCACCAGAATCGATGAGTTGGGCAACACAGTCCTCGCAGGAACGGCCCAGATAATCTCCCAGGGCATCCTCGCCCCCGATCACGAATCCGATTCGTCCGATTCCAACAGCCAAGGGCACACCTTGACCTCCCAGCGGAGCTTGAACTCCAAGAAGTACAGTAGGTTCGAGTCTCAGGTGCGCGCGATTCAGGGTGACGTCAGCACTTACTGCGAGGAGCCTGAGGATTTGGAGGAGTATAAGAAGTGGAAATCGGAGTTTGTGTTGGAGGAGAAGAGGGAAGAGATTGAGGGGTTGCTTGAGGGGAATGGAGCAATGGATGGGATTTACAAGAAGGTTGCGCCGAATGTGGTTGATGATGAGACGTTTTGGAGTAGGTATTATTATAGGGTTTATAAGCTCAAGCAAGCTGAGGATGTTAGGGCTAACCTGGTGAAGAGGGCGATTTCGGTTGAATTGGATGAGGAGTTGAGTTGGGACGTTGATGATGATGAGTATGATGAAAGTGATGGCAATGTGGTTGCCAAGTCGAGTTTAGGGAAGAGTAGTGAAGTGGCAGCTGAAGATGGTGGTGGAGTTGTGAAGGAGAAGGAGTTGAAGAGTGATGATCGGTTTGGAGATAAGGGTTCCTCAAAGGTGGGAGAGGTGAGCGGTGTTGCCGAAGAGGCTAATGTGGCAACGAAAACTGAGTCGGTTAGCAAAGATTCGGAGCAAAAGGTTGTCAAGGAAGAGAGTTCTGGTGAGAAATTGCAAAGTGGGACTTCCAAGGTTGTTGAAGAGAAGGAAGGGAATAGTCTGAAAATCGACAATGAGAAGAAAGAAAGTGCTGTGGAGTCTAGTGGTGGTAAGGAGTCGGAGAAGAAAGTGAATGAAGTCGTGGATTCTGGGATGCCATCAAAATCTGATGAGGAGAAGAAAGTGAATGTAGAAGGGGATTCTGGGAAGAAGGACTTGCCGCCATCAAAGTCTGATGATAAAGCGGCTTTAGAGGTGAAGAATGAGGCTCCTGCATCTAGCAAAGAGAAAGAGAGTGGTGTATCGGCTGCTTCAGTCCGGCCCTCAGTAGAACCTGAGGAAGAAGACCTTGGCTGGGATGAGATTGAGGATCTTAGCAGCATTGATGAAAAGAAAGCGAACCCTGGTGCAAGTGGTGGAAGTGCTAATAGAGCTGAGCTGCAGAAGCGGCTCAGCAGCACTGCGGAAGAAGAAGAAGACTTGAGCTGGGATATAGATGATGATGATGAACCCGCCAAAGCTTGACATCAATTAATTTTAAGTTCTTTATTCTCGTATTTAGTGACCAAATTCTGTATTACCCCCATATCTGTTTCTGCAACAAGTGTGTCATATGTAATGGGGGACTTTTTTTCTTTTTCCCTTTTTCTTTTCATTTTCTCTAAGATGGTTTGAAATGCAAATATGTTAAGTTAACCAGCTTTGTGTACAAAGGTGTTACCTTTCATTAGTTTGTGACCTAATAAGTAAAATTCTAAAGATATTCGATGCTTTTGCATATTGATATAGCTAGTGAGTGTATTCTGTCAGCAACTTCTTGTAGATGACTTCCATCTTTAAAGCTACTAACTGTGCCAGCCTCCTGGCTCGTAGTTTGATTTACCAGAGCTTCAGCCTGCTTTGGATACTGATGATACCCCGGTAATTTTCTTCTCTTGTTACATGAGACAATCAATGTGCAAATTCTAGTGCTCCCCGTCCTATTCATTCCCAGTACCAAAATTTGAAGTTTCTGCAGTTCAATGTTGACCACGTTTTGTATGTGTTATGGATAATTGAATTTCCATTTGAGGGACCTGTTCCAGAATGCAAATGCAGCTAGCTCTAGCATATACGCGGAACAACAGATGTCTGCGGCACCAAACTACTCCACCATGAGTTCTCAGTTTCGATGCAGTTGCCATTTCCACAAGTATGAGGAAGTTCTGGTGCAACAGTATGCTTTCTTATAGTTATACGGTTATACCTAACCCCTAACCTTCGCTGCTATCATTGTACACTGCAAATTGTATGCACGTAGCCCCACTTGAAAGGATGCAGATTGCCTCTCGAGTCATTTACCTTTTCAAACCAGTGATATTCTTTTTTCTTCTTTTTTTTTGTGATATTCTTTTTCCTGTTCCTCACATGTCTCCGCTCTGCAGAACTAAAACACATAATACAGTACAGCTTTCAAAATGAGAGTCACAGAATCAACAATAAAAAAGGCGCAACACGAGTACTTCCCGGTAGGCCATTAGAAGAAAATTAATCTGAAATGTGTCGGTTGACATTAAGAATTAGAAGTTAACGCTTCTCTAAAAGAAACTAATTCACATAACCTGGATTAATTGAAAATAAGAAAGATATACTTTGTTAAGAAATTGATATCACCTGTCTATAAAAACTTTAACATAACCCCAATACAAAATTCAGCACTTAAACTAATTCACACTCCACAACTTGATAAGCTCAACTACCTCTGAAGCACTACCATGACTGGCGTCCAATTTAAAAGTACTGTGACCCCCTTTGAACCTATTCTTACTCAGCAAAAGAAAAGGAAAAAATTTTGAAAATTGAGACACTCTTCTAACAGCACCTAGGCCTGTTTGTACAACCAGAAAAACTCCTGCAGAACTTGGAAGTAAATATGAATACTATCTTTGCTGATTCATATCATTTTCAACCCAGGGCTGCCTGTGACTAACTTGATCCCAATTATCTTCCTTAAACAGTGATGCCTGGCTCAGAAGTGGACTCCATTACATGTGTATCGGCCGGGGAAGGGAGCGCCATAAGCCGTCCTTTTTGGGCGCGAGGTGGAAGATGTTTGGCTGGTTTTCTTGATCCCACAGTCCATGGCAAGAAAACTCCAGTACCACTTTGAGGAACTTTTCGAGGGCTCACTACCATAGGACGAACTGGGGATAACATGACCACCGGAGCACGGAGGACACCCCATTTTGGCATTACATCCATTGCCTCATAGCCATTGGGTGCTCCATCTGGAGCTGCATATGGGCTCATAACGCCAGGTTGCCATACAGTCATGGCACCATTCGGTGTTGGACTTGGTGGTGATGACTGAAATTGGTTGGAGTCTACTCGGACTCTAAAGAATGTGATGCTGATCCTCTTGTTCGGAGATGGACACATGACGTGCCTTGCCATGTCAGCACTGTTTCCCCTCATAACTAGGAGAGACCTGCAGAGTGTAGAATCAATGTTAATGAGTTGATTATTCTCAATAGAAATCACAATTAATAGATATGGGGATAAAATTATAAGAACTAGGAGTGCATACCCTTCCTTCAAGGAGAGGCTCAGCGGCCCCTTGTAGTTCCCTTCAGTATCAGTCACAAGGGTGCGCCCGAAAGCCATTGTGGATTCAGAGAGGAGAATAGTGGAGATGGGCTGATCCAAATGTGGTGGTTTCAGGAATGGCTGCGAATATTCACCCTGCACAAGAAATATCATGATTTCCGGTTTTCTCTCTTACACTCAAATTTAAAGTAAATAACAAGACATATAACACAAACCCATGGTGTGAAGCGCCCTCTTTGCAGCTATGTGCTAGACTGCTAGTAAACAATAACAGAGGAGGTAACATGATAATGCAGCGAAACAGTGAATACCTCCTCAAAGAAGTTGATAATGCAACCATTAGGTCGTTTATACTCTGGAATTAGTTGCCACAGTACAAGGTGATCAATCACATCATGGAGAAGAGCTGGAATTGGCCCTATATTGCCTAAAGATAAAAAGTCAAGTTAAAAATAAAGTCAGTATGTTGTCACAACTGCATAAAATGCTAAGATTGATATTAACGGGTCCCAAACTGAATAAATTGATAGTTTGAGTCTTACTTGCAGCTTCATCTTTGACCTGTCCAAATATTGGAATTCCAAACTGAATCAGCTCTCTCCTGTTTCCCTTAATCTGCTTGTTGAACAATATAAAGGTCTCACCTGTATTCAACACCACAACATAGAATCACAATTTTTGCATAAAAGTAAATAATTGACATTTGCAGCACTAGCCTTTCAGGTACCATGTCAAAAAGTCAAGTTGCGCCGTTTTCGTACCAAGTACATGGCAAAGTGTTTGGTACAGAAGGCTTAGATGGCCTTGTCTAGAATAGTGTTACTTATACAGTAACATAAACTCAGTTGAATTATCACAAAAATGAGGTTAAAGATAAGGGCATGGGCTTACCTGAGAGCTCTCCATTCAGACCAGCTGTGCGGAGTTCATTTGCAAAGTCAGTCAATTTAGAGAGCTCAGAGTCGGTAAATATTTCCTCATATAGCTTTAAGCCTTTCACAACATTAACCTGCCATGTAACATCTACCGATCAGTCATGGCTACTTGTATTTCTTTCACAGAATAAATCAAAGAATCAAGTTTGCTTCGACCTTCTGTATAGAAATTAGATAGTGGAAGAAAGAACTAACCATATGCCCTTTGACTGACTCCTTTGCTGAGAAACCCTTTGTCAACTTGATCTGGGCACGACGTGCCTCACAGTCATCATGGTTAGAACATATCTCAGTGTTCACTGAATTGAGCACTTCTTGAGATCCTGCACTCACATCAAACAGATGAACAAATAGCTTATCAGATGAGTATAAATTATCATTGCAACAGTTGAGACAGACAAAAGATTAGAATACTGATTGCCTTATGTACTTCTTGAGTCAATTACACTCTCAAAAAGTTAATAGGCCAGCATTTGTCTAAACCTGTCGACTATGGCACAGAAACTGAAGCAAGTTTCTATCATATCATTGCACATCTATTTTAAGTTATTAAACAAGCTCTGCAACTAGGAAAAAAGCTAGTTAAGAAGGCAAAGCAAAAGTAGGATCTCCACTAACACTAGGGAAGCTACTATGAAAACGAGTTTCTAAAGTAGATGCTCAAAACTGTTAAAGATATCCAATATAATGGGGAAACCATCTCCATTATACCACAGATATCACTTCATCATCTTTCATCCTTCCATTAATCGTTTCTATTATCATTCAAACCAATCAGAGACTCCTTCAACCATTTTATTTATCCCGGGTTTTCATCCCTACCACCGTTGGACGTAACTATGAGTCTTATCTCTGATGACATGATCCGAGAGAATTCATGGCTTTAATGTTCATCTCAGAGATCATAGATTGGCAGCATATCCGAATAAATTTGATTGCGTCACTTTCCGTTCACTATGTAACCAACCGTACCTTATTACCTTTATTCCAAATAGAAGAATGAACTTTTGCTTTGTTTTTGCAAAAGCTGTCACTACTCACCACGCACCCAAAGAGACAGGACACAATAACAAACAAACAAAAACACACAGAAAAGCAATGACACATTGATACTACCCATCCGAATCTCCCCGGCAGTATCTTATTCGGCCCCGAGTTCCAACTCGGTAATATCAACCGAGTCAACCAAGACCGAGTCCACCAACTTAAATGTTGGAATGACCACCCTAAGCTTTTATCAAAACCCACCCCACACAAAATCAAACGTACCCCGTGACGTCAACCATAAAAGGGACGGCTCAGATGGACCGCCGCCTACAATTATATCAACGGCACGCCTCTCGAGCCATTATTGCATCAAACTGATGCTTCAACCGTTCAACCCCATTTGGGGGTTAACAAATCTAACTGTGACACCAGTACATCCAAACTTTCCTTCCCCCCACCTCGAAATTTCCAAACCCCCCTTAAACCTCGGGACGATACCAACCACAGTTATAAAATTATACTTATTCTCTCATGCGAAAACAACAGTAATTTTATTTTACTGAGGTAAACGTGAAAAAGGTCATCTTTCGCTAAATAACAGAACGTTGAATTCAAAGGTAGAGAAAATTGGTAACGGCGTATTGAATCTAGGATCTGGTGGAGAAAAACATGTTTTCATTTCGTTCATTAAAAATTGGAAAAATAGGACGGAAAAGGTCGCCTAGCTGTGTTTCTTAATAATAAAATCATTTCGTAATCAGGGAAATTAATCCAAAAAAAAGATTTTTCTTTTTTCTCGGGCACCCAACAGAGGAAAAGTTCTCTCCAGATTCCAGACCACTTTCTCTTCCAGTTTTTCTCACCAACCAAAATGGACCTAAACTTCAGAATACCATAATCTGATAATCATAACAACTTCCTTCGCCTTTTTTTTTTTTTTTGGGAGTATCGGAAATTCAAACACCGGGGATCAAACAACTGAAATCGGAAACAGAAAAGTTTAAAACTTAGTGTAGTGCTACGAAATCTGGCTCACTCAGTTACGGTAAATTCACCGTAAAACTAGCAAATATAGATCGAAAAGAATATTAAAAGTCATAAAACCACAGCTTGGAATGAAAAGGAACCAGATCACTTACCTGAGTCGGTAATATCACTCTCCGGTGAACCGTCTTCTTCAGTGACCTCATCGGCGGCGGGCTCATTTCCATTAGTTTCTTCCACCTTCTCGTCCTCCACACACGACTTAGCCCCCTCGCTGCTCTTGCAATTGTCCTCGGCCTCAAAAACGTCCCTGTTTTGGTGGCTCTCCCGCTCCGCCATCTTCGCCCCGAGGTTTCGGAGCTCCACCATCACGTCGGCAATAGAGTGGTACTTCTGCATCTGGAGAACCGGGATCCAATTCATCCGCCTGCGGTGTATCGCAGCGAACAAGGCGCCGTAGTCCGCGCCTCCTCCGCCGCTAAGCTGAGTGAGGTGCCCGCAGAGGGCGTCAATGATGGCGTTGGCCGCCGCAAACTCGCCGCGGTACCACCCGATTATGGCGTCCTTCGCCACGGCGTCCGGCACCACCGTCATCTGCATCATTGTAGGTCCCATCGCTGGAGGACTGCCTCCATCGACCGGCGGCGACGCAGCTGGCCCAACCGCCATCGCCATGTACAGTTAGCTCAAAAAATCTTTCCTTTTTCCGAATCACTCACACTCCGAGTCCGAAATATTGGGTCTCTCGAGCTCCGGCGCGGTGGTTGCTCGGTGGAGATTACGGTCACGCAGAGAAAGTTAATAGAGAACTTATAGAGAGGGAGGAGAGAGATTTTCACATGGAAGGGTTTTGTGGTGTTGCGATTTATATATATACTTGGACGAGGGTACTGCTGGGCCGTGGCATTTCCGTGCATGTGGGGACCACGCGTCGAGGTGGCAATTTCCAGATTTCAGTGACGTGGCACAACAGAAGCGAAGGTTGGGTGGTTTGGTACTACCTTGGTGAGTGGGCTTTGTGAAAGATGGTTAAGGAACTTAGGGCACAGGGTAAGGTCAGTAGGGTGAAGTTACGTAACTAGCCTTCCTCTTTCTTCAACAAAGAGGTCGTTGGCTGTGGGTAGGTCTAGTGAAATATTTGCATGTGCAGAAATTACTTGCCATAAAATTTGAACCGTCTGATCTAGGGTAAATGTATTATGTCTTTAGCGTTATCCATAAAATTTGAAAACGTTTGATTTTGGGGCTAAAAATTAACGTGCGGTACAAGTGCTAATTTGGTATTTGGATTTGGTTTAGAACTCTGCCACATTTTCTATGCATGTTAATCGTCTTATATACCAAGATTTAAGGTGGACTTTTCAATAACTTGCTCAACATGTATTGCACCAGTCTTGCTAGTTTATCATAAACCTCAAGGGATTTGAGAGTATGATAGGATTGATGACTAATTGCCCCTCTCTTGCGGAATGTATATAGAGGAATTTGAGGAACTGGCACATTAATTACTCTCCTTTTTTTAACTTATAAACCTCGAACATAATGTCACAAAGCCGTTATATCTTGCACAACTCATAATTAACTAAGAGGAATGCTAGTCACATTCCCCTCCAACTTTTCCCTTTCAACATTTCTCATTCATTGCATGTCATGTGTATTTCACTATCTAAAAAATTCAAATGATTAATACAATTAAAAGACAAGTTTTCACTTCCCTTCTGTACCCTTATTTAATTTCACATGCATTTAATTAAATAATTAATTTTAGTTTCTCAACTCTTTTTCTTTCTTTCTTTTGTGAATCCTTTATATTTGCAATTTATATTACTCTTGTGGCCTTACATATGTATTTACATAAGAAATACATACATATATATTTAAGAACATACTTCAAATTTTTTCCCAAAAAAAAAAAAGAAACAGAATTGAAACAAAAAAATGGCAAACGTTTGCTTTACTAGTTTACTTATATACATATATCAAAGAGAATGTTAAAAAAAAAATTATATAATCATCTAATCTGACATGTGTTCTAATGAGAAGGGAAAAAAAAAACGTTTGCAGCTGCCATGTTAGTGAGTTTTATCATTTTGTTTTTTGTTTTTTTTTTTTGTGAGTCTTATATAAAAAAAATGTCAAAAAAAGACTTAGTATTATGGAACATGACCAAATAAATGAAATAATATTTTTTGTTGAAAAACTTAGGAAATATAAGAAATGAAAAAAACATTAGAAAAAGAAACGAGTCAAGATTTTTTTTTCTTCATATTAATAGAGAGAATTTAATAAGAATAAAACATGGAATGAAATTAGTTATTCTTTCAATATAGTAAATACATAGATTGTAATCATAAATGAATACACAAGCGTGCAATGGATGGGGAAGGTTGAAAGGAAAAAGTTAGAGGGGAAGGTTGCTAGCATTCCTCATTAACTAATTGATCCAATGATCGATATGTAAATAATTTTTAGTAATATTTTTAACTTTAGTTTCGATTATGTAATTAACGATCATTACCATTGTACATTAATTAAATTTATATGCTCATTCGTAATAATATAACTACTTAACCAGTTAGGTAGTGTACTTTAAACTTAACTATACAGTGCATGGATGTATACATAAATAGTGAAACGAAGAAATTACTTCATAACTAAAGTATTAATTTTAAAGATTATCGAACATGATTTTGTAGTAATAATCATTGATATGATAACTGATTGTAAATATTAATGAACGACTAATTGATTCATAATGTAGGACTAAAACAATTTTCGGAGTTAGATTGCATAAGCAAACACGCATGCAATCTCTCAATTTAAATAACTAGATATGTCTATTAGAAAAATTCTCGCGTATGTTTATTCTAAATGATCAACAAGGCATAATTCGTTGGTCTAGCATATATCTATTAGAAGAATAAAATGATAAATAAATTTCAAACTAATTACATTTCTCTTGTTCTATTACCAGTTAGGTGGTGTCTATGAGATTAGAGGGTTTATGTATCAATTACAAAATCTTTGAGATTAACTTGTGAATAGGTAATCATGTGGCTCGTAATATCGCACCTCCATGTGACATGTGAATACTCTTTAAGTTCACATAACTCAACTAAGCTCGATTTCCACCCTCGACCCGAAGGGAAAAAAAAAACTCCAAATATCTTTCCATAAGTTGAGCTTAAATTATACAGCTTTCACAAATAGTTGAACTAATAGTATCTTTAGGAAAATGATCATAAACTAATTAATCAACATAGTAGTGTTCACCTGGTCAGTTACTGATAAAAGAATTTATGTTCAATAACCCTTAGATTTACATCTAAGTGTAGAAAACAAAAAACCTCAACATAATAATAATTCTCTCTGTCATTGAATTTACATCTAAAAGTAGTTGAACATTATTTTCTTAATTAATAACTAACCAGATGAACATTTTCATTAATCAACAACTCACTTGCTACATATTCATTTCTCCCGACTCTAAAACAACTTTTTGCTGTGGGTTACACAATTTTTCATTACCACGTAATTTCAAAATCTGGTCGCGAAAATAATTAACCAAAAATTTAATCATTTTTAGGGTACTGACTACTGAGGGCCTGAGGCCGTTAATTTATTCCTTTGACATGACCAAGTAAAGCAGGACAAAACCAAACGACGAGACGCCCCTGAGAATGCCATGTACGGTGGCGTAGGGTACCCCCCCTCCTCTAACCAGTAAGGTTCGTTTGGGTGGTGGGCCCCGCACCCGCCTCTATTGTTGGCTTGTAGACGAGGAAGGAAAGCTGCGTGGGTCCCCCTTAGGGTATGGAGGAGCCTAAAAGGCCGCACTTGCTCATTTCAACTTCTTCTTGCTGTGTCCACTGTCCACTGATGCGCATTGCGCACTAACATATACAAAGTGTCGTATATATAATATGGATCATGGAACGGAAAGCCACCACCACAAACGACACGCCGTCCAAGACGATCCCGAAACGGCTGGTGATCGACTCGACTCGGCTCGGCTGCCGACTTTCCCTTTTTGGGCGTTTCTTTTAACAGAGGCTGTTTTATAAAACTTTCCTTTTCCGTTTTTTATTGAGGGAAAGGGCTTCGCTGTCTAATTCGATTTCATCGCCAAGAATTTGCATGGTAGCAGAGGGAAGCTTCTTTCAGAAGGTTGACGTATACCTGTCATTCATGTGAGTTAGCTTCCATCTTCCATTATTCTTAGAGGTACGGTACCAAATTCGATTCATCAATATGTTTAGTTCTAAATTCGTATGCATATAAGATAAGATAATATTAAGTGATTGACATGCGCTATGCTGATCGTGTCAAGGTTGGCCCTAAAAATTTTGGCCTCTTGGGGTGCCCTAATGGCTGGGGTAGACTCGTTCAATGAGGTAGTTCTTCGTGCAGAGGAGGATTTTAGTTAATGACCCTAAAACATTTGTGCGAGCATTGAATCTATTAGCGAATAGGTTATACAAGTCTAATGGATCGATTCTACGTTCACCCTAGCATTCTTAGGTGCCCTACTTGAGATTTGAGACGGGTTCATCTAATGAGGTTCGAATTCTTTACGGCTCCTTGCATTCTAGGATGTTGGTAAAAAAATGTGAAACATAAATTTTAGTTATACAAGTTTTGGATGATAAAATTAGGCGGTTCATAAAAATTGGATGTACATATATATATGTGTGTGTTATGATGACTTCCTTTCTTCTCATAGAAATAAATTTAATTTTTCATCAACCTTGATTTTCTTCACGGTACCGAAGTAAGTCTATTATTAGCCAGGGTAAAATGATATTCAATATTTCTAATGTAATAATTAATAATATGATTATGCTATCATTAGATCAATCAACTTCGATTTTCTTCATTGTACTGAATTAAATCTATTATTAGCCAGAGTTAATAATATTCAATATTTCTAATGTAATAATTAATAATTTGATTATGCTATCATTAGATCAATCTACATGTTTCAAGATTCGATCTCCAGTACCTGAAGCAATTATATATAGATGGACTGATTGTTACTAACATGCATTTCGATCAATGAGTATCCATATTATATATCAAGTATATATATAGTTTAGCTTTGACATACATAATCAGTGTTTAGGTAAAACCATATATATATGCTGATCCGTTACATGACATTAACCATGCATAGGATACGTTGTTAATTTATGTACAGAATCTGCACGTCCATATTATTTCTAACTTTTTAACAAGAACATTAGTAGCTGTGCCTCCTACGCACTTTAACATATTCTAATGAATTTCCATTAGGGCATAAATCTTTTACCTGTCACTTCCCATAATACTGCAAATGAATAATTTTATCCTTTTAACCCTTTCCATTAGGGCATAAAGCCAATGTTGCTAAAAGGATGACAAAGCCATCCTTTTTAAATGAACTACCCGTTAAACAATTTTAACTTTCAGTCTTTTTAACCTTTATTTGATTCTACCCGTCAAAATAATCTTTATTCCCTACGTGACCAAGTTTGCAAGCCAAGCCGAAGCTTAAGTGGGATAGAAAGCCCTGGATTCCATTGTTACCTTTTCTAGGTCAAAATCGAGGGTTGCAAATGAGATATGAGAGGTCCGAGTGAAAAGTAGGGTGCCCATTTGAATGGAGACCATCCCATGACTCACACCCACAAAGACCCGCAAAACTACAAATTAAAGCACTTTCTAGAGAAAAAGTCAATTTGCATTTCAACTCAAATTTGTATTTACGAAATTAGACTTGGTTGCCAATAGAAACCCTACATGTAATTAGATTATGCATGAACATCAATCTATGTCGTATATTTATTTTGGGAAACCAAATCGTGATGCCCTTGAACATATTGATAGTGACAAAGACTGATGCTTTGTGATATTTGGACTTAGATTTTCACCATCATGATTATGGCGACTTTAAGATGTGGCTATTCAGGTATAAGAATTTTAGTTTGTGTTGTATTGCTAATTATATTACACTATTTCAATGAAAATGCTAGACGATAAATAATGTTCTTTTTCAAGATGTGATGGGTGCCTCACAGCCCTCGTTAAATTTACGCTACAATTGGATTGTTTACTTGTAAATGGGATGGAGGAGAAAAATGGCTTGGTTCCTTCTCCTTTAATAGGTCACTATCCAAGAAAATTTACGAATGATAGATTTTACAAATTGTTATCGCGATTGAGAATAGATATAAATGTGCTACTTGAACTTAACACAGACTTTGAGATATCCAACTTGATCTATACCCTAATTGAAATACATAAAATTATGTATAGTACCTTTTATTTCATGAAATTTGAAGTAATCATTGTAAACTAATAAGAATAATGTTAGGCTGTGTTTGATCATTATTCTAAGTTCATCAAATATCTTGAACTTAAAATAACCACATATATTCAGTTTTTTCATGCGTAGATCGAATAAGATCTTACACACGCACAATATATTACACTTAGACCTAACTATGGTTATTACTATATATTCCAGAGCCAAAACCATTTAAACACGAAGAAGATAAGGAACCCTTCTACATTCACACAAAACATGAGACCACCCCATCTCCTTGAACGTGCTTCTGCCCAAAAGCACTTTAAATTTGTTAAAATTTGGATGGTGGAGGAAAAACCCAGACACCAAACCTAGACCATCCAAACTAAATCAAACAGAAAGTGATCGTATTTTTTTCCTATTTATCGTGATAAAGCGTCAAAAATGTCCCAACATGCCATGCGGCACGTGATCTTCACGGCTGTTAAGCTAGGAAAAAGATATGTATACATGAACACAAAGCAAAGCTAGCAGAAATGGCCGGATTCCCGTTCCTAATTTCATAGTTTTTATGATCTGTTAAATCTAGGTGATGGGCAAAGAAACCAATTAAGAAGGTGATCCAAGAAAAAGAAGAGCTTGATTCTTGGTCAGGCCACTCTAGTTTTACTATAAACTAAGCAAAGATGTCCTGCTTTTTTCGTTATTTGGTTTAAAGCCATTGCAGCATGTTAAAGTTTGTTTTTGTATTAATAGCTTAGAGCTGTAGTACTGTTACACCCAACTTCTTAGCCAGAACTCGATTAGTTAATTAGGTAGAAAATAATAAATCTACTTGGGTTACAGGAGATTTTGGAGATCGATCTCTAGATGCATAAAACAAGTGCAGATGCTTCAGCTCCCTTAAATCGATGTTATAAATTTATAATATATGTTCGTTAAAGTTGGTTAATAACTTAATATCGTGTACGTGTTTATGGTTCCTCCCGACCATATTGATGTATCAAGACTTGGATACAACATCATCTCCAAATGCTAGATTAATTTTCTACATCAACTTCGTACAATACTATGGCCTACCACGTATTCCACCACATGAAGCTAATTTACTTATACTTTATTGACGTATAATCACGTATTGTGAAAATGTACACTTCGATCATGTAATATGATGGTTCATTGCATTCTATATATGACTTGTATTGATCGATGATTCCATAAGCAATGGTTAGCTAGGGTTCCTTGTGATTCCGAAATTCATAACTAATAATTTAAGATTGAGGTGTTATTGAAAATCTTATTCACAATTTATCTTGCAACAATCGACATTAAAGTTTTATTTAATACTCTTATAGCACCTATTGTATTCATAATATTTCAAAAGCAAAATTTACCAAATAATAGTTTTTTTTTTTTGAACCGAGTAAATTCACTCGAGTCCCGGTGTTCTACTTTAACCCCAAACTCCCAAAGATTATTAATTTGTAGTATATTATATACTTTCGAATCCCTTGTCTCTTTCAGTAATTTTTGTTTCTTGTCCGAGTCGGATTTTGTGGACTGGAAGGCAAAGCCACCGAGCGTCATAAACCATTTGGCTGCATGCAGCACATGAAAATATATAAAGTACCCTTATTTTCTTGTAAGAGCTAGATCATTTCGGACCAAAAAAAAACAGCTACATCATTAAGTTTTTTTTATTTTTTTTTATTATTTTTTTTTAGAATGTAGCTAATTACGCTTTCTACTCTACACAGTCTAGCGTAAACAAGTGACAAATAATTAACGGTGTTTGCTCTAAACTAATTAATTGACCTCAACAGGCAAATACTTTTTGATCACCTATGCATGACAAAAAAATCTATCGAAGCATATCAACATCATTTATACAATTATACTACAAAAGCCACCAGACAAACAAAAGAAGAAATAAAATATAGTTACCAACCATCTTATACCTAGGTCCCCATGATTTTAATCATTAAATCCCATAAACACTATCTCTGATTGTTAATTGTCGTCGTCTTCCTAATTAAGTTAATGAACAAGTTTCCTCTCAAGATTAGGGCATCTCAAAGTAAAAAACCTTTACTTAGATAACTAATAGTTAGATTCATATATAAAACCCTTTGTTCATACTATTTTACTTTCATTTTTCTAGAACCTAGTAGATTTAAGAGTTTCGCCACGCTTATACCTAAAAAACTAGAAACAAAAAATACTATCAACAGTCTTTAGAAGCCAATTAATCCCCTACTCTAAAAACATAAATAGATCACATAGCAAATTATAAATCGAACAATTCTATGCGCAATTGTAAGAAATTGAATTTTTATCGGAGTCTATAAGTGATATAAATTTCTTTAGTCAATGATCCATAAAAACTTTAAATGTCTTCTGCAATAACTTCCTCCTAGCTACGCATGGATCCTTGTTGTATGCTTCATCGACCTTAAGACCTTGGTGATCATGCTTCCAATTCAATATGATGGTAACATATGTTTTAGTAATCAGTTTGACTTTCGCCAAATCTTACACTATAATTATATATGTGTATATGTGGGGATTTGCCAAGCATGTATAATATAGGGTGTGGCGTCATACGTAGATCCCACATCACGTGCATATATGTGTCTCAAAGATCATTAGTCGCCTCCATAATACTTTGTGTCAAAGTTGAATTGTGAAAGGCGTTTCGGTCACATTAATGAATTGCTAAGCACGCGTGAGCTAGCATGCTGTATATCTGTTATTCATTTTCATGCTTGACCTAATGCTTAATGAAAAGAATAGAACTGTGTTTCCCTCTAATCAGAAGCCATTAATAATTTTTTTTTCAAAAAAGAAGAACTATAATAAAATAAAATACATGAATATTAGTTTTATTTGGGCACCAGCCACTATCATATTAAAAAATCCACTATCTAGATACTACTTACTGCGTGGAAAAGAACAAGAAATAATACTTTCTTAGTTTGGTAACCTTGATTAATCTACTTGATGACTTTGATGTATATGCATGTCTGAGGAATTATTTATATATGTATATGTCTAATAGATATGTCATTAACACAATATAATTTTTTTTTTCCTGAAAATGACATGATGATTCTCAGTCTAGCTAATGTTGCTAACAGCTTGTTGATATATTGCTGCTGTCCTCATAGGTACGTATGCAGCATGCTTTGCTTAGCCTCTTGATATTATATAATCATGTGTACCAAATTATTATACTAATTAATTTACTAGAAAATTAATCAAAATAGTAATTAAGTTGGTCGTTTGATAAATAATAGTTTAACTATAATATCTAACGATGACTTGATTTAAATCATTTAATGACATAAGTATCTTTTCTAAATAAGAGGTTTCGAGTTTGATTGAAATGCACTTGAAATCCCGATAGTTTTCTCATCCGCTTAGCATGCATGCATCAATGCATCAAGTACTTTTAAAATTAAAAAAAAAAAAATTGGGAAAGTTCCCTGCTCTATTTTGAATATGATTAAATGTGGGTCTGGGTTAATGTAATAATCCTTTCACGAGCCAACCTATTTACATGAATCTGTCACTTGAAGCAATATCGATTTTCTGCCCCTCTTCAACCGGGCAATACTTTTTCACTTTTGGATTCAGTGGTGGCTATGGCAATGGTCCATCATTAGATTAGCATTATAAGCTTAAGAATACCACGTTATTTAGCCCCACATTAACAAATATGTTACCAAATGGTCCTACATTTAATAAGTTTCAGGCTTTCAACATTGAACTTATTTTAGGGTTGTGATCCTTACACAAACCCAAATAATATTTTTAAACTAACTTTTTTTCGTACATTTTAAATTTATAATAATATATATAATGACAAATCAAGCATTACAGAATTCAACCGGTCGGTGAGCTGTGACCTGTTGGTAATTTATAATTTAAACATTGTTAAGGTTATGAGTTTGATTCTCATTGGCATATATAATGGTGGGGCGGGCTAAGGTATTTTTCCCCCCTAAAAGCATTACAAAATACAAATAAAATAAATATCTATATTTATGGAAAATCGACACTACACTAATGAATCAATACACTAACTCGCTAGCGGTAAATCTACTACTGAATTGCACTATGCATATATCACTGTTAAAATTGAGGTATTGATACATTAATGTAACTAAATCGATGAAATCTCCATGCATACTAGGATTTCCATGACCTTAGTATGCTTTCATCAGAATCGTCAATATTATAAAAGATTGAAACAATAGCATGCATACAGACTCACCGGAAGTCACAACACCATTCCAAAATCTCTGAAAGGCCGAAATCAACTCTCCGACGATCATTCAAGCCTTCCGGCTCCCCAACGAAAGTTCCAAATGCTGCAGATCAATCGCATCCGACCCACAAAATGGAGATCGTTAGCCGAATTTAGGGTATGGAGTACATATTATTCATAACGGTCTTTGACGTCAAACCTGAATCACAATATGAAACAAATAAGCAGAGCATTAAATAAGTCTATATAGTCTTTAGCTCACATATAGGTGGAGCTAGCAATTAATTGGCTATATATAGTGAATGGGCTGTGCCGTATATGCCGCCGTTATATATCCGAATGCTGCTGAGGGCCTGAAACAAATAGAACTTTGAAACCTTCCACAAGAGGCAGCTAAATAATACAAAACAGTCAACGAAATATTTCAAAACTGGATGTAAACTGAAGGGAAAAAAATCGGTGAATTATTAGTTTAGAGGATGATTCGAAGTTTGTAGTCGTACAAGAATTAAATAATGGGAACAACAAAACATGGTCATGGACTCATATGGTGTTTAATGCCGCCGGGCACGAATTCAATTCAAGAAAGGTGGCCCACTGTCCCACTGGCCCAACTCTAACGTGTAGCATTGGAGAAATTATTTAGGCGATCATTATATATAAATATAGAAAATTACACAGAAGTGTCATTTTAAAATTTTAATTAGCTATAAAGCCACTTAGTTTTTCTTGTACAACTAAGGTCACTTTCATCTTCAATTTATTTTGTACTTGACGATTTTGTCCATCTGCAAACAAACACTCTCTGTCCCTCTCTCTCCCCTTCCTATCCGTCACCACATACCTCTCTCTTTGTGTCTCTCCTTCCTCCCTTCCCGTAACCATAGACCTTTCTCTAGAGCTCACTTGGACCACCGGAGCTAACTGCCGTCGGGATAGAATGATCGAGCCTCTCCACAGTTTGAATTGGTCATCGGGCTGCTGGAAGAGACTGATTGAGCCTCTCTACGGTCGGTCACCGGAGGTAATGGCTTCATCGACAACGGTCGGGGTCTCCTTCATCTTCCTCCGTGACTGGATAGTCGTCATTGTTGTCTAGAAGATCTGGTATGCGAGCTCCAGTGTCGCAAAACCACCTGGCCTAACAGCTCCGGCGTCAGGTCCAATAACGACAGCGACGACATCGTCTCCGCCTTCGAATTTAACTCCAACCTCTTCTTGCAGCTTCGACATCGTTCCCACTGTCAGGATCTGAGATTGCGTATCTGAGCTCCGATTTGAATCAGTCGGGATCTGAGATTGCATATCTGAGCTCCAATCTCATTGCATACCTTGAGCTTTCGATCATCGAGCCCTGTGGCCAGGAGCTCAAATTCGAAGCCGAGTCGTTCTCCGACGAGCGGCTGAGATCTGGCGGCTGAGATCTGAAGCAGTTGATGCTTTCAAAGTTGTCGGCGGCGGCAGAATCCCCTGGTGGAGTGAAATGTTTGGGATTTTAGGGTTTTGATTATAATGTATAAGAACATTGATGATTTTGATAGAAATGTTTGGTGAAATGGAGTAATGGAATGATCTATATGCAAAAGTAGGAGTCTTCTTTTGAGTTTTGGTATAGAACAGATTGGATTTCTGATTCTTTAACTGGTGAGTGTTGAAACTGTTTCTAATTTTTATTTGCAAAGATGGTATGCGTTGTGTTGTCTTATCATAGCGTAACTACGACATACGGGTTTCAATTTGAGAATATGTGTGTGCCTCCTTTAAAGTTGGGGAATGCATCCGATGGCCGTAGTAGGATTGTAATTTTGGTTTCTTAACTGGCTTTGGAAGCATATGTTTACCAGAGTTTGATTTGATTGGTTATAATTGCTGCTTGTAAGAGGTATTGTAGCTATAATTTGGAAGCCTTCGATATTGTAAATGTATAGTTGTTTTAATGTTTCACAGAAGTTTTTGTGTAGGTTGGTAATAGTTTTCTCAGTCGGTGATAGTAGCTTCGTTAGTCTCTGGTAATAGTTTTTCAATCTTGCAAATAGATTTTGTTTTGCATGATAGTAGTTTTCCGTGTTGGTGTGAGAAGCTTTTAGTGATGATTAAAGTAGTTTTTAGTGTCGGTGATGGTAGCTTTTTTGATATTGGTGAGAGTACTTTTTGTTGCTGGTGACAGCAACTTTTATTTCTGGTGAGAGTAGTTTTTCTTGCTAGTGACAGTAATCTTTGTTTCTGGTGAGAGTAGTTTTTGCTGCTGGTGATAGTTGCTTTTCTAGTGACAGTAGCTTTCTGATATTTGTGACAGTAGTTTTTGTTGTTGGTATGAGTAGCTTTAAGTGTTGATGAGTGTAGTTTTTGTTGCTGGTGACAGTAACTTTTGTTGCTGATGATCGTAGTTTTTATGACCTGGCCGAAAAACTCATCAGAGTAGCTTTTGTTGCTGGTGACAGTAATTTTCGTTGTTTGTAGAAGCAGCTTTTAGTGTTGGTGATAGTAGTTTTTGTAACCTCACAGAATGCCGTTGGAAATTTCATCAGAATAGCTTTTGTTGGTGGTTACAGTAGTTTTTCTGACCTCGCGGGAGGTTGCTGTAAATCTCACAAGAGTAGTTTTTGTTGCTAGCAACAGTAGCTTTTGTGGTCACTGGAGTTCACTGGAAGTTGGCCGGAGATCCGCCAGAGTTGACCGGATGCCTTGCCGGAGAAGAGAGAGAGAATGATTGTTGACTTTTTACTTTAATGGCATTTCTGTAAATATGTTGGTTTTTATATCTAAAATATAACACATTTTTTAATCTAGTGGTTTTATGAGAGAAAAAACTAGTTAGTGACTTTATGATTAAAAAAACATTCAAATATGCATTTATATGTAATTAACCCTTATAAATATCGTCTAACATTCCCTCACGGTTTTAATAAATTTATGTTAATTTGAGAGGAAAAAAAAATGTCTCCACACCATATATATTTGTCCGTTTTTTCAATCCTATACATGTGAAGAACATAAATCGAGTGAAATCACACACAATTTTTTTGTTTTTTTGTTTTCATTAAGGATAAATTCCTTTTTATGGTAACTTAATTAGACACTCTTGAGATTGCAAAGAAACGATTTTCGTACATTGTTTGATCTAATACATGACACCATGAGACTTTATAGGGTGCTTCTATCAAGGTGCAGGTAGGCTATGCTTTCACATACATGTCTATTTTATTGAACTTTCTAAGTAACTCAGCTCGCTACGTTCTTTATACGAGTTAAAACTTAAAAAACAAAGAATTTCACTACCTTAAAACCGGTAACAGTTCATTGGGGCTTAGACTACCCGCTTTCTTGTCATCAGGTCCACCGACTTCCTTGACCTTCCGGCAGTGGGGAGGGGTCACCCCCATTGTGATTAAGCAACATTCAACATTTTAAGGAGGGACTCACCTTCAGCTGAAGGACAAAGAGTTTGTTATAGGGTCCAGTATATATTATGATGCAACAAAACAGACTGCGCCAAGTGGGAAAAAAATGTGATCGTAAGTATCACAAGTCACGAATCATGATATTTTGTGAAGCACATGAAGAGAGCCTCAGCCTTTGGTGTTTGAATGAGCAGTTGGGTGGTGTATATGACCATATTGTTCAGCTTCATGTCCACTAATGGAGGATGGAAAATGAGTTGGCTGTGAGCTCAGTCAGGTTGTTCTAATTGTATATCACAACCAAAACTTCCAAAGACTCTTCTGATCTAACAACAAGGGAAATAGATAATAAGGTTTATTTGGCATTTTGGGTTTCTCCAAAGGTCTACGTAACTGAGCAAAATAATCAAATAAGTAAAGGGGCTTTCTAAAGTTCTAAGTATTCCAAACAATTTTTTTTTTCCATTACCTTTAATTATGTCTAATTAAACCAACTGATTTTCCCAAAATACCCTAGAATTAACAAAACCCCAAATTTTTATGCTCATTCATTCCCATCATGCCTGACCCAGGTCTTAATTCATATTTCAATCCTTTTATGAAAGCTGCTGGTCATGAATCAGAGAAAGTTAGGCAAAACACACACGTTTTCAAAACTCGTTCTCTTTCTCAATGATTCATGAAATAAAAGAATAAATATACAAGCTAAATATGGAAGAATTGCTCTGTTTGATCTATGGCACTATATTGTACATATTAGGTAGCTAGGTTTTATTCTTCTAATAGTTTAATTTTCGCAGCTTCCATTCAATCAACAAATTAAAGAATGGAAAAAATGGGGACCTCTCTAGTTTTGAGTCTTCTAGTGGCAGTAATCGCTTTCGCTTCATAAACGTCGGCAAACTACCCTTACTCCTCTCCTCCACCACCTGCTTCTCCTCATTACCACTACAAGTCACCGCCACCAAAAGCGCCGTAAGTGCACTACGCACCATCCCATCGGTGAGTAGAAATGAATATTGAATAGCTGAAATTGACGAGTAGAAAGACGTGTTCGATAAGAGGTTTTTCTTTGCTGGGTGTATCTTATGAGGGTAATTTAGGAACAATTGATGAGTTTATTTATATATAAGGAAAGATAATTAAAAATAAATATTTTGCTGAGTATACTTAGAAATTTACTGGATACATTTAAAAAGACCCATAAGTAAACTGGGATGTCAGTTCAATATTAACCACCAACTGAAGTACAAGATTTGTAACTGGGTTTAGCCCACATAAGTAATCTTATGCTAATCAAGCAAAAAAAAAAAAAAAAAAAAAAACCATTAAGCTATTATCAAAATGATTACCTAACAATCACGATAACCCGAAACATAAATTTTATATTGGCATATATCTTGCCAAATAAATCACTCAACCTCACCTGTGATATTGTACAAGAAATGGTATATGTTCTGAGCTCGAGATATTCTGTACTAGCCCTAACCCCTAAGCCAAACCTTGAGGCTTAGTAATTTGGATCTGTTCACCGAAGCGATGAGAGAAGAGGAAAAAAAAAGAACAGAAATGGTCCAAATAGAGGCTTGATTATCGAGCTGACAATTTGTGGGCTAAGGGCATAATCAACCCCTAAAAGAAGTTCCTTTGCTTAAAAAAAAAAAAAAAAGTAAAAGAAGTGACAAACAAGAATATGAAGCAAGATGCTCAAAGACGAAGGACGATCCTGCTTACAATCTCTTCTCCAGGATAAGAACAGTACACTAGAACAGGGGAAGACCTCAGAGAGTTGGGTCACAACCCTCCAAGAACCATGGTATTGACATAATGAGCACAATGATTAGTTACACGATGAATATTATCAGAACATTCAACATTTTTGGTTATCAGAAGCATCTTCTACTCAAATGTCGTTTGTTTTCTCCCTTCTACACTCTAAATGTTAAATGCCTTTACATCTCATCAACAAGGCAATAGAGAGGCATAAAGAGGCAGAAGCAACATAAGTTGATTCTCAATAAGAGACCATCTAAACCTTAAGCCTACACTACGCTGTGAACCTGAATAGTAAGAACTGGTCAAAATGACTACTAACAACTAGTGGAAACTCCATGTACACATAATGCATCTCCCCATACAGTTCAACATCCACAGCTTAGACCTTATCAACCACACCTCCCAAGTTTGTGCTGAAAAAGGCAGCTCATGGGGCTAAACACCTGCTCCATTGAAACTACAGCAACTAGAATAGCATGTATCAGGAAAATTCAAGAAGAAAATGAAAGAGATGGCATGTTATGATGAACTCATGAACAGGACTTATTACTGACCATTTGGTGTAGCAGTGGCAAAAGTATGCAAGTGTCAAAGTCTGGAAAGCCTGTGATGTAAACATCATAGTGGGCCACAAATCGTTCCCCAAGTCACCTCTAGGCATCAAAACCTGTGCCAAAGAAGAAATGCAGACATAAACTTTTAGACCAGAGTATATGAGTCAGTCATTTCTACATATGAATTAGCATCAGAATAAGATCAGAGTCGAAAAGAGCCATCTGTGAAAAAATTATATCAATTTGTGGGTCAGATAGGAGAGGAACACTTCCAACCAAGCTAAGTTACTACAAAGCAGATTGAAACGAGTTAACCTGGTCAATTACAATAATCCTTAAAACCTAGAAATAAAATTCTATTGATAGTAATGAGATAAGTAGGTTTAGAAATTCTTAACAGATAGGATTGTTCACCCCCTCTAGCTTAATTTCTCTTGAAACTCAGGACAACCAAACAAAAGAAAGACAAAACACTGTCTGAGAGTGCATGTTTGAGTGTGAATACATGTGAAACTGAGAGTCAATGCAAGTTCCAGAATTTACTTAAGACAAGCATACTGAAAAGGGTGCTCATACTGCTAATATAGGCAAACATAGTATCAAACATCAATTTTAAGTAGTGGTAAGCTGGCATGTCAAACCTGGAGGACACAATTTGCAATAATGATGAAAGGTGCAATTCCAAGTGAAACAACATTATACGCCTTGTATGGTTCCCACAATCTGAAAAAAGTTAGATTAGATAAAGGAAGAAGGGTGAGAAGAAAAATGAATAAAGACTACTTATTAACAGATAATTGCCAAATATTTTCTTGCTGAACAAAATCTCTTCAGATGAGAACCAAGAATAAGATAAGCATTCAAGTACCAAAAAATAAGATCATTCGGGTGTTTGAGCCCTACCTTTGTATTATGTATAATCCATAGGTGAGGTAATGCTGACACAGCTTTAAGATAAACATAGAAAGCCCACAAAATTCTGTTCAAAATGAAGTGCTCTGTGGAGAGGGGAATGGCTACAGAGAGCAGAAGACATGGTACCACCTCGATTAAGGTAAGAAATCAACAGAACAATCAATAAGGGAACCAAAAAAAGGAAAATTCATCTCCACAATTATAAAACTATAGTGTGGACTATCATTACTTAATGGAATGCGTGATCTTTACAAAATTTTACAAGAGTTCAGAAACTTGCAATATGTAGAGCAGAGACAGTGCTGAGATAGATTGGTCACTTTGATGGATTCAAACTCAGGAAACAATGCGTTTTGAAAATGCCTTTCAACACATTTTTGCACCACAAATATGGAAGCTAGGAACAAATCTACCATACATTATGGAGCCAGAACAGTTAAAATTCATTTCAAGGACTCATAAAACAAAACTAAGAAACAATAACCTTTCCTAGTTAAGCAAGAACTTTTCCAAGAAATAACTAGATAATCAAAACTTCCAACATTAAAGGGTAACATCCCAGTGATATTCTCAATGGCCGGGACCGGAAGATCATACACCAATTTTCGCAGACTCAAACAAAAAATCAGCTTAGTAAACCATTGGATTGGGAAAAAAGGACTAACCAAGAGGCAGATTGGGAAGTTGTCTTTGCCCTCCATATAGCTGGACCTGACTTTGAACCGAATCATATAGATAATCCACAGCGTTGCCATCAGAATAGGCACCTCATGTAAGAACAGGCCCCACCACTCATCTGTCATGAACACACTGCAATACACCTTGATTCCCAGATACAGAGCCGTGAGTTCCAGTTACTTGAGTGAGAGTCCTGCAAATAGTGAAAATTTCAGAGGGGGAAAAAAAAAACCCAAAATTTAGTAAGATAATTACTAAACCCTAATATTGAAAAGGATTTGATTACCAGCACAAGTCCTCTGCTTCCAGAACTTGGCGAAAAGGACTATAATTCCGCCGGCTCGATAAGACTCGGGAAGGACAAAGAGGTCGACGGGTTCGCCGGTGATGATTCTTATCCACAGACCCGTCATGAATAGACACACCACCGCTACGATTACCAGAAACGCTAGACAGAGCAGAAGCGCAATCAGGCATCCCAACATCTTTGCCACCTCAAATGCGGTGGTCATCAGCGCCGGTAGCCGGGCCCGGGGATCCGCCGCGTTGACAAGTGGTTCCTCCACCGGTCAATTTTTGGGGTGATCGGAGAGGGTTAGGATTTAGGGTTTTTGGGTGTGACACGATATTGTGACCAGAACCCTCCTTGAGCGGGAGCTGGGGATTCTACTTTCTTTTTGGCGGGAAGAGGTGATGTGACGACTCGTCGTTCGTAGGTCGTGGTTACAAAATAGGGTTTAGGGTTCAGGCTGTCAGGATGACCCTTCTAAGTAAATGAAAAATATTCTTTCCAGGTTGCTAAGATGAGCAACTATTTGAGTCACATTATTACACTCACAAGATTGAAAGAAAACCTGCAGGACATGTAGTTGCAAAAGAGGTCTAATTTCCGTAGAAATTTCACCCTCAGCTGGAAAGCAAGGTTTACTTGTATTGAGCTTCATAACTTCCAAGCAGTCAGATTCCACAACGAGAGGGAAAAAAAAAACCCATCTAAAGCCAACCCAAGACCCATTTTTTGATAGCAAGAATTGAAGTTTGTCACAAGCTCCTTTGGTTATCAAACTCAGACGTCAGAAGGCCTTCATAATTTCAAATCACCGCATCCACACCTGTCAATAGAAGACCATGCAACTTCGATATTGCCGATCAAAATTCGACTATTGTATAACTTTTGGGGAGGAGGAGGAGGCCAGCACATAAAGGTTGTCGTAGTATAAATGTATAAATATTATGTATGTCTATATCATGTAAACAAATACGTAAAGTATTTGGATAGGTATTTGAGTGTATAATCATAGGTACTTGAGTGTATAATCATAGGTACTTGAGTGTATGAAGACTTATGTAACATGCTTTACCAAAGGGCAACAAGCATGGCAGAAAATCATCATCAAGATGGTTATCATTTTGATTTTCTCTTTGAGCTTTCACACTTCAAATGTATTCCTATAAATACCCCTTTGTATGAGATGAATAAACTCACTTGAAATCTCCATTCTCTCTGAAATATTACTCTCTCTTTCTGTGTGTCAATTCCTCTTGTTCTTAAACACGTTATCAGCACGAAGTTGCTCTAGAATTAGAATCGAAAATTGACGAAAGAAGAATTCATCATCGATCGAAGTCATTTTTCCAAACCTACAAAAAATCCCCAAACCCTAGCTCATATCAAAGCCCTTGATTCCAGAAACCCGGAACCTGTCTCAGAATCGCCGGAACCGGCCGGAAACAGCCTGAACCGGCCTCCGGAAGCAGAAAACCCGAACCGGACCGCTGCCGAGGTGCTGCCGAGAGCTGCGCAGCAGCTGCCGAGAAGCTGCCGACACATCTGTCGACAGATTTGCGGGGCGATTTTCCGACAACTTTTCCGGTGACTTTTCGACACTTTTCCAGCGACTTTTTGGACGATTTTTCTCGACTTTTTCCAACGATCCTTCCGATCACCTCCGATAATTTTTCCAGTCAAAATTTCCGGCAACACTATTTCAAGGTATTCTTTACTAAAAGTTCCCGTTTTTTGAGTTTTTATTTATTTTCTCTCCTTTTTCCTTTTTCTCGAGAACTTACAATCAAAAGCGGAATTATAGAAATTCACGCCAAACGAACTAAGAGAGTTCGTAATCAATGAACTAAGAGTGTTCACAATGATTCTTAGAAATTGATTTCTTGGTAGCATAGCTCGGAAATCTTATTATTTTTCGTGGAAGTTTTAACTCCGAAACTAATATTTTCTTCTTATCTTCAAGGATGTTGAATGAACCTAGACTCGATTTTCAAATCCTTGACTCAACAGGTTCAGATTACCATAGCTGGAAAACCGACGTTGAGAACCATCTCACATCGAAGGGGATATTGCCCATCATCCATGCACCAGACCCGGCCCTTGTGTTCCCTTAAACACCCAAGAGGCATGCACAAACAATCATCTTGATGCGACGTCATATGGACAAAGCACTCAGACTAGAGTATATGTCCATCAAAGATGCAAAGGATTTATGGGAGACGCTACAAGAGCGCTTTAACAATATCCAAGATTCTCTTCTCCCTGACTTGAAGGTTTAATGGAACGATGTACGCTTCTCAGACTTCAAGTCTATTGCTGAGTACAATTCAGAAGCTCTTCATCTCAAGTCCATGTTGAGGTTCTGTCAAAAACCCCTCACGATAAATAGTCAATTTCTGTTTTAATGTTACTATTTACGGTTTTACAATTTACCTTCGGTTTGAGATTTACGAAGATCAGACCATCGGTTTTACTCCAAATTTTAATATGATGTTCATATGACTGTCCCGATGACTTTGTGTGGTCACGGGCGAAGATCCGACTTTTGGATCATCGTATAATTATAAAATAGTGATTCGGGAGGCTATTAACGAAGATCCGTCCATCGGATTTTCGTATAATTTTGATAGGATGTTTCCATGGGCAATCCGTGAGGATCTAACCGTTGGATTATCTTTATTTTAGAATCCGACCGTTGGATTATCTTTATTTTAGAAATCCGACCGTTGGATCATCAATTAGGTTTATTTCATGCTTCGTTGCTAAGTAAAGACCGTACTTGATTAGGTACTTGACGGCTTGAGTTGACGAGCATTGGATTTTTGTGAGTTATATATATATAGAAGACGCAGCAGGAGTTCGAGGTGAGTAAATCTCACGCGGTTCATATTACGAACCGAGTATTTTAATTTATTTATTTTTGGTAATTGTGTGGAAAATATTTGTGGATTAAATATTTGTTTTAAAATTTCATGGACTTGAATTACCACGGTCCATAGGTAAGAAAAATGAATTTTAACTATACAAATGAATTTCATAATTTTCTTGTATGAACTATAGATGGTATTAGTGATCATTCCTGAGTGGATGATTACGTATATATATATTTACGTGGAAAATATATATTGATGAGTGGATTGTTTGATTTATCATATGATTGAGTTGAATTGTTGCGTTGATTTCATTACAATTGTGTAATTCTATAGTAATATGATATATCTTGGATTTGGTTGATTTCAGTATGTGATGTTATATGTTGGGTTTATTTATGGGATTAGGGTTAACGTAATGACCGGTGTGCGTAATCGGACGCTCTAATCCTAGTGTGGATGATGGGATACGATTGGTGGAGTATGTGGAATTATTGGACGTTCTAAATATGTATATAGGTATACATATTGATGAAATACAATAATTGATTAATATGTCGGATGCCATAACCTAGGCCAGGTGACGGGCTACGATTCAGTTAGAGCTCTAGTCTGTCAAGTACCGTATTTGTTATAAATACGATGAAGAGAGTCGTGGGGAAAGTAGTGATTGGAGTTGACTATATATATTGAATTGGTGTTGATTGAGATTGTTATTATTCGTATATGTGGAAATAATTGAGTGTTGCTGTATGTGGGAATAAATGAGTTTAAATTAAGTAACAGTTCCTTCTTTTACTCATACAAGCTTTCATAAGCTTACCGGGTTTTGTGTTGTTGCAATCCCGGTACACTATTCAATGGTGTAGCGGATATTCCTGCAGGTCAGGATAACCAGGGAGGTGACCGAGCTGCTTAGGTGTTATAGCAGTTTTGTTATTTATTTAGTTGTGAGGTGTGTGTATATGCTCATTTAGAGCTTTCCATTACTTTTGAATTTGTGTTGTAATAATTAACCGAGACTAAGTCGGTTTGATTTTAATTCGTGTGGTGAGTGTGTTAAGAAAAGAAAAAAAATTTCATGTTTCGGATTTTGAATTGTTATTCATAAAATTCGGGGCGTTACACTCTTCTTCTATGAGGGGTTTTTGACAGAACCTCAACATGGCTTTGAGGCGAAGAGCTTCTGAATTATATTTAGCAACAGACTTGAAGTAGGAGAAGCGTACATCGTTTCACTGAACCTTCAAGTCAGGGAGGAGAGAATCTTGGATATTGTTAAAGCGCACTTCTAGCGCCCCCCATAGTTCCTTTGCATCTTTGATGGACATGTACTCTAATCTGAATGCTTTGTCCATATAGCGTCTCATTAAGATGATTGCTTGTGCATGTTTTATGGGTGTTCGTGGAAACACAAAGTCCACGTTTGGTGCATGGATGATTGGCAATATCCCTTTCGATGTAAGATGGTTCTCAACGTCGGTTTTCCAGCTATGATAATCCGAACCTGTTGAGTCAAGGATTTGAAAATCGAGTCTAGGTTCATTCGACATCCTTGAAATAGTGTTGCCGAAAAATTTGGCAGGAAAAAGTTGTTGGAGGTGATCGGAAGGATCACTGGAAAAAATCGAAAAAATCGTCCGAAAATTCACCGGAAAAGGAAACTTGCCCTGCAGATCTGTCGGCAGCTTCTCGACAGCAGCTCGGCAGCTACTCGGCAGTTGTCTCGGCAGCTGCTCGGCAGATGCTCTCCGCAGATCTCGGCAGGTGCTGTCGACAAGTCTCGACAGCTCTCGGCAAGTGCTGTCAACAGGTCTCGGCATGGCTTCTCGGCAGCTCTTGGCAGGTACTCGGCAGCGGTCCGGTAGGTGCTCAAAACTTCCGGCAGCCGGTTTTGGGCTTCTGGAATCAAGTGCTTTGATATGAGCTAGGGTTTGAGGGTTTTTTGTAGGTTTGGAAAAATGACTACTCGGCAGGTGCTCGGCTGTTGCTCGGCAGGTGCTCGGCAAGTCTCGGCAGGTGCTCTCGGTAGATGTTGGTAGGTGCTGTCGACAGGTCTCGGCAGCTCTCGGCAGGTGCTATCTACAGGTCTCGGCAAGTGCTGCCAACAGGTCTCGGCAGCTCTTAGCAGGGCTTCTCGGCAGCTGCTGTGAAGCTGCTCGACAACTCTCGGCAGGTACTCGACAGGACTCGGCAGCGGTCCGGTAGGTGCTTAAAACTTCCGGCAGCCGGTTCAGGCCATTTTCTGGCCGGTTCTGGCGGTTCTGAGGCCGGTTCTGGGCTTCTGGAATCAAGGACTTTGATATGAGCTAGGGTTTGGGGGTTTTTTCTAGGTTTGGAAAAATGATTTCGATTGATGATGAACTCTACTCTTGTCAATTTTTTATTCTAATTCTAGAGCAACTTCGTGCTGATAATGTGTTTAAGGACAAGCTAAATTAACAGAGAGAGAGTAATGTTGTAGAAAGAAGGGAGATTCAAGTGTGTTTATTCATCTCATATAAGAGGGTATTTATAAGAATACATTGTAGTGTGAATGCTTAAAGAGAAAACCAAAATGATAACAATCTCAATAATGAAATCTGCCATGGTTGTTGCCCCTTGGTAAAATATGTCACACAAGTCTTCATACACTTAAGTACCTATCTATACACTTAAGTATTTGTTACATGATATAGACATTTATAGTATAATACATTTATACTACAATATTACCAAAGTTGTTGATGGTGGGTTTAAACAGGGTTGCAAAGTTTATGAAAAGCTACAGTGCCGGCAAGATTGCCAAACCATTCAAACTTATCCCTGCAATGCAACAATGGGAGGATGCCCTTTATTTGACTGAGCCTGATAATTGGTCACCAACTGCTATGTATGAAGCTACAAGAATTCTTGTTTCTAATTTGACTCCGCAAAAAGCAGAACGTTTCTACAAGCATGTCTTGCTCCCACACAAGACATTCGGAATAAGAAGAAGAAGAAGCCCTTGCATTTTTCCCTGTATCAATCTCTAAAGAAGTCCGTCCACAAGCGTGCTGCTTTTTTTAAGGGAATACTGTTGCCTTTGTGTGAGGTATTCCATTCTTGAAATACGTGATGCTTGTCTACTTAAATTCAATTCCCTTAAGGTTAAGTGCGATGCTTGTTTGCTTGACACTCACTCATAAATTTCCTTTTCTTCATGATATGCTGAAGCTAAGTACTTTAGTTTGTCTTCTATTTCTTATTAACGCAATCCACCCAATGAATGGATGGTGGATTGATGCTGAATTTTTCTTTGGCTGATCCATTGGTATTATTACAACCCAAGTTTGTAAAATGTGATATATATTCTTCAAAATTTTATAACTTCAAATGGGATGTAGGGAACTGCTAATGTTATTCTATTTTTCACTTTTTGCATGCTCTTGGCAACTCTAATCCACTGCGTCCCCCCCTGCTCTTTTATTAACAGTCAAGGACATGCACTCTAAAAGAAGCTTCCGTTGTTGGGAGCATCATACAAAAGGTTCGAATTTCTGCAAGTCATGCAGGGTATGTTAGCTTCCCCACTCAGATTGTTATTGATTACTAGATAGAGCTTTTGAGATTACGAGTTTGTTCTGGAATTTGAATAGCAGGTAACAAAACTTGCTAGTTGAAGCGTTTTATTTTCCAAATGTGTTTGATAGAAGTGTAAGGATACCAAAGTAGTAAATTCTCAACCTTGGATACTTTTAGGAGCAGACCCAGAGTTCTATGAAGATAATTAGTTTAATTTAGGAAATGTTCTTAGAAGTGGATATCTTCTCCACTGTTATGTACTATTTGAGCTTTGTTGCTAATAAAAGTTTCTTTGTTCTTCAATAAGGAAGACAGTTAACGGTGGTCCGTTGAATTTCTGTTCTGTACCAAAATCAAATAAACATTACTGTCTGTAAGGAGTCGCACCAATTACATCACCAAATCCGAATCAACCAAATGATCCTTTTCCCCCTCCATCATTCATTCTGAGAAGAGAGAGAAAAATAAAAATCTCATTCAGCTTTCAAGTCCTTTTGCCACACGTATAGGGATCCAAAGGAGGAATATAGTAAACTTTATGTGTTAACCTCCCCTCTGTGGTTCCCGAAAACTAATTGCCTTATTCTCTTTCAATTGGGTTTGTGTTTAAGGACAAACGTAAATTAATAGAGAGAGGGAGAGAATTTATGTGCAAAGAGTAGAGAGTAATATGTGTTTATTTTTCTCACAAAAGAGGGTATTTGTAGGAATACACTGTAGTGTGAATGCTCAAAGAGAAAACCAATTTAGTAACCATTTTCATCATGGCTGCAGCTCCACATGGTTGTCTTCAATGATGATAATTGCCATGCTTGTTGCTTCTTGACATAAAGCATGTCACACAAGTCTTTATACCTACATTATACACTCAAGTACTATATCTATACACTCAAGTACCTATTACATGATATAGACATTTATACTACAACATTCCCCCTTGGATATTTCATGTCAATAGTATTGTCTAGGTCGTGCGCTTCTAGGTTGTCTCGTTAAAAACCCTACCAGGTAATAAAAACCCTGTGGGTAAAAACAATCTTGGTCGAAGGAGAAAAAGAGCACAACGCGCGTTGAGTGTGGAGTATGTTTCTAAATACTCCCCCTGATTTTGACTCCCCATTGTGTCGCCCAAACGTGGTGCTTCTCTCGTTGCCTCATTAAAAAATCTTGCCGAGTAACAAAAACTCAGTGGGACAAAAATAACCTCGAACGAAAGGGAAAAAAAGCACAACACACCCTTCACGTTTCGAGACCATATATGTAGACATCTCCCCCCTGATTGATCCTTTGAGGAGAGTATTGTTATTGCATTATGCTTGGTGTTGTAGCTTTTGATGTAGCCTTACTTCATTTGTTCAAAACAAGCAACATTATCCTAAATGCTTGTAGGCTCATCTGTGGTAGACTTCAAACCACAATTGTTTGAACATGAGTAACTATGGATCCAATTCATATATATTCACGAACCACTTCGTGAAAAGTAATAATCTCTGCATTGTTCGAAGATATGGCGACTAAGGTATATTATGTAGACCTCCAAGATATCGCGGTCTTAACCAGTTTGGGAAGACCTTTGTATAGGTCAAAGAGATACCCAACATTAGCAAAACCTTCCAAAAACACTTATGTCGTTTTGGGGTGGGGATAGAAAACGTATGCCAACGTTGGCGGCGTTTCTGGTGTGTGATGGGTCCGAATCCATCATCTCTCTGTAGGGATAGAACAAGCCCATATAGATCGTACATCTCAAGTATCGAAAGATATCTTTTACACCAATATAATGGCGTTGCGTTGGCCCAGAGCTATACCTTAGCTAACAAGTTCATAGAAAAATGAGATGATCAGTCTTGTGCATTGAGCTAAGTACAATAATGCGCCTATTGTACTTGAGTAAGGCACTTCTACCTCTAGCACATCTTCGTCCTCATCATTCAGACGAAGAGGATCATTTTCAGGATCAAGACTACGGACGATCATATCAAAATGCCTAAGCATCTATCAACACGGTGCTCAAGTTCCAAACCGAGGCATAATTGTGTTCTCTCAAAACCCTTCATCTCAAACTCAGATTTCAAGTGTTCAGCGGTTTCCCTTAATTCTTTTAAGGGCTTCTAATGAAGATCATATCCAACATGAACTGCGATAGAATCCGAAACTTGTTATGGAAACGCGCGGGCATATCCCTTCCTAATCAAGTAGTCACTTTAGTGAACGTTTCAACTTTATTGTAAACGCGCTCCGTGGTCTAGAACCACTTGACTTGGATAAATAAAGTTCACCGTGAACTTTCATGTATATTCTGTATCTAGATCCCCATAGGTGCCTGAATTATGGGCAATATCCATTTTGATGTGAGATGGTTCTCAACGTCGGTTTTCCAGCTATGGTAATCCGAGCCTGTTGAGTTAAGGATTTGAAAGTCGAGTCTAGGTTCATTCGACATCCTGAAGATAAGAAGAAAAGATATATTAGTTTCAGAGTTAAAACTTTTATGAAAACTAAAATAATAAGATTTCCGAGCTATACTACCAAGAAATTTCCAAGAATACTTAGATTAGACCGAAACAATGATGTTTAATATTGTCATAAATTGATGCTTGCGGACGCTCTTAGTCCGAATATTATGAACACTCTTAGTTCATTTAGCGTGAATTCATATAATTCCGCTTTTTGATTGCAAGTCCCCAAAAAGAAGAGAAATGAATAAAAACTCAAAAACGGGAGCTTTAATCTTTAAAACTTATTTGTTGAAATTCGAAGCAAATTCTCTTCTGAACAGATCCCATTTCAAATGGTTTACATGTCTCAAAATGGCTCCAACAAGGCTAAAATTTGGAGATCAGATAGAAGAGATAGAGATGAACAACTTCGATGAAGAAAATATTTTGATTAGAGGTCCTGAAAAAGACGTTTCTCGGCATGCAAGCAGGCTGATCTGCACAGAAACGAGCGTGCTGAATAATTCCCACTTCGAATGGTATACAAGTCTCAAAACGACGCCAACAGGGCTAAAATTTGGAGGTCAGATAGAAGAGACAGAAACGAACAACTTTGATGAAGAAAGGATTTGGATTAGAGATCACAAACAAGACGTTTCGGGGCGTGCAAGAAGGCTAATCCACACAGGAACGAGCGTGTTGAACAGCTTTGAATGATGAACTTCCTCTTCTCTTGTCGATTTGCAATTCGAATCCTAGAGCAATATCATGCTGATAACGTGTTTAAGGACAAACGTAAATTAAGAGAGAGAGAGAGAATTTAGATGCAAAGAGTGGAGAGTAATGTGTGTTTATTCTTCTTACAAAAGAGGGTGTTTATAGAAATATATTGTAGTGTGAATGCTCAAAGAGAAAACCAATTTGGTAACCATTTTCATCATGGCTGCAACTCCACATGGTTGTCTTCAATGATGATAATTGCCATGCTTGTTGTCTCTTGGCATAAAGCATGTCACACAAGTCTTTATACCTACATTATACACTCAAGTACTATATCTATACACTCAAGTACTTATTACATGATGTAGACATTTATACTATAATACATTTATACTACAACAGTTTATATGTATTACACTTCTCTTTGTTTGGTATTCAAAAAGTTTTCTTCTTTGCGTATGCTTATGGAAGTTACCATATTTTATGTAATTCCTTGTGAGCATCTAGGAGGTCTCTGATAAATTCTTCTAATGTATTTGCAGTGCTACAATAATGATGCTAGCAGAGATGGAATATAACAGCGCAAGAAGGTATCAACTCTATGAGACTATGACATTTAGCATTTTCAACATATTAGTTTGAAAGACTTGAGTAGATTTAGTATTGTCAAGATGTGTACTTGAGCATATAGGATTTTGATTTGGGATATTTATTGATTTGTTAGAGATATAAGAACCACAAAATTTATGCTTTTGCATATGGAGGAGAGGTGAGGTTTCCTGATGCCAAAGAAAGTATTGACGATCTCATTCACTAAACTTCCTTAGTTTCTTTATGGGCAAAATATAGATTATTACCCTGTAGTTTGGGTCCAAAATCAATTCAGTCCATGAACTTCTAATTTCATCAAAAACACCCCTACACTTTCAATTTTGATATAATAGGTCAAATTTGTTAGTTTTCCGACAATTGAGTTATTTAATTTGTTAACATGGCTCATATATGGCCTATGTTTTATGATGTGGTGTCTGCATGTCACCTCTAGTCAATTTAAGGGTGAGTTCTACTATGAAAAATAAATAGTTTTTCAACAAATAATCCAATTATAACTTGAACTCATAACAGAATATTAACGAATTGGACCTATTAAATCAAAACTGAAAGTGTAGAGGTGGTTTTGATGAAATTAGAAGTTCAGGAACTGAATTGATTTTGGACCTAAACCACAGGGTAGTAACCAGTATTTAGCCATTTCTTTATATACAATAATATTGTAAATATTGATTTGTATCCTTATGTGACATCTGTCCAGAATATGAATTCTATTAAGACTTTTATTATGTTATCATGAAAGGAACTTGACACTTGGTTTTGTACATTGTTGCAGTTATTTTATAAAGCTTCTTTTGGAGAAACAGTATGCTTTGCCAAATCCTATAATTGAGGCTCTTGTTGCACCAAGAGTAATGCCTGTGATATGGCACCAGTCTCTTCTTGCATTTGTGCAAAGGTAGGTTATAACCGTTATAACTTTGAGGTTTTTCTTTGCCTAAATTATTAATGAGCAGCAATTTTCTTCCAATTTTGAGTCATATTTAAGAGTTCATGATTTGTGGTTGTTGTTGTTTTTTCTTTTTCTTTCCAAATTACAGTTGGCGTGCATAATCCCTTGCAGGTACAAAAATGATATAACAAAGGACGACAAAGATAAGCTTAGGAATCTTCTTGAAGCACAAAACCACAGTGAGGTAAGAGTATATCTTCTCTAGAAGAGCTTCAATTCCATAATCTGTGGCATAATGTAATTTAGGTGATTCAATCTTAGATAACTCCTGAAATAAGAAGGGAGCTATTTCATAGCTGCAATCATGGTGAGAAGGAGCATGATCGTGTGTCAAGTGATATCCTTTTGTTATTCTTGGTTTTCTGTTATAATTAAATATTTTTAGCGATTTGAATTATAGAATATATATTATCACTGAATTCAAGAAGAAAATAATTTACCAAAAAAATAAGAAAGAAGGAACAAATGTGTATATATATCTGCCGTCAACGTTGTCAATATTTCTGTCCAAAAGCAAATATCTATGCGCAACTGATCACATTTTAGGGTTCAAATTGTCAAGCCATGTCTAAATTTTCTATTTTCAGCACTGAAACTCTAAATTGGTCATTAGCGGGCAAATGTTCTTAGACATGATGTGACCATTTTAACCCCAAAATGGCAAGTACATTGATGCCTTACGCATTCATTTTGGACAGAAATATTGCCAGAGTAGATAGCGTACATGTGCATATTGGCACAACATTGAAGTCCAAGATTCATATCGATCTACAGAATAATTTGGATAAAAAATTGGTACAAGTTGTGTTCCCCTTGACTTTACATACATTCTCTGATGTCAGCGTTCAATAAACCTATCGATGAAGACATGTTTAATATTCCAGAGGTGCCTATGGAGGATGACTAATAGGTACGCTTTGTTTTGTGGCAATGTTGTTCTTTTCCTCTTAATTTGTTCTCTTCTGTTTTACTAACAAGGGATTACTTTGCCAATCCACGGTTGTATTGCAGGTGGGTCTGGCCAAAGAAATAATGCACAAGTACATGCTTGGGAGGAAATGCAATTCTGTTCTTTCATTGGAATGGCATTACTGTAGCCGCCTGGTATCAGGCAGTCAATGTGGTTACTTTTGTACCAGTAGTTTAGTGTCATGTTTTGGGTTGGGGTATGACACAATGAATCCTCAAACCCAGAAATGATTGTTCCTTAGCCCTCTTGCAGAGTTGAGGCTTCTACTTTTTGGGTTGGGGTATGAGTATGACACAATGAACCCTCAAATCCAAAATGAGTTTTCCTTAGCCCCTTAGTAGAGTTAAGGCTTCTACTCTTTTGGCGGGAAGAGATGATTGGACAAGTCTTTTGTACCCCAACTTGTTAATTTATTTTCTGGAGTGAAGTTTATCAAACTATTGTTTTCTTTTTAGAAAATTTTCCTTTCAGCCTACCTGCTTTAAGGATGCTTTCTCAAAGACTTGACTTTAATCGGTCATGATGTTTTTCTTTGGCCAAATGTTTTGCCATGGAGGTTCCTTAGCCCTCTTGCAGAGTTGAAGCTTCTACTTTTTGGGTTGGGGTATGAGTATGACACAATGAACCCTCAAATCCAAAATGAGTTTTCCTTAGCCCCTTAGTAGAGTTAAGGCTTCTACTCTTTTGGCGGGAAGAGATGATTGGACAAGTCTTTTGTACCCCAACTTGTTAATTTATTTTCTGGAGTGAAGTTTATCAAACTATTGTTTTCTTTTTAGAAAATTTTCCTTTCAGCCTACCTGCTTTAAGGATGCTTTCTCAAAGACTTGACTTTAATCGGTCATGATGTTTTTCTTTGGCCAAATGTTTTGCCATGGAGGTTCCTATTGGTAATTGTTGCTAACTATATATATCTCGCAGATTGGCTATAGAAAGTTGCTTAGTACTCCTATTTTTGTACTTACAAAGTTTTTAATCCTTGAGTTAGTTTGGAGTTCTAGCTAGAAATTTCCCTTGAGCATTATGGATGAGGCGAACTATAGTGTGAAAATTGATTATTTGATTTACTGTGATTCCTGCTGTTTTGAAGCTTATGAAGAATTATACTCCCAGCTGATCAGGTCTCAAGATTTTCAACATTTGTATATATTCCCTATATTCCTGGGGTTTCTTGGAATGCAAGTTCCTCCGCTAGGACTCTTTAGAGTACTGTGCGTTTGATAATACATATATATTGTCTGAAGCAAGAAGTAGATGGCTTCAATAGTGGAGTTACGTACTGAGCAACCTCATATTTTCTTCTATTGGTACAGGATCGACAATTAAATGCAAATTCAATCTAAATGAGAAAAAATGATTAAATGTAAATAGTTAATGTTATTTTAATATCACCCGCACAAACCAGATACATTAGCCCACTCATATAATGCTCATCTTATCCTTAGCCACCAGGGAAACTCATGCCACAATATTACACTATACGTTTAGCTTATGAATGCACACACAATTACTTGATCACTAACAACAACACACACTGTTATTTATGAAAACCCATCAACCAAAAAGTTGAACCTTCAATCTTCATTACCTCCTACTGATCTCTCTTAAACGAGACAGTCTTTCCGGTACCACCAACATTCGATGTGCTAGCTTTGAACTTGTTCTTTGCACGATCAATAAAAGCAGAAAAATGGACGTCCTTACCACCATCAATACCCTCCTGATCAGATTCTTGTATCTTCTTTGATGACATGGTTCTGATCTTGATCTTAGCACGAGTGATATATTCAGAAAACTTATCATTAATATCCATTCCTCCTGGTTTCTTACCATCATTCTTAACTTGTACTTCCTGTGCTTTCACAGCTTTCATAGTACCATTGATATGTTGCCCCTTCCCAACTGCTCCTCCTTTTACCTGTAGTGACTCGGACTTGGTCTTGTTCTTCTCCTTCTTGCCTTCCTGAGCATGAGTAATGTGTTCAATAGCAATTACCTTCTTTTGGGCCACCTGTGCTGGTTCAGGTTCAATCTTAGCAGCAGCCTTGTGTGAGGTTGACGACTTTCCCCTATTCTCATTTGGAGCACTAGCAGGCTGCAGAATCTCCTTCTTTTCAAACTTGATGGGAACCTGAATCACTGCCGACTTGTTGGACTGTTGAGGTTTGCTTTGGATACCAATTATTTTCTTTCCGGCAGCATGATTAAGGTTTGCCAGTGGGGAACGATCTCTAGCAGTAGAGGAGATTCGGCGGATTGTTTGAAAAGCAGGATTGGCTGTAATGGCACTGAAGAGTTTCTCACACACTCCTGATGAATCTGTAGGAGTAATAGTACCATTGCCATTCTTTTCCATTGAAGTATATATGATAAAGTTTGAAACTTAATGATAGCTGAGAGCTTGAGGTGATGCATGAAATAAGGACCAGAGAAGGTATTTATATGCATTGCAATTTGTAATACCTCATGTGACTAAACTTGGGGTCTATGCAAGTAAAGAGAAAAGTACTTTGTCCATTAGTGACACATATTTGGTATGGAATCATATTCTTCATCACTTTATGTGACCTATTTTTCTACGGATATTAGAATCTAAGAAAGCAAGCTTGCACAAAGAGATTATTAAAGAAATCTTTAGCTGGTTTCCACAACTACTTTGATTGTAACAGATTGGTTTCAGAAGCAAATGAGTTTTAAGACCGAGTACTTCTAGAAATTAATGAGCATGTACATTATGTGTGGATTGGATTCGATTGGCCAATTAACGAACCAATTAACCCTTGCAATTAGAGGAATCTTTCTCTTATGGCTTGTGAAATTGTGATGCTTTCGCAACTAAAAAGCTTGCAAGAATCATACTTTTGAAGCCTGGTGAGCGGTGGAAAACCAAATCAGGGTAGAAACTTGCACCAGCTTTTGAGTGATTGAATGTGTGTCGCTCCGTTTTTCCTTGTCTTGGGTCTCGAAGTAAAATTCTCGGAAAGCGATCGAATACTTTTGAACTGGAATAGAAATTTACTCATAAAGCAGCATATAAACCACCAATGCATATAACTGTAATGTGAAACCTTGAAGTTGATATGAACATGGCTAGATTCTTCTAGTCGTGAGACATGTTCAGAATCTTATCTATTTCCTAACTATATATGCAGGTAAACTGCCGACACTCTTTTAGACTGTGGCATCAATTTTATTAACTAATCATCCAGGACTTATGCTATAGTTTTACAATACCACAATATTTGCCAACCCTATTCAAAATCCACTCCTTTTCACATCATCTTGCAAGATGCCTTGCAATCCCATCTCTTCATCCAGCACGAAATTGGCCTGCGAAAACATGAATACTGGTGAAAAAGAATTGCAGATCATAGATCTCATGTTCCCATGTATGCCTGCACAAAATAAATTAAATGTAAAAACTCAATTGTCAAGTGCCAATTTTGTTCATGCAAGTACTGGGAAAAAGGAATACCAATTGTGCATGTTTCCATTACCTTGCGCTGCAAGTTTCATCAAAATGGGTAAGTCCAGAGGATACAGGGGCCATTTTTATCTTTATTTTCAGTTGTACGCTAGTGACGAGTCATACACAAAACAAATCCTCAACCAGATTCCTTCAGCAATCAACTAAAGACAAACTTTTATTTGATCGAAAGCTAGCCATAAGTTTATTGTACTCGAATTGCCATATCCAAATCTTTTTGTGATACACAGTCCTATTTAGGTGCATTCCTGTGCTTCAGACATTAGTATCATTGATTCTATGTGCCTGACAGAGATAAGTACTTCTTGTCCATACTAAACAAAATCGATGAATGTCTCATAAAAGAACAATGAACAGAAGGTATTCTCCGTTGTTCAGCTTAAAGAAGTGTGAGCTAATCCATAGCAGCATCAGTATCTTAAAAAGGAAAAATAGAACTGGATGAGGTTTAGACATAAAGAGAGTAAAGTCCAGACAAGTACGTAGTCAACAAGATGGGAGAATAGGTTAGGATATGAAACTTCTACCTCTGGTGCTACCGGATGGTGAGAGTTGGTTCCTTTTATTCTCTAGAATTTATCTTTTGTTATGGCTTACTTTTAACAACTAGTAATTTTTTGGTAAATGAGGCTTTTACGGATGAATAATTAGTCAATAGAAGTGTACTTTATAATTTTTATAGATCGTTTTTCCCATGAAACATAAAATTGATGATCTACCACTTTTTCAGCAGTAATAGTATGCCCCTTTTTTTTATGATAGCCTTTTGGCAGAATTCTTTATCTGCGAGATGCATTCATTATTAGAATTTTGTCGATGAAGAGTTTGTTAGTAAATGTGTGTCATTTTTCATATACAAATTATGCGAACATTTCACTTCCCTTTTAAAATGAACTGAAATGAAAATATTATTACAGTTCTCTCCTTTCTCCACGAAAAAAAAACGGAAGAAATACTTGTGAAATATAACTGCCCCCCATTGCTCAAGTCATGGTCTAATTTTTCAGCTAAAGAAAAGAAAATATCATTTTCAACACATCTTTTCATAAGTATTTCCGATAGCATGACTATATTACGCAATAGATATCCAACCCATTTCCAGGGAGAGCATAACCTCATGTCCTCATATATGTTTTCGGCAACATAAACTCGTACATATTGAGGGTACATCACTCATCCTCCTTTTAGTCTGCATCAATTTACAACCATATAATACATCCATCAATCATTTACAAGTTTCATTAACTCAGAGATATCTCAATTATGAGTCCAGAAAGAACTGTGTTTCAGCGACTTTTCTGAAACAAAACGAGAGAACATATTGAAATATACTCATAAGAACAAGTCGAGGGGCCTTTGGGAGCGTTGCACCACATTTCAAAGTTGAATGCCAGTGCAAAGATTAATTAGGTAGACCTTCAGATCAACAAAAATATGACCCACTCTCTTTTTAAATCAGCCACGGCAGCTGAAAACATTTGAAGCAGAACCTTAATGGCGGAAAGTCTTAACCACCTGCTCAATTCGTCGCCGGCAGAGAGGACAATTGGTCAGGTGCAAGGAGCAGGTTGTACAACAGCACATATGACCACACCTAACAAAAAAAATTAGTCAGCTACTGCTAATTAATTTATGAAGAAATGAACTATAAAGCAGATAATTTAATAATTTATTGTATCAAAAGCCTAAAAGTCAGTTCTTACGGGACAAAAACTGCATTATACTCCTGCTCAAGGCATATCACACATAAATCGGGCATCAGACGGTCTTTCTTGGGAGCATCTGATGCATTATCATTACTTTCAATTGAACCTGGGAGAAACAGATTTAAAGCATTTTAGTAAATTTCTGAGAAAATAATCACGTAATGGGGACAATCAACAATGAACAAATTACCTTCATCATCTTCCCCAGATCTTCTAGCAGCTGCAGCAAGAACCCTGCAGCAAGAGGAATTTCATATAATTGTATAGAATTTCTTGAAAGACAGAAGAAACAATTTCAAATACACAGGAGTTGCACGAACTTGATTTTCTGTCCAAAAGCTGTACACCTCTTTGAAGCAAGAAGCCCACCTTTTTGAGTGACAACCACTATATATGTTGTCTTTCCTTTACATAAAAGTATAAGCAGGGACTTACCTTTTCTGTAATTCCCAACGCCGCTTTCTTTCCATGATGTAGTGGACCGAATGCTTAGCAATCAAATAAACACCAAACACACTCAAACCCAAAGATGCATATTTGTACAACCTGGTGAATACATCTATACCATTAGACTTCAGAGAAAGCACACACGAAAATACACGCACCACACCCACATGTACAGACCATTTTGTATCTATTCAAGAATTTAATAACCAACCTTGCCCATTTCCCCAGGTTTGCAATAAGCTGATCAATGGTTTTGGGGGAGATATAAAATGGTCCTTTATGGGGTCGTTGAATTCGAATGGTACCAATGTCATCTTTAACAGCCTGAACATAAATTGAAACAACCAGAGATATAAAACTTTGTGTAATGACAAACAAAATTAAGGGATAGGATATATTACAAGTTTACAACATGACATTTCAATGAATAAAACCTCAATCCAAGGATTTCCTATAAACAAACTGAGGTTATGAAAGTACACCCAAAATCCGTTTATAGGAGTGTGTACCATACCAAAATCCTCACAGGAACAATGGTCATTAAAGGAAAGTGGAAACCCTTAATGTGGTTGGATTGTATCATCCAATTGGTAGGATATTAAACTAAAAATGTTGGTCTGTTGTAGTTCTATATTATAAACCGGTACATATATACCATCTAAACAGTAATAGTCATTCATTAGCTTTTAGTCTATTTGCATGTATATTAAGTACTTGCAGCATAATATTGAGCAACATACCTCACCAACAACACTCAAAGAAGTACCGGTTGGTAATACCCTCTCAATTCGTTTGACTCCAAGCATCTAACAAAAGTAGTCACCATATCAGTCGACTAATTAAGTTCTGCATGAGACAAAGAATATTAACTAACCCAGACAGACCTTGAGGCCTTGAAGATAATCTAATGTTCCTCGTACAAGGGATCGCCCTGACTCTTCAAATACCTCACTTGCAACCGGTAACGAAAAGCCTGTGGCACCTCGAGCTCCCACCACATGCACGCGACCAGTCCCATCATCCTGATATAAAGAATTAGTGCACCGTCATCATATTCTGTTAGTCAACTTTCAACTCCAAGGGAACCAAAAATTACTATTCACTCAATCATGAACAGCTGAAGTATCACAAAACCACAAATAGGCAATGTCTGCAGATATTCACACGAGAGCAAGAGAGAGGGCGCAATGCAGTTATCTCACCAGATACCAGGGGACTTCTTTACTCATCGACAGCATCAAAGCAGAATCCTGTATCCATGATCCAGCATCATTGTGTTTCAGAAAATGTTGTTCTGCCTAAAAAAATATATATAAACAAGATCATCCATTACCAATTACCCAAACAACTAACCACCAAAACAAAAACAGCATAAAAAACAATGCTCTAGAGTTTAATTTCCGTACCGTTTCTTCCACAACTACACCTCTTAAACCACTGAACTCACATGTGATGGGTGTGTCCGAGCTAACTCTCCCCGAAATAGCAACCACCAATGGTAATATAGACTCAGAATCCAACAATTTAGCTGAAAATTCAAAAGAACACGAATAATCTTAATCTCTAACCCAACCAATTGGGCTATGCCCTCACTAGCAAGTCTTTCTGTTTCAAAATAAAAAGGGTACATACCCAATTCCTTCAACTGGCTGACCCGAGTGGCCGTCTTAAGAATATCAGCATCCCTGTAAAATCACAAAACAAAGCACCCAGTAAGCTAATTTGATTCCACAGTAACTTAAAATTCAAAATGGGCAATTAGAAGCTAATATGATTGTCAAGAATCGGAGGAAAAGAGACCTGCCACTGCTTCTACCAAGAAGATAGAGAGCAGCAGCACTCAAACAGCAGCTTAATCCACCCCAAGGTAGCATCTTTATTGATTAAGAACCCTAAATCCAGAGGCTTTGGCTATCTAGGCATACGATCAGAGAGATTAAAGACGGGTATGTGTTTGGAATGGAATTTGAGGAAGGAATGAATTGGGGGAATTAGGGATTGAAAAGAGAGTGAAATTTGTGGGGAAATTGGAAAGCGTTAGGAAAGGGTTGCCGGGAAATTTAAAAAAGACGGGAAAGGGGAATCAGATACGAGGAGTGTGGAAAAGGGAGAATCAAGTTTGAAGTTTGAAGTGTGAGAGACTGCCAGACTGGAGAGAGAGGCAGAGGTGGTGACACAGCTTTCTTTTGGGAATTAACGTTGATTGGGGCTATGCAGCAGTGCAGGATATATAATATATGGGTGTTTAACTATTTATTATAGTATCTTCTTTAAAAAAAAAAAAATTATTATAGTTTTGTTTTTCTTTGAGAGAGAATGTGCAATATGGGTTTTAATTGGTTTTTACATATTTATTTACTTGGTTTTAACAACAACAAAAAAAGAAAGAGAGAGATTGTATTTATCCGAAGTTTATATCGTACTTGAGTGTGTTTTAGATACTTCCACCGTTGAATTTAGTTAAAATGTAAAATGTAAATCTCATAGTACAAAAAAAGTCATATTTTAAAATACAAAGATGGTCTCGTACTTATTTATTGACGATAAATATTAAGATAAAACAAATTATTAAAGGCTAATGATAAAAGATGTCATTTTGAAGTGTCTTATTATAATTCAGGATACACAAATATCCATATGATAATTAAGGTCACCTCTTAGTAACCTGCCACTAAAATTAAGCGTAATTACAAAAAATACCACTGGCACTTCTCCCTCCCTCCACTTATCCAATCACGCCTGAACCTTTCTCGACCCTTACTAATCTCTCTCAATTTCGCTTCCAATTTGATAATGCGATTGCAATCGCCGCGATTTGAGTCACCGTTTCTGAATCGTTGGGATGCGGTGGCGATGGAGGAGGAGGCTACGTTAGGGCTTGAGTTTTTGGGAGCTATCTACACGAAATCGTTGACAATGGTGCCGACGCTCGGCTCCGGCGACGTTTCTAATAGCTACAACTCCGGCCTTGGATCGATGACTGATCGCTTAGGGTTCTGGTCCTCCCATTCGCTCTCAAATTGCCTTCAATGTTGTGATTCGCTTACTTGAAGAGTACTGGTTTGCTAAGGTTAAGACTCAGTAATAGGATAGGGTTAGGTTTTTTTGGCTCGATAAGAGCTCCGACTATGTCTCTATGCTTGCAGCAGGAGGATGAAGAGATGCTGGTGTTGCATACGGATTTGGTCAAAGGTCTCCTCAGCCCATGGATGGTTTGTATTTTCAACAATAACACCATTGTTTACTGTTTTGATTTCTTAATTTTTGTGTTGCGTAGTTGTTCTGGATAATTGAGCTTTCTGCGAAATTGGTGCAGTTGTGTGATTAGAGTGTAAGTGAATGGATTTTTTGTAGACTTTTGTTTGATACATGTTGATTATAGATGAAGCATAGACGTAATGTTTAGAATCTCATGTCTTGCTGCTTGCTGGGATCTCATTGAGTCTATGATATCTGTAGCATGTGCATCTTTACATGGTTCTTGTTTTTGTTTTGGATTTTTATGGCATTTGATGTTTATAGTAGCTTAAGTAGAACCGGCTAATACAGTTGGTAATCAGCTAGTGAAGGAGCCTCTAACCGTGAAATTAACTTGGACAATTGAGAACTTGTCTAGGTTGAACACCAAAAAGCACTATTGTTACATTTTCATTGTTCGTGGTTATAAATGGTATTCTTCCCTTGACAATCATCGTATGGTCTAATTTAGCTCTTGAGCTACACATGAGATTTTACTAGCATAGGGGTGTGTTATTTGTATAAATTTGTATTCTATGCTTCTTTTGGATTTAGGTAGTTTTCATAGTATTTTATATTCTAGAAAATGTATTCAATCAAAGATGTCGGTTGCCATGATTCTTTTGTGTTGATGGTGTCAATTTCGAGACTACTGGCTTTAAAAATGCAGATTGGCTATTGCGTTGTCCATGGGGTCAGCATGGCGTTGACAATAACTATTCATTCTCATTCACTGAAGAGAGGTATCATGCTTATAACTCACAATTACTGGATGTTTATATTTGATAAGATTACTTTGAGACCTGAAAGTTGAAAATCATAATTCAATAAAACTATATTGCATCAACCTTAGTGCTCATAAGCACCTCCCTTGTACTATGCATTAGATGTCTGTGCAATATCTTTTTATTACTGGTGACTGTTTTGATCGTTGCTTTTGTATTCAAAGTATATGGGTGCATTTGACCTGGTATGCATGATTTAGTGTACAACGTCATTCTAAAATTAGAATAGATGCTATACCTGACTCCCAATACATGTGTTGGCCATTTAAGCCGAGTTGATATGATGCTGAAACATGAAGAATTATGGAATTTGTTATGTTAATTTGTTGGCGTTTTGATCAGTTTAATTTGTAAATTTGTATTTGGGTGTGTATTGAGAAGTGAGTTTATATTGTTGTTTGTAAAGTTTGCTAAGTGTGTTTTGCCTTTCTTTTTTTTTCTTTTTTTTTTCTTTTTTCTTGTTGATTAGATTGAAAGGCTTACAAGAAGCCAAGAAGTCCTCATGAGAAGGAATATTTGGATGCTGAGCTGAAGCTTGTTAGAGAACATAGGCTTCGGTGCAAGAAGGAGTTGTGGAGGGTCCAATATGCTTTGAGCCTTATCTGTAGTGCGAATTTCTTAACCTGGACGAGAAAAATCCTTACCGTATCTTTGAGGGTGAGGCTTTTTTACGCAGGATGAACATGTATGGGCTTCTGGAAAAGAGCCAAAACAAACTCGATTATGTCCTTGCCCTCACTGTCCAGAACTTCCTTGAGAGGCTTCTTCAGACCCAGTTGTGGTTATTTTTTGTTTTCTTTAATGTGCTTATCAGAGGTTGTCTAATTGGAAAAGGTGTTGTGGTTGTATTTTGACTAAAATCACTTGAAATCTTCTTACTAATGATTGAGCTTACAATTGTGTCTTACACTTGAATTCATTGCCAAAAAAACACTTGTGAAGTTTAAGTGACTTAAGTTACCGGTCATGTTACAGTCATAACTATGTCACTAATTATGTAATTGTCATAGTCACTATCAATCACATGTCATTTACAAAGTCATTGGTCAGGTCATATTACATGTCATGATGACATTGTTATTACACATGTCACTAACCAAGTTACTGGCCAAGTCATATTACATGTCACTGACCAAGTCACTGGCCAGTGAAGTCATTAGTCAGACCAAGTCCCTAGTTAATGAGTTTATTGGCCAAGTCATTGTTAACCTCAAATCATTGGCTATATTGTTAATCAAGTTACTGGCATGTCACAGTCATGGTCATATCACAATTATGGTCATGTCATTGATCATGTAACTGTCAAAGTCGATGATTAAGTCACTATCAATCACATGTCACTTGTCAAGTCACTGTTATATCCATATTATTGGCCAGTCCACATTTTTATGTCATTGGTCACTGGAAAAAGCCAACTCCTTAGCAATGTGTGTTAACCTCATGTCACAGATCATGTAACTGACCATGTCACTTACATTATGTATGTAACTGACCACGTAACTGACTGTGTAACTGATCATGTCACTGACGTTGTCACCTGTGACTTCACTGGCCAGATCAGTAGCTGGCCAAGTTACTGGTTGTAACTTGCAAACTCAATGCTAACCTTCTTATTTTAAAAATTTTGAACAGAATTTAGACATCACAAATGGCAAGAACAAAAAGAAAAGAAAGGGAACCAAGCGACGATGATGATGATGACGACTACCAAGAGGTGGAATCAGAAGATGAACAAGATGATAGAACAATGCAGAGAAAGAAGAATTCGAAGAAGAGTTTGAAGTGAATATCAATCCCTAGAGTATTGCATGTCATTATCAATCCCTAGCTAAGTGATTGGCTAAGTTACTGGCATGTCACAGCCATGATCATATCACAGTTATAAGCATGTCACTGATCATGTAACTGTCAAAATCACCGTCAATCACATGTCACTTGTCAAGTCATTGTTATAACCATATTATTGGCCAGTTCACATTTTTATCACTGATCATGTCATTGTTGTACATATGACACTAACAAAGTTAGAAGAAATTGTCAAGTATCTCTAATATATAAGATATGTGAGATATATCCCGACAACATAAAGAAATCCCTGTAAAATATGACAAGGAAAAAAATTGCGTGAGAAGTAATTTACTTCCAAGTCTTCAACACAATCTTTACTCATCGAAACACTTCATGATTCAGAACCACACAAAATCCTAACACTTCAATTATACTTGTCAATTTAAAAAACTATAATTGCCAAACAAAACAGTAACACAGGAATTAATCAACGCTTAGATCTATTCCTTCTCAAACAACATTATCCATTCTCATCAAAATTGCTAGCACAACACTATCCATTAGATTTGTTCACCATCACTCAAATTCTATCACATACTAAATCTTGACCAAAAAATCTCGACAGAAAAAAAAAAAAAAAAAAAGGCCAGAGAATGATACTGAAAATTGGAGTTACTGAAATTGCGATTGACGATGCAATGCCAGATAGGTCTGTGCCTCGAGTCAATCTCCTTTCGCCACGTCCTTCTACGCTATGAGTCTCAAATGCCTGAACAAAACCATAATTCCCTAAGCGAAAAACCTATTTCCGAATCAAATCCAGTGATTAACACAACAAATGTGCTTACTGGTGGAGGTGGTGACAGCCGGCGAGGGTTTCCGGTCGTCGAAATTCGGCTTCGTCGGCACTGTCCCGGGAACTCTTCTCTTGACATCTTGGCTCATTTCGCTGTCTCTTGCTTCCAATTGTGGATAATAAATCAGAGGCGCTATTGTAGAAGCAGATATCGGCTTCGCTGTCGGTGATGAAAATGAAGAGATTGGAGTAAGCTCCGATGCGGGCGAGGTCCTTTGGTAGGGAACCGCTCCTAGAGGTTTGTTCTCTGTGGAGGATGAGAAGAGGAAGAGAGAGAGAGAGAGAGAGAGAGAGAGTTGCATTCAAGGACAGAATTTGAATAAAAAAATGAAAAACTGACATTTTTCAACGTTACTTTATTATTTAAAATGACTAAATTAATATTACTAACAATTCATAGTGGACATTTTTATCAAGTGGAAAATTATATGACTTTTTTATCATTTCACACTCTAATATGACCTTTTTCATCATTTCCCTATTATTAAAACCAAAACATAAAAATGATAAAATCACATATGAATATCACTTTTGACAATATCTCCAATCACCCAACCATCAACGAAACAACTTCAGAATTCTGTAGAATTTTGTTGGAATTCGGTGCATGATAAGCTCGCACCCAAATCATCACTGCAAAATACACTTTTACTTTATAGCATCATTAACATTATGAAGTCCAAAAAGTTTTTCAACATCTATAATAACAATTTGAGGCTCTCAGTTTTTTGGCTAATCTACAATAACAATTGATGGAGGCTTAACTGCATCACTTTAATTGCTGGTGCGTGATTCTTATTTATTTCTGCGGCAACTGTTTTTGTAACAACCTTCAATGATTTTAGGTACAAAGAGGAAACATATCGACTCTGGCAGAAATTAGCAACTAACAAAGAACAATCAGGCTTCCTTCAATGACAGTAAAACAAATTTGCGAGGAACTCACATTGTACATAACAAACTATATAAAATACTTACCAAATCGACCCTGATTACATTATTATTGTCAGCTCTGAAAAGAAACGAATGTGCAAAAAAACTATCGCAGAGCTGCGAAGTTTCCTTCTCAATTTACGCTGTTTCTCTAACAAATAATCTCATCGAGAATACCTAAAACAAACGCACGCATAAAACTCAAAATATGCAACGAATAACCACGTCATGTTTGTCTAAGTGCCCTTTTTCACTTTATGAGCATAGAAAGGGAAATCACGGCTCCTGCGTTAGAAAATCTCTGCTCAAAGTAGTTTTGAAACTACTCCTGCACCAACTGTTCTACCTCCCTCCCTTAAGGCAAATCTTTGACCTGCAAATCAATATAGGGAATACTTGGTATGAACAAAACAGCTACACTTGGTTTACAAAGAATATTGAAAGAATAAAACAAGCCAAACTAATGAATAAAGCAAATAACTGGGGATATCACGAGGAATAAACCATGACGTTAAAGTACCTGCTTCAAGAGGAACAGGTAGAATGAGCTCAAAAACTGCAGTCACGTTGTCACCCGGCATAACCATTTTAACATCAGCTGGCAATTCTACTTTTCCAGTGATATCTGCAGTCCTCAAATAAAACTGAGGCATGTAGTTTGAGAAAAAGGCAGTATGACGTCCACCTTCATCCTTTGTGAGGACATATATCTCTGCTTCAAACCTCTTGTGTGTTTTCACTGTTCCTGGCTTAGCAATTACCTATGCACGAGTATAAAAGAGTAAGTACCTTCCAAAATTTAAAAGGTCAATGCCAATTCATAGTTCAGTTGCCAACACAATAGAAAAATCATTGCTGACCATAAGGAGTACAACTACAATAACAACTCACTAAAATGTAACATATCTAAAGTAAAAATTGAGAATAGGTAAATTTCCTGGTGCAAATAAAACCACACACCTGTCCTCGTTGTATATCTTCTCGTTTTAGACCTCGAAGAAGAAGACCCACATTGTCACCAGCCTAGTCAAGTTCACAAACCCATCATGAGAAATATTTCCTATTGTTAAAAGAACCTTAGCATCTTGAAGAGGTTTTAGAATCAGTCACTTACTTGCCCTTGATCCAAGATTTTCTTGAACATCTCTACACCTGTCACCACAGTTTTCTGAGGAGCGCCCTGAGAAGGAAAAATTTCAATCCCAGGAGTCAGGACCAACAATTCTTAGGATAGTATTCTATCCTCAATTGCTATTTCAAGGATCAATGCCACCTAAGTTCAAAGTGCTTTATCGCCTTCTAACTGAAGCTCCACTAATTGCATAGTAAATCTTCCAATAAAGAAATGTACAAGGAACACTACGCGGCATCGCATAATTTAAAAAGCGGATATACACACACCTGATGTAACCCCAGAATCTCGACTTCCTCACCAACTTTAATGCATCCTTGTTCAATGCGTCCAGTAGCAACAGTTCCACGCCCCTTTAACACACATGAAATTGATAAATTCAGCACCAAAAAAAACAATACATGAGAAGCAGAACAGTGCAAACCACCATTTCAAGTCTGTGACATGAGAACATAAGCAATTTGGGATGAAAAAATGACTGAATTTTCTAGAAAAGCTTATAATGACAGAATTATAGTAACAGTGCTATTATCATGAATGCAGTACATGTTAATAAGAAAAAAAGTTGCACCGCAAATATGTGTTACAGCTCAAAGCATGTCCCGCTTACCTGAATTGAGAACACATCTTCAATTGGCATAAGGAAAGGCTTGTCAAGCTGGCGTACAGGGTCGGGAATGTATTCATCTACAGATTCCATTAATTTCAAAATTGCCTTTTTGCCTATCTCTTCATTTGTGCCTTGCAAAGCAGACAAAGCCGAACCACGGACGATAGGGATTTCATCCCCAGGGAACTTGTAGAAACTAAGAAGTTCTGCCAGAAATTGTAGAGCAAACATGAGAATTCAAGTAAAATATAAAGCTGTCAAATTGTCCATTAATAAAATGTAAATCTACTGACCACGGAGTTCCATTTCGACAAGCTCCAACAACTCTGGATCATCAACAGCATCAACTTTATTGAGGAAACACACAAGTGATGGCACACCAACCTATGATTACACCCAACAAAAACAATATATGCATTAGTATACACCGCAAATGCATGAGATAAACACATAGGTTGGAGTTGATTTCTAAATTTGGCATCAGTAATACCCACCTGGCGTGCAAGCAGAATGTGTTCCTTAGTTTGTGGCATAGGCCCATCAGGCGCAGATACAACAAGAATACCCCCATCCATTTGAGCAGCTCCAGTAATCATGTTCTGCCCATCACGAATCAAATTAATTTATAAAGGCACAAGGCTATACAGTATTTTCCATTAAAATCTCTAAATAAGAAATAATATTCAGTAAATTCAAAGCTTACTTTGACATATGTAACCAATAAAAAAAAAAACTTACTTTGACATAATCAGCATGTCCTGGGCAGTCCACATGTGCATAATGGCGTTTAGCGGTCTCATACTCCACATGAGCCTACAAAATCAAGGCAAACAAAGTTACATTTGAAAAGATGATTAAGATAATGGATATGGAAGCTACATTATTCCAATCAAAAGGGCAGGCCTCAAATAAAAAAAACACATACTAACCGTAGCAATTGTAATTCCTCTCTTTTTCTCTTCAGGGGCCTTGTCAATTTCATCAAAGGCTATTGCCTTAGCTTTCCCTTCCTCCGCAAGTACCTGAGAAAAACCCAAACCATTATTACAATCGAAAACGCTAAAGTTGGGACCTTTTAAACAAAGCATTTTTCTTTTAAAGCATGTACTGAGAAAAAAATGAAAACAAGCCAATAAGAATCAGTGACCAAACCCTTGTAATTGCAGCAGTCAGAGTCGTCTTTCCGTGATCGACATGACCAATAGTTCCCACATTCACATGAGGTTTTCTGTTAGGCAAATAACACTTATACATAAACCCTCATCCTTTAACATTCAAGTTCATCACAGTAAACAAGAAAAGTATAACTACGCTAAACCCAATTGGATCAACAGGGCTACGTAACCCAATGCAAAATTTAACTTGGGTTCTCTTAGAAAGTCATTTTCCTAATGAAAAAAAGTAAATGAATCACTTCAAAATACTGGCTTTGATCAACTAAAAATGAAGCCCCAGTATTACTAATCCGCTCAAAACCCTAAACCCTAATAGTAGAGGAGGGGCGAGGAGAAACACTAACGTGCGTGTAAAGGTGGCCATGGATCTCCACCAAGGAATGGGGGTGTAAGAGCGGTCATTTTCGGCGGAGATCGGAGAAGCGGCGGCGGCGGATCCACGGCAGCAGGAGTGGATTTGGGAGGAGACGGGGAGGATGCGCCGGGAGTTGGGGTTCCGGAGAGCGACCGAAGCCATTGGAAATCGGAATGAAGAAGAAGAGAGGGATAGAGAGAGAGAGAGAGAGAGAGCCTCTACTACTCACTATAGCAGTGTTGTGGCGGAGACTTGAGGGTTTAGCTTTTGGGGTTTTCTAATTTCTCAAGGGTTTTACTCGCGGGCCTTTGGATCATAACCCGACTCTACCAAACCCGGCCCGTCTTATCAGCTAATGTGTCGTACAATGAGATGCGACTTGTGTGTTTGTGTTTATAAGAACCAACTATATGCAAAAGATATATGTGAATGCAAGGTCAGCTCACTTAAATGACAGTTTTTAAGAATGGTAAACGATAAAGAAACGTGATGATTGAAAATAAATGATCATTTTTAAGTTATTAATATTCTAACTGTATTAGATTTAATATATGTTTGTTAAAATGTACTTATCGTCACAGTCTCTTAAAATTGTCCGTTAAGTGAATATGATAGTATAGATAACAACACTAGTAAAATTATCCACAATTGCCCATCAACGACAAGTCATCATGACTATTGGCAGGAGTTAAAATTTATAAACTATGATGAACGTGAAAATCTAAGTCGGAATAAGTAAAAATGTATACTAAACGAATCAATCTTGTAATTATATATCAGAGGATTGAAGCTCATTTCTCGACTCTTATGAATGAATAATTGAGTGTAAATGTAGTAACACATATATACTATAAATGTAGTAGTAATACATAAAAAATTTCATCTTTTCTACCTCGAAGCTCTAACAATAAACACAAGGTTATCTATGACATATTACATTGTGCTGATCTTTGTATGACATGGAACCCTAAGTTTAAAGATACGAAATCTAAACAGTGATCTAGATCAGATTTCAAAATCAGCGGTTGATTTGTATCACTCCAAATCTCCAATCACTAATACAGAAGGAAAAAGGAGTTTAAAAGGCAGATTTTTGGTTAAACTTGTCTTAGATGCTTTGGATCATCTCCCAAGTGTCTCCAAGACGAGGCTTGTAGTTTGACGAAGCAACACAATTAGAAGTTGGCATGTCATCAAAAAAATTTAGAAGTTGGCTCGGATTTTTTAAACATTCCCATTTGGACTTAAGGTGCTTCAAGTTCATGGCATTTACATCCAATCCATGTGTAGCACATTTCTTTCAGCTTACAAGGCACCCATATACCACCTAACTCTTTCTTTTGTTGAACGAGAAAAAGACATCATGCACCAAACTTTGAGCACGTATATTTACTTGACCATTGTTTCACTTATTCTATGAACTAATTAACCCATACATCTTCAGTTGCCATGGCTCTGAAAGTAATCCCTATCCTTCATTTCCTACCCTTAGTGTCTGCACTGTTACCTATAATTAGTATCCCCATCAATCTCACTTATCCGGCAGTTTTTAACTTCGGTGATTCGAATTCAGACACCGGAGGTCTTCAAGCAGGAGTCGGTTTTCCCATTAAACGCTTTTGCAATGGCTATTTGATCATAGACTATTTTGGTAAGGCCTATTGGTGTTGTGTTTATGTCACTCATAACTTTAGTGTAAAGCATTTTGAGCTTTGAAGTCTAGTATTCAAGTTTACATATTGACACTCTGCATGTTAAATGTTGCAGTGACTGCAATGGACCTACCCTATCTGAATCCTTACTTGGATTCAGTTGGTGCACCAAGCTTCCAAACAGGATGTAATTTTGCAACCGGGGGAGCTACCATTCTTCCAGCCAAAGCATCTTCAACAAATCCATTTTCCTTCGGAGTTCAGGTTGCTCAATTTGTCCGATTCAAGGCTCGAGTTCTTGAGTTACTGGCTGAGAAAGGTACTAATGTTGTGCATGGATGCATGATGTGTTTGGTTTGTCATGTGGAACTTACTGATCATGAGAAATGTTGATGTGTGATTTAGACAAGGAGCTTCAATCAGTCATCCCATATGAAGATTATTTCAAGCAAGGCCTTTACACTTTTGATGTGGGACAGAATGATCTTGATGGTGCATTTTATTCCAAATCAGAAGACCAAGTTGTTGCTTCAATTCCAGCTATTCTGACAGAACTCGAGACTGGATTTGAGGTAATTGGGTATCTCTTTTCCCTCTTAAGGATTGAAAATCTTTCGTGACAACCAGGAACTGCTTTCTTTTGCAGAAACTATACAATCAAGGGGCTAGGAATTTTTGGATCCATAACACAGGTCCACTAGGATGCCTACCAAAAATTATAGCAACATTTGGGAAAGCATCAAATTTGAACCAGGTTGGATGTGTTGCTTCACATAACCGTGCTGCTGCTGCTTTCAATGAACAACTACATGGTATTTGCTTGAAGTTTAAGAAAAGCTTCCCGGAAGCTAATGTTACTTATGTTGACATCTTCAAGATAAAGTTGGACCTCATCACAAACTATGCTCAAAATGGTAACCTGCCTTTTTCATAGAACTATGATATCTTTCACAAGGTTTTGCCTTTTCTATTGACGGCAAATTCTGGGTTAATGTTGCTTTTTACCAGGTTTCAAACAAGGCATAGCAGCTTGCTGTGGGTACGGTGGTCCGCCATTAAATTTTGATAACCGGATAGCTTGTGGCCAAACCAAGAATCTAAATGGGACAGTGGTCACTGCAACCCCATGCAGTAATCCAGCGGAGTATGTGAATTGGGATGGTATTCATTATACAGAAGCTGCAAATCTATACGTGTCATCGCAGATATTAACAGGAAACTACTCAGACTTCTTGAACTCTTCCATTGAATGCAAAATTTCTTATGGGAATCCAAACCTTGAGTAGCATGTAACACTAAAAAACAATGTAATAAGTTCTCAATTCAAATGATCAAATTATCAATCGACTACATTTATGTTTACAACACAGCTACACTCACTAGTGAAGTAATACACAGTTAGCATACGATTTTGAAACAGTTAATTTCTCTTACATTGAACAAAAGAGTTTAGATAGTAACAATGTAGAGAGGAAGAAGATCGAGCACAAACTTTTATAATGTAACAGAGTAGCATGTTACCTTCCTATCAATTCAAAATTTCACATCCTACATGATATTACCTCTACCACCAGCTGACTGATCACTACCGGAGCTTAGGTTCACGTCACTTGTCATACTGTTGTTAAATCAGATTACAATTTCTTTTGAAAGATGGGTTCTTCAATGTATCTAATTGAAGTACACTACCCATGCCCTATCTGGTCAGCATATCTTCAACAACTGACAACTTTATATCTCCCAAAACTTGTGTTCATTTCATGTTCAAGCAAACCTCAACACCGCCAATGCCATCAATGTTGCAGATCTGAAGTCAATCTCGTTCATGCTTCTCTCCACTCCGGTCAATATTTCCTCTTCTTTTACATCCAACTTCCTTGAATTGTTGCTGATAGGGGTACAATAGTGTCCCTCAGCTCATGCACTGCCCTAGATAGCCAAACTAACCCAAACCCAACTCCGGTGTTCAAAAGTGCAGATGCATAGAAGGTTACCCTCCCACAAGCTATTTTAAAGACGACAGAGAAAAGGACAGCCAAGCCTAGTCCAGCAATACTGGCAGAAATGTGTCAGGAGCTGAGGAAGCTCAGTGCCAGATTTTTGAAGTGAATGAATTGCCGATTCGCCATGATTCTTTCTGTCCATTATTAAACATAGAAGGCTCTCACAGGTGTGAAAATATTTCCTAGTGTATAGATCTCCCCCTCTGCCTACCTTTTCACCTTTCTTCTGCTATGGCATCACGTTGTCTTGATTCTTTCAGGACTGTCAAGCAAAAGGATGTCAGAAAGTTCATAAGCAGCTAGCGTGTATGTAAATGTCCAAGCTTTTGGTGAAAGAAGTGATGAATAAGCATACAAAAACCGACACCAATTATATCGATCGCTTAAACAGGTACCAAGGAGTTGAACACAAAAATAAGGAACTTACACTGTGTCAAGCAAGGTAACAAGTAAAATGTTTCATTAGATGAAAAAATGTCCTCATGTAGAAAGTATTAGAAAATATGAACCCTAAACTACAGTATTAGAGATCTGTGCAACAAACAACCCCAGATCTAGGTCAAACAGGTATAAGAATTCAAGCATAACTATCAAAGTACGGAACCAAGACATAAACAGTAGGCTGCTGTAGCAAAACCTTGTAACAGCGGCTTTGACACAGAAGGACAACATATCAACTGGACCCTCAATTTCATTAAGCAATTTTGCGTGCTAAACATACGATATAGACTCAAGGAACTGAAATTTGATTGATATCTAAACAGTCCACATTACGAATACAAACATCAAGAATTTCAAGGAATCCATAAATCTTATCTCAAGCGCAAATATCAAACAAGTAAATTTCATAAGCTAAGCTACAAAGGCTTGACTTTACCTTGATGATGCCCATTCTGTGCTTTTGTTGTAAAACATGTTTATGAGGGCAACCTTGAGAAGCCAGCAAGCATAGATTATCCACCATGAAGCTAAGAGTAAAGAGAAACCCAGTTCAGAACGCCTAATTTCTCTCTTATTAAACCACCTCCTAATAAGAGCTAGACAGCCTCCTTGTTGATATACGAATCGATGAGTATCATTAATTACGTACTGATACCGTGATCCATCATTATACTACTAGAGTGAAACAAGAAGAAAATGAACATAGTACCACTTCACTTTGATATCCAAAGCGGCATGCTTCTGATCAGATTAACCTTCTTCAAGCTATTCGGAAGCTAGCTGCCAGGTTGCTGATCCAAGGGACATTACTGCTCATGAACAACACATCATAGCGGACCAACATATTAGTCTCTTACTCTAATTTCCTGCTCCATCTAAAAGGGGTATGTATACAAACAAGCTGGCCGAATTTCTTTCCAGCTGCATGCATGTCCCGGAAGATGAGCAGCCACCTATTATTCATCAGATATTTCTGGCAGTTGAACAGGCCAAGTCCCCAAGAGGGTTTGGAGAAAGTGAGTTGCTAGTTTGGAGGCTACTGTTAAGCAGACACCTTGCGCTATTTGTAAGGAGGGCCTTGATCACTTTGAGGGAGTAGAAGAACAAGGGAGTGATCATCAGCCATCAGAACCCTATGCTGCGGTAGACTATGCTGCACACATTGTCTGCGGGTGGTATAATTGCTACGGTTCTGCTTTTGCAGATTATTGATGTGAAAGTGATGAAACTAACAATGAAATGTCAGCATATATATGTTGGTGTTGTTACATTCATCTTATAGCATTTCCAATTCATCTTAAAACCAAGAAAAAATAAATAACAAGAAACTCTTCATTCTAAAGTCGTAATTCAAATGATTAAAATTGAACCTATCCACTATGTTTACGGCGCTGCTATCACTCATTTAGTGAAATAATAGACAAATTCCAACTATTTCTAGTCATGCAAAACATGTCTTATACAACAAACATAGAAGAGTTTATTTACGAATAAATGTAGAGAGGAAGTAGATAAAGACAGTTTCATGCACAAAATTGTACTATGTTATAGACCACATGCAACCTTCCTATCAATTCACATTCTACATGAACTACTACTATTACTACCAGCTGACTGGTCAGCAGCCCGCTCTGGATCACCAGAGTTCTGATTCACGTCAACCGAAGAGTTGTTTTGAACATATTCATTCGTCGAAAGATGGGTTCTTCAATTGTATCTAATTGAAGAACACTTTTGATCAAAGGGCTTCACCCGTCTGGTCATTAGCCAACTTAGCTACTGCCATATGCAATTATATTTAAATACTGACCATCTAGCCATATGTTCTTCATACCATCTGTATCTCCCAAAACTTTGTCTTCGCTTCGTGTTCAAGCACACCTCAACACAGCCACCGCCATCAATGCTGCAGCTCTGAAATAAATCTCATTCACACTCGTTTCCACCCTGGTCAATATTTCCTCTTCTTTTAAATCCAACTTCCTCGGATTCTTGCTGATAGGAACAATTGTGTCCCTCAGCTTATTCACTGACCAAGACAGCCAAACTAACCCAAATCCAACTCCGGCGTTCAAGAGTTTAAATGAGCAGAAGGGTGCCCTCGCACAAGCAACTTTACATACAACAGAGAAAAGGACAGCCAATCCTGTTCCAGCAATACTGGCAGAAAACTGGGTCAGGAGCTGAGGAAGCTCAGGGCCAGATTTTTGAAGTGAAAGAATTGCTGATTTCCCATTCTTCTTTCTGTCGATCATTAATGATAGAAGGCTCTCACAGGCGTGGAAATAGTTCCTCGTGTATAGATCTCTGTCTCTGCCCACCCTTTTTCCATTCTTCTGCTTAGGCATCCCCCTTGTCTTGAATTTTTCAGGACTGTAAAGTAAAGGATGACATAAAGTTAATAAGCAGCACGTATGTCTTGATCCAAGATTTGGCAAAAGAACAAGCATACCAAAGCGGATACCAATAATATCAACGACAATTGGAATTTCAATTTAATGTTGAAACTGATATCACTTAAACAGCTAGAACTAAGAAGCTGAAAAAAAGAGAGGAAGTCACAAGTATGAAGCTAAAAAGAAAAAGTACTAAAAACACTATCATATACCTCTTTAAAGGAGCAACTGTAGTCCCATGCATCTTCAAAGGAGAACCATCAATATTGACTCTTTCCCTGAACTGGAACCTGGTACATGAAATAAGTTGACTGTCAGGTCATGTCTCTGGAACGAAACAAAATGACAGAAAATTGAGAACATTTGAATCTTGAAATATATGTCAAATTTGAAAGTTATATATAAAATACTATTTAAAAGTAAGTCATCCACTTTCATAGTTGACACTCCGGAACAAATACGTCGACAATATTTTACACTCCATCCACACTGCCAACTAGTAACAAGGTAACAAGATGTTTTATATATTCTTACACATTGAACTAGGAAAAGCACAAAATGGTTTTATGCAGAAAGACATAAAAAGAGAATTTAACAGAGTAAGTTTTTTAATGAGAAACTCACCAGCAGAAACAAATAAAATGTTCAAATGTAGAAATCTGGTATGATAAAATATTTACAGAAAATCCATTTAGGCATAACATGTATGATTAATGAGTTAGAAAATATAGATAAACTAGCAGAAAATTTTGATCATATCATTTATCTTTTCTTTCGCAAAAAGAAAGAGAGAATTCACACTGAGATAAATAAGGAACAAGATTGCCTTCAACAAATATAATGGCGCCATACTTCTACAAGAAATATATACATAATTTTATTAGAAAATATTCATCCAAAGGAGAAGCATCAGAAAATGTTTGATCCTGTAAAACAAGTGATTCCAGATTTGAGTCAAATACGTATAAGATCAATACGTACCTATCAAAGTACGGAACCAGAACAGAATGCTTTCCCAAATTAGCTGAGGTTTTCAGTGAGTAAAACTCCGCAACAACTGAAAGGAGATGCTTCATCTCAGTCCCTGTACCTGTAAAGAAGACTCGACCATCTGGCTGAAATGTAATTTTAGAACTCGATGCCAGACCACCAACAAAGTCCAAGAGAGGCTTTGTATTCGACTCACTACTTGGGTAGATGAGAGAAGGTATTAAGGGCTTTTGGTGCATTTCATTTAACCCCATCAAGTCATATAGTGAAGTTATATCTAGTCCACCTCTCTCTGCTTCATTTTCTCCAGACATGAGCAACTGCACCATTTTTTCATGTCGTAGGAAGTGCTCAGCAATCCCAGAGCTGAGAAGCACTGAATCTCGATGAACATCTGTAATCAGCAGTTAAAGGAGATCATTCAACATATTGCTCAGGAAGTACATTACATTACAATATATGCAACAATTTAGCAGCAACAATCATCACATGGCACTCAGTTGAAAACACCTTTGTTTCTGAAAACACCATATATAGCAGGTGATGCTCATATTTCGCATATATTTGAGACCATGCACACACACACACACACACAAAGACATATTAACTTTGCACCTTTTCAGTGAAACAAATATGTCCACACACCATCTGTAGCCAATAAGATTTGTCATTAATGCCATCTTAATTTCTCAACTTCCTTTCACAATGGTTAGGATGCATGAGTCCATCTTTACAGTAAGTTACAAGCCACATGAATCAAAACATGGTAAGGAAGCCCCAGCCAATCTAGAACATTCAAACATAATAGTGCATGCTAAAGTCCTGCAATTTTTGTCTATAACAAAGGACCCTCCATCATGATTCCAGCATATCAATTTACAGTCAGCCTATCCATATATGCAACTATTCTTTTTTTTCATGTCTATGGATGAATTCTGCATATTTTGACATTTAAGATTTACATATTGGAAAAAAATTAACAAAATTTCTCATTGAAACCTACATATACTAGGCAGGTGCATACCTTGCACATCAGTGAGTGCAGGCCTTTCAATATCTGAGGCAGTCTTGGCAAACCAGTTAGACTCTGACCATCCACTTATTGCTCTCCATGGATCCTCACATTGCTGAGGCATCATTTTTAAAGATCCCAACTTTGTAATTTCCTGCTTTGCTCCATGACTCGGCAGGAAGGGTTGGAAATCCTGCATTAATAAAAGATTGATTCTTTTTCAAATACTGATTAAGGTCAATAACCAAAATACAAACAGTAGGCTGCTACAGCATATTTGTCAACTAGATAAACCCAATAACAGCAGCTTTGATAAAAATAAAGGACAATATCTCAACTTGACCTTGAGATTCATTTAACAAAATTATACAAAACAAGAATCATTGGAAGCTAAGCACGCACCATGGACTCAAAAGAACTGAAATTTGATTGATATTTTAAACAACCCAAATTACAAATCAATCGTACATCCCAGAAGAACTCAACAATCGTAAGGTATCTCATAAAACTTATACGCATAGCGCATATATCAAAGATTGATTCTTTCTCGAATACTGATTGACCACAGGAACGAAGAAATATACAGTAGGGGCTAAAGAAAATTCGTCAACTATATAACATTGTAGGCAATAGCTTCAAAGCAAAAGAACAATATCTCAATTTACGCTTCAAATTCATTCAGCAAAGTACAACAAATCAAGGATAATTGAGATCCCAAATACAGCTAAACACACACCATAGACTCAAAGAAATTATTTTGATTGCAACATAGACAGCCTAAATTAACAAATCAAACATACATGAATCCCAGAAGAACTCAAACAAATAGGGCATCTCATAAATCTTATAAGCAAAGCCCAATTGAAGCTAATTACAGCTAAACATACACCATAGACTCAAAGAACTGAACTTCATCACCACATAGACAGCCCACAATTACAAATCAAACTAAATCCCAGAAGAACTCAAACATCTTCAGGGCATCTCAAAAATCTTATCTTTAACCCCAAATATCAACCCAACAAATCCCATAAGCTAAGCTACAAAGACCTTCACTTTACCTTAATGATGCCCATGTTCTGTTCTTGTTGCAAAACAAGCCCATGAGGGTAGCCATGAGAGGCCATCAGACAAACGTTATCGACCATGAAGCTAAAAAGAAAAGAGCAACCAAGTTCAGAAAACTAAATTCCTCTCCCTTTTTGTGCTTGGTGCCTCTTCAGGCCACCATAAACTGATCCATCCCAGGACTCAAATCCGATATTTTATTAGAATTTGGTGTTATTCGATTTGAGTGGCACCCAAATTAGGAGGATTGAAAATCACAATGTGGGATTTATATCGTCCAGTTGTTTGATAAGAGGAAAAGGGTTGTTCTGATCTGAGAATCCAGGTTGGATTTCTCATACCAGACAAGAAGTGTGTTTGTTTTCTTCCAACTTGGAGTCTCTGCAATGTAGGTGGTAATCCAATGCAACTCTGTGCACCTTCCTATTATGTTTCTCATATTCTATGGTGGGATCATGGCCGCTTATTGCAAACCGTTGAGTTTGTGGACCTTTTGTTCATTGACATTTTGTTGGTTTAGGGAAAGCTAGATTGTGCAACAAGTACATACACGATTGAAGTTCTAAATTTTTAATAGAAGACAATCTTTGCTTGACATGATGGTCGACCTACTTGCGAGACAAAGCAACTTAATTAATTAGATAATCAAAACTGCCAAATGATTCAGAGCGATTATGAGATTAATTAGAAGCCGGTTTTACCAAACACCATGGCATATATTTTGTTGCATTAGAGACAAAGCATCGAAATAGGTTAAAATTAACTGACTTACTTCAATAACAAATTTTTATTCACACCAGCATAATTTAAAAGCTAAATAATAGTTTTATCCTCAACTTAATTAAACAACTATTATCATGCCACTCTCTCTATCTCATCCCCTTCAACCGGAGCCAGTTTCTCTCTCTCATCTCGATTCTCTTCTCTCTCTCTCTCTCTCTATATATATATATATATATATATATATATATAAATTGATATAAAAATTGTTCACCATGACGAACGACTTCCAACACTGACTGGCCAAGACGATCTTGCCGGTCATCCCTCCTCTTACTCTCACCTCGATCTCTATTTCTCTCTCTCTCTCTTGAGATAATTAAGAGTTCTGTTTTGCCGGCACATATGTGAATCATCCACTATTTCTTGATAATTAGTGAATCAGCCACTATTCCTTGACAATTTAAGTAATTTTGTCTATCCAGCAAAACAGAACTCTTAATTATCTCAAGAAAATTTTAATATAAACAACATATCTTGATCATTAGTGAGAATAATGTCCTCCGAATCGTTGGACAATTGTTCAATTCCTTAAACACCTGAATAAAATAATGAGATAGTGAATACAACAATCCTAAACTCCAAATACAACAAAAAGGTTAAAATAAAGGTATGAACATGTTGCCCGGTTATCAAAGCCAAACCTTCCACTTTCTTAGATTCAAACTTATTGTTCTAACACAACCAGGACATCGTCTTCTGTCATGAGTGGTCAATAGTCAAATGCATAATATCCTTATAACACACTAATGTTCATCTACTTAATTAGCAATCACCGTTTGTTTATTATTTTTCTATTTATAGTACGTGTTCAAAGAGAACAACACTAGTGCAATGTAAACTACCAAAAGTTGCTTTAGTATAGATGGAGTTCCTAATTAATTAACATCAATATCCCATAACCCTCTCTATTAGTATAAAGGAACCAGACAAAACTACAAAAGCACAATTCTCTTTGCTAATCATCTATCATTCTAATCGAAACAATCATATCTTTGCTAATAAAAATGAAGTGTCAACATATTGCTAAGAAACCAAACAGCGGTAAACAAAGAAAAAAGGACTCTAATACAGCAATCTATGGAATACATGTACAGCAGTTGTTAGATAAAGAGTTCTAGCTATAAATAATTCTGGATAGAAAAAATAACACAAAAACATACTAAACCCTAATTCAAATCCACTTCCCCCTAAACCCTAGTTTCAAGTATGGGAGCTTTCAGTCTTGTGCGATGTCATTGTCTCCTTGTGTCACACCCCGAATTTTGAATAAATAAATTCAAATCCGAAACATGAAGTAAATAACTTAAACAAATAAATGTCCTGAATTTTTTTCATAAACAACCACACATCACCCACTCAATAATACGAAAACCAAATCTTCAAATCACTTATTACATCACACTCTCACAAACTTAAATTGTATAGCTCAATGAGCGTAACAAACCTCACAAAAGCAAATGCGATAAATCAAATACTGCTACATTAAACAGCTCGATCACCACCCTGGTTCTTCTGACCTGCAGGATTATCCGCTACACCGTTTGAATAGTGTACCGGGATTGTAACAACACAAAATCCGGTAAGCTTTTGAAAGCCCGTATGAGTAAATTTAAAGATTGCACAATTAAAGTAAAAATATATAAACTCACAAGGTAACTCCAAAATATCCTAAAATATAAAAGAATGAATACTCTTAAGACTCTCTTCTAAAAACTCATACTTATGATCGCAACCACCAGCCCGGCACAAGAGCGTGGTTCACTGATAGTATGTCATGGTCACACTAGTAACCTATCGATCTCCACAGATCAAAACAATTTATTGTTTCTCAAACAATAAACTCAACTCTTTTCTCAACATATCAATCACGAAAAGTAAACATTTAAACAATAATAGCAACACAATCATGCATATTGTTTCCTCAACGCAATGTATCAACAAATATATATATATATATATATATATATCATCACATAAATAATATATATACATAAACATTCACACAGTAATGCCTATTATTATCAAGTCAATATAATTTACTAAATTCGGTTTTTAAATGAACCATGTGCGATTTACTCACCTCTAGTCCAGCTGCGACTTCTATCAATCAAAATCACAATAATCCAAATGCTCGTCAACTAAAACCGTCAAGTACCTATTCAAGTATGGTCTTTACTTAGTAAACGAAGCACGAAATTAACTTAAATGATGATTCAACGGTCGGATTCTAAAATAAAGACTATACAACGGTCGGATCGAATTTAAACGACGATCCAATGGTCGGATTCTAAAATAAAGATGATCCAATGGTCGGATCGAATTTAGACGATGATCCAACAGTCAAATCCTCACAGATCTCCCTTGAAAACATCCTATCAAAATTATACGAAAATCCGACGGACGGATCTTCACGAATCGCCTCATGAATCACTGTTTTACAATTATACAAAGATCCAATGGTCGGATATTCTCCTGTGAACTCACAAAGTCATCGGGACAGTCATACGATCAACATATTAAAATTTGAAACAAAACCGATGGTCTGATCTCCGTAGATCGTAAACGCAGATAAAACGTAAAAACCGTAAATAGTAACGTCAAAACGTAAATCCACTATCTATCAACTTTTTCTAAAATAACCTTGTGATATATCAAAACGCTCGTAAGGATGCATAGATCATCGTCCAGATAATATAATCTCAAAAAATGGTCTGACGCACCGCCACACGTGGCGGCCAGATTGTGGTCAACGCGGTGGTCAACACCGGTCAACCACCTCCAATGCAAAAGTTGTCAACTACAAACTTCTTCAAAATAAAAGGGCGATCAACTTTCATACCTGGAGCTAATCGAAATGAGGTCTAGATTAACGTAGATCAAGCTTTGAAATTGGATTAATCTTGACCCTCTGATCAAATTCCAGATTGAATCACAGTCATCGAAAACTTCAAATCCCGATATTTCACTCCACACTCAAAATCGTCGTGCAAGGAGGATATGAGGATGATCAGGGGGAAAAGTTGATCACAAAAATGGGAAGAATCGGCCCGTGCAACGTCGGAAAAATCAATTTCCGTCCGGGTAGGGTTTTGGGCTCGGGGAGAAGCTTCTATCCAACTCCTGGGGCGGCGGCGGGGCTAGGTGAGGGTACCAGGCGGCTCGAGGAGAAGGCGAGGAGGCCCGGGTCTAGGGGCGGTGTGGCCGGGAAGGCCTCGTTCCGACCGGGTCGGGTCAGAACGGGTCGGACGATTGGTGGGGGGGGGGGGGGGGGGGCTACGCACGGGAGAGAGAGAGAGAAGGCTGAGGGACTATTCCGCAAAAATGAGAAAATTCTGTCATCTCCAAAAAATTTCAGATTTTTTTGCTATTTATAGAAAAATTCCAATTTTCAAATATTCATAACTTATTCGTACGAACTACGAATATTGCGTTCCACATATGCACGAGATCGTATCGACGAGCTCTACAACTTTCATGAAGGAAGTTTTTTTCTAAATTTTGAATGTATAAAAAGTCAATTTTCACGACCTTCTAAATAACGTTCGTTTCGAAAATAACATTCGTTCGAAACTCCTCTCCTCATATAATGACATACGAAGCAAGGAAGCAAGCCCAAAATTCATAATTCATATTATTGAAAAAATATTGAATTACATATATTTATTTAAATGAAATTTCGGGTCTTCACACCTTGATTGTTGTTGAATCTGATGGAAAAGTATTGAAGGAAAACCACTATCGACTGAAGAAATATATTAATCCATGATGTCAAAGTTACATGCGTGTGTATTAAGAATTGAAATTGGCATTACCTAACTGGCCTATGTATAGGCCAAATCATATGTAACTCTCTCTTTCTCTTGTCAAAACCAACTCAAGTAGATCAAGTGGAACATTGAAGCATAGTTTAATCAAGTTGATTTGAGGATTTCATACTGAGGACATGGAAGCAAACATCAAATCAAATCCACTCCCCCCCCCCAGCACACACACACATATTATTCGTGATTTCACTAAAAAAGAAAAAAAAATGCAAACTTACCACGATTATAATGGGCAGAGGCTCTATTAACAATGCTTGTGAGGAAACTAAAATCAGACTGAGAATATGTTATCAAATCCTAATTCAAATCCATTTCCCCCCTAAACCCTAATTTCAAACAAGTTATACTCTTCGTGTTTCATACTTAGGGGAAGAAAAAAGACTAACCACGTTCAGGTAGAGTGTTTGTTGACGATGCTTGCGAGGAAACTGAGATCAAATTGAAAATGAATTGATAAATTTAATAAGAGGTGAGAGGGTTGAGGGTTGAGGACGAGTGAGAGGAGGAGAAAAGAAAACAACGTCTGATAGATGAAGACATTGTCCAGATAATATCACAAAGAAAAAAAAAAGTTTAAAAGACAAAATCAAGAAAGTAAAAGAAAAAAAGGAACTTTTGTAATTAAGAAAACATAGAAATATAAAAATCAGAAATTATGTTTTGATGAAATAGATACGCCACATAAGCTACAACCTAAGTTGGGCTCTAGGTGATTTCCCAAAAGGTGGTTCACCTAGCATTACTCAATCAATAACCAAAATCGAACTTTCATACAATAAAGTGTGACAAAAGGCCCCAATTACTAATTAGGATTTTAAAACCAAATGTAGAGGTTTTTAAAATGGTTGCACGTAGAGGCGGAGCCAGAATTTTTTTCAGGTAAGGCAAGACAATAGCAGGAGGGGAAGAGAGGAAAATTAGAGGGAAGCTATAGATTCTGGAGGCAATTATGAAGATTTTGCCATGTTTTTGCCCAATTTCAGCCATTTTCTTCCTCAATTCACATTGTTTTGCCTTTATTTTGCCCCATTTTTGCCATTTTCACATACCTTGCCAACACTAAATCAGTGTAAACTCAAAAACCCTATCTAAGCAAGTGCCTAATCTGGGCTCTATATGAATCCGCCCCTGGTTGCACCTGCTACCAGTAGTGGCGGAGCGTGGGCTTCACGCACGACCGCCAAAGCTCAAAACCAACCACACCACTTACACCAAATCAATCCTCACAACAAGTGCAACAATATTTATACATGTGACAACAACCAATTCAAAATAGGTTGACTGGACTATAGTCAGAATATCTGACGAAATCTCATGTAATACCCGTAATTTTCATTTTTAAATTCGAGTGATTGTATCGAATGATTATTATACGATTTCACGATTTATGTTCGATAATCATTCATTTTTACAATTATCGAAGTTTCGAAACGTTTATTTTAACGAAAAGCTCGAAATACTCGGGTTGAGAAATCGACTTTTTCTACGTACGAAATTTGGAGAAACTTCCTTCATGAAAGTTGTAGAGCTCGTCGATACGAGTCCGTGCACGTACGGAACACGAAGATCGGATTTTTTCTGAATTAGTTATCGAATTTCGAAGTTTTCCGAAACATGTATATATAGAAAAATTTTAGAAACCCTAATTTTTTTCCCTACCGGTTTCTTTTTTTTCCTTTTCTTTCTTCTTCTTCTTCTTCTTCCGTTTCTGGAAAACAGGTTTCTCTCTCTCTCTCTCTCTTACAGACACAATCGGCCGAAAGAGGAGGAAAACTTCTCCTTAATTGTTCTCCCTCCACAGACCACCTCTCGACCTCAAACCAAGTCCCAGACGTTCGTCTCGAGCTGCTCTGGCTCCCGGAGGCAGTCTCACACGGCGGCGCAGGCTGTGGCGGCGGCGGCGAAGCCCGAACCGAAAACGTCCATTTTCGGTTCGATCTCGATATCTCAAGCTACACTCCATCATTTCACTTGATTCTTGTCTCATTGAGCTCGCCTCAACTTCCTCTACAAGCACCAAGAAGGACCAGAACTGGGTCGAACGTTTTCACGTTCGTCGGAGCTCGACCCGAACGGATCGAAATACCAAGACTTTCGATCAAGATATCTCGAGCTATACACGAACGTTTCTTGTGATTCCAAGCTTGTTGAGTTCGCAAGGAAGTTCTGAACAAGTTACCAGAAGGGATCGGGGCCTGAGGTTGCAGTTTTCATGTCGGTTTTCAAGCTCACCGGTTTCTGCATTTTTTCCGGCCGCCGACTGTAAATCGGTAATTTCGATGCCTTCCGTTCATTTTTAGGTCTTGTGCTAGTTATGAAAGTTGCTCAGAATGATGAAACGAATGGGACAAGCTTGGCCCCGACACCATTGGTGGTGGTCGGTGGCGGCTCTGTCCCTAACTCCGGCGGCCTTTTCCGGCCACCTCCGGAGGTCTAAAATTTGGTTTCTGTCCATTTTATGATTCTATGTTTCGATACGATCATTTCGGCGTATTATACGCATTTTTCGGATATCGTATGAATTAGTTATGAATTTTGTGATTTCGATCGATTTCGGTCGTTAGATTTTTGATCTGTGAAATTATGACCGTTGGATGAACTTGTAAATTTGTTATGATGATCATATGACTGTCCCAGAGGCTTTGTGTGGTCATGGGCGAAGATCCAACCGTTGGATCTTCTTATATGTGAAAAAACGGTAATTAGGGGAGCGATTCGTGAGAAACCGCTCGTCGGATTTTAATGTAAATTAGAATCTGACCGTTAATTAGTGGTTAAATTATGAGTTGAAATTGTTGGCTAAATTTGAATCACATTTGATTAGGTGATTGACGGATTTTAATTGCGTGAGCTATTCGGCGTTAATTATAAATTATAATTTATAATTATATTGAAGACGCAGCGGGAGTTTCGAGGTGAGTAAACTCACGTGGTTCATATTACGAACCGAGCATTTTAATTTATTTATTTTTGGTAATTGTGTGAAAAATATTTACGGATTAAATATTTGTTTTAAAATTTCATGGACTTGAATCACCACGGTCCATAGGTAAGTAAAATGAATTTTAACTATACAAATGAATTTCATAATTTTCTTGTGTGAACTATAGATGGTATTAGTGGTCATTCCTGAGTGGATGATTACGTATATATATATTTACGTGGAAAATATATATTGATGAGTGGATTATTTGATTGATGATATGATTGAGTGGAATTGATGAGTTGATTTTATTACGATTGTGTACTTCCATAATAATGTGATGTATCTTGGTTGGGTTGATTTCAGTATGTGAAATTATATGTTGTGTTCATTTATGGGTTTAGGGTCGATGTAATGACTGGTGTGGGTAATCGGACGCTCTAATCCTAGTGTGGATGATGGGATACGATTGGTTGAGTATGTGGAATTATTGGACGTTCTAAATATGTATATAGGTATACATATTGATGAAATACAATAATTGATAAATATGTCGGATGCCATAACCTAGGCCAGGTGACGGGCTACGATTCAGTTAGAGCTCTAGTCTGTCAAATACCGTATTTTTATAAATACGATGATGAGAGTTGTGGGGAAAGTTGTGAGTTGGGTTGTCTTGATATATTGAATTGGTGTTTGATTGAGATTGTTATTATTTGCATATGTGGAAATAATTGAGTGTTGCTGTGTGTGGAAATGAGATTAAATTAAGCAACAATTCATTCTTTTACTCATACAAGCTTTCATAAGCTTACCGGGTTTTGTGTTGTTGCAATCCCGGTACACTATTCAATGGTGTAGCGGATATTCCTGCAGGTCAGGATAACCAGGGAGGTGACCGGGCTGCTTAGGTGTTACAGCAGTCATGTTATTTATTTAGTCGTGATGTGTGTGTATGCTCATTTAGAGCTTTACATTACATTTGGATTTGAGTTGTAATAATTAACCGAGACTAAATTCGGTTTGATTCTATTTTGTGTGGTGAGTATGTTAAGAAAAGAAAAATTTTCAGGATGATTATTTTGTGTTGTAGTATATTCATGTTTCGGATTTTGAATTGTTATTCTAAAATTCGGGGCGTGACATCCCAACTGCCCGAGTTCGATTCTCCCTCATTCGGTCAAATTGAGCTGCAATATGGGTATAGAATTTCCCAAGGAAGTGCGGGCATCAAAGCCCAAATGATCCCTTGGCAGGAAAAAGTCAGAAATCGAAAAACCATTCAAAAATCCGGTGAAGCACCGAACTGAACAATCTCACTTCGATTCTCTTGATTCAAAGTTTTTCAATTGAGGATACTCACATGGGTTGAAGGAGGAGGAAAAGAGAATCAATTTACTGTTGGTGACGACTCAGCAGCTATCTGATGGTGGAGAAACCGCTAGATCTAGTTTCCAAGTCTAAAAATGGGTCGAGCCACGTGTTTTGGTCTCGGTTAGAGGCTAAAATGAATTCTCATATCCTTTCCATAAATAGAAAGCCCCAAATATATACACAAAGACCCGAAATAGTAACTTAGGTTTTCGATTATAACTTTTTCGTACAAACTCTGATTTGGCCAAACTACGTGTCTACGAACCTGGTTTAACGTATTCTACAACTTCCACAAGAAAATTTACTAAATTTTCAGGTCAGAGAAAAAGTCAACTGTACGTTCCCTAAACGGTAAAACAGAAACCCACGAAATAAAATCGTCTTTTACTAACTATAAACTAGTAACAAGTTAAATTGGTACCGGATAGAAGTCCTCTTTTAGCGAGAAAATCGTTCATTGCTAAAGGCAAGGAAAACATTCATTGCTAAAGGTTCTCTTTTAGCGAGAAAATCATTCATCAATAAAAGTCCTCTTTTAACGAGGAAATCGTTCATCGTTAAAAGTTCTCTATTGATAAAGAAAATATATTTTGGTCCCCATATAATTTGGAGCATTTGAGAAAACTTCCCATCAAAGCCGTAGGCGATGACTTAATTATTTCCTCGCAAATTGCATCTTTTGGCGACCACATATTTCCTCGTTGAACATTGACAATTAGCAAGGAACCTATAGTTTCATCGCTACTAGACTTGGCGGGTCTCACAAAATTTTCAGCCAAACCTATAATGAGGAAATCCGTATTTCCTTGCTAAATGTAGCTTTGGCGTTGAAAATTTTCCTCACTAAAATCTCATATTTCCTCACTCATAATAGAACAATTGATGTTACTGAATTATGGTTTCCTTCAACGAGAAACTTAAAAATTCCTTGTAGACAGTGACACCTAGTGAGGAAATTATTTTCCTCTAAAAAAATGCAACGCATTTAGCGAGAGATTGAAATATTCCTCGTAGAATGTGACATTTAGCGACGAAAGTAAATTTCTCATTGAAAATATGGTCGCTGGAAAAACTTTTTATTATAGTGTTCTCCCACTCTCAAATCATGTCAAAACTCTCATCTTTCTTCCTCTCACTCTCAAAACTCTTCACATTTCTTCCTCCTCCCACCTCACTCTCAGCACCCCCAGTTAGAGTCAAAGAAAACAAGAAACAAATTACTATCTACCGAGTCAGTTACTATTCACTATTTTTTAGTATTTATTTCCACATTCTGGGTCACGGGCACAATTTCCAAATGGTTAGTTTGGAAACTGTGCCTGTAATTAAGAGGCAGGAAAGAAACATAAAAAACAATAAATAGTAAGTGAATTGGTGACCTAACATGTGGACTTGCTCTAAGAGATAGCACCAAATCAGCCAATCAGGTTAAGATTAGTCCTTGCTGTTTGTTCTCTGCAAAGAAAGCAATTTGTAGTTATCAAGGTTTAGGTAAGAGGGAGGTTTCCCTACACATTCTACATGACAAGACCCGTCCCGAATTTCACCCTAAAATCCGAGGTGGCCCTGTGGGGCCCACCTTAGGAATAACTCTACCAAAAATTCAGCAGAGTCACCCCTAAAATGGACTACCCAAAAACATGTAAATAACATATTCACACCTCTGATAAACCATCCTTATTCTTCTGGAGCCGCCCTGCTCCCCGAATCACAACAACTCCACAATTTACAACTACAATACGAATCTTGCAACATAAACCAAAACACATGTGCAACTCCCAAACTTTACAACACTTGTCCAACAGGTTATCAGAGCAATCTAAAAGAGGAAGAGAAAAATAAAATACAAGTAGGTTCAACAGTTAACCTACAATGAAAACAACAGCAGCAGATGCTATGCCTCGAATCCTACAATGCCGAACCAGCTACTTTGCAGACTGGGCATTTGAAAACGAAGGGCCCAAGGGAAAAGTATATAAAAATGTTAGCGTGAGAGGACAAAATAAGTAATTATAAGGAGAACGTAAATTTATACTTTCTCGCACATATTTCTTTAAAAACCCGATGCATGCAACAATTTGAAGAAACACAACAATTTTAGTTCAGCTCAAGAAAACCGACTAGCCCTGCTAGTCACAACCAAGCAAAAAGGAAAGAACTCTGATACTCAAGAAAATAAGACCAGCCCCGCTGGTTAGGGGAATCGGACTAGCCCCGCTAGTCAAAAATAATATAATATAAATATGGGGAAGAAACATCACCATATGAAAGAAGGGAGCCTCTCGGGCTCGGGTCGGAGTGTCCCACACTCTGGAGCATCCCATGCTCTGCTCTACTCACCCACGAACACATAGTAAGTAGGGAGGAGTACTAATAGGCTAGCTAGCAATAAAATATATCAACCCAGGTATGGTGGGTAAAAACCATACGAAAATCGAAAATCAGTAAGACTTCCCTGAAGTCTCACAAGAAAGAAATATAGTCTAACGACGTGACCCCGCACGGCAACATAAACTCGAAATCATAAACCAATATACGAAATAAAATAAGTTCATAATTTCAAAGAAATCTCCCATTTCCGAAGATTCCTCGGAAAACTCAATCTACTAATAAATAATAATACTTTCATTTTCAGGAATAATCTCGGAAAACAAATCATCGAAGATTATTTCAGATAACACATTTAAAATGGAGCATAACAAATTCCAATCCGAAATTCGAACGATAAATAATTCCACAATTAAAAATCGGATAATATGCTCATTAAATAAAAGATAATTTAAATAATTTCGTAACTTAGGAAATTTAATTGCATGCATGAATTAAAAATCAAACGTCCACTCACAGTATACGGCCAACGTGGTATCCAAGCGTAAGGATCTTCGTCAAGTGATGAGTCGGTATCTCGTCATGTACACAATTATTCGTAAACTAACAATTACCGGACGGGAAGAAAATAATGTTACGATAAACAATAATTAAATCCTAAACCCATAACCTCAACTCCTCCAATTCTCTTCCACATCCAACCAAACTTCACTAACACTGCCCAATCGTCAAATTCAGACTTTACAACAATTATGGAGGAAATCCGACAATCGGATTCACGATTAACATTAATCGAAATCCAAATCTTTAGAAATTTATAACCGATTCAAAATTCCACCAATCCTCACCAAACTTCATATACAAGTTTTAAGATAATTATAGGATTTAACTAGCCAGAAATTGGAATTAAAAAGCTAGCCTAGCCACCGCTACCGCCGCCCACAGTGGCGGTGCCGCCACCAAAGTCACCAGCTCCAATGGCCACCAATTTTGGCAGCAGCACATTCTCAACACACCCAATAATTCTCTCAACTGAGACCAAGTCAGAAAATGAGTAGAAGTACCTCAACAATTAAGGAGAAGTTTGTACCCGAATCATGAATAGTAACCTGAAATTTCAAATCTTCAATTCCTCCTCTACACTGCAAATTGTGGCTCAAGGCTAGGGGGGAAATGATCCTTGGCAAAAACCGAACCTTCGACGCTGGTTTGGTGGCTGGAGATGGCCGGAATAGCCGGAAATCGACGAAACTTCCGGATTGCTACAGTGAACTTCACAGCTCAAATCCGAGCTCCTCGGCCCGAGCCACCGCAAAACACCACCACATGCGCCTAGAGGGAGCGGAGACGAGTCCAAAGATGTTGGCTTTATGCTACCAGGTGGCCGGAGGAGGGGGGAAAGCCGGAGTTGCAGAGAACGCCAAAAGGGAGAGGAAAAACGCGGGAGGGAAGAGAGAGGAAGAGAAAAGAAAAAGTTACCCGACCACAGTAAAAAATTTAAATTTATACTTTCTATCATGAACAATTACTTTAGTATTTCGCTTATAACTTTCGCATACGAACTCTGATTTTTACGAACCACATATGCACGCGCTCGGTTTAACGTCCTCTACAACTTTCATGAAGAATATTTTCTCAAATTTTGACCCAAACAAAAAGTCAACTTTTAGGGCCACTAAAAGTATCAAAACAAAGTAAAAATGAAATTAGTTATCGTTTACCGTCTAAATGACTAGTAAACGGGTAAATTTAGGTTCGGGACGTTACACTATACTACCAGGGTTAGGGCAAACCTACGATCTCAACCCAACAAAACTTACGAAACTAGCCAATGTCCCAACCCAACCTATTGGTATGAAATTATGTAGGACATTTTCTAGATTACCCTTCAAGTGAGAGATTGTTGGTAGCGGGGATGAAACTTGTGTGGGTTTACACCTAAAAAAAAAATCTTTCATTTGTCTCTCTTCTTCGCATTGCTCACTCTTTCAATTCCTTTTCATTGAAAGGCATCAGTCATTGACCCAGAAAAGCATGAACCAATCCAAAATGCAGAACAAAGCCCAGATAAATAGGATAAAGAACAAGCTGAAATTCGATCGATATGGCAGATCAGGAGGGGATCCGAATGAGGTTTGTCATATATCTACGAAGTCATGCACTCATGCTTATGTAGTCACCCAGAATTACACATGCCCATGCATACCCAACATTCCAACTACGGCATGCAACATCATCAAGACCTAGCTACTTAGTCCATTCCATTCACAAATTACAATGTACGATACACGCCACGTACGTACGTACACCAGAATAACGCCACACCTAATTTACCGTCCAAACATTGAATAGATGAAACTGAGCATTCATATGATTCAGATCTACATGCATATGCATATCGATCTAGTCAGTATTTCTTCACTCCTATACAAATTTGACCAAGTTTAATGTTTTCATTTGACTACACCAACTATATATATATATATATATATATCATACATTCAATATGTGACATGTAGTTCGTAACTCATCTTCTTCAGTACATGTACCGATGTACGTTCTCTTCTTCCTGCAGTCAACTTATGAAAACCAGATACTTATTACTCCACCATATTCAAGAGCTCACCCACAAATATGGACCAGCAGATGGATTTTAATCCAGGCATGCACCATATCTTACCAGATCGAGATCGAACTAAAAATTATTTGCCATTCATTACAGAGATGCATATAAATGTGTTTACCAAACACAGTCAACCTGGAAATAATGTCCTGTACAAGAATATGTAAACCCACCACGTTGAAAGTCAAAAAACCTAGCGATGGTATAGTGGTACGTACTACTCAGAATTAATGAGTTGTAGCAACCTCTGTTATGAACATTTATCTTTTACGGTTTTAGTTATTATTAAGTTTTTATTTTTGATTTCTCTATTATTATAAATTTTGATTGAAAGTTCAATTCTGGTTAAATAGTAGTTAATCGCTGTAAAAATATGAAAAAATATGAAATTTTTTTTTTTTTTAACATTTTTCGCTGTTCGAAAGCTCTGTTCAACATTGTACGCAGGGTAATCTTAACAAGAGCAACCAAGGCTTTCTTCTTAACAAGAGCAACCAAGGTTTTCTTCATTTCCCATTTTTTTTAGTTGTTTTCAGTTTCTTACGCATGGAAAGGCGGTCTGCCACGTGGCAATATTGTGATGCTATCTCACCTGTAAGCAGCGTGGTCCTGCTTGTAGCGGATTCTTCCGAAGGCAGGCTGTCAGCTCTTCATCCAGATTCTAGTTTCTAGACAGGCCCAGCCTGACGCGCGCGTAAAGCCAGTTGGCGCGTAAGACAAACCTCCACTTGAGCATCAAGCCAACGGCTATTAATCTTATGTTTTCTAGACTTTTCACCTCAAACAACAAACCAGAAAGGAAATTGCATGAATATTTCCTCACTTAGCCGTCGCTATCTCACATTATTTATTGATGAATAATAACCTATATCGTACACAGTTTATATATAGTACTGCAAATGTATAAGAGTAACAAAGTTGTATTCACTTTGATCATGTTGACATCGCTGATAGTCTGATATCAACTTATCAAATCACAAATTTTTTTTTTTTTTAAGCATGATAACATGCGCTCAATTAAATATCATACACAGTTTATATATAGTATTGCAGGTATACGAGAGTAATAAAGTTGTATTTGTTTTGATCATGCAGGCATCGTTGATACCAACATATCAAATCACAAATTTCTTCTATTAAGATAACATGTTCTTAATTAAATATGTTTGAGTAAGGTGTGTATATCTTGATCGATCGACCTAAATAATTATCTCTCATGGGACCAAGCAGAAAAGAACTTCACCACTCGGTACTATTACAATTTCAATATAACTTCACCACTATAAAAGCTATTCCTCCTTCTTCCTCGAGATTTATATTTCTTCTTTATTGACAACTTTAATAAAGAAATGCTCACAAAGTGGGTTTACCACTATCGTTGGAGGGCGCTACCAAAATTGTGAATACGTGATCTATAAGTAGCGAAGTAAATCTAAGGTTCCTCATCCAAAATGACCAAAACACCTTTCCGTTAGCTGAAGAACAGGTGGCCCAATAGGAGAGCGAGTGGGTCAAAATTTGTTAAGTCCGGCTAGTACACTTTCTGCTCCCTCACCAATAATTCACTGTCAGCAAAAAACAAAGTATAAAACCCCCCCCTGACGATTCACACAAGTCACCGTCTCCCACTTCTTCTTCTGCTCCTCCTCTCTCTAAATGTGAACACAATCCCTAGAATTTCACCTTCCAGAACCCCATAGAAGCTTTGCCGATAGATTCTTTCTTCCAAAGATTCTAGCTTTCTCATTCAGGAGCAGAGGAATCTTCAATCCCAGGTTGAAGATTTCTCATTTGCGATCTAATTCCACACCCAATTCCACTTTTCCGGTAAAACCCTAGATCCCGAATTCGGGGAAATTCCACCCCAAAGTAGCTCAATTTCTCACTGGGTATGGGCAGGGTTGTTATAGAAGCCTCCAGGCCGTCGTCGTCTTCGTCTCCGGCGACCTCATCATCGCCGGCGCCGACGACCACCTCGTCGACGTCGATCACGGAGACGGTGAACGGGACGCACCAGTTCAAGATCAACGGGTATTCTTTGTCAAAAGGGATTGGGATTGGGAAGTACGTGACCTCCGAGGTTTTCAATGTGGGTGGCTATTCTTGGGCCATCTATTTCTATCCGGACGGCAAGAGCGCCGAGGACAATGCCACGTATGTGTCGCTGTTCATTGCGCTCGCGAGTGAAGGAAGCGATGTGAGAGCTCTGTTTGAGTTGACGCTTTTGGATCAGAGTGGGAATGGGAGGCACAAGGTGCATAGCCATTTCGGGAGGTCATTGGATAGCGGCCCCTACACGCTCAAGTATCGCGGTAGTATGTGGTGAGTTGAATGCTTCGGAGTTCTTTGCCGGAATCTTGTTTATCTTGCATTCTTTTTTATTGATGAATGTGTGTTGTGTTTGTTATAGTTGGTAGCTTTGGTTTTCTGATTTTAATAGAAGCGTTTTAGGGAGGAAAAAAGCTGCAGGTATAATTTGGAAATGTGAAGCAATTGTTTGGTTGGGAATTATAAACTTTGTACTAGTTGGGGTTAGGATAGAAAAGTTGTGATTCCGTATTTGTTCTTTGCCTTTATCACTGTTAAGGAGCTAATTGTGCAACCTGAAACGGAAAATGCTCACGCCCCGAACCTTGTCAGAAGTTATTTATGACATGTATAGAGTTACAAATGTATTTGTTCTTGATTTGGTTATTCTTGAGTTAATGTATTCGGTGAATGGACAAGTAGGAACAATAGATAACATGTTCCATCATGCTCTCATAGAATCCTGTGTATGTTTTGTTATGATGACAATGTTCCATTTGATTGTTTTATTTCTGCTAGAACTGTTTAGTACTTTAGTTGATAACTTCATGTGATATATGCTTTGTATTGGTTGCTGTCTAATCTAGTAATATGTATGCCCTACTTTATTATGCTCGATGTTCCCAAAAAGTCGAAATTAGTTTGGTTCAGCTTTCCGTATCATGTATATATCCGCTGTGGTGATTGGTTTACTTGTAGAATTTAATGGCTTCTTTGGATGCTGCAGGGGTTACAAGCGTTTTTTCAAAAGAACTTCTCTGGAGACATCAGACTACCTTAAAGATGATTGCCTCTCAGTCAACTGTATGGTTGGTGTTGTGAAGTCACACACTGAAGGGCCAAAAATATACTCTATAGCAGTACCACGATCCAACATGGGTCATCATTTTGGGCGACTGCTAGAAAGTGGAAAGGGAACTGATGTAAATTTTGAAGTTGATGGGGAAACTTTTGCTGCTCACAAGTTGGTACTAGCGGCTCGATCACCTGTATTCAGGGCCCAACTATTTGGTCCAATGAAAGATCAGAACTCTCAGTGCATAAATGTTGAGGACATAGAGGCTCCAGTCTTTAAGGTAGGATGCATTTCTTTTTCTTTGGTTCATTATGTGTATACATCATTTAACTAATGCTTATTGTATGTTTCTACAAAGATGGGAGAGCAGGCTTGATGATTCAGTTAACCCATTTTGTCCTTGTGCAGGCTTTACTTCATTTCATGTATTGGGATTCACTGCCTGACATTGAGGACCTTACCGGCATCAATTCTCATGGAGCTTCCACTCTGATGGCTCAGCATCTGCTTGCAGCAGCAGATCGGTATGGCTTAGAAAGGCTAAGGTTGCTGTGTGAGGAAAATTTGTGCAAGGATGTAGCAATTAACACTGTGGCGACAACATTAGCTTTGGCAGAACAACATCACTGTTTCCAGTTGAAAGTTGTGTGTCTCAGATTCATTGCAACACCTGGAAATCTACAAGGTGAGTTTTTTATATCTATCAAGTTTTGTTTTACAAATAATTTAAAAATGAATTCTGGGTTTGTAAGATGAAAGGAAAACCATTATTCTCGGCATCCCAAATGAGATTGTTGACAATGATTATGCATGAATTAAAATTGGTGATACGTGGATAATTGGATAACTCTGAAAGCTGTGCTAGAATTAAAGTGTAATCAATCATTGGAGAATGGAGAATTACTTTTGTATGATTACAATGTTCTGGTATTCATATGTCCTGCTTTTTCTATTGATGTTTTGCATTTGCATTCAGTTGCATCTTATTACCAATTCTCTGACAATTATTCTTTAGTTACTTTTAATGTACAAATTTCTGTGCCCCGTGCCCAGCTGGTTATTTTTAAATTAATGCCTCTATTGGTCATAAAGTTAAGCTTATTGTGAAAACATTAATACTTCCTCTTGGTCCTTTAGTATTTGGAAGGTCATTTGATAGCAGCTATTATACTAGAGGCTTCCGTCACAAGCCTTTGAGAAGGATTTTTAGAATTGTCTAATACAGCAAGGAAACAAATCTAGGCTATTTTACCCTTTGAATCTTGTTTTCACATGGAAAACTTCTAGATGGGTATAAATCTTGGACCACATGAATATCTTACATTCTTTTAGATTTTATACATTATCTCTTCTTTAAACTAGTTTGTCTTGGTCCTTGTTTGTCTTTGTCTAATTTTAATAGTTCCTGGATGTAATGTATGAATGAATGATATATTACTCGGTAACTGAGAATTCTTTTGTTTTTATTTTGTAGGTGTGATGAAAACAGATGGTTATAAACACTTGAGGGAAAGCTGCCCGTCTGTTCTGACTGAACTCTTGGAATATGTGGCTAGAGTTAGTGAACATTCTGTATCTGTATGCAGGATTGGTAATGAAGCTATTCTTGATGGTAGTGACATTAATGGCAGGCGAGTGAAGCAAAGGTTATAGTATTGTGAATTGAGCTTGTTAAATGTTTTCTGTGTACCGTGTAGACGAGGGGAAAATGGAAACAAGAAAAAAAAAGAAAATGAGGAAGAGATTGTTTCTAGGTTTAGAAATAATACTAGTTTCTTCTTAGCTTTATTGTTTGTAAGGATGTTGATGTACCTGTTGGCTTGTAATGTGAAAGTTGTAGCACTTACTGTTTCGATTTATAAAAGAAAATTTAATTCCACGCATTATCCATAGGTTTGTTGTACTTGTGTTTCTCTGTAATCTCTCCTTGAGAGCTATATGAACTTTGCCAAGAAAGTGGATTTTAAGACCCCTTACTGGAGATTCGTGAGAATATTGAAGAACTGATAGAATTTGGAAGAAATTCCATGAACTTTTCAAAGGAACCCAAAATCAGTTATAGTATGCTACTTTCAGCAATGTATGAACCATGGACTTAAAAGCTTGGTCCTCTTGTTTCCAGGAGTATAAACTATAAAGCAACGATTTTCAAAAGAAACCTATAATTTTCTTACTATTACGACGAACGTATTTTTATCCGTATCATACTAGATTTTTAAGTGCGAAGTGATCCAATTCCAATATTTGCTTGTTTGTTTAGTCAGCCCACTCCTATTCTTAACGGCTATAGCCTACAGCCCCTTCTCTTCTCTCTCGGAATTTATTTCTTCCTCATCCATCGGTTCCTCCTCAGACTTGGGCAGAATCATACTACAGCTAAAGAGCTCATTGCAGTTTCAGCTGAGCTTATAGGTACAGTTCTCAGCTTCGTTTACTCTGTCTAGTTTTCACTTGGATGTTTCTGTAGTGTAGCACATTTTTTTTAGATTTTTATTTGGCGTTTCAGGACACTTTTTCTGTCTAAGAAAGACCTCTGATACGTTCTTCAAATATTCAGTTTTCTGTTCACATTTTTTTGTAAAGTAATACTTATGGGTTTGTTTACATACAACAAGTTCTCTACTTTTCAAGCTCTTGGTTATTTAATGGTGTTTAGAGAAGCCACTTTCACGATTATGGGTAATGCAGTCACATTCAGGATCTTCCTAGTTCAGCCCCCACACAGTTCTTGGGTCTGCCCAGTTGCATTGCATATGTGAACTCAGGACATCCATATAGTAATAGATTAGAAGGGTTGATTAGTTGATTTGTTATTGTATTCGATTCATCTATATTCTCACTAGTATAAAAACCACCAATGTTCAACTGCATCCCTTTACAATTGTATTTTTGTAATACATAAAAGATATGAAACACATCCCAATTCCTCGCTGCTTATTATCCCTTTAGTCCAATCAATGCTCTGAAAACCTACCTTAGCATACATCCAATATAATAACAATTGGTAATCTGACGTTTCCATCGTAATCTATGAATATGTATATTTATGTGCAAGCACTGAATGAACAAAATAACCACATAATAGTGTTCTGGGTCGGACTTCAGTTTCAGCTATGCATGTTATTGATTACTGAACCATTTGAGAATTTTGATCTCGTTGAAACAAACGTTCTGCATTTTCGGTTGCAGTAGGCATCAAGTTTTTCGCTTATGTTCATCTAGTAGATATGATTCCAGTAGGCATTACTGAACAATTTGAACTTATCTATTTGAAACAAATGTTCAGCCTTTTCAGTTATAGATGGCATCAAGCCATCAAGTATTTTGTTTATGTTCTACTGCTGAATATGATGCCTGATAACATTTGAAAAAGTGAGATAGTAATAGAATTCGTCCTGTGGCATCCCTATTAGGGGATCTCTCTATATGTATAAGCTACATCTCATTCGTTTCCCGTGTTTAAATTCTGTTATTTTGGTTTCAATTGTATGTTGTTTATTTTGCTAAGCTCGTGCCATTTTCTGTTCTTTCATCTGCAATTTAGTGAAATCTGCTTTCAGTTCTCATAACTTTGTTGATGCATCCTTTTCTTTGACCGTAGATATTATAGTAGTTGAAGTTCATCATCATATTTTGTTTAGTTTGTACGTGTTGTAGTATAAATCGTATATATATACCGTATATGTCTATATCATGTAACAAAATACGTAAAAGTATTTAGATAGGTACTTGAGTGTATAATCATAGGTACTTGAGTGTATGAAGACTTATGTAAACATGCTTTACCAAAGGGCAACAAGCATGGCAGAAAATCATCATCAAGATGGTTATCATTTTGAGTTTCTCTTTGAGCATTCACACTTCAATGTAATCCTATAAATACCCCCTTTGTATGAGATGAATAAACACATTGAAATCCCCATTCTCTCTGAAATTTTACTCTCCTATTCTGTTTATCAATTCCTCTAGTTCTTAAACACGTTATCAGCACGAAGTTGCTCTAGAATTAGAATCGAAAAATTGACGAAAGAAGAGTTCTTCATCGATAGAAGTCATTTTTCAAAACCTACAAAAAATCCCCAAACCCTAGCTCAGATTAAAGCCCTTGATTCCAGGAGCCCGGAACCGGTCTCAGATTCACCGGAACCGACCGGAAACGGCCTGAACCGGCCGTCGGAAGCCGAAAAACCGAACCGGACCGCTGCCGGACCGCTGCCGAGAGCTGCCGAGGTCCTGCCGAGCACCTGCCGAGAGCTGCGCAGCAGCTGCCGAGGTGCTGCCGAGAGCTGCGCAGCAGCTGCCGAGGTACTGCCGAGACCTGCCGAGCAGCTGCCGAGAGCTGCACAGCAGCTGCCGAGACCTGCCGAGGTGCTGCCGAGTCCTGCCGAGACCTGCCGAGAGAGCTGCGCAGCAGCTGCCGAGAAGCTGCCGAGAGCCCTGCGCAGCAGCTGCCGAGAAGCTGCCGAGGCCCTGCGCAGCAGCTGCCGAGACGCTGCCGAGGCCCCTGCGCAGCAGCTGCCGAGCAGCTTCCGAGACGCTGCGCAGCAGCTGCCGAGCAGCTGCCGAGCCATCTGCCGAGCAGCTGCCGAGCAGCTGTCGACACATCTGTCGACAGATTTGCGCGGCGACTTTCCGACGACTTTTTCGACACTTTTCCGGCGACTTTTCCGGCGACTTTTTGGACGATTTTTCTCGACTTTTTCCAACGATCTTTCCGGTCAACTCCGATAATTTTTCCGGTCAAAAATTTCCGGCAACACTATTCCAAGGATGTCGAATGAACCTAGACTCGATTTTCAAATCCTTGACTCAACAGGTTCGGAGTACCATAGCTGGAAAACCGACGTTGAGAACCATCTCACATCCAAGGGGATATTGCCCATCATCCATGAACCAAATCCGGCTCTTGTGTTCCCTCGATCACCCAAGAAGCATGCAGAAGCAATCATCTTGATGCGACGTCATATGGACAAAGCACTCAGGCTAGAGTACATGTCCATCAAAGATGCAAAGGATTTATGGGAAGCACTAGAAGAGCGCTTTAACAATATCCAAGATTCTCTCCTCCCTGACTTGAAGGTTCAGTGGAACGATGTACGCTTCTCAGACTTCAAGTCTATTGCTGAGTACAATTCAGAAGCTCTTCGTCTTAAATCCATGTTGAGGTTCTGTCAAAGACCCCTCACAGAAGAAGAGCTAATTGAGAAAACTCTCTCCACCTTCCCTGTTGCAGCAATTTTGCTATCAAAGCAGTGTCGCACTGAAGTAAATGCTGGACGAATTACGAGGTTCAATGAACTCATAAATATTTTGTCGGTAGCCGAAAAGCACGACAACATTCTTGTAAAGAATTATAATTCAAGACCCATTGGAACCAAGAGCGTTCGTGAGGCAAATTATAATGCACCCAAAAGAGGGCACAGGGAGCGGTACCCCAGCAATAGGGGACATGTGTACCCTAATAATAGGGGACATGAAGGACGAACAGGTCCATATGACCGCCCCAACAGGGAAGGAAACCGCAACTTTAGAGCGGGCGCACGTGATGGTAACTCCGCATGTGGAAGAGGGAGATATGGCAACACCGGCCGTGGAAATAGCACCATGAACCGTGGAGGTCGCACCATGCGCCGTGGTAGTAGCAGCAACCCTCCTAGGGGATATCCACAACGTGCACAACCTGTACAAACTGTACAACCTGCACAACCTATACCTCAAATGAAGGGAGGGAACCACAATGACATGTGTCATAGATGTGGATCAATCGAGCATTGGTTTAAACAATGTCATGCAAGTACCCAATTAGCTGCACGCTACAAGGAGTACAGGGAAGCAAGAGAGCAAGAAGCTAACCTTGCCGAAGATGAAAATAGTGAAGATGTCAATCTCACTGTTGAGGACTTCAAAGCTGTAGATGAAGAGCACGAGGATGCCACAGACTTTGATTAGAATAATCCTCTTTCTATTTTCCAAGAATGGCAAATGTGCCTTAGTCAATAAATAACAATTGTATTAAACTCCTTCTTATGTGGCGTACCCAATGAAGTATGATGTCTAGGAAAGCAATTGAGATCGGGGTATTTAAGCGAGCCTCGCTCCACCAACATCTCTCTACTTTCCTGGTCATATTCCATTGGAATTACCAAACGGATTGAGTGATAGCAATTTGTCTAGAGTTTGATATTTGGAATAGACTTATGAATAACTTTGATGTAATCATTGGCTATTTTCCCATTAATAAAGTATCGCATTCAATGTCATGGACATGTGTTAATATTCCGAACTTTATTCCTTTCAGTATGTTTTCCGGAGAATTGGAATGCCTTCTTGATAGTGGCACCACACATACGATATTGCGACATAGGCAAAAATTTTTATGGATGACACCCAGTCGATCCTCAGTAACTACGATGGCAGGACCATCACAATTGATTCATGGTCGAGGACCAGCTCAATTTTTGTTACCAAATGGCACAAATATTAATGTCGCCGAAGCTCTATATGCTCCAAGGGCCGGAAGGACCCTATTAAGCTTTAAAGACATAAGAGCCAATGATTTTCATGTGGAAACACATTGTGAGAATGGACAAGAGTTCCTTTGCATCACCTCTAAAAACTACGGAAATACACGAGTTTTAGAGAAACTTATGTGTCGCTCTAGTGGATTGTATGCAACCACTATTAGAGTCATTGAATCCAACCATGTCATGAATGACAAATTATGGGATCCTGACACATACAAGCTTTGGCACGACCGTTTGGGACATCCAGGTCGTGACATGATGCTCCGTATATTAAAAACTTCACACGGACATCCATTCTTCAAAACGAAAAGAAGTACGAACCAAACATTGGTCCAAAGAGTTACTTCTAAAGTGTATCATTCGTTTTGCAAAGCTTGCTCTTTAGCAAAGGTAGGATCGAGACCATCCTATGCAAAGGACACTAAAGAAAATATACCATTCTTACAAAGAATACAAGGTGATATTTGTGGACCTATCCAACCAACTTGCGGACCATTTAGATATTTTATGGTGTTGGTTGATGCATCGACACGTTGGTCACATGTCATGCTCTTATCCACAAGAAATCCTGCATTTGCTAAACTCCTAGCACAAATCATTAAATTAAGGGCTCACCACCCCGATCATCCTATTAAGTCAATTCGTCTTGACAATGCTGGAGAATTTACATCAAGAACCTTTGATGATTATTGCATGTCCATTGGGATTGAGGTGGAACATCCTGTCCCTCATGTACACACCCAAAATGGACTCGCAGAAGCTGCCATTAAAAGACTTCAAATGGTTGCCAGGGCATTGGTTATGCGCACCAATCTCCCTATTTCTGCTTGGGGCTATGCAATATTACATGCAGCTGTGCTCATTCGTCTGAGACCCACTGCCACCCAACCCTTTTCTGCGTCCCAACTGGTGACTGGGTATGAGCCTAATGTCTCACACTTACGCATCTTTGGGTGTGCAGTCTATGTGCCAATTGCGCCGCCACAGCGCACCAAAATGGGTCCTCAAAGACGCTTAGGCCTTTATGTTGGATATGATACTCCAAGCATTATCCGCTACATAGAACCCTTGACAGGTGATCTATTTACCGCTAGATTTGCGGATTGTCACTTTGATGAGACAGTCTTCCCGTCATTAGGGGGAGACAAGAACATTAATGTTCAACAGAAAAGACAGGAATTGTCGTGGTCTGTCCCCACTTTGTCTCATCTTGATCCCCGAACCACACAGTCTGAAATAGAGGTGCGGAGGATTCTCGATCTTCAGAACGTAGCAGAATCAATGCCTGATGCGTTTTCTGATATCGCTAAAGTGACAAGATCACACATACCTGCTGCAAACGTACCTGCAAGGATTGATGTTCCTAAAACTAAAGGACATGACATCCCCTCCATGGGTGATGCAGTGGCTAGACCCATGGCTCCTGCTAGAAAGCGGGGGAGGCCTATAGGTTCGATGGATTCTCGCCCAAGAAAGAAAGCGAGCTTGACACAAAATAATCCATTAATCATCAATTATAAATAATCCATCTCATGAAAAAATTCCGGATTATGGTTATGTCCAAGAGACATCATTGGAGGACGCTCCAATAGTAGAACCAATTCCAGAGAATAGAGAGATCTCCATGAATTATACTAGTATACATGTAATTATGGACAGAAATTCTATGGCTATTGATGATGCGTTTGCATATCAAATTGCAAAAGGAATTATAGAATACGATGATATCGAACCTCGCTCCGTTGAAGAATGCCAACGTAGAGCAGATTGGTCAAAATGGAAAAATGCGATCCAGACTGAATTGGATTCACTAACAAAGAGACAGGTATTTGGGTCTATAACACTGACACCACCAAATATAAAACCTGTTGGCCATAAATGGGTCTTTGTTAGAAAACGTAATGAGAAAAATGAGGTTGTTAGATACAAAGCCCGCCTTGTGGCGCAAGGTTTCTCACAACGTCCTGGAATCGACTACGAGGAGACATACTCTCCCGTAATGGATGTTATAACGTTCCGCTACCTTGTCAGTTTGGTAGTTTCCGAAAAACTTGACATGCAGCTTATGGATGTGGTTACAGCATATCTCTATAGGGATCTAGATTCAGAGATATATATGAAGGTTCCAGATGGACTTCAATTACCCAAATCAAGTGGCTCTAAACCACGGAGCGAGTTTTCAATAAAATTAAGACGCTCACTATATGGATTGAAACAATCCGGACGGATGTGGTATAACCGTCTAAGTGACTACTTGATTGCGAAGGGATATGTTAACAATGAAATATGCCCTTGCGTGTTCATTAAGAGAACAAGATCCGGATTTGCAATTGTAGCAGTTTATGTTGATGACATGAACCTAATTGGAACTCTAGATGAGTTAAAAGAAACTGCTACATATTTGAAATCTGAATTTGAGATGAAAGATCTCGGGAAAACACGGTTTTGTCTCGGAATAGAACTCGAGCACCGTAATGATGGGATTATGATCCATCAATCAGCATATACTCAAAAGTTACTAAGGCGTTTTAATGAAGATAAAGCAAAGCCTGTGAGTACTCCCATGATCAACCGTAGTCTTGAGCCCATGAAAGATCCGTTTCGTCCAAGGGATGAGGACGAAGATTTATTAGAAGCTGAAATACCATACCTAAGTGCGATAGGCGCATTATTGTATTTAGCTCAATGCACAAGACCGGATATCTCATTTGCAGTAAACTTGTTAGCTCGACACAGTTCTGCGCCAACACGCCGCCATTGGATTGGTATAAAGACAATCCTTCGATACCTAAAAGGTACGATCGATATGGGCTTGTTCTATCCCTACAGAGAGAAAAGAAATGTGAGCGCCGGCAACACTATCCATAGTGACCGACGTTCTCCTCCTCCCCTCCATCAAAATGATGTTTTGACAGGTTTTACTGATGCAGGGTACCTCTCTGACGCTCACAAAGGTCGCTCCCAAACAGGTTATGTCTTTACCATGGGAAACACCGCGATATCTTGGAGATCTACAAAACAGACTCTTGTTGCTACTTCCTCAAATCATGCAGAGATAATTGCACTACATGAAGCCGTGCGTGAGTGCATATGGCTAAGGTCTATAAATAGACAGATTCGAGGAACTTGTGGTTTGAAATTCACCACAAATGAACCTACATGCATTTACGAGGACAATGCAGCTTGTATTGAGCAAATGAAATTAGGTTTCATCAAAGGCGACAATACCAAGCATATATCGCCGAAATTCTTCTACAATCAGCAACAGCAAACACTTCTAAATATTGAAGTAAATCAAATCCGATCAGAAGATAATGTAGCTGACTTATTTACTAAGTCACTACCAAAATCCCCTTTCGAGAAACATGTAAGGAGCATCGGATTGAGGAGGATATCTGAACTCCCACGATCTTCAAGAGGAGTCTAAATCAGGGAGAGTATCCAGAAACATACTTCACACTCAACGCGCGTTGTGCTCTTTTTCCCTTTCAACCAAGATTGTTTTTTCCCACAGGGTTTTATTACTTGGCAAGGTTTTTAACGAGGCAACTTCGATGCGCACCATCTACACAATACTATTGAACATGAAATATCCAAGGGGGAGTGTTGTAGTATAAAATGTATATATACCGTATATATCTATATCATGTAACAAAATACGTAAAAATATTTAAATAGGTACTTGAGTGTATAATCATAGGTACTTGAGTGTATGAAGACTTATGTAAACATGCTTTACCAAAGGGCAACAAGCATGGCAGAAAATCATCATCAAGATGGTTATCATTTTGAGTTTCTCTTTGAGCTTTCACACTTCAAATGTATTCCTATAAATACCCCCTTTGTATGAGATGAATAAACACATTGAAATCTCCATTCTCTCTGAAATTTTACTCTCCTTTTATGTTTATCAATTCCTCTTGTTCTTAAACACATCCAAGATTGTTTGTTTACCAAGGAGGCAAGGAACATCTAAGCATGCATCATGCTTTATATTGCAGCTTTATTGCTCTACCACACCCCTATAGGACCTGCATTGAGTTGGAATCAAACTTTGCATCCAACGGGGATAAAGGCCGTCTTCAAAATACCCGAAAGTTATATGAATCTGCACTTACAAGTTACGACTAGAATCTGAGCCCATGGCAGTATCTCACTTTTATGGAGACAAAGGTGAGGTTTCCTCTGCTTTATTGTAGCATGTCTGCTCGTCTAGGAAAGTAACGATTTCTGCATTGGAAAACATATTTTCTCTCTTTTTTCTTTTAATTATGAATAACACTACCAATACTCTCTAATATGATAACTAGACTTGCTGCTTATTGTTTAATAGAATAATATCACATTCTTTTCATCATGCAATCCACTAAGAAATTTATTATTTTCTGTTAATTTACAGATGGGAACATCACAGACTGCTTCTGCTTTATATTGACGGGCACGCAAGATTCTAAAAGACCGAACTTGTTCTCTAGATTGTGAAGCTGTTCTAATTTTGAGTTTTTGACCTCATGTTTAAGATATTCAAGTCAAATGAATTTAGTTGAACATAAAATAGTAATTTCAACTGCATCGGAGTTTAAAGTTCTGTTCTTTTCATTGACTCTTGGGTGCTTGGAAAAACTGACATTGGCTTGCTCTTGTTACTACTACATTACACACAGCAATTGTGAGCTTGCACAGAAGAATCATTAGTTGCTTCATTAGGAGATTATATAGAATAATACTGGCATATACAAGAACCCATAAAGCAAAGAAGAGCTTCCTCGAATTCCCATTAGCAAATAAGAGCTTATACAGAGCAATCCTTAGATAATCAGAAAATTATTCTAAACTCCACTCTCCCAAACCCCAAATTTCCAAATTTCGTACTTCAAAACCATAACCAAATTCTCAATCCGCATACCCAAAATTCTCACTTCAATCCCCACTTTATTCACTCTTATCTATTATACCAACTAGACATCCCCATATCCTATGTGCATCATACTGACAATCAGGAGAAACTTTGAACTGAAGTGTCAGAGCACAATCTATCCTCAGAAAAGAGACGATTCATTGCACAAGCTGAGCAAACCCAAATTCTTATTGATTGATAAATTATGGTCCAAAATCAAAGAATGCTGTGCCCATATGTTGAACTAATCTAACTATATGGATATTTGCAGCAGCATACAAATTACAAATAACAAGAATGTCAATAATCTTCTACCTATTAACAGACCTGAAGCAGAAGAAATATTGTGTGCATCAACATAGTATATTGCCCCTGAACTCTCATCCTTCACTTTGATGCTTGAAGAGCAATTGTAATCAATCCACCCAATGGACTGATTCTCAAGATCGTAAAACACCAACTTATTCGAGAGCACCAAATCTCCCAAAAGAGTCATGGAGCCGCCATCTTTGGTTTTCATCCCACTGCTCTGCCACCCAGAACACCATACATACTCTTTCAATTGGAACAAATACTCATGGGGATACACCGATAGCGAAACCGAGTTCTTGAAATGAAACTTCACCACCGGAAATCCATCATCCACATTCTCCGAATACTGAAAACATGTGAACTGGTCCTCAACAGTGTGCAACTTCAAATCCGGTTGCTTGCTCAGTATCATTTTCATCACCGGCTCAAAAACCACCTGTGGAAGATAAGCCAAAGTGGTACCACTATCGATGATGGTCCCCTCCTTGTCTCCACTGTCAAATGTATCCGAGGGCAGGTCTACAACATCACCACCCACCTCAATTTCCTCCATGACCACATTGTAATGCGCACTTTTGGCCACCAATGGAGTCATGCTCTGCTTCAATTTCGTCTCCACAACTTCCCCAATTGCGAAAATCCCACCACCGTTCACATTGTCCAAACAATGTGCAAACTGCTTCTTCACCTTCCCAGCTGCAGCCAGCTGAGAAATCATAGATGAATTCGCTTGCCCGAAACCAAGAATCCCATCAAGCGCCTCAGACGACCTCCCTAGCTGCCCTGACTGCTTAGCTCCACACCCGAAAACAATGCTCCCATTCGTCACCGAAGTCTGATGACTCCCACTAACCTTATCAAACTCAATCACATCCTTCACAAAGTACCCTGCAGTCGAGCTCCCATCCCCATAGACCACATTATATTGACACAGCAACTCCGGTTTACAACCCGGCAACTGACCATCGTATTGCGAAGTGCAAAAGTCCTGATCACAGGTGATGGATTGGGAAGTGGAAGAGTCCTTTGGATCATACAATGTGAGCTTGACGCCAATGTCGCTTTTCTTGGGGCAACTGGCGCACTCAATGCAATTGACCCACAAAATGTCGCTGCCGGTGTCGACTTGGACGTAGTAGTCCTTCGACGGGGATCCGATTCCGAGCTTGGCGAAGTAGAGACCGGTCTCGGAAGGGTGGCCATTGCCGCCCAACTCCAGATCCACGGCTGATGAAGAAACAGAGAGAAGGTTCCGACCGTGGCGCCGAGCGTCGTGGGCCTTTAGCTCACTAAGAGACCACTGCCCGCGGCGGCCCTGGAACTTGTGACTCACCGGGAAGACGAAGTTGCCGGAAACATGTAGAATCAAAGAGAGAAGTAGAAGAAATCCGAAAAGAACCGATCTTGATGTTGGTCCAGGATCCATATACAGAACCCTGATGGAATTCGATGCCAAGATTCGATTTTGAAGGGTGGATTGAAGCTTTTGGAGGTGTAGAAAGATGGGTTTTTTTTTTTTTTTTAAAGAATGTTGAGGGTGGTAAGATCTGTTTGGGATTGGCCCAGAAGCAAGAAGGAGACTTTTCTTGGTTTTGGGAGAAAAACCCAGATGGGAAACAATACTTAACTTGGATTGGAGATAAGGGTTTTGGGGGGAAAGTTGGAGACCAAATAGGGGCGTGCTGAGGAGGACGGTGACGGTGATGGAGGGAAAGGCATGTAACTATGTAAGGAAGAAATGAGAAGCAAGAAAAGCAAATGCAGAGACCACAAGGGAGAGAGAAGGACAGACAGAAAGGATTGAGGATAAAGTCAAGAGTCACACAAATCTGACCAACTATTTGCGCGTTTTCAAAGTTTGGTTTTTTGCGATTTCTTTGATCTCAAGTATTGGTTTATGTTGTAAGTTTAACGATAAGATATAGCTTTGTTCGGTAATACTGGGGTAAATTTTGTTATAGATTATGACATAAAGAGAGTTGTTTATAGGCCAGTAGACTGCGGTAATATTATTGGGTGGGAGAAAAAAAAAATCCTATTTTTTTGATTCAAAATCATTTGGATTGTTTATTGTTTATCATTTTTGTGATTTTCGAAAGATAGCTCATTTCTCTCATATATCATGCAGCATTTCAAGCTCTTAAACAAGAGCGTGGCTCTTAGCCTTTTGGTCTTCCAGTTTGTGGATGTTATTGCATAGTTTAACATCCCAGCGGTAATATTATTTTTCAAAATCAATATTTGCTATTTGGATCCAGAAAATTAACGCATATAACACTTAATTTATAATATTTGTTTCTCCTTAATGATGATTCATTTCTCGTGCACCATGGACCATTACGAGAGTGGTGATTGTATCCCGCATCCTTTTATTGTCCCAGTTTGTGGGTGTTGTTGGATGGTTCAAACCAGTGAAAAAGTATTCAGCGCACCGATGTACATTTGCACAAACATAAATGGACGACTAGATAATATCAAATATATCTTTTAGTTATCAACGGCTGAGATCTGCTAATTTATTTACACCGCCGGTGCATAAAAGAATTTTCCCTAATTATGTCAAAGATGGATTCGGAATTGGACCCTGCCATTCGTAACTGTGCTAGTAGCAAAGCAAAACGATTGGTGGGGCTATACAATAACCAATAACTAGTTATGTGACTTTTGGGTAGAAACCTTGTAATGTCATGAGTTTCAAGTTCAATCTTTGTTTAATTAGTTTCAAGATTCATACTTTATGTTATAAATGTATTATGACTATTATTTGAATGTAAAGTTCCTTAAATAGTTACCAAATTTGTTTCGCTGCTAAGGTGCAACATTAGGTGTAATTACGCTCTTCATTTAAAATATGCGTCTCCCTCTGAAAAGAAAAAGAAAAAGAAAGATAAACCATATTTTATTTTGCTTTTGTACTCCTCACCCAATAACTGAGAAAAATTGTTGTACTCTGCTTTTAGTCTAATGAAAATTGTTTCTTCGCCAAAAAAAAAAAAATCAGGTCCAACGTACTTATAGGTAATTTGTTGGCAGTTCAAATTCAAAAGAAAAATGCTAGAGATCCCAAAAATTTATATCAAAATAAGATCCCAAATGACATGGCACATGTCTTATTATCACTTATAATTTCCATGTGGTATATGTTCTTTGCAAAATTATATTTTGCTTAAAGAGAAATTAAACAAAGACTGGGTTCTTCTTCAGCGGTATTTTTCTTAATTAAAGGCTTGGAATCTATGTCTTGAACCTCTTGATTGGGTTCTTCTCACCAAGGATGGACCGGGAAATTGAAGATTTGGATGGGGCTTCACTGCCTACCAAAGTTGTTGATGAGTTCAGGCCTTTCGTTCTTCGCCTCCCGGAGTTCAAGTTCTGGTATTCCATCACAAAGGCTTTTATTATTGCATTTATCATGACCTTTATCTTTGTGTTACATGTGCCTGCTTTCTGGCCAGTATTGAAATGCTATTGGATTATGCTATTTGTCCTCACAATGGAACGACAGATCCTACACATGATCAAACACAAATATGTCCCATTTGATTTTCGAAAGCGGAGGTGCACTGGAAAGAAGTAACCTGGATAGGAATGGCTTTTCTACAACTCTAAACTCAAATCAAGAAAAACACTGCCAGTTTGTGGATGTTAGGGTTTTAATCCAAAACATTATATTAATTCCTTAAAGAAATTAATTTTATTTATACATTGGAAATTAGCAAGTCAAAAGAGATTATGTAGCAGCTACCACGTCATTTGGGATTCATATTTGGTATAATTTTTTGGGGTCCGTAACACTTTCAAAAGTCTTAACGGTCTAGTTTTTATGACAAATGCTAGTTCGGCAAGAAGAGGAATAATTTAAGAGGACATAAGTGAGTGATTTCACCAGGAATATTTCAACCGACTCACAAGTATTTGAATGATGAGATTATTAAACTAAGATTTAGAATTTGTCAAACTACCTCTATATATTGTTTGACATCAATTCAATGGAGTGATGTATTAATACAATAAACAATAAGGAAAAGTAAACTGCAAGAGAATAGTTGCTATGAAATACTATTGAGCTTGTTGAACAAAAGACCTATGAATTGATTAGGTTGGTGACTAGTTGGGTTAACTCCAGCATATAGGCACTTGGACACAATCCTACACTAGGCCTCAGGCCGAACCCAACTTAAAGAGGTTAGGGGGCAGTGCATAATACCTTCTTGTCCTCCTAGAAGATTGGGAATCTACAAATCTCTTCTTCCATCGCAGGGTCGGTCCTGAGATTCTAACAGCCTGAGGCAAAGAAATAAAATGTGGCCTCCTATATATATGTATGTGTGTGTGTGTGTTTTTGCACCAAATAACAGTATAAAATCATGTATTTTAAATAAAAGTAAATATGAAATTAATAACAATATTAAAGTATATGAATATTTATGGATTAAATATTGTTTAGTCCTTGAGTTTTTGATCATAAAACACTTCAGTTCCTGACCTTCTAATTTCACACGTTTAGTCCTTGTACTTCAAAATTTCGGACCAATAGATCATTGCCGTCTAAAACCTCCGTTAAGTTACAACAAAATGTCTATTATGCCCTCAATTTTTTTTTAATAAATTTATTCTTTTCTCTTTTTTATTTATTCTTTTTTCTTTTTTCTTTTTATTTATTTTTTAATTATTTTTTCTTTCTTTTTTTTCTTCCTTCTACAAGAAAAAAAATCAATCAATCAATTAATTAAAAAAAATGAAGGCATAATAGACATTTCGTCGCGACTTAACGGAGGTTTTAGACTGCAAATACCTATTGGTCCGAAATTTTGAAATATAAGGACTAAACGTGTGAAATTAGAAGGCCAAGGACTGAAGTGTTTTATGGTCAAAAGCTCAATGACTAAACAACATTTAGTCCAATATTTATTCCTTACATAAACTTCTGAATTACAAAACTAGTTAAACATGAACTTTTTTGTTTCTGATGGCTGCAACCCAGTGGGTGGCTAGGCTATCACGCCTTTAAATTTACAAAGCATCACTGAAACCTTGCTCTTCTCACATTTTTAGCTGCAAAAGTACAAATAATGTTGTCATAATCAAGTTTATCTCCCATATTTTTTTCAATAGAAAGCATAGATAAACCATTCAATCTTTCTTTTGACATGGTTGACCGAAGATAAGATTTGATCAATTTCAACTTTGAGAAACTTCTTTTTGCAGAAGCAACTGTGACTGGTATAGTCAACAAAATTCTATAAGCAATCCAAGTATTTGGGTAACAACTCTCCATCTCTTTTGAATAATTCAACACTTCAATTGCCCTTTTTGCCTCCTCCGGTAAAGTGTCTTTTAGATGTTTCAATTCTGAATATAGTTCTTCCCCATTAATGTCAAAAATCCCGCCATGTGTCAAAGAAGTTTCAAGATTGGCACAATACTTCTTCAAGCTATCATTATCTAAACACTTCAACTTCTCTACATCGAATAAGAACCCAAAAAGTTCTTCGTATTTTTGAAACTGTTCAAACCAAGTTCTAAGTGAAGGAAGAGCTTGATCAACTATATAGGAGAAGTAATTAACTCGGAATGATTCTTCAGCTGATTGTGTCACATCTTCACTAGCACTTTCATCAAATTGTCACTTTCTCCGAATGACTCGCTTTTCACGAAATACAGCTTCAATCTCCATTTCATTCGCAATCTTCTTAGCGTCAATCATGGCCTCATCAAACCCAATTTCTCTAAAATTCTCAAGAGAAGAAATAAGTTTCTTTAATTTTGTGATGGCAAATTCAATATGCGTGTCTTCAGTTTGAAGAATTTTGCTAACAATATTGATAGCTAATAATAACTTGTACCAAATAACCATGCCAAGCAATAATTCAAAGTTCTCCATTTCAAATATTGCTAACGACTCGGCTTCACTCTTTGTCTTTGAATCTTCACTAACTTCTACCAAGTGAATTAAAGCATCTCTTATTTTACGAGCTTGAAATCTTATGGGTTTAACACTTTCAACATGACTCTCCGAACGTGTCTGTAATAATGGCTTAACCGTAAGGCCATCCACATAATCTTTGAAAACTTGCCATCGCTTTGTAGATAATGAAAACAATGAATATATCCTTTGAATCACTCCAAAAAAAAGACATAGCTTTGGGCAACAATTTTCCATATCACAAAGTGCAAGATTGAGACTATGACAACCACATGGAGTGTAGAATGCCTTGGGATTTACTTCAAGTAGCCTTCTTGAACGCCTTCATCAATATCAAGTTGAAGAGTGCTCAATGCATTTGTAATCTCAGTAAAAAGCCCAAGACTTTATGTATCATCTACTTTCAAGAATTCTAGCCAGAACTCTTCTAACACTATAGGCTTTGAAGAAACGTCCACACACCATACTACAAGAGACATTTGCTCTTCATAACTTGCATCGGGAGTGCAATTCACAATAATGGAAAAGTATTTTGCTTCTTTGATACTTGTAACAATTGATTGTTTTATCTCACTTGCTAACATTTGTATCATTTCATTTTGAATTCTGTGACTGAGATAATGGTAGTGTGTCTCATGACTTTGAATGCGTCGAACATTCTCTTGCATTGTTAGATCAAATTCAGCAATCATCTCAATCATTTGCAAAAAACTTCCATTATTCTCCACATAAAGCTTCTCACTATCTCCACGACATGCCAAATTATTTTTTGCAAGTCTTTTGATAACAGCAATTATCCTGAGTAATACTTGTCTCCAATGCTCTTTCTCTTTTGTATTCTGTTCTTGCCAGCTTTTATCAATTGTCTGATTTTTTTGTAGTCTCTTTTTCAATTCAATCAATCTACTCATACAATAAAGCATGCACAGTACTTGTTTCATGACACTTACGCCTCCGACCAAGGTTCTTCCAATCTTTGTATCCTACACCAGCTATGTTGCCCAAGTTAATTTTCTGCTCATCCTTCTTAAATAACTTACAGCAAAAGAAAAATATTTTACCTAGAGATTCTGAATACACTAGCCAATTCCGATCTTGCTTCTCACCGTTTGGTAAATATCGAAAAAAATGTTCGGAAGAAAAATGTATGCCTCTACTATCTTTAGGAAACTTGTAATTATGGTCTATTTGAGGACCTCTTTCAACCAAAAAGTCTTTGATGTTATAGTCAATCTTATCCCGATTACCTGGGACATCAACATTCAAAGGAAAGTTAATTTGCTCATTAAAATCTTCATTTTGAACATCTTGATCCATACTATCATTATCTTCCTCATCCATGAGTTGATCTTCATTCTCAGTGTCAATCATAGGCTCTGTTTCTTCTTCACCATGATTTTCAGGAGCATTCATGGGTTCATCTTGTTGTTCATTATTATGCTCATCTTCCTGATCATTCACCACATTTTGAACTGACGTTTCTGTTTTTTTGTTCCCCCAAAATACTTATCAAGTGATCCAGCTAGAGATTGAGTTAATGCTTCTTGTTGTTCCTTTCCTTTTCTCTTTTGAGCTGTAGACTTGTGTTTTCTAATGGGAGGTATCTTAACAATAAAGAATCGATCTTGTTTGATGTGAGAAATTTTTTATGTATACACAAACAATATAAATGGTTTAATTGGGTTAGTTTTCCATACGGAGAAGGAAAATGAATAGTTATTCATATGGAAAAAACAAAGGAAAAGTTTATGGAAAAGGAAAAAGGCAAAAAAAAAGAAAAGGGGGGGGCGGGGGCGCTGGGCCATGGGTCTAATAAAAATTACTTTAAGTAAGTTAAAAAAGAAAAAAAAAAGTTAAAAAATTGAAAGGGATTGGGCCCACTTAAGTCCCTTAATTAATTGAAAAAATTTAGAGAAGTGAGTCATGCATGATTCGAACGTTGGTGAATGAGGAAGCGGCCAGTTTCCCCTTCGGCTGGAGCAACGCTCGTCTTCTGGTTTATTGGAGCAAATAATAATATATATTAACTATAACCTATATATAGAAACTCCGGAAGCCCCAGAGAGCTGGTGGCTTGATGTAATACCCGCAATTTCCATTTTAATTTCGAGTTATTGTATCGAATGATTATTATGCGATTTCACAATTTATATTCGATAATCATTCATTTTTACAATTATCGAAGTTTCGAAAAGTTTATTTTAACGAAAAGCTCGAAATACTCGGTTTGAGAAATCGACTTTTTCTACGTACGAAATTTGGAGAAACTTCCTTCATGAAAGTTGTAGAGCTCGTCGATACGAGTCCGTACACGTGTGGAACACGAAGATCGGATTTTTCCTGAATTAGTTATCGAATTTCGAAGTTTTCCGAAACAAGTATATATAGAAAATTTTTTTGGGAACCCTAAATTTTTCCCTACCGGTTCCTCTTTCTTCTTTTTTTTCTTCTTTCTTCTTCTTCTTCCGTTTCTGGAAAAACCATTTTCTCTCTCTCTCTCTTACAGACACGATCGGCCGAAGAGGAGAAAAACTTCTCCTTAATTGTTCTCCCTCCACAGATCACCTCTCGACCTCAAACCAAGTCCCAGGTGTTCGTCTCGAGCTGCTCTAGCTCCAGGAGGCAGTCTCACACGGCGGCGCAGCCTGTGGCGGCGGCGACGAAGCCCGAACCGAAAACGTCCATTTTCGGTTCGATCTCAATATCTCGAGCTACACTCCATCATTTCACTTGATTCTTGTCTCATTGAGCTCGCCTCAACTTCCTCTACAAGCACCAAGAAGGACCGGAACTGGGTCGAACGTTTTCACGTTCGTCGGAGCTCGACCCGAACGGATCGAAATACCGAAACTTTCGATCAAGATATCTCGAGCTATACACGATCGTTTCTTGTGATTCCAAGCTTGTTGAGTTCGCAAGGAAGTTCTGAACAAGTTTCCAGAAGGGATCGGGGCCTGAGGTTGCAGTTTTCACGTCGGTTTTCAAGCTCATCGGTTTCTGCATTTTTTCCGGCCACCGACTGTAAATCGGTAATTTCGACGCCTTCCGTTCATTTTTAGGTCTTGTGCTAGTTATGAAAGTTGCTCAGAATGATGAAACGAAGGGAACAAGCTCGGCCCCGACACCATTGGTGGTGGTCGGTGACGGCTCTGTCCCTAACTCCGGCGGCCTTTTCCGGCCACCTCCGGAGGTCTAAAATTTGGTTTCTGTCCATTTTATGATTCTATGTTTCGATACGATCATTTTGGCGTATTATACGCATTTTTTGGATATCGTATGAATTAGTTATGAATTTTGTGATTTCGATCGATTTCGGTCGTTAGATTTTTGATCTGTGAAATTATGACCGTTGGATGAACTTGTAAATTTGTTATGATGATCATATGACTGTCCCAGAGGCTTTGTGTGGTCATGGGCGAATATCCGACCGTTGGATCTTCGTATATGTGAAAAACGGTAATTAGGGGAGCGTTTCGTGAGAAACCGCTCGTCGGATTTTAATGTAAATTAGAATCTGACCTTTAATTAGTGGTTAAATTATGAGTTGAAATTGTTGGCTAAATTCGAATCACATTTGATTAGGTGATTGACGGATTTTAATTGCGTGAGTTATTCGGCGTTAATTATAAATTATAATTTATAATTATATTGAAGACGCAGCGGGAGTTTCGAGGTGAGTAAAACTCACGTGGTTCATATTACGAACCGAGCATTTTAATTTATTTATTTTTGGTAATTGTGTGAAAAATATTTGCGGATTAAATATTTGTTTTAAAAATTCATGGACTTGAATCACCACGGTCCATAGGTAAATAAAATGAATTTTAACTATACAAATGAATTTCATAATTTTCTTGTGTGAACTATAGATGGTATTAGTGGTCATGCCTGAGTGGATGATTACGTATATATATATTTACGTGGAAAATATATATTGATGAGTGGATTATTTGATTGATGATATGATTGAGTGGAATTGATGAGTTGATTTTATTACGATTGTGTAATTCCATAATAATGTGATGTATCTTGGTTGGGTTGATTTCAGTATGTGAAATTATATGTTGTGATCATTTATGGGTTTAGGGTCGATGTAATGACTGGTGTGGGAAATCGGACGCTCTAATCCTAGTGTGGATGATGGGATACGATTGGTTGAGTATGTGGAATTATTGGACGTTCTAAATATGTATATAGGTATACATATTGATGAAATACAATAATTGATAAATATGTCGGATGCCATAACCTAGGCCAGGTGACGGGCTACGATTCAGTTAGAGCTCTAGTCTGTCAAATACCGTATTTTTATAAATACGATGATGAGAGTTGTGGGGAAAGTTGTGAGTTGTGTGGTCTTGATATATTGAATTGGTGTTTGATTGAGATTGTTATTAATTGCATATGTGGAAATAATTGAGTGTTGCTGTGTGTGGAAATAAATGAGATTAAATTACGCAACAGTTCATTCTTTTACTCATACAAGCTTTCATAAGCTTACCGGGTTTTGTGTTGTTGCAATCCCGGTATACTATTCAATGGTGTAGCGGATATTCCTGCAGGTCAGGATAATCAGGGAGGTGACCGGGCTGCTTAGGGTTACAGCAGTCATGTTATTTATTTAGTCGTGATGTGTGTGTATGCTCATTTAGAGCTTTACATTACATTTGGATTTGAGTTGTAATAATTAACCGAGACTAAATTCGGTTTGTTTCTATTTTGTGTGGTGAGTATGTTAAGAAAAGAAAAATTTTCAGGTTGATTATTTTGTGTTGTAGTATATTCATGTTTCGGATTTTGAATTGTTATTCAAAAAAATTCGGGGCGTGACACTTGAGGCGGCTGCCTCAGGGCCGGCCCTGTTCCATCAGTGTCCGACTTCTATCTTGGTCTTCTTGCATCTTCTAATGAACAAGTCTAAAATAGTCCAACAATAGCAGCTACCGTCGCTTGAGACGACAACAACACCTGCACTAAGTTGGAGACCTGAAAAACAAAAGAAAAAAAAATAAATACAAAAGTCAAGTTTTTATTTTCTTTTTTAAATAAAATTATTTGTTTTGTTAAATAAAAGGGCTAAATACTGTATAGTCCTTGAGCTTTTGACCATAAAACACTTCAGTCCCTGACCTTCTAATTTCACACGTTTAGTCCATCTACTTCAAAATTTCAGACCAATAGGTCCTTACCATCTAAAAGTTACAGTAAAATGTCTATTATGCCCTCAGTTCTTTTTTTTTAAAATAAATTTATTCATTTCTCTCTTTTTTTTAATTCTTTTTTCTTTATTTTATTTATTCTTTTTTTTTCAAACAGAAAGAAAGAAAGGAAAAAAAAACAGAAAAAAATAAACATAAAGAAAGAAAGGGAAAATAAATTCCTTTTCCAAAAAAAATAAAAATAAAAAATTAATTAATTAAATAAAAAGAACTGAGGGCATAATAGACATTTTGCAGTGACTTTTAGAGGATAAGGACCTATTGGTCTGATATTTTGAAGTACATGGACTAAACTTGTGAAATTAGAAGGTTAGGGACTGAAGTGTTTTATGGTCAAAAGCTCAAGGACTAAACAGTATTTAACCCTAAATAAAATTAACTTATCCAGGGGCTTGAATGTAGCAGTCCATAACCATGAGCAATCATACCCTCACGCAATGATGCTGGTATGGATACTCCCATGCATATGGAGATTCCCAAAACAAGCATATTCCTGTGGCTGTTAGGGTTGCAGAACTGAAGTAAACTAGTTCACACAAACATAAAAAATGTTAGAATCACCAACAAATGACCATATTCACACAACATATTGAGTAACAACAAAGCTCATGAATTAATCTTAATTGATAAACTATACTCGCAAATGCAAAGATGGCAAGGGAGAGAGAAGAACATACATAAATGATTGAAGATAGAGTCAAGAGTCAGAGAAGACTGACCAACTATTTGCGCATTTTCAAAGTTTGGTTTTTGCAATTTCTTTGAGATCAAGTATTGGTTTATCTCATAAGTTTAACGATAAGATGTCGCTTTGTTTGGTAATATTGGGGTAAATTTTGTTAAAGGTTATGACATACGAGGAGTTGTTATCGGCCAATGGACTACGGTGATATTATTGGTTGGAAAAAAAGAAAAAATTCCTATTTTCTGGATTCAAAATTATTTGGATTGTTCATTGTTTATCGTTTATGTGATTTTCAAAATATAGCTCATTTTTTCGTACATCTTGTAGCATTTCAAGCTCTTGTTTTAGTGGTGGCTCTTAGCCTTGAGGTCTTCCGGTTTGTGGATGTTGTTGCATAGTTTTACATCCTAGCGGTAATATTATTTTTCAAAATCAATATCTACTCTTTGAATCCAAAAAATTGACACATATAACGCTTAGTTTATAATATTTTTTTTTCCCAAATGATGGGTTCATTTCTCTCGTGCACCATGAAGCATTACAAGAATGGTCTCCCGCAACCTTTCGTTGTCCCAGGTTATGGGTGTTGTAGGATGGCTCAAACATGTGAGAGAGTATTCAGTGTACCGACGTATACTTGTACCAGCATGAATAAACTAGGAGGAATAAACTACCTCGATGCTACAATGAAAGTACTGGTGAATTGTGAGAACATATGTAAGTACCATTCTTAAAAACATATTTGTGTCGCATTGAAAGAAAAAAAAAAATTTAATTCACAAGATTAATTGAGAACCACAAGTTCAACTTCATAATCGCCATAGCAACAATTGAAGCTGCCATCAGTGCAAAAATGTACCCCATATTTAGCTTACGATTTTCCCATTGGAATGGCAATGGAATCCTAAAGCTACATTTAAGAAAGAAAAGTACAAAACCCACAAGTTTTAACAAGAGGTAAAACTTGTTTACGAAGGCTTTCCAATACAGCATGCAGGAGAATGAAGAGCTTAAGCAGAGTGTTGGCCAACAAGCCAAGTCCTCCATGCATCACAACCAATTTGCTGAGGATTATGGTCATATATGAGCGTTGTTGATAAAATACATACAATTGCTATATAACCACAATCGACAATAATATGGCATAGCGCTAAAACAGTTGATAATTGATCTTGAAAATCCATATAAAGCATTGCAACACCCCACAAAACTCATAAGTATAAGTAGCAAAGGAAAAAAAAAAATCAACCTGACTTATAGGCACATGCATGGGGTAGCTACTATATGGCGAGAACGGTCAATTTTGTGAATATGATTGGTTGAAATATTAGCTAATATGATTGTGAGTACATTCATTTCTAAAAAATCATATGATTTTTTTAGAAATGAATATGATTGGTTGAAATATTTGGACTTTTATAAATAGAAACGAGATATTGACCTTCTGCTTTTGTCTTGACATGTCTCACCTTCTTTTTATATAATTGAGTCTCCAATGATCGATTATTGTGATCTCAGATTAGGAGGTATAAATTTAATAAATCATTTACTGTAGAATTCGTAAGATGAAAAACAATCATGATCTTATATTTTTTTTGTCCCTTATTCTTCTCTTCTCAACCGTTTCTTGTTCTTTTGCTTAATTTGAGTTCTTCTCGTTCTCAAAGCGGTCAACAACTCATTCAACTTTACTCACTTTTTTTTTAAAAAAATACTTATATATACTAAATTTATATAATATGGTTTTAAATCTATAGATTTGTAATTTTAGTTTGTTTTTCTTTCTTAAGTTTTGACCCTAGACAAAATTTCTGCCTACGCCACTGATCACATGTAAAAAATATGATACACTTTATAGAAAGATACAATTGACCTACTATTGACAACCTAATATAAACAGTAAATTTAAGACAGTTTGGTGAGTGTTGATGGTTAATTAGATAGTCATACAATCAGTTAATTTTAAAAATAATAGTGTTGATAAACAGCAAGAAAATGGATGAGATTCGTAAAAGGGCAATTTTGAAAGAGTAACAACACTACCAAATACAAAAATCAATAATAGGTCAATGGGTTGTGATTTATACAGTAAGGGGTGTAGATTTCACCTCCACAATAAAAGGTACAAAAGGATTAGAGCTAATTATCTCTTCAAAATTATCTTGTTGTCTTTAAGTATTGGTGCTCTATGCCTCAGCATGAATGGAAGTGTATGTGATATAAATAGCATAACCATCAACGAGGAAAATTCAATCTCAGGACATGACAATAACTACAACAATAAAACACGCCCGAAATTGTCATTTGGACCCGAACTGATTTTAAGTCAAGGAAATCATAGAAAACTTGTGAGCTTTTGTCAAACTCATATAGATGACGCACAAAAATTGACTCAAAAATAATTAAATGACATGTGGGAAAACAAAGTTAACAAGTCCAAAGCCAGTAACCAATGATTTTAGTATCATGGTAGTTGGATCAAGAACTCTGCACCAAAACATATGAAATATGTACATTAGTTTTCATCCATAACAAGCGGATAATAATCAATTTTTTTTTGTTTTGCCTTGGATTTTAATTTTTAATACATTCATGGAATTTTTAATACATCCATAACGAAAGTCATTACCATCGATTTTGACGGAAGTTGGATGAATGTAGCCAATTACGGTTTATATATATATTTAAATAAAAATTTGATGAACGATTTACAACTCGTTCTACTTAAAATTAAACTCATGTCAATCCAACGTAGTAGCCAACTTAAAATCAAACCAAAAACTAGCGAAACAAAGATGGCCAAATATTCAAACAAAATTAGACTAAAAAACTCCATAAACAAACAAAACTCAGTCACTAATCACAAAGACAGCTATTCAGTGACATGAACTGTGACCAAATCTCCGACAAAGGGCCATTGTCATCCAGAAGAGAGTAGGCAAGAAAAAATAGACTAACAGAGCCAATCAACAAGGATTTCACCAAGAAAAAAAAGAACAAATTACCAAGAAATCAGCTAATATAAAAATACCAAAAAATGACAACGGTATGTGTGATTCACCTCACACGTGCCAGACGCCATGGGTTGGATCGTTTTGTTTTGATTTATGGAGTTTCAGAGGAGTTGGTTGTATACGTACAACTCATGCGCGTGGATACTCTAATTTACAATGTTACCCCTTTTTCTTTTCATTTCTCTCATTTCATAAGGACAGTTTGGTCTTTTCACTTTCTGTAAAAACACAGTTATTAGACCATAGTTTATATAGATTTGCATTCCCTTAAATATTGAATTTAACTCGTCTTTGAGTATATTTTAGCTTTCACTAAATCATTTTCTTATTTATCTAGAAATATTTTAAGGGTGAAGGAAACATTAATTTTTGACTCCGAAGTGGAGAATAATGACGATCAAATGTGGAGCAAAATATTAAATTTTAAATTCAGGCGAACCACTACAAATGGCTGCCTATCACCACTCATGGTGGTATCATGTATTTTCCGGCTATATTCATGGATGAACAAGAAAGAGGAGTAACATTATACATATTCCATTACATCATATACATCATCATTCTATCACAACCAAATCCTAAACCTTTTAATTCAAAATAAACTTCATCCATTTTTCCTTTTTTCCACACCATCTCAACTCTCCATATTATCCAAAAGTCCACCACCATCATCACCCAAAAATCTTCCATGTTTTAGGGTGTAATCACCATCTTTTCTCCATCATTACCTACTATAACCTACATCATCACTGTCATACTCTTTTTCCTTGATTTTGGTATATATTACCACTCTTATATTCCACCTCCATGTTTCTTATAAGGCTATAGCTATTTTCTTTGCTTTCTAATCACCATTTCACACCTATCTCTCTATCTATTTAAGCACCTCTTCTTACAAGGAAGAAGAAAAGCCACTCATACCACCCAATTACATCTTCTTTCTCTCTCCATCTCATCCACAAAACCTCCATATTCACCTCCCAAATTCCAAACCCACAATACCCAATCTACTCCATCACCACCACCACAAATACCATCTTCCACCACCATAAACTCAATCACCACCACTACTATTCCATCACTACCACTCAAAGTTAGCCAAAAAAACATCATATCTTCATCACCATTCCATTCATCATCACCATCAAGAAGTTCATCATTCATCCATTCCACCATCAAGGAGGATTCAAGGAGCATTAAAGGAGGAAAACAAAGGAGAAGCTACTCACTGATTTGTCAAGCTTCAACTAGTTCATTCCTTAACTCTTTAATTTACATTGATGTACTTTATAGATTTGATGCCAATTTATATGACTATGAGTGAGTAGCTACTTTGTTGGGGCTAGAGCTTCAAACTTGTATTAAGTGATGTTTTAATTTACATTTGATGTTATTTGTGATTTTCATCTTCATATGCTAATTCAATAAGTGAATGCACGCATTCATTCAAACTTCATTATGGATTGGATTAGTCTTTCTGGTGGGTATCCTTAATTCTCTCATCTCTTGAACTTATTCGTTCTAGATCCAAAAATAAAATGACCCCTCCCTTCGAATTCCTTCAGGTTGTGAGACACATTAAAATTCAATATAAGTCCCAAAAATGCAAATAACGAAAAAGAAAAAATAAGAAAAATTAAAAGTAGAGGGAGGGGACAAACTTTTGTGTATTTGTATTAACTACTTTGAATGTGTTGTGTTTGCCATCTTATGAAAAAATGTTTAGGGTTAACATTGAGCATTGATAGCATGATAACATCCTCTATGTGCATGTGAAGATTGTGAGTTAAAATCACCTAGATCTAGGAATGGTTTTCTTGCATGATTATTTAAACTCAAAGCTTTATGCATCTAGGAACAATGAATTGAGACTTAACCGGTAATATGATTTATTCTTAGGTAATTAGTTCTGGACTTATCCAGTTAGAATTGATAACATTAAAGGAGTTTAAGCCTTTATAGTCATATCCGGATGCAAAGAGGGTAATTGAGAAATTAAAATAGCATCAATTGTATTTGAACTTTAATACTTGCAAAGGAGGTTAGTGATACACAATCCAACCCCTAACTTCATCCATTATATTATTAATTTAGCTTAGAGTAGTTTAGTTTACATTTGAACATTTATTTTCATTTGGTTCACCACTCTATCCAACACATAATTTCACTACCATCACAATGCATATACTCACCATGATCCTAGATTTCCTTGTGAATTTAGGTTTATGATTGTACATTTGCATATTCTAACTCTTCTTAGGGTAACACCCTAGCTAGTGAAAGAAATCTAATTTTCGTGAGTTCGACAACCTTTCTTAAATCCCTATATTATTACTTGTACCCCTTATACTTGAGGGTAATTATTTGACTAGCAAAAGTCTTTATAGTTGAACATTAATGTCCTTTTGTCTTGTTCCATACAAGATATTTTTTTTATACATGTAGTAATCAGTGTCTAATCTTACACGTAAACCGAAAAGCCTAGGCAGCTCGTTTTGAATTAAAGAGCCAGTAAGACACACCTCTTTCTCTTATTATACCTAACCTAGAGGATTAAGTGTTTTTTTTTTTTTTTTGGATTTTGGAACCCATCTTAACTGGGAGGCTCATCCCCACCCCCGAATATTATTAATAAAAAGAACACGATTGTAAGTCAATGGGGACATATAACCTTCACCTCGAGTACTAGTACAAGAATCCTCATAGAGTGCATTCTGGATAATCACATGAGCCTCATCTAGCCAATAATCATCTAAATAAGATAAACTAGTTAGCAAAATGTGCCAATCTATGAGCAACAACCTTTGTATTGAAAAGTTTCAAGCAGGTATGTTAATTTGTTAATGCAATGGATGTTAGGGTTAATTTGTTAGGCCATGGATGTATTAAAAAATAAAAATTTATCAATTATGCAGCTAACTAAGGTCAGATCGCTTAACAATATACACGATGAAATACATTGTCATCTCCGTCTTCCTCTAAAAAGAAGATGATGAAATGAAAAGTTAGCGAGAGATTTCTAAAGTTTTGACAAGTGCATAAATTGATGTTATGTTGTTAGGAAAGACGTTGAAAGTAAAAAAAGAAGAACGAAAGTAATTACCCTCTATTTTGACAAAAATTTGATGAATATAGCTAATTACAGTTTATATATATATATATATATATATATATATATCTCTCTTTACTTATTCCATTTCACTCAAAAATTTATTCGACAAATATAGTTTCAAAATTCCTGATATGCCTGAATTTGATCAATAACTTTACTAATTGATGGTTTGTGCGTGTCTGTGATGAAGCCACATGCACATTTTCACTAAAGGTAAACTTACATTTATTTTTACTTATTCCACCTCTTATTTTGGATATAAACATTGCTTTTTTTTTTCTTTGATCAAATAAATAACTCATATACAACAACTTGTCTATTGTGAGTCGAACTCACGACCTCCCACTTATAAAGGGGAGACTTATGTCACTAGACCAAATAGTACTGGGCTCTTTTTTGCATTTGTACCTTTTTTTTAGCCTGTATTAACTGTGCATGATAGAAAACTTCCCACATAAAACAAAATCATGGCCTTTGCCAAGATCATGCCCAAGTTTTTTGCGCAGCAAGCCTAGCAAAAAATACTCTACATATATATATATATATATTGAATTATCCTATCATTCAATTCATATACTTTTCTTTTAATCAACCCAAAGGGGGGTAAATATATTCATTTCAAGCCAAAGTGGCCGTAATATACTCTTTCGTTGTCATCTCAAGTAGTACCCATGGTGATACATAGACAATATGTCCACTCATTAGACATCACATTACATAGAAAAATAGCATGAATCATTCTTTGGTACTACTCTATTGGCGCTAGAGACACCTAGATTGCACAACTACTTTGTTCCCTAAAAACAAGTAGGGAAATTTATTGAAAATAGAAATGACTAAAACTTAATTAAATACCAACCCAAGGCCCAAAAGATAATTAAAACCTAGGCCCAAAACAGTTGACCTTGCACAGTTTCCTTCATTGTTGCAGACAAGATGCGAAGGAACCCCAAGCGATACAACTCACCACGGTGCCTCGCTGCCGCAAGCACACCACTTCAAGCGCACAATGATAAGTTGCACCATCGCCGCCACGAACCCAAGGACCAACCGCACACCACTTCAATCAGAGCTCCTGCGCTGTCATTGCAGATTAAAAAAGAGATGGATTCTGATCCAGTCCCGCCCAACACCAACTCGTCTCCTAAAACTGGTGTCCATGGATGCCTTGCCTCCGAACCCGATCCGGAAAAACCACGCTGATCAAAATCTGTTAAAAACCTTAGGCCAAACCACCTCCCCGATCAATGAGTATTCGTTTCTCATCCGGCAGCATCATAATGATGGCGAGAAGCCATCGGAGATGCCACCGGATGAAGGATGAAAGGTATTCATGACGCCTTTCTTAGCTGGTTAGAGAGAGAGAGAGAGAGAGAGAGAGAGAGAGAGAGACCTTAGACGATCTATTTGTTGAACACTTACTAGTTATATATAATCATATATTGATATATAGATACGTGTATTCAAATACTTTTGTTTTGTTTTGTTAGTATCTCTATTTACTAACACATGATTTTTTTTATGATTATTTGAGCCAAAAAAAAAATCATTTATGTGTGTGTGTGTGGGAGAACACATTTAATTCTTTGCCTTAGACTTTTAGAATCAGCCCTGTGAATAACTAAAGACTTTCTAAGTGTTCAACAAAAGAACGGGTCATATTCAAGAATCCCCTCTTAATTTTTGGAATAAGATTTTGAGTAAAAAATAAAAAATTAAACAATAAAAAGCAAACGAGAAAAATGATATGGAACATGTCAACACGTGAAATCAAACCCGAAATCGTTAAAGCAAAGCCTCAAAAATTTCTCTTTTCCACCAAATAGGTCATAGAAAAGGAAGAAACCAAAAGTTTATCTTCAACTTTACCTGTTTGGTAAAAAAATATAACTTGGGATGTCGATTTCTCAAAGCTATTGAATTCCGATTCAGACCAAAAAAATATTGAATTCCGATTCAACACTTGAGGTGGTGGCCTCAATTTTTTTAAGCTAGGGATGTCGTAGGAAGCCTTAGGTCATGTGTTCACCTTTGCGGGTTCGGCTACTTTTCTTTTTTGTTGGTAGAGCCGCTTTCCCTCATGTAATACGTCGAGGCTGTTCACAAACTCGTACAATCAATGCCATAAATTTCGCTTCTAATACTTGTTTTAAGTCTTATTATGCTAATAATGCTATGATCAATATTGAAGATGTAATTACTTAGATAATAAATCCAATATATAAGCCGTAAAAACGGATTCATTATGTGTAATATCGTTTGCTTGTGAATAAACTGACGTCCTCTCAAATAAAATTATAAAAAAGCCAAAAAAAAAAAAAGTTAAGAGTAAAGACAAGCTAATCATGAAACAAGCCAAAGAATTTTCAATGCATGCATGTGTCGTGGTAGCGTTTCTTAAACAAGTATGAAACAACTGTCTAATAGTGATGGCTGGCTGGTTAAGCACCTGAGCTTAGGTGGAAGTGTGGAACCTTTCTTCCCTTAAAGCGTGGGTGGACCTCACGTTCCGGTATATCAGTGTTTGCGGAAGAGTTTACCAGCAGTAGTGACATGAACTAATTATCAAAGTCAAATACTAATTTGCTTCTCGTTGACGTGGTTATGAATTTAAAAATAACAAATCATCACGAAACCCAATTTGTAGTTGTCACACAAGTCCAATATGATCTCCACCAACCATGGAGCAACCCAGAAAATCCTTGAACATTTTCACGCTTATAAATAACAAGTCTCCCACAACTATTCACATCAAAATTCATTTTCTTCATATCCTACTTACCAACCATCAAACACCGAGCCATGGTTTCTGCTTATTCTTCATCTTCCAATGTTTCGGCCTCGCTCATTTTTCTCTTCATGATGAGCAGTTCCATGGTTGCCTTTGGCGGCAAATTTTACGAAGACTTCTACATAACATGGGAACTGAAGAATGCTAAAATGCTCGATTATGGACAGCTCTTGACTCTGTCCCTCGACAATGTCACTGGCTCGGCTTTTGAATCACACAATCAATATCTGTATGTAAAGATAGACATGCAAATCAAGCTTGTTGCCGGAAACTCAGCTGGTACCGTCACTACATTCTACGCAAGTATCCTGCAAACAAACATTACAGTGCTTATAAGTTATAACTCTAGAGATATCATATTTTTCTTACCACATTAACTTGCTACATGATGTGACGATTAATATTTGTTTCTTACCATTACAATTATATATATGGCTCGTTTCACATGTATTTCCTGATGCTAATGGTAAGTTTTGGTATGTCTATATCCTCCAGCTATCGTCAACAGGAGACCATCATGATGAGATAGACTTTGAATTCTTGGGGAATGTTACTGGTCAGCCTTACATTCTTCGTACGAATGTCTTTTGCAAAGGAAAGGGCAACAGAGAGCAGCAATTCTACCTTTGGTTTGATCCTACTGCCGATTTCCACACATATTCTATACTCTGGAATCTCCTAAACATTGTGTAAGTACTATAATTAAATTCACAACTGTGAGGACATGGTGATTTTCTGTGAGTTAATGACAGTTGCCCTAGTTATTCATGAAATTAATGATGTCTAAAAATGCCTACATTGATTTTACTAGTAACAAACAAGAATGTCCCAAGTGTGATCATATTTGAACTGAAACATTGACGCATCATTTAGTGAAATAATCGATCTGTAATTTGAAAAAATAAAAATAAAAATAAAATACAAAACTGCAACATTATTATGGATCTTGTTTTAGTTTCATTGGCTTTGTACTGATGTGATTTCAAATTCTTGCATATATAGCTTCCTGGTGGATGGCATTCCCATCAGACAGTTCAAGAATCTGGAGTCCTTTGGCATTCCACTTCCCAAATATCAGCCTATGAGGTTATACTCCAGTCTCTGGAATGCGGATAACTGGGCTACAAGAGCTGGATTGCAGAAGATAGATTGGACCCGAGCACCCTTTACTGCATCTTACAGGAACTTCAGTGCCAATCCAATTCCCAGGGAGCGTGGTACTGGAACAAGTTGGACTATGGCCAGATGCAATGGGTGCAAAAGAACTATATGATCTACAACTACTGCACAGACGCAAAGCGATTCCCCCTAGCGTTTGCTCCTGAATGTTAGTTGACTAATCTGTCCTAGACGCAACTCCGCTGATTTTTACAATAAACCTATGTTGAGGAGACCGACTTATACAAGCAGATCCGCCTCTGTTGATGATGTGCTGTGGAACAATATCATGCATACACCCCAACTATTGTTACAATTTTGTTCTTGTTCAAATGATAAAAAGAAAAAAATTAATAATAATAAAAAATAAGATTTTTTTTTGTTGTAGAAATAAATAAATAAAATACTTGATTTCCCTTCTGATAGAAAGAATAAACCCCATAAGTGAAGACGTTCTGAACTTTTGAGTTGCAATCCGTTGCAGTAGAGGCGCGTGAAATCTAAGGAGACTGTTACTCTTACATAATTTATCATATAAAAATTGTAGCACATTCAACGGTTCAAATCTTCGAATATAACAAAATATAAGTCCAACCAATTACATTATACTGCAACTACTAGCTGTGTTATCATCGCTTAAAAAATGGATGAATGAGTTGCCAACTGGGGGATCCTTTGGTTTCTGACCATAATAATAAGGATACAGAGGCTGGGGCACCATTCCGTTGATGAACTTGTAATTGTAAAGGTTATTTTGGTAACCATATAAATGTGGCGGCGGCATCAAATTGTAACCATAAGGGTTTTGGTACCCATATGAGGAAGGCGGCGGCGGCAATAAGGGCGGCTGTGGTGGTGGTGGTCTTCCCCAGTTGTTCGCGTAAATAGATGGCCTCAGCCTTACCTGGTGAACAAGCGCGAGTGGAGGACGAGGCCTATACATGGTACCCTTCGGCGCCCTTCTTGGCACATTATTATAGGTGCGTTCATCTTCATCGCAATCGGAATTATCACTCTCACTGCAGTATTGGCAGTTTTTTGCCCTGGAAACGATTTTTTTCTTGTAATCATTTGGAACGCTGTTGAATGGTGGTGCTTGATTTGCAGAAGGCTTAGATATCTTTGCTGGGGCACCCAGAAGGTTCTTGATCTTGTAGGAAACAAGAAACCCGGCCATTTTCCCGAGCCTTGATATTCGCCTTCTGAATATTTTAGCACGAGTGTCCTTCCTCTTGGTATATGTTACCACCTCTTTTTCTTCATCTATGCCACCGTGTGCTTCTTTCTCATTAGTATCTTGTACGATCTCATTTTCTTCATGTATTGTACTGATAGAATTCACTCCTACGTACGCATATAAAAACTTGATCGATATTCAAACATGTATGTGAATAACTGTGTCAATTAAATACCAACAACAATAAAATTAGGAGTTTGTACATACCATTTAGTTCCTGTAACTTTTCCTTTATTTTAAAGGCACATTCCTTGCAACATGTATTCACCTTCAAATCACAAGTCTGCAATAACATAAATAACATTTCAGGGAAAAAAAAATGTCATTATATGTAAATATACCGGATGGGTTGAGAATCGGGGGATAGGAGAAAGATATTTGTCATCAATCATGGATTATTAATCAATTAAAGACGAGGAGCACATCAGGAGCTAGGGGCACCAAAACCAAAATCATCCGAAGCAACAAATTACATATAAAACCACATATCAAGGAACACAACACTGGGGATTTGGAGAAGTTCCTATTATAGTGCGACAAATTTACATGTTATTCTGTATTAAAATAACAAAGAGAGGAGTAGCTATCACAAACCGGACCATCAGCACTGTGGTTCTCCATTTGAGGGCTTGTGTGTCTGTTTCGAGATAATCGATTCACAAACCATAGCACTTTTATAGCCGAAGACCGCGAAGGCCGATCTTTAAACCAGTATTTTATTATAAACATAAATACATTGCAATATATTTAATGCTTATAAGATCATCTTGTACCGTTTTTGATTTACGTACGGAGGAGTATCCTGAATCCTAGCTATTCCTTAAATGGTGCTTAATTAAAAGTCAACTGCAAGTAATAAGGAAATATCTTCTTTATTTTTAATTGTAAGCTTTTAACCACAAAATCTCGCCTTAAAAAATTTAGGGTTTTTAATTGAGCTTCCTCACGTTATTCGCCCCCATTTAAATCAAAAGTGTTAAAAAAAAAAGTAATCTTGATTAATTACCTCCATTTCTTAAGCGAGTAGCAAATATTCATAATATCTCAAATGAAAAGCATAATATGCACTAAATAAGAAATTTTCTTAATATCTCAAAGTTTCTTAAGAAATTATATGCACTAATTAATTACCATGTAATTATTAATTAGTGTCAAGAAATCCTTTTCCTCTCCATATAAGCACACAATCTAAGTGATCGACCTAGCATCCAGAAAAATCCAATCTCGAATTTCATTCCATCTCAGACCAAACTTTATGGATTCTCCAAAAGCATTATATTTGCAGCCCTATTCTTCTACATCACAAGGATTTGAAATAATTCCAATGGAACAGCATCAACATCATCATCATCATCATGCACCCCCGCCTCGACCTCCAGTAAGTATCTGTTAACTTTCTCTTATTTTTGCTACATAATGACTGTTTTTACATTTTTATTTTTGCTATATTGATTATTTCAACGGACAATACCTGCAGGGTCCTCCTATTAAAGTGAACCTCAAAAGTAATTGTTTGAATTGTCAAGTGAAGCTGAAGAAAAAGTTGCAGAAGATGAGTGGTACGTATTATTTACTATATGGCCTCATTTTTACTTCCCGTAAACCCTAGTTCTTAATTTCTCTAATCACTTAAAACATTCTTTGGCTAGGGGTGAATGATGTGGGCATAGTTCCAGAACAAGGTGGCACTGTAACAGTTTCAGGTAGCATAGACTCTAAGGTGCTCATGGAGGTGATCCGAAATAATTACAAAAAGGCCAAGTTACTTTGCCCCTTTGATCAGAAGGAGCCCTCCGACAATACAGTTGGAAAAAAAAATTCGTGCTCTGATGATGAACATGATGATAGAGAGGACGACAAAGACCACAATTTTGCTGTAAACAATCGTGACAACGATGCCGGTCTAATTAGTGAACCCAAGAAAGAGAAGAAGATGAAGATGTGTGGTATAATGAGATGTTTTGGCAAGAAAAGTAACCCGGCCATGCGTCCACCTCCTCCCGGACCATCACATGGGCCTTGGCCCCCCATGGGTTTTCCGACTAATGGATTTTTCCTTGGGCCGCCAAGGCCAGGATTTCGCCCGGGGACGCCATGGATGCCGCCAATTGGGCCACCACCGCCATATGGGTATTTAGGGAGGCCGCCATTACACACGGACTACGGATATCCTTTCCCGAGGTCGCCGCCAAGATCGAACCCTATGGTACACTACACCAGTTATAAGGACAATTATCGTCATCCATACTAGTGATATTGTACGTTGGTCTGAATTATAAGCCTCGCACACAAACGAATGTTTTTTAACGTTTGTTAGCTAGGTTGATTCTTTTCTGCTTACCAAAGATTCTTCTGAAGTTGCACTCGATTTTTAAATTCTGATCAATTAGTATTTCATCTCGATCCGTAGTTTCTTTGTTTTGGCTGAATCATGCACTTCTTGATTTTGAACGTTGTTTTCAATATCCTTTCATTAACTTGTGTTTTTTTTTCCCTAGAATTGCTCACCTAATTGAGGGGAACATTTCAACAAATTTTGCCGCCTCTATCGTATTCGTGTTCGTTTCATTTTTAGTTGATTGTCCACTTGTCAAATGATCAAAATCATCATACGATCGAAATAGGTTTGCACCAGATTAATACATGCAGATGCCAGCTGGGTATAAGCTGGATATCGAAAACCTCAACTCCATCTCCTACCACCGAATCTGGGTAGCCCCAGAGAAGACGCTGTCTAGTCGGGTCTGACTTGACCCGTCAACAACCCACACCTCCAGCGGTCGAACCTGCGCGCCACCGTATATAGACCTACGGGTGTGTGTGTGTGTGTGTGTATATATATATATGAATCGTGTGAATTGTCCAAAAGAAAGAAATCTGAGTCATGGAAAGTTACTAGGTGAACAGCACCATTTGCGGCCTAACCCCATTAGTCATTAGTTCAAGGTAGTGAGAAGATTGAAGAGGATTGGGAGCATTTTCAATGGTGCTCCCTATTTTTTCATCAAATTTGTTAAAAAAATAGCTAAACGTTAAACTAGGAGCTATTTTAATTTGTATTCAAAATGTTGCTTTTTGGTTTCCCTAAATTTTGTCAAGAGCCCATTTGAGTTCTCTTAGAGAAAGCTTGTGAGAAACTTCTAGGGAAATTAATCTAAAGGATAAGATAGTCATTCGGTAATTTAGCTTATAACCTAATTTTGACACAAATTTAGATCTAAGATCGAGAGTGAGCTTTAAAAGAAATTTCTTTTAAAAAGGAAATAATAGAATATTTGCTTTATCTAGTTTCTCTCTTGACTGATGTTGCTCGTTAAGTAAGAAGTTACCATGAAGGTAGATAAGCTGTGACATGTTAGTTAAATAATTAATATTATACATATTACAGATTCAAAATTTATTGACATTGTGAAATAGTAAAATGGGGATTAAAAAAAGAAAAGAAATCATTACCACGAAGGAAACTAATATCAAATATTATTTTTCCTTCATATTGAGGGAGAGAGAGGATATTGGTAGCTCGATCAAATCATGAGAATGATGAGATGAGTAACATTTTTTCTTTTATAACAGTGAGGTAAATTGTACACCATAATTGACACAAATTTTCGCTAATTGTAAGATTTCCTACTAACTAGACATTAATGGATAGTCATTTTATTTTGGTATGAAATCAAAAAGTAATTTTGATCCTAAATCAATGTAGTATTTCAGCAATCAAGGATTAATCACCATGTAAGGTCATTAAAAGAACTTACCATCAATGCGTGCTCCGGTAATCACCATTAACGATTAATCGTTGACACAAATGAATTATATTTGGTTTTCCATAGTTTCACCTTGACTGGCATCTTTATATATACAGGCTGTTGTAGTCCATAACTCTTCTATTCATTTGTTTTAATCACAAACCGATCTGTGCATTTGTTCGTGGTTTAGCCATGGCTTTGGCCAATATTCCAATGCTTCTTTCCCTTGTGATGGCTTTGTGTGGAGTCTGCTTTGGTACCATTTACCAGGTGGGTGACTCTAACGGGTGGACAGACAAAGGTGTTGACTATAAGACCTGGGCATCTACCAAAAACTTCACCGTTGGAGACATTCTTCGTAAGCTAATTTCCTTCCTACATTTGAAAATTATATAAATGGGTTTTGAGAGATAGCATCCTTTTGGATCTGGAAATATATTGTAATGAGGACCAGGGAATCCCTTTTCTCATTTATGGTCGTGTTGGTTGTGGATCGATCTGGCAAAATATTCGAATGAAGACTAGGATTATGCCATTAATTTGTATTGCTTCTCCTCAATGTTCTAACAAAAACTAGCTAACGTTTGGTCTCATGATGTGGGTGAAACCCCTTGTTTGTGTAGAGTTCAGTCTATATGCATGATAGTTGCATGTTTATATTGTAATGAGGTTTATCATGGTTGTAGATTTGACAAATTATTACATGCTATTATATATATTTTAATGGGGTTTATCATGGTTGTGGATTTGACAAATTATTACATTCTATTATATATATTCTTCGATGACGATCATATATGCACATGAACCTTAAAGAAATTAATTTCACCATTGCATTATATGTATTATCTATGCAGATTTTAAGTATGACAGAAAGGAGAACAATGTAGTGAGAGTGTTGCATAAAGCATTTAGGTCATGCAACCCAAAAGGTAAAATCTACAAGACGCGCACCGGCGACGATTATATACGCTTGAATAGACCTGGAAACTTCTTCTTCATTTGTAGTGTCAATGGACATTGCCGCTCTGGCCAGAAGGTTCATGTTAGCGTTTCTAAGTCAGTTCCAAGTGTCAGTCCTGGAACAGCCCCAACCCTATCACCGGTACCCAGTTCTAGTCCACTTCGGAGTCCAATTTCCAGCCCAACATCTACCACAGCCACCCCGACTGCCGCCCCGATAGGTGCACCCATTGTCTTCCCGAAAGGTGCACCCACTGCCGCCCCAAAAGCTGCACCCACTGCCGCCCCTAAAACTGCGCAGACTCCTAAAGCCGCCCCCACTGCTGCCCCAACAACTCCCCCAACGGCCGATGGACCACCAAGTGCAGACTCTCCTCCTGATCTTCCTATAGAACTTATCCCAGCGCCTAAGGCAGCTCCTCCGAACCCGCCCAAGAAGAGCAGTGCTCAATCCATTCACTCCTCCATGCTGTTCTTGATGGCAATGGGGTTTATTGCCTATATTGTGGTCTGAGTATTTAGGGGTGAGAAGGACATGCTTGGTTTAGAATTAGCGACTATGAAGTTCATGAATAAGTTATTTTCACATATTTGTGTAGCCAATCAAATTCGTTCATTAAATTTGTTTAGCTAGTAGTGTTATCTTGGCCCATTTTTGAATAAGTTAATCATCATGACATAAACAAAAGTTGGTTTATGCGAGTGTGTAAATTCGTCCTCATTTGTCTCTAAGCATATTCATATTCATATGCTGAGAATACCACTGTACAGAAGAACTTAGAAGGTGAAGTACGTTTTCTATATGCATGTTGTGGAGTTCTTCACTTATTCTTCTCTGACCACATTGAGGTGCGTTCTTAAGTTTTATTATTGTAATGCTTAGTTATACGGTAAAGACCATGGTGTTGAACATGAACATATTATACTTCAAGACCAAACCCAAATAAAAAAACCAGATCCAGGTTGAAGAACATGATAAAAATATAAGTGAGTCAGTTTGTTTGTCTAATTCTACTTACTATTGAAGATTATACTTCTCAAAGTTAGTAGAAAAATGACTATTATTTATTGTGGTCGACATATATATAGATTATAGAAATATTAAGTTTGAGGTAAAAAAAAAAAACTGTTACAAAGAATAAAGATATCGGTCCTTAAATTTATCTAAGTGGTGAAGAATGATGGTGATTTAATGGATTCAGATTAAGTTAAATTAGAGGTTTGATTTGATCCAAATGAATTATGAATAAAGTTGAAAAATTGAAGAAATTGATGCAGTCTCATGTAGTCTTGTTTGCTTTCAGTAACGGAAGTACCAACCGTTTTTGAGACCAACACCAAACTAGAACTCTGAAGTACAAAAGTTTAAGGGTTAAAATCGGAAAAACAACCGTGTAGTTAATGGTTTCGATCGACATTACCAAAAAAAGAAAAAGAAAAAAAGTTAATGGTTTCGATCGCAGGTACATCGTTGCACTCTTGCACACAGTGTGGTCTCTGTTTAAACCCTGATCAACTCTCGCTCTCTCTCTCTCTCTCTCTCGTCACTATATTTGGCTATTTGGGAAGTGAGAATATCCCCATTCGGATTCACCGGGACACTATTCCGGTATTCACTCCATGGATTCCGAACCCGACTTGCAGAAAACCCCAACAGCCAGGTGTCACCTTCTTCTTCTTCTTCTCTCTCTCTCTCTCTCTCTCATGTTCTGCAATTATTGAGGTTTATGGGTTTACTTTCCTTTCCACATTTCGCACAAGGGTTTGCATGTTGCCGAGAAAGTACAAATTTTCTGGTTTAAAGATTGATTCTTTATGTTATGTGGAGTGTGGCATTGGCTATTGCTTTTTGTATCTGGCTTTGGTTTTGCTCATTAAGAGTTATAAATCTAAGTGCGTCTAAATTAAGTAAATCAAAGGTGTTTATTGGCTTAGGTAGCTTTGATTGTGCTGGAAATGCAAAGGGTAGTTTGAAGTTTGGATCTTTAACGTTAGTCATCTGGGTTATTGTGCATTTTTCGGTTCTTGTGGAAGGGTTTATCATTGCTTTGATGACACATTTCTTTGATTGTGCAGCTGTAACTCTCAACATTCTTCATCTGAAGTAATGTGTGAAGTGTATAATCTGGAAATCTTGTTTGGTATAGTCATGTTAGTTATTGCAGGAGAGTAATCGATGTGTCAGGGTAGTTATAAAGGTTCTAGATTTAAGCCCAGAAAGTACTGTAGTGCTTATATATAATAAAGCTGCAGGAACAAGTTAACAATTAGAGTAATGTATCTAAACCTTTTTAATTAATAAAGTCTTCAAAACAAGTAAACAGAATCTGTACATTTACTTATATGCGAGTGAAGGTCTTTTACTTGTTATAAGGGTCTATTTCTATTGGGAGTTTGGGACTGAATGCAATGTATGAATTTGTTTGACTCTGTTGAAATTTCTTGACCCATGGGATTACAGGCACAAATGTCCTGCCTGTTACAAGCAATATAAGAAGAAAGAACATCTCATTGAGCACATGAAGGTTGCTTTCCACTCAGCTCATGATCCTAGTTGTGGAGTGTGTAGAAAGCACTGCAAATCTTTTGAGTCATTGAGGGAACATCTTACTGGTGAGATGTAGTTGCAAGTTCATTTCAGCTGATAAGATCATTGGGTAGTTTTTATGTTTCATTGATGAAACTGCTTCTTATTTGATTTCTCTTTTGTGGCTCCTATTATTTAGGTGCATTGGCAAAAGCAAGTTGCACGAAAATTTTCTCTGAACAAGGGTGTGATTTATGTTTGAAGCTCTTTGATAGCCCTGCTTCTCTTAGCCAGCATAGAGAAATGTGTCTCCTATCTGCACCTGCTCCTATAGTAAGTTGATTACCTTCATGTCTTATTGTCCATTGATCCATCAACGATACTCTTAACCTCTCAACTTTCTATTTATGTAGACATACATGGCTTACATTTTTATTTGACCTGTTGCAGGGAACAGTGATAATTCCTTGTGCAGAATCTCAATCTTATATGAACTTGTGTGGTGAAAACCACTTCGATAACCGTCCCGAAGCAATTGCAATGGATTGTGAAATGGTTGGCGGTGGAAGTGATGGATCGCTGGACCTGTGTGCAAGGGTGTGCCTGACAGATGAAGACGAGAATATCCTATTCCACACCTATGTGCGGCCTCAAATTTCTATCACTAATTACAGGCATGTGTATATGACTTCGCATCTTTGATTTGTCTCAAGAATTTGGGGAACAGGCCTGTTCTGATTCACATGCCTTTTACAATGTTTTCAGATATGAAATAACTGGGTTAACAGAAGATCATCTTAGAAATGCCATGCCACTTAAAGAAGTGCACGAAAAAATCTTGCAAGTTTTGTACAATGGAGAGTCTATTGGGAGATCAAGGTTGGATGGGGGAAAGGCCAAGCTTCTTGTGGGGCATGATTTGGAGCATGATTTGGATTGCATGGGAATGTATTATCCTGAGCACCTGCTGAGGTATAAAGCTTTTTTCCGTTCCCAAGTCATGTTTTCTTCGAGCACCTGCTTCATCATATGGCACCAATTAAATCCCCTACCCCAATATTAATTCTGCAACACTGTGTTGAGCATCTTTTCAGGGACAGTTAAACGAATATTTGAATGAAACCGTGTAATCTCTGCGGAGGATTCAATCTATTTTGGTTTCTCATATGCAAAGCTATTCTAATCTTTAATTCCCTTTTAATATATTGGCTGTAGTACTTGGGCTGCCTTACTTTTCTGTGAAATGGTGGTTTCACTGATTCTTTCATAATAGGGAACTGATTCTTTGTTTTGTGTTTATTTGGCAGCGTTTACATGCTTGATGGTTCCTTATTTTATATGCAGGGATACTGCAAAGTACCATCCACTGATGAAAACAAATCTAGTCAGTCACTCACTTAAGTATCTCACCGGAACATATCTGGGGTAAGTATTCTTCTTCTCAGTTTTTGTTTTTGTTTTTGTTTTTCTTTGTAAAATAATTGTATTTGCTTATGCTGATTGCAGTTTATTCTCTCAACTAGAAACCAATGTCTGGTACTTTTAAGAAGTTGCTTAGTTAAAAGAATTATTGTGCTTCTAGTTTGGGCTGGTTTACATTACAGATTGTTATGTTCCCCTCTATTTTATTGGGTCATGATCTCTAATTCAAATTCTAGTCTAGAAGCTTTGTTCATATTACTTATAGAACAACGGGTAGAAGTCACAAAATTGCCTCAATTCCATCTAACTTAGCATTGCACTTGTGTTGTTTTGGAGATTATTGCATTTAGAAACTGTAGTAAGCCTTCTTTCCCTTGGAGACATATGATTTCTTTGTCTCTTTGCTCTCTTCAATATATTTGTATTGTAAACATCAAATGATGTTTACCATCTATTATTTACTTCATGCGAATCTTCAATGTCACTTCATGATTTGAGTACTTATCCAGAAACTAGTGAAGTTTCTAATAGTCTCAAGTTGTAGGGATCATCATCTTGCGGTCTATGTTATTTGCTTCTTGAAGTCATCTCTGATTGTAAATTCTTCAGTGAATCATGAAGCTTTGGCTTTACAGGTATGATATCCAGTCTGGTACGCATGATCCTTATGAAGATTGTGTGGCTGTAATGAGACTGTACAAGAGATTTCGAGCCGTAGATCATCAGACAGAGGGCATTGTTGCATCACTAGCTACGAAGTATTCAAACGACATCCATGGGAATTTTGATTCTTGGACAACTGAAAAACTTGAGAAGATGACACCTGATGAGCTTTATGAATTGTCAAAACCAAACTACAAGTGCTGGTGTCTGGATGGAAGGCCAGCACTGCAACCTTAGGATTACGACTATTGTCTAGAAAAGACTTCTCTTTCAAATATAATTATGCAGCTATTAGAGACTTTGAGCAAGAGTATTGGATGCAGGGGATCTTGTTAGGGCGTCATTGGATGATTGTCGTCTTTCGTATAGTATTTTGTACATGTTCTGTTTGTAGTCATCATCTGAAGTGAGAGGGCAAATTTGCAAAGCCCAAGTATTCCCTTGATAATGTTTATGAATTCCTATACATTACAACATTTTCAGTTCTGGCATGTTAATTTGCTATGGTTCTGCAGCTTTGTCTTTTCTAAACAGTATTAAACAACAACAATCAAACTAGGTTTATCTATGTCAATCACCTGATTCCAATCCACCAAAGTATTGATTTAAGGTCCCAAGTTCAACTTCGTCCTTCCCATTTGGTTTCAGTATCATGCTATCTTGTTTAGATAGTGTGACTCATAAGTGCTCATAAAGCTAATTACAGTAATATGTGTGTTGGTTGGGACCTTCTTTCTCTTACAGAAGCTTTCATGCAAGCAAGCAAAACCCATCTGTAGAAACAGTAGGTGCGTTTGGTTGAGGAAGAAAATGATAGAATTTAATTGAAAGTGAGGATTCTATGACTTCAAGAAGCAAAATCTTTTTTTTGGGCATTCTTAGCTTGGAAATTCTAAATTACTCCGGAAAAAAAAAACTGAGTGTTTTTAGATGAGGGAAAAAATGATGGAATTCAGTTGAAAATGAGGATCTCATAATTCCTAAAAGTCAATTCTCTCGTTTGACATTATCACATTGAATATTTTAAATTTCTTTGTGGAGAAAAAACGAAGGAATTCATTATTTAAATTCTTCACTTCAATTTCCACCAAAATAGATGTCATTTACAAATTTATTTACTGTATTCACTTTTCATTTCCAAAACAAGACATTTACAAAAAAAAATTTCTTAGTTTATTACGCATTCTAAATCCTAAACAAATACAACCAAACAATAAAAATTGCAATTAATTGAATTTTGATTGATGGAGTTAAATATACAAATCATCTATAAATTCCTACAGATTTCATGATTTTCTCATCCAAACGCACCATGAAGGAATTCATTGCTCGAATTTCTCACTTCAATTTCCACCAAAATATGTGTCATTTCGAATTCCTTTGCATTGTTTGTAATACCCGCAATTTTCATTTTAAATTCGAGTAATTGTGTTGAGTGATTATTATACGATTTCACGATTATTGTTCGATAATAATTCATTTTTACATTAATCGAAGTTTCGAAACGATTATTTTTAACGAAAAGCTCGAAATGCTCGGTTTGAGAAATCGACTTTTTCTACGTACAAAATTTGGAGAAACTTCCTTCATGAAAGTTGTAGAGCTCGTCGATACGAGTTCGTACACGTGCAGAACACGAAGATCAGATTTTTTCTGATTTAGTTATCGAATTTAGAAGATTTTCCGAAAACGGGTATATATAGATAAAACCCTAGTTATTTTTTTGGGAAACCCTATTCTTCACCGGCCTCTCTTTCTGTTTTTGGAAAGAAAATTGCATTTTCTCTCTCTCCCTCCGCGCGGCCGAGACGCAAAAACAGAGCACGGTTTCACCGTGCTCTCTTCTCCTCCTCCGGCCACCACTCGAGCTGCAACCACTTCCAGGAGCTTCGTCTCGACCTTGCGCAGCTGCCAGAGGCGGCCTTGCGCTGCGACACGGCCTGTAGCGGCGGCGGCGCGGCCCGAACCGAAAAGGGTCGATTTCGGTTCGATCTTGATATCTCGAGCTACACACCACCATTTCACTTGATTCTTGGCTCATTGAGCTCGCCTCAACTTCCTCTACAAGCACCAAGAAGGACAGGAACTGGGTCGAACGTTTTCACGTTCGTCGGAGCTCGACCCTAACGGATCGAAACAACCAAACTTTCGATCAAGATATCTCGAGCTATACACGATCGTTTCTTGTGATTCATGGCTTGTTGAGTTCGCAAGGAAGTTCTGAACAAGTTTCCAGAAGGGATCGAGGCCTGAGGTTGCAGTTTTCACGTCGGTTTTCAAGCTCGCCGGTTTCTGGAATTTTTCCGGCCGCCGACTGTAATTGGTACTTTTCGATCCCTTCCCGTCATTTTTTGGTCTTGTGCTAGTTATGAAAGTTGCTCAAAATGATGAAATGAAGGGGACAAGCTAGGCCCCGACACCATTGGCGGTGGTCGGTGGCGGCTCTGTCCCTAACTCCGGCGGCCCTTTCCGGCCACCTCCGGAGGTCTAAAATTTGGTTTCTGTCCATTTTATGATTCTATGTTTCAATACGATCATTTCGGCGTATTATACGTATTTTTCGGATATCGTATGAATTAGTTATGAATTTTGTGATTTCGATCGATTTCGATCGTTAGATTTTTGATCTGTGAAATTAGGACCATCGGATGAACTTGTAAATTTATTATGATGATCATATGACTGTCCCAGAGGCTTTGTGTGGTCATGGACGAAGATCCGACCGTTGGATCTTCGTATATGTGCAAAACGGTAATTAGGGGAGCGATTCGTGAGAAACCGCTCGTCGGATTTTAATGTAAATTAGAATCCGGTCGTTAAATGGTAGTTAATTTATGTGTTGAAATTTTTGGCTAAATTCGAATCACATTTGATTAGGTGATTGACGGATTTTATTTGAGTGGGCTATTTCGGCGTTAATTATAATTATATTGAAGACGCAACGGGAATTTCGAGGTGAGTAAAACTCACGTGGTTCATATTACGAACCGAATGTTTTATATTTAATTATTTTGATAATTGTGTGAAAAATATTTGCGGCTTAAATATTTGTTTTAAAATTTCATGGACTTGAATCACCACGGTCCATAGGTAAGTAAAATGAATTTTAATTATACAAATGAATTTCATGGTTTTCTTGTGTGAACTATAGATGGTATTAGTGGTCATTCCTGAGTGAATGATTACGTATATATATAATTACGTGAAAAAATATATGTTAAAATGAGTGAATTGTTGAGTGATGACATGATTGAGATGAATTGATGATTTGAATATATTTCAATTGTGTAATTCCATAATAATATGGTGTATTTTGGTTGGGTTGATTTCAGTATGTGCTTTTATATGTTGTGCTCATTTATGGGTTTAGGGTCGACGTAGTGACTGGTGTGGGGTAATCGGACGCTCTAATCCTGGGTGGATGATGGGATACGATTGGTTGAGTATGTGGAATTATTGGACGTTCTAAATATGTATATAGGTATACATATTGATGAAATACGATAATGATAAAAATGTCGGATGCCATAACCTAGGCCAGGTGACGGGCTACGATTCAGTTAGAGCTCTAGTCTGTCAAGTACCGTATTTTTATAAATTCTATGTTGAGAGTTGTGTAGAAAGATGTGAGTTGGGGGTTTATCTTGATGTATTGAATTGGTGTTGATTGAGATTGTTAGTACTTGTGGATGTGGAAATTGTTTAGTGTTGTTGTGTGTGGGAATAATTATGAATTGAATTAAGCAATAGTTCTTTCCTTTTACTCATACGAGCTTTCATAAGCTTACCGGGTTTTGTGTTGTTGCAATCCCGGTACACTATTCAAATGGTGTAGCGGATATTCCTGCAGGTCAGGATAACCAGGGAGGTGACCGAGCTGCTTAGGTGTTACAGCAGTTTTTGTTATTTCATTTAGTTGTGAGGTGTGTATGCTCATTTAGAGCTTTATATTTCATTTTGGATTTGAGTTGTAATAATTAACCGAGACTAAATTCAGTTTGATTTTATTTCGTGTGGTGATGATGTTATGAAAAGAAATTTTCAGGATGATTATTTTGAGTTTGTAGTATTTTCATGTTTCGGATTTTGAATTATTATTCTAAAATTCGGGGCGTGACATTATTGAATTTTAGTTCTTTAATTTTCAAAACAAGGCTTTTCTGTATTATTATTTTTTATTTGCTTTAAACTTTCTTAATTTTTTACACATTCTCTATAAACGGCTACCCGCCACGATACTATCCCATAAACGGTTGCTTAACCATAAAAGTTCTTTATACAATGAATAAAAACTCATTCTCTGATATATCATAAATATGATCACAACATTACACCATAAAATTCATAATTAATTGGTGACTAGATAAACACCACAATATAAATAATTAAATAGAATGCAGATATAATTTTTTTTTAATAACTTTTAGAAATGAAAAGACACATGATACATTTCTTCTGCTCCATTGGCTTATCACAGGCATTGCACATCCTCATATAGTGCTCATTGATCAAGTGTTTTAGCAGATTGTGCACCTCACCGCTGCAATGAGAGTAGTGCACAATCAAATCAGTCACCGCATCATTCTCCGTCACCACATCGTTCTCCATCACCGCCTCCATGAAATCTGAAAGGCTTGAATTGCAGAGAACTAAGCAAGAAACACTAGAATCATAGAGAACTAAAGCAAGAAATGCTCGAATTGCAAAGAAACAAGAAGATGACTGGTATGCAGTTACGCTCGTCTAACTCTAAGTCTCTAACTAATAATTAACAAGACCGATTGAAACCCAACACGTGTCATCCATTATACAAGCCTAAGATTCTGATTATTTGTTCGGATATGTAATTATGGCGACCAATATTTGGGGATATCACTTGGTATGAATCAGTTAAGTATTATCAATTTTTTAAAATTGATTCTAACATTAAAATTTTTAGTTTCAAACTAAATATCAATCCAAACTTTCAGTAATTATTACTTTTATCAAATTTAATATGTTTGTTTTTGAGAAGAAAAAAAATGTGTTGCAATGCTTAGGATGAAGAAGAAAGCAATAAAACAAACGTGCGATTCAAATTTTTTATTCATTTATTTTTTCTATAGAATGATGTTCGTTTTGTTTATTCAATCTAAATAAAAATATGATTTCAAATATAAAATAATAGGGATGTGTATTAAGTAATTAAAGGGTGTATATAAAACTTCTCCATGCTATTTATTTCACTAAACTGCCATATCAATTGCTTTTAATCGGTAATAAAATTAAATCTATCAATTTTACAATTATGGGTAGTACTGCGGAGAAGGTTTCAACTCTTCAAAAACCCTAGCGCGCCATGACTTTGGGCCCTATCAACAACGTTTGACACCAGTCATAGACAGAGTTGTCATCTCTGTATCTCGCTGCTTCTTTGCAGCTATCCATGATCGATTTTGTTGAGCAAGCATCCAACCTATTTCAACACCTTGCTTTTTTTATATCGAATCTCGTTTCTTTGTCAGAACTTGTTGTTGGAGCAAGTTTCTAGTGGATGGTGTGTTTGCTAAGTCGAGGTCGAAGATATGACTGCATAGAGGCAGATTCAAGGGTTCAGAAGACTGGTTTTGGTTTGGCCAATCATTGGCGTGCGATGCAATGGAATAGATCACGGTCCCTACGTGTTGTAGGCGAGGAAGTTTCTTTGGTATGAGTTTCGTGTGATCTTGGCACGAGCGCCTTTGGGACTAGCAAGCAATATTTTGTTTGAATGAGGCGATCAACTCCGCTGGATGCTGAGGGTGGCGAAGTAGCAAAAACACACTTGGTTGAGACTTGTTTCATATGCCCAGACCTAGGGGCCGGTTGAGATCCGATCTGTAACGGTGACGGGTGAGAAAATTTATGCTTTGTTATGTAGAGGGGTGGCGAGAGGCTCTGAGCACCAATCGGGATGTGCAGCGGTCAAGTTGGTTTTGTTGGCGATCGTGGGTGACGCAGGTGGTGGAGTACCTACTTCAGTTAGGGTGCCCACATTAAATTGGGTATTCAATTCAATTGAGGTGCCCAAATCAGACTCGGTGCCTAATACATTTGGGATCCATGGAAATTTTTGGGAGTCCAGAGCTGTTTGAGATATATATTGTTTGGATCTGGGTTTAAATGTGGATCAATCTAATGGGCTCTGGTCCTCTAGGGTTTCATATTCGATCCACAATTCCACATCCTAACCATCTCTACTTTGAATCAAAGTATCAAACCATAATATAGTAATATACTCTCTGAGTCTCACCTCGAATCATTTGAATTGATCATCATCTCTAAGCACGATTATTCACTTGTTGGCAAATCAGTGCATAACACCTTTGAATCAAGCATTCGATCGGTCCGTTTACAGCTCTACCTTTAATTCTACTTCGCCTAGCTCGGATGTGATTAAGAAGCTAGACATTTATCTCTAACAAGTTACTCCACCTTTAAGTTTCCCTTCACTACTATTTGCTCCACCTCAAATGAACAATCACACCTTATACGTATTAAGCTGAAGTACCACCTACTCTAGTACCATTTGACATAGATAACATCCTTACATGCATCTTTTGCATGGCAACCTTGTCTCATTTAAACTGTCACTCAACCATAAAAGTTCTAAGTGCAATGAATAGATTAGTCATTCCTTCTTAAATATTTTTGAGCCGCTCTCTGCTAGGGTTTCTTGGTGAATTTTTTCTTCAACAAAACTTTCTAAATCTAACCTATCTCTCAAGGCAGATACCATCGCTAGTCTCAATGCAGCTTTCAAACTCTTTGACTCTGCTCGAGTCTCCCTCTGATCGACGGGGGAAGGAGTGCTGCAATACAACCGTTGGTATATGGTGGGTCGTTTAGTTGGCCGAAAGCCAAGTTTCTAGGCTTCAAGGGTACCATCCCAACCATTTGGTGCATCAAGTCGGGGTTATCCATTTACGATGTGGGAGATCACTTTTTGTTTCAATTCAATTGCGAAGCACAATACTGGTGGTGGGGTAGTATAACGGTGTCAGACAGATGGAAGCAATTCCATTGAGGATTACAGAGACCTGTGTGGTTGTCAAAGACCTGCCAATAGCTCTAAGGAACAAGGCAGCGTTGTCATTCATCAGATCGTCTTTTGGGCGTGTGATCTGTTTTGACCAGAGGACGCTCTATTGCAAAGAGGCAGGCCAACCCATCAAAATAAAATTTGACATCCGGCGCAGGATCCAGACTTGGATGCTATTTGAGTTCTCCCTTTATGTAGAGCCTAAGTTGACTTTGGTCTATAAGAAAGTTAAAGATTTTTGTAGAGAGTGTGGCTTGTTTGAACATGACGTCGTCGGTTACGACAAGTTTTTGGTGAAGGAGAAGGAGGAGCTACAGCGCAGGCTGCTGACTGCTGCTTTGGCTGGGCTAGCTATCTCTGTTGTAGGAAGACCGACTAGGTTTCTAGTATGGCCACATTTGGGGGGATGCTTAGGGTTTCTGGTATTGGAGGGGATATGCTTTGTATCAGCCAGTGGTAGTATTGCAAGTGGCGGCGACCTGAGAGAGGTACTTGGAGCCCATGCATTACAGGGAGGCAAACGGTCTTCTGGCTCTAAGAAAGTGGGAGGCCATATTCTTTTGGAGCACCTTTTTCAGGCATTAAGGCAGCAGGTTTTCTTATGAATTGGGTATCCCCTATTCCTCATAACCATGTGGATAACCTGGTGCCACTGAAGGTACTGTCGACATCGCTAGAGGTAGTGGATGAGGTTGTTATGGCGTTGGAAGCGCCTATTTTAGAGGCTACTTTAATTGGACACAAACGCAAGACTATTACGGAGCTTGATCATTATGGCAAGAGGTACCTTACTCTCCATGCATCTAAACTGCAAGTGAATGAAAATGTGACTTTGTTGCTACAACATAAGAATGGTAAGATAATTGTGTCACCAAAAAGAAAAAGAAACTAGGGCATCCAAATGGGAGTAAGAATAAGCTTAAAGCGGCTCGTGTTCTTGAAAAGGAGCTGCATGCAGGTAAAAAACCTAAAAAATCGAAAAGTCACGTTGAGCAGACTGGTGATATTGCTTCTGTAGTTGCAATGGTTGATGAGGTTGCTAAGCTTGGGAACATTGATGACTTTGTGGTTGAACACATGGAGGCTCTAGTGACTGAAGAAGGAGTGGAATTTGACCCGTCATCTTCCCATCTAGAAATTGCTTGATTTTATTTTAGGTTGCAAAGACCATTAACTTCAGAGTTTCTTGTTTTTTTTAGGAATAATGGTGCGTGAATTTTCTAAAAATGTGGGTGTATTGGGATATGTTGGGTTCTTATTCTTGATTACAATAAGTTTTTAGGGTGTTTTGAGAAACGTTTCTTTCTGTTGATTTTATAAGGGTGTTTCGTTTTTGTACCGTTTGCTGAATTTAATAAATTACCTGAGCTCTTTTGTTAAAAAGATAAGAGATTGTCTACAGTACATTAATGTACCGATACATTAAATAGACTAGTTCAATACAGAGGTAGACTAGCTCAATATATGGGTAGACATGCATAGATTTAGTTTTCCTTTGTAGTGAGCTAGTCTACCTCTTTATTGAACATAATCTACTTGATGTATGAGTACATTAATGTATTGAAGTATTTCCCAAAAGATAATAACTACAATCTTCGACACCCGATAAAATTCTTTGTTACTCGATGACTAGGATGAACACCGAACAGTAAATTGGATACAGATAATTTTTTTCTTCAATTTAAAGAAATGAAAACAGTCAAAGACCACATGATATATTTTACCGGCGCAGTCAACGGAAAGAAACTAATTTGAGGTGCCTATATGTGTCGCCTGCTTTCTTCTCTCCTCAGTCAAAGCAATCACACAGAGAAGCGAAAGCGAAAACAAAGCAAAGCTTCAGATTCTCTCCTTCCCTCCCTGTAATGAACTGAACCTTAATTCTTCTTCATCCTCTAAAGTGATTCCGATGGCGGTGGTGCCCGTACATCAACCGTCGAGTCATCTATGGGACTCGGTCCTCCAACTCACCAAGTCAGCTCAGGACAAGAACAGCGACCCGCTCCTCTGGGCGCTCCAGCTCAGCTCCAGCCTCAATTCCGCCTCCGTGCCCTTGCCGTCCGTCGAGCTCGCCCACCTCCTCGTCTCCCACATCTGCTGGGGCAATCACGTGCCGATCACGTGGAAGTTCCTCGAGAAGGCTTTGACCGTCAAGATCGTCCCTCCCATGCTCGTCCTCGCTCTTCTCTCTACCAAGTACTACTCCCATGCTTCCATTGCCATTTCTTTGTGTCTATTTATCAGTTTCTTATACTAGTATCAGTTTCCCCGTTTCTTCATTGGATGTTAATTTGTACATTAGGGAGTGATATTCTGTTTTTAGGGCATTTGATTGTTTATGATTGCTTATGAGCTTGAGAGGTACTATAGTCGATAGAACAATCTAGTTACAGATATACTACTGTAGGCCTATTCTGTTAAGTGGTGAAATTTAAGGGATTGGTATAGAGTAAGTACGTTTAGAAAGAAATGATGCCAAGTAATCAGGCAAGCTTCATGGTATATTTCAAGGATAGGTCTGTGCGAAATGCCCGAGTTACTTGGAATGTTGGAAAGAGTACTGTGGCATAGAAACTATGATTCATCGGGTGTTGGATAATGGGTTTGAGAGATGTTAAGGGTCCGTGTTGACTAAAAAATTGTTTTGGCACTTAGTAATACACCTTACTAGAGAAAAATATAAAGAAAGAGAGCTACAAGCAGAAAGGAGGGAGTGAAAATTGACTACTTTCACTCAGTCATCAGCCACCTAAAATCTGGCAATGCTATCTGTTTATACAGCTACGAGATTGTAAGTACCGTAAAGGACATATAGATAACTACCAGATGGAAATGGAAAGGGCTGTAAAAAGCAGACTATAGAAATGGGCCCAGAATAGAGTGACCGTATCATTTAAGGTCTTATGGCTCGAAGTTACTACGGTGATGCTTGGTGAAAAAAAAAAAATGAAGAAGAAGAAATTATTCACTTGGTGAAAACGATGTCATATATTGTATGTTGGACATGAACCTTCAAGTATTTTGCCTTTTAACATCTGCATTGTGCATTAGCATAGTCTATCTTAGACTTTCAATTGTCACCTTCCTTTCTGTTATCTGCAATGTGGCTGTTGCATCATCAGTTATCAGACTGCAAATGCTTACTTTTACTGGTAAACTGACCTTCAGTTTATCTTTGTATAATGCAGGGTTGTTCCAAATCGACACATTCACCCTGCAGCATATAGGCTTTATATGGAACTTCTTAAGAGGCACACACTTTTATTTGCTTCTCAATTGAATGGACCAAATTTTCAGAAGTAAGTTTCATTTATGTTCTTGTTGCAAACTTATCATGGGCCACTTTCCCCTAGAAAGTTCCCTTAACCCTGTGACTTTTCATTATGATACATAGTCTGTTGGTTCAATATTTTCATGACAACTTTAAGTTTGTATGTACTTTTAGGTGTTTCCACCCTGCCAGTAAAAAATAAGAATGAACATTATTTAATTTGTTTGGTTTCTTGGAAGTTGATTGGATTTAAAGAATGCAATCTCCAAATAAAGTCTGTCAGTAGTCTGTGCATATGGGTATTCAGGTTTCTGCCCATACCTCTATAGAAGAAAAGCTCTGTGTTGATCAACAATCATTAACACCAACAATTTTGCTTTAAAGCCTTTCCTTTTCCTTCCAGGTGGTGGCTTCATTGAGAAAAACACCGAATCTTAAAGAGAGTCCTTATGTAGTATCTGTAGTAGAGACCAATCAAAGTCTTCAAATACCATTTTGAAATGTCTATTTAGTGATTCTTCCATTTGATGTGCTCTGATAATTTTCTGCTTAATGCTCAATCAACAATTATTAACACTTATATTGATGTAATTACAGGATCATAAGATCCATTGATGATGTTCTGCAACTTTCCCAACAATATGGTCTTCCAGTGTGTGAACCTGGAGTTCTTCTTGTTGAGTTTGTCTTTTCAATCATATGGCAGTTACTTGAGGCATCATTAGATGATGAACGTTTGCTCGAACTTACTCCAGACAAGAGCTCCAGATGGCCTACTAGGCCACAAGATATGGAAATAGATGGTCCTGATAGTTTTAATGAAAAGAAAAGTGAGCATAATGAAGGCCTGAAGAAAGCAAATACTGCAATGGCTATTGAGATAATTGTAGAGTTTCTTCAAAACAAAGTAACTTCAAGGATTTTGTACTTGGCACGTCGGAATATGTAAGGACCTAGTTTTTTTTTGTTATGCATTTACCTTTTGCTTTCAAGAATTCTGTGCATCTTAATGTTAGTTGTGTTGTGATGGAGAAGTGGAAAACAGCAGTTTCACTTAACGATGGTCTGATGCAGTTTGACTTGTTTTAAAGCTCATATTAGAGTGTCAAAAGCATTATTAAATTAAGATACCGAATTATTTGCCCTTCTTTTAGGCCGTCACATTGGGGAGGTTTCGTTCAGCAACTGCAAGTGCTCGGGGCACACTCATCAGTATTGAGGACTTTGAAACATATAACTCCAGAGTCCCTTCTGCAGCTGTCATCTGATTCACGTCGACTTCTGAATCGGGAAGGCAAAACTATTTCAAGGCAAAAATTTCATGCCATATTGTCTTTTGGATCCCTGATGTCTTCTGCTTGTCAAGCACATGGAGCTAGTTCGTCTGCCTTTTGGCTTCCAATTGACCTCTTTCTTGAAGATGCTATGGATGGATCAGAAGTAGCGGGAACTAGTGCCATCGAAACTCTTACTGGTGCGGGTCAATTTTTGTAATTGTTATCTATACTTGGAGTTGATAAGAATCCAGTTCTCCTAGGCAGTGATACTTATCTGAGTTAATATTGCAGGTTTACTGAAGGCTCTGCAGGCAATTAATGGGAGTACATGGCACAATGCATTTTTAGGGGTATGGATTGCAGCTCTGCGTCTTATTCAAAGGGTAAGAATTGATTCCAATTAATGCTAGAAATATCTTAGTTTAACAAAGTTTTCTTGTGTGCTGGGAATTCCCAAGAATTGATAATGGAAGTGCTTACTAATTCAGGTTTATACATAAAGCGTGTGTGTGTGCGCGCGCGCGTGTTTGTACTTTAATGTACACACATACCGAGAGGCATTTCTTGTTGGATAAATTCTAGAAATTTAAATGTGCTTCTGTTCTTCAAGTGTCAATGATTGCTTGATCATCCCTGCCACCACTCCCGAGTCCCATATATATATATATATATGGATGTTGAATTGTATGTATATATGATGCATCAAAGAATAGTATTCTGTTTAGAGTAGGCTGGTCAGATTTGGTACGACATTTGAGCATGTCAAGTAAAGTTCAATTTGATCTAAAGCTGAGATCAAAAACCTTGTTTACTTAAACAAGGCAAGCTGTGACATCCAAGAACTTGGGTCCTCTGTGCTTGCAAGTTTGTCCCTTGAAATTTAAAAGCTTTTAATTTGAGCTATTTTCTCTCCAGGAATATCATTTAGTTTTGCTTTTGCTTTTGGCCAACGACAATATTTTGAAACATTGTTGAGACATATCTTGTGTCTAATATGTAGGAATGACTATAATAATGAAATGAAGGAATTGCATTCAGTTAGATCTTAGCAGCTTTATTCTCAAGTGCGGTCTGTTGAATTGATACATATTGATCAGTTATTACCATTTCATTCTTATTTGGTCTTATAGGAAAGGGATCCCAAGGAAGGACCTGTTCCTCGCCTTGATACCTGCTTATGCATGCTACTGTCTATAACAACACTTGCTGTTACCAATATTGTTGAAGAAGAGGAAGCTGAACTGTTGAAGGAAACTGAGAGGGACCCTACTAACCAAGGGAAGGATAAACTGGCTCTGGGAAAGCGTCGCAGGGATTTAATTACCTGCTTACAGCAATTGGGTGATCATGAGGCCTTATTGACGGCACCTCAGTCTTTTTGTTCGGTGGCCAATCAAGCTGCTGCCAAGGCGATGATGTTAAGATCAGGCCTTCCAGTCAATAATGGATACTATGAATCTATTAGTGTGAATGACATGCCAATAAATTGTAGTAAGTCATTAAGTTTCCTTCCAGCTTTGCAATTTGTTTTATATAGGCTATTTAGATTTGGAAGTTAGAAGATAGCTCAATCTATCCTCAAGCTTTTTGAATAATTTGTACTTGCAGTGGGAAATCTGCGACATCTAATTGTTGAGGCTTGTATTGCTCGGAACCTACTAGACACATCAGCATATTTCTGGCCAGGTTATGTGCGCAGCAGCAACCAAGTACTGCGTAATGTGTCTGGCCAAGTGCCTGCTTGGTCTTCATTAATGAAAGGGTCTCCTCTAACTCCACCAATGGTTAATGCTTTGGTTACAACTCCAGCTTCTAGGTATGCTGCTACACGTATCACTACAATATGTTTGTCTTTTTTTCCTTCTTCCCACACCCCCCCCCCCCCCCCCCCCCCCCCCTTCTTCCTTCTCTTCCCTTTTTCAATTCCAAAAAGGGAAGGAGTGCTGTTGTTTGGCGTATCCTAGTGGATAATATGGTAGAATGCAAAAACCAAGCCACTCATTCTTGAAATTAGCATCCTAGTGGAAGATATGGTAGAATGAAAAACTAAACTGCAAGCTCAAGACATTGCTATGGTATGTTAAATTGACTTAGATGGATGCCCAGCAGATACTTATTTGGTATAAGTGATGCTCAATTTGTCCCCTCCCCTATATACTACTTTAAAGAACTCCATTTCTGCCATGTTCCACTGTCTTTGCCAGGCCATAACAAGGGATTAAGGTTGCAGTGACAGAAACTGCTAGTCCACAAACTCACACGGTATAAAGAAGACGTCTAAGCCAAATTCAATTAAAGGATGAATAATTTCTAAGTTTACGCTACTGTCCGCTGATAAAAGTATCCCCATAGAAACAACGACACTTTAGTATCCATAAACTTTTCTTGACACGATGACCTGGTCTTCAGTTATACCCTTCTTTTTCCTGAAGCCAGGTATATCAGATGCTCTTTTTTGTAAATTTACCCAGTGGTATGGCAACTGAATTTAAGCTCATGGGTTTGATGGAAGCTTAGCAGAGATCGAGAAAATATATGAGATTGCAGTCAATGGTTCAGATGAAGAGAAGATATCTGCTGCTACCATTCTTTGTGGTGCTTCTCTAGTTCGTGGTTGGAATATACAGGTCCGAAATCTCTCTCCCTCCTCCCTTCCTTTGCTTGCCTGCAGTACATGCTCATCTTATTTAGTTATTTTACAGGAGCACACCTGCCTTTTCATTATAAAGCTGCTATCCCCTCCGGTTCCTTCAGATTACTCAGGGAGTGATAGCCATTTGATCAGCTATGCTTCATTCTTTAATGTTCTTCTGGTTGGGGTATCATCTATAGATACTGTTCAGATTTTCTCCTTACTTGGATTGGTAAGTTTCAATAAAAACATATACCACCTTGTATCTTTATATAAATATTGCATCAAGATGAATCATAGGGGTGCTACAATTTGGAAGATGCTATCCTTCATATGACATCTCCACATATTCTGGACAAGAAAAGGACCTGAAGAACTTTTTCAATTACTATATTCTCCAAATCTGTAACTAGTAGTTTCGAGATAGGCATTTATACTAATTATAGGACATTATTTTCCTAACGTCTCCTAGAAAACGTGTTAGGCCTATTGTCTAATTTCATATAAACTAAAATAAACTACATCTTTATCAACTTTCTAAATTGTTCTGCATTTTCAATCAACTAACATTTGTAAGCATGCATGATATGACACTTGTCTTCTGCGTGCAACACAATTAAGAGAATTCTAGAAAAAGGAGTTCCGGGCCCTTATTTATAAAGTGAAGATAGCACAAGGTTTTCTGTATACCAAATTGAAATTTCCATAGCCTGTATATTTCCCTAGAACTGATATTATTTGCATTTTTCTATCAACTTCTAGGTTCCACTACTTGCAGCTGCACTAATGCCCATCTGTGAAGTGTTTGGATCAAGTGTTCCCAGTCCTTCATGGACTCCTACAACAGGGGAAGAACTCTCATGTCATGCAGTTTTCTCCAATGCTTTTACACTTCTATTGAGGTTATGGAGATTTGATCACCCACCCCTTGAACACATGATGGGGGACTTGCCGACTGTGGGTTCCCAAGTTGGTCCAGAGTACCTCTTGGTGCTTCGAAACGCTCGATTAGCATCCTTTGGTACTTCACCAATGGATCGAATTAAAAGCAGACGAGTTTCAAAATTTATAACCTTTTCTTCAGATCCCATTACTATGGATTCCTTTCCAAAATTGAAACTCTGGTACCAGCAGCATCAAAAATGTATTTGTTCCACCCTCTCTGGGCTTATACCTGGGACTCCTGTTCATCAGATTGTTGATGCCCTCCTTACCATGATGTTCAGAAAAATAAACAGAAGCAGTCACCCTGTGACTCCTGCAACTTCAGGTAGCAGTAATTCTTCTGCATCAGGAACTGATGAGTCCTCTATTAAACTGAAAGTGCCAGCATGGGACATCCTTGAAGCAACTCCATTTGTGCTTGATGCTGCTCTTACTGCGTGTGCCCATGGAAGACTTTCTCCCCGTGAACTGGCTACAGGTTTGTTGATTCTCTTTACGTACTAATATAAAATCAAGCAGTTATGTTTGAGCATGCTTCAACATATTGAGGTATTCCAACCACAAAAGGAAAAGAAAGGAAAAAAAAAAGAAAAAAGGAAAAGTAAAAAAAAAAGAATTTAGGCATCTGAAAAAAAGTTATATCAAGAATTTTCCATATGAAAGTTAAGCAACTTTAAGCTCAATGCACATTGAGTAAGATAGATAAAAATACCATGTGCTGTTATGTTGTTTTTCTCCTCGTGATGTAGTTCCACTAAGGGATTCCTTTTCTTGATCATTGTAAGAGATTCTTTGTGGACCCACTTTTCAATCACATATCGGCATCTCGACTAATCAGTTAGGACTCCATGAATATATCACTTCTGCAAATTTTCAGCCAAATTGGTGACCGTTAAGGTATCAACTTAGATTAAATCAATGGACGAACCAAATCTGTAAAACCTGAACAATTCATATTTATAATTGTAAATCACATTTTTGAATGCTTTAACTATTATCCATTTGGCTGAAAATTTGCAGAATTGATCTACTCATATAGACCTAACTACTGAACGGTGGAGATGTGGATAAGTGATCAAAAAGTTGGTCAAATAATCAATCCCTTAAAATGGCCGACAAAAGAGATCCCTCACTAGAAGGGCCTTGTGTGTGTGTGTGTGTGTGTGTGTATCCTGTTAAATACATGCCTTGTTATCTAAATACCGGTCATATTTTGGACAGTCTCTCCATTGTATGCTGTAAAGGCTTAGTCTGCCATTCAGTTTAGAAAGTATAAATGTCTGAAATGGTCATGTTGAGTGTGTAGCATATTGTGTACTTAATTACCAGTGCCTTTGTGTGCCTTGTTTTTCTGCACATACTACTGTTCAGGCACTTTGATTGCGCAATGGAATATCTTATGTTAAAAAGAAAAGAAAAATCCCCTTTTAAATATTGAATGAAGAAAGAGTTATACTTGTAACTCTTCTGATATTTGGAAATCTAAACACGACCAAGCTGACTTTAGCATTCTTATTACTCATTTAAACATGTAGACAATGCAGTAATTAGTTGTTAATATCCTTGCTTGCTTTATTTCAGGACTGAAGGATCTTGCTGATTATCTGCCAGCAACTTTGGCAACCATGGTAAGCTATTTTTCAGCTGAAGTAACACGGGGAATATGGAAGCCAGCGTTTATGAATGGAACTGATTGGCCAAGCCCTGCCGCAAATTTATCCATTGTTGAGCAGCAGATAAAGAAAATTCTCGCTGCCACCGGTGTTGATGTGCCTAGCCTTGCAGTAGGTATGTGCCTCTATCTTATAGCCTTGTTAAAACAAAAAACAAAAAGGAAAAATAAAATGAACTTCGTGGATAAACGTTTACCAGATTCCTTATTTCTGCTACTGTTGAAAATTGAAAGGTCTTCACATAATATGTCTGTTCTACTGATGATGGAAAGTGACTGTTCAGTTGAGATTATTATGACGAGTGAAATTTTAGCTTTCAATATAATAGCAAACTTCTGACAGTCATCTTCTAACACTTCTTGGCCTTCAATTTTTTGATTGCAGGTGGGAGCGCTCCAGCTACGCTTCCTTTACCCTTTGCTGCTCTCATCAGTCTCACAATAACCTATAAACTTGATAAAGCTTCTGAACGTTTCCTCACCCTGATCGGTCCAGCCTTGAATTCTCTGGCTGCTGGTTGCCCTTGGCCATGCATGCCCATCCTAGCCTCATTATGGGCCCAAAAGGCAAAGCGCTGGAGTGACTACCTTGTGTTTTCTGCTTCTCAAACCGTCTTCCACCACAATGGTGATGCTGTAGTCCAGCTTCTGAAGAGCTGCTTTACATCAACTCTTGGGCTAAGCTCCTCTCACGTTTACAGCAATGGTGGTGTGGGTGCCCTTCTTGGCCATGGCCTTGGTGCCCATTTCTCTGGTGGGATCACTCCAGTTGCCCCTGGAATTCTTTACTTGCGTGTGCATCGGTCTGTCAGAGATGTAATGTTCATGACTGAAGAGATTCTCTCTATTTTAATGCTTTCTGTTAGAGATATTGCAAGTAGTGGGTTACCCAGAGAGAGAGTGGAGAAATTGAAGAAGACCAAGTATGGGATGAGATATGGACAGGTTTCTCTTACTGCAGCAATGGCTCGTGTCAGGCTTGCAGCTTCACTTGGAGCTACTTTAGTTTGGATATCGGGCGGGTCAAGTTTAGTTCAGTCGTTGATCAAAGAAACTCTACCTTCATGGTTTATATCGGGCCATGGTTTGGATCAGGAAGGCAGAGAATCTGGAGGTATGGTTGCTATGCTGGGGGGTTACACTGTTGCATACTTTGCAGTGCTTTGTGGGACATTTGCCTGGGGTGTAGACTCAGCATCACCAGCATCAAAACGGAGACCAAAGGTTCTAGGGGCGCATTTGGAATTTCTTGCAAGTGCACTAGATGGGAAAATTTCGCTTGGTTGTGACTGGGCCATGTGGCGAGCATATGTATCAGGGTTTGTTAGTTTGATGGTGGCTTGCACTCAGAAATGGGTGCTGGAAGTTGATGTTGAAGTCTTGAAGACGCTGAGCAAGGGACTTAGACTTTGGAATGAGGAAGAGTTGGCCCTGGCATTACTGGGACTTGGTGGAGTAGGGGCCATGGGTGCAGCAGCTGAACTAGTTGTTGAATGCGAGTTTTGAATGCCTTGAGCTTTCAAGCATCGTAAGGTGACTTGACTTATAGTTGTATGTCTTGTATTATATTATGCTTGACAAGTAGATTGGTAATAGCTTATAGAGGTTTTGAAGAAATATAGCTGCTTATCCATGTAAAGTGCTAGCAGGATTTTTCTGTTGGCAAAAATGTTCGCCAAAATTTTAAACTTGCAAAAGTAATTCAGAAGTACTGTCAAGTGCATTTGGTGTATTCCGTTGACCGTCAGTTTAGCATTGTTAAACTCAACTTATTTATGAAGTGCTGACTGAGAAGGTCTCCATATTTTTAGGAAAAACTTCTTTATGGGGGCAGCAGCTTGAATGCATGCGAGTTTTGAATCCCTTGAGCTAGTCGCAAGTCTTGTATGATATCATTCTCGACCGGTAGATATTGGTTATACCTTATAGCTGCTCCATTCATGTCCAGTGCAAGTACGTCAGATATCGATTTGTTCTTTCGAAAAGAAATGTGTTTGGCAAACATTTCATTACATGAAGAGTAAATCGTAGTAATGGATATGCAATTGACGATCAATGATGGTATCTTAGTGAAAATCTATCCAAATAAAATTCACAAAGTAGAAGCCTATTTCACACTTCCACAATTAGTGAAAGAAGAAAGGGTTGAATATTTATTTTTCTTTGGCCTGAAGGGGGTTGACATATGATCACACAACCTACATATAATAGAGAGATTGACATACGAGAAGGACCATAGTGCTTGGATTGATCCATGATTGTGACCAGAGTAAAGATCAAGATTCAGATTCAGACAAAAAGATCCACGTCTCGATAGAAAAAGGATTTCCAATTTTCCATGTGAAAATCATTGTCATTAGATAATTGAACATAGGCGGCCCCATCATCGCAATCATTCTTGCAGTTGTTTCATGATCCGATCCAAACCCCTCTCGTCCATATAATACTGTCAAACTTGTAGTGATCACTGTGCTCATTCATCTCCCATAATCACAAGTTTATATTGATTTCGTCAAAATTGAGCTCGTATCGCTCTTATCAGTAATAAACCATGTCTGGTCCTCAGTGCTGCGAGAACCCACCGAGCCTTAGCTCAACCTGCGGAGCTGGATCAGTCACTGAAATTGGAGGCTTGAAGGCCTATGTTACTGGCCCTTCTGACTCCAAGCTTGCCATTCTCCTGGTTTCTGATATCCATGGTAATAACTACTAAATACTGGTCTTATAGTCTTGCAATTCATCTACTTTTGAACTTTTCTTATCTAGATGGTAGTTAAATTCTGCTTTACTGCTAAGTCTTTTCTTTTCTAATATATATTGATTAGTTTCTAATCTTTTATGTATTGTCTTTTGGTTCAAAAACTTATTTTCTCTTCTAGTAAAGTATTGGTCAATTGAATGTCATATCTAAATTTTTGTAGTTTCAGGAGTTTTTTTCAACGTCGCTTGGTAATTCGAAGTTCTAACAGTAGTTTTATTTGTTCATTTTGAAGGATTTGAAGCACCAAAGTTCAGGTGTGCCCATTTTCTCAACTGTGCTGCTCTGCATCCTTAGTAGCTTGCTAGTTTTAGCGGTCAATTGTGTCTTGTTCTATTTGGATTCATATTAAGAGATAATAGGCTAGGCTATGTAAGAGGTACATTTGGAATGATAAGAAATTGTTAAACTATCCCATTTGTAGTTTTTCATAAACTACATTAGTAATATGATGTGTTGGTTGCTCTATGAAGCAGTTTGTGCAGCTCTTAGTTTGTTAAATATTGTAAAAGAAAGTAACTAATCCTACAGTCCTATGATTACATCTGCTTCTCGGTTTTCCATAATGCGCGTAGTCATATTATTTCCTTATGCTCGAGTATGTGTTTACCGTTCGAGCCTTTGAAAACACAGCATTAGGAGGGGATGCATATAGATTAATGAAAACTGAAAAGCCTTAGATGGAAGCCCCTGGTACATTTGGTATTTTAGTTTGTTTTATTCAGTAAGTTTTTTTTTAAAGCATATGGTTAAGTCAATTAGCACTTAACTAGGTTGAGATCTATCATTTCCCACATAGGCTTTTCTTTCCTTAGTGAGGAGATACTCTGACATCTCTGGTCATTTGGTTGTCTTACCTCTTGAGAATCTTGGGGCTTTGCAGTTGTTAAAACTCACTAGATCAACTGAATTTTCAGAACTAAGTTTGTAAAAGAAAAGAATTGATGTGCACTTCCAAGACCTTTATTTGACTCACTTATGAAACTCCATGTAAGCAATTTTTGTTGCTTGTTTATGAAGAGATCTTCTTTAAGAGTTACACTTTTATTCCTTCCTTTGTTTGTGGTTTTTCAACTTTCTGACTCATTTTGGGATCTATCTACTCTAAAGGGAGCTTGCAGACAAAACTGCTACCGTTTCCGGATTCCATGTTGTGGTTCCAGACTTCTTTTATGGAGATCCATTCAATCCTGACAAAACTGAGAGGCTTGTGTGGCTACAGTCTCATGGAACAGTTAGTTTCTGAATCTTATTCTTTTGAAAAGAAATGAGTACATATGTATATTTAAATCTATCGATTTTTATCATATCCTAAAACTGTTGCTACTGTCATTCCCTACCCCCGTGTTCTTTTAAGGACAAAGGATTTGAAGATGCTAAACTTGTAATTGGTGCTCTAAGGAACAAAGGGATTTCCACAATAGGAGCTGCAGGGTTCTGTTGGGGAGGTGAGGATCTCTTACTCACACTTTTATGTGTACAAGATATAGCTCTAAAGTCCATGTCTTGGGCTTGATTAGTTGTGCCATGATTGATGAATTAATCAACTGGTTACCAATCTAACTTCAAAACCTTCATTCATCAGGTAAGGTAGTTGTGGAGCTATCGAAGTCTGATTACATTCAGGCTGCAGTGTTGTTGCACCCTTCTCGTGTCACTGTTGATGATATTAAAGGTACGAACATTACCTTACACGAATTCACAGTTGAAAAACCAGGTGCTCCCAAAACCCTGATGTCCTGGAAGTTTCTGCAGCAAGCAATCTGGTCTCTGACAAAATGAAGTAGAGCACCATCATTTGTGATAGTTTAAGTTACTAATTCAGTATTTTCCTTAATTTTGTTTGTTCATCTATGCCAGAGGTTAGGGCTCCAATAGCCATATTGGGTGCTGAGTTTGACAAGATTTCTCCACCTGAACTCCTGAAACAGTTTGAGGAGGTTTTGTCAACGAAGCCTGAGGTAAGCATCTCGCAATTTCAGAAAGTAGGATGTTCATTCTCCGCCTCGCATTGGATGTGAAACTCATCAGAAATGTTAATGCAATGACAAGATAAGTCTTCATATGACAAATTCACATAACCTTTTTGAAATTAATATATGCTTTCTTTCCACAGGTGAGTGGCTATGTGAAAATATTTTCTGGTGTTCCGCACGGATGGACAGTGAGATATAAAGATGAGGATGAGACTGCTGTCAAACTTGCATATGAAGCTCATCAAGATATGTTGGATTGGTTTACTAAGTATGTGCAGTAGACACAATCTTGTGGGTTATGAGAATATGAGATGCTCACCATCATATGTATGTTCACAAATTACTGCTGCAACTTACCGTAGAATCAGTTCTCAATAAAGAATGGTGTGCAGGCAAAATATGAGGAATGTATGCATTTTGTATGCTCCCTGCAAAGGCTTTAGAGCTCTATGTGCATTCATGCATCAATTTATAATGTGTTTTGTATCAATTCTGAATTGTTAAAAAAAAAAAAATGTCTTGTATCAAATTTGAATTGTTAAAAAAAAAAAAAAAAATCAGAGATTCAGTATTCTGTCATTGTAACACATTCTAAAGATTATGCTTTGATAATAATAGTGAGATTAAAAAACATGACAATTTGAATAGAGATGGGGCTTTGGATGCCAAAATCATGATAGTTTGAATAGATAAAGGACTCTGGAACCCTAAACCATCAATTTCTATCATGGTTCTTTGTAACTCCACCATTGATTAAGATTTTACTTGAGCTCGTGCTCCACGTAGCCTCCGAGTACGTCACTCCCCCCATCAGAATTTGTTTTCAGTTTCCAACCCAAACCCATTAAGGTTACTAAGAATTTACACCCATCGATCATCCGAGTCATCCCACTTGAGTCTACTACTTAGTTCCCTGGCAGGAATTTTTTTCAAGCTGATGAGATGACACAACTGAGCCTTCAACTTTGATACTACTTAATGGGCAAGGAAAGCCGTGTGGGCCACTCCTAACCACTTATGTTCATTATGTTGTTGTGTTTAATTTATTTCTAATATGAAAATTTTCATCGGTTTCGAATCTTCTATCTCCATTTCCTATCCCCTTGTGTCTTTACAAAATTTTGACACTTGATATTTGTTGCCTACTCAGCTTAACCATCTCTTATCATCATACTAACCCTGTTAAACCCTAACTCAACTCTTAACTCAACCCTAACTCACCCTAATTCAACCCTAACTCAACATCTCTAAATTAAAATGATAAATTTATATTTACAACAAATTCGGGAGCACTAAAACAACAACTCTTGTTCTTCTTTTTCTTCTTCGTCTATCTTGTTCTTTGTTTAGTTCTAGGAGTGATCGTCATATTAGATAATAGTTTCCACAATCATAACTATCTGCCAAGATGGTATGTACGTTTATTGAATGATCTATGATAATAGTTATTTTCCAATAAGTCTTAGGGCATTCAATCATACCTATCACATAAGAGCTTCGGGCCAGGACTTTGCATGATGATATATGGAAAAGAAAAATTGAACAGTTGCTTTGTCTATCAAAAATGAAAGACTTCACAATGAATTAAAAGCAAAGCTGTCCATATGTATATACACACAAACGTATACACATGTAAAATTATAGTAAGCTAAAAAATAAGGAAAATCAATACTTACCAGTGTTGATATTGCTAAGTTGTTTGTGTTTGATGGCACATGAGATTCATGTTCAATGATTGGCAAGTGTAAGTATAGTGCAACGATTCACCCTAAAAAACAAATGGAAATGCAGAAGGATGCAATATACCAATATGCGATCAATTGGTTTCAAATCATGATGAGGTTCGACGTAGTACTTATGGTCGTCTTATATATATATGATTATAGCTATGACATTTTTGAAGAGGAGTTCCAGACAAACGAAGAAGAAAAAGAAGAAGAGTAGTCATTGTTTACTTAGGGTTGAGTTAGAGTTTAACGGGGTTAGTAGGCTGGTAAGAGATGGTTAGGCTAAGTAGACAACAAATGCCAAGTGTCAAAATTTTATAGGAAGACAAGGAAGGGGATAAGGAAATGGGGACAGAAGATTTGAATCCCTTTTCATCTATGCAATTTTTGCTTGTATCAACACAACTCTAATTTAATTGTTAGAACTTGATAAAACTAATTAAGGCCGGTAGTTTGGAACCACTAGTAAAATCTTCTGAACTAATATATATCGATAATTTAATAAATTATTTATTTACCACATATAATAATTTTTAAAATAAAAATTTTCGGTCTAAATAACCATTAGTAAGTCTGTAATCATTTTTTTTATTTATATTTCTACATAATTATATTTTTATTTGACCATATCTTGATTCATATTAAAAAAATAGGTTTTTGTTCATTTGCCCAATTTTTAGAGATTTTTTTCCCATTTACCTCCAATTCTTGTCACCGGCCTCCACCCACCGGACTTTTCTGAAAACCTCACCGGAAAAGTTTATTGCTCTCAATAGACATCTATTACCCTCCATTAGAAGTCTATCAGCCCTCCAATAGACGTGTATTATCCCTCAATAGAACTTTTAGTAGTCAAATGAGAACTAATCTTCTTAAAATTAGACAAATAAAACTATCTCCATTTTACCCAAAAAAAAAAAACATGACCAACTCGTGGTGACTGTGATTCGATTTCCCAGAATATGTAGAGAAGGTTACCACTAGAAAACAAAAAATTGCAATAGCCATCTGGCCCGTGGTCAACAACTGACCCTTCCCTATCTGGCCTACCATCCTGCCCAACCCCGGCAGCCCCGTCGTTGAAAAAGGTGGGTTCGCCCTCCCCAGCGTCACCCACCACTCCTTCCCCGCTCCGACCCAGACCTGGTCGGACTGGATCTGGGCCCGTACCTGCAGCTCCCACTCCAACAACCACTTCTCCTACCTCACCGGCGACTGCGGCAGCAAGCTAGAGTGCAACGGCACTGGCGTAGCCCCCGCAACTCTTGCCCGGTTCGTCCTCCACCACGGCCCTAATGACAATGGTCTACGGCGTCAGAGAGAGAGAAAGAGAGAGAGAGGTTGAAGAAGCTCGGGCTGCTCAACGCGTCCATGAACCGTCTGACGGGGCCGATTCCCAACGAGTTGACTCGGCTGGAGCTGGAAGGCCTGAATCTTTACGAGAACAACTTCGAGGGGAGCTTGCCGGCGAGCATTGTCGACTTGCCGAAGCTGTACGAGCTCGATGAGAGAGAGAGAGAGAGAGAGAGAGAGGAGACAGATCGATCTGCCAGAGGGAATGAGAGAGATAGACAGTGGCAGGATATAATTTCTTAATTAGATTAAGGGTAAAATGATCCTTTAGTGTTAAATTGAGTAGATGAGAATAAAATATGTTACTAGTTAAATGGGATAACTTTAACTTATTCGTGCTTTGGGTTAAAGATCCTATAAAATTGATTATCATATGGTTCTAAATGTAAAATCCAATCCAGGGATAGAGGGGTAGCTAGAAAGAGAAGACTCCCATCGGAATTGCAAATGAAGTCCCCTTAAAGAGCCTCTGCTGAAACGTTTCGAAGCTCGCTCCGGCTTCCATGAGGTCCTTCACCATGTTCTTGTGAGACTGCTTGAGCTTCTTCAGCCAGCTCAGTCTGATTTTTCTTAACGTCCTAACTAGCATGAAGGCTCGCCGAGACTCCTTACCTCCTAGGCGGGCTATTTGGAGCTTCCAGCGTCGGAGTTGGATCCGGTAACGTGACATCCGGCGATTTGGGTTTGTTACAGGACGGGTTTGCTGATCGAGCTCACCATTTTGAGCCATGTTTGTGAAGGTGATGAGAAGAGAGAATAGGGGATGCTACTGTCTATGACAACTTTAGAAAGAAAAAAGAACTTAAATTTTCAATTTTGCCAAAAAAGAAAATACGAACAAATTTAATACACATGCATAAATTTTCATTCAGAGCCAATGAATCTGCTTCCTGTGAAGTGGCTTTCCTTAAGCATAATTTCTTGGAAAAACTTGAAAAGACATCAATGGTAATTAAATGAACTAATTACCTAAAATCCTCCATAATTTCCAATCTAGCATACTAATCTATAATTATTTTTCTCTTGATTTTGGAAGGTTGAAGACCATATGATTTCGATTTTAGTGCTTCTAATAAGTCCATGAATGTTGAGTTGTTACCATATCATGTGGTCATACATTGTTCTAGAAAAATAATTAATATTCTGGAATATCATGTGAAGTCAAAAACATTTAGGTATAGGAGATAAAATAAAAAATAAATTTTAAATAAACCAAATAATTATTATTTGAACCAAATCACAATGGTCCGAAATGATTATGAAAGCCTGCCTAATATATCATGTCACTATCGGGTAGTATATCTAATTTTCTTTATTCGACGTTGACTCCATTTGAATGCTCAGAACTAATGTTCACCATCGTATTAAATTTACTCTGTATGACTTTATTTCTGCAACTGCAACAAGGTGCGACTGGTCCTCAGTTCTTGGAGCACCCACCGAACCTTAATGCAACTTCAAGAGATTGATCATTCGCTAAAGTTGGAGGCTTGAAGGCCTATCTTACTGGCCCTTAGAGCAAGTGCATCCGTAGTCAAGAAAATGCAAAGTCGAGAAGTCAAGAATTCGACCAGTTAAGTTACTATTCACTGTCACTGGACATGGGTTTACACCCGTTGTTTTTTTTGCCCGGTCAACACTGTTCACATTTCACTGTTCACACATACTGTTCATAGGATTTTTAAAAAACATTAAAAAATAAAATATATTTAATGATAATAATAAATATTTATGGATAATTAATGTCATAATTATGCAATTTACTTTTTTCAAAAATATTTTTCGGTGGACAAATTATGAAAATTGGTGTGCTTTTAATGTGGGCAATGTCTATGTTTTTTATGTCAATGTGATTTGAATTTGGCCTATATTATGTTTATTATGTGCTATGATTTTGAACATAAAGTGTGTGCTTTAATACGTGGAATTTCGAAATACAACTTTTATTTCATTAAATTGTCGCTTACATAAATGAAAAACTAGGAAAAAGTACAATACAATTACAAACATGCATAATAACCTAATTATTCAAATCATAATCCTCATACTCTCTAGAAATCCAATTTGTGTTTGAAGGCTCATCATTAGGGTTAAGGTTGGTGAAATCACCCGTAGAGAAAGGTGAAAATTGTGGTTGTGTAGGATATCCCCCGGGGTAAGGTGGTTGCGGATAGTATCCACCGGGGTAAGGGGGTTGTGGGAATCCACCGGGGTAAGAGGGTTGTGGGAATCCACCGGTTAAGGGAGGTTGTGGGAATGGATCGGGGCAAGGGGGTTGTGGGTATGCACCGGGGTAAGGAGGTTGTGGGTATGCACCACCAAAATTGGGTTGCGGGAATGCACCGCCAAAATTGGGTTGCGAATTGTATCCACCCATAGAAGGTGGCGTCTGCTCACCAAGATCTTCTTTGTCTGTAATCTTCTTTTGTTTTCTTGACCAATAACGCTTTTTATTTGGTGTCATTTTACTTGTATCCATCTCCATAATACGCTCTTCCCTCTCTTTAATTCGATCTTGCCTTTCTTGAAATAGGAGTTGCTCTTTTCGCATTTCGATTTGCAAGAGGATACATGCTCTTTTCTCTTCCTCTTGGAGACTTCGAGCGAATTCGTCAGTGAGTTTTTTCTTGCCCTTGGTTGTCTCTATTTGGTTGTTCGCTATACTCTCGAGACTGCTTGACAAAGGACTTTGATCTTTCGCTGCCTTCTTTCCTTTCCGTATTGCTTCTTTCGCAGCTTTCCTTCCTTGAGGCCTCACATTAGGATCTGCAATTTCACGAGCAATTACCTCATCTACATCCAGGTCCAAGTTGATGGGGGAATTTTCAGCAATTGGTTGTGTGTGCTGGTGATGACTTCCTACATTTGATGTTCCTCCGGATGTATGGCTAGGGATGTCTTTAAATTGTGCAAAGCCCTCCACAACAGTGTAACTATCAAAGCTCTGAAAATTGTGTCTTTTGGCCTTCCCAGTTTTTCTCTTCATCCCGGCATGCCACAATTTTTGTGCTTCATCTTGCTACGTAATTAAAAAAAAAAAATCATTACGTACAAATATAAAGGTCATAATTTTAATAAGAAAGTATCTCACCGTTTTACAATAAAACTCAATAAGTACAAATATAAATATCGTGCTAATGACATCATTATTTATCAACTAATTATTTTAATTATAGCGAAAAACAATTATTACAATTAAAACGATATTATAATTAGTATATTATTTATCAAGACATATTTTATTATAATGTATCAACAAATTAAATGATTTATCAAAAAATATAAAGGTCATAATTTTAATAACAATGTATCTCAACGTTTTACAATAAAACTCAATAAGTACAAATATAAATATCGTGGTAATTATATCATTATTTATCAACTAATTAGTTTAATTATAGCGAAAAACAATTATTACAATTAAAATGATATTATAATTACTATATTATTTATCATGTAATATTTTACTATAATGTATCAACAAATTAAATGATTTATCAAAAAATATAAATGTCATAATTTTAGTAAGAATGTATCTCAACGTTTTACAATAAAACTCAATAAGTACAAATATAAATATCGTGGTAATTACATCATTATTTATCAACTAATTATTTTAATTATAGCGAAAAACAATTATTACAATTAAAACGATATTATAATTACTACATTATTTATCATGTAATATTTTACTATAATGTATCAACAATTAAATGATTTATCAACAAATACATACCTCATCAACCGCATTCGAACCGCTTTTGTACCAATTTTTCGCTTGCCTTAATGAACAATGTCACTCATAAAGTTCAATCTTCAAATTTTTCCACCTTCCCTGCAAAGATTGGGCTGATCGGCTCTTGGGCCAATTTGCGTCAAAGTGTCGCTTCACGCGCAACCATAATTCATTTTTTTTCTGATTTGTGCCCACAGCCGGACGTTGGCTTACAACTTTCCAAGACTTGCACAATTGAACATCTTCCTCATCCGTCCATCTCCTTTTATCTTGGGTATCTTCACTTTGATCTCCCTCTAGTCCGGCCACTGGACGTGTGTTTCCCCTTTGTTCGGTTATAGTGGATAATTAAAAATATGGATGATGAGAGCTATATGAAGAGGAGGAAGGTGTAACTATGACCTCTAGTATTTTGGGTGTGAGATGTTAGAAAAAAATTGTAGGTATTTATAGAGAAATTTTTTGTATGATTTTTAGAAATTTTTATATATTTTTTTCTATCAGTTTTCTTACCGTTACCATTATTAAATCATATTAATTCCTAGCCGTCAGATCCAAGGACCGTTGCTTTCAAATTTGCTATTAATTCCATTACCGTCGGATCCACACATTTAATTGAAAACAACGGCCCAGATCAAATGACCGTTGCTTTCAAATAAGCTGATATCCAACGGCAACATTCCACGCGTCAACCAGCCTTCCCACTTGTTCTCGCTAGGCGACAAAATCGAGTTCCTCACGTGCTGTGGCGTTTTCTGCTTCGTCCGTCTTCTCCACGCGTTCGTCCAGCGCGGTTCAACTATGGGCGTCAGTGACTGACGTCAGCCATGTGCTGATCTTGGGCCGAGCTGGCAGAGCTTTGCCTGGGTCAAGAAAGAAGTCACGGGCTTGCCCGTTTCTTTGCCCTTGGTCATGAAAAGGCAAGACTTGCCTGGTCAAAGATGGGCCGGTGGAAGCAACAAAATGACTTAGCCCGGTCAACACATCATCATTCCCAGCTTTTGCCCGGGCAAAAGCTTACCGGTGGACTTGCTCTTAGTTCTCATTCCATTCTTGCCATAATCCTCGCTTCTGATGTCTATGGTAATTCCCCACATTAGAACTTTTCTTTTATCTGGGTGCTATTTATACGATGAAGGATTGCTTGGTCAATGGTCACTACAAGTTCCAATTGATTTGTCTGTTTGTTTTGAAGGCTTTGAAGCACCAAACTTAAGGTATGGCCACTTAATCAACTGTCTTGCTCTGCATCGTCAGTAAGCTAGTCAGTAGCTTACCAGTTCTACAGGTTATATATATATGTTTGTTCTATATTAAGAGCCAAATGGGGTGTAAGGTATTTTGGGAAAGAAACAAAGTGTCAAACACGCTAATCCATTTTGTGCTTTTTATAAGATTCGAGAACGCGATTTCATTTATTGGTTGCTGTTAAGATAAAACAATGCTGTACATGAATATCACATTGTTGTCTGACTACCTACTAAACCAAGGCCAACTTCAATTCTGCTCAGTTGCATAATTGTTAAGAGTAAGTAATCAGAGTAGTTAGTCAAACACTCTTATGATCACATCGATCTGCTTCTAAATACTGCGCTTATTGTTCTTGTTTGCTTAGTATTTGTTTACCTTTAAGCCTTTGAAAGGACACTTTATGATGCAATGCATATGTGTCTGTGTAACTAAAGCTAGCCTTAGGCGGAAAGCACTGTATGTTCAGTATCTTGGCTCATTTCGTTTAGCAAATTTTATGGAGATCCATTCGATCCTGACAAAACAGTTCGTTTCTGAATCTTCTTCTTATTAAAAAGAAATGAGTATATATGTATGTTTCAATCTGTCAAGTTTTATCTTATTTGTCATATCCTAAAACTATTCTAACTTCTAAAACTTAGTTCATCAGGCAAGAAGTAGCTGTGGAGCTATCAAAGTCTGATTACATTCAGGCTACAGTGTTGTTCCACCCTTCGCTGACAAAATGAACTGCACTATCATTGGCTTCTTGTGATACTTTAAGTTACTAATTCAGTGTTCTCCTTAATTTTCTTTGTTCATCTATGCCAGAGGTTAAGGCTACAATAGCCATATTGGGTGCTGAGTTTGACCAGATCTCTCTACCTGTACTCCTGCAATGTAGTGCTTGATTTCTTGGGGTCTGATTAGTTTTAACTTAACTCTAGTATTTGTGGCTTATTTTTCTGATAATATCATGTAAATACAAGGGTTTAATTAACATATATTTTTGGATATTATTCTGGATTTCTGGGTTTTGGGAAAGAGATACTGCACATGGAGATTGCCAATTAGAAGTAAACAATAAGTGAAAGTAGTCATGATATTTAATTCCTCTTCAGTCTTTGAATTGAATAATGCTGAACCAAGTTCTGTTTCTTCCTTTATTGATGTTAACTTTCACCCTCTTTTGTCCTATGTCTCTTGTTAAATGGCCTTGTTTCTCTTTGTTTCTCTCCTAGCCGTTTATGGTTTGGAAAATTCCTCTTCAGTCTTTGAATTGAATAATGCTTAACCAAGTTTTGTTTCTTCCTGTATGGATGTTAGCTTTCACCCTCTCTCTTCCTTTGTCTCTAGTTAAATGGCTTTGTTTCTCTTTGTCTCTCTCTCCAAGCCATTTATGTTTGGAGAACCAGTTTTCTATAACATAAATAAGCAATTAGGACCTACAAAACCATATTTTTGTCTTTGATGGCAAGCCTTTGATGTAATTCACTTGAGTCTCGTGGGTAATCTGATACAAATTTGAGTAAAAATGTGTTTTTGTGATATATGTTTGATACAGTTTTGATACATCATGAAGTGGGGTGTCTGAGCCCGAGGTTGATAGGTGACAAAATTTGACTGAAAATGTGTATAGGTGATACATGTTTGATACAGTTTTGATACATGTGTGATACAGCTTGGATACCACATGACGTGGCGGCCCGAATCACGAGGGTGAATTGGCACTAAATTGAGTGAAAACGAGTTTTTGTGATATTGCTTTGATTCAATAAAGTGTGGCGGGCATGGACCCCAAAAAATGATTTGAGGTAAAATTAAGTGAAAATGTATTTTGGTGATACTCATGTGTGATACAGCTTTGATACAATGATGTGGCGCGCCTGAGTCTTGAGGGTGATTTGGTGCAAAGATCAGTGAAAATGTTGTGATACACCTTTGATAAAGCTTAAGCTTAAATATAGGTATGATACAGCATGATGTAGTGGGGCCGAACAATGATGAATTAGGGCAAAATTATATTTTGGTGATACAGTTTTAATACAACATGACGTGGTGGGCCCAAGTCCTGAGAGTGATTTAGTGTAATGAGTGAAAATGGGTTTTTATGATACACGTATGATACAAGTGTCATACAGCTTAAATACAACATGATGTGGTGGGCCTAGACCCCGAGGATGATTTGGGAAAAAAATTGAGTCAAAACGCATTTTGCTGATACACATGTGATACAACTCTAATACATGTGTGATACAGCTTTGATACAATATGATGTGGTGAACCCGAGTTCTTATGGTGATTTGATGCAAAAATGAGTGAAAATGAGTTTTTGTGATACACGTTTGATACAGCTTTGATACATTTTTTATACAGGTGTTATACAACTTTTATACAGTATGATGTGGTTGGCCTAGAGTCCAAGGATGATTTAGGGTAAATTAAGTGAAAATGTACTTTGGTGATACAACTTTGATACAACATGACGTGGCAGTCCCAAGTCCCGAGGGTGATTTCATGTAAATGAGTTTCATACAACATGACGTTGTGGACTTGAATGCCGATGGTGATTTGGTGTAAAAGAGTTTTTTCGATACACGTTTGATATATGTGTGATATAACTTTGATATAGCATGATGTGGCAGGGCCGGACCTCGAGAATGATTTGATGCAAAACTAATCAGTGTAGTTTTACTTTGCCTATTTGCTATCATAGCTTTTATGCTCCCTTTTATTAAATGAGTACTGGATATATAATGAGTGGTGTATATATATCTACGTACCACAGTGGTACCCCCACAATCTCTTATCTATCTAGTTAATAGTAGCCCATATAATAGCCATTCTGACTTGAGTATCAATGATGTGTCAATATAAACTTACAAAAAAAAAGTACCCCAAAATAAAATGTGTTGTGCTATTTAGTTCATCAATTTGAGAAGTATTTAAAATCATTATTTAAAGGAACATGGAAAAATAAGGTGAGAAATTAAGAAATATGAGATTTTGATCAAAATTTGGGTGTTACAATCCACAATTTTGTGTAGATATCATGGTTTTAGAGAAGTTTTTTATTTTGTATAAAAAGTTATGAGGTATGAATTTTAAAGTAAGCTATGATGCCACTAGATCAAAAGTTATTGCATTTGAAAATGAATGTGAGCATTGACCAAAGTTAAGGGGATGTGAGGAAAAAAAAAACACTATTCTTATGTTGTTGTGTCTCATTTTCATTACGTAACTCTCCATCTCTAGATCTTTTGCTTGTATAGAGTCACAGAACCCTAACAATCTCCAGTTAGGCGAGATATAAGCTGCTCGATCTCACCGATCACTAGATCTTTTGCTTGTATAGAGCCATAGAATCCTAACAATCTCCAGTTAGGCGAGATATAAGCTGCTCGATCTCACCGATCATGGTTCCTTACAACTCCACCTAGCCTCCGTATCACACTACCTGTCGACTCACTTCCATCAGGATTTGTCTAGAGTTTTCAACTCAAAATTATTAGAAATAATACAACCACTATATTTTTTATATTATTGTGTCTTTTTTTTTTTTTCCAATGCTCGACTTTTCTTCTCCACATTATTTGGTTACGGAGACACACAATTTCAATAATTGATAGAATTTCCCTGAGAATTAATTATGGAGGATAGTTTGTAACCACTGGTCAGATCTTCGGAGAACTTCTGCGACGTCGACCCAATGTTAAAGAACCGCATGTTCTCTGTAGCCATGAATTTAGACCTTTTAATTTCTTCCCTTTCATCAAATGGAAAAGTTGGCGCCAATAAATTAATCTGGATTAACACATTGGTCCTTAAAATGCTCCGACTTCCCTGTACAACGTGCCGTCTGAACATCACACCAGTCAAAAGCAGCCGGTTCCTTTCATACAACGTCTTTCAAACCATAGTGGGTTGTCGATTTTCTTGTGGAAATAGTGGTCATCTGTCTATTTTAGTTGTAAAGAAAGAAGTGGGGATCTGGCTCTAACTGCCGCAGATCTCTCTGACTTTGTATTTTTATGGCCTAGAGAGTCTTTGTTTATAAGGATTTGTAGAACTATCATTTAGAAACCTAAATACGATTTGGCAGATCCTTAATTCAACCTCTAATTTTTGAGAAATGTAATTATAGATTTATAGGCTATAATTCCATTAAAAGTCGACTAATCTGGTTCCTTGTGAAGTGGGTTTCCTTATAAGTAAATTTTGTTTGAAAACTTGGAAAGAAATCAGTGTAATTAAATGAATTTATTTAAATCCTCCATTATTCTCAAGCTAGCATGCTAATCTATAATTATGTCTCTCTTGATTTTGGAAGGTTGAAAAATGAAAACCATACGATTTCAATTTTAGTGCTTCCACAAATGCTGATTTGTTACCATACCATTGCTCTAATTAACAGAATAAACGATGAGTTTTTCAGGACCAATCACACTAATCCGAATTAACTATGACAGTTTGTCACAATGGCAGAATCGGGTTGTAGTATCTAATTTTGAATTTTCTTTATTCGACGTACGTTGACCCCTCTTTTCGGTTATAAACGCACGCTCTAGCGTGTGGCTCTAACTCTATAAATCCCAGCATCTCTCTCTCTCTCTCTCTGAGGCTCTGACTTGGTGTCATCAAGATACATACCCAGTGGATTATCACAAGCTTGAACGCTCAGAATGTTCACCATCGTATTGCATGTACTCTTTGTGACTTTGTGTCTGCACCTGAAACAAGGTGTGTCTGGTCCTCAATGCTTGGAGCACCCACCGAACCTTAACGGAACCTCAGGAGCTGGATCAGTCATTAAAGTTGGAGGCTTGAAGGCCTATGTTACTGGCCCTTCTCATTCCAAGCTTGCCATAATCCTCGCTTCTGACGTCTATGGTAATTCCCCACATTTGAACTTTTCTTTTATCTGGGTGCTTGTTAAATTATGAAGGATTAAGTGCTCGGTTAGTAAGAGTTCTAACAGTTGATTTATCTGTTTATTTTGAAGGATTCGAAGCACCAAACTTAAGGTATGACCACTTTCTCAACTAGGCTGCTCTGCATCCACAGTACGTAGCTTTCTAGTTTTTACAGGTTATATATGTTTGTTCTGTTTGGATTCATATTAAGAGCCAAAGGGTGTGTGGAAAGAAAACGAAGTGTCAAACATCCGTTTTGTGCTGTTCATAAGAGTCGAGCTATTTGATCAATTGGTTTCTCTTCAGATGAAGCAATTCTGTTCTTGAATATGAGATTGTTGTCTAACTTCCATTCTGGCATTCTGCTTTCAGTTTTATTTTATGTAACAGACAGTAATAACTCCAATAGTCGTATGATTACATCTATCTGCTTCTAAATAAAGCGCCTGTTGTTCTTGTATCATTATGCCTACTATTTGTTTACCTTTGTGCCTTTGAAGAGACACCTTGTGATGCAATGCATATATATCTGTGTAGAAAGCTATGGACGGAAAGCACTGTATGTTCAGCAAATTTTTTTGGAGACATTTGATTTGGTCAATTAGCACTTATCTACATAGAGATCAATCTACCACTTCCTGTATAGGCTTTTCATTTGGTCATTTGTTCTGACTACTTCGGTCATTTGGTTTCTTCCCCACTTATAAAATCAACTAAATTTTCTCCACTAGTTTGTACAACTTTTATAGTTGGTGGTGCATTTCCAAGACCTTTACTTTCATGGCTCCTTTATCAAAGTTCATACTAGTCTGCTTTAACGACTGTACTTTTATACCTGCCTTGAGATTTTATTTCCCATCCTATATGGTTGTGGATTTTCATTTTTCTTTACTCATTTTGGAACCTATGTACTGTCACTCTTAGGAAAATTGCAGATAAAGTTGCTAGCACTGCTGGATTCCGTGTTTTGGTTCCAGATTTCTTTTATGGAGAGCCATACAATCCTAACAACACTCAGAGGAATATGACAGTCTGGCTAAAGGACCATGGAACAGTTTGTTTCTGAATCTTTTTTCTTTATGAAAAAAAGAAGAAGAGTAAATGTGTTATATATACATATTTTCCAGTCATATCCTAATTAAGAATGTTGCTTCTGTCATCCCCACCCCATTCTCTTTTTAAGGACAAAGGTTTTGAAGATGCTAAACGTTTAATTGCTGCTCTAAAGAACAAAGGGGTATCCAAGATAGGAGCTGCAGGGTTCTGTTGGGGCGGTAAAAAATCTAACTCCGCCTTTCACGTTTAGAATCTTAGAAATGAGAAAGTCCATTTCTTGGTTTGATTAATAGTGCCATGATTAACAGCTCTTGGTTACTATTCTAACTTCTGAAACTCATCAGGCAAAGTAGTTGCGGAGCTATCAAAGGGTTATTACACTAGGGCTGCAGTTTTGTTACACCCTTCCCGTGTCACTCTTGATGATATCAAAGGTACGGAATCCCTTGCACAATTCACAGTGGAAAAACCACTACTTTCAAAAATATTGATATCCTGAGAGTGTCTTGCAACAGGCAATCTGATCTCAGACAAAAAAACTTAGTGAACTATCATTGGCTTCTTTAAGTTACTGATCCAGTGGTTTCCTTTTCTTTGTTCATCTATGTCAGCGGTTAAGACTCCAATAGCCATATTGGTTGCTCAATTTGACAACGGCACTCCACCTGAACTCATGAAACAGTTTAAGCAGGCTTTATCCACTAATAAGGTAAGCATCTCCCAACTTCGAATGGTCAAATGTTCACTCTCTCGCACGAAGTTCCTAAGAAATGTTAAAGCAATGGGAGATAGTCTGCATGTGACAAAATCACATGAAGTTACCGGAATTAATTGATGCTTTCTTTCTACAGGTTGACAACGTTGTGAAAATATTTCCTGGTGTTTCGCATGGATGGACTGTTAGGTATCAAGATAACAATGTGACCGCTGTCAAAAGTGCTAATGAAGCTCATCAAGATATGTTGGACTGGTTTACTAAGTATGTTCAAAGATAATTCTGTGGATTATGAAATGTCCGCAATCATTTACATTTACAAAGTATTGTTTCAGCGTACCGTAGAATGAGTTCTCAATAAAGAATGGTGAGCAGGAAAAGTAAGAGAAATAAACTCGCTTCCTTTGGGATTTCCAAAGTAGTTACTAAGGAACACTATTTGGCATTTCTAAAGTACCATGTCAGGATGTATGATATGAAATGGTAATGTCATTTGCACAAGAATTGCACTATTCAAGTGTCGCCAATGGCAGCAGACATAACCTTGCAATGCAGTAAAGGAAGCATCCATGAGCACCAATTTGATGCAAAGTGACCAATTATTGAAAACCTTAAGAGACCTTTTGAAGCAGCGAGCTTCCATGTAACTATAAGAGACTTTGGCCTCCACTGTGAGGTAGTATGTCTACAATCATGTTCCAATGTTAACGTTAAGTGGTGGTGAAACTCTATCGAGATTCTGGAGTTTAAATTCTTTAACTTTGGCTTACCAAGAGGTATCCCATGATTCATCAATAATAAACTTAAAATATCATCTCAAAAGACTAAATGGACATATGACATTTGCCGACGAACACTTCTTCAGAAAATGTGTTCTCATGGTTAAATGAAAAACAATATTTAGATACGACCTTTGCCAAAGAATCATCTATCAGAAAAGGGTTCCCACCATTACCAAAACTAAAATTCACATTTGACTTTAACAACGAACTATTTGTGTGCGGAAGGTCAGATAGAACCAAATCTGTTGTATTCAAGCTAACATGGCCCCAACTTTTTTACCTCTAGAATAATCATTTCACTATGAATCATCTGATGTAAGCAACGATGTAGAAGTGTATAGCTCATCTCAGATTATGAACACAAGATGAGTTGATGACAACTATTTTATTGCTGCAATCAAAAGTTGCTCGCATTACAGGAAAAGATGATAATTTACACGCGATTTACAGCAGTACCTATGTGCCACTACGCTGCACTTCAATGCCTTATTATCGAATGCCCTATGAAACACTAAGGTGCCAGAAATAATAATTTACAAGGGAAAGAAAGTGGATAAGTAGTAAATTTAGAAGGCAGTAGGAAAGGCAAGTCGAGGTCACTACACTCTTCTGGCTTCAAAAAGAGCACAACTGTGAGACTTCATGGCATAAGAAAATAAACCCTCCATTTGCTCAATGATAGGCTCACCATCAATTGAGAAAAATCCGGGAAATGGGAGAGCTGTGTCAACCAAACGGCTCCATGCCATACCTTCTGGGGGTGGAGGTAGAATAACAGTCTCCGACTGTTCAGCTGCGCTGAAGGCTACAAACAAGTCACCCCTTAAATCAGCATATTCGTTGGTCAATTGGTTCTCCACTTCATCTTGGTCTGCCTTCAACCTCATGGCAAGGAATTTGCATAGAGGGTCTTCCCACCTCGGTAATGATTGGTCACTTCCATACCAGTCAATATTTTCTTCTTTGAAGTAGTGCTTCTTCTGAAGAAGATCACTCCGCCTCCTCCTGAATGAACTTAAATATGCAATAAATTGTGTGGTTTGAGTAGCAAAACCTGTTTCCATTGCATTCCAGTCGAAAGATTTTCTGTCACTGTGTGCAGGGGAACCACCTGAAGATTGTCCACACTCATCTCCCATGTTAAGAACAGGGACACCCAATGAAAGATACAAGATAAACAGAAAATTACGGATTTGTTTAAGGCGTCTTTCTAGTACAGCAGTTTTACTTGTAGGTCCTTCTTCCCCACAATTCCAACTCAGTTCTGGAGCTAACCCACTGCCACTGAAACTAACAAGGTCCACAAGAGGAAGACCAGAATTTCTGGAAATAAAATTGAAAGAGAATGCTGGGCCTCGCCCATCTGAAAAGATGTCCCCGTTCCCACAAAGCCGTGTAGCAAGGTCACTAAGAAGACCCTCACCCCTCAAAAAGTTTCGTACATCATTGCAGAATCTTGCATTCACTTCTGCCCATCTCTTCCAATGAGGAAAACGAGTTTCCTTTGGTACCATTTCATGAGGGTCCCAGCAGTCTGCAATGAACTTGGTCTTTGTCAGTAGCGGATCAAAAGCAATTGCTTCAACCAAAGGCGGGCGAGAATGGTATTCACCGTTAACCCCACGTAACAGAGATGATGCATTTATGAAACAAAAACCATCGACGTGAAACTCAGTCACCCAGTATCGAAGACTATCTAATACCATTTGCTGCACAATGGGATGGTTACAATTCAAAGAATTTCTTGCTTCCAAATCCTCAGCTGTACGTGCATGATAATAAGATGAGGTGTCGATTCCTTGCAGCACTTCACCCTCAGCAGTATGGGTGAAAACAACTTCCAGTAGGACCTCTATTCCATTGGCATGAAACTCTTTCACCATCTCCTTCATCGAGTTGATAGTTGCTATAGGGCCTCCAGATGGTCCAAAACAATTCATTGGTGAAAAGAAATGGCAAGGGAAATATGGACCTTTTTCCTTATCAAATGGGAAAATTGGCTCTAACAAAATTGCATTCACACCCAGATCTTTAAAATGATCCAACTTTTCTGTCAAACCAGAAAACGTACCTGCTACATTAGTAGGTAGCTTACTAGACTTGTGCTCAGTAAAACGTGTCAGGTTCAACCGATAAACCGTCAGTTTCTCTATTGGCAGGTGAGGTCGAACATCACCATCCCAGTCAAACACAGGTTCCTCACATAGTCTCCCAACTAACTTCGACCCTGTTCCTTTATTATTAGGGATAGATTCATCAACGACCTTAGCATATGGATCCAGAAGAATATCCCCTTCATCGAAGCTATTTGTGTTTCTCAGAAGGGTCCCCTTAAATCTGTAGCCATAGCTCACAAAAGTCCATGCACTTTCAAATGACGCATGCCATATGTCACCTGATCGATTGACATATGGATCTAGATCAAGCTCCAGAGCAGGCTTCTGAGCAGTAGGGTCATCGAACAAGCATAAAACCACACTTTCTGCATTTCTCGAAAAAATGGCAAAGTTTATGGAACCATCACTAGAAAAGGAAAGACCCAATGGAGTAGGATAACCTCGATCAAAACCAACTGGGACACAGAAATTTGTCTTCCTATGGCTTCTGATTTCCAAACCACTCAAATTTGCATGTGCCAGAGATTTCACAATAAATGAGAGATAGAAAGGGGTTTGTTTAGCCTCAAACTCCAATTCAAGAGTAAAACTGCCTGAAGAAGTCTTTATAAATGGGGTTTCGATAAAGTCTAAGGCCATGAGACTGGATGAATCAGCTCTATACATGCCCCAACTGAGGACTAGCCTGTCAGCACTGCTGGACAATTGTAATGATGAAACTTCAACATACACACTGTAGTTGACAGAATTATTTCTAACAAACACATTCACCAGATCCCCAATTTCTGTCCTAAATAGAAAAGTTGATACCTTGTCCGTTTCTTCAGTACCAGTGGGTAACTTCTGCTCCATTGGTTCAATAGAAACTCCTGATGTAGCTTGCACTCTGGAGTGACAACCCCGCGGCAAACTTTGTGTAAAACTCTGCACAGATCCTCCAAAAACTAGCTTTCTCTCTGCATCCAATTTTACCAAACCGAGCGTAGTTTTGTTTCTGTCTCTATAATGAGTAGTGGCTGTCAGCTTAGACGATTCAGTGGTTCCACAGGCCCAACAACAGGCCTGTAGTGTAATTGGCAGCGGTAGCATTGCCATCTACAGTCACAGCACTGGACAATCCCAAACAGATATTGCAACCAAGAAGATCTCCCTAATCAATGCGAATGCGTGTTCTGTTCCAATGAAACATACCAATTTTCAATAACTGTTCATGAATTCCACAAATCAACCTAATATTAGATCCTAGCAGATCATTATCTCTACGTATCATCATTAAGTTGAATCTAATAATGATAAAGGAGAAGGACCAAATTCCCAAACCACTGGTATTGTTTAAAGAATCCTGATTTTCATGCTGTAACATACAATTGCAATGATAACATGATGAAAATAAACCTATCCAGTCACCAAAGAATGGAATCCATAAGAGGGTCATAATAATCAACATCAATGTAAATCAAGAAAATAAGTGAAACCCAATTCTCAATGATGGGTGTTCATCATTCACATATAATTTTACAAGTAACGGATACAAAGTTCATCAGCAGCAAAACAATAACACCCAGATCAAGAATGATTGAAACACAAGAAATGTGAGAGGTACTGAACTTACATCATTGGATTTGCTGAGTGAAAAAAAATGAGACTGGTGCGACTGGAAATGATCAGAGAGAAACAGAGAGCGATGGCAGAGTACAGGAGGAGGAAGAAAACAAAAGGGTAGAGGTGGGAGCTGTCGTCGTTTTACATAGAAGTTATAAGAGCCGCACAGCGCAGCAAAGCTAATCGAGTTTGAATTGATGGGTGAAGCACTGAGCTATTAATAAAAGAAAGGATATTTTAAGAAAAATATTTCAAAATATTTGATTCAGTGACGTATATCTCTATTTTTGGAGTTTTGACAATCACTGTATGGAGAAGATTTTTAGTACGGTGGTAGTAGTTTTGATAATTGCTACTAAATCGTAACTCACTATGTATGTAAATTGTTTAAGTATTAAAGATAATTTTAGTACTGCATAGGAGCAAAAGTATGGCAATATATGAGATTTTGGAATTGAGGATTTTGATTGAGTTCTTTAATTGTTTGAACTTTGAACCTATTACCTAGCATGACCGCCTTATCCAGGATATTTTCTTGATTATGATATTATATTTAACAAAGTAAAAACAAATATTGGTCTTATTTTCTTCTGGACAAAATGTGGATTAGGTAACCGGTGAGAATTACTAATCTCCACTGCTCTCTTAAGAAGTTAGTAAACATGTAAAATCACTCTCACTTGACAGTGTACATGATCAATGATTTTCAAGTACAATATATTTCCTATTATAGACAAGAGGAGGAATATGTCAATATGATATGATCCTGGTGCAACTACAAGAACATGTAGAAAACAGAACACTAACATTTAAAGGTATAGACTATAGACTAAAAGAAAGGGTTTCCTAAGATTTCAAAAAAGGTCCTTCGGAGCCTTCAGACTCGCGTTTACTACCAGTTTGAGATGCCATTTGAGATGTTCTCTTTGTAGGAACAAGAGGATTTCTCTCTTCTTCGTCAATGGCTTCGGGTGTGTACATCTCCCCTCCCTTGAAGTCAGGATGTACATAAGCATCCTTAAGGTAGGCCAACAAATTCAAGGTTGGTTCAGTAGCTCGTTCAACTGTATCCTTTATCATTGCATCCTGCGCATTGTCAAACACTTTGAGAATACGATACAATGATCAACGCAAAGCAAAAAGGTCTTACAATTGTTGCTATTAGAAAGAAGCATGCAGTAAACTTAATTAGTATGTGTACAGATTTGTTTAAGAACATAAGCAAAGCTTTGAGTAACTTTATTATCATTCCAGAAACCTGGAGAGGAACTGACTCTGCAAAGTTCACACTGGAAAGTGGAAAGGATGCAAAGATATATCACTCGCATCATAGCAGAGTTTACACAAAAGGTGTGTGCAATGACTAAACCGGAAGTAAATGTATAACCAAAGGAACTTGTACTGGAAAATTCAATCTGACCTGTAAAGGAAATGTCACGAATGCTGGTTCGAAACGACCCTTGCAGACTCTATAGAACCAGAATGTCAAGATAGGTTGTGGAATGAGAATATATGTTGAATACTGCACATCTAATGTGCTAAATAGTCCAATTACAAGGACTTGGGATACAATTAGGCCAACAATTACACGCATATGCACACGCGGCCAGAAGGCTGCACCACTCTCATATTTCTGATCATAGACATTAATAATCTGGCAAGAAGAGGACATAAACGATTAGTAACATGTAAACGATGAGATAAGCAGAAGATTATAGACCAGAATTTTGAGCCTGACTGAGAAGTAGTATAGCCCACCTGGTGACGGAAAACCACGTAGGCGAAGGCAAAGAAGATAAGAATAAATGGAAGAAGTAAAGGAGTGACAACAGAATATACAAGCCCCAGCAACATATAGAACTGTATTCTAGGTTCATTTGTAGCAAATGCCAAGGAACCAGGATTCATTGCTTCCTCCCTATCTTGTTCTGTCTTAACCAGAAATGTGTTTTTGAAGTGGTATAGAGCTAGCGGAACCAATCTGATGATTTCTGCAGCAATTCCACTCCAACCATCAACCATTATATAAGTGATGAAGAATGTGCCTTTCATTGGCATGGTCCTCCCAATAGTTTTTAAATATCTACAAAATCAGCAGTATGTTTCCTGTAAGATTATCTCATCATGAAAAGATAAAGTGAGAATTCCAAGTCTACATTCAAAAAAAGCAACTGTGGCTGACGGCTTCAGATATACTGATTCCTACTTGTTAAAAGAGGTGTTTGAGATCAACACAACAGAATATAGCACCCAATAAGAAAAAATTACTGTCGTTTGATAGACAAGGGGAAAAAGTAAAGTATATCAACACATATCAATAATTTCTACATGCCAGATCATGCATCATTAAGATCTCAACAAAGTTGAGTTCCACTGCACATAATTTGGGAGTTGTGAGATGTATATAGCTGCTTTTTTCCAAATATGTTTTCTTGAAAGAGTTGCAGATTATTACTGTGATGAGGCCTGGCTAGTAAATTCCTCAAGCTGCTCAAATGCTGTTCCTGCAACAATATTTCCCAGAAACATATTGATAAGTATGAATAAATAATACTTCGCAGCAGATCTCCTATCCAGAGATGAGAGTGATGTATAACCCTCTATCTTTGACATGAGCATTAGAATCATAGGAAGTATAGCAAGGAATATCTTCAATGCAATTCCTGGAAGAAATCCTTGGATGACAGACTTAACTTGCTCCCTGAAGATCAAGATTTGAAACACATTATTAGGCCGTAAATTAGATGGCACTTTCACAAAAGAAAACAATCACTAAAAGCATGAAATAGGCACACACTTCTCTATTATTGGCTCCAAGAAAGGAAGTGCCTTCTTAAGATTGTCAATGTTGGCTAGAGTTTGGACGAATGCTATTGGAATCATAAAAAAGGAAATGAGAACAAAGAAAGCAACAGCCATGAGCAGTTTTCGCACATTGAGTTCCACGTAGGGAATTGAAAGATTTCTCCAATAGATGTCACGTGGCTCAGGAGCCCACTCTGTCAACCAGATGGTAGCATTACTTGATTGCTGAGTTTGAGCACATACAGCTGCTCCCCATCGAGATTTGAATGAAACAAATGCCGCTGGCATTATGGCTTCAGGATCACTCGCAACTCTTTCTCTTTCTTTTTTCTCCTGCATAAAAGCTACATTATCATGCATCTAGAACAGGAAAAGAAATACTCACTTCCCATTCATTTTAGGAAGAACAGGGAAAATTTATTGGCATTGATATTAGCTAGCATATGTAAAAAGCATAGGATTATTATAAACTAGTACAAAGGAATGGTACGATTAAGGAGGCATAACATTATTTTCCCAGAAGTTTCATTTTGTCAATTTTGAACACCAGGACAAGACTGGGTGTCATAATGTAGGTGTTGAATTTCACTAATTGTAAGACTTGAGTTTTTCCTTTTCTTTTGTTGCTCGTCATAAGTACTCTGTTTGACACCCACATAGAAACTTTCACAAACCTTCCACAAATTAATTCTATTGTACAATTTGTCACGCTGTTTTTAAATTTCTGCCTCCTCTTCGACATGCTTAGAAATCCACCCGTAACAACAAAAGCAGTAAAAGAGGTTCTATATGACAAGAGAAATAGGAATAAACTTTACAAGAAATGAACCCTTACAGTAATGTCTTTGGAAAGAAAATACACAAAGACAAAGTGATAACACTAAACATATCAGAAATAATACATTAATCAATACTCACTTCTTCGCTCAACTTTTCAATCTCAGTTGTGTAGTAATCAATTGCGTCCACTTTGTCTCCCAACAGGCCCAAGAAACCTGTCTAATGGGATATGAGATGATGATTCTATTATCAAAATGGCACTCTCAATGACAAAGATATCTAATTAAAAAATAATAATAATATCAAGCAAAGAAAGAAACCTTTGTAGTAGGCCTTGATTTCTCTGGATTTCTCTCATACTTATTTTGGTAGTACACAAACCTATTTTTCAAGCTCTTCTTCTGTGCAACCAACTTTGCAAGTTTATTTGTATTATATACAACCTGCAAATAATTTTAAAAACAGAAACAGTATCGAAGTTGTAGTATCACTTAGAAATAACTGCAGATATAAAACATCCCATCTTTGCTTTCATAAGTGACTTCTGAATGGTCAATTTATGATGTGACCAATGCTGGTTCCTTCATCAGTCAAACTAATAAAATCAAAACACGTCAATAGAGTTGCATACTTGATGTGTAAGATAGTCATTGGGATGGTTTACGCAAAAGAAGTGTTCGATATGCTCACTGACTGATTCATCAGGATCTGGCGGTACATTCCTCACAAGAACCTGTTAGGGACATATATAGAATGAATAGGATAAGCAGCAAGCTCAACTAGACTATGAGGTAGATTGTAATGTGGGACTATCAAATGCTTATGCATTCATGAAACATATTGATTTACACATTACTGGTTTCAGTGGCACATTAAAGAAACAAAATAGACCACCAAGTAAATGCTCTCACCGTAAATTGATCTGGACGGCGTTTTTGAGATGCTAAAAATTCAAGCCTTTTAGTAGCCACTGTCTTGTACTCGTGGTATAAAACAAAGCACGTCCAAATTGAGAAGACATAAGACAATATGAGATGTCCAATGAACCTAGAAGATAAACAAATTTCCATGTTTGGAAAGTAGGATCATCACATTTCCCCTTTGAACGTTGTGCTAGTTAACCAAACAACTAAAAAAATAAAAAATAAAAATAAAAAACAAACAAACTCACTTAAGAGATGCATTAGGGACATTGGATATCGAGATTTTATCAATGTCGCTGTATTCAACTTCCTGGGATTTTTCCAGCGTGTCGTTCGTGTAATTGAGAGGAATCAAAACCGCGAGTGAAAGAACAGTTATGGGGAAGAATATCTTCAAGCTGCAAATAGTGTCATTAACTCAACAACAGTCATGTGAAAATAATGCTAGCTACTGCACTTAACCATCATTATGATTCATGAATGAGCTTACCCAAGTACATAAATCCGAATGTAGGCAGCAGAGTCTAACCCGGCGTGATCAATGAGCTCAGGCTCCGGCATCCTCAGTGCTGCAGGCATCCAATTCAGAAACTTGATGTAGGTCATGGCATCCAAGTTGACAAACCTCTTGGCAAAGGTCCCGGAGCTCGTCGGGCTCCCTCTGATCCCTTTTCGGTACCATTTCGGGAAGTAGACTCTGTCGTTGATGGGCTGAAGCCGCAGCAAAGCAAACGCCACAAGGAACCCCAATGCTGTCGCCAGGTTAATACCTGCTGACGTCAAGATTTCTAGAAGATTCGCCATTTCGGATACTCAATATATAACCTTCCTCCTCCCTCCTGCAATTTGCGTACAACAACCAAAATCCCAACTCTGATCACCGAGGACTTTTTCCACGAACACCAAATGCATCCGTGCATGCAGTCACATTGTTCTAAACGAAATGTACGTGATCAGAGGTAACACTAGTTTCATTTTCTGGCATATTTTTCGTACACAAAGCGAATTCAGCAGAACTGCATGCATGATGAATTAGTTACCTGTATAACGTAGATAAGCGTCGGCCGGCGCGGCGGTTCGGGTTGAATGGGAATTGAAGATGAGGTTGATTGAAGGGAGAATCGAAAATTGCAGAGAGAATGGATCAGTTTGGAAAGGGAAGGAAGCAGAATGGAGAGGACCGTTCGATGGCGGCAATAAGCTCGGAGGTGTGTTTGGCCTCCCTGCGCTTACGCGTGTAACGTTACATATATCATACGTGGCATATTTGAATCTGTTATTTGACCACATTATCCCTCGATTAGTTTCTATGAATTAATTTTTTATATTGTTCTTATTTTTCTATTTTTTTAATCAAAACTGAATTGCGCTCAGATATAAAATAAAAAATAAAAAATAAAAATTCTAGAAAGGGGATGACAACACTGACGAACTCTATTCGTCTCCAGCACCTTGAGACTACGTTGGCATCTTTCAAGTGTGAGTTTTGAACTTAGAACTCACCCTCTTGATTTTAGTCCCGATGACATATCTCTTACAACTATAGATTGCTTTTGATTCATATCTTAGAGACAATCACAGTCGTGTCTACTTGTTCTTTTGTTCTGTGGGAGATCTCAACGGGCTTATATAATTGCAACAAAAGTCTCGTCACTCTCGTGTGCCATCTGATATTTTTTTTAGGCTTGATGACAATAAATGAGGATCAATTCAAGTTAAAGCTGTGATGCCAAGATTTTTGGGCATGCTGAAGTTATGATGTTGAGAATTTTGGGCTCAACTTGTGTAGCTTCTATATGGTCATTTAAGATGTCGGCGTGAGAAAATTCGAGTTGCAAATTTGGGTATTCAGCTTCGACCTACGAAGGTTGGTTACAAAACCAATACAGGAAAATCAATTGCTTGGCTTTAGTTATAATGCATTTGTTGGTTACGAAAATCATGAGTATTGATTGGACTCGTTGGAGCTCATTAGGGCTAGAGGTCCAAAGAATTTAACAAAATGACTATTGCTTAATTTAAAGAATGGTGATATTCGCATAGTCATTTTCTCTATTCACACACCCACTCTATTTATCTATTACATTAATTTTTTTTTTTTTTTTTACCTATTACCCTAACTACACTCCCTTACAATTTTGTTTATTTTTCTTTTTTCTTTTTTATATTTGGCAAGTCAATCATCTCCAAATAATCTAAGTTTGTGGGCTAGTGAGGAAGAAAGGTTCTCAGTAGTAGAATAGGGACGAAGTGACTCGAAGGTAGCTCGACCTGCGGGTGAGGGATGAAAGAGCTAAGTACTGACCAGGGCGGAAAAGAGCATTTCAATATCTTTCTATTGAAAGGGCCTGAGTCTTCTTCTTAAGTACTTCCTGCTTGTGGCAATATCAGTGTTTGCGGTTTCCTTTTTTTTTTTTTTACCTAAACCTTTATTTTCCTACAGACACAGAGAATTTCAAAATTCTTTGCGATTTTCTCTTTTATTTTCCATCAAAAACTAGTCATTTTATCTCTCTAATGTGATGCTTTGAAGTTTATTGGGTGCAAATTCGTAGTGCCATTACGTAGCGACAATCTTTTGCCTTGAGTGCTATTGTATTTTCTTTGGATGTAAGTTTTGTTCTAAGCGCTCATGTGTTTTCTCATGTAGTTTTCTTCTGCTATTGTAAATTTAACTTTTAAGATTAGAAACAGAGGTTCCACAGTCTTCTCTCTTGAGATTCCTCGGGATATTACAAACCAGATTAACTATAGTGTTGTAGTATAAAGTACTGATGGTATCATGAAAATTTGTTGAGGTAAGCATTCTACATGATTTAGAAGATGCTGACTAACATTGTTGACAACTGTATGTTCAATCATATTTTGATTATTCTGGCCTTGTATAATACATTCTTATTATTGTTTTCTGTTTTTGCTACGTACACTAGACATAGATTAAAGGGTTGAAAAAATTAGTCATATTATCACTCTACATAATGATTTATGTTACTGGGAAGGGTATCTTGAAACAATGTTGTTTGATTAGATATAAGAGGTTTTGGATCTCCTTTAGTTTAGGTGATAAGCTTATAGCCTCCTTTCAGTTTCTTATAGCAGTCATGACATACCTAAATAACTCAATTACATCGTGATTTTTCATCCGAGTCCTAAACTCTTTGCCGCACTAATTGCAGAATTTTTGACAAATTGCACTTCCCATCAGTTTTTTTTCCTAATCAGCAATGATATTCACAATAAAAATTGATTTATTGTATAATGATGTTTAATTCATGATTGACTTGCCAAATAGGAAAAAAAAATTATAAAGGAGGATAGTTAGGATAATTTGTAAAAAATTAATTAATAGAAAAATAGAAAGAGTGTATGAATAGAGGATATAAGATATAAATTCATCTAATCCATGCACATGTAATGGAGTGTCTTGGGTATTCATTTTAATAAAATAAGATAATTTTAAAACACACTTAGATTTTTTAAAATTTTAATTGACAACCCCCTTTCCATGCAGTACGTTTGTGTTATGTAAGAATTTCTCAATAGGACAACGTATTCCTTAGACTTTAAAATCAGCTGAGGTAGGAGCTAGAAAGCAACACAAATCCTATTGTTCATGGGAGAGGATCCTCTCCTGAGCAAATTCCCCACCGAACCTACCTAAGCTTTTTACCGGATGACGACATGTGTTTTTCTCAGATCTAATGGTCTACCTCTTTTCCTTCACATCCACTTTGTTTCTTTCATTTCTCTCTCTTATTCTTCTTTTCCTGCCCTTTCTCTTTCTTCTGTTCTTCTTTTCTTTATGTTCTTCTCTCCTTATCAGACGAATTCCAGTTAACCAATCTCTCTCCTTCCCACATAGATTTCCTCTCTCAAAATCAAAACTTTGCAATTCCATTCGTCCAAAAAAGCGCCACAAAGTTTCGATCTTTCAATTTTCCGGCGACACCCAATTTACCAAACCAGTTTTCCTACGGACCCAATTTACCAAACTCGTCTCAATCCACAAACTGTATTACAGTTTTAAGAAGAGACTCATCCCAAAGTTTTCGATCGTTAAAGTTTTGATGTTGAAAGGACTAATAGAGTAGGAAAAGTTGAGTTTGGCTACTGTTGTTGCGACTCCAGAGAACTACTTCTTGAATAGGTTTCTGACCACTAATCTCAGCCAAGTACATCAGTTGTTAAATGCATACCAAGGCAAAGTTGTTGTGTAGAACCTAACATAGTAATTTGTATACCAATTTGTCATGTCCTTTTGCATTAATTCATCATGAACCATGAGATACTTGATGGGCAGAGATTGAAAGTGATCAACGTTATCACTCATTAATAATGCGGTCAAAGCCCTCAGCCTCTCTCTCAATTCACCTAGGCCTTCAAAATTTCATGATTTTTGACTTGGAATTAGATTGGTTTTAGTTTAATTTTCCATCACTGTAGCATTTGAAATCGCTCCCCTTTGTAGTGCTCTCCACAGCTTCAGTTTGATGCTATTCCTCCAGTGATTGCTTATCAATCTTTTTTGAGGGCTTAATCAAATTGGATTTAGCTGTGGCGACGGAAGCGATGAGATTGGGTAGCGATGAATCATAAACAAAACTACCTCAGCTAGATTTAACTTGGAGTTAGTAAAATCTAATTCTTACCTTCATTTTCCAGGTGCTTTATCAATATCTGGGGCTTTCGAAATTGGGGGGGGGGGGGGGGGGGGGGGGGGGGGAAGAGACAGAGAAAGGTGGGGACTGGAGGGAGGGAGGGAGAGAGAGTTGGCATCGGAGAATACGGACAAAAATTATAAAAGGTTATTTTGTAAAATCAGTAACTTTTTATGTTAAGGAGATATGTAGACCATTGGATATGAGACTTGACACGTGTCGTCATCCGGATAAAAAGCTTAGGTAGATCAGGAGGGAAATGGAGGATCCTCTCCTATCAAATATCTCGCACTCTCCACCCAAAAAATTGAGCCAGGAAACAAACAAACCTAAAGTAAAACAACTCCAGCAAAAATGAACCGCAGTCCAACTCGAATAAATAAATCCCACAAAAATAAAAATCAAACAGTTTACACATCAGCCTAAGTTATGCTAATCTAGTTCCACGTCATTAATGATGTGGATCACCCAAAAAATCCAACTCCACAAGTCCAAAACAAAGCAATCACACATCCACTAGTCCTCCACAACTTCCTCTCCCATCGAGCCAAGGCTTCCATTCGTCGCGGTCCGGTCGTCATAGGTAATTCTACGGCGACCGTCCGAATAATATTCCTCCTCCGCATCATCATCCACCTCCTCCTCATCCGACGACAACGGCACCAGCCAGCAACTGCCGTACAAGTGCCCGTTCACGCACACGAAATACTCCAACGCCCCGTCGTGCGAGCCGAGCCGTCGCGCCGCGCTCTTGGGGATGAGCCGAGCGGCGGTCATGCTCCACACGCGGGCCCCACAGTAAGGGCACATGACGCTGTCCTCCAGCTTTACCCGCCGCTCTATCAAGCACGCCATCGTCCTCGACCTGTGAAATCCCCGAAATACCCCTCGGTAGATCCCCAGGTGATCCTCCTCCTTATCCCCGGTCTGGTGCTCGCACATGTCGCTGACGTAGAGCAAGTCGCCGCGGCAGTTCTTCGAGAGGAAGCTCTGGCCGGAGGTCTTCGAGAACCGCGACGCCTTGACCCGGTGACCCGGGGTGGGTTGACTCAGCTTGAAATGCCGAGTCGGCTTGCAGCCGCAGCAGAAGAACATGAGCTTGGCGAGGGTGTGCCACCCGCCGCCGATCCGCCCGTTGAGGGCGCCGTTCGTCAAGGTCGATATCATCCGCGGCGCGCGGTAGAGGCAGACCTCCCGCCAGAGCAGGCGGTTGACGACGGCGCGTAGCTTCCGGTTGACCGAAGCAGTGGAGCAGAGCGCGTGGATGTCCCATTTCATGGACTCGAACACGAGAAAAAGCACGCGCTCGTTGTGAATCCCCAACTCGCCCGAGTCGGAGCCCTGACTCGCCCTCACTCGCTGCCTCGCACTCATTTTTCTGGAAATCGAACCCTCCGTTTTTGACGTGCGTCGCTATTTCCGCGGTTATATATAGCAAAACCGGGGAGCACAGCAGATGGCCACGTGTCCCTACTGGAGTGGGTGATCCGATACCTTATTTCCCGCGAGCGCAGAATAACGTGTCGTGTGGCCGTTCGCGACGGAGACGCGTGTTGCTTTGTTATTGATGAGATGGTGGGATATCGAATCGAGGCGTTACATCAAGAAGCGCCACGTGTCGAGCTGCCTGGAAATATCTCTTTTCCCCGGAACAAAAATATCTGATCCGGGTGAGCGAGGTAGAACAAGAATCAGGTGGGGATATGCTTTCGATGACACGTGTTGTCGGAAGAGGGCACCACGTGTAATTCAAAGGAAATTTTTGCGTGAGCTATTTGTCTTCACGTGGTCACGTCATGGACCAAAATGGAATTGAGGAAAGGAGGTGGTTGGTTGGTCCCCCCCCTCCCCGCCAAAATTTTAACGTTTACTTCGTCAGTGGGGACTGACATGCTTTGGGCTAAAGGCTCATGATCACTTCGGCTTTTCTGGTTTTTAAATTTTTTTTCTTTCCTTTAATAGCCGCGTTCACACCTGCTCTCACTGTCTGCTGTTCCATTTTTAGGTAGAGAAGAGAAAGGTACAGTTTGAGATCTGGGATTCTGGAACAAGATAGGCCATTCTTATGATGTGTTTCGCAGAAAACAAGGTGTTACCAACTTACCCTTTTCTCTAAGATGTCGGAAAAGAAGAGCATGGATGATTAGGATTAGGACCGTACATGCTTCATAGAACAAGACCAGAATAAGTCAAGATCAATAGTTTTTCTACGTAACAAGGAAAAAAGAAGAATCATTACATATCAATTTGGAAGCTAAAGTGCGAATAATGTATCGTAATCACCTGAATTAGTAGTGTAAAATTTATGCCTCAACCCTTTTAATCCACAAAACAGTCTATCCATATCGATGTCATATTGTCAAACATTCATGATAACTCATAAGTTTACCTATATACATTACTTGTTAGTGTTAAGTTTCTTCACTACAATAGAATAGGAATGCTAATTACAATGTACTTTCACTGTTCTACAAAACTAAAGCATCACTATAGCAAGAACGCGCTCATGGAATTTCCAAAGAGATGCCTACGGAAAACCACCTTTGATTGGGTGAGGCTGCTTCCAAAGAGGGTCCCTAGAAATGCTGGGGGGCCATTGGATGTGGCATGGCGCATTGTCCTGACATGAAGATATTTTGCCTCAATCATCTCCGCCATTAATTTTCTACTACTCTGCGGATTCAGTACATCCATCTTACGGATAATTTCTCCCTCTAATATCCCCGGATTTTGCATCACAATCCCAAAAACACGTTGCCTGAGCTCCTCGTAGATAGTCTTGTTGACAGTCTCGTCCCCATTTATCCAAGGATGAAGCGGCATACATAATTGACCAGAAGAGAATTTTGAACATTCATCAAAATCTCCTCTAGGTGAGATAACTTTGCCTTCCACACTGCTAGTTAGTTTTTCAAACGGACCCTCAGCATCCTCTTTCGGAAAATTAAGAATAGTCACATTATCTGCATCGTTAACATTCATATTTGTTTTCCCTAAACCCTATCAAAGGAGTTCCACCAATATCACAATTTCCAGGATGGAGGATACCTCCGCCAGGTGACTCACTACAAGTCTCTGCCACAGGGATAACAATGCCTGAATTGAGGTTTTCTCTCATCTGATTCACACCTGAAGTACTGTCTTGCTGATAATTTTCACCAAAATGTTTGTCACCGCTAAGAGTATCATCATCTTTGAACAAATTTTCACAATAGGCTTTAGAAGATGCTGTACGACATACAGATACCATGAGACCCGGGAAATCTTTTTCTCGACGGGAAATAATCTCACTTTCTGCAACCAAGGATTTTTGTCTTTTAGTGTCCAAATGTTTATTCCTACCAATTTTATGTTTTGAGCTTCTCAAATCTTCTGCTTCTCCCATTCCATCTGGCAAGCATGGGGAGATTGACAATTCACCTGAAAAAACTAAAGCGAACAAATGAAGAGGGTCACCACACTGTATATCTGTAGGAAGATCAATCCCCCTTCCCATAAGATCTCTATCTCTTTTCCCGAGCCAATGAGCAAATTTGGCAGCTCTCTTGCCAGAATCAGTTGGAAATGGTGACTTGCAAATATTGGGGAAGACCTGAGGTGAGAGGGACAAAGGTTCACAATCACTGCCTCCAACCTGGGAAAATGAAAGTCCACCAGAAGAAAAATATGTTCATTAAGTGCATAGCAATAGATGATGAACATGGACACAATTGGATAAAGAACATTAGAAATTAACTTCATGGAAAAGAAAATGGAACTCTTGTAGATCTGCATGCTCATCACTCTAGCTACAAGACTAACATGCTCTGCAGGTAGCTTGGGATTCAATTCATTTAAATTCAATCATTTCATCCAAAAATCCACAAAAACTAAGATCTAGCACAGTTTTGTTATCTAAAGTCCAAAACAATCTGCAAAAACTAAAACTAGATGAACCACTAGAAGAGCGAAGCAAGAATTCAAACTCAATATAATCTAGACCGATATAGAGACCGAGAAAGAGCCAGATACACAGGTTATGACTTATGATGAATCATATAGCACATTGGCCAAGCTAACTAATGCTTCACTAAAATTTATTTCAGACATGACATTTTTAAAAGCAGAGTAATATGAAGTATAACTGTATAAGCAAAGGTGTAAGGAATAGCATACTTACATCTTCAGCATTAGCACTAAGATCTGACCCCTCCTCGCAGGAAGCTCCACATCTTTTGGAGGCAACAGATTTAGTCAACCTCACATAGTGAAGTATCTCATCAAGCACTTCTTTAATATTTTTGTCCTTAAAGTCATCCCATTGTTCTTCCTGAATCCCTGTCCCATGGTCACTGAGAGGATAATTCTGGTTACAACCCTCCTCTGTTGAACCTTTCAAAAGCGATCCGCAATCATCTTGGTTACATGACCCGTTCTGGGTTTTCTGCAGGAGCTTTGCATACCGTTTACTGAGCATGTTACACAGTGTCATTAAAGATTTTCTAAATTTTCCATTACTGATCTTCAGATATGACATTCTTCTTTTGCAGGTACTTGGAGGCGCTGGAAGGTCCGGAAGTGAAGCCCAATTTATCTGGTGATGATATTTTGCCCCAAGTGTTGCACAACATCTTACATATTGGATAACTAATTGCCTGAAGGTATAAAAGTGAAAGATATAGGTAAATTAGGTTACATTAAACAAACAAAGAAACCAGCAAATTCATAGAACAAACAGCAAGCATGTCTTAAACCATGGAGACTCTTCATGCAGTATAAACCAGAAAAGAAAAAATGAAAAAGAAATGAAAGAAAGAAGAAGAAGAAGAAGGAATTACTATTGTATCTTCATATTTCACTCCAACTAATGAACTATTTCTATGTCCAAGCATCAGTCACTATCCTAAGCCAAAACAATGATGTGTGCATAAAGCGCAAGATCCATGATTCCTTGACTAATGCTTTGATGTATTATTTACTGTTGGCTTCTCATATCCAATAAACCCATGATTCTTCATGCTTTTAATACATGAATGAATGCATTTCTAGCTTAGTTAGATTGCGCTTATGGTCAACATGACATTTTGTATAGTAGCTTCCTTATTGACTTAACAGCTAGCCTAAGATGATTAGTTTTTACAGCTACAATTATATTACATATCTTGTTCCCTTACCTATCAGCCTCCTCTGTCCATAAAAACCTTATTTGACATGTTGATTTTGACTTTGAAAAAGCACAACTCTCCACACCATCTTCATTTGGTCCAGGTTGGTGCAGAGTTACGCCATCAACTTCTATAAACGTTACAGATGCTGCTTCAGAAGATCTCTTTCTTTTCTGCAAAGCGCTTCTAATTCCCTGAGATTGAAGTTCATCCCCTTTATCCTGAATCCATTAAGACGTTTTAGGCACATATTATAACACGCATCAAGCACCAATAAGTAGCATTGAAATTTACAATTTCCAGAAGCATACATGCATGAAACAGAAGGCACTGTATATTCGTGAATGACTACCTATATTCAGAAAAGTTAAAGTGTAATTTGAATATGCTGTCAAGACCAATTATGCTCTATTACACTAAACACTGAGCAAGCCATGAAACACATACATACAGAAAATGAAGCTAACAATAAGATGAGCAAGAAAAGTTCTGAAAGCAATGGATAATGACAAGCACCTGTGATGGTTCAAGTTTACATTTTTCCCTTCTGGGACTGGCACATTGGGCAGCATGCTCATCATTTGTTGCTGTTGCCATTGCAGTATCGCCTTTCTGAATGGACCCACGAAGAACATCTTCAGTAAACTTACTCTGACTAACATTTTCATACTCATTCAGAATTTCATTAGCTGATTCAGCATTGTGTTTCCCAGGTGCCCAAACTCGATACACTTTGGTCTTTCCGCATTTCTCTTAGTCCTTTTCTCTTCTTCCTTAGATTTAGATTTAGATTTAGTTACCTCAACTTTTTGTTCAGACCCTAAACCTAAATGCTTTGGATAACGATTTAAGTACACCAAATTAGTACTCCCACTCACATTGGCATCATCATCATGATCATCATTCAATGGTTGCTTCACAATCAAGCCTTGACATTCAAGCCTCCTCAATTTGTAAAAGAAATTCTCACCTCTAATCCCAAGCTCCTTGGAGAGTTGACTCTGCGTGATCCCCTTTGACCCAGCCGCGGCCACGCGCTCTAGGGTTTTGCGTTGGTACTCGCACATGGTGTCGGCGGCGGACTGGGCGTCGTAGAGGCCGAGGAAGTTGTTGCGGAGAGGCTGGTCGGCGACGAGCTTCAGGTTGAGCTTCTCGGCGTCGCGGAACGACTGGATTGAAGGGTCTGTGGGGAGGTGGGAAACGGTGGCGTTTTGGTTTTGTGTGTGGAATTTGAGGGCGGGGACGGAGAGTAGCGCCGCCCATAGGGGTTGTTGGAGTGGCGGAGAGAGGTTGAGTCTGGAGGAGAGGGTTTCAAGAGGGAGACCGTTTGGACCTTCCGAGCAGATTTCTTGCAAGGATGAGTTTAAAATCGAGTCCATTAGAATGAAGGTTGTAGCTTCAGTCGGGTCGCAAGTTCGATATTTGTTTGCCCCGATATGAGCTACGTTTTTAACTTCTCTTCTTCTTGTGAATGTAAATGTCGAAATGTGAATAGAAAATTACCACAAGATATAAATTCTCTAACAATTTTACCATGTGCAGGGTCAAAGTTTGGAAGATCCGTGCGGATAGCATGGAAGCCTACACGGACCATGAGAGACCTATTCGGTCATTTTCCGTTTTTTCTCTTTTAATGAATTTACATCAATATCTCTATTATATCATGTCAAATTTAGATCTAGATCTACTTCATGGACTATGTTCGGAGAGAGAGAGAGCGTGAGAGCCGTATCGCTGCTCCACCATGATGGTGACTTCACTAAAGATCACTGATGAAAAGAAATCTTTTGCAATTTTATTTTGAGGAATTATCAACATATCAACCGTAATAGCATGAGGTATGCAATCTTCTATTTAATTTGAGTCGACTTGTTCTGCATGTTGATTTTCTTCTTGCTAATGGATTGACTTAGCTGTCTTAGATAATGATTCAGTAAAATTGTTGTTGATTAATCAATTGTTTTTGGAGAACTTCTAATTTTGGTGAAAATTTTGCTTAATGTATAGGAGGATAAGCTTTTATGGAACAGAAACGTGATCGCAGGACAAAGTGTATTTTGGTAGGATAAAATTGAATATTTAGGCTCCTCACATCTGCAAATTAAGTGTAATTGGGTAGTTTTCAATTGTTAATCATGTGTGGTTTATGCCATACTAATGGGTAAAAAGGTAGCCCGTAGCCCCATTTATCCACCAAGGTTCTCTTACTTCACAATGGCTGAATGATAAGATTTTAGTTTTAAACAATTTACTAAATGAATAGGAGATTATTTTTTCTATTGGAAGACAATAACAATTATGTTTTGCTATTGACTATCAATAATAATAGATATTATAGGCCTTCATCACTTGCAAATTTTGTTTCGTTATTTGTTTTAGAATGGTTATCTAGTTTGTAACCACAATTTATTTTGTTGTATATGCTGAGTTTGATATGTAAGCAATAATCGCGCATTTGTTATTGACGGCCAGTAGCATTATTGCTATTGACGATCAGTAGTATTATTTGCTATTGACAATCAGTAGTATTATTTGCTATTGACAGTCAGTGGAATTGCTTTTATTTCTTTTATTATTATTTTTATATGATAACAATACATGTCATATAGCCTTCCAACTCATGTACTTATTTTCTTTTTTTATTTTGTTTCAAACTGATTTAATGATCTTCAGGTCACAGTTTTAGTTTACTTGATATGCTTATAGTAGGGGTATAAGCAAAAATTGTCCATGTATTATTGACAATTAGTAACTCTTTGCTATTGACAGTCAGCAACATTGTTTCTTTTAGGATAGCAATACATGTTATAAGATTTCTAGCTAATTTACTTGATTTCTTTGCGTATTTTGTTTCAAATTGATTTAGAACATTTTTTGTCTTTTTGAACGTTGTTTTTTTTTGCTATGTGGTTTGGTTTTAGGTGCTAGCAACACCTAAAATGATATTGACGGTCAGTACAGAATGCTATTGTCAGTCAGTACAGAATGCTATTGTCGGTCAGTACAATCTTATGCTATTGACCGTCAGTACACTGTTAGCAAATGTAAATCTTATTTGTTAATAACGGGAAGTAGCAAAGATCTTACTTTTAATTGAATGTTAGTAGCCAATATCTTGTTGTTAGTGACTAACAATAACAATTGCGTATTCGACTATTTGTTATTGACCTTCAGTAGCATATTTGTTATAGGCTTCAAATGTTACTGTTCATTTTATTGATTTATTGATTTTCAGGTGATAATTCAACAAGTAGATTTTAGAGAAACATTGAAGACCAGAGGAAAGCTCTTATGCAGTGGAGAATTACTGAGTTTTAGTATTTTTAATTGTTTAAGATGATAGTTGTTTGGCCTGCGCGCTTGTCCTTTTTGTTCTTCTTTGCCTTTGGTGGTTGTTTGCTCCGAGTAACAGTATTCTTTCTTGATTTGTTGTTCGATTATTTTTAATAAAATTTGAAGAATTCAAAAAAGTAAATAAAATAAAATAAAACCTGGAAATAGAGATTATCAATATTATTGACAAGGAATGAGTAAGCATCTTGTATTATTGTATACAAGAATATGTGTGTGTGAGAGAGAGAGAGAGAGAGAGGCAAATACGGAAGTGCAGAGGTAGAAAAGTAGTGGCAATTATGTAATTTACGTTAACAATTTAAACAAATTTGAAATGTCTACTGCTCCGTCAGAGTGGGTCATAGATTTGCTGTCAGCTTAAATTGTCCGCATGGGACAGCGCTAAATTGCTTCACCGCATAGTTCTCGGATTGAAACTATTTGCGTAGTAAATGGCTCAAATGTGAATTCCATCCAAGGCAGCTGGTCAAAAAAAATAAAAAGTTATTTGTCATTATAGTTAGGGAAAAAAATACAAACAGTACCCAAACTATGGCCGACTCCGAATTTCTGTACCTAAGTTTTCAAAACTATCACTTTGGTACATGAAGTTCTGACCCCGACCCAACTTTAGTACATAGAACACTGTTGGCCGTTACATAATTAGTCAACTGTCAAACTTTGAGGGGGTACTCTCATCCTTTCACTAGATTTTTTCTTCTTCCTCGAGCTCTCTTCATTTTCTTCTTCCTCCAGACTCTCCCATCATCATCTCTAGACCATTGCCAAAAGAATGAAATCCAAAATTGGGGCAAATTAACTTCATTTCTTGGGCGCGGGTGGGCAGGCTGCAGGCTTGCTGCGCTGGTTGGGTTGCGCAGGAGCTGGGCGGGCTGCGCAGGCGCCGGTGGTTGTGCAGGCGAGGGGTGCTGGGTGGGCTGCACAGGCGTGGGACGCGGGGCTGCTGATGAAAGGGCAGTAGGCGTTGTGCGTGCAGGCGGGGAGCTAGGCAATGGGCTGGGCGAGGTTGGGCAGCGCTCGGCCTGGTGTGCTGGTCTAGCCGACTATGGGGCTTTACGGCAGGGGCTGCAAAGCAAATCGGGAAGATAGAGAAAGAGAGGCAGAGATCCAGAGAGAGGAAGATAGCAAAGGGACTCAAGAATAGGGCTGGGTAAGTAAATGACTCAAATACCCATCAAATACGTCACGTGGCACACAGGTTAACGCCGTTATGGACGGCAGGTACATATGTTGGGTCAGGCGAGATATTTGGGGTACCAAAGTGATAGTTTTGGAAACTTGGGTACCAAAATTCTGAGTCGGCCATAGTTTGGGTACTGTTTGTATTTTTTTCCCTTATAGTTAATAATTTTTCATATTATATGCAGATAAAATACATACTTACGTTTTTTTTAAAATACTTTTGTATTTCATATTTTTTAAAGGGATTCGTTAAATTTCTCATATTTTTGAAGTCAAAAATATTATACAAGTACTATACACGATGTTTACGTTTTCCCCCTTATTTTACCCATATTATTGAACAAAACTGAATATAAATTAATATTTAAAAATTAAAAAAATTAATTATTTAATTAATTATAAATATTTTGCCGAACTTTTCAACGAACTATTTAATGAAATGTCTGAATAATACACCTACGTATTTTTCACGTATTATACACATCCCGTTTTTTACTATGTTTATCATATTCAAAGGGAAATAGAGGCAATTTCATGTTTCATGCTGAAATGACTCTTCACCTCGAGAAAATAATTGACGAGGCCAGGGCCCGAGGAAAGAGTCAGGGCTGCCAGGGCCTGAGGAAATAAAGAGTCGGGGCAAGATTCGACACAACCAGGAATCTGAAAATTTCTTCTTAGGACGAGTGTGGGGGGTGGTCAATTTCTAGACCCATAATTAGGACAATTAACTCGGTCATTAATACGGCGGTAAATGTCGGCCATGAAAGCTGCAATGATAATGGTCATAAGTACGGTAATAACTGTGCGCAATGATTATAATTATAAGTGTGTAATTATTAACTGTCATAAGTGTGCGATGATTAACAGTCATACGTGCAGCAATGATGGTCATTATAAGGGGAAATTATTACATGGTCCTAGACCACAGTACAGTGGTCCGGGGTGATATTATTGGTCAATGTGACTCGTAGTGATTTCTAATTGGTCTTTTAAATTAAATATTTTTTGTTTTTTCACCCCATGCATGTTCCCCACCACCACATTCGAGTGATATTATTGGTTAGGATCACCACATGACAGTGTCACATGATACTCCGGGATCACCTAATAATTCCCCCATTATAAGTGCATGAGTAAATATAGCCATAAAAACAGTGGGTACAACGATTTGTCGCCCAAGTATGTTATCGCTTATATAAAGGATGCTCGACATCCAAGTTATGAATCTGATTCTGATTCTTTTTACTACACTCGACTAAGAAATATACTAACTTAGGCATCAGAGGGTTTTTTGCAGGTCCCAAGTCCTCATCTTCTAGCTGAAGGTCCAATTTCGAAGTCAACGCTCAAGTCCGCATTCATTAATGAATCAAAATCCTCTTCAGAATTTTTCATCACCAACAAGTGGCACCGTCTATGGGAACCACTATTCCATAAAAAGTGATTGCGGCAGCTGCACCTTAGGAAATCTCATTTCTGTCACTAAGGATTGGGAGTGACGGAATACAAGCCCCAAAGAGACAAGAGTCCGGGTAACGTAGACTAGGGTTATTTCATTTAGTAATCATTTTTTGTCTCTTTCTTTTGTATTCGAAATTTATATTTGGCTGGTGTTGCTGAAATGTATGTGTAAGGTTGGTGGCCAAAAGTAAATATCCAAGGTTGGTAGCAACAAGGAATAAAATGTTGTTTATCAGATTCAAAGGGAAATATGGGCAATTCCATGTCTCATCATGTTGAAAATGACTCTTCACCTCGAGGAGAGAATCGAGGCAGCCATGGCCCGAGGAAAGATTCGAGGAGGCCGAGGCCCGAGAAAAGAGTTAGGGCAGCTAGGGCTCGAGAAAATATTCAAGGCAAGATTTAACGCAATCAGGGATCTAGAAATTTCCTCATAAAACGAGTGTTTAAAGAGAAAATTTAGGGGCATTGTGGCGGTAGTCAATTATTATAGACACATAATTAGGATAATTAACTCGATCATTAATACGACGGTAAATGTCGGCCATAAAAAGCTACAGTGATTACGGTCATAAGTATGGTAATAATTGTGCGCAATGATTACAATTATAAGTGCGCAATGATTAACCGTCATAAGTGCGAGGTGATTAACCGTCATAAATGCAGCAATGATTGTCATCATAAGTGCATGAGTAAATACAACCATAAAAGTATGATAATAGCGACTTGTTGCCCAAGTATGTTATCGCCTATATAAAGGAGGCTTGACATTCAAGTAATGCATCTCATTTTGATTCTTTATCCTACACTCAACTAAGAAATATACTGACTTAGGCATCCGAGATTTTTTTGCATGTGCCCCTCTTGTCTTCGACTTAACGCTCAAAGAAAACTTCACTATCATTCATGGTCAGCTCCCGCTCTAGTCTGCATTCATTGGTAAGTCAAAATCTTCTTCAGAATTTTTCATCACAAACAAGGTATAGCTTTACCTATGGTCTCTCTCAACCCTAGCCTCCGCCTGCAAAGATTGGCAATCCTTATCATAAATCACAACTTTAATCAGTGCCGATTTTTCTCTCGTCGAGGGAAAGAATGTTCACCACCCAGACGACGTCGAATGCTAGCCTTATGGGGCAAGACTTGTGTGCCACTCTCCAACTTGCTTCCAGGTGCAAAGGATGTGCGCTGTAAGTGGAGATGGAGAGCAATAACAGCCAGCATCTCTCATGGATCGAGGCTTTGATCTAATACGGCTTTGTTGTTAGTAGAAAGGGTGGACAACGGGTCTATACGCCAATTTAGGAGAGATGGATTATCGGGCTAGAGTCGGCCTTTTAGGATAGAAGTTGTTAGCAAGATAGTTAGTTTTAGTTTGTAATGTATTAGTGCAGTTGTAAGCCCTTAATAGGTGTTGTGATTGATGTCAGTTTGTAATTGCAGTTTACTAAAATTAAGTTTATTTTTATCAAAAAGAAAAGAAAAGAAAAAACACATAAAGAAAGTAATTTATTCTTAAGAAACAGAACATATTCGTTGAGGTGGTGAAAATACTACTACCTTTGATCTTTCATCCTCAAATTCATATGTTGCGACGTTTAGTTCATATAATTAGCTTATTGAAGGTTGAGCTTGCTCATCATTCTCAATGGCTTCTCCAGTTATATGTTCATATCTCGATTATCTAAGGTTTGATTATAAAGCATGTGTTTTTATGAATGTGTGTGTACAAGTTTCATGTAATTTCCTTACCATACCACTTTTAATCAGCAATCGCCTACGACTATTTGGTCCAGTTATATAAATCTCCTAACCGTGCACATAAAGTAACATGAATATTTCAGATGGTCGGTCTATTTCATTTATTCATTATCAGCCACTGGGATCAAGAAGTTTGAGATATATTTGGCGTGTAAATGAGAAGATATAAGTTCGACTCTCTTTGTTGTTAACTAATTGATTGTATAATAAAAAAGAAAATTGACAATTAAATTTTAATTGTGAACTTTATTATTTTAAAGAAGGAAAATGATTCACAAATCATCAAATTTTATGAAGTCTTTCTTACAATCTTTCATTTCACTTGCGAACTAGCAATGCCCTCCTCCTCTGCCTTCACTCTTTTCCCCAAACCCACTAGGGAAAGATAACGGTAAGATGCAATTGGAGGTAGCATTACATGAATGGAAAATGACTATACTTCATGCCAGTCCTGTTGGAAACTCTAGTAACATCTCATACTACAATTGTTTGTCTTAGCGAGTGTTTTTATTTCTTTACTTATCTATTTTATATTAGTCGCTTTGAATAACTGTGAAATCAAGTATGTAATTGATTGTCTCTGCTAGAGATATTTCTAGCAACAACTCAGTGGAGTCGATGAATATGGGAATATTCATTCCCTTCAATTTTATTTTAGTTTTTGTTTTCATTTCACTCTCAATTGGAATAGAAAACTAAAATAATGGCATAGCCGCTTCGAAAGATTATGTCAATGACCTTGTTGTCAATGTCAGTGACCAGATTCCTATTTATCCTTCATTATATGTCGAGCTCATTCATCTGTAGAGATCGACACAATTGCTGAATTGCCGAATTTTACTTGAATTCGAATACAAAAAATAGATAAGAAAAATGACAAGAGTATAGCCAAAAAAAAAAAATGAAAAGAGAGAGAGAAAAACAACTAAAGTCGCCGACATTCAAAGTGATGGGGTTCGACATATAACGTTGTTGTTGTTGTTTTTTGTTTTTTTTTTATAAAAATAATTCTCGACTTTTCTCTATTAAATTTGCCTCATGAGCATGGTGTTGTTTTCTCTGATCATACTTCTTCCTAAACCCGTGCTACTCTGATATTACTTTACTTTGATACTCTAGTTAGTTCTTGAATCTACCTTTTTTTTCTAGTTAGTTCTTGAATCTATACCTTTTTTTCTTTTGTAAAGGAATCTATGGCTTTTTTTAAAGCTTCCTAGAATCCTAGTAACTAAAAAAGAAAAAGATTTTGTGAAAAAAAAATGAAGGATGACAGATCCAACCCTGGTCAATGTCCCTGAGCTCTCGAGTCCCACAGTGAAGTGATGAAGCATGGCCTCCGGTCTCTAGATATGAATCACGTCACTTGGGGTGGGTCACGTGTTGTTCGCACAGCACTGCACTTGGCTACTCCTCGGCGCAAGTACACCAGGCAGTTCGGCGCACGTTAGTGCACTACTCTTTTACGCCCAAAGGCCGAAAAGGAAAGAAAAAAATAAATACAAAAACAAAAAGAGAGAAAAAAAAAGAAAATCACCACCAGGCGCACATTAGTCCCCCCTCACCTAACCAAACTCTCATATCCCTGTTTGCGCTTCTTCCACATAAACATTAAAAAAAAAAAAAAAAAACCCTTCTCTATCAGAGTTCCCAACTCCCTCTCGCTTTTCTCTGTCACTCTGAAATTAGGGTTTCGCAGCTTCGCACAGTGCCGGCGGTCCTTCGCTTCTTAAGCGATCCTCGTTTTTCAATGCCGGCGAATCCTTCCCGGAGATTTTCCACAATTGTTCAATTCCTTGGGCGATTGCGGCACATAGCTCAGTTCCGGTATTCGTTTCAGTTCAAATAGCGGTTCCTCATTGAATTGGAGCTGCTCCCGGGGTTTCTGCGATGGCTCCTAGCAGGAGGAAAGGAGCTAGCAAAGCCGCCCAGGCCGCCGCGGCCCGCCGCCAGTGGAAGGTCGGCGATCTTGTGCTGGCTAAAGTCAAAGGGTTCCCTGCTTGGCCTGCTACGGTAAGTCTTCTGTGCTGAGAATCTCTTTCTTATAGTTTTGCTTATGCTGTGCCGAGTGAAGACGATTACGGAGTTGAGGATATGGTTTAGTTAGGGTTTGGGTGCTCTTTGTGGATACTTGGTTAGGTTTGATAGAGTGCCGGCTAGTGCTCGGAAGGGTGGTTTTTCTGGATCTGAGTTTGAACTTTTAAGTTTTAGTTTAAAATGCTAGATAGAAGAGGAGATTTAGGCTGTCTCAGTTTGTTTAATCTAATTTTGATGCATTTGAAGTGCTAGATATAAGAGGAGATTTATGCTGTTTCAGTTTGTTTAATCTAATTTCGATGCATGTGAAATGAGGACTTGATCATTGGCGTCGATGCTCTGTAGTTAAAGTGAGAAAATGTTATATTAGCACCGTCAAATCTAGTATATCGGTGATTCTCATAGGTAGTCACTTTGAAACTGCAGTAACTACAGTCGTTTTGGTTCGTTAACATGCTTTTAGTAGTAGACTTATTTTCAAAGATTTCCCATTGGAGAATCCCATAGATACCGATTAATTCGGCTTATCAACTTGGGTTATGATTGCAGGTAAGTGAGCCGGAGAAGTGGGGTTACTCTGCTGATTGGAAGAAAGTACTTGTTTTCTTCTTTGGAACACAACAGATGTAAGTCCTTAATGCACTTTCGATTAACTCCTACTAACTTCAATGGTTGGACTCTCAATTGTTCCTTAAATTAAAAATTGATTAGCTATAAACTTTCCATTCTGATCAGACTTATTGATGGAAGTTAACTTTCTACTTTATAAAATATGGTGTCTGTTGTTTGATTAAGGTATGAGTATTATGTTATCACAGTGTATTGAAAAAGTGAAGCTCTTTATGTTATCGTCTATAAACATACGGTCAAATGACTTAGTTCATTACTCTGCCACTGGATCCGTCCATTTCCATCACCGCTTTCTTTTATTTATTTATCTGTACTAGAAGATGGTACTTCGCCTTTTAGATATTTTCTTCTGTGATCTGCCCCAGGTAAGAGATTGCACTAGTAAGGTCAACTGGCAACTAGACTGTAAAGCCCATTTTATATGTTACTGATGATTTATTGCCGTTAGTTATTATGGCCTTTATTCTTTTTTCCTTACGATAAAGCAATGGTATCTGGATAAGAACATTATATACTCTTACAGTGTCAGTAAGTGGATTGTGATGATGATTTGTCAACAATCCAGTGGAAAAAAGAGAGGAAAGAATCTTGATTTAGATGGAACTGAAGACCCTATAGGGACAGTGTTTTATTGATCCATTATGCTTAACTCTGGACATAAATCCTAAATTATGATCTGTTAATAAATAACAGGAGAATGGAGATGAACATGACAATTTCTTTTGTTAGTAATTCTATTAGGTTTTATTGTCGTCTATAATCCAAACTCAGGAGGAAGAGTTTAAATTGTTACTTCACAAATAAGTTGGCAAGTGCTTTTCATTGAATTATATACCTATGTCTCTTGCTTTATTGATCCATTATGCTTAATGGTAGGATGAAATAAACTACCAAGGATTTAATACATATCAGTATAATGGAGATGAACACGACAATTTCTTTTATTAGTGTTTTCATTAGCTTTTATTGCCATCCCAGAACCAGACTCAGGAGGAAGAGTTAAAATTTTTTTTTTTCACAAATAAGTTGAAGATTGCTTGTTTCATTGTATTTTATACCAGGATTTCCTTTGAAGCAAATAATTGATTGAATTGAGTTGAACCTTACCCTCTTAAGTGTGGCAAACCTTGCTCAGTTTTTCGTAACCAGTGAAACAAAGCTTTGGGAGGAGGGTTTTGTTAATAGTTGGTCACTCTATTTTATACCATGATGTCTTATGAAGCAACTAATTGATTGAAGTCAGTACACTTTGAGTTAAACCTTACCATCCAAGGGTGGTAAACCGTGTTCATTATCTCCTAACAAGTGAGAACAAAGCTTTTGGAGGAGGGCTTTGTCAATAGTCAGTCACTGATTTAGAAACCTATGTAAGTATGTATGTCCTTTCAGTATGGACAAAAATTCTGTCCTTGATATTGCCAGGTATTGATAGATATCTGCGATATATCCTTTTCTATTTTTTTTCTGTTGGGGATAGATATATCTTCTATCCGCAGTATCTTCATCACTAATATGTATAATATCTACCCCCAATATCTTCATCTCTTAATATATCTCCTATGTATGGATCTGTCGATATATCCTTAAATTTAAGTGCAAGATGTATGTCATGGTGTATATTTAAAATGTCGGGTATTATCCATTATTTTTCTTTAGAGTAGAATAAAGCCATTAGACAGAGATTTGATTATTGATGCATTTTAAAACTGAACGGAACCATGTAACTAACTTTAGGAAGTTTGGGTTCATATTGGTTGGATTTCAATAAAGCTGGAAGACATGTTGTTTTAGTTTTATATGATATAAAAAAACATACAGGAGACTGCTTGCTTGCTAGATATTTAATTTGCTAGACTAGTTTATATGCATTCAAACAAGAATGCAGCTCATCAATGTTTCAGATTGACTTATGGTATAATATGCTAGACTGTCAGGGAAGAGAACATGCCCCTATATATACGTCTTGGGTGGGTGGACCTATGCTAGACCTTAAGTATGAATTTTGCCTTTTTTTTTTTTGGTATAAAGACCTTCTGTGAGTGATGTTTCACATTCAGGGTTCCTTGTTGGACTTCTGGTAATGAAAAGCAAGATCATGCTTGAAAACAGGTCTATTTTCTTGTATGTTAACCATGGTTTCATGGATAACTCTCGTGTAATTATATTTCAATGAGAGTTAGTTGATAAAAAATGAGTTTATTTCTGTTATCTGCCTGTTTCATGAAAGCATATGATACACTAGGATATTAATGCTGAGCCTAGCATATGTGTATATATTTGATATGTCTTTCTATACAGTACCTTTCCTTATTTGCTCATGTCAATGGGGGAACAAATATCTATCCTTGCATATGCACGCCTCTGTGTGCCTTTTTTATAGCTTAGAGGGCTTTGTGATTTGTGGGAGAAGGGTTGTAGAGGCTCAATTTCTACCTTTAAGCATTAAGGATTGAAGTGTAGATCACAAGCACTCCCAAATGGAGTAGCTACATACAACAAAAGAATGGTGTAAATGTTGGTAGTATCTAATTCTGTGGGAAGAAAAGATTATGGCCATTTAGAATTCTCACATTTACTTGGACATCATCTTTAGCAACTATGGCCAAGTCTAGAAGTTGCCTATCCTTGACAACAACAGGAAATAACAATCGCTCAATCTCATTGGAACTTTCTCCTTAACACTACAAATATTTCTTCATATTTAAATGCTCTGTACAATAGATATTTTGCAAATATCATCAGATCATTTTTTAGCGGAAATTCATTGATGTATATACAGATTCAGTGATTAAACTGATGGCCGGTAGTCTTTAACTTTCAATTCCTGGAGCTTTTTTTAAATCAAGCTAATGTAGCCCATATTAGTGAAAGCATTGACAATCCTGTTAAGAAAGAACTCGTGAAAACCCTTAAACAGCATATTGATAGTAAAGTTAATGTTTTATGATTCAGAAACAAATTGATTACAATGTATGATAGTTGAAGCAAAAAATTTGATGGTTCATTGCATTTATTTGCAAAATCTGTTGGGACTTTTCATTGGTGGTAGAGTTGCAAACCTACATTAATCTATGTGTGTATAAGTTAACTTTGATGTGATCCTTGAAACTTCTGTGATTCTTGATGTGTTTCAAGGGTGTTGGCAAAAGGCTACATGAGATTTGAGATTATGACTTTTAGTTGCATTTAATTGTTGACTACCAAGTTTCCAGTTTTCTTTCCTCTTGGAGAACTGAAGGGAGCTTCTGTGTGGTTTGTATTTAGCTACACATTCCAGGAAGAAGAAAATCTTGAGATGCTTATAGTTCTTTCTATTTGTCTTGCAGATGTACATGTCCTTCTTATTAAACTATTTTATATGCACCTACTGTTACGATGCCATACTGATTATCATGTTCGCCATTTAGTTCTCTTATTTCTATCTTAATTGGAGATTAGAATTTAAACCTTTGCGTTCTTTTGACTACTTTTCTCATGCTTTACTCATTGCAGACATGCAGATTCACCTTTTTTTTTTTTTTTTTCATTTGCATCACATATTCATTTTACTTTTGCTACTTTTGCTGAATATGACCTGAGTGACCTAAGTGATTCTTTCTCATTAAGTGCATAGGAGTCTGATATGATTTTACTTGGCAAGGTTGCCTATTTACTGAGAATTTTGGTTATGCAGTGCTTTCTGCAACCCTGCTGATGTTGAGGCATTTACGGAGGAGAAGAAACAGTCTCTTCTTGGAAAGCGTCATGGGAAGGGTGCTGATTTTGTTCGTGCAGTCCAGGAGATTATTGATAGTTTTGAGAAGTTGAAGAAAGAGGACCAGGTTGATGAGTTAAACTCTAGTGCAAATGGTGGGAACTCAGTCGATTCTTCATGCAATTTTGGTTCAAAGGATCAGAAAGAAGATCCTGAAGCAATTCTTGATTTATGTCCAAAATCATCATCTTCTACCATTGATAAAAATGAGCCAAGTAATTCTGTTGAGGATGCTTCGGCTACTGCACTAGTAGATGCCACCCTTAATAAGGAGGACGTAATTGAGGAACCTGCTGCTACCACAATGGTTTCTGAAACACCTGTGCTGACAACCTGCTCTTCAAGAAAAAGATCTGGTGACTTGCAATTACAGAGCTGCGTCTCAAAGAGAGAGGAAGCACCAGCTCGTAGGTCAAGAAGCTCATCCAGGACGGAATCACGTAGATTACGGAACTTCATAATGCCACGTGATGGTGATGCCAAGAATGCTGTAGATATATCTGGTAATGCAGTTCAGGACAGAAGTTTAAGAAGGAATAAACGAACACGGAAATCACCTGATGCCTCCATATGTGATGATGTTACATTGGCTGCTTGTGTTTCAAATGGTTGTGCTGAAGATGATGGTTCTGAAGTTGTTCCCGTTGATTCTAGCACATTTAGTTTGAATGACGGCAGTGTTACTGATTCTGGTTGTAAAGGAGAGCACTCAGAGACTGTTGTTGAATGCTTGGAAGGAGATGCTGAGTTGATCAAAGGACTTGATCTCCAAATAAAGGCTTTTAGTAAGAAGAAAAGGAAACCAAACAGAAAGCGAGTTACTAATGATGCAGCTGAGCCTATTGCTATATTGGACAAGGAGACGGTTCAAGACGTTGGTTTGCAGGGCAGTAGTCAAAGTATGCAGACTGATGGTGGAAATATGAATGGAAATCTATCCAAGGAAGATGGAGATGAACATCTGCCATTGGTGAAACGAGCTAGGGTTCGAATGAATAAACCATCTTCTGTTGAGGAAGTTGATAGCTCTTCGCACATTCAAGAAAGTCTGAAGGAAGTCATGCTCAATCCATCAGGGCTGATCAACACATCTCCGATATGTGATGACAATTGCCCTGGTGGTAGGGACTCATTTGTGGTAAATGGAGCTCTAGGTAATATTACACCTTCAAGAGTTTGCACTCAAAGTTTGGAGAATAGGCCTCAGCTTTGGAACTCGAAGAAAGACCAGTCTTTTGGTTGTTTGGCTGATGGTGAAGCTGTTTTACCTCCATCTAAGCGTCTTCATCGTGCTCTAGAAGCCATGTCAGCTAATGCAGCTGAAGATGATGAAAGATGTAACTATGATTCATCAGCCATGAGAACATCTGCTATTGATTGTCATAATTCTTGCATGAACACATGCGTTACTCTAACTGTGGAAAGTAATTCAGGGAATGGTCTGGGTCTGCATACTGATGACTCTTTTGGCAATAATGCTTCAGGGTTCTCTACCAGTCCAAACCGTGTAATCTTGGAGCAGAATACTAAATCAGCAATGGAAGTGGTTGTATGTGATCAAAGAAGTAGTCCTGATAATCAGAAGAATCAGTGTTCCGTTAATGGTTTCCCAGATTCTGGGCACCATGTTGGTGGTAAAATTCTTTGTGCTGGTTCTGCTGGCTGTTGCACTATTGGAACTGCAGTTCAGACTGAAAGTCCAGGGAATTTATCACATAGTATGGAGAGAAGAGAGGCTGGTACTGGATGTTATCAAGGTTCAATAGATGAGTTTCCTCGGAAAGATGAAGGTCATGCAAAAATTGAATCAAGCAATAAAGATGCAGAAAATCCTGATACTGATTGTGATACTTTAGAGCATACTCTGAAGAGCTTAGATCCTGTACCAGGCACCAGCCATGGATTTGTTGAAGTTCCACGTCGAATTAATGCTAGTCCACCTCACCGTGGTGCAAAGGGCCCTAGGGAGGACATCAATTCTCTGGAGCCTGAGCTGCAAGAGAACAGAGATGTAAAAGACGTGTAAGTTTCTATAAGTAGTCTAGTTCTATGTTTGAATTTGATACTGTTGTTTTCTTGTTCATATTTCACAAGAATTGTCTTCTCTGACTTTCCAAGAAAGTTATGTATTCCCAGAAAGTACTAAAATCTGTTTTGCATTGCATTCTTCTGATTCTCTGTTGCTTTGTTTCTGTCTTAGAATGGATGCTGTAAAAGAGGTCAAACATAAACAAATAGAGAAAGGTCCTAGTTCAGTTTCCGATCCAACTGAGTACTTGACTGAAAAACATGTTGCTGGTGTCCGGTCAAGTCCATCCCTAACAGATGGAGGAGATTCTCTTGCACAAGCATCACCTCCTAATACTTCAGGCTGTCGTATTTCTACTTCTGATAGTAGTAATATTCTTCAGAACAATGGCAGTTGTAGTCCTGATGTTGATATGCACAAGAGAACATCTACTCCAGTTGATGAGGATGAAAAGTCAGAAGCAGTGGTTTGTCAAAGACCAAAATCTGTGAGCAGGTATGCAGAAGCACTTGCTGCTCTGTCATCCTTTGAGACAATGCTCGGAACCTTGACAAGGACCAAGGACAGCATTGGTCGAGCAACTCGTGTAGCTATCGACTGTGGAAAGATTGGTGTAGCTTCTAAGGTAGGGAAAATTGAATAAGTTTATTGGTCAGATGAGATATGGTTCATACCTGTCTCCCTCCAGGATTATTATTCTTAAAGAATTCAATTCTATCTCAGTATATTACAAGCGTAAGATGTATGAATTAGTTCTTGAGCACTAGATGGAGTCGGGGGAAAATACGTCTCTATTGTAGTAGTAGATGATACCGCAACTTTCTTTTCTGTTTTATTTGAAGGTTAAAATAATGTTGATTCTGATGGAGGACGAACACACTCCTTGATCACTTTTCCTTCTATAACTTATTTCTTGTTTTACAACTCAGGCTTTGGAAATTCTGGCACGTCATTTGGAAAATGAGTCGAGCTTACACCGGAGAATCGATTTATTTTTCCTGGTCGATTCAATTGCTCAGCATTCTCGAGGTTTGAAAGGTAATGTGTCTGTGCATCAGAATCAAAGTTATTGACAAATAAAATATGAGTGAATTATGAACCCTTTACATATCTAGTAATGTTGGAATTGATTTTGAATAATAGGTGATACTGGTGGTATGTACACTTCTGCAATCCAAGCAGTACTACCACGGTTATTGTCCGCTGCTGCTCCTCCTGGAAGTTCGGCGAATGAGAATCGTAGGCAGTGTCTAAAGGCAAGCACAATTTTTATTTATTATTATTTTTTTTTTAAAGGGGGAGGAGGGGGTGTTTTAGTTGAATATGGGGAAATATTATCCTCTTACGCATCACTGTTGCTTCTTATCGGGTGAAGTTGTCTGGCGTCTGGCTCATGCATGCCTTACGTGTTCCTTCTCTTTTATACAGGTTTTGAAACTTTGGTTGGAGAGAAGGATTGTTCCTGAGTCCATAATTCGTCGCCATATGCGAGAACTTGATTCTCTGGGTGGGTCTTCTGCTGGTGCTTATTGTCGGCGCTCCTCGAGAACAGAAAGGTCTTTGGATGATCCTCTTAGAGAGATGGAGGGTATGCTTGTCGATGAATACGGAAGGTTTGAATTGTTTCAATCTTAATGCTAGGTTGTCTCATATGCTCTGTTATTATATTATTTATTGAGTACTTCCTGTATTGCTGCAGTAATTCAAGTTTTCAACTTCCGGGATTTTGTATGCCCCGCATGCTCAAGGATGAAGACGGTGGAAGTGATTCTGATGGGGGGAGTTTTGAGGCTGTCACCCCTGAACATAATCCTCAGACTAATGAAGAACATGAAGCTGCTCCCGCAACTGAAAGGCATAGGCATATCTTGGAAGATGTTGATGGAGAACTTGAAATGGAGGATGTGGCTCCGTCTTGTGATGTTGACATGAGTTCATCTTGCGGTGTTGCTGGAATCAATGTTGTGCAGGCTTCACATAATCAGTTTGAACAACATTTTCCACATCCCTTTGCCCCTCCGCTACCTCAAGATGGGCCACCGTCATCTCCTCCTCTACCATCGTCTCCTCCACCCCCACCGCCACCAGCACCTCTGCCCCCTCCTCATGTCATTCACCCTCCATGTGCTACGTCTGATTTAAATCCATACATTGATTCACATGTGTGTTTTTGTTTTCTATATTAAGGTTTCAGTATTATGATGGAAATTGAATTTATCATTAAATCAGTCTTCTAACTTGGACGTGCATTTGCAGAATGTGCATGACAGCAGAGTTCCACCTCCGCCTCAGCAGTTGAATGGACCAAGAATTAACCAAGCAATTCCTGATGCAGTGCACTATCATGCCCCCGAATCTAGAGATCTTCACAGGCAGATGCCTGATTCTACTTCCTGCTCTTATAGTAGTTTCCCTTCCAATTCAGGGAGAAATATTCCACAAACTGATGGGGCTGCCTTCCATAACAAAGGTTACCCTTTACGGCCACCTCACGCTCCACCGTCGAATCAGTTTTCTTATGTTAAAGGAGACCATCATGTAAAGCCACGGCGTGAAGTTCCGCCTCCTTATCACAACAGGTTTGACTTCATGCAGCATGGGGACCGAGAACACTACTACAATAATCATGAAAGAATGAAACCAGCTGCTTATGATCCCCGTGAGAGCTGGAGGTTTCCCGCACATTCTTATTCTGGTAACTCTTCCAACTGTAACAGGGGATAGTCTAGCTGTTTGGTTTCGTTTTTTTTGTTTTGTTTTTTTTTTTCCTGGTGAAATGTTGATCATAAAATTATTTTCTTTACTTTCTGCTGCAGGTCCTCGCTATCCTGAAAAAGGCAAGGCGTCTTATGGGAATGCTCCATTTGCCGGCCCCCCTCGTGAACCAACAAGATTACCTGGCCAAGGGTGGAGATTTCCTCCACGTTCAGCAAGCCACAGACACTCTTATGTACCGCCTTATGATGGTCCAATACCCGTCACCAGCAGAGGTGCGTGCGTTTCTTTTCGAAGGAGGAAAAGAGTAAAATAGTTTTGTTCCTCCATCTTCTCGGCTATTCTTTTTCTCTTTTTAGATTTGGGTTTTATGCTGGTGGCTTCCAGAGGATTATTGGAAAGTTCATAGATTTAAGCTCATTGAGGGTTGATTGTGTGCTTCAGGTCCAGGATTTTGGCGGCCTAGATGAGCGAATGTAGCAAATTGTCAGGACTGGTGTCTTTACGGCGGGACAATTTCTATTGATCAACAGTTTTTATAATAGTCTTACTTCTGCTAATACTACAAGGTCCAAAATTCTTGGGTATGAGCATAATCCATTTTTGATCTTGCTTCTGCTGCTTTTCAAGTCATTTCGCCTTCGCCATTGTTCATCATGCTGTGAGGTTTAGACCTCTAGAAGAGGGCCAAGGAATAGAGATAGACCAGCGCAATAACGCCTTCGGATTTGTACATATGTATTTTACCCTTCCTCCTGCAAAAGGCAGACAGGGAGACGTCATTGTAGAGATGATTGAGAGCCGTGACTAATCCTAGGTTGGCATTGTATCATTATTTTTACTTTGCCAAATCGTATAATTTAGTTCATCTCTTTGAAGGCAGTGAAATTTTACCGACTTATGCATGGGTCATTTGTTAGAAAATATATTCTGTTGGCTTATATGTGCATATCTTTTCTCCTCGATGATTCCTTCAAATTCGGATGGTGCCAAACCATCAATTGAATTTGATGTTTTAATGCTAGGCCTGTTTGATTGGCAGGAATGTTAAAATTAGAAAAGAATTTATTTTCCTTTCCATACTGATATAGAATGGAATAGGTTTTGACATTTTCATGTAGGTGTTTGGAACATTATTGGAAATTAAATTCTGAAATTAATTTTCTGAAATTAATTTTTCATTCCTAATATAGAGTTTGATAAGTCATAAGAAGGAAATATAAAATTATAATTTTTAATAATATTTTTTTACTAATTAATATATAAATATGACATTAACTTATAAGAAATATTGGTGGAGGAATATAAATTTTTTAGAGGGATAATTTATGTAATTTTACCTTTTATAGTGGGAAATGGAAATAGAATACCATCCCTGACTAGGTAATTCTATTCAGGCTTTATGAGGGAGTCAATTTTCAGTCAAATCTCATTTTTTATTTCCTTTCCAAACTCCTATTACAACCAAACGGTACCTTTAAATGAAAAATGAAATTGATTCCCATTCCATACCATGATTTCCTGCAATCCAAACGGGGCCCTAGTGTATGCGGCAGCCAAGTCAGTGTAGCCTAGAATTAGTTTTTAAGGTGAAATAGATCCTTCAATTTTTTTTTTTGAAATGGTCCTGCAATTGTTTTGCTTCTAATAATTTTTTATTTTTTAAATTAAAAAAATTGTTTTTTGTTTTGTTTTGTTTTGTTATTGTTTGAGTAGAAACAATACTTTCATTGAATAATGCGGTAGTTTTACTCCTGAAAAGTCTCCACGCATGTCACTAAATCAATACAATGAAGCGTTAGAAAGAACATAGAAGTACATAGAAAAATGAAGGGTACAGAGTAAGAGAGAGAGCATTAGTTCACATGCATACTAAATTTAACCGTGATTACATAAAAACTTTCAAATGAGTCCTCATCCAAATGGTTTGACAGAGTCTTTTTCAGAACCGTAATGATAATCTCGTGATACTTTTCTCTCTGAAAGGGATCGATTTCTATTTTGCAGAAAAAACCTTGACCTTCACCTTGGTAAGAGAATTAGTGTGGCTATTCAACCTCTTCTTCTTCCGAGCAGAAGACTCAAATGAGTCGTATTTTGCAGTGTGAATCACATCCCATTATACTCTCAGCAAAAATTGACATATAGAACATGCTTTTTTGCCAACACGGCTGAGGTAGTTGGCAAATTGAACCACCCCAATAATCATGTGGCATCATCAATTGATTCTCAATCACCAACTACTTCCCCAAATTGTGACCCATATCCTTGATTTCTCGTCATCTTGCATGAGCCATTGTTCCTTGTGTAATTAGGATTATCAATCACCTTTTAAAACTCTTAAAAAAAAAAAACATACTTTGTTCTGAAACACTTTGAAACAATCTGTATGTATATACTCTATTGAAACAATTTGTAAGTATACACTCTACATTTTACTAACCTAATCCTAATCATATTATTTCTTAGTTATTTTCTAAATCTTATTTATGTGTTCAAATCAGAAATTGTACATTCATTTAACTAATGACGGTTTCTCCTAAAAATACCAAGTACAAATATCATAATCGGAAACATTTCCTAAATAGGCTTTTTTTTGTTTGTTGCAAAAACAATCCTTCTTCATCAGAGGTAACTTTCTTTTTTGGTATATCCCTTTTCTTCAAAGGTAACTTGGTAAATGAAAACGTTTACTAAAATAAAAGTGCATGTTACACGAGAGACAGAGAGAGAAGCTGCAGAAACGTATCGTCTTCCCCAAATTGGGGTCCCACCCCACGCCAGCTCCCCGCGCATTCAAGTCTCCACGAAAATGAAGCTTTTAAATTGAGAAACTTGTTCATCACCGAAAACCCCAGCCAGCTCACACACACACACACACACACACACACACAGACTCCAACTATTCAAATGGGTGCTACACAGTCGTCGTGCCTCTCTCAAAAATCCATCCACGAATTCACAGTCAAGGTAATCAAATTTCCAATTCAATGCCTCTTTCTTGCTAATTGATATGGTGTGAAACGGTGCGTTTTGGTGGTTTGCAGGATAGCAAAGGCAAGGACGTCGACCTCAGCGTTTACAAAGGGAAGGTCCTCCTCGTGGTTAACGTCGCTTCCAAATGGTTAGTCTGCTTCCCTTCTTCCTCTCTCGATTTTTGATGGATAGGATTGGATTAGTAATGATTGTGTTCTTGTTTCTGGATATGCAAACAGTGGATTTACCGATACGAATTACACACAGTTGACTGAGCTTTACAGCAAATACAAGGACAAAGGTTTCCTTCTTCTTCTCCCTCTGAATTTTTTTTTTTTTTTGTCAGTGGTGTTTTATAGGTATGAGAACTATTATCTGTTCAGAATTGTGTTTCCTGAGTTGATTACTAGTAATTAAGCACTTAAAAAACTATTAATCAAACTATTGAGAGGGTGGTTTGAAGGTTCGGCAGTAGAAATAGAATTAGCAGACAACACCACTTGTTGAATGCTAGCTTCATGATAGGACACTAGGCAGATGATATCCAGAACCCCGAAGACAGCTTTACTGTGCGATTTCCATATCAACCACAGGCTAAAATTAAAAAAAGCAGGGAGTAGAAGTTTGGTGATTGGATTTAAGTTTGAGGTTTTTCAAGGGCCAATCTTCAAAATCAAGTCTAAGAGAGCAGGCGAAATTGAAGTCATATCCTAGATTAGCCCAAATCTTCTGAAAGTCTCCCATCTCCTAAATGGGTGGTCCGTTTTAGGTGCAGTGAGTGCACGTTATACCTAGGATGTAGAGGATGAATTGGCAATTTTCTTCTACATCTGTTGACATAGGTAAGAACTTTTCCCATGTCAAACAGCGCAAGAAAAGGTTTGAATTTGGAGGCGGGTGAACCTTCCAAATGAACCCCCACTTCCAAGTGTCATGCTTCTGAAAGAAAAGAGACGAGTAAACAAGACAGAAAACTTTCCATTAGAACTCAAATTCCAGATCCACGTGCCAGCGCCACCATTAGGAAAACCAACATCTGTGAAAGCATTTATTTATTTATTTATTTTTTGAAATCTCAGCAGAAAAAGAGTACATAATCTGTCAAAGTCCAAACCATAATCAATAAAAGCAATGGTGCTGTTGGTCCTAGTCTTGGTAAGGTTCTATCTCCCAACTAGATATCCAACCAAAACTGAAGAGAATCATCTGCTCCCACCCTCCATTTAAATACCATTTGGCAAAAGATAAGCTCCATATGATATCCTTTTCCGAGTAGAAAGGCAACAGTTGTTAGGATAGTCTTTCACTTGCAGCAAATTCTTCCCTTTCAGGTATTTTGCAGAAATAACATTAGTCTTCAACCCTCCCTCTTTTCTAAACCTTCCTCCAACCAGTTTTTTCTAGTAAAGTTCTGTTAATAGTAGAAGCCTACCAAATTATTCAGGCTAACAAATGTTGCCAACTGACAAGATGACATTTAGCCTTCTCAGTACTGGTCCCCTTCAGAGAAGTATTGTAGATCTTATCCATAGAGTTATACGAGGTTCAATAGTCTGTATTGTGTAGAATGTAGATAGTAATAGGTTTGAAACACCTTCAATGAGAGCAGCCCTACCAGACTTTGAGAGGTTATGGCTTTTCATAAAGCCAGCCTCTTGTGAACTTTTTCAACCAAGTTGTAGTGGTTGTATTTGGTCGCTCTAGAATGTACCAGAGTGTGATTTCCCCGTAGTATTTTGTTATAGGAGAATAACAGATATCAGCAAGGTTGGTAGCACTATATTATGCTGATTAAAAGAGAAATAAACTCTAATCTTCTCAAGGCTGAGTTGCTGCCAAGATATATTACAGCCAAATATATATCTTGCCTTGTGGTAATGGCCTGTTTCTTGGTAGGTTCACTAAACAGTATTAAATTATCATTGAAGAAGGGTGTGTGTGTTTGGTGGGGTGGTAAGGCTTTGGTCTCATATATAAGAGGTCAGGAGTTCGAGCCCCATCAAGGATGGAAATGGGGTGGGGTAAAAAAAAAAAGAAAAAAATAAAGAAGAGATGTGAGACGGCAGGACCATTCTTATAGACAAGAAGAGCTTTCCACAACTTAGAAATTACTGGATTTAAATATGATGTGGGACAAGAACTCCATACCCGAGACAGAAATGTAAGGAGGCAAAGGATCTCATTGTAATATACCAGGAGTAAAGACATCAGTCAACCCCCCATTGAGTATAACTGTATACTTAACTGAGGCAACACACTGCATAGTAGATCAAGTGATCTGGCCCTTATACTGATTCCCCATAAGACTTATCTGACAAACTTCATTGCAATATATCATAAGCCTCAGCGTGGTATGTTTTCCAAGCAATGAAACCATTTTTTCACCAAATATAGCTGTTGTGCAGTAACTACATTATCAGTTAACTACATTATCAGTAATTGTACACCTTTCTTTAATCTATGGTACTAAAGGGCGAAGTAGCTCGACTTGAAGAAAGAGACTATGAAAGGGGACCCAACAGAAAGAAAGCGGATCGATTAGAGCTTACAAGCTGAGGCATATTGCCTCTAAATCTCCAGAAGAGAAACTTAGATATGGACTATTTCAAAGATAAATATGTCTTAATTGAGAAATTGCTATAGGATCCCAACTGTAATCAAGGTGTCATTTGATCCTTTAGGCAAACAAGCAGTGAGAAAGCAGTCATTAACTATTGAACAGTTACCATCTTCATTATTTTCCAACTGCTGCTGGTAGAGTCTACATACCATCCAAGTGCACTTGGAAAGGAGTTGCCAAGTTGATTACTGAACTATTCTAGGGACGGCAGAGAACAACTCTCTATCATAATAAGTAACAACATCCATCACAGAATCTCTGTCCAATATTAGTTTTTTTTTTTTTAACTTCTTTTATATTTACTTGTTATATTTTGCTTGCATTGCTATTTGCCAAGGTCGTAATACTGTTGGAATTCCATCACCATAGTGTCTTGTACTATCACTTAGGTGATGTAATCTGCTCATCAACTGCAATTAAATGTTTCCCTTGTTTCCTCTTTGATTTGGCTTAAATGGTTGTCTTCAGGTTTTGAGATCTTGGCATTTCCGTGCAACCAGTTTCTGAAGCAGGAGCCTGGAACTAGCCTGGATGCGATTGAATTTGCATGTACAAGGTACAAGGCTGAATATCCAATCTTCAAGAAGGTAGTTGAATAACTTTTACCATATCAAATTTATCAGCTAGTCATTGAGATTATTCTATTTCAATCTGGTGCTTCATGCTTGTGATGCCATTTGCTTTTAAGAAATTAAGTATTCATGTAATATCACTTTTGGTTTATGCTTCTGAAAATAGTTTTCTTTGAACCTCAAAAATTGCTTCTTGGAATTAGATAAGATAGAGTGAAGAGCTTACTACTTTCGTCACTTGCTCAGCTCTATCTATTGCTTACTACCAGTTGGAATGGAGAGACTAGGTCTGGTAGTTACAGTATTTGAATACTATATAGGCTAGATATCCTCCCAGAGAGTTGGTTTCCTGGCACTTACCATTTCAAAAGAGTCATATGTTCTCACGCTTTCTGGATAAGGCATTTAGTAATTTGAAATAGATGTAATATGCTTTGAATTCTCTTGCTCATGTCGGATGCCATTCCTTGTTTTTGTTTCCGCTTGAGAGAAGAAATTCTGTTGTAGCTTTGGCATTTTGGCATAAGTAATGGCCGGGTTTCACTTGAGCTAGCTTAATTCCCTCAACACTGTAGTCTAAAATGTAGTATACATGCTATGCTAATGAGAACATGAATTGCTTATCCACTTGAACATAATACCATGTATTTCAGATTGTGGAACAATTCGTTTTCTTTATTATTTCTGTAGACCTTGGAAACTTTTCCTGTATGTGCTTGAAGTGGAGTGCTATTGGGGATGTTCAGTTGTAATGAACTATAATAGGGGAAGAATATTAGATTAGTACTGTATTCTTACCAGCTATAACATTTTCATCGCTTCAGTGATTTCTTTATGGGAAATGGTTTACAAGGTTTCAAAATCCTTATGGTCACCAAATATATTTCTGTGAGGCAGGTAGATGAAAGTTTATATTATTAGAGCATCTCCAACAGTAAAAATTGTTTTTTAGTTAAATTAAAGTTGTGAAATATAGCTATTGGTTTTACAATGTTGCTCCAGTAATAGTAGCTATTTGTAAATAATATACTATGTTTAACCAAATCGTAAACTGACATGTGGACAAAAGAGGAGAGAGAAATATAATTTTTACTTTAGCTATGTAGGATACTCTAGCTAAATATAGCTAGCCATTTTAGTTATAGTTAAATTTAACTTACCTATAGCTAGACTGTTGGAGTTGAATTTTGCACTAAAAATAGTTATATATAGCTAAAAATTGAATTTAGCTGTTCTGTTGGAGATGCTCTTAGAACGAACACCCAGGATACAAAACCAATGTTAAACAAAGCAAGTAAAAGAAACTGCAGCAGGGTGACGTCTGTTTCCTTACTTCCTGTAGGAAGTAGTGTGAGTTGATATGTTTTACCTTTCAAGAGTGTGCTTTGCTTTAGACCATATATGTACTGTTAATCCTGTTGATTGCATTCCCAGTGTTCCCAGTGAAGCATTTAGATGAAGATTTTTGTACTACTTTTGCAATCTGCAGTTGTATTTTCACTAGTTAACATGCAGTTTATATAATTTTTGTATCTAGATACGTGTGAATGGGCCAAACGCAGAACCTGTCTTTAAATTCCTCAAAGCCAGTAAACCTGGATTTATGGGGAGTAGGATAAAGTGGAACTTCACTAAGTTCTTAGTTAACAAGGATGGCAATGTCATCGGACGTTACAGCCCAACAACCTCTCCTTTAAACATTGAGGTGGGTCTCACTCACTCTCTCTCTCTCTCTCTCTCTCTCTCTCTCTCTCTCTCTCACACACACACACACACACACACACACACCACCCACACAAACACCCCCACACCACCACACAAAGGTTTCTCTCTCACGCACGCACAGATATAAAGATTTGCTCGTTGTCACTAAAAGTAGTCATTGGTTCCCCTTCACACAGGCTGACATCAAAAAAGCACTAGGAGAAGTATAAGAATGAAGCAGGTTAGACGAGTTATCTGTTTCTCTGTTCATCATCCTTCTCCCATGCCTGTGTTTTTCTCCCTCTTATCCTGTCCATATAACTTTAGTTTGCTATTACATTTTATTTATTATTTGCTTTTGCTTTGTCTTCCCTGTAATTGACATTCATGTAACAAATGAAATTACTACTTTGCAAATGAAATGTAAGTTGTTATGGCTGGTAATGAAGCGGCCAGTTTGTCAGTTGTACTAGTACAATTCCGAGTTGTATGTTAGAGGTTTCTTTAAGTATCAATGTATGAGTGAGGTGTATTTCCTTGTTAGGCATCAATTACCAGATTTATTTAGTTTGCTAGTAATGCTTAGTTAAAATTCTCGAAAATATTATCTTTCCAATCAAATATACTAGAAATTCTTTTAGGTTGCATTATTTATCCTTCATCTGGAGATTGAAACTTATTCCCTCAGTTTCAATGGCATCCATTACTATTATGGGGGGTAATGTTTCGGGAATCAGTTTTAGGCTGACTGGTACTATACTAACCAAGATGGTAGCTAAACAAAGTTGTGAATTAGCTAGCTAAAATATCATTGTCTTAAACAAGGAACTTCACAAGCAAAGTGTCTAGGATAAATATATATATATATATATATAGGATTTTTCTCAGGTAAGGATATCCTTAGTTTTTCTTAGGTGCGGATTTGATGTTTTCACCCACTTTTCGATCATATTTTCACATCTTAGCCGTTCAGTTTTTAGAGCCTAATGTATAGATCCTCCCTGCAAAATTTCAGCCAATTTGGTGATCGTTAAGACATCCAAAACTGCAATTTACACGAACGGACCGAATCTGTCGAACCGGAACCGTTCGTATTTATAATGGTAAATTGCAGTTTTGGATACCTTAACGATCACCAAATTGGCTGAAAATTTTCAGAGGTGATCTATATATTAGGACTTAAAAACTGAACGGTTAAGATGTGAAAATGTGATCGGAAAGTGGGTTAAAACCGGAAATCCGTACCTAAGAAAAACTAAGGAAGTCCTTAGCCAAGAAGGACTATATATATATATATATACACACACACACACACAATCCTTTTTGGCTAAGGACGTCCTTACCTAAGTTTAGGTATGGATTTGATGTTTTTGGCCACTTTTTGATCACATATTCACATCTTAACCGTTCAGTTTTTAGGTCCTAATGTATAGATCATCTCTGTAAAATTCAGCCAAATTGATGATCGTTAAGGCATCCAAAACTGCAATTTACATGAATAAACCGGATCTGTCGAACTAGAACCGTTCGTGTATATTGTTGTAAATTGCAGTTTTGGATGTCTTAACGATCATCAATTTGACTGAAATTTTGCAGAAGTGATCTATACATTAGGACCTAAAAACTGAACGGTTAATATGTGAATATGTGATCGAAAAGTGGTCAAAAACACTAAATCTGTTCCATAAGCTTAGATAAGGATATCCTTACTTGAGAAAAGTTCTCTCTCTATATATATTATGTTTAGACATAGTAATATAGAAGCCATTAGGTATATGAAACTACCAATTAATTGCCTGGGTCCCTTGAGGTTCCATCTGCTTTTAACTCCCCCAACATGAACTTATAAGCATTCTTGTAGTTAGGTTTGCCTATTAGTTTCACAATTGCAGCACAGCTCCCTTCCAAGTCAAGCTCATCCCCTACTTTTCTAGGGGAAGCTTATATCAGGACGGTACGTAATTTTTCAAGCAGGAAATCTCCAAGCATTGCCGTGGCAAATTTAGCGGCTGCTTAGCCTACAAAGTCAAATTAAACTGCTCATTGTCTACTAATAAAACAAATTGATGGAGTTACACAGAAACAATCTACGAATTTTCTTCTTTCATCTCGAATAATAAATTCTATGAGCAGCAAACAATTAAGATGTCAAGTAGAGATGTGGGTGGTAGGTTCCCATATGTGATGACCTTTTTTCCTTTGTAATCGTAGGTAGGCTCTGGACGCTTCAAATTGACTGTCATAGAAGAGATAATATCGCACAATTCTTTATTTACATCATTTTACCGAGTCCAAAAGCTTCAATTCCCACCTGAGAAGTAATTTACTCTATTCTTGTAAGGGGAAAAATAAGAGAAAATACTATTGAAAAAAAAGAAAAAAAAAATAAGAGTTTGAAATATCAATTAAAAAGAGCTAGCTGGCTTTAACGTGTTCCATATTGTCCATTATTGATATTCAACCATCGACTTTTGACAGAGCAACCAGTTTGAATTCAACCTTAACCCCTTCTTCCACGCACGTCTCTCCCTCTTCACCAACCAGGAACCTCTCTCTCTCTCTCTCTCTCTCTCTCTCTCTCTCTCTCTCTTGTTTGTTCTCTGCTGCAGCTCAACAACCTAACTCCATCTCTATTCCTAGTTACACAGCTATGGGATTAAAACACAGGAAGCTGATTAGCGAAGACTGCAAATCAGACTGCACGGGCAAGGCTAGAGATTATTCTGGCTGTTTCGAAAAATGTAAACACCATAAATCCGGATCCATTACATTTATAGCCGTCGCATCGTCGTTGGCTGCAGTCGCTTTGCTTGTTATTTATTTTCTCTATGTAAAGTACTACAAAAACAGAAGAAGATCACCATCACAACCACAACCAGAACAACATCTACCTCATCAGGAGGAGGAGACTCTTCATCATCATGATCATCATGCTGAGTTGTTTATTGATGAAGAACATGGACCTGTGGTTGACCACCCCATATGGTACATCCGCACCGTCGGTCTGCAACAATCGCTTATCAGCTCCATCAGCGTGTGCCAGTACAAGAAAGGTGATGGCCTTATCGAAGGGACAGAGTGCGCTGTGTGCTTAAGTGAGTTCCAAGAAGATGAGACTTTGAGACTTTTGCCAAAGTGTGATCATGCTTTTCATATTCCCTGTATTGATACTTGGCTCACATCTCATACAAATTGCCCCTTGTGCCGTGCCCCCATTATCAAAACCGGCGCAACAGATGTGGCACCGCCCGAGCCATTTGTTGCAGCTGATTCAAGTGAGCCAGCAGAGGAAGAAACACCGGTCGAGGTTCTAGAAAATACAGGTGAGTCCAGTACTAGTACTGGAGGAGTTGAAGATGAAATTTGTGATGGGATTATTAGGACTACTGAAGCAGGGGAAGATGATATCACTAACAAACAGATCTGTATTAATGAGGAGGAGGTGGATGATGATGTGGAGGAGCCAAGAAGAAGATCGGTTTCCATGGATTCTGCATCAGCTTTGAAGATTAGTCTTGCGGTTTCTAATGTTGTTGAGGTGGATAAATCAAACCGGGGGATTGAAATTGTTGCCAAGAGAGTTGGGGGGGATCAGAAATTGTCAAGGCATAAAGGTAGTTCTTCAAGAGGGGCATCTTTACAAAATGGAAAACAAACAATTCAGAAGTCGTCTTCCTGGAATGGCAAGTTCTCATTATGCAGGGACATCAACAATTGTGACTCCGTTGTTCCACTGCGAAGCTTTTGAGTTTCTTTTACTTGTCTTTTGGTCCTCCTCGATCTGTGGTGAGACATCCATCTAAGAACTTGATGAGATTGTCTCCAAGCTCTCAGCAACATACTGAGAGTTTTTATACTTTGTAGTGAAACTACATACTTCATTTCAAGTCTTGTTTAATTTCTATCCAAGTAGGGAAATTGAGGTTGGCCCAAAATGGGATTAAGCTCACTCATAAATGATGATACTTTGTGATTCATTTACACGAATCTGTATTGGAGTAAAGCAGAATGATCCTACTGTTTTTTCCCTTTTTCTCTAGTACTAATATATATCTGATAACACTAGTTTGCTTCATACCATTCCATCATTGTTAGTCGTCTCAATCCCACAATAAAACTAGAAGCTCAATTCATGATTAGATAGAATTATACTTAGATCTAGCATGAGATTCTCTCAGCCAGGAATCAACAGGATCACAAACTTGGAATCTTCTAGTACAGCTACTAGCATCTAAAACCCCAACAATTCAACTTCTCTTATGCCACAGAACTGAATCGGATCATGTCCTTAAAAAGTTTACCGAATCATAATATGGGCTTTGATTCCATTTGCAACATCATATCCCACTCTTAAGTACCATATTAGCCAAAGAATTGCGTAGGATTATAGTCAGATCGAGTATTAATAAGATCTTGGACATGTAATTTTAACAACAGTAGTAGCTATGAAGGGGTGACATCTAAGGTAGATTGATAGTAAATTCATAGCATTCTGTAACATCTCGAACCTGCTAGCACTAGCTCATCCTCTGTTAGTCGTTCAAGAGGCTGTTGGGTGACTGAGGTCAAAGAAGCAGATGATCATCATCTAACTCGTACATTGTTAGATGAGCAGGTACCTAGGACATCATATCCAAACTTCCAAACCCAAAACTCGAATTAAACTTATTGGAATTTCAGATATTATACTAAGATTAACAAGAGGTTATGCTGCACATTTCGAGCCTCATGAAGATCGGAGAATCTAAACTACAGTTCTTCCAAGTATGGAGTGGCTGTGTCCTTGAAAATCCATATTGTCCAGCAGCCTTACTAATGAAAAATTACGCAGCTACCATGATTTTAATAATTATATTGATGTTGCTGATGAGGAGGAGGGGTAGTAAGAGGATGATAATGGTGATCAAGATGGCTTTATTCATTATGACGATATATTCGAAGTACAGGTAGTTCCGATCTTTATCAAGATGTTATATGCTATGAGGAAAACTTCTATAGTTCTATATATGCTACCTAGTTTGTCATGTACAAAAAGCTTTATGAACTGAACTTGCAACATTAGTTGATACACCTCTGGCATGGCCGCTAGCAACAACTATTCAAATCTGAATCGGAAAACATAGTTACTTCTACATACGAAAGTATCTACAGGAAAAACGACACGATGAATCAATATATGATACAATTAAAGATGAAGCAATTCTCTCCCGAGGCCATGAAGACATCTACACTAGGCTAGCAAAATAACTGAGCGACATCAACCACATTGTTGTAGTATAAATCGTATATATATACCGTATATGTCTATATCATGTAACAAAATACGTAAAAGTATTTAGATAGGTACTTGAGTGTATAATCATAGGTACTTGAGTGTATGAAGACTTATGTAAACATGCTTTACCAAAGGGCAACAAGCATGGCAGAAAATCATCATCAAGATGGTTATCATTTTGAGTTTCTCTTTGAGCATTCACACTTCAATGTAATCCTATAAATACCCCCTTTGTATGAGATGAATAAACACATTGAAATCCCCATTCTCTCTGAAATTTTACTCTCCTATTCTGTTTATCAATTCCTCTAGTTCTTAAACACGTTATCAGCACGAAGTTGCTCTAGAATTAGAATCGAAAAATTGACGAAAGAAGAGTTCTTCATCGATAGAAGTCATTTTTCAAAACCTACAAAAAATCCCCAAACCCTAGCTCAGATTAAAGCCCTTGATTCCAGGAGCCCGGAACCGGTCTCAGATTCACCGGAACCGGCCGGAAACGGCCTGAACCGGCCGCCGGACCGCTGCCGAGAGCTGCTGAGGTGCTGCCGAGACCTGCCGAGTAGCTGCCGAGGTGCTGCCGAGAGCTGCGCAGCAGCTGCCGAGGTGCTGCCGAGAGCTGCGCAGCAGCTGCCGAGTCCTGCCGAGACCTGCCGAGAGAGCTGCGCAGCAGCTGCCGAGAAGCTGCCGAGAGCCCTGCGCAGCAACTGCCGAGAAGCTGCCGAGAGCCCTGCGCAGCAGCTGCCGAGAAGCTGCCGAGGCCCTGCGCAGCAGCTGCCGAGACGCTGCCGAGGCCCCTGCGCAGCAGCTGCCGAGGCACCTGCGCAACAGCTGCCGAGACCCTGCGCAGCAGCTGCCGAGCAGCTGCCGAGCAGCTTCCGAAACGCTGCGCAGCAGCTGCCGAGCCATCTGCCGAGCAGCTGCGCAGCAGCTGCCGAGCAGCTATAGACACATTTGTCGACAGATTTGCGCGGCGACTTTCCGACGACTTTTTCGACACTTTTCCAGCGACTTTTCCGGTGACTTTTTGGACGATTTTTCTCGACTTTTTCCAACGATCTTTCCGGTCAACTCCGATAATTTTTCCGGTCAAAAATTTCCGGCAACACTATTCCAAGGTATTCTTTACTAAAAGTTCCCGTTTTTGAGTTTTTATTTATTTTCTCTCCTTTTTCCTTTTTCTCGGGAACTTACAATCAAAAGCGGAATTAGAGCAATTCACGCCAAATGAACTAAGAGTGTTCACAATGATTCTTGGAAATTGATTTCTTGGTAGCATAGCTCGGAAATCTTATTATTTTTCGTGGAAGTTTTAACTCCGAAACTAATATTTTCTTCTTATCTTCAAGGATGTCGAATGAACCTAGACTCGATTTTCAAATCCTTGACTCAACAGGTTCGGAGTACCATAGCTGGAAAACCGACGTTGAGAACCATCTCACATCCAAGGGGATATTGCCCATCATCCATGAACCAAATCCGGCTCTTGTGTTCCCTCGATCACCCAAGAAGCATGCAGAAGCAATCATCTTGATGCGACGTCATATGGACAAAGCACTCAGGCTAGAGTACATGTCCATCAAAGATGCAAAGGATTTATGGGAAGCACTAGAAGAGCGCTTTAACAATATCCAAGATTCTCTCCTCCCTGACTTGAAGGTTCAGTGGAACGATGTACGCTTCTCAGACTTCAAGTCTATTGCTGAGTACAATTCAGAAGCTCTTCGTCTTAAATCCATGTTGAGGTTCTGTCAAAGACCCCTCACAGAAGAAGAGCTAATTGAGAAAACTCTCTCCACCTTCCCTGTTGCAGCAATTTTGCTATCAAAGCAGTATCGCACTGAAGTAAATGCTGGATGAATTACGAGGTTCAATGAACTCATAAATATTTTGTCGGTAGCCGAAAAGCACGACAACATTCTTGTAAAGAATTATAATTCAAGACCCATTGGAACCAAGAGCGTTCGTGAGGCAAATTATAATGCACCCAAAAGAGGGCACAGGGAGCGGTACCCCAGCAATAGGGGACATGTGTACCCTAATAATAGGGGACATGAAGGACGAACAGGTCCATATAACCGCCCCAACAGGGAAGGAAACCGCAACTTTAGAGCGGGCGCACGTGATGGTAACTCCGCACGTGGAAGAGGGAGATATGGCAACACCGGCCGTGGAAATAGCACCATGAACCGTGGAGGTCGCACCATGCGCCGTGGTAGTAGCAGCAACCCTCCTAGGGGATATCCACAACGTGCACAACCTGTACAAACTGTATAACCTGCACAACCTATATCTCAAATGAAGGGAGGGAACCACAATGACATGTGTCATAGATGTGGATCAATCGAGCATTGGTTTAAACAATGTCATGCAAGTACCCAATTAGCTGCACGCTACAAGGAGTACAGGGAAGCAAGAGAGCAAGAAGCTAACCTTGCCGAAGATGAAAATAGTGAAGATGTCAATCTCACTGTTGAGGACTTCAAAGCTGTAGATGAAGAGCACGAGGATGCCACAGACTTTGATTAGAATAATCCTCTTTCTATTTTCCAAGAATGGCAAATGTGCCTTAGTCAATAAATAACAATTGTATTAAACTCCTTCTTATGTGGCGTACCCAATGAAGTATGATGTCTAGGAAAGCAATTGAGATCGGGGTATTTAAGCGAGCCTCGCTCCACCAACATCTCTCTACTTTCCTGGTCATATTCCATTGGAATTACCAAACGGATTGAGTGATAGCAATTTGTCTAGAGTTTGATATTTGGAATAGACTTATGAATAACTTTGATGTAATCATTGGCTATTTTCCCATTAATAAATTATCGCATTCAATGTCATGGACATGTGTTAATATTCCGAACTTTATTCCTTTCAGTATGTTTTCCGGAGAATTGGAATGCCTTCTTGATAGTGGCACCACACATACGATATTGCGACATAGGCAATTATTTTTATGGATGACACCCAGTCGATCCTCAGTAACTACGATGGCAGGACCATCACAATTGATTCATGGTCGAGGACCAGCTCAATTTTTGTTACCAAATGGCACAAATATTAATGTCGCCGAAGCTCTATATGCTCCAAGGGCCGGAAGGACCCTATTAAGCTTTAAAGACATTAGAGCCAATGATTTTCATGTGGAAACACATTGTGAGAATGGACAAGAGTTCCTTTGCATCACCTCTAAAAACTACGGAAATACACGAGTTTTAGAGAAACTTATGTGTCGCTCTAGTGGATTGTATGCAACCACTATTAGAGTTATTGAATCCAACCATGTCATGAATGACAAATTATGGGATCCTGACACATACAAGCTTTGGCACGACCGTTTGGGACATCCAGGTCGTGACATGATGCTCCGTATATTAAAAACTTCACACGGACATCCATTCTTCAAAACGAAAAGAAGTACGAACCAAACATTGGTCCAAAGAGTTACTTCTAAAGTGTATCATTCGTTTTGCAAAGCTTGCTCTTTAGCAAAGGTAGGATCGAGACCATCCTATGCAAAGGACACTAAAGAAAATATACCATTCTTACAAAGAATACAAGGTGATATTTGTGGACCTATCCAACCAACTTGCGGACCATTTAGATATTTTATGGTGTTGGTTGATGCATCGACACGTTGGTCACATGTCATGCTCTTATCCACAAGAAATGCTGCATTTGCTAAACTCCTAGCACAAATCATTAAATTAAGGGCTCACCACCCCGATCATCCTATTAAGTCAATTCGTCTTGACAATGCTGGAGAATTTACATCAAGAACCTTTGATGATTATTGCATGTCCATTGGGATTGAGGTGGAACATCCTGTCCCTCATGTACACACCCAAAATGGACTCGCAGAAGCTGCCATTAAAAGATTTCAAATGGTTGCCAGGGCATTGGTTATGCGCACCAATCTCCCTATTTCTGCTTGGGGCTATGCAATATTACATGCAGCTGTGCTCATTCGTCTGAGACCCACTGCCACCTAACCCTTTTCTGCGTCCCAACTGGTGACTGGGTATGAGCCTAATGTCTCACACTTACGCATCTTTGGGTGTGCAGTCTATGTGCCAATTGCGCCGCCACAGCGCACCAAAATGGGTCCTCAAAGACGCTTAGGCCTTTATGTTGGATATGATACTCCAAGCATTATCCGCTACATAGAACCCTTGACAGGTGATCTATTTACCGCTAGATTTGCGGATTGTCACTTTGATGAGACAGTCTTCCCGTCATTAGGGGGAGACAAGAACATTAATGTTCAACAGAAAAGACAAGAATTGTCGTGGTCTGTCCCCACTTTGTCTCATCTTGATCCCCGAACCACACAGTCTGAAATAGAGGTGCGGAGGATTCTCGATCTTCAGAACGTAGCAGAATCAATGCCTGATGCGTTTTCTGATATCGCTAAAGTGACAAGATCACACATACCTGCTGCAAACGTACCTGCAAGGATTGATGTTCCTAAAAATAAAGGACATGACATCCCCTCTATGGGTGATGCAGTGGCTAGACCCATGGCTCCTGCTAGAAAGCGCGGGAGGCCTATAGGTTCGATGGATTCTCGCCCAAGAAAGAAAGCGAGCTTGACACAAAATAAACCATTAATCATCGATATAAATAATCCATCTCATGAAAAAATTCCGGATTATGGTTATGTCCAAGAGACATCATTGGAGGACGCTCCAATAATAGAACCAATTCCAGAGAATAGAGAGATCTCCATGAATTACACTAGTATACATGTAATTATGGACAGAAATTCTATGGCTATTGATGATGCGTTTGCATATCATATTGCAAAAGGAATTATAGAATACGATGATATCGAACCTCGCTCCGTTGAAGAATGCCAACGTAGAGCAGATTGGTCAAAATGGAAAAATGCGATCCAGACTGAATTGGATTCACTAACAAAGAGACAGGTATTTGGGTCTATAACACTGACACCACCAAATATAAAACCTGTTGGCCATAAATGGGTCTTTGTTAGAAAGCGTAATGAGAAAAATGAGGTTGTTAGATACAAAGCCCGCCTTGTGGCGCAAGGTTTCTCACAACGTCCTGGAATCGACTACGAGGAGACATATTCTCCCGTAATGGACGTTATAACATTCCGCTACCTTGTCAGTTTGGTAGTTTCCGAAAAACTTGACATGCAGCTCATGGATGTGGTTACAGCATATCTCTATGGGGATCTAGATTCAGAAATATATATGAAGGTTCCAGATGGACTTCAATTACCCAAATCAAGTGGCTCTAAACCACGGAGCGCGTTTTCAATAAAATTAAGACGCTCACTATATGGATTGAAACAATCCGGACGGATGTGGTATAACCGTCTAAGTGACTACTTGATTGGGAAGGGATATGTTAACAATGAAATATGCCCTTGCGTGTTCATTAAGAGAACAAGATCCGGATTTGCAATTGTAGCAGTTTATGTTGATGACATGAACTTAATTAGAACTCTAGATGAGTTAAAAGAAACTGCTACATATTTGAAATCTGAATTTGAGATGAAAGATCTCGGGAAAACACGGTTCTGTCTCGGAATAGAACTCGAGCACCGTAATGATGGGATTATGATCCATCAATCAGCATATACTCAAAAGTTACTAAGGCGCTTTAATGAAGATAAAGCAAAGCCTGTGAGTACTCCCATGATCAACCGTAGTCTTGAGCCCATGAAAGATCCGTTTCGTCCAAGGGATGAGGACGAAGATTTATTAGAAGCTGAAATACCATACCTAAGTGCGATAGACGCATTATTGTATTTAGCTCAATGCACAAGACCGGATATCTCATTTGCAGTAAACTTGTTAGCTCGACACAGTTCTGCACCAACACGCCGCCATTGGATTGGTATAAAGACAATCCTTCGATACCTAAAAGGTACGATCGATATGGGCTTGTTCTATCCCTACAGAGAGAAAAGAAATGTGAGCGCCGGCAACACTATCCATAGTGACCGACGTTCTCCTCCTCCCCTCCATCAAAATGATGTTTTGACGGGTTTTGCTGATGCAGGGTATCTCTCTGACCCTCACAAAGGTCGCTCCCAAACAGGTTATGTCTTTACCATAGGAAACACCGCGATATCTTGGAGATCTACAAAACAGACTCTTGTTGCTACTTCCTCAAATCATGCAGAGATAATTGCACTACATGAAGCCGTGCGTGAGTGCATATGGCTAAGGTCTATAAATAGACACATTCGAGGAACTTGTGGTTTGAAATTCACCACAAATGAACCTACATGCATTTACGAGGACAATGCAACTTGTATTGAGCAAATGAAATTAGGTTTCATCAAAGGCGACAATACCAAGCATATATCGCCGAAATTCTTCTACAATCAGCAACAGCAAACACTTCTAAATATTGAAGTAAATCAAATCCGATCAGAAGATAATGTAGCTGACTTATTTACTAAGTCACTACCAAAATCCCCTTTCGAGAAACATGTAAGGAGCATCGGATTGAGGAGGATATCCGAACTCCCACAATCTTCAAGAGGAGTCTAAATCAGGGGGAGTATCCAGAAACATACTTCACACTCAACGCGCGTTGTGCTCTTTTTCCCTTTCGACCAAGGTTGTTTTTTCCCACAGGGTTTTATTACTTGGCAAGGTTTTTAACGAGGCAACTTCAATGCGCACCATCTACACAATACTATTGAACATGAAATATCCAAGGGGGAGTGTTGTAGTATAAATCGTATATATATACCGTATATGTCTATATCATGTAACAAAATACGTAAAAGTATTTAGATAGGTACTTGAGTGTATAATCATAGGTACTTGAGTGTATGAAGACTTATGTAAACATGCTTTACCAAAGGGCAACAAGCATGGCAGAAAATCATCATCAAGATGGTTATCATTTTGAGTTTCTCTTTGAGCATTCACACTTCAATGTAATCCTATAAATACCCCCTTTGTATGAGATGAATAAACACATTGAAATCCCCATTCTCTCTGAAATTTTACTCTCCTATTCTGTTTATCAATTCCTCTAGTTCTTAAACACACATCAAATTATCATAAAGTTTTTTAAGTTGCAACTTAGAGCTGCCAGATCCCAAATTAAAATAAGTCTAGTTGTGCACTTGTGCCTATTTCAAATGAGTCTACAGATGATACTAAAAATTATTGCTAGGAAGAACTTGACGGCTCTTGTAAAATACAAGAATACCATCAATGAAAGATCAAACCACCAAAAGGTAACTACGTACTCATTCTTCTCAACTTTTAACTTGAATGAGTGAAATGGCTAAAACCTCCACTCGATCGAGTAATGCATATCTATAAGTTCTGAACTAGTTTCAATTCTCACTAGCATCAACATCCCACTTAATTAGCAAGATGGTTGTGACCAAACAATATAACAATTTGGAAACAGATGAAAGTTAGCAGAGAACGTACTGACAAAGAGAGTGCGGGAGAGAGAGAGAGTTCAATTCTGGTATACATGACTCCCCATTTTCATCCATAAAACCCAAAAATCGAATGGAAATTGGACTCTATAACTAGTTAACAAGATAGAGTGGCGGGCTAAGACATTGGCCTTCATAGAGTTTTTAAGGGGTCTTTCTTTCTTCTTTCCCTTTTTTTTTTTTTTTTTTGGGAATCAACATCTTTTGTGTGAAGATGGCTTCAGAGTTGAATTTGCTCAGACCCCATTACACATGTATTGGAGTATGAGAAAGGGAAACAGAGAGACTGGTGGGATACATTTGTTGAATAGGTTTTGCTAAGTATAGCACCCAGAAGATTTTGACACGTCCATGATTCTCTAGTTGGTAGCTGAATGTCATTACTCATTAATTCATTAATAAAACATGTTCCTATAATGGGTCACTTACAAAAATAAAAAATGATATGTTTGTAACGAGTACGTAGGTTACAATTTTTTTTTTTTTTTTTTTGAGAATATGAAACCTTTGTTAAAATAAAAGGAAATTACTTAGTACGGGAATGACCGGTGGTGAATATAAACTCCCCACTCTCCTCCCTAAACCTAAACAAGTTACGGGTCCGTCATCATAAATGACCTCTATGAGCCGAATAGCCCATCCCCTAACCACCTATACTGCCCAACTTGGGCTACCGAGACTCCCGAGAAATTCGATACCCCCTCATAAACAACTGCAAGAAAAATCAACGTCTCTTCCACACAGTGTCCCAAAGATACCAGACCACGTGCAAGGATTGGTCGTCAGCCCATTGACCATAAGATAAAACCGAAAACAAACCAATTCGTCCACAAGAAAGACACCATAGCCATGACACATCAATTTGACCCAACCTTAATTCCAAAAAGTAGGGACATGCTAAAGACCAGAAAGACCTAACCAAAATCCTAATAAAAAACCTAACCAAAAAAATTACTCTAAATAAAAACATAAAACAGCCCCACCAACCGTCTTCCTTCTCCTCAGGTGGCCCGCATGCAATCCACCACCATAACACTGTCCTGTCGAACTCGCAACGCCGGAAAGACGCAGTCCACACAAGCAAGCCACGCCGACCTCAACTGTTGTCGGCTAAATCCAGACTTAAACCCAGATCCTGACGAGTCCACACCGAGATCCAGTAAGCAACTTGCCTTGCCTTGCCGCCCGGCCTTGTCCGTCAGCTTGATAGCTCGACACCACCCTTGCACTCTCGCCTACGACCCATCTTAGAGAGATAGCCAGCGCCATACAATCCATGGCATACCGCCGCCACGATCTGGCCTCAGGCCACCTGCTCCAAGCCTGCATCGAACACCAGCCACCCATCGTGCACGCCTGTGCTGCCTCCCTAGAAGAAAGAAACGTCCTACATGACCCGGAAGGACGAAGCAGAAGCCAGATACGGAGCCCCGAGCCCCCACGATCCCGTCCGGCAACACCCACCACTTGTCGATTAGGCCGGAACCCTCGGTCGATGCGGGGGCGCCGCCAGACAGGCAGCAAACTTTTCTTTGCAATTTCGAAACCCGAAAATTCTTCCATGTAATCTCGGAGCGTTTTTACCAGGAGTCGAGTCTTGTGTCAGGGTTACTACGTAGGTTACAAAATTAAAAGTATCATGTTTAGAGAATTTTCCTAAATAATCATATACTATTATTTAATTAATTAAGCCGCAATACGATTGCATGTTGTAAATGGTCAATAAAACATCTTATCAACGGTGTGAACCTAAACACACCTAAAAATACATATTATTGATAACACATGAACTTACGCGTGGTAAAAACTCCCTTGTTCTTAGAAAATCTCTTTATTTGCTTGTTTTATAAATACTGAAAATCAATATTGTCATTATAGTGTATGGCAACAAAGAGGAAGTAAATAAAAATGTAATAGAATTTGGGACGAACTAAGGTATTTGTCATTTCTGATGAGTAGTTTGACCAAAAACACTAGTGCTGAAACTGTATAATCAATGCTGAGAACTGATCAGTAGGAAAGTTGATATCCTAAGGTGGGAGGAATATCTCAATTTCTCTCATCTTTTCCCTTGTAGTTCCTTTCCAATTACCACACTAATGCATTTACCAAACATGAACACTTACTCATTTTGAAATCTTGTAATCCGTGAAGCAAAACAAGACGAGTTTCCTTGTAGCGAATTAAGATATTCTTTTCCTTTCTCCGACAGCTTGGATTTTTATCCCTAAGACTTGGAAGAAATACAAACATTCCCATTCGTTAAGAGAAACGATCCAAGCCTCGTCCTCTCCTTTGCTCCATTCCCACGTGAGCATTTCTCATCACCATGAACAACACAAGTGTGAAGTCTCTCAAACCATGTAATCTTCTGCGTACACTATATTGTCACGTATCGATACTCATCACTAGTTTGGTCCAGATAAGGAAGCATAATTACCACTGCAGCACTTGGACAAAGAAAAACGGCATACATTTTCAGAACAACTTGCGGTGCTCGATCCGAAGGCACTAGGTTTAAAAGGGTGGCCCAACCTGTCTGCGATGCGATGCCAGCGATGGTATCACATTACTACAGTGTAGCTTCTTCTGAGAGGTTGTTATTTGAAGGCGATGGATCACTATTTGAGTGTCGCCTTAAAATCCATGCAAGTAGAGCGAAGCTTCCTGGTCAAGTCATTGAAGATAAGGTACGTCCAGTGGCTTTCATGTTTGAGGAACTATTGGTTTGGTTCGATTCAGTTCGACTTGTCGTGGCGCGCCGGCATGTCGGTTTGACCCGAGCAAATGCTCGACATGGTGCACGTGATATGGAGCGTAGGGAGTGTGTGTTTGGCCCCCCTTGTACTAGTCTAATTGTGCATCTTGAATCCTTGATAGCTATATGTGGGCTCTAGTAGGTTGTTTATTTCGTGTTCCAAACCCCATGTTCAAACATGAATTTGAGATTTTTTTTTTTGAGCAAATGGGGTGTCAGTTAATTAAAAGTGATTAGTATGAGACATTACAACTGTGACTCAGCCGATAATTGAATTACGACATAAATGAGCTATGAATGAAAAATCTAAAGCAAAATCCTAGACTAATCAAATGTAATGTAATCTTGGAATTAAGATCCATGTAACAAGTTGTTTGGCTCCAAAACCAGTTGGTTGCAAATTATCTCTTTTGAGTGTGTGCTCAAGCGTGCCAGCACCGTGGGGTGCAGTCGTCGGGGAGTCCCTTGACCTGACTTCTTGAATCAAACGCTGTGGACGAGGAGAGCACCAACTTCGACACAAGGTTCTTTTCTGTGCCTTTCGGAAAAGGACTTCTTTGCCTTACGGGTAAGGACATTGGTTGTGATCTCTTCACGAAACCGAGTTGATACTCAACGTTATAGGTTGAGCAGAGCAATCACCGGAAAGTTGAGGAGAAAGCACAGGGTTTGCTAAAGCTTATCTTTAGCTTTGCTGGGTTGCGAGGGCGTTACCCTTGCTTCGCTGGTTTGCAAGTAGGTTGCAGGTAGGTTTGCTCCGGAGAGGCTTTGATAATCTGTTTCATTAGGTTGAGAGTTGTGTGTTTTCCGTCCTTGAAACCTGATATTTATACTAGGGTTCCGACAGTTCCTTGCTATCGAAGGATTATTGATTGCCGTTTCCTATTCAATCTCCGCTACTTGATTCCAATAAGGTCTAGTTTTCCTTATGGATTCTGAAATCGGCATAGCTATAACCCAAACCCAAGTAGACTTATTTTTGGGCCGCAGGTATCGGCCCGCTATGCTAAACCCACTAAAGGATCTTGCTAAAAATACTTTTGGGCTCAAACATTGCCCCCCAGGCCCCGAAATCGGGCCCGCGAAAATGTAACTGATGTCCGCTGATCAAAACGATATCAGTAATGAAGGTTGCGCCTGTTCGCTTCGCGAAATGTCTTTTAATCGTATCGTTTCCCTCACAAAAATTCTTAATTAAACTACAGCCACTTCAGACCTGTCACATCAGAAACTCTCAGTCCCTTAAATCCCGTAAAACCCTTCTCGCTTCATCATCCTCTTACAGCAAACCAGAAATGGCTCCCCCAAAGAAAATGATCATCGATCAAGAGGAGGAGATCAATGAGAAGGCCACCCACACTTGGGGAACCAGTATCGAGGCTCGCTGTCACATCCACACCACCATTCAAAGGCCGTTGTTACTGAGGCTTTCTGATAATCACGCCGACCTGGGCCTAGCACAGCGAGATTTCATCCAGGATGACTCTATCGCCCTTTACAGCCTGCCCATTCGACGACTCATTCCAGTCCTCTGAAGGACCCCCGAAGATTTCAGAAGTTGGGGCGCGCACCACCACCGAGCCAAAATAGGGTACTGGCCATCCAATATCAGTGTCGCGGAGCTTTCATGGTATCGCGAAACCCGAGCGCGAGATCTAGGTCGTTGGAACGCTGCAAGTATTACCCACACCATCGATCTATGTATTAATCTCCCGTGCAGTGGCAATCGCTCACCGCTTGCTGCCTTCCTCTGCTTCTGGAACACTGCCACCAACACCTTTGACTTTCGCTTTGGCCAAATGGGTATCACCTTGCTCGATATTCTCACTATCACTGGGTTACCCATTGATGAGGAGCCATATGTGCATGGTCAATTCGACTCTACCACCTTCACCTCGACCATGAATCAGACTGGTCGTAGCTCTCACAGCGCCTCTTACCCATGGTGGCTGGCCCACTACTGCAAAGAGCACAACACCACTGGAGGCATTGCTTTTCTAGAATACTGGCTCTGCCGATTCATTTTCTGTATTTCCTCCAACAAGCCCACTGGTCCTTGGACTTCATTGGCAAAAGCCCTCTACAACAGCCGCCGCGTCGGGCTAGGACAACTGGTGTTAGGTGCTCTCTACCGCACCCTATACCAAGCAATCATGCATCCATTCGAGACCAACATCTCAGGTCCCTTTTAGATCCTCGATTTTTGGATTCAGGTTTACTTTCCTTTCTTCCGTCACGAAGACATCCCACTGCTTCCACCGACCAACGCCCTTCTAGGTCAGTGGTTGTGCCGCGAGGTAAGGTACGCATCCCCACCATACTCCGACTATTTCTCTTATATGTATGTTCTGCATGAAATGCCATACTTTGATTTAGTGCTTGGACAAAGATTCCCATCTCCACTCGAAAATGGCTTCCTTCCTGGGGACAGCAATTACAGCGACCGCGCGCGCTATCTCCTGCTCAGACATCAGACTCGCTACTGAGGAACTCAGTTATGAGCTTTACGCGCCCAACCACTTTGCTCGCCAATTTGGTCTGGTCCAGCTAGTGCCTTTCCCTATCTACGACGCTTGGAACTACAACACTTCCTGGCATAGAATTGTCCCCCTAACCGGGCCTCCACCAGCACAAAGTACACTCGCACTGGTTGATCTTCCTGATTGGGTCAATTCCCTCGCCCCTGTTGATGGGAATACTGAAGACTATGAGCAATGGTGGTCAGAAGTCTCTGTTAATTGCTGGAGACAAAGAGACGGCGAACTCTTCGTGACTATCTTTGAGGGACTGAGATACCCCTATGACGCTAACGCCGAGTTACTTGCTCGTTTTCCTGAAGAGGAACCCCGCTCGTCACCACCTGGGCCAGCTCCACTACCCGCGTGAGCCCTGCGTCCTGCTCAAGCTGGAATCATGATTCGCGAGCCTATCCAAGAGGTAAGTTCCTTTAACTGCCAGTTCATTAACTCTTCCTGTACCCATTACCCTTGTTTCTATTTCCTTATCTCCAATTTTGCTGTTGCAGGGCAATCAAGCAACCGCGAGCACTCCGTCCACGAATCAAACCGTGAAGGGAAAGCAAAAAGCAATAGTAACTGAGCCTGAGGTCGAGGATTCTTCTTCTGATGAAGACCCAAAAACAGTAAGGAACTCCCTTTCACTTAGCGCTAGCGTATTTCCTTTTAAAGTCTAACTCGATTCTTCTTTCATCTTCCCAGATTGCAATTGCTCTGGCCCGCAAAAGCAGCCGCGCTGACCCTCGGACCGATCCGTGGGAAGGAGATGAACCAATCGCTGATCGTCTTGTAAAATATTCTTAAAGCAAGCGCTGAAATTCTTCTTTTTATATATACCCCAAGTCCAAACCTTATGACGCTCCTCATTTGCAAGTTCGTCGCAGATCCTCTAGCCAAACTAGGGAAGGGTCATCTACACCTCCACTTACCAGCACAAGTGATCCCTAATTGGCCCTGGTTCCAATACAGGTCTTGGATGATAGTGCGCCTGAAGTTAAAGAAAGAGAACTGCCACCAGATACTTCTCGTGAGCAAGTAGTGCTTGACTTGGTTCCAGACTCTGGCGAAGCTGCCCAAGAACCGATGCCTCTAGCGATTCTCCGCGAGCCTTCTACTGAAGAGGTACAATTTCTACCAAGTGATGTATTCTGATTCCTGCTTCTTTCTGTATTCTAACGTCTCTCTGTAGGGTCAAAATGTTGTTCCCCGTGAGGAAGCAGCTGTCACTGCCGAGGAAGAGATAATTGTTGACCACCCTGCTGAACCGGATGGCGATAACTTGGCTGATCAGGAAGTTACCCCCCGAGCACCTGAAGTAAAGGAGGAAGCAGAAAATCCTGAGCCAGCGCCAGAGTCGACTCCTGTCGCGGAGCCCTCTGAGGCTTCTGCTGATGTGGAACCAAGCCCGCCACCTGCGCTTTCCTCCCGATTAGAGAGACTAGCTCGCGTGCTTGAAGTTATCCCATCTGGGGTTGTTGATGATGCTAGAGAAGGCCTTCGTCGTCTTTTTGAACCTGATGTCGTGACGCCTGGCGCACCTACGAGGGTCCTGGAGTACCTCCGAGTTCTTCTCCATGAGCATGCTATCACTGAGGATCAATTCCCCGCTAAGTAGATGAACTATTGGAGGCACATCCCCAATGGCTGAATGAGAGGGCGGTTGCAAAAGCGCAAGCCAGACAGACCCAGGCAGATTATCAAACTCTCGCTCAGTGGATGAACCACTCGTACGATTTCTTAAGTGACCGCGCTGTCCTGATCAGAGATTTGAGGCTCGCGCAGAATCACCTCCGGTCTCAACTTCGGGAAATCCAGGTCCAACTAGATGTTGTGACTACTAGGTCGCTTTCGTTCATATGGCTTTCGGGCTCATAAGAGGAGTCAGTCTCGCTAACCCCTTATCTTCTATGTTCAGGTAAGAGAGATGAGATGACTGAGACGGGAAGAAAGGGAGTTGGAAAAGACGACATTAGATGAAAAAGGATACGCTCCTTCAGGGGATGGAGTAAGGGATAACATTCGATTAGGGCAAGCAAGTATGTATGGGATGTTATTTCTATAGAGTGATAAACGGAGGGGATCTTGCTTTCTAAAAGCCATAGTAAGGCTGCGCAGTCAGCCAGTAGATGATACCAGAGAGGGATTTTTCAAAACACGGATACGGGCTCTACCGCGATATGATATATCTCATTGAGAAAGCGCTATCAAAGCCGCTGTCCCAATAGCTTCGTTCAGGAGCGAACAACTACTAAATTTCTTTTTAAATGGAGGAGCGGAAGGGGCAAAGTCAACGACTGAGGCCAGAAGGTATGTGAAAGTAGAAGCCAGGGACAGAGAGGGCGGAGGAGAGGACTTTTTTTTTTTCATTTCACGCTGATAGGAATGGGGGGTATCTCCGTATATTCTATTTATCCTTTCTTATTGATCAATGGTGTGCCATGAGATGTTCGCCCGTAGGATCATTCATGGTGAAGATAAGATCCCACCAACGGAGAGATCGTCTCGAATGCTAGGAATGGAGGCACACCTAAATCTCACATCATCTTTTACACTTTCAGTGCCTTCGGTGCCTTTCATTTGTATTCAGTCTTATACAAGCGGGCATTTATCTCTCTCCAAATATGGTAGATGGTAGCACCCCACGCAATTTTCCTAACCAAAGAAGGAAAGCCTTTGCCTTTAAACTGATTAGCAGCCCACAAAAGCTCACTCTCCCAACACCCCGGGGACCTTGTGTTAAGGCAGCATTGGTTATAGACTGTGGCCCCTACTCCTTTAGCCACCAGGCAAGAAAAGAACAGGTGATCAATGGTTTCAATAGGGTCATTACACATCAAAGACTTAGCCTGAGGAATGATATCCCATTTTTTAAGTTTATACTGGCCATTCTTAATAGCAAGCCAAACAATGAAAGCATGTCTAGGAATAGCCATAGAGTGCCACACCAACTTATCCCAAAAAAACATTAGGCTGAACAGTTCTGAACGCATTCCAAGCAGAAGAGACCGAGAACACACCTCCAATCCCAGGAACCCAACTAACTGAGTCAGGAAGGTCAGGCCCGGGGAGCAAGGAGGGGGGCAAGTTGTTTGCCAGCTCATCAAGCTTCCAAGATCTAGCCGCCGGCCACTTCCACCTGTTATCTTCAATAATTGTGTTGACTTTGGCATAGATCGGAATCGCTGCATCATAAAAGATTCTACTACAATACTTCTGGACCGAAAGGATGCCTGTTGTCGAACCAAAGGAAAGTACCGCCCATGAGGAATCTTTGATAGAACAACCACTAGCCGCCTCCGAAACTTTATCCCAGGATCTGGCTCAGGCTCGCGAAGCAGCCCAACGAGCAGAACAAGCAGCTGCTGATGCCAACTTTCGCCTGGATCAACATCTCCTCCGCCTATCCTATGCAGGCCGAAATCTTTAGGCCTCTATCATTAGGCCCATTATCTTGTATGAAAAATATTACTATCATTATTTAATTAAATATACGGCCCACATTACTTGGCCCAAATATTTGTTCATATTCACGGGAAGTGTTTTAACTCCGCCTTTTATGCGTATTAACACCAATTGAAAAGATGGTCTTGGAATGGAGCGAAGCGATTATCTCCTTGAAGATTGCTCCGCTTTCCACATGTTGTCAGTCCCTTCATTTATGAGATCCTCTCATTCAATCTATTGATATTCCCATTGATGTCATTGAAAGTACCCCAACTGCCCGTCGAACAGTTGAGCCACTGAGGTTGGCTCTATAAATACCTGTACTTTGGAGAAGTGAAACAAACACAAACATGACTTTCCCAGAAATATCTTTACAAGCCTTGCTTCTCTTCCTTCTTTTCCTGAAATCTTCCCCACACGATTTCGCCCTTAGCCTCTAAACCTTAGGTTTTATAGCTTAATCTTATAGTCTAGGTAGGCTTTATATCCTAATCTCAGATCCAGTAGCATGTCTTTGGTCTCTAAGAACCCGGATGAGATTCACCGGTTTCTGTTAGACTGAAGAGCACGCGGCTCTCCTAATGTTGGATAGTATAATCTGGGGATTCACTCTCCTAAGATGTTCCAGCTTGGAGCAAAACGAAGAAGGGCGGAAGGCCACTTTGGGCCTATTGTTCTTCCACGGTCTACCTCTGGGATCTGATGAAATGACTTTTGTTTTTCCCCCGGAGGTAGATTAAGCAACTGGGTAGCGCTCTCCTGCAGACGCCATCTCCATCCCGGAGGATAACCATCTGGAAGGGTTGTGATGTATTATTTCCTTCCTTCTCCTTCCAGTACCAATGAATGCAGCGGTGACTCAGATCAGAGGTGGGTGAAGAGAGGAAAAGGAAGAATGATCACTTCTGTGCCCCCTTTTTTATGCAAGATCCAGAAGATCTAAAATCCCTATAGTTGTTTTAGCCACTTTTGGTTTTGTAACTGTAAATGTAATTATCGCGAAAATATTGTACTGCTTCTGGCCACAAAGCCACTTTATGTATACAATGAAATTTTTCTGATTTTGTTATTGTGGTAACAATTATAAGGCCACTGGAATAGGCCTTTACCTATATATATTCCAAACACATTTGTCAAGAAAATTTGATCAGAAAATTGGTAAAAGATTATTCAAAACAAGCAACACAAATCCAGTAGCCTCAATCAAGGCCTGGTTACATAGTATTGCCCCCCTAGTGTTCGTAGGTGGAGTGAATACAGAAGGATGAGGCCGCAGAAGAGGCCTACATGAAGTGAACCAAGGAACACTAGGCTTGCTCCCCTGTCCCAGAAACTGAAGAATCTGGGGGATCATCAAACTCCCAAACACTGGGATAATACTATTTGAGGAAGCGACCATTGATGGGATTGCGGTGGAGTTCACCATCCAAATCTTTGAGGTGGAAAGCCCTGCACTCCAAAATCCTGTGAATAACAAAAGGCCATTCCCAGTGCGGAGTCCACTTACAGCGACCGGTCAACTTTTCACCAAAAGGAAGCACTGCCTTCCAAACCATGTCACCCTCTTTGTAACTGCGGCCATGTGTCCTCTTATCATAAGCGCGAGCGATGCGCTGTTTTTCTTGTATCAAACAATCCAAAGCCTCTAAGCGTTTTTTCGCTCAAGTCCTCATGCTCTTGCCACATTGCCTAAATGTAATCTTCGCCGATCAAATGACGCTGATCCTGTACGCGCAGTGATCGAACATTGAGCTCCAAAGGAATGACTGCATCATGACCAAACATAAGAGCATATGGTGTTGTAGCATTAGGATTCCGTTTAGAGGCACATTAAGCCCAAAGTGTCTCGTACAATGTCTCGTGCCACTGGCGAGGGTTCTCCACAAGCATCTTTTTCAGTAAGGTAATGACGATCATGTTACTGACCTCCGCTTGTCCGTTGGATTGAGCGTAATATGGTGTACTATGGACAAATTGGATGCCCAAGTCATTGACTAGCTGTTCCACATCATCACCCATAAACGCTGCCCCCCTGTCTGAGACCAATACTTCTGGGATGCCAAACCTACATATAATATTTTGAAAAATAAATTAGCGAATGGTAGCCCCGGAAGCCTCTTTCAAAGGCACAGCTTCTACCCACTTAGTGAAAAAGTCTGTAGCGACGATGATGAACTTGTGCTAGAGTGTAGAGTGAGGATGAATCATTCCAATTAAGTCCAGAACCCAGCCTCGTGCAGGCCAAGGTTTGATAATAGGCTGCATGGAGATATTGGGAATATGCTGGATTGGTCCATGTGCCTAACAGTCCTGGCACCCCTTCGCGAAAGCGATACAGTCTTTCAAAATGCTAGGACAGTAATACCTATGTCGTCTGATGAGCCAACGTATTTTCGGACTTGCCTGATGAGCTCCGCACACACCGGTATGTGCTTCTCACATTAAGCACTTAGCTTCACGACCAAAGACATAGCTGAAGTCCATGTCGTCTTCGACGTCGGAGGAAATAATTCAAAGCCAGAAAATGGATCTTCCTATCTACTGTGGGGCCAGGCTGCTTGAGGTAATCAATCAAAGGAACACACCGATCCACATCGATAGGTTCTAAAACTACGACCGTCGGTTCATCTAGTGAGTCAGGGCGAGCGAGCCACGAAGGCAACATGTGTTTCTCTACTTTAAGGACTCATTCGCGAACGCCATATTTCAGTGTAACCCCTGTAGCCAATTGAGCTAGCTCATTAGCAGCAAAGTTAGGCTAGCGAGGAATATATTCTAAGTCCACATCCTCAAACTAGACTAAAAGCTCAAGCGCACGGTCTAGGTATGGTACGAGCAATGCACTGGAGCACTTATATGCGTCATGGAGTTGATTGATCACGAGTAAAGAATTACCGCGTAGTTGAACGTCTCACACTCCTAGTTCTAGTAGAAACTCCAGGCCTATAATTAGGGCCTCGTATTCTGCTTGGCACTGGAATTCTAACTAGAAGGAATAGGAAAAATGACCGCATGCTGGATTTTCCAGGACAACTCCTGCCCCTGCTCGTGTATCCGTTCTGGATCCATCAAAATACAATACCCAGGGCTGGAGAGAGATCATTGCTTGATATAAATGGGTGAATTCTAGTAAGCATGCCAAATTCGGGTGATCCACTGTTGTAACAGCAACTTCTAAATCCCTCACCACCAGAACGTCAAGCATAGGATGATGCGCTAAAAAGTCCGCGATGGCTTGACCCTTCACTGCTTTTTGTGGAACATACTGGAGCGAAAATTCTGACAAGGCTAACACCCACTTGCCAATACGACCCCTCAGAATAGGTCGCGATAGCATATACTTAACCAAGTTGGTTTGAGCGATGATGCAAGTCATGAAAGATAACATATAATGCCTCAACTTGCATGCGGAGAAGTATAGCATAAGACACAACTTTTCCGTTAGAGTATACCTTGTTTCACAATCTGTGAGTGTCCTACTGAGGTAGAATATGGCATGTTCGACTCATTCCTTATCATCCTGAGCAAGTAGGCTGCCAATAGAGGCTTCAGCTGCTGAAATATACAATTTTAATGGGAATCCGGCTCTAAGGGGAACAAGCACTGGCAGACTTGCCAAATAGGCCTTTATTTTGTCGAAAGCCTCCTGATGTTTGGGTTCCCATACAAACTCATTCTACCTCTGTAACCTCAACAACGGGGAGAAAGGCTGGATTTTCCTTGCAGAGTTAGAAATAAAATGTCGTAAGAAGTTGATCTTACCCAGTAGTCGCTGTAACTCCTTCTTTGTGCGCGGGGGAGAAGCGTTAATTACCGCGCTGGCCTTGTCTTCAGGAACTTCGATGCCCCTTTGATGGACAATAAATCCCAGAAAATCTCCGGCATGTACTCTAAAAACACACTTAGCGGGATTCATCTTGAGTTTATGTAGCCGCATGCGTTCAAAAACCTTTCTAAGATCCAAGATGTGGTCTCAACGCTTCTTTGACTTCACGACCACGTCATCGATATAAACCTCCAAATCTTCCCAAGAATGTTGTGAAAGATCAGGTTCATAGCGCGTTGATAGGTCGCTCCCGTGTTCTTCAGTCTAAAAGGCATAACCACGTACTCGAAAACACCTGCGAACCCAGGGCAACGAAACGCGGTCTTATGTCTGTCTTCCTCTGCAACTGAAATCTGGTGATACCCTGCAGTGCCATCTATGAAGGATAATAATTCATGCCTTACTACTGCGTCTACCAACATATCCATGACTGGCATGGGGTAGACGTCTTTAGGTGTAGCTGAATTAAGGTCCCTATAATCCACACAGACCCTCATTTTGCCATTCTTTTTTGCGTAGAGGCACTATAGTGGATAGACACTGATTGTACTTGGCCAATCTTATAATGCCTGACTTATGCATCTTTTCAACCTCCTCTTTGACCAGGACTTGGGTCTCAGAGTTCATTCTTCGCGGCTCTTGCTTCACATGCCTCTTGTCAGGGAGTGTTGGCAGCTGGTGGCACACCAAGTCCGGTGACAGGCCTAGCATGTCTTCATATTTCTCAGCGAAGCAGTCTTTGAATTCTTGTAATAGGTCAATGAGACTCTGTTTCTCGCTAGGCTCCAAATACGAGCTGATAGCCACTTCCATAGGCTCAGCAGCAGTTCTAAGGTTAGGGTCCCTAACCTTGGGAGGTGTGTCATCCAATGCTGCTGGTGCCAGCAGGATTTCTTCTTCTTCCGCTTCTTGGTCAGAGAACTCTTCGTTGACAATTTCTAGAGTCGCAATTCTATCATAGACCTCCTTCTCCACCAAGTACGAGGATAGTCGTTAGTACAAAGAGTAGACGGTCTCAATCCCTTCTCGTGGAAGGTCGTAATCCATCAATTAATTATGGGGTTGGGCACAGCATGGCCAGGCCTTCCCAGGTCTTCCTTTGCGAGCGCGAGCCCCCACTGTGCTAATTCTTAGGCCGTCACCCCTGTGGGGTGGCCCTTCTGATCGATGCCACTAACCTGCAATGGAGTGATTAGCTCCAAGTAGTACCTAGCGTCTACGTAATTCGCAGAAACAGGGAATGGGTGAGGATCTGCCTTGATCACCTCAGCCTGGTCAGTGACCCTGTTCCACATCATCAGATCCTGATGGATAGTTGATGGAACACAATAACTCTGATGAATCCAGTCGTGGCCTAGAATGGCGCTATAGGCAGCGTAGCAATCTGTGACGAAGAACGCATGTATTCTCTATAAGGGACCAACTTTGATTTGCAGGAATAGTAGGCCCAACGACTTCGTTACTGTCCCAGCGAAATTCTTAAGCGTTAGGGACGTAGATTGGATCTTTTCTTTCTTGATTCCAAGTAACTGCATGGTCCTAGTAGTGATGACGTTGACTGCGGCTCCGGTATCCACCATGATCTTGCTAACCTTGGTACCGTCGATCTCCGCTGTAATATACAAAGGTCGCATGTGTTGGACCATAGCAGGTGTGGGTTTTGTAAAGCTCATGAAGAAACCCCTGCCGTCAACGTCGTTGGTATCCGACGGTGTTGCCTCTTCGACCGATGTAGTCACTGTTGAGGTAATCTGCAAAGGCTGTTCAATATCTTCCTCAGGTTCTACGCATTCCTGTGCAGCGATTGGCAGCGCATATCTCGCGGGTAACACGTAAACCATGTTATAAGAGGTGTCAATGATATCTGTCTCGTCCATAGCCTTCTCAATGTCTAGTTCGGGCTCATCCATCGGTATGTCAGTGTTGAACTGTTTAACCAGCCGATCGACCAAAGATTCCTGTATAAGGCCTTTTGCTTCACCCTGTTTGTGTTTCTACACCTTTTCCAACTGCTTTGGAGGCTCTGAACTCTGCTCTGCTGTTGAACTTTCCTTTAGGGGTGTCATCGCTGTGCTCTGGACCTTTTTAAGTCTCCATTGTAAAGCTTCTGCAGTGTTGCCCTTGCCCCCCAGTCTCCCAAAGACTGAGGGTTTGGCTTCTGGTTCTTCGCGGAACAACCTGCGTCTAACATGTTATCGCCTAGTTGGCTAGTTTTCTTGCCTAACTGGCGGAGGTGTCCTGTCTTTTGTAATCCTACAGAAAACACTAGGCTTAGTGGCCCTTGACTCCCATCATGCTTGCTTTTGGAAACTGCGGGGAGCCACCAATGGCTTAGTAGCCAGTGCCTCCATCTCCTTCAGGTATTGTTCAGGAGATTTGACCAGTTGCGAGGGTTTAATCAGGCCCTGACCCAGAGCCTCTAATGTTCGCTTGGCCTCTCCAAACCTGCGCTACAGCTTCCTTTTCTTAGAAGGGTTGATTTCCACAGCTTTCCCTTTCTCTCTTGTGTACCACTTGCCTTCTTTAATAGTGGAGGTTGAAGCAGGTAGGATGTAAGGTTTTGTTAAGACATCTCTGTTCCTCCCATCCTGTCTCTGTTCGGCCCTCTCAACTTTTTAAACAAGTTTGAATCTTTTGGGGATGGTGGTGATTCCTCTCTACCCCTCGCTTTGGGGCTAGAAGGTTGATAATTTCCCGATGGTGAAGCCCACTTGATTGGTGGGAAAGAGCCAAAGTGAAAAGTCTGCTCGACTTCTTCGTGTGACATTGGGATGCCATATTCTTCCTTGCATCGCGAACAAAGGATCACTGGTGAGGCCTCGCTTGTAGGTCTAGCCTTCTTCTTTCCTGGGATCCCGTCCCCGTTTTCTTCTATTCCACTAGTGGTCAGGTCCAAGGTTGGTTTCCTCTGGTTCTGTTTGGTCCAGTTGACCTCATCCATGTTGACCCCTTTATCAAGAAAAGGGTTCAGGTCTACTAGCGCTGCCGCGGTCGCCGGAGCTTCCACCTGCAGACTACCATTATTAAGCCACACCTGAATCTGATCCTTCAGTTTGACACAATCAGCTGTGTTATGATTCCACAGGTTGTGGAATTTGCAATACTTTTTTCCTTTTAGCTGATCTGGTCGAGGGAAAGGGCCGAAGTCTATCTTCACCATCTTCGCGGCGATCATCTCGTCTAAAATCTCATGTGTCTTGTTGGCATCATATGTATACGTCGCAAACTCAGGTTTAGTGAAGGCTACACACTTGAGCTTGACAGGTTCCTTGGGTATTTTCAATTGCTTTAAAGCAGAGTTCTTTCTTCGTGTCAGCTCAAAGGCAGAGACATCATTCTCTTCTTCATCCTCCTCGAACTGGACAATTTCTTCGCCAGGATGGTGGTAATAAGGATCATAAGTAGCTGGTTGATAGCTCAACGTTGCCACTGTGCTGTGTTTTCCTGGCATGTAAGTGCATTTGAATGAATTATTTCTAGCATCAGTCTCCCTAAGAAGATGTTCAAAGCTGCCGACCTCCATAATAAGCTCTCCCATGGATTGAATCATGCTGCCATGTTACTTCTTTCACTGACGGGGCTCCAAACCCTTGATTGCCAACTTAATCATTTCTTTCTCAGGCAATACCATGTTTAGTTTGGCCTTCTGAATTTGGAAACATTGAAGGTATGCCACGACGAACTCAGTGGGTTGCTGAGACATCTGAGTGAGAGAAGCCAAATCAATTTCTGGTTCTGTGGTCCCAAAAGTTTCTCGGAAGAGCTTCTCCATCGTCGGCCAATCAGCCACTGATCCTGGTCGAAGTTTCGAAAACCATCTGAAAGCAGCTCCTGAGAGGGAGGCGCCAAAGATCTTGCACTTGAGGATTTCATCATTCTGATACTGGCTGCATTGCACTCTGAACTTGGCCAGATGAGTTACCGTATTCTCGGTGTCTTCCCCTGAAAAAGTATAAAAGATTATATTTTTATAGCCTCTGGGAAAAGGAGCGAGCATTATATGCGGGGAGAAGGGTCCCTCATAGATTCTATCCATCTAGGCCCTAGGGTTGGACATCCTGATCATCTCCTCAACCTCATCGCGTCTCACAAAATTTGGACCGGGAGAGGGAGGAGGAGTTGCCACAGTCTGGTATGTTGTCTGTTGTGGTATGGCCTGGCTAGCTGTCATCGTCCCCTCACCCAGCCGGACGATTCTGGAAGCAGGTTATTAGAGAGTTATCGCTGGTGGGGATGCATCCTTCACCAGAGCCGTTATCTTGATTGGGTTTCCTGTTTGGTCAATGCCGTTATAATTATCTGGGAGTTCATGGTAAACATTCTCCGCCCCATCGCTGTCGTATTGAGTGAATCGAACAGGGTCGGTAGGAGTGCCTTCACTAGTCTTCAGGATCTTACTCTTCTGCGAGGCTTGAGGAGTAGCTTTTGTTCCACCAATCGCCAAAGCTTTTTCCTTGCTTTTAGCTGATGCAGTAACGGCTGGTGTAGATGGTGTAGCCGTGCTACTACTAGCCTTCTCTCAAGCATTCGGTGGTATATACTTGCCAGACCCAGAGGGTTGGCCAAGTGAACCAAGGATGACATTAGGATCTCCTAAAGCTTTGTTCAAAACCTCTTTAGCCTGGTTCAACTCAGCTCTCTGCATGGCAACCTTTGTTGCAAGGTTAGAACCGTCTTTGCACATGGCCGCAGTGTCTTTGCTCTCGGTGCTAACAGTGTTAACAACACTCAGAATTTCATCATACTACGCACAAGTGGTGTCAACAATTTTGTCAGCATGCGTTTGGGCTTCTTTAGCAAGGCGACATGCATGTTCTTTGGCCTCCTAGATGTTCCGTTCCATTCGCTGATCATATTCGCGCGTCTGGTGCTCCGATCTTGCAATAGAAGTGGCCAGATGCTTTCCAAAATTCTCGTTGTTGAGAATAAGGATACAGATACGTTCGTCCAGGCTAGCATCCTTAGAGATGATGATGGGTTCAAATTCAGCTTCAAGGGTCTCTTCGTCCGTTGTGGCTACGGAGGACAATGCCTCTGCAGTAGGAGATTTCTCGCCCTCAGTGGCGGATAACTGATTTGTCTCAAGTACAGTTGACATGTCTGATGATGGTGAGTCGAGAACTTTTCTGTCACTTGTTCTTCAGAAAGACCACGACAGTCCGCTCAAGAATGCAGTCTATAACTGGAGGTCTTATGTTTTGGGCAGTTAGCGTAAACCTTTTAGTAAGGGTTCTTGCTTGACTTTCCAATTATTACGTTCACGAAGACACGTTATGCAAAGGCCCCACTGGGCGTGCCAAAATGTTTGGCTCCAAATCCAGTTGGTTGCAAACTGTCTCTTTTAAGCGTGTGTGCAGGCGTGCCAGCACCGTGGGGTGCAGTCGTCGAGGAGTCCCTTAACCTGACTTCTTGAATCAAACGCTATGGACGAGGATAGCACCAACCTCGACACAAGGTTCTTTTCTGTGCCTTTCAGAAAAGGACATCTTTGCCTTATGGGTATGGACTTTGGTTGTGATCTCTGCGCGAAACCGAGTCGATACTCAACGTTGTAGGTTGAGCAGAGCAATCACCGGAAAGTTGAGGAGAAAGCACAGGGTTTGCTAAAGCGTATCTTTAGCTTTGCTGGGTTACGAGGGCGTTACCCTTGCTTCGCTGGTTTGTAAATAGGTTGCATGTAGGTTTGTTCCGGAGAGGCTTTGATAATCTGTTTGATTAGGTTGAGAATTGTGTGTTTTCCGTCCTTGAAACCTGATATTTATACTAGGGTTTCGACCGTTCCTTGCTATCGAAGGATTATTGATTGCCGTTTCTTATTCAATCTCCGCTACTTGATTCCAATAAGGTCTTGTTTTCCTTATGGATTCTGGAATGGACGAAGCTATAACCCAAACCCAAGTAGACTTATTTTTGGGCTGCAGGTATCGGCCCGCAATGCTAAACCCACTAAAAGATCTTGCCAAAAATACTTTTGGGCTCAAACACAAGTAACCTTGATACTATCAGAGAAGTCTCCGAGCAGTCAAGAAGCTTCTCAAATATTATTCATAAACCAGAGGGCTCGATAAAAAAATAAAAATGCTAGCTTTAAAACCTAAACAAATCTAGATTATAAAAACCTAAAAACAGACTGAGCCCAACAAAGCAAGCTCAGCCCCAGCCCAGCAACATGGAGGCTCAATATGAGGCCAAGCACACCAACCACATACCACGATCCCTACCAAACCTGCCTGAATGCTCGCCGTCGTCAACCATCGCCACTTGGACCCACCGCATCGATCCAGATCAAAAGGGAAGGAAGAACCATCACCCTCCGTTAGCCAGCCAAATCGAAAACCAACGACCGCAGGACCATGAGAGACTGCCGAAAACCTAACCGCGTCCGACAATCGCCCCCTCCACCGCTCGACCCCAACGTGCACAACCTCACCCACCATCTCATGAACCGCAATATGCACCAAATCGAACCTTATCCAGGGGCGCTTATTTGTCCTCACACTTATATATCTCCCACTCTGAAAGGGGAGCAGATCAACATGGAGACCAAGGAGACCTGTCCAACAACGACATCAAGGCGATGCGCCGTCAGATGGAGAGGAAAAAAAAAAGAGATGACGGCTGTTCCTCGGGATAGAACGAGAGAACAATTAAATTTTTACATCTCTTTAACCCACAACTATAGATTGTACATGAATTTGATATTTGGTTGGGAGTAAGTTCCTACCATATTTTATGAAAATTTTGATAGTTTTGTCGGTATGGTAGCCGAGTGGTATTCTCAAATTGTAACTTGCTAAAAAAGATGACTCATTTACTCAAAACTTAGACGTTTTTAAGAACATCTGTAAGAAAAATTGTGAGGTATTGCATGTTGCAAAAAATTATAGATGTACATATTTTGAGGCTTTATGTCGGATACAACGATTTTAGGAAGTTTTATTTTGTCTATTAATAGATAAAGGTTAAAGATCGAAAATATACGAATTAATCATCAGCAAAAATGGATTCTTTTTATTTTGTTTTCTTCTGGGAGGCTTCTTTATTGAACCAATCATCCGCAAATGCATATCCCTTTTATTTTTTTTATGAGAGAATTTTACCAACAAATTAGTCATTACAAAGGTAGGTTTTTTATGTTTAATTATATAGCCGATCACTTCTCCATCAGCAAAAGATGTAATATGTTTTTATTTTATTTTCTTCTGGGAGGCTTCTTCATTGAACCAATCGTCAGCAAATGCACGTCTCTTTTAACTTTCTTATGAGAGAATTTTACCAACAAATTAGTCGTTACAAAGTTATGTTTATTATGTTTATTAGCCGATCACTTCTTCATCAGCAAAAGATGTAATATGTTTTTATTTTATTTTTATGGAAATCTTTTGCCGATGAATCAGTTATCAGAAAACATGTCTCTTTTTATTTTATTTTATTTTATTTTTTGAAAAAGATTTTTGTCGACAAGTCATTTGAACGTGAGTCAAATAGATAGTTGCACATTTAGTTCATATAGATGACTGTGCCAATTTAAGAGTTTTCTTTGAGGGATTTTCTTCACCACATACTACAAGTTTCCATCACCTAGAGTTGGCTACAAGAGCTTCATTATTGCTAATTTGAAACCGTAGGATATGCATGTTCTCTTCCCAATCTAGCTACCCGACTATATATTCTACAAATTCTTCAACTACGTACTCCAAACTATTAAGTTGAATTATCACTCAGTTCGTTAAGAGAACACTGCCCTAATTGTTGATTAATCATCGAGCTTTCGGAGTTTTCTCAGAACAATTTTCTTTGATATCATTTATCGGAGATTTCACACCGATATTGTCCTAAATATAAGGCTCTGGTTTAGCAGACCATTGCAGCTGTTGTTGTGTTTATGCTTCTGATGAATGAAACACCTAACGATTATAATACTTTGATGATGCAAGAACTACATTGACAACTTGACGTTTATATCTTGACATGATGAATAAAGAAATTGATAACATGACATGATGATAACTAATAGATATAATAAAGATTATCTATAGGAGTACCGAACTGAGGCAATACGTGTGGCATTCTTTCGGTGATCAAATGGCGTTATAATTATAGTTCCCTAATCCCTAATCTATCTGTCTCTAATAATTAGATATTCATCACTACTAATTTTGACTTTGACGTTATTGGGCAAAAGCTTCCATGAGTCATTACAACCGAAAACCGGCCAATTAACTTATCAATACTTAGATGTCTAATATTCAACTAATATAGAATTAGTGGCTTCATGCGATGTAAAATATGATTTTTAAAATGTTTGAATGAAGTTTAAAAGAGGACCAGAGTTGATGAAGTAAAGAAATCGTAAAGAGTTAGAGAAGAGGTGGTGGATGAATTGCTTTAAACAAAACTAAACTAAACAAATCGACAAGATAAGCAAAGCAAGCTAACGTATAAACTTCTTCGATCATCTCGCTCTGAGAAACAGAAACTTTTTGAAACAACGAACTATATTTGGTGCATGAATGCAGGTAGGTATGAGCATGCTATGATGATTATATTTTTAAGAGCTAATCATTCTCGGGATCAAGTACTAATTAGATGAAAGGAACATGTATGCAGGTAGGTATGAGCATGCATGCAGGTTCAAATGTCAGAGAGAGAGACAGGGATGACCCCTCTATTAGTAAGAGTGGATGAGAGGTCCCTATCCAGAGGGTTTGGCAAAGCAAAGAGACGACAACCATTACCAAGTAGCTATATGTAAGTATAAGCTTTTGTCATATAGCTATCACAGGAGGGACTGTCCCATAGGGCCAACCAGGGGCCAACATTTGTCAACCACCACCACACATAATGTTCTCTCCTCACCTCACACTTCTCCGGTATCTCCTTCTCCACTCTCCTCAATATCTCTATTTAAGTCCTTGGTCCTCATAACCTCCCAACAAATCCATTTTCCTCAGCTTGTTTAAGTTCACCAGCTACCTTTCAAAAATCAGTAGAATCCAGTTGGTGTTGTATACTCTTTGGTTTGATTCAATGGCTACCGCCGGCAACGAAATCCCAACGAGGAGGAGCACAAGTAGAAGAAGCACTAGTACTTTGAAGGTTGGGTCATTGGGAAGGTGTTTGAAAGAGCAGAGGGGAAGGCTTTACATCATGTGGAGATGCACTGTCATGCTTCTGTGTTGGCATGACTGAACGCTCGGTCCATCGCTTCGATTACAGTTCTTTTTTAGTGGGTGAAGTGTTGGGAATCAGTTATAGGCTTACTGATACTATAGGAAGATGTATAGTAATTAGGAAACAAGCTTGATGAAGCTTAGCTAGCTAGCAAGCTCGAAATCAATGTCTATTTTGACTCTGTAAATAGGTTTGTACCATTTGATATGAAAAACTGTAGCTCTTTTGGTTTATATATGTTCCCAGAATAATGTTATGCCAATTTCCAGAGTTTCTTTCCAAATAAACCATGGTCAAATACAAAAGTGTTTTCCAAACTCTGCTATCGGGCTGGTTAGAGGTATGCAAAAACGGTCAAATTGTATAAATATGATTTGGTTAAGGGTCTATAACTTTAAAAATTGAAATCCAGTTCACTGCTGAACCAAACTATTTATGAACTGCGTTAGTTTGATTTCTTTTCTACTTAAATCGTGAAAAAACCGAATCGACCGGGATGTTTGAAATATAATAAAAAAAAATTACAATATATATATAGTCATTCTCTGCTAAGGAGGTCCTTAGATATTAATATCTAAGGATTTCCTTGATAGACCTACTTTTCAATCACACATCTACATCTCGACCGTTCAGTTTTTAGGTATATATGAATAGATCATCTCTACAAATTTTCAACAAAATTGATTATCATTAAGGCGTTCAAAATTGCAATCTACAATTATGAACACGAACGGTCCTGGTTAGACAGATTCGGTTCGTTCATTGATTTAATCTAGTTCGATACCTTACTGATCATCAATTTGGTTGAAAATTTGCAGAAGTGATTCATACATTAGGACCTAAAAACTGAACGGTCGAGATATAGATATGCGATCGAAAATAGGTCTATTAAAGAAATTCTTAGATATTAATATCTAAGAACCTCCTACTATTACACACACACACACACACACACAGAGAGATTATCTTATTAAAGGCCTCGTTTGGTTGTCGGAAAGAAAATTGGTTCCTTGGTCTTTTCCATGAGCATGAGAAAGTAAATTTCTCACTGACTTCCCTACTTATGTTTGGAAACGCCGGGAAACTAATCGGAAAATACATTTTACTTTCCTTTCCGATATTTGGTCTGTGCATGAATAGGAAAGTAGATAACATCAATTTTTCAATAATATCCTTATTCAAAACATAAACAATGCAAGATTAAAAAGCTTATTGGATAATTTGATAATAACAACCATTAAAATAATATTTAAAGTATGCAATCAATGTGCAATTAATGCAAGAAAAATAAGAGAGAAAATGAATCCCATGAGATGTGAGAAGATCCATTTTCCCCCCAATTTTCTCTTCATGCAGGAAAGTTGTTCATTTCCTTATGTATGCCAAACACGAGACCAAAGTGTAAGAACCAGAGAGTAATGGTGAAACATCTCGAAATAAATACAAAGTCTTTTCTAAAGATGAGTACCCCTAACAAAAGCCCCCAGTAACTCGGTTACAAAGAAAAGAGACGGCAGCATTTTACTCGGGGCTTCCATGCATTTTCATTGCTCATATATATATAGAATATAATCAAAATCTCCAAGTTTAAATTATTGCTTTCCAATCTATACTGTACAAAATAAATTCACTGCAGAAAGCTCACCATCTCTATAGGAGACGCTCTATAGCGAAAAATAACCCTACTAAAAACCAAGACAAAAAAGCATGAGGTGAAGATCTTCGTAACTTGAACCCCCGCCATATTCACAATATATTATATTGTGGGAGTTTACTACTCCAAGAGATCTTCGTCAAAGACATCCCACCCATCGTCCATAAGAGCTTGTTTATCGACCTTGACTGTTTTATCTTCTAGTCTGTATTTTGGTGAGAGACCGTCAACTGAAGCAACAGGACTTGCCCTCTCTATGGTCTTTGGTGACTCAGATGACCCAACTCGTTCTAGAAGCAAGTCGGATGCCACGCTTTTCAAGGATGAGCCTGAAGAAGCTAAGATGCAACTTGTCTGGCTAGATGAAACAGACTGGCTTAGAGGAACACGATCATCAAACTTCTCTTTCAGCAACTTGACATCCTGACAAATTACAGAGATTTCTCCTCTGCAATTATATGAGAATACAACATTACGTGGTTGATCTAAATGGTAAAACTTCAGAGAATACATAGTTTGTCTGCAATAAGGAAAAATTTTAAAAACACTTGGCAGTACAGCGAAACTAACTGGGAGGTTACTTCTAGAATTCAAGTAAAGGCAAAGGAATGTACAGATTCAAGACATGAACAGAACTTTTAACAACAGACTGAACCAAGAGCACAAGAGCAGTTTACTGCATCCTATTCAAGCATAAGGAGTGAATCGATATGTGCTATTTTGCTTAGGATGAACCACAGATAGGCAATCTGGCTTCCCATCATCTAATCAAAAGTTCAAGCTTATATATTAAATAAAACAAAGACGAAGAAACTTACTGTAGCATATCTACAATGTGGCCACGGTCCATCAGAAACTCCCGCAACTGCAGTCGAGAGAAATTAGAAGTATTAATATATGCTATTTTACATTAGAGTCTAGACCATGGCTACTGGAAAAGGTTTATTTACCTTGGAATTTTCCTCCGCTGCCTGTTGCAGTGTCTTCGACTCCTCAACCACTTTCTCCATGATGGCTTCTTGTTCAGCAAGAGCTTTCCGTGCAGATTCTTCCTTTTCTAGCTTTTCATCCTCGGCCATTTTTCTCAACTCTGCAACTCCAGCTAGTCGTGCTTCAAGTGTTTCACGCATCTGCATTTACATAACAGATAACGAAATAAGAAATTGGATAATTTCTGTAGTTTTTCCCATCAGTCAGAGATATATACTTCCTAATCTTTTCAACTCTTTACGAAATGTATAGCTTAGACCACAAGAAGTTTAAACTATAACAAAACCAAAAGGCTGGGAAGTTCTTATAACACTCAAAGTGAGCACTATTACTCTTTTCAGAGAACCACTATTTTGAATGTTATCGGCTTCAAAAAGTAAACAACTTGACAAATATGACATGAAGTTAACATAACACGTGGCACTCCAAAAAAAATAGCAACTAATTAGTAAAATTAATAACAATAAGCAGCAGGATGTAGAGGAGTCAAAACCTCGTCAAGGATTGCAAGTGATTTATCCCTTTCATCTGACAAATTGAGCAATCGACATTGAAGCTCTCTAACTTCAGTTGCTAAAATTGCCTTTTCCCCATAAACTTCACCAGCATGCTGCAAGAAAAAAGAGATCTATGCTCAGTCATGATGGCATGTTTATCAAACAATACTTTACATTCAGAATTTAATAATTAAGCAATAGACAACCATGTCATTTGCATCCTTCGCATGTGCCAACATCCGTTTTAGTTCCTCCACCTTGACCATAATATCCTGACCTCCCCTTGCGGCTTCCTCTGTGACACGATCCACAGCTCTCTCTTCCAGTTCCACTTCTCTCATCATGTTGATAACAGACTCCATGGCTGAAAACAATGTTTTCTGCACCATTATTCAACAATTAGGAGCTGTTTCATCAAGTGTAAAATGCAAAAACATGCTCTTTCTGATAATTGACTCCACATTGCTGGTGCTTCAATATAAGAATGTGCTAAACATTACGCTGAAGCTCCAAAATTTAAACAAAACAATTAACCAGTGCATCCATTTTGGTATAAAAATTAAACAAAGCAAAAAAAAAAAACAATGCAATGAAAAGGAAAAGCCCTAATAAGTACAGCAATAAAAAAAAAACAACTATTATTGAAAACAGAACATCATCATCATCATGTTGCATAGGGTCAAAGACCACATATCTAATCTATATTTCTTATGTGGGGTCAAGAATATTTAGAGCCTTACAACAACATAATAAACAGAGCCAATTACTTGTGACTAATGTGCTTTTAAAGCGAACAAAATGTAAATCCATTATTAGATTAGTACCTTGTTATGTTTAGCATCTTCAATGCTCTCTTCAAGAACATCAATATTGCATATGCTATTCGTGGTGGACTCCTTCATATCAGCCATATTACAAAAAGACTCGTCTTCCTTGGAAAGGACAGTTTCTGTTGCATGTGCTATAAAAGAAGGATCCAGCTGAACAATAGAACTTTCACCCTCCAACAGAGACAGATCATCAGTCTGAGAAAAATCAAAATCTTTCCATTCATAGGGCACATTGACCAAGCCGTCATGAAGCCCCTCTTTTTCATGTACTGAACTGGTTGCCATTCCAGATGAAGACTGCTGAAGCCCAGCTTCAACATTACCAGCTGCTGTTGTGTCAGTATAAAGCTGAGTATCACTCGGAAATGTTTCTACCCCTTCTGGCAATATGAAAGTGTCATCATCCTCATTAATCTTCTTTCCACGTCGCTCCAGTTCTTCACTTCCAGTGTTCACAAATTCTTGGTCATCATGCCCAGTTGCTTGATCTCCATCCGAAGAGGCAAGGAGATTCTGTGATGAATTTGTGTCATCTACCAGTGTAGAAACCTCATGGGAGGCACCACTTGTAAATTCTGTTTGATCAATGGTGTTGGCATTGTCAACATCAGTGGATCTTGCTGCTGGAAAAGACTCAACCTCTACTTCCTTAACTACCTGCTGGTGATTTAATTCTTTACTCTGCTCCTCAGGTTCAACTGCAATTTCAATTGGCAACTTGTTAGTATCAATGTTTGCTACTCCCTGATAGACCACATACTGCAAAATTTACCATTTAAAAGTAAAAAGGAAAAGAAGGGCAACATTCTAGTATCGTAAGTAATTACTGATAATAAAATGGCAGTAGGTTCTCAAGAGAAGCTATAGAATACCTGCAGTTGGTTGGCTGCTAGGAGTCTGAACCTTTGCAGGACTCTCAGGATGTTTGGTCAAGAAAGGGAGAACCTCATTCAGCACATCATTGACAGCTGCGTCAAGATCATTAGAATTTTCTATAGCAACAGCTTTCAGAACACGAAAATCAACCTGTGCGAAGAAATAATATGTAAATCAGAATCAAAACCAAATACAAACCAACTCCAAACATCCTAGGTACTACAGATTCCATCAACTAAAAGCCTCGACAGTAGTGGATAAAAACTACATAGAATCTTATGATCTTAGAAAAAAGAATCAGTGTAAATTCCATAACATCAAAATAGAAGTCTCAAAACCATGGGCATCCGCAGGACTCATACAAATGAATGGTGCAAACAAATTTAGGAAACTAACATGATAAAAAAATTATTTCTGCTCGTGAGGCATCAGAATAGGTGATACCAAACCCACCATTCTGTACATTAAATCCAATTCTCCAATCTCAAGTTAGTAGGTTCAAGTTTCACAAAACTAGAAAGGGAAAACAAGACAATTCCAACAAAACTACACGGAAACGATAAGACAATAACATCATAATTAGAGGTAAAAAAGCGTTACCTGGGGAAAAACCTCCTTCAAGGAGCTAAAAACCGCATTAAACCCCATATCCAACACACTAATCTGCAAAATTCAAACATAAATAGAATAAACACGTGTTCATAAATCGGATCATCATCGCAAACCCTAATTATTAGAACAAGAACAACACAAAAAGAGGTCATTATGCTCTCTTTGATCGAAATCAAACATACACATGGAGTTTCTTTCAAATTCATAACCGAATTACAAAATTCATCCAAACGTAAAACAACACCAGAAACGAAATTCAACAAAAATCATAAGCAATGAAAAATAGAAAGAAAAAAAAAAGACGAAATAATAGAATATAGGGTTCTTCCTAACGATTTGGAAACCAGAGTTTAAAAAGACGAAACAGCAATTGAAGAACCAGAGAAATTTGATGCCAAATTTTCCAGACGTTTCTGGCTTTCTTTCTCGGTGTACAAAGAGAAGGGAAATCAGAATTGAGATGAAGACGAACCTTTCAGGCGCAGAGGAAGAGAGAGAGAGCCTCAGTGGGAAAACTATAAAGGACGAAGAAGAAAAGGTTTTCGGTATTTGTAGTATTCGATTTTCGAGATAACAGACTTTAAGAAGAGGAGGCTTCGGCCCAGTTGACCTAACCCATGCAGCTAAGGAACATGGTATTCTCGATAATCTGGTTATTACGGGAGGGCAATATCGTCTATGTGTTAACGATGACTGTTGCTGCGATTTTATGGTGGGAGTTTGTTGCTTCATTTGGGATAAACGAGTCCTTTGTCCGTTGGATGACCGTTAGCCGACGTGGAACAAATTAATTGTGCCGTTAGATGGACGTTAGATGACGTGGAACGCGGAAATTATAAATATACTAAAGTTGAGTGTGTACCGTTCACTATTCATAACTGTTCACAAAGTGAAGTGACGGTTTTACCCCTAATTTTTAATTAAAATTACAATGAATTTTTTTGTTTTTCAGTTTTGCCATATTTTTTCAGTTTTTATGTTTTCATGCCAGAACAATTCTGTTTTATATTTATAAATTCCTACAAATTATAAAAAAAAAATTATTTGTTGTTAATCTATTATTAAAAATAAAACAAATTATACTCTAAATAAAGTCAATATTTTTTAGATTGCCCCTAATTTTTAACTAAAATTACAATCTTTTTTTTTTCTCCTTCAATTTTGCCATATCGTTTTAGTTTTTTTTTTTTTTATGGAAGAACAATTCTATTTTGTATTTGAAATTTTTATAAATTATGAAAAAAGTTTATTTATTGTTAATCTATTACTAACAATAAAATAAATTATACTCTAAGTAGCGTCGATATTTTTTAGATTACGAGTATTAATCTATTATATACAAATCTTAAAAAAAAAAAAAAAACTCACAACATCGCGTGGGTGAATGTACTAGTTTCCTCTCTATTACTTGGAAATTCCAATCCTTTTCCTCATCAACTTCTTTGTCCCTCACCAAAATCCATATTGGCGAGAAATTCTTAATCACAAAAGCTATATAATCCAGATTATTTCACCCTTGTTCATTCTTATTTTAAATTGATGAATAATTGTTTTTTTGTATTGAAATTGACGAATACTTGAGTAGAAGTCGGGAATAATCCCGGATTGTGGTGCAAGTTCACATACTTTTTGCCTGTCTTGTGTTTGTTTCTTTCTTCAAGTGCTGCAATATATTCCTTTTTTTCATTTGGTCGGATTGAAGACAATTAATGATTCATGATATTCCCAGCTTCTTTCAAGGGATAAAAGTTAAAAAGCACAACATTTCACCAATTCCGAAACTCATTTCCAAGACTCTCTGTGTAAGTAGATACTCTAATTCTATAGCTCTAGAATGGGAATAGATCAACAAAATTAAACCCAGAATTACATTCAGGAACTAGCATATACAAAACCCTAGCTTATAGTTTTACTTGTGACGATATACAACAAGGGCCCAAATGCCACTGCCCACAACCTCCGTGACATGAGAACTCAAAGGACAGAAGCAACGAGGGTAGCCTTCTATCCCAACTGGAACTACTGTTATCTTCTAACACCTAGAAGAGGCTCCCGTGAACTCCCTGAAAACCTCGTCGAATGTGCATCATCCTCCCCAGACTTCTTCGGGGTTTGTCCATGCTTATTTGTAGCTCCCTGAAATATAGCAAAGAAATAATTAGACAAACAGTGATTTACAACTTCAGTTTGTTTAATACTTCGCAACGAAGAGTGGCAAGTATATGATGACAACTTACTGCATGCTTTTGACTAATCAACTTCTGACTCGACTGAGCTCTGGACATGGATGAAGCAGCTGCAGCAGCAGCCACACGTATCCTACACAAATCAAACGTTCCAGATTAATCAAGCAAAATGACCATGAGGGAGATAGAGAACAGAACTAGAAGCTATTGATACCATCATACCTGTTATGTACATCAATATATACATCTGTCTCATCTACAATTTCTTCCTGTGTTGGAGAAGAGAACCAGAAAAATCAATCCAGAAACAATAAGGCAATAGAGAAAAAACACACAACTGAACCATGTAAAGCTTAATATATCCAAGTTAGAAGATTGGACTGGGTGATGTGAGCATCTAGTGGAAACATTTTGTGGGAGTGCTACAGGTACAAAGCCGACTACTAGGGAATCAATATATCAGTCAGAGATCCAAAAACAAAACTTATAAGCAGAGCTTACTTGCAGAAGTTCTTCAAAAACATCCTCCAGGGTTATGATTCCAATCACCTCCCCATCTTCAATATCGTCTGATAAATTTGAAATGCCATTTGTAGTAGCATCATTTTCTTGAACAGTTGGCACGTTTGTCAGAGACCTTGGACGATTATCGACATCAATGGCAACACATCCATTGGTTAGTCTGGCCTCCTCAAGTTTCTCTCTATCAGCAAAAAGTAGAGGAGCCTTGGCTTTTCCTTTGATCTTCACTACAGCAGCCAGGTGACTGCTTCCTTTTTGAAACTCATTAAGTATATCATACAAAGGCATATCGGCTGGAACCCTGGGATATCCATGCATATGATTTTAATGTTTTCCTAAAGAGAACAGATAAAAAAGAGAATAGGGAGAAAATGACAAACCTAGGCATTCTACGAATGGAAACTGCACTAACTGGAGTCTCTGTTTCTGCTCGTACTGTGAGGAGACTTTTCACCTATGTTCAGCACAACAAAATTATCAAATGAATCATCACTTAGAAACAGCTGTTACCGATAACAAGGATCATACTTCCTGCACACAAAAAAAGAACTTAAGATGGGTCATTAATTTTTAACCCACCAGTAAGAGGCCGATAATGTTTTTGGGATTTCCAGAATAGACAGGGACTCTACTATGACCACGTGCAAGAATTTTCCCAATTGCTTCCCTGCAGTAGAAAAAAAAATGTATATGTTAGTGTGTTTGGCCCTGATTAATAAGAAGACATGTGTGTGCTTATACCATTCTATATATAAGTCTTTTCCCCATATAGCAGAAGAGAAATACCCATCTCAATTGCCACCATATGATCATAACAAGTCCTCATTTTTTAACTTTCTACTACACTCAGCTCAATAAACATCATATATAGCAAAAAGTAAGAATCAAGAAATGTCCTTATTATTGGAAAGAAGAAAACTAGATCACTTCCAGCATAAATGAAAACCAAACAAGGCCAACGAAAGACATACCAGTCTAACTTTGAATTAACATCCAAGGAAAATGTTGATTCAATAGGTGTCATAGCCTCCTCAGCAGTCTGTAGATTCAGAGATGATTTATTATTATGAACACTTCACAGATTAAAGAGAAATGATCTCAATGCTTAAAATGGCATGAAGATAACTGAGACATGTAAGTAAAACTAAAGTACCTTGGAATTGAAATAGTTTCAAAGCAATATGAGCAACAAACAAAGTACACCAAGAATGCACTTGACCACGAAAGGAACCAAAACGTTGATACTATAAAACTAAGGACCATTGGCATGAACAACCCAACATAAATATGAAAGATGCAATTAAAGAATTTAATATTGGAAGATGCAATAAAGAATTTATCATCACTCAATTGTAGAACACTTGTTTGAAAGCATTAGGCACCTTTTCAGTTAAATCTAGCGCTCCACTGATGATCGTTGTCTCATCATGTGTTAGTTCACCTCCTTTTCCAGCCTAAAATGGACAGAAACAGCATGTCAAGGAAGAATAGGAAACCATAAGAACCAGCATAACTGTTGTGCCATTTTCAGCAGCCACTCACAAATCAGAAAGTCACATTCACCCCGAACAACTAGGTGTAAATTATTACAGAAACATTTTTCTTCAACAGAGAAATTAGAAATCATGATAAAAATGTGGGCAATTGCAAGTGGTTTAAAATTGCTTACCTCAAGGCCATGAATAGAGACGAGGGCTTTCAACTGTGCTCGCCTGAACAAATCATCCCCGTGTCCGAGTACAAGATCCAGAACCTGGAACCATGTATTCAAAAAGAAATAGTATTATAATCTGAAACCTAGAGCCTAGACGAATACACTCCTTACTCTGCTTTTAGTGATAAAGACACATAATTATGAGTGCATATACAAAAATCATCACCAAATATAGAATGAAAAAAGATCATTGCCTTGTAACAAGTCATTTGAGTATTGGTGCAATAACCGAAAAAATCAATTAATTAGCAGGAACTGAGGTAAACTAAATCTAGTGCAAGGCTGTAAACATTACCTTTCCAATTGGGTACGCGATTGGATAGCAGATGATCATCAGAATGCGAACAAGCCAAACGAAATTGGAACCAACAGACAGCCCATATCTTGAGCATATAGCTTGTGGAATAATCTAACCCACAATGTCAAGTCACAAGTCAATCGCAATCCCAATATATAAACAAAATGCCACACCAATTACATCTCAATGAGCTTATAATAAATCGATTAGGCAACATACCTCTCCGAAAATTAGGACAAATGTTACAGACAGCAAAACGGCAACAACAGGGTGAAAGATTTCATCAAGGTATAAAGGAAGGGCCTGAAAAAAAAAATCAAAATCTAATGTAGTTCATAAATTATCCACAGATGAACTTCATGAATGAAGAGTTGGTTGGGGAAACTAACCTCCATCGCACAGGCATTGCAGAGAAGCAAAGTGACCAAAAGCTGGTGCTGCCTTTTCACCACAGGTAGAATCGCAGCTGTGAAATGACGGATAACGATTCAATATCAATGATCAAGTTCAAATCAAGCTTAATTGAATCAGCTACCTTTACTTTGATTTATCTAACTTGAATCAAAACGCACCGGCTTGCTTTTTCTGATCGGAGGAACCGCTCCGCTGGAGAATCTCCAGGTCGACGAGATTGAGCGACATCAAACCGAGCGTAAGGCCGGACATGATTCCGGCGAACAAAACCAGCACGCAAGAGATTCCGGCGTAGAGGTACCACTCACCGGTCCCGAACGGAACGTCATCCGAGTCGAGCACTATGTCGCGAGCGCCGTTCCACGTCATCATGGCGGTCGAGCTAGACTAGACTGCTAGGGTTTTGGCGTGCGGTAGCGCCACCATCCACGGCGACTGAGAGCTCAGAGAGAGAGAGTGCGCGGTTTTTGACCTTCAGTTGTGGAGCGTGACGGGTTTTGTCCTAGTCCGGAAGGAGGAGACTTGCTGACGTAGCTAACGGTTTAGACGACACGAGCCGTTCAGAAATTTTGTATAAAAGACACGATGTCGTATTTATGCGAGTTGTGGGACTTTATTTTGTGCGGTGCAGATCTGTGAGACTAAAATATAAAAAGAGTAGATCTTAGGTACGGAAACATTTTGCCATTTTGGGTCATGCATACGAAGAGGAACAAATTTTTTTTTTTTTTTTCAGAAATCCTTTCCTTTGAGGAGAAAAAGAAAGGGTCTTTGACTCAAAGCACCAAAATAACAAAAAATTATCTCACTTACTCCAGCAACAGATTTTTGTTCTCACACACACAATTTAACACAAAATGACCATTTTACCCTCAACTCAATTAAATAACTACAACCACTGCCACTCAATATCAATCTCTCTCTGGTCTCGATCTCTCTCTCCCTCCTTCCCCACTTCCTACTGACCTCCGGCTCCGACGCACGAGCCAGGCCGTCTCCGGTTCTGACACTCGACCCACGTAGCCTACCTCTCTCTTCCAGACTCCGGTGTCGAGGACCAACCCGCCGGTGCTGCGCATCTCCTGCGTCGATCCACTCCCTGATCTTCAACTTGGCGCGACGTTGAGTTCTTGCCCAGATTCCGGTGTTAGATCCACTCCGCCGTCTCCTTGGCCTCACCGAGCGTTCGATCCACTCCGCTGCGCGTCACCAATGTTCGATCCACTCTGCCGTTGCTCCGGTGTCGTATCCTCTAGTGCTCGATGCAGGCCGGTGGCAGAGGAGAAAGGAGAAAGATGATTTGGCCAATTTCGCAGCTCCGGTGCCCAAATCAGGACGTGGAGTGGAGGAGGAGGGCCTCTAGGATGCTGACCCGTCGTGGCAGAAGTTGCCGCACCGGAGGATTAGAGGTCACTAGTTTCTGGGTGCCCAGATTAGTTTCTGGGTGCACAAATCAGTTTCTGGTTTATTTGTTTTTTTTTTGGTAAAATAGAAAGAAAGAACAAAGAAAAAAAGGTTTTATTAGGGGTCAATAGACGTCTATTAGGGGCAATAGATGCTTTAGATTGATGTAATCTCTTGTTTTTTTTCTTTAATCAAAGTTTTATTTCTGTAATTTTAAGAAGATTAGTTCGCATTTCGGTAATTGAAAAGTCTATTGGGGGGCAATAGTCGTCTAGTGAGGGGCAATACACGGCTAATAGTCGTCTATTGGAGGGCAATACATGATTGATAGTCATCTATTGAGGGGCAATAGATGTCTATTGTCCTTGTATTAGGAGGCAATAGATGTCTATTGCGGGAAAAAAAACATTTCCGGTGAGATTTTCAGCAAATTCTGGTGGACAGCGGCATGTGATCGGAATCCGGCGAAAGTTGGCATGAATCTGGCGGCCGGTGATCGGCTCCGACGAAGTCTCCTATGGTTTCTCTCTCTTCCATTTTCTCTATCTCTCTCTAAGTAACAAATGGATGAGGGTAAAATGGTATTAAAAAAATTAAAAACAAAAAAAAAATTAATGGAGTATTAGGGAAGACCTCCTTAGAGTGTTTTGGGTAAGAGAGAATTAAAAAAACTTAATGGGGTAAGTGAGAAAAAAATCCTTTAAAATGGCGTAAATGGACAAAAACCCAAAAAGAAAGGGTAACTACAAAGATAAGCGTGTAAGACAGTCATAGACTCATAATTAAGAGGATCTATTTTAAGAGTCGAGAGGGCTGAAGTGGAAAGCTTTTTGACCCAACAAACAGAGAGGAAAGATTGTGGCCAACCTAAGTGATAGTGTTTGCAATAAAATTAGTTTCGCGGAAGACATAATTAAAAGAAATATCTTCGAAGCTTTTAGCCAAAACTTAAGGAGCCAAGCGACCTAACAAGCATTGTTGATGCCATTGATAATAAGCTTAGAGTTCCATTCCACATGAACTGGACTAAAATTGAATTGGAGAGCAAGCTGAAGACCATCCTTGAGGGCGCTACACTTAGCAATAATGACAGTGGTGATGTCGAGATTACGAGCACCAACAAGGACATTAGTATCTCTTATGAAAAAACCTGCAACAACTTTTCGGTTATTAGTGATTGAGCCATAGAAATTGAGCTTCATAAAATGCTATGGAGGATAATTCTATCTAATGACACTTGAAGGAGTTTGGTGATTCTTGAGGGGAGTATGATTGTGCTCCCTGTACCTTGAAAATGAAATCGTTTTGAGCTTCCCAAATTTGCCAACAGATTGTAATGCAGTCCTCTATAGTTGAGGAGGTTTCCTAAGAGAACATGGAAAGTATGATGATTTTGGGGATCCAACAAGGGTAGGAAGATTATTATTTATTTTTTTTTTTTATGGAAATCACACCGTTCTTCAAAGGCTTCTTAGGCCCAGAGACAAATCCGTGTATCATGTCAGAACGTTTCCTCTCTCCTAACCATCAAGAATAGATAAGATTTAATTCCAATAAACGTCGGCGGAATACAGAAGATGGCTAGTTAGACTCCAAACATTAACAACAAAGGGACATGAATAGAAGAGATGGTTTAAGTCCTCCAAACCTGAACCACACATAGAAGAATCCATATTTATAGAATAACGAGCTAATCGAACTCTAATTTTTATTCTACCCCTTTCTAAAAGCCAAGCAAAGTACCACTGCCACCTCTTGAATTGTTTTCAAGACAAATAATTCAACTAAAATATTGCTCGTCTAGATACGCAATTAAAACTATCCTCAACAACATAACTTAGGCTGCGTTTGGGGGGGCTTTTTTGCTCCCTCGCTTATAAGCAGAAGAGGTAGAGCTGTTTGGTAACTCAGCTTATCCTCAGCTTTTTTCAAAAGCTGCTGCGGCTTTTACCAAAAAGGGGAAGCAGGCTCCCCCCCGCTTTCAGAAGCCAGAAGCTGCTTTGAGTACTGTGGCGCTGGTTACTGTATATTAATGAAGTTTTGCTAATACCGGTTTCTACCCTCCGTTGGTTGAAGCAATTACACTTGAATGCCATGAAACCCTCGATTGATATCTAGATGCCGCATCAGTCTCTCGATCTCCCTCTGATCACAGACGCCATTTAAACCAGAAATCGACCTCAATCGACCCAAACTCAGTTCCCAGAACTCACTGCCGAGACTGGAATGGTGACGAACGGATGATCTTCACTCCAACAACTCAACCAGCTTCTTGGTTGTTGGCCTGTAGGTGCAGTCGAGCAAGAAACGAAGCCCAAAAAGGCCGAGGAATTCGCCAGAGTCGGTGACGGCGTCGAGCCGAGGAGAACCCAGAAATGAAATTGTCAAAACTCGATCAAATTCAAAATCTAATTGTACAAGCTTGTAGAGTATGACGAGGAGATGAGATTTCATGCTAAATGCAGCCCATAAGGTGGCCGGAGTCGCCGGAACTCACAGAAATCGCCGAAGAAGTCTCGGAGCTTCCAGTCATCGATTCATCATTCACCATCACAAAGCTCGAAGCTTCCGGGCTTCGATTCTTCCTCCACGACCAACGAACGGTCAAACTCGTGCCATGGGGACTTCGGGGAGCACGAGACGAAACGTTTGGCGTTGGTGCGCCGGTCGGAGGTGGAACGACGGCTGGTCGCTGTAGCGGGTCGAGGGCTGCAGAAACGGGTCAACGGGCTGGGAGCCTTCTGGAACGATCTCCCCCCCCCCCCCCCCCTCTTCCTCTGATCTTCACCCCCTTTTTACACTCTCTTTAAATGACTTTGGACGGCTCAGATGGAGCGATGGATATTTTAGATGGCTAGGATCGCACCATCAAATTTTCCTTTTTCCATTTAATATTTTCCCAAAATTTTCAAAATTTGTAACCATTAGCTCGGGTATCCGAAATATTCACCGAAAATTCTCACAAGCTCGTCACAACGCGTACTTTATCACAAAGTCCAAATTTTGAATACTTCACTTTATGAAATATTTCGATAATTATTCGCGAAGACCTTAATAATTACCGAGATCGTAAAATTTATTCGAAATGATCTCTCCTTATCTTGATAAAGTTTTCCAGAGCTCACATATTTTCTAAAGTTAGCTAATATTACAATAATGTAATTTAAACAAATTTATCTCGGGTGTTACAATATTAAAATCCCACAACTTCAGAAATTTACTATAATAGCTCAAGAATACCATAGGAGCGTAATAACGTGAACATTTGAATATGTTATGATATTTTTTGTGGTTACTTGTGGTCACCATGATTTATAAAAATTGAAAGTTAACAAAAATTAATAAGGACATAATAAAGATTAAAAATAATAACAAGAGCATTTGAAGAACATTGTGTTGCCAAACAATCAAGGTAAAATAATCTCTCATATCTAATTTAGTCATTCTACAAACAAAAAGCACAAGTCAGTTTGAGTTTACCAAACACTTTGCCACTGCTTTTGTCATTGACAGCTCTTATAAAAAGCCAATTTACCAAACAATCAGCTACTTTGCTTTTCAGCCACTTATTCTCAAAAATAAACAGAAGCTAGCTTTTCTGAAAAGTTCAGCCATACCAAACATAGCCTTATATTGCTCGTCTAGACACGCAATTCCAGTGCACTTATTTTAAACCTTATTATAGATAGAAGCAATTATCGTCACCGGACAATTATCATTTTTTGTTACAATTCAGTCCATTTGAATTGCCGCTATTTAAAAACCCTGAACCCTTTGAAGTCGTCGTTTTCACTCTGTGAGTGGCTCAGTCTCTGATTCCGATTCCAGGTATGCTCTCCAAGACTCGAACCATCTCTTCCTATCTGCACAGCCACACCACCACTCTCACATCGCACACGAACCCAGAAATCCACCTTCAGATCAAACCCATTTCGAGTCTGAAGGTGGTGTGGCGCAAAGACCCAAAGCTAGACCTGGCCATAGAGAACGACAAGCCGTACAAGCTCTGCGCCCGGGTCGTGAAGGAGGTCCTAAACGAATCTGGCCAGAAAATCCCACTCCGGTACCTCGAAAAAAGGCGCGAGAGATTGCGCCTCAGAACCAAAGCCACAACCTTTATTGTCAAAAACCCAGGTTTATTTGAGGTTTATTATGATAGAATCAAACCCAAAACTGAGAAGGTTCAGTTTCTTAGGGTTAGTGATAGGCTGAGAGAGTTTCTTGAAGAAGAGAAGAGGATTAACGTGGAAAATGAGGGTTTGATTGTGTCTAAGTTGTGTAAATTGTTGATGATGGCCAAGAATAAGGTGGTTAGTGCTGATAAATTGGTTGATGTGAAGAGGGAATTTGGGTTCCCTAATGATTTTATGGTCAATTTGGTGCCTAAATATTCGCAGTATTTTCGGCTGGTTGGGGGTTCCGGTGAGGGGAAGTCATTCTTGGAATTGGTTGATTGGAACCCTGAGTTTGCGAAATCTGTGATTGAGAGGAGAGCAGAAGAGGAGTCAAGCTTGACGGGGATCCGGGTTCGGTCTAATTTTGATTACAAGCTTCCACAAGGGTTTGTGTTGAAGAAAGAAATGAGGGAGTGGGTTAGGGATTGGATGGAAATGGATTATATATCGCCGTATGAGGATGTTTCAAAGTTGGATCAAGCGTCCCCAGAAATGGAGAAGAGGACGGTTGGGGTTTTCCATGAGTTGTTATCATTGTCTTTGTTGAAGAGGATGCCTGTGCCCATACTGGGAAAATTTTGTGATGAGTATAGGTTTTCAAATGCATTCCCGAATGTATTCACAAGGCATTCGAGTTTGTTTTATGTGTCACAGAAAGGAGGGATCAAGACGGCGGTGCTGAGGGAAGCTTACAAGGATGACCAGTTGATTGATCGGGATCCGCTGCTACAGATTAAGGATAAGTTTGTTGAGCTATTGGAGGAAGGATGGCGGGAGAGCACACAGCAGTTGAGGTTGCAAAGGGAAGAAGTTAAGGGGATGGCTGTGAGGAATGAAGAATAGGGAAAGCACAGGTACAAAGAATGATGGTGATCAACAAAGGCAAGTTTTGCAACTAGATGAATGCTGGCAGGTAAGGAGAAATGATTTCATAGGATTTATTTTTAATTCCATTGCTGTTGAGCTGAAAGTTGATGTACTGAATCATTATAGTTGTGTAAAGACTATAGCATTCTTCGTAATCTTGTATAATGTACTTTTTAGTAATTTATTCATCTAAAATTTATACTGATTCTTGGTATAACTGCATTCTGAATCCTCTACAATGGAAGGTGAAACTGTTATCTTCATCTTTTGATATTTTATTTTTCCCATCATTGTAATTATTTGTGCATATTTTGGTTGGACGGTACAATATTAAGAGGAACATTTGTGAGTATGGTCATACATTGCATGACTAAAGATAATGGTAATAGTTAATATGATTGAATATTTTCATCTTTTTCCAGATCCCATTTTGAACTTTGGCAATGCCATGCTCAGTGTTAAAACTTATACAGTGGGTCCCATCCCACCCTTGACCAGGACAAGTGTATGTTTGCAACATGACACTATTTCAGCAAAACTTGATCTTGTTAGGCATTGATCTCGAGTTATGAGTAGAGAAATCTATGTATTAAGGTGGAGTTCAATTTCTCAGCCATATGTATACTTTCTGACAAGTAGCTTCTCAAGAGAATGCTCACCACAGCTGACTGTGTTACACTAGGCACCTGATCTGAAAACTTTTATGATGAATTATCAGCTTCAACCAAGGTTTTGTTGAAGAAGAAAATGATGGAGTGGATTAGTGATTGGGTGAAACTGGATTTATATATCACCATAGGATAAGTTGTCATCTTTGTCTTTATGGAAGGGAGTCCTGTGCCCATGTAAGTGAAATTTTGGGATGACTATAGGTTTTCAAATGCACTCTCGAATGTATTCAGATGGCACTCCAGGATATTCTGTCAGAGGGACCAAGACGGCAGTGCTTATGGAAGTTTTGAAGGATGACCAGTTGATTAATCAGGAGCCACTGTTAAGGATGAAGAAAAGGTTTATTGAGCTATAGGAGGGTATCAGGAGAGAGCAGAAGAGACGCAGTTGCAAAAGGGAAGAGATTAAGAAGAACAATAGAGGTGTTGGCTGGGAAAAATAAAGAAGAGGTGTGGAGAATGGTGGTAACTAAGAAAGCTGAGTTTTGCAACTAGGTGAATTGTGACAGGTATGGGTAGTTAATTCTTAATCTTTATTTAGAATGTCTGTTGATATTGAGCTGAAAAATACGTTGAAATATTGGATGATCATGGTTGTATGCTTGTATATGATATAGTATTCTGTCTTGAAGAAGGTTTCTGTTTTTAGTCTTGTATAATGTTGCTTTGTAGTAATCCAACCCATTCATCTAAAGTTTATAGTGATTCTTGGTTAACTGCTCTCTTAATCTTTTCAATGGAAGGGTGAATCCACCTTCTTCTTTTAAATCTGTTATGCTATCATATACAAGTCCCATTATTATATCGGCGCATCTTTCTGCTGGATTCTACAACATTGGTATATTGCTAAGATAACCATTGAGACCATTGCTGCTGCATCCTTGCAATTTACATGACTAAGTTAATGGTGATAGTTATTTATATAAAGCATGTTACTTGTTTTCAAATCCTCATTTTGAACTTTGCTTCTGTCCCCTGTCTCACCCCTTAAGCATGAGGAGGAATCTGCAACATGATCTATTTGAGCAAAAGTTGATCTAATTTGGTCTGATTCTGGAGTTAGAAGTAGAAAAATCTGTGTCAAGGTGCGATTTGTTTTCTTAGACATGTATACATGCTGACAAGTAGCTGCTGGAGGGCATGCTGTCCGTGTTGCACGGGCACCATATCTGAAAATTTTGTGATGAATTAACTAATAATAGGGTCATCAGATAATTGTATGCCATTCTACTTATAATTGAATTGAAATATCTTTTAGGTTCATTCCCGTTCACTTCTGCATTTGTTCCGTACGAATTTTGTAATGACTTGAGTGGTTTGCTGAGACTGACTGTGTCATGAAATACATGTGATTCATGTAAGGATTAGCATATTTTTGCAAACCCGAATTATGCTTCGCTTAATTATTTACAGATGTCAAGTATATGGTTCCATTTCATTTACTTGAATGATTCTGCAAACAGAGCCGTTATTGTGTTCTTTTCTTAATACCTGTCTTTTTCATGATCTCCTTGTTGCTATGACTAAGCATTAAGATTGTTTATACCTAATAAATTCATTATTTTCAGCTATATTGACAGAGATTTCAACAAATTGTAGAAATTTTTAGTGTAGGTCATTTCATTAAAGAATTCGCCCTTCTTGTTTTTCTGGTAGGAGCGAGGTGGGTTGTGCAAACCATTTAGAAGAGTTTGTACGTCACCTAACAGTCTCTTCACACAAAGAGAGTGAGAGGAAATAGTAAACCATTCAGAACCAAACTCATCCTCTTGGTAATCCCACTACTTAATAACCCACAAGCAGAAGGTAACTACACCAAAGAAAAACAAGAAGCTTATGAAAACATAAAGTGTATAAATAGAAGGTTTGGCCTAAAACGCCTAAAATACAAGCAGAAGATGATGGAGAGGGTCAAGAAGATTCTTACCTTGTTTGCAGCAACCCTGCTATTGCTGCCCATTATGGAGGCGCAGCATTATCCACCTCCCCGCCCGCTTTGTGCATCCCAATTCGCACTTGCTAGCTACGCGTGTTCACTGCTGCCATATACTCCAATGCCAACTCCACAACCTCCTTCCCCTCCAGCCCCTTCACCTCCTGATGACGATGATGATGACGACGACGACGATGATGATGGTGGTGGTGACGACGGTCGTGATGATGGTGGTGATGACGGTCGTGATGGTGTCGGTGATGATGGTCGTGATAGTGGTGGTGATCGACCAGAGCACGGCCACGGTCGCAGCCACGGCCACAGTCACGGCCGTGGCCACCACCACGGACATGGGCACAATCGCAAACAACAACATCGCCATAGACACAGGCACGGGCACAGGCACCACCATAGGTCAGAAACACCACCGTCACCCCAAGATAATTGCTGCAAATGGTTGAGCCAGCTTGATAACCAGTGTGTCTGTGAGTTGCTCCTGCGCTTGCCCACCTTCCTCCTCAAGCCTGCACACACTTACTCTTTATTTGTTGGATCGTCCTGCAACATTACATACACTTGCGCACACCCATGAAGCAGCCTGCCGGTTCTCGATCATCACTTTATGGAGAATTTCCTTTACTTATAGTTTTCTTATTATGTTTGGTGTTATGGGGTTTGAATGATCGAAATGTGATGGTGAATATAGTTATAGTCTGGTGTTGTTTAGTTGCCTAAAAATTTAATAATTTTGAGCATATGTCTAGTTAAATTGATGTTGTTGTTGCATGGTGAAGAGGAGCAGTATTCAGAAACTCATTTACCTATCAATATAATTCCTCAATGATGAGATATGGATTCTATTTATTTCATGTGGGATAAGTTACGAGAGTTAATTACCAAGAAAACTGGTTCGTCTCACATCCATGATAAAACTTTGATTCTTATTTCTTCCCTCCCGTGAATCATAGCAATATCAGAGAATTATCATATGAATTGGCTCATCTCACATCCACAACAGCAAGAGTTCAATTCTTACTTTCCTCCTCCCATAAATCAAAGTAATATCAGACGATTACGAAGGACTTGCAACTCATCTCACATCCGCAACAAGACTTCGATTCTTAGCTTCCTCCCGCCATGACTCAAATAAAGTAGCATCATAGTATAGAATCGACAATCAAACAAGCAAGGCATTGCATGCATGCATTAACGTTTCAATCTTAGCTAGCATAACAAGGTTGATTGTGAAATATAAATTGTCAAAGCGTTGTTTAGATAACATATATATTTATTTTTTAAACAATTAGAAAAACATATTTCTAGACGCGAGTCAACACTGTATAAGAATTATCAATGACCTTTCATGTCCATGAATGTGTAGTTTCCAACTTTCCATTTGTGTTCAGAACTGTATGTCCAGACCCAAATGGGAAAATGGTAATGGAGTCTTTTATTATGCTGATAGCACACCCATAAAAGCAAATAATGTTCTTCCAATCTACAAGAAGGTGACTGATTTGAAATTTGAGCTTTATATTTTTCAAGAAGAATAATTGACTAACAAATTGGGTTGGCTACAAGTAGGTATCAAAGTCGTTCCCCCCATTCATTCTCATCACACCCCCACAACTTTATTCTCTGCATTTTCCTTCTTGTTTTTCTTTTGAATCATGCAATAATATTCTCTGCTCTTAAAACACGGCCTAGTCTATTTTGACCATTGCTCACATTCGTAGTTTTTACAAGTTCCATGGTGTCCGTACGAGGATATATATGACCCTTTTGTTGGGTAATAAAAAACCCAAAAGCTGCTCTCCAAGATAATATTTCGGTAAACGAAAGAAGAAAGCCCTTTTCTTTCTACTCTGAAAAGTAAGGACAGGAATAGGCATGGCCGGAGGTAGAAAATTGAATTTATTTGGACTTATCAGAGCAAAAATGTATGCCTCTCATTTTTTTTTTCTCTACTTGTTTTTTTTTTTTTTCTTTTGTGCGTATGATCCGTGTGCTGGGTCCATAGACAAGAATTTCGTTTGCTGGAGGTGCTTGTTGAAGGAAAGGAACAATATCGATAGGAGCTACAGAATCCCAGAAAACTAGAATAATGTAGTGCAATGCATCATGCATGAAAATGACAGAGGTATCCGAGATAACAACAAGTTCTGCAATTTGTTTCCATTTTGGTCTTCAGTGTTTCCTTATTGGGTCAGAATACAGATCGGTCATGCATGCATCGAAATAAAGAGAAACATGGATTCTCTCTGCAACCTTGAAAAGGAGAAAGAAAAAGAAGAAGAAGCTTTACTAAGCGAAAGAGAGTTGTCCAAAGCCACTTTCCCATGTTGTTCACTTTGAAACCCCATCTGCACTGCACACTTGCCCCAAATGCTCTGTTTGTGCGCAGCGACGTGAAGCCACACATTAGGGTTTCCGCACTATAAACAAGATGCCAGAAGACTCGCTTTAAACAACCACTTCGACACACATTTTCACTAAAATCTTATCCGCTGTAAGCAAAATGTAATTATATAACTACGTGAATCCGAATGTGAAACCCACAATGAACATGAATTCAATGCATATTATTTGAAAGTCTGACAATGTGCTAATTAGTAGAAACTCGATCCTAATAGAGGGAGGGGCGTCTGTAGATCTGTCCAGATTTTTCCTAAAATCCAAAGTTCCAAACCAAAGTGTGAATCCGGCTAGCTATTGTAGGTGGGAGAGTCCCAAGCTACAACGAGTTTAACACACTTCTTCGCGAAATTCCCATTAACATGTGGTGTGGAAGTAGTGTGTATATTTTCATCTTGATCATATATATCATCTTAGCTTTGTATTTTAGTGGGGGTGGTGCATCTGTCTTATCATTTGACCCTGTATATCATGCTCCACAGTATTGCATATGGGCAATCAATTGGAAAAGGATTAGTGTATTGCTTGAAAAGTAAGCAAAGCATATTAGTTAATATAATAGTATACAACTCATAAGAGATTGCATTTCAATCACAAAAACTCGTCAATTATTAGTGCTTCAATCTCTCTGATCGAGTTGCTTTCTAATTATTTGAAGAAATATCTTTGTATATTTGCATCCAGCCGTCCAAGAGCTTTTGACTTCAATTAATCAATTATATCCAGGAAAAAAAAAAAAGACCATTGTTTAATCAATTATCTTAAATTATGTAGTCTCATCAATCTTTATCAATTATCACTACCAGATTCTGATTCCTTAAAGCAAGTTCATATAATAATCATTTTCGTGGGAATAGGTATGAGAGTACGGAGCAGACTAATAAGTTGTACGTACGACCAATTAGAATCTCTTAATCATCATTATTAAATCTGTTAAATGACAAAAATAGTAAATACTTATAGGGCATCACTACCCCCATAGCCGTCATTTCTCAGGTTCGATCCCATCCATATTTGTCTTCATCATCATTACATAATAACCCCACTTTTCTTCATGGATCCAATTCCTCTAAAAAGCAAAAGCAAAAGAATTTAAGCTATAATCATTGACAATGGTTACTATATTCCCATGACATTGATCGACAATAGAGTTCAATACCCTTTTTTTTAAAAAAAAAAAAAAAAAAAAACTCATCCCATTTCCACCATTTATGAGGCTTGTCTTATATATGAGACTAAAGTCTTACCACTCCACCAAACACACACACACCCAATAGAATTCAATACTTCGAATATGTATCTACCAGGAAAAAAGATTAACCAAATGTACTACTGCTACAAAATATTGCGACTCCAAACTAAGCTAATTCATTTGGCCGCTCGTTCATAGAACTCCTGTGCATGTTGTTAAAGAAACGTTATATATAACTGGCTTATATAAAATATATTAGGTCGAGTTTCTAGTAAGTTGCAGCCGCAAGAGCTGCAGTTTCCATTGCGGCCGGAACCCTGATGGCAGTGAGATTTGTGGGGACTTCGGCCTTGACATTGTAAAGAAATTGGCGAACAATCACTGCGCTTGGCCCCGAGACCAGCCTGTCCCAGGCCTCATCGGCCTCGTTGCCACGCTTCCGGAACACCTCAGTGGCATCAAGTGGATGCAGACTCCACCCTTTATTCCTAAGTCTTCGAATCTTCTCCAATTGCCTACATGCCAACTTGCATGTATTGTCTTTTACCTCATTTATCGCTTGTTCAAGTAACCCAGCTCTAGTTTCCTCATCCAAAGACGGACCATACCGGAAAAAGACATCAAACTCCGGCGCACCGATGGCCCTTCTGATCCCTTTCGTATAATCTGCATTCGGATCAAAGAACTCTCTCACCTCCTCCACCATTCCATTCTCCACCATCTGATCGACCCGGTCGGAAACAAAAGAATACAAAACGGGTAAGGATACATCCACCCAGAGAAAGCAGCAGTCATATCTTGACCGGAACATCTTATCGTAGCCGTCGATCAAGGCCTCTATATACGAGTTCGAGCCTCCAACGATGATTGGAAGCCGGTCGCGGTTTAAGATCGACTCGACGGTGGGGCAGGTGAAGTCACAGAAGTCGTCGGCAGAGAAATCCGCACTGGGGTCTAAAAATCCAAGCAAATGGTGGGGGACGCCGCGTTGTTTTTGAGATGATATTTTGTTGGTGGCGATTTCAAGGCCCTCGTAGACTTGCATTTTGTCAGAGTTGATGACTTCGGCCGGGAAGCGGGTGGCCAGGTCGATGGAGAGCTTTGACTTGCCAGTCCCGGTGGCTCCCATTACGATCACCACCTTATCCTTCTGGCGGCGAACATTCAACACATCGAGGAGGTTGTGGCTGTGCCCGTCGCCAATGGACAGTGGGACGTTTGGTAACGTCTGTGTTTGTTTGCACATTATCATCATGTTCAAGGTCATGATCTGCAACAAAGATACCAAACAAAGTAAGAAAAGAAACATGTACAAAAATTAAAGAAAATGGCATGGAAAGAAAAAGAAGGTGATCTAAAATGTGTTGTACCTCGTTGGTTTGTGAGACGCGGAAAGCTGAAGGAGTTGGTTTGGGTTTTAAACAGTAGTTAGGAGAAGGAAGCACGGCACACTTGTATATTTCCCTTTTATTGAAATGATGTCAACTAGAAATGAAATCGATCCCAAACAAAAATGTTGTCAAAAAAGTTGAAGCAAGCTAGTTCAATTCCCACCCTGATAGTTTCGTGTGGCGAATGTGATTGAGGGGAAGGGTTTATATACAGGTGAAGTGGCAGTCTGGTGCTGAACTTTGGACTACTTTAGTCAAACAATGATATAGGACCTCAATGAAGCCTAAGATTTGTGGTCTCAATCTTAGATGTCATGTCATGTCATCTACACATATCATATATTTACTAAATCATATCATGTAATTTTTTTAGTAAAAAGACCATCTTGTCCTTACAAAATCTAATGGCTCTAAATTATTTTGGTTTTCTTACCTTTTCAATCACCATATTTCTTGGGTTAGAATTACGATTTCAATATATTTCTTTCCATTTTTGTGGATCCAATTTAATTTTTTTTTTTCTAATCAACTTGTTAGTGTAAGGTAACATTAATAGAAGGTTATTTATTAAATTCATTTATTAAAAGAGTTTAATATTACTTCAATTTACCAGATTTTGTGGGTTATAATTACGATATTAATATATTTTCTTTTCATTTTTATGGATCTAATTTTAATTTTTGACTCTCTTTTTTATCAAAAGTTTTTGACTTTTGTGGTTGTAATTATGAAATTAATATATATACTTATACCATATTCATTCTACATCGAATATATATATATATATAGTGTGTGTGTGTATATATAAATTTTGGACGAATTATACATATACATTATTTGGAAGAATTATATATATATATATATATATAATTTTTTGGACATATTATATACATATACATATGTTCACAAATATACATATATATAATTTTTTGGACATATTATATACATATACATATGTTCACAAATATACATATATATAATTTTTTGGACATATTATATACATATACATATGTTCACAAATATACATATATATAATTTTTTGGACGAATTATATATATATAATGAAAAAATCAAAAATAATTTAGAGCCATTAAATCTTGAAAGTATAAAATTGTCTTTTTACTCAAAAATTATATAGCATGATTTGGCTAATATGTGATGTGTGTAGATGACATAATATGACACTTAGGATTGATACCACAAATCTTAGGCCTTATTGAGGCCGCAAATCATTTTTCTATTTAGTCAACGTCTTTGAGTGGATTAGGAAAAAAAAACAAAAAAAAAATAGTGGTCTAGCAATAATGTTCTCTTTTCTTTTTAGAAAGTTACCTTTTAAAAAAAAATTGCAAACGTTTAATTAATTATTATTTTTAATTAGAAAACAACAAAGAGGAAAATCGCATGCATATCCGCAAGTCCAGTGAAAAAAAAACTTCTTAACGTAGAGCTGAAGTGCACAAGAGCTGTATGGTTTAGAGAAAACCCAATAAGTTAATAAAATAAATAAATAAAAAAAGAGAAACCCTCGTTAACACCGTGTATTTACAAATCACAATATATCGGTTATAATTTCTAATCCATAACTTCTATCTTTTCACTCTTCTTTAACTTGGGAGGGAAAAAAAAAAAAGAATTATCACAGTACACGTGTATATATCAATATATCATATATTAAAATTAAATAAAGTCTGATACTAGGTCTATTAGGAATAAGGTTAATATATACGTGAGGGTGCTGAAACCTACTTATCAATTAACAAGAGAAAATTAAATGAAATACTATGTAATTTTCATGCACAATATATGTTAGGGTTTAATTTATAGTATTATTCATAGTAATTAATTAACGAAGTCATTATCGATGGTTTCATTTTCGTTGAGTAGTAGTAGTACTGTAAAGTGTAAGGTCTGTACCACCACTTAATTATAAACATAAAAGCTGAAAAAATTGTTCTCCATAATGTTAAAATTGCCGCACCAGTAGGATTCTTAAATCGACAACTGATTGTTACCGGTAATTGGACTAACTGTAAAATGCTGCATTTTTTATAAACAAGATCTTATTCCTCCCCCATGCAATTGGATTAATAAAACCAATGTTTGAATCAGAATGATTCTGACAAATTAAACAATATATATACTCATGAATTTAATTAATTAGGTTATTTTAGGAAAGGATGAGCTTTCATTTGAAACTAAAAACAAAATAAAAATGAAATTCCAACTTTGATAGTGTCATTTTAGTGATGGTCAAATCATGGCTATCAATGGTCACTTTTCTCATCCGGCTATTGCACTAGAATAACAACCTTTATTCTGTAAAAAAATTTCTTAGGACTCCACTGAATTTACATCTGTCGATAGATTAGATTATCATGAAATACTATTAATGTAAAAGCTTATATTACAATATTAATACACGCTGCGAACCTATCTGTAAGAGTACTGTAACTGAGTTCAGTGACTTGATGATGACTACCTTTGCAACATAACCATGATCAAAATATGAAGTCATAACTATCATGTAGAATGGATAGACTTTATATGTCCACTATAGATATAAGAGATCGAAACTAATTGACATATTTTAATTTTAATGAACTTTCTCATCTTTTTTATAATTTATTATTTGCTTTTGAAAAGACAGTGTAATTTTTTGCTTCATCTGTCTCCGTTTTTAGTCATCTAATTTGTTTCTATTTTTAGTGTACCTTAATCTCTTACGTAAATTTCTTTCTTTGAATTATAACAATCAATCATAACATACAATACGGGGCTATGAACACATGAGATGTCATGTTAATCTTCACATCAAAGGTACCAATTCAGATCACGCGGGGACTTTAGGGATAGATGGATCAATGAAATGAATTTGGAACAAAACTAAGGAAAAGCATTCATAAAAAATTCAAAGCCATATTTTAATGGCCACGGATCACTCCTTTTCTACTGTAAGCTTTGCATCAACATCCCATCAACTTAATTCAATCATCATCAAGTCAATAATGTCAGAAAATTTCAAGCTACATGGGGAAATTGATCTACGTAACTTCAAATTAATTGATAAGTTACAAGTGGTTCCTACCACCATAAACATGATCACATTAGTCAAATTCCAAAAACAGAAAGAAGAAAAGAATGTAACGTAATCATGAGTTGATCATCATAGCTATGTAAGGCACCATTTTCATAGTACTAATTACTAAATCTCCACTATGGTCGAATACAAGCATGGGCAACTTTAGGGGATGACCATGATAAGTTGTGCTCAAAATGTTGGTAGAAATGTCTGAAATAGACTATTTATTTTTTTGGTATGAGTCTACAAAATGAAAAGAATAGAGGAGTTAAAAAGAAATTAAATGGAGGAGTGGAGTTGAGACTATTTCGATAATGCTTCTCTTTCATGGAGAAATTTGTTGTCATTGTGTTTTAAAAAATAGTTAACCATCTAATGAGTTATGATTCTAGAAATATTGTTGTATCAAATCTACAAGCTCCAAAAACTAGTTCATATGAAAATCTCAACAATTGCACTTATAATAATTAAACTTAAGGTGTTGTGGTATCGCTGGTATGTATAAAAACGACCAAGTTTGACAAGCAACTCCAAACGTTTTTCAAAATACCGTTGTCAAATCAAGTCTTGAATCAATGATGTAAGGTACCCTTTGTGAAAAACTGAACCTCATATCCTCAATTATCACAGAGTAATGCCTCTGTTTCATAGTCGAAGTCCTATCATATCTGTATCCTATGTTAGCTTAAAGTCAAATAAAACCTCAATATGTAAATGACCGGCTATTTTATTGTACGGGACGTATTATTTGCATCATCATATTATTTTCTTTTGCGGATGGAAATGAAGGGAGCAAAGCAATTTGAATTTTGCAACTTGGTTTTGTTGCATAGCATTAGGATTTAGGACCACATATCCAGGACCTCAAGGTTAGAAAAGTGTGGCATCAAGGGAATGCAGATTTGTTTGGTCATGCATAAAACCTCTATTTCCAGGACCATATTTTGCTGGTAACAATCGCTGTGTTCTTTGACTTACATACCTTTCGGCCATTCATGCAATTTAGTACCAGATACTCCTCTCAAGTCATGAAAATTGAAATTCTTTTTTATGTACCAAATAAAACTGAGAATATATATATATATATATATATATATATATATATTTTTTTTATCTTTTTGTGAATAATTTCCAATGTACCATAATGATATAGGCTCAATGATTGGCTTGAGCATTGATGGTGTTGGAAGAATTGTAATAAACTTGGGCCCAAGGGATAGGGTTACTACTCTGACCTTTAGGTTTGGCCACCCCAATAATGTAGGCCAGTAGACTCAGAGAAAATTCCCCCCCCAAAAAAGAAAAATAGCCCAGTATGGCCAGTGTACTTAATAGAGGTTCAGAGGGTCCCAAAAAGTATGTTGGTTTAGAGCAAGTCCACCAGAGGTCATAGTTATGGTCATAGTCAAGAAAAATCTGATGTGGTGACATTGAGATGGATTTTGCTACTTCCACCGTTGGTTTTTTGACTGGGCAAAACCCACCTTTTCTTGACTACAGCCAAAAATATAGTCAAGTCCATGACTATTTTCATGACAGACCAAGCCCAGATGCCAGCTAAGCCCAAGCCTAATCGTGGCTGACGTGATGAGGAGCTCAGCAATGGTCGACGCGCCTTGGGCGGGAGTGGAGGACTGGGCATCGACGCATGGCGCCGCAAAGGACAGAAAGTGGAGCCAGACGCTTGTCGCGTAGCGACAGAGATAGGGGGCCGGCATGCCACGTGGATTCTTCCCGTTGGTGGGTTTTGAATTCCGGGCCTAACGGTCAAGCAATCCCAGCCATTCATTTTTTCAATCAAAGTTGCAATCCTACGGCTTACAATTAACATGTATATATATATATATATATATATTTGTAACGTTAAGAAACGGTAACAAAGTTAATTTTAAAAAATTCTAAATATTTCTCTATAAATACCTACCATTTATTTTACATCTCACACCCAAAAAATTATCTTTCATACTAACCCAATTTTGTGCTTCCTCCTCTTCATATAGCTCTCATTTTCTAAATTTATTTATATCCAATATGGCCGAAGAAAGGGGAAACACACGTCCAGTGGCCGAACAAGCGGGAAATCAAAGTGAAGATGATAATACCCAAGACAAAAGGAGATGGACGGATGAGGAAGATGTTCAATTGTGCAAGTCTTGGAAAGTTGTAAGCCAAGATCCGGGTGTGGGCACAAATCAGAAAAAAAAAAACGACCTATGGAGGCGCGTGAAGCGACACTTTGTAGCAAATTGGCCCTGGAGCCGATCAACTTCCTCTTTGCAGGGAAGGTGGAAAATTTTGAAGATTGAACTCTTTGAGTGGCATTGTGCATTAAGGCAAGCGAAAAATTGGTACAAGAGCGGTTCGAATGCGGTTGATGAGGTATGTACTAGTTGATAAATCATTTAATTTGTTGATACATTATAGTAAAATATGTCTTAATAAATAATGTAGTAATTATAATATCGTTTTAATTGTAGTAATTGTTTTTTGTTATAATTAAAATAATTAGTTGATAAATAATGTAGTAATTATAATATCGTTTTAATTGTAGTAATTGTTTTTCATTATAATTAAAATAATTAGTTGATAAATAATGCAGTAATTATAATATCGTTTTAATTGTAGTAATTGTTTTTCGTTATAATTAAAATAATTAGTTGATAAATAATGTTGTAATTATAATATCGTTTTAATTGTAGTAATTGTTTTTCTTTATAATTAAAATAATTAGTTGATAAATAATGTAGTAATTATAATATCATTTTAATTGTAGTAATTGTTTTTCATTATAATTAAAATAATTAGTTGATAAATAATGTTGTAATTATAATATCGTTTTAATTGTAGTAATTGTTTTTCGTTATAATTAAAATAATTAGTTGATAAATAATGTTGTAATTATAATATCGTTTTAATTGTAGTAATTTTTTTTCGTTATAATTAAATTTATTAGTAAATAAATAATGTTGTAATTATAATATCATTTTAATTGTAGTAATTGTTTATTTTATTTTATTTTTTAATTATATAGCTGGAGGAAGCACATAAATTGTGGCATACCGGGATGAAGAGAAAAGGGAAGAAAAAAAAAACACAATTTTCAGAGTTTTAATAGTTACGCTGTTGTGGAGGGCTTTGCACAATTTAAAGACATCCCTAGCCATACATCAGGAGGAACATCAAATGAAGGAAATCAAAATATGCGCACACAACCAAGTCCTGGAAATTCTCCCATCAACTTGGAGATGGATATAGATGAGGTAATTGCAGGTGAAACTGCAGATCCTAATGTGAGGCCTCAAGGAAGGAATGCTGCAAAAGAAGCAATACTGAAAGGAAAGAAGGCAGCGAAAGATCAAAGTCTTTTGTCAAGCAGTCTCGAGAGTATAGCGAACAACCAAATAGAGGCAACCAAGGGCAAGAAAAAACTCGATGACGAATTCGCTCGAAATCTCCAAGAAGAAGAGAAAAGAGCATGTATCCTCTTGCAAATCGAAATGCGAAAAGAGCAACTCCTATTTCAAGAAAGGCAAGATCGAATTAAAGAGAGGGAAGAGCATATTATGGAGATGGATACAAGTAAAATGACGCCAAATAAAAAGCGTTACTGGTTAAGAAAACAAAAGAAGATTACAGACAAAGAAGACCTTGGTGAGCAGACGTCACCTTCTATGGGTGGATACTATCCGCAACCTAATTTTGGTGATGCATTCCCGCAACCTAATTTTGGTGGTGCATACCCACAACCTCCTTACCCCGGTGCATACCCACAACCCCCTTGCCCCGATCTATTCCCACAACCTCCCTTAACCGGTGGATTCCCACAACCCTCTTACCCCGGTGGATTCTCACAACCCCCTTACCCCGGTGGATACTATCCGCAACCACCTTACCCAGGGGGATATCCTACACAACCACAATTTTCACCTTTCTCTCCGGGTGATTCCACCAACCCTAACCCTAATGATGAGCCTTCAAACACAAATTGGATTTCTAGAGAGGATGAGGATTATGATTTGAATAAGTAGGTAATTATGCATGTTTGTAATTGCATTGTACTTTTTCCTAGTTTTTCATTTATGTAAGCGACAATTTAATGAAATAAAAGTTGTATTTCGAAATTCCACGTATTAAAGCACACACCTTATATTCAAAATCATAGCACATATTAAACATAATACAGGTCAAATTAAAATCACATTGACATAAAAAACATAGACATTGCCCACATTAAAAGCACACCAATTTTCATTTATGATCTAGATCTCCATGTTGCCTTGAAGGTTCCAGAAATGCTCTATCAGATCTTCTTGAAGGTTTGAGTGACTGTTTGTACTTCTAATGGCATCGTATCGATCCATGAATCCGTTGAAGTAATAACCATCTCTACCAACAGGATCGAAGTCATCACCAGTGGGTCCTTCCCAAACTTGGGCCAACCTGGGCCTCATATTGTTATCCTCTTCTTCATCAGACTCCAAATCCTCATCGCTGTCATCTGGTCTTTCATCCTCGATTATCATGTTGTGTAATTGTAATACCCACAACTTTCATTTTAAATTCGAGTAATTGTGTTGAGTGATTATTATACGATTTAACAATTGTTGTTCGATAATAATTCACTTTTACATTTATCGAAGTTTCGAAACAATTATTTTTAACGAAAAACTCGAATTACTCGGTTTGAGAAATCGACTTTTTCTACGTACGAAATTTGGAGAAAATCCTTCATGAAACTTGTAGAGCTCGTTGATACGAGTCCGTACACGTGCGGAACACAAAGATCGGATTTTTTCTGATTTAGTTATCGAATTTAGAAGTTTTCCGAAACTCGTATATATTTTTTTGGGAAACCCTAATTTTCCACCGGCCTTTCTCTCTTTTTTTTTTTTTGGAAAGCACAGTGCTTTCTCTCTCTCAGCTCTCGCATCGTTCTCTCTCGGCCGAAAACAGAGGCAAACAAGAACAAGCCACCACCAGCTCGTCCGGCCACCCCACGACTTCAAACCACTTCCAGGAGCTTCGTCTCGACCTTGCGCAGCGACACGGCCTGTAGGGTCGATTTCGGTTCGATCTAGATATCTCGAGCTACACACCACCATTTCACTTGATTCTTAGCTCATTGAGCTCGCCTCAACTTCCTCTACAAGTACCAAGAAGGACCAGAACTGGGTCGAACGTTTTCACGTTCGTCGAAGCTCGACCCGAACGGATTGAAACACCGAAGCTTTCGATCAAGATATCTCTAGCTATACACGATCGTTTCTTGTGATTCTTGGCTTGTTGAGTTCGCAAGGAAGTTCTGAACAAGTTTCTAGAAGGGATCGGGGTCTGAGATTGCAGTTTTCACGTCGGTTTTCAAGCTCGCCGGTTTCTGGAATTTTTCCGGCCGCCGACTGTAATTAGTACTTTTCGATCCCTTCCCGTCATTTTTAGGTCTTGTGCTAGTTATGAAAGTTGCTTAGAATGATGAAACGAAGGGTACAAGCTCGGCCCCGACACCATTGGCGGTGGTCGGTGGCGGCTCTGTCCCTAATTCTGGCGGCCCTTTCCGGCCACCTCCGGAGGTCTAAAATTTAGTTTCTGTCCATTTTATGATTCTATGTTTCGATACGATCATTTCGGCATATTATACGTATTTTTCGGATATCGTATGAATTAGTTATGAATTTTGTGATTTCGATCGATTTCGATCGTTAGATTTTTGATCTGTGAAATTAGGACCGTCGGATGAACTTGTAAATTTGTTATGATGATCATATGACTGTCCCAGAGGCTTTGTGTGGTCATGGGTGAAGATCCGACCGTTGGATCTTCGTATATGTGCAAAACGGTAATTAGGGAAGCGATTTGTGAGAAACCGCTCGTCGGATTTTAATGTAAATTAGAATCCAGCCGTTAAATTGTAGTTAATTTATGTGTTGAAATTGTTGGCTAAATTCGAATCATATTTGGTTAGGTGATTGACGGATTTTATTTGAGCGGACTATTTCGAAGTTAATTATAATTATAATTATATTGAAGACGCAGTGGGAATTTCGAGGTGAGTAAAACTCACATGGTTCATATTACGAACCGAGCGTTTGAATTTATTTATTTTTAGTAATTGTGTGAAAAATATTTGCGGATTAAATATTTGTTTTAAAATTTCATGGACTTGAATCACCACGGTCCATAGGTAAGTAAAATGAATTTTAATTATACAAATGAATTTCATGATTTTCTTGTGTGAACTATAGAAGGTATTAGTGGTCATTCCTGAGTGGATGATTACGTATATATATATTTACGTGGAAAATATATATTGTTGAATGAAGATATGATTGACTGAATTGATGAATTGATTATATTTCAATTGTGTAATTCCATAATAATATGGTGTATCTTGGTTGAGTTGATTTCAGTATGTGATATTATATGTTGTGCTCATTTATGGGTTTAGGGTCGACGTAGTGATCGGTGTGGGGTAAATCGGACGCTCTAATCCTGGGTGGATGATGGGATACGATTGGTTGAGTATGTGGAATTATCGGACGTTCTAAATATGTATATAGGTATACATATTGATGAAATACGATAATGATAAATATGTCGGATGCCATAACCTAGGCCAGGTGACGGGCTACGATTCAGTTAGAGCTCTAGTCTGTCAAGTACCGTATTTTTATAAATACGATGATGAGAGTTGTGAAGGAAGTTGTGAGTTGGATTGTCTTGATATATTGATTTGGTGTTGATTGAGATTGTTAGTACTTGCATATGTGGAAATATTGAGTGTTGCTGTGTGTGGGAATAAATGAGATTAAATTAAGTAACAGTTCTTTCTTTACTCATACAAGCTTTCATAAGCTTACCAGGTTTTGTGTTGTTGCAATCCCGGTACACTATTCAATGGTATAGCAGATATTCCTGCAGGTCAGGATAACAAGGGAGGTGACCGAGCTGCTTAGGTGTTACAGCAGTTTTTGTTATTTCATATAGTTGAGAGGTGTGTATGCTCATTTAGAGCCTTACCTTCGTTTTGGATTTGCGTTGTAATAATTAACCGAGACTAAATTCGGTTTGATTTTATTTCGTGTGGAGAGGATGTTATGAAAAGAAATTTTCAGGATGATTATTTTGAGTTGTAGTATTTTCATGTTTCGGATTTTGAATTGTTATTCTAAAATTCGGGTCGTGACAGTAATATAATACAAGTCAGCATGATGTATCGAAGGTCTTCTCTTTCCCAACCACGAGCCGCTCCTCGAACAATACTAAAGCGCGTCTGTAAAATGCCGAAACATCTCTCCACATCCTTCCTGTACCCCTCTTGAGCCTGGGAAAACTTCAGATCCTTGGGTCGTGTAAGCCTTGGAATTGATTTCACGAAAGTTGCCCATTGGGGATAGATACCATCAGCGAGATAGTAGCCTAAATTGTGAATCCTGTTATTCACTTGAAATTGGATTTGAGGGGCTCGACCAGCAGTCAGCTCGTCAAACAACGAGGACTTAGCAAGCACGTTGAGGTCGTTGCATGATCCAGGCATTCCAAAGAAGGCATGCCATATCCATGTGTCATAAGAAGCGACTGCTTCGAGGATGATAGTGGGCACACGTTTTCGACCGCTGTATTCTCCAACCCAACCTGTTGAGCAATTCTTCCATTGCCAGTGCATGCAGTCGATGCTTCCAATCATCCCAGGAAAGCCTCTTCTCTCAGCTTTGGCGAGAAGTCTTCTGAGGTCGGCCGGATTAGGAGCCCGGAGGTATTCTGCCGAGTATAGAGAAACAATTCCTCTTGTAAATCGTTTCAGAGCCGCAATGGAGGTAGTTTTCGCTATCCGACAATACTCAACACATTGATCTGCCCCGACACCATAAGCAAGCATTCTTAAGGAACATGTCAGCTTCTGCTGGGGAAGTAGTCCTACTTTGCCTCCAGCATCTGATTTCTGGACAAAGTACGGGTCAGAGCGACAAAGGTCACTGGAGATGCGGTTGAACACATTGTGACTCATCCTGTACCTTGTCCGGAATACCTCTTCACTGAAAACTGGAGGGTCCACAAAGTAATCTTCCATCATGTTTTTCCCTCTTGATTCCCTAAATCGCTCCTCATTCGGTGCACGCCCCGGTTGAGAACCCCGTCGTCGTGATCCGGAGGAAGCTTCAGCTTCAGCGACTGCTGCTACCACAAGAGCATTAGTCGTACACAACTCTTCAAGATCTTCATCTCGAGATTTTCGAGACTTAGCCAACAATCTCTTCATTGAAGTGAGGGAAGGAGAGGAAATGTGTTAGATCTGGAGAATATGAAAACGAATGAGATTTGTGAATATCAGCTTGTGAGGAATGGTGTGCTGCCTCTTGCTCAATTTATTTACAATTTTCACATAAAACGTGATCATACTTCGAGGACATGTGTCCACTCCTGGTTCGACGTAATCTGATCCAAAATTTTAGATAAGATTACATCAACAATAACCGTTAGATTGAATAGTATGCAAATAATCTGGTCCGTTGCCAAATTGTCGGTTGTGCCTTCACTCATTTCAAGGAAATTTGTCCGTTGCCTTCACTCATTTCAAGATAAATTGTCGGTGGCTCATAATTTGTCCGTTGTGCTTTCACTCATTTCAAGATAAATTGTCGGTGACTCATAATTTGTCCATCGAAAAATATTTTTGAAAAAAGTAAATTGCATAATTATGATATTAATTACCCATAAATATTCATTATTATCATTAAATATATTTTATTTTTTAAAGTTTTTTAAAAATCTTATGAACAGTAAAAAATGAACAGTGAATATAAACAGTATTGTGAACAGTGAAAGGCGAACAGTATTGACCGGGCAAGAAAAACAACGGGTGTAAACCCATGTCCAGTGACAGTGAATAGTAACTTGACTGGTCGAATTCTTGACTTCTCGACTTTGCATTTTCTTGACTACGGGTGCACTTGCTCTTATGGGAACATGCAAAGAAGAAGCAAAATTTTATCTATATATACGGCAGTGCAACTCCACGTATTTCAATTATGTAATCTCAGCTGTTCATATGTGGGGTATGTCATTTATCACTCAAAATCGTCTAATTTCGACGGTGTGTGTATCTTCATACCGCGTATCGAAGACTCTCCAAAGAAGAAGAGAGCATATTCTTATCCAACACCTTTTTTGGCTGGGGCAGATGTTTCCTTGGAAAGCTTTTATTTTCTCACTTCTCTTCTGAATCCTCTTCATAAGCTTGAATCTTAACTCTTCAAACATGGTCACAGGTTGCTTCTTTCTAGCTTCCACAATCCAGCTATTGAAACTCTCACACAAATTGTTGTCTATAATGTCATCGCTCACAGCTGTGTTGAAGAAAGCTCCACACCAATGTTTAGGAGGTCTCTTTTCAACTGAAATAGTAATTAAATAGGGTCCTTGACCCAAAGCATCAAAATGAACAAAAATTAGTCCATTTACCCCAGCAAGATATTTTTATTCCCACTTACCCTGTTTAAATGAAAATGACAGTTTTGCCCTTAACTTAATTAATTAAGGGCTAAATACATATTACTATATGTAGTTTGAGTCCAAAATCATTTTAGTCCATGAACTTCTAATTTCATCAAAAACACCCCTGCATTTTCAATTTTGATCTAATAGGTCTAATTTGTTAGTTTTCCGACAATTGAGTTATTTAACTTGTTAACGTGGCTCATATATGACCTATATTCTATGATGTGGTGTCTGCTGGCCACCTCTAGTCAATTTAAAAGTAAGTCATACTATTAAAAATAAATAGCTTTTCAACAAATAATCCAACTATAACTTGAACTCATAACAGAATATTAACGAATTGGACATATTAGATCAAAATTGAAAGTGCATGAGTGTTTTTGATGAAATTAGAGGTTTAGGCACTGAATTGATTTTGGACCTAAACCACAGGGTAGTAACCAATATTTTGCCCATTAATTAATTACATGTGGTCATCTCTGTGTCTCTCTCCCTGATCTGCAACACACTCTCTCTCCCCTCCTCCATTCTCCGATATGCACTCTCACTATCTCTCTCCCCTCGGTAGGTACAGACTGCCCTTTCTCTCTCTCTCTCTTCATCAGAGTCGGAGCATCGTCTGAAGTAGGCCGGAGCTTGGACGAAACACAACTGCTTCAGACCAAAAATCGTTGCAATGCTCTGTAATTGGACGGGCTTAGCTGAGTCAGCTCCTCCATCGATATCACTTAGCAGAGACCGAGAGAGGGAATCAAAATTTGAGCTCGGAGATTTTCCGACGAGATCACAATGAGTTCGAAATAGGATTTGGTTCAAAAGCTGGAGTCAGCGTTTGAGGTCTCGTTTGGAGGCTCAGTGATTGACATGGCAACGACGGCGATGGGTTTTAGTGGTGCTGCTGTGGTGGAGATCTGGGTTTGAGTTCTTCACAGAAGTGGTTCAATCCTCGCTTCCAGTAATCCGATTGAAATTATTATGCATTGACTTTGTTTTTTTTTTTTTTTTTTAGCAATGTGGATCGGCTTTGTTGCAATTTTAGAGGTTGTTTGTTTCAAGATTGCAGGACCCACTACTACTAATAACAATCAATTCCCCAGATTGTAATGGGACTCAGATGTAAATAACTTTTAAGTATATCATCATGAAGGAGCTACGGGGGGAGGGAATAATGGGTTTAGCCTTCAAGCAATAGTGAGATATATCATATATTTGGGGGGGGGGGGGGGGGCAATAGATGTCTATTGGAGGGCAATAGACGTTTTGAATTAATGTAATCTACTCTTTTTTTCTTTAATCAAAGTTATATTTGTGTAATTTTAGAAAAATTAGTTCTCATTTCGGTAATTGAAACGTCTATTGGGAGGCAATAAACGTTTTAAAATTGATATAATTTCTTCATTTTTTTTCTTTAATAAAAGTTTCATCTGTCTAATTTTAGGAAAATTAGTTCATATTCTGACTATTGAAAGTTCTATTGGGGGGCAATAAACGTTTATGGCTGATAATTGTCTATATGGGGGGGGGGGGGGGTAATACATGGCTGATAGTCGTCTATTGGGGGCAATAGAGGTCTATTAGGGGCAATAGAGGTCTATTGGGTGCAAAAAAACTTTCCGGTGAGATTTTCAGCAAATTCCGGTGGGCGGTAGCTGGTGACTGAAATCCATCGAACGTTGACCGGATTCCGACGGCCGATGATCGGATTCCGGCAACCGATGACCGGACTCCGGCGAAGTCTCCCATGGTTACTCTCTCTTCAATTTTATCTCTCTCTCTCTAAGTAACAAATGGGTAAGGGTAAAATGGTATTAAAAAAAATTAAAAAACAAAAAAAAAAATCTTAATGGGGTATCAGGGAAGACCTCCTTAGAGTGTTTTGGGTAAGAGAAAATTAAAAAAACTTAATGGGGTAAGTGGGAAAAAAATTTCTAAAAATTGGGTAAATAGACAAAAACCCAATTAAATATAGTAAACAATATAAACTGAAAAAATAAAACTTATATTGAAATACTTGTCATCCATTTGTAAGCACCTTCATCAAGGGCGTTCATCTCTCTTCCATGTCATTTTGAAAGTAAGGCAAAATAGTAGACTTTACATATTTCCACATTTAATCCTTCATCACTTTTTCAGGAAATAGTTTTGTGAAGTTAGTCTACATATGCCTTATACAAAATCTTATATGTGCACTTGAAAGCATCTCTTTAAATGCAGGTTTGAGACCTTTTTCTTGTCACTTATAAAAACCTATTATGCTCCATCTTCCTTGATATCCAGGTGCTTGTACAATAGCTCCAGAAACCATATCCATCAGCCTTTGCTCTCCATTTCCACCATTGCATATGTCACACCTTAATTTGTGTTGTTGGCATCAGTTCCCACAGTAGTCAAAAGCTAGCCTACAAAACAGCTTTTCAAGTGTGCTCCATTCAATCCAATAATACTTCTACAATCAGCTTTGATTCCATTCTTTTATACTCCCAAGCATATGTACATTATTTTGAAGACTGAATTCTTGCTTGGGTTGCTGAAATCACACTTAATGTCTATGGTAGTATCTGGATCCACCCTCTTGAGCTCACTTCCATAATCCTTCAACCTTGTAAACTAGTATCTTATAGAACCGTCAACTTCTAACAAAGCAGCTCTTTTGCCTTATAAACCATTTGTGTTGATACCCTTGCTCTAATCTTGGCTGCCATTGTCTTGGCTAGTGAATCTGCAACACCATACAATAACATCAAATCATGATACAAGTAGACAATAGTAATAAGAATGAAATAAGAACCTGGTTAGAAATATACCTGATTTCCATGCTTTATTAAGGGTTATCTGAGTCTTGAACTTTGCAGTTTAGTATTTCAATTTCACCATGTTGTTGTTGAACTTCCTTGTGCATATGTGTTTTGGATTATAACCCTTGATCATCAAAGTGCTCTTATGCTGCATTTTGGAAGCAAACAGCTCAACAAGGCAATCATTCTCCTTGCAAACAACCCTTAGCCTTACTTTGTCATTCTTGATGTAAACATATTCCCGGCCACCTTATATAGCCATTTCCCTGAAAGCATCTCCTCAAGATCTGAACTGTACCAAACTTCATCATTAATTTGAAAACAAGCTTTTTCATGTATGTTTTAGCCTTTTAGGGTTGAATTCAAGACTAATCTCTTTCTGCTCCCCATCAGAATTAATGATGTAATCCGGCTGATCTTCATCTGAATCTTCATCAGCAAACATATCTTCATTATCCTCAGTACACATGGTGATAACATGCAGATCAGTTTTCAACTTTGACAACTCATCATCTTCATCACTAACCTTATCCCAATAGTCAATCCTTTGGACTTGCATAAGCTGAATTTAGCTCTTTCACCATATTATCTACCTCTACATGGGACCTCATATCTTTGTCCACATTGTCATAGTAATCTGTTTTCCCTGTTGTCCCTTATACACTCTCCATGCCAAACTTTCATCGTGAAATAGTTTGGATTAGCTGCAAATATCAATGAAAAGCACCAGTTAGATACCCTAACAGTTAACAAGAAGCCAACATAAATATATAACCCCAACTAACATTCTTTTACAGCCAAAACAGAAAGCACATAGCCCTAAAAGTGCATTCCCTCACAAAGACTCCACAACTAATTGGTTTGCCTCCATAAAGAGGTATAAGCCAAAACAGAAAAGGGCAAACATAAGACATAGGGTCCCCTAAAACACATACAAACATCTTCACATATAGGAGGCCCAACCCATGTCCCAAATCTAGACCCAGCGCCCAAACCCAAATCCAAATCAATTTTTTTTTGACTTTAGAAGTATTATTTCTTTCCAAAATAAAAAAATTAGAAAAATCATGTTAAAAAGAGGGCTGATTTTTCCAACTTCTATCAATTAGAAGACCATTTTAAAAATTATATTTTATCACTGGTGAGTTTATGATGACAAGGAAGAATTTGATTGAAAATAGGGATTGACATGGTTAGGCATGTATGAATGACTGGACGTGCCATGGAGTCATCCTAAATCCTTACATTTTATTTTATTTTTAGTTGAGAAACTTTAGATCATATTTCATAATTTAAATATGTGTTTTGTTGAACATCACTCTCAAATTTAATGCATGAATGCACTTTTTTACCATTTATTTGGACATACAAAACTATGAAGATACTAAAATCTAGGGTGGAGAGTGGCCGCCATTGCTGTGGTTTGCATATGAAACTTTCCTCCATGAGAATGGAGGATTTGGGAGGCCGGCAACGCGAGGAGGTGCTAGGCAAGTGGATTTTTTGCCTTTTTTTGGCTTGGTTCTTCGCGACGAGGTCACCACTGTGAAGTTTGGCGCCATAAGATGCTCGGGTGGTAGGATTAACCATTCGAATCTGGTGGTGGAAAGGTGTGATACGGTTGCTGCTATGGTGTGGGATATATGTCTTTGTCCCTTGTGGCGGTCGTGTCTGGCATACCAGGATTTGCAGCAAGAATGGTGATATGTAAAGTGGTGTTTGGCCTCGTGCTACTAGAGATAGATCACCGAACGATGAGCAAAGGGTCCACAACCTTTTTAGGCTGGAGACGATGTGCGATAGCGTGGTGAAGAAGGGTCCAAAGGCTAGGATCCGAATTTGGATCTGGGTCGGGTCTGAATTTGCGCCTGGGGTTGGGTTTGGATCTAGGATCCAGGTTGGATTTAAATTTTGGCCTGGAAGTGGGTTTGGATTTGGGATATGGGTCGGGTCTTAGTTTGGGCCGAGTGTATGGATCTTGGTTGGCTTTGGTGGCCGTAGGTTACTTTAGAGGAAAATTGATCTCTATTTTGCGTATTTTTTACGTGGAAGATACTGGGATAGTTACCTCACTAGTTATATTGTTAGAAGATTGCCTTTTCATGATTGGTGACACTATCTGTAACATAGGTGAGAGATTGTTCTCTGGGAGGAATATATTTGATCGGTATGTATTCATATCCGTTACTGCATCCGATGATATTTTTGCTAGATTTTTGCATGCGATAATATTTTTGCTAGATTTTGCCTTGTGATATCTTGTTTTGTTTTCGTACTCTACATGTGCATTTTATATATTAATGGAGTCGTCACGCTTATTCAAGGTTTTTTTTGTTTTTTTGGGTAAAGACCACTTAACAAAAAGGGCGTTGTGAAAAAACGGCGGGTGAGTCGGGGTGACGGTGACTCGTCCTCAGCTACTAAATCTGGCAAACTTGAGAGCCCGCTCGTCGTTTAGGCCTGATGGGGCCCGCAGTTTCGACGGCGACGACGACCGTCATCTGAGATCTTTGCGTCGCAAACTCCTCTCCTCCCTCCCCGCCGTCAAACTCAAACTCACCTGGACCTCCGCCTTCAGATTCGCGCTCCTCCTCTTCCTCCTCGCCGCCATTGCCACCGCCTGCATTTCCCTCCCAATCGAAAAGGCACCTCTCTCTCTCTCTCAATCTTTGATTTTTGCTTTCATTTTTGGAATGTGGTTGAGCTTAATTCAGGAGTTTAAACAAGATTCAATCTTAGTTAAGCAAGAACTGAAGTAGATGCAAAGTTTCTTTCTTTAATTTCTGAGCTAAATCCTTGTCTGGTTTTGGTTCTATGCAGAGTTTGAAGGATTTCTTGTTATGGATTAAGCAGGGTCTTGGACCTTGGGGTCCACTTGTTTTGTGAGTATTTTTCTTAAAGTTGCTTAGTTTGGATCAGTTTCATATATCTTTTGCGTTATAAGAAAGAATTGCAGTGGTATTTATTCTATTATTCGTAATTTGGATTGCTGTGTATATGTAGCGTATTCAAGTAGTGCATTTTGTCGTAGCTCACCTTTGAATACTCGGCAACAATAGATGTGGATGTTTTTGTATCATCAAGCTAATTTGTACTTTTCTGTTTTTGGAAAATTGCAGGGCTGTTGCATACATTCCTCTCACGGTGCTGGCAGTTCCGGCTTCTGTACTTACCGTAAGCAAGCAAGAAATATCTTAGTTTCTGTTGCTTCAACAGTTGTAGTCCTGTTTATCTTCTGTCATGTTGTTCTATCATTGTTTGCTTTACATTGGAAATCTTGTGTCAAGGTTGCTTTCAACTTGTGATTATTGATCAAGCTCTGTGGGCAGTGTTCAAGTTTGACTTGTGATAACATGGTGTCTAGTGTCAGCGTATTGTTTTAGTGCAAGGATAGACATGACTTATCTTAGTTTTATCTTTTTCTTAGTGTCCCTCTGTTGTTGAATAATGAGGCTACCTTTTGTGCGATTTTTTTTGTTTTGCTTTGCAGCTTGGTGGAGGTTATCTTTTTGGTTTGCCCGTGGGATTCATTGCAGACTCTATCGGCGCAACATTAGGTGCAACAGCGGCATTCATTCTTGGAAGAACAGTAAGTTTTTAATGCCATTGACTGTATGAGTTCTTGAATTGTGCGCATGTGTAGACGTGTATGCTTTATTCCATATAAGCCAAACAAAGGATTTGACAAATGCATACTGGCATTTACTAGTTTATTATGCTTATACTTATCATAATTTGTCATCATTATGTAGATTGGAAGGTCTTATGTTATTTCCAAACTAAAGCATTATCCAAAGTTTCAAGCTGTTGCTGTTGCCATTCAGAGATCTGGTTTCAAGGTAAAGTTGTAAACTTTTTGGACTTTGAATATTGATCTGATACCATTGACATAATTCTAGACACATTGCGGCTGTTCCTGTCAAGCAAAGTTATATTCTAGAAGTACAATCCAAACCCTAGCACCTAATAACAATCCAAAGGGAAACCAAATATGCAAAAATTACAATGAAGGGAGTAGGTGACAAAAATACATATGTGAGAGAGTTCATATGTCTGGGTACACTGTCTCCTGCACAAAGTAATGGGGATTAACCAAAAATGGCACCATTGGTACATTCATGACATGGTCTAAATGTTTTGTCTACAAGAGTGCCATTTTGTGCATGACTCTATATAAAGTAACATACTAGGATGATAGGAAATTTCCAGTAATTTATGAAGAAGAAATCTACCACTTGGTCTAACTTTGTTGATATCTCAAGAAAATGTTATCTTACCCCAGAAAAAATTGTAAATATATATCAACATTATATAGAGTGAGTGGTGCTAGTGGATTATAATTTTTATACACACACACACACACATTATCAAGAATGAATCTGACTGGATACTCTTGTTTATGTGGAATTCCCATCTTTTTCATGGAACTCCTGAGCTTTTTCCCCCTCTTTTGGTTTGTATAACAGATAGTTCTTCTGCTGCGGCTTGCTCCTTTGCTTCCATTTAACATGCTGAACTACCTACTCTCTGTGACTCCTGTTCACATAGGGGACTATATGCTGGCAACTTGGTTGGGAATGATGGTATTCACTCATTTTAATTACTAAGTGCTATGTTTACTCTTAAAAATTATATTTCTGCAGGTACCTTAGGTAAAGGTTTGGAACTTTAAACAGACACAAGAACCAGTAAAACACTAAAACATGGATATAAAAAAAAATTAATTAAACGTGGAAGGTTACCTCAATATCTTCTCTTTTTCATTTTGGTAGGGAATATATTTGTTTCTGAGTGACTATGTCTTTGTATTTGTTCAATGACAAAATGATCTAGTGATGAGATCTGCTCTGGATTTTATCACAGCCCATCACATTTGCACTGGTATATGTTGGTACAACTCTCAAGGATCTTTCAGATGTTACACATGGATGGAATGAAGTTTCAACAACTAGTTGGGTAAGTACTATATATCTCTATATGACCTTTTATTCATTGTGTTATGTTAATTTTTTTTCACTGAGGCAATAAGATTGTTACTCTCAGAGCTTGAAGAAATTCTCAGGAGTGCAATATCCTCAGGGTTTCTGATCTAATGACCACCATGTTTTTATCTTTTAAATTAATGCTAGTATTTGCTTCTGGTTGCAGGTGTTTATAGTACTTGGTTTTGGAATATCCGGTGAGTAGTTCCTTAAATTTACTTTTGTCACTTGTCTTGTTACTTGTTTTACCTGTTAGTGCTTATCAATTCACATGATATTTCATTCCTTGAAAAGCAAGGTCTGCTTTGTGCAGAGACCTTCCTTTGCTTTTCAACTGAGCTTGTACTTTTATTTTTTGAGTATTCACTGACTTTCCACTTCCTTCTTTCTTGCACAGTGATTCTTCTGATTTGCATTAGTAAAGTTGCAAAGGCTTCTTTGGAAAAAGCACTGGCTGACAATGCTGAAATAGAAGGGATATTCTCGTCTTCAACGCTGCCCATTGTAGCAGGTTCATCCTCGGATCTTCCGAAAACTCTCATCCTACAGATAGACTCATAGACCCACTGAAAGATCACAAGTTTTGGCAGATTCAATGTATATTTTTCTCATTCATTATTATTCGATGTAGATTTTAGTTTGTTTTTTCATAGGAATGAACTGTATAAAGGAGTAAAAGAGGGAGAAATTTTCTCCCACAGCATTCATGTACAGCAGCCACACCCACTTTGTTTCCCATTCCATTTGTACCAAACAGTTCGTAGCAATTAATTGAATGCGTAAACGATCATTTTCAAGTTCAATTATGTGCTTTTCAATTCAGCCTATCATGATCTTGAAATTCCAAAGTGGACCCAACACTAGTCCAGTTTGTTCACAAGTAGCAAGAACAAGATTCCCAAAGACTCAAACAGGTCACTTTTAGCACTCATTTACTTTGATTATCTTGCTTGGCAAGTCCCAATTCTTGTTTTACAAAATCCCAAGAAATTTCCCTTGACCTTATGTGTTATTTAACAGCAATAATGAGTACAATTTTACAGAAATAATCAACCTGCTGAATGACTTGGTGTCAAATTCATCTGCTTCAATCACCGCAACAAAAAAAAAAAAAAAGAAAATGGTTCAAGGGCTTCCAGCACACATATAGGATGGTAACGAGTTGCTTGCAGCAATAATCATAAGTGTTGGACTGTCAAAGACTAAATACTCTGAAGAACAACCCAAGTAGATGATTTCCCTAAGGTCAGAAGATGAGATTGTTCAAGTTACTATCTGAAGGAGACCATAAACATAAGTAATATATGACAAAACCCAGACTTGATATATGCATATGAGTCCACCAGGGCATCTATGTGGCTCAGAATAATTTCTTAGTTAGACCCAGAGGCACCATCGAAAGACCCTTGTCCTTTAACAGCTGGTCTGCTGCTGCTGGATTTATCTCCAGCAATTTTCCGATCATCTCTTCAAGAGGTTCACTCAGCATCTGCTGGTGTAAGAAATAGTGACCATATCCCTACCAAACATAAAAGATCATAGATTGATGAAACATTTCAATGTGAATTCTTTGCCTCACTTATAATTCAGCTAGCATAGATGATTAATAATTATACCTCGCGGAAAATCATAGGTTCAGTAATTGTTTCACCTCCCAATCTGCTTTTACTTAGATCCTGCAGAAATTAATGAAGGTTCAGAGAAGCAAACTTCAGTTTGCAGCTAGCGGAAGGTGCATACATGAAATCATGGTCAATGACAGACCTACCTTTATTTGAAGCTGCAAAAACTTGATATGGTCAATGACATCATCCAGTACAAATTCTTGACCACCCTACAAAATCAAATGTAACCAGTCAAGTATCCGCAGAAAATAGTTGAGCCTTATATAACACTGAAACTCCAAATCATATTGTAAAAATGGCATTATAATCTGAGGCAGCATATTTCATCTATATGATGAGTTTGAATCTTGTACTTCCATTTCTGGAGGAGACACAATTATATCTGTAGATTCTGTACTCTATTAATCGGTGATTCTGTATATATAGCTCACACTTGATCTTATCAATAGGCTTGATTAATATGTCAGCGAATGTATTGCATACCAAACTCTATTTACGTTTATATGCAGACTCAGCTGCCCATGTCAGTAACTTAGTTACTAATTCAAAATATTCAGATTGAAGGTATCAGTAGGACATAATAACAGAAAACAAACCACTGACAGGTCATTAAATAAACCCTCTTCATTGAGCAACTGCATGCATGATCTGGCATAGGCAAAACATTACCTCTACAGATTGTGGAAGCAGTTTTTCCAGTGCAGTTACTTTTTCAGCAATTCGTATCTTGCGAGCCTGCTATTTGAAAGGAAATGTGTAACAAATCACATTTACACTAACTGGCACACAGATCATAATTTAAGATGAACAAAACTAGTAAATATAATGCCTACTATTTGAAAGGAAAAATGACATGGATTATGATAATCAGTTCAACTATCAGTGAAAGTATATGGCTTACACGATCAGTTACAAGAGCTTTCTGTTTTGTAGCACTTTGACGTGGCTGGGAAGGAAAACCAGTTGCAGCCAGTGTTAACTTTTGATCAACTTGAGAAACATTGTCAAAACTAGCCCCAGTGAAATTATCTGTCCATGAAGTATGATGCTGTAGCAAGCACATTGCAGAGAAGTAAAAAAAGCCAAGTCAATCTCAGCTGAATGTGAAATTAAACAAAGTTGTTAAAATAACTGAAAATTAACATGATCTGATGTTTTGAACAAGTTCTCCATTAAGTGACATCAGAAATGTCACCTACTTGCCATGGTTTCTGTTCAACGACCACAACAGGAGGAATTCGACACACACATATATAGTCACATTAAAACTTTTGTATGTTGAATAGATACTAAATATAGAGATATTCGGACAGAGAAGTTCGATCTAAATGCAGATATTCATCAAAGAACAAGAAAGAACTTCAAATTACCCAACTATACATTGTTTAGCTCCCAATTTATCACATTAATATAATCAGAGGACAAGTAAAGTAATACATAAATGCAAACAGTTACCTTCAAAGGATCCATATCCATAGAGAAATCAATTGATTTAGAACCAGAAGCTTTTCCAAGACTGCTGCAGTATAACAAATCTCTATGAAATTCAGATGCCCCACCAGCATGTATGCCACTACCAGATAAAGAAATCCTCTCTAGCATGTCTTCATAAGGAGATTTTGGCAGAAATGAAAAACTTTCTGCTAGAAAGTCAACACAACTTTGAGCCGGCAATGGGGATTGAACCATCCAAGGTAATGCAAGCGCATCAGTTTGGTTCACACTACTTCCAGCTTCCATGATCATCTTTTGGTTCAGATCATGTTGTGGCGCACGAGAGACATGATTCGCAACACTCCCACCGAAATTCAAAGACATCAATTGCAAGGGGTCATTATGGCTACTCTCTCCTTCCATATCAACCAGAGGAGAAACAGATTTCACCTTAACTAAACACAAACAAAGAGAAGCCATAACTACTATTAGACCATCCAAATGATACTGTCACGACTTGACAGTCAAATCCAAGAAAAACACAAAGCTCTTCGTTCTATCCATAAGCCTATATCTTATACACAAACTAAACAGTAACATAGTTTTCATTTCTGGAGCTAGCTAGACTAGTGCTCACAAATCATATGTCATAACTCATAACCAATATATGCTAAAGTTTTTGGTTTGCTACTAACATTAGAACAAGGACATAGTGCATGAATCATTATACATAGTTCTATGTATCAATTTTGTTAAATTATTTTAGGAAGATTCAAAAGTGGGGATGCTCCCTGTGCCTACCCATTTCAATATATGCTAACCCACAATATCTTGCAACTTTCCCATAAATTTCACAACAAGAACCTAACTAAGAAAAACTAAGGAAAGCTGCAACCTCACAATCATTTATAAAATTCATTTTAATCCCCACTTTTTTTCATTAGGAAAAAAAAAATGTTGTAAAGAAAAAAAATAAAAACCCCAAATGGGTGGCACAGCAAAAGAAGAGTTAGATGACGAGCCTAATAACAGTCAATACATGCATAGTTTGTCTCCAAATCCAAAGGAAAACAAATATAATGAAGAAACACATGTTGATATTTACTCCAAACAAGTGTAAAACAGGAAAAGATGGTACATTTATGACAGAATGAAATAGTAGAACACAAGAACATAGATGGTGACAACTATAAGCTGTGAGATGGGTTTTTCTTAGTGGAAGATTACCTTTTTTGGAACAAGGCTTCAGCTTCGGAGTGAAGAGGGCAAGCTTGAAGTTAGGGTTTTACGGCAGAGAGGAAGAGAAAGCGGAAATGGCGATGAGGAAGAGAAATTGGGTTGCTTCCCAGCTCTGTCTTGCTATTAGTGGTTACGTAGTACGTACTGTGGTGAAGCTTTTACAGACTCTGTCAGCTTGTAAAAACCTATTGTGCCCCTGTTTGAAATTTGCAATTTTGGTCTGTGTTCAATAATTTTTACAATCTAGGTATTTTCTAGGCTTGAAAACATAGAATCGCAGTAAAATTTGAAATAAATGACTTATTTTTGGGAAAATTGTTTGAAATAGCTCATCATGCGAATATTATTCAACATTTGAACATGTAGTAAAATTATGAACTTCAAAATATATAGATAAAAAATACAATTATTCATGTTACATGATTATATTAATTTATTTATGTAAGAAGTAAAAATCGTTTACATTGGTTTTGTCACAGCCACGTTTGAATTTCTCTATTTTGTTTTGCAAAAATAGTACATCTTTAAGGACGAGGATTTGCAATACAGATTCGCAACTTGGATTAGCAACTGAACTAAACATTCACAATAATTGAATTAACACATGAAAACTGAGTGGCTCGTAATTGATGTACAAAAATATAGTTTCTCTAGTAGTATAGCCGACCATTTTGAGTATAAGTCCACGCCGCACAACATCTATAGATGAATTCATCTTCTCCTAGTTTTGTTAATCATTTATACTATAAGGCGTTGTTTGGTTCATGGAAAGAGAATTAATTTATTTTTGTTTACCATGGAATGGTTGGATGACTGGATGAGAAAGTAAACTTCATTAGTTTTTCCTTCTGTTATTTGGAAACGATATGAAAGCAATGAGGAAATGTATTACTCTGTAATAACAGAAACCTAAATCATATCAATATCATAAAATTTTTGGAACAAAATTTGAATATTTTTTTTGAATAACAAAATTTGAATATTAATTTTCAATAGTCTTTTTATCATGTTATAAATGCGATATTAATGCAGAGAAAATGAATATCTCTCCAAGTATGAGAGGATTCATTTTCCCCTTATTTTTCTTTATTTAAGGAAAGCTGTTTTTTTCCTTATACATATCAAACACTAGATATGATTGAATAAAAGTGTCAGAACCCATCCCGAAAATCCTTTCAAATTTTCAAGATGGACTCTGCGGGGCCCACTTTTAAGAAAAATTCGACAGAACTTCCCTTAAAAGTGGACAACCCAACCTGTGAGAAAAACGACAAAAACACATATTTCTAAATCCAAGATCTCACAACATGCAATCATCCTATATTTCACAACCACCACAGTTATTAAGCAAAATCCAAGCGTAAGGCAGTAAAATTTATACAATACAGCCTCTTAGGGTTATCAGAGCAATCTACGATAAAATCAAATATATTACATGGAGTAGGTTAATATTAACCTACGAAAGGCAAGTGGCAGAACTGGTGCTAAGCCTCGATCCCACGCCGAACAGCAACACTGCGAACTGGGCAAAGGAAACCGAAAAGCCCAGGGGAAAGTAAGCGATAAAACGTTAGTTGTGAGTGGACAAAAATATTTAATTAAGAAAGAAGTGTTTCTCACTTTCCCACATTTATTGTTTAGAACGTTCTTATGCATGCAATAGGGAACTAAAGGTTTTTAAATCACTTTCATGACTAAGCCAGCCCCGCTGGCTTAAGGGAAGTTCGACCGACCCTGTTAGTCGGACGAATAAATAAATAAATAAATAATTTAAAAGGTATGAGGAAAAACGTCATCACCATACAATAAAATAAAGTGAGCCGCTAAGGCTCGGGTCGGAGTGTCCCACACTCAAGAGCATCTCATGCTCGGCTCTACTCACCCACTAACACAAAGTAAGTAGGGAGGAGTACCAATAGGCTAGCTAGCAATAAAGTATATCGACCCAGGTATGGTGGGTAAGAACCATATGAAAATCGAGAATTTGTGAGATTTCCTCAAAGTCTCACAAGAAAGGAATTTAGTCCAACGACGTGACCCCGCACGCAACATGATTCAAAATTATGAATCAATATATTAAAATCATGTAAGTTTATAATCTCGAAGAAATCTTCCATTTCCGAAGATTTTTCGAGAAATTCGAATCTATTAATAAATAATGATACTTCCATTTTCAGAAATAATCTTATCGAAGATTATTTCTAATAAAAAGTTCGAAATGGAACATAACCACTTCTAATCGGCAATTTGAACCGTAACTAATTTTATAATCAAAATCGAATAATTTGCTCATTAAATAACAAATACTTTAAATAATTTCGTAACTTAGAAAATTTAATTGCATGCATGACTTTAAAATCAAACGTCCACTCACCGTATACGGCTAAGCCTGCCGTCGATCCGAACCCTCTTCGTAGGAATCCTCCTCACGTCCTGTACAATATAACGTTCATAAACCAATAAGTACAAGACGGATAAAAATTAAATCCACCAAAACCAAACCATATCCCAATTGTTATTATTTGCTTAAAAAATCTCCAATTTCACTTTTCTAACTTCATTTCTTTACTTTGAGTTTCCGATTAAGGAATTCCGATACACTGATTATTCGTGAATTAATCAATGAATTTCACACCATAACGAAAACCATATCTACACTTCACAAAATTAATCCGAGGTCACCAATATGCAAACTACATTATACCGTCGACTTAATAACCAAATTACGACAATCAGAAACCTGCCCTACACCACCTCACGCGCCGCCCACAGTGGCGGCGAGTGGCGGTTATTCGCCGGAATCAACCTCCTCCTATGGCCACCAAATTTCATCCACAACATCAATTCTACTCACTGATCATTTCATTCAACTACAACACATCCAAATAACAATCAAAACCAGTCGAAATCAATGAATGAACATAAACCCAGAAATTGTCCAAGAACCCTAGAATTTCAATTCAACAATTCGACTTCTACACCGCAAATCGAGACACAAGGCCATAGGGGAAATGATCAGTGAAGAAAACCGAACCTTCGACACCGGTTTAGTGGCCGGAGACGACCGAATTCGCCGGAAATCACCGAAAAACCCAATCTGCTACAGTGAACTTGTGGCTTAAATCCGAGCTCCTCCGGTCGAGATACCATGAAATGCGACCATGGGCATGACGAGGAGGAAGAGGCGAACCTAGGAACGTCCGGGTTTTGTCGTGGGGCGGCCGGAATCGAAGGAACTCAGAAGAAGGGGTTTCGGCCGAACTGGAGGAGGAAGAAATCGGGGGAGAGGAGAGAGAAAAGGCCGGGTAAGTTTCCAAATTTGGAAAATTACCACAGTAACTTCCTATTTAAAGAATTTACTATGAACAGTAACCGAGAATAGTAAATTTAGTTTTTCGCTTATAACTTTCGCATACTAACTCCGATTTTTACGAACCACGTATGCATGTTCTCGGTTTAACATCCTCTACGACTTCCATGAAGAACATTTTCTCAAATTATGACCCGAACAAAAAGTCAACTTTTAGGGCCACTAAAATCATATAACGGAGTAAAAATTAAGTGTAACTAACATCTACCGTCAAATTAATAAAAATCGAAAATTCTGGGTTCGGGACATAACAAAAAGTCTCAATTCCTTGAACCAAACAAGATTTAAGAGAATGAGGCAAAACCAGAAACTGAAAAAAAACGAGCCAAAAATTGAAATTTAACCGAAAAAAATTTCAACCGAAGCTCAGAAAAAGGAACCGATTAAATTTAAAAAAATTATAATTTTGCTTGACCCTAAAGAAAAACACAGATTATTTCAAAATAAAAAAGAAAAACGTAGACACCACAGAGCCCAACAGAAAGCAGGCCGAAAAGAAAAGAACCGAAACTTAACCAACGAAGAGAGCCCAAAGCAAAGCAAAACAAAACAAACGCAAGGAACCCAGAAAAGCAAGCAGCAAAACAAGGCAGACCAGCCAGGCAAGGCAGACCAACCAGGCCAGCAAGAGCAGCAGGTGTGTTCATCCACAAAAACCCAGCTCACACGTTTCCCGTTCAGTCAGTCACGTGCCACGTGCCCAGACTCACAATTTCACAAGTGACAATCGCAAAGAGAGCATAAAACAAAGGTTACAGGGGCATATTCCACAGTCTTCTCCGAGTCTCTCTCTCTCTCTCTCTCTCTCTCTTCCTTATTATTTCTAAGGCCCTGTTTCGTCTTACCTTGCTTTCTCTGAAACACCCACCAGCCCAGAAGCCAGAACAATAAGAAGAAGAAGAAGAAGAAGAAGAAGAAGAAGAGTCAAACAAGGCCAGAGACTTTAGATCCATTCGTTCATTCAATCAATCAATCAATCAATCATGGCGACCGCTGATGTTCTCAACAGAGAAGAAGCCCTTTTCCTCTCCTCTCCTATCCATGAACCCAGAAAAGGTACCCTTTTTATGCCTCTTTTATGTCTTTGTGCAAAGGGGTTTAGCTCATTATTTGGATTGATGTGGTAAAGTTGCAAACTTGGCCTTTTTTTATGTGTGAAGAGTGAGACAGTGTGTGAGAATTTTGGGTACCAATTGGATTCGGGTAGTTTTCTGTGTTTTCATGTTCCTTTGGAATATACCCAGATCAGTTCTTTTTGCCTGTTAGCTTAGAATTTATTTTGTGGATCAATTTGATGAGTATGTTGGAAATTTTGGATTTAAAGATGGTGGCTTTGGACAGGTGAGAGTGTCAAATCTCGTGGAATGTCGGTTGAGAAGAAGATTGAGATTCTGGAGGGGTTCGCTGGAACGGTACTATCTCGATTCACTTTAATTAGTTGATTTCTGGTTTTTGTGTAGTAAAATTTATTTCTGAAACTGAGTTTTTTGCAATTGTGATGTTGCTTCTTCCTAGTTATTTTGGACTGTAGATGGTGAATTTATGGTGTATTACGTATAGGGTAGGAGTGATTTACTTCATTGAAATGGCATGTTATCATTTTAGTATCTTCCAAACTCAATTCACCAACAAAGAGCATGCATTTTCAATCCGTTTTCTGCTAATCGAATAATCCAATTGTTGCCTCAGTTACATAAATGACTTGTGCTTTGGTGAGTGTATAGATAAGACAGCCCTATCTTATCTGGTAGATGAATTCTAGACATGCTCTTTTGCATGAACATGTCTCAAGTTTCTACTGATTCTGCATCCTTGGAAATTTGGGTTTTCCATGATATACTAGAACATTTAATTAGCTCTAATGAGCCAAAAAGGAAGTTCAATGAAGTTGAGAGACCAATTCTTAAGTATAGTTTCTCGGGAAAAAAAAAATTGTATCAATTGACATGATGTGTGCCAATTATGTTATATTTGGAGGTTGCAGTTCATTATAGATGGGTTTTATACTGTCAACTGTCTGTTTGGCCATGTGAAGTTGCTCACAGCCTTCAAAAATTGTACGAATGAATTGCCTTCTTTTGATCAAATAAATGTATTGCTTTAATCCTTCATAATATATTGAAGATTTTTCAGTTTCCAAGGTCAAATGAGAAACCATTCTCCTTGTCAATTCATGTTGTGACAATTTTTAGCTTTTGTAGGTTAGCAACCGCCGGTCTCGAAGATGGTTAAACGATCGCCTCTTGATGGAACTTGTTCCTCGTCTGAATGCAGAAGAAATTAGAGGCTTGTTTGCTCCACCACCTTTTGGTACTGAAATAACTGATAAAATTATTTTAAAATAAGTATTTATGTATGGCAACTTTTGTTCCATATGTGTTTCTAAAGTTTCTGTGGTTATTGTACTTGCATATATTCACTCTGCAGCAGCCTATTTGTGGTTATTACTTTTTAGAACTTTTCATACCAACAATGGCTTTGGTTGAATCTACAGGTGATGATGTACCGCTGTCACCATTTTGCATGACTAATGTGCCAGAGTGGGACACATTTAGGAATATAGACATGGATAAACAGGTCCTTCGGCCTCTCTCATTCTCCCAGACATGGTTTTTTGTTTTTTTGTTTTTTGTTTTTAAGTTCTTGCATTCCAGTGATTTCAATACAATGAACTTGGCCAAAATTAAATTCAAGTTTTTGGGCAGCCAAATGGAGGCTCAAGTTTGTCTATTAGAGAAGAATTTTATATTTTGAGCTAGCAGATAATGGGCCCTTCTAAAATTATTGATTATTCTTTCTGTATCTACATCACTGCATGTGTGTTCATACTGACCTCTAGCCAATATCCCATCTTGACAGGCTAATATTATTGATTCCCTAGAGAGCTCTTGCGAAACCAAGAAGGGCAATGTTGATGCTGATAAAATGGCTGTCTTGAATGCATGGCGTAGGGTGGATTCTCGAACGAGGGAGGCACTTCGCCGCAGCGTTGTTTCAGACCTTATTGAGGGATATGAGGTAAATCTGTTTTTGTGTTCACTATCTCTCGGCTGGTTTGCTTTACATACTTTTTGCGATCCCACATACGCAGTTTCATCTTTCTCTAAATTAAATTATAACCCAACTGGAATCTTTTCTCATCATTTGAGTAGAAAGTTTCTTTCATTTTCAGGACTGTATACGTGGTTATTTAACAGAGACTGGAGAAGAAGATGCAGACTCTCTCATCCTACGGGTTCAAGACCCTTTTCGTCGATTACTGCTGCATGGTGTTTGTGAGGTAAATAATCACATATTTCAAATTCCTAAGGATTCTATCAAAGGATAGTATTAACCACCTAAAGAAATAGTGTACTTTGAAGGTAGAGTCGCTGCATGTTTTGCCAAATTTGTTACTTGGTTTTTTCAAAGCCATCTTGGAAGGTTCTTAATAATAAACCGGACCTAAAGAAATAGTATACCTTGAAGGTAGAGGTGCTGCATGTTTTGCCAACTTTGTTTGGTTTATCAAAGCCTTCTTGGAAGGTTCTTAATAACAAGCTGGTGGTGTTTACAGTTCTACAACTTGGTATCGGTGACTGTAACTGAATCAGAGAAAGGGAAGTCAGCTAAGATGACCAAAATAACAAAGAAAAAAAGGTGCTCATCTGAAGTTCCAAATATCACTCTGTCCCATTTCTTGAAGATGACCAAACAAGGAGTTTGGTGATTCCATTTCCATTGGGGAGGAGCTCTCATCTATATTATAACGTATAATAAAAGCTGGGCGTCTAGTGCTGCTGCTGCTACTTTGTGTATTTTCACCATGTAAATTATTTACTTAGCTGTGACCCTAGACTATCTCAGGTAGAATAGTTGTTCATCTGTAGGTTTGTACTCTGTAAAGGCATTGTCCTAATTTCTCAGTCAACAAAAGAAGTTGATTGTGTTTGTATGGCACAATGAATTCATGATTTTTACATTCTTTTCAAGGTCTCCGGACTCCTGAGCTTATTATAGGCCCCTCTCTCCCTTGCACAAAATGGTCGAATACCAGACTTATCTTATTGGATGTTTTTAGGTCAATTAAACAACCAGATGCTTTAAAATAAGCAACTAAGATTTTAACTCCAGCATGAGTTCCCATTTTAGGGTTGAAAACGGTTTTGTCTTGGCTTTTCAATGTTGCCGATGAGTACACATAAAATAAAAATTGCCTTTAGAGTGTTGTTGTTAAACTTGGGAGAATTTTCAGTACACGGCGCGAAGATACACGCACCGCTGAGATTAGACGGTTTTGAGTGATAGATAACAGATTTCACATTTAGATGATTGAGATTGCATAATTTGTGTATGTGAACTTACACCGCCGTGTATATTTTCGGTTAAAATTCCGATTCTTGTCGTGCGCTAAAATAGCAACTTGACACCGGTAAACCACTCAGACCAAGCAATAAGAATTGTCCCGATATAGAAACCTGGATCAGCCGCCAGCAGGTGCTGACTCTCTTTGTCTCTCAAGATTCACCCACTAGCAAAAGAGCATTATCATCTCCACTATGGCGAAGAAACCTGTCAAATTCTCTGTGGTACTCTCCTCTCTCTTTTTCTCTCCTTTCTCTCAGTTTGTGTGTATAAATAAACTATAAGAGTATGAATGATTCCACAGGTGGATGCATTCACTGAGTCAGCTTTCAAGGGAAACCCGGCAGCGGTTTGCTTGTTGGAGGAAGACAGAGACGACAAGTGGTTGCAAGCTCTGGCTGCCGAGTTTAATATCTCAGAAACCTGTTATTTGAGTCGGCTCACTGACTCGGTTTCTGACCCTGCTTTGTCTTCTACTCCAGCTAGGTTCCGTCTCAGATGGTTCACACCTGTCACTGAGGTCTAAGCTCACCTCTATTTGGTTTATTTGGTTCTTACTTCTCTTTGTCTACATAGTAGCAAGGTTGAAAGTTAGTAGTGTGTTCGATCTAAGTCCATAATAACAAGGTTAAAATGCACTAAATCCAGGGTGTTCATTAGGATTTTGTTACCTATTTAGGATTATGGAATTGGTTTAGTTGTTATCTTCAATTTTGTGAAGTGTTAATATTGCTAGGTATTGGTTTTAGCAATATCTGGTCAGTAAATTAAGCTTCAAAAAATGATTTTGTTTTGCAGGTTGATCTTTGTGGTCATGCTACATTAGCAGCTGCATCTACCCTATTTAAGTCTGGTTTGGTAAATTCCAACGTTGTTGAGTTTTCCACATTATCTGGTATTTTAACAGCTAAAAAGGTTCCAGATGATGTAAAGGGAGCCAGTGGTTCAACTATTCCAAACTGTGAAGCACAAGACTCCTACTGTTTAAGAACAAGAGAAATTGACACACAGAAATAGAGTAATATTTCAGAGAGAATTGAGATTTCAAGTGTGTTTATTCATCTCATACAACCCCTTATTTATAGGAATACATTTGAAGTGTGAAAGCTCAAAGAGAAAACCAAAATGATAACCATCTTGATGATGATTTTCTACCATGCTTGTTGCCCTTTGATAAAGCATGTTACATAAGTCTTCATACACTCAAGTACCTATGATTATACACTCAAGTACCTATCTAAATACTTTACGTATTTGTTACATGATATAGACATATGAAAGTTATGTAAATAGGTACTTTTCGATCCCTTCCCGTCATTTTTAGGTCTTGTGCTAGTTATGAAAGTTGCTCAGAATGATGAAACGAAGGGGACAAGCTCGGCCCCGACACCATTGGAGGTGGTCGATGGCGGCTCTGTCCCTAACTCCGGCGGCCTTTTCCGGCCATCTCCAGAGGTCTAAAATTTGGTTTCTGTCCATTTTATGATTCTATGTTTCGATACGATCATTTCGGCGTATTATACGTATTTTTCAGATATCGTATGAATTAGTTATGAATTTTGTGATTTCGATCGATTTCGATCATTAGATTTTTGATCTGTGAAATTATGACCGTCGGATGAACTTGTAAACTTGTTATGATGATCATATGACTGTCCTAGAGGCTTTGTGTGGTCATGGGTGAAGATCCGACCGTTGGATCTTCGTATATGTGCAAAACGGTAATTAGAGGAGCGATTCGTGAGAAACCGCTCGTCGGATTTTAATGTAAATTAGAATCCGGCCGTTAAATGGTAGTTAAATTATGTGTTGAAATTTTTGGCTAAATTCGAATCACATGTGATTAGGTGATTGACGGATTTTATTTGAGTGGGCTATTTCGGCGTTAATTATAATTATAATTATATTGAAGACGCAGCGGGAATTTCGAGGTGAGTAAAACTCACGTGGTTCATATTACGAACCGAGCGTTTGAATTTATTTATTTTAGTAATTGTGTGAAAGAAATATTTGCGGATTAAATATTTGTTTTAAAATTTCATGGACTTGAATCACCACAGTCCATAGGTAAGTAAAATGAATTTTAATTATATAAATGAATTTCATGATTTTCTTGTATGAACTATAGATGGTATTAGTGGTCATTCCTGTGTGGATGATTACGTATATATATATTTACGTGGAAAATATATATTGTTGAGTGAAGATATGATTGACTGAATTGATGAATTGATTTTATTTCAATTGTGTAATTCCATAATAATATGGTGTATCTTGGTTGGATTGATTTCAGTATGTGATATTATATGTTGTGCTCATTTATGGGTTTAGGGTCGACGTAGTGACCGGTGTGGGGTAATCGGACGCTCTAATCCTGGGTGGATGATGGGATACGATTGGTTGAGTATGTGGAATTATTGGACGTTCTAAATATGTATATAGGTATACATATTGATGAAATACAATAATGATAAATATGTCGGATGCCATAACCTAGGCCAGGTGACGGGCTACGATTCAGTTAGAGCTCTAGTCTGTCAAGTACCGTATTTTTATAAATACGATGATGAGAGTTGTGGAGAAAGTTGTGAGTTGGGTTGTCTTGATATATTGAATTGGTGTTGATTGAGATTATTAGTACTTGTGGATGTGGAAATTGTTTAGTGTTGTTGTGTGTGGGAATAATTATGAATTGAATTAAGCAACAGTTCTTTCCTTTTACTCATACGAGCTTTCATAAGCTTACCGGGTTTTGTGTTATTGCAATCCCGGTACACTATTCAAATGGTATAGCGGATATTCCTGCAGGTCAGGATAACCAGGGAGGTGACCGAGCTGCTTAGGTGTTACAGCAGTTTTTGTTATTTCATTTAGTTTTGAGTTGTGTATGCTCATTTAGAGCTTTACAGTTCATTGTGGATTTGAGTTGTAATAATTAACCGAGACTAAATTCGGTTTGATTTTATTTCGTGTGTGTGAGGGAGTTATGAAAAGAAATTTTCAGGATGATTATTTTGAGTTGGTAGTATTTTCATGTTTCGGATTTTGAATTGTTATTCTAAAATTCGGGGCGTGACAGTATCGAAGGATTGTCTTTATACCAATCCAATGGCGGCGTGTTGGCGCAGAACTATGTCGAGCTAACAAGTTTACTGCAAATGAGATATCCGGTCTTGTGCATTGAGCTAAATACAATAATGCTCCTATTGCACTTAGGTATGGTATTTCAGCTTCTAATAAATCTTCGTCCTCATCCCTTGGATGAAACGGATCTTTCATGGGCTCAAGACTACGGTTGATCATGGGAGTACTCACAGGCTTTGCTTTATCTTCATTAAAGCGCCTTAGTAACTTTTAAGTATATGCTGACTGATGGATTATAATCCCATCATTACGGTGCTCGAGTTCTATTCTGAGACAAAACCGTGTTTTCCCGAGATCTTTTATCTCAAATTCAGATTTCAAATATGTAGCAGTTTCTTTTAACTTATCTAGAGTTCCAATTAGGTTCATGTCATCGACATAAACTGCTACAATTGCAAATCCGGATCTTGTCCTCTTAATGAACACGCAAGGGCATATTTCATTGTTAACATATCCCTTCCCAATCAAGTAGTCACTTAGATGGTTATACCACATCCGTCCGGATTGTTTCAATCCATACAGTGAGCATCTTAATTTTATTGAAAACGCGCTCCGTGGTTTAGAGCCACTTGATTTGGGTAATTGAAGTCCATCTGGAACCTTCATATATATCTCTGAATTTAGATCCCTATAGAGATATGCTGTAACCACATCCATGAGCTGCATGTCAAGTTTTTCAGAAACTACCAAACTGACAAGGTAGCGGAAGGTTATAACGTCCATTACGGGAGAATATGTCTCCTCGTAGTCGATTCCAGGGCGTTGTGAGAAACTTTACGCCATAAGGCGGGCTTTGTATCTAACAACCTCATTTTTCTCGTTACGCTTTCTAACAAAGACCCATTTATGGCCAACAGGTTTTATATTTGTTGATGTCAGTGTTATAGACCCAAATACCTGTCTCTTTGTTAGTGAATCCAATTCAGTCTGGATTGCATTTTTTCATTTGGACCAATCTGCTCTTCGTTGACATTCTTCAACGGAGCGAGGTTCGATATCATCGTATTTTATAATTCCTTTTGTAATATGATATGCAAATGCATCATCAATAGCCATAGAATTTCTGTCCATAATTACATGTATACTGGTGTAATTCATGGAGATCTCTCTATTTTCTGGAATTGGTTCTACCATTGGAGTGTCCTCCAATGATGTCTCTTGGACATAACCATAATCCGGAATTTTTTCATGAGATGGATTATTTATACCGATGATTAATGGATTATTTTGTGTCAAGCTCGCTTTCTTTCTTGGGCGAGAATCCATCGAACCTATGGGCCTCCCGCGCTTCCTGGCAGGAGCCATGGGTCTATCCACTGCATCACCCATAGAGGGGATGTCATGTCCTTTAGTTTTAGGGACATCAATCCTTGCAGGTACGTTTGCAGCAGGTATGTGTGATCTTGTCACTTTAGCGATATCAGAAAACGCATCAAGCATTGATTCTGCTACATTCTGAAGTTCGAGAATCCTCCGAACTTCTATTTCAGACTGTGTGGTTCGGGGATCAAGATGAGACAAAGTGGGGACAGACCACGACAATTCCTGTCTTTTCTGTTGAACATTAATGTTCTTGTATCCCCCTAATGACGGGAAAGCTGTCTCATCAAAGTGACAATCCGAAAATCTAGCGGTAAATAGATCACCTGTCAAGGGTTCTATGTAGCGGATAATGTTTGGAGTATCATATCCAACAAAAAGGCCTAAGCGTCTTTGAGGATCCATTTTGGTGCACTGTGGCGGCGCAATTGGCACATAGACTGCACACCCAAATATGCGTAAGTGTGAGATATTAGGCTCATATCCAATCACCATTTGGGAGGCAGAAAAGGGTTGGGTGGCAGTGGGTCTCAGACGAATAAGCACAGCTGCATGTAATATTGCATAGCCCCAAGCAGAAATAGGGAGATTGGTGTGCATAACCAATGCCCTGGCAACCATTTGAAGTCTTTTAATGGCAGCTTCTACGAGTCCATTTTGGGTGTGTACATGAGGGACAGGGTGTTCGACCTCAATCCTAATGGACATGCAATAATCATCAAAGGTTCTTGATGTAAATTCTCCAGCATTGTCAAGACGAATTGACTTAATAGGATGATCAGGGTGGTGAGCCCTTAACTTAATGATTTGTGCTAGGATTTTAGCAAATGCAGCATTTCTTGTGGATAAGAGCATGACATGTGATTAACGTGTCGATGCATCAACCAACACCATAAAATATCTAAATGGTCCGCAAGTTGGTTGGATAGGTCCACAAATATCACCTTGTATTCTTTGTAAGAATGGTATATTTTCTTTAGTGTCCTTTGCATATGATGGTCTTGATCCTACATTTGCTAAAGAGCAAGCTTTGCAAAACGAATGATATGCTTTAGAAGTAACTCTTTAGACCAATGTTTGGTTCGTACTTCTTTTCGTTTTGAAGAATGGAAGTCCGTGTAAAGTTTTTAATATACGGAGCATCATGTCACGACCTGGATGTCCCACACGGTCGTGCCAAAGCTTGTATGTGTTGGGATCCCATAAATTGTCATTCATGACATGGTTGGATTCAATGACTCTAATAGTGGTTGCATACAATCCATTAGAGCGACACATAAGTTTCTCTAAAACTCGTGTATTTCCACAGTTTTTAGAGGTGATGCAAAAGAACTCTTGTCCATTGTCACAATGTGTTTCCACATGAAAATCATTGGCTCTTATGTATTTAAAGCTTAATAGGGTTTTTCGGGCCCTTGGAGCATATAGAGGTTCGGCGACATTAATATTTGTGCCATTTGGTAACAAAAATTGAGCTGGTCCTCGACCATGAATGAATTGTGATGGCCATGCCATCGTAGTTACTGAGGATCCACTAGGTGTCATCTATAAAAATAATTGCCTATGTCGCAATATAGTATGTGTGGTGCCACTATCAAATGACATTCCAATGGGTCTTGAATTATAATTCTTTACGAGAATGTTGTCGTGCTTTTCGGCTGCCGACAAAATATTTATGATCTCATTGAACCTCGTAATTCGTCCAACATTTACTTCTGTGCTATACTGCTTTGATAGCAAGATTGCTGCAACGGGGAAGGTGGAGAGAGTTTTCTCAATTAGCTCTTCTTCTGTGAGGGGTTTTTGACAGAACCTCAACATGGATTTGAGACGAAGAGCTTCTGAATTGTACTCAGCAATAGACTTGAAGTCGGAGAAGCGTACATCGTTCCACTGAACCTTCAAGTCAGGGAGGAGAGAATCTTGGATATTGTTAAAGCGCTCTTGCAGCGCCTCCCATAAATCCTTTGCATCTTTGATGGACATGTACTCTAGTCTGAGTGCTTTGTTCATATGACGTCGCATCAAGATGATTGCTTGTGCATGCCTCTTGGGTGTTCGAGGGAACACAAGGGCCGGGTCTGGTGCATGGATGATGGGCAATATCCCCTTCGATGTGAGATGGTTCTCAACGTCAGTTTTCCAGCTATGGTAATCCGAACCTATTGAGTCAAGGATTTGAAAATCGAGTCTAGGTTCATTCGACATCCTTGAAGATAAGAAGAAAATATTAGTTTCAGAATTAAAACTTCCACGAAACATAATAAGATTTCCGGGCTATACTACCAAAAAATCAATTTCCAAGAATCATTGTGAACACTCTTAGTTCATTGATTACGAACGCTCTTAGTTCGTTTGACGTGAATTTCTATAATTCCGCTTTTGATTGTAAGTTCCCGAGAAAAAGGAAAAATGAGAGAAAATAAATAAAAACTGAAAAACGGGAACTTTTAGTAAAGAATACCTTGAAATAGTGTTGCCGGAAATTTTTGACCGGAAAAATTATCGGAGGTGATTGGAAGGATCGTTGGAAAAAGTCGAGAAAAATCATCCGAAAAGTCGCCGGAAAAGTCACCGGAAAAGTTATCGGAAAGTCGCCTCGCAAATCTGTCGACAGATGTGTCGGCAGCTGCTGCGCAGTTGCTCGGCAGATGGCTAGTGCAGCTGCTGGCGCAGCGTCTCGACAGCTACTGCGCAGCTTTCGGCAGATCCTCGGCAGCACTCTGCAGCACCCCAGCAGCGGTCTGGTTCGGGTTTTCTGCTTCCGGCGGCCGGTTCAGGTAGTTTCCGGCCGGTTTCGGCGATTCTGAGACAGGTTCCGGGCTCCTGGAATCAAGGGCTTTGATATGTGCTAGGGTTTGGGGATTTTTTGTAGGTTTGGAAAAATGACTTCGATCGATGATGAACTCTTCTTTCGTCAATTTTCGATTCTAATTCTAGAGCAACTTCATGCTGATAACGTGTTTAAGAACAAGAGAAATTGACACACAGAAAGAGAGAGTAATATTTCAGAGAGAATTGAGATTTCAAGTGTGTTTATTCATCTCATACAAAGGGGTATTTATAGGAATATATTTGAAGTGTGAAAGCTCAAAGAGAAAACCAAAATGGCAACCATCTTGATGATGATTTTCTACCATGCTTGTTGCTCTTTGGTAAAGCATGTTACATAAGTCTTCATACACTCAAGTACCTATGATTATACACTCAAGTACCTATCTAAATACTTTACGTATTTATTACATGATATAGACATACATAGTATTTATACATTTATACTACAACACCTTCTTTATTGAATTGAATTTTCTAGCTGATCCATCAAATGAATTCAATTCTACTGATGCTTTGTTAATATCCAATGCCTTGGATGGTGCTTCAGTCATTGATATGAGGAGGACAACCGTCACAGATGATTTGCTTGTAAGTCCTGCAATCTTTCTCAAATCGTTGGTTGGAATATGCTTCCCAATCCTTTTATTTCTGAAGGTGCTTCTGGAGAAATTTGTTCTTTTTATTTAGCTTTTGGCTTATTTGGAGTCTACCATGTGTTCTTCAATGAAACTTGTTACATTTTCCAACTTCTGCTTCCATCAGGAAAAGCTGTTGTAGATTTAAAGCCACAGTATGATCGAATCAAGAAGTGTCCAGGAATAAGGGGAGTAATTGTTACAGCGGTTGCTCCTCCAGAGTCTGGATATGATTTTTACAGTAGATTCTTCTGTCCTACACACAGGATCGATGAGGTATGAAGCTTGCATCTATTCTCTAAGAAAGTTACTTTCAAGCGCCTGATATTCGGAACCATATCTTTGTTGTTTGCTCGTGCATCCTTCTAGTATGAAATGACAAAATTTTACTATATGGAACTATATTTATGTATAGACTGCTTTGTCCCTTGTCTTGTGCCTTTTGCAGTTTGGTATTTATCAGTTTACATTTACATTGATCGCAAGGATTAAACTGAAATGAAAATGATTTTAGAACTGAAACTGAAATGTCGACATTGTTGTTGTCTATTAGGATCCTGTCTGTGGGAGCGCACATTGTGCCTTAGCATCATACTGGTGCAACAAGCTGGGAAAGTGTGATCTTGTTACGTATGCGGTACTCTCTTTTTCATGCCACTCTCATACCTCTATTTGTTCACTTCAGTATGTTGATATACTATTATTGTTTACATCCAGGCATCACCTAGAGGGGGAACAATAAACATTCATCTGGATGAGCAGAATCAAAGGGTGCTCATGCGAGGGAAAGCCGTGACTGTGATGGAAGGAACTGTTTTAGTTTAGTACTGGCCGGGGTGAATTCTGTTGTGTACAATCGATTAAAATGAATAAGTTGTGTGATGGGAATAAGATCTAACTTTTCCCACATCTTGTGTGATTTACGGAATAATAACAGACAAATAAAAGAAGACACAATATTTAACGAGGTTTAGCAAATGCGCCTACGTCCTCGGGGTAGTAGTACTTCTTTCTTCCACTGTATTAAACAATGGGACTACAAGAAATAATGTCATTTTAGTGACTAAAATTCACTAAAGTGGTAACACACACTATCTCTCAAGAGGAATTTTCTTCTCACTAATCGAAGAACTTTTTGTCCCAATCTCTCAAGTGAGGAACTCTCTCACCTAGTGTAGCAATTGTCTCTGCTCACAAATGATGGACTCCCCAGACTCCCGGACTTCATCAAACTCTCAAATGCTTGAATGAGTTTGGATACCTTGATCTCAAACTTAGACAAGCTCGGGTCCCTTTATCTTGAACTTAGAAAGCTCAGATGTTTTGATCATGAACTTTGACAAGCTCAGATGATTTTGTTCTTGTATCTGATGCCTTTATATATGCATTGCTCTTTATGCAATTCAGTATCTGCATGTACCATGCATGGAAGCAAAGTCAAGCTTCCTCCTTGTTTCATGCTCAATGTTGGCATGCTCATTTATGCCAGCATTCAACAATTGCTGCACCACACTAGCTATTCATATAGCTAGCCTTCCTTTACATTTATTGGGTCACCAAAGGAATAATAGATGGTGTGTTCCTCATGTAGAACGTGTTTGGCTCCAGTTTTTCTTGAGCTAGTCAACAATCTATTTTCTTGCGCGGGCGTGCCAGCACAGTTCAGGTGCGATCGTCGAGAGTGTCCTTTGACCTGACTTCTTTCGATCGATTGAGGACGAGGAGAGCACCAACCTCATCGCAGGATTCTTTGTGCCTCGTGGTGAGGACTTTGATACAGTTTCTTCTTGTCACACAATCGATACTCAATTTTGTAGAGTGAGCAGAGCGAAATCACCGGTAAGTATTGAGATCTTGCTAAAGCGTAACTTTAGCTTCGCTGGGTTGCGAGGGCATTACCCTGGCTTGGTTGGTTATGTAACAGTTGTGGTCGCGGTACTTCAGTCGACTCCTGAGGAGACTAGGATTGATGTACATTGACAGAGGGTTTGGTGGCACTGACAGTCAGCTCCTGAGAAGGCTAGGACTGGAGTGTGATCACCGGTAAGAGAAAGATGGGTTCTCCAGAGAGACTTGAGAAGTCGTAGAGATTCTTTGATGAACATATGTGTGTGTCTTGTTACTTCATTGTAGCCTCTATATATAGGCTTCAAGGCCATAGTTGTTGGCCTTAAACAAATCATGATGGAGCACTTAATGAGATTAAAGAGCACTTATGGAATTATGGAGCACTTAATGAGATTATGGAGCACTTATCATTTTATGGTCAAACATTGCCCCCCCCCCCCAACCTCGAAGTCAAAGGTCTTCATCTTGATTGAAGGGGTCTTGAATCAACGTTGTTCTTATAATGTCGTTGCTCCAGAACCACTTTTATTGGCTTGACTAAAATTACTTGATTGGTTCCATAAAGCTTGAATGCCACAATCTGAATTGCTTTTGTCATGAACTAACACTTTCTTTGCCAACTTTATTGCCCCCCAAGTATCCTTGTTAGTTGGCGAAGCATGATCTTCAATTGTAACTTTGGAAAGGAGGATGAACAAAGATCGGCTCTGCCGCCGACTACCATGTCATAGAACATGGTCTTTGTAGAATTGACCACAAATTCGCTTTTGCATTCGCCCACTTGCTAGTCTAAATTCTCTATATCAAAAGCTTTAAAGAACCTGAACTCTTTCATATGATTTTTGGAATCAATAATCAAATAATAATTATCATCATACTCATCATAGATTGGCTCCACATCGAGATCATATTTAGAGTAACCAAAGAGTGACATATCAAATATTTGTTGACCTCTATACTCTTTCCAAACATCATACTGAGACGCCTCTGTGGATTGTTTAGTACCATCATAGACACAATTCTGGCAAGAAATTTGGAACTGGATAACTGTAAACAAGAGTTAACTTGTATTGATGATACTCAAATTTATGGTCGCGAATGACAAATTGGCCACCAGAATATTTATTCTGGCCATTTATGCAACGTGGGTTGTAGATGTTTTCTCCATATATATCAAAGCCACCACATGGCCCCGAAACACTGGTGAAGAATTTGAAGTTGAATTAACCAAGAAAGCCACAATTAGTTTTCCAAGGCCATAACTTAATTGATAATTAAGTTGGCCATGGCTTAAAAATAAAAAAAAAGTTGGCCATGGCTTAATTGATGATAAGCATGACAACGTCCAAAGCCATGAAAGCCACATGCATGATAATTGAGTTGACCATTTTGAGCATACTTTTGATCACTTTCATGACCGTGGTAGCGTCCAGTAGCAAGACCGCATCTCTCTTGGCCAGATTCTCTTGGAGGCTTTTCTTCTATCTTGCTTTTCCGGAGAAACCTAGAAGCAAACTGTTTCAAGTCTCTCTCTTTCCTCCAAACTTCGTCTTCCATTTCCAAAGGAATCCAGAAATGGCACCCAAGAAACCATTTGTTATTGATCAGGCAGATGAAATCACTGAGAAAGCCGCATTCACCTGGCGAACTAACATGGGTGTTCGATGTAGAAGTCAGACTGGAGAGGAGAGAAGTCGACTGATAGGCTTTGGTGGAGGTGATAATCAAGTGAGTCTGGGTCCCACACCTCGTGATTGTTTGCCAGATGATGCTATGGCCTATTATGGGCTTCCCATCCGCCGTCCCATAGCGGCTTTTCGGCAGGTGCCCGGTGATTTTAGCAGTCGGGGGCCAAGGAGGAAAGTGGGCTTCTGGCCCACTATCGCTCCTGAGGAAAATGTTTTGTATCAGGAGGTCCGAGCGAGAGATTTAACCCGATGGGATGCGGTGGGTATCACCCAAACCATCGATCTATGCTTCTATCTTCCCTATAATACCAGCCCTACAGCGCTAGCCGCCGCTCTTTGCTTCTGGAATACCTCTAGCAATACATTCGATTTCCGGTTTGGGTAGATGAGCATAACTCTACTGGATGCTCTTTCCATCACGAGGTTGCCTATTGACTTTGACCCCTATGTGCATGGTCAGTTTGATTTCATTCAATTTCCTTTGAGAATGGATATGGCTCGTCGGGGGCATCACAACAAATCCTACGCATTCTGGCGCGACTATTACTGCACCCAGCACGACTAGACAGGAGGTATCGCATTCCTGGAATTCTGGCTTTGCAAATTTATCTTTTGCACTTCTTCCAACAAACCTACTGGGCCCTGGAATTCTCTGGCCACTGCTTTCTACAATGGTATTTGCATTGGCCTTGGGCAACCTGTATTAGGTGCGTTATATCACTCCCTTTATAAAGCCGTAATGCGCCCCTTCGATATCGACATTAGTGGCCTTTTTTGGATCCTTGCCTTTTGGCTGCCGATTTATTTCCCTCGCTTCCGTCGTGGTGATATTCCAAAGGAACATCCAGTCGATTCCCTTTTGGGGAACTAGCTTCGCCACAACATAACTCCACCCTACTCTGAGTGTTTTATTTACTTGTACTTGCTGGAAGAGATGCTGAACCCAAAAATAGTCCTTTCTAGGTGATTCCCTCCTCCCTTTGATGATGGCTTTCTGCCTAGTGGACAAGATCATAGCGAAAGAGCCCTCCTGGCCTTTCATCGCGCCATCTCCTACTTGGATATTCGTCTTGCCACCGACCGCGTAAGTTACGAGCTCTATGCCCATAACCACTTTGCTCGCCAATTTGGGTTGGCCCAGTTGGTACCCTGGCCTCTGGTTGATTTTGCCAATTACTACACTTCTTGGCGGAGATCAGCCCCGCCTGGGTCTGCCCACTTTCAGAGTCAGTTTACTTTGATAGTGATTCCCCTTGGGTCAAAGCTAGGGGTCATCAAGGCCGGCCCTACCCTAAATTTTAGGGCTTAGGGTCGGGCTGGGCCGGGTCTAGTCAAAGTCAACAAAATTTAGGGCCGGGTAGGGTAGGGCCATGGCTTAAATATGCTAACCCTTACCCGCCCTAAAAGCCCGATCTATTAGGGCCGAAAGGGCCGGGTCGAGCCGGCCTTCCGAATAGGGCCAAATAGGGCCGAAAAAGGCCTTATTTTGTTTTAAAAAAAAACTTACATTTTTTTTTCCTCAAAATGTGGCTCAATGGTTATATAGGTAATATAAGACATTGTTTTGGTTAATCATACTTAATATATATGTGTGTGTATATACGAATTAACTTATAACATTTATTAATATTAGTTAAGGTGGTTTTATTCAATTAACTATCTCTCTAAATCTCCTAATATTAATTGTTATATAACAAAGAAAAAAAACCTAAAAAAAAATCAAAGCTTAAGAAATCAATTACAAAGAAAGAGATAAATTGCATATATAGAAAAAAGAGAAACATAATTAAAAAATAGAGAAAATAGAAAATTATTAGAGCTTATTAAGGCGGGCCTAAAGGGCCGGGCCGGGCTTGGCCCTAACAGGCTCAAACAGGCCGGGCCGGAGGGCTGGGTTTCATTCTCAACTTCCATACCTTACCCTATTTTAAAAAGGGTCGAGCCGGCCCGCCCTAATGCAAGGGCCTGGTAGGGCTTAGGGCGGGTTTAGGGCCTAAGGGCCAAATGATGACCCCTAGTCAAAGCGCTGTACCCCCTCAACGATGTCGACGATGATTATGCTGATTGGTGGAAAGAAGAGTCCGTGAACTTTTAAGACCTACCATATAACGAACTTTTCGCCCTGATCTTCTGTGGCATGAGTAGTCCTGATCTGGAGGACCGCAAGATTCTTGAGCGCTTCTCCAACCCTGCAACACAATCCCCATGACCTATTCTACCTTCTCGCTCATCGCGTCCAGGGATAAAAATCCACGAGCCTGGGGCAACAGTAAGTTTTCATCTTTCACCATTCCTTTTCCTTGTCTTGATTTTTCCTGCTTTTATTCCTAAGTGTGTTTTGCAGCGAACTACCTGGAGCAGGACAACGTCTGTTCAGGTCAAGAAACAAAAAGTAATAGCAGAAGAGACTCCTGAGGGAGAGTCTTCTCTTGATGAAGTTCCCATTGAGGTAATTTGGTTAAGAACGATCCCAAACTTATATATTTGGTGCTTCCCCCTTTTTGAGTTGTGATTCTTTTCTTGTACAAAAAGGCAGGACTGCATTATGGCCAAACATCAAAGCATAAGATGTTGTCGCGTTGGGATTCCGCTTCGATGTGCAGTAGGCCCAATGAGTCTCATAAAGGGTCTCATGCCATTGTCGCAGATTAGCTTCCAACATTTTCTTCAGCAAAGTGTGATGATTTTGTTGCTGGCCTCCGCTTGACCGTTAGACCAAGCATAATAAGGACTGGAATGGATGAACTGTATTCCCCATTCCTTTGCTAGTTTATCAACTTCACCACCCATGAAAGCTGCCCCCCCATATGAAACAAAAACTTCTGGGATACCAAATGTGATGATGTTCCTAAACAGGAAGTGTTGCAATGTACCACCAGATGCTTCATTCAAAGGTTCTGCTTCAACCCATTTTGTAAAGAAATCGGTCGCGACGATGATAAACTTATGTTGAAGTGATGAATGTGGGTGAATCATCCCAATTAGATCCAGTGCCCATCCTCTTGTGGGCCAATGCTTTATAATGGGTTGCATTGGGACATTGGGGATATGTTGCACCGACCCATAAGCTTGGTAGTCCAAACAACCTTTTACGAAAGCAATATAATGTTTCAAGATGCTGGGCCAAAAATATCTATGTCTCCTGAGCAACCAACGCATTTTTGGACCTGCTTGGTGAGCGCCACATATATCGGAGTGAGCTTCTTGCATGAGCTATTTCGCTTCACTGCCATAAACACATCGGAAATCTACGCCATCTTCTCCTCTTCTACGCAGCTCATCTTTTCTAAGGAAGTAATTGAGAGCAAGGTAGCGAATCCTCTTGTCAATGGGTTTATCAGAATGCTTGAGGTAGTTGATCAAATGGACTCGCCAATCCACGTCAATGGATTCTAAGGTCACTACCGCAATGTCTTCTGGCGGGTCTTTCCTTGCCATCCAAGAAGGAAGTGTTCGGCGTTTCACTTTCAGAATTCGCTCGTGAATGCCATACTTCAAAGTTATCCCTGTTGCAAACTGAGCCAATTTGTTCGCGGTGAAATTTTGCTCGCATGGAATATGCTTGAGGTCCACATCATCAAATTCGTCGAGTAATTCCAAAGCTCTATCCCAATATGGGGCCAGCGAAAAACTAGTGCATTTGAACTTTTCGCGTAGCTGATTGATTACTAGAAGCGAATCTCCAAGTATTTGTACAGCCTTGACTCCCATTTCTAAGAGCATTTCTAGGCCAATGATTAAGGCCTCATATTCCGCTTGGTTATTGGTGCATTAATATTCCGATTAGAAATAGTAAGCAAAATGCTCTCCAGATAGGTTTTCCAGCTCGATGCCAGCTCTGGCCATTGCATCAGTTCTTGAACCATCAAAGTATAATACATAAGGTTGTATCATAATAACTGCCAGGGTATACTCGTAGACCTCCCAGCTGGGTATTCCATACAGGTCTTCCAAGGAATTCGCGGTAACTTCAAGCTAGTGAATTTCGCTAGTATCTAGCATTGGATGATGCACTAGGAAATCTGCGATGGCTGGCCCTTCACAGCTTTTTGGGAACATACTGCAAAGAGAACTCTGAAAGAGCCAAGATCCATTTGCCAATCCGGCCCCTACGAATAGGCCGTGACAACATATATTTGCCCAGATCGATCTGAGCAATTATGCATGTACTAAATGACAACATGTTGCGGCTAAGCTTACATGTAGAGAAGTATAACGTTAAACATAGCTTTTCCATTGGGGAGTACCTGGTTTCGCAATCCGTTAACGTTCTACTTAGGTAGAAAATTGCATGTTCTACACCCTCTTCATCGTTCTGCACTAATAAGCTGCCAATTGAAGCTTCTGCCGCTGAAATGTAGAGCTTCAATGGGTGACCTGGCTTTGGAGGCACAAGAACCGGTGGATTTGTCAGATAGGCCTTTATACTATTAAAGGCCTCTTAATGTTTTGTTTCCCACACAAATTATGTCTGCCCTTACAACTTCAATAAGGCGGAGAAAGGTTGGATCTTTCTGTCGGAATTGGAGATAAACTGTCGCAAGGAATTGATCTTTCCCAACAGCCTTTACAGTTCCTTTTTCATTTGCGGGGGCGCCGAATTGGTCACTGCTTTAGCTTTATCTTCGGACACTTCGATGTCTAATGTGCAATAAATCCTAAGAAATCGCCTACTTGGACTCCAAACACACATTTCGCAGGGTTCATCGTTAGCTTGTTCGCATGCGCTTCAAAACCTTTCGCAAATCCGTGATGTGATTTCGCCGCTGCCTAGATTTGACGACCACATCATCAATGTAAACCTCTAAAGTCTTTCCAAGGATATCATGGAAGCTTAGGTTCATCCCTCGTTGGTATGTGCTCCTGCATTTTTCAAGTCGAAAGTCATGACTATGTATTCAAGAACTCTCGTGAAACCTGGGCATCTAAACGCAATTTTGTGTCTATCCTCTTTTACCACTGGAATATGATGATAACTGGTGTTTCCCTCCATAAAGGACAAGTGTTCATGACCAGCTACTGTGTCTACCAACATATCCGCGACCGCCATGGGGTTAATGTCTTTGGGAGTGGCATTATTGAGATCACAGTAATCGACGCACACTTTTATTTTGCCATTCTTCTTCCGAACTGGAACAACATTAGATAACCACTGATTGTACTTGGCGACCCTGATGATTCCTGACTTATGCATCTTCTCGACTTCCTCCTTAACCAAAACTTGAGTTTCCGAATTCATCCGCTCAGATTCCTTTTTCACTGGATTTTGATTTGGGATAGTCGACAGTTTATGGTAGACCAAGTGAAAAGATAAACCTGACATATCTTCATATCTCTCAGCGAAACAATCCTTATACTCATGTAATAAGTCGATGAGCCCCTGTTTTTCTTCAGGCTCTAAGTTTGCACTGATTGCTACTTCCATTGGCTTGGTTTCAGTCCCCAACTTCACCTTTTCTGTAGGATCCCTAACCTTTGGAGGGGTACCGTCCAACGACGCTGGGGCCAGCCGAATGGGCTCTTCTTCCTCCTCATGATCAGAAAGATCCTCATCGATGTATTCCAATGTTGCCACTTGTGCATAAGTCTCTGTTTCGACTAAATATGAAGATAATCTTTCACATAAAGAATGAAAGGCCTCTAACTCTTTTGTTGGGAAGTCTTGATCCATCAACTAGAACTTGGAGATGGCACCGCATGTCCAGGCATTTCGAGGTCATTTTTAGCCACCACGAGCCCCCATTGTGCCAATTCGGAGGCTGTCACCCCTGTGGGGCGGTCCTTGTTGCCAATACCGCAGACTTGCAGCAAAGAAATGGGTTCTAGATAGTACCTTGGGTCCACGTAGACTACGGAGACTGAGAAAGGTCACAGATCTGCTTTGACTATTGCCGCCTTATCCGCGACTCTGTCCCATATGATCAGCTCCTGATGAAGGGTGGATAGGACACAATAACTCTGGTGGATCCAGTCGCGACCCAGAATTGTGCTATATGCCGCATAGCAGTCTGTAACAAAGAAGACGTAAACCCCTTCTGTTGGACCCACCTTGACTAGTACGAAGATCAAACCCAATGTTTTGGTTACAGTCCCTGCGAAGTTCTTTAGAGTCAGGGATGTGGATTAGATCTTCTCTTTCTTGATCCCTAGTAGCTGCATAGTTCTGGTGGTCAAGACGTTGACTGCGGCACTTGTGTCTACCATGAACTTGCCAACCTTGATGTAGTTCACATCGGCGGTGATATACAATGGCCTCATGTGTTGTGCCATTGCTAGCGTTGGCTTGCTGAAACCCATGTCTTGAACCCTCACATTAGTGTCTGCAGCCTCTGCTGCTTCTACCTCATTCGGCGTGGGTTTCTTCGTGAGAGATGACACTGCTGAGGTGATCTCGAATGTTCGTTTGTCCAATGATTTATCATCTTCTGCTTGGCATTCCTGAGTTGCCACTGGCAAGGCATATTTTGATGATAGGACATACACCATGTTACATGTAATGTCCAACATGTCTGCTTCTTCTGATTCCACCGCGGGAGAGCTCAGGTCAACTTCTGCCACGAACTTGCTTGTGACGTAAGCGGCTAGCGATCCTTCTTGGATCATGGCCTGCTCTTGCTGATCTGCTGCAAAGGGATATTCCATCTTTGGTGGCCCCTGCTTCGTTGATGAAGCCTCTTCGGATTTCATAACCACTATGCTTTGAACTTTCTTAGGCCTCCACTGCACAGTCACAGACCGATTGTCTTTGCCCCCCATCTTGTCAAAGATTGAAGGCTCGCTATCTCTTCCTTTACGAGATATTATCCGCCAAAAACTGACTTTACGGGCTGACGGTGGTTCTCACCTCATGGAAACTAGGGACTTCTCTTGAATGCTGTGAGGCACATGGCTTTCGCTCTTCGAGCGATACTTTAGGCTGCTATTTCTGCACTCGCAAGAAAACGAATCTCTTGGAGGCCAGTGCCTCCAATTGTCTCTGATACTCTTTTGGAGATTTCAGCAATTATGATGGTTTAATCAGTCCTTGATCTAGCGCTTCCAAGGTTCACTTTGCTTCTCCAAACCTCCATTGGAGTTTTCTCTTCCTTGAAGAGCTCATCTCCACCGCCTTGCCCTTCTTCTATGCATACCATTTCCCTTCTTTGATGGAGAACGTTGACATCGGTGGAATGTAAGGTCTGGTTAAGACTTCCTGCTACTTATCCGCCTGCCGTTCTTCCCTCGTGGCTTTCAACTTTTTGAATAAGTTTGAGTCCCTTAGAGAGGGAGTTTCTGAACCATATGCGCTCTTGGGCTGCATGGTTGGAAGTTTCTAGAAGATGATACTAACTTTATTGGCGGCAGAGATCTAAAGCAGACAGTCTGGGATGTTTCCTCATGCAGCGCTTGAGTGTCACATTCTTCTTTGCACCGCGAGCATAGGATAATGGGTAAATTAGGGTTAGATTCCCGCTTCGCGGCCTGTTCCATCACCTTTTCTAAGCCCCCGATGATAAGATCTAGGCTCCGCCTCTATTGATCCTTTGTATACTAAACCACGTTAACCATGTTGACGCCAGTGTCTGGGATGGGATCCAAATCTACCAGCTCCACTGCTATTGCTGGTGCTTTAATGTGGAAGCTACCATTATTCAACCAGATCTGGATCTGATCCTTCAACCTAACACTGTCAGCTGTGTTATGATTCCACAAATTGTGAAGCTTACAATATTTCTTTCCCCTAAGCTGATCTGGTTTGGGGATGGGCTGAGTCGGTCTTCACCATCTTCACACTGATCATCTCATCTAAGATCTCATGAGCTTTATTCGCATTATAGGTATAACTTGGGAATTCAGGTTTGGTGAAGACCACCGACTTGAGTTTCACCGGCTTTTTGCACAGCTTCAGCTGTTTTAGCACTGATGCCTTCTTTCTGGTGAGCTCGAGTGCTGCTACTTCATCTTCCTCAGTCTCTTCAATCTCTGACATGTCGAATTCCTCGCTCCTATAATAAGGATCATAGGAATTTGATTGATAGCTGAGCGCAACCACTGTTCGCCGTTTCCCTGGGATGTATGTCCCTTTCGAGGCTTTTTTCATGGCATCCATCTCCCTGAGCAAGTGCTCGAAAATTCCTACTTCTGTGATCAGTTCCTCTATGGAGCTGAACATGCTTCCATGCTGCTTCTTGCGTTGGTGAGGCTCTAAGCCTTTGATTGCCAACTTCACCAGTTATTTCTCCTGCAGAATCACGTTCAACTTTCCCTTCTGTATCTGGAAGCGCTGAAGGTATGTGACAGCAGATTCAATTGGCTGCTGAGCCATCTAAGTAAGTGAAGCCAGATCTACCTCAAGCTCGATAGTCTCGAAAGTTTCCTTGAACAAATTCTCCATCGAGGGCCAACTCGCAACTAATCCTGGTTGCAGCTTAGTGAACCAGGTGAAGGCAGCCCCCGATAAAGAAGTAGTGAAGATCTTGCACTTCAGACTGTCATCATTCTGATATTGGCCACACTGCACTCGAAAGCTGACCAAATGGGCCTTGGTACTTTCGACTTCATCTCCTGAGAAAGTAGAAAACATGTTGTTCTTATATCCCCTTGGATAAGGTGAGTGCATAATGTATGGTAGGAAAGGCCCCTGATAGGCCTCCTCCAGGTTAGGCCTCTGGTTCGCAGCCCTGATCATCTCTTCTACTTCCTCTCTCCTTATGAACCCCATATTGAGAGGAGGAGGAGGAGCATAAACTTCTGTTTTGCCAGCTGGCCAGGTCAAAGGTTGCATCGACATGAGAGGTGACGCCTGTGATGTAGATCCTATCGGTGCCATTCCACCTACGCGAGTTGACTGGTGTTGGACTGATGTCTGCGACGTGAAACCTACCGCAGTTTGACATTTTCTAACCACGGTGACCTTCGTTGAACTCCCAATGTTAATGTTTAGAAATCGTTGACTCTAATTAAAGTTTAGAGAGAGAGAGAGAGAGAAGACAAGATGTATAGTGGTTCGTCTCCCGCCTTAGCGGGAAATTACGTCCACTTGAAGTGTTGTACAATATGGATTTGGGCCTTGCGGCCCAAAAGGATTACAAAGTGTGTAATGGGATGATGAGTAAGTGGTAAGGAGTTTCCTTTTATAGGGGAGGGAGGGTCCTTCCTTTACATGTTTTTCAATGTGGGATGCTAAAATCGCTATTCTAGTCTTAGAAAGTAATATTATGAAGACAACTTGGCAAGGCCGGAAAGGTGGCTTCCCGGCGAGGTATTGACCGCTTCCGACTACCATGGCGTAGCTCAGACATCGGGCTATAGGATGAATGTTGCGGTTGGGTCCCACTATGGCTTGTGGCCCCCTCCCAAAGAGGGTGTAACTTATGCTTGGTGAGATAGCAAACTAGCTTGCTAGTAGAGGTATCTACAAGTCCTCGAGTAAGAGGAGCTTCTTGGCTGGGGAGTTATACACATGATGTCATCAAGCATAAGTAACATCCGAAAGGTGGTTAGCCCCTACAAGTCCCCGAACTCCATAAGCAAGAAGGGAGTTGTTAACCTGCACAACAAAGACAAAAGCACGCATATGTAGAATGCTTGTTGCATTGGACAACAAATGTGAGTTGCACTAATATGCGTTGGCATATACGAATGTATGAGGTGTGTGATACATGGTGATGTATACATGTGAATGGTGCCGAGTACGATCGATTATGACGTATAAACTCGAGAACGCATATGGTTGTGTGAACAAGCAGATTACATATGAATTGCATATGATGCGCGTGGTGCTCGTCAGAGAATGATCGAGAAGTTGACGAGGTTACGCTTGGTCTAAGTTGAATAAGTGCCACGTAGGCAAGGAAATGAACGAGGTCGAGTTTGACGGGGTTACGCTTATGAGATGTAAGTTGCATGAGTGCCGTGAAGGCATGCGTTTATAACTCATGAACGATGAATATGCGAACGCTTGTGTTTGTTTGGTTTTTGCTTGTATTAATGGAACGCGAAAAGAATTCAATTTGTGGCGAACGAGAAATGGTAGAATAATTCAATGTTCCATTAATGTATATTATGTCGAGGAGATGAGTGTAAAGCTTGGGAATACCGGAAGGCATGAGTGGAAATTTTGGGGGGGGGGAAAACATGAGCAAAAAGCTCGTGGTTGCTGGAAAGGTATGAACGGAAAGCTCGGGGGCACTGTGAAGGCATGAGCGGGAAGCTTGATGGTTGTCGGGAAGACATGAGCGAGAAGCTTGTGGTTTTCTGGAAGGCATGAGCGGGAAGCTCGATGGTTACCGACAAGGCATAAGCGGAAAGCTCGTGGTTGCCACTGAGGCGAGAGCGTGAAAACTCAGGGATGCTACTGAGGTGAGAGCGTGAAAGCTCGACAATGCCGCTGAGGCATCAATGGGTAGCTCGAAGGTGGTGCCCTAAGGCATGAGCGGAAACGTTGCTAATTATGCTGGGCTATATATACAAGTCCCCGAAGTCCCCAGTCAAGGAGGGCTTTCAGCGGGGTTGATACCAAAGTGTGGGTTTGTGCCATATTTCGAGCATAATTAGTGCAAGTGCATCGTCCATCTAGAATTGGTCGGAGCGAAAGCTTATGCCCTTTCGGGTCGGCCCCCTGCTAGGCCCTCCAAGGAGTCCCCCACTCCTGGCTATAGACTTCAGTACAATTGAAAAATTGTTTGATAAGGGGAGCTGCGTATAAGCAGTGGATGTTAGGTAGCGAACCTAATCTTTGATACCCAAGCTTCGGGGGTTAACTGCCAGATTAATAGCTGTTGTGTGCTATGTTAACCGGTCCCTTTACTCTTTCCCAGAGGAGAAAAGCTTGACTGCAATGCCACGTAGCGGTCATTGTCATTATGAGGCGTTGCCTTACCGCGTGGCGGTTGGTCGTGGACCACTAACTTGTGAGGTCTAGATCCATTTAGGTCTTTTTTCCGCGGGGTGAGTTTGACAAATTATGGTGCCTGGAGGCTAGACAACATATTTGCATATAGAGTATAAGTAGAGCTTGTAATTGTATGAGCAATGAAAAATAAGCATAGAAAGTAATAATATATGGATCTTATGGCCATGTGATATGGACAATAGATAGTGGCAAGTGTAATGGGTGTCCATATAAAATTTTTGAGAGTGGTTTCCGGTGGCTAGTATGAAGCATTGTGAACTTGGAACTTAATTAAAGCATGTTGGATGTGTTTGAACGAGTTAGGTTAGAGCAAGTTGGGTGTAGTTCAGTGGGTAGGCACTGTGTAAGCATACGGGGTGTGGCCAAAGCAATTCGTCGCCATGCTCGATACCCAAGCGAGTCGTAACCCAAGCAAGTCGTTCATCCGAGCATGTTTAATTAAGTCATAAGTGTCACAAGCTTTTGGACATGGTATGGGTTGTTTGAGCATCACATGTTTATTTAATTAGATTGCATTTAAATAGAAGCATGGCATATCTAGCATGTGAGGCCTAGTAATTGCTAAATCTATGAAATGTTGTAGGCATGCTCAAAAGTTATGAAAACATGGCATGGTAATAGCTCCAATTGAAAGAGCGTAAAAGAGAAGATATAGTTACTTATCTTATGCCCATTGGAGTGGATTTGAATTGGAATCATTGTAAGTACCCAAATCATGTTGGAGTTGTCCAAGCATGATGCTCTATTGCTCCGGCGAAGTTCTTTAGTAGAGGGATGATGATTTTGCTAATTAGAGAGGTGATCAGTGATTGTGTCTGCTTGAAACAAAATAGGTGATTAGTGCATGAGTATGTAAAATCAACACTATTACCTTGCATATATACTTTGATGAGATTTTAAGCAAAGTGTATAAGCAATGTTGTAGTTGACAACAAATGACATATTGGATTGTGTGCCACAAATGACAATGAAATGTTAAAAATGCATTTTGAATAACTCATCCTGTAAGTACTAGGCCCTGGAGCCTATATATAGAGATTGATACCCAAATAGTCACTTTGCATATATCAATACATAATTGAACTAGATTGGGTACAGACCAAGTTTGCATAGATGTTTTAGCTATTCACATGCTTATAAAGCTATGACGCCGAAAATGATGAATAGCATAGTTTGGAATTGTAATTGAAGCATGGTGACTTCCGCTAGCACGTAAAAGCCTATTAGTAGTCGACGGTGGGAGCATGTAATACTGTAGGCTAATCATGCATTTGAGATAGAAGGAATTTATCAAGGCATACATGCATATATGGATGGATATAAGCATTATAAGTTGAGTATGCCTATGATTATAACAGATTATATGTATGCAGTCCGGCTACGCTAAGGACGTTCTTTCCTAGTCTTAGGTACGGATTTTCAGTTTTCACCCACTTTCCGATCACATTTTCACATCTTAACCATTCAACTTTTAGGTCCTAATGTATAGATCACCTCTATAAAATTTCAGCCAAATTGGTGATCGTTAAGGCATCCAAAACTTCAATTGACAACAATGTACACGAACTGTTCCGGTTCGACAAATTCAGTTCGTTGGTGTAAATTGTGGTTTTGGACGCCTTAACGATCACCAATTTGGCTGAAATTTTGCATAGGTGATCTATACATTAGGAATTAAAAACTGAACAGTTATGATATGAAAATTTTATCGAAAAGTGGGTGAAAACACTAAATCCGTACCTAAGAAAAATCCTATATGTATGAATAAGATATGCAGCAACATGAACGTTTGTGGCAAAATCATAGGAAGACCAAGTGTCAACTATATCACGTTATTGACAGGTGTCATTAGAGCCAAAAGTCATGCTGTTCATAAGTAATAGTTTTCAGTTTTGTAGAAGTGAAGCTTGAGGCGCTCACAGCTCTAGTGCTCACAGTTCCATATATATCTCAATTGGCAGATAAATTAAAGGTGAAAAGAGGCTTAGCTTGTTGGTTTCTTTGACCAGCGATAGACTCAGAGTCTGAGGCCTTGGTTGAACTCATCGAGGGCAGGTGAATGTGGCGGGCATCTGATTTGTGCGCAAAGAGAGAAGAAAGTGAGCTGCTGGGTGTAGAGAGCAAATTGCTTGATGGCTGGGTGTCGATAAAGAAGGTGACCGCTGTAAGGAAACCAATCTGTCATATCTTCTATATTAAAGCTGATTGTCCTAGATGTTAGCTGTAGCTTTCCTTCTATGTAATATAGGTAGTAAATCAGTTCCTGACTTGTAGGAACTAATTGTAATCACACTTGTATAAAGGAAACGTTTCTGTATCAATGAAAACATAACTTCAGCCTATTGATTTCTCCTTTTTTTCATGGTATCAGAGCAGGGCTAGATCCTGACTCTTCTCATCTGCTGCACTCTAACATCTCGTGTAGCCTAACCTTCATTCCCTCATCGTTCAAGCCAACATGGTCAACGACGATGTCCTCTCACCACCACTCAAGGATCACGGCAAATCAAAGGCCGATTCCTCCAATCCTCCTACATCTGAGATGTCAAAATCTGACCTCTCTAATCCCTTTTTCACACATCATTCAGATCATCCAGGTCTAGTCCTAGTCTCTAAGCCACTGAATGGAGACAATTATGCGGGATGGAAAAGGGCTATGACCTTTCCCACCAAACGCCCGGCTTGTCATCTTACCATCACCTCCACCGATTTATGGCACAACCGCTTAGGACATTTATCATCCTCGTGTTTCGGTTTTATTGCTAAGAATTTTTTGCATGTTTCTGTTTCGTCAAATAATGCTTGCCACATATGTCCATCGGCTAAGCAGAGTCGCTTACCTTTTCCTACTAGTACGATTTCCTCTGTCAAACCTTTTGAACTTATTCATTGTGATATTTGGGGTCGATATCGATTTCCTTCTCTTTCTGGTGCTCATTATTTTCTTACCATCGTTGATGATTATACACGTTTCACTTGGATTTTTTTAATGCGCCACAAAGATGAGGCCCAATCACTCATCAAACGCTTTTTTAGCTATGCTATCACTCAGTTTGATTCTCGTATTAAAACTTTCCGTAGTGATAACGGTGGTGAATTCCTGTCACTTCGCTCTTTTTTTAATGATAATGGTGTCGTTTTTCAACATTCTTGCGTTTACACGCCTCAACAAAATGGGGTTGTCGAGCGCAAACACCGACACATTCTTCAAGTGGCACGTGCTCTAAAATTTCAGGCACATCTCCCTTCTCAATTTTGGGGGGAGTGTGCCCTTACCGCTGTCCATATCATCAATCGTTTACCTTCTCCTATCCTTTCTTTCACAGCTCCTTTCGAACGTCTTTTTTCGAAACCTCCTTCCTTCTCTCATCTCCGTGTTTTTGGATGTTTAGCCTATGCTACTAACGTTCACCCCTCTCATAAATTCGATCAACGTGCCATTCCATCCATTTTCCTAGGCTATCCCATCGGTCAAAAAGCCTACAAGTTGTTTGACTTGTCCCACAAAAAGGTATTTACTAGCCGAGATGTCAAATTTCATGAACACATTTTTCCCTTTTCTCGGCCCAGTTTTGTTGCCTCCTCTTTGGGCCCCCAACCCGGCCCTATTCCCTTGCCCCTTGACCTATTCACTTCACCCTCTGCTCTTGACTTTTCTTTCTCTCCCCCTGCTTCGACTTCTCCCAGTCCCCACCCTTCGTCGTCCTCCTCCCCAGAAACCGATCCCTCCACCTTCCCCACCTCCTCTCCGCCGTCATCTTCGCCACCCCCACCGCCCCCACCACCGCCCCCTTTCCATACATATTCCCGTCGTCGTTCGACGCAACCTCCAGTCAACGACACCGTTATTCTCAATCCGTCTGACCCTCCGTTCCCTGTTTCTCCTTCTTCTCCGGCGCCGGCCTCTGCTCCTGTGCCGCAGCTGCCCTCAACCCCTCCTTCCCCATCACCTCTCCCGGACGTGCCTATTCCTGCTCCTACTCTTGACCCCGACCCTGTTCCCAATCCCGATCCGGCTCCTCTCCGTCGCTCCAGCCGCCAGCATCGCCCACCGGACCGCCTCACATATCATGTCTCCTCCAACGTTCCCTCAGACCACTCGTCCTCTTTGCTGCCTGGTCCGACCCGCGGTACCCGCTACCCCTTGGCCAATTATGTCTCCTATCATCGATATCTGCCGCAGCATCGAGCTTTCACTGCAAAGATCAGTCATGTTACCGAGCCACGAACCTATTCTGAGGCTGCCGCCCATCCTGAATGGCAAGCTGCTATGCTTTCCGAATTACAGGCTCTTCAGGCCAACAAAACTTGGACACTGACTCTACTTCCGGCCGGTAAGGTCCCTATTGGCTGTCGTTGGGTTTATAAGGTGAAACACAAAGCCGACGGTTCTGTTGAACGGTATAAAGCCCGTCTCGTTGCTCAGGGTTTTACTCAGTTAGAAGGGGTTGATTATCAGGAGACTTTTTCACCCACTGCCAAGATCATTACTGTTCGTTGTTTGTTAGCTTTGGCTGCCGCTCGTGGTTGGCCGTTGTTTCAATTGGATGTGAACAATGCATCCCTCCATGGTGATTTGACAGAGGAGATTTACATGTCTCCTCCGCCTGGTCTTCGGCGACAGGGGGAGGAGCATCTGGTATGCCGATTACATAAGTCTTTATATGGTTTGAAGCAGGCTTCCAGGCAGTGGTTTGAGAAGTTTTCTGATGCGGTACGGTCAGCCGGGTATGTCCAATCTAAAGCTGATTATTCATTGTTCACTAGAAAGCATGGGGATTCATTTACTGCACTTTTGATTTATGTGGATGACATATTGATTACCGGGAATGATTTGGAGTCTATTGCTGCACTTAAAACTTTCTTACATAGTCAATTTCGTCTCAAAGATCTTGGAGAGTTGAAGTATTTTCTTGGTATTGAAGTTTCGACTTCTAAACGTGGAATTTTTATATGTCAACGTAAATATGCTCTGGAGATTATTGAAGATGCAGGGTTACTAGGAGCTGCACCTGCAGATACTCCCATGGAGAAAGGTTTAAAGTTGTCTGATCATAGTGATTTGCTCAAAGACCCCGGAAAGTACAGAAGGTTAATTGGCAGGCTTATATATCTCACTGTTTCTCGGCCTGACATCACTTATGCAGTCCATGTCCTAAGCAGATTCATGAATCAACCCAGAAAAATGCATTGGGAGGCAGCATTGAGAGTGGTGCGTTATCTAAAAGGTGCTCCTGGACAAGGTCTGTTCTTTTCTTCCATTAATGATCTGAAGTTGAGAGCTTATTGTGACTCTGATTGGGCGGGGTGTCCTGTCACTAGAAGGTCTACCACCGGATACTTTGTCTTTCTTGGACCTTCTTTGATTTCTTGGAGGTCAAAGCGTCAAAAAACAGTATCTTTGTCTTCAGCAGAGGCGGAATATCGTGCTATGACAGGAACATGTTGCGAGTTAACTTGGTTACGTTATCTGCTTAGAGACCTGGGCCTATCTCTTCGTGAACCAGCCTTGTTGTTTTGTGATAACAAGGCAGCACTACACATTGCAGCCAATCCCGTATTTCATGAGCGAACTAGACACATCGAGATGGATTGCCACTACATTAGAGACAAAATTCTAGATGGTTCTGTGGCCACGAGGTATGTGAATTCTGCTTATCAGCTTGCCGATGTTCTTACTAAACCTTTGGGGAAAGATATCTTTGTTCCTATGATTCGCAAGTTGGGAGTGCAAGACATCCACTCTCCAACTTGAGGGGGAGTGTAAGGAAACCAATCTGTCATATCTTCTATATTAAAGCTGATTGTCCTAGATGTTAGCCGTAGCTTTCCTTCTATGTAATATAGGTAGTAAATCAGTTCCTGACTTGTAGGAACTAATTGTAATCACACTTGTATAAAGGAAACGTTTCTGTATCAATGAAAACATAACTTCAGCCTATTGATTTCTCCTTTTTTTCATCCCATGCCCAGATCAATTGCAGGTTTGATGGTTTTTTGTTGGCGGTGAACAGGTTTGAAGGGTGAGCTAGAGATTTTTGGCAAGCGGTGATGATGGTCAGCGGAGAAGCTTCTGGCTAGCTGTGGTTTGAGCCAGCGGCGAGATTTAGGACAGCAGCGGAGCTTGGACATCAATGGTACTTGGCCGGCGGAGCTATAGGACATCAGCAGAGACCTTGATGCTTTGTCAAGGCTTCCCGAGCACTGGTACCTAGCTGTGTCGTGTTTAGCGGTGACGACCGCGGTTGGCTTAACACCACTGTAATCAAGAACTGTGCGTTACTGCAAGGCAGAGATGATCGAATTTTGAGATTGATTGATTGGTTGTTCAGTTGATGGTAATCAAAGCTTCGTGAGTAATGATTGAGGACCGCTCTCCTTGCGCTGATCGAAAAAGAAGATGGGAGTTGCTATGGGTGTCCAAATCAAATTTGGATTGGATACCCTCAATTGGGTTTTGCCGATGGTGGCAGCTAGCGGTGTCGCTGGAGGATTTAGCGGAACTGTTCAGCAGAGATTGTCAGCGGTGCTCTTGGTTGGTCAGTGGAGCTTGTCTGTGAAGTTTTGGTCAGCAGAGCTTGTCCGTGAACTTTTGGTCAGCGGTGGTCTTTGCTTGGTTTGCTGTGCTTAGGGGGGTTCGCTGATTTGCACTTTGGCGGATGGCGCTTGACCGACCTTGGATGACAGAAAGGCTGCATTAAAGTATATGTCGGTGGATTGTTCAAGAGATTCTGGAGTGATGCTCTGCCAAGAAGTTCCGTCAAGAAAAGCGGGTGTCCAGAGTAATTTTGCAAAAGACTTGGCAGTGTGTTCCCGTTGATCCCTTTGGGTGGTGTGTTCTCATCTTTAAGAGGATAAATGGAGTGGGAACTCACCAATCTTGACGGAGTGGCAAAAGCAAATTGTGCAGCCGGTGCGTCAAGATTTGTTGACGCTAGCGGTGGTGCTCCCTTGGCAGCAAGCTCACTGGCGGTATAGCTAGCGTGGGTGCTGGGTAGAGGCCGCTTGCCTCTAGCGGTAATAATTTTTTTTTTTTTGTGGTTGGCGCCCTGCTGCTCGTCATTCAATGCTGCGCTTGGCGCTGAGCATGATGATCGACGGTGATGATGATTGCACCAGATTAAAGCACCTACTGCTGATGATGATTGAAGAGATCCAAAGTGTCGATGGTAGATTTTTGGGTGTCCAAAGTAAGGTGGCACCATTTTTGTCTTTTTTTTTTGGTTTACCATCAACAATGGGGTAATGTTTGCCGCTGATCCAAAACTTCTAGGAGATAGAACTTTTTAGTAGGAGTAAAGAGTTGGTACTTCTCTGTGGAAGTTGACTTCTTAATTTGAGAGGAAAGACTAGAGAAAGAAAAGTATTGAAGCCATGAGACTACTTTCAATTGCTTGATTAATTCATTCAACTATTCCGGTTTATATACAAAGATGACTTCCTGAAATAGAAAGTTAAAAATAACAAGTGAATTTAAACCATAAATGATAAATGGTTTAAATTGTTTAATTAATATAAACCCTAAACTTTGAACGGTTTTGGAACCTCAAAGTTTTAATGGTTTTGAATCAATTAAATAATATAATATGATATGTATTAATATCATATTATTTTACATAGGTTCCTCCTGGATCATGGCTCCCCCATTTAGGAACCTTGAGCTCCTGTTCAAGGTATCTTGAGATGAGGAAACTCTGTAGTTGCCTTTACCCGTAGGTACCACTTAGATTTGTTGGGAAGTTGACCTTTTCTGCCTATGCGAAAATACTCATACTTTCCATGCCGGCTTTCACGAACCTTTTGCTCTAATATACAGTCCTCCTCTAAAGGATCTTCACACTCCATTTTCAAGTCGTCGATTGAAGGAAGGCGAGTGTCTTCTTCAGGATCATCATCCAATAGAGATGGTTCAAAATGCTTCAAATTCTCGGCATTAATAACCGAGTACATATGCATGTATGGTGGTAGATCAAGCTGGAAGGCATTATCACCAATTTGTTTAATGATCTTGAACGGTTCATATCGGATCGGTTTGAGCTTCTTGCCTTCTCCAGTTAACCGTTCTTTCCCAATGTGTAACCATACTAAATCACTTTCTTTAAAGGTACATGGCACACGATGCTTGTCATGACAAGCTTTATATCGTTGCTGAGATTGTTACAGTTGTGCTTCCACTTCTGAATGAATCTTTTTAACTCATTCGAGAAATTTATGTGCCCGAACATGTTCTTCTTCTTTTCCACTTAATGGCTTATCAATTAGAGTGAATGCCATATCAAAAGGACTTTGGGGTAAATACCCCAAACAAACCTCGAATGGAGATTTTAGTGTGGAGCCATGAATTGCTCGATTAAAAGCAAACTGTAAGTAAGGGAGACTATCATCCCGAGTTTTTGGGTGCTTAGAATTATAACCCCTTAACGAATGTACTAGAGTTCGGTTAACGACCTCTGTTTGTCCATCAATATGTGGATGAAAAGCAGTACTACGCTTCAACCTGGTATCCATCATTCCCCATAATGACCTCCAAAAATGGCCTAAGAATCGACTATCTCTGTCTGAGATAATCGACAAAGTTAAGCCAAAATGTTTCCATACATGTTGGAAAAATAACTTAGCAGCTCCCTCTCCAGTTACAGTCTTCTTGCATGGAATGAGTATCACCATTTAGCTGAAACGATCCATGACTACGAACAAATAATCATTCCCGGACTTGGTTTTAGGTAATCCCCCAAGAAAGTCCATAGAAATGCTTTCCCAAGGCTGGCTAGGTACTGGTAATGGAAGATACAGTCCTAACTTCCTATTGGAAGGCTTCAAGGTGTTACATAGAATACAACCTCGTATGTACCGTGAAACATCTAGGTGCATCTTTGGCCCAAAGACATAACGACGAAGATTTAGTAGGGTTTTCTCCACTCCAAAATGTCCTGCTACTTTGGAAGTATGAGCTTCACGAATCCACTGCAATCTATCGCCATTTTTTAGTATTCACAATTATGTTCCTTTGTACATCAGTCCTTCAGTTGAAACTCACTAGTCGTTCCTTATTGTAGCTTAGCGTGAGCTTAACTAAAACCATCATCTGTGTCATATCCTTTTGCCTACTCAGAATGAACTATAGGTTGGATCTGCATAGCCAGCAATAATGCAGAATTTATTGGTGAAGGGGGTCGAGATAACATATCTGCCAACTTATTAGTCATTCCCTTCTTGCACTTAATTACAATATTGAATTGTTGTAGGTACGACATCCACTTCATATGTCGAGCTTGTTGTTACTTAGACTGTGTAGTCAGATACTGAAGAGGCTTATGATATGAGTGAATCACAACTTCTTTCCCCAACAAGTAAGCTCTTCAATGTTTTATTGCTTGATGCAGTGCATAAAGCTCCTTATCATAAGTTGGATAGTTCAGAATTGGTCCACTAAACATCTCAGAATGGTATGCAACTGGTTTGCCATCCTGAAATAATACGGCTCCCATTGCGTAGTTAGATGCGTCTGCTTCCACTTCAAATGCTTTCTGCAGATTTGGTAATGCTAACACTGGGGCCTGAGTATCTTCCATTTTAACAACTTGAAAGATTCTTCATGTTTGTTTGACCATTCAAATTTTTGATTGACCTTTGTAAGAGTATGTAATGGTGCTGCAATTAGAGAGAAACGTCGAATAAACTTTCTCAAATATTGGCATGCACCTATAAAGCTTCTAACTTCGGTCACTAAACGGGGTGTGGGCCATTGAGAGATAACTTGTACTTTCTCTAGATCCACTTTAAGCTCCCCTACACCAACAATGAACCCAAGTATACAAGGTGTTGCTTCCCAAATTCACATTTCTTACGTTCAACCGTAGTTGACTAGCTTGTAAAACGTCTATAACTTGAGCAATATGAAGAAGATGGTCCTCCCATGTGACACTATAAATAAGGATGTCATCTAGATAAATGATGACAAAGTCGTCAATGAAAGGGCGGAGCACTTCATTCATCAATCACATAAAGGTAGCTGGAGCGTTGCATAGTCCGAACGGCATAACCAACCACTGGTATAGTCCCTGCTTTCGTCTTGAATGCAGTCTTCCAAGTGTCTTCTTCATGGATGCGTACTTGGTGATAACCAGATTTGAGATCTAGTTTGGTGGAGTAACTAGCACCATACAATTGATCTAAAAGATCATCAATCTTCGGTAACGGATACCGATTCTTAATAATTATCTTGTTAACTGCTCTATAATCAATGCACATACGCCACCCTCTATCTTTCTTGGGCACAAGTAACACTGGTGAACCACATGGTGAGCAGCTGGGTTTTATAACTCCTTGTTCAAAAAGCTCTTGTATTTGCTTCTTGATCTCTTCAGTCTCCATCAAAGATGTGCGATACAAACCCAAGTTTGGCAGAGGTGAATCTCCAACCAAATGGATTTCATGCTCTATAGCTCTTTGCGGTGGCAATCCTTGCACAACCTGAAAAAGATCCTTGAATTCCTTCTGCAATTTTCCAATATCGGAACATTGTGAAGGTGTTAGTGTCATTGCTGACAAAGTGACACCATCAGCACATTGATCTTGTGGTCGAATCATCAATAAAATGAACCGTGCACAAGAGTTAACCAATCGCTTGGCTTGGTTAGCTGTCAACAGATTGTCCATAGATTGAGGCTTAAAAGCGTTGATGTGGAACTCCTTCCATTCTTCACCAAACGATACTTTCGAAGCCTCCTATAGTGAATGGCAATATAACTTGGCATACATCCAATGGAACCACCTCGCATGTCACTTCATCGATATAACGATTAGTGATTGCAAATTTGAAGGTACATTGCTTCGTTATCTATATGTCAATGTCCTTTTGAATCCAGCCTAGTGGGTAAGGCTTAGGGTGAGGCATTGTTTCTAAGCCTACCGTCCTTACTAGAGCCTCTGAAATCAGATTCTTCTGACTTCCAGGATCGACAATTACTTGTACAACACTCTGCTTCACTTGAATATTCAAATGAAACAATTCTTCACGATTGTAAGCATCTGCAATGTTTGTTGGTGTTGTCATTAAGGCAAATGTAGTGTCAGGTTGCTTCAACTCTGGAAGCCCTTCTACCTGTTGCACCGTCAAGGTGGCCTTTCTGTCGTTTCTTCCCTGATTGTTCCTCTGGTTCTTGGGTTTCAACTCAGGATGAAGTATCCAGCACTTGTCTTTAACATGTCCGTTGGTACGACAATGATCACAATAATTCTTTTGTTTTGGACCATCCTTGACCTGCTTGCCTTTATTTTTCCAATCAGATTTACTTGCAGTTGTTTGTTTGTTGTCCCTCTTGTCAAGTCTTTTGTATTTGGCCTCAATGGCGATGGCCTTGATAGTAGCTTTTTCAATGGACTCCATGGTGAACAATTTCAGTTCTTTCCATATGTAATCTACTAGACCTCCGATATATTTCATGAAGACTTCATAATTGTCAACATCTATATCCAAAACCAAAGCTTGGTTATGGAATTCAGAGGTATAATCTTGTACCGATTGACCGAACTTTTGATTGAAGTGCTGCCACCTGTACCATCTTTCTTCCTCGTAACCAACAGGATAAAATTGTTTTCTTAACAATTTCTTGAATTTACTCCAAGTCAATTCTGAAACGTTGTACCGTTTTCGATATGACTTCCACCATGTAACTGCATGGCTTGAGAGTTTGAAGCTGGCAAATTGGACCTTTTCAGCATTAGAATACTTATGTATAGTGAAATAAGTTTCTAATATGTCTATCCAATTATCCAATTTGTCAGCATCTATAACACCGTTATAAGTAGGAATTTCAACCTTAAAATCAATTTTTAAGGCACTTATGAGATTTTTATGTTTACCCTCTTCCTTGGTGGTCTCTTCTGTAATGGTGTCTTCCTCGTCTTCACTGTCATCGTCAACCTTCCTCTTTGAAGGGGATGCATGCGAAAGTTTTGAGGCTTTTATACTTTCCACCAATTCAGAAATAGATGCTGATAATAATTGGACCCTCTTATTCTAGCTTGGTGATACGTTCACCTTCACCATTTGGTTGTGGAGCTTCTCCTGTCATTGCTCCTCTCTTTATCCTTGGCTTTCGATGAACGAGCAAATGACCTACAAGTTCTTCTTTAGAAGTTCTGCGTCGGCCGCTAGTTAGGACCATAAACCACTTTTACCCTTTTTGGATCTGGTGCTTTGACACCACTTGATCGAAAACTTCTAGGAGATAGAACTTTTTAGTAGGAATAAAGAGTCGTTACTTCTCTGTGAAAGTTGATTTCTTAATTTGAGTGGAAATACATGAAAGACTAGAGAAAGAAAAGTATTGAAGCCATGAAACTACTTTCAATTGCTTGATTAATTCATTCAACCATTCCGGTTTATATACAAAGATGACTTCCTGAAATAGAAAGTTAAAAATAACAAGTGAATTTAAACCATAAATGATAAATGGTTTAAATTGTTTAATTAATATAAACCCTAAACTTTGAACGGTTTTGGAACCTCAAAGTTTTAATGGTTTTGAATTAATTAAATAATATAGTATGATATGTATTAATATCATATTATTTTACGTAGGATCCTCCTGGATCAGCCGCTGGAGGCTATTCTGCTACTTGATCTTGGCCCAAGTTACCGCTGAGAATGGGGTAATGCAGCGTTGACTTTTCTTATGGGCGTTGACTGGAGTTGACCAGGCTTGCTTGGCGTTGACTAAGCATTGACTTGGCAGATAGCATAGGCTGCCGCTAAAAATATCAATTATACAACTCAAAGAAAATTTATTTTGAGCTCTGTTAAGATGACTGAACTCAATGGTAAGTGACAAAGCCTTTGTGTTGGTTTCCCATAGATAGCGCTAATGTTAATGTTTAGAATCGGTGACTCTAATTAACGTTTAGAGAGAGAGAGAGAAGACAAGATGTATAGTGGTTCGTCTTCTGCCTTAACGGGAAACTACATCCACTTGAAGTGTTGCACTATATGGGTTTAGGCCTTGCGGCCCAAAGAGATTACAAAGTGTGTAATGGGATGATGAGTAAGTGGGAAGGAGTCTCCTTTTATAGGGGAGGGAGACTCCTTTCTTTACATGTTCTTCAATGTAGGATGCTAAAATCACTATTCTAGTCTTAGAAAGTAATATTATGAAGACAACTTAGCAAGGCCGGAAATGTGGCTTCCCGACGAGGTATTGACTGCTTCCTACTACCGTGTCGTAGCTTAGACATTGGGCTACGGGATGCATGTCGTGGTTGGGTCCCACCATGCCTTGTGGGACCCTCAAAGAGGGTGTTACTTATGCTTGGTGAGATAGCAAACTAGCTTGCTAGTAGAGGTATGTACACCCAACTTGGTCAACTCCTCCTTGGGCAGCTATGACAGGCTCGAGGGAGGTCCCTTCACCGATCTTTAAAGTCCCGCTCCCTTGCATCACTGACGATGCGAGCTTATCCTTTCCACCACTTATCAGAGTATTTGCCGCGCGCCTGGCTGACGCGGCATTTGCAGCTGTCCCGGGGGTAACCGCGTTGCTACTGCTAGCTTTTTCTTAAGCATTTGGAGGTATGTACTTGGCAGACCCTGAAGGTTGGCCAAGCGAACCTAGGATGGCGCTAGGATCTCCTAGAGCTCTATTAAGAACCTATTTAGCCTGGTCCAAGTCAGCTCTCTGCATGGCAACCTGGGTCGCGAGATTGGATCACTCATTTTTGATAGCCGCGACGGTTGTGGCGATGTGTTTGCTTGCGGCCAACAGTTCGTCGTGGTTCTTCTGTATTTTTTGGTTCATGCTAGGCCTCATCATTTAGTCCTTTGGCCCTAAGCTCGCCAGGCCCATAGGCCCGAAGCCCTACCTGGCCCTTACATTAGGGCGAGCCGGCCCTACCCTTTCTCAATTAGGGTAGGGTGTTATGCAAATGAAGCCCGGCCCTACCCTACGGCCTGGTCCGATGGAGCTCGTAAGGGCCAAGCCCGGCCCGGCCCTAAAAGCCCTACCCGGTCCAACCCTAAAATTTATATATTATTTTTATTATTTTCTATTACATAGGCTTTGTTTTCTTTAATTTTTATTTTCTTTGTTACACAATAATTAATATTGGGAGATTTAGAGAGATAATTAATTGAATATAACCACCTTAACTAAATTAATAAATATTTTAAGTTAATTTCTATATGTATGTGTGTGTGTGTGTGTGTGTTTGTGTTTGTGTGTGTGTGTTTGTGTTTGTGTGTGTGTGTGTGTGTATTAAATATGATCAATAAAAAATAATGAGTCTTATATTACCTATATCATCATTGAGCCACATTTTGAGGGAAAAAATAATGTTTTTTTTATTATACAAAATAAGGCCCTACTTGGCCCTATTCGGAAGGCCAACCCGACTCGGCCTTTTCGACCCTAGCAGCTCGGGCTTTTCGGGCGGGTAATGGTTAGCATATTTAAGCCCCGGCCCGACCCTACCCAGGCCTAAAATTTGTTGACTTTGACTAGGCTAGGCCTGACCCGACCCTAAGCCCTAAAATTTAGGGTAGGGCCGGCCCTAGCCCGGCCCATGATGACCCCTAGTTCATGCCATCCAATTGCCCCTATGTTTGTTGTGCCCCTAGCCTCTTGACCGAAATCGTGAACTCATCAAGCCATCAGCGGTCCTCTGCAAGGGCTTTTTCCATTTTCTCATGGTATGCGGCAGAATTTTGTTGAAGGATATTAAGCCACTTTTCTATGGTCACATTCTTTAGAACAGGAATAGGCACAAAGTTAATAGTTGTAACCTAGCTCGCGGCTACCTGGGTGATGCTAGACGCATCGCCAGCCCCATTAGGCTAGGCGGCGGGAACTTTCTTGCCTTCAGTAGCAAGCTGTCGATTTCCTCCTTCCTCAGTTGTCATCTCGATCGATGGCGGATTGAGAGAAAATCTTTGGATTACCAATTCTTCATAAAGACCACGACAGTCTGCATGCAAGTATGATCTGTAACTAGAGGTCTTGTGTTTCGGGCAGTTAACGTAAACCTTTGGATAAAGGTTTGCGCTTGACTTCCCAATGGTTGCGATTGCGAAGAAATGCTAAAGACCTGAGGTCCCATTGGGTGTGCCAAAAATGGTTGGCTCCAGTTTTTTTGAGCTAGTCAATAGTCTCTTTTCTTGCGTAGGCATGCCAGCACCGTTCGGGTGCGGTAGTCGGGGATGTCCCTTGTCCTAACTTCTTTCGAGCAATTGAGGATGAGGAGAGCACCAACCTCGTCGCAGGATTCTTTGTGCCTCGTGGTGAGGACTTTACTGCAGTTTCTTCTCGTCACACAATTGATACTCAATATTGTAGAGTGAACAGAGTGAAATCACCGGCAAGTATTGAGATCTTGCTAAAGCATGACTTTAGCTTCGCTGGGTTGCAAGGGCGTTACCCTGGCTTGGCTAGTTCTGTAACAATTGTGGTCGCGGTACTTCAGTTGGCTCCTGAGGAGAATAGGATCGATGTACATTGATAGAGGGTTTGGTGGCACTGGCAGTCGGCTCTTGAGAAGACTAGGATTGGAGTGTGATCACCGGTAAGAGAAAGAAGGGTTCTCTAGAGAGACTTGAGAAGTCGTAGAGATTCTTTGATGAACATATGTGTGTGTCTTGTTACTTCGTTGTAGCCTCTGTATATAGGCTTCCAGGCCATAGTTGTTGGCCTTAAACAAATCATGATGGAGCACTTAATGAGATTATGGAGCACTTATCATTTTATGTTCAAATAGTACGTAAAACTATAACATGAATCACTCTCCTCCAAAAAAGGAGGGACTCAAGGTCGGCCCGGAGGGCTGTTACCTGAGGCGGTTGTCTCAGGCCCCCGGGCCACCGGTTCCCGGGAGCCTCGAAAAGTTTAGTTCTGTATATATTGTTATATGATATATATTTTGTTTTTGCCTCTGTTTGGCTGCACAAGCGGGTTGCTTTAGTGGAAGCACTGTGAATCCACTTCCTCCCTAACTAAAGTTCGAACCCTACTTCTTTCCCTTTCACTTTTTTTGCATTTTCAGTCAGTTAATTCAATTTTTGTTGGGCCCAGTTCGGACCTTGCTTCCTCTTTCACTTTTTTTTTTTTGCAGTCACTTCTTTCACTTCTTTTATTTATTTTTGGCAATCACTTAGATTTTTATTCAAATCATTTGTACTATTATTTGGTGCAAATATGTGTGTGTACATGTGTGTTTGTGTAGATGCCACATTTTAATTTTTCGCCTCAGGCCGTTAAAATCTCAAGACCAACCCCGGAGGAATTGACCCAACAAGTATAAAGATATTCTTGACCATAATACATCATTGCCGACTAATGAAATTTTGTCGACGAATTTCGTCACCACAAGTGTTTTTATTTGTTATTTTTTATCTTTTAACTCTAACCGTAATAAGATCTTTGTTTGTTTTAACTCCAACGTCAATTTCCCTTTTAAGAGTGAAACGGCTTGTTCCACAGAAAGTCGGAGAAACTTGGACTAGCCGCCAGTCTCTTAGACTTATATATTTAGTCTCTCTAAGACTCTTTGCTGCATGATCATTTCATCTATTGCGAAGAAACCTGTGAAATACTCTCTGGTACGTATTCTTCTCTCTCTTCTTCTTGATCTCTCTTAGAAATACTAACACTATGTCCTGTGTAGAACTGAACAGCTAGGTGGATGAACAGTTTCTAGCATGTGTTCATGAGTACCCTGTTATTTTTGCTTAGTTAGCTCTCTCATATTGGCATGTGTTCATGAGCACCATGTTATTTATGGACAAAATAAGAACCAAATGCAGGTGTCCTCTATTGTTTATGCCCGTTCAGAATCAAAACTAGCATTGTGTTTAAGAACAAGAGGAATTGATAAACAGAAAGGGAGAGTAATATTTCAGAGAGAATGGAGATTTCAATGTGTTTATTCATCTCATACAAAAGGGGTATTTATAGGAATACATTTGAAGTGTGAAAGCTCAAAGAGAAAATCAAAATGATAACCATCTTGATGATGATTTTCTGCCATGCTTGTTGCCCTTTGGTAAAGCATGTTTACATAAGTCTTCATACACTCAAGTACCTATGATTATACACTCAAGTACCTATCTAAATACTTTTACGTATTTTGTTACATGATATAGACAGATACGGTATATATACATTTTATACTACAACACTCCCCCTTGGATATTTCATGTTCAATAGTATTGTGTAGATGATGCGCATCGAAGTTGCCTCGTTAAAAACCTTGCCAAGTAATAAAACCCTGTGGGAAAAAACAACCTTGGTCGAAAGGGAAAAAGAGCACAACGCGCGTTGAGTGTGAAGTATGTTTCTGGATACTCCCCCTGATTTAGACTCCTCTTGAAGATCGTGGGAGTTCGGATATCCTACTCAATCCGATGCTCCTTACATGTTTCTCGAAAGGGGATTTTGGTAGTGACTTAGTAAATAAGTCAGCTACATTATCTTCTGATCGGATTTGATTTACTTCAATATTTAGAAGTGTTTGCTGTTGCTGATTGTAGAAGAATTTCGGCGATATATGCTTGGTATTGTCGCCTTTGATGAAACCTAATTTCATTTGCTCAATACAAGCTGCATTGTCCTCGTAAATGCATGTAGGTTCATTTGTGGTGAATTTCAAACCACAAGTTCCTCGAATGTGTCTATTTATAGACCTTAGCCATATGCACTCACGCACGGCTTCATGTAGTGCAATTATCTCTGCATGATTTGAGGAAGTAGTAACAAGAGTCTGTTTTGTAGATCTCCAAGATATCGTGGTGTTTCCCATAGCAAAGACATAACCTGTTTGGGAGCGACCTTTGTGAGGGTCAGAGAGATACCCTGCATCAGCAAAACCCGTCAAAACATCATTTTGATGGAGGGGAGGAGGAGAACGTCGGTCACTATGGATAGTGTTGCCGGCGCTCACATTTCTTTTCTCTCTGTAGGGATAGAACAAGCCCATATCGATCGTACCTTTTAGGTATCGAAGGATTGTCTTTATACCAATCCAATGGCGGCGTGTTGGCGCAGAACTGTGTCGAGCTAACAAGTTTACTGCAAATGAGATATCCGGTCTTGTGCATTGAGCTAAATACAATAATGCGCCTATCGCACTTAGGTATGGTATTTTAGCTTCTAATAAATCTTCGTCCTCATCCCTTGGACGAAACGGATCTTTCATGGGCTCAAGACTACGGTTGATCATGGGAGTACTCACAGGCTTTGCTTTATCTTCATTAAAGCGCCTTAGTAACTTTTGAGTATATGCTGATTGATGGATCATAATCCCATCATTACGGTGCTCGAGTTCTATTCCGAGACAAAACCGTGTTTTCCCGAGATCTTTAATCTCAAATTCAAATTTCAAATATGTAGCAGTTTCTTTTAACTCATCTAGAGTTCCAATTAGGTTCATGTCATCAACATAAACTGCTACAATTGCAAATCCGGATCTTGTTCTCTTAATGAACACGCAAGGGCATATTTCATTGTTAACATATCCCTTCCCAATCAAGTAGTCACTTAGACGGTTATACCACATCCGTCCGGATTGTTTCAATCCATATAGTGAGCGTCTTAATTTTATTGAAAACAAGCTCCGTGGTTTAGAGCCACTTGATTTGGGTAATTGAAGTCCATCTGGAACCTTCATATATATCTCTGAATCTAGATCCCCATAGAGATATGCTGTAACCACATCCATGAGCTGCATGTCAAGTTTTTCAGAAACTACCAAACTGACAAGGTAGCGGAACGTTATAACGTCCATTACGGGAGAGTATGTCTCCTCGTAGTCGATTCCAGGACCTTGTGAGAAACCTTGCGCCACAAGGCGGGCTTTGTATCTAACAACCTCATTTTTCTCATTATGCTTTCTAACAAAGACCCATTTATGGCCAACAGGTTTTATATTTGGTGGTGTCAGTGTTATAGACCCAAATACCTGTCTCTTTGTTAGTGAATCCAATTCAGTCTGGATCGCATTTTTCCATTTTGACCAATCTGCTCTACATTGGCATTCTTCAACGGAGCGAGGTTCGATATCATCGTATTCTATAATTCCTTTTGCAATATGATATGCAAACGCATCATCAATAGCCATAGAATTTCTGTCCATAATTACATGTATACTAGTGTAATTCATGGAGATCTCTCTATTCTCTGGAATTGGTTCTACTATTGGAGCGTCCTCCAATGATGTCTCTTGGACATAACCATAATCCGGAATTTTTTCATGAGATTGATTATTTATATCGATGATTAATGGATTATTTTGTGTCAAGCTCGCTTTCTTTCTTGGGCGAGAATCCATCGAACCTATAGGCCTCCCGCACTTTCTAGCAGGAGCCATGGGTCTAGCCACTGCATCACCCATAGAGGGGATGTCATGTCCTTTAGTTTTAGGAACATCAATCCTTGCAGGTACGTTTGCAGCAGGTATGTGTGATCTTGTCACTTTAGCGATATCAGAAAACGCATCAGGCATTGATTCTGCTACGTTCTGAAGATCGAGAATCCTCCGCACCTCTATTTCAGACTGTGTGGTTCGGGGATCAAGATGAGACAAAGTGGAGACAGACCACGACAATTCCTGTCTTTTCTGTTGAACATTAATGTTCTTGTCTCCCCCTAATGACGGGAAGACTGTCTCATCAAAGTGATAATCCGCAAATCTAGCGGTAAATAGATCACCTGTCAAGGGTTCTATGTAGCGGATAATGCTTGGAGTATCATATCCAACATAAAGGCGTACGCGTCTTTGAGGACCCATTTTGGTGCGCTGTGGCGGCGCAATTGGCACATAGACTGCACACCCAAATATGCGTAAGTGTGAGACATTAGGCTCATACCCAGTCACCAGTTGGGACGCAGAAAAGGGTTGGGTGGCAGTGGGTCTCAGACGAATAAGCACAACTGCATGTAATATTGCATAGCCCCAAGCAGAAATAGGGAGATTGGTGCGCATAACCAATGCCCTGGCAACCATTTGAAGTCTTTTAATGGCAGCTTCTGCGAGTCCATTTTGGGTGTGTACATGAGGGACAGGATGTTCGACCTCAATCCCAATGGACATGCAATAATCATCAAAGGTTCTTGATGTAAATTCTCCAGCATTGTCAAGACGAATTGACTTAATAGGATGATCAGGGTGGTGAGCCCTTAATTTAATGATTTGTGCTAGGAGTTTAGCAAATACAGCATTTCTTGTGGATAAGAGCATGACATGTGACCAACGTGTCGATGCATCAACCAACACCATAAAATATCTAAATGGTCCGCAAGTTGGTTGGATAGGTCCACAAATATCACCTTGTATTCTTTGTAAGAATGATATATTTTCTTTAGTGTCATTTGCATAGGATGGTCTTGATCCTACCTTTGCTAAAGAGCAAGCTTTGCAAAACGAATGATACACTTTAGAAGTAACTCTTTGGACCAATGTTTGGTTCGTACTTCTTTTCGTTTTGAAGAATGGATGTCCGTGTGAAGTTTTTAATATACGGAGCATCATGTCACGACCTGGATGTCCCAAACGGTTGTGCCAAAGCTTGTATGTGTCAGGATCCCATAAATTGTCATTCATGACATGGTTGGATTCAATGACTCTAATAGTGGTTGCATACAATCCACTAGAGCGACACATAAGTTTCTCTAAAACTCGTGTATTTCCGTAGTTTTTAGAGGTGATGCAAAGGAACTCTTGTCCATTCTCACATTGTGTTTCCACATGAAAATCATTAGCTCTTATGTCTTTAAAGCTTAATAGGGTCCTTCCGGCGCTTGGAGCATATAGAGCTTCGGCGACATTAATATTCGTGCCATTTGGTAACAAAAATTGAGCTGGTCCTCGACCGTGAATCAATTGTGATGGTCCTGCCATCGTAGTTACTGAGGATCGACTGGGTGTCATCCATAAAAATAATTGCCTATGTCGCAATATCGTATGTGTGGTGCCACTATCAAGAAGGCATTCCAATTCTCCGGAAAACATACTGAAAGGAATAAAGTTCGGAATATTAACACATGTCCATGACATTGAATGCAATACTTTATTAATAGGGAAAATAGCCAATGATTACATCAAAGTTATTCATAAGTTTATTCCAAATATCAAACTTTAGACAAATTGCTATCACTCAATCCGTTTAGTAATTCCAATGAAATATGACCAGGAAAGTAGAGAGATGTTGGAGGAGCGAGGCTCGCTTAAATACCCCGATCTCAATTGCTTTCCTAGACATCATACTTCATTGGGTACGCCACATAAGAAGGAGTTTAATACAATTGTTATTTATTGACTAATGCACATTTGCCATTCTTGGAAAATAGAAAGAGGATTATTCTAATCAAAATCTGTGGCATCCTCATGCTCTTCATCTACAGCTTTGAAGTCCTCAACAGTGAGATTGACATCTTCACTATTTTCATCTTCGGCAAGGTTAGCTTCTTGCTCTCTTGCTTCCCTGTACTCCTTGTAGCGTGCAGCTAATTGGGTACTTGCATGACATTGTTTAAACCAATGCTCGATTGATCCACATCTATGACACATGTCATTGTGGTTCCCTCCCTTCATTCGAGGTATAGGTTGTGCAGGTTGTACAGTTTGTGCAGGTTGTGCAGGTTGTGCACGTTGTGGATATCCCCTAGGAGGGTTGCTGCTACTACCACGGCGCATGGTGCGACCTCCACGGCTCATGGTGCTATTTCCACGGCCGGTGTTGCCATATCTCCCTCTTCCACGTGTGGAGTTACCATCACGTGTGCCCGCTCTAAAGTTGCGGTTTCCTTCCCTATTGGGGCGGTTATATGGACCTGTTCGTCCTTCATGTCCCCTATTATTAGGGTACACATGTCCCCTATTGCTGGGGTACCGCACCCTGTGCCCTCTCTTGGGTGCATTATAATTTGCCTCACGAACGCTCTTGGTTCCAATGGGTCTTGAATTATAATTCTTTACGAGAATGTTGTCTTGCTTTTCGGCTACCGACAAAATATTTATGAGTTCATTGAACCTCATAATTCGTCCAGCATTTACTTCAGTGCGATACTGCTTTGATAGCAAAATTGCTGCAACGGAGAAGGTGGAGAGAGTTTTCTCAATTAGCTCTTCTTCTGTGAGGGGTCTTTGACAGAACCTCAACATGGATTTGAGACGAAGAGCTTCTGAATTGTACTCAGCAATAGACTTGAAGTCTGAGAAGCGTACATCGTTCCACTGAACCTTCAAGTCAGGGAGGAGAGAATCTTGGATATTGTTAAAGCGCTCTTGTAGTGCCTCCCATAAATCCTTTGCATCTTTGATGGACATGTACTCTAGCCTGAGTGCTTTGTCCATATGACGTCGCATCAAGATGATTGCTTGTGCATGCTTCTTGAGTGTTCGAGGGAACACAAGGGCCGGGTTTGGTTCATGGATGATGGGCAATATCCCCTTTGATGTGAGATGGTTCTCAACGTAGGTTTTCCAGCTATGGTAATCTGAACCTGTTGAGTCAAGGATTTGAAAATCGAGTCTAGGTTCATTCGACATCCTTGAAGATAAGAAGAAAATATTAGTTTCGGAGTTAAAACTTCCACGAAAAATAATAAGATTTCCGAGCTATGCTACCAAGAAATCAATTTCCAAGAATCATTGTGAACACTCTTAGTTCATTGATTACGAACGCTCTTAGTTCGTTTGGCGTGAATTTCTATAATTCCGCTTTTGATTGTAAGTTCCCGAGAAAAAGGAAAAAGGAGAGAAAATAAATAAAAACTCAAAAACGGGAACTTTTAGTAAAGAATACCTTGGAATAGTGTTGCCGGAAATTTTTGACCGGAAAAATTATCGGAGGTGACCGGAAGGATCGTTGGAAAAAGTCGAGAAAAATCGTCCGAAAAGTCGCCGGAAAAGTGTCGAAAAAGTCGCCGGAAAAGTTGTCGGAAAAATCGCCGCCCAAATCTGTCGACAGATGTGTCGACAGCTGCTCGGCAGCTGCTCGGCAAATGGCTCGGCAGCTGCTGCGTAGCGTCTCGAAAGCTGCTCGGCAGCTGCTGCGCAGGGGTCTCGGCAGCTGCTGCGCAGATGCCTCCGCAGCTTCTCGGCAGCTGCTGGGCAGGGGCCTCAGCAGCTTCTCGGCAGCTGCTCGGCAGGTCTCGGCAGCACCTCGGCAGGTCTCGGCAGCACCTCGGCAGCTCTCGGTAGCGGTCCGGCAGCTGTCCGGTTTGGTTTTTCCGCTTCCGGCGGCCGGTTCAGGCCGTTTCCGGCCGGTTCCGGCGATTCTGAGACCGGTTCCGGGCTCCTGGAATCAAAGGCTTTAATCTGAGCTAGGATTTGGGGATTTTTTGTAGGTTTGGAAAAATGACTTCGATCGATGATGAACTCTTCTTTCGTCAATTTTCGATTCTAATTCTAGAGCAACTTCGTGCTGATAACGTGTTTAAGAACAAGAGGAATTGATAAACAGAAAGGGAGAGTAATATTTCAGAGAGAATGGAGATTTCAATGTGTTTATTCATCTCATACAAAAGGGGTATTTATAGGAATACATTTGAAGTGTGAAAGCTCAAAGAGAAAATCAAAATGATAACCATCTTGATGATGATTTTCTGCCATGCTTGTTGCCCTTTGGTAAAGCATGTTTACATAAGTCTTCATACACTCAAGTACCTATGATTATACACTCAAGTACCTATCTAAATATTTTTACGTATTTTGTTACATGATATAGACATATACGGTATATATACATTTTATACTACAACACATTGCACGTCATTGAGAGCCAACCTATAGTCATGCATAACCTGAGTGAAAGACTATGTCAAACAGAGGAACTTAGAGCTCACCTTAGAATTAGTCGTGGGCTGGTAGTTGGCTGAAGTGGGTTCTTTTGCAATTAGCTAATTCAAAATCTCCACTCAAGAAATGAATACTAAACAATATTCTCACTGGAATTTAGCCATTTCCTTCGCATCTCTGAGTCATCAAACCAGTATTTTAGTATCAAAAAGTCTTGCTTCTAATCAACTGGTCAATTAGGGAAAAAGGAAACTTTGGAAAAGGTACTATGAGGCGGTGATAAAATATACAAATTTGGACAGCCGCCGGCAGGCCTCAAGTTTTTTCTGTCTATTAAGAGTCTTATCCACCAGCAAACAGTGTGCTGCTGCTGCATAACCATTTTCCATGGCAAAGAAACCTGTGAAGTACTCTGTGGTACTCTATTTGTCTCTCTCTTGGGGTACCTTTTGTGTCTGTCACTGTGTGTATGAAATATAAGTGGCAAGTTACTACATGAAAGATTTGAGTATTGAAATGTCCTTAAACAGGTGGATGCTTTCACCGACTCAGCTTTCAAGGGGAATCCAGCAGCAGTTTGCTTGCTAGAGGAAAACAGAGATGATCAATGGATGCAAGCTCTGGCCGCGGAGTTCAATCTCTCCCAGACATGTTACTTGACTTGCCTCAATGTCTCGGACCACTCGCCTTCTTTGACTTCCACACCGAGGTTCAGTCTCAGATGGTTCACTCCTGTTGCTGAGGTCTGAGCTCACCTCTATTTACTACTTCCCTTCATAAAGTAAAAATGATCCATGAGTTCTCTGGGAGTTTCTAGCTTTTATCCGGGTCCATGTAATTTTTGTCATAGGCTGAAAAAACTTGATCTTCAACAAGAACTTTGTGAAAATGATTCCTTTTGACATTTGGCTCCTGATATATTTGATGTGACGATTAACTGATACTGATATATAGAATTCTTGTTAAGCTTGGTATAAATACTTAAAATAGTATCCTTTTGCAGGTTAAGCTTTGTGGTCATGCAACATTAGCGGCAGCTTATACCCTGTTTATGTCTGGTTTGATTGATTCCGACGTTATTGAGTTTTCGACCTTGTCTGGAATTCTTACAGCTCAAAAGGTTGTAGATCATGTTAAGGCAGCCAACGGTTCACATTTAAAAAATGGTGAAGCACAAGATAACTATTTTATTGAACTGAATTTTCCTGCTGACCCATCTTCTGAATTCAATTCTGCTGAGGTTTCGTTTATTTCCAACGCCTTGGGGGGTGCTCCTGTGGTTGAAATAATGAGGACAGTTGCAGATAATCTACTTGTAAATCCTGCATTCCTTTTTCTTGATGTGATATTCATATTTTCCTTTTTGATAAACAATGGCATGAATGATTAGGCTGTTACGATATGCATCACTATTTGAATATGTTTTCCAAATTCCAATACTTGTGTTTCTAAATAGTGCGGAGTTTGGCATGTGCTAATTCATTGAGACTTGTTACATTTTCCAGGTGGTGCTTCCATCTGGAAAGACTGTTGCAGATTTGTTGCCACAGTTAGATGCAATTGAAAAATGTCCAGGTACTGGAGTAATTGTAACAGGAGTTGCTCCTCCAGAGTCTGGATTTGATTTTATCAGTAGATACTTCTGCCCGAAATTCGGGATCAATGAGGTAAGGATGCTAGCAGGTTTCTTTCTAGCTAGTACAATAGTACTGCCTGATATCGTCGGGAACCAAATGTTTGTTCCACTTTGAAGTTTCTATCGTCTATGCTCAACTCCATTTAAGAACAAAAACTAATATGCTTCTGTGTTTCAAAGGATCCTGTTTGTGGGAGTGCACATTGTGGCTTAGCACCATACTGGTGCAAGAAACTGGGAAAGTATGATGTTGTTGCATATCAGGTAACCTCTCTGCACTAATCATAACTTTATCAATCTTGTCCGTTCATATATTATGATGATATATTACTACAATTGTGTACTTAATTTCAGGCATCACCTAGAGGGGGAACACTAAACATTCATCTGGATGAGAAAAACCAAAGGGTGCTACTCCGAGGGAAGGCGATTACTGTGATGGAAGGAACTGTTCTAGTTTGACCTCGTGTTTGATTTTCCACTATGCAAGTGAAAAACATTTGAAAGAAATAAATCTAATTGGTGGAAACATCCCCTTACATTGGAATTGAAATTTACACCTTTCATCATAAGTTCTCCATCTTATTGGCATCTTGAAAGATACTGGTGCTGTCCAATTGTCATCTTTCTAGCTAATTGATATGTCAGCTAGCTTTGTTAGCTCTCTATCTCATATTTACACATTTCACTTGGGATTTTAGACGAAATGCATGGAAACCAAGTACAACTAATCCCAACTACCGTAACTCCCTCAACATTTCAGACAGAGTTACAGTTGCTGGGATTTTACAACAGTTCGATTACCAAGACTCGGATGATATTCTTCATTGTTACAAATAGAACATTGGTCTAGAGTTATTGCTCCGTCCATAATGTTAGATGGTCCAAAATATATTATATCTCCAAAAGATTAATGCATCTTACAAATGTGGAAGCTAAGATTATCATATCATAAACGAGGAATAAAACAATGAAAGTAATAGAATGGCCTAGAGATCGGGGATTTGAATAGAAAAGACACTTGAAACCACAATTTTTTTATAACGTTGTTAAGTGATTGTAATTAGCTAGTTATCCCTTATGTACGAAAGCATATTAGACCAGAATTTAAATGTTCAACCAACGTATAGAAATTAAATGACAAAAATGGGCAAAACATGAGAATTTGTTTACGCAGTAAAACCCTCAATGTGAAGTAAACAACTGTTGGCCTTAACTCTTGAAGTCTAAGTGATCAAGCACACACTATAAGAACGTAAGCAATTTACAAGGAAGACTTATAACCACGCGAATAACAGCCCGCACGGTTACCTCTAACTAGACTATTTCTAGCCAGTCGAACTACTTTTACCAATCTACTCACTGCTTCACCAATGGTTGCAAGCTCGGGCCTCCGAGTTCCATCTCCCTATCACGTGTTACTTGACTCGTATCACTGACATTACTAACAGATAGCTGCAGGTTTCGTCTCAGATGGAATGAGGTCCAAGATATTCACCTACTGATTTCCATCCATATCTGCATTTTTGTGAAAATCATTCCTTTAGTTAAGCTTCTAGCTTCAAGTTCATGGGGACGGAGTCCCACCAGTGTTGTGGTGAAACTTTAGACCTATTACCTTATGGTGGTTAAAATGGGAGTAAGTTGGGCATGTTGGATGTGCGTGTTTGAGCCCAAAAGTATTTTTGGCAAGATCGTTTAGTGAATTTAGCATAGCAGGCCGATACCTGCGGCCTTAAATAAGTATACTTGGGTTTGGGTTATAGCTGCACCCATTCCAAGGTCCATAAGGAAAACCATTCCTTATTGGAGTCAAGTAACGGAGATTGAATAGGATACTTCAATCAATAATCCTTCTATAGCAATGAACAGTCGAAACCCTAAGGTATAGATACCAGGTTTTAAGGGACGAAACAAACACAACTCTTAAACTAATCTCTCAGATTACCAAAGCCTCTCCGGAGCAAACCTACCTTCAACCTCGTTGAAACCCTACAACCGTACTTCCAGTCCCAGTCTCCCCAGGAGCCGACTGCATGTACTACAGCTACCGATACTACCAGCGAAGCAAGGGTAACGCCCTCGCAACCCAGCGAAGCTAAAGATATGCTTTAGCAAACCCTGTGCTTTCTTTCAACTTCTTAGTGATTGCTCAACCTACAACGTTGAATATCGATTCAGTGACGCAAAGAGATCACAACACAAGCCCTTATCCGTAAGGCAATAAGTCTTCCGGAAGGCAGAGAAAAGAGCCTTGCGACGAGGCTGGTGTTCTCCTCATCCACATCGTTTGATTCAAAAGTCAGGTCAAGGGACACCCCAACGACTGCACCCCACATTGCTGGCACGCCTGCACACACGCTCAAAATAGACAGTTTGCAACCAACTGGTTTTGGAACCAAACATTTTGGCACGCCTAGTGGGACCTGTGCATAGCGTTTCTTCGCGAACATAGCCATTGGGAAGTCAAGTGCAAACCCTTACCAAAAGGTTTACGCTAACTGCCCAAAGTATAAGACCTCCAGTTACAGACTGCATTCTCACGCGGACTGTCGTTGTCTTTCTGAAGAACAAGTGACTCAAAGGTTTTCTCGCAACCTCCAATCATCAGGCATATCAACTGAACTGGGAGAAAATTACCCTCCCGCTACTGAGGGTCAGAATGTCACTACTAACGAGGCAAGTGAGCCTGTCAACACTACCGTCGTCGTTAATGCTGCGGAAAGTGAAGAAAGAGAGGCTTTCGTTCCAAAGCCTATCCCAGAAGGAGCGACTTTCGAGGAACAGCTCGCGATCATCATGGAAAATCACGTGAAACATCATGAAAAGGTAGCTGCTGACTTTGACAGGGAAATCGCGAGAATAGACCAGCTCATACGCGAACTAGACCAGCGCATCGCCCAACGTGCTAAGGATACTAAGCGAAAAATCGCATAATCAGAGAATGCAGTACGGGCCCATGCCGGAAGTATCGCTGATGAGCAGAGTCAACGACAATAGCAAGTTATGGAAGCCATCGCGAACCAAGCCAAGCAGTCTGTGTCAGAGTTGGCAGGTCTTCGTAAGGATGGTTCTAACCTTGCAACAGAGGTCGCGATGCAGAGAGCTGAGTTGAACCAGGCTAAAGAAGTACTAAACAGAGCTTTAGGGATCCTAATGCCATCCTTGGTTCGCTTGGCCAACCCTCCAGTTCTGGCAAGTTTATACCACCGAATGCTCGGGAAAAGGCTAGCAGCAGCATGGCTACACCTTCGGCAATGACCATTACCGCGATAGCTAAGACAAAGGAAAGAGCCTTGGTGATTGGTGCTAACAAGGTCACTCCACAGGCCCTGCAAAAGAGTAAGACTCAGAAAACCGGCGAAGGTACTCCTGTTGGTCCTGTTGTGTTTACTCAGTATGACAGCGAGGGGGAAAAAATGTGTATGAAGAGCTGCCAGGGAATTACTATGGCATTGACCAGGTTGGCAATCCGATCAAGATAATGGCTCTGGTAAAGGATGTGATCGCACCAGCCATGACCTTGCAGCAATGTACCATTCCCCGGACAATTGGCCTTAGGGAAGGAACAGCGACCGCTAGTCAGGCTATACCTCCACAGAATGTTCGCCAGACTGTGGCGACACCTCCTCTTCCTGGTCCAGATTATGTAAGATGTGAAGAGGTAGAGGAGATGATCAGGTTGGCTAACCCTAAACCCATCAGGGTGAAGAGGTTTTCCGAGATGAGGATGATGAAGAAGAGAATGATGTCTCTACTTTTAAGCTAACAGAAAGGAAGAATCCAGCCTTGAAGCAGTTGAAAATATCCAACGAACCTGTCAAGCTCAAGTCTGTAGCCTTCACTAAACCTGAATTCGTGACATATACATATGATGCCAATAAGGCACATGAGATTTTAGATGAGATGATTACCGCGAAGATGGTGAAGACAGATTTCGAACGCTTCCCTCGACCAGACCAGCTGAAAGGAAAAAAGTACTGCAAATTCCACAACCTGTGGAATCATAATTTAGTTGACTGTGTGAAGCTAAAGGACCAGATTTAGGTATGGCTCAATAATGGTAGTTTGCAGGTGGAAGCGCCGGCGACCCCGGCAGAGCTAGTAAACCTAAACCCTTTTCTTGACACCGGCATCAATATGGTCGACGTGAGTTGGACCAAGAAGAACCAGAGGAAACCAACCCTAGACTTGACTACTAGGGGAAAAGAAGAAGGTATGGACGAGGTCCCAGAAAAAAGGAAGGCCAGACCTATCAGCGAGGCTTCACCAGTGGTTCTATGCTTGCGATGCAAAGAGGAATGTGGCATCCAAGTGTCACACGAAGAGGTCGAGCAGACATTTCATTTTGGTTCTCTCCCACCAATCAAGTGGGCTCCACCATCGCGAAATTATCAACCTTCTAGCCCCAGAGCAAGAGACAGGAGGGAGTCACCGTCATCCCCAAAGGACTGAAACTTGTTTGAAAAACTGAAAGCAACTGCAACCGAACAAAAAGAGGATGGGAGGAACAGAGATATTTTGACAAAACCCTACATCCCACATGCTTCAACCTCCACCATTAAGGAAGGCAAGTGGTACATCAGAGAAAAAGGGAAAGCAGTGGAAATCAGTCCTTCCAAGAAAAGAAAGTTGCAGCATAGGTTTGGAGAGGCCAAGCGAATGCTGAAGGCTCTAGACCAGGGCTTGGTTAAACCTTCGCAACTGGTCAAATCTCCCAAACAATATCAGAAGGAGATGGAAGCACTAGTCGCTAAGCCATTGGTGGCTCCCCGCAGTTTCCGAAAGCAAGCACGCTCGGAGTCAGGGGCTTCTAAGCCCAGTGTTTTCTAGTAGAATCACGAGAGAAAAGACACCTACGCCGGCTAGGAAGGAAAGCTCGCCCACTAGACTACCACATGTTAGGCACATATTATTTCAAGAGGAACCTGAAACCAAATCCTCAGTTTTTGAGAGATTGAGGGGCAAAGGCAACACTGCAGAAGCTTTATAGTGGAGACCTAAAAAGACCCAAAGTATAGTGGTCGCACCCCTAAAGGATAGCCTAGCAGTAGAACAAAGGTCAAACTCCCCAAAACAGGTGGACGCGACGCAGGAACACAAGCAGTGTAAGGTAAAGGGCCTTACAAAAGAATCATTGGTAGATCGGTTGGCTAAGTAGTTCAATAACGACATCCTGATTGATGAGCCTAAGCTCAATCTTGAGGAGGACATGGACGAAATAGATATGGTTAACACCTCTTGTAACATGGTTTACGTGCTTCCCGTGAGATATGCGCTGCCACTCGCAGCGCAAGAATATGTAGAAACTGAGGAGAGTAGTGAACAGCCTTTGCAGATTACCTCATCGGCGACAACATCGGTAGAGGAGGTTGTATTCCTTGAAACAGAGGACGCTAACAGCAAAGGATTCTTCATGAGCTTTACAAGACCTATACCCGCTATGGTCCAGCACATGCGACCTTTGTACCAAAGTCAGCAAGAACATGGTAGATACTGAAGCCGCGATCAACGTCATTACTACCAGGATCGTGTAATTGCTTGGAAGATCATGGTAGATACCGAAGCCGAGATCAACGTCATTACTACTAGAATCGTGTAATTGCTTGGAATCAAGAAAGAAAACATCCAGTCTACGTCCCTAATGCTTAAGAATTTCATGGGAACTGTAATGAAGATGTTGGGCCTACTATTCCTGAGCATCAAAGTTGGTCCCTCAGAGGGAGTGTATGCGTTCTTCGTCACAGATTTCTATACGGCCTATAGCGCCATTTTAGGCCGCAATTGGATTCATCGGAGCTATTGCATTCCGTCAACTTTCCATCAGGAACTGATTATGTGGAAAAGGGTCACTGACAAAGCTGAGGTGATCAAGGCTGATCCTCGCCCAGTTCCTGTGTCCACAAATTATGTAGATGCCAAGTACTACTTGGAGCCAATAACTCCATTGCAAGTCAATGGCATCGATCATAAACGCCGCCCCACAAGGGTGACGACCTCTGAATTAGCACAGTGGGGGCTCACACTCATAAAGGAGGACATAGAAAGGTCTGGCCACGCTGTACCCAATACTTCAATTAATTAATGGATCACGACCTTCCAAAGGAAGGGATAGAGGCCTTCCACTCTTTATAAGAACGACTATCCTCATACTTGGTGGAAAAAGAGGCCTATGATCCAGTTGCGACCTTAGAAATTGTCAATGAGGAGTTCTCTGACCAAGAAGAAGAAGAGATCCACCATACGCCAGCAGCATTGGATGACACACTTCCGAAGGTTAGGGACCCCACTGAGAAGGTCAATCTTGGAACATCTGACAAGCCCATGGAAGTGGCTATCAGCGCTTATCTAGAACCTAGCGAGAAACATAGGCTCATCGAATTATTGCTGGAATACAAGGACTGCTTCACGAAAAAGTATGAAGACATGCCCGGCCTATCACCAGACTTGGTATGCCATCAGCTACCAACACTCCCTGATAAGAGGCCTGTGAAGAATGAATTCGGAGACCCAAGTGCTAGTCAAGGAAGAAATCGAAAAGATGCATAAATCAGGCATGATCAGGGTGGCCAAGTACAATAAGTGGCTATCCAATATAGTGCATGTCCGCAAGAAAAAATGCAAAATAAGGGTCTACGTAGACTACAAAGACCTTAATATGGCTACACCTAAAGATGTCTACCCCATGCCGGTCGCGGACATGTTGGTAGACGCAGTCGCGAGACACGAATTATTGTCCTTCATAGATGGAACTGCAGGGTGTCACCAGATTTCAGTCGCGGTGGAGGACAGACATAAGACCACGTTCCGTTGCCCTGGGTTCGTGGGTGTTTTAGTACGTGGTTATGCCCTTTGGACTGAAGAATGCCAAAGCGACCTATCAGCGTGTTATGAACTTGATCTTCCATGACATTCTTGGAAAGATATTGGAGGTTTATATTGATGACATGGTCGTGAAGTCGAAGAAGAAACGGGACCACATCGCGGATCTCAGAAAGGTTTTCGAACGCATGCAACTGCACAAACTCAAGATGAATCCTGCTAAGTGTGTTTTTGGAGTGCAGGCAGGTGACTTTCTGGGGTTTATAGTCCACCAAAGAGGTATTGAAGTCCCTGAAGATAAGGCAAATGCAGTTATCAATGCATCTCCCCAGCCAATGAAAAAATAGTTACAGCGATTGCTGAGTAAGATCAATTTTTTACGACGCTTTATCTCTAACTCTACAGGTAAAATCTAACCTTTTTCCCCACTATTGAGGTTGCAGGGACAGAATGAGTTTGTGTGGGAACCCAAACATCAAGAGGCTTTTGACAAAATTAAGACCTATTTGGTGAGTTCGCCGGTGCTTGTTCCCCATAGAGCTGGATTTCCATTAAAACTATATATTTCAGTAGCTGAGGCTTCCATTGGTAGCCTACTCGCTCAGGATGATGAGGAAGGCGTAGAACATGCCATCTTTGACCTCAGTAGGATGCTCATAGATTACGAAACAAGGTACACTCTAATGGAAAAGCTGTCTCTTACATTATACTTCTCAGCATGCAAGTTGGGCATTACATGTTATGCTTTACTACTTGCATCATTGCTCAAACCGACCTGGTCAAGTATATGTTGTCGCGACCTATTCTGCGAGGTCGTATTGGCAAGTGGGTGCTAGCCTTGTCAAAATTTTCACTCCAATATGTTCCACAAAAAGCAGTAAAAGGTCAAGCCATCGCAGACTTTTTGGCGCATCACCCTATGCTGGACGTCCCCCCGGTGAGGAATTTAGAGGTTGCTGTTGAAACTATAGATCGCCCGGATCTAGCGTGTTTGCCAGAATATGCCATGCTGTATCAAGCCATAGTCTCATTCCAACCCTGGGTACTATTTTGACTGCTGGAGAACAGAAACCCTAGCAGGGGCAAGGGTTGTTCTGGAAAACCCAGCAGGCGATCATTTTTGCATATTCCTTCCAGTTGGAATTCCGGTGCACCAATAACCAAGCAGAATATGAGGCCCTTATTATAGGCTTAGAAGTGTTGCTGGAACTAGGAGTGAAAGACGTTTAAGTACACGGAAATTCTTTGCTCATGATCAATTAGCTCAGCGAAAAGTACAGGTGCACAAGTAACTTGCTCGCGTCATATTTAGATCGCGCGCTTGAACTTTTGGTCCAGTTTAAGGATGTGGACTTAGAATATATTCCTCACGAGCATAACTTCACTGCCAATGAACTTGCTCAGTTGGCTACAGGCATTACCCTAAAATATGGAGTTCGCAAGCAAACCCTCAAAGTTGAGCGACGCACGCTCCCTTCATGGATTGCGCGGCCTGACCCACCAGACGAACCAAAAGTCGCAGTTTTAGAGCCTATAGACATGGATTGACGTGTCCCTCTGATTACCTCAAGCAACCAGGCCCCACTGTAGACAGGAAGATCCATGCAGGCATGTGTGTAGCCCATCAAGCAGGTCCAACGATGCGCTGGCTGATCCGGAGATATGGGTATTATTGGCTCAGCATTTTGAAGGACTGTCGCTTTCACGAAAGGATGCCAAGGTTACCATGCCCATGGGCCAGTCCAACACATTCCCAATATTCCCATGCAGCCTATTATAAAACCTTGGCCTGCGTGAGGCTGGGCGTTGGACTTGATTGAAATGATTCACTGGCATTCTTCCCTCCAGCATAAGTTCATCATCGTCGCTACCGATTTCTTCACTAAGTGGGTGGAAGCTGAGCCTTTGAAGGAGGCCTCCAGTGCCACCATTCGCCAATTTATCTTTCAAAATATCATATGCAAGTATGGCATCCCAGAAGTGTTGGTATCAGACAGGGGGGCAGCATTCATGGGTGGCGGCGTCGAGACGCTAGTCGATGAGTTAGCCATCTAGTTTATCCACAACACTCCTTATTATGCTCAATCCAACGGTCAAGCAGAGGCCAGTAACAAGATTATTATCACTCTACTGAAGAATATGCTTGTTGAAAACCCTCGCCAATGGTACGAGACATTGTACGAGACACTCTCGGCTTATCGCACTCCCAAGTGGAACCCTACTGCCACCACGCCCTATGCTTTAATGTTTGGCCACGATGAAGTTCTCTCTTTGGAACTAAATGTTCAATCCCTGCGCCTTCAGGATCAACATCACTTGATAGGTGAGAATTATGTCCAGGCTATGTGGCAGGAGCATGAAGACCTTAGCGAGAAGCGCTTAGAGGCTTTGGACAACTTGGTAATGGAAAAGCAGTGGATCGCTCTCACCTATGATAAGAGGACGCGTGGTTGCAGTTACAAGGAAGGTGAACTCGTTTGGAAGGCAGTGCTTCCTTTTGGTGAGAAGGAGCTTTTGTTATTCACAGAATTTTAGGGTGCGGGGCTTTTCACCTCAAAGATTTGGATGGCAACCTCCACCGCAACCCTATCAACGGTCGGTTCTTGAAAAAGTATTACCTCAGCATTTGGGAGTTCGAAGATCCCCCAGACTCTTCAGTTTCTGGGACTGGGGGTCAAACATAGTGTTCCTTGGCTCGCCTCATCTCTTGCATTTCGGCCTGTTTTGTGACCTTATTATAAAATAAATTTTTTTAGCAAATAACAAAATCAGAAAATTTCATTGAAGTCATAAAGTGGCTTTGCGGCCAAAAGCAGTACAATGTGTTCGCGAAAATTACATTTGCAGTTTACAAATCCAAAAATGGCTAAAAACCATAAGGATTTCAGATCTTTTAAGAGCTTCTAGATCTTGCGGCAGGAGGGGGCAGTGAGATGATCATTCTTACTCTTCCTCTCTTCATCCACATCTCTTGAACACGGACTGCAGCTGCTATCATTTGTACTGGAAGATGAGGGAAGGAAATAACCCATCACAACCCTTCCAGTTGGTTATCCTCCGGGATGGAGGTGGCTGCCAGGGGAAAGTGCGGCCCAGTTGCCTCATCTACCTCCAGGGGAAAAACAGAAGTCTGTTCGTTAGACCCCAGAGGTAGACCGCGAAAGAAGGACAGTCGGCCTCGAATGGCCTTCTACCTTTCTTTGCTTTACTCCGCGCGAGGAAATCTGAGGAGAGGGACTCCTCAGAATATGCTATCCCGCGTTAGGAGCACCGCGTATTCTTCAGCTTAACAGAAACCTGTGAATCCCATCCAGACTTTCTGAGGCTAAAGACACGCTGTTGGACCTGAGATCAGGCCATGAGGCCTACTTAGGAAGTGAGATTATGCCATAAGGCCTAAGATTTAGAGGTTGAAAGCAAGATTGTGAGGAGAAGATTTCAGAAATAGAAGGAAAAGGAGCAGGGTTTGCAAAGTTATTTCTGGGTAAGCCATGTTTGCTTATGTTTTCACCTCTCCAGAGTACAGATATTTATAGGGCCAACCTCAGCGGTGTCAGCCTTTCAATAGGCAGTTGAACTAGTTTCAACGCCATCAATAGGAATATCAATAGAATTGAATGCTATGATCTTGGAAATGAAGGAAAATTGAAGACGCGTGGGAAGCGGGGCAGTCTTCAAGGAGGTAACCGCTCCATTTCGAGGTTATCTTTTTCAAACGGTTTTAATAAGTAATAAAGGCAAAGTTAAATGCTTAACTGCCTGTAAATTTGAAATAATAATATTGTTCATACAAAATAATGGGCCTAATAATAGAGGCATGAAGACCTCAGCCTGCATAAGTCAAGCGGAGAAAATGTTGGTGGAAGCTGGCGTCAGCAGCGGCTCGTTCGGCTTGTTGGGCCACTTCGAGGGCCTAACCTAGTTTCTGAGCTAGCATTTCAGAGGTGGCTAAGGGTTGCTTTAGCTGAGGTTCCTCATGGGTAAGCTTGGCTATCATAGCAGCTAATTGGGCCTGGAGATCTCAAATTTGAGACCGAAGGGGATTCTGCGCGAACCTCAAATCTTTGATAAGAACGGCCCGATCACCAAAGAAATCGCTCGAGGAGACCATATGTTGGGCAAGGCCCTGATAGAGGGCCTGGGCCTGTCTAGCTTACGCAGTTGCGACCTCCTTTTCATTAAGCCACCTGGGGAGATCCTGCAGCAGTTCATCTATGTCAATGAACTGAGCTTTAGTAATGGCGTGCTCGAGACGAAGTACCCTCAAATATTCTAAGGCTCTGATGGGCGCACCAGGCGTCAGGATATCAGGACCCAGGAGGTGGCGAAGTCCTTCTCTGGCATCAGCTACAACCCCAGGTGGGGTCACTTCAAGGACGCGAGCCAGCCTCTCCAGTTTGGAAGGAGGCACAGGCAATAGGTTTGGATCCGCAGCGATAGGAGCCTCAAGAGGCTCCATAATAGGAACCGCCCCCGGCACCGGCTCGAGGTTCACTCCTTCTCTTATTTCAGGCGCTTGGGGGGAATCGGGGACTGGTTCTTATTTAACCACGATTTCACCATCTTATTCAGCAGGGTTTTCGCCAGGCACCTCTACAGCCGCAGCGGCCCCTTCCTCGATCAGGCCAAGGTTCTGATTCTAAAAAGAATGGTTAGAGTATCAAAAGATTAAGGCAGGAATCAGAATATAGTTTGCAAGAAAGTGTACCTCTTGAGCATGTGGCTCGCGGGGAATTTTTATTGGCGTTGGTGCTCGAACAACCTCGCCAGAGTCTGGAACTGAATTAGGCGCTACTGGTTCCAGGGTGAGTGTTGCAGTTGGTTGCTCGCGAGGTGTGTTTAGGAGCGGCGTTCTTTCCTCAGCCTCAGTCTAGCTATCATCTATAACTTGCACTGGTACCAGGTCCAACTGCAAATCACCCGCGGTGCTAATAGGAATTGGAGGATTGGTTGAACCAGTTGGCGCTTGGGCTTGAGAGAGGGATGTTCCTTCAGCAGCCGCAGATGACCCTTCCCCAACTAGTCTTGAAGACCTGCGACAAACCTACAGGTGAGGAGCGTTATAGGGTCAGATATAATGATAAGATAAAAATTTCAGTGCTCACGTTAAGATATGTAATACCAGTCGGTCAGTGAGTGTCTCATCGTCTACCCACGGATCAGTCTAAGGATCAGCGCAGCTACGTTTGCGAGCCAAAATGGTGGCAATCTGTCAGGATTGAGGAAGAGTCAAGTCGAACTTTAAAAGAAAATATTGAAACATTAAGTGACAAGAGGAGTTCCATACTATTTGTGGATCTTCATCATCATAGGAATCTTCGACCTCAGGTTCCGTCGCTATTGCTTTTTGTTTCGCGTCCTGACCAGTGGCCGGAGCATTTGTGAAGGCTTGATTGCCGGAAGGCTGCATTTTTCCCTGCTGCAATGAAGTTAGAGATAAGAGAGGGAAAAGATAAAATGAAGATAATGAGACAGCTGTTAAGGGAATTTACCTCTTGGGCAGGCTCGCGGATTACAATTCTAGCCTGAACAGGACGCGGGGCTTGCGAAGATTGTCGCGAAGAGTTCGTCATCCCTTTGTCTCTAGCAGTTGACAGAGACCTCTAACCACCATCGTTCATATTCCTCAATGGTTCCATTGACAGGATCGAGTTGGTTGCCCCAGCCAAGAAGATTAACCAGCACAAGCATGCTTTGTGCTGGTGAAGGCCTAGTAGAGAAGCCAATTCTAAGCCAGGAAGTGATGTAGTTCCAAGCATCATAGAGAGAAGGGCAATAACTCGATAAGGCCAAACTGACGAGCAAAATGGTTAGAGGCGTAAAGCTCATAACTGAGTTCTTCAGCAGCAAGCCTAATGTCTAAACAGGAAATCGCACGGCGAAAGGCCAAGCGCGTGCGATCAAAATAGTTAAGATCCCCAGGAAGGAACCCATTTTCAAGTGGAGGTGGGAATCTTCTTCCACGCACTAAGTCGCAATAGGGCATTTCGTGCAGAAGGTACAAATATGTGAAACACTCAGAGTAAGGTGGGGATGTGTGCCTTGCCTCACGGCATAGCCACTGACCAAGAAGGGCGTCAGCAGGTGGAAGCAGTGGAATGTCATCGTGGCGGAAGAAAGGAAAATAAGTTTGAATCCAGAAATCAAGAATCCAAAAAAGGCCTGAAATGCTAGTCTCAAACGGATGCATGGTGGCCTAGTATAGAGTGCGGTAGTGAGCGCCCAGCACTTGTTGTCTGAGCCCAACATGACGGCCTCACTAGAAAAGTCCAAGAACCAGTGGGCTTGTTGGAAGAAATGCAAAAGATGAACTTATAGAGCCAATACTCCAGGAAAGCAATCCCGCCAGTCACATTGTGCTCTTTACGTTAATAGGTCAGCCACTGCGGATAGGAGATGCTGTAGGAACTCCGACCGGCTTGAGCCCTGGTCTAAGTGAAGGTGACTGAATCCAATTAGCCGTGCACGTAAGGCTCCCCATCAATGGCTAATCCAGTAATGGTGAGAATATCGAGCAAGGTGATACTCATTTGGCCGAATCAAAAATCGAAGGTGTTAGTGGCGGTCTTCCAGAAACAGAGAAAGGCGGCGAGCGGTGAGCGATTGCCACCGCGCAAGAGGCGAAAGCATAAATCAATAGTGTGGGTGATACCTACCGCATTCTAGCGAGCCAGATCTCATGCTCAAGCTTCGCGATACCAAGAGAGCTCCGCCGCGCTAATGGTGGATGGCCAGTACCCTATTTTTGCCACATTGTTGCACACCCCAACTTCTGAAATATCCAGGGGTCCTTCGAAGGACTAGAATGGGTCGACGGATGGGTAGGCCGTAGAGGACGAGAGCGTTGTCTGGAATGGAATCTCGCGACGTCGGACACAGTCCAACATGACAATTTGAGGATCCGAGAAGCAGAGGTCTCTGGATGATAGTTTGGATGAGACAGCAGGCACCGATGCTGGTTCCCCAAGTGTGGGCAGCCTTCTCATTGATTTCTTCCTCTTGATCGATGATCATCTTCTTTGGGGGAGCCATTTTTGGGTTTTCTGTGAAGAAGACGATGGAATGAAAAAGGGGTTTACTGGGCTTAGGAGATTGACAGAGTTTCTGATGTAACAGGTTTGAAGTGGTTGTGGGGTTTAAATAAGAGATTTTGTGAGGGAAACGATACAACAAAAAGACGTTTTGCGAAGCGAATAGACGCCATCCTCATTAATAACATCATGTCGATCATTTTAGTCCCCTTCAATCAGTTACATTTTTGCTGGCCTGATTTGGGGGCCTGGGGGGTAATGTTTGAGCCTAAAAGTATTTTTGGCAAGATCCTTTAGTGGATTTAGCATGACGGGCCGATACATGCAGCCTTAAATAAGTATACTTGGGTTTGGATTATAGCTTCACCCATTCGAAGGTCTATAAGGAAAACGAGCCCTTCTTGGAGTCAAGTAACAAAGATTGAATAGGATACTTCAGTCAATAATCCTTCTATAGCAAGGAACAGTCGAAACCCTAAGGTATAAATACCAGGTTTTAAGGATGAAACAAACACAACTCTCAAACTAATCTCTCAGATTACCAAAGCCTCTCCGGAGCAAACCTACCTTCAACCTCGTTGAAACCCGGCGACCGTACTTCCAGTCCCAGTCTTCCCAGGAGCCGACTGCCTGTACTACAGCTACCGATACTACCAACGAAGTAAAAGTAATGCCCTCACAACCCAGCGAAGCTAAAGATACGCTTTAGCAAATCATGTGCTTTCTCTCAACTTCCCAGTGATTGCTCTGCTCAACCTACAACGTTAAGTATCGATTCGGTGACGCGAAGAGATCACAACACAAGCAAAAAGTCCTTTTCTGGAAGGTAGAGAAAAGAGCCTTGTGACGAGATTAGTGCTCTCCTTGTCCACATCGTTTGATTCAGAAGTCAGGTCAAGGGACACTCGGATGACTGCACCCCATGGTACTGGCACGCCTGCGCACATGCTCAAAATAGACAGTTTGCAACCAACTGGTTTTGGAGCCAAACAGTGCATGTAGAATATGTCTTTACACACACACATAGTTATAGTTATATATATACTATGTACTACTAGTGGCAAATTCTTGTAAACAAAATCATTATGTTTGAAAAAGTTTATCCTTAACGGGTCAAGCTTTGTGGTCATGCTACATTAGCGACTGCACACACCCTCTTTAAGTCTGGCTTGATCAATTCCAACATCATTGAGTTTTTGACCTTGTCTGGAATTCTAAGAGCTAAAAATGTTATAGATCATGTTAAGCCAGCTAATGGTTTAAGTACTTCAAATGGTGAATCACAAGACTCCTATTTTATTGAATTGAATATGCATGCTGACCCAACTTCTGAATTCATTTCTGTTGATGCTTCATTAATCTCTGAGGCCCTGGGAGGTGCCTCTGCCATCGATTCAAGGAGGACAACCATCATGGATAATCTTCTTATAATTCCTGCAGTTCTTCTTTTATTGATATAAGCTTATATTTTCAAGGTTGGGGACAGAGCTAGTATACTAATTAAGTGAGACATGCTATGTTGTCCAGGTTGTGCTTCCAATAGGTAACATTGTTGCAGATTTACAGCCAAATTTCGATGCTATCGGAAAATGTCCAAGCTTGATGGGAGTGATTGTAAAGGGATTGCTCCCCCTAAATCTGGATATGATTTTTACAGTAGATTGTTCTGCCCAAAATTTGGGGTCAATGAGGTAGCTTACACTATCATCTATCATATGATTTTTATAGTTTTTATGTTATGCTAAAGTAGTCAAGAGCTCAACTGAAATTAATCTGATTTTCCAGATAAAAACTAAATAAATCTGTGTTTAAGGAAAATATGATTCGAGAGAATTGATGAGAGAATTGTGTGTTCTATTATTAATAATATGAGCCCTTTATATAGGGATTTACAAAGTACATAATCTTGTCATACAAGGAAATAGAATCCGAATATAATTAGGAAATCTAGAACCTTCTCTCCTATTACAACTCTAGAACTAAACCCTAATTGGAAGAGGCCAGGTAACAAAAACTCAGTGGGACAAAAATAACCTTGATCTAAGGACAAAAAGAGCACAACACGTCCTTCAGTGACATCTCCCCCTGATTGCTACAATCACGGGAGTTCGGATAAATTTCTCAATCTGATGCTCTTCACATGTTTCTCGAAGGTGGATTTAAGTAACAACTTAGTAAATAAGTCTGCTATATTATCCTCTGATCGGATTTATTTCACTTCAATCTTTAGAAGTGATTGTTGTTGCTGATTGTAAAAGAACTTAGGTGATATATACTTGGTGTTGTTGCCCTTGATGAAACCTAATTTAATTTGCTCAATTCATAAATGCATGTAGGTTCATCTGTGGTAGACTTCAAACTAGAAGCTCCTCAAATGTGTCTAATTACATACCTTAGCCATATGCATTCATACACACACTACACCAATTTTTCAATCAGACGACAGTTTTTCATTGTCGTCTGATAATAGGCCATGTTGTTGTCTATCTCAATGCCGTCTGATACATGAATCAGACAATACCACAAAACTGTCGTCTGACAAAGTTTACTATATCAGCAGCTACTACACTATCTGTTGTCTGAATACCACGAAGAACAATAGCAATTGGTACCGGAACTCTTGTGCAAAGTAATTTCAGATGGCAAACCCTGGAAGAATGTTGACGTGTAAAGAATATTTAAAGAACATTGATTTGTACAAAAACTGTTGTCTGAATGAAACTTGTAAATCAGCAATATAATTGAATACTATTGACTGATTTTGAACAAGACAACAGAAAAACTATTAAAGCTATTGTGTGTCATTGCTTCAGACAACAGTTTTTTCTTTCTTTTTCCTTTAAGTTCGTTTGTTAGACAATGGTTTGCGATTGGTATTGAATTGTCTGAGATAGAAAAGAAGATATACATTATGTACAATTAAACAACATCTCCTTGATTCCAAAAACCATTTCATTCCATCAACAGTATTCATCCTAACATTTACACAGGAATTAAGCTTGCCCAAGTGCATATATCTATTTCATTAGCTTAACAAGCTTTCAAGTTTCATGAGCTTTACATGATAATAAAAAAGAATACAATTTGCTCGATCTCCCAAGATAGTTGTAAGCAAAATCACTGCAAGCTTGAAGCCCATTCCTTTATTATTGTACCGCTAAGATAGTTGTAAGCAAAATCACTGCAAGGAAAGAAAAGTAGATGCAATTAATAAACTGTCAAGACAAGTTACAAATGTAGATCATAATCAATTTCCACCTCTTGCCAACTGTTATCATGTAGAAGAGATGTAATGGTTGCAAATATGCACTAGTTTATAACAGTTCTAAGCGTACAAATGCAGCAGATACAATTTGATGTACCAAGTCTCTTGTTCTCCAGCTAGAGTTCTCACATCCAAAAATCCTACACATAATAAATTGCAGCTTATAAATGACATATAATCTTAACAGGAAATTGAAACAGCTAAATTATGTTCCTGAACCAATATATAAAAGTCAATGAAACTAGGATAAAAAATAGAATCCACACACACAAATTTTTTTAGTTTCAGTAGTTTCGTAAATGATGTGCCATACTATATCCCTCAACAAAAACATAAACACAGAGCCCGAGCAAAGCCTTAAAAAAATCAGAAGCATACCAGTATCAAAACTAGGAAAAAAAGAGGGAGTAGCACAAGTGCAAGTGGGAGCAGCCAACAGGTGCTTCTGCCTTGATATCTACATTGATAATTACAAGAGAAAAAAAAGGTGCTGATGTCAGAACCCAATAACACTATTAAATGATAACAAATATATGAACAGAAAGTCATAACAACAAAAATGCATCTTTGGTTTAATGTATAAATGAATTTATGAATGCAATGAAATTAATCTATGATCTCATCAACAATATCTAGTTTGGTCAGAGAAGGTATCTATATAACAATTATTATGCAATGCATCATGCACTAACAAAGAATGACTTCCTCATAAACCTCCTAAAACCAAAGTCACGAGCATACTAGGAGCGTACACTCCTGATAAGAATTTATCAAAAGAGAAAGGTTCACTAGGAGCAGCCTATGGTTCTTCAGTCTTGCTACCCGTTTGCTAACAGTCCTACATACTTCAAGTTATAGCTAACAATTCAATTCAATTATAGCTTGTTCAACTACAACCAGTGTTCAATGCCTAAAGAATAACCATAGGGGGAGAAAACAAAGTCAAAAGCATGCCATGAGCTAAGGAAAAGCAGGAGTAGAATTAGTGTCCGCCATTGTTTTTGGAGCCTTCACCGTTTCTATTTGCAGTAAACAATTACATTCATATTAGCTTTCGTCATGCAACTCGCCTCATGCTTCAATCATTTGACTCAGACAAAACCCAAGAACAGAAACACAGAAATAATGAAACTTCATAGTCTAAGCTAACAATCAACCAAGTATCTATTGTCAACTAAGAAATCAACAGAACCAAATCGAGCCATAAACCCTAACCAAAATCCAATAAAATCTACAATTAACAACAAAATAAAATGACAAAATCAAGTAAAACTACCTTGGTGGTTACTCGGTAGGAGAAGTAGGCCTGCACGCCATTGCCCAATTACACAGAAACAGTAACAAAGACTGACAGGAACGGCTGCGATGACGGCGATCCAAGGGCTCCCCAATATACTTGTCTACTACCCCATTCAACCCAATTGCAAATAAGATCAGCCTAAACTCAAATTTACAAACAAATTCATAAAATCAAGGCCAAATTGGGGAAGGGAGAGTGGTATATTGTAATTACCGTGACAAAAGCGAGCTTCAGGATCGAGGCCAAACCTTTGAAGGGGTTCGATGATGAACTGCTTTTTGTCGGGCTGAGGGGGCTGGGTCTTTTTGCGGGACAAATGGTTGGGCTGGCACGATGGCTGTCATCGTAAATGTCAGAGTGGTTGTGGTAGTGTTGGGAGAGCCAGAGGCCGTCCATATCAGCCAGAGAGATTGGATCAGAGAGAGGTTTACTATGATGGGCCGTTCCCCCTTCCTTGTGCTGCCGCCCTCCCGAACACCTGACGCTCAGATCTAATCTTGTTCATCATAAGAGAGAGAGAGATAAGAGGCAGATGACTAGCAATTTGGGCGAGGATAAAGAGAAGAAGAGAAAGAGAGATATAGAGGTATATGAATTCGTGAAAGGGAAATTAGAATTCGTGGTCTGGGTCATCTCGATCGACGGAGGGGTGGCTGGGTTTTGTTCTCTGTTGCCTAGGCTATCTTTTGGTGGTGGCGGTGTCAAAAGACGACATACGAAAGTCGAGATTTCCGGCGTGACAGACAGAAGAGGAGGAAAGGGGAGAGAGAGAAAGAGAGAGAGAGGTCTGCGGCCCGAGCGAGGAAGAAGGAGCAAAGGAAGAAAGGCTAGGTTTACATTTCCCTTATATACTGCTCAAACATTTCACCAAAATTTGGTCGAACGGAGGGAAGTGAAATTTGAAAATTTAATAAGTGTTAAAAGCCAATTCTTGGGCGCCAACATACATATTGAACCCTAAAACTCACACAACATAAACTCAAGTGCATTGTATGAAAAAGAGTGGCACAACAGAAAACTAAAAATTGTTGTGTGAATCAAAACAATCACACAAAATCTTTCAGCAGGCATTGACTTAAAAGATATCCGACAACAGGCACCTAATAACAGTTGTCTGATTGAAAATAATCAGACAACAGCAAAAATCAACCATTGTATAGATGAACCTTGGACAACATCATATAATAACTGTTGTCTGAATTAATTCATTCAGACAACATTAAAAAATTCAACCATTGTCTGAAATGCTATTGCACAAGAGCCAAGAAAAGACTGTTGTTGGATTCGAAAACTTAGACGACAGAATACTTCTTGCTGTTGTCTGATTATTTCATACGACGGTTAAAATGTTTGCTGTCGTCTAATATGTGTTGTCTGATTCCGAAATTGGTGTAGTGACAGCTTTATGTAGAACAATAATCTCTGCATAATTTGATGAAGTAGCAACAAGGGTCTACTTTATGTACTTCTAAGATATCCCAGTGCTTTCCATGGTAAAGACATAACTGGTCTGGGAACGATATTTTTGAGGGTCAAAGAGATACTCTGTATCAGCAAAATCCATCAAAACATCATCATCATTTAATGTAAGGGAGGAGGATGGGCGGTCGGCGGCTTTGCCGATCACGGCGTCTTGGACTGTGCCACTTGGGGAAATGAGATCTGTTCTCATTCTTCCATCATTCTTCTCTCTGCATGGATAGAACAAGCCCATATCTATCGTACATTTTAAGTAACGAAAGATTGTCTTTATACCAGTCTAATGGCGTTGCGTTGGCGCAGGGCTACATCTAGCCAACAAGTTCATAACAAATTAGATGTTTGGTCTTGTATTGTGTTAAGTACGATAATGCGCCTATTGCACTTAGGTAAGATGCTTTTGCCAATTAACACGTCTTCGTCATCATCCCTGGGACGAAACGTATCCCTCTTAAGGTCAAGACTACGGACAACCATGGGAGTGCATCTTTGACTTTATCAAAATGCAGAGCATTTATTGACACGGTACACAAGTTCTAAATCTAGACAAAACTGTGTTCTCCCAAGGTCCTTCATCTCAAACTCAGATTTCAGGTATTCAGCGGTTTCCCTTAACTCTCAAGGGTTCCAATTATGTTTATCAACATAAACCTAACAATTTCAAATCCAGAACTTATCATGAAAACGCAGGGGCATAGTTCATCATATCTCTTCCCAATCAAGTAGTCACTTTAGTGAGCGTTTCACCCTCATTGCAAACGCGCTCCGTGGTCAAGAGCCACTTGATTTAGGTAAATGAAGTCCATAAAAATACGTAGTGACCACATTCATAAGCTGCATGTTCAATTATTTGGAGACTACGAAACTGACAAGGCAGTGGAGTGCAATGACATCCATTATGAGAGAATATGTCTTCTCATAGTCGATTCCAGGGAGTTTTGTAGGAAGCCTTGGGCCATAAGGTGAGATTATCATCTCTTTTTATCATCACGCTATCTAACAAAGACCTATTAATGTCAACAGGTTTTATGTTAGGAGGTGTTGACATCTCAGGCCTGAAATCCTTCATCTTCGTTATTGAAGTCTTTAGTATAACGGATCATCATATCATGACTTGGGTGTCCCAAATGGTCGTGCCAAAGCCTATATGTGTCAGAATCTCATAAGTCATCTCTCATGACATGGTTGGATACAATGACTCAAATAGTGGTTGCATACAACCTACTAGAGCGACATATAAGTTTCTCTAATACTCATTTATGTCTGTAGTCATTAGAGGTGATGTCAAGGAACTCTTGTCCATTCTCACAATGTGTTTCCATATGAAAACCATTGGCTCTTATATCTTTTAAATAAAGTTTGAAGTAGGGTATGTCCAAGACATTAAGTAAAAGAATCGACACTTTATTAATAGCCAATGATTACATAAAGTTTCTTAACCAAAGTCTAATCCAAAATAAAAGTTCAAATTTAGACAAATTGTATTCACTCAATCCGTTTGGTAACCCCAATCAAATATGACCAGGGAAGTAGAGAGAGATGTCGGTGGAGCGAGACTCTCTTAAGTATCACTAATCTCAATTACTTTTCTAGACATCATACTTCATTGGATGCTCCACTTGCGAAAGAGTTAATACAAAATTGTCATTTATTGAGTAAGGCATAATTGCCATTACATCATTCTTGGAAAAATAAAAGACTATTCGAAATAAAAATCTGCGGCATTTCGTCTTCATCGCCAGATTTAAAGTCTTTTTGAACTCGATGTCTTGATCACCATGATGCGGCTACCTTCTTAGGTACATTGCAAATTCCGGTTCATTGATCAGACGTTCCATATCAGAAATAGAAACCATAAAGAGGATTCTCCCTTGATTGAGGCGCATTGGCGCAATTTGCATGGTCCCTAAGACCGGTGGCGTTGGAAAGTGATGACCATCGCTAACATTTGCTCCATGGTTTCCATCCCTTCTTCCCTCAAAATCACGGCTCCTACGGTTGAGTGATTGTCACCTTGGATGATTACCTTCTAGAGCATTTTGATCGTATGGATCATAACGTCGATGATGACTTTCTCTAGCCATGGGGCGATGCTCTTGATGGCCATCTTGAGGCCTATCAATTTCTCTATTCATAGCTTCAATAAGCTTTTGAAAACTTGTGATCCGTCTTACATTTACATGAGTCCGAAATAATTCTGAGGACCTTATAGCATAGACAGGGAAGGTATTGAGGGTTTTCTCAATCAATTGGTCTTCTGTGATTGTCTTTCCATAGAGACGCATCATTGATCTAACTCGTAGAGCTTCCGAATAAAATTGCATGACCGTGTCAAATTCATAGAAGCGAAGATCATTCCATTCTGCTTCTATATTCGGAAGGATGGAGTCACGAACATTGCCATAACGTTCACAAAGCGCTTGCCAAGCTTTATGGTACTATCCTAATTTATGAACTCAAACTGGAGGTCACTATCCATGTGACGTTTCATGAAGGCAAGTGCCCTAGAATTATCTTTCTCAGTTTGAGGATATGGAGCTGTTTCTATAGGACAAAGCTCTTGGATTGTGTGCAATAAATCTCGGGCAGTAAGATGGATCTCAATGTTAATGGCCCAGTCTAAATACCCTTTGATGCATAATCCAATAGAACAAGATCGAGTTTGTTCGTGTTTGACATCCTGAAAAAGGGTGAAACAAGAACGAATTAGTTTCGGAGCTAAACTTCCACGAAAACTAAAATAATAAGATTTCCAAGCTATGCTATCAAGAAATCAATTTCCAAGAATAGTTGGATTAGACGGAAACAATGATGTTTAATATGGTCAAAAATTGATGCTTGCAGACGCTCTTAGTTCGAAGATTATGAACACTCTTAGTTCATTGATTATGAACGCTCTTAGTTCGAATATTATGAACACTCATAGTTCATTGATTAGTTCATTAATTATGAACGCTCTTAGTTCGAATATGATGAACACTTTTAGTTCATTGATTATGAACGCTCTTAGTTCATTTAGCGTGAATCCCCACAATTCTACTTATTGAATAATCGAACCCACGTTATAGAAAGGTGGGATGGAGGAGAAGGGAAGTTTGCAAATCCCCGAATAAAATAAAGAAATTGAAAAGACAAGAAAGCAGGAACTTTAATCTTTAAAACTTACTTGTTGAAATTCGGAGCAGATTTGCTTCTAAACAGCTCCCATTTTGAATGGTGTACTGGTCTCAAAACGACTCCAATAGGGCTGAAATTTGGAGGTCAGATAGAAGATACAGAGATGACCAACTTTTAGGAAGGAAGAATTTTGATATGAGGTCCCGATCAAGACGTTTTGGGGCGTGAAAACAGGCTGATTTGCACAGGAACCAGTGTGCTGCCTTGCTGCAGGGGCAGCAAGCGTGCGACAATGCTACAGGGGCAGTTGATGGCACACGGGTGCGTAATGGCTGCAAGGCAGTGCACGGTATGGCTAGCTAGGGCTAGCTGCTTGCGGCAGTTGGTATTGGCCGAAACAGGAAAAAATGGGCAAAAAGTCGTTTATGCGGGTTTTTCTGCAGGAGGACCAGTTCGTTTGAGGGCCGGTTCAAGGGCTTCTGGACCGGTTCTTGGTGTTCCGCTTCCGGTTCCTAAATCCTAGGACAAAGATGGTGCTGATGACAAATTTTGTGGCAATTGGGTATCCGGAAGGTGGTGAACCGGTGGAGAGATCGCAGAGGATGGTTTGTGGCTTTCGGTGGTCGGTTCGGCAAGTTTTCGGCCGGTTTTGGTTGTTTTGCCGTCAGTTTCGGCCTCCTTGAGTCGGAGGCTACTAGTTGGGAGGCGAAGGCAACTAAGGTTTGAGGGTTTCGACCTGTTTTAGGGTTTTGGTTATTTGTTTCAGGGTTAGGGCTCGTGCTGATAACGTGTTTAAGAAAAATATAATTCGAGAGAATTGATGAGAGAATTGTGTGTTCTATTATTGATAATAGGAGCCCTTTATATAGGGACTCACAAAGTACATAATCTTGTCATACAAGGAAATAGAATCCGAATATAATTAGGAAATCTATAACTTTCTCTCCTATTACAACTCTAGAACTAAACCCTAGTTTAAAGAGGCACACTCAATGTCGATATCCTTCAACAATCTGAACTTTGATAAACTATGTCTTTCAGGATCATGTTTGTAGGAGTGCACACTGTGCCTTAACGACATATTGGTGCAAAATGCAGGGGAAGAGCGATTTCGTCGCATATCAAGCATCTCCAAGTAGGGGGATACTAAATATTTATCTAGATGAGCAGAACAGGGAAAGCTGTTACTATCATGGAAGGAACTGTTTTAGTTTAACCTAGTAACCAAAATTTTATTGTTGAAGGTGCAAACAACATTGAGAAGAAATGACTTGGGTTGAAAAACCCTTAGATTCAAAGTGAAAATGCTAGTGAGCTTCAAGCTTGATGCAAGTAAATTGATAGCTGATCAAGGCTTGAGGCTCAGTGTATGATTGCTGAACAAAACTGGCCGTTCTCTCAGAACTTGAACACAAGTTGCACCACTTGACCATCATTTATATTTGCTAATATTACTGCACCATTCAATCCATTTCTTTCTCCATTTGCTGCCACCTCTTGTAAGTTCCAATGCATACTATTTCAGCCTCCAAGCTTTCATATAAATGCATTTAGTTGATTTGTATGTCTGTACGTCATCATGTTTGGCGAATCGGCGTGTATATGGTATCGGTCCCGTTCAACTTGTGCTTTAAGCAATGCGCCATTAGTTTATAGCTTGCTTGTCGATGCCCTTTGTGGAGTGCAATGAGGTCACACTTATCAGAATTGGAAAATGTTTTTGGGGTATTCATTATTCAATTTAGCAAGTAATACAATACCGACATACCAATAAAGGTCATCATAAAGAGTTGTTACACAAAATACAGTAGTCGTGAAAGAGCTATTACACAAAATACAGTACCAAGCACACCCACCTTTTAAGATTACACCCAAAACAAATAAAACTAGAACCATGAAGACAAATAAATGGACAACAGGACTCCAGTAATGGGCAAGTTCAACACCCCTACTCGAAAAATTAGCTAAATGACTTTAAAAAAAAAATCTAAATTCAAACTATTCTTACAACTTTTCACCCATATTTTATGTCATTTTCTTTTCTCATTATAAAACATTGAAAATGAGTCCAATGTTCCATTCTAAAATTACAAATATATTGTTACATAGAATTACAAATTAACTTTCGCTGAAGCGAAATTGAAGTCGGCACATTTTGTTCCTTGGAGCAAAACTGATGAGCTAAACCCTAACCTTTTGGACTCGAGATCAAATTGCAGGAGATTATCCTCCATTTGATGCTCTTCGATCATGATCGAAGACCTCGGCTTGGCCCCACCGTCCACAAACCCCAAACACCACAACTCCTTTCTTCGAAATCTTGACCAGGGAATTCTGTCCAAGAATCCTCCAAATCACATCCTCCCTCTTCATCACGAGATCAACGGTCGGAACAGCCGGCCCCGCACGAGTACTCACGTTATCTTTCGCATGGTAGCGCACACAGAATGGCTTCACCACATTCGTTCCCGCACAAACAACCCAACAAAAGCTTTGAAGATAGAAGTTTCCATTACGGTGTACGGAACATCCATAGTTAATGTGGTCCCGCCGGAGCCGGAATCCCGATCAATGCCTAATAACGTCTTGTTTAACGGCACCGTTTTCCAGTTGACTTTTATGGCAGTCAAGCAGATGAAATACTCGTCGGAAGGACCATACTTCACTACAGTGCGCGTGACGGGGTTCAAAACCAGCGGAGTGTAAATAAACGACTTGAGACGTCGATTTTGTTAAAAATGTGAGGCCCTTTGGATCCGAAGAAAGCTGCACCAGGAGCATTGACCGAACCGGAGAGATGCAGGGCAAAATAGTGAGGCAGAAAGAGGGCGGTGCTAAGCTGCGCCGGGAGGGAGTGGTTTGACCTTCCTAGGGAGACCAGGCCGTTGACTTTCTTGGCGAGGCCTTTGAGAAGAGAAGAGGTGGAACACGAGAATGGGAACTCGGGAAGGAGAGCGAGTCGACCGCGAGCCGAGCCATCCGTGGTGTGGACTGTGGAGGGCGAAAGCAACGAGGAGCGCGTTGTCCAAGGTGGCCTTGCCGGAGACAGGATTTTCCGGGTAGAGAGAGCATGTGTGTCGTTGGCGCAATGCGGGCCAGGCGGTTCGTAGCAGTTGCAGCAAGCAAAATAATGAAACGAGTCACAGAGAGGGGAGCCGCAAGGGACGTGGAGGTAGGTGGAGGAGTTGTAGTAGGGTTTGGTGCAATCGAGCCAGGTGAAGGCAGCGCCGAGGTCGAGGTGGAGCTTGGTGGGGTGGAGAGGGGTTTTGAGGTAGAGGGAGAGGGAGTAGAGAAGAGTAGAGAGGTCTTTTGAGATCGGCGCTACGAGGGCCGGAGGGAGGGAAAGAGAAGGAGAAGCCATGAATAAGAGGAAGGGCAAAAGGAGAAATGTATTAGGAGAAGGCATTTTGAGGCTTTGAATTGGTTTGTGTTTGGGAGTGGATCGATAGCTTTAAAGAGTCGTTGAGTTGGTGATGGATGCGTGTGACAATGTGCGAGAGTAATAAAGTAATGTGCATGTGGTTTAAGATCTACATTCATTACGCTAGGGTTAATTGTGATTCCATCTGGGGTAGTGCAGCTAGTTGTATGCAGAGAATCCTGTGTGCTTTAATTTCTTACCAGTATGCAAGAGATATAAATTTGCCCGTTATTGTTGACTTTCCTGTTTTGATAGAGGCATTTGAGCCATTTAGAGAGGGTTAAGTTGACTACTTGATTAGTTATATAGTATGAGTATGATGGTGGTGGACTGTAACCAGTGACTGTGCCAATTTGTAAGCAATTAATGAATGTTCAATTTCAAAGGCTGGACTAATTGGGATCATATAAATTATAAGGGAAGCTACAGTGTTAAAAATGTTATGTGGCTAGATTGACAAACTCACACATGCTGACATGCAGACGGCTTCTTCTTCTGCTCCTAGTGGGGTTGACGGTTCAGACAATTTTTGAAATAGATTGCGGAAGGTGCGTGTTCCTCCGAAAGTACGTATGTTTGCTTGGCGTTTGGTGAGAGGCCGGTATTTTACCTACTAAGGCTGCCTTATCACGTAAGGTTCAGCTCCCAAATCTCAAGTGTGTGTTTTGCAATGACAAAGTTGAGGATGGGCGACACCTATTTAAGGAATGCGGTGCTGTTGCTTTGGTATGGTCAACAAGCCCACTGAGTTTGGCAGTGACTATTTGGGAGGGGCAAGGCAGGTCTCCCGGTTGAAGAACATTATGATCGACCGTTGCTCTAATTACTCGAGGTAGGTCTTGGCAGAAGCCCAACTAACATCTGGAGGCCCCGAGCCGGTTACAATTGAACGTAGACAGACTCCGCAACGCCCCAAAGCCCACACCACCACAGTGAAGTGGTCAGGTGGTAGGACCCGCAGTCATCCGCAATCAAGCCTACAAGATGACTTAGACACCCGTGAAGTTGGCATGTTTCACTAGTGTTCACATGAGCTCCGCAAGACCTCGCAATCAGCAACCTACTAACAAGGGATAAATTGACAACTCCGTTGAGATTGATAACAGAGTACGCAGCAATATAGAAAATAAAAGGTCAATAAAGAGACATCAAATTTAACGTGGAAACCCTTCAATGTAAAGAGAAAAAACCACGGGACAAACTCCGAAAAACTTCTACTATGAAAATGGGATTACAATCACCAATCTCTCTAGAACACTAGAGGAAAAACTCTAAAAAGAAACACTCTTAGATACACACTCGCAAGGATATTGTAAAAACAAGATTTTCTTTCTATCCTTTTACAACTCTCTCTCACTCTCTCTTTCTGTCTCTAACTCTCTCTATCTTTCCCTCTCTCTCTATTCTGCCGAATTTGGGAATAATAGGAACTACTACTCTCTCCAGCTCTCACTCACATATATCTTCTTTCTTCCATTCTTTTTACCAAACTTTTACTCCTTTTCAAAAGAGAAAGCCAACAAATGTTGACTCCAAATCTTCACACCTTCCTTCACATGCCTTTCCTTTTTTTTTGTCTTTCCACATGCATGCATGCTTTTCTCTTTCTTTTCTTTCTGACAAGTTTTTCTTCTTCTTCTTTGTCTCTTTGTTTTTGTTTCTTCAATTGCTGCACGTATGCTTCTCCTTTTCTTCTGTTCTCCGAGCCAAAGTCCAACTTGGGTTCTTCCACATCATGCTTGTCTTTTTCTTTATAATCTATAAGACAAAATAATTAATACTTTGGCCTTAGCATGAGGAGGGAATCGGCCAACAATCTCCCTATTCCTGGCTCATGCTTAAGATCGCAGACCTGCTAAGAATGTGCATGTCTCATGCTTGCCTTTTGGAAGTGACTTTGTCAACATATCAGCCATGTTCTCATTCGTACGGACCTTTTCTATCACCAGCAGCTTTGTTTCAAATTTTTCTCGAATCCAATGTAGAGGTGGCAAACGGGCTAGGCTGGGCCGACCCGGTCCATTTTAAGCGAGCCTAATCGTGCTTCGTGCCGTGCTTGGGCCAACCCATTTATTATCGTGCCGGGCTCGTGTCGGGCCATTTGCTTAAACATTAAGCCTGGTCCGGCCTATGGTTCGAGCCCATATCTTGCCGGGCCGTGCTCGTGCCGGGTCAATAAACGGGCCGTGCTCATGCCTACCCACTATAAAGCATTATTTTAAAATCTTAATTTGAATAAATAAAATTAATTTTATTTAACTATTTAGAAAATTAAAATAAATTAAGTTCTACAATATTTTTCTTAATCTTAACTTTTTAAGATTAGTTTTCTAATATTTTTTATATTCCACTACAATAAAGAAAGAAAGAAAAAAATAACTCAAAATATATTGCTTGTAGTATATTATTGTGAGATTAATTTTATTAATATAATGAAGATTTAGTATCATAATATTCTTTCCTTCATTCTATAGTTGTATTATTATGAGATTAAAAAAAAATACTTTATGTCAAAACAAGAATATAATGTTTTATTTCACTATTTTGACGATATAAAAAAATAGCATTGGTGGAATTGTCATGAGATTTTAAATAAAGAGGCCTAATATTCAAATCTCATTATTGTGGTTTTTAAATATTTTTAAAAACAAAATAAAATTTTGTGTTTGTAACGGGCCGGCCCACAATATGTCGTGCTCCGGCCGTACCGGGCCCATTACGGGCTTGGGCCGGGCTGGGCCAATGGGCCAATATTCCTAGGCCCAACCCGGCCCCTTATTCTAATGTGCTTGGGTCGTGTCAGGCCACTAACGGGCTTGAACCGTGCCGGGCCTCTTTTAAACGTGCCGCGCCCGTGCCGTGCTCGTGCTTAGCGGCCCGTTTGCCACCTCTAATCCAATGGTACTGCATATCTATATGCTGGGACTTCGAATGAAAACTAGGATTCTTGCTGAGATGAATGGCACTCTGATTATCACAATAGATAACAAACTCACTTTGGTGCAGACCAAGCTCTTGGAAATATCTCTTCAACCATAGCATTTCCTTGCAGCATTCAACAATGGCAATATACTCTGATTCAGTAATAGATAAAGCCACACACTTTTGCAATTTTGACTTCCAAGAAACAGCTCCCCCTACAAAAGTGAATAAATATCCAGATGTGGACCTCATTGTGTCTATATCTCAAGCCAAATCTGCATCAGTAAAGCATAATAGGTCTTTCATTGCCAAAACATAAACACAATTTAGAAGTACCTCTAAGGTATCTCATAATCCATTTAACTGCTGTCCAATGTTCTCTACCTAGATTTGCAAGGAATCTGCTCACTACACCTACTGCATAACCAATATCCGGTCTAGTACAAACCATAACATGCATTAAACATCCTACTGCTGAGGCATAGGGGACTTTCTCCATTTCTTCCTTCTCTTTTGCATTTGAAGGACTTTGTTTCTTACTCAATTTGAAATGAGTAACAAGAGGAATAATTATAGATTTTGCTTTGTCTATGTTGAATCTCTCAAGCACCTTTTCAATGTAACTTTCCTATGATTGCCATAGCTGACCTTTCTTTCTATCACGAGTGATCTACATGCCAAGAATTTTTTTGCAGGCCCCAAATCCTTCATATCAAAGTATTCATTCAACCTTTCCTTCAACTCCTCAATTTTCTTTGAGTTTGGACCTACAATCAACATGTCATCAACATACAGTAATAACATGATGAAGTCTTTTTCAGATGCTCTTTGAATGAACATGCAGTGATCTGATATTGTCCTCTTGAATCCATTGTCCATCATGAATGATTCAAATTTCTTATACCATTGGCGAGGAGCTTGTTTGAGTCCATAGAGGCTCTTCTTCAACTTACAGACCATATGCTCATTGCCTCAACTTCAAATCCCTCTGGTTGTTCCATGAAAATGTCTTCTTCTAAGTCACCATGAAGAAAGGCTATTTTGACGTCTAGTTGCTCTATCTACAGGTTCATACTTGCTGCCAATCCCAACACGACACGAATGGAATTCATCTTCACCATTGGAGAAAATATCTCATCAAAATCAATACCTTTCTTTTGATCAAAGCCTTAACAACCAACCTCGCTTTATATCTTGGTTGTGAATTTTCAGATGTCTTGAGCTTGAAAATCCACTTAGTCTTGAGCACTCGTCTTCCTTCTGGCCTTTCTACCAATTCATATGTTTGATTCTTGTGTAAAGAATCCATCTCCTCTTACATAGCTTTCAGCCATTTGTCTTTGTCAACATTATCTTGGACATCTTAGAAGCATTCAGGTTCACCTTCATCTAAAAGAAGAGCATACTCATTAGATGGATATTTTATGGAAGGCTTGTGCGTTCTTGTGCTTTTCCTCAACTGTGCAGCTTGTTCAATAACAGGTGGTTGCTCTTGTTTGTTTTCTTTTGGAACTTCTTAGTTGTATTCAGCATCATCTCTTTGATCACCATCAAGAACTTCTTCGGTGTCTTGCTCAGCTTCATGACCAACTTCTTCAACTGTAGGAGGAATAATACGGTCTAGATCAATGAGATTATCACCATGTGTTTCTTCTTCCTCCACTTGTTCACTCTTCTCAATGTCTTTAATTGTTTGATCTTCAAAGAACACTACATCTCAGTTGCGAACCACCTTCTTGTTAAGAGGATCCCACAATCGGTGGCCAGATTTTTCATCAGCATACCTAAGGAATACACACTGCTTGGTTTTGTCTTCAAGCTTCCATCTTTCTTCCTTTGGAACATGCACAAAAGCTCTACAGCTAAAAGTCTTTAAGTGCCCATAAGAAACATCTTTTGAGGACCACACGTGATCGGGAACATCACCATTTAAAGGAGCCAATGGTGACAAATTGATCAAATAACGGGTTGTTCTCTTTGCTTCTCCCCAAAACCTTCTTCACAATTTGGAATGAGACAACATGCATCTAATTCTTTCCACAATGGTGTGATTCATTCTCTCTATAACGCCATTATGTTGTGGAGTTCTCGGAACTAATTGCTCATGTCTGATACCATGGCTCTTACAGTGTTCATCAAAAGATCCAATATACTCACCACCATTATCTGTGCGAATGCATTTTAATTTTCTGCCAGTCTCCCTTTCTACCATTGTATGAAAGACTTTAAACACAGACAACACTTGATCTTTTGTCTTTAAAGCATGTGACCACACTTTTCTTGAATAATCATCTATGAAAGTAACAAAATACGAGGCACCACCCAATGTTTTAACTTTCATAGGACCGCAGACATCAAAATAAACCAAATCCAACACATTTTGTTTCTTATTCTGATTTCTATGAAAGGAAACTCTATGTTGCTTGCCAACTAGACAATGAGTACATTTGTTTAAATGTGTACCTTTAATTCCAGAAAGCAACTCCTTTTTAGCGAGAATTTGTAGCTTTTTCTCACTCATATGGCTAAGCCGTTTATGCCATAATTCTGCGGAGCTTTCATTCTCTGCGGTGTTTGGCTCCCCCTTGAACAACTGAGCTTGCATTTTGTAAATTGTGCAGCATTTGCTTCCTCGTGCTATCACCATGGAGCCTTTTGTGAGTTTCCATTTTCCATTGCCATGTACGTTCATGTAGCCACCATCAGCTAACTTCCCTACTGAAATAAAATTCAAGCGAAGATCAGGTACATGTCTTACGTCCTTGAGAACCAGTTTACAGCCTACATTTGTTCTCAGGATCACATCACCAATTCCCATTATTTTCGAGATGCCTTTATTTCCCATTCTCACTGCATCAAAATCGCCACCTTTTTATGTTGAGAAAAGTTCCTTTTGAGGACTAGCATGAAAGGAAGCTCCACTTATCAACAACCCATGTACTTTCTTCTTTCGAAAGGCTCAGACATGCTTTTTCACATTCCTAAACTAATTCTTCACATTCTAGAAACTCTGAGAATATTATGATATCGCCTTCCGAAGAAATTGCAGCAGTGTCTGTCTCATCTTCCTTCACATCCTTCTTCTTTTCTCTCTTAAATTTCCTGCATTCTCTTCTATAATGACCTTTTTCATTGCAGTGGTAACATGTGACATCCTTCCTTGACCTGGATTTGCTTCTTGATCTCCCATCACCATGAGAATAATGATGTGGCTTCCGACTTCTAGCTCTTCTCCTTCTTTCTACAATCACAGCTTCAAAATACGAAGAGTCTGAAGATTTTCTTCTCACCTCTTCATTCAGCAAATTGCTAGTCACTTGACTTAGTGACACAACACCTTCAGGAGCAGAGTTGCTAACTGAAACCACCAATGTTTCCCAACTATCTGGGAGTGAATTAAGAAGGAGCAAGGCTTGCAATTCGTCATCGAGAATCATATTCATTGAGGAAAGCTGATTGACAATACTCTGCATCTCATTCAAATGTTCGTTGATTGAGATGTCTTCCTTGTATTTGAGGTTGACAAGCTTCCTAATCAAAAAAGCTTTGTTTGATGCCGTCTTTCTTTCATATATACTTTCAAGCTTTCTCCACAGTGCAAGTGTTGTAGTCTCCTTTGAAACATGATGAAAGACGTTATCATCGAGCCATTGCCGAATAACTCCAATAGCTTTTATGTTCAGCTTCTTCCATTCATCTTCAGACATTTTCTCTAGCTTCTCACCTTCAATTGGAGAATACAAATCTTTGCAGTAAAGTATGTCCTCCATCTTTGATTTCTAGATCATGTAATTTCTCCCATTTAAGCTGACCATCCAGCTTGTGTTGACATCCATAATGCTAACCAGCAGCTCTGATACCACTTTGATGGGATTGATAACAGAATACGCAGCAATATAGAAAATAAAAGGGCAATACAGAGACACCAAATTTAACGTAGAAACCTTTCAATGTGAAGAGAAAAAACCACTGGACAAACTCCAAAAAACTTCCACTATGAAAATGGGATTACACTCACCAATTTTTCTAGAACACTAGAGGAAAAACTCTCAAGAGAAACACTATTGGATACACACTCGCAAGGTATTGTAAAAACAAGATTTTCTTTCTCTCCTTTTACAACTCTCTCTCACTCTCTCTTTCTGTCTCTAGCTCTCTCTATCTTCCCTCTCTCTCTATTCTACCGAATTTGGGAATAATAGGAACTACTACTCTTTCTGACAAGTTTTTCTTCTTCTTCTTTGTCTCTTTGTTTTTGTTTCTTCAATTGATGCACGCATGCTTCTCCATTTCTTGTTTTCTCCAAGCCAAAGTCCAACTTGGGTTTTTCCACATCATGCTTGTCTTTTTCTTTATAATCTATAAGACAAAATAATTAATACTTTGGCCTTAACATGAGGAGGGAATCGGCCAACAAACTCTGGGGCTTGAACCTTGATGGGGGTGCCAACCAAGGCAAGATCCTTGCTTTCGCCAATCCTGCCAACCCTTGCCGGCATTTATCTACTTCTTCTCTTGAACTATTTTTTACTTTAGTTTGAGTGATATGAACCGAAAGAAATGAAATTTTATGGAAGGCTGTTTTAATCCTCTATATATGGTGGAATGAACAGTACGGTGGTTGGGTGAGTATAGACAAATGCATACTGCTCTGGGTCGAGGCGGACATATGATGCTTTGCATTCTGACAGTTTGCAACGTGCAAGCATGGGTATAAGTGGAGGGCTAACACCACGCACCAGGTGTACTTCATGGTCTCCTCCTTCAAATGGCAGCGTCAAGGTCAATGTTGATGGGGTGTTTTGAATTGCAGAAAATTATGGAGGTATCGGAGCCGTTGTAAGAGATGATATGGGCCAATTTTTGGCAGCATTGTCTAAGCCCTTTGCCTCTGTTCAATCAGCTATACATATGGAGGCAGAGGCACTCCGGGTGGGATTGTTGTTGGCAATTCACCAAGGGTGGTCAGTGATTGGGGTGGAAACTGATTGTTTGACACTAGTTGATGCCGTTAATAACTCTGAATTAAGGTGACTACTCTTCCATAGGCCGGATTGTGGATGATTGTAGGAGGTATAGTATTACCTTTTCAAGCTTTCAATTCCGGCATGTTCCTCGTTGGTGTTGCTCATCGTTTAGCACACATTGTTAGTTTTAATTATGTTGATGATTTCTAATTAGAGGAACCTCCTGTTACTATTCGAGATGTGCTTTACGAGGATCACTATACTATGTCACTGGGCTTAGGCTTTATGTCCTTCCCGTTGTACTTTGTTTTACCTTTAACTTAATAAATGGTTCTGGTTGGTGTAAAAAAAAAAACTATAAGGGAAAATAGGTTGTGCTTCTATCTAGGGTAATGCATGAATTTGCAGGGTTTTTGTTACACGGTTTCGAAATACACTTGGATATGAAGAATGATAATGTATTAATAAAGTTTCAATACTATCAAACTTGCTTTGATATCATGTTAGAATTATTTTTAAGGTTTGACATATTTCTTCGGAAATTAGATATAAAACGAGAGAATAAAAGGAAGAAATTTGAGAGGGGGAGAAAATGTACTGGTTCCGTCTATTACCTTACATTGTGGATATTGCATGGATAAGTTAAATATTAATTGTATGGGGAATTTGCATACAGTAGAAGAATATGTCCATTGTACATTAGTCTTAAATATATCCAACCAATAATCGTAACAGGGCAAAATACCTCAGGTGGTTTCGGGTCTTCCTTATCAAAGTAGCAAAGTAACTTGTATATTAGAAGTATACACTAACATAGGAAGACAGATGATCAACAACATGTTGATAAGCAATCGTCTATATATTCATTCATTTCAGGTTGTGAAATTAACCTGTATGTAGCACTGAAGAGATAAGACATTTATTATCGAGTACGTACTACTAGAATATATATGAGGCCTCCTCCGATCCACAAATAGTTTAACATAAAAAGAAAGCTCCCCCGTTGTTGTCTGTTTAAGTTCGTTTCCTGTAGAGTTTCTCTTGGTATTTTTTGAGCTTGGCTGCAGCACATAGTTAATGCGTATAATTAGCACCACAGAGTATTACAAGATCGAGAGCTATATATTATATGCTCTAATTGATTAGATTAAGAAATGTAGTTATTCATTACCATCAATATCTTCGTTATCCGCTCCATGCTTTTCTTTTCTCATCACACAGAAGACGTAACAGAAATCCCTCTTGAGGATGGAAGCGCATCTGTCTAGACAAACGTCTAGATATTGCCGACCTTGCCGACCAAAAGTAGCCTCACCCTCACGAATCTGCACTGCTGCCACAACGAACGCATAGATCAGAAACACCGCAACAAGCTTCTTTGCCATATCGATATCGGTCGTCTTCAGATAATCTCTCGAGTTATCTTCCAATCGATCACAAGCAATAATAATTTATAGGGAACTTAACAACTTATTTCAAACGTACACACCTATAAATGGCAAATACTACGCGCGATTGCTTTCTGGAATGAACCGCATTTGGAACTATCACAGTTTCCTCAGTTTTACCATGTGTGGTTTGGCCACTTAACGTTAGATGATGCATGCCTGCATGTAGTCGTTAGAGACTTCGAGAACTTAATTAGTTGGCCATTTGACGTTATAACTAACATCAAATTTTGGGGACATGAAATTTGTCTCATTTGACGTTTAATGTAATTTTATTTGATAACTTAAATGTTAAATGCAGTATGTAATAGTTCATTCGTCTAATTTATTATTTATTTTTATAAAAATAAATAAATAAATGTCGGCTTTCTCGTTCTTCAATGAAACTTAGCTAAGCTCTCAAATAACAGATGGAAATCCTCCAGAAGGTTACGCATCTTCTTTGACTTTCGTTCAATCACTTTTACCCCCATCGATCATTATCTTTACGTACAGTACGTTTTCAACAGTCAGCACGTACAAAGATATGCATAACTTGACTTTAATCTCTCGTACTTTTTCTTTTTCTAGAAAGTAAACAGTTGGTGGTATGATTCTTTTCCATTTTATGTAGTTAGAAATAAAAGAAAACATTACTGTGAAGCTGTGCTTACCTAATGTAATACATCCTGTGCTTGTGATGGCCTGTCATGCATCTACATTCCTTTATATATTTCGAATCACAGTCAAGTTTGACCATGAGATTGGATTTAGAATTAGAATATTAATTAGTTGAATTTTGAAAAACCTTTTTTTTCTTTCTTTTCTTTTGTCAACGCCAGCAGCAGGCAACGGTCTCTGATCTTGATAATGTATGATATATTCAGGATAAACTTATTCAAGTTGGACTATCTACATATTTGTGGCCTGTAGCAAATCAGTAAAAGAGGGAAAAAGGAACTGGTCGTGCAAGCACGTACGTACTCTTTGAACATATATATATATATATATATATATATATATGATTTTTCTCAGATAAGGATGTCCTTAGTTTTTTTTAAGTACAGATTTAGTGTTTTCACCCACTTTCCGATCATATTTTCACATCTTAACCGTTCAGTTTTTAGAGCCTAATGTATAGATCACCCCTGCAAAATTTCAGCCAATTTGGTGATAGTTAAGACATCCAAAACTGTAATTTACACGAACGGACCGAATCTGTCGAACCGGAACCGTTCGTATTTATAATGGTAAATTACAGTTTTGGATGCCTTAACGATCACCAAATTGGCTGAAAATTTTCAGAGGTGATCTATACATTAGGACCTAAAAACTGAACGGTTAAGATGTGAAAATGTGATCGGAAAGTGGGTTAAAACCGGAAATCCGTACCTAAGAAAAACTAAGGACGTCCTTAGTGTAGCCGGACTGTATATATATATATATATATATATATCATATATCAGTCCGGCTGTACTAAGGACATCTTTACCTAAGCTTAGGTACGGATTTCCTGTTTTCGATCACTTTCCGATCACATATTCACATCTTAACCGTTCAGTTTTTAGGTCCTAATGTATAGATCACCTCTGTAAAATTTCAGCCAAATTGGTGATCATTAAGGCATCCGAAACTGTAAATTACAACAATGTAAACGAACGGTTCCTGTTGGACAGATTCGGTTCGTTCGTGTAAATTGCGGTTTTGGACGCCTTAACGATCACCAAATTTGCTGAAATTTTGCATAGGTGATCTATACATTAGGACCTAAAAACTGAACGGTTAAGATGTGAAAACATGATCGAAAAGTGGGTGAAAACACCAAATCCGTTCCATAAGTTTAGGTAAGGACATCCTTACCTGAGAAAAATCACATATATATATATATATATATAATTTCTTTAAAGACAAAACTATTAACTTTCATTTTCAATTTGTAAATCTTATAAACTTCGGTCAAAATAAAGCATATATTATGCATCTAAAATGGGATTTATATGATATGTATAACATATGTTAAATTTACACTCGATCTAAAAATTAAAGCAGAAATAAACTCTAATCGATTCGGAATTATAGATCAACAACGTTACATCTTGTAATCATGCCGATCAAGTTGTTCTATGATTAATTTTACATGTTCGAGTCAAACAAAAAATTGCACTGTAACTAAAGTGCAGCCTTTTTTTTTTTTTTTTCCGATACAGTTTCCTCTTTTTCGTTTTTGTTTATGTACATGTATGTGAAAAAAACGAAACCAAACTACTTGAAATTATTCTAATTGGATCGGTTTTTCTTTTTCTCTTCTCACCCCTAGTTAATTGCTTTAGTTTTCGCCAAGTATATATCTTGTCTGTAGCAATGTGTCCTAATCTATTATTGTTTGGCTAGCTTATTATGTTGTATACGAAACTTAGCTAGCATGATCCGACTGATACTTGTTTTTACGTTAGTAATTTTAGCTTTGGAAGTTTGGTGCAGACATAAACTTAATTTCACGCGGTTTTTCTATAATAAGAGAGTGAAGATCATAAATAAGATTTCACTATGATCATGTCCACACTTAAAATCTCCCCTGACAATTTCGTAAGCTATTGGCTTTTGCTTCCTCGATAACTTCTATCTATATATAGCAACGTAATATGCGTAAATTTTACATAGAGAAAGCTTCAATATGAAAGTGAGTTGTATAAGCAAAACCGTATCAACTATCAATAGGCTATCCCAGAAAGACGGCATTAATTATTAGGTCGAGGAATTAGGTGATTGATATAAAATCTTTAATTGATGTCTTAGTTTGAGATGATCGATCTATATTTAAGTAAAATAATACACATACAGTAACCATTTGGAGAAAAATTAATCGAGGTTCCATCTAATTAAATGGCCAAGTTCTTTCAATGAATTATAATACATTACAGATAGATCGAATTGAATCACGATGATGCAAGAAAGGTGGTGATGTGTTCAAAGTCAATTTCGACGCAAGGGCACCTAGCTAGCTAAATAGCCACCTTGAATACAGTACCAGCAGCATCCTTTGACTATTGACATTAGCCTTAACGGTGCCCTATAGTCGCATCTACACGTCTAACTAACTATAAATAGACATGACCTCCACACCCTTTCTCACAACTCAGATCAAACATGGCTTCCTCAGTTCAATTTTGTTTCCTCTTCTCAACCCTACTCTTAACCTTCACCTCTGCCACCTTTGCTCAACAATCTTTCAGACCCAAAGCCCTCGTCGTTCCGGTCACAAAAGACGCTTCTACCCTCCAATACACCACTCGTATTGCTCAACGAACCCCTCTTGTCCCCATCAGCCTCGTCCTCGACCTCGGCGGCCAGTTCCTCTGGGTAGACTGCGAGCAAAACTACGTATCCTCCACGTACCGCCCGGCGCGTTGCCGCTCAGCCCAATGCTCACTCGCCGGAGCCAGCGGCTGCGGCGACTGCTTCTCATCCCCCAAACCTGGCTGCAACAACAACACATGCGGGGTCACACCTGACAACACCGTCACACGCACCGCCACCGGCGGTGAGCTCGCCCAAGACGTGGTGTCAGTCCAGTCAACGACCGGGTCAAACCCGGACCAGAACGTCACCGTTTCAAACTTCCTCTTCGCTTGCGCACCGACGTCGCTTTTAAGCGGCCTTGCTGCAGGAGTTTCTGGCATGGCCGGTCTAGGAAGGACTAAAATAGCCCTCTCTTCGCAATTTGCTTCGGCTTTTAGCTTCAAAAGAAAGTTCGCCGTCTGCTTATCCTCCTCCACCTCCACAAACGGCGTCGCTTTCTTCGGTGATGGGCCGTACTCTCTCCTCCCCGGAATCGACGTTTCCCAGTCCCTCACATACACCCCTCTCTTCATCAACCCCGTCAGCACCGCCTCGGCTTTCTCCCAGGGCGACGCCTCGTCCGAATACTTCATTGGCGTGAATTCAATCAAAGTCAACGACAAAGCCGTCGATATTAACACCACCTTGCTCTCCATCAACAACACCTCCGGCGTGGGTGGGACCAAGATCAGCACAGTGAACCCCTACACTGTTCTAGAAGCTTCCATTTTCAAAGCCGTAACTGAAGCATTCGTAACCGAGTCCGCGGCTAGGAATATCTCTAGAGTGGCTGCCGTGGCTCCCTTCGAGGTGTGTTTCAGCACGGAGAACGTGTTGAGCACGCGCCTGGGGCCGTCGGTGCCAGAGATCGACTTGGAGCTGCAGAACGAGAGCACGTACTGGAGAATGTTCGGGGCCAACTCGATGGTGTACGTGAGCGACGACGTTTTCTGCCTAGGGTTTGTGAACGGCGGTGAGAATCCGATGACTTCGATTGTGATCGGCGGGCACCAGTTGGAGGACAATCTTGTGCAGTTTGATTTGGCGGCTTCGAGGGTTGGTTTCAGCTCCACTCTGTTGGGTAGGCAAACTACTTGTTCCAACTTCAACTTCACCTCCGTTGCCTAGATAATGTTTTATTGATCTCTATACACATATACATGTTGAATAAGTATACGCTATATGTGGATATAGTGTTAATAATTGGCCAATAGTGATTGACAAATAGTTGGCCCCTATACATTTCTTTTGTTTGTATTGATCTTGTATCATATACATTTATAGGTAAAAAAAAAACTGTTACTTTCTCTATAGAGAATTAATCCTTTTTCTAGTTATGAAACTATTTGGAGTTGAGAGATTGCAATGCGAGTGGATTTCTGGCCTTTTATAGCGAGCGACTTTAAATGTTAGTGTTAGCCATGCCCGGTGATCAATATATGCTGATCGAGGCCTAGGGTTTGGTTTGGAGACCATCTCCACTTTAATTGCCTATTGCTTTTTCGAGCAATGAAAAATGAAAAATAAAAAATTGACGGTCAATAATTTCTAGGGTGTTTAAGGAGAAGAGAAATTGGGAAAATACTTGAATATTTTCATTGATAATAAAAATCTCTTTATATAGAATATTACATATACAATATTTTGGAGTACAAGAAATGATCTAGGATATTCTACTCTATTATAATTTGAGAACTTTTTACAGTTTCATAGACTTCTCCAGTGTTAAAAATACGCAATTTTCTTCCCAACAACCTCGTATATCAATCTCTCCATTATTTAATTGTCTGATTATGTCAACCCCTTCAGACCAAAAACAAAAAATATTCAACCCTTTCTCCTTCTCCTTTGGAAGTGTGAAATAGGCTTCTTCTTCTTCTTCTTTTTTTTTTTTTTTTTTTTTTTACTTTGTGAATTTTATTTTGATTAATAGGCTTTTTTACCTTGTGAGTTTTATTTGGATAATCAAAAAACATCTAAGATACCATCATTGAGCATGAATTGCATAAGCAATACTTTGATTTACTCTTCAATTGTGAAATGTTTGCCACACACATTTCTTTTCATTAGATAAAGCGATATTATACGTACTTGCACTTGACATGAATGAGCAGCTATAGTTCTTCAAAACCCTATAAGGTATAACCAACCTTTACCAGGCCGGTCAAGAATGATATCATACAAGACACACAACTACAAGCCTTTTGATGCCTGGAAGCTAGCTCAAGGCATTCTAAGTATAATTTTTTTTTTTTCCATTGCACATATTTATATGTTGTCTAATAAAATTATATCAAAATAAGCATGCACATGCCTACGCCTAAACTCCTAGGCTCAAGTCCCTTTCCATGGCCTGCCTAGTGCCTACCGCCAATTTTAGAACATTGAATGTACGAAGATCGAAGATGGATAAAATATAAAATTCAATCAACCAAATTAAATTACTATCATTACAATAAGGATCAGAAACTTAGTTTCTTCACATTAAAAAAAAAAAAAAAACTCAGTTGAAAACTAATGCCTCATCAGATAAAAGAAATTCTTCGCACTTGCTTCTCCCTCAGTCCAATTGCTATAAGTAGCTGGTTGTTCTGCTTCGACCAAATTTGCATAACTTTTTAGGGAAATCAAGCTCCCATGAAGACTCTTTATTCGCCTACACTCCAAATCACACCCCTTAATTGGACATGTGAAAAGATTCTTCCTAACAACAGGTCGTCTTAGATCGAAAAACAATGTTACAGTGGCTGGTTGATCTATGAAAAATATGCAATGCTCCCATTCACAATAAACAGCTCGCAAAAACTCAAACTGATGATCTAATTCAAGCATGTGGATATTGATGGAATAATCGAGCATCCACTGTTTTTTATTGTAATCTTTCATCACCCATATCTCAATATTCGTACCTAGATGAAGTATCCACGATGGCCATAGATCCTCTTAAAGTAATCAAGTGTAACTGCGAGCTCATAACTGGTAATGTGTAGGGATTGGGAATCCAAAAGAACTCTTCTTTCTTGAAGTCAAAGGAAAGTACATGGGTTTCTCCTTGAATTCCTTCTCTAGTATAACCATTAACAACCAATGCATGTCTCCATATGCGCATGTACTCTTTGAGCAATTTAAACCACAATCAGGTGGAACTGAGGGTACCTGTCGCCATACACTTGTGCCGAGTACAAGCGCTTGGGATACACGGCAGTTCTCCGCTGAAGGACATTTTGGAATGAGAATTTCTGTAATGCGAAGAATCTTGTAGGTGTTGGTTATACTATCATATCCCATACCAGTCCAAACAAACTCCACTGTGGAATATGGACCATAAACTTGCTAGGCAATGCTGTGATTGGGTGGGAGCCTCAGAACTTCTCCCCGAAGAGGATTGATCAAGAAGCTGAGTGTATGATCGCATAGATTTTTGATGCAAAACAAGTTGCAAAAAACAAAATATAGACTGTAATGGGCGGGATTGGATGACTGCAAAATGTCTCTGACAATAAGTTGAGCACCTTGGGCATTGGCATGGTCCTCGTAATGCAGTGAATGCAAGGTCGTTATTCGGTTATGAGTAGTTAAACAATTTCATCGAAGATAGCGCAGGATAAGTTGAGGGGGAGCAGGTGGTACATGATGAAAGCTGAGAGAAATAAGCTTGAAGTAGAAGAAAGCTAAAGAGAAAATCAAGAAAAGCTTCTAACTGTATATTGCAGAATGAATCGAGTTTGTTTATTACAAGGTTTATATAGTAGTAGCTGGAAGTGTGAGAGGATAACTGACACGTGTCAGCTCACAATAGAGAACAAGCTAATTAACAAACAGGAAGCTGCTTAATTAGCTAAGAAAACGATTAACCCTAATTAACTGAAAAATTGAGGACTAGACTAATTAATAGTGCTTAAGGTTAACACCCCTCCTCAGCTTGATGGGAGGTGAGTAACATAAAGCTGTGACATAGATGAGTATGTTGAGGTGAGCAAAGACCCTTGATAAACAGATCTGCAAGTTGATCTTTAGACGCCACGAATTGGAGCTTGAGAGATCCTGCTTTAACTTGGTTTCTGGTGAAGTGAACGTCTACTTCAATGTGTTTCAACTTGGAATGATAAACTGGATTTGTGGCAAGAGCAATTGCAGAAATGTTATCACAATGTAAGACTGGAACATTAGCAAGAGAGATATGAAGATCATGAAGCAAATGCATCAACCACATAATCTCAGACGTGGTCAGCCATGCTCCTATACTCAACCTCAGTGGATGACCTAGAAATAGCAGTTTGTTTCTTGCTACACCAACAAAAAGGAGAGCCATGCAGTAAGACAACAAAACCAGTGGTGGATTTTCTATCATTTGGATCACCAGCCCGATCGACATCACAATAGGCCTGAAGATGAAGGGCATAATCAACAAAATTTGGCTTATCACCTCTTCTGAAATAAATGCCATGACCAAGAGTGCCTTTAACATATCTGAGTATTCTTCTGGTTGCATAGATATGTAAGTTTGTGGGGTTGTGCAAGAATTGGCACACAGAGTTGACAACATAAGTGATATCAGGTTTGGTAAAGGTAAGATATTGAAGACATCCAACCAAACTTTTGAATTGAGTGACATCATAAGGTTGTAATGGAACACCAGTGTCTTGTAGAAGCTTTAGACCAGACTTACAAGGTGTAGTGTGAGTATGACAATCATCTAACCCAGATTTATGTAGAAGATCCTTGGCATATTTCTTTTGAGAAATAAAAAGACCATATGGCAAATGTTGAATTTCAAGTCCCAAAAAAAAAAGTGAAGTCTGCCTAAATCCTTCATTTTAAATTCGGCCTGAAGGGCAACCTTGACATCAGCAATAAGGGACTCACATATGCCAGTGATGATTATATCATCAACATATAAGAGCAGAAAAACAAACTTGTCCTGACAATGTTTTATGAATAGACTGGGATCAGTATATGATGAAACAAAACCAATGCTAGGTAAGAAGTTTGTGAACCTTTCATTCCAAGCCCTTGGTGCCTGTTTTAAGCCATACAAAGACTTGTTGAGTTTACAGACATAGTGAGGTGTGACAGGATCAACAAAGCGACCGGGTTGAGTCATATATACTTCTTCATTTAACAAGCCATGCAGGAAGGCATTTTTGACATCCATTTGATGAAGAGTCCAGTTATGATAGGCTGCAAGACTAAGAATTAATCTCACAGTAGTGTGTCTAACCACAGGTGAGAATGTTTCATCAAAAATCGATACCATATTCTTGACTAAAACCCCTGGCAACTAGTCGTGCCTTATGTCTTGCAATGGTGCCATCTGCATGTCTCTTGACTTTAAAATCCATCAGCTGGTAAAGGCCCAAGAGTCCACGTGTGTTGTTGCATTAAAGCACTATATTCCTCATCCATTGCAGATTTCCATTCAGGAATTTTGAGAGCAGCTTTGTAGTTTGGTGGCTTAGTAGCATTAGGATCAAGACTGAGATGGGATAGTAAAGAAACAAAACACTTCTTCTTCTGTATTCCTCTTTTAGCTCTAGTTAACATGTTATGATCATTTTGAGGAGAAGTAGTAATACCTTCTACTAGATGGAGAATATTAGCCTCCGATATTTGACTAGAAGGAGCATAGTGAGAATCACAATGAAGCACAACAGAAATAGAGCCAACTCCAGGTTGAGAAGAAATGGATAACACACCATGACTTTCAATAAATTGAACTGTTGTGTCAGTTTGTGGAGCAAATAGACTTTGTGAACTTTCAGAAGAAGAAGAAGGTAACATGATGTTGGGATCATTATCAACAAAATTGCATTCATTCATAACAGCTAAGGGTTCAGAATGATTAGATGCAGAATCAGGGTGCTCAATATTAGAGGAAGTGGTGACATGATTTTCAGGCATAACACCATAAAGAGAGTTGGGAGAGAGCTGACCTGGTGAATCATGTGTGGATATTTGTATAGGCTGGACAAGTACAGGCACAGTGGTATGAGTGTGGGACTGAGTAAGAGTGAAGCAAGGTGAAGTAGGTTGTGCTTGGGAGAGTACATTTGAGTGTTTCTGTGATATTCCTGAGTTGACTGTAACAAATGAATGATTTGCATTGCACACAGCATAGGGAAAAGTTGTTTCCTCAAAGAATACATGTCTGGATATAATATATTTCTTGTTTGATGGACTGTAGCAAATGTAGCCTTTGTAGCCAGCAGCAAATCCAATGAAAACACACCTAATAGTTTTAGGCTGCAACTTGTTTGATCTGAGGGGAGTAGATAGGAGTGGATAACAAGTGCACCTAAAAACCCTGAGCATATCAACTTTTGGCACAGTGTAATATAACATCTCAAAAGGTGATTGCATAGACAACATAGCAGTAGGCATTCTGTTGATTAAGTAAGTAGCAACAGCACAAGCATGGAACCAAAATTGATTGGGAAGTGATGCATTCTGCATTAAAGTCATAGCAGTCTCTCTAATATGTCTATTTTTCTTTTCAGAAACTCCATTATGTTCAGGAGTGTAGGGACAAGAACAATAATGAACAATTCCTTTGGAGTTGAGATAGTCCCTAAATTTAGTGTTAATGTATTCACCACCTCCATCACTTCTAAAGGTTTTGATAGAAGATGAAAACTGAGTAGAGATAATGGCACACACTGATTTAAAGTAACCAAGAACTTCATTTTTATTTTTCATTGGAAACATCCATGTGAACCTTGTACAATCATCAATGAATAGAACAAAATATCTGTAACCTTTTATAGAAAGATGAGGGGAAGGCCCCCAAACATCAGAGTGTACAAGTTCAAAAGGTGTAAAGCTCCTAGTGTGAGAAACAAGAAAATGCAGTTTATGAAACTTTCCTAACAGACATGGTTCACAGACTAACTTCATACTATCTGTAGGCTATGCTATCTTGCTTTTCTCAAGCATGATCTTAAAAATTTCATTTGTAGGATGACCAAACCTCTGATGCCAAAGGGAGTTCTTCACTTGCTATCGAAGAAACGCAGAATGATGAGGTGACTCTAAGGCATTTACAGGTCTGTTATTGTTTGTGTCTGCTGTAGCTGACTTATTGAACATAGGGAGATCAAATGGTATGGGGTATAAGCCTTGCTTACTTAGTCCCTGGTACAAAATTGTGCCCTTCACCTTGTCCTGTATCACACACATAAATTCATCAAACCACACAGAACAGTTATTTTGTTTGTCTAATTGATAAATGGAAAGTAAATGTGCTGCAAGGTCAGAAATGAGCAGGATATTATCTTGTTTAAGTAATTCAAGCATGGCATCACCAATATGAGTGATGGTAAGTTGATTACCATTACCAATCTGTACTCCATCAGTAGTAGGATATGGAATCACATTGTTGAGCATTTGAACATTGTTGGTCATATGATTTGTAGCTCCTGTATCAACAAGCCAAAATTGAGGAGCATGGTTTGTGGTAGCAACCATTGCAGTAGCTTCTTCAGTATCATTTTGTTGACCTAGAAAACCAATAATGAAGTAACATCTATCTGCTGTATGGCCAGGCCTTCCACAATATTGACAACCACCTTGATTGTTTGAAGTGTTAGCATTTTGAGCATTAGGAAGAGATCTACAAGTTTTGGCCCCATGACCAACCTTGTTGCACCACTGACAGGTAAAAGTGTTGCCTTCATTTCCATTAGGTCTAAAACCAACACCTTTAGGATTAGTATTGATTGGATTGCCTCTTCAACCACCAAAGTTATGGCCCCTGCCACCATTGTTAAGAAATCTACCACTACCTCTACCAGCATAGAAGCCAGCAACCCCCGTATGAGCATTGAGCATGGGGTAGGATGGGAATGAAGTAAAACCATAAGGCATGGCAGGTATAGGCATGTATGATGTTTGAGTTGAGATTGGATATGGAGGTAAGCATGGAGTGGAGAAGCCTGGAGGAATAGTAGGTGCAGTCACAGATGATTGAGTGGTGGTATGTATTGAGGAATGTGGATGCACAGGAGATGTGACTGATGACGTGAGTTGTAAGGCTTTAGGTGATGCAGGTAGTGAGCTTGATGAAGCAGCAGATGTGCCATATGAGGACTGAGATGAGAAGGCCAATGTTGAAGGGTTAATCTTAGCAAGCATAGCAGTGAGTAAGCCTTGAATACCCTGAGCTTCATTTCCAATATCCACTTCTGCAGCTTTGAGTGAAGTCTTGAGTTGACTTAAGGAACAACTGGTGAATTGTGCTCGAATAACTGTCTTGATTGCCGTAAATTCAGATGGTAAACCATTAAGAACTGTAACAACAATATCATCATCATCTATTGTAACTCCAATAGTCTCAAGTGCATCTTTTGTAGCCTTAATCTTATCAAGATAAGTTTCAATGTCATCGGATCCTTTCTTAACATTCTGAAGATTTGACTTGAGTCGCAAAATATTTTGTTTATTTGCATCAGCAAACTTTAGTTTGAGTCTAGTCCAGAGATCTTGAGCTGATTTGCTGCCAACAACATATGTCATAGCCACAGGACTTAGGGTTTGGCCAATCATATTCACAATACTTTGATCCTGAGTCTTCCAAGAGATGTACTCAACATATATGGTTCTTGATGAGCCATTAGAGGCCTGCATGAACTGAGGTGGGCAAGGATTTGTACCATCAAAAAAGTCAAACAAGTTTTGACCCCTGAGAAAGGACTCCATCCGGAACAACCAGGTAGGATAGTTTGTTTCATCAAGGAGAATATTTGGAAGGTAAACAGTAGTGTGAGTGAAGTTAGGAACAGTGGAGCCAGCCATGGTTCAAGTATGTATGGTCTAGGGTTTTCTTTAGGTGGAAAAACTTAGAAATGAAGTGAGAATGAGGTTCAGGATATGGATCTAGGTGTGAACAAGTACACTAGCAGAGAATCACAGGCTGAATTACAGTATTATGGTTTCGAGATGAACAAACTTAGATCTGAAAGATTTCAACTACTTTTTCCAAGATTATAGATATCAACACATTCAAGATGAACAATCAAAGCTTCGATGCAAGAACGAGTATGAAATTGCAGCAAATCACATAGACTTCTTCATAATCCAAACTAGAACTTCTTGAGAATCAAAGTAACAACTTAGCTATAGTAGAATCAAGCTCAAATTGGAGCTTAGGAGGTAGAAATTAGACGATCGATGCTCCTAGGTCGTAGCCTGGGCTTCTGATACCATGAAAGCTGAGAGAAATAAGCTTGAAGTGGAAGAAAGCTAGAGAGAAAATCAAGAAAAGCTTCTAACTGTATATTGCAGAATGAATCGAGTTTGTTCAGTACAGGGTTTATATAGTAGTAGCTGGAAGTGTGAGAGGATAACTAACTCGTGTCAGCTCACAATAGAGAACAAGCTAATTAACAAACAAGAAGCTACTTAATTAGCTAAGAAAATGATTAACCCTAATTAACTGAAAAACCGAAGACTGCACTAATTAATATTGTTTAAGGTTAACACATGAGAGTCTGAAGCAATCTTCTGCTTCTTTATTAAATTGATTTGCAAGTTTAGAAAAGGCCAAAATCGACTATCGATCCATATTGAAAAGGCCACATTCTCTGTCGAATATCAGTAATGGAGTTCCCTTTTTTCTTTTTTCTTTTGATTTGGTATGCATTGTTGCCTATAGACTGATAGGATGAACATGTAAAATACTGAATCTTTGTGAATATGAATGATTTTCTACTTGAATCTATCGTCTCTGTAACCGCTCTCCTGCTTATATTACTCTGAATGTTTAAAGAAATATAATTAATGATTTAAAAGTTTTGTTCAGATTACTAGATGTGCGGTAATAGATTTAGTATTCGCCCTGTTAATTGATAGGACAGTAAACGTATTCTCCGTCAATTGTGAATAATCAAGTTTCCTTTTCCAATTTGATATAGCAAACTGATATGACCAAGTTGTAAAATATTGAATCTTTTGTCAATGTGAATGATTTGGTGCTTCAGTTAGTGGTCTTTGTAATGAGGTACTTCTGACCATTGACATACTCTTATTTCTAAAACAAAGGAAGCTAGCATAAATAGCTTATATTACTCCTTAATAGCTCTAGCTTCTATGATTTTGGTTAAACAAGGCAACATGAAATATAGAATTAGATGAACCACCTTCTTGGATGTAACAAAATAAAGAAGAAAAAAGCTGGAATATCTTCATTTGCATTGTGACATGCAATCTTTGTACAATGTAGATAGATTGAAAACCAAAACTTTTACTCGTATAATGATGATCTCAAGCTTGACAGTCAATTATTGAGCTTCAAATTGACTGGATGACTGCACGCATTACTAAGTTTTCCAGCTTATATGTATCTGTCTATTTAGGAATGCAATCATTATAGCTTTGTGCAAGATCCTTTAAGCTTTAAACATTCAGTACAGAATGAAATAGAATTTGGATATGTTCCTGTTTTATGGTTTTTTTTCTTTTCATTTTCTGGACATGTGTACTGTTCTTTGTTTGCTAATTATAGAAAAGAGTACTGTTTGTGGGGTTAAGCACCTATCTGGGTTTCTTATTAGTACTTTGGCTCTAGAGGAACTTCCTGACCTGGACACCCTTTGTTCTTATAATTACTATGCCTGTAATTGTGTCTTCCTCTTTGTATTTGAAATAAGTAACTTACATCTTTGCTTTCAGGCACCCTTGAACGTGGTGAACAAAGGAAGTCTTTGTTTGGGAATTTATAAGCACATTACTGATACAAGTCAGAGGCAATTATGATCAGCTTTAGTTACTAACTTTGTTTACCCTACCAAGTCTAGTATAAATAATGTTTCTAACAATAGTCTCTTTATTGAGCAATTGTTAACAACTTCTACATCACATTGATTGGCAACTTCCAAATTGCAAAGTTTTGGTTGTGTCAGCTATGAAACCACATTCCTTTGCTTCAACAATTCTATAAGTTTATGGTCACTAAGTGATTGGATGAACTATTGCTATTTTAGGTCGAACTAAAAATGTAGAATAGTTTTAGAAACAAAAGAATCTGCTAAGTAAAATGGTCTTCACATTTCAACAGACTTAGTTTTGCAAAATTTCCTGTCTTCGTTGCTCCTTATTGTTTTAAATTCTGTTTGTATATTTTGTTGCTCAGATGTTGTTGGACTTTTATCTCTTCATTGATTACTGTTGTGGTCAGTGTTTATTTTAGTTATCTGTCTTTAGGCATTGAAAATTTGATCTGTTGTTTTCTGTGTAGTTGGTGCTTGGAGGTTGCATGTATTCAAGAAGTTGGGAAGGCCAGGTTTTTGGATACTCTTAGAGGCAGAGGTTTGGACTGGAATCAAAGAGAAGGCTTGGTTTTGAATTTCTTTCACCTTTGGTGTCAGTCTGTTTTATTGAATTGGAATTCGATATAGTGATACAAACCTGGGGGACAATTCTGATTGGCCAATATTTTGTGATTTCTTTTCTACTTTTCCTTGGATTAGCCAATTTAGCATGAAAAAAAGGGGGTAAAGTAACTTTTTGTTGATTGTTTTCAAAATGTAAGTTTTCTTCTTCTGCATGTAAAAGAAAGTTTTCTTCTTCTGCATGTAAAAGAAATTTACCAAACTGGCCTGCTCGGACCCCAAACAATTTGTTGTACGCAAGCTCTCTCATTTCATTTTCCAATTCAATTTTTTTTTAAATTTTATTATTTATTTTATTATTTGGTTTTGGTGTTAAGGATGAAGCTTGGGGGGTAGGGAAGCTGAGGCACAAGAGGCTTGCCAATTTGATTAGATATTGCTGCTACGGTGACGAAGAGGCTACTTGTGGCCGAGTACATACCCAAGGATACCCTTGCTAAATATCTCTTCCACTGTATGTTTTCTCTCTATTTATTTATTTATTCGTGGTATTATGTTATGTAACCTGGCTTCTATCCTTCAATGACTTTGTTATACAATTTTGCTTCAATCATGATGATAGATTCAATTTCTCATGTTGGAGAAGGACCTATTTGAGTTGCATTGCATTGGAGCAAGTTAATAGAATTCAGAATTGAGCTATAGGGCCTTTTTGTTGTGTTGTTTGGGTTTAGGTGGTGAAACATGACTTGATTGTCAGATAATTTCAGCCAAGTAAATTGAAAGTTTGTTTTACCGTATTTTGTTTCAATTTTCAATTCTGGTTCAGGAAGCGGGTGAAGGTTTGAAAGGGCCCAAAAAAGTTTTGTATGAAGATAAGGATGTAGTTTCTGGGGTTAGTTACAGTTTCTGTGAGAATCAAGATGACAAGGAATCTGGAAATGTGGGAGACACTACTGATATAGTGGAAAGAACTAAAAATGGTTGGCGTGTATTAACAGGACTTTGTGTTGTGTGTTTCTTTTATTGCTGCTTTCTCTCATTATTTATTGTGGGTCTGCTTCCTTCAAGTTTCAAGAACCAAATATGAGAGCAAAGAAGGAGATATAGAATTTCAGCAGAGATAAATATCATCTGCTTCTGGTGAAAAGGTAACGATTCTATATCTATCATATGTTCACTAGGTTTAAAAACAAAAATGCATTCTTTTTGACAATCCAGTAGGAATCTTGGTTGAGTGAAAAAAATGAAAAGGAACAGAAATGAAGTTTCGCATTATAAATGAAAATAGATTACACTGAAATAACAAGTTTAGTATGGAATAGGCCTGGGCCCGAAATTTGATAAAACCGAGACCGAACCCGAAAAAATTGGTTCGGGCCGGTTCGAGCTTTTTTAAAACTGGAAACCGATAGAAACCCATTCCAAACGGGCCGGTTCGGTCTTGGGGCTTTTCGGGCTCAAAATCCAGTTTCCCAGCTCTGAGCAAATTATTCACAAAATTCGGTAAGAGGCGACGCTTGAACCCCCTACCTCTTACACGAAAGCATTACTCCCAACCACTGGAGCACAAGACGCTCTCATCATTTTATGTGCAAAGTTTATATTTATTTTGTCATAGTCAACTTTTCTTGGTGGTGGAGACCACAGCTTTTCTTTTCTTTTCTTCCACCCGGTCCTTTCTTTTCTTCTCCTTGGTAGCTGCAACAACTTTTCTTTATTGCTTTGGGAAGTGAGGCACCAACGTAGAGACAAAGATGGAGACAAATATTCTTTATTTCCTTCTTTCAAAAAAACAAATACTACACCTTTCACTTTTTGATTCCACTCACCACAAACCCATGTGAACAACTCAAGAAATATGACCGACACCATTTGATTATTCTTTCTTTCCTTCTTTTTTATCTTCTACACGGCTACACCTTTCTCTTCCCAGTCTCAAAAGCTCAAAGCCAGTCAAGGGCCATGAAAAAATCTCATCTCAGATCCTTATAAAACTACTCGTTTTTCATTTCCCACAATTCAATTTCCATTTCTCCACCCAAATAATCCAAAACCCACAACTTTGCTTCTAAAGTTTCCATCTTTTGGTTCTCGCTAATGGAGTTCAGAGACGGAGAGTGGCGGAGGAGATGGTAATGGACGCGAGAGAGAGAGAGAGAGGTACTGAGATGGAGATTGGAGCTGGTAATTTTTTCTTGGTTTCTTACCTTCTGCAAAGTCTGAACTTTGAAATGAGGTTGAATCACCTAAATAGTTTAGGTTTTTAATCCAGGTTTTCAGAAATGGGGGAAGAACACGATATCCTTCGGGGCAGAGATGGTTTTGAGAGAGAGGGAGGTTGAGATCGGTTCGAGTTCGGGCTTTCGGTCTCCGTATATTTGAAACCCGAGACCAAACTGATAAAATACATTCGGGTCGGGCTTTGCACCGAACTGATAATTTTCATATCAAAACCGAACTGCATCGGGCTTTTTTGCTCGGTTCGGGTCGAGTCCTTGGTCTTTCGGGTTTGGACGCCCAGCCCTAGTATGGAAGTTCATGCTTTATGAATTTTTGATTGAGTGCAAGTTATTACATGTCAGTTCATAAGGATTCAACCCTATAGGTTATGCATCTCATAGTAGAATATATTTTACCAATATATGCTTTTTGTGTCTTTCAGTTTACTGATAGAACTAACTTTATGCATGACAGTGTAGAAGTATTATATTATTACCATTATATGCTTTATGTGATTCAGTTATCCATATACCAACACTTTCTGTTAGCTGAGGTCACCACATATCATGAGGACTCATTTTTATCAATCTGATGTCTGTTTTTAGATTGGGTATTCATATGGTTATCATTGGGTTTTTTGCTGAGTAGGTAAAAATGTTAAACTTAATGCTTAGTTACTTTTAACCTTATGCTAGTTAGTTTTTAGCTCTAGTTAAATAAGTTGTTGTAAAACATTTAATGCTCCTTCACTTTTGTGTCGATGGCATGTGTATGTCATATACGTCATGTTGCTCTGCTAGAGTCAGTAAGAGAGAAGAAAATCTGAACAAAGAAATATCAGAACAGAGGACTGAGCAACAAAGTGTGTTGCAGCCTCTTCTTTCAACAAAAATCATCTTCTTGCATTTGTGTTTATACCATCACTTCTATATCAAATATATATTGGTGTATGATTGAGTGCAGGAGATAAAGATCAACTGATCTAAGAAGCTAAACAAGGCAATGTACCTGATTGGAGTTGTGAAGAGCAGTTGCATAACAAGGCAGCAAGCTTAGATCAAAGGAGGTGAGTAATAGGTCAACCCCAACATCTGGTATCAGAGCTTAGTCTGATCAAGGCTAAGCTGGGTGTTGTGATTTCTAGAAAAAGAAGAAGGAGAAATTAATCAAATTTCTTGAAGAATCAACCATGGCAAGTTCAAGCTCAAGTGGTGATCTTCGAACTCCAATATTTGTTGGAGAAAGTATTGATTTCTGGAGAATCAAGATGACGATAATCCTCAAATCCTATGATATTTGGTATCTAGTCGAAGATGGTTTTGATACTCCAGCAAATACGGAAGGTTTGACGGAAGCTCAAAAGATGGAACTGAAATCGAACATGAAGAAGGATGCTAAAGCTCTTGCAATAATCCATGGAGCAGTCTCAGATGAAATCTTCCCCAGAATCTCAAATGAGGAGACTCAAAATCTGCATGGGATGTTCTAGATGAAGAGTACAGAGGTACTAGTGAGGTTAGATCTGTGAAACTTCAATTTTTACGTAGAGATTTTGAATATACTAGAATGAAAGATGGTGAATCTCTTGCAAATTATCTCACTAGGCTAACATATATAGTGAACCAAATGAAAGCTTATGGAGAAATACTAGATCATAAGAGAGTAGTTCAGAAAATACTTATTAGCTTATCAGAGAAGTTTGATTCCATAGTTTTTGTTATCGATATGACAAAAGATATTGAAACCTTAGGGGTTCAAAAAGTCATTGGTTCTCTAAAAGCCTATGATCAAAGGTTGAATAAAAGTGCTGAAAGTGCAATGGAGAGTGCCTTTCAAACACATAGCCTTAGTTCAAAGAACTCTGATCAATCTAGTTCCTCTCAAGGCAAAAGCAATGTGCCTAAGAAGAATTGGAAAGGCAAAAATAAGAAGTGGGAAAAGAAGAGAAGCAATGAAGAAAAGGGTAGTTCAAGTTACAGTGCTATGGTGAAATGCAAAACTTGTGGAAAGCTTCACATTGGTGTTTGTTGGTTTAAAGGAAAGCCATAATGTCAAAACTGTAACAGGTTTGGACATGTGTAAATGGATTGCAATCTGAACAAGCATCAAGCACACTTCACTGAAGAGCAAGACAATGATGGCAGCATGTTCTTTGCTTGTCAAGCAGCAACTATACCGAAAAATGAAAATGTTTGGTTTGTTGATAGTGGCTGCAGCAATTATATGACAACAAATCAGTCCATTCTTGTGGATGTTGATAAATCTATGATCAAAAGAGTAAAGATAGGCAATGGTGATCTAGTACAGGCAAGAGGAAGAGGAACACTAGTTGTTGAAACAAAGAAAGGAAGAAGACTCATAAGAGAAGTGTTGTTGGTTCCAGATTTGGATCAAAACTTTCTAAGTGTTGGGCAACTTCAGAAGAATGGTTACCCGGTATTTTTTTATGATAATTTGTGCACAATCTATGAAAAGAAAAAGAAAATGCAGATTGTGGCAGCCATCAAGATGGAGAAGAACAGAAGTTTTCCTATCTCTTTCAGATATCCAAGTAACATGGCTTTGAAGGTTGATGTTCTAGATGACTCTTGGCTTTGGCATCTAAATTTTCAGAGTTTGAAGAAACTACAATAGAGGAATATGGTGCATGGTTTACCAAAAATTCAAGAAGCCAATGAAATGTGTGGAGGTTGTGCCATTGGGAAGCATCATCGAGAATCATTTCCTAAAGGGAAAGCTTGGAGAGCATCTACACCATTAGAGCTTGTCCAAACTGATGTGTGTGGTCCAATGAAGACAAAAACTCATGGTGGCAACAGGTACTTCATAACCTTTAATGATGATTTCTCTAGAATGACTTGGGTGTATTTCTTGAGACAAAAATTAGAAGTGTTTACTATGTTTAAAAAGTTCCAAATGCTGGTGGAAAGGCAAAGTGGGCATCTTATCAAGGTGTTGAGAAGTCATAGAGGTGGTGAATATAACTCAAAGAAGTTTGATTAATTCTGTGGAGACATTGGGCTCCAAAGGCAACTCACAGTGGCCTACACTCCACAACAAAATAGACTAGGAGAAGGGAAGAATAGAACCATAGTCAAAATGGCTAAGTCTATGCTGCATGAGAACGGGATGACACATGAATTTTGGGGTTAAGCGGTATACATTGCTGTTTACCTAATGATTAGGTGTCCTACTAAAGCAGTAGAAGATAAAACACCATTTGAAGCATGGAGTGGCAGAAAACCATCTATGAATCACTTCAAGGTGTTTGGTTTTGTTTGTTTTGCTTATGTTCCAAAAGAAACAAGGCAGAAACTTGATGATGCAAGTGAGAAGTGCATTTTTGTGGGTCATAGCACACAAAGCAAAGGCTATAGACTCTACAATTTGAAGAAAAGGAAGGTGATAATCTGTAGAGACGTTATCTTCAATGAAAAGCCTCTTGGGATTAGAAGCAAAATGCAGTCTAAAGTCCCAAAATTGAAATGGAAGAAGAGGTAGAGAATCAAGAAAATGAAGTTGAAGTTGTTAGAGGAACTCCATAACAAGTGACTCCAATGGGCAGTCCACAATCACAATCATCCGGATCTTCATCACCAAGTTCAACCCCTATAAGAATGAGGGATTTGAATGATGTCTATGCAAGCTGCAATTTATGCATCATAGAACCAGAAAACTTTGATGAAGCAATGCAAGATGAAGCTTGGAAGAAAGCAATGGTGGAAGTGAGATTGAGAAGAACAAGACATGGGTGCTTGTGGACAGACCAAGTGACAAAGTAGTTATTGGAGTGAAGTGGATTTACAAATCAAAGTTGAATCAAGATGGTTCCATTCAAAGGAACAAAGTAAGGTTAGTTGCAAAAGGGTATGCACAACAACCCGGAATTGATTACAATGAACATTTGCACCGGTAGCAAGGCTTGATACAATTAGGACTGTGATCTCCTTAGCAGCTCAAAAGGGTTGGTCTCTACACCAACTTGATGTGAAATCTGCATTCCTAAATGGAGTCCTAAAGGAAGAGGTCTATGTTAATTGTGAGCCCCGAAAAAATGTATCGAGCTTAGTGGAGATCGTACGAGAAATTATTTAATGATCTCGACAATTATCAAAGTGCTCGGAAATATTTTCAGAAATTTTAGTAAAGTGGAATCCTCAATTCAGGAGTTGGATAGTAAAGTACATGTCACAACGAGTTCGTGGAAATTTTCGGGGAAGTTTCCGGATAACCGAGCTATTTATAGCTATTTTCTGAAGTTGTGGAATTTTAGAAAATAAATTAAGGAAATGGGATTTTCTGCGGTGCAATCCTGGCCGTTGATCTATCCACCGCTTCATCATAGCCCTTGATTACAATTAGGTTGAGGTATATATATAGTTCTTGATTAGATCAAGGATGCAGGATTGCCAGAAAACTCGAAGAGGGAGAGCTCGGTGCTCTCTGACCCGAAAAGCAGCTCGACCTGACACCTCAACTCGGCCGGCGCTCCACCGTCACGCCACCTCCGGCCGGCGCACGGACACCTCCGCCTTCGCCTCACCGTCGTCTACGTCCCTGTGCTCTTGGATCGTCCATGCACTGAACAGAGAAGGAAACCCGACGACGAGAAGCCCGAGCTTTCTCTGGCCACCTCTGCAACTTTCGGTGACCAAATAAGCTGCATTTGGTATGGAACTTCATCCTCTCGTCATGATCTACACGTTTCTACACTTAGTTTTCGAATTAGATTAAGTTTTGATGGTTTACGTTTCTGGGTAGCTACGGCTTTGCCGTGTTCTTCGACTCCGGCGACGTTTCCGGCACTTCTGAGCTTGGGTTTGGGTTGGAATGCGTCTGTAGGCGAGGGCTGACCTTGATTTGGGAGTAAAGCCTGGAAATTTTTGGTTGGTGACCGAACTGGGAAGTTTGGGTTTGCTGTGTTCTTCGTCGGGTGCAGAGTTGCAAATTTGGAGTTCTAATCTTAATCAAGTTTGATCACATGGTGAGTTGAAACCTATTTGAAAATGCTGGAATTTGCCTTGTTAACTTCTGGAATGGGTTGCCATGCTTGTATACGTACTGTGAATTCAAGTTCAGCTTACCAAATTATTTCTGTTAGTAAGTTGGAGTTAATTTTGAATTAGAGAGAAAATTGGATTTCATGTGTAATCTGTTGTTATGAGGTTGAATGTTTGGAAGTAAATTGAAACTGTGTGAAATGGGTGAATTTGGTTGCACTAATTTTCTGTACGTTTTGTATTGGTAATGATCAAGTCATGAATATATCCTGCTGGGTGAGACAAATGATTAGAAACTTGAGTTGAGTTCTCACAGGTTTGTGGTAATTGGACAGTGTGTTAGTATGTTGAAATTGATTTGTGAAGCTTGGAAACTAGTTTAAGGTATAAATGGGTGTCCATAGTAATTTGAGTAGAATTACTATGTGACGAGAACATTAAGTGAATTCAAATTGAGATGTTAAAGGATTTGGGAGGTGAAGGTAAATGCATAGAAATTGTTTATATAACAATTGCAAGTGATGTGTTCGGTAATTGTCCCAATTAGAGAGTTGGTCATGATTGGTCAAACCTTGGTCAATCCTGGTCAAACTAGGAAATTGGTCGAACAATTAAAGTGTTGATTGTTTCCTTAAATCTTAAGGAAAGTTATTAACGATCATTATGTCGGAACTTAGGACTTTAGTTACCCGAGGAACGGAATGTTCGTGACTCTCGGAGTACGTGAGAGAAAGCATTGGAATCCAGGTAGGGCATTCGGGACTCTCTTTTTAGAAATTTCTCTTGTTATATCGTTTATAAAATGATGCATGTTATGGCTTGGTTATGTTAAAATGCGATGCATACTAACCAAACCTCGAGAGATGTGTTGATGGCTTGAGAGTGAAATGGGCACTGACTTCCTTGGGTTCGATTCCCTAAACCTCTGGAGGGTTAGCTATGTCGGTCGTCTGAGTATCCGCTTATAATGTCAGACTCGGTACGTGTGTGTAGCTAGGTAGTGGACGCTCTCGCTACGCTTACCTGGTTACAAATTAATTTAATTTGAGGTAAGGTCGTATAGTGGGTTATGAGATCGACCATCAGGTAATACTTGGATTTGGCGTCATATTATGTAATCATCATGCATCGGTTTTCAAGTTAGAAAAATATTTCAAAGTTTGTTTTCATACTGAGGCCTCAAAAATATATTCATTGGTTTCAAATCTAGTTGAGGTAGAACTCCCATTAAGCAGCGAGAACGAAAGCTCACCCCTACAACAGTGTGGATGCATGTATTATACAATGTAATGGGACAATGGCGGACGGAGCTGGGTGAGCGAAACAAGATCGGTAAACCATTGTTCAGATTTTGTGCTAAGCTTTATTTCTTAAACTTCATATTCTGAGACTTATACGTAGACAGTCTGCCTTGTGTAAAGTTTCGTTGAGTTCTCATTTCCTTGAAGTTTGTACCTCTGGTGTGAGCATTCATTCAAGTCCTGGATGAACAAAGTAAATTTTAACACACCTCAAGGATTTTCACCTCAAAAACATTTGTAGCTTCCGTTGTGTTTTTACGAAAAGTTTTTCAAACAAAATGCCTAGAGGTTCTCTAGGATGTAAATCAAGTTGTCGGTTTATGGTTTAGAGACTCGCGACACTGTGACGTGCCTAAGCTGGTGAGGTGCAGCTTGGGGCGTTACATTGATCAACCGGAGGGCTTTGTTGTTGAAGGAGAAGATATAAAGGTGTACAAGTTGAAGAAAGCTCTTTATGGCTTGAAATAAGCACCTAGAGCATGGTATGAGGAGATTGACTATTATTTCATTGGGAAAGGCTTTCAAAGAAGCCACAAAGAACCTACTCTCTACATCAAGATTGAAGGTAAAACTAACATCCTCATTGTTTCATTATATGTTTATGACGTTGATGATTTAGTTTTTACTGGAAGTGATAAAAGTTTGATTAAGAAGTTCAAAGAAGAGATGATGAAAAAATATCAAATGAGTGATTTGGGCATGCTGCATTATTTTCTTGGAATTGAGATTTGTTAGAATGAAGATGGCATATTCATATCTCAAAAGAAGTATGCAAAAACTATCCTGAAAAAGCTTAGGATGGAAGGATGCAATTTTGTTCCTACACCATTGGTGGTTAATGAAAAACTTCAAAAAGAAGATTGAAGCAAAGAAGTATTAATTTATAGAAGCTTAGTTGGGAGCTTGTTATACTTGACTGCAACAGGGCCAGACATCATGTATGCTGCAAGTTTACTATCAAGATTCATGCACAAGCCTACTCAAATTCATTTTGGGACAGCAAAGAGGGTACTAAGGTACATTCAAGGTTCAATAGATTTTGGGTATTATGTTTGAAAGAAATGTGGTGCCAAAACTATATGGATTTTGTGATAGTGATTGGGGAGGCAGTGTTGATGATTCAAAGAGTACTTCTGGCTATGCTTTCACTCTTGGAACATGTGTGTTCTCATGGCAGTCCAAGAAGCAAAAGACAGTTGATTTGTCTAACTCTGAAGCTGAGTATGTATCAGCATCATTGGCAACTTCTCAAGCAATATGGCTGAGAAGTATCATGGAAGATGTTGGTGAAAAGCAAGAAGGACCTACTCCAATACTTTGTGACAACAAATCTGCAATTGAGATGGCTAAGAATCCGGTGTTTCACAACTGAACCAAGCACATAGCTCGCAAACATCACTTCATCAGAGATGTTGTTGAAGACAATGAAATTGATGTGGTATATTGCAAGACAGAAGATCAAGTAGCTGACATTTTCACCAACGCATTGCCAAAAGACAAGTTTCAGTATTTCAGAGGGCTACTGGGAGTCAAGAAACGAAGCATTAAGGGGGACTGTTAAACTTAATGCTTAGTTACTTTTAATCTTATGCTAGTTAGTTTTTAACTCTAGTTAAATAAGTTGTTGTAAAACATTTAATGCTCCTTGACTTTTGTGTCTATGGCATGGGTATGTCATATAAGTCATGCTGCTCTGCTATGAGTCAATAAGAGAGAAGAAAATCTTAACAAAGAAGTATCAGAACAGAGGACTGAGCAACAGAGTGTGCTGCAGCCTCTTCTTTCAACAAAAATCATCTTCTTGCATTTGTGTTTATACTATCACTTCTATATCAAATATATATTGGTGTATGTGTGTGATTGAGTGCAGGAGATAAAGATCAACTGATCTAAGAAGCTAATCAAGGCAACGTACCTGATTGGAGTTGTGAAGGGTAGTTGCATAACAAGGCAGCCAGCTTGGACTCAACCCCAACAAAAAATGATAGTCTTCCATTCGGAAAAGGCTTTTGTTCAGCATTTAAGGTACTAAGTCCATAATTTTGTTGGTATATAAGTTTAGGAGCATCTGAAGATTTTTTTTTTTTTTTTCTGTATAAATGGGTGAATTGTGAACGTATTATAAAGGATCATGATTTAGCATGGTGACTGCAAGATTTGGCGGTCACACAATTTTTTCTGAACATAATAGCATGTTTTATCTTCAAATAATTTTTATGGTTTTGGTACGGGGGCAACTTAACCAAGCATTGATCCAACATGAACAGAATGTAGTGTCTCAATCAAGGAAAGTAATAGATCAGAGAATAAAAGAGATCGAAGATGTAAAATCAAAACATCCTGTTCAGAAGTGAACTCAAATATCCGGGGAGTGACAGACAAAATAAATCAGATGAAAGATTAGATGATTAGAGCTAAAGCATACATGACTTTTGCACCACCTAACTCACAGTTGGTGAAGGAGTTGAAACTGCGAACTAAAGAGGTGGATATGTGGTCGGTGGAACTCACAAGGATTCTGATTTATCTTGGAGGTAAAATGATTTGTACTTTGTTTTCATCTTGCATTACTTGCTGTCACACACATTAAACGTGCCACTATCAATTCCCCAGACTTTGAAAAAGAAGAATGCAATTAGTTATGTGAGTGAACATATAGGTTGTGAAAAACCATTTCTCATTTAGTCCCCCAAAAAACAAGGTTACTGTAAACGGATCTGTTTTTGGTTTAAATCTCCAAACTTGATGATTTTGCAGTGCTTTGCAGAAAATGAGAAACTTGGAGGCCTCACTATCCAAAGCCAGCCGTGCTTTCCCCGACTGCTCTGCCATGGCCACAAAACTACGTTCTATGACCAGAGTGCTGAAGAGCAAGTTGCGTTGCAGAAGAAGCAAGTCACATTTCTTTATCACCTTGCTGGAAGTACTAACCCAAAGGTCTTCATTGTCTTTCTTTGCAGTTGACTGTAGAGTACTTTGCTCTGGAGTCCAAGGAAAGGCAATTTCCTAACCGACACGAGTTGCATGATCCACAGCTCTATCATTGTGCTGTCTTCTCCGACAATGTTCTGGCATGTGCAGTGGTTGTGAACTCCACTGTTTCCACTGCCATGGTATTCTCAACCAGCATTTCCAATAATATGTTTTAACTATTTTGTTTAATTCCCAGTCATCCCACTATTTTTTCCTTTAGCTAAAATCAATACCTGAAAGCATGATTCTGTCAAGATTAAGCCAATTCATCCCAATTGATTCCATCTCCAAATGTTTGCCATATTCTTTGCACACTCGATCCTAAGTAGTAGCATGAAAGCTTGATGACTTTCTTAATTCTGGCATAATGATGTGCAGGAACCAGAGAAAATTGTTTTCCATGTGGTGACTGATTCACTCAATTTTCCAGCGTTGTCTATCCTCCTGGAACAAGCCACTATCCAAGTCCAGAGCATAGAGTCTTGTGACAAGCGTAGAGAGCTAAAGCAGGAACTTCCATACTAACTTGTTATCCAAGTTTAGCATGATTGATATTATACATTTAACTTGTGACAAAATAGTTTACCAAAATATGACACTGTTGATTTTGGACATCCAACTATGGCTAAGAAATCTGTCGTGCTCAATGTGATGATAGTTATGAGCGAACTGATAGGAAAGAACAAAACTATGAGTTTGTGAACACCTTATAGATTAGAGCTTTGTTGATTTTATTTTCATTGATAATACTCACTTTTTTGTATTGGTTCAAAACTGTCCACTTAAACAAATTAAACTCTTGGATTCCTTTAATTCCATGTAGTATGGTGCTATGTTATGATGAGATGGGAAATAAGAAAGATGTTTGAGATGGAAGATATCAATTTTATCAATTAATAAAGCACTTTCCTCTTTGGTTCAATGTCTGCAAATCCAATTGAAACTGTGACAATCACAATCACCATGAAACTTCCATTTATAAGCAGATAAGAAACTGAAAACTACGGTTCTAATCATCTCGCTTGCTTCAGACCAAACATAAAAAAATCATCTTATTTGTTACCTCATGCCCTGCAGAGACTAACGAGATACATAGAATCACAAGTTCACAACTAGTATGCTACTTTTGCATCTTCTGTTAGCTTATGAAGACCATATGCATGAGTTGGCTTTACCGCACCACCAATACTATAATGCTATGCAGTTCTTTTGCTTTATTGCGAGTCATGGGACGGACCATTTTGTTCGGTGCAGGGTAAAATTCATCATAATCAACGCTCTTCTGTGCATATTTGTTTTCACCCACAAGACTCCAGATCTTCATCGTCTTTGAACTTGGTGAGATATACACTTATCTTCAGGGTGTTTGGATCCCTATCTCCCACCCAAAATGGCGGTGATTGCATAACCAGCAAGCCTCTGATCTTTTACCCGGTCTAACTTATAAAGCACTGCTACTCTCAATTTTTATGTTTTCAGTCATTTCTCTATTTCTATCAGTTAACTAGTAAAATTTAACTTTACAAGTTCTTTTCAGCAGAAGGAAGTCAGCCATTTAACTTTGCTAGTTAACTTCACCTATAAAAGGAATGTCTCCTCCCACAACTCAACACATCTCATTACACACTTTGTAATCCCCTTGAGCCGCAAGGCCCAAACACACATAGTTAAAGCTTTCAAGTGGACGTAGTCTCCCGCTAAAGTGGGAGGTGAACCACTATACTTCTTGTGTTGTTTTCTCTCTCTCTCTCTCTCTCATTCTTTATGCTAACGAGAGACCCCCACGGACTCTAACGTTAGTAAACAACTTGGTAAATGCATTGTAAAAGTTAAAAGAACCAGAAAGGGCATTAAAATAAGCACATTTCAATCTTTGCCTACCATACCAACTCACATATTGAATCAAACAACTTGGTAAACGCATTGTAAAAGTTAAATGAACATAAACTAATAGACAACTAACATAGAGAATTGAACAACGTGGTAAACACATTGTAAAAGTTAAAAGAACCAGAAACGGCATTAAAATAAGCAACATTTCAATCTCTGCCTACTGTTTGGCTCCAGTTTCGTCGTAGTTTGTCAATAGTCTCTTTTCTTTTGTAGGCGTGCTAGCACCGTTCGGGTGCAGTCGTCGAAGGTGTCCCTTGACCTAACTTCTGTGGAGCGATTGTAAACGAGGAGAGCACCAACCTCGTCGTGGGATTCTTTCTGCCTCGTGGTGAGGACTTTGCTAGCGTTTCTTCTAATCACACACAATCGATACTCAATATTGCAAATTGAGCAGAGCGAAAATCACCGGGAAGTGTTAGGATCTTGCTAAAGCGTGACTTTAGCTTAGTTGAGTTGCGAGGGTGTTACCCTTGCTTGGCTGGTTCTATAACCGTTGTGGTCGCGGCACTACCGTCGGCTCCCGAGGAGGCTAGGATAGATGTATGTTGACAGAGGGTTCGGTGGCACTAATAGTCGGCTCCTGTGGAGACTGGAACTGGAGTGTGGTCACCTATAAGAGGAGAAAGGTTGTTTGCTCCAGAAAGGCTTGGGTAATCGTAGAGATTAGTTGATGAATTGGTCGTCCTCCATTTTTTGTGCTAGCCTTGGATATAGGATATTCTGTGAATTCCCAGTTCTCAGAAAAATGTAGAATATTCTATTCTCAACCAAGGGTATCTGATCTGCAAGAGCATTATCTTGGGAATCACAATGAATATCGTAGATTAATTATTAATTAATCTGGATATAGCTAAAATAGGAGCAAAGCTGACTCCTCACTAGCCACGGGCAATTGAGATATGGTTATTTAATGGAATCCCCGCGAGCGCATTGCATTTATGGCGCACTAATATAGTCATGATGGTATATTCCTGATTCTTTGCAAAAGTGGTCAGACCCCATAGCACACCTAACACCCCTCTTCCACCACAAGTTAAGCGTACTGCACTCTCTGACCTCCACGTGGGTGAAGAATATAATGATTACTCCACGTGAATTCCCGATAGCGGGCTCCACTGGGCCTTTGTTGGACTTCGTGGGGACTCCGCCCGGATTCCTTCGTTGGGCCTGCTACTTGTTTCCTATATGGGCTGCTACATCGGCCCACATTGTTTGCCACTTTAAGGGTCCGACCAAAAATACTTTTTGGGCTCAAACACCTACCATACCAACTCACAGATGGAATCAAACAACTTGGTAAACGCATTGTAAAAGTTAAAAGAACCAGAAAGGGCATTAAAAATAAGCAACATTTCAATCTCTGCCTATCATACCAACTCACATATTGAATCAAACAACTTGGTAAACGCATTGTAAAAGTTAAAAGAATAGAAAGTAATAGACAACTAAAATAGAGATTGCTTTTATTTCTCTTGGTCAATATCCATAGAAAACCTCTTGACCAAAAAGAAGAAGCCATAAAGAACTAATTGTTTAAGACAATAATTTCACTCCAAGATAAGCAGAGGAATTAAAAATTCAATATGATAAAATAAAAAATCCATACATTAATCATAGGATAGAATATTTTCGTTACCAAAGATGGTTCCCAATGACCATATATCAACACTATAGGAGTATGTTTCAGCCCGCAAGAGCAGTTCTGGAGCTATGTACTGCAGATAGGTTTCAAAAATTTCACTCAGGGGAGTGAAATGTCCACTGCTATGACTGTTGCTGCTGGGTAAGCCACGTAACACTGGCATTGCCTTTCCAGAACGAAAATCACAGAGCACAAGCTGAGTTGGGCCAAAATGTATTAAGGCGTTGCCTGGGGACAACCCTCTATGGATCACACCGGCGGAATAGCACTTGCCTATGGCGACGAAGAGCACATATATCATTGACTGGATTTGAGCGTCAGTCATCCTTATTGGTGGCGGTGGTACATTTGGAATCGGATTTGTTATGACAACTTAGTCTCGATTTCGACGGAGACGGTCCAGATGATGCTAGAGACTCATCCATGGTTTGTGCTCGTAAATCACATAAAGAATACCTCCACCATCTTTCCAGTGATGCCCCAAGACCCTCAGAATGTAGGCGGTTTCAGGCAGCTCCTTGAAAACCTCCACTTCTCTCAATCCAAAGCGATGACCATAGTTAGTTAAAACACGTATAAAACTTCAATACGCGTATAATTGAAAAAAAAAATTCAGTACGGCATATTGAAATTGTAGACTCGTTTTTTTTTACGTATTATTGAGTTCGACTTTTTTAAACATGTTTTATACATGTACCCGTTTTATAAGGAGCAAAAATACTTGGAATTTTTTTTAAAAAAAAAAAAAAAGTAAACTAAAGCAATAGTTAGTTAAAACACATACAAAACTTTAATACGCATATAAAAAATACTTCAATATGGCGTATTGTAATTCAAGTGCTTGATTACATTATACTTGGGTGTCATATCATTTTCTTCATGTTTTATCACATTTCATAAATGTTATAAAGTAAAAGCAAGAGTTTAGAGTAGGCTATTAGTTATTTTCTTACAAAAACAGTGTTTTTTATATATCCGTATTTTTTACTACTTGTCAAATTATACACATATAATTCAAACTTAAAAATTTTCCGTATCACATTTTTTTTACCGAATATTTGACCGTATCGGTTAGATAAGGTAAACCGAATAATACATGCACGTACTTTTACCGAATTATTCGCGTCCCGTTTTTTACTAACTATGGCGATGACTATTGGGGTCGAACTCGTTCACAGTAACCAACTCGCCGGTAGTGCGGTGACTAGTGCAGTAAACTTCACCATGATGCCCAAGCACCATGTGGCAGAGCTTCTCATACTTGTCCATTTTTCGAGAAACCCTAGACGACGGCCTACTGGTCTATAGTTTGATCAAAAGAGAGTGTGATTTTACAAAAGCAATCGAGGTAAATTGGTTTTGGGTCATTTGCACCTAAAGGCGCGGATTACCAGTGTGGAATCGTGTGAGAGAAGTGGATGATTTAGGTGCGGATTGCCAGCGTGGGTGAGTTGGGGACGAGTTGTGTGAGTAATGGTGGATGAGTTGCAGACGGGTTGTGTTTGTTGTAAGAGGACAGTGGATGAGTTGCGAACGAGTTAGATTTTAATTAAATTTGATAATTTTGTAATGTGGGTTGGGTCTCATTTCTTTGAATTCTATATAATTTAATTGTTTTTAAAAGATTAGTTTCGTTTCTTTGTGAAGGAAGAAACAAAATGATTTGTCCACAAAAAATCAACATTAAAAACACTAACGAGCGTGAGAGATGATAAACTCTAATCTGCAAAACCCTACCTTTTTATGTGAAGACTAAAGAGGACGAAGATGGAAGCTATGGATAAAATGGCAGTGTGCTTGGAGGGGCTGCGAAGATCACATACGTACTTGGTGGGGAAGTTTCTGACTGCTCGAGCTTTTAACAAACTCTAGTTGATAATGTTCCAGCGTGCCTGGCGACTCAATGATCATACTGTCCAAGAGCATGACGATTGGTTCTTATTTATGTTATCAGATCCGTCAGATTGTAATCGGATTCTTCGAGGAGAGCCGTGGGGTTTTGATATTGCCCTGGTAGTGTTGGCACCCTATGATATTGTCAGTGACAAGACCCACTCTGAATTTCACTCTAAAATCCAAAGTGGCCATGCAAAGCCCACTTTAGAAGAAGTTCTACTGAAAATTCGGCAAACTTTCCCTAAAAATAGACTATACAAACCTGCAAGACAAATAAACACTTCTAATAACACAAGTCCAATCCTCAATCTTCCAGAGCCTACATGCTCCCCCTAAACCACAACTATCTCCACAATAATTTATAATAATATTCCCACAATTCCATCAATCAATTGTATCAAGTAAAATATTAACTGGCATATCAAACAATATTTTCATAAATATAATTCTCATTATGTCATGGCATTTATTGATCTCGATAGTTCGAAGTATACTCAAAGTCTCAAACATACAATCATAACATGTGTCAGATCAATAATCATCACGGCCACTAGTTCATCCCCTCTCTCCTGGTATCACGACAACAACCATAACCAATAGTACACCCCTCTCATCTCCGATTATGACTACCAATCCATCCCCTCTCTTCTGGTGTCATAAGTTGAGATCAATAGTCCATCCCTTCTCTCCTAGTTTCTCCATAATAATTAATGCATCCACAATTCTACATTAATTCCAAAAAATATGACAAATACTCAATCTATAATATATATTCCCAAATTATACTCAAGCTTAAGTTCAAAATAAATTCAAAATATTTATCGGGAACCAAATAACACCCAAATCTGAAGTATTAATAAAAAGATCGTAAATCAAATATGAAATCACATCCAAGACATCACAAACCATAATCAACATTCAAATCCCATACTCTCGTGAAAATAAATTAATGTTTAGTTAAATTCAAATTTAAATCTAAACCCTAAACTTTCATTTAATAATTCGTTGACTCTCGAAAACCCGAATTCTCATCAGAATCGACTCAAACATCTAGGGATTTTAGAACCCAATGATTCTAACAACATAATGAAAAATCAACATGATCTAATAGTCGGATTTATACGAATTCATACCCGAATTTCTGAAACTTGAAAAATTCTTATGTATCCTAAAGTTTGACGCATTCTTACCAAACTGTATCCATATGATTGTAACATCATGCTCTGCACCATGGAATAAAATAGAAGGCTAGAAGCGGCGGCACGCGCCGCAGCTGGCACGCCACCATTCCCAACCTCGAATATGAGTGCACAACTTACACCAAAACATTCATCACAACATGCTCAACAACCTTTTCAGCTACATCTAAGCCAGATTCTTAACGAGGAGTTCAAAATTTACCTTGAAAGTTTCGAGTCAATTACTTGATGTTGGCAATTATATGCTAGTTGTTGTTTCAAAATATAAAATCACTTGAAGCAAAGTAAAATTCAAGCTCTTTCTCCAATGCTTGATATGAAATCATAACTTTCGTTTTGATATCCTTGCAAGTTGCTTTTGCTTCTCATCTCTTCCTTGATATAGTCACATTCTTACTTTTTTGTTACCACATTTCCAGCATGGAATGAGATATATATGTAGTTTATCAGGTTCCCATTTATCCATCTTACCACTCCAACACTTGGTTTAAATCACCAAACTCATCGTTCTTACTAGCATTACTTGTGAAACTGTAAGAGATTATACATGCAGGAGAAGAGGAAACACTAGCAGCCTTTTGGCATTTGTCGTGGGCTCTTCACCTCCATCATGAACAACCTCATTGCCAGAAGCCTTGTTATGCACGTAACAATAACCAGTCATCACCCAATGCCTCAAGGTTCAAGCAATGGAGTGGTTTCTATGGAAGACCAACAATCCCTTGTCCCAAACAAGCCTAATGGAGTTGAAAGTGTATAACTTCAATAGGCTCAGCATACAGCAGACGAAAATTCGGGTTTTGAGATCCAAGTTCACTACAATCAAATAGACTATGATAATTCAAAGACGAGGAATTCTACGGATAGCCAAAAATTAATTGTGTTAGTGAAAGAAATGATAAACTTAAGAATTTGATTCTTATCATTCACAATAGAAAGTTACATCTTTATACAAGTTACACCCCTGTATGATCCACAGTTCTAGCCCAGAAGTAAGCACCAACAGATATAATACAGCAACACAATTACAACATATGAATAGCTATCAAATCCCTAACTCTACGTTATCTTTCCTTAGCTGGTACCATAGAATCTTGTTCCTCAATACTCCCCCTCAAGTTAGAGTGTATATTGATTACACCCAACTTGCCAAGCAACATATTGAACTGTGCAGCACTTACTAGTTTAGTAAATAAGTCGGCTAGCTGATCTTTGGTTGGAATGTGAGCCGTCTTAATCATGCCTCGTTGCACCTTTTCGCGCACTACATGACAGTCAATTTCTATGTGCTTTGTGCGCTCATGAAACATAGGGTTTGAAGCTATGTGAATTGCAGCAAGATTATCACAGTACAATTTAACTTGTTCTTTATGATGTATATTCAAATCACGCAATATATTGCGTAACCAAGTTACCTCACAACAAGCCATTGCTATGGATCGATACTCTGCTTACACACTTGAGCATGCTACAGTGCTCTGCTGTTTTGTTTTCCATGAGACAACTGCATTACCGAAAAGCACACAATAACCTGACACCGATCTCCTTGTGTCTCTACATCGTGCCCAGTCTGCGTCACAGAATGCTCTGAACTACAATGAGTTTCTTGAAGGCAAGAGAAGCCCTTGTCCTAAAGCTTGTTTTATGTATCTTAAGACCTTATGTGCTGCCTCGAGATGTGGCTGTCGTGGTTATCCATAAACTGGCTTAATATGTGAACAGCATAAACTATATTCGGTCTCATAATGGTTAGATATATAAGCCTCCCCACTAACCTACGATATTGAGAAGGATCGTCTAATAAGCTTCCATCAGATTGGGTGAGTGATAAACCTTGTTCTACAGGAAACCGAGAAGGCTTTGCACCTAATTGTATCTTCCAAAATCTCCAGAGCATATTTTCTCTAGCACACACAATTCCTTTATGTAATCTTACTACTTCTATACCCAAAAAATACTTGAGCTTTCCCATATCTTTCAATTTGAAACAGTTAGAAAGGAATTGTTTAATCTGCAAAAGATCTTCCAAGCTATTCCCAGCTAGAATCACATCATCCACGTATACCAGCAGTTCTGTGAATTTTCCTTGATAGTTTCAGACTAAAATGAATAGTCGGACCAAGACTGTTGAAATCCAGCTGACTTGAGAGCACTCGAAAGCTTGATAAACCACTGTCGTGAGGCTTGCCTCAGGCTGTAAATCGACTTATGCAACCTGCAAACTCATGTCTCCCCTTTTTGTCTGAAACCAGGAGGAAGATGCATATACACCTCTTCATAAAGGTCACCATTCAAAAATGCATTATTTACATCCAATTGATGTAATTGTCATCCCTTTATAGCTGCAAGACTGAGAAGAACTTGGACTGTGGTTAACTTGGCAAAGGGAGCAAAAGTCTCTCGGTAATCCACTCCTTCAACCTGACTATAACCTTTGGAGACCAATCGTGCTTTATACCATTCAATTGAACCATCAGGATTGAGCTTAATCTTGTAAACCCATTTGCATCCAATGGGTCGTTTGTGTGAAGGAAGTGGGACCAAGGTCTAGGTCCGATTAGCCTCTAACGCCTTGATCTCTGTTTGCATCGCCTCTCTCCATTTGGGGTGTTGCACTGCTTATGGAAAGGAATTGGGTTCTTTTTTGATAGTGATCTGAGTGACAATGGCACGATGAGAGAGAAAGCCTATCATAAGATAAAACATGGGAGAGAGAATGAGGAGTACCTTGGTGACGGACCTCGACCGGTGAAGACGATGGTGCAGGTCGAGAGGGAAGAGCTGCCTCGATATGGAAATCTTGCACAAAGGATGGTTGTGTGGTTGCCCTGGTGGAGCGCCGTAGTTGAGGAAGAGAGGGATTTGGATTTTGATTGGAGGCCGGATTTAGTGGTGATGATGAATGACTCTGTTCTGGTGATGAAGGGATAACAATATCAGAGGAATGATGAGCTGGAAGGCTTTAGTCAAGTGGAGGATTCTCATGAGGGGTATTTTGGGTATGTCATGTGTGTTGGTGGCTCTTTATTGTCCAAGTACGGTGTATTGGTTTGTGGCATGAAAATAGGATTATGATGTGAATGATTTGAATTATTTGAATGCACAGCAGACTGATATGGGAAACAATCCTTTAAAAAGTCAACATCACGTGAAACCATGATTTTACCTTTTGCAATATCATAAACCTTGTAGACTTTTTGACCTTGCGGGTAGCCCAAGAAAATACACCTGAAGACCGTGCATCAAATTTGGAAGGTTTAAGAGGGTGGGTAGATGCAAAACACAAGCAACCAAGAACCCGAAGATGTGAGTAAGTTGGAACTTTATGAAACAATTTTTCAAAAGGTGTCTTACCCTCGAGAATTGGTGTTGGTGTCTGATTAATCAAGTATGCAGAAGTGGGGCATCCCCCTATAATGACTTAGGTAAATGGGCTTGGAAAAGAAGAGCTCGAGCAACATTAAGCAAGTGTCTATGCTTGCGCTCTGCTACACCGTTTTGTTGCAGTGTATTGACACAGCTGGTTTGATGAATTATCTCTTTTGATGAATAGAAAGCTGTGAATTTAAACTCAGGTCCATTGTCACTACGCACAATTTTGACTCTTTTATCAAACTGATTTTCAATTAGCTGCATGAAGCTAACTAAGAGGTTGCGTGCTTCGGATTTGTGTTTCATTAAATACACCCAAGTGCACCTAGTATGATCATCAACTATAGTTAGGAAATATTGTGCATCAGTGAGAGAAGGGACATGATATCCACCCCAAATGTCAACTTGAATTAAGTCAAAAGGACACTCACTAGAATTAACATGTAAAGGAAAGGATTTTCTAGTTTGTTTAGCCAGAGGACATACAGAACAATTGCTTGTGTTACAAGCTTTATTTACTGGAAATGGAAATAATAAAGATCACATAGTTTGCCATTCAAGTGCACTATGGAATCTCGCAACGGGCATCTTTCTCATCCCATAAGCCTTTGAGTTTGGTAAAGAAGGTAGTCACAGAGCCAGCACCCTGTTCACAATCATGTATAGCATTCTCAATATGGAACAATTATACCGTATTAGTATGGGAAAACCTTTCTTTCAGCTCCTCCCACATGCCTTTTGCAGTCTTGCAGTGAATGACACTACTAGAATCTTTGGACATAGACCCGAGCAACCAGGTTTTAACCAAAGTATTGCACCGGTTACATTACATCTGTTCTTCAACTCTCTGGGTTGATCGTTGGTTTGTGCCATCAATAAATCCCCTTTTGTTTTTGATTGTGAGGGCCATATTCATAGACTGAGCCCAGGTGGTATAATTGTCTTCCACCAAAGACTGTGCAACAAGGACCACTCCAGGTTGATCAAAATAATGGATGAACAAAGGATGATTGGGATTATTCCAAGGTTCTGACATCTTCAGCGTAGTCGAAGAGTTGTTGTGTTGAACGACCTTTCTTTCTTCGTCCCCTGGCATAAAGGCTTATAATGTAATTCTAAGAATTTGGTTGTGGTGGGATTGTTTCACTCTTGGGTCCAGATCGTTGCTCTGATACCATGAAAGAAATGATAAACTGAAGAATTTGATTCTTATCATTCACAATAAGTTACATCTTTATACAAGTTACACCCCAGGACGATCCACAATTCTAGCCTAGAAGCAAGCACCAACAGATATAATACAGCAACACAATTACAACATATGAATAGTGATAAAGGTTACTTTGTTGATCTCTTTGTGAGAGCATCAAACACTCCAGCCATAAAGTTGTATGAGAAGGTGATATATCTTTAACTCTCAGAATTTTACTTTTTATAAGGAAAAAAAAAACTTGTGAGATATGCTGCCATGATTTTATTAATCCTTTTGATGAACTGAATGTTAACATTTCTTCTGTAATTTTGAGAACGATGGATATCTTCTCCATCTTCTACAGCTGTTCTTTTGTCTCTGGCATTAGGATTGTAATAACATTTTGTATACCTTCACCGGTTCTGTAATATGTTTTGACCTCTATTTGTCTGAATTGCTGATGATTCCATGTGAAAGAAACCTTTTTCTTTCCATGATTTAACTTGTTTGACAACTATAACTTTTGGTATTATTTTAGACATTGAGGGTTTATTTGCAATTTCTTTCAAAACTATAAAGTTGTTCAAAGATACAAAGGTTGTTTGTAGTTGGCCAACATTAAATGATTTAGAGTTGGGTTCCACTTATTTGCAGAATCTATCCATATTTTACTATGTAGTGTGTACAAATTGAAATTTATGTCTTCAAGATAAAAAAGAAAAGTGGCCAGTTTTAAGAACTTTAAACAAAGAGTTCAGTCTTTAAAAACTGAAAATTGTTGTCCCTTTTAAATCCCTAACTCTACGTTATCTTTCTATATAATACAGCAACACAATTACAACATATGAATAGCTATCAAATCCCTAACTCTACGTTATCTTTCCTTAGCTGGTATCACAGAATCTTGTTCCTCAATAGTTCGAGTAAGAGTTTACAAGAGGTGAAGCCTCCAAGAGTATTGCAAGCTAAGGACCCGAAAGAGAGTTTAAGCATTGCAGATGTAGTGGGGTTGGAGAAAGAGAAGGACAATAAGAAGATATGAGTAATGAAAATTTTACACTAGCAATGGTGGGTGAAGAAGAAGGAAGATCAAAGCTTCCTTTGAGGCGTACAAGACCACTTTTTTATGTTGCACTAAAATAAATGAAAAATCAGACAAATACATTCGGAGTAGAAAGGAAGCTATAAGAAGGAGCCAAAGCCTGAGCTACCCAGAACATGTTAGCCTGTTCTATGTTCTTCATAACAAAGGTGAAATGAAAGGTTATATTGGTTTAATGTATACTAGCATGAGAGCCCGCGCGATGCTGCGGGGCAGATTTTCTACTTTAACATTTTTATGTTTGGTTTTAAGATTTTAGTTGACAAAGATAACCATAATGTGTCTAGATGAAACAAAAAACATGTTCTTATTTAGTATTTTCCCCACGCGATGCTACAGGTTAGTTCTCTCTCTCTTTCTCTCTCTCTCTCTCTCTCTCTCTAAATTGTACGTAATAGATTCACAACCATAAGCTAAGAAATGTTAATTCAAAATGTTATCCCTTCCATAGTACAAAAGCTGGTGTTTTAACCAGACTTGCATATTTACATATTTCAAAAGTAAAATTTTTTAACAAACGCTGGTATTACTATATATAAGTTCTTCAGATGTATCATCATCATCTGCTGTTGATCTGGGTGTTGCCACTGAAAGATTGGATGGTAAGAGAAGAAAAGAGTAACTGAAGTTCCCATTGAAATGTAATCTTGACTATGATCAAACAGTAACATATAAGAAGCACTATATGATTAAACAGTAACATTTAAGAAGCACTTTCCTTCCAACCCTATTTAATATCAAACAGACACAATAGCAGAAGTAATATTTTGGTCATTTCTCGAAGGATTAATTTAGAATAAGAGGAGGTAATGCTTAAAAGAAAATATGTTAGACTTTAGAGCATTAATCTCCTTAATCAATGTTATTGGAGAAAGCATTAGAAATTGACCACTGTTTATATTTAGTTTGCAACTGATTTATCTGTTCTAAGGTTTTTGTTTTCTTCTTGATATTTTATCTGTATCTAATGTCTTTGTTTTCTTCTTGATATTATTAGAAACAGAAAATTTGGACCACGAAAGTGTTGAAAAAATATAGGGGTATCTAAATTTGAAGATTTGAATAAGAAAAACAGAGATATTGAGTAATCTAATCAATGGGGCCTAAGCAATACTGATGCAGCCAAAAAGCTAGAAGAGTTGTACAACAAAAGTCAATGGTCAGAAATTTCATGTCAACAAAGATCTATAAGAGGACGAACTACTAACGCATTTCACAGGACATAGAACCTACCTCGTCAACTGATTTTGCATTCTAGCAATCTTTATAGAACTCTCGATCCGCAAAACAGAGCAACTCAGCAAGAATATTAACTTATATTAGCAAAACCGTATGTAAGTAGAAGGTTTTTTGAAATATGAACCAACATGGGAGAGGGAATGACTGCATCTTCAAGGGCAAACACACAGACTCGGTGCAACAGGTTGCAAAACACCTATCTCGGCGGCAACCATGCAAAATACCAGAAAACAGCAGGGGTAAAATGGGCAGCACACTGTTACTAAGGGAGCTACTGTTCATAAGCTACAGTACTTTCATTTTGTTTTAGTATATAGATAGAATTAATGCATAGACTAACTTGCTGTATTATTAATTAGAGTAATATGCTTAAACTTATGTTGTAATAAACTTAACTTTGTATATAGTATTTACTTCAGCTTTTCTTGATGGGCGTGCGAGATATTTAGTTTTAAAAGAGACATCACTCTTCTATGATAACTTAAGCTTGATATGACAAATGATGAGCTTAACTGTTTAAAATAATATCGTGTCCACTGTCTCAAAAGGCTCATTATGCATTAAATAATCTATTAATCTATTTCAAATTATGCTACAATATATGTTAACATATGGTCGAGATACATACAATTATCACTTTATCTATTAATAACTATTTTTTAAAAAGAAATTAATTATTTTTGACTTCCTAAAGTTTGAACATGATCGAAGCCAGATTTTTATGAATCCCTAAGTAGCGCAGAGGCTATTGGAGATGCTACATGGGTAATAATTTCTACAGTAGCTAATTGAATCGACATTGCTTTACTAAGAAAATAAAATGAACTAGAAACTACAAAACTATAGTATTTCCCTCAATTACGAACAGTCATTCATATAGTTTATTCGAACTCATTACCTTTTAATCTAGTAACATAACTCTCATCTACATAAGTAGAGAGTCCTGATTTAACTCTCCTAAGTCCTAACCGTACAACAGTTATCGTATAACAAAAAAGTTCTTTAATTTCTTCTAATATCACGAAAAGCTTTGTTAGAACCCATCAATATTGGCTGCTCTTGACAAAGAAAGATTAATATTACTGTCATCATTCTCAAATTTCGCCACGTAGCATGCTCCGTCGAACCCTGAGTATTGTGGCGTGGACCAGAATGTCTCCCACGGCCACACTCCACATACATTATCAACCTGATGATCCTCAAACCCTGGTGTTGGCATGTGAGCATTGCTGGTTGAACACTCTGGAAAGGCCACTTTTAGATCATTAGTATCACCAAAAAAATCATTCAGAATTTGATCAAAATCATGATCGGTATCAAAACCGTTGTTTGGTTCGACATTTTCCATAGTGGTATTCATGAGAAATTGATCAATATCACCACCCATATCGATACCCTTGTTTTGATCTTCAAAGTTCGCCATAGTGTTATTCAGAAATTGATCAGTATCAAACCCCTTGTCTTCCTCAAAGTTCTCCAGGGTATTCAAGGATTGATCAATGTCATCATCACCCATAGCCAAACCCTTGTTTTCTTCAAACTGCTCCACGGTCTTGGATCGGTTGACCTCCCTACAAACCTTTGTTTTCTTTTTGCATTGTTTGTACTTGGCGATGATGGATACGGCGTCGGCTGGGTTTTCCGGCCAGACCTCAACATTTCCAGTTGGCCCCACCAAAACGCAGCAAACCTGCGCACCGCACAGAATCTCGAGCTGGCTCGCGCTCTTCTTCAGAGTGGACTTTCTCTTCTGAATTGGTTTTTCCAAAGATCTCAGACTTCTGATCTCTTTGATCTTTTCTCCGGATTTGGTGGTCTGGGATTTCGTCACCATGGTGACGGTAGCTTTTTAACACACGGAAGTCGCAACTTATTGAAACGAAATTGGCGTGAAATAGAAGGTGATTAAGGCGATATATACAAGTGGTTCCCAGACAGCTCAGGAAAATTAAGATTAAGATATCCCACCCAATCAAGGAAAAGTTGATACAATTAACCAGTTGATTAAGGAAAGTACATAGCTGGCCGCTTGACCTAAACTAGATGCATTTTGATCAAAACAATTAACTTAAGTTGTACTTCACTATTGCTTGTAAACACAATTCAATCTAAAGCAGTGTAGTAGCCAGAATTTAAATTGGTAGAACTTGTCATCAATAAAAATCTAAAGCAGTGTTGTCGATCTAACTCTCTATGCCTTGTCCAATTAAATGATATGTTTTTTTACAATAAAAAAAGCTTCAGAAACATTTTACAAGGCTCTTCTTCTGCTAGTGCAAAAGTACCAGTATTGCCCAAAGGCCAGTGACTTTCAAACTTTCCATCTTGGATTCCAGGAAACCATACAAACTAGTCACTTATCCAATACCTCAAAACTCTTAACATTTCCAAAACCCTTACCAAAACTCATCATATGCGAACCCTCTTGTTCTTTCTGAGTTTCTTTAGAGCCTTTTGGTTGTCCGCGATGATTTCTGTGACCTCGGTGATCATTCCTGATGGATACTCTCAAGATTTCACCATAACGGTAAACTCACAATGGCTACTCTCAAGGAGTTGAAGCTCTTGTAATAAGGTTAGGTTCCTAATTGTCTATGAATTGAGGCTCTGGCAATCGGTCAGTATTACCTCCACATTCTTGGAAAGTGGCATACCGGCCTATTGCTATGAGAATGAATAGTCAACGTTTTTCTTCGGTGGGAAATTTTGTCCACTTTGATCAAAACATAGAACTTATTACTTTCATCGTTAGCTGATCTGCCCAGAAACATCCCTGCATCAATCTCTTGATTTCGAATATCAATCAACAATACATTCACTTCTTGAGAACGAGCTGGTGCTGATAAAAATGAAATCAATTTAATTAAATGATCAACTCATTGCTAGTGTACAACACGGATCCAGAACAAAAAGACTAAAGATACAAAACTTCTGCTTATGATGATATTACAAATTAATAATAATTCTTTTGGTTAATTTGACCAAAAAAAAAATACTAAAATACATGGGCGGGTGATGGACTTAAGCTCATATTTGTGTACCGTGATGAATTTGCTGTCCTGTTTCTAGTGACAATATGTATTTTTTGGTTATTCACCTACGCCGGGCGGAAGAAGTATGCTCGTGTGCCTTAATATCAGTCTTTATTCGATCAGCATACATAGGTAGGCGGACAATCTCATCAATCTCCTTCAACACAACTTCCTCCGTTATATTATCCTTGATGCTTTTCATCACCTATTTGATTTTGGGAGGCCACAGCTTCTTCATCAGTCTGGACAATTGTTTCAAAAAGAGCAAGACTACAAAAGGACAGGACAGAGTTGATACCTTTGTATATGTCATGAACTCATTTGGCGTCGATTTGTCTGGCCTTAGCCGCAAACAGACCCACACGTGTCCCTCTGCATCCCAGGCGCACTCTATGATTTTCCCCGAACAAAAAGCTGGGTCCAATTCATCTACAATTGGAATCGGAATACCAAAGTGTTAGATTCCAAGCCAAGCTTTTGAATATCAACACCATCTGTATTAGGTACGTACTACAGTATTAATACACTGAAACACTCATCAAGACCAAAATTCAAACCAATATAACAATGTAATTGATTTGACTCTTATGTCTTGGCTAAAAGAAAGAACTATTGAATTATCTTTCTCATCCCAAGAACTTATGTTACTTCCACCATAAAATGGAAGATCTTGCAATTTCAGCACCACAGCAACAGACAATTAAGGATGAAATAAAAAGGTTGATTGGCTAGACTTCAACATTCATCAACATAAAACAAGATGTGAGTATCAAGCAAATAGAGGGCATTTTAAGTGAACCTTTAAAAACAACCCTAAAGCCTGACATCAGCTTCTTCTTTCCACGCTCATTCAGAAAAAGTAGCGGACGACCATCAACTCCCAACTGTCAACACAAACACAATATTTTTAATTCTTCCCTCAGAATAGCTTCATAAAACCAACAATATAATAAACGAGATCTTGAGTACACAGTCAGAATACAACCTCAAACAGGAAATCAACTGAATTCATTTCAGGAAACTTCCACTTCAAAAGACCTTCATGCGTTCTGGGTACATAAGGATCATCCCAGCCCTGAAAAAGACGAATCATCAACAATAGCGTGGTAGCGTATAGTATCTAATGATATCACTAGTGAATTATTGAATTATGGAACTCAGTAACCTTTAGATGCTACAAGTTTTACCAAAATATTGGTTTCAACTATTCTATCATCCACATTATGAACCTGCTCTCTGAAGAGTTCAAAAGTCACCTGGAATATCAGACCGTCAGATGCATGTGAAAGCCCAGGAATGAATTTCCTCAAAAGCTTGGTAACAGTAGATAGTATCCAAAAACCCTTCCTCCTCACCTGGTGAACATCTATAACAAAGTAAACTACCAATCTTGACAGAATATGCAACTTCAGATTACTTGCTATGTGGGTTCAAAAGAGGTTTAAGTATTCCTTGGTTGTTAGCATACATACACTGAACGGTTCCAAGTCATATCTGTAATACGGCTCTGCACTCCTGGAAAGAGTATCACGTTCCATATTTCGAGGCTCAATCACTTCTTTTTCCAGCATCTTCCACCGTTCATGGAATGGCAGCTGGAAGATTTTTAGTTATCACCTTATTAGTTAATTGATAAAGGCGGAGATTACTTGTCATATCAAAAGTTGGCGGTCAAAAGCATAAACATAAGCAGAAGACATCATGCTTGGCACAACATGGGGGACATGAATATATGACTGACAATTGAAGCATAAAAGTTGCTCCCTATACTGTTTCTCCACCCTTTAAAAATTGCCCGTATGACAATGGTAAACCTCAAATCTAATGCTTGGAGATGGTCTCAAAAAATGGCAATGAACTTGCAAGGACAAGATAATTTCTAAAAACTTTAAGCTCATTTTTCCATAAAATGATTAAAATCTCTTCAATTGTACAGACCAAGTAACGTTCCAATAATAGGATGCTTTATGGTAGAAAACTGCCAGTGAACATACAATGGCATCTAAGTATGCCCATGCTTATGAATACAAAGGGTACAGAAGCAGACAACACTCCTTCCCAAACAGCCAGAAAAACAAAAGAATATAAACATTGCTTGCCATCAAAATATATAGAAATCTAAATTAATCCATAAATAAAAATGTAGATACCTCCCTGCAATCATGAGGTTGGGAATAAACAATCCAAATCAAAAGTAAAAGGGGGAGCCAGCAAAACAGATTCCAATTCCTCACTAACCTTCACGACTGAGGCTTGGTTAATTGACATGACGTCATAAATGAGGTATCTTCTCTCTTGCTTTTGGGTATTTGGGTCCGTGTCAATTATCATCTCTCCATCAAGTAATGTAAAATGATGAGTCTTCTCAGGTATAACCTTCGAAAGAATAATTATACAAAGAGGTGAGAGTCATTTACAGAAACACCTCACATCGAGCAAAGCACATTCCATATGGCAAATGTGGAAGTGGACACTGACCTTATTTGAAAATCTGCAAGGAAAACGCATCTGGACCCTTCGGAAATGAAACCTTCTATCAATTAAGTAACACCCATCCCAAGTAATTAGCATCATATAGCGAGTTCCATCAGCTTTCCATGTGGCGTAGTAATAGCGCTGCCTTAGTAATTGTTGGTTCTCTCTAAAGATCCAGTATGTCATGTAAATTTTAGCATCATCTTAACACAATAATTAATAAATAAGATAATTAAAATTGAGTCAAAATCACTGGAAGGAAAGATGTTAAACCAAACCTGTTGAGAGAAACAGGATGCGACCCTGGAAACGGCAACTTCCCTCTACCCTGAAGAGGGCCAGAAATAAATTTATATAATGACAACAGCATCCTGTAAAAAGGCTTAAGAGCCAAACTCCAGGTATCACACTTGGGAGCCTACCGTTATAACCAAGTCGAGTGCATAATAACAGGCTTCCTGCAACATCTTTTGCTGGTCAATAGGTATTGTATCTCCCAAAACATCATCAATCGTCATTGCTCCATTTCTCACATGATTCTCCTAAAGGAGAAGAAAGTTAGATATTAAAAATAATAATAATAATAATAATAATAATAATAATAAATCCATATTCAGTAACTATAAGCAGAGCCACATGTATAGCTTCTTTCTTAGGCGTTGAACTTAGAAATGGGACTTTAATCAAATCATTCTGATGCCTCAAATCTGGCATTTATTTAAGACTACACTCAGAGGGATCATGAAACATTAAACAGACATGACACAGAGAAATACAAAGAAGAAGAAAAAGAGCACACTTAAAAACATGATGAAAGTATGATCCCCAAACACGTACATTGTCCTGATCGGAACTTCTCTTCCACTCTGGAGTTTGAGGGCAAACAATTGAATCAGGCTTCCTTTCATGATAAGCCAAGTATAGCGCATCAATATAATCCTGTTTATATATCCCAGGATGACGAGCCCTGGAAAATTGACTTATTGCCTGCAGAATGGACAGTTGTGTAATGAATAATCTAAAATCGCAGGAAAGATTAATCGTAACTAAAATGATAACTGCAGAACTAATTACTTACCTCAGTGACAGTAATTGATTTGGTATGTATAAGGTAATGAACAATCATGAAACCTGTGCGGTTATGCCCATGTGTACAGTGGACAAGAATAAACTTCATTGGATCTGTTCTATGGGAGAAAAATTTTGATACCTACGAAAGAAGTTACCGGTCAATCACTGACATAAGCCTTCTTTATATCACTAAATACCCAAAAGAAGAGAAAGCATCTCGATATAAAGCAGTTAAGAGGTAGAAAAATAAAAATAAAAAGTACAAAACGTTTGTAAAACATTCACAGTGTGTAACCATGAAATCTGGCACGACACTAACACAGAAGCAGCTTACCTCATCGATAAATTTATTTACAGATTCACTATCAGGTACTGAATCCCTTCCTTGGCATTTTATCTGGTGCATACAAATTAATGGACATGAATAAACAGATAAATTTCAGTAACTAGCAACAGATTACCGATTACACATACACTTACCTTAACATGACGAATACCTTCCCTTCCCCAATCGGATAAGGGATAGTATCGAGTAGTGTTTGTTAGATCAATCACTAAACCAAGCTGAAAAATGGAAGTCAAATGAGAAAACAGTCAGCTAACACACCCTCTAGTACTAAAGTAGGTTCAATTTTGAATCGAAAGGAATTACTTCTCTTCCTAGAAGTCTTTGTTGATGAATGACTTGCTTTGGAGTGTATGTTTCACCTCGAATGTGGTCACTAAAAGACTCACCCAGAGGTACTTTCGAAGGAATTATACCACTAATTTCATCGCCAAACGCAGGACAACCAGCCCAACCTAAAAACCCATACGAAACACTCATCAGCTCGAAAACCGAATACGAATCCCCAGTTCATAACCAAACCAAAACCAATTAGCACTACCTTCAGGAAGCGCGTATCGATCATAAGGCTGTTGGTTCCTATTGTGAATCGCTGGATCCTCATACTGGAATTTTCTTTTGAACCCCATCCGTCTCTCTTCTCTATCCTAATAAAGCAGTGGACCCAAACAAAGGCAACAATTAACAAATTGAAACAGTGGAACTTACAAAATCCCCAATTCTGTTATGCAGAGGGGATTGAGATTTCAAAGAGGAGCAAAGAAGTGAAGGATTGAATGATGTACCATCGACTTGGAGATGTCTTCAATTTAGAGAATCGATGAGAGTCATGGAGAAGGAGATGTTAGGGTTTTAGGTCTGGATGGATCAGAGTTGGGATAGACGCCGAGTAGAGGAGAAGAGTTTCCAAACTTTTTAACTGTTTCAGAGAGACTGCTTCGTTTATAAACATCTCAGAACCGCCATTCTGGTTTCTTTTTTTTCTTTTTTTTTTCTTTTTTTTTTACTTTCTTCACCGCCCTTGGTCTGGTGTCTCTACTCTCTAGACCCGCATTGATAATTCCTGTTCGTCTATTTTGTTTTTCGGAAGATCTTGCGGTTCTGGCTCTTTTCAAATCTTTTTAACGGAAAAAACAATTATGTAACGGTAAAATTTACACTCTTCATCTTACAATCCACATTTTATATTTATTTTATAGTAATTTAAATTTTTTCTTTTTGTAATAATTTTAACTAAAACAAAAAAGAATGATCATTTATTACAAATTAGAAGGTATGAATTTTTTTTTCTCTTTATCAAATTATTTTCCTATTATTATTTTTTATAAGCTATACTCACTTCCAAATAGTGAATTACGATGAATAATCATATGCCAGATAGAATGCACTCGCTCTCTTTCTCGCACACGAGCGGTCGTCTGGGTCTTTTTCTGACTATGGTCTAATGGTCTAATTCATCAGTGAGTTGTCTTCGATTATCCCCTACGAGGCACCTCCAGTCGTAATCTAGCACGCAGTGGCCATTTGTTTCTGGTTTTTCTTGCTTCTTGTGGCAATGAGTATGTTTTGGGTAGCTGTGTTCGCAGTCGGGTCAGTCGGCCTCAAGCGGTGGTGAGGATGCAGTCTACACTCACTGGGCTGTAGCTAGGGTTCTATGATGACCTTAGAATCAACCTGAAGGAGGGGATCTCTATGGGGTGGTACAAGTGGTTGCACGTGATGATTTTTTTGTTGAGGGTTGGACCATTTGTTTGGGTCTTTTTTTTGTCTTCTATTTCTTACTAAAGCTAGGGGAAGCCCTCTCTGCATAGGGAGGTCCCGAGTTTGTTGAATAAGTTAGGATGTTTTCTTTCTTTTTACCCTAACATTGTCTAGGTTATGGTTCTCTTTGGTGTTATTACTATGGTAATTACATTAGGTTGCTCTAGAGTGGTCTTACATGTATTAGGCCTAGTTTCGCCCCGAGGTGATTAATATAAAAGCAGTTTTAGCTGTGCTGTGAGAATGATCAGCTGTAAAATTAAGTAGCCGAATGTTTGGTAAATTCTGCTTTTAAAAGTGTTGAGTACAAAAGCAGTGTTTAAGTGTTTGGTGAACTTTGGTATAAAAGTGCTGTGAGTTTAGTCAATGACCAAAAATGACATGAAAATATTAAGGAATTAAGATGAGATTAATTTTATTTCTCGATGAGTAGTAACGACATTTGGGAATTTTTTGGAAAATTCAATTGAAGTGAATTTTTAATTTATCGACTCGAGTGTAAAATATGCGTCACAACCAATCCATAGTAATTTCGGCGAAGTTTTTCGAATGTCAAAGCTATTTATTACGAATTTCAGACGTTCAGGAAATAAAAAATTCATTTTGAATTACAGTGCTTATCTGTGCATCTAAGTACTTTAGGATATGGTCATATGGTCCAAAAGATCCTAGAACAGTTCAGATCACGCGACCCATTTCTCTACCCCACGCAACACCAATCTACTCCAGTGGTAACTTTTGACTCTGACCACATACCGGCGCTGGAGTGATAGTGTTCCATTCTTCCTGAAGGCGTCTACGTCTTCCTATATTTGGTTTCTCCAAAAGGCAAAAGGTGGAGTCGATTCAAATCCTGAAAAATTTTGGTATTTCCGGCGATTTTCTTGAGTTTTCCAGTGACTCTGATCGTCAATGATGACAAATGAGGTAAGAAAGTTAATCTACTCGCCGAGCTCTACATCTTGATATAATTGGAATTCAGTTTTGGTTGAGTTTCAAAGATGGGTGATTTGGGTAGAATTTAGCCTTCACCGAAACCGCTGTTCGTAGTGGTGGCTTTGGTTCTCTGGGCTACTTTCAATCTATTATCTATAACTCATGCCTTTGAATGCATCTTGACAACCGGTTGAATTGTGAAGTTGATGGAATTGGATGAAGGCAATATAGGTAAAGTCAAGCAAATCGTCTTAACTTCTGAAATCCACAGTTTTGGAAGCACCATTTCAGCAGTTTGTAGATTATGTTTAGGAAAGTGGGAGATTCTGATTATAATTTATGATTGTTGTTTTACCAAACAATTATAGCAACTTAAATTGAGAAATAAGTTACTTAATCCACAATCACCTCGAGGCCAAATTGAGCCTTAATATTGACGTGGCCCCTCTGAACAGGTCATATACTGTTGTTACCTATATTGGTTATATTAAAGGTCGACATCCTTCTCATATACCTATATTTGGTTATATTTATATTTGTACTTAAAAAAAAAAATCTGAGTATAAAAGTAAAAAATATAAATAAAAGCAGAGATCATAAATAATAGTCGACACTGATTGTCTTCTCAGCAATGGATATCTCCATTATCAGAGTGATGTGAGTGTTGTTTTAGGCATGTCATTCGTGTTGCGTCAACTCTAGCACTGGATTCTGCATGACTAATGTTCCTCCATGAGGTGACGTTTTACTGTTTTAGTAGGAAGTCAGGAATGGTAGGAATCGTGCCGTACTTGGCAATCAATCGCGTTGCTCAATGATTATATGCCTCTGCTCAAAAAAAAAAAAAAAAAAAAGATCCTTTGAGGGGTCATGTTGGGCCAAATTTTATCATGCAAAGCTGGTCTTTGCGGCGGAGTGGCCCAATCCAGTATACGCACATCTTCAGTGCGGTCCAATTGATAGACCGACAGCTTTTTGGGTGTCGTAAAGTAGTCCCACTATATATATGAAGGGCGTCTACTTATTTGATGTCGTTTGCTCAGCCTTGGCTACAACCCGAGCCCTAAGGTTAAAATCAGCTAGCGCGGCACAGACAGATCCCCCACTCTCCCGCTTTGTTTTTGGAAAAGCTTGGAGCCCTAGCTCTTCAATTTCTCATCGCCACAATGAAGCTCGTCAGGTCAGTCCTCTCTCTTCTCTCTCTCTCTCTCTCTGTGTAAAATTTCTCAGTTCTTTACTGTAATCGATGTATTGGTTTGTACTGATAAGCGTTAATTTGATGATGTGCAGGTTCTTGATGAAGTTGAACAACGAAACCGTGTCGATCGAGCTCAAGAATGGCACCGTTGTGAATGGCACCATCACAGGTTTCCCTCTGCTCCCTTCTTACCGTTTTCTTTGCTTTATCAAGTTTTCACTGTTTAGGGTTTAAGAAAACCCTAGGTTTTGCGCCGCGCTGTTACTCTTCTCTCTTAATTATAATGGAATTGGTTGCTAGGTTTTGGTAGCTTAGAACGCCCTTATTTGTTTAATTTAATCTTCGAACGCCTTTATTGTGGTGAATCATGGAATAGATAAGATTCTGGTTTCTCTTTGTGTGAAATCTCCCTCGTCATTGTTCGCTTTTAGTGGATTCAGCTATTCCCACAATTAAATCACAGCGGAGCCTTGTTTCATATATAGTTAGAGAATTAGGTTTGCACACCTCTGGGTCAACCAATTCTTGCAGTTTGAGCATGTAGAAGCATTACCGGGAGACTGTTACCACTCAAATTAGAGTACACTAAGATGCAATTGACGGGTTTTACTAGTTATTAATGTCTTGTTGAGTGTAAGTTTGTTGGCAATTTGCAACACTTTCGTTGCTCGTAAGTCTTGAGTTTGCTTCTTGCATATATTTTTGGAAAAATATTATCTTAGACTTCGGGTTTGCTCCTACTTGGATATGTTCATGTATTTAGAATACTGAACTTGTTTTGGGCACATTTACATCTGTATGAGGTCAGACTGATTTAAGAGCATCATTACACTTACATCAGTTACAGTGTTTAAAAGATTCCACATCAGATAGTTAGTAGGCATGTATCGTATTTGAAAATATGCTTTAAACTACTTCTGCTTGTTGTTGTTGTTTGAAGTTGTGGAGTCAAAATCAGATCTTGCAAATGTCCTTGACTAGTTTTGCTCTGGCTCCAAACCGTGGATGGCATTTCAGAAGTTTGAAGTTATGTGTTTCGAATTAGTTCCATTTTTGTTTTTTGAAGTCCAAGAGCCAGAGTTTGTGGATATACTTAACTTTCAAGGTTTGGGGTGTTGGTTTTCCCGGGCCTCAAGCAATATCAGAACATAAAGTGCATGAGCACAATGATTCTGAAGTTGCATGCTTTGAAATGGCTTCCACTCATTCATTCTGTTTCGGAGGTCGGAGTCATTTTGAGTCATAATTAGTGAATATCCTTACATTGGGCTTTGAAGATTGTATAGTTTTGGTCTGCCTCCAAACCATGGATGCCATTTCAGAACACGAACACAGTGATTACTTCCATACATTACTTGATAATTCCTTAGCTAAGCATAAGTTACCAAGTTCAGCAGAACTCTGGAGTCCTTACTTTGTAATGGCCGGAAGATGCTTTTAAGTTTGTTCTCAAGCATCTTCTCTTATTGTCCAAAAAAGGAATGTGTTCCTCAAGGAACAGTAGTTTGACTTGAATTTGTAAATGGTATTGCAAAGTGCTATGAGGAAATGATTTGATCACTAATCTAAAATATGTATGAGATGAGTCTGTGTACATCCGTAATCTAATTCAACTATAACTTTAAAACAGTTAATTTCTGTTGCTACTGTTCAAAGTAAGCTCTTGTTTCAGATATTTTTCTTTTAGAATTGAACTTAAATTTGTTAAATACATTATAATCTTAATTTGATGCACATGTTGACAAAGGGGAAAAGTAGCTGTTCTGACTTCTAATTTACTGCTTGTTACAGGTGTAGATATCAGTATGAATACTCATTTGAAGACTGTGAAACTTACACTCAGGGGGAAGAATCCAGTGACTCTGGATCATCTCAGTGTGAGGGGTAACAATATTCGATACTACATCCTTCCTGACAGCTTGAATCTTGAGACTCTGCTGGTTGAAGAGACGCCTAGGGTCAAGCCCAAGAAGCCAACTGCAGGTACTACACGCTTGTAATTGGCTTGGACACCTTCTCTTTTGAGCACATTGTTAATTTACGATATTTGATATTGTGAATCACTGTCATGAATCTTCTAATTGCTTTTACCTTTAAAAATTTCAGGGAGGCCTGTGGGAAGGGGAAGGGGCCGTGGACGTGGACGCGGTCGTGGCCGTGGTGGTCGTTAAATACGCTGCATTGGTTAATTTTTGTGGCAAGAACTTGGCCTGCCTGGTTTGTAAACACCTCTGTAGGACGAACTTGTTTGTGATCTTGGAGACATGAAATGAGCGGCACTTTTTCCTGGTTATGTAAACACCTTTGTAGGAAGTACCTATCTATGATTTTGGAGACATGAATGAAGCATTGCACTGTTATTCGATTGTCTATTCCCAGTGAAATTCTTAAAATGCTATTATGAACTTGGTAATCAATATGCTTTTGACTTCTCATATCTATTTTCCTTTTGGGTTGTCCAAAATTAGCTTTCCTTTACTTTTCTGAGCCAGTTGGTGGTTTTCCTGATTTTCAGAAGTCATGTACATATGGCCATGACCATGTCCAGCATGAAGGGTGATGCTGAAGTCATGCGATCGCCATAGGCATAAGCAGCTTTAAGTAGTATTAGCTTCTCTTTTACATTTCTCAGCTTCTACCTTGTTTTACTGTCGTGGTTCATTTTACCCTTTCTCTTTCTTATGGGACTAAGGGCTTGCATGAAAATGGGAAATGCACCTCGAGCTGAGACCAGTTTAGTTTGTCTTCTGTTCTGTTGGTTTGTGAGCTATTTTTGCTGTACTTGACGCCTAGAATTGGAAGCATGTTGGTCGTTACTCATAAAATGACACCACAAAATCCCTCTTAGAAATGTTTGTAGGGATTTTTTTGGTTTTCTTTTTTTTTTTGTTTAAAGTGATTTCTCGAAAGCTGATAAGTAAGAGACTAATCCACTTCGGGGATGGATTTCCTAGACCACAGATGCTTTCAGCTAAAATCGAACGCGAGTACTCGTTACCTTGGGGTACAGGGCTTGGAAGCTCGCTGAATTTGCCCCGCACCTTGTGGTTAGGAGTTGTTTTTTAAGTTAGGGGTTTATTTCTCTTATTTTCTTTTGGAAAAAGGAAAAATGCATTATTTACTTATTTTAAAGTGGATAAATACAGCGATATACAGTGTAGGCATTTCCATAATGTGCGATTCTCATACGGGTTTCTGATTTCCCAAACAATCCAAAATGGGCCACAGGCCTCCGAAAAGAACCCTATATATAACTCTCCTCCCACTCCCAGTCCTCGATGACTGAGACTCGTACAGAAATTTGAAACCTGGTCAAAAGTTTTACTTGCTTTCAAAGGAAGACGCGAGTGGTGGTGAAGCAAAGGGAAGAAGACGGAGATGGCGAAATCTTCAGCTACGAAGCAAGCGGCGATTGTGTTCGGAGCCCTGGCGGTCGGATGGTTGGCCATAGAGCTCGCCTTCAAGCCCATCCTTGACAAGGCCCGATCCGCCATGAACAAGTCTGACCGGGCCCGCGATCCCGACGACGTCGTCGAGGGAGAGGAGACCGCCACCAAGACTGACGAGACCCCCAAGGATGCTTGAGGTAGTTCAATTGGGGATTTTGAGCTTGTGGGGTTTCAATTTTTAGTTTATGTTATGTTATTATTCATCAGTTTACTCTTAATTTGAACTCTGTGCTGTATTAAACCCTATCTATTATGGATTTCTGTGTTTTATTGAAACCTTTGGCATCGAACTATGCTTCTATGGATGAGAATTTATTTAGTTGAACTCCTGCCAAAACCCCAACAGAGTTCTATTTTTTCCCAGGAAATCCCTTCGATAATTTTCCAGGCTTTTGCCTCTGGGCTTGCTTGTGTATGTTGGGCTCTTATGACATTACATTAGCCGCCCATAACAATTGGGTTAGGAACAATGACCTGCCCAATATGTTTCAGTCCTTTTATATATATATCTATATTATATTAAATGACTTGACATTTGCCCAATCGTTACTTTAGGTTTCACATTAATGCCAATTTGATACTTTAAGTTTTATTTTAGCCAACTTGTCACTCTAGGTTTTTAAAATTCCATCAAATTTGTTACTCTAGGTTTTCAAAATTGACCAAATTGCTTTTTCAAATTTTCAAAATTAGCCTACCTTATATTTTCAAAATTAACCATTTGCTACTTTAGATTTTCAAAATTAACCAATGTTTGGATGAAGAAGTGAACAAATTAATATGACGAACATGTGGCAAAATTGGCTAATTTTGAAAACATAAAGTAACAAATTGACAGAAATAATACTTAGAGTAACAAATTGGCTGAAATAAAACATATGATAGCAAACTGACACCAAGGTAAAACCTAGTTAGCAAATTAGCTATTAAGTCTATATTTTTCTTTCTCAAAAAAAAAAGAAAAAGAAAGTCTATATTTTTGTAATTGTCAGTGACTTTTCATCCAAATATAAATAAATAATTAATAAAAACAATTATTATTTTCAAAAACTAGCTACCAACGTCTAGACGTTAACCACCCACAGGCTCGTTTGGCAAACCTGACTAGAATAGATTAGTATCCATGACTAACTTGGATTGAATTGGAAATAGATTGGATTGTAACATCTCAATCTTACTCGTTGTTTGGAGCAACAATATACAAGTTGGACTGAAGATTGGATATCTACAAAATTAAAGAAAAACAAGAAGCTCAACACTAATATAGATGGAAACAAACAATTCCAGATCAATATCGAATTCACCAATAATGAAAGAAGCCTATCAGCGAAGTCTTGAGAAACCCATCGGCGGCGGCGGCGACAAACATTGAATCCGCTGATCGGATTATGTTGAGGTGCGGAGGAGACGATTAGAGAAGTAGGTGGTTCGGAAGGTTGAAGACGAAGATGAAGGCATCCATGTTTGCCAATTAGTTGTGGTACTGGTATAGAATGATAGTTGCGCCATGGTTTAAGGGAAGAGGGGGAGAGAGCGCCATGGTTTGAGGGAGGGGCGGGGGCCAAGCGCATGGTTTTCATTCTCTAATATTTTATCGTGGTTGATTAGTGGGTGAATGAATAACTTATATCTTACCTCTCCAACAGGATTCGTTATCAAAGTCTACAAGATAAATATTTTCTAACAGCAAGGATACCAAACACACACACTGATCAATCAGATTGGGCATATCTTTTCATATTCTGTCCTTATATGAAGGAAAACAAAAGCGGTCATAGAGTGTGAGCAATTTTTAATCTTACTATAATTAAACAAGAAGTATTAAGAAGACCCTACTGTTCCAATCAGTCACTACAATTTTTTCAACATTTAAATTTATCAGTATTTGAGCGTTATTCAAAAATGTGTTCAAAATTAGGTATTTTATAAATTTTTATTTATGACGGAATCTAGACTATCAAATTTTTATCAAAATTGAAATCAATATCGTGAACGTGGTTGTACCTACCGAATGCAAAGCCACTATTTTCTAGGTACTAAACTAGAAATGCCTAGTTAATGTTTTGTATAAAGCTGAAGCCTGAAGGTATGGAACATTGGCATCGTGTCGTTATCAGATAGAGTCCAGATTTTTATCTTATGTAATATTACGACATGGAGCCTAGAGAGAGACGTCCATATATTTCTAGTGCTGGCGAGGTGTCATCTTCTCGGAAATATTAGTTTACAAAGTCCCATCATTTAGGTTATTTATAAAACCGTCACATCTTGTAGCTCTCACCGGTCACCTATAACCGGTGACCAACACGGCAATAGACTTTGGGACTTGTCGGAGTTGAATTGAGGTGGAGCTTGGGAGTGGTTGGTCATGGCTTCTTGCATAGAGGGTAGTATATGAACATGAATGATATTGAAGAAGCCAAACTACCATTGTACTTGTACAAAATGAGTTAAATGATCCATAGTGAGAGATGATTGATTGATTGATTGATTGACCGGTCCAAGTACTGTATTATTGCTTATAAATTGTGGAATCATAAACATATCACGTGACAGTCCACTCAAAATTCAAAAAATTTTAAGTGTGCTATGAAGTTATCCTTACTTATTAAAATGAAATACTCAAAACACTTTCTTGCATGTTCATTGATTAGATAGCCTTATCCGTAACGTAGTATGCTAGCCCTACGTAAGAATCTCTCTGAGAAGTATGGCTGAAAATTCTTTTCCATTGACCTAATCCATGTTAATGCTCTTAAATGCTCAATTATGATGGTTTTTCCCAATTCAACAGAACATATATGGTAACTTAATGAAAGCATTGGTGGAAGTGAATGTCATAATTACTTCACCAAGCAATGGCATTAACAAGATTTATGCTTAGAATAGAGCTTCACCAAGCAATGGTACTAACAAGAGTTATGCTTAGAATAGTGTTCATCTCTTTGAGGCATTGCATCACACAAATTGTGTCCGAATGTTATATTGTATAGCTTATATGCTTACGAATTTAATGTGTCATGTAAAGATTGCATTTTGCTCCCGATGCCATGAGACTCTTATTGTCCCGGTGCATGTGTGGTTTGTCTCAAAATGTTTAAGAGACATTTGAGAGAGTATCATATTTTCAAATTGATATGCGGTCTCTCTTAATCTTTAACCGCCAAAAAGACTAAAGAATGTTAAATAGATTTCAAGTTGTTTTACTCTTTAATCATAATTATTTCAATACTAATTACAAACTAGATTGCTTGGGACATTGTACTAGTCTCTTCTCAAATTTGCTCCCTCCTCCCCTGAAAATAAAAAGAAAAAAGGAAAAAAGGAAAAGAAGATCTTTTTTTGGGTAAGAACATGAAATTAAACATTTTTAAGGATAATGGAAACACTAGTTACAAGAGGATAGAGGTGGGTAGAAATGAAGGCATATGGCATGGGTTGGTCCAATAAATTCTAACAATGATGTGGCCAAACTTGTGTGGTTAAAACAAAATAGACTGGTCGCATTTGCAGAGAGTTTCGAGAGAGGGAGCCAAAGCTACAAAAATCCCATTACTTGTAATCGTTTCCCTCTTCCTTATAAATAATTTGTTTTCTTTAAGGTTCCTCTTTCTTCCTCTTCATTGGAAACTACAAAAAGTCAAAAGGCTGCCGACCTCTTGTGTTTTGGTTGCAGCATCATTGTTCCTGTTCATGGGAGTTGTTCATGAATAATCTATGAGGTTGGTAAAACCAAACCCAGTTCCTCTTTTTCCAGTTTCTTGGTTCTGATTGTGCAAAAGTTTCATTTCTTGTTTGTGTGATGAAAAAAAAGATTTTGTTTTGGTGGGTTAGTATTGATTTGGGTGGATTGTGTTTCATTCATTGATCAAGGCATCCCTTTGGAAGCATTTAGATTGGAACCTTTTTCTTTTGAAGTCACAAAAGAAAGGGAGTTGCCCATGATATGTTTCATTTTGTTCTGCAAAATTTTGGTACTCTTGAGTTGCCTTTTTTGGTTCCTTCCCTGCCCACCTCTTAATTGTTTGGTCTTTACTGCGTGTATTGATTTCTGTCTTTATCATTTTTGAATTGAATTTTACAATCAATTACGTGTCTCATTTGCCAAGGAGAGAATCCAATATGTGATGTATAGTCATTCATGTTGGAGTACTATTCTGTTAGATTTATCTTCTCCTTTTACTAAGTCATTATCTCTTATTGCTCATAGAATGAAAACTTGGTTTTGTATATTTTGGTTTCAGAGGTATCAATGCCTTTGAATTCATATGAAGCCTGCATTGTGTAGAACAATATAAGTCAGATAGGACCTTGGTATCTACTTTTATTCTGGATTGTGGATATGTAAAAAGAATAGAAGAAGAAAGAGGTCCTCTCACTATGCCTTCTTTCCAAAACCGTAGTAGCTGATTGAATTAGTTGAGTTGGTGATTGCTAACTCTCATATTTAGAGAGTGATTATCTCTGGTTTAGGTTTTTTACTCATCCTGTTTGGTAGTAATTGCCATCTTTTCTAACTACACACACACACACACACACACACACACACACTCAAGTTGGGTAGTCGGGATATGCATACAAGCATCATACTCTTTTCAATCAATGCAATAAGTATATTTGATTGTTCATTCCTCAATTCTTGATTTGAAACGTTTCATGTTTTTACACTTACATTAAACAGAAGCAAGTTCAAGATCCCTCAATCTGCAAGTCCTCCTTGTTCAATTTTTAAGGAACCACTTGCAACTCAGCAGCTTTTATAGTAATTTGACTGATTTCTAATAGTTCTATATAAAACCCAAAACTGTCTTTTGCATATAGTGGTCTCCCTTGTACTGTTTCCTTAATTGTTCCATTGATGATTTAAGTGGTCTTTGGGGATAACAATAATGTTCTAACCTCTTTCTTGTACTATTTCCTTTATTGGTTTCAAACTTTTAATGTGGATCCAAGTGGTATTTGTTCTTACTCTTCTGTATAGTTCTCTTTTACACATTCCTCCACAAAATGCGATAATTGCCATTTCACTTTTCTTTTCCTTCCTTTTGCTTTCTACCATTTTTAAATCTTTGTGTTCAGTTTTGTGAAAGATCAATGTTTAAGATTATGTTTTATAGGGACTGTATTATGTAAATGTTGGTTATAATGTTTCTGCTTAAAATGATTGTCATTTAAACACTCCACAATAATGTGATAATTGTCATTCACTTTCTTGTCCTTTTTTCTTTCTACTCTTTTTAAACCTTGTTCATATAATGTTTAGGATTATGTTTTATAGGGACTGTACTATCTTTGGGAGGAATATAAATGTTGGTTATAATGTTTCTGCTTAAAATGATTTTCAAGCTTGAAGCTTTGAGTGGAATCATGAAATTGTGGGTGCATTTACTGCATTGTCCTGCCAGACTAAGTTACCATTATGAACACCTTTCCTCTTTCTTGTACTGTTTCTGTCATTGGTTTGGATAATGAGTTAAGTGGTCTCTTGGTGTAAGTAATAATGTGATAATGGCATTTCACTGACTCTTTTTTTTTTTTTTTTTGAAGTCCTTGTTTGGTTTTGTTTAGAGATAAATGGTTAGGAACTTAGAATTAGGTTTTATTGGTTTCAAAGTATCTTTGAAAGGAATGCAATTCTTGGTTATCTTAAAGGGATTTTCAAGCTTGAAGCTTTGATTTGACTAATGAATATTTGGGAGTAACTACTGTTCTCTCCTTCATAGTCTTTCTATATTTGTTCTTTGTCCAATCACTTCAAATTACTGACAAACATTTGTCCAAAAATAAAAATAAAAAAATTACGTGAAACTTGGTTATGCATATAAACTTTGTAATAGTTAGTTCCCATGCTGATAGTGGATCAACTATAGTTACTCTACATAAAGCACATAATCAAGTAGTTGACGTTGAAATACTATTCTAGAATGAATAAGAAAATGGTCGTATGATTTGAAGGCACTTGTTTGTGTAACTTGTTTTAAAATTGTGTCATTTCATATCATGAAAATTATTTGTGAATAGTTGGAGTGCTATAGTTGGATTTATCATATGGCTTTGTATCTCAGATAATCAGAGATCGACTACAATGTCAATTGCACCAGTTGAGAACATGGCATCTTTGAACACAGACCTTTTCTATGATATATTGAGACGTCTCGATGGACCAACTTTAGCTACTGCAGCATGTACATGTGCAGCATTCTGTTCCATCTCAAAAGAAGAGAGGTTATGGGAAGATGTGTGCTCTTCTATGTGGCCTTCGACTAATAGGGAAGATGTCAAGAGTTTAATATCGTCCATTGGTGGGTTCAGAAAGTTCTATGCTGATTGTTTTCCCCTTATTGTAAACAAGGAAGTTACTGACTACCAATGGAATGACTACCTTGAGTACCCGGAAGAATGGACCGAAGCTGAATATTACGGTGACATGGATGAGTTCGAAAGTATATCACCATCAGATTTTGTTTCAATTGTGGACATCCGGTACAAGGAAAAACTAATTTGCTCAAAAGTTCTTTGGGGGATTCCAAATGCAAACGGCTTCAATGGTTGGTTTTACAACTGCCCATTTCGAATTGATCTTCTTACTTATGCAGCTAGAGATGACGATGATGACGGGGAAGCTTTCCTTTCTGTTGCTAACGGCCTGCCACCAATCACATCTATGGAGACAGAAAGGAAAGATGGGAAGTTATGGCGGGGGCTTCGTGATGGCCTCCGGCTTAGTTGGATTGTCGTAAATAGAAAAATGAAGCAAGCTGCTAATCTTGCTAGCTGGTGCCCTATTGGTGGTCAAAGGCATTGGCCAACAGACAAGGACTTTGTGATTCGCTTCGGATCCATTCTTCCTGCCAGAGACATCCTTCCTTGTCAAGTAGTGGAATGCATCCTCAGCATGAAGTTCCGAGTGATTTGTACCGAGGGAGAAGGCGCTGAAACAACCCTCAAGTTAACAGAATTGAGCATGCAGTTAGAAGACATGGAAGGGTCCCATGTCAACGGAAGAAACAGTTTGCTGATTCTCAAGGAAGCGCTGAGCTGCCGCCGCAGCAAAAACTATAGTGAAGTTCTTGAGTCGTGCAATTTGTACTCGAAAGTGCAGAACGAGCTCAAAGAGGAGAAGATGAGAAGCGAAAGCAGGTTGGATAGACTTTGTATCTTGAGTGGCATTGCTGCATTTATATCCTTCTGTTACTATGTGTTGTGAAGAGATTACTGGTTTTTGTTCGCAACACTTAACTGAAACAGCTCTGACAAACATTCCACGTTTGTACTCTTCTGATGTAAAATTCAAATCTTGCTTCACTTAATCAAAAGGTTTTGCCTGCGTTTATTCTTAAAATTGTTTCAACAGCAGAATCTGCTACATTGCAATCTGCAAAACCTGTCTGTTGGGACATGGCAACCAACATTGCTCTCGAGTTCTTGACTATATTGCAGAAGCAAGTTCAAAACTTTGGCCTTCATGTCTTCTGTGCAAATTGTTTGTTTTCTTTAGCTGGAGAACATGTAAATAACAGAACAAAATCTCGATTACAACCTGATCCGAATAGATCAAAGCTAAAAAATCAAGAAAGCCAAATGATGTCGAAATCATGTGCACAGAATGCAAAATGTTTCGGTCTGCAACTCATTTTGTTGTCTATTTCCCCATTACAAATGGACTGGAAACTGGGAGGGGAGTGCTGCATTATGAAACTGAAAATGGGGAATCTCTGACTAGTAATTCGTATTATTATTACCCACAAAAGATTAATAATTGAGATTTGACACACGTGTGGTACCACCGGAATTTAGCTGTCATGTACTGGTTTCATTGTTAATATTAATTTCTTATCTTCAATTATTTATCCTATTTCTGTTTTCAGAAAGGAATATATGCAAGGCACCGATATTCTCAACTGGATAATTAATTGATTTGACCCTAAATTTCGGGAAGATTGTGGCTTGGGGGAATGGGTTGGGGATTCAATTTTGCAATTAAGAACTGGGGTCTATATATATATATATATATATATATATATATCCATCATTTCCTGGTTGTTAACATTAAGGGATGGTGACCTCTTCCCATTTTCTTTCTTATCATCTATTTTGATGATCTTAATCATTGATATTTATAATTAATGTTTTTATTAATAATCTAAAGATATATTTAATATAATCTAACCATCCATTATGTCGGTGCAAGTGCACATCAGTGTACCGAATCCTCATTCTTTGTTAATATTAACTTTTTATTTTTTTATTTTTAAATTTGTCATATGTTCTAAATTTCTCATTCTAGCATTTGTGGTGTGAAAGAAGTCTTCTATAATTAATTGGATGTACTCGTTTAAAATGGTTAAATCTTTCATTATTTTAGTGTTCTTTCATACTGTCATATTTGATTGAGAAAGACCGGTCATATAAGTTTTAACATTTAAGGTGACAATAAGTAAATGGATGGCACGTCCTTTCATGTCCAATAAGTGGTTTTCAAGACCAAATTCTATTCCCTTTATTTTTTCATTTTGGTTTTCCTCTTTATCAATGGACTTGCAAATAAAATTTGTCATATGTTTCTAAATTTCTCATTCTAGCGTTTGTGGCATGAAAGAAGTTTTCTATAATTAATTGGATGTACTCGTTTAAAATGGTTAAATCTTTTATTATTTTAGTGTCCTTTCATACTTTCATACTTGATTGAGAAAGACCGGTCGTATAAGTTTTAACATTTGAGGTGACAATAAGTAAATGGACGACATATCCTTTCATTTCCAATAAGTGGTTTTCAAGACCAAATTCTATTCCCTTGATTTTTTTTCATTTTGGTTTTCCTCTTTATCAATGGACTTGCAAATACACAAAAAATTGCTTCAAACCGAAAAAAAAAAAAACAATTACATAAAAGTTGAAGGGATTTGAAAAATGGTGGGGCTATTTCTACCATACTAAATGCTTTGTTCACCATGCAATTAAATATTTATCTTGAAACATCTAATTTTACCCTCAAATAATTTAGATAAAAAAAAAGATATCACCATCAAAAATGTGAAACTGGAAAAGGAAAAAAAATTAATAATAAGCACACCATCATGCTGCAATCCCATGCCTTCTAGTTTCTTTTTACTTTTTGATTTTTTTCGCTCTACTCTATCTTCTCCATTCATTAGTTACTGTGACGTAGAATCACATGAAGTAGAAGAAAATAATACAACCAACAATTATTTTCACTTGTTGCTATAACATGAAAATTTCGTCTAACTAATTATTTGGTAGGCTAGCGATGAAGAAGCTGAGATGATAATTTTTTTTTTTGCTTTGGTACAGAAAGCTGAGACAATAAAATGAATGTCTGTTGAGTAAAGTTTTATTTATAGATAAAAATTGATTTCTCATTTTCATTGTTTTTCTGTTAATAATTGTAGTTAAGGACAATTTTAAAATTTTAAATATTGACTTTGGTTATAGGGTGAATAAAATATTTAGTATGGTGGAAATAGCTGTACCCTTTGAAAATTGACATGAGTAGATAGAGTAAGTCATGGTGATGTAGAATTTTAGAAGCTTACATAAACATAAAAGTATTTTCTTTGTTTACCTATTCTAATTTTAGGTCCAACATTATATTAGTCTATGTTATTTGAATTTCATTAACAACACCAATTCAATTCTAATTTTAATTAGCTGTGCCGAATTCTCCAAGCTTTTTCCAAAATTTCCGACAAGTGATCCATAAAGTTAAGTTCCGGTAGTACCACTTGTGAACATTTTACCTCCACTCAGCATCCATCCCCAAAAAACTGCGTAACTCTAAAATTCTTATCCATTGCGCTCCTCATTACCGTAGACCTTGTAAATGAACCCATATTATCTTTCTCTACCTCCTTAAAATTTCAACATCTAGGTGACCCCAGATTACTCATTACATCCCTCATTACAACTATGCTTCCAAATTATCTCTTTCAATTATTTCATCAACTTCATAAACTTTAGAAATTAACTACAACAAACCATCAATAACTGTCCATAACTCCTTTCAAAAAAAAAAAAAATATCATAAATATATTTTTGTACCAAAAATTTCTCAAACTTTTATAAATTAGAGTGGTCACTTTGCCTGATTTCAATTTTGAATATAATAAACTAAAATTAGATTCATATATTTTAAGTTCATCCATGTTAAATTCAAAGGAGGTGGCCATAAAATTAATGACCACTGAATGAACACCCTTGATAAAAATCAAACTTTACACTAAAAAAAAAAAAAATCCACATGTGCTGTCATTTGAGGAAGAAACAAGAGGGCAAAAACAACCAAATGGTAAAATCACCCTTTTTTAGGCCTTAAACGCACGTTCACACGACCACATCCATCACTAACTCGAGAAGCTAATTGCGGTTTTAGCATCAAGATCTGTCTTCATGATTTTCTTGAGGTTTTGTGGGAGTTAAATTAAAAATTACGTTACATTAACCGACACAGTACACACCAACAAAGTGTGAGCAATTTAAGCCTAAAACAAACGCATCAATGTCTTTAGTGCTTCCAACTCTCACTTGTCGTCAAACCCATTTCGCTCCTGTCAAATTAAGACACCTTTCTCTTTCCATCTCCTTCTTCTAACCTCAATCAAACACCACCACCGCTTTCAATGCTTGACATGATTTACAGACTGAAACTAATAATAACTCTGATGCTGATCTTGGAACAAGAAAAACCAAACCCAGTTACAAAAGATGCCTTCTTAGGCCTTTTCACCATTAATACTCTAACCTTCCCTCTCTTTTGAGACCCACTTCCCTCTCCAAGTCTAAAACTCCCATCTTTTTAAACACCCCCTTTTGCCTTTGGACCATTTCTCTCTCAAGCACGCCCCTTTGAAGAATTATTAAGCTTCCATTATATAACCAAAGTGGGTTTTACTAGTTCCACAGAGCACAAACAATGACCCACTTGGAGTTCTTCAAGAAAATCAAGCGCTTCAATCCTCTAGAGCCTTCTCTGGGCATTCTTGGCTTCTTCTTGGTCACTGTTTTACTCATTGGGTGCTTCTCCTACTTGGATTACCGTACAGTTGTCCATGGGATTCGCTCTCATCTTTTGCATGGTTCATCTCCTAGAGGGAAAGCACGGTCAGGATTTCTTGATCAGGGGAATGAAGGGTGTGATGTGTTTGATGGGAATTGGGTTTGGGATGAGAGCTACCCTCTGTATCAGTCCCAGAATTGCTCATTTTTAGATGGAGGGTTTAGGTGTACTGAGAATGGGAGGCCTGATAGCTTCTATACCAAGTGGCGTTGGCAACCCAAAGATTGCAACTTGCCCAGGTTTTTGTACCATAATCTCTCTTTAGTTTGTGGTTTTACTTTTTTAAGTTGCCCAGAATTTCATTCCTTGAAGTTTTGAATATCATATCTCTGTTGGTTTGGTTTTGTTTGGATGAAAGGTTTTAGTGGTAATGATAGAGTAATAGGCAGGAGTTAAATTTGTGTTTTGGATTTTTGATATAATGGTCATGTTTATGTCTATAAAGTTTGCATCTTTATGGAAGTAGATTCTTTTTCCCTGTTAAGTTTGGCCTGATTTCCTGGATTCTGTTTCTCGTTTCATGTTGGCTTTTTTCTTTATTGCTGTCATTGTCATTTTCTGTTCCAACAAATTTGAATTATGGACATTGTACAAGTTGATTGATATGTCTCCTTTGTTGATTAGCTGCACCCGTGAACCTTTTGGGTTTGGTATATCCTGATGATCACTAATTTGAACTGTTCAAGTAGTGAAGCTTTTTGTTTGGTTTCTGTTTTTGAGTGTGTTCATTTTTTTTCTTCTCCTTTGTGGGGGTGCCAGCCTGTGTTTTCACCTGCCGTGTGTTGAAAACAATCTTTGTTTCGTACTATATTCTTTGAAATTGGAGGTTTGGTTTTTCATTCTCTGTTTATAATTGATTATCATTTGCTTGTTTTCAGTCCAAAAAGATGGAAGCCACTTATATTATTATATATAGTTTACTTGGTTAACATTGTGATCAAGTTTGTGTACCTATAGGTCTAGCTTCAATTATACTGCAGTAATGGTTTACAACTATGATCAACCTCGTGTCTCCTTCTAGCTTAGGGGCATTAGTTATTGAAGTACTTTAAGTTCTGTTCTAACATGATAGTTTGGTCTTTTGGGTTTCACTCTTCTCTTGAGAACAGATTTGATGCAGGGATGATGTTGGAAAAGCTTCGAAATCGACGTCTTGTATTTGCTGGCGACTCGATTGGAAGGAACCAGTGGGAGTCTCTTCTCTGCATGCTCTCTTCTGTAATTCCTAACAAGACTTCAATCTATGAGGTGAATGGGAGGCCAATCACCAAGCACTCAGGGTTTTTGGTCTTTAAGTTTGAGGACTTCAACTGCACAGTGGAATACTACAGGTCACCTTTTCTAGTCTTTCAGGGCCATCCCCCGGCTGGAGCCCCTGAGGAGGTGAAGTTGACTTTAAAAGTGGATAAAATGGACTGGATTTCCAGCCACTGGAGGGATGCAGATGTGCTGGTTTTGAATGCTGGGCACTGGTGGAATTATGGGAAGACCATAAGAGAGTAAGTTATATCTATGTTCTGATTACTTTCTAGATCTTTTTGCTATTTTCATTACATTTCTTAATGATACATATGCGAGGTCTCCACTTAAAGTCAAACAGAAGGATATTTAGCAATGAATATTGTACTTTAGAATTATTTCAATTAAATGGTTGAGTAAGGACCTAAGTTTTCATGTGGAGAGAAATATATGCCTTTAATGAATAGGATGTTTGATCTTTTGAAGTGCATTATTTGTTAGGGGCTGCTACTTTCAAGAAGGGGAGGAGATAAAGATGAATATGACTGTTAAAACTGCATACCAGAGATCAATGGAAACTTTGATTGATTGGATTGATAGTGAAGTCAACATGAGCAAGACTTATGTACTTTTTCGAACTTATGCTCCTGTGCATTTCAGGTTTGCTCTATCATTTAAGCTGCATAGTCTCATTGTTAGATTATTATTTGCTTCTTTGTCACGCCAAATTTCAGTTTGAATTGTTCTTCAGGTGTTATTGTGTTTTCTATAAGCTTCAGGCTTTAGCACATATGGCATTACCATTGACATTTTTCCTTTGCTTATTATTAGCAATAGCACAGTATACATACTGAGCACTAATAAATAGGCTGTTTATGTATCAGTGGTGGTGATTGGAATGCTGGCGGTGGTTGTCACTTGGAAACTCTACCTGGATTAGGCCCATTGCCTGTTTTATCCGACAGTGTTTACAAGACTATCTTTGATGTGTTATCTGACCGGTCAAATGAGTCGCATGTAAGAAAATTTGATTTTCTGAATGTAACAAACATGTCTCTATGGAGAAAAGATGGCCACGCGTCTCTGTACTATCTAGGGCCTACTGGACCAGCCTCTATCAACCATCAAGACTGCAGCCACTGGTGCCTACCTGGTGTCCCTGATGCATGGAACGAACTTCTTTATGCCCTTTTCCTAAAACAGGAATCCATTCGCTCAGGAAATTCAACCAAATCTTCTCAGCTTCCATTGTGAATGGTATTAAAACTTCCTCAGTTGACCAGCATAATGATCATAAAAGGACTTCACTGCAAAGAAGGATCAAAAGAGTGGAACATTTTGTTCTGCTTTACACTAACCGGCGAAGTTCTGGCGTACAAAGCTGAGAGTTAGGTTTCGCTTGAGCACTAGCTGGAGTTTGCTTAACACACGGAAAGTTAGAATGACAGATTGCGTTCGAATGATGATGACACTTGGCTAGGCTAATGGGTGAAGCAGAGATGCATGTATTAATTGGGGACAATCCAAACCTCTCCTTGAAGGCTTTATACGGTAACTATAGCAAATTTATTGTTACCAGACTCGAAGTTGATTTATGGAGCTTGTCATACTTTTGTAGGGATGTGAAGTATTGATGAGGCAAGTTTGATAGCACTTGCATACACCTGGTTTTGGTTTTCTCACATGATGTAATTACACAAAAGAAAAGGAATGAAAAGATCTATTTTCCATATAACAGCTTGAATTGTATTACCTAGATGTACTCTCAGTTTAGTGACTGGATGGAAATGGCTGAAGTTATACAGACGAGCCAAAGAATGCAATTTTACTGTGAGACTAGTGTCAAAATGAGCCATACATTATATATCCCATATTTCTTTTTATGTTCATATGTTGTTTTCTGAGGCAGCATCAAATTCTTGGTTATTGAACAGTTCCAATTCAGGACTGGGAAATGGAAACTCGGATTGAGATGTGTGAAGTACATGGATGTTATAAATTCATTAAATTGAAACAAGGATTTGATTTCCTTCGTAGCAGCAAAGCAGAAATATCCTGCCTTTTCTTCTTTTCAAACCAACTTTTCTCTCTCTCATTACTGATTTCCTCATGGAATAGATGACCAATCAGACAACACAGGAAAGAAAGTATTCAAATATGAAATCTCCAATTTTCAAACTAGGATCTATTAGTACATTGTAATTGGACAACGCATTAAGCACTCACTAGCTAGTGGAAATCAAACTCAATAGTGAATAGCAGTCTAATCTTTCGGGACTTTGACTCTTCCATCGTCCGGTGATTTACTCGGTGAATGGGTATTGCTCATACCTGATTGAACAATCACCAAAAACAGCACGACCCCCTGTATTGCTCTGACAAGTACCTAACATGTCGGTTTTCGCATTACCGAGACAAGTAGTGCAGTCGGAGCTTGTCACGTTCGGGTTGCAAGAAGCATGGCCGTAAGCAAAAGCATTAGGGTATGGAGATATGTCATAGTAATCATAGTTCTTGTGTGCTGCTGTTGCAGTCTCCAGTTCCTGAAGAACATATGCAAGGCTTATAGCAAATGGATCACCAGAAGTATACACACCTTGGTTGCAGAGAACACTTGTTATATTCGTATCCGGAACGCCTCTGATCACAGTGCAGAACCCTAAGAACGAGATTATAGTTGCTGCAACTTTGAGATGAAGAAGAAGGACACCCATTTTCTCTGTTTCTCTGTTCAGAATTGGAGGTTCGGACTTTTATCACTACAATCATGTGTTTCCCCGTCAACATATCACTAAAATTGTGATGATTTTTGTCTTATTCGTTTGGTATTATCTTAGGACGGTCCTATACCTTTCGGGTGTTTTGATTCTCTACAGCAAACTTATCCCTAAATCCATGAAAATGACCTGAAGCCTATTTTTATCAATTACTGTGTGCGAGGGCATGTTGGAGCTGTGACCTTGGTTTAAAATATTTGAACATACGATATAATTTCTTTTTTAAGGACTGATATTTTCTTTTCTTAACAAATGCTCTTCATTATGGTTGATATATTGTTGATATCCTTAATTTTGAGTATGACCGATAAATAGATCGCCAGCAGAGGCTCTTATATTAAGATAAAAAAAAAAATTAAATGTTGTAAATATTATTATCTATGTAGATGTCCACATAAATACTCATTAGTTATGTACTTTGATGTAAATCCTACTTCTATATAAAGGAGGCTAATGAGATTGAATGAGAACATTTTTACTTCCTCCTAACTATTTTTTCTCTATCTTCTCCCTATTTTATAAGACGTTATCAGCATGCTTTGCTATGTTTTCTTTTCATTTAACTCTATGATGATCCATGAGGTCTATGGTGTAATTCTATTGCTTTGACCAATAACTTCGATCTATGAGTTTTCCTTTTTTCTTTTCTTTGCTCAATTCATGGTCTATTATTTCAATTTTTTTTTTTTAATTTTTTTTATGGTATGTCCATATGTATATCAACAACTATGCATCAAGGTTTTGTGATTGAAGAACCAATCCATTGCACAAACGACCACTACCTATGGTACCCAAGCATTGGTGCACTGTGAAAATCAACATATCTTTTCTGATTAGATGTTCATATATTTATGATCAATTGATTCGATTTGCTTATCCGATTCAAGGGCTCTGAATGGCAATTCAAAGAGATCGAAACCTGAAGTTTCCTGATTTGATTATCTCATGTTCCTAAGATCTTATACAATTATGGAGGCCAAAAGATCTTCAAAGTTATACAATTGAAAACCACATGTTTCTTAATCCCTAATTGTATGAGAGCCTGAAGTTTCCTCAACTTTTCTGATATTGGGATTCCCTCCTCTGTATGATAATGTGGTTTTGAATTTCAATATTGGCAACAAAAGTAGCTATACATTTAGCTTGAGGTTCTACATATGCTACCCTCGTGCTGTTAGAAGAGAGAGAAAAGATATCATATTTTGTAAAGTTAACCAGACCAGAAGTTCTGTATATTATTCATTTATGGAACCAGAAGTTTCCATTGTTAAAATATTTATTTATTTTTTCTTCACCACAATATTTATATTTTATTGTATATCTTTATTATAGTACATATTTTTTATGTTATTCATATGGGCCAGCAGCTCTATATCTCGAACATATAATTTTGAATGTAATATTTTTGAACCAGAAGTTCAAAATATCATATAATAGAACCTGAAGTTCTAAAAGTAAAAACTCAAACAGAACCTTTTGAGCACAAAATAAAAATTGGTTACAAAGTGAACTAGAAATTTCTTCAGTTACTTGGAACCTGAAGTTTTGAGTTATTTGAACCCGAAGTTCAGAATACAAAATCTTAGAACCTGTAGTTCTAATAATAAAAATTCAAGCATCAAGCTTCAATTACACATGATTTAATCATAATTTATTTGTAATTAAAAGAGATCGGAACCTGTAGTTCCTTGATCCTTAATTACATGAGGACCGGAAATTCCTCAATGATCATACTCACTAGATGACCATCTAAAATCCCTCATTTATAATTTATGGTCATGAAGATAATATAACAATCATCTCAGATCTTAATATCTGATTGATGGCTCCAGAAGAGCACATATATTGTCTTTTTGCATATGTGCCTCCAATATTACCAAAGTTGTATAACCTCTTCCTCTCATGTATCTCATTGTATAGTAAGGAAGCCGATTGACATGGCTATACCATGAAATACCACCAGAAGCGGATCATGGCAAGAGGGAAATCAGGAATCGATGTAAATACTGCCCTAACATCCACATATGTGAGAAAATTAAAAATTGGGCGTGTGTCGCCTATGGTACACTATATGGTGGATCTTTATCAAACCATTTTCAAAATGACACTAGTCAAATTAAATTTCATTGACTAATAAGAACATTGAGATTGTCACACATCCCTGATGTCTTTTGCTTACAATAAGTGAAGTTGAAAGCACTATTGTGTTATTCCTCAGATTTATTTTAACCTCTTAAGTTCCCATTAAAACTAATTGTTTCTTAATCCATTATCTAGGAACCTAATGTTCCCTAAGAGGTTGTTATAAATTGAAAAAAAATTGAAACTTCAAGTTTCTTGGATCTCTAATTATATGAGGGCCTAAAGTCCCTCCTCTTCATGACTACACATTTATATGTGACATCGAACTTGAGGTTCTCCACATGATAAAGTTACTTTTTGTTATGGATTGTAGTCTTTACCTCGAAATTTTAAGTAAATCATTTTGGCAGCAGTTCAAAATGAATTTGGTTTATTGCAATTGTCAATATTCCACAATTGATGTTTATTAAAGCTAAGGTAACACTCATACCAAAAGTTATAGATCTTGATCTATGGCTCCAAATGAGTTACTATCATGTTACCAAATTTGAAATATTGACGCATTAAGTACTTCAATATGGTTGGAGAAGACTTTTTCGCTATCTATATATACTGTGTCAAATTATACAGTAAATTTAGGCATATAATGTCATGAACCAGAAGTTCATTGAACCATATATGCTATTTTGGCTTGACCGGTTGCGTCATCTTTGTCGATCATGTTGCATGGAATCACTTACAAGTTTTGATGACTACAAACCTTACTCAAAAGCAAAATTGTTTATTTACCACATATTTGCTAGTTGTCACTTTAATGAGACAATTCTCTTACCATAAGGGGGAGAAAGATTGTTCTTGAAGAACGACATGAATTGTTGTGAAATATTTATTCACCGTCTCATTTTGATTTTGATAAATATCTAAGCTTGTGATTTGATAAAAGATAGTGACAAAATTATATGCTAAATGCAAAGGCATCTACTTGGGTTAAATTCCTTGAGACCAACCATATTAATACAAACAATGTAGACTCTATTTAATTTGTGTGCTGCAAGTGTATCCAAATGACATAGTTCTCCTGAAGAGAATGTCAATATACAATATCACAGCTCCTAATATGGCTACACACACAAAGAGTGTAAGTACGCCATTAGGAAATGATATCTTGGTGATACAATAATAAATCAATATGGTTGATGCTAGTGAACAAAACATTTTTTGACCTAAAACTTGGTTTGGGTTCGCCACCAGCCAATGAACATCTTCACTCTAAAGAAAGTGATAGATTTCGAACGCATCCTTTGAGCATGGTCATAATAAGACAGTCTTCCCACTGTTAGAGGGAGAAAAGACTATTTTCATTTGAATAACAACGTGAATTTGTGTGGATTGTATCCATCAGGTCTAAAGTTTTAAGCTCCCAAAACAAGGAAGATTATACAAGCCCTATAATGCTGCTACGCCCCGTATCCTATTTACGCTTATACTGTGTATAAATGAATTACTAGACGTTTTACCGTCCTCGGTTTCAATTGACTTTTTATGAGTTAACAATTTGAGAAAATTTTCTTCAAGAAAGTTGTAGGGGACGTTAAACCGAGTCCGTGGACATGTGATACACTTAAATCAGAGTTCTTATGTGAAAGTTATGGCTTAAAATGTGAAAGTTACTGTGGTACGTTTCCGGCCATTTCCGGAAACCTACCCCGATTTTCTCTCTCTTTCTCTCCTCCCTTGCGTCGGTCTTTCTCTTTCTCCCCTTCATTTTGCCGCCGTTCGGCCACCATCCGGCGAGCTGCCGACCTGCACAGGCTCGTCTGTTCCTCTTCTACACGATTGTGGTCGTGGGTCATCGTGATTTGGCCAGAGGAGAATGAATCGAGGCTTAGAAGTTTACTATAGCAGATCATCCTTTTCACCGATTTCTTCCAATATCAACCTTGGTCGAAAGCTCATTCCTTGATGATGAATCCCTCCAAGTTTCATGTGAAGACCCAGATTTTCATACAATAAATTTATGTAATTCAATAATTGTCATATTAATTGAATTGTGATATTTGGGATTATTTGGATTGTCGTGGGTTGAGAAAATTGGTTCCGAATGATTTTATTTTCAAAAACGAACGTTATTTTTATACGTTCAAAATTTGGAAAAACTTCCTTCATGAAAGTTGTAGAGCTCGTCGATACGAGTCCGTGCATATGTGGAACGTATTATTCGGAGTTCGTATAAATAAGTTATGAATATTTGAAAATCGAAATTTTTCTATAAATAGTGGAAAAATCTGAGTTTATTGTGAAGGACGAAAAAATCCCATTTTTGCACATCAGTCCCCCGTCTCTCTCTCGGCCTGGTCACTGTGCCTTCCGACCCGGCGACCCGACCCGACTGGAAGTCGGTCCTCCCAGCCGCGCCACCGCCGGACCCGGCCCTGTCCCGCTTCGCCGCCTCACGCCTGGTCGATCTCCGCCATCGCCACACCCCGCCGCTGCCCCTAGACATGGATCAAAGCTCCCATCCGAAGTGCAAACCCGACCCGGCCGGAAAACCTTTTTTCCGGCGGTGCACGGGCCGATCGTCCCCATTTTCGTGACGTGCTCTTCCTTCTGATCATCCCCATATATAGCTTGCATCACGATTTTGAGTATAGAGTGGTAGATCAAGAGTTGAAGATTTCGACGTCCCTGATTCGATCTGGAGACTGATCAGAGGGCCGAGATTAATCCAACTTCAAAGCCCGATCTAGGACGATCCAGACCTCATCTCCGAAAAAGTCAGGTATTAAAGTTGTTCAAAATTTCATTTTGAAGAAGTTTGTAGTTGACGACTTTTGCATCGGAGGTGGTTGACCGGCGTTGACCGCCGCGTTGACCACCGTCTGACCGCCGCGTGTGGCGGCTCGTCGGACCGAATTTTGAGTTTTTATTATCTGGACGATGATCTATGCATCCATACGAGCGTTTTGAGATATAACTTGGTCATGTTAGAAAAAGTTGATAAATAGTCAATTTCTGTTTTAACGTTACTATTTACGGTTTTACAATTTACCTTCGGTTTGAGATTTACGAAGATCAGACCATCGGTTTTATTTCAAATTTTAATATGATGTTCATATGACTGTCCCGATGACTTTGTGTGGTCACGGGCGAAGATCCGACTTTTGGATCTTCGTATAATTATAAAATAGTGATTCGGGAGGCGATTAACGAAGATCCGTCCATCGGATTTTCGTATAATTTTGATAGGATGTTTCCATGGGCAATCCGTGAGGATCTAACCGTTGGATTATCTTTATTTTAGAATCCGACCGTTGGATTATCTTTATTTTAGAAATCCGACCGTTGGATCGTCAATTAGGTTTATTTCATGCTTCGTTGCTAAGTAAAGACCGTACTTGATTAGGTACTTGACGGCTTGAGTTGACGAGCATTGGATTATTGTGAGTTATATATATATATTGAAGACGCAGCAGGAGTTCGAGGTGAGTAAAACTCACGTGGTTCATATTACGAACCGAGCATTTTAATTTATTTATTTTTGGTAATTGTGTGAAAAATATTTACGGATTAAATATTTGTTTTAAAATTTCATGGACTTGAATCACCACGGTCCATAGGTAAGTAAAATGAATTTTAATTATACAAATGAATTTCATAATTTTCTTGTGTGAACTATAGATGGTATTAGTGGTCATTCCTGAGTGGATGATTACGTATATATATATTTACGTGAAAAATATATATTGATGAGTGGATTGTTTGATTGATGATATGACTGAGTTGATTATATTACAATTGTGTAATTCCATAATAATATGATGTATCTTGGTTGGGTTGATTTCAGTATGTGATATTATATATTGGGTTCATTTATGGGTTTAGGGTCAATGTAATGACCGGTGTGGGTAATCGGACGCTCTAATCCTAGTGTGGATGATGGGATACGATTGGTTGAGTATGTGGAATTATTGGACGTTCTAAATATGTATATAGGTATACATATTGATGAAATACAATGATTGATAAATATGTCGGATGCCATAACCTAGGCCAGGTGACGGGCTACGATTCAGTTAGAGCTCTAGTCTGTCAAGTACCGTATTTTTATAAATACGATGAAGAGAGTTGTGGGGAAAATAGTGAGTGGGGTTGTCTTGTTATATTGAATTGGTGTTGATTGAGATTGTTATTATTTGTATATGTGGAAATAATTGAGTGTTGCTGTGTGTGAGAATAAATGAGAATAAATTAGGTAACAATTCATTCTTTTACTCATACAAGCTTTCATAAGCTTACCGGGTTTTGTGTTGTTGCAATCCCGGTACACTATTCAATGGTGTAGCGGATATTCCTGCAGGTCAGGATAACCAGGGAGGTGACCGAGCTGCTTAGGTGTTATAGCAGTTTTGTTATTTATTTAGTTGTGAGGTGTGTGTATGCTCATTTAGAGCTTTACATTATATTTTGGATTGTGTTGTAATAATTAACCGAGACTAAATTCGGTTTGATTTTATTCGTGTGGTGAGTATGTTAAGAAAAGAAAAATTTTCAGGATGATTATTTTGAGTTGTAGGATTTTCATGTTTCGGATTTTGAATTGTTATTCTAAAATTCGGGGTGTGACATTTCACGATCCAATTTGAGGTGTGGAAGGAAAATTGACCATTTGAAATTTTCACTGTTCATTTTGGTGTTCTTCGGGTTTTGCTCCGATTCCGGCAATTCAAGGAATAATTAGGCTTTGGTGCAGTTGAGAAAGTTGTTTGTATTCATGTTGTTATGTTGCTGCTAAAATTTTGTGGTCAGAGGTGGAGTTGACCGATGGCTCTTGGGCCCCACGCGCCGCCACTGTGGGGGGCGCGTAGAGGCTGTTAAAGCAAGGTTTTAGTTTATATTTTTGGCTATTAAATCCTATAATTGATATTGAACTTGTATATGTGTTTTTGATGAAGATTGGAGAAGTTTTGAGTTGATTATGAATTTCCAAAAAATTTAGAATATCGGTTATCGATTACGAGAATCTGACCGTTGGATTTCTCTCGAAATTGTTTATCTTCTGTAATCGGCGAATCGACATTGTGGGTTTAGCTGGACAGAATCCGATATGGATTGAAGGAGTTGGGTTTGAAGAAGACGTTTAAAATTTCGATTTCTAATTATCATAAATTTAAATTCCCGTCCTGTGATTATATTTTTACGACTGCTATTCGTACAGGACTAGCCGAATACTGTGAGTGGATTTTTTTTTTTTTTTAAATAACGATGTTTGCAATTTTTCCCGAAATGATGATTGATTGATTTATTTATTTATCATTTTATTTATCGAGCATTATATTTTGCTTTGGATTATAATTTTGGCATTGTTTTCCATATGAATTTCGGATATGAAATTGTTATGCTCGGATTTGGATTTATGAATTGTTTTCAGTAATGTGAGTTGATTTTCAGAGAATAATTATGATTTATCTCGATTATGATTTGAGAACATTTTGGCGTGTGGGGCCACGTAATTTGAATATACCTTCTTTTTTTCTCATGAGAAATTGGGGAAGCTCTGTGGATTTATGGATTCATTGGCTTTTGATTGTTTTCTTCACCATATTGGGGTCGTTTTATAGTGTCTCCTCCTCACTTACTTTGTGTTTGTGAGTGGCAGTTGAGGTGATTTATTCTCCTCTTCATGTGAGTGGTAGTCTAGGTTATTAGTTATCCTCACACAATCTATGTGTGAGTGGCAGTCGAGGGTATAGCCTAAGGGGCTCCTTTACCCGTATGATGATAATTTCTTCCCCATATTGATTGTTTATTTTTGTAATACCTCGGAAATTCGTTATTAATTCCTAAATGCTTCGAGCGTTATTAAAGTGTTCGATAACACGATTTCGTGGTTCGAAGGTGGAGTGAAAAGTATTTTGAACAATTATTCGCTCGGAATGTTTCGCCTCAGGAGTTGACTTTTTATACGTTAGGATTCTGTGAAAACTTCCTTCACAGTAATTGTAGAGCGCGTCGACACGAGTTCGTGCATATGTGCAACGCAAAAATCGGAGTTCGTATGAAGAAGTTATGTCATTTGGAAAAAGTTTCCATTTTGGGATATATAGGAAAAATCTGAAAAAATATCAGAAAATCAGAATTTCCAAATATGGAAACTCCTCTCTGTTCCAACCCGTCCCCATTTCGGCCATCCAACTTGCGGCAGCGATATCTTTCAGCTCCAGCCACCAATCGACGCGTTTCTTGTCACTATCTCTTTGCCTCTCTCTCATCTACAACTATGTGAAGTTTCACGATGTGGGTGGGCCCGTGCACGGCGCAGCAACACCGAGAAGTGGTGGCGGCGCTGCAACATTTCGCCATCTTGGAACTCACGATTCATGCCAACTCCGACCAAATTAGGAGGGGAGACTAACTAGGCTTTGTTCGTCTTGCCATGCTCTACAAACTCACCAAGTTTCATATCTCAATACAATCGGAGGAAGGCGAATTTCGGATTTGAGCGATTTTGGGCGATTTTAGCCTCTTTCTTTTGAGGCAAAATTTGGCCAAACGGCTTTGATTCAGACTTTGGGCTAGTTATGAAAGTTGTAATTGGAGTTGAGATAAAGATCTTTTGTGTTGGAAGTTTTGTCAAATTTTGACTTTGGGTGGGCGACGCCGCCGCTACTGTGGTGGTGTTTTCCGGCCAGCTCCAGCCACCCTAAGGACAGTTTCTGTCCTTTTTGTGTTCTGCATGTCGATACAATTATTTCTACATATGATACGTTAATTTTGGATATTGTATGATTAAGTTGTGAATTTTCAGGTTTTCGATTGTTCGGTTTCGATCCGTGAGGATCCGGCCGTCCGATCGACTTGTAGGTTTTGATATATTGTTTGTATAAGTATCCTGAAGACCTCGGCGGAAGTAGTTTTGCCTTGATTGGCATGACTTTCAGGATTTTAGTGCAAACGGGGATTCGAAACTTAATCGTTTTTGATTCGTGTACTAAGTGTGACGTACATTCCTCAGGTGATTGACGGAGAGTTGTCGATACTTTATCTCTGCGGTAAGAGAAGAGGCAACGAGATTTTGAGGTGAGTAAATCTCACTGGTTTATTTACGAACCGAATTACTTTTCGTACATTTTATTTCTAAATCGTGAAATCGTTTTTTGCAAATAAAGATTTGTTTTCAAATGATATGAAGTCGATCGACTACGCTTCATAGGACTGCGGTTCATTGATAAAAAAATGAATTTTTATTATAAAAATAAATTTCTTGGTTTTAATACATATGAACTATAGTTGGTATTAGTGGTCATTTTTGCGTGAATGACTCTGTGTGTGTGTGTGTATGTGTGTGTGTATTTACATGGAATATATATATTGGATGGCGTGACATTGTGATATGAGTGAATGTGATTTATTTTGAATATCGTTTTGAGCTGTTGCTTATTGTGTTGAATGAGCAGTCGAGTTCGGTAAAGTTTTGAGTCACATGGGACTTTAAATATTTTCGGATCTATGGATCTGAGTCACAAGTAGTGACAGAGGCAATTATTCGTAGGTTTGAATCTCGGGCGAAGTGAAAGGCTACGATTCAGTTAGAGCTCTGGTCTATCTGCCATTGTATTTCTGGGGAGTAACACGTGGGTTACATGAGGCCTTTGAATACATGTTTTAAATTGTATTTCGGGGGAGTAACACGGGGTTACATGAGGCCTTTGAATATGCGTTTTTAAAGAGAGTTTGTGTGTGTTCTTTCTTTTATTGTCCATTTGAGGGACTTGTGTTTCTTATTGATATGGAATTGGTTTTTGGATTGTTTTAATTACTCTTGAGTTGAGTAATTTTAAATGGAATTAAAAGGGAGATTTCTTGGCTTTAGAGTAAGTGGGTGATCTCCTGAACTAAATTGCTATGCAGGGGTTACTGTGAGATTTTGGAATGTATGCTTTTCATTGATCTCCTGAACTAATTTTTTATGCAGAGATTACCGATTTTCATTTTGTATGATTTGATTTGTCACAGGTAGGACATGTGTGTTCCTTGAAAAGGATTTTGTTGTTGGAATTAATCTTTTTGTCATTTAGTTTAATTTGTAAACTTTTGTAATTAATATGTGACTCTAAAGAACGAGTCTGTATTGATGTTGGTGAGCTCGGTTTGCTTTAGCGCTTAATTTTAATGAAGAAATTTCTATGTGTTTTCTCTTACTTGTTAAGTTATCGCGTTTCAGATTTGAATTTCTTTATTCGAAATTTGGAGAGTGACAATTTTAACCAGCGGGGCTGGATTAATTTTTCTTTTCTTACGCTTCTTTCGAAGTTAAGAAAGTAACTTTTCCTAAATCCTACATGCCTCGGAATTTCTGTTTTTTTTTTTGAAAGTTAAACTGTGGGAAAGTATAAAACTCTTTCCTTTTTCCTTATGTTATAATTAGTAACTTTTTATCAACTCACGCTAACGTTTTTAAATGTTTTCCCCCTAGGCCTTTCTGTTTCAAATACCCAGTTCACAGCGTTGCTGCTCGACGTATTAGGAGTGAGCCATAGTGACTGCATCTGCTTCTGTCATCTCATGTAGTAGGTTACCTGTTTAACCTACTGAACTTTATATCAATTTTTGTTTTTAGATTCCTTTGATTATTATGGGAATTGTGACCCAGACTTGTAGTGAATTATATTTGAGGTCCATGACCTAACTTTGGTGAATTATTGTATTTATTTATGGAGTTTTATTAGACTTTAAGTATTTGAAATACTATTATTATTTTTGATTGTGAAGTGGTTTGAACATGGGAGCAGGGTGGCTCCAGGAGGATACAGTTGGGTTATTAGAAGTGTTTTTGGTTTCTTACAGGTTTGGGTTACCTACTTTTAGGGGAGGTTTTGCCGAAATTTTTTGGTAAAATCTTCTTTAAAAAGTGAGTTCCGTAGGGTCACTTCGAATTTTAAGAAGAAATTTGGAGCTGACTCTGTCAAATGCTCTACATGAGATTATAAGTAAAAAGATCCACATTCGCTACATGACTCATCTATGAGAGATAATTGTCTGAAAAATGACAATGTATGCCTTAGAAATGGCATAGGTACCCAATATCAATAAGCTTATTATAACTAATGCATGCATATAAGAATGTGTGGGATCTCTAGATGCTTAATGTAATTAGAGGTTTAGACTCAATGTCCCCCCTTGTATTTGACAGTTTCATTAATCAAGGTTTGAGGGAAGCCGCACCAGCCCTTTATTTCAAAAAAGAAAAAGAATAAAAAAAGAATGTGTGAGATCCATGATTGATAATCATCGATGATAATTTACATATGATAGGATTGATAGCTACCAAAAATCACTAAGGGCTGCATTTATGCTATACCATGTTTTACTATGAATGTCGACAAAGTATATTATTGGCCAAATTGGGAAGAGGCAATTCCAATGAAATTGAATATTTGAAACGTGATGAAATACTTGGACCTTTAACCCTACAAGTTACAAAAAGGTATTTATTAAAGTGAAGAAACAAATCACTACGACACAATGTCTATTTATAGAGACATGAGATTATGAATATTTTCCCGTATATGAATGACAATTTTCTATAAGTACAGTGTTACATATAGTTGTTATATTGACGAGAGATTTATGGCACATTGTCATTGTATATTATGAAGATCTTAAAGACATATTGCTAAGATCAAATTCTAAAAAATAAAGTGTCATTATAAGCGTATTGCTTATCAAATCCTTGAATGATTCAAATGCAAGTCCATAAATGATTGAAAAAGCCTGAAGCTCACTCATGGAATCAAAGAGTCTAAAGGGAAAATTACTGGTCACATCCTATACTTTAGGGCGTCGACAATTCAGTCCCTACTATCGTAATTTTAACAAATTACTCCTCAAACATTCAAATCTCACACAATGTAGTCCAAATGACTATTTTTGTAATAACTGCACTTTCCATTTTAATTTTGTGTAATTGTGTGGAACGAATATTGTACAATTTCACGAATGTTGCTTGAAATATTTCATTTTCATTTTTAGAATTATCGAAGTTCCGAAACAATTGTTTTAACGAAAAGCTCGAAATGTTCAATTCAAGAAATCGACTTTTGATACATGAGGAATTTGGGAAAACTTCATTCATGAAAGTTGTAGAGCTCGTCGATACGAGTCCGTACATATGGGAACACAAAAATCGGATTTTTTAGGAATTAGTTACAGCATTTAGAAAAAGTTTCCGACTTGGTATATATATTTCCCATTTTAGGGTTTCCATTTCTGTAGCCGTCACTGTGCTCGTCTTCAACCTCTCTCTCTCTCTCTCTTTCTCTCGTCTGAAACCACCGAAAAACATAGCAAAATTCTCCAGCCTTGTTCTCCCTCCTCCGATCACCTCCAGACGTCGGACCACTCCCCTTGGCTTCGCCTTGAGCTGTTCTACCTGCTGGACGTCGTCGCTCCCTCCGGTACGGCCTCAAGGTCCTGCAAAACCGTTCGAACCAATTGCACCAAAAACCGAACCAAACCGTCCTCCTCATGTTTTCGGCCACCAACCCTAGTGAAATTTCTTCCTCTACGTCAACTCGACCTCATGAAGCTCCCAGAAGCAACCTTGCATGGTGGCGTGGCCTGTGGTGGTAGTTGGAAGCCAACCCGATCGGATCGAACAGAACTTTCGATCCGGATATCTCGAGCTGTAGACCATCATTTCATGTGATTCTTAAACTGGTGAGCTCGCCTTGAGTTGCTGAATAAACTTCCAGAAGGAATCAAAGCGAGTTGTAGGAGTTTTTATGTGGATCGGAGCACCTGTCGGATTCTGGAATTTTTCCAGCCACCGTGATTATTTCTGTACTTTTAGACCTCTTCCCGTTATTTTCTGATCTCGTGCTAGTTATGAAAGTTGCTCAAAATGATGAAACAAAGGGGAAAAGTTTGGCCCAGACACCATTGGTGGTGGTCGACGGCGGCTCTGCCACTAACTTCGGCGGCCCTTTCCGGCTATCTCCGGGGGTTAAAAATATAGTTTCTGTATATTTTAAGATTTTACATTTTAATACGATCATTTCGGCATATTATACGTATTTTTCGGATATCGTATGATTTAGTTATGAATTTTTAGATTTCGATCGATTTCGATCGTTAGATTTGTGATCTGTGAAGTTAGGACCGTCCAATGGACTTGTAATTTTGATATGATGATCATATGACTATCCCAGTGGCTTTGTGTTGTCATGGGTGAAGATCCGACCATCGGATCTTTGTATAATTGCAAAACGGTGATTAAGGAGGCGATTCATGAGAATTCGTCCGTCGGATTTTCTTATAATTTAGAATCCGACCGTTGAATGGTAGTTTAAGTATGTTTTGGAATTATTGGCTAAATTCAAGTCACATTTGATTAGGTGATTGACGGGTTGTACTTGGGTGAGCTGTTTCGGTGGGATTTGCATTTTAATTGAAGACGCAGCGGGAGTTTCGAGGTGAGTAAAACTCACGTGGTTCATATTACGAACCGAGTGCTTTAATATATTTATTTTGTCATAATTGTGTGAAAAATATTTATGGATTAAATATTTTTTTTTAAAATCACATGGACTTGTACAACTACGGTCCATAGGTAAGTAAAATGAGTTTTAATTATACAAATGAATTTTACGATTTTCTTGTGTGAACTATAGATGGTATTAGTGATCATCCCTGAGTGGATGATTACGTATATATATATATTTACGTGGAATATATATATATATATTGGTTGGTGTGTTATTGAGTGATGATATGATTGAATTGGAATGATGATTTGGATTATATTTCAAATGCTTAAATGTCGTAATAATATTGTGTGTCTTGAATGAGTTGATTTCATTGTGTGAAAATATATTGTTGTGCTCATTATAGATTTAGGGTCAACGTAGAGACCAGTATTGGGGGGAGGGGGATCGGACGCTCTAATCATAGGTGGATGATGGGATACGATTGGTTGACATAGTTGGATGCCACAACCCTTGTCAGGTAATGAGGCTAGATTAAGTACGAGTATCGAATGTTCTAAATATGTATATACATATACATATACATATTGATGAAATAGGATAAAGATAAATATGTCGGATGTCATAACCTGGGCCAGGTGACGGGCTACGATTCAGTTAGAGCTCTAGTCTGTCAAAACCGTATTTTTATAAATACGATTTCGGGGTTTTGAGAAGAAAGATGTGAGTTTAGGTTTTGTGTTGATTTATTGATTTGATGACTGATTGGGAGGTTGTTGGTTCTTTGTGGACATGGAAAGTGTTGGCTGTTGTCTTAGGTGAAAATAATTATGAATTGATTAAATAACCGTTCTTTCTTTTACTCATACGAGCTTTCAAAGCTTACCGGGTTTTGTGTTGTTGCAATTCTGGTACACTATTCAATGATGTAGCGGATAATCCTGCAGGTCAGGATAACCAGGGAGGCGACCGTGTTGTTTAGGAGTTGCAATATTTATTTGTTTTTTATTTGAATTGTGAGGTTTGTTATGCTCATTTAGAGTTTTACAATTTAAATTTTGAGTGAGTTGTAATAATTAACCGGGACTAAATTTAGGGATTTGAGATTAAATTGTGAGGTGAGGTTGTTAAGAAAAAGAAATTTTCAGGATGATTATTTTGTGTTGTGATAAATCATGTTTCGGATTTTGAATTTTTATTCTAAAATTCAGGACGTGACAATTTTACCCTTCATTTTTTTTCCTCCCATCTCTCTCTCCAATCTCCTCTTCCTTTCCTCATATGCACTGACCCTGCAAAGACCAAACCCAAACACTGATCAAATTCGACTCCGACCTAAGGCTTTCTGCCCCCATTAAAAAAGAAAAGGAGACGAGGCTTGAATCGAATTCGACTCTGGCCAGTCATCGAAACAAATCTTCTGTCATCGTGACAAGTCGCCAGATCTCGAGGCTAAAACCATGGCGGCTGGTAATTCTGCAAAACGGAGCTGAGGTCCTCTGCTGGATCGGGTTCTGTAAAATGATGGCGGCTAGTGGTTCTGTAAAACAGAGCCGGTAATGACGTCCTCGATGAAGTCGCTAATCGTGTTCTCTCTCTGGGAGCAGCAATGAGGCCGGGAGAGGCGTTGAGAATCACCTCTAGGTACGTCGAGAATGGCAATCGTTTTCCGGCCATTCTGGTACCCTCCGGCATTGAAGCCTTCGTCGTGAAGCAAGTCGGGCTCGAAGGTGTCGAGTTTGGAATCCTAGGGGAGAGGGGGGGGGAGAGAGAGAGAGAGAGAGAGAGAGAGAGAGAGAGAGAGAGAGAGAGAGAGAGAGAGAGAGAGAGAGAGAGAGAGAGAGAGAGAGAGAGAGAGAGAGAGAGAACATAACAAAAAAAAATATAACAAATAAAAAGAGAAGAATTTATTTAAAAAAAAAAGAGGAAGTGAAGGGTAAAATAGTCATTTTAGACCAAATTGTGTGAGATTTGAATGTATGAGGAGTTATTTGTTAAAATTACGATAGTAGGGACTGAACTGTCAACATTCTAAAAGTACAGAATGTGACCAGTAATTTTTCCGAGTCTAAAGCTACCTCATATGTACTCATTCTGTTATAGTTAACGCGATCCAAAATTGTCTCGATGAGTACTATGATAAGACTACGAAATCGAATTCGAATTATAATCATAGTGTTGCAACATATTCTAACTTTCGCAAAGTTTTGAATTACTTAAAGCTCTTGAAGTGTTTATATGAGACGTATCAATAAACAAAGATATTGTTGTGTATGGCTAGTATGCCATGATGATTTTTTAATGTTTTAAAATATACAAAGTAAATGTGCCAATTTCTTTATATTGTTTCTAACATTATCATATGAGGTAAGGCTTATTGAAAATCATCTAGCTTTGTTGGTATTGCTTAAACTTTGCAGGTATGAAAATTTGTGATGAGCCCCTATATGCAAAGCACACATGATCTCACTTCAGTGATAGACACATTAAACTATTATACATGGTACATGTAGCTTATCACATACATAAATGAGGCTTGCAATAATCAGGGGGAGATTCTCATCAAGGGGAGCATCTAGAAGTATGCTACCTAGGACATATGCGCGTTGTGCTCTTTTTATCCTTCGACCATGGTTGTTTTTGCTCCACTGGGTTTTTGTTACCTGACAAGGTTTTTAAGGAGGCAACAATAAGCGCGTCTAATACCATCATTCATCGGTGAACATCCACGTAAATACTAACTAGTTATGTATTTTGATATAAATCATACATCTATATAAAGGAGACTAATGAGACTGAATGAGAACACTTAATACTTCCTCCCACTTATTCTTTCTCCATCTTCTCCCTACTTTATAACACTAAACCATTTTTACTGATGATTTTTTTTTTTAAATAATTATGAATTTTCTTAAAACGCATGTCAAGATAACCATTACATACCCTCATACCGCCTTCTATAGATAGATTAAAAAGTTGGGGTGAAAACCGTTGTGGTACGGAATTGACTAATTATATTCAAACTGAGCGCTCATTTATTATAAGTAAGCCTATGTACTATGGTAAGATTATGACATAATAAATAGACAAAGTTAAAAAAACTTAAATAAAATCCAGCCCTAAAAGGTTAACCCACTCCCTATGAAGCCCAAAGGCCTATCACATACCCAAAGAGAGCAGGCTAGCCCAATAGGCAAGCTTGACTGTAGCTTTGACTCGACGTCATCAAGACCGCATCGAGGGCCATCGTGATGCACTTCCACCGAAAAGCCAACTACCAGTATGGCCACCTAAACAGCGACACCAATCGCCAATCTAATCGAAATCAGATTGACAAGGGGAGCCTTGGTTTGGGGTTGATAGATCTTGTTCCAGCCTTCCCCGGTTTACACCGAGATGTTCCCTTGATCAGGTATAGCCGTACTTAGAAGACATCCAAATTCCTCTGTGTTTCCTTGGCCTGCAGCAAGCAGTTGTGTCGGAACCCGCACCACTGGGCTCCATCCTCCGTTTGGAGATTTGTGGCAGCCAAGAAGTGCCACAATATTGCTTTGCGACGGCCAAGACCGTCGCTGAGACCACCATGAATCAGTCAGGCGTTGAGATCGACCATCCCGGAAGTAGAGATCCAAACCTCAAGGGGATAGGGTCGAGGGAGAACGGCACTGCTCTCATGAGTCGTGTGAATAGATACCTACTTTTTTATTTGTTGTCACTGACGATATTCTTTGACAATTTGACATACAATTATTCGTTGGCTTCCTCTCATCTCCATAACACGCTCTCCCCGAGCTCTCCTAGGGTGAATGCAAGTGACAACCCTACGGCTTTTCTCGGCTCCTTGATCAACTGTCTCACAATCGGCGATGGCTAATCACAAAAATACCAAAACAAAGATTACTTGGTCATAAATTTTGTTTGAAGCAGCTTAAGTGAGCGCAAAATTGAAGTCTAAAGAGGTACTATATGTGATATACCTGTCTAGGAGACTGAAGACAGGCTTTGAGGGAAAGGACAGTGGTAGCTAGGTCTCGAAGAAGCTCCAACCTGTAGATATTTGTTCCATGGTAGTGAAGACCAATTTATGTCATGGTTCCCAACTTCCCACTTCGCAAAATTTGCCTGTCATATACAGTAATATACATCAACAGGACTACTTATATAATTAAGCATCAATACCCTTCACGTAAGAGTACATTACAAAAAGATAATCCTTCAAATGCTTATGTTTCGAGTAAATATTATTGAAGCTTCATGTTCAAGATGATGGGATATATCAACAATGTATACTCTAGAAGATGAGGTGTGATAAAAATCATTGGCAAATGGAAACCTGCAATTGATCAACAATCAAAACTGATTTTATATATTTGGGATCTTGGTCAAATTTCAAACTTGCATTTTTACAGGAATTCGTCTAACGAATAGAATACTTTAGATTGATAACATTTTGACAACATATAGAACATATGTCGTATTTCTGTTCATCACATGTCTTGAGTGACAAGATCATAGATGATATACCAGCTACTCATCCTTAGACTTCGAGTGCAACACCAATATGCAACTACTGGAACTGGAAGTGGACTGTACGGGCAGGTTACCCTTTTCCCTGTCTAATGTGAAGTAAGGTTCCAGGCATTCTGCATAGATTCCATGAACAAGAAGATAAATTAGATATTTTTATATATACCAATGGAATTAATGAACCCACTTAGGTTTGCAAGGTCTTGAAATTTACTGGCTATAGAGTCGTGAAGTTCATCACCAGCCCATGCTGGGAAGACCAGAAAGCTTATGAAGACGAAAGCGAGGACACCAGTAACGGCAGTTGAAAGTGGATCACCAGCTAAATCGAAAACCTCCGAAATAATCACTAAATTGAAGGTCAGGATGAATATCACTGCCGCATATTCGTATCTCTTCTGGATCATTGTCTGCAATTAAGTGTATGCATGTACCAGCAGCACCTGAAAACCATGTAATATATATACTAATTAATTATAAATCGATTAGTTTAAACTTGTACAAACGGGTATATTAGGAAGCTAACCGATTATGAAACTAAAGCGCTTCTTGTCTGGACAGATATCTTACTGATGATAAAGGCTGACGAAATAATGATGATGGTGCTGGCCTTTCCCATGCCACCAATTTCTTAAAGATAAAATTGCAGCTGTGCATCCAAGTCCACCTCCTAATAAAATTCCCAACACTCGATTTAAACCCTAGCTAAGTGTAGCACCTGAAAGATTATTAACGTAAGTTGCCCCAACTCATATTAAAGTACGTACAGAATCAAATTAAGTTTAAACATGACAAATTAAAAAACCATGAAATATACCTGCAAAGAACAACTCTTAGCATTATGACGATAGTCATTAACTCATTATAGCCCACATGACAGTTTCTTTGACTTCCTCATGGAGAGAGTCGAAGAGATAAAAGTGAAACCGAAACCAAAGCAAGTCCGACCTTGAAGTCGTTAATCAGCTCTCTCAGATCCTGCTTGTTTTTCTTCACTACTCTGACTCTCTGAGATAGGAAACAATATTGGAAGAAAACATAGAAAACTTGCAGTTGCTTGTCTTTTCTCCCTTTTTTAGTTTTGGGAGGAGGAAGAGGACGATCTCCATCTAGAATACACTAGCAACCGACGCACAAGCAATGCGTGTGCAACTTAAAATAGACATCCTTTGATACATATGGTAGAATAATACATATGATAGAATATGAGTGTTCTTTTGAGGTCTTCGTAAGAAAAACGTATACCATGCATATCATTGCATATAAGCAATTGAAAAGTTAAAATAAATGCTAAACTATAAAACAGAGAAGATCAAACTTACTAACCTAACTAAGGTAAAATAAATAATCAAAAAGAAAAAAGAAAAAAAGAAAACTCTACCACTCAAAATTTATTATAATTACAGTCTCAATACTTTTTCATGGTAACCTTTTTCACTTTATTGGTTTCCTTGTTAGCTCTTCATTGTCATAACTCATAACCTAGAAGTCTGGTGTTTTCCTTGCTAGCCTGCATTAATATAGTCCAAGGAAGTTTCAATAATCAGAATTACAGAATAATGAATGTCAGAAGTGCTCTTTCTTAGTCAAAAACGTATGAATATGTTATACCATGAATGGTTCTCCAATGATCAGTTTCCTTATAAGGTATATTTGTTCAAAACCTGAAAAACCATATGAAAAGGTATAGTCACGATAAAGGAATCAAACAATGAACAAAACCAGACCAAAACGTACAATCAATAAAACAAAGATTCTCTGCATTACAAACACCAATACAGTACAAAATAGAAATACAGTACAAAATAGAACAAATCCTTGGTAAACAATCTTGCAATTGATCCCTAGCTAACTCAACAACTAATTGAGAAATATTGAATCGACATACAGGTCCAGAAAGAAATAGACAGAACGATTCTCATCAACCATCATAAACTAAATAAAGAGCAGAGCAACCCTTTTCAAAACTTAACATAAAATGCTTACTGTGCAACCGTAAATGGGTGACTCCGAACTTCGATACATTATGTTTCAAACAAATCATTTCAGGACATGAACTTGAAATCTCGACCCAAATATATACACGCCGTACTTCCACCGATAGTCAATGTGATTTTGGTCAAATTTGTAAGGGTAAATCCGTCTATTCAATTATTGATGAAAAAAAAAACAAACAAATATTCAATGTTCTCCACCGACTTCTTCTTTCCTACTGCACCCACTGGCTCGCCATACTCTACTTCACCATGGCCGTGATCGTCACCGCCGTCGCAATCTCCATGACCCTCCCTTCCAAGTCCGTAGCATGAACCCCCGATCCGCCGCACCCATCAGCCACTTCATCTCTCTCTTTTTCCTCAAGAACTCTTTGGGCCTCTGGCTTCACCACCACCACCATCACCTAACCCTCTCTGCTTCCTCTGATCCCAAAAAACCCGAATTCCACCTCCATGAAATGACCCTCTTCACTGTCCTCACTAACCTATGAATTCAAAAACGAAATTGAACCATCAAGACTATTTAAAGGTTCTCAAGTATCTCTGCCTTCGAAATTTGCAGGCCTAACGAGACCTTGATGGTTTTCCTTGGAACCCATTTCGATCACCTTTAAGACCAGTCGCAACAGATTAGAACCCAAAAGAAAGCACCTTCAAATACCCAAAACCAAAACCAAAACCCATGATCTAAAACAAGAACACAACCACAGAACCCCAGAACCCACATCATTCAGATTTCAAAAATTTTAAATTTCCAAAAGAACAAAAAACTCACAAACCTTGGCGAAAGGTCGAGTCTTTCTGCCCCAGATCAAAAATCAGATTGGGTCGAGTCTGGTCAATGGTTATTGGGTTTGTCAGTAGCTGGATTTTGAAAGCTCAGATTGGTTTGTTCGGTGATTTGAGTGGTCATGGATGGTTTGTATAATCAGAGCAAGTTAGCAAACAGAGGATTGAGGAAGAGATACTCACCAGGAAAGATAAACATAGAGAGAGGGACTAGTGGAGCGCCGACCATCGAGAAGTGGTGAGTGGAGAGAGAGAGAGAGAGAGAGAGAGAGAGAGAGAGAGTAGAAAATACTAAATTACCCTTAGAAAAAATGAATAATGGCATAAGATTAACGGTGTTGTTGATGTTATGTACATATTTTGGATCGAGATTTTATGTTCATATACCGAAATGATTTGTTTGAAACATAATGTATCGAAGTTCGAAATCACCCATTTATCGGATACTGTTGTTAAAATTTTTCCCAATAAAAATGTGTTCATCAACACCGTAACAATTAAAGGAAACTCACCCATCATAGAAAATCAATCATTTTTGCTAATCACTAAAGTTTATTGTGCAGATAATAGTCATAAAAATTGAAATTACTAATCCTAAGTCCGAAGACGTTTGTGGACCTTCTACAGAAACTTGATAGGATTCCATTTTCTTTTGTTTTGAGTTGGGAGTGGAAGGCCTTAAATTCCTTGGAAAATACAATTTTTTTTTTCCTTTGAAACAAACTTGGATTAAGATTAAGTTGCAAGTTGTGCAGAATAGCTGGGCTAAAATGTTTGAACAGTGAATAGAACATTAACGGCAATTGAATCGGACTAATTTATCTCAGAAGAACTCAATTTCTACGTTGGGTTGTGAAATCGAGTGGGTATATATTACGAATTCAAAACTCCTTCGTTGTAATGATCACAAGTCGGAGAGCAAGAGAGATGAACATAGAGAAGATGGTTGCTTAGCAGCTGAACCGGCGGGAGCGCTTAGGCTTAAAATGATGTTGATAGGGTAGTTTGTGAAACTAGATCCTCTCACTATCAGACCGAATATCTGCATACTGGAGGAGAGGAAGGAGAGACAGAAAAAAACTCAGGCTCCCGTTGTCGTGGGCGAATGACAGGTTGTAATTTAAAAAAAAAAGAAGGTAATTCTATCTTTTTAAGAAGGCTCGACTCAAGTCGATAAACGGCAGACGATCAGTTTTAGTGTATGTATAATAATAATAATAATAATATTATAGTGGACCTCACAATTTGTACCACCAACTCAGCAAGAATATTTGTTCAACTCAACCCAATGTTGAGTTGAGAAATTTTGAGCGAGGAAAATTCTTATGTATATAGATACACAAAAGACGATAAATTGGGAGTTAGATAGTCCTATCCAAAGCCCTAAAGCTGTGGACAAATTAGCAGTTCAACCCTAAGACATGCATGAAAACAAACATACACCTAGGTTCATATATATATGTGCGATTTATCATATGAGTGTACATACGCATCTTTCACCAAGGAATTTAATGACCTAGGTAGAACACATGCATATGTAAACATGTGTGTGTATACACTATGTTTGCAACAATTTTATGCAAATTGCAATCCCAAACGTTACGCCTAATGAATTCTTTATATGGAAATTAAATCTAGTCATTGAGAATCTTCCTCAGACTTCCCTATTTTTTCGTTGGGTTATTTAATGTTTGGTGTGAGTCATTATTGTGTTTCCATCTACTCTGGTCTAAACATACTGTAGTAACTTGGTGTTGTTATTCTTGATCAGTTTCTACAACTAGAATCAAAGCTTAGAGGAGTAAAGAAATGTTGGTGGTTCAAGGATGGCCAACATGGTCGAGTTCTCGTAGGGCCTAGTCTGTAAGTTTGATGAAAAGGGCAACTTTCAACATTGGAGAGCCCTGATAAAGCTTTTCTTCAAATTGATGGAATACATTGTGGTTGTAATCAACGGATTCAAAGACCCGGGAGATGCAAATCTCAAAACAGAACCAGAAAGAGGAGTTAATAAAAAACCGAAATTTAACAACTATGTGGGGCAAGATAAGGTGAAAAGGTTCGGCTCCAGACTTTACAGCGGCTATTTGAGCTTCTTCAGATAGAGAGAAGAGAGAGCATCTCAGAGTACTTCTCATGCAACTTGACAATTGTAAATCAGAAGAGAGCCAATAGGGAGGTTATAAAGGATCTCCAAGTCATGGAGAAAATTCTTTGGACTTTGACAAAGTGGTTCGAAAGCAAAGTCACAGCAATAGAAGAGTCACGAGATCTCAGTGCCCTCACAGTGGATGAGCTGATGAGTTCCCTCCAAGCCACTGAGCAGAGGTTAAATGAGAAGTCAAAGGTTGCAATCGAAGAAGCATTAGAGATGCAGTTGAACTTGAGAAGGAGAAAATTTTGGCGTACCACAGTGAAGGACGTTACGGCGGTGAGGGACGCTACCGCTGTGAGACAAGAAAGCTGTAATGACCTAGATTTTCATTATTTAATTTTGGTAATTAATGATAGACCAGTTATACGAATTATTGTTATTATGCTTTATTTGTATGTCGTATGTGAACTAGAATTGTTTCGGACAATTATTTATTCGAAAAGAGTGGATTTAAGGGGGGGGGAGGGTCAAGGTTGACTTTTGATACGTTGAGATTTTCTGAAAACTTCATTCACCAAAGTAGTAGAGCACATTGATACGAGTTCGTCGACATGTGAAACGTAAAAATCGGAGTTCGTATGAGAAAGTTATGAGCGTTTGAAAATTTGGAAAGTTCTATATATAGGGAATTCCGTTTTTGGAAGGTTACTATTTTCATTTTGGAAACTTCCCTTTTTGGAAAATTTTCAAACTCTCCGTTCTCTCTCATCATGCGCGTGACCCTACCCGGATCCGGCCGACCTGACTGGGCTTTTCCGGCGATCTCCGGCAACCGCTAGCGGTGGGACCTGGACAGATCGACTCACCTCCTTGTTCCGGTCCTCCTGGTGGTGGCCTCTAGCATCAATTCTCGGTCATGGTGGTGCAGCAAAGCAGTGAAACCGAGTGCAGTCGGACCGGTCAGAAAATGTAGCTCCGGCGACGTCACGGCTTGAAGCTTCTTGTTCGCAGGAGCCTCCTCAAGTGATCCATGGTGTTTGTTTTGTTCGATTCACGTCGGAATCAGATCAACATAAGGTGAATAGTTCACAGTGGCCTGTGGCGGCGATAAGCGGTAATCTAGGCTGAGTTGGCTTGAACCCCAAGTATTAAAGTTGATCTATTTGGTGTTCTTGACACTTTGGACAGTTGGATTAATCTAGTTTTGAGTTTTGGGTACCACCAATTGTGGTGGCGTTTTGACAGCCTTCCAGCCATGTAATGGATAGTTTCTGGTTTTATATATTATCTACTCGTTGATATAAGTGTTTTGATATAAAATACGCAATTTTGGAGATCGTATGAATATGCTGTGATTTTTACGGTTTCGGACAGTTCGATGATTCTATCCGTGAGGATTTGAGCGTTCGATCGACTTATGGTTTTGAGATATTGATCGTAGAAATATTTCGGAGACATTGCGTGGTCGTGGATGTGGTTTCGCCTCAATTGGCGCCACTTTGGGGATTTTAGTTCAAAACAGGGGTTTCGGACTTAAATCGTTTGTAAAATCGTTACTAAGTTGAAACCGTATGTAATTAAGTAGTTGACGAAGTATTCTTGGATGAATATTTTGTGGTTTGGCTGCATTGTTTTATATTGAAGATGCATCAGAAATTTCGAGGTGAGTAATCTCTTAAGATTCATTTATGAACGGAATACCTTCATCTTTTTTAGAGTTATTATCTAACTGCAAACTATAGTTGGTATTAGTAGACATTCCTGAGCGGATGACTACGTGTGTGTGTCTATATATATATATATATATGTGAAATATATATGTGTTGGGGGATTTTATTGGTTTATGGAAACAATATGCATGAATGATGTTTTTTATTGTTTTGTGTTGTGGCTTTTCGGAAAACAAATGATTGTGGAAATGTTGATTTGTATTGATTTCCTGAGTGACTCCTTTCAATGTTTTATTCAGAGGGGCTGTGAGGCTCGAGGATTTAATGTCACAAGTTGACTTTTAGGCAGTATAGAGTAATCACGTATTTGACCGAGACGAGTGGTTGCGATTTCAGTTAGAGCTCTAGTCTATCTGCCAGTGTAATTCATGGGGTAACGGTGCGAGATTATATCTAACTCATGAATTTTTGTTTTAAGGAAACAAGGTGTGAGTTGCTTTCCTTATATACGATTTTTAGGAAATCAAGATGTGAGTTGCTTTCCTTATTTCGTGATTTGAATAGGAAATCAAGGTGTGAATTGTTTTCCTTATTTCGTGAATTGAAAGAAAACAAGGCGTGAGTTGTTTTCTTTAGTTGGTGTTTAAGGAATCAAGGAGTGAGTTTTTTTCCTTAGTTTTTGTGTGAGTTGTTCTGTGGTGGTTTTGTCGTTTTGAGTTACTCATACGAGCTTTTATAAGTTTACCGAGTTTGTTTTGTGGTAACCCGGTGCATTATTCAATGGTGTAGGGGTTAATCTTGCAGGTCAAGATAATCGTGGCTGAAGCTGGGTTAATGTCTTTGCAACTTTACGGTAGGAAGCCATTTTTGTGACTTTACCGTGATAAGGACTTCCGTGTGTAGTAAGCTCTGAGAAGCATTTACGTTTTATTTTGTGTTAACAATTTAATTCGTAAGCTTATGTAATATATGACCATGTGGAGTGGGTCAATATTGAAATAATGGGTTCAGGGCATCGATATGTACTTGGTTTAAAGGGAAAACGTTTTCAGGTATTTTGTATTAATGGCTAAACGATCACGCATGTATAATTATGAGATTGTATATCGATTTTTATTTGTGTTAAAAATCCGGGGCGTGAAAAAAACAGAGTTCAAGCTACAAGAAAGGATCGAATCACCGATTTGGAGTAAAGAGAGGAAGAGAAAGAACTTGTACATCGAATCAACAACTGACAATCACTTTCTCACAGCAAGAGAAACAATTAATCATCCTCTGATGTTTATCTCACTTGTTTAGTATGTATACTATTTATTTATTAATACAAAGAGGGATCTACAACAAGTTTTCGAGTGTGATAGTCTCTTCAAGGTTGTGTAAAGATGCTTTGTGTCCCTCAATCCCTAGAGCGTTGCTTTCTTTTTCTTTTTTGTTGAAGTAAAAAGTTAAAAGGCAAAAATCCACCTAGACCTATGAACTTCATTGAAGAAGGAAAAAAAAATACAAAACAGGAGACCAAAAAACCAAAACCTTCCATACAAACGGAAATAAGCTATAGAAAAACCAAACTATCGAAAACAAAATTTGGCATACCCAAATGGTTTGTCTAAAGATGTTTATGAATAAAAGAAGAAGTTAGGTCCCACCAAATCAGTTTACTAGAAGTCAAACCATAATTAGCCAATGCATCTGCAACTTGATTCCCTTCTCGAAAAATATTGAAGATCGGAATTGCATCTAAGAAATGTTGTATAAGCAATTGCCTCACTCAATAAAAAGTCGCCAAGCCACCAAATCAGGCAGAAAATTTAGAACTAGGGAAGAGTCAACCTCTAGCCATATATGTTTGCAGTCCCTTACCCAAGCTAGCTCAATAGCCTTAATAACAGCCATTACCTCCACCACTACTGAACTAGGAATGGTAAGATTAGAAGCATTAATTATATTGCCTAATTCCCCTTTGTATTTCACTTACAAAGAGGAATTGCCAGGAAAAAAAAAAGGGAAATTACTGGTCACACTCTCAACTTTTAGAGCATCAACAATTAAGTCCTTACCATCCTAATTTTAACAAATTACTCGTTAGAAATTCAAATATCACACAATGTGGTCTAAAATGACTATTTTACCCCTCACTTCCTCCTTTTTTCCCTCTATTTTTTTTTAATTCTTCTCTGTTTTTTTTTATTATGTTTTCTGCTTCTCTCTCTCCCCTCCGAATATGTGGCCACCCCCTCGCCGCCTGCATCGCCCCATTCCGCTTCCACAATGACATCCCCATGCTCTCCTACACGCCTATGCCTGCAAGACTTGCTCTGCCGCCCTCAACCCCTTCTTGCGCGTTCACTTCAATGCCAAGATCTGCATCTGCCCCTTCTGCTACCAGCGCAACCACTTCCCTCCCTACTACTCCCTAATCTCCGAGACCAACCTCCTAGGTGAGCTCTTGTAATACCCCCAAAATCATTATTAGTTTATGATGATTTTTTAGAAATTATTAAGTGGGCTGTTAGGATTACTTGGTTTGGAGGTGAAGTGAAGGTATTTCAGATGAATAATTGCTCGAAACGTTTCATTTCGAGGGGTCAAAGATTGACTTTTTATTCATTAGGTTTCTCCAAAAACGTCCTTCACGAAAGTTGTAGAGCACGTCGATACGAGTTCGTGGATATGTGGCACGCGCAAATTGGAGATCGTATGATGAAGTTATGGTCAGCGGAAATTATTTCCATTTTCGGAAATTTTAGTATAAATGGAAAATTTCCCGAAATATCTTCACAATTTCCGAAAGTTTCTTTTTGAGCAAATTCCAGAAAATTCAAGAAAACCCTTTCTCTCTTTCTTTTTCGGTTGACCCAACGTGAACCCGTATTGAAGACTCGGCTTTTCCGGCGAACCCAAATGACACCACCGACCTAGATCGCTTCCTCTTGACGATTCTCTCCCACAACTGCGAATATCAGCGGCGGCGGACCCTACTGGTTCTCACGATTCTGATGACGGTATGGCTTCAAACCAACCTTGTTGAGCTCGCAGCGGCCTCCTCGTTCGATTGTTGCTAGTGGCTTCGAGCGATTCTCAGTATGGAGTTGCAACTCGAGGTGAACAATATTTTTCTAGCCTGTGGCGATGATCGGTGGCGATCTAGGCCGAGTTGGCTTGAACCCCAGGTATTAAAGTTGCTCTACTTGGTATTCTTGACATTTTGGACAGTTTGATTAAGGTGGTTTTGAGTTTGGTCTGGCAGTGCATGTGCAACTGCTTGTGACCACACTTGGTGGAGTTTCTGGCCATGTCAGGGCCAGTTTCTAGTTTTATATATCATCTACTCGTTGATACGAACATTTTGATATATAATACGTAATTTTTGGAGATCGTATGAATTTGTTAGGGATTTTACAGTTTTTGACTGTCTAGGTTATCGATCCGTGAGGATCCGGCCTTTCGATGGACTTTTAGTTTTGTCTTATTGATTGTAGGAGTATTCCGAAGACTTTAGGTAGTCTCGGATGAGCTCTCCCCTCGATTGGTGGTTGTCTTCAGTTTTGTCGTAGTTTCAGGGTTTTAGTTCAAAAACGGTGGTTGTCTTCAGTTTTGTCGTAGCTGGTCAACAGTCTCTTTCTTGCGTGGGCGTGCCAGCACCGTTTGGGTGCAGTCGTCGGGGGTGTCCTTTGACCTGAATTCTGTCGAGCAATTGTAAATGAGGAGAGCACCAACCTCATTGTGGGATTCTTTTTGCCTCGTGGTGAGGACTTTGCTGGCGTTTCTTCTAATCACATAAAATCGATACTCAATATTGCAGATTGAGCAGAGTAAAAATCACCGAGAAGTGTTAGGATCTTGCTAAAGCGTTACTTTAGCTTCGCTGGGTTGCGAGGGTGTTACCCTTGCTTGGCTGGTTCTGTAACCGTTGTGGCCATGGTACTACCGTCGGCTCCCGAGGAGGCTAGGACAGATGTACGTTGACGGAGGGTTCGGTGACACTAATAGTCGGCTCCTGTGGAGACTAGGACTGGAGTATGGTCACCTATAAGAGAAGAAGGGTTGTTTGCTCTGGAGAGGCTTGGATAATCGTAGAGATTAGTTGATGAATTGACCTTGCTTGTTTCCTCGTGCTAGCCTAGGATATAGGCTATTCTGTGAATTCCCAGTCCTCAGAAAAGTGTAGAATATTCTATTCTCGACCAAGGGTATCTGATCTGCAAGAGCATATTCTTGGGAATCACAATAAATATCGTAGATTAATTGTTAATTAATCTGGATATATGGCTAAAATAGGAGCAACTCCTCACTAGCCGCGGGCAGTTGGGATATGGTTGTTTAATTGAATCCCCGCGAGCACATCGCATTAATGGCGCACTAATATAGTCATGATGCTATATTCCTGATTCTCTGTGAAAGTGATCAGATCCCATAACACGCCTAGCATCCCTCTTCCACCGCGAGCTAAGTTGTACTGCATTCTCTGACCTCCATGAGGGTGAAGAATATAATGATTACTCCACGTGGATTCCTGATAATGGGCTCCACTGGGCCTCTGCAGGGCTTTGTGGGGACTCCGCCCGGATTCCTTTGCTAGCCTGCTACTTGTTTCCTATATGGGACTCTACATCGGCCCACACTGTCTGTCACTCTAAGGGTCCGGCCAAGAATTCCTTTTGTGCTCAAACATTGCCTCCCAGACCTCAAGATCAGGCTCGTGGCAACTTGTAACTGATCAAAGGGGGCTTGAAGCGCCACGTCTCTTTGGTGGAAACGAGGTCATTAATGAAGAGCGGTGTAATGATGGAACGAGGCGACCTTTTGGCCGCATCATTTCCCTCACAAAATCTCTTGTTTAAATTTGGACGACTCCGCTTCCATCCAATCAATAGCAACAGTTTCAGCCTTTCTTGACCAACTTTCTTCCTGTCTTGCTTTCTCGGAGAAAATCCATAAACAAAAAAAAAAAAAAAAAAAAAAAAAAAAACCTTTTCCAGTCTCTTTCCTTCTCTGAACTTTATCTTCCATCCCCGAAAGATCCAGAAATGGCACCCAAGAAAAAACAAGACCATAGATCAGCCAGATGAGATCAACGAGGACGCCGCCTATACCTGGCAGACCAATATGGGCATTCGGTGCTTGCGCGAGAATGGTGTGGAAAGAAATGTACTGATGAGCTTTAGTACAAGTGGACATCATGCGAGCTTAGGGCCCACACCTCGCAGCAATTTGCCGGATGATGCATGGCCTGCTACGTGCTTCCTATCCACCATCCTATAACGGCTTTCCGTGATGACTTTAGCAGTTGGGAACCAAGGCAGAAAGTAGGTCATTGGCCCACCGTCCTTACTGAAGATCTAACTTGGTACCAGGTGGTCTGACCAAGGGATTTGGCCCGTTGGGACGCGGTGCTGATACCCAAGCCATCAATTTGTGCTTCTGTCATCCTTCTCACACCTGCACCGATACCCGCCACTTTTTGCTTCTGGAACACCTCCACCAATACGTTCGATTTCCGGTTTGGGCAAATGAGCATAACTCTACTGGACATTCTCACTATCACGGGATTGCCCATTGATTGGCCCCCCTATGAGCACGGTCAGTTTGATGAAGTCGAGTTCGCACAGCACATAGATCAAACCAACAGGAGACGCTACAGCAGATCCTACCCGAGGTGGCGAGACTACAACCGCAAGCAGCATGATGCGACTGGAGGGATTGCCTTCCTTGAGTTTTGGCTATATAAGTTTGTTTTATGTATCTCTTCTGGCAAAACTACTGGTACTTGGAACCCTCTGGCCACTGCTCTTTATAATGGTATCTGCTTTGGCCTTGGGCAAACTGTGTTGGGTGCGTTATATCGCTCCCTTTACACCGCCGTGATGTGCCCTTTTGATATCGATATCAGCGGCCCTTTCTGGATCCTCACCTTTTGTCTACAAATCTATTTTCCTCGCTTCCGCTGCAACGATATTTCGAAAGATCCACCAGTTGCCTCCCTTGTGGGGAATTGGTTATCCCTCGACGCAAAGTACCACGCTCCCCCTACTCCATGTGCTTCACTTACTTTACCTGATGCTGGAGATGTCGGACCCAACGATAGTCCTCTCTAGGCGGTATCCCTCTCCGTTTGAGGATGGTTTCCTGCCTATTGGAAGGGATCACAGCGAACGAGCGCTTGAAGCCTTTCGTCGAGCCATCTCCTGTTGGACATCCGCCTTGTTGACGACAACATATGCTACGAGCTCTTGCCCCAAACCATTTTGCTCGCCAACTTGGACTGGCCCAAATAGTGCCTTGGCCTCTGCTTACGTCTGCCAACTACTACACCTTTTGGCGAAGATCAGGCCCACCTTGGTCCCTCCTCCTCCAGAGTCAGTTCACTTTGGTAGCGGTCCCTGATCAGGTTAGGATGTTGTACCCCGTCAATGATGTCGAAGATGATTATGCAGATTGGTGGAAAAAAGTGTCAGTGAACTGCTGGGACACGACGCATGATGAAATCTTTGGTCAGATTTTTTGTCACATGAGCAATCCTAGCCCGGAGGACCGCGTAGCTCTTGGATGAGCTCGTGGTCCTGCAGCTCAACCCCCGCAACTTGCTCCACCTCCCCGATCATCACTTCTGGGGATACAGATTCATGAACATGGGGCAACAGTAAGTTTTCCACTTTCCTCACCATTACTTTTCCTTGGTTTGATTCTCTATCCTTATTGCTAAGTGCATTTTTCAACGTACCACCCGAAGCAGGGCAGCCTCTACTCAGGCTGGGAAACAGAAGGCAGTAGTCAAAGAGCCCCTTGAGGGGGAATCTTCTGACGATGATGATGAAAGCCTCGCTGAGGTAACCTGGCCCAGACCAATTCCGACTTGCACATTTGGCTTTCCAAACCCTTCCATTTTCTGAGTTGTGATTCTCTTCTTCTGTGCAGGTTGTTGCTGCTCTTGCTCACAAGCGCAACTGCGCCCAATTCGCTGAAGAGGGCTTTGAGGATGACGAGCCTCTGTCGATGCGACTGGTAAGCTCTTGCCCTATTTTATTTTTGTTGAATTGTAGGATTTGAGTAGTGTTTTTATTATGCGTTGTTTCTTTGGCAGGTTCGTCAGAGGACCACTGGCCACTCTCGTATGAATGAGACTGGGTCTTCAGCCGCTGCATCAGGCTCAGCGCCGGCGAGTGTTCCGACAACAACTAACTCAGCGGCGACTCTTCCTGCCGCTGTAAAGAATCTGGCGCTAGCGCTCGTTCCTGCGCCAACTATTCAATTAGTAACTCTTCATGTCGCTGTTGAGGATTCGGCACCCGTTCTCGTTCCAGCGCCAATTAGCCCCGCAGAGCCTCTTCCTGCTCCCACATCTGGAGAACAACCTCGAGGTCCTGCCCCTCTAATAACCATCTCCAATGATGAAACTCCGTATCGTAACAGGGTGGAAAGCCACTCTGAGGCTTCTGTTGCCTATAAAGAGTTGGTGGGGACAGAGACTCCTACTGTACTAGCAGCCTAAGAAATGGATGAGACAAGATCCCTTCTCCCGAATGATCCTATGCCAGATCTCGAAACAGAAGCTTGAGAGGTAAGCCACTGTTGGCCTATAGTTTTGCTTTCCTTTAAATCAAAACCTGCCCCTAAAACCATGTGGATTTTTGAAACTGCCCAAGACTTCGTTCATACCGAGGAGGTGGTCATTGATGCTGAGGATCTCGCTGGAGGGATGAACATCCCAGACTTGGATGAAGCAATAAGTGATGTTGGCCTATTGATCCCGGAAACGGCCGCGGCGAACATTGATGCCGGCGGCTCTGTTCTCTGAGCTGCTTGCCCCAAACATCGGTGAAACTCGGGCTAGATTTCTGGAGCCTCCGACGGTGGGGATGTCAAACCAAGTTCAGGAGGCTATCGCTGGAGCTGTGGGTGAAGATGAAGGAATTGAGGAACCCATCGGCCCTCTTGCAATAGTGGTCTATCATCGTGCTGCAAATCATCTACCACCTCTTCCTCCTACTAGGCTTGAGAGACTTGCTCGGGCTCTTGTAGAAAATCCTCCTACTGTTGCTGAACTAATGAGGACGGAGCTTCGAAGTCTTCTGGGACAGCAGCGGCTGGGGCCTGCAGAACTCGCCAGGGTCCAGGAGGCAATTGTTTTCCTCCATCGAGAGCGTGCAGTCCACCCAGTTCAGCTCGAAGTTATAGAGAAGCTGTTGAGGGAATTCGACGTGGCCCGCTCTTGCCAATCCACCGTGGAGGCTCAAGGCTCGCGTGGTCCGCACGACCCATAATGACCTTGCCAATCAGGCGGAGACTCTTCGCGACCATTTGAATGGCCGGGCCGCTCGCATGAGGGAAATAAGGCTCCAAACGTCAAACATAGAAGCCCAGATCTGACATTTCCAAGCCCGCCTGGCCTATATGAACAACGAGCTCAGAGTGGAGGAAGCCCAACTGGAAGCTTCCTTGGATGCTTCCGAAGAATTCACTAGTCGCTTGGCCTAATCAGCAAAATAGGCTTCGTTGGCTAAAAATGGAGTTCACGCCGCAAGCCTCCAGGTTGAGATGCTCTATGTAAGGCTTGATTTTACGGGTCGGCCACTTTAGGCCCCCTCTAACTTATAATAGTTGATCCCTTAGGCCACATTGTAGCACAGAATATATGTATATATATATATATATATATATATATATATCTTGTAGCAAAGATTGTATCTATAGTTTTTTAACCAATCTTCTTCCTTTGGATCCACTTGCTGGTCCAACTTCATATTCTTGGTTTTATCTTCTTGATGAGTCTTAACTTCGCATTAAGTAACTGTCGAACGAAAATGGTTGCGAGAAAATAATATTGAAAATGTAATAGTTACCTCCTTGAAAAATGTTATGTCCCCCACGCGCCATTATTCCCTTCTTTTCTACGATTAGGGGCTGTCTTAATCAAAGATTTGTTGACATACGATTTGACTCCACTACTGTCCGTCCAAGGGCGGGCATGCTTTCCTGATTTTTAGAGCCAGTTAATCAAGGTCTACCAACACTTAATTTGGCTCTTATCTTCGGCCATCCATCCAAGGGTGGAGATTTGTATGCGCTGCTCCTATAAATAGGTGTGTTCTAGGGATGGGAACGCTCACACCGAACCTTCTTCTGAGCTTCAAGTCTCATTCTTCGTAATCAAAAACTCTCCCTCACGAAACAGTTTTCGGCCTCTAACCCTTAGGCTTTATGGCGCAATCTTAAGTCTGGATTAGGCTTGATGGCTTAATCTCAGGCAACCCTCTGTTTCGGCCTTTCGAAAGTTTGGATGGAATGTGCCAGGCTTCAAATTGGTTTAGAAAGACGAGGGGGCTCCTTGCGTGGGGGATTTAGTCATGCAAGATCATCTTTGTTAGAATCCCACACGCGGAGCAAAATGGGGAAGGGAGGAAAGCCACTCTGTGGTTCTTCTTTCCTCCTCTGTTTTCTTCCTTCTATACCCGACTTGACTTGAGTCCTCCAGATGGAAAGGACTTTGGTGGCATCCTCTTCTGAATCTTTCTCTTCCTAACAGAAACTTGGAGGGCTAGAGAGAGATGGAGCCGTGGAAGGGATGGACTCAAGCTACAATATGGTCATCCCATACTTCACGTCCTCATAGCGATGGTTGCCAAGGCTGAAGAGGGTGCAGAGACTCAAGCCGATATTCAGTTCCTTTGCACTCTGTCCTCTTCTGAGATAATCGCGCGGCTCAACCCAGCACTGGATTCATCAGCCCCAAATGTAGGCCTCATGCCCCAAAAAGCTCAAATTACCCCGTTAGAAACAGACCTATTCTTCGTGGTCCCGCTGGAACAAACATTTTGGTGCGCTGCTACCGTGGTGCTCGTCTTTGGTGTAGTGTTGCCCCCCTAGTGTTGCTAGTCGTAGCAAAGAAACGATGATGGGCCTCACAAACAGGCCTTCATGAATGGGTTTCGTGAGATTAGGAACGCTATAAATGCCCCTTGTTGTCCAAATGGGCCTTGACAGTATAGCCGAATGTATCTTCTTGATCGACATTGTATCTGGATCCAATTGCTGGCCCAAATAGTGAACTTCTTTGTCTTGTCATCATAATGGGCTTTAACTTTGCATTAACTAACTGTTGAAAAACGGTTGCGAAAACCGGTCGGTTCCCCACTCTTCATTATGCTCCCTTCATTTCTGAGATTAAAGTAATTAACCTGGATTAAAGACACTGATTTGACTCCCCAACCGCTCATCCAAGGGTCAGGATTGATTCAATCTCTCCTATAAATAGGGGTACTTTGAACAAGAGATACGTAGATCTTCCAAAACTTGCTTTGAACCCAGAAACCATGGCCTTCCAATCCTTACTTCTCTTCCTTCTTCTTCACAAAACTTCGCCTCATGAAAACAAGCCCAGCCCCTAGACTTTAGGCCTTATGGTGAAATCTCAAGCCTAGTTTAGGCCTCATGGCTTAATCTTAGGCAAACCTCATGCCTACCATCTCTTCCCAGCCTATATCTTCACCCAAGCTGTCAAGAGTGGAAAAGCATAAGGGGCTCCATTAGTGTGGGGGATCTGGACATGCCAGATCATCTTTTTCTAGATCCTTTACATGCGGAGCAGGCCGAGGAGGAGGAAGGCCACTTTGATGCCTTTTTCTCCTCCTTTAACCCCTTTCCATTTGGATGTGGTTCGAACTGAGTCCTCCAGATGGAAGGGGCTTTGGTGGTCACCTCCTTCTCAAGCTCTCCCTTATGAACATTGACAGAATCCTAGAGGGAGAGGATGGACTCACGGAAGGAATGGGTGTGGGCTGCAGGATGGCCATTCCCATACCCAAGTCCCAGAAAATGGTGACTGCCAAAGTGGAAAGGGGTGCGCAGTGTCACGCCGCTCTTTCAGTTCCTCTGCACTCTGCCCCCTTTCGGAGGTCGGCCCAACCCAGTGCTGGCCTCCATAGCCGCTTTCATGTGAAGGAGAAAAATGGAGATTTCAAGAAGATTTTCATTTTTGTAATTTTAGCCACTTTTGGCTTTGTAATCTAGGGAAAGTTACAATTGTATTACTTTGGCCGCAAAGCCACTTTACGAATACATGAAAGTTTTCTTTTAAATGCTCGTAAAAAACTGTTGTTCAAACACTCACGAGGTCTCAACATAGGCCCCATAATCGCCAATTTAATTATTTTCCTCAGCGTGCTAAACTTCCAGCGACTCGAAGTGACTGATGGAAAAAGATCTTGGGAAATTACAAGTTTGCCCAACTTTCCACCGAAAACCAAGTAAACTCACGATGAAACTGATCAAACCGCATAACCAGCCTACTCCTCGCGACGGCTTACTCAGCCCCTGCAGACTTTTGCCCCTCAAGTCTAACTAAGTGGAGCAACAAATGTAGGCCCTTAGTGAAATAGATAAGTATGGGCCTAAAAAACAAGCCCTTGTCTATGGGCTTCGCGAAAGTAATGAGACTACTATTTCCCCCTAGGCTTCATGCGATGAAACCGCCAATGATTCCTCCGAATCCTAGACACTAGGAAAGTACTTCTTCAAGTATCTGCCATTGATGGGGTTGTGATGGATATCACCATCCAAATCCTTAAGATGAAAAGCTCCTTTCTCTAGAATTTTATGGATGACATACGGACCTTCCCATCTGGGAGTCCATTTGTCGCGACCATCTAACTTTTCACCCAGTGGGAGAACTACTTTCCACACTAATTCTCCCTCACTAAAACTCTTTCCCCGCGTCCGCTTGTCGTAGGCACGAACTCGCTATTTTTCTATGACCAAACTATCCAAAGCCTCCAAGCGCTTCTCACCAAGGTCCTCGTGTTCCTGCCACATAGCATAAATGTAGTCCTCTTCGATAAGATGATGTTGGTCTTAAACCCGCAACGATCGGACATTGACTTCCAGAGGCAAGACTGCATTATGGCCGAACATCAGAGCATAAGGTGTTGTCGCGGTGGGATTTCGTTTTAAAGTGCGGTAGGCCCAAAGAGTCTTGTGCCATTGTCGCGGATTGGCTTCCAACATTTTCTTTAGCAAAGTAATGATGATCTTGTTGCTTGCCTCTACTTGACCGTTGGACTGAGCATAATAAGGACTGGAATTGACAAACTGTATTCCCCATTCTTTTGCCAGTTTACTAACCTCACCACCCGTGAAAGCTGCCCCCCTGTCTGAAACGAAGACTTCTGGAATACCAAATCTGCAGATGATGTTCCTATATAGGAATTGGCGCAATGTATTTCCAGATGCTTCCTTCAAAGGTTCTGCTTCGACCCACTTTGTAAAGAAATCAATAATGACGATGATAAACTTGTGCTGCAGCAATGAATGTGGGTGGATCATTCTAATTAAGTCCAACGCCCAACCTCTTGCGGGCCAAGGCTTTATAATGGGTTGTATTGGTACATTGGGAACATGCTAGATCGGCTCATGGGCCTGACAATCCAAATACCCTTTCATGAAGGAGATACAATCCTTCAAAATACTTGGCCAGAAATATCCATGTCTCCTGAGTAACCAACGCATTTTCGGACCTGACTGGTGAGCACCACAGACACCAGAATGCACGTCCTGCATGAACTCTTTTGCTTCGGCGCCGAATACATATTTGAAATCTATGCCATCTTCCTCTCGCCTACGGAGTTCATCATTCCTGAGGAAATTGAAAGTGAGGTAGCGGATCCTCTTGTCAGTGGGCTGACCCGGATGTTTGAGATAGTTGATCAAAGGAACCCGCCAATGGATTCTAGGGTTGTTATCGTGGTGTCTTCTAGCGGCTCTTTCCTTGACATCCAAGAAGGAAGCGTTCGGGGCTCCACCTTCAGAATTCGCTCGCGAATGCCATATTTCAATGTTATCCCTATTGCCAACTGAGCCAACTCGTTCGTGACCAAATTTTTCTCGGGCTGAATATGCTCCAGATTCACATCATCAAACAGCTCCAACAATTCTTGGGCTCTATCCCAATATGGGGCCAGCGAGAAACTAGAGCATTTGAACTTCTCTCGTAACTAATTGATCACCAACAAGGAGTCCCCAAGTATTTGCACTTCCCTGACTCCCATCTCCAAGAGTACTTCTAGGCCAATAATTAAGGCCTCGTATTTCGCCTGGCTATTGGTGTATTGATACTCTAACTGAAAAGAGTATGAAAAATAATCCTCGAATGGGTTTTCCAGTGCAATGCCTGCTCCGGCCAAGGTATCTGTTCTTGAACCATCGAAGTACAATATCCAAGGCTGTAGCATAACAGCTGCCAATGAATTCTCATAAACCTCGCAGCTGGGCGTTCCATACCGGTCTTCCTGAGAAATCATGGCTACTTCTAGTTCGTGGATCTCGTTAGTATTCAACATTAGATGTTGTGCTAGAAAATCCGCGATGGCTTGGCCCTTCACAGCTTTTTGGGAAACATACTGCAAAGAGAACTCTAAAAGAGCAAATACCCATTTGCCAATCCGTCCCCTAAGGATGGGCCGTGACAACATGTACTTGACCGTATCGGTCTGAGCAATTATGTATGTAGTAAACGACAACATATAGTGTCGTAGTTTACAGGCAGAAAAGTATAATGTTAAACAGAGCTTTTCCATTGGTAAGTATCTGGTTTCGCAGTCCGTTAGCATTCTACTTAGGTAGAAAATGGCATGTTCCACACCTTCCTCATCATCCTATGATAATAAGCTGCCGATTGAAGCTTCTACCGCTGAAATGTAGAGCTTAAGTGGGTATCCTGACTTTGGAGGAACCAGAACCGGTGGGTTCACTAGATAGGCCTTTATGCTATCAAATGCCTCTTGGTGTTTCGTCTCCCACACAAATTTTGTTTGTCCCTGCAGCTTTAGAAAGGAAAAGAACTGCTGAATCTTGCCGGCGGAATTAGAAATAAACCGCCGCAAGAAATTGATCTTTCTTAACAGCCTTTGCAGCTCCTTCTTCATCCTCTGAGGTGAAGTGTTGATCACCCCTTTGGCCTTATCCTCAGATACTTCGATGCCCCTTTGATGCACAATAAACCCTAGGAAGTCGCCTGCTTGAACTCCAAACACACATTTCGTCGGGTTCATCTTTAACTTGTGGATCCTCATGCGCTCGAAAACCTTTCGCAATTCCACGAGTGGTTTCCCCGATGCTTTGATTTGATCGCCACGTCATCAATATAAACCACTAAAATCTTTCCAAGGATATCATGGAAGATTAGGTTCATTGCTCGTTGGTATGCGGCTCCCACATTTTTCAAACCGAATGGCATAACTATGTATTCGAAAACTCCCGCGAAACCTGGGCATCTGAATGCAATTTTAAGTCTATCTTCTTCTGCCACCGGAATCTGGTGATAATCGACGGTTCCATCCATTAAGGATAACCGCTCATGATAATCGGCAGAGGTGATCTCGAGCGACGATTTACCAAACGATTCACCTACTTCTGCCTGGCATTCCTGACCTGCCACCGGCAAGGCATGTCTTGACGACAGGACATACACCATGTTACATGTAACGTCCGGCAAGTCCGCCTCTTTTGATTCCACCACTAGGGAACTCAAGTCGACCTCTTCCGCAAACTTACTTGCTACGTAAGCCACCAGTGATCCTTCTTCTTGGGCATGTCCCAGCGGATCTACTCATACAGGATATTCCTTCTCTAGCGGGGCCCTATCTTCACTGATAAGGCTTCTTCAGGCTTCGCAATCACTATGCTTCAGACCTTTCTAGGCCTCCATTGCACAGTCGCAGGCTTATCGTCCTTGCCCCCCAACTTGTCAAATATCGAAGGCTAGACATCTTTTCCTTGCCAGAGATCCTTCGCAACACGCTGATTTTACAAGCCGGCTGTGATTTTTGCCTTACGGGAACTTGGGGTTTCTCCTGTCTGTCCCTCTTACCAGCGCTAGGTCTTGGAGCCCGCTGCTGCTTTTCAGATCGCTGCTGAGACTTTCTCTGTCGAACTAGCTTTTCGGAGGCCAGTGCTCCATCTGGCGCTGGTACTCTTCTGGGGATCTCACAAGCTGTGATGGTTTGATCAACCCCTAATCCAGCGCCTCCAAGGTTCGTCGAGCCTCTCCAAACCTTCGCTTGAGTTTCCTCTTCTTTGAAGCGCTCATTTCCATTGCCTTGCCCTTTCTCTGGGTATACCACTTTCCTTCCTTGATAGTGGACGTCGGAGCAGGTGGAATATACGGTCTAGTCACCTAATCTGACCACTTGCTTTCTCTTTCTTCTTTTCTAGCTACCTTCAATTTCTTGAACACATTGGATTCCTTCGGAGAAGAAGTCCCTAACCCAGTGAGTATTCTTAGGCTACTTGGCTGAAAGCTTCTAGAATATGCGGGTACCCTCACTAGTGGTAAAGAATCAAAGCGAACGGTATGTACCTCCTTTTCATGCAAAGCTTGGATATCGCACTCCTCCTTTCATCGGGAACAAAGCATAATAGATGGGGTCGACCTTGGTCTACGCTTCATGGACTACTACGTCATCGTTCCTAAACCCTTATTAGCACGATCTGGGCTCAGCCTCCATTGATCCTTTGTGCCCCAAAAGAGGTCAACCATGTTGACTCCAGTCTCTGGAAAGGGATCCAAATCTACCGGCACTGCTGCTGTTGCCGGCGTTTCGACCTGCAAGCTCCCATTATTCAACCAGATCTGAATCTAATCTTTCAACCTCACATAGTCGGCTGTGTTATGATTCCACAAGTTGTGGAGCTTATAGTATTTCTTCCCCCTTAACTGTTCTGGTTTGGGGAATGGTCTAAAGTTAGTCTTCACCATCTTGGCAGCGATCATCTCATCCAATATCTCATAAGCTTTATTCGCATCATAGGTGTAGCTCGCGAATTCAGGCTTGGTGCACACCACTGACTTGAGTTTCACCCGCTCTTTACTCAGTTTCAGCTGCTTTAGCTTTGATGCCTTTTTTCTGGTGAGCTCTAGCGCTGCTACTTCATCCTCTTCGGACTCCTCAGCCTCTGGCAGACTGGATTCCTCGCTCCTATAATAAGGATAATAGGCGCCTGAGTAGTGGTTCATTGTTGCCTTAGTCCTCCGTTTCCCCGGAATGTATGTTCCTTTTAAGGAATTCTTCATGGCATCCATTTCTCTGAGCAAATGCTCAAAGCTCCCAACTTTCATGATTAGATCTCCCATGCAACTGAACGTACTCCCATGTTGCTTCTTACGTTGGCGAGGCTCTAAGCCTTTGATCGACAACTTCACCAACTCTTTCTCTGGGAGAATCACATTCAACTTCCCCTTCTGGATCTGGAAGAGCTGAAGATATACTACTACGATTCGGTTGGCTGTTGGGCATCTGAGTGAGTGAGGCCAGATCTACCTCCGGCTCAATAGTTTCAAAAGTCTCCTTGCACAGCTTCTCCATCTTTGGCAAATTCAGGACTGATCCTGGTCGCAGCTTAGTGAACCAGGTAAAGGCCGACCCCGACAATGAAGTAATGAAGATATTGCATTTCAGGTTGTCGTCATTATGGTACTGGCCACACTGCACTCAAAACCTAACCAGATGGGCCGCTACATTTTCGACCTCCTCCCTTGAGAAAGTAGATAATATAATGGCCTTGTATCCTCTAGGATAAGGCGCCTGCAAAATATGTGGTGGGAAAGGCCCCTGATACGCCTCTTCCAGATTAGGCTGCTAGTTCGCGACCCTGATAATAGTTTCTACTTCATCCCTCCTTATATATCCCGAATTAGGAGGAAATAGAGCATGAACTTCTGTTTCCCCAGCTAATCGGGGCAAAGGTTGTGACAACCTCAGTGGTAACGCCTGTAAAGTGGAGCATATTGGCGCCTGGTCGCCTATTCGAGCCGACTGGGACACGAATCCGACCGTCATTTAACCTTTTGCGGCCATAGTGCCCTTCATAGAACTTCCCACTTGGCTGACTCCTCCCTAGGCTTCCAGGCTCTCTTCGAATGCGATTTCGACCTCGTCGCTGTCGTATTGAACAACTCTGGCTGGATCGGAGGAAGTTCCTGCTCCCAAACTCAAAGTCCCACTCCCCTGTCTTACTAGCGATGTGAGCTTTTCTTTTCCAGAGCCGCCGTGTGTATTTGCCGCTAGCTTGGCTATCATGGCCTTTATCTCTACCCCAGGTAAGGCTGCCTCGTCTCCGCCAGCCTTTTCACATGCATTTGGTGGCACATATTTGTCAGATGCGGAGGAATGTCCTAGGGAGCCTTAAAACGACGTTAGGGTCTCCCAGGGCTTTGCATAAAACCTCTCTGAGCTGATCCAGATCGGTTTTTTTGCATGGCAACTTGGGTCGCTAGGTTAGATCCCTCATTTCTGATGGCCACAATATCTATGGCGATGTGTTTGCTTGCTGCCAGCAGCTCTTCGTAGTTGTTCTACATTTTTTTGTTCATGCTATCCACTCGCCCTGTTGTCATCTGGGATGTAAATTCAAGCTTTCTTACTGAGATCGTGAACTCATCAAGCCGCCTGTGATCCTCTTCAAGGACCCTCTCCATCTTGTGATGGTATGCGACCGAATTCTGTTGAAGAATACTGAGCCGCTCTTCTAAAGTCGTATTTTCTGGTATGAGAATAGGCCCATGATCATTAGTCGTAGCTGCGCTCGCAGCTACCTAAGTGACCTTAGATGTGTCGCCAACCTCATTAGGCTGAGCGACTGGAGTTCTCTCGCCTTCAATTCCGAGCTGTTGACTTCCTCCTTGTTTAGTTACCATCTTGGTAGATGGTGAATTGAGAGCAAATCTTTGGTTTACTACCTCTTCAGAAAGAACACGACAGTCCGCACGCGAGTGCGATCTGTATCTGGAGGTCTTGTGTATCGATCAGTTGGCGTAACTCTTTTGATACAGGTTGGCGCCTGACTTTCCAATGGCTGCTGGCAAAATGTTAAACGCCTGTTAGGTCCCACAATGTGTGCCAAAATGTTTGGGTCCAGTTTTGTCGTAGCTGGTCAACAGTCTCTTTTCTTGCGTGGGCATGCCAGCACCGTTCAAGTGTAGTCGTCGGGGGTGTCCCTTGACCTGACTTTTGTCGAGCGATTGTAAACAAGGAGAGCACCAACCTTGTCGTGGGATTCTTTCTGCCTCGTGGTGAGGACTTTGCTGGCGTTTCTTCTAATCACACACAATCGATACTCAATATTGCAGATTGAGCAGAGCAAAAATCACTTGGAAGTGTTAGGATCTTGCTAAAGGGTGACTTTAGCTTCGCTGGGTTACGAGGGTGTTACTCTTGCTTGGCTGGTTCTGTAACCATTGTGGTCGCGGCACTACCGTTGGCTCCTGAGGAGGCTAGGACAAATGTACGTTGACGAAGGGTTCGGTGGCACTAACGGTCGGCTCCTGTGGAGACTGGGATTGGAGTGTGGTCACCTGTAAGAGAAGAAGAGTTGTTTGCTCCGGAGAGGCTTGGATAATCATAAAGATTAGTTGATGAATTGGCTGTCCTTCTTTCCTCGTGCTAGCCTCGGATATAAGCTATTCTGTGAATTCCCTCAGAAAAGTGTAGAATATTCTATTCTCGACCAAGGGTATCTGATCTGCAAGAGCATTATCTTGGAAATCATAACAAATATCATAGATTAATTGTTAATTAATCTGGATATATGGCTAAAATAGGAGCAAAGCTAACTCCTCGTTGGCCGTGGGCAGTTGGGATATGGTTGTTTAATTGAATCCCCCCGAGCGCATCGCATTAATGGCACACTAATATAGTCATGACGCTATATTCCTGATCCTCTGCGAAAGTGATCAGATCTCATAGTACGCCTAGCATCCCTCTTCCACCGCAAGCTAAGCTGTACTGCACTCTCTGACCTCCACGTGGGTGAAGAATATAATGATTATTCCACGTGGATTCCTGATAGTGGGCTCCACTGGGCCTCTGTGGGGCTTCGCGGGGACTCCACCCGGATTCCTTCGCTGGGCCTGCCACTTGTTTCCTATATGGGTTGCTACATCGGCCCACACTGTTTGCCACTCTAATGGTCCGGTCAAAAATACTTTTTGGGCTCAAACACAAGGGTTTCAAATTTTAATCGCTTTGTGTGTCCGTGTGATAAGTTGTGACCTGTTTTTCCTTAGGTGCTTGACAGCGGGAGTTCTGTATTTCCTATTGTTTCATTGAAGACGCAGCTAGATCTTTTGTGAGTAAATCTCATGTGTGTTCGGTTGATGAATTAGATATGTTTTGGTTTTTAGTAGAATTATTTATTAGCATGCGAAGTCTTATTTATCTATATAAATATTTGTTTTCGAAATATATGAACTTGATCGCCAAAGGTTCATGGGTCAGTTAAAATGAGGTTTATTATAAAATGATTTTCGGATTTAGTTAATGGTGATTTACAGTTTATATTAGTGGCATTCCTGAGAGGATGACTAAGTATATGTAATTTTGGTGATGCGTTTATGTTTAAGAAGAATTGAGCTTTGATGTGGAATTGGTATGGTTGTGATTGTGATTTCCTTATAAATGTGTGCGGTTTCATATAGTATAACCAAGGTGGTGATAACCAAAGTGGTGATTATGGTTAATATTGTGGATTGGTTATGATGCTATTGATGATTTCGATGAGCTTTATAGTGATTCATATTTCATTAAGTGTTTGAAGTAGATTGTTGAGTAAATTAGATTATGTGTTATTTAAGCATTTTCATTTCCACATGATCACCTGAACTAAACCATACACAGGGATTACCTTTATTCTATATTGTTTTAATTGCATATAATCTCCTAAACTAAACTTCATGCAAGAATTAATTATCGTTTATTTGCCTTCATATAATCACCAACTAAATCATATGCAAGGGTTATTATTTTGTTTGATTTGTTTAATTTCATTATTCTGGTATTCTATTTGTTTGTTGGAGTTTACTCATACAAGCTGTCAACAGCTTACTTGGTTTGTTATTGCAACCCGGTGCACTATTCAATAGTGTAGGCGTTGATCCTGCAGGTCAGGAAAATAGTGGTTGAAGTAGGAATCATGCAGTCGTAACTGTAGGTGTTCAGAAACTAATTTTGTTGCTTAACTTTCTTTAGATTTCCGTTTTGTAGTATGCTCTGAGGGAGCATTTACTTATTAAATTGTTAACGCAACTTAATTCATGAACTATGTGTAATGTAATATATGATTCTAAATAACGAGTTTGTATTGACATTTTGGGTTCTAAACTAATTCATGTACTTGTTTTAAGTTGAAATTTTTACATGTATTTAGTGTTGATGTTTGAACCATCATGCCTTGTATATTTGTATTTTTGTTTTTTATTTTGCTTGAAAATCGGGGCGTGATAGCTCTACCACCAGTACACCACCATCTAGTACTCCCTTCCCTTCGATTCGACTCCGCACTCCCTGCTGACGCTAGTCTTCGTCTTGGTGCTCGACATGTGTATGATCGAGGAGGAGATAGGCTATGTCAAATTGGCGCTAAAACAAGCGATTGGGTTACTGCCTGAGAATGCTTTGGTTGGGTTCATCTCGTTCGGGACTCAAGTGCAGGTGCATGAATTAGGGTTCGCCAAATTGAGCAAGGTCCATGTGTTTAAGGGGAGTAAGGAGATTTCCAAGCATCAGATGTTGGAGCAATATATTGGAGCAACCAATAAAGGGGGCCAAAGGGGATATAACCAGCCGGAAAAAGAGAAGGGGGATGAGAGAGAAAGAGATAAAAAAATAAAAATAGAAAGTGAGGGGTAAAATAGTCATTTTAGACTACATTGTATGAGATTTGAATGTCTGAGGAGTAATTTGTTAAAGGGGGAAATATCACAAATGGTCACTGAGTTATAACTTATTCAACACTTAACTCACTGTATTTTCAACAATATCACTTAACTCACTCAGTTTTACATCCATCTTTCACTTAACTCATTGCCGTTAATTCTACCGTTCGAAACCCTTAAAATTGAGGGTATATTTGTCAAAACACTTAAAAATCATTATTAACTTTAAAAAAACTATATTTATTAGACTTTTTTCAATTTTTTTAAATTTCTGAAATTTTTAATAAAAAATGATTTTTTAACTTAAATATAATTTGAAAAAAAATTATCCTTTTTAAAAAAAAAAAGTTAGAATCCATTTTTTTAGTGTTTAGACAAATATACCCTCAATTTACATTTATTAGACTTTTTAAAAAAATTTAAATTTCTGAGATTTCTAATAAAAAATGATTTTTTTAACTTAAATATAATTTGAAAAAAAATTTGTCTTTTTAAAAGAAAAGAAAAAAGTTAGAAATGCATTTTTTTAGTGTTTGGACAAATATACCCTTAATTTTAATAGTTTTTAACGGCATAATTAACGACAATGAGTTAAGTGAAAGACGGATGTAAAACTGAGTGAGTTAAGTGATATTGTTGAAAATACAGTGAGTTAAGTATCGAATAAGTCATAACTCAGTGACCATTGATGATGTTTTCCCTTTGTTAAAATTAGAATAGTATGGACTGAACTGTTGAAGTCCTAAAAGTACAAGATGTAATTAGTAATTTTCCCAAAAAAGAACCTTATTTCTGATATATATGATCATCGATCAGTTACGTGGTTACTACCAAGTCCCATCATTTGGTGTCATACATACTTGTAGTTCCAGGCCAAAATTGGCAAATGGTTATTATGTACGGCATAATACCATATGCTCATAGTACTGATAGCTAGTTAAGAAGACCATGCCATGTCTATATATACACTATACGTACATAGACAGTTATTTGGTACCAAAATCAGCAAGTTCTCCAAGTTCTTCAACCTCCTTTACCAATTCTTCAACTTTTTCCACAATTTCCATCAACAGGAAGACAAAGCTTGAAATAGCAAGTTCATCAACATTCTCTAGTGGTCCAAACTTGGAAGAAGAAATTATGGAGTTCAGCTCTACTCTCATTGACTTCAACTTGGGCATTATCACAGCTTCTTGTTGGCTTCTTCTCATCTTCGTAACGCTCTCTCCGAGCTCTCGCAGGGTCAACGCGAGTGACAACCCTACAGCTTTGCTAGGCTCTTTGATCGACTGTCTCACACTTGACGACGGCTAACCATTCCAAAACAAAGAGTTAGTCATAAGCTTTTGTTGAAGCAACTTAAGTGACAGCAAATTATGGGATAAATATATAGTATGTGTAATGTACCTGTCTAGGAGATTGAAGACAGGCTTTGAGGGAAAGGACAATGGTAGCGAGGTCTCCTAGCTGCTCTCCAACCTGTAGGTATTTGTTCCATGGGTAGTAAAGACCAAATTTCCCATGCCATGGTTCCCACTTCGCAAAATTTGCCTGTCATACAATACATATTACAACATTAGTACTGTACCAAAGAGTAAACACCGATACAACTCACTTTTTTGGTTATATAACCAAGGTAGTGCTTCTGAAACTTTATGTTAAAATATAGTAGATTGTTTATCATGCATTATGAAGGTTAACATCAAATGAGACAAATGTGATTAACTTTTTTAAATACTTGCATTTTAATGAAGGGCTTATATCATATGTCCTTTTTTTAAGGTTAATCACCACAAAAAACCAGTAACTTGAAAATCGCTTTGCCATTTGATTGTTTCAGTTCATCCAGTCGTCTGGTATTTGTCTATATTAAAATGGCCAAACTGTTTTTGATATGACTGATAATTAAAGATGATCCTTCGAAGGTTTCTGACATTTTCCAGTAAAGACTGTCTCGGTGTAATATTTCTTGCATATACCAGTGACAAGAGGAGATAGTATATACCAGCGACTCATCTTTAGACTTCGAGTGCAACACCGATTTGCAACTACCGGAAATAACACTCGGTTGGCCAGGCTGGTTATCCTTTTCACAATTTAATCTGAAGTAATCTTCAAGGCATTCTATACATAGGACGAATAAGAAGCTGAGTTAGATGGTTCAATTATACATATCGACTTTACTGAATATATAGTTTCTCTTCCTAGCTATTTAACTTAATTACCTTCAATAGCTTTTGCAAGGGCTTGGAATTTACTGGATAAAGAGTCATGAAGCTCATCACTGGCCCATGTGGGGAAGACGAGCAAGCTTATGATGATGCAGACGGCGAAACCCATTCCGATGGTTGAAAGCCGCTCACGAGCCAATTTCAACACCTCCTCGGCGCGTAAACCCGAAACAATCACCAGATTGAAGGTGAGTATGAATATCATTGCTGCATAGTCGTATCTCTTCTTGATGCTCGGCTGTAATCTGGTGTATGTCCCAGCTGCACCTGAAAACCATGAGATATACTGTTTATAAAAATATGATCACATTCATCACACACTTTCGTCATCAACCGGCCATTTAAAATCTGTAATGCATGCCACGTCATGAAAGTAGAAGTTCCAAATTCTTTGGGGGCGAGTACTAAAAGCATATTGAGTTAAATATGTAGTAACATTATCTTACCGATGACAAATACAGAAGAACCAATGATTATGGTGCTGGCCTCCCCCATGCCAGTAACTTCTTGAGCTAAAGTTGCAGCTGAGCAGCCAAGCCCACCCCCTAAGATGGTTCCCAATCCTCGGTTTATGCCCTTGCTAAGTGTAGCACCTGAAAAATTAATGTTACCCAAACATATGTTAATTAACGTACAAAAAATTAACTTGAACTAAAAATGAATCAGAACTTGAAACCGGATTACACCTGCAAAGAACTCGAAGATGACGACGACGGTCATTATAGCCCACATGGCATTTTCTCCGACTTGTTCATACAGAGGGTCGAGTAGATACAGAAGTGAAACCAAAACCAGTGCAATCCCAACCTTGATGCTGTGAATCAGCTTTCTCATTTTCTGCCTGTTCTTTTGTAGCTCTCCAAGATAGGAAAAAATAATTGAAAGCTTGTTTGGTCTCTCCTTCTCCTTCTTAATGCTGGGAAGAGGAAGAGAAAGCTCTCCATCTGGAATTGATATCACGGTCGAACCCATAATTAGTACTACAGAAGTGCTTGTTACTCAATACGATTTTCAGTTTGTTGAGTTGAGTTGAGAATTTTGGAATGAGGAATTGTGATATATATACACGTTATTCCCATGGACAGTGAGAGACAAAGTGGAATTAGATAGTCCTAATTCTTTTTATTCAAAGTCCTAAGTGGACAACTAGCTAGCTTAATTAGGTCCTTTCCTTCATTAATCCTAAGACAATGCCCTGTCTAGCTAGGTATGCATGAAAACAACATATAGCTAGGTTCATCTCTCAGGTAGGGTGTTCATGTATTTGGATTTAGGGAACTTGGTTACTTGAGTGGAACGCGTGCAAGGTCATTAATTTTTGTGATGCACAATTGTCTTTTCGCAACAATTTAATGCAAATATGGGATGAGAGAGTTAGAAAAGAGATACACCATAGCATTTTTGGCGGAATTATTTTTTCGTTTCATCATATGCATGTAACTGAATAAATAAAATTGCCTATTCTTTAATAAGTAGTCAAATTGAAAAGTATTTAATCATCTAAATTAATTTAACAAATTGAATGAAATTAAAATGATAATGAAAAAGGATCATACCCCACACGAGTACCCCAAGTTTCACCAAGGTTTCTTAATTAATAGCTTTTGAGATAAATGTAACATGTGAGGTCACAACTCACATACATCATGCGTAGTTGCCTGTCATGTCATGCGACGTTGATTAACAAGACATGGTAGTTCTCCTTATGTTCCATCTTTACCTGTACATATCATCGGGGCCAAAACTTGTATGGGACGGACACAACATGCCCACCTCCACCAGAAATGATGTGAAACCTAAATACATACTGGACCGATACATACTCATATTTGTGCAAGAGGTGGATGCAAATACGTCTGCTCCATAACCATTCTTGTCGTATATATGGTGGATAATATACACGTAAGAATCAAACTAAGCCTTTCTTGGGTGCTGAAATACTTGTATGTAGGCATTAGGTTAGAACCAACATCTACTGCTTAGGATTAGGAAATAATCCAATCATTAGTTTCTACATGTGATAACAATATGAAATACGATATACATGGATATGAAACACTGAGATAATCATAAACGTAGCGATGATATATAGACCTAAGTCAATCCCACTCTATTAAGATATGGTGCAGACGTTACATCGACATGTGCCACTTTCCTTTGTCTTTAATTTCTTCTGTGCTATTTATTTGGTAAACATCTTTTATCCCATTTTTATAGGCGATAAACAATTTTCTTGGATCTCCTTACGTGATCAAGTTGGCCACTTCTTTCAAAAATTAATGGAATTTTATTAGTGTGGAAAACTAATGGACTGTACATATATAGATATAATCATATGTGTTATGTTTTGTTACTTACTGGAGTGGCAATATTTTAGTTTAAGCATGGTACAATTACCCCAATTAGCAAGAAGGGAATTGAGACTAACAAGTCAATTACTAAATTTCTTATAGGATTGAAAAGAAAAATCAATAAATACATAGATAATAAAGTATACAAAAATTTAGGATAAAATTTATAAAACAACTAAAAATGTACTTCAAACTGATGTTGAACTGTACTTATAAAAAACAAAAAAATTAGGAATATAATTGATATTTGAGATGTAAACTGAGACTCATACTTGCATTGAAACTAACTTAATATAATTTGATGTAGTGACATTAATTTTCCTTTTGTAAGCGAGAGGTCTAAAAGTCGACTCACGGATTCAGTATTTTATATTCTCGGTTATTACGAAATTAAAAAAATTATATGCATTAATTGATTGACATCAGAATAAATGATTAAAATTTTCAAAGTTATTCATTCATAGGCGCCAAATAAGAAACCTAACTTTAGTTAGATAACCTGAACATGCATGACCTACTTAATTAGTTCCTTAATTTAACATATCAGCCAATATCATGCTTTCTCGCTTTCACCAGTCTAAAAATTGCATTCTTACTATTGGTGGATAATATCTGTCCTCAAATTAACATCATCCTGATCTATAGTTGTGATATTGTTAAATGAGTCTTTCACTTAACAAACAACGGTGCCTCCAGGGCTCCAGACTAATTATGTAATCAGGTTTTGCACCTTGGCTGCATTTACCTACAAGCTGTCCACATCTATTAACTAATTAATCATTTAATCATACTTGAAGGGTGACACTTCATAGACAGGTTTAGGTTCAATTATGAGTATGAGCATCCACAAACTTGAAAGTTCTCACTTGCATTTTATCTGTCTCTATATGGAATTCGGAACTGTTAAGATCCAATGTAGTTAAAGATTTGTATAAAACCAATCGGATTAAGGCTTGATTATTTAGATTGCAGACCAATACAAACTTGAAGCTAGAAAAGTGATAATCAAACGGTTAACCAATACTGTTTTGGTGATTCCTCCAATAAATGCTCGCAAAAACAATATGATTATTATTATTAAATTACGTGGGGATAAAAATTATATACAAACATATTACATCATATATATGGATTGAAATGTAGTGCGTAAAAGTATTGCTAAGTTTCTTAGTATGATCTTCTTTTAGACAAATTTACGTGGCAACATCTTCGTTGCATGCTTTCTAAGAGGCACTGAGTGCCTCTTTCATTCGTTCTTGAGAGTTCTGGAGATTCAAAGAAAAGATTGCTGAGTTGCATATTTACATGATTTTCCTTGGCCAAAAATAGCAAAGACACAAGACTTAGTGGTTTGTTTTCCACTAAAGAGTACTTGACAATATGACATATCCTAGCCTAGGCACCCACCAAATTAATTTCTTTCTGCATGTTGCGTCCAGCACTAAGGGGAGTGCATGTGATAATTGAGAGAGTGAATTACGATGATCATCAGGGTAAAAAACAATAGAAAATGTTAATGGATTCAAAGTTGAACCAAGTTGATATTCAATTACAGATCATGCTAAAGACTGTTCATTCATATTTAAAATGAGTTAGCTTTTGTGGGGAAGTTTCTTTGGAACAATTATGCATGGAGCGCAGCTATAGCTAGCGAAGGTTCTTTTAAGTACGATCGTATATTGTCCTACCTTCGTTCCAGGCATGTTCTAGAGGTGCTAATGGACACGAATGCAACGCGGTATTGAATAATAATACTGATATTGATGGCCACAATATCGATCACTCACGAAGTACCGTACGTTGAACATCAAAAGAGATAAACTCAATTTCAATTGAAATTTAAGTGTGATAGGAGGATTAGATGAACCAATTAGCCAGGAGTATTATGTTCCTATTTTCATTTGGCAATGACGTCGACAACTATGTAACTGTATAATTAAGTGCTGCAAGTTAGGTCATATTTGAAATTTGGATGCAAAGAGATCCTAAAGGATCTCAATTTAATAGTTCATTTGAATATTTAAAGGGTTAATCAGAAGAAGCCGAGGAGCATGGTGTAAGAAGAACTCCTTCAAAATACAATTACAGATACACACACACACACAAAAACTCTTCTATTAACTATCATCTATTAAAAATTATCAAGTGACAATGGAATAATACATTTAATCACACATCGGGAACTCTAAATCTTGCAAAATAACATAAGAGCAAGTTCACCCGTTGGGTCACCGGGTCACCCACTATTCACTGTTTTTATGTGTTATTTTGTCATCTTGGTCATGAGTATAGTGTATTTCGTGCCCTGTGTCACGGACATAATATATTTCGTGACCCATAGAATGAAAATATACACTAAAAATCAGTGAATAATAGATGACCTGATGACCTAACGGATGAACTTGCTCTAAGATATTAAACTTCACATACATTTGTTGTCAATTAGTTTAAGTTAAATATACATATGCACCTAGATTTTTATAAGGGATCATACATGATTGTATTAAAATCGATTTTGACATTATACAAACACACGTATACATGTTTGAAGCATGTATATTGTAATTTGTAGACTGGATCTTCAATAAGCAACTAGGGTTTGTGTAATTTGCCGGTGGCTCCGGACAAGATGACAGGACCGGTGGACATATACCTACCCCAAGCCATAAATTGATTAAACTAGGGTTATCATCTTTACTTTTCAGTCCGTGCCACGGAAAGCATCAGCCGTACGTCAATATATTATATTAGATTTTACTTTTTTCACACCTCCACGAGTCCATGGTCTCCATCTCTAATAACCCTACCCTGTCTCTTTCTTCCTCCTTTTGCTTTGATTTCATTCGACTGATAATTAAATTAACCACAGTACCCGCCCACTTCAGTCTCATCATTATTACTTAGTTGATGCATCGTCATCTACCTGTTCTGAATACTTTCTGATGTTCTCTGATGTTGCACATTGGACTCCATTGTGAACCTCGATCGGACGGTTGAGCATATATCCGGTAAATTGGCGAGCACTAGCTACTTCTGCTAGTACAATTGATCGATTAGGAGAAGTACATCGTGATTTCATAAGATTAAAAGTTTAAGGTTTATGGCAGTCGAGATAATTGGTTGATTAATAGGTTTAACAATCGATGATCACGTATGAGGATCAAAAATCTGAGGAATATGTGAGAAGAGTCATTAAAGAGAATTATTGTTAGAATTATGAGTTAAAATCTGTAAAGCAATGTAAAACGAAAAGAAATATATGTCCACAGAATGTATATTAAGTACAAAGTTCAAATATATTTGCTACAAATTTCTAATTACGGAAGCTAAAGTGGTACTTTGGAAAAAGAAAGCAAAAGAATAATTAGAAAGTATGAGATAATGGGTGGGTACATTTCGTACATAAAGATAGAACATGAGTTTGACAATTTGCCAGTCAAGTGTAGCACAAAAAGGTTACAAGATATGGCTTATGCATATTACCGACTTCAAAACTAGAATGATTAATTGTAAGAAACAGTATAATTTAACATCAGCCATCAAAGATAATCCACTGATGAACTCAGAAAATCTTACAGGATTTTCTTCAAAGAAAGGAGAGGAAAAACTAAAACAGGTCAATTTGAGTGGAACTTTTACTTTACAAATATATGAGTGTAAATACTTTACTGTTCAAATTATGTAGTAGCTTTTCTAGCCTCCCTAACCGAAAGTGTTGTTGGTACTTTGATTAAAGTTTAGAGGGAATTAAAAGTCAATCAGGTGGGATTGGGACATTCGGTAAAGAAAATAAACGAGTGTGCATATCAGTATATCACATGTTTTATCAAAACATAATGAAATTCTAATTAAGCAATAAGCAACCCTTGATATCATTCCACCACAACGTTCAAGTGCGTTCATGTCATATATGGAATTATAAAAATTAAAAAACAATGGATTCTATTAATCAAAGTTAAACACCTTTAACTTTATATATGGTCTAACAAGGAATACCTAATTAAAACATATTAATTAGTATGTACGTATTAGATTTGAGAAATGTGAAGGTATTAAACATGTGAGTATAACATTGAAACCCAACGTAATTATTAAACGTATATAAACGAAACCAAAAGTTTATTAAATGGGCTATCCGCCACTGCTCAACGTGTTTAGCAATAAGTCGTACCAAGATGGATTCGAATTGACCAACTCAATACATATAAAAGCATTTGGCCAACATAGTTCAATGGATACGAGTTTACAAGAATCATCACCATAGGCTTTTGTTTATAACTTAAACCAGAAGAAAAAGAAACGTACCATATGTGCGTATAAACACTTGAAATTAATTTGTTTAGCTTAAATTAAGTTAGATAATTCATTCAATAACATAAAATTAAGTGGATGATTTACGAGTTGGTGGATTGACTGTATTCATTTAATAATTGTATATTGACAGGTTTAATTGCAACTGACTTGTTTTTCGATCGTATTTGGTCTAACTAATTTTTCTTCACCTAGTTCAAAATCATTCTATTGAGTCGTATTGAAATGGACAACCTTAAGAATCTCGTCCATTGCAATTGAAAATGTATGGGAGTCATAAAGTGTGGATCGAGTGGTCGCAATAATCTCCTCATGTATATAAGTGGAGCGGCTGCAATTAGAGGTAGGACAAACAAATCATAAGTGGAGCGTCCACTAATTACACACCCTGCATTTTGGTGCTTCATCCCCAGAAAATGGAGTCTACTTTGTCTCCTCTACCCACTTTAATGATATTTATATATAATAGACCTAAATTTGTTGTCCATCGGGACCCTCTCGATCTGAAGGCTACCTAGCTAGCTCTCTTATTGCGTAGTTTACTGAAAACTATTTTTTTAGGAAGGCTCTTCAATGTTAAAGTGGACACTACCCAACATGCCTAGAAGGAGAAAAGATAAATTTTGTACAGTGTACGCAATTATACATAATTGTATACTAGCTCTGTAGTGTCCTACTTGTACTGGCACGGTTTAATCACCGCCGGGACATGATAATATTGCTCCCAAATATCTACATTGTTTCGAAGGCCAACTAAAGAGGCTTCGAGAACGTCAAAGCGATGATAGGTACAAAGACATGTCAACATAAAACTCTAGGATCTCTGCTCTTGACCCAATTGATTGATCCGTAAAAGGCACCGGTCCAACACGAAACCGTGGATTTTACAAGAGATACGAAATACAAATATGACCCATAGAGCCCTGCCCAACACGGTATTGGGCTTGTGGTGCCCCATCAGACTGGCGTAGCATGAGAAAGCTCCTAGAGGACAGGTAAACCAAACCTATACGGTTTAGGATATCTGAACCTATACGGTTTACTTGATATCCAAGGATCCAATATCAATTTGGCAAAAGGATTCCTACCTTAGAAGTACCTTAGTCATCCCTATATAAGACACTTCGCGCCATGAGGAGGTAAGTCGTTCATACCAGTCTCACTTGTCGCTTTAATTGAACGCATCACTAACTTAATCGTCGGAGGCTCTTTGGTTGACACCACACCAGTGTCCTAACCATCCAAAGAGTTTCTCTCTTTTGTTGCAGGTGATTTTCGTCCGAGTAACCAAGGTATAGAAAATAGAATAACACACTACTAACGTTCAACTACATGGATTGGTCAAATTGTTTGCCTAGTGATTTTTTTTCAAGTCATATCTAAATATAACTTCAGTATAAGTTGTTCGTGTTTTTAGTCGAAACTATATCGATACTATTGACTCAAAGTACTAGTAAATGTCTGTAACCATTCAAAACACGTCGATTACCTCCCGAGTGCACAAGACATATAGGTGTTACCTATGATACTCCTTTCTTTACTTTCCGACGACCCTTGACAGTATGATGAAGAAATTATTGAAGAAAGAAAAAGTTAAAAGATGGGAGCAGTAAAGACCTTACCACAGAGCAACATGGAGATCTAATGAATATACACATAAAAGAACCGTATCACAAATTAAGCAATTCGAAAGTTGGTAACTAGATAGCTGATGATTTGGCAAATTATGGTTCAAATTCTACTAGCTTGGTTCAGTACGATATGCCTCATTTCTTTATTCATGCTCATTATAATAAGGACCAATTTGGTCTGCCTCAATTTCGTTTGTGATAGTTGGTTCTGTTTTGGTTTTGAAAAGTTTGGTTTTTAACCTTTTCCTCTTGTAATTTTCTTCCCTTTTTAATATATTTTAGGGGTTGAGGAGGCTCTTTGCCTCTCTTAGCTCTTGGTTTAAACCTTAAAAAAGAATGAAAAAGATCTTGGGAAGACTCAGGCAATTCCAAGCACATAAATCATGAATGAAGGGAGGAGCATCACCTCACCACAACAAATCCTCTAAAGCAGTTGTTAGCCAAATAATCACCTTCAAGTCTAAGGGGTACAAGTAATAGTATAGGGATTTAAGAAAGGTTGTATAAACCCATGATGATTTGATTCATTTCACGAGTTTGCGTGTGAAACTAAGGAGAGCTAAAATATGTAAATATACAATCAGGAACCTAGAATCATAAGGAAATCTAGACTCATGGTGAGTATGTGCAAGATGGAGTAGTCGTTTTTGGTTTTGCAGATAGTTTTGAAATGAAAACAACTAGATGTTTAAATGTAAACTAAATTACTCTAAATTGAACTAGTGATCTAATGGATGAAAGTTAGAATTTGGATTGTCTAGCACTAACCTCCTTTGCAAGTCTTGATACATATCAATATGAACAATGCTAAATTAATTAATCAATTTCTCTCCTTGCATCTCTCTCGAGTATGACAAAGGACATGCTTCTGTAGTGATATCAAGCAACCCTTCTAGTTTGTAGAACTTAACTACCTAAATTATGCATTTCAATCTGGTTAGGTATCTAGTGCATTGCCCTAAGTGCATAAAGTTTGGAGATGAAGAAAGCATACAAACTAAACAAGCTTATATCTAAGTGATTGTAATTCACAAACCCTACATGCACACTTAGTGTGCTTTCATGCTTTAACATTCAAAGGTTACCAATCTCTAAACATTATATCATGACATGAAAAACGCACATACTAAAAGTGATAAAGTCTAAGCAAGGTTTTAAAAAACGCTAGGTGAAAGTCAGGCAGAAGTAAACTAGCTCCGAGAGGCCTAAGAGGTTTTATTTTATTATTATTTTTTTATAACATATAATTATAATTATATTACATACAATTTCAATTCCTATCCAAATTACCAAAACAAAACATATTCTTGCTTCTGACTATAAAGAGAATCAAATTTCATAACACTACTCACAGTACTCGAAGAGATCTACCGTTGGTTCAGATACAATTTCAATTCCCATCCAAATTACCAAATTGTTTGCAATTCAATTCCCATCCAAAACTGCCAAAACAGATGCCAAGTTTCAAAGCAGATATAGGATTAATACATATATACAAATAACGGCAAAATAGCTCAATCAAATAAGCCAATAAACCAACTTATCAACAGGGCAACATGTAACAACACGTTCAACTAATGGAGATATTTAGAAGGCAGCAACTTGAAGCTCGATCAATTTAATGATTTTAATCATACAATTTGATCATACATTCATACAAATATACAATACCTAGCAAGGCAGCAACTTACCAAGATTGATTTCAGCAATTCACCAAGCTTGAAGAGTGAAACCCAGAATGTGAGTGAAAAGGAAGAGAGCAACCAAGTTCGAGACTTCGAGGCTATTCGACTAAAAACCCAGAAAGTAGTGGAGATTTTCATGAGAGACAGAATGATTGAAAAGTAAAAACCCATAAATTTCGATAAACTATTCGATTTACCATTGTCAGTCTGTCGCCGTTGAGTATAGCAAGGGTTGTCAACTCCTCGACTGTCGAGGAGAAAGGCTGAGATGGAAAGGGCATATGCCAGAGAGAGAGAGGAGAGACGGTGACTAGGTTTATTGTCTGAAAGTTGAAACAGACAAATGGTTGATTCGGTTTCGACTCTTTTCAGTCTTTTGATGAGTTAAAAAAAAAAAAAAAAAAAAAACAAATTGGCAACGCCTAGTTGCCCAGCGCCCAAGAAGACTCGCCAGGACGCCTAGCTCAATCCACTAGGCCAAAATCCAAACGGCTTTGAGGCGCCTAGCGGCCGTCTAGGCCATTTTTTCGAACATTGGGTCTAAGCATATGCATTCCAACTCTTGAACTAGCATGTAGACATGTTAAAGAAAATTGCATCACATCATATTATAGTATTAATCCATACAAGATTGGCTAGGACTTTCAACCCTAGCACCAAGAAAGCACTACTCACTCATAATTACGTATACTAACTTCATAATCAAATTAAACACCAAATATAATCTAGAGTAAGAGGGTAGAGTTGGCTTAGTAGTATGCCGGATAGTCCCCATGACAGGATCCGCCTTGAATTTCATCTTGAAACCTGAGGTGGCCCTGTGGGGCCCACCTTAGAACTAACTTTACAGAAAATTCGGCAGAGTCACCCCTAAAATAGACTACCCAAAACCTGTAGAAGTATATTCACACTTCTAAACAACTCTCCAAAAACTCTTGGAGCCACCCCGCTCCCAAAAATGAACAACTCCATAATCTAGAGTATCATAATTATCCAAGTAACTCAAATTACAAACAAGTCAAAGCTTACAATATTAATACAAAGGTCCTATGTTTATCAGAGCAGTCTAAAGCCACAAAACAAATGGTATACAAAGTAGGTTAGTAAGTAACCTATGAAGGATAGATGGCAGCGATGGTGCTAAGCCTCAACTCCTAAAGCCGAACAGCTACACTGCGAACTGGGCATTTGCAACTGAATGGCCTAGAGGAAAAGTACATAAAAACATTAGCGTGAGTGAACAAAAATAAGTAATTGTAAAGAAAATGGACTTTATGTTTTCCCACATTTATTCCTTTAAAAACTCGATGCACGCAACAATAGTAAAACATTTAACTTTAAATTCGAGAATCTCGTAAAAACAAGTCAACTCCGCTGGTTAAGTACAATCGGACTAGCTCCATTGGTCAAAAAAATAATATAATAAATAGGGGAAAATGATAGCCATACGAGTGAGCCTCCCAGATTCGGGTGATAGCCTCCCAGGCTAAAGTACTCTCATACTCCTGTATATACCCTTACGCCACTATCTGTGGTGATTAAGATAATGGGTTTCAGCATTACTGTCACTAGGGGTGCGTTCGGTTTTAGGCCGAAACCGAAAACCGAACCGAATTGGACTTTAGGTCGGTTCGGTTCGGTTTTGTATTTTTCAAAAATTTGAACCGAAAACCGAACCGATCGGTTCGGTTCGGTTCAGTTTTTTCGGTTTTTTTTTTTTTGTAAAACAGGAAAAAAAAAACTGCAAACAATTTTTTTTTTTTGGCAAGATAATAATATAGATTTTGCAACTTCTACTTCTACCCCTTTGGTATTGTAACTCACGAAATTCAAAGAAAATAAATTCTTAAACCCTAAACCCCAAACCCTAAAGTCCTAAACCCTAAACCCTAAAGTCTAATATCATACACTCCAAAGAGAAATCTCTACAAATTCAAAGAAGATAAAAAAATCAACCGTTTGATGCGATTATTACAATAAATTATGCGTGTGGTTAAAAATTTAGCCAATTTCACAATAGTTTCGAATCCGATCGGATTGGTCAACCGTAATTACTTGTATGTTTTCTTGGTTGACCAATGGCATGACGAATGCAAAACGTGCTTATTTTTTTACATTATGTTTGTAAATATTTCATTGATAGATGTGCATAGACATAAGATAAAAATTTCAATTTTAGTTACCAATACATTGGCCTATACCAATATGCCTCCTAAAATTGTATGACATATATATTGTATTTAAATTGTTGAGGTTCGTTTTAAAGTAACTATGAAGTGGAAAATGAATTTGGAGAAACCAACCACTCGATTGAGAGATTGTAATGTTTTATGGTGGTTGTAAAAAATCTAACCAATTTGGTTCTCGTTTTGAATTCGATCAACTAAGTCAAACTTAGTTACTGTTATAAACCTATATTTATATATAAACACTCCAAAGAAAAAACCTCCATAAATTCAAAGAAAATGAAAAAACCAACCGTTGGATACGATTATTACAATAAATTATGCATGTGGTAAAAAAATTAGCAAATTTTACAATAGTTTTGAACCCGATCGGATTAGTTAACCGTAGTGATTATATGAAATTTCACAAATTTTCTCGGTTCGGTTCGGTTCAAGTTCGGTTCGGTTCGGTTTTCACCTAGCCAAAACCGAAAACCAAACCGACCATATTCGGTTCGGTTCTGTTTTTTTGTTTCGGTTCGGTTTTTTTCGGCTTCGGTTTGGTTTTCGATGAAGTTTTTTTCGGTTTTCGGTTTAGTTTGGCCACCCCTAACTGTCACATAGATAGAAACCAGTGCCACAAAGGCAGACAGGCTTTCGTGATCCCATCACGTCACCATAAAGGCAGACTCGATGTTAGCATGACAAAAATCACCCCAAAGTATGGCACAAGAAAACTATTTGAAGACCAGTAAATCAATATAGCTTCCCCAAATTCTCACAGTAAACCAAAATGTCCTCAACGTGTCCCACACGCCAAAAGTATCTCAAATCAATAGCAGTAAGGTGAGATCAAATTATAAATCGTAAATTAGAAACAAAACCAAATCCGAAATCATCATTAAGGTATTCCCAATGCCAAAACTGAAAGTCGATAAATAAACAAGAAATATAACTTCATCGAAAACCACCTCGGAAAATAATTCGTCACAATTCAACATAGATCATAAGTTCAAATCCGAGCATATCAAATTCATATCCGAAATTTATAACCGGGACAAATAATAATCAATCTCTGAAAATCATCATTGAAAGCAATTCCACGGGATAAAACGAAATCAATTTCCGAAACTAATTATTATGCTCAACGAATAATATGATAAATAAGTAAAGCATTAATTCGAGAAATAAATGTATGCATTATTATTTAAAACAAAAGTCCACTCACAGTATACGGCTAACGTGGTACCCAAGCGTAAGGATTCTCGTCGAATGATGAGTCAGTACATCGTCCTGTACACAATTATATTTTGTAAAAAATAATTCCACAAATAAATACGATTCTAAAACAAAACCCGAAAACCCCATGTAAACCAACATCTCCATTTCTTTCCGGATTCAAGTCAAACTTCACTACTAATATCAATTTGTCGATTAAAGCATTCCATATCGGAAATAAGGGAAATCCGAAGGTCGGATTCCCACAAATCGACATCTGAAACTCCAAACTTCGGAAATTCAAAATTGATATCAAATTTCTCCAAAATTCACCAAAATCACATAATCAACCTCTACAACAATTATAGAATTTCAATAGCTAAAAAAATCGATATTAATAAGCTGCCCTACTCGCCGCCGTCGCCACCAGCTCCAATGGCCACCAAAATTTGGCAGAAATACCTACTCAACAAACCCAACATTTTTCTCAAATACAACAAGTTCTAATTTTACCTTGAAGGGCTCCAATTTGGCCGGTGAACATAAACTCGAAAATCTCAAAACCCACAGTTTGGAAATCCTCCAAATTCTCCTTACACAATGAAAATTAAAGCTAGAAGCCTTAGGGGAAGGTGTTCAGTGGCTCGAGGCCCGTTGATTGATCCAAAATTGTCACTGGGGACTACCAGAATAGGAAGAAATCGCCGGAATTCGTCAAATGGGACTGTAGGGCTTTTGGGCTTCGATCTCACTTTTCCGACCAAAACACCACCACCCACGGACACAGCCATGTAGGGGAGAAGAAGCCGCGTCAACCACCACCAGGGCTCGCCTTTTGGTGGTCGGACGACGTCGATTTCAACGGAAACAGAGGGAGACCGAAGGAAGAGGGAGAGAGAGGTCGGGGAAGAGAAGAGAGAAAATGAGAGAGTTACCCTGCCCAACAGTAAAAATTCAAATATATACTACTTACCATGAATAGTGAAAGTAGTTGTCGTTTACCGTCCAAATGACTAGTAAATGGGTAAATTAAGATACGGGACGTTACATCACAAGTTCACATGTTGGTGGTTGTGATCCCCTCTCCTTATTCTTGAAGATTTGATGATAAAAAATAGTGAAACTTGAATTATGTATTGTGCGAATAAGTGTAGTAGATAGAGAAAATGATGATAGAAAAGAGAGTGGTGAAATGATGTTGTAGTGGTGGTGTTAATGGAGGTAAAGGATAAGAAATTGTGGTGGTGATGGAGAAGATAGAGTAGTTGTGTGAAATGTTGATGGTGATGAAGGAAATAGAGTAGTTTTGTGTGTGTTTGGGGGGGGGGGGGGGGGGGGGGGGGGGCGCAGGCAAAAGGAGATGCATTACATCTTTCTTAAGGACAATGAGGGATAATGTGGTAAGGACCTGGATTCCATGCTAAAAGATGACACCTAATGGAGACAAGGCATGGTGTTGATTGCATGGAGTAAGGGGAAGGTGACAACAACAAAGGAGAGGTATGGTGAGTAGGTTGGAGTTGGTGATTATATGGAATGGATGTAGGCTATTACCCAATAGGCAATATGATGAGTCTTTTCCTCCTTGCTCCTCCATGACTATGACTGCAAAAGACATGGCATCACCATAAGTGGTGGTTTGCCGCCACTTATGCTGCCCATAGTGGTGGTTCGCCGGAATCTGAAATTTTATATTTTTAGTCTACATTGGACCGTCATTCTTCAAAGCTCTGATTCTCCACTTTAAAGCCCCAAAATTGATGTTTCCTTCACTCTTGCAATATTTCCGGATCAATAAGAAAATGATTTAGTAAAAGCTAAAATAGACTAAAAAACAAGTTGAATTCGAAATAGGGTAAATATATGTGTTGTGGTCTAATAATAGCACCACAATTCGCTATAGTATCTGCAACTTAGTTTCTTTCAAGATAAATATGGGAAGAACAAAAGCTCATATGAGAAATTAGCGAAGAAAATTACCTCACTCCACTTTTAATTGCCAAGGTATTAAGTGAATTTTTTGCTGTTATAGATAACAAGGGTATAATTCATTTCTAGCCACACTTCTAATTATGAAGACAAACCAACTCAATCGCTTTAATGATTATCTCCCTTCTTTTTGGTTGTGTCAAGATTAATTGTAATGGAACTTGGAAAAGTGCCTTAGGTAAGGCTAGGTTGGGAGGTGTGTTTAGAGATTACAAAGAGTTGTCCCGGATGCTTTTTGCTTAAATTTGGATATGCCAAGCTGAACGATAGCCGAAGTTATGGCTGCCCTATGTTACAGTAGATAAGTATATAACTCCCTTATATTTATCAGAGAATGGTTGAGCCAAGAGTCTTGATCACATGCATGTATAAGGGTCCGATATTGAGTTTCGACTAGTCGATGGACAAGAGTTCTAGCTAGTTCCGTTAATACTTTGCGACTCAAGTTTATTTGGGGCCAGTTAGATGAATCCACCATCTTCATCACGGCTAGGGTTTTAATATCCGTATTAATCTTGATTTTCACTTGAATTGCATTATTAGCTAGAAGTGTAATTTGTTTAGACGTACGTCCATCCGGGATAGATAACGCGCTAGATGATCGAGTGGGTATGAATTGAGAAGGACGATTGTGTGTCCTTAAGAGGTGGTGGAAGGCTAGCTAGCTAGAAGCCTTTACTAACAACCCGGCTGTGGTCGGCGGTATGAGCCCTTCTTGATGGACCAACTTAGACACTTTCGTACAGCTGCTTAAATTCTGTCGACCAAAATATAAAACCTACCTAGGGTGACCAATAAATGAGTTGAGCCTTGAGCCCTTCTAATAGCTGGCTGTCTAGTTTGTTATTATTTCTACAACGAGTAGTTGTATATAAACACTGGAGCTAGGTGTACATATTGCTTTTGGAAATTTATTGAAGTGAAATGAGGTACATATAATTATATGAAGGTAATTTTACTTTTTTTCTTCCTTCTCTGTTCATTGTTTAAGCAAAACTTAATAAGTTTGTTTGAACCTTTGAGGTTTATTGTTGTTTTCTGTTCTTAATTAGACTTACTGTACGAGTCTTAGAGATTTAGTATACTGAAAATGTATGTTAAACATACAAATCATCATCAAATATTGTTCTGAACTCAATTGCATCTTTTACTAGGTGTGTTGTTATTTTCAAAAAACCTCGATGCCAGTAGCTAGTTGTATGTGAACTTCCGATTCATTTTCTACTATTTATTTTTGTTTGAGAGTTTACATTCTTCAATACAACAACCCAAGTGAAAGCTCTCCACAACTCCCACTTAATTGTCCGGTCACAACCAGAATTCGCATTCGGTACTAATCAAGGTACAACCATGCAAACGTGAGAGAGAGAGAGAGAGAGAGAGAGAGAGTTGGGCTCTGGGCCGGATAGCTTTAGATGGGATATGGGCTCTGGGCCGGATAGCTTTAAATGGGATGGGATATGGGCATTTCTAGTACAAGTAGGTAGGTATAGGAGAAGAGTAATTACTATCATCATAAATAGATGAAAATTGGGCCATCATTGCTCTATTATTATTTGTTGCCGCATATCGGCAGGCCAATGTAGAGACTCCAGGACTCTAGGAGCCATAGGTTGCTTTCTGCTTTTTTAAGAGTTTAGCCCAGCCCCCTATCTCTTTATGAGCACTGACAGTCACAGAAGCGTGAACACTTATCACGTTGGCTTATAGCTGTTGCTCTCCTCTTTTTCCTATTTCTGTTTAGTTCTCTGTCTTTTTCTTTTTCTTCCTCAACTGTATATGTATATCTCTAAGAGCAAGCTCACCCGTTAGATCACCGGATCAGTTACTATTCACTACTTTTTAATGTATATTTTCATTCTCTGAGTCACGAAATACACTGTGTCCATGACCCAGAATACTGTTCAGCGTGATTCAGGGCACGAAATACACTGTACTAGTGACTCATAAGGCAAAATAACACATAAAAACAGTGAATAATAGGTGATCTGGTGACCCAACGGGTGAACTTGCCCTAATATCTTTAATATACCCCCAGAGCCAAATGCTTTCATGTCGTTCGAGTTGGGTGGCTTCTGTAACTTTCCTTTACGACCACCAATAGCTTATCAATTATGAGCTATATCTAACTACTTCGTTTAATTCTTTAATTTCGTTCCTTTTGACTTTTAAGTAGAGCACTCGAAGGGAGGCATTTTTGGAATCCATAATGATCACATTCTTAAATACTTCTTTCATCCATGGGCTTCTTCTCTTTTTATAATTTCATAATAATTTGTTGGTTCTAGATAGCCAAACTGCTTCGGGTATCTACTCTACAAGTACTTAACCAATATGATCCCTACACAACAAGATGAACAAAATCGATCGATTTCTAGATCAATAAAGCACAAGACCTATATTATTTACAACAAATCGAAGAACATAACGTGATCCACATAAGTGGAACAACTCTTAAAATTTATGCTTTACTAATAATGAGATTATGACATGGAAAATTTCAAGAAATAAAAGTTTTTAATTACATGGTTTAGTACTTATGGCATGTCATGCCATGACATGTCTACATCTTTTTTTGTTTTTTAATTGAAATTCTTGTGTTATAATGTCACCATTGATAAATCATGATTTTTAGGAGTTGCTTCGAGTTGTTTCTAGTGATGGATAACAAAAAACTTGACCCAATTTCCTTTTATGATTTTCTCGGTTTCCAACTTTCAAAGATCACAAAAAAAAAAAAAAAAATCAGAACAAGATTTTTGAGTTCCATCAATTTTACAATTTCTTAAGAGTCATGATATTGAAGTGGGAAAATTTGAGTGAGAAAATATAAACATACGATGATTTGTGCCACAAAACTGTGTGCTATAGTTCCACATTTTGGGTGAAAAATCATGGTCTCGAACAATATTTTTATATTTTTGGAGAATGTTCTGGAGTTGGTTTCCAAGAGTTGGAAAAGCTTACACCTCTTTCAGTGTACTTACATTAACCGAATTGACTACTAAAAATAAAAATTGCCAAAATTTATCAGAACTAAAAATATAATAAAGAGAGCAAATTCTAATTATCATTGTTACAAAAAATTAAAAAAATAAGAAGACTAGTATTACCTTACAAGTTGGCAAAAGAAACATGCCACACAAACTATATCAAAAGAGCTCTTCTTTTCTTTTTTATTAATTAAAAAAATTTGACACAAAAATAAGCTGACCACAAACATAATAGAACTTTTTATAATATAGAAAAGACAAAGACTCTACATTTACTTATAGTATTAAGAAAAAATTAAAAAAACTACCAAATGGGCTAAATTTTTGTCTTTGCCAAAACATTGGTCTTCATTTCATCAGATTAATTAGTTGGGATTTTTCCAAATCTTTGTAGTTTTATTATATTAGAAGTAAAGAAGAAAACAAAAGAGGCCTAAATTCAGGGAACCAAATTTGCTCACCACCTTTGGTTGGGTGGTGATACCACCACTCCATAAACATTTGCCACGTGTCACATACTCTAACTATGATTAAGTTTTTAGAATTAGTATTAATAAATTAATAATATTAATGGTTAATGAAGAGAGAGAAATAAAAAAGAAACAATACTCTCTCTCTTCCCCTTCAAAGTTCAAACCCGGCAGACCCATCTCCCTCTCTTCCCTTTCAAACCCAGCAAACCCAGTAAAATGCAATAGCAAAAATAGCACCACAACTTTGAATTAATGTTAACAAAGAGAGAGAAATACGAAATACTCTCTCTTTCAGACCAGAAAACCCAGTTTTGGAATTTGATTTGAGTTCTGCAAACTTTTTCATTATCAATTTCTCTAAGTGACAGAAAGAGTCTTAATACTATGATACCCCTCCTTTTCCAACAAAATTTTCACCTCGAAAACCCAAACTGAAATTGGTTTCCCACAATTCATAGAGCTTCAATTTCTCAAATTGCATTGAACTTCATGGAAAATTAAGCCCAAAAATAAAAATAAGTTAGAAGAAAATCGATGGTAGGATGGTCTGCAATTGAGTTTGCTGGGATTATTTGGTGAGTTGCCTCGTGCTGGACTAGTGTGTTGGGAGGAAGATGGAAAGTGTCGGACGAGATCTGCGTTTGTTGGTGTGTTTCTGAGAATTGGGAGGGAAGAGATATGGGGTTGTATCTAATATGCCCTCACAAACCCATCACTGCTCTCCTTCGTTTTCGCATCGCTTTCTATTCGTTTATGTGGCAGACAAGAGCCAAAGAAGAGTTTGTGTCCATTTGAGTTTTCTAAGTATGTAGGATTTTGCTGGGTTCTGAAGTTGAAAGAAATCATTGAAGGTTTTGCATCTTTGCTGGGCTAGTGTCGATGAAGAAGCTGAGAGAATTAATATCTTTTATTTAATTACTATTTTTTATTGTTAGTTGATTTAGTGAATAATTAAAGTATTAAACAAGAATTTTATTATTATTATTGTCTTTTCTGATAATTAAGTTAATCATAGTTAGTTATGAGTATGATTTATCAGACATGGCAGTTTTTTATTGGGTGGATCACCACTACTTTTAAGAGTAGTGGTTAGCAAATTTGAATCCTAAATTCAGTGGTGCTGACCTTGTACTGACATTTTCCTCATGTAGCCATTTGACAAGTGGATGTGGAAAGATTGGTAGCTTCCACCCAATGAAAACTCAAACTACTTCCTTGGATCTGTGTTTTCTACCACTGCAACTCCAACGCCCAGTCTTCTTGGGCCTCTTTACCCACCTAATCCCCTCTCTATCTTCTTCACCACATTCAGATACCCAGCGTTTCCAATCATACAAGAAAAAGTAAAACTAAAACCCACGCGCGCAACTAACAAAACTGAGTATAAGATTCAGACCGAGAAACTAAACTGTCTGGTAGACCGACCAGTCAATACCCCCCACAAATCTTCCCAAACCCTTCTCTCTCTCTCTCTCTCTGTCATCGTGGATTATTCTGAGCGAGCTCAACGACCCTTCAGATTCTTCTTTCTCTATGAACAATATATACACAGGTGTGCAGTATATCATTTCTTGGAGAACCCAACTATACGTTCGTATCTTCCTCAAAGTCATCATCTACCTTTTCCTCTATTTCACCTGCAGGTCCTGCTTTAGTCTTTTCACCTTCTCTTCCCTCCTTAAAGTCTTCACCCCCTTTCTAGCTACACCGTTTCGGAATTTGGTACTACCGGCCATCACCACCATGATCATCGTGGAAGTGTTTGATTCCTAGATAGCTTCTTTTTTCTGCTACTACCTTTCTAACTTTTTCTCTCAAACCCAAAAGTCGTGTCTCCCTTTTCCTCCTTTCCAGCTTGAGGAGGGTAGCTAACGGCTAATAAGTCTGACTTTAGTGTAATTAAAAAATAAGGAGGATATAGAGACGGTCAGGTGGCGAACCGGAGCAAGAGATCGAGCCCAGTACTGCTTCCGAAAATGGCTACACCGCCACCGAGTAGTAGCAGGCTCCGTGGCATGTTACAGTCTGCAGTGCAATCTGTTCAATGGACTTACAGTCTCTTTTGGCAAATCTGTCCCCAACAAGGGTACGTACATGCACAATTACTCTAACTATTAATCAATTCTTCAACGAATGAATCAATCGTTCGTATGGTTCACTCGTTCATTCATTCCACTTATGCTAATTTTGTTGATGACGATGTTGTGGTGATCATTTAGGATGTTAATATGGGCAGATGGGTATTACAATGGGGCAATCAAGACGAGGAAGACTGTGCAACCTATGGAAGTGAGCTCTGAGGAGGCATCTCTTCAAAGGAGCCAACAGCTTAGAGAGCTCTACGACTCACTGTCCGCCGGAGACACAAACCAGCCAGCTCGCCGCCCTTGTGCTGCCTTGTCCCCGGAGGACTTAACCGAGTCGGAATGGTTCTACTTGATGTGTGTATCTTTCTCATTTCCCCCGGGAGTTGGGTAAGTACTTGTGCTTTCGTCAAACTTCTGATTTTCTTTTCTTCTAGTTTCTTCCATCTGAATTTGAATGGCAAAACATTCCTATTCTGTGGCGAAGTTATGTGAAATGTGCAACTAAAAATAGGCAAAATTTATGAGATGAATGAACGCTGTAAAGAGTGAAAACCTCATAAAATTAGTTGAGCATTTCCTTTTACAACAACACCATCAATGTTAGTACGTAACAGAAACTTTTAAGCTGTTAAAGTTTGTTTCCATATCTCCTAAAAATTCAAAGCTTGATTAGATTTGTTAATTAACAGGAACCCCATATAAACAACTTTAATCTGGCTAGCAAATTCAAACGGGGCTCACATGTCAATGCACATTTATAATTCAAGAAGATATTGAGCAATGTGTACGGGTTGATAGATTAAATACTTGCTATAGTACTGCTTGTTCACAAACACCAATATAGTTAGGCTATCCCATCTAACATTTTGAGCTTTCTGTTTGATAATCTATAAGATATTTATGAGGGTTAGAACGCTCTTAAATTTCTTGCTAGATCTATATAGATGGGGACACCCTATTCCTACACATAGAAGGATCAACGCGGTCCCTTCTATTTTATGCCTTACAAGTCAGTACTCTACATGTGTGAGAGAAATGATCGAGATGGGTTATGAAATTCAATGTGCTGCCTAAAGGTCTGGAACTGAACTGTATTTCAATTCCCTATATGAATATACAATGGAGAAAGATTCACACGTGCAAGAAGCATCTCCGCACATGTAAAATATCTTGAAAACAAACCCAACAAATTTCCCGATACTGTTTTGTTTGCTAGTGTTCATGTCTTAGTTTCTGGGATTCCGGTGGAGAAGTTAATGGAGGCACAGTTTTTGTTTGCTACATATTTGTTGCTTCTTGACAACTTTAGGGTTTGGGGGAATATATTCTTATGGACTGTATCAAAATGACTTTGCTTGCTTGCTCGTTGAGTCGTTGGAATTGAATCAAGTCATTCACAATTGAAGCTAAGCTAGCTACTTGTTTCGGATAAGAGACAAGCAATGTGTCTTCATCTTTGCCAAAAAAGCTAACATTAGAAAAGCTCAATGCTTTAAAGAGATGAATAATTAAAGTAATACATGCTGGAATTTCTCAATTAAGATCCATGAAGTATATTTATATATATAAGGAGTGAGATATCTTCCTTTTACGCAGACTCAGTTGCCTAGCTGATAGCCTGATATAGGATGTTTTTTTTTTCTTTGTGGTTGGACTGCATAAATATATGCTGCTAGAATATATATTAATGGTGAGGAAGTACAGTACCAGGTCGAATAGGCTTGTGCATTATTTCCATTAGACGTACGAGTAACCAAACATTTGCTATTTAGCTTTCAATTCTGGTCTCTCAAACTTATTACTGTCTGCATAAGATATAGTTTCTACACATTCATACATATATGTATGAGGAAATTAAGATATTACTGGTGTGAATTAATGTGTGATATTTGTACGTGTAGGTTGCCGGGAAAAGCATACACAAGGAGGCAACACGTATGGCTTACTGGTGCAAATGAAGTAGATAGCAAAACCTTCTCCAGAGCTATTTTAGCCAAGGTGATTAATAATCATTATTGAAACAACAAAATCTACTACAAAATCCAAATTATGAAAAGAAAACGTAACAACTTTAAAAGTCAGGGTTATTTCTTAATTCCAGCTCTAAAGAACTAATTGTTACTACTAATTACAAGGTTTCGCCACCCTCAAAGGCTCAAACCCTAATTCTAGTTAATTTCAACCCTCATATACTATTTGTTCTATTTTCCTTTCTTTGGGTTTGGAAAGCTGCTTTCTATTTTTATTATTTTTTTTATTTTTTAAATACATTCAGTATGAGTAGGAGGTTAATGTTGGGGTTTTGGAAAGCTTATGAGGCTTTGAGGATTTGTAAAAGTATTTTTTATTTTGTGCAAGATTTATATTTGCTTAATTAATTAAGGTATTTCGTGAACTAACTTTTGCGTTTCTTTTGCATGCAATGCCTCTCTTCAGAGTGCTCGCGTTCAAACTGTAGTGTGCATTCCTCTCTTAGACGGCGTCGTCGAGCTAGGCACAACAGATAGGGTTCCGGAAGACCTTGCCTTCGTCCAACACGTCAAAACTTTCTTCGTCGACCACCACCACCTTCCACCACCAAAGCCCGCCCTCTCGGAGCACTCCACCTCCAACCCCGCCACCTCCTCCGACCACCACCCCCGTTTCCACTCTCCACAGCTCACCGCCATCCGCAACAACGCTGCCGCAAACAACGCCCCGCCCCTCCACGCAGCCGCCCAAGAAGACGAAGAGGACGAGGACGAGGAAGAAGACGACCAGGACGAAGAAGGAGAGTCCGACTCCGAAGCCGAAACCGGCCGTAACGGTCGTCCTCTCGCTGCTGCGGGACCCAACGTTCCCGCAGCCGAGCCGAGCGAGCTCATGCAGCTCGAAATGTCCGAAGACATCCGCCTCGGCTCCCCCGACGACGCCTCCAACAACTTGGACTCGGACTTTCACATGCTGGCCGTCAGCCAGTCCGCCAACGCCGCCAATCAGCAGCGCCAAGCAGACTCGTATCGCGCCGAGTCGACCCGGCGGTGGCCGCCGGTCCAACCGCCAATGACCGCTGTCCAACCACCACCCTCAGGTACCACACCCTCGCTACTTCACCTAACTCATTGACTTACAGCTATCAATATTTCCCTAAAAGGGAACTCTTGTGTATTATTTTGGTACAACAAGGCATTCTTTTTTCTTTCTTCTATCCCAGTCTGAAACACTAGTGGTTAGGTCTACTATACTATTATCCAACAAACGTGGAGGCCCCACCCCGACGGTGCAGAAATGTCAAAACTTCCTCCGTCCGGCACGCGCTGCTGTTCTCAGTGTACACTTAATTTCAAAACGGAAAACCATTTTGTTTTAGCCTCTTGCTTCTCGGGATTGGACCTTTTGGTCCTAAAAGGGACAAAGAAAGAACCCCGTTCAAAAATGTACAGTGGCATGTGCAAAATCTGGGGACTGATTGGTTTAGTTGAAAAACGTGCTTTTTTGACCCTAAACGTTGCTTTAATACCCTTTTTAACCTAATCATTTTGGTTTTTTTTATGCAGGACCGCTGGCATTGGAGGAATTGACCCACGACGACACACACTATTCGGAAACAGTGTCGACCATACTTCAAACCCAAGCTACCCGGTGGACCGATTCGTCGTCCAATGACTACGTCACCTACTCCACCCAATCAGCTTTCGCCAAGTGGACGAGCCGGGCTGACCACCACCTCTTGGTTCCGGTCGAGGGCACATCCCAGTGGCTCCTAAAGTACATTTTGTTTAGTGTACCGTTCTTACACACGAAATATCGGGACGAGAATTCCCCCAAGTCTCACGACGTCGACGGCTCGAGCCGGTTGAGGAAGGGGACGTCACAAGACGAGCTAAGTGCTAACCACGTGTTAGCGGAGCGGCGTCGTAGAGAGAAGCTTAATGAGAGGTTTATTATATTGAGGTCTTTGGTGCCTTTTGTGACAAAAATGGACAAGGCCTCGATTTTGGGGGATACGATCGAGTACGTGAAGCAACTGCGTAAGAAGATTCAGGATCTCGAGGCACGTAACGTGCATTTGGAGGATGATCAACGGACGAGATCGGCGGGGGACATGCAGCGGTCGAGTAGCATGAAAGAGTTGCGAAGCGGGCTCACGGTGACGGAGCGCTCCCGTGTGGGCCCTCCCGGGTCGGACAAGCGGAAGTTGAGGATTGTGGAGGGGAGTGGCGGAGCGGCGATCGCTAAGCCTAAAGTGATAGAGGAACCGACACCACCTCCACCACCACCGGCACCAGAACCGGCCCCGCCAACGCCCATGTTGATGGGGACGTCTCTAGAGGTGTCGATAATAGAAAGCGATGGATTGTTGGAGCTCCAATGCCCGTACAGAGAAGGGTTGTTACTTGATGTCATGCAAACCCTACGAGATCTCCGAATTGAGACCACGGTTGTGCAATCCTCGTTGAATAGTGGCACCTTCGTAGCTGAGCTAAGGGCCAAGGTAATACAATTTACTTTTTTACCGCCTTTAACCGTGGCCCTGCATTAATGTAGTAACATATTGTTTAATCGAGTAACATTTGTGATTTGACACTTGAATTGGAATTTTCAGGTGGGCAAGAAAACAACCATTACAGAAGTGAAGAGGGCAGTAAATCAAGTGATACCCCAATCTGACTCTTAACAATAATTAGTACGTAATTAGTATTATGTTAGAGTTTGGCCTCTAAGGGAATAGCTTAGTATTATCATTGTACAATATAAGAACAGTATCATTTTTGGAATTGCTGTTTATTATTGATTTCTCCATGTAATCTAACAAACTGTATTGGCTGTGAAATTCAGCAGTGTTAAACAAGATCTGCAAATCAAAATACCTTTGTTTCATGTTCTAACGCAGTAACATTTTTTCAGCAGTGGTATAGAGACGAAACAATTTTGGAATAAAAAAGGTTATAGATTAGTCTGATCACCTGTTGAAACTCAATATATAATGCAAGAAGCCAAGTTGGATCCAACCCAAATAAAACTTTAACCGGCGCCAGAATCATGCTAAAAGTGGTTTGTGGCACAAAATATAGAGAATTACATTATGATTTCCAACTCAAAGACCAACCCATAATTTTGTTCTAAAACCCTAAACTTTATTCCCAAACTGCAACTTCCTTATTCTTAGAAGTAAACTATGAATTTAAGGTTGAATTCGTTCATTTGCTGTATGTAAATGCAAAGAAGAAAACAAAAAAAAAGAAGAAAAGCGGCCCTCAAATTCCATGGGAAACGAATCAGCGTCAGAAACAAAATGCAGATCATTAGATAGAACTCCAATAAACTCGTTCTAAACAAAATGTTCGTCAAAACTGATGAGTACAACTATGCAATAACTATAGGTGATTAGAAGAAGCAAAAATATATACACCTAGGAATTTGTACAACTAAAACAACATTTCATAAGTGATTCCTTGGCCCATCCTCTCCAAGTCGTCCTGGGATAGGAGTGTCTTCCTGCCACTGCTGCCACCAGTCCTGTCATATGGCTGGGCCATCTTTCTAAGGAACTGCATCCAAGATAAAACAAAATTGACATGCAAAAATTTGTATACATCTATCTGAAGTATATAACCAGAATTCCCCCAAACTAGCTTTGCGGACCCGAGCTCAAAATTGAGGCCTCCTGCTGAACCCTAAAGGCTAGAGTCTTTATAAGGCAGGAGGAAACTCTAGCAAATAGCTATGCAGGTTTTAGAAGGCAGGACACTAGGCGGTACCTTGAGGGTGTACGAACCCCAGCCCACATGGGAGCAAACCATGGAGCTGAACACTGAATCCTTGTTGGTAACTGACATGCTAGAATATTAGAACTATGACACAAATTGGTGCAAAGAAGATGTGCTTCTATTTGGGTCCCAAAGATATGAGAATACAACCTAGAGTCTAATGTTAAACTGTCACAAAACTACTATTATTTACTAGGCCGTTACCGAAACTGGTGAAACAGATAATGCATAACTCATAAGGCAAATCATAGACAAAGAAATATCTGTTGCTTTTAATAGAAACAGACACCTATAACTATTCCTAGCAGAAATCACATGAGTTCGATTGATCTGTTTAGTGCATTTCAGGTTGAGCTATAGTGAGATAGTATCATAGTAAAAACACAGAAGATCATCAAAGAGGACAAACCTCTCGTGCTATATGGAGAGCCATATCAGTGCTCAAGTTGAGGTGTGCATCCCTCAGATGGGAGAGTATCCATCCTGGCAGCTTAGACCGCTTGTCATGACGGCTATACCTGATTTTGAAGTTAAACACCCAATATCAAGTCACTAAAGTCTAACAATAGAATTTCATCATGGAACCTAAGAATTTGAAAATTTAATTGATACAAATAAAAGGTACCACAAGAATACAAACCTTTTATCTGCGAAAATCATCATACCGTAATCCGCTTTTGACCGGATAACCCGGCCGACACATTGGGCAGCTTGTCTCTGCACCAGTCAAGAAAACTAAAGCATATCATAAAAGATATAAACTCATAAAAAAATAAAAATAAAAATAAAATAAAAAATTTTGAAAACAAACAATCAAAAGTATTGCTTGGATGATAAGAAAGATAATGCAAATATACCAAAGCGTCAAAGGTCAAGAAATCTCCTTCCTTTATCTGAAAGGTCTCCCTCAAGTACTCAAGCCGTGCAAGCAAAATCCTACAAAACAATGTAATCCTATGTCAAGCCATAGACAACATAGTTCAAGAACTTGAACATAAACCAACAACACAGTTCTCTTTTTTACTTCAAAAATAAACAGAATAAATAAAATAGAACTCACTTGCTTAACGTGTACTGAAATGGAACACCGTACATGATGACCAATCGTCCATAATGACGATCGAAGTCTATTCCTTCAGCTACTTTTCCCCTATGAAAGGACAGATATACCGTTATAGAGAACTGTGTTGATCATCAATTCAATATTAAAGGTTATGCTCCAGGTTACAGATAGTAAAAGATAATGCATCATCCTTTTATAATTTGATCCCACGCCCAATACAATTGCTTATTCCATCATGCGATAAAAATAAGAAACTTTAAATATCTCAAGGACTGGTCAAATACCTGGCTACAGAAAAGAAGACAGCACCTCTCCCACAATCACAAGCTTTGCGGTAGTTGTCCAAAGCCAAAGTTGTCTCTACCACATCTTGGGTCTCAATGAACACGAGCTTATGCTGCATTATATCCTGTGACAACAGAGGCACTGAGGACGTATGAAAACCTAACTTTATATAAAACTCAAACAAGTGGGAAAAAGCAAAGGGCCATAGAAGCGCAGGAACAGCAATAGACACAAATAGTGAAGTTACCTTTAATATTCCGCTTTCATTCCAACTGTTCACTATACCGTCCATATATGAGTAGCTGACGAAAAAACATACGACCCCGTCTGGAACAACAGAAACCATCTCCAGCAGCAGCCTCCCATAATTCCTTACCACTCCGAGATCACTTCTCATATCAAATTTCGTACTTACAGGAAGCTGATCACTGAAATAGTATACAAAGAATATTGAATTCAGCGTAAAGTTCCACAAGGTAAATGGGATTGATATCATATAAACTAAGAAATGATGAGATTATAATGGTATAGGTAATCCACTGACAAATATTATATAATAGAATTTACAGCTTATTTAACAGAAATAATTGAGAGAAAAATGTTATACCTTCCCCGGGTGAGAACCATTGGGCATATGCATTCTCTTGTTAGTGACATTGTAAAGCTTCGACTCACAACAGGGTTAAAATTGAGAAGACGGGGGTAGAGATCAATCGGGCTCAAGGTTCCAGATGTAATCACAACCGATTGAAATCGATCAAATACAGGCTTTATAGCAAGAGAAGCATCATGACAACTAAGCTGGAATGACAAATAAGAAAAGACTTGATCAGAACAGAATAGCTTTAGTCCATTGACCACCAAAGTAGCAGATAAAGTAATGTAAGACAAGAGTCCAATAAACAATTGAAACAAAAATATTATGCAAGTGTAAGAGAAAAAAAGACCATAACCACCGAACTGATAGTTCCATCACAACTAACAGACATTTTGAAGGATTTGTTAAAATTTAAAGTGGTTCAATTGTTTTAATTAAATAAAATCATTTCACACAGGTTTCCACTTGCTAGAGAAAATATAGATTTTTCATAAAGTCAAAACATTTCCCATATACCATTTATATCTATAGAAATTAATTTAAGGAAATGAAATAAATAAGCTAAACCAACCTGCAAAACAGGATCAGGAATGTGTGGCATTCTCTCGTCAAATGGCTCAATTATGATAGAGAAACCACGGGCATATGTTCCCACAAGCGTCGCAAAGTCGCATACAGTTTGGATGTGTAAGAACTCATCTGTGTCGGTAATTTCTAATGTCATCATGAGTGAGTGTAGACGATCATAGCAGAACTTGAGAGTTTTCTGGTCAATTCCAGCTTGGCTATTAATAGAGTTAACAAAGCCAACAGGGAGCTCCTTCTCAACGTTCTCGGTTTCAAGACGCCCTTCGAGATACTGGACCAATCTTCGTAAGACATGCAGAAAATGGTCCGCTTTGCGAATATTTCCGGGCACAGCCTCCTTCAGAATATCATCAGGTAGGGCAGGGTTCTGAAGCCAAGCATCCGTGACTGCATATAAAGAGAAGAGATCAAGTTATTAGAACTCAGGACATTGTCAAAACAAGAATCTGAAGTCTCAATTGTGTAAAAGGATGTGAGGATGAGCATTCAAAATACTGGGTAGGTTTCCTCCTTGTGCCAAACCCTCAACAAGCCGGTTGTATTCTTGTCGCAATCTTCCTGCATCTGTGGCCTTGAACCTACCTACCATGTCAAGCAAATATATGAAAATCTGTATCACACGAGGGCAGGAATATGAAAACAAACCTATCTAACAAAGAATGAATCAATTATTCTAAATGCATTGTGATCTGCATAGGAAGACAAGTGTTTTAATCAGTAAGACTGAGTGCCTTCAATGTTACCAACACAACCAACCATTGCACATCTCTAGTTTGACCATACATCAGAAAAACATAGTGAACTAGCAAGTTACTTGAACCTATCTAAAATCTGTACTAAAGATGAGGGCGAGAATTAAAGAAATATGAAAACAAACCTATCTAAAACATAATGCAGCCATTATTCTAAACACGTTGTGATATAATAGAAATATAAGTTAATACAAAGACGAATGTCTCAATGAGTAAGACTGAGAGCCATCAACACAGCTCAAATTCAACAAAAACCAACCAATGCTCATCTCTAGACGGACCAGATATCATTAACACATAATAAACTAGCAAATTACACAAACAAAAATAAACGAAAAAAAACAGCTCCTACCTTTCAATTTCGTGCTGCATCTTACTGAGATTCCTTCTGGCCCCCTCAAGCGTCTGCCTCCTCACACTAACACTAAGCGCCTCGATACACACATTGTCAATATTGTGAGCCTCATCGAACACCACTACCGACTCCTTCTGCAACTCCTTGGATATAATCCCAGCCACTTTGGGATCAAGCAGATACTGATAACTATAAACCACCACATTGGCCGCCTCCACCATTCTCCTCGCCAAAAAGTAAGGGCACCACCCTTTGGCCTTCCCGAACGCCCTCAAATCCTTCATCAACATTATAATTAGTATCGAAATTACTCACATTTCTAAAAGCAATCAAAAGAATTATTCAGAGTGAGAGTGATATATGTACCTGCAAGGTGTAAACCCCAGGAGGCAAGACGGTACCTTCCCCGGCCCTCTCAAACTGCTCAAAAAACTCACAGCTCGGCACATTAGGGTTCCCGATCGCGGCGGCGCGGACCCAGCTGGCGGTCAATTTGCGGCAAGCGGCGTCCACGGAGTCGCGATTCTCGGCGGCAAGCACATTAGGGTTAACGCAGAGGTTCTTCCGGCTAGAGAGCCCGATGGCGAGGATCTCCGCCTGTTTTCCGAGATGCTGGACCTGGTATTTATGGAGGAGCTTGAGCTCGGCGAGCGTCTTCTCCATCTCGTGGACGGTTCGGGTGCAGTAGATGAGCTTGACGGGGTTGTGGGGCTTGGAGAGAGTGTAGCTGGTGATGAGGGAGAGGAGCGCGATGGTTTTTCCGGTGCCGGTGGGCATTTCGAGGAGGCAGTGGCCTCGGGCGTCGAGGGCGCGTTTGAGTTCGAGCATGTAGGCGTATTGCTCCGGGTAGATGTGGTCGTAGGGGAAGTAGACGGTGACGTCGTCCATTTGGAACTTCATGGTGGCCGGGAATTTGGGTGTCTCCGATTCTCGGACCTCGGTTTGTGTATTATAGACGTCGGTGTTTATTTTAATTATTTATGGGGATGGAGGAGAAGACATTTGGGCCTATTTTTGAAAAATAAGTTTGAGACCCAGCTTAATAATATATCAAAATTAGGATATAAGACTTTAAAAAAATGTCGGTATTTATAAGAGAATGAAATTCACATTCTTTATTTTACAATCCACACTCTATATTTTATTTTTGGATTTCTCAATATCACTCCTCTTATTATATTCCTGAACAGAGATGGAGAAGCTAGGGTTTTCTCCCTCAATATTGGAGATGGATTTGGAGTCAGATCTTTGTAATTAAGCAATGGATATGTTGTTATATGTTTACATAGTACACGTTGTAATACAGCAATACACCTACTATCTAGGGCGGTTGTGTGCCCTAAATTTCATGTTTGGGTGGAGGATCATTTAGTGTATGTGTTGTACCATATTTCGCTGCTCAAGGAATAAAATGTTGGATTTATTTCCAAGTTTTCAAACAATTCGAAAACTCAATGTTACTCTTACTTGAAGTGGAAACCATATAAACACAATATTTAAAAGAAAACATGACCAAAGTCGAATGGGAAGACATTATTGATAGAGAGAAGGTAATAACTTGAAGTTTACGGGAGCAATGCTACGAGCATCCGAATACCTAATAAATTTGACCATTATGAGTATTATGACAAACTTGCTTGGGATGTACAGTGGGCAAATATTACAACCTACTATTTTATAAAAAACGTAATTATTTAAGATAAATGTGACGGATCTCATATTGTAATATGAAATCACAAAAAGTAAATTGTAAGATTTTGCTTGGATCCAGGTCAAGGGTTTGAGTCATCATGGGAGGTAGAAGTGAAATCATTTAATCTTTTAAAAAAAAAAAGAGTAAAAAAAAAAAAAAAACAAGTCCATAATATTTCGACTAAGGGAACTAAGAGAGTCAAAATTGTTACTAGATGTTTTATAGAACAAAGTTCCTATGGATACAGATAAAATGTTACAAGTAAAGCCTGCTTGCAGTCCCAACTATAAAACAATGCTGAGCTATTCTCCTTCAGGTACTGTGTTAAATGTTATTCCCTTGATTACATGTCGACATTGAAACCTGCAACATCAAACCAGGTATCACCTAAAAAACCCCAAGCACCATATACAACCACATTCAAATGGAAATGCAAGGCAAAAAGCGAATGGCATTCATAAAACTCAGAACCAAACTAATAGCAATTCAACATACCATATAAAATCATCACCATCCGGAGCAGACTCAACCAACCCATCAGAGCTGCCGGTTTGCGAAAAATGATCATTGTTCTGGTTCTGGTTTTTGCATTTGAAGCTTAGCCTCATAGGTACAATCTGCAACGAAAATTGCATTAACCAGTTGTAAGCTAATTGCGAAACGAGACTTGAACCAATGCAGCTGCTATTACCTTGTTGCTATATTTGAAATCTCGCTTGGGAAGAAAATGCAGAGGCTGATTGAAAGAAGAGGGAGCTTTAACCAACAGGAACAGCTTCCAAGGACCCGGATACGAAACAGATCCAACATTCTCCGAGACCAACCCCCGAATCGCTTTTCTACAAAGCACTTCCGCCGCTCTGCTTTTCGCAAAATCAAATTCTTCGCCACTGACATTTCCGGAGAAGCTCAATTCATAGACGTGTTGAGGCCGCATTGGATTCCCTCCGAGAATCAGAAGCGCTGTTCGGAACCGAGGAGTTTCGCTGATGATCGTCTTCAGCGCCGTTTGGAAATTCGAAACGCCGTGCATCAGTTTCTGGAACCTTCGAATCCCTCGCTTGGCTTCCCTCATTTCGCCGGCGTGCTTTCTCCGCAGCGCCGGCTTCACCTGGTCTTCTCTCAGAGCCGATTCCTGAAACTCACAGATCGAATTAGGGCAAAATTCGAATCCATTCAAGAGGGAAAAGGCGCCTCTGCTTAGCTGATCAAAAGCGCTTACCAATGCCTTGTACTCGTCGCAGCGGGAATCGAATTCCGCGGTGATGTCCTGCAACACTCTGTGTATGAAATTGTTAGATTCGATTGCCGGAGGTGTTTGATGATGAAGAAGAGAGAATTGGGGAGAACTTACGCGGGGATTTGCTGGTGCATGAAGAGTAGGAAACTTGAGATTTCGTTAATGGCGTGGAAGATGACGGAGCCGTCTAGCGAGTTGGCCGTGATCTCCATCTCCGATGAGTCCTATCTTCTTCGTCCCGAGAGGCACGGACCTAGAACTCTCTGAATTCAAATTTCAAACGGATATGTCTACGGCTCAACTGGCCCGGCCTTTATCACTATGGTAAAAATAATGTGGCAATTTTTACTGTGGTTAAGTAAAAATGTGTTCTCTTTGCCACGTAAAACACAAAAATTGTTTTACGTTGATCACATGTTTAAATACTAAATACATTAGTCCTGTCATCCGTATCATTTAGTGAATGAGATGTCGTGAATTTGACTTAAAAACTTAAATCCGTGAGCTACGTAATCCAAATTTTTAGGGAGGTTAAATTTTTGGTGCAGAAATGTGTAATTATATAAACAAAACTTGTTCTTGATGCTTGTGTATGCAATAATGCATGGCGAAAAGAAGATACATTGTCAAAAGCCCCACTGCGTTACAACAATAGCCCACTATACTTTTGCATTGCAACTAATTTATCATCTATATGAAATTCCTATTTGTAGACATGACAAAATTAGGATTGCTTTGATGAACCAAATGGAAACAAAATCGTTTCCTTAAGATACAGAAACCATGCTGGCGATGAGTCTTGTATATGCTTTTTCCGATGACCTTGGTATTAGCTGCTGCTCAGAACCACTAGAACAGACCCCTTAAACCAGATCATAATGTAATAACCCTTTCTGCTGCAGGTGTTTCATCGGTCTTGAGAATTCCAGGCGCTGTCAAATAATAGAAACACAGAAAACGCTTCTTTGAAGTTAGCATGACCACATATGCAGAACTTCTTTCATCAGTTTTTGTGTAAATGGGTAAATGCAGCATCACCTTAGGACTAGAAGGCACAAGATTGCCTGGAAGCTACACACCGTACCGACTTAAGGCTTTACTTAAACTTGGCATCACATTATATGCTTGATATGATCGTCTAAGTTCAATAATCGAACCCACCTGCACAATTAGAAGTTAGAAGTGCTTGCAGGAGTTAAATAAAATGTGAAGCCAAAAATTTTGATCCAGCAAATCCTTTTAACATTTGTTTTGAATTGTTTATATCCAAGATAAGTGCACTTCAAGTGAAGATATTTGCCAAGACTATCGAAGCATTCAAGTCAAATATGTAGGGTTCAAAGAAATCAGGAAAAGAAAGAGAAAAACACTTCAGTAAAGGCTAGCAAGTAGCAATAATAGATGACAATCAAGAGTACAGACACGCAAGCAACAAAAGCTTGCCATATTAGTGGATATTCTAGAAAATGTGGCCAGGTGACTGTAATTCAGAACCCATAGTTAGTATTGCACTTACTATTATTAAGACTGATGTCAACCCGATTGAAAATCCCGCATTGATGTTACGTAAATAATGATCAAGTATGCTTGATGTCGTTGCTAAGATGCTTAACAATACACCACCTGCAGGACAGCAAAAAGCAAGCAAAAAAAATCAATGTGGGTGATCGAAAAGGAATTAGGTTATATTGAGAGAAATCCAAGAGAGAATTATACCCCAAAAACGTGTTGATGCCTGAATCTTTGTGAGGTATTCAATCGTAGCCTTCCCAGGTTTTATATTTGGTATCCTGGCACCCATCTTATTTAAGTAATCAGCAATTTCCTTGGGCAAGTTGGCCTGGAGAAGACATTATTGATTAAAAATCATTAGCAAGTAGCAAATTAAGAAAAAAAGGTTACCTCAGCATCTAACACTAAGTCACTTCACATTTCATTCAATAGAGTTTTTGACCACGAAAGAAAATTGAAACTCATAACAGACACCTTTAGCATAAAGAAAAAACTGTAAGTATAGTTACATGTAAGCATAAAAAATTTGATGAACACAGTAGGAGACAAAAATCATGACAGATAAATAAACAACCTACCAATAAATCAGTTAGAATATCAAAAATGAGATATTAATCAACAGATTTATTAGTAGCCTGGGAGCTTGATGAGGGGAAAGTAACTATATATGAAGTAAGGGAGAAACTTACTATGTCAAATATATTGAATAAAAAGACAAAAAACGCATATATTGTGTAGTACACCCAAGGTGCTGCACCAATAGAAGTATCAGGGTTCAATATCTCCTTAACATGCTCCCAGAAAGACGAACCAAGAAGACTGCCAACAGATCCGAATATCAAAAGGTAGTAATTGTAAACTTTGATGAGAAGAAAGAAACTATTAGTTACAATCTTAAGGAACACATTAGAATCAGCTGAAAAAAAATGAGAAAGGAGAAAGTCATTGACTTTATCAAAGCGTAATAAAATCAACCAACTGAAAACAGCAGCTCAATTAAAGACATAGACAATGGTTTCTCATCTTAAACATGCAACGATGCTGCTAAATAATAAATAATGACCTTGCAAGAATGCTGGGAAATGCCAAGAGATAAGTAGTTGTGAGAACAGGCTGCATTCCTGCTGGATTAATAGTAAAAGGTATATAGGGCTCCACTTCAGTAATAGGTGAGTCATCCCTGTTTAAAATACAAACAACCAGAAGATAGGGTCAGTGAACAAGATAACCAAAATAGGCTTTTATAATGGTCTTATAGAAGCTAAGATGTATGATGCAAATGGCTACTGCCAGGCTGCAAGTTAACATCAACATTGATTTACACACATCGAATACTAGTATACGGAATAACCATCATCAAAACCGATCAGACCAAAACATTATCAGGGAGGAAAATAAGAAGCTCTATGCTAGAGATAACCTATGTATTGTGTAGTTTCCATCACTAGAAATGATCATCAGATATCAAAACAACGGAAGATGTTTTACCTTGCAGCAGAAGCAAGCTTAAAACCATAGTACTGAAGCTTTATCTTCCTACATCCTTCAGTTACCACAACTGCCCACATGGTGACTACAGTGAAAACACCCAATACTCCGAATAAGTATGGCCACCAACTAATAGAACTTCCTACAATAGTACATAAAAAGCATGGAATCAGTCAAATGACATTTGACAAAATACTGATGATAAAGGAAAGAGAATTACAAGATAACACCTACAGTCCAACAAAGGGTAATCAATGCTGTTCGCTGAATCACATACCTGAGAGCTGGGTCAACATTTTGTATAATGTCTCTGTGTAGCCAATCAATATTTGCACACATATTATTAAAGATGAACCTTGGCCTGAAATGTGCACTACCAGTTAGAGAAGATAGAGACCCACATGTACAGTAAAAATAAAAATAAACGAAAAAAACAACTATCAAACTTTCTTATATCTTTTAAAACCCAAAAAGATATGGCAACTCAAGCTTCATTCTACATCAGCAATAAATATCTGAGGACAGAAGTGATCTAATCAGATGAGGCTAAACAAACCGTGTATACCATAATGTGAGCCTTCACAATCATAAGATGATCGAAAATATACAGAAACAATATCTAAGCGTAAATTTGATAGCTGACGGTCACCATGGTAACAAAGCAAGTATTCTGACTCATATAAAGAAATAGAAGCACAACCGTTCAAAACGCCATCAAAAGGCATCCATGTAAATATGCTAAAAAGCATCCTTATTACTCCACAGCTAAAGAACCATGGTTTTGAAACTTTTCAAGTCAAAGCCGCAATTGTGAGGCAGGGGATAAGTAAGGATGGTTGTGTTTCTGTAACAATTCAACTATCTAACAGATTTCTGGTAAAAACATTTAAGGAAAAGAAAAGAACTATGTAAAAGACAATACTAGCGTAAGCACAATATGCAGGAATGGTAAACAAAACTTGTCAGGGTGACACATGACTGAGAAAAGTAATATACTACTTTTGGAGAAACAAAATGAGGCCTCAAGATAGCAAGTATAGAAATTTCCGGGAAATATGAGCAAGACTATATTGCTGCCAGCCAAGTAACCAAAAGGTCAAGCATCATACCGAATCCAGATTCTGTAATGGTATCACATATCCACGTCATTGTCATCGCACCACAGACCAATAACATACTTGTCAGCATCACATGCTTGACCCTGCAATATCCCAGAAGTACAAACATCTTCAATACATAATATCACCTTGGCAAGACTAGCTACCTAACAAATATAATCTACCAGCTTCTTAGCAGGAACAAAAAATCTTTAAGTTGAGGATCAGATGTGTTGAACACAGTAAAATGTAATTAGACCATGAAATTAAAATAATAAAAACATGCTAAATACATGGTGGAAAAGATAGTGTAGGAAGCTATAGATAAAAACTTTTTATTTAAAAATTTCAGAATGACTTAAAATCCACATAGTATATTTGAAAGTACAAATAAATGAGATGTAAATACTACATTACCTGTGGCTAGCTACATAGATTGAATAGGGAAGTGAATAACAAGCAAGTATCACAGCCTCCACAATTGCAAAGCCAAGAGACATCCACCATCTTGAATAGACAAAAACAACACTCACAGGGTTCAAAATCTTGCTTTAAATACTGATCTAAAGTAATTTATTGTAAAATTATGTAAAAAAGAACTTGGCTCACTGCTTGAGATAAAAACTAGACACACATATAACTCTTAATCTTCTCTTGACCATCTAAGCCTTCTTTCCGCATCTTTACTAGGGAGGGGACGACATAACAGAGTACCTGTACATCAAGTTTTGTAGTTTCAATATCTAACCTTTGTATCTTTCATTAGTTTGAGTGAAATTGAGAAAACAAACTGAAGTCATCACAGAGCTTAAGCTTAAAGTACATGACAGAGCATACAAAACAAGCATCTATCTATCACCGGGATATCTAACAATAATAAATATCGCAAGAGAAGAAGATGGAAAACTACTTTATTTTGAGCTGACAAGATAAAGTTGCAACAGAATAGTGAAACACATATTATACATGCCAGTACTCTTCTCAATACCAAAGATTGAAACACATACAAATAATCATTTACTTTTGTTGCTTGCAAAAAGGTGTATATCCAATCTAGAGGAAAGCTGTAACACATATTCGCTTAGCTAGCAGAAATTAAACTTAACTAGCTGAAGAAAAGCTGTAAACCTGCATAATAATTGATGCTATAATTTGAGGACTGATTCCAAGCTGGAACAAGGACATTTTAAGCTCTGCTGTAAAATCGCCAAGCTCATCTGCAAATAAACAACACGGATGACCCCATAACAGACTTAACATCAAACCCAACTCACTCTTATGAAAGGGACAGAAGGAATAACTTAGCAATAAGAACTATAGAAAACATGTATGAATATAAGATATCAAAAATCAAATTCCAACTATACTATGAGCATCAATTACTCACCAACTGATCCCGAGACAAAGCTGAGATAATCCTGAGGTATCAACCTTCTATCAAACCCAGGCAGAGGAATGAAATAACCGACACGACTAATCACAATCAGCACTGCCGTCACAAACAACCTCCTCCGAATCTCACTTTTGAAAAACGACTCGGCAGCATTATTAATCACTGAACTTATCCTCACAAAATCCAGAAACCTGTTCCTAAACATTATAGGTTTAGCCTCCGCACCACCGGAGTTTTCAATCTCCTCCGGCGTAGCAACACCTGTCCCACCATTCGGCCTCGGCGGAGCAACTTCAAGATTTAACGATTCTGCAGCTGTGGCCTCAACGTCGGTATATTCATTTCGGAATTGGTTCGAAAACTTAGCCGACACTCTTGTGCTTACTCTGGAGAATAAAGACCTGTTTGGAAAAATTGAATTTGTTCTGCATAATTGTGAAGGATTGGTCTTAAGGGAAACAAAGTTGGCTTTGGTTCTAACCAAGGGTGGGCAACAAATTGGAGTATCAGAACCTGAAATTGAACATAAAGTCCTATCAGAACAGACACAATTCTCATCTGAAGCTAGAACATCCATTCAATCCAAAATGAACAGTAAAGCGTTATGGAAGCAAAAGTTTCTAGATTATGAAATACCAAAATTAAGAAACCTAATATAGTCGGGATTTTAGATTTTTTTCTAATATTATTTACTGAGTTTTTTGGAAATTAAAGGATGAACTGACCTCGGAGTTTAGAGGGGAAGAGTTGGGGGTAGAAGCGATGGGAGCTGAGAATAGTGGCTTCCATGGCGGGACTTGGAAGCAAACAGAGAGAGCAGCGCGGAGTGTTGCTTTTGGTTCTTTAAGAAAGAAAAAGAAAGAGGCTCATCTTTAATGGTAGGGATCTTTTACATGTCTCCTCATTTTTCTTTGTTGCTCTCGCTTTTGATTGCTGTGTTTCTAGCAGGCCGTGCCACGCGGCAAGATGTGATTGAGCAAGCTTTTAACATGGGATGAATTTCCAATTTACGCAGATTTTCAACCGAATATGTGAATATGCACACCTTGAATTTGTTAAATGGTTGATTTGCACCATTTTTGTCAAATATTGTCCACCTTAACCATTTTCGCCAATTTCAACACTTTTTGCTCAAATTTTGTCTCACGTCGGGATCCGGACCCTCTTTTTCTTTTTTCTTTAAAAAAAAAAACTGCACCCCATTCCCACCTCCCTCTCTTTGATTGTTGTTGGGTCTTGTTTATTCTTGACTTTTAATTCTAGCTATTGATTCAATATCTAAGAGTCATTAATGAGCCACACATCAGCAATTGTCTAATGAATCATCATAATCCACAGGTTCTCTCAATTCTTCTGAACCACGATGACCTAATTTTGGGCTTTCACTCTTAACTTTAGTCGGAACTCTGCAAATTGTATGTTTGTAACAATTGAACTTGAGAATTCATCAGACATAGACCAACACATAGATAACAACTTCGAACACCTGGACATTCAATTGCTCTCCTCTGTGCATACATCATAATCCACAAATCCTTTATTAACTTTAACTTGAACACAGAAAGCTTGATAATCTCATCCATGGAACAAAGTAATGGGTTTCTCACTGAGATATACTAACAACATATGAATCCGATGACTCAAACCTGAGGCTTTCACCAAAGCCCATTTCAGTGAAAAACGTTCTCACCAAGACAAATTAACTTTCCTTTCGTAGTGGTCGGTCGAGGAGCGAATAGAGATTGACAAGAACCGAAGAGGAGGAGATAATGTTGAGTTAACATCGTTAACGTACAAGAGCTAACTTTAGATAATTATTAGTCATTTTATTGATGCGGCTCATTATAAGTCTTTAGATATTAATTCAATGGCTAAAATTAAAAGTCAAGAATAAAGTCTAACAACAGCCAATAAGAGGATCCGGATTCTAATGATATGATGAATGTTCGTGATTTTAAATAATATGTCTACGACACTTGAAATGACAAAAATACTCGTCATATATTTCATTTGCACGATATGTGGTGATGAAAGATGTGTGGAATTACGCAATATCAAGTCATAACTTGACTCAAAATTAGGAGATCATTTCTCAAGTGATACATGAGAGCAATTTGGATGAAAATGTTACACATGATAGAAAGGGCGAACATACAAAATAGTGTGAAAATGACAAGTAAGCCTTGAACATATTTCAAACATGCAATACCTAGACGTTATGCAGAGAAGTGTATATTTTGGTTAAAAATAGACCCTCATTGACTTCTTGATTGTTTTTAAAAAGATCTGCTTGTAAATGATCGTTCTACTAATTAATAGATGCAAAATCTTATTGATAAACAATAAATATATAAATGAAAACTTATTCTTTTCTTATCAAAAACTCTTGGGGGACAAAAGTCGTATCCCTTAAAACATAAAAGGATAATATCAATTGAGAGGTAGGTGAATGAACATCCTTCAATGAATAATAAATCTGAAAACAAAAATAATAAAATAGACAGCAAGCATGATAAATATTGGACACACTAAAAGCAATCTCTAGCCAGTACGTATGCTCAAATGAAGAATGAAAAGAGCAACAGAGTCCCACAAAGTACAACATATGAGAATATTGAACTTCATTTCAGTGAAGTTGAGACAAAATCTACTCAACTTATAGTTACCATGAAGTAGATTAGGGGCCATGAGAATAGAGTTCACCTCAAACCGTTTTTAATTTTAGTAACAAACAAAAGGTCATACTCATAAGCTGATACAATAACACACATCTTAAATTATAAAGGGAGTGAAATCCACACTTCTCATTTTACAATCCACATTTTATGTTTCATTTTTTTTTTAACTTAAATTTTTTCTTTACTAACTTACATTTTATCTTTTAAGAGAATTTTGACAAAAGAATGAAAGAGGGAGTGTGGATTTCACTTCCTAATTATAATGTTATTATCTTTTTCAGAAATGATCGGTGTACAATATTGTGTTATTATTGGTCCACAGTACAATTGTCATTTTTAATTTCATTTACATGGAGTGTTTTGAGAATTCCAAAAATGCCATATTTAGCAACTAAGGTATATTCCAAGACTTTTGCTAATACAAACTCTCAAGCTCACTTAAAATTAGTCCGTATCGCAACTTTACAAGTTGTTTTTATATAAATGTTATACAAAAAGTAACATTACATATTCTGAAGCTTAGTAAAAATTCTCAAAATATATAATTTATCATTTGCAAGGACTTGGTATATATGTAATTTGAGATAGTATAGCTTCAGAGGATAGCTATGTTAGAGGTAAATTACAGTTAATGAAACGGAAAATAACCTTGTGCTGTTATTAATTATTCAGTAAATTACAGTAAATGACATATCAAGCATGATCTAGCTAGGTCATTTGAACAGCACATCATTATACATTGTAAAAGCCAGGACATCGAGCTTCTGCCCTTATGAGTTTCTTCTGATATGTATAAATAACATAGAACACACTTAGTTTCCACTCATTAAACGAGCTATCAAGCTAGTAAGTCCACTCCTTTGGAAGACATAACTCCGGGGAAGAGTTGGTTTGATTTTCGGAAATAATGTAGCATTGTTCATCCACCTTGCTCCCACTCATTTTATTTCGAGGTGACATACAATCTTGAGTATCATCTTCGTGACCTGATCTAAATCGTTTCCGATGACGATCTTTGGGTGAAATGTGCAGGCCAAGTGCATGAACATTCAGATTGAGAGCTTGAATCACACGGTCGGGCAACAGAACCGGAGCACAAGCTGCACAAAATCATCATCGTTAGTATTTAACCCTATCTATCTCGATTAAAGTATTTTATTAATATACAAGACATATCTGTAGATTGGTAAAATCAAGAACTTTTATCATACGTACACCAAAGTTATGATAATGTAAATTTCAGAACCGTCAGGTCTAAAGCATGAACACCTGGAACATGGTCAAATTTTCGACAAATATTGGCACCTGGTTTCTTCTTCGAGTAGAAATTGGTGCCGGCTCTCTGTGGAAGAAAAACGCCGGTGCCGCCACGTGATTTATGGGAAGAATCTAGGAAAACAGCTTGCATTCCATGTCCTCCAGATACCCAATTCTTTATATCTTTCGGTCTAGTGATATAATGTGGCGAAAACGATGACCTTGAGCTACAAAATTTTGGATTCTGCAGATTAAAATAGAGACATTGATTAATTTTATTAGTAAATTAGAAATTATACACTATTGATTATTAAGTAAGACTTCATTTGATTTGTAATTTCATGGATATTACTTAAGTAACCTATAAACCTAACCCCCATGTATGGTCAATATCAGAGTAACCTATACTTACCGACTCTTAATGATCACTCCCCTAGAACACGTACTCACATCGATCAATAATAAATTTTTCCCTATAAATACTCTAAATCATGCACTGTGCATACCTAATACAGAACATGGAACCACAAAATCATCCTTATATACCTAACTTAATTTCCACTTTTCTATTTGATTCTGTATTAAGGCACTAATCAAGATCATCTAACACAGCCTCATTGTCCAATCTAGTTCATTTACTATATATAGCCTCATATTGTTCAATCGAGTTCTTTCATTTTTTCACAAATGGAAATCACTAATACCCCAAATTACTATATTTAAATTTTTTGAAATGACCGGAGAATCCAGATAAATAATCGTGATCGTCCGTGGAGTACTATCTATTTATCCCTGAAAACAGTATCAAGAATGTCGGTACCAGAATTACCTAAATTCAAGCAACTAATTATAATCAAATTCCAGGCCAGCCAAATAAAGCCTAATCCATATTACGATTTTAGATCAATTTATATTTCCATTATCCCATTATCTCACAGTGAAAAAAAATAAATAAATAAAAAGGAAGAAGAAGACGATGAAGTACCAGTTGATCTTGGTAACTATGTTGGTTGTGGTGGAGGTGCTGCTCTGCCCGTCCCAAATATGCCTATCCAAAATAAATAAAAAATTCAAATAGAAAATAGAGAAAATCTTATGATGGTTATAACTTATAAGGGTTCAAAACTCGGACGTCCGCACTGTATATTTCATCGAAACTAAGCAGGCCGGTCAACCTAACACAATTGCCGGTCGACCTCTCACACTCTATCGTGTTAGGTCGACCGGCCTGACAGTACGGACGTCCACTCCGATACGGTTGTGGAGAGTAAGAGAGTGAAGAGACCTTTGTGTCGAGAGCTTCATGAACAACTGGCGAGGGAAGCCACGACATTCCTTCTTCAAAATCAAAACCAACCTCTCCTCCTTCTTTCTCGGGAGAAGCCATGGAGGAGACAGAAAGAGACATACAGAGCTAGAGAGAGAGAGAGAGAGATAGAGAGAGAGAGAGAGAGAGAGAGAGAGAGAGGCCTAGTATTCTTGTTGGGGACGCGGTGGAGCTCCAACTTCTAACCTGCAACGCAACTAAATTTATATACGAATTGATCACTTACTCTCGCCTCTCGGACTCTCTGAAGAGTTGAGTGTGCTAATGGACCTTAATTTCCACTGAAATTACGCGCAAACCACTTCCTAAACGTCTGCTGCAAATTACTAATTCGACCTCAAGGTTTGTGATTCAGAATTTGCTAGACCGATGTTTACTGGTACAACTGATCCTAACAAACTGAAGCTGCAAAATGACAGGTAAGTTACTACATATTACTTTTTAATTTGAGCTTAGATTTTTCAAATTCAAAATCATTTTTTCCCTATTCTAAGCGCCGCATATAGATAATTAGTGATTATTTACTAAATTAAAAGTAAGTCAAGTTTAGTCAACTAAAAATCTACCTAACTAGCAGATTGGACCCCGACGTCAGTTACTATTCTAAGCGCCACGTGTCGTCTAGTTCATCAGAGGCTCCGGTAGATAGAGTTCATTTTGCAAATAAAATAGGGTGTCTGATCAGCATCAGCAAGCCAATGAGGGGCATTTGAGTAATTTGAGGTGCATAGGGTTTAAGTGGACGCGGGTTGGGTTGGGGTCGGTAAACCTCTTTCTCCTCTTTGGTCGTTGCAGTTATTCTTCACGTAACACTGATGTTATAGTTTTATCCTGTTTTTTAATTGTTTGAGTTTCTTTTGGTCAAGATTTTTAGACCAAACCCAGTCATACTTAATAGTCTAAATCCTTTTGATAATAAGCCATATACGTATGGCGGTCTGACTCTCTGTAGAGGCTGGGGCTACTGCTGCTTTTTCTTAACCACCATATCAACGCTACCATCATCAAGGCTCTTGAGATCGAGTTATGGAAATTTGGGTCTCAATCTTGGTATTTATAAGCTACTATTGTTTTGTCTAGTTTTCGGTTGAAAGTTGAAAGAATGTGAGACCATCATGCATGTTGTTTTATACGATTTGAAAATAATAGGAGTGAACATAATACCAATACTATACCTAAATGATTAAAACATATGGAAATTTTAAGAAAGAAAGTAATCCATATGGTAATACTGGTGATGTTATAAGATCATGGTTTAGGGGCAACATCAACTTCTTATTATAGTGTATTTTGGTTGAAACTGGAAAGCTTAAATCTATAACAATTGAATCAGATTAGAGGTAGGTGAACTCCAACCCACAAAATATAATAGGAACCCAAAAAGGTGTTTTGGCAGTGTTTAGTGCGGGAAAAAATTGTAACTGCTCATGATAACTGAACCCATTTTAGGCCAACAGAACTGGCAGTTTAGTTGGGTAGGCAGGTCAAGGAAGACCAAACTTTGGTTGAGGCAATTGTACTTTTTTTTTTTTTTTTGAGAGGCAAGTGTAATTTGTCCTAAATCCTAATTAATCTTTTAAGGATTTCATTTTATATTCGCCTAGGTGACCCTGAAACTACCATACATCTGTCATCTGTGTTGAGAACAATTTACAGCATGATGATCCAGTTGATTCAAGAATACAAATGCGAACGACAACAACTGGAAATTTTGATAAAGCTAGAAGGTAGAACTTGGATGCTGAAGTCCTCAGCTGAATTACAACAAAATTTCATTTTGTAATTGCAGTTTAAGAACATAGGCTAGGAACTTCACTCGCACAAATTTTGCTGATCCTTTTTATAAGCGAGCGAGTCTCCTTATTCAATTCAACACTGTCCTTCTTCATCCGTTCTTCAACCAAAAGTGGCACTGTACCAGCTTGAGCATAAGTTCGTAGAAGTGAATTATATGTCTCAGTACTCACATGACCAGCATTCCGAAGGAAAGCCACTAGTTCCTCTGCCTCTTCAACACTGCCTTCCTCATTGAGCCGGCCAAATACTTCTGCAATCAATCTTTGGTCGGGATCCCATTTTTTCACACTACCAACTGCTTTCTTAAAATACTCCAGCACTTTTTTCGTATGCTTTTGTTTCAAATAGCCCCACGTAAGAAGCTCCCAAGTACTGTAACAGGGGGTGATGCTATTTTGCACCATACGACTACAGAAGGTTTCAGCCACATCCATTTGGTCTCTGTTGATGTAAGCTGCAAGAATTATATTTGAGACCCTAGGATCATGAGTCCCAGAAACGGACTCCCACTCAGTATAGAGTTTCTCAGCTTCTTCAATCTCCTTGAGTTTCACAAGCGAAGCTATCATACATGTATACTCAGCATCATTCATTTTGGGGAAACATGATTTTAGTTTCTTCCAAACTCGCTGAACACCAGCCTTGTCCCCAATGTTTGCATGCAGGCTGAGGAGAGATGAATATGCGACTCGATGCTTCCGAGATGCCATTTTCTCCATCTCCTTCAAGGTAGCTGCTGCTTTTTCAATGAGTGAACTTTTGATGTACAAGTTCGTTAGCGTGCTAAATGTTACCCAGTCCGGATTTATCTTTGCCTTCTTCAGTTCAAGAAACACTCTTTCTGCACTATCAACATTATTTTGCGAAGCACAAACTGTTAACCATAGATTGTAAGTGACAACATCCGGTTTAGTATGAACCTTCATCTCCCCAATTACTTCTGGAATCTTGTCTAATTGCCCATCGGACATATACAAAGACAGCATGTGGTTATAAGGAAGGGGATTCTTCATGAAACCACACTCCTTCATCTTTTCCACCAGAGCTTCCGCTTTGGCAGACTCTTTATTCTGGACATACGTATGCAGAAGAGCTGAACAGGTCGTGCCGTCTCTCATCTGCTCAGGGAGATCCTCGAAAAACTTCTCTGCGCTATTCATACCACGAACCTTCGCAATCAAATCCAACTGAACAGCATAATCCCCTGCCAGTAGCTTGATATCTTTCTGTAAAGTCATCCATTCGCATATCTACGCAAACCATGTCACATTAATACAAGGCCAATCGTAATGAAATCAATTTTCTGAAAAGCTAAATAAGTCATGGATAGACATAACAGAATCTACAAATTTATCTACCATGATCAACACTATCATCAGCCATTTTCTCAAACTACCACATCCCCCCCTAATTCATATATAAAGTCAAACCCTAAACCCTAAACCCAAAAATTCACCAATCCTAAAACCTCTCCTCACTTCCCAGAGCTAAACAAAGCAATCATATACAAGCAAAAGATTAATACTTCGAACATTCAATGAGCAAAAACCATATAAACCAGCGAGAGCAACCAACCTCAAGAGCGTGCTTATAACGCCGGAGCTTACGAAGCTCCCGAACAATTCGATTAAGCTCATACTTCCGCACTGTGCCTCCTTCCTCTTTCCATTTCCCTATAGTAACCACCGCGCTGCGTTTTGCATACACCAGGCCCAGAAGTCTCCTTCCCAGCGTGTCTCTTCCACCGCCCGATTCCTTCGTCGCTCCGGCGCTCGCCACCTTCGCCATCGCCGAGAAATAGCGGACGGCGGCGATGGAGCTTCGGAGGTTTCTCAGCAACATGTTATTCAACCTCATTGCCACTCCCCCACTTTCTCAGTCTCTGAAGTAGTCCAGCTAATTTGGGCTTTTCTTTTGGGACCAAGTGTGTAAAATGACCAATGGGCCGGGTTCTGGTTTCTTCCACGTGGCGTGGTAAAAAGAGCGAGTAGCGGAGTTACTGTAAACGCAGCTTTCTCCCCACGCAAAAGACTAAAAACGGCAGCATAATCGCCGTCGTCAAAATCTGATTCGCAGGCTTCCATATAAAACCCCCCGTCTCTCACCCAATAGGCGATTTTTTCCCTTCTTTTCTGTTACCCTAACAACCACAACCAAAAATGTCAGTACAACCTACCTACAGCGGAAGACGCACCGGCGTCCGGGTAGTCGTCGCCGGCGACCGCGGCACAGGCAAGTCGAGCTTGATCGTTGCACTGGCCACGGAAACCTTCGCCGATAACCTACCTCCGGTGCTTCCCCCCACCACCCTCCCCGCCGATTTGTATCCCGATCGTATTCCCGTCACCGTCATCGACACCTCATCCAGGTTAGTTCTTCTTCATCGATTTCTGATGCAAATTCCGATGCAACTGTAAACGGAGCTCCGTTTGATTTTGTGGATGTGTGAATTGTTAGCATGGAGAGTAGTATGAAGCGCAGCGAAGAACTGAAGCGAGCTGATGCAGTGATGCTGACGTACGCCTGTGATCAGCCAATGACGCTTAGCCGTATCTCCAGTTACTGGCTTCCTGAGCTTCGTCGGTTGGAGGTAATGCGCTGTAAATTCGAAGTGTTTTGCTTAGCTGATACCTAATTGGTGTGGTTAGGTTTGTAGTTGACGTGGTTCGAAATGGTTTAGGTGAATGTACCAGTAATTTTGGTTGGATGCAAGTTAGATTTGAGGGACGAGCATGATCCGATGAGCATGGAGGCGGTGATGACACCAATCATGCAGCGGTATAGGGAAATTGAGACTTGCATCGAGTGTTCTGCTGCTACTTTTCTGCAGGTATAGTCAGATGCATGGGCTATTATGTTATTTTCAGATTTTGTGCAAGAGCTTGAAGATTGAACAATAATTTGCTTGTGTTTAGGTTCCGGATGCGTTCTATTATGCTCAAAAGGCAGTTCTTCATCCAACATTGCCTTTGTTTGATCAAGAAACACAGTCTCTGCAACCCCGTTGTGTTAGTGCTTTGAGAAGGATATTTACTCTTTGCGATCATGACATGGATGGTGCCCTCAATGATGAAGAGCTGAATGGATTCCAGGTTTCTTCTTCCCCATTGTGAAGAGGGTTTTGTAGATTTTTTTTTAATCCTATGTTCAGAGGTTTGATAATTTTTGTAACTGTGGCAAACAGGTTAAGTGTTTTAATGCTCCACTACAACCTGAAGAGATTATAGGAGTTCAAAGGGTTGTACAGGAGAAATTACCAGAAGGAGTCAACGAGAATGGTCTTACCCTTGATGGTTTCCTTTTTCTCCATGCCCTTTTCATTGAGAAAGGGCGTCTTGAGACGACTTGGGCTGTCATGAGAAAATTTGGATATGAAGATGATTTAAAACTCAGGGATGATTTTCTTACACTTCCTTTCAAGGCAGCTCCGGATCAGGTATTGCTCAGTTTTTTTTTCTATCACAAATAGTTTAGCATTGTAATACTTAACTCTGTTTTTGGCTGCCAGTTCTATTACCAAATACGTAACTCTTACATGTCATGTATTAGAGTGTGGAGCTAACAACTGAAGCTTTGGAATTCCTGAGGGGGATATTCAGATTACACGACACTGATAATGTATGCTCTAATATCTTATCTCAACCATACTTTTCTGCCTTTATTATGCAATTTATATTCAGTCTTTGTTTATGGATCTAATGAATATGCTGTGACAACACTAGGATGGAGCTGTACGACCTACTGAGCTTGATATGCTATTTGCTACTGCTCCAGAAAGGTAAATTCATTAATTACACTTAGTTTTGATGTGGTATACATTGCGTTGGATTTCATAGGTAGTTCTGTTGCCTTCCAGAGCCCCGGAAAAAAAGGTTCAATGAATGGTTACCAGCATATATTGCAGCTTGTGCTAGATGATGATGGATAATTGGTAGAGGGCTTCTACATACATTTCCTGTTTAATGAGCATTAAGATTTACCTTCCTCAAATACAGCCAATCTATTGATTGTTCAAATGGCATCCTGGCATATCAGCGTTATGAGCTGTTATGTGTAACATGGAACCCTCTCTAATCCAATCTTTTGATTTTCGTAACAGAAAAGAAATGACATCATGATGATATTAAGTTTGAAAACGCGGAGTCTGTATAGCCAGGACATTTCAGTGAGAATATTACACAGTTAACAGTTTCTGTCTTTTCTCTGATACAGTAGAATATATCATAAGTTATGATTCTGAGAATGTCCTGAGCTAGATGTTGAGTTTCTTCACATACATTTCATTAGCATTCTGTCCATGACATTATCTATTCTGAATAAGGTTCTTAGCATTCTTTTTATATCTGAATTTTCAGTCCTTGGAGTGAGATTCCTTATCTGGATGCTGCAGAGAGAACAGCATTGGGTAATTTAACGCTCAATGGATTTCTATCCGAGGTAATAAATTTTGTCGATCTCCTCTCTCATTTCTACCATGTTGAGGAGCAGTTGCTCATATTCGTTTTTAGTATTCCACTCTATCCATTTTGGGTGACATGCGACTAACCGTAACTATGGATGATGGGTGGTGCAGTGGGCCCTTATGACACGAATGGATCCAAAGAAAAGTATGGCTAATTTGATATACATTGGATACCGCGGCGATCCTGCTTCTGCCCTCCATCTTACTAGAAGAAGAAAAGTTGATCGGAAAAAGCAAAAGACTGAAAGAAATGTTTTCAATTGCTTTGTCTTTGGTCCTAAAAATGCAGGAAAGTCTGCTATTATCAATTCATTCATAGAAAGGTATTGATCTCCCAAATTACTGTACTCAGTATTCTTGTTAATAATGTATCTCCCATTTTTCTCACCCTTTGCGAAACACAAATTTCTCTTGGGTATAACCTCCCTTAACTCCCAAGTAACTGGTATAAAGTACTGCATAATTGAAATCTTCTTCATCTGAAACTGCCCGTTGGAAAAAAACAAAAACAGAAAAAAGAATTTATTTTTCATTAGTTGTTTATTGGTACCGCCACATCTTGATGGCCTATAGTCCTGAAGGCATACTACCACGGCTAGAGCTAATTCTTATAAGCTTGTCAGTGACTTTATATTATCTTATTACTTTATTGTTGCCATTTTCAACTTCAGGCCTTTCTCAAAGAGTGACACTACCACGACTGGTGAGCGTTGGGCAGTGAATGCTGTTGACGAGATTGGGGTAAGTGTCATCAGTATATACATATTAAATGTTTCTGTAGAGAACATAGCAAGTTCAGTAATTTAATCTAAATATCAAAAACAAAATAATTAGCGAACATGACTGTCTATGTGCATTGACTGCTTTCTTAATTCCTGTCTTTATTTCTGTTAAAGGGGAATAAGAAGACTCTTGTATTGAGAGAGATACCAGAAGATGAAGTTAAAAAACTCTTGTCCAAAAAGAACTCTTTGGCAGCCTGTGATGTAGCTGTCTTTGTCTATGACAGGTAGTTGAATTTTCTTTTGTTTGATGAAATCGCTGTTATGTTTTCGTTTTGTGAGATCATTAATTATAATTGTCAACCCATTTGGCATGCTATACCCTTAAATGTTTATAACTTTGAAAAGGGGTATCTTCTTGGTTTTCTTTGCTTTATATTAAGCTTATCAATACTTTTCTATCTGGCTTGTTTGAACTTAGATATGCTTGTGTCTGATAATATCATGTTCTGATGTTTTTCTGTCACATTCCAGTTCAGATGAACGTTCATGGAAAAGATCAAAAGAACTCCTTGCAGAGGTTGCTAGGAAAGGAGATGAGAGTGAAGACTATCTTGTACCTTGTCTCCTTATTGCTGCCAAGGATGATCTGGATCCATATCCAATGGCAGTGCGAGATTCTCTTGGGGTATACAAATTTCATTGTTTATCTATCATTGATCACATAGTTGCTCATATTTGTCGATGAATCATCACATACTCCACAAATTTGCAATTCTATTTTCTAGTATATATTCGAGAGTTTTAGCTGATAATTTATGTTTTTGACTCTTTTGTCCAGATTAGTCAAGAATTAGGCATAGAGGCACCTATCCGTGTAAGCATGAAGCAGAGCAATTTGAATAATGTATTTGGTAGAATTGTATATGCAGCTGAGCACCCTCATTTGAGCATTCCTGAAACTGAGACTAGGAAGAACCGCAAGAAGTACCGCCAGCTTTTCAATCGATCTCTTACCTTTCTCTCAGGTATGTTTTACTCGCCCTCTCTCCTTCAAGGTTGAGGTCACGTGTCACTTCCATGTTAATATTGCACTAGTTTATGTGCATGCTCTTTACTATATATCTTTCATCAAAATACAGTTGGGACTGCTGCTGCTGTAGTTGGACTTGTAGCCTACCGTGCCTATGCAGCAAGGAAAAGCGCTTCCGCTTAGTTGCAAGATTTGACCTTCAATCAATTGATGTTGCTGTCTGTTGCAGTAGTTTCTTAAAATTATCGTTAGCTTTGTGTAGCTCAACCCAAGATTTTCTGATAGTCCTAGTGGGTATTCTCAGAACACAAGTATAGAAATGCCTGCAATATTTTTTTCATGAGGAACGATGTTCTGCTAGTTTAAACTATATTTTCTTGTAATTTGAACAGTTGCACAATGTTATCATCATTGTTTGCATTTGAAGATGATTAGTTTTGCCTTACAAAGTGATTTGAGTTTTTGCTAACCTAAGTTTGATTTGATGTGGAGACCCTGAGTATTTATCTAGAATTCCGTTCGACCGATTATCTCATTATTCTAGTTTTGGCTACCTTCAAGCTATGTGCTGGTTTGTATTGGTATCCGACTGGTGAGCACTGCACTTTATCTAAGGCCATCTCTAGTAAGGGAGGACTCGGTTCTAAATTTTAACCCTTCAAATAATATATTTTGTTAAACTGTCTCCAAGTTAAATTTTTGCCCTTCAAATATTTTGTTATTTCAATTATGTTTATTAATATTAATTATACTTGTATTCGTATTCTAAGTACAATTAATTTTGGGTCCAAACAATTTTTTTCAACAAAGGTTTATAGGTTTTGTTGTAAAATCATAAGATAAAAATATTAAACATAATTAGTGTTTTGACAAAAAAAATTACAAGTCATACTTACTTTAATTGTCTCTGTAATTATGCACATGACACTACTTTGTGAGTTTGTGCGATTAGCATAAATTTTTAGCCTTCAATTTGTGCACGTGGCAGTCTCTGCTTTCCCTCCACCATGTGTTGTTCCGTTATCATTAGACGTGGGCTATCCTTAGGGCCCTAGCTCTCTCCAGCCTTTTAGCCCTGTTGTGAGCCCTAATTGGAGTTGAAATTAGGACCAAATAATAAGAATGAGCCCTATAGCCTCTCTTTCTAGAGATGACTTAAAGTTCCGAACTTTGAGCTATTGCCGCTACTGTTGTTTCTTTTCCTGAAGTGGAGAGAGACCACAAGCAATTATGGTAACTGGGGTGGTGGGGGACTCCATATCGCTGAGGGATTTCGCCTGGTGCTTGGAAAGTTGTCTGCTTGTTTATGAAAATCCCAATTGAGGAGCACTGATCACTAAACCTAGTCTTTACTCTTTAGCTGGAGACGGCAATAATTTCGGATCAGTTAGTGTGCTGAATGTATTGAGTGTCGACATTGACACGAGGTCTCATATTGTCTTTATAACTTGTTGGTCATAGCTGTGTGGTGATGTAATTTGGGCAACAAGTTTTGTCTGCTCAATATTGGCGCCCCTCGACCTGATGGACTTGAATCTGTCATATGAAATTTCAGTGCTATTTGGCTCATTACTAGGTTTGATCAGCCAAGGGAGTACAGACTTTTGATTTTCTCCAGGGATCTCCCTGTGCTTCACTTCAAGTTCCAATGTCCGTATTCATCTTTCTGTTTACCGTTTACCTTTGCGTATTGGTTCACCAAAGTTACAATTGTCTTCTGATCCAAAGAGAGGAGGAAAAAAAAAACAAACAATAAATAAAATACTAGAAAATTACACAGTAACACAGGACCAAAGATGTAAACACAGAAAATCTACCTTGAAATATATTTATATATATAAGGACACGAGCCCAGGCCTAAAAACCAAATGAAGCAGGCTGGCTTCGAATTTTAATGGAAATTGACTAAAATGTTCATTTTGATGAAAAATTTACGCGCATGCCACTGAGTGAATCCAATACCCAACACCCGAAACAGAAACCCCAAAACCGAAACGCCAAAACCCAGAGCCCAAATGCTACTCAATCATGGTGGTTGTTAGGGAAGCTCTATAATCAGAAAAGGCGACAGAGCCAACGTAGTAGCAGAGGTCAAAATCGACATAGATTAGGGCTTTGAGTTTGAATTAGACCTTGTGAGGTTTGGGGTTGGTGGAAGCGCGATGGACGATCTCGACGAGTGGGACCACGAAGGAGAGGGTTTTGCCGGAGCAGGTGGCGGCGTCGATGACGACATCTTTGGAGCTGCATAGCAAGGGGATTGTGGTGGCTTGAACCGGAGAGCAGAACTCGGAGCCGCCTTCGGTTAGGGCTTAGAGGACTGAGGCAATAGCAGCCATCTCGAATCTGGCTTCAATGGAGTTGATAAGGTAAGCCCTTACTCTTCTATTGCTCTTATTCTCTATAATTTCCTATATCCATTATCTTGTTCGTTGCAATTTCAATTCTATAAATTGCATCTCTACTAGCAGAGAATAAACAATGTTTTTTAATTTGTATCTTGTGGTTTTTGTTGATTATGAATATGTTTTGATCTTTATTGTTGATTGCTTCTGCTTCATGGAAAATCGTCGTCTGGTTTGTGCTGGACAATACAGGAGTTTGAATAGATTATGTGCAGTAAGTAGAGTTATGTAAGGGAGGAATAAAGTATACTTTTGAAACATTGGGTTCAAAAAGGTCCAGCAATTACTGCTTATAGCATTTTGAATTGTCTTATGTAGTAGAATCATTGTAAGTTGATGTTTCAACTACGGTGAAATGGTGAATCTTGTATCCAAATTTTGGCAACCCGAGATTCAACCGGAGGCTTCATGTGACTTTGGTGGGAACATAAATGTGGACAGTTTGGTCACATATTCTACTAGGCTTTAGGAGTGAAGTTCTTATACAAAGGAGAAATTGTTAATTTATGAAACTATGGGATCAAGAAAGTCCTAACAAGGTCCAGTCATATTGTTTTGGGCTGTCCTTGGCATAGGGTAAAGAAAGCTTTCTCTTTTTCTATAGATGTTATTAACTTCTTATGCCTGCATGAATTGTAAATCAACAATTGTGGCAATGATCACTTTTGAGCTTAGTTATAATTAATGATCGATGTAGTTAACTAACTAGATTTGACTTCATGCTGTCTTGCAAATTTAGATAACTAGTATTGCCACATTATGTGTTGTACTGCTGTGTTCCTTCTATAAGTGTATATTCCAACATAATTTAGAGAGATGTATAAATGAACTTATATTCTTAGTTCAAATTATCTTGTTCTCTTCACCTTACAAGGATACAAGAATCACTGATTGTATAGTTATTCATGTTCTTCTGTTTTAGGAAAGAAATGGATTGCCTGACCCCAAAGAGAAGCTATTGGTTCGAGGTGCAGAAACCATCGAAGAAACAGAGGAAGAAGGACGTTTAGATAACTTCACAAACATATTGGTAGTGTATTTTTTGTGCACCAATCTTACGGGATTTCGATGTTATGCTAGTCATCTAATTTAGTATATATTTTTAGAGAGCTGTTAAATATTGAATGTAATGCCATGTGCTACTGCTACTGCTACTGTTGAATATGCTACTACTACTGCTAGATATGCTACTACTCAGATAGCTATATTGCATGATCTGCGGTTGTGGTGACCAAGTTGATCACTGAAATTAAACCTTCTCTTGTAAATTTTGAAAATTTTTAATTTGTCACAACAAAACAATGTCATCTGCTACTGTTGAATATGCTACTGCATAAAAACAATCATACATGACCATTTATCCCTACAATACTTAGTTTCTCATGACATATAAACTTCTCAAGAGCTAAAAAAATTAATTTGAGGCATCTCTACAATATAAAATTGGAGTGTGAACATATATGAAAAAAAAAATTTCAGAGATCTATTAAAGATTGAATGCAATGCCATGTGCTACTTCTACTGTCAAATATGCTACTGCTACTGTTGAATATGCTACTGAAGAGCAGTAATTTAAAGGATTAGAAGTCAAAAGAAGTAATTAAGGGCAAAAAAGTTATTTAACTCATGATAAGTGGCAAGTGGATAATAGATTGTCATTATTTGTAAGATTTAGTCCTTACATGTTTAATTCAATATTTAAAGGATGTATATGTTAAGTCATCTTTTATCAATAACTTATATGCAATTTGTTAATAAAATACAGCGTCTTTGTCTTGAGGCATCCCTTTGGTCCTGTTCGTTTCAACCCGTACATATAGGAAGCTAGCATGACATTTATGAATAATTCAACCAAAGAAAATGTCGATGAAGTCAGTGGATCATGGAATTCAACTCTCGAATTCATATTGTAACTTTGTACCTCATTTAATAAAGGGCAAATTACTGGTCACACCCTCATCTTTTTGAGATTCGACAGTTCAGTCCCTCGTATCGTAATTTTAACAAGTAACTCCTCAGACATTCAAATTTCATGTAATTTGGTCCAAAATGACCATTTTACCCCTCACTTCCCTTTTTTTTTTAATTCTTCTCTCTCTCTCTCTCTCTATTTTGTTTTTTGTTTTTTTTTTTCTTCTGCTCCTCTCTCTCTCAGCAACTCGCCTGAGCCTCATTTGTCGTCCCTCTCTCTTCTCCAATTCAACTTCGCCCCTCTTGCTCTCCCCCTCCAAAGTAGACCATGGATGAATGACCATGGAGGCGAGGATTTCGGGGCACATACCGACTAGGCGGCGGAACTCAAGGGTGGAGAAGCCCACTGAGGTGAGGAAATGGACGGTGGGTTTGAGGTCAGGGAGGGAGGCGGAGACGGTTGGAGGGAGCTAAGTCTATGGGTGCCCAAATCAGATCTTGGCCTTGCCGGCCTCTGACTCGTGAGTTACTGCCTGATTTCATGGAGGCTAGGGGCACATACCGACTAGGCGGCGAAACTCGGTGGGGAGAAGCCCACTAAGGTGAGGAAATGGACGGTGGATTTGAGGTTGAGGAGGGAGGCGGAGACGGTGGGAACGCTATGGCCTATGGGTGCCCAAATCAGATCATGGCCTTGCCGGCCTCGACTCGTGGGTTGCTGCCGAATGTCATGGAGGTTGCGTTGAACTCGTCAAAGGTCGGGTGAGTCCGTGGTGGTGGAGGTGAGTCACGGTGGTGACCGAAAGTGGGTGTCGGAGGAGAGAGAGAAACACAGATCTAGTTTCTCTCTCCTCCTCTATATTTCATGTCTCTCTTCTGGTCCGGGTTTCGGAATCGTCGGAATCATATGCGTGTACGACGACGAAGACGAGGAGGACGGCGAGGCCAAGACCTTGTGGTAGAAGTGAGAGTTGCTCCTGGCATTCGGAGAGGAGGATTCTTGTTCAGGGAGCGTAGCGAGGATTCCGAAGCTTTCCGGCTGGGAGAAGTCCTTGTGGTGGCGGCGAGGGGTTGAGGATGCGGTGGAGGGAGGGGTGGAGTGGTTGTTGTTGTTGTGGTGGTGGTGATTGGATTCGACGGTGATGTTAGAGAAAGACAGAGTGAGAGAGAAGCTGAAAAAATAACAAAAAAAGAGAGAAGAATTAAGAAAAAAAAAAGGAAGTGAGGGGTAAAATGGTCATTTTAGACCAAATTGCGTGAAATTTGAATGTCTGAGGAGTTACTTATTAAAATTACGATACGAGGGACTGAACTGTCGAATCCCAAAAAGATTAGAGTGTGACCAGTAATTTGTCATTTAATAAAATATTATAAGAATCAGTAAACCATTAAAAAGAAATCTGTTTTTTTTTTTTTGTCAACAAAAAATAAATTAAACAAGACCCCATATTTGTATAGCAATTAGTATAGAAATTGCTTCTATAATTCTTTTTAAGTCTAATTTCAAAGAAAAGGAAAAAAAAAAAACAAATTGGCAAGCGCATAGCGCTTGTCGTCAAGATGCTAGTGCTGTATAATATAGGGGGGTTATGCAAATTTGTGAGGTGTCTATATATAATGACATGGATATGCTACATGAGATTCAAGGCAAAATTTTAGGTCTTATTCAATTCGATCTGCTTATCATTACTCTGCAAGGTTAATTAGTACCTACTATTCAGAAGCAAACTCGCTATTTCTTCTCCACAATGTCACGACTATTGATAGGTCAAATTTTCAATTGTTCCGAAAGAAGTAAAACTAAAAGAGGGAAGCTGATTTGAAAGGATCGAATTGGAAGATCGATTAAGATCACCTTGGTCAAGAAGGAGCTAAACAAGATCTTGTTTCACTGATTTTCTTCACTCCCAAGAAGCGCCTCTCATGGTCAAGTCTCTGTCCCACTCTCTCTGCCTGACATGAAGGTGCAATTTTATTCCATCACACAAAGATCTCCAGTCGATCGGCTTTATCTGTTTCATGCTTATGACTTTGTTTTCTTCACGCACACCTGGAGGACTACCTATATATATGTTATATATTTTTTTTTTTATCTACCTAGCTAAGATCTCCCTGTCTCCACATTATTCCGTTGAGAAAGAAAGAAACAAACAGATCTATTCACAGACTTGGGATTTTCCATTATCGACTTCTTACTTTCTTTTGCTCTCGTTTTAAAAAATATCTGCGCATGAGGAATGAGGATTCCCGCAACATGGACAGACACGTACGTTGCATGAACTGTGAAAAGTCCCATATTTGAAGCTGTACTGTGCATTGTCCACTCACGGACGGCTAGCTAGGATTTCCCACTATCCATCGGTTAGGGTTTAGTGGGGCCGGGGGGGGGCAGCCACTCAGAGACCGACACATTTAGTCAAAAGTGACGTCTCTGGTTTATTTCCGGGTCGAGAAATGAATAATTGGGAGGAGACAGAGAATCTAATGATACCCAAGAGCAGTGAGAGTATAAGATATCCAGAATCCGAAATGTGAATCGTGGGTCCTCCTCCTTATTGGATCCTCTGCTCCGAATCATATTTTCCCAACATCATTTGCCAACCATTAACAAACCACTTGCTCAATCGGCTTCGCAACCCTCATGGATATGAAATACTTGAAAATTTATAGGAGAAAGGTGGCTAGCTAGTTAAATCAATATAATTTTGAAAAGTATAATACATCAAGGGTGACTAACTAACTGAGCACTAGCGGATTAACCACTAATATTGCTTTTACCGGAGATGAAATGCATGCTCTCTTCCATCAATTAAGGATAGTCGTCGGCTACCCTCTCCACGACTAGCGACTTGCTATCTATGTACTAAAACCGTTTTCTTTTGTTTCTCCTTCAAGCATCATCCCTCATAATCACAAATGACCAAATAGTCGTTGAGTAGTTAAACTTTCCTCTATAAAGAAAACTTATAAAATGACAGGACTCCAACGATTTATTCAAAAAAGATAAGACAATTTTTTAAAAATTAAGATCGAGTGATGGTAAATCATATTTGAACAAATGAAGCATGTTCATGCAGTGTAAAAACAAAATTTCAGCTTCATTTGTGGAGTGTAGCATTTCTACTCAATTGAAGGGTTGAAAGTTGTTTGCCCTTTTATGTACTTTTGATAATTGGAAATGGACATCGCTCTCCCTTCCCCCCACACCCATCGCTCTTTCTCCCTGTTCTGTCTGTGGTCGTAAAATCCAATACCAAATCGCTGAGTATGCATGTAAATTAGAGCTTGGTGCATGGTGATAAAGATGTCTATAGAAACAAATGTCTTCTGTTTTTTATCACAACACCACCAACCAAAGAAAATATCAAATACTACCGATAAGCACCAAGGGACTCTGGTGGCCTTGATTGGTTTGGTTCAAAGCCACAATGCACCTCTCTATATATGGCCCTACTCCTTAGACTACACTGCCATATTATTTGGTTGGTCCTTAAAATTATCTGCTTCCATTTGAATTAATACTTTCCTTTTAATTATTTCGAATTTGACATCCTGCTTAATCATATAATGATATATAATACAATATGATACACAAATCACAATGACAACTGATATAAATCATCTGGGACAAGCTCAGAGTTGGATTCGGTCTCTACCCCTCTCTCTCTCTCTCGGCTTCCTCGGTTTTTTTTACCGGATAATTTAGGTTCCGCGTGTTCTCGTGGTTTTCGTCTGTAGTTGTTTCTCTTGTTGAAAAAAACTGCAGATATAAAGACTTTGTTTGGACATGCAAGTTCTAATTTACGAATTTAAGGACAACTCACGAAATTAGCTACATAATTTTTTTTTTAGGATTAAATTCAGTTTATCTGCTGAAGTTTGAGAGTAATTTCATGTTAGCCCATGTCCTCTCAATTTAATCGGTTTACCCCTCAAACTTTTTAATTTTTCTCAACCGTGTCCATTCCGTCTAATTTGGACGTTAAGTTAGACAAAAAAACCCATTTTAAGGACCTCCAACCGTGTCCATTCCATCTAATTATCGTTTCAGGGGAAAAAAAACATGACAATTTTTTTTTTTTTTAAGGGAGCTTTTATTCATAACTTCAAATTTGGTATTAGGACCTCCAACTTACTTTTATAAATAACCAATTTGCTATCTACACCTCTCTAATTTTTCTATAATGGCCATCATCCAATAAAATCAATAAAAGACATTTTTCTTTTTAGATTCTATTCATACTTTCAAAAATCAGTAGTTAGATCTCCTTCAGTTTTTGAAGATTTGGAATTGCAGCAAATTTTTTTGTTTGTTTTTTTTAAGTTCATCCTCCATATACGAGTAACAGAGGTGCTAGCATTTTTTTAATGAATTGTCGACTCTTGGTTAGCGTAGGCAACAATACCATGTTTGCTTATCATCTCGTATAAATATGTTTTCTAAGTATTATTTTCATTGCATTTAGAGCAAGTGCATCCGTAGTCAAGAAAAGGCAAAGTCGAGAAGTCAAGAATTCGACCAGTCAAGTTACTATTCACTACCACTGGACATGGGTTTACACCAATTGTTTTTCTTGCCCGGTCAACACTGTTCACCTTTCACTGTTCACACTTACTGTTCATAGGATTTTTAAAAAACATTAAAAAATAAAATATATTTAATGATAATAATGAATATTTATGGATAATTAATGTCATAATTATGCAATTTACTTTTTTCAAAAATATTTTTCGGTGGACAAATTATGAAAATTGATGTGCTTTTAATGTGGGCAATGTCTATGTTTTTTATGTCAATGTGATTTGAATTTGGCCTATATGTTTATTATGTGCTATGATTTTGAACATAAGATGTGTGCTTTAATACGTGGAATTTCGAAATACAACTTTTATTTCATTAAATTGTCGCTTACATAAATGAAAAACTAGGAAAAAGTACAATACAATTACAAACATGCATAATAACCTAATTATTCAAATCATAATCCTCATCCTCTCTGGAAATCCAATTTGTGTTTGAAGGCTCATCATTAGGGTTAGGGTTGGTGGAATCACCCGTAGAGAAATGTGAAAATTGTGGTTGTGTAGGATATCCCTTGGGATAAGGTGGTTGCGGATAGTATCCACCGGGGTAAGGGGGTGGTGGGAATCCACCGGGGTAAGAGGGTTGTGGGAATCCACCGATTAAGGGAGGTTGTGAGAATGGATCGGGGCAAGGGGGTTGTGGGTATGCATCGGGGTAAGGAGGTTATGGGTATGCACCGGGATAAGGAGATTGTGGATATGCACCACCAAAATTGGGTTGCGGGAATGCACCACCAAAATTGGGTTGCGGATAGTATCCACCCATAGAAGGTGGCGTCTGCTCACCAACATCTTCTTTGTCTGTAATCTTCTTTTGTTTTCTTGACCAATAAAGCTTTTTATTTGGCGTCATTTTACTTGTATCCATCTCCAAAATACGCTCTTCCCTCTCTTTAATTCGATCTTGCCTTTCTTGAAATAGGAGTTGCTTTTTTCGCATTTCGATTTTCAAGAGGATACATGCTCTTTTCTCTTCCTCTTGGAGACTTCGAGCGAATTCGTCATCAAGTTTTTTCTTGCCCTTGGTTGCCTCTATTTGGTTGTTCACTATACTCTTGAGACTGCTTGACAAAGGACTTTGATCTTTCGCTGCCTTCTTTCCTTTCCGTATTGCTTCTTTCGTAGCCTTCCTTCCTTGAGGCCTCACATTAGGATCTGCAGTTTCACGAGCAATTACCTCATCTACATCCAGGTCCAAGTTGATGGGGGAATTTTCAACAATTGGTTGTGTGTGCTGGTGATGACTTCCTACATTTGATGTTCCTCCGGATGTATGACTAGGGATGTCTTTAAATTGTGCAAAGCCCTCCACAACAGTGTAACTATCAAAGCTCTGAAAATTGTGTCTTTTAGCCTTCCCAGTTTTTCTCTTCATCCCGGCATGGCACAATTTTTGTGCTTCATCTTGCTACGTAATTAAAAAAAAAAAATCATTACGTACAAATATAAAGGTCATAATTTTAATAAGAAAGTATCTCACCATTTTACAATAAAACTCAATAAGTACAAATATAAATATCTGCTAATTACATCATTATTTATCAACTAATTATTTTAATTATAGAGAAAAACAATTATTACAATTAAAACGATATTATAATTACTATATTATTTATCAAGACATATTTTATTATAATGTATCAACAAATTAAATGATTTATCAAAAAATATAAAGGTCATAATTTTAATAACAATGTATCTCAACGTTTTACAATAAAACTCAATAAGTACAAATATAAATATCGTGATAATTACATCATTATTTATCAACTAATTATTTTAATTATAGAGAAAAACAATTATTACAATTAAAACGATATTATAATTATTATATTATTTATCATGTAATATTTTACTATAATGTATCAACAAATTAAATGATTTATCAAAAAATATAAAGGTCATAATTTTAATAAGAATGTATCTCAACGTTTTACAATAAAACTCAATAAGTACAAATATAAATATCGTGGTAATTACATAATTATTTATCAACTAATTATTTTAATTATAGCGAAAAAAAATTATTACAATTAAAACGATATTATAATTACTACATTATTTATCATGTAATATTTTACTATAATGTATCAACAAATGAAATAATTTATCAACAAATACATACCTCATCAACCGCATTCGTACCGCTTTTGTACCAATTTTTCGCTTGCCTTAATGCACAATGTCGCTTGCCTTAATGCACAATGCCACTCATAAAGTTCAATCTTCAAATTTTTCCACCCTCCCTGCAAAGATTGGGCTGATCGGCTCTTGGGCCAATTTGCGTCAAAGTGTCGCTTCACGCGCAACCATAATTCATTTTTTTTCTGATTTGTGCCAACAGCCGGACATTGGCTTACAACTTTCCAAGACTTGCACAATTGAATATCTTCCTCATCCGTCCATCTCCTTTTATCTTGGGTATCTTCACTTTGATCTCCCTCTTGTCCGGCCATTGGACGTGTGTTTCCCCTTTGTTCGGTCATAGTGGATAATTAAAAATATGGATGATGAGAGCTATATGAAGAGGAGGAAGGTGTAACTATGAACTCTAGTATTTTGGGTGTGAGATGTTAGAAAAAAATTGTAGGTATTTATAGAGAAATTTTTTGTATGATTTTTAGAATTTTTTACATAATTTTTTCTGCCCGTTTTCTTACCATTACCATTATTAAATCATATTAATTCCTAGCCGTCAGATCCAAGGACCATTGCTTTCAAATTTGCTATTAATTCCATTACCGTCGGATCCACACATTTAATTGAAAACAACGGCCCAGATCAAAGGACCGTTGCTTTCAAATAAGCTGATATCCAACGGCAACATTCCACGCGTCAACCAGCCGTCCCACTTGTTCTCGCTAGGTGACAAAATTGTGTTCCTCACGTGCTGCGGCGTTTTCTGCTTCGTCCGTCTTCTCCACGCGTTCGTCCAGCGCGTTTCAACTATGGGTGTCAGTGACTGACGTCAGCCATGTGCTGATCTTGGGCCGAGATGGCAGAGCTTTGCCTGGGTCAAGAAAGAAGTCACGGGCTTGCCCGTTTCTTTGCCCTTGGTCATGAAAAGGCAAGACTTACCTGGTCAAAGATGGGTCGGTGGAAGCAACAAAATGACTTAGCCCGGTCAACACATCATCATTCCCAGCTTTTGCCCAGACAAAAGCTTACCGGTGGACTTGCTCTTATGTGTCATTGTCCCTAAACTGATTCTCTCATATTTGTTTCTATAGCAGCTTGAAATGAACATGCATAGTTTTTTTGTTTTTGATATGTATGAGATAGTGGAGGAAGAGAAAATTTTTCCCAAGTTGAAGACTATTACTGTTCATAGAGATAAGAAGAGATTTTTTTTCTTCTTATTGTGTATTTATTGGTAACTTGACATGAGTTGACAAAGTCAACTATTACTTGGAAAAGGGAGAGGTCTAAATATCAATTTTGTATTGTCATTTAAAGGAAAAAAAATACCGTGACAAAAAAAAATTTCTTCATCTGTTTTTTTGGTCATGGTTTTTTTTTTTTTTCAAATGAGAGAGAATTAAAAAAAATTCTTCTTCTTCTTCTTCAATGAGAGAATTAAAAAAAAAAACATGACAAAAAAAGGAGGAACTTTTTTTTGTCATGGTTTTCTTTTTGGTCATGGTGTTTTGTTTTCCCTTGAAATAACAATTTTAGCCTTTAAAGTGGGTTTTTTTTTATCAAACTTAACGTCCAAATTGGACGGAATGGATACGGTTGAAGAAAATTGAAAAGCTCGAGGGGTAAACTGATTAAATTGAGAGGACAAAGACTAACATAAAATTACCCCCAAACCTCAGAGGGTGTTTGGCTCCAGTTTTTCTTGAGCTGGTCAACAGTCTCTTTTCTTGCGTAGGCGTGCCAGCACCGTTCCGGTGCAGTCGTCGGGGGTGTCCTTTGACCTGACTTCTTCTGAGCGATTGTGGACGAGGAGAGCACCAACCTCGTCGTGGGATTCTTTGTGCCTCGTGGCGAGGACTTTTACTGAGCTTCTTCAAAATCACAATCGATACTTGATGTTGTAGATCAAGCAGAGCGAAAACCACTGGGAAGTGAGGAGAACTTGCTAAAGTGTGACTCTAACTTGGCTGGTTTGCGAGGGTGTTACCCTTGCTTGGCTGGTTCGGTAACCGTTGTGGTCGTGGTAATACAGTCGGCTCCCGAGGAGACTAGGACCAGGGCACTTTAACAGAGGGTTTGGTGGTACTGAAAGTTGGCTCCTAAGGAGACTAGAACTTGGAATGTCTTCACCGATAAGAGAAAGAGAATGAGAGGAGTTGCTCTTAGAGAGGTTGCTCTAGAGAGAACTTAGATCATCTTATAGATGTTTTGATGAGTGAATTGGTGAGATGATACTTGTTGTAGCCTCTATATATAGGCTTCCAAGCAACACTATTTGGCCTTTAAACAAATCATAGTGGGTTAGATTTGAGCACACAAACACTTAGTGGATTTGTTAGGCAAAATTCACTAACACTTAGTGAATTTTGTTAGGTGAGAGCACTAACACTTCTTTATTCCTTTAATTTTTATCTCCACTAAGAGTTCATATTTAACATTTGACTTCTTCATATGAAATGATCCACCATGGATGTAGATTATTGTGGTAAAATTTCAAAATTTATTTCCATGTGGTTGGGCCGAAAATGCTACAGGACTCCTTACAGGTCCAGTTTTCCAGTTTTGCTTCTGCAGAAAATTGGACTGATTGTTTGAAGGTTTTTCACTCAGGACAAGCTCTAGCACTCTTCATAAGAAATGATCCTTGTGATGTCTAGAATGAATCTGGAAAGTTTCAACTCATTTGAAGTTCGGATGGTTAGTCTGCCGCCCCTCCTTCCTTGTTTAGCTCGGTTTCTCCTAGCCGAAGTAGGAAAATGTGCTAAAGTTGACTTTTCATTTCCACGCTTCCATAGTAGGCTTTATTTAGCCTCTAAATATATATTTCGAACTTGTCGACAATATATAGCTTGAGCCACTGACATTGGCTCGATTTCTCCAAGACGTGCCTTGTTAGGCCAAAATGCTCATTTTGGGTCCAAACATTGCCCCCCAGACCTCGAAGTCAAAGGTCTTCGTTTTGATTGAAGAGGTCTTGAATCAGTACCATTCGTATAATATCGTTGCTCTGAAGCCACTTGTATTGGCTTGACGGAAATTACTTGATTGATTCCATATAGGCCTCTAAATAGGCCATAAAGCTTGGATGCCACAATCTGAATTGCCTTTGTCATAAACTGATGCTTTCTTTGCCAACTTTATTGCCCCCATATATGATGTCTGGTATGCAGTGAATTGGCGAAACTTAGGCAGGTTGTAGGATATCAGAACTTTAGCGTGCCCCCCATGCGAAGGAGACTGCTTTTGATTGCGAATGAGGATCCTTCTCCTCTTTGGTGGTAGCTTCGCCATGTGTATAGCAGTAAGTATCTGCCTTGATCGTTGGCTCTCTGTTGATTTTCTCAAATGTAGGTGTTTGGAGCCTTTTTGCTGGCTAGATCAAGTTTGATCAAGGCCTACAGTACTTGGCAAAATAAGATGCTGAATAGCAAACTGTTTACTGCCATTTAATCCTTCGCGAATCTTATGTTGAAGAGGATGATTGAATTATGGCTATCGTCATCATGACATGTGACGAAGTGAAACCACCATATTTGCTACAACTTTAGCATCTAAAACCGCATTGGTTTTAATCATGTTTTATTAAAAAAAAAATCAGGCCACTATGTTGGCCCTGCGGTGGTAGGAAAAGGTGGAATATCTTCACTGTCGCCTTAGATGCGATTCTCAAGATGGAATAGTGATTTATTAATTATCAACTAGGGCCACTCACTGGCCCAGCTAATAAATTAATCTCCAAAAGTTGTAATGGAGAAGTGTTCCTTATAACCCAGAAATGACATCCAAGAAACCATTCGTTATCGATCAGGCAGATGAAATCACTGTGAAAGCCACATTCACATGGCGGACTAACATGAGTGTTCGATGTAGAAGTCAGACCAGAGAGGAGAGAAGTCGACTGATGAGCTTTGGTGGAGGTGATAGTCAAGCGGGTTTGGGTCCCACACCTCGCGATCGTTTGCCATATGATGCTATGGCCTATTATGGGCTTCCCATCCGCCATCCCATAGCGGCTCTTCGGCAGGTGCCTGGTGATTTTAGCAGTTGGGGACCAAGGAGGAAAGTGGGCTTCTGGCCTACCATCACTCTCGAGGAAAAGGTTTGGTATCAGGAGGTCCGAGTGGGAGATTTGGCCCGATGGGATGCGGTGGGTATCACCCAAACCATCGATCTATGCTTCTGTCTTCCCCATAATACTAGCCCTGCACCGCTTGCCGCTGCTCTTTGCTTCTGGAACACTTCCAGCAATACATTCGATTTCCGGTTTGGGCAGATGAGCATAACTCTGCTGGATGTTCTTACCATCACGGGGTTGCCCATTGATTTTGACCCTTATGTGCATGGTCAGTTTGATGGTATTCAATTTCCTTTGAGAATGAATATGGCTGGTCGGGGGCATCACAGTAAATCCTACCCTGTCTGGCGTGATTATTACCGCACCCAGTGTGACCATACAGGAGGTATCGCATTCCTGGAATTTTGGCTTTGCAAATTTATCTTTTGCACTTCTTCCAACAAACCTACTGGGCGCTGGAATTCTCTGGCCACTGCTCTCTACAATGGTATTTGCGTTGGCCTTGGGCAACCTGTATTGGGTGCGTTATATCGCTCCCTTTATAGAGCTGTAATGCGCTCCTTTGATACCGACATTAGTGGTCCATTCTGGATCCTTGCCTTTTGGTTGCAGATTTATTTCCCTCGCTTCCGTCGCGGTGATATTCCAAAGGAACCTCCAGTCGATTCCCTTTTGGGGAACTGGCTTTGTCGCAACGTAAGGCATCGAGCTCCACCCTATTCCGAGTGTTTTATTTACTTGTACTTGTTGGGAGAGATGCCGGACCCAAAAATAGTCCTTTCTAGGCGATTCCCTCCTCCCCTTGATGATGGCTTTCTGCCCAGTGGACGCGATCATAGCTAAAGAGCCCTCTTGGCCTTTCGTCGAGCCATCTCCTACTCGGATATTCGTCTTACCACCGACCGCGTAAGTTATGAGCTCTATGCCCCTAACAACTTTGCTCGCCAATTTGGGTTGGCCCAGTTGGTACCCTGGCCTCTGGTTGATTCTGCCAATTACTACACCTCTTGGCGGAGATTAGCCCCACCTGGGTCTGCCTCCTTTCAGAGTCAATTTACTTTGATAATGATTCCCCCTTGGGTCAGAGCGCTGTATCCCCTCAACGATGTAGACAATGATTATGTTGATTGGTGGAAAGAAGTGTCTGTGAACTGTTGGGACCTGTCACATGACGAACTCTTCGTCCAGATCTTTCGTGGAATGAGTAGTCCTGGTCCGGGGGACCGCAAGATTTTTGAGCGCTTCTCCAACCCTGCAGCACAACCTCCACGACTTACTCTACCTTCTTGCTCATCACGTGTAGGGATACAAATCCATGAGCCTAGGGCAACAGTAAGTTTTTGTCTTTCTTCACCATTCCTTTTCCTTGTCTTGATTTTTCCGCTCTTATTCCTGAGTGTGTTTTGCAGCAAACTACCCGGAGCAAGACAGCCTCTGTTCAGGCCGGGAAACAAAAGGCAATGGCAGAGGGGACTCCTGAGGGAGAATCTTCTCATGATGAAGATTCTGCTGAGGTAATTTGGTTAAGAACGATCCCAAACTTGCATTTTTGGTGCTTTCCCCCTTTTTGAGTTGTGATTCTTTTGTCGTGCAGGCCACTGCTATCTTTGCTTGCAAAATGCGATCGAGCTCAATCCGTCGAAGAGAGTTTTGAAGATGACGAACCTCTGGGAATGCGATTGGTAAACTCCGGCCCCGTCTTATTCTATTTAAATTTTAGAATCTGGGCAGAATCTTCATTATGTATCTTTTGACAGGTTCGTCAGAGGACCACTGATCCCTCATGCCTGAGTGAGGCTAGATCCTCAGCCGCTGCAGAAGAGCCAACTCTCTCGCTAGTTCAAGCATCAACTAACCCCGTGGCGCCTCTTCTGTCTCCCACATCTATAGAGCATCTGCAAGGTCCTACCATTTTAATAACGATCTCCGATGATGAGTCCTCAGAGCATGAAAGCGTGGAAAGCCACTCTGAGGCTTCTGCCGCTTACGAGGAACTGATGACGACAGAGATTCTTGCGGCACTAGAGGTCCAAGAGGTGAATGAGGTGAGGCCTCTTCCTCTTGGAGACCACATACCAGATATTGACCCGACAATTCGAGAGGTAAGCCACTGTTGGCCAATGTTTTCCATTTCCCTTTCTGATCCAACCCCGCTCTCTGACATTTCTGAATCTGACCAGGATTCTATTTGTACCGAGGAGGTGGCTCCAAACGTTGAGTGTTCTATCGGCGGGACAGTCGCCCCAGAGATGGAAAATGATACTGACGGAGGTGGTGCCCCCCAAGTCTTGCGAATAAATGAGACAACCATCGGAGCTGAGGGCTCTGTGCTTGAATTTGCTCCACTTGCCCATGGTGAGCTGCGAGTTGAGTTTCCAGATTCTCCTGCGGCTGAAGGGACAGACCAACCTGTTGAAGACGAAGAAACTGTGGAAGCTGTCCACCCATTTGCAGTGGTGGTTCGTGATCCTGTGGCGCCTCCCCCGCCTCCTCCTCCTACCAGATTCGAGAGATTGATAAGGGTGTTGGAGGTAACTCATCCTTCTACTGTGGATGAGGCTACGTTGGTGCTTCGTGAACATCTAGGTCGTTGGGTATTGGAAACTGAGATCCTCCCGCAAGTCTTAGAAACTCTAAGGTATCTCCGCCAGGAGAAGGCTTTGACTCCATGGCAATTTAGTGCTATCGACTCTCTGCTGAATGAACTTGATATGGCCCGCCGACGTCAATCGGCCACGAACACCCAGGCTCACGACGCTCAAGAGGCTTTGAATAGTGTCTCTCAAGAAATGGACCTCTCCCGCGATATTTTAAATGAGCGAGCCATCCGCCTATGGGAACTACAAATCCAAAGGTCCGACTTCAAACTTCAAATCGAGAACCTCCAAGCCCATTTAGCCTTTGTTGAGAATGCGATTGTTGCAGAAGAAGCTCAACTCGATGAACCTTTGGCTGCTTCTGAAGAAATGGGCCGTAACCTGGCCCGTATCAGAGAACGGGCCACTCAGGCCGAAGCTGGTGCCATTGCGGCGAAACGCCACGTGGAAGAACTTTGTTTGAAATTGAGCTTTGCGGGCCAATCTCTGTAGGCCCCCTCGAAAACTGTTCAGTTTCCCACATGCTATTAATCTCTTCTTTTCCGAGATTTAAGGCATTAATCACTCGTTGAAAAACAAAGATCGTAAAAAAAATAATCTCTTGAAAAGAATTGTTACCTCCTCGAAAACCGTTCGGTCTCCTCACATGCTGCTAGTCCCTTTTTTTCCTGAGATTTGGAATCACTAATCTCGATTTACTGTCATCAGTTTTGAAATTGAGCTTCATCCAAGGGTGGGGATTTGCCTGAAGTCCCTATAAATAGTTGTATTTTGGGAAGGGAATACTCACAACAACTTTTCTGAAATATTCAAGAAATGTCCTTTCAGTTCATGCTTCTTTTTCTCCTTCTTCACAAATCTTCCCCTCATGAAATGACCTTTAGCCTCTAAATTTTTAGGCTTTATGGCGTAATCTTAAGCCTGGGTTAGGCCTTATGGCGTAATCTTAGGCAACCCCTTGTTTCGCCCTTCTGGAATTTTGCAATAACAATGCCAGGCTTCAGATTGGTTTAGAAACGCGAGGGGGCTCCGAGTGTGGGATCCACGATCATGTGAGATCATTTTTGTTAGGATCCCACACGCGGAGCGAAACGGAGAAAGGGAGGAAGGCCACTTTGTGGTTCATCTTTCCTCCTCTGTTTCCTTCCTTCTGGACCCGACCCATGTTGTGCCTTCCAGATGGAAGGGGCTTTGGTTCTCACCTCCTTCTCCCCCTTTCTCTTCTTGAAAGATTCTTGGAGGGATGAGAAGGGATGGGCTCTTTAAAGGAATGGGTTCAAGCTACAGAATGGCTGTTCCTATACTTCACGTCCAACTAATGGTGGTTACCATGGCTAGAGGGGGTGCAGAGACTCAAGCTGATATTCCGTTCCTTCACTCTCTGCCCTTCCCGGAGATAATGGCGCGGCTCAACCGACGTTGGATTCCATAGCTGCTTCCAATTGAGGGGGGCTTGGATGCTCCATTTTCTCTCACTGGAGTCTCCCCTTCTTATGGATAATGGTGTTGGCCAAGACTATGTTGTATTCCTCTACCGCTTCCATGTAAATGGGGCGCGGAGGCTCCGTTACTTCTCTTTTTCCTTCCCTGAAGTCTGCCTCTCCTTGGTATAATGGCGTTGTTTAACTCGACATTGGATTCCATAGCTGCTTCCACTTGAGGAAAGATTCAAAAGATATCCGAGGATTTCTGTTTTTGTATTTTAGCCACCTTTGGCTTTATAATGAATGTACTGCTTTTGGCCGCAAAGCCACTTTATGAATACAATAATAATTTTTATCCTGATATTCCAATATCTGTGAGAAGCCAAGAATTGTGTCTCGCAAGGCCTCAAATATAGGCCCCCATAGTTGTATATTGAAAATAATATGAACTTTTAAAATATGTTCTGCGTCAAAACGAGCCTCGCGATGAGGGTTTTGAGAAAATATTTATCTTTTGGATCCACTTGCTGGCCCCAACTCAAGTTGCATTAATTAGCTGTTGAAAATTCCACCGTGAAAAAATAATCTCGTGAAAAGAACAGTTACCTCCTCGAAAACCTTTCGGTTCCCTCACGCGCCAATAATTCATTCTTTCCGAGATTTATGGCAACTTTAGTCACGCTTTACTGACACTTAGTTGACTCTTCTCTTTAATCGTCCATCCAAGGGTGGATATTTGCATGCCTATATCTTCCTCCACATTATAAACCCAAATTTCCAATCCCAAAATCGTTTCATCAACTTGAATATTTCTAACAGCAATCTTTATTAATTACTCATCATCACCACTCTTCAATTTTTGCATTCTCTCAATCCATCACCAATGGAACCACAAAACCGGCATCCAACCAAGGATGGAGGAAGTAACAAAGCAGCCAGGAGTAGTGCTAACATGCTTCGCAAGAGGAGCAGTACCAGGTGGATTCCCACTACAGATCAGATAAGAATCCTCAAGGAGTTTTTCTACAACAAGGGCGAAAGATCCCCAACTATAGAGCAGATTCAGAGGATCTATCTCCAGCTGAAATGGTACGGCAAGATCGAGGTCAAGAACGTCTATTATTGGTTCGTGAACCAAAAGGCTCGGGAGAAGCAGAAGAAGAGGTCAACTTCGGATGTTCATGTGCCCATGCAAAGATCAGGGCTTGTTGGTGCTGATAATGTTACCAATTGGAAACATGAGGATAAGTATATTAACTTTGGATCTTCTGCACCTGCTTCTGCTTCTTCCGCTGGTGTGATGATTGCTTTTAATAGGCAGATGGGGAACTATGGCTGTTATGGATCTATGAACATGGAGAATAGTGCTAGGGATTGTTCAATCTCAGCTGGAGGGGGAACTAGTTCTACTTTCTTTGACATGAATGTAGAACAAACTTTCATGGAACAAAGAGGAGAAGATCACCAGGGGATTGAAACCCTTTCACTGTTTCCCGTGCATGGTGAGGACATCTTTAGCAAAATGAAAACTACTTCCGATGGAGGTGGCGGTCACGGTGGTGGCTCTTACACTTCCCTTGAGCTCAGCCTTTCCTGCAAGGCAAAGCTGGAAAAACCTTTCGGAGCCGCTGACTCAGCTTAGTAGTTTCGTGAGTGTAGGAACACTTAGAATTGTCCCCTAAGAGTTGTATCTATAACTATTTTTTTTTTTAATAAAATAGCATGAATATTTATATACAAAGCTGCCCAGTGGGCGGGTTTAGGCTTAGTATGGTATAGTGTTGCCCCTTAGTGTTGCTAGGCATAGCGAAGAAATGATTATGGGCCTTAAAAACAGGCCTTCATAAATGGGCTTTGCGAGTGTAGGAACACTAGAATTGTCCCCCATGTCTTATGCGAATAAATTGTCTACGACTCCTCGGAGTCCCAAACATTGGGAAAGTATTTCTTCAAGTATCTCCCATTGATAGGGTTATGATGGACATCTCCATCTAGGTCCTTGAGATGAAAAGCTCCTTTCTCTAAGATTTTATAGATGATGTACGGGCCTTCCCATCTTGGAGTCCATTTGCCGCGACCATCTAATTTTTCTCCAAGCGGGAGAACTGCTTTCTAAACCAACTTTCCTTCGCTGTAACTCCTTCCCCGCGTCCGCTTGTCATAGGCACGAGCGACTCGTTGCTTTTCCATGACCAAATTATCTAAAGCCTCCAAGCGCTTTTCGCTAAGGTCTTCATGTTCCTGCCACATAGCCTGAACGTAGTCTTCTCCAATGAGATGATGTTGCTCTTGAACTCATAATGATTGGACGTTGACTTCCAACGGCAGGACTGCATCATGGCCAAACATCAAAGCATAGGGTATTGTCGCGGTGGGATTACGCTTAGAGGTGTGGTAGGCCCAAAGAGTTTCATAAAGTGTCTCATGCCATTGTCGTGGATTAGCTTCCAACATTTTCTTCAGCAAATTGATAATGATCTTATTGTTGGCCTCCGCTTGACCGTTAGACTGAGCATAATATGGACTGGAATGGATGAACTGTATTCCCCATTCTCTTGCCAGTTTATCAACTTCACCACCCATGAAAGCTGCCCCCCGGTCCGAAACAAAAACTTATGGGATCCCAAATCTGTAGATGATGTTTCTGAATAGGAATTGTCGCAACGTGCCACCAGATGCTTCCTTCAAAGGTTTTGCTTCAACCCACTTTGTAAAGAAATCAGTCGCGACGATGATGAACTTATGTTGAAGTGATGAATGTGGGTGAATCATCCCAATTAAATCCAGCGCCCATCCTCTTGCGGGCCAAGGTTGTATAATGGGCTACATTGGAATATTAGGAACATGCTGGACCGGCCCATGAGCTTGGCAGTCCAAACAACCTTTAGCGAATGCGATAAAATCCTTCAAGATACTGGGCCAAAAATATCCATGTCGTCTGAGCAACCATCGCATCTTTGGACTTGCTTGGTGAGCTCCACAAATGCCAGAATGAACTTGGCGCATGAGTTGTTTGGCTTCGCAGCCATAAACACGTCTGAAATCCATGCCATCTTCTCCTCGTCTGCGAAGTTCATCACCTCTGAGGAAATAGTTGAGGGCAAGATAGCGAATCCTTCTATCTGTGGTCTGATCAGGATGCTTGAGATAATTGATCAAAGGGATGCGCCAATCCACGTCAATGGATTCCAGGGTTGCGACTGACGTATCGTCTAGAGGATCTCTTCTCGCCATCCAAGAAGGAAGGGTTCGACGCTCGACTTTAAGGATTCTCTCCCGCACGCCATATCTCAATGTTACCCCTGTTGCCAGCTGGGCCAACTCGTTCACGGCAAAATTTCTCTCGCCAGGAATGTGCTCAAGATGTACGTTATCAAATTGGTCAAACAGTTCTAATGTCCTGTTCCAATAGGGGACCAACGTGAAGCTATTGCATCTGAACTCATTGCACAACTGATTGATAACCAAGAGAGAATCGCCAACTATTTGTACATCTCTAATTCCCATTTCCAGCAGTACTTCTAGGCCTATGATTAAGGACTCATATTCTGCCTGGTTGTTGGTACATTGAAACTCCAACCGGAATGAGTACGAAAAGTGATCTCCAGCCGGATTCTCCAGTGCAATTCCTGCTCCTGCTAGTATATCCGTTCTTGACCCGTCAAAATATAAAACCCAGGGCTGGAGTGAGACTGTGGCTTGATATAGTGTGGCGTACTCTGGGCGATCTAAATTTGTGACAGCGACCTCTAAATCTCTAACCGCAGGGAGATCTAGCATAGGGTGATGTGCCAGAAAGTCCGCAATGGCTTGCCCCTTTACTGCTTTCTGTGGGACATACTGTAATGAGAATTCTGATAAGGCGAGTACCCACTTGCCAATACGGCCTCTCAAGATAGGTCGCGATAGCATATACTTGACTAGATCGGTTTGAGCAATGATGCAAGTAGTAAAGGACAACATGTAATGCCGTAACTTGCATGCTGAGAAGTATAATGTAAGACACAGCTTTTCCATTGGAGTGTACCTTGTTTCGCAATCTATGAGTGTCCTACTGAGGTAAAAGATGGCATGTTCGACACCCTCTTCATCATCCTGAGCGAGGAGGCTGCCAATTGAAGCCTCAACTGTTGAAACATACAACTTTAATGGAAATCCAGCTCTGAGAGGAACAAGGACTGGCGGGCTCGCCAGATAGGCCTTGATTTTGTCAAAAGCCTCTTGATGTTTAGGTTCCTACACAAACTCGTTATGTCCTTGCAACTTCAGCAGTGGGGAAAAGGGCTGGATTTTGCCCGCAGAGTTAGAAATGAAACGTCGCAAAAAGTTGATCTTACCCAGTAGTCACTGTAATTCTTTCTTCATTCGTGGGGAAGATGCGTTGATGACCGCGTTTGCCTTATCCTCAGGGACCTCAATGCCCCTTTGATGGACAATGAATCCCAGGAAATCGCCTGTCTGAACTCCAAAAACGCACTTGGCGGGATTCATTTTGAGCTTGTGTAGCCGCATGCGCTCGAAAAATTTTCTGAGATCCGTGAAGTGATCTCCACTCTTCTTAGACTTCACGACGACGTCATCAATGTAAACCTCTAAGATCTTCCCAAGTATGTCGTTGAAGATCAGGTTCATGGCTCTCTGATATGTTGCTCAGGCATTCTTCAGTCCAAAAGGCATGACCACATATTCAAAAACTCCCGTGAACCCAGGGCAGCGGAATGCGGTCTTGTGTCTATTTTTCTCCGCAACCGGTATCTGGTGATATCCCGCTGTGCCATCCATGAAAGACAACAGTTCGTGCCCTGCAACTGCGTCTACCAACATGTCCGCCACCTGCATGGGGTAGACGTCTTTAGGTGTAGCTAAATTAAGGTCCCTGTAATCCACGCAGACCCTCATCTTGCCATTCTTCTTGCGAACAGGCACTATATTGGATAGCCACTGATTGTACTTGGCTACCCTGATAATGCCCGACTTGTGCATCTTTTCAACTTCCTCTTTGACCAGTACTTGGGTCTCTGAGTTCATTCTTCACGGCTCTTGCTTCAAAGGCCTCTTATCAGGTAGCGTTGGTAGTTGGTGGCATACCAAGTCTAGTGATAGGCCTGGCATGTCCTCGTATTTTTCCGCGAAGCAGTCTTTGAATTCTAGCAATAAGTCGATGAGCCTCTGTTTCTCACTAGGCTCTAAGTAAGTGCTGATAGCCACTTCTATAGGCTCATCAATTGTTCCCAGATTGACCTTTTCAGTAGGGTCCCTAACCTTCGGAGGTGTGTCATCCAATGCCGCTGGAGCAAGCTGAATCTCTTCTTCCTCCTCTTCTTGGTCCGTGAACTCTTCATAAACAATTTCTAAGGTCGCAACTTGATCATAGGCCTCTTTTTCCACCAAGTATGAGGATAGCCTCTCGTACAAGGAATGGAAGGCCTCTATCCCTTCGTCTGGAAGGTCGTAATCCATTAATTACCCATTGTGCGGGGCACAGCATGGCCGGGCCTCACTAGGTCTTCTTTTGCGAGCGTGAGTCCCCACTGTGCCAACTCAGAAGCCGTCACCCTTGTGGGGCGGCCCTTATTGTCGATGCTACCGACTTGCAATGGAGTAATTGGCTCCAAGTAGTACTTGACATCTACGTAATTCGCGGAAACAAAAAAAGGGCGGGGGTCTGCTTTAATTATCTCAGCCTTATTTGTCACCTTATTCCACATAATCAGCTCTTAGTGGAGTGTTGACGGAACACAATAGCATCGGTGAATCCAATCTCTTCCCAGGATGGCACTGTAGGCCGCGTAATAATTCGTAACAAAGAACGCATAAACGCTTTCTGAGGGACCCACCTTGATTTTTAGGAACAGTAAACCTAACGTCTTAGTTACTGTCCCCGCGAAGTTCTTCAATGTGAGAGAGGTAGACTGGATCTTCTCCTTCTTGATTCCCAAAAGCTGCATGGTCCTTGTAGTAATGACATTCACAGCTGCGCCGGTATCAACCATTATCTTGCTGACCTTAGTCCCATTAATTTCTGCTGTGATATACAAAGGTCGCAAGTGTTGCACCATGGCGGGTGTGGGTCTTGTGAATCTCATGAAAAAACCTTTGCTGTTAGCATCTTCAGTCTCAAGGAACACTGCTTCTTTCACAGGCGTTGTTGCTGCTAAAGTGATCTGCAACTGCTGTTCTCCAATTGCGTCAGCTTCTATGCATTCCTGTGCAGCGACTGGTAAGGCATACTTAGCAGAGAGCACATAAACCATATTGCAAGAGATATCCACCATTTCTGTTTCTTCCATGTCATCATCAAGATTAAGCTTGGGTTCATCTGTTGGGATATCGACGTTAAACTGTTTAACCATGAAAGCAACCAAGGATTCCTCTACGGGGACCACCTCCTTGGCTTGTTCGTGCTCATGTACTGTAGGAATCTGGTTCAGTGACTCTGAAATTTGTTTCGTCCCTGGCACTTCCTTTGGGAGAGTGACCATCAAGTTTTGAATTTTCTGCACAATCGCGGACCGATTGTCTTTGCCCCCCAGCTTGTCGAAGATGGAAGGCTTGTTATTTCTTCCTTCGCGAGATATTCTCCGCCAAACATTGACTTTATGAGCTGGCGGCGGTTCTTGCCTCGCTGGAACTAGGGATTTCTCCTGAGCGCTGATCTTGGGGTACATGGCTTTTGCCCTTGGCGTAATACTTTGGGCTGCGGTTTCTGAACTTGCGGGGAAACGAATCTCTCGGAGGCAAGTACCTCCAATTGTCATTGATACTCTTCTGGAGGTTTCAGTAATTGCGATGGTTTGATTAGTCCTTGATCTAGTGCTTCCAAAGTTCGCTTTGCTTCTCCAAACCTTCGTTGGAGTTTTCTCTTCTTTGAAGAGCTCATCTCCACTGCCTTGCCATTCTTTTGGGTATATCATCTCCCTTCTTTGATGGAGGATGTTGATACTGGTGGAATGTAAGGTCTGGTAAAAACCCCTTGCCGCTTTTCTGCTTGCCCTTCTTCCCTCGCAGTCTTCAACTTTTTGAATAAGTTTGAGTCCCTTGGAGAAGGAGTTTCTAAACCACTGTGTACTCTTGGGCTGCATGGTTGGAAGTTTCTAGAGGATGATACTAACCGTATTGGCGGCATAGATCCAAACTGGACAGTCTGGGATGTTTCCTCATGTAGGGCTTGAGTGTCACATTCTTCCTTGCACCGGTTCTTTGCACAGCTTCAGTTGAGTTCCAGCGCAGCAATCTCGTCTTCTTCAGACTCGTCAGCCTCTGTTGTACTAGATTCCTCACTCTTGTTGTAATGATCAAAGGGACTGGATTGATGGCTGAGCGCAGCCACTATTCATCGTTTCCCTGGGATGTATGTCCCTTTTGAGGCGTTTTTCATAGCGTCCATCTCCCTGAGCAAGTGCTTGATACTTCCTACTTCTGTGATCAGTTCCCCCATGGAATTGAACATGCTTCTATGCTATTTTTTGCGTTGGCGGGGCTCTAAGCCTTTGATTGCCAACTTCACCAGTTCTTTCTCCGGCAGAATCACGTTCAACTTTCCTTTCTGGATCTGAAGGTACATGACAGTAGATTCAGTTGGCTACTGAGCCATCTGAGTGAGTGAAGCCAGATCTACTTCCGGTTCGATAGTCCCGAAGGTTTCCTTGAACAGCTTCTCCATCGCTGGCCAACTCATAACTGATCCCGGTTGCAGCTTAGTGAACCAGGTGAAGGCAGACCCTGATAAAGAAGTAACGAAGATATTACACTTCAGATTGTCATCGTTCTGGGACTGGCCACACTGTACTCGAAACCTAACCAAATGAGCTGCGGCATTTTCGACTTCCTCTCCCGAGAAATTAGAGAACGTAATGTTCTTATATCCCCTAGGATAAGGTGTCTGTGTAATATGCGGTGGGAAGGGCCCCTGGTAAGCCTCCTCCAAGTTAGGCCTCTGGTTCGCGGCTCTGATCATTGCTTCTACCTCCTATCTCCTTACATATCTTGGATCAGGAGGAGGTGGGTGAACCACTGTATCTTCAACTGACCAGATCAACGGTGGTGCCTGTGAAGCTTGATTAACCAAGGCCATACCGCCTCCGTGGGTCATTTTATGTCGGGTTGACGTCTGCGACGCAAAACCCACTGCTGGCTGACCCTTTGTGGTTACAGTGACCTTCGCTGGAGTTTAAACCCGGTAGATACCATAATGGCTTGCTGGAGGACTGACCTAGAGAGCCTAGAATGGCACTAGGATCTCCCAGTGTTTTATGTAGAACCTCTCTGGCCTGATCGAGGTCAGCCTTCTGCATGGCCACCTGGGTTACGACGTTGGATCCTTCTTTGCGAATCGTTGCGACTTCCAAAGCAATGTGTTTGCTTGTGACCAACAGCTCTTTGTGGTTCTTCTGCATTTTTTGGTTCATACCATCCAATTGCCCTTGTGTTTGTTGTGCCCCTAGCTCAAGCCTCTTGATCGAGATCGTGAACTCATCAAGCCGTCGACAGTCCTCCGCAAAGGCTTTTTCCATCTTCTCATGGTATGCAGCAGAATTCTGTTGAAGGATATTAAGCCGCTCTTCTATGGTCGCATTTTCTAGAACGAGAATAGGCACAAAGTCAATAGTTGTAACTGCGCTCGCGGCTTCCTGGGTGATGCTAGATGTATCGCCAACCTGATTAGGCTGGGAGGCAGGAACTTGCTCGCCTTCAGTAGTAGGATGTCGATTTCCTCCTCGTTCAGTTGACATCTCTGTCGATGGAGGGTGGGAAGAAAATCTTTGGATTACCTATTCTTCGGAAAGACCACGACAGTCTGCACGCGAGTGCGGTCTGTAACTGGAGATCTTATGTTTCGGGCAGTTAACGTAAACCTTTTGATAAGGGTTTATGCTTGACTTCCCCATGGCTTCTGGAAGTCTGAATTTAATAAGTAGCTGAATTCAATAAGACACTGTGAATCAAGGTTTAGCCCTGCGGCCCAAGTATAGTCGCCTAGACACAAACTTTCTTTCAAATCCTTTGGGCAACCTTACTGAAATGGCCAGGTGGGGGAGGGCGAACAAAAGAGGCAGAATCCATTTTGGCATGAACTACTCCCACATAGTGGTTTAGGCCTATTTGCACGCACTTCAGGATTCAATAGCCTGTTATGAACGTTGTCCCCTTTCTAGACACCATTTCACATAGGCTATATTTATTAAGATGAGAAAGATCATAAGTGTGAAGACAGTTCAACAAGTGTTAATAAAAACCGCCCTTAACCTTAATGGACCTGAACTAGGCACCAATAAGGAGTTTAGGTCAATATTAACAAAAGAGACTTCACATATTCCGTTATGATTCACAACCCCTTACCAACCTCATCTTCTTAATAGTGGTGTGGTTTACAGCTTGCAGTATGTCCCACTGGGCGTGCCAACATGTTTGGCTCCAGTTTTTCTTGAGCTGGTCAACAGTCGTTGGGGGTGTCCCTTGACCTGACTTCTTCTGAGCGATTGTGGACGAGGAGAGCACCAACCTCATCGTGGGATTCTTTGTGCCTCGTGGCGAGGAATTTTGCTGAGCTTCTTCAAAATCACAATCGATACTCGATGTTGTTGATCAAGCAAAGCGAAAACCACTGGGAAGTGAGGAGAACTTGCTAAAGTGTGACTCTAGCTTGGCTGGTTTGCGAGGGCGTTACCCTTGCTTGGCTGGTTCGGTAACCGTTGTGGTCGTGGTACTACAGTCGGCTCCCGAGGAGACTAGGACCAAAGCACTTTGATAGAGGGTTTGGTGGTACTGAAAGTTGGCTCCTAATGAGACTAGAACTTGGAGTGTGATCACCGATAAGAGAAAGAGAATGAGAGGAGTTGCTCTTAGAGAGAACTTAGATCATCTTATAGATGTTTTGATGAGTGAATTGGTGAGATGATACTTGTTGTAACCTCTATATATAGGCTTCTAAGCAACACTATTTGGCCTTTAAACAAATCATAGTGGGTTAGGTTTGAGCACACAAACACTTAGTGGATTTGTTAGGCAAAATTCACTAACACTTAGTGAATTTTGTTAGGTGAGAGCACTAACACTTCTTTATTCCTTTAATTTTTATCTCCACTAAGAATTCATATTTAACCTTCGACTTCTTCATATAAAATGATCCACCATGGATGTAGATTATTGTGGTAAAATTTCAGAATTTATTTCCATGTGGTTGGGCCGAAAATGCTACTGGACTCCTTACAGGTCCAGTTTTCCAGTTTTGCTTCTGCAGAAAATTGGACTGATTGTTTGAAGGTTTTCCACTCCGAACAAGCTCTAGCACTCTTCATAAGAAATGATCATTGTGATGTCTAGAATGAATCTAGAAAGTTTCAAGTCATTTGAAGTTCGGATGGTTAGTCTGCCGCCCCTCCTTCCTTGTTTAGCTCGGTTTCTCCTAGCCGAAGTAGGAAAATGTGCTAAAGTTGACTTTTCATTTCCACGCTTCCATAGTAGGCTTTATTTAGCCTCTTAATATATATTTCGAACTTGTCGACAATATATAGCTTGAGCCACTGACATTGGCTCGATTTCTCCAAGACGTGCCTTGTCAGGTCAAAATGCTCATTTTGGGTCCAAACAGAGGGTAAACTGAATTTAATCTTTTTTTTATTAAGATATAAATAAGATTCTCAAGTGAGTTGAATAGAGTAGTTTGAAAATTGCTGAAGACATTTTTCTGCAGCTTCAATATGGTTACTTGTACCTATAACCATGTGATCGTGAGCATGAGGTGCACTAATTTAGTTAGATGAATGCAGTTTTTTTTCTTTTTCTTTTTCATAATTGTCATATTAAATTATCCATAGCACTAAAACCATTGTACTAGTATCCTTTTTTTTTTTTTTTTTTGGAATCAATTCTTCAATGATTGTCATTTAATCTTAAGTAAGAATGACCATTACATATCCCTCCGTTACCAATGGCTAAACAAGCAATATATATAAGAGGTTGTGAGAGTACCACGGTGATACATAGCGATAGACCACTCATTATACAACTAATGTTCATAGGTCTCTAAAAAAAATAGGAAATTATTAGAAAGAAAAAAGGGCAAATTACTGGTCACTCCCTATACTTTTCTCTAAAAAACAATTCAGTCTCTCGTCTTTTAAATTAAACAGTTTAGTCCTTATTCTCTCTAGTTTTTACACAATAGGTCCAAAATGACTATTTTACCCTTACTTTTTTTTTGTCTCTTTTTTTTAATTCCTCTTTCTCTCTCTCTCTCTTTCTCCCCATATTATATATATATATATATATGTATATATATCTGTGTATATATATATATGTGTGTGTGTGTGTATTATATATATATATATATATATAAATTTATATATATATTTACCCCACTTCATCTTATATATATATATTCTCTCACGAAACATCTCCGCCTTCTCCGTCTTCCACCAAGTATCCAGCGCCAAGTATCCAATGAGAGTATATATATATATATATATATATGAAGGGAGGGGTAAAATAGTCATTTTGGACCACATTATGTGAAATTTGAATGTTTGAGGAGTAACTTGTTAAAATTAGGATAGTAAGGACTGAACTATTGACGCTTTAAAAGTATAGAGAGTGACCAGTAATTTCCCCAAGAAAAATTCTAACTAAATAGTGGCCTAAATGACTCTAGAGAAAGCCATCCCTAGGCTCAACAGCAAAGGCCCAGCTGCAGCTCCATCTCCATACCCTTGCACTACGTCGCTCAACCTCCTCTGTTGCACATCACGGCCACGACGCTTGCATACCTTCCACCACTCTTACTTGCCTTGCAGCCTTAGCCGCCATGACAACCTCGCAACAGCCGCCGTCACAAACGCCGCCACTAACTCTATCATGATGCTGTCGTTGCCTCCGTCGTCTGGAAACAGAAACCAGACCTCGTCAACTCCGGCAGTAGTGACCCTGAGTGCCCCAACAACAATGATGCTTCAACTAGAACACAACCAACACCACCACTATGCAACCATTGAAACCAGCTATCTCAAGAAACCCAGGCTTAGAAAACTTTCTCCCGTCCGACAGCAGTACTGGCGTGAAGCTAACCGCCGCCAGACGAGGACGTTTAGAGATGAGAAAAGATGTTTTGCGGCGAGGGAGTTTTCTCTCCTCAGGGCTTCATTATCATATTTCTATTTTGTAAAAAATGTACTAGTATCCTTTATATAAGAAAATTCTAGTGTATATTAATGTATGTCATACATTAACTTTTTTGAATATTTGAGGTAGTTGGATATAATTAAAATGTGAATATATCTAACGGCCTAAGATATTCAATAATGGTAACCTGCTTACCCATTAACTTGTATAAATAATTTTTTTTTCTGGCTAAATACTATTTAGTATCCTGTGGTCTGTGCTTAACATCAATTTAGTCCCTCGATTTTTAATTTCATCAAAAACACCCTCACACTAGTATTTCTCGTTTAATAGGTCCATCCGTCATCATTCCGTCAAATTTAGTCGTTAACCTGCTGACATGTCATTTTCAACTCAGCAAAGTGTGGCCTACATGAAAGCCAATTTCCCAAAGTGACCCTGACTCTATTCTACCCCATATGACTGCCCCAAATCCCATTCCATTACGCCTCCCTCATTACTCAACCTGAAACACTTAACACAGTCCCAAATCAAATCAGTTTGGCGAAACCCAAAAATTTGGAGAAAACATAAGGAATTAATGGTTGCCGAAGAAGGAAAAGGCTAAAATTCTTCTTCTTCAATTCACCTCCACCGCCAGAACCAACCATCGAGTCACTATCTTCTCTAATGCCAGACTTTCCTGATTTTCTCTACTCAAATTGGCCTAAGTTAATGGCTACGTGGCGAAGGAGTACGAAAAGGAAAACTATAAAGATGACAAAACCGAGGTCGAGCTATTCGAGCAGCTCCACCGACTATTCGATTTTCTTCCATCAATTTTGCCTAGTGGAGATTTGGTGGAACTTCTCCAATGACGCCGAAATTAGAATCTTCGTGAAGCCAATGATTGTGACGCGGAATCTTATTGTGATGGCTTGTCGGGATGGCATCTGAGATGTCGAGGTGGAGCAAGGAGAGGTTCATGGAGGAGACAATGGAGGCCACGCGGTCCGGGGTCGGCGGGGTGGGGTAAGTTAAGACGGTGTCCGACGACGTAGTTGCGGTGAGGAGGGTGAGGAGAAAGACTGTGGAGAGAGAGAAGTAGGAAGCCATGGAGAGAGAGGTTTATAATTTTCAAGTTTTGGAAATAGAGTTAGGGTCACTTTGGGAAATTGGCTCTATGTGGGCCCACTTTGCTGAGTTGGAAATGCCTGTCAGCAGATTAACGGCTAAATTTGACGAAATGATGACGGATGAACCTATTAAACGAGAAATATTAGTGTGAGGGTGTTTTTGATGAAATTGAAAGTCGAAGGACTGAACCACAGGGTACTAAACAGTATTTAGCCTTTTTTTATGAAAAATTATAAATTACATATCCACACAAAACCATATCTTTGTTCTAACTAAAAACTGTACTTCGACGTTGCCCTGGTCCTCTTTTCTTCTTCGTCTCTCTATGACCTAATTTCTTTCTTTTTCTTAAATTTCTATTTTTCTCTCTTTCTGTCAATTCATTTTACCCAGAATCCGAAATTGAATTGCTCCATAGACCCTCCACCACCATGTTGTTATTTCATCAGTTTAAGGAATGGCTCATCAATCATGAATAGATATAATTCATTCTCTTACTAGATATATGAGATCATTAAAATTTCATATGGATGTAACCAGTCCTTCAAAGAGAACAAAAACTAGAAACCTCTCTAACAAGCCATGGTTAAGTGGTTCCTCCTCATGATCATCCAATCTGTCCTAGTATGTTATAGAGGATTAATTAAATAGACGATTATGATAATGAAGCTTGAAAGAAAGGGGGGTTTAAGAAGAACAGATGGAAGTGGAAGAAAGAAAGAAGAGGGATTGAAGAAGAAGAAATGGAAGAGGAAGAATTGTACATTGTTTTTTTTTTTTAACGAATAAAAATTATTATTTTCTAAAAGTTCAATTTATTAAAGTAAAGGGGTAGTATCCGAAGATTGGAGCCAAAATTTTCATTACTAGGTATTTTGAGATTTTTGTTGGGTATGTGTGTGTGTATGTGTGTGTATATATATATACACACACACATATCTTATCTAGGATGAGGTCTCACTCTGAAATTAACGTGTGAGGTTGGAGTTTAGGGTCACTTTTCAATACTAATGTATAGATCATCTCTGCAAAGTTTCAGCCAAATTGATAATCTTTAAGGTATCTAACTCACTTCAACCAATGGACGAACTGAATCTGTCCACCCTGAACCTTACTAGCTTAAGGCGGTTATCAATGCCTTAACGACCATCAATTTGGCTGAAATTTTGCAGAGATGATCTACACATTGGTACCTAAAAACTGAACGGTTGAGATGTGGATATGAGACTAAAAAATGATCCTAAACTCCAACTTCACACGTTAATTTAAGAGTGAGGCCTCACTCTGGATAGGATTTGTATGTGTACACACACACACATATATATGATTAAATACTCGTTACTCCTCATATTTTTCCATGAAAAACAGTTTAGTCCAAAATTTTAAAATTAAACAGTTTAGTCTTTATTCTTTCTAATTTTCACATAACAGGTCCTAAAATGACTATTATACCCCTCACTTTTTAATTTTTTTTCCCTCTTCTCTCTCTCTCTACACACACATACATAAATATATATATATATATAGTGTGTGTGTATATATATATATATATATCTCTATATAGATGTATATATATATATAGTGTGTGTGTGTGTGTGTGTATCATCTATATCTATATATATATATATAGTGTGTGTGTGTGTAGAGAGAGAGAGAGAGAGAGAGAGAAGAAGAGGGATATAATAGTCATTTTAGGACCTGTTGTATGAGAATTAGAAAGAATGAGGACAAAACTGTTTAATTTTAAAATTTTGAACTAAACTGTTTTATAGGACAAAGTACATGGAGTAACGATTATTTAATCTATAAATATATATATATATATATATATATACAAGTAAATAGGCAGTGAGTCCTTTATATTGTAATGAGGTTACACTACTATCCCTTAGGAGTTATTTACTTATTTGATGATGCTCTCTCCTGATTTTACGACAATTACGGCCCAAAGTAGTAACCAAGGTTGTATTTGTGTAACTCTTCAATATTACAAGTTTGAGAACCATTTTATCAATGTGACAACGAATTGCTGTAAAAGTGGTAAAGCATTATGTATATACAGTAAATGAGATGCGAGTCTGTACTTTTGTAATAAAGTTATCTATTTTGTAACTAATATTTTGCTTGTGTAAATCTCATCATCCATGAGATAATTACTTGTCTGATGATGCATTTTACTATAGATTACAACAATTGAGGTGTAAAGTGGTAGTTATAGTCATATTTATGATACTTACTTGAATATGATTCCATTTACCAAAAAAAAAATAAAGGATCAATTTGCCTATGTGACAACAAATGTATTGTTGGTCTGGTAAATAATCATATTAGACCTAAAATTTCTCAAGTCCTTATTCTTGTAATCGAGTTTATTGAGGAATCACTAGAATACTTATTGTTAGGTGATTTGCTGTATCAAGTAGTTAATTCCTACATGATCTAGAATACTTATGTTAGGTGATTTGCTATGCATCAAGTAGTTATTAACTAGATATGTATTACCATAGTTAGCAGCCATGGATAGTCCTACAAGTTAGGGGATTAGCTGTATAAAAACTGGTTACTAGGAGCTATGTCGAAGGAGATTGCAAGCAGTGTAATCCATTGTAAGGATGCGCGAGGTATGTGGTTAGAATTCAAAGAACGATTTTCTCAGATCAATACAGTTGCACTTTTTCTAATTGAAAGCGCCATCCATGGCTGTGAACAAGGCACAACAACAATCACATCATTTTTACAAAGCTTAAAAGCTTATGGGATGAGAAAGATGCACTTTGTGCTTTCCCTCCTTGTAGTTGCAAGGCTGCTTCTAAGGTCAAAGATTACATCGGGACACAAAAAACCATGAAGTTTTTGATAGGCTGAATGAAGGCTATGCTTAGACTAGGACCATGAAGTATGGATCCTTTGCCAACTCTTAACAAGGCTTATGCTATGGTCCTTCGTCAGGAGAAACAGGCAGAGGTATCCACCGGGAAAAAAACACAGGCCTCAGAAGCTTCAGCATTTGCTGTGAGGAAGTCTTCTCATGACGTTCAGTTTATAGGAAGAGATATCAAGTGGTGCGAAAAATGCAGAATGGACAACCACAATACCAAAAACTGTAGGGTACACCTCAAGTGTACGTATTGTGGCTTCAAAGGCCATACGTATGACTATTGTCGCCAGAGAAAGAAAACATTGGCAGGAGAAGAAGGGAGCTCGAAAGAAAACTTTGTGGGAATGTCTAATAAAGGCAATGAAGACCTTAATGGTCTTCCTTTATCACAGAGTGAATGCAAGTGGATGACAGATTTTTTGAGTAAGATTAAGGCCGCAGCTAGCAAGACTAATGATGGCCATCAGTTGCTAGAGATGTTGAAAAATACACAGTCATCCTCTACAAATTTTGTTGGTAACGTTCCCAATTTTGAAGAGATGTCAGGTAAAGCATTTGCTCTCACACAACACAATAAAGATGTGATTTGGATATTAGACAGTGGAGCTAGTGACCATATTGTATGTGATCCTATCCATCTTACAACATCTCAGCCTGTCCATAATCATACAGTCAAATTACCTGATGGTACCATGTTGCAGTCTCCCATATTGGGACTATAGTCTTTTCCTCACATTGCATAATGTCCTTTGCGTCCTATTGTTCTACTTAAACCTCATATCTATTAGCAAGCTTGCATTGGATTCCTTTTATGTCACCATATTCATCAAACAAGTTTGTTTTATACAGGACCTTCAATTAGGGAGGATGATTGGGACGGGAGCTGAAAGTGAGGGACTCTACTGCCTCAATATGACCAAGAAAGGAACGTGCAATGTGGTGAAGACCAAAACTCCAGACTTGTGGCATCAGCGACTCGGTCATCCCTCAAGTAAGGCGACTTCTTTGTTCCCTTTTATGAAAATAAAACTAGTGATCTTAGTCATTGTTCCGTTTGTCCTCTAGCTAAGCAAGCTAGACAGCCTTTTCCCTTAAGTTTTTTCGACTAGTACTTCTTGTTTTGACTTAATTCATGTGGACATATGGGGTGGCTATCATGTTCCATCCCTTTCTGGAGCTCAGTATTTCTTAACAATTGTTGATGATCATTCCAGGAGTACTTAGGTTTTTCTCATGCATCATAAATCCAAAGCAAGAAATTTACTCAATCATTTTATCACTTTAGTCGAAACACAGTTTGGAAAAAGAGTCAACGTTGTTAGGAGTGATAATGGTCCCGAGTTTAAGTGCGTCAAATTCTATTCTTCTAAGCATATTTTACACCAAGGAGTTGCATTAATATGCCTCAGTAAAATGGCATCGCTAAGCGTAAACACAGACACTTGTTAAGCGTTGCTCGTGCACTTCTTTTTCAATCACACTTGCCTAAACCTTTTTGGGGGGATGCCATATTGACGGCTGCTTACTTAATAAATAGGACACCAACACCACTCTTACAATGGAAAACACCTTTTGAGAAGTTGTTTCACAAACCACTGACCTATTCCCAGCTTCATGTTTTTGGTTGTAGGTGTTTTGTTTCCACCCATCCGTTGCGACTTAGTAAATTTGACCCTCGTTCTACTGAATGTGTTTTTCGGGGTTATCCTCACGGTAAAAAAGGTCACAAGGTTTATAGCTTAAAAGACAAGAAAACATTAGTATCTCGAGATGTGATCTTTTTCGAAACAGAATTTCCTTATAAGGCTAGGACTCCCACATCTTTGACTCCTAATAACTCTCAGCCATTAAATCACTTATTTCCTTCCTCTTTTAATTCGTCCCAAACAAAGCACCACCTCTCACCAAATCTTTTCGAATTTGAGTTTGATTCTAATCCCATTACATCACCAGATCTTCCAGGATCACAATCTGATTCCAATCCTAATGCTCTAAATCTTCCAGGATCATAATCTGATTCCCATCCTAACTCTCCAATCTTCCAGGATCACAATCTGATTCTAATCCGAACTCTTCAAAACTTCTAGGATCACAATCTAATTCCAATTCTAACTCTTCAAAACTTCTAGGATCACAATCTAATTCCAATCCTAACTCTTCCACCTCTTCCTCAATCGTATCACCTACCACTCATTCTCCAATCATCTCAGACTATTCCAATTCCCAAGAAGTCGCTTCACAACCAAGACGGTCCACAAGAGCCACCAGAACGCCAACCACATTGCATGGCTTTCACATTGAGGCAACCCTTCCTTCTCACCCTACACTGTCGTCCTCCACGAGCGAAGTTCAGCCTACAAGTACTCTTCATTCCATTGCTCATTTCTTATCCTATGACATACTTTCTCCCACACATAAAGCTTTTACTGTCAATCTTAGTCTAGAAAAGGAACCACAGTCATTTTCTCAAGCCGTACTTGAACCAAAGTGGAGAGAAGCTATGAATCAAGAAATTCAGGCCCTGCAAGCCAATAAGACATGGAGTTTGGTACCACTTCCTCCCAGCAAGAAACCAATTGGTTGTAAGTGGGTCTTTAAGATCAAACATAATACTGATGGCACCATGGAACGTTACAAGGCTCATTTAGTTGCCAAAGAATACAGTCAAGTTGTCAGAATTGATTATCAAGAAACCTTTGCTCTTGTAGCCAAGCTCACCACAATTTGTATCCTTCTCAATTTAACAGCTTTTCAGGGTTAGCATCTCCACCAATTGGATGTCAACAATGCCTTTCTCAATGGTGACTTATATGAGGAGGTTTTCATGAAGCAACCTCCTGGTTTCGGACTAAAGGGGGAGCATAAAGTTTGTGAACTTCACAAATCACTGTGTGGATTGAAATAAACATCCCGACAATGGTTTTTTAAGCTTTCTGCTACTCTTAAGGCTGGTGGGCTTAGTCAATCTTGGTCAGACTATTCATTTTTCGTCCAAAATTACCAAGGAAGATTTACAACCTTGTTAGTATATATTGATGATGTCATAGTAACCGGGAATAACTTAGAGGACATCTTGAAGACGAAGCAATTTCTTGCAAGCAAGTTAAGCTCAAAGACATGGAGCAGTTGAAATATTTTCTCGGTATTGAGGTAGCACGGTCTAAACAAGGTATTGTTTTGAGTCAGTGCAAATATGCACTTGAAGTTCTTGAGGATGCTGGTTTTCTAGGAGCTAAACCATCACAATTTCCTATTGATCAAAATTTGGTGTTATAGCAAGGTGAGGGAATATTGTTAAAGGATGCGTCTTAATATTGGCGATTGGTTGGAAGACTCATTTATCTTACGATCACTGGACCAGACCTTGTGTATGTAGTGCACATTTTGAGTCAATTCATGGACAAGCCTTGCCAAGCTCACAAAGTGTTGAGATATTTGAAACAGGCCCCAAGTCAAGGGATGGTACTGCCTTCCACAGGACATTTAGAAATAAAAGCTTATTGTGATGCAAATTGGGCGTGTTGCAAGGACACTCGAAGATCTAATGTCGGGTACTGTATTTTCTTAGGCAATGCACCAATTTCATGGAAGACTAAGAAGCAAGGAACTGTATCTCATTCCAGTGCAGAGGCATAGTACAAGTCTATAGCAACAACATGCTGCGAAATTACATGGATTGGAAATCTGTTGAAGGACTTGAATGTTAACTACACACGTGCAATCAGATTTTTCTGTGACAATCAAGCTGCAATTCATATAACATCAAATCCAGTTTTTCATGAGCGGACGAAGCACATTGAATCGATTGTCACGTTGTCTGGGAAAAGGTACAAAGAGGATTGGTTCAGACCATTCATGTCAAAACACAGGAGCAGCTAGCCGACTTGTTCACCAAGCCGCTGAGTTCTAAACAGTTCACTGTTCTCTTGAGCAAGATAGGTGTAATCAACATACACTCTATCTTGAGGGGGAGTATTGAGGAATCAAATCCTACATGATCTAGAATACTTATTGTTAGGTGATTTGCTGTATCAAGTAGTTAATTCCTACATGACGTAGAATACTTAGTGTTAGGTGATTTGCTTTGCATCAAGTAGTTATTAACTAGATATATATAACTATAGTTAGCAGCCATGGATATTCCTACAAGTTAGGGGATTAGCTATATAAAATGTTGTAATCATTCATCAATTTGAATTAAGAAAACACTTCTTCACATTCTAAGAATTCTTTAGCGTTATTCTTTGTGTAACTAGAGTCATTTCTTTTGCAAATTTCATCATCGATGAGATTTGCAAAAGAAACTACCACATTTGACGTATTTAATGATAGTTATAGTTGTAATTAAAACAATTACAATATTTACAATCTTTATTACAAGTTTTTGACTGATTTACGTCTAAAATAATTATTGAGTACTTAGTATGGTAATTTTTTTTTAAAGTACACATGTTAATTATAAGTAGATAACATGTTGACATGTACAACAAGTTTCCTCAACTAATTTAATTTAATACATATTTATTAAACTTTTTTTTAGTATATATATTTATTAAAAAAATTGATGTATGACAAACATCAACACACCTCAAACTTACCCTATATATTAATGGCTTAACAAGGAGCAACAAGAAAAAAATTATTTTTATTTTTAGTAACCATAATCTTAAAGGAATACTTATGTGTGTGTGTGTCCTTTATGCTAGAGATTAAACATGTCACTATGATAGATGAGGATGAGATTAATTCGATACTCTCATTCTAAATTTGTCCATGAAATTAAATAGGAATAGTTGAAAACAAGAAATCTGTAGGACTAAATATTTGTTATTCCATGTACTTTGCCTTATAAAACAGTTCAGTCCAAAATTTTTAAATTAAACAAGTTAGTCCTTATTCTCTCGAATTCTCACACAACATGCTCAAAAAGACTATTATACCCCTCACTTCTTTTTTTTTCCTCTCTCTTTTTCTAATTTCTTCTCTCTCTCTCTCTCTCTCTCTTTTCTGAAATCATTTTTTATTTATTTTTTCTACTTCTCTCTCTCTCTCTTAATCTTTTCTTTTTTCGATGACACTTTGTCTCTCTCTCTGAGCCCAGATCCATGCCCCTTGCCAATCATCCTCGATGATGTCGCCACCAGTAGACAAGACATTCGATCACGCCTTGATCGAGGGCAACCCTAACCCTACCTCTCACCTCATTCACTTTCTCAAATTCTCATGGAGATTTCCAAAAGCGAGGCTTTTCCAGACACCCATCCCATCCTCGCCCTCCTTCGAGTGTATTCCTTCTTCTTCTTCTTCTTCTTCTTCTTCTTCTTCTTCTTCTTCTTCTTCTTCTTCTTCTCTGAGAACGAAAGGATATCAGACATGAACACGCATCCCCGCCTTCTTCTTCTTTTTGGACTTTTTACTTTTCTTCACCAAATCATTCTCCTTCGAAAATCGAAAACCCTCTTCGTCGTCTCTGTGATTATGTGTCCGATCTTCGATCAATGGATTACGATTATCAAAAAAACCTTACCCTACCGTGCCCAGATCCTGATCTACCGCCTCGCTGCATCATCACAGCTGATGTACGGACCGCCAAAGCCATCGCCATAGTCAACCGGAACGAGTTGAAATGTGTTCCCAGGCAAGAAGCTGTTGGAGCATCTCAACACTTGGGGCATTAGTGGCCCTTGTAATAATTTCATCCAAGTATTCGATCAGACCCAACTTGTTTATGTTTTCAGGTTCTCTTCTGCATTTCATTTCTAATTAATGTTAAGTTTTGGAAAATGATTTCTGGGTTTTGGAAAAGTGTTAGAGACATAGCTTTGTCAAGAACTATGACCCTAAACAGTTTTTGAAAATGGGCAAGACATTAGCTATTGATAAAGTCATAGACTTGGCTTTGAATCATGAACTAATTTAGTAAAATGCTCTTGTGTTTTTGAAAACAATGCAGATACTGTGATGAGCATTCAATCCGGTTCATTGTCATTGGCAATGGCTCAAATTGTTTGTTTGATTACTTGGGTTTTGGGTATGACCCAAAGTGAGATGGCAGCCGCTTTGGAGATGGAGAATTTTCTCGTCTATGCCATGCAACCTTCAATTTCGTATTTCAATTATCAATTATTTTGATCTGGGAAATTTGCATTGCTTTCGTGATTGGATCTTGGTTTCGATTCACGGATTTGGGTTTTAGGGTCTCATAATTGTTTATATAATCATGTGAATTTGAAAGTTTGAAGTTTTGTTTGATAAGTTCAATGGATTTTGGTTGTTCTTTTTGGGTTTGTAGCTATTTTGTTGCTAGAGGTCCTGGAAGAGGAAGCAGATAGGGCAGAATCTGACTAGGTGGAGGGGGAAGACGCAGAAGGTGAAGAGACCGCGGAGGGTGGCTTGGTAGAGAGAGAGAGAGAGAGAGAGAAAGGAGGGGAAGAAGAAGAAGAAATAAATAAAAAAAGAAAAGACAGAAACCAATTAAAATGGTAAAAAAGAAAAAGTGAGGGGTAAAATAGTCTTTTTAGACCTATTGTGTGATAATTCGAGAGAATAAGAACTAACTTGTTTAATTTAAAAATTTTAGACTTGACTATTTTACAGAACAAAGTACATGAAGTAACAAATATTTAGTCCAAATCTATATTTACTCATCTGTAGCTGCACAGCGGCTTTGAAACCTTTTAATACATCGATCGATCATCGAAGAAAGCGAAAAGTGGATTAGGTTGGTGACATGGAGTCCAACGAGGAATGTGTATAAGAATATTGGAGCTACCACAAAGAAATTCATATGCGTGGACGAAAAAGGTGTAAATTAGTAGTATTGGAGTGCAAGTGGAGAGCAATCAAGTTGAACACGTAGGTAGTGGAGAAGAGGACGTGAGTGGAAGACCATACATATTCATAAATTGGTTGGATCAGATTACAATCTTTTTCTTTCTTCTTCTTCTTCTTCTTCGATTCCCAGATTAATGGCAAGATGAGATCGATGACCATAGTCCACTGGGCCAATGTCTCGATCGTGTGGGGGACTCTGGACTTGCGGCCTTGTCCGTAGCTCCAGCTCCTTAATACGCACGTAACAATAATATTTTTGGTGCTGTGTTTTGTGGTGCCATATCGATCTCAGTTCTCAGGTGCGAACGGCATGTCATCCACAGAAGGGACAATGACAACTCAGAGCTTACCCATATATACAAAATCTCTGACTTATGGAGGGAGGAGAGATAGAACACAAACGACACAAAGGTTTAGGCAGTATGCAAAGCTAAGTTAGAGCCAAAACCAGAGAAAAGTGGGGACAAGTCAAACACGAAGGGTTTCTGTGGTTTTCTTTGTGTCCAAGGATGGGAGGACAGAGTGGTGCTTCTTGTTTAAATAGTCTAATTAGTGACATGCAATTTGGAAACAAGCTTTTCTTTTGGTTAATCTTATGCCTTTCTGCGTAAATACAGATTTAGTATTGTACATCATAATTATGTATTCGGACTAAATGTGACATTCTCATGCATGTCATAAAATAAAAACCTTACATAATATGACTATCGAGAACTTTATCTATCGCTGAATAGGTTTAGATCAACATACAAAATATTTGTATATAGTGTTATCTAAAAAAAGAAAAGAAAATAAAAGTGTTACTATACATGAAAGGATTTAAATGTTTGTTGCCTAGATTACTTCAAATAGTTTCTTGACACTAGAGCAAATTTAGAGGCCAAGAGCCAAATAAAACCTTGCATAAGTTATCTATATGTATTTGGCTCAAACTCTTGTTATAGTTAGAGGATTCCTATTAAGGGTGTTATATCTTACCTTGAAAATGTATGAGACTTTATATATGTATGAATTAACTCTTATCCACACATTTCTTTCTTAACTCGATCTTTTGTGGTATTTGTTAGAACAAGTTCACTTGTTGGGTCAATAGGTAAGGGTCACTAGGTCAAGACTCTGTTCACTATCATTGGACATCGGTTTTCACTCATTCTATTTCTTGACTGGTTAGTTACTATTCATTAAATTCAATAAAAAAATATTTATTGTAAAACTGAAATATATTTTATGTAAATAGATCATTTGCATACTATTTATGAGCCCCGACAGATTCATCGAGCTTATTTTCAGAAAATTTCAATAGGTGAAATCCTCGATTTAAGAGTTGGATAATAAAGTACATAACACAACGAGTTCGTGGGAATTTTCGTGGAATTCTTCGGATAGCCAAGCTATTTATAGTGAATTTCCGAAGTTTTGGGATTTTAGAAATTAATAAAGGAAAAGGAGAAATTTGTGCGGTGCGATCTGGGCCATTAAAATACCCATCCTTTCATCGTAGCCGTCCAAATTCAATTATTGGAGAGGCTATATATAGGATCAAATCGGGTCAAAGTTAGGCAGACTACCATAGAAGCTTATGGGCTTCTCACCCACAAGAGCGACCCGGGAACCCGGAAGAGAATCCGACCGCCACTCCACGGTCTAGCCATCTCCCGGCGACGGACCACCTGTGTTCGATCCCACTCAACACGCTCTACATACTGATATTATCAGTTTTTGAAATCAATCCAGTTTTGATGGTTTGGTTTCTGGATTGTCCTCGGCTCCTCGCGGCTCTTTAGCACGTGTTTGATACTTTTCAGCACTAAACAACAAGAACATGGCCTCCATGCCTGTTGCTTCTCGCATCGCTCTTTTAACTTCTAGGCTTGGCCAGCGTGGCAACCGGTAAGCCTGGGTCAAGAAATTGGTCACGGGCTTCGCCTTTTTCTTGGCCTGGGTCACGAAAAGCCACTTTGAAGCTGGTCAAAACACAACCGCTAGAGCTGATTTTTTGGGCCATTGAGGTCACCAGCTCAGCCCACCTAGGTGGAGGCCGGTCAAGATGGATCCGCTGAACTTGCTCTTAGTGTCATGGCGTACAACAACTAAGTGCATGTCATGCAATAAAGAATACTATTTGTTTCTGTAGCAAATGTCAGAAGCCTAAAAACATAATCGAGTAAATGTAATTAAGTAAGTAATTTCTGTGAAAATAATATTATGATTTTGAAAAGAAAAAATAAAATCAAAGATTCAAATAGTTAATACACAGCAATAGAACAAATATGCCGTTAAATGTTTGTAACCAACACAAAATGGTAAATTGCACGACAAAATTTCAAGATATAAAGGTCTTGATACGATTTGACACTTTAGAGGTGCCTATTGAGACACTCATGACATGTCAAAGCAAGTCAAACATTGTAAAAAAAAAAATAATAATAAAAAATTGTTCGTTGTCATCATCTCATTGTGGTAAAACATAATTAGGAACTACTCCAAGTGCCGACTGCAAAAACTCAACATAATTAGGAACTAAAAAATAATTAGGTCAATATCTTTGAATTTTGTCAGTTCTAAAAATCCTGAAAAATTATGATTTGAGGATGGAAATATTTTCGTCTTAAAATTTAAACATGCGATTTTGACTCAAAAATTATGAATAAATTTTTTTCTTTTACGGGAGAAAGGTTCCGCATGTGCATTATTTTCGGCCTTTTTGTCCTTCCCTACTTCGACCAAGTCTTGAATACACATTTTCCTAACCTATAACACCGAGAGATCTTTAAACTCATGCATGTTGTTGAGAGTACTAAAGAATCTCGTATCAAGATTCTAAGTTCATAACCTAGAATCCTCCTTAATTAGTTACATAAACGATTGGTTTTGTGTGTTACGCATTCGAATTTCTCAGCTTACAGTTGAACAAGGTGGTACGTGAAGCAAGTCTGTACAGTCGAATCCCTCTGCCCCAGACCCCAGGTCCTAATCGACGTTATCATAAAAAGAGAGAAGCACCCAGAACTGAATACTAATGCCCACGGGATCGACAGAAACTCAACCAATAAGCTGTGGACAGAGAGGGGTTGAGCAGTGGATAACTTTCTTTCACTTTATTCATCATCATCATTAATTCGATCATGTCATCGAGTTTCTGAGAGTACTGGCCGGTGAGTGAAGAGTATTGAAGATGATAACTAGCGGCCGGAGCGAGCTCTGATTACATGTGTCCCCCTGGAATGATGATGAAGGACGCCGACAATCGTATGCTGCGGACTCTCGTATACAAATAAAGATGACATGCAACAACAGAATACAGAACAGTCTCCTCCATTATAGGATGTACGTGTCGAGTTGTAGAGTAAAGGCATATATATGATAAAATTCAGAAAATTCAGGGATACGCTAAACCCTAAACTATTAACTAGTACATGACCGGTATAAAGGATCGATAGACCAGTTAAGTCTTAGAGCATCTTCAACCGATGGCTACAATTAATTAATTAATTTTTTTTTAAAATACAATTAATTAATTAATTAGCAGTAATGAGAATTAATGCGTATGTGATAATGTGAGGACAGATAAAATATCTCTAATAGGTAGGCACGTATGAAACCAACCAATATCGGTTTTTATGATGTACGTGATTCGTTTAGCACATTTTGAACATGTATAATTTTATCAACAACAGCTAAACTAGGCAGGCAGTTTTGTTACGTAGTTACATGCCAATACCTATCATGATAGAAATTGCAGCGCGCTCACTAAAATGAAAGAGATCGATCATGGTTCTGACGACACAAAGTAGAATCTAATGAGAGATATTTCGATCCCAAGCTGGCCGGCCGGCCCTGACTAGCCTACTTTGCCTACTTAACTAGTATCTAGATGTGTACGATGATGTATATATACTCTCACCACATATGTGCTATTCTTAGAGATCTACCTACCTAATAAGATTAGATAGTTAGCTAGGTACTAAAGCAAATAAGATGATGTATTGGACACAATGATCCATGTGTTATCGATGAGTCGTTGACGATTTCCTTTCCTTTCCTAAACCACGATCGTAATCCTACGCCATTATACTATTATTATAGGTATACATTGAGGTATGTATGTCCCAACTCCACCTTATTGGACAATAGTGTTACCTCATTATTACTACCTAGCAGGCTAGCAGCTCTCGTCTCATGTAACCAATTTAGTTATTCGATCACTTCAATTTCTCACGTACAATTGCACTTGTCTTTTCACCCTTACATACCTATCTATATAACTTGTATGAAACTAATAATATTTTGTTTCGGTGCAACTGAGGTCAAGGCAGATGGTACCGTAAGTGAAGTAACATGAAGAAGGTAGAGCAAGAAAAGGCCGAAACTAAGTACGCATTACGTGCAAGCTTTTTTTTTATCTTGAAATGGTTGTTGAAATTAAAATATTCGAGTTAAAAATAAATTTACAATAAGTGAAGAAATCAATATCTCATACTTTTAGGAACAACAGAAAAACTTACGATATAGAATTCTATAATTTTGACATGACTGAAAAATACTAAGGGCAATGATCGATCACGTACAAGTCGCGCGGCGTGATCGAGTGCGACTGGCGTATGCGTACCTCTTTGTCCATGATGGAATCTCTCGAGTGAAAAAGAGAACACATGGGATGACAAACTTTGGTGAGGTGAGTCCATGTTACTCTTTCAGTCCTTTGCCCTCGAGGCCATGACCATGATAGTAACTAGGCATACTTGCTCCATAACTACTTTGTAATTCTTATATATGCTTGCTTTCGAGTGACCCCATTTTCTTCAGAACATACCGCGCCTTTATCACCATACTAGGGCTTAGAAACCCTAGTGTACGGACATGGACGATCATGGCTTCCTCTACTGATGGAAAAGGCTCGATTGTTTTCTCAACTAGCAATTCAATTTTAAGAACAAAATAGAAAAGAGTTTTGTAGTTTAGAATCATTTATACGCATGTCTAGTTCAACATTAAAAATAATTTCACAACGCATACTCCTATTGGAGCTTACATTTTTTTTTTTCCATCAACAAGTGATGTTTTTATTACTAAAATATCATAACTTTCTAGAGATAAAATAATAAAAAATTAAAAACGAAGTGTGAAATACATGCTCTGCATGTCGGCATTGTTATAGTTTTTTTTTATCTGAGAAAATAAAAAAGAAAATAATTGATTAAAACAGTTATTGCAGAGAGAGAAAAGTGGGTTGTGGGATAAATTATTTTTATCTTAATGTAATTGTCGTGTTTACCCTTGTGATTTAATTTATTTTCAAAGTATTTTAATTTTTTAGAGTTATTTCTGTTAAATTTTAGATTTTGGAAAACAAAATCTTTTCTTTTAATAACAGTATAAAAACCGTAACTTTCTGGAGGTAAGTAATAAAAAATAAAAATAAAAGTGTGAAATAGGAAAAGTGGGGTGCAAATTTCACTCTCCAAGAATTTCATTTACGGATTTTGACCTTATGATCGTGGAATAATGGTACTGAAACTCATACAAGAAAAGCAATAGTGATATAATCACAAGTTCACAACTTGCTTGGGAAGAATTTGCAATCATAAAAAGGTTTGCAGTACACGTTGAACTTTCATGAAATGGTCCAAAATGCTATATAAGAGTGATAGGCCCATTTGATTGGATACCAGTATTTGGGACCAGAAAATGCTTTAAATTGTGGTAGTTAGTAAGACAACGTCACACACTCACTTTGTGCACGTTTGGATGTCAGTTTGGCCGATGATTGGCGCAGTAGTACTTCTGATGAGGTTTTAAGTTCAAATTTTTTTTTTCAACTTTGAAAAACTCTTTATTTTGTTAATTTAAAACATGTAATTACAAACACGTATAGTTTTCTAGAATCATAATCTTCAATTATCCATACTAATGGTGCATTTTGAGAATCGAGAACAATAGATTAAATAAAGTCATAACCAAAAGAACGCCAGAATGTCCGATAACGATAATAACTAACATTAATTAGCTGATTAGGATACATTCGAAGCTAGGGAACTTCAATATTTTCATGACCAAGTCTTGAAGAATAGAGAAGAAAAAAAAAACCAAGTGAAAAAATAATAGTTAATCTTCAGAAACAGAGCAACTCTGTTTTAGGTAGCGACCCAGAACGACTCCGGCGGCCAATTCATGACCATTTTGTTGTTACCACGCCGGCTTTCCTTGCACCGGCTAGGAAGCTTCTTCTCCATTCCCGTTTCACCCACAACAATCCCACTATTTCCTTCCATGTCCTCCTCCTCTGTTTCCCAATGGCCACTACTCTTTTCCTCCACTTCCATTTCCTCTTCCTCTTCCTCCCGACATGTTTCAGTCTCAACTCCCATTATTTCTTCAACCACTTCCTCTTCTCTAACAACCTCATCTTCTTCTTCTTCTGCATCTTCAACCTCCTCATTAATGTCAGAATTCAGAGTCACATCCCTCAACAGCTGAAGCCTGAGCCGCCCATCGCCGCGCTCCACTTTGAAATAGTTTGCAGGAGAAGTGACAGGAACGGCTTTCAGAACAAGCCTACCACCTTCACGGTGAGGCAAAAATTGAACACCATTGGAGCCACCGATAGAAGTTAAAGGTGGAGGAAAATTATTGCCACCATTAACACTACGATTCAATCTCTTTGGTGCTTGAACACTGTCACTCAGTTTTGGGGTTTCTACATTACTCTGTTTTGTAGCAGAGAATGTTTGGGTTTTCTCAGCTTCAAGTGACAACAAAGGAATGTCGTTCTTTTGAAGCAGAAAAGACATGTCACCACTGCTCGCATCGCTTCCCGTCTCGCTGCCCAAGCTTTCAGTGCACATTGCCAGGCTTTTGGGGCTGAGCACCGAAGCTGAGCGTTTCACAAGAGGGTGGACATAGAACTTCTCTGTTTCAGTCTCCGTTTTGGGGGTCTGAATTGTGGTGGTGAAAGACTGGAGGAAGCTCCAGCTAGGTTTGTCACTGGACTTTCCAATTTCTTGGGGTTCAGAAATGGAGAGTTTAGGCCTTGGCGGTACAAATTGGAGCCTAACAAGAGACTCAACACAGGGTTGAAGCTCTTGATGACAGACAGTAGTGGAAGACATGGTTTGGTAAAACAGAGTGAGAAACAAAACAGGGTTTGAATTTGGATCAAGAATGTGAGAAAACTAGGGCAAAATACAAAGATTTAAGTGAACCTCCGGTTTGGTTTTTTCCGTGAAATTGGAGATGAAAGGAGTGATGGGCATGAAAGAAAGGTGGAAGAGGTAGGATTGAATTTATAGGGAGATATGGGTGGAGGGTGTTCGTAGTGTGTACTGACTATAGACCTTAACAATGGTGTATATGCCTTTTTTTGTTTTTGATGAGATGGTGTATATGCCTTTGCTAAAGTGCACAGAGGAGCTTTTTGTTTCGGTGGGCATTTTCACTATGCTAGACTGCCACACGTTAACAGTCAAGAGTCTAGTAGAGTATTCCATACCAACTAGAAGGGGAAAAAGATGAAATTATATAGCCGTCAGAATTTGTTTGGACGGTGGAAAAAGCATTTGAGGAATCATTAGGGCATGTTTATTTGAGTCATTAGAAACACTTCTTGACTTATTTGCTAAGAAGTAGGTGGTTTACTACGAATAGAAATATGGATTTTTGAGAAAATTTTTTAAATATGATGAGACATACTCGATATTTTGAAGCACCGAATTTGCATCGGTTTAACTTTATATATAAATAGGAAAGCATTTTGTTTTTTTCATAGTAATAACCACACCGACATTAAGTCTCAACTTCTTATTTTTTTACCTTTTGCAATAATTTATATTGGTTTGGCTCGAGCTCAAAAATTTATACTCTACACTCATGTTTGTGGTTGAGTTACTATTGGAAATTTGCTAACAAAGAGTAATCAATATTGGTTTTGTGCTAATTAGTGTTTATTATGAATGCTCGGCTTAAAATCTTGTTTAGTATATTTTTTACAAAATAAAACATAACATGCCATTGCTTTATTAAGGTGGGGGTGAAATCATAAAAATAATTATTGTCGGGTGACGTTGGTGTAATATTCTTGGCTCCTAAGGTACTTTTCTTATTTAACTTATAAATTATGGGGTTGAAACATTTTATTGGTGATGAAAAAGAGCAAATAGTATGCGCCATTTGAAAGAGAATCTTTTTTATCTTAAGTGAACTATTCGCATTTGCTGTTAAATGATAATCAAACAAAGCTAGTGACCAGAAACAAAGAAGCTAGATACTCTACTCCAATTATCATGTCCACAATCGTTTCAATTAATTGAATTGTTTAAGGTCATGAGGTCAAAACTTAAATTAGTCAAATGCTTTTGATTAGTGTTAATGCTTTGACTTAGAGGTTGTGCATATTGTTAACTAACTAATGGTTTCGAGTTTGACACAAAAGGTGTGCAGCTGAAAGCTGCTTGATATATAAAATCACCGACCATTAGTGATTATGAGAATAAACTCATTAGTGGAGACTTAAATTAAATTAAACCTGCGCAGGTTTGTATTCATTCTAAGTATCGATTCCATAATATCTTCTCATTAGTTTGGTCTCTCATATGGTCTCTGATTTTGTCTTCTAAGGCAAGAGTAGTATTATCTTCCAACATTGATCATCATGAAGCTTATTTTGGACTCAAAACCTCAAAAATGAGGAGCACTAGTAACTTCATTCACCGATATTTTCTTAATTCTTTATAATATTCCACAACGTAATTCACAACTATTTGTTTTCTACAATATTTATAAAGATCATCTTTTATGTGTTAAAAAAAAAAATGAGAATTTCACAACTGTCACTCTACTATGACTCATTCAATACTTTGATTACTCAATTTTCAAATATATCACTTTAGTCACTCAACTATTATCATGTCAATCACTTTAGTCACTGAATGAGCATTTTGTCTCACTTTTGTCAATTCTCCCAATCATTCTTATTCAGACTTCTTAATTTTTCACAATTGGTTGGACTAAAATATTTATATTGTGGCAAATAAATTTTTCTTTAATGAAAAAATTAATGGAGTGACTAAAGTAAATAACAGAGTTAAAGTTGAGCTGTAACATGTCGGTAAAGTCATGAGTTCGATTCTCATTGACATATGTAATGGTAGGGTGGGCTAAGATTTTTATTTTTATTTTTAATTTTTATTACAAAGTTAAAGTTGAGTGACCAAAGTGATATATTTAAAAAATGAGTGATCAAAGTGTCAAATATGTAAAAGTTGACTGACTATTTGTGATATTATCCCTAAAAAAACTTCATTTTCAAATTGCTCTATTTGTTAGATTGATTGTTTTACTGACGGTTAAACTTAACCATCTACTTATCACTAAGTTTTGGTTTTTTTTAAGAGTTAAAATTGAGTGATAAAAGTGATATATTTAAAAAATAAGTGACCAAAGTGTTGAACAGATAAATTTAACTGATCTTTTGTGATATTCTCCCAAAAAAAAAACTTCATTTGCAAATTGCTCTATTTGCTAGATTGATTGTTTTACTGACGGTTAAGTTTAACATCTACTTATCATTTTTATTTAATTATTTGTGTGTGTGTGTGTGTTCATTTATTTTGCAAATGATGATCCTTAAAGAATGATTTTGGTAAATAATGAACTATTTACATCATTATACTATGCTGGAGCTTAGAAATGAAAAGGGGGGAAAGCTGGTGAAAAAAGTTACCATTACTCTTTTGCAGTAAGTGCTATAACTAAAGTTCTATTTTCCTCCCTCCTTTACTGACCCTTCCCAAACTGGCCTTTCTCTAAGTTCGGTAAAATGCCAAAACTATAAGGACATGATGGGGAAAAGGTATCGAACACAGGCCTCCAACAATCACTCAACAGACACCAGAAATAAGGAGTAGCAAACTCATAAAATATGGCAAATCCATGCCGTAAATAAACTGATTTTATCAATAAACTATAAGCTATCTAACAACAATTGCTTTACCCATATTTATAGGGTTTACAATACTTGGAGAATAAGTAGACTTAAGCTAAAATGGAAAGCTAATTAATTGTAAATCCTAAATTAAATGTAAAACGATACCCTAAAAATATCTAAATAATGAAATATCCAAGATTAACAATCTATAATAAAACAACAAAATAATGCATTTGATGTTGCCTCATATGCACCCGCATCAGGCTTCCCTAGTTGGAAAGAATTCGTCCTCGAATTTGAGCCATTGATTGAAGAAAATCCGACAAAATCTTCCATTGCTTCAAATCTTCTTTTGACAGATTAGCTTGCAATTGATTCCTACCATTCCAAATAAATAAATATTTGGAATACCTTCCTAGTCTTGACTTGAGAAATCTGCTCATAATAATAAATTTTGCCAACCCAAAATTTGTCTCACCTTTCTTGATACAATTGACAATATCAATTAACATCTTCGGAATCTGTAAGTAGAACATACTAACCCCAATGAAATCAATAAATTTGTGAGTTACATCTTCTTGTAATGGATCATGAAATTTGAGGGACACATCTTTGCTTTTAGATTCAACATTCTCCGCCAGCTTGTTGGAGATAAATGACTTCTTAAGACCAACACCATGAATTCTATTAGGATGCTCACGTATTAAATCACACATACTATGTTGTGTTTTTTGAGGTCCTAAAACAATGCTGACATCCACAACTAGTTTGGACTTTGGATCTAAACTATCTACATGATCTTCTAATTCAACGATATCACCCATGCATGAATTAATTTCATGACTTACACTTGTTGATGATGATTCCATAACATGGACCGACAGGACTTTAACGATGTCTTGTTGCTCAGGAAGTTGAAACCTTTGCATGGGTGGGTTAGCCTCATCAATCTCCGAACAATTTTCATCGCAATATTCTTCATAATCATAATTATCAAAAAGTGGCGATATATCCAAGTTCGATGAATCTGAAGAAGAACAGGATATACCAAAATCGTTGAATGTGTTCATACGTTCATCCTTTATGCCTGACTCACACAAAGAAGCATAGTGATGAAAGAGATCAATGTTCCTCCTCAATACGCTCAATGTTTTGGTGTGAAACTTCGATGCGATTGACACATTGATGATAGGTGGCAACGTTTCTCTCCCCGTCGGAACTCTTACGACCTCATCGTCGAGTTTCGATGCGATCGACACGTTGATGATAAGTGGTAACGTTTCTGTCCCCGTCGGAGCTCTTACGACCTCATCATCGAGCTTTGATGCGATCGACACGTACCACAAGTTGCTGAAGCATCCTTTTAATTTCAGTCATGTCGTTGTTGATGCCACGACCTTCCATTCTGAAACCTTCCCTTCTTTGCCCGACCTGAGACATGGAATCCACCAAGCTCTTGCCAAAGCTCTGATACCAATTGATGGGGAAAATGTATCGAACACAGGCCTCCAATAATCACTCAACATACACCAGAAATAAGGAGTAGCAAACTCATAAAATATAAGGCAAATCCATGCCGCAAATAAACTGATTTTATCAATAAACTATAAGCTATCTAACAACAATTACTTTACCCATATTTATAGGGTTTACAATACTTGGAGAATAAGTAGACTTAAGCTAAAATGGAAAGCTAATTAAATGTAAATCCTAATTAAATGTGAAACGATACCCTAAAAATACCTAAATAATGAAATATCCAAGATTAACAATCTATAAGAAAACAACAAAATAATGCATTTGATGTTGCCCCATATGCACCCGCATCAGGACATGTGTGAGTGCTGTAAACAATTCAAACGCTTATTTCAGGAGGAAAAAAATAAAATTCAAAAGCTTGCTAAGATTGATACTTTGAATGGAATAACACATTCTCTCCAAAATAACCAAAAAAAAAAAAAAAAAAAGGGAAGAAGAAGAAGAAGAGAGGAATAACACACGAGTTTATTTGAACCATTGGACCGAGCGCAAATGTTGGCACTAATATTAGTGGCCACTTTTCTTACTGGGTATTTTCCTTTTAAGGAAAGTAATTAGCCAAATTGCATCATTATATATAGGAACCACAAAGGAATACCAGGATGAATGTGTAAGATTCATGCATTAGGGTTCGTATGTGGTTCGATAATAGAATCAGATAAAGTAGTGCTAGTACTAGCATTAATTGTGGTTATCAGAACAAAGACTAAAGGCCGACAGCTGCAAATGATAATGCTTTTGCCTAAACTGGCCGGTTTCCATTAGGAAATTAAACCTCAGAAACTTCACTCAACCAAGTAACTTTCCTAATGCTGGAAAACTTGGACTTTCCCTATCCTTTTGTGTTTGGTGTTATATCTGATTCTTATTCTATCACCTATAGACCAAGTCATTGTTTCTATTAATGTTGCTGCAGATCAACTCCAATACAATCACGTACGAATTGAGTTCATTAGAGATTTTGCAAAGTTGAATTAATTATTGGATGAATTAAATCTCTATTTGGACCCATGTATCCTCATACGTACAGTAAGAAAATTTGACCCCATTGTAATTTGAGGATAATTTCCAAAAGTACTTACGTTCTTATATATGGATATATATTACTAATATTTACTCTACGTACACCTGACATTTGGCGTGTGAAATGTTACATGTTGATGTTACACGTTCTTATGGAAATGCATTATTGAATTGAAGCTAATTTTGAATAAGAGTAACATGAAATCCTCAAGGTCGTTAAAATAAAAATAAAATAATCGTCAAGGTCTAAAACCATTTTAACCTGCTGTATTTTGTCTGAATTTAATTTTGGCCATGATCTTCAAATGCTTTTAAGAATATTTATTGTGATCCATTCACCAATACCAAATTTCGTTGAGTCATCCTAAAAATCAGCACGTAAATTGTGTATGTAAAGACTTTACTGAAGTTTGCAAATCATTGGAGTAAGAGAGCGATCGAAAATGATATAACCCCAAATTTCATGATAATTAAGAACCAAACATTCATGTCAATCCGGGTAAACTTGTACGTAGGTGTAAGTACCATCTTGTGTTCCCTAGCTAGGATCTGGCTCCTCTAAAGTAAAAACACTCTAAAATTTTGTAAAGTTAGTCAAATTTTGATCCTCCGAGTAATCTAATGATTTGGAAAGCCGCCACTTCATTAAAATTAGTATTTGAAGAATTTTAGCCAATTTGAGGTTAACAGTGAGACTAATTAACTTGCTGTTAACCTCATCAAAAAAAAAAGTTCTTTTCCCATATGAGTTCTTGAACTGTGGGAAGAAAGAACAATGCCAGCATCTGAATGTGATGTATGATACAATCAGTATTGGTGTTTTTATTGAAAAGAAAAATCCTTACAATATCAATGATATATACATATATAAATCCCAGAACTCTTACTAAATTATTATCAAACTAATTTAGAATTTTCATCTTCCATTCGACCATTCCCAACATTCTCTTCCATTCTCCAGCAAGTCAAAACTGATCGACCATCTCCAGAATTGATTCAGATTTAAGAGGTTGTTGCTTTAGCATTTTTGAATAGAGCCCTAATGGGATGCACAACTTAGTGTTCTTGACCAAGTCGCTTGCCAGTGATAAAAGTATCCGAGGGATCTTAGGGCATTAGACCTTTATCAATTGACGCTCATGAATGCCTATATAGTATATATCAAAAGCTCAATGTGGCGATTGAGGACCATACTGTTATGTTTTATTTCAATGAAAAAGTTAATTAAGCTATGCATCATATCTTAGGGCCAACGTACTGTTGTGTTGCATATAGAGAAGGAACCTCTCAACCAAAGACTGACACAGTTTCACCAACGGATTTGGGAAAACATCTCATCTCACAGTTCGTGAACTGTATCTGGGAAAGGAATTTTCTTTTGGATGAGGTTAACAGCAAGTTAGTCTCACTGTAAACCTCAAATTGGCTAAAATTTCTAAAATACCCAATTTTAATGAAGTGGCAGTTTTCTAAATTATTAGATTACTTGGAGGATCGAGATTTGACGAGCTTTCCAAACACTAATAATCACATTCACCCTATTATTCTCAGAATTAAACACTAATTAATCTCTTTTTCAGCAAATAATCAAAGAGTTTGTGACATTGAACAAAGTACATTGCCAAATTACCAAAACTAAATCATTTTGATTTGATCAATCAGTGGCTTTTCTCCGTATACACAAAGGGGCTTAAACAAGATAGGATCATTGATTACTCTAGTACTACTTGATAATTATATATGGAAGTAATTATAAGAACCAGGATGGAGACCTGTACGTGAACAAATGCTATGAACTGTAACAAAAACATCTTCTTTTTTTTGGGCAAATGTTATAAATGGTCCTCATGGTTTTGAGTCATGATTACATTTGTCCATGTGATTTAAAAATATCTAATTTTGGTCATAGGTTCTGATAAATCAACTAATCGTAGTACAACTATAACATTCCGTCTAACACTGTTAGTGAGGCTCTCACATGTGTATCACATGTTGGGTTGGGATATTTTTGTCTTTTGCATTTAAACCACAGTTACCCATTCCTTGTTTACAATTCCACATTCATCTCTCTATCTTCTTAAACAGCTTAGCTTTTCTGCCTAGATATGAATCGAAGAACGAATTTGAAGCTCTTCTGTATCACACTAGTAAAACACACATGGGTACTAGTGATATTGACTTGATGCGAAGGAAGCAGAAGAAAAACCATCTTCTTATGAATTCTTTTGCAGAAGTCTGAATATTGGACTTAAACACAGACGTCTGAATATGTCGACATTCATGAAAAACAATTCACTTCAAAGAACCCCTCATAAGAATTAAAAATTTATACATGTAAGATCGTCAAACGAGGCCATGGCATAAATACAGATCTGTAATAAACCTCTGTTCCTGCTATACCTTTAGCAAGTGCCATGTCTGCTGCTCGTGCAAATTTAATTAAGCACTGGGTTCCAGTATTGATGTGTTTGTAGTATTATGCAAATGGAAACAAGTTTCATAGTGATTATAATTTAGGGTTGATAGTACTGATGTACAATTGTATACAAATTGGACTCTTTTCTTGCTGTTTGTTTTATCAAAGCTTTACATTTGTATTGATGTACTTACAAATCTTCAATCAAATTGAAGGTAAAGAAAATTGGGGTGAGATTCTTGATGAATTGCTGTCTCAACTCCCAGATTCTGTTGTTTAACCAAGTTTCCAGTCCTAATCAACCTACTGGAGTGTCAACGTCCCAATATTCTTGGGAAATGGAGCATGGATGGAATGAAGAAGATAGTAATATATTTTTACCTGCACCATCATCGACAAATAAAATCCTTGATGCAGATTCCAATTCATGAGCAGCCCTGATTTTTTCGATTCTTGTAGTCCCTTTTGAGAGCAGTGCGAAAAAGATGCAGTTGAAACGTGGAGTTGTAAACAAAGAATGGGTGACTGTGGTTTAAATGCAAAAGAAAAAAATACCCTAGCATGTGATAGTCTTGCTAAGGATGTTAGACGGAATGCTATAATTGGATCAAGATCTAAAGTATTTCTCCTGTAACAAAAACATCATTTTAACAAAAGAGAAAATATTCTTATAGGTGTGGACGCGGAGATGGAACGTGTAAATTAATACTACCAACATATAGAAGAGATCAAACCCATTTCTATATATCTTGGAAGACTCTCAATCTATCGTGCGGATCTGAAAGTTTAAAGTTATAATGACTTGGTTGATGAGAACTTTCACCGTGCATGTTTCGAATTTACGGAGAGTTATAATGAATTTTTAACCAAAAAAAAAAAAGGTTGATTAAAACTTAAAAATGGTAGAGTTTAAGTGTTGATCGAGTATATTAAGAGAGAAATCCATGCCCCGACATGGTCGTAGGGATGACTAATCTCCCAATTAGGTCGTTTCCGATTGGGTCGATTTTCTTAAGATAATGGTTTGTTGTTCTTAACTACGTACCATTCATCTACCATGCAAAGCAATTATTTTGTGGTTCGCTACTTCGCTAGCAAAAGTATGTGGCTGACAAGAATATCTTCGATCCATTTACACATAGCTAGTAGCCCAGGAGCCCCCAACATTTGAATTTGCTTTCTAAAATCTCTCACAAATCTCCTTTTGTTTTAGAATGGCCAATCATGTAAAAAAGAAGACCCTCTAGTCCTCTATTTTTTTAACTTTGTCTCACTGACTGTGTTTAAATCTTCTTCCAAACACATAGATATACCGATAAGTTTGCCGACTTAACTTTGTGACTTTTACCCAGAAATAACAAGGGAATCATTTTCATGGCTTCCACAAACATGTTAAGAAAGCTATCGCACTATCACGAGCACTCTTTTTATCACCAAGCTTGTGACCCATTTCTTGGCCTGTAATCAAAACGACGATTGTTTTCACTTGCCAAAAATGAGAGGTAGGGCACTAGGGCAGACATGGGTAGTGCAAACATGTCCTCTATATAAATGACTTATAGCTATTGATAATGGATACCACAAGGTACGAAACTACGAACTTTATCGATTTTTTAAGGCTTGAATATCAAGTTTCCACATGTTTAGTGGCAATCCTTCCATCTTAGCTGGCAATCAAGGAATTATTATAGCTGCGGTCGATAAATTAAGTTTCAAAATCCATATGGGCGTATCATTTTTGTTTTGAATATGACAGAAACAAATAACAATGAGAACCTCCTAAAACTATCAACTTCTAAATTCTTCAAAATTAAAATTATAAAGGATCGAGAGAAAGCCCGAAATTCCTAGAGCGAATCCTATCCTATGCTAAACAACAAATCTTCTGTAGCACAATACAAACTGGTTAAGCTTACAATCAAACTGGGTTCGACTCCCAGCAGCGGAATAAATATTTTTTCTTAACTCAGTATACATCTCATGCTTTATGAAACTTTCAAATTGGTTAAGCTTACAATCAAATCGGTTCAATTTCCCGCAGCTTCAAGTTTCAAAAGGTCCAAATGGCATATCCTACTGACCTAATCCCAAGACTCCAAAGCTTTTCTGCTAGGTTTATGTTGAGGCATCATACTATGTTTATGTTGAGGCATCACACACAAAAGTTGAGGCTTCAAAAACTATAGTTGACTCTTCAAAATACCTGAAATGTATTTACTTTTAATGAAGATTTCATATAGATAACCGTGTAATGAAACTCTTTATGTAATAGCCACATTATATACTATATAGACTTTACATAGAACTCATCCATTACCAGTTTACCACTACAATAACTAAAAAGAACATAATCACCAAACTGTTCATTTTCATAAACTTCGTAAGTTCTTTTTGAAGAGAAACTTCGTAAGTTCATAACCACTAAAACCTTCAAACTTCCCCGATATACAACTTCCAAGACCAATATATATCTCGAATTAACATTAATTTCTATATACACCCCTTAATTAGGATCCTTTTTCAAAAGGAAAAACTATGTGTTGTTGCTTCCATCTTCCAAGACAATATCATATAGGCATGCAATATCTATAGGTTATTGAGCTAATGTTATGTTTGCGCAATTCCAGAGTCTATTTCTATGTTTCTAAGGCATGATGACAAACAAGTAATTCATGGCCATATGGCCAATATTGGCTGGAGTGAAGTCAAGGAAGTGGCTGAGACGCAAGCAACTAGACAAAAACGTAGTAATCACCTGTATCAGTTGCTTTCCAGCCGACCGGCCGCCATCTTCCCGGAAAAGAGTTTGTCGGCCGGGTTTCCCATCTCCTGCATTCCTGCAAATGTGTAAGAAACAAAGTAAAATGATCGAATCTTTGACGAGACGTAGAAAAGCAGATTAGATGTTAAACAGCTGCAATCAAACCTCAAGAACAAGAAATTCAAATGGACAATTTCTCAAGGATTGATCATCAAAGGTGTGTTGAAGAAACAATAATAACATAAAAGAACCCACCGTCAACAAAAAAACAGCAGCACACTTTCACATTCCAAAAATTCTAATACAGATTCTTCAACTGCAGAAGTCTGTTGATATTGATTGCATTTCCAAAACAATAAGTTGAGGCATGAACCCACATTATATATGGCGTCTGAAGTTAGGGTTGCATGGGAGCTTGTGAAATATAATACCAGCCCTTCTAGCAGACCATATATACTATGCAGCAGCAGCCCAGTTCGGTCCTTGCAGCAACTAGCTAGGTTTTTTGAAATGTTATATGGGGTTCAATTGTTGAAGCTTAATTCAAACCCAAGATTCCAGTGTAATCAAGCAACTTGTTTCTTTTGCTTACAAAACCTAAAGAGAACAATCAGACCAAGTAATAGTTCTTATTGACTCCCAAGGAAAGACGGCAAAACTGTAAATTTGCATTTACTTTTGCACTTCCAACTTTCCAAATGATAGTTCTTAATTCTTATTGATATTGCTCCTCACATTTCTGTAACAAAGGAAATGTATAAAGGTAAAGATGCAAAAAGGAGCTGGGAAATATATAAAAAAATTTCATTTACAAGCCTACCAAATAATAATCACATTCATCGCAAGGTGAAATGTTCGGAATTAAACTCAACCATGCATCACGATACGTGAAGATTTTGGATTTCAATTCGTAGTGTTTGTAGTTGTTTATCAACATTGGATATTTCATCCTGAAGCTCTAGGAGTTTGTCTAGTCTCTGCTGTGCTGTATCTTGGTACGGCCGGCTGACATTTTTCACAAACCTTTCCATGTTCTCAATGGCTTCTGAAAGATCGTTCTGCATGGACTGTTCAACCTCACGTGCCAAGCCATCCGCAGTCCTTTTTACCTTTTCTATCATCTCTTGCCTACGAGCTGGAAATTTTGATATAGCTATTAACCTGCATACCAGAAATCGGAGAAGAAGCAATTCAGAAAACACAATGAGTTGTTTGATCAATTTTCCATGCAAGAATTCAGTAACATTGATGGAAATCTTTAGTATATATGCTTCATCAGCAAAATAGAATTACATCTAAGGAGATGAAGACAATTACCCGCCAGCTGAGCAAAGACCAAGAGCAAGAAGATCTTCCAAAGTGGTCGGCAGCACAGTTGTCAAAAGTGAAGCAGATAAGCCAGCTGCTCCTAGCCCACCAAATGTCCCAAGAAACTGAAATTGCAGCAAACGTCATATCAGACTATTTAATAAGATCAATATAAATCAAGTACCTTCTCACAAACTGTCATTAGATTCAACTTTCAGTTAGTCCCTTTTTCTTTTCTTTTTTAAATAGTAAACATAGATGCATATCTGAACTTACAAATACCAAACTGGCATGAGCATGTCAAACTTTTGATTATGACTTGTTTTTATCAACAGCACCACACCCTACTCATTATCCTACAAAATCTACTGCACTGTGCTCACCGCTTCACGTATTTCTTGCTCAAACAATTTGGAAGCAGCATTGGCACTGAAGTCCTCTATCACTTTCAAGCTGTGTTTATTTACTTTTTCCAGAGATTCAAATATCGCCAAATCCACCTGACTCTGTGGATATACGAATGAAGGCAAACGCTTTCCAAATGTGTTTGCGTACATTCTTCCTTCCTGAACATTGTCCGATTGCAGCCATATCACGTATTCTCCAAGGAGTTTCTATATGACATGATATTCCCATCAAATGAATAATAGAAGAATCAAAGATCAGAGAAAGAACAATAAAAAACGGTAACAAAGATAATGGAACAGCAACATGCAGAGTTTTCAAATTTTTAAAATGCCTACGATGCAAATACAGAAAATACGTGAACTATTTTCTTATACATATATCAAGTGGCCATCTAGCAGCCATGAACTAATCACTGCACGATTCAAATCCAAATTTCAAGGCTTACCAAAGCAATAGGGAAAACTTATGAAAGAATGTCAAAGCTATGAACTTACTTGCACATCTGAAAGTGCAGGTCCTATAATGTCATTCTGAACCCTTGAGGTGGCTGGAATGGTAGCAGATTTTCCCCCTTTGAAAACATAGAAAGCAACAAGATCAAGATTTGATATGAGCAGAGTAGCTTCTATGAGCTCCACAACACGTGACTTTGTAGTATCAATCTGCAATGTCGTGCATGTACGTACTATTAATAAACAATATGTAAGAAAAAATACCACCAATTTGCCACTAAAATTATACAATGGCTATAGACTTTTGGAAAACATACCACAGATAGGATTCTTCTTCTCCAAGCAATGCTCTCATTTTCCATCTTCACTGCATAGTTCTTTACACTGCCAACTATATCATTTACCGAGGCCAAGTCCTGCTTGGCATATCGGCAGTCTTGTGTGATAAGAGTTTCACAAGCAGAAAGTAGCTTCTCTGCAATTGCAATGGGTGTTTCTAGTTTGAGTTTCATTCTTTCCATTCCTGTACTTGTTGACCCATCTAAAAAACTATACAAGAAGTTCTCAAGCTCATAGAAGTTATTGCTTTTCCACTGAGAATCAGATACTGATAGTTTTGCATAATCTTCCCCAAAAGCAGAAGATGACAGCTTTGCTTCAAGGGCAGTTCGTGCAGAGATGGGAAATAATGTCACATGTTCAGTATTCAGCAATTTCTGGGTATTCTCCTTGATGAATGACATACCTTCCTCAAGCTGCAGCAGAAAAACAAAAGGTGGTCAAGCAACCAGGATGAGATTGAGAAGCTCAAGTAAATAAGTGCCCATATTTACAGGTTTTACTGCAAAAGGACTGCTAAAGGTAACATCAACAATAAAAAAAAAATTAAAAAAATTGCACAATAGGACGGACCTCATGAGCATTCCGATAGATATCAGATTTGTTCAAGACAAACACTACTTTCTTCTTCCACTGCTGAGTGTACCGAAGGAAAGCAACCTGGATATAATGTCAGTAGTGAAAATGAAGTTAGCTATAGTGATGATAAGGAATAGTAATCCATTCCATTAGCCTCACAAATCAAGAGCTTCCTTGCATGTTATAATTAGTCAATGTCGAATCAGCTAAGAGTTTTTAAGATCTCTGTAACTGTACTTTCTAACCATATGACGGGGGTAGTTTATCTTTGGACTGTCATCTATAACTACCTTTGGACTGTCATCTATTAGTGCAATTATAGATCAAAGAGATCAACCTTCAGGATTGAAATAGAACCCTTACGTTTACTTTATTATCATTCAACCAGTTCAAGAGTAAAAACACTCCCATTAGACAGTGGGGTGTGATACTTTCCCAGTATAACTATTTTATAACATCCATATACTTTAACAGATCAAAAAGTTCTTTGCTAAAAAGGTAGAAGCATGAACAGAAGGAGGTGAAAGTGTGAAACTATATAAGAAGGAAGCCACGACATCTCTATTTGTCAATTTAAATACTACAAAGCATTAGGCAACATGCCACAAAATTGAGAAACCAGTTTATCATACCTCGCTTTCAGTTAAAGGGCGATCGGCAGAGATAACAAATAGAAGCAAATCAGCACGGGGTACAAATTCCTCGGTAAGGCGTTGTTGCCTTTGCAAAATCACATTAGTTCCAGGTGTATCAACAACGTTCATCTGCATTCAGTAAAAACAAATTAAGTACAACAGATAATACGTGTTTTATCATTAAGTTGCATGTATCTAGATAGCAAGATGATAGACTAAGCAAGATGTGCAGCAAATTTTCTTGTGCATGTGCATCAGGCTCCATGCATCTGTGTGTTTAAATTGGACTGTTGTTAAAGTTAAACTGAAAAAGAAGTTCACTGAATAACACAATAAACTGACTCACTTCTTTAAGAATGGGAGCTGGAAGGTAGCATATATATTGACCATCTGGATGCCTTTCGCAATGTTGTTCCTCACCATCCATCTCGGAATAGCGTAAGAAGGTGATCTCATTAGTAGTGGGAACAACCCCCTCTTTAAGATATCTTCTTCCAAGAAGTGCATTAATAACAGTTGATTTACCAGAGTTAAATTCACCCTGTTGACATAAAGAGAGAAAAAGAAGTCATAGAAGAACCACCAGAAACATTCTCAGAGAGTTCATGAAAACAATGTTGAAGAACATAAATTCTCATGATGAAAACAATTTTTTTATCCAGCTGTAACAGAACACATAAAAAATCTAAAGTGATTATTTGCTAATATCCACAAAGTATGACGTTAGCTTGGAAGCATTGACCTAAACAAAGCTCAACAAGGAAAACTTGCAGTCTCCCAAGGACGAGTGGCTTTTTAGAAAATTGTAGGAATGCAATAACAAATCATATGACCAAAAATATTGTCCTATTGTCCTATTTAGATAGAGCAAGAGAAGAAAATTCTAGCTGATTCGTGTTGTTAAGTTAAGGGTACATAGTACAAATTTGTTTGCTAGGTCTCTAATTGAATAGTGAAGGGGTTTTATAGGGCTCCAGGTCCTCAACTATGGTTTTCTCAATATGAAAAAGCCATTCAAGATTATATATATGACAAAGGGACTCATTTCCATACCATTGAACATTATTATCAAGTAGTCTTGCATCAGTGTTATAAAAGGCCACCATAATTCTAAATCTTATCAAGAAAAGAAAAGAAAAATTGCATGAAATATAGAGCTAATACCAATGTATATTCCTGGAACCAGAATTTGTTGAAGTTCAGCACACAATTACCACTATAACCAGTAAAAATGGCTCATCAATTTGAGAAACTGCATCAATGAGAAGTGAAACCTCCTCCATCTGTCATTGAAAAAAAAAAAATCCCACCATCATCATAAAGTACACAAATAAATTATCGAATTTAGAATGATCTCAACAGTAACTTCGACTACCAAATATTTAATTAAAAGATCACCAGTGGGGCAGCTCTCTGGATAACACTTATTGCTTTGAGCAACACTGATCTCTCTGTTTCGATGAACTGCTTTTCTCTATCCTCCAGTTTAAGAAACCCAGCAACAGTTTTAGCGTCCTTGGCACCACTACGCACACCCGAAAATTTGAACTTACTAAAGCTTTCAACTTCATCCTGTCTTTTACTATTCACCATGTACACAATATCAAACAACTTGCTCAACGCATCATCATCAAGCATCCTGAAATCCTTCAAAGATGTAACTAATCCACTAGCCCCAGATCTGAATAGTCCCGGCACCTCTGTATCTAACCTGCTGTATGAACTGATCGTGACAAATATCGGTATCTTCACATTTTTAAACAGAGAGTTCAATACAGCAGGAACATTTTCCTCTCCATCAACACTATATATAAGAAAATCAGCTCCTTCAGAGCTGGAGGCTTTTACGGCAGCATCTGCATCCTGCACATTCCTAGCCACCAAAGGAAGCACTACCGAATCAGATTTTGAAGCCATCATTGTGCTTCTTGCTACAATGGTCGGAAGACCTACATAAGCATAAAGAAACCAAAACACATTACTCACCTAATCATACCATTTTCCATAAACAATTACACAACTTCAAAAAGACACTAAAATGAAACCAAGTATGCTTCTTTCACTATCATTCACTCACAAAAAGTTAAAATCAGCTAAGATGCCCATAACAAATAAACAACGACTCAGCATTAACTATCATAATAATCACCAAAAATGAATGTTCTAGCTGTCAAAAAGTAAAAGCCAGTGGCTTCTAGTAGCTTCCTACTTTCTGTGCATCAGGAATTCAAATTTTCCAGTAAGTAAAACCGAGCTGAAGTCTGAACACTGACCTTGATCGGAGAGCAGAATCCCACTCGCATTAGCTGCCGCTGCAATATCCACGCGCTCAGAGATCAACAAGTAAGCCCGGTCTCCAACCACCGACTTCAACTTACAGGCGGCCTCATAGAGGCGGCCGCCGTTAGCTTCACGGCCATCGAGGACAAGAATCCCAACCCATTTGGACACAGCTTTATCGATCAAACCCAACACGTCGTCGGAAGCCAAGACGTCTTCAGGGTCCAATTGGAGGACGATGTTGGGGACCTTGATTTCTGGGCGCCTGAAGCCACCGGGGAACTGGGTTCTTGGAGGCTGGGGTTGTGGGTTTTGGCGGGTGAACCGATTTGGGTTCTGGGATATTGAGGAAATGGGGAAGTGGGTTCGTCGGGGGAGGTGGGATTTGAGGCGGGAGAGTTGGAGGTGGAGGAATGGGGTTGAGGTTGGGGTTAGTAGGAGAGGGTGTGTTATGGAGGTGTGGAAGGAAATGAGGGGTACCATGGGAAGACTTGGGTTTTAGAGCTTGCACTCTTCACAGTTCAGACAAAGATTCTGAGGAGAGAGGGAGGAAGAAGAAGGAGGGATGCTCTTATCATCTTATCTTTTCGAAGTGGGAGGTTAATATGATGATATGGGCCACCTTATACCAACGTTTCCCTCCCATCTTTTTCTTATTTTTGATTCATCTCGTAATAATTTCATTATTTGAACAGATTATTCTGTAGGTAGCGTAATTGTCTGGTTGTCTATGTTTTGTCAAACACATGGTTTTTGAAAAAAAATATGTACTTGAAGAAAATTGTTTATTTTGATTTGCTTCAACTTTATCATGTGTGCCTTTTATGGTTGGTGAGAAAAGTTTACTTTGTTTTTTTTTTTTTTAGTGCAGTTGTTCATGTCTACAAGTTGGTCTTCCTAGTTTTGAATGTGGTTTAGTAGACTTATGATCGGTGTTTATTAGGTTTTTATTTTCTTGATTTAGAGATAAGATGATACCAACTTTTTAGCCTCTATCGATGATAGTTGGTGGCTCTTCTCAAATGGGTATATTCAATAAATTGATATAGGACCCGTTTTTAATACAAACTCATGTTTATATTCACACAGAATTTTGAGGAAATGATCATTTACCTAATTTTGGGGTTAATTACCCAAATACTCTAAGAGATTGACTACTTAAACAACAAGTTACATTTTTTAACCCCATTTACACATCTTTTCAAAACGGGTCTGATTTCCCCCAAATTTTCTGATGATTTTGCCCTTTTATAACTGAAATCTTTCAAATTCGTAACAGTAACGAGATTTAGAGAGAGATGCTCTCCGATTTTGGAGAGAGAAAGGATCGGCTTTATTTCCAGAGTGAGGATCGGCTAATTTCCAGAGAGATGAGCTCGCCTGTTTTGAAAGATTGAAGCTCTCAAATTTTAGAGAGAGAATGGAGCTGAGCGATTTGTAGAGAGAGGAGCCGTGCGTTTTCTAGAGTGAGAAACTCTGCGATTTATTATTAGGGAAGACCTACGATTCGTAGAGAGAGAAGATCTGTTGCGATTATCACATGGAGCGAGATGAAGCTCCTCTTTTTGTTCCTCCATTGCGGTTAGCTTCTTCTTCTATCTGTAATTTTTTCTTTTATATTCAGCTATATTTGAATTTCTAGGTCTTTTCTGTGTACGATTTGCTTTGTTAACTACTTACTAATTTTGCTGAACCTGAGCTTCGTGTTAAGGTTGAACTGGTTGTGAAGTTTTATTGCAGTTATGATTTGAATTTCGAGGCCTTTTTTGTGTGCAATGTGTTAGTTTTGTATTTTGGTGTTATCTTCATGTTGTTTTCTGCTTATCTGAGTTTCATGTTTGTTTTGAGTTGGCTCTGAGGTGTTTTTATACTTTAAACTATATTATTGGGGTCCGATGATATGTCTATTGGGGGCCAATAATGTGTTCTAGTTGTTACTCTGATTCTAAATTTGTTGGTCAATGATCTTTTCATTTATGTGCAGAGCTATTTGTTACATTTTCTGAAGAGTTTCGGTAGTTTTTATTACATTATTAAGTCCCAGTAATATGCATAGTGGGGGGCAGTAATGTGTTTTAATCGTTATGAAGTCTCTCTATTTGTTGTCTAGTGATACTTTTGTTTAGTTTAAAAGTAATTTGGAATTGCTTTTGATGTGTTTTGGTAGTTATGTTTAAATAATATGGGGGCAATAATGTCTTTGTTGGGGGGCAATAATAGTTTTGTTATTTTATTTTCTTTCAGGATTATGCCTGATTCCCTGCTTGCTAGGTGCATTTATTTTGGAAAAGGTTATATGATTCCTCTGAATCAATGTATGAGCTTTTCCCGCTTGTATGAAGACGTTTTCCGTACGTTCCAGTTTTTTCCAAGTGATGTTATTGAGCTTCAGTATTCAATACCGGGTTGTGAAGTATGTTTTCTTCGTTCCGATCGTGATTTCCAGATGCTGTTTTGCGGTGCTAGAATACATAAGTTAGAATGTGTAGAGTTTTCTATTTTAAAGATTGGTGGAAGTTGCAGCAACACGTGTTTAGTGGATAGTCGTTCAGAAGTTGTTGATGAGGACGATTATTTTTTTTTGGGGGGGGGGGGGGGGGGGGGGGGGCATTTAGGATCGAAGTTCACAAGTCGTATTTGTCTGATGAGTGGAGTTCCTATATTCATCATGTTGGGGAGAAGTTTCATGGTGCAGCTGAGCTCCGTGAGAAACTCAGGAAGTATGCAATTGCAGTTGGTTTCGAGTTCGTTTTTTTTTTTTTAGAAACTATTTGGACCGTATTCATGCAGTTTGTTCAAATGTTAGAACTGAAGGCTGTGATTGGCATCTTCGCACTCTTTCATCATCTGCCAATGGTTGCCTTTATATAACGGAGTTGAATAATATTCACACTTGTAAGGGTGTAGTTAGGACTCAAAAACATAAGCTTCTGGGATCCAAGGTTGTGAAGACTTGCATTGTTGCCGATGTTAGCTATGATCTTTCACTAAAGGCAAGGGAAATTATGAGTAAATTCAAGTCAGCATATGGTTTTGATATTTCCTACAAGGTTGTCTTGAAAGCGAAGCAAAGTGCTAAGGAAGCGATTTATGGTTCCGATGCAGATTCATTCAGCAAGTTATCTTGGTATAAGGAAGCCATTTTGGAGAGTAATCCGAGCTCTTTTTTTATGTTGGAATTTGACCCATCCACTAATCGTTTTCATAGGCTTTTCGTAGCTTATGGAGGTTGTATTGAAGACTTCCAATTCTGTTTGTCGGTGTTGTATGTTGATGGAACGTTTGGTAAAAGCATTTACAATTGTCAGATTCTTTCTGTAACCGGAAAGAATGGAAATTAACTTCATAGTTTATTGCCCCCCAATAATTTATTTATTGGGTACTAGTAGACTAACATTTTTGTGTTCTGGTTTGTGCAGGTTTTTACCCTCTAGCCATATGTTTTTGTGACTCTGAGACAGAAACAAATTGGACATTCTTTTTCAAGCATTTGAAGAGTTTACTTGAACCTCAAGGAAGAGTCATCGCATTTATTAGTGATCGGGGTACCGAACTATTGAGTGCTTTTGATAAGGTATTTGCAGGACATCCTCACCTGTTTTAATACAAGCATTTGGTGGCAAACCTTGCCGATAAATATAGGGGTAAAGGCAATTTTATGATGATAGAAGAGGTTAAGCAAAAGTTTTTAAGGTTGCATATTCCTCTACCGAGAACGAATACCGTTTCAATTTGCTGTTGCTTAGGCAAGAGGGTGGGGCTGAGATTATTAACCCATTTCTTGCTGAAATTCCAGTTGAACATTGGTGTCGTGCATTTTATATAGGCGGTCGATATGGAATGATGGCCACTGGGATTGCAGAATCATTTAACTCTTGGATTTCACTTGAGCGTTTGATGCCGGTATATTGTATGTTGGATCATACCAGAATTAAGCAAATGGAGCATATAGGTGAGAGGAGGGATGAGGCACAACGTTGGACGACATAACTAACTCCCAAAATGGAAGAAAGGCTGAAGGTGCAGATGGAGAAATCTCGTCGTTTCAGTGTCCATTACTCTAGCCCTGATGTTTATGAGGTTCGATCTGACTTTTCGTACGTAGTTAACATTTCTGAGCATTCATGTTCATGTGTGAAATGGCAGATCAATTGTTTTCCTTGTCCTTAAGGCCTTGCTGCAATACAAGCTGCTTCTGAAAATGTCTATGATTTTATTGATAAGTACTTTCGTGTTGATATGTTCAAGAAGAGCTACAGTTTTCCTATCCGGCCAATAACCAATGTTGATATATCTTCTTCTGAATCTGCTACTGACTTTATATTACCCCCCCCCCCCTTCGCAAAGAGGCCACCCGAGAGGCCCAGGGTGAAGCGGTTCAAGTCTATTGGAGGGGTCGAAAAGAAGCTGATTCGTTGCTGCCTTTGCGGAAAAATGGGCACTTATAACAAGAAGAGCTGCACAGAACCTCTCGTTCAGTAGTAGTGCATGATTCTGTAAAGGGTTGATAGGCTTTACATTTTTCTATTGAGGGGTAGTAATAGGTTTATTGGGGGCCAGTAATTGTTTATATTTAGGGTCAATAAACCATTATTCTTTTCATAATTACATATTTTAACTTTTTTTCTAATTTTGATTCCTTGAGGAGAAATAAAATGAAATTATTAAAAGTTCGAGTTGCAGCTATTGGTTGTAGATGGTTTATTGGGGGCTAATAGACAGATTATTGCCCCCCAGTAAATCATGATTATGAGGCAACATTAGAACAACTTGTAATTGGAAACCTAAAATATACTTTTGCAACCTAATTTAACACCCAAAAAATATACATGTGACCATCTTCCTAACTATTATTGGGTTCCAATAATTATCTTATGACCCCCAGTAAACCTGACTTTTGGTTCTATTTGGTGAACTTTGATTTCATCACGTATTGGATTCGAAGATAGTTACCTACATAAACTAACTTAAAGCCAAACCGACACCTGCTGACCAAAAGTTTGAAGATTATTGGGGGTCAATAAACCTGACTATTTTAGTGCATGATTATATTGGCAGCTTGTTGAAATGACCTGTTATAAATTGAAGGAAACAGAGGTAAATTACATCATCCAATACTGCATGTAATTTTACCATAATGCCAAAATAAGTTTAACTGCCCAAGTATTTACAATCCCTGCTTTTGAAATCCTAACGTTAACTTGCTACATAGGCTATCCCATTTTCATGTCGTCCCTGCCTTCCTTGCCTGGTTCTTCGCCATTCACTATATAAACGGTCTGCAATCAACATTGTATTGAAGTAAGTAAATTCATATTAAATTTAATTGGTTGCAATAAACAGGTAGTTCATATTTGCAGCTTTTAGATGTAGTCAAACCGTGTGGGTTGAGATACTTACGATGTTGTGTTTGCTGCGGGCACTCGAAATCTTCATAGAGTTCATAGGTTGCCTCCACAATGTTGTTCTGCAAGATCCAATTCCTGGTTTCTTTTTCCTCCTCGGTCATTTTCTCTTCAACGAGAATCAGGTTTTCTTTGTCATCTTCTCGTTTGCATTTTTCTCGCGTGACCTCTGGATCTTGGCTGTCTCCAGGGATCCTGATCTTTGTCAAGTTCACAGCATGTATGAACTTCTTAATGTGTCTCACCTGTTTTTTGCAGATATAAAGGATTAGTTTTCGAAATTCATCCTCAACAGTATGGAAACAAACATGTAAGTAGATTTTGTCACATACCACTCTTGATGCATTCAGGTGGTACTTCTCCTCATGTGTGAATTCATTGATTGGTGGCTTCAATGAATTCATGTGAGTGAAGCACCTTCTTTCATTGTCGATTAACCAGCAAACTGTAGTGTATGCTTGTGCTGTGGTGAATGGGCACTAGCACCTTTGGGAAACAAAAGATCGACCACAGTGGTTCGATCAATATTGTTTCGACACCACACTCAAATGGTCTGGTGTCCTCACCTGCTTCCTTATTCAGCTCATGATTTATCGCATAGTACTGTGTACACAACATAACCAAGTTAATACAAGTTTACTTTCAGAAAATGTACGGTTGATAAACCCTTTTGGGGGGCAATAATAAGTCTACTGCCCCCCAATAGACCATCACTAAACACTCCATTTACAATCAATAAGCTCCAATCAACATAGCAGTTTGCAGAGACATGAATAAACAATTAATAAACCATTATCAAAACATTATCCGGGGGCAATAGTGTTTCTATTGCCCACCAATAAACCACCAAACAAAAACTACATTTCAGTAGTTCACAGTCTACTAACATTAATAAACAAAAAACTCCTTCTGCTAGGTTTCGATTACTTACCGCTGCGTGTATATTGAAAAATCTCACTTTAGCTTTCAGCTTTCCGGCGTCAGACTTCAACAAGTCAATATAAACGCTGATCACCTGCAATTGTGTCATGTTACTCATCATCAGAACTATATGTGAGAAAAATTAAAGTTATTTTCCTAAAAAATAGCCATTTTACTGGGGGGCAATAATCACATTTTTGGCCCCCAGTAGATGTGTTGATTCGACCAGACTTACATCAGTTTCGACATCAGCCTCTTGGATGATCACTCTGAGGTCATGCTTGGTTATCAGGCGTAAAAGGTCACTGCTGATCCAGTATTTGGTACTACAATCAATTCTAATTGGTTTGTAAACCATATGAAATACATAAACTAAATGAAACCAGGTTATGTACTTACGTGTCTTTCACAGTAGCATTGAAGAATTCTTGAAAGTGCTTTCCGATTGCCGGGTCCAATGTCCTCCAAGTAGGCTTCTCGCAGTTGACACCCTTGATCTTGATCTTGTTTTCCATTTTTTTGGTCGGTGTCACGATCCTAGCTCTCTTAGATGGGGCTCTCTTCCTTATCTTTGCTGCTTCTGGTGTGTCGTACTCCCAATCATCTTATTTGGCTTTCTTCGCACCCCGCTTGTATGTCTTGACATTTTTCTCTATAGACATGATCTCCATGTTTTTCTTATCTTTTTGCTTGCCTGGAGCACCTTTTTCCTTCTTTTTCTTTCCAATGTCCTCATTCCCTTCATTTTCAGCAATCATGTTCACGATCATATCAAGATGGGCTTCCTCCTCTTGTTCCCCACCTTGTCGTTGGTTAGGTAGTTCCATAGACAGAGGACATGCTACTATCACCCTCTGCGTCTCATGTCCCACAGTGGTTGCATAACTTGTTTCCTCTCCCAGACTTGCTCCAAAGTTTGGAGTTTCTTCCTCAACTTCTTCTTGTGCCACTCTGGGTGTAAATGGAACTACCTTAAGCTGTCTTTGTTGTGGAGGCACCTCTCCCTTCTCCTTTTCGAGCCTAATGTATAGAGCCCTGATGAGGTTGTTCTTGTTCTTGGCTCTCTTTTCAACTTCGAGACCTTTCATCTTCTCGTCGGCTAGCTTTAGCTTTGCCCATAAATCCCTGTTCTGGGCATTGAGGTCCTCATTTGCTTTGGCAAGCCTTCCTAGCTTTTCCTCCATCTCTTTGGGGGGATTCATCTCACCAATTGCTGCCCCCATCTCACTGATGAGTTCTTTGATATTCCCCGTAAGCCTTTTGTTTTGTTCCTCTTCAGCTTGGCTTACCTGGGGAACCTGCAAATAGTGGCACAAAACCATTTAGGTTACTGGGGCCTAATAATGTCGTTATTAAGGGTAGTAAACGAATTATTTCCCCCCAGTAGACAACCAAAAAAGCTATAGTTTGAATGTTTCACTGGCCAATGTTCTTTAATAAGCACAAAAACAGGTAGAATACTCTTCAAAGCACTAATTTATGTAATAACTTCACCAGATAAAGACATTACTGTGGGGCAATAATCACATTATTGCCCCCCAGTAATTGGCAGCAGATAAGATCAGTTTGTTATACTCACCCAATTGTCAAAGCTTGGGGTGTCCTGCACCTCATCATCCAGCTCGATGTCGCCCAGTCCTATATCAGCAGTCCACGGTCCAGCTTTGATTAGATCATGTCACATTTATAAGTCAGTTCTATATAATATGCTACGTAAAGTGCATGAATATAGAGTTTTCTTATTTTGCTTACCACAGCCAGGTTCTCATTTTTGAAAAGCAGCTCCAAGTTGAAAATTTCTTTTATTGACCATCGAAGAAACCTTGGAGTTTCAATATGCTAGCCTGGGATCCAGGTCTTTGCCTTCGTCTTCTCAAGGAACTAGTAATAAATCAGAAGCAGGCATCCATTCATTGTTATAGGACTGTTTTTCCTATATTTTTGCAGCCCTTCCATCAAGAAGTCCAGAATCAACCTTGGCCAATTGTACTTATTGATGGTCCCAATGCGTTCGCCAATAGCAACCATATCCCATGTAATCTAAGCCCCGGTTCTGCTGAAGAAGAACGTGCTGAACAGGTACGTGATCATCAATACGGCTAGCTTCGATGCGTCCTTCAGTTTTGCCGGCTTCTTCAACTCAGTTATGAGCTTTGTACATCCTGCTTCTTCAAAGGGTTGCCAAAAATTGGGGAGACTTCTATTTCTTCCCTGACCACCCTCTTGTTCACATTGAACACTTCTCCTTCGGCAGGAATGTGAAACAAAGCTGTGATGTCTGCTTCCTTAATTTCCATAACAACATCACCAAACTTCCAGTTGTTGTTCTTGCTGTCGAAGTGCCTCATTATTACCTCAAAGTCTGCTTCATGCTTAATGAGCTGGTTCTCAGTTATCTTGTCTTCCCAGAATGGTTCGATCATCTCACCAAAATCCGTACCCCTCAAAATTTCCTTTATCTCTTCTGGTATTCTTTCCTTGTGTGCGTCTACCACTCTCCAGAAGGAACTGAGTGTGCACTTCTGCTGCCTCCATTCAATCTTAGCTTTTTGGACCTCCTTCTTCGGTTTTTCCTTCTTTTTTGTCCCTTTTACTGCCTTCTTCCCTTTACTCTTCGGCGGTTAAACATTTCTCCTCTTCGTTGTTTCTTATTCAACTGGATCGTCTTCTTCTTCAACTATTTTCCTTTTTGTCTGTTGTCTTGTTTTTATGATAAACCTCTTCGTTGTCTGTTCACCTTGTGATTCTGATCCGTCTTCGAGTGATTGCTCGGAATCTTGATTGACCTCTTCTTCTGCAGATGCTTCATCAATGATCTCCTCTGCCTCTTGTCTCTTCCTCTTTCTAATTTGGTCTAGTTTCTACTGAAGTGGCTGGTTAAATGTACTCTCGGTTCCCGCATCGGAACACTCTGAACTGCGGTCAGATTCTTCAGAATCACTGAATAAGGTGAATTTAGGTCTAGACATTCTGCGCACCAAAAGAAAACCAACATTATAAGATTTCTGGACCGAAAGGAATACATTATTTAGGCGCAATAATGTTTCTACTGCCCCCCAATAGACCCCAAATAAAAACCACTTTCGATGGTTCACAGAGTGTTGCACATTTTTACAGGCAAAACAACAGGTAACTTCTCAAATCCACACATTTTTGGGAGGCAATAATGTGTCTATTGCCCCCCATTAGACCAGCAATAGACACACCATTTCATTCACTCACAGGCTACTGCTATTTAATAAACCAAAAAACAAAAGAACACATTCCAAAAACTTAATTACATGGGATAAATGAACCACAGTTAAGTCATTACTGGTTGGCAATAATCTTCCTATTGCCCCCCAGTAGACCACCAGATATATCTCCTTTTACATTCAAATAGCAGATTACAGTACTGTAATAAACAGAACAGTGATCATTGACCCTCAATACAAAGTCTACTGGGGGCAATAGAGTTATGTTCTTATGGTTAGGACTTCAAAATATGGTTTCAATCAGTCTGCATTATCACTCAATGGAGTGTTTATAATCAATGAACAACTTCCCGAATAGTAATCCACACATGCAAATCAGAAACCCTAGTTTTCACAGATTTTCGCACATGCCAAGTCAATGTCACTGATTTCATAGATACGAACCAAATTAAGCCACCAACAAGTTTAAATGCAACATTTATGTAATAGATTAGGCAGAAAACATGAAAAACTGGAAAAATTAGTCAGAAATTGAATTTTTACCTCTTTCGATATTTCCAAAGCCGGAGGAACGTGAAGTGTTGCCGGACCGAGAAACTTGCTCGACGGTTTTCGGTGAGAATCGAGGTCGTTTCTTCGGGATTAGAGAGAGAGAGCAAGCGATCGAGAGAGGGAGAGAGAGAGAGAGAGAGAGAGAGAGAGAGAGAGAGAGAGAGAGAGAGAGAGAGAGAGAGAGCGAGTTATATATGGAGGGACTGAGAGTTTCAAACCGAGTTGACTTGTGAGAGAGAGAGATAGAGAGAGAAAACTGGCACGATTTCAGTCGTGTATTTAGTGGTTAGTGGCAGTTTTTTAAATCGTGGTTTTTTCGGAGCCTATATGCGTCGTGTCACCGGTGGTTTGGATAAGTGAGCATAAACAAAATTAGATGGAGTGTTGGGGAAAATGTTGGGCCATATTTGAATAAATGGTCACGCCCCAATGTCTTGGACTCTTATAAAGTCGTTGTCACGGTAGAAACACGTATAATGAACAACGGTGTAGTCGTGTAGCCTTGTCCATTACTTCGTGTTCGAGTAGTTTTAAACGAGCTGGGCCAGAACCACACAGTCTAGGTCTCGCACATAAAGCCCATATGAAGCCAAGCCTACCCTGATGGACCCCTCAAAAGAATATTCCAAATGGCCTGGTGAAAAACAATTATAAAAGTTAAAATGTGATTGGCGCCTAAAAATCCTGGTAATTAATAGAGTTAACCAAACAAGCCAAGGGTTGGGATTGGTGATTGGGAAGAAGAAATCAAAACAAGGGTGCAGATCAGCCCTCGCACGTTTCCGTACACAAACACCAAGATTTCACTCTTGAGATAAATCCACACGCTATTTTCACTTATGCTAAACAGGGGAGCGAGCACAGCGGCAAAGTACTGTACAAAGCTTGTGAGAGTGAACCAGTTCTGCTTCAAACCAAACAACTTGAAATGGCTCAAACCGTATGCTACTCTTAACTTGAGATGTTAATGTTTTTTCTGATCCTCTCTTGCTTAAAGTTTCTTCCTTTTCTTTCTCTTCTGTTTGATTAGTGTAATTTCTTGTTTAGGATTTGTTCTTTTTTGGGAGTAATGGGTTTATGTGTTCTATAATTGCTGGTTTGTTACAATTTAGGGATAAATTTCTTTGCTTTCTATGATCTTTGTTTTGGTTTGTGATGACTGATGAGGAAAGAATTTGGAATTGGGTTAGGGTTTTTGTTTTGAGGAAAGGTGGAGTCTCTCTCTGATTTTCAAACAAGTAGGAATCTCAGGTTTAGTGGTATAAGATCTCTACGTGATTGGGTCATCCTATATTTTGGTATTACCGTATTACACTGTTTATTATTATATAGAAAAAATAATTAATTTTGAAAATAAAATCTGTTTTAGTGAAGGCCTTTTTCTGATTTGTAATTACAAGATCGATTCTCATATTAACAGGTACAATAATTTTTGCTTATGCATGTGTTGTTCTTGTTTGCATTTGTGTCTTTATTATTATTCGAAATTGGGTATTGTTTTAGTCAGTGAAATCAACTAAACTGTAGAACTGAAGTACAGTTTAGTTTCCTAATACATTTGCTTATGTATTCAACTCACAGCCTAGGTCCACTAATCTGAAAACAGAGAGAGTTCAGTCACAGCCTACGGAAGAAATGTCACAAGAGAATGCACCTCCACAGAAGAAAAGCAAGGCAAGGAAGAAACGGCCAAGGTACTACACAGCAGTTAGGCGATCTTCACGCATCCGAAACACTGTGACTCCCTCTCAAAACCGGAGCCTACAGCCAGTGCAGATTACAATCAGTGAAAGCGAGAGTGAAAGCGACAAAGAAGAGGAGCCTGCTTGTTTGGAGGAGCCGGCTGTCCTTGGTGAGAAAACATTGGATGAAAAAGTGGACTATGCTGTGCAATTATTGGAAACTATGAGCTCACAGGTATAGACAACCATATAATTTGCTGTGGAGATTACAGACCTTTTGTTTTACTTTATAGCTATCCATATGTGTTATTAAATAGTTTCTTTTATGGTTGTGAAATCAGGGTAACAATAGGATTTCTGACTCTTCTGAACTCAGATACAGAAGTTTGTACTTTGAGTCCCAAAAGCAGGTTATAAACTTGTCCAATTTGTTTTTTGTCATGAACTATTTACGTCTTTTCAAATGTTACAACAATCTCTTGTATGTGCAGAACGAGGCTTTGAAAAAGGAGAACCGTGAGCTCTCTTTGAAGTTGCAAGTTGCTCTTGCCAAAATTGAAGGAGTAAGCTAATTTCCGCCACCTTAAACTTCTTATCAATTATGCTCGACATAATTATGCAACCTTTGTTGGTCATTCTAGGTTATATATATGTATATATGTATATAATACCACTAAGAAGCTAGAAAAATAAATAAATAAAACATAGTACTGTTTTGTATTAAGTCTTGGAATGCTGTCCCTTACTTTCTTCTTAAGATGTGGAGCTATGTCTGACTTTCATCTTTCTTTGATTGGTCGTAGTTTGAGAAAGGGAGTAATGCATCTGTGGAATGGATGGCAAAATTTAAAGATGTGTTGTTGGTTACAAGCTTGGCAAAAGCTTCTGAAATGGTTGCTTCTCAAGATCCTAAAGCGGCTTCTTCTTCAAAGAGAAAGAGACATCCCTAAAGGGAAAGAGAAGATAAAGAGAACTGAAGCCCTTTTGTATAGAATGAATTATGTTCACATATTGGTAAGGAGTTCGGACTATGCTTCGGTCCGCTACTAAGTTCTAATGTTTTGATGGCTTACTCTAAGCACTTTGACTTTGACTAAGTTTTAATATGATCTAGTTAGTCTTTTATCTGCCATGTTGGGTTGTTGAACTAATTTGCTCGCATTTGTAGTTATGTTATTGCATCCATGCCTAGTTGAGTTTGAATGTGCATCCTACTTGTCCACACAGGCTTCTTTATGAGTTATAAATAAATTGAATCTTGTGTGCAAATTATTGGATGTTCATTTGATATGCTGGAAGTTCAGTGATAAAAAAAAAAAAAAAAAAAAAGGCAATTGCTAATTTGATGAGCATAATAGGAGCACGAAAATTGATATTTATTGTTGAGGGGTGACTGAATTTCATAGAACAAGCCCGTGGCATCAAAATTTACATTACAAAATCAAAGAAAACAATTTGCAAAGTCAGGCTGCAGGGCCTGTATTGTCAACCTTGCTAACAATCCCCTTGATAATGCTCATCAAAAGATGAGTGTAAGCCAAAAAGATTAGTTCTTGGGGTTGTTGCATCATCTTCAGATTCTAAACTCTCTTCGTTGTTTGCTGCCTCCTCTTCTGGTATTGGTGGCGGTGGAGATGAGAAGTCTAAGCACAACCCTTGTATAACTTGTTCATATGATGAAGTAGACAGGTCTTGAGAGGTAAGCTGGTGGTACTCCACAAGTTGGTGGAGGCATTGGTTTTCTCTAACCAGATTTGCATTCTCATTTGCTAATCTTGATTTCTCAGCTAGCAGTGCCTCCAATTGAAGCCTCACCTATTCACACACATTGCACAAGACATTACTAATCTTATTGTGGAATACTATCAGAAACATAAATAGGAAAAATCGAAGAACATGAATCTTACCAAATCATCTTCCTCAGGCCTCAACCCCTTGTCAAATCCATCTCTGAGCCTCCTATTCTCCTCCTCCAGCAAAGCACACCGCTCTTGCATAAATGATAAATCCGACCTTATCAACTTGAGTTCCCTAGCAAACGAAGCCGCTTTCGTTGCCATAGAAATCGCCAGCTGCAGGGAGACACAAAACTCAAAACAATTAGCAATCAACTCAAACTCGGCATCAAACCTTGATCACAACTAAAACGAACACAGAAACAAAAGGGTAGAAACCAACATTTTTCGCTTTCTTCAGCTTCCCATCTTTTGGGCCTTGCTCATTTTCATGTTGTGAATCATCACCATCTCCTTGTTCCTCCAAGCAATGACTGTTGTCGTACTTCCTCTTCAATCCCACATGAGACTCTTCTGCCTTCTGTTGTTGTTCTTCTGAACCCTCCTCTTTGCTCTCTGAGTTGCTCAATTGGCTGTGGAATATCTCTGTCAATGTGGGTGGCTTAGCTAGGTCATTAGCTCCCTACAAACACATCAATCCAAATAGTACCCATCTGATTTTGACTTTCCCAAATTCAAATTTGTCACTTTAAAATCTTTCCCAATTCAGATCTGACACATTTTAAAGAAACACAAAATTACCTGAAGAGCATTGTCTAAAGTGTCAGACAGCTGAGACAAAGTGTGAGCAATCGAATCAAACCCTCTCATCAAAAGCATCGAGTCTTCCTTCAATCCTCTCCCATGTTTCGCTTCTCGATCACTCTAAAACACACAAAGCCAATTAAACCCAATTTGAACCAAAACCCAAATGTACATTGAACTCGTTCAAAAGGGTGGAACCACACACTCACCATATGTAGAGAAGGATCAATATTTGGTGGGTTCTGAGCCATTGGGATTCTGGAGTTGCGATCTTGGAGAATGGAATCGATTCGGGTCTGTAGAGAGCTCCAGAAGCGCTTATCGGAGGAGGGAGTGAAGAGAGGAGAAGAAGCGGAAGCAGTGAAGAAGATGGAGGAGTCCTTGTTGAGTTGAACTGGTGATGGAGTGTCGACTGAAGCTGCCATTGGAGGAGAAACAGAGAGAAAGGAGTAACGGCTAGTTTTTTGTTTGGTTTGGGTTTTGGAGGAGCCTGTGAGATTTAATAATTGTGGGGATTTATGAAGTTTTATATAGGGATATAGTTAGATGCGCCGAAAGCCCAACGTTACTAAATTTTGTTGAAGGAGTCTATTTATTCTAGTGTAATTTGATCTTCAAGACTTGAAGTGTGGATCTGATCCGCTGCTTTGCTTCGGTTTTTTCTATCCTGAATAGTAAAGTGGGTTGGCTTTTGAGGTCCGTGGTGGGACCCTTGAGTGGAAGATCATTGGCTATGGTGAGTCCGGGTCAAAATGTGAAATGGACTGTAGCGTTTTACTGCGGTGAGAAAGTCTCGGTTTAATCTTCGGAGTTGGTGAAAAGTTTCTTTGTCGTGTACCGTAAGTATGTAACTATTTGATTCAGTGACATTAGTTGATTTTCTGTAAAAGAGAGATCATATTCGAGTCAAGGATTATATGTAGTATCTTAAATGGTTAACGGAAACAATTTTTCACCACTAGTAACCTCAAATTTTAAAATTTTTAGAAATCAGAATTAAGAGTCTACGTAGGTCTTAAGAGAGAAAAAATCTCATAATTTGCCTGAGCCTCTTAAAGTGACGTTTAGACATTATGGGTGTTTGATAAATATTTAAGGTAAAATTACACGTAAATTTTTGAGATTCGAGTACTCAAAATTAGATCAAGATATTAATTTGAAGAGTTTGGCTATTGACTCTTCAAACTCTTAAGTCTTGAGTGGCTTTTGTCACATCTAAATGTAAAATGTTTAAGATATTGATCTTTTATATTAAGATATTGTTCAGTCACTTCAATGTAAAACAGGATGATTCAAAATATTTCTCCTTTTTTTTCTAATATCCAAAATGAATAAAAAGGACAAAAGAATTGAATAAATCAAAACTGTTGTCTAGCCACAATTCCACAAAAGAAAATACAGGTATTGCCGTATTGCTTATTGGGGATTTTCTATATGTTTATCTAGTACAAGAAACTGTTGGTTCTCATTCTCACACAATCAGTTGTAACAGACTCACAGTCCAATGGCCACTCTTGCTTCATCATCATCATCCTCTGTGCTCTTCTCCTCTCCACACTCCAACCTCACTCCACCTTCTCTCTCTCCTTCACGCCTCTCTCTCTCCTCTTCCTCTCACCTCTCCACCACTCTCTCCTCTTCTCTCTCAATCTCCCATTCATTTGTCACAACTTCAAGGCGCTTCAGCCCTTGTTCCTTCAGTGTCAAGGCTATTGCTGCAGACAAGAAGAAGGTTCTGATCGTCAACACCAACAGTGGTGGCCATGCAGTCATTGGATTCTACTTTGCAAAAGAGCTTCTGGGCTCTGGCCATGAGGTCACCATTATGACTGTTGGTGAAGAAAGCTCAGACAAGATGAAGAAGACCCCATTCACCAGATTCTCGGTTAGTATTCACACATTCTTGTTCTCTACCTAAATCTTGAATATGGGCTTTACTAACATAGAATTGGGACTTTGTTTGGGGTTCGTTTACCATACATTAATGTATCGATACATCAATACAATGGTAGATCGTCTCAGTAGACTAGTTTGGTTTGATCTCAAGCTAGTTAACGACTGTAGGGAGCTGGTGTACCTTTTATGTACCAATACATTAATGTACCGTACAGTTTTCCCTTTGTCGTGTGACATTGGACATTTGTTCTTTTTGCTCTGAAGGAAATTGTAAGTGCTGGAGGGAAGACAGTGTGGGGAGAACCAGCAGAAATAGCTAAGGTTTTGGAAGGATCAGCATTTGATGTTGTGTTGGATAACAATGGCAAGAATTTGGACGCAGTGAAGTATGGTATTGCTTCAATTTCTGTGGTTTTTGGTATGGTATGCATATGTTAATAAGTCTATGACACAGGCCTGTGGCTGATTGGGCAAAGAGTTCTGGAGCGAAACAATTCCTGTTTATCAGCAGTGCTGGGATTTATAAGCCGACTGAGGAGCCTCCTCATGTCGAAGGGGTATGCTTCTCTTGCATATAAATAAGAGTTTGTTGTTGCTTTAGTGAACTAAAAGTTTCGCCATTGCAGGATGTTGTTAAAGCTGATGCTGGTCATGTTGCAGTAGAGAAGTACATTGCAGAAGTCTTTGGTAGTTGGGCAAGTTTTCGTCCACAATACATGATTGGATCCGGTAACAACAAAGATTGCGAGGAGTGGTTCTTCGATCGTAAGTAGAAAATCTCAAGCAATTTGTAATGTCAAGTAGAATTTAAGTCAAGCATAAACTGACCTACACCGGTTTCTCTATACAGGAATTGTGAGGGACAGACCAGTTCCAATCCCTGGCTCTGGAATGCAACTCACAGTCATCTCCCATGTTAGGGACTTGTCATCTATGCTCACTCTAGCCGTTGAGAAGCCAGATGCTGCATCTGGTAACATTTTCAACTGTGTAAGCGACCGTGCTGTGACTCTCGATGGATTGGCAAAACTCTGTGCTCAAGCTGCAGGACGCCCGGTGAACATAGTGCATTATGATCCAAAAGCCGCCGGAGTTGATGCAAAGAAAGCTTTTCCGTTCCGTAACATGGTAATAACACTTCTAGTGAGAAGTTTTCGACATGACATGAACTTCAGTTTGACATCAGAATTCATCTGTGACGACTACTCTGATAACATTTTGTGCTTAGCTATAAGAGGGCATCTATGACTCGTTGAGTCATTGTCCAGTCAGTACCTTGTACATTGACATTGCTAATGAGATAATTTTGTCTACTTTGCAGCACTTCTATGCAGAACCAAGAGCTGCAAAGGATATCTTGGGATGGAAAAGTACCACAAACCTCACTGAAGACTTGAAAGAGCGATTTGAGGAGTACTTGAAGATTGGGAGAGACAAGAAAGCCATCAAATTTGATTTGGATGATAAGATACTGGAGTCCCTTAAAGTTCCAGCAGCTGTGTGATTAATCACCATCATTCCCTGATGGCTATGTAAAATGCAATTTTGTGTCTTGTATCCCTGTGCACTAAAGTAAGAGATTGATCACCGTCCAGTCAGACGCAACTAACTGAACATTTCATCTTCTAAATAAATAAAGTGCAAAGCTTGACAGAGAAAGAAAAAAGATAATTAACAGAAATGCAACAAATTCAACTCAGCAAACCCACTTTTGCATCCATAACCAAAAAACTGGTTCCAGCAACGAAGGTAACAGGAAAATGAGAGCATATGACTAGCTAGACTCTTGAACCTGAATGTTCCAAAGACTGAGCCAAATTACAACAATAGATCTAAGACACTATGACTAAAATGAGCTGATATAGCTCATTATAACAAGTTTTGAATCAATTAACAGAAGGCAACAAACTGCATGACTCAGTGATTCTATTCCTCTCGCTTTAGTTCAAGGACCTTGAGCGTCAATTCCAATTCATCCTCGTTGTCAGCACCTTCATCTTCATCCTCCTCATCAAGATCTTCTCCTTCGGGGTCATTCTCATCCAAAGGCCCAAGCAGATGTGGGGAATTCTTAAACATATCCACCACCTCATCAATCCCTTCATCAGATATGAAGTTACCATTTATGTTCAGTGACTTAAACCCAGATTTGTTCACAACAGCCTGAGCCAAAAGTCTCGCCCCAACCCTTCTAATTGAATTAGAGCTCAAATCAACCTCAATTAACTGACCATGACCCTCTTCCAATGCTTTGCTGATCATAATTGCACCTTCATCCTTCAGTTCATTCTCTGACAATATTAACCTAGTAAGGAATTGTTTTGCTGCTATACAGGAAGCCAAAGCAGCAGTTGATTTTGGTGTAATATCATTTCCGGCCAATTCCAGAACTTCAAGCAAAGGTGCAGAATCCTTGAGAGCATTGGCAAGGGCTTCTGTTCCTTCATCTTCCAAGTTAAGATAACTGAGGTAAATTTCAGTAAGTTCTGTAAAAGCCGATACGACTTTACTCAAAGCAATCCCAGATTCTACACCGAACATGTTGTCACGCAAATCAAGCTTCTTCAAATGTGTGCAAGTCCCGAGTGCTTCAGCTAAAGCTACACCGCCTTCAGAGCCCACCCTTGTAGATGAACAACGGAAATCCTCCAAGACAGGTGAACGCTTCACCATATCAGAGATGGCAATTGCCCCTTCATCTCCTGTCATATTATTGTGAAAATGAAGGACTCTAAGCTTCCCAGTGGATGGAATGAACTTAGAAACTGCTCTTGCAGCTTCTTCTGAAATACCATCATTCATCAAATAAAGTTCCTCCAAATTATTTTGTGATCTCAGGAGTGACTCAAATGCATTTACACCTTTCTCGCCCATGGCATTGTCTGAAAGGTTCAGATACCTCAATTCACATCCTTCCAGGGCTGAAGAAAACAGATTCATGACTTCAATAGCTTCTGTCTCTGACCTTCCTGCAATAAAATCTGACAGATCCACTTCTTTCAATTGATGTTTGATGGATGATAAGATTGGCACAGCAACACGGGCTGCATCCAACCCAAAGCTTCTATTGCTCAAGCATATCTTAGTATAGGAGTTTCCAAGCTCCTTTAGTGGTTTGAAAAGCTCCTCAGCCTCCTCTGCATCAATAAAAGATCTGCGACCACCAGAGATATCAAACACACTTTCAAGGGCAGAAAACAATTTCTCATCATCTTCCTTTGCTTTGGGCCCTCTTTTCAGAACTTCCAGCATAAGCTTACTTGATTCTCTGGCATATACCTGCACTGCAGAACTTCCATCACCATATGGTTCCTTCTCAAATTGTTGCTCTGCAGCTGCAAAGGCAAAGGCTTCTATTTTCCTGGCATCCTCCTCGGCCTCTTCTTTACTAAGCAGACCATACTTTCTAGAGAAAATGGATGGAGTTATGAAATTCTTGGTCATTCTTTCTACAAGCAATATTCTGGTACTCTGAGTAGCAGGCCATAATTTGATCGACATTGGGCGGTGCTGGAAAGTTTGTGTTGTGGAATCCATGTCAAAATGATCTGTAACCAAGAGTATAGTTACATCATAAACTAAGGCGATCACAATGCAGGCATATATTTTAAAGTTGGCCAGAAAGCAAATTTGAGACCCATGGAGACTTCAGCTACCAAAAGGACAGGTCCAAAATGCATTACATTCACAGAAAATCACATACTTTGTAGTTTAAGCTATTATTTTTATTTGAGGAAAAAAAAAATTACATCTTAGACCTAGTTGATACTGACCATTCAAAAAATTTCCAAACCAAACAAGGGAAGGTGATCTGACCATGGTTGTATTGCAGAAACGGGCAAAACTCAAAACCCAACAGTTCATTTACAGACATCCAGAACTTTCTCCGACATAAACTCTCAAAAACATAAATTTCACTTCTTATTGAAACAGACTGGTTGAGACTCTTAATTCATATGGAGAAGATTTCAAGAATGTGACAAAAGTTGATAAAGGAGCCAATTCAAGACCCATGGAGACCTCAGTAACAATAAACACGAAAGAATGCATGACTACACTTACAGCAAATCAGGCACTTCAAACTATTGCTTCAATCTTGTACGGAACTAAAAAAATCTCAAAACCTAATCGATACTGGCCATTCAAGATATTTCCAAAACACAAAAAAAAAAGAAGAGAAAAGCGGATAAGCCATGATTTTTTCTCTAAAATGTATTGTCCGGATGAAGAAAACTTCAGAACTAGAACACCCAACAGATCCTTTACAGACACTGAACTTAATCTCACTGAAATGGACTGGTTGACATTCTTAATTCCTATCAAAATATTTAAAAAAAAAAAAAAACCTAGTCCAATGAATTGCTATGCTCCACGAGTCGAAAATCCACAAACAAAAAGCAACAACTTAACAAAAATCATACCACATACACCAATATCAACAATATATCTTGCGAACCAAATACACCATAAATCCATAATAATACCGGAAAGAATCATCATTTTGCTCAATCAACACTGACAAGCATAAAATTAGAATCAACGTATTACACAATTCATGACAATTTACAAATCTAAGGTGACAATTTCCGTAACAACAATTTAAAGATCCATCCATCTGATACAATAAAGAGACCCAAAGCTTGCAATAGATAGAACGAACCAGATCCAAACGAGCGAAATTATAAGAAGAATAGAGTACCTGAAGAAATTGGAACCCTTGCGGAGAGGACGAGAGTAAACCCTAGAAATTGAGATAGAAAAATCGAAAGAGGGATTGGAGGGAAATCATTGAAACCCCCAAATCTTGCAACTTTAAAAAGACTGAGGAGCCAACGCGTGGGATTTACGATTTGCGGCACTATCTTTTTCGGAAATGACGGAAAACACCCTGAGCACTGTTGCTGGTGTGTGTGTCAGTGTGTTGGGCTTTGGATGGAGGAATTGTGTTTGGACTTGGTTTAAGCCTTCGATTGGGCCCTAAAGAGAAATGAGTTCATTGGTTTTTGAGCTTGTCACTAATCTCATCCACTTTGAGATTTGGCAACCTCTTCCCTTGATTTCTGATAAGAGGCACTTGGCACTCCTGGTTTGAAAGGCCCCAACTGAAGTTGAAGAATGAAACTAGAAACTCCAACACATTTGTATGAGGAAAATAAATTTGGAGCATGGAACAGAAGTAAGTAGCTGAAAGAGACGTTGAAAATACAAAAGGGTGAGTTAAAATGTACAAGCATGTGTATCATAAGCGTAACGGGTACTCTAAGACAGTAAATATATATTGTACTATACTCATAACGCCTTAACTTTGTATGCATGATAGTAAATTTACACCTCTTTACAAAAGAAATGTGCAAAACCCGGCTCCTCCTATCGTTATAATCTTATATGGAGTTAGCCAAACTTGTTCGCTTGATTCTTAATTCTCTGAAGACTTTTTTTTTTTTTGTTACAAAAAGTTTAGGTGAGAGCTTGGTTAAGCTACACCACCATCGCCAGGGCAATCCTGTAATCTCAACCCTGAAGGATTTACGGTGGACACGTACCTGTCACACCAACCCCCAGGTATGGATTTCCACAGGAGACTTATAGATCGCGAGCGCAACAAGGCCTGCTGGCAGCGGGAATCAAACTTGTGCGGGTGGTACACCTCAAATCCGCCCATACCAACTGAGCCAAACCTCGTTGGCAATTCTCTGAAGATTTTGAACCCAATGTTAACCTTTTATACCACTTTTTTTTAACCAAAAAAAAAAAAAATTATTACAAGTAAAAGAAAACACAATTTGCTCATCTAATCCTTTACTTCAAAGGCAATACTCCATCCATAACATATCATTTTCACCAACCCCACATCTCTTACTTTTTACTCAGGAACATTGCAATCTCTTTCATTAACAACATTGTTCATATTGATAGCCAACAAGGTCACACGTGTTGATATTTGCACAACCGTAGAGAAATAAGAATCATCATAACGCAAGAGCATCATTAGAGAAACAATGAACAATCAATAACATAATAGTAAATGTATCATCATATATACTGTCAACTAAAATAAGGTAAACTTCTTCTATATTTTCATTTTTTTTTTTTTTGATGACATCTTCTATATTTTCATTCAAATTGACCAAAGGAAACGCAAAACGAAGTTGATATAAACAGATAGAAAGATCCAGATAGGATTGCTTGGTCACTTATTTTGCACCGACACTCATATATTAAAATGTGCAACATTATCTAGGACTAGTAGTAAGGGGAATGACATTCCAATACTGTCGCTCGCAACAGACAACTCTCCCCAGCTGTACCCAAAAATCTGGTGTTGTCTCAACTATGACTCATTTTTTATATATATGAGCATCAATTTAGGAACATAATTAAACTTGAAGGTTACTTGTCCCCTCACCCCTCTACCAACCAGAAACGTCAAATATCAGCTTAGCTACTCTTCACCTTATACATTTACTTTGTTACTTGGATATGGGTAAAAACTCATGTTGTAACGAATAGTTAGTCTAATGGCATATACTTTATCATCGTTGTAAAAGATCATGAGTCCGTAATCGCGTAATAGTTGTTTTGTGCAGTGAAAGAAGGGAGGAAAACCAGTCAGACCACACCTTGAATAATAATGCATGGTAAAGCAGTTGGACTTTGATATAAGAACGGAGGATTAATCAAGATCCACCCCTTAATAATGCGCTGGTTTACTGATATTTTGTCCATCTAATCTGCTGCCCAATCATTATCTTCACAAGTGACCCACTCAGACGGTGTCCTATCTGTTGGTATTATTTATTAAAAGGAACATAAATAATTGATTGGATATATTATTGCTCTCTATAATATATTATTGAAATAATAATTACTTTTAAATAATGATTTTTTTTAATTAAGTTAACTTCATGTAGTCAGTATTCAAATAGAGGGTTCATGACAGTATCCCAATAAAGTTAAACTAATTTTTCACTACAGGCGCATAAACCTGAAGGTCCTTCAAACTTGCTGGCTATAAACTGGTGCGAGTTGGGATTAAAACACTAGACACTGAGGTGTCATATTAGGCCACTCGGCCAACCTTACCACAACCATGTGATTCAATTAGCATTGGTTTATAGATTGTTTGTTTGTAAATAAGAAAATATATATACATAATTACATGTATTTGTTTGTTTGTTCACAAGAAAATAGAATAAAACCAAGTAATTTTAACTTATATGTATTAACCATAAGACCTGATTGTCATATTTTTCAATGACTGTGATGAAAACATAACAAAATAGTAGAAGCTAGAAAGTATTACATATTAACAAAGTCTTGCGTTTCACTCTAATTTATCAAACAAAGATTGATCCTAACACAGATACATTTATGTATATGTAACCAGGGTGAAAAAAATGTTTTCTTCTCTGACTCTCTCACTAGAGGTTTCTCGCTCACGGCTAAGCAAACCTAGTGGCGACTTTATACCTACGATCGGACAGGCTGGGCTTGCCCTCGTCTCTGGTTGTCTTTTGAGTGGCGGTGGATTATTTCCCCGCGGTTCCTTTTCCTTTGCTGCAGATTTTCTTAGGATGAAGAATGATTTTGGTGGTGGATCTTTTGTTTGTGAATTTGTTGATGCCGCTAGTGGTGTTGATGGTGGCTCTGGGATTGATCTGCCATTCTATGGTGGTGACGGTGACAAACTTGTTGCAGACGCCAATAGGTTGATCTCCGGATTGGCTATCGACAGGTGTGTTGATGGACTCGGCATACTTTGAGCCAGTATCGAAGCTGTATGGTGGCTGCGGTCGTCTCCTCGTGATGGCCTAGGTAATCCGACCATTGCTGCTTTTGACGACATAGGCTGGGACTTGGATCGTCGTGCTGGTATTGACGATGGATACATGGCCAGTGGCGGTGACTCTGCAGGGGTCGTTATGCTTGCTAGGATTCTCCTAAGTTGGGGATGCTGGGCCCCATATTAGGGTTTGGGCCTCTGGGTGTGGCTTTGGGCCTTGTTAGGCCTTAGTTTTTATTTTTATTTTTAGTTTTGGGCCTGTCTTCTTTTTGACAAAAGGAGACTAGGTCATTTTTCCGTTTCTAAATGGGGAATATCGACAAAAACAAGCTGCTTCTTGTTTAATTTTAGGATTAAATACTGTTTACTCCCTATACTTATAGGGTTTCATCGTTTTAGTCTCTGACATTCAAATTTCACCTAAAAAGTCTCTGAACTCTCAATTTCCTCCCAATTGGTTCATGTCGTCAAAATTTTCTGTTAAAGTTGTCAAAAATGTTTATTATGGCCTTATTTATTTATTTTTAAATTTATTTTTTCTTTCACTTTTTTTTTTCATTTTACTTCTTGAAAGTCGGTGGATTGGAACCATCTTGATGAGGAGATGAATATAAGGATGCGAGAGAGCCGGAAGAAGAAGAAGTAAAAAGAAAAAAAAAAGAGAAAAAAAAAGAAGAAGAGGAAGATACATTTTTTTTAAGTAACTGATGGTATAATAGACTTTTTAGGAAAAGATAACGGAGTTTTTTACATATACTTGACGGCAGAGACTAATTGGGAGGAAATTAGGAGTTCAAAAACTTTTTAGGTGAAATTCGAAGATCAAGGACTGAAACGATGAAACCCTATAAGTACAGGGAGTAAGCAATATTTAACTCTTAATTTTATTTGTTCTTGGGGTAGCTATGTTTAGTTGCTTTTTGCGCTTAACCCAAAAAGATGGGTGTGTTAGGAGTGTGTTGAGTAATATGCTTGTGTGAGAGGTGTGCTAATATAGTATGCTTTATGTAATGACTTTTTCTGACAGCCCTAACGAGTAAATCATTATTGTATTGTTTACTGAATTGCATAATAGATGACATTTTCTAACTAAAAAAAAAAAATGATCCTAACAAAAACACTTTGTTACGCGGAAGAAACTCATACCAGAAGACTATCAACAAACAAACAACCACAAAATCTCTACCGTTACAAGTAAAGGCAACATCAGGGACTGTGGTCTCATTTTGGGCTAACCCATAGAAAATCAAGCATTCGTTTGCATTGACATCGATAAAGATATGGATATATCACAATCCTTGCACGTTTGAGAAGCTCAAATCCAGTTTTATTAATCTTGATCCGACAGAACGGCTAATGGTGAATCCAAAATAATTTTACCTTAACAAACTATGAAGAAGAATATAAACGCATAATATCCGTATTCATACATGGAATCTAATACGCGGATTCAATATTATTGCGGAGCCCTTCCTTCCATTGCGGTGAAAGAAAATAAAAAAGGGGTCTCCGGAGGTCCCACTCAAGCCCCCGAGATGGCAAAGAATAAGAAGGTGTTTGCCCACCATTAAAAATGGCTTGGAGCACACAACCGACACCTTCTTTTATTCTCATCTCAAGCTGAGAGAGAGAGAAAGAGTGACTACATACATCTGCAACTGCGGCATTGCTAATAAAGAAAACAGATCTCCCATGTGAAGACAGAGTGAAGAAAGAGCAAGAAAGCAAAGCGGCTTTCTTTGATTCTCTTAAACCATGAGATAGCATTGTGTGTGTTCATTGCATCTGCTTTGTTCTGCTCCCAGCTCATTTTCATGTAGACCAAGCAACAAGCACAGAAAACAGAGATATAGCTCAATCTCTCTGTAAGTTGTCTTATACTCTTCTTGACGATTTTGTATTTTGTGTAGTTGCTCTAGTTTTTGCTATGGCATTGAATCCCTTTGTTAATTTTTGGGTGTAAAGTTTGGATCTTGCATATTCTGGGTTGGGATTTGATGAAAAAGCTTGATCCTTTTTGGATTTCTTGCTGGAATATGTTGTGGGTTAGTCTTGGTTTGTTTTATTTCTTTGATTTTCTGTTCTGGGTATGTCTAACTCTATTGGTTATTTCACTACCCAGTATTTGTTTCTTGATTACTTGATTTATATTAGTTCAGTATATTTAATGCAGCGATTCTACCCAAGAAGGCAAGAATTGTTTTTGCTATTAGTGATTGAGATTGTGTGCCAAAATGAACTGGAGTCCAAATTAGGAACTTTTGTCATACCTGGAATAGTAGAACTTCAATTATGCATCCAGACCAAAAAAACAAAAGAACATCAATTATGCGTCAGACTACAAGAATCAGACGCATGCCAGCTCACTGATTAATCTAATTTTGTCTTTCATTTTAATTGCAGCTTAAATATTATGGGTTCTTTGGGACTTGACAATGAGAATGTAGGAACAGACGTTTACTTCTCTTTGGGGCTTAAACAATCAGGCAAAGGAGCTATGAAGATTCCTCCCCGGGTTCTGTCACCGCTCTCTTCACTTCTAGAGAGATCTGTTCAGAGTAATGAGATGCATATGGAGGCAACAGAAATCAAGGAAGTAACAATATTTCATGGTTTAAGAGCACCCCCTTTGAGCATTCGACAATACATTGATCGCGTTTTTAAGTATTCTGGCTGTAGCCCTTCATGCTTTGTTGTTGCCAAGATCTATGTGGATAGATATCTTCAGTCAACACAAGTGCATTTGACCTCTTTCAATGTTCACCGGCTTCTGATAACAAGTGTGATGCTAGCAGCAAAATTTATTGATGATGCGTAAGTACTAATCTGATGTTTGGATATATTTGATCTGATTATGTAGGCTTGAGTTTTCGGTCTTGCTTGCTATTTATAATAGAACCATTCTAGGACACAAAGTTGAACTGTCTCAGGCCTTGATCAATGAAAACTTGTGCTTAATTGGCGTTCCCTATGACATATCCAAAGTTTCAAGAACCAGAAATTGTAGTTTGATTTAATGTACTGTGATTAGACCATCTCTTTTGAATGCAACAAGCTTCTGACATTGAACATTGAACATTGTTTGCAGATTCTTTAACAATGCATACTATGCCAAAGTGGGAGGAGTCAGCACAGCAGAGTTGAATAGGTTGGAGATGAAGTTTTTGTTTACTATAGATTTCAGACTTCAAGTTAGTATAGACACATTCAAGAAATACTGTTCTCAGCTAGAAAAGGAAGATGCAGTACACCAGATTGAACGCTCAATCCAAGCTTGCGGTGTCAAGGAGGATGAGATTGTCATATCCTCCTCTCAACGCATGATTAAGTGATTTTTCTGAATTGCAATTAGTTAGAAAGCAATTTGATTGTTTAGCGTGTGTGCCACGAAAATCACTTCAAAGAACCATTCTTTAGGGGTATCATTTCATTTGTACAGAGTAAAGTCTCTCTCTTTTACTTTTTTCAAGGCTTGTAAGAACAGATTGTTCAACTTTTTGGTAAAGGAAGTGTGAGCAGTGAGTCGTCCATTGTTCTTGGTGGGAGGTACTGGTCATTGTTAGTTTGCAAACCCTCATCTTACTAGTTAGTGTACATGAAAAACTGATTTTACAAGAATCACTACTTACCCACTACAATCAAAACTTGTATCTTTAATCTACAGAGCTTGATATTGTGAGAATCCTAGTGTTGAATACAGAACTTGGATGTTATTTTACAGACCACCATTACCCGATATGACTCATCTCCCGTTTTCACTATAAAAGATTTGTCGGTTTGCGTCCTCAATGAACATTATTAAGCTATACTAAGCTCAAGTTCCTCCAGGATATTGGCTATCAAAGATTTCATAGCTCCTGCTAAAGTATCAAGTTCATGGAGGATTCTTAATCCATGTACGTATCTCAATATTGGCATTCAGAATCTTTGGATATTCAAAGAGTGACGACCGATGAAAGCTTGACCACTCTGTCCTGGTCTACCACCAAGTCTCAATAATATCATCTGGGAGGCCTCTCCAGCGCAATCCAACCAAACCTCCCTTTTCGAAAATCCGTCAGAACACGAAATGCGGCTTGATGTGTGTCTCCATTGAACAAGTGAACTGCAAGCTTCTGAACAAATCTGCAATTTAGAAAATTAGCAGTGATTAGAACGATTTAAAAGAACTGATCTGCATGCTTCAACAATATTCAAGGAGCCAAGATAGGGTGATTCATACGTTTTACCACAGTAACCATCCGCATCCATCTTGTAGCGTTTGTTAAGAGTCTTTATACCTGGAGCCAAAGCGATAGTCAGATAGAGATTAAATGTTGACAACACTAAACATTAGTTCATCTCTCTCCAACGAGCTGAGATACATACCCACTGACGGAAGCCTTGCTAACATCTGGACAAGAATTGCTGCAATATCCACAACACCATAGGATCTCTCTCCAATATCATCACAAATAGCAAGCTTTATTGCTGCTGTTTGATTGCTAATCCGCATTGGGAGTATACCAGGAGAATCTAGCAATTCAAGGTCTTTCCCGAAATGAACCCACCTTCGACAATACAACAAAGACACATATAAGGATTAAAATCAGAACCAAATTTCACCAACTTCACAAGTTGACATTTAATGTGGCAAATTGCATCTTATATGGATAACTGGGTAATCAAAGCAGAAACTTATACTTCAGTTCTCTTGTAACTCCAGGTCTTGGAGCTGCTGGACACATTCGTCTCGTCAGCAAACGGTTAATCAAAGACGATTTGCCAACATTTGGATATCCAACAATCCCAGCTCGTACCTGTTTGCAGAAAGGAGTTGTTATCAAACATTAGAATAGTCAATTGGTTGATGTAAGTAAATTTTGTGGATTGCAGGACCATTACATCTCCCTAACTGTATTTATATATTTATATGCAAGTAGCATAACTCTAGAGAATTCTCTGTCTCCTAAAGTTTCCTAAACAACTCTACGAAAGTCCAGAAAAATTCATGAAGTTCAATTACATCTTAGACAAAATATACCAAACAACTTGACATGTCATGTTATCATATTGTTGATTAAGACCATTACTTGATAGAATCACATCTGAATATGTAGTCTAAAAAGAATGTGCAAGGAACTCACCGCACGAGGAAGAAGTCCTTTGGCTCTGCGTCTGACGTTTACATCTGCTGCTAATGCTTTAGCTAACCGCCCTAGCTTCATAGCGCCCTGCACTTGCCAGGTTAAGGTAATCATATTCTGCTCTGACTATTATAAGTGATGGAAAGCTGAAAGAGTATCTCTTATGGTACCATTCCAAGTTTGCCATTCGAAAAGACAACTTTCGTCCCTTGCCTTGCAAAATAGGTCGCCCAGGCATTCCGGTCTGCCGTAGAAATCATGTCTTCTCTATTCAACACCAAAACTCTTCTCCTATTACCAAGCCATAAATCCATCTGTCCATTAAAACCCCAAAAGAGAAGTCAACACAAACAACCTGTACTCTCAATTCCTAATCCTGAAAGTGGTTTTCAATAGGACAACTAGACACATTAACAAAACTGCAACACTTCTGAAGCAAATGACGTGACACATATTAGACCAATAATAAAAAAGCTCTAACCTGTGGATGACTAGTGGACAATGGAATTCTCGCATCTCGAACCTCAATCACTACATCCATCAACTTGAGTTGTGTTTTCAGTTCTTTCTCAGTTTTGGCAATATGACCAGGATACCACTGCCCAATTAAGCATGTACTAAATAAGCACATTGGTATTACATTGAAAGCTATATAACTTCCCCCAATTCTTAAAATTTAATTTATGGATACCTGAACAGGACGCAGTGCCTTGGTCCAGTGATAGAGATCAGTATCCAGGTCATACCAATCATCTTCAAAACCATCAGAATTGGCATTTCCGTTTTCATTCCAAGTCGGATTTCTCCCACCAACAATCTACAAAAAACTGAAGTCTTTACACATATAAATTCAAAACAAAGAAAACCCAGAACAAATTTCACCACAAATGTTACAAAGAGCCCATAAAGCAAAACCCTTTTGGGAATTCATTGAAATTTTAGAGGGAGGTGATTGTTACCTGAATAGTGGGAGCTGGGGAAGAGAGAGAAGAAGTAGCAGAGAGAGCTGAAGAAGATGAAGATGGTGGCTTTGATTTGCTTCCAAGGGAATGAAGAAGGTTTAAGTGAGTTGGGGTTGTAGAAGAAGAACTGGGTAGCCACAGACTTGCCACCTGAACAGCCATGGCCATTAGAATTCAGCTCTTTGCTGTCGGATAATAAATCACTTGAGACTTAAAAGGAAAACTGAGTAAACGACATGTCTCTCGCTAAAGCTTTTATCTTTTTACGGTTTGGGGTTTATCAGTAAAAAGTAAAAAGTAAAAAGTATTAAAGCCTCGTTTTAGGGCAAGTTCACCCGTTGGGTTACCATATCACACACTATTCACTGCTTTTTAGTGTTATTTTCACCCTCTGGGTCACAAGTACAGTGTATTTAGTACCCTGGGTCACCATGGTGACCTGCACAGTGTATTTCATGTCCTGGGTCACAAACACAGTGTATTTCGTGACCCAGAGAATGAAAATATACACTAAAAAGCAGTGAATAGTAGGTGACCCGGTGACCTAACGGGTGAACTTGCTCTTTAGGGTTTATCCGACAGCTTTTGAATAGCGTTCTCTCTCTCTCTCTCTCTCTCTCTCTCTCTCTCTCTCTCTCTCTCTCTCTCTCTCTCTCTCTCTCTCTGCAAAAACAGGAACCAGATCATTGCTTAGAGAGGTAAGCCATGATTCATGGAGTTTGTATCACTCAAATGCTTCAAGGTTGGTATCTGTTTGATAATGAATTCTTTTAGTGGGTTTCTTAGTGTTAATAATACCCAAAAGTTGACGTCTTGTTCTAAATTTGTGCTTGTATCTTTGCTCAGCATTTGAATTGGGTTTGTTAGTTTGTAACGGATTTGATTTAGAATGCTATTTATGTTCATTTTGTGCTTCCGGAGGTGACTTACAACTCGATTTATGTGTGCAAGTAGGAAGGTGCAAATAGTCGTTCGTGCTATTTGTAATGCAGTGCACTGATGCTGCTATGTTCTTACAATTTTTCTCCGTGTCCAAGTGAACTTTGTATTACACCTTAAGCTTTTGATATATTTTTTTGTTTGAAGATATATGTTACTTGCGACTGATTCTTTATGTTATTTACTATGGTTAAAATTTTTGAATACGGCAAGTATCCATACATATATAACCGGCATATGACTGAAGTTCACTGCTTGAATGCTCCATTAAATAGATTGTGTTGTTTAGATTGACTACTGGCTCATAATCCTGTCAGCATTCTAAAGGATTTGCCCAACCATCAGTAAAAGAGTTCCTATTCTCTAGTACAATAGTACTTCACATTCTGATGGGTTAACATAAGACATGTAAAATAGTTTCTAAAGCTCTCAAAACAGATTGGTGCTGGTCTGGGACGACTGCTGCATCTAAAGATTTCTGCATCCTTTCTTTTCTGAAATCACAATCTCTGGTTTCCTGGTCTTTTCTCAAAGAGATCGGATGCTTACTCTACTGTGTAAACATACATGCTATGTAATCACAATGCATCAAAGGGTCAGATGATAGGCAATATCCGGACTACAAGGGCTACATGAGACATCAAGTCGTTAAAGGTTACCAAATAGAGGACTTCTCTGAGCATAACGCTAAAATTTGGACAAATGGCACTAAAGGGTAAATAATATTGCATTACCCAAACAATTACATAGAGTTAAACTGAAAAATCCTGAACACTAAGACTAAACAGAAATAGTACTTCTGTTCGCAAAAATATAACCTACAACTTTCTATACATTTTCTAATACATCTTTATAGTCAAAATCAACAATCTGCAACTTGAACTATGCAAGTTTATCCTGCAACGAGCCACCCTGGTTAGGCTTTGTAAGTGCTTTAGTGAAAAATCTGTGGATCTCCGGTATGATTTGTTTCATTAGTGGATGAAACCTAAGTAGTTTTGTCACAAGAGTTCATATTAGTGCGACGCTGGCACAGATTTAAACACAGAAAGCAAAAAAGAAAAACTGCTCAGCAGCTGAGAAATGAGATCTGCTACATACCACGGTTTCTTGCTCAACTTATCAAACTGCTCTAGTACAAACAGAATGCATGCTTGCATCAACGACATGGCATTATAGGCCTCTGATAACTCAAACATGAGAGACACATTTTCCACACAGATATCCTTCAAGAAAGAAAGATAACAACTGATTAGAGACTAATTCATAACCAAGCAGAAGAGTAATCACAACTAATTCAAAATAGCTAGCCCACCTGAGCAATGGCATGTTCACATTGACGCTTAAGACCTTCCAAAAGATACTGATCAGCAGCTTTGAGTAGATCGTGAGCAATATCCAAATCAACTTCAACTGATCCAGTGTATATGAATCTAGAAGCAGTAAGATCACAATGATTAAGAGGGTGCAATTACATTTTACTCTTAAGCAGGGGTAAGTAGAAAGCCCACCTCATCATCAGTTCAAAAACATCCCATCTAATATTTGGAATCTCTACATCCTTGGCATCTCTTTCCTGCAATACAATGTTCCACTTTGTTAATTAAAAGAAAAAAATTCCATTAAGCTATTTCTTCCTCCATTCTTTCTATGATAAGTTTGTGCTTAGCCGGTTTACAAGCATAAAAATAGGCCAAAAGTGGCACAAAACAAGGAACACCCCAGCTGACCAGTTTATGAAACCTATTTACTGATGCATTTATATTATTACCATTCAGAAATGAAATGTGGGAGATAGGATTGGATTCAGTAAATGTTCAATTTTTGGAAACAGTCAAACAGCTAAGAAAGCCAATCGCTCAATCAAGTCTTACCCTGTATCCACCATCAAACATGGCTCGGAATGCTTCCGAAGAAGCAAGCAGACAAATTCTGTGCGCATAGAACTTTTTACCTGATCAAAGCAAAGCATTGGCAATATATATACTGTTAAAATCATTTGTACAACAAAAGTGCTATAGTAAAGAATAGGACATGAACAAGAACAATCCCCACCGTCAACTAAGAATGTGATGTCAGAAAGTGTTGGATTGTTTACATATTGCTCACCCAAATACACCTGAAAAAAGAACACACAAATCCCATCAGAAAGTCTGAGATCTTAAATATCTGTGCCAAGTATCACTTAAACACCAAATGCATGGTGAAAGAATTTTAAAATACAGCCCTAACAGTAAACATTCAATAGACTACTATCAACCAAAAATTAATTACATCTTCAAAATTATATTGAACCCCTCACAAACTCAAAGTAAAGAGAATCACAAGGTTACATGTTCATTAAACCAAAATTGAAGAATACCTGTGAATTTGGTGCTGGAGGAACTGCATCTACATGAGAGAGTGGAGAGGCTTTTGTAGCCAATTTGTGCAAGGCCAATGAACCATCATGTTGCTGCTTCAAGCTTTTAGACTCGAGAAGCCCCAACAGCAGCTCCAATCCTGCAAGAAATGATTTTGTGGCAAAATACTTAATCTTGGAACCCAATGAACTGAAGCTAGCAATATTATCAAGGCAAACTCTAGAGTAGTTGAAGATTTCTATTTTAAAGACCTTCAGTTTTGAATTCGTTTAGGTGGAGTAACTACAAGCAAAGCAAGAAATCAGCCTCATCAAACCAAGCAAACAACAATGATGCATGTCCAAATGTTTCATTCTAGCACATGCTGACTAGTGAGTACTGTCTAGCAGTTGAAATTTTGAAAAGAAGATGTCAAGTTAAATGGTTATTTTTACTCTTTTAGTGTGTTCGATATCACACAAAGCCCTATCTTTGTTATCCAAGAATCTTAGCACTACCTAATGAAGGAGAATTCTGAGGCATTTATATATAATGCCTACCTTTGTGTTCAATGAAAATGACTTGACGATCACCAGGCTTACAAAGATGAGCAAAAGCTAAGGCCACTCGACATTGAACAGCCTTATCAGCAACCCGCATAAGATATAATAGATTGTTCAATACCTGTTAAGAGAAACCAACTAAGGTGTTGGAATGACATGAATGTCTCCAGTAACAAGAGCAAAAGAAATTCCAAAGTGAAATAGACACGGCTAGCCAAAAGAAAAGAAAAGTGCAATGTGACAAAACTCACTCGACCACAAATCTTCCCCTCTAATCTTTTCAATGTCTTTTCAACACAATCCTTAGTTCGCTGCAAGTACCAAAAATTTAACATGGTAAGGCAACATATTAAAGCCATACAAAACTGCATGAAGATTTAAAAACGAACGGGAAATGAATACTTGAACAAGGAATTCTCCATCTTGAAATTTCTGAACAATTCCAAATTTAATAAGAGCTGCAATGTTGTCCTACAAAAAAATAAAAGTTAGAATTTAGTCACACTGTTAAATGAGATAATGATGATACAGAAAACTGCCCTACAAACTGAATTTAATCATGAAACAAACTTTACCTCATTATCTGCAAGACCATATAGAGCAAATGCAGCATTGTGTTGCAGAGATTCATTTTTCGAATCAAGTAACTTGAGTAAAGGCACTATGCCACCATTATGAGCAATGCCAGCTTGGTTATGTGTGTCCTGATATAACAATTATTTACCAAAAACAGGATATCAGTAAACATCCTAGTGAGTTTTAGCATCACACTCGGTAAACATCAAACAAGACTTTTTAGTCAATTATTCTCCTTGCATTACAAAGATACTTTAACAAAAAAAAAAGGGTGATCCCCTTATTGTAAAACCACAACTGATGATAGTATCATAATTTCATGAGGATTCCCATTGTGTATACTAAAGGCATTTTATAAAACGAAATCAACAAAGCAACCATTCTCTCACAAGATAATTAAAACTCCCTTCTGACTATATAAAATTGGATAGCAAGTCAGAGATAACAACCTGTGCCAGCCTCCCGATTGCAAAAGCCGACATCTCCTTGACCTGTGAATCAGGTGACTGGAGCATCTTAATTAATGGTTGTACCGCACCCCTTTGAACAATGTGTGCCTGCATCAACAAATTGTTATGACCTCAGCAAAATTACTTATGACAGTGAATGAGGGTGAAATAGGTGATTTAAACCAAAAGGGTATTTCAATCCACCTTGCAATCTGAATCAGCCGTAGCAAACTGACCAAGTAATAGAGCAGCTTCTCGTTGGCTTTCCAAACAAGGTGAACTGTCAATAGAGTAAAAAAAAAAAAAACACATTAGAGATATCATATCTAACAGCTAAAGACCCATAAGCTCAAGACAACAACATGATTAACGTAAATTCCACATAATAACAGCATGCAAATTTCATCATTACCTCAGCAAATCAATAACAGGTTGTAAAGCACCAGCAAGAAGAACAAGTTTCTTGATGCTTGGAGAAGAGTGGACAAGATTACCAATTACACCAACCTGATAATCCCAAAGAAATTTCAGCTAGTGCTTATAAAAGGGTGTGGTCAGAAAAATACAAGATATGATAGAGGAAAAATTAGACGTAGATAAGAACTTACTGCTTCATAAGTCATGGTTGCAATCTCAGATCGTAGCATAAGTACCAGGTTAGGCAAAGCATTGCACTGAACAATCTGAAATTTTGCAATACATATAAGCAACAATACAAGAGGTGCTTCAAATTACGTATACCACTTAACAGGAAAACTTAGCTACCTGATTTTTGTTTTCGTCATTTTTGAATGCTAGGATCTTCAGGGCCCCTGCAGCTGCCCTCTGTACCTTTGTGTCAAAGAAGTTAAGCAACTCCACAAGAGGAGGGATACCACCTTCAATCCTGAATGTGCAAGGATATAAGAAACAAATATCAAGAAGTTTTAGCATCACACTGAGAAAAGCAGAAGACCACCATACCTGACAAGGTTTTTAATGTTGCTATTCTCATGAGAAATGTTACAGATTGCATCCGCAGCTCTCCTGATAACACCATCAACCGCCCCCGCATTTGAGCCACTACTACTCTTGTGCCTCTTTAACAGATCAATAAGAGGCGACAAACCTCCAGCATCAACTATGAGATGTTGATTCTCCGGCTTTATAACATTAACACACACACACACCAAAATTTTCAACTAAGAACCTCCAAGTTTAAATCAAAAAAGGAAAAGAATAAAATCACCTACAAATTTCATGATCCAAATACTAAAATTATAGAAACAAATAACCAAAATAGATCGTCATAAATCCTAATCAAAGCCGAAAATGTCAAAAATGACAAAACACAAGAGACGGAGCTAATCAATTACCTTAACGGCGATTAGATTAAGCGCGAAAGCACTTTCTTTCTCGACCTCGTGCTCACACGGAATCGGACTGTGGCTTCCGCCTCTCTCCGGCGGCGGCGTCCGTAGATGCTTAACCAGAGCCGGAACCGCTCCGCATTCCACTAAGTCTTTCAGATTGTCCTCTACGACCAAACCACCCAAACATCAGAAACCCTAACCCCCCAATTACATCACAAACAAAAGAAATGAAAAGACAATTACCGTTCTTGGCGAGTTCGACGAGGGCTCGGGCGGCGACCTTGGCGGCGGCGCGGTCGGCGTCGGAGGCGGAGAAGGTGGAGTCGAGAACCTTGACGTGGGCGCGAATCTCAAGAAGCGGATCTTGGGGATCGACGGCCGGAGATTTACGATCCGGCTCGTTTTCTTGGATTTCTTCTACAAAGTCTTGTTCCAGCTTCCGCTTCAGACTACGGCGTCTGGTGGTGACGGATCGGCGGTCCATGGAGGATTAGGGGTAATTTGGGAATATAAATGAGTGTCTAGGATTTTTCGTGGGCATCTGAGAAGGCGTGGAAATGAGGAGGGTCATATTTTTATGATGGAGGTCAATTCAGTTTCCCGCCCATTTTTGAGTTCCCGGTTAAACTTTTCGGAGGGTGAAACCTTTTTCATTTCAAAAGGGCGCTTCCGCCATTAATATAGTTTATGGGCTGGGCTTAACTGAATGCTATCTCCCGTTCGTAAATTTATCCTCAAAGGCATGAATTGGGCCCTAGTAAGACAGCCAATATGCTGGGCCTAGCTTACCACGCAGAAAATATGTTATGCATGAAAGCTGTTCCTAGATCCTATTCCGGACCGTCGAGTTTCAAGCGGGATGGTTAGATGGTATAGTGATCCGACCGTCAACCACACTTCATGGTATTGAAATTCATATATCAAATTAGTATAAGTTAATGTGTACATAGTTGTGTCTTCCCAAAAAAATGTGTATATACTTGTGTATGTTTGTGTTGAGAGAGAGCGAGGTTCGAAATTTTGATTTTCGACAAAAATTGTTAGTGTTGATGGGGATTTTGATATATTTTGGTTAATATTGATAGGGGGTGAAATTCACATTTCTTATTTTACAATCTACATTCCATATTTTCTCTTTTAGTATCTTAACATCACATGCTTACAATCTACACTATAAAAAAAAAAAATCTTAAAATACTAAAAACATAAACATGAAGTATGGATGGTAAAATGAAAAAGGTGAATTTCACTTCTCAATTGATATCTTAAAATTAGTATAACATATATTTTGAAGAACAAAATATTGTTTACTTCTTATATTTATAGGGCCTCGACGTTTTAATTTCACCTAAAAAGTCCCTGAACTTTCTAATTTCACCAAATTAGTCATTGCCGTCAACTTTCAATAAAAACTCTGTTATCTTGCTAACGCCGCACTCATTCAACAGTAAAATGACTATTTTACCCTTATTGACCCAAAAAAAAAAATTTAAATGAAAACCTTTTTTTTACCCTCTTTTCTCTTTTTTTCTTTTCCTACTCTTTTTCTAACTCTCTTTTCTCTATTTTTTTAAACTCTCTTTTCTCTCTTTTTTTCTAACCCTTTTACTAAAGAGAAAAAATTACAAAAAAAAAAAAGAGTAGGAAAAAAAAGATAACAAATTAAAAAAATAGAGAAAAAAGAGAGTAAAAAAAACAAAATTAAAAAAAAGTTTTCGTTTCAAAAGAAAAAAAAAAAATTGGTCAATAAAGGTAAAATAGTCACTTTACTGTTGAAGAAGTGTCACGTCAGCAAGATAACGAAGTTTTTAACGAAAAGTTGACGGCAATAACCAATTGGGTGAAATTGGAAAGTTCAAGGACTTTTTAGGTGAAATTGAAACGTCAGGGACTGAAACGTCGAGACCCTTTAAGTATATGGAGTAAACAGTATTTTATCCTATTTTGAATATAACTTAAATATCGATAAAGTCAAATATGAAAATTACAACAGTTTCGAATGATTTAAATCTTTAAGAGAGAGAGAGAGAGGATAGTTATGAAGCTCTTTTTGAATTGTGTTTTGGTGATTGACTTTATACTTTTTTGTACTCTCATTTAGTCGACAGGAACCCTCCTACTTCAAAGGTCATGGTCCAATGGCCTACTAAATATAGGCCCAGTTTGAGAATGCTTTTAAAACTGCTTTTGGGACCAAAAGTGCTTCTAGAATTCTTTAGGCTTTATGGTGAACCATCTAGAATTAGCTTCTAGCCCAAAGCGCTTCTCTGAACCATCGAAATGAAGAAGCTACAGTTCGTAACTTTTGATTTCAGCTTCTGCTGGAATTAAAGTTAGGATGCGAAGAGTTAAATGAAATTATGAGAAACTACCCAAACTATCCTCTAAACAATCCTCTTTCGCTCGCCGTTTATTATTCTTCTTTTTGCTTCGTGCAACAAACCTCATATTGCTCAAGATTGATTAGTTCTTTATCTAAATTCGAATTTTTGGGTTTTGGGTTTCTTTTGTTTAGAGATTTTGGTTTAACTTTCGAAAATTTTGAACTGATTAAAGAGAATGTTTGGAGGGCTCCAAACAAATAGTGACTACACCAAGTACTATGAGATCCTTGGAGTGCCTAAGATCACCTCGCAAGATGATCTGAAGAAGGCTTACAGAAAAGTAGCCATCAAGAACCATCTTGATAGAGTAAAAAGGTTTCATCTTTTTCTTCTTTTCTGAAATCTCATCGTTTACATTAGCTTGTTTCGATTATGTGTTTGTGCGAAAGAAATTGCTATCCAATTAAATAATTAAAAATTGATTTATGTCACCAAAATTAGAAATTTATTTTATTTAAATTTTATTGCACTAGTTCTTATTGATTGGGAAACATTTATGGGGTTTATGGGTCTTTTTGATTTGTTTTTTCATAGACTCCAGGATTCATAATATTGCATTCAATTAAATAATCGATAGTGATTTATGGATTTTTTTTTTTTAAAGTTAGTTTAGTGGTGAGGATTTTTCACTATGTGAAAGAGTGATCTTTGTATTAGAATATTATGGAATTCAGTGTGTTAATGCTATGTGCCCAGGAGGTGGCAGCAACAAAGGTCGGTAAGCAAAGAAGTTAAGGGGATTGTGCCCAAATTTTGCTAGTTTGTTGTTTGGCTATTGAGAAACTGTAAAAAAAATGAAAGGAAAAGGAAGTAATGTGCTTCTTACCATGGTTAATTAACTCTTCATTTATGAAATCCATATATGGCAGCCTACAGGATCTCTACACAAACTGTGATTGGTACAACATTAACAATTGCTGGTGTTGTCATTTACTCCTTGATAAAAGCAAACTTGGAAGAGCAGAAGAAGGCATGGATTTTGAAGTACCCATTTTGGATTGAACTCACATACAATATATCATATGTTCTATTTCAAAAGGTTGCTGCTATTTCCGCATCATAAGAGGTATAGCATGGAAAGAGAAAATAATACCTATGCAGTCACATGCTTCATCTATAGATTATAAAATTGAAATGCTCATTGAACTTTCACTGTTGTTGTACTATTATACCAATTTGTAAGTGATCTCCAAAGAGACCTGATCACTATTGTTGTAAGAGAAAATCATTGTATTTTAACATGCTGTTTTCAAATTCGTAGGTTTCTTGTTTGTTGCTCAAAATTGCTTCGGTCTAAGCAAAATTACCTAAATTATGTAGTTTATTAGTATCTTAGCATTTATGACTGTTTTAGTAATTATATTCAATTACAACACTTTTTATTTACAAGTTATCAAACACTCAGAAATTGATTTTCGTTCTCACAACACTTTTAAAAAAAGTTTACCAAACACTTAGCTACTTCTTCTTGCAGCAATATCAAAAGTGCTTATTTACACAATAATTTCAGAAGTGCTTATTCTCGCAGCACAGCAATCCCAAACTAAGCCTTAATGTAGTAGAATTGTGAAACTATTTACGATCTTATTACAGGTACGGTACCCTAATTTTTTATTGTGCACTTAGACTATTCATGCCTATTTTGACGGCCAGGCATATGGAAAAAATTAAAATAATGTTTGTGCTATTTTACGGAATCAGAAATTGAGAGAAATTCACTGTGTATTCTCATTGATAATAGGGGCCTCTTTATATAGAGGATTACAATGCATAGAATCTGAACATATAAGGAAAGTAATTCTACATTTAATAGGATTCTAAATCCTTCTATAACCTATTACCACTAGGTCAAGTAACCTAGAGTTTAGGCCAGACACATAATTTGGATTTCCTTGAACACTCCCCCTTGTGTCGCCCAAACGTGGTGCTTCTCTCGTTGCCTCATTAAAAACCTTGCCGAGTAACAAAAACCCAATGGGACAAAAATAACCTCGGTCGACGGGGAAAAAGAGTATAACACACCCTTCACGTTTCGAGTCCATACATGTAGACATCTCCCTCTGATGTTTGCGCCTCCCATTGATGATTACGATCATGGGAGTTCAGATAGTTTCCGCAAGCTAATTCTTGCCACATGTTTCTCGAACGTGGATTTAGGCAAGACTTCGTAAACAAGTCTGCCACATTATCCTCAGATCGAACCTGGTTTACTTTGATCTTGAGGAGCTTCTGTTATTGCTGATTGTAGAAGAATTTGGGGGATATATGCTTGGTGTTGTCGCCTTTGATGTAGCCTTGCATCATTTGTTCAATGCAAGCAGCATTATCCTCATAAATGTTTGTTAGCTCATCTGTGGTAGACTTCAAACCACAATTACTTTGAACATGCGTAACTATGGATTATAACCATATACATTCACGAACTGCTTCGTGAAGAGCAATAATCTCTGCATGATTCGAAGAGGTAGCGACTAAGGTCTGCTTTGTAGACCTCCAAGATATCGCGGTGTTTCCCATGGTGAATATATAACCAGTTTGGGAACGACCTTTGTGTGGCTCAGAGAGATACCCAGCATCAGCAAAACCTTCCAAAACACTTATATCATTTTGGGATAGGGAGAGGGAACGCAATCCACCATGTGTGGCGTTTCGGTTATTTGATGGGTCCGAATCCATCATCTCTCTGTAGGGATAGAACAAGCCCATATCGATCGTACCACTGAGGTATTGAAAGATATCTTTAACACTAATCTAATGGCGTCGTGCTGGTGCGGAGCTATATCTAGCTAACAAGTTCACAGCGAAGGAGATGTCTGGTCTCGTGCATTATGCTAAGTACAATAATGCGCCTATTGCACTTAGATATGGCACTTATGCCTCTAGCACTTCTTCGTCGTCATCTTTTGGATGGAATGGATCTTTCTTTGGATCAAGACTACGGATGACAATTGGGGTGCTTGAAGGCTTATTCTTATCAGTATTAAAACGCCTAAGCATCTTTTGGGTATAAGCTGATTGATGAATCAGAATACCATCTTCACGGTGCTCAAGTTCCAAACCGAGGCAAAACCGTGTTTTCCCAAGATCTTTCATCTCAAACTCGGATTTCAAGTGTTCAACGGTTTCCCTTAACTCTTTAAGGGTGCCAATTATATTCATCTCATCGACATAGACCGCTACTATTGCAAATCCGGAACTTTTCATTTTTATGAACACACATGGCTATAGTTCATCATTGACATATCTCTTTTCAATCAAGTAGTCACTTAGACGGTTATACCACATCCGTCCGGATTGTTCAATCCATATAGTGAGCGTTTTAATCTTATGGCCAACGTACTCCGTGGTTTAGAGCCACTTGATTTGGGTAACTGAATTCCATCTGAAACTTTCATGTATATTTCAAAATCTAGATCCCCACATAGATACGCTGTAACCACGTCCATAAGCTACATGTTCAGTTTTTCGGAAACTACCAAACTGATAAGATAGTGGAACGTAATGACGTCCATTACGGGAGAATAGGTCTCCTCGTAGTCGATTCCAGGGCGTTGTGAGAAGCCTTGCGCCACAAGGCGAGCTTTGTACCTTACAATCTCGTTTTTCTCATTACGCATTCTAACGAATACCCATTTATGACCAACTGGTTTGGTGTTAGGCGGTATTAGTACAATTTTAACAAATACCTTTCTTTTCTTTAGAGAATCAAGTTCTGCCTGGATCGCATCTTTCCATTTTGGCCAATCAGCTCTACGTTGGCATTCATCAACAGAGCGTGGTTCAATGCCATCAGTCCCAATAATCTCACGCGCTACTGAATACGCGAATACATCATCAATGATGATGGAGCTTTTTTCCCACGTCTCATGTACACTAGTGTAATTCACAGAGATCTCTACGTTCTCAGGGATAGGTTCTGACATTAAGGCGTCCCCCAATGATGTCTCTTGGACACAACCATAATCCGGAACATTCTCATGGGACGGATTTTGAGCATCGATGATCAAAAGATTTGTTTGTGCCTCATTCACTCTCTTTCTAGGGCGAGTATCCTTTGAACCAATTGATCTACCACGCTTCCTTGCGGGACCCGTGGCTATTGATGCCACATCATTGCCATGCTGGGCAAAGGCGCCATCTCCTGGTGTCACAGGAGTGGCGTTATGTCCATTATTAGGGACATCAATCCTTGCAGTCATGTTTGTAGCAGGTATGTGTGATCTCGTCACTTTGGCAACATCAGAAAACGCATCAGGCAGAGTGTTTGCTACGTTTTGGAGCTTGATTATTCTTCGCACTTCAAGTTCGGACTGTGCGGTACGGGGATCAAGATGAGACATAGTAGAGACAGACCACGACAATTCTTGTCATTCCTGTTGAACATATGTGTTCTTATCTCCAACTAACGACGGGAAGACTGTCTCATCAAAGTGACAATCCGCAAATCTAGCGGTAAAGAGATCGCCTGTCAAAGGTTCAAGATAGCGGACGATATTTGGAGATTCATAGCCAACATAAATGCCCATTTGTCGTTGTGGACCCATCTTTGTACGTTGTGGCGGCGTAATAGGCACATAAATAGCACACCCAAAAATACGTAAGTGCGAGATATCAGGCTCGTACCCAGTCACTAGCTGTAACGCATAATAAGATTGAGTTGCAGTAGGTCGTAGACGAATGAGCGTCGCTGCGTGCAATATTCTATATCCCCAAGTAGAAACAGGAAGACTGGTGCGCATAACCAATGTCTGAGTTATCATTTGTTGTCATTTGATAGCAGCTTCTGTGAGACCATTTTGGGTATGAACATTGGAAACCGGATGCTCAACATCAATCCCAAATGACATGCAATAGTCATCGAATGTTTTCGATGTAAACTCCTCAGCATTATCAAGTCGAATTGACTTAATTGGATGGTCAGGGTAATGAGCCCAAAGACGGATAATCTGGGCAAGGAGTTTAGCATAAGTGGCATTGCGAGTGGACAACAGCACGACATGTGACCAGCATGTCGACGCATCAACCAATACCATAAAGTATTTAAAAGGTCCGCATGATGGTTGAATTGATCCACAGATATCCCCTTGGATTCTTTATAAGAACGGAATAAGTATTTTGGGATCCTTTGCGTAGGACGGTCTCGGTTCTAATTTCCCGAATGAATAGGCTTTGCAGAATGAGCGTGAGCGAAAGGCCTTAGAAGCGACCAATGAGGATTTTGGTTGGGCGGGAGCATCTGTAACACTATTAGAAGCAAAATGTGTGACTACATCTCCCATGATGGCGTTAGAGCCATGTAAATTGGTGTGTGTGGCGTCATGGCCACTAGGAGGAATAACCATGGCGTCATGCTTATAGTTGGCGCCATTTGTGGCGTCATCACAAGGGACAAAAGCGGCATTGTGGCTGCCCAAGACTGTAGCAGCGCCTGAGACTGCAGTTTTTGCGGTCTTGCTAAGTCCGAGAATCAATGTTTGATTCTTGCTTCTTCTCATTCTGAAGAATGGATGTCCGAGTGAAGTCTTTAGTATACGGAGTATCATATCACGACCAGGATGTCCTATTCAGTCATGCCAAAGCCAATATATGTCTAAATCCAAGAGATCTTCCCTTATGACATTATTGGATTCAATTGGTCGAATTGTAGTGACATAAAGTCCACTAGATTGACACGTAAACTTCTCTAAGATGCGCTTTCTGCCGCAATCATTAGAGGTAATGCAAAGGAATTCTATTCCGTTCTCATTATGCGTTTCCGCATGGAATCCGTTGGCTCTTATATCTTTAAAGCTCAATAAGGTTAGATTTGTCTTAGGAGCGTAGAGAGATTCAGTGACTTTAATCAAGGTGCCATTTGGCGAAAGGAATTGGGTCATTCCATGTCCTTGAATTAAACCTGATGGCCCAGCCATCGTAGTCACAGAGGAATATGTAGGCAACATCTCTAAGAATAATTGCCTATGTCGTATAATGGTGTGCGTAGTAGCACTATCCGCAAAACATTGTAGTTCATTCATTCCTAAAAGAAAATCTCATAATTAAAAAGGAGTCATAAAGAAAAGAACTCAACTTTTATTGATAAGTCAAACGAAATTACATCATCGTTTATATAATCAAAGAAGATCTAATCCAAAAAGAAACTAGCTAATGCAAACAATGGCAGTCATCTAATTTCTTTCGGTAATTTCAATGCAAATGTGACCAGGTGAGTAGAGTGATGTCGGTGGAGCATGGCTTGCTTAAGTATCACTTATCTCAAAACCTTCCTAGGCATCACATTTACAAGGAGTACGCCTACTTTGAAGAAAGATTAAACCATTGGCATCTACTATAAATAATATTGCCTACATCTCTTGGAAAATAAAAAGACTTAATCAAAATCGCCAGTTTCTGGGTCTTGATCTTTGTAGTCTTCCACCCTTAGATCGAGATCGCCATCTTGATCTTCTTGTTCCATGTAGTTGGCCTCCCTTGCTTCACGATACATTTTGTATGCGTTTGCAACGTTCTGGGATGCACTACACTTCTTTGCCCAATGTCCACTTGATCCACATCGAAGACAAACATCTTTATGGTCAGGCTCCCTTGATCGAGGTGCATTTGATGCACGTGTTGGACGGCCATTGTTCTTGGTGGTGTCACTACCATGGCTGGAGGCTCCGCCTCTCTCTCTCTTCACACGTTGACCTCCACGGTTCCGTGCATGCCTATCTTGGCGATTTCCTTCCTCTTTAGAGCGGGAATATGGACCAGAACGTCCAGAATTGTCCTTACTCTTAGGGTTTCGCTCCTTGTGTCCTCCCTTGGGGGCGCGACTATAATTAGACTCCGGAATAGACTTGGTTCCCACAGGTCTAGCATTATAGTTCTTCACAAGGATATTGTCGTGCTTCTCATCTACTTTCATAGCACCAATGAGCTCATGAAACCTTGTGATACGTCCTGCATTCACATCAATTCGATAATTCTTCGAAATCATCAGGGTAGAGACGGGGAAGGTAGAGAGAGTCTTCTCGATCAGCATCGAATTAGTTATGGTTTGTCCACAGAACTCCATCAAGGACTTGATACGAAGGGCTTCTGAGTTATAATCAAGTACGGACTTGAAGTCACAGAAGCAGAGGTTATGCCATCTCACTTCTAAATCAGGAAGCAGGGAGTCACGAACGTTGCCAAATCGCTGCTCAAGTTCTACCCATAGTTTTCTGGGGTCTTCCTCATTGAGGTATTCACTTTGGAGAGCATCATTCATATGCCTTGTCATGAGAATTATGGCCTTGGCTTTATTTGCTTTGAAAGCACGAAGTTGCTCTACAGAAAGCACGTTCTGACTAGGCTCTTGGATGGTTTCGAGAAGTCCATCAGCCTTAAGATGTTGGCACACATCTCGTACCCACCTATGGTATCCTGTGCCAGTTGTCTCTAGTGGAACAAAGTTCAACTTATTCAGGTAACTCATCCTGAAAAAAAAACACAAGATTATGGTTAGTTTCGGAGCATAAAAGGCTACCACGAAAACAATAAGAATTTTTAAGCGTAGTCGCTTCCAAGAAATTAGGGATTTCTGAGCGTAGTCGCTTCCAAGAAAATCCGATTCCAATAGGGGTTTTGGATTAGATCGAAACAACGATGTATGTGGTCGATCGTTTTTCTTCTCAACAAACTCTAAGTTTGGAGGACTCTATAAGCTCCAAGCTTGGAGTGGGCACGAAGCCCCACAGTTCGGCTTTAGGTCTCCCCTATGAAGAAGAAAGAGAGGTAGAAGAAGGGATGTTTGGAAGTCCCCGAGAAAAGAAGAAGAAATTGAAAAACTTCAAAAACGGGAACTTTTAGAAAAATTTACCTTGAAAAGTTGCTGGAAATCTTAACCGGAGAAGTCCTTTGAAGGTGGCCGGAAAAAGGTCGCCTGGGGTCGCTGGAAAAATGGCCGGAGACAGGTGGTGGCCGGAGCTAGGCTGGGTTGTGCGGGGCTACTGCAAGGATTGTGCAGGGGCTGTGCGGAGGCTGCAGGCAGATGCTGCAGGTGTGTAGGCAGGTGCCTCGGCAGCTGTTGGCAGATGGTGCAGGGACTGCGCGCGGGGCTCGGCAGGAGTAGGCGAGGTCTTGTAGGGGCTGCGCGCAGGTGTCAGCAGGTATGCGGAAGGCTATCGGCAAATGCGCGGAAGGATCTCGGCAGATGCGCGGAAGGCTCTCAGCGATGCGCGCGGGGGGCTCCGCAGATGCGCGTAGGGCAGGCACAGGGCTCGGCAGATGCAGGGGCCTGTTCAGCTTTTTCCGATGGTCGGTTCAGGTCGATTCCGGCCGGTTCCGGTGGTTCCGCCGCCGGTTCTGAGCTCTTTAGGACTAGGGCTACGATATGTGGGGCGGTGGTTGCAGAATTTTGAAGGTTACGAAAATATGGTTTTTAGGATTAGGGCTTCGTGCTGATATCGTGTTTTAGGGAATCAAAAATTGAGAGAAATTCGATGTGTATTCTCATTGATATAGGGGCCTCTTTATATAGAGAATTACAATGTATAGAATCTGAACATACAAAGAAAGTAATTCTACATTCAATAAGATTCTAAATCCTTATATAACTCTATTACCACTAGATCAAGTAACCTAGAGTTTGGACCAGACACATAATCTGGATTTCCTTGAACATGTGCATGTTTTTATTTTTTCGTTTTCTCAAGTGGGAGTAAGTCATTATTTTCTTTAGTCTGATTGGGATATGAAATCTCCAATCACAGAACGCAAATCCTTGAAGATCCTAGTACATCTCCCGATCCACTAGGAGATGAAAATCGTCGAGCACCAAAACAAAACAGTGTACCTTCAGTGTAGCTTTAGAAGTACTAGTACGTCTTGTACCGCCAGTTCCAGCTGATGAGTGTGTTTTGTCGGTGCAGCGAACATCTCCCTCTCTCCCTGTTACTCTATCTAAACAACCAATGAAGAAGGTTCGCGCGTGGTTCTTATGAGAGTGTACCAAACACGTCCATCAACAACGAACCCTCTCCTTCCCCGGCCGTCCCCCCCCCCAGATTCCCTTACAGTACCAACCAGCGCACTTGCAATCTTATTCTCATATTTTATGTACTGCGACTACTCAGAACTCGAGGCATTTGTCGTTTCCGATCTCCAGCACATACTCAAATGACAAACAAGCCAATCTCATCTACACTATCAAGCGTATCAACTCAGGGCCCTGTTGTTTTGAAAATAATGCCCGGTGAAATATAAAATCTATGAGAAGAATCCCAGACACAACGAGGTCCAACCCATATGGCCATGCATACGAATATAATAGCAAGTTGCCACGTGCCACGTGCATGTATACCCCCTCCTCCTATTAGAGCTAAACCGTAAACCCTAAACAGTTAAAGCCTACTCAAGTGCATCTAATAATACTGCCTTCTTATATATGCTGCATTTTCATATGTGATATCTGTCGTGCGAATCCAAATCAGATCCTTGGAGAGTGAGCTAGATGCTTCACGGGCAGTCGTATATACAGTCCTCCACCGTTGACTCCGTTTATTAATAAATCTTTAAACCAATGATAATTAACTGCTCCAACATGCATCAATGGTTTGTATTATTGGTGTGACCGATGAAGACTAGAGTTTAAGTTAAACTTTACCATGCAGTACGGGGAACTTGTTGACACAACGGTATTCAAGTTTGATGACAATTTTTACAACTAAATGCTTTTCAATTTGATCTTAGGAAAATCAGTATTGACATTAAATGATGCTTAAGATTTGTGACATCAATTTTGAAAATCATGTCATATCACCTATATACATATATAATCTATTTATCACATCATGTCATATCAAGTCATCAATAAAGCCTCACAACTTCATATCCAAGTACTATCAACCTATTCAATATGTGCTTATGAGACAATGAGATAGCATTTAAATGTAACCTTGTCTTGTAGCTCAATTAAATAAAGTTCAAGTACATCTATCAGACTTAGCAAGAAAACCTAAATTTAGTAAAAAATTAACAAGCATTGTTCCAAATAAAACGTAAACAGTTAAACACGGTTAAGAATTATATTTATGATAAGCTAATCACACCAACACACAAAAACTCTTTTCAAAGGTGAATAGCGATGCTAGGGTTTCTTGGTAGCGTTCTAGTAACTTTGGGCGCCTAGGCTGGCTTGTTCGGCTTCTCTGTCCACTTTGTGGATGATGACGATTGAGGACGATATAGCATTAGGGCGTAACGATAAATGAAGAGATTAAAAATGAAGTTTAAGTACGTGTTCTTTAAGGTATAATAAGAAAAAAAATTATGATTTTTAATAAGATATTATTCTTTATTGTAATTTTATGTTGGGGTGTTTTACTCTTTCAATAAATCAGATACTTGTAGGGTGAATTAAGTAATTAGTAGGATGACAATAGCCGCACCTAAAAGAATTATCGTATTATCTTAAAAAAATAATTATATATATAATATTTAAAACATAAATTCTCAATTAGTCACCAATGAGGCAATGACCATGAAATTTAGGTGAAATATTTTAATTATATTAGATGAAAATATTTTATCTTTTAACCTCAAGCATTCAATTTGAATTCATTAATAAATGACTATTAATTTCTCGATCACCATGTGACCAGTCAAACACTAATTTATTATGAAATATGTACGTCATTCTACGATGTAGCATACATTTTGTGCATAATCGATCGATCTAGACGCTATTGCACCCCGAGAGTTTGAGACACATTCATCTATATCATGAACCGGCCATGCAAAGCCGCATGTGTGCCATATGTCTTCCCCCTTAGGGTAAACTCTTCTTTAGGGTAACCTTAAAATCCTCGACTCATGATCCAAATTAGCATGGATTTCAGCTGTAGTACTTATATATATATATATATATATATATATATATTGTAATATTCATCCACACCATTCCAACAAAAAGAGAAATACATCGAGATCGACCATAACCATGGAATGGTTATCTCTATCTGTATACATAAACATCTCCCTCCCATCCCTAACCCAGAAAAAGATAATGACAATCTTGGAACGAAGCAAAACGTTTTTCTTCACTTGGCAATGTCAATTATATTTCTATTTCTGTTGTACGTACTTGTGTGAGATCTCGTGACACTACCAGCATGAACTGATGAAAATCATAATATGGCATGGTTATTAAATTGGAAATATAAAATGTGCCCACTGACAAAAGGAAACAAAAGTCCTGACCATATATTTATAAATACAACTAATCATCGACACTTTTGTGGATTTTAGTTAGGATTTGCAGAAAGAGATTCCGACATATATGTATAAGAGGTCCGAAATGCCCCATGTCACCATCGCTATTTCTTTGGATTTGATATACAGTGACAGGTTTCTTTGTCTCTGTAGCTAGCCAAAGATTCACAACTACTTTGATTGGACTAAATGCAAGTAAATATTCTTTACAATGAGTGGTTACTTTGATTGGACTACTGTTAATATATGTGAATATTCTCACACCCAAGTACCCATATATGCATGAAAAACGATCTCAATAAGAACATGGAAGCTAAAAGGCGTAAACGATCTCAAGGAGTAAATGGAAAGATAGAATGATAGAGACCAGAGAGTACTGCAGAATCACGGTGATATTGCAGTATGTAGGAAGAAGAAGACAAAAGGCGTATTGGAAATGAGAAAGGTATGTAGCTAATCACACATACAAACCAAGCAGACAAGATCTTATCACAATCTATTTGTTATCACAGTTCCGAGGGTCCGAGAAGAAGATATATACCTATTCGTATATGTATTCAAGCACACGTGTACATGAGATCTGGAAACATAGAGCAATGTGGCGTGGTGTGATTTAGTGTGCTTTGGTCTAGCAGAGAGGGACAGGGGGTACGCAACTGCTTGCAGTCGATTTTTTGGTAATTAAGTACATAATGAAACAGCTTGTATCTTATATGGTTTTCAAGATTTCGGGGGTTAGACGTTACTTGAAATATTGCAGGAGGAAAAACAAGGGGCAAACACATAAATCAACCAAATAACAACCGAGAGATATCTTTAGGGTTTGAAATCGAGAATTCTTTAGGGTTTGGAATGGAGAGACCTTTGCTAGTAATGTGGCTTAACAGTTACGAAGTATGCTTTTGTTAGGTGGTAGCTAGGGTTTGAAAAAAATCTTATGTTATGAAATATGAATCCCGTTGAATTTTCATCAACAAACAAACATTTATACTTATGATCGAGAGGCATAAATTATAGCTGGTTTGGTTCATCACTTAAATGATTTCGTTGAACGACATCAATACTTTTCCTTTAGAAAGGGAATTACCATCTAACAATTAAGGAGAGAAGAAGAAAGATTCTGGGAATTCACTTATTCACATTGTATATGTACTCCCACACGTACCCATTTCCATAACCATGATATTGACAGAAGCTATTTAAAGCCGTCGACCTTTGTAGTTATAGAGTCCAGTGCTGTATCTTAAAATATATAATCAAACTCAATTATTCAAGAATTTGTTTCTGTAGATTTGTTAGTTAGTTATTGCGAGTCGATCTGGTGGTAGCTCAAAATTAAAGAGAGGTGAGGTCAGAATGAAAAGGATTATTCATATTGATTTCCTGTCCTTTGACCCCTTGGGGTATTAGATGAATTGCTCAGATAGAAACCCATCGGAGTCCCAGGGAAAGCTATTGAGAAAATCGTGTAATGAATCTTCTCACCGACTAAAAAGACTTTATGGTGTGGAGCCCTAGGTGGCTTCGCCTAAATTGCCAGTACACGAAGACGTACATGGTTTGGTACTTTTACAAATAAATGACAAAATTTAATGAAAAATCTATATTTTATCATCCAAAATAGTTAAAAAATAAAAATAAAAAACAATTTATCATTATTCAATTTTGCTCACGATTACGTATAATGAACGATAGGTCGTGAGATAATGACTATTATTAAATGGTTCCATTGCTTGGTACACTTTGGTAGCTAAACGATCGATATGACAAAAATGAAAAATTGGGATGCAGAGTGAAGCTACATTGCAAGACGAGAAGAATAATGGGTAAAATTCAAAAATAAATTATGGAGTGCGTCTTATTTGTTTTTCTCTTAAAAAAACTATATGTGTGTTTTAGAAAAACTGAATTATAAGAAAATTGAGTCGTGTTTTTATTAATAATAGAGGCGTAGTGGGTCTCTTTATATAGAATATTACAAGTAGAGTGTTGTATATAAATAGGTAATCGTACATTGATTGGATATCTACGAATATCTCTGAGAATATCTCTAATGATAACCATATTACAATCAGAACAAGTAACCTAGAGTTTGAGCCAGACACATGTTCTAGATTTACTTGAATAACATTCAATTTTTTAATGTCAATAATTTAAATTTAATAATCGAGGGTTTAGGTTATTACATGCAAGGTTCAACATAACATTTTGAGAGTGGGTTTATTACTATTAGCTAATAACTTCGACATTTGTAGATGCACGTCTGATCAAGTTTCAAGAGACAGAGAGTAAATGTTTTCTTGATTAGGCATGTCTTGTGGGGACTAGGGACGATAGGGCTTAGCTAATACGGTGTTTGCTTCGACAAGCTTCAAGTTAATGATTATCAAAGAAGAGCAAAACAAGCTTTTTAAGTAGTTGGAGATGAGTGATTAAAAAGAGGATCTCAATGCTTGTTTTGATGGAGATGGACATGATTCTTTTGAAGAGTATAACTTGGGTCTTAATCAAATGGGTTATTCACTAACAACAGTCTTACACTCTATGTTGGTATCTTAGGTTTTAATCAAATGGACATCATGATTGTGTATTGAATAAGATTGCCTACCAAACTTCCTGCCAAACTACACATACAACTTCCACTCTCTTAATAATTTCTTCCTCTTTCTTAATTAATTTATCACTCCTATATTGTTTGAATATATGTAACATTGATGAAATGAGTATAAATGGAAAACCAACAACTTCAAGACACACTTTCTAAATCTCCATTTCTCATGATACATCTGATGGGGAGAGACCTAAAGGAAATCATGCATGAGTAATTATATAATGATGATCAAACTATTTATTAATCATATGATAACCTATTGTATATTACACACTAATTAATTTTTTTAAAAAGAAACGTATTTAAGTTATTAAATTTAAAAAGCCTAGCTAGAATCTGCTTTAGTCCTGAAAGCTTTACTACTAGCTCCATCTTTTTCTAGCTAGCTGCTCCGTGAATGATCATTGATATGAAACCATTAACATAAAGAAGAAACAAGCCTATAAGTAAAAAGAAGATCCTACGACAAGAATCTGTAATTTTTTAATCACCACCAGCAGATCAAAAGTGAAAACAAAGTAGCTAGATACAGTAGATGCGTAATCGGTCAGAAGATATATGATATATATCTATATGTCTTTAACCACGATGACAGTAACAGGAGTAATTTCATGTGACTTGCTCAGTTTCTGTTGGGGAATAAAATTTGGCTAGCTTTATTGGGAAGTATCAATGCAATAACACACATTTGTTCAATAATTAACAGAATGAATTTGATCATATATTAGCAATTATTTTGGGCATATACATATCTTAAGGGTTTGTTCTTAGATATGCAGCTTGAAAATATAGGCATGAATTTTATCACACCAGAGTGAGGTAATATAACTAATTTTTACCACACGAATTCCAGTCACCTGGCAATTCCAATCAAAAAGAAGGTTTCAGGGTTTAGTTACCTGGCAATTACAGGTAACTAGACAGTGAATATGTCAATAAAAAGAAAACCATCGGAAAAGATCTAAAGTCAGAGCACAAAATATGATGCAATATTATTATCCAATTTCATGGCATCCTATGTGACAGGGCCAAGAAGAAGAAGGTAAAAGCATCTCTGCCTTTTCCCATAGTAATTACCTTTGCTTCCATGATTAAGAGAGTTGCCTGATCATATAAAATTGCAACTTGGAAGAGGGATTAACATGATTATAATTATAGTACCAAAACTTTGTGAAGAATATTAAACAACCTAGCAAATTGTCCATGGTTCTTGTCCCAAAAATTAGTGAATGAGAAACTAAAAGCATTTGTCATAAAAAAAAAAAAAACTAAAAGCATTGAGCCACGTACCGTGTGGATTCTTCAACTTAAATTGTTTGGTACACAAGAAACAATTATAAGAGGGTTTTTTGTGTTAAAAATCTGGGGGGGTGGGCCAAAGGCTAAAACATCACCCTGGGATTTGACTACTCACTCCCCAAACTTGTCGGCTTCAGGTTGTTTCAAATTACTACTTAGGCAGCTTAGCACGTATAATTAGGCTTAGTTTGGAGCCACCCATATTAGCTAGCTGCCTAGCTGCCAATATTTGAAGTCCCAAGCCATCCATATATTTTTTCTTAACTAATTTTAGACTTTATAATTGAAATCTATTTGTGTATATATTTATTCGTACGTGCTTCATATTTCAGAATGAAGAATATATTATATGATTAGCAGAGTAAGATAATTAAGTTGTCTCATCTCTAGACTCTAGTTACCAGATTTCATGTCCACAACTCTATTTGCAACAGAGAGTTAATCAATTTGGAAGGCAAGTAGAAGCAAAATTGCAAAGATTATCTCTTACACACCATCAATTATCACTATTTAGTCGGTCTTACAATCTTACATAACGTAAATGCATGAAGTATTTTATGTTAAACAACGACAAGTGTGGTCGGTGGTTTACCATTATATCGATATTGTCTCAACTTAACCACCCGTTAAATATTAGGTTTTAAATACAAAATGTCTTAGTACAATTGAGTGTGAGTCATCCCACTTATAAGTTATATTTTTATTAATCACTTTTCTATTGTGGGAAATTTCTTCTTCAACATTTTATTGGGTGGCTGCGTATAACTTCAAACTCACTTATTAAATGTTTTTTTTGTAGCGATTGTGCACTTTGTTTTCGTGTAATTCAATTTTTATTAAAGGAAGTTGTGTGTTGTGATCGATGTTGTTTTTTCTTCGTTGGAGTGAACTTTTCCTATACATAATTGGAACTTTAACGAGGCTAGTTTTTGCACCCTCATATTTGTTAATCTTTCGTCCAATAATGAGTTTTTAGTTCTCTTTGGACAAAGAAGAGAGAAAATGAAATGTGATAGTAGCTAGATGAAGATGAAAAACAATGCCATCTATTGTACTAAATATTTAGTTAGATCTCTCTTTGTTTGTCCAGTAATCTCTAGTTTGTTGGCATTTTAATCATATGCATCAAGTTCTTCCAAAAATCCAGTATCATCAACTTAAGCATTGCAGTACAGATCCATAACCAAATAGCACGTTGTGGGGATTTCGACAGCTCATTTATATGTATCTCTTATAGGTCGACCGAACTTGCAAGCAACGTGGTACTGAGCAGGACGGTAATTATTTTGGGCTTTTGACCATGCAAAAGAGACACATGCAACCTCCAAATTCTCATAAACAACAATATACTAGTACGCAGTAGAAAATTAACAGGCCAAAACCTTGTTTGTTTTTCTTGCTGTAAGGAATACATTTCTGTGAAATTTGTACAGAGAAGAAGAATTAGTTATTTAGCCACAAAAATCCATTTCTAAAATTAAAATCACGAGGTCCCCTCACCCACAAAAAACCACATTCACTGAAACCCATAGGATTCTGATACTTAATATTTTCCTATATGATATTATGATGCTCACGGGGAGTCCACATCAACACAGGTTCTCTAATCTAAGCTATCTATTTAACGTTATCGTCATCAATAACGCTGTGAAGTATACTAATCACTGATCTGTGCAACGAGCCAAGGAGGAAGACGAAGAAAATGCCACCACCATCAGAAAAGAAGCAGATCAAAAAATCAACGAGCTGGTGGGGTTTTCTGTTCTGTCTCGAGCCAAATAAAGAGTACGGCGTTAATTGTACTGCACCAAACTTACCTACCAGAAGTGGAGGGAGATAACTGAGATACTCCCAGAAAGTGAAAACTTATAAGAAGTTAGGTACAGGTGGATCTTTCTCACCTAAAAACGTATTGGATCTATTAGTCACTGCATGTTAGCTTCGGTAGCTGGATTTTGCGAAAGACTCTGCAGAGTTAACTATCTATAGCCCTCGCTAGCTGCTATAGCTAAACGCATATGCATCATTCTGAAAGTACCATGAATGTTGAGTGGCGAAAAGTGAAGCCATGACTGCATGGCATGGTTAATGCTGTGTATGGGAGAATTGAAACACGACGTAGTGGGTAACCAGGGTTCATGACACACGTTTCATGTCAACCAGTAATGTTTCAATCTCAATGATAGTTTTGGTATTAACCACTCACGAGAAGTGTAGCTTTGTAGACGAGGTACTTTCAGCTGTGCATCCTGTCAAAAGATGAGGGGGTTCTTGGTTCTATCACTTCCATACGCTCCATACTTCCATAATTCACTTCGTACATAAAATAACCAGAATTGAAGATATACATAATTACATATATAGAGGCGAATGTTTAGACGTCTAAAATATGTTATACATTGTAAGTAAGTTTATGTGAATCGATTATATTATCTGATTTTATTACATTATAGTTTTTTTTTTCATATACAAAAAGAAGAAGAAGCAAATTACAAGTTTTTTTTTCTTTTATCAAAGTAAATTACACGTCAGAGCCATGAGGGCAATTAGCGTCAAAGAAATCAAAATCGAACGCTCACAATATATTAAAAAGAAGAACACTTGAATTCCAACATAAAAAAAAACATAAAATATAAATGCAACAAGAGCATTTGCCATGAAGTTTGCATCTCTAGGAACACAGAAAAATGAATATAATGAACAACAGTCTTCAAGAGTTGATGTGTTAAGATTTTCTATATTATTATTAAAAGAAGAGCTGTTGTCAGTCAAAACTAAAAAAATGTACGAAATTAACCATGAAATATTAATAAACTTTAGTATTCATAAAATAGATAGGGATCATCTCCAACAGACTAGCTATTTCAACAAAAAGTTAAAAATTTGGCTAATTTGAGATAGTTTAGCACTCTAGCAGAATAATTACATGAAAATTCAATTTGGATTTTGCTAAAATCTCTGGCTAAATTTAGCTAGGGATGAGAGGGAAAATAATAAAAAGCTAAACACTCCAAGTTCAATTTTTTTTTTAGTTTAGCTAACACTGCTGGAGCAAAAACTAGAAATTGACTAATTAAATTTAACTTTTAGATGATTTAGCTAAAAAAACAGCTTTCACCATTGGAGATGCTCAATATAGTCAAATTTAAAAAAAAAAATAAAAAAACAGAAAAATAGGAAGAAGAAAAAAAATAATGGTGAAACAAACAAGTTTTTGGGAAAAACTACCATTTTTTTTTGGGAAAAACTACCAATTTTTTTTTTTGCAAGATCCACTATCTACAGATAACTTTTTTTTTTTTTTTTTTAAAGTAAGTTTTCACTAGATATGTTTTTCAAACTAGTGTTCATTATGAAATCACATGTCTAATTGATATAAATACAAAATTACTTTTATAAAATAAATTGAAATTGGAATTCGTCTACTCATTTCATTTCATAGTCCCTTTATATAGGGATAGAATTACAACGGAAACATTGATTACATTAATGATACTAAATGCTGATTGATCCGTAATTGTGTTGATTGATGGTAATCACTGATTCCTTGATTCCCTCTTCGTCAGTTGCTTTGACGAAGGCACACAATATGTTTTTCCTTTAACACTCCCCCTTGTGCCAAGTCAAAGCGAAATAGTGCATGAGTTGTTGCCTCACTAAAAACCTTGCCAAGTAACAACAAAAACCCTGTGGGACAAAAAATACGCCTTGGTCGAAGGAAAAGAGCACAACGCACCTTTTACATTTGAGGATGACATGTGTGTGTTAGACTCCCCCTGACGTCTACACCTCCCCCTGATACTTACATTAATCAGGGGAGATTCGAAAGTCTTCGCATTCCTATGCTTTTCACATGTTTCTCAAATATGGCCTTAGGCAATGATTTGGTGAACAAATTTGCCACATTCTCCTAAGATCTTACTTGATTCACTTGAATCTTGAGGAGGGTCTGTTGTTGCTGATTGTAGAAAAACTTTGGCGATATGTGTTTTGTATTATCACCCTTGATATATCCTAGCTTCATCTGTTCGATGCAAGCTACATTATCTTCATAAATGCAAGTAGGCTCTTCAGTGGTAGAACTCAAACCACTAGTCCCTCGAATATGTGTGATGATAGCTCTTAACCATACACATTCACGAACCACCTCATGTAGAGCAATGATTTCTGAGTGGTTCGAGGAGGTAGCCACAAGGGTTTGCTTGGTTGATCTCCAAGATATCGTTGTGTTCCCAATGGTGAATACATAACCAGTTTGGGAACTACCTTTATGTGGGTCAGAGAGGTACCTAGCATCAGCAAAACCAACCAAAATGTTCTTTGGCGTTTCGGTGTAGTGAGTGGCGCTTTCGCCATCAACATTTCCTTTAGGGATTGCAGTTCCATTTGTGGTCCCTTTTGTCTTTCTGTAGGGAAAGAACAGTCCCAAGTCAATGGTTCCTTTTAGGTATCGAAAAATGTTCTTGATACCATTCCAGTGACGTTGCGTTGGCGCTGAGCTAAATCTAGCTAACAAGTTCACTGAGAATGCAATGTCTGGTCGAGTACATTGGGCTAAGTACAATAATGCGCCTATTGCACTTAGATAGGGAATTTCAGCTCCCAACACTTCTTCGTCATCTTCCTTTGGACGAAATGGATCTTTCCTTGCATCCAAACTTTGACCGATCATGGGAGTGCTAGCAGGATGTGCTTTGTCCATGTTAAATTGCCTGAGCATCTTTTGGACATACGCAGACTGATGGATTAGTATTCCACAAACTCGGTGTTCTAGTTCAAGGCCTAAACAAAATCGAGTTTTCCCAATATCCTTCATCTCAAATTCGGATTTCAAGTAGCTCGCGGTTTCTCTTATTTCATCAAGAGTACCTATTATGTTCATATCATTGACATATACTGCTACAATTTCAAATCTGGAACTTGTTTTCTTTATGAATATGCAGGGGCATACTTCATCATTCTTATATCCCTTCCTAATCAAGTAGTCACTTAGACGGGTATACCACATCCGCCCGGATTGTTTCAATCCGTAAAGTGAGCGTTTCAACCTAATTGCAAACGCACTCCGTGGTTTAGAGTCACTTGACTTGGGTAATGTAAGGCCATCAGGTACTTTCATATATATCTCTGAATCTAGATGTCACGCCCCAAATTTTAGAATAACAATTCAAAATCCGAGACATGAAAATACCACATCACAAAATTATCATCCTGAAAATTTTTCTTTTCTTAACATACTCACCACACGAAATAAAATCAAACCGAATGTATTCTCGGTTAATTATTACAACTCAATCCAAAATATAATGTAAAGCTCTAAATGAGCATACACACACACCTCACAACTAAATAAATAACAAAACTGCTATAACACCTAAGCAGCTCGGTCACCTCCCTGGTTATCCTGACCTGCAGGAATATCCGCTACACCATTGAATAGTGTATCGGGATTGCAACAACACAAAACCCGGTAAGCTTATGAAAGCTTGTATGAGTAAAAGAATGAACTGTTGCTTAATTTAATCTCATTTATTTCCACACACAGCAACACTCAATTATTTCCACATATGCAAATAATAACAATCTCAATCCAACACCAATTCAATATATCAAGACAACCCAACTCACACTTTCCCCACAACTCTCATCATCGTATTTATAAAAATACGGTATTTGACAGACTAGAGCTCTAACTGAATCGTAGCCCGTCACCTGGCCTAGGTTATGGCATCCGACGTATTTATCAATTATTGTATTTCATCAATATGTATACCTATATACATATTTAGAACGTCCAATAATTCCACATACTCAACCAATCGTATCCCATCATCCACACTAGGATTAGAGCGTCCGATTCCCCACACCAGTCATTACATCGACCCTAAACCCATCAATGAACACAACATATAATTTCACATACTGAAATCAACCCAACCAAGATACGTCATATTATTATGAAATCACACAACTGTAATAAAATCAACTCATCAATTTCACTCAATCATATCATCAATCAAACAATCCACTCATCAATATATATTTTCCACGTAAATATATATATACGTAATCATCCACTCAGGAATGACCACTAATACCATCTATAGTTCACACAAGAAAATTATGAAATTCATTTGTATAGTTAAAATTCATTTTACTTACCTATGGACCGTGGTAATTCAAGTCCATGAAATTTTAAAACAAATATTTAATCCGCAAATATTTTTCACACAATTACCAAAAATAAATAAATTAAATGCTCGGTTAGTAATATGAACCACGTGAGTTTTACTCACCTTGAAACTCCCGCTGCGTCTTCAATATAATTATAAATTATAATTTATAATTAACGCCGAATAGCGCACGCAATTAAAATCCGTCAATCACCTAATCAAATGTGATTCGAATTTAGCCAACAATTTCAACTCATAATTTAACCACTAATTAAAGGTCAGATTCTAATTTACATTAAAATCCGACGAGCGGTTTCTCACGAAACGCTCCCCTAATTACCGTTTTTTCACATATACGAAGATCCAACGGTCGGATCTTCGCCCATGACCACACAAAGCCTCTGGGACAGTCATATGATCATCATAACAAATTTACAAGTTCATCCAACGGTCATAATTTCACAGATCAAAAATCTAACGACCGAAATCGATCGAAATCACAAAATTCATAACTAATTCATACGATATCCAAAAAATGCGTATAATACGCCGAAATGATCGTATCGAAACATAGAATCATAAAATGGACAGAAACCAAATTTTAGACCTCCGGAGGTGGCCGGAAAAGGCCGCCGGAGTTAGGGACAGAGCCGCCACCGACCACCACCAATGGTGTCGGAGCCAAGCTTGTCCCCTTCGTTTCATTATTCTGAGCAACTTTCATAACTAGCACAAGACCTAAAAATGACCGGAAGACATCAAAATTACCGATTTACAGTCGGCGGCCGGAAAAAATGCAGAAACCGGTGAGCTTGAAAACCGACGTGAAAACTGCAACCTCAGGCCCCGATCCCTTCTGGAAACTTGTTCAGAACTTCCTTGCGAACTCAACAAGCTTGGAATCACAAGAAACGATCGTGTATAGCTCGAGATATCTTGATCGAAAGTTTCGGTATTTCGATCCGTTCGGGTCGAGCTCCGACGAACGTGAAAACGTTCGACCCAGTTCCGGTCCTTCTTGGTGCTTGTAGAGGAAGTTGAGGCGAGCTCAATGAGACAAGAATCAAGTGAAATGATGGAGTGTAGCTCGAGATATCGAGATCGAACCGAAAATGGACATTTTCGGTTCGGGCTTCGCCGCCGCCGCCACAGGCTGCGCCGCCGTGTGAGACTGCCTCCGGGAGCTAGAGCAGCTCGAGATGAACGCCTGGGACTTGGTTTGAGGTCGAGAGGTGGTCTGTGGAGGGAGAACAATTAAGGAGAAGTTTTCCTCCCCTTCGGCCGATTTCGTCTGTAAGAGAGAGAGAGAAACTGTTTTCTCCAGAAACGGAAGAAGAAGAAGAGGAAGAAGGAAGAAAAGGAAAAAAAAGAAACCGGTAGGGAAAAAAAATTAGGGTTTCTAAAATTTTTCTATATATACAAGTTTCGGAAAACTTCGAAATTCGATAACTAATTCAGAAAAAATCCGATCTTTGTGTTCCGCATGTGCACGGACTCGTATCGACGAGCTCTACAACTTTCATGAAGGAAGTTTCTCCAAATTTCATACGTAGAAAAAGTCGATTTCTCAAACCGAGTATTTCGAGCTTTTCGTTAAAATAAACGTTTCGAAACTTCGATAATTGTAAAAATGAATGATTATCGAACATAAATCGTGAAATCGTATAATAATCATTCGATACAATCACTCGAATTTAAAAATGGAAATTACGGGTATTACACTAGATCCCCATAGAGATATGCAGTAACCACATCCATGAGCTGCATTTCCAGTCCTTCGGAAACTACTAAGCTAACTAAGTAGCGGAATGTTATAAAGTCCATTGCGGGAGAGTATGTCTCCTCATAGTCAATTCCAGGGCGTTGTGAGAAACCTTGCGCCACAAGGCGAGCCTTGTACCTTAGGACTTCATTCTTCTCATTACACTTTCTGACAAAGACCCATTTATGTCCTACAGGCTTTACACTTGGTGGGGTTAGCACTACCGAATCAAATACATGTCTCTTTGTCAGAGAATCTAATTCTGCCTAGATTGCTTCTTTCCATTTAGGCCAATCTACTATTTGTTGACACTCTGCAACAGAGCGTGGTTCGATATCATCGTGCTCTATGATTTATTGAGCAATAGTGTATGCAAATATATCATCAATGTGCATGGAAGATCTTTCTATCAACTCATACGCACTCTCATAATCCATTGAGATTTCTTTGTTCTCTGGAATCATTTCAAACATCGGAGCGTCCTCCAGTATTGATTCATGGACATAACTATAATCAGAGACAATCTCATGAGAGGGATTCTCTACATTGATGATTAATGAATCGGTTTGTGCCTTACTCGCCCTCTTCTTCCTTGGGTGAGTGTCAATCGAACCAAGTGACCTCCCCCTCTTCCTTTGGGGAGCCACGGCCTCAACCACACCTCCACTAAGTGTGGTTGCAGTGCCTCTATCTTTGGCACTGTGCCCCTTGTTGGGGACTTCTAACCTTGCAGGCACATTTGCAGCTGGTATATGTGATCTCGTTACTTTTGCGATATCAGTAAACGCATCAGGCATCGAATCTGCTACGTTTTGAAGATCGATTATTCTTTTCACTTCACTTTCACATAGTGAAGTGTGGGGATCAAAATGAGACAGAGTGGGGACAAACCACGATAATTCCTGTCGTTCACTTGGAAAATCCTTTTTCCTATCTCCCCCTAACGACGGGAAGACTGTCTCATCAAAGTGACAATCCGCAAATCTAGTGGTAAAGAGATCGCCTGTTAAGGGTTCCAAATAGCGGATAATTGTTGGGGGTCCAACATAAATACTTAATCGTCTCTGATGACCCATTTTGGTGTGCTGTGGAGGTGCAATAGACACATATACTGCCCAACCAAATATGCGTAAGTATGAAATGTCAGGCTCATATCCAGTTACCAACTGGTACGCAGAAAATGGTTGGCTAGCAGTGGGTCTGAAACGAATAAGTAAAGCTGCGTGCAATATTGCATAACCCCAGGCAGATATAGGCAGTTTGGTATGCATAACCAATGCCTTAGCCACCATATGTAGCCTTTCGATGGTGGCTTCTGCGAGACCATTTTGTGTATGCAAATGGGGTACAGGATGCTTTACATCGATCCCGATAGACATGCAATAATCATCAAATGCTTTTGATGTAAACTCTCCAGCGTTATCAAGCCTTATAGACTTGATAGGGTGATCAAGATGGTGAGCCCTTAAACATATAATCTATGCTAGGAGTTTTGCAGCATTTCTTGTGGCCAATAAAGCGACATGTGACCAGTGTGTCGAAGTATCCACCAGAACCATAAAGTACTGAAAATGATCCACATTCTGGATGGATAGGTCCACAGATATCTCCTTGTATCCTTTGTAAGAATGGAATGTTTTATTTTATATCTTTAGCATAGGAAGGTCTCGATCCTGTTTTTGCTAAAGAGCAGGCTTTACAAAACGAGTGATTTGCCTTTGAAATAGTCAATGAGGCATAATGAGATGGAGGTAGTGTTTCTGGTACTTCAGAAAGCAATGACTGCATTTGAGCAGTACTAGGACCGACACCTTGCAGTGTGGCGGATTTTTCTCCCATTTTATTTTTCACTCGAAAAAGGAATGTCCGTATGAGTTCGTTAAAATACGGATCATCATGTCACGACCGGGGTGTCCTAGGTGGTCATGCCAAAGCCTGTTTGAGTCAGTGTCTCACATTTCATTGTTGGTGACAACATAGGATTCAATAATCCGAATCGTAGTGAGGTACAGTCCACTAGATTGACTCATAAATTTCTCTAAAATGCGTTTCCTTCCACATTCGTTAGAGTTAATATAAAGGTATTCAGTTCCATTCTCACAGTGTGTTTCTACATGATAATCGTTGACACGAATATCTTTGAATCTTTAACAAGGTTCGATTAGCTCTTGGTGCATACAGAGCATCTGTGACATTAAATATATCTCATATTCTTTAGAGTACTTCTATGTTAGGTAGAATGATAATCTTTTCATTCAAATAATTTTTTCTTTTTCTAGATGTATTGCTTTACATCTTTATAGTGCGATTTCGAACCATGTAAATATGTGTAGTAAATAAATTTGAATAAATTCAGTGCTTCAGAATAAAATTCATATTTATTGATAAGCCAACGATAATCAAATCAAGATCATGTTCATAAATCTAATTCATCAAACCATTATTGAAATAAACTTTAAGACCAAGTAGTAGTCTAATTAAAAATGAGGCATTATGTCTTCACAACTGTCTTTGGAAAATAAAATGAATAAAACAGATCAGTCAAGATTGAGAGCATCCATTGACTTAGCAAGTTCCTCTTTGCCATTGAAGTCTGCAACTGTAAGGTTGACGTCTAGGTCATGACCTCCTTCTTCCATATAGTGAGCCTCTTGTTCTTTAGACTCTCTATACCTCTTGTAATTGGTTGTTGCTCTGTTGCTTGCTTGGCAGTTCTTGTACCAGTGCCCAATGTCTCCACACTTATAGCATGGTTCATTGTCAACTCTTTTCTTTTGCATCTTGTGTCCACGATCCACATGTCCCTTTCCACGTGGTGCATTGTTGCCACGTGGGTAGAGATTAGCATGTCTAAACCCCTTTGCATTGGAGTTCTTTTCACCTTTCATTTTTCCATAATTAGTCTCGGGAATTTTCTTTGTCCCAGTGGGCCTGGCATTGTTGTTCAAGAGAATCTCATTATGCCTCTCAGCCACTTGCAGTAGGCTGATAAACTTATTGAAGGTTGTGATTCTTTTGTTGTCATACTCCAGCCTATACTGGTTCGCTAGTATAAGCGCTGAAGTAGGAAAAGTGGAAAGAGTCTTGTAGATCATATCATCTTCTGTGATTTCCCTTCCACAGAAATTGAGACGTGCCTTTAAGCGCAACATGTCCTTGTTGAAGTCATTGACCCTTTTATAGTCAAGCAAGCAGATTCCATTCCACTGAACATCCAGTTCTGGGAGCAAAGTGTCATGAATGTTCCCAAAACGTCCCTCAAGGGCATCCCACAGTTCTTTGGGTGTCTTCAACTGAAGGTATTCCCAGCGTAGGCTAGGATCAATATGTTTCCTCAAAAACATTAAGGCATTTGCTTTCACCTTATCAGACGGTCCATCGTCTTTGGGGTCAGTGAGAGTTTTGATGGTGGCAGTGTATTCTTTTGCCACAAAAGCAGTTTCTACATTGGAAACCCAACGGTGGTACTCAAGTCCTTTTGAGTCTAAAATGTCAAACTCAGGTCGAGTTGGATCAGCCATCTACATAAAACAAGAGAGAAGATATAAATTACGTAGTCATAAAGACATCCACGTAAATTATTTTCCAATCGTATGAATTAGATTTCAAGACCAAGATTTGTAATGGTCACATTTTTTTTTTCGATGCTATGTGAAAATGCTTTATCACAGTAAGTGTGTATGGATAATGCGCATGAATTTTCATTATCATGGCAAAACGGAATTGATATGTTGCATTCTAAAATTAACTATAACACATGTAATAATAAAACATAGCATATATAAAAATAAAGTACATGGCATGCTCAAAAATCACAAATATACAACAAAATATATGGTACATATATCATGCGTAAAAATAAAATATAAATAATAGCATGATATAAAGGCATGCTTAGGAATAATTATATAAAGCATAAATAACATGATATGCTTTAAAAGGATCAAAATTATCTAACTAAACATGCTCAATAACAAAATATAATAAAGGCATAAACAATAAGGTATAAAGCATGCTTAAAAATAGAAAATATAAATAAAATTCACATGCTTGACTAAAATCATAAAATAAAATAAAGAAAACATACTTGATTTCGAGAAAACAAAACGATCCTCGCGCACGCGCTTGTTGGTGCAGGCGTGCGTAGCGATGTTTTTTTTTTCAGCAGTGGGCCGGAGTTTTTTTTTTTCTTCTCTTTTTCTTTTCTTCTTTCCTTCTGGTTTTCAGATGGGTGGCTGCAGATGCCGGTTTGGACGAAGGCGCTGGGCTGGAGGTCGGTGGCGCGCGGGGATGGGCTGTTTCTCGGCGCAGCAGCAGGTGGACGCGGGAGCAGCGCTGCGATAAGTGCTGGAGGCTGGTTTGCAGGGATCGATGCTGAGTTGCAGGGATCGGCGTTGTTGCAGAGGATCGCTGCTGCAAGGCTGGGATCTGCAGGTGGGAGACAGCAGCGATGGGTGGAGGCGGGTGGGCTAGGCGCGACTGTGCTGCAGGTTTCGGATGTCGGGGCTGGGTAGAGGCACCGCGGCTGGGATCGGGGCACCTGGGGGGCCGGGCAGCGAGGTGTAGCAGCGAGGTAGAGGCCGATGCTGCGACATTGGAGAGAACCTAGATGGGTGCTGCTGTCTGGCCGGTGAAGGTAAGGTCAGTCTGTGGAAGGGCGCGGAGGGATGGCCTAGGGTGGAGGCTGCTGCACGGAATTTTTTTTTTTGGCGGCAGAAAAGAAAAAAAAACTTTTTCTTCTTAGGGTTTTGGTTTTTTTTTTATCTGACTATTGACTCTGAGCGTGTTGATAACGTGTAAAAGTAAATTGAAATTAGAATTCGTCTACTCATTTCATTTCATAGTCCTTTTATATAGGGATAGAATTACAACGGAAACATCGATTATATTAATGATACTAAATGGTGATTGATCCGTAATTGTGCTGATTGATGGTAATCACTGATTCCTTGATTCCCTATTCGTCAGTTGCTTTGACGAAGAAACACAATATGTTTTTCCTTTAACATATTACTATTACCAGCATTTTTCAGATGTCTATTGTATCCCTAACATACATGGTCTATTACATAACATGATCATCTAATATGGTCAAGAAAGCATGGGCAATAAAAACAATGGATTGGATATCAACATCACCATGCATCCTATATGAGAAGCACGAAAAAATTTCAACATCGATCCTCCTTTTCGGATATTTTATTTTAACCCTTGACAAACGCTAGCAATAACAACGCAACCAAGGCGAAAGTGTGCAAATGTGTTCGGATATGGCATCAAAAAATGGTTGGGATATATACCCGGAGTCTCAGTCATATGACTTGGAATTTGCAAGATGAACATGAACACCAACCGATTAGGCAGCAAAAACATGTTAAACTTTAAGAAGGAAATTTAAAGTTCAATCGCGCCGATTAGTTAGGTGATTAGAATTTAGAACTTCCGGTAGAACTGAACAGGTGGTGGGGTTATTATTAGCTGCTACCATGAACTTGAGCTTGGTTTACAAAATTACAACTTCCCAAACCTACAAATTAAAAATAAATTCCGTGCTAATTAACTAACGGCCGTTAGCCCTCTTGCACGGACTAGGTGGCAAACTGCTCCTTCCACAAGCCACGAGTCGTTGCACGAAACCCTCGATTCTCTCTCCGTTTGTCTCCGTCAGTAACCGCTTCCCGCCAAACGGTAACGTCTCCACTCCTCTCTCTTTCAACACCGCCACTTGCTCTGATCTCCGCCCCAAATCTCCGTCACTACCCAATCCAAAGGCCTGAAAATAAATCATAAATAAATAAATACTAAAACTCCGTTTACCCAAACAAAAAAAGAGGAGCCAAGGGAACGGAAAAATCTGTTACCTGAATTCTGACGTAGTCCGTACGGTTCCAACAGAAGGCGTTCCCGACCATCTGGTCAACGGTCTCGGAAACGCCGTCAAGCACAATGTCAACGACGGAAGGGGGAGAGCACTCGCCGTAACGGCAGGGCTTCCGTCCGCTCAGGGGCCCGTTCCCCAAGGACAAAACGAGCAAGTCCTCCACGCCATTGACGGAGGGGAAGTCACGCTTGTTGTTGAGCGCGTGCGTCACAGCCGCTGCCGTCGGGTTGTTCATGACCAGACCGCCGTCCACTGCCGAGCACGACGTCTTTCCGTCCACCGAGCTCAGGTCAAACGGCTTGAACAGGCTCGGCGTCGCTGACGTGGCGCGGCAGACTTTGCGGAGCTCGAAGTCGAAACTCGGCGACTCGGAAGCGTCGGCGCGGGAGAAAACGAACGGTGCGGAGCTCTTCAAGTCGTAGCAAGGAACCAGGAGAGGCTTACACGTGTCCTTGAGAGTCAAGACCTTGCCGTCCTCCCTCGTCAGGAGCTCCGTGAGCGCCTTGTCCATGCTTCCGCCGGAGTATCTCCGGCCACGGCGGAAAACTCCCACCACCCTAGCCTTGAACAAATTCTCGCTCTTCTCGGCGACCGAGTTGACAGCATCTCTAGCAGTGTACAGAGGCCTGCCGGAGCCGTCGTCGGCGAGGAGCATGGCCGCGAGGACGGCCCCGATGCCGGTTCCGGCGACGAGGTCGAAGAAATCGGCAATTTGAGCTTGGGGATCGCCGGTCTTGAGGCGGATCTGGTCCTCGAGATGGATAAGGGCTTGTCCGGCGACAATGCCGGTGGTTCCTCCGCCGTCAATGCTGAGAATCCGTGTCTTCTTGGTGGCCTCGCAGTGAGAGAGCCATTGCTGCTCGAGCTTCGTGAAGATCTCCAACGTCACCTTACTCAGCTCCATTCCGAGAGAATGATAGCTAGCGAAAATTCACGATTTTGATAATTTGTTGTTGGGTGTGGAAATGCTAGAGAGAGAGTGTGAAGTAGTAACGGCAACGTGTCGAGTGAGGGCTCGATATCACGCTTTTGGGGTGGGTGGTATTAATGGCTGAACAATGTGAAATGCTTTCTCTGGTTGTTAAAAAGGGTTGGTACAGTTTACAGTGGTGGTTTTGATGAAGAAGAAGAAGAAGAAGAAGAAGAAGGTAGGGGAGGGAAGGAGAGAGAGTGTGGGAGTGAGAGAGTGGGAACGGCGTGTTTGTGAAGTAGAAGGGAGCCGGTTATATACACGAGTCCTACTGCTTGTCGTTTTGTATTTTTTTTTTTTTTTTTTACTCTAGGTTGTTATCGAATCGTGTGTGGTGTCCTTGCACGTGCAACTGCGCGTGTTGGTTTCTGGGTTACGGGAAGCGGGAAACTCGGCTTCTTAGCCGGCTCAGCTGGCGCTCGCTCGTCAACCCTTTCTCAATTCTCAGTTCTCGCAGTCGATCATTTACAGTTTTATATTTTAGTTTTAATTTTAATTTACTTAAATTAATTTCTAGTTTCTATTTAATTTAATTGAGGAAGGAGGCTAGAAATAAAGGTGAAACATCCCGGAACTGACCCAGTAATTGTCTGAACTCCATGTTAAGCAACTGATCTAATCAATTAATAAATAATGTTACTGTATTTGTTTTTTCTTTTAGTTTGACAGAAACAAAGAACAACATGGTTCTATGGTGTCATGTGCTTAGTTTAATTATCTTTTTGGGGTCAAATGTGCTTACTTCAATTGAGTATAAAAGAAGAGATTTTTTTTGTCAAATATGAGGAAGTAATGCATCTACAAGTCTAAAACACCGTACCATCACCAGTAGTTTAGATAAGTGAATCACATTTACTAAGCACCATTCATTTTCATGTTCAATTCCTCTTAGCTAATTGCAAGTATGATACATATTCCAATGATTAGTTCATTCGTTCTTTTCACTGAGGTTATAACAAGGTGTTTCTTTTGAAAGAAATCCAACACAATTCATATCCATTTTGTTTTGACTACTCATGAGTTTCAATTCAATTGTTACATTTGAGATCATAAATTTATGAAAATGATTTTTTGAATTGAACATATAACAAAATTTGCGTGACTCACTACTATTAGTGGTATATGATAGCATCGACATCATCTCTAATTAACCATATCGAATAAAAAGAAGTATGCAATTTTATTACAAAAAGCCTCTCACTCAGCACAGTTAGGATAGGAGAATAAACCGAATTTTTGACCAAAAAAAAAAGAAAAGAATAAACCGAATACTTTTATTAGATTCATTATACCAACTCATTTTGCATTTAGTCCTACAACCTCTATACCAACTCCAACATTTAAAAAATTTGGTGAGAATTAAAACAAGAATCAAACAAATGAGAAAATGATTTATAGCAATCAATGAACAATTAAGGGCATCAAGTACGTACAGAAGTGAGTAAATACAGCCTTTAAATACCAACTGCTTGATCGATCAGTTGGGCTAACTGTAGCTATATATGCTAGTTTGTTACAAGATAGGCACGTACCGAGTGGAAGAAGTGAACGCAGAAACACATGCATGTTCATGGAATGGAAGGCATTGATGCATATACATGACCTAGCTTTAGCTTTGCCATAGACTCACAGAGCTAGAGATAATAGCAGTAGCTATATCTAGGTACCAAAATTAAGGTTGGGGAGTTGGAATAGTTCACAACTTTATATACATGTTCAGATATGCCAAGGAAGATAGTTACATATTGAATGCCGCGAATTGAATGAAGATATTGTCCTTAATTACCTCAAATCTGTTTGAGGACAGTGGGAAGAAGCCATGCCAAACCATGCATGCATCGATCCTTTCAAATCAATTTCGAATCAACTATATATCACCGATTAATTAAGCCCAAAAATAGTTTATATTCTGAAGCTAAATTTGGAAACTTTGGATACTGCTCATCAAGATCGATTTTAAGCGTAATTAACTGCACCAGCCTATATTAATTTATAGTACATACTAAATAATTAAAGAAAGATACCTAAGAAAACCAACATTTTTTGGTTGCATCGTAATGAGATGCGACATAACGTTCGCAAATCTCATGATCTGTTTCTAATCTTTTATTTACTGGTTGCATGGTGTCATAGATTTGGTCGTGATGGCTGTGTTCCTTGTTCTATTATATTTTATATGCAATTATGCAGTACAAACTGATTTGAGAAGATCTTAATTAACATAATTATGAGATTAGTATATGATTAAGCTAATCATATAGCAGATTTCAGTTTTTTTTACCCCAAATAGGTAGCAATGCATATATTTCTGAAAGTGGTAGTTGATATTTGTACAGCTGCTATAAGTCGACACAGTCTGTATCGTCACAGGGTATCCATGCATGACAGGATAGACCTAGCTACACAGCAGGGACGACATACGCCATATGGTAATATTTAAGGCCTCTGTTCAATCTATAAATGCTTCGACCACTGAGATTTGAGCGATAATGTACAGTGAAAGTTGTTTCCCCCTTCGTTGCTCTCAATATGATCGAATGCATCATTTGATAAACAGATTAGATCCATAAGCTTAACAATGGTGTCTTGTCATTTCACCACGAACCATTATCGTCCTGCCGACAAAGATTGTGTATGGTTCCAACACGTAAATTTCCCATTTAAGTGCCACAAATCTAGCTAGGCTTAAAGCTAGTTCCACTTACATATTGCTTCAACAGTAGTTCATGGACCATATATGGATCCAACTATCATTGTTTTGGACCAGCATGTGATCGTTCGTACATTCTCATTTACTTATATTTAAAGTGTTAGGGAGTGGAGCGCGCTAATGATAACATGAGGGATCGGTGAAACCGAAAGCATTAGAAGATGTTGCTTAAGAATTAAAAAAGATATTACTTGATAAGAATTAGGTGATAACGTATGGATTCTCCTATTATTTAGATGATTTTCTTCATCTTTTGCTTGCTTCACATATTGACTGTTTTAGTGTTGCATTGATTTTGTGCTCATTAATGTACAAAGAATAACACATTCATGAACAAAGTATTGAATATCGATATTCTTAATTGGTCAGTCTTAAGATGAAAATACAAAACCCTAACCTAAAGTTCAACGACCGTAAGATCTTAATGAGACAATATTATTTCATAATCATGATGCTTAGACTTAAGGCATAATCATCTAATAAAGATGTACACCGGCCTACTGCAGCCTAGGCTGAACCAAAATTGAAGTCATGCATTAGACTCCTCATTGATTGGAACTTTTTTGTGCATCAACCGAATCATAGCTCACCACTTATAGAGAGTTGTCGCTGTAGGAGAGGTCCACATTTGTGGCCAGTGAAACCCAGAAACTTAAGAAAGATCATCAAATCAAGGCCAAAGCCTTTAACCAGCTATTATATAGCTTGACAGAAATCCGAATATGTCAAATAATTTAACACCAATTAAGACCAAACAAATTATATGGGTCCATGACCAAATAAATAAAAAGAGAAGTAAATCCTCCTAAATTATTAGGCAGTAGAGGAAAGGACGACCACAGCCATAGCCATCAATATTAGAGCAGGTATCGCAGCTGAAGATTGGATGGATGGAGCACTGCTCTTGTGTGGTGATTGGCTAGGGCTTGGACTTGGACTTGGGCTTGGACTTGTTGGAGGGAAAACTCTGATGTCAAGCTTCTGTCCACGCTCGCAGTGTTCCTTGTAACCGGTGATGTAGAAGAAGTGGCCAGGCTTATCTAGGGTAATAGTATCGTTGCCATATCTGGTTTCGTTAATTGGATCTGTCGAATTGCATGTTTGGTAATGTTTGCGATCGACTTGCACTACACTGTCCTTTCCTTTGTACACGAACACTACATGTATGCAATGTGTAAAAATTGAGGAGTCATATTTGTAGAGTCTTTGAATTATGCATACGAGTGATTTGTGTCTAAACAAAGGCAAACCGACAATTCAAAAGAAAGAAACAGTGTATTGTAATCCGCAAGTGTTTGGCTTCATAATATTTCACAGGGGAAAAAACAAAACATCTGGTCTGTTAGAATTTGTCCAATCACCAAAGCTGGCATGTTAAAATCCATATAGCTAGGCCGGCCAGTACGTACGTATAAGAGATTAATGTCATGAAGACCATTGACTTGGTGGAATCATAACTGTATTCATCATCTTACGAATACAAATAAAAATTGGGTATCCATGTATATATTTATTTCTTTTAAACGAGCACAAAACTCAGTGAAATAAGCTGAGGTTAGGTCCTAGACATAGAGGTAAGAAGGTGCAGAATCTTTCTTTTATATAGATTGAACCACACAGAATATAAGATAAAACGAATTGAAAACACAAAACCCTAGTTTTCGTTGGAGTACGTATCTTAGTCTCAGATCCACACCCGTTCATATAGCTTCAAAAATAGGGGGAAATTAAAAGAAAAAAAAACTTACAAAGAGAGTCTCCAACAGTGAAGTCTTTATCAAGTCTCCAAGCCGTGTAGTTGAAACCTTTATATCTCCATCCCTCAGAGTCACCCACCTTGTAAACAGCACCAAAGCAAACCCCGAAACAAGCCATCACCAAGAAAAAAATCATTAAACTCTTGGCCAAAGCCATAGTTAATATTTCACGCAAAGCGATACACAGAAGAAATCAGTTTGATATGTATGGCTGGTGAAGTCTCCAAAACCCTGTCTATGAATATATAAGGTGCATCTTCGGGATAATCCAACTAATAGTTCTGCCACAAAAACATTGTCCTACAAGTTACCATATGACGGTTCTTAATGAATCTTTGTTATTATCGTGTAATTACTAACGGAACCTTTGGATTAATGATATGCAGGATGTCCGTGATTAATCTGTAGGACCAAGTTACTCGTTAATGGGATTTTTGTCCATACTATGTACATTGATGATTGATGATAAGGAAAATGATCATTTTGTCAAGGAAAGATCTTATCCTCACAAAAGAAATTCAAGCTTTAAAGAATAGCCAGAGATCAATTGTTTGGATTTAATAAGACGAGTTAGCATTTGCAGGATTGCAATTTGAGATTTAGGCACCAAATTAGAATGTGGTGAATAAGTTGATTTCCAATTAAAATGATTTATATGCTAACAATTTAGTAGTGATCCGCGGGATCCTCTCCTTGGCAGTTGGCAGTATATTAACTTTGATTGTTCTTGACTTTAATCTTAACTGTAAATAGAATATCTAAAAAATTATTGTTGCGATACCCTAGCAAAAGATATTAAAACTCATTAATTATTGCGCTCCACAAGACAAACACGGTTTATTTAGCAACAAAACAGTAAACATTGTTTAAGGGTGCGTCTATTGCCACCCTACAATTTTCTTAGTTCACCATACAAACATTTGAATTATTGAAAGACTAAATTATCCGAGTGTAAAATTACTACTAAAGTACATTATGTTCTAAAATCCAAATTTGTAAGGAAAAATAAATAAATAACCAATGAATTAAATAGAAAGATTACTTAATTTCTCATTGGATAACATTAATCTTCATCTTCTCCACTCAAATTTGCATTTATTACTATATTACTATTTTTTGTCTTTTTGTTATCTCTTCATCATGAATTCGTTATTTAATTCACAAAAATTATTAGTGTTAATTACATTAAAATCTTTGTAATACCTTTTACGAATACTGAAAGTAAATTTAAAACACACAAGAAAAATCTCAATATCTTCTTCATTGGTCATAGTTGTTGACTAACTAATATTTTGACATAGATTGAAATAGATGAACATTGAAGCAGAAAGAAAAAAAATTAAAAAATGGAGGTAAATTAGAGTATGATTTTGTTAGGAAACTTTAATATATTATAGTTTTTTTTATTGGTATTAATTAAATGTGAGATTATAAAAAATCTCTTTTAATTGGATATGTCATATAAGTGTATTCTTGGAAATAGAAATGGGTTACATAAGTAGATTTAATAATTGAAATTAAAATGTATGGTGTAATGAGCAAGTATGGTGAACAAAGAAAATGGTAGGGTGGAAATAGCCGCACCCTTGTTTAATAAGGTTAGAAAACATAAGTTTTATCTCTTTATCTTCTGGTCTATCTTCTATCTCAATGGTATTATTCCTCGTCTCAGTGTTCTTCCTTTTCTTCTCTCTGCAACCATCATAGATAGATTAATAGATAGTATTTTTGTTTCCACTTGTCTTTATTGGGCATCTGTTTATACTTCATTCAAGGTTTGAACCACCCTCTTTCCGAATCCTGCCTTTTTTTTTGTTGCACTAAATTATAATATGTTATGAGTATGACTCTTTATTAAGATCATTAAAATGACATCGGTGGGCCGTGGTCTGTTGGTTAACTAACCTAAGTAACATTGTGGAGATCATGAGTTCAAATCTCACTAGCATCAGGAGTGGGCTGTAGAGACTGGAAACGTAATTGCAAAGAAACCAAACTCAAACTGGACTGAAAATGCTTAGTTTATTCAATCAGTTCAGGCTTCATATATAGCCTCAAACTCTAACAACTTAAGCTAAAAACACGATTACGTTTTGGCTACATACAGCCACGTGCAAAACAGAACAAAAATACGAATTCAAACTAACTGAATCCTAGAAACTAGGACATTATTCAACTGAATAACAAAACCTTTAGGAACAAGTCAAAACCCTTCAATTCCCTCCCTTAAGCTAATGCAGGAAGCAATTTAGCTTATATCAGTGAGTTCACACATTCCTAACTTGCTCTTGAGCCTTTGAAAGGTGTCGAACTTCAATGGTTTTGTCATGATATCAGCCAACTGATCGCTACTTCCACAATGAACAAGGGAAATTGTACCTTCTTTAGTGAGATCTCTGAGGAAATTGTACCTTACATGGATGTGTTTGCTTCGACCATGAAGCACAGGGTTCTTGGAAAGTTTGATGGTGGAGTTGTTGTCACAGTTTATGCTAATGCAACCTTCCTCATGTCTGAGCTCCTTCAAGATCTTTTTTAACCATATCGCATGACACGCACACATAGTTGCTGCAACAAACTCGGCTTCAGTTGTTGACAAGGTCACAATCGGCTGCTTTTTAGAACTCCATGAAATAGCTCCAGAGCTTAACAAGAAAACATAACCACTTGTGCTTTTGCTATCCTCCATGTCCCCAGCGTAATCACAGTCAGTGAATGCCCTGAACCTGTCATCTCCACCATTCTTGTAATAAATGCCATAGTTCACAGTCCCTTTCAAGTATTTAAGAGCTCTCTTTGCGGCCTGCAAATGCAGCTCAGTGGGTTTTGCCATAAATCTGCTCATAAGGCTGGTAACAAACATTAAGTCCGGCCTAGTTGCCGTCAGGTACATCAAGCTGCCTACAAGCTGCTTGTAGTAGGTCTCATTGATCACAACTCCATCTTCGTCTATTCCAATTTTGAACCCCGGTACCATATGACTATTAACTTCATTGCTTTTTATCATTCCGAATCTTCTTAGAACCTCCTGTGCATATCTCCTCTGATAGATGAAAATACCTTCTTCCTTTTGTAAGACTTCGATACCAAGGAAATAACTCATACTTCCTAAGTCAGTCATATCAAATTCTCTCATCATAGAATTCTTAAACTCAAGCATCAAATCAGCATCATTACCAGTATAGATTAAATCATCAACATACAGACTTACAATGATGATTTTACCTTCACCTATTTGCTTTGTGAACAAGGTTTGCTCACTCTCACATCTTTGGAATCCTTCCTTGACGAAATGGGACTCTATACGACTGAACCAAGCTCGAGGAGCTTGTTTCAGACCATACAAAGCTTTGTGCAGTTGATACACCATGTGCTCCTTCCCCTTCTTCTCATATCCTTTAGGCTGCTCAACAAACACTTTCTCATTCAAATCTCCGTGCAAGAAAGCAGATTTGACATCTAGTTGAGAGATCCTCCAGCCCTTCTGAGCAGCTAACGCAATGATGGTCCTTACTGTGTCTAGTCTTGCTACAGGTGCAAAGACTTCTGAGTAGTCAATTCCCACCTTTTGTGAGTAACCCTTTGCTACCAAGCGCGCTTTGTGCTTGATCACTGCTCCTTGCTCATCATGCTTGGTTTATAGACCCATTTTACCCCAATTTTCTTGGCCCCTTCTGGTAAATCTGTGAGAGTCCAAGTCTTGTTCTTTTCAATTGAGTTGATTTCAGAATCCATAGCTTGTCGCCACTTTTCTTCTTGCACTGCATCTTCAAATAAAGTAGGGTCTTCACCTATGACATCTTGCACCATATAAGATTCATACTCACTCAACCCTTCACCACTCTCATAATCCTCCATCCATGTAGGTCTTCTTCTCACCCTCCCTTCATCTATGCCGCTTGCTGCAGGCCCATCTATTTCTCTGCTAACCTCGTTACATCTCCCTTCATCCTCATTTTCTTCTCCTGTTTCTTCACCCGCACTCACTTCATCATCATCACTCCATTTTAAATCTACTGAAATTTGCTGCTCATATGTGTCACCCCACTCCCACATCTTTTCTTCTTCGAAAACAACATCCTTGCTCACTACTATTCTTTTTGCACTAGGATCAAACAACATGTACCCTTTAGACTCCTCACTCACCCCCAATAGAATACAGGTAAAGCTTTTGTTATCTAACTTACCTCTTCTTGCATCTGGAATGTGCACATGGGCAATGCTCCCCAACTCGAAAGTGATCCACAGAAGGTTTGATTCCACTCCATGCCTCTTGGGGTGTGACATCTTTTACTGCCAAGGTAGGACACCTATTCAGTACGTAGAAGGTCCACATTACAGCTTCAGGCCAAAAAGTTTTTGGGACTTTCTTGGCGGATAACATTGATCGAACCATGTTCATCACAGTTCGATTTTTCCTCTTGGCCACACCATTTTGGTGTGGCGTATAAGTTGTGGTGAGCTGCCTCTTGATTCCTTGCTCTTTACAGAAGTTGTTGAACTCATGAGATGTAAATTCTCCTCCCCTATCTGTCCTTAAGCACTTGATAAACATCTCTGCTTCCTTCTCAATCATCTTCTTGAAGTTTTTGAAGCTATTTAGTGCCTCAGACTTCTCAATCATCAATAAAGCATAAGATATACCTCTTGCCACTGTTGGAGGTGGGAGAAATAGGCCCGTATATATCTGCATGGATCAACTCAAGAACTTGACTTGCCCTCCAGGTGCTTTGTTTTGGTATGGCGTTCCTATGTTGCTTCCCATTTAGGCAATCCGTGCAGGTAGTCTTTGAATCTTCAAGCTGGGGTAGTCCATGAACCATCTTCTTGGATTGCAAAGTTCTTAAACCTTTATAACTCAGATGTCCGTACCTTTGGTGCCATAAGTGAGTTAAGTCCTAGCTGCTTGTGTGAAGACATTCTTCGGGCTGAGCATTTGAGGCTTGAGTTTTAGCTACCAGGATAAACATGCGATTCAAACTCATTTTTCTTTGAGCAATCAGTCCTCGGTGTGGATGATAAATGTTACAGGTGCCATTTTGAATCAAAATTGATAGGCCTCTCTCTTGACGTTGCCCGATGCTCAAGAGATTGTTCCTAAGGTCTGGAACAAAATATACTTCTCCAACAATATAAGTAGCACCATTTAAAACAAGTTTCATACTTCCCTTTCCAGTAACATGCATTCTAGAATTATTTCCAAGTTTTACTGAATGTTTAAAGTTTACATCCAAACTTGAAAACATACCTTTATCTCCACACATGTGGTTAGAGCACCCGGAATCTAAGAACCAAGCATCCTGTCTTTTTACATTATGCATCTCCACGTAAGCCATCAAGAGCAGGTCATCTTCTTCTTCTAATTGGGCGTAATTTGCCTCCTTGTTCCATTTTGGGCACTCGTATTGAAAGTGACCACGGTTGTGGCATTTGAAACATTCCACTGTTGCCTTATTGAAAGTTTGCCTTCCTCGCCCTCGACCTCTTCCTCTGAGAGCTGCTCTTCCTCTGCCTCTCATGTTTACTCTATCTTCCACTTTTAAGACTTGATCGTAGTCTTCTCTATTCAACCTCTAGAACTTCTGCTCGTGAACCACTAACGAGCTTTGCAGTTCATCAATGGAGATGGATTCAATGTCTCTTGTTTCCTCCTCGATGGACACCACCACATAAGTGAACTTCTCAGTTAGGATTCGTAAAATCTTCTCCACTATCTTCGAATCCGGCATGTCTTCACCGTTACTCCTCATTTTGTTGGAGACAGTCATCACCCTTGCAAAATACTCCGTGATGGTTTCACCATTCTTCATCTCAAGCACTTCAAATTCTCTTCTTAGTGACTGACGAAGGGACTTCTTCACTTTTTCATTCCCTCCGAATTTCCTCTTCATGGAGTCCCAAACAATCTTGGCGGTGCGTCGATCCAGGATTTGTTCGAAGGTTGTTCTATCAATGGCTTGATAGAGATAGTGTTTCACCTGATGATCCTTGGTTCTGGCTTCTTCTAGCTGTGCTCGCTGTGCCTCAGTTAGCGGGACTCCAGCTCTTGGCTCCTCGAAGCCATTCTCCACCAAACTCCATAGGCCTTTTGCTCTGAGCAAATTCTCCATCAGCTCACTCCAGTGATCATAATGACCGTCGAAGTGAGGGATCCTAATCAAGCTCTTCTCCTCGCTCATCTCTCTCTCAAAGCTGCTGCTTATCACACTTTTTCTCAGGTCCAGTGGAGGCTCTGATACCAGTTTGTAGAGACTGGAAACGTAATTGCAAAGAAACCAAACTCAAACTGGACTGAAAATGCTTAGTTTATTCAATCAGTTCAGGCTTCATATATAACCTCAAACTCTAACAACTTAAGCTAAAAACACGATTACGTTTTGGCTACATACAGCCACGTGCAAAACAGAACAAAAATACGAATTCAAACTAAAACTGAATCCTAGAAACTAGGACATTATTCAACTGAATAACAAAACCTTTAGGAACAAGTCAAAACCCTTCATGGGCGGGGTGTTACATTGTCATCTACAATTAAAAAAACAAAAAGATTATAAAAATCATGCTATGTAGATAAAGTAATTATATAAATATTTGCTAGGATAAAGTTACTCTTATATATCTTAATTGTTATTTCTTTTAATTGTTATTAATTCTATGTTCTATAATAACTTTTATTCAAAACACATAAGTTTGTAGTTATAATGGAAAAATGTCGCTTCATACGTGGGTCGTGCTCAAGTGTCTGCGGCAAAATGGCATATGAGATTGCACATTGGAATTTTGGAGAACGAATGATTGTGAAAGAGAAGGAGGATTAAGAACGACGATGAGATGAAGGGTAAGATCGTGTTTTATCCGGTCCCGTAATCAACATGAAAAGTTTTAACTATTGTGATTTAGATCAATAAAATGTTATAACCATTGTGATCTAGATAAAGAATTCATTGTTTACGCTGTCGCCATTATGAAAGTCTTCCGTTATAATCTTTCGTCATAATCAACAAAGCCTTTGACATCTCAAACAATAGATTAGAGTCCCAATTCTTGTATACAACACTAAAACAAAAACCACTATAAAACCATTGTATTGAACAACATCAACCAAGTAGCCCGAAGTGATGACTAAACAAGTAGAGCCGAGAGAGAGAGAGAGAGAGAGAGAGAGAGAGAGAGAGAGAACAAATTTAGTGTAAAAATATAAACAACAATTGAGATGATAGAAATTTGTAGAAAGTCATTGTGATAAAAAAATGCATTCCATATAAATAGTGTGTGTTTTGGCCGTGTAGTGGATCTGCTAACGCATGACTTGTGGGCTTTGCACACCCCTTCGGGCACCAGTTGAGATATCCACTCAAACTCGCCTACAAATGCTTGGTAAAGTGAACATTTGAAGTAAGCAATCAATCCTATATACACTTACTACAACTCAAACTATCAGTAACTTGAGCATTGAAGTTGCAGATACCCCTTTTTCAAACTTTATTTGTCAAATACCAATTCAAATTCCAAAGACGCATAGTCATTTTCTTGACCGTGAAACTTTCGCTCTCACTCCAACCAAAAGAAGTAGGTAAGGAAATTTTCTATTGAATTTTTCCGTACCAACAGAGACTCATGATACAATTAGGGGATATGATAAACCATCAAAATTAGAGACATCATCACTCAATAATATGAAATTTCACTTTATTAAGAGGGTGAGATGAATATGTCTAACAACATTCTAAAAAATAAAAAAGTTTGTCAGAGATTTCGTTATCTCATAAATTGGAAAACATTTTATAGATAACTAGCTCCTTAACAGGTGCTATGAACATATTAATTGATTCTTGTCTTTATAAAATAAAATCTAAAATCCATGTTTATATTTGAGGGAAGTTGTCCATATTTTGTGGAAGACGTTTGACTTGATGCATAAGCTCTCGCAAGCATACGAATCGTGTTAAGATTTAGACTTTAGTTTATAGTACCTCAGGGATTAGGCATTTGACCTAACCGAGGTAATTGACGGTAGGATAACTTAAAAGCATACAATGAAAAATAAAAATAAAATAAAGTAAAATAATATTTACAAGGCACCAAGCCTCGGTAATGCTCGACTTAGCTCCCGCTAAGCCTAATCAAAGCTACTAACTTGTAGCCCAAATGAGTTATGCACAATAGAAGGTAGAATTTTGTTTGGGAGTTTTGAATTGGGAATTAACTAAATTAAATGCAAACTAAAATAAAAGCAAACAACTAATTATCAAGCAAGAATTAAATTCATATTTCAAATTAATGGGAACATGGGATGTCGGGTGATTCACACTAACTCTCTTGCAAATATCGATGTCAATTTCACAAATGCGTGCATTTCCTATATGTGTTAAGTCCCGTATCTAGTACCGGTCAAAACTACTAAACCAATTATCCTTTCGTTGTATCGATTATGGGGATTAGGGCCAGAATCAACTCTCTAACTTAGACATTACGCCGATTAAGGCCGCAATATCTAAAATTAGAGGCTAGAGAGCAAGATAATAGAGACCCAAGCAAGCTTAGCTACAATTAAGCTAACTAATGGTTACCACACTTAAATCCTAGATGCTATAGACTAATAAGTTGTCAATTTACCAATCTAATCATCAAAATTGCTCATAACATAATTTCAAAGGGTGACAAAGCCTAAAAACATGCTTTTAAGGACAAAGAAATTCGAATTTAAAGCATACATAGTGGAAATTGCATTTATTAAAATTAAAGCATCAACATTTATACAAGATGAGTTAAGACTACACAACCCTAACTCCCAATTTGGACTACTCACTACCCATATAAGAATTCGTCAACAAAACTACACAAAAATTATGAACTATATAATAAGGAAGAGAGAGGAGTTAGTTTGATCACTCTTAGCTATGAGCTAATATGAATAAAGTAATTTCTTCTCCCAACTACCCAAAATAAGACGTGTGCTTTTGATGATGATTTCCTTGAAGTCTTGAGTGTCTAATCCCAAAAGATGAAATTAAAAATGAAGAAGGGAAGATGAGAGAGTGTGAGGTGAAGGGTAAGAGAAAATGGGAATGAATGTAAAATCGGGTGCGGCTGGTCTCGGTGTGAGAGTGGTCTGATGGCTGTGTGAAGAGGAGTTGAGTGTGCGGCTACTGTTCCAGAGGAGAGAATGATGATGGGTTGTGTTTTCTCAATGTCCCTCCGCATCCTCCGTGCTGAGAGAGAATGGAAAGAGGATAAGAAAATGGTTAAGGTGGCAGCATGTGAGTGGCCAAAGAGAGAAAATAAGGTGACGGTGGGTGTGCACGTGCTGTTGTGTGTTTTGGCAGGAAAAGAAAGAAAGAAATGCTACTGTTTCTCCTTGCATAATTTAACTCCAATGTTTAATTGTATTTCTGCCGCGTGTCATAATTAAGCAATGGGTGCCCATCTTTCTGCACGTTTTGTGCTTAATTAACCGATTAAGCTTAATTGTATTAATCAATTAACTTAATTGCTTAATTAAACCACGCGGTGTGGTGTGTTGGTTGAATGACTTAGTCTGGAACCCTCAGATCTAGCATTCGAATCCCAGCTTCATCCCATGGCCAGCAGATTTGAGGGACCCTTTGAGTTCGTGCGTCTGTGGTGCAGTGGATTAGTCTGGCTTTGCCTGGCTTTCGCCGCAATGTCGGTACAGGTGTCATAGCACTAGAATACCACTGCATGGGTGTGTGAGTTACTAACAACTAATATGATCAAAAAAAAAAACTTAATTGCTTAATTAAGATTTCCATAATTTCGTCTTTTTGTTAAAACTCCTAATTGCTCTATTTCGCGACATTTTCTTTTGATTTCCACAATTCCTCTTATTTCCTACACAATAAATAAAAATAGATTAATTACAAAATAATGGACTTGAAAATTAACTTATTTATAATGTTTTAGATACAATTATACGCATAGAAATGAGTGTAATCAACGTTGTAATTTTTTTATTATATTTTAGTTAATTTATTATTGGGTTGAGATTGCTCATAATTTTGTGGAAGATAAAGAATGAGAAAACTTAGGAAAACTTAGCACTCTGTTAAGGCTGGGAGCGACACCTCTCTCAGGGCCGACATTTTCCATATTTTCTCCTTATTTAGGGAGATATTGTTCGGCTTCGGCAAACTGTTCATTAGTGGATGCGTTCTGCCCTAGATTTACAGTGAGGATGTGAATCTAAGGGGTGGAATTCCACAGGTTTTTGGAGATTGTGTTCGTTTCGGCGGCGCAAGTCTGGGGTTTCTCCCTCGTGGGGTACCCTGCATCTCTCTTGCAGTCGAGAGAAGTAGTGGCTAGGTTATTTGGGTTGTGGGTCTAGAGATCCAAATCCGGTTGTGATACGAGGTCGAAGATTGGACTTTGGCCATTGGTATTGGGTGGTGTAGTCGATGCTAGGACGATAGCGAATTATCAAAGGCAAGGAGTCGACTGTTGGGTTCGAGGTGGTCTGTGTGGGGCTTTCTCTTCTGTTCCTAACCTTGGTCTAGTTATGTTTATGTTAATGTTTAATATTCAGCGATAGCTAAATTATGATCAACACAGGTCCGGTGGGCGGACAGTTACTTGGTATTCAGTATTCCCGCTACCTGTCAAGTGAAATACAAATGGGGGGTCAGAGGGAGACCGCGTCGGGCGGTCTACTCTTCTCCAATGCCTAAGTTAGTCAATTTATTTGTGTTGACACGATAACAAAGACAAGTAGTAGATGCGTAATTAATGAGGAGAGAGGAGAGAACCTTTTATAGGTGGGGAGGGAGCTGATCTTCTCCATGTTTTCTATGTGGGACTGTCCTGCTTCAGTCTTCAGTTTCTGGAGCTTCTGATGCTATGTTGGCATAGCGTGTGGCGGCGCGTCAGTGGTGGTCTGGGGGTAAGCCGGGGCCTAGGTAGTAGCCTACTTGGCTGTGTTCCCATAGGTGACTCTTATGACGGGAGTTGGTATTTCTGGCGATAGTATGAGCGTGGCTTATTATAGCTAATTATGCTAGGCAAATGCTCATGTAAGTACAAGTCTCCCAAGTCCCCAGTCAAGGAGGGCCATCTTGGTTGGGGAGTTGCCTAACGGTTTGAAGCGTTATTCCCGCTAGGCTTGCAAAGCATAATTAGCGTCGGTGCGTTGTCAACCATGGATTGATTGAGCAAACGCTTTATACCCTTTCGGGTGGGCCCCTGCTAGGCCCCCCAAGGAGTCCCCCACTCCCCGACTAAAATAGACCTCCGTTTGGTCTGTGTGTTGTCTGTTGAAGGGATTTATGTTGAACAGAGGGTGTTGGGTAGCGAGCCCAAGCTTTGATACCCAAGTGGCGGGGGTCAACGTGCCTGATCAGGGCCGTCGAAGATTGTTGACGTGTCCCCGTATTTGTCCCAGAGGATCATGGTTTTACTGCAACGCCGCGTGGCGGTCATTGTAAGTGAGGCGTAGCCTAAAGAATTGGATGAGGCGGGAATACCTCCGCCGAGGATAAGGGGGCTGTAGCGCCGCGGGGACTATGTTTGCGAGACATTTGCTAGCGGTATTGTGTTAGCGGAATCTCACTTGCAGGCTAAGTGGGAGAAATTCTACTAGCGGTGTTGGCGTAGCGGAGACTCGCTTGCAAGACAAGGAGAGGAGTTCCGCTAGGGTGTTGCGCGTAGTGGAGACTAGCTTGGAAGACAAGGAGAGTTCCGCTAGCGGTGTTACGCGTAGCGGAGACTAGCTTGCAAGATAAGGAGAGAGAAGTTCCGTTAGCGGTGTTGCGCGTAGCGGAGACTCGCTTGCAAGATAAGAGGGAGAAGTTCAGCTAGCGGTATTGCTCGTAGCAGAGTCTCGCTTGTAGGATAAGGAGTGAGAAGTTCCGCTAGAGGTGTTGCGCGTAGCGGAGACTCGCTTGCAAGATAAGGAGCGAGAAGTTCCGCTAGTGGTGTTGCGCTTAGCGGAGACTCGCTTGCAAGATAAGGAGCGAGCAGTTCTGCTAGCGGTGTTGCGCGTAGCGGAGACTCGCTTGCAAGATAAGAAGGGAGGGGTTCCCTCTGGCGTAGGGGCACTGAACCTGGATGATTGGTATACTCGCCCCCTTTGATGGCTTCTGCCACGTGGCCGTCATGCGTCGGTCTAATGTTTGGGATTGTAAGTTCTGAGCACGCCCGTCTTTTCGTCATTAATGCGAGTAATTATCGACTCAATCTCCGAGGCGACGCCTCGGTTATTCCGGAAACTGAATGCGATCGTGGGACACGTGTGTGGCTGGAGAGTGAAGTCACTTTTTGGCGAATGGCCTGGATTTGACTGATGTTGACATTAAAAGAGGAGAAAACCAGAGGTTGTCGCCATTATCTCTTCTTCAAACTTTCACGTAGTCCTCAAGCTCTGTTCTCTGGCATTCGAGAAGTGACTTTGCCATCCGAGGGAGAGATCGGTGTTTTGGTGCAAGGGATCCCCGAAAGTGAAGGCGTAGAGTTCGAACGCTCCTGAATTTTCACACCAGTAGGTTAGTGATTCTGAGCCTTTTCAGTTTTTTTTTTTGTTTTTGTTTTGCTCTGCCACTTTTTGGGTTTTCGATTTGAGTGGTTTTTGTACGTCGCTTGTGTGCCCTGAGGGTGCAAAACGCGTTTTTTTTTTTTGGGGGGGGGGAGGGTCTCTTCTGGTGTTTTTAACAGAGATGAGGTTTAGAGATTTTTACTAGATGGTCGAATCTGGGTTACTGTGGGTTGGTGTTCGTGTTTTGGTCAAATCTGGGTAACTGTTCTTGACATTCCTGGATGAAAATTGTCGTAGGGGTAGCTTAGATCTTGTGAGAACTAACTGGTTTGGATTTTAAGGTTTGTGATGGCTAGTGTCGTAGAGATTTCGAGCAGTGACGATTCCGAGTCTGACGTGTCGTTCAGCGAGGCAGATTGGATATTTATTGATTCGTTGTGTCCGTCTACCGCTGCAGGAACCTCACTGTCGGAACCGCTAGACATCAAACCCTTACAAACCATACCTGGGGACGTGGCCATGGCTCGAGGTGGGCGACCGGAGAGTTCTAGGACCATGGAGGATGATGGCGGACTCGAGCGGCGTGAGGAGAGGCTAGCGGGCAATAGCGCAGCTAGTGGTTCCGCTAATGGGGAGACGTCGGCAGAGAAGAAGTGGAATCTGCCTGGTTCCTATCTGATCGAACCGCGGTTGATGAGGCGGGAGGGGGTATGACCGAGGCTGCCGTCAGCAGCCTGAAGCGGGCGTATCGCCTACCTGGAGTGGTGAAGTTGCGTCCGCCAGCTGCTAACAAGAAAGCATCAATCTTGCTGGCGGGGTACGCTGCTGTTCATGAGGCCATCTTCCGCCAAGGTGTGACTCTTCTGTTGCTCCCAAATCTCCAGATTTTGGTTTGTGAGTTTGGCCTCGCCTTTGGGCAGATTTGTCCCAACATATGGCGGTCGTTGATGGCGCTGAACTCGTTATGGCGTCTGTCCGGTTGTGAGGGTCCAACCGTGGCGGAGGTGCTGCATTTCTTTGAGTTGGTATACGTGAGGCGCCGAGGTTGTAGCGGTCAAGTGAATTTGAGTCGGCGGCAAGGGGCGCACAATTTAATCGAGAACATGAAGGATTCCATGTCGCATTAGCGGGGGACCTTCTGCATTGCCACCGACGGGTGGGAATACCAGGCGGGGCAGAATGAGGGGCCGCCGACCTATTAAGTCCGAGTTTCAGCCCATCAGAGGCTGTCATCGACATCCGCCACTTCAGATTTCGGCTTTGATTGTTTGACTCTTGTAATTCTAATCGGCTCAATTTTTTTTTTTGTAGCGGGCTTACGTTTCAACCTGACTCGTGAGGAGGAGCGCCGCGTGGCGAGGATTAGAGGGTGTTGGCAGAACCGCAACCTGCTTAACCTTAGGCTTCTCACTGGTTGGGAATTGTTGGTCGCTCAAGCCCTTGGTAGGTAACTTTCGGTGATTTGTTCTCTAGCCCAATTTGCGGCGGGCTAACTTGTTATTTGTTTTTATAGAATCTCCGCCGGGAAATAGAAGGAGCCAAGACACTTTTACTAAGGCAATGGACCATGCAGAGATGAACGATTTTTTAGAGAGGATGTACTCTTAAGGGCTGCAGGCCCAGAAGACTGCCGTCGACCCAACGATTGCGGGGTTGGAGCCGCAAGCGGCCTCAAGGTCTGTTGCCGCTGGTGCTACGCAAGTGTTGCAAAAGAAGCGGCCTCAGAATGACGAGGCGAAAGGGGCGGAGACCATAGGGGCCCGCCAACAGAAGAAGTCGAAGCAGGCTGTTCCATAGGTGACCGTTTCTGCTGGGAGGGAGGCTCGGACGAGTGACCAGGATTAGTTCGCAGCCTATACCGAGTTTCTGACAGACATTGAGCGGGAGTATTTGTATCACCAGTGTGAGAGGCTGGGGTTCGGCGGCCTGGAGGAGGTTGTTCACTTTACCGCCCTTGATCAATCGTCCTTCAGCTCTGCCATTGGGCACTTGTCTGTTGGGTTGCATCAATTTTTTCTGGTGGCGTCAAGTCAGCCCCGCACTGAGCGACAACTGAGGGAAGAGATTAGTGGTCTCCAGGGGGAGTTGGCGGGAGCCAAAGACAGACTGACGGAGGCTGAGCGTCGCCTGTCCAAGGCCGAGTGCGATCTGTTGGATGCCCGTGGCAAGCTGTCTGTCGTCGTTGAGCATGACCTTGAGCTGAATAATGACGTCTCCAAGCTGTAACAGGACATGGCTCTGCTGAAGGATCAACTGACGGCTAAGGATGCTGCCGGATAATGTTGAGATCCTTCAGTGAGACTCTACCGCCAAATCCGCCGAGGTGAGGAGGCTGGCGGATATGGTTGCCCGGTTGGAGGCGGATAAGAGTCGCACTGAGGCCGCCACTGTGGAGGCATTCAAGCAGTCCGCCGGGTATAAACGTGCGATGACGGAGGTGGCAAAGTCTGGCGCCGCCGCTAACCTGGAGCTGCTGAAGCAGAATGGTGTTATCGACTAGGTGAAGGCGTCTTGGCCTGTCGGGCCGTCAGTGCAGATAGCGCCTCCTGCGAGTGGTGTGACTCCTCCGGCTGAGGGTGTTCGCTCAGGAAGTAGGGAGAGCGGTGAACATCCGGCGGACGACTCTCAGCGGACTCCACCTCCTACGTGGTCTGAGGCTTCACGTGCTGGCTTTCTAGCTGCACATACTCATCCGGATAGTACCATCGTGACTCCCAGTCTGACTGCTCGTGGGTCAGACCAAACAAGTTATATGTCGGAGCAACAACCGCAGCCAGCAGGCGAGGATTGCGCTGCTGCTTCCCAGTACCCGTGAAGACCGATAATTTCTTTGTAGTGCCGTTGAGGCTATTTTACTTTGTAATAATTTTTTTTATGGCACCGCTAAGGCTCTTTGTAATTTTTTGGAAACATCTTTGGGCGGGGAATCCCGATCCCTAATAAATTCAACTGGTTATTTGACTTCGAGATTTTCACTGTAATACTCGTCATTGATTTATGTTGGTTGCATGCCACCACACTGTTAGAGCCTTGACCTGTGTTAATCAATTGAAACATTAAAGGAATTAAAATTGTTCCAAGTGCACGAGGTAGTGGATGTGGTCTGCCGAATGTTTTTGGCGTTGCCAGTTAATTCTTGTGCATAGGCTTGGCAACAATGGTTTGAATAATTCCTCGTTTCATTGGAAACTGATGGATCAGCATTTGCAAAAGTGGAGTTGTACCCGTTAGGTAGCTTCCTTCAACTAAATATTGAACAAAAATTGAACAAAAATTTAGCTAAGTCAAGATACTTTTGGGTAGCGGCATGACTATTTGTAGTAATATCGCAGGTGTTCGATATTCCAAGGGTGGGTCGTTGTAACGCCATCCTTGTCCATTAAGTAGAAGGTGCCGGGGCTAACGACTTCAGTAATTGTACGGACCTTCCCAAGTTGGGCGGAGGGCCGTTAGCGGTGGGATGACCTCCTTCATTACCCAGTCCCTCAGTTGGAGGTTCCGGGCCTTGACCCTGGCGTTGTAGAAACGCGATACCCGCTATTTGTTTTGTATATTGTGCAAATGGGCCTTGTGTCGTTTTTCCTCTAGGAGGTCTTTGTCTAGGCTGACGCCTTCGCCGTTCGTCTTAGGGTAGTAGCCTTCGACTATAGCGGTGGGTTGAGTGACCTCAATAGGTAGGACAGCTTCTGTTCCGAACATCATACAGAATGGTGTTTCACCAGTGGCGGAAGTTGGGGTAGTCTTGATGGCCCACAGGACTTCAGGCAGTTTTTCTGCCCATAAACCTTTGGCGTCATTGAGTTTCTTTTTTAGCAGTTTTTTGATGATCTTGTTTTCTGCCTCGACCTAGCTATTGGTTTGGGGGTGAGCGACAGATGCAAAACTCATCCGAGTGCCTAAGTTGGCGATGAAGGATATGAGCTCCTTGTTGTTGAACTGCGTGCCGTTGCTTATGATGATTGTATGGAGGACGCCATAATGGCAGTAGATGTTCTTCTAGAGGAAGTGAATTACCTTGGCGGTGGTGATTGCTGTCAGAGGTTCCGCCTCTATCCACTTACTATTGTAGTCGATGGCGACGATGATGTATTTGAACTGTCCTTTTGCGACTGGGAACTTTCCTATCAAGTCCAGGCCCCAGGTTGAGTGAATCCATGGGTCAATGATGATTAAAAAGGGTTCCGCTGGGGCGTGTGGGAGGTCAGCATATTGTTGACATTTGTGGTAGGACTTTGATATCTTTCTGGCAGCGTTGCTGAGCGTAGGCCAAAATTAGCCCTGTCGCATTGTGCGATTGGCCAGGGATCTGGCGCTCGAGTGGTTTCCACATTCCTCGCTGTGTATTTTTGCAAGTACAACCTTTCCTTCCTCTGGGGTTAGACACCGGAGGTTGGGGTTAGTGAAACCCTGGCGGTAGAGTTTGCCATTCTGGATGTTGTAGCGGGTTGCTCTCCGCTGGAGTTGTCGTGCTTCGACTTTATCCGTTGGCAGAGTCCCATTGCGTTTATATTCGATGATTTCGTCCATCCAACTAGGGCTGACTTCAATGTTAAAAATCTCTGTTAGGCTTTTCGTGATGCTTGGTCTGTCAAGACTCTCCACCCTTGTATCCGTGGGGCTTTGGTGTGGATAAGCGGTTGCCAGTCTTGCTAGTGAATCAGCCTTGGCGTTCTTTTCCCTAGGGATCTGTGTAATGGTGTGGAAGTTGAATTTTTTGAGAAGCGTCCAGACGTATCCCAAGTGTGTCGCTAGCTGTTGATCTGTGGCTTGGAAACTATCGTTGACTTGGTTAACGACTAGCTGGGAGTCGCTGAATATGTTGACGCTGTCAACCCCAGAATCGATGGCGAGGAGCAAGCCGGCAATGAGTGCTTCGTACTCCGCCATGTTGTTAGAGGCTTTGAAATTGAACTTCAATGCGTATTCCACGTTTAGTCCCCCCGGCCTCGTCAAGATGACGCCTGCGCCACTGGCCTTTGCGTAAGTAGAGTCGTCAACGTGTAGGTTCCAGTCGAAGTGCTGGGGGGCTGGGTCGTCAGCGGTTATTATTTCTGTGCCTGGCTCAGCCTCTCTGCCTTTTTCCACCTAACGCTCCGTGAGCTCAGCAATGAAGTCTGCCACCGCCTGGCCTTTCATGGCGGTCCTAGGCTTGTAGTCGATGTCAAACTCGCTAAGCTTGATGGCCCACTTGCTGAGGCACCCTCAGTGTTCAGGGTTCTACATTATCTGTCTTAGCGGCTGATTTGTTAGGACATGGATTGTGTGGGCCTGAAAGTATTGGCGGAGGCGTCTAGCGGTGACGATGAGTGCGAGAGCAAGCTGCTCCAATAGGGGATATCTTGTTTCTGCCCCGTTCATACCTCTATCGGTGTAGAACACGGGGAGCTCCTCGTGACCATCCAGTCGGACAATGGCACAGCTTATTGCTGATTGTGATATCGCTAGGTATATATACAATGTCTCCCCTTGTATAGGAATAGAAAGGAGTGAGACCGCTGCCAGGTACTCTTTCAAGCTTTGGAATGCTGCCTCACAGTCCGTGTTCTAGTCAATGACCTTCTTGTGGGTTGTCTTCAGAACTTTGAAGAATGAGAGACATCTGTCAGTAAGTTTGGAGATAAACCGAGAAAGAGCGGTTAGTTTGCCCTTGAGGCTTTGAACGTGGTTCTTCCATTCTGAAACCTTCATGTTGAGGATGGCCTGCACTTTGTCAGGATTGGCTTCTATGCTCCGTTCACTGACTATGTAACCAAGAAATTTGCTGGCGGTGATGCCAAAGAAACATTTTTCTGGGTTGAGGCGCATGCCATAAGCCAAGAGAATGGTGAATATGATTCTGATGTTTGCCACGTGTCCGCTTGCCTTGATGCTTTTTACCAATATGTCGTCCACGTAGACCTCGATGACTCTCCCCTGATGTTCAGCGAACATGGCATTCATCAACCACTGGTATGTTACTCTAGCGTTCTTTAGACCGAAAGGCATGACATTGTAGTAGTATAGGCCCTTGTCGGTGGTGAAGGAGGTGCACTCTTGGTTGCCGGGGTGCATCTTGATCTGGTTGTAGCTGAAAAATGCTTCTATCATGCTGAGCAGCTCGTGTCCAGCGGTTGCATCGACCAGCTGGTCTATGCGAGGTAGCAGGAAGCTGGTCCTTAGGGCAGGCCTTATTGAGGCTCTTGAAGTCTACACACATCCTCCATTTTCTGCTAGGCTTTTTGACCATGACCAAGTTGGATATCCACTGGGGGTAATTGACTTGGCGGATGAATCCAATATTCTAGAGCTTGGCAACCTCTTCCCTTATTGCACGATACCTTTCCTCCTCAAAGGCCCTTCGCCGCTGCTTGACAGGGTAGGAGGATGGTTTGATACTCAATTTGTGCGTTATGATCTTAGGGGAGATGCCTGACATGTCATCGTAGGACCATACAAAGATGGCTGCGTTGTCACACAGAAATTGGGTGAGCTCATCCGCTATTGCTTGGTTAAGCTGAGCACTGATGCAGACTGTCCGCTCTGGGTGTTCGTCTGAGATACTGATGACTCTCAAGGAGGTTTCTGGGTTGACAGGTTCTTTTTTGACATATTTCTTCTCGTCTTCCCAAGGGTCCTCAAAGATGTTTGGTGCATGGTTGCCTACCATTAAGATCTCATGGTGGCGCGCCAAGCGTGCCACGGTTATGGAATAACATTCCCTTGCCAGGTGTTGACTTCCCTTGACACATGTCCCGTTGGGCGTAGGAAACTTCATGAGAAGCATATATCCGGCTATGATGCACTTGAGCTTGTTGAGCGCTGGTCGACCAATAATGGCATTATATGAGCTGAAGCGGTCTACAATGATGAACTCTGTGTGGATTTCTGCCGTTCGTGGGCTAGTGCCCAATAATTAGTCACATGTAGTCAGAAACCAATGGTTGTGTGACGTCACCGGAGAAACTAAGCAGTGGCTCATGATCCTGTAGCAATTTCCTATTCCGTAGGAGTTTGCTGTAACAACCGTTGAAGATGACATTTACAGCGGAGCCGCTGTCGTTAAGGACTCTTCCTACTGACCATTTGCCGAGTATGGCGTCGATTAAGAACGGATCGTCGTGGGGCAAATGTACTCCGCGCTCCTCTTCCTCTGAGAAGGTAATGGGTTCCCAACTAGCCTTTGGAAGTTTAGCGGACCTCTCATAACGGATGTGGTAAATTTCGTTGGGGTGGTTAGCACATGCATACCGCTTTTTTGCCCTATGAGACATGTTGGTGATTGGGGCACCACCGTCGATCGTGTTGATGCGGCCCATTGGTTAGATGTTGGCGACCACGGGTTGCGGTTGGCCCACTTTGAATTGCTCCATCTTACCATCTCGGTATAAAGTTTAGATGGCTATTTTGAGGGCGTGGCAGTTGTTGGTATTGTGTCCGCTATCCTCGTGGTATTTACACCATTTGCCAATGTTTCTGGGCTCTCCCACCCTTGGGTACTTTCTTGGCAGCGGTGGCGGTATCTGATCTTTACACTGGTTGAATATATCCTCGTATGTTGCCGTGATGACTGTAAACACTGCATGCCGCTGGGAGGGCTCCATTTGTTTATTACGGTTACCCCCCTGAGATGAGTGGTTGCCCCTATTGTGATGTTGGTCCCTCTGCCGCTTGCTCTGGTAGTTGCCTCGTTGCCACTATCTCTTCTTGTCATTTGGTGGCGTAGTGGTGGTCTTGCTAGCGGTTTTTTGATGGCTGGCGGAGGGTTGGGCTGCCTTTACAGGTGTTGGTGGTGGTGGTGGGCTCTCTTCATACGTGATGAATTATGCCTATGCATAGATGACAACCTCGCTCATGACATGGTCGTAAGCGGCATTTGGATGAATGTAATTGAGGTGATAGAGGAATGGCCTTTTGAGGAGTCCCTGCTTGAAGGCTACCATTGCCATTGTCTTATCAAGATCGCGGCACTGAGACGTTGCTGCCCGCCATCTGGTGACAAACGCCTTCAATGATTCCTCTGTCCCCTGCTTGAGGTCGAACAGCTGAGTTGTATTGTGATGTCCGGCGGCCAACATCATGAATCGAGCAAGGAAATGATTTGACAGTCCTTGAAATGAGTCGATGGATCCTGGCGGACATTCAAAGAACCAGCTCAATGCCTCACCGTCCAATGTTTCACTGAATAAGTGACAGAGGGTGGCGTCATGAAATCCCTTGTTGTTTGTGACCTTTTTGAAGGTGTCCATGTGGACGAATGGGTCAGACGTGCCGCTGTAATGTGACATCTTTGGTGTCTTGGCGTGTGCTGGTCTGACAGCCTGCAAGATCCTCGCTGTGAATGGCCCTGGTCTGGATATGAAAAGCGGATTTAGTATTGGTGCTGGGACACCTGCCTCCGCCAAGGCTAGCCTCTGCTCCAATTGTTGCATCCTTTCCAATATTAGGGTGGTGGCATCACCAGCTGGCCCCGCTTGGAGGTTCTGCCGGATTGACCCGTGTCTGGCGGCAGGTGGGTTGCCTTCGGTCCTAGCTCTAACTGCTGAGCGGTTGATATTTGGTTGTGAATCCGTTTCTTGCTCCATAGTTAGGTGGGGCGGAGAAGGTGGGCCCCTTAATTTTGGCGGGTTTAGCGGTACTTGCATCTGTATGATTGGTATAAGTATAATTCAGCCGGTGTTGGGTCAACTGCGTCTAGTGCTCCGTGACTGTTCGCTCTGTGCTGTATTAGCGTTTGCCTCCAGCGCCTTTTTCAATTCATCGAACCTCGACATTAGTGTGGCCACTTGTTTTTGGGCTTCCGCCTTCTCCCGGAGCTCGTGTTCGTGCTCCCTGTTTGCTTTGTGGAGGTTCGTCAGTGCCATCTCGTACATAGCGGCAAGGTCCTGGACCGTTGGGCGATGTTGCTCGGCTGGGCCTCCGCTGTAGTTTGGGTCTGCTCGACCTGGGAAGAGCCCTGGGGACCCATACTAGGGTTGGTTGGAGTGTTGAATAGTGCTCAATTAATGTTGACTGCTGGGTCAACGCTAGCCTTGGGGTTGGCGGGGTTAGGGTTGGGGTTGGCGAACTGGTCCGCTTGCTCCTCGACATTTTCCCCACTACCGTTAGCCATGGTGGTGGTGGGGTGACTTTTTGTTCAAAAGATTCCCACAGACGGCGCTAATGTTAATGTTTAATATTCAGCGGTAGCTAAATTATGATCAACGCAGGTCCGGTGGGCGGACCGTTACTTGGTATTCAGCATTCCCGCTACCTGTCAAGTGAAATACAAAGAGGGCGTCATAAGGAGATCGCGTCGGGCGGTCTTCTCTTCTCCAATGCCTAAGTTAGTCAATGTATTTGTGTTGACATGATAACAATAGACAAGTAGTAGATGTGTAATTAATGAGGAATGATGGGAGAACCTTTTATCCTCCCCATGTTTTCGATGTGGGACTAACCTACTTCAGTTCCCAGTTTCTGGAGCTTCTGATGCTGTGTTGGCGCGGCACGTGGTGACGTGTCAGTGGTGATCTGGGGGTAAGCCGGGGCCTAGGCAGTAGCCTACTTGGCTGTGTTCCCATAGGTGACTCCTATGGCGGGAGCTGGTATTTCTGGCGATAGTATGAGCGTGGCTCATTATAGTTAATTATGCTAGGCAAATGCTCATGTAAGTACAGTTTATGAGGACTGGTAGCGGGTCGCTGGCCTCAACAAGGGTGGCGGTGGCAGGTTTGTTGCAATAATGTCCAGTTTCTTGGGGGTCCTTAGTAGTTTCATATTGGTCTAGGCTTCCAATTTGAGCATGGGTTTCAAACCTTGTTAGGATTTGGGATCTATGGTTGGGTCTTGGTCTGTTACAGACTAATCTTGATTTTGCATTTTTCTTTTTTATTTTAGTTTCTTTTAGTCGGTATTGGATGACTGACATACTGATGATTTCTTTCTTTTTGGGGAAGGAGTCGGCAGTTTCTCAATGTTGAGAGATGCCGCCAAGAGTAGTCTTCTTGTGCCTTTGAGTTTTCCATAGTAGTGTTGACTAGATTTTGGATGAGCTTTATAGGATTATAAAAAAGTTGAATTGCTTATGTAATGGCTCTTCTAACGGTCGTTAGGATGTAATTCCGCTGTGAACATAGTTAACATGTTCTAGAAACAAAACAGTTTTGTGGAAGAAGTTAAATTGCATTGCAATATTTTTTTTGGGTCAAATAACACTTTCATTAGATGAAACACATCGCAAAAGTAATACAGAGAAAATATGAGTCCTAGGCCCAAAGACCTAATAGATAAACCCATACCTAAACTAAAACTGAAGCCCAAAAGCCCAAAATACCAGAAAAACCTAGACCTAACACCAAACTCTTCACTGCAACACAGAGGCTGGCCGCCATGGTAGTACTGGGACCAAATGATTGAACTCGAAAGAAACTTGACTTCCAGAGACCAAGTAACTCTCCACCATCATTCTCCACACCGAAATTGCATGCACAGGAAGAACAATAAGAACAAAACAAAGAACTTAGTAAAGTTAGTCGTCGAGGTGGAGACCCCCATGCATCATAACACCACTGGTCTTGCAATGTCCATAATCTTAGGTGGTTTGCCGGTACTATTGCAATCTTCAGGTGTGAAGTTAAGTGAACAGATCCTTGTCGAGGGTTGAATATGAAGATGAAGTTGTGGAAAAAGAGAAAATTCGGATGAAGATGAGAGGGTGAGGTGTTTGAGATGAAGGAGAATGAGAGGTTTGATAATAGATCTGGAAATTTGATGAAAAATTGGGCTAGAACAAGGAGAGTTAGAAAGAAAAAGAGACAAAAATATCTAAAACTGAGATCAAGCTCAGGAAAACTCACCACAAAAAGGTGGAGACGCACTACAGAGGGTCGAGAAATCAGAGACGTGCTGATTCTCAAAACAGCAGAGGAGAGACCCCAACTTTGCCCGTCATAGCCTTTTGTAGTCACAGGGTTTGCAGCATGCTTGAAGCATGAACTTGTTCGATTTAAATTGCATTGCATTTAGCTTATAGCTTTTAATTTTTCATAAAAATCTAGTGACACGTAGTTATTGGGCCTAATCTACCAGAATAGCGGCACAATAAGCGCGGGAAGATGGAATAAGCCAAATTAGTCGCCACCTGACATTTATCTCATTTTCACCTCTATGGTAAACCATTTTGCATAACAGTTAAAGCAGAAAGAGAGAGACCTCTCTTACGTGTCAGCCACACACCATGTCCTCCTCCTCCTCCTTTACTCTTCCTGACGACGATGACTACCTCCGCTACGATCATGACTCCGTCGTAGTCGACGACGTGTTTTTGACTAAGACAGAGGCTCCATCTCCTCTGTTGTTCTTCAGTGCCGGATCGGACGATCCGATTCTACCGCCTCCGTCAGAGATGCTGCCGGAGGAGGGCTCGGCTCTCAGAGAATGGAGGAGGTACAGCTTGCAGAGAAGGAGGAGAGAAATCTTGGATTTGTGATATTCTGGTTGACATATCATGTCAACAAATCTTGGATTTCTCTTATGAAAAAAAAAAAAAAAAAATTGGGTTTTCATAAAGTTGTTTTTATCCCTGTTAGAATTTGAACTTAACTCAACGAAGTAGTAATCAGAACTATATAGGATTCAGTGCATGAATCTCAGCAGCTGCAACATTTCCCTGATAGCTGTCACTGAAAAAGATATGGTGTTAGTGCTGTATAAAGGATAAAAAATGAGTCCCTTTTCACTTAGCTTGGCAATCCTACCTCATTGGGTTTGGACAACAGTTATCACGTATTCAACATTAGCTTATAAGTAAGTTTGTATATTGGGTAATCCACTACTATATTATGAGAATGTTTCATATTTTCAAGTGTCTGTTGCCTTGTTAGTTAGGGATCTAGTTTGGATTCTTTAAGCGGTATCCTTGAGAATAAATCTCATGGGAATCTCTTAAAATTGTTCCCACAAGTTTCTACTTATTTACTAGAAAGCTCATTCTTGCGATTATTGAATAGGTTGGATATTTCTTTTCTAAATTTAACAATGCAGAACCAAGAATAGAAGTGTAACTGCTAAATGAATAAATAAAAATATCATCGGTTCTAACATCAAGGAGGCCTCCGAGCAATACAGAGTGACCTCGAGAGTGCAAAACCTAGGGTTTCGTGTGGCGGCAGCGACCGTGTGGTGTCCAGATCAGGACGACAGCGAGAAGACGGGTTCTGGGGATTGTTCGAAGGCCCATTTTGAGGCGGTAAGGCTCCGATTCACGGCAGCTTTCGACTGAGGAGTTCAGGGGTCTGGTGTGTTTGATCCAAGTGGTGACGGGCTCTGATCATGGCGACTAAAGGCTGTGGCGGTGAGGATGGTGGATTAAGGCTTCGGGTTCAACTGGTTCTTATCGGACCCGCACTGCAAGAGAAAATAGCAAAATCGAGGAATTTCATTGTAACAACCCAAAATTCGTCGCAAAAGCTTGGCAAATACGAGGAAATTTCAGTTGTCACAAATGATCCCATCAGCGACAACCAATTTGTCACATAAAGTAGGAATTTGCAAGAAATTGATAGTTGTTGCCCATATGACATTTTGCGACACTCAATTCCTCGCAAAATATCACTTAAGCGACAATTTCTACTAATTGTCAGTTAATGTTTATGTGACAACTTTAACTTCCTCGCAAAAGACTAATTAGGCGACGACTTCTGTGAATTATCGCTTAATGTTTATGTGACAACTAGATTTCTGTCACTGAATACTGATTTAGTGACCACTTTTGTGAGTTGTCGGTTAATGATTATGTAACAACCTTACCTTCCTCGCTGAAAATCAATTTGGCGACAACTTTATAGGGTTGTCGCTTAATGTTTATGTGACAATTTTAATTTCCTCGCTGAAAATCAATTTAACGACAACTTTAATGGGTTGTCGCTTAATGTTTATGAGACCATTTGAATTTCCTCACTGAAAATTAATTAGGCGACAACTTATACTAGTTGTCGGTTAATGTTTATGTGATGACTTTAATTTTCTCACAAAAGACCTATAAGGTGACGACTTCTACAGGTTGTCGCTTGATGATTATGTGACAACTTGAACTTCCTCATTGAAACCCAATTAGGTGATGACTTCTACGAGTTGTTAGTTAATGTTAATGTGACAACTTTAATTTTCTCGCAAAAGGCCAATTAGGCGATGATCTTAATGTGTTGTCGCTTAATGTTTATGTGACAACTTGAAATTCCTCACTAAAAACCAATTAGGCGACGACTTCTATCAGTTGTCGGTTAATGTTTATGTGACAACTTTAATTTTCTTGCAAAAGACTAATAAGGTGATGACTTCTACAAGTTGTCGCTTAATGTTTATGTGACAACTTGAACTTCCTCGCTAAAAACCAATTAGACGACAATTTGTACGAGTTGTCGCTTAATGTTTATGTGACAACTTTAATTTTGTCACAAAAAACCAATTAGGCGACGACGTCTAAAGGTTGTCGCTTGATGATTATGTGACAACTTGAACTTCCTCATTGAAACCCAATTAGGTGACGACTTCTACGAGTTGTTAGTTAATGTTAATGTGACAACTTTAATTTTCTCGCAAAAGGCCAATTAGGCGATGATCTTAATGTGTTGTCGCTTAATGTTTATGTGACAACTTGAAATTCCTCACTAAAAACCAATTAGGCGACGACTTCTATCAGTTGTTGGTTAATGTTTATGTGACAACTTTAATTTTCTTGTAAAAGACTAATAAGGTGATGACTTCTACAAGTTGTCGCTTAATGTTTATGTGACAACTTGAACTTCCTCGCTAAAAACCAATTAGACGACAATTTGTACGAGTTGTCGCTTAATGTTTATGTGACAACTTTAATTTTGTCACAAAAAACCAATTAGGCGACGACGTCTAAAGGTTGTCGCTTAATGATTATGTGACAACTTGAACTTTCTCACAACCTACTGATATATTATAGAGGAAAAATATCATATCTTCCACGGTTTTTGAAAATTTCTCCGATATATTAGATATTTTAGATATATCCCGATAAAATGAAGAAATATCTGTCAAATGTGAGAAGAGAAAAAAAATCAAAAAGTTACTTGATTATTCATAAGTTTTCTATATGGTGATTATGTGGGGGTGTAAAATTTAATAACGGTTTCGAGTCAGGAAATGGCCTAATAGAGATGCACCTCAATCTGTTTGAGAAAAATGCCTCGAGGTGAAATCTCTCAAAGCGGATTTGGGTGAGGCGACGTGAATCTAGATGAGATGAAACTTCTCAAGGAGGATTTGGGTAAGGCAAAATTCCCTCAAGGTAAATCTATGTGAGGAGAAATCCCCTCAAGACGAATATGGGCGAGGAGTAATCCCTTCTTTATGAAGTTTCTACTATTGTTTGTACTTTCTTGTTGAGGTGAAATTTTTCTTTCCCACTTGAATTATATTACTTAGACTGGTTTGATTAGGTACTCTATTCCTTATTGGATTATGATTCTAATCCTATTCAACTTATATTTATTTTTTTTACTTCTCTATTTGCTACAATATGTAATTTCTATAAATACCTCCAAGATGAACAAGAATAGATTCATCGAAGCTTATTGATAAATTTTTCATCCAGCATTCGTAGACATCATGATTCATTCAGCCGTCCACTTGCCACGAGAGACTAAACTTGCTCGTCTAATAGGATAGCGTTGGATGTATCCAATTGAGAAGTAATGCATATTATTTTGTTTGAACTTATTTATATTTTTCTAGTGTGCATTCATAAACTAAGTAACTATTTTTAATTCATAGGTTTGTGGGACACATATAAAAAATTGCACAATAAAGAACGACCAGAAGGTTCTATTGCTGAGGCTCATATCTCGTATGAATCATTAACATTTTGTTCAATGTATCTTCGAGATGTCGAGACAGCCTTTAATCGACTACAATGAAACCAGTTAGGAAGTAAACCCAACGCAGAAGATTCTGTTTTTGCTCAAGGAGTACGTCCAACTGAAAAAGGGTAGTGCACTGAAAACATAGAACAAAGACATATGGAAGACATTATATGACGACGAATATATTAATGATGATTCTACTGATGATGATGATAATAACAGAGCTTCCAATGAAGAAGAATTAATGGTTGATAATGACACAAATAGTGGCTAGAATTATGACCCGAGTCAATTGAATCATTAGATAATCTATGTTGTTTTATTTTTGACGCTCAGATTTAATGTTCTTTTTTTTTTGTTTTTTTTAAAGGGAAATTTCATATGTTCTTTTTTGCTATTTTTTTGTTTTTGTCGCAGGTATATATATAGAAACTAACTATGATTGTGACTTCATAATTATGTATCATATATAAAACTAATTATAATTATAACTCCATGATTACGATTCTGATTCTTTTCTTTTTCCTTACACTCTAGTAGAACATTTTTGTTATCAAACATTTTGGCATTAATTGTGGTCCATTAGATTTAGGGTTTAATCAATCCATTAAACTTATTACTTCTTCAATATTTATCTATAAATTTATTAAAAAACATAAATAAATATCTAAACCATATGGAAGAACTCAGTCAGAGCTTCCCGTTCTTCCCTCAAACAGCCGCAAAATGTTCTTCGAGCTATCAATCTTCTCTAAAAGGCGGGAAATCTAGGCGGGATGTTCAGAGAAAAGGGGAGTCCTAATTAGGACTCTTCTTAACCCAAACGAGATCGAAGGCAATATAAAAGGGGTACTGCTCCTTTGATCACCACACAATTGACTACTCTGTCGTCTCCATAAGGTTGAGTATGTATGATGTTAGTTTTTTCTTTTCCGATTTCTTCTGTTTTCTTGATTTGACTTTTGGTTTTTTTTTTCTTTTGTCGAATTGCAGATTACAGGTGTTCTTCAGTCAATTTTCCAGTGTTCAATTTGCAAGGTATGTTTCTCAAAAGGTCTTTAAGAACCTATCATGATGGTAATGTTTGCTAGTTTGGTTGGTTCTATGAGATGCTTCATCCATGGAAGCCGTGCAAGTTTTTGTTTTGAATTTCACCTAGATTTTCATCTATTACCGGGTTTTACTTTTAGCTTTAGTAAATTCTTGAAATTTTGGATGCTTTGGAATACCCTTGAATTGCTTCTGCAAAGTAAACCCTACATGATTTTGTTCATGTTTCTAGTTGTGTGTATTACTTTTGTTATCGTCAGTTTATAGATTATTTTCTTGTATGGTTGGATCATGGTGTTGAGCATAGAAAATGGTTCTCTGTGACGTTTTCTGGTGTTGTGTCTAACTCCATGATTTTTGCTTTGTAATTTTGTGTTTTATCAATGGTTTTTGTGTGACCAAATGGTGAAAGGGCTAATTCTAGGCTTGGTTTGTGCTATGTTCGGCATCTCTTCTCTGTTTGGTAATGTCCCAATTCACTGTGGGTATGTTACTGTGGATGGGATAAGATTCCAGCAGATATTAAGAAGACATTGAGAGAGGGATTAACGGTAAGTTATTTAAGTCAAATTGGTTTGATGTAAAGTTAATATATTGTGTTCCTAACATACTTGGATTATTTGCATCTTGATTAGGTACATTTTGATGTGGAAATAGAACATCCGAAAATTGTGAATTTTGTGAATGACAAGATACGCTTGGTGTATACTCAATTCAAGTGGAAGTTGCATGATCACTATCGAAAATGTAGAACAGTTGCTCAGGGCTATGTGATAAACTCTACACCAATCCAAAGTATATTGTATGTATTCTCTACACCTACATATTTTTTTTCTCCAATTTTTTTTGTTATGTTTTTTCTAGAATAAAGAATGTTATAGTTTTATGCTTTGATTAAAAATCTTAAAGTATATATATTTGACTTCACATTATTTATAAAGGAAAAATACAACAAGAATTCAGCTAGCCGAAGAAAGCCGAAAAAACAAAAGAGTATGAATCGTGGCGGAGCTGTACCTTTCATTTAACATGCCTTAAGGACAGCGAAGAGATGAAGATAGTGTCAATCAATGCAGACAATTTGGAACACGAGGAGTTTGATGAAGATGATGAATTTTGATTTGCAAAGTAGTTTTGAGCAACAATTTATTTAGGTTTTAGCTAGTCTTGGTAAACTTTTTTTTTTCTTTTTTATTAACTATTATTATCTTTGGGTAGAATATTTGTAGACTTTATTTGGTTTATGATTCAATAAGTCTTCAAATATTATTATTTGAAGATAAATATTATTAATAAGGTTTTTTTTTAAAATATTGAAATATTTTGAAAATTTAAATAAATAATTAAATTTGAGCTAGAAATATTTAGCCATTTATTTCATTCCGCTTATTATTAAATGAGACAAGCAACTTAGCCTCGTCTATAATCGTTTGCAACAAACAATCGTTTCTCATTTAATTGAAAATACAACGACTTTGGGTTGTCGCGACCAGTTGTTGCTTAATGTGTTTTACTGATTGTCAAAAATGACGAAATTACACGGTTGTTACTTTTTCAATATGCGACGTAATTAGTTCCTCGACGAAATTATATGAGACAAACAAAAGGTCTTGCATATAAATTTCTACAACAAATACATATGTGTTGCATATTAATATATGCAACAAAAATGAAACCTCGCAGTTATTTTTTGCAACAAAAAGAAGTCTCGCATATAAATTTTTGATCAAACATATAAGTCTCACAGACGGCATATGCAACGTAAACGAAGTCTCGTATATTACAAATTTAACAAACATAAAGTCTCATATATAACATTCTGTAACACACTTACGTGTCTCGCAAAATGTCATATGCGAGGAACGAATTGTGTCGCTTATTGAAAATGTGACAAACATGCAAGCCCCGCAGATGGAATATGCGACGTAAATGAAGTGTTGTATATTAAAAATAGTAACAAATATAAAGTCTCGCATATAGTTTTTGGTAACACACTTGTGTGTCTCACAATTTCTGATATGCGAGGAACCGATTGCGTCGTATATTGAAAAAGCGACAACTGTGTAATTTCGTCGCTTTTGACAATCAGTAAAACACATAAGGCGACAATTGGTTACGACAACCCAAAGTTGTCGCATTTTCAATTCAGTAAGAAATTTATACTTTTTACGACAATTTTGGGTTGTCGCCGATGACATTTTCTCTTGTAGTGCCGTGGTGGTGCGGTGCTTGTTCTCGGAGGAGCACTGATTTAAGGCGGAGGCGCTGAGGAGACGCCTCTGAGCGTCACTTGTCGATTCCAGGGTGAGGTCAGGGGGTCTTCTCTCGTCTTCAATGGTGGTGTAGACTAGAGGGAGGCCGTCGGAACTCTGAGGTTGGGCTGCTCACCGGTTGGTCCTTCCGGCTGGATCTTTGGGGCCTAGTTGTGCGGGTGTAGGGTGGCCTTGGGCCTCAGCTTCCCTGGGCTGCAGTCTGGTGGGCAGGGCCTTGGGTTGGTCCTTCCCTCCTTCTCTACCCTTTGGGTTTGCTCAATTTGGGCCAGTCGGGGGTGAGCGTAATTTTTTCTATTTGAATAAGTACTCTTAACTTGTTCTACCCTTGGTCGTAGCTGTATGCTGGCTGATGAGTGACGATGTACTCCAAGAGGGTCTTAGGCGTCAACACTTGTCAAGTCGGTTGCTCTTATTTAGAGTTGGATAGGTGTAGAGTTTTTTATATTCTGCATTTTTTAGTTTTGGTTTATTTTTTTGATGGCTTTGCGTTATGCAGACTGAATTGTACTTTAAGATGTATTATGAAGGACTTTTGAATCCTTTTAGCTTGATGGAGAGATGTTGTTAATATAATGGAACCGGATTCCATTTCTCTCAAAAAAAAAAAAAAAAAAGCAAGAAGAAGAAGAAGTGCAACTGCTTAATTATGAGGAGTAAAATGATCATTTCTGCTCTGCAGAATTCTGAGTAACATGGATAAACCATAATTCTCTATCCTCTGTGCTAGTAACTAGGATATTTGGTGGGTTTAATGGTTTTTGGAGCTCTAGTCTCTTTAACTAAACATTCTGGAATTTCATTTTCCATAACTGTAAATTTCTAGTCTTAGAATCTCTGGTATCTAGATTGTAAGATACGGTAAGTTAGAATTGAGGAGCGATTTATGTTCCTGGCATTATTGTTTTGAATATCTTTGTCTCTTCTCAGATGTTTGTTGCCAGTCAAGAGAAGTTTCATGCTGAGGTCGACAAGAATCACTGGAAGGCAGTTGCAGATCTCATTCCCAATGAGGTGCCAGCTATATAGAAGAAGAGAGGGAAGAAGGATCAAGAAAAGAAGCCTTCCATTGTCGTTGTGCAAGGTCCAAAACCTGGTAAGCCAACTGAGTTCTCGAGGATAAGGCAGATACTTCTAAAATTGAAGCATAATACGCCTCCCCACCTAAAGCCTTCGCCATCATCACCAGCCGTTGCTCCTGAGGCTGTAGTTGCTGCTATGGCAGCTGCGCCTGAGGCTATAGCTGCTGCCTGATAATTGTGATCGGTATTCTCTGTCAATTTTCAAGTCAATATATCTTCGTAGTAACAAAACACTTTGATCAATTTTTTCTTGTTTTAGTTAAACTGGAACATCAATGGGCACATTCAGGAAACCTGTTCTTAAGTTTTATGTTTCATATATACAGTGGGTCTGAAAAAAGGTTATGAACTTGGTTTGATCAGTTCGGTATATAGGTACTAATTGCTAACTAAAATGATGATTTAGGCTTTTCAGTTTATAAAACCGAAACCACACCGTTTTGGTTTGGTCAGTTTGGTTTCGGTTAATTTCAATGAGAACGGTTTTACTGGTCCGGGTGCATCCATATATCAAATTTTAGTTTGTCTCGCAAATTATACCTCTAATTTATATGTAAATAAAATAATTATGAATAAACAGGTAAATGGTTAAAAAAAATATAATATAAATTATAAAATGTAACTAATGATTGTTTGACTAAAAATACAAATCTAATCAACGAGTAAACATTCACAGGAGATGATATTCCCGCACCATTTTTCTTTAAAAATATACTGTAACAAAGAGTCCACCCTGTAAAAGGATTAGTGCTAGTCCCTCTCTGAATTCCAAGCTGGGTCAGTCACCCTCTTTCTTCCCTTTTAGCAATTTTACTTCAAGATCTTTGCCCCGTCCTCACTGTTCTGAGGGCTCTTAATTTGGGCTGTTGTTTTTCTTTGTTTCCTTTGTTGTTATTGTTATAAAAGTTCTCTTGCCAAAAAAAAAAAAAAATATATATATATATATATATATATTCCAAGGTTTATATGAATTTTCACACCATAGGAAATGGGCGGGTGGCAGAGAGGTCTAAGGTTGGTAGGCTACATGATAGCTAGAACTCCACTAGATAATTAGTGCAGTTGACTGCTTTTCAAGTTTCTTCCACCAAATATTCATGTCCACCATCCTCAGTCTAATTAATTCAAGTGATAAGTCTTGATTCACACCCCACTAAATTGATCTAGTGATCGAATAGTGATCACTGATCAATGAGCCAACGCCTATATATGCACTGACACATGTAAACGATGTTAAACACCGCTCCTTGAAAGTTCAACTTTGCACCACCTAGCTTCCTGCTACTTAAGCAAACTGAATGGAGCTTCATATGCTGAACTTCTGTGCATTTTGGTGTACCTACTTTCGTTTCCTGACCATCCTTTTCCTTTTCACCAACCTTTTCCAACCTGCCATCTTTGCAAATGCATTGAGCAATGAAACCGATCACTTGGCTTTGCTGAAATTCAAAGATTGCACAGCCACCGATCCAGATAGGCTGTTGAACTCATGGAATGACTCCGTTCACTTCTGCAAATGGCAAGGAATTACTTGCGGAAAACGGCATCAAAGTGTAACAGCCTTGAACCTACAAGGCTATGATTTGCATGGAATCATATCACCATACATTGGCAACCTCTCATTTCTTAGGTTCATCAACTTTCGAAACAACAACTTCTCGGGCAACATTCCGCAACAAGTTGAACATTTATTCCGACTGCGACATCTCAATCTCAGTAGCAACATATTGGAGGGGGGAATTCCAGTCAACCTGACCTTGTGTGCGGAACTTAGCATCGTAAGTATTGGACAGAACCGCCTTACCAGCAAAATTCCTTCATAGTTTGGGTCATTGAGGAAGCTTGTGTATCTCAATGTAACGGAAAATACTCCGACGGAACCCATCCCACCTTCCTTGGGGAATCTTTCATCAATGACACAGTTGTCCTTCTCATTGAACAATTTGGTGGGAACAATTCCAGAGGAGATAGGCCGATTGAGAAGCTTATCATATTTTGCAATTGGTCCCGGTAATCTTTCTGGTATGATCCCTACCTCCCTTTTTAACATATCATCTATGGATGTCATCTCAGTTATGGGTAAATAAGTTTAAGGGCAGTATTCCACCTAGTATAGGCTTAAAAATGCCTAATCTCCGACTACTGTTTCTTGGTGGAAACGAATTCTCTGGACAATCCCAGCGTCACTTCCCAATGCTTCTCAGTTTCAGATACTTGATGCTGCGAAAAATAATTTTGTTGGGCAAGTTCCAGCAAGTTTTGGAAATTTTCCAGGTCTCCAGCGGCTCAGCTTAGGCCACAATAATCTAGGAAGTAATTCATAAAATGATTTGGGATTTATAACATTCTTGACAAATTGCAGCAATCTGGAGATCCTTGCTCTGACTACTAACAACTTTGGAGGTGTTTTACCCAACTCTGTAGCCAATTTCTCAACCCAACTGACTCAACTCTACCTTGGGGGCAATCAAATGGTGGGAACGATTCCTGAAACATTAGGAAATCTCAACAATTTAATGCACTTGAGCCTGGACGTAAACTTGTTCGCAAGTATCATTCCAGCTTTTTTTGGGAAGTTACAAAAACTGCACATATTTATTTAAATTCCAATAGATTATCAGGACGGATCCCATCTTCTCTTGGAAAACTCACCCAATTGTTTGTACTCTATTTATCAGAAAATGAATTAGAAGGAAACATTCATCCAAATATTGGTAACTGCAAAAATCTGCAGGTGATGGATATTTCACATAATTAGCTTAATAGAGATATACCATCACAGGTCATTGGTCTGTCCTACTTCTTTGTCTTGCTCAACTTATCGCAAAACTTGCTAACTGGCATTCTGCCTGTGGAAGTGGGTAAGCTGAAGAATATCAATACACTGGACATCTCTGATAATAATTTGACCGGAGGAATTCCAGAAATTATTGGAGGTTGTTAGAGCCTTGAATTTCTTTACCTACAAGGGAAGCACTTTCAAGGAATCATATCTAGGCCTTCTTCTTTGTCTACTTTGAGAGGTCTTTAGTATCTAGATCTTTCACGAAATAACTTGTCAGGTTATGCCAAAAGACCTACAGAGGCTTCCATTCTTGATCTATTTGAACCTTTCGTCCAATAACCTGGAGGCTGAGGTACTGAAGGAAGGAGTTTTCGATACACAAATGCAATATCATTGGATGGAAATAGCAAACTTTGTGGTGGTGTTTCGTAATTGCAGCACCAGCTTGCCCCATCAAAGTACCAAAGCAGAGAAATTTGCATGGTTTTAAACTAAAGTTCACAATTTCTTTAGTCGCTGGATGCTTTCTTCTATTTGCAGTGATCATAGCTCTTTATAAAATTCAAAAGAATAAACCACTATCTGCAGTGTCATCAATCAAATTCCTTCCAAAGGTTTCATACCAGACACTTCATCAAGCTACTGGCGGATTCTCTCTGAGCAATCAAATTAGATCAGGCGGTTTTAGCTCTCTATACAAAGGGATTATTGATCAAGAAGAAAACAATGTTGTTGCCATAAAGGTCCTCAACCTTCAACAGAAAGGAGCTTCCAAGAGTTTCGTGGCAGAATGCAATGCACTGAGAAATATCTAGCACAGGAACCTTGTCTATATCTTAACATGTTGCTTCAGCACAGATTACAATGGTAATGACTTCAAAGCCTTAGTTTTTGAGTACATGTCAAATGGAAGTTTAGAGTGGCTACACAGCGAAAACCAATCAAGGAGTTTGAACCTTCTTCAAAGACTGAATATTGCTGTTGATGTGGCTTCTGCGTTGTGTTATCTTCATGACCATTGTGAACCACAAGTCATTCACAGCGACATGAAGCCGAGCAACGTTCTTCTTGATGATGACATGGTTGCTCGTGTTTGTGATTTTGGGTTAGCAAGACTCATCTCAACGACCACGGACTCCTTTCAAAATCCAAGTAGCACAGTTGCGATAAAGGGAACAATTGGCTATGTTGCTTCAGGTAATAATCTTCCACAACTTTATAATTTCTTAATTTTTTATCTACATGTTTACTGAAGATAATAGAAATATGGACAAAAGAATAGAGAAATAGGAGCATGGTAGCTTATGCTCAATGTGACACAGTGGCAATGACAACCAGCTTAAATTTTAAGCCCTAAACATATCTTAGCCAACTTGTATTTAATATTTGTTAGGGCTTAAATTAATAAGCCCATCAATTATCCACATGATTAACCTAATTCTATTAGGTTTTGGATTTTGCCTCATGCACATATAAATATATGCTTTCTATCATCAATTAAGGAGTGAGAGAGAAAAGAAAAATTGCAACTTATGGTTATTGAGAAGTAGTCGCAGTTTTGGGTTGTACGGAAAATTACCTTTTGTCTTGTTGCTTTTGTTCTTGTGAGCGACAATATATATTTGAGGTAGTTGTTATTCTATTTGGTCTTTCTCTTTCCATGAGTGTATTCGGGTTTTGGGTTTGAGTGCTAAACACCTTGTAATCTCATTTTGATATTAGTGGAATATCCTCATCGCTTCCGCTCGTGGATGTAACCCTTTGATTTTGGGGTGAACCACTTAAATCTTTGGTCTTCTTGATTTTTTCTATTAATTTATCTTTTTTATATTTCTGATATTTCATACCTGTTTGACGCTTCCGCACAACAAATCATCTCAAAAATTGTAATATTAATGCAAGACATAAATGATTTTTTTGTAAAGAGAGTAAAGATACCAATAATGGAATTCATCTCACTTTCTGTCTCAACCCAAAATTGGAATCCATTTACATAATACATTCATCCATTAATAATCATTGAGGATGAAAAAGTTTTCATACTAGTCTGATCAACAAAGAAACTTTCCATACTACAGAAGTTAGGTTCCAAATTGTACAAAGAAAACTAATATATATACTTGATTGTTTTGTGAGTCACAGAGTATGCGAGTCGTATTGAGCCATCAAGACAAGGGGAAGTATATAGTTATGGGGTGCTTGTGTTGCAAATGTTCACAGGAAGAAGACCTATTGACCAAATGTTTAAAGGGGGTTTAAACCTCCATAACCTTGTCAAGATGGCCATAGAAGGAAGAGTGATGCAGATTGTAGATCCAACTCTTCTTGCCACTTTAGAAGAGACAGCACCTGCAACATCACAAAATGTAGTGAACTACATCAATTGTTACAATAATGAAATCGAAACAGTTGAAGAAAACATTGACAATGAGAATTTGAGCAAGATGAACACTTATGTGTGGAAGTGCATACTTCCAACCTCTAAGATTGGACTTGCATTCTCGGAAGAATCACCAAGGAATAGAATGTCTATGGAGAAGGTCCATATGGAGCTACACCATATAAAAGATGCTTATACTGGTGTTGACATCTGTCAAGAAAGGCCAAGAAAAAGCTGAACAATAGGTGCTGTTATTTTATTCTTTATGATGTGTGCAACAAAATGATATATATTTTTTTTGGTTCTTTTTCATTATTTATTTATTTATTTATTTATTTATTTATTTATTTATTCTTCCTTACTTCTTTATGATTGCATAATCATGTTTTTGTGCAAAAATACTTACACAGTATGGCATGGGAAGCGAGGTGTCCATATCATGTGAGTTATACTATTGACGAAGATGTCTAAAAGCAGGATGATAGCTTGAAAGTGTGGACGAATTAAGTTGTACGTAGCTACTAATAAGTGAGTGCTTGAATTCAATTTCTAGGTTATGAGTTGCTTATTGTGTAGATTTCTCCTAAGATCCAATGGACACTGGCAATGGTTGTATCTTAATTGTGTGTAATAAGTGATGAAATCCAATTGGGTTTGTGAGAATTATCAGAAAAGGAAAAGCAGTCCAATTCACAGCTATATTTCTGTTTTGTTTTGTGTAAATGGAAACTAACAAGTCCATAAGTACATTTATTAAGAGCAACTCCAACAGGTTCCTTATAATTTTTATATTATAGGGAAGCACAAGTTAAACATTTAGCCTCTTTTTCTTCTCCAACTCCAACAGATTCCATAGTTTACAGTAATCTATAAAATCTCCATATTCTTCTTTAAAATTTTGGAGTTTGCTGTAAATATAGGGAATTTAGTTTTCTCTTTTCTCACTTTCCCTAAAATAGAAATAGTTATAGGGAATCTGTTGGAGCAAAAGAGACTCATTTTTCCCTAAAGTAGAGAAAAATCAAAATATAGGGAATCTGTTGGAGTTGCTCTAACATTGGCGTTAGTGGAAAATCATCACTTCCGATTCAACCCCACACCTCTTCTTGTAAAGAACATTTCTTCAAACACCTTACCTTCATCTAATTAAGTCACCCACCCACATTTTTTACAAAATTGAATAATGGAGCATTAAATAAAGACTGATTGTGAGAGAGAAAAAAAAACGATTAGTAGATATAATCACTGAATATCAAGCTCTAGTTTACAGCAGTGCTAGAATAATAAAGGTGAGATCGACTGTGTTCACCTTCTACTCTATTATGGTGCTCGAGCTAAACTTAACAGGTTAGAAACAAGGAACTTGCTTAGTTGTAAACTTACCAAGTTGTGAGAGCCGAGCCCAACAATGGAGCTTCAAGTACTCTGCTTATGTCCATTTTGGTTCATATGCTGTCATGTGCAGGGACGTAGCCAGGAATCCTCAGAGGATTGACTAATTTTACCAATACAAAATTTTGCAAAGAACTTTATTTATTTATTTGGAACCTAGTGAGAGGCTCACCCTCACTCCTTTTTTATTAAAAACATACAATGAGAGGGGAAAAATTACAAGCATAAATTTAATTGAATCGTATCCTCTAAGATCCACTATAAAAAAATATTTTTATACCACTTAGATTTTCAGCAATCCGTAATTTTATTCAATACCTATAATATATATATATATATATATATTTCAATATAAATCAGACCAACAAAGTAGACATAGGCACATAACATAGTATAGATGGCAAACATAACAATTGACAAGCAAAATGAAAATCAGTAACACAATTATTAACCTAACATATTGACATACTTGTATGTTATGTCAAAATCTCCGTTTATATATATATATATATATATATGTAATCAATATTTGATTGTATTCATCTACGTATGCAGCCATTAGAAAGAAACCTTTGGTAATCTATTCGTTCATGTAAACTAAATCAGTGAAATCAAACAATCAAACATCATAAAGTGATAAAACAATCAAACCCATCAACAACTCACAAAGTAGAAATCTCAGATCAACCCACACAAACGATCAAAAACAAAGAGTCAAAGATATGGGTAATCAATCATTAATTTCTTCTATTCATTAAAGGGTACGAATACATTGGTTTTTACCTGGGATTCTGGGAAGCAGAGTAGCACACTAGCAGTAGCAAATGATTGAAGGAGTCGCAGTGGAGGTGGCTTAGTGGCGGACTGGCAGGACTATGTGGCTGAATGACTGAAGGAGTCACGGACTCGCAGCTAGAAGGCGGAAGCGGCTACGGCCTATGGTCTTGGATCTGAGAGTATGTCGACCTAAATCATTAGTATAATTTATTTAGGCTATATCCCTACTTAGCAGCTTTTGACCCAAATTTTCCCTTAGGTTACAGCCTAAGTAGCCCTAAGCATAACTACGTCCCTGGTCATGTGACCACCTTTCTTCTTCTTATGAACTCTTTCTTTCCTGCTAGTGTCACAAACTCGCAAATGATATGGATTGTGTGGCTTAACTCAGATTTAAAGAACCCACATCCACGATCTACATGGCTTATTGAAACCATAGAATGATTTTCCCTTAGGTTACAGCCTAAGTAGCTCTAAGCATAACTACGTCTCTGGTCATGTGACCACCTTTCTTCTTCTTATGAACTCTTTCTTTCCTGCTAGTGTCACAAACTCACAAATGATATGGATTGTGTGGCTTAACTCAGATTTAAAGAACCCATATCCACGATCTACATGGCTTCTTGAAACCATAGAATGAATCTTTTCAGTTGGCATGGAATAACTTGCGGCAGAAAGCATCAAATAGTACGTAGTAGCTTTGAATCTCATGAAGCCTCTCATTTCAGGTACATCAACCTTCAAATCAATGGCCTCTCTCGCAACATTCCACACCAAGTTTATCACTTGTCCTGACTCCTGACTGTGATATCTCAGTGTCAGTGAGAATGTATTGGAGGGGAAGATTCCAGTTAACTTGATCTACTTCTCTGAAGCAAGGTTTCAAATTTATCTGAAATTATCGAAATTTTCATTGAAATTTTCATAATTTGGCAGTACCGAAATTTCTACACAAATAAAATATATTTAAAAATTCACACTGAAAATTTTGTCCAAAATTTATGTGAAATTTGTATGCCACCGACAACAAAGTTTTCTACTCATATTTTCATAGAGAAAAATATGAAATTTGATTTTTTTTCCAATCAAGTTAAATACAACAAAAAAGGTTTTTTCTTTTAATTGCTACCAAAATCATTTTCAAAATTCATGTACTTGGGATCAGTATTGTATGATACTAAACGGAAGCAGTTCAACCATATGGATCAAACCACATTGTAGTAGCTTTTATTATTAATACTTTATATTACTTTTGTTATACTTGTTCATTTTCATTTATGGGGGTTTGATATTACGTCCTCCTCCCTCCGGGGGTTGTATTTTTCTAATTATTACTGAAAAAAGCGTGATGACCAAGCCTCCCACTGGGGTCTAACAATTATAATTACATATTGATAAAAAACTTTTGACAAAACTATTTCCAGCATCAAAATGTTTTCGCGCCCTTCTTTTCACCTCATAATTCCGGACCCGGCCCATTTCAAGAAACAAACAACCCAACCCAACCCAATGAAAAATTTCTTATCCACTCTGCTACGCACTCTCTTCGTCCTCCCTGACCTCACTGAGACCATAGCCTACTCTGCCTTCCGCTTCTAACAGTCACTCACTACTGAAGCTTCCACCCAGAATAGCACAAGTCTTCGTCTTTCATGGCGACCCATTTCTCTCCTGCGACTCCTGCACGGTCTATCCTCCAACCCAAGCTAAACCCTCCCAAAGCCCTCCTCTCCATTCGAGGTACATAACAAATTTAACCATTTTGTAGAGTTTGTTCATTCCTATACTTGAAAGTAATGATTTTTATGCTATTGGTTCAATCTCTGAGGGACCCTTTTGGAGTTCTTTGTTTTAATCGTTTTGTGGCTTCGTTTTGGATTGGTGGGCGTTGTTGTTTCAGATACTAAATGCTGTAAAAGTTCTTTTTTTTTTTTACAGATTCTTATGGCGGTGCACGGGCTTGGAAGAAATGCCAGCCCAGTACTGTTAATGTGTGCTCATGGAGCTCAGCTGCTAGTTATGTGACACCTCCGGGAGGCGCTGCTAAGTTTTCTGGCAATCCCATTGTTGTGAAGAAGCAATTGTTGCAAAAGAGGCAAGTTTTTATTGCCGCCGAATTGTACTCTCGGCTGTTTGAATTGTTGTTGGTGTTGTAATGGACTTGAAATTGGGTTATAAATGTATGTTGGTTTAGCATGTGCCAGTCATGTACTCAGATGATTCTATTTTCTGAAATGCAATGGGGATTTGGGGTGTGTAGAGTTGCCACTATGGTTAATGTAATTTCTCTGAGTTAGTGGTTGTGTGTAGACTGATTCGCTTTCTGATATTTATTTTGATGAAATATCCAGAGCTGGAACTGTAAGGGCAGCTACTATTGAAGAAATAGAAGCGGAGAAGTCTGTGATCGAAAAAGATGCTGTAAGTTTTTCTATATGGTCTCAGATAATAACATGTAGTGTGTGTGCTTGGGTAAACTGTATTTAAGGCTCTTTGAGTTTTTCTGATGGAGTCAGGAAGAGCACATTTGTATTGAAAAATGTCTGTTATATTTCAGAAAGGCAGGATGGAAAAGACTATTGAAACGGTACGATCCAATTTCAATTCCATTAGGACAGGGAGGGCAAGCCCAGCCATGCTGGACAAGATTGAGGTAAGAATTAATTTAGGGGTTTGTCTAGCCCCTTTCATAATTCATTCAATTTCGACCTGTTCTTTTTTCTTAAAGCGGTATACTTTTCTAGGTTGACTATTATGGAAGTCCAGTTGGCTTGAAGAGCCTTGCTCAAATTAGTTCTCCTGATGGAACTTCCCTATTGATTTCACCATACGACAAATCCAGGTATTTCATAAGCTAAAGGCATTAACCTAGTAGGGAAAGTAGAAGATCAGTGCATCATGCTGCTTTCACACTCATGCAATACACGTCTGCTATGCTAGTAACTACTTATTTAGTTAATCTTCCAACATGAAAGGGGGGAGGGCACAACGTAACAATAGCTAGCTAGCTAGCTATTTGGCAACATATTTCACTGATAAGGGCAGTTTTAAAATTTTCTCACCACTGCTGTAAGTGCATTTTAGAACAGCAATTAAACAAAAGTTGTTTCCAGTGACCTTAATGTTCTGAGCTGTCAGGAGATGGTGTCTTCTATTGTGGGAGTGTATTTGGCACTAACTGGATTTTTTTAGTTATCTTTCTTTCTGATAGGCATATCCCCTTTTTTCAGCTTAAAATCTATTGAGAAGGCCATAGTTGCCTCTGATCTTGGCATGACTCCAAATAATGATGGAGAAGTGATACGGTTGACCCTGCCTCAACTCACATCAGATAGACGGAAGGTATTTTCTCATCTATGATATTCCTTTAATGTGCTCGTTCATTGGAAAGTTATATCCTTGATACAAGTTATGTGGAATTCGAGTTAAACATCATAGATTCATTCTTGGTAATACAATGACAACTGTTATAATCAAGATGCTCAATTCTACAAATTTCTGATACATTGAAGGTACCAAAATATTCTAATTTGTCATGATGCATAACAATCAAACATGTTCTCTAATATGTGCACTTCTTTTTCCTTCTCTTTTCTTTTTTTCAATGCAGGAATTGACAAAAGTTGTATCAAAACAAGCCGAAGAAGGGAAGGTACAGTAGCATTTTTGGCTGATACTTGGAGAAAAATCTATCCCTCTGTTGTGGATTTATCATTTTTAATTTTTGGGACTTCAGCTGTACAGTACATCTGCTTAACCAGATCCCCCAAATTGATATGCTAATAAGCTGATCCCACTCCCACACCCACCTACCTTTCCCTTCCTTCAGTTGTTCTTGGTGAGGTCTCATCATTGGACCATATTGAAATAAAAACTCAGAGCACCTAACTCACTTTGAAAATTCTTTCTTTATCAACCATTGGGTTTGTATGCATTCATACTGTAAGTAATTGATCTTATCTATTTGAAATGCCTATTTTTCAATTGTTATAGGTGGCATTGAGGAACATAAGAAGGGATGCTTTAAAAGCTTATGAAAAACTTCAGAAGGTTCGAACTTTAAACCCATTCATTGCAACCCTTTATCTTTCATTTTCACTCTTATATTGCTCGTCCTACCCCTCTTGTTCTTTTCTTTTTCCCTGGCCCATTTTTTTATTTTTTCCTGGCCCATTTTGCTTTTACATTACATTCCTTGTTGACATCAATTTTTGCTCTGTAGGAAAAGAAGCTGTCTGAGGATACTCTCAAGGACTTTTCAAGTGATTTGCAGGTAACTTATAGCTTTTGTATAGTTTGATTATCTACGCCGCCATAACTAGATATTGTGGTTTGTCTGGGGTTAGTGAAGTGAACTACTGATTAATTTCTTGGAAATTTCTTTCGAAATATGAGGCACCTACTTCTTGTTTTTTTGAGTGGCGGGATATTCATTCCAAAGGTTACTGTAGAATAAATACTGTCTAAAATTAGCACCATTCAACTTGGATTGAATTTAAAAGAATTTCTGAAATTGACTGTCTGCTTTATTTGTGCAGAAATGGACAGATGAGTATGTGAAGAAACTTGATACCATATCCAAACAGAAAGAGAAGGTACTACCTCCATTTGACTATTTTCTACTTTTGTTAATGTCTGCATTACCTGCAGCGTACTAATTTTATATGCTGCTTCTAGTTTTAATCTACTTCCTTGGGTGCTTTTCTTGAAATTTAACATATATTTGTCCGCAATTGTGTTTCAGGAATTGCTGAAGGTTTAGGGGCTGTTTATGTTCATGCACCAATGTAAATGGTTGAGCTTCAGTTTTCAAACTTTTATAGTTCCCCTCTTTTGTGTTGATAACTTGCAATGTTGTTTATACCCACTTCATGAAAGGACCTTTTGAATGAACCACACATTTGGTTTCAAGGTACAAAAAAAAAACCAAATGAGCCATGTTCATTTATATGGCTTTCAATTCGAAGTGTGCACCGGATCACTCTGTGGTTTGACTTGAGTCTTGAGTATTAGACAAAAGGAGTTCATTTTCTTTTCTTCTTTCAAGAGCAAGCATGCTGCAAGCTCGATTTTGTTGGTCGAAGTATATAAATCCATCTGAAAATTCTGCAATCTACTGCACTGATTTTGCTTCTAGAGAGATTCCATTTGTATATTCATATGAGTGATATGACCTCAGGATAACATCTTCCTTTGCTAAGAATCATATCCATGAAGAAATGGAACCCAATGCATTCGCAGGTGAATACATTGCATTTCAAATGGAGTTCGATATATTCTCCAATTTGACTTGCCTTGCACTTTTCATTGGAAAATATCTCGGCTTATCTAGCACATGGCTTGTCATATGAAGGATCATATGTCATTCCTACATGGCCTGTGTCCCACTTTTTTCATATGAAAACAATGCAGTACCCTACCCACAAACCATAGCTTGCACAATGTCTTTGGCCCAAAATGAAAAGGACCTTGGCCCTATCCTACCGTGCTTTGCTACATACAATTTCTTAGAAACTTCCAAAGAAAAGGATTAACACTTTTTTATGATATTTAATTTTTAGTAAGACACAACAATAAGAGATATTAGAGAGAGAGAGGCTAGTGAGGACTTCTGAATCAGTCTCATTTTCAGTTAAATTTTTTTATTTTTTATTTTTATCAAATTTCAATTAAAATATTAATTCTACAATACATATATTATCACCGGTTGATTTAAAAATTCTCACGAATTTCTTATTTTAAAGTCTTAATTGGAGCCTCACTCATCTATTACATAGTAATTTTAGTTATTCTCTAATGCAATTAATATAAAAGTTTGTCATAAAAAAAAATAAAAAAAACTAATACAAAAGTTCACATTGATTGGATTGATAACGATTTCGTCGTAGAACAACCACTCTCCTTGCTTTATGACCACATAAGAAATAGTGACATAGCTAAGTTAGGCCTGATTAAGCCCAGGTCAATGAATCTTTGATGTCGGTACTCTGAGCCACCAACCTGATCTGATTCATATATAAGGTCCAAATCGATAAGAACCAATTGAGCAATCGTTGCATAACCCATCCAAGATGAACGACGGCCCCTAATAAGACTAATTGACCAAAATGACGAGAAGAAATCGAAGGAAGCACAAAGGGGAGACCCAAAAAACATCAAGAACATGCCCTTAAATAGAGCCGAAAGGCCGAACAGCACATCACCAAACCAGAGTGCTCTCTTAATGTGATAAAAGAGACTAGCTCGACCCTATGAACACCAATGATTCAAGGGGGGAATCAAACTTCTTGTTGAAATTCTAAATAAGACTGTCGTATGTGCTTGAAATGGCGAACTGTAGTAGAACAAGACAAAGAAAGAAAAAAACACAGACACACATTTTCTTCTTTTTGTTATGAGTCAGCTCATGAACAACTTATGTAGGTAACTAGGTATGCAAAGGAAGATGAGCTACATTTTGTCTCTTTCATCTTTATGTGGGTTATCTTTCCAGGATGCCATTAACAAAGATAGGTTACGATTGCAAGTTACATTGAAAGAAGAAAGTCAGAGACCTAACATTTGAGTTTGAACTTTGAATATTTGTCAAGAGCTCGCTCAGCTAGAAAAACAAATAATAGTATAATACATCTCCTTATCTAACCTCTAACACCACCATAAATTCTTTACTAAAAACTCAATGTTTATAAATTTTTGAACTTTAAAATTATAATTTTCATTGACCATGGGTGACCTCCACGACTGTACTGGGAGTCTGGAAATGGTTATCGACCCAGTTAATAATTAATTATGTATTAAATTAAGTAATAGCTAGTGAGTATATTTTCTGGGAATTCCTTTGAATATGTGGAGCATCAAAGTGCTTGCCACCTTGACAGTTCCGTCCACCAGAAAAAAAAAATATGACTATTGTCGATCAAAACAAGTTACAACTTGCACTTGGATCAAAAACTAATTGATTAGTGTTCTTGAGGTTTTATTTAATTGATTAAGTGCCACCATAGGATGGCTAAGCTTGTCTTGGTCCTAATACTATAATATACTTTCTGCACTAATTAATCTAGTTTCTATAATGTGTTTTAGTTGTACAAGCATATTGGAATATGTTTAAAATATAATTGAAAGTAAGCTCAAGTCAATTACAATAATCACTTTTAGGTAGGTAGGCTTCATCCTCATGAAACAATTAGGGAAAACATCAAGGGATTTGAGCGTAATTAGTGGAAGAGTTTGGAATTTATTTCTCAGATGAAATGGGAAGAAATTCACACCTTTATCTTTTTTGTAATCGTTTTAAATAACTCGTGCTAATGAACATAAAATTGAAAGAGAACAACTGTCTTCATTAACATTCCTGAATCTGCTCAGAAATTCACAATGCGGATGAGCGATTGCCTTCATTAGCATTTCTGGATCTCACAAGTAAAGACGAAGATAGACGGTTACTTTATTTTATTAAACAGAACAATTTTTTTATAGCATTAGTTTATTCATAAACATAAACAAAGCTACAAAAGCCTGCTTGTTTTCATTCTTTTTCTTAAAGACAAATTAAAGGGAATAATAAAATTTGACATGAACTTTCTTGTATTGGGCAAGTGGATGGATTCCCTGCCTAGGGTTTGATACTCAACTAGAAGTATATATTTTTTTTCGACAAAGTACTCAACTAGAAGTATTGAAAAGCCAAAGCACTAAAAGAAGCATGCTTTTATTATTTTTAATTAAAAGAACAGAGACTCTCTCCCAACTAGTTTCTAAATCTTAAAACAAAAACTAACGTGTGCAGCCATTATAGAATACTTATAGATGATGATATTGATTGTACTTTATTATATCTTTCTTTCTATCTGAAGATTATTCTAGTGTTTGCATTGATCTGCACCTTCTTCCTTCAATAAAATAATGCCTCCATGATCAGTGATCACCCCCCAAAAGAATACAAAAACTAATCTATTAACGACTTAACAATTCCAATTTTAAAACCATAGACATCGAATCCAGGTATAAAACTCTGATATCATAGAGAAATAGAATGATTTAATACGTTTCTGTATGCATGAAATGGTATTCTTATGACTATAAAACTATTAAAAACAGAGCAGAAACAGAGCATATGAAGGTGATGGAGAGAATCGGGAGAGAAGCGAGAAGGTCAAGCATGACAGCTGCTGCAACTGATGGACTTTCCGGTCACCGTGAGAGAGTGAGTAACAAGCGTAGGAGAGGAGAAGAGAGCCCGGGAAGCATGGATGAGGAAGATTGCAAGGTGGAGGTGGAAGACAATATGGTGCTTTCTCAGATGTCGTCATCATCATCGGCTCGCCGGAGAAACCATATGGTGGTGAAAGTCTCGAAGCAAGATCAGCCGTTGAAGTTGATCGGTGTTCAAGTTCCGAGGAAGGCTCGTTCAGGTAACACCGGAATTCGAATGTAGAAGCTCTCTGTTTTCCTCTGTTCCTGTAAATAGAAAAAAAACGTTTATATGTAAAGCTTGTAATTTTCTGCAGCTTCAGGAAAACGGTCGCGTGAAAATAGTTCTTCAGGAAATGATGGGGTTGGGAAAGATCAGAATCTGCAGAAACTGAGCGTAGAACCGAGGAAGAAGATGGTTAGTTTTGAAAGAAATTATGTATTTATTTCTTCTTCTGAAAAGTTATAGAAAGCTTGGGATGATTTTGAGGTTTGTTGTTTTGATGGCAGGAACCAACTGGAGTCAAGAATCGACCCCCAAAATCGTTGAAATCGTCTTCTAATACTGTAGAGGAGGAAATTGAGATTGAGATCGCCGAAGTTCTTTTCGGGTTGATGAAGCAATCTCAGAGCTCTAGGGATAGTGATAGTGTTAAAAGCTCTCCGTCAAACCGGGAAGATAAAGATAGATATGGCATTAGAAACGATTCTAAGACTTCAATCTCGGAACAGGAAAACAGCCATGTCTCTGATCCCGAGCTCAAAAATGGTGGGTGTAATAGTTATACTAATTTTATGGGGCAAATTCTGGTTTAAGATATGAATCTAATGATTTTTCTTTTTCTGTTTGGTATGAAGTCTCCAAGGAGAACAATTCTAATGCAGAAGCAGTTGAAGTAGAAAGTGACCAGAAGCCAAAAATGGAAACTTCTTTGCCGAATTGGGAGCCCAAATCTGAAGATGTATCCGGGTCAATAGAGTTGCAGAAGGAGGAAGCCAAGCCATTAGAGGTACCAGAGCTTAAAAGCAAGAGAGAGGACAAGTTTGAATTTGATCTCATGGTAAAGATTCATGTTATTAGTTTCCAAATTACATTTCCATTGGAATAAAATAATGCTCTCCTATTTGCTGAAGAATAAACGCCTGCCTCTTTTAACAGGCTCCTCCTCCTATGGAGGATTCGGCATCTGATAAACTTCTGGCGGAAGCTGTGCTTGAAACACTGCAAGACAAGAAGATAGAGGTAACCAAGGAAAAGATAAATGAGAATCCAAACCGAGATAGTGGCACTAAATTACAACAGCAACCTAAGACTATCATTCCTAAACTGGTGCGAACTGACTGGCGAAGCGGTCTTTCAGCCACCACATTACAGGTTTGAGACTTCAGCCTTTTAGCCATGCCGAAAAAATCTTTTTTTTCTTTCTTTGAAACAGAAAGTGTTAATTTTGCTGTAATGTAAAATGTAGCCCGGGAATTCATCTCTGTCTCAATCATGTGCTAAGACTAGATGCGCAACTCACCATTACATCGCTCGCAACATATACTTGCACCAGAAGGTTACAAATATGAACAATCTCTGGCCAGCAGCAGGTGGTTTTGCTCCTCTATGTGGCACCAAGCCAGACATAGTTGTTGGAAGCCCAAGTCTAGGAAGCGTCTCAGGTCAGAGTGCAAAAGAATCAAAAGATCAAAGTTCTGAGGCTGCATTCATAGAATCATCAAGAAGCAAGAAGCTGGTGGCTCAACAGTCTCCATCACAGCCGGCCTCTGATGGTAATCTAATGGTGAGCTTTGTCATCTGTGTTACGGTTTCTTGATTAAGTGCAATGTATCTTCTAGTTCGATTTGCTTCATCAATTTCCAACTTCCCCCGTGAATGGTGTTACAATTGCTTCACTCTTTATTCTAATGTAGCATGGACCTACTTTCAAATTCTCTGTGGGACAAAATCAAGCATCAGTTGCAGCAACCAGTAATCCATCTGGTCCTTTGAAATATACAGAGTTGACAAACAATGCATCACATTTTAGTCATTCAGCATCGTCAACAGTAGCTGCAGCAAACCTCAGTAGCCCGAATATGACAATCCAAGAAGGTCCGTACTTGGCAATTAATGGGTGCTCATTCCCCATTTCAACTCCTTCAGGAACAACACTGGCATTTCAAGGAGGAAACTCTACTCAGGCAGTGCCTTCTTATAATGGTCCTTTCTATTCAAATCAAATGTTTCACCCTTCTCAGCTTCATCCGCAACAGCCTCACTCGCAGTTGCAGCATCAAGTCCGATCAATCCATCAAAAGAACACTGGAATTTCAACCGAGTCATCATTGTTTCACAGGCAACTAGAGTCTCAGCAACCGCAGAAAACACAATTTAGCAGTATGCAATCACAGCAGTCACAAAAGCAGTATGTGCCACAATCCCTTCAGCCTTGCAAGCCTGAGGGTGACATCAATGGGGGGAATACTGCATCTTCTCAGGCGCAACGTAGTGTTTATGGTTATGGGCAGAATTTTGCAGTGCCACCTCAACCCATGAACTTTACCATGATTCCCTATGTAACATTGAGTGGTGGTGGCAGTGGAAATCACATTGAGCAATCACAACAACAGGACTTAAAGGGTGTCTTTGGCATGTCATTTGCCTCCATCAGTGGAAATAAGGGTACAGGTAAACTCCTGAACTTTTCATCCATGTCACAAAATCCAGCAATGTATCAAACCCTTCCAGCAACCCAAGGTGCACACCAAAACCATCATCACCATGTATCCGAAAGGAAGATCGGAAGCGTTTCCGACAATCCTGATAATGATGGGTCAAAAGCTGTTACTGGGAGGTCAACAGTGCAGACCCTTGTTTTTGATAATTCAGCAACAAATCTCAACTTCACAACCTCGAATTCTCATCAACAGCACCTCTACCAGTTTCAGCTTCAGCAGCAGCAACCTGCTACGGCAGCTAAGAGTAAAGCACCAAAGAGCGCTCCTGTCTTCTCACAAGCTCTAGTAGAGTGCAATTCTTCTGTCCAATTTCCTAACAACTCCGGAAGATCATTGACTTCCCAAGTTCCGATTACAACTTCCGCAGTCAATACTTTTCTTCAACAACAAGGAAGAGCTTCACAAGGTCAGACTCAGATATCTTTTGGAGGAAGCCCTAAATCGTCCTTAGCAGTACCACAAGGTCAACTCACTAACCCTAGTTTGCTGACGACTTGACAACGAGGGTTTTGGTAAGTAAATTGGCAGCTAGTGCAGAAGTGAGTACAAAGTGGACGACCAAACGAAAAGGGGGTTAGGCTTACATTTTGTCAATTTATGAACTAGTGGAGGCTGTTCAAAACTTCTGGGTGGTTCATAGGGGGGGGGGGGGGGGGGGGGGGGTCTAATTTAGATTTGATTGGTCTAATCTGATCGTGATGTATATATATATATATGATAAAGATTTTGACTATGAAGCAATGCATTCTTTTTCTGTAAACATGAATCAGCAATTTTCTCTTTTGTTTTTGGATGGAGCGGGGGACCATGGCAATTGTAAGTCAGCAAGAAAAGCAAACAAGCTTTAAAGAAGTCTACCACTTAGGAATTTAGGCAAAAAGATGATGCTGGAGGTGGACGTTCATTGGCTTCTGGTATTGTATATGTTACCAGTCCTCGCAACTTTGTACAGCATGTTTGAATGGACCTGCATTTTGAGGAAAACACCGAATTCACCACCTCTTGATTAAGAAATAGCGAACTTGACCCTAACCTAAATCTCTACTCTCTGCCCCTATAGTTTAACGTCAGAATTCAGTTGTTGGTGGCTTGCAAGGTTTCAACGATTGCAATACTGCTGAATACGTAATTGAAGATGACGAAATAGAGAGATTTAGTTTATTAAGATTTAACTTTGATATTCCAAGGCTTATTAAGTATGATTAAACATGAAACGGGAGAAAAAGTATAAAAATGTGCGGACTCTTCTAAATGGCTCCCATCTACTCCTGAAGGACAGAGGCCAAATTGAGCTTCACATCTTCTTTGGCTTGTTTATCAAATGGTTCCTCACCTATATACAAATCCAGAATTGATTTACACAGGAGTTTGCTTTGGATGCTTCCTACATCATTTCCGTCAACTGCAAAATTTGACACGCTTTAAGATTAGTAGTGATCTAAATCTTATACGTAAAAGGTATAAAGCCTGCCCAAAGTTGCCTAAATTTAATTCAGTAGATGTGACCTACCCAAACAACCTACCCAAACAAACACTCGCAACAAATCAAAATAGAGAATGGGAGTAAAAAATATCAGTTGTTGTAATATATTGTGAAGAAAATGATACATTAAATGAAAAGGGAAATCTTACTGGTTGTTCGAAGTACATAGCCTGGTTCCCTTGACAGATCTATTATAGATCCTCGTGGTATTTTAATTTCATCTTTGAATTGAGAAGTGAATCTACAATAAATTCAACTATTAGTTTGATATAGCTTTACTGAAATTATACTATAAGATGCGACATATCATAATCTATGGCATCTAAACAGAAAACAAGAAAACAAAATCCAACAAATATGAGAAATATTACTGCAAGCCGGCAAGAAATACATGCAAATAATGAAGATAGAAATTTCAATATTGGAAGGTTGAATATCCTCCACACATACATAAAAGTGTTACTCACTTATTCGATACTATTTTCCAAGGGCTTTTAGGCACTCAGGCACAACTATTGTTCTTTTTTAGTCTGCTATGTACATAAAATTGAGTTGAAATGTAATGATCTTAAGTTCGTTCATTTTAACTATAAGGTTAGATAATGACCAAAGATAATGGTATACCTTTGTAGCAATTCTTGATTATCTGATCCCCCAAACTTCTGAAGTCTGGTTCCTACCGACTCCTCAAAAGCACCACGTACAGAACCGATGCTCAATTTATCATAAACTATTTGAAGTCTAACAGTCACACCTATATCAGTTTCCAGCAGTACATCATTATACTCCTTGTCTTCCTGGAGTTCAGAAAGGGACAATTTCCCATATTTTTTGCTAAGTAATTTCTTTACGTCTATATCATCAGCATAAACACCTGCAGATAAGCACAACCACATTGTAATGGAATCCATCAAAGAGTCTGTGCATCTGCACAACGTCGACATAAAAGAATACAGTTATGCCAAAAAGCCTTTCAAGCATAGCAGAAATAAGTTGGACAATATCATTACGCATGCAAGGAAACAGATAATGTGAAACAAGGAACACATACGTGTCTAGCCAAACCACTGTGCCACTTTCCATGCCACTACATGCTAAGCAACAGTACTAGATAATTGGCCATCTTCTCTCTTCTCTGTCAGAGCTGATGCGAAATGTGTTGATCAAAAATACCCCAGTCTAATTAACAGTGAAAATGAGAGTATCAAATTCTTATCATCACCTGATTCTAAAGGCAGTGCGCATCAATCTATTACCACCAAATGACACCTATTCAACAACGTTGTCTCCAAGACGACAATATTCCGATCCATTTCAAAAATCCACTAACCCCTTACATTACTCAACTAGTCTAAAGCTACTACAGATTCCTACTGACATTTTCCGATTATGCACATAGTCATCATACAGGCTGAAAATCACACGCATTATATACACACAACTAATAAGCAAGCATTATTTTGACTACTTTTTACAGACTGAGCTGATACTGATGGTGTAGCTTACCCAATCAATACAACTTTGAAAAATTTCAACGCGAAAAAGAAACGAAATTTTAAAAGGGGAGAGAAGAGAAATGTGATACCATATGCATACACATCGATGTTTTTCAACCCCAGCACGCGTTTTCTCCTCAACCCAATTCCCAGAAGTCGCCGAGTCCCGTCCAGCACCGACGGAAACGACACCCCGGTCTTGGAATCGACGACGGAGGCCGGAGTGTCGTTCAGGGACAGCGAGCCCCAAAGCGGCAGCGAGCGATCGGCGAGGAAGAAATTCAGTGCGTTCCGGAGAAATGGGTTCGTGGAGTTACCGTGCGTGACGGCCGCGACTCCGGCGGCACCGGCGGCGAGGGTTACGGCGGCGATGGTGGCGGAGTAGGGGCGTGAGGTGGCGGATGAAGGGGTGGCGGGAGTGGGATTTGGGGGCTGAGAAAACGAGAAGGGGAAGCGGAATGACACCATGGCTTCAGCTCGAAACGTGAAGCGAGCGTTTTTTTTGATTCGGTTGTAGTACAAGAGTGTAGTTGGGGAGGTTTGGCACGTGGATGGCACGTGCCATGTCATCATTTTGGGGCTGGGTCTGGCCTAACAGACTTGGGCCACAAATACCCTAGCTATTATTCCTGAGATTAGTTTGGTATAGTAATTTGATGGCCGAGTCCAACAAGAAGCTAAGCTAAAGAATGAAAAATGTAGACATTGAGGTGAAGTGAATATATACATATGTTTTGTTACCCAAAAAAAAGAAAGAATATATACATATGTTTTTGTGTGAGAGAAAGATTTATGATTTGAGGGTTTTATTATTATTTTATTTTATTGTTATCATTGTTAAATTAAACTCATAACGGCATCAATATATATCATTCATCTCAAGTCAGAGTGACCATTACATACTCTTTTGTTGTCATCTATAGGCAGGCAAAAAGATATGTTAGTACTCACAGTGGTACATAGAACTAGGTCCACTCATTAGATATCAAATACATCAAAAAATGGATATCTTTTTTCAGTACTACTCCAGAAGATTCGTTATCGGACTCATCCGACGAATCATCAGAATTATCCTCGAGATTAGTAGCAAAATGCGGTTGGAGCAAATCATAGATCTTGATCCGAGCAATGGTTTTCCTGCCGAACAGAGAATGAAGCCCTTGGTCACAGACGATCCTCTTCTTCTTCGTCGAGTGGAGAAGCCTGCGATGGTTGACGTAGTCGGTGATAATCATAGCGACATCGTATTGGGAGATCTGCTTCGTCGTGTCCTTCCCAATCGACTCGAGAGAATTCAATCAGCGGTTTCGAGCCCCAGCTGAGAAACTCAAATTTCTTGGGGTGGTGAAGCCTCTTGCTCCTCCTCCTCGGAGCGGCGACGGCATCAACATCGACGGTGACGGTGGTGTTGTCTGGTCTAAGTTGAAGATGAAAAACATATATATATATATATATATATATATATATAATTAGTGTAAAAGTACGACTTTGCCCTTAAAAATCTAGTTACATGTATGACACGTGATCATTTTTAACGGAACCATGACAAATTTTGGACGGAAGTATCACGTTGATGTCAAAATATGTTTTTGGGTATCACATTGATATTTTTAAAAGTTCGGATATCAAATTGGTCTTGACAGAATAATTAGGGACGGTGACTGACTTTTTCTCATATATATATATATATATATATATATATATATATGAAATAACGTTTACATCTTTTGCTGCGGCAACCATCAATTCTGCTTTCCAATAAAAACAAACTTACCAATTCTAGTGGGACTAATAATAGTAAATAGGGAAAAAGTGGCCAAGTTTAATAAGTTTTTGTTGTCAAATTTTCACGTTCATGATCATAAATTCATAATACATATATTTTTATATATATTTCAACTATCGTGTAAATATATGGCTCGTCGTCTTGGCTAGCAGCTTGTACGTCTACCTTTATATGTTAATTAACTTGTTTAATCATATGGAGAAATAACGTTTGCATCTTCTGCTGCAACAACTATCAATTATGCTTCCCAATAAAAACAAAACTTATTAATTCAAGTGGGACTAATCATAGTAATTAGGGAAAGAGTAATCATCGCGTGAATGTATAGCTCGTTGTGTTGACTAGCTTGTCTTCTTTTATATGTTAATTAACATAATAACGTTTGCATCTTTTGCTGCAACAACATCAATTATGCTTTCCAATAAAAACAACCTATCAATTCAAGTGGGACTGATCATACTAATCAGGGAAAGAGCGACCAAGTTTTATAAGTTTTGATTGTCTATTCGGTGTGTTTTTATCATATTAAAAATCTAGCTTAAAAACTGTTCAGTCTGACAGTTTGTGTCTCCTTAATTACTTGTTAATAATAGCTACTCATAAGAGAATACACGAAATTAAGATGACACAGTTTTAGAGCTAAACATATAGTTTATAATTGGCAGTGGCAAAGTTAGAATTTGATTGCCTCACTTGAGCTCAGATGTTTAGGAAAAACATTTAGAACTTAAACTATATACTATATAAAATTTTAATAAAAATTAAAATATCGAGAATAATGTTCCAATAAGATAAAAATATATTTTATTAATCAAATATTATTAGATCTTATAAAATTTATAATGGGGGTATAAAATATCTTTGACTTTTAAAATTACAAGGAAGTATAATTAAAACAAAAATGTAAATTAAGTTTTTTCAAACACAAGTGTTCCATCCCCCCCCCCCCCCCCCCCCCCCGCCAAAAAAAAAAAAAATCAAATCAATCATTGTTGTGAAAAAGATTCGAACATGAACCTGTATGAAATATGAAGAAACTCTTACAATTTATATTTTTTTTTTAAGTACTGAGATTTTAAAAAATATATAAAATTCCAAGTGGGGCAACGTGGCTCCGCCACTTGTGACCCAGTAACAACATGTAAATATATTGATATTTTAAGCATGCAAAACATATAGCACGTAGGATTCGGTTGTGGCGCAGACTATGCAGATAAATTGTGTACCATTCATTTCAATCTTCTCCTATCATGTGGTTCTCATTACATGATATAATCAATTTTTGTGATATATTTAATTCATACATCCACTCACACAGCTATCTACATACCATATAGATCTGTATGGTAGAATTTTCCTAATACGTATACGAATAGCTAAATATTTTAGTTAGGGTTTAGGGATGACTCCAACTTTGAAACAACAAAAAAATGGATGCCATTTACTTGACTCGGGACAATAAGGCATATTGCAAAGACTTTAGAAGTTTGATTCGTTTAGGAATCGAAAGGGCTCCCAATCCCATTAATAATTCCTTCTTGTTTATTAATTCTAATCTGGTATCGATCTCAATTGTCAAATAATACTATAGAGTAGGCCCAAGTGGCTTTCCGATTGATTCTTGATAGAGGGAAATGAACTAATCAAAACATTGATCGAGTTCTATATATAAAAGAATGACGTGCTTATGAAAATGATGAGCATCGCAACATAGTTGTTTGGAATTAGCTAGTTTACAATTTGCACACTTGGACAAGATTTCAATACTATTTAATTAGTACTTATTAGCTGCTGGTGATGTTTTGTTAGGACATGTAGCATATAATTTATCAAATTCTTTACGACATAGGTTAACAATTTTAACAATTTAACACCTGAGATTTTACGGATGGACCTTTTTTTTAGATAGCAGTATTCCGTTAGTAAATTTTATATATTCATATTTACGAGTTGTAGAAATACTTGATAAGATTTAACTGTACTACAGGTGGAAGTTACATTTTTGGACAAAGCTTATGATTTGAAAGAGGGACTTGACTTTATTATAATAAACGTAAAGATATCAACATCACAGAAAAAGCTTGACTGTATTTATTTTCTTTGTAAGTTATTATATGGCGTTCTGTCATTGAGAATTAAAATTAAGGAAGCATAATAGTTGTAAATGATCAATGAGATTCCATACTGGACAAAACAAACACAGAGAATATACCAATTCTTCAGTTCTCATCCTTTTGAGAATAGAGAGGATCCTCTCCTGAGCTATGTTTTTGCCGTGAGCTTCCTGAGCTTTGCAGCAGATGAAGACACGTGGCTCATATCAGATCCAATGGTCTATCATTTCTCCTTACCTTCCAACTACTTTTTTTCCTTCCTCTCTCTTTTACTTTGATGTTCTTCTTTACCTTCCCTCTCTCTCTCTCTCTTCTTTTTCCTTTTGTTCTTCCCTCACTATCAGATGGAATTTTCTACAATGAATCAATTCCATTTCTACAATCCTTCTAAACCTAGTCAACCTTCTAAACCTGGCACCATCCATCAAAATTTAAGAAAATCAAAATAACTCATATCAAACAAATCACCAGTTTAATTTCACATCATCATCACCACCAATCCCTCCAGTTTCTTTCATCCCTCTCTCCCTCTCTCTCTCTCCCCTGTTTTTCCTCTCATTCTTCATTCTGACAACCCAAAATTGCATAGAAGAAATTTGATTTATTTTCAATCGAATTGCAAAGATATAGTATGACTTGACATTGGATCGGAAGAAAATTCAAAGTTTCGAACTGATGTTGGTCGATAGAGTCAGAGTTATATGGGTTTTGGTTTGATCTGGCAATGGGAGGGTGAGTCTCCCTTTGATATGTTGTGTTAGTTTGTGAACATTTTGAATTGAGTTCAGAAAGAGAGAAATAAAGAAGCACAGTATATTGCATACCAGAACATTTTGAATTCAGTTCAAAATCTTGGCCGCCTTCCGACAATTGGAGCCGCCTGTTTTGCCTTCATGCAGCAACCTAATTACCTCACCGTTCCTTGTAATTAAACCCTTTGCTCTGCTCATTTGGTTTGAATTTTTCTCTAACTTGATACCCAGTTCAGTTTCCATCTCCATTTGATATAATTGGATTAAATCACATTGTTTGGCAGTTGAGCATATGTTAGAGTTTCGGTATTTTATGATGGATTGTAGCACATTTTGGGTGTCTTTCGATTTCATAAAAAATGGAACTTTGATGTGTCAAGTTTTGATTGTTTTGTGAAGCCATGGATATATGAATAAAGAAGAGGAGATTGCGAGCTGACAGGAAGAGGGAGGAAGAAGGAAAGAATAGAGAAGAGATAGAGTAGGACAAGAATCTGAAAATGGTATCATTGTAAAATTAGTAACCGAAGAAGATTTTCACCATTGGATGCAATATAAGCCACGTGTCACCATCTCCTTCAAAGCTCTGGAAGCTCAGCTCAATAACTGGCTCAGGAGAGGATCCTCTCCCTTTCGAGCAAAGTCTTTGACTCGATTAGCGCCTTTTGTCGTTTATAGGCGTCCTTATTAAACAAAGCTCATGTACAATAATTGAAAAAACCTCTAACTCAACTTTTAGATACAACATCTCTCGAGAGGTGGAGAGTGATGCTAGGTTTTCTTGGTAGCGTTCTGGCAACTTTGGGCGACGGGGCTGGTTTGTTTGGGCTCTCTGTCTATCTTGTGGATGATGGTGGTGGTTGAAGACTTCTTCCACGCCGAATGATTGCACTAATAGGAATTTGGCTTCTCCTTGTTCCTCTTGTCGTTTTTGCCAACAATGGTTGGCGTTCTTCTCGTGAAGGCTGGCGAGGCTATTTGGATCGGGTAGGGGCTTCTAAGGCTAATGGGAGAGGCTAGTCTTCAGGTTGTGCTGGGATCACGTTTGCGGGCAGTCGAAGGTGGCAAGGCTATCTGGGTCGGGGGTCGAGAGATCATCATCCGGGTGTAAACGGGGATGTGGCTGGAGGTACCAGTTAGGGCGGTGCTACTTCTACGTGGCTGCTGTGTGACAGCAGCATCAGAGGTGGTGCACAAGGTGTGGCGGCTACTTTTGGTGTCATGGACGTTCGGTTTTACGGTGGGTGTCGGGTCTAGGTCCAATCGCTGGTGGTCACTTAGCTGGCTGCGATGAGATGGATCTCGTTGCTGGTGGGGTTAGCCAGGTTGGTGGTGGCGGTGGCTGCGCTGCAGGTGGTGGCTAGATTGATGCAAATGGCGGCTGTGCCATGAATTGGGCTTCGCTGTCAAGTTTTTATAGGGCTCTTTTAGCCATTTTTAAGTTTATTTTGTTATTCTGTCATGATGGATGGGGCGTCTGTGGCCTCTCTAGTTGCTTAGCAGAGATGTCGCAAACTAGCCCCCATCTCATGTGCCATTTAATTGTTCATGGGTTTTGTAAGGGATTTTCTAGCTGGGCTTAACAGCTTGAAAAGATGAGAATACTTAGGTAATGGTTCTTCTGTTAGCCCCACTGGGGTGAATCATTATGTGTAATTCTCGTTGAATTATAAAAGATCTCACATTCTTCTAAAAAAAAAAAGGAAAAAAAAATGTATCGGATCATAATGGAGTAGGATTCAAACTCTAATCTTAAATTTTGATTCCTAGATCTACAATTAATGGCGAATCTAAATAGTGTTGACCATTGAATTTGGGAATAGTAATGGTATATAAAGAGACTACGAAAAATATTATTCCATAAATTACTTTAAAAGAATTTTATATTAGAAAACTAAACTACTATTTAAGGAAAACTGAAATTGGGAGAGAATTGAGTCGTGCTTTCATTGATAATAGGAGCCTCTTTACATAGATGATTACAAGAGATAGAATCAGAGTTGTACAAGGAAATATAATCGTACAATTAATCAGATATCTATGAATATCTCTGAGAATATCTCTAATTCAAAACCCTATTACAACTAGGTCAAGTAACCTAGAGTTTTGGCCAGACACATATTCTGGATTTACTTAAACACTTCCCATTGTGTCGCCCAAACGTGGTGCTCCTCTCGTTGCCTCATTAAAAACCTTGCTGAGTAACAAAAACCTAGTGGGACAAAAATAACCTCGGTCAAAGAGGAAAAAGAGCACAACACACACTACATGTTTTGAGACTATACATATAGACATCTCCTCTTGATGACTACTGTCATGAGAGTTCGAATAACTTCCGCAAATGATGCTACCAACATGTTTCTCGAAAGTGGAATTTAGGTAATGACTTAGTGAGCAAGCTTGCCACACTATCCTCAGATTGAACCTAGTTCACTTTGATCTTGAGGAGAGTTTGTTGTTGCTGATTATCCTTGGTGTTGTCGCTTTTGATGTAACCTTGCTTCATTTGTTCAAAACAAGCAGCATTATCCTAAATGTTTGTAGGCTCATCTGTGGTAGACTTCAAACCACAATTGTTCGAACATACGTAATTATGGATCCAATTCATATACATTCACAAACCACTTCATGAAGAGTAATAGTCTATGCATTGTTCGAGATATAGCAACTAGGGTCTGTTTTGTAGACCTCCAAGATATCACAGTCTTTACCCATGGTGAACACTTAACCAGTTTGGGAATGACCTTTGTGTGGGTCAGAGAGATACCCAATATCAGTAAATCTTCCAAAACACATGTCATTTTGGGATAGGGATAGTGAACGTAGGCCAGTGTTGGCCGCTTTCCTGGTGTGTGATGGGTCCGAATCCATCGTATTTCTATAGGGATAGAACAAGCCCATATTAATCGTACATCTCAAGTACTGAAAGATACTTTTTACACCAATCCAATGGCGTCGCGTTGCGCAAAGCTATATCTAGCTAACAAGTTCACTGCAAATGAGATGCCCGTCTTGTGCATTGAGCTAAGTACAATAATGCGCCTATTGTACTTAAGTAAGGCACTTCTACCTCTAGCCCATCTTCGCCATCATCATTTAGACGAAAAAGATTATTTTCAGGATCAATACTATGGACGATCATGGGAGTGCTTGAAGGCTTGACCTTGTCAAAATGCCTAAGCATCTATCAACACGGTGCTAAAGTTCCAAACCGAGACATAATCGTGTTCTCCCAAAATCCTTAATCTTAAACTTGGATTTCAAGTGTTCAGCGGTTTCCCTTAACTCTTTAAGAACTTCTAATGAAGATCATGTCTAACATGAACCGCAATAGAATCTGAAATTTGTTATGGAAACACGCGGGCATATCCCTTCCCAATCAAGTAGTCACTTTAGTGAGCATTTCAACCTTATTGCAAACGCTCTCCGTGGTCTAGAGCTACTTGACTTGGGTAAATGAAGTCCACCATAAACCTTCATGTATATTCTATATCTATATTTCTATAGAAATACGTAGTGACCACATTTTTAAGTTGCATATTCAGTTATTTGGAAACTACCAAACTGACAAGGTAGTGGAGTGCAATGACATCCATTACGAGAGAATATATCTGATCGTAGTCGATTCCAGGGCTTTTTATGAGAAGCCTTGCATCATAAGGTGAGATTACCATATCTTTTTCAACACGCTTTCTAACGAAGACCCATTAGTCCATAGGTTTTATGTTAGGAGGTGTTGGCATCACGGGCACAAAAACCTTCCTTTTCGTTAGAGAATCCAACTTAACCTGGATGACATCTTTCCATTTAGGCCAAATTTCTCTACATTGTTATTCATTTATCAACGGAGCGTGGTTTGATATCATTATACTCAACAAACTCATGCGCAACAAAATGCACAACTACACCATCAATTATGGTGGAGTTTCTATCCCACGTCTCATATACACTAGTGTAATTTTAATAGAGCTCTATATTCTCATGAATAGGTTCTGACGTTGAGGCGTCCCCCAACGATAACCATAACTAAGAAGATTCTTATGAGACAGATTTTTGTTGATGGTCCAAAGATTGAGTTGTGTCAAAGTATCCTTCGAACCCATGGGCCTCCCAAGCATCCTAGCTGGGGCCATGGCCTGTAACGCCAGAGTCCTGTAACGCCAGAGTCCTGTAATGCCAGAGTGCCACTCTCTTTGGCATTGGCGTCCTGCCTACCTCCGTGTAGGGTGGCGCTACGTCCTCTCTTAGGGACGTCCTTCCTTTCAGGCATATTTGCAGCACATGTGTGTGATCTCGTCACTTTAACAGGGATCGAGATGAGACATAGTGGGGACAGACCACGACAATTCATGTCGTTCCTGATGAACATTCGTGTTCTTATCTCCCCTTAATGACAGGAAGACTGTCTCATCAAAGTGACATATGCAAATAGCAGTAAGGAGATCGCCTAGCAAGGACATTAAATGGCGAATGATAGTTGGAGTCTCAAATCCAACGTAGTTGCCCATTCGTCTGTAAGGACCTGTCATAGTGCATTGTGACGGTGCAATTGGCACATAAATGGCTCACTCAAATGTGCGTAAGTACGAAATACTTGTACCTAGTCACTAGCTGTAACGCAGAGATACATTGAGTGGCGGTAGGTCGTAGAAGAATTAGCATAGTGCACATTATCAATGTCCTGACTACCATCGTAGTCGTTTTCGTGAGACCATTTGAGTGTGTTCCTGAGAATATGATGTCCAACATCAGTTCCATTACAATATCGATCGAAAGTCTTCGATGTAAACTCTCTAGCATTGTCAAATCTAATTGACCGAATAAGATGATCCGGGGAGTGAGCTCGTTGTCATATGATATGTGCTAGGAGTGTAACATAAGTAGCATTTACAAGTGGACAATGGCATAACACGTGACCAGCGTGTTTGTGTGTCAACCAACATCATGAAATATTTAAACGTTCGCAAGTTGGTTGAATCAGTCCACAGAATCCCTACGGACTCTATGTTAGAATAGAATGAGTATTTTCATATCCTTTGCATAGGATGGTCTCATTCCTAATTTCCCTAAGAAACAGACTTTGTAAAATGAGCGAGGGCCTTAGAAGCAACCAATGAGGATTTTGGTTGGACTTGAGTGTCTGAAATGCTATTTGAAGCAAAGTTGGTGATTGCAGCATCACCTAGGGTGCCATTACCATGATGGGCACCATCTATGGCATCACGGATAGGGACTGTGCCAGCCCTAGGCTGGTGGTGGACTGCGGCGGCGCCAGAGGCAATGGCAGTGGTCACACTTAATTCAGGAATCAACTTTTGATTCATGCTTCGTTTTGCTCGAGAGAAGGATGTCCATGTGAAGTCTTTAGTAGATAGATCATTATATCATGACTAGGATGATCTATCCTTTTATGACAAAGCCAATATGTGTCTAAATCCAAGAGAGATTTTCTCATAACTTTATTGGATTTAATAGCTCGGATAGTGACATAGAGTCCATTAGAGAGACACATAAACTTCTATAAGATGCGCCTTTGTTCGCAATCATTAGAGGCATTGCAAAGGAACTCATTTCCGTTCTCTACATGCTTTTTCGCATGGAATCCGTTGGCTATTCATAAGTGCTATTTTCTCTAGGAGCGTAGAGAGTTTCTGTGACAATAATCAAGGTGCCATTTGGCAAGGGGAGCTTGGGCTATTCCATGTCCTTGAATTAATACTGATGGCCCAGCTATCGTACTCACAAAGTAATATGCTCAGAATCAAAATGGAGTCATACTGAAAAGAACTCGAAATTTTTTTTTATAAGCCAACGGAGTACATCATTGTCTCTTAACCATTAGGGAATCTAATCCAAATACTAGCTCATGCAAAACAAAGATAGTTGTTTGACTTCTTTCGATAAATCCAAAATAAATATGACCAGGTGTGTAGAGAGATGTCGGTGGAACAAAGCTCGCTTAAGTACCACTTATCTCAAAACCTTCCTAGACATCATACTCATTTTGGATGAGCCTATGTGAAGAAAAAATAAACCATGGCATTTACTACAAAGTATATGACAATTGCCTATTACATATCTTGGAAAAATAAAGACTTAAACAGAATTGGCGATCTATTGATCCCAACCAGATTTTTAGTCTTCAACCCTTCACTCTAGCTCATTTTGACATTTTCTTGATCTTCTTGTTCCACATAGTGAGCTTATCTTACTTCACAATATGTTTTGTAGGCGGTGACAATTTCTTCACGAGTTCTACAAATGTGTGCCCAATGACTGGATACTCCACATCCAGAACATACATCTCCTTGCTCAGACTCCATTGATTGAGGCGCTTTGAAAGAGTCATTTAGATGGCTCTTAGTGTTGGTGGCGCCACCAATATGGCCAGAGGCGTTGCCTCCCTCTCTCTTTCCACATTTACCTCTTCGGTTCCGTGTTGGCCTATTTTGGAGGTTATCTTCTCAAGTAGAGCGATTATCTAGATCAGAACGTCCAAAAGTATCCCTAAGATTAGGGTTTCGCTCTTGGCGCCCTCTCTTAGGGGCGCGACTATAATTGGATTCCGGACTATACTTTGTTTCCATGGATCTCGAATTATAGTTCTTTACAAGGATGTTGTCATGCTTTTCAATAACATTCATAGCTCCAATGAGCTCATGAAACCTTGTGATCCATCCTGCAGTAACATCAATTCTATAGTTCTTAGCAACCATCAATACAGAGACGAGGATGGTAGATAGAGTCTTCTCAATCAACATCGCATTTGTGATCTCTTTACCACATAATTCTATTAGAGATTTAATGCGAAGTGCTTCCGAGTTGTAGTCAAGAACTGACTTAAAATCACAGAAGCGAAGGATATGCCATCTCACTTCTGGTCAGGAAGCAGGGAGTCACGGATGTTACTAAATCTTTCTTAGAGTGAGACCGACAACCTTATGGGGTCTTCTTCATTCATACACTCGTACTTGAGCAAATTATCTATATGACGAGTCATTAAGATGATAGCTTTCACCTTATTTGCCTTTAAGGCTGCTATATTTGCTTCCAAAGCTTGAGCTTGCTCAACAGTTATCACTTTCTGGCTAGGCTTGAGAATCGTATCCAGGATTCCATCGGCCTTGAGATGCTGACGGACATTACGAACCCACTTGTGATATTCAGAGCCAGTTGTTTCAAGAAATTAGGGTTAGTTTCGGAGCATAAAGGGTTACCATGAAACATATAAAATTTCTAAGCGTAATCGGTTCCAAGAAATTCAATTCCAAGAGGGGTTAGATTAGATCAAAACAATGACGTAAGTGGTCAATAATAAATTCTCTACAAACTCTAAGTTTGGAGATCTCAACAAGCTCCAAGCTTAGAGTGAGTATGAACCCCCACAGTTTGGCTTAATTAGGTCTCCCCTATGATGAAGAATAAGGGGTAAAAGAAGTGAGTTTGCAAGTCCTCGAGAAAAAGAATAAAAACTTCAAAAACGGGAACTTTTAGTAAAAATTACCTCGAAATAGATCGCTGGAAAATTTGGGTAGAAAAAGTCGCCGGAAATCTAGCCAGAAAATTTTTGCCAGAAAAGTTGACAATCGCAGGAAAAGTGGCAGGAGGTTGTTGGCCTGAAATGGTCAACCGGAGTTGACCGGTGTTGACGTGGTAGTGGGGTTCACTGGTGACGTGGCAGTGGGGTCCCAGATGACGTCGCTGTAGGTCTTTAGATGATGTGGCGGTAGGCCCCTGTGCTGACTTGGCAGTGGGCCTCTGGCTTGGGTTTAGTCTTGGGCTTCTGGGGTTCTTTTCCTTTCCTTTTTTTTTCTCTCTTTCTTTCTGTCGGTTTTTCTACAGTATGTTGCGGCTGCCAATTCAGTATTTTCTAGACCGGTTCTTGTAATATTTCTTCCAGTTCATGAATCTTTGGTCTGGGTAGCTTCTGCTGGAAAAATTTGGTAGAAATTGGATGTCCGGAATGTGGTGAACCGGTGGAGTATTTGCTGCGGGTGATTTTGAGATTTCAGTGGTCGGTTCGATAAGTTTCCGGCTGGTTCTGGTGGTTCTGCCGCAAGTTCTAGATTCTTGGGGTCGAGGGCTTCTAGTTGTGTGGTGGAGGCAGAAAAGTTATCAAGGTTTTGTATTCGGACTTGGGGCTTTGACTATTAGGTTTTAGGGTTAGAACGTCGTGCTGATAACGTGTTTAAAGAAAACTAAAATTGGGAGAGAATTGAGTCGTGCTTTCATTGATAATAGGGGCCTATTTGTATGGAGGACTACAAGACATAGAATCAGAGTTGTCTAAGGAAAGATAATCGTACAATTAATCAGATATCTATGAATATCTTTGAGAATATCTCTAATTCAAAACCTTATTACAACTAGGTCAAGTAACCTAGAGTTTAGGCCAGACACATATTCTGGATTTACTTAAACAACTACGTGTTTATTTTTATTTTTAGTTTTATCTTTGCTCAAAGCCATATCTCACAAAAAAAAGATCATAATATCATATGTGTAGAGAATGGCAGTGAGAGCTATCCCGCACTCAATCTTGGGTATCCAGCAACGCTCTAGGGAGTCAAATTTAGGTCCAGTCAGGATTACTTCTTTGGAAATTAAACTCCGAAACCTTTCGACGACTTTCTTTTGGCTTTTAACCTCTAATTTCTTTATGTGTTCGACAATTTTCTAGTTGTTCTGATGGTGTAGATCGCACTTGCAGTCGACTTCGATCTGGTTGGTGGATTTGGCTGTGCTTTAGGAAGTGGACTACTTGTGGTTTATTACGGACTGGTTTTCTTCTGTTGACAGCGGCACAGGCCTCAATAATGTGACAGTGAGGGTTTAGTTAGGTCAATCATGGATCCAATTTGGACCATTTTTCTTATGGTTACGGTTGTGATGGGTGATGCGAGTTTCACTGAATTGATGCTGGTAACGATGAAGGAGCGATCTTGCTGCGGCGGTTATGCTAGTCGGTTTTGGTCATGGGTGTGTCACGTCGGGGTGCTCACAGCAAATTGGTTATGGCTGAGAAGGGGGACGGTGACGTGGAGCGGCTATGTCAGAGATCGGCTGAACTAGCTCTTGGTTCTTGTCAATGACCACTGAGCTCGTGTCAGCGGTCCAGCGGAGAGCATGTCATATACTAGTGTAAAATAGTAAAAAATCCTCAAATTCTTAAAGGAGATCCTCTCTAGAATGGTTTATATATATATATATATATATATATATATATATATATATATATATATATATATCAAGCTTGCTCTGCTAAGGAGGTCCGTCCTTAGCTAAGGAACAGATTTCCATATTTTGACCACTTTTCGATCATATATTCACATCTTAACCGTTCAGTTTTTAGGTCATAATATATAGATCACTTATGCAAATTTTCAGCTAAATTGATGATCGTTAAGGCATCCAAAACTGTAATTTATAATTATGAACACGAACGGTTCAGGTTGGACAGATTTGGTTCGTTCATTGATTTAATCGAGTTCGATACCTTAACGATCATCAAAATTTGACTGAAAATTTGTAGAAGTGATATATACATTAGGACATAAAAACTAAACGGTTAAGATGTGAATTTGTGATCGAAAAGTTGTCAAAATATGGAAATCCGTTCCTTAGCTAAGGAAGAGACCTCCTAAGCATAGCAAGCTTTATATATATATATAAGTGATATATATCACTATTTACAAAAATGCCACTGCACTTTTACTTTTCATCATTTACAAAAATGTGACTGCATCCAAATATCTATTGTCATTAATCGAAAAGGTCTTACCAATGAATAAAAATGCTAATGCTGAATAACCAAAAATCTATTGTCAATGAACTGAAAAGCTACTTTCATATATTCTTCATGAAAAGTTACTGCCATTTGTTGGAAAAGTCACTACCATCATTCAAAAAGCTACTGCCTCATAACGAAAAACTATTGGCAACTATAAAATTGTTATTGTCATTCTCCAAAAAAGCTATTATCATTCACATCAATATTTTGAAAAACTATTGGCACATTTCAAAAAGCTACTATCGACAGACTATAGAGTTAATTATAGCAAATTACTTACAAGTCACAAGTGTCTTTTTAAGACTTATATTATTAATTAAGCCACTATATATTTTTATCATTAAGTGTCTAAAAATGACAATAACTTTTTTGAGAAATGACAGTAGCTTTTCGATTCGTTGATAGGAGTTTTTGCTTATTCAATAGTGGCTTTTTTGTTTGTTAGCAATAGCTATATTGTTCGATGACAGTAACTTGTTTGTTTGTTGGCAGTGACTTTTCAATTGTTGACAATAATTGTTTTGACATAGCAACACTTTCGTAAATAACCGGTAAATAAAAAGTGCGGTGACATTTTTGTAAGCGTTGACATTTCTTATATTTTGATGATTTTATGAGAGATTAAAAAAGTATGTAGGTGGCCTAGAAAATAATAAAGTTAGTAAAAGTGGCCTTATATGTCACTAAAATAATTTATACTGTATTTAGTTGCTTGACTTGCCACTAATAATAAGGCTACAAATGTTAGACCTTATTTCAGCCCCCTACATTTTCCTTCAATAAAAGTATTCAATTTCATCGGTTCTTGAGGTAAATTTTGTTGCTGATATATTTGCTGCTTTGGGCCACTCACAATCATTTTCCTATTCAAGTACCTTTGAGTTCTCAACTGTTTATGTTTGGATTGTAAAGAAGTTTTGTGTTATTTAAAAAAAAAAAAATTACAGGTGGATGTGAACTACTGTGAGCGTACGTATCAGTACTTAATTGACATACATATATGTCACCCTCACGCCATATCCCATTATTGATCGAAAAGAACCCTAGTAATTTTGATGATTTGAAAACACCTGGGATTTATTTACTTTTTGCAGCATAATGCATGTTACGCATGAAGTTGGTGTTTTTACATGTTTCCCCATGGAAGCAAGGCCCCGCTTTGACTGATTAACACGTGTACATCATCCAACTGATTGGAAAGCATGCAAACGACAGGGTGCAATCCTGCCCTCCCGCATGCATCTTCTTCGTTTTCAAATCCACATCGCAACGATTTCTATCGTCTTCTTCTTCTTTAAATTACTTATCCGGTAAGTGTAGCCGAAAAACCACTACAACCCAAAACTAGCTAGTTAATTACTATACTTGTAATTGGGGAAAAGAAACTTCAAATCAAGCATTGTCATGGTGTCCAACCAAATGCCATTTCAACCGAAGACAACCGGTGCGGTAGCTAGTACTTTATATTTGACTTAATTATTATATAGCTAAACCATCCTTGTGAATTACATATCTTTCTATAATTTATGTTTATATGAATTAAGATTAATGTTTTGCTAATGGCAAATAACAGATTATACAATCACAATGACAGTATTAATTGGGGGAATATGCATGTATTGCACTCGTACAGGAGTGTAAGAGTACGAGGGAGGGTTAATCTTTCTTATGTTCCAATTAGTATACGTTAACCTTTCTTCGGTTCCAATTAGTGTTAATTAGATGCAACTAACTATCTAATCAGACCAAAAGAACAAAAACTACATATATTTGAAACGTCTCTAAAATTACCCTTTTCTTTCTTTTTTTGAAAGAAGATGACCTTTTCCTTTTAACTATTGTACCACCTTTGATATTAACGAAGAATATGAATAGCTATTGCTCTAATCAGAATTCTTCATGGTTGAATTGATAGAGATAAAAACAAAAAATAAAAATAATACAAAAAGAAAAAAGGAAGAACAAATTTTTGAAGATACAAATTTAATTGTGTGAGAGTGTTTTGGTAAAATTAAAGAGGTGTACTTAGATTTTAAGTATTTAAAAAAGTGAATGGGAGGTTTAATAAGTGAGAGATGTCTAAATATTAATTTTAGATGTCCAACTAGAACCACCATTAAATCTAAGCATGAGTATAATGAAAGAAAATATTTGCATCCGAACCGGTAAGTATGTGAGCATCCAAACTCTCTCTTATTTACATACAGTCGACAATCTAAATCCATAATTTAACCGTTCAAAATCAATATTTAAAGATCATCTCTGGAAAAATTTATTGTAATTTATTAGGTAAAACTCATCAATTGTTTCTTTTCAGTTTACACCCAAAAGTTATCATTTAAGATAAATAATACAAAACTTTTTTCTCAAAATTAAAAAATTTGCCACTAAGGGAAAATTTATTAACCTACGCTAATCTAGCTGTTGCAAAAAAAAAAATAACGTTATGTATTCCATGATTAAAGCTCTTTGCATTATTATTTTAATTGTAGGTTTTGTAATCCCTAACTTAATATTGTCATCAATATTGCTAGAATCATGCAATTTGGTCTATTTTTTCAAATTCAAATGGATTGATTGCTGCTTTAAATGATGATATGAAACGACTTTTGCATATCTCTTTTTTTTTTTTTAGATTCAAAAACCTTCTATCACATAATTAAGTTATTTGGTTCCTACTATCGATAATAATTGTTGATGTGATCGAGATTAGTTTTTTTTTTGTTTAATTTTTTTGCTTTTTTTTTTTTTTTTGCAGTGCACTCAATGTATTCAATGAAATGTTACTAAGAATTTAGTTCGTATAAGAGTTTTTATTAGTTGCATACCTACCATAGAGGTTTGTTCGACTATGCGTGTGGTTCCATCATTGAGCGTAATTAAACAATTAAATATGCGTGCAATGTGCCCTTTTTCCAAGCGTAGAAGACCAAGTTTTAATATAGGGAAGTGAAGAGTGTCATACCCAAAGGATTGTGGGAAACTCAAACCTAGCTAGATTTCCGCAAGTCTAGAAAAACATGCAATCTAACTTTTTACAAGTTCACAACCTTGAGCATTTGGAAGCTAAAAATTGCAAGGACGGCATTAATACTTATGGTAGTGAACAACTTGGTTGATTTTAGTTTTAAGATAAACTAGGTTGCACAAAAATTAAACTAAACTAATAAGAGTGTAGAGACTAGATCAATGAGAGAAGTAGAGACTTAAGCATCACACCTAACCTTACTCATGCACAAAATGTAACCCATATTTGATGTAATAACATATTTTGGCAAATTTCCCTTTATTGCTTTTGTGAAACTACAAAGAAACCAACTAATCATGCAATTCAACAAACTTTGGTAAAGTTAAGTTAAATTACACAACCTTAGTCCCATTTAAACTTCATTAAAACACAAGTGAGCTATAAACCGCAAGCCTAACACCCCCTTAGACCAATTAAACTCATGGTTCATGCATTAAGTTTAAAGTAATAAATTCAAGCAACTTAACAATTCCCATACGAATCATTAAGCTACCACCTAAAGTCTACTCATGCTCACGTATTCAAGAAGTGGTCAAGTTCAAGTTTCCGATTCATTAGTTTCCTAAACATGCTTTCTAGGTGACTAAGCTAGCAAGCACATTTAGTAAGCACTCAAGTTTAGAAGCCCATAGATTCAAAATATGCATGAAGATCAAAACACATGAAAATTTACATTATTTGCACATAAATATCCAACTACTCACAACACCGATTATTACAAATACAAGCTATAAACATCAAATTAAGATAGAAGAAAGGGAAAAGAGAAGAACTACCCACGGGTTTGACTCTTAGTGGAGTCAAATCAAGTTGTCAAAGATCCCACCTAGCTCTCTAGATGTAAAATGATGAGGGAATTGCTTCAAGGTATGAGATTTTTCAGTTTTTACAACCCAAAACACCATACACATCCACAAAACTCAAGAACAAGCAAGAACATATGCTTGAATATGTGAAAGCAAGTGTTTTGATTGATCTAGAGTGTGTAGTAACTTTGGTTTTGGTGAAACCCAAGTACCTACACACCTATTTCTCACACAAACTTAAAAAATTATGAACTAGAACTCAAAAGTAGAGAGAAACTATGCTAGAACTAGAGAAATGAGAGTTTTTGATGTTGCAAAATGAAAGACTAGGAGGGTGAACAGTTTTGGAGAGAGGGAATAGGCTATTTAAAGGCCAAGGTAATTCAAATTAAGGATGGAGATCAAAAGGAATCAATGGTTAAATGTGATGGACAAATGTGTAAGCATAAAATGTGGATCTAGTCTTTAGTTCCACATAAAAATGACTTATAAGCCTGTAGATATTTTGGTAAATGAGATAAAGTAAGGGTAGGAGGGTTACTGTGCAAGGGAATAAGGTAATAAATGGGAGACAAATGTGTAAGATGTAAGATGAGAACTACTTGTCATCTTTCAAATTTTGAATTTAAAAACAACATACACCACATCTTCCCACCTAAAGTCCCTAACCCTAGTCAATAGCTCTTCCTTATCCTCCACACGTATTCTTAGCCGTCCAACTTGGCCGGAAATGGTTGGAATCCGGCGTTGACTTGCGTTTACTCCCTTTTTCGTCCCTTTTCACACTTTCTTATCTTTTCTTCCTTCAATTCAATCTCTACCAAGACTTCAGAATTGGCCTTTACTTTATTCATAAAAAATGTTTCTCCGTGAATGTAGATCATCCTGATAAAATTTCAGGGTTTATTTCAAGATGTTTTGGCCTGAAATTCTGCCAGAATCTGTACATGTCCGGTTTTTTAGTTTTTGTCTTCTAGTGCGGAAACTTGCACTGATTTTTTGAAAGCTTTTCACTCAGGATCAAATCTTTCACTCTTCATATGAAATCATAATCAGGATGTCTATAATGTCTCTATAAAATTTTAGCTCACTTGAAGTTCATTTGGTCGCTTAACTCAATTTCTCCTTATCGGAGTAGGAAAATGTGCTAAAGTTGAATTTTTAGCGCATTTCCAAGCTTCTCTATTATTTCTTAGCATGATAAGGAAAACATAATAAATAAATATAAATAAACACAAAGGTTAAGAAAAAGTGCAAGATTAGGGGAACAATTATTAGGTAATTATAGATCTAACAATGCGTCACATACCTTACCTAACTTGAGGAGTTAGGTAAAACATCTGACTTTCATGTGACAATTAAAAAAAAGTATGTAGTAGTTATGACTTTCAAGTTATGAAATTTTAATGCTTTACTATATTTTTTTTAGGGCTAAATACAGATTACTACCATGTAGTTTGAGTCCAAAATCAATTCAGTCTATAAACTTCTAATTTCATCAAAAACACCCATGCACTTTCAGTTTTGATCTAATAGGTCCAATTTGTTAGTTTTACGACAATTGAGTTAATTAACTTGTTAATGTGACTCATATATGGCTTATGTTTTATGATGTGATGTCGAGGTGGCTTGCATAGTCAATTTAGGAGTGAGTCCTACTATTAAAAGTAAATAGTTTTTCGACAAATAATTTAACTATAACTTGAACTCATAATAAAATATTAACGAATTGGACCTATTAGATCAAAATTGAAAGTGCATGGGTGTTTTTAATGAAATTAGAAGTTCAAGGACTCAATTGATTTTAGACCTAAACCACAAGGTAATAACCAGTATTTAGTTTTTTTTTTAAATGCTATGAGCTTCATTAGTTACCTACTTTTTTTTTTACGGTGCACTCAATGTATGAATGAAATATTATTAAGAATTTAGTTCGTATAATGGTTTATTAGTTGCATACCTATCATATAGGTTTGTTCGACTATACATCTAAACCATACTTATTATACCCATGCTAACTTTAGGAGTTGGGTACAACACCTGACTTTCAGGTGACGATTAAAAAAATGTAGTAGATATGACTTTCAAGTTCTAAAACTTTAATGCCTATTCATTTTTTTTTATGCTATGAGTTTCATTGGTTACTTGTTCCAAATGTATGACATTTAGCCAAGGATTTTGTCACGCCCCGAATTTTAGAATAACAATTCAAAATTCGAAACGTGAAAATACTACAAACTCAAATATAATCATCCTGAAAATTTCTTTTCTTAACATACTCACCACACAAAATAAAATCAAACCGAATTTAGTCTCGGTTAATTATTACAACTCAAATCCAAACTGCAATATAAAGCTCTAAATGAGCATGCACACACCTCACAACTAGATAAATAACAAAACTGCTGTAACACCTAAGCAGCTCGGTCACCTCCCTGGTTATCCTGACCTGCAGGAATATCCGCTACACCATTGAATAGTATACCGGGATTGCAACAACACAAAACCCGGTAAGCTTATGAAAGCTCGTATGAGTAAAAGAAGGAACTGTTACTTAATTTAATCTCATTTATTCCCACACAAAGCAACACTCAATAATTTCCACAAATGCAAATAATAACAATCTCAATCAACACCAACTCAATATATCATGACAACCCAACTCACAACTTTCTCCACAACTCTCATCATCGTATTTATAAAAATACGGTACTTGACAGACTAGAGCTCTAACTGAATCGTAGCCCGTCACCTGGCCTAGGTTATGGCATCCGACATATTTAACAATTATTGTATTTCATCAATATGTATACCTATATACATATTTAGAACGTCCAATAATTCCACATACTCAACCAATCGTATCCCATCATCCACACTAGGATTAGAGCGTCCGATTACCCACACCGGTCATTACGTCGACCCTAAACCCATAATGAACACAACATATAATATCACATGCTGAAATCAACCCAACCAAGATACATCATATTATTATGGAATTACACAATTGTAATATAATCAACTCATCAATTCAACTCAATCATATCATCATTGAACAATCCACTCATCAATATATATTTTCCACGTAAATATATATATACGTAATCATCCACTCAGGAATGACCACTAATACCATTTATAGTTCACACAAGAAAATTATGAAATTCATTTGTATAGTTAAAATTCATTTTACTTACCTATGGACCGTGGTGATTCAAGTCCATGAAATTTTAAAACAAATATTTAATCCGCAAATATTTTTCACACAATTACCAAAAATAAATAAATTAAAATGCTCGGTTCGTAATATGAACCACGTGAGTTTTACTCACCTCGAAACTCCCGCTGCGTCTTCAATATAATTATAATTTATAATTAACACCGAATAGCCCACTCAAATAAAATCCGTCAATCACCTAATCAAATGTGATTCGAATTTAGCCAACAATTTCAACACATAATTTAACTACTAATTAACGATCAGATTCTAATTTACATTAAAATCCGACGAGCGGTTTCTCACGAATCGCTCCCCTAATTACCGTTTTTTCACATATAAGAAGATCCAACGGTCGGATCTTCGCCCATGACCACACAAAGCCTCTGGGACAGTCATATGATCATCATAACAAATTTACAAGTTCATCCGACGGTCATAATTTCACAGATCAAATATCTAACGATCGAAATCGATCAAAATTACAAAATTCATAACTAATTCATACGATATCCGAAAAATGCGTATAATACGCCGAAATGATCGTATCGAAACATAGAATCATAAAATGGACAGAAACCAAGTTTTAGACCTCCGGAGGTGGCCGGAAAAGGCCGCCGGATTTAGGGACAGAGCCGCCACCGACCACCGCCAATGGTGTCGGGGCCGAGCTTGTCCCCTTGGTTTCATCATTCTGAGTAACTTTCATAACTAGCACAAGACCTAAAAATGACGGGAAGGGATCGAAATTACCGATTTACAGTCGGCGGCCGGAAAAATGCAGAAACCGGCGAGCTTGAAAACCGACGTGAAAACTGCAACCTCAGGCCCCGATCCCTTCTGGAAACTTGTTCAGAACTTCCTTGTGAACTCAACAAGCCAAGAATCACAAGAAACGATCGTGTATAGCTCGAGATATCTTGATCGAAAGTTTCGATATTTCGATCCGTTCGGGTCGAGCTCCGACGAACGTGAAAACGTTCGACCTAGTTCCGGTCCTTCTTGGTGCTTGTAGAGGAAGTTGAGGGGAGCTCAATGAGACAAGAATCAACTGAAATGGTGGAGTGTAGCTCGAGATATCGAGATCGAACCGAAAATGGTGAAACTGCCTCCGGGAGCTAGAGCAGCTCGAGACGAACGCCTGGGACTTGGTTTGAGGTCGAGAGGTGGTCTGTGGAGGGAGAACAATTAAGGAGAAGTTTTCTCTCCTTTTCGGTCGAGAGAGACGGTGAGAGAGCTGAGAGAGAGAAACCCAGTTTTTTTCAGAAACATGAAGAAGAAGAAGAAGAAGAGAGGAACCGGTAGAAAAAAAATTTGGGTTTCCAAAATTTTTCTATATATACAAGTTCGGAAAACTTCTAAATTCGATAACTAAATCAGAAAAAATCCGATCTTTGTGTTCCGCACGTGTACGGACTCGTATTGACGAGCTCTACAACTTTCATGAAGGAAGTTTCTCCAAATTTCGTACTTAGAAAAAGTCGATTTCTCAAACCGAGTATTTCGAGCTTTTCATTAAAAATAATTGTTTCGAAACTTCGATAATTGTAAAAATGAATTATTATCGAACATACATCGTCAAATCGCATAATAATCATTCGATACAATTACTCGAATTTAAAATGAAATTTGCGGGTATTACAATCTACCCCCCTTAAAGGAATTTCGTCCCGAAATTCAAGTACCCAATTCCCCAAAAAGCTGTGGATACCTCGTCCTCATGTCAGATTCTAACTCCCGTGATGCATCACCCTCATCATGATGACTCCACAACTCCTTCACGAGATCCACCTCTTTCCTACGAAGTTTCTTTGTAGACCTATCCAAGATACGAACAGGTTCAACCACAAACGTCACATCCGGGTTCACTTCGATCGTACCGTGGTCAATCACGTGAGACTCGTCTCGAACATACTTCCTGAGCAGAGACACATGGAAGACGTTGTGCACACCCGACATGCTAACAGGTAAAGCAAGACGATATGCCAAGTTACCAACCCTTTCTAGAATCTCAAAGGGTCCAACATACCTCGTTGCGAGTTTCCCCTTCTTGCCAAATCTCAACACACCTTTCATAGGTGAGACTTTCAAGAACACATGATCACCTGTCTCAAACTCCAACGGTCTCCTCTTCAAGTTAGCATAACTCTTCTGTCTACTCTGAGCGGTTCGGATTCTGTCCCGAATAGTAGTGACCTTCTTTGTGGTCTCCTGTACAATCTCAGGTCCGATGAGCCCTTTATCCCCTGCTTCTGCCCAACAGATAGGAGTCCTACATGGCCTACCATAAAGAGCATCATATGGAGCCATACCGATACTAGAGTGATAGCTGTTGTTGTAGGCAAACTCTACCAATGGCAGATGATCCGCCCAACTACCCTTAAAATCCAAAACACAAGCTCTGAGCATGTCCTCCATCACCTGATTCACTCTCTCGGTCTGTCCATCTGTTTGTGGGTGAAATGCAGTGCTCATAGCAAGAGACGTACCAAATGCCTTATGGAACCTACGCCAGAATTTGAAGTGAAACGAGCATCACGATCAGATACAATCGTCACAGGTACTCCATGAAGCCTCACTATCTCGTTCACATATAACTTACACAATGCATCACCTGAGTACGTTTTTGCCACCGGAAGGAAGTGTGCTGATTTAGTCAACCAGTCAACAATCACCCAAATCGAGTCATAACTTTGCCTGGATCTGGGCAATCCAGTCACAAAGTCCATAGAGATGTCTTCCTATTTCCAAACAGGAATCGATAAGGGGTTCAGCATTCCTGCTGGTCTCTGATGCTCTGCCTTCACCTGTTGACAGGTAAGACACTTCGACACGTGTTCCGCCACATCCCTCTTCATACCATACCACCAAAACTGCCTTCGTAGATCCATATACATTTTAGTACCTCCTGGATGTATGGTATATCGAGACCTATGTGCTTTCCGCATGATCTCCTCTCTGAGGTTATCAACACTCGGTACATACAATCTCCCTCGAAATCTCAACCCTCCATCAGCCCCAATCATCCACTCAGAAGGACCCTCCACATCCGGGTCAACAGTCATCTCAGCAATCCTCGCCTGAGCAAACTCATCAAGTGTCTGACCCTGAATGATCCTGGAGATCAAGGTGGGCTGTAAGGTGATACTACTGAGAAAGATTCCCTGCCCTGCTCCTGCGGGCATAAGGTCGAACTCAGATGCAGCTTCTAACATGCGCCACTCCCGCACCATAATCGATGCCATGATTACCCGCGGTTTCCTACTCAAAGCATCCGCCACTACATTCGCCTTTCCGGGATGATACTCCAAGGTGAAATCATAGTCCTTAATGAGCTCCATCCATCTCCTCTGCCTCATGTTCAATTCCTTCTGGGAGAATAGATACTTCAAACTCTTGTGATCAGAAAAGAGTTCAAATTTCTCACCATAAAGATAGTGCCTCCAAATCTTCAAGGCAAACACCACAGCTGCTAGCTCTAGATCATGAGTAGGGTAATTTCGCTCATGTACCTTCAACTGTCTAGAACCATAAGCAACGACACTACCATTCTGCATCAACACACACCCCAAACCCTGATGAGATGCATCGCTATAAATGACTAATCCACCACCACTAGTAGGAATAGTCAACACCGGAGCTGTAGTCAATTTAGTCTTCAGCTCAATGAAAGCCTTCTCACACTCATCCGACCATACGAACTGAGTGTCCTTCCTGGTCAATTTGGTCAAAGCCGAAGCAATACCAGAAAACCCATCAATGAAGCGCCTGTAATAACCGGCCAATCCAAGGAAGCTACGGATTTCTGTAACCGTAGTAGGGCGACTCCAACTCATCACTGCTTCAACCTTCGAAGGATCCACAGAAACTCCATCCTTCGAGACCACATGACCAAGGAACTTGACTTCACTCTGCCAGAAGTCGCACTTCTCGAACTTGGCAAATAGTTTCTGCTCTCTCAATGTCTGCAGCACTATCCGCAGATGCCTCTCATGCTCAGCTGATGACCTTGAATAAATCAAGATGTCGTCAACGAACACTACCATAAACTGATCCAAGTAAGGACTGAACGTCCGGTTCATCAAGTCCATAAATGCTGCGGGGGCATTCGTGAGACCAAAAGGCATAACAAGAAACTCAAAATGTCCATACCTGGTCCTGAACGCCGTCTTTGGGATATCTTCCTCCTTCACCCTCAACTGGTGATATCCAGACCTCAAGTCAATCTTCGAGAACACAGTAGCTTCTCTAAGCTGATCGAACAAGTCATCAATCCTAGGTAAAGGGTACCTATTCTTGATGGTCACCTTGTTCAACTGTCGATAATCCACACATAGACGAAGTAAACTATCCTTCTTCTTCACAAACAACACTGGTGCGCCCCAAGGAGACACACTTGCCTGAATGAACCCTTGTGCAAGTAAGCCCTCAATCTGAACCTTCAACTCCTGAAGTTCAGCTGGAGCCATTCGATAGGGTGCTTTCGACACAGGTGAAGTACCTGGTATAACATCAATGGAGAAGTCCATTACCCTTTTCGGAGGTAACCCAGGGATCTCCTGAAACACGTCTTCATACTCTGAAACTACAGGAATCCCTGTAACCTTTGAAGTACTACTCCCTGATTCAATATGGGCCAAAATCCCTATCCTCATGGTGATGTCAGACTTCAGGCAACGGTAATGAAACACCGGTTGTCCCGGAACATGGAAGGACACAATCATCCTAAAGAAATCAATAACAGCATGGTTCGGGCTCAACCAATCCATACCCAAAATCACATCATACGTGTGATCCGGAATCACATCATACGTGTGATCCGGAATCACAATCAAAGACGCAGAGAACTCTCTGCCACCAATCCCAATAGGGCAATCATCACAAAGCATGCTAAGCTCAAGAGACACACCGAGAGGTGATGTAACACACAATGATCTAGTCAGAGGCATATCAATCAAACCCAAAACATCCACAACCGAACTAGATATGAAAGAGTGTGAGGCTCCTGTATCAAACAGTACTCTAGCAAGAAAGTGATAAACAGATAAGGTACCTTCCACTCCCGTGCCTGCCTGACCGATGGCAAAGACTCTAGCATGAGCAGGTGGTAACTGCCTCTGCTGGTTACCCTGTACTCTACCCTGATTCCGAGGACACTCCCTAGCCTGATGCCCTGCCTGGCTACAGCTGTAGCATAACCTACCCCGTGGCTTCATGCACGCACGAGAGATGTGGCCCGGCTCGCCACAGTTAAAGCACTTCACAGGAGCTGCTGATGCTATCTGCCTGATAGGCATAGCCTGAACAGGAGGAGCTACTGATGCCCTAGCTGGAACCTGATGCTGAAACTGAGTTCTCTGTCTCTTCCAGAACCCACCCCTGAAGTCTCTAGCTCTACTGCTCCCTGCTATGGCCTTTCCCTTGTTCTGGAAGTCTCTCTCAGCAGACTCCTTCTCTCTACGAATCAGGTTCTGCTGGTCAATGATCTGTGCCTTAGCCAAGATCTCTCTCTTGGTCTTCAGCTCCAAGATGGCTACATCACGCTCAATCGAAGGACTCAACCCTCTCTGAAACTTCTTGGCCAAGTCCTCATCCTCCATCTGCCTCACATACTTGTACAGTCTGGAGAACTCCGCATCATACTTAATGACGATCATCTTCCCCTGTACAAGTGCAAGGAACTCTCGCTCCAACCTCTCCTTCACTGCTGGTGGAAAGTACTTCTCCCTGAACAGCCTCTCAAAGCCGTCCCATGTCAAGGTAGACACCTCAATGCTCCTCTGAGTGACGTTCCACCACACCCTAGCCTCATCCTTCAGCATGAAAGCGGCTAGCTTCCTCTTGTCGGTCTCAGTGCAATCAAGCAGATCGAAATAGGTCTGCAAATCCTCTATCCAACGATCCGCCACCATATAATCAGTGCCTCCTCCAAACTTGGTTGCTCCCAAGCGAATAATTTCCCTTGCTAGCATCAGCAAGCGAGCAGGATTATCAACCACAACTACAGGAGGAATAGGCTGATCCTCATAAGGTGCATCTTCCTCCGACTCGAATACTTCTTCGACTGGCGGGGCCCTACCCCTTCCTCGGCCTCTACCCCTGCCACAAGGTCTACCTCTACCCCGACCTCTGGCCTCGTTTCCCTCAATCTCCATTACCTAATAAGCATGATATACTTGATTAATACACGCATAACACTTAAACAAAGCATAAGTCAAATGTAAGTCCATATTAACCAAGTACTGATCATACATAACGATGCTTAAATTTCCTAAAAGTACTAACGTTCCTAGCCAACCTAACGCACTCACATACCCAATGACATTGTCAATACCAAAGAACACACGATGGGGATCCGCTGCAGACGGGCCATCACTCGGTAAGTATTGACATATCACCAAATATGTACCTTACGCTCTGATACCAAACTGTCACGCCCCGAATTTTAGAATAACAATTCAAAATCCGAAACATGAAAATACTACAAACTCAAATATAATCATCCTGAAAATTTCTTTTCTTAACATACTCACCACACAAAATAAAATCAAACCGAATTTAGTCTCGGTTAATTATTACAACTCAAATCCAAATTGTAATGTAAAGCTCTAAATGAGCATACACACACCTCACAACTAGATAAATAACAAAACTGCTGTAACACCTAAGCAGCTCGGTCACCTCCCTGGTTATCCTGACCTGCAGGAATATCTGCTACACCATTGAATAGTGTACCGGGATTGCAACAACACAAAACCCGGTAAGCTTATGAAAGCTCGTATGAGTAAAAGAAGGAACTGTTACTTAATTTAATCTCATTTATTCCCACACAAAGCAACACTCAATAATTTCCACATATGCAAATAATAACAATCTCAATCAACACCAACTCAATATATCAAGACAACCCAACTCACAACTTTCTCCACAACTCTCATCATCGTATTTATAAAAATACGGTACTTGACAGACTAGAGCTCTAACTGAATCGTAGCCCGTCACCTGGCCTAGGTTATGGCATCCGACATATTTAACAATTATTGTATTTCATCAATATGTATACCTATATACATATTTGGAACGTCCAATAATTCCACATACTCAACCAATCGTATCCCATCATCCACACTAGGATTAGAGCGTCCGATTACCCACACCGGTCATTACGTCGACCCTAAACCCATAATGAACACAACATATAATATCACATGCTGAAATCAACCCAACCAAGATACATCATATTATTATGGAATTACACAATTGTAAATAATCAACTCATCAATTCAACTCAATCATATCATCATTCAACAATCCACTCATCAATATATATTTTCCACGTAAATATATATATACGTAATCATCCACTCAGGAATGACCACTAATACCATCTATAGTTCACACAAGAAAATTATGAAATTCATTTGTATAGTTAAAATTCATTTTACTTACCTATGAACCGTGGTGATTCAAGTCCATGAAATTTTAAAACAAATATTTAATCCGCAAATATTTTTCACACAATTACCAAAAATAAATAAATTAAAATGCTCGGTTCGTAATATGAACCACGTGAGTTTTACTCACCTCGAAACTCCCGCTGCGTCTTCAATATAATTATAATTTATAATTAACACCGAATAGCCCACTCAAATAAAATCCGTCAATCACCTAATCAAATGTGATTCGAATTTAGCCAACAATTTCAACACATAATTTAACTACTAATTAACGATCAGATTCTAATTTACATTAAAATCCGACGAGCGGTTTCTCACGAATCGCTCCCCTAATTACCGTTTTTTCACATATACGAAGATCCAACGGTCGGATCTTCGCCCATGACCACACAAAGCCTCTGGGACAGTCATATGATCATCATAACAAATTTACAAGTTCATCCGACGGTCATAATTTCACAGATCAAATATCTAACGATCGAAATCGATCAAAATCACAAAATTCATAACTAATTCATACGATATCCGAAAAATACGTATAATACGCCGAAATGATCGTATCGAAACATAGAATCATAAAATGGATAGAAACCAAATTTTAGACCTCCGGAGGTGGCCGGAAAAGGCCGCCGGAGTTAGGGACAGAGCCGCCACCGACCACCGCCAATGGTATCGGGGCTGAGCTTGTCCCCTTCGTTTCATCATTCTGAGCAACTGTCATAACTAGCACAAGACCTAAAAATGACGGGAAGGGATCGAAATTACCGATTTACAGTCGGCGGCAGGAAAAATGCAGAAACCGGCGAGCTTGAAAACCGACGTGAAAACTGCAACCTCAGGCCCCGATCCCTTCTGGAAACTTGTTCAGAACTTCCTTGCGAACTCAACAAGCCAAGAATCATAAGAAACGATCGTGTATAGCTCGAGATATCTTGATCGAAAGTTTCGGTATTTCGATCCGTTCGGGTCGAGCTCCGACGAACGTGAAAACGTTCGACCCAGTTCTGGTCCTTCTTGGTGCTTGTAGAGGAAGTTGAGGCGAGCTCAATGAGACAAGAATCAAGTGAAATGGTGGAGTGTAGCTCGAGATATCGAGATCGAACTGAAAATGGTGGTTTTCGGTTCGGGCCGTGCCGCCGCAGCCACAGGGTGCGCCGCCTTGTGAAACTGTCTCCGGGAGCTAGAGCAGCTCGAGACGAACGCCTGGGACTTGGTTTGAGGTCGAGAGGTGGTCTGTGGAGGGAGAACAATTAAGGAGAAGTTTTCTCTCCTTTTCGGTCGAGAGAGACGGTGAGAGAGCTGAGAGAGAGAAACCCAGTTTTTTTCAGAAACAGGAAGAAGAAGAAGAAGAGAGGAACCGGTATAAAAAAAAATTAGGGTTTCCAAAATTTTTCTATATATACAAGTTCGGAAAACTTCTAAATTCGATAACTAAATCAGAAAAAATCCGATCTTTGTGTTCCGCATGTATACGGACTAGTATCGACGAGCTCTACAACTTTCATGAAGGAAGTTTCTCCAAATTTCGTACGTAGAAAAAGTCGATTTCTCAAACCGAGTATTTCGAGCTTTTTATTAAAAATAATTGTTTCGAAACTTCGATAATTGTAAAAATGAATTATTATCGAACATAAATCGTGAAATCGCATAATAATCATTCGATACAATTACTCGAATTTAAAATGAAATTTACGGGTATTACAGATTTAAATATCGAAAATGAAAATATCGCCGATATTTTAGTGAAAATCTCCTTTTTTTGACATGGCGATATTTATATTACTTACCAAGTTAGTTTTGTTCAATATTTTGCAATATCGCGAAAATATCACCAATTTCGCGAAATTTCATGAAATCCGACGAAATTATCTCCGCGATATGTGGGTTAGTCAGAAAATATTTTGAACAAAATAGAAGTCAAATTTTGACGAGGTCAGGGTTCGAACTTGATACCTTGTAAAACAGGCTCACATCCTTATTCAATCAGACTAGTCAACGTTATACTTATAAGTAGCAATTTTTTTTATATTTATTGTATCTTCCCTCTATGTTTATAAATATTCTAATTATCTATTTTGCTAACTAGTAAGAAATTTTCCTATGTATTTCTATGAACTATTTTCTGTTTGCTCTGTTTGTTTGAACACTAATGTTTAATTAACATATCTATATAACTGTAAAATATTATTATCAACAAAATAATTAACTCTCCAAGTCTCCAATATTATGTTATTTTTGAGACTTGTCATGTACGTGTATCTTACTATACTCTAAATTACTACAACTCATTATACAATAAAGTTTATTAAACGTTTTTTTTTATTGAAATATTGTAGATAATTGATTGTGTAAACATTTTATGAAAATTCATTAATGATTTCCATGTTTTCTTCCAAATTTCCATCATTTTTTTTTAAATTTACTGAGATTGAAATTTCCTTGAAATTTTTATTTTTTGGACTATCTATATTTCCTCGATATCCGATATTTTAGTCCTTGCATTTAGCTGTGTTCATGGCTATGAAGTAGGTTTTTTTATGCCATAAGTTTTTTTTTTTTTTAATATCTTGTCAAAAGGTATAAAGCCTTAGATGGCTCATACCTATGTTATTTATTGGTTACGTACCTATTCTAAATGTATCTTATTTAATCTCATGGCTATGATATAAGTTGTTTTATGCTATGAGTTTTTTCAATACCTTGTTAAAAGATTCTAAGGTTTTTGTCAATTTATCCCTTTTTTAGGGATTTTTTTCTCACTTACCCCATTAAATTTTTTTAATTCCCTCTTACCCAAAACACTCTAAGAAGAGTATAGTTCTAGCAGATGTGTGGAATAGAAAGTTTAAAATTTATTAATTCTATGATTCCATTCTTTCTTAAGATATGAAAGAATAAAAAACCCGAAAACTATTCTTTGTGGTTATAATCCCAACAAATCAAGTCGGCTCATTCGTCTCTATATTGATAGTTACAGGCCTCTTGAATCTATTTACCTATTTTCTTTGTTGTTATTTATGTGTAATGTGGCTTTACTGCTGTTTTTTTTATTATTTTTTTATTTTTTATTGAGAGGAATTCTCTTGTTAATACCCTATGAATTGATTAAAACCTCAGATTCATACTAGAACCACGATGATTCAATAAAACCTTCTCAAACTAAGTCCCAAAATTCCCTGGGTGACTAATTCCTGCAAATTTTAGGGCGTTGCAGATAAAGAAATTGTTGGGATTGCCTCCCACCATTAATGTTTTTTATTTTTATTTTTATTTTTTAAAATTTTTAATACCATTTTACCCTCACCCCCTTGTTACTTAGAGAGAGAGAATGGAAGAAAGAGAAACCATAGGAGACTTCGCCGGAGCCGGTCACCGGTCGTCGGATTCCGACCAACTTCCGCCCTAGTCCGGTCACCGCCCGTCGGAATTTTCTGAAAACCTAGTCGGAGGTCCCCAAAGAGGTCGCCGGAAAGGTTTATTGCCCTAATAGCCCCCTATTGCCCCCAATAGACGTCTATTACCCTCAATAGCTTGCTTTCCAATAGAGGGACAATAAACCTCTATTGCCCCCCAATAGAACTTTCGGTCGGTGGAATGAGAACTAATTTTATTAAAATTAGGCAAATAAAACTTTGATTAAAGAAAAAAAAAGAGGAGATTACATCGATTCAAAACGTTATTGCCCCCAATTTCCAGCCGAAGATGAGCTGCGGTTTTGATTTCATGATCGGAGAAGCCAAGCAACCGACGACTTTCGTCTTCCGCATGAACTTGCCGCCGACGATGGATGGCGTGAACTCCAACCTATGGAGGTGACGTAAAGGAACTCCGAGCTCGTTGCACGAACTCGCCGCCGGCTATAAGATCGATGGCGCCAGCTGCACAAACTCGCCGTCGTCTTGTGGGCTGCACGACCATCGTCGTCTTCTGGACTGCACGAGCGCCGACTTCTGGGTTGCACGACCATCGCCGACTGAGAGAGAGAGAGAGAGAGAGAGAGAGAGAGAGAGAGAGAGAGAGAGCACAATGGCATATGGTGTAATTTATTAATTTGATTGAGGGTAAAATTGTCTTTTTAAGTTAAATTGGGTAGTGAGAAATAAAAATCTGTTGCTGAGATACGTGAGATAACTTTAGCTCATTTTGATGCTTTTGGTCAATGACGCTTGAGGTTAAATTCCATGTACTTGCACCCTGTGGTTGGGTAATTATTTGATTCACAAACCAAATATGTATTAGTTCTATTCAACCATATTGGAATTTAATTTCCTATTACATCGTTGCGAAGTCCATGCATCTCTGAATTGTCTTTCCATACAATGAGAGGCTAGAGGGAATCCCCCCAAATAAGGAAAAGGACAGGAGTGCCCTCACTTTGATATATAGAGGAAGTGCGAGTGTGTTGAAGATATATGATGCCATGCACCTATTAGCGAGAATCTCTTAGGAAGTCCCTTCTGTCTGTTTGCTTCCTCCTAAAAGCCTTGCAACATCTCCCATCTCTCAATCTCTCTTTTCTATTAATTTCATTTACTCTCTTTCTCTGTCTCTCTAAATCTCTCCCCTAATCCCTCCACCGCAACAGCCTACCTTAACCTGCTTCCTCTACTCTCTACACCCAAACAACACACTCACCCACACCCAACATCATCATCATGTCTTCTCATTCCACCCACCACCTCTTTCTCTCTCTTCCACCTTCTCTTTCGCTCTCTTCATCTTCTTTCTCCAACCACAATCAACCTAAACATTTACCGGGTAAGCCTTTGCCCATTTAATTAATTAAATCTTTCATAGTCATGTACCTCTGTTTTCTCTATCTCTTTCTCTTCTCTCAGCTGTTATTTAATTTCTCTTCCCCTTCACTCTTTTCTTGGTTTTGGATCTTGATTTTTCATCCCCATTTGTTTTCTTTGGCTGCATGCATGATTCAAGGTCTATCTTGAGAATTGATCATCATCTTATGAACTCCGGCCGGCTTGGTTTTTCTTCTCTTTGTTTGCTTATCTGTAATTCCGGCCGTTAGAGCTTTGTCTGTGTTTCTTTATCAGAGAGAGGCGTGAAACATCATGTGCTTCTGCTGTTGAATCTTGATTCTCTCTCTAAGTCTAGTCTCCTTAATATTGGCAACCTCGTGTACTTGTCTATCAGTAACTGCCAACTCGGGCACCAGTAATCATTTATATTTCCACTCTTGTCTTTTCATTCACAATCACTTCCCTTTTAATTTTCTTAGTTAACTACAGGTTAGAAGTGAATTGTCATTTACCAATCTGTACCATCGTTTACAGGTCTTTGGTTGTTCGGGGCTAAAGACAAAAGGGTTCTTCCCCCAATCTGCAATGCGGTTTCCAAACCTCGCACCAAAGGTAAGTATTCGATTCTTTTCCATTTCCACCTTTTCAAAAGATAAGCTAAAATTTAAAGTACCTCTTTACTTTTTTTCTTAAAAACTTTCTACCATATATCAAATAAAATTACACACTCCATTCTTTGTCCAGATTATGCAGACGTGTTGCAACCAGTGATAAAGTGGCGTAAGAATCCTACGATCGTGGGGGATGACACACAACAAGATGAAGAGGCTCCTCCTACCAAGGTCCTTAATTGATTACTCTAATACATACTTAACAATCTTTAAATTTGGCCCAATTAAGAGTTCTGGTCCATTTATTATTATTATTATTAAGTTTTTTTTTTTGAAAAAAAAATCTAGGACGACGACTCTGCAACAACCGAGATCATCAAGGAACATGTGGACTCCATCAAGTCCATGCTGTCTTCTATGGAGGATGGGGAGATCAGCGTATCAGCTTACGACACCGCCTGGGTTGCTTTGGTTGAAAACGTAAATGAAACTGATTCACCTCAATTCCCTTCCAGCCTCGAATGGATTGCCAACAACCAACTCGAAGATGGTTCTTGGGGCTACGAGGACATCTACTCCGCCCACGATCGGATCATCAGCACCCTCGCCTGCGTCGTAGCTTTGAAGTCGTGGAATCTCCACCCCGACAAATGCGACAAAGGTAAGGGATCGATGCAAATATTAACAATCTCAGTTGTTTGCCATCTTTGTTAGGCCGACGATAATATTAATCAATTTGGTCATTGCTTTTATACAGGAATGAAGTTTTTCAAGGAAAACCTAAACAAGCTGGAAGACGAGAATATCGAACACATGCCTATAGGGTTCGAAGTTGCGTTCCCCTCTGTTCTGGAAATAGCTCGGAGCTTAAACCTTGAAGTGCCTGATAACTCTCCTGTGTTGCATAAGATCTATGCCTGCAGAAACTTAAAACTAACCAAGTAAACTTTTACTTTTTTTTGGGTTTTCTGAAAAGTAAACCTTATCCATGCAAGGATAGTATAATGTGGTTCCCCGTCTTTATATACATGTGTAATGATTAATGCTTGTGGGTGTCGGAGTAGAATACCCAAGGACATACTGCACAAAGTGGCCACAACGCTTCTTCATAGCGTGGAAGGGATGGCAGGTCTCGACTGGGAAAAGCTTCTGAAACTCCAGTCCCAAGACGGCTCGTTTTTGTTCTCTCCGGCGTCCACTGCCTACGCGGCTCAGCAGACCAAGGACGGAAAATGCATGTCGTATCTGTCCAGAGCAGTCCGCAAGTTCAATGGAGGAGGTATGTAGGTTTTACTGACTCGATTTACTGCATGCAAGCCAATTGTCCAAGCCAAACTGTCACTTTTCCAGTATTTGCAGCAAAGGACTTGATGTTCGTTTTGTCTTGCTATTCAGTCCCTAATGTTTACCCAGTCGACTTGTTCGAACACATGTGGGCTGTGGATCGGTTGCAGAGGTTAGGATTGTACAGATACTTCGAGCCGGAGATTAAGGAGTGTATGAACTACGTCGCCAAGTACGGATCCCGATATGCAGTAATTAATGACAAGTTTGTTAACTAACGTATGTATTAGCTAGTTTTCTAATTAAATTTGGGCAATAATATCATGAAGTTACTGGACTGAGAAAGGGATTTGCTGGGCGAGAAACTCAGAGGTTCAAGACATCGATGACACAGCGATGGGGTTCAGACTGCTCCGGTTGCATGGGCACAAAGTGTCAGCTGGTGAGTTTGTTTTAGGACAGGTTACAAGTGTAAATACGTTAAAATTTTATCCATTTTTTGCATTTTGGTTTTTGGTGAACAGACTAATTAATTAGATTTGTGTTTTAGTTAATTTAATTTGGTATATGGGTGGTGCAGATGTGTTTAAGCATTTTAAGAAAGGGGACGAGTTTTTCTGCTTTGCGGGACAATCGAACCAGGCTGTGACCGGAATGTACAACTTGTATAGGGCAAGTCAGTTGGCGTTACCGGGAGAGAAGATCCTCTATGAAGCCAGGGAGTTCTCGACAAAGTTCCTTAGGGAGAAGCAAGCTTCAAACGAGCTTCTAGACAAGTGGATCATAATGAAGGACTTGCCCGGAGAGGTATATCAAAATTGCATGTTTTGGTGCTTATATAAGGACAATTTATGAGGTCATCTAGCTAGAGAGTTTATTATAAGACAGTTAAGATTAAATATAGTGATTATCCTACAAACGCTTTATATAAGATTCTAAACTGAGAAAGGGAAATATTGAAAAAAACAGGTGGGATATGCCCTTGATATTCCATGGTATGCCAGCTTACCTCGACTAGAGACTAAATTCTATATCGAACAATATGGTGGTGAAGATGACGTATGGATTGGCAAGACTCTCTACAGGTATTATTTTTCTTCATTTCTTCAATAATTTCACACTATTAAATTCTTGCTCTCGTCCTATGTTTTGGATCGAGTACTGTATTTAGGTAATCAAAAATTTCACACATTAAATTCTTGCTCTCGTCCTTTGGGGCAGCTTCTTTGTGATTTATTCTTGCAATTTATTCTTATTTTTGAAAACTTTGATTCTAACGAATGTTTTACTTGGTTCTTTGTTTGTTCACTTTTAGTATGCCCTACGTTAACAATAATGTGTATCTTGAGCTGGCAAAGCTAGACTTCAACAATTGCCAAGCACTACATCTCAGTGAATGGGACAACCTTCAAAAGTAATCAAACAAAACCTAATTCCTTAGTGGTCATTTTTCTTTTTCTTTTTGAACTACTTCAACCATTGTTTGGAATCCAGTGAATAATGAAATTAAATGTCATATCAATCGTACGTAATGCAGGTGGTACGGAGAATGGAGAATTGGAGACTATGGACTAAGCAAAAAAAGTCTTCTCATGACTTATTTTGTTGCCGCAGCAAGTATTTTTGAACCTGAAAAAGCAAATGAGCGACTCGCATGGGCTAAGACGGCCTGCTTAGTTGACACGATTGAGTCTTATTTTAAGAGAGAAACTTCTCGTGAAGATAAGAAGGCATTTGTTGATGAGTTCAAAAACCTTTCAAATATGCGAGAGTATGAAGTTGCAAGGTAATAATAAACTAGTACAAATTCAATGCATATGCAAGTATGAATGTGAACCCCCTTAAAGAATATTGAGAAGGCTTCTATTATTTACTTTTGTTTGGTGTTATAGGAGGTCGAATAGGAACAGGACTGCTGGGCAAGGAATTGTTGGGGCTTTGTTGGCGACGCTAAGCCAACTCTCATTGGGCACAATGCTGCTACATGGCCAAGACATTACCCAATCTCTGCGTCAATCTGTGAGTACAGAATTGTTATTCTAGTAACACAATGCCAATCAACCTCTAGAATATGATTCAGATAAATATCACGTCTATATATCATAGTTCCACTAATACTATTGTTTTCTGTCTTCGATATTATTTTTTGATTAAATATAGTGGGAGAAGTGGCTACTGAAGTGGCTAGAGATGGGGGGAAGGCACCAAGATGAAGCTGAGCTACTAGTAGAAACGATAAATAAAACCGCTGGCCTTTCACTAACTGATGGGTTGTTGTCCAATAATCCAGAACATGAGCAGCTTTTTAGCCTGACTAACAAAGTTTGCAATCAACTTCGTTCTTGCCAAAACCAAAAGCACAAGGTTAGATATCATTGATAGGGACTATCTATGTTATTTCGGTTTTTTTTTTTTTTGGTCTCGGACTGTCTATGTTGGATTGAATGAATTGGCTAGTACTACTTGACATATTTTCTTTTTATTGTTTAAGATAAACAATAATGGCAGCTGCGGAACGAAAATGAACATGACTGCCAAAGCAATAGAATCAGACATGCAACAGCTTGTGGAATTGGTGCTAAAATCTTCCGATGGCATAGAATCCTTAATCAAGCAAAGCTTTTTCACAGTAGCAAGGAGCTTTTACTATTCGACCTACTGTGAACCTAAAATTATTAGCCACCACATTGACAAAGTACTCTTCCAGAGAGCAATTTGATGAATGTTCAGAATGTAAAATTTGTTTCATTAGGTCATTGTAGATGTTTTAGATCTCTTTCTCCCCTCCCGCTTCCTCCTCTCTCAGTTTCTGTCTAGGTACAATGTTATTCTGAACCACAGTTCGAATAAAATTAAATAGTCTGAATCTTTTTATGTAGTCCACAGAATTAGTCTTAGTTAAGTACCCGGCCCCAGATAATATTTGATGGAAGCTTATAGACTTTTAATTTTTTTTAATTAGGGAGGCTTGGGAGGCCTATAAACTTTTGCATTATTATGTACACAGGCCAAATGATTGTAAGTTGTACAAAAAATATATAAGCTTCAAGACAGAGGCACAAAACACACACCTCTAATGATTATAAGTTGTACAAAATATTTAAGCTAAAAATATAGAGGCACAAAACACAGAAGCAGATGATTGACATATCGAATGAGTGACCACCTTTTCTGAAAATCATACCCGTGGCAAACCAAATGAAAAACTCGTAAGGAAGAAGAATACTTATAGTTAAGCATTTGCAAGATGCAGAAGCAGCACTGATCGCTCTGAATGATTATATTTACAACATATCAAACACGGCACAAAATTGAAAAAACTTGAAACAGGTATTCCAAAGGACCCAACACAATTTTACCCCTAACTTTAAAAATATTCCAATTCAATGACAATCAGATTACATGTAGGATGGTTTGAACAAATGTAGTTAGCAGACAAATACGGATGGCGAAACCACATAGACTTGTTTTGTACGGAAGTTGGTGTCTCTTTTAAACGTGTTGGTGTAATGGTTTCCTCCTAGGTGTAAGCAAGTTAACAATGGAAGACAGCGTTGCACACAAAGACATGATGAACCAGTTTGTGGACTGGTCTTCAACCTCAAGTGGAAATTCATCAAATCCCACATCCTGATATTTGGTACCGTTGGACAACCACTTGCCCGAAATGAATAGCGTGTGTATATATATCAAGCTAACACCGTCGCTCATGTGCAACCTTATTTTGCACACGAAGAGTAATATATACTGAAACGAAAGACACTGAGGATTCAAATCCAAGACATTTTCCGGCAAATAAGTCTACAAAATATTACACAAGCGTTGTAAGCCAAAGACTTGTAACTAAAATGAGCTAACAATTATCACCTTTAGATATAGGCAGCAAGAACTATAAATAAGAAATTGCTTTTAGCTGCGCATGCTAGGGTCTACCAAAGCAAGGCAAAAGGAAGAGAGCTAGAAAGCAAAGCACATGTATACATGGTTGGGCAGGCATCATGATCTCTCTGCATTCTCTGCAGGGTAAACTAAATCATGTAAAGGGTCTGCCAAAAAAGCACTTGACGATATTATGAGATTTGGAAGTGGAAGTGTGTGATACTCTGATCTCAGATATTCCATGACAAAGTGGAAAATAAAGACAAGGAGATGAGCTTTGAATGAAAAAGCAGAGAATACCAGACATGAAGATTTTGAGTGTCAGGAGAGAAGAAAGAAAGCAAATGACTGTGTGTTGGATAGAAACCAATTTTGGCAAAGGGAGATCCCCCCCAATCTTCATATAACTGCTTTTGTGATTTGGATGTTTGGTTCAGTTCCTAGATCACGACGAGGGCACGTGAGGCAACTGCACTGCTTCTTGGTGGTTTAAGAAGTGACCATGATGCGCACAACGCCCCTTAAATGGTGGGCCGGCACCACCACAAGCAAAAGTAGTATCAGTTGAAAAATAACAAATTTTCATTAGGTGATACGAAGATTGATTCAGTGGCTCTCTCACGGCTCCAGAAATTTCAGCGACACCCCTTACTTTTAAGGTTCTAAAGTATGGTGACAGGGAAAGGTCGCCATTTCCTGTGGACCATTCAATCAGAGTAGTACGCATGGACGACTTGGTTGGACGCTAAAAAGAAAGGATGGCGAACGAACTTCTAAAACATGAGGTGATTAAAGTGGATAAAACTGTAGCGCTAATCTTTACTCTAAAATAATTAGATCCTCCTCGATTCCAGAAGCAAAAACGTCAAAAGTTAATGAATAGGCTTGATACGTACCGCGTCTGATTTACCCCTTTTACTGAATACAAGTGCTTTACTTTGAGTTTTACTGTCCTTGATATCTATTTGCCGTTTAAGGGATCAAGGAGTTGATATTTTATGGGATAAAAATTTGAGAAATTTTTTTTCACGAAAATTGAAGAGTACGTTAAACTGAGTTCTTGAACACGTGGCGCGCTTAAATAAGAAGTTGTATGGAGAAATTATGAGCAAATCTCTCTCTCTCTCCCTGCGACCCGTATTGATTTTTCCGGCATCCGACCACCCTCTCTCTCTCAGACTCGTATTGATTTTTTTGGCCGTCCGGCCACCTGACGGCGCACCACTGGTATAGTTTGGACCACCTCCTCCTCCCCTTCAAGTTTGAGGAGGTGGTTTGTAGCGATTTGGCCAGAGGAGAGAAACTCGAAGGACAAAACCAAGCTTAGCTGCGTATTCCTATCACCAACGATTTCTCCTGATTCCGACCATCTTTGGTGACGAAACCGGTCAGGTTTTGAAACTCTTGAGGCGTACTCCAATCTCTCCAAGTGATCCAATTTGAAGTGTAGAGAACAAATCGAGGATTTGAAATTCTAGGGTTTCGAATTCGACCTCTTTCCTTTAAACCTGATTTTCGGCCAATCAAGATAATTCTAGACTTTGTTGTAGTTTGGAAAGCTGTTGGGCTTGTTGGATTGTGGCACATGGAGGGTGCATATGGCTAATTTCGGCCTTCTATTTTGAATGGTTGAGTTGTATTCAACGTATAGGACTTCTAGATATAATTTTGGTGAAAATCGGAGTTGTTTTGATATAGATTGTAGATTTCCAAAGTTCGAAGTTACGATTATCGATTTACGAGAATCTGGCTGTTGAATTTCTCTAGGTTTTGCTCTAGAGCTTTTAAATTGACGAATTGATGTTAGCGGTGAAGTTTGAGTCGAATCCAAGAGGTTGAAGCAATTTGGTTTTCGGGATCGGAGATTAAGTTTCGGTTATTGTCGTTTATATTCTAAATTCCGAACCTTGAGTTTTTGTTTAAGGTTACTGTTTTGTACAGGATGTGAGGAGATCCCACTTGAGGAGGATTCCAACCGACGGCAGGATTAGCAGTATATTGTGAGTGGACACTTTTATTTAAAATATATGCATGCAATAATTCTTTTCATAAATGATGGTTTTATTTATTCGAGAATATATTTTGGTTTCGGAATATGAAATAATGTGGTTTATTGACTTTGGATTACGGTTTTTATTTTTGGAAATGATTGAAAATGGTTTGTTGGTTTTAAAGTTATTTTGAGTTTTCTGAAGAATCTTTCGAAATGTGCACATTATTGGAATTTATGAATTTCTTGCTTATTTGTTTATTAACTCGAGAATATTTTGGCGTGTGGGACACGCCTTTGATTTATTATTTTTATCATGAGATTGTTCTGTAATGCCCCAAACTGTACCTCACCAGCTTTAGTATGTTACAGTGTCGCGACATTCTAAAACAAAACATAAAATATGATTTACATTCTAGAAATTCGCTAGGCAAATTTGTTTAAAATAAAATTTTCATAAAAGTACACAACAGAAACTTTTAAAGTTCTTTTGAGGTGAAAATCTTCCTAAAACTTTAAACTGAAATGTTCGTCCAGGACCTAACGTTGCAAACAATTGGGATATGATGAACTTAGCATACAACAAGAAAATTTCAACAAGTTCCGGAAATACAACTTTAATGAACAAGAATAAGATTGGAACCCGGAACCTGATTTCCGTTAACATACACTATCGAAACCCGCACGCCCCGCTCTGTCTGCTCTAATCCCTTTACCAGTGCACAATACCTACATCCACACTGTTATAGGGGTGAGCTTTCATCCTCGCTGCTCAATAAGGGCTTCACCCGACTAGGTTTGAAAACTGACACATAAAATACTAATTTGGGATCCTAGTATGAAAAAGTTAAACCATTTCATTTAAAGAACGACAAACTTAAAATATCTTTTGGACTCAAAATCCAGTGCATGAAACTCAAAGAAATACATAATACCTGATGTCCGATCCCACAGATCAACTACACGACCTTACCTCAAATAAAGTCATCACTAGGTAAGCGTAACGAGAGTGTCCACTTACGCCATATCACCTAGAAATGGTGCCACACCTCAGAGAATGTCAGAGACCATTCCGTCCATACGACCCCTCTGAAGGTTTAAGGGATCGAAGCCTAAGGAATCGTTATGTTCCACTCACTCTCAGGCCATCAATTACCAAACCATGCAACTCCAATATGCATAAACATTTAATTGTAAAAGGAAAAGAACTAACCGAGTGAGGCCCGACTCCCCTACTTAGATTCCGATACTTTAATCTTTTATGTTGTCTGAGATCCGCAAACCTTCTGTTTCTCAGGTAATTGGCATCCCTAGTTTCCTACATAATTAATGTTAATAGTTTATCAAACAATATTTGGAATCTCAATGATCAACAAATTGTCAAACCAACTTTTCCTGGTTTGACCCGAAGTTGACCAAGATTGACCAATCACTATTACAATCACAAAACAGTCCCAATTAATCAATACTTTACTTGAAATTGGAATATTGATCAGTTTCCATGCCATTTAACATATCCTTTCTCATTTCCTTAGTCAATACGTAGCATAGTAATTTCTTTCGAATTACTATATGGACACCCATAGTACAACTTACTCCATTTTTTTTGCTCAACGTAATTCCAATTCAGTCTCTTATCACCAAATTTCTTTGTTAATAACAAATTCTACTAAGTTATCCAAATTTCACAACAATTATCAACGGTAACTTGTTCATCACCAATAATTAATTTCACAAACTTGTATACCATCAATATCCTATACACACAACTCAATCAATTCTCAAGCGAGAAGCTAAACAAGAATCATTATGTCTTAAACTTCAGATTTACCTTCGTCGATTAGCTAATAGAACCTAAGCTGCTTCAACAAGAACCAAAATACATATCAACCCTCGACAACAAAGTTCTGTGGCTGTAGAACAGAGCAGTTTTAATTCCACTACCTCTGAACCTCTACATTTTGAAAATAACTAAGGATCAATGCAAGTTTACAACACGATTAAAATGGACAATTTAATCGGGAAGACCAATGCTACCACCACGAACAGTGGCACTGCAGCTGTAAGGCTTACCCAAATTCACCAATTCGACCAGCTCAAGAAATCAAGCTCTAGCAGACCTCAATTCATGCTTCAAGACTATCGGAAACAAACCCAGAAAACCAGAAAAGTCATCGTCGTCAGTAGCTCTGTCGAACCCGAAATCAACCCATAAATGCATATAAGTAAGAATAGATCAAATTGAAGAACTAATTAGTCTAACAAGTAGAGCATGATGAGGGGATCGATTTTCATACCACATGTAAGTAATTGGTGGTCGTAAACCACCACGAAGTCATCGGAGCAGCTGGGTCTTCTCGGCATCGATTCTCTCTCCACGGTTGATGAACGATCAAGCTAGAAACAGTGGTGTGACAGCAATGGCTAGGTGAAGAGGACGGTATCGGTGAGCTATCGTGGGGTAGCCGGACGCTGGAGTTGCCGGAATTTGCCCAGAAACGTCAAAGGATTATGAATTTCGGGCCTTCGATTCTCTCTGTACAGCCAGTGCATGGATGATTTGAGACCACCAGGAGGTCGACGATGAAGAGACGCTTCGATTGATGGTGGTCCGCCGCCGTGTGGTGGTCCGCCGCCGTGTGGTGGTCGGACGACGAAGATGGAATTCGGTTGCCGGTGTGAGCACTCGGGTCAATGATCCGGGTCTCGACTACTCAGTTTTTCTCAGCAAAATTTCAGCCAAATGGATGGTCGTTAAGGTATTGTTAACTGCCTTAAAGCTAGTATGGTTTAGGGTGGACAAATTCAGTTCATCCATTAGTTTAAGTGAGTTAGATATCATAAAGATCATTAATCTGGCTGAAACTTTGTAGAGATGATATATACAGTAGTACCTAAAAACTGAACGGTCGAGATGTGGATATGAGACCGAAAAGTGACCCTAAACTGCAACCTCACACGTTAATTTCAGAGTGAGGCCTAACTCTGGATAGGATATGTGTGTGTGTGTGTGTGTGATGGAGGAGCATATGTGGCAATATCAAATGCATCATTTGTCATTTAATTATAGATTTGTAATCGTTGATAATTATTGTCTCGACATTTTTAGGGCATCTTTTTTTTTAATCTAATTTATGATTACTTTTAATTATCTTTCCAATTTAGTTTAAATCTACTTATTATCCAAGCAGTGTGAACCCTATAAATATGGGTATTGTAATCGTTGTCATATTTACAAGCTTGCTACTCCTTATTTATGTTGTCTGTGGAGTGACTGTTGGAGGCCTATGTTCGATACATTTTCCCCATCAATTTGGTATCAGAGCTTTAGCAAGAGTTTGGTGGATTCCATGTCTCAGGTCGGGCGAAGAAGGGGAGGTTTCTGAATAAAGTGTCGTGACATCAACAACGACATGGTTGAAATCAAAAGGATGCTTCAGCAACTTGCGGTACGTGTCGATCGCATCGAAGCTCTACGACGGGGTCGTAAGAGTTCTGACAGGAAGAGAAACGTCACCACCTATCATCAACGTGTTGATCGAATCAAAACTTTCTACCAAGATGGTGATGGTTCCGACTGGGAGATATCATTGTCTAGCTCTATACATAATTGTGCTTTGCTGTGTGAGTCCAATGAAGAGGGACATAGTACTTTCAACTATTATGGTTGTAAGTCCACTATCTTCAATTTTTCATTTGTTCAGAAAGTATTTTTAGAAAAAGGAAAAAATAGTTTCATGAGTTTTGATAAACCACCGAAGTATGATTGTTATGAAGATTCTGAAGTTTGTGATGGTGGTGTGGAGGACCAAAGGAAAAATGATTTTGTTCCTAGAAATTGTGATGATGAAGATGAGAATAAAGACGCAATCAAGTCAATATTGTGGAAAGATATTGAGTGTAAATTTGTTGATTTTGTTGGAGTTAATGCATTCACTATGCATATTCCCAAAGAATTAATTAATCTAGTCAATCAGATAAAGATGGTGAGAAAAATTTTGGGATTGCGAAGTTAATGTCGCAGAGAAAATTTATAGAGTCAAGATTAAGCATTTATTCCAAATATGTATTTCTTTGGAAAGGAAGTATTCAGTTACAAGTTAAAGGTTCAACAATACTGAGGCAATAGAAGACTCTGTCAGGATTTTCTTCAACCAATGACTTGAATTCGAGGGTAAATTCTTTCCAACCAGGGGAGAGCGTATGTGGCAATATCAAATGCATCATTTTTCATTTAATTATAGATTTGTAATCGTTGGTAATTATTGTCTAGACATTTTTAGGGCATCTTTTTTGCATCTAATTTAGGATTACTTTTAATTATCTTTCTAATTTAGTTTAAATCTACTTATTATCCAAGTAGTGTGAACCCTATAAATATATATATTGTAATCGTTGTCATATAGCTTATGGTTTATGAATAATATTAGTTTATTTGCGACATGGATTTGCCAAACTTTACAAGCTTGCTACTCTTTTTTATGGTGTCAATTGAGTGATTGTTCGAGGCCTGTGTTCGATACCTTTACCCTGTTAATGATACCAAATTGATAGGGGATGGGTCCTAAAACATAGGCCTGGAACTAATAGCACACGTCATCAGATATTAGAAGAGCACAGCTTATTATAGGGAGCTGAAAAGCAACTATATTTTCATTATAACGTCAAAAAAAACTCCCTTACAAAGATGACAAACTCTTGCATAAATAGCATAAGAGACGAATCAAAATAAGGAAAAGTAATAAATGAAAACTTACAAAATGAATATCAAATCTATCCAATTAATAATAAAAATACCGCTAAATATTCGTAATTATAAATAAATATATGAGAAAGAAATCAACACTAATTTGCTGTCATGTTTATTGTTGCCTTGATTTTGGCTAATATTGAAGTCACTTAATTAACCCCTATATACTCCTGCATTAATATATGTGTGTGTACGATCAAACTACTTGCATCTTACAGCTGAAGTCTTCAAGGAGATTCATGAGTTTCTTAGCCAATTAATGCCGCCAATATTCTAGAGCTACAGTTACCGCAGTTACATGACCATGTGTCCATGCCAAGACTCGATCACCTTGCCCTTCAACCTTTCCGATAGCTACAAGCCTACAATGATAACAGAACTAGACACCTACTGACCTAGTTTAATTTTGAAGAGATGCAAGTACAGATGTAGAGAAAATTAGCATTAATTAGTATTATCGATTAATGCTTTTGCATAAACAGATTGAACCTAAATTGCACAACATCTTAGAAGCCTCCCTAAAACCTCTCCTCTGCTAGTAAGATTTCAAACCATGTTTGTGTCTAGGTCACACAAACGAATCTTAAGCACTCACTAAAACTCTACAAGTAGTAGATTCTTAGATATTAAACTAGCGGAACACGCACCTTAATCGCAATTGTCTCCTCTCACAACCTTCTCCTAATATATAGCCTTAAAGATGATACAATAATTTTTATAACTTTGACAGAGTGGCCGTTGTGTCTTCACCTCTAGCAAACAAAGAAAAATCTTATTTCCAAACTCGTACTCTCCCACTCTCCATTTTATCTTAGAGTGCAAAATCAACAATAAAGATTTTAGCATAATTTAGCTACAAGAATATATATACGTACCAAGATCTAAACAAAAACGAGAACATCTTTCAACAAGTAAAAAGAAAATTAAATATTAATCATACAATCATTTTAAATCTAATTGAACCAAATTTACAATTCAATTGAATGAAATTTATGACATTGACAGCAAAATTATCACATTTGTTTTACATTTTTACATATAATTAAACCAAGTTACCATATTAAGCAGGAGGTCTCCGGAGAATTCGGAGCGACCTTGTCTTGGTGAAACCTAGGGTTTCGCGTGTTGGCGGCTGTGATCTCACGGTCCCCAGACCAGGCGGTGACTGGACAACGACGGCAAGGATACGAAGAGTTAGTGGTGTCTGCTTGGTTCGTCGACGTTCCTGCAGGTCTTCCTCGACGGAAGTTTGAGGCAATAAGGGCCTCAACTCATGGCGATTTCAACTGAGGCGGTTGAGGGTGGGTGAAGGCAAATCGTGCTCGCTTAGGGGCAGAAATCTGATCGTGGTTGTTTGTTTGCAGGTCGGGGTCTCGGATCTTAGGCGGAGCGGGTGCAGGTTTTCTCAGTCAGCAGTGGAGGTTTCCCGGGCCTCTATTGATCGTCTTTTTGAAGCAGGCTCTCAGGTCGGACTCTAGGAGGACCCAACGATGGTGGAGGAGCGATAGAGGCCGTCGAAACGATGAAGGGCGGGGCTACTTTCCGAGAAGGCTGGTCTGGTCCTGCTGGTGTGAGGAAGATGGATTTTGGCAATGGGCTTGGGCCTCTGCCTTGCTGGGTTGTGGTTTGCAACCTAGTCACCTGGGTCTAGTTTTGGGCCTAGTTATCCTCTTCCTTATTCACCTAGTTTGGGCTGTCTGGGCTTTTGGGGATGTAGTCAGTTTCTTTTCTAGCTCTATTACTGTCTCTTGGATGTTACCGTGTGGCTGTGTTGATTTGTTGCGACATACACCATTTGGGTCTTAGGCGTCAAAATGCTCAAGACAGTGGTTCCATCTTCGGATAGGGTAGGGTTAGGGATTTTTTTTTTTTTTTTTTGCTTTTATTTTCTACAGTTCCTTTAGGTTTTAGATTTGTTGGCTAGTAATAATTTGGCTGCTTTGGGCAGTTTGTACTCTATTTGGACTTTTAGTTTAGGCACATCTGCTTTTTGCAGACTTGATCGATTTGTACTATGAGGGATTCAAAAATCCCTCTAGCTTGACGCAGTGACGTCGTTGATATATTGAATGGAGCTTGACTCCACTTCCCTTCAAAAACCAAGTTACCAAATTGACAATAATTTGTTCATGAACTTGTAAAAATGTCGTAGTTGGTGTAATTACCTTTAATATAACTAAAATTACACAAAGAATGATTCTCTTTACCACAATAACAACAAATTTGTTCTCATATTTATAAATGTGCGCATGACATACATGTAGGTACCGTATAATTTCCCGTGAAAGCAATATATTTGAATTTTTTTTGTTCAAAAATGAAGTTAAAAATATGACCTTATCATGGTTTTTTATTCTGATTTGTATGCATGTAGAGAACCTGGCCTCTCCAAATTTTCCGAAGAACAAATGCTCGTGTAAGTCAAATCCAGATTACAGCATTGTATGGAGTTTTCTACTATTAGTGCTTAACTTTTGAACTCTGGTCGCGAACTTAACAACTACGCTTCCTGCTTGGTTTGTGTGAGGTGAGCTACACTTCTTAAAGTATAAATTTTTCTATGTTATTCATTTGTAGCATTGTACGAGGTATTCGTGTACAGCATACTCTGCTTGCTGTATAATCTTTTAACTAACTGAGAGCAGGCCATTCTATCTTGTCTTTTTCATAAAATGTAGCATGTAGGGAAATTGTATATGCTTTGCTGGTTCGTATTGCCGTGGAAAAGCAACTATAGTTGAACGATACAGCAAGTATTTCATTCCAAATATTTTGTCCAAACAAAAAAAAAATGAAATTTGGGATCAGGTGAGGTAAGTTCAACAATTAATCCAATATTAAACGCTCTGTTGGCATTCCAGACATCCTTCTATGCAAAGAGAATCTAGCACTATAAATATCGTTAATTTCTTTCTTATAATTTATACAAATAAAATAGAGTTTAGATGCACATGCCTGATGAACTGGTATGAATCTAAACTTTTTTTCTTATATTCTTAAGAATTCTAAGAGTAGTTCGCAATTAAAAAACAGATACAGAAAATCAACCCAACAGATCGAGGAAATTATATAGAACACCATATACTTATCAAATAAGTACTGCTATAAAGGAAGTAGCAAATTCATGGCTGAAGATATACGATTCAACCAATACTTTCTTTTACCTAGAGTGCTCGAGAGATCTCTCATACACACACGTCATGGGTGCTTGTTTCAGTGGTTGTTCCTAGTGTGGTTCAGATGCATTTTCTGTATTGCGACTCCTCTTCTCATATAAGAGCACATGGATTGATTTGGAGTAAAGCTAATTAGTCCCCGTGAAGTACTAAAAGAAGTCTTATATCTTCTCATCTCGACAACTCGGGAGATTTGTGATAGATTCAGCTCACCATCAATGGTCTCTTGAATTCGTTTTCAGTAGCTGCATGCATGGCATGTAGAGCTTCTTTTGTTTTGCATTTATTTTATAGTTTAGTCTCGATGTTTTATGGTTTGATTTTTTTTTTTTTGGTTTTTTAAATGTATTAATGAAATAGTTGAACCAAAATCAGTTCTTTTTGTTTGTTTTTTTCTTTTGAGAGACCTTAAGCCTTGATCATTAATGAAACTGCAGAATATAATTTTTTTTTTTGGGATGATACTTGAACCCCAAATTACAATAAGCATAAGAGCTCCCACCTCCGAGATTCGATACATGTCAAACATGAACAGAGGTTAGAGGGAAGACCGGGCTAGCCGGCCTTCGACCCTATGATGCCTAAATCAGATACATGTAAGAATGTAAACTAGGTAGGAGTAAATGAAGAGTGATGGCTTACCTTGAATGAGAGGAGGGACATATATTTATAGTGTGGGAATGGGCTTGTCACCCCTCTATTTCCAATGTGGGACTAGCTGTGGTCCACCCGATACTACTAGTGTATGGTATCGGCATCGTGTCTGGGCATTATCGGCATCACTTCATGTGACTAGTGAGTCTTGTGCTTCCGATACTTGTGCCTAAGAGGTATCTATACCAACAAGTCCCCCAAGTCCCCGTTCAAGAGTTCTCTTGGGTAGGGAGTTTGTCCATAGTAAAAGTATCGGAAGTGGAAGGCGAGTATCCTTACCACGTGGCTTCCGTACAACCATTACCCCCAGTCCCCTAAGTCCCCAGCTAAGTGGAGTCTTGACTGGGTGGTGGTTTCATTTTCCAAGTAGAAATGGCGCAAGCCTTCATTGGACATTTGGTGAGAGTTTCTTAGGGTGACTAGTCCCCCCAGTCCCCTGAGACTAGCATCAGAGGGTTTAGACCAGGGTCTACTAGCATATGGGATAAGGTATGCTCGATATAAAGTGTACTCAATACACTTGGTGTCTGTAAGGATAGCCTTGGCTATCTCAGCCCATTTTTGCATGTAGCGATAGTAATAATTTTGGCGTGAAGCCGATAATGGCTGTAATGAATGTAGCCGATAGTGGCTGGAATGTACGTGGCAATATCGCTATTGTTAAGCTTGGCACAGCCTTTTGTTTTACCTGTAGTGTCATGCCATCATATAATGGAGAAAGATAAGACACGGTGATGTTATATAGTGTAGAGAGGACTTGGCGATATCATGTAATAGATAGATATTGTATAGTAGAGATAAAACATGGCGATGTCATGTAATAGATAGATGTTGTATAGTAGAGATAAAGCATGGCAATATCATGTAATAGATAGATAAAACATGGCAATACTGAGTATTAGAGGAAGATAACTCATGCTGATATCAGATAATGGAGAGATAACCCATGGCGATATCATATAAAGGAGAGCGTGTTGTAATTATGTCTGTGGTGATATTGGATGTTTTCTAGAATAGTGCTAGGCTGTGTGACTACAACCATGCACGTAGTTATGTCATCTTGATCGCATTAAGGATTGCATTTTGATTGCGTTTGGACGTTTCGCATTGTGATCGCATTGAAGAATTTCGCATTGATCGCATTGAAGCATTTCGCATTGTGATCGCATTTTGCATCTCTCATTGATCGCATTGAAGCATTTCACATTGATTGCGTTGGCAATACAAGGGTTTGCGAGTGCTATATTAGCACAACCAGCCATTAGCGATATTATTGATTTGAGCTATTGCAGTTTGGTTATGCGTTAGCCAGTAGTTTGGGATTGCTATACAGTGTACCCATGCCTTTAGCAATATTTTGATGGAGAGAGATAAGAAATTGCGATATCGAGCCAATTTCATTGAAAACTGCCAAAGGCTGTGACAGAATACAAGGCGATCATGGGTGAATGAAATACGCCCAAAATAGACGTTCAATTTAACCCTGCAATGATGTAGTCATCAGTAGTAAAGAATAAGCAAGGATTGTTCGATGCCAGAGATTGAGGGTAGCTATATTAATCACACAAAAGAAAAGAAAAGAAAAGAAAAGAAAAGAAAACAAAACTTACACTAAAGAAAAAGCCACACAACAAAAAGAAAAGAGAAAGAAAAATGGAGGGACAAAGAGGATTGAAGAGGATGTTGCAATCCTGAAACGAACTAAATTGGGGGTTTTTAGTTTTTAATGAAAATAAACAGAAAAAAAAAATAAAGAAAACGATTTTGAATTTAGGCTTTTGAAAGATAATGATGAAGATGTTAGGAACTCGGAAATCCACCACCAAAACATGCTTGAGACAAATTTATCATCCTAGTTTCAATTACTAAGCCGTGAAAAAAGTTTCAGTCAATAACAAATGATGAACGCATGCATAAGTTCTTATTACTTCCCTAGATTACTTGAGTAAGATGAACGCACCATTACTAAGCCTTTAGAATAAACAATCAAGGTATAGAATGCTATCCTATCAACAATTTATTCTAAACATTAATCACATGTGGAAGTTTGATCGAAACAAGTATGCAAAACTAGTGTGGAACGCCTACCTAGCATGCAATCCTTTTTATTTGGTTTCACCTATTGTCTTATAGGTTTTACTACCATTGAAACAAGCATTATTAACCGTTTAGGAGATTAAAATACCTATTTCTAGCCCCACTCACATGATCATAATATTTTATGTGCGCATTCATAAAACATAAACATGCAAGAGTTATCTATAAACCAAAACCAAATAAACAATTTCACAACACAACAATCACAAAACTAGGAATCAAATATTGTCAAAAACATATCTTAGGGGCTTCAAACCTCACCCCTAACAAAAGTGAATTAGCCACACATTGTCTCAAAATTCAGGACTAAAAACATATGAGTTTGAATTACAAGAAAATAAAAACTATAAAGGGAAGAAGATAAGAGCCACGAATTCACTTTTAGGCAGCCTTGGACACAAGAACTTCCTTCAAGATGGTACACGCAAAGCTTGATGAAGATGGGTGATGGTGTGCACAGCTTTTGCTTCTTGAAATTGAGAAATTTAGGACTTCACGAACTGGGGATTTTAGCGCAGAAAATAGTGCAGTATATGGGTGATTTTTCACGTTTGCAGAAGCCCTGTATGTGTGGAATACACAGCCCATGTTTCCTTCTCCAACTCTGCTTTGAAAACCTTCCCTAGTTGCTAGAGGATTCCTCTAATTGGTGCACAATTAAATGATTTTCAAGCCCTAGTAATCTTCCCAAAATCTTGAGGATTCATTCTAGGACTCTCCTTGATATTTGCAGCATCAATAACCTTCCAAAAATGCCCAAGAAATCCGTCCAAAGTAGAGTCTCGGCCAAAATACCCTGTTTTGACTAGGATTCAATTTCTGTCTCTGAAGCTTCCTTCTTGGACTAGGAACGACTTCCTCGCGCCACTTTTCTGGATGGTTCTTGACTCCTATGTGTTCCATGACATCACATCTTCTAGAATGATTAATAACCTTCTGGAAAAACTCCAAGAAAGTCTCCAGAAAAGATCTCTCAAAAGCTTCGTGAAAAGCAGACAGTTTCTGCCTTATCGGGAAGCCTACTTTGAGCTTGATTTCCTGCTGCCTCGTTGATTCTTCTGACTATTTCTTTGACTCTTGTTAAATTATAACATCATGTCTTTAAGGATCGCTGGCCCTTTCTGCAAAGTTACAGTTGAAAGAATTTGGGCTACGCCCGGCCCGTACCGAAATAATAGATTATATATATATTTTTGGTTTTAACACATGTCTCTGTGTGATTAGTTATTTGGTTAAGCCTATAGTTCTATTATGGACTCTACCACACCATATTCTACTCAAATCTCTATCTCTTATCTCTCTGAGTCTCAGACCCGAGTCTGGATCTCAAATTCTCAATTAATCAATCTCTCTCTCAACCGTCTCTTCACTCTCTCTTTCTCATTTTGATAAACCTAGATTATGTAATTCTCAATTCAACCATCATTCCCTAGTCAGCTTCACCAATTCATCATCTATTATGGACTTTCATCATCATAGATGCGCAAACCCAACCCTATTCCCCAATTCTCATCCCTTCAGTCAGTTACCACTCACTCTATTCCAAGCTTAGAACCCTAAATCCCCAATTCTTCACTCATCAATTCAACACCTCAAGTTATCAAAATCACCAATTCCATCGAGTTCGGAGTCATCAATTTCAGTTAAACAATTTCTTACAGCTTGAAGAAGCTGATGGCTAAAGGGAAGAAAACAACTCAACCTCGATTAGATGCTTCTGGTCTTGAGGATTCTTTAACAACCACATCACCGTTCTTTCTTGCACTACTCGAAGCTACAAGCCAACGGGAAGGTGCAGATCCAACTCTTAAACAAGTTGCAAGTCAACCTTCTGGAAGTGAAGCTGCTGCATCTGTAGGTGAGGCTCATTCTGAAAAATCAGGTAAAAAACGTAGCTTTGTTTGGGAGCATTTTAAAGAGTATGATAATATTGAACATGTTAAAGATGCTGATGGAAAAGATATCCAGATAGGTTATAAGAGAGCTTATTGCATCTATTGTCATAGGGGAAAGGTTGGTGATTTTGCTGTTGAAAGTTCTAAGAATGGCACTTCTGGTATGATTAGGCACATTAACTTGGCTTGTAGATATTATCCTCCTAACATGGTAAAGTCGTAGAAAAATCTTGTTGGTGATAAATTTAAGGGCAATAGACTGACCATAGTAACTTATAGCCAAGATGATTATGTAGAAGCTTATGTAGAGATGATTGTTATTGATGAGCTTCCTTTTAGTTTTGTGGAGAAGAAAGGCTTTAACAGATTTTGTTTTAAAGTGTGTCCTCTTTTTGATGTTCCATCTAGAAGGAAATTGTGTAGGAGATTTTTAAGTATGTATGATACTTCAAAGAAGGATTTGCAGAAGACTTTGAGGATGTATAGGTTGATTCTAACCACCGATACTTGGACTAGTGTTCAAAATGTCAATTACATGGTGCTTACTGCCCATTTCATTGACATAGATTGGAAGATGCACAAGAGGTTATTAATTTATGTGTGATCCACAATCATCAAGGGTCAACAATAGGGAAGCTTATTGAGTCATGTTTAGTGCAGTGGGGAACTGAGAAAGTCATGTGCATTACAGTTGATAATGCCTCTGCAAACAAGTCTGCCTTAGAGTGGCTTGTGTCTAAAATGAACAAATATGCATCTTATCAACAGATTTTAAGTGGCAAATACATGCATGTGAGATGCACTGCTCACATCACTAACTTAATAGTGGGGCATGGCTTAAAAAGGTTGCAAAAGTCTGTGTTAGCAATTAGGAATGCAGTGAAGTATGTGAGATCTTCTACAAATAGATTGGATATTTTTAAGAATACCTTGGAGAGAGAGAAGTTTCCATGTAAGGGACTTGTGTGTTTGGATGTCCCAACTAGGTGGAACAGCACCTATCTAATGTTAAAAGCAGCTATGAAGTTTAAGAAAGCATTTACAGTGATGGCTGAAGATGAAGATAGCAATTTTGCAAATTACTTCTAGGAACCAGATGAAGAGTATGATGAAGATGGAAATCTTGTACCAAGTAGGAATAATAGTAATAGGGTTGGACCTCAAGAAGTGGAAGATTGGGAGAAGGTAGAGGTCTTTGTGGAGTTTCTAAGAGTGTTCTATGATGTCACATTAAGGGTTAGTGCATCATTGCACCCTATTGTGCACACAACTTTCCATGATGTGATTACCATGGAAAAATATAGACAACATGTTTTTGGAACCTGAGATGGCTACTGGATCAGAAACTGAGAAAATTTTGATGGATATGGCAGCCAACATGAGATCTAGATGGTTCAAGTACTATGGTTCATTTCATGAAATCAATCACATGATCATTCTTGGCCTTGTATTGGATGCAAGGTTCAAGTTGAAGAATGTTACTCACATCTTTCAAACTGAAGGTTTAGATGATGATGAGGTGCAGAGAAGAACCTTGGAAATTAAAACCCTTCTATTTGCTCTATATGATCAGGTATTGCACTAGTTCCATTGTTTGAATTTCAGTTGCTTGGTTTCAAATATATATTAATTTCTGTCTTTTTTGTCTTATAATGCCTTGGTTGTAGATGGAGGTAGACACCTGCAAAGGCAGCAATCTCCCACCTCTTCATTTAGCACACTTACAAGTAGAAGCAGCAGAGGTGGAGTTAGAGGCCAGCTACTCAATAATTGGAAAAAGGTTGTTGAAGAAAGCAGTGAGGCAGTTATAGCACATGAAGTGGATCAATACTTGGATGCTCCATTGGACCCAACTTGTCAAGCCCCGAATTTTAGAATAAAATTCAAAATCCGAAACATGAACTACTACAACTTAAAATTGTCATCCTGAAAATTTCTTTTCTTAACAACCTCATCACAAGAAATAAATTCAAACCGAATTTAGTCTCGGTTAATTATTACAACTCAAATACAAAATGAAATGACAAGCTCTAAAAGAGCATACAAACCTCACAACTCAATGAAATAAAAATAATTGCTGTGACACCTAAGTAACTCGGTCACCGCTCTGGTTATCCTGACCTGTAGGAATATCCGCTACACCATTTGAATAGTGTACCGGGATTGCAACGACACAAAACCCAGTAAGCTTATGAAAGCTCGTATGAGTAAAAGAAAGAACGGTTGTTTAATTAAATCATAATTATTTTCACCCAAGTCGACACTCCATAAGAAACCAACAATCTCAACAATCACCAAATCACCAATCAACGCAAAACCCTAATTCATATCTTTCTTCTCAAAATTCCAACATCGTATTTATAAAAATACGGTATTGACAGACTAGAACTCTAACTGAATCGTAGCCCGTCACCTGGCCTAGGTTATGGCATCCAACATATATCATTATCGTATTTCATCAATATGTATACTTATATACATATTTAGATCGTCCGATAATCGTACATACTTAACCAATCGTATCTCATCATCCACCTAGGATTAGAGTGCCTGATTTCCCATACTGGTCACTACGTTGACCCTAAATCCATAATAAGTACAACAATATGTTTTCACACAATGAAATCAACTCATCCAACATATATAATATTATTATGAAATTTAAGCATTTGAAATATAAACCAAATCATCATTCCAACTCAATCATATAATCACTCAATAACACACCAATCAATATATATATATTCCACGTAAATATATATATACGTAATCATTCACTCAGGAATGACCACTAATACTATCTATAGTTCACACAAGAAAATCGTGAAATTCATTTGTATAATAAAAATTCATTTTACTTACCTATGGACAGTAGTGATCAAGTCCATGTGATTTTTAAAAAAAATATTTAATCCACAAATATTTTTCACACAATTACAAAAATAAATAATTTAAAATACTCGGTTCGTAATATGAATCACGTGAGTTTTACTCGCCTCGAGACTCACGCTGCGTCTTCAAATAAAATATAAACCACACCGAAACAACTCACCCAAATATAATCCGTCAATCACCTAATCAAATGTGATTTGAATTTGGCTAATAATTCCAAAACATAACTAAATTACCATTTAACTGCCGGATTCTAATTTATAAGAAAATCCGACGGACGGATTCTCACGAATCGCTCCCCTAATCACCGTTTTGCACTTATACGAAGATCCAACGGTCGGATATTCACCCATGACCACACAAAGCCACTGGGACAGTCATATGATCATCATTTCAAAACTACAAGTCCATCGGACGGTTCAAATTTCACAGATCATAAATCTAACGATCAAAATCTCAAAATTCATAACTAAATCATACGATATCCGAAAAATACGTATAATATGCCGAAATGATCGTATTGAAATGTAGAATCATAAAATGGACAGAAACTAAATTTTAGATCTCCGGAGGTGGCCGAAAAGGGCCTCCAGAGTTAGGGGCAGAGCCGTCGCCGACGACCACCAATGGTGTCGGGGCTGAGCTTCTCTCCTTTGTTTCATCATTCTGAGCAACTTTCAAAACTAGCACAAGACCAAAAAACAACAGGAAGGGATCGAAAAGTACCAAACACAGTCAGCGGCCGGAATTTTTCCAGAAACCGGCGAGCTTGAAACTGACATAAAAACTGCAACCTCACGCTTCGATCTCTTATGGAAACTTGTTCAGAACTTCATTGCGAACTCATAAGGCTAAGAATCATAAAAAACGAAGGTCTATAGCTCGAGATATTTAGATCGAAAGTTCCGTTCGATCCGATCGGGGCTGGTTTCCAGCCGCCACGACAGGCCCCGCCGCCTTGTAAAACTGCCTCTGGGAGGTTCAGGAGGTCGAGTCGATGTAGAGGGAGGAGTTTCACTTGGTTTGGAGGCCGAAAACGCAAGGAGCTCGTTTTGGTTCGTTTTCGGGTCCGACTGGTTCGGACGATTTCGTCAGAGCTGGAGGCCGTGCCGGTGGAAGCAACGCCGTCCAGGAGGTAGAGCAGCTCGAGACGAAGGCCTGGGACTTGGTCTGAGGTTGATTGACGGTCTGTGGAGAGAGAACCAGCTTGGAGAAATTCTCTCTCTTTCTCGGTCGGTCTCAACCGAAGGAGAAAGCTTGAAGACGATGAACAGTGTTTTCCGAAAATAGAAGGAGGCCTGACCAAAATGGAAAGCTTCTAAAAATGTTCTAGGGTTTTTTTCTATTTATACCAAAATAGAAATATTTTCTATAATCCATAACTAATTCAAAAAAAATCTGGATAATGTGTTCTGTATACGCACGGACTCGTATCGACGAGCTCTACAACTTTCATGAAGGAAGTTTTCCCAAATTTTACACGTAGAAAAAGTCGATTTCTCAAATCAAGCATTTCGAGCTTTTCGTTAAAAAAACGTTTCCAACCTTCGATAATTCAAAAAAATGAAATATTATTGAGCAAAATTCGTGAAATAGTACAATAATCGTTCAACACAATTACACGAATTTAAAATGAAATTTGCGGTTATTACACAACTGATGTTGAAGATTGCTTTGATATCTTAAGCTGGTGGAAGATAAATGGCTGCAAGTTTCCAGTCTTGGCAGCAATAGCAAGGGATGTTCTTGGGATTCAGACCTCCACAGTGGCCTCAGAGTCTTGTTTTTCAACAGGTGGTAGAGTGATTGACTGTTTTAGGAGCTCATTAACTCCTAAAACAGTGGAGGGACTGATTTGCATGCAGAACTGGTTGCTAGGCGATGATATTGCAGAGGTTGTTGATGATTTCAATTGAAAACCTTGAGTTTTATGAAGAAGTTGAGAAAGGTATTTAGTTTTCAGTTTTTAGTTTTTACATGTGTTTTGACTATTTTCAGTATTTTGCAGTGCACAGGCCTTTACATTTTACATCACTCTTTTTTTTCGTTTTTTTTTTTTTTAAGACCATGAAAGCACTGCATCTATCAAAACCAATGTGTGTCCAACTCCAATTCCAAGAGCAAAAGGCAAGGGAAAGCTTGGGGCAGCTGGTAATGTGATAGATGTTTGAACTTTGAAGTTTGAAGATTTCATTTGGTTGTTTGCATATTTTCAGTTATGGCTCGAGTGTTTAAGAACCTAATTTTTGACAATTTGGAATTGAAGTGTTTAGTTGTGTGGACTGTAATGAATTATGCAGTTATGGCTTTAGTGTTTGAGACCCTAATTTTTGACAATTTGGAATTGAAGTGTTTAGTTGTGTGGACTGTAATGGATTATGTAGTTATGGTCATGTTTTTCTTCTTGTTTAGCTTTTAGGCTTTTAGCTGCAGCTTGCAGGTTTGGTACTTTGGCAGGTTGGTATGAAGTTGCAATTTGCAAGTGTGGAACTATGTAGTATGCAGTATGCAGATTTGGTCTTTTTTTCCTTCAGTTTTAGCCTTTTAGCTTTTGTTGAATAAGATTAGCTTGTTGGATTATGGAATGATGAAGTGTTGTAGGGAATTGCACTCTTACTTGTTCTCTTTGAAATGATCATTTGAATGTAGTGTTGAAATAATGGAAAAATAGAAATGCAAACTAGGAAATTTTATCAGATTACAAACTCAGGTAACCTGTCCTTTTTTTTTTTTTTTCTCTCTTTCGGGCCTATCCCGGATTGGGCCCTGTCCCGGCCCGATACCGATCGGGTTTGGACCCGTCAGGATCAATTCTCAAAATAGCCTCAATCATACCGGCCCGTCCCGACTAATAATTTCGAGCCCAGGATCGGGATTACTACAATTTCTGCCCCTGTCCAGCCCGAATCAATTGTGATGCAAGAACCAAGTTTGAATAAGGGAAAGTCTGCACGTGGACATTGCAAGTGAAAGCTCTAGAACGAGGTTGAAGAAACTGAGAGAAACTGAGAGAAAAAGAGAGAAAAGTAGAAATTTTTATTATATATGTGATGTAATTAACCAACTTAATTACAATGTAATTAGGGCAAGGTATTTATAGTAATCCAATCAACTAGCCATTGTAACAGAATTACTACAAGGCCACTATCATTTAGCCACGTGTAAGGATCAGCTGAAGCACATGCAAACACTGTTGTAACAACCTAATAACCGTGTAACAATATGTAACAGTTTAATAACCTAAAGGTAAAAGAGTAAATCCCTGACTGATTTGACTTTTGCAATATATCCTTACACCCTTCCTCAGCTTGATGGAGAGGCGTGTCATCAAGCTAGACTAGTTGAACTGATGAAGAGCAGAGAGGTGATAGTGGAGAGGACCCAACATAAGGTGATGGCAGAGATAGACATGCTGAGGAGAGCATAAGCCTTTGGTAAACAAATCAGCTAGTTGATCACGAGTGGAGACAAACTGCAACCGGATAGAACCATCTTTAACCTTGTCTCCAGTGAAATGAACATCCACCTCTATCTGTTTCAGTTTGGAGTGATGAGCCGTAGCAAGGGCCAAGGTTGAGATGTTGTCACAATGCAAAGTAGGGACAGCAGCAAGACTAATATGTAGGTCTGTGAGAAGATGCTTGAGCCATCACTACTATAAAAAGTGCATCACACAACACTCATCACACAACAGAACAAAAATATGTTGTTTGTGTGTTAACACAAACTCTATCATACAACGGTACAAATCTGTTTCTGTTGTGTGAATATAAGTAAATTGAAATCTTTTTTTTTTTGGGAAGATATTGCACAATTGATTTAAGAATTTTCTGTTGTGTAAATGTGAGGCCTAAAATGGAAGGAAATGAGCACATAATCCCCTCTCAGAACGAGCTCATCAAAATGAAATTTGAACTATACTCACAACAGTTTTTCTTTTTCTGTTGTATAACGAAATGTTGTATGAATTTTGAGAAATCATATTAGGTACAGCTGGTGCAAGATACAAAAATTTATACAACGGATAATCATAATTCTGTTGTCTGAGCATGGAAGCAAGGTGCACAGTGCGGCAAAAAATTTCAATTTGATCTCCCAACCTCCTTTGTCATCAAGTCATCATATACTCACACAATGGTCCTTTATTTACCTGTTGTTGGAGAAACTTGAAACAAATCGAAGTCTCCCCACTAAACAACTTAATTGGAACCAATAGTCCCATTTACTCCCACCAAACCCGATAGAAACCTACATCTTCTAAAATAGCAACCCATTTACTTCGTCAGTTCCTTTTGTCAATAGATGTATGCCTACTGAATGTGTTGAAACTTCCGTCCTCACATAACCTATTGCCTCTCTCTCTCTCTTCTCACAAAAAGTGAAACCCTCTCTTCTCTATCATTGGTTTACTCTCTCCTCCGTCCTAGTCTTCTGGCAAACTCCTCTGCGAAATTGAAATGGGTTTGTTTGTAATTGCGAGTTTCCCTTAGATTTAGGGTTCTTAGGGTTCCATTCTCTTAGATTGTTCATCTTCCTCTTCAGCGATAGGGGAGATAGAGTTCCCCAGATCCACTTTCTTTCTTCTCCTCGGCTTCAAACTAGGGTCAATTGAAGAGATGCTGAAGACGATGGTGTCCGAGACTGCAGAGGCGAACGTGCTCTGCTACGTCGACGAGGCGGCGCTATGCTGGGTTAATTTGTACATGTATAAATATTAGCAGATTGAGGTCAAAGATACGGCACCACCATGTGTAGAAATGATAAGAGCAGCAGAGAAAGCATGACACCTTTATCGACTCTATTGACAGTGCCCTTATTCTTTGATTTGTTTGACATAGGAGGAGGAAGGACTTGTCCCGGTGGCCATGAAGGTGTGCCCAAGCAATTGACTAATATTATTGGCAGAGGAGGCAGGCATGAAAGCCCTATACGCTCGCACAGTCCCCCAACACAACAGTCACATTCATGGCCTCACTCTTAAGCTCAACCCAACCACTTCCACCGGCGTTTAACCGAGGACCGGCTCCGGCCACCAAACCAGCAACTCTTCGTCCACAGACGAATCCCCATGCTCAACCCAGTAGTAATACCAGTGCAGATAACAACGCTAAACTAGCAGTAACATAGAGAAAATCAGTAGAGCTTCAGAGGCTGAAAGATAAGGAGGCCAAGGATAGAAAGGAGGAGACCAACAAGAAGATAGCTTTTCGGAAAGCAATTTCGGTCGTTTTGCGGAGAAAAGCTACTAAATCCCACATCGAGAAGAAGAAAGGCTCCAGGTGACTGCTTCTAAGGATTGTGCTCGAAGCCCTCCATGAGAGAATCACTGCTCTGCTGTGGGAGTCTACTCTCAAGGTCACTCCTTTTTACCTTGGTTTTATTCTGACTTGGTTTTCGAGAATTGGGTGTTTGAAATTTCTATCTGGGTTGTGCTTGTTAAGTTGTTCAGCATTTGGTTGAAGGGTTTACTATGCTAGGATTGAAGCAATCTATGTGCTTGGTTAGCTTGAGGTTTTTCCATTTGATCGATTTTCACGTAGTTAATGAGTTGATGTAGGAATGGATATAATGGTGTTAATGCAGTAGAATTGAAATTTTGGATTATGAAGCCCCTTGAAATTAGGTTGTGTGATAGTTCCATTAATAGTGTAGTTCAAACCTGTTAGATGAATTGAATGAACCATAAGCCAATGAGGAATGGAGAATGTAAATGGAGTTGGACGTTCATTTGATGTGAATAATCAAGTAGTTGGCATGATGCAACTCTGATCGTTGCTTACGTTATTTACTAATCAAGGAATCATTCATTTAGGATATATTATGTTTAATCTTCAGGTTTTTTAACTACTACAAGAGCAGCTCTGGTACCGGCCCCATCCTGGTGTTTACAATAAGCTAATTGTCATGCTAGGAAAATGTAAACAACCAGAAAAAGTTGAGGAGCTTTTTCAAGCTATGATTGATAAAGGCTGTGGTGTCAGCCATGAACCTTATACTGCTCTTATATCTGCCTATGGTAGGAGCAGTCTCTTTGACAAAGCATTTTCCCTCCTTGAGTAGATGAAGAATACTCCTGATTGCCAGCCTGATGTCCATTCTTATTCTATCCTCATAAAATCTTGCCTGCAGGTTTTTGCATATGACAAAGTGCAGGCTCTACTTTCAGATATGGAAATTTAGCACATTAGACCCAACATCATCACATACAATACCCTGATAGATGCTTACGGAAATCTAAAAAGTATTGCCCATTTATCCTTCCTATCCAAAATTTTGAATGCTATTTTAGTTGATGTGAATAATCTGCTGTAAGGTTTTACATCTGTGCTCAAACATTTCTTTTCCTATTCATAAACTTTATAGTTGTGCATTGTCATTGCGAGTACCAAAACAGGTTTGGATAGAATTTTGGACATAAGTTTTAGGAGATCTTATGCCTAGTTTAATATTGATAAACATATGGGAGACATACACTCAACAATTTCCATTGGTTTCCAGCTTTTTATGCTCCTACATAGATGTCTTCCACTCTTATCATAATCATTTCTTTTCCGATCAATGACATAACATAATAGATTTTCAGTTATTTTCCTTATAATCAATCTCTCTCTCTCTTCTTGGATTGTACTGTTATAAGTTTCCCTTATTTTCCTCTCATCCAAGAAGAAAATCGTTTCTCTTGCATTCTTTTCATTCAGGTCAATTAGTGTAATTCAGTTTGAAGGAATTACCCATTCTTAATGTCTTTCTCTTTCCTAAAAGATTTGCAGAGATGGAGTCAACACTTGTGGCAACGCTTAGCCAATCTGCTTTTTATACAAATTTAAAGCACCAAGCTTGGATTGTGTGATTTGATGTTGTTGGTATCAGTGTTAGTCTTTGTGTTGTATAACATTTTGGCTCAGGTATAAATGACTGACTATCTTCTCTGATTTAATTTCTCATTTTTTTGTTATTTAGTTTATGCTTTTGGTGTTAATTTGTTTCTATGAATTGGTATTGCATGAATGACAATTCTTATTCGTCGTTTGCTGCTGGGATGGATCGATTGAGGGCGTGAAAGATTATGAAGACTATAGGAGGTCTCTTTGTGGTGAAATCACTCACAAGACTCTGCTTGTTGATGCTGTTGGCACCGTTATTTTTCCTTCTCAGCCTTTGGTTCAGGTTCGTTCCAGTTCCTTTTCCTCTCTTTCTTACACAAGTACAATCAATATTCTTATGCATGTATTAAACTTTTTGGTCAATTCTGGCTTTGACATGCAGAGGAATTGAATTTTTGGGTCATGTATTCCTGCTTCGTTTTCCAGTTGTCTTCTGAGCTTTGTTTATAATACATGCTAACAAGCAACATACTTGTTCTATGGCCTGTAAACATTATACTAATGATATTATGCATAAATTGAATGATTTTGAACATTGTCTTTTATTTCTACCTTCTTGGTTTGTGAATTTTTGGATATCTAAGACTTGGTTGATTTTTTATTGCTGTTGGGTTGTTGAGGAAGTAGAAAAGTTTATCAATAAGTGAACGTACCTAACTTAGTTGTGTCAATTTAGCACTACAAGAATATCAACATATGCCCATTATTTTTGGACTGCTTTTGATTTTTCTATATCCTTAATTAGTTTTCTCAGCTAAATTAACTTAGGGTTTGAAACGATTCAGTCTATTTGTTCAATTGTTTCAGGCGATTTGCTTTGTTTGTACCTGGCTGATCTCATAGAATGCATACACAAGGATAATTTACTTTGTGGTTAAAGAATTGGATTGGTGGGCTGGCGTCAAAGAGTATTGCGGTGTTATTGGATTTGTTGTGCTAGTTTCTAAGTCTACTGGTATGAACCAATGGTTACAGTTATTGCTGACTCTTTGAAGAATAAAGTATGAACAGTAGCTAGTCCATAATATTAGGATGCAGACCAAAGAATGAAGACTTTGCTTGGGGTCTAAAGTTTTTCGTATATTTTATGATATGCATTCCTCATGGAGTGCTATTGATGTACTGTTAACAGTTATTGATGTACTGTTAACAGTTGGTCTCAGTGGCAAGGACTTGACATGATGCATTAGATGTGTTTAATTGAAGAAGCTGATGAATTTTCGTGCAGGTACCGTCCTTTTCTTCTACTAGCATAAGGAATAAATATCTTTCATTTGAATTGGTTGTTTTCCAGCATTGGGATTAGTATTGAGCATTTCACTGCTCGTCTTAAAGGTCTGGTGTTTTTCTTTGCATATTTGGTTTTCTAACAATGATTTAATCATGGTGCAGGCCAATTATGAGTGAGACATTTGAGGTTATGTTGAAGATAATGTTGTTCAGAGCATTGCAAACTTCTTCATGATCTGTTGGTCCAGGATTGCAAACTTCTGTCATGATCTGCAGGTCTTGGACCAGGTCCTGGGGACCTAGCAAGAGCTTCAGGATCATCAGAAGTATATAGAGCATTATATTTGTGCAAATGCTAGCTCTTTTAGATACATGAATGTATATATAGACGATTGACAACTTTTGGATACATGAATGTATATATAGATTGACAAATGCTAGCTCTTTTGATACACTAGACACTTGAATTAGAATACTTCATTACGTAATATATATTGAGCATTATATTTATGCAAATCTTCTAGGTAGAATATTGATAATGAATGAGCGTAGGATGAATACACATTTATCGTCAATCACACAATAAACCACTGAAAATTACTCAACAGTCCCTATAAAAATTTGTTGTCTCATTAGAACTCACACCACAGAAATAATATCTATCAGTTGTCAAATGTTAAATCACACAACGGTCTCTATAAAATTTTGTTGTCTCATTAGTACTCACAACAGAAAGAATAGATATCAGTTGTCCAATGTTAAATCACATAATGGTATAGAAACAATATGTTGTATAACTTGTGAAGAATTCAACATTAAGCCACACACATATAACAGTTATTTTATGATATATGTTGTGTGAAGGAACAACCAACAACAGTTGCCATATTTTTCTGTTGTATGATAAGTTAACCAACAACAGTAGGGTATTACTTCCATTGTTCGAGTGTCATTTTTCTGTTGTGTGAGAAATTAATAAACAACAGCGTGTACTTATTTATGTTGTATGACCACCATCGAAACAACAATTGAATGCGCTGCATCCAACTTTTAGCATTGGCATGCACAGAATCGGTGCAACGGTTTTAACTTATGCATTGTGTCTATGGTATACACACAACGATGTTTCACCGTTGTTGGAGTGTGCTCATCACACAACACCGAGATAGACGACAAACATGGTCTAAATCACACAACAGATTTCCACCGTTATCTGATGCACTTTTTGTAGTAGTGCATTGTAACTCAGAGGTAGTGTCAGCCATGCTTCGATATTCGGCTTGTGTAGAAGAGCGAGATATAGTCGTTTGTTTCTTGCTTGGGAGTCATTGAGTAAGATGAAAAACCCAATAGTGGACTTTCGATCATTAGGATCTCCTGCCTAATCTGCATCACAATAGGCCTGCAGAGAAACCTGAGGAATAGAAGAATTAATTGAACAGCCCCTCCTAAAGGTGATACCAAAGTCAACAGTACCCTTAACATATTTTAGAATGCGTTTAGCAGCTGTAAGATGAAGATCAGTAGGACAATGAAGGAATTGACACACTGAGTTGACACTATAGGCTATGTCAGGTCTAGTGAAGGTAAGGTACTGAAGGCAGCAAACAAGACTTCTAAAAAGAGCAACGTCACCTAAAGTTAATGGAGTGCCATGATCCTTGAACAACTTAGTACCTGATTGGCAAGGAGTCAAATGAGAGTGGCAATCCTCCAAACCAGCCTTGTGAATAAGATCTTTGGCATATTTGTGTTGAGAAACGAAGAGGCCAGAGGGCAAGTATTGAATTTCCAAGCCCAGAAAGAAATGAAGATCACCCAAGTCTTTCATTTCAAACTCATGTTGTAGAGCAGTCTTAACTTCAGAGATCAAGGCTTCACTATTTTGAGTGAGAATGATATCATCAACATATAATAACAAATAAGCTATAGAGGAGCCCGAGACTAGGACAAAGAGAGATGGATCAGCATGAGAAGGACAAAAACCAAGAGAAGGAAATAAAGGCAGTAAATCTTTCGATCATTCCAGGCATGTGGAGCTTGTTTAAGTCCATACAAGGATTTGTGAAGCTCACAGACTTGAGTAGGGCAAGTAGGATCAACAAAGCCAGTAGGTTGTGCCATATATACCTTCTCATTCAACAAGACCATGCAAAAAGGCATTTTTGACGTCAAGTTGGTGAAGTTTCCAGCCATAAGCAGCAGATAACCCAAGAATAGGCCGAACTGTTATATGCCTAACAACAGGAGAAAAGGTTTCATCATAGTCGATGCCATACTCTTGGCTAAACTCTCAGGCAACCAAGAGAGCTTTATGCCTAGCCACTGAGCCATCTGCATTTCGTTTGAGTTTAAAGATCCATTTGCACAACACTAAGTTTTTATCAGGTGGAAGTGGCACAAGTGTCCAAGTACATTGTTTGATCAAGGCATCATACTCCTCTTGCATAGCAAACTTCCATGGAGGGATTTTGAGAGCTGTTTTATAAGAGTATGGCTCAATAGCAGCAGGATCACAAGATGATGAGTGAACAGTCAAGAATGCCTTTTTCTTAAAGATACCACGCTTTGCTCAAGTAAGCATACTGTGATCATTAGATGGAACATGAGCAAGACCTTTAACATGATGAAGGATATTGCATTCTGAGACTTGACTAGATTGTCTAGTTGGAGAACATTCAAGAACCACAAATATGCAAGGTTGGATCAATGAGAGATAATAGGGGACCGAGATGCAGCATTCTTCAATAAGAGAGTAGCATCAGATATAGCAGTAGTAGTAGGAACATTGGTATGATAAATATTAGTGTTAAGGGAGGAATCACTAGAGATAGGACGTGACTGACCTGTTGAAGAATATGTAATAGTTGTTGTGGTGTGTAGGATAGATGTTGAAGGAAGATTCTACGTGTGGGATTGAGTATGATGTAGACAAGGTTGAGGTGCTACTGGAGCAGACTGTAGCATAGTAGGCTTGTACTATGAATAAGGAAAGCTTGATTCATTAAAGAAAACGTGCCTCAATACGATGTATTTACCTGTCTTCAGATTATAGCAAATATGCCCTTTATATCCGGCACAAAGCCAATGAAAATACACTTGCTAGTCTTTGGTTGAAGTTTATCAGTTTTATACGGTGTCATAAGAGGGTAACAAGAGCATCCAAAAACTTGTAGTATCTCAACTGATGGAACTTGATGATATAGCTTCTCAAGCGGTGAACATTTGCAAGGTTGAGGTTAGCATCCTGTTAATAAGATATGTGGTAAATGCACAGGCATGATACCAAAAAGAAGATTGAAGGGAGGTAGCTTGCAATAACGTAACAGCAGTTTCCCGGATATGTCTATTCTTTCGTTCAGAGGTTCCATTCTGCTCTGGGTGTAGGGACAAGAATTTTGATGACAAATGCCATTTGCAGTCAAGAAAGACTAAAAGTCTTTGCCAATGTACTCCCCTCCCCCATCACTGCGCAAAGTCTTAATTGAGGTAAAGAATTGATTTTTGACAAAAGCATATAGGGTTTTGAATTATGAGAGAACCTCATATTTATTTTTCATGGGAAACATCCATGTATATCGAGTACAATCATCAATGAAAATTACAAAATATTTGAATCCATCAATAGAAAATTGAGGGGCTGGCCCCCAAACATCTGAATGAACAAGCTGAAAGGGTGTTTCACTCCTAGTAACAAAGGTGGGAAAAGGTAACTTGTGAAATTTTCCAATTAGGCAAGCTTCACAAACAGAAGGCTCAACCAAAGTCTCACTAGGGAGATTGCACTTATTTAGCATAGATTTGACTACTTCATTAGAAGGATGCCCAAACCTCTGATGCCACAGATTATTCTTGATATGTTTTCCAACAAATGCTGATTTTAAAGCAGACTTAACCAAACCAGTAGAGGTTGCAGATCCAAGCTTGAGTGGCAAATCAAAGGGAATGGGGTACAAGCCTTGTCTACTCAGTCCCTGGTACAAAGTTCTTCCCAACACCTTGTCCTGTATAACACACATAAACTCATCAAACCAAACTGAGCAATTATTCTATTTGCACAATTGATAAATGGATAAGAGATGAACAACAAGCTCAGGAATCAATAAAACATTATCAAGTTTAAGGAGGCCAAAAATAGCATTGCCAACGTGAGTGATATTTAACCGGTTACCATTACCAACTTGGACTGTGTCTGAGGCAGAATAAGGAGCAACATTGTTCAAAAGTTGGACTTCACTAGTCATATGATTAGTAGCTCCCAAATCTGCAAGCCAGAATTAAGGGGAGGATGTGGAAGCAAACATTGCAGCATTAAGGGAGATGGCTGTTGTTGATTTGGAAAGCCAATGATGTGATAACACCTATCTGCAGTGTGGTTCTTCCTCTTGCAATATTGGCATCCAACACCAACAACAGTTGCAGGAGATCCTTGATTAAGTTGTTGAAAATTTGAATATTGGATGAGTGTCCTGCATGTTCTTGCACCATGACCAACCCGTCCACAAAGTTGACAGGAAAGAGCATTACTAAAGGCCATGGAATTGTCAATAAAACCACCAGTGTTATACTCATTGTGAGAGACACTCATGCCACTACCTCTTCCACCATTGAAGCCAAAAGTTCTCCTAACATTGGTCCGGCCTCTCCCTCAGCCATCATAGAAACCAGCTGCTCCAAAGGATGGATCAAAGGGCGAGTAGGCAGGAAATGGTGAGAAGCCATAAGGGACTGCAGGTATGGTAACATAAGTGGCTTGAGATGAAACTAGTGTTAACGGACTAGACGGAGCTGGAGAAAGAGGACTGAAACCAGGAGGAATAGATGGTGAGGAACTCTGAGAAGAAGTGGGAGTAGAAATAGGTGTTGGAGGTGGTGGTGTGAGAGTGGAGCTTTGAGCAACCATAGCAGTAAATGGCACAGATTAAGTTTCAGTCTTGATATCAATTTCAGCAACCTTGAGTAGGATAGTTCGATTCATCCACCTTACGCAAAAATGATTCAAGGCGAAATAACCAAGTAGGATAGTTCGATTCATCCAAAAGAATACTAGGCAAGTAAACAGTAGTCTGAGTAACAGCCATGAGTAAAGCGAGCACATATCTAGGGTTTTTAGAGGAAGAATCACAACATATTGTTTGGCTCCAGTTTTGTTGCAACTGGTCAACAGTCTCTTTTCTACGCCGGCGTGCCAGCACCGTTCAGGTGCGATCGATGGGAGTGTCCCTTGACCTAACTTCTTTTGAGCGACTGTAGACGAGGAGAGCACCAACCTCGTCGTGGGGTTCTTCTGTGCCTCGTGGTGAGGACTTTATCTTGTGTTACCAAGTCGATACTCAACGTTGTAGGTTAAGCATAGCGAAATCACAGGGAAGTAGAAAGAGCTTGCCAAAGTGTGACTTTAGCTTAGCTAGTTTGCGAGGGCGTTACCCTTGCTTAGCTGGTTCTATAACCGTTGTGGTCGCGGTACTACAGTCGGCTCCCGAGGAGACTAGGACTGAAGCACATTGATAGAGGGTTTGGTGGCACTAACAGTCGGATTTTGAGAAGACTAGGACTGGAGTATGATCACCGGTAAGAGAAGGAGATGAGTTTCTCTTAGAGAGGGGTTGCTCCTTGGATAATCTTAGAGATTGTTGTTGAATTGTGTTGTGAATTATTACTTGTTGTAGCCTCTATATATAGGTTACCAAGCCATAGTGGTTGACCTTTAAACAAATCATGATGGGTTAGGTTTGAGCACTTAAACACTAATGGAAGGTTATGTTTAAGCACTTAAAACACTAATAGAATGTTAGGTTTAAGCACTTAAACACTAATGGAATGTAGTTATATCTCCACCAAGAACTCAAAATGGGCCTTCGACCTCTTCATATCAAATGATCCACAATGAGTGTAGATCATTGTGGCAAAGTTTCAGAGCTTTCTTTCATGTGGTTGGGCTGGAAATGCTGCTGCACTCCTTACAGGTCCAATTTTTCAGTTTTGCTTATGCAGAAAATTGGACTGATTGTTTGAAGGCTTTCCATTCATAAATAGCTCTGGAACTCTTCATAAGAAATGATTGGGATGTCTAGAATTATTCTGTAAAGTTTTAGCTCATTTAAATTTCATTTGGTTAATCTGCCGCCCCTCCTTCCTTGTTTAGCTCGATTTCTCCTAGCAGAAGTAGGAAAATGTGCTAAAGTTGACTTTTCATTTCCACGCTTCCATTATTTCTTTTTCTTGTAGCTCGCATAATCTTCTATAGTAGGCTTTATTTAGCCTCTAAATAATATATTTCGAACTTGTCAACAATATATAGCTTGAGCAACTGTCTTTGGCTCAATTTCTCCAAGACACGCCTTGTCAGGCCAAAAATAACATAGAGTAGAATCGAACATTGAAGAGATTAGGTGACAACAGTAAAAAGATGGGGCGCCTAATTCCAATACAATAGGGGTCTATCGGTGCAAGTCAGCTGAACACCATGAGCTCATTTTGGGTCCAAACATTGCCCCTCATACCTTAAAGTCAAAGGTCTCCGTCTTAACTGAAGAGGTCTTGAATCAGCACTGCTCTTATAATGTTGTTGCTCCAAAAGCCACTTTTATTGGCTTGATTGAATTTACTTGACTGATTTCGTATAGGCCTTTAAATAGGTCATAAAGCTTGAATGCCACAATCTGAATTGTCTTTGTCATGAACCAACGCTTTCTTTGCCAACTTTATTGCCCCCATGTATCTGATGTCTGGTATGCAGTGAATTGGCGAAACTTAGGCAGGTTATAGGAGATCAGAACTTTAGCGTGCCCCCCATGCGAAGGAGACTGCTTTTGATTGCGAATGAGGATCCTTTTCTCTCTTGGTGATAGCTTTGCCATGTGTATAGCAGCAAGTATCTACCTTGATCGCTGGCTCTCTGTTGATTTTCTCAAATGTAGGTGTTTGGAGCCGTTTTGCTGGCTAGATCAAGTTTGATCAAGGCCTACAGTACTTGGCGAAATAAGATGCTGAATAGCAAACTGTTTGCTGCCATTTAATCTTTCGCGAATCTTATGCTGAAGAGGATGATTGAATCATGGCTATCGTCATCATGACATGTGACCAAGTGAACCCACCATACTTGCTGCAACTTTAACATCTAAAACCGCATGGGCTTTAATCATGTTTAATTTAAAAAAAAAACATCATGCCACTACGCTGGCCTTGCAGTTGTAGGGAAAGGTGCAATGCCATCTCTTTACTGCCGTCTCAGATGCCATTTCTCAAGATGGAATAATGATTAATTAATTATCAACTAGAGCCACTCACTAGCCCAATTAATAAATTAATCTCCAAAAATATCTGAGCTATATATGAAGGTGTAATGGAGAAGTGTTCCTTGTGACCTAGAAATGGCATCCAAGAAACCATTCATTATCGATCAGGCAGATGAAATCACTGAGATAGCCTCATTCACCTGGCGGACTAACATGGGTGTTTGATGCAGAAGTCAGACCAGAGAGGAGAGAAGTCGACTGATGAGCTTTGGTGGAGGTGATAGTCAAGCGGGTTTGGGTCCCACACCTCGCTATCATTTGCTAGATGATGCTATGGCCTATTAGATGCCCAGTGATTTTAGCAGTTGGGACCAAGGAGGAAAGTGGGCTTCTGGCCTACCATCGCTCCCAAGGAAAATGTTTGGTATCAGGAGGTCCGAGCGAGAGATTTGGCCCGATAAGATGCGGTAGGTATCACCCAAACCATCGATCTATGCCTCTGTCTTCCCTATAATACTAACCTTGCACCGTTTGCCGCCGCTCTTTGCTTCTAGAACACCTATAGCAATGCATTCGATTTCTGGTTTAGGCAGATGAGCATAACTCCACTGGATGTTCTTACCATCACGGGGTTGCCCATTGATTTTGACCCCTATGTGCATGGTCAGTTTGATGGTATTCAATTTCCTTTGAGAATGGATATGGCTGGTCGGGGGCATCACAGCAAATCCTACCCTATCTGGCGTGACTATTACCTCACCCAATGTGACCATACAGGAGGTATCGCATTCCTGGAATTCTGGCTTTGCAAATTTATCTTTTGCACTTCTTCCAACAAACCTATTAGGCCCTGGAATTCTCTGGCCACTGCTTTCTACAATGGTATTTGCGTTGGCCTTGGGCAACCTGTATTGTGTGCGTTATATCGCTCCCTTTATAGAGCCGTAATGTGCCCTTTTGATACCGACATTAATGATCCATTCTGGATCCTTGCCTTTTGGTTGCAGATTTATTTCCCTCGCTTCCGTCACGGTGATATTTCAAAGAAACCTCCAGTCGATTCCCTTTTGGGGAACTGGCTTTGTCGTAACGTAAGGTATCGAGCTCCACCCTATTCTGAGTGTTTTATTTACTTATACTTGCTGGGAGAGATGCCGGACCCAAAAATAGTCCTTTCTAGGCGATTCCCTCCTACCCTTAATGATGGCTTTCTGCCTAGTGGACGCGATCATAGTGAAAGAGCCCTCTTGGCCTTTCGTCGTGCCATCTCCTGCTTGGATATTCGTCTTGCCACTGACCGCGTAAGTTAAGAGCTCTATTCCCCTAATCACTTTGCTCGCCAATTTGGGTTGGCCCAGTTGGTACCTTGGCCTCTGGTTGATTCTGCCAATTACTACACTTGTTAGCGGAGATTAGCCCCACCTAGGTCTGCCCCATTTCAGAGTCAGTTTACTTTGATAATGATTCCCCCTTGGGTCAAAGCGTTGTACCCCCTCAATGATGTCGGCGATGATGATTATGCTGATTGGTGGAAAGAAGTATCCGTGAATTGTTGGGACTTACCATATGACGAACTTTTCATCCTGATCTTTCGTGGCATGAGTAATCCTGGTCCGGAGGACCTGGAAATTCTTGAGTGCTTCTCCAACCCTGCAGCACAAACCCCGTGACCTGTTCCAAATCCTCGCTCATCACTTCCGGGGATACAGATCCGTGAGCCTGGGGCAATAGTAAGTTTTCATCTTTTTCATCACTTCTTTTCCTTGATTCGATTCTCCGCTCTTATTCTTCAGTGTATTTTATAGCGCACTATCCAGAGCAGGACAACCTCTATTCAGGCCGGGAAACAAAAAGCAGTAGTAGAGGAGACTCCTGGGGAAGAGCCTTTTGATGATGAAGATCCCGCTGAGGTAATTTGGTTAAGAACGATCACCAACTTGTATATTTGGTGCTTCCCCCCCTTTTTTTTAGTTGTGATTCTTTTCTTGTACAAGCCACTGCTGTCTTCGCTCGCAAACGCGATCGAGCACAATTCGTCGAAGAGAGTTTTAAAAATGATGAACCTCTGGGAATGGGATTGGTAAACTCTGGCACTGTCTTATCCTATTTAGATTTTAGAATATAGGCATGATCTTCACTATGTATCTTTTGACAGGTCCGTCAGAAGACCACTGATCCCTCTCGCCTGAACGAGGCTGAATCCTCAACAGCTGCAGAAGAGCCAACTTTCTCGCTAGTTCAAGCACCAACTACCCCTGTGGTGCCTTTTCCCTCTCCCACATCTATAGAGCATCCGTAAGGTCCTACCATTCTAATAACAATTTCCGATGACGACTCCCTAGAGCATGAAAGCGTGGAAAGCCATTTGGAGGCTTCTGCAGCTTATGAGGAACTAATGACGATAGAGATTCCTGTGGTACTAAAGGGGCAAGAGGTTAATAAGGCGGGGCCTCTCCCTCTAGGTGACCATGTACCAGATATTGTCTAGACAGCTCGAGAGGTAAGCCACTGTTGGCCAATGCTTTCCATTTCCCTTTCGATCCAAACCCGTTTTCTGACATTTCTGAACTAGATCAGGATTCTGTTTGTACCGCTGAGGTGGTCCTTGACGCTGAAGCTCTGGCCGGCAAGACATACATCCCAGGTTTGGAGGTTGAGGTGAGCAGTGGTGGTCTCTTGATTTCGGAAATAGATGAGGCGAGCGTTGAGGTCGAAGAAGCCCAGATCCAACATCTCTAACCTTGTTTGGCCCATGTGAACAATGAGCTCTGTGTTGAAGAAGCCCAACTGGACGCTCCATTGGCTGCCTCCGAAGAATTGACTCGCCAGTTGGCCCAAGATGAAGAACGGGCCTTGTTGATTGAAAACGGGGCCCTTGCTACAGGCCTCCAGGTTGAGGTGCTTTGTGTGAAGCTTGATTTTGCGGGCCGACCACTTTAGGCCTCTTATGACTTACAGTAGTGATTTCCTTAGGCCCAATTGTAGTATAATATATATATATATATATATATATATATGCATATATATTCTTCTTGTAATACTGACGACATCTTTATTTCTTAACTAATATCTATATTTTGGATCCACTTGCTGGCCCAACTCAAAACTCATGGTTTTATCTTCTTAATGAGTCTTATCTTAGCATTAACTAAATGTTGAAAACAGTTGTGAGAACATAATATTGAAAATGGAACAGTTACCTCCTCGAAAACCGTTCGGTTCCCCCACGCCCCAATAGGGTAACTTTAATCAATATTTACTGACACTTAGTTTGACTTTTCAACTGTCCATTCACGGGGTAGAGATGCTTTTGCGATATTTAAAGCAACTTAATCATGGCTTATTGACACTCAATTTGTCTCTTCTCTTCAACTGTCTATCCACGGGGTGGAGATGCTTTTACGATATTTAAAGCAACTTAATCAAGGCTTATTGACACTTAATTTGTCTCTTCTCTTCGACTATCCATCCAAGGGTGGAGATTTGTATGCGCTGCTCCTATAAATAGGTGCATTCTGGGGATGAGTACGCTCACACCAAACCTTCCTCTGATTTTCAGATCCTCAATAATGGCTTTTCAATCTTTGCTTCTCTTTCTCCGTCTTCACAAAATTTCGCCTCATAAAACCATTCTCAACCACTAAACTTTAGTCCTTATGGCGAAATTTCAAGCCTGGACTAGGCCTGATGGCTTAATCTCAGGCAACCCCTTGTTTCGGTCCTCTGAAAGTCTGGATGGAATGTGCCAGGTTTCAAATTGGTTTAGAAACACGATGGGGCTTCTAGCGTGGGATCTCCGGTCATACGAGATCATCTTTGTTAGAATCCCACACTAGGAGCGAAACAGGGAAGGGAGGAAGGCCACTCTGAGGCCAACGACCATTCCTCGAACCCCTTCCTTCTGGAGTTGGACCACACCGAGTCCTCCAGATGAAAAGGGGTTTGGTAGTCGCCCTCTACTCATGCTCTTTCTTCCAAACATTGACAGAATCTTGGAGGGAGAGCATGGATTTGCAGAAGTAATGGGTATGAGCCAGCCAAGCAAGTTTCCTCACTTCACGCTAAGAGAACGGTGGCTACCAAAGGTGAAGAGGGCGCAAAGTCTCAAGCCTATATTCAGTTCCTCTGGACTCTGCCCCTTTTGGAGATAATGGCGAGGCTCAAGCCGACGTTGGGTTCCATAGCTACTTCCAATTGAAGGGGCATGGGTGCTCCGTTCCTCTTCTTTTTCCTTCCCTAAAGTCTGCCCTTCCTTGGGATAATGGCGTGGCTCAAACCGATGCTTGCTTCCTTAACTGCTTCCATTTGAAAAAAGATTCAGAAGATATCTTAAGATTCTTGTTTGTATTTTAGCCACGTTTGGCCTTATAATGAATGTACTGCCTTTGGTCGCAAAGCCACTTTATGAATACAATAATATTTTCTTATCCTGATATTCAAATATCTGTGAGGAGCTAATAATTGTATCTTACAAGGCCCCAAATATAGGCCCCCATAGTTGTATATTCAAGAGCTTTGAAAATAATATAAACTTTAAAATATGCTGAGTGTCAAAAAGATCATTGCGGAGAAGGTTTTTGAGAAAATCCACACCTCGATCCTATTTTCCCGCGAAGGTGTTTTCTCTACGATAGACGAGACCTTGGTCAAAAAATTTCAGGGCCGCTGACTCGTCCTTGGCCTTAGTGTAGTGTTGCCCCTAGTGTTGCTAGGCGCAGCGAAGAAACGATGATGGACCTCAAAAAACAGGCCTTCATGAATAGGCTTCGCTAGTGTATGAACACTAGAATTGTCCCCTTGTCTTATGTGACGGAATTGTATATGACTCCTCCGAGTCCCAGACACTGGGAAAGTATTTCTTCAAGTATCGGCCATTGATAGGGTTGTGATGGACATCCCCATCTAAGTCTTTGAGATGAAATGCTCCTTTCTCCAAAATCTTATAAATGATGTATGGGCCTTCCCATCTGGAAGTCCATTTGCCACGACCATATAACTTTTCACCAAGTGGGAGAACTGCTTTCCAAACTAACTCTCCTTCATTAAAACTCTTTCCCCACGTCCATTTGTCATAGGCACGAGCTACTCGCTGCTTCTCCATGACCAAACTATCTAAAGCCTCCAAGCGCTTTTCGCCGAGGTCTTCATGTTCCTGCCACATAGCCTGAACGTAGTCTTCTCTAATGAGATGATGCTGCTCTTGAACTCATAATGATTGGACGTTGACTTCCAAAGGCATGACTGCATCATGGCCAAACATCAAAGCATAAGGTGTTGTAGCGGTGGGATTCTGCTTCGATGTGTGGTAGGCCCAAAGAGTCTCATAAAGGGTTTCGTGCCATTGTCGCGGATTAGCTTCTAGCATTTTCTTCAGCAAAGTGATGATGATTTTGTCGCTTGACCGTTAGACTGTGCATAGTAAGGACTGGAATGAACGAACTGTATTCCCCATTCCTTTGCCAATTTATTATCTTCATCATCCGTGAAAGCTGCCCCCGGTCTGAAACGAAAACTTCTGGAATACCAAATCTGCATATGATGTTCCTGAATAGGAATTGTCTCAGCGTACCACCATATGCTTCCTTCAAAGGTTCTGCTTCGACCCATTTTGTAAAGAAATCGGTAGCGACGATGATAAACTTGTGCTGAAGCGATGAATGCGGGTGAATCATACCAATTAATTCCAGCGCCCATCCTCTTGCGAGCCAAGGTTTTATAATAGGCTGCATGGGGACATTGGGGATATGCTGGACCGGCCCATGAGCTTGGCAATCCAAGCAACCCTTCGCGAATGTGATGCAATCTTTCAAAATACTTGGCCAGAAATATCTATATCTCCTGAGCAACCAACCCATTTTTGGACCTGCCTGGTGAGCCCCGCATATACCAGCATGTATTTCCCTCATGAGCTGTTTTGCTTCACCGCCGTATACACATTTGAAATCTATGCCATCTTCCCCTCGCCTACGAAGTTCATCGTTCCTGAGGAAATAATTGAGAGCAAGGTAGCGGATCCTCTTGTCAGTGGGCTGATCATGATTTTTGAGATAGTTGATCAAGGGGACCCGCCAATCCCAATCAATGGAATCTAAGGTTGCTACCGCGGCGTCCTCTGGTGGATCTTTTCTTGCCATCCAGGAAGGGAGTGTTCGGCGTTTCACTTTTAGAATTCGTTCGCGAATGCCATACTTCAAAGTTATCCCCGTTGCCAACTGAGCCAACTCGTTTGCAGCGAAATTTTGTTCGCGCGGAATATGCTCAAGGTCCACGTCATCAAATTGGTCCAACAACTCCAGAGCTCTATCCCAGTATGGGGCTAGCAAGAAACTAGAGCGTTTAAACTTTTCGCGCAGCTGATTGATTACCAAAAGCGAATCTCCAAGTACTTGTACCGCCGTGACTCCCATTTCTAAGAGCACTTCTAGGCCAATGATTAAGGCCTCATATTCCACTTGGTTATTGGTGCATTGATACTCTAACTGAAAAGAGTATGAAAAATGATCTCCGGACGAGTTTTCCAGCGCAACACCTGCTCCGGCCAGGGTATCTGTTCTTGAACCATCGAAGTACAATACCCAAGGTTGCAGCATAACAGCTGCCAATGAATTCTCGTAGATCTCCCGGCTGGATGTTCCATACAAGTCTTCCAAAGAATTCGCGGCGACTTCAAGTTCCCGAATTTCGCTAGTATCCAGCATTGGATGATGCGCTAGAAAGTCTGCGATGGCTTGGCCCTTCACAGCCTTTTAGGGAACATACTGCAAAGAGAACTCTGAAAGAGCCAAAACCCATTTGCCAATCCGGCCCCTAAGAGTGGGCCGCGACAACATGTATTTGACCAGGTCGGTCTGGGCAATTATGCATGTAGTGAACGACAACATGTAGTGGCGAAGTTTACATGCAGAGAAATACAACGTTAGGCAAAGCTTTTCCATTGGTGTACCTGGTTTCACAATCCGTTAACGTTCTACTTAAGTAGAAAATGGCATGTTCCACTCCCACTTCATCGTTCAGTGCTAATAAGCTACCAATTGAAGCCTTTGCCGCTGAAATGTAGAGCTTAAGTAGGTAACCGTGCTTTGGAGGAACAAGAACCAGTGGATTTTCTAGATATGCCTTTATGCTGTTAAAGGCCTCTTGATGTTTTGTCTCCCACACAAATTTTGTCTGCTCTTGTAGCTTCAAGAGGGAGGAGAAAGGTTGAACCTTGCCGGTGAAGTTGGAGATAAACCGCAGCAAGAAATTGATTTTTCCTAACAGCCTTTGCAGCTCCTTCTTCCTTCTCGGGGGTGAAGCATTGATCACTGATTTAGCTTTATCCTCCGATACTTCGATGCCCCTCTGATGTACAATAAATCCTAGGAAGTCGCCTGCTTGGACTCCGAATACACATTTCGCGGTGTAATAACCCGAAACTTAGTATCACTGTAGAACACTCTAAAATACCTTAGTTTTTATTTCTTGTGTACACTTGATATTTGTTATTGAGCTCAAAACTTTCATCTATATTATTTGTATGATACATGTCATTTTAGTACTAGTTATTGCTAACACATATTTGAACCTTAAGAAAGCATATCAATCTTCGTATTAGTTTGAGTAGATGTGTATCTATATGTATATCTATATGTATATGTATACATAATTCAAATGCTATTACATCTAGAAGGGGTTAATCTAATTTTTCTTTCTAACAACCATAACATTATAGGAAATTTCCAAGGAAATTTCCTTGCAAATGCTTTTAGCCTAACTATGTAGACTTTCACCTCACTTTTGTCTTAGAAGTCAAGTAAGACTTGATTTTTAATGCATTTTTCTAGCCTATATAAACATATGATCTGATCATATTTCCTACAAGCTTGAAGATCAAGTGCAAAATTGATCAAAAACTCCCTTAGTTGAAGAGAAAACTCAACTAGAAGTTCCTCACACAAATCCTTCACCCTTTTTCTCTTAAGAAACTTCCTTTTGTTTTTCTCAAAGAAGTCCAAGCTTGGATCCAAGACCAAAATATTCACTCCATCTATGAGTTTCTTAAGTAAGTACATGATTACATTCCTATATTCTTTTGCCTTTAAGATTTATCAAAGTGCATAACCGAAGATAAAATGGAAAAGAATCTGTTTTGCTGCAGCCATATATTTTCGTGTTTAATAAAAGTTAATCTTGACAAAATCAATTAGATTTTCAGTTTCTTCATGAAAAATCCTTCACTTTAGGCTTTTGAATCACTACAAAAGGTTAAAGAATGAAGAAGTTATGGCCAATCGAAGTTTTCATTTAGTAAACTCGCTGAAAATCTCATACAGTAATCACAATTTCAAAAATTCATATCTATCTCATTTCTTATCCATTTTCTATAATCTTTATTAATTTGAAGCTTAGGACCTCTACTTTTATTCTGGAAAGTTTGAGAATTAATGGTGAAATATGCAGTACGTAAAGACTTAGACATCAAAGGTTAATAATAAGAAAACCAGTTTCTGCGCTGTTCTGGTATTTTACAGTTTCTAGACTATATCACTCTGATCTGAACCACATGAAAAATCCTATGACATGGTGTCCTCATTGACTATTTTCGGACACAAATTGAACAAGTTATGACAATGGAAAGTTGATGGTTCTTCATTTTGATTGACAAATAAACACTTCGGACTAAGATTTCTAATACTATGAACAGAGGACTACTAACTCTTGACTACTAACTAATATTCTTTTACTACTTCTAATTTATAGTACTTTTATTTTATTGCACATTTACTTTCAAGTTTATATATATATATACACACACACACATATGTATGTAACTATGTATATATTAAATTGTCCACACTATTTCAGTTATATTTACTTATGTAAGCTTGTTTATATGCTTTGTTGCTATTTATGTCGTTGTTTTATTCACTACTTAAAGCTTACTATATTATTGACGTGATTATATTTGGAAAAGTAAAGCTGGCTAATTAGTACTATCTCGTGCTTAAGTGAATTACTGGTAAAAGTGTTTTGTGATATGAGAAGTTAGCCTGGGCTCTAGTCCCTACATATAGTGCACTATTATACTCATAGGAAGGAAGTGCCGACCTTGAGTATACATACTTTGGTAGTGTCCTCAGTATGCTGCGGCTTACCCATGCTTTGGTATTATGGACCCTAGCATGTGGATTTCCGTGTTTTGGTATTATGGACCCTAGCACGTGGATTTATGAATTGTTACCAGTTAATCTAAAATATTCACTGCTGTTTACCCGTGTTTTGGTATTATGGACCCTAGCACGTGGATTTATGAATTGTTACCAGTTAATCTGAAATATTCACTGAGAAAAGAAATATCTATATATTATTTTGATCAAATATCTTTTTACGATATATTATTAAGGGTTAAATACTGTTTACTCCTTGTACTTTTGCTCGAAAAACACTTCAGTCATTGAACTTCTAATTTCACACGTTTAGTCCTTGTACTTCAAAATTTCAGACCAATAGGTCATTGCCGTCTAAAAGTCACAGTGAAATGTCTATTATGCCATCAGTTCTTTTTTTTAATTAATTACTTATTTTATTTTTTTTGGAAAAGGATTTTTTTGCCCTTTCTTTCTTTCTGTTTTTTTATTTATTTTTTTCTGTTTTTCTTTCTTTCTTTCTTTCTTTCTGTTTGAAAAAAAAAATTAATGAAATAAAGAAAAAAGAATTAAAAAAAAAGAGAAAGGAATAAATTTATTATTAAAAAAAAACTGAGGGTATAATAGATATTTCACAGCGACTTTTAGATGGCAATGACCTATTGGTATGAAATTTTGAAGTACAAGGACTAAACGTGTGAAATTAGAAGGACAGAGACTGAAATGTTTTATGGTCAAAAGCTCAAAGACTAAACAGTATTTAGCCCTATTATTAATATGTTATGGTGTTAAGTGAAAAGATAATCAAGTATGCATTGTTTTGAGGTTATTTGCACCTATTAATGCTGCAGTATTTGTTGATTTGATAAAGAGATGTGACTATGTGATTTATTATCAGTTTTATAAACGTTTATATATGTGTCTGTTGTGTATATACAAATACATACTTAAGATTTGATGTGAACATATAAATGGTTCTCTATACATTTTTACTTGGTTGTTCATATTTGATTTCTTATTAGACAAATTAATATAAGAATGTAGGTTGTGTACTTACTGAGTCTGTGTTGCTCATGATGCTACACCTTCTTGTTTTCCGGTATTGAATAAACGCTTGGGGAAACGGGATGAATTTATTAGATAAAAGAATGTTTTTCTACTACTCTCTCTAGTGAATATGTGTAATGTTCGAGTTTTCTTGCTTAACTTTGATTTTGTAAATATAGTAATGATTTCGTTTTCTAATAAAAGTATTATTCAGACATGTATATAATTTCTTTTACTTCCTATTGATTTATTCAAGAAGAAAATTTATTTGTTTCGACTCGCGTCACAAATTCATGAGCCATATTTCAGTACAATATTGGCCTTGGATTTGGGGGCGTGACACGCGGGGTTCATCTTCAGCTTGTGTATTCGCATGCGCTCGAAAACCTTTCGCAGATCCACGATGTGGTTTCCCCGCTGCCTAGATTTGACGACCACGTCATCAATGTAAACCTCTAAAATCTTTTCCAGGATATCATGGAAGATTAGGTTCATTGCTCGCTGGTATGTGGCCCCCGCATTTTTCAAACCGAAAGGCATGACTACGTATTCAAAAATTCCCGTGAAGCCTGGGCATCTGAACCTAGTTTTGTGTCTATCCTCTTCTGCCACTGGAATCTGATGATAACCGGCGGTTCCCTCCATGAAGGATAGGCGTTCATGACCAGCTACTGCATCTACCAACATATTCGCAACCGGCATGGGGTAAACATCTTTGGGAGTGGCATTATTGAGGTCACGGTAATCGACGCACACCTTTATTTTGCCATTCTTCTTTCGAACTGGGACAACATTAGATAGCTACTGATTGTACTTGGCGACCCTGATGATTCCTGACTTATGCATCTTTTCGACTTCTTCCTTAACCAAAACCTGAGTTTCCGAATTCATCCGCCTAGATTCCTGTCTCACCGGAATTTGATCTGGGATATTCGGCAGTTTATGGCAGACCAAGTCAAGAGATAAACCTGGCATATCTTCATATCTCTCCACGAAACAGTCTTTATACTCCTGCAGTAAGTCGATGAGCCCCTTCTTTTCTTCGGGCTCTAAGTTTGCACTGATTGCCACTTCCATTGGCTCGGTTTCAGTCCCCAAGTTCACCTTCTCTGTAGGATCCCTAACCTTTGGAGGAGTATCGTCTAACAGGGCCAGTCGAATGGGCTCTTCTTCATCCTCATGATCGGAGAGAGCCTCATCAACATATTCTAATGTTGCCACTTGTTCGTAGGCCTCTTTTTCGATTATATATGAAGGTAATCTATCATATAAAGAACGAAAGTCCTGTACCTCTTCCTTTGAGAGGTCTTGATCCATCAATTAGGACCTGGAGTTGGCACAGCATGTTTAGGCCTTTTGCGACTACGAGCCCCCATTATGCCAGTTCGGAGGCCGTCACCCCTGTGGGGCGGCCCTTGTTGTCAATTCCGTGGACCTGTAGCGGAGAGATAGGTTCTAAATAGTACCTTACGTCTACGTAGACTGCGGAGATTGAGAAAGTTCGCGGATCTGCTTTGACTATTACCGCCTTATCTGCGACTCTGTCCCATATGATCAGCTCCTGATGAAGGTTGGATGGGACACAATAACTCTTGTGGATCCAGTCGCGGCCCAGAATTACGCTATATGCCGCATGACAGTCTGTGACGAAGAAGGCGTAAACCCCTTCTGCTGGACCCACCTTGACTTATAGGAAGATCAAACCTAATGTTTTGGTCACAGTCCCTGCGAAGTTCTTCAGTGTCAGGGACGTAGATTGGATCTTCTCTTTCTTGATTCCTAGTAGTTACATGGTTCTGGTGGACAAGACGTTGATTGCGGCACCCGTGTCTACCATGATTTTTCCAACCTTGGTGCCGTTCATATCGGCGGTGATATATAATGGCCTCATGTGTTGTGCCATTGCTGGTATCGGCTTGCTGAAACCCATGTCCTGATCTCTCGCGTCGGTGTCTGCAACCTCTGCTACTTCAGCCTCCTTCAACGTAGGTTTCTTCGTGAGGGATGATGTCTTTGAGGTGATTTCGAGTGACAGTTTGTCAGATGATTCGCCTTCCCCCTCTTGACATTCCTGAGCTGCCACCGGCAAGGCATATCTTGATGGTAGGACATATACCATGTTAAGAGCAACGTCCGACATGTTCGCCTATTCTGATTCTGCCGTTGGGGAGCTCAGGACATCTTCCTTTGTGAACTTGTTGCGACGTAAGCGGCCAGCGATCCTTCTTCTTGGACCATAACCTCTTCCTACTGATCCGCTGCGAAAGGATAGCCCCTCTTCGGTGGCCCTTGCTTCGCTGATAAAGCCTCTTCGGATTTCGCAACCACTATGCTTTGAACTTTCTTAGGCCTCCACTACACAGTCGTGGACCGATTGTCTTTACCCCCCAGCCTATCAAAGATTGAATGCTCGCTCTCTCTTTCTTCGAGCGATATTCTCTGCCAAATGCTAGGTTTGCAGGTTGGCGGTGATTCTTGCTTTACGGGAGCTAGGGACTTCTCCTTACTGTCCTTTCGGCGAGCGTTGGTTTTTGAAGCATGTTGCGACATCTTAGGACGCCGCTGGAGAACCCGCGGGCCATGAACCTTTTGGAGGTCAGTGCCTCCACCTGTCTCTGGTATTCTTATGGAGATCTCACCAACTGCGATGGTTTAATCAACCCCTGATCCAGCGCTTCCAAGGTTCGCTTTGCTTCTCCAAACCTCCGCTGGAGTTTTCTCTTCCTTGAAGAGCTCATTTCCACTGTCTTGCCATTCTTTTGGGTATACCATCTCCCTTCCTTGATAGTGGACTTCGGTGCCGGAGGAATATACAGTCTGGTCATAACGTTTGACCGCTCATTTGCTGTTTCTTCTTCCCTCGCAACCTTCAATTTCTTGAACAAATTAGAGTCTCTTGGAGAAAAAGTTCCTGACCCAGCGTGCATTCTCGGACTACCTAGTTGGAAGCTTCTAGAATGTGCTGATAACTTTATTGGTGGTAAAGTACCAAAGCGAACGGTATGTTCCTCCTCTTTGTGCAACGCCTGGATATCACATTCCTCCTTGCACTTTGAACATAGCACGACTGGTGAAGTCGGCTTTGATCTCCGCTTCACGAACCGCTCCATCACCTTTTCTAAGCCCCCAATGGTATGATCTGGGCTCAGTCTCTATTGATCCTTCGTGTCCCAAACTATGTCAACCATGTTGACTCCAGTGTCTAGGAAAGGATCCAAATCTACCAACACCGCCGCTGTTGTTGGCGCTTCAACCAGTAAGCTACCATTATTCAACCATATCTGAGTCTGATCCTTCAACCTGACACAGTCGGCTGTGTTGTGATTCCACAAATTGTGGAGCTTACAATACTTCTTCCCTCTTAACTGCTCGGGTTTGGGGAATGTTCTGAAGTTGATCTTCACCATCTTCGCAGCTATCATCTCATCTAAGATCTCATGAGCTTTATTAGCATCATAGGTGTAACTTGTGAATTCAGGTTTGGTGAAGACCACCGACTTGAGTTTCATTGGCTCTTTACACAGCTTCAGCTGCTTTAGCGTTGACGCCTTCTTCCCGGTAAGCTCAAGCGCTGCTACCTCGTGCTCTTCGGACTCTTCAGCCTCTGTCAGGCTGGATTCCTCACTCTTATAGTAAGGATCAAAGGAACCTGAGTACTGGTTCACTGCTGCCACAGTCCTCCGTTTCCCCGGAATGTATGTTCCTTTGGAGGAGTTCTTCACAACGTCCATTTCTCTAAGCAAATGCTCAAAGCTTCCTACTTCTGTGATCAGTTCCCCCATAGAGTTGAACATGCTTCCATGTTGCTTCTTACGTTGACAAGGCTCTAAGCCTTTGATTGCCAACTTCACTAGCTCTTTCTTCGGAATAATCACGTTCAGCTTCCCTTTTTGGATTTGGAAACGTTGAAGGTATGCAACAGCGGATTCAGTTGGCTGCTGAGCCATCTAAGTAAGTGAAGCCAAATCTACCTCCTGCTCGATAGTCCCGAAGGTTTCCTTGAATAGCTTTTCCATCGCGGGCCAACTCGCGACAAATCCTGGTTGCAACTTAGTAAACCAGGTGAAGGCAGACCCTAACAAAGAAGTGGCGAAGATATTACACTTCAGATTGTCATCATTCTGGTACTGGCCACACTGTACTCGAAACCTGACCAAATGTGCCGCTGCATTTTCGACCTCCTATCCTGAGAAAGTAGAGAACGATATGCTCTTGTATCCTCTAGGATAAGGTGCCCTCGTAATATGCGGTGGGAAAGGCCCCTGATAAGCCTCCTCCAGGTTAGGCCTCTGATTTGCGGGCCTTATCATTGCTTCTACCTCTTCTCACCTTACATATCCTAAATTAGGAGGAGGAGGTGGATGAATCATTGTGTCATTAGCTGGCCAGATTAGATGTGGCGCTTGTGTTAGCGGCAGCGCATGTGATGCCTGGTTAACCAAAGATATGCCGCCTCCAGGGGTTGTTTTGGGTGGGGTCGACATATGTAATGTAAAACCCACTGCTAGCTGACCCTTCATGCCCGCAGTGATCTTTTTTGGCCTTCCAGCCTGTTGGCACATTGGAGACTGGTCATGATGCACGTATTCAACTCCGTCGCTATCATACTGTGGAGACGGGATATTGTCAACAAGGGCTCCCTCATTGATTTTCAAACTCTTGGTCCCTTGCTTGATGGACGGCGTGGCGCTATTCTTTCCACCCGTTATGGGAGTAGTCTATTTACCCCTAGCTGATGCGGCAGTTGCAGTTAGAGTGATGTGGCCGTGCTGCCACCGCTAGCTCTTTCTCGAGCATTTGGCGGTATGTACTTGGCTGACCCTGTAGGCTGACCGAGGGACCCTAGAATAGCATTGGGGTCCCCTAACACCTTATTCAGGACCTCTCTTGTCTGATCCATCTTAGCTTTTTGCATGGCTACTTGGATCGTGGTATTGGATCCATCGCTGGAATAGCCGAGAATTCTGTGAGAACGACCTTAGTCTGTACAGCTTGGGCAATTATCAAGGTCACGAGCTGCTCATGTTGCTCATGCGCTTGTCGTAACTTGTGGTCTATATGCCCTTACAACAGCTTCGTATTGAGCTTCATCCCTGGTCTGACTTTCATTATCAGATTGTTGGACATCCGTCGCTGCTCCTCAAATCTTTTAGCCGTCTTTATCCAAAATGTACTATTGTTTTTTCGCATGATGTTAAGTTGCGCTTCCAGGCTGGCGTTTTCTGGGATAGGGATGGGTATAAAAACATCCGCTTTTACCTCGTCCTCAGTCACCCTGGTTGTATCAGATGCTCCTCCGGCCTCATTAGGCTGGGCGGTGAGAACTACCTCGCCCTCAGTAGCGGCCAGTTGACTTTCTCCCCATTCGGTCGTCATCTCTGTTGATGGAGTGTGGAGAGAAAATTTTTGAATTACTAATTCTTTCGAAAGACCACGCGAGTACGGTCTGTAACTGGAGGTCTTGTGTTTCAGGCAGTTGACGTAAACATTTTTGTAAGGGTTATCGTCTGACTTCCCAATGGTGAATATCTGGCAGTATGCTGTATTGTATGTCTGAATTGAAAAAGTAGTTGAATTCAATAAGACATTGTGAATCAAGGTTTAGACATGCAACCCAAGTATAGTCGCCTAGACACAAATTTTCTTTCAAATCCTTTGGGCAACCTTACTGAAATGGCCAGGTGGGGGAGGGCGAATAAGAGAGACAGAATCTATTTTGGCATGAGCTACTGCCACTTAGTGGTTTAGGCCCATTTGCACGCACTTTTGGATTCAAGAACTTGTCATGAACGTTGTCCCCTTTCTAGACACCATTTTACATAAGCTATACTTACTAAGATGAGAAATGTCATAAATGTGAAGACAGTTCAACAAGTGTTAATAAAAGCCGCCCTTAACCTTAAGGGACCTGAACTAGGCAGGTATAAGGCGTTTAGGCCAATATTAACAAAAGAGACTTCACTTATTCCGTTATGATTCACAACCCCTTACCAAGCTACTGTCCCACTGGGCGTGCCAAAATGTTTGACTCCAGTTTTATTGCAACTGGTCAACAGTCTCTTTTTTTCACAGGTGTGCCAGTACCGTTCTGGTGTGATCGTCGGGGGTGTCCCTTGACCTGACTTCTTTTGAGTGACTGTAGACGAAGAGAGCACCAACCTCGTCGTGGGGTTCTTCTGTGCCTCGTGGTGAGAACTTTATCTTGTGTTACCAAGTCGATACTCAATGTTGTAGGTTAAGCAGAGCGAAATCACCGGGAAGGAGAGAGAACTTGTCAAAGTGTGACTTTAGCTTAGCTGGTTTGCGAGGGCGTTACCCTTGCTTAGCTGGTTTCGTAATCGTTGTGGTCGCGATACTACAGTCGGCTCCCGAGGAGACTAGGACCGAAGCACATTGGCAGAGGATTTGGTGGCACTAACAGTTTGTTCTTGAGAAGACTAGGACTATAGTATGATCACCGGTAAGAGAAGGAGAAGAGTTTCTCTTAGAGAGGGGTTGCTCTAGAGAGGCTTGGATAATCTTAGAGATTGTTGTTGAATTGTGTTGTGAATTGTTACTTGTTGTAGCCTCTATATATAGGCTACCAAGCCATAGTGGTTGACCTTTAAACAAATCATGATGGGTTATGTTTGAGCACTTAAACACTAATGGAATGTTATGTTTAAGCACTTAAAACACTAATTGAAGATTAGATTTAAGCACTTAAACACTAATGGAATGTCCACCAAGAACTCACAATGGGCCTTCAACTTCTTCATATCAAATGATCCACAATGAGTGTAGATCATTGTGGCAAATTTTCAAAGCTTTCTTCCATGTGGTTGGGCCGGAAATGCTGCTGGACTCCTTATAGGTCCAATTTTCCAATTTTATTTATGCAGAAAATTGGACTGATTGTTTGAAGGTTTTCCACTCATAAATAGCTCTGGAACTCTTCATAAGAAATGATCTTTGAGATGTCTAGAATTATTCTGGAAAGTTTTAGCTCATTTAGATTTCATTTGGTTAGTCTGCTGGCCCTCCTTCCTTGTTTAGCTCGGTTTCTCCTAGCAGAAGTAGGAAAATGTGCTAAAGTTGACTTTTCATTTTCATGCTTCCATCATTTCCTTTTCTTGTAGCTCGCATAATTCTTCCATAGTAGGCTTTATTTAACTTCTAAATAATATATTTTAAACTTGTCGACAATATATAGCTTGAGCCACTGTCTTTGGCTCAATTTCTCCAAGACACATCTTAATCATGCCGAAAATGCTCATTTTGGGTCCAAACACACATAACAACAAGAACTAAGGCAAGAAATCGAAGCACAGATCTAGGGTTTCGAAGCAGAAATCGAACCGCAATATTAGCAAGAAATCGAAGAAATAAGCAAGACAAGGCTTCGACGAGTATAAGAGACTAGCAAGAACTATAATACCAACGCAGGAGTTGAAGAATCGAAGAAAACTTAGCTGAAATTGAACGATGAAATCTGACAAACGACGAACCAAGACCACTGCAAACCAGAAGAGTGAGCTAGAACCAAGAGTCGAGATGACGAACCAGTTGCAGAATCGCCAACGCTCTGGATACCATGAAAGCTCTAGAACGAGCTTGAAGAAACTGAGAGAAACCGAGAGAAAAAGAGAGAGAAAAGTAGAAATTTTTCGTATATATGTGATGTAATTAACCAACTTAATTACAATGTAATTAAGGCAAGGTATTTATAGTAATCCAATCAACTACCTATCGTAACAGAATTACTACAAAGCCACTATCATTTAGCCACGTGTAAGGATCAGCTGAAGCACATGCATACACTGTTGTAACAACTAATAACCGTGTAACAATATATAACAGTCTAATAACCTAAAGGTAAAAGAGTAAATCCCTGACTGATTTGACTTTTGCAATATATCCTAACAGCAAGGCCATAACATATATGTTGGCGGTGACATGAATGATATACATATTCATGTGACTATATTTGTGTCGGTGGACACATGGAATCCAAAGCCTGATAGACCAAGAATGTGTGTGTAACAACAATTAAGCAATTATGCTATTTCTTCTGTTTGAAAGTGTAACGTGGGGACATATGTATGAATGCCCAGGGGCATATATATGTGATCTTCTCGTGTATGAATGCCCCGAGGTATGTGCATGTAAAGCATGTAATAACTTCCACTTGAGTGATTTGTTAATATGCATGTAAAACTGTGTATTCATTTCGAAGGCATGTGCGTGTAAACATGTAGTGACTCCATGAGTCGAATAAAGAAGCAGCAGCTATGCCAACTAATGAAAATGAATCAAAAAACAAAACTTAGCTCTTTTCTCGTGATGGTCAGTCAAACAAGGCCTTGGCGAGTAGTGTGAAGTGCGATTGAGATGTCGTAGAACTGGGATGAGATGGCGCTGACATCATTGTGATTCGCTCTCAATGGGAAATTGCAAAGTTTAATGGTGCTGGAAGCTCCTTCTGGGTGTGGATCCAGGCAAGCGCTGCAGGTGCCCAGTTTGAGTCGGCAGGGATGAGGGTGATGACTGGAGATCGAGCGAGACCGATCTTCACGTAGCTGAAGCGAGAGATGCTCTGGTGTTTGGCCTAGGTGTCCATTGTAGATACTCGAGTGCCCAAAATTCCTCCTCTTTTTTTTTTTTTTTTTTTTTTTTTTTTTTTTTTTTTGAGAACTCGCCAACTTTGTTGGAATTTGGCTTTATTCAACCAAGGGAAAAATGTCAGCGAGGGCGATGGGAGCTTTCACCGAGAGTGATGTGGTATTCATATGGAAGCATAAGCTGTTAACATGAACTGTATCAAATCAATTAATTTTATTATGATTTATTTTGTGTATCAATTAGTATTAGTGTTATAGTTATCTTAGAATATGATTTATTATTTTTTCTTATACATGATTGTACTACTGTATAAACCTCCTTGAGAGATGAACATACAGTACATTATTCCCATATAGTGCAACATGGGATCAGAGCAATACGTTCTTGCGTAAATCTCATACCCATTTCCGCTGCCGAAATACATTTTACAAATACCAATACCACCAGATTCATACCCAGATATCCATACACAATTACAAATACCTTACATACCCATACCCACCCGTACCCAGATATCATATCCATACCATACCATACCCATACACTAGATTCGACCCAGACGCAACCTCGTCTCCATCAGCTCCTCTGACTCCAGCCATCTCGACGCTGACAGAGACCAGGATGACATCGACTCCGACCAGCGATTTCAGCAACCTGCACACCGCCGCCACCTCGATCCACCTGTATAAGCTGACCGAGACTCCGACGCCTCGATCTCCCAGACGACGACGACTCAATCTATGGAGTTCCTTGCCGCCAGCAACTTGCAGATTCGAAGTCGACCTCGCCGCTCGCCCTCGCCGCCTTGAGTCCGGCCTGCACCAGGGCATCAGTCCACTCCTTAGGCTTCAGACTCGATCCACGACACATCTCCGGCTTCAGCCCGACTCACCTGCTTACGGAACTTGCAGACCCAACGCCGATAATCAGGTCAGCATCCTCCAATCAGACGACCTCCAGATCAGAAGCAAAAGAAAGCTTCCTTCAACCCAAAGACTGTAGACTCGCTGGCTTCATTCGACCCATACTCCGATGACAGACAATCGAGCTCACCGCCACCGATCTCAAGTCGTCAACCCAAGCTTGACTCGCCTGACTTTGACTCCACCATATACTATACACAGATCGACAGCAGAGATTGTTGCCGGGTTTAGACCTCATCTAAACCAAACTGAACAATGGTGGAACCGCAAGTTGACAAGGACTCATCATCTCATAATGACTCTTCAAAAAAGGCTGAGTCTTCATTCCAGGTTATGGGAAGATCCTACTCAAATGACCATGATGCAATTACTCCTGATAAGTTGGACAGCACAAATTTCATTTCTTGGTCAAAACATGCGAAGCTGAATATTACTGAGGGAAACTTGGATATATTACGGGGAAGAAAAAGGCTCCGTCAGAAGATGATGAAGATGAATATGAAATATGGGTTCAAGAAGACAGTCTTGTTCAAGCGTGGCTTCTAAATTCCATGCAGAGAGATGTCAAAGAAAATTATGAAGGACTCGAAACTGCAAAACAGAATTGGGATGCAGTCAAGCTTGCTTACTCAGTGGCACAAGATGATCCTAGGAATTATGAACTCCAAATAGCTACAGTGTCTACCAAACAAAATGGGACCCCACTCCATGATTACTATAGCAAGATGAAAAAAATGTGGCAAGAACTATAGTATCCTAGATCCCCTCAGTCTCGAGTGTTGAGACTGCATTGCTGTTGTAACAGAGAGGACGAGTAAGCATAGTGTGTATATGTTTCTCGCAGGTCTTGACCCTCATCTTGATTCTGTAAGAAGCCAGGTGCTTAATACCAAACCATTACCTAAAATTGAAGAAGCATACTCAATAGTTAGTGCTGAAGCTAATAGGCTTAAAACAATGATGTTTGGGCCAACTACGGAAGGGTCAGCTATGGTGGCTAAATATAAGCCACCACACACATCTGGCTCCAAATTTGCTTTAGATTCTGGTCCCTCACGGAGAAAGCCACAGGGTCCTACGTATTGTACTCATTGCAAATCAACTAAGCACAATATCGACTCTTGTTATCAGTTGATAGGGTATCCAGAGTGGTGGGATGCCCATATTGCTAAATTCAAAGGCACAAAGGCAAAGGAAATTGCAGCCACTCCCAAGAATGCTACTGGTCCAAAACCAAGAGGTAAGGCCAAAGCCTCACTCCAGGTTGTCTCCTTAGATTTAGAGGTCAATCTCATATGTGTTGCTTCAGAGGATGATACTTCTGGCCATCCAGATCCACTGTTTGCGTTCATGACTGATTCAGGTACACTTAGTTCTCCTCTAAAGCATTCTAACTTCAATTGGAATGATGTATGGATAATTGATTCGAGTGTAACGGATCATATGACTCATGACCCAAGTATACTACATGCCCCGTCTTCACCTCACATATCAGGTGTCACTAATGCCAATGGTCACTCATATCCTATTACTGGTGCTGGTTCGGTATCTGTATCTCCATCTATGACTCTTGATACTGTTTTGCTTGTCCCTTCCCTTTCCCATAATCTGTTATTTGTTAGCCAAATTACCAGAACACTTTATTATTGTGTGATTCTTTACCCTTGGTATTGTGTTTTTCAAGACATCCTCACAGGGGACATAATTGGTAGTGGTGTTGAGAAGGGGGGGCTCTATTACATGGAGATGACACATGTTGGTGACCGTCGTGTTGGTGAAGTCAATACAATCCAAACCTCTTCTACTGATCAGGATAAAGTATGGTTATGGCATAAGAGACTTGGACACCCATCCTTTAGTTATCTTAGAAATTTGTTCCCTTCGTTTTTTCGACATTGTAAGGAATCAGATTTTTAGTGTGAGACTTGTATCTTGGGAAAAGTCTTCGTGTAACCTATCATTCCAGCTTCAATCAAGTAGTGCACCCTTTGATTTGATTCATTCTGATGTTTGGGGCCCTTGCCTAGCTACTTCTTCTGGTATGCATTGGTTTATACTCTTCATTGATGATTGTATGCGAATGTGTTGGGTTTACTTGTTAAAACATAAAAGTGAGGTTTCTTATGTTTTCAAGATTTTTCATGCCATGATTCAGACTCAATTTCAAGCTTTTATCAAGGTTCTTCATTCTGACAATGGTGGTGAATATGTCAATCATGACCTTTGTGACTACCTACAAAAAAATGGCATTATTGATCAGACCACATGTCCTCAGACACCTCAACAAAATGGTGTGGCTGAATGAAAGAACCGCCAAATTCTTCAAGTGGCCCATTCAATTTTGAACGGTGCTCATATGCCTGAATACCTTTGGGTGATGCCATCCTCACCACTACTTATCTTCTGAATTGCTTACCTACACGGGCTCTTAAACCACCCTCTGAAACAGAACATATAACCCTGAAAACCCCACTTAAAGCTCTTTGCCAATTCTTTACTCTCCCACCTACCCACACTCTTCCACCAAAGATCTTTGGTTGTGTGGCTTATGTTCATATTCCTCGCAATCAAAGGAGTAAGTTAGATGCTTGTGCCGAGAAATGTGTTTTTGTGGGATATTATCTGTGGAAGAGCAGTCTTCTTCAACATCAGAGGAATTTCATTTCATTGTGAAAAAAGATATTCAAGGAAGCTAACAAAATGTTGATACGACAAACTCATCAGAGGACCCCCTTACTCATACAACACCAGTCCCTATATCTCTGGAGGATGCTCTTGAGGAAAATTCAAACCCTTCACTCATATCAGATAATGTTGTTCATGATGAGTCTAATGAGTCTAACCCTGAGCCTCATAATGTCATACATGGTATACCTAATCTTGAGCCTAATGATGTTGTGCATAATGAAGATGTCATACCTGATTAGCCCAATATTGAGTCCAATGACCGTACACATAGTGAAGGTAGCCCTGAAACAAGACCTAACCTGGAAGAAAGTGAGGTCCCAAAGTACCAGTTACCATCTCGCTCAACGAAAGGAAGATCCAAAGTCAATTATGAACCAGACCCTAAAGCGAAGGCCAAATATCCCATTAGTAACCATGTATCAACCCATAGATTATCCGAGTCATATGCATCATTTTTAGTCTAATTATCTACTATTGTCGTTCCAAAATAAAGTGCAAGATGCCTTGGCAGATGCCAAATGGACCCAAGCAATGAAGACTGAAATGGAAGCCTTGGAGAAAAACGATACATGGGAACTTGTGTTAAAACCTACAGGGAAGAAAACTGTGGGGTGCAGGTGGATCTACACATTAAAATATGCAGCTGATGGAAAACTCGATAGGTACAAAGCAAGGCTTGTCACCAAAGGCTACACACAGACATATGGAATTGATTATCAAGAAACATTTGCACCAATGGCCGAGATCAGTACGATCCGTGTATTAATGTCCTTAGCTGCAAACTTGAATTGGCCTCTCAAGCAATTTGATTTGAAAAATGTGTTCCTACATGGAGACCTCAAAGAAGAAGTGTACATGGACTTACCTCCTGGATTCTTTGCACCATCATAAAAAGGTATGGTGCATAAATTAAAGAAATCCTTGTACAGGCTCAAGCCCAAAGCATGGTTTAGGAGGTTCAGCAAGTCAATGAAGAAGTTTGGCTACAAGCAGAGTAACTCTGATGATACTCTCTTCTTAAAGCTAAGAAAGGGCTAGCTAACTGCTCTAATTATTTATGTAGATAATATGACTGTAACAGGAGATGATCAAGAAGAAATGAAGAAATTGGAGGATTACTTGTCATCTGAATTTGAAATGAAAGACTTGGGTGGAATGAAATATTTTCTTGGCATTGAGGTGGCTAGATCAGAAAAAGGCATTTTCTTGTCCCAAAGAAAATATATCCTAGATTTACTCACTAAAATAGGTATGTTAGCTTGCAAACCTGCTGATACACCCATGGAACAAAATCACAAGTTAGGGGAATATCATGATCAAGTCCCTACTAACAAGGAGAGGTATCAAAGACTAGTTGGCAAACTCATATACCTATCTCACACACGTCCAGATATTATGTATGCTATGAGTGTGGTAAGTCAGTTCATGCATTGTCCAAGTGAAACTCACATGAACGCAGTGTACCGTATCCTTAGTTACTTAAAGTCAACTCCAAGTAAATGAATTATGTTTTCAAGGAACAAACACTTGGAGGTTGCTGGATACACTGATGCAGATTGGGCAGGATCTATCACTGATAGAAGATCAACCTCAGGATATTTCACCTTTGTGGGAGGTAACCTTGTTACTTGGAGAAGTAAGAAACAAAAAGTAGTTTCCAAATCTAGTGCAGAGGCAGTGACAAGACCCGACCCAGAATTTCCCCCCTGAAATTCCAGGTGGCCCTGCGGGGTCCACTTTTCGAGAAAATTCAACAGAACTTTTCACTTCTAACATACCGTCCTTATACTTCTGGAGCCATCATGCTCCCCAAAAACCAACAACTCCATTTCCATAATAAACAATTCTCATAGGTTATCAGAGCAATTCTAAAACAAATGAAAAAAAAAAAAAGATTGATAGATCCAAGAATGCGGAAGTAGTGCTAGCTATGCCTTAACTCCATGTACGCCCGATCTCGACTAATATCGCCTGCAAATTGGGCATTTGAAAACAAAGGGCCAAGGGGAAAGTAATTTAAAACACATTAGAGTGAGTGAACAAAAATAATTAGCAATATAATTTAATTGAATGAACTTTAATACTTTCCCATAATTTGAAATATTTACAAAAATTTTCGATGCATGCCACATTTATAAAATATATTTCTCACCACATGAAAAACTCGTGAAATCGGGCTAGCCTCGCTAGTCAAATAATAATATCAAGAAAAATACGGGGAAGAACGATTATCACCATACGAGTATATCAGAGCCCCTCAAGCTCTACCCTCGACTCCCTCACATATAAATTATGTGAGGATGAGAAATAACAATCTTTATGTAATACCCGCAATTTTCATTTTAAATTCGAGTAATTGTGTTGAATGATTATTATACGATTTAACGATTATTGTTCGATAATAATTCACTTTTACATTAATCGAAGTTTCGAAACAATTATTTTTAACGAAAAGCTCGAAATACTCGGTTTGAGAAATCGACTTTTTCTACGTACGAAATTTGGAGAAACTTCATTCATGCGGAACACGAAGATCGGATTTTTTCTGAATTAGTTATCGAATTACGAAGTTTTCCGAAACTTGTATATATAGAAAATTTTTTTTGGAAACCCTAATTTCCACCGGCCTCCTTCTCTATCTTTTTCTGGAAAACTCACTGTTCACTCTCTCTCTCAAACTCTCGCATTGTTCTCTCTCTCGACCGAAAAGGAGAGCAAACTTCTCCTTAATTGTTCTCCCTCCACATACCACCTTTCGACCTCAAACCAAGTCCCAGGCGTTCGTCTCGAGCAGCTCTAGCACCCAGAGGCAGTTTTACAAGGCGGCGCGGCCTGTAGCGGCGGCGGCACGGCCCGAACCGAAAACCACCATTTTCGGTTGGAGCTTGATATCTCGAGCTACACTCCACCATTTCACTTGATTCTTGGCTCATTAAGCTCGCCTCAACTTCCTCTACAAGCACCAAGAAGGACCGGAACTGGGTCGAACGTTTTCACGTTCGTCGGAGCTCGACCCGAACAGATCGAAACACCGAAACTTTCGATCAAGATATCTCGAGCTATACACGATCTTTTCTTGTGATTCTTGGCTTGTTGAGTTCGCAAGGAAGTTCTGAACAAGTTTCCAGAAGGGATCGGGGCCTGAGGTTGCAGTTTTCACGTCGGTTTTCAAGCTCGCCGGTTTCTGCATTTTTTCCTGCCGCTGACTGTAAATAGGTAATTTCGATCCCTTCCCGTCATTTTTAGGTCTTGTACTAGTTATGAAAGTTGCTCAGAATGATGAAATGAAGGGGACAAGTTCGGCCCCGACACCATTGGCGGTGGTCGGTGGCGGCTCTGTCCCTAACTCCGGCGGCCCTTTCCGGCCACCTCCGGAGGTCTAAAATTTGGTTTCTGTCTATTTTATGATTCTATGTTTCGATACGATCATTTCGGCGTATTATACGCATTTTTCTGATATCGTATGAATTAGTTATGAATTTTGTGATTTCGATCGATTTCGATCGTTAGATTTTTGATCTGTGAAATTATGACCGTCGGATGAACTTGTAAATTTGTTATGACGATCATATGACTGTCCCAGAGGCTTTGTGTGGTCATGGGCGAAGATCCGATCGTTGGATCTTCGTATATGTGAAAAACGGTAATTAGGGGAGCTATTCGTGAGAAACCGCTCGACGGATTTTAATGTAAATTAGAATCCGGCCGTTAAATGGTAGTTAAATTATGTGTTGAAATTGTTGGCTAAATTCGAATCACATTTGATTAGGTGATTGACGGATTTTATTTGAGTGGGCTATTCGGCGTAATTATAATTATAATTATATTGAAGACGCAGCGGGAGTTTCGAGGTGAGTAAAACTCACGTGGTTCATATTACGAACCGAATGTTTTAAATTTATTTATTTATAGTTATTGTGTGAAAAATATTTAAGGATTAAATATTTGTTTTAAAAATTTCATAGACTTGAATCACCACGGTCCATAGGTAAGTAAAATGAATTTTAATTATACAAATGAATTTCATGATTTTCTTGTGTGAACTATAGATGGTATTAGTGGTCATTTCTGAGTGAATGATTACGTATATATATATTTACGTGGAAAACATATATTGATGAATTGATTGTGTTTCAATTGTGTAATTCCATAATAATATGGTGTATCTTGATTTGGGTTGATTTCAGTATGTGATATTATATGTTGTGCTCATTTATGGGTTTAGGGTCGACGTAATGACCGGTGTGGGGTAATCGGACGCTCTAATCCTGGGTGGATGATGGGATATGATTGGTTGAGTATGTGGAATTATTGGACGTTCTAAATATGTATATAGGTATACATATTGATGAAATACAATAATGGTAAATATGTCAGATGCCATAACCTAGGCCAGGTGACGGGCTACGATTCAGTTAGAGCTCTAGTCTGTCAAGTACCGTATTTTTATAAATACGATGATGAGAGTTGTGATGGAAGTGGTGAGTTGGATTGTCTTGATATATTGAATTGGTGTTGATTGAGATTGTTAGTACTTGCATATGTGGAAATTATTGGGTGTTGCTGTGTGTGGGGATAAATGAGATTAAATTAAGTAACAGTTCTTTCTTTTACTCATACAAGCTTTCATAAGCTTACCGGGTTTTGTGTTGTTGCAATCCCGGTACACTATTCAATAGTGTAGCGGATATTCCTGCAGGTCGGGATATACAGGAAGGTGACCGAGCTGCTTAGGTGTTACAGCAGTTTTGTAATTTATTTAGTTGTGAGGTCTGTATGCTCATTTAGAGCTTTACATTACATTTGGATTTGAGTTGTAATAATTAACCGAGACTAAATTCGGTTTGATTTTATTTTGTGTGGTGAGGATGTTATGAAAAGAAATTTTCAGGATGATTATTTTGAGTTCGTAGTATTTTCATGTTTCGGATTTTGAATTGTTATTGTAAAATTCGGGGCGTGACAGTTTGGTATCAGAGCGTAAGGTACATATTTGGTGATATGTCAATACTTACCGAGTGATGGCCCGTCTGCAGGGCGGATCCCCATCGTGTGCTCTTCGGTATTGACAATGTCATTGGGTATGTGAGTGTGTTAGGTTGGCTAGGAACGTTAGTACTTTTAAGAAAATTTAGGCATCGTTATGTATGATCAGTACTTGGTTAATATGGACTTGCATTTGACTTATGCTTTGTTTAAGTGTTATGCGTATATTAATCAAGTATATCATGCTTATTAGGTAATGGAGATTGAGGGAAACGAAGCCAGAGGTCGGGGTAGAGGTAGACCTCGTGGCAGGGGTAGAGGCCGAGGAAGGGATAGGGCCCCTCCAGTCGAAGAAGTATTCGAGTCGGAGGAAGATTCACCTTATGAGGATCAGCCTATTCCTCCTGTGGCTGTGGTTGATAATCCTGCTCGCTTGCTGATGCTAGCAAGGGAAATTACTCGCTTGGGAGCAACCAAGTTTGGAGGAGGCACTGATTATATGGTGGCGGATAGTTGGATAGAGGATTTGCAGACCTATTTCGATCTGCTTGATTGCACTGAGACCGACAAGAGGAAGCTAGCCGCTTTCATGCTGAAGGATGAGGCTAGGGTGTGGTGGAACGTCACTCAGAAGAGCATTGAGGTGTCTACCTTGACATGGGACGGCTTTGAGAGGCTGTTCAGGGAGAAGTACTTTCCACCAGCAGTGAAGGAGAGGTTGGAGCGAGAGTTCCTTGCACTTGTACAGGGGAAGATGACCGTAATTGAGTATGATGCGGAGTTCTCCAGACTGTACAAGTATGTGAGGCAGATGGAGGATGAGGACTTGGCCAAGAAGATTCAGAGAGGGTTGAGTCCTTTGATTGAGCGTGATGTAGCCATCTTGGAGCTGAAGACCAAGAGAGAGATCTTGGCTAAGGCACATATCATTGAGCAGCAGAACCTGATTCGTAGAGAGAATGAGTCTGCTGAGAGAGACTTCCAGGGCAAGGGAAAGGCCATAGCAGGAAGTAGTAGAGCTAAAGACTTCAGGGGTGGGTTCTGGAAGAGACAGAGAACTCAGTTTCAGCATCAGGCTCCAGCCAGGGCAGCAGTAGCTCCTCCTGTTCAGGCTATGCCTATTAGGCAGATAGCACCAGCAGCTCCGGTGAAGTGCTTGAACTGTGGCGAGCCGGGCCACATCTCTCGTGCGTGCATAAAACCACGGGGTAGGTTATGCTACAGCTGTGGACAGGCAGGGCATCAGGCTAGAGAGTGTCCTCGAAATCAGGGTAGAGTGCAGGGTAACCAGCATAGGCAGCTACCACCTGCTCATGCTAGAGTCTTTGCCATCGGTCAGGCAAGCACGGGAGTGGAAGGTACCTTATCTGTTTATCACTTTCTTGCTAGAGTACTGTTTGATACGGGAGCCTCACACTCTTTCATATCTAGTTCGGTTGTGGATGTTTTGGGTTTGATTGCTATGCCTCTGACTAGATCATTGTGTGTTACATCACCTCTCGGTGTGTCTCTTGAGCTTAGCATGCTTTGTGATGATTGCCCTATTGGGATTGGTGGCAGAGAGTTCTCTGCATCTTTGATTGTGATTCCGGATCACACGTATGATGTGATTTTGGGTATGGATTGGTTGAGCTCGAACCATGCTGTTATTGATTGCTTTAGGATGATTGTGTCCTTCCATGTTCCGGGACAACCGGTGTTTCATTACCGTTGTCTGAAGTCTGACATCACCATGAGGATAGGGATTTTGGCCCATATTGAATCAAGGAGTAGTACTTCAAAGATTACAGGGATTCCTGTAGTTTCAGAGTATGAAGACGTGTTTCAGGAGATCCCTGGGTTACCTCCGAAAAGGGTAATGGACTTCTCCATTGATGTGATACCAGGTACTTCACCTGTGTCAAAAGCACCCTATCGAATGGCTCCAGCTGAACTTCAAGAGTTGAAGGTTCAGATTGAAGGCTTACTTGCACAAGGGTTCATTCAGGGAAGTGTGTCTCCTTGGGGCGCACCAGTGTTATTTGTGAAGAAGAAGGATAGTTCACTTCGTCTATGTGTGGATTATCGACAGTTGAACAAGGTGACCATCAAGAATAGGTACCCTTTACCTAGGATTGATGACTTGTTCGATCAGCTTAGAGAAGCTACTGTGTTCTCAAAGATTGACTTGAGGTCTGGATATCACCAGTTGAGGGTGAAGGAGGAAGATATTCCAAAGACGGTGTTCAGGACCAGGTATGGACATTTTGAGTTTCTTGTCATGCCTTTTGGTCTCACGAATGCACCTGCAGCATTTATGGATTTGATGAACCGTATGTTCAGTCCTTACTTGGATCAGTTTGTGGTAGTGTTCGTTGACGACATCTTGATTTATTCAAGGTCGTCAGCTGAGCATGAGAGGCATCTGCGGATAGTGCTGCAGACGTTGAGAGAGCAGAAACTATTTGCCAAGTTTGAGAAGTGTGACTTCTGGCAGAGTGAAGTCAAGTTCCTTGGTCACGTGGTCTCGAAGGATGGAGTTTCTGTGGATCCTTCGAAGGTTGAAGCAGTGATGAGTTGGAGTCGCCCTACTACGGTTACAGAAATCCGTAGTTTCCTTGGATTGGCCGGGTATTACAGGCGCTTCATTGAAGGGTTTTCTGGTATTGCTTCGGCTTTGACCAAATTGACCAGGAAAGACACTCAGTTCGTATGGTCGGATGAGTGTGAGAAGGCTTTCATTGAGCTGAAGGCTAGATTGACTACAGCTCCGGTGTTGACTATTCCTACTAGTGGTGGTGGATTATTCATTTACAGTGATGCATCTCATCAGGGTTTGGGGTGTGTGTTGATGCAGAATGGTAGTGTCGTTGCTTATGGTTCTAGACAGTTGAAGGTACATGAGCGGAACTACCCTACTCATGATCTAGAGCTAGCAGCAGTGGTGTTTGCCTTGAAGATTTGGAGGCACTATCTTTATGGTGAGAAATTTGAACTCTTTTCTTATCACAAGAGTTTGAAGTACCTATTCTCCCAGAAGGAATTGAACATGAGGCAGAGAAGATGGATGGAGCTCATTAAGGACTATGATTTCACCTTGGAGTATCATCCCGGAAAGGCGAATGTAGTGGAGGATGCCTTGAGTAGGAAACCGCGGGTAATCATGACATCGATTATGGTGTGGGAGTGGCGCATGTTAGAAGCTGCATCTGAGTTCGACCTTATGCCCGCAGGAGCAGGACAGGGAATCTTTCTCGGTAGTATCACCTTACAGCCCACCTTGATCTCCAGGATCATTCAAGGTCAGACACTTGATGAGTTTGCTCAGGCGAAGATTGCTGAGATGATTGTTGACCCGGATGTGGAGGGTCCTTCTGAGTGGATGATTGGGGCTGATGGAGGGTTGAGATTTCGAGGGAGATTGTATGTACCGAGTGTTGATAACCTCAGAGAGGAGATAATGCGGGAAGCACATAGGTCTCGATATACTATACATCCAGGAAGTACTAAAATGTATATGGATCTACGAAGGCAGTTTTGGTGGTATGGTATGAAGAGGGATGTGGCGGAACACGTGTCAAAGTGTCTTACCTGTCAACAGGTGAAGGCAGAGCATCAGAGACCAGCAGGAATGCTGAACCCCTTATCGATTCCTGTTTGGAAATGGGAAGATATCTCTATGGACTTTGTGACTGGATTACCTAGATCCAGGCAAAGTTATGACTCGATTTGGGTGATTGTTGACCGGTTGACTAAATCAGCACATTTCCTTCCGGTGGCAAAAACGTACTCAGGGGATGCATTGTGTAAGTTGTACGTGAACGAGATAGTGAGGCTTCATGGAGTGCCTGTGACGATTGTATCGTGATGCTCGTTTCACTTCAGAATTCTGGCGTAGGTTCCATAAGGCATTTAGTACGTCTCTTGCTATGAGCACTGCATTTCACCCACAAACAGATGGACAGACCGAGAGAGTGAATCAGGTGATGGAGGACATGCTCAGAGCTTGTGTTCTTGATTTTAAGGGTAGTTGGGCGGATCATCTGCCATTGGTAGAGTTTGCCTACAACAATAGCTATCACTCTAGTATCGGTATGGCTCCATATGAGGCTCTTTATGGTAGACCATGTAGGACTCCTATCTGTTGGGCGGAAGCAGGGGATAAAGGGCTCATCGGTCCTGAGATTGTACATGAGACTACAGAGAAGGTCACTACTATTCGGGACAGAATTCGAACCGCTCAGAGTAGACAGAGGAGTTATGCTGACTTGAAGAGGAGACCGTTGGAGTTTGAGACAGGTGATCATTTGTTCTTGAAAGTCTCACCCATGAAGGGTGTGGTGAGATTTGGCAAGAAGGGGAAACTCGCACCGAGGTATGTTGGACCCTTTGAGATTCTAGAAAGGGTTGGTAACTTGGCATATCGTCTTGCTTTACCTGTTAGCATGTCGGGTGTGCACAATGTCTTTCATGTGTCTATGCTCAGGAAGTATGTTCGAGACGAGTCTCACGTGATTGACCACGATACGATCGAAGTGAACCCGGATATGACGTTTGTAGTTGAACCTGTTCGTATCTTGGATAGGTCTACAAAGAAACTTCGTAGGAAAGAGGTTGATCTCGTGAAGGTGTTGTGGAGTCACCATGATGAGGGTGATGCATCATGGGAGTTAGAATCTGACATGAGGACGAGGTATCCACAGCTTTTTGGGGAATTGAGTACTTGAATTTCGGGACGAAATTCCTTTAAGGGGGGTAGATTGTAATACCCGCAATTTTCATTTTAAATTCGAGTAATTGTGTTGAGTGATTATTATACGATTTAACGATTATTGTTCGATAATAATTCACATTTACATTAATCGAAGTTTCGAAACAATTATTTTTAACGAAAATCTCGAAATACTCGGTTTGAGAAATCGACTTTTTCTACGTACGAAATTTGGAGAAACTTCCTTCATGAAAGTTGTAGAGCTCGTCGTTACGAGTCCGTACACGTGCGGAACACGAAGATCGGATTTTTTCTGAATTAGTTATCGAATTACGAAGTTTTCCGAAACTTGTATATATAGAAAATTTTTTTTGGAAACCCTAATTTCCACCGGCCTCCTTCTCTTTCTTTTTCTGGAAAACTCACTATTCACTCTCTCTCTCAAACTCTCGCATTGTTCTCTCTCTCGACCGAAAAGGAGAGCAAACTTCTCCTTAATTGTTCTCCCTCCACATACCACCTCTCGACCTCAAACCAAGTCTCAGGCGTTCGTCTCGAGCAGCTCTAGCACCCAGAGGCAGTTTTACAAGGCGGCGCGGCCTGTAACGGCGGCGGCACGGCCCGAACCGAAAACCACCATTTTCGGTTGGAGCTTGATATCTCGAGCTACACTCCACCATTTCACTTGATTCTTGGCTCATTGAGCTCGTCTCAACTTCCTCTACAAGCACCAAGAAGGACCGGAACTGGGTCGAACGTTTTCACGTTCGTCGGAGCTCGACCCGAACAGATCGAAACACCGAAACTTTCGATCAAGATATCTCGAGCTATACACGATCTTTTCTTGTGATTCTTGGCTTGTTGAGTTCGCAAGGAAGTTCTGAACAAGTTTCCAGAAGGGATCGGGGCCGGAGGTTGCAGTTTTCACGTCGGTTTTCAAGCTCGCCGGTTTCTGCATTTTTTCCTGCCGCTGACTGTAAATAGGTAATTTCGATCCCTTCCCGTCATTTTTAGGTCTTGTGCTAGTTATGAAAGTTGCTCAGAATGATGAAATGAAGGGGACAAGTTCGGCCCCGACACCATTGGAGGTGGTCGGTGGCGGCTCTGTCCCTAACTCCGGCGGCCCTTTCCGGCCACCTCCGGAGGTCTAAAATTTGGTTTCTGTCCATTTTATGATTCTATGTTTCGATACGATCATTTCGGCGTATTATACGCATTTTTTGGATATCGTATGAATTAGTTATGAATTTTGTGATTTCGATCGATTTCGATCGTTAGATTTTTGATCTGTGAAATTATGACCGTCGGATGAACTTGTAAATTTGTTATGATGATCATATGACTGTCCCAGAGGCTTTGTGTGGTCATGGGCGAAGATCCGATCGTTGGATCTTCGTATATGTGAAAAACGGTAATTAGGGGAGCGATTCGTGAGAAACCGCTCGACGGATTTTAATGTAAATTAGAATCCGGCCGTTAAATGGTAGTTAAATTATGTGTTGAAATTGTTGGCTAAATTCGAATCACATTTGATTAGGTGATTGACGGATTTTATTTGAGTGGGCTATTCGGCGTAATTATAATTATAATTATATTGAAGACGCAGCGGGAGTTTCGAGGTGAGTAAAACTCACGTGGTTCATATTACGAACCGAATGTTTTAAATTTATTTATTTATAGTAATTGTGTGAAAAATATTTAAGGATTAAATATTTGTTTTAAAAATTTCATGGACTTGAATCACCACGGTCCATAGGTAAGTAAAATGAATTTTAATTATACAAATGAATTTCATGATTTTCTTGTGTGAACTATAGATGGTATTAGTGGTCATTTCTGAGTGAATGATTACGTATATCTATATTTACGTGGAAAACATATATTGATGAATTGATTGTGTTTCAATTGTGTAATTCCATAATAATATGGTGTATCTTGATTTGGGTTGATTTCAGTATGTGATATTATATGTTGTGCTCATTTATGGGTTTAGGGTCGACGTAATGACCGGTGTGGGGTAATCGGACGCTCTAATCCTGGGTGGATGATGGGATACGATTGGTTGAGTATGTGGAATTATTGGACGTTCTAAATATGTATATAGGTATACATATTGATGAAATATAATAATGGTAAATATGTCAGATGCCATAACCTAGGCCAGGTGACGGGCTACGATTCAGTTAGAGCTCTAGTCTGTCAAGTACCGTATTTTTATAAATACGATGATGAGAGTTGTGATGGAAGTGGTGAGTTGGATTGTCTTGATATATTGAATTGGTGTTGATTGAGATTGTTAGTACTTGCATATGTGGAAATTATTGGGTGTTGCTGTGTGTGGGGATAAATGAGATTAAATTAAGTAACAGTTCTTTCTTTTACTCATACAAGCTTTCATAAGCTTACCGGTTTTTGTGTTGTTGCAATCCCGGTACACTATTCAATGGTGTAGCGGATATTCCTGCATGTCAGGATAATCAGGGAGGTGACCGAGCTGCTTAGGTGTTACAGCAGTTTTGTTATTTATTTAGTTGTGAGGTGTGTATGCTCATTTAGAGCTTTACATTACATTTGGATTTGAGTTGTAATAATTAACCGAGACTAAATTCGGTTTGATTTTATTTTGTGTGGTGAGGCTGTTATGAAAAGAAATTTTCAGGATGATTATTTTGAGTTCGTAGTATTTTCATGTTTCGGATTTTGAATTGTTATTGCAAAATTCGGGGCGTGACACTTTACTACTCACGTGAGGAGGAAAATAAATCACTTCGACTTCACTCACAAACACAAAGTAAGTGAGAATGAGACATAATAACCAACTCAAGTATGGTGAAGGAAAATAATCCAAAAACTCGTAAATCCATAAAACTTCCCCAAATATATCTCATCGAAAAGTAATTGATTAATTCAAACCGACGTGACCCCGCACATCAAAATATTCTCAAATTCATAAACAAGTCGGCGAGAATAATAAGTGTAAATAATTTCCTCGAAAATCTCATCTCCGATAATATTCTGAAATCTCAAAATCGACGAATAAAATATAATATTGAATTACGGAAATCACCTCAGAAAATAATTCGTCGAAAATCACATAAATTACATTTTCAAATAATAATCATATATCAGAGATAAATATCAAAATCTCAATATCCAAAAAATAGTATCAAAAATTCATTTCTCAAATCATAATCGAGATAGATCATAATTAATCTCCGAAATCAATTCATATTCTCAAAAACAAATCATAAATCCAAAAGCGAGCATAATAAATTCATATCCGAAATTCATATGAAAAACCAATACTAAAATTATAATCCAAGCCAAAATATTATGCTCGCTAAATAAAACGTTAATTAAATGAATCAATAATTTCAAAATAAATGCATGCATCATTATTTAAAACAAAAGTCCACTCACACTATACAGCTAAACTTGCCGTTTATTCGAAGTTTCCTCCATGTGATTCCTCCTCACGTCCTGTATAAATATAACGCTCGTAAATAAATAATTACATGACGGAAATCTAAATTTACGATAATTAAATCGAATTCCTAAACGTCTCCTTTTATCTTAACTCTCTCAATTCTCCTTGATATCCATCCAAACTTCATCAAATTCACATATATCAACTCTTCATCAATTATGTGATTTAATTAGCTAAAAAACAGAATTTAAGTCACTGTTCACGCGGCGGCCAGCTCCTCCGATGGTCACCAAATTTTAGCAGAGCCTTCATCTCAACCTCCTAAGCAATTATCTTAACTACCACAAAGCCAGAAAATGACTAGAACTATATGAACAATTAAGAAAACAGTAAAATCCGAATAGTATCTAGAAATTCAAACCTTCGATTCATGCTCCACACTTCAAATTTGATCAAGAAACTTTGAGGGATGCTTGTATGATCCAAGAGCTCCAAAACCTAGAAAGAATCATCGCTGGAGGGGGCCGAAAACTCAAGTTTTGTCCAAAAATCCAAGAAAACAGCAACACCGTCATCTTCTCCTCCTTGCTGCACCTTCCACAGTTCAAATTAAGCTACCAAACCAACCCATAAATGAAGAGAAGGAATAGAGCTTTCCAACGACATATTATAAGTCAAAATACACTAATCTGAAATTTAACATTCCCAATGAGGTACCTTGTATACTAAACATAACAGAAAGAGGATGATAGTACACAGAACGATGTAGAAAACTGATCCAAGAATTGGCCACTTAACTGGCAGATCAACGCTTAGAAGGAAATAATCCTTAAGATAAAATCTGGCTGATTCTTGTAATCTGATCAATTTTCATAGTGTTCATGTCGCATTTTCCATCCTGGAAGATAGAGTTACTTCCAATTGTTACTGAAAGTCCTTATCAGCTAAAGGAGAAACTCATCTAAGCATTAAATTCAAACCAATGACATAATCCATAAGCAGGAATAATTTCTTCCATGGTCTCCAATAGAATTATCGAAGCAAGATATCATTCAATGCTCTCAGCGACTTGAAACTTGTCCACTCATCCTTGAGTTAAGTTTTCTTTCACAACCTCAAGTTCACTATTTTAACAATCAATAGAGCTTTCAACAATTACACCAGCAATTAAAAAAAAACATGCTTAATCAAGAAATTATCAATGTCCAAAGTCAATTCACTTGCCTTGCTTAGCAATGTAGCATTGTATACTTACAAGTACATGAATTTCCGCATTACGAAATTTGTGTCAACTAATAGCTTAGGTGACTCAAGGTATCGACACCACAAACCATTCGGTTGAAATAATGGTATTCATAACATTTTTATATAAGTAGCACAATAAATATCCACCCCGTTCTCCAACACATTGTGATAATATATCAACCCATACTTAATACATTTTCATACTTACGTGCCTTTATGGGGGGTAACCTAATCGCTATTAATGTATCACAAGATGATCACTACTTACCAACGAGTCCAAAGCAAGTAATTTCCTTCACTACCACAAACAATACCTCCCTTTCATCTGTTTGTGCCTAGATTCTTGATCAAATGTTATATATGTAAAAGTCTCACATTTGCCAAGTGTATCGCAGAATAGTCTCAATCAACTTTATAAGTTCCTAATCATGTAGCTTCTCTGGCTACCACAAGCCAACACCTTTCGGGTACCACTCACCCGTTCATGCGTAAATCCTTGTACAAGAGTTGTTATCATAACATTGCACTTTTTTTTTCTTCAGGCTTTCAGATTGTGATATCTCAACAATCAAATTTAAACAACAAAGTACTTAAATATGGTCAACACTTCTTCTTTGACTCAAAATAGACAATACCAGTGACCAGTGCCATTTACTGAGCTGAGGAGAAGGTAGTTGAAGATCCACTCTCCAAACAATACTTATTCAATAAAACTTCAGCTACAGTAACATTCTGAATGCTCATACAATACGAACAATTATTGCATCAACATTTCTCAAACCTCATCTTGCCAAAAGTAAGCCTGCCATATAATTTAAACCATACGAAACCTAGAGCAAGTTCACCACAATTTTCTTTGAAATTTCTTTGAAAGGAGTGTCATGCTAGACAATGAATAATGAGGTCAGAAATTTACAGCATTGACCATTCATTCTTTCAATGCTCACAACCCGAGATAAGACAGTCCGAATGGAGTGATTCCACTTAAACTAGAAAATACACTCAAAAAGGTTTCTATCTGTATTAAGTAGGTTGCCCAATCTCAGGTTACATGGAAATGGTAGCTTGTCAAATTTAATGAATTGTTCTGCAAACTACTGCAGACTTATAATCACTCAAACTGCTATTTCTCCAATTCCAGAAGATTGAAAAGAATGAAACCACATAAAACAGAAACTAGACACATTTTTCCTTCTTCACATAAAAATATCACAATTCAAATAATTATGAGTAGACAACTATAGGTCCACAACTTCACATTTCTTAAAAATAAATTCTGATGTAAGCTAACTCTGATATTGGTGTACTTCTCTGACTATTGTATAAGCTATATAGCACCAAATTAAAAACTGTTTCTAAGATACATGGGAGACATATATGTCTAAGTCATTGCAAATTTTTGAATCTAAGTTCCAGCTGGTTTAGGAACTAATAATTTCCAAAGTCAACCTATAGTAATTTCCTTTTTGCACTGACTCTCCAGCATTCTAATCAATGTTCCAAAATTTCTACCATTCCAAATGAAAAATCCTTTTATAGAAGAACTCTAGACATAGAGAAGTACAATCCCACAAAATCTCAGAGCTTATGCTCTCCTGGAGTGAGAAATATGGGTATCTAAATTCGATTGATATTTCTAACACAAAACTGCTAAGCACGAAATTGGCAACCTAAAATTTTGTCCCCTCAATTAAATTTCCTCATTTGACCCATGTGCTTGCCAATAATTTCACACTAAATTCACACTTCATATTTACGTCATCTCGCTAGTAAGCATGCTATGGTGACTGTATATTAATTATACCAATTACTTCCTTACTTTCCAATCAAGAGTCACCATATCATACAAATGTTGATTAAGGCAAGAACTAAAATCTTAATAGACTAACCTACCTGTAATGGCATCAAGGTAGTAAAGACTCACTCATTTCTCTAAAGCAATCCATTACATATGGTTTAACTCAAGCAGTAAACAATTTCCAAGACAACAAAACACCAATCACCAGATCTTCCTCGAACAACATTCATGATAGAAAACAAAAGGAAATTCGTCCAGCATCTTGTATCACACCAAGCAACACCAGGATTCGATAGTGATCCCACTATGGAACGATCTAATATTTCAAATTAAGCATCACTAAAATACTCTACCCAAAAGACAAACCACAATACATTTCACCCAATAAAACTAGAATGCTAGTCAAGCCATGACTTAGAATATTTCCGGAGCCAACTGGAAAACTTATTTCCGTAAAATTACTCCACTAACTACTCTTATAAGATCACGACTCATTTGTCTAGTAAAATCTTTATCAAGAACTTATCACAATTCAACCTTCGAGGCTCCACCAATCAAAACTCGAATCATACTCTATATTACATAGTAATTTAGCGTGAATTACTATGGATATCCAATAATGTCTCAACCAAAAATCCCTAAAATTACATTCAACCACATCATCGAAAACGATAATCAAAGACACTCACTCGCTCAAAATCACATACAAAGAGTTGATTTCAACTCTCCTAGTTAAAAAATATTAACCAGGGTCATAGCTTTATCATAAAACTTTAATCATCTCACTGGTTCCTCAAACTGCTACCACTTATCAACATCAAAAGACAACTCTTTATCCGTCATCCTATACATTACAATCCAAAATTTGAGAAGACCAATTTATAGGTCAGTGTACTTGGAATCAATTTCTTTCACCTCAAAGAAAATTATGTCTATACACGTTGGTTAGGTCAACAACCCAAAAATAATGATAAGTCTGAAAATTTCATTCTACTTTCAACTCTCATTTACTGTCATCACTTCTACTTCTGACTTACCATCATTAGTGACCGGAGTCACTTGATAACACGGCATCTAGCCATAAAAATTCTGAACATTTATTCAAATTTCTCCGTTGTCTATCGGAAGGAGATATGTACATGATTCCGACATAAAGTGTCTAGTTCAAGAAATTTCAATCTAGATTTTTGGACAAATAATTTCCAACAATTGAGATTCTCAAAGAATCTCCAATAACTTCTAGTGATATTCCGAATGTTACTTAACAACCAATCACCTCACAAGACACATTTCCCGAACTTTGGTTCAAAGTCGGAACCATCATATTATTACCAATTTCATTTCCACCAAAAATCCTGATTTCAAAACAATAGTATTTATAGATAGTCCAACGCTATGGTCGCTCACCTCTACCAATCAAAGATAATTTCAAACTGTGGTCTCGCACCTTAAACCATGTCCCAACAACATGTTGGCATCGAGGAACAGATAATCACAACATTTCCTCGAATCACATTTCGTAACACAACTCAAACATGTAGAGTACTCTTACTCTAATATCACCAGAAAAATGTGGAAGTCAGGTAAATGATCTGATACGCAGTGAACTCTTATGAGGTCGGCGTACATGAGGCATAGCACTTGAAGGAAGAACCAACTAGACGTGTACCTTACATACTTGATGAGTACATCAGCACCGAAGAGTATATGATGGGGACCCGCTGCAGTTGGGCCATCACTCGAGAGGTACTGATTAACATCAAGCATACAAGGTAACAAGTCTACAGAATCTGACAACCTAATGCTCTGATACCAACTGACAAGACCCAACCCAGAATTTCCCTCCTGAAATTCCAGGTGGCCCTGCGGGGTCCACTTTTCGAGAAAATTCAACAGAACTTTCCCCAAAAATGAACAACCCTAACCTGCAAAGAATTCAAATTACACTTCTAACATACCGTCCTTATACTTCTGGAGCCATCATGCTCCCCAAAAACCAACAACTCCATTTCCATAATAAACAATTCTCATAGGTTATCAGAACAATTCTAAAACAAATGAAAAAAAAATAAGGATTGATAGATCCTACAATGCGGAAGTAGTGCTAGCTATGCCTCAACTCCATGTACGCCCGATCTCGACTAATATCGCCTGCAAACTGGGTATTTGAAAACAAAGGGCCTAGGGGAAAGTAATTTAAAAACACATTAGAGTGAGTGGACAAAAATAATTAGCAATATAATTTAATTGAATGAACTTTAATACTTTCCCATAATTTGAAATATTTACAAAAATTTCCATGCATGCCACATTTATAAAATATATTTCTCGCCACATGAAAAACTTGTGAAATCGGGCTAGCCTCGCTAGTCAAATAATAATATCAAGAAAAATACGGGGAAGAACGATTATCATCATACGAGTATATCAGAGCCCCTCAAGCTCTACCCTCGACTCCCTCATATATAAATTATGTGAGGATGAGAAATAACAACCTCTACTACTCACGTGAGGACGAAAATAAATCACCTCGACTTCACTCACAAACACAAAGTGAGAAGGAGACATAATAACCAACTCGAGTATGGTGAAGGAAAATAATCCAAAAACTCGTAAATCCATAAAACTTCCCTAAATATATCTCATCGGAAAGTAATTGATTAATTCAAACCGACGTAACCCCGCACGTCAAAATGTTCTCAAATTCATAAACAAGTCGGCGAGAATAATAAGTGTAAATAATTTCCTCGAAAATCTCATCTCCGATAATTTCACTCTGCGGCCAACTCCTCCGATGGTCACCAAATTTTAGCAGGGCCTTCATCTCAACCTCCTAAGCAATTATCTTAACTACCACAAAGCCAGAAAATGACTAGAACTATATGAACAATTAAGAAAACAGTAAAATCTGAATAGTATCTAGAAATTCAAACCTTCGATTCATGCTCCACACTTCAAATTTGATCAAGAAACTTTGAGGGATGCTTGTATGATCCAAGAGCTCCAAAACCCAGAAAGAATCATCGCTGGAGGTGGCCGAAAACTCAAGTTTCGACCAAAAAACCAAGAAAACAGTAGCACCGTCATCTTCTTCTCCTTGCTGCACCTTCCACAGTTCAAATTAAGCTACCAAACCAACCCATAAATGAAGAGAATGAACAGAACTTTCCAACGACATATTATACGTCAAAATTCGTCGCCGGATGAAGGAGTTATGGCCGGAAGAAGGTGAAGAGGTCGAAGAGGAAAAGAGAATCGGGGAGAGAGAGAGAGCTCGGTAAGTTTCTGAAATAGAAACTGACCACAGTAACTCAACTATTTATAGACAAATCACCACAAACAGCAACTTTGATATTTTGGCCATAAATTTCTCATACGAACTCCGATTTAAGCGCACCACATATGCACGTACTCGGTTTAACATCCTCTACAACTTTCATGAAGAATGTTTTCTCAAATTTTGAGCCGAACAAAAAGTCATCTTTTAGGACCCCCTAAAAGTTCGTAACGGAGCCGAAAATTAAAATAACTCTCATTTACAGTCCAAAAGACCTGTAATTCAATAAGTTTTGGTTCGGGTCGTAACAGTATAGAGGAATGGCCCAAGGAATATGTGAAATGTTGTGGCTCCGCAATATATTGAAAGACTTGGGGTTCAAGCCTAAACAAGCTATGAACCTATTCGGTGACAACAAGGCATCCATAGACTTAGCACATAATTCAGTTCAACATGATAGAACCAAACATGTTAAAGTGGACAGACACTTTATCAAGGAAAAGCTGGAGTCAAAGATCATTGATGCGCCACACGTGAAGACTGAAGACCAACTTGCAAGTAGTGTCAAGTAAAATATTTCACAGGTCACTTGATAAGTTGGGCATTCGAGACATTTATGCACCAACTTGAGGGGAGTGGTGACATGAGCTGTATCGAATCAATTAATTTTATTATGATTTATTTTGTGTATCAATTAGCATTAGTGCTATAGTTGTCTTAGAATATGATTTATTATTTTCCTTATATGTACATGATTGTACTACTATATAAACCTCCTTGAGAGGTGAATATAGAGGACATCATTCCCATATAGTGCAATAGAGATAAGTTGGCGAGAGCAGGATGAGTCGGCGAGACTGAGAATGGTCGAGGCACCGAGATGGAGTAAGATAGCGAGTGAGGTGGGTCAGCGAGACCGAGATGGAGTAACTAGAGCGATGAGATACTGAGAGCGATAGTTGAGAGGTATAGTTGAGATACCGAGAGATGGAGAGTTGCAATACTGAGGAGGTACATAGTTGTCGATCCCCGAAGCAGCCAAGGGCTGGAGCTCCCAAGAGTTGAAACTCCGAGTATCTAGAGTAATTTCAGCGTTTTGCCGGTGAAGCTCTAATCAAGGGGAAGTGTTGTATTGGTGAGGGGATTAATAACATATTAGAGTTCTAGACTAGGGTGAGCTCCCAGATTTAGAGATGGAGCCTTAGATATGCAACTGAAAACCAGTCACAGAGGGGAGAAATGATCCTGGAGTTACCTTCTCGCTCCTCAAATTATCTCTCACCATTAATTCCGGGCCTTGAAGCTTATAGAAACTTTGAATCTTAGTCTCTTGATGTGTGTAAGATGATGATGACTGGAGAGGGGAAGGACTGGCCTTGGACGTAAATTTTGATGAGTCAGGATAAAGAAGGTTGGATGCCCAGATTTGGGTGTCCATATCAACTGGGTGCCGGCGCATGAGTTAGATTCCGAAGTCACCAGACGAGAAGGAGCCTGGGTTTTACTCGTCTGAGCTTGGTGAGTCTCATGGTATTGGAGGTGAGGCCATGATGGAGACCGGAGGTCGGTGGTGGATGAGAGAGAAAAACTCAAATCTACTTTCTCTCTCCTCAAACTTTCTGTAAACAGAAACTCAAAAGCTAACAGAAGCTTGATTTTGATGTTGAGCTGAGAGAGAGATGTCAGAGAGTCGATGAATCTTAGTTTGATAGTTTGATTAATGGAAGTTGCTGTAGCAGAGAGATCCAAGAGAGAAAATTGGTTACCCGAAAAATAAAATTCCAGTGAAATAGTGTGATTGCTCGTGGTGAGCTATGAGGGTGTTTTCCACTTGGGATGCCCCTTTTCTAGCGCCAAATGTTTCAATGGTAGAAACAGGGTTATCATGAGAGCTTCCACCTTCGAGATCTGATACCTGTCAAACATGAACAGAGGTCCGAGGGAAGACCAGGCTAGTCGGCCTTCGACCCTCCGATGCCTAAGTCATATACATATAAGAATGTAGACTAGGTAGGAGTAAATGAAGAGTGGTGGCTTACCTTGAATGAGAGGAGGGACATGTATTTATAGTGTGAGGATGGGCTTGTCACCCCTCTATTTCCAATGTGGGACTAGCTATAGTCCACCCGATACCACTAGTGTATGGTATCGGCATCATGTCTGGGCGTTATCCGCATCACCTCACGTGGCTAGTGAGTCTTGTGCTTCTGATACTTGTGCCTGAGAGGTATTTATACCAACACACCGAGAAAATGGTGATGGTGATGCTCCGATCTGGTGCGCTCCGAACCGCCCTGCGCGGTGGCTCTCGGTCCCCGCTCCGCCTAAGCGGCCCTTCTCTTCCACCGCTGACCATAACCATGCCTTGTAATTTCCAATCTCTCTCCCCCCCCCCCCCCCCCCCCCCCTCCTCTAATAGTCACAGCTTCACACGCACATATACATGCTCATTTGAATTTGATATTGGGCGAGTTTGATGTTATTTGTATTTTGGAATTTTGTGAATCTCAGTTAAATTTTCGTCTGGAGCTATGATGCATATTAGGGATTTCTCTCCAATTTGTTGATATTATAGAGTGAGAATTTTGGATAATTATAATTAAATTTGGGGATCCTATCGACACATTGATTGGAAGTCTAGACTATGATAGAATTGAAAACTCTTTTCTCTGTTTACTGCATTATTTGAATTGGTTCTGTTCTACTGTAACCATTAGGATAGAGATGCTTTTGATAGTTACTATCTTATTTGCTAATTGTGATGAATGATTTTCTTGTCAGATGACTACTGCAATTGCCATCGAGGATGTGAGAAGGGAAGTCAAGATATTGAAAGCTTTGACCAGGCATAGCAATCTAGTACAATTTTGTGATGCATTCGAAGACCATGATAATGTCTAAAGTAGTTGTGGAGTATTTCAGTTAGAAAAAGCCTCAAGCCTATTGCAAACCACCAGTTGTTGTTAAGCCAAACTGGAATCCCAGAGGCAAGCCTTGTTCAAGCAAAGTCAGAATAATTTTGGGAGAAAATGTGTTTATTTTGTTTTTAAATTAGCAAATTGTGTTGAATTTGTAGATAAGGAGCACATGAGGATAGTGAAGGAGGCATTGCACTTGTCTATAGTTCCCTCTAGTGTTGCGTGCCGCGACATGGAGTAGAAGAGGGTGATGAAGTTCTGCAAGTCATGCATAGAGCAAGATAAGGCAAATGGATACAGTTTTTGTATTACAATTTGGTAATTCCTATGGATTTTACGGCTTACTCTAGTGAATGATGCTTATTGATACAAGTTATGTTGATGGATTATGATATGTGCAATACATGCAAGGTTGAGCATTGCAAGCCTTTGACATTGTAAATTTATAGTTGTTTTAATGTATCATAGTAGTTTTTGTGTTGATTGGTAATAACTTTTTCAGTCGGTGATAGTAGCTTTGTTAGTTTATAGTAGTAGTTTTTTCAATCTTGCGAATAGATTTTATTTTGCATGGTACTAGTTTTTGGTGTTGCTGTGAGTAACTTTTAGTGATGGTTATAACAACTTTTGGTGTTGGTGAGAGTAGCTTTTTTTATATTGGTGAGAGTATTTTTTGTTGCTGGTGACAATAGCTTTTTTTCTGGTGACAGTAGTTTTTGTTGCTGGTGAGAGTAATTTTTGTTTCTGATGTTGGTAATAGTAGTTTTTTTTGTTGGTGGAAGTAGCATTTAGTGTTGCTGAGAGTAACTTTTGTTGTTGATGACAATAGTTTTTGTAACCTCATCGGAGAACTCATCAGAGTAGCTTTTGTTGCTGGTGACGGTTATATTTGTTATTGGTGAGAGTAGCTTTTAGTGTTAGTAACAATAGATTATATGACCTCACATAAGATCGCTGGAAATTTTATCAGAATAGCTTTTGTTGCTGGTGACAGTAGCTTTTGTGACATCGCCGGAGGTTGTCGGAAATCTCACTAAAGTAGCTTTTTTTGCTAACGACAATATCTTTTGTTGCTGGTGACAGCAGCTTTTGTGGAGACCGCCGGAGTTGACCGGAGACCTCACCGGAGAGGAGAGAGAGAATGATTATTGACTTTTCACTCTAGTGACATTTCTATAAATATGTTGGTTTTTATATCCAAAATATAACACCAGTTTTAATCTAGTGACCTTATGAGAGGAAAAGAATTAGTTTGTGACCTTATGGTTAAAAAAACATTCAAATATGCACTTATATGTAATTAAAAATATGTAATTAAAAATAGCTTTGGCCCAAAGCAGAAGCCCATACCCATAGAAACCTTAGCCCAAGCCCATGTTGAGATCTGCAGATGCCACCGGACCAGTAGCTCGATTGGAATATCGCCGCCCAACCTTCCACAGTTCACACCCCTACCTCCGACTTCCACTACCTGGGCCAACCAACCTGACACCAAACTGGGGCAGACGAAATCCGACGCGCCACCTTGGCCTACACCCAGGCTAAACCAACCGCAATTAGGACCGCCTCCCACCCACTCCAGCCGCCTGGATCGATCCCCACTGCCAAAACCCACAGACAATGGGCAACCAGATCTCGCCCAGGAGACCGTGATCTCCTTTGCCAACCGATGAACCACAACCAACCTTTCTCACCTTCCCATCCGGATCCCAGCGAATCAAAACCCGATACCAGCAGCACCCAATCTCCACTCTGACTGGGCAACCTTGAGGACCAACCTAGATCGGCCCCAATACCTGAAAAAGCCCGTCCGACACCGTCGGACAAGGCACGACGGAGCAACGAAGGGAGCCTAGCGCTTTTTAGGGTTTTTTTAATTTTTTTTCTTTTTGGAGAATTAGTGTTTGTCGAAGAAATCTAGTTGGTCCAGGGATCGATTTCTCTTCACAATAAACAAGAGAAAAAAAATAATAATAGTTATCTGCTCATAAGAAAAAAAAAAAAATTACACATGTAATCTAGCGTTATCTCCTCAACAAAAAATAGTGTTTAGCCTTTTTTTTTTTTAATTACTTTTTACCATTATGAAGCAAAATTACATTGCTTCATTCTTTGTACAGATTATGCACCCTTGTTGCATAAGATTGTGAAAGATGATACACAACAAAATGAAGAAACTCCTCCTACCAAGGTGCTCAATTTTCTTTAAATTTAACCTAGACTTGCAGTTCTTGATCCAAAAAATTAATTGAAAGTTGGAAGTTATAGGATGACAACTCTGCATGGACCCAGATCATCAAGGAACTTGTGGAGTACTCCGTCAAGTCCATGCTGTCTTCTATGGAGGATGGGGAGATCAGCATATCAGCGTACGATACAGCATGGGTTGCTTTGGTCGAAGACGTCGATGGAACACGTTCACCTCATTTCCCTTACAGCGCTCGAATGGATTGCCAACAACCGGCCAGCTTGAAGATGGCTGTTGGGGCTACAAGGACGTCTTCTCTGCCCACGATCGAATCATCAGCACCCTAGCCTGCATCGTTGCGTTGAAATCGTGGAATCTCCACCAGGGCAAATGCGACAAAGGTGAGGGCCGTGAGGCAGCTCCGCAGCTAGTTGCTGTGTTATTCGCCCTCTCAATTTTTTATGAGTGACGGAAAAGAAATAATATATTGATTAAATGTTACTCTCCTACTCACGGATGAGGTTTTTCAGGGAAAACCTAGACAAAATTGAAGACGAGAATAGTGAGCACATGCCTATAGGTTTTGAAGTTACATTCCCTTCTGTCCTGGAAATATATAGCTCGGAGCTTAAACCTTGAAAGTTCCTGATGACTCCCCCGTGTTGCATGAGATCTATGCCTGCAGAAACTCTCAAATTAAGTTTGAACTTTCAGTTTTATTTATTTATATTTTGTTTTTGAAACGTAAATTAGCCTCATCAATGCATGCCCATGTACTATAATGAAACAATGAATAATGCATGTCGATCGGAGTAGGATACCGAGGGACATACTGCACAATGTGGACACATCACTGCTTTATAGCCTTGAAGGAATGGCAGGTCTCGACTGGGAAAACCTTCTGAAAGTCCAGTCCAGAGACGGCTCGTTTCTCATTTCTCCGGCGTCTACTGCCTACGCATTGCAGCAGACGAAGGATCGAAACTGCATGTCGTGCCTGTCAAGAATAGTCCACAAGTTCAATGGAGGAGGTATCGATCGGTTCTTAGTTCAGTTCATATGCATGCCAAACATCCAAGATCAGTTAATCGTCATTTTTTCAGTATTTTAAAGTAAAGGAATTCTGTGTCTTTTTTATTTTTTTATTTTTTCGCTTTCAGTCCCTAATGTGTATCCAGTCGACTTGTTCGAACTCATGTGGGCTGTTGATCGGTTGCAGAGGTTAGGACTGTCCAGATACTTGGAGCCGGAGATTAAGGAGTGTGTTAGATACGTATACTTGTACGAATATTAGCTAGTTTTTATATTATTTAATTTGGCCAGTAATTATGAAGGTGTTGGACGGAGAAAGGAATTTCTTGGGTGAGAAACTCAGAGGTTCCAGACATCGATGACAAATCAATGGGGTTCAGACTGCTCCGGTTGCATGGGCATAAGGTGTCGGCTGGTAAGTTTGTATAGGACACCGGACGCTCTCGACAAAGATTTATCCACCAATTAATTTGGTAGTTAATTATATGAGTAATGAGTTCATGCAGAGGTGTATGCGTATTTTAAGAAAGGAAGTGAGGTTTTCTGCAGAGGTGTATGAGTATTTTAAGAAAGGGAGTGAGGTTTTCTGCTATCCTGGACAGTCGAACAACCAAGCTGTGACCGGAATATACAACTTATATAGGGCAAGTGAGGTGGCATTACCGGGAGAGAAGATCCTTGGGGATGCTAAAGAGTTTGCTACTAAATTCCTTGGAGAGAAACAAGCTTCCAATGAGCTTTTGTACAAATATTGGATGATAATTAAGGACTTACCTGGAGAGGTATATATATAGGGCCACCCTGTAAGGATCATTTTTTGGGTCATTTTAGAGAATCCTTTGTGGAATCCATTTTTTTTTTATTACATGTGGACATTTTGACTGTTCAGACCGTTAATATATCAAATTATATTAAATCAAAGGACGAATCAAATGTGTCCAATTTGAACCGTTCATGTTTATAATTATAAATCACAATTATGAATGCCTTAACGATCATCAATTTAGCTGACAGAGAGACACATTCATGGTCCCTTGCCTCATATCATAAAAACGAGCTCTCCTCCTATTCAATTAAATATTGTGATTGTAAATGAGATTCTAAAAAGAGAGGGGAAATATTGTAAAACACAGGTGGGTTACCCGCTGGATTTTCCATGGTGTACGAGCTTACCTAGACTAGAGACTAGATATTACATTGAACAATATGGATCCGGCTCCTCTAAAGTGAGGAGGGTGTGAATTTACTTCAATTTCATAAAATCTGGACTCTCTATCAATCTAATGGTCCTAACAATTGACACATCACTCTTCCATCAATTTTTGGTTTTTCGTCTGAACAACAGTTAACTTACCTGTTAACTCTAGAAAGAAAGAAAAAATTAGGAATTTGGCGTGGTGTTGCTGCGTTGGTTTCTCTGTGCTTCCATGGCAACTAATACATGGTTGAAGAAAAGGGGGGAAAAAGAAGAAGAACAGAACTGTTATTGATTTACCATTCAATTGTTCCTTCTTTCAATTGCATTTGCCCTTTGGTTTTTTCTGACTCCAGAATTATTCAAGAACATGTTCAGTGATTCATATTGCCAAAGTCATGAATTTAAGAAGAAGAAAAATACTCGTGTAACAACAAAGGACGATTATTATTAGCTAGCATTCAAGATTGAAACTTGGGAAAGCATTGGGAATTTCTATCAGAAGATAAGAGGAAGTGCACTTAACTTGTATTAGTCATGGAATTACGAACTCATTCTTGGTCAATTTGAGGTTTTCCCATTGTATGTGGTATTGCTTCTTGATGAATCTTCCAATTAACACAAATGCAAGAGTTAGTTCCAAGGTAATGTTTCCAATTCACTTTGCATATTCGTTGCTGTTATGCAATGGAAGTCAGTTTTTTTTTTCCTTCTCTGCAACCATGACTGAGTTGTCATGGAAGCAGAGAGAGAGCAAACGCAGCAACTCCACATCAAATCCCTGATTATTATTTTTCCTAGAGTTAACGGCAAGGTTAACTGTGGTTTAGATGAAAACCAAAAATTGATGGAAGAGTAGTGTGTCAATTGTTAGCACCTCTAGATTAGATAGAGAGTCCAGATTTTATGAAATTGAAGTAAATTCACATTGTCCTCACTTTAGAGGAACCGGATCCGAAAAAGGAAAAAACTATATATATGATATATATATTTTTTGTTTGTATGTATGTTTGTTTAACGAAATTCACCCGAACTTCTAAATTATCGAAGTCGAACTCGGCTCTCCCATTCTTTGTCTTCTTCTTCTTTCCAAAATGACCTAAATTTCAAATTAAATTCAATCGTTGAACACTTGAACTCTCAGATTCTTATCTTCTCGCTCTTACATTCCCACACTTATACATGATTGTACTGAAGAAAAAAAAATTTGGCTTCGCCCAAAGAAACACATGAATACGTAGCTCACCCCATTTTCGGATCCTACATCCGCCTCTGTGCCCTACATTAGCAATAATGTGTATCTGGAGCTGGCAAAGCTAGACTACAACAATTGCCAAGCACTACGTCTCAAGGAATGGGACAGCATTCAAAAGTAAACAAACAAAACCCAAAAATATATCATCGTTTCTAATTACCCGTTATTTAAGTTATGATGAACAATCAATAATTGCATGCAATGCAGGTGTTACAAAGAATGGAAACTCGAAGACTATGGACTGAGTAAAAAGAGTCTTCTCACGGCGTATTTTGTTGCGGCAGCGAGCATTTTCGAACCCGAAAGAGCTAATGAGCGACATACATAGAAACTTATGATGAAGATCAGAAGGCTTTCACTGATGAGTTCAAAACCTTTTCCAATATGCGAGACTATGAGAAGGCAAGGTAATCAAAATCAGTACATTTCCAAATGCATTGTTTCACGCCCTAAAAGACATTGAAAATGCAATTGATTTTTGGTTTGCATTTGCTTTGCGAGATAGGAGGTCGTCCACAAACAAGATTGCAGGGCAAGGAATTGTTGGACTTTGCTGGCAACCCTAAGCCTACTCTCATCGGTTACAATGGCGCTACATCACCAAGACATTACCGAATCTCTAAGTCAAGCTGTGAGTTTTCAATTCTTATTCTAGCCAAACACTGCCAATTGAGATCTGAAACGATTCAAATAATAATACTATGGTTTTGAGTTTTCTATTTCATCTTTGTTGAATACATAAATATAGTGGGAAAAGTGGCTACTGAAGTGGCAAGAGAAAGGGGAGAGGTACCGAGATGAAGCTAAGCTACTAGTGGAAACAATAAATCAAACCACTGGCCTTTCACTTCGGCAAAAGTTGTTGTCCGATACTCCAGAATATAAGCAGCTTTTCGGCCTAACTAGCAAAGTTTTGCAATCAACTTCGTTATTGCCAAAGCCAAAAGAACAAGGTTACTTGATTCATTAACGGCGTCTATCAATGCTTGGTATGATGATTTGGCTAGTACTTACTGTCTTTTCCTTTTATTGTCTCAGTAAATGGCAACTGCGGAACCAAAATCAACATGACAACCCCAGAAATAGAATCATACATGCAGCAATTGGTGGAATTGGTGCTAGAAAACTCTTCGGATGACATAGAATCCTTGATTAAGCAAAGCTTTTTTACCGTAGCGAGGAACTTTTACTATTCTAACTGTAAGCCTGAAGTTCATTGACCACCACATTAACTAAGTACTCTTTCAGCGAGCAATTTAATGCATGTGCAGAATGTAAAAGTAAATAATATGAAGTTTTCTAGGTAGTCCAAAGAACTAGTCTTAAATATCCTCAAATAATGTTCTAGAAGACTTATAAGACTTCCATTATATACATAACCTGAATAATTATAAATTAAAAGAAGGACATAAGCTAACAAAACAGACACACAAAACACAGAAGGTGATGATTGACATATCAAATGAGTGAACCCTCCTTTTGTGACAATCATACCCGTGGCAAACCAAATGGAAAACTCATAAGACAGCATACTGTTAGTTAAGTGTTTGCAAAATGCACAAGAAGCTCTAATCATTATGAAAGAGGATATGCATCAAACAAAGCACAGAATTGTAGAAACTATTCCTAAAGGACCTAACACAATCTTACTCCACCTTGAAAATTTCCCAACTCAATGACAATCAGATTAAATGTACAATGGTTTGAACAAATTTAGTTAGCAGACAAATACAGATGGCAAACCCACATCAACTTGTTTGTTAGAAAGCTGGCCGCTTTAATGTGTTTGTGCAATGGTTTCTTCCTAAGGGCAAGCAGATTAACAATGGCAGACAGTGTTGCATACAAGGACATGATGAAGCAGTTTGGCGATTGATCTTCGACCTTAAGTGGAAATTCAACAAATCCCACCTGGTATTGTTGGACAACCACTTGTCCAAAAAGTGAGAGTGTATACAAGTGCATGTATTAACACCCTCTCTCACATGCAAACCTAACTTGCACATGAAAGAACAAACATATACTACGAGATGGAAATGAAGGATACCGAGGATTCAAACTGGCCAGGACCTTTGTAAGCCAAAGACTTTAAGCTAAAATGGGGTAACAAAATATATATCAAACTAACAAATTGCATGTAGATATGAGCAGTAGGAACTATAAGTAAGAAATTGCCTTCAACTGCGCATGCTTGGGTCAACCAAAGCAAGGCAAAATGGGGAGAGAAAGCAAAGCATATATACATGGTTGGCTTGGCATTATGGTTTCTCTGCATTCTCTTCCGAGCAAGTTAAATGATGAAAAGAGTGTGCAAAAAAAGCACCCTACAATATTATGAGAATAGGAGATGAAATGTGACACTCTGATTCCAGATATTCAAGGACAGCGTGGAAATTAAGACAAGGAGAATACAATGAATAAGCAGACAATAACACACATGAAGATTTTGAGTGTCAGAAGAGAAGAAAGAGGCCAAATGGGAATGACTGTTTTAGAGGGTAACCCATTTTGGCAGAGAGAGACCAAGGCCAACCTCCCTATCACTGCTTCTGTGATTTCGATGCTTTGGTTCAGTTTGGGATCAAGATCAAGGCACATGAGGCAACCCCTTCACACTCTCCACTGCTTGGTAGTGTAAACTGCATACATGTTGCCCACCAAACCGGCAGCACCCCAGTCTATATACAAATGAACAAATTTTCATTAGGTGATAAGAGTGGTTCAATGCCTGTCTTCACAGTTTTAGAAATTTCATCGACACTTCTTACTCTGAGAGGACCCTGAAAGTGGAAGGTCATCATTTCCTTCTCGGAGGCTTCCTATATCCTATGGACATTCCATAAGAGCAGTCAATATCCTGATCCGCCAGACACTAAAAAGAGTGGGTGATGGTTCTAAAGCATGAGGAGACTCAGGCGCATAAACTAAAAGCTCAGGAAGTACTATTGATAATTTTTGAATTTTCACTATAATGAAGTTCAGACCTACTTTATATGGTCATTTCATCTTATTTGTTCTGATGAGGAATTGAGGAATCATCAGCATCTTGGTAGGAGATATTGACCAGTTCGTCCAACTTCAGATCCATAACAAAATCACAGTTGCTGGTCCTGCCAGATAATCCTCTTGCCTTGGTGAAGCTTGATGCTCTTGATGATGTTGATAAAGTACAATGAACTCGGTTTCCAGACCACGAAAGAACTAAAAAACTTCACTTATATATAGATCTTTGAAATGCCCCCCTTTGAACAAAAAGCTTTTCTTTTTATTCTAATCTAATTATTGCACCACCAGAAACAACAACAAAATTCAACAATCCCCAAGTTCATCATGTATTTGGAGAATGGTTAGACAATCAGCAACTACAAAAGTGCCAAAAGTTTATAAATAGGTTGCACTCAGATCCTTCAAGGATGTGGAAACCTTTATTTTATCTCATTCTTATTCCCAGTGTAGCAGAAAAACTAGAATGCCAAACAAAGTTAAAGTGCATAAAAGAAGGCCTTGTGTGAGGTTTCCAAAAGTGATTTTGGAAACTTTGAACCAAAATCAAGCAACAAATCTCTCAGAGATATAACAACGGCAACAGATAGTGATCATATGAATCCAGTTAACCCACTAGAGGTTAATCTCACTAGTTTCTGCTTAAAAGTCAGATTCATCACAAGCAAAGTTCATTCAGTGATTCTAAAAGCAGTTTATAGTGCGTAGCTTACAGATCTTCAAAAGTCACAAGCATACAGTAATTCATCATCGTCACACTTACTAGGCAGAAATTCCATAGAAAGCAAATTTAGTCATACTCTAATTCATCAGGAGTAACTGGCCGTTTGAGGGGTATGATTGACTTCTTTTCAACATCCCGAGATAATGCTTTCCTCATATCTGAAATATGCAAAACATTTAAGTGATGCAAAAACAGTTAACTATAAAGAAATCTCAGCAATGTAGTTTGGGTGGAAAACTCACCTAACCCATCTTCCTCCCCTGAATAATAGCGTAGTACTCGTCTATAAATTATATAGCCAAGCTGGGCAGAAAAAATTAAGGAAATGGAAAGTCAGCCTCAACTTGTCCCAAAAAAAAATTTGCACAAATATCTGAATACTAATCAACTATAATTTGCTACCTATCAAAACCTTTTACAAAAAGCATAGAGAATTTGCATAATATATATTCAACTGTACTCATATTGCAAATATGTCCTTCGGTTAGGCCAGGAGGGGAGGCGGAGGCGGGGGTGTTGTTTTTCACCAACCAACTCAAAAGATTTGAAAATGCTGGAGAATGAAGGTTTCATTTGACACGTAAAAAGGGACAACAATTTTCAGTTTTCAAAGACTGAACCCTTTGTTTGAAGTTCTTAAAACTGGCCACTTTTCTTTTTTATCTTGAAGACATAAATTTCAATTTGTACACACTACATAGTAAAATATGGATAGATTCTGCAAATAAGTGGAACCCAACTCTAAATCATTTAATGTTGGCCAACTACAAACAACCTTTGTATCTTTGAACAACTTTATAGTTTTGAAAAGAAATTGCAAATAAACCCTCAATGTCTAAAATAATACCAAAAGTTACAGTTGTCAAACAAGTTAAATCATGGAAAGCAAAAGGTTTCTTTCACATGAAATCATCAGCAATTCAGACAAATAGAGGTCAAAACATATTGCACAACCGGTGAAGGTATACAAGATGTTATTACAATCCTAATGCCAGAGACAAAAGAATAGTTGTAGAAGATGGAGAAGATATCCATTGTTCTCAAAATTACAGAAGAAATGTTAACATTCAGTTCATCAAAAGGATTAATAAAATCATGGCAGCATATCTCACAAGTTTTTTTCTTTTTCCTTATAAACAGTAAAATTCTGAAAGTTAAAGATATATCACCTTCTCATACATCTTTATGGCTGGAGTGTTTGATGCTCTCACAAAAAGATCAACAAAGTAACCCTTATCACTGCCAAACAAAGTTCTCATTAGTAACAAGATAGGACAATCACTAGACATATCTACAACCCAGTAGGGGGTAATATTGCCACCGAACTAACCAAGTTATCCAACAAGTGAAAATGCAGCCACAAATAAGAGAATGCAATGATCATCCTGATCAGAAACAATATGTCGGTGTTGTGTAAAGCAAAACGCTATATCAGATTCCTACTGAACACAATGATCTGCAATAAAATGCAAGAGTCTAAATCTGCTTGAATGAGGACACAGACAAAGTACAGCAATTCGTAATGACAGCACATTAACAAACATATGCCCCTCTTACATCTTATCGCTGAAGTCTTCAAGGAGGTTCATGAGCTTCTTGGCCAGCTGCTGCCTCCGATATTCTGGAGAAACAGTTACCGCTGTTACATGACCATGCCACGACTCACCTTGCCCCTCAACTTTTCCCATAACTGCAATTACAATAGAAACACACACCTATTTACTCATCTGATAAACACACACCTATTTACTCATCTGATAAACACACACACACACACACACACACACACACACAGATGTGAAGCATATGTATCATCAATTAGCAATATCCTATCTAAAATCTCAGGAAACCTTTCAAAAACTAAAAGCAATATCAAAGATTGGGGGTGTGCTCACTGTAACCCATGATTCGATTTCCCGGGGCTTCCGCAACGTGAAAATAGTCGGGCCATCTCGCCAAATAGGTCATATAGAACGACATATTGAACTGCATATATATCCAATCCAATCTCAACACTCCATGACCATAAATACCAATCTCAATACTCAATAACCATAACCATAATCCAATCTCTTACGGTTTCAGTGAGGTGGTCGAGATTGACCGAAGTGAAACGAAGCAGATCATTGCAGCAAAATCTCCGAATCGTAGTCATCTTTCTTCTTCTCTCTCGCGCTCGTTGAGCTTTGAAGCCTGGAAAGAATTTCAATCTGGTAAAATAGAACAGAAAAATTCCCCTTCTACATTTATACGGGACCCGGATCCGACCCGAATATGGAACCGACTTGAAATACTCGGGTCTGGATTCGTTAACCCGAACCACAAACTATTTATCTATCTGGATCTGATAAAATTTGACTCCTTTTGCCCAAAGCGAGAGAGCCATCGAAACCCTAGAGACGGTGATGGAGGATCTGAAGAAAGAGATAGAGACCAAGCGGCAGAGGCTGGCGGAGGCGGCTACCGGCACCGGCAGCAAGCGATATTTCAATCGGGCCGAGATGGAAAAGAAGCAAATCCAGAAGAAGCGGGAGGAAGAGAAGCGCGAATTAGAAGCCAAGGCCAAAGCCAAGCGCCAATCCTCCGCCGCCGCCTCCTCCTCCGCAGCCTCAACCGGTGGTGATTCAACTTCCAAATCAAACCCTAACGCCGCCGCTACCACCACCACCTCTGCCGCGCCCTCGGCTTCTAAAGCCCTAACCGACGAGCAGAAAATCGACCTGATTAATATCCCTAAGCCGGAAGTGATCCGCCGCCTCAGGATTCTGAAGCAGCCGATCACTCTCTTCGGCGAGGACGACGACGCCCGGCTCGACCGGCTGAAGCACGTGTTGAAGACCGGAATGTTCGAGGTCGACTCCGACATGACGGAGGGGCAGACCAACGATTTCCTCCGGGATATCGCCGAGCTGAGGAAGCGGCAGAAGTCGGGGATTGTGAGCGACCGGAAGAGGAAGAACTCTGAGGTCGTCGACGGCGTGGTGGAGGACGGCGAGGGTGGGGTGAGGGAAGATGAGCTTGACGGTGACGGCGGGTCGAGCGGAGCTGATGTGGATAGGGACTTGAAGCTAATGAAGGCCAATTTCGATGAGTTGTGCGATGAAGATAAGATTTTGGTGTTCTTCAAGAGGCTGCTGAGTGAATGGAAACAGGAGCTGGGTCAGATGACGGCGGCTGACAGGCGAGCTGGGAAGAAAATTGCCACATTGAATCAATGTGCTCGCTACTTGCATCCCTTGTTCAAGTTTTGCAGGAAGAAGGTAAGTTACTACTTCTTGTTCATCCCCTGCTTTGATTATATTGTCTATAGTGGTTTAGTGGTTTAAGTGGAATGAATTTGGAATATGTATTTTCGAATACTATGCTCACCATTGTAGACATATAGTAAGCTTTTCACATGAATGATCTCACAGTTAAGGGTTTAAGGGTTTAGGTGAGGATGTATATGGCCCGGGTAGAAACTAGAATGTAGATATTAGGATTGAGTAGAACCAAAATGGTATTGAGCAAATTAAACAAGTTGCTTATAATCCAAGACTAGGATGCTGTTAAAGATGACTTCTGGAATCTGGACTTGGATATATTTCATGCTTTCATTCTTTTGTAGACAGTTTGTTTGGTAGATTGCTTTAAACTCAGCTACATCTCAGGGTACATAGTATAACTGTAGCCAAATCCATATCAGCTATACATGTGTTATGTTTCAGCTTCATTATCCTGGGGGTTGAGGTTTTAGTTGCTTGTGCACGATTTGTGATTATTCAATTTGCAGGTTCTTCCAGATGATATTCGCCGAGCGTTGATGGTGGTGGTTGATTGCTGCATGAAGCGAGACTACCTAGCTGCAATGGACCAATACATTAAGATGGCTATTGGGAATGCGCCATGGCCAATTGGTGTCACTATGGTTGGTATCCACGAACGTTCAGCTCGCGAGAAGATCTACACCAACAGTGTGGCTCATATTATGAATGATGAGACGACTCGAAAATACTTGCAGTCTGTGAAAAGGTTGATGACCTTTTGTCAGCGACGCTACCCAACTATGCCATCAAAAGCTGTTGAGTTCAACAGCTTGGCTAATGGTAGTGACTTGCAGTCTCTGCTACAAATGGAGACTGACTCAGGCAGTAGTCAAGTCTTTGAGGAAAGGCTTCGGTTAATGCCTGCTCCTTAGCTTTTGATCCAGCCAATGTATGAAATTCTGTAGAATGATATATATTCTCCATCTTTTGATATGTGGAATGATATATTCTCCTTTCAATATTTAGCTTGTGATTTTTTTTTTTTTTTTTTGAAACAAAGGGTTCGGCCAAACTCCAAAGCAAAGCCTATAAGATGTAAACCACAAGGAATCTGAGTGCTCCCGTATCACAGGAAGGGCCATCTTATTCTCCAAGAGATGAACTTGGTTATTTTGCTTAATCAAACACCAAGCAGTGCTACTAAACTACTGCATGCGATTTAATTGCACTTTGAAACAATCCCAGAACAATAGTTCGGAAGAGCTTTAGAATTCCGTTTTGTTCAAGCGTGACATTACAAATGATTGCTCATTCTATCAAAATCAAAACATCCATTGACGTGAGATTAACATGTAATTCTCGCAAGCAAGCATAAAGTTATGAAGGAGACGACTGTGGTGGTGCTTTAATCAGGATCATTAGTTCATGACCGCGTCTCTCCCATTCCAAAGGTGTCTTCAACACCGTTGGACACCCTCTTCCTCCGCTCTGCAATCATATCTGCATACGCCTGCGAAAAACTCAGAAAGGGAAATACTTTTACTTATTTGGCTGAATAATAACAGTGGAAAATTGGCGAGTGCCGAACCGAAGACCTAATGGCCTACAAAATCAAGTCCCATCGTTCTACTGGACCTGATGTAGCCATATTAGAAAGAAGAACAAGATAAATCAGAGTGGAAAATGCTCATACCTTCGGGTATGAATACAGAAAGATGTACCACCATAAGCCAATTAGGAAGACCACGACGCCTGTGGCTAATATTGAGTGCAGAATCAGCCAGCTAAACGCAATCACTAGCGCTCCTGTCAGTGTAATTGTCCATGGTTGGCACCTAGTCACAAAATGGCAAACATGAAACTAAGTAAATGCAAAAGAACTAGAACGGTTAGAAGCAATGAAGCAACTGAGTCAAGAACTATGAAGGACCAGGAACAACTTCTTATGGATAACCTGAAACTTAATTCAAACACAGAGGCTACAAAACCTAACGAAAGCATAGTATCTGGAAGACAGAAAAGTAAACCATAGCTTCAACCAAGGATACAGCAACAAAAACGCTACGGAAACAATTACAAGTTGAAAACCCCAAAAGAGCTAATGAGTATGACATAAAATATTAGTCAAAAATAAGGAAGATCCATGAAGGGAAGGCTCACCAGGAAGGTTTAGTGTCCCAAACGGAGTCATATTCAAGAGAAAGGTAGTTCATGTAGCCATCCATGTCGTCCACAGCTCCGTCTTCATCAAAGAACTGGGACTCCTTCGGGTCAACTGATTTGCTACCAAAAACAACATTCTTGCTCCGAAAGCGTCTTGGTTGAGGATAAGTTACAGAGACGTGTGGCAATAAAATGGGGTTGCAGAGATGGGTTTTTGAAGATGAGAGACAGGTTCGCAAAGGACCATAGAGAGAAGTAGGGAAGAGAGAGAGAGTCCCCATTTTGTCATTATAGGCCAAATATCTGTTGCTGCTTATATTGCTTGCTTGGCTTCTAGCTTTTTTATTTTTTTCTTCAGATGACAGAAAAGACGAACAATTAAAAAAACGAAGCCTCTACAAACACCATCTCCCAACTAATCCAATCGGAATGCTGGGAACACTGAAAGGGGTAAACAAAAGAACCAGATAGAATGATTATTAGAAGTATGAGCTAGCAAAGCTAACCGATCTGCTATGAAATTGGCCTCACGATATATATGGCGGAAAAGAACCGATTGATACTGAAGAGACAAGGACGTAATGTCATCAATCAGAAACCGAATCCTCCAAGGAATCTGGCATTTGCCTTGAATACAGTCAATTAGGAGCTTGGAATCCCCTTCCACTATTACATTAGGATGCTAGTGTAGGAGAGCAGTGTGCAAACCATCCTATAAGGCCGTAGCCTCCGCCACAAGGACATTAGTATTTCCTATATGTCTATTAGCTGCAAACAAATGATTACCATCCTCATTGCGAATAACAAATTCAATAGTAGTCAAACCATTTCATACAGAACCATCAAAGTTCAGCTTAACTTGATTAACATTAGGAGGTTGCCATTTGATATGAAAAAATTTTGAAACCTTTGGAAGAGAGATTCTAGGATTAGCCTGAATCCTTGACACGCACAAGAAGCATGATAAACTTGAAGATGCTTAAATATTAGTTTATTTCTACATTTCCAAATAGCCCAAACAGTATAGAAAATTGAAGCCAGAGACTCAGCAGAAGATGGTGTGTTACTAATATGCTCAATCCTAGACAAAAATGAGCTATTCCAAGACAATGGAGTAGGAGATGGAGCAGAAGACCAAACTTGAATAGCAAAAGGACATTGCATAAAGAGATTATCAATGGATTCTAAACCATTCAAACAAAAAGGACACGCTGGAGAAATATTATGATTATAACAAAGAAATTTTATCTCGAGTTTTTAGAGAATTCCCAAGTAAGGTCCAAGCAAAAGTTTTAACTTTAGGTGAAATGTTTAGCTTCCACATCTTTGTTAAGACTGAAGATCTGGAATGGCAAGAAACAGCCAGAGTTTAAATCCAAGAGGCAGACTTAATTGAAAACTCCCCTGAAGATGAAGGTCCCAAACAAAAGTATCAGACACATGGGTTGGGGACTTTGGGGAGCGCATGTCAAAATCTCAGTGAATTAAAACAAAGCAAATCCTGAATTACATTCCGAAGAAGGGAAAAATTGGAACTTCGGATTCAAAGCTAATGTTTACAGCTCAACACATATATCATTATCCTCGTTAGGAAGTACAATAGAGAAAATTATTGTCCGAGTATAGCATCTAAAAGCTTCATGTTATCGATTAGATGAAACCCAAATACAGTCGGTGTTTTCATTTTGGAGCTGAATTGGCATTATCTTGAACCCAAATCCGGACAGTCTTATCATTTTGAAGAGCTGCGGAGGCAATCTTATTCTCCGACGGATGACAGGAAACCGAGATGACGGTATCAGTATGGCCTTCAAATCTCTGAATCATAGTTTTCGCCTGAAGATCCCACAAGTATACACAGTGATCCTCGGAACCACTAACAATGTATTTCCCATTTGTCACAGAAAATGTGGATGTTATGCAGTACACTTTGTTCACATGCCCCGTATAGACCTTCAAGAACTTCCCCGTTGAGTAGTTGCACAGCTTCTGCAACCAAAAAACGGAAACTACACATCAACTGACCACCTAACTTATGGTTCCAATACATTCAATTAGTTAATTAGAGTCTCAATAGCATCATGTACCAAACAATTTGCTCAGCACCTCAAAAGCAGAGAACTGGTGAATTACCTATTTTTATCTCAAAATTAATATATGCTAAACTCCTCAAACTGAAAAATCCCTCCAATGGTGAATTACACATTGCCCTCAACCTAAAACTAACTGCATTGCTAAACCAAAATTTGATTTGCAACAAAATTGAATAAGCAGCAAACCCTAAATCATAATCATAGCGTTCACACTGTAAATCTGAAAGAGAAGGAAAATCAAGGGACTTACAAGGGTATTATCCAGAGTGGCGATGAGTATGAATTTTCCGTTGGGGGAGAACTTGGCGAAGGAAACGGCAGGGGCCTTATCGTCAATTAGGGTTTTCAAGCAGGTCCCTTTAACGGTGTCCCAAATCTTGCACGACCCGTCGTGACTGGCGGAGACGATGAGCGACCCATCGCGATTGAAGCTCACGGAGGTCACCGGAAGCGAGTGGGCCCTGATGACCTGGAGGCACTTGCCGGTCTTGACATCCCAAATCCGAATCGTCTCGTCGAACGAGCCGGAGACGATGAGGTTGGACTGGGGGTTGAAGTTGGCACAGAAAACGAGGTCGGAGTGGCCGCGGAGGGTCTTGACGCACTCGCCGCTGGGGGAGCGTGCGTCCCAGATGCGGAGGGTGCGGTCGTCGGAGGCGGAGCAGATGTAGTGGGAGTCGGAGGACCAGGAAAGGTCGGAGATGCCCTCGGAGTGTCCCACCAGGCGGCGCAGGAGGGCTAGGGTGGAAGACGACCAGAGGATTACGGTCTTGTCTAACGACGCTGAGGCCAAGAGGGTTCCATCGTTGGAGAATTTGACGCACGACACGGCGCTCTCGTGGCCGCGAAGGGTCTTCAGGTGCCGGTAAGGGTTGTACGGCGGCAGTTGTTGTCCACTGCCACTGCTCGCCATTCTACTCTGCTTCACCTATTCTACTTTCGAAATGAAACCTCTTTCAAGTTTTGATTTGAATTGGTTATATAGAGGCGTTCAAAGAAAATTTACTACTCAACCGCCTCAGTAATAAAGCCCAGCGGTAAAATTGAATTTCATTTTCTTATTACCTTTTTGCCGTATTAACTGTGATTTAGAAAATCATAGTAATGCATCCTACATGAAGTGAAAGCCGTATCACGAGTTTCAGTTTGTTAATGGGGTGATGGAAACAAGTAGAACACAATTCATTTACGGCGCATATCATGAGTTACAGGCACATGGTAGTAAAATCACTGGTTAGGGGATCTTCTATATAGTACAAAGATTCTGAAGGGAGCAGAGAGCATTCCCATAATTAAAAGGATAGCGTAGGGATTGAAAAGGAAAAAAATATATGGATAGGGGTGGACTTCATATACAAAACTGGGACTCCTGAGGTTCAGCTACATCAAGCTTAAATTATGAGATGGCAGTCGGCCACTGGTCAATTATGTCCTCTGCAGTTGAGCTGCATCTCATATAGCTGTTCCCTCCCCATAAGAGCATTCTGTTGGTCAAGCAGGAGGATATATGAGTAGCGTGAACCTTATGTATGAGAGTGGGAGAGTGAGGAGAGGTACATGATCCATTTGGTGGCTAGTGAATTAAATCCTTGCAATATTATGTGTTCTCCTACCCATCAATAAGTCTCTACCTCATCTGAGCTTTCCTCATAAAGTACATAACTAGCATCTAGAGCATCCTCGTTGCCACTACCATGATCACTATTGTAGCTACTCTCAGAAAAACTCACAAACATTGAACCATCAGAAGTATGAGTGCTCATCTGCGATGGCAGACTGATGTCGCTATATGGCTCACTGTCGAACATTTGATCACTGTCGGCGAAACTGCATGACAATTCAGAATACGGACAGAAACAATAAGCACATCACATATGGAAAAGGAAAAGGGAAAACAGAGGACATGAAGTGAAATAGTTGAAGAATAAGCAAACCTTCCTTCGGATGGAAACTCGGCCAGTATGCAGAGATGAGGCCTTTGTTCCAAAACCTGCTTTAAGGGATTGACACTGCACAACATTCATAAAAGTATTTCACTGGTTAATCTCTTACACTGGAGCTCAAGAATCAACTGCTACCATCAGTAACAATGGTGGATTAAGAGATGGAAAAGAGCCTATTTCACTGTGTAACCCTACTACCCAACAAAAGGAAAGAAAACATAACCAAAAAAAATATGTAAGCTTCAGGAGAAAAAGATCACCTCAAGCTGTAGCATCTTTCATAATACCAGTCACCCTCAGATGCCAAGCCTTCCCTATTAGATATGTCCTGTTTGAGACAATAGCCTAGAGTCAATTAAGCATTCCCCGGAAGCCTAGAACTTTATATGCAAAGCTTCAACAAGAATAATATAATTAATTTCTGTCCACCTACAAGATGTCTAAGGAGCTTGAAATCCCCAGACAGAACTGCATTCAGCAACCGATCAACTTCCGCCTTCAAAATGGCAATTAAGTTTCAGCAAGATATATATATATATATATATATAGAGAGAGAGAGAGAGCATAATAACAGAGGATGAAGCATCACCACTTTCAGATGCATGCAATCCCGTAAAATCACAACTTCCAACAGATTTCCACCTGTGTTGCTTCCAAGGTTCCTAAGAAATAAAAGTTTCACTTAAGCTCGGATTTAGCGAGATAACAAAGAGTTTGTCCATTAAGATAACTGACCTCAGAAATGACCCAGTGATAGAGTAAGATGTTGAAAAGTCAACATACTTTAGTTTTCTAAATCCCTGCACAAGTACCCAGAGACATTATTCAGATAAAACCCACTTCCAGGGAACAAAATATTAAAAGACATCAAAAAAATAGGTGAGGAATCCACTAATTTGTTCACAAAGGAAATACTTCTTTCTGACCTTCACTACTATGCTCAGGAATAATGAATAATAGTGATAAAAATGAGTTACTGAAAAGTAACAAAAGAAGAGCTCCTTGATAACTTATAAAATTGATCATAACTATAAAAATTTAACTGTTAAACTCACATATGACAGGTACCACATGCATAGGAACTCGCATGGCTATTCTCTCAAAATACATTATGAATCTACTATACCACTAACCAATATAAATATAGCCTTTGGATTATTATTTTCTCGAAATGTCCAAGACATACCTTAATAAGTATACGAACTTTATAATCATGCAGTTTAAAACCTCTGAGGGATAATGAAGTTACATGAGGGCAATTATTCACAAGCTCAATGCAGGCTGGTGATTTCAAACTGTCATCTCTACCTGACAGTTGACAAGTACACATTTAAGAATAAATTGAAGAACATAAAATGGAGTTCCTCATGCGGAATATGCAATACCTGATTTAGAGGATTCAAAGAACAAACGCTCAATTAAGTGACAGTTTGCGCTCACTGATACCAATGTCTGCCTCAGTTCCACATGACTAAAGATTGCACAAAAACAAAACAGAAATTAGTTTGTTTGAACATAAAGAATTGCGGAAAAGAAAAATATGGTCCAACATAAGGACTGCAGAAAAGCAACAAACTTACAGGCCAACAATTTCCAGATCAATGAGAGATGGACAGGCTGCTAATGCACCACAAAGTGATGCATTATCCATTCTTTCAATATTGTAAAGGTGCAATTTTCTCAAAAGAGCCCTTGCAGTAAGAAAAGAAAGTATAAGAAATAAGTAAAGTGCAAAAACCAATTCCCAAGTCTTACAATTCAAGCATACCCTGGAGCACCACTGTCCCCACCTAGAGGGCTCAAACAGGATCTGGAAAGAATCGATGACTCCTTCCCCTGTCTGGATCTCTTATCATTCCATGAAAAGTTAGATACATCTACAGAGTTCCGGATAGTATAAACTAAGGGCTGACAAGATCCAAGTGACGTTGTCGGGCCTGGAACTACTACACCAAGCTTAAGAGACCTGAAATAACCATGATCAAAATAAGTCAGATATAGAAAAGCAAAGATACAATCAAAATGTGTATCATATCCTCAAAGTAGCATTAATTACTCAAATGAGGAATAATGCATTGCATCTCCAAAACTGAAAAACAGTCTGTAAATACAGGTGAAAGGAGGAATCTAAAAGACCAAAATTAAACCAAAAATATTCACCACAGCTTTCACATGCACAAAAATATTATAGAGTATCAAGTTCCAAGAACTTCTTGGGTGCAAATAAACACTTACTGGAGAGCTTTTCCTGCCCGGTGAATCATTGTGGAAACTACTGCATTGTTAACTTTTGGGACAACTGTTGTCAAGTCAATATTGGCATAGCAAGAAGGATCCATGGCACATTTATTAAACATTGAACAAGTAGCTGCAGCATAGCATAGGCTTTGTGTATCGAGCATAGAAAAGACCTGCATATCACCACATTACTCAGATGATGCAATTCCACATGCACAAATGATGCTAATCATTGATAAACTAAGTAGTTCCACATGCACAAATGATGCTAAAAATTCTTAGAATCACCACAATGAATAACAAATTATCGGAACCGCGAAATTATCCGTATGATTAGTGATCAGAAATTCACACGGACTGAAAATCGATTTGTGCATCGCAACAGAAATGCAAGAACCCTAACTAACCAACACCAAAGTAAATAAAAAGCAAAACGCAACTTCATCCCATCAAAACAAAAAAATCAACTCTCTCGAAAACTCGAAATGATCCATACGATCACCTCCATTAGCATGAAAACTAGTGATCGGAAACTCGATTGTGCGGGTTTGCAACTGAAAACGGCAAAATGCATCTTCAAAGCGAAAGAATCGAACCGATCGTCGGAATGCGCAAAAAACTAACCCGATCAAACCAGTTTCCTAGCACAATTACAGTTCAATTTTTACTTCCAACAGTAAAACCTAGACTCACCTTGATGGTGAGGTCGGGAGGGAGAGCCCATGCGATGGAGTTGTGCTTGGAGGCTCGCCGTCTCGCCGAGCGCTTACCGGCCTCGAGGAGCACCGATCCCAACTGGAGAGCGCGATCGATGAGCTTCGTCTGATCGGCGTCGGAGTCACGGGAGTCGAGGATCCGCTCGAACGAGAGATCGATGGCGAAGGGCGGGGAGTCGGAGAAGTCGAGGAAGGTCTCGAGGAGGTGGTCGCGGTCAGGGAGGTTGAGGTGGTTTGGGGGCCTAGGGTTTTGGGAGGGGCAAGGTCGCTTGGCCATGGATGACGGACTGAGGAGGAGGGTATCCATAGCGGGTGGTTATCAAAGAGGAGAGAGTGTTGGTGTTGGAGAACAGAGCCTTTTCTGGGTGACACGTGGAGGTAGTACGTGGGTTTGGAGTTTTGGAACACTGATGGTAATACGGTAAGCCGTAAGTGTATCATAGCCCCTGTGTAAAGTGACATGCGTGTACTTACCATGTGTACCATACCATACTACTACATCTAACATTTATGTTCGTACCATATTTTGACATTTTCTCAAAATAAAAATCGATAAAACATTATTTTTGTTGTAATCATACAATAATTGGGAAATTATATGGACACGAACAACTTCGTGAGTCAAACTCAGAGTTTGTTTACTATCGTATCTTTTAGATTCGGTATATATTAATCATTCCATACATAATCACTAAAAAGTCCATATTTCGGATCGGTGAACTCGCCTATCAACTCCAATAATACCAAAACTAATATGACGAGGCAAAAGGAGTGGGTATACCGAACGCATGCGATGGCATTTATATGTCAAGCCTCATGTAGAATCATATTGGACCACATATTGTCAAACTTGTTATGATGTGACAGGCATCAAAGATTTATAATCTAAACCATTCATATTTTAAATTTTTGGGTCTGTGACCATTAGCCCCAAAATGGGTCAATTTTAGCTTCACTTACACCACAAACAAAAAACTGTTCCCACTAACCCAAACACGAATCGAAAAGACCATGTTACCCAGTGAAAGCAACCACTAAACCAATCGCTCACTACGGTTTTCTGCCATTTTTTCGGTTTCAAAAAACGGTTGGCTTTCGATTTTCATCATCTTCCTCTCGCTTTCGCTCTCCATTCAGAGACTCTAGGTCGACGAATCTCGCCCTCGGTCCTTAGTTTCTCGAACACTGCTACTCACTCAACCAACGCCGGCGGCGACTCGACGTTCTACAGTATGGGATTATAGAAAGTGAGTTAAATCTTTTCCGTTTCAGACTCTTTAGCTTTTTGTGAAAATGAACCCTCAGTCCTTAGTTTCTCGAACACTGCTACTCACTCGACCAACGCTGGCGGCGACTCGACGTTCTACAGTATGGGATTATAGAAAGTGAGTTAAATCTTTTCCGTTTCAGACTCTTTAGCTTTTTGTGAAAATGAACTTGTTCGTAGCTTAGGATTCGTTGATCGAGTCAAAGTAATTGAAAGAATAGGCTTTACATGTTTCAAAATCTGTAAAATCTAGGGTTTCAGTTTAAAATCTGTTAGAAATTGAATGTTTTATGTTGACTGGCCAACAACAAATTGCAAAATATGAAAATGGACATGTATTGTGAGCTTAATGCAGATTAACAAACCCTTACTGCCCTAATAGAGGTGTATTGGGGGTCTATTGCCCTAATAGAAGCTTCTGCTGTGGGCGTAGTACATGTTGGGTAGCAGGACCCGCCCCGAATTTCATCTTGAAATCCAAAGTGGCCCTGCGGGACCCACCTTAGAGGAAATTCTACTAAAAATTTGGTGGAACTTCCTCTAAAAGTGGATTACCCAAAAACCTGTAGAAAGACATTTACACTTCTAAAACAATCCACCCTTAATCTTCTGGAGCCACCCTGCTCCCTAAATCACAACATCTCCCATTTCACAAAACAATTATGAACTTAACAATATTAATCTCATAGGTTATCAGAGCAATCTAATGCACAGGCGTACAAGAAGATAGAATACAAGATAAAGGACCGATACTTTTCTAATGCGGAAGCTATGACAGCTATGCCTCAACCCCATGTATGCTCGACCTCAAGTTAAATTGGTCTGCAAACTGGGCATTGAAAAACGAAGGGCCCAGGGGAAAACATTTAAAATCCGTTAGAGTGAGTGGACGAAAAAAAATAACTAATCTCGAAGGAAAATAATTATAGGATTTAGTATTTTCCCAAGTTATCCTCTTAAAAACCAATCATGCAGTAAAAATCTTGAAAATACTCTTAATCATCATCTTTATTGAAATCTCAATAATGTAATCTCGAACATCCTGAAATTTCTTTAAAATCTCAAATCCCTCAAATACATAATGATATTTCAGGCATCTTGTTAAATTACTCATATCTCAAATCATGTCTCAAAATAGACGATAACAAAAAGGAACTGCCGATTAGTCATCTCATGCCACCTGCAGGGGACTGCCGACCAGGGACGCATCGGAGGGGACTGCCAACCGGATGAGGAGGTGATGGTCAGAGGGGACTGCTGACTAACCATAGGTAGTTAGAGAGGATTGTCGACTAACTACCTCATGTCATCTGGAGGGGATTGCCGACCGGATGACACATCGAAGGGGACTGCAGACTGTAATGTTCTGGAGGGGACTGCCGACCAGAATATTGTCTGGAGGGGACTGCCGACCAGACTATTACCTGGAGGGGACTGCCGACCAGGTAAAGCATGCATGCTCTGACTTATTTACCTCCTCAATAAACTGGAATCACTCTCTTTAAAATAATTGTTTTCAGAAAGAAACCCGATATTAATCCAATAAGTCATCAATAATTCACCGAAAACATAACTTAAGAATATCCCGATAACTCAAGACTCAATATCTCAATAAATCCTCGAAAGCATGAATCCTCAGTAAATCAATAAATGCTTTCAGAAGAAATATCAATCGAACTTTAAAGTTGATAAGTGCGGAGCTCAAAACTCAAGAAATCTCGATAATTCGATTATGCTCAAATATTAGCTAAATCATTCGTACTCACCATAATTCTCATAATATTTTCTTAATCAATCACTTCTCGAAAATCATTTCCCAACTCAATAACTCATAAATAAATAGCTTGAAAATCTATTGAAAGCCCTCGAGAAGGAAATCCACTAATAATCCCGTAACTCATAAAGCATAATAAATCTCAGGAAATCTCAAGATATTAAGCTCATAAAATCATAAAACTCAATAATTTAAATAATAAATTAAACCTAAATCGGAAAATAATAATATACTGCATGCACAATTAATTTAAAATAAATGTCCACTCACAATACTATTTATGCGACCACGCTACCGGTTTCCTACGTCGAGCAGTAGCTTGGCACATCGCCTGTTACACAATTATAATTCATGAATAAAAAATCCGGAAATTAAATACGATTCCCACGTCAAATCCTCATAAATCAACATTTCTATTTCTTCTCTGATTTAACCAAAACTTCATCACTAACACCAATTCTTTAATTCAAAGTTTCTCGGGCAGAATTGAGAGATCCAACAATGGAATTCTCGTAAATCGATAATTGAAATTCTAAATTTTTAGAAATTCATAACCGATTCAAAACTCCTCTAATTTTCACCGAACTTCACATATAAGCTCTACCGTATTTATGTGATTTAACTAACCAAAAAAAAAAACACAATTTAAATCATTGTTCATACACCGCACTATTCCCCCGTCGCACTATTCATGCGGCGACACTGTTCATGCGGCGGCCAACTCCTCCTCCGGCCACCAAATTTCATCGACAGTATCATCTCAACATTTCCAATAACTTTCTCAACTGTGACAAAGTCAGAAAATACCTTGTAGTGGCCGAACAATTAAGCAATCCGAAGTACAATGAAATTTTCCAATTATGTTTTCTTCCTCCATGCTTCAAGTCTCAGCAAAAGCTTTTGGGAGGATGATCTACTTCTCAAGCCGCTTCTGATCGGCCAAGTTTGGCCGGTTTTGGTGGCCGAAATCTGGAGAACTCGACGTTGACCCATTTTGCTACAGTAACTTTAAGGCTGTTGTTCCTCGTTTTCCGGCCACGGCACGGTGTTCCACGACCGCAGGCGAGTCAACGAAAGGGAGAGGAAGCGAATGGTGGCTGCGGCTCGTCCTCAGGTGGTCAGACGACGGAGTTGCAGAGGTAAGCCGAAGAGGCGGAAAAAGAGAACCATGGGAGGGAGGAGAGAGAGAGAAATGGGAGTTACCCACTTGGTAGATTCTGATCTACTCGGATTTTTATGGATGACATATGCACATGCTCTGTTTAATATCCTCTACGACTTTTATGAAGAAAATTTTCTCAAATTTTGACCCAAACAAAAAGTCAACTCTTAGGCCCCCCTAAAAGATCGAAACAGAGCCGAAAAATAAATGTAAATGTCGTTTACCAATTGAAAGACTCGTAAACTGGTAAATTTTGGTTCGGGACGTTACATTGGGGGAGAATACATGTCTATTGGGGCAATAGACATGTATATTGCCCCGATATACATGTATTGGCCCCGATATCCATGTATTGGCCCCCAATAGAAGCTTCTGTTATGGGCAGTAGATGTCTATTGGGGGCCAATACATGGATATTGGAGCAGTTTACATGTCTATTGCCCCGATATACATGTATTGGCCCCCAATAGAAGCTTATGTTGTGGGCAGTAGATGTCTATTAGGGGTCAATACATGACTATTGCCTATAACAGAATCATCTATTTGCGAGCAATAGATGTCTATTGGCCCTCAATAGATGTTTAATGGAGTTCAGTAGTTAAGCTGTTGATGTGCAATAATGAATTTTTCTTTTTTCATTTATGACCAGAATGCCAAGAACAAAGACACCACAAGTCAGCTCCAACTCCGAAGATATAGATGAAACACAACCACAATCCCTGGAGAGATAGTTCACTAATAAACCGAGGGATAAGTAATTCGACTCATTCACATCCAGATCATGAATGTTTGGAATCCATATTATGCAAGGAGACATTGCTTTTGCTAATTCGAATTGAAGGGTGATATAAAATCGGTCTATTTCCGGCATCATATCCATAGTTAGCGCATTCATCATAGTTAGAAGCTCCAGCTCCGTATCAAGGTCACGGCCGATATCGTCACTATCATCAACAAGAAAACCCTTGGGCTTGTTATCCAGGAACTTGTTCAGAAATACTGTAATGAAAGGAACATAGGAGTGATTCCTTAGAATTTGTTCCTGGCGGTATCAAGATGCCATTGTGTCGGAATATCTTATCCATCTCTCCAGGAAAATGGATATCTCCAGAAAAGATTTTAAGTTCAATCCTTTTTTTTTTCTCTCTATTCGGACCAAACACTTCGGTAAAGGATGATAGAATTAAAGAATAGGAAGAAATCTATAAGAGAAGAAGAGAGTCCAGTGAAGATGAAGAAACAGAAGAACAGGCATAAACAGAGGAAGAAGTAGAAGAAGAAACAAATGAAGAAGTAGAAGAAGAAACAGATGAAGAAGAAGACGGCGACAGGGAAACGACAGAAAGGTTTTATGTGCAGACAAGAAGTCAAACGAGCAAAAAAAGAAAAGAGTGATTATGACAAGGACGAACAAACAACGAAAAAGAAGATTAAAGGCCAAAAGTCAAAGACAAAAGAGAAAAAGCCAAAGAAACTGGTAAGGAAGAAGAAAGAAGTGATAACAGAAAAGGCAAAGATTGAGTGCAGGCAACAGAAATGCACACTAAGTGCTTTCTGGAGGTTAATTGGCACATATAGAGACAAAATTCCAAAAGAGGTTTGGGATACTTTGAGCACTTATGTATTTTGGGGGATGATTCAACCATTCTTCGAGAAAAAGCTCACCGAAACTCAGCTCCACAAACATGAGGCTGATTTGGAGATAATCTTGAAGTACTTTAATGTTAAAAAGAACAAGTTTGTGGTCAGGGAGACAGAAATGGAAATAACTTTGGAAGACATAAATGAATTGTTTGACTTACCAACCATTAAGATCGAATGGGATCTGAACAAGAAGGTGCTCAAGGAGGAACGGAAGCCATCTTCGATATTTGATGTCAATATGAGGAAGGAAACAGTAATCAAACCTGAACTAAAAGAGCCACTCATCAAGGAGCTCAATAAGAAGAAGAAGGCTAATCCCAAGATAATCGCAGCACTGCTTATTATGTACATCTTCAACGCATTCCTCTTCAGCAGTACATCTACAACTTTAACATGGGACCTCATTAACACTTGTGAAGACCTAGAAAAAATAAACAGCTTCAATTGGGCAAAGATGGTACTAGATTTTCTGATGGATGGGCTTCAAAGGTACTGAAAGGATCATCCGACAAATCTTTCTGGCTGCCTCCTTCTCATATATGTAAGTACAATACAAAAATGTGTAGTGTATTGGGGGGTAATGGATATCTATTGCCCCCCCCCCCCCAATATAGGGTTTATAATGTCTCTGTTTTGGGGTAATAGATGTCTATTGCCCCCCAATTCAAGATAATTGGATGTCTGTTATTCATTTACTAACAAAACTAGTTTTCTGAACAATACTGGTTCTTGGAGAAGACAAAGATCAGAAACTGGATTCAAGGAATAGAGAATGAAAAGCTGAGTTTTGTGAGGTGGTCAATAAAGGAGCTGTTCAACCTGCAGAAGCTCCACCAGAATCCAGACTAGCCCGAGCAATTAATAAAAGAAGGCCCATGGTTAGGACATAACTACATCAAGTTGTTGGATACAGAAGAGGAGAACGAAACACCAAGTTTCGACAACTGGGTAAGTTTGCAGGTACATAGGAACTTTACAAACAATAGGCCTGTATTGGCCCCCAATACAGGGTTTATAATGTCTCTATTGGGAATCATTATGTGTCTATTGCCCCCCCCCCCCCAATACAGGGTCTGTAAAGTATCTATTCTGGATGTCTCTATTGGGCGTCATTATGTGTCTATTGCCCCAATATACATCAAAAAAAATTTCTGGCTTTTTTATTGTTTTTATTGGTTGTAAGTTCCGCAAGCAAGTCAGGAAGAGAAAGAGGAAAACATAAGGGTTACTGGGAACATGAGAGTTCTCCTAAAGGAGATGAATACAGTGATTGAAGATGAAGGTGACAAAAAGAAAATGAAGGAGAAAATGAATACTATCTTACAAGCGAATGAAAGCTTAGCAAACCATATTAAGGTGATATGGGAGAAGATTATGGTTGCCGATGACAAGATTTTGTCTATGGAGAAGAAAATGACTGATGTGATGAAAGAAAATAGAACGCACAAAAACCACATCAGAGCTCTGAACAAATTATTGGCGAAGGGAGCTGGGAGGAAACTTAATCAGGAAAGTAGTGATCAGGGAGGTAATGAACTTCATATGTTGCTGGTGTCAATGGAGCAGGAAGATGGAACGAGATGTGAATACGATAAGCGAACCCAAGCTGAATATGAACCTCAAACACCAACCAATGAAGAACCAAAGGGAAGGGATCCAGTTAACGCAATTCCAATATCATACAAGAAACCAGAAGATAAAATAATTGAGCAAACAGACGAAGAGGAGACACTGAATGCTATAGAAGCAGAACAAATAGATATAGTTGTGTCAACACTTCTCGAAGCAGCTAATTCGGCAAAAAGAGCAGAAAGTTTGCAGAAAGGAACTGCCGCAAAGACAGAAAACATGAAAGAGAAGAAAGGTGGAACAGGAAGAGCAGTACCATCGGTCCCCATACATAAACAAAAGGTTGCCATGCATTCTATTGAGAGGAACGTGAAACAAAATAAGAGAAAGGCAACAACTAAGGACGAGGATGAGGATTTTGAGTATGACACTCCGGAGATCTTGAAGACGTACAGAAAGAAAAGAAAGACTGCTCCACAAGAACAGCTAAACCAGAGGAAGAAAACCGAACAGAAGTTGGCAACAAACCTACAGAAAAGGAAACAAGTGCAGCAGCCAATCCAAATTAAAGATGTGAATTGCGAGAAGTACACATGGAAAACCTTAAAGCCTGAAGTCGCAAGACACTACAAGCAATTCTTTGAGATGGTCGATGACGATCTGTAAGTGTATGGCATAAATATAAAAATTTGAATTTTAATGCTTTATAGACTCGTAATAACTACACTTTTTTTTTTGTGCAGATATACCTACTGGACAAGTACAAAGGGCATAATATGGATAACAAGGAAAGACATGAAGATTATCATCCAAGAGGAAGATCTGGATATTAGTGTAAGTTTTAAATTTTTGTTTGTTTTGTCCCGCAATAGTCAACTATTGCCCCCTAATAGTCAACTATTTACCCCCCAATAGGCACCTATTGGCCGCTAGTATGTGCCTATTGGAGGGCAATATAGGTGCTGATCTTTACATATGTAATACTAACTAAAAGTCAAATTGAACGATTGCAGGTGATCAAGGCATACAATGAAATATTGTGAGATGACCTAAAAGAAAATAACATTCAGATTGGATTGCTAGACATTGAAGCGGCGGTAAGTAATGAAACAAAAATAGCAGCGTGCCGCTTCAAATTTTACATTATCAATTGAATGATTTAATATGTGTCTATTTCCTGTGCAGTGCTACGCTATTCAACATGAAAAAAAACTGGAAGAGTTCAGAAAAGAAGGAAAGAGCCTTTTGAAAGAAGACTTTAAAAGCGACGAGATTGAAATAGAGTTATTTCTGACTGAAAAATTGTGGAGTAGCTTCAGCTACAGCAAGATGCTTATCCCGATCCACCATTGCTACAGCCAGCACTACACACTGCTTATCATCGACAATGAGAACAGACGCTTTGTTCACATGAACTCTATGCTGCCTCCAAAAAAGGAATGGACAAAAGATAACCATCACTACATCAACGTAAACTGGGTGGTAAGAAATAATATCAAAACAATATGTTTATTTTTCAAAATGGTCAAATTTAAAAAGTCTAATGATGCTTTATATATATATATATATATATATATATATATATATATAGGGCCCTTCTAGTGAGGGATCCCTTTTTTTGGTCTTTTATAGGGATAGGCATTATACCAACTTTTCAATCATATTTTCACATCTTAACCGTTCAGTTTTTAGGTCCTAATATATAGATCACTTCTGAAAATTTTCAGCCAATTTGATGATCGTTAAGGCATCCAAAACTGCAATTTACCATTATAAACACGAACGGTTCCGGTTCGACAGATTCGGTCCGTTCGTGTAAGTTGCAGTTTTGGATGCCTTAACGATCACCAATTTGGCTAAAAATTTGCAGAAGTGATCTATACATTAGGACCTAAAAACTGAACGGTTAAAATGTGAAAATATGATCTAAAAGTTAGTCTAATGTCTATCCCTATAAAAGACCAAAAAAATAGATCCCTTGGAAGCCCTTTCTCTATTATATATATATATATATATATGTATCAAATAGGTAAAGCACATAAAGAGGTTCATCCGCGATGTGAAAATGACAGCCATAAAATTTGACGCTGACAGCCAAGATCATGAGAACACAAGAGAAAAGTGTAAAGGTAAGGACGAGAAAAGAGAATTTATCACTGAGGTTGAAGAAATGACAGAAAGAGAGAAAGAGGTCAGAAGGTGGATCTTGGATAGGGGTCGTCAACGGGCCGGGCCGGGCTTTATTAAAAATCGAATGATCCAAGTCCGTCCATATAAAGCGGGCCTTGCGGGCTTTTTCGGGCCGGGCTTTGCGGGCTTTATTTATAAATAAATATTTAAAGACACAATATTTTTTTTTTTAATCAAGCTTTGGAAATTCATTTGATAATGATCAAATACAACCAAAGATAACAGATCTATATTGTACCCAAAAAAATCTATATTTATATATAGATACTGATCTATTGAATAATTAATTTTTAAAGACACTAATTTTTTATAAATCTATGTTTATACATCATACACTCCATAGAGCAACATATAGCAATTCAAAGAAAATGAGAAAACCGACCGTTAGATGTGATTATTACAATAAATTATACGTGTGGTTAAAAATTTAGTCAATTTCACCGTAGTTTCGAACCCGATCGGATTAGTCAACCGTAGTCACTTGCATGTTTTCTTGATTGACTGATGGCGTGATGACCGCAAAACTTACTTATTTTTTTACATCACGTTTGTAAATATTTCATCGATGGATGTGAGTGGACGTAAGATAAAAATTTCAATTTAATTATAAATACATTGGCCAATATCAATTTGTCTCTTAAAGTTGTATGACTTGTACATTGCATTTAAATTGTTGATGTTCATTCTAAAACAAACATGAAGTGGTAAATGAATTTGAAAAAAACCAACTGTTTGATGGAGAGATTGTAATATTTTATGGTGGTTGTAAAAAATCCAGCCAATTTGATTTTCGTTTCGAAATCGGTCAACTAGGTCAAACCTAGTTACTCTTATAAACCTATATTTATATATCATACACTCCAAAGAGCAACCTCTATCAATTCAAAGAAAATGGAAAAATCGACCGTTGGATGTGATTATTACAATAAATTATGAGTGTGATTAAAAATTTAGGCAATTTCACCATAGTTTCAAACTCGATCGGATTGGTCAACCGTAGTCGCTTGTATGCTTTCTTGATTGACCGGTTGCGTGATGACCGCAAAACTTACTTTTTTTTTTACATCACGTTTATAAATATTTCATCGATGGATATGTGTGGACATAAGATTTCAATTTTAATTACAAATACATTTGTCTATACCAATCTGTCTCTTTAAAGTTGTATGACTTATACATGACATTTAAATTGTTGAGGTTCATTCTAAAGCAACGATGAAGTAGAAAATGAATTTGGAAAAACCAACCGTTTGATAGAGAGATTGTAATATTTTATGGTGGTTGTAAAAAATCCAACCAATTTGGTTCTCGTTTCGAATTCGATCAACTAGGTCAAACCTAGTTACTCTTATAAACCTATATTTATATTTACACACTCCAAAAAGCAACCTCTATCAATTCAAATAAAATGAGAAATTCGGCCGTTGGATGTGATTATTACAATAAATTATGAGTGTGGTTAAAAAATTTAGTCAATTTCACCATAGTTTCAAACCAGATCAGATTGGTCAACCGTAGTCGCTTATATGCTTTCTTGATTGATCGATGGCTTGATGACCACAAAACTTGCTTATTTGTTTACGTCACATTTGTAAACATTTCATCGATGGATGTGTGTGGACATAAAATAAAAATTTCAATTTTAATTACAAATACATTTGCCTATACCAATTTGCCTCTTTAAAGTTGCAGATTCTCGTCCAAGCATAATCGCATTCACTTAAATTGCTATAAATCCTTCTAGAAAAGTCAGAATCGCAAACCGTAAAATTTTTCAAAAACTAGACACATGGAGCTTTCCATGCATACAGGGTACAGCTCTTATTTCCATCTGAGCAGTTTCTAATAATTTAGCGAAGTTAGATGATCTGTACAACAATTTCTGTGTTGCAGATTCTTGTTCAAGCTGAACTTCCTTCACTTAAATTATCATAACTCCCTTCTAGAAAAGTCAGAATCACAAACCGTAAAATTCTTCAGAAACTAGACACATGGGGCTTTCTGTTCATATATTGTATAGCTTTTAATTCCATCCAAGCCATTCCCAGTAATTCAGCAAAGTTAGGTGTTCTGCACAACATTTTCTGTATTGCAGATTCTCATTCAAACCGAACTGCCTTCACTTAAATTGCCATAATTCCTCCTAGAAAAGTCAGAATCACAAACCGTAAGATTTCTCAGAAACTAGAAACATGGGGCTTTTCGTGTTATAGGGTATAGCTTCTAATTCCATCCGAGTAGTTCCCAATAATTCAGCGAATTTGGGTGTTCTGCACAAGAGTTTCTGTGTTATTTATATAATAATTTTGGTTTGCGAGCTTTTACGGGCCTCACCTAACGGGCTTTTGACGGGTCGGGCCTATGGACCGGGCCGGGTTTCAAACCCCTAAACCAAGCCCGGCCCTCTACCGACCGGGCCAGGCCTATGACGGGCTTTTTGGCTGGCCGGGCCAGGCTTTTGGCCCTGCGGGCCTCCATCGGCCCACGAGGCCCATGGGCTAAATGATGACCCCTAATCTTGGATAATCATATCGGCGAACAGGACTACAATCTTGTAGAAGACTTCAACTGCCCTCAACAGAAAACCTCATCGTAAGTGCCTCAAAATCCTTTAATACTTGTTTATGCTTAGAAAAATGACCATTTAATTGATACATCTGTGCCAAGTTTTTAGTCTATTGGTCCCCAATAAGGGTCTATTGGGGGGCAATGAGCACTTTTGTTGATAATCAGTAACTCTAATTCATGCTTTACAGAGGGGACTGTGGGCCTTTTATGCTCCATTTCATGGAAAGCATAGTTCATGGAGTGTAACCCAACAAGAAGAAAGCTGATGACATGAGGAAAACAATTCTTGAGAGGTTTGCAAATGAGGGACGTGGTTGGAGTGTTGAAAGATATCATCAACAAGCTGCACTTACTGTAGGAAATGCACAAAGCTAGAAAATGTAGATTCTATGCACTTAGTTTCGGTTGAACTTATTTTGATTTGGAATTTTAATACAACTTTGAAATGATGTGAAAGCTTTTCAATTTAATTTATGTTAAGTTGAAAGAATTTAATTTCAGTTACTACTGTTGAGCATATCACACAGGTCAATATTTAAAATACAGGCCCATGTTGCATAGCTTATGCATTTAGTCCTCAAAAACCAGGTTCTATTGGGGGCCAATAGACCCTTACTGGCCCCCAATAAAGATTGTACCAAGGGTCAAAAGTCAAACAGTAAGTTATCAAACAACATTAGCAATGCAAAAGTGTTAAAAGTACTCACTTGTTGAAATTCAACCATCCAAAATTCAGATTGTATTGTGGGCCAATAGACCTCTATTGCCACCAAATATATATTTTTTGTAGGGTCAATTTGCTTTCACAACACATTGGAAAAATGAAAAGAAATATGTTAAAATGAAAATAAACATAAAATCAACTGCTGCATTAATGGAAAAAGTTAAAATGAACTCAAAATGGATAATAACCTGAAAAATCTCAATATAAGTGCTTGAGAAAATTAATCAGTTTCTCAGTCAGCAACAAAACTCAAGCACCAATCAATGTCAATAATCTACTAAAGCAAAAATGTTATAATGACTATAGATAAAATCATCTATTGTCCCCCAATAGCTTGTTACTGCCCCCTAATACAACTAAACAGAATGCTAAACACGATTCACAACTTTACATTCAAATAGGTTCAGTGCAAGTCTTACTGTTATGCTTACCCATTTTGCCACATCGCCCGCAACGAATGAGCTTCTTTTCACACTCTCCTCTAGACTTGAACCACTTGAACCTCTTAAGCCTAGGTCTACCGGGCGGCCTCTTTGCTTTCGAAGGAAGTATAAAGTCATTGCTTGCAGATTCCGAAGAAGCCATATCAACATTAGATATTGGATAAATTGGAAAATCATAGCACTTCTTGTAATAATCAACATGAAAATGCTTATCGATATAAGCATACACATCCATTGAGGCAGCTTGAATTGCAGCAAGACCATGGCAGCAAGGAAAGCAGTTAATCTGCCATTTTTTACATGAACATGAAGGAGTTCCAAGGTCCACAACATAAGAATACTTTGATCTAACCTCATAAATATTTGTATGGGAGTAATGCACATTGAAACAGCAAGCTTTCTCCATACCTTCTTTCAAACGACCCTCCATAACAGGAGTAAGTTGTGATGTCCAAAGCTGAGCCTCGTTTCTCCTCTCACCCATCATCTGCATCACCTTAATCCGAGTCTGATCAAGCATAGTGTACACTGGCATCTCACGCTCAACAGCAAACCAAGCATTAAAAGATTCAGCTATACTATTAGCCACAATTCCATACGGCATCCAGGGAAAAAAGCACGACACCAATTTTCAGGAGGCATATCAGAAACAAATGTATCTATAATATCAGCGCTACCAACTTCTCTCAACTCTTTTAAATGAAAACGATATTCCTTTTCAGTACATGAATATGCCAACTCAAAAAACTTCTTTTTAACATCATCTTTCAAAACAGAAGACCTTTTACCATTGTATTTACTCATAAGGTTATGCGCCAAGTGCTTGTAACAGAAAAGATGAGGATTCCCAGGAAATATCTTATCAAAAGCCCTCAACAGTCCAACACCTCGATCACTAATAAACGTAATCACTCTACCATGAGGTTCCAGCAAGCTCTTCAAGTGTTTGAAGAAAAAGGACCAATTAGCATCCGTCTTAGAATCACAGACACACATTGCAAGAGGAAAGAAACCTACAAAAAAAGAGAAAAAAAAGATGTTAGTCTATTGGGGGATAATATATGTCTATTGGGGGCAATACATGATTGCAGTGTGCCGTTGCACCGCCAACGGGAGTGTGCTGCTCCATATTGTCAACGAAAAAGAATCCAAAAACAATAATAAAAATAAAAGAAACAAACAGGGGGAAGAAATCACAAGAAAATAAAGAAGTACTGGGGGACAATACATGTCTATTAGGGGGTATTACATGATTGCAACGTGCCGTTGCACCACTAAAATAAGCATACCGCTACACAATTTCAACAAAAATAACAATAAAAGAACATAGACATCATAAAATTACCATGATTTCCATTCTTTCTGGTTGCACAAAGAATCTGCCCCTTGTAGACACTCTTCCCAAAAGTGCAATCGACATACAAGACGGGAAGACAGAATTCAAAGCCTTTAATGTAGCCTGAATAAGCTAGGAAAAGCCTCTGAAACCGATTATTCAATGGATCAACTTACAAAAGAAGATCCTGGTTAGTCTCAAACATAGCTTCCTTATACTAAGTTAGCATGTTAAACGAATCAGCCTCAGAATCGTAATCATTTCCCTAGCCTTCTGCTTTGCTTTCCAAGCCACCTTGTACGATATATCAAACCCATAAGCTGACTTGAACTTGCTGATAATTTCCCTCGGCTTCAATGACATGTTATAGCTAATGTCCTCTTCAATACATATCTTGACAAGTTTCGATCCCAAAAGCTCATGTTTTTGCTTCCGAAGAATACCTCTGCAAGAGTGGACATTGGTCAACTCACCAATAATAAAGCATCCATTTGCAGGCAATACATAACCACAGACATTCCACTCACATCCTTCGGTTCCCCAATTGGAACAACTGCATGAATTATGTCCCAATCATTTCTAATAAACACAAAGCTGAAACCAACTTCAATAGCATACTTTCTGAGCTTGTCTCGAAACTCAGGGGAACCACCACGAAATTTCTGCCCTACACATTAAATGTAACCAGCCCAATCATTTGACAAGTGTAAGACTTTTGAGCTTCAGTCCTAAATGCCTCAGTGAGGTAATCATCTTTATCAACAATACCAGAACAACTATCTTCAAATCAAATAGAAGCTTTTTTGCTGCAACTTACACTATTCTTCAAAACCATAATATCAACACAATCCAACTTGTAAATCTTGGCATCGCTAAACAGCATCTGGAAATCATCATCATTGCGAAGAAAAAAAATAGCACATCCAAGAAGCGAATAATGAAGCTCAATACCATCAGTTGCAGAAAACTTGAACCGGTCACAAATATATTCAAACAAATGAGCAAAGCTCATATATTGATTAATACGAAACATGAAACCTTGACCAGAATGAATGCACTTAACAGCCAAGGAACTATCCATATTCCTAAGAAAAAAACAAAATCAAACCACTGTTGCCCCCCAATAGACAAATATTGACCCCCAATAGAGGGGTGTCAAACACCAAAATCACTTTAGAAAACATAAACAAGTTAATGTAAAAAGGTATTAGTGAACTTCAGTAAGAATTAAGCGTATCAAAAAAGAAGAAAAGCAACTTTGTGAACCCTTTATTGACCTTAATTATGGGTCTACTGGGGGCAATAGACAATTTACAGAGACCAAAATCACGTCACAACCTACCAAATCACTTCATTATCAATACCGTGAACAACAATTGATCAACAAAAGAAGAAAAGCAGCTATGTGGACCCTCTATGGATCCCCAATATGGGTCTATTGGAGGGCAATAGACGAATAATAAAAACGAAAATGAATTTAAACTATTTCAAAACAGAATCACATAAACTTAGTGTTTGGCTCCAGTTTTTCTTGAGCTGGTCAACAGTCTCTTTTCTTGCGTGGGCGTGCCAGCACCGTTCGGGTGCGGTCGTCGGGGGTGTCCCTTGACCTGACTTCTTCTGAGCGATTGTGGACGAGGAGAGCACCAACCTCGTCGTAGGGTTCTTTGTGCCTCGTGGCGAGGACTTTTGCTGAGCCTTTTCAAAATCACAATCGATACTCGATGTTGTAGATCGAGCAGAGCGAAAACCACTGGGAAGTGAGGAGAACTTGCTAAAGCGTGACTCTAGCTTGGCTGGTTTGCGAGGGAGTTACCCTTGCTTGGCTGGTTCCGTAACCGTTGTGGTCGTGGTACTACAGTCGGCTCCCAAGGAGACTAGGACCAAAGCACTTTAACAGAGGGTTTGGTGGTACTGAAAGCTGGATCCTAAGGAGACTAGAACTTGCAGTGTGATCACCGATAAGAGAATGAGAGGAATTGCTCTTAGAGAGGTTGCTCTAGAGAGAACTTAGATCATCTTATAGATGTTTTGATGAGTGAATTTGTCAGATGATACTTGTTGTAGCCTCTATATATAGGCTTCCAAGCAACATTATTTGGCCTTTAAACAAATCATAGTGAGTTAGGTTTGAGCACACAAACACTTAGTGGATTTGTTAGGCAAAATTCACTAACACTTAGTGAATTTTGTTAGGTGAGAGCACTAACACTTCTTTATTCCTTTAATTTTTATCTCCACTAAGAATTCATATTTAACCTTCGACTTCTTCATATTAAATGATCCACCATGGATGTAGATTATTGTGGTAAAATTTCAGAATTTATTTCCATGTGGTTGGGCCGAAAATGCTACTGGACTCCTTACAGGTCCAGTTTACCAGTTTTGCTTCTGCATAAAATTGGACTGTTTGTTTGAAGGTTTTCCACTTCGAACAAGCTCTAGCACTCTTCATAAGAAATGATCCTTGGGATGTCTAGAATGAATCTGAAAAGCTTCAACTCATTTGAAGTTCGGATGGTTAGTCTGCCGCCCCTCCTTCCTTGTTTAGCTCGGTTTCTCCTAGCCGAAGTATGAAAATGTGCTAAAGTTGACTTTTCATTTCCACGCTTCCATAGTAGGCTTTATTCAGCCTCTAAATATATATTTCGAACTTGTCGACAATATATAGCTTGAGCCACTGATATTGGCTCGATTTCTCCAAGATGTGCCCTGTCAGGCCAAAATGCTCATTTTGGGTCCAAACATTGCCCCCCAGACCTCGAAGTCAAAGGTCTTCGTCTTGATTGAAGATGTCTTGAATCAGTACCACTCGTATAATATCGTTGCTCTAAAGCCACTTGTATTGGCTTGACTGAAATTACTTGATTGATTCCATATAGGCCTCTAAATAGGCCATAAAGCTTGGATGCCACAATCTGAATTGCCTTTGTCATAAACTGATGCTTTCTTTGCCAACTTTATTGCCCCCGTATCTGATGTCTGGTATGCAGTAAATTGACGAAACTTAGGCAGGTTGTAGGATATCAGAACTTTAACGTGCCCCCCATGCGAATGAGACTGCTTTTGATTGCGAATTAGGATCCTTCTCTTCTTTGGTGGTAGCTTCGCCATGTGTATAGCAGCAAGTATCTGCCTTGATCGCTAGCTCTCTGTTGATTTTCTCAAATGTAGGTGTTTGGAGCCTTTTTGCTGGCTAGATCAAGTTTGATCAAGGCCTATAGTACTTGGCAAAATAAGATGTTGAATAGCAAACTGTTTGCTGCCATTTAATAGTTCGCGAATCTTATGCTGAAGAGGATGATTGAATCATGGCTATCGTCATCATGACATGTGACGAAGTGAAACCACCATATTTGCTACAACTTTAGCATCTAAAACCGCACTGGTTTTAATCATGTTTTATTAAAAAAAAAAATATCAGGCCACTATGCTGGCCCTGCGGTGGTAGGAAAAGGTGGAATATCTTCACTGTCGCCTTAGATGCGATTCTCAAGATGGAATAGTGATTCATTAATTATCAACTAGGGCCACTCACTGGCCCAGCTAATAAATTAATCTCCAAAAACACTTGAGCTATAAATCAAGGTGTAATAGAGAAGTGTTCCTTGTGACCCAGAAATGACATCCAAGAAACCATTCGTTATCGATCAGGCAGATGAAATCACTGAGAAAGCCACATTCACATGGCGGACTAACATGAGTGTTCGATGTAGAAGTCAGACCAGAGAGGAGAGAAGTCGACTGATGAGCTTTGGTGGAGGTGATAGTCAAGCGGGTTTGGGTCCCACACCTCGTGATCGTTTGCCAGATGATGCTATGGCCTATTATGGGCTTCCCATCCGCCGTCCCATAGTGGCTCTTCGGCAGGTGCCTGGTGATTTTAGCAGTTGGGGACCAAGGAGGAAAGTGGGCTTCTGGCCTACCATCACTCTCGAGGAAAAGGTTTGGTATCAGGAGGTCCGAGTGAGAGATTTGGCCCGATGGAATGCGGTGGGTATCACCCAAACCATCGATCTATGCTTCTGTCTTCCCCATAATACTAGCCCTGCACCGCTTGCCGCTGCTCTTTGCTTCTGGAACACTTCCAGCAATACATTCGATTTCCGGTTTGGGCAGATGAGCATAACTCTGCTGGATGTTCTTACCATCACGGGGTTGCCCATTGCTTTTGACCCCTATGTGCATGGTCAGTTTGATGGTATTCAATTTCCTTTGAGAATGGATATGGCTGGTCGGGGGCATCACAGTAAATCCTTCCCTGTCTGGCGTGATTATTACCGCACCCAGTGTGACCATACAGGAGGTATCGCATTCCTGGAATTTTGGCTTTGCAAATTTATCTTTTGCACTTCTTCCAACAAACCTACTGGGCGCTGGAATTCTTTGGCCACTACTCTCTACAATGGTATTTGCGTTGGCCTTGGGCAACATGTATTGGGTTCGTTATATCGCTCCCTTTATAGAGCTGTAATGCGCCCCTTTGATACCGACATTAGTGGTCCATTCTGGATCCTTGCCTTTTGGTTGCAGATTTATTTCCCTCGCTTCCGTCGCAGTGATATTCCAAAGGAACCTCCAGTCGATTCCCTTTTGGGGAACTGGCTTTGTGGCAACATATGGCATCAAGCTCCACCCTACTCCGAGTGTTTTATTTACTTGTACTTGTTGGGAGAGATGTCGGACCCAAAAATAGTCCTTTCTAGGCGATTCCCTCCTCCCCTTGATGATGGCTTTCTGCCCAGTGAACGGGATCATAGCGAAAGAGCCCTCTTGGCCTTTCATCGAGCCATCTCCTGCTCGGATATTCGTCTTACCACCGACCACGTAAGTTATGAGCTCTATGCCCCTAACCACTTTGCTCGCCAATTTGGGTTGGCCCAGTTGGTACCCTGGCCTCTGGTTGATTCTGCCAATTACTACACCTCTTGGCGGAGATTAACCCCACCTGGGTCTGCCTCCTTTCAGAGTCAGTTTACTTTGATAGTGATTCCCCCTTGGGTCAGAGCGCTGTATCCCCTCAACGATGTCGACAATGATTATGTTGATTGGTGGAAAGAAGTGTCTGTGAACCGTTGGGACCTGCCACATGACGAGCTCTTCGTCCAGATCTTTCGTGGAATGAGTAGTCCTGGTCCGGAGGACCGCAAGATTTTTGAGCGCTTCTCCAACCCTACAACACAACCTCAGCGACTTACTCTACCTTCTCGCTCATCGCGTGCAGGGATACAAATCCATGAGCCTAGGGCAACAGTAAGTTTTTGTCTTTATTCACCATTCCTTTTCCTTGTCTTGATTTTCCCGCTCTTATTCCTGAGTGTGTTTTACAGCAAACTACCCGGAGCAAGACATCCTCTGTTCAGGCCGGGAAACAAAAGGCAATAGCAGAGGGGACTCCTGAGGGAGAATCTTCTCATGATGAAGATTCTGCTGAGGTAATTTGGTTAAGAACGATCCCAAACTTGCATTTTTGGTGCTTTCCCCCTTTTTGAGTTGTGATTCTTTTGTCGTGCAGGCCACTGCTATCTTTGCTTGTAAACGCGATCGAGCTCAATCCGTCGAAGAGAGTTTTGAAGATGACGAAACTCTGGGAGTGCGATTGGTAAACTCCGGCTCCATCTTATTCTATTTAAATTTTAGAATCTGGGCAGGATCTTCATTATGTATCTTTTGACAGGTTCGTCAGAGGACCACTGATCCCTCTCGCCCGAGCGAGGCTAGATCCTCAGCCGCTGCAGAAGAGCCAACTCTCTAGCTAGTTCAAGCATCGACTAACCCCGTGGCACATCTTCCGTCTCCCACATCTAAAGAGCATCTGCAAGGTCCTACCATTTTAATAACGATCTCCGATAATGAGTCCTCGGAGCATGAAAGCGTGGAAAGCCACTCTGAGGCTTCTGCCGCTTACGAGGAACTGATGACGACAGAGATTCTCGCGGCACTAGAGGTCCAAGAGGTGAATGAGGTGAGGCACTAGAGGTCCAAGAGGTGAATGAGGTAAGCCACTGTTGGCCAATGTTTTCCATTTCCCTTTCTGATCCAACCCCGCTCTCTGACATTTCTGAATCTGACCAGGATTCTATTTGTACCGAGGAGGTGGCTGCAAAAGTTGAGGGTTCTATCGGCGGGACAGTCGCCCCAGAGATGGAAAATGATACTGACGGAGGTGGTGCCCCCCAAGTCTTGCGAATAAATGAGACAACCGTCGGAGCTGAGGGCTCTATGCTTGAATCTGCTCCACTTGCCTATGGTGAGCCGCGAGTTGAGTTTCCAGATTCTCCTGCGGCTGAAGGGACAGACCAACCTGTTGAAGACGAAGAAATTGAGGAAGCTGTCCACCCATTTGCAGTGGTGGTTCGTGATCCTGTGGCGCCTCCCCCGCCTTCTCCTCCTACCAGATTCGAGAGATTGATGAGGGTGTTGGAGGTAACTCCTCCTTCTACTGTGGATGAGGCTAAGTTGGTGCTTCGTGAACATTTAGGTCCTTGGGTATTGGAGACTGACATCCTCCCGCGAGTCTTAGAAGCTCTAAGGTATCTCCGCCAGGAGAAGGCTTTGACTTCATGGCAATTTAGTGCTATCGACTCTCTGCTGAATGAACTTGATATGGCCCGCCGACGTCAATCGGCCACAAACACCCAGGCTCACGACGCTCAAGAGGCTTTGAATAGTGTCTCTCAAGAAATGGACCTCTCCCGCGATATTTTAAATGAGCGAGCCATCCGCCTACGGGAACTACAAATCCAAAGGTCCGACTTCAAACTTTCAAATCGAGAACCTCCAAGCCCATTTAGCCTTTGTTGAGAATGCGATTGTTGCAGAAGAAGCTCAACTCGATGAACCTTTGGCTGCTTCTGAAGAAATGGGCCGTAACCTGGCCCGTATCAGAGAATGGGCCACTCAGGCCGAAGCTGGTGCCATTGCGGCGAAACGCCACGTGGAAGAACTTTGTTTGAAATTGAGCTTTGCGAGTCAATCTCTGTAGGCCCCCTTGAAAACCGTTCGGTTTCCCACATGCTATTAATCTCTTCTTTTCCGAGATTTAAGACATTAATCACTCGTTGAAAAACAACGATCGTAAAAAAAATAATCTCGTGAAAAGAACAGTTACCTCCTCGAAAACCGTTCGGTCTCCTCACATGCTGCTAGTCTTTTTTTTTCTCCAGATTTGGAATCACTAATCTCGATTTACTGTCATCAGTTTTGAAATTGAGCTTCATCCAAGGGTGGGGATTTGCCTGAAGTCCCTATAAATAGTTGTATTTTGGGAAGGGAATACTCACAACAACTTTTCTGAAATATTCAAGAAATGTCCTTTCAGTTCATGCTTCTTTTTCTCCTTCTTCACAAATCTTCCCCTCATGAAATGACCTTTAGCCTCTAAATTTTTAGGCTTTATGGCGTAATCTTAAGCCTGGGTTAGGCCTTATGGCGTAATCTTAGGCAACCCCTTGTTTCGCCCTTCTGGAATTTTGCAATAACAATGCCAGGCTTCAGAATGGTTTAGAAACGCGAGGGGGCTCCGAGTGTGGGATCCACGATCATGCGAGATCATTTTTGTTAGGATCCCACACGTGGAGCGAAACGGAGAAATGGAGGAAGGCCACTTTGTGGTTCATCTTTCCTCCTCTGTTTCCTTCCTTCTGGACCCGGCCCATGTTGTGCCCTCTAGATGGAAGGGGCTTTGGTTCTCACCTCTTTCTCCCCCTTTCTCTTCTTGAAAGAATCTTGGAGGGATGAGAAGGGATGGGCTCTTTGAAGGAATGGGTTCAAGCTACAGAATGGTTGTTCCTATACTTCACGTCCAACTAATGGTGGTTACCATGGCTAGAGGGGGTGCAGAGACTCAAGCTGATATTCGGTTCATTCACTCTCTGCCCTTCCCAGAGATAATGGCGCGGCTTAACCGACGTTGGATTCCATAGCTGCTTCCAATTGAGGGGGCTTGGATGCTCCATTTTCTCTCACTGGAGTCTCCCTTTCTCATGGATAATGGTGTTGGCCAAGCCTATGTTGTATTCCTCTACCGCTTCCATGTAAATGGGGCGCGGAGGCTCCGTTACTTCTCTTTTTCCTTTCCTGAAGTTTGCCTCTCCTTGGTATAATGGCGTTGTTTAACTCGACATTGGATTCCATAGCTGCTTCCACTTGAGGAAAGATTCAAAAGATATCTGAGGATTCCTGTTTTTGTATTTTAGCCACCTTTGGCTTTGTAATGAATGTACTGTTTTTGGCCGCAAAGCCACTTTATGAATACAATAATATTTTTTATCCTGATATTCCAATATCCGTGAGAAGCCAAGAATTGTGTCTCGCAAGGCCTCAAATATAGGCCCCCATAGTTGTATATTGAAAATAATATGAACTTTTAAAATATGTTCTGCGTTAAAACGAGCCTCGCGATGAGGGTTTTGAGAAAATATTTATCTTTTGGATCCACTTGCTGGCCCCAACTCAAGTTGCATTAATTAGCTGTTGAAAATTCCACCGTGAAAAAATAATCTCGTGAAAAGAACAGTTACCTCCTCGAAAACCGTTCGGTTCCCTCATATGCTGCTAATCCATTCTTTCCTAAATTTATGGCAACTTTAATCACGCTTTACTGACACTTAGTTTGACTCTTCTCTTTGACCGTCTATCCAAGGGCGGATATTTGCATGCCTATATCTTCCTCCACATTATAAACCCAAATTTCCAATCCCAAAATCGTTTCATCAACTCGAATATTTCTAACAGCAATCTTTCTTAATTACTCATCATCACCACTCTTCAATTTTTGCATTCTCTCAATCCATCACCAATGGAACCACAAAACCGGCATCCAACCAAGGATAGAGGAAGTAACAAAGCAGCCGGGAGTAGTGCTAACATGCTTCGCAGGAGGAGCAGTACTAGGTGGATTCCTACTACAGATCAGATAAGAATCCTCAAGGAGCTTTTCTACAACAAAGGCGAAAGATTCCCAACTATAGAGCAGATTCAGAGGATCTATCTCCAGCTAAAATGGTACGGCAAGATCGAGGTCAAGAACTTCTATTATTGGTTCGTGAACCAAAGGGCTCGAGAGAAGCAGAAGAAGAGGTCCACTTCGGATGTTCATGTGCCCATGCAAAGATCAGGGCTTGTTGGTGCTGATAATGTTACCAATTGGAAACATGAGGATCAGTATATTAACTTTGGATCTTCTGCACCTGCTTCTGCTTCTTCCGTTGGTGTGATGATTGCTTTTAACAGGCAGATGGGGAACTATGGCTGTTATGGATCTATGAACATAGAGAATAGTGCTAGGGATTGTTCAATCTCAGCTGGAGCAGGAACTAGTTCTACTTTCTTTGACATGAATGTAGAACAAACTTTCATGGAACAAAGAGGAGAAGATCACCAGGAGATTGAGACCCTTTCACTGTTTCCCGTGCATGGTGAGGACATCTTTAACAAAATGAAAACTACTTCCGATGGAGGTGGCGGTCACGGTGGTGGCTCTTACACTTCCCTTGAGCTCAGCCTTTCCTGCAAGGCAGAGCTGGAAAAACCTTTCGGAGCCGCTGACTCGGCTTAGTAGCTTCGTGAGTGTAGGAACACTTAGAATTGTCCCCTAAGAGTTGTATCTATAATTATTATTTTTTTTTTTAATAAAATAGCATGAATATTTATATACAAAGTTGCCCAGTGGGCGGGTTTAGGCTTAGGATGGTATAGTGTTGCCCCCTAGTGTTGCTAGGCATAGCGAAGAAATGATTATGGACCTTAAAAACAGGCCTTCATAAATGGGCTTTGCGAGTGTAGGAACACTAGAATTGTCCCCCATGTCTCATGCGAATAAATTGTCTACGACTCCTCCGAGTCCCAAACATTGGGAAAGTATTTCTTCAAGTATCTCCCATTGATAGGGTTATGATGGACATCTCCATCTAGGTCCTTGAGATGAAAAGCTCCTTTCTCTAAGATTTTATAGATGATGTACGGGCCTTCCCATCTTGGAGTCCATTTGCCGCGACCATCTAATTTTTCGCCAAGGGGGAGAACTGCTTTCCAAACCAACTCTCCTTCGCTGTAACTCCTTCCCCGTGTCCGCTTGTCATAGGCACGAGCGACTCGTTGCTTTTCCATGACCAAATTATCTAAAGCCTCCAAGCGCTTTTCGCTAAGGTCTTCATGTTCCTGCCACATAGCCTGAACGTAGTCTTCTCCAATGAGATGATGTTGCTCTTGAACTCGTAATGATTGGACGTTGACTTCCAACGGCAGGACTGCATCATGGCCAAACATCAAAGCATAAAGTGTTGTCGCGGTGGGATTCATCTTAGAGGTGCGGTAGGCCCAAAGAGTTTCATAAAGTGTCTCATGCCACTGTCGTGGATTAGCTTCCAACATTTTCTTCAGCAAATTGATAATGATCTTATTGCTGGCCTCCGCTTGACCGTTAGACTGAGCATAATACGGACTGGAATGGATGAACTGTATTCCCCATTCTCTTGCCAGTTTATCAACTTCACCACCCATGAAAGCTGCCCCTCGGTCCGAAACAAAAATTTCTGGGATCCCAAATCTGCAGATGATGTTTATGAATAGGAACTGTCGCAACGTGCCACCAGATGCTTCCTTCAAAGGTTCTGCTTCAACCCACTTTGTAAAGAAATCAGTCGCGACGATGATGAACTTATGTTGAAGTGATGACTGTGGGTGAATCATCCCAATTAAATCTAGCGCCCATCCTCTTGCGAGCCAAGGCTGTATAATGGGCTACATTGGAATATTAGGAACATGCTGGACCGGCCCATGAGCTTGGCAGTCCAAACAACCTTTAGCGAACGCGATACAATCCTTCAAGATACTGGGCCAAAAATATCCATGTGGTCTGAGAAACCATCGCATCTTTGGACCTGCTTGGTGAGCTCCACAAATGCCAGAATGAACTTGGCGCATGAGTTGTTTGGCTTCGTGGCCATAAACACATCTGAAATCCATGCCATCTTCTCCTCGTCTGTGAAGTTCATCACCTCTGAGGAAGTAGTTGAGGGTAAGATAGCGAATCCTTCTATCTGTGGTCTGATCAGGATGCTTGAGATAATTGATCAAAGGGATGCGCCAATCCACGTCAATGGATTCTAGGGTTGCCACTGACGTATCGTCTGGAGGATCTCTTCTCGCCATCCAAGGAAGGGTGCGACGCTCGACTTTAAGGATTCTCTCCCGCACGCCATATCTCAATGTTACCCCTGTTGCCAGCTGGGCCAACTCGTTCGCGGCAAAATTTCTCTCGCGAGGAATATGCTTAAGATGTACGTTATCAAATTGGTCCAACAGTTCTAATGTCCTGTTCCAATAAGGGACCAATGTGAAGCTATTGCATTTGAACTCATTGCACAACTGATTGATAACCAAGAGAGAATCGCCAAGTATTTGTACATCTCTAATTCCCATTTCCAGCAGTACTTCTAGGCCTATGATTAAGGACTCATATTCTGCTTGGTTGTTGGTACATTGAAACTCCAACTGGAATGAGTACGAAAAGTGATCTCCAGCAGGATTCTCCAGTGCAATTCCTGCTCCTGCTAGCGTATCCGTTCTTGAACCGTCTAAATATAAAACCCAGGGCTGGAGTGAGACTGTGGCTTGATACAGTGTGGCGTACTCTGGGCGATCTAAATTTGTGACAGCGACCTCTAAATCTCTAACCGCGGGGAGATCTAACATAGGGTGATGTGCCAGAAAGTCCGCAATGGCTTGCCCCTTTACTGCTTTCTGTGGGACATACTGTAATGAGAATTCTGATAAGGCGAGCACCCACTTGCCAATACAGCCTCTCAAGATAGGTCGCGATAACATATACTTGACTAGATCGGTTTGAGCAATGATGCAAGTAGTAAAGGACAACATGTAATGCCGCAACTTGCATGCTGAGAAGTATAATGTAAGACACAGCTTTTCCATTGGAGTGTACCTCGTTTCGCAATCTGTGAGTGTCCTACTGAGGTAAAAGATGGCATGTTCGACACCCTCTTCATCATCCTGAGCGAGGAGGCTGCCAATGGAAGCCTCAACTACTGAAACATACAACTTTAATGGAAATCCAGCTCTGGGAGGAACAAGCACTGGCGGGCTCGCCAGATAGGCCTTGATTTTGTCAAAAGCCTCTTGATATTTAGGTTCCCACACAAACTCGTTCTGTCCTTGCAACTTCAGCAGTGGGGAAAAGGGCTGGATTTTGCCCGCAGAGTTAGAAATGAAACGTCGCAAAAAGTTGATCTTACCCAGTAGTCGCTGTAATTCTTTCTTCGTTCGCGAGGAAGATGCGTTGATGACCGCGTTTGCCTTATCCTCAGGGACCTCAATGCCCCTTTGATGGACAATGAATCCCAGGAAATCGCCTGCCTGAACTCCAAAAACGCACTTGGCAGGATTCATTTTGAGCTTGTGTAGCCGCATGCGCTCGAAAACTTTTCTGAGATCCGTGAAGTGATCTCCACTCTTCTTAGACTTCACGACGACGTCATCAATGTAAACCTCTAAGATCTTCCCAAGTATGTCGTGGAAGATCAGGTTCATGGCTCTCTGATATGTTGCTCCGGCATTCTTCAGTCCAAAAGGCATGACCACATATTCAAAAACTCCCGTGAACCCAGGGCAGCGGAATGCGGTCTTGTGTCTATCTTCCTCCGCAACCGGTATCTGGTGATATCCCGCTGTGCCATCCATAAAAGACAACAGTTCGTGCCCTGCAACTGCATCTACCAACATGTCTGCCACCGGCATGGGGTAGACGTCTTTAGGTGTAGCTAAATTAAGGTCTCTGTAATCCACGCAGACCCTCATCTTGCCATTCTTCTTGCGAACAGGCACTATATTGGACAGCCATTGATTGTACTTGGCTACCCTGATAATGCCTGACTTGTGCATCTTTTCAACTTCCTCTTTGACCAGTACTTGGGTCTCTGAGTTCATTCTTCGCAGCTCTTGCTTCAAAGGCCTCTTATCAGGTAGCGTTGGTAGTTGGTGGCATACCAAGTCTGGTGATAGGCCTGGCATGTCCTCGTATTTTTCCGCGAAGCAGTCCTTGAATTCTAGCAATAAGTCGATGAGCGTCTGTTTCTCGCTAGGCTCTAAGTAAGTGCTGATAGCCACTTCTATAGGCTCATCAGTTGTTCCCAGATTGACCTCTTCAGTAGGGTCCCTAACCTTCGGAGGTGTGTCATCCAATGCCGCTGGAGCAAGCTAAATCTCTTCTTCCTCTTCTTCTTGGTCCATGAACTCTTCATAAACAATTTCTAAGGTCGCAACTCGATCATAGGCCTCTTTTTCCACCAAGTATGAGGATAGCCTCTCGTACAAGGAATGGAAGGCCTCTATCCCTTCCTCTGGAAGGTCGTAATCCATTAATTACCCATTGTGCGGGGCACAACATGGCCGGGCCTCGCTAGGTCTTCTTTTGCAAGCGTGAGTCCCCACTGTGCCAACTCAGAAGCAGTCACCCCTGTGGAGCGGCCCTTATTGTCGATGCTACAGACTTGCAATGGAGTAATTGGCTCCAAGTAGTACTTGGCATCTACGTAATTCGGGAAACAGAAAAAGGGCGGGGGTCTGCTTTAATTATCTCAGCCTTATTTGTCACCTTATTCCACATAATCAGCTCTTGGTGGAGTGTTGATGGAACACAATAGCTTCGGTGAATCCAATCTCTTCCCATGATGGCACTGTAGGCCGCGTAACAATCCGTAACAAAGAACGCATAAACGCTTTCTGAGGGACCCACCTTGATTTTTAGGAACAGTAAACCTAACGTCTTAGTTACTGTGCCCGCGAAGTTCTTCAATGTGAGAGAGGTAGACTGGATCTTCTCCTTCTTCATTCCCAAAAGCTGCATGGTCCTTGTAGTAATGACATTCACAGCAACGCCGGTATCAACCATTATCTTGCTGACCTTAGTCCCATTAATTTCTGCTGTGATATACAAAGGTCGCATGTGTTGCACCATGGCGGGTGTGGGTCTTGTGAAGCTCATGAAGAAACTCTTGCTGTTAGCATCTTCAGTCACAAGGGACACTGCTTCTTTCACCGGCGTTGTTGCGGCTGAAGTGATCTGTAACTGCTGTTCTCCAATTGCGTCAGCTTCTATGCATTCCTGCGCAGCGACTGGTAAGGCATACTTAGCAGGGAGCACATAAACCATATTGCAAGAGATATCCACCATTTCGGTTTCGTCCATGTCATCATCAAGATTGAGCTTGGGTTCATCTGCTGGGATATCGGCGTTAAACTGTTTAACCATGAAAGCAACTAAGGATTCCTCTACGGGGACCACCGCTTTGGCTTGTTCGTGCTCCTGTACTATAGGAATCTGGTTCAGTGACTCTGAAATTTGTTTCGTCCCTGGCACTTCCTTTGGGAGAGTGACCACCAAGTTTTGAACTTTCTGCACAATCGCGGACCGATTGTCTTTGCCCCCCAGCTTGTCGAAGATGGAAGGCTCGCTATTGCTTCCTTCGCGAGATATTCTCCGCCAAACATTGTCTTTACGAGCTGGCGGCGGTTCTTGCCTCGCTGGAACTAGGGATTTCTCCTGAGCGCTGATCTTGGGGGCACATGGCTTTTGCCCTTGGCGTAATACTTTGGGCTGCAGTTTCTGAACTTGCGGGGAAACGAATCTCTCGGAGGCCAGTACCTCCAATTGTCTTTGATACTCTTCTGGAGGTTTCAGTAATTACTATGGTTTGATTAGTCCTTGATCTAGTGCTTCCAAAGTTCGCTTTGCTTCTCCAAACCTTCGTTGGAGTTTTCTCTTCTTTGAAGAGCTCATCTCTACCGCCTTGCCATTCTTTTGGGTATACCATCTCCCTTCTTTGATGGAGGATGTTGACACTGGCGGAATGTAAGGTCTGGTAAAAACCTCTTGCCGCTTATCTGCTTGCCCTTCTTCCCTCGCAGTCTTCAACTTTTTGAATAAGTTTGAGTCCCTTGGAGAAGGAGTTTCTAAACCACTGTGTACTCTTGGGCTGCATTGTTGGAAGTTTCTAGAGGATGATACTAACCGTATTGGTGGCAGAGATCCAAACTAGACAGTCTGGGATGTTTCCTCATGCAGGGCTTGAGTGTCACATTCTTCCTTGCACCGCGAGCATAGGACAATGGGTAAAAGAGTCTTGGATTCCCGCTTCACAGCTTTGTCTCCAGCCCTTATCAAATCCTTAACCACATAGTCTGGACTTTGATTCTGCTGATCTTTTTCACCCCATGCCACGTCCACCATGTTGATGCCGGTATCTGGGAAGGGATCTAGGTCCACCAACGCTGCTGCTGTTGTTGGTGCCTCTACTTGCAAACTACCATTATTTAACTAGATTTGGATCTGATCCTTTAGCTTAACACAATCGGCTGTATTATGATTCCACATATTATGGAGTTTGCAGTATTTCTTCCCCCTTAGCTGCTCTGGTTTAGGAAATGGGCCGAAGTCGGTTTTCACCATCTTCGCGGCGATCATTTCATCCAAGATTTCATGCGCTTTGTTCGCGTCGTAAGTATAACTTGCGAACTCTGGTTTGGTGAAAACCACTGACTTGAGCTTCACCGGTTCTTTGCACAGCTTCAGTTGCTTTAGTGTTGAAGCCTTTTTTCCGGTGAGTTCCAGCGCAACAATCTCGTCTTCTTCAAACTCGTCAGCCTCTACTGTACTAGATTCCTCACTCTTGTAGTAAGGATAAAAGGGACTGGATTGATGGCTGAGCACAGCCACTATTCGGTGTTTCCCTGGGATATATGTCCCTTTTGAGGCATTTTTCATAGCGTCCATCTCCCTGAGCAAGTGCTCGAAACTTCCTACTTCTGTGATCAGTTCCCCCATGGAATTGAACATGCTTCCATGTTGTTTTTTGCGTTGGCGGGGCTCTAAGCCTTTGATTGCCAACTTCACCAGTTCTTTCTCCGGCAGAATCATGTTCAACTTTCCTTTCTGGATCTGAAAACGCTGAAGGTACATGATAGCAGATTCAGTTGGCTGCTGAGCCATCTGAGTGAGTGAAGCCAGATCTACTTCCGGCTCGATAGTCCCGAAGGTTTCCTTGAATAGTTTCTCCATCGCGGGCCAACTTGTAACTGATCCTGGTTGCAGCTTAGTGAACCAGGTGAAGGCAGACCCCAATAAAGAAGTAGCGAAGATATTACACTTTAGATTGTCATTGTTCTAGTACTGGCCACACTGTACTCGAAACCTAACCAAATGGGCTGCGGCATTTTCGACTTCCTCTCCCAAGAAAGTAGAGAACGTAATGTTCTTATATCCCCTAGGATAAGGTGTCTGTGTAATATGCGGTGGGAAGGGCCCCTGGTAGGCCTCCTCCAAGTTAGGCCTCTGGTTCGCGACCCTGATCATTGCTTCTACCTCCTCTCTCCTTACATATCTTGGATCAGGAGGAGGTGGGTGAACCACTGTATCTTCAACTGACCAGATCAACGGTGATGCCTGTGAAGCTTGATTAACCAAAGACATGCCACCTCCGTGGGTCATTTTATGTCGGGTTGACGTCTGCGACGCAAAACCCACTGCTGGCTGACCCTTTGTGGTTACGGTGACCGTCGCTGGACTTTCAACCCGGTCGATACCATAATGGCTTGCTGGAGGTGGATCGTGGTGCACGTATTCAACTCGGTCACTGTTATATTGGGGAAACGGGCTATGATCAACAAAGGCCCCTTCATTGATTTCAAAGTCCTGGTCCCTTGCGTGACTGATGACGTGGCGTTGTTCTTCCCACCCGCTGCCAGAGTAGTCTCTTTACCTCTGACTGATGCGGCAGTATCGCATGTGGATGTACTACCGCCGCGAGCATTTGGTGGTATGTACTTAGCAGATATGGGGGACTGACCTAGAGAGCCTAGAATGACACTAAGATCTCCCAGTGTTTTATGTAGAACCTCTCTGGCCTGATCGAGGTCAGCCTTCTGCATGGCCACCTGGGTTACGACGTTGGATCCTTCTTTGCGAATCGTCGTGACTTCCAAAGCAATGTGTTTGCTTGCGACCAACAGCTCTTCATGGTTCTTCTGCATTTTTTGGTTCATGCCATCCAATTGCCCTTGTGTTTGTTGTGCCCCTAGCTCAAGCCTCTTGATCGAGATCGTGAACTCATCAAGCCGTCGACGGTCCTCCGCAAAGGCTTTTTCCATCTTCTCATGGTATGCGGCAGAATTCTGTTGAAGGATATTAAGCCGCTCTTCTATGGTCGCATTTTCTTGAACGAGAATAGGCACAAAGTCAATAGTTGTAACTGCGCTCGCAGCTTCCTGGGTGATGCTAGATGTATCGCCAGCCTGATTAGGCTGGGTGGCAGGAACTTGCTCGCTTTCAGTAGTAGGATGTCTATTTCCTCCTCGTTCAGTTGACATCTCTGTCGATGGAGGGTGGGAAGAAAATCTTTGGATTACCTGTTCTTCGGAAAGACCACGACAGTCTGCACGCGAGTGCGGTCTGTAACTGGAGGTCTTATGTTTCGGGCAGTTAACGTAAACCTTTTGATAAGGGTTTATGCTTGACTTCCCAATGGCTTCTGGAAGTCTGAATTCAATAAGTAGCTGAATTCAATAAGACACTGTGAATCAAGGTTTAGACCTGCGGCCCAAGTATAGTCGCCTAGACACAAACTTTCTTTCAAATCCTTTGGGCAACCTTACTGAAATGGCCAGGTGGGGGAGGGCGAACAAAAGAGGCAGAATCTATTTTGGCATGAACTACTCCCACATAGTGGTTTAGGCCCATTTGCACGCACTTCTGGATTCAATAGCCTGTTATGAACGTTGTCCCCTTTCTAGACACCATTTCACATAGGCTATACTTACTAAGATGAGAAAGATCATAAGTGTGAAGACAGTTCAACAAGTGTTAATAAAAACCGCCCTTAACCTTAATGGACCTGAACTAGGCACCAATAAGGAGTTTAGGTCAATATTAACAAAAGAGACTTCACCTATTCCGTCATGATTCACAACCCCTTACCAACCTCATCTTCTTAATAGTGGTGTGGTTTACAGCTCGCAGTAGGTCCCACCAGGTGTGCCAAAATGTTTGGCTCCAGTTTTTCTTGAGCTGGCCAACAGTCTCTTTTCTTGCGTGGGCGTGCCAGCACCGTTCGGGTGCGGTCGTCGGGGGTGTCCCTTGACCTGACTTCTTCTGAGCGATTGTGGACGAGGAGAGCACCAACCTCGTCGTGGGGTTCTTTGTGCCTCGTGGCGAGGACTTTTGCTGAGCCTTTTCAAAATCACAATCGATACTCGATGTTGTAAATCGAACAGAGCGAAAACCACTGGGAAGTGAGGAGAACTTGCTAAAGCGTGACTCTAGCTTGGCTGGTTTGCGAGGGCGTTACCCTTGCTTGGCTGGTTCCGTAACCGTTGTGGTCGTGGTACTACAGTCGGCTCCCAAGGAGACTAGGACCAAAGCACTTTGACAGAGGGTTTGGTGGTACTGAAAGTTAGCTCCTAAGGAGACTAGAACTTGGAGTGTGATCACCGATAAGAGAATGAGAGGAATTGCTCTTAGAAAGGTTGCTCTAGAGAGAACTTAGATCATCTTATAGATGTTTTGATGAGTGAATTTGTCAGATGATACTTGTTGTAGCCTCTATATATAGGCTTCCAAGCAACACTATTTAGCCTTTAAACAAATCATAGTGGGTTAGGTTTGAGCACACAAACACTTAGTGGATTTGTTAGGCAAAATTCACTAACACTTAGTGAATTTTGTTAGGTGAGAGCACTAACACTTCTTTATTCCTTTAATTTTTATCTCCACTAAGAATTCATATTTAATCTTCGACTTCTTCATATGAAATGATCCACCATGGATGTAGATTATTGTGGTAAAATTTCAGAATTTATTTCCATGTGGTTGGGCCGAAAATGCTACTGGACTCCTTACATGTCCAGTTTTCCAGTTTTGCTTCTGCAGAAAATTGGACTATTTGTTTGAAGGTTTTCCACTTCGAACAAGCTCTAGCACTCTTCATAAGAAATGATCCTTGGGATGTCTAGAATGAATCTGGAAAGTTTCACTCATTTGAAGTTCGGATGGTTAGTCTGCCGCCCCTCCTTCCTTGTTTAGCTCGGTTTCTCCTAGCCGAAGTAGGAAAATGTGCTAAAGTTGACTTTTCATTTCCACGCTTCCATAGTAGGCTTTATTTAGCCTCTAAATATATATTTCGAACTTGTCGACAATATATAGCTTGAGCCACTGATATTGGCTCGATTTCTCCAAGACGTGCCTTGTCAGGCCAAAATGCTCATTTTGGGTCCAAACACTTAGCACAACAAAAGAGATCTAACTTAACACACCAAACTCATAAGTATGAAAAATAGCAAATCAAAGATGAAATTCACGAAACACAGACAAAAGTTAGCTCAATGATTCAGAAATAACAAACCGTAAAGGAAAACAAACTCAGATTCGAAATCAAGCTCAAATTCAATCGAGATGAATAGCAAACACGGATACGAAAAAACAAAAATCGAAGAAAAGGAATTGAAATCGAAGAAAGAATTCAAACCGAGCTGCAGGAGGGTTGAAATCTAGATCGACATTGCTTCTTTCTCTCTCTATTGCGAGCTTCTCTCTCTTCGTTCTCTCTCTATCGCAGCAGAACCAGAGCTTCTCTCTCTAAGCGAAGCTTCTCTCGCTTCGTTCTCTCAAAAACTGGGTGATATAATTGGCTTGGACGTTAGCTCGTTAAGAAAAGAGTAAAAAGGTCAACAAAAATACATAAAAAAAGCAAATGTTGTGTAATAGGAAACAGCTCCTTAAGAGTGTTTTATGCAAGGAGGAATTAAAAAAAAGTGTTGGGGTAAGTGAAAACATTAACCCTAAAATTAGGAGAAATGGACAAAAACCCTAAATTTTAAATTATCGTCTACAAATCATTATTATGATATATTAATCAAATGTAATTGTAATGGAGATTTTTTTTTTCCACAAACTACCTCAAACAACGGATGATTGCCATGTGGATGTTTTCTTGTACCAAGTTCGTCAATTTGTTCGATATAGTTAGATGAACAAACAATGTTTGATTTAGTTGAATTCATCACTACAAAATTCTTAAGGAGTAATTTGACATGTGAACAGTTCGAATTATGAAAATACAATGTAAAATGTGTGCAAATAAAAGTAGTTTGGAAAACTTACTCAAAAATAGTTTGAATGATAAAAGTTTCCTTCTTCCTTTTTTTTTTTTAGTTCAAATATATTTCATTGAAGAAAGGCCAGAGCAACACATACAAACAATCCATAAGAACGTCTGGTATCATTCACCAATACAAATCTTGCTCAATTATTCAAAAAGCTTGCTAAAAACTAAACTTAAACTAGGCTTACTCAGAATACTTTTGACTTAAACCTCCCTTTGTTAATGCACACATTTGTGGTGCATCCGGAGGTTCAAATAAAACATATAAAAAATTTAGTGTGCAAGTCAAAACCAAACTTACAAATTACTCAATCTCTTTCCCCTTGCCTTTATCTGTAGGGATAGAGTAACTTGGTGAATGGGTGAGACTCAGTGGAGGAGCAATTTTTTTGTCATTCTTGGTCTTTGAGAAATTTTTATTTCGAGCTCCAAGAGGACGCCCTCTTTTCTTCTTTGTCTCTGCAACTGCAATTGGCACCGTTATAATCATTTTTCTTCTTTTATAGAAACAAGAAAAATGAGTATACAATTTGGTCCTTAATCGGTATGGGATTTGCAATTATAGTTTTGAATGTACATTTTATGAGTTCTTTTGATACCATTTTTATTAATTAAGCAAATATCGGTTTGAGTTAGAGTTAAAATCCTGAAAAAGCCTTTTTGTTTAGTGGAATTATATGTCACGAACAAAATTAAATTATATTGCACGTCAAAACAAATTTATGGTTATGGTGTCATAGCCTTTGAGCTCATGCCATTTCCATGAATGTGGGTCTACTGTGTATATTGGCTGCGTACATTTTGATACAAGTGCAATTTAAATGAGTTAGGAAACAAGTCGCCAAATGATAATTACATGAAATCTAATATCTCATGACATTTTCATGGTATGCATAATGATATATTGGTATATTTATTTACATACTAGCATCCCAAGTTCCATATAGTATCAAATTAATTTTATGCACATTTATTTATTAAAGTAATGCATATTTCTTTATTAAAGTAGGAGAGTCTTGAGATACTGAAACAAATTAAATATAGGGTGACGGTATTTAATTATGCTAAATGAAATCTGATATAATACTTTGTCTAGTTATATTAATATCCAAGTTATTTTTAGATTTTTCCATCCACAACTCTAACCTAAATTACACCATATGCCTCACTTTCAAGATCAGGTATAGAGAGGTAAGTTTATAATAATTTATATTAGAGAGATTCTATTCATACATCCCTAATTAGTATTTAGATCTGTATGCCTTATTTTCCCCAAATCTTGCAAAGCTGTTGATTTATAGTTTTTCTCACTTTAATTCATCAACACTCTCTTCCACCTGAGAAATTTTTCATATTTGCCTTTAGATACGGGTAAGAGACAATCACGGTCAATCCCCCTACAAGTATTGGCTGATACATTTATCTTGCCTTCCATGGTTTATATATTAGCAGTTACTTTTCCTTGCCGGTAGGATTTAGACAAAGATATAATAGTATAATAGTATATATACTTGTAATCTATCAATGACTTCATCTGTCAAATTTTATGAATAAAAAATTAAAAGGTTATACGCATAAACTATTAAATTCCATTTTGATTAACCTGGACATCATCTTCATGAGCCTTCGTGGATGGAAGACAGATCATAGATAGAGGAAATTAGAGATTGGAACGAGAACAGGGGCACCCCGCAACATTATAATTTAAAGTGCCATCAGTATTTTTCTCTCTTGTATAATTAACAAGCCAACAGGTTGAAGCAGATTTATAGAGGACCTAGTGATTTCAATATTTTTTGAAAAAAGGGTAAAATTGTCTCTAAAAAGTTTTCAAAAAATACAAAGATCAACGTATCAATTTAAGAAGTATAAATTGAAGCATTATTTATATTATCACAAGAAAAAAAATCTATATATTGGTGAAACAAACTGAGAACAAAAAGAACGAGAATTTTATGAGTTGTTTGCCTACAAGGTTTTTTTGGATGTTGTAGCTTTGTTTTTTCAAGTGATGAGGTAGATGTAGAATATGGAAAAGAGGGACATCCCGATACTTTACTCACATATTGATAGTGGAACAAATGCTGTACATTTAAAAAATTGAAAATTCGTTTCTACCATTAGATGCTTGATAAGAAAATCGATACATAAACTGAGCATTGAAACAACAAAGAGAAGGAGAGAGCTCAATATGCACTGAATTATGCTGATATACGAAACAACCAGAACCAACATGATTACTGTATTCATCACCAATGTTACTTTTCTTACAATAAAACACATTAACACAACACTTTGAAATAGTATTCTATTCATTCTTCCAAGCATGCAAAACCAGTGAGAAACCAAGACCCTGTAACTGGTTGCTGCTCTCTCTTAATTGCCGAGAGGAGGAAGACGAAGACCAAGTCAACACAGAAGACGAATCCAAAACCGACTCACTAGTAGTACTACCAGTACTCCATAGCTTATCAGCATTATTACTGAGGCAAGTTTGGAACATGAACACTGCATTGCCCATAGAATTACCAAAGAGCCAATTGTGCACATCCCAGAACACTTCAATCCTCAACCCATCAACCAAGATGGTGTGGTTCCCCCTAAATTTCCAGTTCAGCTTCTTCACCTTCATCACAATCTTACTGTCGACACAGATCACAAGGTAAGGCTCATTCAGCCCAACAGTCTCACACTCAATTGTGACATCATGTGTTTTCCCCTTGTCACAAAACTGAGCCTTCGCAACATAAAGTTTCTTCCCAAAAATGTGTTCCCTTTTAGCAACAAAAACAGCGTTGGAACCATGAATTGGGTCTTTGAAACCAAGACCTTCTCTCTTCAAATCTCCAAGAAGAAGAACCATTTCTTGGTTGAACATAACAGCCAAGTAAAACCTCTCTAATGGCTCAGGCCCAGAACCAAATTTAGCGTTGGTTAAGTCCCAAAAGATGTCAATTTTACTAGAATCAACCTCTAAATTTCTGCACCCTTTTCTCTTGGAGAACAGCCATGGCTTTATATCCACCTTACAGAGGCAAAAATTGGCTGCATCATCAATCTCCACGCTTAGGCCCTGACCCATCAAATTCTTGGTCCATGTAACTGTAATCAAACACAAACGGCCTCGCAATTTACACTGATAAACACATGAGACCAAGTTTTGATGAGCAGTTTTTGCAGCTCTTGATGATGAGGACGATGAAAAATCAGCAACTTGAACACCATTTTCACCAAAACAAGAAGGAAAGTCCCTCATGATATATATATATATATATACTTACACACCAACACAGAAACAAAGATGCTTAATTTCTTTCAGATTCTAAAAGACATGAAAGGACATCTACCTCATGTAATTGAAATGACTCTGAGCTCACCATGGCACAGTTTTCAGGCTTCTGAATGCTTCAGTTTTATCTGGGTGTGCTGCTTTTTGAGCCCCATATAATTTCACTGTCAATGGCAAGGAAAAAAACCCAAGAATTTTAAGGGAATTCAAAACTGATTTGATTTTGATTTGGTTGATGGAGAAGGGATGGGCAGAGAGGAGTTGAGAGAGAGAGCTCAAGTCACACACTTTGGAAGAGAACAAGAAAGGAGGTCTAAATATGGGAGAAACGGCAAAATGGCAAGAGGGTATTATTAGCGTTTTGCTGGAAAAGGCTGGTTTACACATTACGTTACAGAAAATGACCAAAATAAAAAAGATTAGAGCTTTCTCTATCGCTCTGTAATTTGCTCCTTTCTTCTTGTCCAGAATTAAGAGAATCATACTGGGACCAGCCCCTCTTTTTTACTGACATTTACACATGAAAACACAAACATTTTCAGGGACTGATAAAAACGTAAAAGACTTTTTTTTTGAAAATTTTCTCCACCATCGGAAATCCCTTTTTCTTCTTTTTCTCACTTTCGCTGTTTCGCATAATTGTTTGTCATCTTTGTCAAGTGAGACAAATAAAGGTTCTTTATCATCTCCACCATTGCAGCAGGTTTCAAAAGGTATTTTCCTTAAAGTGAAAAAGAAAACAGACAGCATAATGCAAACACTACCATGCTTAAACAGTATACATATCAGATCTATCTGATGTGATGGGCTAGTGTTTTCTTACTGTTTTTACTTTTACTTTCATTTGTAGTAACATAGTTGTTTCCATGTATTCAATACTCGAAACTTTTGAAACTGCAAACTGTTAGATTAGTTCATTGTATGTGACACTCTGTGAACAATGAAAATTTTAATGCTCTGAAAACGTAACTGTAATGCAATGGTTCATTGAGTATACGCAACTGCTTACTGAATAATAGAAGTTGGAGAAGAAATTGAACATGGTCTATGCGTATAGGTCAGTCTCCTTGGAACTTGAAAGCATGGAGATATTAACTCGTTCGATCGGTTTTTGACCAGAACCGGTCGTTATTGACAGGGAAGACCATGACCAACACTGATGTGGTGCCCAACTGCCTATCCCAGTAGAGACCCAGAATTCCTTTGCCCACACTACGGTCCAATATTGATTTCAAACTCCATTTCAGTCATAGTCCTCTCTTTCTTTCTCTGCCTAACTCCCTTTTCTGGTAGGAACGCACTCATTTATGCTCATATATAATTAATGATCCTAGATAGGGATGTGAGTGTGATTGTTTTTCTTTGTATAATGCAGAATTTCGCGGAGGAGTAAAACAATTTTCACTTACTTTACTTGGCCTCTTTGCCAAGTGGGAATGAATCGTAATTTAAAATTTATGTCGCGTTTCATTCATGTGTAATACTAATTTTATTGTTGATGACTTTACTTACACCGAACATATTCGATTAGGAGCTAAAGTAAATACGGAACTATTCTACTATTTTGAAGATTTTTCAGTTTATAATATTGTCTGATGAAGTTAACGTTTACAAATGTGATACTAATTTTGTTGTTGATGATTTTACTTGCATCAAACATATTCGATTAGGAGCTAAAGCAAATACGAAACTATTCTACTCTTTTGAAGATTTTTCAATTTATAATATTATCTGATGAAGTTCACGTTTACAAGCGAAATTAACTTTAATCAATAGATAAATACTGTGAGAATTAGGACATGTTTGTTATGAAATTCTTTGTTTGACACGTTGTGCAAACTGATTGAATGAACCTGGCCTGGCCTAGTACTCTATGAAGTTGGCGAAAAGAAATGATAAAAGACTTGTTTCTCCTGGTCTTGACAATTCAAGCTCAACAGAAAATTAAGATGTTGTCCGCACTCATCTCCATCTTGCTTCAGAAAACAGCAACTTTGAAAGCAGATAATCATGATTATGAGTTGACAAACATCGTTATGTAGTCACTCGATTATGCATCAAACTTAGGAATCATTATATTACAAATGTGCTCATAAATGGTCATTACCATCCACAAACACAAATCATGCATGTATAGCTTTATTTGATGTCACATATCTGTCTATCTAGTACAATTAGAAGTAGAGGACTAAACAAGTGCGTCTTAACGAAGATATTGCTAGCATTAATAACCTTCTCAAGTCTCAACTAGTTCTATCATTTAGAAATACAATTACAGGGTCTAGGGCTTATCCTGGTACGCAAAACTGAGGTCAAACAAAGATTGATTGCATGTCTCAAATATAGAGGGCATGATCAATAATGAAAGCAAAGATGTAGGGCACTGATCCAGCCAGATTGAACAACAATCACCCTTAATCTAAACAGTGTAATAATTGTGCAGGCCTATATTACATTCATAAATGCTGGTGCAGAAAAATTTGGAAGAATATTTCTTCACCTACTTTGTTGACTAGAGCAAGAGTGAAGAAGGGGTTGATCAAGAAAGTCGCTCCCCATAAGTGGTAAATGGAGTTCGAGAGTTGGAGAGAGGGGGTACTTGCAAAAAAAATCTCCAATGTCTAAATCAGTTTGTGCCTTAGATGTAGCAAGTGAAAACAATCGTTTACCTCAATAATTCACTCCGCCAAATATTTATAGGTGAGTCTAAGCGAATATCTTAACTAGTGAGAGCAGTGACATGGAAATCCCGGAAGTCATATTGCCTCTCCAACTTGTCTTGAGCAGGAAAATATGGACCGGGCGTATTTTTAATAGGGCAGTTGGGCCTAGATAAGTTGGACGTCGGCCCAGTACATCTTTATATTGGGTTTTAAAACACACTCCTTTCTTCTGCAGTCAGATGTCTAAACCCTAAAACCCTAGCTTGTGTTGGCAAACGCGCACAAAGAGAAAGAAGAGCGGAGGCGCAGAGAAAGCCATGGCGGACAACAAGGCTGTGACGATTCGTACCAGGAAGTTCATGACCAACCGTCTTCTCTCCAGGAAGCAATTCGTGAGTCCCTTTTCTATTACCCTCAGTCCGGTTAACTAGAAGTGTCTAGAAACAAGAAAGAAAGTTACTGAGAGAATGTAGGATATATTTGGATTTGAATTTCAGCTGGGTTTTACTATAGAATAGTAAAAACATGCAAGGTTGTTGGTAAAAATGAAGAAAGGGATTCTTTACGCATTTTTTTTTGTAAATGGCTGGCTGGATTTACTCTGTGTGTTTTGGGTATTGAATGCAGGTTATCGATGTTCTTCATCCAGGAAGACCCAATGTTTCCAAGGTATGGCTTATGTTCTTGAGGTAGTTCAACCTTTGGTTTTCATGTGTTGTTGGCATAGTTTAGGTCTCTGTAGCTTTTCTATGTATTTTGATGTGTTTGTAACTTGCAAGTATGAACTGTTATTAGTATTAGTGTGTTAGTACCTTGAACTGCTGGAAATAGTCGGTGTCGAATTCTTTTGGTCTGTTTCACTCTTGCAAAGTATGGTTTTCTTGAGATAAATGTTACTTTACTAGTCTAAAGAAGAAAATTATCTGTTTCGTCTCTACCAGACTGAGCTAAAGGAGAAACTGGCAAGGATGTACGAAGTGAAGGATACAAACTCTATCTTTGTGTTCAAGTTCCGCACCCATTTTGGAGGGGGAAAGTCCACTGGTTTTGGCTTGATTTATGATTCTGTAGAGAATGCAAAGAAGTTTGAGCCTAAGTACCGGCTAATCAGGGTAACTTTGTCTTCCTTTTGATCTGATTCTATGATCAATCAAAAAAATGCATAATTCTTCTTTATTTGGAATGAGTTTGATACAAGGCCCTATGATTCACTGATCGTAGACTAAGGGGATATATTGAGAGGTGGAGTGATCCTTATCATGGGTCTTTGCCTCTATCAAGTTTTGTTGAATGGTATCTTTGCATAGGAGACTGTTCACTTTACTGTCTAGTTAATGTGTCCTGTATCTGGCACAATATTCTGAACAACTGTTTCAAACTTTACACAAACAAGCTTTGAATTCCTTAGTACTAGAAGCATAATTATTTAGTTTCGCACAAAACACACAAGGTTTTCAAGAAGTTGTATTTTGGACCTTTCTGGTTCTTAAGTTTGGATACTCGTGCAGAATGGGCTGGACACTAAGGTGGAAAAGTCAAGGAAGCAACTGAAAGAAAGGAAGAACAGAGCTAAGAAGATTCGCGGGGTAAAGAAGGTAATAACTTTTGTTCTCTTTTTGTGCTCAGTTTTCTTAGTCAATTTGGAATTGCTGGTCAGAGGTAGTGCATCTTTTGGTAAAGCCTGGAAATAACTGTTTCAAGCTTTGGGATTACTTTCTGGAAACTTTCTTTTTACGTTTTTCCAGTTCATTGTTTTTTGTTTACATTTGCAAATCGTACGTGCAGACCAAGGCTGGTGACGCCGCCAAGAAGAAATGAGCTTTTGTATCATGTTTTTGGGTTGCATTCAAGGGCAGCGGGTTTCTGTCTCATCAGCCTCTCTGCGTTGCCCCCAATTTTTACTCGTTGTCCTGTTTCTTTTTTTGTTAGTGAGCATAAAATTTTGCGATAAGTTTAATCTTTGAACAAATACATGTGATGTTTTAGTTGCGGAATCTAATATATGTTTTAACTTTTGACTTTAGGCTGTTGTGTGATTCGACTTACGAATGTTGATGATATATGATGACTGATCAGATGAATACCACATCTTGTTGGATTTTAAGTACCCATTCTTTAAAACACACAAAGCATGTCAAGAACATGCTAGGTGATACCGGAGTAGTTACTATAATAATCTTTGCTTGGTTCATGCTCAAGAAGCTTGCATGAATAAATAAGTGACTGAGTTTCGACCTCTATGAATAACATGACAAGTCTCTTGGTCCAGTTAGAAATCAATGCCCTTTCTGACGTCCTTTGCTGACAGAGGATCATAAATTGTAGTCTTTACAATGCCATGAAGGCCAAAACTGTTTCACATATACAGTTGATTTTTCTATTTTAAGAAAAAAGATTTGGTGTTTGTATGTTCGATTGTTCTCTAACATGCCTTGAGATGAAAAGGACAAAAAAAAAAAAAAACTAAACTACTGTGCATCAGTTGCATGAAAATTAACAATTAATTTCATAACACCGTTATTTTGGAAAATATCATCAAAAATCAAATAATTTGTTCAATTGACAGTGAGTTATCAAAACATGTATATACTTTTCTATCTAGAAAAAGTTTTCTTTCAATTGGTTTATCTCACAACATCTAGCTAGCAATAATTAAGAGCAAATCCACTTATTGAATTTCTAGGGCAAAACACTATTTACTGTTTGTTTCTACCTATATAGTTTATGGGACGACATTTAGTTATTCAAAGGTATTTTGGTAAAATTAAGGAGGTGCACTTAGTTTATAAGAATTCAGAAAAGTGAACTGAAGTTTTAATAAGTAAGAGATGTCCAAATATCAAATTTTGAGGTCCAACTAAAACCATCCATATGAATGATTTATTCAAATCATGGGATATGGTTACAATCAAATAGTAGAGCATCCTGCACAAAATCTGAAGCTTGGTTTAACCAAAGTTGGTTTTCATCCGACTCGAAAGCTATTCCAGCTAATTTGTGAGCAACTCCTAGCTGTTTGAGGAGTATGAGTAATTGTCAACCCTAACCATCGACGCTTCCAACTATTCTATCATCTACAATGCAGCCATCTTCAGCCAAATCATAATCCTTTGACATAATGTCTGTGACAGCTAACTCATGACAATCACTTTCAAGTATGCCATCTTTTAATTGTAGCCGTTGCAGAAGAGCAACATAAGCCCTAATGACAAGTAACTCGACTTTCTTTGCGGATGAAACATGCTTAAGCATGATGAGCAAATCCGACAATGAAGATCCATCTGCATCTCTAATCACCCCTCCAATTCTTCATTCGGGTTTGTGATGGTAAATAAGCTCCATCTACATTTATTTTCAGTTCGTTTGTTGGAGGAGGGAACCAATGTTTTCTAGCTGGAGTTGCGTGCCGCTTTGGATGGGATTTTCGAGCTTGCAAAAAATAATTATGTCATGCCATAGAACTGAGCATAATGGCTTGTGCAATCTGAGAAGACTCAGACCATAAGTTGTTATTTCAATTTTCCAAATTGCTTATAATAATGAGTAGTTTTTCAAAAGTTTCCTCATTGAACTGCAGCACCCGCTCTAGCAGCCATTCTTGATACATAGAATAAGTAGTGATGCTAACCTGTAGATTGAAACTTTGAAAGGGAGTGCATTCAGCTTCGATTCAAGTTGGAGTTATTTTATTTTTGATCATTAACCATCAAATTATTTTTTTGGTGAAATATTAACTACCAATCTAATGACAATTTATTTCGATTTTCATAATTTTTTTTATTACAGCAGTCATCAACAGCTGAGAAATACGATAATTAATTTTCCATGAATCGAACTCATAGTCTCCTATTTACGAAATAAAGACTCAATTTTTATAATTAGTTACTGAAAAAAAAAATGTAATATATACAAGTGTGACATGCTATGTTTTAGGTGCAACTACATTGCAAGGCAAATGCCATTGTTACTAAAGACATAAAGTCAAACAGTTCAGGAAGTCGATTGAGTTTGTTAAACCAATGATTGAAATTCCTATTACACACAAGTCCACAGAAAGTCGTTGAATATGGAACATGTTTCGTAAACTACGATCATCCTAAATTCTTATTTGGCTTCATATACACGACTCTAAGTAAAATAACATTTATTTATTTTCTTTTGTTTGAAACGTTTTATTACGTAATTGTTATCATCATCATCATCGTCAAAAAAGATTACTTATATCATCATTCAATTATACTCCTCAATGGTCAATAGATTTTAGTCTTGGCTTATTTTATTTTTTGTATGTTTGTGTTATATTCCTAATTTGGCTCGTAACAAATTAACAATTCCCCCTCTTCTGTTTTTCTTTTTCATTTCTCCTTTCTTACAATGATGTCAAGTGTTATTTATGTACCGCAATGAAATACATAAATATCAGTGACTAAAATAGAAAAAGAAAGAATCACATAAAATCTGGTAAAGAGGTTTTGAAAATATAAGAATTCAGATTCTTTTATGTCCTTTCTAAATAATGAATTATTCGATCGTGTTACTTAAATTGTTTTATGTTTGAAAACTACTAGGGGATGTTTGGTGGTTACATAAACAATAAAGAAACAGTTGTTTATTTAATTAACAACAAAACAGTCAATTATGTGCAACAACAACCAGTATCGAAACTCTCACATCTCAATTATAAATTTCGCTCCATTGTTATTACTTTAAAACTTCGCGCGTCATCATAAACAACGCTCCTAAATAAAACCATCATACGACAATCTCCACTATCACAAATACTCAAGTTTGATTTTGATGCATTTGTTTTAGCGACTGAACTTAATGTACAAGAGGTTTTGATTTACGAAATGCACACACGGTACACTCCTTTTCAGATTGAGAGTGACAAAACCCAAATTTTATAACCTTACTTCTTTAAAAACAGAGTATGCCAAATAAAAAAGAGGACACCAGAACATTATCGTTAGTATTGACTTCCATAATAGATGACACGAGCAACCTATGTAACTATATTCTCAACAAATAATTTTCTGACCCAGTACCAAAATACAAGAAGCAAATTTAGCAGCAGATATCTTTTAACTGATATTAGTCGGAACTGAGACAAGTCCTCAAACACGAGCATTCTTCTTCGGGTGTGAAAGAAACGGTGTGAAGTCGATAGTGTTGAGATTAGGTTTGCGTCTCTCAGAAAAACCGATAAGGTCAAAAACGTTGAAACAAATCCCATCTTCCGGTCGCATATATAATTTTCTTTTTGTGGAGGGAAAAACCAAGAAGCAAGAATTTGACCCCTCCAATAATTAATTAAATCATAAATGAGAGAGCAAGCAAAGGTAAAGCTCCTCTCTCTTTCTCATTCTCTCTCTAAAACCTTAAAAATCCCCAAAGCCCTCTCACTCTCTGTCTCTGTCACGTAACTTCCCTCTTTCTCTCACTCTCTGTCTTTCTGTCTTTTCTCTCGTCAATCCGAAATTTCACAAACGCCGATGTCGGAATCACCGAAGCTCTCTCGGCGCACGTGACTCGCACGGCCTCGTCAGACCTCAGAATTTTCCTGCATTGGCTGACCCCCGTCAGCTGGTGATCTGGTCAGTCCTGTTCTGTTCAAAGTTCAAACCTTTTTTCTTCACTGGTTTTTCTTTCTCAAATAAAATTATTATTGTTATTTTAAAAAATAATGATTCTTTGTTTTGGTTGGTGTCAGTGCTTTGTTTTAGCTGCAGGGTGTGTGTAATCAAGTACATGGGGGATTGGGGGGTTTTGGGTTGAGTGAAGCAATTTGAAGGGGAAAGTGGAAGTGGGTTTTGTTAGAGATGAAAGAGGGGTTGAGATCTGGCAAGTTTAAGGTTGAGAAAGAAAAGGGTTCTTTGAAGCAAACAGTGGTGGGAAACAAAGGGGATGAGGAATCCCCACATTTGGTTTTGGACGGTGGGGATGGACCGGAATTTGATCATGTGGGTGAGACTTGGAATGGTGGTGGTGTTGTTGAGAAGAAAAAGGTGAATGGTGAAGTGCCAGTTGTTGGCAGGGTTCTGCGGTCACGGGTTGTGGCGAATGGTCGTGGTGAGGGAGTAGGGGAGACTGGGAAGAAGAGGAGGTTGGTGGATAGTGGGGATGATAAGAAGGGGAAGGAAGAAAAGGTGGGAGGTAGAGGGGGCATTGCTAGTAGGGTTCTGCGGTCGCGGACTGTGGTGGATGGTGGGGGTGACAAGGTGGAGAGTGATGGTGGTGAGATGGAGGATGTGGGAGTTGTGGAGAAAAGGAAGAGGCGGAGGTTGGTTAAGAAGGGTGAAAATGTTGTTGATGATGGTCTTGAGAAGAAGAAGAAGGGGAAGGAAGAGGGGGATGGTAAAGTGCTGAATGCGGGCCGGGTTCTGCGGTCGCGGGCTGTGGTGAATGGTGAGTGTGATAAGGCAGAGAGTGGTGGTGTTAAGGCAGAGAGTGATGGTGGTAAGGCAGAGAGTGGTGGTGATATGGCGGAGAGTGATGGTGATATGGTGGAGAATGGTGGTGATAAGACAGAGAGTGATGGTAATAAGTCAGAGAGTGATGGTGTTAAGATAGAGAGTAATGGTGATAGGGCAGAGAGTGATAGTGATATGGGTGAGAAAGAAAATGTGGAAGTAGCTGAGTTTGGGAAGAAAAGTAGCTTGGTTCGTAATGGTGGTGGCGTGGAGAAAAAGAAGGTGAAGGAAACAGAGGTGGGTGGTGAAGCGCCAGTTGCTGGTCGGGTTCTGCGGTCACGGACTGTGGTGAATGGTGGATGTATGGCAGAGAGTGATGGTGCTCTGGTTAGGGAAAGTAGACAGAAGGATGTGTCTCACAAGAAGTTCAGTGATGTGAAAAATGAAGGAGAGGATCAGTTGGTTACAGGGTTTACAAAGAAGTTGAAAGGTAAGCGTGGGAGACCACCCAAGGTGCAAAAAGAAGAAAGTGGGAGGTCGGGTGATGGACTCAGGAAGTTGAAAGGTAAGCGTGGGAGACCACCCAAGGTGAAAAAAGAAGAAAGTGGGAGGTCGGGTGATGGACTCAGGAAGTTGAAAGGTAAGCGTGGGAGACCGGTGAAAAAAGGAAGGGAAGAGAGTGATCTCGTGGATGGTCGGTTGAGAAAGAAGTTAAGATCTGGGCAGAATAGTAGTGAGAATTTGAAAGGAAATCTTGACGAGGAAGGAACTGTGTACTTCAAAAGAAAATCGGGTTCAAAGTCACAAGAAAGAGTGAAACCAAGTACAGTAACTAATGATTCATATCTGGAAAGGAAGAGGATTAGGAAAGAATTGGATGCGAAGGCCTCTTCTCAAGTTAAAAGGGATAAAAAAGGAAGATATGTGGAGAGTGAGGACAGTGAGGATGGGAATGAACATAAAGAACAGAAACAAAAACAAAGCGGAGATAATAAACAGAGAAGCAAGTCAAAGGATGGCATACGTGAGCTAAAACAGGCAGTGAGCGACAAAATAGTGAAAATGATTCTGGCCGCAGGCTGGACGGTCGAGCGTAGGCAGAGGAATGGCAGAGAATACATGGATGCAGTGTATGTATGTCCAGCAGGAAAGACTCACTGGTCAGTAACCAAGGCTTACAATGCTTTTAAAGTGGGTTGTGAAAATGGCGATCCAATGACTTGTAAGGACGGTTTCAAATTTACGCCGATACCACCAGAGGAACTCAGCATGCTACAGAGGGTAGTTAATAAAAAGGTGGGGAAAAATAAGAAGAAGAGGAGGAAGAAGAAAGGAAAGGGTAAAGGACATGGAAACAGTAATGGAAAGCAGAAGGCAAAGGATGGGGATGTATCAGATGAACGTATTGAAGAGATGAGGAAAAAGAAACTGGGTAAGTCACTGAAAGGGAAACTTTTGCTTCTTGAGAAGGATGCATCAACAAGTACAGCATGCGAGGGAAAGCTTCATTTGGTCCAGCGTCACAAGCGGCAGAAGACTCAGAATAGAAAGCGATGTGCTTTGTTAGTTCGCAACTCTGAGAATGCGGATTCTGAAAATGATGGCTACATACCATATGATGGGAAGAGAACAGTACTTGCCTGGATGGTTGACTTGGGAACCCTGTCACTTAATTCAAAGTTGAAGTACATGAACAAGAGGAAGAGACAAGTGCTGCTTGAGGGTAAAATTGCAAGAGATGGAATTCATTGTGGTTGCTGTGACAAAACCATCTCACTTTCAGAATTTGTAACTCATACCAGAAGTGATTATTCTGAGCCTCTTAGATATATATTGACAGACTCTGGGTCTTCCCTTTTGCAATGCCTGCTAAACTCATGGAATAAACAGGAAGAGTCTGAACGTCGGGGATTCCACTTTGTAGAGGTTACTAAGGAAGACCCAAATGATGATACATGTGGGATCTGTGGAGATGGAGGAGATTTGATCTGTTGTGACGGTTGTCCATCAACATTCCATAAAAGTTGCTTGGAGATAAAGGTATGTATTCATTGTCAGCTGGTTTTATAAAGTGTTCTAATGACATACATATACATTCCATTATCTGTGTCTCTTCTGCCTCACAATGCCATTGTAAATATTGTAGAGGACGGGGTTTTCTGTTCACATTGTGATATATGTAGCATTGTTAAGGTGCCACTTTATCTGATTGCTTGCTGGGATGTCCTGAGAGTTAGCTGGAAGCATTTTATTCTTTTGTGTTATAGAATGGGAAGTTTCAACTGGTCCTTTAATGTCATTAATAAGATGCCTACTCTGAGGCTAGAATAACTTGTTTTTGGTTGTCATTCATTGCTCAAGTTATACCTTTCCATTCTAGTTGCTCTACAATAGCATATCATAGAAGTATCCAGAATGGATTGATGTGGCTATAAATTGGAGTTTGTTGATGTCTTAGCATTTATTCTTGTAGATGAGAACTCTAATTCTTAACTTCTGCAGAAGTTCCCACCTGGTGACTGGCATTGTGTATACTGCTCATGCAAATTCTGTGGGATGTTTGATGAGAATACGTGTCAAAGGGACAGTAGTGAGAATGTAGTTGCGTCAGCATTGCTTACCTGCCATTTGTGTGAGGAAAAATGTAGTAACTCTACCTCCAAGGCCTATTTCTTTCTGTGCTTGATTTCCTTTTCCTTTCATGTCATTATTATTTCTAAAATAACTACCTTTGGCAAAATATGATAGCAAAGTTTTCTTTTTCTAGATCATCAATGCTGTATTCAGGCAAAGGATGCTGTAAATGGTGATTCCAGCAGTCCATCCTTCTGCGGAAAGAATTGCCAAGAGGTATTACATTTGAGATCTGTTGCTGGAACTTTAGTTTGGGATTGTTGATATATGTGTTGGGTTGCTGCGTGAATCTGTAGCTTCACTTACTATTTGTTGTGGTATAAGCTATTTGTCTGTCCTGATTTGCAACAGGGTTTAAATGATTTGATAGCTTATCTCTGCTTGAATCGTAGGAAGATATCTGATCATATCTTATGAAGTAATTATTGCAGTATATATCAGAATACTTAAAGATGCTTGCATGGTGTAAAATGTTGATTTAATTAGGAATTCAGGCATTTCAAATTTTAATGAGCACATTCAGCTTTTTTATGTGCTCGATGCCAAGAGTTAAAAACGGCATGCAAAGGTTATGAACTTCTACCAAATAAAGAACTTTCAAGAAAGAGTTGATGCAAGTGACTTCTTCTTCTTCTTCTTCAAGATACTCAGATTGACATTGGCTAGGGTTGGTCCAAGTGATTTGTGTTTGATCTTTGGAGATGTATAATCAAAATTTACGTGTTTTGAAGATTTTTGTCTCCAAGATATTTAAGTCGCTTATGTAGCCTGGATGTTCTATCATATTCATATGCATGCATGTGGAGAACACAATTGCAATATAACCAGATTTGGAAAACAGAATTGGAATATAACCAGATTTGGGATACACAATTGAAATACAACCAGATTTGGAGAACACAATTGATATATAACCAGATTTGGATAAACAGTTAGATTTTTAAGAATACTGTGTATTGTCTTGAAAATAGGTTTGAAGTAAAAAAGATGTACATGGTTAGAGTGTGCATTTTTTATTTCCCAAAAGGCAAACCTGTCTCTTTATTTTTGTCCCATTGTTTCTTTAATCGGAGAGATTTTCTTTTGATTTTCCTCTAATTTGGTGTTATTTGTCTATTGTATTAACTGGTAATTTTTGTCATGCCAGCTCTTTGAGAAACTGGAGAGGCTTCTTGGAGTTAGACATGAAGTGGAAGAAGGGTTTTCATTGACTCTCCTTCGCCGATTTGATGTGGGTGATACACCACAGAAGGTTGATTGCAACTCAGAGCTAATTGAATGCAATGCCAAACTGGCTGTTGCATTTTTAATAATGGATGAGTGTTTTCTGCCTATGGTTGACCACAGAAGTGGAGTCAATCTGATCCATAGCATTCTCTATAATCGTGGGTAAGCATACTTTAGTCTCTGCTTTGTGTTCTGTTTGGGTGTTAAAAGTACTATCAATTGATGAACATCAATTATGCCAATTCCAACTCGAAAGCCAAACAAGATAAATAAAAAATGTTACTATGGTGTTCATAATTTATCAACTGTTTAATTGAAGTTCAAAGTTGCTGCTGTTGGAAACATGCACCTAGGTAAAGTGAAGCATGATTTTCTCTAATTGGTGTTTAATATGTATATGCTACGTCCATTTGAGTGAATTCCAATATCTTTTTTCAGAGTAATTACTCTACTGTCTTATTATCACATCTGAAGCAAATAATATATAAGAATTGTGAGAAAATCTGCAGTGAGACACATGTTTTAAAGTTGTGTTCGTTTTTCTTCAATTAATTTGGCCACAGTAACAGTCTTCCCAGCAAACCTATTAAACTTTTCTTGTACCACAGTTCAATTTTCGGTTACGGACAAGCTTCAGTAAATGTGTGGAGAACATCCGAGTAGTGTGGAGATGTTCCCTCGTTTGTGTAGCTTTGTATTTTTCTTTTCTCATTCTTACTTTTCTATCCTACGATCTTGTGCAAGCTGCCATTTCTGCATAAATGAAAATTCTTTGTGATATATGCCATTCAAAGGCAGTTTTTGGAGTAGGCCATATGGAAGTCAATATCTTTGTAACTGACATGTATTCTATGTTATGTATGGAGGTTTAAACATCTTTCTCTTTGTATTTGTCTTTCTTTTTTTTCCCTGTCTTTTTCATGGAAAAGTTTGACAGAAGCTTGGAGATTCTTTTTCTTTTTCTTTAAATATATCTTTGGACCTATAGAAAAGATCAATTAACCTGTGGAGTTGTTGATTAAAAGATATTTTGTTTTTGTTCATTTGTTATTTTGCTATTACCAGGTCAAATTTTAACCGACTGAATTACGGTGGTTTCTTCACTGCAATTCTAGAGAGGGGTGATGAGATCATATGTGCCGCAACCATCAGGTATGTGTCTGCCTACATATGCTTTCATAAATTTATGGCTTGCAACTTGCAACAGATTGAATTGGTAGTTTCTTAGTCATCTGCAAATTATTCAAACAAATTAGTTTAGAGTTGACTGCAAATTAAGTCTCACTCCTAAGGAAAGAAATCTTGGAGTTGTAAAGCTTTGCTTTCCAATTGCCTTGTTAATATATATACATATATATTTTTTTTAAATTGCCTTGATCAGTTTAATGGTATCTGTCTTGTAAATGATATCAAGAACGTTGATGTCTCTTTGACTGCTGTGAACATTAAATTTTTCGCGTAGCCATAGAAATTTCTAGTTGTCAATGCTGATGGTACTTTCATATGCAATCCAGGCAATTCTGGGAGCGATGTAGTTGGGGTTAAGATTCATATTCGATATTTATTGCCTCCCCTGACCTAATATCAGCTCTTGAATTTTGATATTGTCTTCATCAAGGTTTTGGATTCTGTGTTTCTTTGTTGCTATATATTCAATGCAGAAACTGGGATAACTCTCTCTCTCTCTCTCTCTCTCTCTCTGTGCTAAGGATTATTTAATATCCTTTCTAAAAATTTACAAACCTTTTAGCAGATTTCGTGCTGGATCTGCTTTTGCTGCTCTATAGTGATACAAGATATCCTGATTTATGCTCTTCCTGATTTGCATTGCTTGTTTTCATCATGCATTGGTTTGTTGATGTGGTTGTGATTGAGATCTTCCTTTAAGGCACAACTGCCTTACTATATCCTTATATTGGAACAGTGCCTCTTTGATTCACCTGTATGTTGTTGTAATCCTAAGAAAGTGGTAGCATGAATTTGAGAGTGCTTGTATGATGCAATGTTCTGACATTATTTTACTGCTTGGTCAATCAGAATCCATGGGAACTATCTAGCAGAGATGCCGTTTATTGGAACCCGCTATATGTATAGGCGTCAAGGAATGTGCCGCCGGCTTCTAAGTGCGGTTGAATCTGTAATGTTCATCTCAAATCTATTGCATCTTGCTTGTCTTTACGTGTGCTTTAACCTATGACTTAACTTCAAACTTTCTTTTCTTTTTATTTCTAGAGTTGAAAACGTTTTTGCAAGTTGCTGCCTCTTGATTTCACAGATCAAAATATGGTTAAGATTTTCTGGTTTCATAGCTTATGTCTACTCCTCGGTATCTGAAATTATGTTTTTCCCTTTTTTTCATTTGAGAACTTGTCATACTATAAAGTGTTGTTTATTTTATGTCTATTGGAGTAATTAGTTTTGACAATAGCGTGAAAATTCTTCTTTGTCCTAGCTCCTCAGTGTACTGATTCATAGCATTGAATATCTTTGTGCCATTTTTGAACCATGATCAGGCTCTCTGCTCTCTGAAAGTTGAAAGATTGGTCATACCTGCAATCTCAGAACTGACGGAAACATGGACTTCTGTTTTTGGTTTCAAGTCTCTTGAAGAATCAAGCAAGCAGAAGATGAAGAACATGAATATCTTGGTTTTCCCTGGTGTAGATATCTTACAGAAACCATTGTTGAACCAGTTAACAGGAAAAAATGAGAGTCCTGTGGAAGGTACTTAGTAATGCAGTATTACGTGTTTGTGAAATGCTTGTGTGAGTCTGGTACATTCTTCTGTCAACTGTATGTTGTTGGTATAATGTATATGCGATATGTTTTCTCTTGCAGGTTTGAGTTTCACTGATCTTGAGCATCACAAAACCATTAAGGATGTGGTATGTAATACTGAAGAGGGACGTTTGGCTCGATCTGACAGTGAAGCAACTGCACCTTGTGTGCATGAGGGAAATGATGAGCTTGCTGCTGTTCAATCCGACACACAGCTTCTCTGTGATGTTTCTCGTGATAATCTGGAGAGCAAGACCAATACTATCCCAATTCCTACTGATTCAGTGTGTGATGTTCTTGAACCAACCAAAGAGATAAGTGAATGCCAAAATTCTGCCTCTGTTGCTGATGTGAGGGCATTGGAATTGGTCATCAAACAGAACCAGCCAGAGCTGTTATGCGATACTGCTGAGGGTTGCTTGGCTGGATCAGATGCTGAGGCAACTGCATCCTTTAAACACACGGCAAATGATGAACTTGTTGCTGTTCAATCTGATACACAGCTTCCTTCTGGTGTTTCACATGATAATGTGGAGGGGGAAAACAATTCTATGACAACTCCTACCGGTCCAATTAGTGATGCTCATGATCAAACTGAAGATACACAGCTTCTTTGTGGTTTTTCTCATGATAACCCGGAGGTAAACAATACTCTGACAATTCCTACTGGTTCAATTAGTGACGGTCATGAACAAACTGAAGAGAGAAATGAACATCAAAATTCAGACTCTGTTCCTGATGTTAAGGAAGTGGAATTGGGCACCAAACAGAATCAATATAGCATGTCTAAAGTGGAAAGGAAATCTGATCTTCATCCTGAAGGTACTGATTCTGCTATAGAAGTTCGTTGTGCTTTGGCGGAGGGTACTGAAAACATTGACCGTAAGGTGAGAATGGAAGCTGACATCGTTAAACCCCTTGGTTCACATGAAGGAATTTTTTGCCCATGTACTGAAAATAATGCTACTGAACTGCAGAATGTATCTTTAGTTCATGAAGCCAACATTTCCAGTGAAAATATTGTTCGCACTGGTTCAGAGATTACAACTCAGATATCTCATGATGCAAGGGACCATAAGCATCATGATTCTCAACATTTGCAGGTTGAAGGATCTATTTTCCGTTTAGAATCTATCAAGTGTTCCGACTCTAGAATTCTGACCAAAACTGACAAGGTAGCCAGTGATGGATTTCACCAGGCTGCCGTGTTGACTCATGAAGAAGCAGATGATTCTACGACTTTGCTGTTTGGTAGCAGCATTACTTGTACCTCTGGCAATGGGAAGAACACTAACAAAGTTGTCTCAACTCCAGCTGACAACAATTCTCATCCTTCTTGTGGGGCTAATATCAATAGTAATGGGAATTCCAATGCCCCTGATGTCCCTGGTGTCTACTTCACTTCCAATGGCGCTCATATGAACACCAAATCCTTGCAGCAATCTGATTTCGATTCTGATATTGATAATAACAGTATCAGACAGCCCAACTCGAGCAATACATGTGCATCTGGTGGGGGTAACTCATTTGGTCCTTCAGAGGTGACAATTTTATCAAACCAAGGCCAGGCTAGTTGATCTTATGTTTATAGACTGACAGGAGGCTTCTGGTAGCAGTCTCTAACAGAAGAGTAACATTATTGAAAAATTGATAGCTGATTTTTGTTATTGTTAGAAGAGAGAACTACAGTTTTCGGTTCCTTCATTGTTAGGTGGTGAAACCTCAAACACCTGGTTATGGTCGTTTTCATATCATTCCCATCGTAGTGTTGGAAGTAAATATATAATTCCGTTACCCATACACAGATGCTAGCTTAGTGCAGTGGCAGGATTAGAAGTTAGACGCCTTGGAGGGCTGTGTTTCTTTGGCCTCTAGGTGCTTTTTGTATATGAAAACTATCCATTGCTTGAACTTGAAAACAGAACTTCATTCTTATGCTTTATTTATTGCCTTGTTGAAGATTTCTTTGTTTTCTCTTTACCCTACTTTATCAGAGTGATGGTGTTAAACTCGTAACAAGGTGGTTCCAGGCGAACAAGCTCCCCTCCCTCCCCACGGTCACGTAAGTTTGGTTTCTACGAAAAGTGTCAAAATCATTAGAGCTTTATGATTTAGGGTTTTACAACACAAAATGGATCATAATATTCGAGATTATGTTGCAATCTTAACCTCAGATTTTTAAGAACCGGTTGAAGTCTTTATTTATTTTATTTTTTTTATCGACATCACACAATTTCTAAAAAAGCTTTATTGGTATAAAGATTAATTTGTGTCGAGAGATCATATCAAAAGTCAAAACGCTTCCTTCCCTCTGGTCGTTAAAAATAGATTGAAATTTAACTCCAAATCAGCGTTGACGGGATTCCACACATAGAGGCTCTTACCAACTCGACCACCACAGGTGGTTGGGTTGAAGTTAATTTACAAGGCCATGATAGCTGAGATTAAAACCGCGAAGAGCTGGAGATTAATTTGGTAGCTTAAACGTAGTGTAACTACGCAGAACATTAAAATGATGCCGAAAACTAAAGAAAATAGTTGGGCCATTTTAGATGGGCTAAATCTTATAACGGGGTCAGGCCTTGGCCCGTGGAGGTCAGTTTTAATTAGGAGTATATAAAGCATTTATCAAAAGGTAGAAGCCGCTAATGTTATTAGGGTTTGGTGTTTTCTACTTCCGCCGTCAAGCTCTCTCACACAGGCAAGGAGCTGCTCAGAGCCTCAAGATCCAAAACCCTAGCCATGGTGATCCCTCACTCTCTCTCTCTCTCTCTCTCTCTCTCTGCTTCGCTAAATTTGAAATGTTTTTGCCTAATTTGTTGAACTGTTGGGGAATTGGAAAATGCAGTCGCTCGTTGCCAACGAAGAATTCCAGCACATTCTGCGTGTGCTCAACACCAACGTCGATGGGAAGCAGAAGATCATGTTTGCCATGACCTCCATCAAAGGTATTGGCCGCCGTTTGGCCAATATCGTCTGCAAAAAGGCCGATGTCGACATGAACAAGAGGTAACCTTTCTCATCAATACCTCTCCAATTTCATTTCACTGATTGTGTATAATATTTAGAAACAAGTTTCTCTTGTTTGAAAGAGATACCGGTTTCTCGATTATTTGTTGATATTAGTGTAAGCAAGACCATTTTGCTGAAATTTGTTAGCTACCTAATGGAGTGAAAAGTTGCAATGAGCATATTTGATGGTAGAATGTGTTATCTCAGCGATAGATTAGTTGCCCCTAGTCGTATTTCCGATGTATTATATGTGTTATGCGTTCGAATACAAATTCAAGTGTATAAGTTGTGCTATCTGTTTGCAATGTAGTGGTGATGATTCATAAAAAGAAGCTAAATTTTTATTGGTCATTTTAGCTTGTGTTACCTTGGGATGTTGGGTTTGATGTGGTTATGTCGTTGCAGAGCTGGTGAACTATCTGCTGCTGAGATTGATAACCTCATGACAATTGTTGGGAATCCTCGCCAGTTCAAAATTCCAGATTGGTTTTTGAACAGGAAGAAGGATTACAAGGATGGAAGGTATTCCCAAGTTGTTGCCAATGCCTTGGACATGAAGCTGAGAGATGATCTCGAGCGGTTGAAGAAGATCAGGTTTGGTTTTAACTTCTGACTAGCTTTATTGGGAATATTATATTTTTGATGTGTTTTGTTCCTGACTTCCTGTAATAATGTTGCATTTCTTGAACTGGTTCTCGAATTGGTTGAAGAGTGTTGTGATGATTCTTTTCTACCGTGACAGGAACCACCGTGGTCTTCGGCACTACTGGGGTCTTCGTGTACGCGGGCAGCACACCAAGACTACTGGTCGCAGGGGAAAGACCGTTGGTGTCTCCAAGAAGCGATAATCTGCCTGCGCTTAACCCTTCTTTTGGCCCTTTCTGGATATTTAGCTTGAAAATTTTGCTGTTTCAGTATATCTGGCAATATTATTTGAGTTATGAACCATCATATTTTGTATTATTTACTGGTTGCATTTTGTATTGTTAACTCTTCCTATTTTTCTTTTCATTGCAATGATGATGTTTTAGTCTATAACAGAATCTTAAGCACCTTGTTTTTCTACCATTCATTCTTCCTATATCCCATCATTAATTACAAATGTATCGCCCCACTTTTGTAAGTAGAACACTGGTATTGAAATGAAAGAACCCTTGATGTTACGTTTCTCTTACATCTCTCTAGAACTGAAGATTGGGACAGTAAATTTCAGACCAGTTATCCCCCTTCCCCTTCTCATTCTCCTCCTCCGAATGCAAAATCTAGATCACCCTGATCTCGATCTATGGATTTGAAACTCTGGGGCACACCACCCTGGGCTTCATGTTTCCTCAGCCTCTGCCACATTTTCAGTCGTCCCCCTTCCCCTTCTACTTCTCCTTCTCCGAATCCCAAATCTAGATCACCCTCATCTGGATCTATGGGTTTAAGAATCTGGGGTACAGCACCGACCCCGGGACCCGGGTTTCATGTTTCCTCAGCCTCTGCATTTTTCTCGATCCTGCCATTGTTCTGTTGCACTCCAATCTGCCATCCCCACTACCTCCCCTTATGCGATGAAATGTCAAACCTTCCCTTCGGATCGATGTCTAGTAGATGAAAATTGGTTTCTGATCTAGTGTAAGCTAACCCAGCTGAAGGAGTTGGCAGCAACGTCTTCTTCACAATGGCCTATGGCTGCGTGTTTGATGGATGGCGATTGGAAGAGGTTGCAATTTGGGGTGTTGTGTATTTTGTGTTTTTGTTGTAGTGTTTATACTTTATAGTTCCCTTGTGGGCGGTTAATAAGTCCCTACTCCAACAGATCTTTCTGCCCAGTAAAGGTTACAAATCGCACATTCATGCCGGATTCTTTCAGTTGGAGAACATTGTCTGAGGTTGTTGATGCTGAATCAACGTTGCAATATTGTCTCATGTGACTAATGAGGGCGAGGTGACGACTTGGTCCCAAGTTATTCCACCAAAGCCTTGAGTTATGCCAACGTTTATTTCCTAATTGCATCTTCAGCTTGTCTGATTATATGGCCCTCCCCTTCCCCGGCTTTTGGACTGATGAAGACATTAGTCCTGCGCTCAGCCACGGTGATTAATAAAATTTTCAATTTTGACGATAAAAAAGAAACACTATGGTGAAGATTTTGGTTTCCCTCTATGATCAGCAAAACAACAACTTTCTCAACAAATTCAATCTGCAACGAGTCCTAACCCATTAAAACATGTCCACTATAATTTTGTGTTTATTTTTCTCATTACATGCCAAGTCCTGTGATTGAAATTGATATACACATGGTTGGTTGTAAAATTGGTGGCAAGGATGCTTAGCAAGCGTGCGCTTTGTCTCTACCGGGTTGGTTGTAACGTTCCTATCAGTATGATATGACTAATCAATCTTGGTTTTAACATTAGCTTAAACCCAGAACAACAACGAATCGCAGGTCTCAATTTGATCCCTGTTTCCAAACATACGTGACGCAATTGTAAAATCTGGTCTCTTTTCAAGCCAAGAAAGGAACAAAAAATGGTGTTGCCCGTTAATATGATTTGAGATTTGTTTAGTAATCATGTTAGTTTGAATTCTGATCCACGGGCATTTGTAAATAGAACCAATCTAAATCACTTGCAGTCCAATTTTGTTTCACACGGTTTCGATTCATGAGTTCCATTATTCCATTCAGGTAAAGGCGTTACAGTTGAAGGCTTGAGGCAATTGTAAAATCTGGTCTCTCTTGTTCAATCCTAGGTTTAGGGCAAGCTAGATCTACTTTCCTATCATCAGTTGGATGAATCCTCTTTTATGATATGACGGAGATATACAACTAGTGATGATGATGACTTAACCGTTGGTCAAGTGCTTTGGGTGAGAATAATTTATGTTACTTTAACTTTCGAGAATTTAGTGTTTTATAGTGCTCTGGAGTATTGAAACTAAACTTTAAAGACTTGAATTATTAGAATAACTTAATATAATGTAAGACATACCATAAAAATATAGTGATCTAATTGTTTATATATATATATATATATATATATATATATATTTTGTTACAATCTAATTGTTTATATCATTAAATATCCATTTTCTGGAACTCTATTTACATCATAGAACACCTTATCATGCCCCAAAGAAATATAGGATTTGGAAATTCGCAATATGCCAATCAATGGAGAGTCCAGACTGATTATTGACTATTGAGGCATAGGGTGAGTGAGAAGTCGGGTAGAATGGACAAGACCTATTAGATTGCTCGTCCTATACATCATAACATGATGGATTTCCAATCTGTCCTCACCTTCAAGTTGAACAATTTTATTCAAACTTCTGCAGAAACACATTGAGGAACAAAAAAATAAAAAATAAATTAGAGACAAAAACAAGATTCCCTGATCCCTTCTTTGCTTTGGTACTACTGGCTTATTCATATATTTTTTGTCCGAGTTCGAAGACTATACCAATCAAAAACGAGGGAAGACCCACCACTGGGCTCTCACTGCACCATCTTGTTTCTTAATCTAATTTGTCATTTGGCTAATTGGCTCAGTTCTTGCATTGTTTTATTACTCCCCAGTAAATCAGGATCCTTTATTGTCCATGATCACAGACATTTGGAGTTTTATATTGGGGGATTCTTATCTAACTAGCTTAATTAAGAATCAATGGGCGCACAAGGTTTCCCAACTACCCTTGAAGTTTAGGGTTTATAGTTCTTAATTTAGAAAGCTAAAAGGGACATGTTGGACGCATTGCAAATCTACTAACCAAGCAAAACCAAATCGTCAAATGTCAAATCCATCGAAGCTGAGTGAATTATATTAAAATACTGATATTGCTTGAAATGTTGGAGTGTGACTCCACGTCCAAACCGAACCATATCATCCATCACAGATAAAGAGGAAGTGATATTTGGCTAACTGATGGGACTAAATAAACTTTGAATTTGCTCTCATTGTCTTAGCGTGGAGGTGTGAAGCTTCCAGCGGTGGACAAATATGGATTCGTTTTTCTTTCTTTAAAGTTAATCAACTTTGCTTAGAGTAAACCACGGTGTATGTAATAGCATTAACCTGTTTGTTTATTTCCACCAAAATTAAACTTATCTTCCAATTTTGAAAAGCCCGGATTTGCCTTGATTCCCGACTTTGGAAGTGAATTTGTTTTTGCTTGTAACTCATGAAATAATCTACAAAAAAAATGAAAAATCATCATTTCATAAACCAAATGCAAGTAGCTAGATGATCCGGGAAAAAAAAAAAAGAAGGAATAATCTGAAGTGGGCTGCTATGTTAATTTATTCATATCAGTTACTAATAACATGGTAAATGGATGGTTTTGGGTTTTCCATGGCAGTTTGTAATATGAATGGAAAATGTTGTCATTTGATTGGTACTTTGGTAGAGCAGAGGCGATACCTCCAGCCGACTAGCGGCCCCGATAACAGTTTGTCGCGTTATGCGTTAGCTAGTTACATCTTATACACCACGTTAGCTCGTTGCATCTGATACAACACCGAATTCACCCTATACATGACATAATAGTCTCATCAAAGACTTCCTTGATATAGCGACAACTGCATCGGAGTATACACCGGAAAAGTCACCTACAAGGACTTCTTTGGTCTAACCTAACTTAGTAGTTGTTAGGCATTGAACTCTCATTATCAGCATACTTAGAATGTGTAACTAGGTTCTAATCTTGTGATCGAGTACTAATGCACAAGTACACCACTTCACATGTTAACGTTAGACCAACCCCACTAGTAAGCCTAAGAAGTTCCATTATTGCCACTTTTCCCATGGTACAAAAAACATGAATCATAATTGGAGGTTGTACTTCCTACACTTTTCCAAACTAGCCTGCAGCCTGCCCAGGCTAAGTAGCCTAGTTATAAGCTACAGTGCTACACACTGCCATTTTTCATTTTCCCAACAAAATCTAACATATAATATTGAACCTGAAATGAACTACTCAGAACCATATCCATAGATAGAAACAAGGACCAGAGAAGATGAAGATGAAGATCGATGAAGGACAAGGTCACAAGCTTGATGTGATTCATAACAAGAATAAAGCTGATCTCATAATATATTACATTTTACTGCTCCAAAATAACAGACATGAGTTAACTGCACCGGGAAATCTCGCAGACACCGGCGGTGAAGTCGGGATCTTTAGGGGAGGGGAGCAGGCTGACGAGGAGATCGGAAAATGCGCCGATGATGAACTTGTGAGTGCTCTTAGGGTTGAGCGCGAGATAACACAAGAGCAGCTCATGCAGGAACTCCCAGTTAGATTTGACATTCACGCTCTCGTCCTCGGTCTGGTGCTCACGCGCCTCCACCATCTCCTGCATGGAGCGCCGGAAGTCGAGGTAGGGGTCAGGCGAGAACGTGGGCACCGCCACGCTGTTGTGCTTGAAGGGCGCGTGGAGGTCCGAGGAAGACGACGTGGCGGAGGAGGAGGACTGGTCGACAATGGAGTTCGAGCGGCCGGGGGAGGAAAAGAAGAAGCGCTGGGAGGCGAAGACGGTGGCGAAGTCGGCGGCGGCGGCGGTGTCGGTGTCGTTTTCGGTTTCGGAGGTGGAGAGATCGGAGGACTTGATGGAGCAGGAGGTGGTGACGGAGTCGAAGAAGGCGTGGTCTCCATCGTAGAGAGAGTTGAAGTTTTTTATCAGAGTCGAGGATGACGTGGCGGTGGAGGCGGAGGCGGTGGCTGTGGCGGTGGAGGTAGTTGTTGGTAAAGAACGGTGATCGTCGACGGGAGGGGATTGGAGAGTCAACAGTGGCCGTTTGGTCTTTGTGAAGCAGAGATTTAAGTTCCTTCCTAGCGTGCTCGGCATTCTGGGGAGGAGGAAGAGAGACAGAGTGAAAGAGAAAGAGGAGTGGGAGATTTACAAGAACTGGAGTTGGAGTTCTTCTGGCCTGGTCTAATATATATATGTTTTTTTTTAATAAAAAATTATAAATTAAAACCTCTAAAACAAGCAGAGTTTACAATGTCAAATATCAAGCCGAACACGCCGAAGAGGCTTCTTTTGGAACCCAAGTGACTTATTTCTTAGATTTGTTACTACATCTGCTATAAAAAGTTCGATTCTCTTAAGGCATGTCTAAACGAAATTGAATGAAAAAGAGAAGCCAGTCGTTTAAATATATGTTTAGTGGTGGTGGTATTGGTACTTTGAGACACTTCATTATGAATTATTTTACTTTTTATTTTTTTATATAGAAAAATTAGAATTTTATGATTGGGTAAGTCCCTTGTAGCTGATTTCATAATACAAATGACTCGCCCAAAAATTAAGTAACTCATCCACCTAAAAATAGGAAGTAAAGAACCAAAGATTCATGAATTTTCTCAATGAAAATAGGAGGTGAGAAATTTTAATAAATGACCAAAATTTAGTTTAATTTTGAACGAAAAACTCGATAAGACTAATATTCCAGATCTAGATTGAATCATAATGAATTTACATAATCTTTTATAACAAAAACACAACTATCGTATCTAAATACTAGTTCTCAAACTAAGTATTAGGATCAGAAACAAGGCGGCTACCATGAAAAACCATCTGATTACAACCATCAAGCCTCACAACTAGCAAGCCCGCCGATCCGCGAATTACATCGAGTCGAACCTCCAAGTTCTAGACCATCGTTCCACCAAAAAACGCACCCATCCATCAACACAACTATGCTACGTCGGTAACGTAGTTTGCCACCCTTCCAAAAAGCTATGTCAATATGATACCAAAATACAAAGCAAATCCAACATCCTCACCAACTATTAATGTCGTTCATATTTATATTCAATTTTATTCTTTTGGAAAGGATTATATATAAACCTCAATTAACTCCTTCAAGTAAAGTTTGTTATGAATTACAAAGACCAAGTTCACAATTACCCCTTTCAAAGTTGGATTTATACATGTAGAAAAAGGTATATATATTGTCTATACTAAACGCAAATCAAAGAAGAAAGTGATGGATCAAGCGGTTATCATTATCCTACAATCTTCAAATTAGGACCTGTCCTATTACGAGGTCCCACAATTCTGGTAAAATATCTATGATGTCCCATAATTCTGTATTCATCTATCTCTCGCATTCTATCGATCTATCTCCCCCAAACTGAACTGAACTGAACTAAACCAATTTGTGCTTTGAAGAAGCAAATCCTTGGGTGTTTTTCTCCTGTGTTAAATAAATATGAAGAAAATAATACACGAGTGAAGGTGAGGGTTTTAAGGAGCTTAGCTAGGGAAGTTGGGCATGGTGGTGGGTACGTACTTAAATATGATATATATATACAAGGATGGTTCAACCAAAAATTAGCCTCGAAACCAAATTTGGGCAGACCATGCACATGGTGGGGTGCTTATCACTCTATCAATGCGTGGGGATTTGATGCATAGAGGCATAGAGGCATAGAGCCAAATAGCCAACTAACAGTTTGCTTCAACTTCTTCAGCATTATCAAGATTGAAATCTACTCCACCATCTCTGTTACCCATAAACATCCAAGCCCCCTTATTTCACGACCAAGTAATAACTAATATTTACGCTACATTTTTATCATGCATGCCTTGCATATTCACTTGTCAAATCCTAGCTCGGAAAAATTATGTTCTTCAAAGATAATAAATGAATGACCAAAGAAAAAAGAAGAAGAAGAAGATATTGGTATATGATAGCTCCATAAAGAGCTATAAAAGATGTGTCTAAAAAGAGGATTTACTTTTTAATTTTAGTGAGGACACGTCCATTGCAATGCCAGAGAGAGCACAGCAACCAGTAGTGCATGACTTATTTGAAAAAAAACAAGCCAACAGTGTATGAAAAATCAACATCATCTGTGAGCTAGAATCATCGAGTGTACGTAAATGATCTGATTGATCACATTCATGAGTCCTCCATGCATATATTAACTACTATATCTATCTTCTTCTTCTTCTTCTTTTTTTTTTTTTTTTTTGAGAATAACTACGTACTATATCTATCTATTCATGCGTTTTCCGCATAATTGCACCAATGCTTTAGTCTAAACGCTGCGTTTCGACACTCACAATCTAAAAGTGACTTTCACTAATTAGTATACATAAAAGGATATTTTTATGCTATCAAATTCGTTTTTTTTTTCAGTAATGCTGTATTATACATATCTAATTCCCTAGTGATAGTACATTTGTCACGCCCCGAATTTTATGAATAACAATTCAAAATCCGAAACATGAAAATTTTTCTTTTCTTAACACACTCACCACACGAAATAAAATCAAACCGACTTAGTCTCGGTTAATTATTACAACACAAATCCAAAATGTAATGTAAAGCTCTAAATGAGCATACACACACACCTCACAACTAAATAAATAACAAAACTGCTGTAACACCTAAGCAGCTCGGTCATCTCCCTGGTTATCCTGACCTGCAGGAATATCCGCTACACCATTGAATAGTGTACCGGGATTGCAATAACACAAAACCCGGTAAGCTTATGAAAGCTTGTATGAGTAAAAGAAGGAACTGTTACTTAATTTAAACTCATTTATTCCCACACACAGCAACACTCAATTATTTCCACATATACAAATAATAACAATCTCAATCAACACCAATTCAATATAACAAGTCAACTCCACTCACTACTTTCCCCACAACTCTCTTCATCGTATTTATAAAAATACGGTACTTGACAGACTAGAGCTCTAACTGAATCGTAGCCCGTCACCTGGCCTACGTTATGGCATCCGACATATAAATCAATTATTGTATTTTATCAATATGTATACCTATATACATATTTAGAACGTCCAATAATTCCACATACTCAACCAATCGTATCCCATCATCCACACTAGGATTAGAGCGTCCGATTACGCACACCGGTCATTACGTTAACCCTAAACCCATAAATGAACCCAACATATAACATCACATACTGAAATCAACCCAATCCAAGATACATCATATTACTATGGAATTACACAATTGTAATGAAATCAACTCATCAATTCAACTCAATCATATAATAAATCAAACAATCCACTCATCAATATATATTTTCCACGTAAATATATATACGTAATCATCCACTCAGGAATGACCACTAATACCATCTATAGTTCACACAAGAAAATTATGAAATTCATTTGTATAGTTAAAATTCATTTTACTTACCTATGGACCGTGGTAATTCAAGTCCATGAAATTTTAAAACAAATATTTAATCCGCAAATATTTTTCACACAATTACCAAAAATAAATAAATTAAAATGCTCGGTTCGTAATATGAACCACGTGAGTTTTACTCACCTTGAACTCCTGCTGCGTCTTCAATATATATATCACTCACAATAATCCAATGCTCGTCAACTCAAGCGGTCAAGTACCTAATCAAGTACGGTCTTTACTTAGCAACGAAGCATGAAATAAACCTAATTGACGATCCAACGGTCGGATTTCTAAAATAAAGATAATCCAACGGTCGGATTCTAAAATAAAGATAATCCAACGGTTAGATCCTCACGGATTACCCATGGAAACATCCTATCAAAATTATACGAAAATCCGATGCACGGATCTTCGTTAATCGCCTCCCGAATCACTATTTTATAATTATACGAAGATCCAAAAGTCGGATCTTCGCCCGTGACCACACAAAGTCATCGGGACAGTCATATGAACATCATATTAAAATTTGAATTAAACCCAATGGTCTGATCTTCGTAAATCTCAAACCGAAGGTAAATTGTAAAACCGTAAATAGTAACGTCAAAACAGAAATTGACTATTTATCAACTTTTTCTAACATGACCAAGTTATATCTCAAAACGCTGGTATGGATGCGTAGATCATCGTCCAGATAATAAAAACTCGAAATTCGGTCCGACGCGCCGCCACACGCGGCGGTCAGACGGTGGTCAACGCGGCGGTCAACGCCGGTCAACCACCTCCGATGCAAAAGTCGTCAACTACAAACTTCTTCAAAATGAAATTTCGAACAACTTTAATACCTGACTTTTTCGGAGATGAGGTCTGGATCGTCCTAGATCGGGTTTTGAAGTTGGATTAATCTCGGCCCTCTGATCAGTCTCCAGATTGAATCAGGGACGTCGAAATCTTCAACTCTTGATCTACCACTCTACACTCAAAATCGTGATGCAAGCCATATATGGGGATGATCAGAAGGAAGAGCACGTCACGAAAATGGGGAGGATCGGCCCGTGCACCGCCGGAAAAATGGTTTTCCGGCCGGGTCGGGTTTGCGTTTCGGAGAGGTGCTTCGATCCAGGCCTAGGAGCGGCGGCTGGGCTTGGAGACGGCGGGGATCGACCAGGCGTGAGGCGGTGAAGCGGGAGGGGGCCGGGTCCGGCGGGTCTGGATGCACAGTGACCAGGCCGAGAGAGAGACGGGGGACTGATGTGCAAAAATGGGATTTTTTCGTCCTTCACAACAAACTCAGATTTTGCCACTATTTATAGAAAAATTTCGATTTTCAAAAATTCATAACTTATTCATACGAACTCCGAATAATACGTTCCACATATGCACGGACTCGTATCGACGAGCTCTACAACTTTCATGAAGGAAGTTTTCCCAAATTTTGAACGTATAAAAAGTCGATTTTCACGACCCCCCTAAATAACGTTCGTTTTCGAAAATAAAATCATTCGGAACCAATTTTCTCAACCCACGACAATCCAAATAATCCCAAATATCACAATTCAATTAATATAACAATTATTGAATTACATAAATTTATTGTATAAAAATCTGGGTCTTTACAACATTCATGAGTACTTTGCAGATTCAACTATTCCTGTTCATAACATATCACCAATTACAGCAAATTTCAGTACGATCGATCAAATTATTAAGTCGTTAATTCCCTAAGAAAATAATAGAAGAGGATGATCAAATTATGCTATTATTGGATAAAAAGAAAAAAACTGCGTGTTTTCTTAAAAAAAAAAAACTACAATTTTAATACATTGTGTTCCAGTGATGTTTCGAAGTACTTGTGTTCATTAGCTATGCCTTAGCGTACTTGCAAGGAAACTCAGAATATATTCATATGCTGATATAATAAAGCCAAAATCATCCTAAAAAAAAGATATATAATAAAGCCAATAGGCCAGATGATACAATCCTCCACATGCAACTCAATAATTTTTGTGCAAAAAAAATCAAGTGTTTCGGTCACTGACTGGTGCTCGTGTGGGATTAGATAGGGAGGGACACAAGAAGATCAGTATTGCAGACAATATATCAGAATATAAAGAGCACAAGATCTCAGTCATATATAGCTGTATATATTACTTCTGGGCCTTGATTTGCTGGAAATTGTAGCCAACCAAGCCATGATGTTTGCAAGACATCGATCGAAACTCGTACCAGAGTATCCACTATCCAGGTTGTCCATGATTATTTGGTTTTCTGTAAAGGACTCATATCAGAATCACTATGCAGTGAGCTAGCCACACCCCAAGTGGCAAGTACCCTACAGCTCCGAAAAAATCTTCCGAGTTTGATTGTGTAATATGTGTTGGAACATTTTAATATTTTATTTATTATTGAAATAAAATTTGGGTGAATTTATTTTGTGTTTAAAATCTGAATTTATTTGTGTGTTTAAATTCAGAATTTATTTTGAGTTTTATTTGTAACTCATAGTGTTTATTTTGATTAATTTTGGGTTTTAATTCTTGTAACCTATGGTTATTGGTTACTACCCTATTAATTATAGGGAGTGTCCTAAGAGCCTATAAATAGCACCATTTGTTGCAAGCTAAAGCATATCCTTGCTAATGCTATTACGAAACACTACTATTCAACCATCAACTTTTTTTCCAAAATCCCCCAAAAGTATCTTGTGTGTTTTTTGGCCAAAGAAATGTGTTCTTTTGGTGGAGCTTTGGGTTCCTCCAATTTGTGCAGATTGGTGTGAGCCATACAATTTATTGTTGGGCTGTTGTATCCTGGAGGGGACAAGTCAAGAGATTTCTGGTGCACCGGCATTGTTCCGCAGAGGGCTTGAATCTCCTTAAAGAGAGCGAGATACCCGCGCCTCAACCTATTGTCAACTAGTTTCTCATATAGAAATTATAATTTTATTGTAATTTCACCAACAATTTTAAGGAGAATCATCAATATGGAGCGTACTCAAGAGAAGCCATTTGACAATGTGGGAGATCTCAACAAGCCTTTCCGCTTCAAAGGTGCACATTTCAAGAGATGGAAGGGAAAAGTTCTCTTCTACCTTAATCTTCTCAAAGTTGCCTATGTGCTAACGGAGAAGAATCCATCAAAGAAGAGTACCGAAGGCATGAAGGATGATGAACTCTTTGCTCATGAAGAAAAAATTGAAAAATTTCAAAAAGATGAGTATAATTGTCGGTACTATCTCTTGAACTGTCTTGCTGATCATTTTTATGATTATTATGATACAACATACTATTCTGTCAAGAAAATTTGGAAAGCATTACAGAGCAAATATGACACCGAGGAAGCTGGTGCGAAAAAATATGCTGCAAGCCGTTTTTTCCGCTATCAAATGGTGGATGGCAAGTCGGTTACGGAGCAAGTCCAAGACTTCCAAATGATTGTAGCCGAAGTTACATTTGAGGGTGTCAAAATTGGTGAAAATCTAGTGGTGGCTGGTATCATTGATAAACTTCCACCTTCATGGAAAGAGTTTCAAAAATCCATGCGTCATAAACAAAAGGAAATTTCCTTGGAGACCTTGACGACTCGCATCCGCGTTGAGGAGGAAGCAAGAGGTCAAGATGTTCTTATGCAAGATACAAACAATGACACCTCCAAGGATAATTTAGTATCTTCCAATAATAATATGCCCAATGGTCATTTTCATAAAAGTTCTCTTATGCAGCCAAAGAAGAAAAATATGAAAAAAATTAGTAAACCTCACCAACAGAATAAAGGCAAACCAAGCTATGTGAATAAGAACTAATATCCTCCTTCAGAAAATAAGCAACAATATACTTGTTGTTATGTTTGTGGCAAAAGTGGGCATATTGCTCGAAATTGCAATTATCGAAAACGGGACGCTGTTCCTCAAGCTCACGTCACTGAAGAACCATATGTGGCAATGATAACTGATGTAAATATGGTTCAAAGTGTTGAAGGATGGTGGGCAGATTGTGGTGCTAATAGGCACATCTGCTATGATAAAGATTGGTACAAAAAATGCACTCCTTTTAAGGAGCCCAAAACAGTTATGCTTGGAGATTCATATACTACTCATGTGCTTGGAATTGGTGAGGTGGAACTCAAATTTACTTCTGGTAGGGTGTTAACTTTGAAAGATGTATTGCATACACCCTCCATGAGGAAAAATTTGATGTCTAGTTATCTTCTTAATAAGGCTGGTTTTAAACAAATTATGGAATCTGACCAATATGTGATCACCAAGAAAAGTGTATTTGTGGGCAAAGGTTATGCTTGTGATGGCATGTTCAAATTGAATGTTGAGAATAATAATAAAGCATCTACTTAAGTTTATAGGCTCTCTTCTTTGAATTTTTGGCATGCACGTTTATGTCATATAAATAGTAGATATTTGGGAATCATGAGTAGCTTGGGTTTAATTCCTTCAGTGCAAAAAGATTTTGAAAAATGTGAGACTTGCAGTAAAGCAAAAATTACTAGAAGGCCTCACAAAAATGTTGAAAGGCATACCGAGCTATTGGAATTAATTCATACAGACTTGTGTGAATTTGAGGGAGTTTTAACTCGTGGAGGTAACATGTATTTTATCACTTTTATTGATGATTGTTCCAAATATGCTTATGTCTATTTGTTGAAAAATAAAAGTAATGCTTTTGGCAAATTTAAAGAGTTCCTCCTTGAGGTTGAAAATCAATTTGGTAGAAAAATTAAAAGGCTCCGAAGTGATAGAGGGAGAGAATATGATTCTTCCGAATTCAATTCTTTTGTTCAATCTTTAGGAGTGATTCATGAAGTTACTCCACCTTATTCACCTGCATCTAATGGTGTGGCAGAAAGAAAAATAGAACTTTGATTGAGTTAACAAATGCCATGTTGATTGATTCAGGTGCTCCCTCTAATCTTTGGAGTAAAGCAGTTTTAACTACTTGTTATGTGTTAAATAGAGTGCCACATAAAAATACAAAAATTAAACCTTTTGAGGTGTGGAAGGGGCATAAACCAAATTTGGGTTATCTTAGAGTTTGGGGTTGTCTAGCCTTTGTGAGATTAACTGACCCTAAAAGACCTAAATTGGGTGATAGAGCTACTACTTGTGTTTTTGTTGGATATGCTTTAAATAGTACAACCTATAGATTTCTTGATGTTGAAAATCATGTTGTGATTGAATCTGGTGATGCAATTTTTCATGAAGAAAAAGTTCATTTTAAATAAAAAAATAGTGGGGGTCAAGAATCTAGAGAAAATGTTCTTACCCAACCTAGTTCTTCTTCTTCTAATTTACATATGCAAGAAACTTATGAAGCTGAACCTAGGAGAAGTAAGAGAGCTAGAGTTGAAAAAGATTTTGGCCCTGACTATTATGTTTATAATGTTGAGGAAAATCTTTTTTCTTTACATGAAGCTTTATCATCACCAGATGCAATTTTCTAGAAAGAGGCTGTGAATGATGAAATGGAGTCTCTGATTTCTAATAATACTTGGAAATTAGTAGATTTGCCAACAGGTTTTAAAACCATTGGGTGTAAATGGGTCCTTAGAAAAAAGCTCAAAACGGATGGAAGTATAGACAAATATAAAGCTAGACTTGTTGCTAAAGGCTTTAAGCAAAAAGCTGATCTAGACTTTTTTGATACTTTTTCTCCGGTTACAAGGATTACATCCATTTGATTATTGATTGCTATTGCTGCAATTCATGATTTGATTATTCATCAAATGGATGTGAAAACAGCTTTTCTAAATGGTGATTTAGATGAAGAGATCTATATGGACCAACCAGAAGGTTTTATAGAATCTGGTCAAGAGCACAAGGTATGTAAGTTATCTAAATCCCTTTATGGTTTAAAGCAGGCTCCCAAACAGTGGCATGAAAAATTTGATTCCTGCATGATTGAAAATGGTTATAAATCAAATGAATGTGACAAGTGCATATATTATAAATCTTGGAAAAATTCACATGTTATTATTAGCCTCTATGTGGATGATCTGTTAATTTTTGGCTCAAATTTGCATGTAATTGATGAGACAAAAACTATGCTTAAGGGAAATTTTGATATGAAAGATCTTGGTGAGGCTAATGTTATTTTGGGCATGAAAATAACAAAAACATGTGATGGTATTTTTCTTGATCAGTCACATTATATTGAGAAAATTTTGAAGAAATATGATTATGTTGGCCACAAACATGTGTTTATTCCTTTTGATTCTAGTGTTCATTTATTTCCTGTTGCAAGTGAAAATGATGTGATTAATCAAAAGGAATATGCTAGCATAATAGGCAGTTTGCATTATGCAACTGACTGCACTAGACCTGACATCGCATATGCAGTTTGAGTACTTAGCAGGTTCACAAGTAAACCAGATAAAGAACATTGGCATGCTATTGAGCGTGTTATGAAATATTTGCTTGGTACTAAAAATTATGGATTATTTTATAAAAAATATCATGTTGTACTTGAAGGCTTTTGTGATGCCGATTGGAATACTCTGTCAGGTGATTCTCTCTCTACCACTGGTTATATTTTTACATTAGGTGGATGTGCTATTTGTTGGAAATCAAAGAAGCAAACAATAATCTCTAATTCAACCATGAAAGCTGAACTAATTGCTCTAGCTTCAGCAAGTGAAGAAGCAAATTGGTTGAGAGATTTATTGCATGAAATTCTCTTGTGGGAAAAACTTATACCACCTATATTGATCCATTATGATAGCACTGCAGCTATTGGTAGAGTTAATAACCGTTATTATAACGGTAAATCAAGACCTATAAGAAGAAAGCACAGTACTGTGAGATCATATTTGAGTGATAAAATTATTAATGTGTGTTATATTAAATCATGTGATAATCTTGCAGATCCTTTAACTAAAGGCTTGGCAAGAGAAAAGGTCTGGAGTACATCGAGGGGGATGGAATTGAAGCTCATATCATCATGAGCCATATATGAGGACACCCAACCCGGTGATTAGAGATATTAAAAACTGGGATCAATGGGAAAAACAAATCATAAGGTGGCCGTAAGAAAAAATGCACTATAGTTTCTTACTCATCCCTATGATGTAAGTGCATTAATCTTGTAACGTATATGTAGTTTGAGTTCATTAAAACTCTTAATAAAATGCACTATAGTTTCTTACTCATAAGGTGGCCATAAGAAAAAATGCACTATAGTTTCTTACTCATCCCTATGATGTAAGTGCATTAATCTTGTAACGAATCATAAGATGGCCGTAAGAAAAAATGCACTATAGTTTCTTACTCATCCTTATGATGTAAGTGCATTAATCTTGTAACTCATATGAGTGAGATGTCATAGTTACAAGAGCATCCTTGATGGATTTTACTGTGAAGACCCAGATTTTCATACAATAAATTTATGTAATTCATTAATTGTTATATTAATTGAGTTGTGATATTTGGGATTATTTGGATTGTCGTGGGTTGAGGAAATTTGTTCCGAATGATTTTATTTTCGAAAACGAACGTTATTTAAGGGGTCGTGAAAATCGACTTTTTATACGTTCAAAATTTGGGAAAACTTCCTTCATGGAAGTTGTAGAGCTCGTCGATACGAGTCCGTGCATATGTGGAACGTATTATTTGGAGTTCGTATGAATAAGTTATGAATATTTGAAAATCGGATTTTTTCTATAAATAGTGAAAAAAATATGAGTTTGTCATTAAGGACGAAAAAACTCAGTTTTTGCACAAAAGCCTCTCTCTCTCTCTCTCTCTCTCTCTCTCTCTCTCTCTCTCTCTCTCTCTCTCTCTCTCTCTCGCGCGCGCGACTGTAGCAAACCCTCGGCCGACCCGGCTTCGACCCGACCCGACGCTGCAGGCCACCACACGCCTCCGCCGTCGCCGACCCGGCTCTCCACACGTGCCCCTCGAGCTGCTCGGTCGACCCCTGCCGTCGCCTCACCCAGCCGCCACCCCTAGGATTGGATCGGAATCACTTTCCGAAGCTAAAACCCGACCCGGCCGGAAAACCATTTTTCCGGCGGTGCACGGGCCGATCCTCCTCATTTTCGTGACGTGCTCTTCCTTCTGATCATCCCCATATATGGCTTGCATCACGATTTTGAGTGTAGAGTGGTAGATCAAGAGTTGAAGATTTCGACGTCCCTGATTCGATCTGAAGACTGATCAGAGGGCCGAGATTAATCAAACTTCAAAGCCCGATCTAGGACGATCTAGACCTCATCTACGAAAAAGTCAGGTATTAAAGTTGTTCACAATTTCATTTTGAAGAAGTTTGTAGTTGACGACTTTTGCATCGGAGGTGGTTGACCGGCGTTGACTGTGGCGTTGACCACGGTCTGACCGCCGCGTGTGGCGGCACGTCGGACCGAATTTTGAGTTTTTATTATCTGGACGATGATCTATGCATCCATATGAGCGTTTTGAGATATAACTTGGTCATGTTAGAAAAAGTTGATAAATAGTCAATTTCTGTTTTGACGTTACTATTTACGGTTTTACAATTTACCTTCGGTTTGAGATTTACGAAGATCAGACCATCGGTTTTACTTCAAATTTTAATATGATGTTCATATGACTGCCCCGATGTCTTTTTGTGGTCACAGGCAAAGATCCGACCTTTGGATCTTCGTATAATTATAAAATAGTGATTCAGGAGGCGATTAACGAAGATCCGTCCATCGGATTTTCGTATAATTTTGATAGGAGGTTTCCATGGGCAATCCGTGAGGATCTAACAGTTGGATCATCATTTAAATTCAATCCGACCGTCGGATTGTCTTTATTTTAGAATCCGACCGTTGGATTATCGTTATTTTGAAATCCGACCGTTGGATCATCATTTAGGTTTATTTCATGCTTCGTTGCTAAGTAAAGACCGTACTTGATTAGGTACTTGACCGCTTGAGTTGACGAGCATTTGTATTATTGTGAGTTATATTTATTGAAGACGCAGCGGGAATTTCGAGGTGAGTAAATCTCACGTGGTTCATCTTACGAACCGAGCGTTTTAAATTTATTTATTTTTGGTAATTGTGTGGAAAATATTTATGGATTAAATATTTGTTTTTAATCACATGGACTTGATCACTACGGTCCATAGGTAAGTAAAATGAATTTTAATTATACAAATGAATTTCACGATTTTCTTGTGTGAACTATAGATGGTATTAGTGGTCATTCCTGAGTGGATGATTACGTATATATATATATTTATGTGGAATATATATATATTGATTTATGTGATTTTAGTGACGATATGATTGTGATAGAATGATGATTTGGATTATATTCAAATGCTTTAAATTCATGATAATATCATATATGTTGATTGAGTTGATTTAATTATGTGAAAACATACGATTGTACGTATTGTGGATTTAGGGTCAACGTAGTGACCAGTATGGGGTAATCAGACGCTCTAATCCAAGGTGGATGATGAGATACGATTGATTGAGTATGTACAATTATCGGACGTTCTAAATATGTATATAAGTATACATATTGATGAAATACGATAAAGATAAATATGTCGGATGCCATAACCTAGGCCAGGTGACGGGCTACGATTCAGTTAGAGCTCTAGTCTGTCGAATACCGTATTTTTATAAATACGATGATGGGGTATTGTGGTTAAAGACGTGAGTAAGGGTTGGTGTTGAGTAGTTGATTTATTGTGATTGTTGTCTTTTGTAGTTGTAGAATTGTTGCATGTTGACTTAGGTAGAAATAAATGTGATTAAATTAAGTAATCGTTCTTTTTTTTACTCATACGAGCTTTCATAAGCTTACCGGGTTTTGTATTGTTGCAATCCCGGTACACTATTCAAATGGTGTAGCGGATATTCCTGCAAGTCAGGATAACCAGGGAGGTGACCGAGCTGCTTAGGTGTTACAGCAGTTACATTTTATTTCTTTGAGTTGTGAGATGTGTATGCTCATTTAGAGCTTTACAAATTATTGCGTATTTGTGTTGTAATAATTAACCGAAACTAGATTCGGTTTGATTGGTTTCATGTGGTGAGGTTGTTAAGAAAAGAAATTTTCAGGAAGAATATTTTGAGTTGTGGTAATTTTCATGTTTCGGATTTTGAATTTTATTCTAAAATTCGGGGCGTGACATTTACCTATATGAGTGTGAGAGTGGGGCCGCTCTCTATGAGAATTGGGCTTATTCTTAAAATACACTCATGAAAATCGGGATAAGCACAAGGCCGTAACGTGCTGGCTAATAAAGCTCATATTAACACCTGAATTATTATGTGTGAGCAGTAGTTCTTATTTTCCCTTAAGCAGTTGTAGTTTAAGTCTGAAATCACTATCAACTCTGGAGTAGGGATTGCTGTTTCACTAAGTGAAGGTTCAATGCATAGCACACCTTCATGATGCATAATGGTTCGTCTTTGGCCGGTATCTTTTGTTTATATTTGTTTTTAAAATATTAAAATGAGTGGGGGAATGTTGGAACATTTTAATATTTTATTTATTATTGAAATTAAATTTGGGTGAATTTATTTTGTGTTTAAAATCTGAATTTATTTGCTTGTTTAAATTCAGAATTTATTTTTAGTTTTATTTGTAACTCATGGTGTTTATTTTGATTAATTTTGGGTTTTAATTCTTGTAACCTATGGCTATTGGTTACTACCCTATTAATTGTAGGGAGTGTCCTAAGAGCCTATAAATAGCATAATTTGTTGCAAGCTAAAGCATATCCTTGCTAATGCTATTACGAAACACTACTATTCACCCATCAACTTTCTTTCCAAAATCCCCCAAAAGTGTCTTGTGTGTTTTTTGGCCAAAGAAAGGTGTTCTTTTGGTGGAGTTTTGGGTTCCTCTAATTTGTGCAGATTGGTGTGAGTTATATAATTTATTGTTGGTCTGTTGTATCCTGAAAGGGACAAGTCAAGAGATTTCTGGTGTATCGGCATTGTTCCGCAGATGGCTTGAATCTCCTTAAAGAGAGCGAGATATCCGCGCCTCAGCCTATTGTCAACGAGTTTCTCATATAGAAATTATAATTTTATTGTAATTTCACCAACAATATGTTTGTCCTCAAAAGTTACCACAAAAACAAACGATCGAATAGAATAAAATTACCACAGAAACTACAATTTGGTCTTCACAGTTATGGAGTGGTAAAATTGCTGATCTACATGGAATACAACAAGAAATAGGAGGGAGGGAGAGAGTGAATAGTAAAAATTTAAAGAACAATGCCTCGTGGATTCTTTTTCCTTTTTTTTTTTTTTTTTTTTTTCTTCTGCTTACCCTATTGAAGGGGACCTGATTCAGCTTTTAGCCTGGTCATAATCCGATGTTCGAACCCTAGCCCATGCGCCTAAACCTTTTCATATTTGAACACAGGTAAACAATTGTTTGTTCATTTTGAAGAGTTCTTCCTTTTTTATCTCACTCTTTTCACTCCTAGTCACATTAACTAGAACATGTCCCCTTCTTTTCTTATTTGTTCTGATATCCGTGAGCTGGAGAAAGCTAGCGTTGTTTCTTGAAACTATTAGACTTGAAGAGTAGATTCAAACTCAAAACTGGCGTGGCTACGTCAGGTCCCACTGATTTTCCCATCAGCCACTCTATAACGACTAGGCACAAATGATAACAAGCATGCAGTAAATGGCGGTTCCTCTTTGTACGTAGTTTCAGTTTTGACGTTTTTAATTTTTTTTTTTTTTTTACTTGGAAAACAAGGAGTACTGCCAAAGACCAATGTGAAGTTTATTCGGTTTGATTGATAGTTCGAAGGTAGAAATAACAACATATGCATTACATAAGCGTAAAAACCCATATTATCCATAGGCAGATCAAAAGCCCTACTCAAAGCAAAAGCTCAAAGCTATAAACATGGATACATAAAACATGCATATATCTAGTTGTTGGTGCTGCCAAGTATTCTCTCAATATATGTTCTGGTTAAGCCTAGCTGCAGCAACCATTGATTCAGCAATTCCACCAGGAGTAGTGCTCATATTAGGGTTGTTCCTTATCTCTGCTCCTATAATGGCCTTCGCATCCTCACGAGTCACCGGTTTGTCACAACCCATCTTCTGAGTGGCATCCTCTAAAACATCAGCCAGCTTAGTCTTCTCAGTCTCCCTTGTGTTAGCAGACACTGCATACTGAGCTATAGCCGCCAAACCTCCGGGAGATATCTCACTACTCCCGGTGGCTCTCATCTCTGCGGCTTGAATGGCAGCTGCGTCGCTTTGGTCGACAGGCTTGTCACCGGCAGATAGAACAGTTGCCTCCAGTGCCTCGCCAATTGTGATTGCATCGTCTTCAGGAACTACTGCTGCCGGAGATGCCCCAGGTGGTGGCTCCACATATTGTCCCACAACCTATACAATATTAAGCGTTAAAGTTTGAATTTGAATTAGGGAATTATTACAAAAAGAAAAAGAAAATATTATAATACAAGAATTAGTGATGGACACTCGCACTGCGTCAAGTCCTCAACTAAAATAGATTTGAAACATAAACAACTATGGCAATGTATTTCTTTCGAAGAGCAAAATAACTCCAGCGACTAATTTGGTACATAGTGGCATACAAGACTGTTAGAATACAAATAAAATACGTATTCAAAGTAAACTAGTGAGAAAATTATGTGAAAATATAAGTTCGTGACGTATATTTTACTATCTAAAGAATTACCTGCCCAGCAACTCTTTCGGTGATGACTTTGTTACCATCGAGATTGATTGATTCCGACACGGTAACACCTTCCTCACTAGTGGTATCGGTGGCGTCACGATGGCCGACTAGACCGGCTCGCTCATTGTATGTAGCCGCCGACTGCATGACTGCCGCCGGGCCGCCCCTCTGAGTTTCTCCGAGGACTATGTTTTCGGCAGCCTGCATGGTGGCGGCGTCGCGTGGAGCGATAGTTTTCGATGCCAACTCACCGGAGACCTTGAACACGTCGCCGTACTTGATTGGTTCCAGCTGGTCACCCTGCTGGGGTCGATGTTGCTGTCCCTGACTCATGCTTCAAGTTGAAGATCACAGTTATATCAGAACTATGCAATGTGTTTCTAGTTTCAGAGTTGGACAATGATCCAGATGAAGTGACAAGCTAATATATATATATATATATATATACATATATATATATATATATATATATACATATATATCATTTTTCTCAGGTGCGGACGTCTGTACTAAAATTTCGGTACGAATTTCCGGTTTTCGACCACTTTCTGATCACATTTCACATTTTAACCGTTCAGTTTTTAGATCCTAATGTATAAAATTTTCAGCCAATTTGGTGATCGTTAAGGCATAAAAAACTGCAATTTATACCAACGGATTGAATCTGTCAAACCGGAACCGTTCTTATTTATAATGGTAAATTACAGTTTTAGATGCTTTAACGATCATCAAATTGGATGAAATTTTACAGAGATAATCTATACATTAGGACTTAAAAACTGAACGGTTAAAATTTGAAAATGTGATCGAAAAGTATGGAGAAACCGGAAATCCGTACCGTCCGCACCGTAACCGGACTGTGTGTATATATATATATATATTTTAGAAGACTAGCTAATATATATTAACTTGTTGAGGGTTTGAGTGATAAGGACGCAGGCGGTTGGAGGACTGAGAACTTGACAACATGGTCTTTCAGGACACAGGTGGCGGACGGAGGATGTGGATTTTTGGCGCTTTGTTTTACAGGTGGCAGTGTGGCACTAGGGTTTCAAGTTTAAGCCCGAGCTATTGCCTCTCAGTGGACCACGTCTTGAGACACTTGGACTTGGGTCGGTGTACGCATGGTGTCAAAGTACATGCATAAGATAGAACCACGCGTTTAATCAGCAGTAGTCTCTTTCTTGTTCTAGCTTCTATATATGTACACTACTGGCCTTGGAAGTTAAATTAGGGAAGTAGTTTCTAATGACAAGTGTTTTATAATCGAGCTTATGAGTGCATTTTGAGGGAAACTTTAATACTAACACGTGCTTCTAATAGAAGCGCTTTCAACAAAAATGCATTAAGCATGCATGGAAGAGCGTTTTTAATACTCATTCTTATGTGCAGTGCTTGAAAACAGACAGTGTTACGTCCCGAACCTAGAATTTTCGATTTTTATTAATTTGACGGTAAATGTCAGTTACACTTAATTTTTACTCCATTATACGATTTTAGTGGCCCTAAAAGTTGACTTTTTGTTCGGGTCATGATTTGAGAAAATGTTCTTCATGAAAGTCGTAGAGGATATTAAACCGAGAACATGCATACGTGGTTCGTAAAAATCGGAGTTAGTATGCGAAAGTAATAAGTGAAAAACTAAATTTACTATTCTCGGTTACTGTTCATGGTAAGTTCTTTAAATAGTAAGTTACTGTGGTAAGTTTCCAAATTTGGAAACTTACCCGGCCTCTTCTCTCTCTTCTCCCCCGATTCTTCCTCCTCCAGTTCGGCCGAATCTTCCTCCTCCAAGTTCCTTCGATTCCGGCCGCCCCACGACGAAACTCAGACATCCCTAGGTTCGCCTCTTCCTCCTCGTCATGCCCATGGTCGCATTTCACGGTATCTCGACCGGAGGAGCTCGGAATTGAGCCACGAAGTTTACTGTAGCACATTGGGTTTTTCGGCGATTTCCGGCGATTTCGGTCATCTCCGGCCACCAAACCGGTGTCGAAGGTTCGGTTTTCTTCACTGATCATTTCCCCTATGGCCTTGTGTCTCGATTTGCTGTGTAGAAGTCGAATTGTTGAATTGAAATTCTAGGGTTCTTGGAAAATTTCTGGGTTTATGTTCATCCATTGATTTCGACTGGTTTTGATTGTTATTTGGATGAGTTGTAGTTGAATGAAATGACCAGTGGGTAGAATTGATGTTGTATCTGAAATTTGGTGGCCATAGGAGGAGGTTGATTCCGGCGAGTAACCGCCACTCGCCGCCACTGTGGGCGGCGCGTGAGGTGGTGTAGGGCAGGTTTCTGACTGTCGTAATTTGGCTATTTAATCATTGGTATAATGTAGTTTCCATATTGGTGACCTCGAATTAATTTCGTGAAGTGTAGATATGGTTTTCATTATGATGTGAAATTCATTGATTAATTCACGGATAATCCGTGTATCGGAATTCCTTAATCGGAAGCTCAAAGTAAAGAAATGAAGTTAGAAAAGTGAAATTGGAGATTTTTAAGTAAATAATAACAATTGGGATATGGTTGTGTTTTTGGTGGATTTAATTTTTATTCGTCCTGTACTTATCGGTTTATGAACGTTACATTGTACATGACGTGAGGAGGATTCTTACGAGGAGGGTTCGGATCGACGGCAAGCTTAGCTGTATACTGTGAGTGGACGTTTGATTTTAATTCATGCATGCAATTAAATCTTCTAAGTTACGAAATTATTTAAAGTATCTTTTATTTAATGAGCATATTATTCGATTTTTGATTATGAAATTATTTATGGTTCAAATTGCCGACTTGAAGTGGTTATGTTCCATTTCGAACTTTTATTAGAAATAATCTTCGATGAGATTATTTCTGAAAATGAAAGTATCATTATTTATTAGTGGATTCGGGTTTTTCGAAAAATCTTCGGAAAGGGAAGATTTCTTCGAGATTATAAACTTACTTTATTTTAGTATATTGATTCATAATTTTGAAGCATGTTGGCGTGCGGGGTCACGTCGTTGGACTAAGTTCCTTTCTTGTGAGACTTCGAGGAAATCTCACAAATTCTCGATTTTCATATGGTTTTTACCCACCATACCTGGGTCGATATACTTTATTGCTAGCCAGCCTATTGGTACTCCTCCCTACTTACTTTGTGTTAGTGGGTGAGTAGAGCCGAGCATGAGATGCTCTTGTGTGTGGGACACTCCGACCCGAGCCTTAGCGGCTCACTTTATTTTATTGTATGGTGATGACGTTTTTCCCCATACCTTTTAAATTATTTACTTATTTATTTATTCGTCCGACTAATAGGGTCGGTCGAATTTCCCTCAAGCCAGCGGGGCTGGCTTAGTCATGAAAGTGATTTAAAATCTTTAGTTCCCTATTGCATGCATAAGAACATTCTAAGCAATAAATGTGGGAAAGTGAGAAACATTTCTTTCTTAATTAAATATTTTTGTCCACTCACAACTAAAGTTTTATTGCTTACTTTCCCCTGGGCCTTTCGGTTTCCTTTGCCCAGTTCGCAGTGTTGCTGTTCGGCGTAGGATCGAGGCTTAGCACCAGTCCTGCCACTTGCTTTGCGCGTAGGTTAATATTAACCTACCTCATGTAATATATTTGACTTTATCGTAGATCGCTCTGATAACCTTGAAAGGTTTAGTACTATTGTGTATTAATTTCATTGTCGGAGATGTGTTTTATTGTGGAGTTGAAGATTAGAACCCCCAGGCTGTATTGTATAAATTTTACTGCTTTTACGCTTGGTTTTTAGTTTAGTAACTTGTGGTGGTTGTGAAATATAGGATGACTGCATGTTGTTGGATCTTGAATTTGGAAAAATTTGTTTTTGTTGTTTTCTTACAGGTTGGGTTGTCCACTTTTAAGGGAAGTTCTGTCGAATTTTTCTTAAAAGTGGGCCCCGCAGAGTCCATCTTGAAAATTTGAGAGGATTTTCGGGATGGGTTCTGACAGTTGGTATCAGAGCTTTAGGTTTTCTGTTTCCTGTCACTTATACTATCTTATGTACTTGATGACATCTAGTATCTTCCGAGTGATGGCCTGACCGCGGCGGATCCCCATCATGTGCTCTTCGATGCTAGTATGTTCTCAGGTGTATAAGGTAGTTGTCCTGGTATCTTTACTATAATTTGTTTAATCTTCTTTTAATCTCAGGTGCTATGCCTCCTAGACGCCGAAATCGCGGGGAGACTCCTCCCGCTCCAGGAGACGAGAATGCTTCCAGAGGATTAGCAGATGCCTTGGGACGTATTGTCCAACAGTTGACAGCAGCGCTTCCTGGCTCCAGGACTGATTTTACCATGGAGCGAACAAAGAGACATGGAGCTTATAGTTTCTCCCATGCTCCGAATGCTATGGATGCCCAGAATTGGCTGAACAAGATGGAGAGGGTCTTTGCTCAGATTAATTGCCCAGAGGAACGAAAAGTGGGGTTGGCAGTAGACTTTCTTGACGGAGTGGACTTTGATTGGTGGGACACGACTAGCATAGATTTGGGGGACGTTGGTCCGATAACTTGGGAACAGTTCAAGGAACATTTTAATAGGCGGTACTATGGCACATCTATCCGTGACAGGATGAAGTATGAGTTTCTACATCTAGAGAAAGGGGACAGGTCGGTGACGGAGTTTGAACAGCGATTCACCCAGTTAGCCCAGTTTGTGCCAGATCTGATAAGTACTGAGGAGGAGCGGATTTATAGGTTCATTGAAGGTTTGGGGGGTGATTATCGTGTCCAGTTAACAGCCATACCCTTTTACACCTATCATGAGGCGGTTAACGCCGCTCTGAGACTGGAGACTATGTATCTATCGGGAGTTCGACCCCGAGACTTAGACGGTCTTAGCCAGGGCCCATCGAAGAAATCAGCTTCCACCTCCGGTTCAAGATCCTCAGTAGGCAGTGGACAGAGTAGTGGATCTAGTGCTGGATCTCGTTTTAGACGCGGGAGGCGCACCAGGAGATTCAATCGGGGACAGTTGGGTGGACGCCAGTTTGGACAGAGCAGGGCTAGTTCTAGCAGCCAGCACAGAACTCCAGCTAGTCAGCCAGCCCAGTATGGGCAATATCAGTCAGTGGGGTGCTTTGAGTGTGGACAACAAGACCATTTTAAAAGGGACTGCCCCCTGTTGACCCAGAGAGTTGCATCTACCCCTTTTCAGGCGACAGGACAGTCATCCGCTGGTACTTCTACTAGTGGTAATGTTGCTTCTTCCAGCGGTACGCGCGCCGGTGCAGTAGCTCGTGGCAGTTCCCAGCAAGGTAGAGGTCAGAGAGGACGTCCCACGACTCATGCAAGATTACATGCCATGACTCAGCAGGAGGGCCGCGATTCACCAAATGTTATCATCGGTATGTTATCTGTGTTTGGTCAACCTGCTTATACTTTAATTGATCCTGGTGCTTCGTATTCTTTTATGTCAAGTAGATTTGCATGTTTTGCAAATGTACCGCTGTCGCCCCTTATGGGCGAGTAGTATGTATCTCTGCCTGCGGGAGCATCATTTAAGATAGACTGGGTTTTTAAAGGTTGTAGCGTTTTGATTGATGATGTTGATTTGGAAGTTGATCTAATCCCTCTAGATCTTGTGGAATTCGATGTGATTTTGGGAATGGAGTTTTTAGCAACTCACCGGGATAATGTTGATTGCTTTCACAAGATTGTAGTATTTAGAAGTCCAGGGAAGCCGATAATTTTCTTTCAGGGTGATCGGAATGTTCTTCATTCTTGCCTAATTTCAGCTTTAACGGCTGAAAAGCTTTTGAACAAGGGTTGTCAGGCTTTCTTAGCTCACATGGTAGATACCAGCAGGGAGGAGTTGAGTATTGAGGATATACCAGTGGTTAGGAAATTTCCCGATGTATTTCCAGATGAATTACCTGGCTTACCCCCTGTAAGAGAGATAGACTTTACTATCGATTTTATTCCGGGAACAACACCTATATCTCAAGCACCTTATCGGATGGCCCCTGCTGAATTAAAAGAATTGAAGACTCAGCTACAGGAATTAGTGGATAAAGGGTTCATCCAATCTAGTGTGTCTCCGTGGGGTGCCCCGATTTTATTTGTTAAGAAGAAGGATGGCACTTTGAGATTTTGCATTGATTACAGAAAGTTGAATAAGGTTACGGTGAAGAATAAATATCCTTTGCCGCGAATTGATGACTTGTTCGATCAGTTGAAGGGAGCTACAGTATTTTCTAAGATTGATTTAAGATCCGGGTATCATCAATGTGAAGACCCAGATTTTCATACAATAAATTTATGTAATTCAATAATTGTTATATTAATTGAATTGTGATATTTGGGATTATTTGGATTGTCGTGGGTTGAGAAAATTGGTTCCGAATGATTTTATTTTCGAAAACGAACGTTATTTAGGGGGTCGTGAAAATCGACTTTTTATACGTTCAAAATTTGGGAAAACTTCCTTCATGAAAGTTGTAGAGCTCGTCGATACGAGTCCGTGCATATATGGAACGTATTATTCGGAGTTCGTATGAATAAGTTATGAATATTTGAAAATCGAAATTTTTCTATAAATAGTGGAAAAATCTGAGTTTGTTGTGAAGGACGAAAAAATCCTATTTTTGCACATCAGCCCCCGTCTCTCTCTCGGCCTGGTCACTGTGCCTGCAGACCCGCCGACCCGACCCGACTGGAAGTCGGCCTTCCCGGCCGCGCCGCCGCCGGACCCGGCCCCCGTCCGCTTCGTTGCCTCACGCCCGGTCGATCCCCGCTGTCGCCACACCCAGCCGCCGCTCCTAGGCTTGGATCGAAGCCTCTATCCGAAGCCCAAACCCGACCAGGCCGGAAAACCATTTTTCCGGCTGTGCACGGGCCGATCCTCCCCATTTTCGTGACGTGCTCTTCCTTCTGATCATCCCCATATATGGCTTGCATCACGATTTTGAGTGTAGAGTGGTAGATCAAGAGTTGAAGATTTCGACGTCCCTGATTCGATCTGGAGACTGATCAGAGGGCCGAGATTAATCCAACTTCAAAGCCCGATCTAGGACGATCCAGACCTCATCTCTGAAAAAGTCAGGTATTAAAGTTGTTCAAAATTTCATTTTTGAAGAAGATTGTAGTTGACGACTTTTGCATCGGAGGTGGTTGACCGGCGTTGACCGCCGCGTTGACCACCGTCTGACCGCCTCGTGTGGCGCGCGTCGGACCACATTTTGAGTTTTTATTATCTGGACGATGATCTATGCATCCATACGAGCGTTTTGAGATATAACTTGGTCATGTTAGAAAAAGTTGATAAATAGTCAATTTCTGTTTTGACGTTACTATTTACGGTTTTACATTTACCTTCGGTTTGAGATTTATAAAGATCATACCATCGGGTTTACTTCAAATTTTAATATGATGTTCATATGACTGTCCCGATGACCTTGTGTGGTCACGGGCGAAGATCCGACCGTTGGATCTTCGTATAATTGTAAAATAGTGATTCGGGAGGCAATTAGTGAAGATCCGTTCATCGGATTTTCGTATAATTTTGATAGGATGTTTCCAAGGGCAATCCGTGAGGATCTAACCGTTGGATTATCATTTAAATTCAATCCGCCCGTCAGATTGTCATTATTTTAGAATCCGACAGTTGGATCATCATTTAGGTTTATTTCATGCTTCGTTGCTAAGTAAAGACCGTACTTGATTAGGTACTTGACGGCTTGAGTTGACGAGCATTTGGATTATTGTGAGTTATAATTATATTGAAGACGCAGCGGGAGTTTCGAGGTGAGTAAAAGTCACGTGGTTCATATTACGAACCGAGCATTTTAAATTATTTATTTTTGGTAATTGTGTGAAAATATTTGCGGATTAAATATTTGTTTTAAAATTTCATGGACTTGAATCACCACGGTCCATAGGTAAGTAAAATGAATTTTAACTATACAAATGAATTTCATAATTTTCTTGTGTGAACTATAGATGGTATTAGTGGTCATTCTTGAGTGGATGATTACGTATATATATATTTACGTGGAAAAATATATATTGATGAGTGGATTGTTGTGTGATGATATGATTGAGTAGAATTGATGAGTTGATTATATTACAATTGTGTAATTCCATAATAATATGATGTATCTTGGTTGGGTTGATTTCAGTATGTGATATTATATGTTGTGTTCATTTATGGGTTTAGAGTCGACGTAATGACTGGTGTGGGTAATCGGACGCTCTAATCCTAGTGTGGATGATGGGATACGATTGGTCGAGTATGTGGAATTATTGGACGTTCTAAATATGTATATAGGTATACATATTGATGAAATACAATAATTGATAAATATGTCGGATGCCATAACCTAGGCCAGGTGACGGGCTACGATTCAGTTAGAGCTCTAGTCTGTCAAGTACCGTATTTTTATAAATACGATGAAGAGAGTTGTGGGGAAAGTAGTGAGTGGGGTTGTCTTGTTATATTGAATTGGTGTTGATTGAGATTGTTATTATTTGCATATGTGGAAATAATTGAGTGTTGCTGTGTGTGGGAATAAATGAGATTAAATTAAGTAACAGTTCATTCTTTTACTCATACAAGCTTTCATAAGCTTACCGGGTTTTGTGTTGTTGCAATCCCGGTACACTATTCAATGGTGTAGCGGATATTCCTGCAGGTCAGGATAACCAGGGAGGAGACCGAGCTGCTTAGGTGTTACAGCAGTTTTGTTATTTATTTAGTTGTGAGGTGTGTGTATGCTCATTTAGAGCTTTACTTTACATTTTGGATTTGAGTTGTGATAATTAACCGAGACTAAATTCGGTTTGAATTTATTTCGTGTGGTGAGCATGTTAAGAAAAGAAATTTTCAGGATTATTCATTTTGAGTTGTAGTATATTCATGTTTCGAATTTTGAATTGTTATTATAAAATTCGGGGCGTGACATTTTGGTATCAGAGCGTAAGGTACATATTTGGTGATATGTCAATACATACCGAGTCATTGGGTATGTGAGTGCGTTAGGTTGGCTAGGAATGTTAGTACTTTTAGGAAATTTAAGCATTGTTAAGTATGATCAGTACTTGGTTAATATGGACTTGCATTTGACTTATGCTTTGTTTAAGTGTTATGCGTGTATTAATCAAGTATATCATGCTTATTAGGTAATGGAGATTGAGGGAAACGAGGCCAGAGGTCGGGGTAGAGGTAGACCTCGTGGCAGGGGTAGAGGCCGAGGAAGGGGTAGGGCCCCTCCAGTCGAAGAAGTATTCGGGTCGGAGGAAGATGCACCTTATGAGGATCAGCCTATTCCTCCTGTGGCTGTGGTTGATAATCCTGCTCGCTTGCTGATGCTAGCAAGGGAAATTACTCGCTTGGGAGCAACCAAGTTTGGAGGAGGCACTGATTATATGGTGGCGGATCGTTGGATAGAGGATTTGCAGACCTATTTCGATCTGCTTGATTGCACTGAGACCGATAAGAGGAAGCTAGCCGCTTTCATGCTGAAGGATGAGGCTAGGGTGTGGTGGAACGTCACTCAGAGGAGCATTGAGGTGTCTACCTTGACATGGGACGGCTTTGAGAGGCTGTTCAGGGAGAAGTACTTTCCACCAGCAGTGAAGGAGAGGTTGGAGCGAGAGTTCCTTGCACTTGTACAGGGGAAGATGACCGTAATTGAGTATGATGCGGAGTTCTCCAGACTGTACAAGTATGTGAGGCAGATGGAGGATGAGGACTTGGCCAAGAAGTTTCAGTGAGGGTTGAGTCCTTCGATTGAGCGTGATGTAGCCATCTTGGAGTTGAAGACCAAGAGAGAGATCTTGGCTAAGGCACAGATCATTGAGCAGCAGAACCTGATTCGTAGAGAGAAGGAGTCTGCTGAGAGAGACTTCCAGGGCAAGGGAAAGGCCATAGCAGGGAGCAGTAGAGCTAGAGACTTCAGGGGTGGGTTCTGGAAGAGACAGAGAACTCAGTTCCAGCATCAGGCTCCAGCTAGGGCACCAGTAGCTCCTCCTGTTCAGGCTATGCCTATCAGGCAGATAGCACCAGCAGCTCCAGTGAAGTGCTTTAACTGTGGCGAGCCGGGCCACATCTCTCGTGCGTGCACGAAGCCACGGGGTAGGTTATGCTACAGTTGTGGACAGGCAGGGCATCAGGCTAGGGAGTGTCCTCGGATTCAGGGTAGAGTGCAGGGTAACCAGTAGAGGCAGTTACCACCTGCTCATGCTAGGGTCTTTGCCATCGGTCAGGCAGGCACGGGAGTGGAAGGTACCTTATCTGTTTATCACTTTCTTGCTAGGGTACTGTTTGATACGGGAGCCTCACATTCTTTCATATCTAGTTCGGTTGTGGATGTTTTGGGTTTGATTGCTATGCCTCTGACTAGATCATTGTGTGTTACATCACCTCTCGGTGTGTCTCTTGAGCTTAGCATGCTTTGTGATGATTGCCCTATTGGGATTGGTGGCAGAGAGTTCTCTGCATCTTTGATTGTGATTCCGGATCACACGTATGATGTGATTTTGGGTATGGATTGGTTGAGCCCGAGCCATGCTGTTATTGATTGCTTTAGGATGATTGTGTCCTTCCATGTTCCGGGACAACCGGTGTTTCATTACCGTTGCCTAAAGTCTGACATCACCATGAGGATAGGGACTTTGGCCCATATTGAATCAGGGAGTAGTACTTCAAAGATTACAGGGATTCCTGTAGTTTCAGAGTATGAAGACGTGTTTCAGGAGATCCCTGGATTACCCCCGAAAAGGGTAATGGACTTCTCCATTGATGTGATACCAGGTACTTCACCTGTGTCGAAAGCACCCTATCGAATGGCTCCAGCTGAACTTCAGGAGTTGAAGGTTCAGATTGAGGGCTTACTTGCACAAGGGTTCATTCAGGCAAGTGTGTCTCCTTGGGGCGCACCAGTGTTGTTTGTGAAGAAGAAGGATAGTTCACTTCGTCTATGTGTGGATTATCGACAGTTGAACAAGGTGACCATCAAGAATAGGTACCCTTTACCTAGGATTGATGACTTATTCGATCAGCTTAGAGAAGCTACTGTATTCTCGAAATTGACTTGAGGTCTGGATATCACCAGTTGAGGGTGAAGGAGGAAGATATTCCAAAGAAGGCGTTCAGGACCAGGTATGGACATTTTGAGTTTCTTGTCATGCCTTTTGGTCTCACGAATGCCCCCGCAGCATTTATGGACTTGATGAACCGTACGTTCAGTCCTTACTTGGATCAGTTTGTGGTAGTGTTCGTTGACGACATCTTGATTTATTCAAGGTCATCAGCTGAGCATGAGAGGCATCTGCGGATAGTGCTGCAGACATTGAGAGAGCTGAAACTATTTGCCGAGTTCGAGAAGTGTGACTTCTGGCAGAGTGAAGTCAAGTTCCTTGGTCATGTGGTCTCGAAGGATGGAGTTTCTGTGGATCCTTCGAAGGTTGAATCAGTGATGAGTTGGAGTCGCCCTACTACGGTTACAGAAATCCGTAGCTTCCTTGGATTGGCCGGTTATTACAGGCGCTTCATTGAAGGGTTTTCTGGTATTGCTTCAGCTTTGACCAAATTGACCAGGAAAGACACTCAGTTCGTATGGTCGGACAAGTGTGAGAAGGCTTTCATTGAGCTGAAGACTAGATTGACTACAGCTCCGGTGTTGACTATTCCTACTAGTGGTGGTGGATTAGTCATTTACAGCGATGCATCTCATCAGGGTTTGGGGTGTATGTTGATGCAGAATGGTAGTGTTGTTGCTTATGGTTCTAGACAGTTGAAGGTACATGAGCGGAATTACCCTACTCATGATCTAGAGCTAGCAGCTGTGGTGTTTGCCTTGAAGATTTGGAGGCACTATCTTTATGGTGAGAAATTTGAACTCTTTTCTGATCACAAGAGTTTGAAGTATCTATTCTCCCAGAAGGAATTGAACATGAGGCAGAGGAGATGAATGGAGCTCATTAAGGACTATGATTTCACCTTGGAGTATCATCCCGGAAAGGCGAATGTAGTGGCGGATGCTTTGAGTAGGAAACCGCGGGTAATCATGGCATCAATTATGGTGCGGGAGTGGCGCATGTTAGAAGCTGCATCTGAGTTCGACCTTATGCCCGCAGGAGCAGGACAGGGAATCTTCCTCGGTAGTATCACCTTACAGCCCACCTTGATCTCCAGGATCATTCAGGGTCAGACACTTGATGAGTTTGCTCAGGCGAGGATTGCTGAGATGACTGTTGACCCGGATGTGGAGGGTCCTTCTGAGTGGATGATTGGGGCTGATGGAGGGTTGAGATTTCGAGGGAGATTGTATGTACCGAGTGTTGATAACCTCAGAGAGGAGATCATGCGGGAAGCACATAGGTCTCGATATACTATACATCCGGGAGGTACTAAAATGTATATGGATCTAAGAAGGCATTTTTGGTGGTATGGTATGAAGAGAGATGTGGCAGAACACGTGTTGAAGTGTCTTATCTGTCAACAGGTGAAGGCAGAGCATCAGAGACCAGCAGGAATGCTGAACCCCTTATCGATTCCTGTTTGGAAATTGGAAGATATCTCTATGGACTTTGTGACTGGATTGCCCAGATCCAGGAAAAGTTATGACTCGATTTGGGTAATTGTTGACCGGTTGACTAAATCAGCACACTTCCTTCCTGTGGCAAAAACGTACTCAGGTGATGCATTGTGTAAGTTATATGTGAACGAGATAGTGAGGCTTCATGGAGTGCCTGTGACGATTGTATCTGATCGTGATGCTCGTTTCACTTCAGAATTCTGGCGTAGGTTCCATAAGGCATTTGGTACGTCTCTTGCTATGAGCACTGCATTTCACCCACAAACAGATGGACAGACCGAGAGAGTGAATCAGGTGATGGAGGACATGCTTAGAGCTTGTGTTCTGGATTTTAAGGGTAGTTGGGCGGATCATCTGCCATTGGTAGAGTTTGCCTCCAACAACAGCTATCACTCTAGTATCGGTATGGCTCCATATGAGGCTCTTTATGGTAGGTCATGTAGGACACCTATCTGTTGGGTGGAAGCAGGGGATAAAGTGCTCATCGGACCTAAGATTGTACAGGAGACTACAGAGAAGGTCACTACTATTCGGGACAGAATCCGACCCGCTCAGAGTAGACAGAAGAGTTATGCTGACTTGAAGAGGAGACCGTTGGAGTTTGAGACAGGTGATCATGTGTTCTTGAAAGTCTCACCAATAAAAGGTGTGGTGAGATTTGGCAAGAAGGGGAAACTCGCACCGAGGTATGTTGGACCCTTTGAGATTCTAGAAAGGGTTGGCAACTTGGCATATCGTCTTGCTTTACCTGTTAGCATGTCGGGTGTGCACAACGTCTTCCATATGTCTCTGCTCAGGAAGTATGTTCGAGACGAGTCTCACGTGATTGACCACGGTACGATCGAAGTGAACCCGGATGTGACGTTTGTAGTTGAACCTGTTCGTATCTTGGATAGGTCTACAAAGAAACTTCGTAGGAAAGAGGTTCATCTTGTGAAGGTGTTGTGGAGTCATCATGATGAGGGTGATGCATCATGGGAATTGGAGTCTGACATGAGGAAGAGATATCCTCAGCTTTTTGTGGACGAACATGCTTGAATTTCGGGACGAAATTCTTTTAAGGAGGGTAGACTGTGAAGACCCAGATTTTCATACAATAAATTTATGTAATTCAATAATTGTTATATTAATTGAATTGTGATATTTGGGATTATTTGGATTGTCGTGGGTTGAGAAAATTGGTTCCGAATGATTTTATTTTCGAAAACGAACGTTATTTAGGGGGTCGTGAAAATCGACTTTTTATACGTTCAAAATTTGGGAAAACTTCCTTCATGAAAGTTGTAGAGCTCGTCGATACGAGTCCGTGCATATATGGAACGTATTATTCAGAGTTCGTATGAATAAGTTATGAATATTTGAAAATCGAAATTTTTCTATAAATAGTGGAAAAATCTGAGTTTGTTGTGAAGGACGAAAAAATCCTATTTTTGCACATCAGCCCCCGTCTCTCTCTCGGCCTGGTCACTGTGCCTGCAGGCCCGCCGACCCGACCCGACTGGAAGTCGGCCTTCCCGGCCGCGCCGCCGCCGGACCCGGCCCCCGTCCGCTTCGCTGCCTCACGCCCGGTCGATCCCCGCTGTCGCCACACCCAGCCGCCGCTCCTAGGCTTGGATCGAAGCCTCTATCCGAAGCCCAAACCCGACCCGGCCGGAAAACCATTTTTCCGGCGGTGCACGGGCCGATCCTCCCCATTTTCGTGACGTGCTCTTCCTTCTGATCATCCCCATATATGGCTTGCATCACGATTTTGAGTGTAGAGTGGTAGATCAAGAGTTGAAGATTTCGACGTCCCTGATTCGATCTGGAGACTGATCAGAGGGCCGAGATTAATCCAACTTCAAAGCCCGATCTAGGACGATCCAGACCTCATCTCCGAAAAAGTCAGGTATTAAAGTTGTTCAAAATTTCATTTTTGAAGAAGATTGTAGTTGACGACTTTTGCATCGGAGGTGGTTGACCGGCGTTGACCGCCGCGTTGACCACCGTCTGACCGCCTCGTGTGGCGGCGCGTCGGACCACATTTTGAGTTTTTATTATCTGGACGATGATCTATGCATCCATACGAGCGTTTTGAGATATAACTTGGTCATGTTAGAAAAAGTTGATAAATAGTCAATTTCTGTTTTGACGTTACTATTTACGGTTTTACATTTACCTTCGGTTTGAGATTTATAAAGATCATACCATCGGGTTTACTTCAAATTTTAATATGATGTTCATATGACTGTCCCGATGACCTTGTGTGGTCACGGGCGAAGATCCGACCGTTGGATCTTCGTATAATTGTAAAATAGTGATTCGGGAGGCAATTAGTGAAGATCCGTTCATCGGATTTTCGTATAATTTTGATAGGATGTTTCCAAGGGCAATCCGTGAGGATCTAACCGTTGGATTATCATTTAAATTCAATCCGCCCGTCTGATTGTCATTATTTTAGAATCCGACAGTTGGATCATCATTTAGGTTTATTTCATGCTTCGTTGCTAAGTAAAGACCGTACTTGATTAGGTACTTGACGGCTTGAGTTGACGAGCATTTGGATTATTGTGAGTTATAATTATATTGAAGACGCAGCGGGAGTTTCGACGTGAGTAAAAGTCACGTGGTTCATATTACGAACCGAGCATTTTAAATTATTTATTTTTGGTAATTGTGTGAAAAATATTTGCGGATTAAATATTTGTTTTAAAATTTCATGGACTTGAATCACCACGGTCCATAGGTAAGTAAAATGAATTTTAACTATACAAATGAATTTCATAATTTTCTTGTGTGAACTATAGATGGTATTAGTGGTCATTCCTGAGTGGATGATTACGTATATATATATATTTACGTGGAAAAATATATATTGATGAGTGGATTGTTGTGTGATGATATGATTGAGTAGAATTGATGAGTTGATTATATTACAATTGTGTAATTCCATAATAATATGATGTATCTTGGTTGAGTTGATTTCAGTATGTGATATTATATGTTGTGTTCATTTATGGGTTTAGAGTCGACGTAATGACTGGTGTGGGTAATCAGACACTCTAATCCTAGTGTGGATGATGGGATACGATTGGTCGAGTATGTGGAATTATTGGACGTTCTAAATATGTATATAGGTATACATATTGATGAAATACAATAATTGATAAATATGTCGGATGCCATAACCTAGGCCAGGTGACGGGCTACGATTCAGTTAGAGCTCTAGTCTGTCAAGTACCGTATTTTTATAAATACGATGAAGAGAGTTGTGGGGAAAGTAGTGAGTGGGGTTGTCTTGTTATATTGAATTGGTGTTGATTGAGATTGTTATTATTTGCATATGTGGAAATAATTGAGTGTTGCTGTGTGTGGGAATAAATGAGATTAAATTAAGTAACAGTTCATTCTTTTACTCATACAAGCTTTCATAAGCTTACCGGGTTTTGTGTTGTTGCAATCCCGGTACACTATTCAATGGTGTAGCGGATATTCCTGCAGGTCAGGATAACCAGGGAGGTGACCGAGCTGCTTAGGTGTTAAAGCAGTTTTGTTATTTATTTAGTTGTGAGGTGTGTGTATGTTCATTTAGAGCTTTACTTTACATTTTGGATTTGAGTTGTGATAATTAACCGAGACTAAATTCGGTTTGAATTTATTTCGTGTGGTGAGCATGTTAAGAAAAGAAATTTTCAGGATTATTCATTTTGAATTGTTATTATAAAATTCGGGGCGTGACAATCAATTACGGATAAGGGAATCTGATATTCCTAAGACCGCCTTCCGATCACGATATGGTCACTACGAATTCAGAGTAACGCCGTTTGGACTAACCAATGCTCCTGCAGCTTTTATGGATCTTATGAATCGAGTATTCCGTCCTTATCTGGATCGTTTTGTGATCGTATTTATTGATGATATTCTGGTCTACTCTAGAAATGATTCCCTGCATGTCAAGCATTTGAGGGTTGTGCTACAGACTTTGAGGGAAGCACAGTTGTACGCTAAGTTTAATAAATGTGAATTTTGGCTCAACAATGTAGGGTTTTTGGGCCATATTGTTTCTGCAGAAGGCATTAGTGTGGACCCTCGAAAGGTAGAAGCAGTGTTAAATTGGGAGAGACCTACTACAGTGACGGAGATTCGTAGCTTCTTGGGCCTAGCAGGTTATTACCGGCGATTCGTGCAGGATTTTTCAAAAATTGCAGCTCCTCTCACTCGACTGACTAGGAAGGGTGTGAAGTTTGTCTGGTTGGAGGAGTGCGAGCAAAGTTTTAAAGAACTTAAGGGACGTCTAACTAGTGCTCCGGTGTTAGCGTTGCCTGACGATAGTGGAGAATTTATGGTGTATAGTGATGCTTCAAGGCAAGGGTTGGGTTGTGTTTTAATGCAACATGGGAACGTGATTGCATATGCTTCCAGACAGTTAAAGTCACATGAATTGAATTATCCGACGCATGACCTTGAGCTTGCTGCTGTGGTACTTGAACTTAAATTATGGAGACACTATTTGTACGGAGCCAGATGTCAAATTTTCACAGATCACAAGAGTCTACAATATTTGCTTACGCAAAGAGACATAAACTTGAGACAAAGAAGATGGTTGGAATTGATCAAGGATTATGATTGTACGATCGAGTATCATCCAGGAAGAGCCAATGTAGTAGCTGATGCTCTTAGTAGGAAATCATATCCTGCCATGTCACCCTCTCCTTCCTTATCGTATTTGAGAGCAGTGCGGGTTCCACTTCTTTACGAATTACGAGCTACTGGAGTCAATTTGGAAGTGACTGAAGAATCCGCAGCCTTAATAGCCAGTTTCCAGGTGAGACCAATTTTTATTGATAGAGTACGAGAAGCACAACATCATGACGAATATCTAGAACGGTTGAGAGAGGCAGTGGAAAATGGTACTAGAGTAGACTTCACTATCAACAGGGATGGAGCTTTGATATCCGGGAATCGAATTTGTGTGCCAGACCGAGATGATCTTAAACAAGAAATATTAGAGGAGGCCCATAGTTCTGCTTATGCCTTACATCCTGGCGGGACTAAAATGTACCGGACTTTGAAGGAATACTACTGGTGGCCTAATATGAAGAGGGAAATTGCAGCTTATGTAAGTAGATGTTTGGTATGTCAACAAGTGAAAGCCGAAAGACAGAAGCCCTCGGGTTTGCTACAACCGTTACCAATACCTGAATGGAAATGGGAACATATCACTATGGACTTTGTATCCGGATTACCACGTACCGGAAATGGTCATGACAGCATTTGGGTAATTGTAGACTGACTCACCAAGTCCGCGCATTTCCTGTCTGTTAAAAAGACTTATAAGATAGATAGATATGCGGAGTTGTACATGAATGAGATAGTAAAACTTCACGGCACACCTGTCTCTATTACGTCTGATCGGGACCCCCGTTTCACTTCAAAATTTTGGCGTAAGCTGATGGAGGCTTTGGGTACCCAATCTCAGTTCAGCACTGCATTTCACCCGCAAACAGATGGGCAAACGGAGAGAACTATTCAAACTCTAGAAGACATGTTGAGAGCTTGTGTTCTGCAGTTTAAGGGAAATTGGGACAGCCACCTAGCCTTGATAGAATTTGCGTATAATAACAGTTATCATTCCAGCATTGGCATGGCTCCCTATGAAGCCCTTTATGGAAAACAGTGTTGTACTCCTTTGTGTTGGAACGAAGTAGGAGAAAGGAAGCTTATTGGTCCAGAAATGGTGCAGATTACAACTGAAAAGGTGAAAGTGATTAAAGAAAAGCTGAAGGCAGCCCAGAGTAGACAAAAGAGTTATACGGATAATCGAAGGAAAGATCTAGAATTTCAAGTTGGTGATTGGGTGTTTCTAAAGCTATCACCTTGGAAGGGTATTGAAGGTTTGGAAAACGTGGAAAACTCGCCCCAGATACATCGGACCATATCAAATTGTTGAACGGATTGGTTTGGTCGCTTATCGACTAGTACTACCTTCAAGACTGTCCAAGGTACATGATGTCTTCCATGTTTCCATGCTCCGCAAGTATATTGCTGATCCTTCTCATGTCCTTCAAGAGTAGCCCATAAGATTACGGGAAGATCTAACGTATGAAGAAAAACCAATTCAAGTTCTGGATAGAAGAGAGCAGATACTCAGGAACAAAACGATACCATTAGTTAAGGTACTTTGGAGTAATCATATGGTAGAAGAAGCTACTTGGGAACCAGAGGATCAAATGAGACAACAGTATCCCCACCTTTTCTAACAGGTATGTCAATTTCGAGGACGAAATTCTTTAAGGGGGGAGATTGTTACGTCCCGAACCTAAAATTTTCGATTTTTATTAATTTGACGGTAAATGTCAGTTACACTTAATTTTTACTCCGTTATACGATTTTAGTGGTCCTAAAAGTTGACTTTTTGTTCGGGTCATGATTTGAGAAAATGTTCTTCATGAAAGTCGTAGAGGATATTAAACCGAGAACATGCATACGTGGTTCGTAAAAATCGGAGTTAGTATGCGAAATTTATAAGCGAAAAACTAAATTTACTATTCTCGGTTACTGTTCATAGTAAGTTCTTTAAATAGTAAGTTACTGTGGTAAGTTTCCAAATTTGGAAACTTACCCGGCCTCTTCTCTCTCTTCTCCCCCGATTCTTCCTCCTCCAGTTCGGCCGAATCTTCCTCCTCCAAGTTCCTTCGATTCCGGCCGCCCCACGATGAAACCCAGACATCCCTAGGTTCGCCTCTTCCTCCTCGTCATGCCCATGGTCGCATTTCACGGTATCTCGACCGGAGGAGCTCGGAATTGAGCCACGAAGTTTACTGTAGCAGATTGGGTTTTTCGGCGATTTCGGGCGATTTCGGTCATCTCCGGCCACCAAACCGGTGTCGAAGGTTCGGTTTTCTTCACTGATCATTTCCCCTATGGCCTTGTGTCTCGATTTGCTGTGTAGAAGTTGAATTGTTGAATTGAAATTCTAGGGTTCTTGGAAAATTTCTGGGTTTATGTTCATCCATTGATTTCGACTGGTTTTGGTTGTTATTTGGATGAGTTGTAGTTGAATGAAATGACCAGTGGGTAGAATTGATGTTGTATCTGAAATTTGGTGGCCATAGGAGGAGGTTGATTCCGGCGAGTAACCGCCACTCGCCGCCACTGTGGGCGGCGCGTGAGGTGCTGTAGGGCAGGTTTCTGACTGTCGTAATTTGGCTATTTAATCATTGGTATAATGTAGTTTCCATATTGGTGACCTCGAATTAATTTCGTGAAGTGTAGATATGGTTTTCGTTATGGTGTGAAATTCATTGATTAATTCACGGATAATCCTTGTATCGGAATTCCTTAATCGGAAGCTCAAAGTAAAGAAATGAAGTTAGAAAAGTGAAATTGGAGATTTTTAAGTAAATAATAACAATTGGGATATGGTTGTGTTTTTGGTGGATTTAATTTTTATCCGTCCTGTACTTATCGGTTTATGAACGTTACATTGTACAGGACGTGAGGAGGATTCTTACGAGGAGGGTTCGGATCGACGGCAAGCTTAGCCGTATACTGTGAGTGGACGTTTGATTTTAATTCATGCATGCAATTAAATCTTCTAAGTTACGAAATTATTTAAAATATCTTTTATTTAATAAGCATATTATTCGATTTTTGATTATGAAATTATTTATGGTTCAAATTGCCGACTAGAAGTGGTTATGTTCCATTTCGAACTTTTTATTAGAAATAATCTTCGATAAGATTATTTCTGAAAATGAAAGTATCATTATTTATTAGTGGATTCGGGTTTTTCGAAAAAATCTTCGGAAATGGAAGATTTCTTCGAGATTATAAACTTACTTTATTTTAGTATATTGATTCATAATTTTGAAGCATGTTGGCGTGCGGGGTCACGTCGTTGGACTAAGTTCCTTTCTTGTGAGACTTCGAGGAAATCTCACAAATTCTCGATTTTCATATGGTTTTTACCCACCATACCTGGGTCGATATACTTTATTGCTAGCTAGCCTATTGGTACTCCCCCCTACTTACTTTGTGTTAGTGGGTGAGTAGAGCCGAGCATGGGATGCTCTTGAGTGTGGGACACTCCGACCCGAGCCTTAGCGGCTCACTTTATTTTATTGTTTGGTGATGACGTTTTTCCCCATACCTTTTAAATTATTTACTTATTTATTTATTCGTCCGACTAACAGGGTCGGTCGAATTTCCCTCAAGCCAGCGGGGCTGGCTTAGTCATGAAAGTGATTTAAAATCTTTAGTTCCCTATTGCATGCATAAAAACGTTCTAAGCAATAAATGTGGGAAAGTGAGAAACATTTCTTTCTTAATTAAATATTTTTGTCCACTCACAACTAACGTTTTATTGCTTACTTTCCCCTGGGCCTTTCGGTTTCCTTTGCCCAGTTCGCAGTGTTGCTGTTCGGCGTAGGATCGAGGCTTAGCACCAGTCCTGCCACTTGCCTTGCGTAGGTTAATATTAACCTACCTCATGTAATATATTTGACTTTATCGTAGATCGCTCTGATAACCTTGAAAGGATTAGTACTATTGTGTATTAATTTCATTGTCGGAGATGTGTTTTATTGTGGAGTTGAAGATTAGAACCCCCAGGCTGTATTGTATAAATTTTACTGCCTTTACGCTTGGTTTTTAGTTTAGTAACTTGTGGTGGTTGTGAAATATAGGATGACTGCATGTTGTTGGATCTTGAATTTGGAAAAATTTGTTTTTGTTGTTTTCTTACAGGTTGGGTCGTCCACTTTTAAGGGAAGTTCTGTCGAATTTTTCTTAAAAGTGGGTCCCGCCGAGTCCATCTTGAAAATTTGAGAGGATTTTCGGGATGGGTTCTGACAGACAAAGCATGTCTTCAATAATCAACTACTTCTTAAGAGAGTTTACAATAATCAATGAGATTTAAAATAACGATTTCCAAGTTCTCGATAACCTAAATAAAAATGCACAAGAGTATCTTTCATACTTTCAATTGTATACACTTAAGACCATATCGGATACGATGTGACAAAGTACTTCATAACTTGTTGCAGATGATTAAATGTATGACTTAATATATAACGTTGAGTGCTTAAAAAAAAGGAATTTAACATTGAATACTTTTAGTTCATTCTGATTAGTTTCAAATGTTATAAGGATGATTTTCAAGCCCTTCACATTGCTATCTTTTGAAATCAAATGACTTCATCAAATTTTAAAATATCGATAATATCTTTATATAACATAATTATCAAATTAAATCAATAAAATATAAATAGATAAAAGTGTAAGATTGAAAAAGTAACCAAACTTTCACTATTCTATGTCCTAAAAAATAATAATAATAAACTACTATTCTTTTTAGTCGATCAATTTTTCATTAACCTCACAATGTCACCTGAGAGAAAAGCAGACACGTTGCTACTACATTAGTTGTAGATAATCAAAATTATCTTTAACAACGTACAGTGAATCAATATAAATAACCAAGTACTCTTCAAATGAAGCATGAAGCAAATGCTTTTTCAAAAAGCGCTTCCAACAACATTTAGAAAACGCACTTGGATATATACTTCAAATGCACAGATGGAAGCGCTTATTAGGAAATGAAGGCCTACTACAAACTCACTTTGGAAGAACGTCCATGCATGGTTTATTAAAACACGTTTATGACATACCGCACTGTAAATTGAAATTTTGAAAGTTTAAACTTAGGCCAGGAAAAAGTGGAGTGCAAAATGAAAAAGAGATCGAGAGGTTTAGAATTTCCTGGAGATAAAAGTTCTTTGGCCATTTGATCTGTAGCTTTCCAGCTAGCTAACTTGTCAATTCATTGAGAAGGATAAGTCGATCATTTCTAGATTAGGGCGTGGCATGCACAATTCCTGGCGAGGTAATGGAAGCAAAGTTTAGGACCCACGACATCCTTCATCGCATCCTACAGCAGAATATAGGGTAAAGAAAAGAACAAAGCTTTTGTTAACAAATAACTCATTATTCGATCCATCTCCATCAATCCAAAAACAGGAGTAAAACAAAATATAAGGATGAAAATCATCGACAAACTTACCAAAAGAAAAGGTGGAAGCAAATTATATGGCATGGGCTTTAGTAGCTTAGCTAGTGGTAAAGTTAATTAGTCTATTTAAGCATTTTGAGTGAGAAGAATTTTTTTTAAAATTTTTTTTTTAAGGAGAACGGAATCAGATTTCATTAATATAACAACCTCTTTCGGGCAAGCTAGAGAAATTCGAAATTCTTCATATTACAACTCAATACATAAATCATAATGCATATAATAGAGCCACCAAAATTAAACAAACCAAACTCAAAAAAAAATGTAAAAAAAAAAAAAACGTAAAAACTCCTACACCTATCCAACCCTAAATCAGAGTCACTAACTTGACAAGAATTGATGACTAAGACACTCTTGGTGTACATCGCTACTTATCAACCAGCAACCAGCTTCAACTAAGGGAGATCAAAGTTAAGTCCTTGAAAATAGGCAAAAAAAAAAAATCAGCGACCGCTCCCAGCAAATCAATCCAGGCCCAAGCCAAACAGAAGAAAAGATGCAAGTCAGCCAATAGGCCCAACGACCTATTAACCCACAACCCAAGGCTCAGCCCAAACCCTAGGGTTTCCAGCCGAGAAACCCAGAGCGCAGATCCGATTGAATATGCACCACCACCGCCAGTCCTCGCTAGATTCCATCACTGTCACCGTCACCGACCCAGGCCGTCACAGAAGCCATTTCTTATCGAAGCAGACCCACTGTCCTTCCCTCTCCCGCCGGATTGACGTGAAAACGACTTACCGGAAAGACAGCGACCGTTCACCGATCTGGTGGCCTGTCGCTGTCCTCCACCATCTTCGAGACTCGAGGGAAAACCCTGACCCCTGACTTGGAAATCAGAAGGCCAAAACCTTCCCCTCAAAATCACCACTGCCGACCCATAACTACAAGCCCAGATCGAAACCAATCAATCCACCGCTGCCGAACAAAATCTGGATCAAACCTAGAAAATTAACAAGGTAAGAGAATCCTCCAAAACAGAATCCTCTCGCCACAATCATGATCAACGAAGAGAACTCACCCCGCACCGCTTCACGATCACCTCGTTCCCTGAGGAAAAGCGTCGCAGCTAGTCGAATCTAAGGTCACTCCGAGAAGCTCGGAGAAGCCTTCGACTCTTAGAGTAAGTCCACCGGTTTCGTTTTGACCGGGCACCAGCAAGGATTGATGATGTGGAGACCGGGCAAAAGGAAAATTTTGCTTTAATTGGCCCAAGCTTGACCAGCCAAGGTTTGCCTTTTCATGACCGAGGCCAAGAAAAAAGGCAAGGCAGTGACTTTTTTCTTGCCCAAGCTTGGCCGGCTGCCAGCTCGGCCCAAAGGTATCGTGGCTGCCATCTCGACACAATATCTCCCATGGAGCTGCAAGAGAGGCCGAAACCTAGACCAGAAATGCCAGAAAAGTCGCCAGTGTCGAGGAATTGTGATGGAGCCGAAGTCACCCTTTCATGCCCCGAATTTTAGAATAAAAATTCAAAATCCGAAACATGAAAATTACCACAACTCAAAATAATCATCCTGAAAATTTCTTTTCTTAACAACCTCACCACACGCAATAAAATCAAAACTGAATTTTTAGTCCCGGTTCATTATTACAATTCAAATACAAAATGAACTGTAAAGCTCTAAATGAGCATACACACCTCACAACTAAATGAAATAACAATAACTGCTGTAACACCTAAGCAGCTCGGTCACCTCCCTGGTTATCCTGACCTACAGGAATATCCGCTACACCATTTGAATAGTGTACCGGGATTGCAACAACACAAAACCCGGTAAGCTTATGAAAGCTTGTATGAGTAAAGAGAAAGGACTATTGTTTAATTTAATCATAATTAATTCCACTCAATTCAACACTCAACAATTTCCACAACCACGAAGTACTAACAATCTCAATCAAACATCAATTCAATAAATCAAGACAAAGCCCAACTCACACCTTTCTTCATAAAACCTCAATATCGTATTTATAGAAATACGGTACTTGACAGACTAGAGCTCTAACTGAATCGTAGCCCGTCACCTGGCCTAGGTTATGGCATCCGACATATTTATCATTATCGTATTTCATCAATATGTATACTTATATACATATTTAGAACGTCCGATAATTTCACATACTCAACCAATTGTATCCCATCATCCACCCAGGATTAGAGCGTCCGATTACCCCACACCGGTCACTACGTCGACCCTAAACCCATAAATGAGCACAAGATATTATATCACATACTGAAATCAACTCAACCAAGATACACAATATTATTATGAAATTTCATAATTGAAATATAATCAATTCATCAATTCAACTCAATCATATCATCACTCATCAATATATATTTTCCACGTAAATATATATATATACGTACTCATCCACTCAGGAATGACCACTAATACCATCTATAGTTCACACAAGAAAATTGTGAAATTCATTTGTATAATTAAAATTCATTTAACTTACCTATGGACCGTAGTGATTCAAGTCCATGAAATTTTAAAACAAATATTTAATCCGCAAATATTTTTCACACAATTATCAAAAATAAATAAATTTAAAACGCTCGGTTCGTAATATGAACAACGTGAGTTTTACTCACCTCGCTACTTCCTTTGCGTCTTCAATACAAATATAAATAACGCCGAAATAGCCCAATCAAATACAATCCGTCAATCACCTAATCAAATGTGATTCGAATTTAGCCAATAATTCCAAAACATAATTGAACTACCATTTAACAGTCGGATTCTAATTTATAATAAAATCCGACGAGCGGATTCTCACGAATCGCTCCCCTAATTACCGTTTTGCACATATACGAAGATCCAACGGTCAGATCTTCACCCATGATCACACAAAGCCACTGGGACAGTCATATGATCATCATATCAAAATTACAAGTTCATCGGATGGTCCTAATTTTACAGATCATAAATCTAACGATCGAAATCGATCGAAATCACAAAATTCATAACTAATTCATACGATATCTGAAAAATGCATATAATACGGACATAGAATCATAAAATGAACAGAAACATAGAATCATAAAATGGACAGAATCTAAATTTTAGACCTCCGGAGGTGGCCGGAAAGGGCCACCGGAGTTAGGGACAGAGCCGCCGCCGACCACCACCAATGGTGTCGGGGTTGAGCTTCTTCCCTTCATTTCATCATTCTGAGCAACTTTCATAACTAGCACAAGACCAAAAAACGACGGGAATGGATCGAAAATTACCAAATACAGTCGGCGGCCGGAATTTTTCTAGAATCTGGCGAGCTTGAAAACCGAGGTGAAAACTGCAACAACTCGCTTCTATCTCTTCTGGAAACTTGTTCAGAACTTCATTGTGAACTCACCAAGCCAAGAATCACAAGAAACGATCGTGTATAACTCGAGATATTTGGATCGATAGGTGGTTTTTCAATCTAAACAGGGTCGAGCTTCGACGAACATGAAAACGATCGGTCCATCTCCGGTCCTTCATGGTGCTTGTAGAGGAAGTTGAGACGAGTCCAATGAGCCAAGAATCAAGTGAAATGGTGACCTATAGCTCGAGATATCGAGATCGAACCGAAAACGAGCCTATTCGGTTCGGGCTTCGCCGCCGCCGCTACCGGCCGTGTCGCAGTGCAAGGTTGCCTTTGGCAGCTGTGCAAGGTTGAGACGAAGCTCCTGGAGGTGATTGCAGCTTGAGAGGTGGCCGGAGGAGAGAGTGAGAGCACGGTTTCTCCGTGCTCTGTTTTTTGCTTTCGGCCGAGAGAGAAAACGCGAGAGAGAGAGAGAGAGAGAGAGAGAGAGAGAGAGAGAGAGAGAGAGAGAGAGAGAGAGAGAGAGAGAGAGAGAGAGAGAATGCACAGTTCCTTTCCAAAAAAAGGAAGGGAGGCCGGTGGAAAAAAAAAATAGGGTTTCCAAAAAAAATCTAGGGTTTTTCTATATATACATGTTTCCGAATTTCTTCTAAATTCAATAACTAATTCAGAAAAAATTGGATCTTTGTGTTCCGCACGTGTACGAACTCGTATCGATGAACTCTATAACTTTCATGAATGAAGTTTCTCCAAATTTTGCACGTAGAAAAAGTCGATTTCTCAAACCGAGCATTTCGAGCTTTTCGTTAAAATAATCGTTTCGAACCTTCGATAATTCAAAAGGTGAAATATTATCGTAAAACGTTCGTGAAATTGCACAATAATCGTTCAATACAATTACTCGATTTTAAAATGAAAATTGCGGGTATTACACACCCATAAGTGAAAATCATCAGAACCCAATCGAATTCGAAAACAAATCACATAGGCATGTACAACATGATGAGAAGATGAAGTTTCATACCACATATAAGCAAATTGGTGGCCAGAATCTACATAAACTCGCCGGAAAAGTTCCAACTTTCTCACCATCGATTCTCCTCACTCGTCCCGTACATGGACGATCAAAGACCCCAGGCGTAACGATGACGATGAGCCGAAGAAGATGGTGCTCGTGCGCCGGCCGTAGGAGGCCTGACGGTGGAGTGCCGGTCGGGTTAGGGAATCGGATCGCTGACTCTCAGTTTCGAGTTGGGAGACCTCAAAGCCTCTGTACGTGATCTTGATCCTTGATCTGATCAAGGGCATTTATAACCCTGAGTTCACTCTATTTCAATGGCTAGGATGATGGTAAAATGGAAGGCCACGATCACACCGCATAAATTTTCTTTTTATTTAAATGCATTTTCATAATTTCCAAATTTCAAAAATTCATTTTAAACACTTCGGGAAAAAATTCCCTAAAAATTCTCACGAACTCGTCGTATCGTCTACTTTATTATCAAACTCTTTGATTATATTGAGGATTTCACTTTATGAAAATTTCCTCGAGTATCCTGAAAATTTCTGAAAATTCTCAATGAATAGTAAAAATGAACAGTCTTGACTGGTCAAGAAAAAAAACGGGTGGAAATCCATGTCCAATAGCAATGAACGTCATTCATTATGTGACGAGAAATATTATTAAACCAACTAGATCTCGGTTACTGTAGCAAACTTTTCTGATCGTGTAATGTGAGTGCTATACATGGAATACGTTTCGTTATTCTTACATTTCAATTCGTTACTTAAATTTTGGTTTATTGAGCCTTTGAAAATAAGTGAGTTCTGTCACTATGATAGATCATGGCAAAATCTGCTAGCGTCTTTTTTTTTTTTTTTTGGAGCAATTGTATAGAGAACGTTTAAATGGAAAATTATACATGGGATTGCTTTAATTATGCAGTCCCTAAAGTCCCTAACTCATATTAGGAAAGAGCAACACCTCTACATACCTATAATCATCAGCTCATCAAGGTAAACAACATATGCATTATTAATGTTGGATCGATGCTAGCTCGCTCAGAATATTAGATTTGTCTGTCAAATAATTCATTTCATCTCTCTTATAATGTAAGATAATTGCAAAACTGTCCTCATACATGATGTTCATGCATGATAATGTAAGATAATTGCAAAACTGTCCTCATACATGATGTTCATGCATGATTGGAAAATCACAGAGTGAAAAGGCAACAAGATTTTCTTTAGAAACATCTTGATAATATGTTCTTAATACACTAAATACAATAACATCAAATTGTGAGTCAAACAACACAGTACGTACGTACTTCCAAATTGAATGACAGGATTTGATGGTAGCCAGATCGAAAACATCACTGTATAACAATTACCCTAACATTTTCATCTTGTTCTTGTTCCTCTCGCGTGCTACGATCACCATGATCATGAACATGGTTCTTTGGAACAGTGACAACCAGTTCTTGACCAGCGTACGTCGCATTAGCCAACTCCGGTCTCGTCGAGGGCGGAAGCCGAAACCTCCACTTATCGAAATGACCCCCGACGTCGTTCACCACCGGCGAATAGTCACCACCGTTCATCTTTTGTATCACAATCTTGGTCACCCCCGGATAGATCTCTATCGCGTTGGCCCTGACAACCTCCCCGTGGTTTACTTGATGACCGGCTGGCACAGGCACGGAGAACCGGAAAGAATCGGAGGTTTCTTGGACGGAAACGTCGGCGCTGGACTGGAAAGGAAGCTCGAGAACCTTGGCGAACACGTGAGGGAGTCTCCGGAGCTTCTTCGGCATCGAAGATGATACGACGTTGTACGAGGTGCTCCGCTTGCTTAGGGAGGGATGGACCTTCTTCATGGTAATGATTCCTCAGAAAGATTGTATTAGGTCAAGTGCGAGGAACTTATTCTGAAAACGAAAACAGAGAGAGGAATTTACCTTTTGTTTTGCTTTTGGAGCCTTGGATCGAGGTGAGAAGAAGAAGAAGAAGATGGAAGAAGAAGAAGGGAATAAAGCTACACATTTTCACAGAGAATTTGTTCGTTATGCCACTATCCAAGTTTGGAAAAAAAAAAAAAAAAAAGTCTCCTTAGATATTGGGCCAGTATCAAGCCCAATGTTCGAATCCACAGTTAACTTTTGTATAGCCCAATGTTTGAGTTTGCTCCTTTAGGGGAAGAGTAGCTTCAAGCTAGTTCGGCTAAGCGGCTTCACTATTTTTTTTTTTTTCCTAATAAAAAAACTTTTAGCCCACCCTACCCTTACATATGTCTGTAAAAGTCGAACTCATAACTTTATAATATTGGAATTCTAATTTACCAACAGGTCACAACTTACCAACAAGCGGCTTCACTATCTAAATTACCCTTTGTTCAATAAAAATATTTTATATAAATAAACAAATATAGGTGGTGAATTAAAGATCTTTCATTAGTCATTAATATTATGACAGTAAACCAATGGGACAGGTATAATTTTTCAGTTAATTTTTTCCTCATAGTTATTTATCAGTGCGTCTACACGAGACCAATGCCAGTTACGTTTAAAAGATGAAAACTGTTTCATGTCAATGCAATTGAAGCTCTCAAAACAAACTGAATGAAGCTCTCAAAATTAACTGATTGAGTTTCTTTCTACAACCCAAAAAGACTTCAAGATATGAAAGTGTAATTCTAAAAGGATATAATAATTTTTCTTTTCAAAATTTAACCAATTTTAGCCTTCATAGGCACTCAAGTGCATGAATTTTTCTTATCGGACACTCATTTTTAAAAAGAGAAAGATAATTGATTTCAAATAACTCAACGATATCGACTGTTGGTCATATAATTTTCATACAATGAAAATTGGGCTAAATACTGGTTACTGCCCTGTGATTTGGGTCCAAAATCAATTCAGTCCATGAACTTTTAATTTCATCAAAAACACCCATGCACTTTCAATTTTGATCTAATAGGTCCAAAATGTTAATATTCTATTATGGGTTCAAGTTATAGTTGGATTATTTGTTGAAAAACTATTTATTTTTAATAGTATGACTCACTCTTAAATTAACTATGCAGGTCACCGCAACACCACATCATAAAACATAAGTCATATATGAGCCACGTTAACAAGTTAAATAACTCAATTATCGGAAAACTAACAAATTGGACCTATTAGATCAAAATTGAAAGTGCAAGGGTGTTTTTGATGAAATTAGAAGTCCAGTGACTGAATTGATTTTGGACCCAAACTACAGGATAGTAATCTGTATTTAGCCCATGAAAATTATATACTTCGAAAATCTACTTAATTAAATTCATAGTTATTATCATTGATAATACATGAAGCTATCATCATTCATTAAATATTTCGTACCTAACTTACATTTGATCAAGTCCAACACCTATTCGATCTTGTTTCAAATGTTACCTATAGCAAATTACATTAACCTAATTATTTAGAAAGGCCAATAGAGAAGAGATTAAGAAGCTCCAAGAAAAAAGAAGAGAGACCTAGGTTTTGGAAAGAGCGAGGGAGAGTTTGCTGCTCGTCCAGCGGCGCCTCCCCGTCGACAGTGGCTTCCAGCCTCAACAATGAGTGGCAAGCGTTGCCGGAAGGGAGATAGGGGTCTCGGGACTCTTGGTATTGTCTTTTTTTCGTTGGTTTGGGCTGTGCACATTTCTTCTCTCCTCTCAGGTAGCGGCGCATACAAGGATGGATGACTGTAAATCGGCGGTGGTGCAAGCTGGGAGGAAGGGGCCAGAGGCCAGATCATAGGGGCGACATGCCATAGATCGTATGGCGCTAGTCTTTGTTCGGAGGTGGGTCATTCAACGATGTTTGCAGAGGTGGGTTCAGCCTCCCAAGCATATGGATACAAATGGGTAGAGCCTTTTCGCTCTGAGGTGGAAGGGCACGGTGATTCCATTTCTGTTTCTCGGTGGTTTGGATCGGAAGGGATATGATATCAGGTCTAGATCCGGCCTACAACAATCAGGTGAATCAGTGTGGCTTGCAGTATTGGTTGGGTATCTCCGAGGAGGCAAGCTCGAAAGGAAGGATTTGCGGCGGTGGTCTGCCGGTGGGGAAATTGGGGAGAGGGAAGATGACTGTAATAGCCATGTTCTACTCTTGTTTGGAGTTTTGTTTTTGGTTAGGTTTTTCTTGTCATTAGTATGTCCATACTCTTTTAAGCTAGGGTTGGGTCAAATTGAGGTGCCATGGATTTGGTGTAATTCTCTTCACAAGCTGATTTAGTTTCGATTTTATCTTATGGTCAATGTACTGACGAACAATCCTTGCATGTGGTCTGGTATCATCGGGACACGATATGGAAGAGGACGTTGGTTTTATGGCTGTTGTCTATGAGGTGGCATCGAGATTCTCAGGATTCTCTGTAGCCCGAGAGGTTGGGTGATATAGGTGGTTAGAGGTTGGACCCTTTCGGCTCAAGGAAATCATTTATAATGACAAACCCATAACTGGTTTAGGTTTTAGAGAGGAGTGTTGGGAGTTATTATCCAACACCAGACATTCCTTTTTTTATGTAATTTTGGTTATTATCAATAAAGGTTTCTTATTCTAAAAAAAAAATTACATTAACCTAAAATGACACCATGCCTCTTTCAAAACAAAAAAAATGATACCATGCCACATAAAATATATGAGCTCTCGTTTACGTGCGTAACCATTTAAACATGACCTATAAAAGAGAATTCACTAATCGACACTGATTATTAAAAATTTTCTGCCGGCTATTGCCTGTGAAACTTGACCTAATAACCCGTAGACTTGGTCAATGCACTGTTTTATAGTCAAATATGACTGGAGTGGTCAAAAATGGGGAACCTTGATAGGAAATGGGGTAGAGGCGAAAAGAAAAGAAATGGAAACAAAGAACTATACATAAACACTGCCGATTCCAATCATATGCGACCAATAATTCCGAAATGCATGTTACAAAGAATGATCATACTCATATTTAAACAGACATAATGATCATACTCATATTTAAACAGACATATAAGGCCTCCTAGCATTGTGGATGGCAACCCCACTTTTATTGAATCGTTGGCAAGTCTCTTGTTTTATATATTTCTTGTCAATGCCAAAAGTGGTCGATCATAGAGGGATTCATAAGAACATGTCTTGTTTGCTAACAACTCTACAAAACAGCGAATATGCAATAATTTGTTTTTGTTTTTCACATTATATAATGAGCCATTGAATGAATATGCATACAATTTAGAGAATAGACCAAAAATATAAATATTATTTCCATTCGTAAGTTGGCCAAAATACAGAATATATATACGAATTGACTTAATTAATCATTTTTTTGTTCAACCCCGTCCTTATCATAGAGTCGATGAAATAAATAACAAAATAAAGTTTTGTTCAATAATAAAATCTCATTGAATTGTCTGGTTCACCCTTCATCATCTGAGACCATATCACCCCCTGCATTTGACAAAATAGGATGGATTGAGATAATATTTTGTCAAAACTTTTATTTATTTATTTTCCTATTACTTGGAAGGCACCAAACAACCTTTTAATGGCTACTCCCCCTTGTTTTCACAAAAGAAAAAACAAAAACACTGGACGATCCCCGTACCTCTCGCATGCTAAGCGAGCGCTCTACTATCTGAGCTACTTCCCCGTTCTGTTCATTTTATCAATATCTCATGAAATCTCGTTTAGAAAAATAGTGTTAATTACTTTATGGTCTGTTAGGCACCGCCTTTGGGCGTGCAAAACTTAAGCAAAAGGAACGACAACGTTTTTGGTGCTTTTATGAGTTTATCTACTTTTCAAAGGCAGCAAGCAAAGGTAAAGATTCCCTTATTAGCTGGGGGCGGGGGAACAATATTCATTTTAAAAAATATAAAGTTGCCTCTGTAACCGACCCCGAAAATACGGACACCTGTAGGTCTCTCTTTCTGACCCACTACCCGACAAAAGTCTCCCCAACGAGTCTATTCCCGCGGGCCACCCATCTTTATTCTTCAATGCTTTTATGTCACGATGTTTTTCACATCCTTTGCATGACTTGGTGGGTCCGGTTTGTGGATTGTAGTGACGAAAGTGCCCCAATATGACCTCAGTAAATGTATGGTCAAATTTGGGCATCTGAAACAATCGCAAATTACACTTTCATCCCTGAGTTCAATTATTTTAACAATCTCAAATATGATAATTTTAGATAAATCATTAGCTTTTCTCAACATGGAGAAAACTAAACAAATAAATCATTTAAATTATTTTGTCCCAATCTCAAATATAAGAATGTTAGATAAACGTGTGCTTTTATAAAAAAAAAAGAGAATATATATATATTTTTAATTTGAAGTTATGAACGCTTGAGTTGCAAAATATTGAGTATTATTAGTACTCTATTGTCTTTGAGAATACGACCAATTGCTGTCACATACAATTCATTGATAGTCTTTAATAAGGAAAGTCAAGTATACTGTGATTAACGACATAAGATAAATCACTAGTCTCTTAAATTTGCACCGACATACATGTAAAATTCACAAAATGTGAAGTTACATAACTAATCAATAAATTATTGTCACTTTCTTTCCTTAAGTTGAAATACTACCAATTTAATAACTTCGAATTGTCGCTCAAGTGAGGATAGAATACTTACCAATTATGGATCATCGCTAATAATAAACTCTTGACTCCCAAATTTTGACAATTTTTGATCAATTATTAACCATTTTAAAGTTTAAAGTGACATGCATGTGTAACTAAAATAAGCAATCAATCCGCTATTTTATTTTCTATAACTAAGCTGAATTTAATAATTGATAATACCTTTTTAGCCTCTTAGAGTTTGAAATGTGGCACCTATAAGTAGAAATAACCGCCTAATGGTTCATACGTGAGGCTAAATACCAACCAATTCATCCACCAGTTGTCTTGATATATAATATATAGAACAACGCCCTTTATACTTAACTATTTTGATAAAATGATTATCCATTTTATACTATTGGTTGCATTTGAGGTCAATGTATCAATTAATTTGTTATCTCTATCAATAGTTTAATGACCCCAAAATCAATTAATAAAGATAAATCGTTGTTTCCTTGAAGTCTGAAGTGATTTTAATGACAAAGTGACTCACCCAACATTGTAAATATTATGAGTTCGATTCTCATTGACATATATAAAGGTGTGTGGACTAAAGTTTTATTTATTTTTTTTATTTTTTTAAAACAAGGACAAAGTGACTCACCCAAATCATGTTTGACCTCTTAATTAAAAAAAGATCATTTCAGTAATGTGAAGCAGTGGTGGACCTAAGATTTTATTTATATGGAGCATATTGTCATGTTCTCTTTATTTTAAGTTATTGTGAGAGCATATATGTTAATATTTATGCTTAAATTTTGTATGCTAGCTAGTAAATCATCAATTAACTCCATTACAGACAAAAACTCAGTGGGCGCATGAGCCCTCACTTGTCTCCAACTAGGTCCGCCAGTGATGTGAAATATGTCATGAAAATAGTAATTTTGATTATAGAAATCATGAATGCATCACTTCAAATTCAGTTAGCTTAGTCAAATTAATTAGGTATTTGAAAAAAACGATCGTAGAGATGGGATATGGTAACCATAATAATGGAGTGAGTAATGGAAAATTTGTTCAACTTCTAGCGTCACTTTAATATTAACAATTACGTCAACAAAGACCATATTTATACACATATAATTAAAAATTCGAATCATCAAGTGTCGAATTACTTCTATAGAATCAATGGTTCAAATAAAAAGCGATAAAATCATACAAGATTTATTAACATATAAATGCGTACAGATCAAACAAAAAACACAATCACATGAAAAATATTTAAAATCCCCATACGTTACACATTTGAGCAAAAATTTTGCTCAAAGTGATCTTACCAATGTACAAAACCACAAACCAAGTTAATGTACAAACTAATTAACTTTCTAAAAGTTAATTGCAAGGGGTAAAACAGACACTCCAGTCTCACCCTCATCCCTCTGCAGTCCACACCATTCCCCAGAAGGGGAATATTAAAATGGCATTTTAGTAAATCCATACAAAACGAGGCCCAGTTTCCCTAACCAATCGCAGTAGGGCAGTACACCTGTAAATACGAGAGTGAGAAATCATTTCAGAATTGTTCACACCTCTCTCTCTCTCGCGTCCTGGGCTCAATTCCCAATTCCCATTTTCACTTCTGATATCCCCAAAACTACCAGAGCTCTAGAACAAGGACACCAAATCTCACTCCCTGTGATCAAAGTCATCAAACCCACCTCCGTCTCCGTCACCGGAGGTCCTTGTCGTCGTCTCGCTCTTGTTGTTGGTAAGTTCATCTCTCACAAAATTTCCATTTCCATGGCTTCTGAAATCGTTTTCAGGCCGAAACTAATATATGGGTTTCAACCTGTTTCGGATTTTACAGTGAGATTCAGAGGGTTTCGCCGGTCTGAATCCGATTCGGGCTGGATCATCAGCCTCGCTAACAGATCGCTCTCTTCTATTAGAGCTCTTTCGATTTGGATCCGGAAGTTGAAGTGAGTTGACCCTAAAGCTGTGGCCTGGGGTGAGAAATAGCTGCAGATCTAGTGGGTTGGTTTCGGAATCGGACTGACATAAGCGAGTTGAGCTCGTTGAATCGGTCGTTTTTGTTGTTATGGAGACCCTTCTTGTTGTGGAGCATAAGAACCAGTACTACACCCGGGTCAAGCCACATGGGCCGGGCCGTGTCGGACCCTCGCCGTCCAAGAGCTTCCGAGGGATCAATTGCCGGACTTTCCAATCCGGCTCAGGTATACTACCAACCCCTCCTCCATTGAAGTCGAGTTCTACTACTACTCCTGTTTCGAAAAAACCATGCCCCCCTTCTGCTTATTCACCCAAGACACCTACACCTAGTGCAGATTCACAGTTTGATGCTAAGCCTAAATTTTACTCTGACAGTAAAGCTGTTAGTAGAAACAATGTGAGAACCAACCCAATTCCTATCAATGCCCGAAACCAGAAGAAAGAGAAGCCTTTTAATGAGGGTTTTTCGTTTTCGGAACTCTGGGCTGGTCCTGCTTACTCAAACTCTCCCCCACCTAGCTCATTGCCGATTCCCAAATTTTCAGTTCGGCCAAAGAGGACCGTGTCGCTTGAATTGCCTAGCTCAGTTTCTGCTATTGAAATGCACCCAATTGCCAAGTCCGCACCCCCGTCCCCGACCAGAGAGCATAGCTCTTCCAAAAGAGATCTCTTTCACAATGCTGACTCAGCCACTAGGACTCTGCGTCGCATCCTCAACCTGGATGTTGAAGAAGAATGAAGGGCAGGGAGCACTAGGCTCCTGTAAATAGTTGTTGTATATATAGTGAATAAAGTGGTTGGTAGTGTTAGCTCTTTGTTATGTTTCTACAAGTAGCAGGCGTGGTGTTCTGTTGGTTAGTGGAGGTGTTTTGAAGTGGACTTGCTGTACTTGGTTTGGGAGATGAATGCTAGTTTCGAAAGATTGGCACTGTCTCTGTTAGTGGTTATGGTGTTAGCTCCTTGTTATGGTTCTCACAAGCGGCAATCATGGTTGTGGCACATCAATGATCTCAGGGGTTTGAACTATGAGTACTGGTGTTTGAAGTGGACTTGGTGTATTTCGGTTGGAAGATGGAAAGATGGGCGTGATATTAGTAGTTTGGGATACATGATATGGATGGGATTCGACCAAGATTGTATGGAAGCAGAAGGGAAATGGTTGTAAGGTTGTGCTTTGGAACTGAATGGTTGCCTGCACTTTGGCATGGGATGGAACAACTAACTAGTCTATGGAAGCTGAGGAAAACCACATTCTACTTCAATTTGATGTTGTGACATTAACTTGTCAATGTAATCTCCTCGTGCAGATTTGCTAACTTCATTTTAACCCCTTTTGGAACTAGATTTAGGCCTTTAGTTTTGGTTGCTATGTATATTGTAGAATGTCTAGTGGTCTATGGATACAGATTTCTGTAGGTTTCTTTTCTATTCTTGGTTTTCATCTTCCTTACTTTTCAGTTTCCAATTTAGTGTCCTTATAAATAGTCTAACATTGGTCAGTGTCTTTGTTCCTTAGTTCAGCGTTCCTCAGTTTCTTCCTTAGGTATTCATCCTCTTTCATCAATCTCTTTGCTTGGTCTGTCTTGCCTGAATTGGCTGCTTTCCAATCAACAACTCTCACCTTCTTACTGATGTAACTTTCATGTTCTTTTAGTTAGTCTGACTCCTTTACTACACTCTGATAAAGGGTGTTTCCCCTTTGCCCATCTTTTCTGTTTTTTGAAAGAAAAGAGGGAAGGGGGTAGTGATTGTTGTTTTTCCCTACTTCAGCTTCGATGCTTCTGTTTGTAGAGGTCAATCAGTTATTCTTGGTCATGTAAGATTTCCTCAGTTGAAATCTTCTGTTCTTGCAAGTGAATGGCGCCTTATTCTTGTATTCATATTGTTTCAATCCTCGGAGATCGTGGATTTCGCCAAGCCAACAACAAGGTAATACATATTTTTCTTTTTTGTGTTTTCACTAATGCTTTTCATTGCAAATACTTTGTATTTTTCTATTGTTTGGTTCAGTACTGACTTATTTTTCTCATAATTATGTGGAACAGGTGCTAGTCGGAAAATCAGAATGGCTGATTTGCTAGCAGTGAGATTCTCCAGTGAATCTAGTTCGTTATATGTAGTAGTCTCTTGAAGGAGTCAAATGCAGTTCTAGAGTATGTCATAATGATCATCATGATGTCTCTGTCTGATGTTTTGTGCTGTGTACTAAAGAGTCCATCAATGGAGCAATATGTAATGTGTAGCCAAAAGTTCTGATCACATTTTCATTTTATGCTGTGTCCTTGAACTTGATGTTATCGTGCTTGGTTGTTTATTTATCAACAGTGTTTCTATTCGCTATTTAATCTACTACTGCTGTCTTTTAAATTCTAATGGTAACTCGTTTCATTGATGTTGATGTATGGCCAGGGTTTGTGTTTGTGATCAATGTCAATGGAACATGGTTAATCTGCTGATTCGTTTAGAAACAAAATATGGTAGCTGATTTGGTTACCGTTTGTGATCAATGTAAATGTCACATCGTTTATCTGCATAGCTGAATGGTTTTAAAACAAAATGTGGTAGCTGATAGTTTCAAAGTTTCGAGTTCTACCTGTGCTGTCGGGCAACTGCATATGCATGTTCTCTTTATACTGGTGCAAGAATCTTATTAATTCGAGTTATAAAACTTTCTCTAGTCGGTCCCTGCAATAGTTTCAAGGTTTCGAGTTCTACCTGTGATGTCGGGCAACTGCATATGCATGTTCTCTTTATACTGGTGCAAGAATCTTATTATTTCGAGTTATAAAACTTTCTCTAGTCGGTCCCTGCAGTGAGGAAACTCATTTCTAAACCATGTGTCTTATACGTTAGCCAGGCGGACTTTATCAATTACATTCTGGCATCCTCCTCATAATGTAAAGCATCTTAAAAGAGATGCGGCTTGGTGTGAAGCAACTCTCCAAGCTGGAGTTTCTGCAATTGCTCGCGATAGTTTTGGTAATGTTGCTGGTTCAGTCGAGTTTATGTTGGCTTCTTCTGCTGTGACTGCTGAAGCTCTTGCTCTTCGAGATGGATTGGTCCTTGCCCTTTCAGTTCCTAATGAAATTATTATATCTTCAGATTCTCAAGCTTTAATCTCCTCTATTCAATCCAATTCTCCTCCACCAGATTGGAAAGCTTCTACGGTCATCTCACAAGTCCGGTATTTTTCATCTTTAACCCGGCGTGTTAGCTGGAACTGGTCCGGCAGAAGGGCAAATAGAGTAGCTGATCATATGGATGCTATGGCCTACAGACGTTTGTGCCCCCCAAACTGGGTCACTCACCCTTCTTCTTCCCTTTCAGAAATTTAGCAAATTACTACTACCTACACTTTTAACTCATAAATTACCATCAACAGACCTGTTTTTTTAAATTCCCATGAGCTAGTGTGTAAGGCCCATGCGGTTAGATTCCTTCACCTTTTGAATTATTTCTATTGACAAATAAGTTACAAATGTGCCCCCTTTTGAGTTTGATAATGTAAATTAACACTGCTGGATGTCAGTAGCATTATGAAGAAATAATATTTCTATATTACATCTTTGTTTTTCTTAGAAACAACACATTTATTTAATAATTCCAAAACTATTTATACATATTACAATATGAAACTTGAACACTATATCGTTTATCTTTGGCTTTGCTACTTTCACATCCAAGTTACTTTGAATTTCACCTCTTCTCATGGTGAAGAAATTTCTCCAGCAGGATTTCCTGGATTACTGACCCCCAGTTGTATACTAGCCCCAGTAGTATATTGACCCTCAATAGTGTACTGATCCCTAGTAGTATACTGACCCCCAGTAGATACTAGCCTGGCCTTCTTGCGTTTGCTCATTTCAGCATTGCTTTCATTAGCTCCATCCTACAAGTCAACTGACAACACATAACAAAGGGATAACAAAGTGTGCCAAAAAATGTTACAACTCTACCCTTTATCTTCAAAACTCATAGCATTCAAACACATAAGAACTGTCACTAAACTTGGAGTCTAATCTCTATAGTTTCTTCTATTTCTTTTTGAGATAAAAATTGAAAAAGCAAAAACAAAAGGAAGTAGAGGATACAAGTAGCAAATTTTGCAACTAATCCATGAACATGCAAGAACACAGAACCAAAAAAAGCAACAATTTTTTTTGTCAAACTAACATAAACACAAAACTAAAGCATCATCAACACCACCAATCCCCTAAGAAACTAACATAAACACAAAGCTTACTGACCCTCAATATAAAATTGATAATAAGACTATAGCTACTGACCTGCAAACGAAATGTTGCTGAGTCCTGCAGAAATAACAAACAAATTAAGATCAGTACACCTCCACCAAATTGCAAAACAAATAAACAACACACCTCCACCCAAACCCTGTGACATCATACACAAATGCAAAGAAAGCAACAAAAAATGCTTTTCTTCTCATGTATAATAACCCAAACCAATACTAGAATCCTAAAAGGTACTCTAGACTTGAAAATGGCAATTGAGGGAGATTAAATGTCTAGAATTTACAAGAGAGAGAAAATCCCTAAAGACTCCTACACTCTATCTAATTGAGATACTAAAAACATGTGCATGACCCACCACAAAAACTTGGCGTTTTTCACTAAGTAAACAAGGTGACTACACAAATCAACAAGCTTTTCTTCTCCTCTGCTCAGTTCTAGCTCCCAAAAACAAAAGATGCAAAAAAAATTAGTCAAAAACCATTTTTCTATCTCTCTCACTATACAACAGGCAAATCCTAACCAAGCCCCCAAACCATGACTCCCCAACGCAACAAACTCCACAAATTACAAAAGAAAACAACTCTAGGGCACACAAATGCCAAAACCTAAAGCTCAGATCCAACCAAGACAAACCAAATTCTCTCCTAATCAAAAATATACATCTTCTTCAAAGTCATTGTACGTCGTTCTCGACCTGTGCGGCCTCGTCATCGGAGCCACAAGAGTTGTCCTCAGCGGCGTCTTCGTTGTTGGAGTTGGCAGAGCGAGCGACGGTATCTAGCTCTTCCTCGTCCTCTTAGTGGTTGATCGGCTCCTCCTCGGAATTGGATAAGGCTTCGTCGGAAGAGACTTCGGGCTTCATTTTGGTGGTCAGTGTACTACTGACCCTAAGTAGTTCCTCTTCGCCTCTAGCTTTGTCGCCTAGCTTCGCCACCTGCTTCGCCGCCTGGATTTGCAGGAGGATTTTGATTGTAGGACGGTTTCAATTTTGGATCTGATTGATTTTGGGAGAAATGGCTTGTTGGAGATTGAATGACATGTTTCGTAATTTTCTTAATATTGGAGTGTTTTTCTTTATGATGGGTTAACGTGCCGTTGCAGTTGTTGGCCGCACGGACCATTGATTTTGTAGTCTGCTATTGGTAAATAATAGTGTCATTTTGTAGTTATTGGTCAAAAGCTCTTAGAAATTTTGCTTCAAGATAAATTGCCCTGCCCTCCCTGTTCTGAGGGCTTTTAGTATGGGCTGCTTGGTGGTTTTGCTCCTTTGTTGTTTTTGTTATGAAAGTTCTCTTGCCAAAAAAAAAAAAATAAATAAATAAATAAACATGGTGTTCTTTAAAGGGACTGCTTATACCATCATCCTGCACAGACAACTAACCGAATTCTCTTTCTTTTGTCTTATGATTGGTTATTTGTAGTTGCGCCATCAAATCAACCAGTACAATTCCATCAAGTCAGATTCCCTTTCTCTTTCTTTTCAATTATTGCTGCTCTGTTATTGAGGTTCATAGTGCTAGACTGCTAGTGAATAGGAGAAACTGAGTTATGTACACTTGTACAGGGAATGTGATTTTTTCATTTTCTTTTACTGGTATCTGAGTCGAGTTTAGGAATATCTGCATAATCAAAAGGAAACATTGACAGGCAAAATGTTTTTTTAAAATGCCAAAGCCAATGATCCTTTTTGTTCGATCCCTTTAAGCAGCCTTTAGCCAGTCTCTCTTTCGCACAGTTGATATCATCATTAGCTTTTATTTATTTCTGCGTCACTGCAGCTTTTATAATTAGGGCAGTGTCATCTGCCCTTCTGCAAACTCATTTTGCAGAATTATAGTATACAGATTTTTTTAATAGAATATTTAACTCGAAGTGCCAAATGATTATCTATGAATGCGAATAACAGGTACCTGGATAAAACCACTTCCTGCAATACTTGCCAAAAAAAAAAAACTAGCTAACTTCGAAGTAACTCGGTTCAATATGACTGGAAACTGAAACATGGGTAACTTCTGCGCCTGCAGTGCTACTTTTTTCTTTATACTTTATAATGTCAACAAGGAGAAGAAAATTAGGAACAAAAGAGTTGCGAACTGTATTTTGGTTAGCCAATGTAGTGTACAGTGTGAAATTTCATATGCTTTCTGCTAGCATTGTGCAACTGTGTTTTCCGAGATTAATCAAATACCGTTAAAGTTAACTTTTGATTAGTATAATGATGCTCTAAAAGGGGGTATCCCTGGAAAAACATATATAAAATCTCACTTAAGATTTTGACTGATATTTTGGGACTATCTATGCATTTACTATAAAGTTCCCCAACTACTACTATTTAATTATGCAGGGTTATCTAGAACAGATGTGGAAGAGGAATTGAAGGTTTGGATCGATTCCCTTGAATAATTTATCCTTCTTCTCTTTTCCTTATCAAGGCTGTCATCATGTAATAATTCTTCAGATATGTATGAGCAGTCATCTGCATGAATGACAATAATGATCGGTCCCCATTTCCACAGTATATGATTTACATGAACAAAAAACAACAGGGTTTCGAGTCATTCATACATCATCATCTACTCGGAGCCAAAAATTTGTGAGAATTGGGAATATAATAGCCTATACATAGAGAGGCCTTAATCAAATAAGTCATCAATTAAATAAAAACTCAAACTCTACAATATACTAAAATATCTCGTCCTCTCTTTATCTTTATCTGCAGGGGAGAGGGTGATTAAAAAGCCAAAGACAGGTAAAAATTCAGATCTAACAGGGTAAAAATTCAAGAACAAGTCCTTTCATAGCAGGCATCAAAATTCTGGGTTTCCAGCTTTCTCGTCTAGGAGCATTTCTTGGTAGCGGCACTCGCGGCTGCAAAAGGCCTTGTCACCTCTGCATGTCACATATAACAATTTGATTAGTCCTCGTGCCCGAAGATTCTACCATACTGATTGGTACGGCATAAGTTCAGCTTCAGCCTTTGTGTGCCGTACCCAATGTAGAAATACTCATGTTCATGTAAAAGAAATTAATGTTTCGTTTCCATAATATACAATGGTCTAATTATTTTCAAAACAATAATGAGAGATATCAAATTCCGTGATCGAAACAAACCTGTAGATGTAAATGTCAATCTTCTGCTCAAGATTCTTCTTGCATGTGTGACAGAAGCTAAGGAAATTCTCCGGAGCAGATTTGGGGAGGTGACCTGAATCCGAGAAGGTGTAGTAGCTTTCGACAATACAGTTGTCGAATATATGAGTTGTTCTTGGATTAGGTCCACGAGATATCACACATGTATAGTCCTCAGAAAGCTCCATTTCCCTCACTGAGACAGACCTTGAAAAGGCCTGAGGAGAATTCGAATTCGAATTAGAATTTTCTGTTTGGATGCCGGAATTAGAAGATCCTTTTGCCGGATAGGGAGGTATTTGAACTCTAAGCTTAGTTCCAAACAGGACCTTATTCCCATTACTTTGCTTACAAGCACTACTACTATTCACTTCAGATTTTTCATCAATGAGTGTGTCAACAAGAGCAAGGCCAATGCCTTTGGCCTCTGAGTTGTCCCAAGAGCGTTTGTTCCCTGACAAAGCCTTTGGGATTAAACTGGGTTGGTTTTTGTCACATGAAAATTGGTTTCCAAATGGGAGTGAAAGCTTGGTGTCAAGGATTGAAGTGGGACTTATCATAGGGTTTTGATCAGTTTCAGAGTGGCTACCCTTTATTGTGAAAAAGGCTCTGAATCTTGGAGAACCAAAGAAAGATGGAATCTTGGTTGTGTAGTAGTTTTGGGATTGTTGAGAGCTGTGATCAGCCATTAGAGCTTGCTTGCTGGTCACTGCTCTAGATCTATTCCTCAGCATAACAAAACCGATTTTCAACCCGCAAATGTCACAAAAATTTTTTCGCTGCAAAAATAAAAGATCCGATCAAACATACATAAAAACAAAATGATTAAGAGATATATAGCACCAGATCATATTATTTTGAGAACTTACCCTAAAATTGATTAGAGAAATCTCACCAAGAAACCACTATGAATGAAATAAAGTCTCTTTCTGTTGAAGAACTGTTGAAGCTGAAAGATAGGGGCCTCCTATATTTCTGTAGCCTCCATGCCAGAAAGCTGAGAGAAAACAAGTAATAAAACAAACAAGTTGAAGTTGGTATGCTCAATTTGTTTCACTTGATTAGCCAGACTCAGAGTGCAGTCGTATCAAGCCTCATGCAAGCCATGTGATCAAGACAGAGATATGGAAGATGAGCTCTCTCTCTCTCTCTCTCTCTCTCTCTCTCTCTCTGGGGCTCTTTACAGCAAAAGAAGCTCTGTGTAATATGCCCTGTTTGTCTCAGGCAGAATTGGCATAAATGCTTTGCTACTTCCCATGAAAAAGAGATATAATCACAATCAACACTAAACTGAATTTTGAAGGAGAGAAAGTAGTAGGATCAAAGCTTTAAGCACTTTCGTGATAGTGGGGGTTTGGCTTCACATCCCAGCCATCAAAATTCACTCTTTCACTTCCTCTTTATATGAGTTTCAATCAGTCCAAGAATTTGCAACTTGGCGAACAGAGAAAGTGAAAGATGGGAAAGACTAGGCCCTCGGTTTTAAAGAGAAAGAAAGAATTCTGTCTGCTTTTTAAAGAGTGAGAGTGAAAAGGAAAAACAAGAGGCGTGTGCGTGTGCGTGTGCGTCTGCATGAGAACCCTGTGGTTTTCCATTACACAGCTTCAGACCCCAGAATTGATTAAGTGAAGCTTTCTTAATTAAGATTTTCTCTATCTAACCAAGATTAAATTTTGTCTTTCTATACGTGAGGGAAGCTCATTTTGTCGGGGCTTGCTTGGACTTTGTGTGAAACTCGTAGTCTCTGTCACTGTGACTGTGGTGGTTATGAATTATAGACCAGAAATAAACGCACGCACTCACAGGAATATAATGAGCTCATTCTACGTTTCTCATTTCGGTTTTTTTTATTCATTCATGTATTGTACTTGAAATTATTGGTGCTTAATTAGTCTCTTAATTAATCAACTTCGGTTGTGTTAACGAGACCCTTGTGCTGCGCTTTGGAGTATTTGACTATTCGATTCTCAAATCGACTCTGATAAGTTTAGGAATGAGTTTGTAGCTATGTGTTAGCGTCAATATAGAATTTGCGAAGACATTTTCTACTATTATGAACTTTGCAGTTATTCTTCATTGCGTTCTCAAAACGTAATTTTACATTCCAACACTATATTATCAATGGTGTTTTAGAGAAACGGAATTGAGGGAGAATTGCTATGTATTCTCATTGATAATAAGAGTCTCTTTATACAGAGGATTACAAGACATAGAGTCTGAACATACAAGGAAAGTAATTCTACATTGAATATGATTCTAAATCCTTCTATAACCATATTACCACTAGGTCAAGTAACCTAGAGTTTGACCAGACACATAATCTGGATTTCCTTGAACACTCCCCATTGTGTCGCCCAAACATGGTGCTTCTCTCGTTGCCTCATTAAAAAACCTTGCCGAGTAACAAAAACCCAGTGAGACAAAAATAACTTCGGTCGAAGGGGAAAAAGAGCACAACACACCCTTCACGTTTCGAGACCATACATGTAGACATCTCCCCCTGATGTCTGCATCTCCCCCTGATGACTACGATCATGGGGATTCGGATAACTTCCGCAAACGATGCTACCAACATGTTTCTCGAAAGTGAAATTTAGGCAATGACTCAGATTGAACCTAGTTCACTTTGATCTTGAGGAGAGTTTGTTGTTGCTGATTATGCTTGGTGTTGTCGCTTTTGATGTAGTCTTGCCTCATTTGTTCAAAACAAGCATCATTATCCTAAATGCTTATAGGCTCATCTGTGGTAGACTTCAAACCACAACTGTTCGAACATGCGTAATTATGGATCCAATCCATATTCATTCACGAACCACTTCGTGAAGAGCAATAATCTCTGCATTGTTCGAAGATATAGCGATTAGGGTCTGTTTTGTAGACCTCCAAGATATCACGGTCTTTACCTATGGTGAACACTTAACCAGTTTGAGAATGACCTTTGTGTGGGTCAGAGAGATACCCAATATCAGCAAAACCTTCCAAAACACATGTTGTTTTGGGGGAGGGGATAGGAAACGCAGGCCAGCGTTGGAGGCGTTTCTGGTGTGTGATGAGTTCGAATCCATCATCTCTCTGTAGGGATAGAACAAGCCAATATCGATCGTACATCTCGAGTATCGAAAGATATCTTTTATACCAATCCAATGGCGTCGCGTTGGCGCAGAGCTATACCTAGCTAACAAGTTCACAACATATGAGATGTCTGGTCTTGTGCATTGAGCTAAGTACAATAATGCGCGTATTGCACTTAAGTGGGGCACTTTTGCCTCTAGTACATCTTCTCCATCATCCTACGGACGAAGAGGATCCTTTTCAGGATCAAGACTACAAATGGTTATGGGGGTGCTTGAAGGCTTGACCTTGTCAAAATGCCTAAGCATCCATCGACACGATGCTCAAGTTCCAAACTGAGACATAATCGTGTTCTCCCAAAATCTTTCATCTCAAACTCGGATTTCAAGTGTTCAGCGATTTCCCTTAACTCTTTAAGAGCTTCCAATGAAGGTCATGTCCAATATGAACCGCGATAGAATCCGAAACTTGTTATGGAAACGCGTGGGCATATCCCTTCCCAATCAAGTAGTCACTTTAGTGAGTGTTTCAACCTTATTGTAAACGCGCTCCGTGGTCTAGAGCCACTTGACTTGGGTAGATGAAGTTCACCATGAACCTTCATGTATATTCTGTATCTAGATCCCCGTATATATGTAGTGACCACATTTGTAAGCTGCATGATCAGTTATTTGGAAACTACCAAACTGACAGGGTAGTGGAGTGCAATGACATCCATTACGAGAGAATATGTCTCATCGTAGTCGATTCCAGGGCGTTTTTGTGAGAAGCCTTGCCCTATAAGGCGAGATTACCATATCTTTTTCTCAACATGCTTTCTAACGAAGACCCATTAGTCAACAAGTTTTATGATAGGAGGTGTTGGCATCACTGGCTCAAAAACCTTCCTCTTCGTTAGAGAATCCAACTTAACCTGGATCGCATATTTCCATTTAGGCCAAATCTCTCTACGTTGGCATTCATTCATCAATGAAGCGTGGTTTGATATCATCAGACTCAACAAACTCATATGCAATGAAATGCGTGACTACATCATCAATTTTGATGGAGTTTCTATCCCACATCTCATGTACACTAGTGTAGGTTTCATAGAGCTCTATATTTTCAAGAATAGGTTCTGATGTTGAGGCGTCCCCCAACGATAACCATAATCCAGAATATACTCATGAGACGGATTTTGAGTGTCGATGATCCAAGGATTGGGTTGTGCCAAAGTATCATTCGAAGCCACGGGCCTCCCATGCATCCTAGCTGGGGCCATGGCCTGTAATGCCAGAGTGCCACTTTCTTTGGCATTGGCGCCATGCCTACCTCCATATAGGGTGGCGCTACGTCCTCTCGTAGGGACGTCTTTCCTTGCAGGCATGTTTGCAACATATTTGTGTGATCTCGTCACTTTAACAGGGATCGAGATGAGACATAGTGGGGACAGACCACGATAATTCCTGTCATTCCTCTCGTAGGGACATCTTTCCTTGCAGGCATGTTTGCAGCATATTTGTGTGATCTCGTCACTTTAACAGGGATCGAGATGAGACATAGTGGGGACAGACCACGATAATTCCTGTCATTCCTATTGAACATCCATGTTCTTATCTCCCCCTAACGACAGAAGACTGTCTCAGCAGAGTGACAACCCGTAAATCTAGCGGTAAGGAGATCGCCTAGCAAGGACATGAAGTGGCGGACGATTGTTGGAGTCTCAAATCCAACGTAGTTGCCCATTCGTCTGTGAGGACCCATCATAAAGTGCTGTGGCAGCGCAATTGGCACATAAAGGCCCACTCAAATATGCGTAAGTACGATACTTGTATCCAGTCACTAGCTGTAATGCAGAGGTAGGTTGAGTGGCGGTGGGTCGTAGATGAATTAACATAGTTGCATGCGATATTGCATCATCCCAAGCGGATATAAGGAAATTAGTGCGCATTACCAATGTCCGAACTACCATCGTAGTCGTTTCCGCGAGACCAATTGAGTGTGTTTATGGGAATATAATGTCCAACATTAGTCCCAATGCAATAACCATCGAAAGGCTTCGATGTAAACTTACTAGCATAGTCAAATCCAATTGACTGAGTAGGATGATTCGGGGAGTGAGCCCGTTGTCATATGATATTTGCTAGGAGTGTAGTATAAGCAGCATTTTCAAGTGGACAATGGCATAACACGTGACCAGTGTGTTTGCTTGTCAACCAACATCATGAGATATTTAAACGTCCGCAGGTTGGTTGAACTAGTCCAAAAAATCCCCAAGGACTCTATGTAGGAACAGAATGCGTATTTTCATATCCTTTGCATAGGACGGTCTCAGTCCTAAGTTCCCTAAGGAACAGGCTTTGTAAAATGAGCAAGAGGCCTTAGAAGCAACCAATGAGGATGTTAGTGGGGCCTGAGCGTCTGTAGCGCTATTAGACGTAAAATGTGTGACTACATCACCCATCATGGTGTTGGAACCATGGAAAGTGCCATCCATAGCGTCTCAACCCTGGGGAGAATCATCCATGACGTCATGACCATGGGAAGGGACTTCCATGGTGTCATGGCCATGGGTAGTGCCATTTATGGCGTTGCCACATGGGACTTGGGCGGCCCTATGGCGCCCCAAGACGGCTGCAGCGCCAGATGCTGCAATTGTTGCGGTCTTGCTAAGTCCAGGAATCAATTTTCGATTCTTGCTTCTTCTCACTCTGAAGAATGGATGTCTGTGTAAAGTCTTTAGTAGACGAATCATCATATCATGACCAGGATGACCTATCCTATCGTGGCAAAGCCAATATGTGTCTAAATCCAAGAGATCTTCTCTCATAACTTTATTGGATTAATTGCTCGAATAGTGACATAGAGTCCACTAGAGAGACACATAAACTTCTTTAAGATGCGCCTTTGTTCGCAGTCATTAGAGGTATTACAAAGGAACTTATTTTCATTCTCTACATGCGTTTTCGCATGGTATCCGTTGGCTATTCATAGATGCGATTTTCCCTAGGAGTGTAGAGAGTGACAGTAATCAGGGTGCCATTTGGCAAAGTGAACTTGGGCCAGAGTACGCTTAACCTCTGGATTTGAAATATTCTATGTCCTTGAGTTAATACTGATGGCCCAGCCATCATAGTCACAATGTAATATGCTCAGAATCAAAATAGAGTCATAATGAAAAGAACTCGATATTTTATTCATAAGCCAACGGAGTTACATCATTGTCTCTTTGACCAAAGAAAATCTAATCCAATAAACTAGCGAATTCAAAACAATGGTAGTCATCTAACTTCTTTCGGTAATTCCAATGTAAATGTAACCAGGTGAGTAGAGAGATGTCGGTGGAGCAAAGCTCGCTTAAGTACCACTTATCTCAAAACCTTCCTAGACATCAGGAATACGCCTACTTTGAAGAAAGATTAAACCATTGGCATCTACTACAAATAATATGGCAATTGCCTACATCTCTTGGAAAATAAAAAGACTTAATCAAAATCGCCAGTTTCTGGGTCTTGATCTTTGTAGTCTTCCACCCTTAGATCGAGATCACCATCTTGATCTTCTTGTTCCATGTAGTTGGTCTCCCTTGCTTCACGATACATTTTGTATGCGTTTGCAACGTTCTGGGATGTACTACACTTCTTTGCCCAATGTCCACTTGATCCACATCGAAGACAAACATCTTTATGGTCAGGCTCCCTTGATCGAGGTGCATTTGATGCACGAGTTGGACGGCCATTGTTCTTTGTGGTGTCACCACCATGGCCGGAGGCTCCACCACTCTCTCTCTTCACACGTTGACCTCCACGGTTCCGTGCACGCCTATCTTGATGATTTCTTTCCTCTTTAGGGCGAGAATATGGACCAGAACGTCCAGAATTGTCTCTACTCTTAGGGTTTCGCTCCTTGCATCCTCCCTTGGGGGCGCGACTATAATTAGACTCCGGAATAGATTTAGTTCCCACAGGTCTAGCATTATAGTTCTTCACAAGGATATTGTCGTGCTTCTCAGCTACGTTCATGACGCCAATGAGCTCATGAAACCTTGTGATACGTCTTGCATTCACATCAATCCAATAATTCTTTGAAATCATCAGGGCAGAGACGGGGAAGGTAGAGAGAGTCTTCTCGATCAACATCGTATCAGTTATGGTTTGTCCACAGAACTCCATCAAGGACTTGATACGAAGGGCCTCCGAGTTATAATCAAGTACGGACTTGAAGTCACAGAAGCGGAGGCTATGTCATCTCACTTCTAAATTAGGAAGTAGGGAGTCACGAATGTTGCCAAATCACTGCTCAAGTTCCACCCATAGTTTTCTGGGGTCTTCCTCATTGAGGTATTCACTTTGGAGAGCATCATTCATGTGCCTTGTCATGAGAATTATGGCCTTGGCTTTATTTGCTTCGAAAGCACGAATTTGCTCTACAGAAAGCACGTTCTGACTAGGCTCTTGGATGGTTTCCAGAAGTCCATTAGCCTTAAGATGTTGGCGCACATCTCGGACCCACCTATGGTATCCTGCGCCAGTTGTCTCTAGTGGAACAAAGTTCAACTTATTCAGGTAACTCATCTTGAAAAACAACACAAGATTAGGGTTAGTTTCGGAGCATAAAAGGCTACCACGAAAAAAATAAGAATTTTTGAGCATAGTCGCTTCTAAGAAATTAGGGATTTCTGAGCGTAGTCGCTTCCAAGAAAATCTGATTCCAAGAGAAGTTTTGGATTAGATTGAAACAATTATGTATGTGGTCGATCGTTTTTCTTCTCAACAAACTCTAAGTTTGGAGGACTCTACAAGCTCCAAGCTTGGAGTGAGCACGAACCCCCACAGTTCAGCTTTTGGTCTCCCCGATGAAAAGAAAGGGGGGTAGAAGAAGGGATGTTGGAAGTCCCCGAGAAAAGAAGAAAAAATTGAAAAACTTTAAAAACTGGAAATTTTAGAAAAGTTTACTTCGAAAAGATGCCAGAAATCTTGGTCGGAAAAGTTGTTGGCTTGGCAGTGCAGGGATACTGCAGGGTCGCTGCAAGGATGTCGTGAGGCCGCAGGGACGCTGCAGAGATGCCGCGAGGACTGTTGTGGGGCTGCTGCGGGGATGCGACTGCTGCGGAGATGTCGCGAGGCCACGAGGATGCTGCAGGGATGTCGCGAGGATGCTGAGGAGGTGCCGCGAGGATGCTGAGGAGGTGCCGTGAGGACTGTTGCGGGGCCGCAGCGGGGATGCCGCGAGGTCGCTGCAGGGGCAGCTGCGGGGTGGCTGCGGGGGCTGTGGAGATTTAGGGTTTTGGTTTTTAGGGCTAGGGTTATAGCTTGTACTGATAACGTGTTTTAGAGAAACGAAATTGAAAGAGAATGCTGTGTATTCTCATTGATAATAGGGGTCTCTTTATATAGAGAATTATAAGACATAGAGTCTAAACATGCAAATAAAGTAATTCTACATTGAATAGGATTCTAAATCATTCTATAACCCTATTATTACTAGGTCAAGTAACATAAAGTTTGGGCCACACATATGATCTGTATTTCCTTGAACAAATGGTTATTATTTAAGTTTAAATAATGGTAAGTAACGATAATCAATTTCATCAAGGCTTAGATAGCAATATTAAAATATGATTAGGGTTATGATGTCCGTCTGTAGAAGCCTAGCAATTATAGACAAAGCTTCCGATAGCAAGTATAGGTTTTGTTTTATCAAATTGTGGGAGTTCGGTTAAAGGTCTTAAAATACCTAATTTTGCTTAAACCCGCGTGCAACTTTCAGTACTAAGTATTGTCAGCATTTTCGTGATTTGAGCTTTGGTCCCCAAGTACTGGAGCTGCCCGCTGCCCTAAAATAAAACAAGTTTTATAAAGGCCACCTGCCCCATTGCCTGTCCTTGCAACCTCGATTTACAAGTTGGTTAAACGAATTTTATGCCAAGGTAAATCTTCTTATTGACCACAAGAGAAAATAAATTGAACGCGGTAAATCTTCTTCTTCAAAACGTAAATCATCTGATAACATTAAGGTGTGGAATTAAAGAGCAAATGTCTCTCAATTTTTATTTATTTATTTATCAAATAAACAACTCATATACAACAACTAGTCTAATGTGAGTCTATCTCACGATCATCTACTTATAAAGGGAAAACTTATACCACTAGACTAAATGGTACTAGGTAAATGTCCCTCATTTTAATAAATTTAGAGTAAAATGCTGAAATTATATTTACTTAAAAAAAAAACTTATGTATCTTCATGTTTTAAGTTTGTATGGTAGGCATGGTATGACCACATAGTGTTGATGACCACATAGTGTTGATGACCACATCCATCAAGATAAACTTACTTAAGTCAAAAATGAATTAGTCATTAAGTTGGTTGTGAGCTGTAACCAGTGTTGCTTGGTTAAAAAAAACAAAAAGAGGATAAACTTAAAAGAGTAAAAATAAATCTCAGCAAAGCAGCAGAAGTGGGTATTTAAGAGGAGCAGCAGAAGTGGGTAAACTTAATTGAATGATGACTGACGAAGTCTTGATTATTGAAGAACACCAGATCTGAATCACCTGATGCTGGGTAAATAAGGGATCACTGGAGTTACCGTTCTGGTTCGCGATCGTACCGCTCCTAGGATCGCGCGACGGGGATCGCGGGTCGCCAGCAAACTGAGCGATATTGGAATCTCTAGTTGTAACATGTTGGTTAGCTGGTCTAGTCTGACCAACATTTTAGTTGTCACATGTTCTATGCTTACTAACATCAAATATTGGTGGAGCGAGTACAGAGATGAAGACACTATATTCGTCTGGCTTTATTTAGGTCATGACTTAATGAGACCTAACCATAAGTCTTCAATGTTTCAGTCTAGGTTAATTAGTCATGGCATAATCCGCGGAAGCCACAAGTCCCCCAATGTTGTAGACAAGGTTGATATATTTTTTAGATAATTCTTATGAGAATGGTTTCGAGAATTGAATTATAATACAAATATAAAATTAATTAAGAAGATGTGACAAAATAGTAAGGAAATTAGTCAATTTTAGGGTCTTTCCCGATTAGGGGGCTAGTGGGCCGCGCTTGTTTCATAGCTCGAATAAGTGATTGGATTAAACGAGAAGCAAATGGCGCGAAGGGGCCCACTAAAAGTAACGGTTGGAAATAACTTTGATTCCTTAACAGTTATAGCCCTAACATCTATGAGGTACAGTGGATTTTCCCCAACTCCGTGCCGGAGGTTACGATTAGACTGCTGGGACCCGCCTCCTTTAGCTCCACCCGGTGCAGGCCGTGGGTCCTATTCCCGGGCCACCAGTCCCTTTCGCTTTGTAAAACCAGACCCAACTGCTCTCAGGCCCAGTTTTTTTCGGGTTGTGGTCAATTGCGAGCCTCTACCGAATTGACAGTTAGTACTTTGAAAACAACCCCATGAGGGAGACTCGCACCATAGCGCGCGTGTTCTAACAATTAAAAGAGATAAAGATCAAGGGAAAACATCACCAATGGTTACTGAGTTATGACTTATTCGACACTTAACTCACTGTATTTTCAACAATATCACTTAACCCACTCAGTTTTACATCCGTCTTTCACTTAACTCACTGTTGTTAATTCTGCCATTAAAAATTATTAAAATTGAGGGTATATTTTTCTAAACACTAAAAAAATGCATTTCTAACTTTTTTTCTAAAAAATCATTTTTTATTAGAAATCTCAGAAATTTAAAAAATTAAAAAAAGTTTAATAAATGGAAATTGAGGGTATATTTATCTAAACACTAAAAAAGCATTTCTACTTTTTTTTTAAAAGACTTTTTTTTTTTTCAAATTATATTTAAGTTAAAAAAATCATTTTTATTAGAAATTTCAGAAATTAAAAAAAATTGAAAAAAAGTCTAATAAATGGAGTTTTATTAAGTGTTTTGACAAATATATCCTCAATTTTAACGGCTTCTAACAGTAGAATTAACTGCAGTAAGTTAAGTGAAAGACAGATGTAAAACTGAGTGAGTTAAGTGATATTGTTGAAAATACAGTGAGTTAAGTGTCGAATAAGTCATAACTCAGTGACCATCGGTTATATTTCCCCTAAAGATCAGTGATCATAGTATGAGAAATAACTGGGAAGCAAAATCATTAGGTGTTTATCTTTATGCTTGGATCATTGCCCCAAAAGCAAAGGTTCTTTATCCCCTATGGTTTCCTACCTTCTTTTCTAACACATTTTGATTGGTATACAATCATAATGCTGCTTCAGATCTTCTCTCCATGTAAAATATTATGGCTCACTACTGAGTTGGTAAAACCCTACCTGTTTGCTTCTTATTATTGGAATTCGGGCTCTTAAATTTCATTTTTATTTACTTATCTTTCGCTGTTTCGTAAAATTTGACAATTTGTTATTGGTCCCTTCCCCTTTATGCGTATGATAGTACCAATCTCATGAACATCATCCACCAACTCAAAATTAATTTTAAAAACAATATTTTTTCTATTAGAACTTTAACTTGAGAGCGTATCCTGATCTCCACAACAATCAACTAATGGATTAAATAAATGATTAATTATAAAAGATCCCCAAATTTTAGGGTCATTTTTAGTTTCTATATGAGTATCAAGTTTTGGCGTTTGCATACCTTATGTTTGATTTTGTTAAGAATTTCATACCTTTACCAAACAGTGTTAAATAACTCATTAAGTAGTGATGTGGCAAGATCAAGGCCTCACTTTGTAAATGTTATCATGGAGAAACAATCTTTATCTTTAATTGCTAAACACTAATAAAACTTTTGTCTCAATAATTGATTTGATATTATTATTACACAACAACTAAAATTCTAAAAGGGTGCGGCTATTGCCACCCTACAATTTTCTTAGTTCACCCTACAAACATTTGAATTATTGAAAGACTATATTACCCAAGTGCAAAATGACTAATAAATACACTAGTTTTCTAAAATCTAAATTTGTAATATATATATATATATACATAACCAATTAATTAAATGCAAAGACTACTTAATTTCTCGTTGGATAACATAAATCTTCTTATTCTCCATCCAAATTTGAATTTATTACTATTTTTTTGTGTGTTTTTGTTCTCTCCTCATGGTTAATTCATTATTCAATTCAAAAACCATTAGTGTTAATTTCATAAAAATCTTTGCAATATTCTTTATGAACACTGAAAGTAAAAAATTAAATCACGAAAAACAAAAATCAATTTTTTCTTCATTCCTCATAATTGTTAACTTACTAATATTTTGATATGAATTGAAATAGACGAACATTGAAACTCAAAGGAAAAAAAATGGAAGTAAATCAGATTATGATTTTATTTGGAAACTTTAATATATTTTAGTTTTGTTATTGGTATAAATTAAATAAGAGATTTTTGTTAAAAAAATATTTTTTAATTGGATCATATAACTGATATAAGGATATTTCTGAAGAGAAAAATGGGTTAGATAAGTAAATTTAATAATTAAAATTAAAATATAGGGTGTAATGAGCAAATAAGGTGAACAAAATAAATGATAGGGTGGCAATAGCCGCACTCATTCTAAAAACTTGTCATCCATGAATTGAAAATCAGAATCTCTGACTTACAAAAGAGAAGACTTATACTACTAACTATACCAAACAAAAATGATTAGGACTTCATTTCTTAAAATTTCACTTTCACAAACCAAACAAAGCAAAACAGAATGCGATTTTATCATCCAATAATAAGAGATCTTTTAATTTTCACACTCAAACTAGATTTTGGTTGACAAAATGTCAAAATCCATCCATTATTTCCTCCGTTGCTCTCAACTCGATAGATGCTCCACATCAGTATGTACACCTCACGCGCCGCATCGTTCCAATCTGGGAATAGATAACGAACTACTCGTCAAGTCGTGTTCGATTGGGTTAAATGATAAAATGACCCCACTGTCTCGCTATCAAACAAGGTGACCGTCCTTTTCATTGTGCCAATTTTCAATTACATGATTTCAAGCAAACAAGATGATGATGTTGTCAGTGCAATTATTTTTTCTTCTTCAAATTTTTTAGATGCATAATAATTGATTTATTGACTGAGGCACTACCACTACTAGCTACCTAGCTCTTGATCTATACTCAATCCTTCAAGGCATTGAAAATTTGGTTCATATGATAGACATGATCATAATTCATCCACCGTAATGGTTGGCACAAAGTAGATTGATTTAGACATTTCATTATCACGTATCATAAGTCGAGTGATTTTATTGGTCCGAATATGACATGTCATATAGCAATCAGGATTACATAATAATTACTTTTGCTCTATCTTCATACAATTTCAACGAGAATAAAAGTCACGGGCGGTCTTAAAAGTTCAAATACTTAAGATGAAGTAAACTCAAAAGTCTCGAGATATTTCGGTTAATTAAACTTACTATCTTGAACCAACTGATATAAAAGAACTTATTAAATATATCTAAAAAATTAAAACCTTTTGTGAAGTATTAAGTTTATTGTTGAATTTTTTATTCGGTTTACATAAATTTCTTAACATGACAACTTTCATTTTAGACAAAAAAAATAAAATAAAAAACATTACAACTTCACCAGTGATGATTCAAATGCATGCTCGTCAATTCATAATAACACTTATTATAGTATTATTCGCGAGTGATATCACAAATATTCTCCACTAATAATTTATTATTCACAGTATGTCAGTAACAACAAAAGGAAAAATGACATGATTAGTTATTTTTTTTTTTTGAGGAGAAAAAATAAATTACAACTTGAAGGCCGTACTACAATCAAAACTAAATTGATCAAAATTAAAAACAGACAAACCTGAGAACGGCAACTTTTTGGAACAAATGATAGGAGTAGATGATCTGTGACCCAATGATTTCCCATTAGTTTACTACTTTACTCCAATGATTTCCCATTGACAGGCGGGAGGAGATAAAAGAAAGAGGGCAATGTAGTAGAAGAATGGGGTCCGAACCTGTTATAGTGGCGTAATCCATCAGGATAATCAACTTCCACCGGGATAATCATCTTTTTTTGACCGAGTATAAAGCAGTTAATTGATGCTTAGGGGGTCAGATGATAATCATAAAGATTAACAATGCTTAAAACAACACCAGGTGGACACAACATAGAAGTAGACAATTCCCTGACGGATTTCTGTCTGTTTAGTGATTCAATGAGCTTTTCGAAGGTAACCTCCACTCCTAATCAAGGTTATCCTAGAAGATAAGCTTAGTCCTAATCAACCCTAATCAACTTCCTTTGCAAGGTACTCCATTTCTAGACAATGGTTGAGCTGGAGAATTCGAGTCAACTAATCCAATTTATGGGTTCCATTTTGATTGTGACATTACAAAAAGCATACATGTTGAAAGTAACTTAATGGTTTCAGCTGGTAGATTGTTTTTCTTCTGCAATAACACATCATTATCCTGAACAACTTCAGGCAAGGATAGGTAGAACCTGTTTTCTATTACTAAGACATAATCCAACTAACTGCATCAAATCAATTGATGATATTCATTTGTAATCAAAAGTATGCTTATTAATTTCAACCACAATTTCTGCTGGACACAATTTTAAGCTAAAAATGAAACAGGGATTATACTGAACAAGCAATATATTGTATACAACATGGCTGCAATTGGTGTTTAGTCAAATTCATAGCAACTTCCAAAAGCATAGCTCTTCTAAAATCTTAAACTAATACAAGCATTTTGGTACAAAGATGTGAGGAAAACAAATAAAAATGACACTAGGGTTACATGAGCTAAGAGGATTACAAACTTCTTAATATTAGGGGGATAGTTTAGACACTTGTCCATATGATTAGAAATGAGGTTGTACCATTCTTCCTACGATCGGCATAGAATTCTTTTGCACAATAATTTCATGCACCCTTAATTCTACCATCCACTATCTTCCTATCAAAATGATTCCAAATATCTTACATTTCCTTCCGTTTCAACGCCTCAAGGATGCTTTCCACACTTCCATCATCTTCAACCTCGGTTGCTTGGCTTCCTCTTTCTTCTTCCGGATTTGCAGCATTACTTATTTCGTCACTGGTGTTGGTGTTGTTGATTCACCAATACTAGTGTTGATCTGCAGTCTATAGAATTTGATTGTTAGACTATATCATTACATAGATATAAAAACATAAAACAAATTGCAAAACAGAAAACAGAAACAAAAGGGCAAAACAGAAAGCTGCATGTTGTAGACTATATCAATACATAGACATAAAACATAAGTGCAAAAAAGAAACTAAAGCAAAACAGATTACAGAAACAGCAATTAGAAACCAAAAACAGAAACGGCAGTAAGAAAGCACAAAACTCAAACTGCAATCAGAACAAAATAACGCAGTAAGAAATGGCAATACAGAAACTGCAATAAGAAACCAAAACAGAAATAGTATATAGACCAAATAGAAACAATATACAAGCTCCTTACCTCTTTCATTTAAAGTTCATTTGTCATAAAAAAGAAAATGAAGAATTAATGTCCAAAAATGCAGCAATGGCATTCTTTTTCCAGAATGAAGTATTAATGTCCTAAAATTCCAGGTTTTAGTAATATATAGACCAAACACGATCTTCATTTTCCTTACTAATATATAGACCAAAAGGAAACAGCAAAACATATTTGGTAACACTTGAAACAGAAACATAATCAGATTACAGATTTGTTTTTCCAAATTCCTACCTGACATGATGAAGACGATTTATGTTTCGGGGCTGAGTTTGAACTTGTACCACATGACTTAGATTTCTCCATTTGCCTCTTCATTTCCAGCAGTCTCAAATCTAGAACTACTCAATACTTAGCCAAAACAAATGCAGAGTACCTGAAAGTTTCAGATCAAAGTCAAATGTCATTTACAAGTGAAAATCTTGTAACCGGAGGATAACACTTGTTTATACAGGAAGAATCCTCTTTCATATATATGTATATATATATATACACACACACACACAACGCTTCTCCGGTGCGGACGTCCGCACTTTTTGCTTAGGTGCGGATTTCCGGTTTTGACCCACTTTCCTATCACATTTTCACATCTTAACGGTTCAGTTTTTAGGTCATAATGTATAGATCATCTCTGCAAAATTTCAATCAAATTGATAATCGTTAAGACATTTAAAACTGCAATTTACAACAATTAACACGAACGGTTCTGGTTTGACAGATTCGGTTCGTTCGTGTAAATTGCAGTTTTGGATGCCTTAACGATCATCAAATTGGCTGAAATTTTGTAGAGATGATCTATACATTAGGATCTAAAAACTGAACGGCTAAGATGTGAAATTGTGATCAGAAAGTGGGTCAAAACTGCAATTTACACGAACGAACCGAATATGTCGAACCGGAACCGTTCGTGTTAATTGTTATAAATTGCAGTTTTAAATGCCTTAACGATCATCAATTTGGCTGAAATTTTGCAGAGATGATCTATACATTATGACCTAAAAACTGAACGACTAAGATGTGAAAATGTGATCGGAAAGTGGGTTAAAACCGGAAATCCGCACCTAAGCAAAAAGTGCGGACGTCCGCACAGGAGAAGCGCTGTATATAAATATATATATATATATATATATATATATATATATAGCTTCAGTACATATTTACTTGCAATTAACCAAGCTATAAACATAAAAATGGATATATACAACGTTACATAAACTGAAACCATCTTTCAATTCTGCTCTTACTTTATCCAGAAAGGTCATGGCTAATCCAGCTATAAACACCAAAGTCTAGCCCAAATCTGCAAATTTATTCCAAGCTAATCTACAACAATAATAACTGTTGATGCTTGATTAGTTAGCGGTAACTAAATATGATCAACGCAGGCCCAGTGAGAGGACCGTTATTCGATACTACCTATATTCCCACTACCTGTCAAGTGAAACACAGAGGGCGTCAGAGGGAGACAGCGTCGGGCGGTCTTCTCTTCTCCGATGCCTAAGTTAGTCAATGTATTTGTACTGACAGGATAACAGTAGGCAAGTAGTAAATGCGTAATTAATGAGGAGAGAGGAGTTAACCTTTTATAGGTGGGGAGGGAGCTGGTCTTCTCCATGCTTTCGATGTGGGACTGACATGCTTCAGCTCCCAGTTTCTGGAGCTTTTGATGCTGTGCTGGCCCGGCGCGTGGCGGCGCGTCAGCAGTGATCTGGGAGTAAGTCGGGGTTTAGACAGTAGCCTACCTGGGTGTGTTCCCATAGGTGACTCCTATGGCGGGAGCTGGTATTTCTGACGATGGTATGAGCATGGCTCATTGCAGCTAATTATGCGAGGCAAATGCTCATGTAGGTATAAGTCCCCCAAGTCCCCAGTCAAGGAGGGTCGTCTTGGTTGGGGAGTTTTCTAGCGGTTTGAAGCGTTACTCCCGCTACACTTGCAAAGCATAATTATCGTCAGTGCGTTGTCGACCATGGACTGATTGAGCAAACGCTTTACACCCTTTCGGGTGGGCCCCTGCTAGGCCCCCCAGGGAGTCCCCCACTCCCCGGCTAAGATGGACCTTCGTTCGGTCTGTATTGTTGGTTGAGGGGATTTTTGTTGAACAAAGGGTGTTGGGTAGCGAGCCCAAGCTTTGAACCTGAGCGGCGGGGTTTAACGTGCCTGATCAGGGCCGTCAAAGATTGTTGACGTGCCGCACGTTTGAGTCTGAGGATCATGGTTTTTGATGCAACACCGCGTGGCGGTCGCTGCAAGTGAGGCGTAGCCTGAAGCATTGGATGAGGCGGGAATAACTCCGCCGAGGATAAGAGGCGGTAGAGCCGCGGGGAGTTATGTTTTTGAGCCATTTGCTACCGGTAGTGTTGGCGGAGTCTTGCTTGTAAGGTAAGTGGAGTTCCACTAGTTTCTTGTAGCGGAGTTTCCCTTGTAAGATGAGGAGCCAGAAGTTCTGCTAGCGGTTGTTGTGTGTAGCGGATACTCGATTGCCAGATGGGAAGCGAGCAATTTCTCTAGCGGTGTCGCGCGTAGCGGATACTCGGTTTTCCAGGTGAGTGAGAAGCTCCGCTAGCGGTGTTGCGCGTAGCGGATACTCGTTTTGCCAGATGAGTGAGAAGTTCCGCTAGCGGTGTTGCGCGTAGCGGATACTCTTTTTTGCCAGATGAGTGAGAAGTTTCGCTAGCGGTGTTGTGCGTAGCGGATACTCGTTTTGCCAGATGAGTGAGAAGTTCCGCTAGCGGTGTTGCGCGTAGTGGATACTCTTTTTTGCCAGATGAGTGAGAAGTTCCGCTAACGGTGTTGCGCGTAGCGGATACTCATTTTGCCCAGATGAGTGAGAAGTTCCGCTAGCGGTGTTGCGCGTAGCGGATACTCGTTTTGCCAGATGAGTGAGGGACGGGTTCCCTCTGGCGTAGGGGCATTGAACCTGGACGATTGATATGCTCGCCCCCTTTTATGGCTTCTGCCACGTGGCCGTCATGCGTCGGTTTAACGCTTGGGATTGTGAGTTCTGAGCATGCCTGTCTCTTCATCATTAATGCGAGTAATTATCCACTCAATCTCCGAGGCGACGCCTCGGTTATTTCAGAAACTGAATGCGATCGTGGGACACGTGGCCTGCTGGAGTGTGAGATCGCTTTTTGGCGGACGACCTGGATTTGACTGATGTTGATATTAAAAGGGGGGAAAATTTTGAGGTTGTCATCATTATCTCTTCTTCAAACTTTCTCGTCGTCTTCAAGCTCTGTTATCTGGCATTTCAGAAGTGACTTTTGCCGTTCGAGCGAGAGATCGGTGTTTCGGTGCGCAAGGGATCCCTGGAAGTGAAGGCGTAGAGTGCGAACACTCCTGACTTCTCACATCAGTAGGTTAGTGACCGAGTACTTTCAGTTTTTTGTTTCTTTTTTCCTGCTACTTTCTGGGTTTTGCGATTTGAGTGGTTTTTGTGTCTTGCTGGTGTGTTCTGAGGGTGGCGTACGTATTTGGGGGGGGGGGGGGGGGGGTCTCTTCTGGTGATTTTTGACAGAGACAAGGTTTAGGGATTTCTACTAGATGGTCGAATCTGGGTTAGTGTGGGTTGGTGTTCTTGTTTTGGTCAAACCTGGGTTAACTATTCTTGACATGCCTGGATGAAAATTGCCGTAGAGGTAGTTTAGATCTTTTGTGGACTAACTGGTTTGGGTTTTAGGGTTTGTAATGGCTAGTGTCGTAGAGATTTCGAGCAGTGAGGATTCCGGGTCTGACGCGTCGTTCAGCGAGGCGGATTGGATATTTATTGATTCGTTGCGTCCGTCTGCCCCTGCAGAAACCTCATTGTCGGAACCGCTAGACATTTTACCTTTACAAACCATACCTGGGGACGTGGCCATGGCTTGAGATAGGCGACCGGAGGGTTCTAGGCCCATAGAGGATGATGGCGGACTCGAGCAGCGTGAGGAGAGGCTAGCGAGCAATAGTGCGGCTAGTGGCTCCGTTGATGGGGAGGACGTCGGCGGAGAGGAGGTGGAATCCGCCTGGTTCCTGTCTGATGGAACCGCGGTTGATGAAGCTGGGGGCGGTATGACCGCTGCCGCCGTCAACCGTCTGAAGCGGGCGTATCGCCTACCTGGAGTGGTGAAGTTGCATCCTCCAGCTGCGAATGAACTAGGCCATTTTCCTCCAAGGTGTGACCCTTCCGTTGCTTCCCAACCTCCAGATTTTGGTTTGCGAGTTTGGCCTCGCCTTTGGGCAGATTTGTCCCAATATGTGGCGGTTGCTGATGGCGCTGAACTCATTATGCCGCCTGTCCGGTTGTGAGGGTCCAACCGTGGCGGAGGTATTGCACTTCTTTAAGTTGGTGTATGTGAGGTCAAGTGAATCTAAGTCGGCGGCAAGGGGCGCCCAAGTTAATCGAGAACCTGAAGGATTCCATGTCGCACTGGCGGGGGACCTTCTACGTTGCCACCGATGGGTGGGAATACCAGGTGGGGCTGAATGAGGGGCCGTCGACTTTTCGGATTAAGTCGGAGTTTTAGCCCATCAGAGGTTGTCGTCGACCTCCGTCATTCTAGATTTTGGCTTTGCTTGTTATAATTCTGATCGCCTTACCTTTTTTTTTTTTTTTGTAGCGTGCTTGCATTACAACCTGACCCGCGAGGAGGAGTGCCGCGTGGTGATGATTAGAGGGTGTTGGCGGAACCACAACTTGCTTGACCTTAGGCTTCTCACCGGTTAGGAATTGTTGGTCGCTCAGGAGCTGACTCGTTCCCTTGGTAAGTAACTTTCGGTGATTTGTTTCCTTAGTCCAGTTTGTGGCGGGCTAACTTATTATCTTTTTTTTTTTGTAGAGTCTCCGCCGGGAAATAGAAGGAGCCAAGACGCTTTTGCAAAGGCCATGGATCATGCAGAGATGGAAGATTTTTTGGAGGGTATGTACGCTCAGGGGCTGGTGGCCCACCAGACTGCGGACAACCCGGAGACATTGGCGCTGAGCCAGTTCGAGGTGCCGATTGTGTTGCCGATACCTCACCATTCCCATCTTGGTGCCGATGATTTGCCAGCCGTTCAGGAGGGGGCTGTGGTTGGCCGCGGCATTTCTGGAGGGAGGTCGGCACCTGCATTCCCTGTGCAGGTGAGGGAGAGAGTGGTCGCCACATGGCGTGGGTCCCAGAATGAGAAGACAGTGGCCGCTAAGGCGCTTGTTACGGTTGCGGGGTTGGAGCCGCAAGCGGCCTCAAGGTGTGTCGCCGCTGGTGTCGCGCAAGAGTTGTAAAGGAAGCAGCGTCAGAATGATGAGGTGGAAGGGGTGGAAACCGTGGGGGTCCGCCAACAGAAGAAATCGAAGCAGGCTGCTCTAGAGAAGACCGTCTCCACCGGAGGGGGGGGAGGGAGACTCGGGCGAGTGACCTGGACTTGTTTGCCGCCTTTACTGAGTTTCTTACCGACACTGAGCGGGAGTATTTGTACAACCAGTGTGAGAGGTTGGGGTTCGGTGGCCTGGAGGAGGTGGTTCGCTCCACCGCCCTTGATCAGTCGCCCTTCAGCACTGCCTTTGGGCATCTGTCTGTTGGGTTGCACCAGTTGTTTCTGGCGACGTCGAGTCAGCCCCGTACCGAACGACAGCTGAATGAGGAGATTGGCGGTCTCAAGGAGGAGCTGGCGGGAGCCAAAGAGTGACTGGCGGAGACTGAGCGGCGCCTGTCCAAGGCCGAATGTGATCTGTTAGATGCCTGTGACCTTGAGCAGAATAAAGATGTCGCTAAGCTACAGCAGGACATGGCTCTGTTGAAGGATCAACTGGCAGCCAAGGTCAAGAAGATTGAGCTTCTTCAGCGAGATTCTGCCGCCAAGTCTGCCGAGGTGAAAAGGTTGGCGGACGCAGTTGCCCAGCTGGAAGCAGTTAAGAGTCGCGCGGAGGTCACCGCTGTCGAGGCCTTTAAACAGTCCGCGGAGTACAAACATGCCATGGCGGAGGCGGCAAAGTCTGGTGCTACCGCTAACCTGGATTTGCTGAGGCAGAAGGGTGCTATAGACTAGGTGAAGGCATCCCAACCCGCCAGACCGGCGGTGCAGACAGCGCCTTCTGCTAGTGGGGTGGCTCCTACTCCTGCTGAGGGTGTTTGCTCGGGGAGTGGGGAGAGTGGTGAACACCCGGCGGGTGATACTCAGTGGACTCTTCCTCCTACGTGGTCTGAGGTTTCGCTTACTGGCTTTTTGGCTGCACACACTCGACCAGATGGCACCTTCGTGACTCCTGGTCTGACCGCTCGTGGGTCTGATCAAGCGAGCCATATGTTAGAGCAGCGACCACTAGCGGCAGGCGAGGATGACACTGTAGCTTCCCAGAACCCTTGACGATCGGCCACTGCAGTGCCGCTGAGATCTTTATGTCTTCTCTCTTTTTTTTGTTTTGTTTGCCGCTGAGGCTTTTGTAACTTTCGGAAACACTTTTGGGCGGGAGTCCCGACCCTTAATAAATTCAACTGATTATTTGATTTCCAGATTCCTGCTGTGTTGTTCGTCGTTGAATTGTGTTGGTTGTATGCCGCCATACTATTAGAGCCTTGACTTGTGTTAACTAATTGAAACATTAAAGGAATTAAAATTGTTCCAAGTGCACGAGGTAGCGGACGTGGTCCGCCGAATTTTGTTGGCGTGGCTAGTTAATTCTTGTGCATGGGATTGGCAACAATGGTTTGAATAATTCCTCGTTTCATTGGTGACTGACGGATCAGCGCTTACAGAAGTAGGGTTGTACCCGTTGGGTAGCTTCCCTTAGCTAAATATTGAACAAAAATTTAGCTAAGTCAAGATGCTCTTGGGTAGCGGCATGGCTATTTGTAGTAATATCGGAGGTGCTCGATATTCCAAGGGTGGGTCTTTGTGACGCCGTCCTTGTCCATTAAGTAGAAGGTACCAGGGCAAACGACTTCCATAATTTTGTATGGACCTTCCCACGTTGGGCGGAATACCATCGGCGGTGGGATGACCTCCTTCATTACCTAGTCCCCTAGTTGGAGGTTCCGGGCCTTGACCCTGGCGTTGTAGAAACGCGACGCCCGCTGTTTGTTTTGTAAATTTTGCAAATGGGCCTTGTGTCGTTTCTCCTCTAGGAGCTCCTTGTCTAGCCTGACGCCTTCGTCGTTGGTCTCAGGCAATAGCCTTCGACTCTAGCGGTAGGCTGAGTGACCTCAATAGATAGGACAACTTCTGTTCCGAACATCATACAGAATGGTGTTTCCCCTGTGGCGGAAGTTGGAGTAGTCCTAACGGCCCACAAGACTTCAAGCAGTTTTTCCGCCCATAAGCCTTTGGCGTCACCGAGTTTCTTTTTTAGTAGCTTTTTGATCATCTTGTTTGCTACCTCGACTTGGCCGTTGGTTTGGGGGTAAGCGACAGATGCAAAACTCATCCTAGTGCCCAAGTTGGGGGTGAAGGAGATGAGCTCGCTGTTGTTGAATTGTGTGCCGTTGTCTGTGATGATTGTGTGGGGGACACCGTAGCAGCAGTAGATGTTCTTCTAGAGAAAGTGAATTACTTGGCGGTAGTGATTGCTGTCAGCGGTTCTGCCTCTATCCACTTGCTGTTATAGTCGATGGCGACGATGATGGACTTGAACTGTCCTTTTGCTGTTGGGGACTTTCCTACTAAGTCCAGGCCCCAAGTTGAGTGAATCCATGGGCCAATAATGATTGAAAAGGGTTCCGCCTAGGCGTGTAGGAAGTCAGCATATTGTTGACATTTGTGACAGGATTTCGAGATCTTTCTGGCGTTGTCGGTGAGCGTGGGCCAAAAGTAGCCCTGTCGCATTGTGCGGTTGGCCAGAGATCTGGTGCCTGAGTGGTTTCCACATTCCCCGCCGTGTATTTTTGTAAGTACAACCTTTCCTTCCTCTGGGGTTAGACACCGGAGGTGGGGGTGAGTGAAACCCTGGCGGTAAAGTTTGCCATTCTGGATGTTGTAGCGGGTTGCTCTCCGCTGGAGTTGTCATGCTTCGACTTTATCTGTTGGAAGAGTCCCCTTGCGTTTGTACTCGATGATTTCGTCCATCCAGCTGGGCCCGACTTCAATGTTAAAAATCTCCGCTAGGGTTTTTGTGATGCTTGGTTTGCCAAGACTCTCCACCCTTGTGTCCGTCTGACTTTGATGCGGTTGAGCGGTTGCCAGTCTTGCCAGTGAGTCGGCCTTGGCGTTCTTTTCCCTAGGGATCTGTGTGATGGTGTGGAAGTTGAATTTTTTGAGAAGCGTCTTGACGTACCCCAAGTATGCCACTAGCTGTTGATCCTTGGCTTGAAAACTATCGTTGACTTGGTTAACGACTAGCTGGGAGTCGCTGAAAATGTTAACGCTGTCAGCCCCAGAATCAATGGCTAAGAGTAGGCCGGCAATGAGCGCTTCGTACTCAGTCATGTTGTTAGTGGCTTTGAAATTGAACTTCAATGTGTATTCCACGTTCAGTCCCCCCGGCCCCGTTAAGATGACGCCTGCGCCGCTGGCCTTTACGCAAGCGGAGCCATCGACGTGTAAATTCCAATTCGAGTGCTGGGGGTTGGGTCGTCAGCGGTTATTACTTCTATGCCGGGCTCAGCCTCTCAGCCGTTTACGAGTTGTCGTTTTGTGAGTTCAGCTATGAAGTCCGCTACCGCCTGGCATTTCATGGTGGTCCTAGGCTTGTAGTCGATGTCAAACTCGCTAAGCTCGATGGCCCACTTGCTGAGGCGCCCCGAGTGTTCAGGGTTTTGCATTACCTGTCTTAGTGGCTGATTTGTTAGGATATGGATCGTGTGGGCCTGAAAGTATTGGCTGAGGCGTCTGGCGGCGACGATGAGTGCGAGAGCGAGTTGTTCCAGTGGGCGATATCTTGTTTCTGCCCCGTTCATGCCTCTGCTGGCGTAGAATACAGGGAGCTCTTCGTTACCGTTTCGCCGAAGAATGGCACAGCTTACCGCTGATTGCGATACCGCTAGGTATATATATAATGTTTCGCCTTGTACAGGAATAGAAAGGAGTAGGGCCGCTGCTAGGTACTCTTTCAAGCTTTGGAATGCTGCGTCACAATCCGCGTTCCAGTCGATGAACTTCTTGTGGGTTGTCTTCAGCACTTTGAAGAATGGGAGACATCTGTCAGTAAGTCTGGAGATGAACCGAGAAAGAGCGGTTAGTTTACCCTGGAGGCTTTGGAGGTGTTTCTTCCACTCTGGAGTCTTCATGTTGAGGATGGCCTGCACCTTGTCAGGATTGGCTTCTATGCCCCGTTCACTGACTATGTAACCAAGAAGTTTGCTGGCGGTGACGCCAAAGAAACATTTTTCTGGGTTGAGTTGCATGCCGTAAGCTAAGAGAATGGTGAATATGATTCTAAGGTTTGCTACGTGTCCGCTAGCTTTTATGCTTTTTACTAACATGTCGTCTACGTAGACCTTAATGATTCTTCCCAGATGTTCGGCAAACATGGCGTTCATCAACCGCTGGTAAGTTGCTCCAGCGTTCTTCAGATTGAAAGGCATGACATTGTAGCAGTATAGGCCCTTGTCGATGGTGAAGGAGGTACACTCTTGGTCGCCGGGGTGCATCTTGATCTGGTTGTAGCCGGAGAATGCATCCATCATGCTGAGCAGCTCGTGTCTAGCGGTTGCATCGACCAGTTGGTCTATGCGAGGTAGCGGGAAGCTGTCCTTGGGGCAGGCCTTGTTGAGGCTCTTGAAGTTGACACACATCCTCCACTTTCCGCTAGGCTTTTGACCATGACCAAGTTGGATATCCACTGGGGGTAGTTGACTTGGCGGATGAATCCAATCTGGAGTTTGGCAACCTCTTCCCCTATTGCTCTATACCTTTCCTCCTTAAAGGCTCTACGTCGCTATTTAACAGGGTATGAGGATGGTTTGATGCTTAGTTTGTGTGTTACGATCTCCGGGGAGATGCCTGGCATGTCAGCGTAGGACCATGCAAAGACGGCTGCGTTGTCACGCAGAAATTGGTTGAGCTCATCCGTTATTGCTTGGTCAACCTGGGCACCGATGTGGACTGTCCGCTCAGGGTGCTCGTTTGAGATGCTGATGATCCTCAAGGAAGTTTCTGGGTTGACAGGCTCATTTTTTATATATTTCTTTTCGTCCTCCCTATTGTCCTCAAAGATGTTTGGTGCTGGTGTGTGGTTTCCCACCGTTAGGATCTCATGGCGACGTGCCGAGCGTGCCACGGTTGTGGAATAGCATTCTAGTGCTAGTTGCTGACTTCCTTTGACACAGCCTGTCCCGTTGGGCGTAGGAAATTTCATGAGAAGCATATATCCGGCTATGATGCACTTGAGCTTGTTGAGCGCCGGTCGACCAATGATGGCATTGTACAAGCTGAAACAGTCTACAATGATGAATTCTGTGTGGATTTCTGCCGTTCGTGGGCTAGTGCCAATACCTAGTCGCATGTAGTCCGAACCCAATGGTTGTGTGACGTCACTGGAGAAACTAAGCAACGACTCATGATCCTATAGCAATTTCCTATTCCGTAGGAGTTTGCTGTAACAACCATTGAAGATGACATTTACAGCGGAACCGCTGTCGACCAGGACTCTTCCTACTGACTATTTGCCGAGTATGGCATCAATTAAGAATGGATCGTCGTGGGGCAAATGTACTCCGCGCTCCTCTTCCTCTGAGAAGGTGATGGCTTCCTAGCCAGCTTTTGGCAGTTTTGCGGACCTCTCATAGCCGATGTTGCAAATTTTGTTGGGGTGGTTAGCACGCGCATAGCGCTTCCTTGCCCTGTGAGACATGTTGGTGATTGGGGTGCCACCGTCGATGGTGTTGATGCGGCCCATTGGTTCGATGTTGGCGATCACGGGTGGCGGTTGGCCCACTTTGAATTGCTCCATCTTGCCGTCTTGGTATAGAGTTTTGATGGCTGTTTTGAGGGCGTGGCAGTTGTTGGTATTGTGACCGCTGTCCTCGTGGTATTTACACCATTTGCTAGTGTTTCTTGGTTTTCCCATCCTTGGGTACTTTCTTGGGGGTGGCAGCGGTATCTGATCTTGCACTGGTTGAATATATCCTCGTATGATGTTGTGAGGACTGTAAACATTGCGTGCCGCTGGGAGGGCTCCGTCTTATGACGGTTATCCCCCTGAGATGAGCGGCTGCCCCTATTGTAGTGTTGGTCCCTCTGACGCTTGCTCTGGTAATTGCCTTGTTGCCACTCTCTCTTCTTGTCAAATGGTGGCGTAGCGGTGGTCTTGCTAGTGGTTTCCCGATGGCTGGAGGCGGGCTGGGCTATCTTTACAGATGTTGGTAGTGGTGGTGGGCTCTCTCCGTATGTGATGAATTCTGCTTGTGCATGGATGACAGCTTCGCTCATGACATGGTCGTAAGCGGCGTTTGGATGAATGTAATTGAGGTGATAGAGGAATGGTCCTTTTAGGAGTCCCTGCTTGTGCTATTGTCTTGTCAAGATTGAGGCACTGAGACGTTGCCGCCCGCCATCTGGTGACGAAAGCTTTCAATGACTCTGCCGTCCCCTACTTGAGGTCGAACAACAGAGTTCTGTTGTGATGCCGGCGGCCAACAGAATGAACCGAGCAAGGAAAGCATTTGACAGTCCTTGAAATGAGTCGATGGATCCTGGCGGGCATTCAAAGAACCAGCTTATTGCTTCACCATCCAATGTTTCGCTGAACAAGTGGCAGAGGGTGGCGTCATCAAATCCCTTGTTGTTGGTGACCTTTTTGAAGGTGTCCATGTGGACGAATGGGTCAGATGTGCTGCTGTAATGTGACGTCTTTGATGTTTTTGCTTGTGCTGGTCTGACGGCCTGCAGTATTCTGTTGGTGCTGGGACGCCTGCCTCCGCCAGGGCTAGTCTCTGCTCCAATTGTTGTATCCTTTCTAATATTAGGGCGGTGGCATCGCCAGCTAGCCCTGCTTGGGGGTTCTGCCGAATTGACCCTTGCCTAGCGGCGTGTGGGTTGCCTTCGGTCCTAGTTCTGACTTTCAAGTGGTTGGTACTTGGCTGTGATTCCGCTTCTTGCTCCGTAATTGGGCGGGGCGGAGGGGGTGGGCCCCTTAATTCTGGCGGGTTTAGCGGCAGTTGCATTTGTATGATTGGTACAGGTTTAATTCTGCCGGTGTTGGGTCGACTGCGTCTAGTGCTCCGTGACTGTTCGCTTTGTACTGTATTAGCGTTTTCCTCTAGCGCCTTTTTCAACTCGTCGAACCTTGACATTAGCGTGGCCACTTGTTTTTGGGCTTCCGCTTTTTCTTGGCGCTCTTGTTCTCGCTCCCTGTTTGCTTTGTGGAGATCTGTTAGTGCTAGTTCGTACATAGCTGCAAGGTCTTGGACCGTTAGGAGACTACTGCCTGGCTGGGCCTCCGCTGCAGTTTGGGTCTGCTGGACCTGGGATGAGCCCTGGGAGCCCATACTAGGGTTGGTCGGAGTGTTGAATAGTGCTCGGTTAACGTTGACCGCTGGGTCAATGCTATCCGTGGGATTGGCGGGGTTGGGGTTGGCGGGTTGGCCCGCTTGCTTCTCGATGTTTTCCCCGCTATCGTTAGTCATGGTACAGGTTGTCGCTAAGAATTTGTTTAGGTGACTTGACTCAATGATAGGTGACGAAGCCTTTGTGTTGGCTTCCCACAGACGGCGCCAATGTTGATGCTTGATTAGTTAGCGGTAACTAAATATGATCAACGCAGGCCCAGTGAGAGGACCGTTATTCGATACTACCGATATTCCCGCTATCTGTCAAGTGAAACACAGAGGGCATCAGAGGGAGACCGCGTAGGGCGGTCTTCTCTTCTCCGATGCCTAAATTAGTTAATGTATTTGTACTGACAGGATAACAGTAGGCAAGTAGTAAATGTGTAATTAATGAGGAGAGAGGAGTTAACCTTTTATAGGTGGGGAGGGAGCTGGTCTTCTCCATGCTTTCGATGTGGGACTGACATGCTTCAGTTCCCAGTTTCTGGAGCTTCTGATGCTGTGCTGGGGCGGCGTGTGGCGGCGCGTCAGCAGTGATCTGGAAGTAAGTCGGGGTTTAGACAGTAGCCTACCTAGCTGTGTTCCCATGGGTGACTCCTATGGCGGGAGCTGGTATTTCTGGCGATGGTATGAGCGTGGCTCATTGCAGCTAATTATGCGAGGCAAATGCTCATGTAGGTACAATAACAAAAAATTAGCAATAATCAAATTAAATCAATGAAATCTGTTAAACGAAAGCACAAAAGCGCATCTCATTACTTACCTTTCAATCGGAACACAGTCAACATAGGTCACAGAGAATCGGGAACTACTATTTGGTTCCTACACAGTTATCACACCGATCAGAATCTGAGATCAGTGAAAATCAAAGATGAAGGCGGAATTGAAGTTACCTTTAAGAGAGACAGAGAGTGAAAGATGGAAAGATGTTGCCTTTGGGAGGCTTCGGGTGGCTTTGTCAGTTCCTATCTTCGGGCTCCGGTAGCGGTGACAACGAGTCCACAAAGAGGTCAACGAAAGGAAAACGTCGGGGTTGGGCTAAGAGCTGAGTGGCTGAGGAAGTGATCGGGCTCTGGTAGCAGCGATGGCGACTCCACGAAGAGGAAAACATTGGGGTGAGAGGAGTAAGAGCTGAGTGGCTGCTAGGGTTGAGGGGTGAGATTGTGAGAGAACAGAAGTGAGGTAGTGAGATTGCGAGTAGCTGGGAATGCTTAGTTGATCTCTAACCCTAAAACAAAACGACGTCGTTTTGTTAAATATGAACAGTGTTTCGGTTTTGTGGTTCGGTTCCGTTTTTGTAGGCCGAAACCGAAACCGAACCAAACATAATCGGTTTAGTTTGGTTTTTTTTTGGTGCAGTTTTGTTCGGCTTCAGTTCGGGTTTCGATGCTGTTCTTTTCGGTTTTCGGTTTCTCGAGCCCACCCCTACTTTCTGCTATGTCACCACAAGTAAAGCGAATAGAGTGGTCAGTAGTGCACTCTTCGCTAATTGATGTTTGTTAGAATATATATGTTTAGTGAGACTCTTGTTATTATCTTAGGATGTTCTCTCGTTGCAATGCTTCCTGGCACAATGTCCCCAATACATCCCTCCCAATATATATATTGTGGTCATTAAAGATCAATGATTGAGGGCAGCCGTACATGCCTTATTTCAAAAAAAAAAAAACAAAAAAAAGACATAACCAAAATAGCCATTATAGTAGTACTCTATAGCCGGCTTATATCTCAAATTCTCACCTCCCAGGAGAGTCTAGCTAGGCTTATTAATTAGCAAAGAAATTAAACTTTGTCAATTGATAAATCAAACTGTCTAGTTATACGTCATCCATGTTCTAGCCTAAATTTCTCTTTGCATCACCGCCACATTCTCCATATTGTGGTTTGATTTAATTAATTTTATTTAAGTAAAATGTGATCTATATTGATCAATATAGAAGATCATGTATCTAGCATTACATTAGGGCATCTCCAACCCAAGGACCAAAAACCCATTTTCATTTCAAATTTTGAGACCCTAAGTTCATTCAAATTTTCCATTCCATATGATATGATTATGAAAGGATTTGATAAGGTATATATAATATCAATATTTTCTGGATCTAGAATTGATTCAGGAATACAATAGAATGGAAGAGTACAAGGCTTCTATGTCAGCAGCCGGAAAAGTACAAGAAATGCTGCCCTTATTTCTTCTTTGTCAGTAGACGGAAAAGTACAAGAAATAGAACTGCTCTTTAGAATAAACTACATCCATTATTTGATCTCCCAAAAAATTTATTCTTCTCCATTTTTCACCTAGCCCTGATCTGGAAACTGGACTTGAGATTTTCAAACCTGAGGTGAGTTTGAAATTGGGCCCTTAAAATGTAGTGTACATTTAAATTTCTTTTTGTTTTATAAGCAATTTTTGAAACAAAAACTATAAACTCAAAAATTTATTGTTAAATAACAAACAAAATGTAGAGTAATTTTAAATATACATACCTATCTTATCAATACACACCCTAATTTTATGTAAAATATTTAATCACTATTTCAACCTTCTAGCTATCATCATCTCCAAGTCTGATCTATTCTATGACAAGCCTGCACTGAAGATACAGAAGGCGAAGAGAGAGATGGACTAGACCAAGAGAAGATAAATCCAAATTAAGAAGAAATGAAAACCACCATAAATTTGGTTGTTTCAAACAAAAGTTGAAGACTAAGAACAAAAAATAAATTTAGGATTTCAAATGATCATGGCCGGATATGGTTTGGAACTTAAAAGTAGCACTGTTGGAATCAACTTCTACCATATGAGGACATTAGATGCATCAATTCTTTTTCTTTGCTCGCTTAGAGATTAATATCACTTCAATCCCAAATGCTAAATCAAAATCAACGCGAGACAAAGGAAAAAGCATAAATACCACTCTTTCAATTCCCAAATTATATTTTCCACTATGCTTCGAATCGGTTTGTAGGTCACAAACACCCATCTTTCTTTCTTTCTTTTGGTCCGAACACACGCCCATCTTTGCTTCCTTGAATTGCTTTTACTGTAAGTAATATTCCTTGATCTTCTTCTCTTCTATGTTTCAATTATAGCTACTAAAATTGGATTTATTTTTATTCTTTTCATTTCTTGTTGTGCTTGTGTAATCTGGGTCTAGTATGGCAGAATTTTCTAAGTACAACACGATCTTAAGAATTTGCAGAAAGAGTAAATTAAAGAGTTGCATCTCTGGTGATTTTGACGTTGGAAGAGAGAGGAGGAGAAGGATGAGAGAAGAAGGGTAAGCATAGAAAAATTTGGGAAAAATTTGACCAAAAAGAATTAAGAGGTGTGTATTGATATGTATGTGTATTTAAAATTACTCCAAAATTTAATATAAACTTCATTTTTGCCTAATAAAAAACATATTCTAAATCAAAATTTAAAAGATTAGTAATAGAAAACATATTCTACCTAATCTTGCCTGAAGTTGTTTAGGATGTTGATGTTAGGATTAAATATTATTTAGTCCTTAAGTTTTTGACCATAAAAGACTTCAGTCTCTGGCATTTTAATTTCACACGTTTAGTCTTTATACTTTAAAACTTCAGACCAATAAGTCCTTACTATCTAAAACCTCCGTTAAGTTACAGTAAAATGTCTATTATGCTCTCATTTTTTTATAATAAATTTATTCTTTTCTCTTTTTTTATTTATTTATTCTTTTTACTTTTTTTTTCTTTTTTTAAATCTTTTATTTTTCTTTTTCTTCCTTTTACAAAAAATTAATTAATGAATTAATTAATTAAAAAAACTGAGGGCATAATAGACATTTCGCCGCTACTTAACGGAGATTTTAGACGGTAAGGACCTATTGGTCCGAAATTTTGAAGTATAAGGGCTAAACGTGTGAAATTAGATGGCAAGAGATTGAAGTGTTTTATGGTCAAAAGCTCAAGGACGAAACAGTCCTTGATGGAAAGCTAAAAGGTAAAATATTTTCTCTTTTAAAAAATCTACTATTGAGTTGTGTACTAAAGCTATCTATGTTATGTGTGGAGTACATTATATTACATGAGCTACCATTTTCTCATGTGGAGGGAGAGGGGTTTAGGCGTTTTATGGGTAGAGCTCTTCCTTGTTGGAGAATTCCTTCCCTTAAGACAATTGCAAATGATGTCCTTAAACTTTATTTGGGGGAAAAGAAAAAATTGATGGATCAATTAAGTAGATATAAGTTGTCTCTTACAACCGACACTTGGACTTCTATTCAAAAAATTAATTATATGGTCCTCACTGCACATTTTATTGATGATAATTGGGTGTTGCATAAAAGAATTTTAAATTTTTGTGTGATTCCAAATTATAAGACAGAGGCTATAGCTAAGCTATTGGAGGATTTTTTGTTGGAATGAGGTATAGAGAAGATTCTCACAATCACCGTTGATAATGCTTCATCAAATGATGTTGCATTGAAGGAGTTGAGTAAGAGGATAGGTGATTGGGGTGTCCCTAATGCGCTTTTGCATGAAATGAAGAATTTGCATGTGAGGTGTGTGACCCATATTCTTAACTTGATTGTCAATGATGGGTTGAGAGTGATGAAGCTATTTATTGGTGTCATTCGCAATGCGGTGAGGTGTGTTAGATCCTCCCCACAAAGGCTTGATTTTTTCAAGGAATGTACTCAAAGGGTGAAACTAGAGTGCAAAGGGCTTGTGATTTTGGATGTCCCTACTAGGTGGAATTCCACATTCTTGATGTTGGAACGGGCTTTGAAATTCCAAAAAGCTTTTGATAGAATGGTGGATGAAGATGTGGGTAATTTTTGGACATGAGTCCAAGGTGACAAGGGTGAAAAGCTAAAAGAAGGGCTACCAGTAAGTGTTGATTGGCAATATGGGGAGTAGTTTGTGGATTTCTTGAGACCATTTTATGAAATCACTTTGAATGTATATTGTTCTAATTCTCTTACCATTCATAATACTTTTGGTGATTTACTCTCTATTTATGGTCTCTTGCAAGAATAAAAGAACCTATGTTTGTCTGAGATTGCATCACCCATGCAAGACAAGTTTCAAAAGTATTGGGGTAGCTTTGATAAGTTGAATCACTATCTATTCATTGCTATTGTTCTTGATCCACGTCATAAACTTGAGAAAGTTGTTGACTATTTTGAGATTCTAGATGATGGGGATATGGATGAAAAAGTGGAAGCTAATACAAAGAGTGTGAAAGATCTCTTATATGACCTTTACAAGGTGTCTGAGGAAGAGAGAAAAGAAAGTGGTGTTGGTGAGGTTGGTGGTTCTCTAGTATCAAGTTTGGGGATATCTAGTTCAAGTAAGGGTCTAATGGAGTTAGAAAGAAGATTGAAGTGTCACGCCCCGAATTTTAGAATAATAATTCGAAAATCTGAAACATGAATTATTACAATTTAGCAAATATCAACATGAATTTTTTTTCTTAAATAAACACACCACATGATTCTCAATTTCAAATCCCAAAATAAGTTTCGTATTAAATATTACAACACACTCTCTCCAAATAAAATGTAAGCTCAGAGAAGCATACCACACCTCACAAAAGAAAATCAAATTAACACAAGTGCAGCTACTCTAAGCTGCTCGATCACCTTCTTGATTCTCTTGACCTGTAGACTCACCCACTACACCGTTTAAATAATGTACCGGGATTGCAACAACACAAAACCTGGTAAGCTTTCTGAAAGCTCGTGTGAGTAAATAAGAAGGAACAGTTGTTTTATTAAATCGTATTTCTTTTCACAAATGTCAATACCCAACAATTTCAACATCCACAAATAATCACAATCTCAATAATCAATCATCAAATCATCAAGAATAAATACAGAATCTAAACTCACATCTTTCTTCTCAAAACCCGAAGTCGTATTTATACAATACAGTGACTAACTCAATACAGAGAACCAACCCAATGAGCATATCTAAAATCAAAGGATATACAAGTCACACTTGTGACAACTCAAATCAATTGAATCTCAACCAATCAGATGAATCACTCATCTCATAAAATAAAAATCTTAATTAATTGTTTTTGATTCACCAGTTCGTATTTCTTTTCTTTTGAAAGCGATCGATTAATAAAAAAAAAATTAAGATATATAAAATAAAACTTAAATAGAATTTCCCTCTTAACAAGATGCATTTATCTCCACAATACATAATAATATTTCTCAACTTTCTACGAGTCTCACCCATAACTGCCCTCAACAATTAACCAAATAAAACATAAATCATGCATAAAAATTAATGCAGGAAATAACCAATTGCATGCAATCAAAAATCATAGTAATCCCTGCATATAATCTAGTTCAGGAGATTACAATAAAATCAGACAATAAAATGAAAAAAAGAAATAAAAGGGAAATCAAACGGAAGAAATAGACAAGGAAAATAAATGGAGATATTAAACAATATAAACGGAAACGAAAAAGAATAGAATTTTACACAAAAGAAGTCGCCAAAAAGATTAATCATCACATCACTATATTAAGCTCATCTAAAACTCAACACCTTTTACCTAAAGGATTCTTACAAGTCACATCGTGACAAAATCATAGGAAATTGTTAACCCAACAATCAATATGAAAATCCGGTCCAACCTAGACACATTGGCAAACAGACTAGAGCTCTAACTGATCGCAATCACTAACCCGACCAAAGGCGTAATTACGATATTTTGCCTGAGGTCACAACCTGCAACCTCGGATCCTTAGGCCAACCTGACCTTTAGATCAAAACATTTGAAACAAGTCACATTGGACCCAAAATGTTACTCAAAACATAAAAGGGAGAAATCCCAACCCGTGACTCCCAAATCTTCAAACACTTTTCAAAACAATAGAAATACCATTTCTCAACATATTGTTCCCGAAAAGTCACGCCCCAAAACGATAACGAACTCACTCATACACGTTGCATATCACCACGAAATCATTAGTAGAATTTCTCTGATAATAATTGCTCAAAATAATATTTCAATAGATTAAACATTATTTCATCACTCAATATCACACCGTCCAGTTATATCTATACACACGTAAATATAATAAGTCACATTTTAATCCATAATAAAACTAAATCATCACAATTCCACACTCTCCAATGTCATACCAATTCGTATATAATCACGTAAATATATATATATATATATATATATATACACGTAATCACCCACTCAGGAATGACCACTAATACCATCTATAGTTCACACAAGAAAATCGTGAAATTCATTTTGTGTACTTAAAATTCATTTTACTTACCTATGGACCGTAGTTGATCAAGTCTATGTGATCTTAAAAACAAATATTTATTCCATAAATATTTCTCACACAATTACGACAAAATAAATTAATTTAAAAGTATTCGGTTTGTAATATGAACCACGTGAGTTTTACTCACCTCAATATTCCCGCTGCATCTTCAAATTAACACAATTCACAACCGAACTTGCTTATCCAAGTAAGTCTATCAATCACCTAATCAAACATGACCTTAACTTAGCCAATAACTCAAAAATATACTCAAATGACAATCCAACGGTCGGATTCTAAGTTATACAAAAATCCGACGGACGGATTCTCACGAATCGCCTCCCGAATCACTGTTTTACAATTATATGAAGATCCAACGGTCGGATCTTCGACCATGACCACATAAAGTCACTGGGACAGTCATATGATCAACATATCCAAACTACAAGTCCATTGGACGGTCCTAACTTCACAGATCACAAATCCGACGATCGAAATCTAAAAATTCATAACTAAATCATACGATATCCAAAAAATGAGTATAATATGTCAAAATGATCGTATTGAAATGTAGAATCGAAAAATGTATAAAAACTATATTTTTGACCCCCGAAGGTGGCCGAAAAAGCCAGTTTCAGGCGGCGGCAGAGCCACCGTCAACCACCGCTAATGGCGGTGAAACTTGACTGAAATCTTCGTCTCAACATTCTGAAAATTTTTCATAACTAGCTCTGGATCAGAAAATGACGGGAAGAGATCGGAATTTACCAAAACAGTCGTGGTGGCAGGAAAATTTCCAGAAACCGGTGGTTGCTCCGTTCGATGTAAAAAATTACACAACTCGACTCGATCCCTTCTTGAGACTTCTTCAGGAACTCAAGCTGAGTTCACCAAGCCAAGAATCACAAGAAATGGTCGTTTGAAACTCGAGATATCCGGATTTGAAGGTGGTTTTTGATCTAAATTGAGGTGAGCTACGACGAACGTCAAATCGATCAACCCAAGTCCAGTTCTTGGTGCTTGATCAGCAAGTCGAGGCGAATCCAATGAGCCAAGAATCACGTGGAATGGTAACTTGTATCTCGAGATATCGAGATCGAACCAAAATCGACCTTAAATGGATACAGGGCTCCCGCCGCCGCCACCGGTTGTGCCGCGGCGCAAGGCTGCCACTGGCAGCTGTGCAAAGTCAGGGCGAAGGTGGGGGAAGTGGTCTGGTGCCTTAAGATGGCCTGTGGAGCGAGAGAGAGCTCGGTGAAGCCTTACTCTGTTTTTCGAAGGGTACGGACGCGGGAGAGAGAGGAGGAAGACGATGAACAATGGTTTCCAAAAATAAAAGGGAGGCCGGACTAAAATGGAAACCTTCCAAAAAAAAAAACTAGGGACCACGAAATCATTTTTAAAAGGTCATCGTAAATTAATTTGAATTTTACGGGTATTACAGAAAGAGAATGAGTAAAGGAGAAGAGCAAAGAAGCCCGAGATCGTAAACAACGATGTGGATAGATATCTTGGAGCTCCTATTGAAGGAGATGGTGATGACTTTGATTTGTTGAATTGGTGGATAGTGAATGGAGTTTGTAAATATCCTATATTGGCTCGCATTGCAAAGGATATTCTAGCTATTCCGGTGTCAGCCATTGCTTCGAAATCTTCATTTAGCACGAGTGAGAGGATTTTTGATCCATACTGTAGCTCCCTAAGTCCTAGAATGGTGGAGGCATTGATATGTGCACAAAATTGACTTAGGAGTGAAAATATGTATCTACATCATATGCCTACTATAGAGGAGATGGAGTTGTGTGAAGAAACGAAAAGAGGTAATTGTTTCTATTTTCTTAGTTAAAGTTTTTTGGGTTAATGAAGTTGTAATATTTATGTTATATATGATTGTATGTATTTCTTTTTATTATTCTCTTATACTAATGTTGAGATGCTTAAGATGTCAAGTGAATCTGTAGTGGGGGGTAGTCGGAGTGGAATGTTACCTCCAAAGTCGAAGACCTCATCTTTCCGAGCTTGAGATCATGCCATTGCCCGCCTTCATATGTTGATGTTGGTTCATTCTTTTTGTGATGTTTAATCTTTTAGTGAACTTATACTTTTTTAATTTGTGAGGTTAGTGTTGATGGAATGATGGACTTTTATAAACTTTGAACTCTATATTCTTTGACCATTTCATATGTTGATGCTAGAACTTGATGGACTATTGGACTGTATCAATTGAATTATATGGACTATGGAGTATGAAATTATAGATTATTGTCTATTGAAGTACAAAGCATGCATTAGTAAAGTTGCAAACTCATTGTTATAAATTATTATTATTATAGGTTTAAAGAAACAAAAACTTCTCGAGTTACAATACAACAGAAGTATATTTGGTAAAAATATGTTTTCAAAAAAAAAAAAAAACCAAAACTGGGTCGAACCGAACCAAACCGTTCGGGTTGGTTTGGTTTTCGGTGTCAACTTCTCAAAACATAAAAATTGAACCGAACCAAACCGCACCGAGTCCAAATTCGGTTCTGTTTTCGGTTTAGGCTCGAAACTGAACCGAGCAGAACCGAGCCCACTGATAGGAACATAATTATGCGATATTAATAACGTTAATCTCTATACTTTCTTTGTTAGTTTAGTGTGTTTTCTTGTTATTTACGTTGTTTATTTGTGTTATAGGTATCTTTGAGCAAAGAAGCAGAAAAGAAGCAAAAGAAGGATTGAAAGGCAAAATCGGCAAATCTGCCTGTGCAGATCAATCAACTTCGACAGATCACTGAGACCAGCTCACAACAATCCAGAGAATGATCTTTATATTGATGGAAAGCCTTGGATGTCTAGTTTTCAAATATTTTTACGGCTCATCAATATTATTTTTCTAGAAGAAGTTATGGCCGATTTAGTACAAGAAGGTCAGGCTGCGTATGAATCTGAGGTTAGACGGGAATTTATATTTCAAGGCCCAAATCACACCGAGAAGCCAGAGGAAGAGTTTTTGCTTCATATTTCAGCTTAATATGGACAAATGGCACGATGTGAATGGTTGGAATAAGTCATCAAGTTCAAGAGCCAATAGGAAAACTCCACTTAAGCACATGAACCCTAATTCTTTTAGGTTTTGGATTTCCTACACGATAAGAAAGATGAAGGCAACCTCTAAGCATATAAAATGAGATCAATCTACAGCAGCTCTCTCTCTTCCTCCCTTTCTTTAGTTAGTTTTGTTTCTTCTATGTTTAACTAGTTTTTATTAGTTAGGGGGCTGCTTGAAGCCCCTAGACATGAACTACAAGATGATTTGACTTTTGATGTTATTTTCTTTTAATCCAAGATGAGACTTTTGTTTACTACTTTTTCATTGATGAATTCTATGTTTGTATGCTTTTGGGTGTACCCTTAGTATGCATGTTAGGATTCTACTGCTTTGATTGTTTGATGCCTGTGTCAATAGTTGGACTCCTCAAACCTTCTAGAGAAGCAATTGTTAGTTTTCACTATCAAGTAAACTAAGTCCTAGGTTTAGCAAGGCGCTAAGTTTGCTGCGATGCCTAGTGATGTCTCAAACTCTTTTAGATCTTAATGATCTCTGCATGTAAAATTTAATAAGCGTACCTTTAGGTTGCATTGCTTGGGAATAGTCTAGGTGTAGAGCACTTCCTGCCTAGCGTAAGTAAGAAATGGTAATAGGTTATGTTCAAGCGTACCGAGCCAACCTGAGCATCTTCATCTAGATTAATTGAATTAGGATTGAACAAATTATCTTGTGTGTGATTGTCCGGGGTGGATGCATCTTCCCTACTGTCTTCACTATATTGTTTTCAAACCATCTTAAAACCAGTTTTTTTATTTTCAGCTTATGTACTCTATTTTCGTATTTGTTTAGAATAGTAATTCAATTACGAATAATCCCAAATTTTGTGTGCTAGACGCCCTGTGTGTCTAATACATCTTTGTAAATTTTCATAATTTTTGAGTAGTTTAGATTAGGTTTTTAGTTAGGTTTTCGACTGCTGTTCGCTAGGGACAGTGGTCACTTTTGTGACATTGTTTTCAATAGTTAGAACTATAGTCTTCTGCGGGAAAGACCCTTGTTTACCCTTGCTACAGTTGACAATCTTAAGTGTGAATAAGGAAAATCAATAGCGTATAAATTTAGCTATCACTCACCCCTAGCAGAAAGATATATAATACTCACGCAAAGTCATAATTTACTAATACTATCAACTTTCCCATTATATTAGCACCAGAAAAACCATCCTTAGTCTCATCTTGCTATTGGGAGAAGCAAGAATTTGACAAAGCAAGGAACTCACCACATAACCAAAGTAGACAAGGCGCACAAGGTGCGCAATACGGGACAAACCTACTATAATAAGACAGAATACGGGACAAACCTACTATAATAAGGCAGAGATTTATTGCCGGCATAAGCCGCTACCTACAACCAAATAACAAAAAAAATAAAACATAACAACTAAAAACAGACCCAACATCGCCCATTGACCAAATTGGGCTCATGGCAGCAAAGATCCAGTCCTCAAGGCAAGCCCAAGTTTGGTTATGTCTTTGATTTAGCTCTGTCATTGATGAACGTAGTTAAGCCAATTAACAGAGTGCATTAATTCAAACTCTTACTTTTTCCTTAATGAACAAGGAACTTGCTAATTGCTTCTGGGAACAAAATGAAACTTGCTAAATAGCCAATTTCTTTGTTAAGTAAATTTCGACGCCCGCCAGCCATCGATCACATTCCGAGCAATACCAGCCGCCTTCCAGATCCTTCCTAGAGCCTCCCCTTGCGCTTGAGAGAGATTTAGACAAGACGCTGAGACACAGCACACTCTCCTCTCTTTTTCTCTGATCACCTTCTTTCCAGGGTTTGAGCTAGTTGTGACAATGCCACCGGAGAAACGCAAGCCTGACGAACCGGAAGCGGCTAAGAGCCCCGCGGTGGGTGACTCAACCTTCAGCTCCACGCCACATCCGACTCAGGCAACTTCGTGCAAAGGAGCTTCCGGTTCGCCGGAACGAGCTGATGAATCTGACGTCCACGGCACCAAAGCTGGAGCTGAAAATGCGAACGAGGAACATGACGCTCGGGAGATCTTTTGGTTATTTTGCCATTTCTCACTAGGTGTTTTTCTTCTTCATTAGAGCTGAACTATGATGTCATTCATGTTTGACTTTCATTTCGTTGCTTGTCATATTGAAGCAGGAGGCACTTAAGTACTCTCCTAATCATGATTCTCAATCACCTGAAGTCAGATCAAAAGCTGTGTCTGGTGGTGATGATGTTAATGATAGTGTGAAGAGTCTGACAAAGAGATTATCAGCTGCTCTTGTGAATGTTAGTGGCAAAGAAGACTTCGTGAAGCAGCATTCCAAAGTTGCTGAAGCAGCTGTTGCAGGTAATAGTCTGTAGCAATATATTGACTCCGCTAGTTCCTTTTTCAAATTTTCAGAAACTAAGACTAGCACTTTGGGACTGCTGTAGTCTTGGTTTTTGCATAAGGAATCTTTCATAAAGACTTGTGAATATTTAACTGTAATATATTTGTGCTCATAATGATTCCTACGGTATTATTACATTTATGTATAGGATAAGTTAAGCTACATCCTAGTTTGTTGAAGAATGAACATAAAAGAACTTGAGAGGGAGAGAGTTTAGATGTAGAGAATGGAGTATATTATGTTGTTCTCTCAATGAGACGGTTTATATAAGAGTACAAATTAGTGTGAAAGTCATAACAATAAGTCAATTGTTGTGGCTACATTAATTACAAAAGAGAATGTGTCAAGAATGTCAAGATCTTGCTGCAACTTCACATGGTTTCTGCTGCTCAACTTGCTGCAGCTTTACATGCCTTTTGTTGCCATATTTGTTGCTTCTTCACATGGCTTCATGACACACAAGTCAACATATATTATCCTATATCTATTTATATGATATAGCCACAATAGTTTACAACACTCCTCCTTGGATATTTCATGTCAATAGTGTTGCCTAGGCTGTGCGCTTCTAAGTTGCCTCGTCAAAAACCTTGCCAAGTAATAAAAATCCCGTGGAAAAAAACAACCTTGATTGAAGGAGAAAAGAGCACAACGTGCATGAATGTGGAGTAGTAATATCACAGCTTCAGAGATAAGTGAAGTCTTCTTATCAGCATCATAAGTAGGTAGTATGTTTACGAGAGGGATGCATTAGAGTTGCTACACCAAAACCTTGCCCGGTAAACCCAGTGAGAAAAACCCGTGGTCGAAGGAAAAAGATGAGCAAATGCATATATGTTGAATCAAAACATCTTCATGATGTAGTATAAGTGGGGCGACCATGCTAAAGATGTGCATCGTTAAAACCTTGCCAGGTAACAAAACCCAGTGGGACAAAATAACCCTGGGTATGCTTCTGATACATCCCCTGAACATTACAATCATGAAAGTTCAAACCACAAATTCCTCGAATATGTCTAATTACAGACCTTAGCCATATGCATTCACGCACAGCTTAATGTAGAGCAATAATCTCTGCATGATTCGAGGAAGTAGCAATAAAGGTCTATTTTGTAGACCTCCAAGATATCACAGTGCTTTCCATGATAAAGACATAACCAATTTGGGAGCGACCTTTGTGAGGGTTAGAGAGATACCCTGCATCAGCAAAACCTATCAAAACATCACTGTCATTTTGATGGAAAGGAAGAAGAGAACGTCGGCCACCATGGATGGTGGCGCTGACGTCTACATCACGGAAGTTGGCGTTTTTCCTTGTGGGGTCCGATCCCATACTTCCGTCATTTCCTTTCTCTCTGTAGGGATAACACAAGCCCATATTCAATCGTACCTCTCAAGTATCGAAAGATTGTCTTTATACCAATCCAATAGCGGCGTATTGGCGCAGAACTATGTCGAGCTAACAAGTTCACTGCAAATGAGATATCCGGTCTTGTATATTGAGTTAAGTACAATAATGCACCTATTGCACTTAGATAGGGCACTGCAGCCTCTAATAAGTCTTTGTCCTCATCCTTTGGATGAAACGGATCTTTTCCAGGCTCAAGACTACGGCCGATCATAGGAGTACTCACAAGCTTTGCTTTATCTTCATTAAAGCGCCTTAGTAATTTTTGAGTATATGCTGACTAGTGGATCATAATCCCATCACTACGGTGCTTGAGTTCTATTCCGAGACAAAACTGTGTTTTCCCAAGATCTTTCATCTCAAATTCGGATTTCAAGTATTTAGCAGTTTCCTTTAACTCATCTAGAGTTCCAATTAGGTTCATGTCATCGATATAAACTGCTACTATTACATATACAGAACTTGTCCTTTTAATGAACACACATAGACATATTTTATTGTTAACATATCATTACTCAATCAAGTAGTTACTTAGACGGTTTTACCACATCCGTACGGATTGTTTTAATCCATATAGTAAGCGTCTTAATCTTATTGAAAACGCGCTCTGTGGTTTAGAGCCACTTGATTTAGGTAATTGAAGTTCATCTGGAATCTTCATATATATATCTCTGAATCTAGATCTCCATAGAGATATGTCAAGTTTTTTTCGGAAACTACCAAACTGATAAGGTAGTGGAACGTTATAAAGTCCATTACGGGAAAATATGTCTCCTTGTAGTCAATTACAGGGCGTTGTGAGAAACCTTGCGCCACAAGGCGAGTTTTATATCTAACAACCTCTTTTTTCTCATTACACTTTCTAACAAAGACCCATTATGGCTAACAGGCTTTATATTTGGAAGTGTCAGTGTTATAGACCCAAATAGCTGTCTCTTTGTTAGTGAATCCAATTCAGCCTGGATCGCATCTTTCCATTTAGGCCAATCTGTTATTCGTTGACATTCTTCAACGGACCGAGGTTCGATATCATCGTGTTCTATAATTCCTTGAGCAATAGAGCATGCAAACACATCATCAAGGATAATAGAATCTCTATTCAACGTCTTATGTACACTAGTGTAATTCATGGAGATCTCTATTCTCTGGAATTGGTTCTGACATTGGAGCGTCCCCCAATGATGTCTCTTGGACATAACCATAATCCAATATCTTCATGAGACGGATTATCTATATCGATGATTAATAGATCTTTTTGTGCCAAACTCGCTGAGAATCCATCGAACCTTTGGACCTCCCACGTTTCCTTGCTGGGAGCCCGGCCTTAGCCACTGCGCTATCATTATTATGGGTGGTGGAGCCGTGCCCAATACTACTAGGGATGGCGCCATGTCCTCTATTCTTAGGGACATCAATCCTTGCAGGCACGTTTGCAGCAGGTATGTGTGATCTCGTCACTTTAGTGATATCAGAAAACGCATCAGGCATCGAATCTGCTACGTTCTGAAGATTGAGAATTCTCCATACTTCAATTTTGGACTGTGCGGTTCGGGGATCAAGATCAAGATGAGGCAAAGTGGGGACAGACCATGACAATTCCTGTCGTTCCTATTGAACATTAGTGTTCTTATCTCCCCATAACGACGGGAAGACTGTCTCATCAAAGTAACAATTCACAAATCTAGCGGTAAAGAGATCGCCTGTCAAGGGTTCTAAGTAGCGAATGATGGTTGGAGAGTCATATCCAACATAAATTCCTAATCGTCTTTGAGGACCCATTTTGGTGCGCTGTGGCTGTGCAATCAGGGGCGGATTCACATAGAGCCCAGATTAGGCACTTGCCTAGACTGGGTTTTTGAGTTTACACTGATTTGGTGTACGCAAGGTATGTGAAAATGACAGAAATTGGGCAAAATCAAGGGAAAACAAGGTGAATTGGGGAAGAAAATGGCAGAAATTGGGTAAAAACATGGCAAAACCAGGGCAAAATCTTCATAATTGCCTCCATAATCTATAGCTTCCCTCCAATTTTCCTCTCTTCAACTCCTGCCATTGTCTTGCCTTACCTGAAAAAATTTTCTGGCTCCGCCCCTGGGCGCAATTGGCATATAAACTGCACACCCAAATATGCATAAGTGTGAAACGTCAGACTTATATCCAGTAACCATTTGGGACGCAGAAAAAGGATTGAGTCACAGTAGGCCTCAGACGAATAAACACAGTTGCATGCAATATTGCATAGCCCCAAGCAGAAACAGGGAGATTGGTGCGTATAACCAATGCTCTATCAACTATTTGAAGTCTTTTAATGACAGCTTCTATGAGACCATTTTGGGTGTGAACATGGGGGACAAGATGGTCAACCTCAATCCCAATGGACATGCAATAATCATCAAAAGATTTTGATGTAAACTCTCCACCATTGTCTAACGTTATAGACTTAATAGGATGATCAGGGTGGTGAGCCCTTAATTTAATGATTTGTGCTAGGAGTTTAGCAAATGCAGCATTTCTTGTAGACAAGAACATGACATGTGACCAGAGTGTCAATGCATCAACCAACACCATAAAATATCTAAATGGTCTGCAAGTTGGTTGGATAGGTCCACAAATATCACTTTCGATTCTTTGCAAGAATGGTATATTTTCTTTAGTTTGCATAGGATGGTCTCGATCCTAACTTTGCTAAAGAGCAAGCTTTGCAAAACGAATGATAGGCTTTAGAAGCAACAAAGGAAGAAATTGGTTGAGCCACAAAATCACATTTGATTTTAGAAGTAGAAGAATGAGTCAAGGAGGCGTGCATTGTGTGAAAACCATGCTGTGGCCGCAGGGGGTAGATGGTGGCCGCCCTTTGTGGCTGGTTATGCACACTCATGGCGCCTTGTGGCTCAAATGTTACTCCTTGGAACAATCTTTGGTTCATCACTTCTGTTCGTTTTGAAGAATGGATGTATGTGTAAAGTCTTTAATATACGGATCATCATATCACGACCTGGATGTCCTAAACGGTCGTGTCAAAGCCTATATGTGTCAGAATCCCATAAGTTATCTCTCATGACATGGTTGGATTCAATGACTCAAATAGTGGTTGGATACAACCCACTAGAGCTACACATAAGTTCTCTAATACTCGCTTATGTCTGTAGTCTTTAGAGGTGATGCAAAGGAGTTCTTGTCAATTCTCACAATGTGTTTCCACATGAAAACCATTGGCTCTTATATCTTTAAAACTCAGGCCCTAGGAGAATAAAGAGATTCGAAGACATTGATAGTTGTGCCATTTGGCAACATACAATTGAGTTGGTCCTCGACCATGAATCAATTGTGATGGCCCTGCCAATGTAGTCACTGAAGATCCGCGAGGCGTCATCCATAGGAAGAGTTGCCTATGGCGCAGAATAGTATGTGTGGTGCCACTATCAACAAGGTATTCCAACTCTCCGGGAAACATACTAAAAATAATAAAGTTTGAAATCAAAATATGTCCAAGACATTGAATAAGATAAATTGAAACTTTATTAATAATAGCCAATGATTACATCAAGGCTTCTTAACCAGAGTCTAATCCAAAATAAGAATCAAACTTAGACAAATCGTAGTCACTCAATCCATTTGGTAACTCCAATCAAATATGACCAGGGAAGTAGAGAGAGATGTCGGTGGAGCGAGACTCTCTTAAGTACCACTAATCTCAATTACTTTCCTAGACATCATACTTTATTGGATGCACCATTTAGGATATAGTTAATACAAAAATGTCATTTATAAGGCATAATTGTGATTACATAAATCTTGGAAAATAAAAGACTATTCTAAATAAAAATCTGCGGCATTTTGTCTTCATCGTCAGATTTAAAGTCTTTTGAACTCAATGTCTTGATCGCCATGAGGTGGTTACCTTCTTAGGTACCTTGCAAACTCAGGTCCATTGATCAGACGTTCTATATCAAAAATTAGACACCATGAAGAGGATTCTCCCCTGATTGAGGCGCATCGGCACAATGTGCATGGTCCCTAGGACCGGAGGCGTTGGAAACTCATAACCATGGCTAACGTTGGCTCTATGGTTTTCAACCCTCCGTCCCTCAAAATCACAGCTCCTATGGTGGCGTGATTGTAGCCTTTGGCGAGTACCTTTATGAGCATTTCGATCATATGGATCATGATGTCGATGGCGACTTTCTCTAGCCATGGGACGATGCTCTGGATAGCTATCTCGAAGCTTATCAATTTCTCTTCTCACAAGCTCGTTGCCTTGCCTTTCGGAAATTTCCATAGTTTCAATAAGCTGTTGAAAACTTGTGATCCGTCTTGCATTTACATGAGTCCAAAATAGTTCACAGGACCTCATAGCATAGACAGGAAGGTATTGAGGGTTTTCTCAATCAATTGTTCTACTATGATCGGCTTGCCACAAAAGCGCATCGTCCGAATAAAATTGTGTGACTGTATCAAAGTCAGAGACGCGAAGATTATTCCATTCTGCTTCTAAATTCGGAAAGATGGAGTCACGAATGCTACCATAACTTTCACAAAGCGCTTGCCATAGCTTTATAGCGCTATCCTCATTCATGAACTCAAATATGAGATCCCTATCCATGTGACGCATCATTAAATCAAGTGCCCTAGAATTGTCGATCTTCAGTTTGAGGGTGTGGAGTAGTTCCTTTATGACGAAGCTCTTGGATTGTATGTAATAAGTCACGGGCAATAAGGTGGGCTCAACATCCTGAGCCCATAATAGATATCTTTTGCCTGCATAATCCAATGAAACAAAATCGTGTTTGTTCGAGTTTGACATCCTGAAAAAGGGTGAAACAAGAACAAAATTAGTTTCAGATTCAATGCTTCCATGAATACTAATAATAAAATTTCCGAGCTATGCTACCAAGAAATTGATTTCCAAGAATATTTGGATTAGACCGAAACATTGATGTTTAATATGGTCATAAATTGATGCTTGCGGACACTCTTAGTCAGAATATTATGAACGCTCTTAGTTCATTGATTGTGAACGCTCTTAGTTCGTTTAGTGTGAATCCCTACAATTCCGCTTTTTGGTGTCCCTTATGAAGAAGAAGAAGAAGAAGAAGAAGGGGGGGGTAGAAGAAGGGAGGTTGCAAGTCTCCGAATAAAATAAAGAAATTGAAAGAAACAAGAAAGCATGAACTTTAATTTTTAAAACTTGTTGAAATTTGGAGCAGATTCGCTTCTGAACAGCTCCCACTTCGAATGGTGTACAGGTCTCAAAACGACTCCAACAGGGCTGAAATTTTGAGGTTAGATAGAAGAGACAGAGATGAACAACTTTGATGAAGAAATGATTTTGATCAGAGGTCCCGAACAAGACATTTCGGGGCGTGAAAGCAGGCCAGGGTTAGGACTTGTGCTGATAATATGTTGAAGAATGAACATAAAAGAACTTAAGAGGGAGAGAGTTTAGATGCAGAAAATTGAGTATATTACGTTGTTCTCTCAATGAGAGGGTTTATATAGGAGTACAAACTAGTGTGAAAGCCATAACAATAAGTCCATTGTTGTAGCTGCATTAATTACAAAAGAGATTGTGTCAAGAATGTCAAGATCTTGCTGCAACTTCACATGGTTTCTGCTGCTCAACTTGCTGCAGCTTTACATGCCTTTTGCTGCCATATTTGTTGCTTCTTCACATGGCTTCATGACATACAAGTCTAACATATATTATCCTATATCTATTTACATGATATAGCCACAATAGTTTACAACAGTTTTATCATTGTAGGATGGGAAAAGGCTGAAATTGAGGTGCTTAAAGCTACAACTTGAAGCTGCAGTTAAGCAAAACTCAGCTCTGGAAGATCGTGTAAGTCATCTTGATGAAGCCCTCAAGGAATGTGTTAGGCAGCTTAGACAATTGAAGGGTGATATTGCAAATGCAAAGGATGGTTTGTCGCAAAAGGAAAATGAGCTTTTGGTAGCCAGGCAGATCATAAATGAACTACAGAATGAGAAACCAGAGCTGTATATACTGGTGGAGGATTTGACTAGTAAAAGTGATGATGCGAAGGTGGTGCTGGAAGATGAAGAAAAGCAAATTTTCAAATTACATGAAGACAATGACCATCATAGTAAAGATATTGGCTGCCTCTGTGAAGTGAATCACAAGATGGAGGCGGAACTGTCAAAATTGCATGAAGAAGCTGAAAAGGCCAAACTTGAGGAGGAAAGGTTTATCAGTGAACTAAAAAGGGGAAGAGAAGGGATTGAAATGTGCGTGACTCGGGCTGCCACCCTCTTTGGAGAACTGCAGATCTCCTCCATTCGTGAAACATTGTTCGAAGGAAAGATTTGTGAGCTCATTGAAACCTGTCACATCCATGAAGACAAAAGCATTTCGAAAAGTCTGGACACTGATATGATGAAAGAAAGAGTCAGTACAATGGAACGTGAAAATGGAGAGCGACAAGCTCAGTTGGCTGCCTATATTCCAGTTGTCATCCCTCTGGAGGAGTGTACAACATCCCTTGAGAATCATTCATTTATTAAAATCAGATCACTTACACGAAAGACTCAGAGGTAATTTTAAGTTCTGTTGATATATTTAACTTCCAAGTTTTATGAGACTGAGGTGATTATCCATATAGTTGGCCTCTATTCGGATATGATCTATTAAAACTTCATCTAGCCATGTAGCCGTGATTTGCCATGAATTTGGTTCAAACTGAAAGCTTTACAAATTTTTTATTTTAGTCCTAAACATATTTCACAAAAATACGGTTCTGGGAAGTTTAATAGAAAGTAATGTGGATTTCAGTCATTCAGTTAGTTGTATTTCTAAATGCTTGCAGATTCGATATTATCTACCTTTATTTTTCCTCTTATTCTGTGAGCTTGGCTTGTCTCTCTTATTGACAAGCTAACCCTGTAGTGAACATAACACAATTTCAATTTGAGACGTTTGAAGACAATTTACAGCATTATGTGATATAGACGGAATTTAAAATCTTATTTAGAGTGTTGTTTGTTTATATGTAATGGCTGCTGGGAATTTAATTTCTTATTTAGACCGAATTTATACAACCTACAGAGTTTATATGTAATTTCTTATTTAGACAGAATTTAAGATTAATTTCTCTTATATATGCTCAGGATGTTGAGGCTGGTGGGGTTGTCGGGAATGATGAAGAGGATGTAGAGGATGAATACCAGTATGTGTTTAGGGTTGTCAAGTTTTCATCAGATGAAGAGGATGAGGAGGATGTAGAGGATGAACACCAGTACCAGAGTCACAACTTGTTGATGGTTTATTATGGGGGGGCCTGTTATACAATTTGAAAGACTTGATATTATTATCGGAGCTATCAATTGGGCTAGTTATAGCGAAATAAACAAGGTCGATCAGGAAGTTTGGCGGATCATCTTCAATGCTTTCGGTTCCTCTGAAGAATTTTTCTTCTGGTATATACATCGCACTGAGGATGGCAGTTGGGAGTACCCCTCTCGACATGCTTGGCTTTGGTTTCCACAGAGAAGCAAATGGAGTCGTGGTGACCCGCCAAATATCCTGAGCCTCAATAACACCCTGCATTAGGCGAGTATGATGACACCTTTTAATTCAAGCCCAAGTACTTCATGGTAGGCCATCAATAGTTAACTTGTTAGGCCCAGTCCATCTCCTTTTGTGGTCCAGTGAGTAGTCTGTGACACGGGTAGTGTTAAGGACACCCCTTCACGGTAGTCTCTACTGCTGGCCGTCGGGGCTTTTCGAATCTTTTTTTTTTTGGTTGCACTGCTTGCCATTGAGGCTCGTCGATGAAATGAACCTATTTTGATATTTCTGCAGTTGTGTTTCAATTCCTGCACTTTGCTTTGGATGAGCTCCATCAACTGGTATCTATAGCCGTGACGATTCGTGGGAATCAAAACCAAATAACTTCAGTTCCCTTTTCCTCTGCACTAGTCAACTCACCACCACCACCACCACCACCACCAGTACCGCCACCAGCCCACCACCACTCTCATCAACCCAAACAGCCTCCTCCTCTGCCTAACCTCCACACACTTCTTCCACCGAAACCCAGTTTTTTGATTTCCAACACACTGTTGAGTTACTGCAAAACCAAAATGAGGAACTCCATCTCTCCATGGAAATTAACATTAACCTATACACTAAGCCTCATTTCAAAATCATATCTCTGCTCAGCTAGCTGCTTTGCAAAACACAGTCCTAGCCTCACTACTCCAAAACCGCCGACCTCCACCCCCATTTCCTCACCACAGATTACCTTTGGTTCACTCGAACCACCCACCACCTCCTGGTCCGGAATGAGTATGTCAAACCCACCACCATATAGTGGACGGTATGCCCTCCCCAGTCGGCTTAATTTATTGTTATTGGAGATTTTAAGATCGATCGCAGATGATCCCACTGGTACAATCTGACCGGCTGGAGCCGTGGCATTGTATTGTGAATGGATTGCTGATGTAGTAATCACATGCATTGTTGTTGATGCTCGCTTGTACTCCACAGAATAAAGTCATTCTTTAGAACTACCGTGATAGGAAATAAACTGTAAATTTCTCATGCAACTGATGCAAAGTAGATTTTTTTTTTTCCTTCGTGAGGCATGTTAAGGAACATTAATTAAGGAGTATACAATAAGGAACAATAGAAAATCAACTGTATGCGAAACAGTTTTGGCCTTTTTGGCATTGTAAAAGACCACAATTTATGATTCCACACTGGCGTTAGAAAGGGTACCGACTCCTTACTGGACCAAGAGACTTTTGTTATTCATAGAGATCGAAACTCGGTCACCAAAAGGCGTTAACAATAGAATTTATTCATGCAAGCTTCTTGATCAAGCATGAACCACCAAGCAAAGACTCTTATAGTAGTAAATATCCGGTAAATTATCACCTAGCATGTTCTTGACATGCTTTGTGTATTTTAAAGAATGGTAACTTAAAATCCAACAAGATGTGGTATTCATCTGATCAATCATCATACTGAAGTTCAATATCGATCAACATTCATAAGTCGAATCACACAACCGCCTAAAGTCAAATAGTTAAAACATATATTGATTCCGCAAAAAAAAAAAACATCATATGCATCTTTCAAAAATTAAAACATGTACTCGGGTGAAGTACATGTTTTAATATATCTAAAAACTTAGAACCTTACGTGAAGCATTAATACATGAAATATATTGTAGAATTTTTGAGTCCTCTTACATAAATTTTTTAACACGACAACTTCACCAATGTTAATTCATATTTTAAAATTTCGCTTATCTTATTTATTTTGTCATGTTTCCGTTTGTTATTTATAATATTAACTGCAAAAGTGATATCACAAATCCATTAATAATTTATTATTCACAATAACAACAAAACCAAAATTGCTCCCGTTGGGTTTGTGTGAGGATTTGCAACAGCTTAATTTGTGCCAGGTTTTGGTGGGGTGATACAGATGAAAAGAACAAGATTCACTGGAGGTCATGGGACAGATTGTGTGTGTCGAAACAGGAGGGAGACACAAGGTTTAAAAATCTTCACTGGTTCAATATGGCTATGTTAGCTAAGCAAGGGTGGCGATTACTTCAAAATCCGGATTCGTTAATTGCTCGTTTTGTATAAGGCGTTATACTTCCCTGCAAGTGATTTCTTACATGCACAATTGGGTTCTTGTCCTTCTTTTTCATGGAGAAGTATCATGGAGGCTCGAGAGGTGTTATTACAAGGTCTTCGATGGCGGGTGGGGCCGTGGGGACTGGAGAAAACGTTGAGATATGGAAAGATAAGTGGATTCCTGATAGTTACCCGAGATGCCCTTCTTCTCCTCCTTCTCCTGAGGCACCAAGTTTTGTTCCAGAATTAATTGACCCCATTCTGCATTGTTGGGATAAGCCTAAGTTGGAGGCGTTCTTTTCACCTGGAGACACTGAGTTGATTCTTTCTATTCCATTGGGGAGAAGACGGTCACAGGATCGGCTAATTTGGTATTTTCATACGCAAGGGCTTTATACTACGAATAGTGCGTACTACGTGGAGCGAGATGTGACTCTTGGTTTGGTTTTGGCTCCCCCAGTTCCACCCGATCCAATGCGAGGGTTGTGGAAAGCTATTTGGAGTGCAAAAGTGCCGGGTAAAGTGGCATTGCATGCGTGGAGGTGTTGTTCCAGGGTGTTGCCTACACGAACTGCTTTGTGTCGGAAAGGGTACTCTGGAGACATGGGATGTTTGCTGTGCCCCAGTCACACTGAAGATGCTGTGCACCTATTTATACAATGCCCATATGCGGGTAGTGTGTGGGCTGCTGCAAACATAGTCGTGGACACTTCTTTTCTGGATTTCCAGGAGTTCTTGTTAGCTCTGTCAGTCGCGCAGTCAAAGGAACAGTTTGCTAGGAGCTGAGTGGTAATCTGGTCGGTATGGAAAAGAATCGTAATCTGCAGCTGTGGGAAGGCAAGCAACGGCGTCCTTATGAGGCAACCATGTTGAGCTTAGGTTGGTTGGAAGAATTTAAGAAGGCTAATACTGAGCCGGGGCAGAATAATATCCGGCAGCAGCCAAAGTGGTCTGCACCGACTCGGGGTTGGGTGAAATGCAACACGGACGGTGCCTTTGTGGCTACAAATAGATCTGCAGCTTCTGGAGTGGTTCTCGGACGAGACAATGGTGACTTTGCTGCTGCTGCATCCACCCCACTGAGACAGGTTACATCTCGATTCCATGCTGAGCTTCTAGCCTTGTTGGAAGGCATGAAGTTTGCCCAGACTTTGAATATGGAGCAGGTCACTTTCGCGACTGATTGTCTAATGCTTGTACAATCTTTGCATAGAGGAGACACAGTCACAGACCTCTCTAGCCTGGGGTTGATTTGGAGGATGTCAGGGAAGTCTTACGGCAGCATCCAGATTTTAAGGTGCAGCATGTACCCCGAGAAGCGAATAGAGTAGCTCATGATCTTGCAAAGCATGCTTTGGTTTCTGTAGAAAGTCAAGTATGGTTTGTGATTGCTCTCGGATGTATTCGGGATGGGATATGATTCTAAGTGATTGTAATCACTATTAAATTTAATGAATTTTTTTATAAAAAAAATAAAACAAAAGGAAAATCGACATGATTGGTTAATCATTTTTAATTACTCCCATTAGTTTACTTTAATGGTTTCCTATTGCCATGTGGGAGGAGACAAAAGAAAGAGGGCAACGAAGTAGAAGAATGGGGATCCATACTTGTTTTAGTGGCGTGATCCGTTAGGATGATCAACTTCCATTGGGATAATCATCTATTTTTGACCAAGTACAAAAGCAGTTAACTGATAATCATAAAGATTAACAATGCAGGTGGATAAAACACAGAAGTAGAAAATCCCCTGACGGACTTCTCGGTGTTTAGTGATTCAATTAGCTTTCAAAGATTCCTTAACCCCTTAATTAAGGTTATCCTAAAAGATAAACTTAATCCGAATAAACCCTAATCAACTTCCTTTGCAAGTTACTCCATTTCTTGACTGGTTGAGTTGGAGAATCCGAGACTAATTCAATTTCTGGGTTCCATTTTGATTGTAACATTACTAAAAGCATACATGTAGAAAGTAACTTAATGGTTTCAGGTTGATTGTTTTTCTTCTGTAGTTCTGTAATTAGCATCAACATACTGAATAACTTCAGGCAAAGTGAGGACTCTGTTGTCTATTACCAAGACATCCCAACTAACTACATCAAATCATATTGATGACTGATGATCTTCATTTGTAACCAAAGTATGCTAATTTCGGCCAACTTTTTGGCTTACAGAAATTTCTGCTGGTCACAATTTTAAGCTAAAAACGAAACAGGGATTATACTGAAAAAACAATATATTGAATACAACATGGCTGCAATTAGTATTTGATCAAATTCATAGAAACTTCCAAAAGCACAGCTCTTCTAAAATCTTAGACTAATACAAGCATTTTAGTACAAAAATGTGAGGAAAACAAATAAAAATGACACTAGGGTTACAGGAGCTAAGAGGATTACAAAGAGTTCCAAGTAGTCCTTCTGCCGTTGCTGGAATCCCTTCATTGTTTGAGTTTCTTATCATTTCTACCTCTCTTTCTAAACTCTCTTTTCTCTGTAGAGTACTGCTTCTTTATTAGTAATTTGCTCATGGATGTTTTCAAAGCCTCAGCTGCTGTCGAGAAAACCTTTTCGTCAATGGACACTCTTCCCTGCAATTTTTCAAGCAATTTCTCGCCCCCAGGGATCTCATCATCTTCCAAAACAGTTGGTCCTTGCTGAACAGCATCAGAACTGGTTTCCTTAAGGTCAGAGATAACCCTGACACGAGCCAAAGAGGGGCTTTCAAGATCACCCGAGTTAGAGGCACCTGTTACCATCCACAATAGTCCTGAGGATACACTAGTTGCCAGGCTTGTAGGAATAAATGTATCTCCCTTGATAGATACCACCTGCCGGAAATATTCGTTAGTATCAAAATGTGTGCGTGTTTCATGTTAAATATACCAACATTTCAGCTCCCAGTAGCCATATTCATGGTGATGTGGTGATTATGATCAAACGTCAAGCTTGTATTTTGCCTTTCAAATATGGCTAAGAAGCTGAACAGGAAGGATAGATGATAAAAAAAACCAATGTCATGCAAGACAAAAGTGTAACTAGACATTTTTGTAAGATGAATTCATTTCAAGGTGCCTGAGAAGTGATAACAGGTCAATTGTTCTTTGACAAGGTCGTGTTCTCATTATTAATATTACTTGACTAATTGAGGTCCTTACCTTGGCAACATTGAGTGTTTGAGCAGAAAGATCACATCTCAACAATATAATCCCCTGCAAACTACAATGAGATAACTTAATGAGTATTAAGACAGACAATGAATGAATAAAGATCTCCATTTCAGGAGACAAAATGGTATTACAGTCCCATAGTTAGGAACTTACCTTTGTACAGCCACTGCAACAAGTGCACTATCTGGGATGGTGCATAAACCAGTAACAGCTGCACAGCACTCTTCTTCTAGTCCTTTAAACTCTAAAGGTCCTGCCTTCAGGAAGTGGGTAATGAAATCAAGTAAGCGACATGCCAACAGAAAGAGCTTAGCAAAACATGTACTCAGGTTTTAATAACCCAATCAACTATTGGTTCACAGAACATGGTAATACTTTAGGCCATGCATTTTTCATACTTAAAGTCCTCCACAAAGAATGGAGAGGTCACTGAGAAGCTCAAGAAACTTAGAAGTTAGAACAACTGAAATACCTTTTCTCTAATATCACAAGTATCTAAAAGAGATCCTGAGGAAATATCCCATAGGCGAACCTGCAAAGTTAACATGGGTTAATTGATCCACATACACAGGATGCATCTAGAAGCAATTCAAAAGACATGAGGTTTTATGATTACTTACAGTTGAATCACCACTTCCAGAGACAAGAAAACCCTGGGGGAACTCCTGAGTGCAAACAAAGGCAAGGCAGGAAACAAATCTGCCAATAGATGCACAGAAGAGAAGATAACTGAATGTTAAGCCGCAAAAAGATTTTTTTATAGGTCTCCACAGATAATCCATACCATCAAGATTCAGTATAAGAAACAGCATTGCAACAGATCAAAGTATTTCATGTTTCGTGTTGCATTGCTGCTTTGTATAAGAAACAGTAAACCCGGTCCATTTAGTTTCGAATGCATTACTGAGATGTAAAAAAATATGTAAACACCTTCAGGTTGAAGGTATAATGATTTTAGTAACACTATAACACACTGTTGTTTGAAAAAAAAAATCTTATTTATATATTTCTCCAATTTCTATGAAAAAGAACATATAAAGTCTCTTACTCTGTATGACCAAGCGCAAAACTTTGTATCTCATGGGCTCCATCTAAAGGCTTCTTGGGAAACACATTTACCTGTCAAAAGAGGAAAACCCTGTGAATTATGTCCGAGACAAACTACAATTATCTTAATAGATTTGGTTGTCATTAGGTCCAATGTTGGCTTACACGAATTTTGAAATCCCGATCAGCACTGACAAAAAATCGTCCATCAGGAGAAAACTCCTGCAAAAATTACAACTATAATTCGCATCTCTCTCTCTCTCTCTCTCTCTCTCTATATATATATATATATATATATAACAATTTTCACCTATGAGATAAGAAAACTCACTAGTATATATAAGTAATGGTAGAAAAAAGAAATAATCATCTAAATAAGAGTTGATAAAAACCACACAAAAGCTTTACAATTGCAAATGACTCACCAGGCTTGTTATGAGGCTACAATAATGAGAAAGCATAGGTGCTGCCTTTTTGTTAGCAGATGCTTGGTTTCCATCAAAGCCCTCCACATCCACAAACACATCCACAACCCAAACAACCCCAAATTTGTCAGCAAAACAAACATAGGAACCATCGTTGCTTATGGCAACTGCAGTCACTCTTTTCTCTGAGCATCTACAATAAAAGAGAGGGAGATATAATAAAATAGGGAAGAAAGACAATTTTAGCACACAGTGGGTACATTGACAATATCTGAATGATAAATCAATAAATACATTGCAGATTCTTATAAAAAATAAATAAATACATTATGCATATAGATGGAGCATCCCATCTCATGGTTCTACCACAGCTACATTCAGTGCCACAGAGTAATCAAATCAGACAGCAAAAATATTACACACCACTTGACGAAATTTTTGCACTTTGCAGATGAGATAAGATGCTCCAAATTTGCCAAGTTATGTTACATTGCATTAAGTTATAGATGTAAGCAAAACCGCATATTGTACAAGACCAAGGGCCAATCTTTTCACCAGTATATCATATGCATTTCCATGATAGATCAACACAAAATCCCCTCTAACAGTACAACTCTCAACTTACACAGTACTAATGCAGTGCCAAGATTCAGTTGACCATATCTTGACAAGTTTATCATCACCAGCAGACACAAATAACTTCCCACTTGCTCCGTACCGAATGGCTCTTATGGAATCTTTATGAAGTGCCCCACCAGAATTTTCCACCAAAGGCACCGCACAACCCCCACTGTCAAAGAATGACAAGGTAGAGTAATTATTTTGCTCAAACTGATCTATTGTCACTTACATTCACACAGACACACTCAGTTTTGACTATAAAAATATAACAAGGAATTGATTCATTCAACAACAAATCAAAGTTAAAGTTCAGATTCTGAACGAAACTGACACTAAATTTTGTTTGTACCCACCCTATATAGCTGAAATTACACAAGAAACGTCAGCTAATTTTTACTCATGTGTATTTCAACGAAGCCAATTAGTTTTTATCTCTAGCCACAGAGAGTGATTATGGAAGTTGTAAATGACAGCTCAGCCAATACTAAGCCTCATCATTTCCTCGTACTGGCACTTATAGATTGAAGACAACTTATAGGGGACCTAATGCGTCTTTTAAGTAATGGCGTATAATATCAGGGACCCTAATGGCAATTGGTGTAAAGGGTATTATGCAAATGCTAGATAAGGTATAGTTTTGGAAACCGAATTGCGGGTTCTATTCTATGGTCTTCAGATGGCCTAGAAAGCTAAGATTCACGAACCTAAGGTTGAATGTAATTCTAAAAGTGCAGGTCAACTTGGTCTCTTCAACTCTTGCAAAAGTTTGACGGCTGGTGATTAAAATTGCAAAAGCTCGCACTTCTACGGTAAGCAAAATTTCGGATTTTGGTTTACATTGTTTGTAACCTCCTATTTCCTCTATTATGGGTTTTCTAACTGCTACTGGGTTCTCTGACTTCAAAGAACTAGTTGTGTGGTTTGTTTCGTAAGAAATCTGAATCAAACAATGAAAAACAAAACCAAAGCAGTGAGAGACAAAGCTTACATAAGGTTGAAGACGCGAAGGTCCGACCCGATTGCGAGTGCAACCGAATTCTGGGTCGGGTGGACTGCGATGAGGGCAGGAGCGACCTCCGTGTCCTTGTTGGTTTCTTCGTATGTGTCCTCCATTGTTGCTCAACCAAGCTTCTCCACTTCTTTTCACGCTCGACCTCCTCAGGGTTTTGCAATAACGGAAAAGGGGTTTTAACTGTGGCCTTAAATTTTCATTTCAGGCCCAATATAGAACAGGCCCAAATTAGGCTGTAAATTGGACTACACGTATCTTAAGAGAGATTTAAGAGAGTTGCAGGAGTTTAGGCTCTAGGGCAACACTTATTATTGATGGGTAATCAAAAGAGAACAAAGGTGTCAAGCTCTCTAATGGAGCGCAATTGGTCCAAGGATCTCCCTAAAGATCTAATCATCGTGGTCGCCAAATGGCTGAGTTCCTTGGAAGATTTTATTTTTTTCAGTGCAGTTTGCAAATCATGGAGATCAGCCACGACGAAGCTGGCAAAGGAGAAAAAATATACGAACACTACTGGTATTGGATCGAGATTATTAACACAGCAAGTTCCTTTACTTATGCTTCCACTTGCTTTTTTTGAGATGAATTGTTTAAACCTCAGCTTGTCAAATAAGAAAGTTGGGTTTTACAATCTGGGAAAAGGTGAGATTAGTTACAAACTTGATCTACCAAGAGAAAAGATGACGTTGTGTTTTTCATCTTTGGGGTAGCTGATGATTGTGTCAGAAGCTAATGGTGGCCGATGGAATCTGCTTCATCCTTTAACTCTCGCCAAAATTGAGCTCCCAGATGGAGGGGCGCATTTGCCAAGCGTTATAGAGAAGTTTGCCTTATCATCGAGCCCTTCTTGGACATCGGATTACATAGTCATGTTTCATACACGTTATAGTTTTGATGAAGAGAAAGTCAAGTTTCTGTTAGGATTTAAATTCTGTTAGAATAAGACCTAGTCTTTAGGGTTGTTGTTTCTTGTATTTGAATTCTCAGTTAGTTGCTTTAATCACGTTGGTTAGTAGCTAACGTGAACTAGTTTTTCTCTTTTCTGTTAAAGGTTGTAAAGGCTACTTAAAGCCTAAGTTTGCTCAATAAGATTATCAAGATCATTCCCAGATATAGCAGAGAACTATTTTCATTGTTTTCGGTTCCTAACATTGTGGTATCAGAGCCCCCACTGGGCCTGACAAATCAAAGCAGCAGTCTTTGAGGTTTTTGCAGCAGCAAAAGAGATGAGTACCGAAGGAAACTTTGTGCAGCCAGCCATTCCTCGCTTCGATGGACATTATGATCATTGGAGCATGTTAATGGAGAACTTTCTCCGATCCAAGGAGTACTGGGGCTTAATAGAGACTGGCTATGTTGAGCCAGCAGCTGGAGTGGAGCAGACAGATGCACAGTGCAAGAGGCTAGAAGAGTTGAAGCTCAAAGACCTGAAGGTGAAGAACTATCTCTTTCAGGCAATTGATCGAACAATATTGGAGACTATTCTTGTGAAGGATACCTCCAAACAGATCTGGGAGTCCATGAAGAAGAAATTTGAAGGGAGTGCAAGGGTGAAAAGATCACATCTGCAAGCTCTCCGCAGAGAGTTTGAAACCTTAGAGATGAAGGCAGGTGAAGGAGTTACTGAGTACTTTTCTAGAGTGTTGTCTGTGGCCAATAAGATGAGGACAAATGGAGAGCAGATGCAAGATGTTACAGTGGTGGAAAAGATTCTCAGATCATTGAGTGAGAAGTTTAATTACGTCGTCTGCTCGATCGAAGAATCCAAAGACATCGATCAACTTTCCATCGATGAGTTGCAGAGCTCTCTCATCGTTCATGAGCAGAAACTTCAGAAACATACGGGGGAGGAGCAAGCTTTCAAAATTGATTCTGAAGAAAGGTTTGGAACAAGAGGACAGGGTCGAGATTCCTTCAGAGGCAGAGGGAGAGGAAGAGGCCGCCAATCCTACAACAAAGCAACAGTGGAGTGTTTTAAATGTCACAAGCTCGGACATTTTCAATTTGAATGTCCAAGCTGGGAAAGAGAAGCCAATTATGCTGAGCTAGGAGAGGAGGAGGAGATGTTGCTCATGGCTTATGTGGAGGTGAATGAAGCTCGAAGGGAAGACGTCTGGTTTCTAGACTCTGGATGTAGCAACCACATGTGTGGTGACAAGAGCCTATTCTGTGACTTAAATGAAGATTTCAGGCACAAAGTGAAGTTGGGAAACAACACAAGGATGGATGTGTTGGGCAGAGGCAACGTAAGGTTGAAAGTAAGTGGTTGTACTCATATTGTTAGTGAAGTTTATTATGTGCCAGAGCTTAAAAATAATCTTCTGAGTATCGGACAACTACAAGAAAGAGGATTGGTAATTCTTATTAAGCAGGGAAAACTCAAGATCTATCATCCGGAGAAGGGGCTCATAATACAAACCGATATGACAGCAAATCGGATGTTTGTATTATTAGCAAATTCTCTGTCTCAAAAACCATCTTGCTTCTACTCATCAACACAGGATTTGGCGCATCTATGGCATTGTCGGTACGGACACTTGAGTTACAAGGGGTTGAGGACTCTCCAATTCAGAAAGATGGTGCATGGCATGCCTCAGTTCAAGCCTTCATCAACAGTGTGCGAAAATTGCTTGATTGGGAAGCAACACAGGGATCCAATCCCAAAGCAAAGCAATTGGAGGGCCACAGAGAAACTTCAACTTATTCATGCAGATCTATGTGGACCAATCTCTCCCATCTCCAATAGCAAAAAAAGGTACCTCATATGTTTCATTGATGACTTTACTAGAAAAGCTTGGACTTATTTTTTAGTAGAGAAATCAGAGACATTGAGCATGTTTAAACGTTTTAAAAGTTGTGTTGAGAAGGAGGTGGGAGGATTTATTAAATGTTTGAGAACAGATCGAGGAGGAGAATTCACATCCTCTGAGTTCAGTGAATTTTGTATTGAGCATGGAATCAAAAGGCAATTGACGGCGGCATATACTCCACAGCAAAACGGAGTAGCTGAACGGAAAAATCGAACAATGATGAATATGGTTCGATGCATGTTGTCTGAAAAGAAGATCCCCAAGAATTTTTGGCCGGAAGCAGTAAATTGGATGACGTATGTTCTGAATCGGAGTCCTACACTAGCAGTGAGAAACCAAACACCCGAGGAAGTTTGGAGTGGAAGCAAACCCTCAGTGGAACATTTTAGGGTTTTCGGGTGCGTAGCACATGTGCATATCCCTGATGTGAAAAGAACAAAATTGGATGCAAAGAGTTTTCCATGTGTGTTGTTGGGTGTGAGCGACGAATCTAAGGCGTATAGGCTCTACGATCCAGTTACAAAAAAGGTGGTTATAAGCAGAGATGTGGTCTTTGAGGAGGACAAGTCGTGGAGCTGGGATAGGAGTTATGAAGAATATGTTGTAGCTGATTTGGAATGGGATAATGAGGAAGATAATGGGGCAGTGAACGGAGGAGTTGACGAAACAGTGAACGAGGAAGAAGAAGCTAATATAGAGGAACCAGATAATTCCTTAAATGAGGAGAATGGAGGAGAGTCATCGAGCTCAGAAGAAGGAAGAGTCAGAGGACCTCCATTCTGGATGAATGATTATGTTAGTGGAGAAGGGCTCTCGGAGGAAGAAGACGTAGGTGCCAACTTAGCTTTGTTTGCTTCATCAGATCCAATACATTTTGATGAGGCAGTTAGGCATGAAAAATGGAGGATGGCTATGGATCTGGAAATAAAAGCAATAGAGCGGAATGACACATGGGAACTCACTGACTTACCTCAAGGTGCAAAGAAAATTGGAGTGAAATGGGTCTATAAGACCAAATTGAAAGAAAATGGAGAAGTGGATAAGTTCAAAGCACGATTGGTGGCAAAGGGGTATGTGCAGCAACAAGGGGTGGACTACACGGAGGTTTTTGCACCTGTTGCGAGGATGGACACAGTGAGAATGATTGTGGCCTTAGCAGCTCAAAAGGGTTGGATTCTTTATCAACTTGATGTTAAATCGGCCTTTTTGCATGGGGAGCTTGATGAAGAAGTGTACGTGGAGCAGCCTAAGGGTTATGAAGTGAAGAACAATTCTCAGAAGGTATATAGGCTGAAGAAGACACTCTATGGACTGAAACAAGCTCCACGAGCTTGGTTCAGCCGTATTGAAAAACATTTCACGAGTCAAGGGTTTGAGAAGTGTTAAATTGAGCACACTCTTTTCATTAAGACGAAGGAGGGAGGTAAGATTCTTATTGTCAGTTTATACGTTGATGATTTAATATATACTGGCAATGATGAATTGATGCTTGCTAAATTCAAAAGCTCCATGTTGAAAGAGTTTGACATGAGTGATTTGGGGAGAATGAGATTCTTTCTTGGCATAGAAGTATTACAAAGGTCAGATGGAGTATATATTAGCCAAAGGAAGTATGCTTTGGAGGTGTTGAGGAGGTTTAAGATGAAGAATTGCAATATGGTTTATAATCCCATTGTTCCAGGTTGTAAGCTCTTTAAAGATGAAAAAGGAGTTCGAGTTGATGAGACTTTGGTTAAGCAGATGGTAGGTTGCCTTATGTATTTAACGGCTACAAGGCCAGACTTGATGTATTCAGTGAGTTTGATCTGCAGATATATGGCCAAACCTACTGAGTTACACATGATGGCAGCCAAGAAAATATTGAGATATGTGAGGGGAACCACTGAGCTTGGGATTTTCTACAAAAGGGGAGGGTGTGAAGAGTTAGTTGGCTTTGCGGATAGCAATTACGCAGGGGATTTGGATGACCGCAAAAGCACGTCAGGATATGTGTTTATGTTGGGGTCTGGAGCTGTTGCTTGGTCTTCGAGGAAGCAGCCTATAGTCACACTTTCGACTACTGAAGCGGAGTTTGTAGTTGCAGCAGGTTGTGCTAGCCAAGCTGTGTGGATGAGGAGAATACTTGAAAAGCTGGGTTTGGAACAAAGTAAGTGCACCACTATTCTTTGTGATAATAGCTCCACGATTAAACTCTCAAAAAATCCTGTGTTGCATGGTCGGAGCAAGCACATTGACATGCGGTTCCATTTCCTTCGTGATCTCACTCGAGAGAGAGTTGTCGAATTGGTGTATTGTGGAACAAAAGATCAGTTGGCAGATGTGATGACAAAGCCACTTACCTTAGATGCATTTCAGACGTTTCGGAGTCAGTTGGGAGTTTGTCAAGTTCCTAAGTTAAACTAGTTGCAGTTGGGAACTAGTTTAAGGGAGGGAATGAAGAGAAAGTCAAGTTTCTGTTAGAATAAGACCTAGTCTTTAGGGTTGTTGTTTCTTGTATTTGAATTCTCAGTTAGTTGCTTTAATCACGTTGGTTAGTAGCTAACGTGAACTAGTTTTTCTCTTTTCTGTTAAAGGTTGTAAAGGCTACTTAAAGCCTAAGTTTGCTCAATAAGATTATCAAGATCATTCCCAGATATAGCAGAGAACTATTTTCATTGTTTTCGGTTCCTAACAGTTTTGAGGTTTTACAGACCAGGTGTTGGAACATTTTAATATTTTATTTATTATTGAAATTAAATTTGGGTGAATTTATTTTGTGTCTAAAATCTGAATTTATTTTTGTGTTTAAATTCAGAATTTATTTTAAGTTTTATTTGTAACTCATGGTGTTTATTTTGATTTATTTTGGGTTTTAATTCTTGTAACCTATGGCTATTGGTTACTACCCTATTAATTGTAGGGAGTGTCCTAAGAGCCTATAAATAGCACCATTTGTTGCATGCTATTATATATCATTGCTAATGCTATTACGAAACACTACTATTCACCCATCAACTTTCTTTCCAAAATCCCCCAAAAGTGTCTTGTGTGTTTTTTGGCCAAAAAAAGGTGTTCTTTTGGTGGAGCTTTGGGTTCCTCCAATTTGTGCAGATTGGTGTGAGCCATACAATTTATTGTTGGGCTATTGTATCCTAGAGGGGACAAGTCAAGAGATTTCTGGTGCACGAACATTGTTCCGCAGAGGGCTTGAATTTCCTTAAAGAGAGCGAGATACCCGCGCCTCAGCCTATTGTCAACGAGTTTCTCATATAGAAATTATAATTTTATTGTAATTTTCTCCAACAATTTTAAGGAGATTCATCAATATGGAGCGTACTCAAGAGAAGCCATTTGACAATGTGGGAGATCTGAACAAGCCTTTCCACTTCAAAGGTGCACATTTCAAGAGATGGAAGGGAAAAGTTCTCTTCTACCTTAATCTTCTCAAAGTTGCCTATGTGCTAACAGAGAAGAATCCATCAAAGAAGAGTACCGAAGGCATGAAGGATGATGAACTCTTTGCTCATGAAGAAAAAATTGAAAATTTTCAAAAAGATGAGTATAATTGTCGGTACTATCTCTTGAATTGTGTTGCTGATCATTTTTATGATTATTATGATACAACATACTCTTCTGTCAAGAAAATTTGGAAAGCATTACAGAGCAAATATGACACCGAGGAAGCTGGTGCGAAAAAATATGTTGCAAGCCGTTTTTTCCGTTGTCAAATGGTGGATGGCAAGTCGGTTGCGGAGCAAGTCCAAGACTTCCAAATGATTGTAGCCGAAGTTACATCTGATGGTGTCAAAATTGGTGAAAATCTAGTGGTGGCTGGTATCATTGATAAACTTCCACCTTCATGGAAAGAGTTCAAAAATCCATGCATCATAAACAAAAGGAGATTTCCTTGGAGACCTTGACGACTCGCATCCGCGTTGAGGAGAAAGCAAGATGTCAAGATGTTCTTATGCAAGATACAAACAATGACACCTTTAAGGTAAATTTAGTATCTTCCAATAATAATATGCCCAATGGTCATTTTCATAAAAATTCTCTTATGCAGCCAAAGAAGAAAAATATGAAAAAAATTGGTAAACCTCACCAACAGAATAAAGGCAAACCAAGCTATGTGAATAAGAACCAATATCCTCCTTCAGAAAATAAGCAACAATATACTTGTTGTTATGTTTGTGGCAAAAGTGGGCATATTGCTTGAAATTGCAATTATCGAAAACGTGACGCTGTTCCTCAAGCTCACGTCACTAAAGAACCATATGTGGCAATGATAACTGATGTAAATATGGTTCAAAGTGTTGAAGGATGGTGGGCAGATTGTGGTGCTAATAGGCACATCTGCTATGATAAAGATTGGTACAAAAATTACACTCCTTTTAAGGAGCCCAAAACAGTTATGCTTGGAGATTCACATACTACTCATGTGCTTGGAATTGGTGAGGTGGAACTCAAATTTACTTCTAATAGGGTGTTAACTTTAAAAGATGTGTTGCATACACCCTCTATGAGGAAAAATTTGATGTCTAGTTATCTTCTTAATAAGGCTGGTTTTAAACAAATTATGGAATCTGACTAATATGTGATCACCAAGAAAAATGTATTTGTGGGCAAAGGTTATGCTTGTGATGGCATGTTCAAATTGAATGTTGAGAATAATAATAAAGCATCTACTTCAGTTTATATGCTCTCTTCTTTGAATTTTTAGCATGCACGTTTATGTCATATAAATAGTAGATATGTCGGAATCATAAGTAGCTTGGGTTTAATTCCTTCAGTGCAAAAAGATTTTGAAAAATGTGAGACTTACAGTAAAGCAAAAATTACTAGAAGGCCTCACAAAAATGTTGAAAGGTATACAGAGCTATTGGAATTAATTCATACAGACTTGTGTGAATGTGAGGGAGTTTTAACTCGTGGAGGTAACAGGTATTTTATCACTTTTATTGATGATTGTTCCAAATATGCTTATGTCTATTTGTTGAAAAATAAAAGTGATGCTTTTAGCAAATTTAAAGAGTTCCTCCTTGAGGTTGAAAATCAATTTGGTAGAAAAATTAAAAGGCTCCGAAGTGATAGAGGGAGAGAATATGATTCTTCTGAATTCAATTCTTTTGTTCAATCTTTAGGAGTGATTCATGAAGTTACTCCACCTTATTCACTTGCATCTAATGGTGTGGCAGAAAGAAAAAATAGAACTTTGATTGAGTTAACAAATGCCATGTTGATTGATTCAGGTGCTCCCTCTAATCTTTGGGGTGAAGCAGTTTTAACTGCTTGTTATGTGTTAAATAGAGTGCCACATAAAAATACAAAAATTACACCTTTTGAGGTGTGGAAGGGGCATAAACCAAATTTGGGTTATCTTAGAGTTTGAGGTTGTCTAGCCTTTGTGAGATTAACTGACCCTAAAAGACCTAAATTGGGTGTTAGAGCTACTACTTGTGTTTTCGTTGGATATGCCTTAAATAGTACATCCTATAGATTTCTTGATGTTGAAAATCATGTTATGATTGAATCTGGTGATGCAATTTTTCATGAAGAAAAATTTCTTTTTAAATCAAAAAATAGTGGGGGTCAAGAATCTAGAGAAAATGTTCTTACCCAACCTACTTCTTCTTCTTCTAATTTACATATACAAGAAACTTATGAAGCTGAACTTAGGAGAAGTAAGAGAGCTAGAGTTGAAAAAGATTTTGGCCCTGACTATTATGTTTATAATGTTGAGGAAAATCCTTTTTCTTTACATGAAGCTTTATCATCACCAGATGCAATTTTCTGGAAATAGGCTGTGAATGATGAAATGGAGTCTCTGATTTCTAATAATACTTGGAAATTAGTAGATTTGCCAACAGGTTTTAAAACCATTGGGTGTAAATGGGTCCTTAGAAAAAAGCTCAAACCGGATGGAAGTATAGACAAATATAAAGCTAAACTTGTTGCTAAAGGCTTTAAGCAAAAAGCTGATTTAGACTTTTTTGATACTTTTTCTCGGGTTATAAGGATTACATCCATTAGATTATTGATTGTTATTGCTGCAATTCATGATTTGATTATTCATCAAATGGATGTGAAAACAGCTTTTCTAAATGGTGATTTAGATGAAGAGATCTATATGGACTAACCAGAAGGTTTTATAGAATCTGGTCAAAAGCACAAGGTATGTAAGTTATCTAAATCCCTTTATGGTTTAAAGTAGGCTCCCAAACAGTGGCATGAAAAATATGCATGATTGAAAATGATTATAAATCAAATAAATGTGACAAGTGCATATATTATAAATCTTGAAAAAATTCACATGTTATTATTAGTCTCTATGTGGATGATCTGTTAATTTTTTGCTCAAATTTGCATGTAATTAGTGAGACAAAAACTATGCTTAAGAGCAATTTTGATATGAAAGATCTTGGTGAGGCTAATGTTATTTTGGGCATGAAAATAACAAAAACATGTGATGGTATTTTTCTTGATCAATCGCATTATATTGAGAAAATTTTGAAGAAATATGATTATGTTGGTCACAAACATGTGTCTACTCCTTTTGATTATAGTGTTCATTTATTTCCTGTTGAAAGTGAAAATGATGTGATTAATCAAAAGGAATATGCTAGCATAATAGACAGTTTGCGTTACGCAACTAACTGCACTAGACCTGACATTGCATATGCAGTTGGAGTACTTAGCAGGTTCACAAGTAAACCAGGTAAAGAACATTGGCATGCTATTGAGCGTGTTATGAAATATTTGCTTGGTACTAAAAATTATGGATTATTTTATAAAAAATATCCTGCTGTACTTGAAGGCTTTTGTGATGCCGATTGGAATACTCTGTCAGGTGATTCTCTCTCTACCACTGGTTATGTTTTTACATTAGGTGTTGGAAATCAAAGAAGCAAACAGTAATCTCTAATTCAACCATGGAAGCTGAACTAATTGCTCTAGCTTCAGCAAGTGAAGAAGCAAATTGGTTGAGAGATTTATTGCATGAAATTCCCTCATGGGAAAAACCTATACCACCTATATTGATCCATTGTGATAGCACTGCAGCTATTGGTAGATTTAATAACCGTTATTATAACGGTAAATCCAGACCTATAAGAAGAAAGCACAGTACTGTGAGATCATATTTGAGTGATGGAATTATTAATGTGAATTATATTAACTCATGTGATAATCTTGCAGATCCTTTAACTAAAGGCTTGACAAGAGAAAAGGTGTGGAGTACATCGAGGGGATGGGATTGAAGCCCATATCGTCATGAGCCATATATGAGGACACCCAACCCGGTGATTAGAGATACTAAAAACTGGGTTCAATGGGAAAAACGAATCATAAGGTGGCCTTAAGAAAAAATGCACTATAGTTTCTTACGCATCCCTATGATGTAAGTGCATTAATCTTGTAACGTATATGTAGGTTGAGTTCATTAAAACTCTTAATAAAATCTATAGCTCATATGAGTGGGATGTCATAGTTACAAGAGCATCCTTGACGGATTTTACCTATATGAGTGTGAGAGTGGGGCCGCTCTCTATGAGAATTCGGCTTATTCTTGAAATACACTCATGAAAACATGGATAAGCACAAGGCCGTAATGTGCTGACTAATAAAGCTCATATTAACACCTGAATTATTATGTGTGAGTAGTAGTTCTTATTTTTCCTTAAGCAGTTGTAGTTCAAGTCTGAGACCACTATCAACTCTGGAGTAGGGATTGTTGTTTCACTAAGTGAAGGTTCAATGCAGAGCACACCTTCATGATGCATAATGGTTCGTCTTTGGCCGGTATCTTTTGTTTATATTTGTTTTTAAAATATTAAAATGAGTGGGGGAATGTTGGAACATTTTAATATTTTATTTATTATTGAAATTAAATTTAGGTGAATTTATTTTGTGTTTAAAATATGAATTTATTTGTGTGTTTAAATTCAGAATTTATTTTGAGTTTTATTTATAACTCATGGTGTTTATTTTGATTTATTTTGGGTTTTAATTCTTGTAACCTATGGCTATTGGTTACTATCCTATTAATTGTAGGGAGTGTCCTAAGAGCCTATAAATAGCACCATTTGTTGCATGCTAATATATATCATTGCTAATGCTATTACGAAACACTACTATTCACCCATCAACTTTCTTTCCAAAATCCCCCAAAAGTGTTTTGTGTGTTTTTTGGCCAAAAAAATGTGTTCTTTTGGTGGAGCTTTGGGTTCCTCCAATTTGTGCAGATTGGTGTGAGCCATACAATTTATTGTTGGGCTGTTGTATCCTGGAGGGGACAAGTCAAGAGATTTCTAGTGCACCGGCATTGTTCCGCAAAGGGCTTGAATCTCCTTAAAGAGAGCGAGATACCCGCGCCTCAGCCTATTGTCAACGAGTTTCTCATATAGAAATTATAATTTTATTATAATTTTCTCCAACACCAGGACTAGGTGAAAATTGGAAAACAATAAATTTATTTGGAGATGCTATAATGGATGTAGTTTATTATAAAGGTCAGTTCTATTTCTTGTACTTTTCAGGCTGCGTTTCAGTGTTTGATATTGATAAAGAAGAAATAAGGGTTGTTGCACCCGAATTTCCAAAGGGACAACTTTTAGGTCCCAATGTGCGTACTTCAAATCGATATTTAGTGGAATCGGCTGGGGTTCTGTTGGTGGTTCTGTTTACTGCTAATATGACCAATTTTGAAGATGAAGCATCGACATATGGCTGCAGGGTTTTTGAGGTCCCATTTACAAACAGCAAATCATGGTCGGACTCGGAGGTTAAGAGCTTGGGGAACCGAACCATTTTCCTAAGTCTTTCCAGTTCTTCCTTCTCGATCGAGGCGTCAAACTATTCTAGATGTAAACCCAACTGCATCTACTTCATGAATAGAAAGATAATCTTTCCAGGAACACGCAAAGATATGGGTGTTTTTAACATGGAGGATGGCACAATCACCCGAGATTTTGATAATTTCTTCGATTATGAAGAAGCAAGAGGAGATCATTCATGGATTCAGCCGAGTTTGTAAACTGGATGTCCTTCTCCGCCCTCACAACCGAGTTTGCAAAGGTGTTGGGTTTCGATACCTTTGGCTTTTTCCCCCTACCCTATAATTCTTGCACGACCCTATAATTAGAGAGTTGTATTTGTTACTGCTTGCAAGTTCGTGTTTATGTTTTTTCCTATCAACAGTGTTAGTAGTTTTGTTGATCCTGACGAGGAATAGTTTTGGTATTATCCTTTTCCTTTCTAAAAGGAGATCTACTGGGGGTGTAGCTTTGGGGAAGAAAATGTTAAGAATAGTTAATAGTGGGCTTGATTAGCTTTGTTTTTGCAACTTTGACAGTTTCGGTTGTGTTATCAAGTTTTATCAAAATTGTCCGGTATCATTGGTCTAGTGGCATAATTCTTATTTTTGTAAATAGGAGGTTATGAGGTGGACTCATAAAAAACTATTTGTGGATATGATAAAAAAAAAAGTTGTATCAAATGAACATTCCTAAAAACTAGGGCCGTCAATTCCATGGTATGATTTAGCATTGACACACTCAGTCACCATAAAGACATTGTTAAAAAAATAAGTTACTGTGAGAAGTTTACTTCACAAAGAAATTAGCAAGTTTTAATCTGATCCCCAGAAGCAATTGGCAAGTTCCTATTTCATTAAGGAAAATGTAAGAGTTTATCACAACACTTAAGTCGCGCACTGAGTTATTATCAAGTTATTCGGCTTAACTAGGTTCGTCATTGACCACATTAGCTAAATTAATACGTAACTAAAATAGCCATTTTACCGGTTCACTTATTTTTATCTCAAATTCTCACCTCCCAAGAGAGTCTAGGCTTATTAATTAGCAAAGAATTTAAGATTTCTCAATTCATTAAATTGAGTGGAACAACACATGCATACCTAATTCTTCGCTCAATTAAGATATCTTGCATGTAAATCAATTAAATACTTCCTAGTTATAGCTTCAGGATCATGTCAACTAGAGTGGAAATGTTATAAAAACATTTGATTAAATCACTAGCAAACAAATATATACACGATCCAGTACTAGTAAACCTAATTTCAAATGGAAAATTGTTGAATGACAATCATGAAAATAAGCACGCAATAGATATTTTAAGAATTATTCTAGTTATTTCCTGTCAATTTTTTTTCACAAGTTGCGCATCTCTCAAAAGATGGTTCGCTGAAAAGTAAAACATCATTTTAAGATACTTCCTGAAAACTATGAAGATCAAGTCAACACCAAAATGAAGAGAAATTGATTTACAAAAATGATAATTATAAAAATAAAAGAAAATGAAGAGAAGTTGAGAATATATATGATGCAGCAGACCACTCCAAAACAAACAGAAGAGCAGGCCAAAATAGCAAGAAAAGCAGCATGCATGCAGCTACCAACGTAATTCTCTAATATGAAACCTTGAAAGAAAATGCCTAAATCAGTTATAAGGATAAGTTCTCTAATTTGATCAGAATGAGAAATAAAATTAACAGCGTAGGCTTTCACCTTGCAATTAAACACTGCTTGTGATGTTGATAAAGTTTACATCTTATTGCAAAAAACACAAACTACATATGCTCTCTGTCTAGCCCATAATTTTACCAAAATGAGAAACGAAATTTGACAAACTCGGTTGAGAAGGCCAACAAGGACATCCGATTTACAAACTCGGTTGAATCCATAAATGGAATCCTCTTGATTCTTCATAATTAAAGAATTTGTCAAAGTCTCGGGTGATTGTCCTATGCTTCATGTTAAAAACACCCATATCTATGCTTTGTCTCGGAAGGACTATCTTATTATTCATGAAGCAGATGGAGTTGGGCTTACATAATCCAGAATAGTCTGATGCCTCGATTGAGAAGGAAGAACTACATTTACTTAGGAAAATGGTTCTGTTCCCCAAGCTCCTAACCTCCGAGTCCGACCACGATTTGCTGTTTGTAAATGGGACCTCAAAAACCCTGCAGCCAAATGTTAATCCTTGGTCTTTACACTTGGTAGTAGTGGTAGTCAACAGAACCATCAAAAGAACCCCCGCTGATTCCACTAAATAGTGCTCTTTAATACGCACATTAGGACCTAAAAGTTGTGCCTTTGGTAATTCTGGAGCAACAAGCCTTATTTCTTCTTTGGCAATATCAAAAACTGAAATGCGGCTGGAAAGGTGCACGAAATAGAACTGTCCTTTATAATAACTTAGATCCATTATTATATCTCTCCATGATACTATGCATTTCCAATTTTCACCTAGCCCTGGCCTGCAAAAACCAAATCTATGACCTGATTGAAACATGACTATGTAATCCGATGTCCAAGAAGGGCTCGATGATAAGGCAAACTTCCCTAACCGGAAACCAGAAACAACGCTGCCTGGCAAAGACCCCCGTACATCTGGGAGCTCAATTTTGGCATGATTTAAAGGATGCACCAGACTCCATTCACACCCTTTAGTTTTAGATACAATCACCAGCCATCCAACAGATGAAAAGCACATCCTCGTTCTTGTTTTTGGTAATATTTTTGGTAGGTTAAGTTTGTAACTGATCTTATTACCTTTTCCCTTCAGACTGTAAAACTCAACTGCCTCATTCAAACCCTCACTCTTGTCCTTGAAAGGCGGCCTGATAATTTTAGGAACGGGGTTGCGGACCAAGATGGGAGGAGGCCGTTGCCAATAAGAAAGTGGAAGCAAAAGGAGAGGAACTTGATGTGTTAATAATCTCAATGCAATATTATTAGGGTTTTTCTCCTTTACCTCAGTGGCGGCTGATCTCCATGATTTGCAAACTGCACCGAAAAAAGTAAAATCTTGCAAGGAATCTGTCAGCCGTTTGGCAATAGAGATGATAAGCTCTTCGGGGAGATCGTACGACCAGTTGGGCTCCATCGAGATTGCTCTTCTTTTTCTCTGGTAAACTAGGATGACCGGAGAGTTTGACTCCCGTGTTCTTTTCTGATCATCCATCAATTCATCAACACCCCGCGATCAGTAGTGTCGCCGGCGTTTGGATATGGATATGGTGCTTCTCTCTCACTTTGAAAAAACTCTCTCCCATACATGAATCTCTCGAACTAAGAGATAAGTCTCATTTATAGCATAGAGTCCAAGTTGCAATAGGCTGTTGAGACCCTCTGAGTATCTTTAGAAATGATAACTATTTTATAGGAAAATTTTAGCCAAGCTATTTTATACGCAAAGATATGGGTGTTTTTAACATGGAGGATGGCACAGTCACCGGAGATTTTGAAAATTTCTTCGATTATGAAGAACCAAGACGAGATCATTTATGGATTCAGCCGAGTTTGCAAATTGGATGTCTTGTCCGCCCCCACAACCCAGTTTGCAAAGGTATTGGGTTTTGATACCTTTGGTTTTTTTTTTCCCTACCCAATAATTCTTCCACTACCTTATAATTAGAGAGTTATATTTGTAAATGCTTGTAAGTTCGGAGTTAATTAACCCCACTTGTCCAAACACTCTAAGAGATTGCCCACTTATCCAAACATTAAGAGATTATTTTCCGAATACCCAATTAATTATTATTATTATTTTTTTTATATTTATTTTTGAGACTTTTTTACCCTCTCCTTCTTTCTCACTTAGAGAGAGAAGTCATCAGAGATCTTACGGGACTCCGGTGACTAGTGGCTGGCCGCCGAATTTAGTGACGGACTCCGGTGATCGGTGACGGGAATCCGGTGACTGGTTACCGAAATCTCGAATCCGGCTACCGAATTGGTGACCGGATTCCGGTGTCTGAATTTATTACTGCATAATAATACTCAATAACCATATTATTACCCCCCAATAATCATATTACTATCTCCCAATAATCATATTACTGCCCCCCAATACTGCCCCCCAATAATCATATTATTGCCCCCAGTAGAAACATTATTGCCCATCAATAATGTTATTATTGCCAAGACATACCCAGAAACTACCTCATTACCTCCCTTAAAATCCTCTCTGGTTCGTCAGTGCCAACTTGCACCAAATCAACATAATTAATACAAAATCATACAGAGCGGGACCAAGTCAACTGAAAGGCAAAATCTTTGAATATAAAGTTGCAAAAATAGTTATAGAAACTGTAAAATTCGACATGGAGAGGCTCATACCAAAAAAAAAATATGCAGAGGCTTTTTGTAAAAAAAAATAAAAATTTCTTCACCATCTAAGCCAACCTCCAAAACCTAGATTTCCCAATTGCTTGCCCAAAACTGAGACACCAGCATCAAAACAAAAACCTAACTCTTCAACTCCCACGCGAAATTGGATTTGCTGGAAAATAGATTTTCGGCGGAGGAGGTGGTTGTGAGCAGGGAGGCTTGCTACAAAGTGAGTAGAGAGAGAGAGAGAGAGAGAGAGAGAGAGAGAGATTTGAGCTTGCCGGAACACCTCGTCGAAGATGAGCCGCGGCTGTCGAAATTGGTATAAAAATTGGAGTCGAAGTCGACTCTTCGAAGATGAGGATAAGGTCTCCATCCTACTCCTGCTTCTTCTCTCATGTTTCGCGGTGAAATTCGGGTTAGGATATAGATGAGGATGAGGTCTCCATCCTACTCTTGCTTCATCTCTCATGTTTCGTGGTGAAATTCGGATTAGGAGATGAATAAGGGCTGTGATTGTGCTGGTAGGTGGTAGTTGACGTCGGCGCCGGCAGCGCCCAGAGAAAGAGAGAGAGAGAGAGAGAGAGAGAGAGAGAGAGAGAGAGAGAGAGAGAAGAGTCTGAGAGAAAGAGATTGATGAGTTTGTAGTTTATTGATTAGATTGATGGCAAAATTGTCATTTGATCCTTAAATTGGGTAAATGAGAATAAAAATTTCTTAGTGGAGTAAGTGGGAGTATATTGACTCAAATTTGGGCATTGGGTCAAGACCCAACATTTTTGACTAGAAACATAACCTCAAACTTCCTAAACTATCCTCATTCACAATACACAATATCTTTTCATTAAATACATATCCTTTTTTTTTTTTGCTGAAATAAATTGAGATAAATATCTAGTAAGAGACTACCTATTTTTTTCTTATACAAGAGAGACTACCTATCGCAATGCTGCAATTGAAAAAAAAAGAAGACACAAAGAATGGCATATTACACTAGAAGACTCAACATCAATTCCTCAATGACTATTTTTTTTCTTATACAAGAGAGACTACCTATTGCATTGCTGTAGTTGGAAAAAAAAAACCCAAGGAATGGCATATTACACTAGAAGACTCAGTATCAATTCCTCAATGACTCAATGTGAGAGTTTCGATAAATCACATGGTCATCACTAAAATTAATACGATGGCACCCAAAGAATGTTTTAATTGCTTTCACTTGTTGGGTTGAACATACTCAAATGCCAATGGGGAATTGCTTGTCATTAAGGACTTGACCAAGACAATATTCATATGCCAATTGTTGAGATTTGTGAACTACTAATGATGAAATTGGAGCGAAACAAAACAATACATCACAAGAGTTCTTGAGGAATTTTTCAACGGTTTTCACTTGCTCTTGTTTGTCTATATCATTTGTGTAATAACCGCAATTTTTAATGTGCTTTTGCACGAATGTTAGCCTTGAATTATATCATTTTTGGATTTATTGATTTTCAGAAACAATTCTTTTAACAAAAAGCTCGAAACGTTCAATTCTAGACATCGACTTTTTATACATACAGAATTTGGGAAAACTTCCTTCATGAATGTTGTACTCGTCAATACGATCTCGTGCATATATGGAACGTAAAAATCGAAGTTTATACGAAGAAGTTATAGCATTTGGAAAGTTGTCATTTTGAGTATATATAGATTTGGAAATTTTCTGGAAATAGGGTTTCTATTTTCGGAAGCCAACACTGTTCATCCTCTCTCTCTCTCTCTCTCTCTCTCTCTCTCTCGCACCATGGAGCCCAGAAAACAGGGCAAACTTTGCCCGCCGATTTCTCGCTCCTCTAGCCACCTCACGACGCCGGACCACGTCCCACACCTTAGCCTTAACCTTGCGCAGCTGCCAATGGCAGCCTAGCTACACGGCCGATAGTGGCGGCGATGAGCTGGTTTCCATTTTGGCCGATTTGAACTCGATCTTGATTTCTCGAGCTACATGCCACCATTTCTTGTGATTCTTGGCTCATTAGACTCGCCTCAACTCGCTGAACAAGCACCAAGAAGGACTAGACCTGGGTAGATCAATTACACATTCGTCAGAGCTCTTCCCGTTTAGATCGAAAAACAAACTTTCGATCCCGATATATAGAGCTAGAGGCCACCATTTATTGTGATTCTTAGCTTGGTGAACTCACTTGAGTTTCTAAACAAGTTTCACGAAGGGATCGAGTAGAGTGATGAAGGTTTTTACGTTGAACGGAGCTCTAGCCAGATTCTGAAAATTTTCCGGCCAAAACGAAGCTTAAAAGGTACTTTTCGATCACTTCCCGTTATTTTTTGACCTCGACCTAGTTATGAAAAATGTCCAGCAAGTTGAGACAAAGAATTGCAGCCTAGTTTCACCGCCATTGGCGGTGGTTGACGATGGCTCTGCTGCCGTCTGTAACTGGCTTTTCAGGTCAGTTCCGACCACCTCAAGGGCAGTTTCTACTCACTTTTAGATTCTACATTTTGATACAATCATTTCAATATATTATACGTAATTTTTGGATATCATATGATTACCTTATGAATTTTTACGTTTCGATCGATTTCGATCGTTCGATTTGCGATCTGTGAAGATCGGACCGTCCGATGGACTTGTAGTTTTGATATAATGATCGTATGACTGTCCCAGTGACTTTGAGTGGTCATCGATGAAGATCCGACTGTTGGATTTTCTTATAATTGTGACATAGTGATTCAGAAGGTGATTCGTGAGAATCCGACCGTCGGATTTTCGTATAAATTTGTAGAGATATTTGTAAGGATGATTCAGGAAGATCAGACTATTGGATCTTCGTAATAGTTTTTGGAGGATGATCCTAAGGGTGATCAGTGAGGATCTGACCGTTGGATCATCATTAATTTAGAATCCGACCATTGGTTTGTTGTTTAAGTATGTTTTTGGGTTATTGGCTAAGTTAAAGTCATATTTGATTAAGTGATTGACGGTTTTTCTTAGATGAACGAGTTCGGTTGTGAATTGAATGACTTTGAAGACGCAGCAGGAATATAGAGGTGAGTAAACCTCACGTGGTTCATATTACGAACTGAGTACTTTTAATTACTTTATTTTATCGTAATTGTGTGAAAATATTTATGGAGTAAATATTTGTTTTAAAATATATGGACTTGATCAACTACGGTCCATAGGTAAGTAACATGATTTTAACTATACAAATGAATTTCACGATCTTTATGCTTGAACTATAGATGGATTAGTTGTTATTCCTGAGTGGATGATTACGTATATATATTTACGTGATTATATATGAATTGGTATGACATTGAAGAGTGTGGAATTGTGATGATTTAGTTTTATTATGAATTGAAATGTGACTTACCATATTTATATGCGATGATCATGATTGATGAGTTTATGTTTGATAATCATGGTTGACATAGTGGGTTGTATAGAGGTGAAGATTGTAGGGTTCTGAGGACAGTAATGTTGAGGTTCGACAGTTAATGATAACCGAAGTGTTTTGTTCTGAGTACTAGGAGTCCAAAGTTCGAGGGTTACTAAGTTAACCTGGGAATATGTCGAGTTACTTGAACCTAGGCCAAGGTGACAGGTAGCGATGTAGGGAGCTCTAACGTGTAGTTGGGTTGGACCAAAGTGGTGATATTCGTGGTTGAGTGGTTGTAGGACTAAGTGGTGATATTGTGGTTAGGGGATTGTGGAAATGTATTTCTTATGGATTTCCGTGAGTTGCTTGATGTTTCCTTGTAGATGATGAGGTTATTGGTCTATTACACGAGTTTAAAGAATTGTGATTAAATGGTTAGTTCTTTCCATTTTTAAGTTTACTCATACGGGTTTTCAAAAAGCTTATCGGGTTTTGTGTTGTTGCAACCTCGGTATACTATTAAAATGGTATAGTGGATAATCCTGCAGGTCAGGAGAATCAGGAAGGTGATCGAACTGCTTAGAGTAGCTGCATTTGTGTTAATTTGAATTTCTTTGTGAGGTGTGCTATGCTCATTTGAGTTTACATTATATTTGGAGAGAGTGTGCTGTAATAAATAAACTCCTTGACGATTTGGTTATGTATTAATGAGTGGTGCGAGGTATGGTTGTTTATGAAAAAAAAATCAGGATGTTATTTAAGTGAGTTATTTAATTCACGTTTTGGATTTGAATTCATTGTTATTCAAAATTCGGGACGTGACAATTTGGACAGCTAATACATTTTTGAAACTAGATTGATAAGAAGGCTTGATTCCATACATGCTAAATTATTGAGAATCAAATTCATGATATCCATCTGCGGTAGACTTGGAAAAAAAAAACTGCATATATTTCTTAGTTTCAACTATATTTCTTTATTGTTAATATAAATATCTCTTTTGATAATTTAACTTACCCATAAAATGTGATGTTGGGTGTGAAAAAAGGGATGTGTATTTAGTATTTACAGGTGTGTGAATAAAATTTCTCTTCATCAAATAGTTCGTTGAAAATTTCAGCAAAATAATTTTAATTTCAAAAATAATTTATATTTCTTATTGTTCAATAATATGTGTTAAATAATGTAAAATCGTGTATACTTTTGACTTCAAAAGTACGAGAAATTTAAGGAGTTTTTTTTTTTAAATACGAAGTACGGAAATGTTAAAAAAAAAACGTAAGTACGTGTTATATTTATGTATAAAATGAAAAATTACTAGTTTAAAAGGTGCTAGAGATGACACAATTGATTTTATTTATATGTTCTTGTTTCAAAAGCGCCAGCATAACTTTCAAAAAAAAAAAAACACTTGCATTCTTTGATATTTTGAAAATAAGGGTTTTAAAAATTTTATTTTTATGCTTTTAGGACTCTGTGAGTATTTTTAGCAGACTCTTTATCTTGACTCCTTAACAAATTTTGGAGAGCATGTGGCTCTTTAACTAATTTTATGGAGCATGTTTAGTTTTTTTTTTTTTTAAATCAATTTTAGCAGCTGCACTTGACTCCTAAGTTCTAAGTGAATATCAGTTTTAATATTTAGCTATCTCACTCCTAAATTACATAGAATAACTTAAATGAATGTTTTAAATAAAACTCTCTATTATTTTTGTAAATTTAAAGCATTCCTTTTAAGTTATTCTATGTAATTTATAGGCAGTGAGCTGTTATATGTTGGTAAATTATAATTCAAACATTATAAATGTCATGAGTTCGATCTTCACTGGCATATGTAAGGGTGAGGTGAGCCAATTTTTTTTTTTAAATGTATAAAATGTATTTATGCTATATGTTCTTCATTTAATAAATAATATAAATTCAAAATTAGAATAAAGAAAACTAGTCTAGTGACTAGCAAAATGATATTTTAGATAGCTTGTCTGAAATTTGCCTATAAAATGGTTATCATTTTTAAAGATACTCAGAGGGTCTCAAAAACCTATTGCAACTTGGACTCTATGCTATAAATGAGACTTATCTCTTAGTTCGAGAGATTCATGTATGTGAGCCTTCACCTCCTGCAGTTTCTGAATCTGTGATGAACGAAGGGATTTTGGTCTATTGTATCGTCACCTCGCAGTTTTCGGTTTATTCACCGATCTGAAACTGAGCACTTGCTTGGCCTTTCCCTTTCTTTCGGGCCGCAGGTGTGATTGTTCGGTAACCTAGGATTTGTGATGGTTTCCACTGTAAGGCCTAATCTAATATGAAGATATGATGGCGATCATTTTCTGTTGGGTTGGGACTCACCAATTGACTCATAAGAGGCTCAGTCTGCTTACAATGATTTTAGAGATGACCTTATATATAATGTTCTGAAAGAACTGATAGGTCTGAGCTGCACCATAGATTGAGGGCAGGGTAGGCACCAAGGTAATTAAGGTCTCATTTAAATGATCACGGATCTCACCAGAGGTAAAGCGCTGCAGCACCCTCTTAGTAATATCATCCTTACAGATTGTCCAGCACTTGTGCCATATCCAAACGCCGGCAACACTACTGATCGGGGTGTGTTGATGAATTGATGGATGATCAGAAAAGAACACGGGAGTCAAACTCTCCGGTCCTCCTAGTTTACCAGATAAAAAGAAGAGTAATCTCGATGGCGCCCAACTGGTCGTACGATCTTCCCGAAGAGCTTATCGTCTCTGTTGCCAAACGGCTGACAGATTCCTTGCAAGATTTTATTTTTTTCGGCGCAGTTTGCAAATCATGGAGATCAGCCGCCACTGAGGTAAAGGAGAAAAACACTAATAATATTGCATTGAGATTATTAACACATCAAGTTCCTCTCCTTTGCTTCCACTTTCTTGTTGGCAACGGCCTCCTCCCATCTTGGTCCGCAATCCGGTTCCCAAAATTATCAGGCTGCCTCCCAAGGTCAAGAGTGAGGGTTTGAATGAGGCAGTTGAGTTATACAGTCTGAAGGGAAAAGGTAATAAGATCAGTTACAAACTTAACCTACCAAAAATATTACCAAAAACAAGAATAAGGATATGCTTTTCATCTTTTGGATGGCTGGTGATTGTATCTAAAACTAAAGGGTGTGAATGGAGTCTGGTGCATCCTTTAAATCATGCCAAAACTGAGCTCCCAGATGTACAGGGGTCTTTGCCAGGCAGCGTTGTTTCTGGGTTCTGAGTAGGGAAGTTTGCTTTATCATCGAGCCCTTCTTGGACATCGGATTACATAGTCATGTTTCAATCAGGTCATAGATTTGGTTTTTGCAGGCCAGGGCTGGGTGAAAATTGGAAATACATAGTATCATGGGGAGATTTAATGAGGGATCTAAGTTATTATGAAGGACGTACAGTTCTATTTCGTACACCTTTCCAGCCGCATTTCAGTTTTTGATATTGATAAAGAAAAAATAAGGCTTGTTGCTCCAGAATTTCCAAAGGAACAACTTTTAGGTCATGTGCTTATTAAAGAGCACTATTTAGTGGAATCAGCGGGGGTTCTTTTGGTGGTTCTGTTTACTACCACTACTGCCAAGTGTAAAGACCAAGGATTAACATTTGGCTGCAGGGTTTTTGAGGTCCCATTTACAAACAGCAAATCGTGGTCCGACTCGGAGGTTAGGAGCTTGGGGAACAGAACCATTTTCCTAAGTAAATGTAGTTCTTCCTTCTCAATCGAGGCATCAGACTATTCTGGATTATGTAAGCCCAATTCCATCTACTTCATGAATAATAAGGTAGTCTTTCCGAGAGAAAGCACAGATATTGGTGTTTTTAATATGAAGGATGGGACAATCACCCGAGACTTTTGACAAATTCTTTAATTATGAAGAATTAATTCATGGATTCAACCGTGTTTGTAAATTGGATGTCCTTCTTGGCCTTCTCAACTGAGTTTGTCAAAATTCATTTCTCATTTTGGTAAAATTATGGGCTAGACAGAAAGCAGGCTAGAAAAAAAGCATATGTAGCCATGTAGGTCGTGTTTTTAGCAATAAGATGTAAACTTTATCAACGTCACAAGCAGTGTTTAATTGCAAGGTGAAAGCCTACGCTGTTAATTAATTTTATTTCTCATTCTAATCATATTAGAGAACTTATCCTTATAACTGATTTGGGCTTTTCTTTCAAGGTTTCATATTAGAGAATTGCGCTGTTAAGTTTGGTACGTAGCGGCATGCCTGCTGCTTTTCTTGCTGTTTTGTCCATTACCAACCACCTTACCAGGAACCAGCCTGCTATTCTCTTTGTTTTGGAGTGGCCTGCTGCATTATACATACGCTCAACTTCTCTTCATTTTCTTTTATTTTTATAATTTTAGTTTTTGTAAATCAATTTCTCTTCATTTTGGTGTTGACTTGATCTTCATAGTTTGCAGGAAGTATCCCAAAATGATGTTTTACTTTTCAGCGAACCATCTTTTGAGAGATGCAGAATTTGTGAAAAAAATTTGACAGGAAATAACTAGTATAATCCTTAAAATATATATTGCGCGCTTATTTTCATGATTGTTATTCGGCAGTTTTCCATTTGAAATTAGGTTTACTAGTGCTGGATCGTGTATATATTTGTATGCTAGTGATTTAATCAAATGTTTTTATAACATTTCCACTCTAGTTGACACGATCCTCAAGCTATAACTAGGAAGTATTTAATCGATTTACATGCAAGATATCTTAATTGAGCGAAGTATTAGGTATGCATGTGTTGTTCCTCTCAATTTAATGAATTGAGAGATTTTAAATTCTTTGCTAATTAATAAGCCTAGACTCTCTTGGGAGGTGAGAATTTGAGATAAAAATAAGTGAACCGGTAAAATGGTTATTTTGGTTACGTATTTAATTTAGCTAATGTGGTCAATGACGAACCTAGTTAAGTCGAATAACTTGATAATAACTCAGTGCGCGACTTAAGTGTTGTGATAAACTCTTACATTTTCCTTAATGAAATAGGAACTTGCCAATTGCTTCTGGGGATCAGATTAAAACTTGCTAATTTCTTTGTCAAGTAAACTTCTCACAGTAACTTATTTTTTTTAACTGGTTCATGTGTTTGTGGTGACTGAGTGTGTCAATTCTGCAGTAAATGTGTGGACGCGGTTCCACCAAAAACCAAAAGCCTTTCCGTTTGCCTTCACAGTCGACACGCACACGGTTTGCGAGCGTGTCCTCGACGGCCTGCCAGCCATTGATCGCAATTCCGAGCAATCCCAGCCGTGCGTTTGTTCAAGTTCCCCGATCTCAAAAGCGCGGCGAACCGAAGACTATCTTCCAGATCCTTCCAATTTAAGCTTGCCACGTAGACAAAAGCGCCTGTGAGAGATTTAGAGAGAGAAACAGAGTCACTTGTTCACTCACTGCATTGGTTAATTGCTTTGCTTGGCCAAGACGCTGAGACAGAGCTCTCTCTCTTTCTCTCTTCTCTCTCTTTCTCTCTGAACACTTTCTTTCTAGGGTTTGAGCTAGCTGTGACAATGCCTCCGGAGAAACGCAAGCCTGAGGAGGAACCGGAAGCGGCTAAGAGCCCGGCGGTGTCCACTCATGAGGTGACTCAACATGCTTCCGCTTCGCCTCTGACGACTCAGGCAACTTCGAGCGAAGTAGCTGCCGGTTCGCCGGCCAAGTCGGGCCCCTACCAGCAGCGTGAGATTCGGCGAGGAAGAGAGCCAAACGAGGTGATGGAAAGAAGACGGAATTCGAACAAGGCGAAGAGCACAAGTCCGGAGATGGTCATGAGGAAGCCAAGTCCAACGTCCAAGGCACCAAAGCTGGAGCTGAAAATAAGAATTCCGGTGGTGACGAGGCTAAGAGGAAGAGTACTCTGCACCGGTGAGGCATTTCTATCCCTCTATTTCTGTTTGCTCACAACGATATGATTGGGAATCTATTTATCATGACACTGTTATATATGCTGTAATTAGTTTTGTTCATATCCTGAATTTAGCTTTGAGGATTTTTCTTTTTCTGTTCATCGGAAAATTAGCTCAGATTGAATTCCTGCATGCCTCCCAATTTTCATAGAATCTTTTTATTTATTGAGCATTTTCATTTTCCTATATATATTATTAATTGATTTCTCCTTCAACAAACATATATAGGTTCAGGAAATTGGTACCGCAAGGGATTTTGTTAGAATTTTTGTTTGTTGGCTTTTTTCCTTTTGGTGAGGCCAGGGTGTGAAAGTGATAAATGAAATTGTCAGCACTATGTGGCGGGGTCTTGGCTACTAAAGAAATTGTAGGAAACGGAAGGATGACAAAGCCGGCTGTTTCGATAATTTCCTAGCCTATTCTGTTTTTTTCTTATTTGGGAAGAAAGAAACAATCATCCATTAGCTTAGTTTTTGTTGATTCAATAGATTGTCTCAGTTTCATTAAGCTATAATTTGCGAACCTTTGTTTAACTTGTGTACTAAGTGTGTATTTATAAGCATCACTGTTAACAGGACTGTGTGGTAGTGATCCTGAGCCAATCAATCAGTTAGGGGAAGAAACCAGTTGATAAATAATTAAATACAACTCTAGCTAGACTACAATATATACGTTGTTGTTACATGTTCATTTTTTATTGATGGACCAGTCTAATTACTGGATACACCTAGCCTTGATTGATTTACTAATGAACCTCCACTCCCATCTTCTAGACGACGAAAACTTCTTGATTTGATTTTTTTTTTTCTCTTCTTCTTATGATTGTGGCTGTGACCGATTAGGAGAACTGCGGGTTTTGATCCGATACTAGTGAGTTTTAATTGCAATTGCATGCCTGTATGTGTCTTGGTCTATGTGTAAATGTCTGGATGAGGAGGATGCACTACAATATGGCTTGCCCTGAAGGGCTGCGTGGTTTGCATCTCTCTTCACCATTAACTCTGCAGTAGGGATGGCCGCGTGCGCTTGGCTGCCTTTTTCTTTATTTACTTCATTTGGTACTTGTTTGCTACTTCGCATCAACGTCTTTATTAATCGATTATCTTTTCCATTCCTTTCACGCAATGCAGTTCGTTCGTGACAAGGCCGGTCAAAGCAATAAACCGTCTTCAGGTACGTATGATGATGAAGGGTATAACCTCTGGCCATAAATTGCACAAACAGAATTTGGCAATCTTTGGGTAATGCTAGAAGAATTAGAGAACCGAGTGTGATACATATCTAGGTTGGTTTTGTACACATTCTGTCTCCTTTTGGATATCAAAGAAGGCTTACTTTAAAACTTTAGAGTTTTGGAACTCTTTGGAAGCTAATACACGAACAAGGCAGTATAGCCCTGTCCTGATTTCTGATCTCATGACTCATACCATCTCTTATTATTTACCTTTATTTTTTCTCTTATTCTGTGACCGAGCTTGGCTTTTTTCTCTTATTGAAGGAGCGACGTAGAGATGGAAGTGAGATCAAATATGTTTTTGAGGACTGGCGAGTTTATAGCTGATAATGATGCTTCATGCGATGATGGTGACTCGTTGGATGGAGAGGTCTCATCTGACGAAGAACTGTTGGGAAAGAAGGGCTGCCTTAATACAAGGACAATAGATAATTGGTTATCTCAGGATCTAACTTTTCCCACCTCTCGTGTGATTTGCGGAATAGCAACAAATGAACAAAAGAAGACACAATATTTAACGAGGTTCGCCAAATGTGCCTACGTCCTCGGGGCAATAATAATACTCTCTTCCATTATATAAATAATGGGATTACAAGGCAATCTCACTTTGGTGACTAAACTGTACCAAAGTGGTAATACACACTCTATCTCTCAAGAGGAATTTTCTTCTCACATCTCTCAAGTGAGGATCTCACTACTATCTCAAACTCTATTAGTTTGGAATGACTCTTGCCTTGGTTGTTTTGCTACAACCTTTCATGCCTATTTATAGGCAATTGGGTTCATGGATATGGCATGCAATTGGAAGCAAAGTCAAGTCTTCTTCCAAGTTTAGCATGCCTAACTTCAAAGATGGATTGCTACCTACCTTCCAAGATGGCTTGCTATCTACCTTCTTTGAATTTTCCAACCCATGCTTTCCTCATGTGGTAAATCACTCACATGAATTTCCTCCTCCATTAAGGAGGGACTACCCATCAATCTCCCCCTCCCGACTTAGATGGAGGGATGCGCCAATCCTGACGCGCTTCTGCAAAATTCAAACTTGTCCTTTGGTAAGGACTTTGTCATCATATCTGAACTATTCTCATATGTGTCAATCTTCTAAAGTTGCAGTTGCTTGGCTTCCAGCACATCACGTATCTAGTGATACCTCACATCAATGTGCTTCGATTTCGAGTGAAAACTCGAATTCTTACTCAGATGAATTGCGCTTTGACTATCACAATGCAGAACATATTTTTGTTGCTTATGGCCCAATTCCTGTAGGAATTTCTTCATCCACAAAATTTCTTTGCAGGCTTCCGTAACTGCTATGAACTCCGCTTTTGTAGTTGACAAAGCAACACATTTTTGTAGCTTTGATTTCCATGAGACAGCTCCCCCTGAAAATGTAATCAGGTACCCTGATGTAGACTTTCTTGAGTCAACATCTCCGGCCATATTTGCATCTGTATAGCCTATTAGTTCAGGCTTCCCACTTCCAAAGCATAAACCCATTTTGGAAGTACCTTTGAGATATTTAAGAATCCACTTCACAGCATTCCAATGCTCTTTGCCTGGATTAGACAAAAATCTGCTAACAACACTAACCGCGTGTGTTATGTCTGGTCTTGTACACACCATTGCATACATCAGGCTTCCTACCGCTGAGGCATATGGCACCTTCGCCATTTCTTCCTCCTCTTTCTCACTTATAGGACTCTGCTTCGAGCTGAGCTTAAAGTGACTAGCAAGTGGAGTAGCAACTGGCTTTGCTTTCTCCATATGGAACCGCTCCAATACCTTCTTGATATATTTTTCTTGTCACCTCCTGAGAAATTCTTCACAAATACGCAATGGTCTAAAGTTGTCCTCTGATATCCTTGCTCAATCATGAAGGAATCGAACTTCTTGTACCATTGTCGCGGCGCCTGCTTTAGTCCATACAAACTCTTTTTCAGTTTGCAGACTCAATCTTCCTTGCTTTTGACTTTGAATCCTTCTAGCTGCTCCATGTAGATTTCCTCTTCAAGGTCACCGTGAACGAAAGCCGTCTTCACGTCAAGTTGTTCAATCTCCAGATTTAAATTTGCAGCCAAACCAAGTACCAACTGAATAGATGTCATCTTCACCGCGGGCGAGAATATTTCTTCAAAGTCAATTCCCTTTTTCTGATTGAAACCTTTAACGACCAGTCTTGCCTTGAATCTGGGTCGTGAGCTATTCTCCTCAGTCTTCAATCTATACACCCATTTGTTTCTGAGTGCTCTCTTACCTTTTCGTAACTCTACCAGCTCATAAGTCTGGTTCTCACACAAGGACTTAATTTCTTCTTGCATGGCTTCCAACCACTCCCCCTTGTGGTCATCTGTCAGAGCTTCTTTATAAGACTCTGGCTCACCTCCATATGTGAGAGTAACAAACTCATGTAGAGGATATCTGTTTGAGGGTCTGCGTTCCCTGACTGATCTTCAAGGGGTCGGTGCCTCTTCCTCATCATTAGTTGCATCATCAACTGGATCATTAATCATCGGGTCATTTGCTGCATCACCAACATCTTCGGTATCTCTCCAACCATCCTGGTTTATTGGCGGAGGAACTTTATCTGGGTTCATCCGATATTCTCTGGGTTGTTTAGGCTTCTCAATCTTCTGAGTATCTTCGATGTTTAGGTCTTCGAAGAAGACAACATCTCTGCTTCTGACAATCTTCTTATTGACAGGATCCCACAGCCTGTACCCATATTCTTCATTTTCATATCCCAGAAATATGCATTCTTTCGACTTGCTATCGATTTTTGATCTTTCATCTTTGGGAATATGAACAAATGCTTTGCAGCCAAATACCTTCAAATGATTGTATGAGACGTCCTTTCCGGTCTAAAACCTGTTTGGCACGTCACCATTTAATAGAGCTGAGGGAGAAAGGTTGATCACATCAACCGCAGTTATTAGAGCTTGACCCCACAAGCTCTTAGGCAGCTTGGCATGAGATAACATTGTTCTGATTCTTTCAACAATAGTTATGTTCATCCTCTCGGCCACTCCGTTGTGCTGAGGAGTCTTTGGAATAGATCGTTCATGCCTGATTCCGTTACTTTTGCAATAGTGTCTGAACGCCCCCATGTACTCTCCCTCTTTGTCGGTGCGAATGCATTTCAATCTCCTGCCTGTTTCTCGTTCAACTTTGGCATGAAATTGCTTAAATACTTCGAGCATTTGATCTTTAGTTTTCAGTGCATAAACCCATACCTTCCTGGAATGATCATCAATGAAGGTGACGAAGTATCTTGCACCTCCTAGAGTACTGGTGGTCATGGGACCACACACATCAGAATGTACAACATCCAAAACATTGGATTTCCTTGGTGCAGGAGAACAATGGAATGAAGCTCTATGTTGCTTTCTAGCCAAGCAATGCATACATGGTTTTAGAGGCATATCTTTAACATTGACAACAGTTAATACCTCTCTTTTGGCTAGAACAGTAAGTCCCTTCTCGCTGATATGACTGAGCCGCTTGTGCCATAGCTTCACCAGCGAATCTTCTCCAAGTGTAACTGTATACCCACTACAGATTTTTGCACAAGTCATGTAGAGAGTGTTCTCTTTCCTCCCTCGGGCTAGAATTTCTGGACCATTACTGAGCCTCCACTTTCCACCACCAAAGACACTTGTGCAGCCTTCATCATCAAGTAATCTTGTGGAGATCAGGTTGAGACGTATGTCTAGAACGTGTCTCACATCCTTGAGAACCAAGCAGCGGCCTGTGTTGGTTTCAAGAGAAATATCTCCCCTTCCCACGATCTTAGACCTCTTATCATTTCCCATCCTGACATTACCGAAATTTCCAGGATTGTAGGATGTAAAGAACTCCCTTCGTGAGGTTACATGAAATGATGCACCAGAATCGATGATCCAACATGTATCTTGAGATGTCAAATTAATATGACCCTCTCCATAAATGATGAGTACCTCTTCTTCTTATGAGGTAGTAAAAGCTGTGTCTCTGGCACCACCTTTCTCAGTCTGCTCTCTCTTAAGCCTTCTGCAATCCTTCTTTATGTGGCCTTTTCCACCACAGTGAAAACATTTGATGTCCTTCTTTGGGCTGAACTTTCCTTTTGATCGATCCTTCCCTTTACCTCTGTTGTGGAATTTTCTACTACTTCCACGGTTGTTGGTGACGAGGGCTTCTGACTCGATCAATATTCCTTGCTCCTTCCTCCTTGCTTCTTCATTGAACATGCTGTCTTTTACAGTGCTCAGTGTGAAAACGCCTTGAGGAGCTGAGTTACTTAATGACACCACCAACGTGTCCCAGCTATTTGGCAACGAGCTTAGTAACAATAGTGCTTGCAACTCATCATTAAGCACCATCTTTATATTCGTCAATTGATTCACCATGCCTTGTAAGTCGCTTAAGTGTTCTGAAACATTTTGACCATCCCTGTACTTTATGTTCACCAACCGCCGAATGAACGAGGCTTTGTTTTGTGCGGTCTTTCTCTCGTACATGGACTCCAACTTTGTCCACATTGAGTAGGCATTGGTTTCCTGTGCCACATGATGAAAAACACTTTCATCAACCCATTGATGAATTCCTGCAACAGTTTTTCTATTCAGGATGCTCCAGTCTTTGTCAGTCTTGCCTGCTGGCTTCTCTCCACCATTTTGAAGAGGCTCGTACATATCCTTGCAGTAAAGGATGTCTTCCGTTCTAGGCTTCCAAATGGAGTAATTCGATGATGTCAACTTTACCATTGTTGCTGCCAATGACGACGACTCCGCCATCTTGATCACCATAAGATGCCACGAACAATGAGCGCCGGGCTCTGATACCACTTGTTGGGAAAGAATGGCTGCCTTAATACAAGGTCAATGGATAATTGGTTATCCCTGGATCTAACTTTTCCCACCTCTCGTGTGATTTGTGGAATACCAATAAATGAACAAAACAAGACACAATATTTAACGAGGTTCGGCAAATGTGCCTACGTCCTCGAGGCAACAGTAATACTCTCTTCCACTATATAAATAATGGGATTACAAGACAATCTCACTTTGGTGACTAAACTTCACCACAGTGGTAACACATACTCTATCTCTCAAGAGGAATTTTCTTCTCACTAATCTCTCAAGTGAGGATCTCACTACTATCTCAAACTCTATTAGTTTGGAATGGCTCTTGCCTTAGTTGTTTTGCTACAACCTTTCATGCCTATTTATAGGCAATTGGGTTCATGGATATGGCATGCAATTGGAAGTAAAGTCAAGTCTTCTTCCAAGTTTGGCATGCCTAACTTCAAAGATGGATTGCTACCTACCTTCCAAGATGGCTTGCTATCTACCTTCTTTGAATTTTCCAACCCATGCTTTTCTCATGTGGTAAATCACTCACATGAATTTCCTCCTCTATTAAGGAGGGACTGCCCATCAAGAACAAGAGAGCCTCATTCTTGTTCATGAGCATCGTTACAAAGACAATGAACCGGAAAGTAGAGGTCTGTTTGCTTTGGACAGAAATATGGTCACTGACCTTGCCTTCTTGTACACCAAGCTTCGGGGCCTATGTGAAGAATACAAATTGAATGGACCTTTCCAACTGGAGTTTAAGGGTATCAGGCTCAATCAACGGACTGGTAATTTCGAAAAAGAAACAATTTGGTATACTCAGCCCGAGACCTTTCCAGATTTCCTTAAAAGGGTTTTTCACATCGACCTGTATCAAATCAGGTATAGCTTGCATTCTAGATAAGAAAATTTGTCCAATTGTTGTTTGCTAGTAGTGATAAAGTTGATGCTTTTTTTTTTTTCTTTATGATTTCTCATGAAATAGCTCTGGTGATGGAGAGGAGACTTCTGCCAACTCAAATGCTACTGATGATTTAAAGTTCAGGTCTGTATACATGCTTTCAGGTTCTGCTATTGACTTATAAAAATAAAAATGAAAACAGTTTTGTCATTGACCTGTGTTGATCCATTTGAAAGCATGTTTGTTTACAGATTTTCCGCGCACGACGATGCCTCTACCAAAAAAAAAGACTTGTCATCCTCGTCACAAGATTATCAGCAAGGAGTTCCATCCATACTTGGAATGGTCGGCAGATGCTGATGCCGACCTTCCACCTCTGCAATGGCCATTAATTGATAAGGAGGGAAATGTTAACATGGAGGAGTATGACTACCTAATTTTACCTGCGCTTAGGCACTTGGCGCTTGAAATGTATACAGAGGTATTACTTAGCCTACCCGCGTGTTCTCCATTTAAATACATTGTTCATCCTCATTTACTTTTCTAATTGTGGTTATTTTAACATCCTACTTCAGAATGAAGCCAAGAATCTTCTGAAAGATGTAATGAATGATGAAATGAAACTTACATTGGAGGATCGTCATGGTAGCAAGTTGTTGGAGCTTTTGGTATTGGACAAGCATGTTAGGATCTTCCAAGCTAATTCCGCGATGCAGACCTTCGCACCGAATTTCGATTGGACGGTTGACCGGTTTATTGTGAATGAGTTGAGTCATCTTGAATTGTTATTTGAGTAGAGTGTAAGACTTGTTATCTGAGTTACACTTAAGACTTGTTACTTTTGGAATTTGGATTATCACATAAAGTGCAGTTGGACCTCATTGCCAATCTCCCTAGCCTTGCAAGTCGGTCACCAAATTGAAAAATGATGGTGGGAAGGCAAAACCATATACGGGTCTTTTTTTACGCCGAAAGATTGAGGAGAGGAGTACAGAAGCCTCTCATTTTATTAATCAAAGAAGAACTATATATAAGAGTGGTTTTTCCTCCAACAAAAAGAAGCATAAAAAAATAACTTTATGATGACCTATGAAGTCGTTATTACAATGTGATAAAACAAAATAGAAAGACGTATCATGAACCTACATATTAAAAACTCGGCTGAATCCATAAATGTGATCTTAGAAAAGAGTTGGATTTGCTCTCCTTGAAATAAATGTCAATAAAGGATTTGTCGAACAGCCACTCTATATTTCCATCTTCCATATGAAAAATACCTATGTCGGCTGCGTCTCTTCTGACGAAATAGTTATTCAAGAAGTATATGCAATTGGGCTTGCATACAGTATTTTCCTCAATGAAGAAGGAACGACTTTTGTCGCCTAGGAACAAGGTTCTACCCCCCAAATTCTTTACCTCCGAAGTCGACCACGAATTACCATTATAGACCTCGAAAACCCTAAATTTGGCAGTTAACCAGCATTCTGATGTTGTATCATCGTATGAGGGATCTTGCGGCTTGTTACGAAAACCGAAAACCACGAACAGGGACTCTGCTGACTCCACAAGATACTGTGCCTTAGAATTCCACAACAATATGTCTACTTGTTCTCGCGGCACGACTTGAGCAACAACCATTGCCTTTGCTTGCTTAGGGTTTTTAATGTCACAGACCAAAATTTTGCAGTCCGTGGTCAACCCATAGAATTGACCATTATAGTATGCTAAATCTATTATAATGGTCAAAGGAGTCAAAACTTCGGTCCAATTTTCACTCTGTCCCTGTCTACAAAAAGCCAGACTACTAGCTTTATAAGAAACCATGACTGTGTAATCCGATGTCGAAGAAGGGCTGGACGATAAGACAACCTTCTCTACACTTAAGTTCATAAAATATCTCATATCAGTTTTAATTATCTGAGGGTGTGGCAACTTAATCGGGGCATGATGATTTAGGGGATGCAACAGAGTAATGGTGAATCCTTCAGAAACGGTCACTAGCCACCCCAGACAAGAAAAGCACAGCTTTCTCCTAGTTCTTGGCAGCTTGAGCTTGTAAACCCTACCTTTTGTGAGCCTGTAAAACTTACGAACGGAAACGACGTAGTGCTTTGGAAGAAGAACGAAGGGGACTTGATGTCGCAACCCACCAGTAAAGTTGTTCTTGTTCATCGTGCTTGATCTCCATGATCTGCAAACACCACCAAAAACCAAAAAATCTTCCAAGGAGGTCATACTTTTGGCGAGACAAGTAACAAGATCTTGAGGAAGATTCGACCAGTCAGCCATAAATAATTAAATTATGAAAACTCCCTGCGATTTTTAGTTTTTCCGATCACTTAAACCAATAGACTCAATCAGACCTAAGAAGAGAGGAGGAAGGTGAGAGTGTGTGTGTATATATATATATATATATATTGCTCAAGGAGAGGCCCCTATTATCAATGAGAACACACAACAATTCTCTCTCAATTCCGTTTCTCTAAAACACGTTATCAGTACGAGCTCTAACCCTAGCCTTAAAAACCAAAACCCTAAATCTCCACAGCCCCCGCAGCGACCCCGCAGCCCCCCTGCAGCGACCTCACGGCATCCCCGTAGTCCCGCAGCAGTCCTCGCGGCATCTCCTCAGCATCCTCGCGACATCCCTGCAGCATCCTCGTGGCCTCACGACATCCCCGCAGCAGTCCCATCCCCGCAGCGGCCTCATAACAGTCCTCGCGGCATCTCTGCAGCGTCCTCGCGGCATCCTTGCAGCGACCCTGCAATATCCCTGCACTGCCAAGCTAACAACTTTTCCGGCCAAGATTTCTAGCATCTTTTCGAGGTAAACTTTTCAAAAATTTCCTATTTTTGAAGTTTTTCAATTTCTTCTTCTTTTCTCGGGGACTTCCAACATCCCTTCTTCTACCCAATTTTATTTTCATCGGGGAGACCAAAAGCCGAACTGTGGGGGTTCGTGCTCACTCCAAGTTTGGAGCTTGTAGAGTCCTCCAAACTTAGAGTTTGTTAAGAAGAAAAACGATCGACCACATACATCATTGTTTCGATCTAATCCAAAACCCCTCTTGGAATCGAATTTTCTTGGAAGCGACTGCGGTCAGAAATCCCTATTTTCTTAGAAGCGACTACGCTCAGAAATTCTTATTGTTTTCGTGGTAGCCTTTTATACTCCGAAACTAACCCTAATCTTGTGTTTCAGGATGAGTTACCTGAATAAGTTGAACTTTGTTCCACTAGAGACAACTAGCACAGGATACCATAGGTGGGTCCGAGATGTGCGCCAACATTTTAAGGCTAATGGACTTCTAGAAACCATCCAAGAGCCTAGTCAGAATGTGCTTTCGAAGCAAATAAAACGAAGACCATAATTCTCATGACAAGGCACATGAATGATGCTCTCCAAAGTGAATACCTCAATGAGGAAGACCCCAGAAAACTATGGGTGGAACTTGAGCAGCAATTTGACAACGTTCGTGACTCCCTGCTTCCTGATTTAGAAGTGAGATGGCATAGCCTCTGCTTCTGTGACTTCAAGTCCGTACTTGATTATAACTCGGAAGCCCTTCGTATCAAGTCCTTGATGGAGTTCTGTGGACAAACCATAACTGATACGATGTTGATCGAGAAGACTCTCTCTACCTTCCCCGTCTCTGCCCTGATGATTTCGAAGAATTATTGGATTGATGTGAATGTAGAACGTATCACAAGGTTTCATGAACTCATTAGCGCCATGAACGTAGCTGAGAAGCACGACAATATCCTTGTGAAGAACTATAATGCTAGACCTGTGGGAACCAAATCTATTCCGGAGTCTAATTATAGTCGCGCCCCCAAGGGAGGACGCAAGGAGCGAAACCCTAAGAGTAGGGACAATTTTTGATGTTCTGGTCCATATTCTCGCCCTAAAGAGGAAGGAAATCACCAAGATAGGCTTGCACGGAACCGTGGAGGTTAACGTGTGAAGATAGAGAGAGGCGAAGCCTCCGGCCATGGTGGTGACACCACCAAGAAAAATGGTTGTCCAACTCGTGCATCAAATGCACCTCGATCAAGGGAGCCTCACCATAAAGGTGTTTGTCTTCGATGTGGATCAAGTGGACATTGGGCAAAGAAGTGTAGTGCATCCCATAACGTTGTAAACGCATACAAAATGTATCGTGAAGCAAGGGAGGCCAACTACATGGAACAAGAAGATCAAGATGGCGATCTCAATCTAAGGGTGGAAGACTACAAAGATCAAGACCTAGAAACTAGCGATTTTTATTAAGTATTTTTATTTTCCAAGAGATGTAGGCAATTGCCATATTATTTGTAGTAGATGCCAATGGTTTAATCTTTCTTCAAAGTAGGCGTGCTCCTGATGTCTAGGAAGGTTTTGAGATAAGTGGTACTTAAGCGAGCTTTGCTCCACCAACATCTCTCTACTCACCTGGTTACATTTACATTGGAATTACCGAAAGGCATTAGATGACTACCATTGTTTTGCATTCGCTAGTTTATTGGATTAGATTTTATTTGGTCAAAGAGATAATGATGTAACTCCGTTGGCTTATGAATAAAATATCAAGTTCTTTTCATGACTCCATTTTGATTCTGAGCATATTACATTGTGACTATGATGGCTGGGCCATCAGTATTAACTCAAGGACATGGAATAACCCAAGTTCACTTTGTCAAATGTCACCTTGATTACTGTCACTCTCTACGCTCCTAGGGAAAATCACACCTATGAATAGCCAACGGATACCATATGAAAACGCATGTAGAGAACGAAAATGAGTTCGTTTGCAATATCTCTAATGATTGCGAACAAATACGCATCTTAGAGAAGTTTATGTGTCTCTCTAGTGGACTCTATGTCACTATTCGAGCTATTAATCCAATAAAAGTTATGAGAGAAGATCTCTTAGATTTAGACACATATTGGCTTTGTCACAACAGGATAAGTCATCCTAGTTATGATATGATGATCCGTCTACAAAAGACTTCACATGGACATCCTTTCTCTCAAGCGAAACGAAGTATGAATCAAAAGTTGATTCTTGGACTTAGCAAGACCGCAACAACCGCAGCCTCTGGCGCTGCAGCTGTCTTGGGCCGCCAACATCCCTTGTGATAAATAAATGGCGCCAACCATGAGCATGACGCCATGGTTGTTCCTCCCAATGGCCATGACACCATACATACTAATTCCCATGGCTCCAACGCTATGATGGGAGATGTAGTCACACATTTTGCTTCTAATAGCGCTACAGACGCTGATGCCCAACCAAAATCCTCATTGGTTGCTTCCAAGGCCTCTCGCTCATTTTGCAAAACCTGTTCCTTCGGGAAATTAGGACTGAGACCGTCCTATGCAAAGGATATGAAAATACTCATTATGTTCTTACATCGAATCCGTGGGGATTCTGTGGACTGATTCAACCAACTTACGGACGTTTAAATATCTCATGAAGTTGGTTGACATGCAAACACGCTGGTCACGTGTTGTGCCATTGTCCACTTGTAAATGCTGCTTCTGGTACACTCCTAGCAAATACCATATGACAACGGGCTCACTCCCCGGATCATCCTATTTCGTCAATTGGATTTAACGATGCTATAGAGTTTACATCAAAGACTTTCGATGGATATTGCAATGGGATTGATGTTGGACATCACATTCTCATGAATACACCCAAATGGTTTCACGGAAACTACTACGATGGTAGTCAAGACATTAGTAATGCACACCAATCTCCCTATATCCGTTTGGGGTGATGCAATATCACATGCAGCTATGCTAATTCGTCTACGACCTACCACCACTCAATCTATGTGTTACAGCTAGTGACTGGGTACAAGTATTTTGTACTTACACACATTTGAGTGAGTCATTTATGTGCCAATTACGCTGCCACAGACCATTATAATAAGTCCTTACAGACGAATGAGAAAATTGGATTTGAGACTCCAACCATCGTCCGCCACTTAATGTCCTTGCTAGGCGATCTCCTTACCGCTAGATTTTTGGGTTGTCACTCTGCTGAGACATTCTTCCAGTCTTTAGGGGGAGATAAGAACATGAATGTTCAATAGGAACGACATGAATTGTCGTGGTCTGTCCCCACTATGTCTCATCTCGATCTCTACTAAAAGTGACGAGATCACACATCTGCGGCAAATATGCCTGCAAGGAAGGATGTCCCTATAAGAGGACGTGGCGTCATCCTACACGGAGCTAGGCATGGTGCCAATGCCAAAGAGAGTGGCACTCTGGCATTACAGGCCATGGCCCCAGCTAGGATGCGTGGGAGGCCCGTGGGTTCGAATGATACTTTGGCACAACTCAATCCTTGGATCATCAAGACTCAAAATCCGTCTCATGAGAACTTTCCGGGTTATGGTTATCATTGGGGGACTCCTCAATGTCAGAATCTATTCCTGAGAATATAGAGCTCTATGAAAATTACACTAGTGTGCACGAGAGGCGGGATAGAAACTCCATCATAATTGATGATGTAGTTGCGCATTTCGTTGCGCATGAGTTTGTTGAGTCCGATGATATCGAACCACGCTCCGTTAATGAATGAATGCTAACGTAGAGAGATTTGGCCTAAATGGAAAGATGTGATCCAGGTTAAGTTGGATTCTCTAACGAAGAAGAAGGTTTTTGAGCCAATGAGGCCAACACCTCCTATCATAAAACCTGTTGACTAATGGGTCTTCGTTAGAAAGCGTGTTGAGAAAAAAATATGGTAATCTCGTCTTATGGCGCAAGGCTTCTCACAAAAATGCCCTGGAATCGACTACAATGAGACATATTCTCTCGTAATGGAAGTCATTGCACTCCACTACCCTGTCAGTTTGGTAGTTTCCAAATAACTAATCATACAGCTTACAAATGTGGTCACTACATATCTATACGGGGATCTAGATACAGAATATACATGAAGGTTAGTGGTGAACTTCATCTACCAAAGTCAGGTGGCTCTAGACCACGGAGGGCGTTTACAATAAGGTTGAAACGCTCACTAAAGTGACTACTTGATTGGGAAGGGATATGCCCGCGCGTTTCCATAACAAGTTTCAGATTCTATCACGGTTCATGTTGGACATGACCTTTATTGGAAGCTCTTAAAGAGTTAAGGGAAACCGCTGAACACTTGAAATCTGAGTTTGAGATGAAAGATTTTGAGAGAACACGATTATGTCTCGGTTTGGAACTTGAGAATCGTGTCGATGGATGCTTAGGCATTTTGACAAGGTCAAGCCTTCAAGTACCCCCATGATCGTCTGTAGTCTTGATCCTGAAAGGATCCTATTCATCCAAAGGATGATGGCGAAGATGTGCTAGAGGCAAAAGTGCCAAACTTAAGTGCAATACACGCATTATTGTACTTAGCTCAATACATAAAATCGGACATCTCATATGTTGTGAAGTTGTTAGCTAGGTATAGCTCTGCGCCAATGCGATGCCATTGGATTGGTGTAAAAGATATCTTTCGATACTTGAGATGTACGATCGATATAGGCTTGTTCTATCCCTACAGAGAGATGATGGATTCAAACCCATCACACACCAGAAACTCATCCAACGCTGGCCTGCGTTTCCTATCCCCACCCCAAAACAACATGTGTTTTGGAAGGTTTTGCTGATATTGGGTATCTCTCTTATCCACACAAAGGTCATTCCCAAACTGGTTAACTGTTCACCATAGGTAAAGACCGTGATATCTTAGAGGTCTACAGAACAGACTCTAGTCGCTATATCTTCAAACAATGCAGAGATTATTGCTCTTCACGAAGTGTTTTGTGAATGTATATGGATTGGATCCATAATTACGCATGTTCGAACAGTTGTGGTTTGAAGTCTACCACAGATGAGCCTACAAGCGTTTAGGATAATGCTGCTTGTTTTGAACAAATGAGGCAAGGCTAGGTTCAATTTGAGGACAGTGCGGCAGGCTTGCTCACTAAGTCATTGCCTAAATTCCACTTTCGAGAAACATGTTGTTAGCATCATTTGCGGAAGTTATCCGTATCCCTATGATCGTAGTTATCAGGGGGAGATGCAGACATCAGGGGAAGATGTAGACATCAGGGCGAGATGTCTACATGTATGGTCTCGAAACGTAAAGGGTGTGTTGTGCTCTTTTTCCCCTTCGACCAAGGTTATTTTTGTCCCACTGGGTTTTGTTACTCGGCAAGGTTTTTAATGAGGCAACAAGAGAAGCACCACGTTTGGGCGACACAAGGGGAAATGTTCAAGGAAATCCAGATTTTGTGTCTGGCCCAAACTCTAGGTTACTTGACCTAGTGGTAATAGGGTTATAGAAGGATTTAGAATCCTATTCAATGTAGAATTACTTTCATTGTATGTTCAGATTCTATGCATTGTAATCCTCTATATAAAGAGGCCCCTAATATCAATGAGAACACACAACAATTCTCTCTCAATTCCGTTTCTCTAAAACATATATATATATATATAGAGGTTAAGAAAATGGATAGTTTTAGTTGGACCTCCAAATTTGATATTTGGCCCTCCATGGTTTTCCAATTATCAATAGACTTTGTCAATTTATATGAAAAGATAATAAAGATAAAAAGAGGAAAAAAAAGAAAAAAAAACTCTTCTTACCTTCTCCATTAATATAACATTCAATAGATTGTTTTTCTTTTTTAGAATTTTCTTAAATTACCAATGTAATTTTATAATTAAGTAAAAATAATTAATTTCTATACATGGTCCTATGATTTAATCCAAAAATAAATTCAAAAAAAATTGATTTGAAATTTCCTTAAAATTCATTAAATATTTTGGTGTAGTTATTACTAATTAAGATCCAAGATCAACTTCTTTTAATTAGATTTAATCGAGGTGTGATTAGTGAGGCAAGGGCTCCAAAGCCCAAGTGGTGACACGGCTTGAAATGACCGCATTGTAAATATGGGTCTACCACCGCAAGGATAGCATCGATACACCCCCTTAGCCCAAATCGACCTTAATCACCAGTGATCTCAAGGGAAGGAAGGTGCATATAGGATCGGTGGATAGTTACGCGGGAGCCAAAGCTCTCACCATCCTTAAAGAAACTATGTTGTTTGGGATTATCCAAAGTTTTAAATATCTGCGATATTTCCAATATCTCCCCCGATAGCTCTTTTTTTCAACGAATTGATATATCTAGGGGGTAAATATCTTATCTTTTACCGTTTCTGTGAAATTTCTCCGACATCGTCAAATATGTCCGATATATTAGATATTTGCGATATATTCCCAATAAAGTGAAGAAATATCTGTAAAATTTGAGGTAAAAATTAAAGAAAAAACTCAGTAATTCTCTAAATGAAAATATGTGTTAAAAGTGATCTCCTAAAGGCAAATCTGAGTGAGGTGAAATCCCCTCAAGGTGAATCTAGGTGAGTAGAAAATCACCTCAAGGCGAATCTAGGTGAGGAGAATTGGAGAAATACCCTCAAGACAATTTTGGGTGAGAAGTAATTCTCTAAAAGTCTAAATGTAAATCTGTGTGAGGAGAGATTTGATACTGTGTAGTCTGTGACTATGTCTGTAACTCTGTATATAGTTTGTAACTCTATAGTTGAATAATAGAAAGAAGATAAAGCCATAAAGGTTCAATTATTCAAATGAGGCCAAATGACATTGCAATAGGAAGTCAAGGAACCATATATGGATGACATGAATCTATCAGTTTAGGCACAGAGCGCAGTGGAATCTCAAATAAATCTCATGAAGGCAACAATCAATTTGGTTATGATGTTTATGGATATAATCAATATGGAGAAGTATATGATCAGTCATCCAATTGGGTTCATCCTTATTATCCCCTTATAGGGGAAACAGTCAGCAGCTCTAAAGAAATCTATAACTATCATGTTCATCACTACAATTCGCACTATATGGGTCTGATTATTGCATTTCGTAGACCAACGAGTGACTTTTCAACTACCTAGAGTGTCTTTTTGGATATAAATGAAGTTGACATTCATATGTATTTATATGTAGTTCTAAATTTCTAATATATTGACTTTTTTCAAAAACGACATTTTGTTACCTTGTATCCCCGATATTTCTGATATCTCCCTTTTTCAAAGTACCGATATATACAAAGATACCGATATTTAAAACCTTGGGATTATCTATGATCAGATACTTTCTATCTTCACTTTCTCGTGTTTGATTCCCGAATGGCTCTTATAGAATCTTTATGACGTGCCCCACCATAATTTTCCACCAAAGACACCGCACAACCCCCACTGTCAAAGAACCACAAGGTAGAGTAATTATTTTGCTCAAACTGATCTATTTTCACTTACGTTCACACAGACACACTCAGTTTTGACTATAAAAATATAACAAGAATTGAATTTATTCAGCTACAAATCAAAGTTAAAGTTCAGATTCTGAACGAAACTTACACTAAATTTTGTTTGTACCCTATATAGCTGAAATTGCACAAGAAACGTCAGCTAATTTTTACTCGTGTGTATTTCAACGAAGCCAATTAGTTTTTATCTCTAGCCACAGAGAGTGATTATGGAAGTTGTAAATGATTGGACAAAAGCAAAATTGCTTAGCCAATACTAAGCCTCATCATTTCCTCGTACTGGCACTAATAGATTGAAGACAACTTATAGGGACCTAATGCGTCTTTTAAGTAATGGCGTATAATATCAGGGACCCTAATGGCAATTGGTGTAAAGGGTATTATGCAAATGCTAGATAAGGTATAGTTTTGGAAAACGAATTGCGGGTTCCATTCTATGGTCTTCAGATGGCCTAGAAAGCTAAGATTCACGAAACAGAGGTTGAATGTAATTCTGAAAGTGCAGGTGAACTTGGTCTCTTCAACTCTTGCAAAAGTTCGACGGCTGGTGATTAAAATTGCAAAAGCTCATACTTCTACGGTAAGCAAAATTTCGAACTTTGGTTTACATTGTTTGTAACCTCCTATTTCCTCTATTATGGGTTTTCTAAGTGCTACTGGGTTCTCTAACTTCAAAGAACTAGTTGTGTGGTTTGTTTCGTAAGAAATCTGAATCAAACAATGAAAAACAAAACCAAAGCAGTGAGAGACAAAGCTTACATAACGTTGAAGACGAGAAGGTCCGACCCAATTGCGAGTGTAACCGAATTCTGGGTCGGATGGACTGCGATGAGCGCCGGACCGAACTCCGTGTCCTTGTTGGTTTCTTCGTATGTGTCCTCCACTGTTGCTCAACCAAGCTTCTCTACTCTTCACGCTCGACCTCTTCAGGGTTTTGCAATAACGGAAAGGGGTTTTAACTTTGGGTTTCAATTTTCAGAGGAGGCCCAATATAGCACAGGCCCAAATTAGGACTCGAGAGATTATTAACGCAGCAAGTTCCTTTCTGACGCTTCCACTTGGTTTTGCGATGAGTTTTTCAAACTTTAGCTTGTCAAATAAGAACATTGGGCTTTACAATCCGGGAAAAGGTGAGATTAGTTACAAAGTTGATGTACCAGAAGAAAAGATGACGATGTGTGTTTCATCTTTGGGGTGGCTGATGATTGTGTCGGGAGCTAATGGTTTCATCTTGCCAAAATTGAGGTCCCAGATGGAGTGGCGCATCTGCGAGGCAATATAGAGAAGTTTGCCTTATCATCGAGCCCTTCTTGGACATCAGATTACATAGTCATGTTTCATACACGTTTGAGTTTGGGGTTTTGCAGAACAATAAATTTATTGGGAGATCCAATGATGAATGTAGTTTATTATAAAGGTCGGTTCTATTTCTTATACTTTTCCGGCGGCGTTTCAGTGTTTGATATTGACAAAGAAGAATAATGGTTGTTGCACTCGAATTTCCAAAGGGACAACTTTGAGGTCCTAATGTGCGTACTTCAAACCGATATTTAGTGGAATAGGCTGGGGTTCTGTTGGTGCTTCTGTTAACTGCTAATACGAGCAATTTTGAAGATGAAGCATCGACATATGGCTGCAGGGTTTTTGAGGTCCCATTTACAAACAGCAAATCATGGTTGGACTCGGAGGTTAAGAGCTTTGGGAACCGAACCAGTTTCCTAAGTCTTTCTTGTTCTTCCTTCTCTATCGAGGCATCAGACTATTCTAGATGTAAACCCAACTGCTGAACTGCATCTACTTCATGAATAGAAAGATAATCTTTCCAGGAAAACGCAAAGATATGGGTGTTTTTGACATTGAGGGTGGCACAATCACCAGAGATTTTGATAATTTCTTCGATTATGAAGAAGCAAGAGGAGATCATTTATGGATTCAGCCCAGTTTGTAAATTGGATGTCCTTGTCCGCCCTCACAACCGAGTTTGCAAAGTTGTTGGGTTTCGATACCTTTGCCTTTTCGTTTTCCCCTACCCTATAATTCTTGCACTACCCTATAATTAGAGAGTTGTATTTGTTAATGCTTGCAAGTTCGTATTTACCTTTTTTTCTTATCAACAATGTTAGTAGTTTTTTCTTATCCTTTTCCATTCTGAAAGGAGATCTATTGGGGGTGTAATTTTGGGAAGAAAATGTCAAGAATCGTTAATAGTGGGCTTGATTAGCTTTATTTTTGCAACGTTGAGAGTTTTGGCTGTGTTATCAAGTTTTATCTAAATTGGTCAGTATCATTTTATCTAGTCCCTAAGAAAATCCATAATTACAATTCATAACTACGTACCCAAATGGTTTATAATAGCAAAAAGATGATTAATTTTGGACAAATTTAAAAGCATAGATAATACGAGATGCATAGTAGTACGAAAAATATATGTATGTGTATTATTTGAACATTTGATCAAATAGTTCGTTGAAAATTTCAGCAAAATATTATTAATTAATGAATTAATGTTTAACTTAAAAAATAATTTATATTTGTTATTTTTCAATAATATGTTTTAAATAATGTAAAATCATGTATAATACTTTTGGCTTCAGAAGTACAAAAATTTAAAGAGTTCCTTTTTAAAGAAAATATGAAGTACAGAAGTGTTTAAAAAAAACATAAGTACGTGTTTTATTCATGTATAAAACGAAAATTACTATGTTTAAAAGGAGGTAGAGATGACACAATTGATTTTATTTATATGTTCTTGTTTCACTATGCAAAAAAAAAAAAAAGCCTTTGATATTTTGAAAATAAGGGTTTTAAAAAATTTGCTTTTATGCTTTTAGGACTCTGTGAGCATTTTTATCAGAATCTTTATCTTAACTCCTTAAAAAATTTTGGGGATCATGTGGCTTCTTAACTAATAATTGTTTTTTTTAAATCAATTTTAGCAGTTGCACTTGACTCCTAAGTGGATGTCAATTTTAATGTTTAGTTATCTCGCTCTTAAATTATATAGAATAACTTAAATGAATGATTTAAATAAAGCTCTCTAATACTTTTGTAAATTGAAAATTATGAATTCGATCTTCACTAACATATGTAAGGGTGAGGTGAGCCAATTATTTTTTAATATATAAAATGTATTTACGCTATTTATTCTTCATTTAATAAATCATATAAATTCAAAAGTAGAATAGAGAAAACTATTCTAATGACTAGCCAAAATGACATTTTAGCTTTGTACCAAAAAAAAAAAAAAAAAGACATTTTAGATAGCTTGGCTAAAATTTGCCTACAAAGTAGTTATCATTTCTAAAGATACTCAGAGGGTCTCAACAACCTATTGCAACTTGGACTCTATGCTATAAATGAGACTTATCTCTTAGTTCGAGAGATTCATGTATGTGAGGAGAGAGTTTTTTTCAAAGTGAGAGAGAAGCACCATATCCAAACGCCGGCAACACTACTGATCGGGGTGTGTTGATGAATTGATGGATGATCAGAAAAGAACACGGGAGTCAAACTCTCCGGTCCTCCTAGTTTACCAGAGAAAAAGAAGAGTAATCTCGATGGCGCCCAACTGGTCGTACGATCTTCCCGAAGAGCTTATCATCTCTCTTGCCAAACGGCTGACAGATTCCTTGCAAGATTTTACTTTTTTCGGTGCAGTTTGCAAATCATGGAGATCAGCCGCCACTGAGGTAAAGGAGAAAAACCCTAATAATATTGCATTGAGATTATTAACACATCAAGTTCCTCTCCTTTTGCTTCCACTTTCTTATTGGCAACGGCCTCCTCCCATCTTGGTCCGCAACCCCGTTCCTAAAATTATCAGGCCGCCTTTCAAGGACAAGAGTGAGGGTTTGAATGAGGCAGTTGAGTTTTACAGTTTGAAGGGAAAAGGGTAATAAGATCAGTTACAAACTTAACCTACCAAAAATATTACCAAAAACAACAATGAGGATATGCTTTTCATCTTTTGGATGGCTGGTGATTGTATCTAAAACTAAAGGGTGTGAATGGAGTCTGGTGCATCCTTTAAATCATGCCAAAATTGAGCTCCCAGATGTACAGGGGTCTTTGCCAGGCAGCGTTGTTTCTGGGTTCCGGGTAGGGAAGTTTGCCTTATCATCGAGCCCTTCTTGGACATCGGATTACATAGTCATGTTTCAATCAGGTCATAGATTTGGTTTTTGCAGGCCAGGGCTGGGTAAAAATTGGAAATACATGGTATCATGGGGAGATTTAATAAGGGATCTAAGTTATTATAAGGGACAGTTCTATTTCGTGCACCTTTCCTGCCGCATTTCAGTTTTTGATATTAACAAGGAAGAAATAAGGCTTCTTGCTCCAGAATTTCCAAAGGAACAACTTTTAGGTCCTAATGTGCTTATTAAAGAGCACTATTTAGTGGAATCAGCGGGGGTTCTTCTGGTGGTTCTGTTTACTACCACTACTGCCAAGTGTAAAGACCAAGGATTAACATTTGGCTGCAGGGTTTTTGAGGTCCCATTTACAAACAGCAAATCGTGGTCGGACTCGGAGGTTAGGAGCTTGGGGAACAGAACCATTTTCCTAAGTAAATGTAGTTCTTCCTTCTCAATCGAGGCATCAGACTATTCTGGATTATGTAAGCCCAATTCCATCTACTTCATTAATAATAAGGTAGTCTTTCCGAGACAAAGAACAGATATGGGTGTTTTTAATATGAAGGATGGGACAATCACCCGAGACTTTGACAAATTCTTTAATTATGAAGAATTAAGAGGATTCCATTCATGGATTCAACCGAGCTTGTAAATTGGATGTCCTTGTTGGCCTTCTCAACTGAGTTTGTCAAAATTCATTTCTCATTTTGGTAACATTATGGGCTATACAGAAAGCATATGTAGTTTGTGTTTTTTGCAATAAGATGTAAACTTTATCAACGTCACAAGCAGTGTTTAATTGCAAGGTGAAAGCCTACGCAGTTAATTAATTTTATCTCTCATTCTGATCATATTATAGAACTTATTCTTATAACTGATTTAGGCATTTTCTTCCAAGGTTTCATATTAGAGAATTACGCTGTAAGTTTGGACTTGCATGCTGCTTTTCTTGCTGTTTTCTCCATTACCCACCACCTTACCAGGCACCAGCCTGCTCTTCTGTTTGTTTTGGAGTGGTCTGCTGCATCATACATATGCTCATCTTCTCTTCATTTTCTTTTATTTTTATAATTTTTGTAAATGAATCTCTCCATTTTGGTGTTGACTTGATCTTCATAGTTTCCAGGAAGTATCTCAAAATGATGTTTTACCATCTTTTCAGAGATGTGCAACTTGTACAAAAGAAATTGACAGGAAATAACTAGAATGCTTAAAATATCTATTGCTTATTTTCATGATCGTCAGTCAGTAATTTTCTATTTGAAATTAGGTTTACTAGTGCTGGATTGTGTATGTATTTGTTTACTAGTGATTCAATGAAATTATTTTATAACATTTCCACTCTAGTTGACACCTAGCTATCTTATGGAGAAGGCTACTTAGTACTTGTGATATTTTATAGTTTTATTTTTTCCTCATCATCGAACTGCCATTAGTGAGTGCTTAACTCTCTACATGTTTTCTTGGGGGGACCTGCAGAGTACTGCTAGCATATCACCCTGTAAGTGACCTCTCCACATCCATTACCCAAACAACCACAAATTTATCAGAAAATCAAACAAACAAAGGAACCATCGTTACTTATGCCAACTTCAGTCACTTGTTTCTCTAAGGCACCTATAAGAAACTTGTGGGAGATTTTATGAATTTGGAAAGAAATTAAGACAAGTTCCGCTTCCACTTTTAATCACTCTGCCTCTTTCTTTCCTAATTTTTGTTAAGAGTTTGAAAAAGCGAAAAGAAAATGTCAGCTAGCATGCACTATGTTACGCGGTTGTACTGAATATTAATTATCATGCAAAGATCTCTTGTTCCTTCTGTTTTGTTATTATGAAATTTATAGCTACGTACTGAAGGAACCTTTGTTGAACTTGTGCAAATGTGCATATCTACAAGGATGACTCAGCAGGCAGTGGTAAAGCTACTGAGTTGATCAATTAGTGCTAGAAACCAGTGAATAAATACGTGCAATATTAAATTGGAGTGTTGCTGGCAAATATGTTGTATTTTGTAATCATGGACTACTGGACTAGTCTCATTACTGGATTCACTTTGATGACTGAACCTCTATCTCCATCATCTTGACAACTTAAACTATCTAGTTATTATTATGAGCACGGAAGGTTTCAATTTGATGCTAGTGACTTTGTATTGCAATTATATGCCTATGACTGTCTTGCTAATACGAAAGTCATTATGTGGTTTAGGGTGTGTAACACAACAATATGTGGCCTTAAGGCCAGGGCTGCTTGGTTTTCTTATGTGGGGAAACTGAGCAAATAGGCTTCGCCATTGACCTGCACTAGTAAGGGCCTTGTGCACTTCCCTTTATTTCCAATTCATACTTAGTTTTTTGCTACTTGCATCATATATATCGTTTTTTTAACTGATCTTCTTTATCTTTTTCCAGCATGCAATGTGCATTCAAGACAACGGCTAATCCGGTTAGATGGCTGTTTGGAGCTAGCTAGGATGTTCCTGGCATCTCACTTGACAATATTAAGGTATGTTTGATGAAGGGTTCCGGCCATCATTTGTCCATCTATTTTAGGGAGTCAAGTGATACTATCATTCTGTTAACTCTTTTAGTACTTCCGTCAATTATTCCGTTGAAATAGAGATAAAATTATAAAAACCTACTTTTTTTTAAAGTTTTTTTTTATTAACCTAAATTAAAACAAACTAAAGTTGGTTGTGGGGCCAAAAAAAAAAGGGCTATAATTTTAGTGTAGTATCATCATATTGGCAAATATCTACATAATGGCGAACCCGAGCCTCTCCCTAAAGGCGCTCCCCTGTGTGCTCACCCTAACCCGGCTCGTATGCTACGGCGGCAACAAACACAATGGCTCTAGCCGCGTTGAACCACCAAGATGCCTAGTCCTACCAGAGGTGGATAAGCCTCTCTACTTCTCTAACCACGCTTGGGTGGATAATTCTGTCCGACGGACCAAGGTACTTTTGAGAGACACTATTGCATAAAGATGGAGCATCAGAGATGCCATGATGCTCTTGGTGACTGCTAAGAAAGACCATGCCCTTCACGTGTTGTCGCCAGGGTTGGGGGTGGAGCTACATGCTTGCCAAAGTTGTTAAACAGGTCCTCTTGGCTGGAGTTGTTGGCGTTTTGGATGGCCTGGGTGCCCTGATCATTTCGGGCTGAAACCTATGCCCAATTTTGGATGGGTTTGATGGAGGAGGCGGAGCGACTGCTTGCTTCTCTATATTCGATTTAGGTTATCGCGCTCCTGTCTACTCCATCTTCTGGCCTGATGGCTCCATCTCATCTTCGTACAACAGGCGGGGGTGGAAAGACACTTTTACAAGAACTTGGCTTGGATGGAGTTCCATGACAAGAAGGGCTCCAATGGTGGTACCTTTGATGTTAGCGTTGTCATCTTGGGGTTTTACGGCAATCCAACTAGGTTTGATGTTGAATGGGCCTATTGGCCTCTATCTGGATTTGGAGCCTAGTTAGTTCATAGGTTTTGACTTTTGGGTCCAGGAGATCTAGTGGTAGTAGGCTAATGGTGGCTGCTTGACAATCGGCTTTGCTTAATCAATGACTTGTTGACAACAATGTTGTAGAAGCAATCACAGCCGGTAGTAGTGCAGTGTTGCTAGGTTCGAGTGCTCAATAAGAGTTGGGTGTCCAGATCAAATCTAGCCAAGGCTTTGGGTTGTGTTTGGGCCTAAATCAGAACCCATCTGTTGGGTTCATCTTCTCCAGGAAGCTGGATTTGCTATTCTAGTGATGATTTGCTTTTATTGAGGCTAATGATTCTGGCAAAACTTCCTATCCCTAGCTTGAAGGGTAAGAAAAATATATATGTAAGTGTGATAGGGGCCTATATACTATGTCTTGTATTTTTTCATAGTTTATAGGCTCGTTTTCAATAAGTGATCGATTAGTTCGAATATATGTGATATGTTTCTATGTATCACAATATTTCTCTTACTACAACTTATTGATTTGTCTAGTCGAATGCAGCATAAGGATATGTGATGACCATCTTAACATGAGTTTAATGAAATCCACATTTCTTTAAATAAAAAAATAAATAAAAAACTATAATTTTAGTGAATATCTAAATTTACCTACAGTCTCCATTGATTAATTTTATTAATTGTTCGAGAGAAAAAAATCTCATTAGCTGACCCAAGTTTATAATATTAACATTTTGATGAAAATAACCAAACACAAATAAAAGTACATAAATTAATTGCCTCGAGAATCCTAAGAACAATGAAGCATTACTTTTTAGTTTTTCAGATGTCAAAATATCTTTTAAAGTGTGTTTGGATGAGAGAGAAAAATATGGAATGTAAATAAAATTGAGGATTTCACGATTTCTCTCTTCAAATTCCAGCATTTGGTATGCTGGTCCGTGGAATCACCAATTGCCGTGAGAAAATAATCATGGAAATTGGAGGCCAAGATTACCGATTTCAATTCCTCAAATAGGTGTCATTCTTCAATTCCATCCAAGAAGGAACCTTACGATTTCACAGCCCAAACCTCACTGCAAAACTCATCGCCAACCTGGGTCTGAATAAAGTTGCAGAGCCTTCCAACCCAGGACACAGTCTCAAATTCAAGTTTTCGTATTCAAGATTCAATTTTCTGGTTAAACCTCTTTTTGTTTTCATATTCAAGTTTCAAATTTCAATGGGGGTACTCTGATTTTGGATGGGCTATGTTATTGCTATGTCATTAGCAATTAATTCTAGAACCTAGAATGGGGCTACGCAGATCTGTGATCTCCATATTATCATGAACGAGATAATTTTGCAATTGAAGTGTTGGTAGGCTTATTGATTGAAATTTATATGGCTCTGTTGAGTTCAAGCAAGAACCTCGGTTTTTTTTTTTTCTTTTGTAAATCTGCATGATTTGAAAAGCATTCGTGGCAATTTTGAGAAGCCCTTGCTAAAGCTGATCGATATCTATTGCTATATTGCTAAAGCATTCGTGGCAATTTTGGAGTGCATAATGCTGCAGCTCCCTTCTAAGAAAATAAAGAAAAGAAGATTCTTATTGATGTATTGCTAAACAGCAGCTTGCAATACTTGCAGATCATTGCTTATTATTTTGGCTTCTTCTTGTTTGTGTGAAGAAGACGGATAAGGGTGATATGGCCTTAGGCTCTCAAAAGTCGAGAGCTCATTTTCAGAATAACATGGGTTCTGTTAGTAATGGAAAATTCATAGGTTGGGCAAGGTTTATGCCAAAGGTCTATTTTGGATTTATTTGAATGTGATTTCATTTTCCTAATTAACCATTCTAAATGGAAAAATTTGTAATTCAGGTCACTTCTTAAATTCTATATGATGCATCCAAATAGTAGAATTATCAATTAATGAAATTTAAATCGATGGAATCGTAATTCTCGTCATTTATAAAATTCGGTGACATTGGAAATGATTCATCCAAACACACCCTTAACTATAAATGTATAATATTTTAAGTACCATAATTCCAAATATGAATGAAAATAATATTTTACTCTTGACTGTTCTCAAATGAGTGTCATGTTGGCATAAGACGGAAGTACTAAATAGGCTAACGGAGGGTTGTACTAGACTCCCTAAAAATTTATAGGCACCAACAAGTGCATTTCGTTATAATTATGCTAAAATATGAGGACTTTACCCTTATAAGACCACAAATACATAATAAATACAACACACATATTCATCACACATGACATATGCTTAAGTTAATATTGCTGAATAGAGTTACTAACCTCATGTGGCCGTTAATTGAAGCTCGATGTTCTTCTCTATGCAATACCCATAGTCACTCTTGTAATGGGGTTTGTGAATAATGTATGTGTGTATGCGATGAATAGAGAAGGGACCTTCAGCCTTTATTTATAGGTATTGAACTTAGTTCCTCGATCCCATCAGGGATTCTAAGTGCTAGACCTGTACAATTATGAAAACCATAGTCATGTAGTCTATGGATTTATTCCATTGACAGATTCATATTCCAATACAAAATTGATTCAATATCGTTTATGTTATTTTACTGTAACTAATTGGGTAATAATTCGTTGGGTCTTGTTAAACGTATCCAGAAAATCTCCTATTGTACCTGGCATTATTGTTACCAGCACTCTGGTGCTGCTCTGTGATCTTGGAATCTCAAACTCTGATTCAAGATTCATGGTTTGCTTGCTTCATCTACAACCTTTCATTGACGGACTTTCATTTTCTGATTTTCTCTATCCGTCTTTGTTTTTCTACCAGTTTGGAGATGGAGATGTTAGGGCCTCAGATCGATTTGGACAGGCGGAGGGAGTCCTCAGAGTCTTTGGTCTCATTTGATTCTATCACATTTATTCGGTACCGTTGCTTGATTTTTTATTCATCTTTTTCAGATTAACATCCAAGCTATATGATTAATGATGACCGCCACTTCAATATGGAGACCCATAACCTAATGTTCCAAATGTTGAAATCTTCAATGCCCAAATGAAAATTCTACTATCAGATGAACGTACTATCTGAGAAAGAAATTTGGTGTTTTTAATGTAGAAACTTTCAGTTAGAGAATTAAACAAATCATTAGTAAGTAGAAAGTTCATATAGAAGTGGATCGTACGGGAAAACTGAGGAGAGAAGAATATTGAAGGTTGGAGAGATTTGATGGAGAGTTGGTGAGGAAGGGATCAACATTGGGTACAATTATGGGAATAAAAATGGAAATCAGATGAGTATTTTTTACTGCTGAGTAATGGACAATTGTAGAATTCATTTAACAAGACCCCAATTCGTTGGGTAAAGGGTTTCGTGTGTGAATAAACTCGGTACTTTAATTTCCTTATCAATCACTAATTTGCTATATAAATAATAAATTTACCTTTGATAAGTACCCACTTTGGCTGTTCGTTAATTATGGGTTTTCATTAATTGCATGTATTGAATATTTACAACTAAACTACACATAACGGGGGCAAAAACAAAATGGCCGAAATGGTAAGTGATGATATTGTATAAAAATTAATTGATGTGTCCGTGACTCCATGTAACTGCTTAATAATGGACAGAAGCAAGTCATTCAGAGTTGCTTCAGCCAATCCTCGCTGTAGTGACGGATCCATGATTCAAAATGGGGGTGGAGTGGGAATGTTTTTTTTCTTTTTTCTTTTTTGAACTAAAATGATAAGAGAATTTGACGATAATGCTAATATTTAACTAAAAAGTGTTTCTAAATATACTCAGCAAATGTTTATGTCCCATCATAAATAGCAAATTTAAACAATATTTCTAGCCACCTAGATGAAGCCTACATCAAATTTATCATTGAGGCCTATAAGTATCAAGATTCAAGACTCTTTAAGGCACCAAAGACTCAAAGAGTGCAGGGGTCTGAGGAATGTTGTTTTGGGCTATATTTGTATGAATTCCTTAAATGTGAATCAAATATATATGAAAGTCTTTTTTCCCGACAGTGCATCTTGAACCAGAAGCTTTCTATTTTAACTTAGCCAAGGGATAATGACCATTTACACAATTTTAGGATAAAATTTGCCCACTTACCCAAACACTCTAAGAGATTGCACATTTACCCAAACACTCTAAGAGATCATTTCCCTAATACCAAATTAATTATTTTTTCATTCCTTTTTATTTATTGTTGGGACATTTTTACCCTCTCCTTCTTTGTCACCTAGAGAGAGAAGTCATCAGAGACATTGCCAGACTCCGGTGACCGGATTCCGACGTCTGAATTTATTGCCCCCTAATAATATCCACTAACCATATTATTGCCCCCCAATAATCATATTATTGGCCCTCAATAGTTAGTTTATTGTCCCCTAATAAAATGTTTATTACCCTCCAATAGAAAGTTTATTTCCCCCAATAATAAACTTATTACCTCCTAATAAACCTTTTATTCTCCTTTCCCCCTCTCAATAATAAATTTTCCTATTTTAATTACAAGAAATAAGAAGAAAAAGTTGTACAGTTTGATACATTAAGGAATAAGAAGAAGAGGAGCAGCACACTACAGTCATTTTCAATGGGGCCCATTGTAAAGCTAAAACATTGATCATCTTACACATGAGAGTTTAATAAGCATGAGCTTTACTGTCAAAAAAAGAAAAAGAAAAAAGCATGAGCTTGGAATAAGAAATTACAAGTTCAAGTCTATTAACTCAATACAACACTATGTTGAGGTGCAGCTGGAAATAGTGAAACCCAGCCACAATCCCACATGAAACCCAGCCACCATCTTTGGGATTTGGGAATTTGGTTGCCATTCGTCATCAGCTCAAGCAACGCCAAGACACCTAGTCCCTTTCCAGAGTTGAACGGAAGCGACCTCGGGTTGTCAAGACTCTCGTCACTCATGTCAAGAATCTGGTGACGGTGCAGCAGAGCCTTGCCGCCGTCTTCGATGGCCTCCTTGCAAACATCTCCGACGTGCTTCAAAAGTTGGCCGAGTGAAGGCGACGCGCCATGTGATGCTTGTGGAAGTCGTCGAGCTCTTTAGTGAAAAATGGCGGTATCTGATTCTCTGACGCTAGTCGAAATTTCACCAGAGGGCAAAGGGAGATCGGAGAGGAGAAGAGAGAGTGGGATATGGGATTTGGATCGGGGATAGAGAGATGTGGTTTTAGTGGCAGTATGGTAGATTTGTAATATATTAATTGAATGTAAGATAAAATTGTAATTTTGCCTTTAAATTGGTTAAATGGGCACATTATCTCTTACTGGAGTAAGTGGGTTCATATTAACTCAAATTTGGGCATTTGGTCAATATCCCTTAACATAATCCTTCTGCGTGTGTGTGTGTGTGTGTGTGTGTGTGTGTGTGTGTGTGTGTGTGTGTGTGTGTGTGTGTGTGTGTGGGTATATATATTAGCAGCATAGCATGATTAGCATCTAATCATATATGATGTTTGCTTTTATTTGACCTTTCACCTTTCGCTTTCTTTCTGCAATGAAATTGATGACAGACAACATCTGTTTTTATGTTACGATCCCCGGGATCGTAGCCATGGAACGATATTGCAAATAGGGGTGACTTCGCGGGATCGAAAACCGAAAAAAACCGCACCGAACCCCGAAAAAACCGCACAGAAAAAAAACCAAACCGAACATTTTCTATCCAGGTCGGTTTTCGGCTTCGGCCCGGCAGAAACCGAACTTAACCGAAAAACCGAATTTACCTCGAAATGGCGTCGTTTTGACCTTAGACGATACGGCGTCATTTTATACATAGCCCAGACGACGTCATTTTGACATAACTGAAACCCTATCTTTTCGTCTCTTCCAGACTTGGAGTCTTCGAAGCTAGTAGCCAACTAGCCGCTCTGCTCGACCTCCAAAGTCCATACCTCCAGTCTTTCCCCATCACCTATCTCATTCCTTCTCAGTTCCGCCGATCGCTCCGCTGATCGGCGATCACGTCTGGCCCCTCTCGGCCCTCAGTGCGTCACTTCCTTGCCGACTATCCCATCGGTGAGTCGATGCAGTTCTCTCTCTCATCAATTCATCAGTCATCATAACTCATCGTCTCCCTTGTGTCTTCGTCGGAAGTCTTCGCCTCTCGCTTGAAATATTCTCCTCTCGGTGCCTCACTGCTCATTGGCTCGGTAAGGAGCTTGTTTTGCCTCACTCCCTCCTCGGCTTGTTACTCTGCCTTTCTCTTTGTTTCTCATTTAGTCTTATACCTCTTAGCTTTCTGAAATCGAAGTCATGAAAAGGTGGCAAGTCATAAAATCAAGGTCAAGCTCGGCGATTATTGTCGGTGGGAACAAATCAAGTTCATCATCTTAGCCTTATCAGTCTCAGGTAACTTCAATTTCTAGTCCTCCTTTACTTAAGTGGGAGAAAGCTATGTAGCAGTTGCTTAAGACTAGAGGCTGGTGTATGTTATATGAAATGCTCAGAGATCAGGATATGGAATAATGGAAGTGGGATATAGTTCAGCATTAGTGATTAGTAACAATTTGAAGATAGTCAAGAACTCAATTAACTGATTTCTAATAGATGTTGTAGACAGCTTTTGTAAAAATTAGAGCATCAGAGTTGTGTTTACAGTTTAGTAGCTTTTGTTAGGGATCTAGTGCGGTACTTTATACATGCATGTCCACTATCATAGAGGGAGATATGAACTGGTAAAAGAGTTTGGGACCTTTACTCATAATTCTGTTTTCATGAACGTCAATCGATTTGGTGTTCATGTTGCAGACATTGGTGGTTCCTGCTGCAGCCATGAAAGCTTCATTTTTGTAAACTGAACAAAAGTTTCTAATGAATTGTGTTTAATATGTTATGCTTAATCTGTTTTGTTGTTTCCTTTTTGCATATCGACCCTAGTATGGATGAATCCGCAACACCAATACTGGTACCCGAAGGAAGCTCTAATGCAACTCCGAAAGAAGGAGGAAGTCAACCTACCGAGCTTGAAGATGATGAAAGTGAAGAATGCATTCTTGAGGCTTTGAAACGGAAAGAAAGATAAGATATTTGGGGTCATTATATTAGAAAAAATATCACTTGGTAGAGTTAAGGATGAGTGCAAATATTGCAAGAAATATTTCTTTGCCGATCCTAAGAAAAATGGTACAATGACCCTTATAAATCATATAGAGAGGTGTCCAAAGTATCCCCTTAATATTGAGATGTTGAAAGCTAAGAAACAAAAAAATTTGTCTTATAAGAACCCAACTAGTGAGGTGTGTAGTGTTGATTGCACTCAAGAAGAACTATCCTTGTTATGTGTAGAATACATCATTCTAGATGAGTTACCATTTTCTCATGTAGAGGGAGAAGGTTTTAAGCGTTTTATGGGTAGAGCTCTTCCTTTTTGGAAAATTCCTTCTTGTAAGGTAATAGCAAAGGATGTGCTTAAGCTTTATTTGGGGGAAAAGAAAAAATTGATGGATCAATTTAGTAAATATAGGTTGTGTCTTACAACTGATACATGGATTTCTATTCAAAACATTAATTACATGGTTCTCACTGCACATTTTATTGATGACAAATGAGTGTCGTATAAGAGAATCCTTAATTTTTGTGTGATCCCAAATCATAAGGGAGAGTCTATAGCTAAGCTTTTGGAGGATTGTTTGTTGGAGTGAGGTATAGAGAAGATTCTCACAGTTACTATTGATAATGTTTCATAAAATGATATTGCATTGAAGGAGTTGATTAAGAGGGTAGGTGATTGGCGTGTCCCTAATGCAATTTTGCATGGAGTGAAGAATTTGCATGTGAGGTGTGTTGCCCATATTCTTAACTTGATTGTCAATGATGGGTTGAGTGTAATGAAAATATTCATTGCTGCTATTCGCAATGCAATGAGGTATGTTCGATCCTCCCCACAAAGACTTGATTTTTTTAAGGATTGTGTTGAAAGGGTGAAAGTAGAATGCAAATGGCTTGTGATTTTGGATGTCCCCACTAGGTGGAATTCCACATTCTTGATGTTGGAACGGGCTTTGACATTCAAAAAAGCCTTTGATAGAATGGTTGATGAAGATGCGGGTCTTTTTTTGGCATGTCTCCAGGGTGACAAGGGTGACAAGACAAAAGAAAGGCCACCAACAAGAGTTGATTGGGAGTACGGGGAGCAATTTGTAGAATTCTTGAGACCATTTTATGAAATCATTTTGAAAGTATGTTGTTCTAATTCTCCTACTGTTCATAATACTTTTGATGATTTAATTCATATTTATGGTCTTTTGCAAGAACAAACGAAACCCTGTTTATCTGAAATTGCATCATCCATGCAAGACAAGTTCCAAAAGTATTGGAGTACGTTTGATAAGTTGAATCACTATTTATTCATTGCTATTGTTCTTGATCCACATCATAAACTTGAGAAAGTTGTTGACTATTTTGAGATTCTAGATAGGAATATACATGAAAGTGTAGAAGCTAACAAAAGAGTGTGAAAGATCTCTTGTATGTTTTTTACAAAGTGTATGAGGAAGAAGAAAAAGAAGGTGGTGTTAGTGAGGTTAGTGGTACTCAAGCATTAAGTGAGACGATCTCTTCTTCAAATAAGGGTTTAACGGCGCTAAAGAAGAGATTGAAAGAGAAGGAGCAAATGAGAAGAGCAAAGAAAGCCGATATCGTAAACAACGATGTGGATAGGTATCTTGGAGATCCTATTGAAAGAGATGGTGAAGGCTTTGATTTGTTGACTTGGTGGAGGGTGAATGGAGTTTGAAAATTTCTCATATTGGCCTGCATTGCAAAGGATATTCTAGCTATTCTGATGCCAACCATAGCTTCATAATCTTCCTTTAGCACGAGTGGGAGGATTATTGATCCATATCGTAGCTCTCTAAGTCCTAGAATCGTGGAGCCTTGATATGCACACAAAATTGGCTTAGGAGTGAAAATGTGTATTTATATCATGTGCCTACCATTGAGGAGATGGAGTTGTGTGAAGAGGCGGAAAGAGGTAATTGTTTCTATTTTATGTTTTAGTGTTTTTTGGGTTAATGGAGTTGTAATTTGTATGTTATATATGATTGCATGCATTTCTTTTCTAATATTCTTCTATTTATTATTCTCTTATGCCAATGTATAATTACTTAAGATGCCATGTGGAGCTGCAATGGGGAGTAGTCGAAGTAGTATGTTACCTCCAGTGTCGAACACTTCATCTTTCCGAGCTTGAGATCATGCCCTCCTTCATTACTTTATATGTTGATGGACTCTATAAACTTTGAACTTTATATTTTGGTTGATTGACTAAACATTGGAATTTATATTTTTTTCACCATTTCATTTTCATATGTTGATGGACTTTACATTTAGTGACCTTGTATTCTTGTAAACTCATTGTATGGTTTATTGTTATAGAGTTTAAAGAAACAAAAAACTTTTCGTGTTAAAATATCAAAGGATAGAAGAAGAAGAAGTACAAATCTGTTTTGTTAAAAAAAAAAAAAACGAGCCGGGCCGAACCGAACTGAACCGGTCGGTTCGGTTTTCGGTTTTCGGTTTCAACTTGCCAAACTCACAAAACCGAACCGAATCGACCCGAATTCCAGGTTCAGTTCAGTTCTCGGTTTAGGCTAAAAACAGAACCGAATAGCACCGAATCCACCCCTAATTGCAAAGGAAAGAAACTGGGAGAAAGTTAAAGAAAATAAGTAGATAAATTTCATATCCAAATATGGCGGTCATTACAATACTTAAAGGCTAAAGCAGGATAGCTGGAGCGGGTACAGCTGGAGGATAAACTCATTCAGGTGTGAAAACAAGTGCAATGGGTGTCCTGATTAATAATAACTATCTAGGAAATGAGAATTCTAACACTTGGGTTCCTAGCATTTTAAGTTTCTGATATATATCGTCACCATCACCGGTGTTGTTTTAATTTGCGGGTGGGAAATTGCGATTCCTGTTACTGTAGGTTAATTGGTAGTTTGGTACAGCCAGCTAGCTCAGCTAAGCTCTAGCTTTATTCTCTCCATGGATGAGCAGCAGTACGCTAGTAGTACATCTAGAACTGACAGAAAAACGATTAATTGAGAAAAAACAGGAGGAATCAGATGAAAGCCCTTGCCTATACTCCAAGCTCAACGTACTCTCTTCTACGCCAACGCTCAAGGGTCTCATGCATCTCTCTCTCTCTGATTTCTCCATCTAAACTCTCTTTGCTTCTCAGACTATCACTACTCTCGAAGATTCACGTATTGAGAGAACTAAAGAGCAAGGCTTTGGAAGACGTACAATTTCATAGTCTTATGCAAATTAAACTTAATCCTCAATGATCATACGAAGGCACAAAAATGTTGGGCAGAGTCGATAGACTTGTTTTTCCCTACTTTTCTTTGGAACAAGTCATAATATTGTGATGTTTATCGTACGCTTATTTTACATTTACTTGAATAAAAAATTACAGTTTATATGAATCAAAATTGCAACATTAAGAATAAAATTACCATTCATTTATACTATGTACATATAATTAAAATAAAATTATAACATTAACAACGAATTTATTCAAAAACTTATAGCAATGTCGCAGGTGATGTATTACCATTAATAAAACTAACATTACACAAAATAGGACACACGTTACAAATTTATTGTCACATTTGTATATGTGTGTATTGCGAACATGCATGTCTTATAAAAAATTTTCTTTTGTTTCGGTGCTGGGTGTTTGAAGTGGGAGAAATTTGGGGACTTTGCTGGGTTTATTTAAATTTTTAGTAAAACATTAAAAATCAGTTCTAATAATTAGATTGCTTGGTGCACCAAAAAATTTGCTAGGTATATTTAAAAACACTCTTAAGTAAAGTATATTAGACGTATATTTTATTGAGATGCCAAAAAAGAAACACAACTGAAACCAATATCAAATAGTTTACTGAAAAACAAAAGAAGGCAAAAAGTTACTGAGTTTTGACATGTTCGACACTTGGCTCACTGACTTTTCAAAAATATCACTTAAATTACTCACATTTAACATTATCTTACACTTAACTTACCGTTAAAGGCCCCGTTTGGATGGCAGGAAATCATGGTATGGAATGAGAATTCATTTCACTTTCCATTCAGATGTGTTGTTTGGTTGTAAATAGAGATTGGAAAGGAAATAAAAGATGAGATTTGACCGGAAATTGACTCCCTCATAAAGCCTGAATTGAATTACATAGTTAGAGGTGCTATTCTAATTCCATTTCACCCTGTCAAAGGCAAAATTACATAAATTGTCCCTCTAAAAAAATTAAATTCCCCCGCCATTATTCTTTTCGGGATCATAGTTCCCGCTATTGGATCAGCATATAAGATATCGCATAACCCTTCTTCTCCCTACAACTGTCGTCGTCTTCTTTCAGCAATTCGTCGAAGTCTTCTACTAACAAAGGTATCTTCTACAGAATTATTTTTGTTATTTTTTATTTTTTAATATATTCTCTTCGAATTCCTTTCTTCTGCTCTTGAAGGAAGAAGATGATACATCAAGAATATGATTATCTTCTTCTTAGATCTGAGCAAACAAGATACAAGTTTTTCATTTATGATTATCTATTGCTTTGTGTATGTTTCGATCAATTTTGTGGGATTGTTATTGGATTACGAATGATAGAATACATGTTTCAGTGCATATGAGTACTTATTGGTTGTTGTGTCTGGTGAAAAGTGAGTTCAAATGTCTTCTCTCTGTTTTATCTGTTCATCTCGAATAATTGTACCTATTTTTTTTGTTCTTCATCATTTGAGTTGGACGTTCATTGGATTACAAGATTAGAAACTTTATTATGTTTATATAACATGAATCATCTGTTTAGGCCTGTAGGGATCTCAAAATCTAAGGGCTTAGTTACTAGAATATGGGTTTTCTGGTATATACATCAAGTCATCAATCTGTTGTTTCTGAAAGTGATCTGATTTGCTTTTTGAGGAAATAATATAGTGTTTATAACTACTTTAGTTTCAGCTGCATTGGGCTATCTATTGTGTTTAATTTGTTTGTTCTTTATGTTTATCAAAATGTGAATCATGTAATGCCCAGCTAATCTTGATTTCCTATTATTTACAATTATGTTTTCTAACCTTGCAGCATGGCACGTAGAATTGTGAAAAGAAGGGAAAAAGTTAAGCTTGCATTAACATTCATGATCAATGTATTCAATCTTATGTGTATGATGTGTCTTGCCATAGAAAGACATTATAGAAAATATTTGTTGAAGAATGAACCAGAAGCTAATAGAGATGGTATAAGACATGATAATCTTAGGCGACTCATATATTCAAATGATTTAGCTTGTTTTGAGAACCTTAGAATGGATAGGTATACCTTCAATAAGCTATGTTTAATGCTTCGCACTACTGGAAAGCTAAGAGATTAAAAAAATATGAGGGTAGATGAAATGGTAGCAATGTTTCTACACATTCTTGGTCATCATGAAAAGAACAGAGTGATAAAGTTCCGTTTTGTAAGATCTGGTGAGACTATTAGTAGATGCTTCAATAAAGTATTGAATGTTGTTCTTCGATTGAGTGGCAACCTACTTAAATCACCTGAACCAGTCCTCGATAACTCAACAGATGACAGATGGAAATGGTTTAAGAAATTTGACACTAAAAAGTTAGTTGTTTTGTTATACTTCTATGAGTCTGTACTAATAATAGTATGTTTTTTCTTTTGTAGAATTGCTTAGGAGCACTAGATGGTACATATATTGGGGTGAATGTACATGAGAAAGACAAGCCTAGATATCGTACTAGAAAGAATGAAATTGCAACTAATGTGCTAGGAGTTTGCTCTCAAGATATGAAATTTATCTATGTTTTGCCGGGTTGGGAAGGCTCTGCAGCCGATTCTCGAGTACTACGAGATGCTATGAGTAGGACAAATGGGTTACAAGTTCCACAGGGTATTTTTTTTTTAAAGTATTGTTACTATTCCTTTTATAATCTAAGATGTTAGTTTGGTAAATTTAAAGACAATTTATTTTAGGTTACTACTACCTGGTGGATGCTAGATACACAAATGGCAATGGTTTTCTTGCTCCATATAGAGGGCAACGATACCATTTAAATGAGTGGAGAGAAGGACACACGCCAACAACTTCTGCAGAGTTTTTTTTAACATGAAGCATTCTGCAGCTAGAAATGTTATCGAGAGGTGTTTTGGTCTGCTTAAACTACGTTGGCCTATCCTTAGAAGCCCCGCCTTTTACCCAATAAAAACACAATGCAAGATCATTCTTGCTTGTTGTCTTCTTCACAATCACATAAGAAATGAGATGCCTATAGACCCACTAGAAGATTTGTTGGTCCAGAATGTAGATGAAATAGAAGCTGACCCAATTACTGTTGTTGAATCATCTCCTCAGTGGAGTAATTGGAGGGACAATTTAGCAACAGAAATGTTTAATGAGTGGACAGCTAGTAGGCTAGGTGATTTAAGTACTTCTATGTTTGCATTGAAAATAATGCTTTACAATTAAAGTTTGGTTTATGTTTGTCAATTCACTTTGTTATGAATTCTATGTCATTATAAATATTGTTTCCATTATTATATGGATTGCACAAATGTTTATGACGTTTTCTTCTTCTAGTATGGATTCTCAATCAATTGATCATCAAAAAGGAAGAGGAAGAAATAAACATAATTGGACATCGGCTGAGGATGAAAAATTAGTTGAAGCTATGGTGGAGTTATGTGTTTCAGGAACAATGAAGAGTGACAATGGTTTCAAACCAGGAACATTTGTTCAAATTGAAAAGTTACTTGAGCAGAAGTTGCCGGGTAGTGGGATCAAAGCTAGTCCACATATTGAGTCTCGGGTAAAGACACTAAAGAAACAATATAATGCTATATCAGATATGATTGTCACCAGCAGTGGTTTTTCATGGGATGATGAGAAGAAAATGATCATTTGTGAAAAAGATTTGTATGATGGTTGGGTGAAGGTCAGTTGCTTCTTTATTTTGTTTTCTTTCTCCTATACATAAATATAACTCAAGTACATTGATATCTATTGAATTTTTCAGAGTCATCCAGCAGCAAAAGGAATGTGGATGAAGCCTTTTCCTCATTTTGATAACTTGGGAAATGTCTTTGGAAAAGATCGTGCTAATGGAAAGCAAGTAGCAAGTGCTACTGATTATGTGGATGAGATCGATCAAAACAATGATGGCCTAGATGACATTGCTGAAGTAATGACTATCCCTCCACCTGTAGTAGCAGAAGGTTCCAATCAAGCTCCAAGAAATAGGAAAAGGAAGAGGACAGATGCATATGTACTAGGGTTGACCCAAATGGTTGGTGCAATGTCCAAGACTGCTGAAGCAATGGATAGGCTTGTGGGAAGTCTTGCAGAACTTGATCCCATGCGTCAAGTCTATGATGAGGTATCCAAAGTTGAAGGTTTAAGTACCTCTTCTAAATTGAAAGTAAGTCAGATTATCATGGCTGATCCAATGAAAGTGAGTCTTCTTCTTAGTCTTCTTGGAGATGTTAAAAAAGAATGGGTGGAAGAATTGCTTCAATAATTGAGTTTCGAATAAACCCTCGGGTTCAAGCCACCAAGACATGAAGTTTTGGTTGGTTTCAGTTATTTATAATTGAGATCATTGTTGTTTCCGATTGAACACATATATTGCTTTTGCTGTTTAATAAAATAATGTTTCTTGGGCATATTTATCTTTCTTTTTTTACATGACAAGTTCAATATATGTTGAGATTGATGAGTTGACATCGAGATGGCTTGATGACTTGTTTATGTAGTTAATCTCTTATATGAGAGTTTGATTGTGTTCCAGACTTCCAGCTCATACAATTAGTTCAAGTCCCTATATACAATATGATAGACGTAAGCAATTTCTGTGGTTTTTTGTTTTGATGTTATATTTGTACTTTAAATTAGTAAAAGGGTGTTATTGGAAATTACAATTTTATATTTCATTCTTATGACTTACCAAACACTACAATAGGAATGGAAAAATTAATTCCAGAATTTAATTTCCAATATGTTCCAAACACTCACATGGAAATTCTAAAACCTATTCCATTCCATACCAGTTTGGAAAGGAAAATAAATCATTTTCCTGTTTCGACATTCCTGCCAACCAAACAGGGCCTTAAAGTTGAGAGTATATTTGTCTAACCATTAAAAATGATTTTTTTTTTGTTTAAAGTTATTATAAATTTTCTTTTTCAAGTTTTTCTTATAGTTTCCTGAAATTTCTAGTATAAAACCTGGATATAGGAAGAAGAAATAATATTTTAGAAAAAAAAAACAGGAAGAAGTAAAAGGAAGAAAAAAAAGATATGGGAGGAAGCTATGAGTTTCTTTATAACCAAAATAAAAAAAGTGTGTGAGAGGAACACCCTCTATCAAGTTTCGAACCTCAGTTGCAAAGGTAGAAGTAGACGGCGATAGCCAACTGTGCAAGAACGCATAACGCATAAGACGCCTATACTAAACATTTTATACTAAATCCTCTGTGGACCTAGCCGTCAATTTGTTGTGAGCGCGGGAAATTGAAGACATATTAGTACTAAGACAAAAATGAATTCCTAACCAACCGCTAACAAAACCCAACGGAATCGAAGAGAGAGAGAAAGAAAGAAGAGTGAGACAGAGGTTTTGTGATCAAGAATGCGGTCGAAACGCAAGTCGGAAACGTCTCCGGCTCAGAGCCCCGGGGTGGTGAATCGGACTCAAGAAGCAGGAACTCGGCGATCGACTCGGAGCCGAACTCAGAGAGCTTCCGGTTCGAGTGACACGTCTGCACCTGACGCGCCGCGTGAGCTATCGACGAGGACGACGAAGAAAGCCAGGAAGGACGCAGAACTCCAAGATACGAAGTGCGGTGAAGTCCAAGATGTGGTTTCCGGCAAAGACCCAGCGGTGAAGTCGGAAGAAGTGCAAGCGGCGAAGTCCGGCGACATGAAAGAGGCGAATTCCGTCGAAGTCAGAAAAAGTCAAACGGGCTTAGTCCGGAGCAGTCAAGAGGCGGATTCCGGCAAAGAGGAAGCGGCAAAGTCCGAAGAGGTCCACAAGGCGAATTCCAGAGAAGGCCAATCGGCGAGGGAAGAGGTGTACGAAGAAGTCGGTGTTGAAAAGGAAACGGGGACGATTCATAAAACTGGGTCAGTGCGTTTCTATCCCTCTATTTTTGTATGTTCACAGATTGGGAATTTCGATGAAAAACTGATTCTGATTGTCATTTTCTGCTATAGGAAAATTAGTTGAACCCCAGAGTGAATTTCTTATCCCAATTTTCCTATCCTTTGAGAGTATATATGATAATTGTTTTGTTAGAAAACCGAATGGTTCTTGTTTTATTTTTATACATATGAAAGGAACCTGTTTACTTATATATGCACATATGCCTCTCCACAAGTCTCTGTTGATTAAGTTAGAGCTTTGCATTGATTAGTTATAGTGGAAGTAAACTAGTGAAATAAATAGCATTTTGTGTTATGGACTAGTCTCATTGCTGGATATTGTAATCAAACACTTGCTAGCTTTATGCTTATAACAATTTTCAGTTATGATTAGGGGAAATAAAGATTTTAATTTGAGACTACTTTTGAATTGCAATTTCATGCATATGACTGTTTTACTAATATGAAAATAACTATGTGGTTGAGCAATGAAGGATGCTTCAAGAGGCTGCTGATTCTCTGGGTGTAGAGGGTTTTGATGATCATGCTGAGGCTGTTGGTGATCCGGATGTAGGGGCTCATCTACAGGATCAGGATATAGAGTTTGTTGCTGCTCAGGCTCTTGGGGCTGGTCAGGATCAGCATCATGATCCCAACCCAGTAATCTTCAGAGTTTACGTTTTACCGGTAGAGGCTGCTTATGATGAATGGAGAGATCATATGGTCGCTGAGCTTAATAAGGATAATTTCAATAATGTTCAAGATCTTGATGATGCAGTTCGGGAGATCCTGGCTAATAGGGATGGAGCAATTCTGGACCCAGACTACTCTTATATAGAGGAGTGGGGGGATCAGTGGGTTTTTCTACCCGAGGAGGTCGTGACTTTGAACTGGGAGGATTTCAATGCAATTGTAGATGGGGCCATTGAGTTTGTATTGGTGGAAGACGATGAGGATGCAGACGATGAGATTTGAGGTTCACTATGCTCTCGGTTCACGCGTAGCGATACTTGAGATTCTTGACTTTGATTTAGATTTCTACATTGAACTGTTATGCGTTTCTTAATTTTACCATTGCGAAGTTGTAAAATTTCTGGATTCATTATTACTGATCTTGGAGCAGGGTATAAACTTGGTGTTCTTGAATCATGCAATCTACTGTGATTAGAGCCATATCATTGAGTGAAATATCGGAGTGCTTGTATTGAAGCATGTAGGATGCTTTAGCCTTGAGAGAATATTGGAATGAAAAAAAAGTCGACATGTGGAACAATGGAAAAGCTATTGGTTACGCAGATACGTTACTGGAAATTTTAGTGTTGAATTGTTTGGGAAAAAAAGAAAAAAAAAAAAGGGGGGAAGAGAGCATATTGCTGCACATTGTGACATGGTTCGACCGAAGTGTACAATTCCTGATTCCCTTATCATGATACGGGGAAGTGGTAATTGTTCTGGCGTATCATTCTCAATCCCGCGATGGTACATTCTTTTGATAATTCAATCTTACCATTTGGTGTTTAATCCCATTCTCATAATCCTGAAGCATAAATCCCGCATTCTAAAAAAAAACTTGAATCCCAAAAAGGTCACCCCTCCAGAAAAGCTTAAATCGCATCTCATCATGGCTAGTCAGAATCACATGAACGGTGATCATCTCTCATTTGGTTCTTAAAATTTACTGGACCACAATCCCACGAAAGGTCACTCCACTCCTGTTTTTTGAAGTCCAATGCCATATGAAAACTGAAGGTTGTTATTTTCTTGTTAGGTATAAGCGGAACACAGTTGCCATTGGTAATGACGCAATAATAATAAGAATTATTATTATTATTATTATTATTTTAAATGTAATGAAGCATTGTCATTGAAGTGTTTTCATCTTCAAGTGACTAAAGAGTGTTGCAATTCTTGAAAGCCAGTCCTTGAATTTTTCATCTTGGGCCCGTCATGGTTTGCCGCTCATCCTTATATTCATCAAGAACATAGATACGTGATCACAATAATTACATTCCATGGTCCTTTCAAATGGAAAATTTGCTTCAAAGTCTGGATTTAATGGGATACATTAATGATTCGTGTCCCTCTCTGCTTCGATTCTTGATTACTGACGATGGCATAACTGTTGAGGTTACTAGGGATTTTATGGAATGGAACAGAAACGATACGGCAGTGCCAAGCATCATCTCTGCCACTATATTACTCAAGCATATTGTCCTTTTTGGTTGGCAGCAGAAATTCAGGGGTGGCTTTGTTAAATTTGGGGAACAAATATCCTACTGTTCCAAAATTCAATGTGATGCGACTCAAGACCAATCTGCATACATTACAGAAAAATGATGATTCTATAGACAAGTATCTTCAACGTATCATATATACTAGAGGGGTAACGAGTTGGCTTTTGTAAGGTGTACCCTCTGACAATGTAATGGATTTATGTACTGTTATGATTCTGACTAATACCTGGTGTCTACAATTCTACCATATATAATTTTATATTTCTTGTGGAATATATACTTGCACCGTGCCGCAGATATAGAGGAGATCAATCAATAACTTCTTACCAGGGACGCCTACCCTAATTTCTTGGGCCAATCCAACTTGTAACAGTTTTATTGCAGCGGAACAATAAAAAACAGCTGAAGCCCAAAACAAATGGACTCTTCGGTAAATCCAGTTGGGAGATTCAAACACACACTAGATCTTTGGATGGCAGTTGTTACTTGCTCGTGTTCGCCAGTCTACTTTGGTCAAAGTTATTGTTCAAAAAGACTGACTCCACTTTCTGCAATCATATTTTAACTTTGGTTTTGTCTGACATTGATATCGATTATTATTGGGGAAAATCCTCAAATGATATCTGAACTATGGTCTAATGCACATTTTGGTACCTAAACTTTCAAAACTACCCTAATGGTACCTGAACTATTACTCCGTTTCTCCATATGGTACTTCCGTCAAATGTACCGTTAACTTTACCTACGTGGCTCATTCTTATTAGATGACATTCATCTCAAAAAAAAAAATTAATAAAATTATAGGCAAAGTTAACGGCACATTTGACGGAAGTACCATATGGAGAAACGGAGCAATAGTTCATGTACCATTAGGGTAGTTTTGAAAGTTTAGGTACCAAATTGTGTATTGGACCATAGTTCAGGTACTATTTGAGGATTTTTCTCATTATTATCAGCTCCCTTCTCTCCCTCTCTCTCTCTCTCCTTACTATCAAAACCCTATTAACCAAATCCCAGTGTCGCCTCTTTCTTCTCCATCATCTTCTTCTTCCGCAAAGATGTCTGAACTCAGCCCTGGGAATAGACCCATCAATTTACAACGAAGATTTTAATGAAATCGGTGATGCCATGTATTTCCTTTTTTATCACTCTTGTAATGATAAATCTGAGATTTTTCTTTTTCTTTTTCTGCTTATCGGATCTTTTTTTAGAGATACTGCTTACCGGAAAATTAAGGAAGCTCAGATTGAATTCTTGCATGCCTGCCAATTTTCCTGGATTTTTTTTTATTTATTGAGCATTTTCATTTCACTATTATTGATTTCTCGTTCAAAAAACATATATAGATTCAGGAAATTGGTACCACAAGGGCTTTGGTTAGAATTTTGGTCTGTTTGCGCTTTTTTCTTTTGTTGAGGCCAGGGTGTGAAATGTAAGATATTGAATACATAAAGCCAAGATCTCGAACTTACATGATCTCACAACATTAATCGTAAGGCGGAAACATAAACTACATACCTTGTTCCATTAGAGCAATATGTAGTATACCAATATGTCGGAACTTGACGAGATCATCAATCCAAAAGAATTGGTTTCTCTCTTAGCCCTTGCACCTTAAGCTCTCATACATGTTTTAGTACTTTTGTATGCACACCTGATGGAATTGTGCACTTGGTATTTATAGGGTAAGAAAGGACCAATTTCTATTAATAACTAAAGTTATTTCCATCCATCATGGAAATAGAATTGACCAATTAGGATTCAACATTTAGTCTATTAAATCATATATGGAATACACCATAAGCCCAATTACTTCATATGATCCACAATTAATTGTTAGTGTGAGTAGTGTTAGAGACCAACACATTAATGGCTAATCCATCAAATTAATGGTTAAACTACTATTAGGAATACCAACAAGTTAATGGCTATTCCACTATTAATTAGGAATACCATAACATTCTTTTAATTCTTACATTCTCCCACTTGGATCATATGATAGAAAATTGGAGGGTTAATAGACGAACATTAGGCGCGCAATATAATTGTTTGTATTTTCATATGATCATCATACACACCATTGCAAGCACTTTACTAAAGTAAGTCATGGTGGTCATACATCAAATTGAAATAATTCCTTCCATGTACTATATCATTAGTAAAGTAACCAACAAGTCAGAGGTTTCTTAATGGTCCAACTATTACGTCTCTAACATATAGAGACGTTCATGATGTCATTCATCCTAAATCATCCATGTACATTTAATGGAAAACAGGAAAATTATTTATCAGAAACATATTCATTATTGAGCTCTGAGTGTAGCAAAATAGAACAACCATTCTACACCAAATTTTTTTGAAACAGTCATGGGTTATGAGAAAAACCCATTATTTCAGCATGCTCAATAAATGCCTTTGGTCCTAACCCTTTTGTAAGTGGGTCTCTGATCATAAGTTTTGTACCTATGTTAACAATAGACACTCTTTGTTTCTGAACATCCTCCTTCATGGCAAGGTATTCTAGATCAATTCGTTTAGCACCTTGAGAATACCTATCAGTTTTGAAGAAGAAAACAGTTGCGGTGTTATCACAATGAATTCTTAGCGGCCTAGCAATACTGTCGATGACACTAAGCCCTGAGATAAAGTTCTGCAATCACAATGTATGAGTAGTGGCCTCAAAGACTGCCACAAACTCAGCTTGCATGGTTGATGTAGTGATACAAGTTTGTTTTGCACTTCTCCATGAAACTGCCCCTCCAGCTAGTAGGAACAAGTAACCAGAAGTTGATTTTCCAGTATCAAGACAACCACCAAGATCAGAGTCTGAATAACCAACTACCTCAAGGTTATCAGATCTCCTATATGTGAGCATATAATCCTTTATTCCTTGCAGATACCTCATAACCTTCTTTGTAGCTTTCCAATGATCCATTCTTGGATTGCTTTGGTATCTTCCTAACATCCCAACCGCAAAACTGATGTCTGGTCTGTACAAGTTTGTGCATAAACCAAACTCCTTATAGCGGATGCATAAGGAATTCTTTCCATGCCTTTCCGCTCCAATTCATTTTGTGGGCCTTGCTTAAGGCTAAACTTGTCCCCTTTCTGAATCGGAGCAATGCTTGGTAAACATTTTCCCATTCCAAATCTCTCTAGAGCTCTCTCAATATATGCTTTCTGAGACAACCCAAATAGTCCACGTGATCTATCTCGAAATATTTCAATTCCAATCACGTAGGATGCCTCATCCATATCTTTCATTTCAAATTTCTTAGAGAGAAAATTCTTGGTTTCATGTAACAAACCAAGATCACTACTAACAAGCAAAATATCATCAACATATAAAATCAGAAATATAAACTTACTCCCACTGACCTTCAGGTATATACATCGATCAACAATGTTTTCCTTAAAACCGAAGGAGACAACAATATCATTAAACTTGAGGTACCATTGTCGCGAAGCTTGTTTAAGTCCATATATCGATTTCTTTAATTTACAGACCATGTGTTCCTTTTCTTCTGATGAGATGCCTTCAAGTTGATTCATAAAGACTTCCTCTTCTAAGTTCCCATTTAGAAATAGCCGTTTTCACATCCATTTGATGTAACTCTAAATCAAAATGAGCTACAAGTGCCATAATAATTCTGAGAGAGTCCTTCTTAGAAACATGAGAGAAGGTTTCTTTGTAATCAATGCCTTCTTTCTGAGTGAAACCTTTGGCTACAAGTCTGGCTTTATATCGTTCTATGTTGCCATTGGAGTCGTGTTTGGTTTTGAAAACCCATTTACACCCAACTCTTTTACATCTTTCAGGCAACTCAACGAGTTCCCAAACTTTGTTTTGGTCCATTGATTTCAGTTCATCATTCATAGCATCAATCCATTTTTCAGAATTCTCACACTGAGTGGCATGTGAATAAGAAACCGGATCATTACTTGACCCAATGTCAAATTCAGATTTTTGCAAGTATACCACATAATCATTCGAAATAGCAGGTCTTCTATTTCTTTGAGACCGTCTTACTCCTATTTCTTATGGTTCTTGTGCTACAAGTTCATTGTCAATGATTTCATTATGTGGGTTTTGGTCTTTCATTCCTTGATTATTCAGTTGATGTTCATTGTCATTAGGCTGTACAACAACTAGAGGAACAACACTTCTTTGAGAAGATATAGGTACAGAAAATTGCATCCTAACTTCTTGAATAATCACTTCCCTCTCTTTACTCCCACTAATTTCACCATTTTCAATGAATCTAGCATTTCCGGCTTCAACAATTCTTGTACTATGGCCAGGACAATAAAACCTACATCCTTTAGACTTTTCTGGGTAACCAATGAAGTAACCACTTTTTGTTTTAAAGTCGAATTTCTTTTCTTGTGGATTATAGAGCTTAACCTCTGTAGGGCATCCCCAAACATGTAGGTGCCTTAAACTAGGTTTCCTTCCCGTCCACAGTTCAAAAGGAGTGTTTGGAACTGCCGTACTAGGAACTCTATTTAGTAGGTATACAGCGGTTCTTAAAGCATGCATCCACAATGATATAGGTAATGTTGAATTACTTAACATACGTCTAACCATATCCATAAGAGTACGATTACGCCTTTCAGCAACACCATGCTGCTGTGGCGTTCCTGGCATAGTGTATTGAGCACAAATGCCATGCTTTTCAAGGAACTTAGCAAAAAGACCAGGAAGTTGTCCTGACTCATCATACCTTCCATAGAATTCACCACCTCTATCTGATCTTACAATTTTCACTTTTCTATCTAACTGTCTCTCAACTTCAGTGATGAATACCTCAAGGGCATTTATAGATTGAGACTTTTCATTTAATAGATAGATATAACCATAACGTGAAAAATCATTTATAAAGGTGATGAAATATTTTTCTCCACTAAAAGATGGAACATCAAAAGGTCCACAAATGTTTGTGTGAATAATTTCAAGAAGCTTAGAACTTCTTGTGGCACCTTTCTTTGTGTGTTTGGTTTGCTTTCCCTTTATGCAATCCACACAAACACCGAAATCAATAAAATCTAGGTTCGGAAGAACCTCATTCTTTACCAATCTCTCAATTATTTCTCTGGATATATGACCAAGCCTTTTGTGCCACAAGAAGGAGGAAGATTCATCTATTAAGCTACGTTTAGTTCCAACCTTAGGATGCAGGGTTAAAAGAGTTTTAGCAAAAAGACCATCAAGCTTAATTTTATACAACCCATCAATCAAAATACCAGAACCAACAAAAAATTTATTCTTAAACAAACTCAAACTTTTATTACGAATATTGAAAGTAAAACCATCAAGATCAAGTTTGGAAACAGAAATTAAATTCTGAGAACAAGTCAGAACATAAAGAGTTTGAAACAAATCCAAAAAATGGCCGGTATCTAAAATCAAACGAAAAGTTCCAATGGCTTCAACTGGTGCTTTCACCCGATTTCCCATATAGATAAAATTTTCATTTGGATTTAGGCTTTGGGTTGTAAGGAATCCCTGCATCGAATTAGAAACATGAACAGTAGCACCTGAGTCAGACCACCAAGTATTATAAGGAAATTCAGCTAAATTTGATTCGAATAATACATAAGCCAAAGGCCTACCTTTCTTTTCGAACCATGCCTTACGTTTTGGGCAATCATATTGATAATGTCCTTCCTTTCTACAGAAATGACATTTAATTTAGTCCCTTATTGACGGGGATGACACTCCACAAAGCAAGGGTCTAAAGCAAAGGAACAACACCACACCAGAAACAAAGGCACAACTGCTATAATATGCTGCCAAAGCTGCACTTTAATATTCAATATATCGATGAGCCCCAAGGGCTTACAATTACTAGTTTAAATAGAACTAGAGTTCTACTTGAAGGGAAACTAATGAAAACAAAAGATATCCAAAGATACTACTTCTATCTAAGCAATTAAAAACAAAATCTGCTATGAATCAAAACAATAAAATATATTGAACACTACTTTCTAACATAATCATTAAGATAAGGTGGGCTTTTAACACTTCTCTTAGGCCTGCACGTTGCATCAGTAGATGCTCCTGCATCAGACTCCTGGGGTTGGAAAAGACTCGACCTCAAGTCAGAACGAGCAGTTGTGTTCTCACCATGGTAAACTTGTAAATCAGCCACATTGAATGTTGGTGAAACTCCAATATCACTTGGAAGGTCTAATACATAGGCATTTTTACTAGCTCGCTTCAACACCTTGTCAGGACCTCTACCTCGATCATGCAATTTTCCATACTTCCCACGGGGAAACCTTTCCTTACTCAGATTAACCTAAACCAAGTCTCCCACTTGAAACTCGACATGTCGACGGTGCTTATCGGCAGCTTCTTTGTATTTCTTATTGTTCTCTGCTAGTTGCTTACGAACCTGCTCATGTGTTCTTTATATAAACTCAACCATGTCCTTTGCATCCCCACCAATGTTTTAAAACGCTGAGGCGTAGGCCGAGGCGTTTTCGGGAGAGCCTTACTAAGGCGTAAGCCTTGAGGCAAAAGGCATAAGCCTTGTAGTATAAACAATATAGATATATATATATATAATAATATATGTTACAATATATGACATTAATACATGAAAAACCCACAAATACAGTACTTAATTATATTTATAAATATCATATTCAGACTTCTAACTCAATTCAAACTCCAACTCTATCATATCATATCATCAGTTCAAACTCAAATTAAACTCTATCAGCAGAAACATGAAAAAAATTAGTTTCGTACACTTTGATTGGAACACAACATCCATTCGAAATTCAAAATCTGTGTCTGATACACTTCAATTGAAACATGAATTGGTACAGAACATGAATTCAATTTCAAGAGAGGAGTTGCGAAACATATTCTTTTGCTACAATGGAGGAAAATGTCAGTAAACACAGAGAAATCAATTAAGAATGTATATGAGCCAAATTGATTGACATATCTTCTTCTAGGCCAAGAAACTCCTACAATGTCATCAAGATTAAAAAACAAGAGCAGGGGCCTCTTGAAGAATACAAATCCCATCTGAGTGTTGAGAAATAGATTTTGGAGTAGAGGTAAATAAACTTTTGAGAAAAAGAAAAAAAAAGTTCCTGCGCGGACGCCTTCTTCAAGTTTTTTACGCTTTCTGCGCTTTTAGAGACTTGCATCTGCGCTTTTCAAGCCTTGCCGCCTAGCCATCAAAACTGACGCAGTATAACGAGAGCCTTGGGCTTTTTACACCTTGAGGTGTGCCTGAGACGCTCCTTTTATAACATTGATCCCCACTGAATCGATCATTAATTGGTAAAGAGACCAAGTCCAAAGGGCTGCTTGGGTTTTGACCATATACTGCCTCAAATGGGCTCATGCCAATACTTCGGTGCTGGGAACTATTATATGCAAACTCAGCCTGTGGTAATGACTCACTCCAGCTTGCTTTACTACCACCTACCAGTGCTCTCAACAAGTTTCCCAAGGTCCTGTTCACCACCTCTGTTTGCCCGTCAGTTTGGGGGTGATGAGCACTACTAAACTGGAGTTTTATACCCAACTTCCGCTATAATGTGTGCCAAAAGTGCCCAACAAATTTAGTATCTCTGTCCGAAGTAATGGTGCTAGGAATACCATGCAATCTTACAATCTCCCGAAAATAAATATGAGCAATATGACTAGCATCCATTGTCTTCCTGCAAGGCACAAAATGCGCCATTTTTTGAGAAACGATACACCACCACCAAAATTGAATCATATCCCTGCTGTGTTCTTGGTAAGCCCAGAATGAAATCCATACTCACATCTACCCAGGGAGCTTGAGGTTCAGGCAAGGGTGTGTAAAGCCCTGTGTTTTGACTATGGCTTTTAGCCAAATGACAAACTCTACAACGTTGAACATACCTTAACACCTCTTCCGACAACTTAGGCCAATAGAATTTTTCACTAACCAGGGCTAGAGTTTTATCTCGTCCAAAATGGCCTCTTAAACCACCACCATGCTGTTCTTCGATGATCCAAAGCCGCAAGGAGTAATCAGGAATGCATAGACGGCTTCCCTTGAACAAGTACCCCTCCTTGACATGAAAATCATGTGTAGGATTGATGCTAAACACTCTGCCCATATACTCCCAAAATCAGGATCTTCCTTATATAACTCCTTTAATTGCTCAAACCCAACTACTTGAACACCCATGATGGATAGCAAGGCCTCCTTGCGACTAAGTGCATCTGCTACTTTATTTTGAACCCCAGATTTATGTTGATCACAAAGTCATACTCCTGGAGCTCTTCTACCCACTGTGCTTGCCTTCAGTTTAGCTTATGTTGACCGTTAATAAACTTCAATGCTTCATGGTCAGAGTAAAGAACAAACTCTTTGTAGATTAAATATTGTCGCCACTGTCGAAGAGCCTGCATAATTGCATAAAATTCAACATCATAAGTGGAGTACCGTCGCCTTGTCTTGTTGAGTTTTTCACTGAAGAATGCTATCGGCTTCCCTTCTTGACTTAAAGCTGCCCCCACTCCAATTTTTGATGCATCACAATCCACCTCAAAGACTTTCTGGAAATTAGGTAATACCAAAACAGGTGCTTCGGTGATAGCCTGTTTTATTGCTTGAAAACTCTTCTCTGCTACCTCGTTCCATTTAAATGTGTTGCTTTTCAAACAATCAGTCATGGGAGCAACAATGGAACTGAAGTTTCTAATAAATCTGCGATAGAAGGAAGCTAGTCCGTGTAAGCTACAAACATCGTGTATGGATTGAGGTGTTGACCATTCTAGAATTGCCTCAACCTTTTTTGTGTCCACTTTAATACCATCAGCAGAAATAACATAGCCGAGAAATATTAAGCCCTCAGTAAGGAACTCACATTTCTTCAAGTTGGCATAGAGTTTTTGCTCCCTGAGCACTTCAAAAACCGTCCTCAAGTGGTCAATATGTTGAGATGCATCGGGGCTATAAACAAGAATATCATCAAAATACACCACGACAAATTTTCCGATATATGGACGAAATACATGGTTCATCAAGCGCATAAATGTGCTTGGGGCATTTGTTAAACCGAACGGCATGACTAACCATTCAAATAAGCCATCCCGATTTTTGAAGGCTATTTTCCACTCATCACCAGGCCGCATCCTTATCTGATGATAGCTGCTCATCAAGTCAATTTTTGAAAATATTTTTACCCCTGATAAATGATCCAACATGTCGTCCAAGCGAGGGATGGGAAATCTGTACTTCACTGTGATTTTATTGATGGCCCTACTATCGACACACATACGCCATGTCCCATCTTTCTTTGGTGTGAGCAACGCTGGGACTGCGCATGGGCTTATGCTTTCACGGATCACCCCTTTTTGTAGCAATTCGGTCACCTGTTTGTTTAGCTCCTCATATTCCTGCGGACTCATACGATAGTGAGGTCTATTGGGCAGGCTAGAACCTGGGATAAGGTCAATATGGTGTTGGATATCTATCATAGGGAGTAACCCTGCAAGCAACTCATCCGGAACAACATCACCAAATTCTTGTAGAATAGAAGTTAACTTAGAACGAATATTGCAATTATCTAGACCTGAGTCTTTCACCATTAGTAAGTATAATTCTCCACCACTTTCTTCTGATTCTTCAAGAAATTTACTCATAGATATGAAGCTGCTACTCTCCTTTTTGATTGCCTTGGGGTTGTTCTCAGACTTTGATGGTCCCAAAATTACTTTTACATCATCCTTGACGAAGCTATAAGTATTTTTATATCCATCATGCACTGCTCTTCTATTGAACTGCCAAGGACGTCCCAACAACAAGTGACAGGCATCCATTGGAGCCACATCACACCACTGCACATCTTGATACTTGTTGCCAATAGAAAATGCCACTAAACATCGCTGGTTGACAACCACATAATTCCCCTTTTTGAACCACGAGAGCTTATAAGATTCTGGCTTTCGCTCTGTCTTCAAGTTAAGTTTATCAACCATCTCTTGTGACACTATATTTTCACAACTTCCCCCATCAATAATAACATGACATACCTTCTCATTAGCAGTGCATTTAGTATGAAAGATGTTGTGCCTCAACCAATTGGGATTGTCTTCTACTTTTTGCTATATTCATCACTCTTCGGATTACCAACGACTCACCATGGTCACTCCAGGTGATTTCTTCATCAGCTTCTTGATCGTAGTCATCATACACAGGTGGTCCATTCATTTGATCACTTGTGTCTCCAAATTCTTCTACTAAGCTGACAATTCTTCGATTAGGATATTCAAATGCAATATGTCCTAGTCCAGAGCATTTAAAACACTTGACACTCTTCCTATCTCCATCCTTAATAGCGCGGCTCTCTTGGGAAAAATGTTTCTGCACTTCTGGTGGCTTTCCAAGCTCTACACCCGCTGTCATCTTTATGGCCCCAAACTTTTTTTGCTCTAAATCATCTCCACCAGGATGCTTATAGCGTGGCCTTTGCTGTTTCTTGTTAGACAAATAGTCACCCTCAAGTATAAGGGTCAAGTTATAATGTAGGGATTATGAGTAGGGGATATCGTACCCAAGGGATTAGAAAACCCAATCTAGCTAAGGAAAACCTAAAGGATGCTAGATGAATATGCAAATGTACAAATTACAAACAAGGGCTCACAAATGAACCAAAGTTCATGTTGATTATATGCAAGATGGGGTAGTGTTTTTATTTTAGTTTTAGAGATGATTTGATTCGGAAATAGCTAAATGAATACTTGAAATGTAAAATAGTCTAAGATAAATTAGATATAATAAAATGGATGAGAGTTAGGACTTAAGGTTTTCACCTCTAGCCTTTCTTGCAAACAATGATGCTTCTATAATGAATGATGTCATTTTAATTAACCAATTTCTCTCTTTACATCTCTCTCGGGTATGACAATGGACATGTTCCTTTGATGATATCAAGCAACCCCTCTCGGGTGTAGTACTTAACTACTTAAATCATGCATTTCAATCCGGTTAGGTATCTAATGCATATACCTAAGTGCATAAAGCTTGGAGATGAAGAAATTATGCAAACCAACCAAGCTTATCTCTAAGTGATTGTAGTTCACAACTCTAACATGCACATATGATATGCTATCATGCTTCAAACAACCAAGGTTAATCAAGCCTTAATTATTTCTCATGTCATGGCAAATATTCATACCCAAATTGATTAAGTTTAAGCATAAACATTCAACTCTTGAACTAGTATGTTAAGGTGCTAAAGAAAAGTGCATCAACCATAATATTTACATCAAAGTCAAACAAGATTGGCTAGGGCTTTCAACCCTAGCCCCAACACTAACTACTCACTCATAATCAAATAAATAAGCTCCAACATATTTATGAACATCAAACTAAAAAGTAGGGATAGAGAAGTGACTAGTGATGGTCAAATTGAGGATGATGTAGATGAACTCATAGAGGTTTTTTCATGGTGATGATGATTCCTCAAGTGATGCTAGACTCCTCTCCTTCTTCTTCAAAGATTGATGATGGAATATGAGAAGTGGAAATGATCAAGTTGTGAAATGGTGGAATGGTGAAGCTTTATGTATATGAAATAGGATGGGTAGATGGGAAAGATGATGACTTTGGTGGTGGTAGTGGTAATAGATGTTATGGATTGATGGTGGTGGTGATGGAGGTTTTGTGGATGAGATGATAGTGGATTGTAGAGAATATAGAGAGAAAAAGATCTAATGAAGTGGTATATGGAGGTGGTCTCTCAAGAGTGTAATGAAAGGATGCTTATATAGAGAAGATAAAGAGAAGCATGATGGTGAAAGTAATGATGAAAGTAGAATAAATGAGGTGTAATATGATAGTAGAAGTATGGAGGTGGAGTATGAGTGGAAGTAATGATTAAAGAGAGTTGAAAAACATGGCTAAAGGAAAAGAGAAGAGTATCTAAACTCTCTTTATTGTGAGTGGGAGATATGAAAATGATAAGTGATGGAGATGGTTTTTGGTCACTTTCTTCTCCTTTATTCCTTCAATTATATCTCCACCAAAAATTCATAATGGGCCTTCGACTTCTTCATATCAAATGATCTACCATGAGTGTAGATCATTCTGGTAAAATTTCAGAGCTTGCTTCCATGTGGTTGGGCCGGAAATGCTTCTGGACTCCTTATAGGTCTGGTTTTCCAGTTTTGTCTTTTAGAAATTTGGATTGATTGTTTGAAGGTCTTCCACTCCAATATAGCTCTGGCACTATACATAAGAAATGATCATTGAGATGTCTAGAATGGATCTGGAAAATTTTAGCTCATTTAGATTTCGTTTGGTTAGTCTGCAGCCCCTCCTTCCTTGTTTAGCTCGATTTCTCCTAGCCGAAGTAAGAAAAAGTGCTAACGTTGACTTTTCATTTCCATACTTCCATCATTTCCTAGCATGATAAAGAAAACATAATAAATATTTATAAATAAACACAAATCTTAAGCAAAAGTATAAGATTAAGAAAATAATGAAATTGGATTAATTAACATTAAATTGGACTTTAGAACAAGTAATTTTCATATTTTAGGGCAACAAATATGTAAATGAATTATGACCCAACATTTCTCTATCTGAATCGCCAACTTATACACATCATTGTAGGACCAATATGGATGCAGGACCAGAACATCATGTATTTGTTTCCTCAAGCCTCCGAGGTATCGGGCAGTAGTCTGCTCTTCAGTTTCAGTCACACCACATCTCATGGTTAAGAGATCAAACTCTTCTGTAAAGTCATCAACATATCGTAGACCTTGCTTCAAGCCATGCAATTTTAGAAAGTTATCTTGAATATAATTGTCTGCTAAGTATTTCTCCCTCATTGCTTTCTTCATCTTTTCCCAGGATTTGATCTTTGGTTTTCCCAAGCGTTCGCGTCGACCTTTTAGCTGTTCCCACCACGCAGACGCATTTTTTATCAGTGTGATTGCAACCATCTTCACCTTGTCTTCATCAGAAACTACTTTATAATTAAAGACACGCTCCACAGTATTGAGCCAATTGATAAACACATCTGGCTGGATCCTCCCTTCAAATTCTGGCAGATCCACCTTCATGTCAAAAGGTTTGTTGCCATGTCCCTCTTCACCCGGCTCACCCAACGAAGCATGGCGATGAAAGGGGTTTTCCTCTCGTTCCCCGTCGAAACCCCTTTTGTTATGGCCTTGAGTTTCAATGCGAGCCATTCGATCCGTAAGCTATTGAAGCACCCTTTTAATTTCCTCCATGTCGTTGTTGTCATTGTCATGACCCTCCACTCGGAATCCTCCCCAACCACGCCTGTTGTGAGCCATGGAATCTACCACCTCCAACCTGGCTCTGATACCAACTGATGGGGATGACACTCCACAAAGCACGGGTCTAAAGCAAAGGAACAACACCACACCAGAAACAAAGGCACAACTGCTATAACATGCTGCCAAAGCTGCACTTTAATATTCAATATATCGATGAGCCCCAAGGGCTTACAATTACTAGTTTAAATAGAACCAGAGTTCTACTTGAAGGGAAACTAATGAAAACAAAAGATATCCAAAGATACTACTTCTATCTAAGCAATTAAAAACAAAATCTGCTATGAATCAAAACAATAAAATAAAATATATTCAACACTACTTTCTAACATAATCATTAAGATAAGGTGGGCTTTTAACACTTCTCTTAGGCCTGCACGTTGCATTAGTAGATGCTCTTGCATCACTTATTAGGAGCCTGAGCAGCATCAGCAGGTCCATTGTTCTTTGGTGGTCCTTTCTTAGCACCCTTTCCAGGTTTTCTTCCAAATTTTCTTTCAGCTTCATGACCTACAAGATGAATGGAATTTTGTTCTTGTTATTTAAGCCTTCCTTCCTCTTGAACAAGAATACTAGACAATTCATTAACATTCCATTTATCCTTAATAGTGTTATAGTTAATCTGAAATGCCTCATACTGAGGAGGTAAGGAATTCAAAATAAATTGAACAAGAAAGAACTCATCCACATTCATTCCCAAGGCCTTCAACTTTGTTGCCAGATTAGTCATTTCAAGAACATGCTCATGCATGCTTCTCCTACCATCAAATTTCTTGGTGGTAAGTTTAGCCATTAATGTCCCTGCAAGAGACTTGTCAGCACTCTTGAAACGAGCCTCAATGTTCTTCAAGAATTCCTTAGCAGTTTCAGCTTTAGGAAGTGTAGTCTTTATGTTGTTCGCTATAGTCATTCGCATCAGCATAATGCTCAATCTATTTGACTTTTCCCAGGCCTTATGGAAAGCCTTTTCTTCATCTGTGCTTTCGTTGGTAGAGCAGCAGGTTTCTCGGTTTGGAGTGCCAAATCCAGATCCAAAACACCTAAGTGAAACTGAATTTGTTCACACCAATCCGAGAAATTTAGTCCATTAAGCACTGGAATAGACGAAGCATGTGAATGAAGCGAAACATGAGCTGCAACACAATAATAGAAGGGCTCACAACATTAATTCTTTGAGTCACTAAACACGTATAAACACAAAACATATCAACACAATACTCCTTTGGGTAGTTATTACGTAGATATTTAACTAAAATGATGCATTTATCATTATTTGAGCAATGAGTAAATTAGACAAGTTTGTAATCTTTGGATCTCCAAAACTAATCTAACGGGATATATATCAGAAAACTCCATTCTATTCATTAGTCATATGAATGGTTAATCTACCTTTGGGTGATTCTTAAATTCTTATGAATAATGAAAATCAATATGCTTATGAATAAACCTTAAAAAAAATTTACAAGGCAATTTTTATTTCATATGCATCAATATCATAAGCATTTGATAATCATCTAATTTGATATTCATGAGACCTTACTGGTTTGACCACTTTGGTGATTAACAAACCGTCATATTACGAATTCAAAAGTTAGATGAAATAAACAATCAAAATTGACACTCGTAAAACTAGCAAAACAAACTGCTAGCGTAATGCCATTGTTTTTCAGTTGTGCTTATAGTACCATATCCATTCTTTTATTCCATTATGGTCATATAGCAAAATATATAAGATGCAAATCTGATAAGCTTTAAATGAATAACGAATGACCAAAACAGATTAATAATTAGCATATGAATATATTTGTTGTAAATAAAATTCATATGCATATTAATACGGCAGGAAATGTCATGAGCTGCTGTCTAATGGTTGCATGAACAACAAAACAATATATATATATATATATATTCCATTAACCGAGAATCATGAAAGCTCTATTACCAGGCTCTGATACCACATGTAAGATATTGAATACATAAAGCCAAAATCTAGAACTTACATGATCTCACAACATTAATCGTAAGGCGGAAACATAAACTAAATACCTTGTTCCATTAGAGCAATATGTAGTATACCAATATGTAGGAACTTGGCGAGATCATCAATCCAAAAGAAATGGTTTCTCTCTTAGCCCTTGCACCTTAAGCTCTCATATGTGTTTTAGTACTTCTATATGCACACACTGATGGAATTGTGCACTTGGTATTTATAGGGTGAGAGAGGACCAATTTCTATTAATAACTAAAGTTATTTCCATCCATCATGGAAATAGAATTGACCAATTAGGATTCAACATTTAGACTATTAAATCATATATGGAACACACCATAAGCCCAATTACTTCATATAATCCATAATTAATTGTTAGTGTGAGTAGTGTTGGAGACCAACACATTAATGGCTAATCCACCAAATTAATGGTTAAACCACTATTAGGAATACCAACAAGTTAAGAGCTTTTTACCAATAACTACAAAATAACACTATCATTAGCAGACTCTAAAACCAATAGCCCATGCAGTCAATAATTGAAACAGGCTGTCAGCCCATTTTTAGAAAAAACACTCAAATATTAAGAAAATTATAAAACATGCCACTAAGACTCACATAACCCAATTCTCCCAAAATCAGAATGGTTCCAAAATTGAAACCATCCCAAAATCCAAATCCTCCCTAAATCGATCTAGGGCTCCAACGAAGGTAGGGGATGAAACAGCTGGCGGATCAAGGCGGCGAAGGGAGGCTGCGAATCGAATCCGGTGAAGCAAGGCTGCGAATCCGGCGAGGAAGCACGCGAGACCCAGGAGGAGAAGTGAAGCCTTTGACTGCCGAGGAATTAGAGCAGTACGAGTCCGTTTCGGAGTCCTTCGACTCTGACTCCGACGATGGCCTCGAAGACGAGGAAGAGGACGACGACGAAGACGAGGATGACGACTATGATGAGGATGAAGATGATGACGATGATGTCCAGGAGGTCGTACAGTCCTCTGGTGGCCCTCCGATTCAGTCAATAGACGACGAAGAAGACGAGGAGGACGCTGAAGGAGGTGATGACAACGACGACGGCGAGGAAGATGACGACGACGGCGAGGATGAGGTAATTAGCAGAATCGTTCCTTTATTTTCCTTATTTGTTAAAGTAGCTTTCGGTACTTTCCGGTTGAAAATTTTCAGATCTGGTCCTATTTGTTTTGTTTTCTATTTTACTAGTCGGAGCTCTGAGAGCTGGGGCGGTGGAGTACCTCGAGCGACTGGGGCTGTGTCCCAGGTATTTGGTTTGTGTAACTGAATTTGATGCTTAACGTTTAGGGTGATATGAGGCAGATCACATGTATTGGGTGGAGTAATGTCTAATGTGGATCATTTCATGCTTTTGTTTGTTTGTTTGTTATTGCTGGGAAATTATGAATTTAGCTTGTTTGATTGTGCTTTGCTTTGTTAATTACAGTTATGAGGACGGGGACGTCCAAATTTGGCGCCACTTGTAAGCATCACCATCCTAAGCAGGGAGGAGGCTCTGCGGCCCCTGTATCACTAAATTACTATGGATACCCATTACGATCGGTTTGTGTTTCTTGATCATAACTTTGATTTTTTTCTAATTGTTTGTCATATTAGTATTCCTGTTTCATGACTGAGGGAAGGTCTTGCCATCAATGTATTATTTTTCAAATAATTACAGGGTGAAAGAGAGTGTTCCTACTATGTGAAAACTGGACAGATAATTGGACCAGATCTGAAAGTAAGACCAAATAATTGGTGCTGAATAAAATTGAATTTCAATTTTTTTTTCCCTGTATTTGGTGGATTCTCAATTTTGTATTAAGCTGTGATGCATGGAAACGTCAATCTGTCACCGTATCCCGTATCGATACGGGGTACGGGTACGAAACGCGTCGGATACGGCAGGAAACGTCAGGAAACGCGTATCCTGATTTGGATACGGATTGGATACGTACGTATCCTATTCGGATACGTGAGAATGTAAATAAAATGGATACGTGGGGGTAATCCTGACATTTTACCCCCAAAAATTAAAAAAAAAAAAAAAAACTTAGATCGACAGAGAGAGAAGAAACAGACACAGAAGAGGAAGAAGAAGACTTAGATCGAGAGAGAGAGAAAGAAGAACAGAGAGAGACAGAAGAAACAGAGAGAGAAGAAGAAGAAGCAGACTCAGATCGAGAGAGAGAGGAAGAAGAACAGTCGCACAGACCCAGATCGAGAGAGAGACAAAATGGAGTTCGCCGCTGCTCGGAGTTCCGCCGCTGCTCGTGTGGTCTTCTAGCTTCGTCTGGTCTTCTAGCTTCGTTGGTCCTTTTCTCCGGCGATTTTCGGCTGTGCCACTGACCCAGACTCAGGTCGCTGCTGCCTTGTCATCCTCCCTGCTAGTCTGCTGACGAAAGATCAAAGCTCGTTCCGGTGGTGATTAGGCGTGAAACATTTCAGCTTTGAAGCTCGATTTGAAGTGTTTCTGCTCCAGACTTCTCCTCTTCTTCAGGTACGTTTCTTCTGCACTTCTGCTGTTCTTCTCATATTTTATAATTGTCTAATTGATAATATTTGCTGTGGATTTGTGGGTATTTATGTGTGATAAGTTGATAATTGTCTAATTGATAATATTTGCTGGGTCAGATATGATCATATGAATCATATGATTGTATGAATCATATGATTGTATGAATTATGATTGTATGAATTATGATTGGAAATGTCAATTTGTGATCAATTATTGTGATAAGGTGATAAACTGTCAAACTGATAATGTATAAAGTATAAATGTATAATTGATTAATTGTATAAACTATTCTTATGGGGAGTTATGGCATGAGTGAATTGTGAATTTGTGATCAATTGTGTATATTCCAGGAACCATGAGTGATGGAGGAACACCTCCTATTAGTTCTAGTGCCGGGTCTGTTAACGCCGGTGCTAGTAGTGGAGCTGCTGATCCTGAAAATGAGACCATTGATGATAAAGCACCGTTGTGGAAATTTGTGAAGAAGATTCAAAAACAGTCAGGTGGAGGAAGTTGGAGGTGGCAGTGCAATTTCTGCAAAATGTTCTACAACTGTTCGTATACTAGAGTTCGTTGTCATTTGTTGAAAGAAGCAACAGGAGGGGTGGCAATTTGCAGCAAGGTTACTCCTCATGCATTAACTCAGATGTCCAAGTTGGTGAGAGAATGCAAGGAGAGATTAATGAATGCAGGTCCTAGACAAGTTCCTTTACCATCATTAGGAGAGCAAGGGGGAGTTCCGCCGCAAGTAGCTATGGGATGAGTTACCATGCCTATACACAAGCACATGATGGTGGAAAGAAGAGGAAAACAGCTGCTGGTTCGGTTGAAAAGGCTTTCCAAAACTCAGCTAGGGAGCAATGCGATGGTGAGGTTGCAAGGATGTACTACACCGGTGGCTTATCTTTCAATCTAGCTAGAAATCCACACTATCGGAACTCCTACATTCGTGCTTCTACCCTTCCAGGCTACATTCCACCAGGCTACAATGCTCTAAGGACCACACTTCTTGCGAAAGAAAGGAAAAATATCGAGCATCATTTGGAGCCAATCAAGATTACATGGAAAGACAAAGGTGTGAGCCTTTGTAGTGATGGTTGGTCTGATGCACAAAGAAGACCATTGATTAATGTGATAGCCACTTGTGAGAGTGGTCCGATGATGTTGAGGGCTATAAACTGTGAGGGGGAATTCAAGGATCATGCATTGATTGCAGACTTGATTATAGATTCCATCAAGGAAGTGGGTTGGGAAAATGTAGTGCAAGTGATTACCGACAATGCTCCTGTTTGTTCCAAGGCTGGTGCCTTGATAGCAAGTAAGTATCCTACTATTTTTTGGACACCATGTGTAGTGCATACTTTGAATCTCGCTGTCAAGAATATTTGCACACCTTCATTAGTTCCAAGCAATGCGGATGTCTTTGATGCATGTTCTTGGATACAACCAGTTTCTGAGGATGTTATGTTTATCAAGAACTTCATTATGAATCATGGAATGCGATTAGTCATGTTTAATGACCATTGCAATTTGAAGTTGCTTTCAGTTGCTCCTACAAGGTTTGCATCTACTTTAATCATGCTGAAGAGGTTTAAGCAAATCAAAAATGGCTTGCAACAGATGGTCATCAGTCCAAAGTGGGATGATTACAAAGAAGATGATGTTAGGAAGGCTGCTTCTGTGAAGGAGAAATTATTAGATGAGTTGTTGTGGGATGACATTGATTACATCCTTTCTTTTACTGAACCTATATATGAGAGGCTCAGGAAGGCAGACACTGATAGGCCTTCCCTTCATTTGGTGTATGAATGGTGGGATAGTATGATTGAGCAAGTGAAAAAGAGTATCTATAGGAAAGAAAGAAAGCAACTTCATCAAGAGTCTGCATTTTGGGATGCGGTGTATAAAGTTTTAATGGCTCGTTGGTCCAAGAGCAATACTTCTCTCAATTGCTTGGCACATTCATTGAATCCCAAGTAAGTATAACATGTGGTTTTCTGTTTTGCTTGTTTGTTTAATGACTTGATCTTTCATAGATTGTAATGTGAATTAAACATATTTTTATTTTATACCTAGGTATTATAGTTCGGAATGGCTTGGTGAAGATACTAATCGGGTTGCTCCCCACAAAGACTTAGAGATTACACGGGAGAGGAAAAATTGTATCCTTAGATACTTTGCCAATGAAGATGATCGAAGGAAAGTTAACATAGAATTTGCCAATTTTTCTATGTGTATGCAAGAGTTTGGAAATGGAGATGCTATGAAGGATAGGTTTATTATGCAGCCTATAACATGGTGGGCTATCCATGGAGCTTCGGCACCATCTCTCCAAGCCATAGCCTTCAAGGTTCTAGGTCAACCTTGTTCTTCTTCATGTTGTGAAAGAAATTGGAGTACTTATAATTTCATTCACTCTGTGAGGAGGAACAAGATAACACCACAAAGAGCGGAAGATTTGGTGTTTGTGCATACCAATCTTCGTCTTTTAGCTAGGAGAAGCCCAAATTACAATGAAAGTGCAACTCAAATGTGGGATGTAGGAGGTGATCAGTTTGATTCCTTGGAAGAGTCTAATGTTGGAAGGCTTGAGATTGCTAACCTTTCACTTGATGAACCACAATTAGAGGGGGTTTTGTTTAATGTTGATCATGAAGATGAAGACCTTGAGGATGTTGTCCAAGTTGAATGAAGTTGATAGTTTGATTGTGATAAACTAGTACTTTGTTTATGTTTCACATTTTTTTTTCTAATTATATATATATTTAATTGGCGTATCCTTCACGTACCCGTATCCAATTACATTTAAGGTTTTCCGTTTCCACGTATCCGATCGTATCGTATCCGGGTACGCGTACCCGTATCGGTGCTTCTTAGGTATTAAGGGTCAGTAGCTTTAGTTTTGTGTTTATGGTACTTTCTTATTGGATTGGTGGTGTTGTGTATTGGTTTAGTTTTGTGTTTATGGTACTTTCTTATTGGATTAGGATGGAGCTAATGAAAGCAATGCTGAAGTGAGCAAACGCGAGAAGGCCAGGCTAGTATACTACTGGGGGCCAGTACACTACTGCGGATCAGTACACTACTGAGAGTAAGTATACTGCTGGGCCTAGTATACTGCTGGGGGTGACATACTACTAATCCTCAGTACACTACCGCTTGTATGCGAAAGCAACAAAGCCAGAGATAAATGATAGTGTCCAAGTTTCATATTGTAATATGTACAAATAGTTTTTCGAATTATTAAATAAATGAGTTGTTTATAAGAAAAACAAAGATGGAATGTAGAGATATTCTTTTTTCATAATGTCATCTCTGAAATATATTTATTGTTGAGTGCTACTGAGGGTTAGTGCTACCATTAGAAATCAGTTGAGGTTATGTTTGTAATTTTTCATAAACAGAACAATTCAAAAAATTGGTAGGAAAATGGCCGCACAGGATATGGGCCTTGCGCATGGGTTATGAACAGTACCACAAGGGAAATATAAAAAAAAAAGCCTGTTAATGGTAAATATTGGATAAAAAGTGTAGTTAGTGGTAATTTGCTAATAGTTAATGCCTATTCCACTATTAATTAGGAATACCATAATATTCTTTTAATTCTTACATGGAAATGATAAATGAAATTTTCAGCACTATGATTGATGAGGATATTTTGTTTGGCTGCTAAGAAACTGTAGGAAACGAAAGGATGATAAAGCCGGCTGTTTCGATAATTTCCTATTCTGTATTTTCCTTAGTTGGGAAGAAAGAAACGATGGTCCATTAGCTTGGTTTTTGTTGGTTTAATAGATTAGCTCAGTTTCATTAAGCTATAATTTGGGAACCTTTCACAAGTATCACTGTTTCAGGATTGTGTGGTAGTGATCCTGAGCCAATCAGTTTCTGGACTGAAATGTTGTTGGTTCATGTTCCATTTTGTATTCATGGACCAGTCTAATTACGGGATACACCTAGTCTTAATTGATCTACTGAACCTCCGCTCTCATCTTCTAGGCGACAAAACTTCTTCATTGGAATTTTTTTTTTTTTTAACATAATTTCTTCTAGCTGTGTTTATGAAAACTGACGGTTTTGATCTCATACCAATGAGTTTTAATTGCAATTGCATGCCTGTATGTGTTTTAGTCATTGTTGTTTAAGAACAAGAGAAATTGACACAAAGAAAGAGAGAGTAATGGAGATTTCAAGTGTGTTTATTCATCTCATACAATGGGGTATTTATAGGAATACATTTGAAGTGTGAAAGCTTAAAGAGAAAACCAAAATGATAACCATCTTGATGATGATTTTCTGCCATGCTTGTTGCCTCTTGGTAAAGCATGTTACATAAGTCTTCATACACTCAAGTACCTATGATTATACACTCAAGTACCTATCTAAATACTTTACGTATTTGTTACATGATATAGACATACATAGTGTTATACATTTATACTACAACACTCCCCCTTGAATATTTTATGTTCAATAGTACTGTGTTGGTGGTGCACTTCGAAGTTGCCTCGTTAAAAACTTTGCCAAGTAATAAAACCCTGTGGGAAAAACAACCTTGGTCGAAAGGGAAAAAGAGCACAACGCGCGTTGAATGTGAAGTATGTTTCTGGATACTCCCCCTTATTTAGACTCCCTTTGAAGATCGTGAGAGTTCGGATATCATTCTCAATCCGATGCTCCTTACATATTTCTCGAAAGGGGATTTTGGTAGTGATTTAGTAAATAAGTTAGTTACATTATCTTCTGATCGGATTTGATTTACTTCAATATTTAGAAGTATTTGTTGTTGCTGATTGTAGAAGAATTTCGGCGATATATGCTTGGTATTGTTGCCTTTGATGAAACCTAATTTCATTTGCTCAATATAAGCTACATTATCCTCGTAAATGCATGTAGGTTCATTTGTGATAAATTTCAAACCACAAGTTCCTCGAATGTGTCTATTTATAGACCTTAGCCATATGCACTCACGCATGGCTTCATGTAGTGCAATAATCTTTGCATGATTTGAGGAAGTAGCAACAAGAGTCTGTTTTGTAGATCTCCAAGATATCGCAGTGCTTCCCATGGTAAAGACATAACCTGTTCGGGAGCGACCTTTCTGAGGGTCAGAGAGATACCCTGCATCAGCAAAGCCCATCAGAACATCATTATCATTTTTATGGATGGGAGGAGGAGAATGTCGGTCACTATGGATAGTGTTGCCGGCGTTCACATTTCTTTTCTCTCTGTAGGGATAGAACAAGCCCATATCGATCGTACTTTTTAGGTATCGAAGGATTGTCTTTATACCAATCTAATGGCGGCATGTTGGCACAGAACTATGTCAAGCTAACAAGTTTACTGGAAATGAGATATCCGGTCTTGTGCATTGAGCTAAATACAATAATGCGCCTATTGCACTTAGATATGGTATTTCAGCTTCTAATAAATCTTCGTCCTCATCCCTTGGATGAAACGGATCTTTCATGGGCTAAAGACTACGGTTGATCATGGGAGTACTCACAGGCTTTGCTTTATCTTCATTAAAGCGCCTTAGTAACTTTTGAGTATATGCTGACTGATAGATCATAATCTCATCATTACGGTGCTCAAGTTCTATTCCGAGACAAAACCGTGTTTTTCCGAGATCTTTCATCTCAAATTCAGATTTCAAATATGTAGCAGTTTCTTTTAACTCATCTAGAGTTCCAATTAGGTTCATGTCATCGACATAAACTGTTACAATTGCAAATCTGGATCTTGTCCTCTTAATGAACACGCAAGGGCATATTTCATTGTTAACATATCCCTTTCCAATCAAGTAGTCACTTAGACGGTTATACCACATCCGTCCGGATTGTTTCAATCCATATAGTGAGCGTCTTAATTTTATTGAAAACGCGCTCCGTGGTTTAGAGCCACTTGATTTGGGTAATTGAAGTCCATCTGGAACCTTCATATATATCTCTGAATCTAGATCCCCATAGAGATAAGCTGTAACCACATCCATGAGCTGCATGTCACGTTTTTCGAAAATACCAAACTAACAAGGTAGCGGAACGTTATAACGTCCATTACGGGAGAATATGTCTCCTCGTAGTCGATTCCAGGGTGTTGTGAGAAACCTTGCGCCACAAGGCGAGCTTTGTATCTTACAACCTCATTTTTCTCATTACGCTTTCTAACAAAGACCCCTTTATGGCCAACAGGTTTTATATTTGGTGGTGTCAGTCTTATAGACCCAAATACCTGTCTCTTTGTTTAGTGAATCCAATTCAGTCTATATCGCATCTTTCCATTTGGATCAATCTGCTCTTCGTTGACATTCTTCAACGGAGAGAGGTTCGATATCATCGTATTCTATAATTCCTTTTGCAATATGATATGCAAATGCATCATCAATAGCCATAGAATTTCTGTCCATAATTACATGTATACCAGTATAATTCATGGAGATCTCTCTATTCTCTGGAATTGGTTCTACCATTGGAGCGTCCTCCAATGATGTCTCTTGGACATAACCATAATCCAAAATTTTTTCATGAGATGGATTATTTGTATCGATGATTAATGGATTATTTTGTGTCAAGTTCGTTTTCTTTCTTGGACGAGAATCCATGGAACCTATAGGCCTCCCGCGCTTTCTGGCAGGAGCCATGGGTCTAGCCACTGCATCACCCATAGAGGGGATGTCATGTCCTTTAGTTTTAGGGACATCAATCCTTACAGGTACGTTTGCAGCAGGTATGTGTGATCTTGGCACTTTAGCGATATCAGAAAACACATCAGGCATTGATTCTGCTACGTTCTGAAGATCGAGAATCCTCCGCACTTCAATTTCAGACTGTGTGGTTCGGGGATCAAGATGAGACAAAGTGGGGACAGACCACGACAATTCCTGTCTTTTTCTATTGAACATTAGTGTTCTTGTCTCCCCCTAATAACGGGAAGGCTGTCTCATCAAAGTGACAATCCGCAAATCTAGCGGTAAGTAGATCACCTGTCAAAGGTTCTATGTAGCGGATAATGCTTGGAGAATCATATCCAACATAAAGGCCTAAGCGTCTTTGAGGACCCTTTTTGGTGCGCTATGGCGGCGCAATTGGCACATAGACTACACGCCCAATAATGCGTAAGTGTGAGACATCAAGCTCATACCCAGTTACCATTTGGGACGCAGAAAATGGTTGGGTGGCAGTGGGTCTCAGATGAATTAGCACAGCTGCATGTAATATTGCATAGCCCCAAGCAGAAATAGGGAGATTGGTGCGCATAATAATGCCCTGGCAACCATTTGAAGTCTTTTAATGGTAGCTTTTACGAGTCCATTTTGGGTGTGTACATGAGGGACAAGGTGTTCGACCTCAAAGGTTCTTGATGTAAACTCTCCAGCAATGTCAAGACGAATTGACTTAATAAGATGATCAGGGTGGTGAGCCCTTAATTTAATGATTTATGATAGGAGTTTAACAAATCCAGCATTTCTTGTGGATAAGAGCATGACATGTGACCAACGTGTCGATGCATAAACCAACACCATAAAATATCTAAATGGTCCGCAAGTTAGTTGGATAGGTCCACAAATATCACCTTGTATTCTTTGTAAGAATGGTATATTTCTTTAGTATCCTTTGCATAGGATGGTCTTGATCCTATCTTTGCTAAAGAGCAAGCTTTGCAAAACGAATGATATGCTTTTGAAGTAACTCTTTGGACCAATGTTTGGTTTGTACTTCTTTTCGTTTTGAAGAATGGATGTCCATGTGAAGTTTTTAATATAAAGAGCATCATGTCACGACCTGGATGTCCCAAACGGTCGTGCTAAAGCTTGTATGTGTCAGGATCCCATAAATTGTCATTCATGACATGGTTGGATTCAATGACTCTAACAGTGGTTGCATACAATCCACTAGAGCGACACATAAGTTTATCTAAAACTCGTATATTTCTGTAGTTTTTAGATGTGATGCAAAGGAACTCTTGTCCATTCTCACAATGTGTTTCCACATGAAAATCATTGGCTCTTATGTCTTTAAAGCTTAATAGGGTGCTTTCGGCCCTTGGAGCATATAGAGCTTCGGAGACATTAACATTTGTGCCATTTGGTAACAAAAATTGAGCTGGTCCTCGATCATGAATCAATTGTGATGGTCCTTCCATCATAGTTACTGAGGATCGACTAGGTGTCATCCATAAAAATAATTGTCTATGTCGCAATATAGTATGTGTGGTGCCACTATCAAGAAGGCATTTCAATTCTCCGGAAAACATACTTGAAATAGTATTGCCGGAAATTTTGACCGGAAAAATTATTAGAAGTGATCGGAAGGATCGTTGGAAAAAGTTGAGAAAAATCATCCGAAAAGTCGCCGGAAAAGTGTCGAAAAGTCACCGGAAAAGTTGTCGGAAAGTCGCCCCTCAAATCTGTCTACAGATGTGTCAGAAGCTACTGCGCAGCGTCTCGGCAGCTCTGGACAGGACTCGGCAGCACCTCGGCAGATCCTCGGCAGCACCCGGCAGCGGTCCAGTTCGTGCTTTCAGCTTCCGGCGGCCGGTTCAGGCAGTAACGTGTTTAAGAACAAGGGCTTTGATATAAGCTAGGGTTTGGGGATTTTTTGTAGGTTTGGAAAAATGACTTCGATCGATGATGAACTTTTCTTTCGTAAATTTTCGATTCTAAGTCTAGAGCAACTTCGTGCTGATAACGTGTTTAAGAACAAGAGAAATTGACACACAAGAAAGAGAGAGTAACATTTCAGAGAGAATGGAAATTTTAAGTGTGTTTATTCATCTCATATAATGAGGTATTTATAGGAATACATTTCAAGGTATTATTTATTAAAAGTTCCCGTTTTTGAGTTTTTATTCATTTTCTCTCCTTTTTCCTTTTTCTCGGGAACTTACAATCAGAAGCGGAATTATAGAAATTCACGTCAAACAAACTAAGAGCATTCGTAATCAATGAACTAAGAGTGTTCACAATGATTCTTGGAAATTGATTTCTTGGTAACATAGCTCGGAAATCTTATTATTTTTCGTGAAAGTTTAAACTCCGAAACTAATATTTTCTACTTATCTTCAAGGATGTCGAATGAATCTAGACTCGATTTTCAAATCCTTGACTCAACATAGCTGGAAAACCGACGTTGAGAACCATCTCACATCAAAGGGGATATTGCCAATCATCCATGCACTAGACCTGGCCCTTGCGTTCCCTTGAACACCCAAGAGGCATGCACAAGCAATCATCTTGATGCGACATCATATGGATAAAACACTCAGATTAGAGTACATGTCCATCAAAGATGCAAAGGATTTATGGGAGGCCCTACTAGAGCGCTTTAACAATATCCAAGATTCCCTCCTCCCTGACTTGAAGGTTCAGTGGAACGATGTACGTTTCTCCGACTTCAAGTCTATTGCTGAGTACAATTCAAAAGCTCTTCATCTCAAATCCATATTGAGGTTCTGTCAAAAACCCCTCACAGAAGAAGAGCTAATTGAGAAAACTCTCTCCACCTTCCCCGTTGCAGCAATCTTGCTATCAAAGCAGTATCGCATTGAAGTAAATGTTGGACGAATTACGAGGTTCAATGAGCTCATAAATGTTTTGTCGGTAGTCGAAAAGCACGACAATATTCTCGTAAAGAATTATAATTCAAGACCCATTGGAACCAAGAGCGTTCGTGAGGTAAATTATAATGCACCCAAGAGAGGGCACAAGGAGCGGTACCCTAGCAATAGGGGATATGTGTACCCTAATAATATGGGACATGAAAGACGAACATGTCCATATAACCGCCCCAATAAAGAAGGAAACCGCAACTTTAGAGCGGGCACACGTGATGGCAACTCCACACATGGAAGAGGGAGATATGGCAACACCGGCCGTGGAAATAGCACCATGAGCCGTGGAGGTTGCACCATGCGCCGTGGTAGTAGCAGCAACCCTCCTAGAGAATATCCACAACGTGCACAAAATACACAACATGCACAACCTGCACCTCAAATGAAGGGAGGGAACCACAATGACATGTGTCATCGATGTGGATCAATCGAGCATTGGTTTAAACAATGTCATGCAAGTACCTACGATTATACACTCAAGTACCTATCTAAATACTTTACGTATTTGTTACATGATATAGACATACATAGTATTATACATTTATACTACAACAATTGTGTAAATGTCTGGATGAGGAGGCTACACAACAATATGGCTTGCCATGAAGGGCTGCGTGGGTTGCATTTCTCTTCACCATTCACTCTGCAGTAGGGATGGCCTTGTGCGGTTGGCTGTTTTTTCTTTATTTACTTCATTTCGTACTTGTTTGCTACTTTGCATCAACGTCTTTATTAATTGATTATCTTTTCTTTTCCTTTCACGCAATGCAGTTCGTTCGTGACAAGGGTTAATCCGGTCAAAGCAATAAACCGTCTTAAGGTACGTATGTTGATGAAGGGTATTACCTCTGGCCATAAATTGCATAAACAGAATTTGGCAATCTTTTGATAATGTTAGAAGAATTAGGGAACTGAGTTTGATACATATATCTAGGTTGGTTTGTACACATTCTGTCTCCTGTTGGGTATCAAAGAAGGCTTCATTTAAAACTTTAGAGTTTGGAACTCTTTGGTAGCTAATACACGAACAAGGCAGTGTAGCCCTATCCTGACTGTATAAACTTTCTAATCTCATAACTCACACCATCTCTTATTTGAACCATACCACAATACATTTCATCATCACAATTATCTATCATACAACAATGAATAATGCAGTATTAGTGTTGTAACTTTTCACTTAATATTTAGAATAGCCAAGAAAGGTGAGCTCTAGAAAATCAGAAGAAGGCAGTGCCAGCAAGAAGTTCATCAGTCTTTCTGTAAGTTGTATTTCTAAATGCTTGCAAGTTATTATCTACCTTTATTTTTCTCTTATTCTGTGAGCTTGGCTTGTTTCTCTTATTGACGGAGCGACATAGAGATGGAAATGAGGAACATAAAAGTAAGGAACAATATTTTTTTGAGGACTTTGACGTGTTTATAGCTGATACTGATGCTTCATGCGATGATGATGACACATCTGACGGAGAACAAGAGAGCCACATTCTAGTTCATGAGCATTGTTACAGAGACAATAAACAATAAACTAGAGGTTGTTGTAGTATAAATGTATAAATACTATGTATGTCTATATCATGTAACAAAATATGTAAAGTATTTTGATAAGTACTTGAGTGTATAATCATAGGTACTTGAGTGTATGAAGACTTATGTAACATGCTTTGCCAAAGGGCAACAAGCATGGCAGAAAATCATCATCAAGATGGTTATCATTTTGATTTTCTCTTTGAGCTTTCACACTTCAAATGTATTCCTATAAATACCCCTTTGTATGAGATGAATAAACAAACTAGAAATCTCAATTCTCTCTGAAATATTACTCTCTCTTTCTGTGTGTCAATTTCTCTTGTTCTTAAACACGCTATCAGCACGAAGTTGCTGTAGAATTAGAATCGAAAATTGACGAAAGAAGAGTTCATCATCGATCCAAGTCATTTTTCCAAACCTACAAAAAATCCCCAAACCCTAGCTCATATCAAAGCCCTTGATTCCAGAAGCCCGGAACCGGTCTCAGAATCGCCGAAAACTGCCTGAACCGACCGCCAGAAGCAGAAAAACCGAACCAGACCGCTGCCGAGGAGCTGCCGAGAAGCTGCACAGCAGCTACCGAGACCCCTGCGCAGCAGCTGCCGAGCCATCTGCCGAGCAGCTGCCGACACATTTGTCGATAGATTTGCGGGGCGACTTTCCGACAACTTCTCCGGTGACTTTTCCGGCTACTTTTCCGGACGATTTTTCTCGACTTTTTCCAAAAATCCTTCCGATCACCTCCGATAATTTTTCCGGTCAAAATTTCCGGCAACACTATTTCAAGGTATTCTTTACTAAAAGTTCCCGTTTTTGAGTTTTTATTTATTTTCCCTCCTTTTTCCTTTTTCTCGGGAACTTACAATCAAAAGCGGAATTATAAATATTCACGCCAAACGAACTAAGAGCGTTCGTAATCAATGAACTAAGAGTGTTCACAATGATTCTTGGAAATTGATTTCTTGGTAGCATAGCTCGGAAATCTTATTATTTTTCGTGGAAGTTTAAACTCCGAAACTAATATTTTCTTCTTATCTTCAAGGATGTCGAACAAACCTAGACTCGATTTTCAAATCCTTGACTCAACAGGTTCGGATTACCATAGCTGGAAAACCGATGTTGAGAACCATCTCACATCAAAGGGGATATTGCCCATCATCCATGCACCAGACCCGGCCCTTGTGTTGCCTCGAACACCCAAGAGGCATGCACAAACAATCATCTTCGTCTCAAATCCATATTGAGGTTCTGTCAAAAACCCCTCACAGAAGAAGAGCTAATTGAGAAAACTCTCTCCACATTCCCCGTTGCAGCAATCTTGCTATCAAAGCAGTATCGCATTGAAGTAAATGCTGGACGAATTACGAGGTTCAATGAGCTCATAAATGTTTTGTCGGTAGTCGAAAAGCACGACAATATTCTCGTAAAGAATTATAATTCAAGACCCATTGGAACCAAGAGCGTTCGTGAGGTAAATTATAATGCACCCAAGAGAGGGCACAAGGAGCGGTACCCCAGCAATAGGGGACATGTGTACCCTAATAATATGGGACATGAAGGACGAACATGTCCATATAACCGCCCCAATAAAGAAGGAAACCGCAACTTTAGAGCGGGCACATGTGATGGCAACTCCACACGTGGAAGAGGGAGATATGACAACACCGGCCGTGGAAATAGCACCATGAGCCGTGGAGGTCGCACCATGCGCCGTGGTAGTAGCAGCAACCCTCCTAGGGAATATCCACAACCTGCACAACGTGCACAACCTGCACCTCAAATGAAGGGAGGGAACCACAATGACATGTGTCATAGATGTGGATCAATCTAGCATTTGTTTAAACAATGCCATGCAAGTACTCATTTAGCTGCACGCTACAAGGAGTACAGGGAGCAAGAGAGCAAGAGGCTAAACACGAAGTTGAAAATAGTGAAGATGTCAATCTCACCGTTGAGGACTTCAAAGCTGTAGATGAAGAGCACGAAGATGCCACAGACTTTGATTAAAATAATCCTCTTTCTATTTTCCAAGAATGGTAAATGTGCCTTAGTCAATAAATAACAATGGTATTAAACTCCTTCTTATGTGGCGTACCCAATGAAGTATGATATCTAGGAAAGCAATTGAGATCAGGGTATTTAAGCGAGCCTCGCTCCACCAACATCTCTCTACTTTCTTGGTCATATTTCATTGAAATTACCAAACAGATTGAGTGATAAAAATTTGTCTAAAGTTTGATATTTGGAATAGACTTATGAATAACTTTGATGTAATCATTGGCTATTTTCCCTATTAATAAAGTACTGCATTCAATGTCATGGACATGTGTTAATATTCCGAACTTTAACTTTTTCAGTATGTTTTCCGGAGAATTGGAATTCCTTCTTGATAGTGGCACCACACATACTATATTGCGACATAGTCAATTATTTTTATGGATGACACCTAATCGATCCTCAGTAACTACGATGGCAGGACCATCACAATTGATTCATGGTCGAGGACCAGCTCAATTTTTGTTACCAAATGGCACAAATGTTAATGTCGCCGAAGCTCTATATGCTCCAAGGGCCGGAAGGACCCTATTATGCTTTAAAGACATAAGAGCCAATGATTTTCATGTGGAAACACATTGTGAGAATGGACAAGAGTTCCTTTACATCACCTCTAAAAACTACGGAAATACACGAGTTTTAGAAAAACTTATGTGTCGTTCTAGTGGATTGTATGCAACCACTATTAGAGTCATTGAATCCAACCATGTCATGAATGACAATTTATGGGATCCTGACACATACAAACTTTGGCACGACCGTTTGGGACATCCAGGTCGTGACATGATGCTCCGTATATTAAAAACTTCACACGGACATCCATTCTTCAAAACGAAAAGAAGTACGAACCAAATTGGTCCAAAGAGTTACTTCTAAAGCATATCATTCTTTTTACAAAGCTTGCTCTTTAGAAAAGGTAGGATCAAGACCATCCTATGCAAATGACACTAAAGAAAATATACCATTCTTACAAAGAATACAAGGTGATATTTGTGGACCTATCCAACCAACTTGCGGACCATTTAGATATTTTATGGTGTTGGTTTATGCATCGACACGTTGGTCACATGTCATGCTCTTATCCACAAGAAATGCTGCATTTGCTAAACTCCTAACACAAATTATTAAGTTAAGGGCTCACCACCCTGATCATCCTATTAAGTCAATTTGTCTTGACAATGCTGGAGAATTTACATCAAGAACCTTTGATGATTATTGCATGTCCATTGGGATTGAGGTCGAACACCCTGTCCCTCATGTACACATCCAAAATGGACTCGCAGAAGCTGCCATTAAAAGACTTCAAATGGTTGCCAGGGCATTGGTATGCGCACCAATCTCCCTATTTCTGCTTGGGGCTATGCAATATTACATGCAGCTGTGCTTATTCGTCTGAGACCCACTGTCACCCAACCCTTTTCTGCGTCCCGGATGGTAACTGGGTATGAGCCTGATGTCTCACACTTACACATATTTGGGTGTGTAGTCTATGTGTCAATTGCGCCGCCACAGCGCACCAAAATGGGTCCTCAAAGACGCTTAGGCCTTTATGTTGGATATAATACTCCAAGCATTATCCGCTACATAGAGCCCTTGACAGGTGATCTATTTACAGCTAGATTTGCGGATTGTCACTTTGATGAGACAGTCTTCCCGTTATTAAGGGGAGACAAGAACACTAATGTTTAACAGAAAAGACAGGAATTGTCGTGGTCTGTCCCCACTTTGTCTCATCTGGATCCCCGAACCACACAATCTGAAATAGAAGTGCGGAGGATTCTCGATCTTCAGAACGAAGCAGAATCAATGCATGATGCGTTTTCTGATATCGCTAAAGTGACAAGATCACACATACCTGCTGCAAACGTACTTGCAAGGATTGATGTCCCTGAAACTAAAGGACATGACATCCACTCTATAGGTGATGCAGTGGCTAGACCCATGGCTCTTGCCAGGAAGCGCGAGAGGCCCATAGGTTCGATGGATTCTCGTCCAAGAAAGAAAACCAGCTTGACACAAAATAATCCATTAATCATCGATAGAAATAATCAATGGGTGATACAAGGATTGATGTCCCTAAAACTAAAGGACATGACATCCCCTCTATGGGTGATACAGTGGCTAGACCTATGGCTCCTGCCAGAAAGAGCGGGAGGCCTATAGGTTCGATGGATTCTCGCCCAAGAAGGAAAGCGAGTTTGACACAAAAAATCCATTAATCATCGATACAAATAATCCATCTCATGAAAAAATTCCGGATTATGGATGTCCAAGAGACATCATTGGAGGACGCTCCAATGGTAGAACCAATTTCAGAGAATAGAGAGATCTCCATGAATTATACTGGTATACATGTAATTATGGACAGAAATTCTATAGCTATTGATGATGCATTTGCATATCATATTGCAAAAGGAATTATAGAATGCGATGATATCGAACCTCGCTCCGTTGAAGAATGTCAACGAAGAGCAGATTGGTCCAAATGGAAAAATGCGATCCAGACTGAATTGGATTCACTAACAAAGAGGCAGATATTTGGGTCTATAACGCTGACACCACCAAATATAAAATCTGTTGGCCATAAATGGGTCTTTGTTAGAAAGCGTAATGAGAAAAATGAGATTGTTAGATACAAAGCCCGGCTTGTGGCGCAAGGTTTCTCACAACGCCCTGGAATCGACTACGAGGAGACATATTCTCCCGTAATGGACGTTATAACGTTCCGCTACCTTGTCAATTTGGTAGTTTCCGAAAAACTTGACATGTAGCTCATGGATGTGATTACAGCATATCTCTATGGGGATCTAGATTCAGAGATATATATGAAGGTTCCAGATGGACTTCAATTACCCAAATCAAGTGGCTCTAAACCACGGAGCGCGTTTTCAATAAAATTAAGACGCTCACTATATAGATTGAACAATCCGGACGGATGTCGTATAACCGTCTAAGTGACTACTTGATTGGAAAGGGATATGTTAACAATGAAATATACCCTTGCGTGTTCATTAAGAGGACAAGATCCGGATTTGCAATTGTAGCAGTTTATGTCGATGACATGAACCTAATTGGAACTCTAGATGAGTTAAAAGAAACTGCTACATATTTGAAATCTGAATTTTAGATGAAAGATCTCGGGAAAACACGGTTTTGTCTCTGAATAGAACTCGAGCACCGTAATGATGGGATTATGATCCATCCGTCAGCATATACTCAAAAGTTATTAAGGCGCTTTAATGAAGATAAAGCAAAGCCTGTGGTACTCCCATGATCAACCGTAGTCTTGAGCCCATGAAAGATCCGTTTCGTCCAAGGGATGAGGACGAGGATTTATTAGAAGCTGAAATACTATACCTAAGTGCGATAGGCGCATTATTGTATTTAGCTCAATGCACAAGACCGAATATCTCATTTGCAGTAAACTTGTTAGCTCGACATAGTTCTGCGCCAACACGCCGGCATTGGATTGGTATAAAGACAATCCTTTGATACCTAAAAGGTACGATCGATATGGGTTTGTTCTATCCCTACAGAGAGAAAAGAAATGTGAACGCCGGCAACACTATCCATAGTGACCGACGTTCTCCTCCTCCCCTCCATCAAAATGATAATGATGTTCTGACGGGCTTTGCTGATGCATGGTACCTCTCTGACCCTCACAAAGATCGCTCCCAAACAGGTTATGTCTTTACCATGGGAAGCACCGTGATATCTTGGAGATCTACAAAACATACTCTTGTTGCTACTTCCTCAAATCATGCAGAGATTATTGCACTACATGAAGCCATGCGTGAGTGCATATGGCTAAGGTCTATAAATAGACACATCCGAGGAACTTGTGGTTTGAAATTTACCACAAATGAACGTACATGCATTTACGAGGATAATGCAGCTTGTATTGAGCAAATGAAATTAGGTTTTATCAAAAGCGACAATACCAAGCATATATCGCCGAAATTCTTCTACAATCAGCAATAACAAACACTTCTAAATATTAAAGTAAATCAAATCCGATCAAAAGATAATGTAGCTGACTTATTTACTAAGTCACTACCAAAATCCCCTTTCGAGAAACATGTAAGGAGCATCGGATTGAGGAGGATATCCGAACTCCCACGATCTTCAAAAGGAATCTAAATCAGGGGGAGTATCCAGAAACATACTTCACACTCAACGCGCGTTGTGCTCTTTTTCCCTTTCGACTAAGGTTGTTTTTTCCACAGGATTTTATTACTTAGCAAGGTTTTTAACGAGGTAACTTCGATGCGCACCACCAACACAATACGATAGAACATGAAATATCCAAGGGGGAGTGTTGTAGTATAAATGTATAAATACTACGTATGTCTATATCATGGAACAAAATACGTAAAGTATTTTGATAGGTATTTGAGTGTATAATCATAGGTACTTGAGTGTATGAAAACTTATGTAAAGGGCAACAAGCATGGCAGAAAATCATCATCAAGATGGTTATCATTTTGATTTTCTCTTTGAGCTTTCACACTTCAAATGTTCCTATAAATACCTCTTTGTATGAGATGAATAAACACACTAGAAATCTCAATTCTCTCTGAAATATTACTCTTTCTTTCTGTGTGTTAATTTCTCTTGTTCTTAAACAGAGGTGTGTTTGCTGCAGAAAATTTGGTCATTGACCTTGGCTACCTGAAGGAAAAGATTGAGGGCATGTGTTACAATTATATAGTGGTTTCTCTACTGAGTGGGTCAATGTCCGTCATCGTGGGGCCTGGGCAAGAAGGCCGCTGAGGCTGAGAACTGAGAAGGAAGAAAATAAATAGAATGCTTGTTCCTTGTGTGTTCAATATTTCCCAAGGATTGCTTATGTCTTGCCAGATTTTGCAAATTAGCTTTGTCCTATTTTCTGAGGCATCTTCTGGATCGATGATGTTAGAATTTGTAATTTCAGTTCAGTATGCGGAGATTAAAGAAGCGGGGAAAATAATGATATTTAACTGTGTATCGTCAACTACATAATATATTGGGAGTCCATGACTCTAATTAAATGTCGAGAAAGGGCTGGACGATAAGATAACCTTCTCTACATTTAAAGTTCTTAAAATCTCTCATATCAGTTTTAATTATCTGAGGGTGTGGCAACAACTAATTGGGACTTGATGATCTACAAGATGCAACAGAGTAATGGTGAATCCTTTAGATACGGTTACTAGCCATCGAAGAGAACGCACAGCTTTCTTCTAGTTCTTGGCAGATTGAGGTTGTAAACCCTACCTTTTGTGAGGCTGTAAAACTAGAGAACGGAAACGACCTCATGCTTTGGAAGAAGAAGGAAGGGGACTTGATCTCGCAACCCACCTGTAAAATTTTTAGTTTTTCCGATTTAATCCAAGGGACACAATCAGACCATAAACTGCCTCCTCTCTGTGGGAGTGACGAGTCATTGTGGGGAGTGGTGAGTGACTCAAATTGTAGTGTCGTGATAATTGTTTTTCTTCATTTTAACAGCGTAGTTACTTAGTCATTAATGTGAAAATACAAATTCAACATAGTGACTTCCTAATTGATCTTGGTGTACGATTTTTTTTTTTCCTTCTGAAAGGTAAATATGTGTATTAGGTCAACACCACCTATATATAAATGTTTTTATTTTTATCTTATTTTTTCACTAGGATTTTAAACTATGTGCCATAAAACAGCTTGCCATGCCAAACTTGCCCACTGATTTTTTATCTTTTAATACTAGTCATAAAAACATATATTCTCGTGAAAAGTAGTCGTACTCAAATAAGAGTAAAAATTGAAAAAGAACGTTGACCTCAAAAGCGCTTTTGGGCGATAGGTAGATTTGGGGTTGGTGTAGAATTCCTTTTACCTCAAGGACTTGAGAGCCGTTTACATATAAAATGGAGGTATAGAGGTATAGGCGTCTCCAGCGGTGCAGCCAGAGCAACACAAAGGAAAATATAGTTTTCAGTAATAACTTTGTTCAACAATCCTTGGCTAGAAATGGCTTTTCACTCAAAACGTTCTTTCCAAAGAGGAGATCAAGTGGAAGTGTCTAGCAATATGGAAGGGTTTCTTGGCTCATTTTGGCAAGCAACCATAGTCGCAAATATGGGTACCAACTACGTGGTTGAGTACAAAGATCTCGTGGAGGAACATGATGAATGTACACTTCTGAGAGAGACTGTCATGGCGAACCAGGTCCGGCCTCTGCCACCTAGAATTGCGGCTTCTCGGTTTTCCGATAATAACAAGGTTGATGCGTTTGACAGGGACGGTTGGTGGGTCGGAAAGATTTCTGGGAGGGAAGGGTCTGATAAGTACTATGTTTTCTTTGAAACCACCGGGGAAGAGATTGCTTACCCGATTTCGCAGTTGAGGTTTCATCTGGACTGGCGCAATGGGAAGTGGATTTCTCACAAGAATCCTTCCAAAAAGAGGCGTAAGATGGATGATGAATAATGAATTTTTACGATGTCCCATACAACAACCCTTATTATATACCAAGGATATGACGCTTAATTCAATTTTATTGATGGCTTTGTTATTTGTTTTTTTTTTTTTTAATTCGAAATAGCTTTATGAATAAACTGATTTAGGTAATAGCAGCTCGAAAAGAAACTGACCCCTACAACTTCAATTACAAGAAAATTCACTAACCAAATTTGATTCCCTAATCAAATTTACATACCAAGATTAACCGGCAAAGTGCTGGCCTAGAAAGGTTTCCTCACTGAAATCAACATTAACGAATCCAATGTAAAAGAAAAACTCTGACATGGAAGAATCTTCGTTCATTAACGCTAAAACAGAAGGCAATAAGAACAGAAGTGCTTCATTCATAACAAATAGTTCATATAATTACCCCTAAATTTTTGCCTCTTCCAAATGGTGCTGAACCTTTTACTGTTACCTGGGTATATAGGAGTTCCAAGAGAACTCGAGCTGCTAATCATAACATGAAACATCGCGGAGAGTATGGATTACAAAAGAAAAAGAAAAAGAAAAAACAAAGAGGAAAGGTAGCCAGCAAAGGCTAATTCCTAGAAGTAGGAATGAAAAGCGTTAGGATGCAAACTAAAATTAACCACCAGATAACAAGGATACCTAAATTCTCAACTGTGTACAACCAAGAATAGTTCCACGGCACCGTGTCATTGGAGCTGCCTGGCGCCAAGTAGGTCTTTCACCCCCAATTGTCAGAACATCAACATCAGACATTGGCTTGATCTCCAAGTTCCACTGATCAGGGATAATCACCCCACCAATCACATAAATTTCATCCCCAAGTCCAGTCATTGCAAACCCAATTCTGCGACCAATCTCAGATGCTGAAACCAAAACCTTCCTCACTTCCTTGTCTTGCTTGCAGATGAGTCCGTTGCTCATCACATAAAGTGCACCTTTAACAACCGTCATTGGACCCTGTTGCCAACCATAATCCTCTACAGTCCACCCATTCACCACATTGTCTAAGACTTGCACCGTTGATAAACCCTTGTGCAAGACGTGCACCTTTCCTCTGATCACTATTCCTGAGCATGCCGAATTATGAGTACGATGGAGATCAGGTATTGGAATCCACACATCCTTGTCAGGGTCATACATTTCTGCTTGAGAAATTGACTTTCGACAGCTGGTAAAACCGCCAGCAACAACAATTTTTCCATCTAAAACACAGCACGCAAACATTGCACGAGGCACAAGCATAGATGCACGTGAGTTCCATTGCCTAATTACAGGGTCATATGACCACACCTCATTGGTTGCAAAACTCCCATCTTGGTCACCGGTCTGTGGGTCAACAGCACCACTACCACCACCAAGCACAAACAGCTTTCCAGCAGTGGAGACAGCACCGAAATTAGAAAGGATTTTAATTCTAGAAGGGAGAACAGGGAGTGTAATCCAAAGGTCTCGAAGAGGATCATACAGCTGCCATAAATTCTCTGGATCAAAAGCAGACACACATAATAAATCTTCACATGAGCCGAGCTCCTGTCGAGCTCTAAACAGTTCAGGGCTATGAATCGCAGATTTCCAGGAACGGGAAACAAGCTCCAACTTAGGATGGAGATGGAAGGGAACCCAAGCAAGGCACCTAAGGGCAACAGCGTCAGGGAGACCTTCAATCAGTTCAGACATAATAATCACAGTGCATCTGTTTCAGATGATACGTCACAGTTATTGTTGCTACTTGGGTACAGCACTGGCACGAGCAATCTGAAGCATCAAAATACAAGGTTACACTTAGAAGAGAATACATTGATTCCTTTGACTCTAAATTGAAGTTTCGAAGCGTATGAAAAGTAATCAGCAAATAAAGTGACATGTTTCAACATATCTGTTTCCCATCTTATGACTCGGCCAAAGGAATCCCAAGATGTCCAAAGGAAATCCATCAACTAGGATGCACTAACTGTTTACTCAAATCACTTCAATTTAATAGTTTAAGCTTTGATCCCAAATTCCAGTCAGCATTGGACCTATTTTTACAGGAGAGGTTCCTGAATATTGATCCTTTTTTTTTTTCCAACCAAATAATCCTGAGGATTGAACCCCAGAGAATCCTACCTTTTGTTTTCAGCAGTTTAAGTTTTCACCCAATGTTTGAGCTAATCATCATTTTCAGTTTAAAAATTATACAGAACACCAATGCTTAAAAAGGACAATATGTATTCTTATTTTAAAGTCCTGAAATCATAAATCTCACTTGAACAAACTCCACTGAATAATTGTTAACAAAATTCAAGCATGATAATCACTCATCAAGAATTCTTGACATAGTTCTACAGAACACCAACGCTCAAAAAGGACAAATTGTATTCTTATTTTTATGTCCTAAAATCATACAGTTCACTTAAACAAACTCCACAGAAGAATTCTTAACAAAATTTCAAACAAGATAAATCACATCATCAAGTGTATTGGATTGCCCTTGTGTGCAAGTTCAGATAGCAAAGACAATCACCATCCTAGCAAAATCTAAAAATGAAATGACCCTTATTTTCAATAAGCAATATGATATCTGAGGCACAAACTAAAGTTGCAAGATTGGCTAAATTTGTCCTTAATAACAAAAACTTTCAGAAACGAAAAGTCATTCAGAAATACAAGATATTTACAAAAGGCATCCACCATTGCTCTTGAAGATGGTAAGCCATACCAAAGACTTTTATCTTTCAGAGCTAATACATACACCTTAACTTCCAACACAAAGACCATAAACTATTAAGATCTCCATTGTTTTCAGATACATAACAACATTTGGTCTTTTATTGACAATAATTACCCACTCAAAAGAAACAAATATTCAGTAAGGGCAAAGCAACTAAAATGAGGTGAGAAGCATCAAACCCAACCCAACTGTCCTAGACAAACAAAAAGATTCAAAACAGTTCTAGTGAATTCAGTGAGAGGAAAGGAGAAAATGCCAATGTCAGAGCCACTGAGATTTGTTCTCATACTGATACACTAAAGCATACATAGCCACATGAGTGTCTTACTATTTTACTTACCGGCTTATGTTAGACGTAAACAACCCAATTCTCTTCCCTAGGAAGAAATACCTACAAACAAACAAAAAACTAAATCTTTGAACTTTTAAACTTTGAAATATAATAGCGTTATATAAATGATGTGGTAAACAATGAAACAACACTCTACCATGCCTTTTAGGTTCAATTGAAGCTTTTCTGTTGTCAGTAAACCTGAACAAGACATCTCCAAGTACAAGATTACACGTACTCAACCACACCAGACAAACTCATGTAGCATCTCAACTCTCAGGCGGACACCACTCTCAGGTTAGCATAACCATTTGTTTTCAGGCGAAAATACAAATTGCATCACTAGTTCAGCAGGCAACTGGCTAACTAATAAACTAATGCATACCGGTGATCTACCATGATTCCATAATTCATACCTTAAAGCTAAAATTCAAGACCCAAAAAGAAAACAGGTAATTCATCAAACAACATCGTACTCCACCATTTATGCACTTGGTTCATTTACCTACATTACTACTTAGGTAAGAAAGCATATGAATATTTAGTCTCAACCCAAAAGCATAACCAATAAAAGCCATTCATCTATACCAGCACAGAAATTTGACACTCTAGGTCCCAGCAAACAGCTCAACAACCATCCAGTCATGTAAACCAAGAACAATTCTCCACTTTCAACATAAACCCATTTCACAAAATCATAAACCCATTTCGAATTGAACAAAAGGCCAACTGGGTATCTGATAAACTCGATGATACACACCAATTTCAGACAAATAACGCAAACTACGGCCATAACACAAGTGTGAACAACTGTAATTGCTCACAGAAAGAGAGAGTGGATGTACCTGAAAAGACAGCAACGGGTGAAGAACACAAAGATTTGGGCTTTGTGCTCAAATTTCTAGAGAGAGAGAGAGAGATTGAGGAGAGAGATAAAGGGTAAGCCCAAGGCGATGACTTTTCAGAGGAACTGAGGAAAACGCCGAGTAACAAAATATCAATGCTTTGTGTTGTGTTGTGTTGTGTTGTTTGCGTGTAAGGTGAAATGTAGTTTGTGAGCGTTATAAGAGAAGAAGGGATATGGGAATTCAATTTCTGAGTTTTGATTCACTCAACCCTAAAATTAACCCAACAAGCAACATTTGGGGATATTCCTAATTCCCTACTAGTATCTTGTTCCTTCTCATCTCCCTCAGTCCATGGCATTTTCGTTATTTTCCCCTTTCTTCTTAGGTGAAACGTGCATATCACGTGGTTGAAAAATCTCACCCCTAAAGGAGGACCAAAATCTTGCTTTCTTCATCATCTTGGCATTGTATTTACATGTTAAAATAATGAAATTTCTTTACGGTATATCAGTTCAATATAGAAAACACATATCAGTTCGATATAGAAATAGGTTGATTACGTGAATTACTTCTTAATTAGATCTCAAATTAATTTCGATTATGAAGAGATATGTTAATGTATTGTAGATTTTTCTATAAAATTTTTGGTGTTTTTTTTTTCCTTAGATCTGCAAAAATAATAATTTGTATGTTTTCCTCTTTGAATAAAATTGTATCCGTGTGGAAAGTTGGTGTTTGACTGCAAAGTAGAGCCTTGCAATTGCAAAGGGGCAACATAAATGGTTGTGTGCTGCGTGTAAAAGAAGCAATGCAAGAAAGTTTGATAGACTAGTTTAAATATAATGAATTGCTTGAGCCTTACAGAACACGATCAGAGCCTATGATTAATTTAATGGTCAAAAGTCATGATTTCGTGGTAGTCTGGTTGATAATATTGTTTGTTATTCTTCTCTGCTTGTCGATAGCAAATGAGAGATGGTCAATTTTTATTTCAATTCCATGAGTACCAATTAGGAAAGTGAACCCACCGCCAAAAGCTTCTCCATTTGATTCCCTATTATACTAGGAATAACTTTTTGTATAATTGGTGAAGTCGGCTTCTCGTCCATCCTATATTAGGATTGGGAACCCTTTTCCTTGAGCAATCGGGTATTTGGGTTGATCATAATATCTACCTACAAGAAGAGGCTCTCTCCTATTCGTACATATTGAGCAAGTATAACTTTATAATTAAAACGAATATCTAAAAAATAACATATACATTAATGAATGTTTGCTCCAAATGTACCTTTCAAATAGGGGATGAAGTGGAAGTGTGCTGCAATTCGGAAGGATTTCTTGGCTCATATTGGAAAGCAATCATAGTCGCAAATATGGGTACGAACTACTTGGTTGAGTACAAGGATTTTGTGGACGAAGATAATGAATCTACACCTTTACAAGAGATTGTCATAGCGAAAGATGTCCGGCCTATACCACCTGTCATTGTGCCATCTAAATATTCTAGTCTTAAAGGGTATAGGGTCGATGCATTGATCAATGACGGTTGGTGGGTTGGAACTATTTCTAGGAGGAAAGACCCCGACCACTACTTCGTTTTCTTTGAAACCACTGGAATAGAGACTCTTTACCCGCTCTCAAAGTTGAGGTTTCATATGGAGTGGCTCAATGGGGTCTGGGTTCCTCCCAACAAAAGGTGCACCCCAATTTCTTTCGCACCAACTTCTACGAAGAAACCGAAGAAAACGGGTGCACCAACTTCTTCGAAGGATGAGTTCACACCAGTTTCTTTTGAGGAGAGAAGCGAACACATGGAATTATAGGATTTCCTATTATGTGGTTGGATTTGATTGATTTGATATCTTTCTTTGACTTGTAATTGTAATTCATTAATTTCACGGTCGGTGTAATTCGTATTTGGGTTTTCCAATGTTACTTGTTGTATATTGAAATAATAAAAGTGTCTATCGAGAACGTTCTAGGGCACCGCTCTTTTAGATACAGTTTTGGTGTTGGTTTTTTAATAACCTCGCTTCTTATTGTGTTCTTCTCTCTCACGGATCTCTTTTTTTTTAGGTATTCCTAACTTTGGCTGTTGGCAGATATAGGTAGCTAGAGAATATATGAAACGGTTACTTACTTGAAATAGAAAAAAATCATGAATATGAGACAATTGGAATTTGAGAGAAAATGAATCAATATTGATTCCGAAGGGTTTGATTCCTGAACTCATCTCGCCCCTTCGTAATCAAATTCCTGAACTTTAGACCTACACCCATTCAATTTTCTTCATGTGTTAGTAAACACATGAATACTTTTATCAAAAATCATTCTCGTAAACATGTCTATAGTGTTTCTATGCGTCTAGTTAGTGTCATGGTGTTGGCCGGAAGAGACTCTGTTCTAGTTCGGCTAGTGGCTTGTACTCCAATGAGCAAGTTGGTGGCACTTTTGGTTTCAAGGTCGTTACCATATCCATTATGGCATGCATGATCTATTTGTTGGAATGGATCAATATCTTGTTCAATTTTGATGATATATTGTAACCGATTGACCAAAAGCCTCCTAGACCCAAGATAATCCCTTTCGGCGCATGTAAAATGCTTCAATTGTGCATTGCAGTACAGTGTCTGACCATTTTGATAGCTTCAGGGTTTGAACCTAGGTTGGGGAGCACATCCAACTAGGCAATAACCACTAGGCCACTTGCGGTGGTTAATTAAAAGTCTTAGTTTGCAGTGCACATCCAACTAGGAATCACGTTGATACCAATTTAGGTCTTTGGGTATCACATTTATACTTTTGAGAGTTCGGGTATCAAATTGGCTTTGACAAAATAGTTTGGGGATGGTAGATGAATTTTTCTATATAAAAAAAGGTAAATTTGTCATTTCACTTTTTTTGGATCCACGTGCTTGCCACATCAGCAAACAGACGGCGCCGTCAGGAAATTTTGACGAAAGTATCACGTTGATACTAATTTAGGTCTTTGGGTATCACATTGATACTTTTGAGAATTCGGGTATCAAATTGACTTTGGCAGCATAGTTTGAGGACAATACCTGAATTTTTCTCATTATAATATGGTTGTACACTGAACCAAACCAATTTGAAACCAGTTTAGCATGCCAACTGAACCAAACGACCAATTATACATTTAAAACAAAATTTGTAATTTGATGAAATTTTTTTAATCGCTTATTCCTTATTAGTGCGTATGTTTGTGTTAGTATAATATAATACCAGTATTGGCCTACACACTGTGTGTAGGAAGATTGTTTGTTTTTTTTTTTTTTTTCAAAGAGTGTGGGGAGGTAGTTAAAAGTAGTGGGAGTTTCCACCCCCACGTTTACACTTTCCACTACATCTAATTTTATTTTTGTTTATATTTTTATTTTGTTAATTGACTTTATTATCCCTATTGATTATTTCTGATTCAAAGTATTTTAATATACAAAAGGTAAATTGGTAAAAAAATCAGTTATGTATAGTAAACTCTCTTCTCTTAATAATAATATAAATATATTATGTGTGAGAAACTTATTTTGACTGAACCATGTTCGTGGCAGGTTTCTTTATAATATTGTCAACTTGTTTAATCAACGTGTTTTTGTTTCTTAAAAAAAAAAAAATTATATGTACTTGCTGGAGTAGATCATGAATTTAGAAACGAAGGCACCAAGAGATCGATCAGTTGTCACCTTCTCATAATATTTTATTTTTCTGATAAGATCTTCTCATAATATATAGTTCGAGCAAATTACATCAAATTACATAAAGGAACACGTAGTCCACTGGAGCAACTAGTCGAAATATTTTTATAACCACAATATATATAGTTCCCAAAGACTCAAAATTTGGTGATGCTTGAAGCACAGGATACAACGAAAATGAGGAAGAGCACGAAGTGAAGGGGTGCATTGATGCTCCTGCTTCCATCGGATGTGCCGCCGTCTGTTGATGGAACTGTTTTAGACCCTCCTGCGATAATTAAACCCAATTAAAGCAAGAATTCAGCATCAAATGCATAATATTGTTGATAGACTGTTAAATTTGGACAGCACATAAAGATTCACTTGATTATTAGTGGAAATTGATAGTTTGATAACATGACATATATACAGTACGTATATATATAAATTTTCTACCTGCTGGAACATCTGAGGCTGAAGGTGTAATTGCAGCTTCAGGTGTATTTGCATCTGCGGGTGTTTGATTGTTGGAATCTGCTGGGGAACTCGCTGTAGGAGTACTTGCTGAAGAAGTTGTAGGTCCATTGGCAGCTGCTTCACCACATTCATATATATTAACTTGTAAATGTTAATTACCTCATTAGATAAAAAGGAAAACTCGACTACTTACATTTACACTGGCTAACGGGTGGAGTTTTCACATTACAAGCACCAGGAAGAGATAGGGCAAGTGTTTGGTTTATGGTGATGCCCAATGTGGAACCTCCGCCATTGAGCAATGAGCAAAGGCACTGCGGCGATGACTGCACAACGATTGAGAGCTGCGAGCAGCAAGAAGACGACGGGGTTGATGAGTTTCCGGTTACGTAGTTGAGGCATGGAGCCAGACTTGCGAGTGTACTGGTGCAACTTGATTGAGCTGTGGCTCGACCCAGTAGCATCATCACTAAGACGACGGCAAGACCCAACTCAATTCCTTTGAATGCCATATTAACCACTTTGTGAGCCTTAAAACCTTTGCTGCTTGAATCAAATGTCTGAAATAAAGAGAGATAGCTAGAGGAGCTGGAGATTAAAATTCAAGTGTAGGTTGATTGTGTGGAATGGGGAGGGATGGTATGAATTTATATCTAGAAACTTTTGTGTTAAGATAAGGGATTTGGTGTATTTGGGTGACCAACTTCTCTAGATTGGTGTTGTGGGCACAGTTTCCCAATATTAGTGAACAACTAAACATGTGTCACTAATCAAGTCATTAACGAGCGATACACCGGGAGATTAATAATTGAATAGGCTCAGTGGCACTTACTATTACATCACCAAACCAAATGATTGTATGCAAATGCCAAATGATTGTATGAAAATGTTTCTTCTTTATATTAGGGTTTTGAGTTTGGATATATATCAATCAAACTTAGGGTCTCAAAATTAAGATTCTTATGAACTGAAAATATGCAAATTAATTAAGTAGACTCGCAAAGAACTCTACTTGTTTGAATGGTACATAATTTCATAAATTAATTAGTAGATTACCACTATTTTGATGCTGGTCATGATTCATGCAATAAAATTGTTAATTTTTTTTAAATAATAAATATGAATAATAGGAATCCCAACCCTCTTGTATTCCCAATTATATTAGGAATCATTTTCCTTGAGGAATTGGAAAAAGCTAATTGAATTGTTGTATCCTTATGATATGAGGAAAACTTTAATTTCCTCTATAAGGACATCTGTTGAAACATCTCAGGAGCAAACAATCTTCGTCTTTTATTATTGTGACTCTTTCTCACACTTACTAATGGCTTTTCAATCAAAATGCACATTTCAAATCGGAGATGCAGTCGAAGTGTGTTGCAACTCGGAAGGGTTTCTTGGGTCATATTGGGAAGCAACCGTAGTCGCAAATATTGGTGCCAACTACTTGGTTGAGTACAAGCATTTTGTGGAGGAACATGATGAATCTACACCTCTGAGAGAAACTGTCAAGGTGAAAGAAGTGCGGCCTCTACCACCTAATATCGTGCCTTCTAGGCATTCTAGTCTTAAAGGGCAGAGGGTCGATGCTTTTCTCAACTACGTTTGGTGGGTTGGAACTATTTCCAGGAAGATAGACTCTGATCATTGCGTTGTTTTCTTTGAAAACACTGAGGAACAGATTGCTTGCCCACTTTCAAAGTTGAGTTTCATATGAACTGGGTCAATGAGCAGTGGGTTCCGTCCAAGAAAAAGCGTGCCCCAGTTTCTTCGAAGAGGTTCGCACCGTATTCTTTCGGGGGGGGGGGGGGGGGGGGGGGGGGGGGGGGGGGGGGGGTGGGGGGTGTGTGCGTGAACAACTTTGAGTTTGGTATTTACTTGCAATTGTAGTTCCTTCCCTGCTATCTTGAACTCTATTTTGGGCTCTTTGATGTGCCCCAATTTTCTGGTTATGGGGTTTTTGAAAAATTGTATAGCATATGATGCCCTCTTTTCAAGTTCACTTAAATTGTAAATTGCACTCTGCGTACCTAATGAAATTTCTTTCAGTATGATGTTTGAATTCACAAAGTAATTGTTTTGTTTTCCTTTCGTTTTCAGCAAGATGAATTTTTGTCAAAATCAACTATTCATATCCAAACGAAAGCCTAATCCCCCGCTTTTGCAGCGGTAGATCATGATATAATAAATGAAGGGACCAAGAGAATCATCCCCTACTGCATTCAGTAAGTAATAGTACAAAGAATTATCACCATCGTCAAGATTTCAAACAGAAAGGAACAAAAAAATAAAAGATATCAAGAGCAACCAAATTGTCAAATACAATCAGAATAAAGAGTAATTAATGAAGTATTACAAGGACCACAACAGGTCGAAAATCTTTGTAGAAGACTTAGAACTTGGTGAAACTTGAAGTGCAAGATATCACGAAAATGACGAAAAGCACAAAATGAAGGGGTGCTTTGATGCTGCTTCCGTCTGATGTGTTACTGTCTGTTGATGGCACTGTTTTAGACCCTCCTGCATTCATTCGTCCAGGCTAGAATTTAGCATAAATATCGCTAATGAATCAGTAATGATAATTATGCATATACAAGCCGTAATATATGTAGAGTTGGTCTTAATGGAAGCAAAATGAGGCAACCACTTCGGCCCTTAAGGACTACTTTTATAACTCATGCATGTGTAAGGCTTAACACAACGAGTTTCAAAACATGTAAGTACAGAAACCAAGTCTAATTAATTAGGTACATAAGCATGAATCTCAAGTCCCCATAATGTCTCGGATCGTAGTTAATACAGGAAAAATGAGCCCCTAAACCGTAAATCAACTATGAGAATATGTGACAGCTTGTATTGATTCACTACATTAAATTGGACCCCTACTGCAAACTAGAATTGCCTCATTCATGGTGCAAATTGACAGTTTGGTAGAAAATATTTCATTTTGACTATTTGAACTTTTAAACGTATACCTGTTGAAGGAACGTCCGAGGCTGAAGGCGTAATTGCAGCTTCAGGTGTATCTGCATCTGCAGGGGTTTCATTTGAGGAACCAGCTGGGGAAATTGCTGGTGGAGTACTTGATGAAGACGTTGTAGGTCCATTGGCAGCTGCTAAATTCACCAAATTCAAAATCAAACTAGCCAGTACAAATTTATTACCTCATTAGTTGATATGTGAAATTGGACTACTTACATTGACACTGGTTAATGGGTGGAGTTTTCACATTGCAAGCACCAGGAAGAGACAGAGCAAGTGTTTGGTTTATTGTGATGCCCAATGTGGAACCGGCGCTATTAAGCACTGAGCATAGGCACTGAGGCGATGACTGAACAACATTTGAGAGCTGTGAGCAGCAAGAAGACGATGGATTTGATGAGTTTCCTGTAATGTAATTTAGGCATGGAGACAGGCTTGTGAGTGTACTACTGCAACTTGATTGAGCTGTGGCTCGACCCAGTAGCATGGTCACTAGGATCAGGGCTAGACCCATCTCAATTCCTTTGAATGCCATGCTGATCACTTATAAGCCTTTCTTGCAGCCTTAATCAAAAGTCTGAATAAGAAGATTTGAGGAGATGATGATTGGAATTCAAGTTGAGGTTTGAGTGTGGATAAAGAAAAGATGGAACGGAATTTATATCGGAAACATTTTCTGTTAAGACAAAGAAATTGGTATATTTGGGTGGCCAACTTCTACTAGATAGGCCTATGCTGGCACCTAATAAAAACAACTTTCGAATGTTAGAGAAGATACTGTCACAGCCTTCGAATGTTAGAAAAGATATTGTCATTCTTTTCATTCTTCTAATCCGTTACTAGCGTGCACCAGAAAATAATCGGCCAGTAGTATATAGCCCGCCTAAAACATATGCTCCATTGACCCCAAAAAAAGAAAAGAAAAAAAAAATACGCCCATTTTCATTTGAAACATGTATCTTAGATTACACCATGGAAGTATGTAATTTTTTTTTTTCCACCAAATAGTATGACAATTTCATTGTGTAAATCAATATTTTGAGCTTGAATGCTAATCGAGATCTTAGTAATGTGGAGAGTAACACGAACCTAGTTAGGCATATAATGTCTGAATATCTAAGTTCAGATTCACTATCACCTTATTTCTTTGTAATACTTTTTAATTTATTTCTTTGTAATAGAATATGTGTCTTGTAGTGATACAATATACAGAAAACAAATTTTGTGTGACAAGCATTTTCTTGAACATAATGTCTAATTTATTAGAGTTATGAACTGAGATAGGATAAAGAATAATACAAGTACTTTGCCACAGGATTTGCATTCACAGAACCAAACCAACAGCTAGAGCTTTCGTCGTCCCATGAAAAAACAAATTCTACAAGTAACCGATTCCTCTAATCATGAAAAAAATTGGTTAAGAGTAGTTCAACACCAAAACCCACCTAAAACCACTTTTTAATACTTTAAGCCCCAACCAAGTAAACTATAAACTGCCTCCTCAGTTTCACCCAAAACCCAACGCAATTTTCAGACCAAATAGTAGTATTTCAGAGTCTTCTATCGAAGACCATTGGCATGGAACCTCTAAAGCCCTTTCTTTCAGTTCTTGCAGTACTCATTTCACCGCTAATTTTAGTTAATGGGCAGATTAGTACACCATGCACAACCTCAAAGCTTAGCACCTTAACTCCATGCTTGAATTATATAACTGGGAGTACCAACAATGGCTCATCGCCAACAGGGGACTGTTGCTATGCGCTAAAGACCAGCATGGACTGCGCTTGCCTTTTAGTAACCGCCAATGTCCCAATCCAACTGCCCATTAACAGAACCCTTGCTCTCTCTCTTCCTAAAGCATGTAAAATGGGGAGTGTGCCACTACAATGCGAAGGTAAATGAGACGCAGTTTTGAATTTTTCTTAAGAGTTTATCTTTAGGTGCCAATTCGGTTTGTCCCCGAAATTATACCTACTTTATTTATATTGCATCTGTTGTTATTTTGCAGCTTCTGCTACTCCTTTAGCTGCCCCAGGTATTCTTCAGTTCTTGTAATTCTTTTAATAAGGCTTGAACATACTCATATATAAGTATATAACCAATTAACAATTAAGTAATGTTTTGATATTAATTAAAATACTTTGAACTTGCAGGTCCTTCCTTACTAGGACCAACTATTTCCCCCACAGCTGCTGATTCTCCTTTAAGTACAAGAGGTAATTCACCAATTGATTATTTGAAACTAGCTTCACTCAAAATTGTCCACCAATGTTTCACAAGACATCGTGCACTAATTCATATTTTGGTCGCGTAGCAGCTTCTAAAGCAGTAGCAACAGGTCCTGCACCACAATCTGAAGCAAAATCTCCATCAGTTGAACCTGAAGCTCCGACAACTGCGATCAATCGACCACTGCTGACGCCATCTGCAGCCTCTAGTCTATCTTATGTTTCTCCACAACCTCTGCTACTCATAGTTTTAGGACTCATGGTTTATAAATCCTACTAGCTAATGAATGCATGCCAGCCAGCTAGGAGCTACCTTAACCTCTCTGTTCCTTTCTGCAATGTTAAATATATACCACATACAAATCTTGTCACAAGTGTTTTACCTAAGATGTTTTGATGTTGAAGGATTGAGTCGGATCCATCCATGAGATTCTGAAAACCCCGTACGGAATTCTAGAATAAACCTCTCGGCTTCTTCTTAGTCAATCTTTTGTATGAAGTAAAATTTCTTGATATGTTATATTGGTCCCGATTGCATCCAATAGAGAGCATGATCTTTGGACTTAAAATGAATTCTTATATGTAAAATTCGCAAAACATACATGGACTGAAAAGTTGGAGGCCTTTTTGCGGTCGTACACCTTGCATTCCCTTTTGTGCCGGCCCTGATTTCCATTAATAAATCTTCACGACTGGCCATTTTGGATATCAAGTCTGGCTTGACACCTTGACGATGTATCACCTCTTTGGTTTCAGCCAAACATCTGTCATTTCCCAAGAAAAGAAAATGCCTAGCTTGGATGCAAAGAAAGTGAGGCAAAGGACCATTTCTTGGTGCATTTTTAGAAGGCATTTGGACAAAGTAAACCACTTGTAAATAGTTCCACATGTATAGGTATGTGCTGCCTAAAATAAGCTGCAATACCTCCCTATAAATATACCTTCCTCCCACAAGTAACAAACAAAGACAGAAACAACAGAGGAAACAAAGCAAAAAGATAACAAGACCAATATGGCGAAGAAGCTTCTTGCAGTGTTTTTGATGTTGGTGGTGGTTGTTGCGGTACACACTTGGAAGGCCGAGGCTGCTGACAAAAAAGGGCAAAATTTCAAGGCATGTGAAGCGACCTGTTTAAAAGACTGTGAAGCCGAAGATGGCGTCGGCCGCGTCACCCACTCTGAGTGTAAGATGAAGTGTGTCGGTCAATGCGAACAAGAAAAGACTAGAGGTAATTATTAACTACCAACTATAGTATCAAGTTAAATCTGAAGTTTTAATTAACAATCCCCATCTGTACTTATGGAATTTGCATTGTGGTGCAGGCTAGCTGAATGATATCAAAACTTGGACAATGGCCAAGGAAGAGCTATGAGAAATTCATCAAGCACTTAAATAATATGCATTAAATTTCTGTTTTTGTGGTGGAGGTTTCATGTAGAAATCTCGCTGCATACTCCTACCTGTTTGATCAATTCACATCTAATAAACGATTTCTTGTCTTTTTATTTTTAATTTGGTTGAAAAGGGACGAGATACTCCTACTTTAATTAAACAAAATGAAAATTGAAAAGGGAGGAGAACTAACTGAGCCAAAAGCTCCCATAAATCATAAAATGCAACAAAGGAAACAAGCTAACGAAATCAAAACTTTGGAAACCCCAATCCGACCTCATTACAACTAATGCGAAGCAATGTATTATGAGCAGAGTTGGTTTTAGCCAACGGTTCGACAAGTATTACGTGATAACTTAGATTTTGATTATATATGTCAATCTACATTAACATCGACCTGCAAAGCACCTAATATACAGGTCAAATTGCCATCTTCGATTTCTATTTTGCTTATATATGGTGAACGGTAAGTTAAGCGCACATATGGGCAACAATCTGCCCCCCTCTGGTTCTGATGGAGGATAATCATCATTAATTGCTCCGATGCCGGCTGCTTTATTGCGCAGGCAATCTCTTCCCATGTGGCAGGACTTGGCAATGAATACCATATTCTCCGGCACAACAAAACAGAGGACAAGCCCCAACAGGCTGACCAAGCTCTTGCCCACATGCTCCACAAATTACCACATCGGATTTCCTTGAATGAGAACTAGCTTTCCTATTCCTAGCCAAAATACGACTTGCTTTTGGAAAACAGAACTATCTCTTCTATTCCTAGCCAAAATAGGACTTGCTTAAGGAAATACTTATCCTATTTAAACAAGGCAAGAGAACTAGCTTTACTATTCCTAGCCAAAAGTTTAGGAATTAGGTTTCCTATTTGAGCACCTGTCTTGGAGAGTTATGTACCCATGCAAGGATCAATTAAGCTGCCTCGCTGCAATTAGCATCCCTGCTTTAATCTTGAAATATGGTTTTCAGACCCGAGTGCAAACCAATTCAGACTCGGTTGCTTTTTCCAATTTGCATGATGGATGCTGTAGTTCCACATCAAGTTGAGCGTGACATTTCAGATGTATTTGGTCCTGTACCAGTCCAGATCCCAGTGGATTCAGCTAACTCTGCCTCCCTCCAAGATAGTACGGATCCCGTCGTCATTCACAACCGGTCACACTCTTTGATTGGTCCCTCATTCTATGTAAGCCACTCACTGAACCTCAACAAACTGAATATTTATAACACAGAAGATTCAGTGGACCTAGTAGAGTACTGTCTCCATGAAGAAACCATCAAAGAATCTCAGGAACCTTTTGTTGGTGAGCGTGTCATCGGGCATCCTCTAGAAAATGTTGAGGAGAGTACCTTGAAGAGTGTAGGCATCGAAGATTTTGAGGTTTTGAAAATTGTTGGGCAGGGTGGATTTGCAAAAGTATATCAGGTGAAGAAGAAGGGAACCTCGGAGATATACGCGATGAAGGTAATGCGAAAGGACAAGATCATGAAGAATAATCTCGCTGAATACATGAAATTTGAGAGGGATATATTAACAAAAGTTGATCATCCTATGTGGAACTGTAAAATACATGGCACCGGAAATTGTTCAGGGAAATGGCCATGATAAGGCAGCAGATTGGTGGAGTGTGGGAGTTGTATTGTTTCAGATGCTTACCGGAAAGCTTCCTTTTACTGGGAACCGTCAGAAATGTCAAGAGAAGATAATAAAGGAGAAAATCAAGTTGCCAAGTTTTTTGTCAAGTGAAGCACATTCTCTGTTGAAAGGCTTGCTAGCGAAGGACACAAGCAAGCGCCTAGGTTGTGGACCTCTGGGAGGTGATGAAGTCAAGCAGCACAAATGGTTCAAGCAAATTAATTGGAAGAAATTGGATGCTCGTGAAATCAAACCGAGCTTCCGACAAAACGTTGCCGGGCAACGCTGCATTGCCAACATTGAGAATTACTGGACTGACATGCCACTTGTGGACTCCCCGGCTGCTAGTCCGAAGGCTTCGTCTGGGAATCCCTTCTCCGGCTATAGTTATGTTAGGCCTGCAGCCTCTTAATTAGGACCCATGCATGTACTGAGTTCTGTCTGTTTTCTCTCTCACTCAAGCTTTTTGAGCTATGTTTCCCTTTCCCCTCCTTGGCATTAATCAATCTGTAAAGAAGTTTCGAGGTGAAACCACCTCACCATGCCAATTATTTGGACGTTTCTTCATGCTCTTGGGTGAAAGTTGTCATACCCTTCCTGTTTCCTAAAGTAAAATTATTATAAAAAAAAGGGCAAAAAAAAAGTAAAACCTTAGATACTCTGATGCTATTACAAATATACCCTCAAAATCTCCATCGCCATCACCGCTCTCACGGCTGCAGTTTGTGCTTTCTTTCTTTCTTTCCCCAACCCGCCTTTCATCTCTCCGTTCCCATTTCTCGTTTTCCGGACCTGATTACAGAGGTAAGCTTCTTTCAATTTATACTCTTTCAAGTTCAATTTTTTCATAACTCTCGACATGCTTCTATGAATTTAGAGGTTGCAAGTGTTTTTAGGGTTTGGGTCTGTTCCCGTGCGTGGTTTTATTTAGCATCAGCTATGAAATTTACTGTATGTATTATAAGAGCAAAAAATCGGTGAGACTATATTTGAACTTGGCAACAAAAAGAGCCCAACTAGATTCCACCATGCTCAAAGACTGAAAAGTCATCTTGTAGATGGATTAGATTGAGATTGCTGAGAATCCAGTTCCAATTTTCTTCTAGTTTGCTTTTCTTTCCTAAGATTACAATTTGTTCTTATTTGCTTTGGGTGTGTTTCTTCATTCAATATCTGCTATATTTGTAATTCTACAGTATTGCTAATTTGCTCTGAAGTTAATCTGGTTTAAGTATAGAGGAATTCCTTTGTTAATCATTGTGGATGTTTTGTTAAATATTATGACTTCCAACTAAATTTACAATGTTACTGGTAATTGGTCCTTTGTCAGTCATGGCCTTTTCCATAGAACACATTCGGTTACTGGTTACTTGCTAATTCACTTGTCAGGCATCGTTCTTATGAAAATTTATCTTTCACTGAAGTTCAGTGGTTGTTGTTGTTGTCACCATGTGGATTTGAAATAGGCAAGTCTCAATAGCACTAAGTAAGAGAAACCCAAAATTCCTGCAAAACCCTACACTGAAATGGGATACCCCCGCTTGGGGCCAAATCTCGCGGTGCTAGCTTTCATGTGTTTCATTCTCCGAACGTAACTTACAATTTGGTGAACCTGCTTGTTGAAATGAGAACAAGTATCTATGCTTGTTTCTTGTGCTATGGGATTTGAAGTGCTGTTAATCAACTGTGTAAGAGCACATTTTTTGGTGTTAATATTTGTGCATGGCTTCTGCAGATAGCTGACTTTGTTTCAAATGGGTTGGAAAGCAGCTGAGAAACTTATTAGGCATTGGAAGGTTCTTAGAGGAGACAATGTGAGGGCCATGAAGATTCTTCCTTCTCTGCCTCTTGTCTTTGTTTATATTTGTAAATTAACTGTGTTCGAATCTCATTTGCAGGTGATGATCATAAGAGGCAAAGACAAGGGTGAGACCGGTGTCATTAAGCGAGTCATTCGCTCTCAGAATCGTGTAATTGTGGAGGGCAAAAATCTGGTATCAATCTTGCTCTATTATTGGTATATTCTTGATTAAATCTTATTTTATCTTGCAGTTGTTTTGGAGCAACTTATATTCTGTTTCATTCTCACAACACTTTTTCTATGAGAGAACTTGTCAAGACTTCCATCACTTTTGTTACGCCATTGAATAAGAGGAATTTGTCATTGTGAATGCTTGATAGTCTAAGAGATATGGTCTAAAAGATTTTGGTTAACTGTGCCATATATCTTTAATGGTTGGAATATTACTAATGAAAGTTCTGTAGTTCTCTATTTGATGCTCATCTTAGTCCCATCTTGTCGGAAACATCCAATGGGTTTAGACTTCAAATCTAGGACCATTCTGATCAACGGCAGGAAGGATTTAAATTTCAGATCTAGCCTCTTTTATACTAAGGGCTGGAAGTATATCATCCAATCAAAAATTTGCATATGATTTTCTTTGAACCATATGAGAAACCCTTATCTTTTGATATTTTAGTTTGAAATAAGCTTGTTCCAAAACCAAGGCTTTTGGGTATTCCAATGAATTGGATGGTTTTGGTTAACAAGTACTCTGCCATTTCAGGTAAAGAAACATATCAAGCAAGGCCAAGGTCATGAAGGCGGGATATTCACTGTCGAAGCTCCTCTTCATGCCTCAAATGTGCAAGTTGTTGATCCAGTAACAGGGTATGGAAGTAATCACAACATTGTACATTGGCAATTGTTGTTGAGTTTTATTATTTGCTTACACTTCTAGTGTGGTGATTAAATATTTTCATCATGTACAGGAGGCCTTGTAAGGTTGGGGTTAAATATCTTGAGGATGGAACAAAAGTTAGAGTAGCAAGAGGCACAGGAGTATCGGGATCTATAATCCCTCGTCCTGAAATCTTGAAGATGAGGACTACCCCAAGACCTACCGTTGGTAAGAATCTGAAGTCCTGAGATCGTTAATGTTTTATTGCTACTTGAAAAAGAAAAAAAAAATCTTGTGCTGATATTTTTGTGATATACTTTGGTTGCAGCTGGTCCAAAGGATACTCCTATGAATCTTGTGTTGGAGAAAACATATGATGCCAAAACAGGAAAGGGAATGCCTGAACTTTGAGAGAACTAGTTTTAATGTCAATGCAGGTCAGATGGGAAATTTTGCAGAAAAAAGATGGCAGCCATATTAGTTGTCGTAGTCCGGCGAATGACCAAGAATTTCTTGTACTGAACTTCTGCTTCAATTCGTATTTCGTTGGAATATTGTACAAACTACATGGCCAGATTACCAGTTTTGCTATAGGATCTTCTTAGATTCAAGGCCATGAGTTCACGAACAACCATTATGAATCACTCTGTTCTTGCATCAAATAATAGTATGAAGCGTATTGGTTTTCTTGTTCCTTTGTGAATACTTGATCCAGTTGGTTGTTCAAATTTAGTTTCTTCAACTAGATTCTGCAAAGTACGTGTATAAGATCGCTCTTACCATCTTCATCTTGACAGAAATTCTATCCACTATAGTCAATTATATATTCTTGTCAGAAGTCCACAGAAATTGTTTGGTTGCCCGTACTGTCCGTACTGTTGCTGCTGCCATGTGAGTTCACATGGACATAGTTAAAGTCATTAGATAGACACGGCTATCCGTAGTTCCCAACCCTTTTGCATGTTGATCAAAACTGCAAACGCCCATCTTCGCTTTTGTCCTGATCAACTACAAGACATGATGTAAAGGCCAAAATGAAAGATCTTATTTTGAAGCTCTCTGTTCCTTAGCAAGAGGCAATGGAGACGATAATGGTCATCACCCAAACCCCAATAATGACACGTAAATCGGACACTCGTCACCATGCATGGCCTCAACCCTCTTCTTATCTCCACCTTGCTTATTATATATATAGCATTTCCATGATCATCTTCTTCATCAAGAACTGAAAACATGGAGTTGAAAAGTAGGCTTTGTTTGGTTGTCTTGCTCTTCTCTGTTTTGCTTGCTGTGAGTGCTAGTCAGGACTATAAGGAGAGAGACCCTGAGCTGCAGCAGTGCAAGCACCAGTGCAAACACCAGAGAGGATATGATGGGCAAGAGAAGCAGCTCTGCGAGCAGCGATGCGATGACTACATCAAGCAGAAGAGGCAGGAAGAGAAGCAGCGAAGGAGAGAAGGAGAAGGAGGTACTAGTTTTTATAGATATGACGAGGATCAGTATCAGGGTCAGGGTGAGGATCAGTATCAGGGTCAGGGCCAACAGCAACAGCAACAACAGGACCAGAATCCCTACTTGTTTGAAGATCAGGATTTCGAGACCCAAATTGAAACAGATCAAGGCCGAGTTCAGATTCTTCAGAAGTTCACTGACAAATCTGATCTTCTGCGCGGCATTGAGAATTTCCGGATTGGTTCTCTTGTCACCAAGCCTCACTCTTTTGTTGCTCCACACCATCATGATGCTGACTGTGTTCTCTTCGTTTTCCAGGGTAAGTCATTTTAAACCCCTTTGCTCATTTTCTTGTTCATCAAGGTGCTCTTTATCTGTCTTTAACTTTTTATCCTATGTGAAATTTAAGGGCGACCAACCATTACTATGGTGAGAGGGGAGAAGAGAGAGAGCCATAACCTTGAACGTGGAGACATACTCAGGGTTCCAGCTGGTACACCTGTTTATATTATCAATAGAGACGAGAATGAAAAGCTGTTTGTTGTGAAACTCCTCCACCCAGTCTCCCTTCCTGATCAGTTTGAGGTAAATAAAAATCAAACCACCTATTGGGATTTTCGGTGATAAATTCAATATGTAACACTTTCGTTTTGTACTATATACAGACATTTTATGAGGGAGGTGGTGAAAATCCAGAATCATTTTTCAAAGCTTTCAGTCCGGAGGTACTTCAAGCGGCTTTCAAGACTGAAAGAGATGAGCTGGAGAGGCTATTTGGGCAGCAGAGACAAGGCAGCATCATGAAGGCCTCCAAAGAGCAAATTGAGAAGATGAGCCACAGTACTCATGGCCGTGAAGGATTTTGGCCTTTCCATGGTGATGAACCGTCAACACCATTTTCAACATCATCATCGAAATCAGGCCCATTCAATCTCTTCAAAAATCGGCCTTCTCAGTCAAACCGACACGGACGTCTCTTTAAAGCCGATTCCAATGACTACAAACAACTCGAGGAGCTCGACCTCCAAATCTTTTTTGCTAACATTACTCGAGGGTCCATGACTGCTCCATCCTTCAACTCCAAAGCCACCAAGATTGCCTTTGTTTTGGATGGTGAGGGCTTCTTCGAGATGGCCTGTCCCCACCTTGCTTCCCAAGGAAGCTCCCAAGGAGGTTCCCAACACCAACAGCAACGTCAGCGGAGGAGCAGCAGCCCAAGCTACCAGAACGTAAGAGGGGACTTGAGACGCGGTACCGTTTTTATTGTGCCGGCTGGCCATCCGGTGACTGCCATTGCCTCGAGCAACAATAACCTGCAAGTCATCTGCTTTGAGGTGAATGCGAAAGACAATGTGAAGGTCCTTCTAGCTGGAAAGAAGAATGCGGTGAGTCTGTTTGAGAGGGAGGCAAAGGAGTTGGCATTTGGTGTTCCGGTGAGAGAGGTGGACAGCATCTTTAACAAGCAAGACGGCGAGTTTTTCCTGGAGGGACCAAACAATCAGCAGCAGGGTCGTATGTGGTCAGTGGTTTAGTAATAAGCAGAGGTTTTGTGTGGAAGGTCTTTGAAGAAGGGCCTAATAAGTGACTGCTGCAGTTTTGAGGTTGCTAATACTGATATGTATATTATAGTACTCGGTTCTATGACTATGAGAAATGAGAATGCAAAATATGTACGTCTTCCAATGTAACTGTAGGGTTTAAGCACCCTTAAATAAGTGAACGACTCTTCTGCTTTTCTACCATTGCACTTCGTCTTTTAAGATCTGTTTGATCCCTCTAGTTACCTGCTTTTCTACTTGCAATGCGGCCTTCTTGCTTCTTGGTACTTGGTAGTGAGTTGATTGTTGGAATTGTTCCGTCTGAAATGCTGTGATGGGGAAATTAAGCCATATGAGCCTTCTGTTTTATGATGATCTAGTGGAGTGCTCTTTTGGATCTCCGAATCCAGCTTACAGTTTCTTCACATGCGAGGCTTCTGAGTTTGGTTGGATCCTCTCATCTGCAAAAGGACATTTCTTTTAGTTTCGACTATGGAGAGAACAATCCTGGTCCAGGCTCCAGACCCTGATAAACTAAATGTGGAGATACAAAATGCAAATGATGAGCATAGTCGACTAAATGATGAATAGAAATTGCATGAGCAGCATATGCAGGGTTTTGGTAGAACAGGCGATTGAGGAAAGCAGACAGATCAAATTTTGCGAGAAGCAGGCACTGATTTGCATTGAATTGAGAAATATGGTAGAAATGGAACAATTTTCTTCTGTAGCGTCTTGGTCTGCTACATTCGATCGGCACATATATATCACACAGCTCAATGGGCTTACCTTGCTGCTGAGTACATTCTTGAGATAGGTTACTTGTTCCGAGATCACTGGATCGACACACATGAGAAATGTAATGTGCCTTTGAGTGCCGTTGGAGCCTAATACTAGCACTGGTTTCGACATTGTGGTTCCCACGGTCTTTCTTGTTTGAGACAACTAGAAAGGCAGAGCAGCTACTTGACATGATGCTTGGCAGAAATTGAGAAAAATGGACCAACATGACGTCATTAGAAAACTTCAAAGATACCGAGGTAAAGCTCATACCCAGGCCCAAATGATCTGCAGTTTCGAAAGTTCTACAATTGCTTGCTGACATGCCGGCCATTTGAAACTTGGGGACTTACATTCTGCATCAAACATTGTTTTGGAAACTATGCTACAGAATGAAAAGAAGGGGCAACAAGTCCCCTCGTGGACTAGTCTATGGATCAAGCCATGGAGGATAAGATGGTTAAGACGATACATAGTATCCCGGTAATATGTTATGAAGAGTTTTCTGGGGATAGGAACTTGTTATGACTTATGAGTTATGATCTAATAGTCTGAGACCGAGGCAAAGTGCTTGGTGCATTGTTAGCTAGGAAGCATTTTATAGACTAACCAGCGTTCACACGATCACCAAGTGACCATGGATTTTGTATTCATTCACTATTGGATTTAGTTTCAAGGGTTGAGATTAAAACTCTTAAAAACCGTTCTTTTAATCTCAACCTTTAATATTAAATCTAAATGTGAGTGACCACAAAATTCTTGATCACCAGTGACCATATGAACATTGTTTATTTTTTACACGCATAGCATGGGCATGAGGCTAGGAATCCTAAGGCTAGTATCTTGAATGGAATGTCTGATTGTCTGCAATGCGAAAAGGGAAAGTCCTATAAATTCTCTTTCACCCAACACTTTCGTAAAAACACGCTAAAATTTTGTGATTCTAGCATAGGAAAATGCATAAGATCCCAAAATGTTATACAAAAAACCTATATCAAATGAGGTGGCATGTGTCACATCATCATCTTAATCCTAATAATTTCCCACATGTCTTCCTATTTTATTCTTTTTTATTTAAAATAAAAATCGACAATTAAAATTTTTATTTGATAGAACACCTCCAGAGTCCTCCACAGTGAAGATGACCCGCCATAGCCATAGCCATAAAATCATGAATACAAGCAAAGACGAGGACAAAATTATAGACAAGAACCCGATAAAACTGTCAAAGAATGGCAAATCATGCAAAGGCACTTTTCTATTCCTCCGGCCTCCAATTCAAAGCCAAGAATCCTTGTTGCATCAGCATCTTCCGCACCCTTCCTCAAGTGCCTTAATCAATAGTTGAAGAATCGAAGATCAATGCTTCTAATTTCTAAAGATGAGCGATATCTTAGTTAGATTACATGATTTGTTTCAGTTATGTTTTATTTATTTTTTTTCTCTTCCAAAAAAATGTTTAATTTTTCAGGGCTGGGCATCTATAATCATCCACCTCTTTTCTATACATCTGTGAACTGTTAAATTTGCAGAGTTACAGATTGCTTTGTTTGATCATCACGTCTTCCTTTTAGATAAGGAAGTTATTTTAATTTTTTTTCTACATTTTTAGGTTAATTGAAAATGAATATTAGATAGATAATATGCTAGAAATTATTTAATTGAAGGTGATGACTGGACATATGCCACGTAGGATGCCACATCCTTTAGTATTAGTTTTTTGTATAATTTTTTTGGTGTATGTAGCACTACTCCTAACAATAACAATGAAGTTAACTAAAATAACAAAATATTTAGAAAAACCCCATAATGAAGCTATTTAAAAACATAGCATTTAAATCAGCATAATTTTTATGTTTACGTTAATTTGATCCTTTAAATATTTTGCTAATTAAACAAAATTTAAAAAAAAATCATTAATAGTGTTCACACAGTAATTAACAATCACGGACGATCATTGAATTTAATTTCAAAATACTTTAAAACCATTCTTCTCAATTCTTAATATTAAATCCAAAGTACTCAAAATAATATATATATATATATATATATATATATATTTAGGGATCTATACATTAGGCTCTAAAAGGTGAACGGTTAAGATGTGAAAATGTGATCGGAAAGTGAGTGAAAACACCAAATCTGTACCTAAACCTTAGGTAAGGACATCCTTACCTGAGAAAAATCATATATATATATATATATATATATATATATATATATATTACTGGCAACCAAACTCACCTAAATTTTTGATTCAAGCTGCAAACTAAAGGCTTTCAGGGTGAAACTGACTGCTCTCTCTGTCCTCATCATTTTGAAGACATAACACACTTGCTTTGTAAGTGCCCTACTGCATGCCTCATCTCTCCTTGCTGCACCTCCTTTTAATCTGGGGAATAGTTTGCTACATGCTGTCCAGTTCAAAGACTGGATGTTGGATCATGTCTCACATTTTTAAACAAGAAATGTTTGATCGATCATTTATTGAAGGTGCTATATACGGGCGTTGTGGAAGAATAGAAACAACATGGTGTGGAATGGAACACATGATATTTTTCTAAGCTCATCGGCCTGGCTCGAGGAATTTCAGCAGGCTAGGCATTCAGGTAAACAAACCTGCGGTGGCCAAGACTAGACAACGGTGGAAGCCGGCCCCTGATGGTCGGTGGAAATTGAACATTGATGGCAGCTATCTCCCGAACCAGGTATCTGGTGGCTTGGGGGGGGGGGGGAGTTCTCAGAGATGAGTTGGGGAGGTTCCGAGCTGCATTTGCAGTCCCTGTGAACAATGTGAGTTCTGCTAAGCACACAGAGCTGCAGGCCATCAGAGAAGGAGTTCAGTACGTTGCTAATTCGGGCTTTGCAGGTTGATAATGTAGTTCTTGAAACTGGCTGTTTAGAGGCCACCTATGATCTAATGAATGCTAATCATGAGCTGGTTGTCCTGGCCGGGAGCCCTAGTGGACGACATCAAAATTGCTTGGAATTCTTTTCGTAATGTATCAATCTGCCATGCCCCCAGATCGAACTTGTGATGGGGTGGCACATAGACTAGCTTGTATGGCTTTTGAAGCTAGGGAGAGTTCGATCCAGACCTCCAAACTGCATTGCAGATGCACTGTAGCATGATTGTAACTTTGATGGCTAATGCCTCTTAATATAGTCATTTCCTTGATTCAAAAAAAAAATTAAAATATATATGTGACACTCACAATCTTTTTTTTAACTGATCGACTTTATTAATAACGAAGGAGTAGAAAAAGGAAATTAAAAACGTCATTAATATGAGATTTATTGCTAAAATCATGCATGTAAACATGACTCACAAATTGATTGCACATGTAACCCACCCCATTCCCAGATATGGGGAAACATTCACCGACTAAAAATCTTAATTAGAGGAGTGAAAAATTAAAGAGAAAATCAGAATCGTAATTATAAAAAGCGCGTAAGCTTTCCACGTGGCAAAACAAATCGTAACTCTACGAAAACACGAACCCCTCGGGACGGGTCCATGAAGCCTTTTCTTCTCCACACTCCTCTCTCTCTCTCTCTCTCTCTCTCTCTCTCTGTATTCCGTACACTCCCAAACCTCGAAATTCCCCAATTCCCGAAACCCTAGCCACCGGAGATGCCTACGCCGGCGAAGCGGACCCGGATTTTCAGCTCGCCGAGCTCCGGGGAGGCCGACGTGATCCGCCAGCTCCCGCCGAAGGCGCCGGAGCAGTCCAATCGCCGGTTCGCGGCTTTCGGAAATGTTGTCAGTTCTCTGAAGCCATCGCCGGAGGAAGCGCGTAGAGAGCATGCTCGGCCGGCGATTCTGACGGTGTCGTCGCCGGAGATTGTGAGTATGGAGCCCGCGGCGGCAAATGTCGATCAGTTCCTCGAGGAATGCTACTTTTGCCAGAAGAGGATCCCTCACAACGCTGATGTGTTCATGTACGGGTGAGGCTTCTTCTCCAAATTACGTCTCGGATTTTTACAATTTTTTTTAAAATTATTTTAAGTAATTGTTTGCTCTGTTTCACTGTTTGGTTGGTAACAAATGAATATGGATTACAGTAATTTCTGCTTGAGTGAAATGTATATTTCTGCACAGTAATTTCAGTAAATTTAGTGAAATTTGATGTGTAAATGCAGACTTTTTGGTGCATTCTGTTCGGAAGTGTGCCGATTCCAGCAAATTTACAAGGACAAGGTAGCGGAGCAAGCACTTGTTAAATCAACTAGAGGCACGAAGAGCAATGTGAATGGCTCATGAGTAGGTAGAGAGACCAACTTGGTGGCGCATGGCTATCATATTTTTGAGATTGGCCTGCGCTTTTGGTTGTTACAGTTGTAAGTAGTTTGCATTTAAATAGCCTCATTTGGGTTATCAGTAGGTTATATATAGTAGTAACTAGCTCCATTTAGGATCAGAAATAAGTAGGTTAATTTTCTTTTGAAGTATGGAATGTATTGCCATATTTTTGTTTCGGCATTGAAATGGAGTTAGCAGAGTTGTGGTCAAGATTTCCTCAGATACAAGTTATATAAATTATAAGAATCCTAAACATGTGCAAAACTTAGCCTGCCTTCTTTCATTGAGTTTGTTTCTTATCTGCAACTTTAGGTCTTACAACTTTGGTTTGTTATTCTGTACTATGAATGTTCTGTTTGAATTGCATGATTGACATTTTGGCTTACATGTTTTCCTCATGAAGGAAGGATTACTTTGTTTTTCTCCCTACCGGAATGACCATCTAATATTCATATCTCATGAGAATGTGGAGAGATCTCACCAGCTTAAAAGGCCCCTTCCTGTAATTATAAGAAACTTTTTGCTTAGAACCTGTTTCTTTTTGCTCAATTCCTTTGTCTTAAACCCTGTAGTAGTGTTCCAGTTTGAACCTACGGACAGTATGCACAAGTGTTCCAGCTGGTCCTTTAGTCTATTCTTCCTATGAACTTCCTTGATATTGCTACCTTCTTATTCAGCATTTTAAGTTTCTATTTGTTGGAAGTCCTTATTCAACATTTATGTATGTATATACAAACAAACATATATGAGCAAGCTTTCACTTCAGCCTTGATATCTATGTTATATGTAAACTGGTAAATAGATTGCAGAACAACAAAGGAATGCCATTCTACCTAAAAACTTCTAGGCAAATGACTTCATAGAATGAACATGTTTGTGAGAAATGATTCTGAATACTTGTGAACATGCTCTACAAATGATTACTCGATTTGCTTCTAGGTTTACGGGTATTTTGTATTATCAATATCATGTGTTTTTAGTAGTCGATAGTTAAGACATGAATGTGGCCTTGATCGGAAATTTGACTTGTTACGCAATGGTGAATTTGGTTCCTCACTCTAAGAATTAGGTGAGTGAACAAATTTGGGTGGGTGCTATAATTTGCAGTGCTTTTTATTACTTGAGCAGTTAGGTGTGTAGTCAAGAGCTTGCTGGTAGTGTCACTACTGTGAACGTGCTATATCAACTTGAGGGGGACAATTCGGTGTGTATAGTTGTCACAACGTTGTGACGAGCGTCCTTTTCTTTATCTGAAACAGTTTTAAAATGCTGTCTAAAGAGTAATTTGCTCAATTAGCAGGAGCATTTGTCTCGCTTTTTCTTAGTTGATGAACTACTGTCATGTGCAGTTAGGTCCATGATGTAACATTATTAGCTTTAAATTTATAGTAGCAGTAAATTCTTTTCAATAACTGGGCGTATTGTTGAGTCTTGATTTGAATGTGAACACAAATAGGCTGTAGGTGGCGAGAAAAAGGCTGATTGAAACAATTAGCCACAATGACAGAATTTTAGGGGATACATATGTTTTAAATTACTGCTGCAACAGTTGATCTGCTACTGCATTATTCAGTGGTTTTTCGACTATGCTTGAATTTCATGTCTGCTGTTACTCTAGTAAATTATGCTTCTGTACCTACCTGATTTCCAGGAGCACCGAGTTACGAGATATGAAAGAGTACCACTCTCTTGTCTTCCTTTCCTCTACAGCCCACGGCCCATTTTAAGACTCTCCTTGTGCATAAGTCAACCGAACCTTGAGATTAGTTTTGGGCTTTTAACTGTTTTAAGTAGGGCTCAAGTAAGGGAAATTTGAACATTCTATTGGGTTAAACATGAGCAAATTCTAGTAATTGTTTCAATGGCTTTTGACCCGATTGTAGTATTTGCTGCTACTATAATAACTACATAACAAAAGGTATATGACCCATCAAACAGACCCTTCATCGGCGAGTAATGAGTTGTGCCTTCTTGTTGTAGGGGAAAAAATTATTACTGAAACTTTGACAAAACAATGGAGTATTCAAAGTTGAAAACTTCACCACAAACTGGACAGTCCTATACAGACATGGATTCTCTGCTCGGGTTGTCGATGCTTGAATGTGCGTCGAGCAATTCTGGCATTCAATTTAAACCCAAGACATGTATTCTCAGTTGTAGATACTCAGAAAAATGTAAAGCATATACTTTTGTCGACAAATATTTCATTGTTAAAAGTCGTAGATACATAGTTACCGATGGAATATTTTGTCACTAAAAGCTGTATAAAAAGTAAAATAAACCGGCACATTTTCTGACTAACAGTTCTTTGCTAAAACTCGGCCTAAAAAGAATAAAACTAGACATACTTTTGTCAACGAATTATTTGTTGGGAAAAGTCTCTCCATTTAAAAAGTAAAATAAAAATATACACCTTTACCAACAAATCGTCAAAAGCCTTCAATAAAAAAATATAATAAAAAGAGACACCAATGCTACGAAAGTGTTCTTCAACATGAACAAAAAAAATATAATTAAATTGGATACTAGGGATGACAAAAATCCCCAGTGGGGTGGAGCTTCATTGGATACCCGCCTCTAATGGGAGAAGAATTTGGGGATAAAATGGGGATGGGGATCCTCAATCCTCGCTATCTAAGATTGGGGATGGGGCGAGGATGATATTGTGATCCCGATCCCCAAACCCGCCCCACTAATGTATACATATATTTAATTTATATATATATTAATTTATTTTTTTAATGTAGATCACAAATATATACATTTTCTTTGTTGGCTATACTTTTACTTTAATAGTGTTTTGACTTTGCACTCATTGGATTATGATTTATGAATTTAATCATGTTTTAATTTTATTTATTGTAGATTTTGATTTTAAAAAAGACAATATGAGAAAATTTTATTTTATTTATTAAACTCTTATTGGGGATTGGAACGGGTTTGGAGGCTTAGTCCCTAGTGGGGATGAGGATGGGGAATCCCCAATATATTTTTAATGGGGATTGGGGCAGGGATGGGGTGGAGAATGACCTCGGGCATCCCCATCCCCAACCCGCCCCATTGCCATCCCTATTGGATACACCTTAACTAATAAAAAATCAGTCGACAAAAGTCACCCTTAAAAATATAAGATATAGAGCACATTTGTGAATTAAAAAGGGATTTTTTTTTATCAAAAAAGAACTTCATTGAATATGAATCAATTACAACGAGTAGTGTAGAGCTTTTCAGCAAACACCGGAGCGGTGAATTGTCCAAAAGATTCACATACTAGACTTTATACTGAAAGTCTATACCGATACACTGATGGAGTCAATCAGGCCCAACTCCAAACAAAGGAAAGACTGACTAATGGACAAACTCCCATAAAAAAAATTTTAAAAAAATGGACAAACTCTCACCATATAGGTAGAAGCTAGCAATCCACCACTTTGCCTACCAACATGACGTTTACACTGCTCTCCCACAATCATTTTGCATAATTTAGGCTAGCTACTCATATTTTGCTCTTTTCTAAAAGATAAGAATTAGAAGCTCTAGTTTCCACTCCAACAACTTCTTCAATACTCTTCTCTTTTTTATTAGTTGACATTGTTAAATTTTTTCATACATAATTATATTGTTATATGTATTTTATGAACTTGATTTTCTATTATTGAATTGTTAATAATTTGATCTTATTTTAGGTACATTTAATAATTATCTCTATTAGTTAAAAAAAATATTAATATATTAAAACGTTTAAAGTGTCGTGAATTTATAACTTCGTCTTCAACCCCTCAAACTTTGAATTAAAATTAAAAATATATCTAAGTACCAAAATCCACCAAGGGATTGATCCATTCGACATACTAATATAAGTCATGAAGTGAATTTGTGACAAAAGAAAGATTGATTGAACACATATCTTCAATATATATGGAATCCATATACAAGTAATAAGTGTCACCATTTCTTAGATGAGTGAGTGACGTCTTTCAAATACGTACGAGGTAGCACTGGTTCAAGAATCAAGACTACTCTATCTGCCTTCTTCAACAGGACATTTGGAGGAACACGAGGCTGATGTAGATGATCCTCTAATCTTACACCTAGAGGAGGTTTCGTCATTAGCAGTACACAAGAATTTGCATGTGGATACCATGCCATTTTATATTAATTTTAATTGAACTAACGAGGATCGATGATGATGATGATGATGAAGATGATGATGCATGCTATCACTGTCACATTGTATTCAGTGGTTGATGACGCCAATGGAGAAAGCTTCTTCTCTTGACTCTTCTTTTTGGATCTTCTCGATCTCATCGTCCGTCTAGCTACCGAGCTAGATCTATTAGGCCGAAAGCTTCAGGGCCTGGGCTCACAGTCTCACTTAGCTCAGAACGACAGAACCTACTCGACTCAGCCCTCGTGTTCTTCTGAATCCTCTCTGATCGAGTTCTGGGCACGCAGCACTGACCACTTGCTTCTTCAACAAGCAATCTAAACGAATCATTAATACATAATAGGCTAAACACACACGACATCGGTCACCACCTAACTAATTATATCGGATCAAACCTACTTCAATTACTGAAAGCCTGAAACCTAACCTTACGCGCACTCACGCAGTAAGGAGTAATTACATACAAGTATGTGGGTTACTGACTTACTGTAGTGGTCTGTGTACTATATACATATGTTTACCCACTGGAGAAGTTCTCTCTCTTTAACTTGTCATAGATAACTGGGCATGCATTACCATTTTGATGTTAATTTTTTCGATCATGATCTTCCACGGAATGAAATCTAATTCAGTATCACCCACATATGAATCGGAAAGCTCATCTATATATATAACGGGGCGTCATGCACATTCATCATCATCATTATGATCTTCAGTATCTATAATCCCCATGCCCACCCTGCAGGTTTCCTCATCACAGATCAATGATGGTGTTTTAATTTTTGGCATGTTGCTGTCCAAAATAATATTGTTCAATTTTTATCAAGTTGGTGATCGAATTTAGGGAGTAGTTTCTTGAGAAATGGAAGAAAAAAAAAAAGTTGATTTTTGCCTTCTTGATTCTGCAATCACTAACACTGTAGTTAAGTAGGCTTGACTGGGTTTATTGTAACTTTGTTCTTCTAGAATCAGATGTATGTATATGCTTAGGTCATGGTCTCGTGCTCCATCTATCTATGGTCATCATCCAAGCATGCGGTAAATGCCAGATTCAGAATTCAGAAGAATTTGCATGGGTCTGAATCGATCAGCACCAGCCACCCACCCATGTACCCATATTACGTACACCATATGGGACCATGGACCAGCCTAGCTAAGCTTCCTGCGGACGAGGTAATCATTGAGTTTGGCTGGTTGCTATTTTCATGTAAAAAGGAACAAGAATTAGCACTTTTCACTCTGATATATATCTGATAAAGCCTCTTCGATCAGTTGCATGTGCATGCCAAGTGAAATGTATATTTCAAATTTCGTTTAAATTTCAAGCAATTTGAATGTATATGAAAGATGGAGTGGCTGTGGCTTTGTGATGTAGGAATATGCATGTATGTACAGCATGATTGATGGAGCAAGTGGTAAAGCTTTGATCATTCTTCCTCCATCGGGCTTATTATGTAACCGGCCATCGCAATTAATCAAACCCTAAAAGGATTAATTAAATGATGTCCTTCAACTATAAGGGTAAAGTTATGGTATGTTAACATTTCTCATACATTAATTATTTTTATCACTTTAATGACTCATGTTACCACTTTGAGGACTAATATTACTATTTTGAGGACTCATATGATAAACTAAGAAAATTTACCACTTTAAAGACTCATGTTACCATTTTGAGGACTAATATTATTATTTTGATGACTCATGTGGTAACTAAAAAAATTTACCACTTTAATGACTCATATTACTACTTTGAGGACTAATATTACTATTTTGAGGACTTATTTTACCACTTTTTAAGATAATTGTATGTATACGTTAACACATTGTAGAATTTTCCCACTTATAATATGTCATAGAGTAATATTTCGACTTGATTAGTTTTTAACACTTAAAGTCTCAAAAGTCACGATACAAATATACGTTCTATCATGACAGATTTAAGAATAAACTACTTAATCAACTATTGTCATTGCAAAGATGATAACCAAAATGTATGTCCCGAAAAGAAAATATGAATTTCTTTTTTTTTAATCAAGAGAAAATATAAATTTGATATCAATTAAAATTTTTGATATTGAGCTATTTTATGCTTTGGTAAAGACTTATGCATGCACAGGCAGTAACATATACATCACCATGACACCATATAGTAGTTTAACTGTGCATTTAGTTTTTTTTCGGCTTTAAAAAGAAAAGGGAAGAGAGAATTAATGTAGTATATATTCAAAAGGAAGTAGCAAATCGATCAGAAAGGTTTGTTTTGGAAGTTGAGCCCTTCTGTCTTGTTCGATCACTTTATCTCTTTAAGGCTTCTTCAAATCTATTTAGGGTTTTGCTATATCTGTCTCTGTAGATTGTTCGTGTTTTTTAAGTTATCAAAAGAAGATTGTTTGGCTTTGCTTCAGAAACCAGGAACCAACGTCCCACACTCCCCTCCCCACTTGGATTTTTTGCCTCCCGTCTTCACAACTCAACCAAAGCTAGCTAATTAAAGCTTTATACACACACATACAGAGAGCGGAGTGTGTGTGTGTGTGTATATATATATATATATATTAATGCATAAATACGTAAATAAAATTTATTTGGACTTTACATTTTTCTTATATATTTAGCTAGACGAAGAAACACTTCCTTTCTAGCTAGGTTGCCTTGCTTGTCCCGTTGATCTGCCTAAGTTCCAATTTTGAATGAATTCATGAATGTCGTAACCTCTTATCGTTATCTTAACCTCCATAGTATATATTGCCAATGGCATGCCTTATCAAGAATTAAAGCAAACGCGGAGTGGATAGCCCATCCTATATATGTTAAACTTTTGTCCAAATTTACAAAATCACATACCGAGTACCTGATTATTTGGATAAACAAGGCAGAGCTACTTGACAAAATTGATGAGCAACGAGTAAAACTAGCAAAACCTTGCCCAAGTACTACGTTGCTTATGCGTGCGGCTATGTTCAACTCTCTCTCTTTCTATGTATCAAGTTAACACTAGCGAGGACTAGCGAGGTTGGTTTTCTTATACGAAAATGCAAAACTCCAATCAAAGACTCAACTCCAAGCTAGCTAGGACTATAGATACTAACTTGGTGTATGGAAAGGATCAAAACATATACATGCATATCCAATAAAAGGCTCGTCTCTACCTTGAATTCGTAATATTTTTTTTTTATTTGTTTAAAGAGAGGAAAGTTCAATGCCGAGGCAATAATTTTTTTTTTTTTTGAAATGCAACACATTTATAGGAAAGTACACATGCCTATCTAAAATTATGAGTAATGTTATTGAACTAGACGTATCAGCGGAATGGGAAGTTATTTCATAAAGACAACATACAAGGCTTGGCCAGTTGACAAAAGGGATCATTGGGTACATAATTGTTGAGTATCCACAACTACCAACTTCTTTATCCTCCTCAATCTCTCCTGAAAGAAAGAAAACGAGAGTAGCAGTTACCTATGACAATGAAATTGATCCATATAATCTATATGTGTTCATTAATTTCTATGTGTTCTATTTCATGAAAGCATACCATATAATAATCTCTCTATATAAAACAATTTTATTAAGGGTATTAACACATCAAACGTCATTCACCGATATAATCAATTGAATGTAAGAATTATATTCAAATACGTAACATTACACTTGTATGAAGAATTTTTCGATGGATTCAACTAATTATATACTTTCAGAAGGAATATAGTAGCTTTTCCAGCAAGAAGCACCGAATCAGAAGTGGATGTACAATAAAAACTTAATTATTAAGTTAACTTACCAACGCTGACCCTCTAATAAAAAAAAAAAAACAGGGAATCTCTTCCCATGCCATTTTTACTTTGAGCGACTTGTCCCGTGGGCCTATAAGTCCCCACTTGGCAAAAAACTTTAGGGATATTTTTGTACAGTCCCCCGCTCCCTCCACGTTTCACTCCATATTTTCGCAACATCATCACAAGCCCGAACTGTACAAAACCCGGACCCACACAGCGCGTTTATGCACACTCGCCGATGTCGCGCCAGTTCTGGGCACGAATCTTCTTCGATGTGTTTGATTGGGTTTCAAAATAATGGAGAGTGTGATACACGCGCGAATCGAGGGAGGAAGAGAGACACGTCTTGGTCCTTTGAGACCAAAGACCGTTTTTTCTGGCGCGCGGATTTCAGTTCAATTTTCACCTTTGGGGGTAAAACCGGATCTGAACTCCATACACTGTTAACAAGCTTGATGTGAAACAAGTGGCAGTAAAAGTACTTGATACTACTGTTAATTTCTTGGAGCACGTATCTGAAATTATCCCACTTTTCCAGTGCAAGAAATTGCTCTACTTTTGTTTTTTTGTTCTTTATTGAAATTAGGAGCTGATGGTAAATTTGGTAATTTTAACTTTTAACTTCAGATAATTAAATTCTATTATGAATACATGTTGGTACATACATAGTTACACACACAAGTTAGTACATGAGAGTTGGTGGTCAATAAATTCATCTGAAACTCTATCTTGGGTCAGACTGTCTGACTATTGTATTGGTTCAATCGTCTTATAAGAACACTACATGTGAAAAATGTGAGGATTTTTCCTGACAATTTGGGACAATTATAGGGGGTATTAGTAGTATGGAACTTTGCGTGCGAATTATTTTACATTTCTTTCATGTCCCCAAATGTTATTGTTATTTCATTTCTTCTTTTGACATGTTATATGATGTAAAAAAATTTCTTTTAAGAAAATTTCAATAAATGTATTGCATAGAAAAACAATCGTATGATGTATGTACGGTCTCTATATTGCCTGATTAAAGTTAAGAACGAATGATAACAGATATGTAATAAATTTTTTTAATAAGAAAAGTATACTTAATGTTATTAAATATCAATTTCTGTTGATGTAAGTGTACGTTGGTGCTCTTAATCTCTTCTCATGAGATTGCAAATTATTGGACTAAACTATGTATAAAGATTAAGGACATGAAAACAAAAAACGGAGAGAAGAAGAAGTAGACTGAAAAGAAAATTTGGGAAAGACATGTGAGTTGACAATTGAGATTGATTTTTGCCCCCCCCCCCCCCCCCCCCCCCCCCCCAATCAGGTGATGGGCTGTTTGAGAGTTGAGACAGCACACTGCCCTTTGATTGCAATTTGCATGAAAATGGCCAACGAATTTATAGGGTAGGGGAGCCAAATCTATAGGTCTTGCCCTCACCAATCAATGGTTTTTGGCTTTTACTGTTTTTGACTGCGGTAAAACCACAAGAATCAAAGATAGCCAAATTTAGCCAAGTTAAATTAGTTTATTTATCTCAGCACAAAATCACAAGCAGCAAAAGAAAAGAGAGCTTTGTATCAATCAGATGTTCAACTTTCCATTTTTTCACAAGTAATTATTAGGTACCATCACATCCTCCATTTCTTTCATCTTTATGCTACAACCAATACAAAACTGAAAAAATAAAATAAAAAGAAAATACCTAAACCGTCTAGTTTATTTTCCTCATCTACTTTTGCCTTTGACTGCTTCACTGATATTGCCTTTTTTTCATTTTTCTTTTACCCATTTCAGAAAACAATTGTGAATAGATTAAGATGTCAACCATCTTGGCTCCAAATGGGTCATCATGCTCATCCTACAAAAACAAAATCCCCAAAGTAGTTAGTTTAGATACTATGAGTTCTTTTGACTGGTGCCAAGAATTTGGGTCAGGGATTAAACTAATTGAAGTCAAAGCCATCATTCATTTTTCTCAGTCTTAGGTCATTACCAAGATCAGCCACAACCATTGTGCCAGAAGCTTCCAAATTTGCCAATTGTGACCTGCAAACATGTAGGGTTGGGTTAGTAAGCATCCACAAAATCACAAAAGTTTTGTACCTGCTGTGATGAGCAAAGAAAGGTATGGAGAGAATTAGACAAAAGAATGTAGGAAGAAGAAGAAGTAAATTGCAGCCAAACAAACAGAGAAAAGGAAAGAAAGTGAAGGGCCAACCTAATTTTGGACTGTGGGCAACTAACTGTCTTTATCACCATCATGGCAGAATTTCCTTTGCAACTGAGCCGTGACCATCTCTGCAATTAGGGACCAAAAACACAGATAAGAGCAAGAACAGGACAAGAGAAATCTTCTCAATGATAAACTTTAACAGGAAAGAAGCCGTGTTTTATGCCCATGCTTACGAAAACTAGGTAAAGTAATAGTCTTTCTTTTCATTGCAGGAGTAGGAGTCAACTAAGCCTTAATGGACTAAAAGATAAGTGAAGAAGTTTAACCTATGAGAGAGTGTTTAACCTAAAGAATCCATCTTTGTAATGACAGCAACGTTATTGGTAAATCGATGGAAGCTTTTAAAAAGCATTAGAAAAGTGGAATCAAAATGAGGAAGCATGGCAATAATTTACCTGATTGATCAAGGAGATCAATGGGGTTGGAATCCCGGAAAAAATTGATTGTCACTCACAGCTTGTATTCGAAAAGATTCCTGTTTACTGGCCAAAGAGATATGGGTTTAGACATTTAGTTGTAAAGTCAACTTGGCAAAGGCTCATTCCCACATTTTATGAATATTACCTTACGAGATTGTGGAATAAACTCTGCTTCAGTGACACTGAATAATTAGAAATGAAAGGCCACCTTTCAATAGAAATTTAGTTGGGAGTATCCACGTGAGTGTGGCAACAGCTCCTCTACCTCAATCCTGGAACTGGAACAACTCATGCTTTTCTTGATTCGGTTACGGTTAATGGACTCGACCTCTGCCAGAAATACGCTGTAAACTGGCCTGTGATCTGAGAACCTCGACTCCCCACGAACATAGGACAATTGAAGGAGGCCTCTTCCATGCCACAATATACGATCACACCTACACAAACAGACAGCAGGTTTAGATTTCACAATCAACAACTAAATTCTTTCAGAAGTATGTTTCAATAAAATATGTCTAGTAACTTTTCTAGTTTCATAGTTGTCTGAGTTCAATTTCTTCTGAAATTTTTTGCTAAGGTTTTTAATTACCATGCTGGAGTTCTTCGCTTCTCTTTGTTGTGTCTATCATCACCGGCATATCTATCTGAATTGTTCAAATACTTGTATGTTGGAGGGAAATATATCTTCCCTTCACTCCATCCCTCAAAGACACGTCCTCGTCTCTGCTCTATCCTTAGCTGAAATAAACCATCACATTTTCAGATACAGGCATTTCTGAAAGTTAGTCAAAAAAAGAACACCACTCCCTTTTCCTTTCCTTTCTTTTCTTTTTTGGCCCCATGGGGGAACACAAGACGAACACATTACAAAGAAAAGCACATTGCTTGTAGAGGAATAGGTAACATACCTGGTCCTTCTCTAACAATGCCCTCCAGTTGCGCATCTCAACAAGAGCTTTAGCAGAGCGGTAAGAAAGGGCAATGCGATAATTCAAATCCCCGAGCCAAATGATTCGACTGCAACATGTAAGTTAAATATCAGTTTCTTTTGCACTACCCCATATATATATATATATATATATATTTTTTTTTTTTTTTTTTTAATTTCAACTTCAACAATGCAAGTAAGAGCAACTTAAACAAAAGAGAATAACTTAAATAGAGCATAGAAATTAAAATCAGATATTGGGTAAATGGGGAGCTTACTCGTGCTCTAGTATAGTCTGAGGAGAGCTTTCATCTCCCATTCCATTAACCCTGGGAAACCTTGTCTTCCTAAGGATCTCCAAGACATCAGAGTTTCTTCGAAGTTCATCTCCGTCCTTCTGCCCAGAGGTTAGATGACTACAGATGAAGCAGAAGCTTGTTTGGTGCAAGGACATGCTAATTGAAATTGAACCCTGAAAAACTGAAACAAATAAGTTTGCTTCTTTGGTTTTAAACTCTGAAACTTGACATGTATTAGCAAAATTTGTACCTTATTTCCAAGATAGCCCATCAATCCTCTGCCAACACAAGACACCTTCATATTGCGAACATCATCTCTGAGATCACTTCTCACCCACACCGTTAAAAATATCCCAACCATTTGCTTGCTGGCAACCAAGCAGTACCTTGAGTTCCCTTGCTGTCTTTCTCTATCCTCTATTGAAAATGATCCACTATTGGACATTGGTGAATACTGTGTGACAACAGGTGATTCACCAGGTCCATTCTCATCATCAGAGGAACCCCATCTTACATTGGGGTCATAGTCACTCGGTCTATTCCCCAAAATAACTCGATCACAAACACTGTACCGCCGATCAAGCTGGGGTTGTGGCATTGACATGTCATTCTCCATTCTCATGCTGCGGCTCAAGGATTGAAAGGACCGGCGGTGGAAGAAGGAGGAGGCCTTCTGCCTTGTTGATCCCTCAAAGTCTGAATCCAACTCCACAATTGGATCAGGAACTGGCGAAGGTGTATGGCAACCACCACTTGCGCCGGGAAGACTATTTAGAGTCTTCCTTATAAGAGCTACCCATTTTTTAGCCGGGGCATTGTCTTCTGTCCCTAACACATTGCCAGCATTCAAAGGAACTATTTCTTGAAACCTGGAGACCAATTAAACAAAAATGTTTGAGGATTCTATTACCAAAAATATGTTGCATAAAAGAGAGAGATTAGAAGCACACATCTTGATCTATAAAACACACATACCCTAGAACATAAATGTCAGCAGAAGGAGAGGTATGAAGCCAATCTTCTAGATTCAAACAACTCGGAGGAGATTTTCCAGCCACATTCCATGTAGCTACAAAAATCCTGTACCAAAATGGAAAAGGAAAACACAAATAAAGACCAACATTTGCATAAAACACCAATGCAAAAGTTTGTGCCTAAATCTATTCAGTGAGAAAGACAGTGCATAGTTGCATCGTACATACCTATAATTGTGTACGTCTGTAACCTGTGATGCGTCCATGTCAATCTTACCTCGCCGGACTTTATCAGAGTGCCTCTTGCTTAACCTCTCTGCGAATTTAAAATTGGGCAGAAATTAGGAGACTCTAGAGAAAAGCGCAATTGTCTTCTTTATATGATTGTTTGGAATGCTGCTACACTATAGGGGGTTAAGAACTGGTGTGGTCCAAAAGAGAAAAAAAAATTGCAGATGATGATACTGAACCTGTTTTGCTTTTCTTGATTGTGCATGCTTCCCTCTCTGAATAGTTGTTCCTCCACTCTTCACCACCACCTGAAAAAAGAAGCATAAAAGTGTGTTAAAGCTGAGCTCTTTCCACTGTTGAGAAATGCATCATTCCCACACAGCATTCAACACCATAAAAAAACAAAACCATTTCAAGTTACCAAAAATTTAATAATAGAGGAGAGAAAGAAAGAAATGAAAAATTCACAAGGAGGAAGAAAACAAATGACAGATCTTGAACTGCAAACAGAAGCAGCAACAGCAGACCCCGATCAAAATCCCAAAAATAATTGTACCAAAGTAGCAGAGCAAAATCTTGCTGTAAAACCCAAAGATTCCCCCAAATCCACAATCACAAATTGACATCCAAATCATGCATGTGAGAGGGACATAAGAGATGGAGCAATGACCTCCATAAACAATATCGTCTGCGTGAAAATCCTCAGCTTTGCTCTTGATGTTGAGCCACTTCTTGACCAGTGTCTTGGGCCATGAAAGCTTCATACCCAGAACAAACAACACACAGAAGACTCAGCTTTCTTTTTCTCAGAACCAAAATGCACACAAAATCAGAGGAAATGCAGGCATTTTATCAAACCTTGCTTTTTTTTGAATTCCCATCTATCATTGTTTCACTGCTTCATAAGGCTATTCTGGATTTGCAGCAATAAATGGTCCCACTCACCACTCTCTGGATTTCTCTTTAGAAATCAATGTGGTGGAAGAACAAGGACAAAATGAAAAACACAAACTGAAGCTCAGGACCCAAAAGGGTTCAAGCTCTGGTTTTTGAGCTCAAAACTATTGGAAAAAGCTCAGTGATTTGCTTTTAAGAAAAAAACAAAAAAAAAGGGTGTGCCTCCCCTGTTTTCAGAGAAAAACCCCCGGTCAGTTTCTGGGCATTTAAGTCTCTGAGCTAAAATCCAAAACGCCTACTTGGGTAGTTTTCACTTGTACTCGTTCTGAGATTGATGGAGAAACAAAAAAGAAGAGAGGAAAAAAAAAAACAGAGAAATTTAGAAGGAAAGGAACAGAGAAGAGAAGAGTATGAGAGAGAGAGAGACTGTGTAACAAGACAATGTAGGTAGGATCAATGAGAGAGAGAGAGAGAGAGAGAGAGAGAGAGAGAGAGAGAGAGAGAGAGACTGTGTAAGTGTGTGTCGTCTAAGGAAAACAAAAACCTCGTTATGGGCTCAGAGCAAAGTATCGAATTTTGAAGAGAATAAAGTGAGAGAGAGTGAAGAAGAGGAGGGGGAGAGGAGGTTTTAGGCTCTGTGAGAGTCGAGGCTTTTTCACCCCAAAATCCAAGGCCGACTCAGCCCTTTCTCTTTGCTTGGGGACTTGGGGCTTTCTACATATTGGTCACCCACCCACACCCACTTTCTCCCTCTAGAAACTCTCTCACTAGTGCCCACTCCTGGTTTAAAAGAAAAAAAATGGAGAAGGTGAAAAAACTAGAAGAGAATAAATGCATATGGGAGTTTCTTGCTTCCCCTTTCTGTGCTTCTTTGAAGTTTTAGTTTCTGGTTTTTATATATTTGAGCATGTGACAGTCTCCTATCTTTACAAAAATATGTGACATGTGAATTTGCACAAAATGTAGGAATGTTTGGGGGAGATTTTTTTTGTATAGGTCAAGACTGTTCCCTCCAAGGTGGGTTTTTGTGCTTTCTTTGAGACATCCATAGACATAGGGTGTTATAGGGTTTGGGTTCAATAGAGAGCAAGAATATTAAAGAAAAGTGGTAAACTTTGTATTTCAATCTCCAATGTGTTTGTGTTCATTGCTGGGTTTGGGAGATTGGAAGAATATGTGTGGTCCAACTTGAGAAGAAGCAATGTATCTCCTCAAAACCTTAAAGATTGTTGCTTTGGAGTTGAACATTATGTTCCTCTGCTCTGCAAGATTGACCCTTTGTTTGACTCCTTCAAGACCTGTGTCCAAGAGAACAAGGGCAAATATCCCAGTTTTTGGGGTCTCATTGTTAGAAATCTCAGTTTGCTCTATAAGCTCACACTCCCATTTCTTACATTGGATGAATGTAAAATGCTCACATTCCAATTTCACGCATTGGATGAATGTAAATTTTGGTTTTGGGGAAATTGCCCTTGTCTAAAAAGTAAAAACTACTTGTTTTTCACAAACGATTGGACCTTTCCCTTCCTGTTTCATTGATATTTTGCAGAAGCCAAACCAGGAAACACAAAACATCAAAGTAGAACCAAAAATAAAAAAAACACCAATGTAGAACAAGACAGAAGGCTAAAGCATTATCAGATTACACAAAGATAGGATCTTGTTGGGTCATTGAGGGTCCCTAACCCTAGCTCAACTCAACCGACGACCCACTCGATTCTCCTAGACTTTCGCGGCAATTAATTAGTATGGATTATCATAGTTTAATCAAGCCTTACTTGGCTTGAACAAAGTAATTTCTTGGATTAATCTCTCCAAGCTTGATTTGTTTAACTGAATTAGTCTTAATACCCACATGCTACATGTGGGAGAATGTGTGTTCATCCCTTATCATATTCCTAATTGTTCATATCTCAAGGCTCATTGCAAGGAATTAGCACATTGTTTAATCTGTACTCAGATACTATAATAGTAAACTTTAGACCTGCAAAAACTAGAGGAAAGTACAGTCTTCGTCTGGAAAATGGCAACACACCCTTAGCATAAACCCCTTTCAATATTTTCCACTACCCTTAACTAGTCTTAGTGAAGCTTCCCCTACAATTATAGCCACTCGGTTCGCATTATATGTTGTCAAAGACTTGTCTAAGACATAAGCTGTCCTACAAAAGCCTCCCTTTCCTGCCAACATGGCAGATGGGGCAACCTTATCACAGTTGTGAGCTCCAGCCTCCATGAAATGGTTGACAACATTTTCAACTCTCTAGCTACTAACATTCCCAGTGTAGATGTCGTAGGAATCAAATTATCTTTGGCGATATGATTAATAGAAGCTTTACATCACTTTAAAGTTTAAAGCCATCAGGACTCTTATCTGGTCCAATTAATTCTTTTGATGTTGAAAACCATGGATTAACTGCAAAGTCAGACTCAAGAGACCAAGCTGATGTAATGTTTCAGAAGCCATACTAAACAGAGAAAGACTTTGAAATATCAAGAGTACCAATAAAATTAATAGATCAAGATATCTTCTTCTTGAATATGAGATAAAGAAGTTTACACTTAAAAAAATAGTTTTTTAATTTTTAATTCTATAACTTATTCGAGACAATTCATCAAATACTTTATCTTAACCTCTTTATTCTTTAATTTAAACTTCTCTAATGCATTTTATTGATTTTAATAAGCATGTTACGTATAAAACTCAATAAATCTCGATCATTTCTATATCTTGTTCAGAAATGACTCATCATTGATTTAAGATTATCTTTTTTACCCATAACAAAAAACAACTCATATATTCATCCTAAACCTGAATGTATTGATGAAGATGCCTGACTGTACATAATCGAGTTGACAATAATCATGGGACACTGTTTCAACATCACAAGCTTTTATCAAGTTTGAAAGCAGGCAAAAGAGGAAGGTGATCTAATTTGAGGTCATATCCAAAGATTTTATTATATAAGCGGTAAAGCGCACATAAATAATAGACTGGTGAGGACTGTAGGGGACTAGGACCAGGCACCAAGTTTGGCTAGTGCATGTCACCCATGGCATCACCCTGCTGGAACTGAACATTAAACGTCTGAGAGAAGAGAGAACCAATCAGCTAAGCTAGGGTATAAGCTATGTCAAATTAATGAAAAGATTTATGGGCAAAAAGAGCCAGGATGAAGAGACTAGTCTGAGTCTACCCTACAACTTGAATGCCTGCTCTCTCTTATTCTTGAGTGACGAGGGAAGGAGAGGAGGCCTATTTGTTTCATGCAAGTTATCATCGAAGTGGGATCTAAGAGGACACCATATAATTGGATCCAATTACATTATTTTGTGAATGTGGATTGACATATGATATGTGCTCCAATCTCCTTTCGTTTACATGGAATGGACTCTTTCCTTATCCTCTAGCTAATGGCACGTGGAACATCACACTCCCAACTTCCTAATATGGTTAAAATAAAAATAAAATAGAAAACTCACCAAGCGCACCTTAGCCAAAATAACGAGCGAGGGTGAAAAATTGAGTTATGATTGGGTTAACTTAAAGATTCACTCCCGTGCAATGACGGAATTTTTTTTATAAAAAAAATCAATCCAATTTCACCTGAAACTGTACTCTTGCATACCCTAGAAGTCAGGTGAATTACCTTTTCATTAAACAGACTGCTCTTTCTTAATAACAAAATAGGCAAACATGTAGAGTATACCGCTTTAGTGATCATGTAGAAAGAACTTTGCAAAATGACTCCTTAAGTTTGGTAAAAGGGGGATTTAGGAAAGAGGCACATTTTTTTTTTTTAGTACAAAAGTCATTATATAAAAAACTCATAATCTTACAGGTGAAAAAAGTGCAACAATTAGTCCGTGAGTTAAACTCAAAATTTTTCTTGGATATAATAAGCACAAATGCCACTAGATCAAATGTCACTTGAAAGTCGGAACTTTTCACCTGTACATTCATCTACACAACAATCGGCTAAAAAACAATATATTTCTCTCCCTATCATGCTTCAGTCATACGATCTACAATTTGTCATTTAATGAATCCGCGACTATATAAAATTGTTGTAGAATCCTAACAATTTTTTTTTTTTAAAAACTTTGTCAAGGAGAACCCAAAGACTTCTTAGGTCCAAGATAAATCATTTTGACACATGTGAAATGCTCAAACTATGCATTGCAACATAGTACCTGACCACTTTGACAACTTCGAGGTTTGAACCTAGGTTGGGGAGCACATCCAACTAGCCACTAGTGGTTTTATAGAAACCTGACATAGAAAGAGTGCTTTTAACACAAGCTGACACATCTCTTCTTCATTGTCATAATTTAGGGTCGTTTATGTAGTTGAAGATAGGTAACTTTTGACATCCTCATCAAAGAGTTTAATACTAACTTCAAGAAAAATTTAGGTAATTTAGTGATAAAGCATTTACCTTCACAACTCTTGTATTATTCATGATTCCTTCAATAGGACAAAAGATTTACCCAAAGTTAAAACAACTATATGAGAAGATGATGGAACCATTGATAGACTAGTAACGAGGCAGTCAAAGGATGATCTTTAATTTGTACTTTGGACAAAGCGTATATCTCCCTTCTTGGAGAGAATTTGATTTCCTTTCAGTTTCTTTTGCTTTTTCAGCTTTAAAATACCTCACCCTTCCAATACTGTGCCTCTCCTCCTTTCTTTTGCCTACACAGTTTTTCACAGACCAAAATTATAAGGTGTCAATTTCGGCTTTTTTGTTTGTATTTTCTTTGGGGGATCTATGTAAAAATGGCTTTTTTATATTGTCATTTTCTCTACTATAACCTCCTCCTCCTCCTCTGCCAAAAGAACGAGTCATTTTCCAAAGCAAAGGCACCTCTGGGTTTTTGGGCTTTCTTCTCTTGCGCTACTTGTTGATGGAGACCCTCTGTCCTTCGATTCTCCGACCTGTATGCTTACGTACACTAGCACACAGTATATCAATAGTTCAATACACATTATAATGTGTTACCACTCTTACGGATATGAATTCAATTTTTTAATCCCATTACAAAATAGTTTATATGTGCATCACGTACAATGTAAAATTGTTCTTTTACTTTACGTCTTTTATAAACTAAATTCTTATATTACAGATGTTTAACTTGAGAATACATATATATAACTCGCACGTTAGCTTGTTTTGAGAAAAATCTAACACAATTAAAATTTAGGCTAACATTAATAGCCCTACTTTTAAAGTAAGCACCGTTACAAATTTTTTACTTCGTTAAAATTGACCATACACATGTCACATAAACCCGTACTTTCAATGCTGGTTTCTGATTAGTGGATTACTCTCATTGAGAATATTTAACTTAATATGATAGAATTGCTCATGCACGTATTTTGTAAATAGGGTTGTTTTGAGGAGAGTTGAGTAACGTTGTTAAGATTCTCATGCGATGAATATAAAAAGGGAAATCACCTCTCTATTCACAGAGACGGTCTTTAACTTTTAGCCTTCTCATACACCTTTGACAAAAAAACTTGATGAACAGAGAGACCTCTTTGACAATTAAGTTACAAGACCTGGTGATCTGTGGTTTTTGTCGTACAATACCCACAGGGGAATACATTGCAAGTAAAACAGAAATTTGACTTGTAAATTTGATGTGAAGTTTTTCACTTTTGGGGGTGAAAACAAGAAAGAAGAAGAAAAATCCCACATGCTTTGTATTATATTTCATCCACTCTGGTGTTGTACTGGGGAAGATCTTGTCACTGTCTTGCCCATTTCATATTCCATGGCTTTTATCACCATCCATATCCATAAAGTCCTTACTGCCCATCAAATCCTTTGAGTTTGTCCAATTCATCATTTATTTTGGGCTCCCTCAATACCTTAAACCACCAGACTTCCCTCCATTAATTATCCTCAAAACTCTTAAAACTGTTCACTACTCAACATTCCGTTAAGGTTTACCATGAAATTTTGAGGCATAACATCTCTTTCTCCATGATTGTACTTTTCATGAATAAATGGAGATATGGACCATAAGTTCTTGAATATGATGTACCCTCTCATTCCGGATCGTAAGTGAGTGCTTACGACCCAAAAAGGTGTTGTAGAACAACTAAGATCGCCTAATCCTCTATTTATTGATCTATTCACCTATGAACATTGCTTACATGAGTTGCTGATAAATGGATCAAATCCAACCTCCATCTCAGAAACTTTCTGGGCCTATATAGCTCAATCATAATAGTTAATGGGGAAGGTTGCTAAATAACTATCAAGCAGCAAGTACTAGTCATTTTCTTGGCCACTAATGCATGGAATTTTGGATGGGCAATAAAGGAGGAGGGTTCAGTTATTGGTTTGGTTTCCCCACAAGACAGAGCCTATACACTTGGTGTAGATTTGCAGTCACCATCACTTCCAAATTTGAAATGAATTGTTTTATGTGTTGAAAGTAGTCATTCTTCAGAGCCCAGCATATGGAAACCTCTTCTTCAGTGTATGCCTCATCTTTTTCACCTTTGTTTTTTAAGGTACAAACCTCCCTCTTGAGGAAATGAACATAATCCCAATACATTAATCCTCAAAGCTCCATGTTAATGCCGGAAGTGTTAGGTTCTTGCTATCCACTATAGCAACTCCACTGGCATTCGATTAAAAGACCCAATATCTACCTTAGCAACCTCTACTAATGGGAAGTGACACACCAGAGTTATAAAGCTAAGAAAAGCCCCAAGTTATTAATGTCAAGGACTAGAGCATTGTACTGATCCCGGTCCTCAATGACTAGAAACAATCATGTACCAGAAATCAAATATGTTAGGTTTCGTTTCCATTTCGACAGAGTAACTCCTTTAATAATCACCCACAAGCAATCGTAGCATTCATAGAGAGTCCAATGAAGTATCAACATCAACCTAAATGCTCACATCAAATGTCTGAGGCTTGATCACATAAGTGAAGGGTTGCAGCACAAAGGATATCAAACAGTTAGGTTTCTAGCTCCTAACAATCACCAATTGTCATATTCCCTGCAGAATTGAAACTTCAACAACCATTCTCGATTGCAATCCAACTTTGCCCATCTTTAACAAAAAGTCAAATTGAAGAGGAACCTGAATTTCAATGAGTTTGGAAAAATATTAAGGGTGTTTAAGAACAAGCTAAATTGACACAGAGAGAGAGTAATATTTCAGAGAGAATTGAGATTTCAAGTGTGTTTATTTATCTCATACAATGAGGTATTTATAAGAATACATTTGTAGTGTGAAAGCTCAAAGAGAAAATCAAAATGATAACCATCTTGATGATAAATTCTGCCATGTTTGTTGCCCCTGGGTAAAGCATGTTACATAAGTCTTCATACACTCAAGTACCTATCTATACATTTTAAGCATTTGTTACATGATATAGACATACATAGTATTATACATTTATACTACAACACTCTCCCTTGGATATTTCATGTTCAATAGTATTGTGTTGGTGGTGCGCTTCGAAGTTATCTCGTTAAAAACCTTGCCAAGTAATAAAACCCTGTGGGAAAAAACAACCTTGGTCGAAAGGGAAAAAGAGCACAACGCGCGTTGAGTGTGAAGTATGTTTCTGGATACTCCCCCTGATTTAGACTCCTTTTGAAGATCGTGGGAGTTCGGATATCCTTCTCAATCCGATGCTCCTTACATGTTTCTCGAAAGGGGATTTTGGTAGTGACTTTGTAAATAAGCCAGCTACATTATCTTCTAATCGGATTTGATTTACTTCAATATTTAGAAGTGTTTGTTGTTGCTGACTGTAGAAGAATTTCGGCGATATATGCTTGGTATTGTCACCCTTGATGAAACCTAATTTCATTTGCTCAATACAAGCTACATTATCCTCGTAAATGCATGTAGGTTCATTTGTGGTAAACTTCAAACCACAAGTTCCTCGAATGTGTTTATTTACAGACCTTAGCTATATGCACTCACGCACGGCTTCATGTAGTGCAATAATCTCTGCATGATTTGAGGAAGTAGCAACAAGAGTCTGTTTTGTAGATCTCTAAGATATCACGGTGCTTCCTATGGTAAAGACATAACCTGTTTGGGAGCGACCTTTGTGAGGGTCAGAGAGGTACCCTGTATCAGCAAAGCCCGTCAGAACATCATTATCATTTTGATGGAGGGGAGGAGGAGAACGTCGGTCACTATGGATAGTGTTGCCGGCGTTCACATTTCTTTTCTCTTTGTAGGGATAGAACAAGCCCATATCGATCGTACCTTTTAGGTATCGAAGGATTGTCTTTATACCAATCCAATAGCGGCGTGTTGGCGCAGAATTATGTCGAGCTAACAAGTTTACTGCAAATGAGATATCTGGTCTTGTGCATTGAGCTAAATACAATAATGCGCCTATCGCACTTAGATATGGTATTTCAGCATCTAATAAATCTTCGTCCTCATCCCTTGGACGAAACGGATCTTTTTTGGGCTTAAGACTACGGTTGATCATGTAAGTACTCACAGGCTTTGCTTTATCGTCATTAGAGCGCCTTAGTAACTTTTGAGTATATACTGACTGATGGATCATAATCCCATCATTACGGTGCTTGAGTTCTATTCCGAGACAAAACCGTGTTTTTCAGAGATCTTTCATCTCAAATTCAGATTTCAAATATGTAGCAGTTTCTTTTAATTCATCTAGAGTTCCAATTAGGTTCATGTCATCGACATAAACTGCTACAATTGCAAATCCGGATCTTGTCCTTTTAATGAACACGCAAGGGCATATTTCATTGTTAACATATCCCTTCCCAATCAAGTAGTCACTTAGACGGTTATATCACATTCGTCCGGATTGTTTCAATCCACATAGTGAGCGTCTTAATTTTATTGAAAACGCTCTCCGTGGTTTAGAGCCACTTGATTTGGGTAATTGAAGTCCATCTGGAACCTTCATATATATCTCTAAATCTAGATCCTCATAGAGATATGCTGTAACCACATCCATGAGCTGCATTTCAAGTTTTTCGGAAAGTATCAAACTGATAAGGTAGCGGAACGTTATAACGTCCATTACGGGAGAATATGTCTCCTCGTAGTCGATTCCAGGGCGTTGTGAGAAACCTTACGCCACAAGGTGGGCTTTGTATCTAACAACCTCATTTTTCTCATTACGCTTTGTAACAAAGACCCATTTATGGCCAACAGGTTTCATATTTGGTGGTGTCAGTGTTATAGACCCAAATACTTGTCTCTTTGTTAGTGAATCCAATTCAGTCTGGATCGCATCTTTCCATTTGGACCAATCTGCTATTCGTTGACATTCTTCAACGGAGCGAGGTTCGATATCATCGTATTCTATAATTCTTTTTGCAATATGATATTCAAATGCATCATCAATAGCCATAGAATTTCTGTCCATAATTACATGTATACTAGTGTAATTCATGGAGATCTCTCTATTCTCTGGAATTGGTTCCCCCATTGGAGCGTCCTCCAATGATGTCTCTTGGACATAACCATAATCCAGATTTTTTTCATGAAATTGATTATTTCTATCGATGATTAATGGATTATTTTGTGTCAAGCTGGTTTTCTTTCTTGGACGAGAATCCATCGAACCTATGGGCCTCTCGCGCTTCCTGGCAAGAGCCATGGGTCTAGCCACTGCATCACCTATAGAGTGGATGTCATGTCCTTTAGTTTCAGGGACATCAATCCTTGCAAGTACGTTTGCAGCAGGTATGTGTGATCTTGTCACTTTAGCGATATCAGAAAACGCATCATGCATTGATTCTGCTTCGTTCTGAAGATCGAGAATCCTCCGCACTTCTATTTTAAACTGTGTGGTTCGGGGATCAAGATGAGACAAAGTGGGGACAGACCACGACAATTCCTGTCTTTTCTGTTGAACATTAGTGTTCTTGTCTCCCCTTAATGACTGGAAGACTGTCTCATCAAATTGACAATCCGCAAATCTAGCGGTAAATAGATCACCTGTCAAGGGTTCTATGTAGCGGATAATGCTTGGAGAATCATATCCAACATAAAGGCCTAAGCGTCTTTGAGGGCCCATTTTGGTGCGCGGTGACGGCGCAATTGGCACATAGACTGCACAGCCAAATATGCGTAAGTGTGAGACATCAGGCTCATACCCAGTCACCATCTGGGAAGCAGAAGAAGGTTGGGTGGCAGTGGGTCTCAGACGAATAAGCACAACTGTATGTAATATTGCATAGCCCAAACAGAAATAGGGAGATTGGTGCGCATAACCAATGCCTTGGCAACCATTTGAAGTTTTTTAATGGCAGCTTCTGCGAGTCCATTTTGGGTGTGTACATGAGGGACATGGTGTTTGACCTCAATCCCAATGGACATGCAATAATCATCAAAGGTTCTTGATGTAAACTCATCAGCATTGTCAAGACGAATTTACTTAATATGATGATCAGGGTGGTGAGCCCTTAACTTAATGATTTGTGCTAGAAGTTTAGCAAATGTAGCATTTCTTGTGGATAAGAGCATGACATGTGACCAACGTGTCGATGCAACAACCAACACCATAAAATATCTAAATGGTCCGCAAGTTGGTTGGATAGGTCCACAAATATCACATTGTATTCTTTGTAAGAATGATATATTTTCTTTAGTGTCCTTTGCATAGGATGGTCTCGATCCTACCTTTGCTAAAGAACAAGCTTTGCAAAACGAATGATATGCTTTAGAAGTAACTCTTTGGACCAATGTTTAGTTCGTACTTCTTTTCGTTTTGAAGAATGGATGTTCATTGAAGTTTTTAATATACGGAGCATCATATCACGACCTGGATGTCTCAAACGGTCGTGCCAAAGCTTGTATGTGTCAGGATCCCATAATTTTCATTCATGACATGGTTGGATTCAATAACTCTAATAGTGGTGCATACAATCCACTAGAGCGACACATAAGTTTCTCTAATACTCGTGTATTTCCGTAGTTTTTAGAGGTGATGCAAAAGAACTCTTGTCCATTCTCACAATGTGTTTCCACATGAAAATCATTGGCTCTGATGTCTTTAAAGCTTAATAGGGTTCTTCCAGCATTTGGAGCATATAGAGCTTCGGCGACATTAATATTTGTGCCATTTGGTAACAAAAATTTGAGCTGGTCCTTGACCATGAATCAATTGAGATGGTCCTGCCATCGTAGTTACTGAGGATCGACTAGGTGTCATCCATAATAATAATTGCCTATGTCGCAATATAGTATGTGTGGTGCCACTATCAAGAAGGCATTCCAATTCTCCAGAAAACATACTGAAAAAGAATAAAGTTCGGAATATTAACACATGTCCATGACATTGAATGATAATGCGATACTTTATTAATAGGGAAAATAGCCAATGATTACATCAAAGTTTTCATAAGTCTATTCCAAATATCAAACTTTAGACAAATTGTTATCACTCAATCCTTTTGGTAATTCCAATAAAATATGACCAGGAAAGTAGAGAGATGTTGGTGGAGCGAGGCTCGTTTAAATACCCCGATCTCAATTGCTTTCCTAGACATCACACTTCATTGGGCATGCCACATAAGAAGGATTTTAATACAATTGTTATTTATTGACTAAGGCACATTTGCCATCCTTGGAAAATAGAAAGATGATTATTCTAATCAAAGTCTGTGGTATCTTCGTTCTCTTCATTTACAGCTTTGAAGTCCTCAACGGTGAGATTGACATCTTTACTATTTTCATCTTCAACAAGATTGACTTCTTGCTCTCTTGCTTCCCTGTACTCCTTGTAGCGTGCAGCTAATTGGGTACTTGCATGACATTGCTTAAACCAATGCTCGATTGATCCACATCGATGACACATGTCATTGTGGTTACCTCCCTTCATTTGAGGTGCAGGTTGTGCAGGTTGTGCACTTTGTGGATATTCTCTAGGAGGGTTGCTGCTACTACCACGGCGCATGGTGCGACCTCCACGGCTCATGGTGCTATTTCCATGGCCGGTGTTGCCATATTTCCCTCTTCCATGTGTGGAGTTGCTATCACGTGTGCCCGCTCTAAAGTTGCGGTTTCTTTCTTTATTGGGGCGGTTATATGGACCTGTTCGTCCTTCATGTCCCCTATAATTATGGTACACATGTCCCCTATTGCTAGGGTACCACTCCTTGTGCCCTCTCTTGAGTGCATTATAATTTGCCTCACGAACACTCTTGGTTCTAATAGGTCTTGAATTATAATTCTTTACGAGAATATTGTCGTACATTTCGGCTACCGACAAAACATTAATGAGTTCATTGAACCTCGTCATTCGTCCAGCATTTACTTCAGTGTGATATTACTTTGATAGCAAAATTGCTGCAACGGGGAAGGTGGAGAGAGTTTTCTCAATTAGCTCTTCTTTTGTGAGGGGTTTTTGACAGAACCTCAACATGGATTTGAGACGAAGAGCTTCAGAATTGTACTCAGCAATAGACTTGAAGTCGGAGAAGAGTACATCGTTCCACTGAACCTTCAAGTCAGAGAGGAGGGAATCTTGGATAGTGTTAAAGCGCTCTTGTAGCGCTTCCCATAAATCCTTTGCATTTTTGATGGACATGTATTCTAATCTGAGTGCTTTGTCCATATGACGTCGCATCAAGATGATTGCTTGTGCATGCCTCTTGGGTGTTCGAGGGAAAGCAAGGGCCGGCTCTGGTGCTTGGATGATTGGCAATATCCCTTTCGATGTGAGATGGTTCTCAAAGTCGGTTTTCCAGCTATGGTAATCCGAACTTGATGAGTCAAGGATTTGAAAATCGAGTCTATGTTCATTCGACATCCTTGAAGATAAGAAGAAAATATTAGTTTCAGAGTTTAAACTTCCACGAAAAATAATAAGATTTCCGAGCTATGCTACCAAGAAATCAATTTCCAAGAATCATTGTGAACACTCTTAGTTCATTGATTACGAACGCTCTTAGTTCGTTTGGCGTGAATTTCTATAATTCCGCTTTTGATTGTAAGTTCCCGAGAAAAAGGAAAAAGGAGAGAAAATAAATAAAAACTCAAAAACGGGAACTTTTAGTAAAGAATACCTTGAAATTGTGTTGCCGGAAATTTTGACCGGAAAAATTATCTGAGGTGATCTGAAGGATCGTTGGAAAAAGTCGAGAAAAATCGTCCGAAAAGTCGCCCGAAAAGTTGTCGGAAAGTAGCCCCGCAGATCTGTCGACAGATGTGTCGGTAGTTGCTCGGCAGTTGTCTCTGCAGCTGTTGCGCAGCATCTCGACAGGTGTTGTCGGCAACTGCTGCACAGCTCTCGGCAGCTGCTGCGCAGCTCTTGGCATGACTCGGCAGCGGTCCGGTTCCGGGTTTCTGGAATCAAGGGCTTTGATATGACCTAGGGTTTGGGGATTTTTCGTATGTTTGGAAAAATGACTTCGACTGTTGATGAACTCTTCTCTTGTCAATTTTCGATTCTAATTCTAGAGCAACTTCGTGCTGATAACGTGTTTAAGAACAAACTAAATTGACACAAAGAGAGAGAGTAGTATTTCAGAGAGAATTGAGATTTCAAGTGTGTTTATTCATCTCATACAATGAGGTATTTATAGGAATACATTTATAGTGTGAAAGCTCAAAGAGAAAACCAAAATGATAACCATCTTGATGATGAATTTTGTCATGCTTGTTGCCCCTTAGAAAAGCATGTTACATAAGTCTTCATACACTCAAGTATCTATCTTCATACACTCAAGTAACTATCTATACTGTTACATGATATAGACATACATAGTATTATACATTTATATTATAACAAAGAGCACCACCGGACACAAAAGAACAAACATTACCAACAAACCTCATAATGTTCCTGAAATATTTGTCGGCAAGATGGGTAATTTTCATATGTTTTGTATACGAAATCAACCAAGAAAATCCAAAGAGGCAATTGACACAAACCTAATAATTCCGCAGTAAAATGAAACTACAAACCCTTGTTGGCATCCATCAAAAGCAGAGGTTTAAACAAAATTACAAAGCAATTAACTTTCTTGGCAAACATGGCAAACTAGTATAAGAAACTTTGATACTCGAGCCAATGCAAATCCATAACTACATGTTTCACTCTTCACACAAATCAAAATGTTCAACAAACTAAACTATTTGCAGGGAGCAGTAGCAACCACATTGTAAACCTTCCGCGCCAACCTCATGCACTCAATCCAATGCAACATCTCCGCATTCGGGTCCCTCTCGATCACAACATCGCTCACAGTGATCTGCATTTCACCCCTGAAGCTCGAAATCTTCCCGCGCACTCTGGCCACCGCTCCGAGGCTGACGTCGGCGGCGAAACGGGCGGCCATTGAGGCAATGAGTCGAACATCTGGTGGGCTTCGTCGGGAGAAGTAAGGGGAGGTGAGGTGGTTGAGCCAGAGAATGCAGCTGACGCAGCCGGTGCCGTCGTCGATGGTGAAGCGGAGGAACTTGTTGGGTTTGAGGTCGCGTGAGGTGACGGTGCCGACGGCCTCGGCGCGTGAGAGGAGGAGGCCGTTGCGGGAGAAGGAGGTTGGGTCGGAGGAGGTTTGGGTGAGAGTGAGGAAGTCGAAAGCTAAGAGCTTTACGTGGGTGTTGTAAAGGGAAAGGTGATCCATTAGTACCAAGACCGTTAATTTGGTCTTCGTTTGATTTGCTTGCGAAGAAAGTGAGGGTGAAGTGTGAAACTAGGAATCTGGCATTAGAATTTTGACAATGGCACATGAATTCACGTGGTTGCATATTGAGGACCATGTGGGTTCTTCCTCTTTGACTATGAAACCAGAAGTCGCAGTCATGGATAGAGATGACTGTGATTGACGTAATGCTGAAGGTTCATCATGTTTTTGAGTTTTGTTGGAAGATTTATCAGCGCTAAATTACAGTGGGAGTCAAGCAAAACCCTGTCGAAGTTGATTCGTTGAATTCGACTTGTACCATATAGCTTAGAAAAACTCCAAAACAACATGAAATGAAATTCAATTGAAACTCCAACAACATGCCATATGATCGTATGTGCATATTTGCTTGATGCAGATATCGGCAGTATCCAAATGATTCAGATATCTCAACTGCGAATGTCGCGAGAATAAAAAAACTATCTTAAATTTTTCAACAGAATACAATTGCAGACTCTTCTGATCAATGGCAGTAACCGGTTTTACAATACATTCCAATAGGTAACTTGTAGGTTACATGACACGCTCATATTTTGCAACACTGCATTACACAGATATTACCCAGAGAAGACTCTTCATTTGGTTACGCTAATAGAAATGATGACTGACGGAGTTCCGATGATTTCATCCAATCATGGTGCGCTTTCGGCCTCGTTGTCTCACTGTAGAAGTTGTGAAGCAGTTGAAAACAAAAGGAAAGCCAAAAGTAAAGGATAAACATAAAATTAAAACAGTGAGCAGCAGATAAAGGACACACCTTGAGCTAATTTGTTAAAAGTGGATGACCACTGCTTTGAGGATTTGCGATATGCAGCAAGTATGCGATCCATCTACACAAGGATGTGTCAGTGAGAATAAATTTGAGCTATTCATTTTTGGCAACTAATTACCATTTTCTGAAATTGATAAATGGTAATGAAGAGCTAGCATATTAACAGCTACTATAAGAACATTTGACACACTATATGTGAACTTTATCAAGTCATTCTCTGAATAGAATCACAATTCTTTTCATTTTCTTGAATAGAATATCATGATGCGAGTTAAAATGTAAAATAAAGACACTTTCTGTTCAGACAGCAAACTAGCTAATATGAACAGGCTTGTCTTACCACATTCCCACACGAAGAATGCATTGAGAGCAAAGCTCGTTCCAATACATACAAATCCACAGCTTTATCTTCCGGAAGGGTTGATGTGGAGCTCAAACCGAAATCAATAACAACCTTGGAGAAGAAACTTGTGAGTGTGATGCCAATTTGTAAAATTTTGATGAACAAAAGATGAATCAAGTCAACAACTGACCACTTGATTAGTAGCAGCTCTAATTAGCAGGTTAGATGTGGTCAAGTCCCCATGAATTAGGCCACCATCATGCAGCTTTCCAATAGCCTGACCAATCTGCATTGCAATATCATCCATACGTTCCGCAGCTACACCGCCACCACCTAAGCCAAGCTCAAGAAATACATCTTTAACAGAAGGACCCTCCACATATTCAAATGTCAGGGTATGCAGCACAGTGTCCACAGCATAAAGCACCGGAGTATGCACCCCAAGCCGTCTTGCTTTCGTCATGCACCTCGCCTCCTGCTCCAATAATTTGACTCAGACAAAACTGAATTGGGAATAAACCGATACAGTTCAACTCAAGAACAAAGAAAAACAGACCGCATTTAGGCGCCTGAGTGTAAGTTTTGCATCCAAAGTAGGATGCCTGTACTTCTTTGAAAACCGTTCCTTCACAATAGACCTCCTTCCCACAAAGGTTGACTCAAAAACCCTCTGAAAGTAGATAACCAAAAAACCTTATAGCCCCAATTTTATGCAGTTTAACACACAATGATACAGATAACAAATTCTAGTGAACTTACAGCTTCAGCTCCTTGCTTCACCAGAACAAGAGAGCTATTTACAGAATCTGCCCCAACTTCCATAGCAAACAACTGGGTTTAAATTCCCTGGCCTAAGTTTCACCAAAAATGATGGATTTTCAGCCAGATAGAAATGTACATAGACCAACATCTAACTACAGATACCATTTTTACTCACTAGACAACACCATCTTAATATCTTCACAAAACCCATAAATTTTCCAACTTTAAAATTAAGCCAATGAAAAACCAAACTGAAGAACACCACTTACAAAGTTGATAGCCGCCACTGATTGGTAAACCCTCTCTGCAATTCTGCGAATTTGGAAAACCCTTCAAAGCTCAACCTCCCCACACTCTTGGAACTTGGAAAGACGAAACCGCACCCCTTACGACGTCGTTTCCTTTAAGTTACTAGAGACATTGTTTGTGGGCCGGAGCGATTAATGGGCTTTTCTCGAGCCATAACCCATACCCGGATGTGGAGGATCATCGTTTTACTTTTACATAGACATGCGAAGTCAAAAGCCCTCCTGAAATTTGGGGTTTCCAATTTCTGAAGCCCTAGAAATCCGAATTAGACTCAATCCTTGTTGAAGATGAAGAGGGCAATGCCATGGAGTGATGACGAGGACGGTTCCTCATCCGACGAGGAGTCCGAACCATCACAAGGTTTGTATTACGCTTGATTTTTACATACTGATTAGTTCGAATTCGAATTCGAATTTGAATTTGAATTGGTTTAGCTGCCTGCTGTGTTTGTTTGGTGCAGTGAAATCAGGGAAGCCGAAGAGCAAGGTTCTGGATTTCGAGGCATTGAGGAAGCATGGTTACAGGGGAGGACCGTCTATACTGAAGGTGCCTCCACCGAAGGAGTCGGATAAGGACAAGGACTGGTCTTGGTCGACCGGAGTGGATCATAAGGTGAAGAGCGGAACCACCACCAAGGAGAAGGTGGATGAAGAAGAGAGCAAAGAACAGCGACAGAAGACGAGGGATGCATTGGCTGCCGGGGAGCAGCTGGAGTATGTGCTGACCAGGAAGGAGAAGGAGAAAGAGAAAGAGAAGAACTTGTCGTTTTCGCAGAAGGAGAAGAGGAAGAGGGACCTTGGTCAGGCCAGTAGGGGGAAGAACTATGTTGAAGAAGAGAAGAGGTTGCTGAGGGAGAATGGTGTCTACTCTGGGTTTGATGCTTAGAGGAAAGTATCTGCTGTTTCTGTGCATCGTGTTAGATTATTGTAATGTGTCGATGAGTTTTTGTTCAATGAATTTCTTGGTTTCGAGTTCACAATTTGGCATCTGTAGTTGCAAATTGAGTAGAGAATTGAATAGTCATGAAGAAAATTAACGTTCTGTAATGAACATGGTTACAATGTACAGGACTTGGTGGTCAATACATAACCTGTTTAAGTAAACACACAGCTGCAAACAAACTGAAATTCCCGAATTTATGCATTCCTGCACGCACACATCCTCTACCCAATGGCCAAAAATGACACGCTAGGCATCCCCTGTATGTAGGATATGGCATATTCGTTGGGGGTTCCCCTCGACTACAAACTGTAAAAGCTGTCTTCAGACTTCCGTGGTATGAGTCTTGTCAAAATCTCGCTCGACGATGATGAAACTACTATCTCTCTGTGAAGTCAATGTAGTTACTGTTCTGGTGGAGATGTTGACCGATTGGGAAGGGTTCTGTAGATGGCCCTGATAGTATTTGGAGTTGTTCTGCAACAACCTCCAACAAGGGAAGCCCCCGCCTCACACCATTTGTTTACACATGAAACAAAATCTTCATCTGAAACCCCAGTATTTTGCTGCAACAGGAAACAAATCAGGTTAACAGTTGGTGTGGCATATTCCACATCAAAGCATTATAGTAACATTCAGTGCTCCAGAGTCTGAATGTCACAGAGTTACAGCAAAACCATGAATTGTATTGAAGTTGAACTTACTACCCACTCCTTTCGATCAGCATCATAACTTTCCCCACTATTTGGGTATATAACTATTGGTTTTGTAGCCACCTGAAGAAATTATACATGAAAGTAAGTGTAGGAACTCCAAAAGCAGTGGAAATATGACAATTAATTTAAGAAAAAAAAATCAAATAATAAAAATAGAACATCTGAAGTAACCAAGAATATGAAAACTTTTCTGATTCCACTAAGCAGTAAAGAAGTCCAAAGACGCAAAGATTCATAAAAAAAAAAATTAAAAAAAAAATTCAAAGATTCTTGGAAACTGGAAGAAGACAGGAAGAGTAATACAGTATAATGTCACAGAAGCAACATAACTACTGTTACAACAGCTGTTCAAATAATCTAACCTTGTTCAAATATCAAATTTGTTCACATAAACAAAAAAAGCTTAACCTTAAATTATCATACCTTTTTAATTGTTGTGATCAGTCCATGAATAAATCTAGGAGGAGTGCAGTTGATTCCAACAGCAACAACTTTCTTACAGGATTCAGCAACCGAGGCACATTCAAGGAAAGAATCACCACTAACAACATTGACTCCATCTTTAGAGTTGAAACAAAACCATGCAGGAAGCTTTATGTCTTCTTCTTCTTCCAAAAGCTCAGCAAAAGCCTGCAAGAACACAGAGCATGCTTAAGAGTGGTGATAAATAAACACCATTTGGGAGTGCAAAGCTATATTATATCGAGATATCTTGAATGCATATTACTTCGTATATCCGAGTATTAACCCGTTTTCTATACTTTCTATCTTTCGCTTTGAATTTGTGAGCTGACTAAACGAACAATTAGTCCCCTTATCAAACAACTTCAGGAACCAGTAAGCTAGTATAGTGTACGAAGACAACAGTAATAAAATGTAGCCTATCTTAGACTTCCTCAACCAACAAGGAGATAAAAGAAATAAATTTTATAAACAAGCTTGTGATCATTACCTGGGCTTCCAGCTTATTTGGAATAGTTTCAAATGCAAGTAGGTCAGGACCTGCTTGAGTTAGGACTTGGACTCTTCTACGATGAAACTCTTTCAAAGCTCCCAGCGTCATAGCCTCACCATAATCACCACTGTCAAGGGACAGACCCAAAATTAAATATATAAAACCACGTAAAAGAAGAACAATTTCTTTTCCAAATAAGTTTATCTAATGTAATCTTTTCCTAGCTTTCTTGCACATAAGCCAGTATCCTCAGGTAAACTCCTATTCATCCTATGCCAACAATGCAGTTAAGAGGCCTGTTCATATTAAGCTGCTGGAAAGAAATGAGAGCTGATGTAACGAACTTAGAACCAGAGCTAGCTCACCTGTACTCAGACCCATCAGCCAAATAAGCACCATAGCTCCCCACAGACGCTGCAACTATGATCGGGCGGCGATTGAGAACTCTACCATCACTATCATTACAAGACCCCTCACTACACCTTTTGTAATAGATATCTCGCGCCTCACGCGCAATCTCCACACTCTTCCTAAGCAATGATTCACTCTCCTCAGTCGAAAACCCTTTGGCCTCAAAACCTTGAATAGTTGCCTGAACCAAAAAAAAAAAAAAAAATCAATACTCTCAATCCCAAAAACAATGTAAATGCTTATAGCTTAAAACTTAAACTGGCCTTACCTGATAAGAAGCTGTGATAATGATATCAGCACCAGCTTCAAGATAATCAAGATGAACCTGCTCAAATTTAAGCAATCAAAACAATGGAAGGTAAGCTCCTCTTAGTTAATCTAGTCTAAAAAAAAAATACAAGAAAATCTACACATAACAAAAATTGAAACCAATGAAAATGGTAGAGAGAGAGAGTAGCGTACGGTGCGAATGAGGTGAGAGGAAGTGAGGAGGCACTTGGCGCTCCAGAGAGGATCGTTGAGGTCAGCGCCGTGCCGCTCGAGCTCGGTCGCCAGACCACCGTCGACGACGGCGACGCCGCCGGCCTGCCGGAGAAACTCCCTCATTGACGACGACGACGACGCCGTTTCGACGCTGCGGCTGCCCATACCAAACAGCGCGGCGTCTGCAAAATTTGTTGGCTTTGGACGAAACACAAGAGTGACAAGACAACTAATGTCGCTGGTTTTTCACTCTATTATAACTTTTCCAAAATATCAATTCAAACCCTCAAGCTTTATTAATATCATTTGCCTCCCCAAGTCTAGTGAAATTTGAGATAGGAAACTGAGCATTTCTATCGGTAAATCCCTAAAGCCCTATCATCTACTTTTATATAAAGTGGGAGGGTCTGTTGGGATTTCTATTTTTACAATGATTTTCTGACTTTTATTTATTTTATTTTTTTTTTGGGGCCAAATCCATGAAAACAGAACTGAAAATAAAACTGTGAAACCAATAATTTGTTGCTTACAAAAATAACGGTAAAAACTAATCACGGTTTAACCGTCTAACAGTCCACTATTTGATACATGGAGTGGAGTAAGAATGAAAAGGTTACAACAACAACAACAACATACATTGGGGGTTTCAATAATGCAGTTCATTTGTTGGTGCATTATTCAGAAATGGGATGATTTGGTCATTAATTCATGGACTGCCTCTGCAGTCTAGCACTTAACAGGTTTATATATATAGTTTTATTCTAGATCTGCACTGCACTGCACTGCACATATGTATTATGTGGAACAAAGTGAGGTCAAGGGCCTCGAGGTGTGCCGAAACAGGAACAGGCAGAAGCTTGGTCTTCCGGGATCATGCCACCTCCCTTGCTTGTATCGACTGCATACAATAACTTTACTACTTCTTCCATGTCGGGGCGTTTATCTGGGTTTGCATCCCAACATTTTCGCATAATGCTAGCCAGCGCAGTTGGACAGCATCTTGGGATTTCAGGTCTTAAGTTCTGTAGTAGGAATGATCCACATTAGGCTCTAATAAACATTTTGAATATGAATAGTACAGACGTTTAAGCATGGGATATATGTTGACCCCCTCCAGAAGTTTAATGCAGGAAGTCGAGTACTTGGAAACAAATGCAGAGCAAAACAGATAAAGAGCTTATAGCTTTAACAAACCTGTCGCACAACAGCAGAGGAGACATCAGCAAAACTAAGATTGGGATAAGGCATGTCGCAACAATAGATTTCCCATAAGCAAATACCAAAACTGTACACGTCACATTTTCTGTTGTAAGGCTTACCATCAAGGACCTGCAGAAATCTTCATGTTAGACATTGAAAAAGAAGAGAAGAAAGAACGATGACTGCTTCAAATCTCTAGCATAGAATAGAAAGATGAATGTGAAACCACTGAATTAGTAACAAAACTTTCTTCTTTACTAGTAAGACACCTTTAAATCTAAATTTTCCATGATCAGTGAAAAGTAGCAAGTACCTCTGGGGCCATGTATCCAAGGGTACCAGTCTCCCCGGTCATGTCCTTTGGATTCTGAGCTTCTACTCGAGCAACGCCAAAATCAGCAATTTTCAGAGTTCTATGATTATCTAGCAACACATTTTCTGTTTTGACGTCACGGTGTACGATTTTCTTTGCATGGAGATAACTTAAACTGAGATAATGGAAACACACAGAATAAAACCACTAACTCAAAACCCTACCAAAAACAGAATGTAATCCAGCACAACAAATGAATATACTCACCCTTTCGACAAATCCAAAGCAAGTTGAACCACAATCTTAAAGGCAAGTTTCTTTCTTCTATTCCTGATCAAATAGTTCTTTAGTGTCCCACCAGGAACATACTCAACAACAACACAACAAGCTCTGGAAGGAGGAGAATTATGACTATGACCATCACTTGATGTGCCTTTGACAGGGATTTTAAGATTCGAAGTTCCCATTGAAGCTCCAACAAACTGTTAAATATAACGAGTTACAGTTTGAATTAAGAAGTTTTAACATATGACAAAGATACAGTATCTCATCTAAGCCTGGAAAACTACAGTTTGAGAACTACTCGAAAAAAGTCAATATTAGGACAGACAGAAAAATATTAGACATTGAAAAGTTGCATAACATTTATGTATCGGAAACTGAAAGAAACAGTGTGTCCTGTTAGTTTGACATTGCATCATGCATTCTGATAGGAAGATCCAATAGATATAACTTTTACCTTGGGAATATTTGGATGGTCAAGCTTATGCCAGACAGCAACCTCTTGCTGAAACGACGCCCGAAGAGCAGCAGTTTCAGCAGCTGTGGCAATATTATCCTCACCCCAATCCAATATCTTCACTAAAAGGAATAACAGCAGACCATGAGAACATTAATAAAAACATACACATGATGATAAACTGGTGCTTGAGGTTTCAATATATAATTCAAATAAGACTACTTTCTTGCATATTATAGAGCTGTTAAATGAGACATCAGACTTACACCACACACAAACATACATAAGAAACATCTAAACTTGTTCTTTAACCCACTTAGGCAGAGAACCACATGCATTGCTTTTAAAAATGATACCGAAAACATGTCAAGCAACACACCCAAGAAGTACATGAATTGTCGAATATAATATCACTACAGCACCTGTTATTAATACTATATGAAACAATTAAACATGATGGCCCGATCTAGCAGCTCATAATCTACAAATCTTACATTCATTTCATCTTTTGTGCAAATTAATTAACAACCACTAAATTCCAAAATATACTCCAAATCCTGAATATCTCAAAATTCCATAAATGAGTGACTGGAAATCCAATTGAAGCCAGAAGAAAAATCAAATTACCTGCAACATCTTGGCCATCATAGGTTCCCCTGTACACAGTCCCATATGTTCCATGAGCAATCACATATCTTATATCCAACTTAGCCAAGTCAATCTCCCACTCCTCCATTGGCGTCTGCGCTTCCTTCTCCCTGGACCAGCCCTTACTCAAGTGCTTCTCCAGCTGGATATCCCAGCTCTTGAAATCAATCTGATCCGCCCTAAAAAACGTTTCTTTCCCAACACATGAACCCAAAGCCTTCTCTTTGGTGCTGTTGGGAGTTCCAAAGGAATCATTTTTTTCAATGATGTTTGACTTTTCAGATATCCCAATGCCTCCAACGGCCTCACCACCATTGCTTGAATCCATCTCAGTGAATTGTTGTAACTAAAGAATCAAACTTTACATATACAAAACAACAGAACCTCAAAATTTAACAACGCGCATCAATGAAAAGCACCCCCAATATTTCAAAACTCGAGCACCACGCTCAATCTAGCTGAAAGCTTGAGTTTTTCTCCCCAGTTGACAATCACAAACTACAAAAATCAAAACTTGCTCAAACCCAGAACATGAAATCAACTTTTGGATAGAAACTGCCCCCCACAAATTTGGGAGCTGAAAACCAAACCAAACCAAGCCAATAGAAGAAGAGTGGCCAGTTGGGTGTGAAATGATAGATTCCGGAATAAGAAAAGGTTTTAGAGAGCCCAATCTGAGTGGAAAGCGAGGACTGAACCAATAGAGAGAGAGAGAGAGAGAGAGAGAATCCTATACAAAAAAAAAATCAAACAAATTATATACAGCCTATCACAGATTCACAGCCATAAAAATCCCAGCTTCATTGTGTTTTATTTACCTACCTTTTTTTAACAGATTTACCGGTACTTCAAGATCCTATTGGTTCCTTCCTAAAATGGTCCGTCGTAGCCTCGTGAAAATCACCAAGATGGTGAAAATGCCAGTTCTTAATCTTAAAACTTTTCGTGGCAACTTCATACAATGCGCAAGTCAAGAGACAAATCGTTTTTGGCAATTGTGATAACGACATCCTTTTCTGTTTTTTATTCAATAGAACTAAATATTCAAGTGCTTTTCTTGTTAGAAGGAATTGACATGCGGGAATAGATTAATAGAATCCTTCTTCTTTTGCTGTTTCCCTAGTTAATGTCAACTAAGCCTTCATTGAATCAGCTTAATTTTGAAAAGCAAATAATTGAATCATTCTCATGGTCAACTAGTTATCAGACTTCATAAAACAACAGAAAACAATAATGAAATGTATAGTTCCAAGTGTATATTTTATCAAAACTTCTCGTGTGTATTCGGCGGATTTCTTGATATTCAAACCCAACAGCCAACAGGCATATGGTCTCCACACAAAGAAAAAATAAGACCCCAAGAGGCATCATTTTCTAACCAGCTAGAATACGCATGCAATTGCATAGGGTAGTTGATTTTGTAGGAAATGGCACTTGATTTCATTCCCCGCCCCCCCCCTAAATGGCTAATGTGGATATACAGATTGATATATAATTGTACTTATGTCTTTGAGTCTTGACTATCAGATTCGCATTAATACGGCAGCAGCTATGCTAGATTAGATTACTTCGTCTTTTTCAGCTATTGACAAATCGGTGTGTTCAGACAGGTAATTTCTACTGATGAAGACCCTTGTTTCTACAGACCCGCCGCTCTTCATGCTTTGGTAGAAAGGCAGTCATGCCCCGTAGTTTGGTTCTGACTTCCAACCCTTATGGAATGTTCACCCAAATCTAGATTTTAGTGAGGACTATTTTGGGGACTGCTAAAAATCTTGAACCATGATTAAAAATTTAATCAGGGACAGCCAGCGACGAAAACCAAAATTCAAGAACATGGAATGTGATTACATACCCCAAATAAGTAATCAAATGAACATTAGCCCTAGCCAACTTAATAAAGTCAAGATTGATAACTTGATTTAAATCTTTGAAAATGAAACATCCGGTTGAAGTTCCAATTATATCCAGCGTGCATTCCCATCAATTTTGGTCTTCATGGTTTTCCTATTCAAACATACTTATTCCTATATTTTGGTATCTTCGTATGTCTCCACTAGCGGAATTCCCCTTCAAATCAACATTTTCAGAAGCCCTAAACTTATATTGTACAGACTACATCCGATTTGTACTCATGAAAACATAACAAATAGCATATGATTATTTCTTGATAATTTTTTCAAGGGCAAAATACTGGTTACTATCCTGTGGTTTAGGTCCAAATCAATTCAGTCCCTAGACTTCTAATTTCATCAAAAACACTCTTGTACTTTCAATTTTGATCTAATAGATCCAATTCGTTAATATTCTGTTATGGGTTCAAGTTATATTTGGATTATTTATTGAAAAACTATTTATTTTTAATAGTATGACTCACTCTTAAATTGACTAGAGGTGGCATGCAGACACCGCATCATAAAATATAGGTCATATATGAGTCACGTTAACATGTTAAATAACTCAATTTTCGGAAAACTAACAAATTGGACCTATTAGATCAAAATTAAAAGTACAGGGGCGTTTTTGATGAAATTAGAAGTTCAGTGACTGAATTGATTTTGGAACCAAACTACAGAGTAGTAATCTGTATTTAGCCTTTTTTTCAATAACACAAGTGCAAGAAGTTAGTTCCATGGTTAGTGCAGCCATGGAAGCAAAGAGAAATAGCAAAAGAAACATTGACGAGATATTCCTAACCTTTTTTTCCTCCAAAAGTTAACGACAAGTTAATTGGAGTTTAGACTAAATCTAAAAAATTGGTAATAGAATGATGTGTCGACTGTCAAGACCCTTAGAGCAAGTTCATCCGTAATAAAGAAATGTCAAAGGGTCGACCAGTCAAGAACTGTTCATTGCCACTGGACATGGGTTTCCACCCGTTCCGTTTCTTGACCAATCAAATTTACTGTTTATTTTTTTTTTTGGAAAATTGATATAGATGGTAATAATGGAGATTTATGGATAATTAATGTCAAATACAATTTTTTGGGTGTAAAATGTTAGAAAAAATTGTAGGTATTTATAGAGAAATTTTTTGTATGATTTTTAGAATTTTTTACAATTTTTTTCGTCCCGTTTCTTACCGTTACAACCCAATATATGCATATTAATTTCGTGACCGTCATATCTCAACATTAATTGTAACCAACAGCCCAGATTAAAGGACCGATGGTTTCAAATTTTCCTCTCCTACAACAGCTACGTGCCACGTGTCCCACTCACCAAGCCCAACCCTGACGTCAGCCACGTTCTCTTCACTTCCAACGTGGCAGCTGGGCAGGCTGGGTCACAGTTTTAGTCATGGGCTTGACTAATTTTTTGGACTCGGTCATGGAAAGCCAAAGATTGGCTGGGCAAAATTGGGCCGGTGGATGCATGGTTTTCATTGTGGCTGGTCACAACGTCATTGCTGGAGGCCGGTCAAATAGAGACCGGTGGAAATGCTCTTAGATTGTGTGGAATATCAAGATTTTATGAACTTGGCATAACTTCCCACACCCTCCTCACTTTAGAGGAGCCGGATCCGTTAAGAAGTAGCGGTGAGAAAGGTGTTTTAAACCTCTAGAGTAAGATTTGGAGTGTTCGTATTATGAATAAAGTCAAGCTTTTCTTTTGGTGAGCCGGTCATTCCTTCTTATCTTATGTTGAACGTCTTTCAAAACATCATATCAATTTCTTTGCGGGATCTAGCAGATGTGGTGGAGCAAAGGAACTAGTGTTGGACTAATTCCATTGTTTATGGCAATGTTCAAAGGACCAAAAAGCGTGGAAACAAAATGTCTATAAAGTTTATGATGAGTACTAGAGTTTTATTGATTTATTTGTTCATGTTGCTGCAATAGTAATGCACAAGTAGAGATGTCTTGGATCATTGTTTGGTAGATTTGCAAGGATCGTAATAATGGCTCACATCGTATATTGGACCCTAGTGAACCGGTTAGCTGAGCAAAGGAAAGGTATGCAGAGCACCTCCTACTTTGGGAGTCTAGGGGAAAACAGGTTCTAACAATAGCAGAATTAAAGAAGCTGCCAATCCATGAGAACACGCGCCATCTCAGTAGGTGAGATTGCATTTTGACAATGTATGTGGTGTGAAGACTCGGATCCAGAGCTCAAAATGTAGAGGTAATGAAATCTAATTTCCTAATTATATACTACCCCAAACATCTGATTGCATTTTCCAACTGAAAAGGGAATATTACTACGAAATTGCATTATACATCCATAATATATAGCCCTAAGAAGGCATGTCCCAAGCAGATACTTAGCACGTCCCCCTCCTCCGGGTCTATCACAAGGAAAATGAAAATCAAGATTTGCTTTATTTAGTAACAAACGCAAACTACGAGCAAATAGAACGCCTGTCGAGAGTATCAATATCTTCACAAGAATTGTAAATGCATGAATTTGATGTTTCAAAAATTCTGCGGTTCTTAATGGAATAGGTAACAAAGCAACTTTGCCGCCCACTGCCACTAAATGACCACCTCCCCAAGTCAAACTGGACCCTAAGTCTACAATTTTTGTATACATTGTTTACTAAATTAATTAGTATATTTATGTGTCAATGAACTACTTAGTTGTGTTAGATTGGTTTCAGTTTCATTTTGGTTTGTATTGGATTCATCTTTTGATGCCCTGTATTTTAGTGTGTGCTTGTTTTTTTCGAGTAAACTTAACTCTGTGTTATATGCTGAAGTAATTGGTATAGTATTTGTCAATTAAACTAGCTAGTTGTGTTTGATTGCTATGAGTTTAATTTTAATAGAAATTTATCCTATTGTGTGCTTTTTTTTATTTGTAAAATTGGATGTCTCATAAAGTAAAAAATTATACAATAATAATGTTGATGTTTGAACATCATCCGAGATATGTCTTTAAACTTTTTTTTTATTGAAAATATTCATATCCAAGCCCCCTCCGGCTTAATTAAATCTAATTCCTAAATCCTGATTTTTTTCGACGGAGAAAAACAAATAAAGGCTAAATACAACCTCCTCTAACACACCCAACACTTAAGATATCATGGTACAAGACAGTGGAAGCCGAAAGAGAAAGAGAGTAGTTCCAACTAGAAATATTTTATTTATGTCCAAAATCAGTGATTGGGTGATTGCATCAGCTAGGAAGTTTGCTTCTCTCCAAATGTGCTTGTAAGTAATATGATTGAATTGGGGATAGCTATACAATATCTTGAAGTATCTTTTTAATTCTCCAAGATGGTGTGATTTTGTTAGTAATCCTCATTTGCATGTCATCCTCCTCACGAAGAGTGCAAAAAATGTCTGCCATTTGGATATCGAAGGTCCAGAAATCGATCACGGAGGACAACCTAAGAAATAGATTTAGCCAATCCGGTCCAGTAGTGAGTGTTCAAATCTATAATGGGAACCCCAAGTGTGCAAGGGTGGAATTCAAAAACTTTTAGTCGGCTTCAGATGCTATTTACGAGTTCCACAACGTTTTAGTTGGCATACCACACATGCCACTGATGGTGATTGTGTAGGAGTACACACACACACACAAAGTCTATCTCAAGAACGGACGTCCGTTTCTTAGCTAAGAACGGATTTCCATATTTTGACCACTTTTTGATCACATTTTCACATCTTAACTGTTCAGTTTTTAGGTCCTAATGTATAGATCACTTTTAAAAAATTTCAGCCAAATTGATGATCGTTAAGGTATCCAAAACTGCAATTTACCATTATAAACACGAAGGGTTTAGGTTGGACAAATTCTGTTCTTTCGTGTAAATTTCAGCTCAAAGTACTGTACCAGCCACTGCCTGATGTACTCCTCGAAGAACAGAGGGAGGTACACTGATAAGTACTCCGGCAGGTAGATGTTGAATTCACTCTCATAGGTCACCATGTTCGTAAGGATGTCCGTAGCCAGTACCCTCCAGAGTCCAGCCGCCATCTCGCCGGAAAGATGCTCCGAGATGTCTATGGCAAATCCCCAGCCGAGGTTGCCATGAATCATCGCCTCGATCGAAGAACGCAAAACGGTGGCTGCAACGCTATCGGAGTCCACACCGGACTGATTTGCTGCATCGGAGGCCGAATCGGAATCGGAAGTGTGTGGCGACAGGCTAGATGAGGAACCAGTCAGCATCTCATCGACATCGTCGCTCTTCGACATTTTAGGGTTTTCAGAGGAAGTGAGAGAGAGAGAGAGAGAGTCTCGAATGATCTGATCCCACTTCTATTTACACTCATATCATTATTAATTCGACGGATCTGATGAAGCGGTGCTAAATTGAACGGTCTAGATTGCATTGTAAAATTTCTTTTCTTTTCGGAGAGTCTCGAATGATTTGGTCTCGAATGATCTGAGCCTCTGATCTGATCCCACTTCTATTTACACTTGTATCATTATTAATTCGACGACTCTGATGAAGCGGTGCTAAATTGAATGGTCCAGATTGCATTGTAAAATTTATTTTCTTTTCTAAAAGATTTTCCTAATCCAAAACTTCTGAAATTCATAATAAATAGCTCGAGTATCCGAAAAATTCCCCGAAAATTTTCACTAACTCATAGTATCGTGTACTTTATTTTTCAACTCTTAAATCGAGGTTTTCACATTGTAAAAATTTTTGAAAATATTCTCAAGCACCTTTTATAATTATCGAGATCGTAAATAAATGATTTATCAAACGATCTCAATTAAGCTCAATATATTTTCCGGAGCTCATAATTGTATGGGTTTTTGGGTCGGGTCATCACGCATACAAATCTCTAGGGTTGTTAGATGTTCTGTTATATAAGCTCATCATTGTAAGATTTCCATCTCTGAAATGAATGACATGTTTTGTTAATTTTCTTCAGTCTTTCAATTTCTTTTACTTTCCCCGTATGAGTCCCAACAACTGAGCAAAACATCTTAATCGTTCATTATACCCACTTTTCGATACATATTCACATATTAATCGTTTAGCTTTTAGGTATATATGAGTAGTCATCTCTGCAAATTTTCAGTCAAATTGACAATCAATAAGACATTCATAACTGCAACTTACAATTATGACCACTAACAGTTTAGGTTGGACATATTCGGTTAGTCTATTGATTTAATCTAGTTTGATATCTTAACGGTCATCAATTTGGCTGAAAATTTTGCAGAAATGATCTATACATTAGGACTTAAAAACTGAACGCTCGAGATGCCAAATGCAATCAAAAAGTGGATCCTACAAGGATCCCTTAAAATGGCCAAAAAAAAAAGGGTCGTGACCACTTACCCAATTTCAGCTTAAAAATTGGCCACTTACTCCACTAAAAGTTTTTTAACCCCATTTACCCAATCTAACATCTGGTGATAGTTTTGCCCCTATTAATTAAATTGAAACTCATCAATATCTCTCCTCCCAGACTCTCTCTCTATCTATCAGTTCATTACAGGAACTTCGTCGACACCCGATTACGTCCTCTGCCACCAAGTCCAATTACTTCCTCCGCCCTCAATCTCTGTCGTCCATCTGCCCTCAATCTCCAATGGGTGGTGTGCTGGATCAGTTGCCTTCGCAGTCGACCTTAATGGCATCTTCGATCCTGAGCACCACCGCCATGCGAAGAAGACGCAAGAAGAAGAGGATTGTCGCAATTGTACCATATGCAAGCCCTGGAGTTTAGGTCGGGGTTTTGTTCCGGGTAGGCGCTCGCACCGGTGTCGTCTGTTCAAAGCTCAAGGAGGCCACTCTAGTCTCGATCAGGGCAGTCCTTCAACCTCGTCACCCAAAAGTCATTCTTTCCGACCTCGCTTTCTGATTTTCGTCGCCAACCAATTCAACGTCTGAACATTTTTTTTTTCTGAGATCGATGACGACTACACCATTACTTCTTCTTCTTTTTTTGGGCAGACCATATGCCACAAGTTGTCTAGTATGAGAAAATATGCAGAAAAAATGTTTTAATTCTAGTTATGTACTAGAATAGCATATGTTTGGTAGATTTTGTAGACTGGTGACTGCCTGTAATAATATTTAACTATTGTATTAACCTTGTTGCAAGGTTATTGGGGGGCAATAAACAGATTACTGGAGGGCAATAAAATGTTTATAGGGGCAATAATAAGATTATTTATTTGGATAAACCTCTTAAAACTTTCAAAATTAAAAACATCTTCATTTTTCACTAATTATTGATCTCAGTAAACTTGTTATTGGAGGGCAATAACTTTTTTATTGGGGGGCAATAATATGATTACTAGGTATTATAAGGGGGTAATAAAATCAGAAGCCGGAATCTGGTCACCAGTCTAGTAGCCGGATTTGGGATTCCAGTGAACGGTTGCCTGATTCAGGTCTCCGGTCACCAGAGTGCGCAACCGGTTACTGGTCACCAGAGTCCGGCAAGGTCTCCGATGACTTCTCTCTTTAAGTGACAAAGAAGGAAATGACAAAATGTCCCAAAAATAAATAAAAAGGAATAAAAAAATACTTAATTGGATATTAGGAAATGATCTCTTAGAGTTTTTGGGTAAGTGGGGTTAATTAACCTAAAAATTGGGTAAATGATCATTTCCCAAAAAAAAAAATGAAAAAAGGATCCCTTAGTGATTTATGGTGTACCAATAAGCGACAACAATACTAGGGATATTGAAATTGGTAAGATAGTGACACTTGTGATGAAATTAAAATTATACGGGACACAAGTAATTTATGTTGTACCCTTGACACTGTTTTTGATTCATAAGATTTTAGTCCTACTAGAGTGTCACTTCTTTTATTCATCAAATTACCCTTAACAAATTTTTTTTTTTTTTTGAATCAATCCCTAGCCGGGTTGTGAATTTCATTCATACAAGCCATAATGATCATTACATACTCTTTCGCTGTCATCTATAGATAAACAAGAAAATATAGTGGTACCCAAAGTGCATGGGAATAGGTCCACTCACCATATCCCCGTTGACGGAGACGCCACTTCAACCACCTTAAAGTTCTAAATGTTAAATATCCCCAATAAATCCGAACTCGACTGTCAAGCCCTTGTAAGCACAATCAACGCGCCTCAGAAGTCATAATTGAAAAACAAAACAAAAACAAAAAACCAATGCCGAAAACAATTCTGTCAAAACCTTGAGCACAACACTTCTAAATAGGGGTGGGCGCGGTGCGGTTCGGTTCAGTTTAAGGTCCAAACCGCAACCAAACCGCTTTATTCGGTTGGCCTATATATCAAACCGCAACTGCATTATAAAAGGGATGAACCGATTATTTAGGTTACACCATTTTTTGGTGCGGTGTGGGTCGGTTTTGGTTTGGACCGATTTATTAATTTCAACTAAAAAGAGAGGGGCCAAAAACAAAATGTATTCTTACCTAACAGTTTCAATAAGGCATAAATAATTTTGAATGCATTTGGAGTTCACACAAATTGGCAAATGTCACCCAAATATCAAGCAACTTGCAGAAAGACCATATTTGAACACGGAACAAACCCTATATATATATATATATATATATATATATATATATATATATATATATCAATGATCAAGCAAGCATAGCAACTTATTACAAACTAAAATACTGAACAAAAATGGATTTCTTATATATTAAAAACCAACATTTCCTTCAATAGATAAATAATAAATAAATAAAATGTAATTCAAATGAATTCGATGCGGGTCGGTTTAAATCGGGCGGTTTATGACCCGAAATCGCAACCGAACCACTTTTATGTTGTTCGGTGTGGTGTGACCGTAAAATAACACTATTTTAATTCGGTGTGGTTCGGGACGGTAACCGCATTTTCGATACAAATTGCTCATCCCTACTTCCAAAGAGCCATCACTAAGCGCTAGTACCCAAACACTCATCCATGAGTAGACCCACACAATCGACGAGGTTCAAAGGCCTACCCATGCATCAGGGCCGCCACCAGACTGACAGGAATTCTCAGGAGTCAACTCCCTTTTTTTCCTTGAGTTTTTGAGAGGGGCGAAAAGTAGTTTTAGTGCTTTCTTTTATCTTGGGGTAGCTTCCCGAATTTTTAGAAAGATACCTTTCAAAATTACCCCTCACATATTTATCTAGAAAGAGAAAAACGAAAATAGGGTCTCCTAATCCTTGTGGACTTGGGATTCTTGTTTCCTAATCCATGTTGACTTGTGCTTCTTATTTCCCAATTCTAGTAGTCATCTCTCTCTATATATAGCTTCTTCAGCCTAGCCTGATAATCAATCAGGACTATCAATACGATTCTCCTGTGAAGCATGTCGACCGAGATCTCCCATTATTTCCGGAGCGAAGCGAAGCAAACAACAAAACGCGACCCCGGCCAAAGGGGCGAGGACTACCTTCGGATAAAATTAAGGCTCTTCAAGGAATTTCAAAGACGCCGTTCGCTGGAGGATCCCTCCGGTACTTACCGCAAACAACTCGTCGACGGACATTACCTTACCGTTCGTCTTGCTCGTATTAAGCGATTATTCAAGAGGCAAAAGTACACACGGTGGATTGCTAGGTTTCTTTCCCGCTTGAGAATCCCAGAAGATGAGCACCCTACAATTATTCAAAATATATTCCTGTAACAACATCAACCCCTTTGAGTCGTCATATGTGAAGTCACCGTGAACTTGGATGATAATATTGATAGGGTTATAACAGAATCTATGGATATGTACAGGTCCAAGTTAATTCCTGCATCTAAATATTCAATTCAGGATTTGAAGAATGTGAGACTACTTGACAATTTTGAATTGGAAGCTGTTGTTACAAGGACGCCATCGTGTGCTATCTGTCTCAACCTCCTTGATCACTTTGATGATGTTCAACAACCTGTGAGCGTTACTCGCTTACCCTGCTCACACTCTTATCATGAAGATTGCATTGTCCCTGGCTGGAGATCAACCATGTTTGTCCCCTGTGCCGATACCCTATGCCAACTGAAGAATTGGGCGAGCTGTCGTCAAAACCTTATCTAATGCTGTGGCCTGTGTTTTTACCTGGCTCTACTGACGTTCAGGTGGTTTAGTCATGCACGTGTACTCAAAACTAATGCCTCACATCGAGACCATCTAAAGAACGAGATTCCTTCTACTAAATGAAGATGACGATATGTCTATACCTAAAAGATTTAGCTGCAGCGAGAGGTTGCATTTTTGGAAATTGCCAAATAAGTCAGAGGCAATAAAAAGTTGTTTTATATCCTTCTTCCATTTCCTTCTTTGTAAATTTACATTTGTTGGCGTTGTTGCTTTTGTTACACTTGAACCGATAACATTTTATTCCAATGGAATGACAGTATTTAAGGTACAAATTAATTGATTTAGTTCAGATGATTCCTCCAACCATTCAAAGCGCATATTCAGAATGAAGTCGTCCCCAGCCACTGCCAAAACTATTCAGATAATGGACTTCACTGTGAATCCTTACTCCTCCTGTACAAACAAATAATCCCTTCAGTTAATCGACCACATTAAATTAATGCATATATTCCTAAAACGTCTGCATAAATTATAGTTAAATTGTGGTGAACTCGTTTAAACCAGAAGCATTAAGTTTTCACGTAATGTGTTAAACCACCATATCATACAATAAATCCAACCATGGTTGGATGACAGTATTACAAGTTTGTAAATGTATCCTATTCCAGTACCACTAACTGACATCAACGGTACTAAAAAGTAAAGTGCTAACCTTAATACTGAAGAGAACACTGCCATCAGAAACCTGCTGTCCAGCTGCTAGATGAAGCCCGTGGACATAGCCTGCTGATGGTGCCTTTACAGCATGCTTCAGAATGGAAAAGAAGTATTTGATTTAGATATTGCAACGGGGAAGGAAATTATAGAAGTAAATGCAAATAGAAGCAGTACAAACCTCCATCTTCATTGCCTCTAATACTAAAATAGGTTGTCCTTCCTCCACTTTTGTTGCATCCTTAATAAGAACCTTGACCACCAAACCAGCCATGGGTGCAACAACTGTTCCCGGAGGATGAGATGATCTATCAAAACTGGGCCTATGTTCGGTTTCATCTTCATTGGACAATTCAAGACCCAATTTTTGTCTATAATGATGATGATGTGACCCATGCCACAGATGAATGTGCTTGGTCTGATCCTACAAGCTCATTTGGAAACAACATACTCGATAATTCTGATTAACTCATCTATGTAGATCTCACAAATGAAAGGCATTTACCTTCGAGTAAACAGCTAAGCTAACATCCATGATTACACCATCAGCTTCAACTCTGAAATCATGATCACCTACACAAGTTGCTTTAACCTCCAAAGGTGGGGAAATGTCTTCTGTCTGCACACAAAGATGCAGCATCTAGAATTTTCATGATGGAATGACTTAATGGAACAAAAACAAGAAAATAACATGCAACACAATTACAAAGTTACAAATAGGGATTACTAGCATACTTAAGTCATAAGACTACCTCAATTAGATAGCTCCCATCTGATTTGTAAGTGATGGAATAGGTCAATAACTTTAAGCCATTGCTATCATATTCATTCTCCCACTCGAGTTCCATTGTATGCCTAGCACAATGATTGACTCTGAAAGGTGGAGAAGAATACCATATGGAGATCGTGTTGTTGCTTCCTGAACATATTGGGAGACGTAAATATTCTAAAGGATTTTAAGAACTCACAAAAAAATTGAAGAATGGAACCTTCAATGTACCAGGAAGATTTTCTCTGAATACAGAATTTTCCTTTTCAATGAGACATGCAGCTGCCAGTTTGGCACCAAATTTAGCAGCACCAAGCACTGTGTTCGTTACTTCCAAATTATTAGGGTTGACAAACAGGTCATCTTTAAAATGTTCAATAAAATGAGTTTCCACATTCCCATTTTCAAATTCCTGATGGTTGGCAAGTTTTGACAGAAAACTGATATTGGTCGGTACACCTGCAACCTGTTTAAGCAAATTAGCATTGAAACCACATGATGAAATTGCAACTTGTAACTTGCCTACCAGATATGTCAGTTTAACCCCTTTCCACTCTGTTGACCCATGGGCCTGAAGATATTAAGTACATCTAAAGATATTCGTGCAACATTAGAGGATAAGAAAATGTGCTTTGATCTGGAGAATCTGCAACTCTACAATGAGATATACCTGAAACTTTGTCAAGCAATCCTTCAGTTTTACCAGTGCTACTGCACGATTTTCTCCCCACACTACAAGCTTGGCAATCATAGGATCATAATGCATGCTAACACTGTCTCCTTGCTCAACTCCAGTCTCAACTCGAACTGCTAAAGAATATATTCGACATGAGCAAACAACAGAAGGTACCAGAGGAGAGGAAATGAAAACAAATTTCACATTTGTGAGTAAGTCATATCCTCAGATAAAACAAGTGGTAGTCACGACTATCTCAACTTGTTTGGAGATGAATTCATTGTTTCACTATGGATGAGTCACATGTATACTGAAAATTTGACTTACCTGTTGGTGAAACTGGAGCATGCTGATAGTGATGAAGAACTCCAGTTGCAGGAAGGAATCCTTTTGGTACATTTTCAGCATATATACGGGCTTCAAAAGCATGACCTGTCATTGTAAAGAGGAATTTCAAAAACAAAGTAACTCAATAAGTTTAGGTACTTGACATATTGGATGAGTAAATTCTACATAATTAAATAAGCTCTCATTTATGAATGAAAAATTAGCTTATTCTTTGGTTTCCTGAAGAGAGGCATCAGGGGAAAATCTTAATACTTTTAATTGCATAACCCTGTAAGGTAAACTTGTCACAAAACAGGCCATATCCAACTCAAATCTAAACAGGATTACCTAGCGTTGAACTTAAAACTAGCAAAGATTCATTTTAGAAGTGACCATTGAAGCACAGACCTTGGCAAAGACCTCTTTCAACATTTTGCTCTTTAGAAAATCTCACCTGACAAGGGGACCTGTGACTGACTAATGGGAAGGTGTTCTCCATTTGCTATGCGAATTTGCCACTCTACAAGATCTTGGCCAACAATCATCTCAGTCACAGGATGCTCAACCTGCATGACGTTTACCCTATTAGAATTCTCATTAGTTCAAGGACTGAATTAAGGTACAACATATCAGTTAAAGCACCTGAAGACGGGTATTCATCTCCATGAAATAAAATTGGCCTGAGACTGTATCAACTATAAACTCCACTGTGCCGGCACTGTGATAGCTAACTGCCTTTATGTATTTGGCAAAGACTTCAAGTTACAGAGATACGAATAAAAACAACAGTATTAACAAAAATGTGTAAAGGAGCAGAAAATCACAAGCACTCCCCTCTTTTTGGGGCTATTTTCATATAGGTACAGAGTATATCATCAATGAAAACACCGCACCTTGGCTGCAGATACAGCCGCTTGACCCAAGTGGGACCGGAAGTCATCAGAAACATTTGGCTGCACCAATAGATTTCGATTACAACTCTACTAGAACTATGACAAATCTACACCGATAACAGAGGAAATGATCATTACAGCTGGGGCTTCTTCGATTATTTTCTGGTGCCTTCTTTGTATGCTGCAATCTCTCTCATATAAATGTAGAACATTCCCGTGTTTATCCCCAAATATCTACAACATCAACAGTCACCAAAAATCAAATCATAGGGATTTTTGGTTTTAGATCATGAGATTGAATGCTCGAGTTTTGGTAATTATAATATCGACAGCACAAATATAATGTCGATGGGAAATGCCAATGATCATACACCAAAAATAAAAAATCTTGGACCAAAAGTATGTATGAATCATACAAACAACAATACCTGGACTTCTATGTGTCTTGGCTGTGTAATATATTTCTCCAGCAAAATTGTGTTTATGCCAAAAGAAGCAGCAGCCTCACGTTGTGCTCCAAGGAAGGCTTCAACAAACTCATCCGGACTTTGCACAATCCTCATACCCTAAAAAACAACTAGATCATGTGAAGATCTTTCTTTCAAGGAGTTAAATTAGAAGAACAGATTTGAAGAAATATCCAAACGTTCTTAGAACATCTTATGAAAAAAAAAAAAAAAAAAACTTATATTTTAATCAGGTTGCTGATAGTATAATTGAAGCAAGCAAATAAGTGGCATACCTTTCCCCCACCTCCATGAGTTGGCTTTATTAAGATTGGATATCCAATCTTGTCAGCTTCTATCTTCATTATATCAATATCTTGGTCTTTCCCATGATATCCAGGCACAAGAGGTACCCCTGCTGCACCCATTATTCTCTTTGATGCACTGATAAACAATTGAACATCGATAGAAATGAAAAAAAAAAAAATTCCTCAATGAACAAAAACTTGAAATGCTGTACATTTATGAAGGGAAAGCAAGCCCAATGACACGACAAGGAGTCTTTGTAATCATTTCAAACTTGACAAGTATGTCACAGCTTATACAAAAATCAGTAGAACTCAGTCAGTGGTACCTTTTATCTCCCATGTCCCTGATGGCAGATGCTGGAGGCCCAATAAAGGTAAGACCCTTATCTTCACAAAGTTGAGCAAAGTCAGAACTCTCTGACAGAAAACCATAGCCAGGATGGATAGCCTAATCACACAAAACCAAACATTTCCAATCAAATTATCATGATTCAAACCACAAAAAACCATTCACCATGTCACTAATTCTCAAAAACAATAGAACAAATTTGCATAAACCATCTCCTAATCCATTGAACTATTGATCAATCAAGCCAGTGAGCAATTCAGCTATCTAAACCATTCAACTACTGACCTACACTATTTACCAACTCACAAAAAAATAATGAAACAGTGCAAAAATAGTTGAGCAATTGAATTGAGCTAGGTGAAAGTTTTCACTATCATGATAAACATATCAAAATGGCTAGGGCAAACATGACTGACCTGCGCACCGGTACGAACGGCGGCGTCAAGAATCGACGAGGCGTTGAGGTAGCTGAGCCGAGCCGGAGCCGGACCGATACGAACTGCCTCGTCGGCGGATTTGACGTGGAGAGAGTGTCTATCGGCGTCGCTGAAAACGGCGACGGTTTGAATTCCGAGCCTCTTTGCGGTCCTCATGATCCTGCACGCAATTTCGCCCCGGTTGGCTATCAGAATCTTCTCGATTCTCTGCGGCGAGTAGGAGAGTGATCGGAGTGATGGTAATCGGAAGTGGAATGGCTTGCCGGAGAGCTTCCGGCGGAGGACGGTGGCCACTGACGCCATGGTTTGGAGTGTAGTGGGTGACACGAAGTGGACTTGGGTGGTGAGCGTAAAATGTGGTTTGTTAGGTACTGGGTGGAGTTGCGTGTAGGAGATTATGACTGTGATAGTTAACGGTCATTATCGTGAGTATGGGAAGTGTGGATATGATCTGATGTTGTGCTTGCCTGGCATAACTATCCATCTCACCCAAATTTCTTCTTGGGCTGCTTAAGCCTGGGTTTGGGCTTCATCGGACTCCTCTTTGTTTTTCTGCGATAATTTAGGCGTTACTCTTACTAGCAACATGTCCGCATTCTCATAGATGATACGGGTGTTTTAAAATTTGGTGAATCTATTTGACACTAAAGGAGGACTTTCATTTATAATAGTAAAGATAAATACATCGATGCATAAATGTTGACTGATAGAAAAGTTTCGGAAGATGACATGAAATTCATACATCTAGTTTTTACTAATCTTTTATTTTATGAAATTTTTTTATGTGAATGAATTCACTGAAGAATATCTCTTTGACTGTTTATTTCATAGGTATTCATTTTAGTATTCAACAATGATTAGAGAAATGTCATTAAGCCAATTAGGTGTCAGTTCAGTCTTTTTAAGAGAAATGTCATTAAGCCAATTAGGTGTCAGTTCAGTCTTTTTAAGTATCGTTGATAGAGGGAAGAGTTATATACATATATACATATATATATATATATATATATATATATATATATATACAGCGGTTCTCCACTGCGGACGTCCACACTTTTCGATCCGTACGGATTTCCAGTTTTGATCCACTTTCCAATCACAGTTTTACATCTTAACCGTTCAGTTTTTAGGTCCTAATGTATAGATCACCTCTGCAAAATTTCAGCCAATTTGGTGATCGTTAAGGCATCCAAAACTGCAATTTACACGAACGAACCGAATCTATATATTAGAACCTAAAAACTAAACAGTTAAGATGTGAATGTGTGATAAAAAAGTGGGGAAAAACACAAAATCCGTACGTTTTACTTAGATGCGGATATCCGCACATGAGTAAGGTTATATATATATATATATATATATTATATATATTATATATATATATTATATAATATATGTTCAAAATCTCCAAAATGATTAAAAAGAGTTATTTTCAATAATACAGTCATCTATGAATCATAGACGATGAAATATATGGAGCATTTAGAAGATTAGTGAGTCATTTAAACTTTTTAGTTGTGAACAAAATAACAGAACTTTGTCTCAAGAAATGACAAATCTTCATGGACTGGATTCTCCTCTCCAACAAGGCACCAGCCTAATACTAGCTACTTTCTCAAGACAATTATGTCGCACCTATTAAAACCTCACATGATCAAAAAGAATCATTATCAAGTATTTATAAAACCAGCACATGCATTCCAGAATTAAGACCTATTGAAAGTGGACCACATGGGTCTCCCTCACACTTGCTCACACTTTTACCTAACAGAATGATGTGCAATTATGTTATAAAAGCATAGCTGGTTTAGAATCTGTATGATGTGAGGAATAGAGGCATGTGCACTGCTGGCAAAACTCAATCCATGAATCAATCTTATGACATATAGCTAGAAGAATTTGATGAGGACCCAATTGCTAGCTTACTTCTTTCATCATCATCTAGTTGTAGCAGTACTAGTACTTTTGTAGTGTTGAAAGTAAGAGGGAAGGAGGACAATCTCCCAAGTAATAGGGGTTGGCGGATAGCTAGGGCATGGTTGGGAGGCCACATTTGTCTTTAGGTCTCCTAACTAGAAGAAAATCCAAGCGCATATTGCATCCTAGTTGCTTTTTCTCCTTCCCAAATGAAATGTCTTATCAGGATTAAATATGGATTACATTCCCTTAGGCCGCATTTGTTTGCCTGAATTAATAATCAGATAGGACTGAAAAAAATCCAAGCTAGTGTTTGGTGGTGCAGATTACTCTAGAATTGGAAATTTAAATCTTGTTAAGGTAGGATATCAACTCCTGTTGGAGATGTGGGATATGCACAATCATACAAGATTATAAAGATGACCGTCCTTGGATCTTAACCAAATTACCACCATCATTCTTCAATCAAAATACGAACACCAGCCTTGTATCCTCCTCAGTGCGATCTGATCGAACCCAAACATCCCTTCGCTCAATCTCTCCGTCTCCGGCGGTGGCGGCGCGAGTTGGATATCCCTCCTCAGTCTCTCTTCCACTGCGCCGGCCCACCAGCTGCGCCGAATTCGACTTCGATTTCCCTCACTCAACGGAGCTATCCAAAACAAATGAGGACTGGAGAGCCGCGATGTCGTGGCTCTGACCTCGAAGAGAAAGCTCCGCCGGGTTGTTGGGCTTGAAGAGTAAAGCTTTGGCGGTGGCTTGGAGGAGAGTGAGATAGAGAAGGGGTTGGCTGTGGAGGCCATGGACTCGGGTATGGGTTAGGGTCAGGTTGGGTTAGAGAAGATGAGGTGAGTTTGCGTCTTGAGTATTGGAGGTGGTAGAGAGAAGTTGACAACGGATTTGGTTCCTGTACTTATCCATTCCAGCTCTAATCCTCTGATACCAAACAAATGAAAACATTTTTTACCAAAAAAAAAAAAAAACAAATGGAAACATTAAAACAGATCTAATCTTATCCAGGCCTTAGTGTTGTATCTAGTCGGTTAAATAAAAATAATAAATCAGAAAATATATATGTAACTGTAATCGCGTAAATCATTTGTGTTGATTTACACTCATTGTCGATAGTTTGAAAATTCTCACTAATAATCAATAATTTATAATTTATCCTAATATTGATTTAAACTTAAGAAACTATGTAACATGATTTCTTAGATGTGAAATTTTAGCATATATTACGCGAGTCATAATCAAGTTCAATTGGTTAAGTTGATCTTCAAACATATACTTTGAGTACATAACTGAAATTTCAACCTATATATGTTCGAAATTATCCTAAACCTACTTCTCGTACATAGCTTGGCGACTTGTTTGAATCCATGAATTGCTTGAAGAGAAAGCGAAGCATAATTTGTAGAAAAAGCGAGGTCTGGCCTAGGGTTCTATATTTGTTGTGCAAGACAAGGCATATATATATTCAAGTAGGACTCGGTATATATTCAATGATCCCCATAACTTAGCTTGCAAAATATACAGGTAAGTGACCCTGTCAAAACTTGGAAGACACCTCAGTACTTCTTTTTCTGTCTCCCATCCAAATATTTGAGAACCTTCGTTCTTGACTAGCTACCTAGTTCTTGCTAATTAACTAGTATATATATTGTTATCTAACGGTCAAAGCTAGCCTCCTTTGTGGCCTTATTTGGCTGTGGGGGCTGTTAATTGTAGACCAAACATTTTCAATTCTTTATCTTAATCATTGATTACATGTTTGTAATGGACAAACCGCCCACTTATCCTCTCTTCTTCAATACGTCATCTTCAGCACAACAGTAATGTCAAAACAAGATCACTTATATAGACTTTGAATGAAACCTACAAACAACAACACAAGATGGCTAAACCTAATCTTCCCCCATCCTTCATTGATGCCATATTTTACCCTATTTATATAATTTCTAATTAAGACATCATTCTATGTCTACGTAATATATATAATGATTTTCTCACATAAACAATTTCTAATTAATAATGAAAGTCGAACTTCAAACTCTTCTACTTAAATAATTTAGATAAGACGGTATTGTCACGTAACAAGTCTGCCCATCTAATCAGAAAATTTATTTTCAAAACTTCATACCCATACTGTTCTTAGTGATTCACGGAACACAAAAAACGCTATTCAAACTAAAACTGTTTAGATGGTGATTTGTTATTGAACAGTCGGACAAACTTATGGTCCAATCTCAGCATTGAAGATCTCTTCTCCATGATCATCTCGACCTGGCATGGGATTAGTTGACTAATTAATTGAATATGATTTATCAAAAAAACAAAGCAGAGAAAAATCTGAAAGCAAACTGTACAGAAAGAAGGTATGGAAAAGAAGGATAATATACTAGCGCCTATGGTAATGGGAGCATAAGCATCAATTATAAGTCGTGATGGGAGGAAGACAGCTTTACATAACCTTCTATTTTCTTCTTAGAAGCAGCCTTTTACTTTTCAGTGTCGTTAACCAAGCGTTATGATTATAACCTTCTTTACCTTCCATGTGAGACTCAGTGAGCTTGCACTTTCCTATTATTTTTACCCAAAATGTCCTATATATTTAGATATAATCTCTAATTAACTCCATTTTACATATGCAATTTTCTCTTATCAGAAAAAATAGTTTCATTTTTAGAAACGTGGTACTTTTTTCTTATACTCTAACAATATATGATTTTTATTGAGACCGCCACCACATTATGCACCTCAGTTGTAACTCTTTTTTTCAATAATACAGTTTGATTTGATAAGTTACCTATTTTAAAGTGCAAACCTCTATGTTCATTTTGTTTGCCGTTTTTCTTATAAATAGGACATAGACGGTTTTGCCCCTTGTCTTGTGTTCATTATAAAGTTAATTGGTCAATTATTTGTTAATCATTCTACATCGATCTATTAATTAAGTTTGTGCATCAACACTCACATACATAACTTCAGTTTGATATGACCTAGCTAACCCACAGGTCAAATACAAGGGTTGTTCCTCTTTGACCAATGAATGAAGCATGCGAAATATTAAATATCATGTAAGAATTTTGTTCTATTTTTTTTTAGAAGTCGACGTCATGTATACAGTCATTGGTCACATTTGAAGAGTTCAAAGCAAACACGAATATTATCTTTCTATGTATGTAATGCATGCAACATGATGTCACATTTTCTTCAATTTCATTTGTTCTTGATTCAATAATGTAAGACTGTCCTAACATGTTGACAAAGCATTTAATTAACATAGAATGATCAAGTTACGAATAGAAATTAAAGCAGTAACAAGAATAACCACATACACAACCTACTTTTCCTTGCATTGATCTCGACTACACTAGTCTATTACTACAAACGTAAAGCATTTCTCTGTATGTGTGAGAGTGAAATTTGGACAATTACATGGTAATCAACACAATCAACAATTAATTTTTTTTTTTTTTTTAAAAACACCTATGTTTATAAACTATGAACTACAAGATATTCTTTACTATCGAACTCTCCCGGAATTATACCACATGCGATCGTTACCCTCAACAAGATGGTGAGCATATTCCTTGAATTATTTGGGTGCACCTGGACTATATCTAAGCGGCCTGACATAAATAATTACATGTCTAATCTTAAGACTTTCGCATCAATGAAAAGCCTACACACATATTGTCCTATTGCAGCTCATTCTCTACAAATACAAGGCTAACCTTAGGTAATGGTTCTCTGATCTTCAAAGAGTCTTTTGTGAATCAAGATCCATCTGTGTGAAGGCAGAAATCAGTTATTTTACCATCTAAATGCCACATTTTACCTTTCATTTTGCCTATAATCCACTTACATCTTGGTCCATATTATAATTTTTGCTTTGATCTGACATCCTTATTCTGTCAAAGTCGTCATGCAGCGAACCATAGTGTAAGAATATCCTTACCCTTGCACACCTACTCCTCTTACTGTGCTTTTGCTTGCAGGTTCCACAAGATCAATTTTCAAACCTACTCGCCCACTTACTGACCCTCTTGAATCGGTTTGCTCTTTTTCAACCGGATAAATAAAAAAGTAACTCTTAAACCCTAAACGTTTCTTTCATTCTTAATTCATTGTTGTTTTTATTTCAATTATAAGATTTTGTGTATAATCAAAACATAACATACAAGGGTGTATCATGCGGGGTATAGTATAAACTTTTATGAAATACACGTGGTTATTTGGAATGGGGAATTTCTTAGTTGTGTGACAAATGAATGCTGCCGACCGTCCTCGAGTGGCCCACCGCCGACCTTTCTCTTTTCTAAAGCTTGACACTTGACACCGTGTCATTTCTGCAAGTTCCAAGTCATTAAAGATTCTCGTCTCTCCACAATTACCATAAGACCCTTGCATCATCACACAAAGGTGATCCAAACATCCAAATTTACCCATTCATTTACTAATTAGAAACCATTAAATTAATCAACGGCTAATGTTGTGTATACAGATTTAAAATCAAAGGCTCCTGGTAAATTTGGAATTAATATTTGTATTCAAGTTGACTAAAAATTCAAATTTTATCATTTAAAAAAATTCAAATTTTACTTGCTTCATTTAAAAAATGCATACAATATTTAAAGAGTGCATACAATGTTTGAACTTTGAACGGAAAAGAATACCGGTTCTTTATGTTTTTCTTTTCTTTCTAATTTTTTTGATACTCAAATAGAATGTTATATGTAAAGAGATTTATACCTGAGTACATTTTGAATTTTTTGAAAAATGTATCCCTAAATTTAGTAGATGCGAATCACAATAGATTTGGCTTTACTATGTTATATGAGTACGAACGAGTCAAATAAGTTGATTAGTCAAAACAAATGATGGCTTTAGTAGTTATAGAGTTCAAATTTCGTTAAGTAGAAAATTCACATATACATTAATTTGCTTTGTTTCCCTATAATTTTATTTATACCTCTCTACATGCTTAAAAGGTAAAAAATAATTGTGTTCTTTAGATCCAATATAATATTTTTCTTGATGAAGGGAATTACAATATAATATAACTACATGATTTGTTTAAGAAAATTGGTTTACGGTCTTGTAATAAAATTGGTCCAACACTATTTGTATATATTATCACAGAGGACTCTAGCATTGTCATAGCCAACCATCTTTCTTGTCTTGGATCTATTCTACTCAATAGTTTAATGGGGTCATGGTCATTATCCACTCTTTTATTATGAGTGAGACCACTCACATATGATAAAACAAAAGAACAAGAAAACAAGGCTTTAATAGTAATTTTGTTAAACACAATCTCAACAAACACGCACAAAATTAGAGTGAAAACAATGTGCCAAACCCAATGAAAATCCATTTTGAGATCCTAACCACAGAGGGCAGTTTTGTCATTTGAAAAAAAAGAGAGTAAAGAAACTGCGACGTATTAATTTTGCAAAATAATCCATCAAAAAAACCAAAATGGAAATAAAAATCTGGAAAAAAAAGGTAATTAAAAAGCATTAATGTCTGTTGCCGTTTGTTTTTTACTTTTTCAATAACTTTTGTTTTTTGTTCTCTTTCTTGAAAGACAGTACCAACGAACCCACCAACATAAAAGGCAAAGCAAAACACAGTGAGAGAGAGAGAAACAGAAACAGAAGAGATCACTTTAGAGAAGGAGACCGAGCGATCTAGCAAACATGGGGTGACTCTCACAAAAGCAAAAGCAGCTCTCAGGTTGCTTTGTCTGTCTTAGCTGCTCATCACAACACTGCAATTTTTAGTTTCAGTTTTTGTTTCTGGGTGAGTTTCTGTGTTTGATCCGTTTCTTCTAGTTTTTCAGTCTTTCTAAACTCAGAAAATCGATGCATTATGTGAGTTTTCATTGAACTGTGTGTCTGGTGTTTTGTCTGGAGTTGATCCTCGTGCCCATGAGTTTGTTTTTGTTTTTGGATTCTGCATAATTAGAATTTTCTCTTCTTCTTCTTTTGGTTCATTTCATGAAATTGTGTTAAATTTCTTTGCGTTATTGTTGATGTTTTAACTATTATGATTGTGGTTAAAGGCTGCTTGAAATGAAAACTGTGTGGATTTGTAATTCTGTGAAGTATTTCTTAACAAGTCTGATGGTTTGGGTTTTGGGTGTGTGTTTGATCAGGTAGTTTGTAGAAAAATTAGAAGACTGCAGTCAATTTTAGTATACAACTCTGGAGCTGAGGTTTACTGATCAGGTATGATACCGTGTTTTTAGTTTTTTTACTAATGTTTCTTCCAATTCTTTAGGAATCTGATCTCGCCCGCCATGTGGGTTTGGTTGATCTGAAATTTGATTGTGGATTTTGGTGAACTAAACAGGTGTGACCTTGTGAGCACAAATTCATCCGAGAATTGCAGATTTGGGGGTTTAAGCCGGTCCCGGCTGAGTTTACTCGTCGGTTTTGGGTTACGGCAACACCCGTATCGACGGTGGTGGTGATATTGGCCGGAGTTATGGCGACTGTGTCCCAAGCAGATTCTAGACGCATGTATTCTTGGTGGTGGGACAGCCACATAAGCCCGAAGAACTCGAGATGGCTGAAGGAAAATCTTACAGGTCCGTGTTTAATTGTGGACTGCTTTGCAATTTTGATTTGACTTACTGACTTACTGTGTTTTTTCACTTAGAGTAACAGCTAATTCTACAAATTTTCTCATGGAAGAGTCGATTATGATAGCTGCATTACATATTTTGACATGATATTGTTTCTTCCTGTCAAGAAAATATCAGATCAAAGATGCATCTTGATCACCAATTCATTTACTGTGCATCTTGGCTAATAATGACTACGAACAGAACTTGGAACTCTACATATTTTCACGAATTTTCTTTCTATTGTTGACTGCACCCATAAAATCAATGTGATCATACAGGCTTTACAATGTGGTGATCATGATTTTCTGTTATTATGCATATATCACTGTTCAATCTTGTGCATCTGTTTAGTTCTAGTTTTTACTTTTGTTCTGTGTATATCAGCAATGTTGTTCCATTTCCTCCCCTATCATGAGTATAATTAGTTATGCTTTAACTTATTGAACAGATATGGATGCCAAAGTTAAACACATGATCAAACTCATTGAAGAAGATGCAGATTCCTTTGCTAGAAGGGCAGAAATGTATTACAAAAAACGCCCAGAACTAATGAAATTGGTTGAAGAGTTCTACCGAGCATACCGTGCGTTAGCTGAAAGATATGATCATGCAACTGGGGCACTGCGCCAGGCTCATCGAACCATGGCAGAGGCATTTCCCAACCAAGTTCCGTTTGTAGATGACTCACCTGGAGGTTCCTCTGCTAGTGAGACTGATCCCCGAACACCTGAGATGCCAGCTCCTATACGAGCATTATTTGACCTTGATGAATTACAAAAAGATGCTCTGGGACTCTCCTCCTCAACCCATTTCCATGCTCTAAAAAGGAATGGAGCTTTTAGTGAAGAATCTGACTCTGGAACCTCCAGTCGAATTGGTTTGAAACAGCTGAATGATCTCTTTGGATCGGGAGAAGGAAGGGCAAAAAAGGGCCTCAACTTCCTTGATGCTGACGCAAAAGAACTCAGCATGCAGAACAATGGCCATGATCTTAAAAATCGAGCCTTGTTGGAGGATAATCGAGTGGGCAAAGCAGAGACAGAAATATCAAACTTAAAGAAAGCTCTTGCTAAACTAGAAGCTGAAAAGGAAGCTGGCTTACTTCAGTACCAAGAGTGTTTGGAGAGATTATCTAATTTGGAGTCTGAAGTCTCTCGTGCACAAGAGGATTCCAGGGGACTTAATGAACGAGCCAGTAAAGCTGAAGCTGAAGTTCAAACTACAAAGGAAGCACTTAACAAATTAGAGGCTGAAAGGGAAGCTAGTCTTCTTCAGTATCAGGAGTGCTTGGACAAAATCTCTAATCTGGAAAGCATCATCTCTTGTGCCCAAAAGGATGCTGGAGAGCTAAATGATCGAGCTAGTAGAGCTGAATTTGCTTCTGAATCTCTACAGAAAGATCTTGAAAGGGTGGCATCTGAGAAAGAAGCTGCACTTGCACAATACGAACAATGTCTAGAGAATATATCAAATCTGGAGGACAAACTACTGCATGTTGAGGAGGATGCCAAGAGGATTAACGAGCGTGCTGTTAAAGCTGAACTCGAAGTTGAATCATTGAAGCAAGCAATTGCCAATTTAACTGAAGAGACGGAAGCTGCTGCTCTCCAGTACAAGCAATGCCTGGAAACGATATCTAATCTTGAGTATAAGATCTCTCATGCGGAGGAGGAGGCACTACGGCTACACTCTCAGATAGACGACGGGATTGCGAAGTTAAAGGATTCGGAAGAAAAGTGTCTTCTGCTGGTAAACTCAAATCAGAATCTGCAGTTGGAGTTGGAGTCTGTGGTGAAGCAAATGCAATCTCAAGGTGAAGAGCTTACAGAGAAGCAGAAGGAGTTGGGTAGACTTTGGGCTTGCATACAAGAAGAGCGGTTGCGATTTATGGAGGCTGAAACTGCTTTCCAGACACTGCAGCATTTGCATTCCCAGTCCCAGGAGGAACTTAGATCTCTTGTAGCTGAGCTCCAGAATAGAGATTTGATTCTGAAGGACATGGAAGCACGAAGTCAGAGTTTGGATGATGAAGTCCAGAAGGTGAAGGAGGAAAACAAGAGCCTAAGTGAGATCAATTTGTCTTCATCTGTTTCAATAAAAGATCTGCACGGTGAGATCTTAATCTTGAGGGAGACGATTAAGAAACTTGAAGAAGAAGTTGAACTTCGAGTGGACCAAAGAAATGCTCTTCAGCAAGAGATATACTGTCTGAAAGAGGAACTCAGTGACCTGAACAAGAAACACCAAGCTATGCTAGAGCAGGTGGAGTCAGTTGGCTTGGATCCAGTGTGCATTGGGTCATCTGTGAAGGAGTTGCAAGATGAAAACTTACAGCTCAAACAAACGTGTGAGGCTGATAAAAGTGAGAAAGTGGCACTGTTGGAAAAGTTGGAAATCATGCAGAAACTTCGGGAGAAAAATGTTCTTTTGGAGAATTCTCTTTCTGATTTGAATGTTGAGTTAGAAGGGGTTAGAGGGAAGGTAAAGGAGTTGGAACAATCATGTCAGTCTCTTCTGGCAGAAAAAGGTACTATTCTTGCTGAAAATGGCACTCTGATTTCCCAGTTGCAGATTATGACTGAGAATTTAGAAAAATCATCAGAGAAGAACAAATTTTTGGAGAATTCTCTCTTTGATGCGAATGCTGAACTGGAAGGCTTGAGTGTAAAATCAAAGAGCTTAGAAGAATCATGCCTACTGCTTGGTAATGATAAGACTGGTCTGATCACTGAGAGAGAGAGTTTAATTTTGGAGTTGGGCAGTACTCGGCAAAGACTGGAAGATCTGGAAAAAGGATATGCAGAGATAGAAGAGAAACTCTCTGTTCTGGAGAAGGAAAGAGATTCTGCACTTTGTAAAGTGGAAGAGCTAAATGTATACTTAGATTCTGAGAAGCAAAATCATGCCACTTCTGTTGAGTTAAGGGAAACCCAGTTGGCTGAAATGGAAGTGAAGCTCTCTCATCTCCAAGCAGAAGGTATATGCAGGAAGAAAGAATTTGAAGAGGAACAAGACAAATCTGTTACTGCACAGATAGAAATCTTTGTCCTGCAGAAATGTGTAGAAGATCTGGAAGAGAAGAACTTATCTCTCATGATTGAGCGTCAAAAGCTTTTGGGGGCATCCACAATGTCAGAGAAGCTGATTTCTGTCCTAGAGCATGGCAAACTTGAACAACAGAAGGAAATTAAGTCATTGTTTGTGCAAATTAAAGCACTGAGAATGGGGCTGTATCAGGTGTTGAAGAATGTTGACATTGATGCAAACCTTGGGTGTGCAGAAAAGGATGAGCAAGACGACCAAGCACTCCTCAATCATATACTTGTCAAACTTCAAGACAAACAAAATTCTTTCTCTGAAAGTTGTGATGAAAACCAGCAGTTGCTTATTGAGAACTCTGTTCTCGTAGCAATGCTTGCCCAAATGAAACTAGAGGCGGACTGTTTCATGAGGGAAAGAAACACTCTTGACCATGAGTTCAGGACCCAGTCTGAGAAGTTCTTGGTGTTGCAGAGTGGCGCCCAAAGACTTCGTGACATGAATGCAGAATTGAATTTGAAGGTAGTGGAGGGAGAACACAGAGAGGGAGTTTTGAGGACTGAAATAGATAATCTGCACGAGCAGTTGTTGGGCTTGCAAAGCATTTACAACAGTCTACAAAAAGAAAATTCCCAGATGGTTGAACATAAAGGATCCTTGAAAAGGACGGTCGTGAATTTGGAGGAAGAGGCCCGTAACCTAGAAGAGGATAAATGCGTCATGTTTGCTGAAACAATATACTATAGTAACCTCTCCCTTGTTTTCGATGATATTATTTCCCAAAAGCAACTGGAACTGGAAGAGCTCAGTCACAATTATGATGAACTTCATCTTGGCAACAATGACCTGAAAGAGAAGGTGAGAATATTGGAGGGGCAGTTAGAAGTTATACAGATGGAAAACTTACATCTCAAGGAGTCATTAAATAAGTCGGAGGATGAGCTGAGTTTGGTTAAATCTGTGAATGATCAATTGAATGGTGATATTGCAAATGCAAAGGACGGTTTGTCTCAAAAGGAAAATGAGCTTTTGGAAGCCGGGCAAATCATAAATGAACTACAGAATGAGAAAAAAGAGCTGCATATACTGGTGGAGGATTTGACTAGTAAAAGTGATGATGCGAAGGTGGTGCTGGAAGATCAAGAGAAGCAAATTTTCAAACTATATGACGACAATGACCGTCATAGTAAAGAGATCGGATGCCTCCGTGAAGTGAATCAGAAGTTGGAGATGGAACTATCGAAATTGCATGAAGAAGCTGAAAAAGCCAAAATTGAGGAGGAAGGGTTGATCAGTGAACTAAAAAGGGAAAGAGAAGAGATAGAAATGTGGGTGACCCAGGCTGCCACCCTCTTTGGAGAACTGCAGATCTCCTCCATTCGTGAAACATTGTTTGAAGGAAAGATCCGTGAGCTCATTGAAGCCTGTCAGATCCTTGAAGACAAAAGCATTTCCAAAGGTCTGGAGGGTGAACAGATGAAAGAAAGAGTCGGCACATTGGAACATGAAAATGGAGAGCTACAAGCTCAGTTGGCTGCCTACATTCCAGCTGTCATCTCTCTGAAGGAGTGTACAACAGCCCTTGAGAATCATTCACTTATTAACACCAGATGTCATAAACTTGACACTGAAGCCTCAGAGGTAATTTTCAGTTCTGTTAATATATTTAACTTCCAAGTTTTCTGAGACTTTGTGATAATCCGTTACTAAGCTTCTATCCTCTATTTTTTTTCCTTAATGGAACTCAGAACTTTGTCTTTAATTTTTTTTTTTTTTTTTAAATTTATAGTGGGTTAGCGGTATTAGATTGGTTCTCTCTAACCTAATGATATGATCTGTTCAAACTTCATCTAGCAATGCAGTCATAAGTTTTTATCAATTTGGTTCAGACTTAAAAACTTTTTAACAAATTTTTTATTTAAGGCCTCAATTTATTTCACAAAGATACGATGCTACTTCAGACTAACAAACTCTAGGAAGTTTAATAGAAAGTAATGAGGTTTCTGTCTGAGGTTGGATATGGATTGGTATCCTTATTCATATCATTTGTTGTCAGTAGTTCTTTGGTGTGTTACCTTGACTATCATTTAAAATTGATAATTTATGTTTCACTTTTGTCCAGGATGCCCTTCTGCAAGCTGAGAGCTCTCAAACGGATGGACATCAAATTGACAGAGTGTCAGATGGCATTTCAGGACTGCAGGATTTACAAAGAAGAATCAAAGCTATTGAAAAGGCTTTGGTAGAAAAGGAAAGCCATCTTACTGCCAATCAGGAAGGTAAACAATTTGCGGACAGGTTTGGTAGTGAGAAGCCTGAAATCTCTGAAGCGGGGAACGAAATTCTGACGAAGGACATCATTCTCGATCAGATATCAGAGTGTTCATCCTATGGGGTAAGCAGGAGAGAAACCACAGAGCCTGATGCTCAGATGATGGAGTTATGGGAGACCACTGACCAGGGTGGCAGCATTGATTTGATGGTTGGCAAGGCCCAGAAGGCAGCTACTGTACCGACTGACCACAGTCAGACTGAAGCTATAAAGAAACACAAGAATAAATATCCCTCGTCAGAATCATTGGTTGAGAAAGAATATAGCGTTGACAAATTAGAGATCTCTAAGAGATTCTCCGAGCCCCGTCAAGAAGGCAACAAGAGAAGGATTCTAGAAAGACTTGATTCTGATGTGCAAAAGTTGACAAACCTTCAAATTACCGTGGAAGACCTGAAGAAGAAGGTGGACATTACTGAGAAGACCAAAAGGGGCAAAGGTATTGAATTTGGTACCGTAAAAGAGCAGCTGGATGAAGCTGAAGAAGCTATCACTAGGTTGTTTGATGCCAATAACAAATTGATGAAGAGCGTCGAAGATGAATTTGTGTCTCCTGATGGAGCTTCTGAGATAGTCCCAGATCACAGTGGGAGTGTCAGCAGAAGGAGACTGTCCGAACAAGCAAAAAGAGGGTCAGAGAAAATCGGTCGATTGCAGTTGGAGGTACAGAAACTGCAATTTCTTCTACTGAAGCTGGATGGTGAAAAGGAAAGCAAAGGGTCAACCAGGATCAAGGAGAGGAAAACAAGAGTTCTTCTGCGGGACTATCTCTATTCTGGGACTAGAATGAGCAACACAACCCAAAAGCGTAAGAAAGCTCCTTTTTGTGCATGCATGCCCCCAACCAAGGGAGATTGAAGCAATGAAATTTGATGAGCCCAATGGTACAGTAAAAAGTAATGAGAATGAGGCATTAGACTGATCTCGTTGTCCATAAGTTTTTTTACCTTTGTAGAGTTATTTAAGAGAGGATTAGTTGGGTCTTGCATAGTTTTGAGATCCTGCTGTACATGTCAGGCCCTATCTACTAATCAAAGGAGACCCAGTCTGATGGAGTTTATTCTTCTTTGACATAAATAGTGCTGTTAGTTTTTTTTTTTTTTTTTTTGGCTACTAGCTAGTCTATTGTGTAATTTTGCAGCTTAGAATAAATTGCTTCTGTTACATGTTCATTCTAGATCCCGGTAGTTCTGCATGTTTGAGATACCTGCACTAGTGGGTTTGATTTACAATCAAATGCTGAGAAAAAGAGCAGCATTACTGATACTACACATGTTTTTGTTTGTGGTAATAGGATAAGTGGTTTAGTTTGACATAAGTATCTACATTAGTAGCTAAAGGAGCCAACATGTTCAATGTGCAAACCTCAAATTTTGTAATCCCACCAAAAGCAGTAGGAAATTCTTTCAACAAAATCAGATGAAACCACTGCTACCATCACAATATAAAGAACATGAGAAACCACCTGCATGAATTTTACAAGCCTCTCGCCAACAAGTTGATATCCTTTCTCTATGGAAAACAAGTACCAAAAGGCACCAACAACCTACAGTGACAGATTATGAAATTAGTAACTAAACTGAGCAAATGCATCTACAGACCAATGCTTAAACTCGAATGAGCAATCAATAGAGCTTAGTTATAATGCGACAATCTATACTACTTAGAAGAATGCAAAAGCTTCCAAACAAAATTGACTGATGAGACATTGTAAGCAAACTTACATGGCTAGCAAGCATACAAAAACATTGACTGATCAATGTAGATTCAGCGAGGATGCCAGAAGTCCTTGTGACTTTACTTAACAAGGAGCAGATTCGGATCACCCTCAAGACATATTGAATGATAAATAGTATGTTCACTGACCTTGTAGCATCGAATACCCTCGAGTCATTTAGTTTTGGAATTACAGCAAATACTAGCACCTGACAGATGAGAGCAACTATTATGAGTCCAGTGCTGTAGTCCAACTATGAAATACAAATTCTACTTCTTCAATAAGCCTAAAGACGAAGTCACCCTTGTACTTGTGGAAGTGGAAGAATTAGAAGTATGTCAAACTGGGAAGCAGAACAACAAATATTTCCCTGCCAATGCTCGATTATCCGGAATTGATTCGCCTTCTACAGATGTTATTGGAGTTCTCTCAGAATTTTCCTGAGTGGGTCCAACTAATTCACCTTCTTCTGATGCTTGACAAGAAAGATACCAATACTATCTCTCTGCTTAAAAATGATATGAAACATATAAAGGAAATTAATGAGCTAGGGATCGTGAAGCAGTAGCTAATGTCCCCAGTGTTCTATCCAATCTGAGGCACTTGTGCTCAATGTTAACTACAATGATATAACAGAACAAAGGATCTAGTTAGAGTGCAATAACACACCAAATCAGTATGTTATTCAACCGCAGTTTTATCTCCTTAACCAAAACTCTGAAATAACATTTTAATGATTTTCTTATTCTCATTACCTTCCCCACTATAACCTTCAGGAAAAGTGTCTTCAACAGTTTTTTCAATATCCTGAGACACAACATATAACAAATCTTTGTCGCCAAAAGCGCACCGCAACACTTTAAACAGAGCTACAAACTAACAAACACAGTTATTCCTTCATTACACCAAATCCACAAGAAAGTATGCAAACAGAGAACTATCACCCTTACAAAACAACCAACTATTCATACTACTCACTACAATTTGATTCAGCTTCATTCGTTATCTTAGTATCTAGATGACTAGATCCTCTTCACTGATACCAAGTCTTGAGTAGCACCATAAGTTCTGTGCAAGGCTTCTGCGCACCAGGCATGACCATCGTCAACCGTTGGCATCCTTACGTCCAGGACAGGATTTATTGGAATATGAGAACCTGGCATTAACACAGCAGCCAAAACTCTCAGCACGTTTAAAGCATCAATGTCCATCATTACTCGTATTTGTGGAACTCCTTTTGTTGCTGGAGGAATTCCCTCAATTTTGAAGTATCCCAGCAAATGATTTTCTTCCAGCTTCTTGCCATCACCTTCATAAACAATTATAAGTGCTTCAGCTTGATTATCATGGGATGTTGTGAAAAGCATCTCTCTTTGGGCTGGTATTGTGGTGTTTCTAGGTATGATCGGCACAAAGTTGTTTCCATCAGCTTGAATTCCAATCGAGAGAGGTGTGACCTGAATAGATAGCACATCCACGGATTCAAAAGGATCATGAACACCTGAAGCTACGTATCCTTGTAGTGCTGCTCCTGAGACAGCAGCTTCCAATGGGTTCATCCCTTCGTAAAGCTCCTCTTTCTTGCATACGCTCATGACAAGATTTTTTATCTTTGGAATGTATGAACATCCACCTACAAGTACTACATCGTTCACATCCTCAGGTTTTACCTTTGCATCATGCAAACACTGGATTATGAGGCTAGCACACTCATCAAATACTGCACGATTAACTTCCTCAAATTCTTCTCGGTCCACTACCTTGCAGATTTTCATCCCATTTCCCAAGTCTACATCAATTTGAACAAAATTTTGGGAGGAGAGACTCTGGATTGCATTCTGCGTTGCAACTCGAAGTAACCCCTTTGATTTGATTTCGTCAACTCCATGACTTGTCAAAAGACTCTCCGCATTTGGCAACAGATGACGCATCATATTCTGAAGCAAGTCTTCTCCTCCAATGGCACTTCCTGTTAAGGCAATTATTTCAGAAATTCCTCGTGGTGCCTCTTCAGCTGTCACACTTATGGTAACATCACAGTATCCTGCACCCATATTGAAGATTAGAACATTCCTATCTGTTGACTGAAATCCCCTTTGTTTTGTATATAAGGTATATAACAATGCCACTGCAGTTGGTTCTGGCATCAGTTTCAGGATATGAAGGCCAGCCATGGCACATGCTCTCTCAATCCGAGTCAGCTGGAATCGGCTGAATGAAACTGGCACAGTCATAACAACATTTTTTATGGGCCGCTTTAACTGAATTTCTGCCATTTCCCTAAGTTCCACCAAAAATATTGCCAGAACTTCTTCAGGAGTGGTGGATCTCCAGAAATTTCCAACCAAGGCTGCAATAAATGGACGGACACCAATGTCCAATGTTTGTACTAGAAATGGAAGGCTTTTGCTAGAGTGGACAACTGGATCCGTGTCAACTCGGCCAATTAAGCGTTTCACGTTGAATATTGCAGCTCCGGATAATATATCATGATCTGCAGAGAGTTGATTGCTTAGTCCCCCAGAAGGAGTTCCATCCTTGAATGTAACATATGAACTCATCATCTTCTGGTTCCTACTGTTTTTAAGGATCTCAACCTGGGAGCCATTCCAGATAGCAACCCTGCATTGTGAGGTACCAATATCAATTCCAATTGTTGTTTCAGGAAAGGTGCATAAGGATTTCTCCTCCAGACTGGTTTCACTATCAGATGCCACTGTGTATGCTGCCTCAGCCATTCCTGTAATGTTGAAAAATGGGAGATGATGACAGATGTATTATGAATTTAAAACCATCCAAATATCAAAAGCAGCTGATACAGCACAAGCTGAATCAGGTTAGACATAATGGTTGTATGGCTCATAAGCCTTAGGTTCCGTCTCTATGAAAGCAGAAGTACAAGAGAAGTTGCATTATGCCTACTTAAGGAGGCCAGACCAAGATAAAAATGAAATTAAATCAGACCCCAAATGAAACTACAAACAAACTAAAATCCCAAAAATGGAGGAATCCCAACAAAATACCTGAGGCAATAGAAACAAAATAAATAAACCTAATCTATAGGCAAACACCTATGCACAGAATGGATTCATCAATCACTATACAATACACAAGTACCCAGAAAATAAAACACGAAGATAGCACCCAAAAGTAGCTTCTTTTTATGTACAATATACCAATAAAAAAATATGAGTGAGTTTGGAACATTCAGTATTCTTCAATCTCCACAGTCAACCACTCTCCAGTGCCCTCAAATATTGCAGTTTCAATAACTAGGATTTCATATATTTGATGCAAAGAAGTGCTACTTCTTTTGTTTTCTGTTTTTTTTTTTTTTCCGTTTTCCAGTTTGCTCTGCCAAATCATCCCAATAAGTAATCATCCCAAGAGACACAAACAACTTCCATGGTATCAACAAACCTCTAAACTATGACAAAACGGAGGAACCGACACCACTATGCACTACCAGGTTGATTATTCAAACTCCTTGGAACAAGTAGTGCTTGATCATCAAAAACCATAAAGGATTGGAGTATTTGAGTTCATAAAGGCCTTTCCACAAAAGCATCATTGTTGGTACGAGTGTAGGAGCAAGAAACCCACATAATCTAGTGTCGAAATTTAACTCCAACAAAGAAAATTCTGCAGCAAGATTTAAGCTTTACCACAAACCATGATAAACTTAGTTCCCAGGTGATACAAAATGTGAAACTCAACAAAATTTCTTGATAACAAAACGAGTAATCAGAACAATAACTCTCTAATCAGACGCAACCTATTACTCATTTTCAGAAAGTATTAGCAGTTCTTGTTGCTAAAGATTAATTACAGATACCCAACAACTGATTCAAAGCTGTATGCATAACCCTCAAACGGAAAGAGTAAACTGGCAATAAGGAAATGAGCGAATGTAACAACTTACAGTTTGACAGTTGAGTGGTATATAGCAAGGCTTGAGGAGAGTTTAGATCACAGGAGCCAGCAGAGAAGACAAGGATCGCTTCGGGTTTGGAAGAGTAAGATGACAGAGTACGGGGGACTTTGGGGAGAATTTGGAGTAAGGCGCCCAAGTTCTAGAGCTTCCTAGAGGAACAAGGTGGCTAGCCTTAGAATGTGACACTCGTATTTACTAGAATTTTCGATCACCATATATATATATATATTACACACGTGGCATTCTGATTAACTAGAATTGATTTGTGCCTCTCAAATGAAGAACTTATTTTGATTTACACCCACTGGACCATTTAACCCGATACAACAGTTGGAACACAAATTTGAGTAGGGGCTGCGCGAACGCAAGCCCCCGCGGCAACAAATTATGACGTTGGCTCTTCCACTTATGGAAGACCATAGGCTAGCACCCCTCCTAAGTGCAATGGAGGCCACTGACCTAGGCCATGGGCCTTCCTGATCGCCCAAAAGCCCCGTCCAGGTAAGTATGTTATAACGCCCTTGCTGCTTCTCTTTTATACAGTCTCATGTTCCCACTTCTGTTTAAAATCCAATGTGGGACAGAACTAAAACTCGAAAAGAATGACTTCACTTTTCTTAGTATTCTTCCCAAAACAACCGTGCTGATAAGCAGCTTGCTGATCCCAAACTTTGAGTTATCCTGAGACTTAACAAGTTAGAATGAGATATGTCCTAGTCCCCAAAGCTCACCTTCAATAACTTGTTCTCTTTATTGCCACTACTAATGAATGTCTCCTTACCCGGAGTAGTATAGCATACCACTATTTATTAGTTTTAGCCATTGCGGTTACTTCTCCATGAACCAGGACAAACATCGACTTGGAAATTCTTCCTCCTATTTTTTCTTTCCATAAATTTAATTACTAGCACAAAAAATGACCATATCACCAATTCAAAAATCTATAATAATCACAGTCCTTCAAAAATCATTTACAACTAACAAAACTGATGAGTGATGCATCAGTATTTACCCAAATAGAACCTAATTGTAAATACCATAAAACATAGACTCTTAGATACATTTTAAAGAAATGTTTCTTGAATTTATTCTGTTTTGTAACGCTGATTATTGATGATACTATGGACCTAGTTGTGCTTCAATGTGCTCATTTGAAGAATTGCTTGCTGATGACTACTAGCGAGGAACAGTGTATTGTATAGTTGTCTGGATTCTGGAATGCTTGAAAACCCTGAACTCCGAAAAAAGCATCTTGAGTTAACGGCCTCTGCAGTTGTAGATGTTTCAATGTCAATTTTAAGGAAGCACCCTGAATGCCAAATAAGTGCTGAGGTGATCTTTTGTGGAGGACTTTGCAGAAGCGGTGACACAATTCAGTCTCCTGGAATCAATGTAGAGTCTTGGTAGAACATGCCATACGCTTTTTGTTTTTCATAGAAAGGTGGGTGATACAGTGCTGCATGTCACTGTGTTATCATCTTTGTGGATGATTTGTGTATCAAAATTCAAAAGGAAGACAAAGAAACAAACTCTCTGTATCTATCATTGAATTTGCTCCGCGCACTATATGACAATAACTTGAGGTAAGAATGTGAGCACTGTCACTTGACACTTGGTCCTATTCGTATAGAACTGAAAGTTCTTTGTAAGCCAATTTTGAGGTTGGTAAGAAAAATCATGAAGTACAATGTATTGGAAAGAGATGTGAAAATTAAACTCCGGAAGAAGTATTTGTGATTCAGTAAAGGCATTTCTGTGTTGATGTATTTATGCGTATCAACTATCCTGTGTTGATGTCATTATGTAGTTTAATTGCGCAAGTATTTATGATTCAGTAAAGGCATTTCTTTTACAGCTCCTTGCATCATTTGTGCAGAAAAGGGTATGCCATTGACTTGTGGAGAAGAATTCAGTGGTGCTATTTGTGCCAGTTTCATTTTCATAGTGCAGGGACATTTGGCAAGTTTGTTGTCTGGAAACTCTGTAGTAAACATGTTCAACTTGACTTCAAAGATAAGAAGAAAGACAAGCATAGGAACTGAAAGACATACTTAGCCATCAGTTAAGCAATATTTCATATATACAACTTTGTTTTGATTCCCACAAAAAGTAGGACTAGATTAATTACAATATCATCCATTACGAATTACAAATGGACGAATCAAAAATTGCACAAACTAGGACTGATCAGTGTTTCACAACATCTGCTACAAAGGGATGAGACAGAAGCTGTTCGGCTGTGGACCTTTCTTCGGCTAGGCAACAACATAGAAAATCCCAAGCTCTCTTCTGCCTTCCTCTTCATGGCTCCCATCCTCTTCTTCTTTCTTTCTTCTTTCTTTGAAACCAAGATTGATTTCTCCTCTTCTTCTTTTTTTCCTCTGCTCTGTTTGTGAAGAGCGAATGGTTTTGATTATGCGAGAAATGAGTGTTATAAGAGAATGGGAAACTGGGAAAGTTCGGTGGTGTTTAGGAATCCGTATCCCTATAGGAGACAGAGAAATGAGGAAACTTTGTTCTCAAGTAAAGTCTATCTGGCTTTAAGAGACAATCCCCAATCAGAAAGGAAAATAGAACTGACAAACTTAAAACATTTTTTCTTTTTTTGATATAAAAAAAAATCTCTTTTAAAAATGAATTAATGAAAATGTTGAGTTATCCCGAGACTTAACAAGTTAGGATGAGATTTTTTTTTGATCTCCCAAAGGGAAGTAACTGACCCATGAGTCTAGATCTGGTTTTGAGTGTGAAGTTTCAAAGGGTCTCCTGTTTCCTTCCTTTCCTTTTCCTGATACCATATATAATTTTGTTGCTGGTGAAGTTGGAGAATTAAAATGATTTGCAGATTGAACGCTGTTGGGAGAATCTGATTCATTCTCTTCTTTCTTGCATGAGCTAAAGCTCGAGTCTAGTCTTGTTTTCATGTGAAGTGATGAATGTAAATGCATAGCTCATAAGGAGCAAAAGATGCCAAGTTCAGTATGGGTATATAGACAAATTTGATATTTGGATGTTACAAGAATTCTAGGTATGTGCAATTTTATTCTTCAGTAAATGCCCCTACAAATTAAAAAAAAATTAAAAAAAATGAAGGAAATGGGAAAAGAGAAAGGGGCAAATGACAGCAGAAACAAATATGTTCCTGGTGTTGCCAATACTAATGGCATTGCTTAAGGAAGACTAGTTTCAGTGTCTTCAGGGTTACAAACTCTGATTTCTCCTCAGACAATATCAATGGTTGAATAATAACTCGTAGTGGCACTCAAAGAGGCTCCAAGCTTCCAACTCAAATTTAAACCACACTGGCGGAGCAAGAATCAATTCCAGAAGCCCAAAAAAAATAAAGCATTAGTTTGATCACTTTGATGCAGCTGTTTGCTTGCTATGCTGCCAGTGTCTAACTAAGTTCTCCCTCATAGACCTCCCCAATGGATCAACTTGCTTACAGCATTGTTCTCCATATCCCGAGTCGTGATGACCAGATAAAGCAACATCTGGGTTTAATATATCTCCACAGTCGATTATTATATTGTGGAGTAAACAACATACCAAGATAATGCTTGGAAGTTTCCGTTTATCTGGTCTCCACATAACCTTGTTGAGGATTCTCCAAGTGCCCTTTAACTGCGAGAATGCCCTTACAGCAAGAGACCTTGCAGCCTCATGCGTGGCATTAAAAGTAGAAACAACAGAAGCCGGGAGGCCACTGCTTTCATAAGGAGTTATGAGCCAGGGAAGGAGAGGATAACCAACCCCACCAACCACATATTCTCTGATCTCTCCTCCTTCAGATAACGTTCGAACACTCCCATTTAAACGCTGTCCACTTTCGCAAAGCTTGAAAAGTCCTGAACACTTCAATAGTCTGGACACTGTCATCCCCCCAGGCCAACCAGTCACAATATCAAGAAATCTTAACTCATGGTCGACAGTTCCCTGCAAGAGCATGCTGTAATTTTTCTCTGGGTCACACCAATCGTCCGATGCTTGAACAGTAGGAAGTGTCATTATGATGTGTGTGCCGTCAATGGCTCCACAGCAATTGGGCAATCCAAAAGATGCTTCAAGTTTAGACTTAATTTCCTCCATCCTATTGGAATCAGGCCACTTGAGATGGTGCCTGGCACGTTCTTCCAATGCTTCAATGAATCTCCAAGTCACCTGAGAAACTGTGGACTGGCCAACCCCAAAGGCGGCTCCCACTGAGACCTGAGACTCACCAGATGCCAACCTTCTCATGGCAATTGCAACCTGTTTCTCAACACTAAGAAGCCTCCCTTCAATGTTGATGAGCCCTGATGGTGGCCTCGACACAAGGTCTTCTCTTACAATAGAACAGATGTAATCAAAAGTCTTTCTAGAGACCCTAAAGAAATACTTAAATCCTTCTTCCTCGTCTTTCGATAGTGAAGAGCCTGCACATTCGAATTACAACAAGAAAGTTCATATATCAGCGGAAGTTCAAAAACAGAAATCAGCTTTAAATGGGAACAACTTGCCTACATACAAAAAACAAACAACGCCTGAATTTGAGTGTTCGTGTCTCCAGAACTCTGATTTTGTCAGGATTGACAACTTTTAATATACTCCAGATAGATCATTTTATTAAAAATCACATTTCAATTTTTCTTTCCCTAATACCAACCTTCTCATGGCAACTGCAACCTGTTTCAGTGATGCTTGAGCAACAAAGAGTAGTCCTTTTTGAACTCGAGCAGCAGAAGCCAACAATATCACTAATCCAAACTATAACATCTCTACTGCTCCCTCTAGCAATTACAACTCAATTACACCTTCCTCTTTTAAGAAGGTAAAACACATGATGATCGAAAGCTATTAAAACTCAATTATAAGCAAATTACTCTTATAGGAAGGTAAAACTCAGTAAACCCACATGCATTTCAGTAAACCCAAAATTGGGAGCTGAGTTCATTTCAGGTACTTGTCTGAATTCTTATCACCATTCATCAAATCAATGGTGTTTATCACCATTCATCAAATAGATCATGTTAGCTAACCAAAAGGCACAGTTCAAAAAGTTTGAATCTTTATGATTGCCATTAACCAACTGAGCTATAACAAAATCACCACCTCTTCTCTGATGTCTATGCTTCATAGTTTTGGCACAATAATCATAATTTAAAGAAAACCCAGAAGGTCCCCATTTATGTAATTTGACCACAACAACCAGGAACGCAGTGAAACACAGTGGACACAGTAACTGAAGTGAATTGAATTGAAAGACTAACCTGGGGTTGAAGAATTCTTGTGCCAGAAACTATCCCACCACTCAGAGTCGGGAGCTGTAGGCTCGACTGGAGCCACACTTGAGCTTTTGCATTTCTTCAATTTACCATCTTTCTTATTTTTCTTCGATTTCTTGGGAGGCGCCATCAAGCTCAGTTCAGGAAAGCCCACAACTTCTGGTTGGCTTTGAGCTTGAAGGGAAGTGAGATTCTTAACAACGAGGGAAAGGTGAAGCTGGAGAGTTGTGTCAGAAATGTTTTGGTTTGGGAAGAGAATGAAGGAAAAGGTTGACACTACTTAGAGCAATAAACTTGGCCCAATAGATGTTGAACCAGCAAGTCTCACCTCCGTAACCCCATGGCTACAGGCCCAATAGGTTCTGAAAAACGAACAGTACTCATTGCTTGTGTAGTGATTCTTATTTTCTATGACCAATCGAGTGTATACAATTATGTGTATATCTTTTTCTTTTTTTGGATTTAGCATTAGTGGAGAGAGATTGGCACATAATCGAGAAGGGTAAAAACTTCAAATAGGTATCTGAACTATTGCAAAAGGTATTTTTGATACATACAAACTTTTTTTTTACCTCAAATAGTATCTCAAGTATTGCGCCTTACCAAATATGATACTTCCATTAACTTTTCCGTTAAAGTCGCCAACATGACATGTATTTTTTTTTTTGGATAAAACCTCCAATTTGTACATGAACTATTGCAAAATGTATTTTGTTGTACGTATATTTTTTTTATTATTTCAAATGGTACCTCAAGTATTGCGTTGTTACTAAATATGGTACTTTCGTTAGCTTATTCGTTAAAGTGGCATACTAAATGTGTTTTGAGTTTTAAGTGTTTATGATCAATATGTATCATATGTTCTGTAGCTTAGGTTTATGATCAATATATATTGGATTAGTATGTATTATATGTTTGGAGTTTTCATCTTAGATTTGTGATCAATATGTATCATATGTTTTGTACGTAGCTTATTTTTTAAAAAGACAAGTGATTATGATCAATATGTAAATGAGCAAACATATGATACATACTAATGTAGTACATATTGATCAAAAACCTAAGCTACATAACATACTATAAATATTGATCATAAACACTTAAAACCCAAAACATCACCCATATACATGCCACGCAGGCCACTTTAATGAGAAAACTAATGGTAGTACTATATTTTGTAACGGCAGAATACTTGGTTGTCCGAGTGAGGACGAATTACAACATAAACCATCACATGTATTCACGCTTCAGGAGGTGTCAGCCAAATAGCCACCCTCAAGTATAAGGGGTACAAGTAATAGTATAGGGATTTAAGAATGATGTCAAACCCATGAGGATTGGATTCCTCTCACTAGTTAGGGTCAGTAGGGTGTGAACCTAAAGAAAGTTAGAAAACGCAAATATACAGTCACGAACCTAGAATCACAAGGAAATCTAAGCTCATGGCAAGATGGAATAGTGATTTGATTTTGGTTTTTTTAAGATAGTTTTGAATTGAAAACAACTAGATGCTCAAATGTAAACTAAATTACTCTAAACTAAACTAGTGATGTAATAGATGAAAGGTAGGATTTAGATTGTCTACCACTAACCTCCCTTACAAGTATTGATGCATTTCAATATGAATGATGCTAAATTAATTAACAAATTTCTCTCTTTGCATCCCTCTCTAGTATGATAAGGGACGTGCTCATTTTGTAATATCAAGCAACCCCTCTCGGGTGTAGTACTTAACTACTTAAGTCATGAATTTCAATCTGGTTAGGTATATAATGCATTACCCTAAGTGCATAAAGTTTGGAAATGAAGAAATCATGCAAACCAACCAAGCTTATCTCTAAGTAATTATAATTCACAACCCCTACATACACACCTAGTGCGCTTTTGTTCTTTAACATTCAAAAGTTACTAATCTCTAAACATTATATCCTGACATGACAGACACACGTACTGACAAGTGGTAAAGTTTAAGCATATGCATTTAACTCTTGAACTAGCATGTAGACATGTTAAAGAAAATTGCATCACATCATATTATAACATCAATCCATACAAGATTGGCTAGGGTATTCAACGCTAGCCCCAACAAAGTAACTACTCACCCATAATCATACAAATTAGCATCAAATCTATAAAATACATCAAGGTAAATTAAAGAGTTCAGGAGAAAATAAGCTAGTTATAGCTTGACAAATCAATGGCTAGCTCATCCTTTGTTTTCCTCTCTCAATTCTCCTTAAATCCTCCTTGATGCTGGAATGGATGGATGATGAACTTCTTGTTAATGATTAATGAAATGGTGATGAAGATACGATGCTTCTTTGGTTAACTTTAAGTGGTAGTAATAGAGTAGTAGTGGTAGTGATGGTGGTGGTGATGGAGTTTGTGATGGTGGAAGATGGTAGTTGTGGTGGTAGTGATAGAGGTTGAGGAGTATGGATATTATGGATTTGGATTTTGAGAAGTAGAGATGGAAGTTTTGTGGTAGAGATGTAATGGGGTGGTATGGGTGGTTCTTCTTGAATGGGAGAAACAATGCTTAAATAGATTGAGAGAGAGAAGTGAAATCATCATTAAAAGCAAAAGGGAGTAGCTATAGGCTTAGTTTGGGATTACTGTGTTGTGAGAGGAAGCACTTCCGAACTTGCTGTGAGAGGAAACACTTCCGAACTTGCTGTAAGAGGAAGCAGCTGAGGTGTTTGGTAAACTGTTTCTAAAAGTGTTGTGAGAACGAAAAACAATTTCTAAGTGTTTGGTAAGTTGTAAAGCAAAAGTGCTATAGCTGGGTATAATTATCAAAATGGGTATATATGCTAAGATATGCTACTAAAATACATAATTTTGTTTTTTGATTATGTAACCATACCAAATAAAAAAACTGATTTGGTTTCTTATTATGACATCATTTCTACCAAGTTTTTGATTTCTTTATCCATATTTGACATATGCATTTTAGGTAGAATCTATGTCTCTCTTTCTGTAACATCAGTTCTGTTTTCTCAAGTGGTTTGTTTGTCATTCTTTTACATCAGTTTTGAGTCTAAAAGTGATTTGTTTATATATACACAGAGATCAATTCATTCATAGTAGATATGGTAACCAAACAATTATTATTAATATTGATAAAATGTCAATATAAAATGAATACATGAAGTATTGATATTCATAAAATGAATACATAAAGTGAAACAAAAGTTCATGTCTAAATAGTTCACAAAACTAAACAATACAAATACAAATGAAAATATGTCTTGCCAGTACTTCATATCCCATTTGTTTTCTCCTGCAAATAAAATTGAATGAACAATTAGGTATAACATAAAAGAAAGAAAGAAAGAAGATTGAAAATTCATAAGCCTTACCAACAATTATAAATAACATTATTGAACATAAATAGGTCATGAGAACCATAGGAAAATAGTAGATACCATTGAAAAATTGTAATAACCGCAATTTCTATTTTAATTTCGTGTAATTGTGTGAAACGAATATTGTACAGTTTCACGAATGTTGCTCGAAATATTTCATTTTTAGAATTATCGAAGTTCCGAAGCAATTGTTTTAACGAAAAGCTTGAAATGTTCGATTTAAGAAATCGACTTATACGTGCAAAATTTGGGAAACCTTCCTTCATGAAAGTTATAGAGCTCGTCGATACGAGTCTGAACATATGCGGAACACAAAGATCGGATTTTTTCTGATTTAGTTATCACATTTAGAAGAAATTTCCAAAATGGGTATATAAAGAAAAAACCCTAATTTTTTTTTAGAAACTTTCCTTTTTCTCCCGGCCTCCTTCCTCTTTTGGAAACTGTTCGTCTTTGTTCTCTCTCTCTCTCTCTCTCTCTCTCGCTCCCGAACGCAGGAAACAGAGCAAGCTTCTCCAACCGACCTCTCCCACCTCACGACGTCAGACCACCTCCTACCGCTTCACCTCGACCTCGCGCAGCTGCCAAGGGCAGCCTTGCGCCGTGGCACGGCTGGAAACGGCGGCGGAAGCACGGTTCTGTTTTGAGCCCGTTTTGGTTCCATCTCGATATCTCGAGCTATAGATCATCATTCCTCTTGATTCTTGACTCAGTAGACTCGTATCAAGTTGCTGAACAAGCACAAAGAAGGACCGGACCTGGGTATATTGATTTCACATTCGTCGGAGCTCAACCTATGTAGATCGAAAAACCACCTTCAAATATTGATATCTCGAGTTACAGATGACCATTTCTTGTGATTCTTGGCTTGGTGAGCTCGCCTTGAATTGCTGAACAACTCTCCAGAAGGAATCGAAACTATTGGTGGACGTTTTTACGTCGAACTCAAGCTCGCCGAATTCTGGAAATTTTCCGGCCACCCTGACTATTTTGGTACTTTTCGACATCTTCCCGTTATTTTCTGATTTTAAGCTAGTTATGAAAAATGATCAACATGTTAAAATGAAGAAGAACAGCTCGACCCCGACACCATTGGTGGTGGTCAGCGGCGGCTCTGCCATTAACTCCGGTGACCCCTTCCGTCCACCTTCGGGGGTCAAAAATATAGTTTCTGTACATTTTAAGATTCTACATTTCAATAAGATCATTTGGGCATATTATACGTATTTTTCTAATATCGTATGATTTAGTTATGAATTTTTAGATTTCGATTGATTTTGATCGTTAGATTTGTGATATGTGAAGTTAGGACCGTCCGATGGATTGTAGTTTTGATATGATCATCATATGACTGTCCCAGTGGCTTTGTGTGGTCATGGGCGAAGATCCGACCGTTGGATCTTCGTATAATTGCAAAACAATGATTAGGGAGGTGATTCGTGACGATCCTTCCGTTGGATTTTCTTATAATTTAGAATCCGACCGTTGGATGGTAATTTAAGTATGTTCTGGAATTATTGGCTAAATTCAAGCCACATTTGATTAGGTGATTGACGGTTTATACTTGGGTGAGCTGGTTCGGTGTGATTTGTGTTTAAATTGAAGACGTAGCCGAAGTTTCGAGGTGAGTAAAACTCACGTGGTTCATATTACGAAACGAGTGCTGTAATTTATTTATTTTGTCGTAATTATGTTAAAAATATTTATGGATTAAATATTTGTTTTTGAAATCACATGGACTTGATCAACTACGGTCCATAACTAAGTTTGCTAATGCATCAGCTGGAAAACTGACTTCACAAAAGACATGGTTGATTGAGAATGAGTCGAAGTAGGTGGTAATATGCTTCATATCTTGAATGATTGCCTTGAGCCTCCAAGAACAATCGCATTTCTTTTGTATGCAGTCAATGATGAGCTTGGAGTCTCATTCTACTATAATTTTCGTCATGTTCCTTTCTCTTGCTTTGATCAAGCCTTCCCTTAGAGCGAGAGCTTCTGTTGTTGGAACAGTGGTTCTCCCAACATGCTTAGTGGCCGCCATAATGGGAGTTCCGTTCTGTTCTCTAATAATGAATCCAGCAGCAGACGATGCAGGGTTTCTTACTGAACCATCAAAATATATCTTCAAAGTATCTGAAGGAGGGAAAGGTCGATCATTTAATGATGGCATGGTTCTTTTGTGGAGTTTTCCCCACCCCTTCAGGGTTATGCTCCTTGTACAAGTTCCAGTAGGAATCAGCAGCATGGACAGTGCTAACAGGATTCAGAGGACTATTCCTGAAAATGCAGTCATTTATGCTTTTCCTTCCTTTTTTTGGTGAGGAGAGAGCGTAAATGTATTCACCAATAAAATACAATTGAATAAGAATTGAGACAGATCGAGTAGACGCATTCTTGGGGTCTAGCTCCATAGTAGTTGCTAAATTTCCATTTATAATTTTCATTACGAGGTATACATTATACATATGTTGGAAGTAGAAAAAATGAATGCTTCCAACTGTGACTAAAGCATCGATCGATCGAATTAGACATATAAACGAGACTCACTTCTCTTTGATTCAATGAGTCCTCACATATATGTTACTCAATTTCTGATACAAAAATCGACATGCACTTTCAGCTCGATCAGACGTTATTCCAAGTCCCTGGTTCTTCTTTTACCGGGTCAGATTTGGTGGTGTGAAGCATGAAATTGCAGGCTCCAACAGCCTCTCCAACAGTCAAATGAATCCACTCCTGACCTATTTTCTCAATCAAGTCAGACTTGTTCATCTTCTTCATCACCTCGCTCCCAGGGTTTGCCAATACGAGCTATAAACATATCAAATGAAACGTGTGAGCTAAGCAATGGAAGGGAATTTTGAGTGCAAAAGGTTGAAAGAAATTTGATAGAAGTGTACCTTGAGCCCCCTTCTATCAATGATCTTCTTGACCTCATCAAGCATGCTTATTCCACTTGTGTCTATGTTACCAACAGCTGTAATAATAAACAAAAACAGATTGGGTTTCAATTACTTTAAAATTTCTATTCAATCAAACCAATTCTTGAGACCAATTGATCAAGCACTTACCAGCCATGTTCAATATGACGTATTGTAAGCTACTTTCCCCTGAAGCTTTTACTCTATCTTCCTCTTCATCAATCCACCTTGCAATCCTGAAAGATTCACAAGTATTGTATTGGGTCAATATCTAGTTTCCATCACTATAATATCAGGCAAAATCTCAAGTAAGCTCGAGGTTACTGGGGTGATAAAATTACCTTTCTCTTAAGTAGTTGGAATTGGCGAAGTAAATGGGAGCATCAATCTCAAGAATGAGGATTCCAGGAATATTGCTTGCATTTGTGTACTGTTCCACACTTCTATAAGCCATTGAATCTGGAACGTTTCCAAGCATAAAAGTCTTGGGCCTTGCCACAAACAATAGTACCCTCATCACTGATAGCGCAAGCTGCATATATAAGTTCATTTGCACAAAGACTAATCAGAAAATTAAATTGTCATCCTTCATTTTTGAAGATCCAAGTGTTAGTTGGGTTATATTTTCATACCGCTAACACAAGGCCAATTACGACACTGCCAAAAACAACGCCGAAGTATGCACTCATGCAGACGACGAAGTCAAACTTGTCAACCTTCCAGAGATGGATTGCATCCTCGTATTTTATGAGACCGAGCATTGCGGCTATGATGATAGCTGAGAGCACCACAAGGGGAGTGTAGTGGAACAAAGGTGTGAGGAACAACAATGTGAACATTACTGCAATCGCCATCACAATGTTTGACATTGCCGTTTTGCATCCTGCATTGTAGTTCACCGCTGATCTAGAAAAGGGACCTGAAAATTGCATTTAATTCAATGTAAGATGAGATCATGAGATGAAGATAATTAAGAAGCTGAATTAGCAAATGAATATAAACGGCAGTGAAACAAGTTATCTTATGAGAAGTCAAAAAAAAAAATTATATTCTATTGTCTCAAAAAAAAAAATTATCAATCATTTACGTTTATTGATCTATACCTGTAGTTAGGTAACAAGAAGTGCAAGAACCGGCAATGTTCATCATTCCAAAGGCAATCATCTCTTTGTTTCCATCAATATGGTAGTTCTTGAACATTGAAAAGCTTCTCCCTACTGCTATTCCTTCCTGCACATAATCGCATTATCCAAACTGCTGAATTAGCAAACAAATTTATTAACTAGCACTAATCAACTACTTTATCACTTTCTCCGCCAGATAATCACAAAGTAAAAGAAGATACTCACGGCGAGAGCTATGATGCTGGTGATGATGCCGGTCTTGAAAGCTATCGATAGATAAGGTGACACAAACACAAGATCCCCGAAAGACATAGGATTTAACCCCCTCTTCAACTCTCCTATCTGAAAAATTAGCCATGGATAAAAAAAGTTAAACTCCCAATTAATCCTCCAGATTAAAACAAAGAAAAGAAAAGGAGAAAAGGTTTTCTATGACGCCGACGTCCTCCTCCGACCCACCAACCAACTGAACCAACCAGAACTAGTACTGTCCTACTCTGTCGTGAGGATTGGGCAAATACGGCATAGAATATCCCAGGGCCCTCAACCAATCACCCTACTCTATTATTGGTGGGGGCTCAGCTCAACTAAAATAATGTAAAACGACTATACGAAACACTGAGCATGGAAGATGGTCTGGGTTTGAATTAAACTTTAATGGTGGTCCTTGACTGTAAAGTATATGCACGTACTAGCCCTAGTTGGTGATCACGGACTGGAAAGGACCGAACCGGAATGGACTCTATTCATGGTTGTTGTCTATTCGTGTGTGTTTTTTTACTCACCACTTGAACTCCATGTTTCTCAGCATGGGTGAGATAAACCAGCACGCTTCCCAAAATCACCGACGTCAGAGGTGCCATGGCTGATATCCAGAAGAACTTGGGTTTTTTCTGGCTCTGCATATTTCCATCATCATCAACACATTAGAACGAATTAAGTAAATGATATAATTAATTAATGTTATAGTTTTAACAATGTTCTTTTTAGAGTCATATCTTTGAAAAATTTAGGGGGCAGGTTAAGGTTGAAAGTTGAAACCAAGAATTTCATGACATAACAAGACAGAAGCTGATTCCAACCAACCCGAGAAAATTGAGGGTCTAAAAGCTAGATGCAGGTTCAGAGTAATTTTCATGAAAATTTCTAGATTAAGATAATATACTAATTCGATCTTACTATACATATTATTATAAGTTGCGTGACAGGAGAAGTTTATTTAATCAATTGTTCCAATATGGAAATGAAAACATGACGGTATAGTAGGTTTAAAAGAATAAGTATCTGATTGGAATGAATAAACAAAGGGAAAGTGCAAGATATGGGTTTCGATTCACTTACAAAGTATCTGGTGATGAGGAGAAAGAAGAGAAAGCAACATCCCAAAACCCCACTTTCCCATCTCCACTGCAACAACCATCAATCGTTGTTGGACAAAATTAATCAAACCTCCTCAGCTTAAACAACCACTCGCAGTAATAAAGAAAAGTATATATACTCAACAAATTATCCAAACTTTAATTTCTTGGTTAGCTATACTTCCAACAGACCAAAACTAGGGTTATTTCACTACAAGGCCAGCTTTTCAATTTGAAAGACTCTAGGATTTAGAAAATGACCCTTAACCTTTTTAATTGGTAAAGAATCTTTTATCGGTTTAATGTTGACAAGAGTCAAACACATTCTTTCGTAATCCAAATAACGCTGGTCATGATAATTGATCACAATCATATTAAATATGACCGAAATAAATAACATGGTTGTGATCATTGAGAGCATCTATCATTAAAATAGAAGCATACATCACACGGTGCCTACTTCAATTAGTGAAACTGATCATATATAGGAGTTTGATATATGTGATATTTTGAGTTCTAAATTTCAATGGCTAAATAGGGGTATTTTAGGAAAATGACAACAAATTACAAACCTTATGAGTTTGGCTGAAGACAGAGCGCATAACTGACACGATATCTGTCCCTGTAGTAAAATGTTCTAGCCCCAAAATACCCTTGAGCTGTTGCAGACACACCACGGTGGCTGCCCCCGCCATGAACCCTACTATGGTTGCATGTGATAAGAAATCCACGATAAATCCAAGCCTGCAAATCAAATCAATCACATAGATTTGTAAAATTTTCCAAAAACGGTAACCTTATGCTTTTCGTGGATTTTACTAATAATATGATTATCCGACAGCTTATGAGATTGTAAAGCTGGCTATTGGATCGATCTATGTCTTTTTTTTTTTTAGTCTCTTGGATCGATCTATGTCTGAAAGATTCTTTGTTTAATTTCCAGTATCCGTTGGAGCATTACTGTATGTATGAAGTGTGAACGAATCTCATGTGTCCAAAAATTGAAAAGACAAAACTGGTTGGGTAGTAGAAGACAAAAAAAACCCAGAAGACCTGTAGATACATGTTCCCGTCTTCTATCCTTTTCTGTGCGTTTAATTGCGTGAACTTATTGTTCTTAACCTACTACTCAAGTTAACAACCTACTTAGCTGGCTAATTATTGCTATCGCTTAACTTACCAACATATTAAGTTACCACATATAGAAGAAACTAGTACTATAGATTAGGTTAGCTGTAGATTATGACAATAATTACCTAAACAAACCCAACAAAGCTTGGAAAACTCCGGCGAAGAAGGTCGCCGTGAAAGCCAGGTGAAGATAGAGAGTGGGATTCGCAGTAGCATTGACCTCAGCTCCAAGCATTGAAGCCGTGAGAAGTGAGGCCACGGCCACCGTCCCCACAGCCAAATCTCTAGAGCTCCCCATCATGGCGTAAACCAATGGTGGAATAAAGCTCGAATCTGCATTAAACAGTATTACACGTTATAATTACTAGGTAATAAATAAATAAAACACTGTTGCATCGGTTAGTAAACAATTTCAGCACGCATCTGGATACTTACAGAGGCCGAGAATCGGAGGCAAGTTCGCCAGCTTGGCGTAGCTGATCCCCTGAGGGATGGCGAGGCTGGCGATGGTGATGCCGGAAATGAGATCGGACTTGAGGAAGTCCAGCGTGTAACGCGGGCCCCACTCAAAGATGGGGAACACATACTGGAGTCCGAGGACTAGTTTTCTGGAAGCAGGTTGGTTCTTGAACTGCCTGAGAGGGTCGTCCGGGAAGAACGTCTCCTTCAGGGAGTTCTTGATCGTCGTGATGAACGGCTGCGTCGGCGGAATCGCCACTCGGCGGGACGACTCCACATTCGCTGGAGGGTACACGTAATCCACGTTCCCCATTAATTAATCTCTCCTACTCAGAAAAATGCGGGCAGCTAGATATGGAATATTTGAGCTGTAAATGACTTTGCCACTAAGGAAAAGGCGATGATAAACGGTTGCGGTCTCGGAAATGACAAGTTTGGAGGGACTTTAGCGTGAGACAGTTGGAAGGAGGAGAAGAAGTATGAGCAGCTAGCTTGGTGTAGTGTGAGAGAAGAAGCCGAGTGGTTATGGAAATTTATAGAGGTGGGATTCGAGGACGGTATGGGAGGATGGTGATGATGATAGATGATCCATTATTTTTTCATTATGAAAGTGCGATTGGGGACCCAGGCGAATTGAATCAGTGAAGATGTGACACGTTTACAAGTTACAAGTGTTGGATCATTTTTAATTTCTCTAAGTTTTTGAATAATTCTGTGTGCTGCACACCTCGTGCTCTATTTTTGTTTACTCCTCTATAAAAGGAGGCAAAATCCTGGAAGCTCACGTATTGGTAACAAGTATTCTTTTTTTTTTTTTTTCCTTCTTTTTTCTTTCTCTTTTTTGGTTCTTCAGGGGTGTTTTCTAATGTTAATCCTTGATGCATGGCTGGCCAGGACCGTCTTGATATGAAATGAGGTTCAAGGCAAAATATTAGAAAAACATTCTTAACTCTTTATAAGATATCTATCCACTGTGTTGTTTAAATTTAGAAAAGGGAAAAGACAACAAGTTTACCAATTGAGAGACAAGAGATAGAAAAAGTCTAGAGCAGAATTGATCAGAAATTTCAAGTTGTTCAGGAACCGAATTCACATTTTAATTGAATGGATTATATAAAGAGAAAACTGTTCATTTGTTCTTTTCATTTTCTATTCCCTGTAAATAACGACAAGCAAAATTTTTGAACTTTATTAAATCAAGGCATTAAGCTTTTTAGATAATCCAATCTATGTGATGGTTTTATAAACTCTCATCTCAAATTAGGATACAAAATAGATTAGTCAATCTTAAGAAGCCTAACCTCTTATCCCATAGAAAAATATGAGATCTTTTAAAGCCTGAGACCTATAGCGACCGCCTTAGTTGCCTTAGCCGAGGGATGGCCTATTGCATGTTTTGCCACTGTGGCATTAGTTTGTTACGTGATGGAGTCTGAGTGGGTTGGGGTGGATCTGAGGTTCTGTTGACACGTGTTAGGTTAAGGAGTTGATTAGTTCTTTGACAGTTATTTGCTGGCAATTGATCGACATGGTTGAGGTTAGATATTTAGACCTACATTGGTTAGGGTATAGAATTGATTGTTCTCTAATTAATTTACACCTAATTAAATTAGGGATTTCACCAAAAAAGAAATTTGTGTAATGTATTGCATGTTGCTCTAGCTTTACATGCAATAGGCTAAATATCAAGAGTCCTGTAGAGCAATTCTTGCGATTGCAAGTTCAATTTTATCTCATTTTCGGAGTTGTCTATTACTTATTTAGCTATCTGATATAAGACTGTTATTGGCAAGAACTAATTAACTAAATTTGAATACTTGATTACAATCTTAATCGTTTCATTATTTGATCGAGTGTTTGATCCATTGATCAACGATACTATATTTGTGTATTAATTTCTACAACGATGCGAGATCTCAAGCTAAAGAAAATAAATAAACAACTAAAAAAGTGTTACAAAATCGATGATTGCGCTTTGAATGGAAAGTTGATAAATTATAGTCTAGAAGGTAGAAGTGCGGTTTCTATTGGTTACTATTGTTTACATAATCAACAGGCAAGACTTTGGCAAGAACTAATTAACTAAATTTGAATACTTGATAACAATCTTAATCATTTCATCATTTGATCGATTGTTTGATCTATTGATCAACAATATATTTGTGTTTTAATCTCTACAAAGATGCGCGATCTCAAATTAAAAAATAAATAAATAAACAACTGAAAAGGGTAAAAAGAACAATGATGGTGCTTTGAATGGAAAGTTGATAAATTATAGTCTAAAAGGTAGAATGGGGTTTCTATTAGTGGGGGCGGATTCGTGGCCACTTAAATTATAGTTATTATTATACTCTGATTCTAGACCATTAGATCATATAACAGCTAATGGGAAAATTTTACGATGTGTTAACGTATGACATGCATACAATTACCTTAAAAGTGGTAAAATGAGTTCTTAAAATAGTAATATTAGTCCTCAAAATGGTCACATGAGTCCTTAAAGTGGTAAATTTTCTTAGTTATCACATCAGTCCTCAAAATTGTAATATTAGTCCTCAAAGTGGTAACATTAGTCCTTAAAGTGGTATATTTTCTTAGTTTACCGTATGAATCATTAAAATAGTAATATTAGTCCTCAAAGTGATAACATGAGTCCTTAAAGTGGTAAAAATAGTTGACATATGAGAAATATTAACATATCAGCTTTACCCCAGCTAATGGTTGAGATTAAATAATATTTTTTTTATTATTTTTTTTAATAGATGCATATTCTAAAATACAAAAGTAGATGATTATACCTTTTCCTTTGTTCTCAATCCTTCATTTACTGCAGGAAAAACCCAATTTGGAATACCAACTCCAATGAGATTATCTATTTATTTACTTTCTTCTCTAACCTCATTAATTTTAAGGTATATATCAATTGAAAAACTATTTAGAATTTTTCATGTAACATAGAATAAATTTTGTTTAGAGATTGAGAAAAAAAAAATTTCGTTTGTTGATTCTACTCCTTTGGTGAATTGCATATCAATCAAAATGAAAAAAAAAAATCTATTCTATTTTCTCATTAATTATTTTTCCTGCAGCAAATGAATTTAGAGAATAAGAGGAAAGTAATTTGAGGAAATGGATCCTGTAATTATTGAGCATTTTTTAAAATTGTCTGTAATAAATGAATTTGAAGGAGAATAGGAAAAAAATTAATGACTGGTTATTTGATTAGATATATAATATAATATATTATTTAAAAAATAAATAACATATTTTGTTTAATCTGAAGCATTAGTTGTTATATGATATATAGGTCTAGAATCAGAGCATAATCCTTAACTATAAGTTAGGTGGCCACGGATCAGCTCCCTAGTTACTATTGTTTACATAATCAACAGGTAAGACTTGAGAGTGACTGACTTTCTTTTGGTGAAGGGTATGATCGAGTTACTATATATAACTATCAGTTATAGATTCCACAATTTTGACATGAAAGTCGGAAGCATATAAACTGCGGCTCAACTACTACTGGCATGAGTCTGCTATAAGTCTGGTTGAAGCGAATTTAATTGAAGCATATGTACAAATATATAAACTCGTTTTCAAGTTTGACTGAATTAGTAAAACTCGTAAAGTGCATGTTCTCGATCAGTTTGCAACTGATGGAATATCAATGCCTAACATTGTTCGATCTTTCGTGGATACAGAAGTCATGGTCGACTCGACGAGCCAAATCCCTGAAGTTGGATCGCGCAGCCGGTGGAAATCATTCTTTATATTCCCACTTTGATAATTACCTCTTTGCTTACGTCATATCTTTCATCTTTGTTTGCTTGTTTAAGTAATTCCAGGCGTCATAGATAGAACAGTTCATCTTCTTTCTTTTCAAGAAGAAGATGAAATATAAACATTTTGTATTCTTCTTAGACCTAATAGAGAAGGAAAGAAGAAGCGTTTTGATTTCTGAATGTTCGTTCTAGTTGTTAAGAGTACCAAACGTTAAATCATAACTGTATAGTATAGTGGAGTGTACGTACTTTACACCCAATTAGGCAAATTGACCTAAAGATGAATAATATGTCTCTAGCTCACAAATCACAATCCTTAATCAATCAAGCATTAAGGTTAAGTTTGAAACGCTATCTTACCTTCACCTGCATGGGCCACGGCATATTCGGAACTTATCATTTTCTCCCGTCCATTTTGACGTCTTATGGCTTGAAAGTTTTGGGTCCAGTTTGACTCAGGTCACCTCAAACCCTAGAAAAATCTCTTGCAAGAGTAATTAACCTGTCAAGAACGTCATACTGCCACGTAATAATAGTCCAATTTCTTTTTGGTTAAATAGTGATAAATCAATTGGTATTTAGCAATCATACATGCTTTTATTACTCGGGTATGTTTATTTCTTTCACAATAGTCAAACATGTTTTAAAGGGTTACAATAATTTTCAGATCAGATCAAAAAAAGGTTACAATAATTTTGATAAGTTGATAACCAGTTTAATTATTTTATAGTTCGGAGGTTATAGAAAAGTTGCGTTAATTTCTTGATAAAGCACTCGAGATTTTAATTTATTTTTAACTTTGAGATTCTAAAATTAACACAAGTGTGTTCAGATTAATAAAGACGTGACAGTTTTTGACAAAAGAAGTGAAGAGTCTTTTATGAATTACATGAGCACATTTTGTAATTTTTAAAGAAGCACACTACTTCAAGTACTTTTAATTGTGCAAAATATATTAAAAAAATCATACATGCGTTGCAAAGTTTTCCAACAAAAGATATAATTCTCCAAAAAAGAGTCTTTAATCTTATATATGCATTTTTGTTCCCAACAAAAGCAATTCCAAACGGCTCTTCATCTATAATTAAGCTCTAGGATCTTAAGCTCTGCTCAAATTATCTTTAACCCCAATTCTTCACGTGGCCATTGGAAGTCTCTGAAAGACACAACGAGAACGATATATGTTGTCTTATTGTCATGATAATTAAGAGGCGTACTTTAATTTTATGTTTCCATGTTCTTTTGGTAAGTTGTAGTGGTCTTCAGCTACCAATATGTTAGCTTTAATACCAACTTTAATTTTGACCATCCAATAAGGTCTTAGAAAGACGCCCACGTACATACTTATCATTTTTGAGTGAAAGTTCGATACCAAATCCAATTTGATCAGCTAGATCAAGAACATCCCCGTGATTAGGATTATTGTCTTATTTAGAAAAATCATCACTAAAATTATTCAAGTAGCTATTTAACAAGTCTGATGGTTGTGATCCAGGCTCTAGCCAGGGTATGTACATCTCATATATGCATACCGTTAATAATGTGAACCATAGATGCCAAATTAAAGAAATAAATATTTTTTTGTTTGTGACAGTGTCACGGGTATGAGGTTCACATAAGCCAAAGTTGGACAACTAATTAAGGACGTTTCTAAAGTGTACACACTACTATCTCAGAAATAAAAAACATGTGTCCATCAAGCTGACAAATTGGCTAATCTTATTATTAGGCATAATATTGGTATTTTATTTAGCCCTTTAGCGCCTTCATTAGTAGCTTCATAGTTTAATTGCAAAAATGAATAATTGAACTGGATAAGCCTAGGCAGCCACTAAAACAAATCAATTGATTAAAAAAGAGGAATAGAGGATTCAATTTGTTTGAATACCTCAGATTTAGTAATTAGTTGATGAGCGTCTTTCAGGTTTCAGACTTTCATGTTGCTTGATATTAATAATGTTGATCGATCAGTATTTTCTTGAAGCAAGAAAACAACAGTGTAAGTAATAACTATTAATTATATATTATTTTTGGTTGGAGCTATTAGGTCTTTTTCAATGAGAAACTGAGTGGTATAATGATCTATATCTCTGTCAAACACAATGAGACATTCCAAAAACTATAAGCTGGTTTCAAGTGTTATGGTGTGAGCTAGTCTATACCTACCACACAAACTGTGTCTTTTACCAATAGTCAAAAGTTTATTATCATTTTTCACTTTTCTAAAAGAACGCATAAGAAGGGAGGGGATCTATATCCAATCCGGTCATGTTCCTTCAGTTGTTATTTTAAAAAAATAAAATAATTAAAATAGTTCACGTTTTTCTAACTATGTTATATATATTCTAGTGGGATACACATTTTTCTCTCAATCCCACTTATAATTTCATTAATTTCATGAATGCTAAATATGAAACATAACATAGCCGTTGACACAAACCGGCCAACCCCGACTGCTCGGAGGAACTAAACTTCTACATGCGCAGTAGTGACTAATATATATTCCGGCCCCACGAATATAGGGTTTCTCTAATTTCTATTTATCATATTTAACACATGCTTATGTTTGGTCTTTTAACCCTAAAAATTGGGAGCCACATACACACATTTTAATTTGGAGAATCAGATCGATGCATAGTCACCACACCAGAAATTAATAAAAATGCAGAATGAGTAGATCGATTATGCATGTTAAGTTTATAATCGTAATTAACAAAGATTTTGTGAGAAATGTGGTCACTTATAGAATACATTTATGGATGGGAGTTAGTTAATGCTCAATATTTATTACAAATATATAGATGATTAACATGAAGACCACAAAATTTATAAGTAATAATGTACGTGAATGCTAATTATTTGTGGCGAGAGTCGACAAATTTCATTTGTTTTCCCTTTTTTTTTTTGGGGGTTTTAATGTCCATGCTTTTGTCATTGCTAGGTATATCGAATCCGATATCCCACTTCAAATATCTAGGTTCAGAAAAAACCTGCTCAAGTTAGAACCTTCCTAGACAAAACCTTCATGACATTTCCATAACCCCAATTCATCGAGTAATTTGAACTTCTTTTGCTTTATCCCAGAGACCCAGAACTTTCTCAACTACTCATCCATGTTGCTTTGGATTAAAATATTTGTTTTACCTCCACTTAACCTTAATAATGGGTTACACGGTGAGGATATTATGAGCTCGATGATTGAATAAGCATAATATCCAAAACTTGTGGTATTGGTGAAATGCACAATCATGTCCAATATCCATGGTTTATCTCAAGTGGCAAAATAATTGAACATAATTATTGCTCCTACGAAGAATTTGATTTGGCCGGCTTTCATTGTTCTCGGATTTCCGTATGGATATGGTAACTAAAAGGAGGCACTCCAGATGAGGGTTCAAGGTGTCTGCCAACAAGGGGCTAAAAAGCCAATGAAACCTGCCTTTACTACGATCCATCATCTGCTAGACCTTATTATTTCAAGTTGTTTAAATGAAACACGTAGAAACGGGGTAGCTTTCTTAGCAACAATGGATCGGAAACTCGATCATTCATGCACAGATGCACATGCTCTGCTTTACTCAAAACTTGAGAAGAGGTTGACTTTAAGAAAGGCTCGCTAAGGGTGTCTTGGAGGTGTTCTAAGAATGCCACAAAATAGTGGGCCTATCCTAAATTTTAGGACTTAGGATCGGGTCGGGTCGAGCTTAGTCAAAATTAACAAAATTTAGGGCCGAGTCGAGCCGGACTGGGGCTTAAATGCTATAACCCTTATGGGCTGGATCGCTAGGGTAGAAAGGGCATGGTCAGGCCGATCTTCTGAATATGGCCCAATAGAGCAAAAAAAAAAATGCCTTATTTTGTATAACAACAAAAGAAATACATTTTTTTTCTTTCTTAAAATGTGGTTAAATGGTTATATAGATAATCCAAGACTATTTTTTTCTTGTTGATCATATTTAATATATATATATATATTAAAATTAATTTAATAACATTTATAAATATTAGTCAAGGTGATTATATTCAATTAACTATCTCTCTATATATCTCAATATTAATTGTTGTTTAATAAAGAAAATAAAGTTTACAAACAAAGAGATAAGTTGTATGTTATAGAAAAAAAGAGAAAACATATTTAAAAAATAGAAAAAAATATAAAATTATTAAGGCTTAATCACGCGGGCTTAAAGAGCCGGGCCGAACTTCATTTGGACGGTCCATACCCTACCCTATTTGAGAAAAGGGTCGGGCCGGGTCGACCAGGCTTGGGGTGGGTTTAGGATCGACGGGCCAAATGATAACCCCTACCGCAAAGAATCCCTTAAAATGACAAAAAAAAAAATCCCTTAATGGAAGGGCTCTCATATAGTCATATATATACACACACACGCGCGCACACATACATGACTCTTATAGTGAGGGATCTATTTTTTTGGTCATTTTAAGGGATCGCTTATTAGACAAACTTTTCGATCACATATTGGATCTCGACCATTCAGTTTTTAGGTCCCTATGAGTAGATAATTTCTGCAAATGTTTAGTCAAATTGATGATCGTTAAGGTATTGAACTAGATCAAATCAAAGAACGAACCGAATCTGTCCAACCTGAACCGTTCATGTTCATAATTGTAAATCACGATTATGAACACCCAAACGATCATCAATTTGATTGAAAATTTGTAGAAGTGATATACTCATGGAGACTTAAAAATTTAACGGTCGAGATGCTGAAATGTGGTCGAAAAGTGTGTACCACAAGAAATCCCTTAAAATGGCAAAAAAAAAAAAAAGATCTCTTAGAGCAAGTCCACCGGTTTGTTTTTGACCGGTCAGGAGCTAGATCTTGCTGAGGTGGTGACCTTGAACTTGCAAATCTGGTTTCCAGCGGTTTGTTTGTGACCAGCCAAAAACTTGGCTTTCTTGACCGAAGCCAAGAATTTAGTCATGGCCATGACTAAATCCATGACCCAGGCAAGAAATCAGCCAGCAAGGCCCAGCTCGGAAACGTGGGCGACGTAAGCAAATGAGGGGAGAAGGAGACGTGCCAGCAACGGAAGTGAAGGACAACTGCTTGACACGTGGCGCCGCAACTCCCACACGCGTTGCTTCAATCGCTTGTCGCGTAGCGACATGGAATGGGCCGGAGTAGGAGCACGTGGAAGAGAGTCGTTGGAGGGCTTTGAATTCTGATCCCAACGGTCATGAAATCCCAGCCCTTGGTTTCAATTAATTTCCGAATCCAACGGCAAACAATTATATTTGTACTAAAAATAAACAGTGAAAACACTCGATGAACAGTGAAATGAACATTCTTGACTGGTCAAGAAAAAAAACGGGTGCAAACCTATGTCTAGTGGCAGTGAACAGTACTTGACTGGTCGAATTCTTAACTTTTCGACCTTGATATTTCTTGACTATGGGTGAACTTGCTCTTATATGGTCAAGAAGTCGAAATGTGGTCGAAAAGTGTGTCTCACAACGAATCTCTTAAAATGACAAAAAAAAATCGTGGAAGCGGACCTTTGATTTCCTTGGACCACATAAGAATTCGCCGTCCCCACATCAAAAATGGCAATTTTTCAAATTCTTGTCTAAAAGGATCAACATTTTTTTCTGGCAACAATAGAATCCCTCGGGAATCTGAAAATTACGATCTATGTGTGTTAGAGCTCGAATATCTCTGATTTGATAGTCCTATCTTGAAGCAGCTTTTTTCACAACCCCGCTTGTCCTATTATATAATAATGATTGTAATCGTCCTCATTTCCTAGATGCAGAACTCGACCCAATTGAGGGTGAGAGCATGCAGGTTTTCCAGTTTATTGAAAAAAGGATCTTTTAGTGTGTGTGATCAAAACTGTTCATTTTAAATTGCGTTTAAAGATTAAATCATTAAGTTTTCATGCAATCAATCAAGTCAAAAACGTTTAGTCTTGTAATTACTATCTGATATATAAATAAACAATTACGATGCAAATTCATAAGTAAACGATCTTGAAATTAATTGTGATAAAAAAAGAGAATAACGGTTCCGATCAAATAACTACTCTGAGAATGATCGGAGAATGAAGAAAGTTCCAAGAATAATACACCGATATTTCTTTTAGCATATCTGGACAACGTAAGTGTATCACAGTCTGCGCGGCTTCTAACACTGAAGTCGTGAGCCATTCGAATTAATGTCTAATCTTACATTACGAGTAATACTACATTACTACGAGCACATGCACAGCTCCATATACTAGCTGATGCTGCTGATAGCCTGATATGACATCAACAACTGATGATCGTTTCAACTTTCAAGTACGTACGATGAAGATGATATGACTTGCTAGCTATTCCAGTGTTGTGTTAAATAGGATCATGCATTTTGAATTTGCTTTCAGGAATGATGCAGGATTTACGTTGACTTAATCTGCATTATTGGGGTTGACTTCAATGAGAATTTCTGGAATTTGGAAGACACCATAATTTGCGTTTCCAATTCTAAAAAAAAGCAAGAGAGCATGATTACACGATGGCCCTGGGGAGCAAAATATGTGGATATAGAAACAAGGTGCCACAATTCTACCTGAATTATGGTACCAAAATCCAGCTTTCTTTCGCAAACACAGTGTACTGTTTCAACAAATCCACTATGCTATAATTGAGTAACAAGACATGTGAATTGTGATCCCCCCCCCCCCCCCCCCCCCCCATTTCAAATGTGGGAGCACTGTTGTTTCCATCACAATTTTGATTATTATGGAGTTAAAAAGATTTTGGTGCCTATATACATGTGGTTGTTGAAATCATTGCAGTTCATGTTGCGTAAGAGCATTGTATCTGTGCCTTACATTGAATCTTCGTTTTGCTTTCACCAGGTAGAAGGAATTATAGAAGATATATAGGGACCCCCTTACAAAAAGGCATATACGACCACTTCAGATGAAATAATAAAAGTATAAATAATGGCCTTTGAAAAGGGTATGTAATGGTGGTGGTGGACTGGTGGGGGTGACACCCCCAAAGATGCTTCTGATATTGCCTTCTCAACTCATAGAACACAGCAAATGCTGTCCTTAATTTCAGGTATATGGAGGTCATTGGTCAAAGAGTGTGTGGTTCTATAAGAACAAGAGGAAAAGTGGAAGAGATTGATAATCTCCCTACTTCCGCAATCTGCATAAGCTTTTTGTGTACTAATAACCTCACAATTTTTTTATTTTTATAATTTGAGATTGTTAAAAACTAGTCTTGATCAGCTTTATGAACTTTAATAGTCCTCTCTCACTAATCTTTCCCTCTATGTTTCCACCAAATCAATTTTTCTCCATTTTGAAAACCACCTTGACCTAATAGGAACTTCAATAAGAAGAAGAAAATGAAGTTAAGGACTCATAATAATGGTAGTTGAGGATGATACAATGGGTAGTTAAGTAGAGTGGATCAGATTAAAAATAAATAAATTTGAAATTATGCATATACAAATAATAAGCAAAAGAAAAGAAAAAAAACGAGCAAAGTTTAGATAACAACTAAAAACTTTTCAGTCATATCAAAATAATTAACCCACTCCATCCGCCACCTTTCTGCACATTTCTGGTGTTGTATATATCCTCTTGGCCAGTGAAAGTTTAAGCTCTTCTAGGGATCACAAGAAAACAAATCAGTCAAATCAATATATATATATATATATGTTTTTCTTGATCTCAAAATATTCTGAGCTTTATCGTCTATGTGATCACAGACTCACTATACGTAACGTTATCAGTTATCACTATAATGACCTTTGCTCGATCTCTAATATTCCCTTCACCATTTTCATTATAAAACACCCAGGCCTTATAAGATATTCTCTTGCATTCACTATTCAACCATATCAAGCCCATCAATTCATTTCCATATCTCCTGCTGCTTTTTTGAGCATTTACCTTTTCCAATAATTAATATATAAATTACAAGATATAATTGCCCAGCTAGTTTTTTCCTTTAAAATGGCATTCATATACGATTCCTTTTTTTACATAAAAAATACATGATTTTATGCATTGCAGCAAGAGTTTTGCAGATGAGATATGAAACCCTCATTAATTTTTCTTATGTATTAATTTGTTAAATAAATGATGTGACTGATATCCTCTCTAAGAAGTCATATATGTATGAGTATTGCTAGAGCATGTACTTTATATACATGGCTATTGATCGATCCAGATCATCTCATATATTAGCGTAATTATACAATATTATAATCCTTTTGTCATATCATATTGAAGGAGACAAAACATAATGTGTAGAGATTGGATCGATCGAGAAGAATAATACAGAAAGTAAAGGACAAAAAGATACATATATGTGCAAGAAAAGGATATAAAGTAGGAGAAAAATACAACCACCGTTTTCAAACTATTCTGTCAAGATCAATTTAATGCTCAAACTCTCAAACGTACTAATGTGATATTTAAAGACTTATATTGATATTGACGTGACACATCAGTCCAAAATCCGTAACGGCTCCGTCTATTTGCTGACGTGGCAAGCATGTGTCGGACATGTGATATTTTTATTAAAGGCAGAATAATCCTTTCACTACTAACAAATTAAAAAAAAAAAAAAAAAAGGAATAATGAACAGAGCTCTCTCTCTCCCCCAACTCCAACTCACAATATCTGATCTCGCCAGATGCATCATTTTGCTGGAATTCAGCATCCTCCTATTCAAGAATGGCCTTGGCTTTTCGAGCCAGAACACCCAAAACACGGATTTTGCTGACGAATCTTTATACGATGCGAAGTCCTATATATTCATCCTTTTATTCATACATGTCAAAAACAATTCCAATAAAATCAGATTAGAAAGATCTGCAAAGAGTGAATCAATCAAGTAGTACTGCGAAAAGTCGAAAACTATGGCAGGGGCACGTATGGCTTGAGCAGCAAGAAACGAAAAAGCCGAAATGAGTTGGAAGATTGTAGACGGGAAGCAGCTGGATTGATATCGTGCGGTGGGCGATGAACAACCACTGCTGAGGGAGGAGGAGGAGGCCAACTCTTCACCTAAAACCCCAGGCCCGATCTGCCCCTTGGCTTGATCTTTCACCAGGCACGTGATGTTAGTGGCTGGTGGCTGAGGTCCTTTTGTTTAATCTTCGTGTTTAGCTAAGCGTAGCTATGGATTTAGTTTCTCCGTGCTTTGATTCATATTCTGTGCTTTGTTTTTTGATCATTTCTTAAATTAGCTTTGATTAGTCTAATTTCTGACCGTTTTGGAATGAAAAGGCCTTTTGATTTTACAATTGGTTTAGTTTTCTCATATGTTTTCTTCGTAATGTTGTGTTTGACTTTGATTATTCTAAAATTAGCTACGATTCATATAGTTTCTCTAATCGGTATGTATTTTTGTTTTGTTCTCGTAACGGTCTTTTCTAAGATTTGCGTTTTTGGATTGCGTAATGGTTTTACTTTTCATAATCGCTTTAGATTTTCTGTGCTTTGGTTTAGAGTTTCTGTGAAATTAGATTTGCACTGTCTAATTTCTCGTGTGTTTTTGAAGGTTACTGGGAGCCAAGGATGAACCAAAAAAGACGATGAAGAAGGAGAGTTCAAAAAGTAAGCAAGAAGAACGATGCTGATGCTCCGAAGTGTCTTGCTGAGGTCACTGGAGACGTTTAGAAAATATCAATGAATTCTGGACAAAAGGTCAGCATAATTCATTTTGGGGTGGGTGGTTGGTGGCTGATGATGTTGTCAGGTAAGGAAATGTGGTGGCGGAGCTTGCGGCGGTTTGCCTAGAAGAAGAAAAAGAAGAAGAAGAAGAAGAAGAAGAAGAAGAAGAAGGGTGAATTGGTCATTTATTTTTTTTTATTTTTTTTTGTATTCACATGCTTGTTACATCAGTAAATAGACGGAGTCGTCACAGATTTTGGACGGAGGTATCATATCGATGTCATTATAAGTCTTTGGACATCATATTAGTAAGTTTGAGAGTTTGAATCTCAAATTGGCTTTTGCAGAATAGTTTAGGAATGGTTGCTGAATTTTCTCATAAAGTAATGTACCTATAGCTGCAAAAGTACCGGTAAACCCTAGAATATCACATGTTATTGACAAAAAACAGCGCTTCTCTCCCTTGTTCTTCCCCAAATTCGATCAATCACCTTTTCCCCATCAAAACAAAGATGTCAACCCCACAAATTGATCACTCGCTCCATTATGCAAATACCTGTCAAGTCTTGACTTCTTTAAATTCTGCGTGAGATTGAGGCTAGCAAAGGCTAATCCCACCGTGTATACTTATGTGAAGACCCGAAATTTAATTTAAATGAATTAAATGTAATTCAATATTTGTTCAATAATATGAATTATAAATTTTGGACTTGCTTCGTATATCATTGTGTGAGGAAAGGGGTTACGACCAAATTTTATTTTCGAAACGAACGTTATTTAGGGGGTTGTGAAAATTAATTTTTTATACGTTCGAAATTTGGGAAAACTTCCTTAATGAAAGTTGTAGAGCTCGTCAATAGGATCTCGTGCATATGTGGAACGCAATATTCGGAGTTTGTATGAATAAGTTATGAATTTTTAAAAGTTTGATTTTTTCTATAAATAGAAAGCAAAATCTGATTTTTCATTAAGGACGAGAAAAATCAGATTTTGCATTTCAGTCCTCCCCCCCCTCCCCCCCCCCCCCCCCCCCCCCGCCCTCTCTCTCGCGCGACCCCTTCCCCTTGCTTGTCGACCGGCCGACCCGACCTGGCCGGAACGGGCAGCTCCCGGCCTCCACCGCCTCCTGACCCAGGCCAAACCGACGCGCCTCCCCTAGTCCAGCCGCCCCCCGGCCTTGTCCCGCCCCGCCGCTGCCTCCAAGAAGAGATCGGACGCCAATGCAAGTGCAAAACGGATCCGGCCGGAAATTCCATTTTCCATCGTCTCCTCGACCGATCGTTGACATTTTCGTGATCTCCTCATCCTCTTGATATAGTGGCTTGTATCACGATTTTGAGTGTAGAGTTGTAGATCAAAGATTGAAAATTGACGGCTCTCGTTAGATCTGGAAACGTGATCGACGATAGAGATTAATCCAACTTCAAAGCTCAATTTAGGACGATCTAGGCCAAATCTCGCTTAGCTCCAGATATGAAAGTTGATCACTCTTTTATTTTGAAGAAGTTTGTAGTTGACAACTTTTGCATCTGAGATGGTTGACCAGCGTTGACCGCTGTCTGACCGCCACGTGTGGCGGCGCGTCGGATCATATTTTGAATTTATATTATCTGGACGATGATCTATGCATCCATACGAGCATTTTGATATATAACATGATCATGTTAGAAAAAGTTGATAAATAGTCAATTTAAGTTTTTACGCTACTATTTACGATTTTCACATTTTATCTGCGATTTACGATTTACGGAGATCAGACCATCGGTTTTACTTCAAATTTTAATATGATGATCACATGACTGTCCCAATGACTTTGTGTGGTCACAGGTGAATATCCGACCGTTGGATCTTCATATAATTGTAAAACAGTGATTCGGGAGGCGATTCGTGAAGATCCGTCCGTCGGATTTTCGTATAGTTTTGATAGGATCATCGTTTAAATTCGATCCGACCATTGGATCGTCTTTATTTTAGAATCTGACCATTGGATAGTCTTTATTTTAGAATCCGACCGTTGGATCATCATTTAAGTCTATTTCGTGCTTCGTTTGCTAAGTAAAGACCGTACTTGACGGCTTGAGTTGACGATCATTTAGATTATTGTGATTTGTATTTTAAGTGAAGACGCAGCAGAAGTTTCGAGGTGAATAAAACTCACGTGGTTCATATAGGCCTCATCATATGGCCCTTGGGCCCTAAGCCCGCCCGGCCCTTCCATTAGGGCGGGCCGGCCCGACCCTTTCTCAAATAGGGTAGGGTAAGGGTCATGCAAATGAAACCCGGCCCTACCCTAGGGCCCGGCCCGATTGAGCCCGAAAGGGCCAAGCCCGGCCCGGCCCGGCCCTAAAATTTATATTTTATTTTTATTATTTTTCTATATTACATATTTACATAAAAAGAAATAAGAAATATGTTATTTTAGAGAATGGGTATTAGATTGAACATTTGAACCCAATTAATTTATGTAAATCTAATTTTTATATCATGCACTCCAAAGAGAATGGACACTAATTTTTTTATAAATCTATATTTATATATCATACACTCCAAAGAGCAACCTCTATCAATTCAAAGAAAATGAGAAAACCAACCGTTGGATGTGATTATTACAATAAATTATGTGTGTGGTTAAAAATTTAGTCAATTTCACCATAGTTTCGAACCCGATCGGATTGGTCAACCATATTCACTTGTATGTTTTCTTGGTTGACCGATGCCGTGACAACCGCAAAACGTGCTAATTTTTTTACATTACATTTTTAAATATTTCATCAATGGATGTGCGTAGATATAAGTTAAAAATTTCAAATTTAATTACAAATATGTTGGTCTATACCAATTTACCTCATAAAGTTGTATAACTTATACATTGCATTTAAATGATTGAGGTTACCCTCCATGAGCAAAATGGGAGACGAAATGGAATTTTTTAAAATGAACCGTTGGATGTTGTTTTCATATGAATATATGTTAGTGGTAGAAATTTCAGCAATTTCCGCCTTCAGTTGGACCTCGATCTACCCGGTCAACTCAATACCCTAAATAGAACATAAAACAAATATGCTCTCAACCGGTCCTTGGCAATTCACTTTTTTCGATCTTTCAGCTCCCACACTCTCATGGGTAGGGGGTCTACTTATGGATGTCAAAATTCCGCAACGTTTGTCCGCGCATGGTGCCGCTCCCCTTAGGGAAGTTTGCTTGTGCAAAGCGTTGACCGCTACGTTGGACGCCTTATTCACAGCAGATCGGCCTAATTTCTTTACACAATACCTATCAATGTTGTATAAACATATGAGAATTTTCAGATTGGTCGATTTTCATTTCAAAAGTTTTGGATCGCACATAATCTTTATATGTCTTGTAATGTAGTATAACTAGTTTATTAGGCTTGTTACCCTCCATGAGCAAAATGGGGGATGAAATGGAATTTTTTAAAATGAACCGCTGGATGTTGTTTTCATATGAATATATGTTAGTGGTAGAAATTTCAGCAATTTCCGCATTCGGTTGGACCTCGATCTACCCGGTCAACTCAATACCCTAAATAGAACATAAAACAAATATGCTCTTAACCGGTCCTTGGCAATTCACTTTTTTCGATCTTTCAGCTCCCACACTCTCATGGATAGGGGATCTACTTACGGATGTCAAAATTCCGCAACGTTTGTCCGCGCATGGTGCCGCTCCCCTTAGGGAAGTTTGCTTGTGCAAAGCGTTGACCGCTACGTTGGACGCCTTATTCACGGCAGATCGGCCTAATTTCTTTACACAATACCTATCAATGTTGTATAAACATATGAGAATTTTCAGATTGGTCGATTTTTATTTCAAAATTTTTGGATCACACATAATCCTTATATGCCTTGTAATGTAGTATAACTAGTTTATTAGGCTTGTTACCCTCCATGAGCATTGTCAGATTGATCAATTTCCATTTTGAAATTTTTGGCCTGCCCGAATAAGCCATAATTTTTTTTTATTTTTTCTATTTTTTAATTACGTTTCTCTTTTTTCTATAATATGCAATTTATCTCTTTCTTTGTAATTGATTTCATAAGTTTTGTTTTCTTTAATTTCTATTTTCTTTGTTACACAACAATTAATATTGGGAGATTTATATAGATAGTTAATTGAATATAACCACCTTAAGTAATATTAATAAATGTTATAAGTTACAAGTATTATATGAATATAAAATATGTTTAATAAAAAACAATGAGTCTTTTATCACCAATATATACCATTAAGCCATATTTTGAGAAGAAAAACATAATGTTTTTTTTTTTGTTAAACAAAATAAGGCCCTTTTCGGCCCTATTTAGCCCTATTTGAGGGCCGTTCCGACCCGGCCCTTTCGGCCCTAACAGATCGGGCTTTTCGGGCGGGTAAGGGTTATCATATTTAAGTCCCGGCCCGACCCTACCCGGCCCTAAATTTTGTTGACTTTGACTAGGCCCGGCCCGGCCCGACCCTAAGCCCTAAAATTTTAGGGTAGGGCCGGCCCTAGCCCGGCCCATGATGACCCCTAGGTTCATATTACGAACCGAGTACTTTTAATTTATTTATTTTGTCGTAATTGTGTGAAAATCATTTATGGATTAAATATTTGTTTCTAAAATCACATGGACTTGATTAACTACGGTCCATAGGTAAGTAAAATGAATTTTAACCATACAAATGAATTTCATGTATTTCTTGTGTGAATTATAGATGATATTAGTGGTCATCCCTGAGTGGATGATTACGTATATATATATTGGGTGGTGTGTTGATAAATGATGATGTGATTGAGTTGGAATGATGATGTAGATTATATTTCGAATGCTTAAATTTCATAATAATATTGTGTATCTTGGATGAGTTGATTTCATTGTGTCAAAATATATTGTTGTGCTCATTTGTGGATTTAGGGTCAACGTAGTGACCGGTATGGGGGAATCGGACGCTCTAATCCTAGATGGATGATGGGATACGATTGGTTGAGTAATTACGAGTATCGGACGTTATAAATATGTATATAAGTATACATATTGATGAAATACGATAAATATAAATATGTCGGATGCCATAACCTAGACCAGGTGACGGGCTACGATTCAGTTAGAGCTCTAGTCTGTCAATACCGTATTTTTATAAATAAGATTTCGGGGTTTTGAGAAGAAAGATGCCAATTAGGGTTTTGTGTGGATTTGTTGATTTTGTGATTTATTTTGAGATTATTGGTTCTTTGTGGATGTGGAAAGTGTTGAGCTTGACTTGGGTGAAAATGAGTATGAATTAATTAAACAACCGTTATTTCTTTTACTTATACGAGCTTTCAAAAGCTTACCGGGTTTTGTATTGTTGCAATCCCGGTACACTATTCAAATGGTGTAGCGGATATTCCTGCAGGTCAGGATAAGTAGGGGTGATGTTTAAATGTTGCAGCATTTATTTTGTTTTCATTTAAGTTGTGAGGTTTGTTATGCTCATTTAGAACTTTATAATTTAATTTGTGAGTGAGTTGTAATAATTACCCGAGACTAAATTCGGGATTTGAAATTAAATTGTGTGGTGAGTTTGTTAAGAAAAAAAGAAATTTTTAGGATGATTATTTTGAGTTGTGGAAATTTTCATGTTTCGGATTTTTGAATTTTATTCAAAAATTCGGGTCGTGACAACTTATATATAGCTAGAGCAGTTGAATATGGGGTTGATACTTGATATATACCGGTGTGTAGTGTAGTGGTCCAGGATCGGAGATATGCTATTGGAACTTGTGAAAGAGGGTGTTGACATTGGATCTTGTGAAAGAGGGTGTTAATGGCCCTTAACCTAATTTAGAGGCGCCTATATATATAACAGCTTAGAGGATTTCATTTCCCGATTGACCCTACCTATATACAGTGGCGGAACCAGGATAAAAAAATGGGGAGGGCTAATCTAAGGTTGCTTATAGATTTTTTTTTTTTTAGTCAATAATGTTTATAAAAATTTTAAGACACTAAGAATTAAACAAGGAATTTACAAAAATTCTATAAAGAAACACTTATAGGAAATTTACAAAACAATGAAAGAATATAGTAACCAAGAAGAAGGAAGGGAGAAGGGAGAAAAAAAAAATAGGGGAAAGAACAATAGAAACAAGATAAGAAAATACTGTAAGCAAAGAAGAAATGGAGGAGAAAATGGGTGCAAAAGAAAAAAACACAAAAAGAGGCAGAAAACACAAAAAATTGGGCAAGTTGGGGATCGAACCTGTCATAGAAAGGTTAAGCATACAACCACTTGGCCAATTGAACCAGCTTTAGTTTTATGGAGAGGGAAACACATATACAGTATAAAACATATGAATAATTTTGGGTTGGGCTATAGCCCAAACAACCTACAACGTGGTTCCGCCACTGCCTATATATATATAAGTATACTTGCTACCATATCATAAAATCCAAACGAGTCTTATCGATCCCATACCTGATGGCTGATGATATGCTTTACGACTTGCAAGTTGCCGTGGTAGAATAATGCAGGACTTGAAATAGCATGCAAGTACTGTGACTGGCTGGACTAAACCACAAGAAACAAATCTAACAGAATATGCAAGGGAAAGTTTCTTGTAACTTAATTTTTTCTCATTTCAAAAGTGCAAGATTGATGGACAGGCGACGAGACTAATCGATCACTCACAGATAAAGACTTGATAAAAAAAAGAAAAGAAAAAAAAAAGTGATTTTCCATGAAGATTCATCACTAACTAGCTCAAACACATTTGCAAGATGCTTTATAAATTTCAAAATTCTTTATCTAGGCTCCGATTGTACGCTGTTGAAACGGTTTGTACTTTTATCTATTAGGATCACGCTTTAGAGAGTTTCAAAAGCCAACAGTATAAACAAAACTAGATTCAAGTTTAAAACTTGAAACACAATTTATTAGAGAGCTTCAAAGTGCTCAAATGATTATTCTGTAACTGACCTAAATTGTTACAAGACCTTAGCATGTCGTGCATTGCTCGTCGATCTTGGCCAGAACTTCGAAATGCCATCACAAACTACATTCTTACACCAACTCAGAAAGTTACCCTTTCAACTACTTCAGCACACATCAACAAATAGAGACATTTGACCATAAGTGTGTCCCAACGTTGTCTAAAATTTCCTGTGTGTCAACAGCATCTAGGTCCTGATCACCAGAAAAAATCAAGTGAACAAAACTGAGTGTGGTACCACAAACTCAATCAAAGGTCAATTCCTCAATCCGCTTGTTCATCTTAATACACTACAGGACGGGCAAGGTTGGTCTGTGATGGTTCCACACCACCTTATTTTATACATCGTTTAGAGAAGTCAGAGGCCCATTGGCCGAAAAGAAGTCCGAGGCTCAGTTGCAAATTTGAAGTCCCAAATTTGGTTTCTAATGGGCCATGCCCAAATGCAGAGAATTGGGCTTAGCACATAATAGACTTATATTTAGGGAGTAGAGCATCTCAACAGTCTCTACTCTCTAGTCCTCCCCAAACTTTACTTTCCAATTCATTTGAAGGACAAGGACTTCTAGCTGCTTTGAAAGCTTCCACCCAAGTAATTATAAGTGTATCTAGGTTGAAGGAGACTTTAATGGTCATGTTGATATCCTTTGGCCAGCATTGACCCTTATGAGAAGTATTGAGTGCCTCTTTCATTTCTTTAAAGTTATCGCCTTGAAGTTATCAACTGGAGTCCTTAATACCATGACGAATATAGGACATGACATCACAAATTACAGGATTTGGTACATAATGTTGCCAGCAAAGGCCGGCAACTTTTGCTTCGTTGCTTCGACCATTTTAGTTACATTAGAGGCAATACACCGTCAATGCGTCCATACTTTATTTAATACGAATAAAACTCGAAAAACATAAAGACTATAACATATTCTAAATTCATCTATTTCAATAAAAGTCCCGTCAAATATACCTATAGTGATTTACGATTAAGGGTTTGAATTACTTATTTTTCCAATATCTCAACTATTAATACATCAAACATTGTTGTGATTAATGTCAAGACTACACTCAAAAGTCTCCCAACATTGAATCTCAAAAATCTATGTTTGGTAGAGGAGATGCTGTTGGGCCTATCTGGGATTGTATATTTGTTTTCATGTCGGAAAAGAAAAATTCTCCGTCAAATTTGAAAAAACCGGAAAAAGGGAAAGGGGCAGCCTTGTTTTGGCTCTTTCCTCTCACCCGTGCAGTGGGCCCCTTCCTCGATTTCATGTCAGTCTCCCTCAGGAATCTTTCTACTTAATTATTCAACTCTACTCTCTCTCTCTCTCTCTCTGTACTTCTACCCTCTGCAAATTTTTGAACTTGAATTCTTGTTCAGCTTTGGCTTTGCTTTCTTTCTAATTCTATTGGCGCTCAATCTCTCTCCATCTCTATGTCTATATGAACAATAAAGTAATTAGGAGAATTAGGTGAGGGGCTGTTATCTAATCTCAACTCCTTATTTTTTTGTCCCCATGTGTGAAATATCCACCTCACTTTCCCACCTCTCACTCCCTTTCAACTTTCCTTAAGCTGGGGGATTCACTTCCTCTTCAAAAATCTTTTCTTTTTCCTTGCAGCTCTATGCTGCTCTTGAATCTTGGTGAGTTGTGCTCTTGATTTCAGTTTCAGCTTTTATGCTGTTCATGTTCCTTAGCCATTGTTTGGATTTAGCTGAAAAAGATATGTAATTGAGTCTTTAATTGAGCTCAAGGTGTCAATTTGGCAGGGGTTGCTCTGAATTTATTCTCTGTTTTTAAAAATTGTGCCTTTCTGAATTGTGATTTTGCCAGTTACTTGCTTACTGCAAACCCAAGTTTGTCTCTTCATGTTTAAACCCTTAAACAATAGAAACCAGGTTTCGGTGTATAATGTCTGGGAGACCCTTCATGGTTTTGTGCATTCTTTGTAGGAATATAGGTGTTTTTTGAAACAGTGGAGGAGAGTGGTAGAGCATAAGATGGACCAATATGAAATTCTGGAGCAGATTGGGAAAGGTTCTTTTGGTTCTGCACTTCTTGTGCGGCATAAGCACGAAAAGAAGAAGTGAGTATCGTTACACACTACATATGATAGTATAGTCATTTGAGTCTTGAGGTTAAGTATTTTTCATACATTCGTTCATTTATGCATGGATAGGTATGTGCTGAAGAAGATCCGTCTTGCTCGTCAAACTGATAGAACCCGCAGATCTGCTCACCAGGAGGTTGGTGTTTTAACATTTGGGTTAAAATTCAATTCCATGAGCATGTGTGTCAGTAATGAGTAATACTGAAATGATGCCTGTAGACATTTTACATTTTAAATTGCCGTCTTGGTTTGTTGTGATGCAGATGGAGCTTATTTCCACAGTGCAGAATCCTTTTATTGTGGAGTATAAAGATTCCTGGGTTGAAAGGGTGAGCATCGCATGAGAGTTATTGTTCTTTATTTCCTGATGAGCTTGTAGGAATTCTTGTTCTTCATTATTCTCTAGTTCTGCAATTGATGCTTCAGTGCATTCACTTTCAGGGTTGCTTTGTGTGCATTGTGATAGGGTACTGTGAAGGAGGAGACATGTAAGTTTTGCTTCTTGGTTAAATCTGTTCATTGTCGCTACTTTTAAGGAATTGTTTTGAGTCCCTCGTTTCTGCTACTTTTCTTACCTTTCCATGTCGCTGTTTTGGTGTTGTACAGGGCAGAAGCTATAAAAAGGGCCAAGAACGTTTATTTTACTGAAGAGGTTGTTACATTTGCAGCGAAGTTTCCATTTGCTTTTGTAAATCTACAATTGCGTGCTAGACATTTAATCAAATTGGGATACTTCCAGTAATTTTTTGTTCATACTTGAAAATTGGAAATGTGCAGAAAATTTGTAAATGGTTAGTTCAACTCTTAATGGCGCTTGATTATTTGCATGCCAACCATATTCTTCATCGTGATGTCAAGGTCAGTGTTAAGCAGAGATTAGTTGAATTACTTTTTTGAAGTTTCAGAATTGCTTTGCTAAATACAAAAAAATCCAGAATTTTCCATGACTGTGTTCCTCTTTGCTTCAGTGTTCAAACATATTTTTGACAAAGGATCAAGACATACGTCTTGGTAAGTTATTGTTCTTTTCGTATTCCCCATGCTAATTGATACTGCAAGTTTGTTTACACATCTTTTACTTAGCCTTTGGTAGTTGTGTAATAGTATTAACAATACATGTCTAAATGTAGGTGATTTTGGTCTTGCTAAAATGTTGACTTCTGATGATCTAGCTTCCTCTGTGAGTATCTCAGCTCATACATACAATTTTAAATTTACATGCTGTCCTTTTGTGTGATTCATAATTTTTATGCTTCACATGTAGGTTGTGGGAACTCCGAGTTATATGTGCCCTGAGCTTCTTGCCGACATACCATATGGTTCCAAGTCAGATATTTGGTCTCTAGGTGAGTTTCCCCTTTCCTTGGCAGCTCATAACATTTGGTGACTTAATCAGCATACCTCCCCACCTCTGCTGCACACAATTTCTTTGTGTTACTTTTTAAGAAACACGTATAAATGTAATAAAATGCATATTCCAGGGTGCTGTATATATGAAATGGCCGCTCACAAGCCAGCATTTAAAGCCTTTGTAAGTCTCTGCAGATTTTCAATTGGTCAAATTATGAATGCTGTACACTCTTTCTGGTATTTGTTTATTAAACCACAATTATAAGGAATGATGAAGTGAATGGAATGACAAATTTAGCTTTGTCCTAGATAACTTATGAATTTTATTTTCAATGCTTCTGCTTATGATTCATATTGCCTTTTGCTTCAACATTGTTCTCTGGTGTACTCAGTCAGCACATTTTAAATTTTCATTTACTTTTATTTCTGATGCCTCCTCCCCTGCAGGATATACAATCTCTGATCAACAAAATCAACAAGTCAATAGTGGCTCCACTTCCAACGGTTTACTGCGGTGCATTGTAAGTTTACTTCCCTCTTCATGTGCCTCATAGTCTCAGTTCCATTGTGATTGTAATTTCATACCAAATGTTAGTAACTGGAGTTGAGTTTAGACATTTGCACTGGAATTTTTAATGTATTATGTTTTCTTTACAATTAATGAGAGGTGTTGCTGCTTCTGTTTTTTTTTTTTTTTTTAATTTCTTTTTCCTTGATATGCAATAGAAATTTTGAGATAATTTTGTCAATCCATCTTTGCATGTGCTTGTCAATGAATCTATTTGTTGACCGATAACGTTGTTTCCCTCATATATTCTCTTGCTTTCTTTCTTTTGCAGTCGAGGTCTTGTTAAAAGCATGCTGCGCAAAAATCCAGAACTTAGACCTAGTGTAAGAAGTTTAATTTATCTATTTTGCTTTCTTGACAATATATTCTTTTATTGAGACCTGCATGCAATACCGGGTCATTGAGGATTCAGTCTGATTATGAGTTGACTTCATGTGTTGCATAATGTCTCTTAAGCTGCTTGGACTTGTTTCTTGGTTTTGTGTGGGTGTATGACAAGTGGCATCTAACCATTGTGTCTAGATTCTTGGCTTGGGTTAGTTGGAATAGTGAGATTGATTTTTTAAACGACATTGTTTCTTATATTTTGACATTTTTAAGGGGAGTCCCATTAGTGAAGAGAGCAGATAGGTCACTTAAAACTGTCATTCATGAAGTATAGGTTTAAATTTGATGCATGGACATATTATCCTCATCAAAACAAACAATGAAGTCTTCCATGTTTTGCCTATGGGCATGCCTGGGGTACAATTACAAATTGTTATGATTCTGCAGCATGTTTATACAAATGATGGTTTCTGTGGATTCCTTAACGACATTGAATTTTGTTCATATTTTGTCAGGCTGCAGAGTTGCTTGGCCATCCCCTGCTTCAACCGTATGTTATTAAGATCCATCTAAAATTAAATAGTCCTCGAAGAAATACGCTCTCAGGTGACTGGTTTCATTCTAGCTATGAAAAGAAAACAAGATTCACCGAGCCTGAAGCTATCCCCATTAACTATATCAGAGAGAAAAGGCGGTCATACAGCAATGACAGGAACTTGAATCCAAGTATTTCTGGAACTGAACAAGACTCTCCGGGTTCTAGCGTGGGAGATTATGACATCATAAAGTCAGTGGCGACAAAGTTGACTGTTGCCAATACTCCAAGATTGGCATCAGCAAAAGTTTCTGCTACCCCTAGGAGACAAATAACAGAGTCCAAAATTTCTCACATCAGCTCAAAACGTGATTCAGTAAGTTCATGATCAATTCATGCATCTTAAAGGTTCATACTTACTGGGTTTTTCTTACATTTGACAACTTTATGGGGAAAATTTGTAAAGTCACTGAGGTTCATATTCACTGTAAAGTTATTCTCGTAATAAACCCTACTCTTATGATTGCAGCTTCCAGTGTCGCATTCTCCGGCTAGGAAATCCTCCCTGTCAACACGAAGACAATCTCTTCCATTGTCAACAAGAGCTGCACCTTTCCAAACCCCATATAAAGCCAACGTTCGTCGACTGGGGAGTGTGGAGTCACCCAACGTTTCTGTTAATGCCCCTCGAATGGACAAGATGGCTGAATTCCCCCTAGCCTCTTCTGAAGACCCATTCATTCACATGCGTGGAACTTCATCCACATCAGCACAATGCTCTTCTACGACCCCAGACAGCATCAACCGCTCTATCACAAAGGACAAGTGCATGGTCCAGGTTGTTCACAGAACCTGTTCTAAGTCCAATTTGATCGACGGCAACCATGAAGCTGCTCGAAATGGCAGCGAGTGCTCCGAGCAGAATCCTGCCACCGGTGTTTCAAGCCACTCTTCTTCTGAATCACGTCAAAATCGGTTCGACACCTCGTCGTTCCAGCAACGTGCAGAAGCATTGGAAGGGTTGCTCGAGTTCAGTGCACGCCTTCTACAACAAGAAAGGTTTGATGAGCTTGGTGTGCTTCTGAAGCCCTTCGGACCTGAGAAGGTTTCGCCCAGGGAAACTGCCATTTGGTTGACCAAGAGCTTCAAGGAGACGACGGCCTAGTTCGTTTTCCGTTCACTCTGATCTTGTTGTAACTTGTATATTACCGGCTTCCTTAATGTCTTGGAAGTCAGAAAGTGAGTAGCGGTTAAGAACCTTCATGCTGAAGGTGACATGGAAAGTGTTAAAGAGAGTGGTAAAAAAAAAAAAAAAGAGTGGATTTTTAGACTGAAAACCGAAGACAATTTCCAATGGATTTGAATGTAATTTTGTTGGTTTTTTGTTTCCTTAACATCTTTCCTCATGTTTCATCAAACCAAGTGAAGAAGTCCCAACTTTCAAACAAAGACCCTCATCTAAATATATTCAGTATATTCTGGGCAGCTTCCTAAACCCTAAACCATGGAAGTCCTACAACTTTATGAACTCAGCTACTCTGATCTCCTTATTGTGTCGTCAAACGATGTTTCACCGCCGTCACCGGAAGAGTTTGAAAGGGTGGAGTCAACTAGCAAAGCTATAATGGAAGCCCTAGGGCCCATGGGCCCAGGCTTGCTGTCCATCACCGGCGTCCCCAAGGCCACCGCTCTCCGCCGGAGCCTCCTCCCTCTGGCTCGCAAGCTCGCCCTTACGGAACCCAATCACCGCAAGCTCATTCTCAAGGTATGTTCAGCCTCTGCTAAAAAAGACTATCAATTTATATTTCTTGTGCCTAAGTAGTGAATTTGTGTGTTTGTTTAGGATCACAAATTGGGGAGTGATGTGCCTTTGAAAAACCCAGAGAGAAATGTTTCATCTTTCGCTATGCAAATCAAATATTCACATGATATTGAAGATACCCAGTTGAATTCAGAGAATGAATCATTGAGTGGATTTGAGAATCTTGGAAATGGGTTTAGAGAGTTGGGAATTTGCATGATGGAGCTTGGTCTCAGACTAGCCAGAATTTGTGACAGAGCCATTGGTGGCCCAGAGCTTGAGCAGAGCTTATTGGAATCTGGCACTGCCAAAGCTCGGCTTATACACTATCATTCATTTCTAGAGAAAACCACTTCGGTTCAGGAAGCTAGACCCAAAAAGGCTGTTAATTCGAAGAGGATTCGGATTGGTGATGAAGTTAAACGGTCAGGCGGAGATGATTCTAGTAATCTATGGCAACAATGGCATTATGATTATGGGATTTTCACTGTGTTAACAGCTCCATTGTTTGTATTGGCTTCTAATGCACAAGCACCAGAAGAAAGGGAGCAAGAATGTGCTTACCCAAATGGGCATACTTATTTGCAAATATTTGATCCAAGCAAGAACAATGTGTTCATGGTGAAGGCTTCTCCTGAGAGTTTTATCATTCAGGTTGGAGAGTCGGCTGATATCATCTCGCGAGGAAGGCTTCGTGCCACCCTTCATTCAGTTGCTAGACCTCCCAAGTTTGAAAATTTGAGCAGAGAAACTTTTGTTCTGTTCTTGCAGCCTGCTTGGAACAAAACTTTCTCTACAGAAGATTTTCCCATGAACCAGATCTCGGGGGCATCTACGGAGATGGGACGCGATGATGAGTCGGAAAGGAGTAGGCTAACTGAAGAAATACAGAAAATTGTACCACCTCTGGCAATGCGATTGAAGAATGGGATGACATTTGCAGATTTCTCACGCGAAACCACCAAGCAATACTATGGTGGCACTGGTTTGCAGTCTAATAGATAACTGTTTCTAGCAAATCTGTACTGCTAATTGCTAATTTCAGTATGATCAAATGGATTCTGTAATCGTATCTTTCGAGTCTTTTTCTTCATATTATAGATGCTGAGCTGCAAAGCCTAAAAAATCAAGAAGCTTTCCTTGTTCCTGTAAACATTAACTAATGGTTAGCAGTACTTCTTGTACCTGAAGTATTTTGATTGCCTCTCGAAACTTATTTCTGTTACCTAGTGTGAATGTTTCTCAAGTAGTTCCACCGGAAATGATAGTATTTTAAGGACATAACCTAATTACTGCTCCTCGTTTTGGTGGCCTTAAGAGACCTTAAGTACACATATATCAATATATGGACGGAACCATTGTAAAACAACCTCTTCTCACATGCTTGAATGCTGGATCACTCGTTGTGACAGCGGATTATATAAAACGGTTGATCACTTGTATGCACGAATTTTTTTATCTTTAAAATCGTAGCATCTTAAATGGTATTTGTGAGGATCATCGTTGGACATCCAAAATTATTGCATTTGAGTCTTGAGTCATTGATGCGTTAGTCAAACCTTGTATGAAAACCTTGCAAAACAACCGCTTCTCACAACCATGTTATAATTTCCCGTATTTGTGAGCATCATCATGGTTGAAAATGCAACATTACTACCTCTATCCTGTTATACTCGTCATTTTTCTAACTACTCAACTGTAGGGGACAATTGAAAGTTTGAAACTACTAAAGCCAGATTCAAGCATCCTACTATAATTTGCCCTAATTATTGCATTTGGGTTCTGTGTCATTGATTCCATTAAAGCAAAACAGAATCTGCAACTCTGGCCGCAGAAACAGTGATGGAATAGTTTCAACTTTGGTTCAGGCAAATGTACGTGGTACCAGGGGTCTCTTCTCTATTGCAGTGAGTGATTGATTCTCACACTCTTATTAAAGGGTATGTATGGCTGTAATCTATGATGGAACCATAAAAAGCTCTACAAGAAAAAATGAAAGCCTGGTTTGTCTTAACGAAAAATACAGATAAATTGAGCTTCAACCATAGATTCTCTTGTAGGAAACCTAGCAACAAAATGTTGTAAATGTGATTTTGTTCATGAAAATGAGGCAAAAGGAATAAAAGGGTGTTCCTTAGAGTCAAATATTCATTTGCTAAGAAACAAAGAAAGCCTTACAGGTTAAACAAAAGGCTGCCCCGATCTCTTCTTTCCCGCCTTTTGATCGGAAAAGTTTGAAAAAGGGTCTGTATATTACGATGTAAAAGCCAAAGTTGAAGATGATGACGTGCGCAGGCACGCGTATTTTAGCATAGGTCCCTCTCCGGTGCGCAGCTCTGTGTCCCAAAACAGCACAGTAGAGAAGGAAATGGTTCGTGTTCAGTTTGTCTTGACCTCCAAACATGTCGGCCTTGGACGTTGCCTACACCTTTAGCTTAGAAAACACAATCACTCATGGTTCACTACCACTTCTGACATCTCATTCTTATGTTATGTGCTCTCCCTCTATGTCACCACCACTCCAACTCTAGCTTAAATAAATGCTTCATTCCGAGTTTGTTGCTAATACAAGCCCAAATTAGGGGTTTTTGCATTTGCTAAATGTGTCGACCTCCGGATTCTATAATGGAACTCTATAATCCCATTTATTTACATCTTTGCGCAATGATTTCTTGACTATTTAGATATAATGATTATCATTGTTGATTTATCGGACGAGTTGTACTTGTTAGAATAGTTTAGATTAGTAAGAATCTTATGAAAGAACTTAAAAAATAAATGATTTTGACAATTGGATTAAGGATTCTATAATGTAATTCCATGATTCGGACCTTTTATTTACATATTTGTACAGTAATTTCTTGGCCAATTAATTGTAACAATTACTCAATTATCATCTGTTGATTGATTGGATAAGTTGTACTTGCTATAATAGTTTAGATGAGCGAGAATCTTATGAAAGAGCTTAAGGAGTAAACAATTTTGATGACTGAATTATAGTACATGAAAATAGAAAGGAGTAGAATGCGTTTCTCTCTCAAAAGAGAGTGTTCACTTTTCTCTACTAAATTGCTCCTAGTTGCTGATGCATGTGATGGATTTGGGTAAAAGCCTAAAGGGCTTTGGTATGCTGCAAAAATGGTGTTGATCACTTTTGTTTTATTTGGGTGTGTGGGTGAAGACTGAACTAGAGAAGTGGGTTGATAAGTTTTCCTCTCATTTTAGCAAAAGCCCCTTTGAAGAAAGATGATTAGTCACATGATCAAACTAGGTCCAAAGTTGGGCCTAAACCCTAGAAAAGCATCCCTAAAATCTCTTTTTGGACAAATATGAAATATCACCAATGTATAAAATTGTCATTTATGCCCTAATCATCCTTTACCTTCACAATCTCCAAATAAAGCTCATAAAACACCAATCTTTCCATGTGGCACGACCAAAAGTACTTCAAAATTCAATTTGACCAATTGACCTATGTGGACTCATTGAGCATTATTCATACAACATGGGCATACTTTTGTGTATATAACTATATATATCTCCAGTGTGTTGATCCCCAAAACCCACTTCTTCCTCTCATCAAATTCAAACCCATTTCCTCTGTTTCACCAAGTCCAAGAAAGAACCCTCCTTTCATGGAAGAAACACTCCCAATGTTGAGCTCTCGCCGGCCGGAGCAGACTCCGGGGGGACTTGACAACCTCCCCAAAAGCCCAAGAGTCCCAATGGAGTTCCTCTCAAGGTCTTGGAGTGCTTCTGCTCTTGAAGTCTCCAAAACTCTGTCTCAACCACCCCCTATTCCTCAATGCATGAACACCCACAACTCTTCTTCTTGCACCACCACCACAACAGCTTCTATACCCGAAGATATAGCCGGAGAATCTGAAGAGACTCCAGTTCTGTCTGGGAATCAATTCTACTTTGCTACCTCTGCTACTTCTCAGTTGGTCCTGGACCGCATTATGTCACAGTCCATGAGAGAGGTGGCTCAACTAAGTTTTAGTCTTGGATTTTCATTTCTCCATTTATTTTTGGTCAAATTTTCATTTAAGTTTTGTGGGTTTTGGCAGGAAGTGTCACCATTAACATCAGGGAGGCTTTCACACAGCTCTGGACCATTGAACGCCGGAGGCTCATTTGAGACTGATAGCCCTCCTGTTTCTCCATCGGAGGAGTTCGACGACGTCGTTAAGGTCTTCTTCTTCCCCTCCTCTGTTTCTGAACTCGTTTTGTTTTATTAAAGATCATATAAATATGGTTAAAAATTCCACCATACTTGTCGAAGAAGGAAACAAGGGGACCAACCAATGTACCTCTGTTTCCTTCTGTCACCCACAGACTCTCTGATGCACTCTGCAGTGTTACTGTTTTAGTTTAGTAAAATCCTTTTTTTTTTTAATTATAGTAAAGAGAAAATATGCTTTTTCTCCTTTCTCTTCTTTTTAGGATTAAGAAGCCTTTTCTATATTTCCTTTAAAATCTGGAAAAGAGTCTTATCAACAAAGGCATTATTTTCTTTCTGCAAGTCAAAATTGAAAATTAAAAAGGAGTGGAGACAAAAATTTAAATCATGGATGCAGTAAGATTGGACTTTGCTCTGGCTTGGGTCAAATCCAGGTTCTCTGCCTTACCTTAGAGCTGACAACGTGTCTAAAATGAAAAGACCGGTGGAGTGTGAAAATGAATTAACTCAGATACTTCAGTTTGGTAACTAAAATCTCTGTGCTCAGTTATGGTTCTCTGTATCTTTGCCTCTTTTGTTTCTTGTAAGCAAAACATGGTTGGATTAAAAAGAAAAAAAATACAAGTAAGCCAGATGGCACTGAGTCTGGGCTTCGTAGAGTCTCCCACCTCACCTTGCATGAGAATCATATGGGAGATGGAGTGTGCCTATGTGATTATGATTAACCTGGTTTAAGACACTTGCACATTCTCTCCAACGACTCTTCTCTTCCTATGTGATTATGTACAGTATATGCCACATACCAGATATGTAGTACCATTTTTTTGACCTTTTTCTTAAAATAACCCTTTTCTCTGTTAAGTTGAAATAATGTGTTTTTCTTTGATCAAAGATAAAAGTTGTGTGAGTTAAACTCTTATGCTAACTTTGGATGCAGTTCTTCCGCAACCACAACAGCATAAACCAACTGTTCAACAATGGCAGTCGGAGCAGCGCTGCAAATGTCAGTAGTACCCCTGCTACCGGGGGAGCCAAGACAGTTGGGAGATGGTTGAAGGATCGAAAAGAGAAGAAAAAGGAGGAGACTAGAGTCCACAATGCTCAAGTCCACGCAGCCGTTTCAGTTGCCGCAGTGGCTGCTGCTGTAGCTGCCATTGCGGCAGCCACAGCCGCTTCTTCTTCAACCTCATCAAGAAAGAACAACGAACAAGCGGCCAAGACGGATATGGCTGTGGCATCTGCTGCTACATTGGTAGCTGCACAATGTGCTGAAGCTGCAGAGGCTATGGGAGCTGAGCATGATCATCTTACTTCTGTGGTTAGCTCTGCAGTCAATGTTCGCTCTCATGATGATATTACCACTCTCACTGCTGCCGCTGCCACAGGTAACGAGCTTTTGCTAATTACTAGACAAATAGTCACCTGCATACTTTATTAGTTTATTAAACAATAGAGTAATGTGAGACTCACCGAATTTGTTCACTGATGTTGCGTTGTTTTGTGGAATCCCTTGTTTTGTTTAATTATATCTACTAAATATTGTTCACATTATAGTGCATTGTTTTATTTAATTAAATGCGAAATCATAGCCTCATTTTTATCTGAGACGCATATCAATTAGCAAGTAAATTTAGTGTCACTAGCATTATAAACTACTTTTATTCGCCAAAGTGTTATGAATTTATGAATTACTTCAAACATTTATAGCCTCATTTATATCTGAGAAGCAACAAGTATGATACCGGCCTATCTTTGGTGATCATACAATTGTTATTGAAACTCATATCAAATATTGTCCACCAAATAATGTGACATTGTTATAATTAGTTCCGCAATCCAATTTTCTTTCTTGAGAACCGAGTTAGTTATTTCAGTGGTATCAAAATCTGTGTTTGATTGTGTGCAGCTTTAAGAGGTGCAGCGACACTCAAGGCGAGGGCAATGAAGGAGGTGTGGAACATAGCAGCAGTGATACCAGTGGAAAAAGGAATGGGAATCGGGGTCTGTGGTAAAGGCAATAACAACAGCAATGGCAGCTTTAGTAGCAGCGAAGAGCTTGTCCCTGCTCCTAACACTTTTCTTGGGGCCTCTAACCAAGACCTGCTTGCTAGGGGAACTGAACTCCTCAAACGCACCCGAAAAGGTTACTACTCCCAAATCAAGCAACTCTCCATATATCTGAGTCTTGTACTGAACAATATTTGGTTTTCACTTTGCAGGTGATCTTCACTGGAAAGTAGTATCTGTTTATATTCATCGAACAGGCCAGGTAAGATCCTGATGTCTGCTGTAAGACTATTTATTTTTTAGCATAGTCTCTGTCGTATATAATTTACTGATCATTCATGTAACTGTACGTCTTTTATAGGTGATGCTGAAAATGAAGAGCAAACATGTTGCAGGAACATTCACCAAAAAGAAAAAGAGTAAGCTCTATAACTATACTTGGTTCTTACTTCCTGTAGCTATTACAGCGCTTTAGTGATGTGGAACATACTATCTGACAATTTGACAATGGATAACATAAGGTTTATTTGTTTTTGGGTACATAGATGTTGTGTTGGAAGTGTGCAAGAACATGCCGGCATGGCCTGGGAGGCACTTGTTCGATGGTGGAGAGCAGCGCCGTTATTTTGGACTGAAAACAGAATCGCGAGGAGTCGTGGAGTTTGAGTGCAAGAATCAGAGGGAACATGACGTCTGGACTCATGGAGTTTCGAGGCTGCTCTCTATTGTAGCCGAGAGAAAGAACATGCATTAATATGATTGAAATCCTAGCAGAGTAGCAGCCTTGTAATCTCTTGAGTAGAAGGTAGATGAATGATGTTAGGTGATGTTATCTAGGGCTATAATATAAAAGGTCATGAGCAAAAGTACTGAATAGTATTCGGAAGCACATGTACAATATTGGTGAAATGCTTTGTGGGAACATATCTTGCTTAGTTTCATATTTGCGGGATTTACAGTTTCTCCTCCGAATTAAAACCGGCTAAGCTAGGCGCTCGCAGCAATCGCCTAGGCATTCACAGAAATCTCCCAGGCACTCGCAGCATTTGGCACTGCAGCAAACGCAGTAGCCATCATGACTGCCGCCTAAAAGATCAATGAGGAAGAGGAAAAGATCAAGAGGTCCAGGTACAAGGAGACTGCAGCGAAAATGTAGTCATTGTCTTCTGAGTGGCGCTCAATCAGCAGGCAGGTGTCATATACGATATATCCACAGAAAAAAATGGATCCAAAGGCCCCAAATATCATCACATAGATCTTACCAAGAGGGAAAAATGCCTGCAACTGATGTGGCTAATTGTATATCAATTTCCACAAACCCAAATAGTACTCGAAAACCTGAAATATTGAAACACAAGCAAGTGCCTAGACGGTTCAAAGTTCAAACAAGCACTAGATACATACCTGACTCGCATACACAACCAGACAAAGCCAGGCTTCCAACAGGAAAGGTCCTAGTAAGCTAAAGTCATAGCCTCACCAAGCAGCCCAGAGTGTGTATTTTGTGAGTAACAAAAGCCACAGCGGTTATAAAGACGGACTCCAAAATCACCATCCCTGCAGTGTTATCAATTAGGGACGTAGCCAGGATGCAGATTTGGGGTGAGTTAATTTAAGGCTTGCTTATAAGAATTTATTTTTTCTTTATCGATTATAATTCAATAGATTTTGAGACTAAATTTTAGAGAAAGACTAATAGAGAATGTTGTAAGTTTGTAACTAAAGATAAAAAGGGAGAACAAAATGTGGAAAGAGCGAAGAAAAAAAGACAAAATTTGCCTTTAAGAGAAGAAATTTTTAAGCAATACTAATAGGAAAAACTGATAAAAAGGTTGTAACAAAAAAAAGAAGAAAAGGGAAGGAGAAAATGGGGAAAGAGACAAAAAGAAGAAGAAGAACAGGAACTAAAGAAAAGAAAACGATGCAAAAAACGGAGAGATACAGGTTAATAACAAACAAAACAGCCTAGGGGACTCGAACCCAGGTCATAACAAATAGCGTAGGGAACTCGAATCTAGGTCAAAACTTTAAAAAGAGATACATAAGTTGTCACTTTGCTAATTGAACCAAAGTCTAAGCCTTGATTAAGTAGCACCCTTATACAATGTAAAGGATTGGAAGAATTTTGGGTTGGGCGCAACCCTTCACTTGGCTTTGTCCCTATTACCAATTGAACAAAAATTACACAATGTGAACCAATTATGGTTGCAAAATTAGAGAAAAAGAAGATATATTTCCTGAATTTAACTATCCCACTATAAGTGTACATTAACAAATTCCGCAAGATCCAACCACTATATCATAAAGCAGGGACGTAGCCAGGATTCGAAAATGGGGTCGCCCAAATTTTTTTTTTTGATGTCTTTATAGCCAAACCTGCATAATATCAATGAATCTTATCAACCGATTCAACCCATTCCCAATTATCAATAATTCAACATTAACCCATTCCTAATTATCGACATCAACCCATTACCCCTTCCCAATTATCGACATCAACCCATTGCCCATTCCCAATTCCAACCTCAGTCACCTTACCCTAAACACCAAACATTACGAATTCACGATTCAAACATCATCAGCATGGGTATTGGGTATACGGTGTTTACCTAAGAATCTGAGCATCAAGGATTGAAGATTTGAAGCCTTCAAGAGTTCAAGGAGTCACACTGTCGCAGAGAATCCAAAGATGCAGACCGCAGCCCAAAATCAAATACCTGGGATCTGAGATTGAAGCCTTGAAGGAGTCGCACTGCTACTGTCGCAGACTCGCAGTGGAACCGTGGAGGTGGCTCAGATGTGGAGCGGTGGAGGTGGCTCGGCGGACTGCTGGGACTCACTAATCGAACCTGGAAGGCTGGATGGCAGAAGCAAAATGGGGACAACACCACAGGGAGAGAAGGGGAGAGTTTAAGAGTCGACCTACAGCCCACAAAGCATTAGTATGTTTTTATGTTGTTTTTTTTATTGAGCTATACACATACTTGGTCGATTTTGACCCAAATTTTCCCTTGGGCTGTGACCCAAGTAGCCCTTGTCTTGGCTACGTCCCTGTCATAAAGTCGAACAACAAAGAATATGATCAGCACTTACTGATCAGGAGTGAGTATACAAATAATTCCGACTTGGAAAGCAAAGGAGATGGTGAAAATTGCGATCAAGAATTAGTTAACCAACTTGAGGTGGTTGAGCCAAGCATTGGGATCAGCACTGTGGTCGATTCAAAACCCACATAAAACCCTAAAGGAAGAGAAAGAAGAAAAGGAAGCGCACCATGTAACGAAGGGTGTGAGGATGATAACGACGGAGACGCAATGCCGACATGGGTTCTGAGCAAGAAGTGGGAAATTGAAATGACTAATTTGAAGGTGGCACCGACGCCGAGGGTGACGAGTAACTAAAAGGTGAGGAAGGCGTAGACTTTGCCAACGAAGGACCAGCATTTCATCATCTTGGAAGATTTTTAGGGAAACTAAGAGCGGGAAATTATTGTGTGTAACGAATGAACGAGAGGCTTAAACAAAACACAAAAATGTAAACAAGAAAAGAAAAAGGAGTGATAGAGCTATCTCTATCTCTGGGTTACCAAGCTAGCTAGCTTTACTCGATTAGGAAGCGAAGGAATCATTAATATTGTAAGGAAATTCGAGTTTAGATATAACTAGATAAAAGATGACATTGTGACTAAGGCCCAGTTTGTCCCTGAGCTTATTAATTTAAAAGCAATCTTAGTTGGGTTATGTGAATAATTTGTTGTGAAATTAATTAAGTAGTTAAGTGTTTGGTATATTTTGCTTTAGAAGCGTTGTGAAGATAAAAGTTGGCAACATGGGCATATTAGACAAAAGTTGGATGGCTTTTAAAAGCCGTTGCTTATAGTTATAGAAGCACCCAGCTTCTATAATCTGTATGGGGAAGTGGGAGCTTGTTATAAGTGGCTAGCTTTTGTATCACCAAACCGAATTTACAATTTAAATTATTTTTTAGGGTCCTTGACCTAAAGCACCAAAATGAGCCAAAATTATTTCACTTACACTAGCAACGTATTTTTATTCCAATTAATCCAATTTAAAGTAAAATGAGTATTCTGCCCTCAACCTAATTAATAAACTACATCATGTCACTCTTTTCAGCACAACCCTGTCACCGGTACTCTCTCCCTCTCTCTCTCTCTCTCTCTCAATCTGAACTCGCCAAACTCCGCCACATTGCCACCGCCTACTCTACGTCGCCGGTGAAATTTTTGGCGTTCCTTCCACGACATCAAGTCCGCCTCCTTCTACCACAAAATCAGCTTTCTCTCTATCTCTCTCTTTCTCTCTCTCTCTTATAATCGCTCTCTCTCTTCTCTCTCTCTCTCTGCAGAATCGCCGCCTCAACCCACTCCTGAAAAATCTCGGTCAGTCGGTCCCCCTCTACCTCTGCCTCAGCCCACTTCCTCAATCTGCTTTTCTTCCGCCTCCGAGTACTGGATCAGAAATATGCATAACCGATCTAAGATCATCATCTTCAAGAATCTTAGGTTGCCACCGTGCATCACCATCATCTTCGTCCTCGGCGATGGAGTACAATTCCGATCGGACCAATTCGGCCCCACGAACTCCTTGAACACCAAAGCAAAGGCATAGCTGTACTTGCGCTTTTCGACAATGAAGGAGTTGAATTTGGATCAGGCCTTGTCTCCCTTTTTTTTTGTGTAAAATGAAGCCACAAGGCCCAGAAAGAAATAAAAAAGAAAAAAAAAGTTTTATTGTCTCCTAATAAAATATTTATTGGGGGGCACTAAATATTTATTAGGGGGTAATAAACATCTATTGGGGGTTATAAAACATTTTTCAACATTTATTGCCCTCCAATAAAAGTTTTGAATTGATGTAATCTCCTTATGTTTTTCTTTAATTGTCTAATTTTAGAGACATTAGTTCTCATTTTTGCGACCTAAAGGTTTGTTGGCGGGCAATAAAGGTTTACTGGGAGTTAATAAAGGTTCATTTGGGGGGGGGGGGCGTAACAAACCTCTTCGGTAACCAACAAGATCTCTGATGACCTCTTTGGAAACCTCCAGTGAGGTTTCATAAACTTTTATTGCCCCCCAATAAATGTTTATTAAGAGCCAATAAACTTCTCCAGTGACCTATGAGATATCCGATAATCTTTCTGGAGACATCCGGCGAGGTTTTTAAAGAAGTCCGGCGGCCGGAGATCGATGACAGGATTCCGACGATCGGTGACTGGAGTCCGGCTGCCGGTGACCGGACTTCAGTCAAGTGTCCTATGGTTTCTCTCCCTTCCACTCTCTCTCTCTCTTCGTAATAAAAGGGTGACAGCAAAATAGTCTTTAAAAAAAACTTAATTGGATATTAGGGAAAACCTTATTAGTTTTTATGGATAAATGAAAATAAATAAATAAATAAATAAATAAGTGGATGGTGTAAGGGGGAAAAAATCCCTAAAATTAGGGTAAATGGTCAAAAACTCTAGTTTATAAGCCAAAGTTCATAAACACCGCATCAAGCAGACTAGGTTTAATAAAGAGGTAGACTAGCTCAGTACAAAGGTAAACTAACTCCATGCATGTCTACCTATGTACTGAGCTAGTCTACCTCTGTATCGAACTAGTCTACTTGATGTATCGGTACATTAATTTACTGTAGACAATCCCAAATAGAATAATACAATTCTTGTTCAGTACGTAATTATCTTTGGATGCTGATATTAATATATCATTCATAATTCTCTACTTTAATGAGGGATGGAGTTTAATAATCTTGAATCAAAACTGTCACTTAATGATAAAGATAAAGAGCAATCACGTTAGAGAAAGAGTATAGCCTATAGCTACGGTACTTGGTTCTTACTGGCTTGATCGTAAGTCGTAACTGCCTGTATTCCTACTTACAGTGGTGCTGAAAGGCACTTGCTCTATATAGAGTTCCAAAAGTTACTGCCTCTGTGACATTATGCCTGGCTCGAAGGCACTTGTTCAACTGTACGTGGAAAGACCAGCCTCTTGTTATATCTAGGACTGGAAACAGAATCCGAGAAATCATAAAGTCTGCCTGCAAGAATCAGAGGGCAGCGCTGTGGAGTTTCGAGGCTATTCGATAGCTATAGTGAACAAGAGAAAGAGCAGGCATCATGTGCGATAGGATTGCAAACATTATTTGGATGTTGGAGATCAGGAGACTTGTAATGTAAGGAAAGTCCTGATCAAAAGCAAACAACTATTGAACTCCAAGGACAATCTGTGTGCCTTATTTTTCCTGTAAACTCAATTTGAAGCTGCATACTATTCAACGAACCAAACCTTCAGAAAAGCAAAGTTGAAAACCTATAGCTAGCTAGGTTCATAAGGTCAGCTACACATACAATTACGGGATTACCCACTTTGGCAAAGCTAGTGCCTTAGCATAGGCACCTTAAACTAGTAGCCCCTTTTGAAACAGATAAGGCAAAATGTAGAAACAAGAGCAACCTGAGTCAGAGGACTAATGATCAAAGAGACTCAGTTTCCATTGAATGAAATCAAAGCATTGATCACTATGTGATATATAATTATATATCAAGAGACTTCCAGTTAGTGGTTATGAGTTGGGACATTCACAATTACACCGGCCTAAACCGTAACGAGAACAAATCTCAAACTAAAGCAACAGATATAGGTCCAGCAAAATCTTATAAAAATTCAGTAGACTGGAAGAATAGGAAAATATTAAAATACCAATCGAGCACAACCTCCTTAGCTATCACTAGCCGCGATCATACTGGAGAAGAGGTTGATCGCATCCAAATACAGCTTTATTGCGGCCAGCATGTAGTCGTCATAGTGGTGGCGCTTAATCAGCTTATCCGTATCATAGACAATGTAGCCACACAAGATGATACAAATCACAATGCCGTAAATCATATGACTGATCTTGCCCAAAGGGTGAAAAATCTGCAACCAGCCAGATATATATGATAATCAATACAATAGACAGTTAAAAACCCCAGCAACTGAAAACCTAGCCTGCACACAACCATTGGAATTAATTGGAAACCATCTCAAAACAGAAAGAGCTAGATAACTGAATCAAAACCAAATTCAAGAAGAACAACCAAAGCTGCAAATAGAAAAGGACCAAGAAAGCCCAAATCGTGGCCTCTCCTTGCAGCCCAGAATGTGTACAATGTCAAGCCAATGAAAATCACAGTGGTTAGACCCCAAGCCTCCAAAATCACCTTCTCTGTTTTCCAATTCATCAAACTGCACAATGTCACCCAATTGCAACTAGATATAACCCCAAATCACTAGAAATACATGATCCAATTGATCAAAATCTAAAGCAAAACTATCAAATCAAAACATTCCACCATTTCCCAATCAAAATCTTAATGTAAATAAGAGAGGACTGACCAACTACTCCAACCATAAGTCCAAGACAGATGGTGAAAAGCCCAATCAAGAGGTTATTGACCGGGTGCTTAGTGGCGTAAAAGAGCAAAGAAACCAGCACTGCAATTAAACCCTAATGTTCCCAATCATTTCACCAAATAATTAAAAAACCCTAAAAGAAGAGTCATCTAATTAAGCTTATTATACAGCCGAGGGCAATGACGAAGAAGGCCAATGATATCGACAGCCAAGCCGGCGAGGATTTTGAGGAGCAACTAGGCGATTGGTAGGACCAAATCGACGGTGGCGGCGACGGCGATGGTGAGGAGCAACTGGACGGTGAGGATGGCATAGACTTTGCGAATGAAGGCCCAGCGGAGCTCTGGGCTGTCCACCATCGATGGGTAGAGTCGGCGGCGGCGGAGGATCTCTCCGACTTCCAAGTCGATCTTCGGTATCATCATCTTCTTCCAGCTCTTTGTAAAATTAGTGGAATTGAGTAATAGTGTTTGTTTGGCGCAAAAGAGCGGGAAATATGTGATGGTTTGGACTTTGGTCATCCCAGGCTTGCAGTTACAGCATCATGAATAAAATTAGGTCAAAATAATTTTTTTTTTTTTGGGAAGTTTCCACATTTTTTCATTTCTCGACTAGTGATGACATTCTCAAATTACTCCTAAACAAGAACTATTACAAAGTTATGTCTCACTCATCAAATTTTGTTCACCAAATAATATATCCGGAAAACCTCTAGTGAGAACTTTAAAATGAGGACTCAATGAAGACTTTCGAATTAACGGTTAGATGAGTGATCTTAGTTTTAATTGAAATATTAATTATACAATACACATGTCATCCAACTATTGATTTGAAAATCCTCATTTTAAGGAGCATCACCCATAATATATGTATTTTATGAACTAAATATATGAAGATCTAATTCTTTTCTTGAGAACTGAATTAGTACCCCTTCAAATTTCAGTATTATCCAAGAGAAGCGCCAGCAGTGCCAATGCAAAAGAGAACCCAGAAAAGAAAAAAAAACAACAACAACAACAATAGCCACTTTAATAGTATAGGCTCAAGCGAATTGGTCTATGACCCATAATCCACTGAGGCCCAAAATGACTACATATAAAAAGACACATAGTTTTATCAACAAAGAATTCATTGTACAAAACTTTTCCCAAAACAAAAGGGATATATCTTGCCAACAAAATTTTCGGCCTAGAAGCCTCTCCCACATGTCAATTAACCTTTCATAATTTACATTTTAAAAGATAAAGTAATTTCATAGTGCATAAAATATTACATTTTTGTCACTTGACTAATAATCTTAAACCAACAATGTCACTTGTCATGAATTTGATGACTATCCATTTTTATAGTTGATGAAGGACATACACGTCACAGAAAGAGTAAGCTCAATACCTAGCTACTTTATATGCATGGTCTTTACTAGTTCCTACTTCTATTCCAACTCACTAGTGGTGCTGAAAGTCAAGAAATTTCCTCTATTACTTGGTTCTTTACTAGTAATTTCTACCTAATATACTTCCTTCCTTACTGTATTATTGTCATAATCTTAAAATGAAAATTAAAGCTTAAAATGAAAACAAAGCCAATCAAGCCCAGGTACACATATAGCTAACCAATTTTGGCAAAGCTAGTCACCTAACATATCTAGGTCAAATCTTCAGAATCTTAGGCACCTTGAACTGGTGGGTATCCCAGTCAGTATTCACATTTGAAACAGAAGGTAAAGTGTAAATCAACAGCAATCTAATAATGGATTCAATGGTAAACAGATCTACAAGTAATCTTCCATTCAAACATCCATTAGGTATTTGTCATGACATTCACAATTTTACCTAAACCATAAGTCCATAACTAGGACCAAATGCACAAAAGAAGGTTACTGATCTGAGTTAAGCAACAGCTTCAATTCTCAGCTATCAATAGCTGTGATCAAATTCAGGAAGAGGTTGATAGCATCCAAGTAGAGCTGGATTGCAGCCAACAGGTACTCATCATACTGGTGGCGCTTGATCAGCTCATCCGTATCGTAGACAATGTAGCCACAGAAGATGATACATCCCACAATGCCGAATATCATATGACTGGTTTTCCCCAGAGGATGGAAGATCTGCAACAAACCATATATGATCATCAATATATGAACCCAACAAACCCAATCAATTAAACACACACGCATCGGAATTGGAAAGAATTCAAAACAGCAAGAGCCTAGAGGCAGGGATCAAAGCCCCAAATAGAGAATTCAATCAAATTAATATACCTGAATCAGACTAAATCCAAGAAAAACAATCAGAGCTGCAAACAGAAAAGGACCAAGGAAGCTGAAATCATAGCCTCTCCTTGCAGCCCAGAATGTATAGATAGTCAAGCTCATGAAAATCACAATGGTCAGACCCCAAGCCTCCAAAAGTACCTTCTCTGTTTTCCAATTCATCAAATTCCACAATGTCAGCCAACTGGACTAGATATCCCCAAAATCACTACACAGATATATGTACCAATTTATCAGACCCATTACTTCAAGAATTGAAAACCATGTACTAATCCTAAAGAAAACTATCAAAATTTTACATCCCCTTCAAGAAAAAATTTACAGAATCACAATGTAAAAAGAAAGAAGAGCAAGATTATGATTATGGGAACCAACCTTCAGTATAAGCACAACCCACTCCGACTATGAGTCCCATCAAGACTGTGAAAAGCCCAATCAAGAAGTAATTCACTGGGTGCTTCTGGCCGTAAACTCTCAAAGCCACCAACACTGCAATTAAGTCAAACAATAGTCAAACACCGAAACCGTAATTTCCACAGCAAAAATCCTAAAGAAACCATCTATACGGACAAAGAATTACCGGCAAGGGCCATGACGAAGACGGCAATGTCGACGCCTAAGCCGGCGCGGGTTTTGACAAGAAAGTGAGCAACCGGACGGACTAAATCGACGGTGGCGGCGACGGCGACTGTGAGGAGTAGCTGGACGGTGAGGATGGCGTAGACTTTGCGAATGAAGGCCCAGCGGAGCTCCGGGCTCTCAACCATGGACGGGTAGAGCCGGCGGGTCGCTCCGGCGTCCAAGGCCAAGTCCGTCTCGCTCTTCGGGTTCGACGTCATCGATCCTGTTTCTTGCTAATCGGAGAGAGGAAACTGGAATTTGTTACTAGTGTTGTTTTGGGAGATTTTGTTGGCGTGAAAGTGCGGGAAAATGTTTTGGCATGGATGTAATACTTATAAAGAGGCTAGGTCGTTAACTGACTAAATTGGAGAAGAATGGTAGCTACATTCTCTCGTGATGTTTTATTTTTTATCTTTCTTGTTTAATAAGTGACATGTGAATTTCTCTAAAATTTAAAGCTACATCAATGATAATACTTCCCTAATCATACTTGGTTAGCCAAAGCTGACCATATCTAATTTGAGAGGACATGTGTCCATTTATAATTTTTATTTTATTTAATTGTTGTTCTTACCATTTAACGATAACAAACCTCGTGTGATTCGGTTTATCTTGTGATTCGAATCTAAACCCCATAATCATAGAACAAGAAGCTAGGGGTGGGCGCATGTTGGGTTGGCTCAGTTTTGGGCCCAACTCGAGTTCAACCGCATTGATCAGTTGGGCTAAAATTTGGACCACCAACTGTATTATAATGGACTAGGCCGCGGGTTACTCGAATTTTCAGTTCATCCCGGTGAGGTTTCAGTGTTTCTTGGCGATCGGGCGGGGGGGGGGGGGGGGGGGGGGGGGTTGGGTTGTGGTGTGTTTTGTAGAACTGCATATTGAAGGTGGGTTAAAGGTCGGCGTTGTGCATATCGAAGGTTGAAGACTGAAGGTTGGGCTCAACGTTGTGCAGATCGAAGGCTTTGCGTAGAAGTACAAATCGAAGTCAAACTTGAAAAACTGATATCAAGACTAACAAAGATGATGATATCATTGGTCGGTGTCGTTGGCAGGTGGCTTGGTCGGTGGCGTTGGTCTGCGGCTATGAGAGGGTCGTTTGAGTCTAGACTCGAGGAGATGAGAGGTTGATGAGAACGAGAGAGAGAGAGAGAGAGAGAGAGAGAGAGAGAGAGAGAGAGAGAGAGAGAGAGAGAGAGAGAGAGAGAGAGAGAGAGAGAGAGAGAGAGAGAGAGAGAGAGAGAGAGAGAGAGAGAGAGAGAGATTAGGGTTTTCTTGAGAGGAATCAGGTACAAAAGATTCTATGTGCAACTTGATTTCATCCATTGAGAATTCGACAACTAATTTCCATAAAACTAATGTTATTTAAATAATTAATTATTCAGCCAGTTCAGTTCTGTCGGATCAATTCAGAGGTTGAACCTGGTCTTGAACCGGAAAAATCCTGTCTGGTTTGGAATAGAGAGTTTTTATGCCGTATTTCGTCAGGTCAGGTCCCCGATTCGGTTTTCAAGGCCGGTTCGCCAGTTTTGCATATCCAGATCAGTTTATGCCCAGCCCTACAAGAAGTAGCAGAATAACTTATTCAGGTGACGAGCTCAGAAGGATCGAACACAAGTAGCTCAGATGAGTCGAACCTAGCTTGGTTTTCCACCGTGACCACGTCAAGAAGCTTCTTTTCCGGCCGAAGGAGAGGGCAAATAATGTGCAAAGAGATAAATTAGGTATTTAATGCGTCAATTCAATGACGAGTTTTTAAATTTTAGTGGGATCCAACGTCCGTGAACTTTTCTTTGTTCTTCCTTTCTAAGGAAGTGGTGGAATGAATTGAGTGACGAAAATTGGAGAAGCATCTAAGGTCAAATCATATTGGTATGTTTACAAACTAGAAATAGAAACCAATTGATCATAGTTTCTATATGGACGGTTTGGCGTGTGGATTGGTGTGGTACTAGGGTAGAATATTGAGTATAGGGCGTGTTCAAAGAAAAGCTGTATGTGTCAAATTCCATGCAGAAATAGAAATGAAGGAAAAGGAAATTTCATCTTCCAAGTCTACTTCGTTAGTAAGTAGGTCGTGGACTACACTGGCTTCCAAGTCTTCGTCTTCGTCTTCGTGTCAAATTCGAAGTGGGGAAACTGAAATTAGCTCGCGTTTGTTTCCGAAGTGAGAGTAAAGCGTGTTAAGTGAACTTGGCCTTGGCTGCCTCACGTAGTATCGTTAGTATAGTATTAGGACGTTTGGGGTTTATTGCCTTTTAATCGATTAATACGAACTAAAGGCGTCAAAGTCATATCCAACAAGGCAACAACCAACCAGTTATATATGAAGTTACGAGCAAATAACACTTCCGAGTAACATAAGAAAACTATTCACTCTCCTATTCAGAAAAAAAAAAAAAAACACAAAACAAAACAGCCAAGCAACAAACAAATGAACTAATGATTTCCAAGGATTAAAGAGGTCACATCATCATTATTGGCCTTAGAAATTCTTGGGAAACTTGATCAACTCGAGGAGGAGATTAACAATTAACATCTAATTTGAGATGGACTAGACCCAAAACGTAGTCAATGAAGTCCGTAGTGGCGCTTAATTAGGTGAGTGGTGGCATACACAATGCTGTAAGGAGCTATGCTCCGTCCCTCACTCTCGTATATCATCATAGCAATACTACCCAGTGGGAAAAACACTTGGATGAGACCAAAGCGACGAGACCCATCAACCCTGAAAGCAGGAGAGGGCCATAAAATTCGAAATCATGGCCTTCCCTTATTGCGCACGTTGTGTGTCAGGTGAGACTAGTGAAAACCGCAATGGTTGGACTTGCAGCTTCTAAAATCTTTCTCCCTGTTGTAGTATAAATTGTATATATACCGTATATGTCTATATCATGTAACAAAATACGTAAAAGTATTTAGATAGGTACTTGAGTGTATAATCATAGGTACTTGAGTGTATGAAGACTTATGTAAACATGCTTTACCAAAGGGCAACAAGCATGGCAGAAAATCATCATCAAGATGGTTATCATTTTGAGTTTCTCTTTGAGCATTCACACTTCAATGTAATCCTATAAATACCCCCTTTGTATGAGATGAATAAACACATTGAAATCCCCATTCTCTCTGAAATTTTACTCTCCTATTCTGTTTATCAATTCCTCTAGTTCTTAAACACGTTATCAGCACGAAGTTGCTCTAGAATTAGAATCGAAAAATTGACGAAAGAAGAGTTCTTCATCGATAGAAGTCATTTTTCAAAACCTACAAAAAATCCCCAAACCCTAGCTCAGATTAAAGCCCTTGATTCCAGGAGCCCGGAACCGGTCTCAGATTCACCGGAACCGGCCGGAAACGGCCTGAACCGGCCGCCGGAAGCCGAAAAACCGAACCGGACCGCTGCCGAGAGCTGCCGAGGTGCTGCCGAGCTCCTGCCGAGCAGCTGCCGAGACCTGCCGAGCAGCTGCCGAGGTGCTGCCGAGACCTTCCGAGGTGCTGCCGAGTCCTGCCGAGAGAGCTGCGCAGCAGCTGCCGAGAAGCTGCCGAGAGCCCTGCGCAGCAGCTGCCGAGACGCTGCGCAGCAGCTGCCGAGCCATCTGCCGAGCAGCTGTCGACACATCTGTAGACAGATTTGCGCGGCGACTTTCCGACGACTTTTTCGACACTTTTCCGGCGACTTTTTGGACGATTTTTCTCGACTTTTTCCAACGATCTTTCCGGTCAACTCCGATAATTTTTCCGGTCAAAAATTTCCGGCAACACTATTCCAAGGATGTCGAATGAACCTAGACTCGATTTTCAAATCCTTGACTCAACAGGTTCGGAGTACCATAGCTGGAAAACCGACGTTGAGAACCATCTCACATCCAAGGGGATATTGCCCATCATCCATGAACCAAATCCGGCTCTTGTGTTCCCTCGATCACCCAAGAAGCATGCAGAAGCAATCATCTTGATGCGACGTCATATGGACAAAGCACTCAGGCTATAGTACATGTCCATCAAAGATGCAAAGGATTTATGGGAAGCACTAGAAGAGCGCTTTAACAATATCCAAGATTCTCTCCTCCTTGACTTGAAGGTTCAGTGGAACGATGTACGCTTCTCAGACTTCAAGTCTATTGCTGAGTACAATTCAGAAGCTCTTCGTCTTAAATCCATGTTGAGGTTCTGTCAAAGACCCCTCACAGAAGAAGAGCTAATTGAGAAAACTCTCTCCACCTTCCCTGTTGCAGCAATTTTGCTATCAAAGCAGTATCGCACTGAAGTAAATGCTGGACGAATTACGAGGTTCAATGAACTCATAAATATTTTGTCGGTAGCCGAAAAGCACGACAACATTCTTGTAAAGAATTATAATTCAAGACCCATTGGAACCAAGAGCGTTCGTGAGGCAAATTATAATGCACCCAAAAGAGGGCACAGGGAGCGGTACCCCAGCAATAGGGGACATGTGTACCCTAATAATAGGGGACATGAAGGACGAACAGGTCCATATAACCGCCCCAACAGGGAAGGAAACCGCAACTTTAGAGCGGGCGCACGTGATGGTAACTCCGCACGTGGAAGAGGGAGATATGGCAACACCGGCCGTGGAAATAGCACCATGAACCGTGGAGGTCGCACCATGCGCCGTGGTAGTAGCAGCAACCCTCCTAGGGGATATCCACAACGTGCACAACCTGTACAAACTGTACAACCTGCACAACCTATACCTCAAATGAAGGGAGGGAACCACAATGACATGTGTCATAGATGTGGATCAATCGAGCATTGGTTTAAACAATGTCATGCAAGTACCCAATTAGCTGCACGCTACAAGGAGTACAGGGAAGCAAGAGAGCAAGAAGCTAACCTTGCCGAAGATGAAAATAGTGAAGATGTCAATCTCACTGTTGAGGACTTCAAAGCTGTAGATGAAGAGCACGAGGATGCCACAGACTTTGATTAGAATAATCCTCTTTCTATTTTCCAAGAATGGCAAATGTGCCTTAGTCAATAAATAACAATTGTATTAAACTCCTTCTTATGTGGCGTACCCAATGAAGTATGATGTCTAGGAAAGCAATTGAGATCGGGGTATTTAAGCGAGCCTCGCTCCACCAACATCTCTCTACTTTCCTGGTCATATTCCATTGGAATTACCAAACGGATTGAGTGATAGCAATTTGTCTAGAGTTTGATATTTGGAATAGACTTATGAATAACTTTGATGTAATCATTGGCTATTTTCCAATTAATAAAGTATCGCATTCAATGTCATGGACATGTGTTAATATTCCGAACTTTATTCCTTTCAGTATGTTTTCCGGAGAATTGGAATGCCTTCTTGATAGTGGCACCACACATACGATATTGCGACATAGGCAATTATTTTTATGGATGACACCCAGTCGATCCTCAGTAACTACGATGGCAGGACCATCACAATTGATTCATGGTCGAGGATCAGCTCAATTTTTGTTACCAAATGGCACAAATATTAATGTCACCGAAGCTCTATATGCTCCAAGGGCCGGAAGGACCCTATTAAGCTTTAAAGACATTAGAGCCAATGATTTTCATGTGGAAACACATTGTGAGAATGGACAAGAGTTCCTTTGCATCACCTCTAAAAACTACGGAAATACACGAGTTTTAGAGAAACTTATGTGTCGCTCTAGTGGATTGTATGCAACCACTATTAGAGTTATTGAATCCAACCATGTCATGAATGACAAATTATGGGATCCTGACACATACAAGCTTTGGCACGACCGTTTGGGACATCCAGGTCGTGACATGATGCTCCGTATATTAAAAACTTCACACGGACATCCATTCTTCAAAACGAAAAGAAGTACGAACCAAACATTGGTCCAAAGAGTTACTTCTAAAGTGTATCATTCGTTTTGCAAAGCTTGCTCTTTAGCAAAGGTAGGATCGAGACCATCCTATGCAAAGGACACTAAAGAAAATATATCATTCTTACAAAGAATACAAGGTGATATTTGTGGACCTATCCAACCAACTTGCGGACCATTTAGATATTTTATGGTGTTGGTTGATGCATCGACACGTTGGTCACATGTCATGCTCTTATCCACAAGAAATGCTGCATTTGCTAAACTCCTAGCACAAATCATTAAATTAAGGGCTCACCACCCCGATCATCCTATTAAGTCAATTCGTCTTGACAATGCTGGAGAATTTACATCAAGAACCTTTGATGATTATTGCATGTCCATTGGGATTGAGGTGGAACATCCTGTCCCTCATGTACACACCCAAAATGGACTCGCAGAAGCTGCCATTAAAAGACTTCAAATGGTTGCCAGGGCATTGGTTATGCGCACCAATCTCCCTATTTCTGCTTGGGGCTATGCAATATTACATGCAGCTGTGCTCATTCGTCTGAGACCCACTGCCACCCAACCCTTTTCTGCGTCCCAACTGGTGACTGGGTATGAGCCTAATGTCTCACACTTACGCATCTTTGGGTGTGCAGTCTATGTGCCAATTGCGCCGCCACAGCGCACCAAAATGGGTCCTCAAAGACGCTTAGGCCTTTATGTTGGATATGATACTCCAAGCATTATCCGCTACATAGAACCCTTGACAGGTGATCTATTTACCGCTAGATTTGCGGATTGTCACTTTGATGAGACAATCTTCCCGTCATTAGGGGGAGACAAGAACATTAATGTTCAACAGAAAAGACAGGAATTGTCGTGGTCTGTCCCCACTTTGTCTCATCTTGATCCCCGAACCACACAGTCTGAAATAGAGGTGCGGAGGATTCTCGATCTTCAGCACGTAGCAGAATCAATGCCTGATGCGTTTTCTGATATCGCTAAAGTGACAAGATCACACATACCTGCTGCAAACGTACCTGCAAGGATTGATGTTCCTAAAAATAAAGGACATGACATCCCCTCTATGGGTGATGCAGTGGCTAGACCCATGGCTCCTGCTAGAAAGCGCGGGAGGCCTATAGGTTCGATGGATTCTCGCCCAAGAAAGAAAGCGAGCTTGACACAAAATAATCCATTAATCATCGATATAAATAATCCATCTCATGAAAAAATTCCGGATTATGGTTATGTCCAAGAGACATCATTGGAGGACGCTCCAATAATAGAACCAATTCCAGAGAATAGAGAGATCTCCATGAATTACACTAGTATACATGTAATTATGGACAGAAATTCTATGACTATTGATGATGCGTTTGCATATCATATTGCAAAAGGAATTATAGAATACGATGATATCGAACCTCGCTCCGTTGAAGAATGCCAACGTAGAGCAGATTGGTCAAAATGGAAAAATGCGATCCAGACTGAATTGGATTCACTAACAAAGAGACAAGTATTTTGGTCTATAACACTGACACCACCAAATATAAAACCTGTTGGCCATAAATGGGTCTTTGTTAGAAAGCGTAATGAGAAAAATGAGGTTGTTAGATACAAAGCCCGCCTTGTGACGCAAGGTTTCTCACAACGTCCTGGAATCGACTACGAGGAGACATATTCTCCCGTAATGGACGTTATAACGTTCCGCTACCTTGTCAGTTTGGTAGTTTCCGAAAAACTTGACATGCAGCTCATGGATGTGGTTACAGCATATCTCTATGGGGATCTAGATTCAGAGATATATATGAAGGTTCCAGATGGACTTCAATTACCCAAATCAAGTGGCTCTAAACCACGGAGCGCGTTTTCAATAAAATTAAGACGCTCACTATATGGATTGAAACAATCCGGACGGATGTGGTATAACCGTCTAAGTGACTACTTGATTGGGAAGGGATATGTTAACAATGAAATATGCCCTTGCGTGTTCATTAAGAGAACAAGATCCGGATTTGCAATTGTAGCAGTTTATGTTGATGACATGAACTTAATTGGAACTCTAGATGAGTTAAAAGAAACTGCTACATATTTGAAATCTGAATTTGAGATGAAAGATCTCGGGAAAACACGGTTTTGTCTCGGAATAGAACTCGAGCACCGTAATGATGGGATTATGATCCATCAATCAGCATATACTCAAAAGTTACTAAGGCGCTTTAATGAAGATAAAGCAAAGCCTGTGAGTACTCCCATGATCAACCGTAGTCTTGAGCCCATGAAAGATCCGTTTCGTCCAAGGGATGAGGACGAAGATTTATTAGAAGCTGAAATACCATACCTAAGTGCGATAGGCGCATTATTGTATTTAGCTCAATGCACAAGACCGGATATCTCATTTGCAGTAAACTTGTTAGCTCGACACAGTTCTGCACCAACACGCCGCCATTGGATTGGTATAAAGACAATCCTTCGATACCTAAAAGGTACGATCGATACGGGCTTGTTCTATCCCTACAGAGAGAAAAGAAATGTGAGCGCCGGCAACACTATCCATAGTGACCGACGTTCTCCTCCTCCCCTCCATCAAAATGATGTTTTGACGGGTTTTGCTGATGCAGGGTATCTCTCTGACCCTCACAAAGGTCGCTCCCAAACAGGTTATGTCTTTACCATGGGAAACACCGCGATATCTTGGAGATCTACAAAACAGACTCTTGTTGCTACTTCCTCAAATCATGCAGAGATAATTGCACTACATGAAGCCGTGCGTGAGTGCATATGGCTAAGGTCTATAAATAGACACATTCGAGGAACTTGTGGTTTGAAATTCACCACAAATGAACCTACATGCATTTACGAGGACAATGCAGCTTGTATTGAGCAAATGAAATTAGGTTTCATCAAAGGCGACAATACCAAGCATATATCGCCGAAATTCTTCTACAATCAGCAACAGCAAACACTTCTAAATATTGAAGTAAATCAAATCCGATCAGAAGATAATGTAGCTGACTTATTTACTAAGTCACTACCAAAATCCCCTTTCGAGAAACATGTAAGGAGCATCGGATTGAGGAGGATATCCGAACTCCCACAATCTTCAAGAGGAGTCTAAATCAGGGGGAGTATCCAGAAACATACTTCACACTCAACGCGCGTTGTGCTCTTTTTCCCTTTCGACCAAGGTTGTTTTTTCCCACAGGGTTTTATTACTTGGCAAGGTTTTTAACGAGGCAACTTCGATGCGCACCATCTACACAATACTATTGAACATGAAATATCCAAGGGGGAGTGTTGTAGTATAAATCGTATATATATACCGTATATGTCTATATCATGTAACAAAATACGTAAAAGTATTTAGATAGGTACTTGAGTGTATAATCATAGGTACTTGAGTGTATGAAGACTTATGTAAACATGCTTTACCAAAGGGCAACAAGCATGGCAGAAAATCATCATCAAGATGGTTATCATTTTGAGTTTCTCTTTGAGCATTCACACTTCAATGTAATCCTATAAATACCCCCTTTGTATGAGATGAATAAACACATTGAAATCCCCATTCTCTCTGAAATTTTACTCTCCTATTCTGTTTATCAATTCCTCTAGTTCTTAAACACTCCCGCTATTTTGGCTGACCAAAAAGATGGTACCGATTGCAGCTAGAGTTGCGAGTATCTGAACCCCGATGACCTTGATCGTGACGGCAGAGTCGTCAACCTCGTTCTCAGTATTCATTATCACCAAGTTGAAGAAACAAAACTACAATTAGCCAGTGCTTTGGCTTTGGTTGGATTGTTGGGCGTGAGTTATCCGGGGAAACTGTGTGTGATCTGAAAAGGAACCTGGCGTTTAAATAAGAAGGCAAAACACCACTCGCCACATGATTCGGCTAGCTGGAAAACCATATCCTACCAGCAATTGGACATCTCTCTGTGAGGATCATATTCCACATTAACTTGGATAACTTCCGAATATATTAGCCTAAAGATGAACTAGATGAGATAATGTCACTCTTCACTTTTGCTTGGCCTTCATGTAAATAATATGTTTCTATATACTCTTATGAGATAAGGGATTGAAGACTGCTTATGCTACACAAGTTGTCTCACTTGACAGATATGAATTTGGGAGTCAATTTTGATAGGTCAGTTAACTTGGAATTCTTGAACAGAGCTCTAGTGATTCAATGATTATGTACCGGCAAGAACCAAGAATCACATCCATAAAGTCAACTATGTATCGATGTACAATGACAGAGTTCTAGTTCTTTATGACATTCACAATTACTCCTACACCATATCGAGGACAAACAAGAGACACAAAGAAAACAGAGATTTATCTTCTCAGCTATCAGCACTTCTGAAAATAGTCAGCAATGCAAGGAACAGGTTGATGATATCCAAATACAACGAGACCGCAGCCCAAATGTACTCGTCGTAAGAGTAGCGCTTGATGAGATTGTCTGTGTCATACACAATGTATCCACAAAAGATGATCGATGCCAAGCACCCGTATATCATCACTGAGAGCTTACCCAGAGGGAAGAAAACCTGCAACCAGAAATGCATATAAACCCGAACAGTTTAAATCCGAATTCAACATTAGACACATTGCCAAGAAGGTAAGCACAACATACCTGAATCAGAGAAAACACAATGAGCACGAGCAATGCTCCGGCCAAGAAAGGACCAAGAAAATTGAAATCATGGCCTCTCCTTGCAGCCCAAAATGTGTACAGGGTGAGCGCTATTACAACCACAACGGTGAGTATCACAGACTCCAAAATAACCTTCCCTGTTTCAATCCAACAAATTGTAAAAAATTTCACAATGTCAGCCCCAACTGGAATTGAGTCCACACATTAACAGTCCTACGCTCCACTGCTTATATAGGCAATTACTTCAAGCATTTACCTAATCTTTGCTATCTTGAACTTCAATTATCAAATTAACCATTTGCAATCGAAAATTTACATGAAGAAAGATTACGAGCACTAACCGCTAGTAAAAGCGCAAGTCAATCCCACCACAAAAGCAAGAGAGATGGTGAAAATCCCAAGCAGGAGGTAATTCACAGGATGCCTCTGGTGGTAATAGTACAGCGGGCACAACACTGCGTCCAAACCACAAGCAAAATCAGAAACCCTAATTTCACAACAAGCTCACAAAAAAAAAAAACCAAAAGGGGGATCGACTAAGTAGAAGTAAGAAGGTACCGATGAAGGGAATGATGATGAGGACGATGTAGAGGGCCAAGCCGGCGCCGGTACTGACGAAGAAGTTGGCAATCGGGTGATAAGAGACGACGGTGGCGGCGACGGCGATGGTGACGAGCAATTGGATGGCGATGATGGAGTAGATTTTGCGAATGAAGGACCAGCGGAGCTCGGGGCTCTCAAGCATCATGGGGTAGAGCGGCCGGGATCCGGACTCCAAGTCATCTTTCCGGTAAGGTTGGCTCCACATCTCGAGAATTCTCGGTTAGAGTGAAGATGGAGAATACTGGAAATGGCGAGTTGATTCTTGTTAGAGCAAAATGAGGGGAAAACTGAGTCTTAAGGAGTAAGGGGGCGGTTTCCTCTTTCTTGTTTTGGGGGCGGTTGGAGGCTTCGGGATGGGTCGCGTACACGTGTGAGATTGAGGCGGTTGATTCTCGGAGTGGCGGAAATGTTCTCGATGTGTCTCGGGTTTGCTCCTTAAGGTGATGTGATGTGACGTGACGTGGGAGAGACGGAGAGAAGTCGTTGAAAATGTGAGAAGACTGGTGTCCTCAGCATATACCTTTTTTTAATTTTAATTTTAATTTTTTATCTAGGCCAAAAACAAATATTGGGTTCTTTATCATCAATTTTTTTGACCTGTTTGTAATTAGTTTGTTTCCTCAGCCTACCTTGGAGTTTTGGTTTAATATTATGTTCAAATATAAGCAGCTGGAATGTTAAATTGAATTTAGTGCAAATTTTTTTTATTGAGAATAATAAGAAAAATCATATATTACTTTGACAATTTTACTTTAAAAATACGACATTTCCTGTGAGCTCCCGAAAAAATTGTCGAGCTAGGTTGAGATCATGTAGAGTATGATGAGAGGATTGATTTCCATATCACTTGCGGCTCAATCGGTGGTCGGAGTCGCCGGAATTTGCAAAAGACTTTGCCGGAAAATCTTCAAGCTTTGGATTGTTGATTCTCCTTCCTTGTGTGATGTATGGATGATCCAAGGCTACAGGGCTGTAGGCGACGTCTAGACGAAGGGAATGACGCTTGTGCGTCGGCCGGAGGCGGCCTGATGGTGGAGCGTAGGTTGAGTTAAGGTGTTGGGTCATCGGTTGGGTCTCGAAGCTGAGAATTTCTGGATGAGTCTGGAACGTTCGATCCTGATCTGGTTCTATAAATTTGAATTTATATTAGACAAACAAACTCCAAGCAATCAATCACATCAACCTTCGCAATTCAACTCCATTTTTCTCTAGGGTGTGGTTGAGTAAACAGATTAGTCACAAGGTAGCTAATTCTACTCCAAGACATAATTCAAAGGTTTCTTTCTCAAAAAAAAAAAAAAAAAAAAAAAACTGTTCTCGAATTGAGGGTTCCAAGACCTTGGCCCATATTATCTCGAATATTCATTGGGCTTGAAAATTTCAATGTACAATAATTGGAAACCTTGGCCCATAAACAATGACATGAGGAGCACTAGGTATATAAGACCTAGAAGGGGAAAGAGAGAGATGTTGGTTCCTTCTGTTTTGAACCCCAATTATGATGGACGCCGACTGGTCTGATCTTCCTCCAGATCTTTTTGTATCCATCGCCAAGAGAATTGTCTGCTTGGACGATTTTGCTGCTTTTGGTGCAGCTTGTAAATCATGGAGATCAAAAGCGACCAAGGAAAACCTTACTGGTGAATTCACTCATCAAGTTCCAATCCTTATGCTCCCAATGAACGAAGACGACGTAAACCCTGTATGTTATAGTATCACAAAAGGTAGATTCAACAAACTCAACCTGCCAGAAGCTGAAGGCAACCAGTGTTTTTCTTCTCTAGGTCGGCTCCTAATTGCATATGATCACGCTAGGAAATTGACTCTATTGCATCCTTTAAATCATACATGAATCGAAGATTTTCCAACAGTAGTTACTGGAGAAGATGGAAGTATCCAACCTCCCGTCCTCAAGTCATAAGTAAGTTTGGCCTGTCATCAAGCCCTTCTCAGTCATCGCCGATGACTCATCGGATTGCACTGTCATCCACATTTATGAAAGGAAACATTTGGCATTTTGCAGACCATGAAAGGATGAAAATTGGGAAAGTATTCGTGTTAGTTATTATCTAGATAGATCTATAATGAATCTAACTTGTTTTAATGGAGAATGTTATGTTGTGGACTATTTGGGGGAAGTTTTTGTTCTTGATTTTGTAAATAGAATCAAAGTGAGGAGAGTTGCCGCACCACCGATGCCAGGTTGTTCTGGTCGTTACAAACTATATCTTGTGGAATCAGCAGGGGTCTTACTGGTGGTTTTATGTTATGTGCAATTTAAAGGCATATATAACGGGTGCCGCAGTTAGGGAATTGCGCTTGGAAATTGACATCCTCTGGTGGTTTTAAGTTATTTACCTCCGATAGTATTCATCAACTGCAGCAAGTTTTAGGGTGGTTGAAGTATCATCTGGAAATCGCTTTGGATACTCAGAGGTAAATAACTTAGGGAAGAGGTCTCTGTTCCTTAGTGATAGAAGTGCATCATTTTCGGTTGACGTCTCAGACACCAGTGGCTGCAAAGCCAACTGCATTTACTTCACGGATGATGAAAGTCAATCCCTAGAAGAAGGAGCAGTCATGGACATGGGGATTTTTGATATGGAAGATAGAAAAATCAAGCGACACTTCGCGGAGTCTTATTTTTATGGTTTTGGAGAAAGAAAACCCTCTAACTTTCATGAACGATATTTGTGAAGTTTATAAGCTGGGTGTCCTTACCTTCCTACAATACTACACTAATGTAACATATCTCTTTTGATCTGTTCTTTTTGTTGTTGCTTGCTTAGTACAGTAATTTTTGTTTGTTGTTTTGACGTAATGTATGTTGGGTGGGAAGGTTTGTGGTTCTATTCTTCTGCTTATCCTATAGTATAGTTCACAGATTGACGTAATCATCTGCAACACGTCAATTAATCTCAGCCTCTTACCCAATGTGTGAAGAATTATCGTACTATAATAGGCTTACTTTGATGAAGACATTTACTAGAACACATTTTCCATGCTTGCGGTCCTAGGCTTCAGTACTGTAGAAACAGAACTGACCAAAGTTGCATTTCATATACATAGTGCTTCTCACATAGTTGCATATCGATGGCATCTGTTTTTGATGAAGGAAAGTTCCCCTTGAAATTCATTACAGAGGAAACTCCATTTTCTTCCTGTTTCGATTCCTCGGCCCCTCCAAAGCCATTGTTAATTGCGACACCAACCGTAAGCGGCACTTATCCTGTACTCTTGCTTCTTCATGGATTCTACCTTCGCAACTACTTCTACAAAGGAATACTCCAACACATAGCCTCTCATGGATTCATAGTAGTTGGACCTCAGGTATTGGACACTATCATGCATATACATCAATCTCATATAATCTCTCAGTCAATTTTGTATAAGGCAATTGTTTTACTATCATCATCCCCAATTAGTTGTACTGCACTCAATAATCAATTTAATCTCAAAATACTTGTATGGAATGAGCGCAGGATAACAAAGTGAAAGGATGAATATCATTGCCATTTTGATGTCAAATAGTTAAAATTTTAAATTAAATGTGAATTGTATTTTTCAGTTATATAGCTTGGTGCCTGCAACTGGACCTGAAGAAATTGAATCAGCTGCAAAAGTGGTAAACTGGTTACCAGAAGGCCTTCAATCTCTTCTGCCTGAAAATGTTGTCGCGGACTTGACCAAATTTGCTCTGTCAGGCCACAGTAGAGGAGGCAAAGCAGCATTTGCACTAGCACTTGGATATGCCAAAGCTTCTTTGTCCCTCAAATTTTCAGTGCTAATTGGGATTGACCCTGTCGCAGGCGCCAACCAATATTGCAGAACTAATCCCCACATCCTCACCTATGTCCCTCGCTCTTTCGACCTGAATATTCCCGTCGCGGTAATTGGCACTGGCCTTGGACCGGAAAAGAAGAACGATTGCATGTCGCAACCGTGTGCTCCCGAGGGTTTGAACCACAAGGAGTTCTTCAACGAGAGCAAACCCCCATGTGCACATTTTGTGGCCAAGGACTATGGTCACATGGACATGTTGGACGACGATTTATCGGGCGTGGTTGGAGCCATGTCGGGATGTATGTGCAAAAGTGGAAGCGGTCCGAAGGACCTAATGAGGAAGTCTGTGGGCGGAACTGTTGTGGCTTTTTTGATTGCATATTTGAATGGTGAAGATGGAGATCTTCTTGCTATTGTAGCTGATCCTGCTCTTTCTCCTGCAAAGCTTGAACCTGTGGAGTTCATCGATGCGTAAAATCGTGGTCAAGTTTATCGTTAAGGTCAATTGATTTCTTATGTGATGATATTTTATTTGAGTAATTGAGTCATATGTTTCTTTCTCTTGAATTTGACGTTTGTGATATGCTTGTTTTGTCACTTTAGTAGTGGAAGGGTGTGGTGGAGTGGATTCATTTACAGCTAGAGTGGTCCTTAAATTCTTATATGCAGTAATTTACAATAAGCCAAGTGAGATATGTATGGAATGTGTGAAAGAAGAAGAAGAGATTAGAGATCATGTTTGCAATGCATCCATTTATTGTTTCCCGTACAAAAACCAGGAGGCCTTAGGATCCGTGCGTATAGTTTGAACCATATTACAGAGTCTTGGTATTGAAAGAGATTGGGATTTGGGAGTATATACACCCCAATTTGGAGAACGACAAACATTTCTGGAACCCTCTTGCTAGATCTATTATTAATACGACAAAAGAAACGAGATTGCATATGTAGAGTTCTCACTTCTCAGTAGTTGATGATGTTAAACTAGCTAGGCCCTAGGGAGTTGCTTCAACATGTTTATGATTATTAATAACGTACCATTGTATTGGTATGAATTATTTTTGTTGTTGTCGATCTTTACGTGATATGCTGTTGGTCATAACAAAATTATTTTTGTCCAATTAAATGTGATAAGCAAACATAAATGGGAAGAACCTTTATTGCCAGAAATTTAAACTAGTCAATTTCATGAAAGGATTTAGTATTGAGATACAAATTAAGATATTAGAGAGAGTTAAATTGAAAATTCTATATATGGATCTATAGGATGGATTTTAAAATATCTAGATTAAGATATTTGGTTGTTGATTATGAATAAAGTGACACCGTTATATTCTAGATGTTGATCCAACACGATTATTTGTATAAACATTGCATAATCATGGAATCTAAAAATTATTGTTGAATCACCTCCAGCTGAATCAAGACAAAATGATCATTGAATTTAGATAGCAGAGTTCGGAATAAGTCATCTCAAAAAAATATTTCCAACTCAATATTTGAAAATATTAGTGTTTTGTCCAAATTGTTTACAAAGCTGTTGAAGCACAGTTCACTATAGTTGTGCACCACTTATACATGGTACTAATCGATCTCTTCTCAGTAGTTGAATAGACAATACATTTGTGACATATATAAACAATACCATTGAAATATAAACAACCAATGTGAAATACACAACATTTCAACATTGTCCTATAAGTTTTCGTTGACCTCAAATGGCAGTATGTACATGTTGCTTTTGAGGATAAGAATCAAACTGTCATGGGCTGATGGGGCTTTATGGCCTAGTTGTTTAGTTTAAGGTCATCAAGAAGCTCATCCCTCCATCTCTAATAAATCATCAATATACCGTGTCTATTCATGCTCACGTCTTGAATCTGACGTTACTATATACGGTGGTGCGTGTAATGCCTTCTACATTTACCCGATCATGCATGAGAAATCTACCTCCTAATTTTGAAAGAAACAGTAACACTAGTCACTATATCCAAATTACAAGCATTTAATTAAACCACTAGCCCTAAACCCTAAATTTTCATTATATTAATAAAGATTAATCTCACAATAATATACTACAAGCAATATATTTTGAGTTATTTTTTTCTTTCTTGTAGTGGAATATAAAAAATATTAGAAAACTAATCTTAAAAAGCTAAGATTAAGAAAAATATTGTAGAGCTTAATTTATTTTAATTTTCTAAATAGTTAAATAAAATTAATTTTATTTATTCAAATTAAGATTTTAAAATCTTTCTTTATAGTGGGTAGGCACGAGCACGGCCCGTTTATTGACCCGGCATGAGCACGACCCTGCACGATATGGGCTCGGGTCATGGGCTGGACCAGACTTAATGTTTAAGCAAATTGGCTTGCACGAGCCCGGCACGATAATAAATGGGCCGACCCAAACACGATTAGGTCCGTTTAAAATGGACCGGGTCGGCCCGTTTGCCACCTCTAGAAGGAAGTTAGAATTGGTTCGGTTCAGTTTTTAAACTTCGGTTTAGTTCTTTTTTTTTATTTCTATGTTTACTTTTTATTTTTTATTTTTTATTTTTCACTTAGTTTTCACTTAGATCCATGAACCGACTCTGTTAGAAACTGTGATGATAGATCTCTGACCGCATCACTTGTAGTGCAAGAAAAAAAAGTCATTTTCCCAAGAAAACAAATTATTCCAAAATTAAGTTTAATACACTAGGTGAACTTGACCATTTTGAATCTACTAATTTTATCTTCTTTCTTTGTTGGTAAGGTTTGTAATGATCATACAGGCGTACAGCATTTACGTCTAGATTAGTACTTGCTTGTCCTGAAGAAAGCACCCCTCTCTTCAAGAGGATAAAGAAGTATAAAGGGTCATTAAAAAAAAAAAAAGAGGGAGTATAAAGGGCAGAGATAAATGACCAGCCAAAGCAAAAGCTTAACTAATTAAAGAGAGAATTTGCCCTCCTGCTTGAGCTACCTTTGGAGGTATGTATGTTTCATATGAAGCAACAGTTTATTACTAACTTCCTATACATCACGTTGTATAAGTTTTTAAGTAACATCTAGGTCTAAAATTAGAGTGTTAGATCCATGATGATGATATTTGTTTTGTCAATTGTAAGTTGAATATCTCGAGTCACATTTTTAAGTGATTAATTTTTTACGTAGCCTTGTTATTTTCAGAAGAAGAAGGCAACCCATCAAATTAAAAAAAAGATATGGAGTTTGCCACGTTACACTTCTTTAATTGAGCATAGAAATTAATAATTAGAGATAAGTAGCCAGCCAAAGTTAAAGGGTAACTAAAGAGAGAATTTGCCATCCTTTTGCTTTCTTCGCCGGCCACAGCCTACAGCAGCTGATCCACTCATGGAGTCATGAATCACATGCAAGAGCACAATATGCTCTATGGGGTTCGAGTAAGTATTGTAGCCTCCGAGTACTACGTGCGATTGTTATGTTATGGTCCGAACTAATTATACTATTCGAATTTGATGGCCAGAAACCTTATAGGGGTGACGAAAAAAATTCAGAGAATCAATCAGAAATAAGTGTAAGTTTATTATGGTCCTGGATCATGTTATGATTTTCCTTGTGGTTCTTATAATGAAGATGAGATTATGGATTTTAGAATGATTAATGTTCTGTTGTTATATATCTGGCAATTGGCAATTAACCTAGCACATAGTAATCAGGAGAGCTTTTAATGAGAACTACTAATGAGGACTGTCTAATCAATAGTTTGGGAGACCCGTTTTTCGATTACATTACCTCAAATCAACCTTTAGATGTTTATGTATGCATTAATAGATCACTTCTGAATGTTTTTTTTCTTTTCAAATTACCATTCTTTAAGGTACCGAACTAGATCATATTAATGGATGAATCAAATTTATCAAACATAAACCTTTCATGTTCATAATGATGAATCACGATTATGAATATCTTAATGATTTTCAATTTAGTTGAAAAATTACATAAATGATCTACACTTAAATATCTACATGCACATCTGAAGGTAGAATTGCGAAAATGTGAAAAATAGGTCTCACAAGAAAGTCCTCGTAGAGTCGTCATTTTAGTGATTGTCATTAGAAGCTCTCCCCATAGCAATCGTCTAACAATAGAAATTTCGCATGATCCTTTAACCGATAGAGAAATTAAAGGCGTAATGATGAGATTCTGGCATGAAATGCGTTGGAACAGAAATAAAAACTTACTTGGGATGCAAGTCTTATGTGCTGGCCCCTTGAGAGAAGTACTGAATGCTATTCTTTCAGTCCTTTTTGTGTTGATAAATACGTGCACAAACGTCAGTATTAGTTGCCAACCACTGTCCGCTTATAGCTACCTCGAAGGGAAGAAATGTCTTCTGCCACAAATACCATCATCGACATGGACAGTGAGAGCATTAAGAAATACTTGTTCAATATAGCCATGAAAAGCCAATAGGAAGAAGTTGTCCAAGCATACAGGCAAAACAAGGGGGCTCACAAGGCAAGGATCAACAAGTCAGGTGACACAGCATTGCACATAGCAGTGTCGGACGGCCAAGAGGAACTTGTTGAGAAACTAGTAAAGCTGGTTTCCAAAAAGGAGCTGGAAATCCAAAATAAGCAAGGGAACACCCCTCTCCATTTGGCTGCAGCACAGGGGAATTTGAGAATGTGCGAATGCATTGCCAGAGATCGTCCTTCTTTGGTTGGTATTCTCAACAAAGATAAAGAGACCCTCTCTTCTTGGCTGCTCTCCATGGTAAAAAAGATGCCTTCTTGTGGCTCCACTACATTTGTACTCCTGATGAGTCTCATCCAAAATGCTACAGTTACTGTAGGAGGGGTGATGGAGAGACTATCTTGCACTGTTCAATTGCTGGGGAATACTATGGTAACTTGATTTGATTCTCTGCTTATCTACATATAATTAATCTATATATTATGATGAAACGAATTAATATAGTAATTTGTGTTGGGGTTGACAGATTTGGCATATCAGATAATTGCCCTGTATGAAGATCTAGTTAAGTATGTTAATTTCCCCTCTCCATCGTCTGGCGAGTCAGCCTTCTGCCTTCAGAAGTGGTAGCCACCTTAACCCTTGGAACAGAATCATTTACAACTGTAAGTACAAATTAACTGTACTAAGTGAACTGCTTATCACTCTTCTGTATGGTTATCTCAAAGGTATATTGGTAGATGAGCTGAAGGTGGAAGAAGCACATCACTTCCATGAGCGGGTAATTAATACAATTAACTGTGAAAAGGCTGCAGAATACCCATAAAACTACAAAACATGCATCAACTTCTTGCTAGTGTTCTGGAAGATGGCCCAAGTGTTTGGTTTGTAAATTAATTAAATCAATTTGAACATCAAGCACCTATGGATTCTATATAATGCAGAGAACGAATATGTTAAAAACCATATACATGCTCACAACATATGCACAACAGTCACAAAAGGGATCAAGGCTTACCTTCAGCAATCACCGATATGGATTACATCTTATGCAGTTGCTAAACTTGATCACTGAATATGGTCTTTTGTTACTTACCAACTTGTTTCTCAATGGACAGAACTTATGCAAAAACGTGGTTGTAATCAGGGACCAATTCATCTGTATATATATAAGAGACTTAAACCTCAAGAAGCTTCCCATTAAAACATTCCTTATCGGATTAGGTTTCCTAGTTAGATTTCTAATGTATCACAATCTTGTAGCCTTTCTTGTAGACTAAGCAATAGATTACTATCCTTAATGAATTGATACACTGCTTCATTAAGTTACTAATATTGATTTACAGTTTGTATTCATGTTAAACTAGGTTTGACATTTAGCTAATCATCAATTACTTTATGATGATATGTGTTAAGTCTATATTTGATCTAACAATCTCCCCCTTGACTCACACATATCATGCTCGATGATTTGTTTTTTTTTTGGCAATTAAATCAATTTATTAAATAAAAAGATAGCACTTAAGAGCAAGTTCATCCGTTGGGTCACCAGGTCACCTACTATTCACTGCTTTTATGTGTTATTTTGCCCTCTGAGTCACGAGTACAGTATATTTCGTGCCCTTTGTCACCCTGAATAGTGTTCTGGGTCACCATGGTGACCTGCACAATGTATTTCTGGTCCTGGGTCACGGGCACAGTGTATTTCGTGACTCATAGAATGAAGATATACACTAAAAAGTAGTTAATAGTAGGTGACCCGGTGACCCAATGGATGAACTTGCTCTAAGGGGTGACATGGGTCTTGACACCATAGAAGAAACAACAAAACTAAAAGGCAACCAAAACATAAGTAAGATTAAGCAAAACTATTGAATCAAAGATCAAGACGCATAACGGGCGTCCGATTGTAGGTAGGGTAAGGGTTTCGTAAATCTCTTTTGGATTTTAATTTTTTATTTTAAGATTTTGAGAGAGACTTAAGAATATTCTCATCTTCCCGAATTGCTTCACCGTCATCAAACTAGAAACAAAGAGGACGTATCTCAGCCTGAGCATATGATGACCAAGGGGTTCTTTATTCTCCAAATCACCCTAACAAAATTTGGCTTTATGGACATTAAATTCTATAGAAGACTGAGCCTTATCTTTAGGTAACTCTTTAGAAGAAGGAGTTTTGGAAATAGTATCCTCTACATTGTTAACATCTGCTCCACTCTACACATCATCACTAGATTTTATTTATGTGTTCTCTTTCTCTCTCTCTATCAGTCTCAAACTCATTTGCGAGGGCCTGAAAAGCATTAACAATAGGTTCAGCTGCAATATCTGCCAAGCCTCCCTCAGACATAGGCCTTAGAATTGGTGAATGCACTCTTGGTGAAGGTGCAGCCAATGGAGAAAATTGTGTCTCTGAAACCTGTGAAGCCTTCTTAAGTCGATTTTAGAGTGGAAATCTGTACTTTTTAATTCTGAGGACTTCTACTTTCCATCATAAGCCCTATTACTCATAAGAAAGTGATGAATTTGCATAATGCATAATAAGCTGGTAGCGTAGCGATTACTATAATTTTTATTTTTATTTTATATAATTTTTGTGCATATTTTATGACGAACAATTTCTGTTTTTAATGTTCTTTTACAGGAATGATCATGTATAACTTGGAAAATGAATGGTTTTGATCTTTAAGTCGCCAAAAAAGTCAAAAGTCCACTCTCACCATTAGCATTTTAATGCAGTAAGTATGTCAATTGCATTTCAAAACCCAAAGCCCACAAAGCCCACATTGTACATGAAAAATTATGTCCAAAGATGTACAAAAATGCTTATAACTTAATCCAACAAGAATATCAAAAGTAGTATAGGAAAGTAGGGATTTTTCCTGCAAGAAATTGTGGTGTACTCACTTATTTAATATAAGACTCAAAACAAGATAAAACCTAAACTGTTCAGTTAGAAAGATCTAACTGGTAGATAGCTCTAAAAAGGTCGAAATGAACTAAACTACTGACAAAGTTTGACAATTTTTGTAGATATTTTAATCAATGAAATAATTTAATAAAGATGAAAAAGTAAATGCATGACTCCGAAAATAATAAAAAGGGGTTGATTGAGGGATTTGAAAATCAAAGAGAAAAAAGGTTAGGGAATTTGCACCCACCACCGATCAATCATGAAAACTAGTCATGTTCAGCCTAATTTCATTTACCTATGGATGAAGGTGCTCAAGGTAATTCACCACTATAATTAACCTGTTGTTTTTATTTATGTGCATGCTAGGTGAGAGACGCTCTGCACCTAACCTTTTTTCTAAATGCAACCTAGGTTGATGCAACTCTAGATTTAACACAAAGAAATCATTAAGAATAAGAAAAAGTGAAACACCATGAGGCACCATGCATGAGTAAGTTATGTCTCAATTAATCTAGAAATATATCACTTACCTTATAAACAATTTACTACGTAGAACTCTCAACAGAACATTCTTCACAAGAAATAGGCAATGATTATTCATAGCAATAGAACCCTAAATATGCATACTAAATTGCGCACCAAAGTAAACATAACTAGAATTCATCAATGTAGAAACAGAACTGAGGTTCTCATTCAATAGATAACTAAAACTAAATTAAAGTCATAAGTTTACAATAATGATTTGGAGTTGTTACAAACCTCTACTGCTAAAGAGTTAGTTATTCATGGAAACAAAAACAAAACAAATTAAAGAAATTACACTACGTCAATAATAGCTTCAGACGACATGCTTCCAATAAATGCAGATAATTTTAACTATCATATGATACTTTAGAACGATAACAAGAATTATTTTATTATCTATGATTACATTAAACAACACTTATTATAGAGTAAGTGTGATGTTATCCCCATTTTATAAAGACACTACAGAAATACACATTGTTGTTATCCAAATAATTAATTCCAGACAACAGTTGTTATACTGATGTTGTGCCATTGTAATTCAGATAATAGTTGAATTTAGATGTTGTTAGAATAAATCTGTTCAGAGAACAACATTGCTATAATTTATATTCATACAATCCCCTTAATTTAATGCTGTCTAGTTCTTTTAAGTTCAGACAACAATTATTCTCTGTCTGTTGTGTAATTTTGTTTCACACAATTACTCTGAATTTTTATTCTGCCCTTGTTGAGTTCATCTCATCAACCCTTGTTCTCTGTCTCTTACTCAAAATTGCTCTCACCTCTCTCTCACTCAGCCCTCAGCTCTCACCGTCTCTCACACTGTCGAAGCTTGCAAGCCAACATCCTCAATCCATCTCATCGGATCTTTCAGCTACCGAAGACAGCTTTGAAGGTTCTTGAAGATAGACTGCTCCCTCTTTCGAGCTAGGTACGAATGGGTTTACAAGGTTTGTTAGGGTTTCGGGGTTGAATTGGAATTGGGGATTAGGGTTTCGTATTGAAATCGATTTTTGGGTACATTTGATTTTCTAGATAACATGGATTTGTGGATTGGGGATTGCATAGAACTCGAATTGGGGTTTAGGGTTTGCTATTAATTTAGATTACATTTCTCTTTGCTTTTTCTAATTTCTACTTGATTGATTGAGTCTGAAATTCAAAAACCGTTGGCTATGGATGTTTAACAGTAACAACTCATGTGCAGTAAGACTGAGATTTCTGGGGCTTTCTGCTTCTGTTCTTTGTATTTGCCAAGGTATATATATGTTGGATATAGTAGTGTTTAGTTCCACACCCTCTGATCTAGCCACTGCGACAGACTAAGATATTGGTGCTATTTTCTTAGCTTGTTTGTTGGTGTGGCTTGGTCCGCACCACATTCTTTTGGCGCCTATTGCTTTTGTAATGTTCGATTGGTTCCTCTTTATGTTTGCTTCCCAGTTTATTGGTTGCTTCAGAAAGTGCTTGTTTATGTAGGGAAATTAGCCCAGTAATCAGAGCTACTACTGTTAAATTGACTTCGGATTTGTTTATATAGGGAATAGCTCATCCTACTCATTCTCATACTCTATATGATGAACTTGGCTTCTCAGCAGATGACTTGCAAGAACTTGTTCATTCTTTATCATATGTGTAAGTATACTTTTGTTCATTGTTATGGCTTTTTTTTTTTTTTGGGTTTTTTTTTCTTGCTTATTATGGTTGTGAAGAAGTTGAGTGACTTGTATACCTGCTTGCCTATCTTTGAATTTTGTATGTTACCAAAGGACCACAACAGACATATCTGCAAGTAATGTATTATCTTCTCTTTTGGGTTGCTTGATTCGTGATTTAACTTGAACTCTTGACATATGCTTCAGAAAGTTCAAGGAATTAAAGAAAAGGATTATAATTTAATGCTTGCTAGTAACTGGACTTAAAATGATTGCTTGCTTGGGTTCTCTATTTCTGGTAAAGATTGAAGGGGAATGATAGCAACAATTAATATAAGAGACTAAGGGCTAGTTTGGAATTACTGTGGCTTTTAAAAAGATGTTTCTGCTGTGTTGTGAGAATAATCAGCTGTGAATTAAAATAGTTTCGTGTTTGGTAAATAATATTTTTGAAAGTGCTGTCAATACATAAAACAACTGTAGAGTGTGTTTTGATCTATATCAGCTTCTAAAAGCAGCCTTTGGGCTGCTTCTAAAATCTGTTGCCAGTGACCTATAACTTTTAATTAAAGCTGCTTTTTATTTATTTACCAAACACATTAAAATCTAATATTTTGAAGAAAAACTAATTTTTTTAAAAGCGAAGCAATCCCAAACGGGACCTAAAACTTGGATTTTGAAGAAGTTTGTCTATTATGCTATTCGTCTTATTGGTAATTTGGTTGCTTTAGAAACTGCTTGTAAGTAGAATTCAACAGTAGTAGCATTGATTACTTATTATGCATTAGAACTGCAATATAGTTTGAAAGGTTTCTATTTTCTAAATCTCTAGCACTACAGTTGCTTGGCAGTTACTGTAAATGAAGTGGAGGCTTTGTATGATCTGTTTACGAAAATAAGTAATTCCATTATTATTCTACACAAGGTACACTTCTATATAAGGTTTGCATTTCGAATGTTTTGACATGTTCCTTGAGATGACTTACTGTTTGATTCTTTTTAATCTTTGTTTGGTAAGGACTAACTGTTGGACATGAATTCTAAAAGCTATGTTTATACCTTGAAAGTCAAAATAGAATCCTCCCTGCAAATCTAGTTTGACTTGTTTCTAACTTGTTGATTCTATTGAGAATCATTTTTCTGAATGCGATTGCTATTTCAAATTGGTTAAGCTAGCCTCCTTCAAGGAAAAGACACGTGATTGATGTATTTCAATCATCTAAGGCTTATATTTTGATTTTTGCTGCCACTACACCCTCTCCTGTACCAAACAGTAAGAATTTTTAAATCTAATTTATAGTTGATCGAGGAACATATCGAGATTCAGACCTGCTATATATAAGTAAATGTCTTGATATAAATGTCTTGATACTTGACATCCAAGGTTTGAACAAGTGCATTAATATATATACTGTTGTATACGTTACAGACGTTTTTGAGTTGCCATAATAAAAGGACATTGAAAAAACAAGAAAAATACAAAACAAGATACCTAGTTACTTGATTACAGCTATAGACTTGCAGGCTTGCTACTCGAGAGTCGCGACCTTGCACATTCTCATCCATTGTTCATCTATAACCTTTCGTGTCGAACTGATTTAGCACTCGAGATATAAATTCAAATGAAGTTCTCAAATTAGATGCTCTTGATTTCTAGGTTCTGATGATACAGGTTAAAATATATCAGCGTGAATCAAGTCTTCCAAGGTAAGAATTAATGGCCTTGGACATGTTAATTGCTTCTTCCACATAAAGCTCAGGATCAGGTGCATTTGTATTTGCCTTCTCAAATTTAAATATCCATTTCACTATGCTTTCCTCATTACCTACTTTGAGGTTGGACTTCTGCCTTGTAACTCTCATACACCTTCAGAACATCTCCTTCAAGGATAAGCAGCATGATGGACTCACTGTCATCTAATTTTTTTGGATGTGGTTGCTATTTCAAATTGGTCGAGCTAGTAGCTTTCCGTAAGGAAAAATGTAATAATTGGTATTCACTTGTTTTTCTGCCAGGTACTAGACAAACCTGAGCCTACCCAAAACTCTGAAGTCGTAGTTGCTGCACAGAGGAGAATTGCAATTGAATTTTAGATATTCAGTCCCTTGTACTCATGAGGTGAGAATCCCCTACTATTTCTTCTCTTGATTGTAGTTAATGAAGCGTGACATTAGTTATTATGCTAGTTTCCTACTCTTACATTGCTTATTGTAAACGATAATGTGATTTACACATGAAGCAATCCATCTAATTACATTCAAATAAGTGCCTGGTAAATTTCCAATAAAGATTTTCAGTGAAAAAAAAAAAAGATGATGTCCTATGCTCTTTTACAGGTATGCTACTGGAAGCTGTGCAGCTGTAGAACCAGTTCCTTCTACAAATCCATCTCGAATCCTCCCTGCAATGCCTCAAGCTTCAATTAGTTGTAACACTGTACCATCAATTCAGAATGCAATTTCGGGCAAGCCTGTAATATCTCTTTAAGTTGTTTTGTTATTTTGAGATGGTCTCAATAGGAAGGTGAGTGAGAATGTGTGGAAAATACATGTTAATTACAAATCCTTATCACACTGCCTCATTTTGTTTATGTAAGAATGCTTAGTTTTTGCAATATCCAACAGATTTTTGTTATGTTATAAGAGTCACTTTCGGATCACTCTCAATTAAGTAAAAACAATTGTCCAAGGGAGTTAAACACAATTAAATGGATAGCAAAAACTGTTGTTGGAGCCATTTCAGTACATTAAGACTGCATCAAAATCATTGTCCAATAAAAACCTAAACAATGGCTCTTTAAATATGGACAAACAATGGTATTTTCAGTGTTATGTTGTCTTGTGTAAATCCACTCAACAGGAATAAGCTAATCTTTGATGTAGAAACTTCATAATTCATAGAGACAACACTTCCTATAAGTTATGTTCTCTGACTTGTCCTCACAAGTTTCTTTTCTTTAGATTCTGCTGACTTAATTTGCTTTGCACAACTGAAAATGGTTTGTTTCTTTTTCTTTTTTTTTTTGGTATTCAGAAAACATGATTTCAGACCCTACAGTTGTACAATTCTTGTTCAGACGAGAGTTTCTTGCTGTTGTCTGACCACCCCCCTTAGACGGCATAATCTTTGAACCAAATCCTGCTGCAGGATGGTGAATAAGAAGTAAAGGCAGAGGATGTGGAACTTGCAAAGGACATGTGATCCTTAGAACATAGACAAAGTAAGCTGAATACGATAAAACTATTGATGACTGTTGGGGAAATTAACATCTAAGTGCAGGTTTGATCTATCTTTACAATGTCACTTTCAGATGCTATATGTTAGATTGGTTGGAGCGTTATCTCTTTAGTATCCTATTTACATATACTGCACTTGCATTTGCTGACTTCAAACTTCAGTTTTTTATGACAATATTGACAGGCGATTTTGGTATAGGGTTGATTAGCAGGAGCATTATATTTTTAGTATCCTATTTACATATATTGCAGTTGCATTTGCTGACATCAAACTTTAGTTTTTTATGGCAATATTGACATGTGATTTTGGTATAGGGTTGTTGAATTGTTATGACCATATTGACTGAAACTTAAGCTTCTTCTCTCCTCGTGTATTATCTCTATGCAGTATTCAATACCAACATCGTCTCATGCAGTTAGGTGAGTAATCAAAACTCACGTCACATATATGTATACATGAGTGAGTCTTGATTGAAATTTAGGAAACTGATAATCATATTACTGGTATGTAGATAAGCATAGGTTTTTCTTTGCCAGCTGTGCTATTTAGGATTGAGATTTAATGTGCAAACAAGGATCAATGGTTATGAAAAAGAACAGAATCTCATATATAAAGGTACATAAACTGTGTCATAATTGGAGAAATATATAATTCATGATTCTTTCAGTAATTACAGCTGAGAATAAATTTTCCATGATCCACTAGTTTACTCTAGCCGTCTAATCAAACTTCTAATCCTTACAGGTACTCGAATGGGGCTGCTCCAGCGAGAAGTTTTCTGTGGTTCTAAAGAAGCTTTGTGATTATCTCAAGTCTTTGACATAGATTAGATGTCTTGAGCTAGATTTCCGTGAACTTTCATGCTGTCTATCTTTGTGAAATTTTCCATTATGTAATTGTTACTCTCATTTATAATAAAATCTTATTCATTGCTCAAAGCCTCAAATTGATTTTACTATTGGATAAGAAATTAATAATAATTAAATATAAATAATTCCACAAAAGCATGTTTAATTGCTAAAGGAGCTTGCATTTACTCAATGCAAGGAATGAAACGCAATGAATTATCCTTGCATATGAGTTAACCATAGTTAACCTCAGGTGCTGAATTCCTTCCATTTGAGATGAAAAATTCTTTGCATTTGTGAACTCAAATGCAAGGAATTTTTTAGGTTGTTGTATTTACTCTTTTTCAAGGACTCAAATGCAAGGAATATTCCTGCATAGTTGCATTTAGGTTAATTCAACGAATTTTCAGTTTTTTACAAGGAAAAAGTTCCTTGCAAAAACTTTTTTCTTGTAGTGAGCAAAGAATGTCATCATATGACAGCGAAAAACTCGTCTGAAGCGATTATTGGCATAGGGAAAGGGAATTGAAGAAGTCGCAACAAAGGCTACATGTAGAGAGAGAGAGAGAGAGAGAGCATTTTCAGATGTTGAACAACCCTTTTATATTTGATTTTTTTTTTTTTTTGAGATTTCTTGAAGTGTAGAGAAAGTCAACCTTGATTTTTTGATTGAATTAGGATTTCTTCACATCACTTGTCCAATGGAAATACGTCATGTCACCATCAATATTTTCTGAATATTCTCCATATTTGCTGCATCATCACCGTTGGACTTCTCGATCCATCAAGGTCTCCTGTTTAGGTCAGAACTTCTAGCTTTTCTTTATTTACACATATTTTACCTTTTTTTTTAATCTCATTTTCTCATAGTTGCTTCAGAACACCTAATAAGCATAAAAGTAACTAAATAAAGAGAAAATATAATAAACTAACAAAGATTAATATATGAATTAGCATTATAAACGTCGCATAAAATACTCAAATCACCCAATAACAAACGTATTATGTGTATAGATAAATACATCAGTATGCAGTTATGCACCCTACTTGAACACCATTTATAAAACAGGGAAGACATAAGGAGCAGATGTGCAATACTGTTTTCGCCTAAGCTTTGAGCCTCTAAAGTTTTGAAGCGTTGAGGCATGAGTTTTTTGTGCATTTTGCATTATTATATGAACGAAGAAACATTAGTTAACAAATTGACTGTAGTTAACATGTGTCTTGCGCAAGTAAGAGTATGGAAGTGTAAATGCTGGCCAAAAGAATAGAATAAAGAGGAGTTTGCCACGTAAAGAAGTGTAAAGGATAGAGATTAATAACCAGCCAAAGTAAAAGGGTAACTAAAGAGAGAATTTGTCATCCTTTGCTTTCTTCGCCGGCCTCTTTGTTGTTCTTATAATGAACATGAGATTAGGGATTTTAGAGTGATCGATGATCTGTTGTTATATACCTGGCAATTGGTACTTAACCTAGCACATAGCAATTATCTTCCGATAGAAATTTCACACGATCCTTAAGTTGATAATTAAAGAAAAGGCGTAATGATGAGATTCTAGCATGAAATGCATTGGAACAGGAATACAAAACTCACTTGGGATGCAAGTCTTATAGGCCGGCCTCTCTAGGCATACTGAGATATTGTTTAAGAATGAGAGATTTGAGAGAGATTGATAAGAGAATTGTGATAATAGGAGCCCTATATATAGGGATTGCAAAGTCCATATTATAATGATACAAGGAAAATTATTCCGGATAGGTTTAGGAATTCTAGAACCTTCTCTCCTATTACAATCATAGAACTAATCCTAGTTTGATAAGACACACAAAGTCCATTTCCTTGAACACTCCCCCTTGTGCCGCTCAAACTTGGTGGTGACTTTTTATCCGTTGCCTCATTAAAAACCTTGCTCGAGTGAAAAACCATGTGGGACATAAACAAGCTCGAGGAGGAGAAAAAGAGTACAACACATCATTCACTCTTTGAGATCGAACATGTAGACATCATACCTCCCCATGATTACTACAATCATGGGAGTTTGGATAACTTTCTCAATCAAATGCTCTTCACATGTTTCTGGAAGGTGGATTTAGGTAACGACTTAGTGAATAAGTCCACTACATTATCCTCTGATCAGATTTGATTTACTTCAATCTTTATAAGTGATTGTTGTTGTTTATTATAAAAGAACTTAGGCGATTTATGCTTGGTGTTGTCGCCCTTGATGAAACCTAACTTTATTTGCTCAATACAAGCTACATTATCCTCATAAATGCATGTAGGTTCATCCGTGGCAGACTTCAAACCACAACTTCCTCGAATATGTCTAATTACAGACCTTAGCCATATACATTCACGCACGGCTTCATGTAGAGCAATAATCTCTACATGATTTAAGGAAATAGCAACAAGGGTCTGTTTCGTAGACCTCCAAGATATCGCAGTGTTTCCCATGGTAAAGACATAACCTGTTTATGAGCGACCTTTGTGAGGGTCAGAGAGGTACCCTGCATCAGCAAAACCCATCAAAATATCATTGTCATTTTGATGGAAGGGAGGAGGATGGCGCCGGTCACCTTGGACTGCAGTGGCGCCGGCGATCATGCTATGGACGACTGCGACTTGCCTCTTGGGGTCCGATCCCAATTTTCCGTCATTCCTTTTCTCTCTGTAGGGATAAAATAGGTCAATATCAATCGTACCTTTCAAGTATGGAAAGATTGTCTTTACACCAATCCACTGGAGGCGTGTTGGCACAAAATTATGTCGAGCTAACAAGTTCACTACGAGTGAGATGTCCGGTCTTATGCATTGAGCTAAGTACAATAATGCACTTCGGCCTCTAATAACTCTTCGTCCTCATCATTTGGATGAAATGGATCTTGTTCGGGCTCAAGATTAGGGCTAATCATGGGAGTACTCACAGGCTTTGCTTTATCTTCATTAAAGCGCCTTAGAAATTTCTGAGTGTATGCAGACTGATGGATCAAAATCCCATCACTACGGTGCTCGAGTTCTAAACCGAGGCAAAACTGTGTTTTCCCAAGATCTTTTATCTCAAATTTAGATTTTAAATATTTAGCAGTTTCCTTTAACTCATCTAGAGTTCCAATTAGGTTCATGTCATCGACATAAACTGCTACAATTCAAATCCGGAACTTGTTCTTTTAATGAACACACATGGACATATTTCACTGTTAATATATCCTTTCTCAATCAAGTAGTCACTTAGACGGTTATAGCACATCCGTCCGAATTTTTTTAATCCATATAGTGAGCTTTTTAATTATATTGAAAACGCGCTCCGTGGTTTAGAGCCACTTGATTTGGATAATTGAAGTCCATATGGAACCTTCATATATATATATATATATATATATATATATATATATATATATATATATATATTAATCTAGATCCCCATAGAGATATGTTATAACCATATCCATAAGCTGCACGTCAAGTTTTTCGGAAACTACCAAACTGACAAGGTAGCGGAACGTTATAACGTCCATTACGGGAGAATATGTCTCCTCGTAGTCGATTCCAGGGTGTTATGAGAAACCTTGCGCCACGAGGCGGGCTTTATATCTAACCACCTCATTTTTCTCATTACGCTTTCTAACAAAGACCTATTTATGGCTAACAGACTTTACTTTTGGGGGTGTCTGCATTATAGGCCCAAATACCTGTCTCTTTGCTAGCGAATCCAATTAAACATGGATTGCATCTTTCCATTTAGGTCAATCTGTTCTTCGTTGACATTCTTCAACATAGCGAGATTCAATATCATTATATCCTATAATTCCTTTTGCAACATGATATACAAATGCATCATCGATAGCAATAGAATTTATATCCATCATATCATGTACACTAGTGTAATTCATGAAGATATCCCTACTCTCTGGAATTTGTTCTGACATTGGAGCTGTGAACCCCAGTAATTTTGTTTAATTACTTTGGATTTCATGAAATTTGGAAGTTGAGTTAGTCCGAAGTACATAGGCTTGTAAGTTCAGATTGAGCACCCTAGGTGGGTTAACCTTTGTTGAATTTTACGTAGAGAACTCCACAAGTATTCATTAAATTGGGGCTGGGCTTAGGGAAGAATATGGTCAACCCATACCTTGTGCATGGTAGAATTGAGGTGTGTATTTGAGCCTTAACCACGTGTCTCTAACATCACCACGTCATCCCACCTTTTCTCTCCCTCTTTGGCTCTCCAAAAGCCATTTGGACAACCACCAACCGCAAAGCACATATCAGACCAGAGTTACCATCATCTGATCAACCCATTTCCCCTATTGTTCTCTCAGTTTCAATCCTTCCCTTTTACAATTCTGGTTGAATACCATAGTTGATAGTCATGGCTACAATCTGAAGGGGAATTATGGAAGAGTTATCTAGCATGTAGGATTAGTTGATTCAGACCATGGGGTTGAATAAATCCAAGTAAGCTTCCATGACCCAGATTCTCATTCTTGGAGAGTTTGAAATTAAGTTGTATAGGTTTGTTGATTTTGGTTGTTGTTTGTAATTGAGGTTTTGGTCAGGAAATTATGTGCATGTTGCTAAGAAAATCAAAGGAAGGCTGTGATTATAGGGTTTGGTTTATGCTATGTTTGGTTGTAATTGTCGAAAATGGTGCATAGGTGAAGGATAACTATTTGTTCCTAGAACAGTTTACTAACTTAGAATTTTGTCGGGTTTAGGATTCCAATGACTCAGGCTTAATCAATAACGGTTATAACTCGGAGATTCTCTAAGCATGGATTCCAGGTAGGGGGGACTCACCTACACCTCGCTAGAGTATTCTTTTTACTTTTATTTAAAGTATTGCATGACTTATGCACGGCTTCGGTTTATTTTATTATATTATATTGCTTTATTTATCGACACGGAAAATTACTAATAATGTGTCGAGGTCGTGTCATGTGGTTGAGTAAGTTAGATGACTTGAGAGCGAAGGGTGGCATTGTCTTCCTTGGGTTCGATCCCCTTAACCTCTGGAGGGCTAGTTACGCCGGTCGTTGGAGTATTCTGATCGTAATGCAGACTCGGTACGTGTGTGTAGTTAGGTTGTGGACACTCTCACTACACTTACCTGGTAATCACTCTAATTAAGGTAAGGCTGTGTAGTTGGTCAGTGGGACCGGTCATCTGGTTATAGAGATACTGGGATCTCGTCTATGAGTCGTATGCTTTACAATTTTACGTACCTTACTTATATGTTATACGGTATATGTATTTCTCATTTTATATCACGTTTTACTGCATGCTATTTATAAAACCTAGTGGGGTTGAGCTCCTCTACTGGGCGATGAACGTATGTGATGCTCACCCCTACTTTCCTTCCAGGAACTGAGCAAGAGCCAGCTAAGGATCAGGCTTAGACACTTGGGTGTGGCATCGTCGAGTTGTGATTAGCTTTTCTTTGGACTTAACTATCGGTTTGGCAAGTGTTAACCGATCTCCCATCTTTTGAAATTTTGTTTGTAATGTTGTCTGGCTTCGGGGAGCTTTGTAAGATTGTTATTTTCCGCCTGCCTATCTTTCGGTGTGTGTTTCTTTTGTGAACTTGAAACTTACACTCGTGACTTTTGTGGACTGTAAATAAAGTACTCTCTTGTTGTAAATTCTTTACGCTTCCAAATCGTACTCTCAAACTCAATTATAAACGTTCATCTCACCAAAATTTTAAAAGGCCTTGCAAGCTTTTGGGGCATGAGTTTGTATCATAAGCTGCAGACTTGTGTTCAGAGGTTTGCGGCGCTGTAACGTAATCATTCTAGGGAGTTACAGGAGCGTCCCCCAATGATGTCTCTTGGACATAACCATAATCCGGATATTCTCATAAGGTGGATATTAACATCGATGATTGATGGATTATTTTGTGCCAAACTCGCTTTCTTTCTTGGGCCAGAATCCATCGAACCTATGGGCCTCCTGTGCTTTCTAACAGGAGTTGTGGGCCTAGCCACTGCGTCACCTGTATAGGGGATGTTGGCGCCATACTCAGGTGCTCTTGAGATGGCGTCATGTCTTCTAGTTTTAGGGACATCAATCCTTGCAGGTATGTGTGATCTCGTCACTTTAGCGATATCTAAAAACGTATCAGGCATCGATTCTGCTACGTTCTGAAGATCGAGAATTCTCCGCACTTTAATTTCGGACTGTGCGGTTTGGGGATCAAGATGAGACAGAGTGGGAATAGACCACGACAATTCATGTCGTTCCTGTTGAACATTTATGTTCTTATCTCCCCCTAACAACGGGAAGACTATCTCATCAAAGTGACAATCCGCAAATCTAGCGGTAAAAGATCGCCTATCAAAGGTTCTAAGTAGCGAACAATAGTTGGAGAATCATATCCAATATAAATGCCTAATCTTCTTGAATGACTCATTTTGGTACGATGTAGCGGCGCTATTGGTACATAAACTGCACACCCAAATATGCGTAAATGTGAGACATCAGGCTCATATCCAGTCACCATCTAGGACGCAGAAAAGGGTTGAGTGGCAGTAGGCCTTAGACGAAAAAGCACAGCTGCATGCAATATTGCATAGCCCAAAGCAGAAATAGGGAGATTGGTGCGCACAACCAATGCTCTAGCAACCATTTGTAGTCGTTTAATGGCGGCTTCTGTGAGACCATTTTGGGTGTGAACATAAGGAACTAGATATTCAACTTCAATCCCAATGGGCATGCAATAATCATCAAAAATTTTTGATGCAAACTCCCCAGCATTTTCTAGTCTTATAGACTTAATAGGATGATTAGGGTGGTGAGCCATTAACATAATAATTTGGGCTAGGAGTTTAGCAAATGCAGCGTTCCTTGTGGACAAAAGCATGACATGTGACCAGCGTGTCGATGCATCAATCAACACCATAAAATATCTAAATAGTCCGCAAGGTGGTTGAATAGGTCTACAAATATCACCTTGGATTCGTTGTAAGAATAGTATATTATCTTTAGTGTCTTTTGTATAGGATAGTCTAGATCCTAATTTTGCTAAAAAGCAGGCGAATGATGGGCTTTAGAAACGACCCATAAGGATTTTGGTTGAGCCATGAAGTCACAATTTACTTTAGAAGAAGAAAGAGGAGTCAAATAGGAATCCATGGCGTCAAAGCCATGTGGGGGCCGTAAGGGGTCGACAGCGTCGGCCCTAAGTGGCCAGTCTTGCACAATGTTGACGCCATGAGGCGCATGTGCTTCTCCTCGAACCAATATTTGGTTCTTACTTCTCTTCATCTTGAAGAATGGATATCCGTGTGAAGCCTTTAATATACTGATCATCATGTCATGACCTGGGTGTCCCAAACGATCATGTCAAAGCCTATATGTGTTGGAAATCCTATAAATCATCTCTCATAACATGATTGGATTCAATGATAAAAATAGTGGTTGCATACAACCCACTAGATTGACACATAAGTTTCTCTAAGACTCTTATGTTCGTAGTCATTAGAGGTGATGCAAAGGAACTCTTGTCCATTCTCACAATGTGTTTCCACATGAAAAGCATTGGCTTTAATATCTTTGAAGCTCAAAAGGGTTCTTTCGGCCCTAGAAGCATAGAGAGCTTCAGTGACATCAATGATTGTGCCATATGGCAACAAAAATTGAGTTGGTCTTCGATCATGAATCAATTTAGATGACTCTGCCATCGTAGTCATTGAAGATCCAATAGGCGTCATCTCAAGAAATAACTGCCTATTTCGAAGTATAGTGTGCGTAGTAGCACTATCCACGAGGCATTCTAGCTCTCCGAGAAACATACTTGAATGAATAAAGTTCGAATCAAAATCAACACTCTATTTCAATGAAAGCCAATGATTATGTCAAAGTTTCTACATCAAAATTGTAATTCAAAACAAGCTTTAGACAAGTTAATAATTACTCAATCATTTCGGTAACTCCAATTAAGCATGACAAGAAAGTAAGAGGAGATGTCGGTGGAGTAAAGTTCGCTTAAGTACCACTTATCTCAACTATTTTCCTAGACATCATGCTTAATTTGGGTGACTCTTGTTGCGGAAGAGTTATGACCAATGTCTTTGTTGACAATAGTTTCCAAAGTTTGGATTTAGATTGAAACAATGACATTTAAATGGTCAAATTTCGATGCTCATGAAAGCTCTTAGTTCGTGTTTTACAAACACTCTTAGTTCGTCCCCATGGCTTCGCTTTGAGAATCGAACCCACGTTACAAGAAAGGTGGGATGTAGAAGAATGGAGGTTGCAAGTCCCCGAGAAAAAAAAGAAGAAATTTAAATTTCAGAAAGCAGGAACTTTAATCTTAAATACTTGTTAAAATTCAGAGCAGATTCGCTTCTGAATAGCTCCACTTCGATTGGTGTACAGGTCTCAAAACGACTCTAATAGGGCTAAAATTTGGAGGTGAGATAGAAGAGACAAAGGCGAACAACTTTGATGAAGAAAAAAAATTTTGATCAGAGGTCCCGAACAAGATGTTTCAGGGCTTGAAAACAGACTGATATACACAAGAACGGGAGGAAAGTTGAAAGGATAAGGATGCAACGGGCGTGCAGGCTGTAGGGCTAGTGCGAGCTAGGTGCAGCGGTAATGAAGCTAATGGTGAAAAAGATTTCGGTTTTGATTTTTGTGGTTAGGGCTCGTGCTGATAACGTGTTTGAGAATGAGAGATTTGAGAGAGATTGATGAGAGAATCGTATATCCAATATTGAGAATAGGAGCCCTATATATAGCGATTACAAAGTACATGTTCTAATATTATAAGGAAAACTATTCTGAATAGGACTAGGAATTCTGAAACATTCTCTCCTATTACAAACATGAAACTAATCCTAGTTTGATTAGGCACACATAAGTCGATTTCCTTCAACAGTTATTTGTTCTGTCAATTGTAAGTCTCAAGTTACATTTTAAGTGATCAATTTTGTATGTAGCCCCCTGCTATTTCCAGAAGAAGGCAACCCATCAAAAAAATAAAAAAAAAGGTATAAAGGATTATGGAAACAAATGTGTTGCAATGGTATGAACAAGTTCACTCATTAGGTCACTTGGTCAGAACACTGTTCACTGTTTTTTTATGTTTGTTTCCACCCGTTGGGTCTGGACCACTGGGGCAGGACAATGATAATTTAATATTCTATTAATTTATTTATTATAAATCAGAAATATATGATGTAAACAAATATTAACGATGAACATACATGAAAATAATATCTTCAATTTAAGAGTCCAATAAAAAAATACATGATGCGGTGAATCCTCTGAAGTTTTCAGACAAATTTTTGGACAGCCAAGCTATTTACTATGAATTTCTGAATTGATGGGTAGAAACTGGGTAAGAATTGATGAGTAGAAACTGGGTTTTGAGATTTTAACCTGGCACAATTTGTGGCGGTGGGCTTGCTCTAAGAGTAGAGGAAGAAGTGTAAAGGGTACATGGTGGCCAAAAGAATAGAGTAGAGAGGAGAATTTGCCACGTAAAGAAGTGTAAAGGACAAAGCTAGATAAATAAAGTAATAAACAGCCAAAGTAAAAGGGTAACTAAAGAGAAAATTTGTCATCCTTTGCTTTCTTCGCCGGCCACAGCCTGCAGCAGCAGGTCCCCTCATGGAGTCATGAATCACATGCAAGGGTAAAATATGCTCTTTGTAGTTCTTATAATGAAGATGAGATTAGGGATTTTAGAGTGATTACTGTTCTCTTGTTATATATCTGGCAATTGGTAATTAACCTAGCACGTACATAGCAATTGTCTTACAATAATTATTTGATACAATCCTTCAGCTGATAAAGAAAACACGTAATGATGCATTGGGACCGGAATGCAAAACTTACTTGGGATGCAAGTCTTATAGGCCGGCGCTTGAAGCCCCATTGAGAGGAGTGGCACCAATGTTGACAGCAATAGGTTTGGCTCGATCATTTCTGGCAACAGATTGAGTTCATATGTTTGTTTTAGTGAATAGATTGAAAGCTGGAATGCAATTTTCTGTAGACTAGGATCAATAGGTATTTTTATTATATATGTATTCTTACACTTACAAATGATTTTGTAATTGAAGTGGATTATTAACATTCAATGAACTGTTCCTTTCTTTGTTCTACTCTTAGTTTTGTTATACATGCATGTTTTCCTGGCCAGAAATTAATTGATATTTTTTATTTTAATATCTATTTTTTGTACATCAAGAGAAATTTACAGCATGCAAGGCAAGCCATAAAATTTATCATTTATGGCGTGCAATGCGTGTCGTAAATTTAGCTTATTTATGACGTGCCGAATGACCATAAATGATTCTTTTTCCTTTTGTGTAGGGAAGACGTAAATGGGCAGTATCTTCACTTAAGGTTTAAGCCTCTCAAGTTTTGAAGTGTTAAGATGTCAATATTTTACGCATTGCATTATTATATGAAAGCGCTAACAAATAATAATCCGCAAAAGAATGGAATAAAGAGGAGTTTGCCACGTGATGAAGTGTGAAGGATAGAGATAAGTAACCAGCCAAAGTAAAAGGGTACGTAACTAAAGAGAGAATTTGCCAACCTTTGCTTTCTTCTTCGATCCAAAAAAATAATAATCCTCTGCTTTCTTCGCCGGCTACAGCCTGCAGCAGCTGGTTCTCTCATCGAGTCATGAATCACGTGCAAGAGTGCAATATGCTCTTTGTTGTTCTTAATTATAATGAAGATGAGATTAGGGATTTTAGAGTGATCCATGTTACATTGTTATACATTTGACAATTGGTAATTAACCAAGCACATAGCAATTGTCTTACGATAAAAATGCCACTTGATCCTAGAGAAAAGGCCTAATGATGAGATTCTAGCATTCATGAAATGCCTTGGAACAGGAATACAAAACTTCCTTGGGATGCAAGTCTTATAGGCCGGCCCCTCAAGAGGCATACTGAAATACTATTCTTTCAGTCCTTTTTGTGTTTATAAATATATGCACAGACGACGTCAGTATTAGTTACCACTTCCGCTTATAGCTACCTCGTAGGGAAGAAATGTCTCCTGCCACAAATACCATGGCCGCCATGGACAGTGAGAGCATGGACAGTGTGAGCATGGACAATGGGAGCACTCCCAGTGTCATCATGGACAATGTGAGCATGGAAAATGTGAGCGTGGACAGTGAGAGCATGCACAGTGAGAGCATGGACAGTGTGATCATGAACGATGTGAGCATGGACAATGTGAGCATCGACAGTGACAACATGGACGGTGAGAGCATCAAGAAATACCTGTTCCAGACAGCCATGAAAAGCCAATGGGAAGAAATTGTCCGAGCATATAGGCAAAACAAGCAGGCTCGCAAGGCAAGGATCACCAAGTCAGCTGACACGGCGTTGCACATAGCAGTGTTAGATGGCCAAGAGGAACGTGTTGAAGAACTAGTAAACCTGGTTTCCATAGAGGAGCTGAAACTCCAAAACGATCGAGGGAATACCCCTCTCCATTTCGCTGCAGCACAGGGGGACGTGAGAATGTGCGAATGCATTGCCAAAGATCATCCTTCTTTGGTTGGTATTCTCAACAAAGATAAAGAGACGCCTCTCTTCTTGGCTGCTCTCCATGGTAAAAAAGATGCCTTCTTGTGTCTCCACTACATTTGTACTCCGGACGAGTCTCAGCCAAAGTACAGTTACTGTAGGAGGGATGATGGAGAGACTATCTTGCATTGTGCAATTGATGGGGACTACTTTGGTAATTATATGCACTTTATTTAATTTGATCCCTTCCATATATGAGCTATATGTAATTAGATGATAAGAATTAACAAACTGAATTGTGGTTCACAGATTTGGCATTTCAGATAATAGCCCGGTATAAAGATTTAGTTAATTATGTTAATGAAGTTGGGTTTTCCCCTCTCCATCTTCTGGCTAGTAAGCCTTCTGCCTTCAAAAGTGGTAGCCACCTTACACCTTGGAGAATGATCATTTACCACTGTAAGTACAAATTAGCTGTAGAGTGATCGATCAAACGATTCCAGATCTGGTGTATTAATGTTAACTGCTTATCATTCTTCTGTTCTGTTTGGTTATCTCAAAGGTATATTGGTCGATGAGCTGGAAGTGGAAGAAGAAGGTCACTTCAAAGAGCGGGTAATTAATACAATTAACTCTGAAAATGCTCCAAAATACCCAGCAAACTACAAAACCTGCATCAACTTCTTGCTAATGTTCTGGAAGATGGCTCAAGTGTTTGGTAATGGCATGTAAATTAATCAAGTCAATTTGAACATCAAGCACCTATGGTTCTATTTAAGCAGAGAATCAATATTCTGTATTAAAGTACTGTACTCTTTTGTAGATACTCATAAAGAAGTCGCCCCTGGAAGAGGCCGAAAAGAATCTACAGATCCAGAGAACCCTAAAGAACCTACTGGAGGAAATCCTTACAACACCTGCTTTGATTTTGTCAAGCTTTTATCAAAGGCAATGCTGATTGTTCTTGGATTAGGTATGGCAATATTCCCATCCTATGGTATCTTGGTGATGGGTCTACACCAATATTTCCTTACATTAACCATTAAATTGAGTATATATGTCTGTAAAAATCGATCATGTAATTGCTTACAAGATATATACTTTTTCCTTTATTATTTGAAGGAACTACGGAGATACAGAAGATAAGGAACAAGAAAGAAAAGCACAAATGGGCTGTTCAGATCATGGAAAAGCTACTAAAAAGTGCTTTGATGTATGAATATGATGACAGTGGTATGAACCCGCAGGCAGCAACAACTGATGAAACAAGTCCTTACCAAATTTCTGATGGTGGCAACCATATCACCCTTGGAAGCATTGAAGAACAAAAAGGAGTCATTAAAGAAGGTAATTACTTTGCTTTAGTCTCTGTTAATGATTAATCAATTCTTCATAAAAGGAACAAAAAGGAAAAACTTTTCTTATGACCAAACTCAGTTAGTCTATGTCAGATTGTCACTTGGTTAAATGGCTTTAGAGGCCGGTAATTAAATTATGTAACTATATAAGTACGTAGGGTCATTGCCGCCGGAAGTGACACGGAATAAAACTCCTGAGATGGAAAAGAAGGAAACACCGATATTGATTGCTGCGAAGAATGGCGTGACTGAAATGGTCGAGAAGATCCTAGACCTTTTTCCAGTGGCCATACATGACCTTAATGCACAGAAAAAGAATATAGTTTTGTTGGCTGTGTTGCCGCCAGAAGTGACACGGAATAAAACTCCTGAGATGGAAAAGAAGGAAACACCGATATTGATTGCTGCAAAGAATGGCGTCACTGAAATGATCGAGAAGATCCTAGAGCTTTTTCCAGTGGCCATATATGACCTTAATGCCCAGAAAAAGAATATAGTTCTGTTGGCTGTAGAACACAGGCAACCCCATGTGTACCAACTCTTGCTAAAGAGAAGGATCGTGAAAGAGAGCATTTTCTGCAAAGTGGATAAAGATGGCAATAGTGCATTACACCTTGCAGCAAAGTTGGGAGAATACAAGCCTTGGCTAATTCCCGGTGCTGCCTTACAAATGCAATGGGAAATCAAGTGGTATGAGGTAACAAGTATTCAAACCAATCTTTCGTACGGTCTTCATTATTCTGTTTTCATTATCTCACTTGTTCAAAATAATAAAATTCTTCTAAACTTGTTGAAGGAAAAATAATTTTGTGAACATTTGGTAAATTGGGATTACTACTCTTGTAATATTATTGATACAACAAGTAGACCAGTTCGATGAAGAGGTAATATGATTCTATGCATAAGTAGACTAATATAAGTAGACGAAGTGTTATTAGCTCAGTGGTTAGAGCGCCCACTACTTAGGATTCAGGTCCTGGGTTCGAGTCGCTGTGGAAATAGGAGTGAAATCATTTGATCATCTTTAAATAAAAATAAAATAAAATAAAAATTAATTTAAAAAAAAGACTAACATGATTTGATCTCAAACTAGCCTACTCATATATTAAACTAGTCCATTGATATATCAAAAATAAAAAATAATAATAAAAACACTAACATGATTTGTTCTAGTCTACTCATATATTAAATTAGTCTATTGATATATCGGTTCATTAAAGCGGGATAGCTGGACACTTCCATTACCAAAAAAAAAAAAACGTAATTAAAAACTCATTGAGTACTTACGTGGGACGCTTCCCTTCGTGTGCAGTTCGTCAAAACCTCAATGCCACCCCACTTCTTCAACCGCTACAACAAGAAAAGGCAAACGGCAAAGGAAATCTTCACCGAAACCCACACCGACATCGTTAAAGACGGCGGCACTTGGCTGGCCAACACCTCCCAATCGTGCTCCTTCGTCGCCGCCCTCATCGCCACCGTCGCCTTCGCCACCGCCTCCACCGTCCCAGGCGGCACAAAAGAGGAAAACGGCAAGCCCACCCTCGAAAACCAGCCGGCTTTCCACGTCTTCAGCATCTCCTCCCTCGTCGCCCTTTGCTTATCCGTCACGGCAATGGTGATGTTCCTGGCCATTCTGACGTCACGGTATCAGGAGTGGGACTTCGGGAAAGGGTTGCCGAGGAAGCTCCTGTTCGGCCTGACGTCGCTGTTTCTGTCCATCGCTTCGATGCTGATATCGTTTTGCGCTGGACACTTCTTCGTGCTGAAAGATGAGCTGAAATACGTGGCGTTTCCGGTTTATGCAATAACGTGTTTACCGGTGTCATTTTTTGCTATGGCACAATTTCCGTTGTACGTTGATCTGGTGCGGGCTACGTTTACGAAGGTGCCGCAGCGGAGTTGCAAGGTATGTAGCTCCTCTTTAACTCATCGATGCAGGCTTTATCTATATCTAGTAATTTTCGCATACATCTTTGGTGTTTGTTAGGATTCGTGTGCTAGGACATATTCATCATGACCAAACATCATAATCACTAGGTGAACAGAATATTGCTACTCTAATTAACATAATACTCCGCACTGTTTAGTTTCTGGGTTCAACACAAGAACATTTGTATCAAGTTGATTTGCAATATATTTTTGTTGTATGTTTGTTTCCTTAAGTCGATTTTAGAGTGGAAGTCCGTACTTTTTGCTGATGACTTCTATTCTCCATCATAAGGCCTAATTCTCATAAGAAATGATGAATTGCTTGTTGTACAACAATATATAATATCATGCATAGTAAACTGCCAGCGTAGGAATTACTATAATTTCTATTTTAATTTTATGTCATTTTCTGCATATTTTATGACTACCCGATTTTTGTTTTTAATGTTCTTTTGTAGGAATGATCGCGGATAATCATAGCAAACCAATTCTTCACTTCCCATCAAATCTTTTGGATTGCTTGGGTTATCAAATGGTTATCGCCCAGTTCTTGGATTGTATATTCCTCATCTGTCTTTGGCACCTCTTAATCTGCTGGTTCTTAGCTTGTCTTGGGTTTTCTAAGTGGTCTGTAAATACTTTGCTATGGAGTCTAGGTCCCTAATGTGGTTTTTTTTTTTTTTTTTTTTTATTATTATTACATCTTCCTAATAGTTCCCTGCTTTTACTCTGGGGTTGGCTTACGTGCCAATTTCCTATCGATCATTGTTCGTTTTGCCGTCGCTAGAGTTGATGCATTAAGAATGCCCAACTCCAAGTTGTTTCAAGAATAATGGCGTTGAGTTTTAACTGTTTTCGCCTAAGCTTTGAGCCTCTAAAGTTTTGAAGCGTTGAGGCATGAGTTTTTTGTGCATTTTGCATTATTATATGAACGAAGAAAAATTAGATAACAAATTAACTGTAGTTAACATGTGTCTTGCGCTAGCTAGTAAGAGTAAGGAAGTGTAAAGGGTGGCAAAAGAATGGAATAAAGAGGAGTTTGCCACGTGATGAAGTGTAAAGGATAGAGATAAATAACCAGCCAAAGTAAAAGGGTAACTAAAGAGAGAACTTGCCATCCTTTGCTTTCTTCGCCGGCCACAGCCTGCAGCAGCTGGTCCCCTCATGGACTCATGAATCACATGCAAGAGTGCAGTATGCTCTTTGTTGTTCTTAAAATGAACATGAGATTAGGGATTTTAGAGTGATCGATGTTCTGTTGTTATATATCTGGCAATTGGTAATTAACCAAGCACATAGCAATTATCTTCCGATAAATATTTCATACGATCCTTTAGCTGATAAAGAAAAGGCGTAATGATGAGATTCTAGCATAAAATGCATTGCAACAGGAATCCAAAATGGGATGCAAGTCTTATAGGCCGGCCCCTCAAGAGGCATACTGAAATACTATTCTTTCAGTCCTTGTTGTGCTGATAAATATATGTACAGACGACGTCAGTATTAGTTGCCACTTCCGCTTATAGCTACCTCGAAGGGAAGAAATGTCTCTTGCCACAAATACCATGACCGGCATGGACAGTGAGAGCATCAAGAAATACTAGTTCCATGGCAAACTCTAATCTGTTACCATATTAGCCATCCTTAAAAATAATAATAATAATAATAATAATAATAATAATAATAATAATAATAACATTAACTATTGTGGGATATATTTACGCTCATGCATTACATGAAAATCTCCATAGGAGCCGACTTCTTTTTCCGTTGCAATAAGTAGGCACGGACAGAGAGGGGGGCTGAGGTGTGCTGCAGCACACCTCAATATTTTGGAGAGAAAAAAATGATTATATATACACTAGGCTATAACACTTCAGCAAACTGCAACAAGTCTCTCTTTTTCTCCCCTTTTCTCATTTTTTCTGTCTTTTCTTCCTTCTTTTATGTCGTCCCCCTAATTACCCTCCTCACCTTCTTTCCTCTTTTCTGTCTTCTCTCTCCTTTTCTCCTCTCACCTCTCTTTGCACATCAGCGTCGGTCTCTCACCTCTCTCTATAAGTCACTCTCTCCTCTCCTCAGCACTCTATGTCTCTTCTTTCGTTCTCTTAACTTTATTAAGGTATGAATTTTTTTGATGAAATTAGAATGTAATTTAATTTAGAATTTGGGCATTTTTAGATTTCTTGATGTAAGTAATCAAATCTATTGATTTCTAAAACAGAGATTGAATTTGTATTATTAATTTTAGTTTGGTTAAGTTTGATTAAGTTTGACTCTTACATGGTACAAAGTGATTAATTTTGTCTAATGATGATTCTTCTTGTTCTCACCAGTTGAATTTATATGGACATTGAATATTTAACTTTGAATTGCTTTAATTTTCTATCATTAGATTTGGGTAACAAAATGCATTTTATGAATGATATTTTTACAAGTGTTATGCAATTAAAATATTCTATCAAAACAAAGTAGACTTTATCAAATTTTTAAGAATAATTTTTTCTCCCATCATAAGGTAAATATAGTTCACCTTAAATTTAATTCCTGGTTCCGTGCCTGGCAATAAGGATAACAAGACTGCAGAGGACATCTTCACTGATTCTCATAGTAAACTCGTCCAAGAAGGGGTCAAGTGGCTCTCCAAGACCTCCGAGTTCTGCTCCCTTTCGCCACCGTGTCCTTTGCTACAGCAACCACCATTCCCGACGCCATCAAAGAGGAATCTGGAAGACCAATCCTGGCAAACCAGCCAGCCTTTGAAGTGTTTGCTGTATCATCACTTGTTGGCCTCTGCTTATCAGCGACGTCGATACCAACAGAAGGAATTTGCATTGGAAGTGCCGTGGAAGCTTTTACTGGGTCTGACTTCGCTCTTCGTGTCCATGGTTTCCATGATGGTTTCTTTTTGCGCCGGGCATTTCTTTATGCTTAAAGATAAGCTCGGACACGCTGCGCTGCCAGTTTATGTAATGATGTGCTTCCCTGTAGCCTATTTTGTTGTAACGCAGTTTCCACTGTATATACATCTCATTAGGGCTAACTTTGGCAAGGTTCCTTTATCAAGCACTGCTACGGATCCACTTTGAGGCCGGTGTTTTTAACTATTTATTATTTCCGTCACATATTGCAATGGATATGTATTCCCTTAAATTAATAAATTTACTGCTAGCAACTTTTGTGCTATGTTTATCTCAAGCTTACCATTTAATGCTAGATGGAGTATGTTTAGATCGAGTTTGCTGTTTTTTTTTTTTCCTTGTTTTTTGGGTAAAGAGTTTCGAGTTTGCTACCGTTCTGACTTCTGCCCAACACCAAATGTGTTGTGTGTGTATAGATCAGTATGCACCCTAGTTTGACACCATATATATATTTAAAATAGCTCACTACAGGAAAAGTGATAATTTACGATGTGAATACACGCGTGGATTATTGTGAGTAATACATTTCAAATGCAGTTTACGCACGCCATTAAACTTGCAATAATGTGGCCGAATATCGAATGACAAAAGGGTCAAAAATGGATATCGGGACTCCGATGCCGGCGGTGCAGGAAGATTCGGCAACGGTTCAGGCGATATCGATTAGAAAATAGAAACTGCAGAAAACTGGAGAAAGAAGAAGGAAACGAAGAGGGTAAATTCTCATTGATAATTAACAGTAGGGAATACAAGACTTTATAGTCCAAGAAATCACGAGCCAGTCATGCTCAAAAAGGACAGTTGTTACTCATCTACATCATACATCAGTAACTAATTAAACGCAAAGCAATATGAATGAAACGGTACACCGACTTGAATGGCTTCACTGGACCAAGTAATATTCAAGATATCACTTTAATTGATGGGAGGCCCATCAACTCCACCCTCCTTGTCAACACGATCCTCTGCAACATCATCATTGAAGTCTGGGTACCTGAGAATGATATCAGTAGCAATCTCCCAAGTTGCATCTTCAGTTGTAGCTCCTCCCCATTGGATCAACCATTTAGTCACCGGGGCATTACCCCTTTTGAACAACCCTCTAGCTAGGACCTTTGCTGGAAACCACCTCGGATTTGAAGGATCAATGGAAGGAGGTAAATAAGGATTGCAAGAAACATTCAATCCCAATTTCTTCTCGAGCAACGAAACATGAAAGACTGAGTGAATCTTAGCTCCTGCAGGCAACTTGAGTTTATAAGCAACTTGGCCAATCCTTTCAATCACCGCATAAGGTCCATAAAATCAGGGTGCCAGTTTGTTTGAAGTCCTTCTTTCCACACTCTGCTGTTTATAAGATTGCAGTTTCAAATACACTAAGTCACCTATCTGAAATTCCCTCTCTGTTCTATGCTTGTCTGCATATCCCTTCATTCTGTTTTGAGCTTGGTGTAGATTATTCTTCAGGGTAGTCAATAACCCATCTGTACTTCTCAATGCCAAATCCACTTGATTCACGGCTGTCGAATTAGGCAAGTAAGCTTGAACCTTCGGTGGCGAATATCCATACAAAGCTTCAAAAGGTGTCATTCTAATTGCAGAATGAAAGGTGGTATTGTACCACCATTCAGCCCATGCCAGCAATTTTACCCAATCCCCAGGTTTCTCACACAAAACACACCTTAAATATTGCTCAATAGTCCTATTAAGATTCTCTGTCTGACCATCGGTCTGTGGATGGTAGGTAGGCAGTACTTTTATGCAATTTAGTGCCCTACAAAGTAAAGAATGACTCCCAGAATAAACTCAAAAACACAAGGTCTCTGTCAGATACAATGGTTCTAGGCATACCATGAAGTCGAAATATCTCTTTTATGAAAGATTCAGCCACTATTTGTGCAGAGTAAGGGTGAGGTAGAGGAATAAAATGAGCATATTTTGTTAATCGATCAATAACTACCCATAAAACTGACTTACCCCTAGAGTTGGGCAATCCCTCGATGAAGTCCATGGAAATATCAGACCAAGCACCATCTGGTATCAGCAAGGGCTGCAGCAACCCGGGTGGTGGAATGGACTCATAATGAGTTCTTTGGCACACATCACATTCCGCCAAAAACTTCTTCACAAATTTTTTAATACCTGGCCACATGAAACTTCTTGAGACACGTTTGTAGGTCCGTAGATATCCAGAATGTCCCCCACAAACTCCAGCGTGAAACTCAATTAATACTTTCTGTCTCCAATTACTCAATTCAGGAACAAATGTTCTACCCTTATAGTACAAGACATCTCCTACCACTGAATATTGTTTCTTTGTCGAAGATCCCTATTTAACTTCCAGCAACAGCTCTCTTGTATGCTGATCTTGCAAACAATCTTGTTGGAGTTCTAATAGAAAGTCATGGACAGGAGAAGATATAGCAGCTATTGTCTTCAACTCAGCCTTTCTGGATAGTGCATCTGATACCACATTATTCATTCCAGCCTTGTAATGCACAGAATAATCATACCCAATTAATTTCACCAACCATTTCTGTTGCATTGGCGTAGTGATCCTTTGATTCAAGAAGTGTTCAATAGTACGATGATCCGTCACTATCCGAAAGTGATGACCTAACAAGTAGGGTCTCCATAATTGCATTGCATATACAGCCGCTAACATTTCTTTGTCATAGACCGATAAGCCCATGTGCCTCTGAGATAATGTCTTGCTCGTGAAAGCAATTGGATGACCCTCCTGAGATAAGACTCCGCCAATTCCAACACCAGAAGCATCACATTCGACGGTAAATTCCTTGGAAAAATCTGGTAATGCTAGCACAGGGGTGCTAATCAATGCTCTTTTGAGTTCTTCAAATGCCTTGTCAGCTTCCTCACTCCACATAAAGTTGTCCTTTTTGAGCATATTGGTGAGGGGTTTGGCAATTATCCCAAAGTTTCGAACAAACTTTCTATAGTATCCAGCAAGCCCCAAGAAACCTCATAGACCTTTCAAAGTAGTTGGTTTCTGCCACTGTGAAATGCTTTCAATTTTACTAGGATCCACTGCCACTCCTTTGCTTGACACCACATGACCCAAATATTCAACATGAGCAGCTCCAAAAATACATTTGCTAAGCTTAACCCTTAACTGATGCAACTGCAGCTTTTGAAGCACCAAAGTAAGATGATGAACATGCTCCTCCAGAGATGAACTGTAAATCAAAATATCGTCAAAAAACAAAAGAACAAATTTTCTCAAATATTCTTTGAAAACATCATTCATTAAAGCTTGAAAGGTCGAAGGTGCATTTGTAAGGCCAAACGGCATGACAAGGAATTTGTAATGGCCTTCATACGTCCGAAAAGCAGTTTTCTCAAAGTCCTCTGGGCTCATCCTAATTTGATGATATCCAGATCTAAGATCCAATTTGAAAAACACTGCTGCACCATGCACTTCATCGAGTAATTCGTCAACCACAGGTATGGGAAACTTGTCCTTTATAGTAGCTGCGTTCAAGGAGCGATAATCAACACACAGACGCCATGTTCCATCTTTCTTCTTTACTAGTAGCACTGGTGAAGAGAAAGGGCTGGTACTAGGCCGCACTACCCCAGACTCAAGCAAATCCTTGACAATCTTCTCAATTTCATTCTTCTGATAATGTGCATACCTATATGGGCGAACATTTATAGGAGCCGTGCCGGGTGCCAACACAATGCGGTGATCATGAGACCGACAAGGAGGTAAGGAAGTAGGGATTGAAAAAACCTGCTCAAACTGCTTGAGAATTGGTGTCAATTCTGCAGGGATATTCTGAGGTGTATCATTTGGTGCCAAGAACTCAACCTGCAATATCATAGCCTCAGTCTCCTTTCCCAAGATTCTCCTCATGGTCTTACACGAGACAACATCAGATTCCTCTTGAAGTAACCCTTGTAGCGTAAAACGAGTGCTCCCTTTGTCGAAGTTCATAGTAAGATCTTCAAAATTCCAAAGAATATCACCTAAACTTCGCAGCCAAGAAGCTTCCAAAATAACTTCACAACCCGAAACTGGCAGGACATAAAACTTGGCTTGAAAAGTGTAACCCTGCAACGACATTTGGAAGCTAGGGAGATGTCCCGTAGTTTTCATGATAGCCCCACTAGCCACTTTCACATTCAACGGGGATTTTGAACCATAAAGCAACTTACATTTTTTTTAAACTGAAGGGTGAATGAAGTTATGACTTGCCCCTGAATCTATCAGAACATGTACTTGCCTCTTGTGACCTACCTCTCCCTTTAGCTGCATTGTTTTAGAATGCTCCCCTAACACAGCGTGTAATTGAATCAAGGGCTCCTCCATTTTGGTGAATTCAGAGGTTAACTCTTCCGTAACATCAACGGTATTGTTATCAAAATTAGACTCATCGCCTGAACATACTTCAATGAGGAAAGCCCTTCCCTTCCTGCAATTATGACCAGGCTTAAAAGGTTCTTCACAAAAGAAACATAAGTTCTTAGCTCTTCTCTCTTGATACTCAGCTTGAGTCAGCTTCTTATGTCCCAACTCATTGTTGTTGACCACCAAGGGGGTTCTTGTATTCGACCTGGGAGTAAAGGAAGAGTTACTTGTAGGTCTGCTGATAGTTGGAGTTGATTTTGCAGCAACTGACCTGAACTGAGGCTTGTGACCAATATACTTTTCTTTATAGATAGATTTTTGCCAATTCATATGCTTCTAACAATGTCTTGGGATTCAAACCTCGCACATTCACCCTGATATCCTCCTTGAGACCACCAATGAAGCAAGCTACTAAAGCCCCTGGAGAAAATCCGGGAGTCCTGCAAGAGAGCTTAGTGAATTGTGCCTTATAATCAGCTACATTACCCACTTGCTGGAGCTTAGCTAGTGTCGCTTGATAATCCACACTGTTGTAAGAACCAAAATGTCTCATCATCAAGTCAGCAAACCCCGCCCAATTCTTAGGATAATCATCCCTAAATAGATGCCACATATCCGCCGCTTCTCCAATAAGATGCATTGCCTCCCTATCATCTGGGATCTGATAAAGAGAAAAATATCGTTCTGCCTTATTCAACCACTCCACAGGATCACCCCCTTCAAATGTTGCAAAATCAAGTCGCATCTGCCTCATAGTAGGGAGCTGAGGATCCTGGAAAGTATGGGTATCCGGTGAAGTGAGAGCCATTTGGGCATAATGGGGACTTTGAAACGTGTTAGGTGAGGGTATGGGGTTGGAGTAACAGCATATGTTGGGTGAGACGACAATGAATTGTTAGGCGGTTTGGATCGAAAGAGGCTCACATTAGGGAAGTGTAGTGGAGCTTGTGAGCACAGTTGTGATGACTTAGGTGGAAAATCAATATAAGACACATGGTAAGGTCCAGAATATGTCATATTGAATGAGCTCTGATGACTATGTGGTTGTGATATATTGTGAGAAACATACTGTGGTTGTAAACTTATACTAGGCATTTGAAAGTATTGTGGTGCTGAATAATATTGATATTGGGAAACAGGTTCCATCATCGTAGCTCCACTACTTAAAGCCAAGCTAGTCGAATGTCCCATCGGCAAGGAGACCACTGAGCCCAGAGGATTAGGCAATTTCATACTCATCATATATGTATTTGGGACTCTATGCACAGCACCAGTCATAAACGAACTATATAAAGGTAGTACTGATAGATCTGGTACCCAAAGCCGAGCTCACGAGGGAAACCGGGGGGGTGTATCGAGGCTGGTGGTGACGACGACGACGATCTCGGTGGCGGCGAACCCCTTGCCGGTGAAGGACCAGCACCCTCTAGTGGGTTCTTAGGACCCACCCGTAGCTGACGAATTTCATCGAGCAATTCTGAGCGGAAAGCAGAATTCTAAGAGCGCATATACTCCAAGGACTCCCTGATGTCTTGAAAGTTTGCCAGACGTTTGATCGCGATGTAGCTGAAGATCCAACTCCAGTGGGGTAGGGTCCTGATGGCGCAACGAGGAATAGAAACTGCAGAAGAAAACTGGAGAAAGAAGAAGGAAACGAAGAAGGCACATTCTCATTGATAATTAACAGTAGGGGAATACAAGACTTTTGTAGTCCAAGAAGTCACGAGCAAGTCATGCTCAAAAGGGACAGTTGTCACTCATCTACATCATACATCAGTAACTGATTAAACGCAAAGCAATATGAATGAAACGGTACACCGACTTGAATGGCTTCACTGGACCGAGTAATATTCAAGATATCACTTTAATTGATGGGAGGCCCATCACGGAAGCCGATGACGGTGCTTCTAATCGGCGGACCCGATCTGGTGGTTCTAGTCGTGACGGCGGCGGCGGCGGCGGCGACATTGAGTATAAGAAGAGGAACTCGGCGACAGTCTGAAGCCTCCTCTCCCTCCCTCTCTTCCTCAATTTTCCTGCACGAGATCCCATTCCATGTCGACCCTCCGCTCCCATTGCCGCTCCTCCTCCACTCCCAGCCCTTCCTCTCCTCGGAGGAAGCAGCGCCGAGATTATCCGCGTCCTCGGTAATGTCTAGTGCTTCTTTTCAAAATTGAATGCGTTTCTTTTTTGGGATTATTGATTTAGAGGTGTTTAATTGTGGATTAGGTGGTCCGGCCGTTGGAGATACACAGTCCAGATGCTTGAGATTGACCGGTAAAACCCCCCTCCGAGGCGGTCGCCGTCCGGCAATTGCTTGGTCATCGCTTACCACTCGATGCACGGCAAGCCAAATCTGAATGGTGAGACTTTGTTATTGTATTAGGAATCATGTTATTTCGGAATTGCATTTGAAATTATGAGCATATTGTGAAGTGTGATGGAATGTATGGATGGTTTCTTGTCTGCTTTGTTTTACTGTTTATCATTTCTGGGTGAATGTAATTATATTTCCTAAGTTACTCTCCTTTACTTGCCAGGTGTTACTGTGGTGGGGTATTGAGTAAAAGTATGACATTGTGGAAGGAGAGCACTCCTTCTGGACCGGAGTGACAAAGCCCTATAGGGAAACCATTCGAGCTTTTCTGGTTTATTTTCAGAATCAGGTGAGTATCCAATGGCATCGCTGTAATGTTTTGTCTAAAGTGGCCGGAGAACACTCTTTAAAGTGCTGCTAAACCATTTAAAAATGCTTTAAATGTTGCAGAACCAGGAAGAAAAGGGCTGTGTATGTGAATTGCATTGTTATTGAGTTTTCTAGTCAAGTGGATTTGTTATCAGTCTTCTAGTCGGATCTAAGAGTTTGTGTTGACTGTTTACAGATCTTAGCAATGTTTATTTTTGTTATCAGAGTTAGATCCAGATTTCTGAATCGTTGGTAATTAGTGCGATTACTCGTATATGTGAAGTGTTGTAAATTTGGAATTAATTACATGTATATGTGCTTATCTCGTCTTGCAAATTATTGTTTTCTATTACTTGTCAACCAAATTAAGATGAGCTAGTTGTATTCTCTCTAGATGGTCTTTTCTAAATAATTTTCTTACATATAAGTTGTATGAGCTTGCAACTATTTGTGTAAACATGAAATGAAAACAGATGCAAAGAATTTTTCAAATAACAGAAAATTAAAATATATAATCTAATTATATGTCTTCCTCAGTAGTCAAATGAAACTGTTCTGTATTAGATTGAAGTAGTCTTGATGTTAATTAATTGGTACATGCAATATAAAGATATGGAAGTCTTTCTCTTTTCTTTTTTTTTTGACCAAAAGAACAAAATAGAAGTCTCTTTTTGATTAGAAAAGTTGCACGCATGCAGCTATAAAATGTTCATACATAAAAGACAACACAAGAGCTACCTAGAAAAATCTCATTTGGATTACATTTTACACGTACAGGCCCTTTCATTTTCAAGCTAACCAGAACCTAAACCACATATATAGCTAGATATAGGAACTGCAGGTACTTATACGTATCCTAATCCCTAATGATCTACTTGCTTATAATAGTGATATATAAGATTTCAGATCAATTATTTATAATAGTAAATACTAAATACTGAATAGATCGTATTGATCTATACCATCTCCAGAAATGTACACAAGAGTCCAGCCAAATTAATTTTAAGAAATAGAACAAGATGCATGCGACTGGACAGCAATGCTCTCTATATCTGTAAATATCAAATCAATAAACTATAATGAGCACAAAAACATGGATTCACAATTGAATCAACAAGTAGAAACCCTAGAATTGAATCAACATATATGCATATGCATTAACCTTGAGACCAGGCCGGCTACACTGTCCAACTGCCACTACCGCTAGGGCTAGTTCTACGGTTAATTTTCTAGTAGTTTGCAATTTTAAGATTTTGTCCATCTTTTAAAATCACATCTATCTTTACGCTAATTAAATCAATGAAAATATTTTTGAGGAATCGAAATAACATCATATGCATGCATTTATAAAAATAATTAAGTAATGTATTAAGAAACCCTAATTAGGAAACAGATCTGTCTTTGTAAAGTAAATGGATCATGGATGGCATTTGAAATGAGTTTGTAGCTCATGTTATATAAAAAAGTTTCTTTAACCAAGCATTATAGAAATTTGTAATTTCTACACTGGCAGCGGTTTATAAGTCCTATGCTTTACTGCGAGCTTCTACTTTTTCATGTGTTTCAATAGTGTCATTGTATGTCCATGGATTAATTGTTTTCCAGTCTTCACCGGCTTTTAAAAGTTGTTTCTGACCGTTGACCCTTCACTATGTAGAATGGTAGGCTTTGTACACCACACAGCTAACTCAGAAGTCGAAGAAGTATCATGATGGTTTCTTGCAACTAGCAATTTCTGGGTCTCGTGGAAAGCAGGTTGACTTATCTTGCTATCCTTATATCATTCTCCATAAGTCCCATCTTTTATTTTGTAAATCTCAGTAAGTGACCACCAATCTTATGTCTTCCATTTACCAACCTTATCTATGATCAAATTGATCTAGAATGGGTAAAAAAAAAATTGTGTAATGTAACTAAAATGGGTATCAATAGTTTGTGTGCAGTGATTTCCTTCTTTGTCGTCGCCAAGTGAATCTTTGTCTTGCTCTATACTTTTTTTCTTTCTCTTTTAAGTGATATTTATTTGTGGGAACCTGATGCATGTAACTAAAATGTAAATGGGGAAATTTTACTTTGTCTAAGCTTAGTTTGCTTAATAATGGTTCGGGGTTTTTTGTGCAGGACAATAAGCGTAGATGAGTAGTCTAGTTTTGCTTGGAAGAGAATGAGAGCTTGCATTTTGAATTTATGAGGTATTTGTTGTTTTGGCATCTTCATCACATTGGTTCCCAGATGTATGTAGTTTCATTAATGCAGGGGTTACTTTACCTTTCAAATTGGTTTTGCGGTCAAACTATTGATTGTCAATACTGTTTATAGTGTCTGGTTCATTGTTTTAAGATTTAACCTAGTTGCTGGTTTTGGAAAATCGGTTGAAGTTGACTATTTACAATGGGTGTGTATGTACATGTTGACAGGGAAGCATGCACTTCTGCTGCATTTTCAAAGAAGCAAGCTAGTGCGCTGGTGTTGCCCACTGCCAGATTTTTCAATTCTTGTGATTAGGTGCAAATCAATTGGCACCTGAGAAATGTTTTAGTTTTTCCTCTTTCTTAGTTGACTTGTTTAAAGGTTGCTAAATTGTCTGACTAAAAGAACATTGCTGAATGGAGTTTTCTCATTCCTTCTATTGTTGATTTGGTCGATATGCAGTGGCAAGTGTTTGCAGGAGGTTTAAAGATCATGTTATGCAGCTTGAAGCCCCATTGAGAGGAGTGGCACCAATGTTGACAGCAATAGGTTTGGCTCGATCATTTCTGGCAACAGATTCAGTTCATATGTTTGTTTTAGTGAATAGATTGAAAGCTGGAATGCAGTTTTCTGTAGACTAGGTTCAATAGGTATATTTATTATATATGTATTCTTACACTTACAAATGATTTTGTAATTGAAGTGGATTATTAACATTCAATGAAGTGTTCCTTTCTTTGTTCTACTGTTAGTTTTGTTATACATGATTTCCTGGCCAGAAATAATTGATATTTTTTATTTTAATATCTATTTTTTGTAAATCAGGAGAAAGTTCCAGCATGCAAGGCATAATTTACGGCTTGCAACGCGTGTCGTAAATTCAGCTTATTTATGACGTGTTGAATGGCCATAAATGACTCTTTTTCCTTTTGTGTAGGGAAGACGTAAAGGTGCAGTATCTTCACTTAACGTTTAAGCCTCTCAAGTTTTGAAGTATTAAGAAGTCAGTTTTTGCGCATTGCATTATTATATGAAAGCGCTAGCAAATAATAATCCCAATAGATATGTATTCCGTTAAATTAATAAATTTACTGCTAGCAACTTTTGAGCTATCTTTACCTCTACCATTTGTAATGCTAGCTAGAGTTTGGAGTTTGCTTGCATTGTATCATTCTGCGCAACACCAAATGTATTATGTGTGTATAGATCGATATATAGATCAGTATGCAGTTATGCACTCTATTTTAACACCATCTTTGAAATAGAGAAGACGTAAGGAGCAAACGTGCAGTACTGTTTTCAAGCTTTGAGCCTGTTGAGGCATGAGTTTTTTGTGCATTTTGCATTATTATGTGTATGAAGAAAAATTGTAATTAACATGTGTGTTGCGCTAGTAAGAGTAAGGAAGTGTAAAGGGTGGCAAAAGAATGGAATAAAGAGGAGTTTGCCGCGTGATGAAGTGTTAACCTTTGCTTTCTTCTTCGATCCAAAAAAAAAAAGTTCCTTTGCTTTCTTCGCCGGCTACAGCCTGCAGCAGCTGGTCCCCTCATCGAGTCATGAATCACATGCAAGAGTGCAATATGCTCTTTGTTGTTCTTAATTATAATGAAGATGAGATTAGGGATTTTAGAGTGATCCATGTTACATTGTTATACATTTGACAATTGGTAATTAACCAAGCACAAATCCTAAAGAAAAGGCGTAATGATGAGATTCTAGCATTCATGAAATGCCTTGGAACAGGAATACAAAACTTACTTCGGATGCAAGTCTTATAGGCCGGCCCCTCACGAGGCATACTGAAATACTATTCTTTCAGTCCTTTTTGTGTTTATAAATATATGCACAAACGACGTCAGTATTAGTTACCACTTCCGCTTATAGCTACCTCGAAGGGAAGAAATGTCTCCTGCCACAAATACCATGGCCGCCATGGACAGTGAGAGCATGGACAGTGTGAGCATGGACAATGGGAGCACTCCCAGTGTGATCATGGACAATGTGAGCATGGAAATGTGAGCGTGGACAGTGAGAGCATGCACAGTGACAGTGTGATCATGGACGATGTGAGCATGGACAATGTGAGCATCGACAGTGACAACATGGACGGTGAGAGCATCAAGAAATACCTGTTCCAGACAGCCATGAAAAGCCAATGGGAAGAAATTGTCCGAGCATATAGGCAAAACAAGCAGGCTCGCAAGGCAAGGATCACCAAGTCAGCTGACACGGCGTTGCACATAGCAGTGTTAGATGGCCAAGAGGATCGTGTTGAAGAACTAGTAAACCTGGTTTCCATAGAGGAGCTGAAACTCCAAAACGATCGAGGGAATACCCCTCTCCATTTCGCTGCAGCACAGGGGAACGTGAGAATGTGCGAATGCATTGCCAAAGATCATCCTTCTTTGGTTGGTATTCTCAACAAAGATAAAGAGACGCCTCTCTTCTTGGCTGCTCTCCATGGTGAAAAGGATGCCTTCTTGTGTCTCCACTACATTTGTACTCCTGACAAGTACTCTCCAAACTACAATTACTGTCGGAGGGAAGATGGAGAGACTATCTTGCATTGTGCAATTGCTGGGGATTACTTTGGTAATTATAAGCACTTAATTTGATCCCTTTAATTTATGACTATATGAGCTCTAAGTACTCTGATGATATGAAATAACAAACTGAATTGTGGTTCACAGATTTGGCATTTCAGATCATAGCCCTGTATAAAGATCTAGTTAATTCTGTTAATGAAGTGGGGTTTTCCCCTCTCCATCTTCTGGCGGGTAAGCCTTCCGCCTTCAGAAGTGGTAGCTACCTTAGACCTTGGAGCACAGTCATTTACCACTGTAAGTACAAATTAATTGTAGAGTGATCAATCAAACGATTCCAGATCTGGTGTATTAACTGCTTACCACTCTTCTTTATGGTTATCTCAAAGGTATATTGGTCGATAAGCTGAAGGTGGAAGGAGCAGATCACTTCCGTGAGCGGGTAATTGATACAATTAACTTTGAAAAGGCTCCAAAATACCCAGAAAACTACAACACCTGCATCAACTTCTTGCTAGTGTTCTGGAAGATGGCTCAAGTATTTGGTATGTGAATTAATTAAATCAATTTCAACATCAAGCACCTATGGATTCTATATAATGCAGAGAACGAATATTTTTGTAGGAAAAGGATCTACAGATCCAGAGAATCCTGAACCTAAAGGAGGAAATCCAGGTCATTACAATGCCTGCTTTGATTATGTCAAGCTTTTATCAAAGGCAATGCTGATTGTTCTTGGACTAGGTATGCATGGCAACATTCCCATCTTACGGTATCTTGGTGATGAGTCTACACCAATATTTCCTTACATTAAGTTGAGTATATATATGTCTGTAAAAGTCGATCATGTAATTGCTTACAAGATATATACTTTTTCCTTTAATGTTTGAAGGGTCTACGGAGATACGGAAGATAAGGAACAAGAAAGAAAAGCACAAATGGGCTGTTCAGATCATGGACAAGCTACTAGAAAGTGCTTCGACGTATGAATATGAAGACAGTGGTATGAACCCGCAGGCAGCAACAGTATCGCCCCACAAGGACGATGAAACAAGGCCTTACAAAATTTCCGATGGTGGCGACCATATCACCCTTGGAAGCATTGAAGAACAACCTGCAATCACTTTCCAGTACTACTGATCAACGAAACGAAAACAAAGGAAACAACTGAACCAACGGTCAAGAACAAAAAGAAGTCATTGGACAAGGTAACTACTTGCTCTAGCCTCTGTCAATGATTAATCAATTGTTCATAAAAGAAACAAAAATGAAAAACTTTTCTTATGACCAAAGTTAGTGTCAGATTTTCACTTGGTTAAATGGCTATAGAGGCCGGTAATAAAATTATGTAACTATGTACGTACATAGGGTCACTGCCGCCAGAAGTGAAGGAGAATAAAACCCCTGAGATGGAAAAGAAGGAGACACCTATATTGATTGCTGCGAAGAATGGCGTCACTGAAATGGTCGAGAAGATCCTAGAGCTTTTCCCAGTGGCTATCCATGACCTTAATGCACAGAAAAAGAATATAGTTATGTTGGCTGTGGAGAACAGGCAACCCCATGTGTACCAACCACTACTAGAGAAAATTCATTTGGAGACAAATTTTTCAGGGACGGACCAATTTTTCGTCCCCCAAACTCATGATTAGAGATAAAAAAAATTATTTTGTCCCTAAAAGTTTTGTTGTTCAAAACTCTCAATTCGACGCTATTTAGAGACAAATAACCTTCAATCAAAGACAAAAAAATATTTGTTCCAAAATTTAATTGGGGATGAAATTTAATTTTGTCTCCTATGCGTTTTAGCTTTTGCAAATAATTGGTAAAATTTAAGCAGTTAGTTACACCGAATTTCAAATTTTGGACAAAAAGAATTAGGAACGAAAAATTCCTTACCTAATTTTGTTAAAGGATTTTTTTTTTTTTTTAACTTTTCATCTGAACGGGGTTTGGCAAAAGTAAATAGTGTGTAGCAACTTATTGGAATTGAAATTATGTTGTTTTGATCTCACATATATTTAGCCACTCCATTTATCTTAGTTCTTTGAACTCTTTGATTTCCCTATGCGAACCTCCAAACACCAATACCTACCAGTAGTAGTGTCTTTATCATGCAACGCTTCTCATCTATGTTGCCTCTCTTAGTTTTTCTTCTCCTCATTTAGTACCCTAAATCTAAAATTAGGGTTTTCAATCTTGCAGAATTTTAATCTTTTTTGAGTTTTGTAATGCTAATTTTTGTTTGTTGATGTCATAGTAAGGTTAGAGGCTCAGCTAGAAGACAATTGCATTGCTGACTATTACTAAGAATTTAAAAGAACTTTTTTGAAAATCAGAATTCTAGAACATCTTTTATATGAAAAGAGTTTAGTGTATTTAGGGTATTATGATTCTTTTATTTTAATTATTTTATCTATTAAAAATTAATGTGCTTGTTAGCCAAAACATAAATTTTTACATAAATACCCCTTATACATGTACTTTGAAAACCACGTTAATGACAAAGGATAAACACGTAAAATTACAAGTAATAAAAAATATAAAAATAAAGATATATTTTGATCTTTTTATTAAAGGTAATTTCTTTTTTGATAAATTTTATTAAAGATAGCAATCTCATCAGGCAAAACAAAAGACTCGATGTTCTAGAAAAGGGTCTGTGAGGCAGCTAGACGACGCCTAAGCGCTAGTACCTCCCTAATTTTGCGCTAGGCGATGGAGGAAATCGTTCTGGGTTTCAGCGGTCTGGGCGTCGATCGATAATATTTTCAACCTAGACATATCTCTTCTCTCTTGCCATCTGTCTCTCCTTGACGACACGACGATGACAATTCTACTCTCTCTCTCTCTCCCATCCTCCAATCTGTCCCGCTCTCTCCCCCCTTCGATCGGTGAAAATTCGGAAGTAAGTCTCTCTTTCTTTCTCTCAAACCTCTGGTGTCTACCAGAGTTTCTATTCATTTAATCATTTATAACTATAGGTTGATTATCTTGAATATTTTGGCCATTATATTCTGGGTCTTTTCAAATTGAATGAATATATGTTGAATTGTTTTCCAGGAGGAAGCAAGATTGGGGAACAAAGAAAAATTAAACTCTGTAATTAGGGTTTTAGAGAGACACAGTAATATGGACTATGGCCTTCATTCCAGACAGAGGGAGTTCTTCATTGTCTTCACAAAGGGCCAGGTTTGTATAAAGTTCTCTTTTTTTTTTCTTGTATTGCGTTAAATTTGATTCCTTTATCTTTATAGCTATCTGGGTTTTATTAGGATTATTTGATATTTGCATTCATTGAAAATTTGGGCATTGTTGGCTATCTGGGTGTGGTTCTTTGTATGGTGTATGATCATTCAATTGAAATTTCTATATGACTATATCAATAGTCTTTTAGACAATGACAAACCTGCATGCCATAATGGAATTCAATTTCTGATATTGAGATTGTATATTGGGAGTTCTTTTTATTTGTCTTCACCATAATGAACAGATGGAGAGAATGGACAAATTGGTGAGGGAGTCCGGAGAAGCAGTGTCAAAATTTGGCAAAACGTTTTAAGTGAGTTTTCATTTTATGGTCTGAAGTCACTATTAAGTTCATAGTTATGTTGAATTTTTTTATTCTGATGATTGTTTTTCTGTTCTCTAAGTGCTTATTTAGCTTGGTTATGCTCTGTGCAGTCACTCCGCTAGTCGTGCTGGAAAACAAATTATGAAATGGATTCAGGTACGTTGCACATTTCATTCTCTCTCCCCTTCCTTTCCTTTTATTGCAGTGGAATATCGCCATGCTGTTGTTAGTGTGTTACTATTGTTCTTACTATATGGTGGCATCTACTTTTGTTACTATTGTGTTAGGTGCAAACTTGGTTCCAGGAAAGGATGCAAGAGTTACCAAACATATTAAAAGATCTCCAGGGATTTGCCCTTCCACTAAGGCACCTAAAAGCAAAGAAAAACCTAAAGGTGCTTCTCATTATTGCTTGTTTCTCTTATATCTTTCTCTTGTATTACGCAAGCTTGTAAAGGCTTTTTCAAATTGATTAAATTATTTTGTGTGTTCGGCTGGTGAACTCATATACTATACAGAACAATAGAAAGTGTTTAACCGAAGCTAGCTGAGAAAAGTGAAATTTTGAAATATTTTACTTACTACTAGTTCTTTTATAATCTTGGTTTTTGCCCTCTAGTACTGTAATACTGACAACTCTTCCACCTATTATAGCTATTAATGACATATTTATAAGTTGGTTGCTGAATTTTATACCAAATTGTTTTCTACACATGTAGTTCATAAAAGTACCGCAGCGGGAATGAAATGTCGTGGGAAGGAGATGGATGCATTCATTGAGGAATTTTCGAAGGTGAGTTTCTTCCTCGTTTTCTCTGGGCATTTGATATGTTATAACAGTTCTATGCATTCATGAAATTCTGATTCTTTGCAATCAAAATATGTTCAGGAAGATTACAATGACATGGTGGATGGAAGGTAAAGCTGGTTAGGACTAACTCTATAGAGCAGAAGTGGGGCCTCTTCATTGCCAAGAATAAATGATTATGATACCTCAAGCTTTGCATATGCAAATGCTATAGTATACTTGAGTTAGATATGCATTTCAGATAAACATTGTACTTGAGTTAGTGTTTGAACTTTTGCCATCTATAATAATGGAATTGGGGTTTGTCTTTACTCATTTGTATCTGAATCTATGTCAAATTTAGTATTTTTTAATTGTCCCATATTCGTCTAATAGGCATCATTAAATTTGAAAATAATTTAAAATTTAGAAATAAAGAGACGGAATGAGTTTCGTCTCTTATTCATCTGATTGGCACTATTTATAGTTAATTTTCCCGCCAACCTGAATGAGAATGGGGGATGAAATTTTGTTGAATATGGGACAATTTTAATTTCTTCTCCAAATACATTAGGAGACGAAATATATCAGTCGTTGCCTTTAATAATTAGGGACAAGCATTAGGAGACGACTTTAGCCACAAAATGATTTTGTCTCAAACTTTTTTTTGGGACGAATTCTCAGCTTTTAGAGGATTTCGTCTCTAAATGGGTTTTCTCTAGTAGTGAACTCTTGCTAAAGAGAAAGATCATGAAAGATAGCGTTTTCCGCAAAGTGGATAAAGATGGTAATAGTGCATTACACCTTGCAGCAAAGTTGGGAGAATACAAGCCTTGGCTAATTCCCGGCGCTGCCTTGCAGATGCAATGGGAAATCATGTGGTATGAGGTAACAACTAACTAGTATTCAAACCAATCTTTCACAGGGTCTTCATTATTCTGTGTTTTCATTATCTCACTTGTTCGAAATGATAAAATGCTTCTAAATTTGTTGAAGAAAAAATAATTTTGTGAACATTTGGTGAATTGGGATTACTAATTTTGTAATATTATTGATACTATTGGTGAATTGGGATTACTGATGTATTGGTTTATTAATGCAGTATAGAACAACCCATCCATTACCGAAATGAAAGAAAAAAAAACTTAAAAACGTACTTACGTCGGACACTTCGTGTGCAGTTTGTGAAAAACTCAATGCCGTTCCACTTCTTCGTCCGCTACAACCAGAAAAGCCAAACCGCAAGGGACATCTTCACTGAAACCCACACCGAGATCGTTAAAGACGGCGGCAATTGGCTGGCCAACACCTCCCAATCGTGCTCCGTCGTAGCCGCCCTCATCGCCACTGTCGCCTTCGCCACCGCATCCACCGTCCCCGGCGGCACAAAAGAGGAAAACGGCAAGCCCACCCTCGAAAACCAGCCGGCTTTCGACGTCTTCGGCATCGCCTCCCTCGTCGCCCTTTGCTTCTCCGTCACGGCAATGGTGATGTTCCTGGCCATTCTGACGTCACGGTATCAGGAGAGGGACTTCGGGAAAGACCTGCCGAGGAAGCTCCTTTTTGGCCTGTCGTCGCTGTTTTTGTCCATCGCTTCGATGCTGGTATCGTTTTGCGCCGGACACTTCTTCGTGCTGCAAGATGAGCTGAAATACGCGGCGTTTCCGGTTTATGCAATAACGTGTTTGCCGGTGTCGTTTTTCGCCATAGCGCAGTTTCCGTTGTACGTTGATCTGGTGTGGGCTACGTTTAAGAAGGTGCCGCAGCGGAGTTGCAAGGTATATAGCTCCTCTTTAACTCAATTGATAATGCAGGGCTTATCTATATATATCTAGTAATTTTTGCATGCATCTTTAGTATTAGTTAGGTCTCGTGTGCTAGGACATGCATGTTCATTATGACCAAACATCATAGCAATTACTATAATTTTCATTTTCATTTTATATAATTTTTTGTGCATATTTTATGACTAACCGGTTTTTGTTTTTAACGTTCTTTTACAGGACTGATCGTTGATAACTCAGAAATGTCGATCTTTGAGTTTTACATATATAGTCATCAAAATAGTCAAAAGTCCACTCTCACCATTAGCATTTTTGATGCACTAAGTGTGTCTTTTGTTTTTCTTGGCTTTGCGTTTGCTTAGCTGTTGCCTTCTTGGTTGTATTCCTCTTTGCTTGCCCTTGTGGCTTAATGAATTCTCATTATCGACCAAAAAAAGAAAAAAGTGCGTCTTTCGTAACTTTGTAAGATCTCTATTGTAATTTAGAGCCCAAAGCCCAGGCTGAAAAAAAAGAGGTTCAGAACAGATTGTTTTCCAGGCGATATTAACTTCAGTCCAAATAGTTTTTGGTTTTACCCGACCTTACATCAATCATCATGAAGACATCAGAAACAGCAAAGAAAAAGGAAAAAGAAATGCCAGAAAAATGTATGATTCTTGTTTTAGCAAAGAAAACAATGTACGATTGGAGACAACTGGTTCAAAGCAGCTATCAATTATGTATATAAAATTATAAATGGTGTTGGCGCCGAGTCAATTTCTCATGATGATGATAGTGATGATGATGTTAAAAATGGCACACTATGAAACGAATCTAAACTCTCACCATACACGACACTGTCACTGCTCTTACCAGTAGTACATGGATGGGAGTGGTCTCACTATACATTTATACCTCCAAAATTTAGAGAAAAATCATCAAATTGTACCTGAATTATGATCCAATACACATTTTGGTACCTAAACTTTCAAAACTACCCTAATGGTACCTGAACTATTGCTCCGTTTCTCCATATGGTACTTCCGTCAAATGTGCCGTTAACTTTGCCTATATTTTGTTTTTTTTTTTTTTTGAGATGAATGTCATTCAATAAGAATAAGCCACTTAGGTAAAGTTAACGGCACATTTGACGGAAGTACCATATGGAGAAACGGAGCAATAGTTCAGGTACCATTAGGGTAGTTTTGAAAGTTTATGTATCAAAATGTGCATTGGACTATAGTTCAGGTACCATTTGAAGATTTTCCCCCCAAAATTTATATAGTATACAATAGTGAATGATCAATCACCAAACCAAACGATAATATTCCATTCACAATCCACTTCCTTCACACGAGTAATCGACTCCCCCTCTTCTTGCCCACAGACGGAGCCCACTGTTAGTCTGTTGGTTATCGGTGTATATGAACAATTAGTATGGTTCCGTAGATCATTACTAGTTTACTAGAACTTGTTGAATATAATTTAAAATTATTAGTTGTAAGAGATTAAAATAGTGCATGTTAGGATAGATAGATGACTAATTTTTAGATCCTGTGTAATATTTAGTACATTGTATAATTTGTTCGTCGATCTTCAATTGTTCAGGGTCAAATTATAGTCTTGCACTTACGTGTGGTATGTTGCACTCCACCCTTGAGTGTGTGTGTTTGGTAGGGTGGTAAGACTTTGCTCTTATATATAAGAGGTCAGGAGTTCGAGTCCCACCGATGGGGGATTGGGGTGGGGTTTTTAAAAAATAATAATAAAATAAAATTGGTGCACTCCACCCACTTGTTGCCTAAGCCAAGGTCTAAAAGTGTAGACCTTTTGATAACCACATCAATTTTGTAATAGGGTCTTGGAGTTGGCGATCAAATTTGGCATTTCAAGTCTAAAATGGAGTTGGCCATCTAATGGGGATAGCCTAAAGGATGACATGTAGCTTGATCACTAACTTGCCACTAGGAAACCTTCCAATACACACCCAAGTTTCAACAATGCATATAGTATTACCTAATTGGTCGACTGAACAATCCTAATGGTCAAGTCGGAACTCCATATCAGTACCTTATTCATATCGAACTACTAAACCGTTTTCAAATGTTTTCAAAATGCCAAGCATAGCATGTGAATTCAAACTCGGTTCATGTTCATGTCTAAAAGCTACGGATAGAAGTAAAGGTCTGAGCTCTTTTCCGAGTCAAGTTTCCGATTCCCAATTAATCTCATTCTCCTTGTCCCACAACAAAGGGTCGACGACGATTCTAAAGGACTCTCTGTTTCCGGCCCTTTAAATTATTCAGAGGGAAACGAATGTCAGGGCCAGTTTGGTCAATGCGCATGTTCCTTTTTCTAGCATTCAAATGCGAAAACATAGGCATTTGTAGTAACTGTGTCAGGCATGTGCAGGGGATCGTTTCTCCGGGAAAGAGACAATCTTGCCTGTAACCCACTCGTACCCTAGAACTGTGTTCTCATGTCTGACCTTGACTAGTTTTACCTTAATGAAACATGGAAGTACAATTTTTAAGGTAAGAAAAATAAACGGCATTCATTGTCTATTTGTCAACCATAGATTCCAATTTTTGGGAACCCAGTTGCTAATTTCCTGGCATTATTCTCCAAACAAAATTAGACAGACTGGCCTAAGACAACGATCCTCATTCTTTATTTATATTCAGAGTAAATTAATGAATAGAATAAATTCCAAGGACCCCATTATGATTGTGGAAAAGACAATTAGTGATATTTGTACCCAAAAAAAAAAAAAAAAAGACAATTAGTGATATTGAATTATTGATGTAATGTAAACCAGACAATCCAGCCAAATCAGACAACCAGCCAAATCAATAGGATTTTAGGCTCCGCTCCACAGTCAAGTGACGTCGTTTTCCTGATAAAAAGTCCAACTTGGTGTGTAAATTTTCTTAATTTTTGCTCCAAGATTAATTTTTGAAGAAGGAAAGTGGGAGAGAAAGGAAAAAAGGGTGAAACTTTCTCTTTTAGCAAACAGGAAAGAAAGCCGGGGGCAAAGTTAAAGTGAATTTTCATCTGGATTCCCTTCAGTTTTGGTCCCCATCATCTGTCTGAAGCGCTCTTTCTCTCTCTCTACGAGCTTGTAACGGGTCCTGCAAATTGGTGCGCTAAAGTGAAGTGGGTCTCTCTAATCTCTCATCTCTCATTCAGTCATTTTGTTTGGTTATGGTGATTTGGCACTTTGTTTGGTTTGGTGGGCTCTAATGAGAGTCCTCGTTTCTGGTAGAGATCTTAGGAACTTGTGATATTTGTGGTGGAACTGAAAACTCATGAAAGCTATATATATATATATATATATATATCTGTTTCTGGGTGTATCAATTTGTTCGTAAAAGTCCATTTGGACATTGATGGTGTTTTGGCTGTGTCTGTGATTTTTGAATTTTTGTGTATGATTTATCAGCCTAGTGGTTTTGGATCACTTGGGAGCTTTTCTGGGTTATTTGAGTCTTGGAGGAGATAAACCCATCTGGCGGTTTTGGAGATCTGGGAATTGCTTAGGGTCTTATGCCCTATGAGGACCTTCTTTCCCTCCGAGTATTGTAAAGAGTCGCAGCTCAATGCTCTCAATCCACAATCTTGGCTTCAAGTCGAAAGAGGGAAGCTTTCGAAGCTTCCATCGAACTCAAACTCAAACTCCTCCTCCTCCTCCTCCTTCCGTTCATATTCTTCTATGTAAGTTGTTTTTTGAGTTACTTTTTAGTTTGAATCAATGTTTATATTTCCCAATTCGGCATATTGATAGTCGTTTTATGTTGGGGGGTTTGGGGGTGTTGGAATTGTTGTAGAGAATCTCTTATAAAGGTGCCCGAGCCGCCTATACTCCCATTCTATAAGCCAGTTGATTATGTGGAGGTTTTAGCTCAAATTCATGAAGAACTTGAGTTGTGTCCTCCACAGGAACAGTCGAATCTTTATTTGTTACAATTCCAGGTCTTTAGGGGCCTTGGAGAAGTCAAGCTGATGCGGAGAAGCCTCCGTGCAGCTTGGCAGAAAGCCAACAGTGTTCATGAGAAGCTCGTATTTGCAGCATGGTTGAAGTATGAGAAGCAAGGGGAAGATCATATTTCTGACTTGCTTTCCTCTTGTGGAAAATGTGCACAGGAGTTTGGGCCGGTAGATATTTTAGCTCAGTTTCCTGTTGATGGTGAGACTAGTACCCATGAGACCATCTCAATGGATGGGAACAAGATGTCGAGAAATGTCAGTTTTAAAATCGAGGATGAGAAAATAGTCTGTGATAGGCAGAAAATATCCAGCCTTTCGGCTCCATTTGATGCCATGCTTAATGGGTGTTTCTCGGAATCACTTAGCGAGGACATAGATTTGTCAAAAAACAATATCTCTGCATCCGGTATGAAGGAAATCAATGAGTTCAGTAAAACAGGCAGTTTGGGTGAAGTCCCTCCACATCTTTTGTTGGAAATATTAGCTTTTGCTAATAAATTTTGTTGCGAAAAGCTCAAAGATGCTTGTGACAGGAAACTTGCTTCCTTGGTGTCTTCTAGAGATGATGCAGTGGAACTCATGGAGTATGCACTTGAAGAGAACTGTCGTGTCCTTGCTGCATCATGTTTACAAGTTTTCTTAGAAGATCTTCCTAATTGTTTGAATGACGACCGGGTGGTGGAGCTGTTCAAGCATGCTGATAGAGAGCAAAGATCGATCATGGTTGGACCAGGCTCATTTTCACTGTACTGTTTATTAAGTGAAGTTGCTATGAACATTGATCCTCGGTCAGATAAAACAGCTTGTTTTCTGGAACGGTTGGTAGAGTTTTCTGAAAATGATAGGCAAAGACTGCTGGCATCTCATCAGTTGGGATGTCTGAGGCTCTTGAGAAAGGAGTATGATGAAGCGAAGCGTCTCTTTGAGGAAGCTTTAACTGCAGGCCATATTTATTCAGTTGCAGGTTTAGCTAGACTGGATTACATCAAGGGCCATAAAGTTTGGTCATATGAAAAGCTGAGCTCTGTGATCAACTCTGTTATTCCTCTTGGATGGATGTACCAGGAGAGGTCATTATATTGTGAAGATGATAAGAAATGGGAAGACCTTGAGAAAGCATCTGAATTGGACCCAATTCTTACTTATCCATACATGTATCGGGCAGCTACACTAATGAGAAAAAACAACTCTCAAGCTGCACTTGCAGAAATTAATCGGGTTCTTGGGTTTAAACTTGCATTGGATTGCTTGGAGCTCCGTTTTTGTTTCTACCTCACTCTTGAGGATTATAAATCAGCCATTTGTGACGTTCAAGCAATTCTTACTCTCTGCCCAGATTATAGGATGTTGGAGGGACGGGTTGCAGCATCCAAACTTCGTACACTTGTCCGTGAGCATGTTGAAAATTGGACAACAGCAGATTGTTGGTTGCAACTGTATGATAGATGGTCTTCAGTTGATGATATTGGGTCCCTCTCTGTTATTTACCAGATGCTTGAATCTGATGAGGCAAAAGGTGTTCTCTATTTCAGACAGTCTTTGCTCCTCCTCAGGTATGTTTTTGGACCTCAGAACCAAACTTTTTGTTAATTATCCTGTAAAATGTGTGTATTTACGTTAACCAAAATATATTTGAGAATCCCAAATGTGTCTATGGAAAAATAAAATGATTTCAAAATTTTTTAGATTCTTCTAGTTCTTTCTGGTTCCAAAGTCATATACAAAATACAATTACTTCCAAATTATAAGATTTTTTTTTTCTGGTTTTGGAGTCCTGCCTTCCCTGTGATACAAGTGGTGGCATTTTATGCTGCAAATGAGAATGTCAGTAGAAATCTCATGTCTCTACTTGATCAGGTTGAACTGTCCTGAAGCTGCGATGCGGAGTTTACAATTAGCTCGTCAACATGCATCCAGCGAACATGAAAAGTTGGTGTATGAGGGATGGATCTTATACGACACAGGCCACTGTGAGGAAGGGCTCCGTAAAGCTGAAGAATCTATCAAAATTGAAAGATCCTTTGAGGCCTTTTTCTTGAAAGCATATGCACTGGCAGACTCTAGCCAAGATCCGTCCTGTTCCTCAACTGTTGTTTCTCTCCTAGAAGATGCCTTGAAGTGCCGCTCAGACAGATTGCGGAAAGGCCAGGTATGATTTCTGCCACCATATCATGGATGGTTTCCTTATACACTGTGTAATGTGTTGTCTAGCAAAAGTATTTCATATTCCATTTGACTAGGGTGCAAAATTGTATGGACTGCTGGTCATTATTAAGATATCTTATCCTTCGAGTTTTAATTTTTAGTGGCCTAAAACCCAAGGAATCGGCACTTGTCATACCTCTGAAAGAAGCTGTTGATCTGGAGTTCATCTCAGGTTTCTTAGCATATTCTAACCTATATCCTTCACTTTTCATTTGCCAGGCGCTAAATAACCTTGGAAGTGTTTATGTCGACTGTGGGAAGTTAGAGTTGGCAGCTGATTGCTACATTAATGCTCTTAAGATCAGGCATACCCGAGCCCACCAGGGCCTTGCCAGGGTTCATTTTCTCAAAAACGACAAGGCCGGTGCCTATGAAGAAATGACCAAACTGATTGAGAAAGCCCGGAATAACGCATCTGCCTATGAGAAAAGATCTGAATACTGTGATCGTGAACTCACAAAGACAGATCTGGAGATGGTCACCCGATTAGATCCACTTCGGGTATACCCTTACAGATATAGAGCTGCAGGTTTGGTTTTCATTCTTTCCCAACACTCGTAAATTGGTTCTATTCTCCTTTTCGAATGGTACTGAAATGGAGCTTTTTTTGGTTCTTGATGGAACAGTGTTGATGGATAGCCACAAAGAAAAAGAGGCAATTGCAGAACTATCAAAGGCAATTGCATTCAAAGCTGATCTCCACCTTTTGCACTTGAGGGCTGCATTCCATGAGCACACTGGAAATGTCATGGGTGCACTGCGAGACTGTCGAGCTGCTCTTTCTGTCGACCCAAACCATCAAGAGATGCTGGAGCTTCGCAGCCGTGTAAACAGCCATGAGCCATGAACAGTAAAAATGAAAATTATAAGATGGATTACCTCAAAGTTGTATCACCACCGTGTATACTAGCAAGCATCAGACCAAAAAAAAAAAAGCAAGCAAGTATACGTGTAAACACCTTGATCACTTATCTCTCTCTTTTTACGGGTCAAAATTTTGTAATCTAAAACTGTTGGCTATATAATTTATTAAAGGGTTAAATACAGATTACTATCCTGTGGTTTGAGTCTAAAATTAATTTAATATCTGGACTTCTAATTTCATTAAAAACTCCATGTATTTTTAATTTTGATCTAATAGGTCGAATTTGTTAGTTTTCGGACAATTGAGTTATTTAACTTGTTAACGTGACTCGTATATAGCCTATGTTTTATGATGTGGTATCTGCAGGTCACCTCAAGTCACAAGTCAATTTCAGAGTGAGTCCTACTATTAAAAATAAATATTTTTTCAACAAATAATCTCATTATAACTTGAATCAATAATAAAATATTAACGAATTGGACTTATTTGATCAAAATTGAAAGTGCAAGGGTGTTTTTGATGAAATTAGAAGTTCAGGGACTGAATTGATTTTAGACCTAAACCATATAGTAGTAACTAGTATTTAACCCTTTATTATTAAATCGGTAAGTTACCCGTGCTTTTATGGGACTTCTATCCGTATTCAGCAGGTATAAAAAATTAACCCATATAAGAACTGAAATTCGTTAAACACTAAAAAATTACTTTTACCATGGGACTAGAGAACCCATATGTACAGTTTGAGTGAGGTTAGCTTCACAAGTCCTACATACATATTTTTCGTAAACTGCTCTTGCTACATATATACAGTTTCAAACGTCGAGCAAATAACTTTTAACAAAATACGGCCTTGTCATAACCAACACATACAAATAGAGTAGATAAAGATCCTAAAAAAAAAAAAAAAAAAAGATAAAGATCCTAATGATGATGAAGAAGCTGAAAAAATTGAAGCGTCTCCAGAGTATCAGTTGAAAACATTTTGCACAGGAAGTAAAGCTTTGAACTAGATGATTTGCACGTAAAACCTGCATTCCAATAAATAAACAAGTAAAACAATCATTACTCCTAAACTTCTGATGGAAAAAACATTGTGGGTATTGGTTATATAAAATGGGAATTGTACCTCTAAAATCAGTCTAAAACACTCTACATAATCGATATTATTACTTCCCATTAGCTGAATCTGTGGGAGGAGGATGCTGGAAATATGGATGCCGCAAAGCATCATCAACACTCACCCTTTCTTCCTATAATGCAAATGTTTCAATCATATCAATATTTCTTGCTAGATAACCACATAGTGCCAGATACCCAAGAATTACTTGATGCTTAGATACCGTCTGTAATTTTTAGGGACAAAAGTAAATGTTAATCAGAACTTACAGGGTCCCAGAGTAATAGCTGGCGCACCAACCTCAAAGCCCAAACATTTGGAAACCTACATTGTAATTCCAAGGGCTGTTAATGAACAAGAACATAAAGAAGACATATCATGTATGATAAGACCCAACTGATATAATCATTTACTAACCCCAACTTAAGAGGATCTCTGCTCTTTATTTGATGGGAGAAAAATTCTTCTGAGCATTTCCAGGAAGCTGGTGATGCTCCAGCCTAATCTCAAAGGGTCAAAAGTGAAATCCATAATATAAGTATTTGACCAGATTACTTGCAAAAGTTAGCATGCCCTGGAGAAATAGTTTAAGAAAGACTCAAAAAGAAGTGAAAGAACAACACTAGGTATAACATTTCTGCAAGAACTAACCAGTTTTAAAGGGTTTAGGGAAAGATCAAACTTCTCACACAGTAGAGTATGAATTTCCCATGTAACGGTTAAGGGAACAAAAATGAAGGATCCCTATGAAACATCTCTCTGTATTATTTATATATTAACCATTCTGTTCACAAATTTATTATGAAATGATTCAACGGTGACATTATGCTCATGTTTCTATAGGTGAACTATACATATCTATGTTTGTAAAACAATTCCATTTCAAAATTGGTTTGTGGTGTCCAAACTTGTCTGCAGACCTGAAAAAGAGATTTACCTTCATGCTTGTGCAAAAGCTTTTTCCCTAAGCACTATTATTTAGAAATACTATACTCAACATACAGTAATGAAAGAAGGTAAACTTACTCGGTCTGTGTGGTGATGGTGTAAGAAACTACCGGGGACTAATATACACAGCTCCATGAGTGATCTAAGCCTGTCACCAAAAAGATAATTATACAAATTAAGCATTATACTCACAAAAACATAGTTAAGGAATTCTTGATGACGAAACTCACTTGTATGCTAGCTCCTTTAAGCCTTCATTCCATCCTTCAAGATGCTGGTCTAAAAGCGCACGTGTGTAACTAGTGATCTCAAAAACATTTGGTGATCCTAAGATCAACTCTAAGATCACAACACCAACACTCCACATATCATATCTGTCAGTAAACATATAAACTTAATGTGGATCAAGGTCCAACTTTAAATGCATTATCTATACATAGAAACAATTCTTCACGAATGTGGATTGAAAGCTAAATTTAAATTATATCTAAACATACTTCAAAGTTGTGTTTGTTGGCCTTTGATACCAATTAGCATTAAGTAAGGCTTCAGGAGGAGTATATTCATTCGTCTGTTCAGCTCTGGAGAAACACCATAATCAATATTCAACACAAATTCAATACAATTTTGAACAATATATAGTAGTACCACAGTAGCCACAATAGAAGAGATACCTGGATGGTCCAGTGGAACCATACAAATGCTTCAAAGTGAACTCATCCATTGCACTACCGAAGTCAATAATGCGCCTAAATGATTTCCCAAAGACATCAATAACCATTTCACAACATGAAAAACATAGGAAAGGAATACCCTTATTTATGACAAATGAATAGCAGACAAGGTGAAAACAAATTCATTTAAAGGCATTAACACCACTTTGCCTGACTACATTGTTGAAGTAGCTCGTTCAATCAATTCAAAATGGAACGGAGACCGGGGGGAGCTCAGCAACAAATTAAACTAGGACACGTATATACAAAAGTAAAGAACCACTTATGATATAGATATAAAACTCACACATATCAGAAGCAACTTTTCTTTAATTTCATGTTGATCGTACATATGTAATGCAGTTAAATGAGTTTGAAACCACTAGTATTCATATAAAGTCAAAAGAACTCTTCAGACCAAAAACCATTGTAGCAAGGCAATACAAAAGATTAGAAGTTAAAAGATATCCCATTTATATTATCCTAGAACACAACGAGTCAGTCCAACTCCAAACATATCTTTTACCAATATCTAATTATTTAAATAAAATCTATCAGATAGACACCTCATAAAGAAATATGAAGGTTATGCACCAAAATGTGAACCAATATATATTAAAATCTTAGCAGATAGACACACTAAACAAGTAAGATGAACTCACATTTTGGTGGTAAAATTTTCTCCATGTGGAATTCCTTTCGAACATCTCCCAGTGTCTTGCTCTTCAAAGCATAGCACCATGTTTTCTACCACATATAGAGCATAAGTTTTAGAGATATAAAGGCATTCAATAACTATAGATGCTTGACTATCAATACTTTGAAAGAACATTCAGACTTAATAATACAAATAGTATTAAGATGAAGAAGAAACTGAAAGAAAATCAGACAACTAGTCCCAAATAATTAGGTCCCTTATTGGCTTCTTTAACACTGATACATATTTGCAACTTGCATTTTATATGAAATTATACCTAAGCTGTGATATTAATCATAATCACTGGACTGATGCACTCACCAGGTTTGATATCTCTGTGGGTAATATTGCGGTCATGACAGGACTTCAATGCCATCAACTGAGTAAAAATGAAGTCAGGTCATGAGTGCATTGGGTACAAAACACAAGCATAAGAATGAAAGAATGTGGAACATCAAAGACAAAAAATGAAACTAACAAAAACTATGCCAGCATGATAGTTGAAAAAACTGAATACAAAACTAATTATAAGCAAGAATAGGTCACCAATTTAGGCGATGAGTAAGGAAACGACTGGTGAGTGGTTATCTTCCCTCAGCATATAGCCGTATTTTAATTGATAAACTCAGAGTTTTCTTTGAATGAAAAGGCAATCTTCTGAACAAGAATTTTTGTTTGATTTTTCTCTATAAGTAATTGTTCAATGATATTAATCAATAACCATAGGCTGTTGACCTAGGAAAAGAATGGCAAACCAATAATCAAAGAATTTTCATCCCAACGTATACATGTCAAACCAGTATAAGTTAACGGTATGTCATTCATCCAGTCCAAGCAACCATTTATACAAAATAGCAATATATATATATATCCATAATCTACCTAGTGAAACAGTTGCAGGGAAATCAAAGCATACCAACTGCCATATAAGACTGCGCATTTGCTCTTGTCCTTGTTTTGTTGTCTTCAACCAATGCCACCATTTCGATGGACGCAAGATCTGTACATGCTTCACTTTTTCATCCCTCCCTTCATCAGCATTCATGTCTTCTTCAACAGTATAGATAAGCTTCGATAAAGATATACCCTCGTAACGAAATACAAGCCATATTTCATTTGCTTGGGATTCGAAGGACTCCACATATCTAGCAATATGGTTCAGACCTTCTTCATAAAAATCGGTATGCAGTCTAAATTTGTTTCCAAACAAGCTTTCAGTAGTCCCACTATTTCCTATTTCATCTGCCATTGAATCATTTCTTTCTACTAGGCCATAGAAATTGAACCATGATACATTCAAAACAGAATTTGATGTGGCAGCTGATAGTGAACCTCCAAGACAATTAGATGCATTAAGAAAAACTTCTCCAAAATACTTTTCACGTAAACCACTTAAATAAACAGTGGCCCCTTTCTCCACCTGTTACAAACAACATCAGATCACCAGTAAAACTTTTACTCATAATCCAATATCAGAATTTTAAACGTCCAAAACATTTAAAATAAAAGAACTGCTACATAGACATGAAATTTAACAAACGATTATGAGTCAAAAGAGGAAGCAAAACAGTAAGAATGTAAATCACTCTTTGCATTTTAAAAAGTGATAATAATGATAAAAAAAAAAAAAACAAAACAAGGAGCTGGAAGCAACAATACCTAGTGAACTCATAGTGTCCTAGCACTAGTTTAAAAGTATAGTGGGAGAAAGGTGAACTAAATTTTGTTACACTGAAGATTTGATATAAATATATGAAATAGTGTTAACTGGGAGAAAATGTAGACCAACTGGAGAAAAAATAATAACGCAATAAGTTCTTAAGGAAAGTCAAAACTGAAATTATCCATTAGTATCATCAATTGATCATCCAGTTTTTGGTGTAACATTTTTTCTAGCACAGGTAACGGTTTCAGTATTTACTTAACAAGGATGTCAAATTTTTGAACCCCCTCCCCAGTCCCCACAGAAAATATGAAACTATCTGAAGTCAATCTTTACATCCCTAAATAGATAGGATTTTGCATATGCATAAACATGATCAGAATGCATTAAACCAACACCTGTCAAAATTAAATTGATTATAGAAATTACCATTATGCGTTTTAAGATGAACAGATTTTCGTCACGAGGGCCTACATGAAATTTTTTAGCAAATGAGATATTATCTTTAATGTCCCAATCAAAAAAAAAAAAAACAACTGAGATGCTTTAGCTTTCCTACTCGAGTCTGAAGCGTTTCTGCCTCGATCACAATTCCAACTAAAAGCCAGCCATACTTCACCATAAGATCCACGACCAAACCTCTTCTTTAGTACATACCTGGCCAGGAAGGTCAATGTTTCTTAAATTTCTACTGTATCAAATCCACATCTGACACATAAAATAACATAAGCATAAATGGGAGAAATATGATGCCATACTCAAACCAATGATTGAACATTTGGCAGGATTGATAACACAGTACAAAATAATTTTCAAAGGAATCCATGCCTCACTTGCAAGTAAAATTTTATTAGGAAATTCTGAAATGAAGGAATAGTTGTTCTGCTGGTCATTTAGAGGTGTACTTTAGTCTAATTTGAAACAATCTCTGGCTCATTAATTCCTATGCTCCGGATAGAAGGAGAAATCAAAAATAGTTGATGTCTACTATCTTGTTTTCTATATAATTTCTAAAGAACAATAGTTGATGATCTTAACACACCAGAAAATTGAACCTAATTGAAACATTTACACCCTTCAACTTTTGTTAAACACTAAAGGGAAGTACAATATTCATTTTAAAAATACCACAGGAACTCCTCTCCTGCTCTTCCAAGCCCTCTTTATCTCTTTCATATTTTGTGTTTGTATATGTGAGTATAATCATGTATAGATCATGTTACAATTAAGATCAAACACTCAAAACAATGAGTATAATCATGTATAGATCATGTTACAATTAAGATCAAACACTCAAAACAATGACATTAATAATAGAAAACTAATGTCTTTCCCACTAACAAGAAGGATCACAGATCCTGAAAATAGAGGAGTCTGAAATACTGCAGACTTCAGGAATAATTAGACAATACCCGCACAACAATGGAGTAGTTATATTATGCACCAACAATATGCATTACTGCTAGAATTTGTTCTGAAATTCTAATTTGACCACAATTTCCATGCAGAGACAATCGAGCAAAAAAAAAAAAAAAAGATAAGTACCTCATGTCGGGAATCGAATTCTCAAATGATCCATTATTTGAACCAGCATCATCGAAAGGAATTGATTCAAGCAAAGCAAGGAAACTGGCAAAGCCATTTATGCATTGATCTCTAGCATTTTCAGCATTAATTCCGAGGTGCGTGCAAAAGTTCTGGTTATGGTACAAATTTAGAGGTCCGCCTAAAATTGAACAAATATTTAGAAGTGGCTCTGAGTAAGCAGAAACAAGACAATCCTATAAAAACTCACATTGCGTTCTTAATTCTTATATGTTACATCAGAAACGTATGCCTGTGTCCACTAATTATGTGTTTTAAGTACTTATTTGAGTCTAACTCCATCCATCATAGCAATAAGAGGAGAGAGAGATAATTAAAAACAGGTTTTGTGAGATTCCACAGGTTTTCCATTCAGGTAGAAACAATAACATTGCAGGTTATTACAGTTCAATAAAAAGTTCATGACCATTTCGGAAAAAAAAAAAAAAAAAATCATGACCAACGTGGAGCTAAAATCTGCATTTGACACCTGCACTCACCAAAGTGTTGGTCAAGAGCATGTGGAAGAGCCTGAGGCAGGTCATACACATAATCTTCATGGTCATCCATTGTTTGCAACACATACTCCGCATGTTCATCAAGGTTCTCGGATAAATAAAAACAGCCAACACAACCATGTTTTCCTTCTACCTAGAGGAAGAAAAGCAGTCAACTCATCATTCAATCATACCATAATGATAGAAACAGAAAATAGTTGAAAAATCAAACACCTAGAATGACTTTAAAGTTAAACATTCAAGTATTCAACTCAATGACTTCAAACAGAGTAAAATTCCATATAATATAGTTGTAACCCTAATAATCAATTGAATCGTTATTCCAATCACTCGCAAACATCTTTTCTGTCTTATCATATGCACATAAGTAACCACAATAATATGTATGTCACAATGATTCTAAGAGATCATATGATATCTAATTAATATACAACTTTTGGGTGCAAAAGAGAGAAAAAAAAATAACTTCAAAGACGGTTTAACCATATAGCGTTTGTAATGATAGAAACAATTTCTCTCTATAGGAAGAGACAAGCTCTTAATCACAGATCAAAAGTGATAAAATAAAATAAAATAAAAAATCTCGATTCCTCCAGTTTATAAACGCATAATTGCAGGAATAAAGAATAGGTTACAATAAACAATTTGATGAAGGGCTTACCAATAACCTCTCAAACTTGGCAATAACTGGATGAGCATGGTCCAATTGCTTTAGCTCGTAACTGAGCTTATCGCCTGACCATTATAACAGAATTAATCATAAATACATAAGATGATGAGCAATTAAAGTTAATGCAAAAAGAAAAGAATGTTAAAACAAAAAAAATCATTTGATTACATTCTCAGTTAGAGGCTTTTACTAGTCTTTGCTTCCTAGTCTCCTTTGTTTATAAGAGGTGCCTTACTTTAATATATCAAGGTCACAACCCGTTCAAAACCTTGTGATTATAATCTTTGAATTGGGCCCTACAAAATCCTATCCATACAATGAATGTCCAGAGGAATGTTTAAGAGCATGGGAGACCCACCTGATCCTTCATAAGTCAACTTCTGTGTTCGTAATGCTGTACAATCATTGTTTCCTTCTTGATATGCACTTTCGTTCAACAAACTGTCATTAAAATCAATAGATGCCAATGGAACAACAACAGCTGCCACATTATCCATACTGCCCTTTTCAAATGCAGTACCCACTATGCAGTCAGCTAATGAGTACGAACATGAGGAAGAGAGATCTGATCTCCCGGGATTGAAACTTCGTACTTCCCACAACAAATCACAAACATCCTGCAAACTCATCTTCTCAAAAACTCCATCAGATGCAGCCACCAGATAGGTATCATTCAGAGTCAGGGTTTGCCAATCTGTCAATTCTGGTGCAGATGTAACGCCATAACTGAAGACAGTCCAGTACAAAAATTGAAAATGAGCTCCAACTGATACTAAGGATTTTTTTTTTTTTTTTTTTGCTTTTTTGATGAGGCACCTTATATAACATTGGTGTGGTAAAAGACAAGCAATGTAAATTTTAATTTTCTGGCAATGTAAAAGATAAGCAATATCTAAAACCACGCTAAATCTGAAACTTCTTGCAAAGTACAATAAAGAAGAGAAAAATACAACATCTACATTCCAGTTGCTCCCACCTTTTAAAGGAGACATCACCGATAGCTCGGGAAATAGCAAGTTCACCATTTACTCGGTGCACACCGCCCCATTTCAAAACAAAGCCACCAGCAGTTTCCACCCTAGTTCTTTCATCATCTCTGTCCGGATGATGATCTCTTGTCAATTCCTTAACTGAAAAATGCACGAGTCCAGCAGAGGAAGTCAATCCAAAGTTTTCATGGTTTTTTAGACGTGAAATAGCACCATTACTTCTTTCCTGCCTGTATAATCTTATATAAGCGGCTGCAGTATGTAAACCACCAGAAAATAAATAACTCCTGTCATAAACTTGTCTTTTGAAACACAAGCTAATCACATCCGTAATCAAACTTACAGGAAGGTGGTTAGAATGAGAAAGAGAGAGAGAGAGAGAGCATTTATAAATCACTTAAGGTTCTCATTATACTATTTATTTCTAAAGAAAATCTGCTTTGAAACAGTACATCTCCATATTAAGATAAAATTCTGCTGACCTTTAGCCTCTGCCCGGGATCGAAATTTTTCTGAGCAAAGAAAAGCCTTTGAGTCTCCAATATTGGCAACTAAGATATGACCATCAGCAAGTAGTGCAACTGTGGCTGTGGAACCAGAATCAAGATTTTTCCTATACGCTTCCTTCAATAGGGAACATCAACAAAGAGTACGAAAGTTAATTACTCAGCACAACAACTTAAAACAAATAGAGAAACATAAAATAGAATGTACCTTAGAAAATTTTGCATCAATATCATGAATTGCCCTCAACAATGCTTCTTTCAAAATTTCAAAGTGATAAGAATCATCAACTGTTGCTTCGAATGAATGTGTAAACCTGAGAAATCATAAACAATCTAGAGATAACTACTTATATACCAAAAAGTTTATCCAAAAAGGTGCACATGAAGAAAGAAGAAAAACTACAAGGAAGTAAAACAAATGTTATACAATTATAAAGAATCTAGGAGTAGTTGATTAGCTTTTTCAAGTACAAACACTACCTTCGAGATAACTAATCCAGTAAAGCATACAAACTAAAATTCTCAAAACCACAAGAAATAGGAAAACTAGTAACCTACAGACCCAACGTAAATCTCAGATAACCAGCTAAATCACTATCTTTAACTAGCAAGAGGTTACGTCAGTTGCAGCATAGCACCCCAGGAATATGCAAGTTACTGTCTGATATTCAAAGTATAATGCCTTAATCTTGAACTTATATATTTCTCGACTGATACTTAGAAGTCACTGATGTTATACAATTGAAAGCGTTTCAATGGTTCAAGTATAAAGCATACTATCATCTGGAGTCAAATAACGAGAAGCAAATAAGAATAAAGAATATAGAAAACCACCTTCCAATGCCCAATTCATGTCCATCCAGTAGGCCATCCCAATTATGCCGTCGAGAAAGAGTATAATGATCTTTACTAGTTTCCAAACTCCCTGAAGCTTTCTTCAACATAGCAGAGTATGATGCATCAATAAGAAAGTAGGTATGCAAAATGAAATACTCCAAGAAAAGCTTGGAAGCCATTTCACTAGCTTCAGCTCCATTATGACCATCGAAAACCGCCACAACTCCAACTGTAACCTCCTTGATCCCTACCCTACCTGCTCCAATTTTCACATTACAAACATTTGAAACCCTAACCCCAATTCAAAAGCCACAACACACAAATTGACACAGAGATAAAGCAAATATAGACTTAGAGAGAGAGTAATTGCTGTACCGGGGAAGGGAATGCGAAGATCGAGAGCGCAGAGAGTGCGGTCCTCCATAGACCTCCGGCGGCCTTGAAGCATCGCCGATTGGCAACGCGCGGTGGTTCGAGAATCGGAGGTGTAATCGGAGTGCTTCCAGCGAGGGCATTTTGGGGATTGAAAGACCGCCGGAGCGCCGCCTTCTTTGTACACGGTCAGGCACGTCGAGGATTCACCGAGAGAGCGCGTTGCAACGGCTAGTAGAAACCCTAGTATGAATAGGTGAAATGTTGACGCCTCCATCAACAGCCACCGCTGTTACTAATCCTTATGAAATTCATTTCAAAATTTCGGGATAGAGAGAGAATCAAAATCGTAATTTCACTCCGGCTGAGAAACCCAAATACTTGCTTACGCTTTCTTTGGCGGTTGGTTCAGACCAAAACAGAAGGGAAGGCGCGGTTGATTTTGTTTTTGATATTTATTCTATCAAATTTTTAAATGGGAAAATTACCATCAGGGGTTTGTAACGGATTTCCTATACAGACTAGGTTTGATTGTTTGAAAGAGATTTCCTTCTTGATTATCAGATGACAAAATTTTTCTATTATCCCACATAAAATGTAACTGTTGGTAATTGGTTCCTTTAATTTAATTTTTAAGAAATGTTTATTTATTTAAATTTGAGCTACATTAATCTCACTTACTCAATAGTAAGAATGTTCACTTACCCAATAAATTACATATTTTTTGCTCTAATACCCAATTATGTATTATTTTATTATTTTTTAGACAATTTTGCCATCCCTCCCTCCTTTTATCACTTAGAAAGAGAAGTCATCGAAGACTTTACGAGACTCCGATCACCATCGCCGGAATCCGATAGCCGGTCAACGGCTGTCTACAGCCGGAATCAGATCACTGGCCGCCGGAGACTTTTAAGGAGGTAATAATGATTTTATTGGGATCAATAATGATTTTATTGAGGGGACCAAACCATTAGCTTCCAAGCTCACCATGCCAATACACCATAATTAGTCATCAAAACAGTGATCAGTAGGACCCCATAAATAAAAGAGAGCAACAACCACGTTTTGTGAGCTTGAGACAACAACAATCCCATGAATATGAAAGGGAAGAGAAACTATGCTTGTAAGCTTGAACCAACAGCACCTCCAACTCCCAAATGAGTGAAAACGTGACGTCGCAACTCGGAAACACTGAGCCCTTCTTCCTCAATGGAACTTGTAATTAGGACAAGAAGATAAATCATTACGAAACATAATTCAAATCAACATCATATATAAAAACATAAACAACCCACGTACAAATTCATTGAGATGGTTCAAAAATCCAACCACATAACTTCTCTTCAGCCTACAAGTCCACTGCCCAGTTCAAGTTTCCCTTTTTCCAATTCTGAACTCTGAACATAATCCAAAAATTGAAGGCTGAAATCTTCACCACCTAGGTGCATATCTCAACAAAAAGGAATGATTCCCTCCGCTGAAAATACAGACAAGCCCACCTCATGTGATAGCCCCAAGACGTCTCCTCTACGAAAACGAAAATGAGAAAGAAGGAAAGAAAGATCCTGTTTGGATATAGGGATTTGTAGTTGAGGATTTGGATTTGAGCCTCTAAAATCCAAATAATCCCGTTTGGCTATCTTATTTAGTGGGTATTTAGATTTCTCCAAAATCAGCCTATGGATTTCAAACAGCAAAAGTTGATGATTTCAAATAACTAGGGTCCCCTAGTTATTTGAAATCTTCAGGTCTTCAACGGGAGAAAAAAAAAAAAAAACATATCGCAGCCTCTCTCTCTCTCTCACTCTCTCTTTCTCTCTCTCTTTTTGCCTCTGTAGCTTCTTCTACATCGCCAACGAGTCTTGACTCCGGCGACGGTGGGTGAGCTCTTTGTCGCCGACTCTCTCTCTCCCTACATTTCGGCTCAACTCTGTAACTTCTTCTACATCACCGACGAGTCCTTGACTCCGGCGACGGTGGACAAGTTTCTGCCGCCAACTTCATCCCGTCTGAGTTAAGTTGCAGATTGGTGCAAATTGCTTTGATGGTCACCTTTGGGTAAGTTGGATGTTGTGATCTAATATTGCAAAATCTAAATCTTCACATATCCTTTTTCAATCCAAACAATAAAATTTCAAATACAAGTATTTCAATTCTACAAATTTCAAATACATCATATTTGAAATTCAAATCCAAATCCAAATCTTATTTCCAAACGGGGCAAAAAAGAATTAGGACCGGTCGGCGTTGCTATCACCAAGGAAGAGAAGCTCTGATCGGCGCTGGATCTTCAGGCCAATTAGGAAGAGAGAAAGAGAGAGACGATTACTTCGACCTCGTCGCCAGAACCGGCATCGGAGCTGTCCTCACCGCCATGCTCATCATCGATGAAGGCTGGGAGGAGAGGGAGAGAGACTCGTCACTGATGAAGGCTGGGAGAAGAGAGAGAGAGAGAGAGAGATTGAATATGACTGAAAGTAATTTAATAATTGAGTTAAAGCTAAAAGTGATATTTTGCCGTTAAATGGGGTGAGTGAGCACACAAATATTAGTGGGGTAAGTTGGTTCATATTAGCCCAAATTTAGGCATTTGGTCATCAATACCCTTTGTTTTTTTCCTCACCCCTGCAATAATCCCCACCAAATTCAAGTGATCTTGTTGGTCCAAATCACCAAATGACAATGCTACATAATAGTGGAATAATTACTCCAAACAATAGAACACAAAAACCGAAAAAAAAATGCATTTATTGATGGAAATATGAGAATTTCTCTCCTCTCATGTGACACTATAGTTTAGACCATCTCTCTATTAGACACCTAGAGCACTTGCTCATTTACTATATTTCATTTTTTTTAAAAGAGAGCCAGTACTACTTGTTTAGCTCCAGTTTTGTTGCGGCTGGTCAACAGTCTCTTTTCTATGTGGGCGTGCCAGCACCATTCGAGTACGGTCGTCGGGGGTGTCGCTTGACCTGACTTCTTTTGAGCGATTGAGAATGAGAAGAGCACCAACCTCGCCGCAGGATTCTTTCTGCCTCGTGGTGAGGACTTTGCTGTAGTTTCTTCTTGTCACACAATCGATACTCAATATTGTAGATTGAGCAGAGTGAAATCACTAGGAAGTATTGAGATCTTGCTAAAGCGTGATTTTAGCTTCGCTGGGTTGCGAGGGCGTTATCCTGGCTTGGCTGGTTCTGTAACCGTTGTGGTCGCGGTACTACAATCGGCTCCTAAGGAGACTAAGACCGATGTACGTTGACAGAGGGTTTGGTGGCACTAACAGTAGGCTCCTGAGAAGACTAGATTGGAGTGTGATCACCGGTAAGAGAAAGAGAGGGGTTCTCCAGAGAGACTTGAGTAGTCGTAGAGACTCTTTGATGACAATTGTGTGTGTCTTGTTACTTCATTGTAGCCTCTATATATAGGCTTCTAAGCCATAGTGGTTGGCCTTTAAACAAATGAATTTGTGGAGCACTCATTGAATTTGTAGAGCACTAATTGAATTTGTAGAGCACTCATTGAATTTGGTTCAAACATTGCCCCCCAGACCTCGAAGTCAAAGGTCTTCGTCTTGACTGAAAAGGTCTTGAATCAGCACTGCTCTTATAACATCGTTGCTCCAAAGCCACTTATATTGGCTTTCTAATGCCACAACCTAATTGATAATTAAGTTGGCCATGGCTTAATTGATGATATGCATGACAAAGTCCAGAGTCATGAAAGCCACATGCATGATAATTGAGTTGACCATTTTAAGCATACTTTTGATCACTTTCATGACCGTTGTAGCGTCCAGTAACAAGACCGCATCTTTCTTGGCCAGATTCTTCTTGGACGCTTTTCTTCTATCTAGCTTTTCTGGAGAAATCTAGAAGCAAAACTGTTTCAAGCCTCTCTCCTTCCTCCAAACTTCGTCTTCCATTTCTGAAGAAATCCAGAAATAGCACCTAAGAAACCATTCGTTATTGATCAGGCAGATGAAATTACTGAGAAAGCCGCATTCACCTGGCAGACTAACATGGGTGTTCAATGCAGAAGTCAGACCGGAGAGGAGAGAAGTCGACTTATGGGCTTTGGTGGAGGTGATAATCAAGCGAGTCTGGGTCCCACACCTCGCGATCGTTTGCCAGATGATGTTATGGCCTATTATGGGCTTCCCATCCGCCGCCCCATAGCGGTTCTTCGGCAGGTGCCCGGTGATTTTAGCAGTTGGGGGCCAAGGAGGAAAGTGGGTTTCTGGCCTACCCTCACTCCCAAGGAAAATGTTTTGTATCAGGAGGTCCAAGTGAGAGATTTGGTGTGATAGGATGCGGTGGGTATCACTCAAACCATCGATCTATGTTTCTGTCTTCCCCATAATACCAGCCCTCCACTGTTAGTTGCCGCTCTTTGCTTCTGGAACACCTCCAGCAATACATTCGATTTCTTGTTTGGGTAGATGAGCATAACTCTGCTAAATGTTCTTACCATCACTGGGTTGCCTATTGACTTTGACCCCTATATGCATGGCCAGTTTGATGGCATTCAATTTCCTTTGAGAATGGATGTGCTAGTCGGCGGCATCACAGCAAATCTTACCCATTCTGGCGCGACTATTATCGCACCCAGCACGACCACACAGGTGGTATGGCATTCCTGGAATTCTGGCTCTGCAAATTTATCTTTTGCACTTCTTCCAACAAACCTACTGAGCCCTGGAATTCTCTGACCACTGCTCTCTACAATGGTATTTGCGTTGGCCTTGGGCAACCTGTATTGGGTGCGTTATATCGTTCCCTTTATAAAGCCATAATGCGCCCCTTCGATACCGACATTAGTGGCCATTTCTGGATCCTTGCCTTTTGGCTGCAGATTTATTTCTCTCGCTTCCATCGGGGTGATATTCCAGAGAATCCCCTGGTTGATTCTCTTTTGGGAAATTGGCTTTGCCACTAAGCAAGGTATCGAGCCTCATCCTACTTTGTGTGCTTTACTTACTTGTACTTGCCGGTAGAGATGCTGGACCCGACAATAGTCCTTTCCAAGCGATACCCTCCTCCCCTTGATGATTGCCTAGCGACCGGGATCATAGCGAAAGATCCCTTATGGCCTTTCATCGCGCCATCTCTTGCTCTGATATTCGTCTTACCACCGACCGCTGATGTTTCGAGCTCTATGCTCCTAACCACTTCGCTCATCAATTTGGGTTGGCTCAGTTGGTACCCTGGCCTTTGGTTGATTCTGCCAACTGCTACACTCCTTGGCGGAGACTAGTCCCGCCTGCGTCTCCCCCTTTCCAGAGTCGGTTTACTTTGATAGTGATTCCTCCTTAGGTTAGGGCGTTGTACCCCCTCAATGATGTCGATGATGATTACGCTGACTGGTGGAAGGAAGTATCTGTGAACTGTTGGGACCTATCACATGACGAAACCTTCGCCAGGATCTTTTGCGGAATGAGTAGTCTAGGCCCAGAGGACCGCGAGATTCTTAAGAGCTTCTCCAACCCTCCAGCACAACCCCCGTGACCTATTCTACCTTCTCGCTCATCACGTCCAGGGATAAAAATCCACTAGCCTGGGGTAATAGTAGGTTTTCATTTTTTTGCACTAACCTGGAGAAGGACAGCCTCTGTTCAGATCAGGAAACAAAAGGCAATAGCAAAGGAGACTTTTGAGGGAGAGTCTTCTCATGATGAAGATCCCGCTGAGGTAATTTGGTTAAGAACGACACCAACTTGTATATTTGGTGCTTCCCCCTTTTTTGAGTTGTGATTCTTTTCTTATATAGGCCACTACTGTCTTCGCTCGTAAACGCGACCGAGTTCAATTCATCGAAGAGAGTTTTGAAGATGACGAACCTCTGGGAATGTGATTGGTAAACTCTGGCCTCGTCTTATCTTATTTAAATTTTAGAATTTGGGCAGGATCTTCACTATGTATCTATTTGACAGGTCCGTCAGAGGACCACTGATCCCTCTCGCCTGAGCGAGGCTGGATCCTCAGCCGCTGCAGAAGAGCCAACTCTCTCGCTAGTCAAGTATCAACTAGTCCCGTGGCGTCTCTTCCCTTTCCCACATCTATAGAGCATCAACAAAGTCCTACCATTCTAATAACAATTTCGGATGATGACTCCCCAGAACATGAAAGCGTGGAAAGCCACTCGGAGGCTTCTGCCGCTTATGAGGAACTAATGACGATAGATATTCCTACGGCACTAAAGGTCCAAGAGGTGAATGAAGTGGGGCCTCTCCCTTTGGGTAACCATGTACCAGATATCGTCCAGATAGCTCGAGAGGTAAGCCACTGTTGGCCAATGCTTTCCATTTCCTTTTAGATCCAAACCCGCTCTCTGACATTTCTGAAACTGACCAGGATTCTTTTCGTATCGAGGAGGTGGTCCGTGACGCTGAAGATCTGGCTGGAGGGACATACATCCCAGGTTTGGGTAATGAGGCAAGCAGTGGTGGTGGTCTCTTGATTTCAGAAATAGACGAGGCGAGCGTTGAGGCCGAAGGTTCTGCTCTCAAAGCTGCTTGTTTCCAACCCTCCACTGATGAACCTCGGATTGAATTTCCTGAGTCCCCTGCGGTTTAGATGTCAGACCAGGCATAGAAGGTTGTTACTGAAGGTGTAGACGAAGATGCAAGAGTTAAGGAACTCGTTGGCCCTCTAGCATTAGTGACTTATGATCGTGCTGCGAATACTCCACTTCCTCCTCCAACTAGGCTTGAAAGGTTGGCTCGAAGGAAGTTCCTCCTACTGCAGCTGAACTAGCGAGAGCAAAGCTTCGAAACCTTCTGGGACAGTGGCGGCTAGGGCCTGAAGAACTCCCTAGGATATGGGAAGCCATTGTATTTCTTTGTCGAGAGTGTGCGGTCAATCCAACTCAGCTTGACACCATAGAAAAGCTGTTGAAAGATCTTGACGTGGCACAGGCTCATCAATCTGCAGTGGAAGCCCAAGCTCGTGCGGCCCACGTGGTATGGAATAACCTCACTAGTCAGATGGAGACTCTTCGCGGCACCTTGAATGATCGGACCACTCGCATGGGTGAGTTAAGGCTCCAGAAGTTAGACTTAGAAGCCCATATCCGACATCTCCAAGCTTGCTTGGCCCATGTGAACAACGAGCTCAACGCGGTAGAAGCACAACTGGATGTTCCCTTGGCTGTCTCTAAAGAATTGACTCACCGCTTGGCCCAAGCTGAAGAACGAGCCCTGTTGATTGAAAACAGGGCCCTTGCTGCAGGCCTCCAGGTTGAGGTGCTTTGTGTGAAGCTTGATTTTGCAGGCCGGCCACTTTAGGCCTCTTATGGCTTATAGTAGTGATTTCCTTAAGCCCAATTATAGTACCAAAAAAAAAAAAATATATATATATATATATATATATTCTTCTTGTAGTACCGACGGCCTCTTTATTTCTTAACTAATATTTATCTTTTGAATCCACTTACTCGCCCAACTCAAAAATCTTGGTTTTATCTTCTTAATAGGTCTTAACTTCGCATTAACTAACTGTTGAAAACAGTTGTGAGAAGATAAAATTGAAAATGGAATAGTTACCTCCTCGAAAATCGTTTAGTTCCCCTACGCGCCAATAATCCCTTCTTTTTCAAGATTTATGGCAACTTTAATGAGATTTACTGACACTTAGTTTGATTCTTCAACTGTCCATCCACGGGTGGAGATGCTTTTGCGATATTTAAAGCAACTTAATCAAGGATTATCGACACTTAATTTGACTCTTCTCTTCGACTGTGGCATTTTCTCAACCCATCACCAATGGAACCACAAACCCAGCAACCAACCGAGGATGGATGAAGCAACAAAGCAGCCGGGAGTAGTGCTAACATGCTTTGCAGGCGGTGCAGTACCAGGTGGACTCCCACTACAGATCAGATAAGAATCCTCAAGGAGCTTTACTACCACAAAGGAGTTAGGTCCCCAACTACAGAGCAGATTCAGAGGATCTGTCTCCAACTGAAACGGTATGGAAATGTCGAGGGCAAGAACGTCTTTTATTGGTTCCAGAACCACAAGGCTCGGGAGAGGCAAAGGAAGAGGCCCACTTCGGATGTTCACGTTCCCATGCAAAAATCAGGGCTTGTTGGTAATGGTAATGGTACCAATTAGAAACATGAGGATCAATATATTAACTTCGGATCTTCTGCATCTGCTTCTGCTTCTTCAGCTTGTGTGATTGCTTTTAGCAGGCAGATGGGGAATTATGGTGGTTATGGATCTATGAACATGGATAAGAGTTTTAGGGATTGTTCAATCTCAGCTGGAAGGGGAACTAGTTCTACTGGTGTTAGTGGATCCATTAGTCACAATTTTGGGTCATCGGTCAGTTGTAGTGTTGACGCATATTCCTCCTCATCCTACACTATTATTACTAGTACTACTTTCTTTAACATGAATGAAGAACAAACTTTCATGGAACAACGAGGAGAAGATCACCAGGAGATTGAAACCCTTCCACTGTTCCCCATGCAAGGTGGGGACATCTTTGGCAACATGAAGACTACTTCCGAGGGAGGTGGTGGCTCTCGTACTTCCCTTGAGTTCAGCCTCAACTCTTACGGCTAGACCCTATTTTTTGGAGTCGTTGACTCGGATCCAAAGGTCCGAGTTCAAACTTCTGATCGAGGACCTCCAAGCCCGTTTAGCCTCTGTTGAGAATGCGATTGCTACAGAAGAAGCCCAACTCGATGAAACTTTGGTTGCTTCTGAAGAAATGGGCCACAACCAGGCCCGTGTCAAAGAACGGGCCACTTAGGCCGAAGCTTGTGCCATTTCGGTGAACCTTCGCGTGGAGGAACTTTGCTTGAAACTGAGCTTCGCGGGCCAATTTTGTAGGCCTCCTTTAATGTTAAACCAATATATATTCACTTCTTGGATCCACTTATTGGCTCAACTCCAAACTTTTGGTCTTATGTTTTTTCAACAAGTCTTAATTTTGCATTAAACACTTGTTGAAAAACTGTTGTGAAGAGATAATCTCGTGAATAGAATAATTACCTCCTCAAAAACCGTTCGGCCTCCTCACGTGCTATTAATCCCCTAATAATAGCTAATTCCTCGAAAACTGCTCGGTCTCCTAACATGCTGCTTGTCCCTTTTTTCCCAAGATTTGGAATCACTAATCTCGATTTACTAACATCGGTTTGACTCTTTAACCATCCATCCAATGGTGGGGATTTGCCTGAAGTCCCTACAAATCTTCTGAAATATTCAAGAAATGGCATTTCAGTCCTTGCTTCTCTTTCTCCTTCTTCACAAATCTTCCCCTCATGAAATGGTCTCTAGCCTCTAAATTTTAGGCTTTATGGCGTAATCTCAAACCTGGGTTAGGCTTTATGGCGTAATCTCAGGCAACCTTTTGTTTCGACCTTCTGGGAGTCTGGATGGAAAATGCCAGGCTTCAGATTGTTTTAGAAACACGAGGGGCCTCAAAGTGTGGGATCTCCGGTCATGCGAGATCATCTTTGTTAGAATTCCACACGCGGAGCGAAACGGGGAAGGGAGGAAGGCCACTTTGTGGTTCATCTTTCCTCCTCTGTTTCCTTCCTTCTGGACCCAGCCCGTGTTGTCCCAGATGGAAGAGGCTTTGGTTATCACCTCATTCTCCCCCTCTCTCTTCTTACAGAATCTTGGAGGAATGAGGGGGGATGGACTCTTTGAAGGAATGGGTTCAGGCTACAGAATGGTTGTTCCCATACTTCACGTCCAACTAATGATGGTTACCAAGGCTAAAGGGGGTGCAGAGATTCAAGCTGATATTCGGTTCCTTCACTCTCTGCCCCTCCCGGGGATAATAGCGCGGCTCAACCTGACATTGGATTCCATAGCTGCTTCCACTTGAGGGGGCTTGGAGGCTCCCTTTCTCATGGATAATGGCGTTGGCCAAGCCTATGTTAGATTTCTTTGCCGCTTCCATTTGAAGGGAGCGTGGGTGCTCTGTTCCTCTTCTTTTTCCTTCTCTGGAGTCTGCCCTTCCTTGGAATAATGGCGTGGCTCAAACCGATGTTTGGTTCCTCAACTTCTTCCATTTGAAAAAGATTCAAAATATATCCGAAGATTCTTGTTTGTATTTTAGCCACTTCTGGCCTTGTAATGAATATACTGTTTTTGGCCGTAAAGCCACTTTATGAATACAATAATATTTTCTTATACTGATATTCAAATATCTGTGGGGAGCCAGTAATTGTGTCTCGAAATGCCCTAAATATAGGCCCCCATAGTTGTATATTCAGAAGCTTTGAAAATAATATGAACTTTAAAATATGCTCTGCGTCAAAAAGAGCCTTGTGGCGAAGGTTTTGAGAAAATCCACACCTCAATCCTATTTTCCCGCGAAGGTGTTTTCTCTACGAGAGAAGAGACCTTAGTCAAAAAATTTGGAGGCCGCTGACTCGTCCTCGGCCTTAGTGTAGTGTCCCCTAGTGTTGCTAGGCGCAGCGAAGAAACGATGATGGGCCTAAAAAAAAAAGGCCTTCATGAATGGGCTTCGCCGGTGTAGGAACATTAGAATTTCCCCCCATGTCTTATGCAAAGAAACCGGCTAATAAATTAATCTCTAAAACTATCTCAGCCACCAACCAAGATATAGTAAGCTCTTGATACTTTTCGCGGGCTTATTTCGCTAGGAATTCACCTCTTGTCTGTACTCCATTTGCAGACTTCATGCAACTACTTTTTGTGGTGGATCTTTTGTGAAGCTTAGGAGGTGGATTTCGCTGTGCTCAAAAGTGTTCCGCTCAACTATTTCTATGATGCCTATGGGCCTTTGGGATGCTTTGCGAACAAACAGGAGAGGCCTCCAAAATGATAGCTTCTCCAGAAATTTTTTGAGGAGAAATCTTCTCAAGGCAAATCCGAGTGAGAAGAAATCCACATCGGGTGTGCCAAAATGTTTGGCTCTACCTTCTAGAAGTCTTAACTCAATAAGACATTGTGAATCAAGGTTTAGACATGCGGCCCAAGTATAATCACCTAGACACAAATTTTCTTTCAAATCCTTTGGGCAACCTTACTGAAATGGCCAGGTGGGGGAGGGCGAACAAGAGAGGCAGAATCCATTTTGGCATGAGCTATTCCCACATAGTGGTTTAGGCCAATTTGCACGTACTTTTGGATTCAAGAACTTATCATGAACGTTGTCCCATTTCTAGACACCATTTCACATAGGTTATACTTACTAAGATAAGAAAGATCATAAGTGTGAAGACAATTCAACAAGTGTTAATAAAAGCCGCTATTAACCTTAAGGGACCTAAACTAGGCACCAATAAGGAGTTTAGGTCAATATTAACCAAAGAGACTTCACCTATTCCGTTATGATTCACAACCCCCTACCAACCTCAACTTCTCAATAGTGGTGTGATTTACATAGAGATTTTTCAATCCCCGGCAACGGCGTCAGAAATAAATAAGTGTTTCCACCATTCGTCGCCTCTACAAGATCAAGGGGGAAACCATCTACGCTTTACTCCAAGCTCCGATGTATCAAAAATTGTAGGGTAAAAATCCCTCTTGTGAGAGTCTGTAGCAAAAGAACAAAGATACTTCGCGTTGAAGAATTTGGAGGGGAATTTGGCTCGCCAAACATTTAGTGTAGTGTTACCCCATAGTGTTGCTAGGCGCAGCGAAGAAACGATGATGGGCCTAAAAAAACAGGCCTTCATGAATGGGCTTCGCTAGTGTAGGAACACTAGAATTGTCCCCTTGTCTTATGCGATGTAATTGTCTATGACTCTTCCGTGTCCCAGACACTAGGAAAGTATTTCTTCAAGTATCGGCCATTGATAGGGTTGTGATGGACATCCCCATCTAAGTCTTTAAGATGAAATGCTCCTTTCTCCAAAATCTTATAAATGATGTATGTGCTTTCCCATCTGGGAGTCCATTTGCCACGACCATCTAACTTTTCACCAAGAGGGAGAACTGCATTCCAAACCAAATCTCCTTCGTTGTAACTCATTCCCCGTGTCCGCTTGTCATAGGAGCGAGCTACTCGCTGCTTTTCCATGAATTAACTATCTAAAGCCTCCAAGCGCTTTTCGCAGAGATCTTCATGTTCCTGCCACATAACCTGAATGTAGTCTTCTCCAATGAGATGATGCTGCTCTTGAACTTATAATGATTGGATGCTGACTTCCAAAGGCAAGACTGCATCAAGAACAAATATCAAAGCATAAGGTGTTGTCGCGGTGGGATTCCGCTTCGATGTGCGGTTGGCCCAAAGAGTCTCATAAAGGGTCTCATACCATTGTCGCGGATTAGCTTCCAACATCCTCTTCAGCAGAGTGATGATGATTTTGTTGCTGGCCTCCACTTGACCGTTAGACTGCGCATAATAAGGGCTGGAATGGACAAACTGTATTCCCCATTCCTTTGCCAATCTATTAACTTCACCACCCGTGAAAGCTGCCCCCCCCCCCCCCCCCCCCAGTCTGAAATGAAAACTTCTAGAATACCAAATCTGCAGATGATGTTTTTGAACAAGAATTGTCACAACGTACCACCAGATGCTTCCTTTAAAGGTTCTGCTTCGACTCATTTTGTAAAGAAATTGGTAGTAACGATGATAAACTTATGCTGAAGAGATGAATGAGGGTGAATCATCCTAATTAAGTTTAGCGTCCATCCTCTTGTGGGCCAATGTTTTATAATGGGCTGCATTGGGACATTGTGGATATGCTGGATCGGCCCATGATCTTGGCAATCTAAGCAACCCTTCGCGAATGCGAGGCAATCTTTCAAAATACTTGGCCAAAAATAACCATGTCTCCTGAGCAACCAACTCATTTTTGGACCTGCCTGGTGAGCCCCGCAGATACCAGCATGTACTTCCCGCATGAGCTATTTTTCTACGCCACCGTATACACATTTGAAATCGATGCCATCTTCCCCTCGCCTAAGAAATTCATCGTTCCTGAGGAAATAATTGAGAGCAAGGTAGCAGATCCTCCTGTCAGTGGGCTGATCAGGATTTTTTAGATAGTTGATCAAGGGGACCTGCCAATCAAATCAATGGAATCTAAGGTTGCTACCGCGGCATCCTTTGGTGGATCTTTTCTTGCCATCCAGGAAGGGATTGTTCGGCGTTCCACTTTCAGAATTCGCTCGCGAATGTTATACTTCAAAGTTATCCCCGTTGCCAACTGAGCCAACTCGTTTGAGGTGAAATTTTGTTCGCGCGAAATAGGATCAACGTCCACATCATCAAATTGGTCCAACAACTCCATGGCTCTATCCCAGTATGGAGCCTGCGAGAAACTAGAGCATTTGAACTTTTTGCGCAGCTGATTGATTACCAGAAGCGAATCTCCAAGTACTTGTACCGCTGTGGCTCCCATTTCTAAGAGCACTTCTAGGCCAATGATTAAGGTCTCATATTCCGCTTCGTTATTGGTGCATTGATACTCCAACTGAAAAAAGTATGAAAAATGATCTCCGGACAGGTTTTCCAGCGCAATGCCTGCTCCGGCTAGGGTATCTGTTCTTGAACCATTTAAGTATAATACCCAAGGTTGCAGCATAATAGCTGCCAATGAATTCTCATAGATCTCCCAACTAGGTATTCCATACAGGTCTTCCAAAGAATTCACGGCAACTTTAAGTTTGCGAATTTCGCTAGTATACGCTAGAAAGTCCGCGATGGCTTGACCCTTCACAGCTTTTTGGAGAACATACTGAAAAGAGAACTCTGAAAGAGCCAAAACCCATTTGCCAATCCGGCCTCTAAGAATGGGCCGCGACAACATGTATTTGACCGGGTCGGTCTGAGCAATTATGCATGTAATGAACGACAACATGTAGTCGCGAAGTATACATGTAGAGAAATACAACGTTAGACAAAGCTTTTCCATTGGTATGTACCTGGTTTCGCAATCCGTTAATGTTCTATGTAGATAGAAAATGGCTTGTTCCACTTCCGCTTCGTCGTTCTAAGCTAATAAGCTACCAATTAAAGCCTCTGCCGCTGAAATGTAGAGCTTTAGTGGGTAACCTGGCTTTAGAGGAACAAGAACCAGTGGATTTTCTAGATAGGCCTTTATGCTGTTAAAGGCCTCTTGATGTTTTGTCTCCCACACAAATTCTGTCGGCCCTTGTAGCTTCAAGATGGAGGAGAAAGGCTGAATCTTGCCTGCGGAGTTGGAGATAAACCGCCGCAAGAAATTGATCTTTCTTAACAGCCTTTGTAGCTCCTTCTTCATCCTCGGGGGTGAAGCATTGATCACTGCTTTAGCTTTATCCTCGGATACTTCGATGCCCCTCTGATGTACAATAAATCCTAGGAAGTCACCTGCTTGGACTCTAAATACACATTTCGCGGGGTTCATCTTCAGCTGATGTATCGCCATGCACTCGAAAACCTTGCATAGATCCGCGATGTGGTTTCCCCACTGCCTAAAATCTTTCCCAGGATATCATGGAAGATTAGGTTCATGGCTCGCTGGTATGTGGCCCCCTCATTTTTCAAACCAAAAGGCATGACTACGTATTGAAAAATTCCAGCGAAGCCTGGGCATCAGAATGCAATTTTGTGTCTATCCTTCTCTGCCACTGGAATCTGATAATAACCAGTGGTTCCATCCATGAAGGACAGCCGTTCATGACCAGCTACTACATCTACCAACATATCCGTGACCGGCAAAGGGTAAACGTCTTTGGGAATGGCATTATTAAGGTCGCGGTAATCGACGCACATCCTAATTTTTCCATTCTTCTTTCGAACTGGGATGACATTAGATAGCCACTTATTGTACTTGGCGACCCTGATGATTCCTGATCTATGCATCTTCTCGACTTCTTTCTTAACCAAAACCTGAGTTTCCAAAGTCATCCCCCTAGATTCCTGTCTCACCGGATTTTGATCTTGGATAGTTGGCAGTCTATGGCAGACCAAGTCAGGAGATAAACCTGGCATATCTTCATATCTCTCGGCGAAACAGTCTTTATACTCCTGCAATAAGTCGATGAGTCCATGTTTTTCTTCGGGCTCTAAGTTTGCACCGATTGCCACTTCCATTGGCTCAGTTTTAGTCCCTAAGTTCACTTTCTCTGTAGGATCCCTGATCTTTGGAGGGATATTGTCTAACGATGCTAGGGCCAGTCGAATGGGCTCCTCTACCTCTTCATGATCGGAGAGATCCTCATCAACGTATTCTAATGTTGCCACTTGTGCGCAGGCCTCTTTTTCAATTAAATATGAAGATAATCTATCATATAAAGAACGAAAGGCCTGTACCTCTTCCTTTGAGAGGTCTTGATCCATCAATTAGGACCAGGAGTCTGCACCGCATGTTCGGGCCTTTCGAGGTCGCCCTTCGCGACCGCGAGCCCCCATTGTGCCAGTTTGGAGGTCGTTACCCCTGTGGGGCGGCCCTTGTTGTAAATTCCACGGACCTGTAGCTGAGAGATAGGTTCTAAATAGTACCCTTGCGTCCAGTAGACTGCGGAGACTGAGAAAGGTCACGGATTTGCTTTGATTATTATCGCCTTATCCGCGACTCTGTCCCATATGATCAGTTCCTGATGAAGGCTGGATGGGACACAATAACTCCGGTGGATCCAGTCGCGACCCAGAATTGCGCTATATGCCTCATGGTAGTCTGTGATGAAGAAGGTGTAAACCCCTTCTGCTGGACCCACCTTGACTTGTAGGAAGATAAAACCCAATGTTTTGGTCACAGTCCCTGCGAAGTTCTTCAGTGTCAGGGACATGGATTGGATCGATCTTCTCTTTCTTGATTCCTAGCAGCTACATGGTTCTGGTGGTCAAGACGTTGACTGCGGTGCTTGTGTCTACCATAATTTTGCCAACCTTGGCGCCGTTCATATCAGCGGTGATATATAATGGCCTCATGTGTTGCGCCATTGCTAATGTCGGCTAGCTGAAACCTATGTCCTAATCTTTTGCGTCGGTGTCTGTAGCCTCTACTACTTCAGCCTCCTTCAGCGTAGGTTTCCTCGAGAGAGATGATGCCACAGAGGTGATCTCAAGCAACGGTTTGTCAGATGATTCGCCTTCCTTCGCTTGACATTCCTGAGCTGCCACTGGCAAGGCATATCTTGATGATAGGACAAATACCATGTTACAAGCAAAGTCTGGCATGCCCGCCTATTCTGATTCCGCCGCTGGGGAGCTCATGTCAACTTCCTCAACGAATTTGCTTGCGACATAAGCCTCCAGCGATCCTTCTTCTTGGACCTTGACTTGCTCCTGCTGATCCGATGTGAAAGGACATCCCCTCTTCGGTGGCCCATGCTTCACTGATGAAGCCTTCTTCGGACTTCTCAACCACTATGCTTTGAACTTTCTTAGGCCTCCACTGCACAGTCGTGGACCGATTGTCTTTGCCCTCCAGCCTATCAAAGATTGGAGGCTCGTTATCTCTTCCTTCGAGAGATATTCTCCGCCAAACGCTAGGTTTGTGAGTTGGCGGGGATTCTCGCTTCACGGGAGCTAGGGATTTCTCTTGACTGTTCTTTCTGCGAGCGCTGGTTTTTGAAGCCCGTTGCGACATCTTAGGACGCCGCTGGAGAACCCGTGGGGAGATGAACCTTTTGAAGGTCAGTGCCTCCACCTGTCTCTGGTATTCTTCTGGAGATCTCACCAACTACAATGGTTTAATCAACCCTTGATCCAGCACTTCCAAGGTTTGCTTTGCTTATCCAAACCTCAGTGGAGTTTTCTCTTCCTTGAAAAGGTCATTTCTACTGCCTTGCCCTTCTTTTGGGTATACCATCTCCCTTCCTTGATAGTGGACGTTGGCGTCGGAGGAATATACGGTCTGGTCATAACGTCTGACCGCTCGTTTACTCTTTCTTCTTCCCTCGCAACCTTTAATTTCTTGAACAAATTAGAGTCCCTTGGAGAAGAAGTTCCTGACCCAACGTACATTCTCGGACTACCTGGTTGGAAGCTTCTACAATGTGCTGGTAACTTCATTGGTGGTAAAGTACCAAAGCGAATGGTCTGTTCTTCCTCTTCATGCAACGTCTGGATATCACATTCCTCCTTGCACATTGAACATAGCACGACAGGTAGTGCCGGCCTGCTTTGTCACCTTTTCTAAGCCCCCAATGGTATGATCTGGGCTCAGCCCCTGTTGATCCTTTGTGTCACAAACTACGTCAACCATGTTGACTCCGTGTCTGGGAAATGATCCAAGTCTACCGGCGCCGCCGCTGTTGCTGGCGCTTCCACCTGCAACCTCCCATTATTCAACCAGATCTAAATCTGATCCTTCAACCTAACACAGTCGGCTGTGTTGTGATTCCACAAGTTGTGGAGCTTACAGTATTTCTACGTCCTTAACTGCTCTGGTTTGGGGAATGGTCCAAAGTCGGTCTTCACCATCTTGGCAGCGATCATCTCATCCAAGTTCTCATGAGCTTTATTCGCATCGTAGGTGTAGCTCTAGAAATACAGGCTTTCTCAGGTAAGGATGTCCTTACCTAAGCTTATAGAACGGATTTTTAGTTTTTGGCCACTTTTTTATCACATATTCACATCTTAACCGTTCAGTTTTTAGGCCCTAAAATGCAATTTACAACTATGTACACGAACGGTTCCGGTTTGACAGATTTGGTTCGTTCGTGTAAATTACAGTTTTGGATGCCTTAACGATCATCAATTTGACTGAAATTTTGCATAAGTGATCCATACATTAGGACCTAAAAACTGAATGGTTAAGATGTGAAAATGTGATTGAAAAGTTGCCAAAAACTGCAAATCCATACCTAAGCTTAGGTAAGGATGTCCTTAGCCAAAAAAAACGGTATATATATGTAGGGGATCAAGAGATGACGTCCTTAAACTCTTAAAGTGCAGATGTTTTTATTTTTAACATGTATTTTAATAGTCACACCATTCATTCTCTAGTAACCTACACAGAGATGAATCCAAAAAAAAAATGGACAACTCTTAGGTTCACCCCTAGGGTGAACAAGCATATTTACCCTATTGTCGATTAACATAATTTGGCTTAACAATTTTATAATTCAACGGTCCATATCTTAAATTAGCATTTAACTATCATCTCTGTAATTAATTAATCGAATCGAAAATCGTTTAATTATCTAATTGGATCAAACTAATGGATAGTTCTAACAACTCTTACTACTATTATAATGAACCGTTCATGTGTTTCATATAAATGAATAACTAGAATGTCATCAATTTGATTGATTTTTTACAGATCTAATATTTGTATTACGTTATACAACATGAATGGTTTGATTAAAAAATAATAAAGTAATTATTCGTTAATCGCAATAGATGGTAAATATGCTCATGCACCCAAGGAGTGAACTTAAGAATTGTCCACAAAAAATTAGCTAAATTAGAAAAAATGTTTAACAATTTGATTAGCACAATGTTCGTTTTAATTTAATCTAACGGACTACATTTTTTTACACGTACACTTTTGAGTGACCAAATAGTTATAGATTTGGTTGATTTTTTGTGGACACAATTTTTGCATAGATATCTAAAGGATCAACGGTTGAAATCAATGAATTAGGTCATATAATAATGTAAAACAGTAAAAATCCTCAAATACTTAAGTAAGGATCCTCCCTCTTTATATATTATATGTAAGTTCTAGAGATTACCTCTTTATTTTAAGAATTTGAGGATTTTTACTATTTTACACTAGCATATGACCTAATTCAATAATTTTTATTGGATAAGAGATTTATGTTGTTTCATTAAGGAATGAATGTATAGTTAAGATTTGTAGAGTAATTAAATCATTGAATGACTAAGTTTTTCATTTTAAAGATAATAGTTTGTTTACGAATTATATGAGTAAGACTATTTAAGGAACTTTTGTAAGGTTTAGTGAGTAAATTTAGTATTTGAAAATTTGATAGGAGGTGTAAAAAGCATAAGATGTTAAGTGAGTAAATTTTGAGGTTCTAATAGAAAAAGTCTGTCATATATGCTAAGAAAAGGAATATATTAGGGCTTCAACTTGGTCGCTTCAAATTGGTTATAAGCATTACCCACTTCAAAACCAAAGTTTTCAGTTTCAAAATTGAGCTACCAATTATCAACCAAAATTTTTGGTTTTTAATAATTTCTAACAAGTTCGTTATTTGGGTTTTTAGTATTATCAACTTTAAAACAAATATTTCTTTTGAATATAAATTAGAATTAACAAAACATTTTACAAATTATCATAAAGTTTATATTTATCCACTTAATTTTCAATTTTCTTTTCACATATGAAACAAAGTTTTGTCCATTTTCAATAAAGCTAGTTATCCAACGATATTTTATTGGGTTACCCAAATAATATATGACCTATATTTCTATGTTCCTTAAAATATATCTACTATTAATTAAGTATTAGTAATAATACTTCCACATCCTTCATTTGGTGGGATTTGACTCCTCCATTCATACTATCATCTTATAATAGTGATCGTTAAGGTCTTCCACACTCTGCATTCACTAGTTTGTTTCTTGTTTGTTTGATATTTTTCACAAGAGAGGTATCGACTTAATCCCCCTCTCCTTATATCTCTTTTCACTTTCTTTAAATAAATTTTGAGGCATTAAGGAAATTCATTGCCCCTCTTATCCCTCTATTTAGCCAAAAGAAAAAATATTAGTAATAATAATAAAACTATTATAAAAATATTTCTGAATATATTTCTCAATATGCATGTGTGTATTAAAAACTACAAGATATAATTAATATTTTAAGTAGTCGGTAAATTTGGCATTTACCAAAATCAAAGCAATTTTTTTCGGTATTTTTTATTTTTTTATTTCAATTTTATCGATTTCGATTACCAAAATATTTGTTTACTAAATCTAAAACATCGGTTAGTATTCGATCGGTTTGATAATCATCAAACCAAATGGCAGCTCCAGTATATATCTTGCAGATCAATCTAACACTACTATACTCCATATAAAGAGTAATTCATGTCCCTAATCAGTGTATCAGATATTTGAGCAGGTATATGCCCAACAACTGTTGTCAGAGCCGTCCCTTGAGTCCTTGACCAAGGCAACCAAGGCAGTGGTCTTGGGCCTCAGTTTGGGGAAGGCCTCCATCTCAAAATGCCTATACATATATAAGTTAATATATATATATATACACACACACACACACGGGCCGATTCTGAAGCAGACGTCCGCACTTCGCTAAAGTGCAGACGGCGACGCAGCAGCGACTCGGGGCTTGGAGGATAGAGGCCGGAGGCATCCCGGACGGTTCTGGGCAGCGTTCGAGGTCGGAGGAGGTCGAGGTTGCAGGTTTCTGGGCAGCGCTGCAACCATGTAGCCGGCGACTCCACCGACTGCAGACCGGTCCGTCCTGCCCCTGGCCTCTGTCCAGCAAGCCCCGAGACTTCGTCGCGCCCCGAGCCGAGTTGCAGCGTCGACGTCCGCACTTTAACAACAGTGCAGACGTCCTCTTTGGAACCGCTCCGTGTACACACACACACACACACACATATAGTAAAAGAAAAAAGATACAGAACTACAATTTGTAGAAAACGACGCCGAGGCCGATGAAATCAAACACGTGACTCAGTGAGGCCTCAAAATTTTCTCTTATTCTTTTGTATTTGTAAGTTAAACACCCAAGCTTTCCTCTTTCTCCATCACTCTGGGATTAGAAAAGAAGATAACCAAAAGTTTTGCTCTCAATTTCACCAATTTGGGCAAAAATGAAATGTTGGCTGCTGAAAAATGAATTTTTTATTCCCCTCTGATTCTTTCAAAGAAAAACGGTAACATTTCTTCTTTTATGTCTATTTAAACCATTGATAGACTCTCATAGACACATAGAAGCAATCTTTTTCTTCTCCTTACTCAATTATGAATTTCATCATCTGTTCTAATTTCGTAATTAGAATTTAGATAGTTGATACAATTGTAGCAAATCGTCAAGGCCGGAAGTCCAAAATTTTGTGGTTAAAAAATCAGGTTCTATTGTTCTTTATCAGGATTGTTACTTTTTATTTTGTTTAAATAATCTGCTATGTTTTAGTTTGCACTTGCTTTGCTTACATATTTTTTTCAACGGAAAAAGTTATTAGGAAATCTCTCTAAATTTTGCCTTAAACCTCACTTTGTCATGGGGCGGCCCTGACTGTTGTATGCTACTAAGAGATGGCCGAGGTTTAGGTTTGTAGCCAAGGAAATGGGCAATCAACTTTGGGTGGGTGACGTTCGCCGCCAACATGCTTCACTGATGCTGGAGAATAGGTTTTGTGCTTTTGACCAATGTGATTGCCATAGTATTGCCTTTCTTCTCCCATATGCTGGCACTACTTGGTGCTATTGGCTATTGGCCACTCACCATCTACTTTCCGTTGCAACTGCACATTCCGCAAAAGAAGATCATTCAGCGACCAACCCTCTCTTGGTTTGGCCTTCAGCTGCTGGGTGCTATGTGCTTCCTGATTTCAGTTGCTGCAACCTCCAGTGCAGTCCACGGTCTGCACAGGGGTTTATAGGCCTACCAATCCTTCCGGTTCAAGGAGTGAATCCTTAGTTATTTAATCTATCCAACAAACATTTAGTCATTAGTAGTTAATGTGGTTTTAGACTATATATTGTTTGCTGGTGACTTATTTAGATCATCTCCAACATGTTTCCTATATCTTGTTTTTCCCTATTTTAGAAAGCTTTTTTTTTTTTGCTAAAATGGGCCATCTTTCTTGGAGTCAAAGTCGTCGTATGGACCCAAAGTCGTTGTATGTATCTTCTCAGAGCCTGACTCGAAACTAGCACCTCTTCACATTATGAGTTATGCCAGACTGCAACAATTGCACAACCAAATACATAAACGATATGAAGATCACAGATAAAGTTACAAAATTTATACAAAATCAGGCAACTTTCGATGTTGGACTAATCATCCAATCAAAACCTAGACCAAAATCTACTGAAAGAGACTCACTCTCTGGGTATCCCAGACCAAAATCTGTTGAAATTGAGAGGTGTGATCTGAGCACACCGTCGTCGGCTGTAGGCTCGGAACAACGCGCAATTAGAGCCAGCGGTGGTAGGAGACCCAAGACCGCTTGCTCCAGCGGTGGCCGGTTACCTTCCCGGAATTCCATCCCAAGACAGGAGATCGAAGAAAAATCAAGGGCCTCAAAATCTGCAAAGTGGATCGAGGATTTTGCAGGCAACGACGAAGGAAAGTCTAACTGAGCTCCAGCATAGTCGACATGAGCTACCCTATGACAAGCCCAACAAAGAGAAGAAAAGGACGATGAAGAGAAGATAGAAGAGAGGAGAGAATAGAGAGGACTGTGGAGGAGCTGTTGGCCGGGTGAAAGAGTTAGGGTTCGAAAGTGTTTGGGGTTGAGTCAAAGTGAAAAAAATACCAAGTGGGGGGGACGAAATTTTTGGTCCCCGCGTTTCTGAAAATTTTTAAGTTAGTCCCTCCGCGTTTTTTCAAAATTTTTGAATGAAAGTTTACACATCGATTAATTTAACGACAAATGTTAATAATCACAATAGAAATTGGATATTTCATCAATCGATGTTAGTACACTTTTGTACATCACGTGCAATTCTGATCGATTTAATAGTGGCGATGTCTGATGACATAATTCTAGTAGTTTAACATCTTTATACCCATTTTACAGAAAGTGAAGAGAGAGAGAGAGAGAGAGAGAGAGAGACTATATTTATAGCAAACTCTAAAATTATAGGGAATAATCTTTTATGAAGTTGTTACTCTTTTGTCTCTTCTATCTTAGAATTATATAGGGTTAAATATTATTTAGTCTTTGAGCTTTTGACCATAAAACACTTTAGTCCCTGACCTTCTAATTTCACACGTTTAGTCCCTGTACTTCAAAATCTCAGACCAATAGGTCCTTGCCATTTAAAAGTCGCGTTGAAATGTCTATTATGCCCTCAGTTTTTTTTTATAATAAATTTATTCATTTCTCTCCTTTTTTTTAATTCTTTTTTCTTTATTTTATTTATTCTTTTTTTTTCAAACAGAAAGAAAGAAAGAAAGAAAGAAAAACAGAAAAAAAATAGAAAAAAAACAGAAAGAAAGAAAGGGAAAAAAAAATCCTTTTCCAAAAAAAAAAAAAGTAATTAATTAAAAAAAGAACTGATGACATAATAGATATTTCGCCGTAACTTTTAGACGGCAATGATCTATTGGTATGAAATTTTGAAATACAAGGACTAAATGTGTGAAATTATAAGGTCAGAGACTGAAGTGTTTTTCGAGCAAAAGTATAATGAGTAAACAGTATTTAACCCAATTATATATATCTATATATATATATATATATATATTTACTTCTATCATAGTATCATTAATTATTTAATTATATTTTCAAAATTCTAAAAACATTACTGTTTTAGTCATAGATAATAAATTATAGAGAATATGATAGAGAAGTTGTTGGAATTATGGAGTAAAAATTATAGAGTTTTTAACTTTTAAATCCACATAATAGCGATTTCATAGGAAATGTGTTGGAGATACTTTAAGATCCTCCGCTAGTTAGGAATTTAGTTATGTAAGTTCATATGTTCAATGCCTACAACTCTTATAAAGTGGTCGAGGTTGAAATTTCCTTGTGCCATTTACCTTCTTCCATGGATTATTTGGTTTCACCAAATCTGCAATTTCTTGTTCATCTCCCTGTTATTTAAATGTTTCGTTGTGGAAGTGTGATCGTCAATACTATTCATAATGTGAACTTTATAATTATATTCTTCGTGAAGGTTGCAGGTATTGCGACAATGATGATTAGTCTCCGATGACATAAAAAAGAAATTAAGCATGCATGATATTGATATTAAATACAATTGAGCTAATGATAAAACATTTTGTAATTTCCAACAAATTAGTATTGAATGAGATCTCAAGTTTTATTTTCTTTAGACACGGGGTGTTGGTTTCTTGGTGTTGATGCGGTGGCAGGTCTATGTGTTACTCTCAGGGACTATAGGTTCTAATTTTGGTGCTTTTTGCTTATCAACGCGATGGTGAATTGCTATTACACGTGATCCAACATTATTTATACACGGTGCTTGAGAGGGTAAAGTGTTCATCTTAATGTTGCTGGCGATTTTGTATCATAACACTCGAGACTAGTTATTTTTCATTCTAACTCACGACTCTAGATCTAAAATTTAGCTAGTTACTTTTCATTCTAGCTCAAGGCTCTGGGTCTAAAATTTAGTTAGGATTGGACTCGTATGGCTCATAGATATTATTGATATTGATGGATCTGTAACTATAGGTACACAATCGCTTACAACTTTTTTTCCACTGTGTTGTACTATTTTTTGTTATTGACGGATTTTAATCCCAAGTTTAAATCTCCTCCCGGACCCTCCCACATCAATGTAACAAGATAAGAAAAAAATACATGCAACTTTTAGCACCAACAATCTCAAGGCTAACGCTACAATAGACGATATGTTGGCAATGATCCAATACAAATATTTGGTGCTAATATCAATCTCGACTCGATCAATTTTGGTCAAGACCGGCATATGGGAAGATGTTCAAAGAACAAATCGGCCCGGGTTTGATCGTCTGATAATACCATCATACAACAAACACAATGTCACTATCTTACCAGCTTAGGTATGGAGATATATAGTGAATTAGTGATTTCATGTCTCCAGTTCCTGCAACATGCTAGCTGGACCATGCATATAGGTACACACATGCATTCACTACAGTTGCGAATCCGTCGGTATACATAAACGTGTTGATTTACGAGTGTAGTTAGTAGGCCAGTCAATCAAATGCAATCACATCGGTCAAATCATAGTCCTCCAAAACGCGTGTGTAGTTACATGATCTAATGATTTATTCCCCTTTTTGTGGTCTGAATCTAATTATTTATTACCGAACACTGCCTGAGAGAGACTCGGATTGTCGCCAGGTGTCCATAGCTAATTATTCCAAGTACATCATCAGTCAGATCACTCCCTACTTAACTTACACTATTTTTTCTATAAGAAAAGAAAAATTATTTAAAGAATGAAGCTTCTTGAACAACTAAAGTTATAACGTCAAAAATTAAACCTCTAGAAGCCTCACTGAGATCCTATCACTCCAAGACATTGGAGAAGACTAAACCTACATTATTGAACGAGGCTTTAGAGCTATGTAATTAAGTTAAAAAAACACCTTGGTCAACTCTTTTCCTAATAGTAATGAAAACGAATTATTTTATTTTAAGATGTAGTAATTTTCATCCTATTAAATACTTTTATTATCTTATAATCTAATTTTCATCAATAAACTTTCTATTTCAGTATTTCACCCTCAAGTAAAGTAAAATAGGAAAACAAAAAATTCAAAAAGATATACTAAATCAAAAGCTAAATGACAAAAAAAAAGAAAATAGAACCACCATCATCATCACGTGCTGCAGTCATCCTTTATCCCTCTTGTTCTTTCTCTTCTCTCATTCCTTCATCAAGCACATCCAATGGCGATCACTAATTACTCCTACAATTTTTTTTAAAGGCTTATGCGGCTAATCTTAAATCTTGATTAGTGAAACTGTCGAATACAGGGGGCATTGAGGCTGACCTCTGATTCCAATAAGCATTTAGATAATGTAATAAAATGATATTAGTGTTTTAGAGAAACGGAATTGAGAGAGAATTGCTGTGTGTTCTCATTGATAATAGGGGCCTCTTTATATAGAGGATTACAATGCATAGAATCTGAACATACAAGAAAAGTAATTCTACATTGAATAGGATTCTAAATCCTTCTAATGTAACCCTATTACCACTAGGTCAAGTAACCTAGAGTTTGGGCCAGATACATAATCTGGATTTCCTTGAACACTCCTCTTTGTGTCGCCCAAACGTGGTGCTTCTCTCGTTGCCTCATTAAAAACCTTGCCGAGTAACAAAAACCCAGTGGGACAAAAATAACCTCGGTCGAAGGGCAAAAAGAGCACAACACACCCTTCACGTTTCGAGGCCATACATGTAGACATCTCCCCCTGATGTCTGCATCTCCCCCTTATGACTACGATCATGGGGATTCAGATAACTTCCGCAAACGATGCTACCAACATGTTTCTCGAAAGTGGAATTTAGGCAATGACTTAGTGAGCAAGTCTGCCGCACTATCCTCAGATTGAACCTAGTTCACTTTGATCTTGAGGAGAGTTTGTTGTTGCTGATTACGCTTGGTGTTGTCTCTTTTGATGTAGCCTTGCCTCATTTGTTCAAAACAAGCAGCATTATCCTAAATGCTTGTAGGCTCATCTGTGGTAGACTTCAAACCACAACTGTTCGAACATGCGTAATTATGGATCCAATCATATACATTCACGAACCACTTCGTGAAGAGCAATAGTCTCTGCATTGTTCGAAGATAAAGCGACTAGGGTCTGTTCTGTAGACCTCCAAGATATCACGGTCTTTACCTATGGTGAACACTTAACCAGTTTGGGAATGACCTTTGTGTGGGTCAGAGAGATACCCAATATCAGCAAAACCTTCCAAAACACATGTTGTTTTGGGGTGGGGATAGGAAACGCAGGCCAGCATTGGAGGCGTTTCTAGTGTGTGATGGGTTCGAATCCATCATCTCTCTGTTGGGATAGAACAAGCCCATATCGATCGTACATCTCAAGTATCGAAAGATATCTTTTACACCAATCCAATGGCGTTGCATTGGCGCAGAGCTATACCTAGTTAACAAGTTCACAACATATGAGATGTTCGATCTTGTGCATTGAGCTAAGTACAATAATGCGCGTATTGCACTTAAGTGGGGCACTTTTGCCTCTAGCGCATCTTCGCCATCATCCTTTGGACGAAGAGGATCCTTTCAGGATCAATACTACAGATGATCATGGGGGTGCTTGAAGGCTTAACCTTGTCAAAATGCCTAAGCATCCATCGACACGATGCTCAAGTTCTAAACCGAGACATAATCGTGTTCTCCCAAAATCTTTCATCTCAAACTCGAATTTCAAGTGTTCAGCGGTTTCCCTTAACTCTTTAAGAGCTTCCAATAAAGGTCATGTCCAATATGAACTGCGATAGAATCCGAAACTTGTTATGAAAACGCGCGGGCATATCCCTTCCCAATCAAGTAGTCACTTTAGTGAGCGTTTCAACCTTATTGTAAACACGCTCCGTGGTCTAGAACCACTTGACTTTGGGTAGATGAAGTTCACCATGAACCTTCATTTATATTCTGTATCTAGATCCCCGTATAGATACGCAGTGACCACAGCTGCATGATCAGTTATTTGGAAACTACCAAACTGAGCGTAGTGGTGTGCAATGACATCCATTACGAGAGAATATGTCTCATCGTAGTCGATTTCAGGGTGTTTTTGTGAGAAGCCTTGCGCCATAAGGCCGAGATTACCATATCTTTTTCTCAACACGCTTTCTAACGAAGACCCATTAGTCAACAGGTTTTATGATATGAGGTGTTGGCATCACTGGCTCAAAAACCTTTTTTTTTTATTAGAGAATCCAACTTAACCTAGATCGCATCTTTCCATTTAGGCCAAATCTCTCTACGTTGACATTCATTCATCAACGGAGCGTGGTTCGATATCATCGGACTCAACAAACTCATGCGCAATGAAATGAGCAACTACATCATCAATTATGATGGAGTTTCTATCCCACATCTCATGTACACTAGTGTAGGTTTCATAGAGCTCTATATTCTCAGGAATATATACTGACATTGAGGCGTCCTCCAACGATAACCATAACCCGGAAGATTCTCATGAGACGGATTTCGATTCTTGATGATCCAAGGATTGAGTTGTGCCAAAGTATACTTCGAACCCACGGGCCTCCCACGCATCCTAGCTGGGGCCATGGCCTGTAATGCCAAAGTGTCACTCTTTTTGGCGTTGGCGCCATATCTACCTCCGTGTAGGGTGGCGATACGTCCTCTTGTAGGGTCGTACTTCCTTGCAGGCATATTTGCAGCAGATGTGTGATCTCCCCCTAGCGACCGGAAGATCCATATTCTTAGCTCCCCCTAGCGACCGGAAGACTGCCTCAGCAGAGTGACAACCCTCAAATCTAGCTGTAAGGAGATCGCCTAGTAAGGGCATTAAGTGGTGGACGATGGTTGGAGTCTCAAATCCAATTTTCTCATTCGTCTGTAAGACCTATTATAGTGCGCTTTGGTTGCGCAATTGGCACATAAATGACTCACTTAAATGTGCGTAAGTACAAAATACTTGTACCAGTCACTAGCTGTAACACATAGATTGAGTGGTGTAGGTCGTAGATGAATTAGCATAGCTGCATGCGATATTGCATCACCCCAAGCGGATATAGGGAGACTGGTGCGCATTACCAATGTCTTGACTACCATCGTAGTCGTTTTCGCGAAACCATTTGGGTGTGTTTATGAGAATTTGATGTCCAACATCAATCTCATTGCAATATCTATCGAAAGTCTTCAATGTAAACTCTCTAGCATCGTCAAGTCCAATTGATGGAATAAGATGATCTAGGGAGTGAGCCCGTTGTCATATGGTATTTGCTAGGAGTGTAGCAGAAGCAACATTTACAAATGGACAATGGCACAACACATGACCAGCGTGTTTGCGTGTCAACCAACATCATAAGATATTTAAACGTCCGCAAGTTGGTTGAATCAGTCCACAGAATCCCCACGGATTCCATGTAAGAACATAGTGAGTATTTTCATATCCTTTGCATAGGACGGTCTCAGTCCTAATTTCTCGAAGGAACATGCTTTGCAAAATGAGCGAGAGGCCTTGGAAGTAACCAATGAGGATTTTGGTTGGGCCTGAGCGTCTGTAGCGCTATTAGAAGCAAAATGTGTGACTGCATCTCCCATCATGGCGTTGGAGCCATGGGAATTAGTATGTATGGCGTCATGGCCATTGGGAGGAACAACCATGGCGTCATGCTCATGGTTGGCGCCATTTATGGCGTTATCACAAGGGAGGTTGGCGGCCCAAGACAGATGCAGCGCCAGAGGCTGCAGTCGTTGCGGTCTTGCTAAGTCCAAGAATCAACTTTTGATTCATGCTTCGTTTCGCTCGAAAGAAAGGATGTCCATGTGAAGTCTTTTGTAGACGGATCATCATATCATAACTAGGATGATCTATCCTATTGTGACAAAGCCAATATGTGTCTAAATCCAAGAGATCTTCTCTCATAACTTTTATTGGATTAATAGCTCGAAGAGTGATATAGAGTCCACTAGATAGACACATAAACTTCTCTAAGATGCGCATTTGTTCGCAATCATTAGAGGTATTGCAAGGGAACTCATTTTCGTTCTCTACATGCATTTTCGCATGATATCCGTTGGCTATTCATAGGTGCGATTTGCCCTAGGAGCGTAGAGAGTGACAGTAATCAAGGTGCCATTTGGCAAACTGAACTTGAGCTATTCCATGTCCTTGAGTTAATACTGATGGTCCAGCCATCGTAGTCACAAAGTCATATGCTCTGAATCAAAATGGAGTCATAATGAAAAGAACTCGAAATTGTATTCATAAGCCAACAGAGTTACATCATTGTCTCTTTGACCAAAGAAAATCTAATCCAAAATGCTAGCTAATGCAAAACTATGGTAGCCGTCTAACTTCTTTCGGTAATTCCAAAATAAATGTGACCAGGTAAGTAGAGAGATGTCGGTGGAGCAAGGCTCGCTTAAGTACCACTAATCTCAGAACCTTCCTAGACATCACAGTTACTTTAGGTGAGCCTACTTTGAAGAAAGACGAAACCATAGGCATTTACTACAAAAATAATATGGCGATTGCCTATTACATCTCTTGGAAAAATAAAGACTTAAACAGAATTGGCGATCTATTGATCCCAGCTAGATTTGTAGTCTTTAACCCTTCACTCTAGATCATCATCTTGATCTTCTTGTCCCACATTGTGAGCTTCTCTTGCTTCACAATATGCTTTGTAGGCGGTGACAATTTCTTCACGAGCTCTACAAATGTGTGCCCAATGACCGGATACTCCACATCGAGAACATATATCTTTGTGCTCAGACTCCATTGATTGAGGAGCTTTGAAAGCGTCATTAGGATGGCTCATAGTATTGGTGGCGCCACCAACGTGGCCAGAGGCGTTGACTCTCTCTCTCTTTCCACGTTGACATTTTTGGTTCCGTATTCACCTAGTTTGGCGGTTACCTTCCTTATTAGAGCGATAATATAGACCAGAAAGTCCAGGATTGTCCCTAAATTTAGGGTTTCACTCTTGGCGCCCTCCCTTAGGGGCGCCACTATAATTGGACTTCAGAATATGCTTTGTTCCCACGGATCTCAAATTATAGTTATTCATAAGGATGTTGTCATGTTTTTCGGTGACATTCATAACTCCAATAAGCTCATGAAACTTTGTGATCCGTCTTGCAATAACATCGATTCGATAGTTCTTTGTAACCATCAAAGCAGAGACGGGGAAGGTAGAGAGAGTCCTCTCAATCAACATCGCATCTGTGATATCTTTTCCACAGAATTCCATTAAGGATTTAATGCGAAGTGCTTCCGAGTTGTAGTCAATAACTGACTTGAAATCACAGAAGCGGAGGCTATGCCATCTCACTTCTAGTTCAGGAAGCAAGGAGTCACAGACGTTGCCAAATCTTTCTTCGAGTGAGACCCACAACCTTCTGGGGTCTTCTTCATTCATATACTCGTACTGGAGCGAATCATTTATATGACGAGTGATTAAGATGATGGCTCGCCTTATTTGCCTCTAAGGCTGCTCTATTTGCTTCCAAATGAGCTTGCTCAACAGTTAGCACGTCCTACCTAAGCTCGAGAATCGTATCCAGGATTCCATCGGCCTTGAGATGCTGGCGAACATCACGAACCACTTGTGATATCCAGAGCCAGTTGTTCCCAATGAAGCGAAGTCCAGTTTGTTCAGGTTACTCATCCTGAAAGAGAACAAGAAATTAGGGTTAGTTTCGTAGGGTAAAAGGCTACCACGAAAACATATAAAATTTCTGAGCGTAGTCGCTTCCAAGAAATTTCCAAGAAATTCAATTCCAAGTGGTATTGGATTAGATCGAAACAATGACGTAAGTAGTCGATCATAAATTCTCTACAAACTCTAAGTTTGGAGATCTCAACAAGCTCCAAGCTTGGAGTGAGCACAAACCCCCCATAGTTCGGCTTAATTAGGTCTCCCCTATGATGAAAAAAAAGGGGGGTAGAAGAAGGGATGTTAGAAGTCCCGAGAAAAGAAGAAGAAATTGAAAAACTTCAAAAACGGGAAATTTTAGAAAAGTTTACCTCGAAAAGATGCGAGAAATCTTGGCCGGAAAAGTTGTTGGCTTGGCAGTGCAGGGATACTGCAGGGTCGCTGCAAGGATGCTGCGAGGACGCTGTAGAGATGCCGCGAGGACTGTTGTGGGGCCGCTGTGAGGATGTGACTGCTGCGGGGATGTCGCGAGGCCACGAGGATGCTGTAGGGATATCGCGAGGATGCTGAGGAGATGCCGCGAGTACTGTTGCGGGGTCGCTGCGGGGATGCCGCGAGGTCACTGTAGGGGCGGCTGCGGGGGCTGTGGAGATTTAGGGTTTTGGTTTTTAGGGCTAAAGTTAGAGCTCGTGCTGATAACGTGTTTTAGAGAAACGAAATTAAGAGAGAATTGATGTGTGTTCTCATTGATAATATGGGCATTTTTATATAGAAGATTACAATGCATAGAATCTGAACATATAAGGAAAGTAATTCTACATTGAATATGATTCTAAATCCTTCTAATGTAACCCTATTACCACTAGGTCAAGTAACCTAGAGTTTGGGCCAGACACATAATCTGGATTTTCTTGAATAATTAGGAGTTTCTACTAAAAAAAAAAAAAAAAACTCAACCAGACACCAACTAGCAAAAAATGCTCTGTTTGCTTTGACATAGTAGTAACATAACGGAAAGATAACTCGATATGTAACTCGATTACAAAGTAACATAATTACCAAAAACTCCTACTGTTGCCACTTGATGATAAATCTGACGAAATCCGACGACATTTACCAAAATAATATTATATATCCTTGTGCTTTGAATTATTAACCCAAACTAATACTCTAAAAAATTGACTCAAAATTATAATCTTGACTCAGATGAGCAACTCTTCTATCTTTTTGCGAGTGATGAGGAAGCTGGGAAGAAAGTAAAGTAGGAGTTTTTATTTTCAGTAAAATTGCTGGATTATAATTTAATAATTGTAATCGAGAGTAATTTGGAATTTAAAATAAAATTTGATTGTAGAGTGAATAAAGCAATTAATAGGATGGAAATAATCACATTCATTTACCAAAAATGTGTTAATTTCAAGAAATAATACAAAAGTTTACAAAGTGTTATAGCATATTACAAATTTTTGATTGAAAGATGAAATTGTATTATGAAAACGTTTCTTACAATAAGTTCGTGGATGAAGCCTTTTTTTTTTTTGATATAGAAAAATGAATAATAATAAAAAAAAGAACTAAAAGGCAAGGCCCCTTCAACAACCACTAGTCCACTGCCTAACCGCTCAAATGTAAGGGCATTTGCAGCAAATAAAAGGAGAGAAGATTTCCATAATGCTAAACTGAAATTATGACCGATTTCTGTAATTGCATAGGCTAAGAAATTTATTTCTTTGAAAACATGTTTGAAAATAATAATTTGAAGCTACCTACCAATCAGAAAATTTTAGTAATATGAATTATTTTTCATTAAACTCGTATTTACAAAAGTCGATAAATTCTTATCCGACCCAAATATCAATGCTAGACCGAATCCTGGATCTATGATTCATGTGAAAGTCCTTCCCAATAATTCAGCAGGTTTTATGAGATAAACTTGGAATATGTCCTCTTTTTTTTTTTTTTTTTCCTCAAAAAAATACGTCCTCTTTAATCAAAACAAACGTGTGGTCCAATAGAGCGAGAGAATCAATACACTTCTTACATAACCCTACAAAAATAGAATATAATATCCCCCATTGCTAAACTCCTTTCTACATTAAAATAATTGCAACCTGCCAAATTGTCAAATTGCCAAATTGCTTAGTGCGTGACTCTGATTGTAAATTACAATGTTACCCCCGGTGACCAATCACATATCCCCCACTTTCTTACACTTGATTCAATGAGGGTTGCGTGTCTAAATCGGATAGCACCACTTGGTTTGATTCCAATTTTTAATGCGAGTAATTTATGTAGAGATTAACGTATTAGCATAGGGATAAGCATATAATATAAATGCGTGTCGAGCGGAGGTGATATCCACGGATGCCCTAGCTCTGATTCGTTTTTTGGCCTATAGTCTAATGGGGTAATTAATTCCACTTTTACTAAGATCCAAACATAGTGTTGATAAGCTTTGTCCGATTGAGGAGAGGTTTCATTGGGATGACCATTTTTAAACTATAAAAGAGGAACAAGATATTTTGTGGCTGAGCTGGAATGATTATATATCACGTGGATTATTTAATAAACAAAGAAACGAAGGAAAAAAAAAAACAAACGAAAACAATGACAACAACGATAACAACACAAAGAGCAAACTGACTAGCATCGCGGTGTACGAATTTAATTATTAGGTGTGAGTGGGGGTCATGATTAAAAGAAAAGAAAAAGGTGGTGTATGTAATTCAAAGAATACTGCAAAACGACTCAAACTTGATACAAAGTTGGCAGATTTAGATCTAATTGTTTGGCACGAATAGAAATATGAAACATGCATCCAGCTAACTGGTATAAAATGGATTAGATCATAGTCAAGTGAGTAAATCCGATTGTAAACAAAGTTAACTAGTATTTTACAGACACTTGATTTCCTTTTTCTATTTGCGATTTTTGAAATGCACAACAATTATTATATATAATTGTAATTTTTTTTTTCGGGTTTAGAACCCAACCTGGGAGACTCAACTCCAAGCACGGTTTTATTTATTATATTAATTATAAAATTTTGGGGGAGGGACATATCACATATACCTTGAGCTACAGATAAACAATGACAATAATTCTCATAGAGAACATCATGTATGATAGCAGATGTCTCCTCTAACCAAACATCATAAATGGAACAACTATTAGCAAGATGTGCAAGCCTATTTGCAACACCATTTGCTTCACGGTAAATATGTCGGATTCGAATGGATCGGAAAGCATCAAAATAATCTTTACAATTATCCAGAACCTGACTTATCTCCGAGAAATATGTAGATACAGTGAGTAATGCGAGTGAATATCTACTATACAACTAATGCATTATATAGATATATACACATAAATACATATATACATTGAAAAGCTAATGTACATTTTTATAAGGGAAGTGAAATTTGTACACCCGAATAACACTCTACACTCACTCTGATTATTTTAATATTATCTATACACTTCATCTCTTTGTTGTTCCACAATTGCCCTTAAAACTTCCAAAATTTGCAGTTCTTTCTCTCTGCTTTAACTTGTTTTTTGAACCTGATCTATGAGATTCTCAGGTTTTCTTTCTTAAATAGATCAAGTAGAGAGACTTTCAAGGGAAGAAAAACTGTAAATAAAATATCAAGAAAGTACATGTCGATTATTAGAGAGAGAGTTGATATAGGGTATGATATCAACAGCATATTCTTCAAGACCAAAAGTAGTTGATGAAATTAAACAAAATTTCCTAGATTCATTGCACAATGAAACAGTAAACAAGGATCACAAACACCCAATTTCATGCTCAGATTATTCCTAATATTTGAGTCATCAATCTTCAAAATTTGTTATATTCTTTATGGGTTATGCACTTTTGTTCTTTATATTTGAGTTATTCAAAACAAAAGAAAACTCATTTTATTGAGAGGCAAATCGAGATTTTGAGAGGAAGTGGGAGAAAAGTTTTTGGGTTTGTTCAATCAATAGACAGGTGAAGATTCATAGAGATTGATAACAGAGGAAAGTTAGTTGATCTTACACCAAGTAATTTTCGAATTGGGGAAGAAACATTAGTTTTCCAAACGGGATCGGTAAACTTTTTCCTTAGATTATTTGTCATCTTTTCTTGTTTCTAACAACATCAGTCTTCCAAATAAGTCCACAAATAGGATTGAAATAGGAAAGATAATGACGAAGAAGAAGAGCAGAGAGATGAGAGCATCACAAATTAGTGAAAGACACAACAATAATAACAAGGGTAATGTGGGAGAACCATGTAATCAGAATATATAAAAATATTAAAATAAGAAGGGGAAGTGCAGATTGTAATTTAGGGAGTGCAAATTTCACTCCTTTTTTGTAATTATTAGAGCAACTCCAACAGCTTATTTATATATTGATTTTTCTCCATTTTAGGAAAAAATTTAGCTATTTTGTTCTAATAAATTATCTATAATTATCCCTAAAATAAAGATAGTGATGAGAGAGAAAACAAAATTCCCTATATTTACAGCAATCTGTAAAATTTTAGGGAATTATTTAGGAAAAAATTATGGAATCTGTAAAATAGAGAATCTGTTGGAGTTTGAACATAATTTTTTTAGAAATTTTAATATTTACTTATTAGGAATCTATTGGAAATACTCTTAATAGAGAATATAATTAATCATTCCAAAGGAAGTTGAAAATCACTTAACAATTAGACTTTAAATGAGGTCGCTACCTTTAAACTTTCCGCTTATTGCTAATAAAATAAACTTTTCCACATGCTCGCAATATCATTTTGGTGCTCACTACTTTTGACATGAAGGGAAATTTTAATACCTTATCTTGTTCAAGACATGACAAATCACAGAGAACAACTTTAAAACTCAAACCTAATTTAAGGAAGCAACGGCCTAACAACAGAAAAAATTCTTAGCGCAATAACTCCATCACTAGATGCTCATATTAAGTTTAGTTTTATCCTCAATAGTCCCTACAAAGTATCGAACAATGTTTATGGCCAAGAAAAAAGAAAAAAATGATGAGGTAGGTGGGTTTTCAAGGCGTGAAAGGATACTCTTCTTTGAATTTGAAAGCGAGTCTTATGCCCTACGTATTTTGCCTCCGAAAAACTAAAATAAACTAAAACCACCTAATTCAATTACAAAAAAATATATAAACCTGTTTCTCTCTCAAATTTTCATTTTTTTCCGAAACCAATGATAATAAGATGATGTATTGATGCCATCAAGTCACAACAATTATAAGTGGGGTCCGTCCGTCCTCCAATGAGATAAAAATTTCCGATCCGTATGATTTTTGAAGACCCACCACCCCCGGCCCATGCCTCCACCCATACCCTCTATAGGAACTTCCTTCCAGAACTTTCCTCAGGACCACCTCTTTCTCTCCTAATGCGCTCCATCACTCGTAAATTCGTAATTTTCAATGGTGGCACTTAAACAATGGGAAATACTTTTTGTTTTTTTGTTTTTGGGTAATGATAGTAATTCACTCTTTAGATCTAGAACTTTCTCAGTTTTCTTCCCCATTTCATCGACTCTAACTCTATTTAAACTTTAGGCCTATCATGTGCCCGTGGTTTTTTTCCACACGAGAGGATGTGCCTGTGACAAACCCGCCTACTATATAACGGCTTCAACGACTTTCCCAAAGGAGAAAGTAGCAAATCCAACTATCTCAAAGCTCCCCTTGCCCCCTCTCCCTTTCCATCTAATCACTGATTCTCACTCGGATGCTCCTGAAATTGTCACCCAAATCTGTCGCCTGTTGAGAAAAAATTTGTGGGTTCAGTCAATTGCTCCTGTTCTAATCAAAATCGACTTTGAATCTTAGTGAACACCTAATTGGGCAGCAGAAAACCAGAACAATTTGGCAATATACATCGACATCCTCTTGTTGTGTTTCTGCGATTGTAGGCATGAATTACTTGTACCCAGTGAAGGAAGAGTACCCGGGCGGGTCGAGTTCATCGCAGTGGAGCGGGGATCCTCTGATGGTGGCGGCTCCACCGCAGCCGATGGAGGGGCTGAATGACGCCGGGCCTCCTCCATTTCTGAACAAGACTTATGACATGGTGGATGACCCGAGTACTAATCGGATAGTCTCGTGGAGCAGAGGAGGGGGCAGCTTTGTGGTTTGGGACCCTCATTCGTTTGTGATGAACCTCCTGCCTAGATACTTCAAGCACAATAATTTCTCCAGCTTTGTCAGGCAGCTTAACACTTACGTAAGTGTCTTCACTCCCCAAAGCTCAAATTGGTTAGTAGAGCTTTTGACCCTAATCCCGCCGGGCCTTCTTCTTCTTCTTCTTCTTCTTCTTCTTCTTCTTCTTCTTCTTCTTCTTCTTCAGAAAAGTTCAGATCTTCAATTTTCAATCATGATGTGAGTTGTTTGCTTTAGTTGATGTGAATTTTCATATGCTTGGATGGAAATAGATGATGGTATTACTTGTATAGTTTCTAACTGGGGGCAAATCCCAATTCAGTAATACAATATTCAGCAGTATCAAAGCTCTTGACAGGTGCAGGTTAATTTGGTCTGACCAATGGTGAAATAGATATGTAGTCAGTCTAAATCTAATATTTGATTGCTATTGGGTAAAAAAGTGTTAATGGAGACGCTTTGAATGATTTCTGAATCTGATTGGACAATTAGATTTGTGGAGTCATTCGTTGTTGATTGAACTTCTGCAGGGCTTTAGAAAGGTTGATCCGGATAGGTGGGAGTTTGCCAATGAAGGATTTTTAAGGGGTCAGAAGCATCTCCTAAAGAACATTAGGAGAAGGAAGACACCTTCTCAGCCTATTCCAGCACATCAAGCGCTAGGCCCTTGTGTGGAAGTAGGCCGGTTTGGGCTAGATGGAGAAATTGATCGTTTGCGACGTGACAAGCAGGTTCTCATGATGGAGTTGGTGAAGCTTAGACAGCAGCAGCAGAGTACTAGAGCTTGCCTTCAAGCCATGGAACAAAGGCTAAAAGGGACAGAAATGAAGCAGCGACAAATGATGGCTTTCTTGGCCAGGGCAATGCAGAACCCGACTTTCCTGCAGCAGCTAGTCCAACATAAGGAGAAACGGAAGGAGCTTGAAGAAGCCGTGACTAAGAAAAGGAGAAGACCGATTGATCAAGGCCCTAGTGGCTTTGGTGGTGGTGAAACTAATCCAAGGGGCAAAGGAATTAGCCCTGTTAAAGCTGAGCCTCTTGAATTTGGAGATGGCGAGTATGAAATGTCGGAGCTAGAAGCGCTTGCAATGGAAATGCAAGGATTTCATAAGGCAAGAAAGGAACCAGAGGAAGAGTCAGAGCCCCTGGAAATTGGGGATAAAGAGCTTGATGAAGGATTTTGGGATGAACTATTTAGCGAGAGGTTTGAGGGGGACTTGAGCATACCATGTGCTGAAATAGGTGATGACGAAGATGTCATTATCTTGGCTGATCGCTTAGGTTACTTAGGTTCAAGCCCAAATTAGAACAGCTAAACTTCTTCTGCATTGCTATCTCTCCTCTTCAGTACACTGCCTCAGTGACCATCTCTTTCGGGTAGGAGGCTATGGCCTTCAGTAGTTGTTTCATCATTTTTCATTCCCTCTCTCCCTCTCGTCCTCTCTCTCTCTCTCTCTCTCTCTCTCACTTTGCGTCGCTAGAGTCTCTTCAAGTCTGTGCCATTTGGCCATAACTGTCATCTGGAATTGTTTCTTGGTAATATTGACAGGATAGGGGGATTAGCACAAGCTGTTTATCTGGGGAAACCAACTTTGGTTCTGGTGTTTCTAACCCTGCATTTAATTGCTTATTGTCTCCTTTTCGCATCTAATAATGCCCTTTTCTACTCTCTTTATCTTGGTTAGGTTGCAGGCATTGCTTGGACAGAATCTGTGCTAGTTTTTATCATGATTTATCTCCTCAAGGTTCTTGTTTATTTCATATCACTGAAACCACTGTTCCATGTATCACGCATACATCCAATGCATTATTTGTCTCTGCCTGTTGTAATCATTTTACTGGCCTCTTAAATGAATGTAGATTGTTGATTATTCAGAAGCTGTTGAACTTGAAAAGGAGTAGCTGCAAGCTCCAAGAACCATAAACATAATATTGTTTATGGATGGATCCAAGTGATCATTGGTAGCTAATTTTATTTTTCTGTTACTGCATTGCCTACTATCTTTAGTAAGATATGAAGAGGTGTTACATTTGTACCATGTAGATCTTTTCGTGCGAAACTTGGTTCTCTCTGTCACTACATCAGCCGTGGACGCCCAACTGGTACAGTATGAATCTTTTAAAACATAACATAAAAATGTGTTCTTTACCCATTGATGTCTTACAGATGAAGATCGGAACCAGATACAAAAATAGAAGATCGGTTGAAGTGCTTAATAAGAATTGGTACAGTGTGAATCTTTTAAAACATAACATAAAAATGTGTTCTTTACCCATTGATGTCTTACAGATGAAGATCGGAACCAGATACAAAAATAGAAGATTGATTGAAGTGCTTAATTAGAATTGGTACAGTGTGAATCTTTTAAAACATAACATAAAAATGTGTTCTTTACCCATTGATGTCTTACAGATGAAGACCGGAACCAGATACAAAAATAGAAGATTGGTTGAAGTGCTTAATAAGAATTGGTACAGTGTGAATCTTTTAAAACATAACATAAAAATGTGTTCTTTACCCATTGATGTCTTACAGATGAAGATCGGAACCAGATACAAAAATAGAAGATTGGTTGAAGTGCCTAATAAGAATTGGTAAAGTATGAGTCTTTTAAAACATAACATAAAAATGTGTTCTTTGCCCATTGATGTCTTACAGATGAAGACCGGAACCGGATACAAAAATAGAAGATTGGTTGAAGTGCTTAATAAGAATCTAATTCTACGAAAAAGGCAAGAATTTGTTGAAGTTTTGTATATAGTGATCATTGAAACTTGTTCTGCAAGATTCTGTAAATTGAGAATTTTAATGCAAAGTGGTCTAATATTGTGCATCAGATATTGTATTGCTTCATATCTTCCTAGGTCATCATAGGCTAACATAGGCATATACGGGGAAGACCGTTTGAAACTTACCAATTATGCCATTAGAGGAAAGTTTCAAACAGAAGTGAGAAAAAAGTATTAGTGAGTGTCACTGCTACCCAGAAGAACAATCATTCAAAATTCAAGTTATTCGAATTTGAAGCAGGGTTTTAACATAATCATTAAGCAGCCCTACAAAACCAAGATTGAAGTCCAACCATTCTTCCAATTCTATTAGTTCAATCCCACAATCAAAATGGCAATACTTCAACCCTAGCCTTCAATACCTGCATAGTTCATTCCTTCAAGTCTAGCTCACAGTCAACAATTTGACTCAATTATTGAGTGATTCTGATGGATACTGTGATAAACTCGGACAACACTCGTCTTTATGACGACAAGGATAGAATTAGTACTTGCTATGTTCTCAGCTTCTTACAGATGAGCCAAATTTTGTCACGCTCATCCAATGTAAGTTTGGAATTTTCTGATCTATTGGTCCATTGCCAACTCAAATTTTCCTTCTTAATTTTTGTTTTTATTTTGTCAGAATTCCTCCTCTTCGGGGGAGAAGTTTGTAGGTCTTTAGGTTTGAGAAATGTCACTAATGATATCTACAGTACTTTTGCCATTTGATTTACATAGGTTGTGTAAGATAGTTTTGAAGAAGATTTATTATTTGTTAAAAATATTGAATTGCTTAGGAAATGAATTATCTGACAACCTATTACCCGAGTTATTATATGTTATTTTGTTGATTATAAAAAAGTTAACATATTTCTTCAAAAAAAAAAACTTATCCAATTTTATAAAAAAGGGAAATCTACATGTGATCTACCAAGTAGGGGGTGGATCCGTGGTACCAAAATTTATACTCAGTTTTTTACTTCAACTGTGAACCATTAGATTAAAAGAATACCAACGAATGAGATTAAACTATCCATTTAATAATTTTTTTGGCCAAATTATTAAAACTCCTTTAATATTATTTTTATTAATAAATCAATAAATCATTCTTTGATTAGAGCTCTTTTCTCATCTTCTTCTACAACTCGAGCAATATTCTTATCTCATGGTGTGTGTTCCAAATTCTTCTGTCCCAAATAAAGAATCATAATTCTAATTTTAATGCCAATCTCAGTTCTCCCCGAGGCAAATCTAACATCACGACAATTAATCTTCCAACTGACCGCTAACAACTACATTTTTCTCCTAGTCCCATTATGCCCAAAAGAAACCCAATGAGCCACCACAAGCGTTGATCAGGTTGATTTGCATAGACATGATCATGGGTTTTGAAGATCGTTAAGTCATCTAAGAGAGATAATGGTACACCAGGATAGTTTTATATTTTTTGCGGGCTAAAGAAAAGGTGAGAAAGGTTGAAGAAGAACTTCAACATTAGGAGTTTACAGGGAAGTTCTTCTGAAGAACGAATACCTTCTTTATTTTTATTTTGTATTTCTGTTTTAGGATAAAATTAATTATTAATGATTTTAATGAGAAATATGAGAGAAAAAAGAAATTAAATGTGTTGTTTAATCTCATTCATTGGTATTCTTTTAATCTAATGGTTCACAGTTGAATAAAAATTTGAGTATAAATTTTGGTGCCACGGATCCGTCCCCATCTAGGGATCATGGATTTGATTGTGCTCATCTAATCAAATCCAATTCAATTTATGCTCGATTGGATCAAAAAATCCCCCATCTATTAAAAAATTAAGTATAAATTTTGGTGTCACGGATGCCAATTGTCCGTCTTAACTTTGATTCAATTAGTTATGCCTTTTGAATTTTTTTCTTCCTTTTCTCTTAAAGGTTTCGCCTTCATATACCTCACCCCCCCCCCCCCCCCCCCCCCACGGGTTTTATTTTTATTTTTTAATTTTTTATTAGATAAACAACTCAAACGCTACAACTAGTCTTTCGTGAGTCGAACTCACAACCTCCCACTTACGAAGGGGAGACTATATCACTAGACCAAATGGCATTGGACCCCGGTTCTCTTTTTCATTTCACCAAATCTTATTTTTTAAGCCAAAAAAAAAATGACGCGAACATAGAATATTATATAACCAGTCATGCTTACTTGTTTATACAAATACCACTCACTATTACCAGAGGAACACTTTAATTGCCACACAACTGTCCATACTATACTCAAGGGCGGACCCATTATGTGGTCTGACGGGTCCGGACAAAAAAAAAAAAAAAACTAACTTCACACGTACTTAGTGTGTTTCCAAGTCAATGAATTATGTATGCTCTTAAATAAAATAAAATAAAATAAAAAGGACACTTATGAGAATAATTCTAATTAATATTTACTATTTTGGGAAGAATTAAATATTTCAAAAAAACTCTTCCATTACAGATTTCATCTATTATAAGAAAAAACCTATAAATATATGAATCTAAAAAATAAGTGTTGTTTAAGGACACCTAGTTTGTGTGTCTGGCTCAAACTCTGATCACTTGTCTGAGTTGTAACATGGTTAGTCTTACTGATATCTACAAAGATATTTTAATCATTGTATGATTCAGTTACCTTGTAAGACGCATACTCTTTATTTGTAATTTTCTATATAAAAAGGCCTCTATTATCAATGAAAGTACAACTCATTCTCTTCCAAATTCTGATTTCCTAAAACACGTTATCAGCACTAAGCTCTAACCCTGAAACCTTAAAATCGTAACCTTCAAACCCTAGCTTTCTCCGCCGAACACTTTGAAGCCCTTTATCTCAGGAGTCCACAACCGGTGGCAGAACATCCAGAACCGACCATTGGAAATTCTGAACCGGTCATGTTAGCCTCGCCAGCGCCTAGCCTCGTCTGCCTCTGCGCTAGCCCTTGTGCCCCTCTGCCGTGCATGTTAGCCTCGCTAACCCCCATGCATCTCCGCATGTTGTCGCACCCTTGTGCTTGCAGACTAGCCTCGCTAGCCACAACCCCCGCCTCTGCTAGCCTCGCTCCATGCACGCTAGCCACACGTTCCAGCGTTAGCCTCACCTTCTTTCGCAATCTGCTAAGACTCTGCGCTGCATATTAGCCTCGCCTGCCTGCTCCGTACGCCAGCCTAGCCTCGTATCAGCAGCCTCTGCACAACAGCCCTACAACATGTACACGCCTCGCACAATGCACGCACAACCCCTGCATGTGGTTTGCCTTGCTACCAACAAGTTCCAACTCAGTTCCGGCCAACAACCAGCCACTGTCGACCACCACTGATTTCAGACGACTTTTTCCGACAACCCTATTTTGAGGTAAATTTTTATAACAGTTCCGGCTTTCAAGTAATTTACTTTTTTTTTTCTTTTGTCGGGGACTTTCAACCTCCATTCTCCTACCCTCCGGTCCACTTCTTCTTTTGTGGGGAGACATAAGCCGAATTGTGGGGGTTCATGTTATCTCCAAGCTTGGAGATTGCTAAGATCTCCAAACTTAGAGTTTGTATAGAATATACGATTGACCATATTCATATCATTGTTTCGATCTAATCCAATATCTCTTGGAATCAAATTCATTGGGAGTGATTACACTCAGAAATTCCTAATTTCTTGGGAGCGACTACCCTCAGAAATTTCTATTGTTTTCGTGGTAGTTTTTTCCGCTCCTAAACTAACCATTTTTCTTGTTCTCTTTCAGGATGAGTAACTTGAACAAACTGGACTTTGCTCCATTGGGAACAACTGGCTCTGGATATTACAAGTGGATTCGTGATGTCTGCTAGTATCTCAAGGCCTAAGGAATCCTGAAAACGATTCTTGAGCCTAGCCAGGACGTACTAACTGTTGAGTAAGCTCAACCTTTGGAAGCAAATAGAGCAGCCGTGGAGGAAAATAAGGTGAAAGCCGTCATTCTAATGACTCGTCATATGGATGATTCGCTCCAGTACTAGTATATGAATGAAGAATATCATAGAAGGCTATGGGTCTCACTCGAGGAACGCTTTGGTAACGTCCATGACTCCCTGCTTCCTGACCTAGAAATGAGATGACATAATCTCTGCTTCTGTGATTTCAAGATAGTTACTGATTACAACTCGGAAGCACTTCACATCAAAACCTATTGACTAATAGGTCTTCGTTAGAAAACGTGATGAGAAAATGATATGGTAATCTTCCCTTATGGCGCAAGGCTTCTCATAAAACGCCCTAAAATCGATTACGAGGAGACATATTCTCCTGTAATGGATGTCATTACACTCAACTACCTTGTCAGTTTGATAGTTTCTGAATAATTGAACATACAGCTTATAAATGTGGTTACTACGTATCTCTATGTGGATCTAGATACGGAATATACATGAAGGTTCCTGGTGAACTTCATTTACCCAAGTCAAGTGACTCTAGACCACGGAGCGAGTTTGCAAAGAGGTTGAGACTCTCATTAAAGTGACTAATTAATTGAGAAGGGATATGTGAATGCCCTCATGTTTCTAAAACATGTTTCAGATTCTGTCGCGGTTCATGTTGGTGACATGATCTTCATTGGAAGCCCAGATAAAGTTAAGCAAAACCACTGAACACTTGAAATCTGAGTTTCAGATGAAGAATCTTGGTAGAACACGGTTTTGTCTCGGTTTAGAACTTGAGCACCGTGTTGATGGATGCTTAGGCGTTTTGACAAGGTCAAGTCCTTCAAGCACCCCTATGATTGTCTGTAGTCTTAATCCTAAAAAGGATCTTCTTCGTCTGAGGGATGATGACGAAGATGTGCTAGAGGCAAAAGTGCCATATTTAAGTACAATATATGTATTATTGTACTTAGGTCAATGCAGAAGACCAGACATCTCATTTGCAGTGAACTTGTTAGCTAGTTATAGTTCTATGCCAATGCGACGCCATTGGACTGATGATATGGGCTTGTTCTATATCTACAGAGAGATGATGGATTCAGACCCATCACACACCAGGAAAGCCGCCAACACTTGCCTGCGTCCTCTATCCCCATCCTAAAACAACATTTGTGTTTTAAAAGGTTTTGCTGATGTTGGGCACCTCTCTGACCCACACAAAGGTCATTCTCAAACTGGTTATGTGTTTACCATGGGTAAGATTGCTATTTGTTGGAGGTTTATAAAGCAGACCCTAGTCGTTATATCTTCGAACCATGCATAGATTATTACTCTTCACGAAGTATTTCATGAATGTATATGGATTGGATCAATAATTACGCATGTTCGAAGCGATTGTGGTTTGAAGTCTATCGCAGATGAGCATACGAGCATTTTTTAGGATAATGCTGCTTGCTTTGATCAAATGAAGCAAGACTACATCAAAGCGGACAACACCAAGCATTATCAGCAACAACAGACTCTCCTCAAGAGCAAAGTGAACTAGGTTCAATCTGAGGATAGTGTGGCAGACTTGTTCACTAAGTCATTTCCTAAATCCACTTTCGAGAAACATGTTGGTAACATCGTTTGCAGAAGTTATCAAAACTTCCATGATCATAGTCATCAGGGGAGATGCAGACATCAGAGGGAGATGTTTACATGTATGGTCTCGAAATGTGAAGGGTGTGTTGTACTTTTTTTCTCCTTCGATCGAGGTTATTTTTGTCCCGTTGGGTTTTGTAACTCGGCAAGTTTTTTGACGAGGCAACAAGAGGAGCACCACGTTTGGGCGACACAAGGGGGAGTGTTTAAGGACACCTAGTTTGTGTCTTTGGCCCAAACTTTGATTACTTATCTGACTTGAACTGGGTTAGTCTTATTAATATTTACAGAGATATTTCAATCATTATATGATTCAGTTACCTTCTAAGACATAAATTCTTTCCTTGTAATCCTCTATATAAAGAGGTCCCTATTATCAATAAAAGTACAACTCATTCTCTCCCAATTTCTAATTTCCTAAAACAAATGCGGCATTATGTTTCAAAAATCTTATATAATGGCTGAGCGATATATTTAACATAGTATTGTTTTTTTTTTGACATATAGAATAGTGTTTTTTTTTTTTGTTGAATGAGGTTAGACTTTATTGTTTATCAAGAGAAATTTTACGGCACAAACTTTTTAGCATCTATTACATCTTGTATAAAAGAAGGGATACTAGACCAAGATAAATTCTGCTCATTAGCAGAAGCATATGCTGCTAATAGGTGGGCTGCCATATTGGCCTCTCTCTTAGCATGAACTAAGCAAGAATTGGGAAGAAGTTCCAAATCCTCGTTAATATCATCATATAGTCTACCCATAACAGAAGTATTCTGCATCCTACCATGACCAAGTTGCTGCTTCAGAACCAAACAATCTGTTTCTAAGATAACTGGGTGTAGAGAATTAGCAAGGACATAATTAACCGCTTCCTTGCATGCCTTCAACTCTGCTTGTTCTGCTGAATGAACATTAACAATTTATCTCCCTACTGCCCCTAAGACCAGTTAGGTATCATTCACGCTACCTTACCATTGCCACCATTGTATGCACCATCAAAGTTCACTTTCAATCACCCTTGAGGAGGGGCTTTCCATTGAACACCCTTCTAGTATTCTGCATTCCTTGTAGCTTAGAGTTATGGATAATAAAATTGCTCAATCTTCTGGAAGACATAAAAGCAACATTAGATACAGATGTAATTTATTGTCCCATACCCTAGCATTCCTTTCCTTCCAAATACCCCAAATGAGGAATAATAACTATGCAAAAGCTACCTTTGATAATTTATCTGGGAAAAAGCTAAGCCAACTAAGGGCATCAAACTGATCAGATTCAATTCCAAAGAAACTCAAGTTCAAAATTATGATTAGTTGCCATCACTTCCCTAATGAAAGAACAATTCTGATGTAGATGTAATATAGATTCATCTTCGATACTGTAGAGCACACATACCTGAAACTCCAGCACAACATATCTAGAGACCAATCTGTCCCTTCACTATGTCAATAAACTCATCAGACAAAAGCCGAGGACTGTTGTCTGATTCAGAAAATTTCTGTTGTCTAGTAGCCTGATATCTCTTAAGCCTTCAAACGACAGCTATTACCCGTGATCTATATTTCATTCAAACAACATAGGCTGGCCAATAATCTGTTGTCTGATTATGTCGAGATATGCCGAATTATGGCTTTCTGAGGTTGAAGATGTAACCAAACGACAGTTATATGTTGTTATAAAAGATTCTGGACAACATCTTTTCATAAAACTCTATCATTGTCTTTCATTAAGACGACAGAAATCTGTTGTTTGAATATATAGAGATTTGAACTATCTTGGATTTTTTCTGTTGTGTGAATCAATTGTGGACAACATATATTTTTTATGTTCTATTGTGTCTTTCTAATTAAAATGACATGAATACGTTGTCTGAGTATATAAAGGCTTGAACTTTCTTGGGTTTTTCTGTTGTGTGATTAATTTAGAAACCACAATTATCTGTTGTCTGACTAGCATAAAGAATATACTTGGTCTGCTTCATTTGTTGTTTATGGTGATTTCAAACAACAGACATTTGCTTAAATTCTGTTGTTTGATGTTGGTTTGGATGTCAACTTTAATTGGTTTTTATGTCTTAGAAAGAGCATTTGCACGACACAATTTTAGAAAAAATATTCTTTATTTGAATGTCATCATAATGAATCATTACAGTCATCGAAGTGAGTTCTAGCTATATGCACAACATGATTCCCTAACTACTAATCTACCATAGACATATTGCACTAGTGATCTGAAAATTTGTGAACATGCTAGCCCATTTAGCCCGGACTTGATCAATGTCCCAGTTATCTCCAACTCAGCAGCCATCCTGCATAAGAAATATTCATGTCTAAGATGGATATCAAATGGATATCAAAGTCTGCTCTACTCATAAGCTTAATACTAGTAAGTAAAATCAGATCAATGAAGCTTGATCATACAAGCCTACCTCAACTCGCTCATGTAGTAAAATGATCGGACCCAAAGTGCTTGAAGGTCCATATTCGACCTATAAACAACAAAATTGCAAACCAGAAACCTTGAAAAGAACCAAATAACAAAATTCAGTAATATAAACCACAACACTATTCTACCACTCAGGATTGTAGATAAATGCAAAGAGCAAAGCCTAATAGTGGACCTTACAGTTATCATAAACATGTCCTAGTTTCTCCTGGCTTATGAGACTCTCAGCCTCTCTCTTTTATAGCTTGGGTTTTGGATCACCTCCAAGAACTGCAAAATACTTTCTCGTTGTTTGTCATCCCCATCTAAATAGTTGACATTTGAAAGAGCAGGAGGGGTAGTGAGTTCAGATTTATAAACCAAAGACACAATTGAGAAACAAAGAAAATGTGATAAAACTGTAAGAGAAAGATACGTGACTTGAGGTGATTTTATACAAGAAGCTTATAACATCGACTAGATTTCATGTTTGGTGTACCACATGTTTAGAGATAATCTATATAGTAATAGACATCTCTATACAGAACTTGTCGCATAGACATTGAATGCACAAGTCGTAAGAAACATTACATACCTTTTCACGACTAGAAAGTTCAGTTGTTTTCTCAAACTACAAAAAAAAAAGGTCAATCAGTATCATATGAACATATTAAATTTCTTGTATTAAAACTTTGGCTGGTACAGTCAGACCTCTGTTATCCAATACTATGCCAATAAACTCATCAGGAAAAGTTAATTTTATAAAGTAATATTTAAAAGAAGAGTACTACAAATGCATCTTCTTCAATCATCTCTGTAACAGTTCCACACCTCTGCCTCATACAAGATGATTGTTTCATGCCTCAATGAAATGTGAAGAAGGGCAAAATATAGGTATTTCAAGTATACATCCCATAATTACTCATGTTGAAGGTAGGGATATCAAGTCTTTGAGGCCAGAGGTAGAGGCTGGCGACTTGTCTTTTGATGGTCTCCTGCAAAAGCACCGAATAGTGAGCACTAAAAAAAGAATTACTGGTGTAGCACCTGAATAAACGGGGCTTGGAATGGACAAGAAGTCCCCTCTCAATATATTCATCCCAAAATCTACATGTGGCTGCAACAAGATCACAGTACCACCTTATCAATATCACCTAAACTAAGAAGACTGTCGAAACTTGTGACTATAACTTTGACATGCTATGCTTAAATATTTGTATGACCATTGCTGATGTGGAGATGAACAGAAATACCAAAATGTGTTTAGGAAGTAAAAGATATAGCAGCACATACTGCAACATGCTTGTTGCTTATGTCTTACAATTTAAGCATATTGAGAAGGCAAAAAAATTGCATATGAAATTTAACTAATCATGGATTACAAAGTTAACTAACCCCAAAAACTAATAAATAAAGTCATTTATGTTATTAATGTCAGCACACTAACCATATATTATGGGTGGTAGAGTTCCAAGACTCAGTCACCGAATTCAATTGCCTTAATGTATTCTATAAAGATAGTTTGTGCCATGCTTCTTATTGTGGAGCAAATTCGCTGCACAGCAAATAAAATGAGTCCCAAATACCTTTTTTATCCCCTAATAAAATGAAACTATATTATCACCTTGTCAAGGTAAGGCCACATATATCCAAGACAAACTTGTTTAGCCAGTCTACCTACATAATGAAGCGCATAATGAGTATCGAGATATTTCTAGCAGCCGTTAGAGAAGGAAAGAGCAAAAGTTCAATGTAAAAGGATTGGATGGTGATACCAACTTGATCGCAATCGGGCCATTTTATCCACAATGGAATTTGAGTTAGAAAAACAGTACTAAAGGAAAAACAACCACATGTGATCCTCTATTCCTCTTGAAGATCAAACATATAGGGCTCTTGCGGTTCAATTAACACCATGAACTGGACAGTGATTTCATCATTCAAGCTTACACACATTGAAAAGTCAATAACAACTCTACCTAACATATAAATTTGGTTGCAATCAAAGAACTCAAATCCAAGATTAGAATTACAATTAAAGAATCAAAATTTCTCATACCTGTACAAGATGCAAATGATACCAAACACCATTGATACCCACTTCAGCACATATCAAGAAAAAGCACAGGATCCAAGATTCAACACTTGATCTTTGCACATAACTCCTTTTTATGTTCACGAGCTCTCATGTCTATCGGTACAAGCTCGAATTCAACCTCTTTCTCATAGGGAGCAGCCAAAATTCGTTTAATGAATACCTGACTCTCTGAATCAGGGTCTGAAACACCAACTTCTTCTAAAATTTCTTATTGAGCTTAGAGACAGTAAACACCAATTTCTTATATTCGATAACCCTGTATCCCCAATTCGACTATAACCCAGCGAAAACAGATCAAATTTTCAAATTAAAACCCAAAATCCCCAATCCAACAGAAACCCTAAATCACTTAACAGTGAATAGAATGGCTTACCAGCATAGTGATCGAATACAGACCCAGACCCATGAAACGAGCATCACGATATGAAGTTTGGATGGTTTGGCTGCACAGTTTGAGAAAAACTCTCAGATGCGGAATGAGATTTTCTGTGTTTGTTGAATAGAGACGGAGGATGTCCTTCAAGGTTTTCAGTTTTCAGAGGAGATTGAGTTTGGATTTGGCAAGATATTTGGGTTCAAGGCGCTGGATTTTCAGTTCAATGGTTTTGGTTTGAGGAAGCGCACCGTAGAGAAAAGAAAGTTTGTTCTGGGTTTTCAGTTTGATAAATTTGTCGGGAATAAGGATATTTCATCAAAGTATGGTTATAATTCCACTTCATGTTGTGCCAAAAAAAATCAGCTAGGACACAATCAAAATCAAATGAATCTTCATTAATTGCACAACAGAAAACTGTTGTCTGAAAACGAACCTTGTTTCCAACATTGACTTACCATGGTATATCACTATATTCAGACAACAGTTTTTTTCCATTCTGTTGTTAAAAAAAATCAGACAACAGAAAACAATCATTCTGTCGTCTGAGCTCTGTCGTGTGATGAGTTTATTGACATAGTGCTTGTAGGCAGAATATTGTGTCCTATCTTCCAGGTTGTAACCTTTGTTGTGTTGAGCATTTTGGTATGCCAAATTTTCTCCCACATTGTTGTTTATTGAGACTAATATAGTTTTCATATCTCGCCAAACCTTAAGTTCCAAAGTGTGTAAAAGAATTTAAAAGATAGCTTGCTTTGGTCGAAGAGTCGAAGTCAAAAAAAGAAAAAATTGTGCAACTGTTTTTGTATCTTTTTCATACAATATCTTGACCCTCCCGGATTATAAATCATCTTTCCGCCCCTGAATATACTCATTTGGCCTCAACACAAAACCTTTCTCTTCTCAGGTTTGATAAGGGCAACTCCAACAATAGGTTCTATTTGGGGGTGCTATTCTCATTTTAGCATTCCTTTATTGCACTATTCATATAGGACTCAATTCTCATCTCCAACAATGAGGTGCTATATGGAGATGTTATTTTCACTGATTAAAATATATATGAGTATAATGTTTATGAATATTATATTAAAAATATGTTAATTTAATTAAAAGGTAAAAATTTTAATTTTAATTTTTATCACAATATTTAAAGATTATTCTTATCATTTAATGAATTATAATTCGTATTAAATTTTTTTGTCGTGTTGTGTCGGCATATATGACAAACAATCAAATTATTTAGAAGATATTTTGATGTGTTGTGTCGACTTACATGACAAACAACCGAATTTGGATGTGATTTCATCGTCATGAGTCAATCTCTAATTGGCTGTCCAAGTTACGGTTGGGTCTTTGTCTGTCACATGTCATATTTTATCTGATGATATCATTTCAAACCGTCCATAAATATAGGGTCATTGTCATCCTCATCTCTCACAACAAATTCACAAACACTTCTCATATCCAAATTCTACAAATCTCCATATTCTTTCCTTTTGATTTTGTCAAACCATTTCTGCAATGAATCGTTTGACGAAATGGTTGTAGAAAGATCAAGAAGAGGTCGTCATGAGAAACCGTCCAAGAGCCATGATGATGTTTACCGCTGCCTTACAAATCCAAACTCTGGAAGATGAGGATTTACAATGGGGTTGTTCTTCAGAAGGTCAGTACTATAAGGCCAGGGATCGAGAGCTTATGGATCTTCGACGCAAAACTCAACACTTCACGAATCTATGCAGGTATGAACCGAATACATTTCGTAGGCGATATAAAATGTAACCTTGGGTCTTTGACAGGATAATGCGCGACGTGGCCAAGTACGACCCATATTTTGTTCAGAGAATAGATGCTAGTGGGAGAGTCGGCTTATCCACTAAATAAATTCTGACATGCACTATGAGGATGCTCACGTATGACATCACAACTGATTTATGCGATGATTACCTAGATATTGCAAAGTCCACTGCCATTGAGATATAGAGCACTTCACGAAAGCAATCTAGAATGTGTACCATAAGACTTACCTCAGCTGACCAACACCGATAGATTTGTGATAGCTGCTTATCAAAGTTGCAGAAAGGGGATTCCTGAAGATGCTCGGGAGCCTTGATTGTATGCACTGACAGTGGAAAAATTGTCCCACCGGATGGGCAGGACAATATACTAGCTACAAGGGGAAACCGACAATCATCTTGTAGGCGGTGGTCTCCTACGATACTTGGATTTGACACGCCTTCTTCGGACTTCCAGGTTCCCTGAATGATATTAACGTCCTTGGATGTTCGTCGTTGTTCAATAATGTATGCCTTGGTCAAACTCTTCAAGTGAGCTACCAGGTAGGTGATAGGCGTTATGGCCAATGTTATTACCTAGTTGATGACATATATCCTAAATGGGTGACATTTATATAGCAATTAAAAACCCGAGGATGCCGCAAACATAACATTTCATAAGGTTACAGGAAGCATACAGAAAAGATGTGGAGAGAGCATTTGGTATTCTCCAAGCTCGTTGTTCAATCATAAGAGGACCAACTAGTGGGTGGAATAAGGAGAACCTTCAATACATCATGATGAAGATGCAGGAGAGCCATTTGATCCAAATGATATCCCAACCAGACCAAGGAAAGCAGAAATATATACCATACTAGAAATTAACACCGATGTTCATTGCAATCCGCAACAACTAAATCAATTCTTGCGTTGTTATAGGGAGGTTAGATGTCCAGTGATGAATAAAAACCTCCAAGACGATCTAATCGATCACCTATGGATCATGAAACTACAAGTTGATTAGAACCACCAGTGAGGAGTTTTAAATTTATTGTTTTCAATAAGTGACCATGTTGTCATGATAAGTGGTCATGGCATAGTTTGGTTGTATTGTTGTGTGGTGTGCTTTTACTTTGTGTGATCATGCTTTCTATGAAAATAAAAGTTCAATGCTTTATTACGAAGATGATCTACTTAAGAAGATAATTTATATTTTCATAACTTAAAACACAAACAATTCAAAGCAACTAACAAATAGCAACAACAACAACAACAACAACAATAATATAAAATTCAAACTAATAAACCAATATTGATTGCATCCAAGATGTCTCATGAAGTGGATCATAAGTGGCCAAGCTTGAGTTATCTTTTGTTGCTCCCTTTCCCAACAAGTCCTCTTTCTTGGGGTGAAGATTGAACCACCAAACCTTTTGACCTCCATCTTAGGAGAAGAAACCTTGTAAAAACTGTCATAAAGTCTTTGATCCTGCAAAGATTCCAAATCCAGTCGTCACCTAGAGGCATGTAATGCACCAAACCCATCACCGACAGAGGTGCCACACCCCAATCCACTGCAGCGGTCGACCAACTTCAACTAGCCCTCCCCAACAGATTCAACCAAAAGCACCACCGACAACACTTGCTAGCACAACATGATACCTCTACCAGCCAAAGAGAAGGAGGAGGAACCGTACCACAGGCCTAAGCCTGCACTGTTATCCATGAAAACGGAGAAGGTATAAGAGTGGCAGCCACCAGAGACAACTGCACTCGAAAACCCTAGCAGAGCTAGGTCATTGAATACAACATTGTTGCTAAAATGATAATCTCTTCTTTTAAATGTAGTATAGATTATAGATAAAATAAAGTTGTCTTTTTAAAAGAAATTATATAAAGCAAAAGTCTTTTTGGATTTTAAAAAATTTAAACTTGTAAGAGTTGGTTACTCAATATATGAGATTTTCTATTAGACTCGATTGCTTAATCTATATATGAGATAGGGAAATTATGTATACACATTGCTAAATACTCAATACAAATTCAAAAGCGTTGCCCGATGAAATACCTAGCAACCTTGCTCTGTTAGGGCTGCGAGAGCACTGCCCTTGACACCTCAGCACTTTCCTCCATCATTGATGGAGAGCTATTTCGGTACCAATTTTGGTGTTAGATTCATTGTGTCACGCCCCGAATTTTAGAATAAAATTCAAAATCCGAAACATGAAAATTACCACAACTCAAAATAATCATCCTGAAAATTTCTTTTCTTAACAACCTCACCACACGAAATTAAATCAAAACCGAATTTTGTCTCGGTTAATTATTACAACTCAAATACACAATGAATTGTAAAGCTCTAAATGAGTATACACACCTTACAACTCAATGAAATAAAAATAACTGCTGTAACACCTAAGCAGCTCGGTCACCTCCCTGGTTATCCTGACCTGCAGGAATATCCGCTACACCATTTGAACAGTGTACCGGGATTGCTACAATACAAAACCTGGTAAGCTTATGAAAGCTCGTATGAGTAAAAGAAAGAACGTTTGCTAAATTAAATCATATTTATTTCTACCTAAGTCAACATGCAACAATTCTACAACCACAAAACCAACGATCACAATCAATCAACAACTCAACACCAAACCCTAACTCACATCTTTCTTCACAATACCCCATCATCGTATTTATAAAAATACGGAATTTGACAGACTAGAGCTCTAACTGAATCGTAGCCAGTCACCTGGCCTAGGTTATGGCATCCGACATATTTATCATTATCGTATTTCATCAATATGTATACTTATATACATATTTAGAACGTCCGATAATTCCACATACTCAACCAATCTTATCCCATCATCCACCCAAGATTAGAGCGTCCGATTACCCCACACCGGTCACCACGTTGACCCGAAATCCATAAATGAGCACAACATGTATTATCACATAATGAAATCAACCCAACCAAGATACATAATATTACTATGAAATTAAACATTTGAAATATAATCCAAATCATCATTTCAACTCAATCATATCGTCACTCAAAATCACGCCAATCAATATATATATATTCCACGTAAATATATATATACGTAATCATCCACTTAGAAATGATCACTAATACCATCTATAGTTCACACAAGAAAATAGTGAAATTCATTTGTATGATTAAAATTCATTTTACTTACCTATGGACCGTAGTGATCAAGTCCATGTGATTTTAAAAACAAATATTTAATCCACCAATATTTTTCACAAAATTACCAAAAATAATTAATTTAAGTACTCGGTTCATAATATGAACCACGTGAGATTTATTCACCTCGAAATTCTCGCTGCATCTTCAATAAAATATAACTCACAATAATCCAAATGCTCGTCAACTCAAGCCGTCAAGTACCTAATCAAATAGGGTCTTTACTAAGCAACGGAGCACGAAATAAACCTAAATGATGATCCAACGGTCGGATTTCAAATTAACGACAATCCAACGGTCGGATTCTAAAATAAAGACAATCCAACGGTCGGATCGAAATTAAACGATGATCCAACGGTTAGATCCTCACGGATCGTCCTTGGAAACATCCTATCAAAATTATACGAAAATCCGATGGACGATCTTCACTAATCGCCTCCCGAATCACTGTTTTAATATTATAAGAAGATCCAACGGTCGGATCTTCGCCCGTGACCACACAAAGTCATCGGGACAGTCATATGAACAACATATTAAAATTTGAAGTAAAACCGATGGTCTGAACTCCGTAAATCGCGAACCGAAGGTAAACTGTAAAACCGTAAATAGTAACGTCAAAACTGAAATTGACTATTTATCAACTTTTTCTAACATGACCAATTTATATATCAAAACGCTCGTATGGATGTATAGATCATCGTCCAGATAATATAAACTCAAAATTTGGTCCGACGCGCCGCCACACGCGGCGGTCAGACGGCGATCAACGCCGGTCAACCACATCTGATGCAAAAGTCGTCAACTACAGACTTCTTCAAAATGAAATTGTGAACAACTTTAATACCTGACTTTTTAGGAGATGAGGTCTAGATCGTCTTAGATCGGGCTTTGAAGTTGGATTAATCTCGACCATCTGATCAGTCTCCAAATTGAATCAGGGACATTGAAACCTTCAACTCTTGATCTACCACTCTACACTCAAAATCGTGATGCAAGCCACATATGGGGATAATCAGGAGGAAGAGCACGTCACGAAAATGGGATTGATCGGCCCGTGCACTATCGGAAAATTGGTTTTCCGGCCGGGTCGGGTTGGAGCTTCGGAAGGAGGCTCAGATCCAAGCCTAGGAGCGGCGGCTGGCCGAGGTGAGGGCGGGGATCGACTGAGCGCGAGGTGGCGATGCCGGGTCGGGGCAACGGTGGCGTGACGGTGCCGCTAGCGCCGGGTCGGGTCGGCGGGTCGGCAAGCAAGGGTATGGCTACAGTGGCGCGAGAGAGAGAGAGAGAGAGAGAGGAGGTGGCCTTTTGTGCAAAAATCTGATTTTTTCGTCCTTAATGAAAAAATCAGATTTTTCTTACTATTTACAGAAAAATTCAAATTTTCAAATATTCATAACTTATTTATACGAATTCCGAATAATACGTTCCACATATGCACGAACTCATATTGACGAGCTCTACAACTTTCATGAAGGAAGTTTTCCCAAATTTTGAACGTATAAAAATTCGATTTTCACGACCCCCTAAATAATGTTCGTTTTCGAAAATAAAATCATTTGAAACCAATATTCTCAACCCACGACAATCCAAATAATCTCAAATATCATAATTCAATTAATATAACAATTATTGAATTACATATATTTATTATATAAAAATTTAGGTCTTCACACATTGAGCGGCTTCTATCGTATTCTTGACCATGGCTGACAATTTTCCCTACCATACCCCAATTTCTCTATCCGAATCTGATTTTGGAGCCCCTTTGCTAAGATATTCGCTTAGGGAAGCGCATCAATTCAGTATTCTACCATTCTGGACCAGGATGTCACTGAGAGTTGGGTGTCAAGACCAGTTTGGGTGGCCAAGTGGTTTGGGGGCTAATTAGAAATGAGCTCAACTTCAGCTATTGGGTTTCGTATATAGGATCCAAGTGGATTATATTTGGTCGAGTTACTTCTTATTTAAATGTCTCTTGCTAGTAATCAGATGGCTACCTTAGCTTATATACTATGGGGCTTTTATTTACAATTTAATGCATTGACAAAGGATGGTTAAAGAAAATTTACTTTGTGTAGAATGAATTTACGTGGTCATGTAGGCTTTGAATTTTGAGCATCATTATATTAATGAATGGAACAAAGCAATCACCGATTACGGATATTATGTAAGTGCCATTATGGCTTTTCTTCTAATGAAATCTAGTTTAAATCGTATATATATATATATATATATATATACAGCGCTTCTCCACTGCGGACGTCCGCAGTTTTTCTTAGGTACGGATTTTAGGTTTTGACCTACTTTTTGATCATATTTTGACATCTTAACCGTTCAGTTTTTAGGTCCTAATGTATAGACCACCTCTGCAAAATTTCAGCCAAATTGGTGATCGTTAAGGCATCCAAATTGCAATTTACAACAATGTACACGAACGGTTCCAGTTAGGCAAATTGGGTTCGTTCATGTAAATTGCAGTTTTGGATGCCTTAATAATCACCAATTTGGCTAAAATTTTACAGAGGTGATCTATACATTAGGACCTAAAAACTGAACGGTTAAGATGTGAAAATATGATCGAAAAGTCGGTCAAAACTGGAAATCCGTACATTTTTTCTTAGGTGCGGATATCAGCACTTGAGCAAAGTTATATATATATATATATATATATATATATATATATATATATATATATATATATATATATATATATACACACACACACAGCGGTTCTCCACTGCGGACATCGGCAGTTTTTCGATCCGTACGGATTTTCAGTTTTGACCCACTTTTCGATCACATTTTCACATCTTAACCGTTCAGTTTTTAGGTCTTAATGTATAGATCACCTCTGCAAAATTTCAGCCAATTTGGTGATCATTAAGGCATTCAAAACTGCAAATTACAACAATATATACGAACGGTTCCGGTTCGACAGATTCGATTCGTTTGTGTAAATTGCAGTTTTGGATGCCTTAACGATCACTAAATTGCTGAAATTTTGCAGAGGTGATCTATACATTAAGACCTAAAAACTGAACGATTAAGATGTGAATATGTGATCGAAAAGTGGGGAAAAACATAAAATCCGTACGTTTTTGCTTAGGTGCGGATATCCGTACCTGAGTAAGGTTATATATATATACACACACACATATATATATATATATATATGTATATATATATATATATGTATGTATATATATATATATATATAAATACAGCTTTTCTCCACTGCGGACGTCCGCAGTTTTTCTTAGGTACGGATTTCCAGTTTTGACTCATTTTTCGATCATATTTTCACATCTTAACCGTTCAGTTTTTAGGTCCTAATGTATAGATCACCTCTATAAAATTTTAACCAAATTAGTGATCGTTAAGGCATCCAAAACTGCATTTTACAGCAATGTACACGAACGGTTCCGGTTCAGCAGATTCGGTTAGTTCGTGTAAATTACAGTTTTGGATGCCTTAACGATCATCAATTTGGCTGAAATTTTGCAGAGATGATCTATACATTATGACATAAAAACGGAACGGTTAAGATGTGAAAATATAATCGAAAAGTTGGTCAAAATTGGAAATCCGTACTTTTTTTCTTAGGTACGGATATCCGCACCTGAGCAAACTTATATATATATATATATATATATATTCTAATATTATTATTAAGAGAAAGAGCATTTGTTAATAAAGATCAAAAATTTTGACAGAAATGACCTTAGAAAGAATTGCATAGTCCACCTGTTGATCTGCTGAGACACCACCTAATACTCGATTTCTCGCGTAAGAGAGATGGAGAGGTGTTCGTTTTTGGTTGTTTGCTCGATCTGTGCAGAAAGGGTGAGTGGTTTGTCTTTCACAACTTATTATATCTGTCGGATTTGTCTTCCCTTGTATTTGCCGTTGTTTCCAGTTAGATTTTTGGTTTGGGTTAGTGGTTTTTGTGATTGATGTGGTGTTTTTCTGTTTTTGTTTTTGTATTCTAATTTTTGAGATTTTGCTTTTGTTTTTGTTGTTGATTATAGCTTAAAAGAGAGTGTTTGATCTATGGTTGAAATCAATTCCCTCAACGTAATGTCAAACCCATCCATGGTGTTCAGTTGGTAATTTCGATTTGGTTTGTATGGTTGGGTTACCTCCATATCGCTTAGCTCGCAGGTATATGTTGCTCTGCCTTTACTTGCTCAACATTGATATGTTTTTGTTGGACTTGGATTTGGATTTGGATTTGGATTTTGGGTTTTGGATGTGTTTCGGTTCTGATTTGGTGATGAACTGGGTGCACGGGTAGGACAGAAGGGCAGGCGTTTTATTGTGGATGTAGCACGGAGAGGGAAGCGGTTCCTGGACAACATGTTGAAGTCGATTCTGATTTGTACATGTGTTTTGAACCTTTCGATTCAAAACCATAGAGAAATAATGCGGCAGAGTGCTTTTGTTAATGATGGGGTGAGTTTAGAAAACCACAAGGTTCAGACTTTATCAAATTTAAAAGTATTGAGTTTGGGTCTGCGTCGTTGAGCAATTTGGTTTGAACTTGCCCAAGTTGTGTGTTATTCAAAGACTAATGATCATGGCTTACATACTTCTATGTGTTGTTTCTAAGTGGAAAGTTTACATTGATCTATGTTGTTTTTAGCAAAATTCAAAATTTGCAGTAGTTTGAATGAGTTATGATTGATTGGGTGAATTTGCTCTGCATCTTTGAGCACTTTTATGTTGATTCACCATTGTTCTCCAAGTTATATGGTTGTCAAGATTGTGACTTTTTGTCTCGTTGTCTGCAATCAAGCTTATGTTTTTGCTATTAAGGCTTGGAATTGTCAGCAGTATATATCATGGGAGGAATAAAAATTCAGTTCCATATTCAATAGATAAGATCGCAAATGGGAAGGCATGTTTGGACTTTGGAGTACATTTCTTAACTAGCCAATGTTTTTTAAATTAGAGACTGAGTTAAGGAGATTAAAGGTGTAGTCAGATCAGTGGAGGAAGACAGCTGAGGGTGCTACTGCTATTCTTTCAACAGGAAACAACGGGAAGTTTGTGGAGAGAACATGTTTTCTTGACAACACCTTATTCAGAAGACTTGGACCATGACTTGCCAAAGCCATATTGAAGAAGATTGGTGTGTTATGGAAGAAGGGCCAAAAGTAGATGGAATTATGCTACAGATTTCTTATCATTATATGTTATTGTTATGCTGGGTTCTATATTTACTTTCATTCCAATATAACGTGTTCTCTTCCTTTTGTTTTATAGTCTCATAACTTTTTTGATAACATATCGTCTCATAACTTTTTTTTTGGGCGATGGAAGGATTTTGATTCAATAAGAAACTACATTACAAGCAAAAGACCCAAAGACCCAAATCGGGCCCAAAGAAAAAGACCAAACAAACGGAAACAAACAAGCCCAACAAGCTTCAACCACAGTGCCAATCGACCAGCAGAGAGATGACGCAGTGACGTCGCCGCCACCAGCCAAAACCAAAGGTGACACAGAAATGCCACCAGATCGGCTGGCTAAAACTTAGAGTCCAACCAGAACAATCTTGTACAAGAACAACAGCACAGAGCCCATCGAGAGATCTCCATAATTCAAATCTCTAAACCATGCAGACCCTTGTTGCACTACCGCATTCATCGAATTTACGCGCGATAACGGGAAAATCCCGTTTAAAGAGACAAACCAAAAGGCGCCGACGTCGGAGCTCCGAAGGACCAGCGAGCAATCGGTGAAGTGGAGTCTAAAAGGTGAGGAGGATGTGCATATTAACCATGAAGAATCAGAGATTTGAGAAATAGAGGAAAAGGAAGGAAAAAGAAAAGAGAGAATTGATGGAAAGGTCATGAGAAGGAAAAAGGACGGTAAGGATGAGGAGGATGAAGAAAAAGGAAGAATAGGGGGATGATAGGGATGGGAATTCTGGAATTGAAAAATTAGGAAGGGTTGGGAGACGGGATCTAGGAAGGAGAGGAAAGCAAAAGCATAAGGGAAATAATACCAGCCACCGCCGTGGTAGAGAGCTACCATAAGAAGGGTAGGGAAGAAGCCTCACGAAGAGGGAGGGCATCGCCCCCGACCTTTAAGCCAAAGATCCAGATCAAAGAGTTCTAGATTTGGCGAGGGGGGGGGGAGGGAAAGAGCTGTGTCGGCTGGGTTTTTTAGAGAGAAGGTAGAGTTTCTCTCACTATGGCTATCGTCTCATAACTTTGAACATCAAACTTGGCTTAGTTGCCAAATTCGGACATAAAACACATACCTCTGCATCTCGCGGGACTTCGTACCTATTATATATAATAACACACATCCTATTTTTAATACACCACTTGTATAAAATTCTCATCATATTTTTACTACAAACACCACCAATACTTCCTAAATTACCCTCAAATTTCTCATCCACCAACTTCTATATCAAAGAAGAGAAATCAATTATCGAAACCCATAAACTACCACCTTATCTTCTCCTTAAATGTCAAATACAACTTTTATTTCATAAAATTTATGCTTACATAAATGAAAAACTAGGAATAAGTACAATACAATTACACAACATGCATAATCACGTAATTATTCAAATCATGCTCCTCTCATCTCTAGGAATCCAATTTTTGTTTGAAGAGTCATCATTAGGGTTAGAGTTGGTGGAATCACCCGTAGAGAAAGATGAAAATTGTGGTTGTGTATAATATCCTCTAGGGTAAGGTGGTTGCGGATAGAATTCACCCGAGATAAGGGGTTGTGGGAATCCACCAGTGAAGGGAGGTTGTGGGAATCCATCGGGGCAAGGGGGTTGTGAGTATGCACTGGGGTAAGGTGGTTGTGGGTATGCACCAGGGTAAGGAGGTTGTGGATATGCACCACCAAAATTTGGTTGTGGGAATGCACCACCAAAATTAAGTTGCGGATAGTATCCACCCATAGAATGTGGGTCTGCTCGCCAAGATCTTCTCTCTCCGCTATCTTCTTTTGCCTTCTTGACCAATAACGCTTTTTAGTTAGCGACATATGACTTATATCAATCTCCATAATACGCTAATCCCTCTCTTTAATTCGGTCTTCCCTCTCTTAAAATAGGAATGCCTCTTTTCGCATATTCATTTGCAATCGGATACAATCTCATTGATTTTCCTCTTGGAGACTTCGAGCGAATTCCTTATCGAGTTTTTTCTTGCCAACGGTTACCTCTTTTTGGTTGTTCGCTATACTCTCGACAGGGCTTGACAAAGGACTTTGATCTTTCACTGCCTTCTTTTCTTTCCAAATTGCTTCTTTCGCAACCTTCCTTCCTTGAGGTCTCACATTAGGATATGCAGTTTCACCTGCAATTACCTCATCTACATCTTGCAATTACCTCATCTACATCTATGTCCAAGTTGATGGGAGAATTTCCAGCAATTGGTTGTGTGCGCGTATGTTGATTTCCTCAATTTGATGTTCCTCTGGATGTATGGCTAGGGATGTCTTTAAATTGTGCAAAGCCCTCCATAATAGCGTAACTATTAAAACTCTGAAAATTGTGTCTTTTGGTCTTCCCTCTTCTCTTCATCCCGACATGCCACAATTTATGTACTTCATCTTGCTACGTAATTTTAAAAAAATCAAATATATAAACGCTATTATGAAAGATCATCTATTATAAAGGTCATAATTTTAATAAGAAAGTATCTCACCGTGTTACAATAAAAATCAATAAGTACAAATATAAACATCGTTGTAATTACATCATTATTTATCAACTAATTATTTTAATTATAACAAAAAGCAATTACTACAATTAAAATGATATTATAATTACTACGTTATTTATCAAGTAATATTTTACTATAATGTATCAACAAATTAAATGATTTATCAACAAATACATACCTCATCAACCGCATTCGAACCGCTCTTGTACCAATTTTTCGCTTACCTTAATGGACAATGGCACTCAAAGAGTTCAACCTTCAAAATTTTCCACCTTCCCTGCAAAGAAGAAGATGATCGGCTCCAGGGCCAATTTGCGACAAAGTGTCGCTTCACGTGCCTCCATAGGTCGTTTTTTTTTTCTGATTTGTGCCCACAGTTGGATCTTGGCTTACAACTTTCCAAGACTAGCACAATTGAACATCTTCCTCATCCGTCCATCTCCTTTTGTCTTGGGTATTATCATCTTCACTTTGATCTCCCTCTTGTCCGGCCACTGAACGTGTGTTTCCCCTTTGTTTAGCCATATTGGAAGATGAGAGCTATATGAAGAGGAGGAAGGTGTAACTATGAAATATAATTTTTTGGGTGAGATGTTAGAAAAACTGCAATTATTTATAGAGAAATTTTTTGTATGACTTTTAGAATTTTTTACAATTCTTTTTCTTGCCGTTGGCTATATTAGACTTATATTAATTCCCTAGCCGTCAGATCTGCACCACTTAGTTCAATCCACGGTCCAGATGTGTTGACCATTGGGTTTAAATTCCAAAAGCAGCCAACGGCTATGAGCCACGTGTGCCCACAATGCATCATTAATTGTCGCTACGCGACAAAAGAAGGCTGAAGCACGCGCTATCAACTTTTCGGCGCTAGAAGACGAGAATCTCGCCAGCACGCGCACCTTAGGAGCGTCCATGATTCCATCGCAACTTGATGACGTCAGCCACGATAGCTTTGGGCCGAGCTGGCAGCCGGCCAAGCTTGGGCAAGAAAAATGTCATGGGCTTGCCCATTTTCTTGGACTTGGTCAGGAAAAGCCAAACCTTGGCTAGCTATATTTGGGCCGGTGGATGCTTCTTTTTCTCCTTGTCCGGTCAACACATCAGCAATCCCACCTAGCAGCCGGTCATTACCAGGCCAGTAGAAATGCCCTAAGGGTGTGTTCCCATTTTACAGATGAAGTCTGTACTTTCCTTTGTAGTTTTTGCAGGTCTGAAGTCTAGTAGTTTGATGACTGTAATCCCCGAGCACAGATTAATCAATCGTTAAACAATGTGCTAAACCGTTGAAATAAGCCTTTGAGATATGAACAATTAAGAATATGATAAGGGATGAACAACTGTCTCCCATGTGGGAATTAAGACAAATTTAGTAACAATTAGGAATATGATTAGGGATGAACACACTGTCTCCCACATGTAGCACGTAGGTAAGATCCGGATACTCTCGCTGGCTCTTTCCAGCCTTGTTTGTCCTTGACTTTCAATCTTGATCGTTTGTCTGAATGAAAGGTCACAGATAATCCACATCAGCTCCTGATTCCTAATTATTTAAAATTTGGGATAACCGACGTTTTCTTTCTTCTTTCTCCGTTTTCTCACTTTCTTTCCCCCTTCTTTTTGGATTGCATCTTCTTCAAAGTTTCAATCTTGCAGAATTTTATTTTTCAAATAATCATTAGAAAAATTAATTGCTACACAAATGGCGGAGTCATTCTCGCTTTCCTCACGAGCAACCAATTTGATTTCATAATCACTATCCATCGCTCAATAATCAGATCTTAATATAAAATCTGGAAAGAGGAGACTGGAAAAAAGAAGGGAGAAATCGCAGCAACTGATTTAGAGGCAGAATCACAAATCAGAGCAGGGGAATGGAAAGAGGAAGAAAAACATGATGAATTATGGTGGATTTGAGAAAGACGATAATAGGTAAGTGAGAAGAGCTCACAGTCGGCGTTCCTTTAAACTCAGATCCTAAAACCCCCTGTGCATCGGAAGCCGAATTGGACAAATTGAAGCTGAACTACCAAACCAATGTGGGTAAAGTCCTACAAAAAAATTTAATGAATTTAAGCAATATAAAGCAAATGAATTGATATCAGTATTTATTCTCCATATATGTCCCCAGTTTTTACACCATCTCTCATCCGACGACTCCTTCATTTACATCTAGTTTTCAATTTTTCTGAAGCAAAGCTGGGTTAAAATCCTTCATCAAGATATAACCATTGTGTTTCAATACAAATTCAAATCTGAGAATCTGTATTGCTTGAATAAGCCCCCTTAATGCCTGATGGTGATGACAACGTGATGTATGATAAAGGAAACGAAACCAAGAAGAAGAGACAACAACCAATTTGATGTGATTGCAACTTGATTATTGTGGTTGTTGACGATGATAAAACCAAGAATAACCAAGGACAAGAGGAAGCCGCGGAGAGGATCTGGATCCACGTAGGATCGGCATTAAGACAAATTCAGTCAAACAAATCAAGCTTGAAGAGCTTAATTAAGTACCGCGTGGGTCGTCGGTCGAGTTAAGCTAGGGTTAGGGACCTTTAATGCCTTAACAAGAACCTATTTTTGAAGCTTATCATATCATTTATTATAACTCTCTGCTGCTTCTACATGCAGAGATCGAGAAGCAAAAGCATATATTACTATCTGATCAAGAAGAAGGCGAAACTTCCAAGTTATTTCATTTAGTATTATAAATTATCTAAGATGCTCTATTTATTGTTTAATTTACACCCTCAACTGATATCTGATAATTAAGTAGGTGTATATAACACCAACATGAACTCGCTTAAACAAATTGATTAAATTGTAAATTTTATTTCTAATAATCAAGGACAACCAACCAACGGCTAACTACAATAATTTACACATGTTCTATCTATCTATACTATAAAAACAATAAAAATAGACAGTAACCATGTTGAATTTAATTTTTTCCTGACAATAATTTATCTGTGTGTGTACAAAAAAGAAAAAAATCTTCTAAAATTGAGTCTTTTTCAATTGTTTTTTTTTTCCTTTTTTTTTTTTTTTTTTTTTTTTTGCGAATGTGTCTTTCAGTTGTTGAACTGCGTGTGTACATTAAGCCACGTTTGGATCGGGTAAAGAAAGCATCAGAAAATTAAACTTATTCCTTTCTTGTGTTTGGAATATAAAAAGAAATGAAATACTTTTTTGAAGGAAGAGAAAATAAGGGGGGAAGTGGTTCCATCCAAACCCAATATGAATTAACTTCTCATTATTTCCTTGCATTTATTACTTACAACACATTATTTTATTGCATTATTTACAAATGTTTTAACAACTTTCCTGATTTCCCTCAAAATGAAAATAATTAAAAAAAACTTTTGTTATAACTTTTCTTATGTTACCAAACATCATAATGGAAAGTTTTTGAGAAATTTCATTTCTCTTCCCATGGAAAAGACAAAGGAATTATTTTTCTTTCCATGAACCAAATGAGGCCTAAAATGAAATGTAAGCCTCGGAAAAGTTTAACGAGCTAAATTGATATCGTTCGATAAACTACTTAACGATCTCGGTAATCATCAAAGTGCTAGAGAATATTTTCAAAAATTTTGACAAAGTAAAATCTTTGATTTAAAGATTGATAATAAAGTATACGACATGACGAGTTCGTATAAATTTCGGAGAATTTTTCGGATACCAAAACTAATTTTTACGAATTTCGGAATTTGGGAAACATTGAGATGATTATGGAAAAAGAAAAGAAATTCTATGGTGCGATCTGGACCGTTGATCAAGCACCGCTTCATCATAGCCCTTTTGAAATAGAATGGAGTTTAGGGTATTTATACCCCTTGATCAGATGAAGGCTCTAGATTGCTCTGGAACAACCAGCAAGCTTGAGCTCTCTCGGCCCAAGGGAGAGAAATCTGATGACCCGCAAGGCAATCCGGCCACAACTCCGGCATCCGGCCATTGATCGATGACGGAAGACCACCAATCTCTTCCTCTCGTCGTCGCCGTCACACCTGTGGCCTTAGATTGTCCATGCACCCGACGAGAAAGAAGAATCGACGGTGAGAATGTCCGACTGCTCCGACGAGTTTCTGCAAATTCCGACGGCCGATTGGGCTGTATGTGGTATGAAAATCACTATTTTCGTCATGCTCTACAGTTTTTCAATGTGATCAAGTTTTGACAAATCGATTTTTGGGTTGTTTCGGGTTCGGCGTCGTTGCTACCGCCACCGACCTTTCTAGCTCTCCTTGGCTTGGTCTCGGCCTCGATTGCAACTGTAGGCAAGATATTGGGCAGCTTTCTGGGTGGATTACGTCAACATCCTCAGTCCCTTAGCTACCTAGTTTTGGCATGTGGTTTGGTTTGATTGCAGTTGGATTTTGAAGGTATATTTCAAACCTTGAATCAAGTTTTGATCTTGGTTAGGTTCTTGGAAGATAGGGAACTGAGTTTGGTTTGGTATGGTGAGATGAAATCTCTATCTGATATCGCTTGTGTTAAGTTAGTTTACTGATGGCTTTTGGAGTTTATGCTCGAATTAGGAATCAAGTTTGGAGGAGTTGATTGTTTCTATGTGTTATGAGTAGTGTTGTGGTTGAATTCGGATTACCCTGGTTGTGTGTTTAAGTTTATTAAGTTGTTGAGAGTTGATAATCTGGTATTATGATCTTCAAGTGGATAACTGGTAAATTTGATGTTTTGTTATGGTTTATAAGGTAAATTGTCAAGGAAATGGTTGTGAAGAGTGAACTTGGTCACATGTGTTTTTGGGTGTCCTTTGTAGTTTGTTGGACACACCTTGTGTGAAAGGGTAATAAGTAAAGAAATGAAAATAACATATTGGGTGGCCTTAGTAAATTTCCGGTACGCCTAATATGTTTAAAATTAAGTCGTTGCTTGATTTGCTTCGACATAGTCTTAATTGGTCGGTATCGTAATTTCAAGTAAATGTTCGATAATTTAGGTTAATTATTGAACCAGTACCGATTGGTCAAACGTTGGTCAAAGTTTTTCAATTCTGGTCAAACCAGGAAAGGTTAGTCAACTCTTGGTCAAACTAGGAAATTAAGTCGTTGCTTGATTTGCTTCGACATAGTCTTAATTGGTCGGTATCATAATTTCAAGTAAATGTTCGATAATTTAGGTTAATTATTGAACCAGTACCGATTGGTCAAACGTTGGTCAAAGTTTTTCAATTCTGGTCAAACCAGGAAAGGTTAGTCAACTCTTGGTCAAACTAGGGTTGTACGATTTGTTAATCGTTGAGATTTCAATTATTAGTTCAATGAGATATTAATTATCGAAATGTATGAACTTAGGATTCCAGTTATTCGAGAAACGGAAGGTTCGCGACTCTCGCAGTACGTGAGAGAAAACATCGGAATCCAGATAGGGAATTCGGGACTCTCATCGATTAGTAGTTTCTTACAATATATTATTATCAAAGTGATGCATGTTAAGTGGTGTGGTTTGGTTATGTTAAAATGCAATGCGTGCTAACCAAATCGTGAGAAATGTGATTGCTTAAGAGCGAAAGGGCACTGACTTTTTTAGGTTCGATCCTCAAAACATTCGGAGAGTTAGCTATGCCTGTCGTCCGAGTATCCGTAATCACGGACTCAGTACGTGTGTGTAGTTAAGTAGCGGAAGCTCTCGCTACGCTTACCTGGTTATAAATTAATTTTAGGTAAGGTAGTGTGGTGGGTCTGTAGCGCCGTATTTAGTTAAGCATCATGCATCGGTTTTCAAATTGAAAAATATTATAAAGTTTGTCATTCCTTTAAATATTTGGTTTAAGTATGTTTTCATACTAGGCAGCTCAAAAATTTATTTGTTGGTTTTAATTCTAGTTGAGGTAGAGTTCTTGTTGAGCAGCAAGGAGAAAGCTCACCCCTACAACAGTATGAATGCAGGTATTGTGCACTGGTGACAGGACAATGGCGGACATAGTTGGGTGTGCGGAACAAGTTCAGTAAACCGTCTTATGGACTTTACCCTAATTTCTATTTCTCGAACTTGTATCCCGAAAATTGTATGGAACTATTCGTGTGTCGAACCTAGTTAAATTCTTATCTAGTGTCGAACCTAGTTAATTCTTATTCCTTGAATTTTGTACCTCCCGAGTGAGCATTCATTTCAAGTCTAGACGAACAAATATTTAGTGATTAAAGGATTTCATCTTAAAAATATTTGTAGCTTCCGCTATGTTTATACAAAAAGTTTTTCAAACAAAATGCCTAGCGGTTCTGTAGAATATAATAAATCGAGCATTTGGTTTATGTTTTAGAGATTCGCGGCATAGTGACATGCTTAAGCTGGTGAGGTGCAGCTTGAAGCTTACATGAAAAGTCTTCTAAAATTGAGTATTTTTTATTTATTGATACATGTATGTACACAAGTAAAAAGTCTCTTAGAATTGAGTTTTTATCAAGGGGAGTGAAATTTGCACTCCCCAGATTGTAAACCACACTCCCACTTTCTATTTATATTTTTATAATTTCTTTTGCTCTACAGAGTGAGGAGAAGAATTTCTCGGAGCTAAGTCGGGTTCTTGATGATTGTAGAGATTATCTTGATGCTTAAAAAATAAGTTAGAATTCGGTGAAGCAAATGGTGTTGCGGATAGACTTGCATACCTTGCAATTTATTTTGCTATTGATGATGTTTGGTTAGATGAGACTCCTGCTATTATTCAGGACATTCTCTACAAGGATATGTGTCATCGTTCTTCTATAACTCAGGGTTCAAGTTTTATGCCCCCCCCCCCCCCCCCCCCCGATGCAAAACTTTACTACTATTAATATAATAAATTGAGCCTCACGCATTCCAATTAGGCTGGGTTCCAAACCCCTTTTCAAAAAAACAAAAAAAAAATTCTTTTGCATATCTTTCCTATTCTGCCCTTACAAGGACTCTCTCTCTCTCTCTCTCTCTCTCTCTCTCTGGAACTTGTCTACTTCTGCTCTGATGCTTCTAAACTTCTCTGCTGCAATCCTCATCTACCACTTCCACAAAAATTTGTGATTCAGATAAAACAAAATCAACTATATCATCACCTCTAGATCTCTCTGTTCGTTTACCTTTATGGGCTATACTAAAATCCATAGAAAACCATAACCAAGTCCAAGAATTTCCTCAATAATCTCATCAAAACCTTCGTGTTCAGCTCAAGCAAAGGTAAAGAACCAAACCCAGATTTCAATGGACCGGTTTGACATCAGGCCTCTTCACCTTTGCCTTAGGAACAGTCACATTGAGAACCCCATGCTCCATAGCAGCCTTAATCTCATTAACTTTCGCATTTGAACCTCCTCGAGAACTTGCCGCTACTTCTCTCGATCCGGTGCCTCTTGCCATTCTTGTCCTCGTTATCTATCTTCCTTTCTCTGCTGATCTGCAGCACCCTATCATCTTCAATCTCAAGCTTGACCTCTTCTTTCTTCGGCCCCGAAATATCAACCTTGAACACATGGGCTTCTGCCTTCTGGGGTCTCCTTCTAGTCGATCCTGGTGACGATGAAAGCTGACTTTTCTCGAATGTGGAGAGAGATGAGGAAGGGAATTGGAAATCTCTGAACGGGTCCAAGAGATTGAGGCCGAAGATAATGTTTCGTCGAAAATTGGGAATGAGCGACATGGTGAATCGATTGGTTGGATCAGAATGTTTATTTGCTTGCTTCACTCATTTGGTTCTCATATGATTAGTTGATCTAGAAATAACATAAAAGGTTAGTATTGGAAAATCACATACCTTAAAGATGAGGAAAATATTAAAAAATGAAGACGGTGTGTGGTTTACAATTTGGAGAATGCAAGATGTGGGGTTTACAATTTGAAAAATGCAAATTTCACTCCCCTTTATCAATTATCAATATGAGTGTGTACAGAAAAGTATAAAGTCTCCTAAAATAAAGTTTTTATCAGTTATTTATCCGTGTATGTACACAGAAGGAAACAATTTTCTAACATACATTGAGTCTTTATCTATTAATTTCTTCTCTCTACATCATCGTGCAACGAAATAATTTTTGTAGGTGGAGTTGTGAAGGCATCTGGACACTTATGGATGGTGGGAATGATGAGGATCTAATTAACAGGTATTATTTTTCTTTCCATAAACCAAATGAGGCATAAAAAGAAGTCTTCTAAAATTGAGTATTTTTTATTTATTGATCCATGTATGTACACAAAACTAAAAAGTTTCTTAAAATTGAGTCTTTGTCAATTATCGATATGTATGTGTACAGAAAAGTATAAACTCTTCTAAAATAGAGTTTTTATCAGTTACTTATCCGTGTATGTACACAGAAGGAAACAATTTTCTAACATACATTGAGTCTTTATTTATTAATTCCTTCTCTCTACATCATCATGCAATGAATTAATTTTTGTAGGTGGCATTGTGAAGAAATCTGGACTCTTGTGGGATGATGGGAATGATGAGGATCTAATTAACATGTAGGAATGATGAGGATCTAATTAACAGGTCTCCAAGGCGAGCCTCTACTGCCCCCCAAAAACCCTATAACGTGATCTGTGTTGTTTCTTCTTCTTCAACCCTACGTACCGATGTCGTCCATTGAGGATGTCACTGTTAGCTTCGTCGCGTCCTTGGCTCTTACGGGCAATGAAGTAGTAGATTTGTCACACATGACTGGCGCTGGTGTTCGACGTGGGTCGCAAGCTTATCTGCTTGCACAGCACCTGACGAAGAAGACCTTTGGAGTTGCTGATCTTCAGCGTCATTTCAGAAGCGTTTGGGTGATGGAGGGTTCAAGGTACAAGATAGAACCAAAAACAGGTTTGTGTTTTCTTTTGATCTTAGAAAAGATCGAAACTAGGCGATAAAGGGAGGTCCATGGTATTTCAACAAGACACCAGTGGTTCTGCAGGAATACAATGGTTTGACTGCACCTCATTCCATTCAAATTGACATCTTGTTCCTCTGGGTAAGAATTACCAACATCCCGCTAGCTCTGGAGGTGGAAGAAACAATCATGAATGTCGCGTCCATAGCAGGAAAATTCCTGGAATTGGATCAAAACCTGTTTGATACAAGGGGTCTAATTCGAATGCATGTAGAGCATGACATCAGGAAGCCTTTCAGCCTCAAAAGGATCCTGAAGCTAGCCCGTGGTGTGATCGAACAAATATCCTTCTTTTTTGAAAATCTGATTGGAAAGTGTAGAGTTCGCAACCTCATCTTTCATGATCAGGGTGTATGCCTGGCTGCAAAAACTGGAGCTAAACCTAGCACTAAGCCTGAGAATCATGTGGCACACCGACTTGACTTGGTTAGTTCTTTTGCTGTTTCAAAGGACCACTGTTCACTAATAGGGCGTTTATGTTTCAGGATATTTAGTAGCCTGTGTTGCCGTCGGTGGCAAGAAATTTGTTTGGCAGTGGAGAAAATCAAAAGAGCTGCAAACCCGTGGTCCTCAAGCATGCTGAAGATCGGCTAGATGAGTAATGCAAGCAGGCAAGCCGTAACCAAGACCTGGCCTTGGTGATGTGTAGCACACTGCAAAATGGGGTCGATCTACATCCCCATTCTCATCCCCGAAAAAGCTTAAAATTCTCTTTAAGAGACTACAAGGTAATCCAATGTTAGACATGGCAACAAAAAATGTAAATGTGCCCGAATTCCCTAATAAATTTACAGCAAAATCACTAGACCTTGTTGAGACTCCAGGAGGTATGCTGATACCAAAAGAATGATGCTACCTCTAGCATCTGTGCCCAAAGAAACAGTAGAGGTGGAGCAAACTGCAGGTAAAAAGAAGAGGGGCAAACCTTTGGGGTCGAAAAACAAAAACCCATCAAAATCGAAAAAGGTTCATGTTGAAGATGTCTTAAGTGTCTTGTACTCGGAGAAACTTCCTAGCCATAGCTTGAAGGGCAAGGAAAAAAATGTAGATTTTCTTTACATTGCCTATAAGTCTATAACTATGTCCTAGTAGTAGCATAGTTGATAGGTTTGCTTGAATAAGTAAGCACTGATTGTTTAATGAATGATTTAATCCTATGTATCATCGTGGTATTCCTACAACCTCTTGCCTATCTTTGAATGATAGCAGATGAGTATGTAATGACCGTTTTGGCTTGAGTTAATGACAATCATTGATGCATTAATTCAAAAAAAAAATGAATGTAATTATACATGTATAATACAGCAATATTCACACGTTCACATTTTAATTTATTTTTTAATTTTTATAATGATGTTAAGTGTTTATTTTCAACTCTTGAAATTAAATATAAGGTGAGTAACCATAAAATTCTTAGTCACCACTTGATCATTACACGTTAAATTAAAGCCACACATTAGCAATCGAAACAAAAAGCAAAGATATGGAAGCACGAGAGAATGAGAACATGATGTATGCGAGAGTTAATTTATGAACAGTTAAGAAGAGATCAAAGCCATTTCTTTGTAAAGTAAATTAAATTGATTGATATAAGATGAAGCGGGCAGTCAGGGTATCGATCTCAATATGAATAATCATAAATGTTTTTCACCTCCTGCATAATCAACCTGGACTACTGCAATATGCTATGTTGTATAGGACACCATGCATCAGGATGCTTACTACCCACATGGCTACTACGTACAATATGTTTTTTCTTTTTTTCGGCCGCTCGAATAGTCTACTGTCTATAATATGATCTATATAGAATTCTATTATTCTAGCATTTCTTGTTGTCCTTTAATATCAACTAGGGTTTCGGTTTTTCTTTTGTTGGCTGCTTCATGTATTATGGTCTTTTCTAAACTTGCTTTACAAGATTTAAATGTGGTTGATCTTAATCAATTCAGACATCTAGAGTTAATTGCCCCACGTACATGCGCGGTCAACTCTTTACAAGCAAACAAAGCCACATGTTTTTATTTCACTTTGCATATTTCTATACTTTGGACTTCCATAGATTAAAATACTAAGAATGGAAGAACTAATAACTCATATTAAAGTCGCGGCGAGAGAGAGAGAGCCTTGCAAGGAAAAAAGTAATATGAACAGCTATTTAAAGACTTCGTCTTTATCTACTGTACTCCCGTCATCTTAAAATAAAAATGAGTTTTTGTGTATTGATTTATTCTTGGAAAATGTGAATACTTAATTTCTTATAGACCTTTTTCTAATCGTGAGGGTTCTTTTTGAATTAAGCATTGATTAAGCCAAAATCAACCCAATAATTGATTAATGGGGGATTTTTATGTGTGATTCAGATAATGAACAGAGCTTGCAGCATGAAGCGTGGTGTGGGAGTGAGAAACACACTGCGGTGAGAGAATTGGCTAGTTTTTGGATTTGAGATTTCTGGGAAGGCTTGAAGGATGATTTGGAAGGGTAGCTGAGGACTGGGTCTATGTGTTAATGTCTAAGATTCAGTGGTAGCCGAATCTTGGTTAACCCGGATTCGAGGGGCAACCGCTACTTGTGATATTTCGATCACCTCCTCCATCTGTCAAATGAAATACAAAGGGCGTCAGAGGTAGACCGCAGTTGGCCGTCTTCTCTTCTCTGATGCCTAAGTTAGTCAATGTATTTATGTTGACAGAATAATGATAGGTAAGTAGTGAATGCGTAATTAATGAGGAGAGATGAGTGGACATTTTATAGGTGGGGAAGAGACTGATCTCTTCCATGTTTTCGATGTGGGACTAATATGCTTCAGTTCCCAGGTTCTGATGCTTCAGCGAGGCGATCTTGGTGTGGCGCTGGCGATAGTATAAGCATGGCTCATTGTAGCTAATTATGCTTAGGCAAATACTTATGTAAGTACAAGTCCCCCAAGTCCCCAATCAAGGAGGGTAATCTTGGTTGGGGAGTTGCCTAGCGATTTGAAGCGTTACTTCTGCTAGTCTTGCAAACACATAATTAGTGTCAGTGCATTGTCAACCATGGAATTGTTCTTATCAAACCCTTTATACCCTTTCGGGTGGGCCCCTGCTAGGCCCCCTAGAGAGTCCCTCACTCCCCGACTAAGATAGACCTCCATTTGGCCAGTATGTTGTTTGTTGAGGGGAGATGCGCTGAGCAGCGGGTGCCAGGTAGCGAGCCCAATCTTTAATACTCGAGTGGCGGAGGTCAACGTGCCTGATCAGGGCCATCGAAGACTTGTGTTGACGTGTCCCTTTACCTGTCCTGAAGGAATAGAGCTTGACTGCAATGTCAAGTAGAGGTGTTTCCGCTGAGAGTCAGCAGTAAGAAGCGCCCAACGGGAATTTTCTTGCGTGTAAAATGAGGGGGAGAAGTTCCTCTGGAGGTGTTGCGCCTAGCGGAGATTTTCTCGTCTGATAGAGGATGAGAAATTCCGCTAACGGTGTTACGTTTAGCGGAGACTTTCTCGCTTACAAGACGGTGAGAAGTTTGCTAGCGGTATCGCGCTTAGCAAAAACTGTCTCATTTGCAAGATGAATGAGAGAAGTTCCACTAGCGGTGTTGCGCATAGTGGAGACTTTCTCTCCTGGTAGATGATGAGAAGTTCCGCTGGTAGTGTTGCTCTTAGCGAAGAATTTCTCACTTGGAAGATGGGGAGACGTTCTACTAGAGGTGTTGCGCTAAACGGAAACTATCTCACCTGTAAGATGAAGGTGAGAAGTTTCGCTAGTGGTGTTGCGCCTAGCCGAGACTTTCTCGCCTTGTAGATGATGAGAAGTTCCGTTAGTGGTGTTGCGCTTAGCGGAGACTTTCTAGCTTGGTAGATGATGAGAAATTCCGCTAGCGGTGTTGCACTTAGCTGAGACTTTCTCGCCTGGTAGTTGACGAGAAATTCCGCTAGCAGTGTTGCTCTTAGCGGAGACTTTCCCGTTTGTCGATTGGTATGGTTGTTCCGGATGGTAAGCCTAGATAATCATTTCGTTTGACAAAGGCCAACACGTGTCCGCCATATATTGGGTTAGCGTGCAGGTACATGTCTTCTTAGCATGCATGTCGCTTCGTCATTAATGTGAGTTAATACTGCTTTCGTAACCAAGGTGACTCCGGGTAGTGGAAGCAATCGTGGGACACGCTTATGGATCATGTGCGATGTTGCTTTCCATCAGACGGCTCGGGTTCATCTGATGTTGACATAAAAGGGGGGAACCTACAGGGATTTGACACTTTCACTAAACTTCAAATCTGAATCGTCGTCTTCAAGCCCTATTCTATTAGAGTTTTCTGCAAGTGAAGAGTGAGAGACTATCTTAGAGGCAGAAACGAACATCTGCAATGCACAAGCTTCACATATTTGAGGTTGGTGATCTGGCTTTCGTGCTTCACTGTTTGTTTGTTGTTTCGATATTTCTATCTGTTGAATGTATCGTTACCATTGTGACAACGTGTTTGAGGGTCTAGAGAGGTTTGCGGTTTGGTTTGGGTGTTTGAGGCAGAGGGTTGGTGCTTTGTGCTATGCTAGATGGTCGAATTTGGGTTTCAAGGGATACATGTGATTTATGGGTTTTCTGTGGTTGCTGGGTTTGCTGGGTATAACTGTTCTTGGATAAAATCTAACATAGGCGTATTTTAGATCCATTTGGAACTAACTGATTTGGGTTTTAGGGTATTTGTGATGGATAGCGTCATAGAGATCTCGACCAGTGAGGATTTCAGGTCTGACGTGTCGTTCAACGGTTCCGATAGGGTTTTTATTGACTCGTTGCGTCCATCTGCCCCTGTAAGAACCTCACTGCCTGAACCACTAAACTATAAGTATGTTTGCTTGTCTATATACATTGAGTGTAGTAGATTAACAAGATGCCTTACTAATTGCATAGAACATGATTTCAAGTATGGTTGCATCACTCTCATTTTGGAAATGAAAGACTACTTGCTACGGTGATTTGCCACCACTATAAATTTTTGTCTCCTGCTTTCATAGTTGAATTCCTAGGTCTTCAGTTGAATATGAAATTGTATTGAGTAAACCATATTAACAGGGGAGCCTCTGCTAATTGCATCCAACATAGTTGTGAATAACAAGAGCATACTTGAATTGAAGAGTTGCAGGACAAACATATTATCTGAATCACAACAACTTAGTCCCCAGTGGAGTCGCCAAAATATGTGGGTTCTTTTTGAATTAAGCATTAACTAGGCTAAAATCAACCCAATAATTGATTAATGGGGGGATTTTTGTGTGTGATTCAGATAATGAATAGAGCTAGCAACGTGAAGCGTGAAGTGTGGTGTGGGAGCTAGAAACACACTGTGGTGAGAGAATTGGGTAGTTTTTGGATCTAGGATTTCTGGGAAGGCTTGAAGGATGCTTTGGAAGGGTAGCTGAGGTTTATGCTTGAAAGCTTGAAGGTATGACTGCTATAGGTGCTTCTCAACTTTCTGGGCTTTTGCTCAATTTGTGCTCCCTTTTTTTTACATTGGAAGTGTTCTCCTTTTATAGACTCCATTGGAGAGGCTTTGAAGCTTCAGAACATTTGGATTTCTGGGTAAAGCAGTGTTTTCTCATCAATCTATAAAGACACTCTGCCTTAAATTTAGGAAAAGAGATGCTTGCTTGGAAGATGAGAGCTTGGGAGACTTAATCGTTGCCACAGCGGTTGACACTCCTTGTAGTAAAGGCAACTACAGTGAGGGGAAACAAGAAATGAGGCAGATTTAGTGGTTGAGGGGAATTGAAATCTGTAAACTCATTGTTTAAGGAAGTAAGACATTACTCTTAACTGGTCACAAGATTTCCCTTTCACTACCTAGCAGAATGAATCGATCATTCTTGAGGATTTTAGCTCGATCTGTGTGCGTACAATTGTTGCGGGGAAGAAGGCAAGATTAGAAGGAAGAGGAAGAAAACTGGGCTTTCTGTCTTGGGCTTTTTGTTTATTTGGGTTTTGAGTTTTTAGGAAAAAGGTTGGTCCAAATCTCATATTCACCATTTCGCTATTGATTTAAGTCATCGGGCTTGGATTTCGGGCCTAAGACTGAAATCACCAACAACACTAAATCAATAGACGAGCAATATGTGTTTCCGTAACCTTCCACACCACACTCACTTCTGCAAGCCCCAAGAGTGTAATTGTGGCTTGGGTCCACGTGCATGGCATGACGGTTCGATATGCAACTTTTTATCTTTCCGAATGTGGTTCGCATGTGTGTTTCCTTTTTTTGGGTTGAAATGTGAGTGCGACATGTCTTGTGATTTTTTGGGTATCAACACTAACTTTCTCTACCCCCACCCCAAATGTCACTAATATAGGTTTTATGCTAACAATTCCTGCACAATTCCTTTACCTCAATTCTTTTTCATCGACACCAAAAGTAAAATATTATTCGGAGATTTTGCTTTCTTCTAAATTACACTTATGATATATATGCTTTCTTCTCGATCTCTGCATGCAAAACACAATTTTTTTTCATCGGGAGCAAAAGTAAAATACTGCGTGGAGATTTTCCTTTCAGAAAATTCTATAATACATACTGGTATCTCATACACACATTTATAAATGTGACAATAAATTTGTTGTCAGAGTGGTAATATTGAGTCATATTTTGTGTAAGGGTCAAATACTACTTATTTTGTGTAAGGGTTAAATACTACTTACTCCCTATACTTATAGGGTTTCATCATTTCAGTCTCTGACCTTCGAATTTCACCTAAAAAGTCCATGAACTCTCAATTTCCTCACATTTGGTCCCTGCCGTTAAGTATCCGTTAAAAAATCCGTTATCTTCCCCTAAAAAGTCTATTATACCCTTAATTACTTAAAAAAATTAATCTTCCTCTTTTTTTTTTGTTACCTATTCTTCTTTCGGCTCTCTCGCCTTCTTCTGCTCATCTCCTCATCAAGATGGTTCCAATCCACAGACTATCAAGAAGTGAAATGAAAAAAAGAAATAAAAGAGAGAGAAAAAATAAATTTAAAAAAAAAAAGTAAGTGAGGGCATAATAGACATTTTCAGCAACTTTAAAAGAAAATTTTGACGGCAGTGACCAACTGGGAGGAAATTGAGAGTTTAGGGATTTTTTATGTGAAATTCGAAGGTCAGGGACTGAAACAATGAAACCCTATAAGTATAGAGAGTAAACAATATTTAATCCTTTGTGTAATCTTAGTTCTAATAATGATAATTACACCACCTACGACCTTATTACAAGTTTTTGAATAAATTTATTGTCGATGTTGTAATTTTTGTTTAATTATATGTAAATAGTGTAAATAAATATTGTAACTTTGTTATCAATATTGTAATTTTGATTCAAATAATTGTAATTTTTGTTCAAATAGATGTAAAATGAGTGTATGATAAACATCACAGTACCATAACTTATCTCTTTGTTTTCTTCTGGATTAGACTTATGGTATAGTGCTTGCTTCTCGATCTCTACATGCAAAACACAATTCTTTTTAGTCGGCAACGAAAGTAAAATATTGCGTGGAGATTTTGCTTTCTTCTGGATTAGACTTATGATATAGTGCTTGCTTCTCCATCTCTGCGTGCAAAACAGAGTTGTGATGATAAGCTTCAAACTACGATTATCTATATTCAGCAAGAATTTATAAATAACGTTTCCTTGAACCCCCTTTTACAGCGTACCCTGTGACAGTTTAAAAAACTGATAAAAATGGGGATCCTAAAAATGGTAACCTGCAGTTCCCTAATCTGTGAATGGAAGCAAGAAAACTGAAGAAAACGTCTGACATTTTCAATCATAGAAAACTGAAGTAAATCCATCTCAGTGAATACGCATGCAGTACGTAATGAATGAAAGGAATACAGTTGCTGGAGCTACAATTAATTCGGGGATTGCATTCAACCCATCATAATAATCTGTTTTTGTTTTGCTACCAACTCAAGCCATTGCTGGAACAATTGAAGAAAAATATATGGTAACAAAGTCATATGTAGCGATCATGAACGAAGTATAGTTGCTGGAGATGAAATTATTTGAATTAATAAACTGGGGCAGCTGTGCGTCCTGAACCAATCACATTCAAAAGGGCTAGCTGTCCTTCCTGGTAGCCGGCCGAGTCTGAGCCAACAATTCTATTCTAACAAAAAGGAACGTCATCGACTCTCTTTCCATGACGTTTTCTTTGAGACGTCATTCATTAATTCAAAGTTGTCGGTAACTTTGTGGTGTAGTACATGCATGCATGAAGCACTATGCATACGCAGAGCCGCTCAGCTATAAATACGAGTGCTAGGGCAGCACTGAAATGCACACCAAGAATTAATACCAATCCTTTGTTTCGAGTAATTGGTTCAATTCTTCTTCAGAAAACAAAAACAGGTGTGCGTCATGACTGACTTTTCCAAAAACTGGGAAAAACTGTCTGGTGACAATCTCTGGAGTGCTCTAAAAGATCCTCTCCACGTCGATCTCCGCCGCTATATCATTCATTACGGTGAAAGGGCTGGAGCTATTGACGATGTCTTCATTGATGGCAAGCTTGTTTCCCCGATAAATCCCAAGTCCATCGGATATCCTCGATATGCAAGGAAAGAATTATTCGATAAAGTGGGATTGGTGAAAGGCAACTATCGACCCACGTACATAGTGGAGAAATATGTGTATGGAGCACCAAAACTGCGATCTCGCCCATCCTACCTGTTGGCTTACGTTGCGGTGTCAGACAACGAAGGAACTAAAGCCTTGGGGAGGAGGGACATTCTGATTGCCTGGAGAGGAACCAAGTTGGAGGCTGAAGTTGCTGTTTACAAAAACATCGAACTACGCCCGGCTCCTAAAATTTTTGGAAACCAGTATGCCGGCGCTATGGTGCACGGTGGTTGGTATGATTATTACACTAATACTGACGTTAGGACCCCCAAGAACCAACGTACTAGTTGCCAAGATTAGGTACGTATTTTTCTTCTTTTCTTTGTTCAACTTCAGTCGATCCATCAGTTCCTTTTTCTACCTAGAGTTTAAATTCCATTCAGTTAATTTATAGCAACATCCTGATCATATTCAGCTTGAAATGAATTATATTTCAATAGAGAGACATTTCCTAGCTAGCTAGAATCACAAATTACTTGCGAACAATTTTTCAGGTTCGAGAGGCAGTTAGAAAACTGATAGCTCAATACGGTAACGAGGGTCAAGAACTCAGCATTACTATAACTGGCCGCGGCACTGGTGCTGCATTTGCACTTTTAAATGGGATGGATATTGTTTGCAACAAACTCAATTATCCTACAAAACAACCCAAGAGCCCATGTCTGGTCACGGCGATTGTCTTTGGGTGTCCCTTTGTTGGAAACGAGGCCTTTAAGAATGCGGAGAACGATGAGACCATGTTTCAGATCTTGCGGGTCACAAATGAAGCAGATCCAGTGACAAATTTGGAGCCTTCTCCGGGATATGAACATATTGGAGTAGAGGTGAAAATTAACACAGTCAATTCGCCCTACTTGAAGAATCCAATAGATACCGTACATGAGTTGGAGGTTTACTTGCATGGAGTTGCAGCACACCCAGGGACAACTGTGCCATTGGAAGATATCCGCAGTACAGTGATGGTGAACAAAACATTGGACGGTCTTAAGGATGAAACTATAGTCCCCCCCATCTGGATTTTAAATAAGTTCATGGCTCAAAATGAGAGAGGCGCCTGGGAGCTGAAGGATGTTCCCGTTGATGATTAGCCTAATCGTCTTTGAACGGAGAAGAATAGCCGTCATTGGAATTTGAAGACCATGCATGTTTAGTGGCCATGCTGCTTTTAATAAAGTGCTGATCGTGAAGCGCTCTGGTGTTTAGAATAAGGCCTTCTTCCTTCGGTTGGGTTTGCTTTGGTTTGCTTTGGTATTGAATGTCTCTTGGGATATGGGTCTTCGCTAGAGCCTCTACTCTCATTTTTTTTCTTTTCTTTAATTTGTGTCTTGGTTGCTTGGAGTTTGATCTTTCAATAAAGTTCTGTTATATTCTCGTGTTTGTGGCATCTGTGTTACTGTGTACTACCTTAGGACATGATTACAACTGACTATATAACATTAAGCGAAGGGGAGTGCTATATACACACTCAAATGTCTGTTAGCCAACATGAAGAGAGAGAATGTGCTGGCTGTTTTTAATCTTTTTACCAAATGAAAAACTGTCACATGGCTGTGTGTGTTTATAGCATTTTCCTTGAGTAAACTAATAAGAAATATGTACGTGCCAATTCAAATCTTCTTAACTGGTCATGGATTGCCAAAAAAAAAAAAAAGGAATTTTTCTTTTAGTTTTTCAAATCAAAATAAGATTTTCATTTTTCAAAACACTAAATAATAATCAAATAAAACTTAACAGGCCTAAATCTTCTTTCTTTCTTTGAAGAAATGAAGATGGAGAGTTCTATTCATACCTATCTCCTCAAATGTTATTTGAACCTCCTACATTTTTTAAAAGTTTTTAAATTCAAATTTGTCCTCTAAAAAAGTAAAATGAAAAATAAAAAAAGATGAGATAAATTCTACACCTTCACTTCACCCTCCTTCCCCCTCCCTCATTCTCACGCAGCCATATATAAAGAATATTAGGCAACTTCGATTAGAGCAGAATTTGCATAAACCAGTAAGCATGAAGGTTATGTAACATTCTATGGTCATGTCACATTAAATGGTGGGCGGGTGCATTAAGACAGCAAGCATTCAGATTTATTAGGAAAATGGGTATCAATTCGATTTTATGATAGACTTCTTTTAAATAAGATGGATATTGTTAGCAAGCCATTCAATTATCCTAGCTACAGGCCACAAAATGCATGCAACATAGAAGAACCCTGTGAGCAAAGAAGAAAACATGAGGAATTTTAGTGTGTTCCGTCCAAAATTTTGAAGGGCAAAAAAAAAAAAAAGTAACAGGACGTCAACTAAATATATAAGTGTCGATCACCATTTCAGGTTGGTCGTTATCCAACTCGAAATAAGACCCTACAGTTACTTTAAAATAAAAATTATGTTCAAGGAAATCCATATTATGTGTCTGGTCCAAACTCTATGTTACTTGACCTAGTGGTAATAGGGTTATAGAAGGATTTAGAATCCTATTCAATGTAGAATTACTTTCCTTGTATGTTCAAATTCTATGCATTGTAATTCTCTATATAAAGAGACCCCTATTATCAATGAGAATACACAGTGAATTCCTCTCAATTTCAGTTTCTCTACAACACGTTATCAGCACGAAGCCCTAACCCTGAAATAAATAGTCAAAACCCTAAATTCTCAATCCCAAGATCCTCAGCATCTTCGCGGCATCTCCTCAACATCCTCGCAACATCCCTGCAGTATCCTCGTGGCCTCGCGACATCCCCGCAGCGGCCCCACAACAGTCCTCGCGACATCTCTGCAGCATCCTCGCTGCCTCGCGGCATCCTTGCAGCGACCCTACAGTATCCCTGCACTGCCAAACCAACAACTTTTCCGGCCAAGATTTCTGGCATCTTTTCGAGGTAAACTTTTCTAAAATTTCCCGTTTTTGAAGTTTTTCAATTTCTTCTTCTTTTCTCGGGGACTTGCAAACTCCCTTCTTCTACTCCCCTTTCTTCATCATAGGGGAGACCTAATTAAGCCGAACTGTGGGGGTTCATGCTCACTCCAAGCTTGGAGCTTGTTGAGATCTCCAAACTTGGAGCTTGTTGAGATCTCTAAACTTAGAGCTTGTAGAGAATTTATGATCGACCACTTACGTCATTGTTTCGATCTAATCCAATATCACCTGGAATTGAATTTCTTTGAAGCGATGAAATTCCTAATTTCTTGGAAACGACTACGCTCAGAAATTTTATATGTTTTCGTGGTAGCCTTTTACGCTCCGAAACTAACCCTAATATTTTGTTCTCTTTCAAGATGAGTAACCTAAACAAACTGGACTTCGCTTCATTGGGAACAATTGGCATCTCAAGGCCGATGGAATCCTGGATACGATTCTCGAGCCTAGGCAGGACGTGCTAACTGTTGAGCAAGCTCAAGCTTTGGAAGCAAATAGAGCAGCCTTAGAGGCAAATAAGGAGAAAGCCAGCATCCTAATGACTCGTCATATAGATGATTCGCTCCAGTACGAGTATATGAATGAAGAAGACCCCAGAAGGTTGTGGGTCTCACTCGAAGAAAGATTTAGCAACGTCTGTGACTCCTTGCTTCCTGAACTAGAAGTGAGATGGCATAGCCTCTGCTTATGTGATTTCAAGTCAGTTCTTGACTACAACTTAGAAGCACTTCGAATTAAATCCTTAATGGAATTCTGTGGTAAAGAGATCACAAATGCGATGTTGATTGAGAAGACTCTCTCTACCTTCCCCATCTCTGCATTGATGGTTTCTAAGAACTATCAAATCGATGTTGCTGCAGGACGAATCACAAGGTTTCATGGGGTCATTGGAGTTATGAATGCCGCGAAAAGCATGACAACATCCTTGTGAAGAACTATAATTCGAGATCCGTGGGAACATAGCATATTCCGGAATCCAATTATAGTTGCGCCCTAAAAAAAGGGCTTCAAGAGAAAAACCTAATCTTAGGAATTCATTTGGACGTTCTGGTCCATATAATCGCTCTACTTGGGAAGGTAACTGTCAAAATAGGCGAACATGGAACTGAAGAGGTCAACGTGGAAAGAGAGAGGGAGGCAACGCCTCTGGCCATGTTGGTGGCGCCACCAACACTAAGAGCCATCTAAATGACACTTTCAAAGCACCTCAATCAATGGAGTCTGAGCAAAGAGATGTATGTTCTCGATGTGGAGTATCCGATCATTGGGCACAAATTTGTAGAGCTTATGCAGAAATTGTCACCACCTACAAAGCATATTATGAAGCAAGAGAAGCTCACAACGTGGAACAAGAAGATCAAGATGATGATCTAGAATGAAGGGTTAAAGACTACAAATCTGGCTGGGATCAATAGATCGCCAATTCTGTTTAACTCTTTATTTTTCCAAGAGATGTAATAGGCAATCGCCATATTATTTTTGTAGTAAATGTCTATGGTTTAGTCTTTCTTCAAAGTAAGCTCACCCAAAGTAACTATGATATCTAGGAAGGTTTTGAGATTAGTGGTACTTAAACGAGCATTGCTCCGCCGACATCTCTCTACTTACTTGGTCACATTTATTTTGGAAATACCGAAAGAAGTTAGACGGCTACCATTGTTTTGCATTAGCTAGCATTTTGGATTAGATTTTCTTTGGTCAAAGAGACAATGATGTAACTCCGTTGGGTTATGAATACAATTTCGAGTTCTTTTCATTATGACTCCATTTTGATTCAGAGCATATGATTTTGTGACTACGATGGCTGGGCCATCAGTATTAATTCAAGGACATGGAATAGCCCAAGTTCCCATTGCCAAATGGCACCTTGATTACTGTCATAGAAACTCTCTACGCTCCAAGGGAAAATGGCACCTATGAATAGCCAACGGATTCCATGTGAAAACGCATGTAAAGAACAGAGATGAGTTCCTTTGCAATACCTCTAATGAGTGCTAACAAAGGTGCATCTTAGAGAAGTTTATGTGTCTCTCTAGTGGACTCTATGTTACTATTCGAGCTATTAAATCCAATAAAATTATAAGAGAAGATCTCTTGGATTTAGACACATATTGGCTTTGCCACGACAGGATAGGTCATCTGGTCATGATATGATGATCCGTTTACTAAAGACTTTACACGGACATCCATTCTTCAGAGTGAGAAGAAGCAAGAATCGAAAATTGATTCCTGGGCTTAACAAGACAGCAACAATTACAGCATCTGGCGCTGCAGCTATCTTGGGGGGCCATAAGGCCTCCCAAGTCCTATGTGACAACGCCATAAATGGCGCTACCCAGGGCCATGACACCATGGAAGTCCCTTCTCATGGTCATGACGCCATGGATGATTCTCCCCATGATCAAGATGCCATGGATGCCACTTTCCATGGTTCCAACGCCATGATGGGTGATGTAGTCACACATTTTGCTTCTAATAGCGCTACAAATGCTCAGGCCCAACCAAAATCTTTATTGGTTGCTTCCAAGGCCTCTCGCTCATTTTACAAAGCCTGTTCCCTCGGGAAATTAGGACTGAGACCGTCCTATGCAAAGGATATGAACCAACTTGCGAACGTTTAAATATCTGTGGACTGATTCAACCAACTTGCCGAAGTTTAAATATCTCATAATGTTGGTTGACACGCAAACACACAGGTCACGTGTTGTGCCATTGACCACTGGTAAATGCTGCTTCTGCTATACTAATACCATATGACAATTGGATTTGATGATGCTAGAGAGTTTACATCAAAGACTTTCGATAGATATTGCAATGGGATTGATGTTGGACATCACATTCTCATAAACACACCCAAATGGTTTCACGGAAATGACTACGATGGTAGTCAAGACATTGGTAATACGCACCAATCTCCCTATATCCGCTTGGTGTGATGCAATATCGCATGCAACTATGCTAATTCGTCTACGACCTACCACCACTCAATTTATGTGTTACAGCTAGTGACTGGGTACAAGTATTTTGTACTTATGCACATTTGAGTGAGTCATTTATGTGCCAATTGCGCCGCCACAGCGCACTATAATAGGTCCTTACAGATGAATTAGAAAATTGAATTTGAGACTCCAACCAACGTCCGCCACTTAATGCCCTTGCTATGCGATCTCCTTACAGCTAGATTTGTGGGTTGTCACTCTGCGAGACAGTCTTCCCGTCGTTAGGGGGAGATAAGAACATGGATGATCAACAGGAACGACATGAATTGTCGTGGTCTGTCCCCACTATTTCTCATTTCGATCCCTACTAAAAGTGACGAGATCACACATCTGCTGCAAATATGCCTGCAAGGAAGTACGTCCCTACAAGAGGATGTAGCGCCATCCTACACGGAGGTAGGCATGGTGCCAACGCCAAAGAGAGTGGCACTCTGGTGTAACAGACCATGGCCCCAGCTAGAATGCATGGGAGACCCGTTGGTTCGAATGATACTTTGGCACAACTCAATCCTTGGATCATCAAGACTCAAAATCCGTCTCATGAGAATCGTCCGGGTTATGGTTATCATTGGGGGATGCCTCAATGTCAAAACCTATTCCTGAGAATATAGAGCTCTATGAAACCTACACTAGTGTATATGAGATGTGGGATAGAAACTCCATCAAAATTGATGATGTAGTCACTCATTTCGTTACGCATGAGTTTGTTGAGTCCGATGATATCGAACCACGCTCCGTTGATGAATGAATGCCAGCGTAGAGAGATTTGGCCTAAATGGAAAGATGCAATCCAGGTTAAGTTGGATTCTCTAACGAAGAGGAAGGTTGTTGAGCCAGTGATGCCAACACCTCCTATCATAAAACCTGTTGACTAATGAGTCTTCGTGAGAAAGCGTGTTGAGAAAAAGATATGGTAATCTCGCCTTATGGCTCAAGGCTTCTCACAAAAACGCCCTGGAATCGACTACGATGAGACATATTCTCTCGTAATTGATGTCATTGCACTCCACTACCCTGTCAGTTTGGTAGTTTCCAAATAACTGATCATGCAGCTTACAAATATGGTCACTACGTATCTATACGGGGATCTAGATACAAAATATACATAAAGGTTCATGGTGAACTTCATCTACCCAAGTCAAGTGGCTCTAGACCATGGAGCGCATTTACAATAAGGTTGAAACACTCACTAAAGTGACTACTTAATTGGGAATGGATATGCCCACACGTTTCCACAACAAGTTTCGGATTCTATCGCGGTTCATGTTGAACATGACCTTCATTGGAAGCTCTTAAAGAGTTAAGAGAAACCGATGAACACTTGAAATCCGAGTTTGAGATGAAAGATTTTGGGAGAACACAATTATATCTCTGTTTGGAACTTGAGCATCGTGTCGGTGGATGCTTAGGCATTTTGACAAGGTCAAGCCTTCAAGCACCCCCATAATCGTCTGTAGTCTTGATCCTGAAAAGGATCCTCTTCGTCCGTAGGATGATGGTGAAGATGTGCTAGAGGCAAAAATGCCCCACTTAAGTGCAATAAGAGCATTATTGTACTTAGCTCAATGCACAAGATCGGGCATCTCATATGTTGTGAACTTGTTAGCTAGGTATAGCTCTGCGCCAACGCGATGCCATTGGATTTGTGTAAAAGATATCTTTCGATACTTGAGATGTACGATCGATATGGGCTTGTTCTATCCCTACAGAGAGATGATGGATTCAGACCCATCACACACCAGAAACGCCTCCAACACTGGCCTGCGTTTCCTATCCCCACCCCAAAACAACATGTGTTTTGGAAGGTTTTGCTGATATTGGGTATCTCTCTGACCCACACAAATGTCATTCCCAAACTAGTTAAGTGTTCACCATAGGTAAAGACTGTGATATCTTGGAGGTCTACAGAACAGACCCTAGTCGCTATATCTTCGAACAATGCAGAGATTATTGCTCTTCACGAAGTGGTTCGTGAATGTATATGGATTGAATCCATAATTACGCATGTTCGAACAATTGTATTCGAAGGCCTACAAGCATTTAGGATAATGCTGGTTTTGAACTAAGACTACATCAAAAGCGACAACACCAAGAATAATCAGCAACAACAGACTCTCCTCAAGATCAAAGTGAACTAGGTTCGATCTGAGGACAGTATAGCAGACTTGCTCACTAAGTCATTGCCTAAATTCCACTTTCGAGAAACATGTTAGTAGCATCGTTTGCGGAAGTTATCTGAACTCTCATGACCGTAGTCATCAGGGGGAGATGCAGACATTAGGGGGAGATGTCTACATGTATGGTCTCGAAATGTAAAGGATGCGTTGTGCTCTTTTTCCCCTTTAACCGAGGTTATTTTTGTCCCACTGGGTTTTTGTTACTCGGTAAGGTTTTTTTAATGAGGCAACGAGAGAAGCACCACATTTGGGCGACACAAGGGGGAGTGTTCAAGGAAATCCAGATTATGTGTCTGATCCAAACTCTAGGTTACTTGACTTAATGATAATAGGGTTATAGAAGGATTTAGAATCCTATTCAATGTAGAATTACTTTCCTTGTATGTTCAGATTCTATACATTGTTATCCTCTATATAAAGAGGCCCATATTATCAATGAGAATACACAGTGAATTCCTCTCAATTTCAGTTTCTCTACAACAAATTCTAATTTGTTTACTATTAATTTTTCCATCAACTTCATAAAGAATCAAATGTCAACATTGGCATACCTTTCTCACTTATATGAGATTAAGTGATGGAATTTTAAAGTATACTGTACATGTAGGACTAGATTTGGAGTATCAACTAAGCTGCTTAAACTATCTCCAATGGAGAGGTTAAAATTCACGTGGAAGCCCAACAACTATAAATGACATATGAGAATACCCTCTAACCCATGTGTTATTGCCACAGTGGATAACAATTTGGTTTCAATCTGTCAAATTTGACAGCCCCATATGAAACTGTCTTTTCTTTTTTTATTGTTTCTCTCTCGTTCTCCCACTTTTCTCTGCCTCTCTCTCTCTTCTTCCTAGTTCCTACCCATACTTTTGCTTAACTCAGTAGATCTACAATTTTGGCATCACCACCGTTCTTCAGTGGGTCTTCGCTGAGCTGGGCATCAAACCCAGTCATCCAAGAAGAGCAGTTTGGGAGTAGCAAAGGTCGGCCATTTTTTGCATACGGCAGGGTGCAACGGAGGTTGGGTATATGCATGAATAAATTAAGGTGGGAGATCGATTTTGAGGAATAAAGAGGAAAAGAAATAGAGATTTGAGTCATTGTGAGTATTGTGGCCATCTGACCATCTCTGTTTGGGAGATATGGAGGTTTCATGGGATAAGTTTGTAATTATATTTTGGAGGAATTTAGGATTTTAGATATTTGGAAGTTATAAGAATTCATGTGTTATTGTTTCTTAAAAGAAAAGGAGAGAAAGAAATGGGGAGATTCAAACAGAAGAAAGAAAGTTGCAGAATAGAGAAGGAGAAGAAGATAGAGAAGAAAGAGAAAAAGTTTCTATCTTTATTATAAAATATTCTGAAAAAATAATAAAATAATATTTAAATTAGACTTATCTATTGAAGTAGAAATGTGTCAAAATTGACAATTGCCACCTCAACCTTCAAATTTAAATTTGACATAGGCATTTTAACTCAACAATTTAGGTCTCGTCAACGGATCGAGCCGGGTCTTGTTATATTTTTAAATAATGGCGGGCCGGGCTGAGTCGGGCTTTATTGTAAATCAAATAATCCAAGCCGATCCATATAAAGCGGGTCTTGCGGGCTTTTTCGGGCCGGGCCGGGCATGACCTTGCGGGCTTTTTCGAGCCGGGCCTTGCGGGCTTTATTTATAATAAATATTTAAAGAGACTAATTTTTTTATAAATCTATATTTATATATTATACACTCTAAAGAGCAACATCTATCAATTCAAAGAAAATGGGAAAATCAACCGTTAGATGTGATTATTACAATAAATTATGTGTGTGGTTAAAAATTTAGTCAATTTCACCATAGTTTGGAACCCGATCGGATTAGTCAACCATAGTCACATGTATGTTTTCTTGGTTGACCGATGGCGTGACAACCGCAAAACGTGCTAATTTTTTTACATCACATTTTTAAATATTTCATCAATAGATGTGCTAAGATATAAGATAAAAATTTTAAATTTAATTACAAATACGTTAGTTTATACCAATTTGCCTCCTAAAGTTGTATAACTTATACATTGCATTTAAATTGTTGAGGTTTATTCTAAAGCAAACATGAAGGAGAAAATGAATTTGGTGAAACCAACCGGCCGATAGAGAGATTGTAATGTTTTATGGTGGTTGTAAAAATTTCACCCAATTTGGTTCTCGTTTCGAATTCGATCAATTAGGTCAAACTTAGTTACTCTTATAAACATATATTATATATCATGCACTCTAAAGAGCAACCTCTATCAATTCAAATGAAATGGAAAAACCAACCGTTGGATGTGATTATTACAATAAATTATGCGTGTGGTTAAAAATTTAGTCAATTTCACCAAAGTTTCCAACCCGATCGGATTGGTCAACTGTAGTCACTTGTATGTTTTTTTAGTTGACCGATGGTGTGACAACTGTAAAACGTGCTAATTTTTTTACATCACATTTTAAAATATTTTATCGATGGATGTGCGTGGACATAAGATACAAATTTAAATTTAATTACAAATACGTTAGTCTATATCAATTTACCTCATAAAGTTATATAACTTATACATTGCATTTTAATTATTGAGGTTCATTCTAAAGCAAACATGAAGTGGAAAATGAATGACAGGACCCTAAAATTCTAGGTGGCCCTGCGGGGTCCATTTTTCAAGAAAGTTCAACATAACTTTTCCTAAAAATGGACAACCCTAACCTGTAAAAAATTCAAACCACACTTCTAGGCAACCATCCTTATACTCCTGGAGCCATCTTGCTCCCCCAAATACCAACTCCACAATAAACAATTCTTGTAGGTTATCAGAGCAATTCTAAAACAAATGAAAAGAGTATAAAGGATCGGGAGTAGTGCTAGCTATGCCTCAACTTCATATACGCCCGTCCTCGACTAATCTCGCTTGCAAACTGGACATTTGAAACCAAAGGGCCCAGGGGAAAGTAGATGAAAAACGTTAGCGTGAGTGGACAAAAAATAACAATTTCAAAGAAAAAGGATTTCATACTTTCCCACTTATTTAAATTTATAAAACCTCGATGCATGCAACATTTGTAAAAATGTTACTTCCTTAACTTCAAAAAAGAGTAAGAAAGGAAATATAATCCAGCCCCGCTGGCTAAAATCAATCGGACTAGCCCCGCTAGTCAAAAATAAGATAAGAGTAGGGGAAGAAGATAGCCATATGCCTCCCAGGCTCAGGTGATAGCCTCACAAGCTAAAGTACTCTCATATACTCCCGTTATATACCCACACGCCACTAAGTGTAGCTATTAGGATACTGGGCTTCAGTATTACTGTCACAAAGACAATAATCAACGCCACAAAGGCGGACGGGTTTCGGTGATCCCATCACCTCGCCACAAAGGCGGACATCAATGCTAGCATGATAAATAATCACCTAAATTATGGTAAAAGAAATCCGAAAACCAAGTAAAACCATAAATACATAAGGCTTCCCCAACTCTCCCAAATGAATTTCCAACGACGTGTCCCACACGCCAAGATAATCTCAAATTCAAAATAAATAGGAGAGAAATAATAAAACATAATCTCCATAAATCGAAACAAAACCAATTCCAAGATCATCAACAAGGCATTCCCAATGGCAAAACCGAAAGTCGATAAATAAATAAGAAAATAACAATAAATCAACGGCGTGTCCCACAAGCAAAAATATTCTCGGGTCAATGATTAATAAGCAAGGAAGTTCAATAATGAACTAATATTCCATTTTAAGATAAATACCATGGAAAATATTTTGTTGAAAAACAACATAAATCATAATTTCGAATCCAAGCATAACAAAATTAATATCCGAAAGTCATAACCGAGATAAATCATAATCAATCTCAGAAAATCATTATTGAAAGCAAAACCTCGAGATAAACCGAAATCAAATTCCAAAATCAATTCATATGCTCGAAAAATAATATGATAATTAAATAAAGCATTACTTTAAGAAATAAATGCATGCATCATTAGTTAAAACAAAAGTCCACTCACAGTATACGGCTATATTTGTCGTTTATTCGAAGTTTCCTCAAATCGAGATTCCTCACATCCTGTACGAAAATATTATTCGTAAACAGCTAATCAATTCCGAAAATAATTAGCATTAACAATAAATTATAGAAACTCTATACATAAATTCATGGATAAATCCTTCAATCCTCCTCGGATTTAATCCAAACTTCATCAACAATTTCTAATCGTCAATTTACAATTTCTAAACGAATCTGAGAGAAATCCGACGGCCGGATTCTTGTAAATCATAGATCAAAACCCTAAACTTTGAAAATTCATAATTAATTCCAAGCTTCTCCAAAATTCACCAAATTTCATATACAAGCTCTACAACATTAATAGGATTTAATGGGCTAAAAACTGAAGTCAAATGGCTGTCGGAGGAGCCGCCATGCGTCTGTTACAGTGGCGGCGCGTGGGATTCACGTACCGCCTCCATCAGCTCCGATAGCCTCCAAACTTTGGCAGCACAATAATTTCAACCCTCTGATCATTTTTCCCAACTACGACAAATCGAGAAAATGATCGGAAGTACCTCAAAAATTAAGGAGAAGGTTGAACCCAAAATCTTCCAATTATGTTTTCTTCCTCCATGCTGCAAATCGCTTCAAGAGGTTTGGAGGGCATGAAGAGTGATTCAAGGGGCTTCTAATGGACCTGGGTTTGTGGCTGGAGGTGGCCGAAAATCAGCATTGACCAAATCTGCTACAGTAAAGTTACGGGTTTGATTCCTCTCTTTTCCGGCTAAATCGTCGGAAGCCGTCACCGCAGGCCTCTAGGGTAGGAGGAGACGAGTCTGTGAAGGCCGGTAGCTCGCCTGTTGGTGGCCTGGAGGTGGAGATAAAGAGAGTTGCAGAAGAGAGAGAGGGAGAGTTGCAGAATAGAGAGAGAGAGCACGGGGAAGGAGAGAGAAGGAAAAAAAAATTGAAATTTACCGTGTAATAGTAAAAATTCGAATTTATACTCTTTACCTCCAACTGTAACTTTAGTATTTCACTTATAACTTTCGCATACGAACTCCGATTTTTACGTACCACGTATGCCCACGCTCGGTTTAACGTCCTCTACAACTTTCACGAAGAACATTTTCTTAAATTTTAACCCGAACAAAAAGTCAACTTTTAGGGCCACTAAAAGTTCTGAAACAGAGTAAAAGGTGAAAGTGGTTGTCGTTTACCGTCCAAATGATTAGTAAACGGATAAATTAAGATACGGAACGTGACAATGAATTTGCAGAAACCAACCGGTCGATGGAGAGATTGTAATATTTTATGGTGGTTGTAAAAATTTCACCCAATTTGATTCTCATTTCGAATTCGATCAACTAGGTCAAACTTAGTTACTCTTATAAACCTATATTTATATATCATACACTCTAAAGAGCAACATCTATCAATCCAAATAAAATGGAATAACCAACCATTGGATGTGATTATTACAATAGAATAAAATGGAATGAAATGGAATAAAATGGATTGGTCAACTGTAGTCACTTGTATGTTTTCTTGGTTGACCGATGGCGTGAAAACCGCGAAACTTGCTTATTTTTTTACATCACGTTTGTAAATATTTCATCGATGGATGTGCTTAGACATAAGATAAAAATTTCAATTTTAATTACAAATACGTTTGTATATACTAATTTGCCTCATAAAGTTGTATAATTTGTAAACTGCATTTAAATTGTAAAGATTCATTCCAAAGCAAACATGAAGTGAAAAATGAATTTGGAGAAACCAACCAGTCGATAGAGAGATTGTAATGTTTTATGGTGGTTGTAAAAGTTTCACCCAATTTGATTCTCGTTTCGAATTCGATCAAGTAGGTCAAACTTAGTTACTCTTATAAACATATTTATATCACACACTCCAAAGAGAAACCTCAATAAATTCAAAGAAAATGAAAAAAAATTGACCGTTGAATGTGATTATTACAATAAATTATGCGTGTGCTAAAAAATTTAGCCAATTTCACCATATTTTCGAACCAGATCGGATTGGTCAACCGTAGTCATAATATGTAGAATATATATGCACATATTCTATATAGAAATATGAGAACTTCTACACACACTCTATCTATCTATACATATAATTATATATATATAAACACACACACACACATATATATTTATCTATATATATATAAACACACACACATATTTATCTATATATCTATATATAGATATATGGTTACTGCACACACACACACACACATATATATATATGGTTAGTTGCTGCACACATATATGTGTATATAGATATATGGTTACTGCACATATATATAGGTTGCTCAGTAACCCTCAGTTGCTGCGCACACACACACACACACACACACACACATATATATATATATATATATAAACACATATATATAATATAATTGTTTACGGGCCGGGCTTAGCGGGCTTTTATGGGCCAGGCCTAGCAGGATTTACGGGCTTTTTGGCGGGCCGAGTTGGGTTTTAAACCCCTAAACCAAGTCCGGCCATTTACCCACTTAGGCGGGCTTTTACGGGCTTTTTAGCGAGCCGGGCTGGGCTTTGTGCCCACAGGTCGGCGGGCCTCCATAGGCCCACTTGATTCGCAGGCTTTTTGATGAGGCCTACAACAATTGAAGATGCTCTTATTATTCTAAAGGTTCTACCTATTATAAGTACTAGTGAGACAGCCTACGCTTTGCTACGGGCGAGTGAAGGCCCATTGCGCTACCATTTTCCCTTTGTATATATGCAGCTTCTTCTTCTTGTTCCACTACTTGGTCTTTGAGATGACCTTTTCTTTTTTCAAACATTTAAAATGTGTTTTCGTTTCCAATTCTTGCAAAATTGCAACCGCCTAAGAATTTGAAAGGGCTCACACGAAGGTATATATTTCTAGTAAATACTTAATCAAACACAACTGAAAAATTAAAGATGTGTCCTTTTGCATCCATTCATTTATAGAGTGCAATTTAGTATGAATTTGATATTCAATAGGTTTGAACAAAAAATGCTCAAATAATTAGTAAATAGATAGATCAGATAAATGAACGGGAAATACTAAGATTTAGTACCTACAGACCCAACAAAAGCATTAATTAGTTATAAAGCTTATCTTGCAAGTTGCAACTCCTCTGTCCTTGGATACACCGTTTGAAAAGCCACTGCTTCTTTTGTAAAGGATTCAAATTTGTTCACCACATCTAAGGTTGTGGTGATATCACCACCCTATTAAAACTGAGTTAACTATGGTTAACTATAATATATAAAAAAATTAATTAATGCTTTAATTATTTTTTATTATTATGTTTTAATAAAATAACGTTGCTCAACAAATTTCCCTCTCGCCCACCATCACCATCACCAGCGCCACTGCAACCACACTACCCCGTCCCCAATTTGACCGGCTGACCCAATCGCAAGCCCAACCCCATTTCCCTCAAACCCTTGTCTCTCTCTAACGGTCCTTTCCATGGCCTCCTCCGCCATTGCCGTCGATCATCCTCCTACCACCAACACCTGCCGCGACACCTCCTATAGCCTAAAGCAGAGGAGGCTAAGGGACTTCTTAAATTTAAGTAACAATTGAATTTATGTTGTTTGCAATTTATAAAAGAGAACCATTTTTCCGGATGCCTATATTGTCAAAAGGGACATTCTTGAGCATGGACATGTTTTATATTGAACGGAACAATTTTTGGCAAGGATTGTAGCTTACTACATCTAAAAAAGCGAAGTTCAGTAAGCTTAAAAATATGAGAGATGCTCTCAGGTATACTCATGAAGTTGTTGTCACTCAAATCTAAAAGCTGCAAAAAGGATACATGACCAATTTCAATTTGGCATACTCACAAATTTGTTCTCACTCAAATGCAATTGCAAAGAGGATAAGTGACCGATTTCATTGGGTATGATCAAAAGATTGTTTGCACTCTGATCCAAAATCTGCAAAGAGGACAAGCCGTAAAGGTTATCGAAGACTTCTTCTGCTAGACCACACCACCTGTTCGACATGTTGACATGAATTTCAAGCGGGGGGTGGTGGTGGCAGGAGGATGATCGACAGTAACGGCGGAGGAGGCCATGGAAAGGACCGTTAGAGAGAGAAGGTTTAAGGGAAATGGGTTTGGGTTCGCGATCGGGTCAGTGGTCAGATTTGAGACGGGGTCGTGTGGTTATGGTGGCGGTGGCGGTGGTGGTGGTCATGGTGGGTGAGAGGGAGAGAAACCGCAGAACCCTCAATCAGTTAATAACTAGCAATGATGCCCGCGCGATGCGGCGGGTATATTATTAATCTATTATAAGAGAGTGGTTACAAACATTGATGGATTATATAGCTAAAGAGTTCTTTTATACATTCCAATTCAAAGCTAGGTGGGAACCAGATAAAAATATGTGTGGAGGAAGAAGCACACATCAAAAATTAAACTTTATCAACCAGATAAAAAGCCCAATTTGAGCTCTGTTACTTCATTCAGTAAATACTAAATATTTGTTGAAGAGGTTCTATCCCAAAGCAATCAGTCCAGTTTCTCAATTGGCTATGAATTAAGATCAACTGTCAAATAGAATTCAAAGACAGCAATTTGATCTGTAAACCATAGTTGATCTCTAAATCAGTAATACAACATGGATCTGTTAGACCTCCAAATATTGAATAATCACCAAACTCATGCACAGCAGGTCTTTCTCTATTTCAATTCTACATAAATCAGTAGCCAAAGACAGAGTATTTACCACAAAAGCAATTACTCCATGATCACAATCAGCCATCAGTTAATATTCACAATCATAATAATATTCAAAGAATGGAAATATATGTATTATGCATTACACTGATGCAGACGTGAACCATGCATTGCTCATCTTATTACCTCTTTTATGTATAGTGTAGAAAAGACTTCTGGATTCTTTTGAGTAAAAGGGAACTGAGTTTCTTTAAAATTCCTTCTATCTTGTCATGACTCATCAGATGGTTTTGAGCTTTCTACCATTTATCTTATAAAAAAATTGTGGTTTTAAAAAAAAAGGAAAAAAAAAATCAATCATACACAAACAACCATACCTTCAAAGCAAATTGAATGTACCACCAATTGAATCCACCTTCCAACTGATAAACGATGTTTGCTGATCCCTTGGCAAACAAAAATAACCATCGGCATTAAACTTCATCTAACCAAACGAACCTTGGATCATGTTTTACACACAAATCAAAGATCAAAGGAAGACGAACACAATATTAAAATAAATTGGTTCAGTTATGCGTTTTAGAATTGGATATTTGATGCATATTATTCAGATTACCACTACAGAAGCTACATACGTTAGTCAGTACTTCGTTTCTGAGTTTACAGTTGGCTTTAACAATTGTCAGCTTTTTTGGGCCACATTTGATTTGTATGAAATAACCTTCGCTCTGTGTCTCCATCTTTTTTGAAGATTGTATTATACTCATTAATTTCCACATGAAAACACCAAGAAATAACCTTCTTGGCAAAACAGGAAAGAGCACAATGTGCATAGATTTCATTGTTTTGCGTGGTTAATAACTTATCAGTACTGAAATACTAGACAGTATTTGGTTAAAAAAAAAAAACGAAACCCCAGCAAAATACTAATACAAAAATTTAATTCTCAAGGAGCATTAATATTACCAAAAAAAGAAAATGATAAATGCCCATGACAAAATGGCCACAATTTTGAAAGCAAGCAATGTACTTAGATTACAAAAGACACAGACAAAAAGATTGAAGTCTCACTTGTGAAATTGGAGATGAAACTCATTTGCCGTCTTCTCTTTTCTATTGCAGCGCCCGAGGTCTTACAAAGACTGCAGATTATGGAAAATTAATTTTAAATGAATTGATTTTTAGACAGAGAGTTGAGTTAGTTTTGATATCAGAGGTCACACATAGAGAAATATTTGATTCATTTATTATTCAGACTATATGAACATCAGCATTCTAGTTTGATCTCACAATTTATTATAGCGTCAGTTTCAGAACCATCAACTCCCATGCCTGAAATGGAATTAAAGGTTTCAAAGGGAGAGAGAGGGAGGGAGAGAGATCACGAAACAGAGAAACAGTTACAAAATATGGGAAACATAAAGCTCTCACATTGAAAACTATATAAATGCAGAATATGATGAGTGGTATCTAAGCTGGCTCTCTCTTCTGTGATCTAATTACCATCTAAACTCAAATATCTCCCTAAAAGGGGTCATCATTTAGCATATGGGCCTCGTGGGCCGATTGAGGCCCGCAGGGCCAAAAGCCCTGCCCGGCCCGGTGGGTAGACGGTCGGGCTTGGTTTAGGGGTTTGAAACCAGACTCGGTTCATAAGCCTGGCCCGCCAAAAGCCCATTAGTCTCAGCCCGTAAAAGCCTGTAAACTATTATATATATATATATATATATATATATATATATATGTGTGTGTGTGTGTGTGTGTGTTTATATATTTAGGTATATATAGATATTGGACACTATATAGATATATATATATATATATATATATGTGCAGTCCTTCTTGGCTAAGGACCTCCTTAGTTTTTCTTAGGTACGGATTTCTGGTTTTAACCCACTTTCCGATCACATTTTCACATCTTAACCGTTCAGTTTTTAGGTTCTAATGTATAGATCACCTCTGAAAATTTTCAGCCAATTTGGTGATCGTTAAGGTATCCAAAACTGTAATTTAACATTATAAATACGAACGGTTCCGGTTCGACAGATTCAGTCCGTTTGTGTAAATTGCAGTTTTGGATGTCTTAACGATCACCAAATTGGCTGAAATTTTGCAGGGCGGATCTACACATTAGGTTCTAAAAACTGAACGGTTAAGATGTGAAAATATGATCGGAAAGTGGGTGAAAACACCAAATCCGCACCTAAGAAAAACTAAGAACATCCTTACCTGAGAAAAATCCTATATATGTGTGTGTGTGTGTGTGTCTGTCAGTGTTTATATATATATATATATATATATATAACCTTGCTCATGTGCGGATATCCGCACCTAAGCAAAAACGTACGGATTTTGTGTTTTTCCTCATTTTTCAATCACACATTCACATATATACAACGGTTCTCTACTGCGAGCGTCCGCAGTTTTTCGATCCGTACGGATTTCCAGTTTTGACCCACTTTTCGATCACATTTTCACATCTTAACCCTTCAGTTTTTAGGTCCTAATGTACAGATCACCTCTGCAAAATTTTAGCCAATGTGGTGATCGTTAAGGCATTCAAAACTGTAAATTACAACAATATATACGAACGTTTCCGGTTCGACAGATTCGGTTCGTTCGTGTAAATTGCAATTTTGGATGCCTTAATGATCACCAAATTGGCTGAAATTTTGCAGAAGTGATCTATACATTAGGACCTAAAAACTGAATGGTTAAGATGTGAATGTGTGATCGAAAAGTTGGGAAAAACATAAAATCCATACGTTTTTACTTGGGTGCGGATATCCGCACCTGAGTAAGGTTATATATATATATATATATATGCACATGCATACATTCACGTGTGTGTTTATATATATAGATACAATTTACATATATATATATATATATATATATATATATATGTGTGTGTGTGTTTACAAATTCATATAGATATATATAAATACATATTTATCTTATGTCCACGCACATCCGTCAATGAAATATTTATAAACATTATGTAAAAAAATAAGCAAATTTTGCGGTCATCACCCCATTGGTCAATAAAAAAAAACATACAAGCGACTACGGTTGACCATTCTGATCGGGTTTGAAACTATGGGGAAATTGACTAAATTTTTAACCACACTCATAATTTATTGTAATAATCACATTCAATGGCCGGTTTTCCCATTTTCTTTGAATTGATAGAGGTTGCTCTTTGGAGTGTGTGATATAAATATAGGTTTATAAGAGTAATTAGGTTTGACCTAGTTGATCAAATTCGAAACGATAACCAAATTAGCTGGATTTTTTACAACCACTATAAAATATTACAACCTCTCCATCAAACGGTTGGTTTTTCCAAATTCATTTTCCACTTCATAGTTGCTTTAGAATGAACCTCAACAATTTAAATGTAATGTACAAGTCATACAACTTTGAAGAGGCAAATTGGTATAGGCCAATGTATTTGTAATTAAAATTGAAATTTTTATCTTATGTCCACGCACATCCATCGACTAAATATTTGCAAACGTGATGTAAAAAAATAGGCAAGTTTTGCGGTCATCACGCCATCGGTCAATAAAAAAAACATACAAGCGACTACGGTTAACCAATCCGATCAGGTTCGAAACTATGAGGAAATTGACTAAATTTTTAACCACACTCATAATTTATTGTAATAATCACATCCAACGGCTGGTTTTCCCATTTTCTTTGAATTGGTAAAGGTTACTCTTTGAAGTGTGTGATATAAATATAGGTTTATAAGAGTAACTAGATTTGACCGAGTTGATCGAATTCGAAACGAGAACCAAATTGGCTGGATTTTTTACAACCATCATAAAATATTACAACCTCTCCATCATACGGTTGGTTTTTCCAAATTCATTTTCCACTTCATGGTTGCTTTAGAATGAACTTCAACAATTTAAATGTAATATATAAGTCATACAACTTTGAAAAGGCAAATTGGTATAGGCCAATGTATTTGTAATTAAAATTGAAATTTTTATCTTATATCCACGCACATCCGTCGATGAAATATTTACAAACGTGATGTAAAAAAATAAGCAAGTTTTGCGGTCATCACGTCATCGGTCAATCAAGAAAACATACAAGCAACTACGGTTGACCAATCCGATCGGGTTCGAAACTATGGTGAAATTGATTAAGTTTTTAATCACACTCATAGTTTATTGTAATAATCACATCTAACGGCCGGTTTTCCCATTTTCTTTGAATTGATAGAGGTTGCTCTTTGGAGTGTGTAATATATAAATATAGATTTATAAAAAAATTAGTGTCTTTAAAAATTTATTTATAAATGAAATAGTGTCTGTATATAAATATAGATTTTTTGTTTTTGGTACAATATATATTTGTTCCCTTTGGTTGTATTTGATCATGATCCAATGAATTTTCAAAGCTTAATTAAAAAAATATATATATTAGTGTCTTTAAATATTTATTTATAAATTAAGCCCGCAAGGCCCGGCCCGAAAAAATCAGCAGGGCCCGCCATTATATAAAAAAATAGCAAAACCTGACCCGGCCCGGCCCATTGACGACCCCTAAAAGAAGAATACCCTTAAACATTGTTATAGAACTTACACACTCCATGCATTACTAAGTTAATTTTTTGTAAAATCCAACAATTGCAAGTAGAAATTCCTATTAACAATGCAATAAAGATCAACTTCAAAATAGTGCTTTACGTACAGTCCAAAGGAAAATTGGCTCCAGAAATTCAAATGCCTCTTTCCAAATGATGTATCCCTTGCATACCTAAACCTTTTTAAATCTACAATACAAACACTATATAAGGTATAATCCATAAAGTTCTAGTGATTAAGAAAGCTTAAAATTTTCCAACCAGTAAGGTGTCTGAGATGAAATTACAAACATTATAGATTGCAAAAAGTAAAATAGAATAGGTCACATAAGCTTAATTTGTAGCTCACTAAATATACTACGAAAGTCAACCTGCAAACTAACTAATTGATTTGCATACTACAATCAATCATCACGTTGAAGAATGGATGCATTTAACTTTTAAGTGAAGAGATTGAACCAATTTACTATTACTAAATTGGTATTCAACTATTTTTGTCTCATTCTCCCAATACTTCCGTATACTCATTTTATAGTCCAGAAAAACAAAAACAGTTAATGTTAAGAGATTGAGAACCTTGTGTCTTCCCAATGCCAAGGTTGTGATGCAGAGAGCAGATGAAAAACTGCTAGCACAGAGATAATGGAGCTGGTGAATTTCATATGCAGATACAAAGGCAACTTTACCATATGAATTCAGAGGTGGAGCTTTTAAAAATGTCCCATATGCAGGTCCATAACTTAGAAACTTAAACCACTTAATAGCTCGTCACATTATTCACAAAAAAATATAAAAATAAATAAATAAAGGTCGTCCCATTGCTAAAAGGGCATAGATATTCCCCAGTTTCATATTATTTGGTATTCGAATTCTCAGCGGGCAATGTACATAACATAATTGCACATTCAACTTACCAAACTGAACTGACCCAGAAAATATGGCCCATAGTCAAATTACTAATTTTTTGTGCTTTGCATCCGCAGTTCACCAAACAAATTTCTTACAGCATCATCAAATACATATTTCATGCTTTACATATGACAAATTCATAAGACTTGAATAAAAGGCTCATTTCTACCTTTCAAAAAACAAGAGACTTTAGGAGTTTGCAGCCTTGAATGATCATGAACCAATTAAGTTAAAAAAAAATAAATAAAAAATAATAATACTAAAAAACTTTGAAAGCTACTCACAGTCTGACATACCCAATCCACCAAGAACATCCCTTACTCGTCTCTAGGCCTTCTTTGCTCGCCAGCCCCATCTTTCAATCAAGACCTTGCTGATGACGAACCCAAGAGTGCTACATACATGTTTCTTCCTACTAAATTTGGGAGTGAAGGAGGCTTGCATTAAAGCCCACGATTACCAAAGAGACTGTCCCATAGTTTTGAAGCCCACACAGCTTGTGAGCCTCCCTTTAAAACCAAAATTTTTTGTTTATTATTATTTTTATTTTATATTAGATGCAGAGCATGAACTATATATTGTGTCCCTTCTCTTACCAGTGCCCTCTCTACTCTCTATATATTGCCCCCAAAATTAGAGTAGCATGATCGATCTAATTAAGTATAGTCCGCTAAATAATGTTGTTGGTTATAAGAAAAATTGTAGTAACCTTGCTTCGCCTGCTTTAAGCTTGAACTGAATTGTACCATTAACAGGAAATGGAGAGGAACAAGATCGACTTATACGTCGTCCTCCTCTGTATTTCTAAACTATATGCATGCCTTCCTAATGCTTGTGCCCTCATAGCCAAAACTTACATGTGAAATTGTGAAGAGAATCTGGGAATAGAAGAACCCGTGAATAAGACCCATGGCCCGCATGCTGGTTTCTTCCATTACCATTCATCAATATTCTTGCTTACCTCTCTCTCTCTCTCTCTCTCTCTCTCTCTCTCTCTCTCTCTCTCTCTCTCTCTCTCTCTCTCTCTCTCTCTCTCTCTCTCTCTCTCTGTGCATGCACAACAGAGAAGAACTACAGAGTTATAATGATAAGCTTCCAATTAGATTCAATGTCCAGCAAGAACAATCCATATAAATATAATATCAGATGTGTCCTTCATATGAGTTACTCGGAAGAGTAATATTTTCTTTTCTTTTCACGCTACTTCGGTTTCTCAACTTGCCAAATTGGGGTCACTCAACTCTGTCGATCATATGATATCTAATCTAAGATGTCCCTAAAGAATCTCTCTATTCAAATCAAATATCTTATCTAATTTTATGGAACAAACAAGAAACAGCTGGAGCTGCCAGAGTGTACCAAGAGTACCTCCGAGCCAATCCTTTCCCCTACTCGGGCTTCCCCTGTTACGTACTCAGTCTTTCATTAAATGGTGCCCACCACCGTCCTCTGCTTTGAAACTCAATTTTGACGGCTCGGTTCTTCCGGTTAAGCAAGCTGCTGCCGGCTTTGTGGTTCGTGACTTCCAGGGCCAACCAATTCTAGCCTTTAGTAAGAACCTCGGCCACATGGATATTCTTATTGCTGAAGCTATGGCTCTCCGAGAAGGTCTGCTTCAGCTTTCTCGGTTGTCTTCCCAGCCTCTTATTGTTGAAGGTGGTTCTAAACTCCTCATAGATGCTATAAACAACAGTTCTTCCAGTCCTTGCCGTATTAAGTTCCTGGTCCAAGATATTAAACAGTTAGCTGGCCGGTTTGCTTCGATCTCATTCAGGCATTTGTGGCGTGAAGCTAACTTCCTAGCTGATAGTTTAGCGTCGTTAGGACATAACTCTCCTTTTCTTGCTCATTCTCTCTTGTCTGGTCAGTTGTCTTTGTCCTCCGGTCCTGCTTTCTAGTTTGGTGTAGAACTATGGTATGTTAACATTTCTCATATATCAACTATTTTTATCACTTTAATGACTAATGTTATCACTTTGATGACTAATATTACTATTTTGATGACTCATTTTGCCACTTTTAAAGCAATTGTATGCATGTCATACGTTAACACGTTGTAGAATTTTCCTCTAGTTTGAAATGTTATGGGGTTTTCTTTGTAATTTTTTTTATCTATCAAAAATAAATAAATAAAGCGCTAAATTTCTATTTTATCAACTAAAGCTAAACGGGTCATTTTGCCCTGTTTTTTTTTAATGGGAGAATACAAACAAGAGGCTACAAAGACCCACCCCTACAACAACTCAAACCTAAAAGATCAAAATACAAAGCATTTGAAACTAACAAAGGCACAGATGAACTCCAGGCATCTATTCAGTGGACAATCTAGAAATTTTCCTCGTGTGATTATAATTAAATAACCGATAAAACAGAAGTGACATAACCCAAATTCTAAATGGATTAAGAAATCTGCATGCTTACTAATTTGTTCAAAATTTGTTGAACACTTCCACTAAAATAAATGAGGTCCCCAGGAACAAAATCAAATATACTATTTGAGATTTTGAGATATAACAAGGTCGTACATACGTGTAAACATTGTCTAACACAATTTGAATTTAACTTGGTCATCAGCCAATATGGGAAGAACTGACTTTACCAAGAATATTGCCTTCTTGATTCTACCCAACAATGCTTTCTTGAGCCATATATCAATGTACATTGCACTTGTTTGCCTTAAAGCAAAATGATCAACGAAGCATAAATCTCATCTTATCACAAAAGAAAAAGAAAGATGAATCTCGCTAGAAAGCTCTGCATATTCGAAAGATTTTGATAAAAAGAAACCCACATAGGATTCCGAAAAAGATCGATGATTTAGAAGAACAAAACCAAATTAAGATGAACATATAGCTCACCATCAAGGGTCCAATACATTGCATGGTTGCTGCCATATGCAGGTTTAGGCCACGCATGGCTTCAAAAGGAAGAGAATCCTTCACAATGATATTTTTAACCATGTATATTACACAAGTAGCAGAAGCAAAGACGTTGCTAATTCGGGTAAGGTAGGGGACAGAATGGACAATTTGTTTGTGGCTTTAGATTTGGGTTTGGAATAAAGATGGTTAAGAAGGAAGAGAAAAGAGAGGGATTGAGGGCCTTCCAAATTCCCTCTTGGTGGGGTTTTGGGTTGGGCACTTTCACTATATACTAGATAGGATCTGAGAGAATAATAATAATAACAAAAAAAAGAGAGACAGAAAGGGAGAAGAAATCCTCAAATATATTATGGCGCACAAGAATTGATCAATCAACATTCTAGCTCCAAATAATTTATCAAGGCATGCCGACTCGATAGAATAATTGCATGCAGATAGAGAAGCTAGATTATTAATTAGGTTAGTCACCCAAAAATCATTGCATGGTTTCAATTATTATAGGTTCAACTATATAAAAATCATAATTTTGTGAGTATAAATTATCTGAGAAATGCTATTTGCACACAACTGATTAGTTACTTTAGTTCTAAAAAGAAAACTAGTTACATTAGTTGAGAACTTATTAGAAATTTTATATTTAATGTCAGTGAGTTGTAGTTTGTAGTTATTTAAAATAATCGATACCGTGAATGTCATATGTTCAAATCTAACTGACATTATTAGATGAGATGGAGCTTTAAAATGCTCCTACGATTTTAAGGGAAAAAAAAACATCTTAACTAACATTATCACCGAAAAATATCAATGCAATGCCATGACAAAACTGATCATGAGTTTTGTTCCAGAGAAAAAGTTGAGAGAGTAATGTCACGAAATCAAATCACTAAAGAGACAATGTCAGAAAATTGTCCAAATTGATATATATTATAATGTGATCAGCAATGTAGTCAGGGAAGAATAGCAACTCAGCATTAGTCAAAATACTTAAGGTTTGACGATAAGCATTGCTCAAAATTCTTGGATCATAGCCTAATTATTCATTTCGAATTTTAAGTATAATACTGTATATTTTCTCCCAAAAAAAAAGTATAATATTGTATACAAATGTTGGTGGTCAATCAATGGATCAATCATATTTTCTAGTGGGGTATTAGAAAAAAAGTAGAGACCTCAATTGCGTCGGTCCATGATATATGTTATAATCTACTTTGCCTTTTTACCACCATTGACAAAGCTTTTTAAGCTTCTTATTCTCCTAAGTCTTCCGATAAGTCCATAAGCAAAGCAATCCCTCCTTTTAATACCATTCCATATTCAAATCAAATCAAGGTCCTTTTAGGGTTTGGGTGTTTTATTACAGAAGAACAAAGGAAAAGACAGAAAGTGCGAACGTCACACTTGAAAAGAAAACTACTTAATTAATAAAGAGATGGAGCAAAAAATTACTGAAATTGAGTGGATTTGGATCATTTGGCCTTCTACCTAGTCTTTGCTTTAGCTGACCTTTGGCCTCCTGCACATCTCAGAATTTGTAGCTTTTCCTTGGTTTCCCTACTAGCCTTTTCCCTATTACCTATACTGCTTGTGTTTTTCTATGTATTTTTATTCCATAAATTAATATTTCCAACTTGCCACCATCTCTACTCTACCTTAGTCTGCCACTACAATCATGACTTTCTCTCTCTACCTCTATCTGTACACAGTTACGGACTATAAGCTACCTACAAAATAAGCAGCTGCTGCTACTCTGATATATCCTCTTCATTTCTCCCTGTCGCTCTCTAACTGCAAAACAAATATACACAAAAGGAGAGGGTTATTAGATAGTGAGGAAAATTTCAAACAAAAGAGAAAGGTGTAAACAACATCATATTATTGTCCATGTTGGATTGCATGGTTTGAGATATATATATATATATATATATATATCTGTTGGTATTGCGGTTTCAGAGTTGCTCAGACAAGCAATCCATGACCTAGATAGAGTACACTGGACAACGACTTGGAGCTAGCTAGATCAAATAACCCATCGTCATCACCATCCTCTATTCATCATCATCATCATCATCACCACCTTCACGAGATATTTGAATGCCCAAATTTTACTCTCTTTTTTTCCAGTATATGAATTATCATTATTAGTCTGTGCTAGCTGCCACCTGTTGTACATGAACAAGCTCTAGTTCAGCTCACTCTCATGCTTAGTTGTGTACAAAAGGAGAGTGCCCTTGTTAGTCCAAATTTTTCAGAGTGCAAAAGTGGGGTTAAAGTTTGAGTCTTTGGGAGAAAAACCCAAGTATCTAAAGAGATCTCATCTGGGTGTGTTGGATTTTCTCATCCCTTTAATTTGTTTTTCTCTCTTTGGAGTTTTCCTTTCCTCCACCAAGACCAAACGAAAATGTTTCCTTCCGTAACAGCCATGTCCAATTCAACTTCTTTGTCCACTGAAGAAGCAGCTAGTGTTTCTTCTGGTTCCAGACTCCCAGATCACTTTGCTTGCCTAAACCCCCTTTCAGTTTCAAATATTGCCTCTTCTCCTCTCGACCATCAGCAGCCGCCGCAGAAGATTAAAAAGAAGAGAAGCCTCCCTGGAAACCCAGGTAATCAATTACTCATTACACTTTAATATCATCTTAAGCAATATTGACTGATTGATTGTGGTTCGTTGTTGTTGTTCGATTATTTAGACCCTGATGCCGAAGTGATAGCATTATCCCCTAAAACCCTCCTGGCCACGAACAGATTCGTGTGCGAGATTTGCAACAAGGGGTTCCAGAGGGACCAGAACCTCCAGCTTCACAGGAGAGGCCACAACCTGCCATGGAAGCTGAAGCAAAGGAGCAGCAAAGATTTGATCAAAAAGAGAGCCTATGTGTGCCCTGAGCCCTCTTGTGTTCATCACCACCCTTCAAGAGCACTTGGGGATCTCACAGGGATCAAGAAGCACTTTTGCAGAAAGCATGGGGAGAAGAAGTGGAAGTGTGACAAGTGCTCCAAGATCTATGCTGTTCAGTCTGATTGGAAAGCTCACTCCAAAACCTGTGGTACAAGAGAATATAGATGTGACTGTGGAACCCTTTTCTCCAGGTGAGTCATAAACATTTCAGCTAGCCTTAAAAGAATTGATTGAAGTTTTTTCATGAGTTTGGACCCAAATGAGATTTATACAGAAGTACATAGGTCTTTTGTTTAAAGTGGGAAATTTCATGAGTCATGTCATTAAGAGAATCAATGTATATATCAGTGTTTGAATGTATCCGTTGGGTTTTGTTGTGAGGTTGTTCTTACAAAGAATGGTAAACTCTTTCTGGCGTGGAATAAATATCTGGCCGGGCAGTTCTAATATTTCAGAGGGAGATTGCACCAAAATGGACACCCTTAATTAATAAAAAGTAACTGTTTTTGGAAGCATATCATTTTCATGTTCTTGTCCACGAATATAATCTCTCACTTGTTTTATGAGTCCTGATTTAAAAGCAGCTCAATTTTAAGTCCTCAGGTCCTTGTAGTGAATCGAATGCTTTAAATTCTCACAATTCCAATTGTTTTCTTTGGTCTTTAGCTGGAGCCTAGCTAGCTATATATGATTTCTTCTTCTTTTTTCTCCATTCTTGAAGACAATGATGGTGAACTGTTCTTATGTAAGAAAAAAGTAAAAGATTGTTCGAGTACTTTTGTGATTTCATTTCATGGTTGAATTGGAGAGAAACCCAACCCGTGACTAGCTAGCTTGTTTTTATTTGTTTTCCAATTTATTTATTTTGGGTCCATGAAGCATAGATGACATTGATTACTTGCAGAGAGGGCAGAGAACCTCTGAACTTTGGTAATAATTATGAAAACTGAAAAATCTGCCAGAATATCTGGTGGTATCCTCAGTTGCTTTCCCTTGTACTCATCAATGTATTATCTGATCTCCCGAGTTTGCATATCCTATCCTGGTTTCATGCACGAGTCCTTTTTTCAATTAACTTTTTGGCCATCAAGTAATATTTCCACTTATCAATGCATATCTATATTAATGTAATTATCTAATTTGTTGTTTTATTATCTTTTAATTTACCTTTTTGACGTTTTAGTCCATCTCCAATATTTCCAGGCCACATGCATGAGTACTTGGTCTGACTTTCATTCATGTCTTCCAGTCAATCTGTAGTGATGACAGATGACCATAGTAAAATGCGTACATTTGCATCATCATCAAACTTACCCGTATATTTGTGTACACATGCATGGCACATGTACATGTACATATACGGAGATGATCAGAAGCAACTTCACCAGAATAGTTGTACTGTTCCATGCCTGCCTAGCCTCCTTTTTATATTATTATATTTTGAGACCAAGTGCATTGCTACTTAAACTTTATATTCTTGTGTATTGCTTTAGTCCGATCAGGATTAACAATCAGGTTGTACTCATTTGAAATCTCTTTTGTCGTCTCACTTAGTGGGGAGCTCATTTTTTGTAATATTTCTTGCTTGTTATTTCCCTACTGAGATTGATATAGCTTTGTAAATATTTCTGGACATGCAGGAAGGATAGCTTCATAACTCACAGAGCCTTCTGTGATGCTTTGGCTGAAGAAAGTGCAAGGTTCTCAGCAAGCCAATTAGCTATTGCCACCACACCTCAAATCTCTCTCTTCCCTTTCCCAAACCACTCTCACTTCACAAACCCACCCCCATTACCATTCACCACCCTCTCTCCCTGGGACCCACCCCACAACCCTAACCCTAATACCACCCAAAACCCACTTCACCACCACGTCAAGCCTGAAGAAACTCACCACCACTTCCCCCTAAACCCAACTCTCCTCCAAGAGACCCCATCACCTCGACACAAGCCTCTGATAACCTCTCCCTTCCAGCACCTCCACGTCAGCACACAGCCAACCTCAAGTGTCGCCACGTCAGCTCACCTGTCAGCCACTGCGCTGCTCCAAAAGGCCGCCACCATTGGCGCCTCCGCGTCGGGGCAGCAGCAGTCTCAGTCAGCGGGCTTGGCTGAGTTTGGGACATTAGGCGGGTTCACGACTGGAGACCTCACCACGTGGCAGAAGACTGACCGTCTGACGAGGGACTTCCTCGGTCTAACGTCCGCGGACGGCAACGGCTGTGATAATGGGAATGGAGCTGTTAACGTCGTCAAGGATATGCTAACGTACGCCGGGGGAGCCGTCGAGTTTCAACAGTATCATCATGACCAGCGTCTGCGTGGCCATCACGCTCTGTTGAAGCCCCAGAGTTTTGGGTTCGCGGAGACTACTGCCTCTGACACGTGGGGGGATTGTTGAGCAAGATATTTGACCGTGAGGGGTAAAAGAGTAAGTTGGCCGATGGTCAAATGACGGAAAGGAAAGAAAGGAAAGAGGATGAAAATCAAAAATCTCTGTTAAGACCATTTTGTATGCTTAATTTTCTGCATATTAGAAATTAGTTCATTATGATATTTTAGTTGTTTTCGTATCTCATTTTTACTATGATTTTTCTTTTTTCTGTATTTTCGATTTATTTACCAGAAGTACAATGGTTTGAAGTTTTGGAGAAATTATGAGGGAATCGGTACATTATATACTTTATCCCTGTAAGAAATTAGGTGGTGAGCGTGAATGACCGAAGCCGAAACAGAATGAAACTAGTCCATATAAATATAGACGAATGCATGGACATGTACGGCACGGAATGCTACAGAGAGAGAGAGAGAGAGTGAGGGGGGGGGGGGGGGGGGGGGGGGGGGGGAGGGGGGTGGCTGTGGGAAGCATGCAAGAATCAATAGAATGTGATCCCTTGAAGGCTTTAATGAACACTAATGTTGGCACTTGATAGTAGTTCTTCACGTTATGGACATCGAATATGATCCCGTGATTGCAAGTTAGTTAGTATATATGTAAGTCCGTGATGAGACTAAGAAGTATACAACTAATATTGTCATCAAATTATTTAGTTGTCAAATCCACATCTATCTAATTTATTTGTTTACCATTTCTATTTCATATATATATATCGAGGAATAATTTTTCTAGCTGGATTGATGTAGACCAAAATGATTATTTACATTTTATGACGACCTATTAGGTCATTCTTCTAGTTTCAACAAATTACGACATAATGTTTCAAAATTTTGATATTTTCTTATATTTCTCACTTTAATACATAGCGTGCAATAATAGGCGTGACATCAAACAAATCATGAAACCACATTTTGACACTTACATTTCCTTCCAAAATTTATAGTTGTGCACAGCGTGCTCAGGTGACTCCTCACACCATGCGAAAGGACAGCGGTACAAATTTCGTAATTGACGTTGCAACAAATTGAGATTTGCTAGTTTACAACTAAAACCAAGTGTCAAAGTGAAAGAGATACATGCGAAATAGTTATATATATATATATATATATTAGATTGTAATTTGCCAGTATCCGACATGTTATGAAGATAAGCCTTAAAAATTTAGTCTACCTTAGGGAAATTGCCCTATTCTAATTAGATGACTTTCTTGTGGGGTAGTAATAAAATTGGAAAATTAAAAAGAGACAATGGCCTTTTGTAAAGAAAGACAGTAGTAGCTATCTATATAGGGCGGGGAGACTGTAAAACCTGCTGTATTTGCAAGCGTGAGTAGAAAGGCAAACAACTAAGTTGATGGGCTATGTGAATTTGTGCTGGGTGTGATGGTGGTCCGGGACATGCAATTTAGACCATATAGATATAGATAGTGGTACTAAACCTAGCTCTAATAAAGAGGAAAAGAAAAGAGACAATTAGCAGCACAAGGATGCATGAAATGAAAGGTTGATGAATGTCAACGGTAATGGAAAAGATGCTATAGCTCGATACAAACTTTGAAAAACCAGATTCCTTCGTTCAATCTCAGTCTTCTTCTTCCTTTTCTTCGTTGATGGAGTTGCTCTTTATCAATTTCTGTGCAGAAAATCCCCACAGCACAGCCTTTTTCCCTTTGGTATCGGCAGCTTCACCCTACAAAACCCACCCATAATTGAGACGATGTTGTTTTGCATGGCCCAGCTAGCTCTTCATGATTTATAATTGTAAATCCTGAATCATGGTGGCAAAGCGCGCATAATTGCATAAATATGAACTACGTACGTACATCCTTCTCTATGCTCAGATAAGCTGAAAAATGGATGCCAATGAAACTGAATCATCCAAATTTTAACAAAACGTATGGGTTTGATGCGTTTTCACGTTGGGATTTAGAGAGGAGACTATGATTGACACGGCGGTGAGATGACAGGATGAAAATTAAGAGAAGGAATTAGTGACATGGACAAAACAATATTAACTTAAAATAAGAGAAAGTTAATCTAACTTGATGTCTTGATGTTTATTCCTAACTAAAGTACAACACCGGTGAGCAATAGAGGACTTTGAGGTTCGATCTGAAGCAAATTGGTAGACATAATTGGATAAAATGTTGAAGGGTCAGGGCTACAATCAAACCGAAGTTTCACAAGTAAACAAGGTCTTAACCATGTTTGACCAAATTAAAAGAACGAAGCAGGATCCTTGATACTTCACCACAGTATATCCACTAAGAAAAAGAGAGCCTAGGGATTACTGAAAGCAGGGTTGGTTGGTTATGGTATATCCAACCTAGCTTTTAGAAAGTTTTATATATGAGTTGCAGGCTTAAGGTACACTATATACCATTTGCCTGGTAAAAAGGGACTGCATCTTTCTATCTTCCTGTGCTGCACAACCAGACAAACAAAAAGCTTCTCTTCTATTCCATTTCTACCCTCTTTACTCTCTTTCTTTCCTTGCTTTTATAGCCTACTTACGTATGTCATCTTCCGGCAGGGAATCTCACCTCCTCTACAAAACCTACTTTTCCCTCTGCTGAATTTTGTCCTTCAAAACCTAATGATTATGTACCAACCCCTTTTCCATGCTTTCTTAATTTGTACCGTGCTATCCTCTTCTCCTTCCCCTTCTGCTGCAAATCCCCATAGGAATGCAGAAATTAATACATTACAACACGAAAATAGAGTAATAAGTATTAAAGGAGGCGGACAACCTTCCAATTTTGCAAAGCCACTCCATTTTTTGAATAAGTATTTGATGATCGTATCTGCCAAAATCAAGCGATTTAATCATGCAGTTATTGTAAACACAATCTTTAGTTTTTTTAACTTTTTGCATCTACGACTTGTGATTTTATAGATAAGATGACATGGGTTGTGAATACTAGCCCATGTGAAAGGTTGCTAGTATTTCTTCTAATATTATCTCCATAACTAGTCACCATCTCAACTGAACAATAGGTTTGATTTGATTGTTATAAGTTTCCCTTGTGCTACTTTCTACTGCCTCCCTATCTCTTATATTCCAAAGTAAATCACCACCCATTTCAAGTATGACCGTCCATGAGAGCGGCAATGTTCTGGTCCTAGTTAAACTGCCACAACACAGATTGTAACTATGAGTAATTTCATAACGATTTGTACGAAAACTTTGAACTAATATGATTAGGTGGCACATATAGCAACTTCAGTCTTCAGCTGGCCTCTGTATATGTTCTTTTCAGTACTTTATATGGCCCGTTTGCTCCCAGCACGCTTGTGGTCCTTGACTAATATTTACTTTAATTGACCCTCTCCCTTCAATTCAATTAACCCATGAACTACAATTTGTGGACCAAAAAAAAAAAAAAAGGTATCTTCTTTTCATCTTTTCAGTAATAATTTAGCTATCTGCTTGACCACGTGGGATCTCAAATTAGGCAAACACAAAAATTGAAGGCACAAAATATCAGAAAACTAAAAGTTGCAGCGTCAGATGAAATCACATAGAATGTACAAACTCAATGATACACCCATGTTCTGAGAGCCTGTGGATGAAAGTATGTAAAGTACGGTTGATTGAGTTCAAAGAAGAAAAGAAAGTTTCTGCAATGAATATGCATCGATTAGCTCTCGCAAGCCAAGGGGACCAATTTCTTTAAGAAATGTGTGTCAATACAGCATTTCATCACACAACTGGTTTTGGCCCACCCCAATCTACTCCTATGTTCTTATCTAACACATTCTTGTATGCCTGCAACAAAGAATACGGTGTATATGAGAGTTTATATCAATCTAGTGTATACGGAGATCATGGTCACTCTACATCGAGATTCTGTTTTTCTAAACAAGCAGTTCAGCATATTGTTGGATTTTATATTACACTGCACCACAACTTTCTATTTCTTAGGTTAATCAATTTTTCTTTTTTCCTACCAAAGATGGTCAGGATATGGAAAAGCTTATGTCCTCCCTCCTCAATCACCCGCTATCCAATTATCCAATTAACTCTTAAGCTAATACACAAATAGGAGGGCAATCTCCTACATTATCTATTTTTGCATGCTTCATATTTTGATAAAAAGGATTTATATGTTGTAATCATGAGCACTGAAAGACATGGTTCAACAAGATCACAGCATTACCTGGAGGGCAAATAATTCCTTTCCATTCAGAATTGCATCCATTGCAGCGAATTGGTCGTTGAATGATTCATAGAAAACTTGGTAGAATCTGTTCCTGAAATGACATAACAGCAGATTGCATTGGAATATATATCTATATATATATATATATATATATATTCAACAATTGATGAAAAAGAAATTAGCCTATACCGATCTTCCTTGGTGTTCAGGTCATCCATTTCTTCAAATTTACGTGTAAGCACTTCTGCTCCCACTGGTGTAAGCATGTGCATTATTAAAGCCTCCAAAGTTCTTGGAAAACTTTTCTGCGCAAGATGACATAAATTGTTACATGCTAGCGATGGAAATAACATAGAGTTAGCATTTATGTGGCTGAAGATACAATATGATTTTTTGCTATGTAATCATACAAGCATCAGATTAGCAGCCTCACCCCTTTGCCATGACACATTACCAGATCCTATTCCTTACAAACTAGATGTAAGGCATAATTAAAAAAGCATATTGCTTACCCAAATTCAATACAAATAACATGCAGAAGCACACATAGACACAGATAAATTTTTTCAGACCAACAACAAATGGTCCAATCATCTTGCACAACCCTAGAAAGAAGGGAATATATGAACAAAGAAAAAAATGGGTCAAGCCACTTCAAATTCTGGATCTAATGGTAAAAGCATAAGGACTTGCAAAGTTCGGGCATTCAGAATAGTAAGCAGAAACAGTGCCTACAGACCCGCCCATAAAATTAAAAGAGTGTAAGGTCCTGCAGGGATAACAAAGTTCTTCTAATTCTAGTATTATGACCTGCTTTTGCTGTCGGTTATTCCTATTTGACACGCCAATATTACATGGAACAGACAAATCAATTCAAAGCCACTTTGAACAACAATGAGTTCAACCCAGAGAAGATGCAATATCCAGCTACCTATTACAATTTACAAGTGCAAACTTTGCAATGATAGTAAAACCCTACAAACTTACCACCATGGCAAGAAGTACGCGTTGAAGAGTGCATGGCAGAAGAGTCCAAATAATGTTAGCAACTGGGTCATCTTCCAACCTAAATGCATGCACTCTCACAACTTTGTTACCCTTGTCCTTGACACTGAGTGCAGAATCAGTTGTTGAAGTGGATTGCTCCGGTTGTCTTTGCTCTGCAGCATTGACATGACTGTGAACTAAAGAAACAAGTTCATGAAGAGCATGGACGGCAACCGGTTCCAGTTCATGCAAAGTAGTTTCTTGCTTTAGCTCTTTTCCTTCAAGATCCTTCCTCTCACTCGCCTGATCCAAATCCTTGTCATTCTGATCTGGGTAACATATCAAATCATGGCTGTCAGCAAAAAGAGAAATGCCGCATGCATAAACATGCACTTCAAATTTCCCCTTCTTTTCACCAATGATTAAGGAATCAATACAAAGTAATCTTATTATAAGATGATCTGTCAGACAGCTTATAGAAAACTGATCTACTTGTCCGTTATTAAGCAGCTTACATGCACGCCTCTTTGTGTTCGTCATTTCCACTGAAGAAGCTTTAGGTAGCACTTGGTTCTGTCCCACATCTTAGAAATTAAATATAACTTATAGTGCTTGATTATAAACTTCTGCTTCAAATAAAAAATAAAAAATAAAAAAAATAAAAAAGCCACAGACATACACAAAGTAGATACATCCCCATACCAACTTCCAAGATTTCATCAGAGTGGCTGTTCTATATCTATCTAATGGAGGTAGACTAACTTCATCTAAGACTCAAGACCACTGTTTGTAGTTTCCCCACTTAATAAATTGAAAAGAAAGCCTTCAAGCCATCTAACTTATGTGTTGGTTCTCTAATCACAGTTATTTTGATTCTCTTGAAGCATAGATCAACCATTCTAAAGAGATCACAATCATTGATTGCGGTATCCAATCAATGACCAATACATTTCAATTTTTAAATGAATTATTAGTTCTATCAATTTCCTTGAGTAATATCTAAACTACAGAAATTTATTACTTGATAAAATGAAATAATTCAAAATTTTCCCAATAGCAATTTTTTATTTTTCTTCCATATTTTAGCCATATTATACTTGATAACTCGTTTTCTTTACTGGTTAGGGAAAAAAAAAGATTAAAAAAGTAAAGGTCAATGTATAAGAACTAGTCAGATCAGTCCAACTTCAGCTCAATGACAGATATAAGAATTGGCTTTGCCATAGATTTCACTAAATAGACACACACCAGACATGTGTGTGTGTGTGAGAGAGAGAGAGAGAGAGAGGGGGGGGTACCATTTCTCGAACTGTCATTCTTTCAATAAGGATATGACGCAGAAGAGAGGCATGAAAGGGAAACAGAATCAAGTCAGCTATTTCGGAAATACTCTCCTGACACATGAAAAAGGACACTTAACCACATCCACGGGTACCTTCTTAATAGTATGCGCAAATAATATGCATCCATGTGTTCTGACATGCATGACATTATGTTTGATTGCCACCAAAAGTTGACAGCAATTGTCAGATCATCACTATCCACCTGGTGGAACCTGTAGAGAACAGAAATAGCAATTAGGAAAGAAATAGTTGCAATCTGTTCAGAGAGAGAGAGAGAGGGAGAGAGAGCACGCCTAACAAAATACTGTTCATGGATTTTAAACCTCACCAGCCTTCAGGAATAAATAGTGCATCCCCTGCATGAAGAATAATCTTCTGCGAGTACTCCATTGAAGATTCTGCTCTTGGATAATTTGAGAAGTCAAGGTTGTCTAAAGGAACAGAACTGCCAAGAGGGGGTACAATTCAACTATTGGAAGACTACACAGAAAGTAGGGTAGAAAAAGGAAAAAAGAAAAAGAAAAGATAGAAAATAGACTAGAAGCATAAACTTTCAAGTAGGTAGAGAAAAGAGAAGAGATTTCATCTGAATTCATATTATTACTACAGAAAGTACCATACCTATGATTCGATGCCTCCCCATATATTGGCATAGGGTATAACACTGGAGTTGCTGAAGGAGGCCATAAAACCACTGTGGAGCATACAAGTTTGTTTTACAAAAAAAAAAAAAAAAAAAAAAAAAAAAAAAAAGAAGAACTCTAATAGACAAAAGTCGTGCAAAATGGAACAAACTTCTTTCTTCAACTCAAGTTATCTTTATATAAACATAGTAATCACTATGAAGTTGGAAGCAGCTCAATACATTTAGAAGATCAGAGAAAATTATTTGACCTTGTTTACAGCCAGAAACTATGCAGAGAAGGTTATGGTGTGGATCATAGTGAGTGCTTGATCTAGATTGAGCATTGTTCATCCAGAGGTTGACAGAAATTAGTGATTTATCCTCCAAAAATGCAGGCTATAGAAAACAACCAGTGGACATTCGTAATCAACAATGAGAAAAAGGATTCTTTTAGTGGATGACTGTAGAATAAACAAGGACTGGCACAAGAATTCACAAACCATTTCAATATCTTCCCTCAAAGTTTCCAACTGAACCCTCTCTTCATTTTCAGTACTGATTATCGGTACCTGTTTCATACATAATATAATTTACATCCCGACGTTGCAAGATTATAACCCCAGAAACTTAACAAAGTAAACTATATCCTACATAATTCTTCCAAAGGCAGCCCAAAAATAGATTGCATCCTAAATGCAACATTATAAACATTTGCACCACCAATGGTAATAAGAAAATAATAGATTATATTTGCACAGTAGGATATCCATCATCTTAAAACTCTTTAATGTCAAAACCTGTGCTAAATAGATTTGTTGAGGAGCATCCTCATAGGGCTTACAGTCATGCTCAGATTCAGGCCCTAGCAGCCCAGTCCGTTCCGATTCAGAATAAGCACCAGAACCATCCTCTGCATGATGCATGCGTTGTTTACACAGATGAATGAAGGCAGAAAATGGCAGCGGTACCTATAGAAAGAAGGCATAGTAAACTAGTTAGGGCCAGTAACATCCTAAAGAGAAAGAAAATCAATGCTCTAGATCATAACAACAATCTTGGTGAGTACCCTCTCATGACTTCTAAGATCGCCGTAGAAGACAGGTGCAAAACTAGATAGCATAGCCTCCACAACACACAATCCGACCCGTTCCTAATCATCAAAGTGGCATTAAGCACAAACTACAGTTCAGTTAAAAAAAAATAATAATAATAATAAAAAAAAGAGCTTTATAAACTATGTAAGCAGACTCATAACTAGAAACTTCACGAAAGTAAAATACTAGCTGCTAGCTCCTTAAAGCATTATGTCGGAGAAGCCAAACGGATTACTACACCGTGGTGCACATATGCCACAAAATTCAAATACGCCAAGCACAACAAAGCTGGTCCAATATATCCATCTTCATTACTTGAATTTCAGCATGAACATCATTACGCAATCATATCAGAATAATCATAGCAAAAACAGTTTTAGTACACTCAATTCTTCACTGAATTCACAATCTATCATTCTATTATCAAAAAGAACGAAGCAGGCTACAGTAGAAAGAGAAACCTGCAAATATTCAAGGCCGCCATTCGATGGATTCCACTTCGATACAGCTTCCCAGTCTTTAACGCAGCCATTGATAACCTTTTCAACCAGAGAAAGGAGAAAAAAAAAAAAAAAAAACGAATTGAGACTCTGAGATTAAGAAATGCTAGTGAAGAAGATTGTAGTTTATGTCGAATAAAAAAACTTACCGCCGGAATATTCCTGGATTCAATCCAAGCGGTGAAGTCTTTGACCGGAGGAACTTCCTCCAATCTTCGAATTCGCAGAGACTCCTCCATTGTCATCTGTGTGCTTCCCAATTTCACTCCACGACTCGCTAATGCTCTGGCTTTACAGAAGTTTCTGGTTTTAGTGAAGCCCAATAAAGTAAGCCCAAGTTTTGAGGCCCAGTAGGCAAAAGTCTTGGGGGGGGGGGGGAACCAACGAACGACCTGACCGAAGTTTGAGGCTAGTTTGCATCCCAATTCTAGGAAAAAGTCTTGCGCCTGTGTCTCTCTTGAAGAACCCAGTGAGATGTTGAGAGCAAAATAGGATCAAAATGGAGACGAGGAAGAGATTTGAGTGTGCCAAATTTTACTTAGCATGCAGTTTTATGTTGTGTCTTATTGGCCATAGGAATGTTGCTGCTCTTTCGATTACTGTGACTGATGTGGAATGCGTTTCGGAGCTAGTTTTGTATGAGGGAGACACCATTTCTGGGAATTTTGTTGCCATTGATCATGATATCTTCTGGAGCCATGATCATCCCGGTCTCGAATTCACCGTAAGCTTCTGTTAGCATATTTCCTACAGTTTTTCTTCTGTCTAGGTGATCATTGAAAGTAATTTTGTTATAGGCATTCACACAATCATATTTCTTTAGTTTCGTAATCGAAATTGCATATTCTTACATGAGTCGAGTTTGTGTCATGCATCTTGGATCTTGCTAGACTAATTCTAGTTGAATCATGGCACCCTGTGTGAATCTAATTTGCATTTTGGTAACATAACTTGTTGAACTGTTTAACATGTCGTCGTATTATGTAATTTGATAATATAACATGTCAAACTGTCTTACATATTATTTACAACCGAGTATATTTTGGTAGGTCTGAGTGTATATATCTGATGCATTACGTGCATATAATTAGAATGAGTGCCGGGAGAAATGTGCAACCTCAATGTCAAATCAAGAGATCATCACTTCTGATGACTCATCCTATTGCCGGTTTAGAAAATGTCCAAATTTTGTGCCATAAATTGTGATTGATTTTCAAATGGTTGCACAGGTGACATCTCCGGGAGGCGGTACAGTATTTTCCCTCAAAGGAACATCGGGCGATAAGTTTGAACTCAAGGCGCCACAAGGCGGGATCTACAAGTTCTGTTTCCGCAATCCGGCTCAAACTCCGGAGACTGTGTCTTTCTACATACATGTTGGTCACATCCCAACTGAGCATGACTTGGCCCAAGATGGTCAGTAACTTCAACACTCAACATCAATGTACCTTAAGTTGTTTGCTTTTAAACAAGGTATCATGAGATTTGTATTTTTTCGGTGGTGCAGAACATATGGACCCTCTAAATATTAAGATTGCCGAGCTGAGGGAGGCATTGGAGTCAATCAGAGCAGAGCAAAAGTACCTTAAAGCCCGGGATGCAAGGCATCGATACAGTAAGTTTGCCACATTGTCTAAGAAACTTTGATTCTGATTATCTTAGGGTTTTTATTTTGATAGAGCTTTTGCTGTGCTTGTGTTCTTGCAGCAAATCAAAGCACCAAAAAACGAGTTATCTACTTCACACTAGCAGAGTACATTGTCTTTGCTGGTGCAAGTGCTCTTCAAGTGGTGTACATCCGCAATCTGTTCAGCAAGACGGTTGGCTACAACAGAGTTTGAACTTCCATTTCCATTCTCAAATAAGGCAACTCTAGTATATTGTTCTTCCTTACACTCTATGCTTAATTCTTTGCTTGGCATCTACATTTCATATCACGAGATCTCGTAGTCAATGATGAATTCGTTTTTGAAGAGTAGTTAGATGAAGAAGTTTGCAATCCAACTTTTCGCCCGATAATTTTTGCTTTAGTCTATTCTTTTTAGATAATTCGTCGAATGTACACTTAGCACAGAAGCATATAAACAAGTAAATGTTTATGTCTCAGTCCAACTACCACTAGTACTATACAGGACACGAAGAAAATGCCACAGATCATATATATATATATACACACACACACACACATTCAGGGCATGCTTGAGAAAATAATACTTCCTTCTACAATATGATTATGAATGAAATGAATGTACTAGCTTCGTGGCCATGTGGGAATATATAGCTTTGCCATCATTTCTAATTTTCTAAATTGACTACAAGCAAGCATGCACAAGAACAATGATGTCTCAGATTTATTAATCTGATGGATTCTCTACCAAGTTATCCTGTGGTTATTGTTTTGTGCATTTGGCGGAATCTGGGTTTCTTGCTTCTGCCATTTTCTCGTTGCTTCCATTCTCTGCAGAACATTGGCACTTCAAATGAGAGGCCCTATCAACGTTTAAAAAATTTAAGCGCAACTCTAAATTCTTGGACATATTGTGATCTCCGTTTTATCTAGCAATTAACTGGCCAATTATCACATGTTTTACCAGAATGTAAGAGTTGTATACCAGTGGAGTAAACTGGCAATATTGGTCTCTTCGCGCTTAACAGTTATATTTGTTGAACTTCTATAGTCACTCACTTGTGAGTTCCGTACATAGCATTTTACAGGTTTTAATTTGCTGTATTTGGTGGCAATTACCAGAAAAATTACTACCAGCTGAAAACATAATGCTAGAGAAGTAGAGATAACGAAACAATTACTAATTAACGAAATAAATGATGATTATTAGAGGCCTTAAAAGGCTCAAAAGAAAAAAGTGTTTTAATCTAAGGTTCTCTAAATAATTTTGTTTTGGGGAAATGATCATTTACCTAATTTTAGCTTAAAAATTGTCCACTTACCCAAACACTCTAAGAGATTATTTCCCTATTACCTAATTAAGTATTTTATTCTTTTTTATTTATTTTTGGGACAATTTTACCATCTCCTTCTTTGGCACTCAGAGAGAGAAGTGATAGGAGACCTTGCCGGACTCCGATGACCAGTGGCCGACTGCGGACTCCGGTTACGGGACTTCGGCAACGGGAATCGGGCGACCGATGACCGGAATCCCAAATCCGGCTACCGAGACCAGTGACCAGATTCCAGGGTCTGATTTTATTACCCCCCCCCCTAATAATACCCACTAATCATATTATTGCCCCCCCCCCCCCCCCAATAAACATATTATTGCTCAGCAGTAACAAGTTTATTGGGGATCAATAATTAGTGAAAAATGAAAATGTTTTGAATTTTGGAAGCTTTCGGAGGTTTATCCAAATAAATAATTTTATTATTGTCCCCAAATAATCTTATTATTGCCCTAATAAACATTTTATTGTCCCCTAGTAATCTTTTTATTTGTTTTGTTTCGGGTTTTCACGGAGGTGGTGAAAACAGACCGACACCTCCATCCTGGAACACTTCAGAGAGATAGAAACAGAAGAAGACTATCTCATTCTCGAAAAAAAAAAAAAAAAAAAAGGGCACCCAGAAATTTGCTCTGGGCACCAAATCGGAGCAAGCTTCAGCAACCACCCCCCCCCCCCCCCCCCCCCCCGCCCCAGCGGGGACTTTTTCTCAACCAATCCTTCCAACTACCACCTCATCCTCATCATCGGCGACTTCCAGGGCTGCATCGCCCTCTTCCTCGACCTCCGCCACAAGTCCTTGTCCTCTGGTTTGACGCCGACACCACCAACAACTCCGACCTCGCCGTCTAGGCCCTCTGCTCAGTCTAGGCCCGATCCTAATCCTACCTCCTCAACGCCATCTTCGGACTCTCCTTCCTCTCTGTCTAAGACCCCAATTAGTCGTCGAATCCAATTACGAGATCGAGAAGTCGCCGAGCTTGTTGCAGTAGACAAGCATGACAACGGCGACAATTGAGGCATAGGCTCGACAATGGAATGCGGCGGTGATGGCCGAGAAATTCCCATTAGTAGCAGGCAGTGATGGAAGCTACCAGGCCTAGGGCTTGACGGTGGTGGTTTGGGTGAGGAGACGGTGGTTTGGAAGCAGATGTGTGTGTGTGTGTGAGAGAGAGAGAAAGAGAATTGTAATTTAATAATTAAAATAAGGTTAAAACTGTCAATAGTTATTAAATTATGTAAATGAGGTTAAAAAACTCTTAATAGAGTAGTGGGCAATTTTTAGCCTAAAATCGGGTAAGTGGTCACAATCTCTTTTGTCTTTTTTATAGGTTAATTTTGCCCAATTTTTGTTTAATGACTTGGTTAACTGACTTGGCTCAGTACACATGTATGTAGAAAATGAGATTAAAACCTACGTGGTATTCAAACATTTGAACTGAGCAACCTTTCTTGATCGCTTCTAAGATCACATGTCAAATTATGAAAAAGAAAATATCAATAAGAAAAGTTCAATATTTATAGACTTTTCTTATTATATGATGCCCGACTGCAATACCACTAGAAATTTTTTCTAATCTAGAGTCTAAAAATAAAGATTTAATATTGATAAGTTATGCCGTAGTATTAAGTATTAACAAAATAGAGCTTATATGAAATATATAACGTAGCCAAAGAAATAAGCGTGTGAGTTTGGAGATTTTGTGACAAAAAAATATTAGAAAATATGGTCATGGGAGAAAATGGAGATAGGATTCAATTTTGAACTTTGAAGTGTTCAAAGAAAGGCTTCAAGCACTCAGTTTAGTTTTTTTATTTCTTATTTTTAGAATAGCCATCAAAGTTGTTTTTGGAAAAAGGAAAATTCAAAAGTCATGGCTAAAGCAGGAGAGACTTTTGTTTGGTCCGATCCAAGGTGGGGGCCACTTTCACGCGCTCCAAGCGGGAACCCATCATATTATCCGACTTAGTAAATATATATTTCAGAAAATTTGAATCCTTAAAAAAACTTGCCTAACTTTTTCTTTTTGGCAATTAATTTGCCTGAATTATTATTTTTTTTATCAATAATTTGCCTGAATTTGAGATATTCACTGAAAATAGATATTCCCGGAACAGTTTTGTTTCGTAGCACAAGTCTTCTTTATGTACATAGGATGATTGGATGTCAAGTTTCAACTCACACATTTTTTAGATAGGAAATAACTTTTATGCAAACGATATAAAAATATATCTAAATGATTGTAATACGAGCATGTAAACAGTAAATTATCATTCAAGGTTGAACTGATTGTATCTCAATAATATTTGTATGGAGTTAAATAGTTACTTGCAAGTATAGCGTATGACATGTTTGTGATCGTTTATGAGAGGATCAAAAACTTAATTGAATAAATAAAAAAATAATTGTATATGTAAAAATATAGTACATAATTATGAAAAGAACTTGACAATTTGCTTTCTCATAAAAAAATTAATTTTTAAAAGATGTTTTTAAAAATTTATATCAGCAATCTCAAACATGTCAATAAATTATCTATCTCTCGATTTACTATTATTCTTTTCTCCAATATCTTCAAATTTTTAATAATTGTGATGGGGGCATTGGGGCATCAAAATGACATTTATGTAATTAAACAAGAAAAGGACATTGATACTAAATATTTAATCAAATAGTGGACAGTCGATCATACCTAAGAACCAAAATCACGAGATTGGCGGGAAGAGACTTCAACCATAGAATTTTGCAGATAGGGGACACTGAGACGTGACCCTTTTTTTTTTCCTTGATAATGAGTAATGAGTAATGACAGAGACGTGAGCTCTCACTGTGCATTTTAAAAGCCATTGTTAATGGCAATTTGGGCGGTGAAATGAAGTTGGAAATTTTCAGATTCTATTCCACTTGCAGGTTACAAAGGAAGACTCGATCATTCTCACCTAACTAAAATACTGTGTTTAATTAATCATATGTTCATACATGCATTTTTTTGAAGAAAGAAAGGTCAATGAGGGCTGTTGCAAATGGACCTAATCATATTTTAGCAATAAAACTATACGTTTATTGTGGTATAAGCCGCACTTTAAAAAAACGTGTTTATGGATAGAAAGTGTATTTAGGTGAATCGACTCAAAAGAATTGGATTGACATTCGGATAGCTAATATATTAACGGTGAGCTTATTCATCAAATCCGTAATGTGCAAAATTGAGTGGATTACATTTTAATAAAAAATAAAAAAAAAATTGAGTGGATTAGATGAGTTTGATGCCTGTTTTTTGTTTTTATTTTTTATTTAGAGTATTCTCCCTTTTGCTAAATTGGTAGTCTATGTGGGAATACTTTGTAGTGTTGGTGATGCATAACCAAAAAAAGATAATATATTGTTTCTTAATATGAGGGGGGATACTTTGTAGTGTTGGTGATGCATATACTTCTGTAATTTACAAAAAAAAAAATTAATAATAATAAATAAAAGTGAATTAGAATTTTGATAACATATTTTAGATACAGAATTTGTATTTGTAAGCTTCAACAAATCCACATATATCATGTCTAAAATAAGTAAAAATGTAATGTGATATTCATTTGAGTGTGTCTGAATTTAGTTATTTTTATTCATATCTTTTTTGAGTAAGTGGCTTTTGAACCGAATTGCTGAGATTAGTAACCATCGAAAGAATCCTTTCTCCATCCTAAGTGCATTTACCTAAAATTAGCTCACATGTCAAAATCTACTTCGCCTGCAATATTACCACTCTTAATCACTAAGATAATTTTGTTGTCTTCAATTTTCCCTCCCCAGTCATACTCTTACTTCACAGCGAGGGCATCCATCTCGAAAGAGCCAAGCTGCTTTTAAAGATTAAATTTAATTCCCTGGCACACTGGATCTTAGAAGCGTCATGTTCAACTGCACCTGCATATGAAGCATGTCGGATCTTAGCTACTTTCCTACCAAATCACAAGGTGTTATAATTTCTTTTGATCATATTTGGATCCAAGTGGTTCTACACTGGCTATTTAATTGTTTTTATTGAAATTAGAACCTTTTCGGACATTAAATATACCAACACATACTGGCCCACAATAATTTTTTTTTGCAAGAAGAAACTAAACTAAATGCTGAAATCTATGGAGTAACCAAGTTTACAATGTAAACAATAAGGCCTTAGAAGCCTCAATTGGAATACTATTGGTCTAAGAAGCATTTACAAAGGTATTATGGCCTAAATTGGCAACTTCATCAGCAACGAAATTTGCATATCTTGAAACATACTTAAAAGAGATTGAACACACTAGCTCACAATTAGTGAGCAACACTTAGGTACAAATTACATAGTAGTTTCACACAAAAAAACTGTTCACATGCATACACTTGAATCAACTAAATTTTCACTCTTTAAATTCACTGTTTATGTCATGATATTTCAAACTTTCCATGATATACCACCTTCAGGCTATCCACTTTGGCGACTTTATCCACTTCTGTTAGTTCAGCCACGCATTCAACAAAAAGAAAAATTTAGCGACAAGCTCATCAAATTATTGAATAATATTTGTCGTGCGACCCTAAATAACATATTGAACTTCCTACTGAATTTCGGTTGTAGAACATATAAATACATATTCGCTAAGTATCTAACAAATTATTCTAATTTTATCTACATAATTTCTTGTGGTTAAGGTAGAACTTAGTCAAAATTGTACACATATGGCGGGAAGGGGATAAAACTTATTTCATAAAGGAGGTAGGGGTATAGGTATTAATCATACGAGTTATATAGAAATTCTATTGTGACTAGAAATTGATTCTTAGATATGCCCAACATGTATATTTTTTTCAAGCTCTATTTTTTTTCTATCGTTTTGATTTTCATCAAGTGAAAGGGAGAGGGATTGAGGGTGAATTCAATTTTTTTTTTTATCTAATGGTATTTCATTTTCTTCTAGGAAAATGAAATAATAGAAAGCTAAGAGCAATCATATTCAACTATCACTAGGTGAAAAGCTAGCCAAATATATCTCCCCCACCCCAAAATCCGAACTACTAAGTAACATGTGAGAGTGACAAGTTTCGTGTCAAGTATGTCAGCTAAAAGTAATGACTACAATACAATCCACCCCATACACGAGTTTGCTTGACATAGACAAAATCTGACAAACTAGCAAGCTAGTTAAAAGTGTAGCCACCTTACAATGCTAGCTTCACACATGGGAAGTCCGATAACTACAATTGTCAAGTATCAAATATCCATGACATCGTTGCGAGTTCATAAGTAATGTAGGAAAATTTTCGTCATCGGTTGTCCTCGAAACCCAAATTTAGGGTTTGTACTTGCTCTATAATCTTTACAAGAAATTCAAATTTAAGATATGTCAAAGTAAATAATTAAAATATTATTAAAAAAAAGGAAAAAAAAAAGAAAGAAAAAAGCGAATTTCTTACCAACAGAGAAAGTGAAAGTGCTTGGGTATGGATTACTTGGCATCCCTTTGCCATTAAGGCAAGAAGTAAAGTTACATCAAAAAATTAAATACTGCCAACAACAAACATAATAAAGTAATCTTCATTTTTTCCCGGCTAATAAAAAATAAGCAATTTTAGATTCTAGATAGAGAGGCTCTCACGTCTTGACCGTCAATCTCGAGACGCCACGTGGAAGGCTGCGAGTCGTGGATCCCACGCTGACGTGGTCGAGGAAAGGGCGATTTCTCTAGAAAAAAGATATGAAAATGATATTTCCATTTTTAATTTGTATTTCTTTTTGAATCTTCCACAGAGAGATAGAGATAGAGAGAGAGAGAGAGGAAAAGGGTGCAGAGAAGGAAAAAAAAAAATAAAAAAATAAAAATAAAAAAACGAACAAGGCGCGGAGAGAGGCCGTCCGAAACAGAACACAGAGACTCATAGAGAAAGAGAGAGTTTTAATTTCCTTTCTTCTTCTTCTTCTTCATCATCTTGGTAATAATCATAATCATACATATTTATTGCCTTTGTTTCTCTGAGCCCAAAGTCCTTAAACCTCCGCGTTTCTCGTTTAAGGTTTCCTTCTTTCAGGCTCACTTCCAAGAAAAAAAAAAAAGAAAAAAAAATTAATCCGAAAAATTCAAACGACGCGGAAGAGACGAAGATCGAGCTCGGAGCACGAAGCGGCGTCGTTTTGCCGGATCTCGCTGCCTTTCGAATCCCCAATTGCGGTGGACTTGTCGATTGGATTGGATTTTGGTTCATTTTCTTGCGGGGTTGGGAGGATTTAGAGAAGGAGGGGAGAGAGGTGTTTTCTGGCTGGATCAGATCCTCCTAGGGCTTGGATCTGGTGCGGCGGATGAGAGAGGAGGACACTTCGTATGTTTCAGGGATCCAAAGGCGGTGGGAGAACGATGAAATGGGGAACATTGCTTAAGGACTTAAGAGAGAAGGTTGGCCTCACTAATTCCCCTGCCTCTGCTTCAGCTTCTTCTGCCACAGCTGCTGCTTCTTCTTCGGATGCTCTTTCTTCCTCTACCAATGCTCTTACAGCTCTTCAAGGCTCGTATTCTCCTTCAAGGTCTGTGTTAACTCTACTCTCTTTTATCTGTTCTTGTTCGTCTTTGACTTTCAATTGGGGCCTTTTGTTGTTCGGCTCTTTTCGACTGGTTCGTTTTCAGTACGGCATTGGCTTTTTGTGTGTGTTTCTTGGTTAGGATTGCTCCGGTGGGGGTTTACTGGGTTTTAGGTGGTGGAATTTCAGTTCATGATGGACTAGGATGAGGTCTTGTTCACTCGAGCATTGGAGTTTCGTGTTTGATCAAGTGCTGGATTGTGAGACTTTTTTAATTTGATGACATAGTTGCGGTGTTAGTAGATGACATGATGATTAGTTTTAGTGGTGCAGGAGTGGTTTCTGTAGGGAGTTTCTTTCTCAGTTCTTTAGTGTAGGCCCTGGTAGCTGTTGCCGAATGGAAGTTGTTGACATCTAATTCATGGCACTAAGCAATGGATTCCTCTGCCTCTGTAGGTTTCTGTTATGTTTTAGATACATGATCTGCTAATGTTCTTGATCCTCAGAAAAGTTTCTGATTCAATCACACTGTGGTTTAAGTTAGATTTTATGTCTGAAGCCCTTGTTGCTTTGGATTGCATGTCATTGGTTGATAATTTTGCATACCAATGACATAATATATGGCCTTATAAAGGAAAGGGTAATAGATTATGTTTGACAATGTGATCAAAGCCTTGTAGAATAAAGCAGCTGGTAGTGTGCTGTCTGGTGAAGATGATGGTAGTGAGGTAGGAATATACAGATACATACCTATGTGCCTGTATAGAGTTTCTCTAATTCCATAGAGGAGTCAATTTGTGCCTGCCTCTCGAAACATGGCTGGTGACTGGAGAGAATAAGAATCAAAAAGTGGGGAAGTTAATAACTTAATATAGCACTTCCCCAGGTTCTTCTCCCAGAAATAATAGGATTATTGTTTTGGGTGGGTTTTTAACTGTCACTTGTAAAAGTACATTTTTAAACCTCAACCAGAAAGTATATGTCAAGGTATCAGGTGTTTGTAGATTATATTTCAGTGGTGTTCTCTTTTGGGGGATTATTAACATAAATGCCTGTGAAATCAGAGACAAACATGAACTGGAATTGGACTTCAAGAGGTTTTGGGAAGAGTTCCGGTCATCCAGCTCTGAAAAGGTTTGTTCTTAACTAGTTTTTTTTTTTTGTTTTTGTTTTTTTGCTCTTCTGTCTTACCGTGATGCAGAACCAATAGGGAGAGAGGAGGAAAAATAAGATCGCGTCTTGGTGCAGATTCCACACATCTTAGTCAACTAAGTCAATTCCTGTCCCTAGAGAGTAGTATTATATATTGGCCTGGATAGTCCAGAATGTCATAATAAACATCCTAGAGTACTAAAATCATTCTTGGGATTAAGAATTCTATTTATAATGTTTTGTTCTTGGTTAAATTTTTGAACTTCCTGCTATGCCCATAGTTTATTAATATGCAGAAGAACAACATTTTTATCAATAGAGGGTAAAACTGATATTAGCTATAAAACTGAAAATAACTACCCACTATCCACTGAAAATAACTACTCACTATCCATTTCTTTTCTTCTTTATTTTTCAGTTTTTTTTTTTTTCACAAATTTTCGAAAACAAAAGGCTAAATGACATGCACTAGAGTCTAGACTAGTATGTATGAAGCTATTTTTATTCTCAAAATCTTTTGTCATCTACTATTCTCAGTTTCTAATGTATTTTTTTTTTTTGGGTACATGCAGGAAAAAGAAGCGGCCTTAAATTTAACTGTAGATGTTTTCTGTAGATTAGTGAAGCAGCATGCAAACGTAGCTCAGTTAGTTACTATGTATGAATACTCTCCTCCGTATCTTATCTGCTGAATATTATGTCCTATTTGTTTACAGTGAAAAAAAAAATGATGTAATATAATGATTGTTGCAGTAATTATACCTTTGCTCTTGGTCAATTTTCCTTTGTAATAGAGATGGAAATTATACTGAGCTTTTGCTTTTTAATGAATGGATTCTTGATTACTGGTCAGTCACACGTTATTCTTAACGTGTGTACTTTAATTGATTCCTGGTACCACTGCAAATGAAAATGGATTAGTTCCAGCAATCACAACTTTATGTTGCAGAAGTTGGGAATGGACAAGTGGCTACTCCTCTATTCCTAACAATTTATTATCAATCAACTTTGTTTCTTTTATTTGATTTAGACTTTGATTTCGTAGATGCATATGGTTTTGTATTAATCCAAAGCGTTTTTACTTAAACGGGACTTTTGCTTATTTTGGTAAACAAGGCAAATTTTCCACTGTACAACTGTCAATTAGTTGTCATGCATCTACCTTGTCTTGTGGAAATCAGAAAGCAAATCATAAGCTTTTAGACTAACACTGCAAGTTTTAATGAATCACAGGTTAGTTGAAACACATATATTCTCGTTTGTGGTGGGAAGAGCATTTGTAACAGATATTGAAAAGTTAAAGATCAGCAGCAAAACAAGATGTTTGGATGTAGCAAAAGTATTGAAGTTTTTTTCAGAAATCACAAAGGTTGGGCTTTTAGACATTTCAGCTTGATTCTTATTGTGTTTTTCTCTTCATTGGCTATTTAAAGTCATATCCTTGCTTATTGTTTGCAGGATGGCATCAGTCCTGGTTCAAATATGTTGACAGCCATAGAAATCCTTGTTTCAGGGGTAATTTTTATTTATTTATTATTGATTTCTCTATATTGCTATACTTCTTTGTTGTGACTGTCGAGTGATTTGCTATTTTATTTTATACTACTACTACTACTACTATTATATTTATTATTACTCTTATTCTTATTATTATTATTTTTATTATTTTGGTGTAACCTATCGTTAGACTATCTTTGAAACTTATATGCATCGACTCTGTCAAAGCGATGGAATTTATTCATCTGCTTTTCTTCTCTTTATTACCGTTGTATGCAGCCTATTGATAAGCAATCTCTCCTTGATTCGGGAATATTATGCTGTCTCATTCATATTCTTAATGCCCTTCTGGATCCTGATGAAGCCATTCAACACCAAAAGGCTGCTGGTCATGAAGAACCATTTATATCTGAGAAAGATTACAATGGTGAAGCTGGTCAAGTCCGTCGGCTTGAGGTAGCTTTTGCTTAATGGTACACAACACCATGCATGCTTATGAATTATGAATCAATGCATGTACACGCACGGACACCCCTGAAACTCTTTGTTGGAAAAATAATTGTATAGGCTTGATTGTTGTTTTGTCTCTGTTTGCTAGAGACTTTTACATCTTAAAGCAGAAAGATTCTTGAATAGGCCTGTCTTGTTTTCCTATAAGGCGTAAATTTCACATAGTTGGAACATATCAAGCAGAATAGTGCTTTAACAATTAGCATAAATAAAACAACCAAACAATTTCTAGTGCATTTTGACTCTATCTGTTACCGTCTTTCTAACCTATAATTATGCAGGTAGAGGGAAGTGTTGTGCATGTTATGAAAGCATTGGCAAACCATCCTTTGGCAGCGCAGAGTTTGATTGAGGATGATTCGCTACAGTTGCTCTTTCAGATGGTTGCAAATGGGTCGTTGACTGTCTTCTCTCGATATAAGGAGGGACTAGTTCTGCTGCACATCATACAACTTCATAGACATGCTATGCAGGTAGATCATAGCAGATATTGCCTTCCATTATTGCAGTGACATAGCTGTGTAGCAATATTAGCCATATTTAATCAGCTCTCTAACATGCTAATTTTTATCTTGCTTGTGTTAACATATGGTTATTTTTCCAGATTCTTGGTCTTCTTTTGGTCAATGACAATGGGAGCACTGCACGATATATTCGCAAACATCATCTGGTATGGTCAGATTAAATATGCACTCTTACTGTTCGTGCATGGTTAAATACACTGAATGCTTTCCTACACTCATGTATGCCTTCTACGTACCCCTCTAGATCAGGGTTGGGATGAATGTATAGTTTAAGAAGGTGGTTGTTGACTAAAAATACTGTGCCGACTTTTGTTTCATTATTTTCATATCTTACATTCATGGTTTTCTTGTTGTCATTCTATATATTATCTCAGATTCTGATATTCTGCTCCCATATGCAGATAAAAGTTCTTTTGATGGCAGTAAAGGATTTCAATCCTGATTGCGGTGATTCTGCATACACTATGGGAATTGTAGATTTGTTGCTTGAATGTGTAGAGTTGTCATATAGGCCTGGTAATTGCCTTATCAATTTTCCTTTTTTTTATTGAATCATATTAACTCGATGAGATGGATGAATTTTTGTTATCAAGCTAAATATTTTTTCCTTATGCTGTACGTCTGTTATTGTGATTTTCTGCAATTTAATTAATGTGTTGGCTCTAATTTGATGTAATTTTGGCCTGTAGAGGCTGGCGGTGTTAGGCTCAGGGAGGATATTCATAATGCCCATGGGTATCAGTTCCTCGTTCGGTTCGCATTAGCACTTTCATCCATTTCAAAAAGTCAGGGGTTTCATTCTGTTTATTCTAGATCTTCAGACCAAAGTTCTGCTTTAGACGGTCCCGATGCATCTAATGTTGCAGACATGCAGGATATCATGGGAGAAAAGGATTCCTTAACCCAACAACTTTCTCCTACACTCTCTAGGTTGCTTGATGTTCTTGTTAATCTAGCTCAAACTGGCCCAACTGAGTCTGCTGGAACTTCTGGAGTCAAAGGTTCCAAATCTTCCCATATGAGGTCTAGTGGTCATAACAGGAGTCGCACAGCATCTTCCGATCGCTTGGCTGATGACGTGTGGGAAAAGGACAATAATAAAGTTAAAGACCTTGAAGCAGTTCAGATGTTGCAGGACATTTTTCTCAAAGCAGATAATAGGGAGTTGCAAGCAGAAGTTCTTAATCGGATGTTTAAAATATTCTCAAGTCATCTTGAAAACTACAAGTTGTGTCAACAGTTACGGACTGTTCCACTTTTAATCCTAAATATGGATGGTTTTCCTCCTTCCTTGCGCGAGATAATTTTAAAAATTCTCGAGTATGCTGTCACTGTGGTGAATTGCATTCCTGAGCAAGAATTACTTTCACTTTGCTGCTTGTTGCAGCAACCAATAGCATCAGATTTAAAGCACACTATACTTTCCTTCTTTGTTAAGCTTCTATCATTTGACCAGCAGTACAAGAAAGTCCTCCGAGAAGTTGGTGTCTTGGAGGTTTTGTTGGATGACCTCAAGCAGCACAAGTTCCTTTTGGGTGCAGACCATAGTAATACTAATCTGCTGGACAAAAAATCGGGATCAAGCAGCTTCAAAACACACTTGGACAATAAGGATGTGATTATTTCATCACCCAGGCTAATGGAATCTGGTTCGGGGAAGCTTCCTATATTTGAAGTTGATGGTACAATTTCCGTTGCATGGGATTGCATGGTATCTTTACTAAAGAAAACTGAAACAAATCAGTCATCTTTTCGTTCGGCTGATGGGGTAACTGCTGTTCTCCCATTTCTTGTGTCTGATATACATCGCTCGGGTGTCCTAAGGGTCTTGTCATGTTTGATCATTGAAGATGGTAGCCAGGTTTGTGAATTAATTTTCTATTGTTACTCTAGTACATTTGCATACATTTTTTTTTCTGAATAAAATTTAACTAGCAATCCAAATCCTGGACGTTCAAAATATCAAATTTTTGCACGTCTGAAGGTTATAAAAGCTGTTGTGCAGAAACCATGAGTTAAACTTTAATTATGTCTGTTAGTATCCAAATAACTTTTGATCTGATTTTCACTAGGCACATCCTGAAGAGTTGGGTGCAATTGTTGAAATCCTAAAAAGTGGAATGGTTACAAGTGTTTCGGGATCTCAATACAGGCTTGAAAATGATGCAAAATGCGACACTATGGGAGCTTTGTGGCGCATTTTGGGAGTTAATAACTCAGCTCAGAGGGTTTTCGGTGAAGCCACTGGCTTTTCTCTTCTGCTTACCACACTGCATAGTTTCCAAGGTGATGGAGGGCATGCGGATCAATCTTCTTTGGAAGTCTACATTAAGGTGTTTACATACCTGTTGCGTGTTGTGACTGCTGGGGTGTGTGATAATGCAGCTAATAGGACAAAATTGCACACAATTATAACATCCCAAACTTTCTATGATCTTCTATCCGAGTCTGGCTTACTTTGTGTGGACTGTGAAAAGCAAGTCATACATTTACTATTCGAACTAGCTCTTGAAATTGTGCTTCCACCGTTCTTGACACCAGAAAGTCTTACACCATCTGATGTGCCTGATAGTGGGGCGTCAAGTTTTTCACTAACGACTACATCAGGCTCATTTCATCCCAATAAGGAACGGGTGTACAATGCTGGTGCTGTTAGAATTCTCATTCGTTCGTTACTGCTGTTTACTCCTAAGCTGCAGCTTGAAGTGTTGAAACTTATTGAAAGTCTTGCTCGTGCTGGCCCCTTCAATCAGGAAAACCTCACCTCTGTAGGTGCGAAGCAAATAATTCAATGTTTAGTTTCTAAATTAATGATTACTATTCTTAGTTCTCACTTCTACTTTCTGTAATGTAATTAGGTTGCGTAGAACTTCTCCTGGAAACCATCCACCCTTTCCTTTCGGGCTCATCTCCATTACTTAAATATGCTTTGGAGATTGTAGAAGTTCTTGGGGCATACAGGTATAACTTTGTACAATTCTGGGAACCATTTTATTTGCTCTGTCCAGTCAGCATTGTGGTTCGACTTCAATTTATTTTCATCTCATTTTCAATTTGGATTTTGGAAATTTAGTTATCTCTAGAGAAATTAAGAATGTTGGTCTGGGTTAAAGTGTACTTGAATAACAAGGTTTATTATATATGGCTGACAGGCTATCTGCATCAGAACTCCGGATGCTTATTAGATATGTGTTGCAAATGAGGCAAATGAAATCAGGTAGCATACTTGTTGGAATGATGGAAAGGTTAATCCTTATGGAGGATATGGCCTCGGACAGTGTTTCTCTTGCACCCTTTGTAGAGATGGACATGAGCAAAATTGGGCATGCTTCCATTCAGGTCTCCCTGGGAGAAAGATCTTGGCCTCCAGCTGCTGGTTATTCATTTGTTTGTTGGTTTCAGTTTCAAAATCTTTTCAAGTCGCAAGTTAAGGAAACAGAGTCTTCCAAAGCTGGTACTTCGAAAAGGCGGCCTAGTGGGCAAAATCATGAGCGGCATATTCTGCGACTGTTTTCTGTGGGTGCAGCAAATAATGAAACTACATTCTATGCAGAACTATATCTTCAGGAGGATGGTGTTCTGACCCTCGCAACCAGCAACTCTTGCTCCCTATCATTTTCAGGCTTGGAATTTGAGGAGGGCAGGTGGCATCACCTTGCAGTTGTACATAACAAACCAAATGCTCTTGCTGGACTATTCCAAGCTAGTGTTGCTTATGTGTATCTTGATGGAAAGCTGAGACACACAGGGAAACTAGGATATTCTCCATCACCTTTTGGAATTCCTTTGCAGGTAACAGTAGGGACCCCTGTTACCTGTGCAAAAGTTAGTGAGTTGACCTGGAAGGTCCGCTCGTGCTATCTTTTTGAAGAGGTGCTCACCTCAGGTTGCATTTGTTTCATGTACATTCTTGGTAGAGGATATAGGGGGCTCTTCCAAGACACAGATCTCCTTCGTTTTGTCCCTAACCAGGCATGTGGTGGCGGTAGCATGGCTATCTTAGATTCACTAGATGCTGACTTGACCCTGGCCTCTAATTCACAGAAGCTTGACACTGCAAACAAGCAAGGAGACACAAAAGCAGATGGCAGTGGAATTGTTTGGGATATGGAGAGACTAGCAAATCTCTCCCTGCAGCTTGCTGGAAGGAAGCTTATATTTGCGTTTGATGGTACCTGTACAGAAGCTAATAGAGCATCTGGGGCTTTATACATGCTCAATCTAGTTGATCCAATGTCTGCAGCAGCTTCTCCTATTGGGGGTATGTTTAAGTCAAAGCCTCTCACATATAACATCTTAATTTGGCTACTTTATATCAACAAAGCTGGAGCAGTTGGATTAACTCTTTTTTTTCCTTTATTGTTTTTTTTTTGTTTTCTATTTTTATCCTGTATTCTTATTTCTAGTTTTCTGTAGGTATTCCACGTTTTGGACGTCTTCATGGGGATATCTATCTGTGTAGGCAATGTGTAGTTGGTGATACTATCTGTCCAGTTGGTGGAATTACTGTTGTCCTTGCCTTAGTTGAGGCTGCTGAGACTAGGGACATGCTTCACATGGCCCTCACTTTATTGTCATGTGCTCTTCATCAGAATCCTCAGAATGTGAGAGACATGCAGAAATGCCGGGGATACCATCTGCTATCTCTCTTTTTGCGTCCACGGATGTCACTATTTGATATGCAATCTCTTGAGATATTTTTCCAGATTGCTGCCTGTGAAGCTTCATTTTCTGAACCAAGGAAGTTGAAGTATACTCGGACTAATTTGTCACCAGCCTCAACTGTGCAGGAAACCAGTTTTGAGGAACTTAATCTGTCAAGGTTTCGTGAGGAGTTTTCATCAGTTGGATCTCAAGGAGACATGGACGATTTTTCTGCGCAGAAAGATTCATTTAGTCATATATCAGAGCTAGAAAATGTTGATATTCCAACTGAGACCTCAAATTGCATCGTATTGTCCAATGCAGACATGGTTGAGCATGTCCTATTGGATTGGACATTGTGGGTAAAAGCTTCTGTTTCAATTCAAATTGCACTCCTTGGTTTTCTGGAGCATCTAGTGTCAATGCACTGGTACAGAAACCATAACCTCACTGTTTTGCGCCGTATAGACCTTGTTCAACATTTACTCGTTACTCTGCAACGTGGTGATGTTGAAGTTCCTGTTTTGGAGAAATTGGTTGTATTGCTTGGGGTAATTCTAGAAGATGGTTTTCTGTCTTCTGAACTGGAACATGTGGTTAGGTTTGTCATTATGACATTTGATCCACCAGAACTGACACCCAGACATCCAATAATGCGTGAGGCCATGGGGAAGCATGTAATCGTTCGAAATATGCTGCTGGAGATGCTGATTGATCTGCAAGTAACCATTAAATCAGAAGAGTTGCTTGAGCAGTGGCACAAGATTGTTTCATCCAAATTGATAACATATTTTCTAGATGAGGCTGTCCACCCGACAAGCATGAGATGGATCATGACTCTGCTTGGTGTTTGTCTTACTTCCTCTCCTACATTTGCACTGAAATTTCGCTCAAGTGGAGGTTATCAAGGCTTGTCCCGGGTGCTTCCTAGTTTCTATGATTCCCCAGACATATATTATATTTTATTTTGTCTGATTTTTGGCAAGCCTGTTTATCCTAGATTGCCAGAAGTTCGCTTGCTAGACTTCCATGCCCTTATGCCGAATGATGGAAGTTCCGTGGAATTGAAATTTATAGAGTTGTTGGAGTCTGTGATTACTATGGCAAAATCTACTTTTGATAGGTTGAGCCTTCAGTCAATGCTTGCCCACCAAACGGGTAATCTTTCCCTGGTTGCTGGCATTGTGGCAGAACTTGTGAATGGAAATGCGGACATGGCTGGAGAGCTTCAAGGTGAAGCATTGATGCATAAAACATACGCGGCACGTTTAATGGGTGGGGAGGCATCAGCCCCTGCAGCTGCTACTTCAGTCTTGAGATTTATGGTCGATTTGGCAAAAATGTGCCCCCGTTTCACTGCTATTTGCAAACGAGCAGAGTTTCTTGAAAGCTGTGCTGACCTATATTTTTCTTGTGTCAGGTTTGTCATGGGACTGAAAATTTACTCTGCCATAGTAATATAGGATACATGTTATTCCAGTTTCATGTGATTCTTATCTGTACTGTTCAACTAAAGATGTTACTTTTTGTGATCTCTTCTTATCATTCAACTGGTATCTTGCAGAGCGGCTCATGCTGTGAAGATGGCAAAGGAACTTTCTTCAAAGACAGAAGAGAAGAACTCAAATGATTTTGATGATACTTGTAGTTCACAGAACACTAGCTTACCTCATGAACAGGATCAGTCTGCCAAAACCTCCATTAGTGCTGGAAGCTTCCCTCCTGCTCAAGTAAGTACAAGTTCTGAAGATACAGCTGTCCGACTGAATTCTGTGACTGATGAGAAAGCAGAGATCAAGGTTTGTACATCTCAGGAGGAATTGAACAAATCTGTGCAAGATGATGCAGAAGCTGTTCAGAGCTTAAATGTTGACAATGCTGACCAGATGTCTGCTACCTCCAGCATGGATGAATCTAGCTTCCGTAACAAGAAGGTCAGGCCCGAGCCCATTAAACCACCAGATTCGCAGAGTTCTGCTTCTTTTACCATGCTTGATTCTCCAAATTTATCCGAAAAGTCCATCTCGAGAGTTCCAATCAGTCCTTCGCCAGTTCTAGCATTGACATCGTGGCTAGGAAGTGCAGGCCATAATGAATCCAGATCTCCCTTAGTCGCCAGTCCTTCCGTGGATTATTCTGTGACTAGTACTGAATTTGATCAATCTTCAGAGGTGAAGACCGCTTCTCAGGGGATTTCTACTGCAAATACCTTTTTTGCAGTTACTCCAAAACTGCTTCTTGAAATGGATGATTCTGGTTATGGAGGTGGTCCTTGTTCCGCCGGAGCAACTGCTGTTTTAGATTTTATTGCAGAAGTTCTTTCCGAGTTTGTGACTGAGCAAATAAAATCATCACAGATTATAGAGGGCATCTTGGAAAGTGTCCCCCTCTATGTTGATGCAGATTCCGTTTTAGTATTCCAGGGTTTGTGCCTGAGCAGACTGATGAACTTTCTGGAAAGACGTCTCTTGCGTGATGATGAAGAAGATGAGAAAAAGCTGGATAAAGGTCGTTGGTCCTCAAATTTGGATTCATTATGCTGGATGATAGTGGATCGTGCATATATGGGTGCTTTTCCTCAACCAGCTGCTGTACTGAGGACCCTCGAGTTCTTATTGTCTATGGTACAATTGGCAAATAAAGATGGCCGAATTGAAGAAGCTACTCCTAGTGGAAAGGGTCTCTTATCTATTGGAAGAGGGAGTCGGCAACTTGATGCATATATATATTCAATTCTTAAAAATACAAATCGTATGATATCGTATTGCTTTCTGCCAACATTTTTGACTTCAATTGGAGAAGATGATCTCCTTTCAAGTGTAGGTTTGCTAATTGAACCCAAGAAGAGAGTATCCTCAAACTCTTCAGGAGATAATTCAGGAATTGATATCTGCACAGTCCTGCAGTTATTAGTTGCTCACAGGCGAATTATGTTCTGTCCCAGCAACATGGATACCGACATAAACTGTTGTCTTTGTGTAAATTTGATCTCTCTTCTTCGAGACCAACGACAGAGCGTACGGAACATGGCAGTTGATATTGTCAAGTACCTCCTGGTGTATCGCAGGTCAGCTCTAGAAGATTTGCTTGTCTCTAAACCAAACCAAGGACAGCACCTTGATGTACTACATGGTGGGTTTGACAAGTTATTGACTGGAAGTTTATCTGATTTCTTTGAGTGGCTTCAAAACTCTGAACAGGTTGTGGATAAAGTACTAGAGCAGTGTGCTTCCATTATGTGGGTACAGTATATTACTGGATCTGCCAAATTTCCTGGCGTGAGAATAAAAGCTATGGAAGGTCGTCGTAAGAGAGAAATGGGGAGAAAATCAAAGGATACATCAAAGTTAGATTCAAAGCACTGGGAGCAGGTGAATGAACGAAGATATGCTCTGGAATTGGTACGGGATGCAATGTCTACTGAGCTGAGAGTTGTCCGTCAAGACAAGTATGGATGGGTTCTGCATGCTGAGAGTGAGTGGCAAACCCATCTCCAACAACTTGTTCATGAGCGCGGAATATTCCCAATGCGAAAATCCTCTGTTCCAGAGGATCCGGACTGGCAACTTTGTCCAATTGAAGGTCCATACAGGATGCGGAAAAAGCTTGATCGGTGCAAATTGAAAATTGATACCATCCAAAACATTCTTGATGGACAATTTGAAGTAGCTGAAGCAGAGCCTGTCAAAGCCAGAAATGAGAACGATCCAGGCTCTTCTGATAATGATTCTGAACCGTTCTTTCAACTCTTTCCTGATAATGCCAAACAGAATGGTCTTGACAGAGAGCTGTATGATGAGTCATTTTATAAAGAACCAGATAATGTCAAAGAGGTTGGTTCTGTTAGGAATGAGTGGAGTGATGATAGAACTAGTAGTATAAATGAAGCGAGTCTACACTCTGCACTTGAGTTTGGTGGTAAGTCTAGTTCAGGGTCTCTTCCCATAGATGAGAGTATACAAGGAAGATCTGACCTAGGATCTCCATGGCAATCCTCTTCTGCAAGAACTGATGATGTCAAAGTTACAGATGATAAACCAGACAAGGAACTCCATGACAATGGAGAATACCTAATCAGACCTTATTTGGAACCTTTTGAAAGGATACGATTTCGATATAACTGTGAACGAGTTGTAGGCCTTGACAAACATGATGGCATATTTTTGATAGGCGAGCTCTCTCTCTATGTGATTGAGAATTTTTTCATTGATGAATCTGGGTGCATTTGTGAAAAGGAATTCGAAGATGACCTCTCTATTATTGATCAGGCTCTGGGGGTAAAGAAGGATGTTACTAGCAGTATGGATTTCCAGTCCAAGTCAACTTCATCTTGGGGCACAATTGTTAAGTCCTGGGTTGGGGGAAGAGCATGGGCCTATAATGGTGGTGCATGGGGAAAGGAGAAAGTGTGTACTGGTGGCAACCTGCCTCACCCTTGGCACATGTGGAAACTTGACAGTGTTCATGAAATGTTGAAGCGTGATTTCCAGCTGCGTCCTGTTGCTGTTGAGATATTTAGCATGGATGGATGTAATGATCTCCTAGTGTTCCACAAAAAGGAGAGGGAGGAGGTTTTTAAGAATCTAGTGGCCATGAATCTTCCCAGAAATAGCATGTAAGTCTCCAATTGCCTCTACTTTTTTTTTCCACTCTTTTTGCAGTACCAACCCAATATTTCGTTGCTGTCATAACTTTAGGACATTTTCTTCATTTGCTAATAAAATATTGTATGAATCTTGAGTTTCTTAGATATGTGTGTGTGTGTTCTGTTAGTTCTGAATGTGTGTGTGATCTGAGTCTGTTGGGGATTTTATGATGCCATTGCATAGCATGAGACAAGGCAGACATGAATGGCAGGTTTACGTAAACAATAACATACGTATTGATAGTTGTCGGCCCAATACTTTTTCTTCATCTTCTGAATTTTTGAATGCATAATTTTTGACTTTGTAATTCTCGTCCTTGCATTAGGTTGGACACAACCATTTCAGGATCATCAAAACAAGAAAGCAACGAGGGTAGCCGTCTATTTAAGACAGTGGCTAAGTCCTTTTCAAAAAGGTGGCAAAATGGAGAAATAAGCAATTTTCAGTACCTCATGCATCTCAATACCTTGGCAGGACGTGGATACAGTGATCTTACCCAATATCCAGTGTTTCCATGGGTTTTGTCAGATTATGAGAGTGAAAATCTGGACTTATTGAATCCAAAAACATTTCGTAGACTTGAAAAACCGATGGGTTGCCAAACACCAGAGGGTGAAGAAGAATTCCGGAAAAGGTCACCTTCATCATTTACACTTTAAGTTGTTCTTAAAGTCATATTATGTTCTTATTGTTTTCTACTTTCACTGATTGAAGTTCTCGTTGCATTTCTATATGATTGATTTTACCCTTCTATGGTTTCCACTTCATTTTTATATTTTTCATATGGATGTTACTTATTACTTAGTATTGTATTCTGACTTCTTATTCATATGGATGTTACTTATTACTTAGTATTGTATTCTTACTTCTTATTTCCTATTCTCTTTTTTTCTACTTAGATATGAGAGCTGGGATGATCCAGAGGTACCAAAATTTCATTATGGTTCACATTATTCAAGTGCTGGGATTGTCCTCTTCTATCTTCTACGCCTACCACCATTCAGTGCTGAGAATCAAAAGCTACAGGGAGGTCAATTTGATCATGCTGATCGTCTTTTCAATAGTATTGGAGATACTTGGTTAAGTGCAGCTGGAAAGGGCAACACATCAGATGTGAAAGAGTTGATTCCAGAATTTTTCTACATGCCAGAATTCCTGGAAAATCGTTTCAATCTGGATTTGGGAGAGAAACAGTCAGGAGAGAAGGTCAGACTTTTTGATGCTTACTAGATATTTGATTCTGTTTCATGTTCTACAGTCTATTACTGAACCTAAAATTTTTGCAGGGGACAAATTATATACTGATATAGTAGTGTTGAATATTTGTACAACCTAAAATTAATGTTTCTTCATACTTTTAAGTGTGAATATATAATTTTGAAAATGCAACACTGTAAGTGGTGGGACATTTTAGAGGGAGGTTGTGTACATGTTCAAGGTTGGGGAAGGGGTTTTGCTGTGTGTGGTCCTTCCTGTCCCAATGTGTGCTCCCATGCAATTGCTGATTGAAAACAAGGATCTTTCACATACTAATACAGTTTCTATCTTCATTTTCTATTTCATGTTGTTTATGAATTGCGACTTTGCTTTCTATTTCAGGTTGGTGATGTTGGTTTACCTCCTTGGGCTAAAGGCAGTGTTAGGGAGTTCATCAGAAAGCATAGGGAAGCACTGGAATCTGATTATATTTCAGAAAACTTGCATCATTGGATAGATCTCATCTTTGGATATAAACAAAGAGGGAAGGTCTGTATCAAGATCCATCATGATCTATATGTTTCTCAGTCATTACCTTTATGCATTTGGCACTTTGCAAATCATTCTCAATCTTTTGAAAGAGTCCCTTAAAGTTCAAGTAATAAATTTAAGAAGCAGATAAAAGGCATGCAGATTGCACAAGTACCAGGAAGTTCTCTAAGAATATGTGGCATCGTTTTGGGTTTATCTTTCTGAACCCAATATTAAACCTCATCCAGTGAATGCGCCCAGCTGAAAGATATCACGAGGAAAAAGATAATTTATCCTTTATATCTTAAAAGAGATGCCTTAACCTAAACTAATCGTATAATGAAATACTTGTGTGTGCTTTTGGCAGTCAAACGGGCATTGAATGTTCAACTTAGTAAATTAAGGTTGATATTATGGAATGCTACCTTAAAGAATATGTTGGTTCTGGTTTTCAAATTAACTCCACAGCTTTCGCTATCCACAGCTTTCGCTTAAATTCATTTCCCTTTTTGTCCTGCTTTTGGTGATAATTCATTCTTATCTTACAGGCAGCTGAGGAAGCTGTAAATGTCTTTTATCACTACACATATGAGGGCAGTGTGGACATAGACTCAGTTACAGATCCTGCCATGAAAGCCTCAATTCTAGCACAAATTAATCATTTTGGGCAGACACCCAAACAGTTATTTCTCAAACCCCATGTCAAAAGGCAGGTTGACAGAAGGCTTCCTCATCCACTCAAGTACTCAAACCATCTTGTTCCGCATGAGATCCGCAAGACTACGTCTTCCATAACTCAGATTGTTACTGTCAATGAGAAAATCCTAGTGGCAGGAACAAATTGTTTGCTAAAACCAAGAACATATACCAAGTACGTTGCATGGGGTTTTCCTGATCGGAGCTTGAGAATTATGAGTTATGATCAAGATCGACTGGTCTCCACACATGAGAATCTTCATGGGGGAAACCAGATTCAGTGCACTGGTGTGAGCCATGATGGTCAGATTCTGGTGACTGGGGCTGATGATGGCCTAGTTTCTGTTTGGAGAATCAGTAAGTATGGTCCCCGTGTCATGAGACGCTTACAGCTGGAGAAGGCACTTTGTGCCCACACATCCAAAATCACATGCCTTCATGTTAGCCAGCCTTACATGCTGATTGTGAGTGGATCAGATGACTGCACTGTTGTTATATGGGATCTCAGCTCCTTGGTTTTTGTTAGGCAGCTCCCTGAATTCCCAACACCGATATCTGCAATTTATGTGAATGATTTGACTGGGGATATTGTGACGGCTGCTGGAATTTTGCTTGCTGTTTGGAGCATTAATGGGGACTGCCTTGCAATGGTTAACACGTCCCAACTGCCTTCTGATTCAATTCTTTCCGTGACAAGCAGTTCATATTCTGATTGGCTGGATACAAACTGGTTTGTAACGGGTCATCAGAGTGGGGCTGTTAAGGTGTGGCAAATGGTGCACCACTCCAACTGTGAGAGTTCCCAACAGAAGTCAACTAGCAATGGAACGGTTGGTTTAAATCTCAGTGATAAGGCTCCAGAGTACAGGTTGGTGCTCCACAAGGTACTGAAGTATCATAAGCATCCTGTTACTGCCCTTCACCTTACAGTTGACCTAAAGCAGTTACTAAGTGGTGATTCTGGCGGGCATTTGCTTTCATGGACGCTGCAAGATGAGAGCTTGAAAGCTATTCAGGGGTGATGATAAGAGGTTCTCATTTAAGTGTCATAACTTCACCGCATGGGGCAGCTATCGATTCTAAATGAGACCTTTAAGGGTTTTATGAGTCATCCTCATGAATGAAAAGAATGGAAGTGACTTCATAATGCATGGAAAGAGGGAAAGTGCCACTGCAGGGCTGGCCTGGACAGAAGCAGGACCAAACTATACAGGATTGACAGGAAAACAGTAGAACTCTCATAAGCTTATGTTAATGTTGAAACCACACAAGTATACAACAGGATGTTTGCCCCAACAGGTCGAGCATGAGAAGGCAGAATGATAGGCTGTGCTTTTGCATGCATGGGAGGATGTTCGCCGTTTCACCCGCTGAACATCAAGTCTCTACAGGTCTTTTGTTTTGATGTAAATAGATGGACTAGGACTAACAGTGTGTAATGAAGTTGTATAGCAGAAAAGCTTGTCAGGAATTGGACCATTGGGTGGTGATGACCGTCCCCTGTTTGAATGTGGGACGATTAATTGGTTGAACATGTGCCTTTTGGCTATAATTCTTTTTGAACAGTGCAATTGGGCGGCACTTAATGGCCTTTTCTTTTTGTGAATTGTACAATCTTCTCTTTCCTAATTCCTATGAGGTTTATTAGGAAGGAAGCTGTTCTTTTGTTGATTGGGAAATGAAAGAACTTGGTCGTTTATGAAATGTCCCGTTGTTCTTCTTGTATCAAAGAAATGTTTTACTTTAATTTTTTATTTTTTTTATGCAGTGTATCAAAGAAATGTTAGGAGGTTTAGTTTGTTTACAGTTTGGGATTGAATGATGCCATCGTTTCTTTGTATCCGCAATATCATGGATCTATGAGAATGCTCAGTTTCCTAAATGAATTCGTGGAATGAGCGTCGAGGAATCGAATTTTGTTCATTGCATCATACACTGTTCTTTTGTTTCGGACTAATGCAGTCCTCAGTTGGAGTGGATTTTCAATCATGTGGTCGACTATTAAGTTTGTCTGACCGTCCAATCTGACAACACGTATGAACTTTAAAAAGTCAAAGAGGTTATCTGTAATTATAGTTCTCTGAACAAGTAACTGGTTCAAGTTCGTTATCGATACAAAGCAACCGGTTCAAGTTGGTTAGCAAAACAGAATTAGACGCCTGAGTTGCTACTGTTCATGGCGCAGCCTACCCTATAGCACTGTAATGGCTACTTCGTCTCCACACAGTTACCCCACTTCTTCTGCCGTCCAATTCCGACCCATGTTGAACAAAGCCCGGCTAAACCCAGCTCTCCATTTCTTCAAATTCTCCGAAAAGCCCACCAAATTATTACCTTCCTTGAAGCAGGTTTGCGATGAAGGCAGCCTCAGGGAAGCTTTTACATCATTCGGCAATTTGCTAACCCATCAAGATTCACTTAAGCTTTCTTTAGATGGAGCTTACTCACCGCTCCTCGAGCTCTGCGCAAAGAAGAAGGCTCTATCAGAAGGGCAACAAGTCCATGCCCATTTGATTAAGTCCTGTGCTGTATGGGATTCTGCGTTTCTGAGTACCAAGCTTGTTTACATGTACGGGAAATGTGGCTCCGTTTTGAATGCACAGAAGGTGTTTGATAAAATGTCTCACAGAACGATTTTCACTTGGAACGCAATGATTGGTGCTTGTGCGACAAATGGGGAGCCTTTAAAGGCTCTTGAGATTTATAGGGACATGCGGGTTTTCGGGGTTCCTCTTGATTCGTTTACTTTCCCTTGTGTGCTGAAAGCGTGTGTTGCGGTTGATAGCCTCTGTTGTGGGGAAGAAACTCATGGTCTGGCTATCAAATGTGGGTGTGGTGATGTAGCATTTGTGGCTAACTCACTAGTTGCAATGTATGCAAACTGCAATGATCTCGGTGCGGCGAGGAAATTGTTTGATGGTATGAAAGAAAAGGAGGATGTTGTGTCATGGAATTCTATTATTTCAGCATATTCAGCAAAGGGGATGTCCGTTGAAGCATTGGGATTGTTTCGAGAACTGCAACAGGTGGGACTTGCCATGAACACGTATACTTTTGTGGCTGCTCTTCAAGCGTGTGAGGATTCTTTTTGTGGAAAACTCGGTATGGAGATTCATGCTGCTGTGTTGAAACTGAATTATTGTTTTGATATTTATGTGGCGAATTCTCTGCTTGCAATGTATGTGAGGTGTAGTAAAATGGATGAGGCTGCAAGGATTTTTAATGACTTGGATGACAAGGATATTGTCTCATGGAATACATTACTCTCTGGTTTTGTCCAAAATGGACTATTTGAGGAAGCTCTGCTGTTGTTCCATGATATGCAGAGGATTGGTCATAAACCTGACCAGGTTTCGTTGTTGAATATCCTTGCAGCATCTGGTCGGTTAGGAAGTTTATTGTCAGGAATGGAAGCTCATGCTTATGCAATAAAAAATGGATTTGATTCTGATTTGCAGGTTGGGAACACACTGATAGATATGTATGCTAAGTGTTGTTGTGTGAACTTGATGGGCCGTGCTTTTGACAAGATGCCAAATAAAGACTTCATTTCTTGGACAACAATTATTGCTGGCTATGCTCAGAACAATTGTCACATAAGGGCCTTAGAACTGTGCCGGAAGGCACAAATGTTAGGGCTGGAAGTGGATGCAATGATGGTAGAAAGCATTTTGCTGGCTTGCGGATCTTTGAAATGTGTTTCTTTGGTAAAAGAAGTTCATGGTTACGCTATGAGGAGAGGTTTATTTGATCTCGTCTTGCAAAATGCAGTTGTCAATGTATATGGCCAGTGTGGTTACATAGATTATGCATATCGGATGTTCAAATTGATTGAATCTAAAGATGTTGTGTCTTGGACGAGTATGATGTCTTGTTATGTTCATAATGGGCTTGCAAATGAGGCTCTTGAACTTTGTCACTTCATGAAAGAAACAAATGTTGAACCTGATGCCATAGCGCTTGTAAGTGTACTATCTGCTGCCGCTAGTTTGTCTGCTTTGATGAAAGGGAAAGAAATTCACGGTTTTCTTACTAGGAAGGGCTTCATCTTGGAGGGAACTGTTGCGAGCTCTCTTGTTGATATGTATGCCCGCTGTGGAAATCTGAAGAATGCATACAACATATATAACTGTGTTAGAAACAAAAGTCTAATTTTATGGACTACCATGATCAATGCTTATGGGATGCATGGTCATGGCAAGGAAGCCGTTGATTTCTTCAGAATGATGCAAAACCAAGAGATTGTTCCTGATCATATTACGTTTTTGGCTCTTCTATATGCCTGCAGTCATTCAGGCTTGATTGATGAGGGTAAAGGACTATTTGAAATCATGATACATGAGTATCAATTAGACCCCTGGCCAGAACATCTTGCTTGCATGGTTGATCTTCTTGGACGTGCCAATCGATTGGAAGAGGCGTATCATTTTGTCAATAGCATGGAGAGTCAACCTACTGCTGAAGTATGGTGTGCTCTTCTTGGGGCTTGCCGAGTTCATTCTAACAACGAATTAGAAGAAATTGCTGCAAAGAAGATCTTAGAGTTGGGCACCAAGAATCCAGGAAATTATGTGCTTGTGTCAAATATCTTTGCTGCTAGGGGAAGATGGGAACATGTAGAAGAAGTGAGGATCAAAATGAAGGTAATTGGGTTGAAGAAAAATCCAGGATGTAGTTGGATTGAGGCAGGAAAAAAAGTTCATACATTCACGGCTAGGGATAAGTCTCATCCTCAGTCCAATGAAATTTACCAAAAGTTAGCTCAAATAACTGAGACATTAGAAAGGGAAGCAGGCTATGTGGCTCAAACTAAATGTGTGTTGCAGAATGTAGAGGAAGAAGAGAAAGTTCAGATGCTTTATGGACATAGTGAAAGGTTAGCCATTGCATATGGTCTACTTAAGATTCCTGAGGGAACTCCTATTCGAATCACAAAGAACCTGCGGGTTTGTATGGATTGCCACACTTTTACTAAACTAGTTTCCAAAGTTTTTAGGCGGGTGCTTGTAGTTAGGGATGCTAATAGATTTCATCATTTCGAGGATGGAAAATGTTCTTGTGGCGATTTCTGGTGACGATTGTACATTATATTTCAGTCTTGACAATCGGGTCTTGGATTCATTCCTGCTGGTGTTATCATTGCATGCCAAGAGAGCTGCTGGAAGTGTTTTTATTTTTCAGCTGGTATTCAAGCAGAATAGTGCGAGAAAGTGTGCGAGAGATGAGTTCGTGAAACAGTAAATGCTCAAATTTCATCACGTAAACGGAAAAATCACAGTTGAATCACGAATATGATTGTTTTCTTCACTTCCAAGTTGGTCTACAGAATTGGCAAATGATAATAGCTGGTATATTTCTTCATATTGCATTCACTATAATTTGTACAAAACATGCAAGTGAAGCCTGCTTATTCCATTATCATTCTATGTATCATACAACTATACAAAGTAACTATTCAAACAACAGTTGACAGATGAATCAAATTTTCCCATTACTTCTGTCTCCGTAACAGTGTGAAAACAAATTCATTTGATCGGGATTCATATTGAAAATAATCAGCAATCCAGGAATTCGTAGTTGGCTTTTCGATCATTTCAAATTGATTGAAATCAACATGTATTATGTTGCTTGCTATCATGAAGGGTAGATATCAGAGCAGGAAGTAATTGAATTGGTTTTGCTTCAAAGTATGTGAGACTAATTAGTAACATTGGGTCTAGTTCAAGACTGCTGATGGTGAATGATGGTTAGCTTATCTTGTTCAGCAATATAAATGTAAGTTGAGCATACCAAGAGAGAAAAAAAACAAACGATTTCTCTCTGTCTATCTTCTTCAATTCCTGCACCACTGCACTGCACTGCAAGCTAACAGGGACCACCATACCTACACCAGATCCTCCCACACTTTACAGCCAACTCTTGCATTTACTTCATATTTCAGCTTGAAAAGCACAGAACTAGAGAGATTTTTTAATTTCTTTTTAGTTTCTCCTTGTCTCATATTGTGAGTGACACCGCAAAGAATGATTAATCTAATGGCTCCCGGCTCCAGTGTAGAGCACTATTGAAACTCCAGAGATCTCTATTGCTTCAACCCGGAGACTCTTATTCGTGGAGTGCTTCTAGTAGGATCCAATTGCATCCCAGCAGTCAAACTCTTCCTCATTCTGGCCATACCAGGTACCGGAACTGTTCCAAATTCAATCATACCGATCAAGAATACTACAAAATTTTCATATTCAAATAAGGTAATACAAAGGCTTAGACTAAACCATTTCGAGGTTGTTAATTAGTTGGCCCAAATTGTAATTTTCTTGGGGGATGATAAATCTTGTAATTTCAAAGACTACTCCTGCATGCCTAGAGAGACCGTAGTCTGAGCAAAGCAAAGAGCTGGATCAGCTTTGTTCATCTGCTAAGTTAGTCTCCATCGAAACACGCACTCATCCATCAACTATTACCAGATAGATATCCACGCCCTAAATTTAATCCTCCACCTAACACTCTCCAGAAAATTAAACCGATAGACATGATGTTACAGCTGTAAATTAATCTTTGCCAGTAACAACAGACTCTCATATTCACCTAGCTAGGATTTGTTTGACCATGGAGCTTTTGACCCGCATGGTTTCAATGCACTCTTCTTGAACCTGAGGAAAGGTCACAAAAGCAACGAAAATCAACTTTGCAGTACTCTGAAGTAAACTCTGGATTCGTTTGATTTGTTAGGTAATCTTGTTAAACTGTGATGCAAAATTGTATGCATATCTAGAAAGTTAGGGTTTAGGATCAAATACACTACAAGAAAACGATCAATGTGGCACTCTCGATCAAGTTTTTAAAAATTTATTTAAATTTGTTCAGAGAGTGGAAATGACCAACTTTAATGGGCAAGTAACCTTGCACACCGTTAAATTTGGGCTAGAGACTTCATTTTTCCAACCAAAACAAGAAGGACGTAAAATGACAAAACCCTACTAAGGACCTTTGTATATTGCATTGAAAGAAATAGTACATAATTGTAAGAGTGACTTGTTCTATCAAACATAACAGAAACTCAAATTTGCATATGTTGTGTTGGCTGATCACGCTGGCAACCAAAACAAATGCCTGTTTCTTATATAAAGAAATGACAAGTGACTACTCAGTTGTCATCGAAGGGAGAGACATCTTAAAATTATTTGTAGGATGCTCTTTCAGTCACCAAAATCCATAAAAAAAATGCATTGAAATTCTACATCAATTTTTTTTTTAAAAAAATCTTTTTTGTCAACCCAATAATTGCATTACAGTGCCCTTTCATGTGTTCCTGAGAAGCAACAGTTCTGTTTTTGAACTGCATCACAGACTCTATAGGCAATTATAGTACGACCCCTGTGGTCTATGGCCTGCCTCCCTACATTGTCTTTTGGGGTTTAGGGTTTCAGAGAGAGAAGAAATCCTTTGAGAATCTCAGAGTAACCCTAGCTAGCTCTGGCCACTGCATATGCCACCCTACATTTCCAACACCTGTAACCCTAAACAACTGTGTCTTAAAACACTATACAGATAGCTATTGCCTACGTACAGCTCTGCTCAACTGCTTAGCTGTTGTGTATTGTGAATTTGATTCAGTCCTTTTTTCTGATCTTGGCGCTGTCCACATGATGATGCTTCTTTAATTTCAAGAGAAAGAGGTTGAGAGCGGGGGTTAGAGTCTTTATGAATCTCTTTAGCTACCTCTTTAACATCTGTCTAGATTTTTATTATAAATTGACACAATAATCCCTCAACTTTTGATATAAATCCCATTTCATGCTCTTCTTCTCCAGTCTTTATATGCACCAAAACTCTCTCTTCTTTCTCTAGATGACCTAGCAACCTACATTTCATCTCCCCTCATTCTTTTGACTTTTGATTTTTTTTGTTCTTTCTTCTACTTCTCCTAATGATTTTACATAGGAAACATTGCATGTGCAAGGATCCATTCAAAATTGTTCCTCTCTTTTACTTTTCTCTTTTTCTTGTAGCAGCTGAGTATAGCTGTTATAGTACTCGACCCGTTTGTTCTTAGATTCATGTTTTACAGGTCCTCACAGTCATTTTGAGAGGACCAGAGTTGACCTAGTCCTTCCAGAAAGAGATTTAATCGAGTTGATCGATCACAAGGGAAAAAGTGAAGCTGCCAGCATGATCTAGCTTTGGTTATTATGTAGATCGAGATCGAATACGCTAATAACGCTGGCTAGGTCATGCTCTGACAGCCTCACTCCTTCCTATTTGGGACCCCATGCATTATACAATCCAAGCTCAGCTAGCACAGTAAAGCATAACATCCTCATCCAAGTTTGAACAAAAGAAGAAAGCAGATATAGAATAGTAAGTATGATATATCACTGTAAGTATAAAGTGTATTGTATATTCCCGGGTCTTGGTTTTCACTTTGTCATTCCTGGCATGCGTTCTAACTTTCTCTTTTTGCGCCCAGCTTTTTTCTCTTTACTGCTTTTCTTTCACTAATTATAAGCTCCTCATTAATCTATGAAAGTCAGACCAACCAAACTTGAATATGTTCTTTAATCTCTTGTGATTATTCGTCCTTGAATCTGTGTATATTTCTATGCTTGATTCATGTGACAAGATAATGAACATGATCTTTAAGTGAAGATCTGGATATGGACAGATCGAAAAGTCTGTGCAGTAAATAACTAAAATGATTACTGTTTTGCTGCAGCTGCAGGGTCATCTTAGCTTCAACTTGATTGTACTATATATGCATGTGTCTATCACATGAGGAAGATTTTCTTTGAGAGCATGAGTAGCTTCAAGATTCGCTGCATACGGGTTTCTGCCAACCACTGTTACAAAATGTGGATTTGGGACTATAATTTTGTATATATATGACTGTTTTCCTTTTAGAGGATGATTTATCGTTAGAGTGGAAAATAGTATCATTGGAAATGAGGAAAACACGTGTATAATTTGTGCACTGTTTGTTCAAAAGAAAAAAAAATATTCTCTGTGGAAACTTAATTGACATGTTTGGACATAATTTAAGTTATTTTTATTGAATTGGGCCTCGAATAATTTACGACCTCACCTATCATATTTTGGAGAAGTACTAATTTAGTTTGTCCAATGTCTACGTCTCTACAATAAACCCTCGTAGAAGTTATATAGAAGATAAAATTTTTGGTTCATAAATTCGAATCATAGCCTTAAACCTATATATAGGGTAGTTTTTTTTTATATTCATACTCAAACCAAACCCATCATAACATTAGTGATGCTCCATGTAGGATTCTAAAATTTGTAAAAACGCTGCTAGCTATCAAAAGAGAAGTAGTTGCAAATCCAAAATTGTTAGAGGTCCAAATTGGTTCCCCATTTTTTCATTTTGTCCAAAGGTTTTATTTTTCAGGCTAGTACTTCAGACTTTGAAATCTCATATAGAACAACATAACTTTCACGTTATCATATATCTAAATCAGACAAAAAATAAAAAAGAGATACCTTGGGCCTTAATATATGCATATTTGTAGTACAAGTTGTTGTGTGAGTATGTTTTACTTCAATGACAATCTATTGATTATCACAAAATAAATAAGAAAATATATTATTATGGTATTGTATACAAGGTCGGACTTAAAGGAGTTCTCAAACCACCACAGGGGTCGAGTTGGTAAGAGCCTCCAGGTGTGGAACCCTCAAACTCGGGTTCAAATTGCACCGAAGCTGATTGAAGTTTAAATCTCAATCTATTCTTAGTGGCTAAGGGGGGAAGAAGCGTTTCAACATGACCCATGCGCGCGAGATAGTCTCTAGCCCTAAGAAGTCTTTTAGGATACCGTGTGATCTCGGGAAGGAAAAAAAAAAAAAAAAGGAGTTCTCAACTTTAGTCCTTAGAGCATCTTTAGCAATGCTAGCCATTTTTGAGTTAAATTTTAGCTGAAGTAGCTAAAAGTTATTTTAGCTGAAGTAGCTAAAAAGTTATTTTAGCTAGCCATTTTAGAATTACGTCTGCATCAATACTATGTATTTTAGCTAGTTTTAAATTTATATTATTTTTTAAATGAAGATTAAATAGTTTAAATATATTTATAAATTACATAAAATAACTTAAAATGAATGTTTTAAATTATAGAGAGCCTCATCCCGCTCTCTATATTTAGGAGTGAGATAGCTAAAAAATATAATAGAGAGTCACTTAGGAGTCTGGTGTAGCTGCTAAAATAGATAAAAAAATTAAATATGCTCTCCAAAATAGCTAATGAGCCAAAATAAAGAGTCTGTTAAATATGCTCTTAGTTATATACACGTCTTTAATGCATCCAACAGTAAGTAAACAATTTCTCCGAAGATTTTACATTGTTTTGAGTGGAAAATGGAAAAAGAAAAAGGGAATGGGGTGCATTATATATTCATCACAACCAATGAGATCGTTAAACCAGCCAAGACATCCAACGAGCTTTGACTGAACTAATTAATCAAGTCGTTCCGATAGCTCTTTCGACAAAGCAAACAATTATATCCAATAATTTTAAGACCAATGGAAAAGCCACTTCTTTTGGATTTTGGAGGTAGTAGTTAATCATGGGTTATGTTGCCGAATCAAGCCAATGGTTGGGGAGCTTTTCCTTTAGAATATATATGTTTTCCTGTTCTCGATACTTTGGTATGGGGATGTGACTCTGCATGCATCTATTGGTTCCATCTGCCTCTAACCTACCAAAGGGATCAAAACAAAACTGAAAGCAACAGAATGTCAAAATCGTAACCAACTTTAGCAGAATCATTATACATTATATGTATATGTGTATATACACGTATCGATCATCCTCCTCTTATTTGCTTGTTTCAGATTATTCACTTTACAGGAGGCATTACTTAATTCATGGCAATGGCGTTTTTAACATTGCTTTTAATGTGCAGCTGACACCGATTATGTTCATTAGCTAGGATCAAAGGCTTTAGACAAAGGGCATTCAATTTAGTTAAAGGTTGTCTCTTTTCTGATGTTATTTAGTAACGAGGAAAGGGTAATATACTGTTAGCAATATTCTTAGTTTAGCTTTCTGCGTGAATTTTGTTTAAAATTTCATATTACCTGTGTTCTCATTCATTCGAGTGCATTAAGCTAGCTAGAACGAATATCATGAAAAACTTGTGTGCAATGTTTTAGGGATATATCATAGGTATTAAGTATTTTCAACATTCTTTAATATAAAATTTAGATTGTCTAATTATTTGACATATGTGATGCTCATCGAGATGCAAAAATCTTATTTGTAGATTTTATTTTCGAGTTAAAAATAAATGGATGTTTGCTTAAGTATTTTATAAGTTAAAGATTAAGAAGCAATATTTGAGTCTTCAAAATATCAAATTTTTGGATCTGTCATTGTGTACCGTTCACTTCTTGCTAAAATTACAAAAGATCACGAGAGATTGAGTATGTCACAATGTCACATGCATTTGTTTTGGATTGGTTGAGAGAGGGAGTTGAGATGCTTCTTCCTTTCCTTTTCTCCTAAAATTGCTAAGAAGCGTGCCGATGGTCCCCGGTAAACTCATTGTGTTTTGAACTCTTTTATGGTTATGTATATATTTTGTAACCCACCTAATTATTAAAGTTGTTATACAAAAGAGCTCCCTCTCTATCTCTCGCCATCGAATCGATCACTAACCTAGCTAGCTTTGTCTGCATGGTGGTGGCATCAAGCCATGAGTTCACCTATGATAATATTCAATTTGTCTTACTTTAGTCTGGACCACATGCACTGTCATCTCTTCTCTACTCACTCACAAACATAGCTTTTCAATCCCTAATGGTCTATTAATAGCAATTAACAAACTACTAAAACACGGAACTCTTACAGAGAGAGAGAGAGAGAGAGAGAGAGAGAGAGAGAGTCTGAAACAGGAGGCAGTTTGGCTAGTTAGCTTTGGGATCTCTCCACTCTATTTATATCCATCTCTTCTCTTCCCCAACTCACACTTCCCAGAGCTAAAGAAAACACAGCTGAAACCTCTCTCTCTCTCTCTCTCTCTTTGAGCTGAATTGTCGTGGATCACTAGCAGTTGAAGCTGCCAGCATGATCTAAACTTCCCTCTCGGCCGGCCGCTTATATGAGTCAAGGAAAGATCAGATCATGTGGCAGCTTCACCTGTTGATGGCTTCACGAGTACTCCTACATGCACTCTTTATGCTGATCATCATTTCTCCTGATTAGTTAGTTTTGTCATTTTTTCGTTTCTTTCACTTTTGAAGTTCTGGGTACCAAGCGGCCAGCTAATTAATTACTGTTCCATAGTCAACGGTTTTTCCCCTTTTCGCATTTTTTGCTTCTTGTATGGAGGATTCCACTTATAGGTCTAGTTATGTGGTAAATTTTAGCCTTAAAGTTAATATTTTTGACCGGATGTTGTAACTCGATCTGTATTTATCATGTCTCATTTTTGCAAAGCTTATATAATATACAGATAGCCTCGGTAAGTCTAACAGAAAATAACTAGGCCTTTGATGAGAATCTTGAGCTGGCTAAGAAGACACATGGCTTAAAGTATAAGAATCATACATAGGTGTTAGGGTTTTGAGTGACAGAATTTCTTCTGTTTCTCCTAATCATGGTTAGTTTACTTCTTTTCAGATTCTATATATCTTATCCTGCTCAATATCCCCATTTATAACTAACAGCTTTGTATTAATTTTAATTATTACATTCCCTGTCGTGCAATTTATATTAGTTTTGTTTATCTTATTGTATTGGTTGTGTTAATCAACACTTTAATGGTGACATGTGTCGTTAAAGAATGGATCTCAATGGGAGAAAGCACTTGAATCTTTGTGCATGGATGCAGTGCATTACTATAACGCTAGATTCCATGGTTCCACCACGTGGGGATGAAATCTGCTGTTCCCAATAGCCGAACCTATCTCCATACATTCATCGGTCCATGTAGATTAAGAAAATATTTTCTTAATCTTTTGTTTCATTTTTTATTCTATATAGACCAATGAATGCATGGAGATAAGTTTGGCACATGGTTATTGGGGACAGCAGATTTCATCCCCTCTTATCGTGGGTTTATAAGTCTCCAGATATCTTTGTTTAATCGATCCTTGGATACTGATCAAAGTGCTTGTGCAATTTTTGTAATGTACAGTTTGATTTTGATACCTATGAAATATGTAAGTGATCTGAAAAACAGCTTAAGTTTTGCCCTTGCATGAAAAGCTTCTTGACGTTTTGATGTAGCAAGAGTAAATTATATATGTGCTCCCACGAAGCAACTGCAATAGCAGATGCTATATATGACACAAGAGATACGAAGATTTGGTCCATAATGATAGCCCTAGGGCTTCTGGGGCTTTAAACGTTGGCCAAATTACTTGATCATGGTTGTAGGCGTGGACTATTTCCTGTAGTTGTGTTTCTTTTCTTTTATAAGCAAAAGAAAAAGGAAAAAAAAATTTGGATGGAAGACATCTTTAACCTCTAGAGCTTAAAGCAAGTCAATGAACCTAGCTAGAGAAACATTGATGGCAAACCTTTCGTATTCAAATTAGGCAATGCCTTCACAGTTCATACACAAAAGGAAAAAAAATATTTATCTTCATTAGGTGATCATATATACGCTGAAAAAGTATAAATATCATAATATCATTATAAATTCTAGTTGTCCTCAATATGAGTCTTGACATGTCGCCATTAATTATTGCAATGTTCATGAAATTTAACCAAGCATTGCACCATTGCCACTTTATATGCTCATGTAAAAGCTCAAGCTCAAGCTCTTAGCCAACTCTGTACCAATTTTCCCAAATTAAGACTACTGGCCTTTGCCGACCTCCCACACCTTCCTGCTTTGGTTGTACAATATATAAGCCTATAGGGTTTAGGGTTGTCCAATGTATAGAATCTCTTTCTGGGTCACTTATCCTGGATCATAAATGGCTTATCCTTAGGTCATGCATGCCCCAACATGTACTTACTCGAACTGTCTCAAGAATCCGAATCCTCCCTTGATCATTTTCGTGCAAAGAATCTGATGCATATTTATTCCAATAAGCTAGATAAACTATAAAGCACCACATGAATGAATAAGATAAGTTTCTTTCATTTCATAATATTTCTTTGACATGAATAACACAAATTGATTAGATTCAATGTGGGAGACCAAAGATTCTTCGGATTCTTCTAATTTGTTAATGTACACCAATTTTTGGGTTACAAGAGCATCTTCGTCAAATGTAACATTTTCGGTTCAAATCGTTCCCACCCGCCGATTATGTGATTAACTGATTACTAATTTCGTCATTTAAAGTTAGAGTCCAACTCGATACCATACATGTCTCACTTAAAGTTGACAAAAATACACATATTATAATTCATACAGTATAAAGAAATGACGATGTAAAGTGGTAGGCACTACGCATTATATCAAGTTCGACCCTGACTTGAAATGTCCAAAATATTCATATATTATTAGTGCCATCCCGTGTAGACGTTAAGGTAACTTAGATGAAAAGGTGTTAGAATTGGTTAAGAGGGATGTAAATCTAACTATTTAGCAAACTTAGGGTTCAAATATAATTAAGCCAATAAAACATATGTATGCATAATCCAAAGAATTAGTGGGTGGTTGGGCGTTTGACCTCCTAAAATGACCGTCATGCATGAGATAATATTGCATAATCATCTATTTACTTATAAAAAAATAAAATAAAATAAACCCAAGGGGTTGGTGCCTTGATAACTTGGTTTGACTGCAATTGTGGCCAACCAAGTTTGGTTCTCATTAGGGCTGTCCCGATATGAAACGGGTTTAATTAAGGTGAATTTTGAAGAGGCCTTCCAAACTCAATAGAGATTATAATATGAGAGTATGATGTATGAAGAGAGAATCAAATGATGATTTTATTAATATCAATTTATTGAGTTTTAGGCAAAAACTAAAGCAACATAGATGAAAACTTTGCTGCATAAGTTTGCAAAGCTTAGGAAGACTATTCATACTGTCAAGTTTATTTTCATCATAAGTTTGCAAAGCTTAGGAAAACTATATATTAATATGCTGTATTAGAAATATACGAGGCCTCACGGAGTCTGAGGCCTAAGGCAATCCTGATTCCCTTGGTTGTCTTGCCCAAGGGACGGCTCTGATTCTCATCAACACCAAAAAGAGCCATCCCTCTTGTCATTAATGAAGCTTAGTTAGTCAGACAATCATTGTGATGAACCATAAAAATCATATAGTAGCTGGTCAAATCTCTGTCGGCTCTGCGAGCCTTAACTGACGCATTGCAGTGTGTGATAGCTTTTACCCACGGTACACGCACAGATTGAGTTACCGTGTGGTTTGGAAGGGGGGGGGTAATGCTCATCTCACATGGATTATGTTGTCTGTGTGAATATTAGAGCAAGTTCACCCGTTGGGTCACCAGGTCAGGGTCACCGGGTCACCAGGGCAGGAAACTATTCACTACCACTGGACATTTGTTTCCACCCGTTGGGGTCAGAGTCACCAGTCAATTACTGTTCATTGAATATTTTATTATTATTTTTAGTATAAATGAGAAATGTATGATGTAAATAAATAATTTTGGTGAACATTTTAAACATATATTTTTATTTTCTTACCGTGCAATATACCTGTTACTATATATATGTTTTTTTCACCTTCCTAAATTTAGCTGCTTAATTATTCACCATCAGATATATATAGCAGTTACAACCAACGGTCCAGATCTGTGGACCATTGCCTTCAATTTCAAAGCAGCCCAACTACTTGCTTTTCTAGCCTTCCACGTGCCTTTCCTTCTCTCTTGTCTTTGGGCCACAGTGGAGCCCTAGGTCACGAGCTCAGTCACCAACTTGACTGAGCAATTGCCCTAAGTCAATTACTATTACCTTGCCCCAAGCCCGGTGGAAGCAACAATTTAGACTTTTTCCTGACCTGGGTCATGATATGACGTGGTGCCCGGGCAAAAAGAGGCCCAATGACCTTGCTCTTAGACGTGGACCCCACTATCTTTCAATAAATATAAATTATTGTAATAGAACATAGTCCTTGTGAACAACTCTATTTCTCACGGATTTCTGTAGCAAATGTATAAACTCTATTTCATACGGATTTCTGTGCCAAATGTGTTTCACACAGATTTCTGTGTGAGATCCATGTACCCTAATTCTCACTGATTTCTGTGTGTAATAGTGACAACATTTAAAAAAAATATTTCTGCTAATTAATTTGCAACCCAAACATAATAATAGTTTTGATTTCTGTACAATAAATACACTTCAAATATTTACAATCAAGTGAACAAATCCACAATTCAATTGAACATGAAGTCCACGTTTTCGTCAGTTCTGAGCTTGCAGGTATGACCATTCTTTCAACTTTCAGAGAGCAGAGAGCCTGATCATGGTTCAAAAATGGCACAAAAAGAGATTCAATGTTATGAATAAGTACACTGAGCAGCTAGGACAAAGAAGAATTTTCACACTATTGTCAAAACTAATTACTCCAATAGACGTAAAATAAACAACACTTTATAGTATGACAAGTTCTCAAATGAAAAAAAGGGGAAAATATAATTTCAAATACCCAGGAGTAGACATAAGCTATGAAACCAGAAAATCTTAACCATATTTTGATCCGTGAAATCAAGAGGCAGCAACTTGCAAAAATATTTTCCAACTCCCGAAATAAAAAGAAAAGAAAGTTTGAAGTTAAGTCATAGGTTAAAGCACATGTAAAGACAAGCAAGATGCAATAGATTTGAGATGAACATTACAGATTCAATCGCACTTAGAAGCCGGCGGCACATTCCTTGACGCCTATACATATAGCGGGTTTCCAATAAAGGGCATCTCTGCTAGATAGTTTCCATGGAACCAAGCAGTAAAATAATGTCAGAACATTGCATCATACAAGCACTCTCAAATTCATGCTACCTCTTTCTTAGGATTACAGCAACATATAGGTGAATCAAGGAGGAACTGTTCCGGTATAAGGATATAGTAAGGCAATTGTGCTTTAAAGGAAGGTCTCAATCACAGCCACATAAACAAACCAATGTATAATGAAAACGAGCAATGCAAATCAAGAAGAGGATAAATTAGGATATCTCGTATCATCATAGAGCAGCAAAAGCAAATCCAGCATGAAATCTGCTAAAAGGTTTGTAAATTTTTAAAAAGGATATTAAATAATCCTTAGTGCGCAGAGAGAGAGAGACAGACAGAGAGAGATCTCAGTTTCTGCATTGAATATATAGCAACAAAGAAACACAGAATCCAAAACCTTAATGAAGACAATATCAAAATTCAAGAGCTGATATTAGGTCAGGGGAGGCAATAAATCCGTCCCTCCATAAATCACATAATATAAAAAATTAATGATTTCGAAATAAACTAATTTATAATACGTACAGAAATCAGTGTGAATTAATTTTCACATAGATATCCGTGTAAAATGTTTTAGTTTTTACACAGATATCTATTATTGTTGTTTATGCACACGGATTTCCGTTGATATTGTTATTGTATAAATTATTGTGGGCCCAATTATGCTCATTTCACATGGATTTATGTTAGTATTTCTATTTCACACGGAGTTCTGTGGCTTTTAACTACAATAAATCCGTGTGTGTTGTTATTTTGCTAGTAGTGACAGTTGCAACTGATTTCCGTGTGTATTTATCTCGGTAATCACTAATTGTCATCTCAATTGTCAGTCGATTATTTACACGGAATTCTGTGTGTAGTCTCATTTTTCACACGGAATTCTGTAGCAAATTTTTCTTTTCACACAGAATTCTGTGTCAATATTTTCACACAGATATTCATGTATTACTCATTTCACACAGAAATCTGTATCAAATACTTATTGTAACGGAAATCTATCCCTTCATAATTCACATAACAAAAAAAAATTAATTATTTCCAAATAAACTAATTTGTAATATGTACAGAAATCAGTGTGAATTGAATTTCACACAGATATCCGTGTGAATATGTTTTAATTTTTACACAGATATCTGTTATTATTATTTATGCACACTGATTTCCGTTGATATTATTATTGTAAAAATTACAGTGGGTCTAATTATGCTCTTTTCACACGGAATTCTGTAGCCAATTTTTCTTTTTACACGGATGTTTGTGTCAAACATTTCACACAGATATTTGTGTGTTACTCATTCACACAGAAATCTGTATCAAATATTTATTGTAACGGAAATCCGTCCATCCATAATTCACATAACATAAAAAATTATGATTTCGAAATAAACTAATTTATAATACACACAGAAATCAGTGTGAATTAATTTTTCACACAGATATCCATGTGAAAATGTTTTAGCTTTTACACAGATATCTGTTACTGTTGGTTATGCACACAGATTTCCGTTGATATTGTTATTATATAAATTATTGTGGGCCCAATTATGCTCATTTCACACAGATTTCTGTTAGTATTTATATTTTACACGGATATCTGTGACTTTTAACTAAAATAAATCCGTGTGTGTTGTTATTTTGCTAGTATTGGTCGGTCAGTGTAACTAAAGTTTGTCTTCTTCTTTCCCTTATGTACACCAACTTCGGAATTGATTTAACTCTTCTTGTTTTTTTTTTTTGTTCGAAAAGAAAAGATTTAACTAAAAACAAAAAAACAAACAAACAAACATGTGTATGCGTCTTTACCACGTCAGCCTAACAAGGTTCTGGGTAAAACCGAGACTGCTTCTTTCTCCTGCCCTTTTCCACTGCAGTCTGTTTATTTTGCGCCAAATCTCTCAAACTCTCGAAGCAACACCATCGTATGTATGAAAATAAAAATCTGTCGTGTCGTGTGAGTCCTACATTCTCAAAAGCCACTTGTCAAAGCTTTTGCCCTTCTTTCCCTCCAAATTCTTTTTAATTTTTTTTCTGCCTTATTAATACAGGAATTTTTGTATTTTATCTCAACGATAACCACTACTTCCGCTGATGCCGATTATTGTTTCATCTTTGATGGGTTTAATTCTTCATCCCAAATAAAAAAGCAAATGGGGTTCGTTTATTACACTAATTGGGTTCTTTATTATTCCTTATTGTAACAGGTGATGGTGTTTTCATCTTCTACATTGTCATCATTTCCCGGCTCATTGCTTATATGGGTTTTGTGCAATGGATCGTTCTTCTCAACTATTTGTTGAAAAGGAACGACCTTGGTTTTGTTTGTATCAAAAACTGTGTGGAAATTTGGTTGCAGGGAAAGTGATGTGACGGCTGTGAATGTTGAAAGAGATTGTTTTTATGCCCACCAAGTGTTCGACGTAAGTTCAATGTGAGTGAACTCCAGTTCCTTTTACCACTTTAGGTTATACTCTCCGATGCTTGAAACGGCAACGAATGTGCAAATGTTTGCTTGCAATAGTGTGTGTGTGTGTGTAGCTGTTTGTGCACAATTTGGGTTCTATTTCCTCTGTGTGATTGAGATTTTGCGTGTCGAGATTGAATAACTGCATGCATGCACCTTTGTTAGAGATAGAATCATAGAATTTTATTTTGCTGAATAGTCATAATAATGGGTTGACAACCCTCAGTTCCCCACTTCCCATCACACTTGTATGTTAAATAGTGAAATTATGAAGAAGATGATTTTTTGGAATTAGAATTCATATACTTGATCCTTGCTACTCTGACTAGTCTTCTTCTTTAGCAATATTAGATCCTTTCCAATTTTCCCGTGGTATTCTAAAGTAGAAGTTATGTTCTTCTTCACTGTATAATCAAGGAATTGAAAGCTGAGTCTGTTGAAATGGCATTAGCTTTTCTATCTACTTGTGATTATATATGCTTCAAAACAACGAATATGTTTAAGAACAAGCAAAATTAACAGAGAGAGAGAGAGTAATGTTTCAGAGAGAATGGAGATTTCAATTGTGTTTATTCATCTCATACAATGGGGTATTTAGAGGAATACATTTATAGTGTGAAAGCTTAAAGAGAAAACCAAAATGATAACAATCTCAATGATGAATTCTGTCATGCTTGTTGCCATTTGGTAAAGCATGTTACATAAGTCTTCATACACTCAAATACCTATGTTTATACACTCAAGTACTTATCTATACACTTTAAGTATTTGTTACATGATATAGACATATATAGTATTATACATTTATACTACGACACTCCCCCTTGGATATTTCATGTTCAATAGTATTATATTGGTGGTGCGCTTCGAAGTTGTCTCGTTAAAAACATTGCCAAGTAATAAAACCCTGTGGGAAAAAACAACCTTGGTCGAAGGAGAAAAAGAGCACAACGTGCGTTGAGTGTGAAATATGTTTCTGGATACTCCCCCTGATTTAGAACCCCCTTGAAGATCGTGGGAGTTCGGATATCCTTCTCAATCCGATGCTCCTTACATGTTTCTCGAAAGGGGATTTTGATAGTGACTTAGTAAATAAGTCAGCTACATTATCTTCTGATAAGATTTGATTTACTTCAATATTCAGAAGTGTTTGTTGTTGCTGACTGTAGAAGAATTTCGGCGATATATGTTTGGTATTGAAGCCCTTGTGAAACCTAATTTCATTTGCTTAATACAAGCTGTATTATCCTCGTAAATGCATGTAGGTTCATTTGTGGTAAATTTCAAACCACAAGTTCCTCGAATGTGTCTATCTACAGACCTTAGCCATATGTACTCGCGCATGGCTTCATGTAGGGTAATAATCTCTGCATGATTTAAGAAAGTAGCAACAAGAGTCTGTTTTGTAGATTTCCAAGATATCGCTGTGCTTCCCATGGTAAAGACATAACCTATTTGGGAGCGACCTTTGTGAGGGTCAGAGAGATACCCTGTATCAACAAAGCCTGTCAAAATATCATTATCATTTTGATGGAGGGGAGGAGGAGAACGTTGGTCACTATGGATAGTGTTGCCGGCGTTCATATTTCTTTTCTCTCTGTAGGGATAAAACAAGCCCATATCAATCGTATCTTTCAGGTATCGAAAGATTGTCTTTATACCAATCCAATGGCGGCGTGTTGGCGCAAAACTATGTCGAGCAAACAAGTTTACTGCAAATGAGATATCTGGTCTTGTGCATTGAGCTAAATACAATAATGCGCCTATCGCACTTAGATATGATATTTCAGCCTCTAATAAATCTTCGTCCTCATCCCTTGGACGAAAGGGATCTTTTCTGGGCTCAAGTCTACGGTTGATCATGGGAGTACTCACAGGCTTTGCTTTATCTTTGTTAAAGTGCCTTAGTAACTTTTGAGTATATGCTGACTGATGGATCATAATCCCATCATTACGGTGCTCGAGTTCTATTCCTAGACAAAACCGTGTTTCCCGAGATCTTTCATCTCAAATTCAGATTTCAAATATGTAGCAGTTTCTTTTAACTCATCTAGAGTTCCAATTAGGTTCATGTCGTTGACATAAACTGCTACAATTGCAAATCCGGATCTTGTCCTTTTAATGAACACGCAAGGGCATATTTCACTGTTAACATATCCCTTCCGAATCAAGTAGTCACTTAGACGGTTATACCATATCCGTCCGGATTGTTTCAATCCATATAGTGAGCGTCTTAATTTTATTGAAAACGCGCTCCGTGGTTTAGAGCCATTTGATTTGGGTAATTGAAGTCAATCTGGAACCTTCATATATATCTCTGAATCTAGATCCTCATAGAGATATGCTGTAACCACATCCATGAGCTGCATGTTAAGTTTTTCGGAAACTACCAAACTGACAAGGTAGCGGAACGTTATAACGTCCATTACGGGAGAATATGTCTCATCGTAGTCGATTCCAGGGCATTGTGAGAAATCTTGCGCCACAAGGCGGGCTTTGTATCTAACAACCTCATTTTTCTCATTACGTTTTCTAACAAAGATCCATTTATGGCCAACAGGTTTTATATTTGGTGGTGTCAGTGTTATAGACCTAAATACCTGTCTCTTTGTTAGTTAATCTAATTTGGTCTGGATCGTATCTTTCCATTTGGACCAATCTGTTCTTCGTTGACATTCTTCAATGGAGCGAGGTTCGATATCATCGTATTCTATAATTCCTTTTGCAATATGATATGCAAATGCATCATCAATAGCCATAGAATTTCTGTCCATAATTACATGTATGCTAGTGTAATTTATGGAGATCTCTCTATTCTCTGGAATTTGTTATGCCATTGGAGCGTCCTCCAATGATGTCTCTTGCATATAACCATAATCCGGAATTTTTTCATGAGATGAATTATTTGTATCGATGATTAATGGATTATTTTGTGTCAAGCTCGCTTTCTTTCTTGGGTGAGAATCCATCGAACCTATGGGCCTCCCGCGCTTCCTGGCAGAAGCCATGGGTCTAGCCACCGCATCACCCATAGAGGGGATGTTATGTCCTTTAGTTTTAGGGACATCAATCCTTGCAGGTACGTTTGCAGCAGGTATGTGTGATCTTGTCACTTTAGCGATATCAGAAAACGCATCAGGCATTGATTCTGCTACTTCTGAAGATCGAGAATCCTCCGCACTTCTATTTCAAACTGTGTGGTTCGGGGATCAAGATGAGACAAAGTGGGGACAGACCACGACAATTCCTGTCTTTTCTGTTGAACATTAGTGTTCTTGTCTCCCCCTAATGACGGGAAGACTGTGTCATCAAAGTGACAATCCGCAAATCTAGCGGTAAGTAGATCACCTGTCAAGGGTTCTATTTAGCAGATAATGCTTGGAGAATCATATCCAACATAAAGGCTAAGTGTCTTTGAGGGCCCATTTTGGTGCGCTGTGGTGGCGCAATTGGCACATAGACTGCACATCCAAATATGCGTAAGTGTGAGACATCAGGCTCATACCCAGTTACCATCTGGGACGCAGAAAAGGGTTGGGTGACAATGGGTCTCAGACGAATAAGCACAGCTGCATGCAATATTGCATAGCCCCAAGCAGAAACAGGGAGATTGGTGCGCATAACCAATGCATTGGCAACCATTTGAAGTCTTTTAATGGCAGCTTCTGCGAGTCCATTTTGGGTGTGTACATGAGGGACAGGGTGTTCCACCTCAATCCCAATGGACATGCAATAATCATCATAAGTTCTTAATATAAACTCTCCAGCATTGTCAAGACGAATTGACTTAATAGGATGATCAGGGTGGTGAGCCCTTAACTTAATGATTTGTGCTAGGAGTTTAGCAAATGCAGCATTTCTTGTGGATAAGAGCATGACATGTGACCAACGTATCGATGCATCAACCAACACCATAAAATATCTAAATGGTCTGCAAGTTGGTTGGATAGGTCCACAAATATCACCTTGTATTTTTTGTAAGAATGGTATATTTTCTTTAGTGTCCTTTGCATATGATGGTCTTGATCCTATCTTTGCTAAAGAGTAAGCTTTGCAAAACGAATGATATGTTTTAGAAGTAACTCTTTGGACTAATGTTTGGTTCGTACTTCTTTTCGTTTTGAAGAATGGATGTCCGTGTGAAGTTTTTAATACACGGAGCATCATATCACGACCTGGATGTCCCAAACGGTCGTGCCAAAGCGTGTATGTGTCAGGATCCCATAAATTTTCATTCATGACATGGTTGGATTCAATGATTCTAATAGTGGTTGCATACAATCCACTAGAGCGACACATAAGTTTCTCTAATATTCGTGTATTTCCGTAGTTTTTAGAGGTGATGCAAAGGAACTCTTGTCTATTCTCATAATGTGTTTCCACATGAAAATCATTGGCTCTAATGTCTTGAAAGCTTAATAGGGTTCTTCCAGCCCTTGGAGCATATAGAGCTTCGGCGACATTAATATTTGTGCCATTTGGTAACAAAAATTGTGCTGGTCCTCGACCATGAATCAATTGTGATGGTCCTGCCATCGTAGTTACTGAGGATCGACTAGGTGTCATCTATAAAAATAATTGCCTATGTCGCAATATAGTATGTGTGGTGCCACTATCAAGAAGGCATTCTAATTCTCCGGAAAACATACTGAAAAAGAATAAAGTTCAGAATATTAATACATGTCCATGACATTGAATGATAATGCGATACTTTATTAATAGGGAAAATAGCCAATGATTACATCAAAGTTTTTCATAAGTCTATTCCAAAAATCAAACTTTAGACAAATTGTTATCACTCAATCTGTTTGGTAATTCCAATAAAATATGACCAGGAAAGTAGAGAAATATTGGTGGAGCGAGGCTCGCTTAAATACCCTGATCTCAATTACTTTCCTAGACATCATACTTTATTGGGTACGTCACATAAGGAGTTAATACAATTGTTATTTATTGACTAAGGCACATTTGCCATTCTTGGAAAATAGAAAAATGACTATTCTAATCAAAGTCTGTGGCATCCTCGTGCTCTTCATTTACAGCTTTGAAGTCCTCAACGGTGAGATTGACATCTTCACTATTTTCATCTTCAGCAAGGTTGGCTTCTTGCTCTCTTGCTTCCCTGTACTCCTTGTAGCGTGCAGCTAATTGGGTACTTGCATAACATTGCTTAAACCAATGCTTGATTGATCCACATCGATGACACATGTCATTGTGGTTACCCTTCATTTGAGGTGCAAGTTGTGCAGGTTGTGCACGTTGTGGATATTCTCTAGGCGGGTTGCTGCTACTACCACGGCGCATGGTGCGACCTCCATGGCTTATGCTGCTATTTCCACGGCCGGTGTTGCCATATCTCCCTCTTCCACGTGTGGAGTTGCCATCACGTGTGCCCGCTCTAAAGTTGCGGTTTCCTTCTTTATTGGGGCGGTTATATGGACCTGTTCGTCCTTCATGTCCCCTAATATTAGGGTACACATGTCCCCTATTACTAGGGTACCGCTCCTTGCGCCCTCTCTTGGGTGCATTATAATTTGCCTCACGAACGCTCTTGGTTCCAACGGGTCTTGAATTATAATTCTTTACGAGAATATTGTCGTGCTTTTCGGCTACCGACAAAACATTAATGAGCTCATTGAACCTCGTAATTAGTCCAGCATTTACTTCAGTGCGATATTGCTTTGATAGCAAAATTGCTGCAACGGGGAAGGTGGAGAGAGTTTTCTCAATTAGCTCTTCTTCTGTGAGGGGTTTTTGACAGAACCTCAACATGGATTTGAGGCGAATAGCTTCTGAATTGTACTCAGCAATAGACTTGAAGTCGGAGAAGCGTACACCGTTCCACTGAACCTTCAAATCAGGGAGGAGGGAATCTTGGATATTGTTAAAGCGCTCTTGTAGCGCCTCCCATAAATCCTTTGCATCTTTGATGGATATGTACTCTAATATGAGTGCTTTGTCCATATGACGTCGCATCAAGATGATTGCTTGTGCATGCCTTTTGGGTGTTCGAGGGAACGCAAGAGCCGGGTCTGTTGCATGGATGATTGACAATATTCCTTTCGATGTGAGATGGTTTTCAACGTCGGTTTTCCAGCTATGGTAATCCGAACCTATTGAGTCAAGGATTTGAAAATAGAGTATAGGTTCATTCGACATCCTTGGAGTTAAGAAGAAAATATTAGTTTCGGAGTTTAAACTTCCACGAAAAATAATAAGATTTTCGAGTTATGCTACCAAGAAATCAATTTCCAAGAATCATTGTGAACACTCTTAGTTCATTGATTACGAACGCTCTTAGTTCGTTTGGTGTGAATTTCTATAATTCTGCTTTTGATTGTAAGTTCCCGAGAAAAAAGAAAAAGGAGAGAAAATGAATAAAAACTCAAAACGGTAACTTTTAGTAAAGAATACATTGAAATAGTGTTGCCGGAAAATTTGACCGGAAAAAGTTATCGGAGGTGATCGGAAGGATCGCTGGGAAAAATAGAGAAAATTGTCCGAAAAGTCGTCAAAAACTTGCCCCGCAGATTTGTCGGTAGCTGCTGCGCAGCTTCTCGGCAGGTGCTCGGCAGATGTCGGCAGGTGCTGTCGACAGCTCTCGACAGGACTCGGCAGGGCCTCTCAGCAGCTGCTGCGCAGCTCTGGCGGGCCTCGGCAGCGGTCCGATTCGTGCTCAAAACTTCCAGTGACCGGTTCGTGCTCAAAACTTCCGGCGGCCTGTTCAAGCCTTTTCCGGCCGGTTCCAGCGATTCTGAGGCCGGTTTCGGGCTTTTGGAATCAAGGACTTTGATATGAGCTAGGGTTTGGGGGTTTTTTGTAGGTTTGGAAAAATGACTTCGATTGATGATGAACTCTACTCTTGTCGATTTTCGATTCTAATTCTAGAGCAATTTCGTGCTGATAACGTGTTTAAGAACAAGCAAAATTAATACAGAGAGAGTAATGTTTAAGAGAGAATGAAGATTTCAATTGTGTTTATTCATCTCATACAATGAGGTATTTATAGGAATACATTTGTAGTGTGAAAGCTCAAAGAGAAAACCAAAATGATAACAATCTCAATAATGAATTCTGCCATGCTTGTTGCCCCTTGGTAAAGCATGTTACATAAGTCTTCATACACTCAAATACCTATGTTTATACACTCAAGTACCTATATATACACTTTAAGTATTTGTTACATGATATAGACATAGTATTATATATTTATACTACAACAGAATAAAAATTTACATATGATAAAGACAGAACTAGGAAAATAGTGATCAGTGATTGTATTGGAAGTAAGAACTCCTTTCACATCTCTTAAAAGAAAAATTAAGGGTACAAAGTTAGGCAACCGTACTAATTAGAATAATGGTATTACATCACAGATGAAATCTTATTCTCAAACCAAATTATTTTCTACAATCATACATATGCTAGGTGTTATTCTGGTTCATTACAATAAATTGTGCATTACAAAAAGGAGATTTAGAGGTTAGGTATACTTATTCCAATCCTACAAATTCACTCAAGCTTAAAACTTGCTAATGGCTGTGTCCATAAGCCCCGAACACCGGACACTCGGACTTGGATATGAGACCCATACCCTGCTGAGAGTCAAATCCAGGTCTGCGTGTCTCGTTGTTGCGGCTTGGGGTTTGGGGTTTGGGGTCAGTGCCCAGAGTTTGGAACCCTAAACTTCAGTGAATTTGTACGGCTGGGATGAGCACTCTTGACCTCTTAGAGGCCATTCCCTTGTATATTTAGAGAGGAGCATTCTCATTCCCTCAACATAATGGAATGTGCATTTAGAGATTAGTAATTCTTCTAGTTCCCTCGAGCACCGACCCCAAACCCTAAACGCCGGACATGAGACCCAGACTCCGACCGGAGGTTCTACCCCAAGCTTCAATCTCCTGACTATCAAAAACCCGGGCCACAATCAATGGACCCAAAACTTGAGATTTGGACCCAAGCCTTGAGTTCGGGCCGGGACCTCTGCCTTGCTTACTCCCGAAAAAGAAGGATGGTGGCGTATGTGTGTTGACAGCCACGGCATCAACAAGACAATTCTGGATTGCAACCCCTAACCCAAATTGAACCCAAAACCTTCACAAAAAGAAAATGTTTTTGAATCTGTGGAGTGACCTTTTGATAATTCTAAAGTATGGGTCCTCTGAAACAGGTATGAACTTCACAACCCAACCAATTGGCCATGATACAGCTGCAATCGCGATACAAACTACCCATTGCTGAACATTCAACTTTTCTGTATCTGCAAATTTCTTCAGAAACTCCACCATCACAACCTGAAGAACAACAGTTATCCCCACAATCCCAATAAACAGCCTATTCCTGAGAATACCTTTGAATACATTCTTCTTCTCCATGCTTCTTGAATTGAACTCGTTGAAAACTTGGCATAATACAAAGGTATTGAAAATCAGAGTATCATTCACCGCAGCAGTGACATTGAATATAGACTCGCCCTGGAACTGCAAGATCAAGAGAACAGCTATTTGATATAGAGCTTGAGCTAAAAGATTCCTCCACATAATATTGGTTATGAGTGGAGCGGTCCGACCCACAGGCCGCCTCTCCATTAGCTCATTAGTTGGCCGCTCCGTAGCAAGAGCCAGAGCACCTAGCGTGTCCATGATGAGATTCACCCAAAGTAATTGAACTGCTGTTAGGGGAACTTCACCAGCTGAAACTGCTGCAATAAAGTTGATTACTAGAGCTGCAACATTAACAGTTAGTTGAAATTGGATAAATTTCTGTATATTGTTATAAACACATCTCCCCCATCTCAAAACTGTGGCCACAGAATTGAAGTTGTCATCCAAGATGATGATATCCGAGCTTTCTTTTGCCACGTCCGTTCCTTGGATGCCCATGGAAAGTCCTATATCAGCTTCTTTCAATGCAGGCGCATCATTCGTACCATCACCAGTGACTGCAACCACATGACCTTTCTCCTTCAAACACTGTACCATTAGAAGCTTGTCAAATGGGGAGGACCTTGCCATCACACGGATGTTATCAACCTTCTGCATTCTCTCTGCGTCAGTGAAGTTTCGAAATTCGACTCCTTCTACAACTTGTCCATCCTGTACCTCGTTCTCTTTCTCTAGTATTCCACATTCTGTAGCTATAGCTTTTGCTGTGAAAATATTGTCTCCAGTTATCATTTTGATGTCCACACCTGCAAGCTTGCAAACTTTCACAGCAGCGAAAGCCCCTGGTCGACATGGATCTTTGAGGCCAACTATCCCTAGCAAGATCAGCCCATCTTCTTTGAGCTTTTGGTGTGTCTTGTCGTCATCAATGTATTCAACTTCTTCCTCTGAAATTTGGGCATGAGCGAAAGCAATGCATCGGAGGCTACTAGCTGCCATGCCTTGGATTATTTTCTCAAGTTTAGACCTTGTATCTACATCCAAGGGCTTTACAGTTCCATTGGTATCATAATAACTCGAGCATGTTGCAACTATCATCTCAGCAGCTCCTTTCCAGTGCACATGGATGGTGTTATCAACTTTTTTCTTTATAAGAACCCCACTTCGTTTCTTGTCTGAATTAAATGTTTCAACATGAAGAATGTCATACCTGGGCTTCAGTTCTTGCATGTCCATACCCAGATCTAAAACAACCCAATTGAGTATTGCTTTCTCTGTTGGGCTGCCAGAGGTTTCGGGTTTAGATCCTGTAAGAGGCATGAAAACACTCCCAGTTGTGTTCAAACCAACTCCTTGATAGAATAACTCTCGAACATTTGGTGTGATGGATGAATTATCTTCTTCTGCAATAGATTCTTGGCCTACCCAAAACTTAGTTACTTTCATTTGGTTTAGTGTCAGAGTTCCTGTTTTGTCAGTACAGATGACGGTTGCTGACCCCATTGTCTCACAAGCCGATAGTTTTCTAACCATTGCCTGATCTTTCATCATTCTTTTCATAGAGTAAGCAAGTGTTAGTGTGACAGCCAGTGGCAAGCCTTCAGGGATTGCCACCACCACAATAGTGACTGCAGCAGATACAATCCGTACTACTGCATTCAACACATCATCTGTTTTTGTTTTGCTACCGATATACTCTTTTTGGCCATTCTCATCTTTTGTGTTGCCAGTGAAATAACGAATCAACAAGACTAGAAGAACTAAGAAAGCAACTGCAAGGCCTACCTTTCCAATAGAAGAGGTAAGTTTGTCAAGCCGAGCTTGTAATGGAGTTCTTACATTTGATTCCTGCGAAATTGAGCTCATCATTTCGCCCCAAGCAGTGTTCATCCCAACTGATGTGACGAGCATTCTACCATAACCATCAGCCACCTTTGCACCAGACAAGAGGAAGGGGTTCTTTTTGGAATCAACTTCTACATAGTCGCTCTCCCCGGTCATGCTGGACTCGTCCACTTGAAATGAATAGCCATCTAAGAACACACCGTCTGCAGGAATTTGATCTCCAATGTTAAGGAAGACGACATCTCCAACCACAACATCAAAGATGGAGATTTCTCGTCTTCGTCTGTCTCTAAATACCTCAATGTTGATGTTGCTGCTTATTTTAGACAGTCTGTCGAATTGGATTTCCTGTCTGAAGTTACTGAGAGCTGAGACAACAATGACAATGATTACAGCTACAAAGATACTTCCACCTTCATACCAGCCTTCCTCTACTCCATACTCTTTGATTCCAAATGCAAGAGCAAGTGCTGCACAGGCACATAGAATCAGAATCGTCATGTCTTTCAGAGCATCCCACACAAAATAAAGGAGCCCTTTTGAAGGCGGCTTTGGGTATGTATTTGAGCCAAATTGTTCACGGCGTTTGTTGATTTCTGCGTCGTTGCCAGGTAGCCCATACTCAGGATTTGTTCCAAGAGAAGTGGTTATGCCAGTAACTCCTCCAAACTTCTCAAGAGCAGCCAATTCTTTTTCCTTCACCATTTTTTCGAGCCCTGCATGGTCAATGTTGTTGGGTACAGAACTATAGTGACCAGTTTCATCGGGGGAAGTGCTTGGTTTCACTTCAAGGGAAGTGTAAGAACGAGACTTGTCATGCGCAGGGGATTGTACCTCCAGTGGTGAACAGACTTCAGCCCCATGCTTGAGACCAGAATTCGATTCTCCGTTCTCCCGCTGGCTTCCTTTGAGACCTTGGAAACCACCGAAAGATCCATACTCGGAGATCTCAGAGTAGTCCTTGTAGTTGCTCCTCTTGTACATAAGCTCTTTGGGAAGTGATAGCATCACCCTTACAGCATATAAGGCAGCATACGCCATGCGCCATCTCTTCTTCGCTCTGGTGAAAGTGGTAGTGGTGATGTCAACTATCAACTGGCCACAATCATAAGGTGAATTCTTGCTGCTCACCATGTCTTATTGGTAGGAAGAGCTTCAACTTCAGAAAAAGCTAGTTCGCAGCAAAAGATGTATTTTTTCCAGGAAAGATTTTCATTCTAACGTGCGCCTGTTTACGCTTTAATATAGACTTGATGCCGACAATGCCAAGTTGCAAAAACCGCTTTGTGCTTTCGCATTGCCTTGTTGACTGAGTACCAAAGTGTACGGTGAATTCCTTTTCCCTTTTACAGATACTTGCCGGCATTTGATTGCATGAAATTTCTTCACTGGAATGCGTTCCATTCTTTTGAATATTCAACGTTACATCTGTACGGAGGAAAATTGAACCAGAAACTGGTGGAACAGTGAATATCTCTTTTTGGGGTCTAATAAATTATACGATGACCAGGTTCAGTAGAATTATCGACTAGTTGTTTAAACTTAGTAGGAGGTTGGGGAAATTGTTGGGATGTTTCCAAATGAATATGGAACTGTGGGGTTGTTCTGGACAGATTCAGACACAAAAGTCGAGAATGACATAGGTGTTATGGGTCAGATGATTTTTTTTTTTTCCTTCAATTTTTGTTTGAAAATGAGGAAGATATGGTTCAAGTCCTTCATGGAGGGTATTTCTCACTTCTTTACTACTAAACCCCAAAATGTGGGAAACGCGTCTTCGACTTTTCTCATACTTCGGTTCACAATGAAGAACTGTTTTCTTTATGTGCAAAGTCGGCTGTTTGAGTTTGATGGGGAAAAAACAGCTACTCCTTGCGGATCTAATAAAGTTTCGTAATGTGTCTTCTGCAGAACCCTCCAATCCTTGCGGAAGTTACGTAACTGCATTGGCCAACAAACTCAAACGCAATGTTACATTGTGGTTACCTCCAAGACTTCACGATCTTGACAATCTTTTCCTTCATCAACCCAACGTATGCATTCTAACATATTCTTGTTCTTGTTTTCTCGTGTTCATCGCTTCATTTTAATACGAGGTCGTACAGTTCTGCTTAGTTAATTTACCCCGAGTGGAACCACAAGCATGCATGGTTTGAACCCTAGTTCATTTTGTTAGGCTAGATTTAGCTTAATCGTTTTGAGACGAGCCTTTGTAGTTTGTGACTAGTTTGTAACAATCGAGCTCCCCAACTCCATAACAATCAATCTTTTGTCTTTGGTGCCGACAAGCGGGACCCTCTTTGCCTTCACCTATATATGTATTCTTTGAAGTTGAACAAACGAAACACATTACACATTTTTCATCCAGAATGCAAGATTAGTGTTGATGACTGCGGTCATTGGCTTTTGTTTATTTTTTACTTGGGACAGTAGAATGTTCTTTTATAGTGCTGTTTAGGTGGCTGATGAGATTGCTAATAGTTAGTCTTTAGTGGATGTTGATACCTTTACTAGCCTCTAATGAAGTTCTGACATATATGCAAATAAAAAGATTCTATGCAACAAATACTCCATGTTTTTCATCCAAAATCACCGAATTACCCCGTATTTTTTTTTAACTTTTCAGATATAACAATTTTTTATTAGTGAGTTGGACAAATCTGTTGGTCAGATAATCTGATGTAGACTTTTTTCTAGTTTGGATTGTAATAGAGTAATATGGTGAAAAATTCTCTTCGTATCAAACCAACCAAAATTGGTTTTTCTTTGTAACCACTTTTTATCAACCAAAAGATCGCAAGTGTATTTGTTGTTACATTTCCAATACTGAAATTTTTTACAATTTGATTGGTCTTGTAGCTAGCCATGATTTCTAAAGGGTGAGCTCAAAGGCCACAATCGAAAATATACAAAATATTACAAACTGTGTGGGATGTTTCTCATCTTTGGACATAGAATTCAAATGAACAGGCGGCAAATTCAAAGGCCAGAATCATTAACCAATCAGAATTTCATTTTCACTATTTTTTCCCCACGAACCGAAAGAAAAGGAAAAGCCTTAAAAGCGGCAGCCAATTGTTTCCTGAAGTTTTGCAGTTTTTCCACCATCTGCAGTAATTGGAAATCACGTCGTATCCCGTCAAGAAAATCTCTTACAACTCAGCTTTGTATGCTTTTTCCTTGTGGTTTCCCTATCAAACCCCAACCTATTGAAAAAGCTTTTCATTGACTAAGAAAACAATGTGTGACACATTGCCAACCAGTCAACAAAACACCACAATTACATTGATTAAGCATGATACCAGCTATCCATGCAACTTCCTGGAAATTTCCCAGAGTTCATCGTTTAGCTTAAATCAACTTGCTTGACTAGGACAATGACAGCAGCATCCATTATGTTAGTGGAAGGTCGACTGGCCCTACGTACTCATCAATGACCTACAAGCAAGCATCGAATTTTAGTTGGTATAATAGTCCATACGCAACAAACATCATTTGATTTGATCGCTGACGCAGAAATGAAATGATGCAGAAATTTCATTCTAGCTTGCAAAAATTTCCAAGGTGCGTGTGTGTGTGTGTGTGTGATATCCACCAAACAAGGTGGTCACCACAAGTAATCTACGTTTTCCCAGCAAAAGTTCAACTATACCAGACAAGGATGTAGCTGGGGTCAATTCAATCCAAGTCTTCACCATGCCGGGCTCCTTAACAACAGGGTTTGAGAATCGTGAGGATTATTAGAGAGTCTAAATCGCTCGTAATAAACACTGATCCAAGCCGAACGTACACTTCAATTTATTGGGGACTGCAAAATTCTAAATCCTTGGACCGCAGATTCTAAAACCCTCACAATAAATAAAAGATTAGATACGTATGCAAACAAGAGACATCAACAGACATGCTTCCTTACATATGCACACTATGTAGCTAATTGATTTTAATCATTTTATAAATGATAATGATGCTTCAAGAAACAATCTGCATAAACAAAGGTATAGAGTGGATAAACAGAAAGTCTTATACAGCATAATGTATTTTATAAATAAGAATGATTCTTCCAAGGCCATTCCACCGTCGTGCTTGCAAATCACATGTGAGGTGCAAGATACCTATATCTGTTTCATACTTTGGGGCCAAAGTCTTTGGTTTATATCGATGTTCAACCCAAGTCAAAGTTTGCACCAGAACTTGGGGATTTCACGGTCTCGTTCGGCCCATCGAGGCCCATGTCCTTAAAGCAGAATAGGGTAGACCATGAACTAATTTCAAAGTTCTGCAAGTCACAGGCTCCAATTAAGAGAAAGCAATAAAGATTGTTCAGTTCTATATGCATGAGTCTCGGTGTAGCAAGATAGCTCAATCATGCAAAACAATAAAATGCAGGATGTAATGAACCAAACCTATGCAAAATTCCTATCCAATATGAAGCCGTTGTTATACTATCAAAGTTCTTGCAGTACATACAAAAATGCTTCTTTTTCATGATGAATCGTAGAACCGGAATTTGGAGCATCCATAGTATTACATTGTATTGAATCTTTTATAATATGAAATGGTTGGATTAGCTCGCAAATCAGATAATTTACAACGTACAATGCCCACATTTACAACTTCAAAGTCTCACTGCCACCACCTAAAACCCGGTCAACCTCACCGGAATAACCAACCAGCTCACCCGCCCTACAATTCGTCACTCCAAACCCACAATTCTCCAACCCAATCAAACTCACCCATGTACTTTTATCGATCACACTCGCCCAGCACACCATCTTCTCAGCCTGTTTCTTACTCACCCCACAAATCCTAGCCTCCCTAAACGGCTCCAAGCACTTCTCTTTCGCATACCCAACGCACTTCTCCTTCGCCGTAGCCAAACAACCCTCCGTCTCTCTCTCCTCGCACTCCGCCCTCTGCTTCAACTCCGGCGCTTTCTGCCCAATCAGAAACCGCCACCACGGCGGCTTACACTTGTTCGACGCTCTGATGGCGCACCCGATTCTCGACCCGGTCCCGCACTGGTGTAGGATCTTGGACTCGCAAGCTCTGTAGGCGTTGGCCCAGGTTTTCGGGTCGCGGAATGCCAGCACGTACGGGCCGGACGACGGGTCGTCGGGCGGGCCGGCCCGGACCGGTCCGCGGAGCAAGGGGACGGGGCGGTCGAATAAGATGGTCGTGGAAGCGGCGGAGAGCTCCTCGTCGATGTTGCTGGGTTCCGGGGTTGCCATTTTGAAAGGGTTTAAGGTAAAATTGGGGGAATTGGGATTTGGGTTTCGATATTGGATTGAATTGCTTAATCGGGTCTCTGGAATTGGGTGTGATTCAGTTGAGAGCTGCGAGCTGGTTGAGGTTTAAGACTTGGGTTTAAGAAGACGACGAATGCGGATAATAGAAATGTTAAATGGGCTTCTTGGGCCAAATATGAATATTGGGCTTCATGTTCTTAATGCCCAATTCGAGCTTGCAGAGCCATTGTTCTAATGGTTGCCAATGGTGTTCCGGCTAGTGTTACTGCAAAGCGATTGTTGTAATGCTCGCCTGAAATGGTTCGGGTTTAAATCGGGCAAGGACCTTCTTACGTAGGGGGTAAAGATATACAAGTTATTTGAAAAAGAAAGATAGTGAATGGAGAAGAAGTCTTTTTTCGGGATCTCAATCATAATGTTCTTAACCATTAGAGTTATAAGTCACCGTATGTAATTGTAAATTTTAATATTTTACTTATATATGGAAGAGAGAGATCTTACATATAGTACAACTGACTGTGCAAAACATGCACTTTCAAGATGATGGGGTTTACAGCGACTCACATTTTTTTTTTCCTATTTCTATTAGTAGTTGAGGGAAAATTAAGAACAGCTAGCTGAGCATCATCCTTGCAAATTCTTCATAGCTAACTAGACTGTCACCATCAAAATCAGCCTCTCTGATCATTTGCTCAGCCTCTTCATTACTCAATCTTTCTCCCAAGTTTATCATCACCCGTCTCAACTGCCAAAAGAGAAAGATAATCAATGATGATGTTATAGCACAAACACATATAAAAAGGCTGATTCCAAATATAGCAGTGAACATGTTTATATACATACCTCAGAAGCTGAAATATAACCATCTTGATCCCTGTCAAATACTTTGAATGCTTCTTTTAGCTCCTCAGCAACGTTTTCCTATGGCATAAGATTTAGCATCTAAGATTACACCAACAGCTCAAGACACACAGATTTCAATTCATTATAACGATATAATGATAAAATGTATACCTGCATCTTCCTTGCCATGATATTCAAGAACTCTTCAAAATCTATTGTTCCATTTCGATCAGCACCGATCTCACTAATCATGTCATGAACTTCTTCTTTCGTCGGACGTTCATCTAGTGATTGGATCACAAAAGCTAGTTCTTCCAAGGTAATAACCCCTACAAACCAATGCCACTGACTTCAGAAAATGAACATAAAATTGGCCTGATGATAATTCTGCACCGGAGCTTTCACTAATTCGATCATTTACCAACCAAAGATATATTATGTCATCTTAGTAAACAAAATAAATGGTCCTTCCAGGAAGCAAAACTCAATAGTCAACCAAAGACAACAATAACACGACAACATGTTCGGACCCCAAAAGGCTTAAGCTTTTGAGGATACGTTAATAATACATATCAAGCTAAAGCCGAATGACTTCCATCAATCATTTCAATTAAACCCATCGAATTAATAGTTGAATGCTAATTGATACAAGTGAAATAAGAACAAGGCTACATGAACAGGGGAGTAAAGCAGACAGAACTCACCATCTGAATCTTTGTCAATCAGACAAAAGGCTTCCTGGAACTCAGCAATCTGGCTTTCTGTTAAAGCTTCTGCCATCTTCTTCAAATCAAAAAACTCAGATGAAGACTAAGAAATTTCTGCTCAATTGGGAGAGGAAGTGTACGCTGTGTGTCTGGTTGTCAACACAGAATCATATACAAAGTTGGAATGAAGTTTGTTGTGATTTTGTCACTTTATAAGTAGGAAAGCAAAGATGCTGGAATTAATTGATATTATAATTGAAAAAGTCCAGGACGTCGGTGACGATTAGTTTTTCCATTCAAAATGAGGAAATTTTCTAGAACTGTAGGAATTTTCAACAAACCCTATTGGTCATTTCGTCTGGTCTGACCTCTATTTGTTAAGGTCAAGAAGGGCATGACTTTTATTGTTTTCAGTGTTTTGGAATTTAGGGAACTGGGTTTCAGCTCTGACTTCGGCAGCTTATTTTACACGGGCTTTTGTTGAAATTTTGTGTTCGCAAAATCATAGAGAAATCTTTGCCAGCAACTCAAAAGTATTGTGGAGCCGCATGCGTTTGACAAATATAAGAATTGGCCAACACGTCGATGTGTTTGACTCACATTGGTGATGACCAGAATGTAAAACCATAGATATATGCTCACAACATATGCACACAAAGATCAAGACTTACCTTCAGCAATTACTGACATGGATTCCATCTATGCAGCTGCAAACACGATCACAATAATATAATCTTCTGTTGCTTACCAACTTACTTCTCAATGGACAGAACTTATGCAATAGGTCGTGGTGGCAACAGGGACCAATTCATCCATATGTATAGGAGACTTAAACATCAAGAAGCTTCCCATTAAAGCAATCCATATCGGTTTAGGTTTCCTAATTAGATTCTTGATGTAACACTTCATTATGGTCTTTCTTGCAGACCAAGAATTGGATTACTTACCTTAATGAATTGATACACTCTTTCATTAAGTTATTAGTATTGATTTACAGTTTGTATCCATGTTAAACTAAGTTTGACATTTAGCTAATCATCAATTACTTTATGATGATATGTGTTAAGTCCATATTTGATCTAACAATCTCCCCCTTGGACTCACACATATCATGCTCGATGATTTGCACTAGAGAACATCAAAACCTACTTAACTTACTGAAGTGCGTGCCAAATGACAAACTCAAATCAAAAATCCATTCCAACATGGTCATATCACAGTTACTTATGCAGAGCAAGAAACAGTATATATTTTAATAAAAATCAAAACCACAAACATAAGCTCCTGCAACCTACATATGTCAATCCAGAAGTGATACGATATATACTAATGTGTATCAACAAGAAGGCATATATCAGGTCCTACTTTATGTTTCTTAGACTAGAAACTCAAGCAAAATTTACTGAACACTGATAGCTTAAAAAATATTGCTTGAACCTTAACATCATGCTATACATGATTTAAGCCATCTGATAGCAAGTATGATATTCAGAAAACAAGATGATAATTTCCAAAACAATAAAGCTGCAGCAAACCATAAATGGGAATACCTCAAAAATTTCATTGATAACTTTAAACTGTCATTACAAATGAGTTGTGATAAACAAAATAAAAGATCACAACTAAAACACAAGAACTCAAAAACCTCAGAATTTTAAATGCTCCAACTAGACTAACTCTCACTGAATCTAAACATCTAAGCTAGCCAAAACTCCAATGCTTGTTGTATGCTTCTGGAATGCAGCTACTGACAAGGCCTTGGTGAAAGGATCTGCTAGCTGTGAATTTGTATCAATGCTCAAAACAACTATTTCACCATGCTTAATCCTTTCTCTAACATTGTAATACTTTAAATCAATGTGTTTGAAATTATTTGATCTTTTACTGTTTTCGCTAAAGAAAACAGCTGCTTCATTATCACAATAAATCACAAGTGCTCCAGCCACAATGTGACTTAACACTTTGGTCTGCATCAAAAAATTCCTAATCCAAAGTCCTTCACACACAGTCTCCTACATTGCAATAAATTCAGCTTACATAGTAGAGGTTGAAACAAGAGTTTGCTTCATAGTTTTCCAAGCAACTGCACCTCCAGCAAGCATGAATAAATATCCACAAGTTGACTTCTTAAAGTCTGGATAATTCCCTGTAAAATCCGAGTATGAAAATCCAACAAGTTTCAGATCCTCCACTTGCCTATAAACTAGCATGTGACTCTTAGTTCTCTGCAGGTATCTCAACGCTTTCTTCCCAGCTATCCAATGCTCATGGCCTGGATTGGATTGAAACCTTGATAAAATCCCTACTACAAAAGATAAGTCTGGCCTAGTGCAGACTTGTGCACTACATGAGACTTCCTACAAGTCTGGCATAAGGCTTTGACTCCATATTTTCTTTCTCAACATCACTTTTGAGACTCTTCTTCTTAGTTAGCTTATCTCCTTTAGACATGGGAACTTCTCCAGCTGCACATTTTTCCATACCAAACCTTTTCAAAACTTTGGTAATATAATTCTGTTGAGACAAACCAAGTAGTCTTTGTGCCATATCTCTTTTATTTTCAATACCTAATACATAGGATGCTTCTCCTAAGTCTTTCATATCAAAATTCTTTGACAGAAAATTCTTAGTGTCTTTAAGCAGTTTTAGGTTACTGCTAGCCAAAAGTATATCATCCATATAGAGAACTAGGAAAATAAAATTGTTCCCAACTGTCTTCAAATAAACACACTCATTAACAAGATTTTCTGTAAATCCAAAAGTAGAAATCACATAATCAAATTTCTTGTACCACTGTCTAGAAGCTTGTTTTAGGCCATAAATTGATTTTCTTAACTTGCATACTAAGTTTTCACTTCCAGCTTGTACAAACCCTTCTGGCTGCCTCATATAAATCACTTCATCTAGTTCACCATTCAAAAATGCTGTTTTAACATCCATCTAGTGCAGCTCCACATCAAAATGAGCCACTAAAGTCATGATTATCTTAAACGAGTCTTTTGTAGAAACTGGAGAAAAAGTCTCAGTATAGTCAATGCCCTCCTTCTGTGTAAAACCCTTTGCAACAAATCTTGCTTTATATCTCTCTACATTTCCATTTGCATCTCTTTTGGTTTTGAAAACCCATTTACAACCTATAGGTTTCTTATTAGGGTCAGGTTCAACTAATTCCCAAATTGCATTTTGGCTCATGGAATCAATTTCTGCTTCCATTGCTAGCTGCCATTGATGAGATTCACTACTTTCAATGGCCTAATTAAATGTAGTTGGATCATTGTCCTCTGCACAGTCCATTTCAATTTATGCTTCTTGCAAATAAACAATGTAGTCAATATCTCCCCCCCCCCCCCCCCCCAATAAGTTGGTTTTCTTGCTCTTTGTGATCTTCTAGGTTGAGGATTGTGAGGATTAGGTTGAGCTACATGTACTTGATCAGTTACTTGGTCAGTGACTTGGTCAGTTACTTGTCCAGTTACAGGTACTTGATCAGTTACTTGATCAGTGACTTGGTCAGTTACTTGACCAGTTACAGTTACTTGATCAGGTACTCGATCAGTGACTTGGTCAGTTACTTGACCAGTTACTTCTTGTTCTAAAGGCAATGCTACACTTATATTCTCATCGGACACAATTTCTTCAAAATCTGAGGATAAATCCTCAAGGTTTGTAATAAAATGAAAATTAGTGTCAACTATAGAACACTATATTATTAGTCTTACTTTGTTTTGAGCTCAAGATTATTATCTATATTATTTTTTTTGTGATGCATGTCATTTTAGTAGTAGTTATTGCTAATTTTACCTTAGGAAAGCATTAAAGTTCCTTACTTATTATTTGTTTGAGTAAATGTGTATCTATATGTATATGTATATATGTACAATCAAAATGCCATACATACATATATATATATAAGAAGCAAGCTGATTTATGCTTTCTTTCTTTTATTATCTTTTTAATTTTATTTTTCTCACTTATCCTAATTAGTCACTCACCTTAGTGGATTAGCCATTCACCTTATTATATTAGTCACTTACTTATTTTAGTGCCTAATTCTAGCCTATATAAACATATGATCTGATCATATTTCCTACAAGCTTGAAGATCAAATGCAAAATTGATGAAAAACTCCCTTAGTTGAAATCCTCACACAAATCATTCATCCTTTTTCTCTTAAGGAGTTTCCTTTTGTGAAAGAAGTCCAAAGTTTGATCACAAGACCTTATGAGTTTCTTAAGTAAGTACATGATTACATTCCTATATTCTTTTGCCTTTAAGATTTATCAAAGTGCATAACCGAAGATAAGAATGGAAAAGAATATGTTTTGCTGCAACCATATATTTTCGTGTTTAATAAAAGTTAATCTTGACAAAATTAATTATATTTTCAGTTTCTTCATGAAAAATCCTTCAATTTAGGCTTTTGAATCACTAAAAAAGGTTAAGAAATGAAGAAGTTATGACTAATCGAAGTTTTCATTTAGTAAACTCGCTGAAAATCTCATACAACAATCACAACTTCAAAAATTCATATCTCTCTCATTTCTTATCCATTTTCTACAAACTTTATATCAATTTGAATCTTAGGACCTCTACTTTTATTCTGGAAAGTTTGAGAATTAATGGTAAAATATGCAGTACGTAAAGACTTAGACATCAAAGGTTAATAATAAGAAAACCGGTTTCTGCGCTGTTCTGGTATTTTACCATTTCTGGACTATATGACTCTGATCTGGACTATATGACTTATTCTATTGAATTCCTTATGAAAAATCCTATAACATGATGACCTCATTGACTATTTTCGGACACAAATTGAACAAGTTATGACAATGGAAAGTTGACGGTTCTTCATTTTGATTGGCAAATGGACACTTCGGACTAAGATTTCTAATACTATGAACAAAGGACTACTAACTCTTTGACTACTAACTAATATTCTTTTACTACTTCTAATTTACAGTACCTTTATTTTATTGTACATTTACTTTCAATTTTATTTATTTATATATGTACATATGTATGTAACTATGTATATATTAATTTGTCCACACAATTTCAGTTATATTTACCTATGTAAGCTTGTTTAAATGCTTTGTTGCTATTTATATAGTTGTTATATGCTTTGTTGCTATTTATGTAGTTGTTATATACTTTGTTGCTATTTATGTAGTTGTTTTATTCACTACTTAAAGCTTACTATATTATTGACGTGATTATATTTGGAGAAGTGAAGCCGGGTGATTAGTATTATCCCGTGCTTAAGTGAATTACTGGTAAAGGTGTTTTGTGATGTGAGAAGTTAGCCTGGGCTCTAGTCCCTACAGATAGTGCACTATTATATTCATAGGAAGGAAGTGCTGACCTTGAGTATACATACTTTGGTAGTGTCCTTAGTATGCTGCGGCTTACCCGTGCTTTGGTATTATGGACCCTAGCATGTGGACTTATGAATTGTTACCAGTTAATCTGAAATATTTACTAAGAAGAGAAGTATACATATATTATTTTGATTAAATATTTGTTTGCAATATATTACTAATATGTTACAGTGTTAAGTGGAAAGAGATTTGAGCATATATGGTTTTGAGGTTATATTTGTTGATTCGATAAAGAAATGTGACTATGTGATCTACTATCAGTCTCATAAACAATCATGCAGATGAATACATTTGAATACATATGTATGTGTCTCTTGTGTTTACATAAGTACATATTTAAGACTTGCTACGAACATATAAATGGTTCTCGGTACATTTTTACTTAGTTGTTCATATTTGATTTCTTATTAGACACATTAATATAAGAATGTAAGCTGTACTTACTGGGTCTGTGTTACTCATGATGCTACACCTTCATGTTTTCAGGTAATGAGTAGATGCATGGGGAAAAAGGGATGAACCTACTAAATAAAAGAAAGTTTTATTTTCCTATTACTATTTCAAGAGAATGAGTGTAATATATTTTGCTTAACTTTGGTTATGTAAATATATTACGATTTTGTTTTCTAATAAAAGTACTATTCAGACATGTATATAATTTTTTTTACTTTCTATTGACTTATTCAAAAAGAAGATTTATTTATTTTGACTCACGTTACAAATTCACGAGCCATATTTCAGTACAATATTGGCCTTGGATTTGGGAGCGTGACAAGGTTTGTATTGTGAACTTTTTCACTTAGAAACTTTACTTGATGTGTTTCAAAAATTCTAGGTGAATGAAGAACAGAATATAATTTATAGCCTTTAGATTTATCTGGATAACCTATAAAATTGCAACTAATCGTCTTAGGATCAAGTTTGTTCAAGCTTGGATTAAAAATCCTAGCTTCTGCATGACATCCCCAAACATGGCAATGATGAAGACTAGGTTTCCTGCCTCACCAAAGCTCAAAAGCAGTCTTTTCTATAGCTTTGCTAGGTGTCCTGTTGCAAATATAATTTGCAGTTTTTAAAGTCTCACCCCACAGAAATTTAGGCAAAATAGTTGTACACATCATGCACCTAACCATGTTCAAAAGAGTCCTATTCTTTCCCCCTGCAACACCATTCTATTGTGGATTATAGGGTGTTGTATATTGAGCTTTAATTCCATTATCTTGTAAAAACAAGGCAAATGGACCCTTTTGTTGGCCGGATTCAGTTTACTTGCCATAGAACTCACCCATCTATCTGATCTCACTGTTTTGATTTTCTTTTCTAATTGATTTTCTACCTCAGACTTAAAGATTTGAAAAGCTTTCACTGCTTGTGTCTTTTCTAAAAGTAGATAAACATAACTGTATCTAGAAAAATCATCAATGAACGTGATAAAATACACATTCCCACATATAGTTTGATTCCTAAATGGACCACATATATCAGTGTGTATGAGTTCTAGTAAATTTTGGCTTCTATATGTAGTCTTCTTTCTGGTGTTAGTTATTTTCCCTTAAATCATTCCACACAGTCTGTTAGATCAGAAAAATCAAGTTCATTTAGGATTTTGTTTTTCACCAAAATTTTCAGTCTCTCTTTTGAAATATGGCCGAGTCTTTTATGCCATAAAAATGCAGACTTTTCATTTAGTTTGGTTCTTTTAACACCTGTTAAAGTGCTAGTACTATTTGTATTATCTTCAACAAGTAAAATTTCTTGTTGAGCCATTGAACAATTTAACTGTAAATAATCATTCGAGATAATAGCAGAACCAATTTGAACAGAATTTTTAGAAATAAGAATTTCATTACTATCAATAACAAGTCTACAACCAAATTTTACTAAAAGAGAAACTGAAACCGAATTCCTTCTTATGGAAGGTACATAAAAAACATTGTCCAAAACTAATAATTTCCCAATCCTAAATCTAGCTTTAAGGTGTCAATAGCCTTGACTGCCACTCTCATGTCATTTCCCACACACAGGTTCACTTCATCACTTTTTGGGATTCTCCTCGTTATGAATCCCTACAAAGAATTAGTAATATGAATAGGTGAGCCTGAATCTATCCACCAAGACTGTGGTTCAACATTTATAAGATTAACTTCTAAAGAAAAAACTGTATTAAAAAAAAAATCTTACCCTTTTTGGCTAACCAATTCTTATAGCCAGTGCAGTCATTTTTCACGTGTCCTACTCTTTTGCAAAACTAGCACTTGAACCTGAATGGCCTGTTTTCCTTGGCCACTGCAATTGTTGAACTCTTAGTTAGTTATGGCTTTGGTAGGCTTGAGCTTATTATGGGGATTTTTCCTTTTAGGCATCTCAATGAGGTTTATGGCTGTAGCAGGTTCTTTTTCTTCCTTGATCCTAGCTTCCTCATCCACACAGATGGATATAAGTTCATCTAAAGTCCAATTTCCCTTTTGAGAATTGTAACTGGTTCTAAGATGACTAAAACTATTAGGTATGGAATGCAGTGAATAATGCACTACCTGTTCATCCCTAACCCCCATCAAAAGCTCCCTGAGTCTACCATTTATATTGATCATCTTCCTAATGTGCTCTATAACTCCCCCTGAACCCATGTACTTCAAATCATGAAACTCCTTGGTCAGCCAAGCTGCTTCTGCCTTTTCACTTTCTTTAAACTTAGCACCTATGAGTTCCAGAAAATCTGATGCTCTCTCAGGCTCTTCTATGCTACCCCTGACAGTCTCAGACATAGATGTACGGATGAGGTTCTTAGCCATTCTATTGGAACTATGCCACTTCTTGTAAAGGTCGGTTTCTTTCTTGGTGCTCTTTTTCAGTCAACTCTGCATGCTTATCCTCAGTAAAGAAATAGTTTATATTCTCATGCATTCCTATATAGTTCTCTACAGAATCTAGTCAAGCTCTATAGTTGATTCCAGTTAACATCAAGACACTGTTCAAGTTCATGTAAGAGTTACCTAAGGAGCAAAACAAAATTCATGTGAGTTCTCAGTTTTGTAAAGAAAATAACTTTAAGTTTTCTGTGTTTTATTTAGCTTTAAGCAACTAAAACAAGACCATACAGAAAACCTAAACAATCTATACTTGCATTCATTTCAGTCCATACTAAAAACAATATTAAGCATCACTTTTGAGCAGAAACTTAATATCCTGGAGTTCTTTATCAATATGCCATGCTTAATCAAAATATGTTATCCAAGGAGATTCATCCATATCTTTAGACAGAAGAAAAATTTCTAAGTATCCAAATATATTTTCATAAAGCATGCACACTGCTGTCTTGCATTCTAAAACCACACTTGACCACTTCTTTGGAAGATAAAACTGAAGCATAGTTTTAAAACACAAAACACAATTTCATTTTTGTTACTTGATCAGGTACTTGACCAGTTACTTGGTCAGTTACTTGGTTAGGTACCTGATCAGTGTTTCCTGCCAACATCAATGAAGAATGCTTTGTGCATCATAATCACTTATGCCAACAGAAAACCACAAAACATATGAGCTCTTTTACTTTATATTCTATCCAGATTCATCCTTGTAAGAAAATAAGCTCTTGTATCTGTCAATTTTAACAATGTGTAAACAATTTTTGGGAGATTTTTATTCTTTATGCATTGTTACACAATCACAGATACAATATCATACTACAAAAAGGAGCTCTTTTGCGACGGTACAAAAATGTCGCAAATAATACAAAAACCGTCGCAAAAACGCTTTTGTGACGGCGTTGCGACGGATAACAAAGCGTCAGTAAAAAAGGCGTAGCAAATACTCCAGAGACTTTTGCGATGTTTGGCTTTCGTGGCAATAAAGTTATTGCGACAGATTTGCGACGTTCGTTGTCTGTCGTAAAAAGTGATGTCGGATTTCATAACTTTTTTGCCACACTATGTTGCGACATTTTTTCCCGTCACAAAAAATTATTTGTACGACGTTTGGTTGGTGTGGTAAAAAGTCATATTTTATCTGATATTTTTTATGACGTTTAGCTAGCGTCGTAAAAAGTCTTATTTTATCTTCTTTTTTTACGACTTTTAGTTAGCGTCTTAAAAGGTCATATTTCATCTTCTTTTTTTACGAGTCTAGTTAGCGTCGTAAAAGGTCATATTTCATTTGACATCTTTTTACAACATTTGGTGTTTCTGACGTAAAAGTCATATTTTATTTGAATTCATTTCACACATTCATCAAATGTTGCATGTAAAATGGTACACATACGAGGATCTATTTATAATCGTCGCTAATATCATTTGTGACATCTTTCAGGTCATATGGTATATATTTATGCAATTGAATTATTATTAAAAACAAACAACCATTGATTCATAACACATTTTTCTAGTCATACATATTCAAATAGTCAAATGCAATAACAATGAAAATCTTTAAATATCTAATGAGTATAGAGTAGTATATGAATTGATGGAATTATCTTGATCACATCCTTCTGCATAACCCAATAATAGGCCACCCCTGACCTGAATGAACAAGAGTGAAAAAAAAAATTCATTAAAGTCATGAAATTAATGATTCAAATTATATTATAAGTATGTATTTTATTGCACACCTTGTTCTTTTAAGTTGAAGTTGACAAAGACATTTGTTGCTGCCCTTCTTTATCTAATTGACCATATGGAATCTATTACAGTAACAAAGGATATATTTAAATTTGAGTAAAAGTAAGAATTAGCAAACTCTACACATGACAAGATAAGAATAAAGATTGAAACATAACCAAAAAACAAGATGATATCATTGAATGTTTTTAATAAAAAATAAAAATAAAAAACAATCTTGAGTATAGAAAAGAAAACAAAAATGTTGTACCTGATCACTTCTAGTGCCACTTGAGTTCACTTGGATGCCCACATGAGCCATTAAAGATCCAATCATGACGATACATCATTATACTTTGATTTCATATCATCATACTTTGATTTCATCTCTCCCAATTGAGATTCATAGCCACTTTTAAGATCATTTAGCTTGGACTCATAGTTTCTTTCCATGTCCTCCAATGTTCTTTTTTCATTAATTTCAGAAGTTGTCGAAGTTTGAGCAAACATTTGAGATGGAGTTACTCCTGTCCCGTACATGCGGACACGTCCATGTGTATCTTCGCCCATCACTTTAGTAAATACCTCCTCTCGAAATGAATCATCTTCTTCATCTTCAGGCCTCTCCTCCAAATAAGCATTGAATTGACTCTGTCAATAATAATTAATTTGGTTAAAGAAAAGGTAATAAACTAATATGAATGTATAAATACATAATATATATATATGTATAAATTATATTGTACTTGGTTACTTACTATAATAGCAGCAGCCTCCTCATCAAAAGTCTCAACTTGTTGGCCTTCATTATTCCGTCTTTTTTGCTCGTGTTTTCATAAACATGGTCAAGCAATCAGTTTTCTCTCCTCTATCCATCATCTTAATAGCAATAAAATGTTGTCAGCATATAGTATTTTATTAGATGTCGTTGAAGAAACAAAACTGAAAATGGAAGTACATAAAATTGAAGAAAATGTTGTCAGCTTGTGAGGTTTTACTAATAATCTAAATTTGTTCTGGAGAGGAAAAGTATGGTTGCAGAGAGATTAGCTATGGAGCTAGCATGAATAATACAAAATTTAATCATGAAACATTCATATTCATGCATATGCATATAGCTAGGCAACTGTGAAATCAAGTTTTATAGTTCTTGCCTCAACCAATAGTCAATAAAACAATATCAATAGGGAAACGACACTATGTGGAATTTATCATGAAGGCATTACTAACAATTTAACAGCCAAAAGGGATATTACAGTCAAAAGAATGCACTAATTAAAACAATATACTTGACAACATACCCACAAATCAAAGTTCCCGTTTTTGGGTTTTCTTTAATGCACCCAAGTCAATTTTCTTTAATCACTTGACAAGGCAATATGAATTTTCAAACTTTCTTAAAATTGCTGAAGTTTGTGCAGCAATGACAACAATAGGGAAACTTGATGTTTACAACTAATGCCTTCATGAAATTAAAACTAACTTTCTCGCATTCAATTTCAGAAGCACAAAATGGGTTGGTTCACACATACAAGGTCAATACAAATTGCAATTGGGAATTTACAGTAACTAAACCCTAATCAATTTACAGTAGAGGAATCACAAAAGGAAGACTCACCCAGTTCATAGAAAACAAAAAATGCGATACATTGAATGACCTTACCTGATAGAGACGAAGAGAATGATTTCGATTGAATGATCTTGCTTGATAGCAGTCGTGATTTGTTGCTGCTAAGAACAAGCTTTGAGCGAGCGAGCAAGCGAGAGAGAGAGAGAGAGAGAGAGAGAGAGAGAGAGAGAGAGAGAGAGAGAGAGAGAGAGAGAGAGAGAGAGAGAGAGAGAGAGAGAGAGAGAGAGAGAGAGAGAGAGAGAGAGAGAGAGAGAGAGAGAGGGAGAGGGAGTCTTGCTGTCTAGCTATAGGGGAGATGTGATAGGAATTGACTTTAGCCCGTATGCAGTTTTTTTTTTTGGTTATTTATACGACGTATTTTAAGTGGTGTCGCAAACCCTCCTTGTTTTATGCCTATTTACGACAATTTGTGCGACGAGATTGAATGGGGGACGCAAATATATTGGCGCCAACTTGGGCGCTTAATTCTGTCTAAAATTAAAGACATTTGCGACGGCCGCGCCTCCTGTTGCAAATAAGGTGTCACAAATAATATCTTTTTTTTGTAGTGATATAAGCAATCAGTTCATCATGCATATTCAAGCACAATCAAAATTGTTTCGATTCCAAGAAACCACAGAACAATCAAGAAATTGTAAATTTCATCCGGTCACCATCTACTCTAGCCTAACGCACGTCGGAATGCAACTAGGGTTCTTGAGCACAATCAGAAACTTAAAATCATGCTTTGAATCGAAACGAGTTTACAGAAAACCTAGTTTTTGCTTCTTCTTCTTTTTTCTTCCCAATTTGCTGCTAGAGAACCCAACGGAAGCTTGAATTTGTTATCCAGATGCAGCAAAACAATTCTCTTAGTATCTTGATTCACATCAATCGGGGTTTGAATCCCTTCTGAGATGAAAACACCTCAAACACATTCCGAATCTAGTCCCATACCCTCTTCTTGATCGAAATTGACCGTTGTAAGGACAACGGTCCTTGTTCTTAAGGTTTCGCGTCGGGTTTTGGGCCTGGCTCTTGTGTTTGCTGCGACTGGTCCAAGAGATTCAGTAACTTACTTTAATCAGGTACCTGACCAGTTACTTGGTCAGTTACCTAATCAGTTACTTGACCCGTAAAGCAAAAACCCTTTTTTTTTTTGTGTGTTTGTTTTGCAAAACCCTAAAACGATTTTTATGCTAAGCAAAAACTGAATTCATATTCGTGAGCCTATGCTCTGATACCAATTGTAAAACCATAGATATATGCTCACAACATATGCACACAAAGATCAAGACTTACCTTAAGCAATTACTGACATGGATTCCATCTCTGCAGCTGCAAACACGATCATAAGAATATAGTCTTCTGTTGCTTACCAACTTACTTCTCAATGGACAGAACTTATGCAATAGGTCATGATGGCAACATGGACCAATTCATCTATATATATAGGAGACTTAAACATCAAGAAGCTTCCCATTAAAACAACCATATCGGTTTCGGTTTCCTAGTTAGAGATCTTTCAATACAAAAACAGAGCAATGAAAGCGGGGGAAATACGCGTCGGTAACTAAATACAAATTTACTATCCGAGTCGGTTAAGAACCAAAGCGCCAGTACAATATTCTTCACACGTGGCGAACAATAAGTAGAGAACCATACGGATGTACCGCAGTAGCATGCTCCGCGCACCACCTAATCAGCCCTAACCCTCAGATAGTTAAAACCTCTCAAGTGAAGCCATCGTCTCGCTCTCTCTCATCTCTCACTCGCCACCGTCGTATCTGCTTCCTCCGATTCCGAATCAGAATCCGGGCCCGGCCGACCCGACCCGGACTCTCAAGGTAAGCTTCAATTTCTTCGCACTAGCTTTTGCACTGAGATCAAGTTCCTGAAAGCACAAACTACAGACTTTATTCCAGTAACGCAGCTCAAGCAAACTGATTGATTGAATCCCTAGCTTGGGATCCTTTAGGATTTTGCATGATAAGGAAACGACACCGTTTAGTAGTTTCGCGGCTGGATTCCGATTCCAGTGGATAGGAGGAAGAAATGAGAACTGTGGTTTAGGGTTTAGGTTCAGCGAGTTTATTTGATTTTCACATCAAGTTTGGTTTAAGTACATTACTAATGCAATTATGATATCTGGAGAATTAACATCCCTGGTTCATCTGATATACAATTGTTGAGCAGGGTGAATTTTCTGAAGTCGGGATTTCGATACAACTCGTTACATATACGAAACACTCATATTGTCAATGTAGATTATTAAATGGCTGTGTGTATTACGTTGTTCTGTGTTTGTTTATTTTTGGCTTTGGTGTCTGTGAAATAGGAGGAAGATATGAGCAAGAAGGCGAACCCCAGTGTCTTCTTAGATGTATCCATTGATGGGGCCCTGACGGAAAGAATTGTGATCGAGGTATGTAGAGAGCGGTGGCATTTCTTGTTCAATTGAAACTTGAACTTGCTTTATTTAGCTTAAGAGGAAAAACATGCTTGTTTGAATGTGCAGCTTTTTGCGGATGTTGTGCCTAAGACAGCAGAAAATTTTAGGGCCCTCTGTACAGGTATTTAATTTTCAATTCTGATTATGCTTTATAATTATTTGATTGCCATCTATGCTTCAAAATGTATTTGATTCCTTGAAAATTTGAGGAGGTGGATGTGGTTTTGATATGGACTTATCTGGAGAAAAATATAAAAATAAATAAGATGTAGGATTTCTGACGTGAGCATTACATGGATCAGTTTTTCACCTATCTATACTGATAGTTTCATTGGAATTGTAATTGTCGGTATGACTATCCATGGTTATAGTATTTGATTTAAAAACTTTTGTTTGTTTGTTTGTTTTTTTTTTTTTGTTTTTTCAGGCCATGATATATCTGTATTCTATGTTGATCCTATTTCTAAGTGTGACAATCCTATGTTTATAGGTGAGAAGGACATTGGAAAGTCTACAGGCAAACCTCTTCACTACAAAGGGACACAATTTCATCGAATTATAAAAGGATTTATGGCCCAAGTATGTTTCTTTTCGATTGGTTGAATTGTTTGCATTATCATTGATCGTACAGTTAGTCCTTGTTTACAATAGATGTAATCTCAGATTGTTGTATACATGCGTACACTAAAAAAGTTGGGCCACTTTTGTTGCTGGATCTTAACTATCTCCAAATCGTCCACTCTTTTTCCGTCTGAGAGGACTATCTGTTGTATTAGCACAGGCAAATGTGTCTTATGGGGTTAGGAAGCACATAAATGGTGATCTGATAAGCTGCATTTTTTTTCTTTTCCAAAAAGCTCCCTGGCCAGGACTTTGGGCTTCCTGACTGACCATTTTCTTCTCTTACATGGCTGGTCTTTATGATTTGAATACATATTCTTCTGTCTGAAAGCCTGCTTCAAACTCCTAAAAGCTAAAACCAACAGTTGCAGCTCTATATGATAGTTGAAATGAGTTGCCCTTTTAAATTTCCATGGCCAGGACTTTGGAGTGACCATTTTCTTTCACATGGCCTTTTTGTATGTTTTATGCATTGGCTTTATAATATGAAGACTTAACCTTCAGTTGCATAGCTTGCTTAAAAATGTTTAAAAGCTAGATTAATACTTGTGATCTAACTGGTAGATGTGGGGATGATAACATTCTGATATTAGAGAACAATATCTAGTTATTGCCTCGCTACAATTTAGAGCTATTAATTTTATTAATCTTGTAAGTATTAACTACTTGTGGACTTCTTTCTCTATACAGGGTGGTGATTTTTCAAAGGGGAACGGTATGATTTCTTCTGTAAATTAACTTACTTTATTTGATAACTACAAATTCTCCGTTTGACTTCTAAATTCGTCAAGAATTCTAAGGATCAATCTTTGATTGGTGCGCAGGAACTGGTGGAGAAAGTATTTATGGAGGAAAGTTTGCAGGTGGGTTTATTGTGTATTGTCTGCACACTTGCATGTTTCATAATTTCAGTTAAGTTCATGGTTTTTATTTGATTGCAGATGAAAATTTTAAATTGAAGCATGATAGACCCGGCCTTCTGTCTATGGCAAATGGCGGTCCAAATACAAATGGGTCTCAGTTCTTTATAATTTTCAATCCTACACCACATCTTAACGGGTAATTCAAATTTGCTTATTTTATGCCTAGTTAACCTAAACACGAGCTATAAAATGAGTTTTCAAATGATTTAAACTCATCGGCTGCGTTCTACTTCATCTTCTTTATAGGAAACATGTTGTTTTTGGAAAGGTTACAAAGGGAATAGATGTAGTTCAGAAAATTGAGAAAGCTGGAACAGATCAAGGAAACCCTTCGCAACTGGTGAAAATTGTAGACTGTGGTGAAGTTGAGAATAGTAAAATCACCAGTGCAACAGCGAAAGAGAAAGGTAATTCAATTGTATATATAAGATGCAAGAATTCTCTGGCCAATACATATTGTATGTAGCAGAGCATGCTTATAATGGATAAGGTTTTATTTCAGGGAAAAAGAGGAAATCAGTGAAGGTTTCATCATCTGAGGATAGTTCTGATGAGGAAGTGAGAGGAAGGCATAAAAAATCTCTAAAGGAAAAAAGGAAGAGAAGAAAGAGATATTCTTCATCTGATTCCTCAGACATGTCAGATTCTTATTCTTCAGATTCAGATTCAGATTCAGATTCATCTGACTCAAGTTCGCTTAGTGATGAAAGGCGTAGGAAGAGGAAATCCGTTAAAAGAGATAAGCATTACCGTTCAAGGAAAAGAAGAGATGGAAAAAAAGAGAGGAAGAGAGGCCGACATGCCAAACAATCGAGGCGCCAGTCAAAACGGTATGGGTTCTAGACTTCTAGTTATGTTGAAAATATGGTTGCTCTGTTTTCTGCCATTTTCTCCTTGAATGCCCCGTAGAATTTTGATTTATGAACTGGTTTGCAGGAGGTCAGAAAGTTCAAGTGATACTGAAAGTGAGAATACTAGAAGCAGCGCCAGCAGTTCTGATGATGATAAAGATGGTCATCGCGTTTCTTCTCGTAAAAACGGCAATTTAAAGAATGCAGAAAATAAACTTCCAAGAAATCTTGGTATGTCATCTATTTCTCTGGAAGATTACCTCTGTTACCTAATAGCCTATGTGGTTTATTTATGGCATATATTCCCTTTTTGCGTATTGGCACTTGGTTCAAGAAATGAAGACTATAGGTTCGGTTAACATATTCCTTCATTTTGTAATGCAATGTGAACTCATGGTTTGTTCTGCTGTTGCAGATGTGGGAAAGGAATCCCCACAAGGAGGGAAAAAATCTATTGAACAGAGGAAGAATCTTGATAGAAAGAAAATTGGGGACAATTCATCCGAGGAAGAAGGTGAATTTTCTCCAAAGAATGGTGTTCATGTAACTAACGGGCATAATGCAGAAGCTAAAACTGCTCATCAACAGTCCTACTCAGATGACTCGAACAAGTCCAGGTTTTTACCATTGATACCACCTGTATATCTTTTTAACGTTTATATTGATTCTTTTTTTCTTTTCATTTTAGGGACTTATATAACCATGTTTGGTATAAATACCTTTTTGATTGCTTCACAATATTGCTCTGCATATTTGATCAGCAGAAGTCCATCACACAGTGCAAGTCCTAAGAGGATTACTGGCAGAAGTCCACCAAGAAATTCTCTCGAGCAAAAGAGAGGAAGGCCTTCTAGGAGTCCATTGGGTAGTCCCGTCCGGAAAGCTCCTGACCCTTCTACTTCAAACCACGAACGGGGTTTGTCAAGAAGCACTTCTCCAAATGGCACTCCCAAGCGCATTAGGAAAGGACGTGGTTTCACTGATCAGTATGCCTTTGCACGTCGCTACCGTACTCCATCTCCTGAGCGTTCACGGGGTAACTCTTATCGTTATGGTGGAAGAAACATTTATGGAAGTAACCGTGATAGGTAATTTTGGCATCATGTGACGGAATTAAGAGTAAGCAATGCATGGGGTCAAAATTTATTCATCTTTTTGTTTGTTCATGTAGGTACTCAAGCTACCGAAATTATCCTGAGCGCTCACAACCTCGACGTTTCCGAAGCCCACCAAGAGGCAGGAGTCCTCCCAGGTTCTCTCTCTCTCTCTCTCTCTCTCTCTCTCTCTCTCTCTCTCTCTCCCCCAAAAATTGAAGTGTGCTATAAGGAAACTTTTTGGCATCATTCAGATTTGTAAAATTGTTAAAATGCTTCTAACTTGGAAGCATTTGTCCTATGCATTAAAAAATGAAGCACACTGGCAGTTTTAGCTTCTGTTGAGGGACCTTCTATTATAACATGGATGCATCAATAGGATATCCATTTTACTTGTTTCCGTTGAGGAACCTTTAATTTTGATAACTACAGAACTGTACATTATACTCATTTTGGATGGGTAACATCACATATTTACAGGAACAGAGGGAAGAAACATTTGACGTGGCAACTTTAACATATTAATTACTGAGATTTTAGTTTTGCTGAGTTATGACTTATTAGCGTTGATTTTTTATTTTTTTTTTACTTTTTGTGTTTCTGGCATAGAGTGACCCATGGATGCATCCTGTTGATTTGTTTCTGTTATATAGATCTCGAAGTAGGAGCATATCTCGGAGCCCTGGTGGATATCGTGGCCGGTATAGGGACCGCAGTCGCAGCCGTAGTCGTAGTCCAGCAGATCGACCTCCTATAAGTGACAGATTAAAATCCCGCCTTGGACCTCGCATTGGTGATCAGCATTCTCCAGACAGAGGTAGGGCTAAGTCCAGGTCGAGAAGCCGGGGGACATCTCATTCCAGATCTCCCGATGCTACACCTAAGCGTCGTAACAGAATGACTGGGTCTCCCAGTAGGTCAAGATCAAGCTCTCCAGCTGAACAAAGGGGGTTGGTCTCATATGACGATATCAGTCCTGAATCCTGACTCATGGGAAGAGAAGCATATGATATATCCAGTTCATGCGTCTGTACACAGAATGGATAATAGGTATCTCGTTGGACTTGGTTTTGCATGGGCAATTGAATGTGAATGTAATGGAGTCCTCATTTCAGAGGACGTGCGGGCTTTTTTTTTTTTTTCATCCAATAGTTCTGAGACTTGCATCAGGGTTTAGAGCAAAGAAACAGCTTATTGTTGATTATGCCTTTTTTCTTTTTTAAAATTTTTGCTGAAATTGAAGATGCATTGGATGCCCCAGATTCTTGCAGATTTTGTAGCTCCCTATTATCCTTCCATTGTTCAGTCATTCTCGTACTATTTATGGATTTTTTTTCTTTTGTACGGACTCGTTTGAAAGTTTCAGATGCTGATCGCTTTCGCTATTGACCTGCTTGTTTACCTGGTTAACTTCCGGTTTTTTTTTTTTTTTGTTTTTCCTTCTCAAAAAATTTTCAAAACTCAACTTTGCTTGGCGAAGAATACTTTCAAACAAAATATATACCAAAAACCCACAACCCAGGCAGCTACCCCATCCTGTTGTCGCCAGCGTGAGGATGTCAGTGACCACATCCTGCAGCCCATCTTCCCATCCTCTCTTTGAGAAATCAAAATGACCGCAGCCTTTAGCCGCAGATTGCAGCCTGTTTCCTCACAGATTGCACTTCTTCATCAGCGTCCTTGCACCCTGTGGTGGGTGCGGAGATGGTTGGCTAAGGTGAAGGACTGAAGGCTGTGTTTTTTCTCTCTCTCTTTGGATGAAAAGATTTGGAGTAAAATTGTGAAAGGAGGTTGGGTAAGAATTATGGAGGGTTCGAACCTCTCCCATTTTGGAAAATTGGAGCTGAAAAAATTTGTTGAAGCGAAAGACTTGATTTGGTGTTACTCTTTTTTCATTCAAATATATACTGTAGTATGCAAAGATTTGAACATATGCACATGCAAAAGAATGAGAAATTGGGTTTGCAAAATGGATTTTGGGATTTGGATGAATCTATAAGCAACCATAGATTATCAAAATAAAACGCTGCTATATCACTATTCACACCGCAGATAATAGAAATGAACAGTGAGATGGGAACTTATTAAGCGATCATCAACAATTCAGTCTTGTCCTCTGCATACAAGCCACACTACATACATGCCACACTACAACTATGCTCGTCCGCTAGGAGTAAAACGAAAAGCACATAAGAGGTTGAGATAAGATTTTATGAGGCTCTTAGATTGGTTGACCTTTTGGTACAATTTGATCTTTGAGCCACATGTATATAGGCACCAGTACATAGTACATTCCTGCCAAGGCACCCAAGATGAAGCGCGTAAGGAACGATAGCGGCTTTACAGGCTCTGACACATCCTCTGCTTTTGGTCCGAGCTGCATCAAAACGCAAGATTGAACGAAAAAAGAATAAGATGGAACGAACCGTATATCACAAAATAAGAACAGTAATTTGTGAAGCAGAGCTGCATAAAAACACAAGATCCAACAAAAAAAGAACAAGATGGAAGGAACCATATATCACAAAATAACAACAATAATTTGTGAAGCAGTAACCAAGAGCATTTTGCATTTGGTTCTAATTTAAAAGTGCAGCCACTATCTGGCTTCTAATTACTGCTAGTCTACTTTGTGTTCAATTGACAGCAATAAGATTCCAGTTCCTCGTCTCATAGTGATCAGGAACTTCATAGACTTGTGCAAGATTACCTTTTGTGAAAAAAGTAGTAGCATAGTCAATGTAGTAACCAAACTACTACAAATTTAGATGCGCTTCTGATTGCATCAAAGTTGATATTATATGCATAAACATAAAATCTAAAGGCCATAAACCGATAAGGAATCCAACTCAGAAGAGCAATTATAATTACCAAGAAATAAGTCAAAATAGGGCTCTCGAAAACAAACTACCTGTAAAGGAGAATCCCCAGATGCAGGCTTAATGCCTGTTACAGAACACCCCATTATCAATCCATGGCGGCGAACCCCACGGTACCATTTTGGGCCAATTCTTTTCAGTTGGACATCTTTGAATCCAGCCTTCTTGAACCATTCAATGTACTCTTCCTCCTTGGGGAAAAGCATCCATACATCAGCAAAGAAGCGAGACAACCAAAACGTTGGGTACACAGGACCAATCACACATGCTTTTCCTCCAAGTTTCAAGACCCTGTATGCTTCCTTGATGCCACGCTGTGGGTCTGGCCAGTACTCAATACTGAGAAAATGGGATCCATTACAAAGTTAAATGTCTGTAAATTCAGGACGAATTACAACAAAAACTATCCTGCAGATTTCTACATATATTTGAATTCAACCATTGAAACACAATATGCATTTGAAAATTAAATTGCCTGCACAGACCATACATAACCAACTGACCACAATGCCAAAGGGCTTTGTGAAAACAGAAATTCCTAATTCGACTTGCATGTTTAACTCTTCCTTTAATCACATCATAGAGCACAGCTATGGACACAAAACAATGCACTAATTGAACTTCACTGCATGCATAATAGGCAAAGTCTAACTCTAGCCTTCATATCGAAGCACAATCTCCAAAGTACATAACAAATTACAATCTCCAAATCATTAACACATGAAGAAGCATGAGCAATGTACCTTCCTGCAGATACATATCGATCCGCATAATCAGTCCGAAAAGGCAAGTCCTCAGCATCGCCCTCAATGATCTTGCACTCCTTCAAAGGCTCCTTCTTCTTAGCCCTAGCTAGCTGATGAGGGGACTGATCAAGAATGGTTACATTCTTGGCATCCACATGCTTAACTATCCCCAAGGTGGTGAACCCAGTGCCTCCACCCACATCTACGACAATCATTCTCCTGTCGTTGAGATCAGCCGGCTCAAGTGCATCGTCTCTCATGTCCTCAGTCCAATGCCCAGGGTTTATGACATGGTCATAAACAATTGACAGGAACCTATAAAACCAGAAAGCCTCTTTCTTGTGCTGAATGAACCTGGGCTGAGAAGCAGGCCTGGAAGCCGAGACATTACACTTGGGCACAATGGCTCTAGCACCAGACTTGGAAATTCTAGTGTTTGAAACCAAACCCATCTTCAGAAACTGCTTCCCATGAAAATCCGACCCAACAAAACCCAACCCATTTGGGGATAAACCTCGCCGGAGCGTGAGATGCTCGGCCCCGTTGAGCATCGCAGAGGCCATGGTTTGATCAACTGGAGCAAAACCCACAAACGAAAGCTAGTGAATTTCAATCTGAAGACTAGAAATGAAAAGATGCTGGGTTGCCCGGAACACTGTGACTCTGTGAGAGTGAATATGATGCGCTTCTGTGTTCACTTATCTGTGTGTGTGTGTGTGTGTGTGTGTGTGTTGAATTGGGGGAATAGAAAAATCTACGTGGAGCTTACCTTGAGCGACCGAGGGAGGTTGAGAAGAAGAGAGAAACTGGTCACGGAGTGGAACGCGAACCACAGGTTTCGGCAAAGAGGATACGAACAAAGTGCTTAGAGCATTCTTGTGGTGGTACTTGCAGGGTGGTGGTTGCGCTTACACAATCATTATTCATGATCAAGTTTTTTTCCTCTCATTTAAAGGTAAGGGCTTTTTTTTTTTGTTTGTTTGTTTGGAAGGGGTTAAGAGTCCTATACTCTATTTTGAAGGCATAAAGTACTCGAAGAAATTGTTATACATCAGTGTGTTCTTTTTTATTTTACATTCGTATAGGACTATTATTGACAAACTATTATCATCAAAAGTGTGTCTTATGTTCCTTTAATGAGAAACTTTTGCAATTTGTATTTGATTTTGAGAGAATGTGAGTGTCAATCCATTAAAATCAATGTATGGTAACATCGTGAAAAAATAGCTCATTTAATATTGAGTTACGACAAGATTGCGTCATTTTTAAATACCTCTAAAGTCATCTAAACTGCAATGTCACCATGAAAATAAGCTCAAAGTAACCAGTTATCTAACACCATTAGAGAGAGCTTCGAAACAGCTCAAGAACTAACCCTAATATTATTCATTAAATCCTAGAACCAACCTACGCAGAGGGGACACCCCTAAAGAATAATGCTAGAGTAAAAACCTAAACAATGCTAGATTAAACACCTAAAACAAATTGTGGGCCAAAAACCAATTAGGCCCAATCTCTAGCCAATCCAGCAAGATGAAGCCCAAGCGACTCAACACTCCACCCTTTGACCATGACCCATACCAAATAACTGCCAGGACACCACCACCGCCTGGACCAACTGGACGGTAGCCGCTGCCTACCTCTTCCACTTGCACACCCTACGCTCGATCCAGACCAGTTGCACGACGAGCAGCCACAGGCCCTCTGCCAGCCAACCGAAGTAAATCTAGCGTCCATATGACCATGAAGGACCATGACACCATAGCCGAAAAATCCCCTCCACCGCGCAAAACCCCATTGTGCACAACCTCACCTATGCCGCCATCCTACGAGCCTCATCTTATAGCCCTGATCGGAAGCGATCCAGCAGTCATGCCAAGGCACCGAGGCCTTTACTCTCCCCTAACGCCCGTCTCCCACCTCGGTAGAGATAGAAGAGCAACACATAGGCTAAGGAGACTCGTCCGACGATGACGTCGTGGAGACATGTCGTCGGACGAAGCATAAAAAAACTATGACTGGCAAATTGGGCCGAAGCAACCGAACCAGCCGAAATTCGAACCGGCTCGAACCAATTTGGGCCGAAAATTCGGCCTGCAGACTTTCGGCTCGACTGAGCCGTACCGACGGTATGTATATGTATTACCGAATAAATCCCAAAACATAGCAAGATGCAAGGTTCAAAACCCTGACCTCCTACACGAAAGCTCCGCTCCCAACCACCAGAGCACAAGTTGTCCTTAGTAACATATGTATATGTATTATATTTATTAAATCTTTAACTCTAACATACCAATAATTCCGAAAATAGATAAAATGTAAGAGGGCTGATTCGAACCACTGACCTTTTGTTAAGAGGCTGTCATCACAACCGCTCGATCACAACCTTCCCTGAGTACGTGATGTACAAACATTATACTTATTACATCTCCAATATAAAAGAGAACCACAGGTCTGCAACTAGTTCACTTAGTTCACAGGTCTTCTTTCTTCTATTTCTTCCGTCTCTTATTTTTCTCCTCCACCACCATCATCATCATATCACTAACAACATAATCAAATCCTTATCACCAGCGTCATCAATCCTTATCAATAATCTCATTAACACAACAATTGGTTGTCTGCGACTGGAGTATAATCAACACAGCAATGGGTTGTCTGCAACTGGAATATATATAATAAATCAGGTTTTTCTCTTATCTATCTATTCCTTGATCTTAGTCCTCTAATCGGTCTAAAATATATGGTACCCAACTCCAATTTTAGATTGGCATCCCAATTTTGTCTGGTTCGTTTTCCAGAAATCGATTCTCTCTCCAAGTAGCATCATCAGATCATCCTTGTCTTCTCCTGCAGATTTCTTCTCTGGGTTTTCATGCGGTTACCAAATACCAACCGATAGCAAACCGAGAGCTCGGTTACCGACTACTCGGTATACCGATTATATCGGATGGTAACGGTTTCAAAATTTGGTAACCGGCGGAGGTCGGTTCGGTAGCGGTTGATGAGAAAATGCCTCGATTTAGTACCGAATGTAACCCTAAAAAAAACAGTGGTAGTTGTTCCTCTAGAGAGAAAACCTAGAGAGCAACTCTAACGTGAAGGTGTGTTAAACAAATGACGCAACGAGCATTTGTTGGTTAAGCCGGTTCCTTGTTATTTTACATTTTTATGGGAATAGTTTTACGATAAATATTTCATCGACAAAGTGTGTTTTATTTTTAATTTTTCTTCTTCTGAGAGATGACAACCAACCGTCGGCAAAGTGTGACCCTTTATAATTTGCAAAGAAAAATTCATCAACAAAAATTTATTTTCTTATGATATTTGCCAACGAACAACTCATTAGCAATTGTCCTTCTTAATTTATTTTTTTGTTTGTCTTTTGCCAAGTAATCGTGTCGGCAATGTATGTCTCTTTTTAGTTTTTTTTTTTTTATGGTTAGCTTGAACTTACCCAATAGCTGAAACGATGCAGCTATTGCCACCCTACTATAGGCTTAGTTCACCCCACATTTAACTTTTTACACTAAATTTTCCAATTTTACCCTTGTTACCTGAAATCGAAAAAATAAAACTTAAAAGGGGTAGGAAAAAAAATCCTTGCTATATGCATGTTTTCTAAGAGCAAATGCACCAACAGACCAAATAGATGACCAATTGGAGAGAAAAAAGGAAAAGTGGAATGCAGCGGCAATAAATTGCGGGACTAATTTGCAGTTTTTTGAGGGCCCCACCTGCCTAGGCAGTTGGATGACCAAGGATCAGCAAATGGATTGCCCGACCGTTGGTGGTGGGCTCCACACCCACATTGTGCAACGGTTACAATTAAGTACCACCCGTATTTCGTTGATCCACCATCTAATCCTCAACCACCGGCATCATATTCGACAACTACTGCCCATATTTTATTGCTTCATTGTCATTGTTTAGATGAATCAAACTCAAGGGATCTTAATGAAAAAATATCCCAAGAAATTTGATAAATTTGAATGTTGGGAGAAAGTTAAGTACCACCCGTATTTCGTTGATCCACCATCTAATCCTCATCCACCGGCATCATATTCGACAGCTACTGCCTCCGAAAATGAGTCTCCAATTGAGTTGGATGATGATATCGTTTTGGAGACACCATCAAGCTCCATTCCAAGACCAATGGGACAAAAGAGAGCCAAAAAAGCAAAGAAGAAAGGAAAGAAGGCGCAAGATGCAGCAGAAAGTATGGCTCTTGCTATTCAAGCCATGGCTGAATCAACCCAAGCTTCTGTTGAGCTAGTGAAGAAAAGAAACGAAGAAATGGCCTCTCACACAAAGAAGGTATTTGAATTTGAAGAGGCGAAAGAGATGGAAGAATTATGGTCATGGATACTAATTCCATGACACCACAATCAAAGGCTTGGTGAAAAAAGAAGAAGGGTGATATCGTAGCAAAAACAATGTCTGATGGTGGTAGTAGCGGTTGCTACATACCCCAATTCGTCTAAATTTAAATGTTGTTTAGGAAATCAAGATTAATTTTTGAATGTAATTTAAATTTCACTTATGTAATTTTAATTTTATGAAATAAAATTTTTGTGCTTTGAATAAATTAAATTATAAACATAACAATAACAACAGTAACAGGCCCGCTCACCTGCGGGACGAAATTAAATTAAAGTTACTTGACCAGTTACAGTTACTTGCTCAGTTACATGATCAGTTACTTCTCTTGGTCAAGTAACTGACCATGTATCTGACTAAGTAACTGACCAAGAGAAGTAACTGACCATGTAACTGACCAAGTAACTGACCAGTATGAAGAATGACAATATTAATTTTGTCCCGTAGGTGAGCGAGCCTGACAATAGTAATACAAGTTTGTAATTGCAATGATAATATTCTATTGATGTCAAACCAAACTTTATTCTCAAAGATAGATAAACATGGGTTAAAATTACAAAGAAAACCAAACATATTAATAAATTGTGGTGGTTCATACTCAGTTACCATCCATGTTCCAGTTGTGCATCACCAAATCATCTTGTAGGCATTTGTGGGGTAGGCTGACTCTACCTGAAATTCACGATCCATGAATGAAGGAAAATTTTGTCCATCTCTCTCCACTAGTTCAAAAGGAATAGCCTTTCCAGTATCAGAATGCACAGGCCGATCATAGACGGTTGCCGTTGCTGAATTCATTAGATCAGCTTCTTCAGGCTCCGCAAATTCTTCCTTAACAAACTCATCCTCCACAATCATGTTATGAAGAATGATACAACTTATCATGATGGCACGAAGATCCTCCAGTTTAAACAACCTAGCACCATGACGCAGTATGGCCCATCGAGATTGAAGGATACTAAAACACCTTTCCACATCTTTGCGGTAAGCCTCTTGTTTTTTGCAAAAGTGTTTCTCCTCTTCTATTCTGGGATTCAATATTGTTTTGACAAAAGTTGACCACCTCGGGTATATTCCATCAGCAAGGTAATAACCATTAGTGTACCTTTTGTTATTGACCTCAAACTCAACCAGAGGAGTGGTTCCACCTATGACACGCTCGAACACATTAGATGCACCAAGAACGTTGAGGTCATTTTGAGCTCCAGGGGTTCCAAAGAAAGCATGCCATATATGTGTATCGTAAAACGCCACTGCTTCAAGAATAATAGTTGGTCTACCCTTTCGACCCAAGAAAGCTCCAGCCCAGCCAGTTAGGCAATTCTTCCACTCCCAATGCATGCAATCGATACTCCCAATCATGCCTGGAAACCCATGGTGTTGTCCTCTATTGAAAAGCCTATGTAAGTCAGCAGGATTTGGAGGACGAAGGAACCACCCAGCGTAAAGAAACTCGACTTGTCTGCAGAACTTCTTTAGACATTTCAGCGCTGTAGAAGCTCCCATTCTAGTGATTTCATCAGCAGCTACACCGTACGCAAGCATTCTCAGGGCACTTGTCATTTTTTGTTCGGGAAGCAATCCCATTTTCCCAGTAGCATCTGATTTTTGCCCCCAAAAACTATCGAGGTTGCAAAGATCCTCCATTATGCGTTGGAAGACATGTGTTTGCATTTTGTACCTCTTTCGAAAGCCTGCTTCGTCGTACACTGGACGTTCAACAAAATTATCCTGCAGGAGAAAATGACCTCGGACTTCTCTATGTCTTTCGACATTTGGGGCACGGCCAGGTCTTAAACCACGCCTTCTAGGTGTCTCCGATAATTGATATTGCGCCACCATTGCAGCCGCTTGAGAGTTTGTAGCTTGAATCCGCTCGAGCTCTTCCATATTTTCACGCTCCATTTCTAACAACCATTTGTTCAATTCTTCCATCGGAAAAAGGAGAAATGAGATGGATGATAGATTTCAAAAGAAATGTAGGTGTAAAATGAGAGGAATGTGTGAGCAAAGAATGGAGTCTGAAGCTTATTTATTATCAATATTGAAAGATAAAAAGTTAGGATAAGTACACGTGTCACGTTTACATAGGTTGAAAATCTTATCACATATCCTAGATATATTTTCAGAAGATAACGATATCTGACGTTAACACGTGTCCAGTGAAGATTGGGCGATTATCTTATCAGAAATCATATATATTTTTTGTAAGAAAAAGGTATCTAAAGTTGATACATGACAAATGAAGATTGGTCGATAATCTTATCAATTGTCATAGATATAATTTTTTTATCATAACGATAACTTTTTTTTTTCCGAGAACAATATTTATACTTGATATATAATTTTATTTATTTTTAAAACTTATGCATTAATTTTTTATTAAATTAACATTGTATGATTAATCTAATTGTTAATTGTTTAGTTAATTAAATTATAAGTTTAATGAATTATTCAAATTTGAAGTGTGAATAGTGGATTGGCAGACAAATTACCTTTCATTGGTGCATTGTATAAGCTGGAGGTAATTGCCAATTTGGGATGAATAGTGGATTGATAGTACCAATTTGGTTGGCAAATCAGCAATTGCCCTTGGTTCATGGGTGCATTTGCTCTAATAGCCCTAACGACAATAACATGGAGAAGAAGATCATAATTAATATTGCAGGTCTGCAAAACTCGAGATTTGGCATTACAAACAATTTGTAGCCATTAAAAAAAAAAAGACATTACAAGCAATTGATGAGTTTCAATTAGAGGCTTAGCTAGGTAGCTCTTAATACAAAGCCTAAGTATAGAGATAAAAAATAACATATTTTCAAGTTGCACTTCATAATTATTGAAGGAATAAAAAGTATGGATAATTGCAATTGGATATTCAATAATTGACCAAGAAGCTTATGCTCAACCACTGTTGGATATACAAAGAAAACCAAAACAACTGATCAACTTAAAAATAATTATTTTCATGATTGGATTTACATCTAAGAGTGATTGAACTTAATTTTCTTGGTCAATTACTGACTAAGTGAACACCACTGTGGATAGCTAATTAGGAATTGATTAATATTGTAGAAAGGTAAGAGGGTTTTAGAGATCAATAAGTTGTGGAATGGAAAGCCACATCCAACAACAAAGAGAAACAATAAAAGAAGGAAAAAAGACAGGGCAGTGATGGCAACAAAACAATAGCAGATAATTTTCTCTTCTAATTGGAATATAAGGGTATAATTGAAATATTTGGTTTTATTTTCTCTTATAGGGTGAACTAAGTAGATGTTAGAGTGACAATAGCCGCACCCTAGTTGAAAACAGCGCAACGATTATGATCGCTTTCGATAGCTTCTCGAGCTCCTCTTTTGTTGGTATACATGTGTTGAAGAACGACTATAACTTTCCAAAAAAAAAAATGACAAACTTTATAAACTTGAAACAATTTGGGTTTACCAAAAGGGAAAATTGATAGTACTCTACAATACCTTGGTGAAACTTGGTCCAAAATACGGTTTACCAAAATTGTTTTGTTGCCGTTTATATAAATGGACCCACGAGAACTAATTGATTGAGTGATGTTTAACAGGAGTATTGCAAGGTTGGGCAGCAATCATAATGGTAATCAAATCCGGAAGCATCCCATGGTACACAATGATGGTCCTCCTGTCCTCCGATCCACAAGCAAATCATGCTCCTAAAGCATCTAGACGACACCATGGCCGGGTTCCACGTACACTCACGCCGTGGTCAGAAGTCTAGGCGGTCTCCTCACCGGCTTCTTTTCCAATCTCAAGCTATGTTGTCTTTTCTATCTAGTTCCCACCTGGCAACACTATGTCGGCGTTGCCTATGGTATCCACGACAAGGATGAAGCAAATGGGAATTTAACTTCTTGGAATTGTGTTTGTGGTTGTCGTGAACGTTATCATGACCAGCTTAATCTGCTTATTGTCGAGGATCATTGTTCCACTTAAGATGACAGACGACGACTTGAAAATAGGGGATGATGCAATTCATGGCTAGGAGGCTTATGCATTAATGTGAGAAGATGGAGAGAATTTTGATGGCTCCAAGCGTAACTTAGTTTATGGCATGGATGACTTTGGGCTGGCAAGTAAAGCTTAATGTCGTGGGGTAAAACTCGTTAACTGACTTTGGTGATGCGTTTCTATATGGGAACTTAATGTATTTAAATAAAACAACCAAAGCATCTAAGAATATCTCCAATAGATATGTATCAAAATTATAGTTGATGACTTATGTGGCAATTTGTTATCTTATAAAATTTTCGTCTTCATGAATATATTAAATGAAATTACTTATTATATTGTTAGTTAACCTTTTATAAGCTTCACTTGTTTATATTATAGACAAAGAAAATGATACATAGTTTGCTAACTTATGACTTATGAGTCTAAATTACTAAAGACGTCAACAAAAACAAACAACCCATTGGCATCTCCTCCTTGCGTTATGAAGCCTCAGTTCGAGATGTTGTACTATGGGAGGGAAATGGAGCTACCTTGTTTCTAGCAAAACAGTGATAAAATTGTTTGCTCTATTTAAGACATGGATCCCTAAAACCCTCAGTTGCAACTTAACCCAAGACAGCCAGCACATGACAACTTAACCCTAATAGAAGATCTAGAATGTTAACGTTTCGTGAAATAGAAGTTATGTATAACTTTTTCATTTGGTTTTGGTGAGCTGCATAAAATTAATGAGTTTAATTCTTCTTTTTATTGTTATAAAGTGAGGGGGTAGACTAAAAAAAATAAAATAAATAAAAACCTACGATAAATATGAGCCATCAACCATTCGAAATACGAACGACAGTTTCGTTGAATCTAACTAAAATTAGGTGAAACAGTAAAATGATAATTTTCTTAATTATGCTCATAGCTATCTGTAACAAGATTTTGCTCACTAAATCATATTTTAAACAAACAATTTATTTTTTATCAATAAATATTTAGTCTTGAAACTTACGACGTAGACACGATATTTTCTTTTTTTAAACAAGTCTATGGACTCCAAACTACAAATTTGTAGTTCATTTTCTTTCAAATTTACTTGTCAATCACGTGGTACATACGTAAGTAGCAAGATGGAAGATGTCATCGAGTCGATGTAATACAGATAGAGACAGGCAGCGGGAAAGGCAGGTCCTTCTCCAAGTGGGAACAAAGAGGAGCCACCTCTAAAGCCAAAGCCATAGCCGCATCTCCCTGCTCTTGTCTCCAAATTTATCCATTATGGAATGAAAACCAGTTTAATAACTTGATAGGATACTAATTTTTGTTTTTTTGGGTAAAAAACTTAAAAACTTTTTGTAGTTGAAACATAGAAAAGTCGGACAACCAGTACGATAATTCGGTCACCACAACTCCCTCCTCCTCTCTCTCTCTCTCTCTCTCTCTCACGAGATCTGTACCCTTTTGGTTGCTGCTATGAAACATGGGGTTGTAATGAGTTTCTGAGCTGAGCTGAGAACAAATGGCGTCCGATACGGCGTCGTCTTTTGACGAACAACAGTCACAGCTTGTCGCTGCTACTTCAACTGACAACAGAGGAAGGCATCGAATTCTTGCCGAGCTCAACAGACTCGAACAAGAACTCAAATTCTTGCAGGTTCTTTCTTCTTCTCTTACTTAAATGCACTTTGTTCTTGTTTTCTCTGAATTCCCAGTTCTTTGTTTTGTCTTTTTGAGGTTCCGATTCCGGTTCCCTTTTAACTCATTTTTTTTGTTGCACATTGCGATAAAGCTGTTTTCTTTCGGTCATTGGAAGCAAGTAAAGAAGTTCTCATTTTGGGTACTAATAGCTGGGAAAGAATGTTGCTTTTGCTTCTTTTGTTGAAGAAGAAAAGGGGTTGTATATATATACTTTTCAAGACATTTCTTCTTTTGAGTTTAGTACACGTTTGGATGGAGAAGGAAAAGTTGTTCATAAATTGGAAAATGGGTTTGACTGCGTGTTGAGATTCAGGGTTTGTAGAGTGTCAGCCTTGAGATTTTCCACTCTCCTATAGCATGATTGGCACGGTTGATTGTTTAAGTTCAGGAATTTTGATTAGTAGGGAGTAATGATTCATACGATTGTTGAGAAAGGAGCTGAAGAAGCATTTTGACTAGATAACTAAAGGATGTAGATCAATTCTTCAGCGGTTTAGTACTAATCATGACAAAAAGAAAGTTGACCTCTTCCACATTGGATGTATTAACAGCTGATTCATAGGCAAAGTCATACTTAATTGAATCCAGTAGATTTAACTCGTTGTTGAAACTCAAGGGAGCTAATTCTGTGGATCGTCCGATTATCTTCCCTCTTGATGAGGGTGTGTTCATCTGCCCTTTTACTATTCTTTACACTTGATCGATGACTAATAGATCAGTTGTTGAATATCACAATTGTTTTGTGTTTTTTTTTTTTACCATATCTATTCCTTTGAGTGATTTTGTGGTATAATACCATATATTTTACCCTCAGGTCTTACAATGTGCTATCCACATCGCTCTTACTTAGCTTCAGAGTTCCCAGTTAATCTGATGCGTTTAGTTATAATCTCACGTCCTACAACATTGATGCTGTGAGGGATTTTCTGGTCTTGTTTAAAACTCATCAACTAGATCCTTGGTTGTATGGGTATAATTTTTTTTTTTTTATAGTCTGATATTCTATGCTTGGTACTTGTCATTTGGAGCTTTTCTAGACTCCATCTATACTGTTGAATAGTTCTACTTCTTGTGCTAGAACATTAACATTTATGTCAATAGGGGTTTATACACAGACAGCACAAGGCCTTCTTTTGCACATTGTATATGGTATACTATCTGTAATGTTTCATGTATGATGTGCTTCGGAATGTCTTTCTTGTGATCTTCTACACTGCATGCATGAATTGCATTTTAATGTTACTTTATTTGCTTTGATTTCCAGGAAGAGTTGGGAGAGCTTGAACAAACTGAAAACGTTTCCACCATATGTTCTGAGTAAGTATCAGTGATGTTCATTTTTGTTAGCTCCTTCTGTCACTACATTAGAGCTTCCTGTCCTACCATGACTACTCTGGTAACTCGATGATAATTGATGGTCTGTTTTGTTGGTGTCCTTCAGATTGCTGCCCTATACCGAAGGCCGGCCGGATCCTCTACTTCCACTGTAAGCACCTAGTTCTGTAACCAATCTCCTCATTTTGTATTAAACGGGTTGGTTCAGTGTCTAATGCACTATCCTTGATCATATCTTATTGCAGAACAAATGGGCCTATAAATCTAATATGGGATCGATGGTTTGAAGGACCTCAAAACTCACAAAGTTGCAGTTGCTTGATACTGTGATTGGATGCAATTTAACATTTCTTGCCATGGCTGCAGGAGAGTATAAACAGAAATGTCCTACCTGCTACAGAGTTATTGTTAATTTTGCTCCTACTTCTTTAAAGCTTGTACCAGGTGTGCGGTGCTTGACCCCGTTACGTTGACCCTATTGAATGTAGAACTTACAATTATTAAGTTTGTATATCAAATGCACCGGTTGGTCTTCTGACACCGTTTAAATGAAAGAAATTTTAAGTCTAGAAGCTAACACACTGCATGAGCAAACCCAATAAGTGAGTTGTTGACCAGAAAATGAAAAACACCAAGTCAGTGACGGGGAAAATTGAATCTGTAGCAGGCTGGCAGTGTTTGACTGACTTTTCTGACATTATTGACCCAATGGGCGTAGATTCCACAATGTTTTGGAGTATCGAAACTCCGAAGTGAGAAGCCGTTGTATTAGTATATGAGCTAAACCAACAAATCCTGGCTCTACGGTTTTAATAACACGCCAATAGAAGCATGAAATTTTATGTTCTGACCTTGAGTAATCTCTTGACAGGTGATAAAAGTAGAATAGAACTTGTGCTTAAAACTTTGAAGTGGATGAAGATTTTACAGCTTAATTGTTGTATTGCCCACAATTATAATTTAAAGCACATTGTAAAACAATTTCCACTTGGGTAAAGATGTTTCAACTTTCAAGTTTCAACCATTTTGATCTGTTTCTACTTGGGGGATCAAACACTAGCAGACCACATGACACTTTTTCATATAGGATTCCCCCAAAACTTATTGATCAACTTATACTGGATTGTACTAATAAAAGTCATCAGGGTAAAATGGCTAGAGTTCAAAAACAAACCCCAAATCATCTAAAACAAATTACATGTATTTACACTTTACAAGTAATTTGGAGATTGTGAACTGGTGTGGAGTTCATCAAAGAACCTGAGAAGATAAGAGGTGCCTCAAATGCAGCAAATGTTCCTCATTTGTTATATGAAGGGACAGACGAAGATTCGTTAGGAGGGATTCCTGCTCCCAACTCAAGGGACCCGAAGCATAGAGCACCTGCAAAGTCGACTTGTATGCTTGAAGCTCTAATTTGTGGATGTCAACATCCAGCACATAAGGCTCTGGTAATGGAGCTGAGAGTTTTTTCCCTGCCGAAGATGGAAATGATGACTCTGCGTCAGAACTATCACAAATATCTTCTCCAAGTTCTGCAGAACTCCCATTTTGAGAGCCGGAGAGCTCATTCATACTACAACTAGCTACAGAACACTGGTAACTATCCTCAGTGCACTGAGTAGACTCAAAAGATCTATGCATCCCATAGCTGGTTGCCTTTCTCATTTTGGCATCTATATCAGTACCAGAGTTGTTCCTTGATATTTTATCTACCTGCATGTACAGCCAATGGTTACTCATTGATGGCCTGTCACATGCTCCCACATTAATGTTTGATCTTCTCCTCTTGCAGCCAACTCTCTTCTCTTTTGAGAAAGGTTCTGCACAACTTGCCTCTAGTTGAACTTTTGAGTGATCCCACCTTTGGCTCCGAATCTTAATCTGGTTTTTCTTTTGAACCTGTGAGCATCAGAAATGGATAAGTCCTATAAACCTAGTATACTAGCACAAGATAGCTGTTCTAGTTGCTGCAATTTAAAGCTACAAACTAAATAGCAAGAAGTATCTGTATATAACTATTAATGTCCTACAAGCACGCCCGATAAGACTATTGATTTGTAAGTTTGCAACAACAATTAGGTTAAGGGTTTAGGGTTTGACCTTCTCAATCACTGACCACTTATTCTGATCCCATGCTTGCCTGATCCTCAGGTTACATTCATCAAATTCCTTAAGCTGAATGGACCCGAGAAATCTAATGACAACTCGATTGTTCTTCCCTACCTTGGCTACCTTCCCAACCTTCCAACACTTCGTATCAAACACTTCAACCATATCACCAACAATCCATCCCTCCTCTTTCTTTGCATGTGGAGGCCGAGGCCTAATGTCCTTTCTGTACACCCTCTCCACCGCCATCACCCCTTTGCGGTCTATAAGTGACTTATACCTCACAATGAAGTCATCGCCATCAACTGCCATTACTTTACCTGAAAACCAGGACATACACAGATCATTTTCTTTTCTCAACACCTCCACTGAATTGCCTACTTTCAGCTTCATGTTTTTGGAATCTTTCAAGCTTTGACCTGAAGAAAGTTAACAGAGAGGATCAAGGTGCTGTGATACGAAAACAGGTTTCTTCCCAATCCACCGCTAGAAAACCCAAAACTTTGATTTTGGGCAGCAGACAGAGTTTCAATTACTACTCTGTAACACCATTTGATAAGGGAAATTACTGTTTTTTTTTTTTTTTCATACAGAAACAGATAACTCATCAAATCAAAACAAACTGACAAGAAGAAAGTAATAGCCTTCAACATTCTATGACATCCTCTAAACTACAAAATCAAATCTATGGATTCAAGATTGTAACTTTCAGCAGCATTCATTACCGAACAGACAAAAATACTTTCTCTACATAAAGGAAGTCAATCACACACCAAACCCTTTTCTACACAAATTATAACTAGTTATAGACTTATAGTATTCATGGTATGTAATTTTTCCATGAGGCAAAGTTTTTATAATATGCAACTGAAAAGAGAAGAGGAAAGTAGAGGTAAATGATATTGAAATTGATTTTACCCCATATGAAGGTGTGATTGCCAAACCAGACTAATAGTACAATCAGGCAGATAAAGGATGAAACTTGCTTGAAATGAATGAATAGGACTGACCTGGGACTTGTTTAATTATGCAGAATGGTGCTTTCTTCCATTGAAATCCAATTCCTGGGATGGGATTTGATTGGTAATTTCGGTTAGTTTTGAAAATCTGGGGAGATTGAGAGCAACTTAAACCCGTTTAAAGTTTGGTGGTGTAATGGCCATTAAGGTATACTCCATGAGGGGTTTAATTGGACCATTAATACGGTTGCCATATTATCTTCTGCTTTATTTTGCCTGCCTAAACTTTCTGCCTAATAATCTCTCACCATTTTCGATCCTGAAATCCTCATTGCTGTGACACAAAGTCACACGATAACGTCAACTTTGATGAGGATAGACCGACTATAGAAGCCACATAGAGAAGAGGGTAGTTACTCACTTGCTACAGTGCACACGTGGGCATTTGTATTCTTGTGTAATTGTATACAAGGTTGTAATTGTAATAAGAAGGATCATGGTTCTAGCCTTCTAGGGATGCAAGGGTTCTCAATGCAAATGAACCCATTTTTTAGGGCTCAAGTTCGGTTTATATAATTTTTTATCTTTTAAATTATTATAAATTGTATCGGATCATTCGAGTTCATTCATTCAAGCTTGAATAATTCAAGTTCAAGTTCCACAAATTGAACTCAAATGAGTTATAGAAAAGATAATAAATGAGTTAAACTTTTCTTGAGCCGAAGTACAGCTTTCAAAAGTTGGTGTAAACTAGGGGACAATTTCCCACAAACATTTCCTCCTAGTGAGAAAAACTGGTGGACAGAAATCGGATAGAAAGGAGAGAAATCCCATCCTCGGGTTTCCTTCAAAGTAAAATACTAAGTTTGGGTTTGGGTTTGGGCTGCTGGGACTGAATTCTGCAAGTACTTGTTTTCAAATAAAACTACACTCATTTCCTGGTGTTGTAAGACATCAACCCAAAAATTTTGGGGCTTCAGTCCTCAAAAGTCTTTTGAATCAGCCAGATCAGACAAATAGAGTATTATACGAAAACAATAGGGCAGTTGGAAACTGATCAGAAGAACAATCGAGATTTGAACAAACCTATGTCAAATCAAGTGGCCTGATATTGAAATTGTTGCACCAAAATTTTCTCTTTGAGATCGAAAGAATAAAGTTAGAAAACTCCAGATTCATATTGGCTTCAAACCGGCCCCTATTGATACATAATGTATGTAAAAGGTTCAAGTGTTTGGTATTTGGCAAATAAAACATCAACTAAAATGTAAAGTATGTACAATGAGTCATGGAAAATCTCTCAGTTCGTTGCTAAGAGTTATCAGCTAGTGATTCCTCTCTTGTAATTGGTTTAGTCAAGAATGCCTAGATTGCGCGTTTGTCTTTACTTACCTCTTTGTGTTTATTGGCATATATTGGTAGCTTTTGTTTTCTCTTTGTTTGAATAAGATTGTACTTTTGTAATGCACCAGTAACTTTCTTGTTAGTAATGGGTGTATGTGATATTTTTTATTACTTAATCTTCTATACCTTTTTTCTACAATTAATGGTAGTGGCAAATGAGAAAAGAAGGGTTAATTATCCTTTATTATTAGGGTAGTCTTAAAAAAAATAAAAAATAAACTTTTTCTCATTTCTCTCAAACAGCAACACAAAAAAATAAATAAATAAATTATAATATCGAAGGTCTGATTCCACATGTTTTCTTATCTAACGGTGCTTTTACTACAGTGAGGACACCATCTCTTATCAACGAGTGGTGGATGTGATCGAGCATACAACTGTCATGTTTTTCTTTCTTTTAGAGTTCTAAAGTTGGGATTGTTGTAGGAAGTTTTGTTTCTACCTTTTGATAAAAACAGCAACAGCGGTACCAGGATGTGGAAAGCAAGTGCCAAATTTTTAGGAGGTACAAAGCTTATGCTACTTTTTTTTTCAATCAAGGAAATGACTATATTATGAGGCATCAGCCATAATGGTTACAATCATACTGCAACACATCGACAATGCAATTTGGAGGTTTGGTATACCAAAAACAACTTTCCCTAGCCTTAAAAGCAATACAAGCTAGCCTATGTGCCACTCCATTACATGTTCTTTGAGTATGGCTAATTGTTACACTTCAAAAAGACTGCAAAGCAGTTTTGATATCATCTATTAAGCCTCCCAGCACAATCAGATCATGGTTGGCATTTGTTACAACATAGGTTGCTTCTAGGTAGTCAGTCTCAAGCACCACATTATCAACCTGCATAGACCGAAGCAGTTAGAGTCCTTCTTTAATGGCCATCAGTTTAGTGTGTTTACCGGAACTAACATTACTTACTGGAGTGGCAAAAGCAGCCCTGAATTCTCCCAGTTCATCTCAGAGAACACCCCCAAGACCACCAAAAACTTGGATTAGAAGATAGCTACCATCAACATTCAGCTTCCATCTTCCATCTTCCATCTTGGTTCGGTTTCCATCTCTGTCTAGGTTTGGTTATTGTCGATTTGGATACCTGCTAAGCTTGCCGAAATTCTTCAAGCCAAGATGTTACACTCAGAAAACTATCTTGTGCAGACTGATGAGTGCCATTCTAAACCATGTTATTCCAGTTTTTCCACCCCATAGCACCATCAAAAGGTGAACAAAAAGCCCTTGCTTGAAGTGAGACACATGATCTAACATCCAATCTTTGAATTGGAAACGTGGTAGTAGGCTGCTGTCTAGATTAAATAGGGGTGCTGCGAGAATAGATGAAGCATTAGGGCACTTACAGAGGATGTGCGCAATGTCTTCAAATCGGTGTGGACAGAGTGGACAATCAGCTTCACCTTGAAATCCTTTAGTCCTCAATTTGATTCGAGTAGGCAACAGATCATTACGTGCTCTCCAAAGACAAATTTTCACTTTTCCCGAAACATCTGCTTTCCACAATTTCTTCCACAATCCCTGAAAAGGGTCTCCATTAGAGGTGGATGCAAGGGCATTCCCGAGCACTGATGCTCTGGCCACCTAATATGCTGTCTTCATAGAGTAGTATCCTTTTTTGTCTAAGCTCCAGAAGAGTCTATCCTACATTTACCGATTACTAAGAGGTATGCACATTATGCTTTTTGCAACAGCAAGCATAAAGATTTGATTAATAAGATTTGTGTTTAAGAACAAGAGGAATTGATAAACAGAAAGGGAGAGTAATATTTCAGAGAGAATGGAGATTTCAAAATATGTTTATTCATCTCATAAAAAAGGGTATTTATAGGAATACATTTGAAGTGTGAAAGCTCAAAGAGAAAATCAAAATGATAACCATCTTGATGATGATTTTCTGCCATGCTTGTTGCCCTTTGGTAAAGTATGTTTACATAAGTCTTCATACACTCAAGTACCTATGATTATACACTCAAGTACCTATCTAAATACTTTTACGTATTTTGTTACATGATATAGACATATACGGTATATATACATTTTATACTACAACACTCCCCCTTGGATATTTCATGTTCAATAGTATTGTGTAGATGGTGCGCATCGAAGTTGCCTCGTTAAAAATCTTGCCAAGTAATAAAACCCTGTGGGAAAAAACAACCTTGGTCGAAAGGGAAAAGGAGCACAACGCGCGTTGAGTGTGAAGTATGTTTCTGGATACTCCCCCTGATTTAGACTCCTCTTGAAGATCGTGGGAGTTCGGATATCCTCGTCAATCCGATGTTCCTTACATGTTTCTCGAAAGGGGATTTTGGTAGTGACTTAGTAAATAAGTTAGCTACATTATCTTCTGATCGGATTTGATTTACTTCAATATTTAGAAGTGCTTGCTGTTGCTGATTGTAGAAGAATTTCGGCGATATATGCTTGGTATTGTCGCCTTTGATGAAACCTAATTTCATTTGCTCAATACAAGCTGCATTGTCCTCGTAAATGCATGTAGGTTCATTTGTGCTGAATTTCAAACCACAAGTTCCTCGAATGTGTCTATTTATAGACCTTAGCCATATGCACTCACGCACGGCTTCATGTAGTGCAATTATCTCTGCATGATTTGAGGAAGTAGCAACAAGAGTCTGTTTTGTAGATCTCCAAGATATAGCGGTGTTTCCCATGGTAAAGACATAACCGGTTTGGGAGCGACCTTTGTGAGGGTCAGAGAGATACCCTGCATCAGCAAAACCCGTCAAAACATCATTTTGATGGAGGGGAGGAGGAGAACGTCGGTCACTATGGATAGTGTTGTCGGCGCTCACATTTATTTTCTCTCTGTAGGGATAGAACAAGCTCATATCGATCGTACCTTTTAGGTATCGAAGGATTGTCTTTATACCAATCCAATGGCGGCGTGTTGGCGCAGAACTGTGTCGAGCTAACAAGTTTACTGCAAATGAGATATCCGGTCTTGTGCATTGAGCTAAATACAATAATGCGCCTATCGCACTTAGGTATGGTATTTCAGCTTCTAATAAATCTTCGTCCTCATCCCTTGGACGAAACGGATCTTTCATGGGCTCAAGACTACGGTTGATCATGAGAGTACTCACAGGCTTTGCTTTATCTTCATTAAAGCGCCTTAGTAACTTTTGAGTATATGCTGATTGATGGATCATAATCCCATCATTACGGTGCTCGAGTTCTATTCCGAGACAAAACCGTGTTTTCCCGAGATCTTTCATCTCAAATTCAGATTTCAAATATGTAGCAGTTTCTTTTAACTCATCTAGAGTTCCAATTAGGTTCATGTCATCAACATAAACTGCTACAATTGCAAATCCGGATCTTGTTCTCTTAATGAACACGCAAGGGCATATTTCATTATTAACATATCCCTTCCCAATCAAGTAGTCACTTAGACGGTTATATCACATCCATCCGGATTGTTTCAATCCATACAGTGAGCGTCTTAATTTTATTGAAAACGCGCTCCGTGGTTTAGAGCCACTTGATTTGGGTAATTGAAGTCCATCTGGAACCTTCATATATATCTCTGAATATAGATCCCCATAGAGATATGCTGTAACCACATCCATGAGCTGCATGTCAAGTTTTTCGGAAACTACCAAACTGACAAGGTAGCGGAACGTTATAACGTCCATTACGGGAGAGTATGTCTCCTCGTAGTCGATTCCAGGACGTTGTGAGAAACCTTACGCCACAAGGCGGGCTTTGTATCTAACAACCTCATTTTTCTCATTACGCTTTCTAACAAAGACCCATTTATGGCCAACAGGTTTTATATTTGGTGGTGTCAGTGTTATAGACCCAAATACCTGTCTCTTTGTTAGTGAATCCAATTCAGTCTGGATCGCATTTTTCCATTTTGACCAATCTGCTCTTCGTTGGCATTCTTCAACGGAGCGAGGTTCGATATCATCGTATTCTATAATTCCTTTTGCAATATGATATGCAAACGCATCATCAATAGCCATAGAATTTCTGTCCATAATTACATGTATACTAGTGTAATTCATGGAGATCTCTCTATTCTCTGGAATTGGTTCTACTATTGGAGCGTCCTCCAATGATGTCTCTTGGACATAACCATAATCCGGAATTTTTTCATGAGATGGATTATTTATATCGATGATTAATGGATTATTTTGTGTCAATCTCGCTTTCTTTCTTGGGCGAGAATCCATCGAACCTATAGGGCTCCCGCGCTTTCTAGCAGGAGCCATGGGTCTAGCCACTGCATCACCCATAGAGGGGATGTCATGTCCTTTAGTTTTAGGAACATCAATCCTTGCAGGTACGTTTGCAGCAGGTATGTGTGATCTTGTCACTTTAGCGATATCAGAAAACGCATCAGGCATTGATTCTGCTACGTTCTGAAGATCGAGAATCCTCCGCACCTCTATTTCAGACTGTGTGGTTCGGGGATCAAGATGAGACAAAGTGGGGACAGACCACGACAATTCCTGTCTTTTCTGTTGAACATTAATGTTCTTGTCTCCCCCTAATGACGGGAAGACTGTCTCATCAAAGTGACAATCCGCAAATCTAGCGGTAAATAGATCACCTGTCAAGGGTTCTATGTAGCGGATAATGCTTGGAGTATCATATCCAACATAAAGGCCTAAGCGTCTTTGAGGACCCATTTTGGTGCGCTGTGGTGGCACAATTGGCACATAGACTGCACACCCAAATATGCGTAAGTGTGAGACATTAGGCTCATACCCAGTCACCAGTTGGGACGCAGAAAAGGGTTGGGTGGCAGTGGGTCTCAGACGAATAAGCACAGCTGCATGTAATATTGCATAGCCCCAAGCAGAAATAAGGAGATTGGTGCGCATAACCAATGCCCTGGCAACCATTTGAAGTCTTTTAATGGCAGTTTCTGCGAGTCCATTTTGGGTGTGTACATGAGGGACAGGATGTTCGACCTCAATCCCAATGGACATGCAATAATCATCAAAGGTTCTTGATGTAAATTCTCCAGCATTGTCAAGACGAATTGACTTAATAGGATGATCAGGGTGGTGAGCCCTTAACTTAATGATTTGTGCTAGTAGTTTAGCAAATGCAGCATTTCTTGTGGATAAGAGCATAACATGTGACCAACGTGTCGATGCATCAACCAACACCATAAAATATCTAAATGGTCCGCAAGTTGGTTGGATAGGTCCACAAATATCACCTTGTATTCTTTGTAAGAATGGTATATTTTCTTTAGTGTCCTTTGCATAGGATGGTCTTGATCCTACCTTTGCTAAAGAGCAAGCTTTGCAAAACGAATGATACACTTTAGAAGTAACTCTTTGGACCAATATTTGGTTCGTACTTCTTTTCGTTTTGAAGAATGGATGTCCGTGTGAAGTTTTTAATATACGGAGCATCATGTCACGACCTGGATGTCCCAAACGGTCGTGCCAAAGCTTGTATGTGTCAGGATCCCATAAATTGTCATTCATGACATGGTTGGATTCAATGACTCTAATAGTGGTTGCATACAATCCACTAGAGCGACACATAAGTTTATCTAAAACTCGTGTATTTCCGTAGTTTTTAGAGGTGATGCAAAGGAACTCTTGTCCATTCTCATAATGTGTTTCCACATGAAAATCATTGGCTCTTATGTCTTTAAAGCTTAATAGGGTCCTTCCGGCCCTTGGAGCATATAGAGCTTCGGCGACATTAATATTTGTGCCATTTGGTAACAAAAATTGAGCTGGTCCTCGACCATGAATCAATTGTGATGGTCCTGTCATCGTAGTTACTGAGGATCGACTGGGTGTCATCCATAAAAATAATTGCCTTTGTCGCAATATCGTATGTGTGGTGCCACTATCAAGAAGGCATTCCAATTCTCCGGAAAACATACTGAAAGGAATAAAGTTCGGAATATTAACACATGTCCATGACATTGAATGCGATACTTTATTAGTAGGGAAAATAGTCAATGATTACATCAAAGTTATTCAAAAGTCTATTCCAAATATCAAACTTTAGACAAATTGCTATCACTCAATCCGTTTGGTAATTCCAATGAAATATGACCAGGAAAGTAGAGAGATGTTGGTGGAGCGAGGCTCGCTTAAATACCCCGATCTCAATTGCTTTCCTAGACATCATATTTCATTGGGTACGCCACATAAGAAGGAGTTTAATACAATTGTTATTTATTGACTAAGGCACATTTGCCATTCTTGGAAAATAGAAAGAAGATTATTCTGATCAAAGTCTGTGGCATCCTCGTGCTCTTCATCTACAGCTTTGAAGTCCTCAACAGTGAGATTGACATCTTCACTATTTTCATCTTCGGTAAGGTTAGCTTCTTGCTCTCTTGCTTCCCTGTACTCCTTGTAGCGTGCAGCTAATTGGGTACTTGCATGACATTGTTTAAACCAATGTTCGATTGATCCACATCTATGACACATGTCATTGTGGTTCCCTCCCTTCATTTGAGGTATAGGTTGTGCAGGTTGTACAGTTTGTGCAGGTTGTGCACGTTGTGCACGTTGTGGATAACCCCTAGGAGGGTTGCTGCTACTACCACGGCGCATGGTGCGACCTCCACGGCTCATGGAGCTATTTCCACGGCCGGTGTTGTCATATCTCCCTCTTCCACGTGTGGAGTTACCATCGCGTGTGCCCGCTCTAAAGTTGTGGTTTTCTTCCCTATTGGGGCGGTTATATGGACCTGTTCGTCCTTCATGTCCCCTATTATTAGGGTACACATGTCCCCTATTGCTGGGGTACCGCTCCCTGTGCCCTCTCTTGGGTGCATTAATTTACCTCACGAACGCTCTTGGTTCCAATGGGTCTTGAATTATAATTCTTTACGAGAATGTTGTCGTGCTTTTCGGCTACCGACAAAATATTTATGAGTTCATTGAACCTCGTAATTCGTCCAGCATTTACTTCAGTGCGATACTGCTTTGATAGTAAAATTGCTGCAACGGGGAAGGTGGAGAGAGTTTTCTCAATTAGCTCTTCTTCTGTGAGGGGTCTTTGACATAACCTCAACATGGATTTGAGACGAAGAGCTTCTGAATTGTACTCAGCAATAGACTTGAAGTCTGAGAAGCGTACATCGTTCCACTGAACCTTCAAGTCAGGGAGGAGAGAATCTTAGATATTGTTAAAGCGCTCTTGTAGTGCCTTCCATAAATCCTTTGCATCTTTGATGGACATGTACTCTAGCCTGAGTGCTTTGTCCATATGACGTCGCATCAAGATGATTGCTTGTGCATGCTTCTTGGGTGTTCGAGGGAACACAAGGGACGGATTTGGTTCATGGATGATGGGCAATATCCCCTTTGATGTGAGATGGTTCTCAACGTCGGTTTTCCAGCTATGGTAATCCGAACCTGTTGAGTCAAGGATTTGAAAATCGAGTCTAGGTTCATTCGACATCCTTGAAGATAAGAAGAAAATATTAGTTTCGGAGTTAAAACTTCCACGAAAAATAATAAGATTTCCGAGCTATGCTACCAAGAAATCAATTTCCAAGAATCATTGTGAACACTCTTAGTTCATTGATTACGAACGCTCTTAGTTCGTTTGGCGTGAATTTCTATAATTCCGCTTTTAATTGTAAGTTCCCGAGAAAAAGGAAAAAGGAGATAAAATAAATAAAAACTCAAAAACGGGAACTTTTAGTAAAGAATACCTTGGAATAGTGTTGCCGGAAATTTTTGACCGGAAAAATTATCGGAGGTGACCGGAAGGATCGTTGGAAAAAGTCGAGAAAAATCGTCCGAAAAGTCGCCGGAAAAGTGTCGAAAAAGTCGCCAGAAAAGTGTCGAAAAAGTCACCGGAAAAGTTATCGGAAAAGTCGCCGCGCAAATCTGTCGACAGATGTGTCGACAGCTGCTCGGCAGCTTCTCGGCAGCTGCTCGGCAGGTCTAGGCAGCACCTCGGCAGCTGCTACACAGCTCTCGGCAGCACCTCGGCAGCTCTCGGCAGCGGTCCGGTTTGGTTTTTCCGCTTCCGGCGACCGGTTCAGGCCGTTTCAAGCCGGTTCCGGCGATTCTGAGAAAGGTTCCGGGCTCCTGGAATCAAGGGCTTTAATCTGAGCTAAGGTTTGGGGATTTTTTGTAGGTTTGGAAAAATGACTTCGATTGATGATGATCTCTTCTTTCGTCAATTTTCGATTCTAATTCTAGAGCAACTTCGTGCTAATAACGTGTTTAAGAACAAGAGGAATTGATAAACAGAAAGGGAGAGTAATATTTCAGAGAGAATGGAGATTTCAAAATGTGTTTATTCATCTCATACAAAGGGGTATTTATAAGAATACATTTGAAGTGTGAAAGCTCAAAGAGAAAATCAAAATGATAACCATCTTGATGATGATTTTCTGCCATGCTTGTTGCCCTTTGGTAAAGCATGTTTACATAAGTCTTCATACACTCAAGTACCTATGATTATATACTCAAGTACCTATCTAAATACTTTTACGTATTTTGTTACATGATATAGACATATACGGTATATATACATTTTATACTACAACAATTTGAACCTGAAATTGCTGGCACTCAAGAATCCGTTTGTCCTGACAAATGTGCACTTGTGTTCCATCATCTACACACCATTGCACTCCAGCCCTGAGCACCGGTCTTCCTCGCAGTATGCTTCCCCAAGAAAAGCTGGGTGCATCTCCAAGCTCAGCCTCCCAAAGGAACAGTGGGTATGATATCTAGCCTTGTACAACTGAGCAATAAGTGAATGTGGATTGGAGATAAGTCTCGACCCCTGCTTAGCCAACATTGCAAGGTTATATGCAAAAACATTCTTGAAGCTCATACCTCCTTCATGTTTAGTTAGGCAAAGTTTTTCCCAACTCCTCCAATGTATTTTTTTTCTTTTCCTCACTATCTCCCCAAAAAAAAGAAGCACAGAGTTGATGAATGTCGTCATATAAACCTTTTGGGTAAAAGGTAGCAGTTCATAGCATATAGGGGCATGGTTTATGCCACCACCTTAACGAGAATTTCTTTACCTACACTACTGAGAATTTTTGATTTCCAGTTAATGAGTTGCTTAGAGAGCTTCTCCTTGATGTGTGCAAAAATTTCAATCTTGGACCTGCCCACTCTCAAGGGCAATCCCAATTATCTTTCATGTTCCTTGACACATTTGACTTCAAGAATAGTAGCCAAGTCATTCTGTTCTTCTTGGGGAACATTGTTACTAAAAACAACACTGCTTTTCTGGAAGTTAACTTTCTGACTGAGGCTTGCTCATACACATCCAGAATCTATTTGTACCGGTAACACTCTTATGCATTAGAGTGCCAAATAGAAAGCTATCATCTACAAAGAGTAAATGGTGCAGAGTGGGAGCTTGAGGAGCCATTTTCAAACTAGTAACAACATGTTCTGCAACTGCTTTGTTGATCGATGCTGACAAACCCTCAGCACACAGGATAAACAAATAGGATGACAAAGGGTCTCCTTGCCAAATTTACCTTGTAGGGGTAATTTGTGGAGAGGGTTCACCCTGAATAAGAACATAGTACCTTATAGAAGTGACACACCTCATAACCATTTGAATCCAATCCGGAGAGAAGCCCAACATGGATAGAATAGCCTGCAAGAAACTCCATTCTAGACAATCATAAGCTTTACTCATATCAAGCTTCAAAGAAAAGAAACTTGTTTCTTGATATCTTAATTGATGCATGAAGTGCGCAGCCTCTGTAACAACCAAAGTATTATCTGAAATCAGCCTTCAGGGAACATATGCACTTTGTTGGTGTTGGGGACATCCTTGAGTATGAAAATATATGCAAATTTATGAATGATGTGCCATACTCCCAAGTATAGGAGGTCAAGTTTTAGTAAAGGGAAAAAGTAAGAGTATCGTACCCAAAAGATTGAGTAACTCTACCCTAGCTCCCAAGGGATTGAGTAACTCTACCCTAGCTAGATGACCATGAAAATAAAACTGGAAAACACATGCGAGTCTACCTTTTTACAAGTTCACAACCTTAGCCCTTTGAAAGCTAAAGATCATACGGATGGTATTAACAATTGTGGTAACGAGCGGCTTGGTTGATTTTAATTTGGATAAAGAAAATTAAGTTGCATAAAATAAAATAAACAAATAAAAATGTAGAGACTAAATCAATGAGAAAAATAGAGACTTAGGCATCACACATAACCTTACTTATGCACAAAATGTAACCTATATTTGATGTAATAACATGTTTTGACAAACTTCCCCTTAATGTTTTGGTGAAGCTACCAAGAAACCAACTAATCATGCAATTTAACAATCTCTTTTGAAGTAAAGCTAAATTACACGACCTTTATATCATTCAAATATTCCGGATCCTAAATGGCCTTTGGTCGTGAGTCTAAACTAAACTCACAACATCATGCTTTAATTTTAAGGTAAGAAATTCAAGCAACTTAGTTCTTCCCGTAGGAATAAGCTAAGCCACCACCTATTTAGCTACACATGCTCACGGAATCAAGAGTTTATCAAGTTCATGTTTCTGATTCATTAATTTCCTAAAGCATGCTTCTAGGTATAAATCTATAAACACACTTAGGGTACATGAAAGTAAAGTAGCCATAAAATTCAAAACATGCATAAACATCAAAACACATAGAAATTTACATTATTTGCACATAAGTTTAGCTAGAGCTAGCCCTGGCCTCAAATCCAACTACTCACAACACATGTTATTACAAATACAAGCCATGAACATCATATTAAAGAGAGAATGAAGAGAAAAGAGAAGAACTACTCAATCTCCCACCTAGCTCTCAAAGATGTCAAATGATAAGAGAATTGCTTCAAGGTATGAGATTTTCGGTTTTACAACCCAAAACACCATACACATTCACAAAACTCAAGAAAAGAAGAACAAACGATTGGATGTGTGAAAGCAGGTGTTGTGATTGATTTAGAGTGTGTAGTAACTTTGGTTTTGGTGAAACTTAAGTGCCTACACACCTATTTCTCACACAAACTTAGAGAACTATGTACGTGGTATGAAAAACTAACCTAAAACTAGAGAAAAAAGAGACTTTGATGCTCCAAAATGAGGGAGGCAAGGGGATGCACGGTTTGGGAAAAGATAATGGGCTATTTAAAGGTCAAGGCAATTCAAATCAAGGGCGGAGATCAAAAGAAATGAAGGGCTAGATGTAATTGATATATGTGTAAGCACAAAATGTGGATCTAGTTTTGACTCCACATAGAAATGACTTATAAAGCCCATAGATATTTTGGTGGATGAGAAAAAGTAGGCCTCATCAAAAAGCCCGCGGATCAAGTGGGCCGATGGAGGCCCGCCGGCCCGGAGGGCCAAAAGCCCGGCCCGTCAAAAAGCCCGCAAAAGCCCGCCTCGGTGGGCTGATGGAGGCCCGCTAAAAAGCCCGGAAAACCCCGGCTCGGCCCATAGGCCCGGCCCGTCAAAAGCCCGCTAGACCCGGCCCGTAAAAGCCCTCCTAGGTCCGGCCCGTAAAAGCCCGTAAACTATTTTTTTTATATTATATATATTTGTGTGTGTTTGTGAATATATATATATAGATATATATATATATATATATATTAATATATATGTGTGTGTGTATGTTTATATATATATATATATATATACACACATATATATAATAGATATGTGTGTGTGCTTATATATATATATAGAGAGAGAGATATAGATATGTGTGTGCACTGTGTGTGTTTATATATATATATATATATATATATAGATGTGTGTATGTGTGTGTTTATATTTATTTATATATATATATATATGTGTGTGTGGAAATTCTCATATTTTTATAGTAAATATGTGCATATATATTCTAAAAAACAAGTGACAACGGTTGATCAATTAGATCGGATTTGAAAATATGATGAAATTAGCTAATTTTTTTACCACACTCATAATTTGTTGTAATAATCACATCCAACGGTCGGTTTTTTCATTTTATTTGAATTTATAGAGGTTGCTCTTTGGAGTGTATGATATATAAATATAGGTTTAAAATAGTAACTAAGTTTGACCTAGTTGATCGAATTCGAAACGAGAACTAAATTGACTAGATTTTTTACAGCCACTATAAAACATTACAATCTCTCCATCGAACGGTTGGTTTCTCCAAATTCATCTTCCACTTCATGGTTGCTTTAGAATGGACATCAATAATTTTAAATGCAATGTACAAGTCATATAACTTTAGGTGACAAATTGATATAGGCCAACGTCTTTGTAATAAAATTGAAATTTTTATCTTATGTACACGTACATCCATCGATAAGATATTTACAGATATGATGTGAAAAAATAAGCATGTTTTGCGGTTATCAAGCCATCGGTCAATCAAGAAAACATACAAGCGACTACGGTTGACCAATCCGATCGGGTTTGAAACTATGGTGAAATTGACTAAATTTTTAACCACACTCATAATTTATTGTAATAATCACATCCAACGGTCGGTTTTCTCATTTTCTTTGAATTGATAGAGGTTGCTCTTTGGAGTGTACGATATATAAATATAGGTTTATAAGAGTAACTAGGTTTGACCTAGTTGATCGAATTCGAAACGAGAACCAAATTGGCTTTATTTTTTACAATCACCATAAAATATTACAATCTCTCTATCAAGCGGTTGGTTTTTCCAAATTCATTTTCCACTTCATGGTTGTTTTAGAATGAACCTCAACAATTTAAATGTAATGTATAAGTCATACAACTTTAAGAGGCAAATTGGTATAGGTCAATGTATTTGTAATTAAAATTGAAATTTTTATCTTATGTCCATGCACATCTATCAATGAAATATTTACAAACGTGATGTAAAAAAATAAGCAAGTTTTGCGGTCATCACGCCACCGGTCAATCAAGAAAACATACAAGCGACTACGGTTGACCAATCCGATCGGGTTTGAAACTATGGTGAAATTGACTAAATTTTTAACCACACTCATAATTTATTGTAATAATTAAATCCAACGGTCGGTTTTCCCATTTTCTTTGAATTGATAGATGTTTCTCTTTGGAGCGTGTGATATAAATATAGGTTTATAAGAGTAACTAGGTTTGACCTAGTTGATCGAATTCGAAACGAAAACCAAATTAGCTGGATTTTTTACAACCACCATAAAATATTACAGTCTCTCCATCAAACGGTTGGTTTTTTCAAATTCATTTTTCACTGCATGTTTGCTTTAGAATGAACCTCAACAATTTAAATGCAATGTACATGTCATACAACTTTAAGAGGCAATTTGGTATTGGTCAATGTATTTGTAATTAAAATTGAAATTTTTATCTTATGTCCACTCACATTCATCGATGAAATATTTACAAACGTGATGTAAAAAAATAAGAAATTTTTGCGGTTATCACGCCATCAGTCAACCAAGAAAACATGCAAGTGACAACGGTTGACTAATCCGATTGAGTTCGAAACTACGGTGAAATTGACTAAATTTTTAACCACACGTATAATTTATGGTAATAATCACATCCAACGGTCGGTTTTCTCATTTTCTTTGACTTGCTATATGTTGCTCTTTGGAGTGTATGATGTATAAATATAAATTTATAAAAAATTAGTGTCTTTAAAAATTTAATTATCAATAAATTAGTATCTATATATAAATATAGATTTTTTTTTGGTACAATATAGATCTATTATCTTTGGTTATATTTGATCATTATCCAATGAATTTCCAAAGCTTGATTAAAAAAAAAAAATATTTGTGTCTTTAAATATTTATTTATAAATAAAGCTCGCAAGGCCCGGCCCGAAAAAGCCCGCAAGGCCAAGCCCGGCCCGGCCTGAAAAAGCCCGCAAGGCCCGCTTTATATGGACGGGCTTGGATCCTTCGATTTTTAATAAAGCCCGGTCCCGCCCGGCCCGCCATTATTAAAAAATTTAGCAAGGCCCGGTCCGGCCCGTTGACGACCCCTAAGAAAAAGTAAGGGTAGAAGGATCATTGTGTAAGAGAATAAAGTAATAAATGGGAGACAAATGTGTAAGGTGTAAGAATAGGACAACTTGTCATCTTTCAAATTTTGAATTTCAAAATAACGTAGACTTAAAGTCTTTCCACCTAAAGTCTCTAACCTAGTCAGCTCTTCCTTATCCTCCACACATGTTCTCAGCCGGAAATGTCCTGAATCCGACGCTGACCACCGTTGACCCATTTTTTGTTTGTTTGCACACTCTTCTCCTTTTTTCCTTCACTTAGATCTACACCAAGACTTTCGAATTGGTCTTTGACTTCTTCATACAAAATGTTGCTCCATGAGTGTAGATCATCATTGTAAAATTTCAGAGCTTAGTTCACCGTGGTTTGGCCAGAAATACTGCCTGAATCAGTACAGGTCCGGTTTTACAATTTTCATCTTCTAGTGTAGAAAATTGGACCCATCTTTTAAAGGCCTTCCACTCATAACTGTCTCTTAACTCTTCATAACAAATGATCCTTAGGATGTCTAGAATGGATCTGGAAAGTTTCAACTCATTAGGAGTTCATTTGGTAAGTCTTCCGCTCCTCCTTCCTTGCCTAGCTCGGTTTCTCCTAAGCGGAGTAGGAAAATGTTCTAAGATAAACTTTTTAGTGCATTTCCAAGGTTTTCCATCATTTCCTAACATGATGAGGAAAACATAATAAATATTTATAAATAAACACAAATGTTAAGTAAAAGTGCAAGATTAGGGGAGTAATTACTAGACAATTATGGACTTAACAGTAGGGGAGAGACAATATCAGATAAGCACAACTTGAGTCTATTAGCTAGCACTTTAGAACTGATTCGGCATATGACATTGCAAAGTGCAATTGGTCATAAATGTGCCGCCTCCTTTGGATCCTTGATTTTTGAGATTAAGCAGAGATGAGTATAGTTGGACTCTGGCCAAATTTCCCCTGTTTCTAGCAAACCACGGATTGCCAAACACACATCCTGGCTAACAATGTGCCAATATTTTTGGTAAAAGAAAGGCGAAGTACCATCTGGACCCGGGCTCTTTGACTGAGGCATTTGGAGAAGTGCCTTCTTGATTTCATCATTAGTATATGGTTTCATGAGATCATTGTTCATGGTTGCAGTAACCTTGCACGGGGTAGCATCCATCACTACTTGTAAGGCAGCGACATTTGCACCTTCAGTAGAGAAAACATGTGTAAAGTAACTCATCAGAAGGCGTTGGATTTCTGTTGGTGCAGATTGCCATTCCCCATGTTCATCTAGTAAGCCTTTGATTGTGTTTCTGCTTTTTCGATTACTGGCTCTTCTATGAAAGAAGGCTGAGTTTCTATCCCCATCACGGAGCCACAATGTTCTTGAACGTTGTCTCCAGTACTTCTCTTGCAATGAAAGCAATTGGCTATATTTCACATGCAGCTGATGTTGTTCTTCATATTTTTGAGGAGAGAAAGGTTGCTGCATTATATCATTTAATTTTTCCTGAATGATTCGCATCTCAACCTTTTGTTTGTCAAAGTCTGTCATATGCCAATCCATCAGTCTCTTGCCTACAGTTTTGATCTTATGACCCAACTGCCTCAGAGCATTACTTGTTGTAGGCCGTGAAAACTCTTGTTGAATGATGCTGGAGCATTCTTCCCTCCCATGCCAAATCTCTTCAAAACGGAAGCGCCTACACCTCCTGTTATTGTGTCTTCTCTCATCACTAACTTCGATCAGAAGAGGACAATGATCGAACTCATTAGGGCTTAAAGTAATAACTCTGCTGAAGGGGAACCTGCTTCTCCATTGGATTGTCTGGAAACCCCTGTTCAATCTCTCTTTTGTAAAACGATTACGCTAGGTAAATCTGCTTCCCACAAAACCCATGTCTATAAATCCACACACTGACATAGTTCGACGAAATTGAGCCATGGCAGCAGCAGCTCTTGGCGTCCACCAGATTTATCTGCCTGGTTCATCACTTCATTAAAGTCCCCTACCATGAACCATGGAATAGTGCATGGTTGGGCGGCTAGGGTTTCAATGAGTTGCCATGTTCTATTTCTACCTCCTCTTGCAGCCACTCCATATATACTTGTAAAGTGCCACAGCTCCGAGCCCAGTTTGCCCACAGTAGCGTCTATGTGATTAGGGGAGTATGTGCATAAATCAACATGAGTGTCTTCACTCCAAAGAAGAGCCAAACCTTGGGACTCCTTTTCATGTTCGACACAAATGCTTCCCTTGAATCCCAATCTGCCTCGAAGAGAATCAATCAGGCCTTTTCTTGGCTAGGGTTTCAGACAAGAAAATAAGGCTTGGCTTCTTTGCTTGTACCAAATCGATAAGTGCTCTTTGGGTTTCCCAATGCACAATGCCCCTACAGTTCCATACTAAGATATTGCCCTGCAACATGCTGTTTGAAATAAGGTAGTTGTCGGTAAAGATTCCGGCTTGGTGGTGTTGTGAAAAATCTGACGACGTCTTAGGGTTTTCTGCTTCTATCTTATTTATTTTTGTGATTGAAGCTTATGCTACTTTGTTTTGTAGTCGAGTGATTATTTTTAGACATCTAAATTTGATATTTGAACCTCCCTTTAAATTTTTATCCCATAAACTTTCTAGTTTGTCCTTCTATTTCTCTTTACACCTTTTACCCAATTAGATGTGGTCTATGTGTCCTGCCATTTCAAAAATTCAGCACACTAAATTGGATTGCCAGCCATTTCTCGCTCATAGCCTCTACCAGCCATTGTTGCTGGCATGGTGATGGGTAGCATTGTTTGGTCTTTGGTTAATATATTGTTAATCTGGATATTATCTAGTCTTTGTTTTTTGCTAAACACTGGATGTTTAGCAACTAGCGTATTAAATTAAAAAGAAAAGAAAATAGAATAGTTGGTTATTGTTTGGGGTGATTGAATATGCGAAAAGAAATTCAGATGGTCTCACACAATTCTAGAATGTAGAGAGTATGCTACGTAACCTACGGGATAATAAGAAATTATGAACAAAGAAAGAAGAAATATGATTTGCTTAAACATGATTAAACCCACTTGATTATCCAGTCCAAATTCCCATTCCCATACATTGCATCATCATCACATATAGGAAAATGCATAGATGTTTGAGCTAACAAAAATTAATCATCCTAGAAGAGCTAAACCCCATTATTAAACTCTTCATACTTGATTATATTAAGGATTCCTTAGCAGCCTATCACTATGCCACCCTGTTCTTTGCTTCCTTCAATGAAACCCCTTTACTTTTTATCACAGACAGAGGGGGCATGCATGTGAGGTCGAGGAGGAGGATAGGTATCCATCGATGTGAGAAAAGCTCATTACTTTTAGGCAGATATTGGCTACTTACGCTTCCCAAGCAAATTATCCATTGAAACTCTCTGCAATTGTGTGACCCGACCGGCTGACCCGACCAGACCCTCATTACATTTTGCGAAAACTGGAAAAGCATGCAGGACGCTGGTGACCTAAAAGACCGTAATTTAAGCATGTAACTTTTACCGTCATTTTCACTTTGTCCTCCTCTTTGGATCCATTGGTGAATTAGTGATAGTTAATGGCCGTCCTAATTAATCATTGTCTCGGGAAGATAATGAGGATTAATGCTTGGCCTATGTCAGAAGACACTAGCTAGCATGTATATCCAATCTATTGGCTAATAGGCTAGCTAGCTCTTATGAAAATTACTGTTTTCAATTCTCAATCTAAACTATCCAACTATCCTATAGAACCTGACAGTGACGGAAAATAATAGTTAAAGTTACATGGGATTTTTTAATGTGCATTTCTTAAATTCTCACTAGTTATACATACAAATAATGCAGCCATTGGTTGATCAAATGAACGGTTCAAATTGAATAAACATTTCACCTTGTTATATCACATTGAACCACTAGTTCCGCTATAACTCATTTTGAGGCCTTAATGACAACAAAAGAACAATTATATTAGGCGATTTATTTGATCAGGCGACATATGTAAGTATTAGATGCAATTTGTTTATTAATTCTCTTGTAATGATAGAGATAGATGTATAGATACACACGGTATTTGAGAAAATTGAACTTATTTTTTGCTTCTTTGATATATTAAGGGATAAAATGTCAATTTTCTGCGTTATACTCGATAATACACATGCCCAACATTTGCTAGACAAATAGACATGAAAACAACTTGAGCTTTGTTATATGGATATCATGAATTGAGCACGTCCGGCGATCAAAAAGGGAAATGATAAATGATATTCTGCTAACTATTTATGAACTTTCGTATTACAAACATACAAACATGGCATTTGTGAGTTGTGATAACATGATGATTTGAATGTTATCCAAAATATTCAATAAGTGTCCGATATGAATTTTGAATCATCTGCACATGGGTGTTTCAGAATTGCTTATCGAACTTGACGTTTAATCCGAATGTTTATGAATGATTTAACAGAGAGAGAAGAGGCAAGATCTAGCAGAAAAACATGACAATTACGTCATCCGAATGTGCATTGTTTTCCCCTTAACTATTTCTTGTATAATTGATGAAAGATCTAAAACCTGAAAAGAAAACAAAATCATGTGGACTGCATGCATGTTGGGAAAATTTATGCTTTCACTTTTGGATATTTTTGAAAATTATGCTTCGCAGTTAATCTAGGTTTCTTAATTTGCATGAGACTAGCTAAGAGACTAATAATGGAATATAATACGAAGAAGAATAAAGGATTAAACCATTGGCCAATAAGCCTTCCCTACTATGTGCCAAATGTGCCAACTATACTTGGTCTATTCACATGTCTCAACATGCTCCCCTTTTTGAAAAATTTCTTTGAAATTGTTAGAATGTGACAACCGTGAGAGTCCATTATACTACATCAAATTAATCACAAAAGAATAAGAATGGTATTCATTTCATGAAGAAACAGAAATGAATGCATTGTTACATTGCAATCATCTTACTCGGTTTTGAATTCTCATCTAGATATCATATCAACATACATAGTCAATTGTTAGATTATAATCTTGGTTATTCTAATATTTATACTGTAAACATTGTATTCTTTTGTATATTGGTATGGTTACTAATTGTTTTCAAATATGATTACTCTGTGTGTGGATCTAAAAATACATTATTTATATTATTAAATTTGAGCTAGAGTTTAGACGTAGTGAGACTATTTTGGTTTTTACTAGAAGAAGAATTAGTCGATGATTGCAAGTTAATATTCTTCACTAGTTTGATGTTTATTCGCCAAAGACAATCCATAGAGCAAGGTCTAATGACTAGGTAGAGTAATTGATGGTGCTACGGAAATGAGGCCTAACTTCTAACTTATGGAATAAATGTCATACATTCACCTCCTTCAATTGCGGGTGCAAAAATACAAGAACCTAATAAGAATTAAGAAAGATAGATTTAGAATTATAGATGCGGTGAATCTCGGAGCTAGAAATGGACCATACTATGACATGCATGCGTAACATGCATATACAGAACAAATGTACATGTGGATAAACTTCAAGTCTTCAACAGTAGTCACCAGTCAAGTCATCATGCACACACAGAATGAGAGAGAGTCAGAATCCCCATCATCAGCTTTCATGATTGATTCAGCATTCCCATGAATCCATTTCCTCCAATCAAACAGTTTTGCAGAAACCTAACATTTCTTTAATATCTCTGTCAAAGCATATGGGGTGAAGACTGAAGGGATCAGAATATGAAGGGATCAGAATATTAACATTATAATATAAAGAATGGATAGACGTCTTAAAAGAAACCCCAGCTCATCGATTATAATAAGATATTAAATGCTTATCTAGGGTTTGATCTTATTTTTCGTAGAAATGTGGAAAATGCAGTAGCTATAAATATTTCTGAGTTCTGACGCATTTGATTATTAAGAAAATATAAGGTTTTGGTTGTAAGGAATGTGTGCAGAAGAGGGGGGTCGGTGAGAGAACATGGGAGTTCTGAGGTTTGGGAACTGTGCTATCTTACCATATTCATGTAACTAAAACTAGGGCACGGGAAATTGAGAAACATTAGCTCATGTTAGCCACCCACTTTAGTTTTCAATTTATAAAAACTATATGTTGTCACATCAGGTGGATGTGATATATAATGCTTACAGTATAGAACTACAGCTCGTTAACCACGTTTGGACGTAAAATTTACGGGATCCATCATTTTCATCATTTAAGAAATGTGATCGGATGATTGGATGAATTTTTCTTTTAATTTTTACTTTTTAGTCAAATTAATCTCTAACCAATTGTTGATCTAAACTTTGTCATAACTACAATCTATAGGATAAAATTAGAATTATAAAGACACTAATAGTGAAAATTGTTAAAAGGATTTCAATTATGAATTATTTGTACATTTTGTGTATGCATGCATAGTTGCATATGAATTAAAGAATGATGACCGGTTTTCAAGAATTATATTTTGGACTCTCAATTTTCAATTTTGAAGAGTATCCTCTTTATAACTATGTATCTCATACAGCTCGCAATATTTGGGTTTAATTATTAGTCTTAATTAATTCTAAATTTTATCATACACTGATGTAGTCTCGTATTGTAAAATATTATACACCAATTAAGAATACGCATCAAATCCAGGTAAACTCTAAACATTAGTTGTTATAACTTTGAAACAACATAGATCGAGGTTGACCGGTGAAAGATTAGAGATAATTACCTTCGTCCTCAGGAGGGAAACAATTGATCACCTACTAAATATGGCCTCTGATGACAGAAGAGCTCTTAATTAGTTTTCACTAATTTCCAACTATATATTCAAAGAAAAGAAAAAGAACAACAAATGGAACTGTGGAAGAGATCGAGGGATTGGGTTGTGCAGATCTGGATGCATGTGGATTATATGAAAAGAGGGGAGATAGAATAAGAAGCAGAAAGATAAAGGTAAAAATAACTGAAAAAGGCCTGCGTGCAACTTATCTTTGATCTGTATTTTATAATTCTCCAAACAATAATTGTAATAGTGGAGACAGGACAAGTGACTCAATGCATGGGGGAGATATTAGGTAGTTAGGCTCCCTATCATATGAGATATCAAACTGGAAATGATAGCCATCCAGTATATAGAGGAGTACAGAGATCAATAGTAATAGAGCTAAGGGGGTCACATGGAGCAACCAGAAAGGCCATGGGGTCTTTAAGCTTTAGCCTTAAGACAATACACATGGCGGTGGCAGGAACCTCCATCAGCAAACCTGACCCGCATTGTTTTGATGATTGCAAAAGCATGGAACCACCACCCTACCTTTCATTTACATATCATCATCGTCATTGTGGCCTAGTATAACTCCAAAAGCTTAGCCACTGCGTTTGGCAATACAGGGAAGTTAGTTTCCAGTCGAAGATTGTCCAGTTCCAATTATAAAGGAAAACGAATATTATGCATGCAGATCCCTACAAAACTAAATTCCACTAGTTTTCATTAGATTCTTTTTGCTACAGTGGTTTATGCTTTTAATGTCTTTGAAGTAATTCATTGAATATTATGTGAAAATTTTCATGTTTATGCCGGGTAGTGATGATTGACTTCCTTATTGGACTAAGATGAAGCAATTGATCGAACATCTTATGTTTGGCCTGAGGACGTTGCTAAACAATTTTGTATCTATACAAAATGTCATCATACAAAATTTCCCTTATATGCTTCAGACTCTTTAAAGTAATTCCTCGACACTTTATCTAAAAAAATATTATCCATAAAAAAATGTCTAACAAAATTGCTTTCTGCATAAAATTAACGTCATGTGTTTCGGTCCACAATTCATTGAACATCTTATGTGCTTCCTGTAAATGTTACTGGACAATTTCATGTCTACTAAAATGCTCTAATAGGGATGAAATGATGAATGAATGATTGCCTTCCGAATAGAATTAACCTTATTTTTAATCAGATCAATATATAATATCAGTATACATCTATAATATATATGTATTATATTACATGTATAAAATATTAATTAGAGAGTCTGACAGAGAACAAAGAATAAGGTATTGATATCCCGGCATTTGAGGTTTGAATACCATTTGTATAAAAAAAAAAAAAATTCGAGGATCCCCTTGTATTCGACAGTTTCATTAATCAAGACTTGATGACTGCCGTACCACCCTTTATTCAAAAAAAATAAAATAAACTCGAGGGTCATGTCCGTTCTTGTCGTGGTTGAAGAGTAGATGGCATTTAGGGTGTGAAGGGTAATATAATTGTGATTTATAAGATGTCAGGATTTCTTTAAACCAGCTCATCAACTGGCTTTTGCAGTGAGCCACTAAGCTTTGTTGTAAGTTTTAACAACCTTTTCACACCAGCATCAATTAATGGGGCAGCTGCTTCCATTTTTAATCCAAGACTGAACCGGTACAGCTTGCTTGACTAATTGACTTTAAGCTCTTCAGTCGAGATAAACTCTCTCATAAATCCATTAAACACAAACAAATTATTGCACCTCGATCATATATAAGCTGTCTTGCGTAAAATGCAAAACAAAAATCAAGGTGTTATGATACATGTATGATGTATTGGATCATTGGGAAGATTAACAAACTTAATTTACACTATTGACTACATGCATGAATCCTATAATACCTTATATGTATGGACCATCTCAAGTTCCTTATTGAAAAGCATAAGAGCCGTATTTCATACATAACAGAAGTTAGTGCCGGATTTGAGAATCTTTTCTTCTTGAGAGTCAGATCGTTGAAGAAATTTGCACGATTAGCCTGTTTGCTTACGGGGTTGCTATTGTCTTTAGCCTTGGTGATACGTTATGCCAAACTCAATATAATGTCACCGAGGGAGAGATGATATATAGTAGAGGTTTGCATGCTTACCTATTTTGCTTGTGAAGTTGCTTGCCTTTAGCCTCAGTGAGACATTACGTCAAATACATTCTACTATCACCAATATGATGATAAAAGTCTTCACGATTAGTTTGCCTATTTGAGATTATACGCTGAAGAAACTTACCTAGCTAAAAATGTTTTTTTTTTTTTAAAAAAAAATCAATCATTTTTCATGTCTCAACAACAATTTTTGGAGAGTTGACGGTCATCGCCTTCATTGCCTTGCCTTGGATCGGCCATTGATACAACTCACTATTAATTTAATCCAAGCAACTCAAAGTTGGCATTAATGCAAACTATTTAAGATAGTAGGTTTGATCAGATGGTCAAGGTCGTTTAGTACTTAGTAACTAACTATTCTCATATAAGTTGCAGATTTCAGAACAAGTACAGCAAGTTGCATTTTTTACTAACAAAGAGGCTTATCACATATTTTACATAATTTACAGAATAAACAATCGATATCTGAAAAAAAATAACTGTATTAGTCACATTTGCCTTGTATTTTAAGAAATTGGACGGACTTTATGCATTTTATCAAAGACCAAGATACAAAAAAGTCTCCTAAAAAAAAGATACAAAAAAACTCAGTAAACGATATGTATATAGTATATGTGTTAGTATATGTATGCGAGTATTTAGGAACACATTTGCTGTAACCGGAAGCAAAAATAGGCCTGGATAATTATTTAAGAATTGATATTGAGCGTCGTGGCAGAGATAAGTAAGTTTACCGTTGCTCGGAAAACCAAAAGTATAATTTAAAATGGGATAGAGATATTAAGGGAAAGCAGAGACCCCGAAATGAACTATTTTCAAGTTGGGATTGGGCACTCATACTATGGCATTATTATTTCCGTTAACAAATATGGGATGAGTATTGCGTAAAAGGCAAGGTGTTGATCATGGAGTGAGCACATTTTCAAATGATTGTGGTCGCTTCTACTTTTGCGTCATGAATTGGAAACATAAAAAGTTTTGAGGCGGATGTGAATTTGCAGTCACGGAGTTTTATTAATTAGGGTTTATTATTCACCAGGGACATACACAAATTTCTGTCTTGTTAATGTTGAATCAACAAAATAAAAATGAGTAATTGTATATATACACCTAATAAAAAAGATGATAGAATCGCTAAGCAATAGTTTTCACTATCACTTTTACCTAGTATTTTTTTTAGTATAGACTTTTATCTAAAAATTTAATGAAACACGTACGTAATTTGATGGATATGAAAAATAAAAAAATAAAATTTTTAGTTGATTATTTGCTATGTGCATACTATGAAAGTATTAAGAGCCTTATATTTATATATCAAAATAGAACGGGTAAGAACTATTGGACATAGCAAATCTGAATGTGGTAAATTTGCATTAAATCAAATAAAATGGTGTGAAAATATTGTTAGCCTAATGAAAACCCTAAAGGGGCAAACGGGGTTTCGAAAGTGCTAGAGGAATGTCTCTCATTTTCGTATTTCTCCTTTGGAAAACCCTAACGGATGCTTCTTTGTTTATTTAAAACTAGAAACTCATATCCGACTTATGGAGAAGTAGGTAGTTAATTAAGAAACCCAATGTTGATTATGTAAAAGCTTGCATTTGTGAGTACCCTATGCTATAAACCGTGTACGATTTGCATCAATCAACTTCGACCCTTCTCGGTCATTATTGTCACGTAGAAAACTCGGGAAATAAATTGTGATCCATTCCATTCAGAATGATCTCTGGCATGACAGCTTATACAAAATAGAACAACAACGTGGTTATCACTCTGGGTTTTTCAAGTAACTTTTCACATGAAAACGAAACCCATGTGTCAAAGACCCTCCCATGCATGATTGGATTTGATAGCACTACTCATCCTCAACCACCATATATGAGCAGGAACAAAGAAGAATGTTCATCCTTTCGATTCCTTGATTCAATATCTCAAGCGGTCAGCGGTGCACCATGTCGTTTCTGCTTACTTAAACGTGGCAAACAGTGTCGAAATGTCGTCCTCTTCCTCCAAGCAGCTGGCTTCAGGTCCTTGATTCCCTCCCAAAACCGCAGTCGTTCTCCTCCGGAATCCCTGTGTCCTTACCTGTCCTCCAGGTGGCCTTCTCGGCGGGACCCTCCCCCAAAGTCCCAAGGCCATTTTGGCACGACCCTCCCTCCCCGTCCTAGGGTTTCGCCGCTGTGAAAGTGCTACAGTGCCGCCACTTGGCCGCGTGACCTGAGATTTTAATCTCGTGGCTCGCGTCAATATTCTTTATATCCCCCACTAACGGTAGTGGAGCGCGATGGACGGCCGTGATCGCCTTCTGTGGATGGGTCAAACACGGTCAAACTTCTCGCGGATCGAGTAAGTGGAAGTGGGTGCATGCATTGCCCACGGAGCGACCCAAGTGCGGGTCCAGCTCCAGGTCCGTGCACTCTTGGTGCAGACGAGTCCTCACTTCTCAAAAATAATCAGAATCCCGATTTTTATTTCGAACCCCCGCCCTTGACTGGAAGGGCAAAACCGTCAAAATCTGTAGTCCGCACCGGACACATTGGGAATTTTGTAAAAACACAAGGGCAATTTATGGGATTTCGCCGGTTCGGAGCCTTTTATTATATCACTCCCTCCTGGCGTTCCATTAACTCCGCCAACCCCTTTAAAAGGAACCAGAAAAGCGGGAGACACAGATAAAGGCGTGGTCAGTGGGAGAGAAAGAGAGAGAGAGAGTTATGGAGAAATGTAAGTTTTAGTGAGCGAGAAAATTAAGACTAGACTCTGTATTAGAGAGACGTTGAAGAGAGGAGTGTGAAAGGGAGAGATCAGTAAATCGATATTTAATCTGGCCGCGAAAATGACGACTGGGATAGTGCAAGAGCAGAACCTTGAAAAGCACATAGAGAAGCAGATGGGGTGCATGGCCGGCTTCCTTCAGATCTTCGATCGCCACCAGATTCTCACCGGAAAACGCCTCTACTCCACCAAAAGGTTACCTTCCTCGGCGGTGAGTTTGAGTTTGATTCTAATATTATTTGTCTCTTTGATTATTTATTACTGTTTGGCTCAATGCAGCAACAAATTCCAATATTTGGTATTGATGTGTGTTTGTTTGGATGCTGATTAGGCGGTGGTGGTGTCGTCACCGGAGCCGTCGTCCAACGTATCGCCGGAGATATCGAAAGAACTGGAGAAACAACCGCAAAGGAAATCCATGCCTTCACAGGACAGGTCGGAGCAAACTCCACCGGCGTCGGAGCTCCGATCTCCGCTGCAGGAACCACGGTCGCCGTCGTCCGAATCACCTTATCCGAAATCGCCACTTCCTCTTCCGGTTTTCGAATTCAAACAAGGCACGAGGTCGTCGTGGAAGTTTTCCAGAGACATGCCCAGGCTCTCACTCGATAGCAGAGCCACCGTGGACGCAAAGGGAAGCCTATACCCGAAGGAGATCCGTACCAACGCTGCGATATTGTCAGCCAACCGAAGCGTGAACTCAGGCGACGGAGCAGTTGACGGAGACAAGAATCACCGCTCGCCTAGCGTCATTGCTAGGCTAATGGGTCTGGAACCGTTGCCGCAATCGGATCCCGAACCGCCAAAGCTCCGGAGATCTGCCTCCGAGTCCAGAGTGAACAGAGATCTGTACCAGCCACGGTTCGCGGACAGCAATAATTTCCAGGCAAGGCAACCGCAGCAGCCGAATTTGAAAAGCAATAACTCCGGCAATGTAGGCAGAGAGGATCGGAGCTGCAATACTAGACAGGTAGATCCGAAATCTTACAATGTGAAAGCTCAAAACAGGGGAATGGCGCAGAGGAAGAGTTTCTTTGATTCGGCGGATTTTTTTCCGGAGCCGAAACAGTCGATTTCGGTATACGGTGAGATTGAGAAGAGGCTGAGGATGAGAGGCATTGATGAACCGTCTAAAGATTTGGAGACATTGAAGCAAATCCTTGAAGCTTTACAGCTCAAAGGTCTTCTTCACTCTCGGAAATCTTCGCCTAAAATCAACCCCCGAAATTTCGTCTACGACCGGTTCTCGGAATCGCCGATTGTGGTGATGAGGCCGTCCAGATCGCCGACTTCCACTAACCGAGCCGCCAGATTCGGTAATGAATCGCCGCCTTCAAGCTTCCGGTCAAGAGCCGGAGTTCGCCGGAACGCGAATCCCGCCGGCGAGACGTATCAGGCAATGAGCCCAAGGCGTGAGCGGGCGGAGAATGTACGGAGCCAGAGCAGAGGTAGAAGTCCGAGCCCGCCGACAAGGAGCGAGAATGGTGTGAGAAGTCCGAGTCGGAGAGGCCCATTAGTGATCGAGACGAATAGAAGAGGAAGTATTGATTCAGTAGAGCACAGGAGAGTCTCTCCGGTTCACTCTCCCAAGGTCAGTTCAAGACGGTCGCTCTCAGATCAACCAACGACCAACCGGTCACCGAGGGTCAAGAAGCCAACGGCGGAGATGACCCGCAAGGAGGAAAAAATAACTATTCAGAGAGCAGAGGATGATTCCTCCACCATGTCAGAGAGCAGTTCTTCACAAACCGACACTGAGGTAAACTTAATTAGTAAAATCATTTCATTAACTTTCCTTTGTAGTAATTTTTTTTTTATGTAATCGAGTAATGTATTAGGCGATATTAGTTCTTCAACGACGAGTGTATTAATCGAATGAATGAAATGAAAATCGCAGAGATGGAAGGTGGAGGAGTACAAAGAAGGGAGGAGTTTATTGGAGAGGTGTGACAAGCTACTGAACAGTATAGCCGAGTTGCAACCGAGTCCGGTTTCGGTGCTGCACTCGTCGTTTTACAAAGAGGAATCTTCACCCTCGCCAGTGATGAAGCGCAGCATTGATTTCAAAGGTAATTGGGCCACTTCCACTCTGCCACACACAGACACTGCCATTTTTGTTTCTTCATACAGCTCTGGGTTTTGGACCCTGGACTGGTCTTCCTTCCAGTTTCAGATAGATTTTGATTGCTTACAGTCTGCGTTTTTTAACCTCATGGTGACGTCTTTGCACCCCTCCCTACCCTTTTAGCATTCATATTTCATAGGTTTACTGGTACTGTGCCACTGCCTGGCCTGGGCTGTGGGGAAGCGATCCTCTGCACTCTCTGCAGCAGTGAATATATCTAGTAAAGTCTTTAACACCCAATTAATCCGCTCCACGTCAGCCAGCCCGAGTCCAACTCAGATTTTTATGCTTTACAAAATGTTGCAATTCACACGTGGTTGGTTTGGATTGGTTAGGTCTGAAATAAATGGAGAAATAGGCCCATGGGTACAGTAGTCATGGGAGTACGATACACTTTCTTATGAGGGTAGAGTCCTGGAAAACGACAACGTTTGCTAGTCAAGATCGAATTGATGAACCCTAACCATAATCCATGACAATGACCCACTTGCAACTACTGCTACTGCGTTTTCCCTACTAAATTTGGTTTTCCATACACGTGCCTACATTTTCTGCCAGTTGTTGATTGTTGATTTTAATTTTTGGTTTGATGAAACAGGTGAGATGGAAGATATCTGGGGTCAAGCAATCTGCGGAAACGAGTCGGAATCCGACGACTGTGATTTCGTCTATGTTTCCGAGATTCTCCGAGCTTCGAATTACTTACCGGACGACTCAGACGTTTTCTTATTGCTGGAGAAGCAGCAACAGCTCAAGGGAAAAGACACGTCTAGAGTTTCGACGCTCGAAAGAAGGCTCATTTTCGACATTATCAACGAGATTCTCGACCGGAACCGGCAATTGCCGCCGTGGAAGGCAGTCTCGCGGCAGACTTCGGTGTCCGAAATCTGGTCCGAGTTTCAGAGAATCCGGGAGAGGGATGAATCCGAAGACTTGTTCGAGGTCATATGTGGAGTATTGAAGAAGGACCTTGCGGGTGACGCAATAAACGGCTGGGGTGACTGCTCGGTCGAAATGTCCGACGCCGTTTTGGACATTGAACGCCTCATTTTCAAAGACTTGATCGGCGAAACGATCCGAGATCTCGCCTCTTTTTCCCCCAATTCCGGTAGAGTTTCGGCGCTTTGTAGGAAGTTGGTCTTCTGAAACGGAGGGAAGACGGGGATGGAAGTTTCAATTTTCGCGCCTTCTTTTTTTTTTAATTAAAAATATGATGTTGTTTAGCTTTTTTATTTCTTTTTAGATTAGAAATTTTGGGGAAATGTTTGTCTACGTGCTTTAAAAAAACCAGGCAAATCTAACGGTCACATGCAATCTGTAAAAAAAAGGGGTTTCCTATTTCTTTTTCCTTGTTATTATAATTTCTCTGTTTATGAAAAAGTGAATGTGGTGCTTTGCTCTACTCAAAGCAAAGCATGTGCAGAAAAGAGAGGAAAAAAGTGTTAAAAGCCTGAAAAAGGGCCAATGTTTTCAGCGTTAAAGCGATGATTGATTCATGTGTGTTGTCTCCAAATGAGGGGTTAAACATTCCATGGCTGCTCATGAGGATCATGGCACCCCCATTCTGGGCCAGCGACCTAAAATTTTGGATCTTACATTATAAAAATAAGAGTATGGAAAAGACAGAATTCTGGTGAAGCATAGATTGCGCATGAATTTTTCTCATGAAAACCTTGAGTTTCATGATGAGTGAATGTGAATTTCAAGGAATGGAAGTTAAAAACTGAATTTGAAAAAACTGTAGATTGGTTTTTTAATCGGTTTTAAAGTTTTCGGAGAAAAAAGTGAATCGAACCAGTAAATTGATCCATTATTTGGTTTTTTAAATCCTAACTTATGATTTAGGTAAACTTCACCGATGTTGGTGTTGGCATCAGAAATTAGTATATCGACTATCTTGTTTCGGTGAACAGTAAAGGTCAAGACCTGCTAAGGCCAAGTTCATCGGTGGTCCTTGTGCCCGGGCACCACATCAAACGGTGACCCAAGTCACCTAAATTCCACTGTTGTTCCTTCCACTGGGCCTGGGGCAAGAGAGCAGTAGGTGACCCAGGTCAAGAGCTCGGGCAGCATGGGACTGAGTTCATGACCCAAGCCTCCACCGTGGCTCAAACAGTAGAGACGAGGATAGACGCGCCTGGTAATGGGGGTGAGCTGCAGTCTCTTGTCGTGTGGAGATAGACCCGCCTTCTTCTTTCTTCTGGTCAGATGGGTGGCTGTAGATGCCTGTCGGAAATAAGGCACGGGGGTGCTGCAGGTGGGTGGAGGTGAGCGACTGGTCGAGGGGGCCGCGCGCAAGGTGAGGCTGCTGCAAGCGCGGGTGTGCAGCGGTGGAATCTGCAGTCAGGGCTGGGCTGCTCGGGAGGGTGGGCGGGGCGGTGGATGGGTTGCGCAGGCATAGGTGCGGGGTGCTGGGTGGGCTGCAGCGTGTGCGAGGGGAGGGCTGGCAGGGAGCAGCGCCAGTGCAGGTGACGAAGAGAAGAATTTTTTTTTTTGTGGGTGGCGGCAGAGAAGAAAACTAGAAAAAAAAAAATTTGTTCTAGGGTTTTTGATTTTTTTTCTCATTTTCTAAAAAAAAAAAAATAATAAAATATTTGATAAACAGTAACTGACCGGTAACCCTAACCCAATGGGTGGAAGCAAAGATCCAGTGGCAGTGAATAGTTTCCTGCGCTGGTGATCTCGTGAGCTAGTGACCCAACGGGTGAACTTGCCCTAACCCACCCCTTGTGACTTTGTGGTTGCAGGGTGAGCATATGAAGAAGGCAAAATTAATCTAATAGACTCAAATGTGATAGGTTAGTTGATTTTACAACCAAAAGTTTAATGTAGTTTTTTTTTTTTTTATCGTTTATGTTTTTTTTTTTTACCAAATGTTAAGCGAAACCGAATTCGAATCTTATTATTCTGAATGTGTACTTTCTCCAATCCGTCCATATAGAATTTAATTTTGAGTTTGGAATTGAAGTGGATAACAAAATCAAATTATAAGCAACAGCTAGCAGATTCTGATGCCACAGCAGAGCATTCAGACAGTAACAAGCAACTAACAACCAACAACTACAGTAACACAGCTAAGAGAACTCTTATCTATCAACTGTATCAGGAGCTCTATGTCATGTGCCTCCACTTTGTTGTTGTTCCTAGGTGTCTCCAGTCCAAGCTTTAAAGACACAAACAGACCTTTTTAGAGAGCTACACAAATTAGATAGTCCTTATAATAGGCTAGAATGGTCCTCATCTTCTTCTGGATCACATTCATAATATACATCACCGGTCTTCTCTTATTCAGCTACAGTTATAAGCCGGTTCCCAATTATGTGTATGGACCATCAATCATATAAGTCAAACAGTTTGATTTTCAACTCTCCCTCTTTGTTTTTTTGCCTCACAAAAATTATGCAAAACCCTACTTAGATTTCTAATCAGTTGCAGACAGATGCATGAGGCTTGGTACCAGTTTTTGGGTCCTATGGCTGTGCCTTTTATCTTTTCATGCAGATTTTTCTCTACAATGCAGTGGGCATAAACCAAAGAAAGAAAAAGCTCAAACTTGGTGGGGTTTCTCGATAGATAAGGCGTACGTATCCCATCAACATGCGTTGCCCCCTTCGCGATTTCGTGCCCCTAATCTCCTCTAATTATTGTATGCCTTGGTTATATATAATCTCCGTGTCGCGTAACCTCCGTATAAATCATAATCGTTATGCAAGTAATGGGTTGTCTCTTAGCCATCAGCAAGCTGAGGAGAAAGTTAGGCCAGCTATCAAAATCTTTGATTTCATTCCATTAATCTCTTTGGTCCATTCCTCAGTAGAGATCTCCAAAAGGCCAAAGGAGAAAAAACAAAAGGGGCTTCTAAAACAAGGGAAGGATGGGGTCTTTGTCATCTCAAAAGGGCACAAGGTTATCTATGAATGTGTAAGGGAGATGGGGATGGCTGCACTGGCATGGCCACATGGCCACTCTCATAATATAGTCTTTCTTCTGTAACATATATTTGATTTTTTTTTTTTTTTGGTAATATGTAACAGATATTTGTTCGAATGGTGGCTCATCTTATTATCAAATAAAATTAGTGACCACTTGAAAACTCAAAATTTTGTCTGGGTAGGTAGTCATCATCAGCCCCATCGTTGTCTCCTCCATAGGTGTCTTTGCCAGATGAGAATTTGACTGACCAACGTGACTTCATTATTGGTTCTCTCAGAGTCTCAGTCATGGCATGGAGTAGTACTATTCCATTAATCAAATAAATTGAAGGAGGGAACACATTGATCGACTAGTTAGTGTTGTATCTCTCATGTCAAGCTCCCAGCATTCACAAAACCAGCATGCACAGTCGTCACATGCACATTCATAACCTACTTTTTTTTTTTTGAATCAAACCCCATAGCCCGGTGTTAATATATAAATTTATTTAAAGGTAGAATAGACCGTTACATACTATTCCACTGTCATTTATAGATAGACACAAAGATAATGGTAGTACCCGTAGTGCTACATAAAAATAGACTCGCTCATTACCAGCCCAAAAAGGCAACCCTAAGAAAGAGACCCAACTCAAGACCCACCTAAGAATGGCTTAACCCAAGCCCAAATTCCATCTCAGCTTCATTGGCTGCACACGAATTTGGTGCAGATCCGCCGGACCTCGCTGCTACATCCTAACACCGCAAACCGCGCCGCCACATCCACGCTGCAACTGCGCCGCCACGTCTATGCTATGCCCAAGCCACGCCACGTTGAACTAGCCACCCACGATGCCCGATCCAACACCCCGCACCACCGTCTAGCCCCTCCATCCTCGATGAAGCACGACCCACCGTGTACAAACGCCCATCGTGCCCAAGACTTTGTCCGGTACTGGCCGTCAAAACCATCAGCCAGACCTTGAGCCAACATCCCTCTCTCAGAACTCCCTGAGCACCTAGCCTTCAAACACCCGCCCGACAACGGTCCATCAAGGGCGAGGAGACCCCCACCGACCTCGAGCAACGTCGGACAATAAAAAAAATTCAAAACCTAGACCAAAGAGTAGTTCGACTTTTTTGGAGCAAAGAGAGCCGCTTTTTAGGATAACATCATCATCATCATCACTGGCTGCACACGAATCTGGTGCAGATCCGCGAGACCTTGCCGCTACATCCCAACACCGCAAACCGTGCCGCCACATCCACGCTGCCACGTTTATGCTGCAAACCACGCCACCACTTCTACGCTGTGCCCAAGCCACGCCACGTCGAACCAGCCTCCCTATAGATTACAACATCTAATTTTTTTTTGGTGATTTGTCGAACTCATGACCTCCTAATTAAAAAGATGAGAGTTATGTCAGTAGATTAAATTCTAACTGGGCTGTTGAATTATATATCTTTTTTTTTTTTTTTTTTTTTTTTTTTTTTTTTTTTAAATCAGGGATGAGGTAGCAAGCTATTTCGGTCACGCTAGCGAGTTAGTAACACATCCACCAAGTTAGTATTCAAATAGAGGTCCACGAGAATATCCTAGTTAAGCTAGACTAATCCCTCACCGCAGATGCTTGAATCCAAAGGCCCCTCAAACCTTTTTTTTTTTTTCCTTTTTGGTCGATAATGAAACCTCACTAAGCCACAAAGGCAAGTAAAGAAGGACAGATTCAACAATAGAATAGAAGTTGGAAAAGAGACTGACAACAATACAAAAGCAAAGGAGACAGTAGACTGGTAAAGACCCCTCAAACCCGTGAGAGTTGGGACTCGAAGGCTAGACATGAGGTTCCATGTGGCCGCTCGACCAACCTTATCACACCATGTGGTTATTAGTTGAATTATATGTTTGATAAAAAAAAAAAGAATTTATTTTTGTTTGAAGTACTTAATTTTTTCATATATTCCTTACTATGTAGTAAATGGTGATTCTAATTAGATCTCCAAATTTGCTATTTGGACTTCCCATACTTAGTACACTTCTATTTTACTTTGTAGAATACTTGAAAAGTTAAGTAGACATCCTTATTTTTACAAAAACACCCTTGAATATGAGATACAACAATCATTTATTCTACTTTTTATCTCTATCTTTAATTACGAGAAGAATAATGAATCAAAATCACATGATATTGCTCTCTTATGAGTAGGGTCTCTTCTCCACCAAAATTAATCAGAGGGTTGGTTCTTAATCTTGATATGTTACTGGAATCCCTCAGAATTTGCTAAAAGAAGGATTTCAAGGGTTTTGGGTTAGAGGATCGAGTAATAACTATATCATAATATTCAATGAATTTAGTTTAAGGAAATTCCAAATCAGATTGTTTTGATTTAGTTTTGTATTAAATGATGGGCCATGTATAGAAATTATTACTTTTACTGAATTATTTTAGGTAAATTATAAAACTATATGGCAATAGAAGGAAATTCCAGAAAAAAATAATAATTTAATTGAATGTTATATTTGGGGAGTTAAGAAGAGTTTTTTTTTCTTTCTTCTTTCAATTTTGCTCTATTTGTCCTTATTTGTCTTTTTATATACTTGACGAAGTCTATTAATAATTGAAAAAAGTTTGAGATCCAGATATAAAATTTGGAGGTCCAACTAGAACCACCATGTAGTAAAAACTGCCAACAATTGTAAAATAAGAAAAATAATGTTTGCTAACTCATCTCGATTTTATTTAAGAGTGATTCTATTCATATCTCCTAAATTGTTAATTGGACAGATTTCCAATTTTGCCCAATAATTTTTATTTTTTCTCTCTACACCTCCTGATTTTCCATCTTTTCCACAACTCTCTCTCTCTCTCTCTCTCTAAATTCATGGAGTGCTATCATATCAGGGTTTAGGATCAGGAGGCCACAATCTAAACACAAATTATTAATAATCATAATCATATAACTGAGCACACTTGAAGACCTCAATACAATGAAGTTGTTATAACCAGAATTCGTTTTTATTTTTATTTTCTTTGCTGAAAACAAAAATTGGTTGGGATGAGTTTTTTTTTTTGTTAGGGATAAATTTGGGTTTTAAGAGTTCTTAAAAAAGAAGAGGCCTAAATACCAAATCAAGAGGTATGAGTAGAAGCTCTCTTTATTTAATAACAAAAGAACATCAAACTAACCAAAACATGTCAAAAACCATCTAGCACAGCCGAAAACCGTAAAAAACCGCACCGAAACCACAACCGAGGCCGAACCGAAACCGAACCGAACCGAGAACCGAACCTGAATGAAACGGCGTCGTTTTGGGATCAGGTGCTTACCTTATACGACGTCGTTTTGAAGACGGAGAAACCCTAAGTCAGAAGGTCAACCATTCAGCCAGTCGCCCAGTCCGCCTCACTTTCCCTCAGACCTCAGTCCTTCTTCTACTCTTCTAGCCTCTCTCTTCGAGTCTTCAGTCTTCAATCTTCATCTCTTCGACCCATCCAGCCAATCGTTCACTCAGCCAGTCCGCCACTCCGCCTCCGCCTCACTTTCCCTCAGTCCCTCTTCTACTATTCTAGCCTCTCTCTTCGAGACTTCGACTCTTCGTCTTCGAGTCTTCAGTCTTCATCTCTTCGACCCATCCAGCCAATCGTTCATTCAGCCCGAGTGTCCGAGATCCAGTCACCGTCGAGTCCTCGCCGGCGCCCTGGCGTCCTCGCCGGCGCCCCTCGCGTCCTCGCTGTCGCCCTCGGAGCCCCTTGCAATCTCACAATCTCGCATCCTCTCTGTCGCCGTCAAGTCGTAGTGATCGAGTCGTCTTCGTCGCCCTCGAGTCATCGCCGTCGCCCCTTAGAACTCGAGACCCCGAGTGCCCAAGTCATCACTCATTAGTGCCTCGCCGTCGCCCTCGGAGGCCGAGACCTTGAGTGCCCAAGTCATCACTCATCAGTGCCTCGCCGTGGCCGTCACGTCCTCTTCGTTAGTTCGTTGCCCTCGAGTCCTCGTCGGAGCCCTGGCGTCCTCGCCGTCGAGTCATAGTCGTCGCGTCCTTGTCTTTGCCCTCGCATCCTCGCCGTCGCCTCGTCACTGAGGCCCCCAACGAAATCGGAGCAGTCACAGACTCACAGCCTCGCCCTCATTACCTCGTCGGAAATCTTCTCTTCTAATCCGGTAAGCATCTTCAGTGATTTCATAATTAGTTTGATGGTTTCCTCTTTCTGAGTTTCTGTGATGGAACTCCCAAATTGGTTTCCAATTTCTGTGATTTGAAGTGCTTAGTGTAGGTGGTTTGAAGTGTGAAATGTGAAGAACAAATGTGCAGGTGGTTTCCGCTTAGTTTGATTTAGGTGATTAATTGTTAATAGATTGAAGCAGTTTCTGATTTGAAGCAGTTTTGATGTGCATTGTGAATTGGTGATTAATTGTTAATAGATTGAATAGATTGAATGATTGTATAATGGAATTAATGATTTAATGATTATTTGTGAATTGGTGATTAATTTTTAATAGATTGAAGCAGTTTCTGATTTGAAGCAGTTTTGAATTTTGATACTTTGATGTGCATTGTGAATTGGTGATTAATTGTTAATAGATTGAAGCAGTTTCTGATTTGAAGCAGTTTTGACTATTTTTTATGCAGTGAGCTAAATCTGCTGCTACTATTTTTTATGCAGTTTTGAATAGGAGTGATTAGTATCAAACATTATGAGGAGGCAATCTAAATCTGCTGCTACTAGTATCGGTGGTAATTTGAAATCAACCTCTTCATCTCAGGTATCAATTTTGTTTCTTTTTAGTGCTATGGGATTTGGAACTGCAGTTTTGTGTTTTTGTTTGTTACCGCAGTTTATGTGTTTGTTTGTTACTGCAGTTTATGTTTTTTTTCTTACTGTAGTTTGGGTTCTATTTTGCAGATGCTCGTTAGTGTTGGTGAATCTAGTTCTACAACACCAAAACCTCCCCATAAAGAAACTTCTGCTGCAACTCCAGAAGTTCAAGGAACTCAAGAAAGTCAAGCAACCGAGATTGAAGATGATGGAAGTGTGGAAAGCATCCTTGAGGCATTGAAACGAAAAGAAAGGTCAGATATTTGGAATCATTTTGAGAGGAATGTGGTGGATGGTAGAATTAAGGGTAAATGTAATTATTGCGGAAAAGAATACTATGCTGATCCTAGGAAGAATGGTACAACATCCGTTCTAAATCATATGGATAAGTGTTTAAAGTATCCCCCTAATATTGAGATGTTGAAAGCTAAAAGGCAAAAGATTTTATGTTTTAAGAAATCAACTACTGAGTTGTGTACTGTAGATTGCACTCAAGAAGAGCTATCTATGTTATGTGTGGAGTACATAATATTAGATGAGTTACCATTTTCTCATGTGGAGGGAGAGGGGTTTAGGCGTTTTATGAGTAGAGCTCTTCCTTATTGGAGAATTCCTTCCCGTAAGACAATAGCAAAAGATGTCCTTAAGCTTTATTTAGGGGAAAAGAAAAAATTGAAGGATAAATTGAGTAGATATAGGTTGTCTCTTACAACCGATACATGGACTTCTATTCAAAACATTAATTATATGGTTCTCACTGCACATTTTATTGATGATAATTGGGTGTTGCATAAAAGAATTTTAAACTTTTGTGTGATTCCAAATCATAAGGGAGAGGCTATAGGTAAGCTATTGGTTGATTGTTTATTGGAATGGGGTATAGAGAAGATTCTCACATTCACCGTTGATAATGCTTCGTCAAATGATGTTGCATTAAAGGAGTTGATTAAGAGAATAGGTGATTGGGGTGTCCCTAATGCAGTGTTGCATGGAGGGAAGAATTTGCATGTGCGGTGTGTGGCCCATATTCTTAACTTGATTGTCCATGATGGGTTGAGTGTGATGAAGCTATTTATTGGTGCCATTCGTAATGCAGTGAGGTATGTTCGATCCTCCCCACAAAGGCTTGATTTTTTCAAGGAATGTGTTGAAAAGGTGAAACTTGAGTGCAAAGGGCTTGTGATTTTGGATGTCCCTACTAGGTGGAATTCCACATTCTTGATGTTAGAACGGGCTTTGAAATTCCAAAAAGCTTTTGATAGAATGGTGGATGAAGATGGGGGTAATTTTTGTGCATGGCTTGAAGGTGCCAAGGGTGAAAAGCTAAAAGAAGGGCCACCGACAAGTGTTGATTGGGAGTATGGGGGACAATTTCTGGATTTCTTGAGACCATTTTATGAAATCACTTTGAAGGTATGTTGTTCTAATTCTCCTACCGTTCATAATACTTTTGGTGATTTACTCTCTATTTATGGTCTCTTGCAAGAACAAAAGAATCCATGCTTGTGTGGGATATCACCCATGCAAGACAAGTTTCAAAAGTATTGGGGTAGTTTTGAGAGGTTAAATCACTATATATTCATTGCTATTGTTCTTGATCCACGTCATAAACTTGAGAAAGTTGTTGACTATTTTGAGATTCTAGATGGGGATATGGATGAAAATGTAGAAACTAACACACAAAGTGTGAAAGATCTCTTGTATGAGCTTTACAAGGTATATGAGGAAGATGGAAGGGAAAGTGGTGTTATTGGTGTTAGTCGTCCTCAAGTATCAAGTGAGGGGATCTCTTCTTCAAGTAAGAGTCTAACGGATTTAGAAAAGAGATTGAAAGAGAAGGAGCAAAGGAGAAGAGCAAAGAAAGCCGAGATAGTCAACAATGATGTGGATATGTATCTTGGAGATCCTATTGAAGGAGATGGTGAAGATTTTGACTTGTTGGATTGGTGGAGGGTGAATGGAGTTTGTAAATATCCTAAATTGGCCCGCATTGCAAAGGATATTCTAGCTATTCCAGTGTCAACCATAGCTTCGGAATCTTCCTTTAGCACGGGCGGGAGAATTATTGATCCATACCGTAGCTCCTTAAGTCCTAGAATGGTAGAGGCATTAATATGTACACAAAATTGGCTTAGGAGTGAAAATGTGTATCTACATCATATGCCTACTATTGAGGAGATGGAGTTGTGTGAAGAAGCGGAAAGAGGTAATTGTTTCTATTTTCTTAGTTAAAGTTTTTTGGATTAATGAAGTAATATTTATGTTATATATGATTGTGATATATAAAGTTTTTTGGACTAATGTTTATCTTTTTGTGATTCTCTTATGTCAATGTAGAGTTACTTAAGATGCCATGTGGAGCTGCAGTGGGAAGTAGTCGGAGTGGTATGTTACCTCTAAAGTCGAACACTTCATCTTTCCAAGTTTGAGATCATGCCCTACTGCCCTCCTTCATAGTTCATATGTTGATGGTTGTGATTCATTCTTTTTGTGTTGATGACTTGATGGACTTTATAAACTTTGGACTATATTTTTTTTACCATTTCATGCATATTTTCATATGTGGATGCTAAAATTTGATGAACTATATTGTTGATGGATAATTGGATATTAAAAATTTTAGACTCAATTCTTTATTAAGAAACAAAAAACTTCTTACTTATAGATTTACAATAATGAAAGAGTACAAGACTACAAGATGTATAAGTAGGAATGGTGAAATATGTTTTTCAAAAAAAAAAAAAAAAAAAAAAAAACCGAAATGGGCCGAACTGAACCGAACCGAACGGTCCGGTTCGGTTTTCGGTTTCAACTGTCGAAAATTTCAAAACTGAACCGAACCGAACCGAATCTAAATTCGGTGCAGTTTTCGGTTATGACCTGAAACCGAACCGATCGGAACCGAACCCACCCCTACTACTCGTGCTAATTTCTTGGAGCGAAACTTAAACCATCAAGGGCGGATCCAAGTAGAGTGTTGGTTGGGCTCAAGCCCTATCGAGATTTTTCATACACATAACTTAGTATATGTATTATCTGCATGTTTGGAGGTTTCGCTGCATTGGTTAAGTGCTATGGTTTTAGAAAGCCCACCCAAGTCTGAATCCTATTGTTGTTGTATTTTCATACCTTTTTTTTCATTTACTTCATCTTGTACGTCTTTTAAATCCATAGTGGGTTCTAAGTTGGACCTTGGGCCTTCTTTGTCTGTGGCTTTGGATTTGTTTAGTCTTTACTCTTTAGATTTGTATTTGTATTTTATCTTTGGGCTTGCATTCTAATAAAAAAAGAATGTTAGGTCAATTTTTTTTTTTTGGAGTGAGTAGGTTACAAAGATATATGAATTTTGTTTTCATTCGGAGTTCTTAGTTTTCTTTATTTTAGATGTAATCCTAAAAAGTTAGTGTGCTAGATGTGTGTTCTTGTAATATACTGTATATAATAACTCTTTCTAAGGACACTTATGAGTGAGTCGTTACCGTACTACTTTCACTATAATAAGATTGTGGATTAATTTCAGTTTTTCCCCTTAAGGTTTGGGGGTATTATCATGTCACCTCCTCTGCTCTCAATTTTGAATTTTTACCCCCCGAGCTTTTCAATTTCAGTCAGCCGTTCCCAATCTCTCATGCTCCGTCCAAATTTGACGTTAAATCCTACGTTGGAGGCCCACTATAAGGGCTATAATTATCATTTCAATAAAAAAAAAAGAACAAAAAAGAACAACTTTAGGGGCTAATCTGGCATCATTTGGCCTCTTGGCCTTTGCTCCACCATCCAAATCCTCCTTTCCTCAGCCCTTGCTCCACAGGAAATGGAAATCATACAAATGCAGTCCGAAATACAATCAGAAGTTGCAATTCTAAAGCAAATTCACATAAACAAACATAAAAGCAAAGCATTCAACTCAAGAATTACATCTATGGTGGCTCAAATCCAATTTCAAGCCCATAAATACACATACAAACATACATATTCATATATGCGTATAACCATTTGAATACATGCAAGGAGCAAAACATGAAGATTAATTACCTGAAGAATGAGAAAAAACACCAGTAGCAATACCAATGGTATGACCAACTTGAAATCTCCGCTGTTCCAAATCCAACACCAGCACGTTTAATTAACTCCACAGTAGCAGTCTGGGGCCTCCCCAGGGTCACCACTGCCGCTCCCCCAATCACCAACACTGTCAGTCCCACACCGCCATTCTACGATTGACATAGGCCAAACCACCCTTGAAGCGACGAATTCCTAATGCAGGACAGAGAAAGCACCGTACCCATCAGATGTAGAAGAAACACCATCGCCGACAATGGTAGGAGAGCGACCGCGACAATCCTTATACTTCAAACTGCATCGGCCTCACCGACTTCTCCGACCCTGACTCCAACACCACCACCTCCTTCTCCACCCGCTTCACCTTCTCCTTCTTCTTCTCTTTCTCCAACCTCAACCCCTCCTCCTCCGGCGACGGCATGTCATATTTCCTCTCCCCCAACAACCAAACCCTCGACAGCTCGGTCAGCTATCTGGGTCTCGTCAACTCCTCCCAATTGACCCAAAACAAGTTCTGGCCGTCGAATTCGATACCCACTTCGCCGACCCGAACGACAACCATGTGGGTCTTGACATCAATAGCTTGATCTCGATCAAGACTGCAGACCCTATTGTTGGGTTTCAATTTCGATTTTGGAGTTGCAGAGGGCGAGGAGCTTGACGGCCTAGAGAGGCATGGTAGCAGAGGAGTCGATCTCGTTGGGTTTCCATTCAGTTTTTGGAGTTGCAGATCAGAGAGAGAGAGAGAGAGAGAAACCCCCGAAAGTGAAAGAGAGAAGGGACACGATTGACTGAAATCGTTAAAATTCAGGGGGTAAAAATTCAAAATTAGAGTAGAGAGCGTGACATGATGACACCCCCAACCTCATAGGGATAAACTGAAATCCTAAGATTTTAAACCTCTTTCAACTTGCACCACCCTTGACCAGCCGCTTGTTAAACCATACATGAGGTCTTGATACCTCACAAGAGTCAAAAAATTATCAAGAAGTCGGGGTGATATGAACCATATCGGAATAGCTTGGTTCGGAACAAAATTAATATCTACATCGTATGAGGATTGAGGTAAACTGAGCACCAAGGTACCACTGGTTATGTCGTTTGCAGACAACGTTAAGTTGCCAATAAACTCAATTTTTGCAGGGCGCCACATTTTCACTGTGGCTTTCATATCAGAATGCATTATACCCTCCATTGTCGTCGTCTAGCTACTGGTTAAGACTTTTCTTTGTGATCAATTGTGAGATATCATGGTGTCTGCATGTTTGGGGTTTATATACAACAAAGACGACTTGGTTTCCAAGGTAATTTGAAGGCTTGAATCTGGAAATATTGAACAACATTCCTGATTTAATACATGCACAAGTATATGCATATGAGATCTACTCTCCTAATTTTCAATCCAAAGACTAATAACTTTCTCTCACATGTAGCATATAAAATTTTGTAGAATTCTGCAATACTTTCTCTCTCTCTCTCCCTCCCTCCCTCCTCTAGTGAGGGATCCATTTTTTTGGTCTTTTATAGGGATAGAGCATTTGACCAACTTTTTGATCATATTTTCACATCTCAACCGTTCAGTTTTTAGGTCCTAATGTATAGATCACTTCTACAAATTTTCAGCCAATATGATGATCGTTAAGGCATCCAAAACTGTAATTTACCATTATAAACACGAATGGTTCCGGTTCGACAGATTCGGTCCGTTCGTGTAAATTGCAGTTTTGGATGCCTTAAAGATCACTGATATGTTTGAAAATTTACAGAAGCGATCTACACATTAGGACCTAAAAATTGTACGGTTGAGATGTGAAAATATGATCGAAAAGTTTGTCTAATGCTTATCCCTATAAAAGACCAAAAAAATGGATCCCTTAGTAGAATGGCCCTCTATACATATAGGATCCGGTTCCTGTGACACTTTATTTTACACATATTTTTACACTTCTCTTTACTTCTTTAGCCATTAGATTTAAATGCTTTGAATGGTCTTGATTATTTTCAAGTATGATGTGACAAATGATATGGAAACAATTATATTTTCTTAAAAGAAAAAAAACAAAAAATTAAAATTAAAATGATTTTATACAGAAAATCAAATCAAATTAGAAGATGAATGTCATCTTCTTTTCACGCAAAAAGAAAAAGAGGGATGGCCCCTCTCTCCCCCTCCAACTCTCCAACCGTATATTCTCCAAGTTAATTACAGTAGCAATAATTATGTAATTGTTAAATATATTTCTATTGCAGAACCTCGTAAGATTGTGTAGATTGAGAAATAGAAAAACCACTCAATCTTCTTCATCTAGATCTAGATCGAATGATCGGTTGTGATTTTGGCCTAAAAGAAAGAAGAGGTGTATGCAAACAATTGAAGACCCGAGAAGAAGAGAGATCTAAAAACTTGTAGTACAATTACTAATACTAACTTGATGGAATAAAAGAAGGGGTTTATAGGACGATGGATGTTTACAACACAAACTGCAGTAAGACAAAATGATTTGGGTGAGAAGATTTTTTGTAGCAAATCATGTGAAGCCTAAATGAAATGAAATCAATAAGGTATCATTCAAAAAATAAAAGGGATATCTTCACAAATGGTGTATGAACTTTAGACCATTCTACATTTTGGTGTACCAACTTTCATAACTATCAGAATAGTGTATGAAGTTTGCTCCAATCTTTCATTTTGGTGTACCCCGTTAAATTTTCCGTTATCTTTGCAAAAAAAAAAAAAAAAAAAATTCTGTTATCTTTCCTTTAGCTTTATTAGTGTTTTTTTTTTTTTTTTTTTTTTTTTTTTTTTTTGTAAAGATAATGGAAAATCGTATACCAAAATGAAAGATTAGAGCAAACTTGATACACCATTCTGATAGTTATGAAAGTTGGTACACCAAAATGTAGAATGGTCTAAAGTTCATACATCATTTGTGATGTTTTCCCAAAATAAAAAAAAAGCTGATTATTCAACTCAAGGAAAAGGTGAGATGGTGCTGAAAGAAGAGCGGCAAGGTCTCTCAATCTATCAATGAAGAAAGACGTTCATCCTCTATTTTTTTTTGTTTTTTATTTTCCTTATAAAATTAGTTTAATTGAAGTTTATCTATTTTTTCTGTGAAAAAATATTTATATAATTATTTTCATGTCAGTTACAACATCATGTTTATAATGAATCAAGACCATTGAAAGTACTTAAATCTAATGGATAAAAAGAAGTGTAAAAATATGTGTAAAATAAAGTGTCCCATAATCCGGACTCATATATATATATATATATATATATATATATATATCCCCCTCCCTAGCTCTCTCCCCTAATTTCCAAATTCCAATCCAAAGACCAAGAATTATTATTAAACTTATACATAATTATATAAGTTTAGACAATTTGGTAGAAGACTAACCGTTAATGTATTTTTTCAAACTAAAGAAATCATTGTATTAATAAGAATTCGAAACCAAAAGCCATAATAGTACAAAACTACAAATACCAAAAATGATAATTAATCTTATACCATTGACGGAGACAATATCAAATGCTGAACATTGAGGATAAGCATATGCCAGGGCAAAAATTGGAAGACTGTAGAACAGCGTTCAAGATATTCATTCTATGATCCAAATGCAATATAAGCAAAAACAAAATGTACAGACAGCAGAAAATTGCTGCAATATATCAGAAGCCCCATGGAAGCTCTCATCTTTGTATCTTAGTCAGCAACTGTTTATGAAGACATGCTATAGCTAATGATTATCAAAACATGCTATAAGTTCCGAGTTCCACAAGTTCCATGCTTTAACCAATAATTCAATATGCGCTAAGAATTTTCAGTAACTAGCTAGCAAGCACCTAAATTCAAAAGCAACACTGAGAGTCACATTTTGATACCTAAATTTGAGAAAGATTGGATCACGGGTCCGAACTCTTTCTTGCATTATCCTCTGGAGGTTTGACACTACTAGAGCTGATTCTAGTAGCAACATGATCATTTGGAGACGGTGACAGAGGATAATGTAATTTTCTCATTGCAGTAGAAGTTAAATTTTATGCTTTGAAAAAAAAAAAAAAAAAGATTTTGTTTAACAATTGTGTAACCAGAAATCCATAATCTATTGATATCTTTTTATGACGGACCACTGACCGGTACTTTTGGACTCCTAAAAAGTTGTGGGTTAACCCACACCCATATGAACTTTGCTTCATCAAAAATATGTAGAACACTCAGAAAGTGATAAACTCTTGTGCTATAACACAGTGAATAAAAAATGTTTGAAATTCTTCAAAACTCTTTGCTTGAGCGTCGAAGAAAGTATTAGGTTAAAAATTAGAAATGGTCCCTGTGATTTAGGGTGATACTCAATATTAACCTTGTGGTTTCAAAATGTTTAATTTTACCCTTGTGATTTGCGAAATTGATCAAAGTTGGTCCAAAAGCTAATTTTGACAAAAACTTTGCCATATGCAAGTCATGTGCAAGGATAAGTTTGTCATCTCAATAAAAAAATAAAACAAAAACAAAATAAATTAGAAATTTTATAGGAAATAAAATTAAAAATAAATAAAAACCAGAATTCCACAACCTCCTATTTTTTAGTTTCATTTTTCAAATACTATTTAATTTAATTTATTTTACTATTTTAAATTGAAATGACAAATTTATCCTTGCACATGAGAGATTTTTGTCAAGAAATAGCATGTGATCCAATATCAATTAGTTTCGCAAACCACATGGGTGAAATTAAATATTTTAAACTACAAGATTAATTTTAAACTTCACTCTAAACCATAAGGACTATTTATAACTTTTATAGTCTCAATCGGTGGAGTCGTGCTATGTATCGAACAGGCACTTCTAATTGTCGGGTTTAAGCTACCAACTTTCTTCTCTCTAGTCCACTACAAGTCCGCTTAGTAATATTGGGCCATACCCAAACAAGATTGGGTAATTCTTAATATTGATCCATTTTTATATATTGCCTGCGAGAGGTACTCCAACTTCTCACCTCAAATCGAACATATACTCCCATTGCATCAGAGATGAGTATAATATGTTTCTTTTCGATGTTTCAGACGAGTACATTATATTTTTTTTTATTTGAATTTTTGAGCTTTGTCATGCATATATGTGTGTGTGTGTGTGGGAGTAATTTGAACATTGAGTAGTTCTATTTCATCCTGTGTTATTTGCAGATTATTTGAGACAGTTGATTTTCAACAGTATATTAGGACCACAATGGCATCACTGTCATTATCATTTTGAATTGAATCCCCTCATTTTTCTGGTTTACATTTTAATTCTTGGTTCCGATATGTATTTTAATGTGATTATGATTGTACTACGTACGTAACTACTATGATCTTATTAATTCAATATGATTGTAAAGTTTTACTTTCTACTAACTTCTTGATTCAAGTTCTGAAGTTGCACGTATATCACTGTGTAATGAAAGCTGCTAACAAGTGAAGAATAAGAAAAATAATGTTTGATAAATCATCTTTTACTTTATTTAACAGAAAAACAAAATTAAAAGAACGTTGAAGTAAACAAAACCTAGCTATAAGAAAATCATGACCTTCTAGCACTACACGAGCATTATTCCCTGAAGCTAGAAAATTAAACCATAATAATTTTTAACTGATTGAATAGCATGCAGCTTGTATTTGCTCTAGTTAGTATCGTTATTAGAAGATCCTTCCTGGTGATACATAGCTAAGTGTAGATTGTTGTTAACCTCTGTGAAGCACCATAGCTGCACCATATCACCGACCTGAAATTTCTCAACTTGCACCATCCTTGACCAGCTGCTTGTTAGACCATACATGAGGTTTTGATACCTTACAAGGGTCAAAAAAGTATTAGGATGCCGAGGTGATAGGAACCACGATGGAATGGCTTGGTCGAAGCAAAATTAATATCTACGTTGCATAAGAATTGGGGTAGATTGAGCACCAGGGTACCACTGTTTATGTCGTTTTCAGACAACATTAAGATAAACTGAATTTTTGCAGGGAGCAGCGTGTTGATTCCGGCTATCATATGCATTATACCCTCCATTTTCATCGTTCAGCTACTAGTTAAGACTTTTCTCTCTGCTTGATTTGTGAGATGGTGTCTGCATGTTTAGTCTATATATGACATAGACAACTTGGTTTCCCAGGTAATATGAAGGCTTAAATCCGAAAATTCTAAGCAACATTCCTGATGATTTAATACGTGCACAAGTATATGCATGAGATCTACTCTCCTGATTTCCAATCCGAAGACCAATATCTTGCTTTCATATGTAGCATATAAGATCTTGTAGATATTGCAATAATATAAACTCTTATACAGGCATTTTTACCGTCCTCAGGAGAAGGCTTTATATAGATATGTATATATTTCACACATTCAAATAGCATAATGGCATTATGGGGTTTGTGTGTATGTGGAGAGTTGGGAGAAAGTGAATATGTTCCTTAGAATATGGAACCCAAAGGGAAAGGGCCAGGAAGATATTTCGTATGGACAACTTAATCACCTCACAATAAATACTGAGTTTAGGTGTAGTGTTTATAGTAAAGTCCATCAGATATTCCATAACAGAATTTTGAGAATTTTCAGGCTGAGCTTTGGCTGTATTCAGACAATTAATAATTTGTAACTAAGATTAAGGACAGAAAATTTGCTGGTATCTCATGTACAAATTCCATTGCTATGTTTATACGTTTGAGGACTAGTGAAAGCAACAGTCTCCACTACAATATTCATATGTTTTACAGCAACAGTCGACAATTAACCTAAACAAACTATTGTGTGGATTTCTCCATCTGATTGCAGGTAAATTCGTCACCAACCGTGACAATCATTCATTCCTATACTATATCTTTTGGTTCACATCTGAAAGGGAAAATAAGGGATCCAATGAATTGAAAATTCTCTTATGGGTCAAAGTAGGTCGTAGCAGTTGGTCACTCTCCTCTCTTAGTGAGACAGAAGAGATGGCAGAGTATGAACTTGGTCACTTAGCAGCAAACTGAAGGTGGGAGACATTGCTGGGTCACCCTTGCTCACTTTATACCCTACATTAAATCTTGATTCAAAGCACTTGGTTCTCACAAGAAACCTACTAGGCTAACTTGGCTCTTCCATTAGGGTAAAAGGGAAGGTGATGACTCATGAGACCATCATCTCATAAATTGAGATAAATAACCGTTGAATTGTAATGTATGTTGGAAGTACATGACTGTTCCTTGTTTGTTCATGTCTCATTTTTTTTCTTATATACTCTCAAGTACTCAACTGTCATAAACAAATTGCTTGAGTTGACACCATAATCTCTCAGTTGCTTGTTCCAGCTGCAAGTTTTATGTATTTTCCAAATGTGCTTCGCAAACTTCCTAGAATTTGATATTGCTTTGTTCTGCTACATGTTCAAACTTCAGCTGTCAATTTCTGTAAACATATTCAACCGCTTGATGATTGTCATTATTTGCAATGTTTTCATCACTTCATGTATTCAACTTCCCAATCACTGTTCAAGAAAAGAAAGGTAGATTACTTTTCTGATTGCTTCGATGATCTTTAAACTGCAGTCACAAACCAATAAACTTTACCCAGGATTACCTCTTTGGCCTTGGAAAGTCACCATGGTGTCTAATTGGAGCAGTTATTGTGCCTTTGCTTTACTTTGCCTGCATCAAATATATGTGTAAGATATAATATATAGATAGATTTTGAAATCTCTAATACAAAACTTCCTATTTCTCACTAGTACTGTCTCTTTCATGCTAAAGCTCTTTTAAGCTTACCCATAGGAACATCGTTTTTATTAAGCTGCATATATAGAATTGTAGAATATGAAGTAAACGATGTGGTTTTGAGGTATTACATAGTTTGAAGCATGGTTGCTTGAGTGCTGGATCATTGAGTAGCTCCGGAGGCTGCTCCCCAAATATCATCTGGCAGCTCATATCATCAAAATCTGCAATATTGATTGGTAATTCTTGACTATTCAGGCATCCTTTCACTAATCATAGATGATCAATATTCGTGATGACACACTGACACTATGTGGGGCAAAGATATTTGCCCTCACTGGGAAAAGAATGGTTTAGTTTTAGCTTGGTAAGCAATGATGAAAGTAGTTCTGTATTTTGATTTATGGCTAGGAAATAATTGAAATATGAATTTCATGTATGAAGTTTGTATGGTACCAATCAAACTATATGTTTCTGGGGTCCCTTAACCTGAATTGCGTTGGTCAACTTGCCGCTTTGCACCCATTGTGGGTTTATTCATGGACCCTCCATTGAAATTTTGAGCATGGCCCTCCTCCACAAATAAAGTGCAGAAGGTACTATTACCTCTTTCCCTTTTTTGGTTGTGATATTTTAATCCAAGCCCTTATATACTATAATTTCCTTAGGAGGATATTTCATATGTCTCCTGTATAGTTTGGTCATCAGTGCATCAATGTATATAAGCATATACTTACTTGGAACCATGTTGACTGGCATTCCGAGTGTATCCTTTATAAAGCTTTGAGATGGCATCTTACACATGTTAATGCACATCCCTACACAATTGGTTTCCTCCAAGAACCTGCAAATTTGTTGCATAAAACAGTAGAACAGATTAGGACACTTGTTAAACTCAGATGATCGATGCCGATCAACGTCGAAGATGATTTGTTTACTTAATGATAATTACGATGACAATTAATTTGGTAATGATGGTAATGGAGAAGAAAGGAGTCCAGGACTAGGAAAATGCCACAATCATTGGCTTAGATTGTTTTCAGGCATCAAGTATCTTAGGTCGGTGAGGTTATAATGGCCAGGGAAATATATATATGGCTAGGGAATTGAAGGGTGAAGCTAAAATTGATTACCTGCATTTTGGTATGTGGACTACATTTTTCTCTTTGCTTCCATTGAACTCCGATTCCCTCACCTTGAAGAATGATCACAGTGTTAGATTTCCTCACTTATAATGCTTATTAACCTACTAATCTATGATTCTATTCTAATAATAACATACACAGCTATCTGTAAATAAGTTTTCACAGCACACATGTTGCTGTGACGAGGTTATGTATAACCGGTGTATACCAAAACCTCTCAAATATATTTCAAGTGATTGAGTCGTAAAAGACGAATAGTTTTCATATGCTTACCTCACATGGTCCAACCAGCCAGGCGAAGAAGATGGTGGTGAAGATGGCGAAGTATTCCCTTGCAAATTTAGATTCTGGTAGTAATGCCTTAATCTGTCCATAGTCATCACCACATTAGCAATAGTATTAATTATGTCATAATCTCTCTTAGCCACTTATGACATATGGAATGTTAGACAGATTCTTAGGACTGTTGCTGAAATGTCACTGGTTTTGGTAGCAGCAATAATTATATATTTGTCACAATGTCTCTCACCACTTAATTTTAATAGTTTTTTTTTATATTTTCTACCATTAAATCTTGTTAAACAAAGTTGCCTTTCCACTGTTCCTATTCCATTCTAACCTATAATCTTAAAGCAGTGAGTGGATGATTGAATTCCTTTCTTTTTCTAATTTTTATGAGAAAAAAAAAATATGAAGGTAGTATAATCATGGTAGTTCTGAAAACAGAAAAAGAACATAAGTAGAATAACAATAATGGAAACTGATTTTGTTGTGAACTTACCAGGGATAATATTGGCCTTGGAAATGCACTCTGAAGAGCTTGAACGACTATTTCTCTTTGTTTTTCTGGATTAAAGTTTCGCGACGCAGCGCTAGCTGCCTCTACCAAGCTTTCGAATCCAGTCTTGCTGTTTCTCAACCCTGCAAAAACAATGTCTCAAGTAATGTCGTTTCCGATACTCTTAATGGCTTCTGTGGTGCTTTTAGTGTTCTTGAATAGAAGACGAATAAATGAAAAACCTGATGCAGCTTGGACATTTTGAGACAGATGATCAATGGCCAGTTTATCGACCCAGTTATCATTATAGACACTTTTCTTTTCTGCTCCATCTGCTGGTCTTATATTGCTTTTATCTGCCTCAATGTTTATAATATCCGCCGGCGTTGAAAGCACTGCAACGATCTGAGAGCGCCTCAGCTTATGAGCATGCATATGCCTCTGGTGAGGCAGAGTTGTAACAAAGCTGCTGCTTTGTAAGAAATGTGATGCTTCCATTTTATGACAGTGACAAAAGAGAGGGAAGAAGAGAGTTGAGAATGGACTGGTTTTGCAAGTGATTTTGAAGAGAGAGAAATGAAGGGTAATGAGAACAGAGAATGCATGGTGGGGATTTTAAAGGAAGCTCATGTCACAGATCCTGTAGTTTTGGAATATTGCCAACATAAAATCCTTCACAAACTAATGGTGGGTTGGAAGATGCCTTTTGGCTATGCATTTGTTTGTATCGGCCTGTTTGGAATTTTTGCTAGGAGCATAATTCCAGCTCGAAGTATAACAAGGACACCTGTGCAACTAGTAAAAACTAAAATACACCAACATAATTTGGCAAATTACATTGTTAACATCGACGAAGTGGTCTTTGTCCCTTGTGAAATGACTCGCAATAAAAATCCATTCCACTAAGGAGTGTTAAATAGTTACGAAACTTGTAAATTTTATATTTTTCTAACTTTTTACGAAAATAATATTTAAGAAAGACTTGATAAATAGACAGTTTAACTTGATTCAACAACTTTCTCGTACGAGTCCTAATACAACTTCTCAAGTTGAACAAAATCTGTTTAAATTTAAATTTAAATTTAGTATATAGAAGCTGCAGTCGCAGCCTAATCATATGAAACACATGTAACATGCTTGAGAATGAAGCTAACAAACTATATCTAGCACAGATTGATATTTGCAGTCAACATGATTTCCCTGCACAAAGCACGAGAATTAAGCCATACAAAAAAGACCGCCTACCTTATGCAATACAAGATGTTTAGATGTCATCCTGATTGTTTGCAAGTCTAAACTAGCATATCGGATGTGACCAAAAAAATAAAAATAAGAAAAACTAGCCAATCCGATGTATTTAAATATAGAGGATCCTTCCATTAAGGGATCTTTTTTTTGGTCTTTTATAGGGATAGACATTAGACAAACTTTTCGATTATATTTCGGCATCTCAACCGTTCATTTTTTAGGTCCTAATGTGTAGATCACTTCTGTAAATTTTTAGCCAAATCGGTAATCGTTAAGGCATCCAAAATTATAATTTACACGAACGGACCGAATCTGTCGAACCGGAACCGTTCGTATTTATAATGGTAAATTGCAGTTTTGAATGCATTAACGATCATCAAATTAGCTGAAAATTTGCAGAAGTTATCTACACATTAGGACCTAAAAACTGAACGGTTAAAATATAAAAATTGATCGAAAAGTTAGTCTAATACTCTATCCCTAGAAAATACCAAAAAAATAGATCCCTCACTAGAAGAAACTGTTTAAATATATTTGATCATACTTACCGGATAAGACGCCCACATTCTCAGATTTCTTTCCCCTCTTATTTAGACCAATTGAAAGGGTTTCCACATCATTGTTTTCTGTACTTGGTTCGATGTTCTCGAAGTAGAAATAGATATAGCTGTATATGAAATCATGAATACGATGTAAAATGTGTCATTGTACTTTAGAGGATACAAACAAGACTTGGCGCAACAGCAATATGTTCTATCTGATTTAGCACATAATTGCTTCTTAATCATCAAGCCCATGTGAGAATGTATAAGAATCCGCCTATTTGACCCAGTTGAAGGATTAGGATCTCTACTGTCCTTCAACTAGGCTCAGTTTAAATCACACAAGAATGATATATTCTATCAGGCTACAATTATCTAAAACAAACACATTTTAAATCCGGATAAAGATGAATAAAGCGAGAATACTGTTACAACTATCCAACAAGACACATAACCTGAACATAGATATTAGTTCCAAAAGGCAAACACCAGATTGCCCATATGTACTAAAATCCCTAGCTAAACTAAATAACCATTAACAGCATAATGCAACAGTCATAATATTAAACACATCCATCAGTTTACTAGCCATATGAATCCGCTTATTCCTTAGAGGTCTTGTTGATAAGGGACTTGTGGATGTGAGGAATGACTCCACCTCCAGCAATGGTCCCTTTAATCAGGGTGTCAAGCTCCTCATCTCCCCTAATAGCCAGCTGAAGATGCCTTGGGGTAATTCTCTTCACCTTGAGATCTTTGCTAGCATTTCCAGCCAACTCAAGAACTTCAGCAGTCAGGTACTCAAGGATTGAGGCCAAGTAGACAGCAGCAGTAGCCCCAACACGCCCATGGGCAGCAATCCTTTGTTTCAGCTGCCTATGAATCCTACCAACCGGAAACTATATTCCCATATACAATACAAACAACGGGCACAAGTTAAAATAAACCCAAAACAACTTTTGATCAATAACATTGTCATCAAATACTACAAATAAATCTAAAAAGTATCAGACCCAATAACACACAAGCATAACAGTGCATAATCTTTTGAGTCCAATCAACTGGGATATGAATCCTGAAATGCAACAACACCAACCCCACAAGGCCACAACTTATTCATACCAATTGTCTAGTGAGGAATAACATCAAACAGCTGAGAAGCATATAACCGGGAATTCCTAATTGTATCAACCTTAATGAACATGAGAGCCTAACAAAACAGTGCTGGTTCTAAATCTGACCCACAGGGAACTAAATCTCATATTTTGGTATTATTGCACTGTGGCAATGCACCAAAGCAAAGACTGCAGTGAGGGTTTTGAATCCAAACCACTACAAACTAAATTCCCAAAGGCAACAACAAACCACCAGTTGTACATACTGAATACACCCAGTTTGGAATAACAACCACCTGAATGGCATCTTGAAGATAAGATCATTACAAATCCATTCAATCCAATAAGACATGATACTGCAATTTCGGTTTTGAGTACAACCCAACAGGAGCTAATTCCCCAAATGCAATACCAACAAGACCACAACTTAGAATACCCAGTTATGAATCACATCAAACCCCTGAAAGTCATCTTGAAAACATTGGAACTCCTAATTGTATGAAAACCAATAACATAAGCATACAACTGCATTCTGGGTATTGAATACAACCCACCAAGAACTATATCTCCAAATGCAATAACAACACCAATGCCACAAATTAAATCCTACCATTGAGAAAATAACACCAAGCAACATATTCAAAAAATGGGGATTGAAAGCCAATTTACCCAAGAAACCATAAGGACCACGTAACCAGCAACCAAATCCAACAAATAAATCAACCAAAACTCTACCCAACCAGTTGACATCACACATCTTTCAAACAAGACCACACATAAATTTCAATTCAAGCATCTGGATCTACAACATATACATTCACAAGTACAACTAACACCAACAACTGGGTAAAACAGGAGCTCAGTGTGTGAGTGAAGTACCTGAATTCCAGCACGAGACGAGCGCGAAACAGGCCTCTTCTTATCCTTGTCCTTGTCCTTGCTCGCCGCTGTGGTCTTCTGAGCCAAAAGCCCCTTTCCGCCTTTCCCCGCCATTAATCCTACAAAATCTTTTCAAATTTCAGAAACTAAAAACCCAAACAGCCCACAATTCACAAGATAACAAGCCCAAACAAACAAACTCTAACCAGAAAACAAAATCCCAATCCCAATTTTCACACAAACCCAACATTCAAATCCAGATCTGTAAAAACTTCGCACAGATCTAACGTTAAAATTCAAAAACCCAAACCACAATTAGACCGAGAAACCATATCCGCAACAAAACGCCACAGACACAAGATCTAGATCTGGGTTCTAGCCGCCCTCCACAATTCCGAAGAAAAAAAAAAAAAAAAACCCTGAATCTGCGAACAAAGCCCAAAACCCTAGACTCGGGCTCGAAGAAATTAAAAGCAGAATCAATTCATTGAGAGCGAGAGAGAGAGAGAGAAGAGGAGACCTGAAGGGTTCTTGAGAAGTCGGAGAGAGAAGGAAGTGAGGAACTGTAGAGAGAGATAGAGAGGGAAATAGGAAAAGGGGTTTTAATAGAGGGGCCAATTTAATGGGGTGAGAGCTGGGTTTTATTTGAATCCGGTCAGACCCAAAGGGCGGTTCATTTGGGTGGGAAAATCCAAAATTACAATTTTTTGGGATTTCAAATTTTTGAGGCTTTACCAATCCAGCCCTTACCTTTACATAATGCCAAATCTTACCAGTTCCCCAAGAATCTACGATTGTTAATTAGTTACCTTTGTCTCCTTTGGTTCAAAAACTCTTTAACAAAGGCTTTGGCATGTTCCTCTTCTAGAGGAATTTGTTTGTTCGAGTCATGTGGCTCATGAAATCTGGTGCTGTAAACCTATAACTCCCAACACCTAAACCACTTCTCCATGTATATTGCTCCCATCTTGTATTTATTTTCCGTTTTTTTACCCACACATAAAGAGGACAATGCTGATTCGCCTCAGAATGCATTGTGAATTACAACTAGCTCTGAAATACTGAAATACTGAAACACTTCAAAGTGCAATAAGATCATGTAACCCGTGTTATGTAGGGTTCCGGAAGCAAGTTGAGTAGAACCATGAATATGTGTCTACTAATAAGCTAGCCGGCAAACCATATGCATTGATAGTGTTCCTAGCTTGATCCTCTTTGAGCCTGGTTTCGTTTGTTCTTCCTGGCGGGTTTAGACCTTTCAGTAGGATTTAAACAATTTCAGTTAAACCAAAGAGATGCTTTGCAGGTGCACGTATTATCAATTTACTATTTAAATTACCATCAATATCTCACTGATCAATGTCTCTTCCTTTTCCCCGGGTATGCTAATTCTTCATCTCTTCTTCGATCCTTACTCATTCTTTTCCTCAATTTAGTCTCATAGTTGCGCGATCGAGGAAGCTACCAGGTAGCTTTTTGCATAAATAATCAAAATACCTCGCTAGCTAATAGCCTGGTAGTAAACCAAAACACCAAAAGAGCCAATCAGAAAATCTTATATGCTATACATTAAAGCAAATTATTGGTCTTTGGATTGGAAATCAGGAGAGTAGATCTCATGTATATACTTGTGCACGTATTAAATCAGGAATGTTGAAAGCAAACTATTGGTCTTTGGACTGGAAATCAGGGGAGTACACCTATTTCATACAGTTGTGCATGTATTAAATCAGGAATATTGCTCAATATTTCCAGATGTAAGCCTTCAAAATACCTTGGGAACCAAGTCGTCTTTGTTATATATTGACCAAACATGCAGACACCGTCTCGCAAGTCGATCACAAAGAAAAGTATGAACTAGTAGCTAGACGAGGACAATGAAGGGCATAATGCATTCTGATATGAGAGCCAGAATCAACATGTGGCGCCCTGCAAAAGTTCAGTTTATAATTGGCAACTTAACGTTGTCTGCAAACGACATAAACAGTGGTACCTTGGTGCTTAATCTACCTTAGTCCTTATGCGATGTGGATATTAATTTTGTTTCGAACCAAGCTATTCCAGTGTGGTTCATGTCACCCCAGCTTCCTGATGATTTTTTTACTCTTGTGAGGTATCAAGACCTCATGTATGGTTTAACAAGCGGCTGGTCAAGGGTGGTGCAAGTTGAAAATTTTCAGGTCGGGGATATGTGGTGCAACTATGGTCCCTCGCAGAGGTTAACAACAATCTACACTTAGCTATGTATCCCCTGGAGTGCTCTGATTCTAACAATAGTAGCCAGACCAAATACTAGCTGCATGAGTGCATGATATTCAATCGGTTAAGATTATTATGGTTTAATTTTCTAGCTTCAAGAAATTAGCACGGCTTGAGGGCAATGTCCCCCACCCCCCGTATTCGACAGTTTTACCAATCAAGGCTTGTGGGTAACCACACCAGCTCTTTATTAAAAATTAGCACTCCTTGTGTTAGATGGTTTTTGCCATGTTTTAAGTTAGTTTCTCATAACTGGGTTTTGGTTACTTTGTTGTTCATTTTAATTTTGTTTCGCTATTAGTCAAGGATGAGTTATTAAACATTATGTTCTTATCTTCCATGTTGGCAATTTTCATTACATAGTGATATACATACAAATTTAGAAATCGATCGAATGGAGAAGTTAGTAGAGAGTAAAATTTTACAATCACATTGATTTAACAAGGATGTAGTTAATTTAAACAATGGCAACCAAGACTAATCATACCAAGATATCAGATTAGAATATATACGCATCGGAACTAAGAATCATATCAAAATGTAAACCTGAAAACTGAGGGGTTTCGATTCAAACTCAATAAGGGTGATGTCATTGTAATCCTAATTGTTGTCTCATCGCAATCCGGTGCCCGAGGCAATTTTTTCGCAACACAAAAACTGTTTGAGGAACTAGTAAATAAGAGCATGTCAAGTCGAGCAAAAGGGATAAGTCAGTCAAATTCACAATCCATCACTCAAACTAACTCAACAATCACTCCTCCATGATCCATCTGTATCTACTTTCACACACTCACCAACAGACATCAATAGGAGCGCTCCACAGATTACAACGTACTCCAAAACACTTCCAAAATTTGAAGATCATGCATGGCTCCTAGAATCTCCTCAATGATTTTTTGTTTGTTTTGTTTGGCTACGACCTAGTTTGGCAAGCAAACAGTCTATTTTAAATGCGCAAGCATGCCAACACTAAGGGTGTAGTGGTCGGGCATCCCTTAACCTGACTTCTTCTTCAAACGTTGTGGACGAGGAGAGCACCAACCTTATCACATGGTTCCTTTCTATGCCTTACTGATAAGGACTTGTGGTGTGATCTCTTGCGTCACCGAGTCAATACTTAGTTTTGTAGACTAAGCAGAGCAATCACCAGGAAATAGGAGAAAGCACAGGTTTACTAAGCGTGACTTTAGCTTCGCTGGGTTGCTAGGGCGTGACCTTGGCTTTGCTGGTTCAACTGACGTTGAGGGTAGGTTGCTCCGGAGAGACTTTGGATAATCTGAGAGATTAGTTGATTGAAGACTTTTTGTGTTTGCCCTTGAAACCTGGTATATATACCTAGGGTTTCCGCAGTTCCTTTCCATAGAAGGATTACTTATTGAAGATTCCTAACTGGTCTCCGCTACTCGAATTCTATAAGGGTTCGTTGTTCTTATGGACTCTTGAATGTGTGAGGCTGTAACCCAAAACCAAGTAGTCTTATTTTTGGGCAGCATGTATCGGCCCACTACACTCAATCCTCTAAAAGATATTGCCAAAAATATTTTTAGGCTCAAACATTGTTCATGCGTTACTTTAGAACATATAAACAATTTCGATTAAACCAGAAAGAAAAATAAAATGGAAAGATGTGCTTTGCAAATGCACCTATTACATTTCAACCAAACCACCGATGCTTAAGCACTTAACGGTGAGAGAGGACCAAGCGAATCTACGGTAAGAGGTGGTCCTGGACTCCTGGCTACATCCCACTAATTAAGGGGCGAAATAGCCAATAGTCCAGCCTTATTGAAAGTCGAAGAAACAATCAGTATAGGCATTAGGTATTCCACTTATCAATGTAAACTTGCTCTTCCCTGTATAATCAAAATACCTGGCTAGCAAGTAGCCTGGTAGTCAATATACTAGAACAACGTAGAGGACGACCGGGTTTGTTTCAATCCAAGGGTCTTCAAGACGTTGAGAGCCGAATTCAAGCTTGACGTGTTAACAAGTTTGTTTGTCTCCCATGTTCTTCTCGTCACAAATGTCATGCGGTGTACCATGGGCTGAAACTGCATGCAGATGCACCTGAGTAAAATCTGTAAAATAGCGTCTTGGAGAATTTGTACATACATTGGAGCGTACGTTCCAGGCCATCGAGTATTTTCTTTGTTATCTGAATGGTGATTCACTCACATGTCACTCATCAACAGTTTAATTGAAACAATTCAAGTCCTTTAAATTGTAAGAAGTAATGTCTAGATTCAGATGCTAGTTCGATTTCGATCTTTTGTTTATTTGGATGGTTAGGCAATACTCTCTTTACAAGCAAAGTATATGCTCAACACAGGGACCATAAACCACTTACTGTCACATTACCATATTGTTAATTTTTGGACTTGGCCCAAAGTTGGTAGCTAGCTAGCATGTTGATAAAATGCCCTTAACCATTTCTTTTTGCTCTATGTGTTTTTATTTTTGGTGTTTTTGGTTCCGATTGTAAAAGAGGATTAGCCCCAAGTGTTCTGTAATAGTGGTTTTCCCAATGCAAAAAAAAATCAGTACAGTTTCGGGGTGGACACAAGACCCATCCAACTCAAACCTTACAAACCCCTAATTTGGCTTAAAATTAGGTAAAATTGAATAGTAACCTCAACCCAGCCGAGCATAGGTTTAATTTCTAAACTTCTAATGAAATTGTGGTGCGCGACTTTACCTCCCAAAGTGAGAGTGTTTGGCAACTATTTCAGAAAAGATTGCTTACAAGAAAGCCACCTATTGATCGACGTTGTCCTTTTTGTCATTCTATTTTAGAAATTCTGGAACATCTCTTCTTCCAATTTGATTTCTCAAAACAGGTTTGGAATCTTACTTTACCTTTTATGACTCTCGGATTGGAATGCTTCTTTTATTGAATGGTTTAATTTACTGCCTTCTGTTAATGATTCTAATGATCAACACCATTTCAATATTGCTCTTGGTACCTCTTACTTTACTTGGAAAGCTCGAAACAATTTAATCTTTATAGATAAATCACTACCAATTTAGATGGTACATGCTGCAGCTCAATTTCTGTCTGGTTATGATCAACATAATTGACAAAAATGTTCATCTGAGACATTAATTAAATGGCAACTTCTTAAAAGAGGTTTTATGAAACTAGTTGAAAGTTCAGTTTACAAAACCAAAGCATTGCGGGGGGATTCATATTCAGAATTACAGATGGAGAACCTGTTCTTGCAGCCTCAAACTATCTAGGTTCTACTAATGTTTTAACTACTGAAGCATTAGCTTTGAGAGCAGGCCTTCATGCTGCATTGATTCATGGATTCTCATATTTGGAAGTGGAAGGTGATTCCAAAATTCTTATCAATAGTATAATGGGATGCATTCAAACTCCTTGGAGAATTAAGAAGCTGGTCTAGGACATTCTACATTTGAAGCGGTTGCTGCACATGGTGTCTCTCAAAAATGTTGAAGAGGGAATCAAACTTTTTGGCTAATGTTATTGCCAATGCTAGTCACAAAAGGATAGCTCACAGTTGGAGTCACGCCTTACCTCTAACTGTTAATCAAGCGTTTCTTTTTGATAATTTAGGTCTTGTTTGTACTAAGTCTACGTTGTAATTTATTTGTTCAATAAAAAATAAAAATAAAAAATAAAAATAAAACTGATGGATGGGCTTAATTATTCTTCTTGCTTAATCTCATTGTTTTAAAACTCAACCGCCAAGCCGCCTAAGCGTTGGGTGGTAGGTCTCCGCCCCGATAAATGACAAATCGGTGGGGTGGGCGCATTGGGAACCTGAACGGGTTATCTGCATCTCCAAAATTTTTACAAATCCAGCACACGTCTTCTTCCTCTTCATATCGTTGTATTTCCCTGCCATCGACAACGACGTCGACATGTTTGCCTCATTGTTCTCAGAAATCGAGGACGGCATCGTTTGCTTAGGCGGCTTGGCGGTTGAGTTTTAAACCAATGGGATTAAGCAAGAAGAATAATTAAATCCATCAGTTTTTTTTTTTTGAACAAATAAATTACAACTTAGTACAAACAAGACCTAAATTATCAAAAAGAAACGCTTGATTTGAGGGTCCTAGTCCGGATGGCTCTCGATGGTTCCTCGGTTTACGTTCTGAAGTTGAATTTTGGGGTTTTGGGTCGTGGGACAAAGCATAGATGGATGAGTGCGGGGATTTTTGTTTTATATTCGTATTATATTATTTTAAATTACTGTACCTACTATTAAGGAAGATTGAATTTAATATATGAAGAGGAATGATTCAGAGCACATATGCGCACTTGCACCAACATGAATAGATGGTTGGATTACATTAAATACATTTTTGGTTATTAAAAAAAAAGGTTGATTATAAATATCAAGAGTTGAGATCATTTTATAAGTGTGGAGTCAATTGTACCATCGATAAATATATAAATATCTAATATATGAGTGGTTAGCTAGTAATTTAGGGTGGGCATGTCCCTCCAGATCTTAGCAATTTCTTTTGTAATAATTAGCACTTCTCAATGAATATACGACGTCTTTTCTTTCAAAAAAAAAGAAAAAGTAGTGATTGATTTGGTATTGATGAGAAATTCATTAGACATATAACATTGTATTGGCCGTTCTATCTTCTTTCTTAGTTAAACAATAATTAATTGATTAATTATATAATTATATGTTATAAAAATAAATAAAGAATATAAAAAAAACCGCCTAGGCATGCACTTAGATGCCTGAGCGCTAGTCCTCTGGCCACCGCTTTTTAACTAGTTCCTAGCAATTTTTAGAACCTTGCTTAATTGTAGTTGCTCTAGCCCTTCATTGTGGTTGAAGAAACTTTTGATAAACCATCAAGGAAAACAAAAAGGAAAAGGCTAGGAAAAACATAAAATATGAACTTTTGCAAGGAATTTGCAAATTGCTATTTAACGTGGCTTTCTTTCCTTAAGTAAATGAAAAATATTAACCCGGCCAGTGAGTGTGAGACTTTAAACCTCTGTAATGAGTGAAAGAGGGGAATGTATGTTTGGTCCTAACTTCGTAACTGCACTCGATTGGAAATTGGAATTCTTTATCCCTCACGCACTCAAACTCTGCTGCCTGACCATCAAAGTAAATAAGGTCGGTGATTTCTGGAAAATATGATGCAGCGAAGTTAAAAGGATTTTAAAGCAAAAGAAAGAGTTGAGATAGTGCTTTAAAACCAGAGAGACTTAGTTGATCCCCAATAAGGACCAGATCTGTGGCAACCACATAATGAAGTTTTTCATTACAAGTCAAAAAAAAGTGAAATGCATTTGAGCAGTTGCTTTTATACCTAAGTGAAGGGATCCCTTGGATTGCAATAAATTCAGAGCTAGCCAGATATATGACTATATGCTCCTGTCTCTCCTTTCCTCTATTTTTTTTTTTTCAAGCTAGGTAGGATGCATTGGTGATCAAAGATTCAAAGCTGACATATGACTCTAATATTCAAGAGAATCAAAGTCAGTTATTGTACGTGACTTTATCACCAGCAGATGTAATGTTCTTGATGACTAAACATTTTTACTCTAGATGTCAGGTTTTTGGTTTCGTCATTTGAAATGATCAGCTTCAAATATATCATTTCATGAAATTAATTTTGTCACAAATCTAGTTGCATATTGAAGTGCATAGCTAGACCAAATACCAGCTGCATGAGTGCGAGCTATTCAGTCGGTTAAGATTTTATGGTTTTGTCACGCCCCTAATTTTGAATAAAGATATTCGAACCCGAAATGCGAAAACATAACAATATCAAGGAAACACATAGAAAATTTTTCAATTAAATCAAGCAATTAAATGAACCAAGCTCACAAATGCCAATACCGACTCGTTCTCTAGAGTCACATATCACATCACCAAGTGTTTACAAATTAAACTGAGTTACAGTTTAATAAGTACACACTCACCAACTCTCTACACAACGGAAGACTAAAACCAATATACTTCTACATCCAAGCTACAAAAAGTACGCCTCAGCTTCGACGACAATTAATCAATATTCTTCCTGCACAATAAACCCTACACCATGGAATAGTGTACCAGGTTGAAACAACAACCCGGTAAACTTGTGAAACTCGTATGAGTAAACTAAATTAAAATGATTCACGTCACGCATGCTTATAATTTCTCAACTCGTGAGATAAATTAAAACAACAATATTTAACTCCACAAAACACAACCAAATATACTATCACACTAAGTAAAATTAGTAATCCTTGCGTAGAAATTTAGTTCAGGAGATCACTGAGAAGCACACAATCCAAATAGAAATCTAGTAATCCCTGCATATAGTTTAGTTCAGGAGATTACCAAATTCACACAATTCTCCTGCATATAACTTAGTTCAGGAGATTATATTTAAAATCAAACAATTAGAATGACGCGGAAAATAGATAAAGAAGTCAAACAACTCACACTAGAGTCGATGATCACCCATCAACATCAAAGTCGATGATCAACGATCAACTTTAAATAAAATCATATTAACACGACTCACCCATAATATGAAAATCAAGTCCCTCTTGGACAATAAAAGAAAGAATCCACCTGTACTCTCTTTTTTAAAAAAACGCATGTACTCATGGGCCTCAAGTAACCCAACGCGTCACTCTCATGCAGTACAATGGCAGATAGACTAGAGTTCTAACTGATCGTAACCACTCACCCGGCCAAAGCGTGGTTTCCGATATAATTGTCTCAGTCACCACCGTGACACCAGGTAAGTAGACCCGAAAACAGTAACCACTGTGACACCAGATCCGAAGATCCGAAAAACATTTAAAAAGTCACACCAACGTACGAAAAGTAATTCGGTTCGTAAATGAACCACATGAGATTTACTCACCTCTAGCTTCTGCTGCATCTTCTCTTACAGCAATGAATACGCTTCTTTAGTCACCTAAGTACAATATGATCTTAACTTAGTCCACGAATAGAAAACGATTATATTTTGAACTCCGATTTGACATAAAATTCCTAAAGTAATGTCGATTGAGGCGAAACTTCATCCGAGACAGCTCGAGGTCTCCGGAATACTTATACGATCAACATATCAAAACTACAAGATCGGACTGCCGGATCCTCACGGGTCGAAAATCAATCGAACCGAAAACCCTAAAACTTTGAAAATTCATAACTTAATCATACGATATCCAAAATTTATGAATTATATATACAAATGATTGTATCGACACGTAGAACACAAAAATGGACAAAAACTGTTCTTGGGGTGGCTGGAAGTGGCCGGAAACCACCATCTCAGTGGCAGGGCCGTCGCCCACCCAAACTCAAAATTTGACAAAACTTCCAATATGAAAGTTCTTCATCTTTACTCCAATAGAAACTTTCATAACTACACCATGATCAGATTATGAGCCAAAGTAGAATTTTACCTCGCAAGCCGAAGGATTCAAAAAACCCTAGTTTCAAAAACTCCAAATTCCTTCACCACATATCAAATCGCTGCAAGCCTTCTTAGCTGTAGCTTCTACTTCCTTTGGGCTAGAAAAGCCCTCAAAGAACTCGAGCTATAGTGGCTGGAGCTGGGAGAACTAAGGCCGGTGATTTGAGGTGATTTCCAGCTCCACCGTGCAACTTCTTGGCCTTGTAGCGTCGTGCACAGGTATACCCACGACGTGAAACTTCACGGCGACGAAGTTGGGACTGAGGCGAAGAAAAAAAAGACAAACGGCACACCAATTGGTGGCCGGACAAGGGAGAACGAAGCCGCCGAAGTCAGCTGGGCGAAACTGAGGTCGGGAGGAAAACTTTCCTTTTTTGGAAATTTTCGGGTTTTCTGAAAATTTTTGGGATTTTTGCTATTTAACCAAAATGGAAACTTTTTCCAAAGGCCGTAACTTCTTCATACGAACTCCGAACTCATATCGACACGCTCTACTACTTTCGTGAAGGAAGTTTCCACAAAATACTTACGTATAAAAAGTAAACTTCATAACCCCCCTAAAATGTGCATTTCGAATAATTATTCGCTCGAAAATAATTTCACTCCACCCTCGAACCACAAAATCATACTAACGAACACTTTACTAATTCCCAAAAACCATTAGGAATTAATAACGAATTTTCAGGGTATTACAAGTTTAATTCTCTAGCTTTGAAAAATTATGCTCGGGTAGTGTTGGAAGGTTTGATACGGTTTAAGTTGCTGAGCTTTTATACGTAGGTGTTGGAATATTTACTTTATTTTTTTTTTGACTTTGTCAAGGGGAACCCAAAGGTTTCTTAGGCCCAAGATAAACCCCTTCGGCATATGTGAAATGCTCCAACTGTGCATTGCGGCATAGTGCCTGGCCACTTTGACAGCTTCGGGGTTCGAACCTAGGTTGGGGAGCACACCCAACTAGGCAAGAACCACTAGGCCACTTGCAGTGGTTGGAATATTTACTTTGTCGTGCTTATTTTGTTAGGGTCCTTGAACTTTTACTTAAGGCTGGGCACGGACCTGGTCCAACTATAATTTCACTAGGTCGGACTCAACCCGCTTTGACACAAACAGGGATCGATCCGTTTCATTTATGGCCGGGCTTGAGGGCTTTTCGAGCCTAAAAACCTTTATTTGACCATTTGCTTATATATATATATCCAAATTTCATTCATATATGGCTGCAAATTTCAAGCTGTTGAAGATAAACACAATATCAAGATACAAAGTTCAAGATGCAAATTCGAATTCAAAGTGTCCAAATTCAAATACAAATACTCATCAAGACCAATTGAAGGTACATTTGGAGCTGTTGGTGTAATTGGAGCTGCTAGGTCTGGTTCAACTGGAGCTGTAAATGATGAAACAATAGCCTTCCCATCAGTAGTCATGCTGCAATCACATAGTTCAAGCTACATTAAAATCCATTTCCAGAAACCACAAATCACAACCATTGAAGCATATTTGCAGTCACTAATCGACCTCATTTTCTCAGCAAACACTCAAAATACAAAAAGCAATGAACTAAACAAAATACAAAAGCCAATGAACTAAACAAGGTACAAAAAGCAATGAACTCCCAAATCTCAGTTTAGCTACAAGCTAAATAAGCACAAAAAGAGATCAAATTATCAATAAACTGAGGAACCCATGAAGCTAAAATGAGAGTGGCAGACCTGAAGAACAATGATATCCTATTCTCTGGCTTCGAGTTGGCTGATGATGAGGGAGAAAGAAGCAGGAGCCGTGCAGGTGAAGTGAAGAGAGAAAAGAGAGAAGGACAGAGTAGTCCTGGGCGGCGTCTCGATCTGTGAGGGAGAAGGAAAGAGGAGTCGTGCAGGTGAAGTGAAGAGAGAAAGAGAGAGGGATAGAGCAGCGTGCGGCGTCTCGATCTATGAGGGAGAAGGAAAAAGGCGTCATGCGGCGTCTCGATCTGTGAGGGAGAAGGAAAAAGGCGCCGTGCGGCGTCTCGATCTGTGAAGGAGAAAGAAGGAGGCGTCAGCCGCGTCTTGCAGGTGCAGTGAAGAGAGAAAGAGAAGGATCGGTGTCTCGATCCTGGGCGGCGTCTAAATCGGAGCCCATTTGGTGTCTCGGCCTCACAGGTATGGTAGAGGACAATGAGCTCAGTTTCGAGATAGAGGCGCCTCTTGTGCGTTCAGATGGGTAGAAAATTAGAAACGGAAGCTGAAAATTAGGTTTAGGTTTTTGAGTGAAGAGTAGAATCTTGTGTGTTCAATCCTATGATAAGGATTTTACTATCTATATTAGGACCAATAATACATGGCCATCTGTCTTTGTTGTCTAATACGGGCCTGACGGGCTTTTTCTACTTTCAAACACAAGGCCCGGTCGAACCTTTTGTTTGAAAGTCAAGGCCCGGCTCGAACCGTTTCGACAAAAAAAAAAAATTAGGCCCTACCCGCTTTGACAGACCGATCCGGGTTTGCGGGTTTTCGAGCTTAAATGTCCAGCCTTACTTTTACTGAAAAAAACACTTTAGTTCCTGTCATTATAATTTCACATGTTTAATCCTTGTACTCACAATTTTGGACCGATAGGTCCATTCCGTTACTCTCTATCCATAAACTCCGTTAAATTACTGATGTGGCAATCTTTTCGCTTCAAAATTTCTACTATACCCTCATTTCTTCTTTTTTGCCTTAATTTATTTTTTAACTCTTTTTAATTTTCTGCTTACCATATGTCCAAAACCCCCAACCTCTTCTCTCTTCCAACCACCACCTCTCAACCATCAAAACCCAGAAATTTTTCATGTTCTTGAACCAAATCCATTTTAAAAAGAAAAAAGAAAAGCTGCAATAGTTCTTCTCCCAAACCAAATCAATTAGAAAAAAAAGAAAATAAAATTAAAACGATTCCATCAACAACCCATGAGCTCCATCCAAACCCTCCTCAAAACCTTCTTCAAAAACCCCAGTACCATCAAATCCTAATCCCAGGCCAACCAGCTCTATGCCCCAATCCCTACCGCCATCACCAACACCACTACTCCGCCGCCCAAAACCCTATCCGAAATGAAAATCCCCCAATTCTCCAATGTCAACCTGCAAAACCTTAGTCCACACTTCTCTCTCTTCAATCGATGTCCGACCCCAATTCGACCATCCTCTCAATCTCTGCTTCTCTCCTCTCCTTTCCCTCAACAAAGGTACTCTCTTTCTCTCGACCTCTCTATAATTTCTGCACCCAAAATCACAACCAATCTGATTCAATTTTGTGTCTTCAATTAATTTAGGGCTCAGAGTTTCCCAGAACAATGCACCTTCTGGTGATGGATAGGCCGGTGGGCTTGGGGCTATTTTTTAGTGGGAACTAAGCGAAGACGATGGCTGGGATTCGACCTTGGGCTCTATCTTTGGTTGAGATTCGGTTTCTGTGAACTCTTTGAGGATGGCTTGGATGGTGTGGTAGAGAGAAGCCTGGGATTGGCAAGAGGGATGTGAGGTGGAGGAAGGGTTTGAGAGAAGCGACTGGAGGTCTCCGCCAGCTGAGTGCGACCACCTGACCATTTTCTGGTTGTTGTTGTTGTTTTCCTGCTGGGTTGTTCTGAGGGATTTGTGGGTGTTGTGTGAGGTTTAAGGGCTTTGGGCCTATATTGGATTTTTACTCTCTCAGTTGAAGGTGTTGAGGAAGTGAGGAAGATTGAGCAAGTGAATGAGAGAGAGGTGGAAGAAGAAGAAGAGAGAAAAGAAACGTCCGTACCGAAGCTGCAGTAAAGATTTCCCGTTTTCCCCCACTTGCTGATCACATTTTCACATTTTAACCGTTCAGTTTTTAGGTCCTAATGTATAGATCACCTATGCAAAATTTCAGCCAATTTGATGATCGTTAACGCATCTAAAACTGTAATTTTCAACAATGTACACGAACGGTTCCGGTTCAACAGATTCGGTCCGTTCATGTAAATTACATTTTTGGATGTAAATTGGCTGAATTTTTTCAAAGGTGATCTATACATTAGGACCTAAAAACTGAACGGTTAAGAAGTAAAAATGTGATTGGAAAGTGGGTGAAAACCAGAAATCCGTATCCAAGCTTTGTACAGATGTTCGCACCTGAGAAAAATCCTATATATATATAATTTTTTTTATAAAAAAAATTGAGGATATGATAAACATTTTAACGTGAAAAGATTGACACGTCAACAACTTAACATAGTTTTTGGATGGAAAGTAACGAATGGACCTATTGGTCCAAAATTGAGAGTAGAAGAATTAAACATGTGAAATTAGAAGGAATGAAACTGAAGTGTTTTTTCAGTTAAAGTTCAAGGACTAAATAATATTTAATCCTTAAATAAAATCAAGAATGACTAATTAAAAATTTTTGTAAAAAAATTGTTGACAATTTCATTACACAATGATATACATGCATATTAAGAACTTGAATGGAGAAGTTAGTCTTCTCAAAAAAAAAAAAAAGGAGAAGTTAGTAGAAAGTAAGAAATTTATGATCACATTGAACTAACAAGGATGTAGGTATTAAATGCACTTAGCGATTCAATTCTCTTGGCTAGATTATCGGAGCTCCTTGGTTTCCTCTAAAATTTTGGGTTTTCTCATTTTTGGTTGCGCGGTCTTGTCTAGTGGGGCCCCAGCTCTGGCGTGGGCCTCTGGCCTCGCCGGTGCTTGATGGTTGTTGCCGGACGGGTATTTGGTGTCTTCATAGAGGTGGAGGCGGAATCATTGCAAACGACTTTTCTCTGCCTTGGTTGATGTCAACGGCATATCTAATGGTGGTTCCAATCTGTTCAAGGGTGAGGCGCATCGATGTCTGCGATTCCAAGGTCGAATTGCATAGATTCTTGTCCAAATCAGGAGCGCTCGGCGCTAGGTGGGAAGGCGGGGTTGGTTTACGTCTCTATTGGGTCTGATTTGCTATGTTAGGGGTTGGTTTACGTCTCTATTGGGTCCGATTTGCTGAAGAGCGATCTTTTACACATGGTCTGGTACTTTTTGGACACGGTGTTGAAGAGGACGCAATCCTTTTGCTGTTGACTATAAGGTACTACTGAGACAGTCAGGATCATCTCATCAAAGTAGCCTTGGAAAGAGGTGTATTGTGGTTAGAGTTTGGGCCTATTGGCTTGATGGTATTTGTAACAGCGGTTTCGTTTTATGTCTCCCTCCCCAAACAAATATTTGCTTTTCGATTGATTGAATGAACTTTCTATCTTTCTCTAAAAAAAAAAAAAAAGTGATGTAGTTACGTAGGTAACTGACAAGCAAGAGTAATCATTCTAAGATATCACGTTACAGTATGTAGTATGTATATAAACAAGAATCAAAATGTATACATTTATATAAGGGACCAAAAACTTCTGTCACATTACTAACCTAGCAAGCCATAACTTTTTTTTTTCTTCTTTTAAGTTTGCTTTTAGCTATACTAGCTACCATTAATTTCAGTACTATTACAAAGGTCAAATATCAGTGACATTTTTTTGCGGCAATTAGAGAAAGTAGAAAGTTGGAAACTATAGAATATACCGTGCATAACTGGTTGCTAGAAGTAGAGAAAAGATCGATGAACAAGAGCAAAAGCAAAGCTATGGGCTATGGAGAAAAGAGATTCTTTAAATTCAATGTTTCGTGCACAATGGTGATTGATATGATAGTGTCCAAATGAGATCGACCATCTGCGAATTTGCCGGCCCCGATGCATTTGGAAAATAGGATCAAAAAAGTAATAGGCCTAGGTAGCTAGATTTACATGCACCATTCTTTATCAACAAATAAATGGAATTGACTGAAATCTATTTAGTGTAATTTTCTTTTTCGCTTTCTGTCATGTAGTTAATTCTATGGATCATCTATACATGGTAAAAAAATCAAGGACGTGGAAAATTGGTAAATCTGGCAAAGTTGTTTTCCTAATTTATATATTTGGTTAAATTTAAGATTTTACTAAAAATAAGAATGAAGAATAAAGTCAATAAACAAAATCAATTGGAGACATGAAAGTAAAACTTTCCTCTAGAAAATAAATAAAATGATACAAAATAAACAGCAATCGAGGCGGGAGTAATCAAACAATCACAGAACATATCTTTTTTTCCAAAGCAACGAAGCTTTTTGACCTAGCAGCCGCTCTGCTAGGGTGAGGCTGAAAATTTTTTCATTTCAATCTAGAACTTTATCCATGTTAATGGATGCCCTCCCATGCTTGGGGTTTGATCGTGGTTCCTTAGTCCAGAGGTGTCTGGTTTCTTCTTCTTTTGGGCATTTCAAGGAGGACGCAGGGCGGTTTAGAGCTGGTGATATTGCGGGTTTTGGCTTGATGTGGTTGTGTTCTAGTACTGGTGGTGGTGTCCTTGGTGGTGGGTCTTCGGATTCCTGTACGGGCGACAGTGGGCGGTGCAGCCAATCAAGAGGGAATGGGGTCGGATTTGGGGTCCCGATTCGTGAGACAGGATGGGCAGCGTTGCTATAGGTGACTGTTGCTGGTAATGGCGACCTTTCTAGTGGCGGTCTGACTCTGGTCTGGGACGGATCCGGGGATTCTGTCGGAGGCTTCAATGAGGACGATGGCGCTGAAGATGGCGGCGGCGATGGCATGGTGATGGGAAAAGCTACTACTCTGGGTGTCCTTAGCAGAGCTGGTTGGGCCTGGGCCCTCTCATGGGCTTGGGTTTCAATCTTTGCTGGGGCTTGGCTTGCATTTTTCATATTTATTTTTTATTTTATTATGATGGATGAGGAATTTTCATCCTCATCTATTAGCAATATTTAAATTTTATTTGGGTCGCAAAACCTAGTTGCTCGGTTGTTATATTTACTTAAACTGCTTCTGAGCTTTCTAGGTTTTATTAGAATAAAGGTGCGTGATCTTCCTTAAAAGGTGGGTGTATCCAGGAGTGCGAGGTTATGTTTTTTTCTATAATAGGTCATCTGTATGTCCTAAAGACGGCTCTTTCTATCGGCCCCTCAGGGGTGTTTCGGTTATGGTACTGCTTGCTGAATTATAAAATTGACTGACCTCCTTTGATTGAAAAAAAAAAAAAAAAAAAAAACAATCGAGGCAAGCGATGAGGTACGCGCAGATCAAAGGTTATTTACATTCGTATTATTTGAATAGTATAATGACCATCTGTACTAAAATGATGAGGTTTAATATTTTAATTCTTTCGTTCTCATGCTAATTTCTTCTTCTCGTGCCTTTTAAACCTAACTTTAAACGATCATCTTTTAATGTTTTCTCCCCTTTTTCTATATGAAATAACAATGAACACCATCTCCACTTCAAGTCGAGATGCTTTATTTTTAAATTGTGTGTTTGTTGAAGCTTTTAAGAAATTAATTAATTATTTTGGACAACTTATAAAAACTAACAAGAAAAAGGAACAAGTCATGCACTCAGTGCCAACAGAATTAGGAAACCATTGTCATAAAATTCAAGAAATGACGATTATGTTGATTTCTTTGACACACTAGGTATCTAGCTAGGATAAGATAAGTATGATTATGACTTGACATAACATGTCTCTCCACTTAATGGCAAACAAGTAAAAGACATATGCATTAGATTGTGAAATGTATATCTTTAACAAATTGTACATATGCATTGTTAATTATTTGTTCCATTGGTGATGATCTACAATTTGAATGTGTATCTTTGTACAATATTAATATGAGAGATTCTTGCGTGGGCAGCCACAACGTCACTAATATGAGAGATTTTTGGGTGAGGCAGCCGCACCACGTGGCAGTGCGATTGATCAATTAGTGTTCGGTAGAAGATATTTTGGGTATTTCACTTTTAAAAAGCATAGACAATTTCAGAATAAGGAGAAAATTTTTTGGTATATGATTGGTCAAACGTACCACGTGTCTAGTACGTCTGACGTACGTAAGAATTTTTCTATTAATATTTTGTATATGAAAAGTGTATAAAAGAATGGTTAAATACTATTTACTTCTTGAATTTTTACCCAAAAAACACTTCAATCCTTGTCCTTCTAATTTCACACGTTTACTCCTTGTACTCTCAATTTTGGACCAATAGGTCCATTCCTTTTAGGGATGGCAAAAATTCCCAGCGGAGCGGAGCTTCATTGGATACCCACCCCCTAATGGGGGGAGAATTCGGGGACAAATGGGGAATGGGGATGGGGATCCCCAATCCCCGCTATCTAAGATGGGGGGTGGGGCGGGGATGGTATTGTGATTCCCATCCCCAAATCCGCCCCAATAATATATACATATATTTAATTTATATATATATTAATTTATTTTTTATAATATAAATCACAATTATATACATTTACTACTTTACTTTAATGGCTACACTTCTACTTTAATGATGTTTTGACTTTTGCACTCACTGAATTATGATTTATGAATTTAATCATGTTTTAATTTTATTTATTGAGATTTTGATTTTAAAAAAGGCAATATGAGAAAAAAAATTATTTTGTTTATTAAATTCTTATTGGAGATTTGAAGCGGGTTTGGAGGCTTCGTCCCCAGTGGGGATGGGGACGGGGAATCCCCAATATAAATATATTGGGGATTTGGGCGGGGATGGATGTAGAGAATGACCCCAGAGATGGGGATGGTATTGTGATCCCCATCCCCAACTCGCCCTATTGCCATTCCTAATTCCGTTATTATGCGTTCAAAATCTTCGTTAACTTGCTGACGTGGCAATCATTCCACGTCAAAAAATCTATTATACCCTCATTTTTTCTTTAATTCTTTTTTTTGCCTTTTTATCTTTTCTTCTTCTTCCTTCTTTCAGCTCTCTCTTCTCTAGAAACCTCCCTCCATCTCCTCTGCAACCTTCCCTTCTTCTTATTCCTTATGTCTTTTTTTAAGAGCTTTGTTATATGATATGCCAAACTCAGAGCTGCCATCAAATGAATAGTAAGGATCTCCATATGTAAAGCTTTGGTTCTTCACAGAATGATTCGACTATCCTGAGAGAGACCCAGATTCTGCTGAGAGTCCAAGCTTCGTCGAAGGAACCACTGTCTCTACTGTAGGGTTGCTTGATCAGGTCATCGTACGCGACGGCTAAATCAAGGTCGTCGAAGCCTCTGAAGACCTCGGAGTAGTCGAAGTTGGAACTGCGCACATCGAAGAACTCCTCATTGTTATCGTCGGTGGCGGCGGGGACCTCGAGCACGGGAATCAAGGAGGCGCTTGAGGTGTGGAAGGCATTGAAAATCTCGTCGTAGTCCTCGAGGAGCGGGGAGAGGGAGGAGGAGGAGGAGGAGAGGCTGAACTTAGGCGGACCACTTTAAACTCCGCACTTTCCTAAGCTCATGACACAGTTCGCATCCCACTGTATTCGGAGCCATTTCCGCCGCCTTGTCCTCCTGGAAACTCCACCTCCCTCCCTCGATCCTTGCAAGGTCCACCCACATCTACTTGGCCACATACCCACCAAGAAACCAGCAACAAACCACCAAATGCCAAATCTAATTCAAAAAAAAAAAAAAAGAACATCCAAATCCGGCATCTCCTCCCTAATCTACATCAACCTTCGCCGTCCCTTCCTCCACCCTCTACAACCTCATTTGCGGCGTCCCAACACCGTCCTCCCCATTCACCACTTGCATCAGCACCTTGGGTTTGGGATAGTGCCCGTCACTTTGGGTTTAGGATTTCACAGCTTGATTTTGGTTCAGGTAGGGATAGTGGAATTGATGCTTGCTTTTGATTTTGAATGAGTTGAAGTTCTAGTTCTGCGGGGGTAGTGGTTTGGTTTCGTCGACCTAGATTCTAAGGTTTTGGGCAACAAGGGTATGTTAATTGTATGGTTTGATGTTTTTGAGTGGTTAATTTTTAGGGGAATGGTGTTGGAGAATCAACCGTGGGCCATGGAGAGAGAGGTGGAAAAAGAAGATATAAACAGAAAAAGCACAAAAAAAAAAAATTAATAATAATAATAATAATTAATTAAAAAAAGAAGAAGATGAACTGATGATATAATAGACATTTTAACGGAAAATAGATTGTCACTTCAGCGATGTAATAGAGTTTTTCGACAGAAAGTAACGGAATGGACCTATTGGTCTAAAATTGAGAGTACAAGAAGTAAACGTGTGAAATTAGAATGATAAATACTGATGCGTTTTTTGGGTAAAAGTTCAGGGAGTAAACAGTATTTAGTCCATAAAAGAATACAAGTTTTTGGAGCTTTTTTTTTTAAGAAACATGTCAACTCATTTATTGATCAGCGAAATTACACATAATGACCTATTTCAGTGGGATATTCAAAAGAGTCACTATCTAAGTAATTCAACATTTTTAAAGATATGAAACTTAACAAAAGCAGCAGCAAGAGCTATAATACATCTATATGCTATTCCCAATCTAATGGTGCTATAAACCAAGATCTCTTCAAAACTATCCTATAACATCCTCAGAAATTAAAGATCAACAAAGACATCTTAGATACTGGGCATATCTCATTCATGAGCGGAAACAAACTCCATCTCCAAAAGGAGAGGAGTCTCACTCACCTCACCAACCTTTACCTCCTTATTTCCTATAAGCTCATCAGCAGCCATCAAAGTAGAATGTTCACCCTCCACTTGCACATTAGCCATCACCAAAGTGTCATCACCCTCCAATTTACGAGCCACTCTCTTAATCTTCACACAAGGGGCGGTCTTATTCTTTCAACCTCTAGGGCGACAGTGCTTGCTCTTCGCAAGAGAAATTTTCAGAATCCCCTTGTGATTAGGTAGACCAAAACCTTCTTCAATATCCAGGCTAGCCAATACGGACGAATCCCGCTTCACTTTAACTTTCTTACTTAGACGAGCATGAGCCAAACTAGCATTACGTTTAAGTCCCCTCGCTCTGTCTCTGCCGTTATAACTACTGCCATCGGCTCCTTAACCTGCGCAGAAAGGAGAGCAACATTCCAAAGCGAAATCGACTTCAATAGCTCCATAGAACGTAACACGATCTCGTCAGACTTGGGTTATCACCTCCTACTAACATCAGCCCTAGAATAGGTGATGTCAACCCTAAGAGCACCATAAGCTATGTTCTCCAACCTAGGGTTGGAGACTAGTAGAACATCACTGCCTACAACCTTTAAAACACCAACATGCGGCCTTAGAGAAGGTTTGGCGGCTGTCCCACTACCCTTCTTAGTCAGAAACTGATCGCATTTGCGATCACTATGACCAAAAAACCCACAACCGACACTACCTTTGCACCTTTTCATAGTGCAGATCAACCTCAGCCATCGTTGCCTCCGTGAAACCAAACTTACTCTAGCAGACGTCCAAGAGAACCCGAAAACACTGCTGTAGAAGGCTGCACTGTATCACAAACTGATCTGCCAAGAGAGCCCTACTCATGGAGGTTCCAATCAAAACCAGAGATGCCTCAGTCCGAAGTCACAGCGGGAGAAAGCGCACCACCACCCATGCTTCCAACGCTGATAGAGGAACCCGTTCCAGATCCCCAATGCCATCATATTCCGAAAGCAGCAGCATCCTGCCTTTATAATGCCAAGGACCACTATGGAGCACCTGCTGCTTCTTCACCCAGAATCAGAATTGAAACCGATCTCCGCTAAGCTTTATGATTGACAAAATATCACGCATGCCTCAGACCGCCACCATGGCTCGAGGCAACCCGCTTTCATCCTCCGCCCGCTGCCCATCATCCTTCCCACCAAGTAAAAGAACTCAGCCACAACCACCGCTCATGATTCACCAAACTCCACAGCCACGTTGTCTGTCAACGCAAGCGTTGCTGCCAATCGTGATGCCATAGCCTCATCCATCTCACCACCTATCTCAAAGACCAGCCTCTCTACCCTAGAATTCCCTAGGTTCAAAAATAAGTTTTTGAAGTTTAATTAAGTGGTGAAAGAGATTGAGAATTGAATTAAGATTAGGTTAAATTAAAAATTCAATCTCCTCCTCCTGTGTAAAAAGATTGTATTACATAAATATACGATGATTAAATACTGTTTAGTTTCTAAACTTTTACTGAAAAAACACTTCAGTCCTTAACCTTATAATTTCACATGTTTAGTCTTTATACTCTCAATTTTGGATCAATAGGTCAATTCCGCTACTCTCCATCCAAAAGTTCCGTTAAATCACTGACGTGACAATTCTTTTGCATCAAAATATTTATTATACCCTCACTTTCTTTTCTTTTTGCATTTTTTTTCCTTCTGTTTATCTCTTTTTCTTCCAACTCTATCTCCTCCTCCTGTTTATCTCCTCATCACTCTCCTTCACCTCCTTCTATCTTCGAGTGCTTCTACAAAAACACCAATAACAGCATTCTCCGGATTAATCCTCCCCAACACAGACGCATATGCAACACAACCCACATAATCATGTCACTGCGAATTAATTCGACAATTAATCAATTATACACAAATGTCAAGTTGTAAATGGTTCCAACACGAATCACAGCTCATAATTCTATAAACCCATAAGTAGCATTATGTTGAACTGAACAACCTAAACACATAAACTGGAGGAATGTTCTTGTTATTGAATTCAACTACAACTCTTGGCTTTATAAGCCTTTACAATAAAGAAGATAAAAACAAATTGCACCCCACGTTTTTCTCTAACTAAACGTGGATCATGATCTAGACTGAATCAAACCTATAAGCACTTCCCTAACAAATCGGGATTATTAACAACATGCACAAAACCAGTAACTAACAAACTTGACAGCTACGTAACAACTTTCCAACATTTCCTCCCTTAAACTAGTTGCACTTGTGCAATAAGTTTATGTCTGGCATAGAACACATTCCCAGCAGTCCTCGCAGCTTCTCAAACACCTCAAGCTTTAATGGCTTCGTCATAATGTCTGCAATTTGATCCCGAGAATTGCAGTGAGCTAGCTTCAAAGTCTCGTCTTTAGTCAGGTCACGAATAAAGTGGAAGCGAACATCAATATGTTTGCTTCTTCCATGAAGCACAGGATTCCTTGTAAGCTTTATGGTTGAACAATTATCACAGTACACAGTGGTGCTTTCATGTTGAGTATGACCTAGTTTCTCAAGAACTCTCCGCATCCAAACCACTTGACATGCACAGAAGGCAGCTGCAATATATTCAGCTTCGGTTGTGGACAAAGTAACCACTGGTTGTTTTTTAGAGGACCATGAGACTGCACACGAGCTTAGCATAAAAACATATCCGGATGTACTTCTCCGGCCATCCAAGTCACCTGCATAATCGCTGTCCGTGTATGCTTCAAGCTTCTCACTTCCATTCTTTTTATACAGAATCCCCAAATCAGTTGTACCATTGAGATACCTAAGCACCCTTTTGACCACCTGCATATGTAGCTCAGTTGGACAGCTCATGAATCTACTAATTAAGCTTAACACATACATTAGATCAGGTCGAGTTGCTGCCAAGTACATCAAACCCCCAACAATCTGTTTATACAGTGTAGCATCCACCTTCACACCATCTTCGTCTTCCATCAGCTTACACCCAGGAACAATAGGATTCTTTGAAGAATTACTCTCCCTCATGCCAAATCTTTCTAACAATTCCCTCGCATATTTTCTTTGACAAATGTAAATCCCCTCATCACTCTGAATTACTTCCACCCCAAGAAAATAATGCATTTTACCAAGATCTGACATATCAAACTCTCTTTCCATAGACTCCTTAAACTCTTTGAACATCTTCTCATCACTACCAGTATATATTAAATCATCAACGTAAAGGGTAACTATGAGAATATTACCTCCTTCTCTTTGCTTCACGAACAAGGTATGTTCATAAGGGCATTTCTCGAATCCTTCTCCAATGAAGTAGGCTTCGATGCGGCTGTACCAAGCTCGCGGAGCCTGCTTGAGGCCGTACAAGGCTTTCTTCAACCTATACACCTTCGACTCATCACCTTTCCTCCCATAGCCTTGCGGTTGATCAACAAAGACTGCTTCGTTCAGCTCCCCGTGCAAGAATGCACTTTTAACGTCTAATTGATACACACACCATCCTTTTTGAGCAGCAAGAGCAATTACCATGCGGATAGTATCCCACCTAGCCACTGGTGCGAAAACTTCAGTGTAATCGATTCCGTATTGCTGAGAGTATCCCTTTGCCACAAGTCTGGCTTTATACTTCTCCACCTCTCCATTTTGATTCAGCTTTGTTTTAAAAATCCATTTCACTCCAATGGTCTTAGCTCCGGTTGGTAAATCTGTAAGCTCCCAGGTGCTATTCTTTTCGATTGCCTTTATTTCATTATCCATTGCAGTCCTCCATTTGTCACTTTGGATAGCTTCTTCGAAAGTGGCTGGATCGGAACCTGAAGTAAACAACACAAAGTCTTGACTCACTTCTTCTTCTGACAACCCTTCTCCACTCTCGTAATCTTCCATCCACACAGGTGGTCTGCGAGTCCTTCCTTCTTCTTGAGCTTCTTCTGAAGTTTGACTTGAATCCGAACCATTTGCTACCTCACCTTCTGTATTGTCATTTGAATCATCTTCGTCTTCACCTTGAGTGAGTTCATTCCTTTCTTCTTCAGTTTCTCCCCAGTCTAACACATCTAGCTTCATCTCTTCTGAACTTTTTCCCCAATCCCAGCACTCATCTTCTTCGAAAATCACATCCTTGCTGATCACAATACGATTGGTTGCAGGATCAAAGAGCCGGTATGCTTTGGATTCGTCACTCATTCCCAACATCACACACCGAAAACTTTTGTCATCAAGTTTCTTTCTCTTAGCTTCTGGTACGTGCACATGAGCAACACAACCGAAGACTTTGAAGTAATGAACTGATGGTTTGACGCTGCTCCATGCTTCCTCAGGTGTCAATTCCTTTACTGCCAAGGTAGGGCTTCGGTTGAGAATGTGAATGGTCCAGTTTACCGCTTCGGGCCAGAAATACTTTGGGACATGCTTCTCTGACAACATACATCGAACCATATTCATAATGGTCCGATTCTTTCTCTCAGCCACCCCGTTTTGTTGAGGGGTGAAAGCTGCAGTCAATTGCCTCTTTATTCCATGTGAGCTACAGAATGAATTGAATTCTTGAGAGGTGAACTCTCCTCCCCTATCTGTTCGAAGACACTGAATTGGAGCCCCTGTTTCTTTCTCAACCATATTTTTAAACATCTTAAATGAAGCAAAAGCTTGAGACTTCTCAGATAAGAACGACACCCAAATCTTTCGACTGTAATCAGGTACCTTTTTCCACTGCTTGATGAAGGCGTGATTGGTCCACAAATGTCAGAGTGCACCAATTGGAGTCTGTGTGTGGCTCTCCACAAGCTTTTCTTCGAAATGGATTCCCTGTGCTGCTTGCCTATGATACAGTCCTTGCACAGCTTGCTCGGTGTCTTCATTTCAGGCAGCCCTCTTACCATCTTCTTATAGTGAAGGGTTCTCAGTCCCTTAAAGTTAAGGTGGCCGTAACGACAATGCCAAAGGTGTGTTTCATCTTCTGTTGTAGTCTTGAAACACGTTGGGACTTTTGGCATCGTAGTTGCAAGAATTACGAACATTCTGTTTGCTGACATCTTCGTTTGTATGAACAGACCCTTCTTTGCATGATAGCATTGACACACTCCATCTTGAATCAACATAGCAACTCCTTTCTCTGACAGTTGTCCGATGCTAATCAAATTGGTCTTTAGCTCGGGAACATAGTACACATTGGTAATTACTTGTGTAACTCCATCAACATGCAATCTGACGTTACCTTTCCCAACTACCGCCATTTTGAAGTTTTTCCCAAGCTTGACAGTTTGTCTATACTGCTCGTCGATGTCTGCGAACCATTGTTTGTTGCCTGTCATGTGATTGCTACATCTCGAGTCAAGGAACCAAACCTCCTCCCTTTTGGCATCGTTGAGCTCAACATAAGTCATTAAAAGCATCTCCTCTGTCTCATCTAATTCAGCATAGTGTGCACTCTTCTCCCAATCGGGACATTCATATTGAAAATGCCCCAATTTATGACACTTATAGCACTCAACTAGTGCCTTGTTGAGCTGTCCTCTTCCTCGACCCCTTCCTCTGCCTCTATAGATTCCTCTTCCTCGACCTCTTACACCATATCTGTTGTCATCTCTTCCTCCTGCTTTCTCATCCCAAGTCACCTTCAACACTTGCTCTTCTCCTCCAGTATGAGCTTGCATTCTCTGCTCATGAACAAGCAGACTACTCTGAAGTTCATCGATCGACATTGTGTTGAGGTTATTAGATTCCTCTATGGCAGCCACAACATAATCGAATTTCCCCGTCATGGACCTTAGTATCTTCTCCACAATCACCAACTGCTCCATTCGTTCCCCATGCGCCTTCATTTTGTTGGCAATGGCTAAGGTCTGAGAGAAGTAAGCATCTACTGTCTCTCCATCTTTCATCCCAAGGACCTCGAACTCCCTCCTAAGAGCTTGCAGTTGAGCTCTTTTCACCTTCGTGGACCCTTGATACTTCTGCCTCATCGAGTCCCATATATCTTTGGCCGTGTCTCGATTTAGAATCGTCTCCATAATACCTCTCTCAATAGCCTGGAACAGATAGTTTTTCACTTTGAGGTCTTTCAAATTTGCCTCCTCGATAGACTTGCGCTGCACTTCTGTTGGTTGGACTCCATCAGCCACTATTGGTATTCCATCCTCCACCAATCCCCAATACTCTTTTGATCTCAACAGATTCTCCATCAACATAGACCAATGGTCATAATGACCATCGAATCTTGGTATAGATGGGGAAACAAAATTGATGTTCTCTGCTGCCATTGTTGACTCTCTCAACCCTAAGTGTTTCCCTCTGACCCTCTACTTCTCTATGTTTCACTCCTATTCAGTCTTGCACTCTTCCAGAGAAAGTTGCAATTTCTCGTCTACTCAAACCCCAAATCAGGCCCTGTGGAGGGCTCTGATACCACAATTGTTGAACTGAACAACCTAAACACAGAAACTGGAGGAATGTTCTTGTTATTGAATTCAACTACAACTCTTGGCTTTATAAGCCTTTACAATAAAGAAGATAAAAACAAATTGCACCCCACGTTTTTCTCTAACTAAACGTGGATCATGATCTAGACTGAATCAAACCTATAAGCACTTCCCTAACAAATCGGGATTATTAACAACATGCACAAAACCAGTAACTAACAAACTTGACAGCTACGTAACAACTTTCCAACACATTATACATCAAATTCACATCGCACCGGAGCCGATCTCATTTCCTGATTAGCCTCCCAAAGATAATAGAATGAGAAAGATAATTGAATGAGAGAGAGAGTTGGGTTTACCTCCTAAAAAGGGCGAATTCGCTCCCTGAACAGATGCAAGTCAGTTGGGCTAGGCAATGAGGAAGGACGGGCTTCGTCCATTTTCAGGTTTTTTTTTTTTTTTTTTTTGGGCAAAATATAAATTAAATTTAGGAAATGAACTAAGATAGTGAAGATTGAAGTTCAAAACCCAAAATTTAACAGTCCAGCCATTAAAGGCTCACTCTTTAATATCTGGGTATTTGTGGAATATGATATGGCATGGGGTGGTGGGTTCATGTTCAGCTTTTTGAATGTGAAAAATATGGTAGGACAATCTTATCTTTTTTCCTTTATACACCTCTCTGCAACTTCAAGAATGTAGTGGTTGATCAAACTTGAAAAAATTCTTTCTCTTGCCAAACAATGAACTCCACCGTCTACAAGCCCACAACTCCTCACCTATCTTCACAATGACCACAAATCAAAATGTGTCGTATTCTATATCCAAAAAAATGTGCCTTATTCAACCAAATTCAAACACCCAATTGCTTGTCCTGGAACACCATCATTAGGAGAGCTCTGTTTCTGAGCACCCACCTAAGGCTATGTTCTTGTTTTATCGAGGGGATGGAGGCCAGCTCTGAGGTCGCGTTCGTCATCGGCTTCCTTGGTGTTATCGGTAGTAGCAGCAGTAGAGTCTATAAGTGCCCTTGCAGAGCTATTATCTGTTTATTAGATGCCCTTGCATATAACTAGTAAACAGATTTATCTTTATCTGTTGCCCACCGTGGTGGTCGAATTTGGGAGATTTTGAGGGAATTGGGCATGAGGGTGGCGAAGTGGGATTTGGAGAGGGGTTTGTCAGAAGAGGAAGTGAGGAAGATTGAGGAGGTGAACAAGGAGAGAGATGGAAGAAAAAGAGATAAACAAAAAATAATAATAAATAAATAAATAAAAAGGAGTGAGGGTATAATAAATATTTTGGTGCAGAAAGAGTGCCAAGTCAGCGACTTAACGGAGTTTTTGGATGGAGAGTAATGAGATGAACGTATTGGTTCAAAATTAAGAGTACAATGATAAACATGTGAAATTAGAATGACAGGAATTGAAGTGTTTTTTCAATAAAAGTTCAAGAACTTTCAAAAACCCTAACAAAATAAAATTAAAAGCATTGTTTAAGGAAATTTCAATTTTGTGTTTGGTCCAAACTCTAGGTTACTTGACCTAGTGGTAATAGGGTTACATTAGAATGATCTAGATTCCTATTCAATGTACGATTACTTTCTTTGTATGATTCGGATTGTATGTATTGTAATCCTCTATATAAAGAGGCCCCTATTATCAATGAGAATACACAACAAATTCCTCTCAATTTCAGTTTCTCTACAACACGTTATCAGCACGAAACCCTATCCTGAAACCCTAATTTCGTAGCCCTCAAATCCCAATATACATCGCCCCACATATTGAAGCCCTATCCTCAAGGAACCTAGAACCGGCTGCGGAACCACAGGAACCTCAGAAAATCCCTGAACCGGCTGTCGGAAAAATCGGACCGGCCCTTGCCTCATGCAAGCTTCTGTCGAGAACTGTCGAAGTCCCTGCACGCCCCTGCCGACAGTCCTCCCATGCACCTGCGGAACCTCTATCGACAGATACAGCCAGCCCTCGCACGAGCCTGCGCGCCCCTGCACTATACAGCACCTCGCACGTCTGTCGACAGCCCCTGCAACCATCCGCCGACAGCTCCTGCGACCCCTGCCGAGCCCAGCGCGCAGCCCCTGCAGCCCTCAGCGACATCTGCCGACAGTCCTTGCACACCTTCCAACAATCCCTACAGTAGCTGCCGAGGCCCCTGCCTACACCCCTGCACCACCTGCCGACAACACATAGCAACCTCCGCACAACCTCCGTAAGCTCCGGCCACCACCGCTGGCCATCAACTTTCCGGCCTATTTTCCGGCGACCCCGACATCCTTTTTCTGGCCATCTTCAACATCCTTTTCCGGTCAATATTTTCAGCTTCTTTTTAAGGTAAACTGTTCTAAAAGTTCCCATTTTTGAAGTTTTTCAATTTCTTCTTCTTTTTTTCGGGGACTTCCAACATCCCTTCTTCTACCCCCCTTTCTTCTTCATAGGGGAGACAGAAAGCCGAACTGTGGGGGTTCGTGCTCACTCCAAGCTTAGAGTTTGTTGAGATGTTATGATCGACTGCAAATACATCATTGTTTTGATCTAATCCAATTCCTCTTGGAATCAGATTTCTTGGAAGCAACTATGCTCAAAAATCCCTAAATTTCTTGGAAGTGACTACACTAAAAAATTTCTGTTGTTTTCGTGGTAGCCTTTTACTCTCCAAAATTAACCATAGTTTCTTGTTCTCTTTCAGGATGAGTAACCTGAACAAACTGGACTTCGCTCCATTGGGAACAACTGGCTCTGAATATCACAAGTGGGTTCGTGATGTTCGCCAGCATCTCAAGGCTGATGGAATCCTGGATACGATTCTCAAGCCTAGCCAGGACATGCCAACTGTTGAGTAAGCTCAAACTTTGGAAGCAAATAGAGCAGCCTTACAGGCAAATAAGGCGAAAGCCATCATCCTAATGACTAGTCATGTGGATGATTCGCTCCAGTACGAGTGTATGAATGAAGAAGACCCCAAAAGGCTGTGGGTCTCACTCGAATAAACATTTGGCAACATATGTAACTCCCTGCTTCCTCACCTAGAAGTGAGATGACATAGCCTCTGCTTATGTGATTTCAAGTCAGTTCTTGACTACAACTCGGAAGCACTTAGCATTAAATCCTTAATGAAATTATGTGGCTAAGAGAACACAGATGCGATGTTGATTGAGGAGACTCTCTCTACCTTCCCCGTCTCTGCATTGATAATTGCTAAGAACTATCGAATCAATGTTACTACAGGACGGATCACAAGGTTTCATGAGCTTATTGGAGCTATGAATGTCGCTGAAAAGCATGACAACATCCTTGTGAAGAACTATAATTCGAGATCCGTGAAAACAGAGCATATTCCATAATCCAATTGTAGTCACGCCCCTAAGAGAGGGCACCTAGAGCGAAACCCTAATCTTAGGGATACTTATGGACCTTCTGGTCCATATAATCACTCTACTTGGGAATGTAACCGCCAAAATAAGTGAACATATAACCGAAGAGGTCAACGAGGAAAGAGAGAGAGTGGCAGCGCCTCTAGCCATGTTGGTGGCGCCACCAACACTAAGAGCCATTTAAATGACGCTTTCAAAGCGCCTCAATCAATGGAGTCTAACCAAAGAGGTGAATGTTCTCGATGTGGAATATCCAATCATTGGGCACACATTTGTAGAGCTCGTGAATAAATTTTCACCGCCTACAAATCATATTATGAAGCAAAAGAAGCTCACTATGTAGAACAAGAAGATCAAGAAGATGATCTAGAGTGAAGGGTTAAAGACTACAAATCTGGCTGGGATCAATAAATCGCCAATTCTGTTTAAGTCTTTATTTTTCCAAGAGATGTAATAGGCAATTGTCATATATATTTGCAGTAAATGCCAATGGTTTAGCCGTTCTTCAAAGTAGGCTCACCCAAATTAAGTGTGATGTCTAGGAAGGTTATGAGATTAGTGGTACTTAAGCGAGCCTTGCTCCACCGACATCTCTCTACTCACCTGGTCACATTTATTTTGGAATTATCAAAAGAAGTTAGATGACTGCCATTGTTTTGCATTTGCTAGCGGTTTGGATTAGGTTTTCTTTTGTCAAAGAGACAATGATGTAACTTCGTTAGCTTATGAATAAAATTTCGAGTTCTTTTCATTATGACTCTATTTTGATTTTAAGCATATGACTTTATGACTACGATGGTTGGACCATCAGTATTAATTCAAGGACATGGAATAGCTCAAGTTCCCTTGCCAAACAGCACCTTGATTACTGTCACAGAAACTCTCTACGCTCATAGGGCAAATCGCACCTATGAATAACCAACAGATTCCATGCAAAAACGCATGTAGAGAACGAGAATGTGTTCCTTTGAAATACCTCTAATGATTGCAAACGAAGGTCTTAGAGAAGTTTATGTATCTTCCTCTAGTGGACTCTATGTCACTATTCATCCTATTAAATCCAATAAAGTTATGAGAAAATATCTCTTAGATTTAGACACATATTGACTTTGTAACGATATGATAGATCATCCTAGTCATGATATGATGATCCATCTTCTGAAGACTTCACATGGACATCCATCCTTTTGAGCAAAACAAAGCAAGAATCAAAAATTGATTCCTGGACTAAACAAGACGGCAACAACTGCAGTCTCTGGTGCTGCTGTTGTCTTGGACCGCCGACAGGCCACCAACGTCCCATGTGATGACTCCATAAATGGCGCCAACCATAATCATGACGCCATGATTGTTCCTCCTAGTGGCCATGACGCCATATATGCTAATTTACATTGCTCCAATGCCATGATGGGAGATGTAGTCACACATTTTGCTTCTAATAGCACTACAGACGCTCAGACCAAACCAAAATCCTCATTGGTTGCTTCTAAGGCCTCTCACTCATTTTACAAAGCCCGTTCCTTAGGGAAATTAAGACTAAGACCTTCCTATGCAAATGAAATGAACATAATCATTCTGTTCTTACATAGAATCCGTGGGAATTCTATGGACTGATTCAACCAACTTGCGGACGTTTAAATATCTCATGATGTTGGTTGACACACAAACATGCTGGTCACGTGTGGTGCCATTGTCCACCTGTAAATGCTGCTTCTACTACACTCCTAGCACATATCATATGACAACGAGCTCACTCCCCATATCATACAATTCAGTTAGTTGGATTTGACTATGCTAGAGAGTTTACATCGAAGACTTTCGATAGTTATTGACATTCCCATGAACATACCCAAATGGTCTAGCGGAAATGACTACGATGGTAGTCTGGACATTGGTAATGCGCACCAATATCCTTATATCCGCTTGAGGTGATGCAATATCGCATGCAGCTATGCTAATTCGTTTACGACCTGCCGCCACTCAATGTATCTCTGCGTTACAGATAGTGACTGGGTACAAGTATTTTGTACTTACGCACATTTGAGTGAGTCATTTATGTGCCAATTGTGCCACCACAGCGCACTACGATAGGTCCTTACAGATGAGTGAGCAACTTAAATGGATTTGAGACTCCAATAATCGTCCGCCACTTAATACCTTTGCAAGGCAACCTCCTTACCGTTAGATTTGCGGATGTCACTTTGATGAGACAGTCTTCTCGTCGTTAGGGAGAAATAAGAACACGAATGTTTAGCAGGAACGACAGGAATTGTCATGGTCTGTCCCCACTATGCCTCATCTCGATCCCTACTAAAGTGATGAGATCACACATGTGCTGCAAATATGCCTGCAAGGAAGTACGTCCATACGAGAAGACGTAGCGCCACCCTACACGTAGGTAGGTAGGGCGCCAATGTCATAAAAGAGTGGCACTCTAGCGTTACAGGCCATGGCCCCAGCTAGGATGCGTGGGAGGCCCGTGGGTTCGAAAAATGCTTTGGCACAACCTAATCCTTGGATCATCGACACTCAAAATCTGTCTCATGATTATCTTTCGGATTATGGTTCAATATCAGAACCTACTCTTGAGAATATAGAGCTCTATGAAAATTACACTAGTGTACATGAGACGTGGGATAGAAACTCCATCATAATTGATGATGTAATCATGCATTTCATTACTCATGAATACCAACGTAGAGAAATTTGACTTAAATGGAAAGATACGATCCATGTTAAGATGGATTCTCTAACGAAGAGGAAGGTTTTCGAGCCAATGATGCCAACACCTCCTAACATAAAACCTATTGACTAATGAGGCTTCATTAGAATGCGTGATGAGAAAAAGAGATGGTAATCTCGCCTTATGGCGCAAGGCTTCTCACAAAACACCATGGAATGGACTACGATGAGACATATTCTCTCGTAATAGATGTCATTGCACTCCACTACCTTGTCAGTTTGGTAGTTTCCGAATAACTGAACATGGAGCTTACAAATGTGGTCACTACGTATCTCTATAGGGATCTAGATACGAAAGATACATGAAGGTTCATAGTGAACTTCATTTACCCAATTCAAGTGGCTCTAGACCACGGAGCGCGTTTGCAATAAGGTTGAAGTGCTCTATAAAGTGACTACTTGATTGGGAAGGGATATGCCCGCGCGTTTCCATAACAAGTTTCGGATTCTATCGTGGTTCATGTTGGACATGATCTTCATTGGAAGCCCTTCAAGAGTTAAGGGAAACCGCTGAACACTTGAAATCCGATTTTGAGATGAATGATTTTTGGGAGAACACGATTATGTCTCGGTTTGGAACTTGAGCATCGTGTTGAGAGTTGCTTAGGTGTTTTGACAAGGTCAAGCCTTCAAGCACCCTCATGATCGTCCGTAGTCTTGATCTTGAAAATGATCCTCTTCGTCCGAAGGATGATGGCGAAGATGTGTTAGAGATGGAAGTGCCCTACATAAGTACAATAGGCGCATTATTGTACTTAGCTCCATACACAAGACCGGATATCTCATATGTTGCGAACTTGTTAGCTAAGGTATAGCTCTGCGCCCACACGATACTATTGGATTGATGTAAAAGATATCTTTCGATACTTGAGATGTATGATTGATATGAGTTTGTTCTATCCCTATAGAGTGATGATGGATTCAGACCCATCACACACTAGAAACGCCGCCAACGCTGGCCTGCATTTTCTATCCCTACCTCAAAACGACTTAAGTGTTTTGGAAGGTTTTGCTGATGCTGGGTATCTCTTAGACCCACATAAAGGTCATTCCCAAACTGGTTAAGTGTTCACCATGGGTAAACTGTGATATCTTGGAGGTCTACAGAACAGACCGTAGTCGCTATATCTTCGAATAATGCATAGTTTATTACTCTTCACGAAGTGGTTCGTGAATGTATATGGATTGGATCCATTATTACGCATGTTCGAACAATTGTGGTTTGAAGTCTACCATCGATGAGCCTACAAGCATTTAGGATAATGCTGCTTGTTTTGAACAAATAAAGCAAGGCTACATCAAAAGTGACAACACCAAGAATAATCAGCAACAACAGACTCTCATCAAGATCAAAGTGAACTAGGTTCTATCTGAGGACAGTATGGCAGACTTGCTCACTATGTCATTGCCTAAATTCCACTTTCGAGAAACATATTAGTAGCATCGTTTGCGGAAGTTATCCGAACTCCCATGGTCGTAGTCATTAGGGGGAGATGCTGACATCAGGGAGAGATGTTTACATGTATGGTCTCGAAACATGAAGGGTGTGTTGTGCTCTTTTTCTCCTTCGACCGAGGTTATTTTTGTCCCACTGGGTTTTTGTTACTCGGCAAGGTTTTTAGCGAGGCAACGAGAGAAGCACCGCATTTGGGCAACTGAAGGGGGAGTGTTTAAGGAAATTTCTATTTTGTGTTTGGCCCAAACTCTAGATTACTTGACCTAGTGGTAATAGGGTTACATTAGAAGGATCTAGATTCCTATTCAATGTACGATTACTTTCCTTGTATGATTCATATTATATGTATTGTAATCCTCTGTATAAAGAGGTCCCTATTATCAATGAGAATACACAGCAACTTTCACTCAATTTCAGTTTCTCTATAACAAGCACAACAAAGTAAATATTCCACCACCTAGTTATAAAAAGCTCACCAACTTAAACCGTATCAAAACCTTCTAACACTACCTGAGCATAATTTTTCAAAGCTAGAGAATTAAACCATAAAATCTTAACCGACTGAATAGCTTGCACTCATGCAGCTAGTATTTGGTCTACCTATGCACTTCAATATGCAACTAGATTTGTGACAAAATTAATTTCATGAAAAGATATATTTGAAGCTAATCATTTCAAATGACGAAGTCACGAAATCAAAAACCCGACATCTAGAGTAAAAATGTTAGTCATCAAGAACATTACATCTGCCGGTGATAAAGTCACGTACAATAACTGACTTTGATTATCTTGAATATTAGAGTCATATAGACTAGCTTTGAATCTTTGATCACCAATGCATCCTAGCTTGAAAAAACATATATATATATATATATATATAGAGGAAAGAGAGACAGGAGCATACAGTCATAAATCTAGCTAGCTCTGAATTTCTTGCAATCCAAGGGATCCTTTCACTTAGGTATAAAAGCAACTGCTCAAATGTTACACGTATCTTACACTCTTATCAGCAATCAGACCAATTCAATAGTACAACCGCGTAAAACAACACCTTCTCCATATCATCAAGAAAACAAAAACCCCGTTTCTTGTTCACAAAACTATGCCACTAAATCGTGAGGCATCTGAACCTCAAAATAAAAAAGGTAATGCATAAGCTATAAGCCCATATTGGAAAAGCATCAATATGGTCATGAAAATCTAGCCACCAAATTTATGTAAAGTAATACCTGATCGAAAAGGGAAGGGGCCCTTCTTCAAAATCTGGTACCTTAGCTATCATATATGCATGAACAATCAAAGAAAAGCAGCAAGTTTGTTCTATCCTTATCCAACTAACCAAACTAGATTTATATCAATTAGGGCAAACCCCAACTGGACAACTTTGAGATCAAAAGAAGCATGATCGAGCTAGCTTTGCCATACCGTCCACCGGTTATGGCTCTCATCCACCCAGCCATACTCATCCCAAAACGGCAAAACGCCTTCAAATAATTACCTTATTTGGGCAATTAGAATTTGATAATGGGGAAAAAAAGCAAACCCATCTTAGATAAAGTCGTATTTGAAAAGATAACTGGATACTAAATGGATAATGCATGTTCATATATAAAATGGCATGCATCCAAATCCACGGTATCTAATTAGTTTGCTTATTCCCATGAATTTCTTTCTGGTTTTAGATGACTTTTTCCTTGTAATACACATTTTCAAAAGACTTATTTCCCGAATCATGGATTAAGACACTAAGCATTTCATCACGGCAATTTATAAACAAGGACTATGAATCTTTCTTTTTTTATTTATTCATTTTGTATTGTATGTATACAGGATTCTTCTGATGAAAAAAATATTTTAAGCATATTGTAGATGTTAAAATAGCGCAGACCGGCAACAAAAGTGACATACATGAACCTTTGTTTAATTAACGTTGTAATATTCTTATTATTGGTGATTATTGTTTTGGCAGTGGTTGCTAATAATAGTTTTTTCTTTTTTATTTAAGATTCCTTTATTTGGATGCACCCTTCTCAAAGTAAACACTAGTCTAAGGAATACTCATTTGATTATATATGTCTGATATCCCTTATTCAACTCCACCAGCAACAGCAAATTTAACAAAAGGTAGGGAAGAAAAACAATGAGTGACAGCAATTCTGTCATCGGTTTCAGATTTTAGTAAATAAACACTAGCCGTACAATCATAGCCAATAATACATCACTGTAAAAGAATCTGAAAATTTAGTAAATGATGGATATATTACGTTGTACTATCATAATTCACATGAAATCCTTTGGGCTTACCCCAATCAAAGTCGGAAAATGGGTAGAGAATTGAGAGATGATTAAGATGCTTGTAGTTCAAACTCCGCTAGTGTAAAAAGAATAATAACTCAGATAATCTAAGAAGTTTTCACAGGAAGTCACAAAAAGTTTGTGTATTGTAATTTATTATAGTTTCTTATATTTTATTCCATTTCCACTTAACTTAAAATTTTGTACGTAAGTTTTCTATAATCTATTATAACATTAAGATCTAAATATTGTTATACAATGGCTTATTCATGTTAATGAAAATTGAACGAGCTTTCTCTATCTTTCCTCAATCTATCGTTTGTCTAAGGCGTGGAACGTACCCGACCCTCCATTCGATAAATCTCAGACGATCGCATGTATCAGAGTCACATATGATAGACCATTAGACCCCATGCACGATCTATTCCGACCCAACTTCAATAATATCAATACAACGAAGTCGCAAAATAAAGAGTGTGCATATTTGGCCCCCCAAATTTATTTTTCTTCTTCATTTCCATGTTGCTAAGCCTTCTCTCCAATCATGTCAAGTGTTTGTGTGGATAAAACACAAAGGACTTGTACTCATCAAAATGGTCACATCAGGGGGCCTCATCGTCTCGCCATCTCTTTTTCTCAAGTGTACCCAGAATGTTACCCTACCCTAAGACGACCCAGTTGGTACGTAAATTACCAGAGCAGAGAAAACTTAGGGCAACCCATACCTAACTGTAGCGGGCCATGCATACATGCATTTCATTACTGTACTTGATGACCTATCTATCAAAGCTGAATGCCTCCGCTTTTAAAACCTACTGGTCCTTTACCATATCTGTACAGGTAATGCATTATGCATCTGATCTAGCAGCAGAAGAAGAAGGATAAAGATATGACCCAGCTCCCATGCGTACTCTCTTGTAAAAGAGAATGAAATTTACATTTCGAACCACTATGGCTACCTGTTTAGAGAGAAATTCTTAGCTGCGATTACACTGTAGTCTGTAGGAGTTTCTTCACTGGGGTTTATCTGGTGAGATTGTTTTAGCAGTCTCTGCCCAAGCAATTCAACGGCTCTCAGCACCACGTACTGGACACGTGCCTAGATCATCCGTCCAAACGACATAAGCGTCGCTCTCCGAACAGAGCCGCGTGCCCGACTTACGACACCAGAAGCACCTTTCCATCAACAGAAGGAAAAAATGCCCTGGTTTCGAGCTTATCCATCTCACATTGCGAAGGTAAAAAAAAAAAGGGGAAGCCAAAGTAAACAAAACGGTCACTGCCAATGGACCCCTCACCAAAATGCTTTTATGATTTTCTTGGTCTCCTTTTCTTTTCACTAATTTACCCAAAAAGTAAATATTATTTTTTAAGATAAAATTTACATCTAACAGATAGAAAATGATCAATCTCTCTCTAAAAATAATAATAATAATAAGGAAAGGGATTGAATCCTCTCGTGCACTAAAAATTTTATTTCCCTTGTATCTTTATGAAAAATGACTATTATCAGTAAAAGACAATAACTATGACATTTTAAATATTAAGATTTCTAGTTGAGAAAAAAAAAGTCACAAAAAATTAGCTCTCAGACATATTATTATTTAAATTTTTTGAAAAGAAAAACAACTCTATTAATAATAAAAAAGATTACAATTGAGATGTAGAACCTACATCAAATAATTAAATTGACAGATAACAAAAATAATGTGACATGTTATTGAGCATCAAAAATAATTCGGGCGATAAACACCGGATTAGTAGACAATTAGGAAACCAAAAATTAGCTCTAAGATAGATTGTTACTTTATGCTTCAATTTCAAAAGAGAGGAAATTCTTTTTTTTTTCTTTTTGAAATAAAAGAATATTTTTTTTTTTTGAAATGAAAAGAAAATTCTTTTGTGCTTCAAGAAATTTCAAGTACTTCGGGTCCCACAATTCCCCGGGGCTTCTCTATAAAATGAGTGCACGCCAACTACCGCAATTTAACTCGGAAGTTGAGAGGCAGAAATGACGTTGTTACCCTATTGCTAACGGCCACAAAATGGTCCGGATTAAACACGCGTCTCATCCAAAAAGGACATTTCCGTCAAAACTAGTCCGAAGAAATACAATCATGAAGAGGTAGTTTTGAGATCGAGAGCGTCCGTATCACGAGGAGCCAAATCACCCTTATATTTTTACTAAAAGTTCGAGGGCAATCTCGGCATACAATGTTCGGACCCCAATCGCCACGACTCAACCAAAACCATAACGTGGCTTCCCACACCATAGCCAACAAACCGAACCGGGTCCGCCCAGCGACACGTAACCCCCACTCAAGACGGATTAGATAGTACTCCACGTAGGATTCCCACGTGGCAGCAAGTCCAGGTCAGCAGCTCCCATCAATCTCTATAAATATAGCTCACACCATCTGCACCAGCTCTTCTCAATCGTCCCAAAAAGCTAAAATCACATTTTCCACAGAGAACTCCCCTTTCATTTTCACCCGGGTTTTCCTCTGATTTTCTAGGTTTTGTCGCCGTCAATTGGATTCTGATCTTACCGGAAAAAAATGGCGGTGCCGGCGGCCGATCGCTGTCCAAGTGACTGGAGCATCATCATCAACTTGACGTTGCCGTGCCGTCGCGTCTCTCCGAAACCCTAAACCGTATCAGAGAAAATCCCAAGCGAAAGCAACTTTTGAGTTAGCAGCGCTTCGAAGCTATCCCAAGCTTTGCTTCGCAAATTAGCGGTAAAGAAAACTATATAATAGTAATCAGAGTTTTAGGATTCCGCTGCATCGATTCAATTCAACGATCTCGTTCGAGAAGATGCTGCAGAGTAATCAGTGAAAGTTTGATTTTGATCGATGTATTGGCATTTGAACCCTCTGGCTTTTCATTTTGGGGTTTCAATTTTGTAGTCTTGTACTTTAATTGTTTCAGAAATTTTTGATCGTAGTTAAATTTCTTCGTCCTCAAGTCCGAAGTCTCCGTCAAAGGTAGAGATTATTATTATTATTATTTTTTTTTTGGAGAAAGAAATGGAGGAAATTGTTCTTGAAAATCGGAGCTTCTGACAGAGCACTTTCTCTCCGATCATGCCGTTTCCGATGAAAATACAGCCGATTGAGTCACACGCGCCGCCTGTGGAAGCGGCGACTAGGTTCGAACCGGTGAGGCCGGTGGCCAAGTCACGGTTCAAGAGGCTCTTCGAGCGACAGTTCACGAGCGTATTGAGAACAACGACGCCTGCAGCGGCGGCGGAGGAGAAGGAGAAGGAGAAGGAGAGGGTCGTCGTCTGCGGCGTCGAGGAGCTGCATTTCAACAAAGACGGCTTCACAGCCTTGGCCGGCGGCGAGTTCGAGCCGAGCTCAGTCTGCTTGGCGAATATGGTGCAGAACTTCATCGAGGAGAGCAACGAGAAGCAATCGTCGGCCAGGTGCTGCCGGAACCGCTGTAACTGCTTCAACGGGAACTGCAACGACAGCTCCGACGACGAGTCGGAGCCTTTCGGTTTCGGTGATTCCAATCTGGCTTCATCCGGCGAAGCATGTGAGCTTCTCAAGGTAAATTCCTCCCCTGTATATCTGATGATTTTGGTGTAAGAAATAACAGAGAGTTGGTTAGTTAGTTTGTTTGTTTGTTTGTTGAGAAATCAAAATCAAAAATTGATGAAAGGGTTTTCCCTTATGCGGACAGAGTTTGGTGTCGTGCCCAAGTCTGTGCGAAAGGAATTTGCTAGCGGACACAGCTAGAATCGTCGAGAAAAACAAGATGTGCAAGCGTAAAGAGGACAATGGCAGATTGGTTGTTGCTGATAATCTGTTAGCTCTCGGATACGACGCTTCAGTCTGCAAAACTCGTTGGGAAAAATCCCCTTCCTATCCTTCTGGTACTTCATCTTTCTCTCTCTCTCTCTCTCTCTCTCTCTCTCTCTCTCTCTCTCTCTCTCTCTCTCTCTCTCTCTCTCTCTCTCTCTCTCTCTCTCTCTCTCTCTGTGCCCCTTGTGAAGCTCTAGACAGTTGATTAATTAATTATTTTGTGATATTGGATTAGGAGAGTATGAGTACATTGACGTGATCGTAAATGGGGAGAGGCTGCTAATCGACGTGGATTTCCGATCGGAGTTTGAGATTGCTCGACCGACGAAGAGCTACAAGGCGATTCTGCAGACTCTTCCTTATATTTTCGTTGGGAAGCCCGATCGGCTGAGGAGGATCATCGGAATTGTTTCGGAGGCGGCGAAGCAGAGCCTGAAGAAGAAGGGAATGCACATTCCGCCGTGGAGGAAAGCAGAGTACATCAAAGCCAAGTGGCTCTCTCCTCACACCCGCGCCACAGCCTCTATTAATTCCTCACCGGATTCCTTGCTCGAAAAGACCGAGACCCAGTCTCTGATCAAGTCCATGGAATTTGAACAGAGTCGTACTCTGCTGGACAAGTCAGTGGACTCTAGTGAGCCAGAGGAGTCGGTGTTTGAGTTGTCTGCGGGCGAAGAGGAGAAGGCGGTGGTGAAGAAGTGGAAGCCGCCGGAGGTGAAGCCCAGGAGAGCATCAGGGGTGAAGATTGTGACTGGTTTGGCTTCAGTCATGGAAGATGAAAATGAGCCATGAAATTTTGATATTTTTTGGTCGTTGTTTTTTGACTATTAGAGACCTGAAATATCGTATATGCCTCGTATATGCCTATATGGTAGCCTATAACCGTAATGATCCCTTCTATGTTTTTGATGTAAGGGTCGGAGTTTACAAGTAGCAATAAAATTCTCGAAGAAGAAACTAGTTTTGAAAAGAACCCCAGAACGTTACCCTTAATTTGCTTGTTTCATTTTTTGTAATGAGGAAGATGATCATATTTGGGGGAGGAGGTAAAAATCTGTGTCTTGGTCTTTGTATTATTGTTCTCAGTGCAATATGGTATTTATAATTCCTCTGCTGTTGACGGCTAATTGTTTATTCTCAGAGGGAGGAGAAGAGGGTTGAACTTGAACAGAACCTAATTCAAAATTCGATGATGAAGATAACTCAGAACAACTCGTGCTGTCTCCAACACTGAGCTCAAAATAAGAAATACTCGCTTATTAATTAATTTCTATCATGTTCCGGAACATGGAAATAGATTTATTTGTTAAGAGATTGAACAGTTAACGGTTACGATTGTCTGGTCGATTAGTTCTCATTTTTGTTGGTTTTAGAATCATCAGGTTAACTTCCTTTTTCGACCATATTCATTGAAAAGTTGGGAGAACTTGCTCACTGGTAGTGGTAGGTAAGAATTAGATCACAAATATGGTACAGTGGTAGGTAAGAATTAGATCACAAATATAAGAGTAATTTCGTTTAGGCAGCAGCAGCTCTACAATTCTATGCTGTTATTAAATTGGGCAGGCAAATCGTACTTATTTCCCAAGTTAGTTTTTGCAGTTATGCTTCTTGAATGGTACTACAGGGGAGAGGTGGTGGTTCAATTTTGTTGGTGGTGAAATGTGGTACCATTCTCAAATTGGTGACTGCATTTAGAAGGTTGTAGAGTACTGTCAGTTACTCTCTGCTATAGTGCTATCTCCTCAATTGATGGGTTTTTGTCCTGTTTGTGGTTTAGGGTTGGGTTAGTGACAGAAGCCGTGGTTGGTGGTGTATGCCAAGTGCTCACTTCATATGAATTTCTGGGTGACAATTGCTTTGCACAGAGACACGAGCGTGGATCAATCTGGTGCTTAGAGCTCCTTTCAGAAGTGTGACAGTCATTTTCATAAATTGGCAAATGTCATCATTTGAGGAAGGTCTTTGATAGTTCGATCGGTCAATAAGTAGACACATGTGTACAAAATTACTATCCAACAACCGATCAATAAACAAATAAACAGCGTCACATGTACTAAAGTATTCCGTAAGTGACCAGACACGTAGTGCGCTTGACCAATCATACACCAGAAACTTTTCACCTTATTCTAAAATTGCCCCTGATTTTTAAAAGTGAAATACTTAAAATTCCCCCTATTGTGCATTGATTGGACAGCCGCACCGCCACGTGGTGCGGCTGCTCCACGCAAGACTTTCTCCTAAAGTATTCCGCAATAATCAATCAATAAGCAGACGTTATGTGCATGGAATTATCACACAACGATTCGTCAATAAGCAACAATCTGTCAATAAACATATGTCACATGTACAAAAGTACCACGTAACAATCGATCAATAAGCAAACGTTACATGCGTGGAATTACCATGCAACAGTCAGTCAATAAGCGCATTAGCGCAATGATTGGTCTATAATTAGACATTACATGTAAAAATTTTGCAGGCCAACACTATTTTGAAGTTTCATATGAAAGACGTGGATAACATGTTTTATTTAACGAAAATATAATTGGTGAGTCAGATGTGTCATCTAACACGAACACCTTACTCAAAACTTATTTTTATATATTGTTACAAAACAATAAATTTTGCAATGAAACTAGGGTGAAAATGGTAAACTCCACAATTTAGCTAACACTTGGTAGAATACTAAAATGGCTACTAAAATTTGAAAGCTCATTGTATCCATTTCACTTCTGTTATCAAAATAAATTCAGTAGGGTCAGAACGACTATAATTGCATGTGGTACTAGCTAGGGTCCGATTTATCAATCATACAATGGAAAATTGGAAAAGATGTTATGTCATCCAATGCTTATGCTTGAGGTTGAGATCAATGTTTTAGTTTGTGATCGAAGAAAGCAACCCTCCACCTACTTTATCTCCATCGCAAATTCACAATCCGGTGGCTTGTCATTGAATCAATGCTGCCGGAGTGGATTACTTGCAGGTTTATATAAACTCGGATAACCCAATTGGGTGAAGCTAGCTTGCCAGAAATTTGATTCTTTGCTAACTTTGTTTATATGTATATAGCATTTCAAACCTACCTTTGTCCATAGTTTTGCTTCAATAGAATACTCAACACCCGTCCACAGTTTCACGTCTATTCATTTTCAATTAAAACGACAGGTGGTCCAATTTTTGGACCACGGAAGTAGGAAAGGGTATTTTCAAGCTTGATGTAAAACGGCTTGCAGAAGAGTTTAAACTTTAAAGAGCAATTCAGACCACCAAATGTGCGTGCCACAAAAGATTTTGGAATTTTGATTTCAGTTGATAATTTAAATTTATAGAATTGACGGATATTTTGAGTATGAATTCAAATTTTTATAAATAATTTGTCAATATTAATACTTAAATAATAGAGATAATGACCATTTACACAATTTTATGATAAAAATGACTCATTTACCCAAACACTCTAAGAGATTGCCCATACCCAATTAATTATTTTTTTATTCCTTTTTATTTATTTTTGGGACATTTTTGCTCTCTCCCTCTTTGTCACTTAGAGAGAGAAGCCATCAGAGACCTTGCCAGACTCCGGTGACCAGTGCCCGGCTACAGACTTTGGTGACCGGACTCCGACGACGGGAATCCGGCGACCCGTCACCGGAATCCTGATACGAGACTGGTGACCGGATTCCGACGTCTAAATTTATTGCCCCCTAATAATACCCAGTAATCATATTATTGCCCTCCAATAACAAGTTCATTGGAGATCAATAATTAGTGAAAAATGAAGATGTTTTTAATTTTTAAATGTTTTAGTAGGTTTATCCAAATAAATAATCTTATTATTGCCCCTCAATAATTTTATTATTGCCCTAATAAACATTTTATTGCCCCCAGTAATATTATTATTGCCCCCAATAATATTATTATTGTCTCTCAATAATCTTGTTATTGCCCACCAAATTATAATAAAAAAAAGGAAAATGTCCTTTTCTCAGTGAGTGACAAGTCTCACTCTTCGGTTCTCTCACTTTCAGATTAAAAATGTTATAAGTGCATGATCAAGTTACTTGTTTTAAGAAAAGATCAAAAGAAAGGAATAGAAAAAAGAAATACCGAATTTGCTAGTCTCCATTTTTTTTCCCCAGAGAAAAGAAAAGTATCTGATTTCCTTCCCTATAAGACGAAAATAACCAAAAACAAATTGAAACCTAGAGCACGCGAGATTAGTAGAGAAGGAGAGAGGGTCGCACGGTTGGTATCGTGCCCCAGCACGACGTCGTTTGATAGCTCAAAACCCACTGCTGATGCAGAAGAAGAACTGTCCGAACCTTCGTGATCATGACCACCGCCGCCGACGAGCGCGTCAAGGGCACCGTTCACCAGAAACCCCATCTGTCTTCGAACCTTAGTGAGTCGAATCCATAGCCTGTTGTCATCGCGGGTACGTTTCGAAGATCAAGGGTGGCGCTGGAGAGACTTGGAGACCTTGCGGCTGCGTGGGAAGTCAAGCTCACGGTGTTCATGGAAGGTTTGATGGAAGAGGAGGCGGTGGTGATGGGGGCGATGGAAGCTTTTAAGTGAAACAGAGATCTGAAAGAGAGAGAGAGAGAGAGAGAGAGCAGATCAGGGAGAGTGGAGAGAGACAGAGGATGCACATGTAATTAATTAATTGAGTTAAGGGTAAAGATGTCATTAAATATTAAATTGGGTAAGTGAGAAAAAAAAACTCTTAGTGGAGTAAGTGATAGTATACTTGTTTAAATTTAGATAAGTGGTCATGATCCCAAATTTAAAGACTGAAATCACTCGTATATCAGTAATATCAAATTATAAAAATTTTGAAAGAAATTTGGGTAGTTTTGAATAATCTAAAGTTCTTGGTGTAAAGTGTAAACAACATCTAACTTGATACTTCCATGTGTGAGTAACTAGAAGCCGTTCTCCATTCTGTTAACAAGCACAAAATTTCTCCTTGCAAATTACGAAGCGATTATAAAACTATTCTTACACATTGCTCACACTCCACCTTTAACTGAAAGTACTGAAAATGTTTTGAAATGAACACATGCGAAAATCCTGTTATTTTATGAAGCATGTATTTCAGAAACTTGAAATGCACAACCGCTTTTGTATAAAGTAGTCAGCCTTGAACAGCTTAGTGGACTTCTCAGAAGGCATGCCTTGGGATTCTGCATCTTCAAAGGCAAGGGTTGCAGAAACTCATGATTTCGTCCTCACTCCATCATTATATTCTCCAAGATACAAGAAACATAAGTTCCATATAGTCATATGCTATGCTAAATTTTGAAGGCAAACTGCCAAGGATCGATAAGCTCATACTGGATAGCAGATGTTGCTAATTACAGTATGTCGACACGTAAGTGAGGTAAGATTTGACCTAATTGAGAGTATCTTCCGACAATGTTTTGACCTTTTTATTGATCGGGTACGTGCCCTTTGAATTAATCCCGCAGTTCTGAACCGAAACCTACAATATTTTTTTTTTTTTTTTTTTGTATTTTTTGTTTTTGAAGTAATGATAATTTCATTGACAAATAACGCATGCTAAGAAGGTAATTACATAATACATATCCATCCCCTACTACATAACAATGAACAGAACAAGACTTCGTGGGATAGCCTTAGTAATACATAGAATATACCAATTATATTAGAACTTATCTCTCACTTATTTAAAGTGAGCATATAACTATGAACTAATCTCGCTTTGTAATAGGCTAGTTAAAACAAAACTAATTAAAAATGGGTACAAAAACCCAATGCTCATTCTGGACCCAAGAGATCCCGGATTTCCCGGCCCAAAACTTGATTTCAGTGTTGCAGTCCCAACCAGCGGCCCAAGAAGCCCAAGGACCCACCAACATTCTTCCCCCTCCACTAGAGTCGCCGTCGACCGTTCAACCAGCCATAATTTGAACACTGATATAGTCGACGGTAATTCCGCAGTCTTCGTCGTCAAAGCCATGCCATCGAGAGCTACGCTCGGATAGGATCCCAAAAGCAACACAACGCCTGCCACAATGATCTGAACACCCAGATCCAGTTATGTACCCGAGCCCATGAAAATCCGCCACCAGCAGCCAGCTTCACCGACATCAGCAGCCTCACTGCGACAACACCGTCACATGCTTGTAGCGGTGCGCCTCCATCCTTCGCATTGGTCTCCGGTCCGAACAGATCAAACCCCAAGGACCCAAGATCAACACCGCCGCCATACCCAGTGGCATCGCCTTTGTCGTGTTCGGGACGAGAATTCTGCATTCCTTGATTCAGATTAAGATACGGCACCCGCCTAGAATTGGAAGAGAAGGCAAGAGCTAGCCCTCTTTTTGATAAGATGAGATGGGAAGCAACCAGCCCAAGGGTGCGGTCCGACCATTGCTGAAGCAGAAACACCATCACGTACATCAAGGGAGACGGCCAGACAGAGACGCCTTGAGATTGGTTGGCTGGAGCTGTGTTCGGCGCCGTCACACGGGAACGACGTTATGGTTAGAGATAGAGAGAGCGCTGCTAGAGAGAGAATAGGGTTAGCCATTTTTCTGGTCCCTTTTTTGTTTTATGTTATCCGAAACCTACAATGTTTTTTTTTTTTCTTTGATTGAAGATGAACTTTATTAATTCAACTGGAAATACACCCAACGGGGCAAAGTTTAACCCCATGACTGGCATCAATTGCTTACATCAATAATTTCGTGTAGCCAAGGAGGCCCGACTTCTTGGCAATACATACCTTGCACCATCTTCAATGCCCTTCTAGCAAGAGTATGAGCAACTTGCTTGTTACGCTTACGTACATGCTTCCAAGTAACCCGTTCAAACTCTGACATCAATTGACGAGTTGCATCCATTACTCCTCCAATATCGCTTAGATCAAGCCCAGTCATTCCAAGGGCAGCAATGACATTTGCTGCATCGCCTACCATCACCAGCTTAGATACTCCAAGCTGCTTGCAGAGCTTCAATCCATGCCACAATGCCTATGCGTCAATTGCATGGGGTTTGAGCAACGCATTCAAAGGCATTGCAAGAGCCCCTAGTAAAGCTCCATCACCATTTAAAGCCACTGCTCCCAAACCAATCCTACCCGCAGCACTATTACATGCCCCATCAAAATATAATTTAATCTCCTGCTCTTGCAAACCTCCTGCAGCCACATCAAGAGAACCACTCTGGCCTCCCAGATCAACACTACTCATTGATAAATTTTATTTTCTGCCCAACATCACCCCGATATATTCACCCTGCCAAGCCACACAATTATCAAATATCTGCTTCCGCTCTAGGCCTTTTTTTCCATGACAAACCTCATTCCTATCTTTCCAAATCCACCAACAAAGCATCGCAAAAAGATCAAACTCTCTTACAATGTTAGTTGGTCTTGTGAAAAATCTAATCTTATAATTTAACTATAAAACATAGTTTTTATTTTTTATTATCATTATTTTTTTATCATAGTAGAAATCTAATCTCAAGGTTTCCAGTTATGAGTCCTAGTTAATAATATCAATAAGAATGCATTAATGAGAAAAAAAAACTATGTCTGATGATGATCAGAACCCATTTTCTGGACCACATAGCCTGAAGTACTGCCGAATATTTGAGAAGTGTAAAGATGCTCAGTTTGGACTTGCCCAGCATGAGCCTCATGACTTTCCAACAGTGGATTCCTTTTGGCATTCAAAGAAAGTGTATCAGCTCCTATTTTTCAGTTCTACTGTTGTATATGAAAATTACGCCCAAACCAAAAGTTCTGCCCATCTCAGACCAAAAGAAGTAATTGTCCTCGCCATATATACCAGCCATACTCATGCCATTCCTTGCTGTGTGCGCATGAGAGTGACCTAATACAGAGAACAGGCCCCCATGAGCTAGCAGAAGCCATAACTGCACGTCAGCTCTGTGTCGATCTCACAATGTAGTCAGTTTTCAAGCCTTTAAAAACGACGTTTGTCGACTCTAACATGTTTAATTTGATCACCATATTTTCCTGGCTGCCTAGAAATATATCTATGCATTCCTTGCCAGTAGCTCTTAGCTAGTGCAAAGTTAAGGTATCTTCCCAATGAACAACACTGCCTGAATTTCCTTGATTAGAATTAAGGATTTCAGTCTCTTATCTGATCTATCTATCTGGTCAGACTGTAGAAAAAAATATTGATCTTGTTATTGATGATACAAAATTTCACGAGTAACAACATCATATAATCATCAAAGTGAAACACACCTAGCCTCTGAGAGAGAATATAGAACATCAATAGAAATTAAAGAAAATAGTAAGAAACCAAGGTAAAGTAGCTGTCCAGCTGAGAAATACACAAACAAAGTTAAAGATAAAATGCTAGCTTGCGTATCTTAATATAAAAGATGATAGTCTAGAGAAGCCCCGAGTTGTGTATTAAAACAGATGAGGACATTTTAAATATTAAAAGCTCAGCTGACCCAAAAACCAAATGTCCAAATGGGATCATCTCCTGTCGTCATAATTCATAACCAGTAAAGAAGGATTAATTCGCTAAAGTCTTGATCGATTGTTTCATGGCTTTCATCCTCCATATTAAAAATACCTGCCTCCAAGCGCACATCATATGCGTAGAAACTTATATCATTCATGAAGTCTATGCAATTCGCCTTGCATCTAGAATAACCCGAGCTATCAATAGGGAAGGAAGAGCTACGTCCATTCAAGAAGATGGTTCTACTCCCCAAGTTCTTTACATCCGATTATGACCATGACTTTTCATTACTAAATGGGACATTGAAAACCCCACAGCTCACGGTCCATCTATAGTTTGGTACAACAAACCAACACCAATAGGACCCCTGCTGATTCCACCGAATATGTCCTTTTAATACTCCTTCGAGGATCTGTTTGAGCCCAAAAGTAATTTTGGCAAGATCCCTTTAGGGGATTTAGCGTAGCGGGCCGATACATGCGGCCAAAAATTAAGTCTACTTAGGTTTGAGTTACAGTTTCGCCCATTCAGGATTCAGCGAGGAAAACGAGCCTTTGTTGGAATCAAGTAGCGGAAATTGAATAGGAAACTTCAATCAATAATCATTCTATGACAAGGAACCGTCGAAACCCTAGGTATATATTCCAGGTTTCAAGGACAAAAACAAACACAACTTTCAAACTAATCTCTCAGATTATCAAAGCCTCTCCAGAGCAAACCTACCTTCAACCTAGTTGAAACCCAGCGAAGTAAGGCTAACGCCCTCGCAATCCAGCGAAGCTAAAGTCACGCTTTAGAAAAACCCTGTGCTTTCTCCCAACTTCCCAGTGATTGCTCTGCTTAGTCTACAACACTAAGTATCGATTCGGTGAACGCAAGAGATCATAACCAAAGCCCTTACCCGTAAGGCAAGAAGTCATTTTCGAAAAGGCAGAGAAAAGAACCTTGTGACGAGGCTGGTGTTCTCCTCGTCCACAGCGTTTAATTCAGAAGTCAGGTTAAGGGACTCCCCTGACGACTGCACCCCACGGTGCTGGGCACGCCTGCAATGACAGTAGCAAAAGAGATTGTTTGCAACCAGACTGGTTTTGGAGCCAAAAATTTTGGCACACTCGGTGGGACCTGCATATCGTTTCTTCTCGACCACCACCATCGGGAAGTCAAGTGCAAACCCTTACCAAAAGGTTTACGTTAACTGTCCAAAACATAAGACCTCCAGTTACAGGCTGCATTCTCATGCAGACTGTTGTGATCTTTTCGACGAATAAGTGCTTCAAAGATTTTTGCTCGAGTAGACATGTCAAATGAACAAGGTGGAATCCCCAAGTCCACTACTAAGGGCGACAACATCCTTCTCGACCAGCCTAATGAGTCCGACGATGAGTCTGACATCACCCAAGTAGCCGCAAGTGCGGTTACAGCTATTGACTTTGTGCCTATTCTCGTTTTAGAGAATGCGACCATAGAAGAGTTGGCTTGACATCCTTCAACAGAATGCTGCCACATACCATGAAAAGATGGAAAAAGCCCTTGCAGAGGACCGCCGACGACTCCATGAGTTCACGGTTTCGTTCAAAAGGCTTGAGATAAGGGCACAACAGACACAAGGGCAAGTGGATGGCATGAACCAGAAGATGTAGCAAAACTATGTGGAGCTGTTGACCGCGAGTAAACACATTGCCAAAGACGTCGCAGCTATCGAGAATGATGGATCTAACCTCGCGACCAAAGTTGCCATGCAGAGAGCTGAATTAGACCAGGCTAAGGTGGTTCTGAATAAAACTCTGGGAGACCCTAATACCATCCTCGGTTCGCTTGGCCAACCCTCGAGTTTTAGCAAATACATACCCTTGAATGCTCAGGAAAAGGCTAGCAGTAGTGCCGCTACGCCTTCTGCAGCCATTACTGCTGCGGTAGTGAAAAATAGGGAAAAGGCCTTGGTAATCGGTAATAAAGATAAGACTACCCCACCAAGCACACAGAAGACCAAATTGTCAGCGACAATTGAAGAAGTGCCTGCTTCCTCTGTCGGGCCCAATATGACAGTGATGGGACAGAGAATGTGTTCCTAGAGCTCCCAGGAGACTACTATGGGATTGACCAGGCAGACAATCCTATCAGAATAGTAGCTTTGAAAAAAGCCGAGGCCACACCAACTATCACTCTCAAGGAGTCGCCGACACCTCCAGTAGCTTATCTGGGAGGAGGAACAGTACCCACGGGTGAACCTGCACCCACGGTACAGGCAACTAGCCAGGCTTTAGCGAGACCGCCGTCACCAGGCCCAGATTATGTGAGGCGTGATGAGGTGGAGGAGATGATCATGTTAGCCAATCCTAGGGCCCACCTTAACGAGGTTTATGAGGGGCCTTTCACACCGCACATAATGCTCGCGCCTTTCCTCATAGGGTATAAAAATATCATATTTTTGACTTTTTCAGCGGAAGATACAGAGAATGCCATAACTCATCTGGCCAGGTTCAAGGTGCAATGCGGTCAGTATCAAAATGATGACATTCTCAAGCAAAGGTAAGAGGAAACCGACTCTTGATCTGACTACCGGGTCAAGCAAAAAAGGGTAAAGAAGATGAATCCCCCATGAGGAAGAAGTCTAAGCCCATCAACGAGGCCTTACCAGTGGTCCTGTGCTAGCGATGCAAATAGGAATATGGCATCCAAGTGTCACATGAAGAGGTCGAGCAGACATTTCGTTTTGGATCTTTACCGCCAGTTAAGTAGGCTTCGCCATCGCGAAATTATAAGCCTTCGAGCCCAAAAGCAAGAGACAAGGTAGAGTCGCCGCCATCCCCAAAGGATTCCAACTTGTTCAAGAAACTGAAAGCGGCCGCGGCAGAGCAGAAACAAGAAGGAAAGCATGGAGGTGAGCAGGCAGACATCTTGACTAAGCCATACATTCCTCCAGCTTCGTCATCCGTCATTAAGCAAGGTAAATGGTACACCAGGGAGAAAGGAAAGGCAGTAGAGATCAACCCTTCCAAGAAAAGGAAATTGTAGCGCAAGTTTGGGGAAGCTAAGCGAGCACTAGAGGCTCTGGATCAGGGCTTGATCAAGCCTTCGCAATTGGTTAAATCTCCTGAACAGTATCAGAGGTAGATAGAGGCGCTCACCGCCAAACCTTTAATAGCTCTTCACAATTTCCAAAAACAAGCAAGCTCAGCATCAAGGACATCCAAACCTAGTGTTTTCTGCAGGATCACTAAAGAAATGACACCGCCGCCAGTAAGGAAAGGTAGTTCGCCAACTAGGAGACAAAGTGTCCGGTGCAGACTGTTTCATGAAGAACCTGAGGCCAAACCCTTAGTTTTTGAAAGACTGGGGGGCAAGGACAAAATTTCCGAGTCCTTACAATGGAAACCTAATAAAATTCAGAGTTTGGTGGTCGCGGTTCCAAACAAGGTCCCATTAGCAGAATAGAGACTAGACCCACCAAAACAGGTCGCTGTGATACAGGAACACTAGCAGAAAGAGGTGAAGAGCCCAGAAGAAGAGTCATTGGTTTCATAGATTGCCAAGCAATTCAACGCTGAAATCCCACTAGATGAACCCAAACTCAACCTTGAGGATGACATGGACGAGACATAAGTGATGGTGTGAGATCCCAAATTTTAAAGTTAGTCAAATTTTTTTTTGACGTTGGAAATGGAAAGTAGACGTCGCCATGGGAGTTCACAGTATTTTTCGGGTTCCCCAGCTATTTTTAAGGAATTTTTGAAGTTTGGATAAAGTGCATCACGTGGTGACGTGGCGCCTTCCTATTGGCTAAGAGTTTACTTAGTGACCAAAAGTAGTAGCCCAACGTTTTAGTCACAAGGCCATGAGTCATGTTGACATTTGTCAAGTGGAAGGAAGAAAAGTGGTGGATGCTTGACAAGTGGTGCAAGCACCTTGGTGGAAGGTTTTAATCTTGACACATGTCAACTTTTGATTGGCCATCTTTCTCTATATATAGGACTGAGCCCATTTCTTCTTCCGTACCCATTTTTTCGGAGAGAGCTTGTTTCTCTAACTTCTCTCTCCTCATTTCCTCTTTGTACTTTCTCTCTCTAAACTTCGGCAGAGCATAACTTTTGAATCGTTAGTCTGATTTAGGATCCGTTTTAGCCTACGGATTCATCTTGACGAGCGCTTTCCGTTGGTGGAAAGAAAAGTCAGATTGGGTAAAATTATTTTTTGACGACCTAGGAGGCTTGATTTTGTTGTATAGTCCACGATTGGCTGGAAGCATACTTGGGGGATCTCGGGGAAACTTTTTATGATTGGATATTGATTTTATGTGCTTTGTGTATATGTTATTCTCATTAATATTATGTTTGAATTATTTCTTTGATGATATTTGAATTACATGTACTTAATATACGTTGATCGATGTAAGTGCATGTTTTCATGGAGGTGGTTATTCATCAACTGTAAAGGAGTTGGGGAAAATTATGGTTATTTGGTGATTGTGGGAATTATCTTTTGTGTAGTTGAGTCTGAACATTGTAGGGATCAAGCTCAGGTGAGCCCGTGTGCACAATTAGGTTTAGAATATCGGCGGTATAATTGTCGATACTTTTGGGTGATTTGGACTTGGAGATCAATGTTTCAGACAAGATGACTAGCAAGAAGGGTTTGGGGGATTTGGTTGAGTTAGGGGGTTAATTTATATGTTTGGATATTTAAGTCACAGCTGCAAAACTGTAAAGTACACGGTATGGGACGTGTAGGCTTGCATATTCTGATATATGGATTAACGGGTATATAAATGGAGTAGGATTGCATCATTGTTTTGATATGCATGTTATAATTGAAATATATGATGATATTATCTTTGGTCAATCATCCATAAGGAAGTTTTATGTCCCTACTGAGCCGCTGGTTGAGCTCAACCCTTAACAGATTTTGCAGGTATGGAATCAAGATATTAGAGCAAGGAGTTCCGATATGTATATAATATCAAATGTGTTGTGAAACTTGTGTTTTCTTTATGTTTGTTTGAAAAAAAGAATGAGTACTAGTGTACTATGTGATAAAGACTATGTAATATATGCTTTCGCTGGACTTTTGAGATCTTGTTATCAAGCTGTTAGTCCATGATTTATTTATTTATTTTTGGGTTAAATACAGATTACTACCCTGTGGTTTGAGTCTAAAATCAATTCAGTCTCTGGACTTCTAATTTCATCAAAAACACCCCTGCACTTTCAATTTTGATCTAATAAGTCCAATTTGTTAGTTTTCTAAAAATTGAGTTATTTAACTTGTTAACGTGGCTCATATATGGCCCTATGTTTTATGATATGGTGTCTGTATGCCACCTCTAGTCAATTTAAGTGTGAGTCCTACTATTAAAAATAAATAGTTTTTCAATAAATAATCCAACTATAACTTGAACCCATAACAAAATATTAACGAATTAGACCTATTAGATCAAAATTAAAAGTGCAGGGATGTTTTTGATGAAATTAGAAGTCCCGAGACTGAATTGATTTTGGACCTAAACCACATGGTACTAACCAGTATTTAGCCCTTTATTTTTTGTCACATTTTGATTATAGAGATTTTAGTTCTATAATTAAGATGTGATTCACACCTTAACTCGAGATTATAAGATTAGCTCGAGTCAGGGCGTGACAGGTGGATACCTCCTGTAACATGGTACACGTGCTTCCAGCCAAGTATGCTCTTCCGGTCACCGCGCAGGAATGTGTAGCGGCTGAGGAAACCAGCGAGCAGCCACTTCAAATCACCTCAACAACACCATTAGAAGAAGTAGTTTTTCTGGAGACTGAAGATGCTAACAGCAAGGCATTCTTCATGAGTTTCACAAGACCAACACCTGCTATGGTCCAGCACATGCGACCTCTATATATCATAGCGGGGATTGACGGCACCAAGGTTAGCAAAATTAGGGTCGATACTAGGGCCGCAGTTAATGTTATCACCATAAGAACTATGCAGCTGTTGGGGATCAAGAAAGAGAAAATTCAGTCCACATCGCTTATATTGAAAAACTTTGCAGGAACTGTCACAAAGACATTGGGCTTATTGTTCTTGCGTATCAAAGATGGTCTAGCAGAAAGTGTCTATGCTTTCTTTGTGACAGACTGCTACGTAGCCTATAACGCCATCTTAGGCTGAGACTGGATTCACTGGAGCTGCTGTGTTCCATCCACCCTAAACCAAGAACTAATCTTGTGGGATAGGGTCGCTGATAAGGCAGAGGTAATCAAAGCTAATCCTCAGCCTTTTCCTGTTTCTGCAAATTATGTGGATGCCAGGTACTACTTGGAACCTATCACTCCATTACAAGTCAGTGGCATCGATAATAAGGGCCACCCCAATAGGGGTGACGACTTCTGAACTAGCACAGTGGGGGCTTATGCTAGCAAAAGATGACCTAGAAAGGCCTGGCTATGTTGTGCCCCACTCCCAAGTTATTTAATGGAGTACGCCCTTCCAGGGGAAGGGATGGAGGTATTCCACTCTTTGTATGATAGATTGTCTTCGTACTTAGTGGAGAGAGAGGCCTACAGGCAAGTCGCGACCTTAGAATTGGTCAACGAAGAATTTTCTGACCATGAAGAGGAAGAAGAAGAAATTAAACTCGCCGAAGAAGAAATTCAACTCGCCCCAGCGGCCTTGGATGACACGCCTCCAAAGGATCGAGACCCTGCTAGAAAGGTCAATCTGGGAACAGCTGAGGAGCCTATGGAAGTGGCTATTAGTACTTACTTAGAGCCTAACGAGAGCAGAGGCTTATTGATTTGTTGTTGGAATATAAGGATTGTTTCGCGGAAAAATATGAAGACATGCCAGGCCTGTCACCAGACTTGGTTTGCCATCAGCTACCAATGCTGCCTGACAAGAGGCCTGTGAAGCAAGAACCACGAAGAATGAACTCGGAGAACCAAGTTCTGGTCAAAGAGGAAGTAGAAAAGATGCACAAGTCAGGCATTATTAGGGTGGCCAAATACAATCAATGGCTATCTAACATAGTGCCTGTTCGCAAGAAAAATGGCAAAATGAGGGTCTGCGTGGATTACAGAGACCTTAATATGGCTACTCCTAAAGACGTCTACCCCATGCCGGTTGCGGATATGTTGGTAGATGTGGTAGCTGGGCATGAACTCTTGTCCTTTATGGACAAAACCACAGGGTATCATCAGATTTCGGTCTCGGAGGAAGATAGACATAAGACCGCGTTCCGTTGCCCAAGGTTCGCGGGAGTTTTCGAACATGTAGTCATGCCTTTTGGACTGAAGAATGCTGGAGCGACCTATTAGCGAGCCATAAACCTGATCTTCAACAACATACTTAGGAAGGTCTTAGAGGTTTATATTGATGATGTGGTTGTAAAGTCTAAGAAGCGTGGGGACCACATTGCGGATCTTAGAAAGGTCTTTGATCGCATGCGATTACTCAAGATGAACCCCGACAAATGCGTTTTTGGAGTTCAAGCAGGGGACTTTCTGGGGTTTATAGTCCATTAGAGAGGTATTGAAGTCCCTGAGGACAAGGCGAACGCAGTTATCAACACCTCACCCCCGTGAACGAAGAAAGAACTATGGCGGTTATTGGGTAAAATTAACTTTCTAGGGCGATTCATCTCTAATTCTGTCGGCAAAATCCAGCCTTTTTCCCCATTGTTAAAGTTGCAGGGGCAAACTGAGTTCGTATGGGAACCTAAACATCAAGAGGCTTTCGACAAAATCAAGGCCTATCTAGCTAGTCCGCCAGTACTTGTTCCTCCCAGACTAGGATTTCCACTAAAGTTGTATATTTCAGCAGCAGAGGCATCAATTGGGAGCCTGCTCGCGCAAGACAATGAAGACGGCATTGACCATGCTATATTTTACCTCAGCAGGACACTCACAGATTGTGAAATGAGGTACACGCCAATGGAAAAGCTATGCCTCAGGCTATATTTCTTAGCATGCAAGTTGCGACATTACATGTTATCTTTTACAATCTGTATCATCGTTCAGACGGATCTCATAAAAAATATGCTTTCGCGGCCTATTCTAAGAGGCTGCATTAGCAAGTGGGTGCTCGCCTTATCTAAATTCGCATTACAGTATGTTCCCCAGAAGGCAGTTAAGGGGCAGGCCATCGTGGACTTTCTTGCCCATCACCTTATGTTGGATGTACTAGCAGTGCGAGATTTAGAAGTGGCTGCCGAAATAATAGATCTGCCAGATTTGGCATGTTTGCCTGAATATACTGCCTTGTATCAAGCCACAGTCTCACTCCAACCTTGGATATTATATTTTGACGGCTCGAGAACGGAAACGTTAGCAGGGGCAAGAGTAGTTCTGGATAACACAATTGGTGACCGGTTTTCTTATTCTTTCCAGTTGGAGTTCCGGTACACTAATAACCAAGTAGAATATGAGGCCCTCATTATCGGCCTGGAAGTGGGCATACAGTTCATTCACAGCACCCCTTATTATGTTCAATCCAACAACCAAGCGGAAACGAGTAACTTGATTGTCATTACCTTGCTGAAGAAGATGTTTGTCAAAAACCCTCGCCAGTGGCATGAAACTTTATATGAGACACTTTGGGGTTATTGCACATCCAAGTGTAATCCTACCGCCACGACACCCTCTGCGCTCATGTTTGGCCACAACGCGGTGTTGCCTTTGGAGATTAACGTCCAGTCCCTCCGGGTTCAGGACCAGCATCATCTCATCGGTGAGGATTACGTTCAGGCCATGTGACAGGAGCATGAAGATCTCAGCGCGAAGAGGCTTTTGATAGTCTGGTGATGGAAAAGCAGCGCATCGCTTGCATATATGATAAGAGGACGCACGGTCACAGTTACAAGGAGGCTGAGCTCGTTTGGAAAGTGGTACTTCCCTTTGGCAAGAAACTGACTAGCCGCGGCAAATAGACCCCGCGTTGGAAAGGACCCTTTGTGATTCACAAAATTTTAGAGCGTGGGGCTTTCCACCTCATGGATTTGGACGGCGATCTTCACCGCAACCCCATCAACGGTCGTTTTCTAAAAAAATACTACCCCAGTGTTTGGGAATTTGAAGACCCCACTGACACTCCGGTCGCGGAGACAGGGGGCAATAGTCTTCCTCCTTTCGAGTCCACATCTTCCCATGGGCCTACTTTGAGGTCCCACTCTACTGTACTCGCTCCACCTAGAAAGACTAAGGGGGTAACACCTACACAAGGCCTTGTCCACTAGTGGCCTTCAGTGAGAAAGTGAGAAATTTGTAGTTATTTTTGTTCACTTTTTCAATTTTTTCCTTCATTTTTGACAAATTGTGTTAAAAATATATGCAATTGGGCCTATACCAGAGGCCTTTATATAATAACAGTACAAGATTGAAGATAAAGATTGAAGGTAAAATTCTTGTATTCATAAAGTGGCTTTGCGGCCAGAAGTAAAACAATACATTCGCGAAATTACATTTGCAGATTATAAGCCAAAAGTGGCTAAAAAACACAGGATTTCAGATCTTCTAGGAGCTTTTGGATTCTCTATGAGGAGAGGGTCAGAGGGATGTTCACTCTTACCCTTGCTCTCTTCACCCTCCTCTTATCTGGGCTGCAGCTGCTATCGTGTAGACTACAAGGAGAGGGAAGGAAATAATTATCCCAACCTCTCCTGTCATGTATCCTCCAAGTCAAGAGCGGCCATCAGAGGAGAGCGTATCCCAGTTGCCTCATCTCCCTCCAGGACAAAACGAAAGTTCGGTCTGCTGAGCCCAGGAGGTAAGGCGCCAAAGAAAAGCGTACGGCCTTGGGTGGCCTCCCACCCTTCTTCGGATTGCTCTACACAAGGGAACTTAAGGAGAAGAACTCCCTAGGAAGTGGCATCTCTCATTAGGAGTGCCGCATGCTTGGTAGCCTAACTGAAACCGGTGAGGTTCCATCCAGACTATCTGAGGACAAAAGCACGCAGATGTCCTGAGATTAAGCCATAAGGCCTACCCAAGAACTGAGATTTCGCCATAAGGCCTAGGATTCAGAGGCTAGAGGTGATGCCGTGAGGAGAAGATTTTAGGAAGGGAAGGAAGAGAAGTAGGGCTATGGTTGCGCATATCTTCCTCTCACCAAGTACAAGTATTTATAGGGCCAATCTCAGTGGCCTCAACCCTTTGATGGACAGTTAGAATTGATTCAAAGCCATCAATAAGGGTCATCAAGAGAATTCAATGCTATAATCTCGAAAATGAAGGAAAATTGAAAATGCGTGGGTAACGGAACGGTCTTCAAGGAGGTAACTGCTCCATTTCGAGATAATCTTTTTGAAACTGTTTTATTGAGTAGTTAAGGCAAAGTTGAACATTTTGTTGCCTGTGAAAGTAAAAGAGAATTTGGGCCAACAAAGTATACTAAATCACTAATAATATTAATAGTAATATTGTTCATGCAAAATAAATATGGGCCTGTGACTAAGAGGCCTAAAGCCCCCGACCTGCATAAGTGAGGCGAAGGAAATGCTCATCCAGACAAAAGCTGGCGTTCGCGGCGGCTTGGTCGGCTTGTTGGGCTGTACCACGAGCTTGGGCCAGATTTTGAGACATTGTCTCAGAAGAGACTAAAGGCTGCTCCAGGTGGACTTCCTCGTGGGTAATTCTGGCCCTTACAGTAGTTAGTTGGGCTTGGAGTTCCTGGATCTGGGACTGAAGATGGTTCTCCACTAGCCTCATGTCTCTAATGAAGGAGGCCCGTTCACCCAGGGAGTCGCGTAAAACATCCATTTGTTGAGCAAGGGCCTGGTGATGGGTTTGCGCTTGCCTAGCTTGAGCAGTCGCGGCTGCCTTCTCATTGATCCATTAAGGGAGATCCTTTAGCAGTTTGTCAACCTCAAGGAACTGGGCTTCAGTGATAGAATGCTCGCGGAGAAGTACCCTTAGGTACTTTGAGGCTCTCGTGGGTGCGACAGGAAGTAAGATGTCAGGCCCTAGAAGCTGACGAAGACCCTCCCTAGCATCGTCTACAACCCCGAGAGGAGTCACTTCGAGCACGTGGGCTAAACATTCCAGTCTGGAAGCAGGCGATGGTGGGGGAGCAGGAACAATAACAGGAGCCTCAAGAGGTTCCGCAATAAGAGTTACCCCCGACACAGGTTGAGGATTCACCTCTGCCTCTACTTCAGGTACTTGAGGGGCAAAGGGGGCAAGAGGAACCGGTTGGGCCTCAGCGGTGATCACAACTTTTGGTTCAGCCGGATTCTCGCTGACATCCTCCTCAGCAATTACCACCTCCTCATGGCGGGCAGGACTCTGGCCCTGAGAAGAGGTTTGTGAGATATTAAAAGGGAGTCAAGAGAACAAGTCAGAGCAAGAATTATTAAAGGAAAGGTTACCTCCTCAGAATGTTGCTCACTGGGGGGGGGGGGGGGGGGGGGGGGGGGGGGTAACCAGAGCATCTTGCACTACTATTGACAGAGTCGAGGTCTCTGCCACCGCCTGCTCAAGGTTGGGGGTCGCGGTAGTTCCTTCCCGCGGGGTATTAGAAAGAGGCATTCTGTCCTCTGCCCTAAGGGAGCTGTCATCTGATATTTGCACTGGCATTGGAGATAAGTGTGGGCTGTCCGCAACGGCGTTAGTGAGAGGCAGTGAGGTGGTCGAGTCCGGCGGCACTTGAACCTGTGATGAAAAGGCTTCCTCACCAGCTGTGGAGGGGCCTGTATCGTTGGTCTAGAGGAGCCCATATTCCTATGGCAAACCTGCAAATGAGGAGCGTTATAGGGTGAAACAAGAAAAGAAACACAAGGAACTTTATTCCTCGTTATAAGGATGATACCAGTCGATCAGCAAGCAGTTCATCATCCTCCCAAGGGTCAACGTGAGAGTCAGAGCGGCTGCACTTGCGAGCTAGAGCGGCAGCGACCTAATGGAACAAGGGCAGATTAAGACTAGAAGGGAATGTTTGAACTTTTAGTTAGTAAAAGAAGGACAAGTCATTACCTCTTGTGGGTCATCATCATCAGAAGAATCTATGGCTTCAGGCTCTATCACCACTGCCTTTTGCTTTGCAGCCTGGCCTGTGGCCAGAGGAGCATTGGTTGGTTGGCTGCTAGGTGGTGGGATTCCAAGGCTCCCCTGTCGAAACAGGATTTGGGGTTAAGAAACTAGAGGCAAAACCAGTAAATAGAGGAACGAAACACGCAAAAGAATTTACCTCTTGCGCGGGGTGCGAAGCCTATACAGGTAGCGGAGATGGTGTCCTGTCCTCAGGAAAGCGCACAAGCAGTTCAATGTCAACCTCGTAGGGACACCTCAGATCCTGAAAGAGGGTCGCGAAGAGTTCGTCATCCTTTTGTTGCCAGCAGTTGACAGAAACTACTTCCCACCAGCGGTCATAACCCTCAGCGGCTCCATCAATCAGAATGATTTCTCTGGCCCAATCAGGAAGATCAACCAACGCAAGCATACTTTGGGCTAGCGGAGGTCCCGTCACCGGGCCAATTCTGCTCCATGAAGTGTTGTAATTCCAGGCATCATAGAGGGGGATGGCACCAGTTGGGCCAGCCCAAGTTGGCGAGCTAAGTGGTTAGGAGTGTAAAGCTCATAACTGATATCGTCAGCCGCGAGCCTAATGTCAGAGCAGGAGATCGCGCGGCGAAAAGCCAAGCGCGCGCGATCGCTATATTTAGGAGCTCCAGGAAGGAACCCATCTTCAAGCGGAGGCAGGAATCTTCTACTAAGTACAGGTCTGGGTAGGGCATGTCATGCAGGAGGTACATGTAGGAGAAACATTAAGAATAAGGTGGGGATGAGTACCTTGCCTCACTGCAGAGCCATCAACCCAGAAGTTCGCTATCTGTAGGAAGCAATGAGACGTCGGGCCGGTGAAAGTGTGGGAAGTAAACTTGCACCTAGAAGTCGAGAATCCAGAAGGGGCCGGAAGTGTTGGTCTCGAAGGGATGCATCTTGGCCTGGAAGAGAGTGCGGTAGATTGCACCTAGTATAGGTTGGCCAAGGCCTATGCGGCGGCCGTTGTAGAGGGCCGTGGCCAGAGAAGTCCAGGGAAAATGTATTTACAAAGCCAGTATTCCAAGAAAGAAATACCACTAGTCGCGTTGTGCTCCTTGTGATAGTGGGCCAGCCACCATGAGTAGGAACTACTATAGGCACCGCGACCGGTTTGAATTATGGGTGAGGGGAATCTGATGGAGTCAAATTGGTCATGCCCCTTAAGGTTTTCCATCGATGGGTAGGCCAGTAATAGTCATAATGTCTAGCAAGGTGATTTGGCAGAATCGGAAATCGAAGGTGTTGCTGGTGATGTTCCAGAAACAGAGAATGGTGGCTAGCGTGAACAATTGCCTCCGCGCGGAAGGCGGAAGCACAAATCGATGGTGTGGGTAATAGCTACAGCATCCCAGTGAGCCACATCTGGTGCTCGTTCTTTGAGGTACCAGGCAAGCTCCGTCGATGTGGTGGTGGGCCAAAACCCTATTTTGGCTTTATGTTGATGAGCACCCCAACTGCTGAAATCTCCAGGAGTTCGTCGAAGGACTGGAATGGGTTGTCGGATGGGTAGGGGAGTCTGAGCGTCCTCCTGGATGACATCTGGCGGAGTGGGACCTAGTTCGGCCTGATGGTTGGGAAGTCTGAGGAGTAGAGGTCTCTGGACAGTGGTCTGGGTGAAGCAGCGGGCGCCGATACTGGTTCCCCAGGTGTGAGCAGCATTCTCATTAATATCCTCCTCTTGATCGATGATGATTTTCTTGGATGGAGTCATTTCTGGGTTTCTCTGAGGGAATGGTGTGGAACATAAAGGATTTGTCTGGGTTTAAGAGACTGGGAGAGTTTCTGATGTGATGGGTCTGGACTGACGGCGACAGAATTTAAATAAGAGATTTTGTGAGGGAAATGATGCAACGAAAAGACGTTTTTCAAGTGAAAAGATGCAATCCTTCATTAATGGCCTCGTTTCCATCATCAGTCGTGTCGCTTAGTCCTCCTCGATCAGTTACATTTTTCGCAGGCCTCATCTCGAAGCCTAGGGGGCAATGTTTGAGCCCATAAGTAATTTTGGCAAGATCCCTTTAGGGGATTTAGCGTAGCTGGCCGATATCTGCGGCCCAAAATTAAGTCTACTTGAGTTTGGGTTACAGCTTCGCCCATTCTGGATTCAGCGAGGAAAACAAGCCCTTGTTGGAATCGAGTAGTGAGATTGAATAGGAAACTTCAATCAACAATCCTTCTATAGTAAGGAACCGTTGAAACCCTAGGTATATATACCAGATTTCAAGGACAGAAACAGACAGAACTCTCAAACTAATCTCTCAGATTATCAAAGCCTCTCCGGAGCAAACCTACCTTCAACCTAGTTAAAACCCAGCGAAGCAATGGTAATGCCCTCGCAATCTAGCGAAGCTAAAGTCACGCTTTAGCAAAACCCTGTGCTTTCTCCCAACTTCCCAGTGATTGCTCTGCTTAGTCTACACCACTGAGTATCGATTCAGTGAACGCAAGAGATCACAACCAAAGCCCTTACCCGTAAGGCAAAAAGTCATTTTCCGAAAGGCAGAGAAAAGAACCTTGTGACGAGGTTGGTGCTTTTCTAGTCCACAGCGTTTGATTCAGAAGTCAGGTCAACGGACTCCCCCGACGACTGCACCCCACAGTGCTGGCACGCCCGCAATCACAGCAGCAAAGAGACTGTTTGCAACTAGACTGGTTTTGGAGCCAAACAGGACCTACAAGCTCACTTGGGATCTCAGGAGCAACCATCCTAGTTTGTGCTTGCATAGGGTTTTCAATATCACATACTAAAACATACCCCTTCCAGTCAACGACATAAAATTGTCTCTTATAAAATGACAGATCGATAAGTTGTATAAAATTCTCTCTGAACTAACTACGGACGGTGTCGACTTTGGATTTATATGTGTCCAATCTACACCCAGTCCTGGTCTACAGAATTGCAAAGTCCTATGTGTACGGCACATGACTACGTAGTCCAATGTCCAAGGACTTGAACGTAACACAAGCTTGATTATGTTAGCACGGTGATAGTGTAGTAGTCCATCCGAAATTAAGCTCAATTTTGGTGCGATAATGGACGTAAGAGATGACATTCCAAACCATGCTTCTTCTCAGATAGTCACCAGCCATCCTAAAGGAGTAGCACAGCTTTCTCGCAGTCCCTGGTAGCTCAAATTTGTAAGTCTTACCTTTTGGCGTGCCATCATCATCCTTGTTCTTGTTCCATGGCAATCCCCTGCCCTACCACCAACCCAGCTCCTGCCCCTAACACTAACCCAGCTACTGCCCACTCTGCTTCTGCATCTGCCCTCGTTCTTAATGATATTGGCTGTGAAAACAAGCGGAAGCATAAGGAGAGGAACTTGGTGTGTTAAGAATCTCAACCCCTAACTACTATTAGTAAAGTAGTTATTCTTTTAAGTGGTCTGCTGCAGATTTCCATGATTTGCAAACTGCACCAAAAACAATGAAATCTTTTAAGGAATCTGCCACCATCCACTTGGCGATAGAGATGGGAAGATCCTTCGACCAGTCGGGCATCAAGACTTCTCTTCTTCTCTGAATTGGGACGGGAGAGTTTGACTCTCTGGTTCTTTTGTCATCACCCATCAAACACTTTTCTTCTTCTTCTTTTCCTTCTATTTTGGTGAACCGGGCATGGAGAGTTTGACGCCCTGTTTATACATGCTCTCTCTCTCTCTCTCTCTCTCTCTCTCTCTCTCTCTCTCTCTCTCTCTCTCTCTCTCTCTCTCTCTCTCTCTCTCTCTCTATATATATATATATATATATATATATATATATATCTCTCCTATCTGTGCAAGGCGCTTTTTTTCTTTTTGTACTAGGGTTTTATATTTCTGATTCTATTTGGGCTTTTTCTCGTTCCTATTATGTTTTGCTCGCTCGCTCTCTCTCTCTCTCTAGGAATAATATTGTCAAAATTAATTTGGACACTGAAGCCCAGACTCTCTCATAGTCTATGGTAGAGTACCAGTGTAAACTGTTATGACTGAATCTGCTCATTTTAATTAAAAAAATTAACTAAATTTGAGATCGCTTAGTGGCTTTCAACTAATACAAAAATTGATAGTCCACGACTATTTAGTTCAGTGTCAAAATATTTCCTGCAATCTTGTGAAAGTGAGAGGTCTTGGGTTTGTTTTTCGTTTTTAGAAGACACTAATCCTTATTCTAGAAAACGAAATCATGACAAACAAAAAATCTATAGAAAAGATGGGTTTAAGAAGAAGGCAAAGTGAAACTTTTAAGGAAACCCATATCGCTGCTGCAAGCAATTTGAAGAGAACCTCAACGCTGAAAATAGCTGACAATAAGCCATGTAAAACAATCATGCACTTTCATACGGCTACTCTGCTGAAAACAATGTAAAACATCATTAAAGGAGAACAAGCCAACAGTAAAATGAAGAGAGGTAGGGCAAAATGGCATATGATGCAGCAGGCCAAGCTTGGCTAGAAACTAGCCCATAAAACACCGATTTGGGCCACTATATGGAAAGAGTGGTTTTTAGAATAGTTTTCACCAAAATATGACTCTCGCAAAGCACTAGATCTGAAGAACCTATGTTTGGCGTCTGTCTATCTCCTTCATAATCATGCAAGCTTGCATGAAAATTCTATCTTGCTCTCAACAGCGTCCTTCCGATCTAATGCTACTGTAGTACTGTAAGTTCCTTTGTTCAGTTTCAATTTATTGAGCCTAATAACTTCTACTTCAACAATTTTCAAGAGTTTGAATCTAATTCATAGACCATAAACCCTTGATTCAGGGCGATATGGTATATATTTGAAATTTGGATTGCAATTCTCTTCTTTTTATGAAGATTCATAGCTGGTAATTTATGAGGATTGAGGTCAAGTAATATGATTATCATCGATTATGGTTGTGCATTTAGTCCATATTTTAATTTTATTCAACTATTTTATATATTTGACGCTATTGGAGTATATTGGTCAATTCATATTCTGTTGAGCACTCCATACAAATGGCTTTTCTGGTTATTGTTATATACATATCCTATCTAATTATGCTAATCAAAAGTCTTGGTTATATGTTTCGCTTTTTACTATTTTTTAAGAAATATAAATTGAGGTCGCCTAAATTTAGTGCTTTATCCTTTATTTTTGGAAATAAAATTAATGCTTTATTGCACATAGGTTTTTGCTCATTGGTATTGCTGCAATAATGGCTGGCAGATTTGGTGTTTCAGTAATTCCTAGCTTGGTTTTCTTTCTGTTTGCTACTTTGCTTGGTTTCGTGTTCTCCTCTCTTTTGTAGCTAGCATGTTGGTTAATACTGTCTGTATCCTTAAATAGTTTATGTGCTTCCAAATTTATGTTTTCGTCCATAATTTATTGGCATGTGTAGGTATGTTTTGAGTAGCATAAAGTTTCTACTCTCTCCTCTTTGAAGTCTTGACTTGTGAGCAACTACAAATTATGCTGATTATTTCTTGTCACAAACCCAAAGGCAAGAAATATTTCATTTAAATAAGTCTCTGCATTATATTCTCCATTTTGTGTTATGAAGTACAGAAGATGGTGTATGAATTTATTGGTTCGTTGTACTTCTTATAGGGTAAGAAACCAATGAAGGAGGAGATCTGCCATTGCTTGATGTTGAAGGTATTATTCCTCCCATTTTATCCTTTAGTAGAGGATTTGAAGGGTTTTAAAGTTTTTGAGCTTGCATGCCGAACCGTGTTGGCTAAAACTCGCAGTTTTTTGTTTTTTCATAGTCTTAAGGTTTTTTAGTAGTGGAGTATGCAGTTAATATCTGTCATTTTATTGTTTATTGGTTTTTTCATTGCTAGTTATACTAGTTATGAGATTCATCCCTATCCTACCCTATTTGTAGGGGAATCAAAATAGTACTTATTACACTGCACTATTCTCTATTGAAGGTGTAAATGAGTCTGCACTGAACATCATCCTTAAAATTGTTCAGAAAAGACCGACTCTTACCATGAACTTAGTACTGCTCTCTCCATACTTGGATTTTGAGGTAAAAACCGCATTATGAACTGAAACGTTTCAATCAATTTAGTCATCAAAATCCGAAGGATCACTGCTCCTCACCCTTTCTACAGTTCCAGAAATTCAACCTCATCATCATCTGTGGGATCATATGCAAGCACAAACCTAAAGGTCTCTCCAAACTCATCATAATCCATCTCTGCCTCTGTTACTTCTGCACATGTGCTTGCCACTATTCTCTTCTCAGCCAAGTAACTTGATTGTGTACTCTATAATATCAGGAGTAGGATACTTAGGCTTAAGTCCCCCAAGCTTCTCAACAACGTTCTCAATCTCATCATTTACAGAATCTATAGTAGCATAGGATGGAGGACAAAAGGTTGCAATTCTGTGATTAATTTTGATCTAGAGTTACTCTGTAAATCGACCCCAAGTCACTCCCTCCTTTTCCATCTATCTGTTCTCCACTTTCTTCATCTTCTCCACCCTTTGCCTCTCCTCCATCTCTTTTTTCTTCACTCTCTCTCCTTTTCCTCGATTTTCTTCCTTTCCTTTATCTCTCTATTCTTCACTCTCTCCCTTTCCTCGATTTCCTTCCTCTTCTCCATCTCGTTCTCCTTCACTTTCTTCCTCTCCTCCATCTCCCTCTCCTTCATTTTTTTCCTCTCCTCCATATCCTTCTCCACTCTTTGCATCTACAGTATGCGTTTTGATAACTGTTGAATAAAGATTATGTCAATATAGAAGGCATGGAAAGTTACAACCTTATTAATGTCATCAATTGTCATATAACTATTTACAATTTTTGCTTACAACTAATAATATAACTGATGACAGGAGACATAAAGCTACACACACACACACACACACACAAGAATAAGCAATGCAATTTAGGACTTCCTAATGTGCTCTATAGGTATAAAGGTAGCTACTTACATCTCATCGACTCTTTTTTAGTTCCTATTGAATGATCTGTAACTGCTGTGATAGCTATTGTGACAATATTTAATTTGAAAATGAGTGATCTACTATGATCCTATTCTTAATGATTACGGATTGCATTTCCTGGTGATTCTCTTTAGACACTTCAATCAAGAAAAATGATCCAAGGACTTCTTAATGTGACAAAAGAAGGAAGTTAGATCTCATAATGCCATGGACTGATTCAATTCCTATCATCTTACACGAACAGGGTATGCTACAAGGAGCCATTCTAAAATGGAGATTGAAATGGTAAATGAGTTGGAACCCCATGAACAATGGAGTACTTATATGCTCAGACTCTGATGATACTAACTAGTACTTTCAACTTACAGTGGTAAATGGGAAGACTAACAAATTTAACTAGTCAAATTTCGACATAAATGCTATATGCTAAATGTGCATTTCAACCCATTTGCTCATACTCTGAATTTTCAAGACCACTGAGAAGTGGCATGGCTGCAGAACAAAATGGCATGAAAATACTTAATCCCCATGAACAAAACATATAATTACTATAGCAAATGATCCTCAGAACCCGTGAAATTACAACAGTTGTTCTTAACTCTAGAATTTCAACTTCAAAATACAATGAAATTTGCAAACTAGTGAAGGACATACCTGACTGAATTCAAGGTCATTGGCAGCATCCTCCAATTCCGCAAAATTAAAGAACAGGGGTTCCACACAAGCTGATTACAATTAATTAAAGAACAGCTAGAGTTAACCCAAAGGAAAAAAGATTGCCAATTTCGAACATAAAAAGCTGGATAGCATATAAGATTGAACTAAATCACAAAAAATTGATGAAAGATTGTGAAACGAAACCACTGTAATTTAACCCAGAATTCATTTATGAAGGTAATCTTGCACGGAAAATTGAGAGCAAGAAAGGAGTGCACTATGTTATCAGCTTATGAGAGCAATATTTGCTATGTTTTTTATGTTATTCTCTCTTAGTTATTTTTTTAACATTGTCATTTCTAGCTTAGTTTTTGTTTTTAGGTACTTTGAGTCTATAAATGGAAGGCAAGGAGTTATAAGCGCAGAAATGGGAAGAAATGGAGAAATGAAGTTTTTCTAGTCCTACTAGGAAAATGAATCCCAGTTGAAACAGAAAACCTAAGTCAACTAGGAAAGAGCTTGGAAAAATGATGACAAGAAATGAGAAATGACAGAGTCACAATTGCACTAGGAAACTTGTTTAAATTAAGACTCCTGATGATACTAGGATACCTGGTGTTAGCCAAATAGCGATCCTCCAATATAAGGGCCAAGTTGTAATGTAGGGATTATGAGTAGAGGATTTCATACCCAATGGATTGGAAAACCCACTCTAGCTAAGGAAAACCTAAAGGATGCTAGATAATATGCAAATGTACAAATTACAAACAAGGGCTCACAAGTAAACCAAAGTTCATGGTGATTATATGTAAGATGGGGTAGTGTTTTGATTTTGGTTTTGGAGATGATTTAATTCGGAAATAGCTAAATGAATACTTGAAATGTAAAATAGCCTAAGCTAAATTAGATGTAATAAAGTGGATGAGAGTTAGGATTTAAGGTTTTCACCTCTAGCCTTTCTTGCAAAAAATGATACTTCTATAATGAATGATGTCATTTTTATTAGCCAATTTCTCTCCTTGCATCCCTCTCGGGTATGACGAGGGACATGCTCCTTTGATGATATCAAGCAACCCCTCTCGGGTATAGCACTTAACTACTCAAGTCATGCATTTCAATCCGGTTAGGTATCTAATGCATTTACCTGAGTGCATAAAGCTTGGAGATGAAGAAATTATGCAAACCAATCAAGCTTATCTCTAAGTGATTGTAGTTCACAACCCTAACATGCACATATGATATGCTATCATGCTTCAAACAACCAAGGTTAATCAAGCCTTAATTATTTCTCATGTCATGACAAATATTCATATCCAAATTGATTAAGTTTAAGCATATTAATTCAACTCTTGAACTAGCATGTTAAGGTGCTAAAGAAAAGTACATCAAACATAATATTTACATCAAAGTCATACAAGATTGGCTAGGGCTTTCAACCCTAACCCCAACAAACTAACTACTCACTCATAATCAAATACATAAGCTCCAACATGTTTATGAACATCAAACTAAAAAGTAGGGATAGAGAAGTGACTATTGATGATCAAATTAAGGATGATGTAGATGTACTCATGGAGGTTTTTTCATGGTGATGATGATTCCTCAAGTGATGCTAGACTCCTCTCCTTCTTCTTCAAAGATTGATGATGGAATATGAGAAGTAGAAATGATCAAGTTGGGAAATGGTGGAATGGTAAAGCTTTATGTATATGAAATAGAATGGATAGATGGAAAAGATGATGAATTTGGTGGTGGTGGTGGTAATAGATGTTATGGATTGATGGTGGTGGTGATGGAGGTTTTGGATTGATGGCGGTGGTGATGGAGGTTTTGTGGAGGAGATGATAATGGATTGTAGAGAATATAGAGAGAAAAATATGTAATAGAGTGGTATATGGGCGATGCCTTAAGAGTGTGATGAAAGGATGGTTACATAGAGAAGATAGAGAGGAGTAAAATGATGAATGGAAGCCAAAGCAACAGCTCAAGCATGGAGGTGGAGTATGAGAGTGGTAATAGATCCTAAAAATAAGGGAAAATGGTATGGAAGAGATGGAGTAAAAAGAGGGAAGTAATGATGAGCTATTAAAGTATAGAGTTAAAAAGATGCCTAAGGAGAAGAGATGAGCAACTGCTCTCTTTATTGTACATGGGAAAACATGAAAAAATTAAGAGTATTAGAGTGGTTTTGGGTCACCAAAGTCAAGATGACAAACATGAGAACTTTCTTCTCCTTTCTTCCTTCAATTAGATCTCCATCAAGATTTCAGATTTTGCATTTGTCATACCAAATATTCATTGATAAGTTTAGATTATTCTGGTAAAATTTCAGAATTTATGGCACCATGGTTTTGCAGGAATTGCTGTCGGAATCCATACGAGTCCGGTTTTACAGTTTTCGTCTTTTAGTCAGAAATTTGGACTGATCTTTTGAGGGTCTTTCACTCCAAACTAACTCTTGTACTCTTCATAAGAAATGATCCTTAGGATGTCTAGAATAGATTTGAAAAGTTTCAACTCATTTGGAGTTCGTTTGGTTAGGTTGCCGACGCTCCTTCCTTGTCTAGCTCACTTTCTCCTAGCCGGAGTAAGAAAATGTGCTAAGGTTGACTTTTTAGTGCATTTCCATACTTCTCCATCATTTTCTAGCATGATAAGGAAAACATAATAAATATATATAAATAAACCCAAAGGTTAAGCAAAAGTACAAGATTAGAGGAATAATGAAATTGAATTAGTCGATATTAAATTGGACTTTCGAACAAGTAATTTTCACATTTTAGGGCACATATATATATATATATATATATATATATATATATATATATATATATATGAATTATGCTCCAACATCTGGGAAGGCTAGGAGATGCTGTGGCTTCAAGATGACTCAAGATTGTTCAATAATATTCTAGAAGACTAAAGTTTGCGTCATATACGAAGATGGGCTTTGAAATGTCCAGTTGAAGAAGCCTGGCATAATGATTGAAGCATGTGAATCTCTAGAATGATCATTGACGTCTTGGTGGAGTTTGATTCCCATAATTATTACTTGCTGCCGTTAAAAATAAAGGAATATTCAAGAAGATTTTGGCAATACATCAAAAAGGGACAGTTTTGGAGAAAATCCACTTCGTGTGAATTATGAAAAAGAAAATGAAGAGAATAAATATTGATTTAGGTTTTCTGATTGCATACCAGTTGAATGAAGACCAAATTGAGAAAAGCTGCATGGTAATTTCGGCAAAGAAGATATTCATGAAAATTAAAGAATGTTCTCTACTTCTCAAGGAATATTTGATTGGTTGAATGACATCATGGAAGTAGATTTCGACCTTGATACCTAGGATAGTTGTGCACTATATATAAGGAGGACTGTGAAGACGTTAGACACACTATAAAATTCAGAATAAAAAATCACAACTCGTTCCCTTTCTCTTTTTAATATTTCAGCAACTTCATCATTCTTCAAAGTTCAAGACCATGAAGCATCTCCATCTCCATTCAAGCATCATTGCCGTGATCCTCATCCATTCCACTACCTTTAAAGCTTCTTGCGTTCTTGAAGGATTCAAAAGTGAAGTAAAAAGGACTTTATATGCGTTCATCTCTGCTCTTGATTGATTCCTTACGATAACATATTTTTGATTCGTGATTTGGACTTTGAAACCTTGCCAACGTGTTAATAGTAGTTAACTATATCTATTTTCATTCCACTCCTGTAATTATCTACTTGATTCTGTGTTTTGATGTGTCACATGTATATAATTAGTTGTTAGTTTAGAATTAAAATCCAAAAACCCCCTTTTTCTTGTATTTTCGTAAATATGTATGTGTGTATATATATATACACACACACGCACACATTTTGTTCATTTTGACTAACGTTTTATTTTTGCAGGAATCAATAAGTCCATAATCCCCGATGGAGAACGATCCCTACTTATTCTCACTACATTGATTGAGTTTAAATTGAGCATTAACTTTTGTGCAGGTCATCAGCCTTACGATCTCCAGCAAAATCTTCGGTGAAATTTCTAGAGAACTCAAACTTCTCGTTTAGTTTCTTGGAGCTCTGAACTATTTCCATGGCTTCTTCAGACACTGGAGCTTAAATGCAGGTTTTGGGATTTATGCGATTTGATCGCTAGGTTTTGCTTTCACAAGCCGGTTAGAGGCGTTGGATTGGGATGGGAATATCTTTCTTCTATAGGGGTAATTTCGGAAATGGGTGATGCACGAGAAAGTTTAGGTGAGTGGGCATTGGGCGACTTCCTTGCAGGCTTTTAGGTAGAGTCACTCACCATTTAGCGAAAAAAAAAAAAGTTATTAGCACGTGTGCAAAAAAGAAATTAATAAGAAAAAGTAAGGAACAAAATTGATTTTGAACAGAAAAATGGAAATGTGTTTTTTTTTTACTAGACCTCTATTCTAGGATTTTATACCCGGAAAATTTAAATAGACCTCTATTTTATGATTTTTTATCCTTATTTTTTTTTTTTTGAACAATTATACTATCCTTATTTTCTATACCATGAGCTCTTATAGAGTTACAGGGATTCAAAAAGGGTCATTCCTTAGTCACGGTTTGGTTTCTCGACTCTTCGCCACATGAGTTTGTAGGATGCTTCTCCTGAAGCATCATTGTGACACTGTTCTTTGTGCTGACATTCTTATAGACGATTTTCGTTATTATTTTATCTTTTTGAAAACGAGTCATATTATGATTATTATCTCATTGGAATATTTTCAAATTTCATATTTCTATATTTGTTTGACAAGAATCCTCATAAAAATTCTAATAAAAGCATTTTTTATAATTAATAAAGACATGTTATTAATTTTTTATTTTTTTGACATGTTATAAATTTTAAGTTAAAGCCATCACTGTCACTTCATTTAAAATACAATGTATTAAAAGTATGATATTTTTGTTAGATTAAGCAAAGCTCCCTAACAAAGTAGGAAATTATTTTAATAAAAATGATTAAACTAAATAAGAGGGCCTAGGTCAAAAACCCAGCCCAAAACTAGCAGCCCATACAGCCCAAGAGAAGGCCCGACTTAGGCCCAACATGAAACGCCTAACTCGAGCCCAAAGTCAATCTCCAGCCACACTGGTCGTCCACTGCTGTTACCCAGTGCCAGACTTCGCTGCTACAAACTAACGCTGGACTTCATCGCCTCAATCCAACGTCAGACCTCGCCACCGTTCCAAAGCAAGACCTCGCCGCCTCAATTCCACGTCGGACTCACCACCGCTCTCACGCCGAAGCTCGATTGAGCCATGCCACTTCGAACCCAGCCTCCCAAGATGCAGCCAATCCTGGAGGTGCCCTGAAGAAGCCCGCGCAGCACCGCCGCCCACCGCGCTCTAGATTTCGTCTGATACTCATCGTCAGACCATCAAGCCAGACCTCAAGCCAAAACCACATCCTACAAGACAAATAGTGACCAAACACTCGTCCAACAGCAACCCATTAACGACGTGGTGGACCGAAGGCGACCATAAACGCCGCCGGACGAGGAGGACGTTGCAAACCCTAGATCCCCTAGACCCAAGTAGGCTGAGTTTTTGGAGCTCGAAAGCTTTTTTCCGCAGTGTTTGATAGTTGCCCTCCAACTTTTACACTTTGCATGGTCATAAACACGTTAGGTTATGATTACATTGATTAGATATCATATTCCTTTTATCTCAAAAAAGAGAGAAGCGTATTTAGATTTTACTTTTTTAACGAAGAAAAAAAAATTACGATTAGTTGTGGGTATAAAGTATAAACAGAGCAAATAGGATTCCCTTCATTTCGTGTCAAATTCTAGTCCCGCCAAAAAAAAAAGAGAGACACAAAGACGAGAGATCCTCTGCGCCGTGTCGCCAAGTCATCAGTTCTGATTTCCGTCATCATCGACTCCATCGAAACTCAAATCGGTAAAGCCCCATTCTACCTTTCCCCTGTTTGCTATTCTTTTAGTGCTTGACGATCTGTTTGGTTATGGTTACTGAGAAAGCAAATGAGAAGGTGAAGAAGTTGGGATCTTTACGACACATGGATTAGTTTGTGTTTTCGAGTGATACTTTTTCTGGTTGACGCACAAGTTAAAATAATAGCTTCATCCTTATTTCTATGCTTCGACAAAGGTGTCGACATCAATGATCAATCTATATCTATTTACTTCTGTTTGGATCGCTTAGTTCAATCATTCTTTACTTGACAGTAATGATGGTTATTTTCCTATGAGAATAATTGGAATGAGCATATCCGAGAGGGCGATTATGAGAGTCAAATTGCTAATACTAAAAATAGTGGGGATAGAAGATCTTATATTGTCACCATATATCGTAAAAGTTGGAAATGCTGACAATTCTTAGTTAAGTCAAGCTATGACTTGTTGCACCTTACACATGATTTTGTTTGAAATTCATCAGCTCGTAGAGCATTCTCTTTGTTACTATTAGTAGCAGGTGTCTTTCCAATTCTGTTTTGACTGAGTTGATATATTACCTGCCTTATGTGTTGAGGAGGACTTTTTTTTATGTACTGTGGGACTTTCGAACTTGATCCATTTCCATCGATGGCCAGCAAGGTATCCCCCTCAACACATTCTTTAGGGAATTGTGTTGCTACTATAAGGGTTCCAGGTAGGGGTCATCATTTGGCCCTTAAGCCCTAAACCAGCCAGGCCCATAGGGCCGAAGCCCAACCCGGCCCTTGTATTAGGGCGCCCAGGCCCGATTCTTTTTAAAATAGGGTAAGGTATAGGCCATGAGAATGAAACCCGGCCCGACCCTTTAGGCCCGCCCGAATAAACCTTAATAATTTTTTTATTTTTTAATTATGTTTCTTTTTTTTCTATAATATGTAATTTATCTCTTTCTTTGTAATTGATTTCTTAAGCTTTGTTTTATTTAGTTTTTATTTTCTTTGTTACATAACAATTAATATTAGGAGATTTAGAGAGATAGTTAATTGAATATAACCACCTTAACTAATATTAATAAATGTTATAAGTTAATTCCTACACACACACACAAAAATTAATATATGATCAACTAAAAATAATGTCTTATATTACCTATATAACCATTGAGCCGCATTTTGAGGAAAAAAAATAATGTAAGTTTTTTTTTTTATTATTAAACAAAATAAGGCCCTTTTAGGCCCTATTTGGCCCTATTCGGAAGGTCGGCCCGATGCGGCCCTTTCGGCCCTAATAGATCGGGCTTTTAGGGCGGATAAGGGTTAGCATATTTAAGCCCAGGCCCGACCCTATCCGACCCTAAATTTTGTTGATTTTGACTAGGCCCGGCCCGACCCTAAGCCCTAAAATTTAGGATAGGACCGGCCCAAGCCTGGCCCATGATGACCCCTAGTTTCAGGGACAGGGACTATGATTGCCTGTCCTACTATCTCTAGGAACTCTTCTATCGTCCATCTGGAGCTTTGTTTTCAATGAGTTACTATTTGTGTTATATTCTGATGAACAACTGGTGTTATGTTCTATAATTAAGAAAGGCTTAAAGCATGGCATAAATGGGGGTTGGTGATGCTGTATGTACTTCAGTAGCTTCAGAGCAACCAATTCTTGCTGTTGGGACCAAAAGTGGGGTTGTGGACTTATATAACCTTGGGCCCCGTTTAGAAACAGAATTTTGATTTGGATTTGAATTTCAAATCTTATGTATTTAAAATTTGCAGAATTGAAATATGTGTATTGTAAATTTTATTGTTTGGATTTAAAAAGATATAGAGATTTAAAATTGAAGATTTAGATTTTGTAATAGGGTTTTTGTCCATTTACCTCATTTTTAGATATTTTTTTCTCACTTGCCCCATTAAGTTTTTTTAATTCTCTCTTACCAAAAACACTCTAAGGAGCTATTTCCTAATACCTCATTAAGATTTTTTTTTGTTTTTTTATTTTTTCTAATATCATTTTACCCTCAACCCTTTAAAACTTAGAGAGAGAGAGAGAAAATGGAAGAGAGAAAAATCATAGAAGACTTCGCCGGAGGCTGGTCACCGGCCACCGGAGTCTGGTCATCGGCCGCCGGAATCCGGCCAACTTTCGCTGGATTCCGGTCACCAGCCGCCACCCACAGGAAATTGCTGAAAATCTCATCGGAAAAGTTTTTTTTGCCACAAATAGACGACTATCAGCCATGTATTGCCCTCCAATAGACGTCTATTGCCCTCCAATAGGACTTTCAGTCACCAGAATGTGAACTAATCTCCTTAAATTTAAACAAATAAAACTTTGATTACAGAAAAAAAAAAGAAGGAGATTACATCAATTCAAAACGTCTATTGCCTTCAAATAGCCGTCTATTACCCCTCCATTGGGAGACAATAAAACATTCTTTTTTATTTTTTTCTGCCCTCATTTTGTCAAAAAAGAACACACACATATATATATATATAAAAGAAAGAGGAAGGACATGGCCTTAGCATTTTCAAAATGCTTCCAGTCAAACAAGCAAGTCTATAAATATCGGACATGTTTTCTTATAGAGAGTAGAAGAAGCAATTATATTAAGATAAAGACAGAAAATCCTTCTTTGCTGAACCTCAATTATTCGTTCACTGAGTCTGAGAGCTTTAGCAAAAGAAAGCCTCCCACTAGCTAACCAATTCATCTAAAAACGCAAATGACCCACCACCTAGTACTCTTTTGTCCTTATTCATAATTGAGAGTCAAAGACTTCGGTCTTTAACCATCTGCACCATGAAGTAAGATTTCATAATTCAAATTAAAGAGAATTTTGACAGAATATTAAACAAATTACCATTATGAAGTCTGGAATTGGTGCAAGATCAAGTCAGGTGTCTGTGGACTTTGGAAGCCAGTCCGTAATCAGAAGAAGTCTCCAGCGCAACAATCTCTCCTCCAAAGTTAGCCTTGAATTTTTTCACAGTGAAGTCGGAGACGGAGTCGGCCTTGATGCAACGCAGAGATCGTGGAGCTGCTTCCGGCGACGCTCGTACTCCTCGTGGATCCTCTTTCTCTGTTGCCGGTCACCGAAATCGTCTTCGGGAGCTGTCCTTCTCCGCGCCGGCCACCGTCGTCTTCGGGAGGCCATCGTCGAGCACAGAGATCCCAACCGAGCAACGTCGTCTGTCCGACTCCGACGAGAAGAGAGAGAGAGAGAGATAGAGAGAGAGGTGAGCGAAATCTGTTCCGGCTCCGGCTCCGGCTCCGGCTCCTCATCCTTTGCAGAAAACAGTATACAGAGATTGAGGGAGAGAGTGGCATAAAGTAGTTGTTTAATTATGTGGAGGACATAATTGTCATTTTAGTACAAATTGGGTTAGTAGGGAGGTAAGTGGGATAATTTTTGTTTATTTTAGTGTTTTGGATCAAAGACCCTTTATAATATTAGAACAATATCCATTTCAACCAAATCAACCATCAAAGGCTTCAGAGCAATCTGAAACTTGACTCGGAGGGGATGAAGTCGGCGGCAGAGAGCTTCGTCACCATTACCGGCGTCAATGAGTGGTCGGCGACGCAGAAGAAGATACAGAGGCTGAGCCGAAACGCAGAGAGAGAGAGAGAGAGAGAGAGAATGAATTCGATCCTAATGCTTTACATCAAGGCCACAGAATGAATAAAAACTAAGAACAGACCAAGTGAGAGAAAAGAGGTGATCGATACCGAGTGAGAGAGAGAGAGAGGTGATCGATAAAGCCGAAGACGAGATGAGGATCGACGAAGAAGCCCAGGTCGCCGAAGAGCGAGTTCAGCAACGAGTGAGCGGTGGGTCTGGCCTTCTTGGTCGCCGGCGTCAATGATGGCTGGGTTCGGTCTCTGTTGGAGTCGAGACAGTAGGTTGGGCATGGATTTCTTCAATCCAATCCCAGAAGAGATTAGAGACTACAGTGAGAGAGAGTAGATCGAAGGATGTGAGAGAAACCTTGGAGAGAGAAAAGAAGAAAGAGAGAGCACGATATGTTTTTTTTTTTTTTCAAGGAATCTAAGACCTGATGATTTGAAATAACTAAGGTCCCCTAGTTATTTGAAATCATCAAAATTTGCTATCTGAAATCTCTAGGGTGATTTTGAAGAAATCCAAATACTCACTGAAAAAGACAGCCAAACAAGCAGATTTGGATTTTGAAGTTTCAAATCCAAATCCACACTCTCAAATCCCTATATCCAAACGGGGCCTTGTAGAATTTGGATCATGGATTGTTCTGTATCGTTGTATTACTGGGGCCAAGTATGATATGTGAGTACAGCCAATGGTGGAATATTTGGTAGGTTGGTGTTTAACCTTATTAGGTGCCAAAATTGCTACTTGGTAATTCCGACGGGTTTCTAGTACCAAACAGTTAAGAATTGGATTGTGTTTTAAGTTTCCGATTCAAGTACGAAAAATATATGACATGGCCTTTTCACCTTTCATACGCTAAATGGAAGACACTGGACCTGTCAGTGGTGTTGTGTGGACACCTTTTAATTCAGCCTTTGCAGTTGTGTCGAAGTTAAGAGGACTTGCATTTTGGTCTTCTCTTGTTTCATTTGTTGTCAACAACCCGTCAAATAGGTTTAAGTTCTGTATCTTCTCCAACTGTTAAGCCAATCCACAACCTGAATAAGGACCTCCGATGAGTGTAACCTCATTGAGGCAATGGGATGAACATAGATAAAGGCTCTGTGCTATTGAAAAGCGATATTTGGAGACAATTATTGGATTTTCCTTGGTAAATGTTGCCTTATCAGAGGAGTTTCAGGCATGACATGTCTGGCAAGTAATGTATAATGATGATTTGTTGCTTGTTCTGCAGTCTGAAGATATTAATGAACTTAACATGCTACATCTTAACCTTACCATTGTGCCTTTAAAAAAAAATCACATCCTAAATTTGATGAATTTTCTTAAAGTATCTATGCTGAGAGTCCTTTTTCTTTGGTTCAGATTTCTTATATCTCACAAAGCTGGCCAGCATGTAACGACTAGCAAGTTTGGAATGTACTTAGTTGCTGGTCTCCGTGGGTTAATCTGTTAATTATATAGAATATACAATTGAAGAAGTTGCGAGTGTCTGGGGACAGTACTCGGGAACAAAAGATGCAGTGCAAATTAAGGTTTTTAAGGGATGGAGAAGATTTCTGTCTGCAAGTGCATTGACTCGACTAACACGTGAGCTTACTGTCCACATTCTTAAATCTTCGGTATGGTGGTCTTCCATTCTTTCCTAGATGTTTTAGTGGTTAGAATGCCTAGCTACGACGCTCAGTAGAGGTCTTCCTTGTCAATTATATATGCTATCCAAGTAGTGTCCATTACGTGTCTTAGGTTTAGCAGTAGTTCTTACTGTGTTAAATATATTTATTCTCATTTTTGTTACAAAGGGATTTTTTATTTTATTTTTTTATTTATGGTAAGATTTCATGATGCAGGGTTGAATATCTATAAGGTCAAACATTTGCAAATGCAGATACCAATTGCTTTTTATACTCAAATATATCACTTTCATCAGGGCTTGCTACATTGTTGGAAGTCAATTGTCGCAAAACTAATGTTCATGGATGTCAATCAAGATTACATATTAGTCTCATATTGCCTATTTGGCGTACGCATACTCCATAGGAAATAATTTGGTGAATTGACACATTTCACTCCTCCAAATTACAGATAAAGGCATGTTTTGTAGTTGTATTTCTTTAGTTACTCCATTAAAAGAGTACTATTATCAGATGGTTGTACACTCGTGATTTGCAGATAAATAGACTCTATTTAGTGAAAACAATTCTTCATACATTTTAAAGTGATATATTGATAAACAACTTTCTATAGTAGGAAAACTCTCAGCTGACAGAAAAGAGCCATCCTCACTAATGCACTTTGTATGTCTTCTTCAATTTTTTTTTTTTTTTTGGTTATTTTTCTTATGAAAAATGTTATGTATTCAGATGTCTGCAGACATATATGCCTCGCTCTGAATGATAGCATTTTTTTCATTTTTAATTTGGATGATGGACGTGAAAGGGTGCTCACTGATTTGTTGAATTTTTTTGGGTTACATGTGGTCAATCAGAGAAGAAACTAAATCTTACCGAGGGAGTTTCATGGTTAGATTGTGGCCACCGTGAAATGCAGGTAAGGAACTGTTGATATTATGTATTACTGCTGATGTCAAAGTTTGTAGTAGCTTTATCATTTTTTGGCAATTAGCTTTATCTTTTCTGAGCTATGCCAACTGTAATTTGATCTTGTTTGATATTTATTCTGGTTGGAAGTTTACTTTTTACAGGTTTGGTATCCATCTGAGTGTTGACCCTCTAAAGCAGGATGATTTCTTGTAGGTACATATGTATTTAAGAAAGAATGTTTATGCAGCTTCTTTTTGAAAGGTTGTATTGACCTGAGATGGTGAATTCTTGACTAACATGCACCTCTCAATTTCTCAGATGGGGTAAAGTATTATGTTACATTTAAGTCAATAACCCTGTATGCTTTTTATTATTCCACTCAAATTTGATGCTTGTTTCTTTGGCCTTCATTCAAAGGCTCTATATAAGAACTTTTCCCATTCTTGAATATTTTGAGCAAAAAAAAAAATTCTATCTTTTTTTACCAGAGATATTGGCTTTGGGATTCCTTCCAAATGCTGGGGATGCTGTCGGCGTTTCCCAGTGAATCTTATCTTCAGCCTCCACAGAGTTCCCATGCTTTGAGCCAACTCCTTCAGCTAAAACTATATTGCATTGCCTTATAAATGCAGCTTTGGGTAATTGTCTTTGTACTTGTCAGTTGCATTGTCTTGTCAACCAAAAACTATAAAAATTTCAGTTCCTATCAAGTTCAATATCTGTTTTATAAGGTGAAGGTTAATTTGTAATTTAAATGTAATTCCACATCCATTATTCTTTTCTCCTATGTCCATATTTTATCTTTATGCATCAACTTCCATCACATGAATCGCGTGCTGTTGCTTCAGGTAATGATTTAAGTTACTGATCTTCTATTGACCAACTCTGTAACTTAGGAGACCTTCTGAACTTGAAATGTGCAGGGTCAGTGTCTTATCAGTTGCATAAATATGGATCCATGAACTATTTTTTCGACACAAATTTGTGTGAGGTATAATGTTCTGTGCTTGGTTTAAACGAAAGCTTTCCTGGTTGATTTATTGTGTCTGACCGGCGGGCAAAAGGGAGGATGTCTTAAGGTTGGCCCAACTATCAGCAGAAAAACCTTATTTTTCTCATTGTATGGATGACTGTATTTGATGCAGACATATCCAGGTAAGCTTAATCAGGGAACAGAAAATCAAATGATATGTATAAGGACTGGAGGACCATTTTTGTTCTCAAATTATGGTCCTGTAGTTATCTGTTTAAAGCTTTCAGAGAATTAAATACTTTCTACTTGGTTTCCCAAGTAAACCATCTAGCTAGTAGATTCTGCTTCACTGAAAATACCTTTAACAGTGGGTCACCTAATGAGAGGATTCCTCCAAGTCTCAACACTAGTTATGGTAGGAACCAAGAACAACTACAGGTTTAAGTGGTGTGTCTATTGTTAATGGTTTTGTTATTGTTGTTGAGACGGTGTACGTTATGAGAGAACTATATTGATGGAAGACCTTGATCTTGTGAGCAAATTCCTTCATCACCAGCCTTATATGATAAGCAATGAAACTGATTTACCTTGATTACTCTTTCTGCATTGATGCTGATATCTGTTTATCTTAATTATTGCTTGATCTTAGGATGTCATGATCTCTAGAATCTAAACTGATCAGCAGTGCTTCAATTGTATTCATTGTAATGGCTGATCTTTAGGAACAAAACTGATCAGCAACCATGTATATATGATTGACATACTTCAATGAGAAACTGTGAAAAACACACCTTACTCAAATATTCTTCATGGTATCAAGAGCCTTTGTCTAAACAACATCTCCTAACATTTTCTTACTCAATTTTTTTTTTTCCTTTTCTCCCTTTCCTACTCTCTGTTTCCTCCCCTTCCCATGGCTACCCCCGCCAACACCACCACCACAACCACATCAAACTTCCTCACCATCAAACTGGACCGTATCAATTATTCCTTATGGTTAGCCCAGATCACCCCCCTCCTCAAAAGCCGAAATCTCATGGGTTTTGTCGACGGAACAAAGCCTTATCCTCCTGCCTTTCTTCGGAATGCAGCTGGTGAATTAACTGAAACTGTGAATCTTGCATATGAGGAATGGATAGCCACTGATCAAATGATCCTTGGATGGATCAATGGCTCCCTTACGCCTTCTGTCTTGGCCACCGTTTCCTGTTCTGTTGCTTCACACACTACTTGGACGTCTCTTGCACGTCGATATGCTTCCCAGAATCACAACCGCATTCTCCAACTTCGCAGCAACCTCCTTCGCACCACTAGGGGTAATCTTTCCATCTCTGATTACTTGGATAAAATTAATCACGTTGCCGACTCCCTTGCTTTATCTGGGCACCCGGTTGATGACTCCGACTTGATTTCAATCATCATGAACAATGTCGGCCCTCTCTATGAGAACACTATTAGCTCCGCTCAGGCCCGTGACACCCCCATCACTTATGATGCCCTTGAAGCATTACTTTTGGGAGCTGAAAATCGTCTGCAAAATCAAGCTCTTGTTGGAATAGAATCCAATCCCTCTGCCCTCTTCACCAACAACCGCCAATCTGCACCACACCTAACTGGTGGCTCTCGTGGACGCGGCTCGTTCTCTGGCTCTCAAAGAGGTCGTCCCACCTTTCATGGCCGTGGCTCCTTCTCTGGTCCTACCACATATGGACGTGATTCCAGCTCCCGCTTTCCATCCCGTGGTGGTTCTATTCTTGGTCCCGCTCCATCTCCTTGATCTACCTATGATTCACGCGGCTCATGCCAAATCTGCAATCGCAATGGTCATACAGCCATTGATTGCTTCCATCGCCTCAACATGGCATATGAAGGTCGCACACCAAGCTCCCGTCTCTCTGCAATGGCTGCAGCTACAACCTCTCCCCATGATTCCTCTGCTTGGCTCCTCGACACCGGCTCCAATACCCACATCACCAATAATCCTCAAACATTAACAAATCCTCGCGATTACCATGGTTCTGACACGGTTGGCGGCGTTGTGTCTGGTCAAGGTTTGCATATCTCAAAAATTGGAAATACATCTCTTCCTTCTTCCCACTCTCCTATAACTCTTCATGATGTTCTTTATTGCCCACATGCCTCTACAAATATCCTTTCTGCTCATAAATTGCTTTCTGATAACTCATGCTATATTCTAATATTTTCTAATGCCTTTTATGTCAAGGATCTGAGCTCAGAGAGGACGCTTTTGGAGGGTCAGAATAATAATGGATTATATCCTGTCAGTCATGTTCCATTATCATCTAATAAATCGAGTCTTTTTCATTCCTTTGCTGCAAATAAAGTTTCTTTGGATGTGTGGCACTATCGCTTAGGGCATCCATCAGCTCAAATCCTTCATCGTCTTGCATCCAAGATTTCCTTGTTAGACAATAGTCATCCGTCACCATGTCATTCCTGTCCGTTGGGCAAATCCACTAAATTACCATTTACTTTATCAGAATCTGTTACTACATTTTCTTTTGAATTAATACATAGTGATGTATGGACCTCTCCCACTCTTTCTATTCAAGGTTTTAAATATTATGTTATTTTATCGATGACTACAAGATATGCATGGTTGTTTCCCATGAAACACAAATCTGAAGTCCTTACTATTTTTGTTGCCTTTTTCACCTATATTGAAAATCAATTCACCGCCACAATAAAAACTCTTCAAACAGATGGTAGTGGTGAATACAACAGTCATGCCTTTAAACAATTCTTGCTCCAAAAAGGCATTCATCATAGGATCTCTTGTCCGCACCACCCTGAGCAAAACTGTTTAGCTGAACGTAAATATCGTCATCTTGTCGAAACCGCTTTAACTCTTCTTGCTCATTCTTCGGTGCCAAAATCTTATTGGGTCGAATCTGTTAACACTGCTTTATATTTAATCAATCGATTACCAACCCGTGTCCTCAATTTCCTCTCTCCTTATGAAAAATTATTTTGCCGCTCTCCCAATTATTCCTTTCTTCGTACCTTTGGTTGTGCTTGCTTTCCTTACATTCGTCCATACACAAAACATAAGTTGGATTTTCGGTCAACAAAATGTGTCTTCCTTGGTTATTCTCTCAATCACAAAGGTTCTCGTTGTTTAGATCTATCTAGTGGTCGAATTTATCTTTCCCATCATGTTCTTTTTGATGAGTCCAACTTCCCATTCACTAAATCCATTATTACTCCCCCTGCAGAGGCTACTCCAAATCACAATCCCATTCCTCTAACCATCACTACTACTACTTCTAATCTGCTGGCCCATTTACCAGCCCAAGACCTAAGCCCATCTACTCCCCCTCCTCAAAACACGCCTTTCAACTCCCCACCAGTCCCACATCTACCTTCTCCCGACCTCACACCCACACCCTCTGCGTTCTCACCTCCTATTATCACCTATCAACGTCGCCGCCAACCACAGCCTCCTCCGCCACCATCTCCCCGACCAACTTTAACCTATCACCGCCGCCAGCCAACCCAGCCAGCTCCGCCACCGCCGTCTACCTCTCCCAGACAATCTGTGGCACTTCAGCCCTCTGTTTCGCAACCAATCCCAGCTCCTCCATCTCATACATCTGGCCCTGTCACTTGTCGTCAACAAGGGATCGTCAAACCCAATCCCAAATATGCTATGGTTGTCACTTCCATCACTCACCAAATTGAGCCAAGTTGTTACTCTCAAGCAGCCAAGCAACAGGAATGGCGTTCCGCCATGAGCACAGAATTCAATGCTCTCATTCAAATGGGTACTTGGCAGCTCGTTCCCTATTCACCTTCACTGAATGTCCTTCCCAACAAATGGGTCTTCCGCATCAAAAGGAAACCAGATGGTTCAGTGGAACAATACAAAGCTCGCCTCGTAGCCAAAGGCTTTCGGCAGCAAAAAGGAATTGACTATGGTGAAACATTCAGTCCGGTAATTAAACACTCTTCTATCAAATTAATTTTGGCCATAGCAGTTTCTTTTGGATGGACCATTCGACAATTAGATGTTCAGAATGCATTTCTCCATGGATATTTGTCAGAGGATGTTTATATGCAGCAACCACAGGGCTTTATTGACCCCCAATTTCCTACCCATGTTTGTAAGCTCCGCCGTTCTCTCTATGGCCTCAAACAAGCACCTAGGGCCTGGTTTTCTTGTTTTTCCACTTATTTGGAGGACTTAGGTTTCACAGCATCTCCAGCAGACACTTCTCTATTTGTCTATCATTCAGGCCATATCAAGCTTTATTTACTTATATATGTGGATGATATCCTCGTCACTGGCACCCATGCTGATCACATCAGTACTCTTATCACCAATTTGAGTAAACTCTTCTCCATGAAAGATTTGGGTCCATTACACTATTTCTTGGGCATTGAGGCTGTATGGTCATCCCATGCCTTGCATTAACTCAGACCAAGTACAGTTTAGATCTTCTCCACCGCACCAACATGACAGATGCTAAACCTGTTTCCACTCCGGCAGCTACTGGTAATCGTTTGAGTCTCAACGATGGCACTCCTCTTCATGATGGTTCCCAATATCGGAGTGTTGTAGGAGCCTTGCAGTACCTAACACTCACTCGCCCTGATATATCATTTACAGTTAATCAGGTATGCTAGTTTCTGCATTCTCCAACAAATATGCATTGGGTGGCTGTCAAACGGATTCTCCGTTATCTCAAACACACACCTACCTATGGCTTGTTCTACACTCCAAGCAACTTCAAATTAACAGGTTATAGTGACTCTGATTATGCCGGGGATCCAGACACAAGAATCTCAACAGGTGGCACTTGCATCTACTTGGGTACAAACCTCATTTCATGGAGTTCTAAAAAGCAGAGTGGAGTGTCTCGTTCTAGCACAGAAGCGGAGTATTGTTAATTGGCCTATACTACTGCACATATTTCTTGGTTTCGGGCTCTATTTCGGGACCTATGCATTCCTCTGCAGTCTCCCACCTTATGGTGTGACAACATTAGTGCCATCTCTCTTGCTTCCAACCCTGTTTTTTCATACGAGAACAAGACATGTGGAGGTTGATTATCATTACATTAGGGAAAAGGTCGTTCGCAAGGAAATTCAAGTTGCCTATATATGCTCCCAAGATCAAATCGCAGGTATCTTCACCAAGGGTCTAAGATCTTCTCGCTTCCACTATCTTCTTTCCAAGCTTCCTGTCTGTGCTCGGCCCATCAGCTTCGGGGGGGGGGGGGGGGGGGGGGGGGGGGGGGGGGGGTGATAAGCAATGAAACTGATTTACCTTGATTACTCTTTCTGCATTGATGCTGATATCTGTTTATCTTAATTATTGCTTGATCTTAGGATGTCATGATCTCTAGAATCTAAACTGATCAGCAGTGCTTCAATTGTATTCATTGTAATGGCTGATCTTTAGGAACAAAACTGATCAGCAACCATGTATATATGATTGACATACTTCAATGAGAAACTGTGAAAAACACACCTTACTCAAATATTCTTCATTATAGTCTCTATACATTACAAGTGCTGACAATTCTGAGTTAAATCAAGCTACCTTGTTTATCCTTGTATATCTCTTGCTTGAAATCCATCAACTGAGAAAACCATTAGTCATTATCTAGTCAGAGGTATTTTTTCAATCCTATTTGATTCGTGGATAGAATTATTATACACATTAAGAGTGTGTGTCGCATGGATGAAGTTTATAGGTAGAACATTTGATCAGAGAGAGAAAGAGTCGGTGCAATCAGGTCTTTGTAGTTTCACAAAGCACAAGTGCTTTAGTTCTGCAACTTCTGATTACTCAATTTGAATCTGCAGCATTTGTTTTCTTTTGCTCTAAGAATTGATAGCCACAATTGAATCAGTTGGGAGCTTTTGACTTTCATTGTACTAGGATATTGATTTTTAATGCTTAACCATTGTACATGGTAATGAACATTACAATGGACTTCTTCTGCTACAACTTTTGAAGTTGGTGATGAATTTTTCAGCTTTGGAACTTCCTCAATTATGACTTTTCACCAAGCTTAACTGTTTATCTTGCAACTTTTGTTTTCTCACTTTATCTGCAGCAAAACACAGGGTGATCATAGACCCTGATATGTACCAGAGTACATAGCAGAATCAGTATTGGGAGAGTACTTTGACCCAGTAATGGCACGGGACATCTGATATGTTATTTGGGTGCATAAGCTAGCAACAACTAAGTTCCGGGCACCAGTGATTGTGAACAGGGAATCAAGAAGATGCCAATGCAACTTACTTGGCCAGTGTCTGTAACTCATTCAATAGAAGAACAAGAAAAAGTGGGTGAAACTTAATTTTTCTTGGTGGACTGGAGTGAAATTCATTCAATGAAAGAAGCTCGAAGGATATATACAAATGAAGCACAGAGGGGCAATGACAAAGAAACCTGCGATATATTTAGAGATTACAGGCAGAGAGGGACCTTGACAACATCGTCACCCCTTGGCCGGCCTCCTTTAGAAGCTGCTTATTATTGGTCTCAAGAACATTGGCATGCAACAATAAAAATATTAAAGTGCACAATATTGTCGGCGTACTTGTGTGTATCCAATTCTAACATTTCTAGTTTTGAATCCCAGTTGATAAGAAACAAATGTTTATGATCCTGTCAATAAGAAACAACATACCATACCCGATGATGCGAACACAGTTTACCCTATCGTGCTCCAAAGAATGTCACTTCCGAACCACTGGGCCTGGAGTACTGCAAGAGTATATGAGAAATGCCATGATGTTCGTTTCAGTCTTGCCCTGTATGAGCTTCATGACTCTCAAAATTGGGTTCTTTTTGGCATTCAATTAAAGTGTACCAACTGATCCTTCTTTTGAGTTCTACTTTTGCTATGAAAAAACAGTACCAAACTATTCCTACCCATCTCAAGCTGACAAAGAAGAAAAGGGTCCTGGCTATGGATCAACCATGCTGACCATGCATATCTGTTCCATTAGAAATTGCTAGTACAATCACTCGATCAGATATCTGTTCCATTAGAAATTGCTAGTACAATCACTCGATCAGTATTTGATGCCGTTCCTTGTTGTGCATGGGAGTCACCTAGTAAAGAAACCGACCCCCACACAATGATATAAGGATTAGTTCTCTGACATGATCTCGGAATAAGGCAAAACGTTGCTCAATAGCGTAGTGCTCCTCGCAAAGACAAAGCTCGCCATGACTTGACAGAAACAAAATCCAAGGCTAGCCAAGGAGGACGCCGCCGTTAGACACACACTGTTTCGGTTTTTTCAAATACCTTGTTTCGTACAATGTTTCTACATCTTCAACCTATAAAAAGTATTATCTGACTTTGGCTTGATTGCAAAGCCTAGCTAGTCGTTGCTTAACAAAGTCCCAAAGTTAATCACAAGTAATTCACAGCACCTCGAGCAACAATGTGTTGTGTTAGGATGTTCCATGGGATAGGGGGCATGAATAGCTTTTGTTTGAGTTGGATTTTTGCACTGTTTGGGTTCGAAAATTGCACTTGTAATTGTTTAGAATTTTGTACTAATATTTGAGATCCCGGTTGACTGGGCCGTTCATAATTTGATATAGAGGTCTCTCACAAAATTAAGTCCGAATTACATTTAAAATAGGTCATAAATTTTAGACTTAAAACTAATTATCTCTAATAATAATTTATATGTAATGTGTCGAAGTGCACTTGGGATCAACTTACACAAACCCAACGACAATTTCTCTCGGGTTCAACTAGCCTCTACTACTTGAACAGGGTTCATCTGACAACCTCTAAGTTACCAAAATACCCATTCACTTCCGATCGCACCGACTCCAAATTTCTGGACGCACATGTAAATTCGCAGTCAAAACCCATCCGACCACTCCCTCCGTTTTAGGGCGGTAATCCTCTACTTTCCGGGACAAAACCCATGTCCGAGATTTCCCCGAAATCAAAACCTGCACGATTCTTAACGTACACTCTTGTCTCTGTTTTCTTCAGATCCCATTCCTCACTACTACGTTGTCTGCAAAACCCAATTCCTTCTTCCCCTCTTATCTCTCTGCTCATGATTTCTTCTCAAAAACCTGTAACTCATTCACATTGAGATACAAGCCTCTGTTTCTACAATGATGAAGACTGCTTATTGGGTTTTGGTTGTTTCCATAATCTTCAGCTTTTGCGCATCTGGGACTTCCTCGATTGAGAATTATCACCAAGCGTGAGTTGTTTCGATTGCCTCTGTTTTTGAATCGCAGCATTTGTTTGTTTTTGCTATAAGAATTGAATGCCAATTGGATCAATTCGAAAGCTTTTGACTTTCATTGGTTTTGAGGTGTTAGACTAGTAGCATTTTGATTTCCTATGCTTAACCATTGGACATGTTGAGTGATGTTGGTGATAAATTTAGCAGCTTTTGTTTTAGATCTTCCAGTACATTTGCTCTGCTGCTAACTCTAGGAAGAAATTTAAATATGCTTCCAAGATACTGCAAAGATTGTTCTTGCATGAAGCTTGTGCTTAATAGTAGGAAAATGCCAGTCATATCATGAGATTTGATATAGATTATAAGGTTATAAGGTGCTTTAGATTGTAGGTGATGAATGTTTTGTTCTTAATTGTTGAGTAGGGCAGAATTCTAGTATAGGATAGTTCGAGTCGCTATCAAGAACATAACTTTTCTGTTGTGTTGAAACTCTGGAAGTGATTGTTATGTGAGGATGAAGTTTGGAGGTCCTCTAGAGCAGTGAGTATGTAGCTTATATAACTGAATACATGTATAGATATTACTGACTAAAGTCTGTTAGTTTCTTCTATTTTGCTAGCAAAAATGTGTTTGTCATATTTGCTTCCAGAAAATTAACTTTGCAACTACTGCAGCTGCGTTTTGTCAATATCGTGACTGGTTTGTTATTTGTAATATTGCACATGCAGGTTTCCTATTGTGGAACCAGATCCTGGTCATACAAAACTTCGTCTTTCAAAGGAAGGCCTAGAGGCCATTGAAAGAATAACAACTCCGATTGCAGCTGTTGCAGTAAGATTTAAGATTTGTTTTCCTCTGCATCAGTAGAACTCACAATTTTATCTTTGTTTTAGCTAAAACTTCAATTTGTATATATTGCCTAGTATCAAAAGATTATAAAGGACCTATATATACACTTTCAAAGCACCGATAAACTTGGTGTGATTGATTTTGAATGAATTGTTTTAGTGATCTAAATATGCCTAGTCATCATGCAGTAAGAGGATGTTACACAAAATGGGTTAGTCTTCCAATTCCCAAACCCCACCCCATCACCCAAGACCTCACTTACCATTTAGGATAGAGATCAGCTATTTTCAGTGAAAGGGGTGAAAGAAGGAGTCCTGCATCTGTTCAGTTCTCTGTTTTGTTATGTTCTTGTTTTATAGTAATTATACAACTTTTTCTGGGTTTGTCAGTCACTTGGAGTCATATATTGAAAACTGAACCTGCCCCAAAAGAAAGTATAAGACTTGTTGTAACAGTAAAGATTTGTGTCAAGAGAGATGGAGAGATAACTGATCAGATGAAAAAAAAAGAAAAGGGTGATAACTGCATCAGTAGCATTTTTTTGTCTCCAAACTCTAGAAATGAGTATATTGCAAGTTCACACACTGATCAGAAATACAGAATGTCGTCTATGTCCACATGCACACACATGGTGAAAGCTTATTGAGAATTATAATCTTCCCCAAAAAATTTTATTACAATTTATGGACAAGTCTTGTTTTCTTTTGGTAAACTGTACTTGCTATACGAGTCTTGTTTTCTCTTTATTCAAATGACTGTCTGCTCAGGTTATTGGGCCATACCGCTCTGGGAAATCTTTCTTGCTCAATCAGCTGCTCTCCCTTTCTTGTTATGAAGGTCTAGTTTTGACTTCTATTACTCTATACCTTTGCCCATTTTCTTGTTGATCTAGTACATTTATCTTTCTGCATTTGGTGTGTGGTTTGAACATCTAACAACCATAAGCTCTTAAATACTTCACCCAACAGGTTTTGGTGTAGGGCACATGCGTGACACAAAAACAAAAGGTACATGTTGATGCTAACTTTATGGCAGTGTTTGCAATATGTCATAACACCATACTAATGAAACTCTTTTGCCTCTTACAGGGATTTGGGTATGGGGAACCCCAATAGAAGTGGATATTGATGGAGTAACAACTTCTGTGTTTTACCTTGACACCGAAGGATTTGAAAGTGTTGGAAAGTCAAATGTATATGATGACCGGTAATCTCCAAGTTATCATGTAATCTTCATTTTTTATTTTGTGGTCATTCAAATTATGTTCATCCTGCTGGATCTTTTGTTATGCTCTTTACAGGATTTTTGCTCTTGCAACTGTCATGAGTTCTGTGCTAGTATATAACCTGCCTGAGACGGTGAGTTGTATAACCTTGTTGTGCTAGAAGGATGTAGTAGGTCCTAACTCCTAAGCCAATTGTTCTTCAAGCTGAATTTTCCTTATCTGATTGGCATTTTTTGGTTGTATCATTGTGTGTAGATACGTGAAGCTGACATTGCACGGTTGTCATTTGCTGTTGAGCTTGCCGAAGAATTTTATGGCAGGTCTACACTTTCTTCTCTATTTCTTTACCTGAGTTTATGTAGTTTATTGTGCTATTACCAACACTGACATTTTTTGGCGCTTTGCAAATTTATATGGAGAATAGAGTGAAGGTAATTATCATCCCTTGAATCACTATTTTTAGGTGTATTAGTGTGCAATATCTTGCAATATGAATATGAATAACTGGATTTCTTTTCAGGGGCAAGATGTCGCTTTTGAACCTGCAAAGCTTTTGTGGCTCATCCAACGTGATTTCCTACGTAAGTTGAGAAACGCCTGTGACATGTTACCTCTCTTCTTATTCTTCTTCTTCTTTTTATTTTTATTTTTTTTTTCAATTTAAAGTAAAATCTTCAAGATCCCGTGACATTTTACTAGCATGTGTCCATTCCTAACCACCTTTATTTCAAAATTCCAGTAAAAAATTTCTTGAATTGATATGGTCATGTGTATTGCAGAAGGAAAATCTGTTCAAGAAATGGTGCACGAAGCTCTCCTTCATGTTCCTAACAGCGATGGTTAGTTTTTCTTTTTTCTTTTTGACTTTCTTTCTTCGTTTGTTTTCCTATGGATATGCGCAAGACGAGCTGTCTTTTTTAAAACGTCTGCAGTTAAATATCTTAGGTTTAATAGTGGGTGTTTTTGGACATTGCAGGCAACAAAAATATTGATATGGTACTTTCTCTATTTCATTATCACTTACTGCTGACTGCTGAGACATTGGTGGTCAGGGATTAAAAGCCAATACTTTCATGTGTCCTTATCAGGTTAACCAGATCCGGGATTCTTTAGCTATTATGGGTGATAATAGCACAGCATTTAGCTTACCACAAGTATGAAGTTTTCTCTTTCCTTTGTTTCCCCTCATTTTCTTGGATATCAATTGCTATTATATAGTGGCTGTCATCTGGTGGTCGAGTGATTTGTGTTTGAGAACACAGAAATAGCACGCTCTAGTTATTGCTTTTTTGGGAGAGGGAGAAAGAGATAGGATAGGGAGAGTATCTTTGAAACATGGTTTTCAGTGAATTGTGAATGTATATGATGCTTTGTTTTGTACATCCATGAGCTGTAAAACTGTTTTTCTGTTATCTATCATATAGTAATGCTCTCCATCTTAAAATCTTTGTTTGTCAAGTGATCTGATTCTGTTGTAATGTTGAACTTATAAACAGCCTCACCTTCAACGAACGAAACTCTGTGACATGAAGGATGGCGAGCTCGACCAGGCATATGTTACAAAAAGGGACCAACTAAAACAGCTTGTTACTAGTATCATCCGTCCAAAGATAGTGCAGGGAAGACCTTTAAACGGCAAGGAATTTGTAGCGTTTTTGGAGCAGGTACCTGTTTATTGAACTACTTGGTTGATTTGAAATATTCGTCTGTGTCACCAAGCTTCCTAAGTAGTTGAGGACGTCTGTGTCACCTTTGGTGGTTGACATAACACTAATTTTTAATTTAGGCAGTGGACATACTTTTATTCTTTAAACACAAACCAGTTATTTATTTGAATTGACTGGTACTGGTTTCATTACCCCTTTGTTTGATTAGAATGGACAGCTTTCGAGATTACATCTCTTCTAATCACTTTATAATCTATCTTGGCTTGTGATGTCAGTTGAAAGTAATTGTATGCTTCTATGTACTCGAATGCAACTACGTTTTGTAATGACTGTTACCCTCTGTGTCTGTTTTGTTTTTTTTTTCTATGGTCAAAGTTGTTACTCTCTTTTTAAGAAAGAAAGACTTGTTAATAGCGGTCATTGTCTAGTACTGTTAATGTTATGTGGTATTCTCTCTTAAATAAGTTAAAGAAGAAACAGTTAACTATGTTCCTTAATTCTTTTTACTAATCATCTTTCAGATCCTTGAAGCCCTGAACAAAGGGGAGATCCCATCAACAGGTTCTCTGGTGGAGGTTTTTAATAAAGGGATTCTTGAACGATGCCTAAAGCTGTATAGTGAAAGGATGAAAAAAGTGCATTTACCTATCTTTGAGCAATCTCTTGTAGAATACCATGAGAGCTCTATGGCAGAAGCAATGAAGCTTTTTGAAGAGCAGCATTTTGGCCGTCACCATGCAAAGAAATCAGTAGTGCAACTAGAAGAAGAAATAGACAAGGTACGAGTACTTTTTATTAAGTCATATCCTTATTCTCTGCCATAACTCATGATGCTGAATCTATCCATCTAAAATGATCCATGCTGCTTAAACGCTGGCAATCTGTCTAGTTGTACGGGAATGTCATAATGGCCAATGAATATCAATCTTCAAAGCTGTGTGAGGGATTGTATACCAGTTGTGAGGATAAAATGGACCATCTTCAGGTTCTCAGGCTTCCTTCAATGGCAAAATTCAATGCAGGTTTCCTACAATGCAACCAAAGTTTTGAGCAAGAATGTGTTGGACCTGCAAAAACAAATTATGAGCGACGGATGATGAAGGTCAGTCTTACTTTTATCTTAAATTTTTCCTATTGGATTTCTATTACAGTATGTCTTGATGTTTGCTTTTCAACTATACTTTGAATACTTGGGTGGACACTTTGGACACAGAATGGTAACATTTATTCAATTATCTTTCTTTTTTGTACCAAAATACTTGTTGAGGCATGCCTCAACATAAGAGTTAAAGGGATACGACACAGAGAGTACCTGTGATCAGCAAATCACAAAAGGGACCCCTGTTTGCTAAGAATCAATAAAATTTGAAAACTATTTTACCAGCAATTAAAGTTACTTAGATTCTGTGTATTTTGATGTGATAAGTTCAAGCTCATACGTGGATACACACTGTTTAATTTGCAGATGTTGGGAAAGTCACGCTCTCTTTTTATAAAAGAATATAATCACAGGCTCTTCAATTGGTTGGTGGCCTTCTCCCTTGTCATGGTCGTGGTGGGCAGGTTTATCATAAAGTTTATTTTGATTGAAATCGGGGCGTGGGTTCTCTTCATCTTCTTAGAGACGTACACGAGGATGTTTTGGTCAGCGGAGTCTCTTTATTACAACCCAGTTTGGCATGTAATAGTAGCCACTTGGGAAACACTTGTTTACAGCCCCATCCTTGATCTAGACAGGTAATGACTTCTTCTTCTTTCTTTTAAAAGGTGAAACATACCTCAACGACTTGTGTTTTACTTTTGTCTTTCATCAATACAGATGGGCTATTCCAGTTGGTGTAATAGTAGCTGTATTTATATTGTATTGGCGGTGTTATGGGAAAAGAAAACAGGGGTCTGGATGGGTGCTACCCCTGTACAATAATCAGAAAGGTGGCTCGAATCGGCCAAGATCGGACTAAAGACAAAGGTGATGGCATGCTTCAATGGCTTTAACATATATATACTTGAGATGGGAGCATAGGCTTGGGTGAGCTTTTGCAATTTTTGTACACGAAGCCTCCCAATCTCAAATCTCAATACGCCCGAATCATGGAGAGGTGAAGGATCATATCCGATGATGGGCTGCTCGTATAGTCTAACTGTAACAATTCCAAATTATTTGTATTTCTATTAATTTTTATTAATCAATCATCCAGTGACTTAAAATTGGTGTTGTATCACTTTAAATGGTTCGTGAAGGTAAAATAGAATGGGTAAAAAAAAAAAAAAAAAAACAGGAACACATTCATTTGCAAGGGCTGTGTTATGTGATTGATGATGTGTTCGAAGTTTCGAACGCATATTGGGGTCAATGAATTAGTCAGCTTCTATAAATTTGACTAGCACCTGATCAGTGGATAATGGAGGTTTTACTGTTTCTCCTGAGCAGACAAGGGCCCTTTGTATGTACTTCCTGGGACTTCAAATAGGCATATGGCTATGGAGTTCAACATTCAATCCAACGGGAGCCAAAAGCATTGGATTTATTTGGTCTTAAATGTCGATTTGATTCTAAACCAACATGCTGATCTGCCCAATGCTAGTGTCTCATGTCAAAAGGCTGCTAAGCCTCATACTGATGCTACATGTAGATCGGCTGCTAAGCCTAGTACTTCCGAGGCAAATGATAGATCATGAACTTATTCGATGCCATATTCAATTGATCGTAACACCATGACGGGAAACCTTACTCCAAACCCTAATCCGACGTTGAGTTTAAGGCAAATTGGGAACCTTATTCCAAGCCCAGCTATCAGTCTCATGCTTCAGTAAGTAGACAAGTTGCTGCATCACGACCAACTGAACCATAGTGCAGTTGATGCATGCTGAACAATTTAGGGGATCAACAACCATGGATGCTAGCTAAATTCGACCATTTTTTTTTTGCTTTGGACTATAACTTGTGATGGAAATAGGATTAGTCTGAGTTAGTAAGTGGTGAAGACGTCTTTGCCTGTCCAACTATTCCGAAGAATAATCCTCGCCAAACTATTCTTTGTTGCCAAAAGTAAACATTGCGATGATTGTTCGTCAGTAGAAGCCTTGACCAGTATGGATATATGTGAAACTGTAGATACAAAAAAGAAACCGAAACTTCCTGTGCCTACAAAATCATATCGAGAATCTTCCATATGCGAACGTTCCGACCATAATGGCTCACAATTAAGCATTTTATGTGGATTATTCGAACTTATCCAAAGCACACACTCAAATTTGGTGTGTAATAGAATGCTCAAATAGGAAACAAATTTTATCGGATGTCCCCGAAGGGAACAAATTTGTCATCGAAAAAAAAAAAAGAATTAATCCTATTACCTTTGCAAATCATCAAAAAGTAATTGGTGGGGTCAAACTATTACATCAAAAAGTCTTGTTCATTCAAGACAAATGTTGGGTCTTATTTGACCGTAGGTAATTGTTTTTTGGGGTAAAAATTTTATATATTTTTTGGATCTAATGTGTGTAAGATAAAGATAATAACATTAATCGGAAAAAAAAAATTAACATGTATATATTTTTTATCTAGATAATTAGCCCTGAAGATTAGGGAGTAGAAGAGCGCTATGATCGAGTGCGCATGTGGAAAAATAGTTTTTCAGTTGAGTAATAAACTTCGTTAACTTGTCATAAATAGACGGAAAAATATGTAACCGTTATAATTATAAATTTTTAAAAAGCCCGCGAATGCTTAATTTTAAAAGAAGTTGGTGTAATTTCTAGTACTAATCTTTGTTATGATACTAGTGTTGCAAGTTGCAACCAAGAAGCAACAAGCAAGAAAGACCCAGGACCAAAAATAAAAATTGGAAAGCTCTGGTAATTTAAGACATCTGCAGACTGCAGTCAAAGAATGGAACATACATGTCACTGAGTTGATGACATGGCAACGACTAATTGGCTTACAAAAATTTTGTACTGCAGGTGTCGTTCATTTACTCGGGCACGCTGTACTGAGATGTTACGAACCCCCCGTCAGGAAGAGCCCCAGTATATATATTATATTAACCTCATTTTCTCACACATAAAAATTGTCTACAACAACTGACTGCCTCTAGCTCCGCTGCTGTGATAATTTTAGGTATTACCTAAGAATTGAACTCTGGTTTTGGGCAGCTAGCCCTTCTGATCAATTCCATTTGTCCCCAATTCTGGATCTAACGATTCTAGCTAGTGTTATTTTGTTAGGGTTTCCAGACATCGATCTTATCTCAAAATGAATCAAAACGCTGATGGAAGAGCTTTCCTCAAGGACCTTAACATTGAAGGTACGTGATGTCTTGTAATGGTTGATGAATGTTTGGCTTTAATTTATCGGATATAAAATGGTTTAAGGTTACATGAGTGGTTCTATTAATTCTTTTGCTGACCCAATTAATCCCATTGTTCTGTCTAGATCTCTTTGTTGATAATTGAATCATTGAATCAAGGCTTGGATCTATTGTCTTCCTTTTTTAATTTTTTATTTTCTAAGGAAAAGGGCTTGAATCATTCCATGAAAGTAAACTGAAACAAAAATTGATAAGAATTGTGACCGAGATGATAACCTTATTAGCTAGGGGAAACGATCTCGATTAGGAGATAACTAATGCTAGGTAAAAATTGTGTACCATGAGGTGGAAAATTTCGCCATCCTCAATTCTTTGTACTTCAAAATCATAAATTTGTGTAATCAAGACTTGAGGGCAGCTGCACCAGTCATTTATTCAAAAAAAAAATTACAAATTTGTGTTTTCAAAAAATTATCTCGTTTAACAAATCGAGTAGTATTGTCAGAAAATCATCTCTTTCTTTCATATTTATACATTTTAATCAAGAAAATATATAAATGTGTGTGTATTTGTATTATATATGGTCAATAGTGAGATTGTAAACATGATGTAAATAGTTTTACTAATCGTTTAAGATAATTTTAAGATAACAGTGATAATCTGGATAGTTAATTAATTTTCACTAAATTTGTGAAATGTATCTATAACTGTATATTTATACGAAATCTTCATCAAGGCATAGATTTATGGATTCATCGGAGTTGTAGACACTTCGTAATAGTAAAGATGACATGTTCCTAATATCCTTATAACTAATTATTTCTCAAAAAAAAAAACGTATGTGACACGACACGTGAGAATTTATTTTTTTGAGAGAATTGTCAACTCATTACATTGATCAGCGAAATTACACATAATGACTCATCCCTGTGGGATTGTCAAAAGAGTCACTACCTAAGTAATTCACAATTTTTAAAGATCATGAAGCCCTGCCAAAATCTATCCTAGAACATTCTAGAGAATAAAAAGGCCAAGATGTCTCGAATATTTTTGGCGACAAAACTCATTCTTGAGCTGTACCCAGAGCCATCTCCATCAGGAGAGGATTCACACATACCTCCTCAGAAACCACTTTCTCTCTCAAAGGAGTTTCATCTCCCATCACAGGCAAGTCATTGCCCACCTGTGCTTTAGCAGTCTCATCAATAGTAATCTTTCGAACCACTCTCTTACTGCGAATCTTTGGTCCCAACTGATTCTTGGATCCTTTAGGCCTACCCCCCTTTTAGTCTTCAAAGGTGAGATTTTCACTTTCCCATTATCATTAGGTAAGCCAAAACCCTCATCCACATCTAAGCACATTAACGCAGAAGAATCAGTACGCAGTTTAGCCTTCTTACCTGGACGAGCTTGCACTGAAAAAGCTGAGCGCTTCACGCCACTTACTTGTGCTGCTTCTATAGCTATGGGAGCCACCGGTAGATTCAGTGGGGCTCCAGATTGAAGGGGACATAGAGCATTCCAACTTAGTATCCCCTTCAGGATCTCCATGGGTCGCCCAACAATATCCATGAGCTTTGGCACTCCATCTGTTGCCATCAGCCCTAACATAACTGGTGTAGGTGTAACAGGAACACCAACGCTGCCCCTAGGAGTCTCTAGCGGGATCACCTTAGCCGGATCTTTCCTAGCCACCTCCTGAGTCACATGACCTCCCAATACCAGCCATGTAGTTCCTGTCATCACACCCCCACTTTTCTTAATCAAAAACTGATCACACACCCGATCACCATGGTAGAAGAGACCACATTCTCTGCACCACCCTTTGACTTTCTCATAGAACCTATCCACCTCCGCCCTTACTATCTCTGTAAAGCCAAAAGTCCACTGCCCCCAGAGACGCCGATGAACGTCCAAGAGGGCCCAACAACGTCTTTAGGAGAACCCCGTTGCAGTGCAAACTTCTCTTCCGTCCTCAGACATGAAGGTAGACATCGCATAGTGACCCACGCCTCCAACGAGTTCAATGGAACCAACTTCAGCGTCCCAAGGCTGTCATACTCCTCTAGTAAGAGCATCCGGTTCTTGAAATGCCACAGGCCACCGTGTAGAACCCTCTGACCTTCCTCCTTCACCGCAAACCGGAACTGAAACCGATCCCCCTCAACCTTCGTGATCTAGAGGCGATCACATAGGCCCCACACCGCCACTATCGCCTTGGGCAATCTAGCATCATCCTTTGTCCTAGGTGCCAACATACGACCCACCAGATAAAAGCCGGTCGCAGCAACAGCTGTTGCTCCAGCTTCCCCAAACTCCACCATCGCGTCATCAGTCAGTGCAAAGTGCCGCTGCCAGTCAAGCCGCCATAGCCTCTGCCATCACGCCTCTGATCTATAAGCACCGTCGTTCTCGACTTTAATATCCTCAGATCGACGAAACCCTAGCCGCCGACCTCTACCCTAATTTTAAGAGAGAACTAGGTTTTTAGCTAAAGGCGTGAGAATTTATTTTTTTGAGATCTATCAATACATAAACGGTTCAGTATATAACTATTTAATGCTCATTTCACTATGTAGCTAATGAATTATGTCACTTGCTCTATTGTAGTTTTAGTTACATACTTTACGTGGGACATGCTTTGCATACATCTTTGCTAGAAATAAAAAATGGCTAAATACAGATTATTACCCTATAATTTGGGTCGAAAATCCCTGCACTTCTAATTTCATCAAAAACACCTCTGCACTTTTAATTTTGATCTAATAGGTCCAATTTGTTAGTTTTCCAACAATTGAGTTATTTAACTTGTTAATGTGGCTCATATATGGCCTATGTTTTATGATGTGGTGTCTACAGGCCACCTTTAGTCAATTTACGAGTGACTCCTATTATTAAAAATAAATAGTTTTTCAACAAATAATTCAACTATAACTTGAACCCATAACAAAATATTAACGAATTTGGCCTATTAGATCAAAATTGAAAGTGCATGGGTGTTTTTGATGAAATTAGAAGTCCAGAGACTAAATTGATTTTAGACCTAAACCATAGGGTAGTAACTAGTATTTAACCCTAATATCACAATTTCTTTTAGTTCCCCTCAATACGTAAGATAGAGACGATCATAGAATAGCTAATGTCCATCCAACTTAGATCCGACAAAATCCATGCAACTTAGATTTATGTTTGTAGTATTGCTTTCTTTTGGATGTTCAATTGCCTATGGCAGTTGAAATTAGCTATAGTGTTTCAACCCCAGAACTTTTCTACTTCGCGGTCTCTCCGCTGTATTGGAAATTTCTACAAATCTTATGGGTGAGGGAGTGTGGTGGTTATTTTAATAATTGTGCGATTTTCCCCCCTACTTTTTTGGTGTGACATTTGGATTGAATTTGATTTGAATATCTGAGGGATACTTTGTTTTTGTCAAAATATAGTACTATATTTGGTTATTTACTAAAATTCTATTTTGAGGGAGAATGGTGGCCGGATATTGTCAATGTGGATGATTTGGAAGATAAAAAATATTGGAGGGCATTATATGGCTTCAATTTGTATATGTACGTGGTAGATTTTTACAGATCTTAACCAAACCCTTTGCCTTGTATGGTCTGTTGAGGCTTACTAGTTTCATAGTTTACCCGTTTTTTCTGTTTTATAGCTAACACTCTCTTTTATATATGGCTAGCCTTTTTGCTTGTACTTTATGTCCATGACATTCTAATCATCCTCAATTCGCACCATATAAATGATACCATTTTCGATTGAATTGGTTTTCAATCTAGAGCGTATGTCAAAACTTTTGAGTAGGGATATGTGTGTTCTATAGTGATGGTAATCGATCCCACAACTCTTTCTTTGTATTTGAAAGGGAATATATAGGTACCCCACTGTATCTACATTGATTCATCAGTCTTGATTTCATGCATACGAGGATCTAATATCTAATCGATCTCTATTGTTTTGTCAATGCAGAAGATTCAGAATCCATAAGTAGCAATGAGCCTCTACCAGATGAGGTCCCTCTGCAGCTGGCGGACACACCGGGGCCTTTTCTTAAGTCTCTGGGTTTGGAACGACCGATTCCACCAGCTGCTACTTCATGGTCAGATAACCCTAAGCCTAGGGCCTCAGGAGGCAAGCCGAAGAAAAAGAAGACAAGCAGTACCGGTCAGAATCCACAATCAGCGAGGAGTACGAAAGTAGCTACTCCGACGAGGAAGAGAAAGACAGCCCCAGACCCAAAGAAGTGGGTTCCGCTGGCTTACAGGGAAAGAAAGAAAGATGACTTCATCTATTTTTTTAAATGAAGAAGATGACTTCATCTTGATTGGAAAAGACAGTTCATCTGGAATTTTAACGACTTCATATTTCGACGTGCTTAGCGCTTCAATGAGCTTGTTTCATAATGACTTGGTTTGTTTGGCATGTACTCTTTCATTTTCATTTCTCATCAGCTCAATAAAATTACTGAAGTTTATTATGGGATATCTCTTTGTAAGGAGAGGCCTTTGAATATTGCGTATTTTCGTTGTGGTTTGGCATTTAACATTTTTGCATATTTTCTTTATTTATTGAGTAAATTTACTGAGGTTTCAACAAACCATGAAGGTTAAGTTCAGCTATTATATATATATATTTAGAGTGGACTTCCTTAACCTTTAATTAAATGTGAGAATGTTTTTATTTTTAGTATGTCCGTAGTTTAATAATCTAAACCATTCATGCTCTAGTTACATACACATATAGAATCCTACAAAAAATTAGCCAAATCAAAAAATGCTTAACTATTTGATTAGCATAATATTCGTTTTAATTTCTTGTAACGGACTACATTAATTTGTTTACACAAATTTAAGTGACCAAATGATTATGATTTTGATTGATTTTTTATTTACACAATTCATAGGAATCTAAAAATCAATGGTTGAAATTGAATTAGGTCATACTGGTAGAAAACAGTAAAATTCTCAAATACTTAAAATAAGGAGGTCATCTCTAGAATGGGCATATATATAATGAATTACAGCTTTAGCGCCTAGCTAGCGATTTTTGGAACCTTGATATATATATATATATATATAGAGAGAGAGAGAGAGAGAGTAAATTCAGTTTAGTCTCTCGAACTTTAGAGCTAAAATGAATTTGGTCTTTTTTTTTTTTTAATCACATTGGTTCCTAAGCTTCCAAATTGCATCACTCTCGTCCAAATTTTAAATTTGGCTCTGAACATGACGTCACAAGCTGAGTTGGTGCCGACAGCATGACCCACAAGAAAGGCAAATAGACGATTTCAAATAAAAATATTTAAAAAAAAACCCCAAAATATATGCACCTCTCTCTCTCTCTCTCATTCATGCTTGTTCGGATTTGCATCTACATATTGCACACATTGTCGGAAATCTGGACATCTTTGGAAACAATATCGGCGTGGTGGCAGACGATGAAACTTGACGGTTGTCCGTGACGGGGCCAATTTGAGATTGTGGAGTTGAGAAGAGAGAGAGAGAGAGGAAAAGCGAGTTTCAATTCAAATTCAATCCAAGCTTCAAATCCAAGGGACTAGTCCATATCACAAAACTTTGCAAGGGACTTGAAGCAAACTTCTTCTCCATCGAATGGCAACCCAAAACAGAAGCAAAGACAATAGAAAAGGCGAGGGGTCGTCTCAGTCGGTGCACCATTGTTTCAGCAACTCTTCTCTATTGAGTTGTTTCTGATCGAGGAGGAGGAGCTCCTGGTGGCCGGAATAGTGATTCTTGATTTGAGTTTGAAGAAAGAGCCTCTGATTTTGATGTGGGTGATTGAAAATTGTACAGGGACGGTGGTGGGCTGGACGAGCACTTTGGCGGAGACAATGGTGATAGTGTTGACACTGCTGTTAGTGATGGTGATCGTCTCCAACATCTTCAGTCCAACTCATCTATCTCTCCTCTCCTCCTTCTCTAGTCTATTTGCTTTCCCAAAAAATTCCTCTAAATTTGATCAAAAATGGTTTTACAAATTTGAATTAAGTAGAGCGAATTCAGCATTTGAAATCTGATGATTTCTGTAGTGGAAATCTAATTTTACCCAAATGGGGGTTTTCACTGCAGTTGTAGATCTGAGGGAACAATTTTGCCCGTTTGATTGAGTGATTTTTGTGATTGAATTCAATGCAGAACTATGGTTACCATGGTGGAGGTGGTGGTGGATGAGGTGGTGGTGGAGTAAGAGGACAGGGTTCTATAATGTATAGGAATGGACAGAGAGGAAGGATGAGGATGAGAGAGATTGTCGCATTGATGAGGTCGAGGAGGGTTTGGAGTAGGGTGGTGGCGGTGGCGGTGGTGCTTTGCATTGGGGCGATTGGTCGAAATCGAAGGGTGTAGAAAGAAAAAAAAAGGTGTGATTAAAAGAAGAAAGGGGCGGTGGTGGATTTAAGGTAACAAGGGTTAATTTCGACATTTCCTCTAAAATTAGGGTAAAGTCTCCAAAAATGGGGCCCCATGTTAACTCCAGCTCAGCTAATGACGTCACAATCTAAGGGAAATTCAAAAATTGGACGTAGCTGATGGGATTTGGAAGCTTAAGGACCAACATGACCCCCATGTTGGCTCCAGCTCAACGAATGACGTCACAATCCGAGGGAAATTCAAAAATTGGATGCGGCTAATGGGATTTGGAAGCTTAAGAACTAACGTGATTAAAAAAAAAATGTGAAGACCCAGATTTTCATACAATAAATTTATGTAATTCAATAATTGTTATATTAATTGAATTATGATATTTGAGATTATTTGGATTGTCGTGGGTTGAGAAAATTGGTTTCGAATGATTTTATTTTCGAAAACGAACGTTATTTAGGGGGTCGTGAAATTTGGGAAAACTTCCTTCATGAAAGTTGTAGAGCTCGTCGATACAAGTTCTTGCATATGTAGAACGTATTATTCGGAGTTCATATGAATAAGTTATAAATATTTGAAAATTGAAATTTTTCTATAAATAGAATGAAAAAATCTGAGTTTGTCATTAAGGACGAAAAAAATTCCTTTCTGCACATCAGCCCCCTCATCTCTCTCTCTCTCTCTCGCGCGACTGTAGCAATACCCTTGCTTGCCGACCCGCCGACCCGACTCGGCGCTAGTGGCTCCGTCACGCCACCACCAGCCACGACTCGGCCCTTCCCGGCATCGCAGCCTCACGCCCATTCGATCCCTGCCATCACCTCACCCAGCCGCCGCTCCTAGGCTTGGATCGAAGCCACTATCCGAAGCTCAAACCCGACCCGGCTGGAAAACCAATTTTCCGGCGGTGCACGGGCCGATCAATCCCATTTTCGTGACTTGCTCTTCCTCCTGATCATCCCCATATGTGGCTTGCATCACGATTTTGAGTGTAGATTGGTGGATCAAGAGTTGAAGGTTTCGACGTCCCTGATTCAATCTGGAGACTGATCAGAGGGCCGAGATTAATCCAACTTCAGAGCCCGATCTAGGACGATCTTGACCTCATCTCCGAAAAAGTCAGGTATTAAAGTTGTTCACAATTTCATTTTGAAGAAGTTTGTAGTTAACGACTTTGGCATCGGAGGTGGTTGACCGGCGTTGACCGCCGTCTGGCCGCAGCGTATGGCGGCGCGTCGGACCAAATTTTGAGTTTATATTATCTTGACGATGATCTATGCATCCATACGAGTGTTTTGATATATAACGTGGTCATGTTAGAAAAAGTTGATAAATAGTCAATTTCAGTTTTGACGTTACTATTTACGGTTTTACAGTTTACCTTCGGTTGGAGATTTACGGAGATCAGACCATCGGTTTTACTTCAAATTTTAATATGATGTTCATATGACTGTCTCGATGACTTTGTGTGGTCACGGACAAAGATCCGACCGTTGGATCTTCGTATAATTGTAAAACTGTGATTCGGGAGGCGATTAGTGAAGATCCGTCCATCGGATTTTCGTATAATTTTGATAGGATGTTTCCAAGGGCGATCCGTGAGGATCTAACCGTTGGATCATCGTTTAAATTCGATCCAACAGTTGGATTGTCTTTATTTTAGAATCCGACCGTTGGATTGTCATTATTTTGAAATCTGACCGTTGGATCATCATTTAGGTTTATTTCGTGCTTCGTTGCTATGTGAAGACCGTACTTGATTAGGTACTTAACGGTTTGAGTTGACGAGCATTTGGATAATTGTGAGTTATATTTTACTGAAGACGCAGCGGGAATTTCGAGGTGAGTAAATCTCACGTGGTTCATATTATGAACCGAGTACTTAAATTAATTATTTTTGGTAATTGTGTGGAAAATATTTGTGGATTAAATATTTGTTTTTAAAATCACATGGACTTGATCATTACGGTCCATAGGTAAGTAAAATGAATTTTAATTATACAAATGAATTTCACGATTTTCTTGTGTGAACTACAGATGGTATTAGTGGTCATTCCTGAGTTGATGATTACGTGTGTGTATATATATATATATATATTTACGTAGAATATATATATTGATTGGCGTGATTTTGAGTGACGATATGATTGAGTTGGAATGATGATTTGGATTATATTCAAATGCTTTAAATTCATGATAATATTATATATGTTGGATGAGTTGATTTCTTTATGTGAAAATACATGTTGTGCTCATTTATGAATTTAGGGTCAACGTAGTGACCGGTATGGGGTAATTGGATGCTCTAATCCTAGGTGAATGATGGGATACGATTGGTTGAGTATGTACAATTATCGGACGTTCTAAATATGTATATAAGTATACATATTGATGAAATACGATAAAGATAAATATGTCGGATACCATAACCTAGGCCAGGTGATAGGCTACGATTCAGTTAGAGCTCTAGTCTGTCAAATACCGTATTTTTATAAATACGATGATGGGGTTTTGTGAAGAAAGAAGTGAGTTAGGGTTTGGTGTTGAGTTGTTGATTGATTGTGATTGTTGGTTTTTGTGGTTGTAGAATTGTTGCATGTTGACTTAGGTAGAAATAAATATGATTTAATTAAGCAACCATTCTTTCTTTTACTCATACGAGCTTTCATAAGCTTACCAGGTTTTGTATTGTTGCAATCCCGATGCACTATTCAAATGGTGTAGGGGATATTCCTGCAGGTCGGGATAACCAAGGAGGTGATCGAGCTGATTAGGTGTTACATCAGTTATTTTTATTTCATTGAGTTGTGAGGTGTATATGCTCATTTAGAGCTTTACAAATTATTGTGATCTTGTGTTGTAATAATTAACCGAGACAAATTCAGTTTTGATTTTATTTCGTGTGGTGAGATTGTTAAGAAAAGAAATTTTCAGGATGATTATTTTGAGTGGTGGTAATTTTCATGTTTCGGATTTTGAATTTTATTCTAAAATTCGGGGCGTGACAAAAAACCAAACTGATTTTAGCCCTAAAGTTCGAAGGACTAAACTAAATTTAGTCATATATATATGAATTACAGCTTTAATGCCGCTTTTTTCTTGGAAATAAGATACCATCAAGATTCAAGCCAACTATCAAGATGAAGATGGTTTATAAGAAAAAGAAAAAACTAGGTTTGCCCCATGAAAAATGGGTTTCATATATGCAGATACATAAGATAAACAATTTGGGAACAAAAATAGCAATGACAGATAAGTTTGCTGATCCTTAGGTCTTATATCTAATGAAGTTAACCAAGTTGAGCAAATTTTCCAGATATATATTTGGATCACCACGAGGCAGTACATTCTTAAATATAGATAACCTATGCACTTAAAAAGTGATCGATAAAGAAGTCTCTCTTAACTTCTGTCATTGGACGAAATAATATTGATTAAGTTATTTGTTTAATTAAAAAAAATGGTGGGCTTGCATGTACTGTAGAATACAAATTTGGATGGTTATACTAAGTAATTTAGACCTAATTATCCAACAAATAAATTGAATTGCCACCTCAGAAAATAGAAATGGACAGCAAAAGCCAAAGATTCTTCCATATCCAAACTTTGATCCTACCTCGTGGAAAATGTTCAAGTGAGCTCGTTGTAATAACTGACAATTAATAAGGCAATCTTATCTAAATTCCAGATTGCATGAAAGGCATGAATCGTAATCCGGTCGTCGTTCATATTTAGAAGGATATCTATGTACTTTAGCCATAGCATTTACTCTCAATTCATTAAAGCAAAGGAGCTTTAATAGGAAACAAATCTTGCTGCATTAGTAAACAAAGCCCCCTTTTTTTCTTTTTTTGGTTAAGGTATAACTAGCAAATTCAATGAAAACAACCGAGTAGGTAAGGTAAATGTAAAAACTCTAAAGTTTTTAACCACTTATTTGGATAATTCTAAAAAAAAATAAAAAATAAAAACAAAAATTGCATTACTTTTCAATGCCTCTACTTTTTTTTATTATTATTATTTTTAATATGACTAGTATAGCTGCCCTCAAGCCTTGATCATTAATGAAACCGCAGAATGCATTGGAGGACATAATGCCTAAATCCCAAAATTCAATAAGCATTAAGAGAACATCCCTGATAAATAAAAAGGAGTTTCAATTAAACATATGTATTATACAAACACAAATTATAGAAAAGTGCTCTACTAACTACTCTATTAGCTTTACAATTGAGATAATACACTTGAAAGAAATTGCTTACGCGGAGTCATAATTTATTAATTCTATCAGCTTTCTCACTATGTTGCCACCAAAAAACAATCCGGTAGCACTTAGTTTCATTCTATCACTGAGAGGTTGCGACCATTTGATGATGTAAGGAACTCGCCGCCTAACCAGAACAGACAAGACACATAAGGTGCACAAACCGGGATAGAGCCCAATGAAAGGTTTATTAGTTCGTTAGAATATTACACGTATAAGTAGGTACTTTTACCGTTAGAATTATAAACTCTTGAAAGTCACGCATAAATTCAAATTTGTATGTCCCATTGATTTTAATACCATTTACTCTTAATTATCTTAGGGAAGAAGAATAAGCCACTAATTACACCAAAGTTTACAAACATGGCACTGTAAAAAAGAAATAATGCTAGTAAAAAATACTGTAGTCAAGATGACATGGCAAGTCGTTATTCGGCTAGCAGAAACTTGGAGACAAATTACAGCAGCTAATTAGTCATCTCACTAACCTTAGGCGCAATCCATGAACATTTTTAGTACACAGCAGGTGTCGTTCGTTCACTAATGAGGTTCTTAAAAGTACCAAACCTTAGCACGAACCCAAGTATATATATGTAATCACCCCCTCATTTTGCCTATAGATCTAGAACTCATTTCTAACTCTTCAATCCCAAGATCTGAACATGAGCAATTCTGTTCCTGGAGATTTTTCCAACGCAAGAGGTATTATCCATCTTCAGACACTAATCTATCTGTCTTAATACATGTATATAGATAATTGCAAATACATATATACCGATAATTGCGAATCTTATTGTTGTATGGTTTCATTTTTATTAACCACCGTTTTTCCAATTTGTAATTTTAATTCCTTCAAAATAGTTTCTAAAACTTATTACCCACAGGATCATGGAACGAATTAGATGGAAATTTGTGTACCATGAAGTGGAGGGATTTTGCCATCCAAACTCAAAATTTCATTTTCTTTTATTTTTGAATTTTTCATCTATGTGTTCTCACTTGTCCATTCTTTTATTTTATTCTTTTGTTCAGGGAGATGAAATTCAAGTAAATTGTAACAAGTTTTGATGGTGTTCATCTCTAATAAGAGTTATCTTTCAAATTTATGTGTCATATCTTCGTCTATTTTATATGTACGTGGTTACGTGGTTAGTGATATGACTGTAAATGTGAGCCAAAAAATTCAACTATATATAATTAATTGAACTCGGATAATTGATTTTAGATAATTTAAACGAGACTTGAAACTTGAATAATGATATGCAAATGAGCGTTAAATTTTTTTCCCGCGTTTTTGTGAAAAAATTTCCATCCTGATTCTATAGTTACGTGTTGCATAAATTTCGATATGCTTTAATACATTTGGAGCTACTAATTTTTTTTTTCCCTAAAAGAATGTTGTATGCGACACGTAACGATAACGGGACTCTTTGTACGTTAGGTGTTGCACCATATATGGGTTAGTTAAGGACTTTGTTGACTTCTTTTAATACTCATCTTAGACTACAGTATAAAACTATAAACTGGTTAATTACATGCATAAAATGATTGCTGAGATTAAATTACTATTAATATTTATGCTTGTTGCCATTTTGTCCCTCAGAACAATTTTGTTTTCATGTTTTGCTTTGTGGAGGGAAAAGCCCATGGTTACATATATTTGTAGGAAAAGATGTAGGATATACATGTACAGAAGATCGACTTGTGTATTATAGCTAGAGGTAGGATGAAAACTACATATCATATATATTGTTTGAGCCTTGAGAATCGATATTATTTATCTTCTTCTGCACTACTCTCTTACGAGTTTTGTGCATGGTTTGGTAATTCTACTTGGTAGTACTGTTACTGTGTGGATCTTTTTGAGCAGCTTGACTGGGGATTAAAAAGCATATTTCAGCGCCAGTGTTCTTATATATACCTATATATAGTTCAGCACCAAAGTTAGTATTTGATTTCTCACATGCATATTGGATCATTCTGATTGATCTCTTCAGGGAGTTTCAACGCAGATGATGAAGGAGAGCTCGAACCATCTGGTGGGACTATAGGTTCCGTTAAGTCGGATGTAAGTTCTGATCAGCTTTCTTTTCTTTCCATAAATGGTGTTTTGTACCAGATGTAACACATATGCATCTATATCTAGCTAGCTACTATACTTTCTAATTTGACTGGTTATTAATATATATTCCACCACAAAATTTAGCCTTCTCTGCCGGTCGGCGAGGATTACAATGCTTATGAAGTGAACAATATGGAGGGCAATGAGGAGGCAATGGAGAACGCAAATGGGCACATGCCAAGGTTACACCAGGGTCTCAACCTTGGAAGGGTAATACAGAACTTAGGACGAGGCAGCAGCAGCACTGCTACTGCTACTGCTACTGCTACAGCAAGCACTCCACAGCGAAAGACCAAGGCCAGCGGTGCTCAGGGTGCTAGGAAGCGGAAGACGACCGAAAGAGAGGACCCTGCCACGTTCGTGCCTTTAGCTTACAGGGAGTTAAAACGGGATGAATATATTTGGCCTCGCCCTACTAAGATCTGAAGCCTCGGAAAGGCCGCAAGTAATATGTTGTGTACTGTTTTAACTACTAAGTACTGGCTAGCAGCCTAGCACTAGCTGCTATGCCCTAATGCCCTATATCTAAATAAGGCCTTGCTTGGCCAGAACTCTCCCTAAATCTAAATAAAGCCTTACTTGGCCAGAACACCGGCCTTATTTCAAGCCCTCTAGACAGCGGGGGGAAATTTCGTAGTTGTAGCTTTTATAAGAAGTTTATTAAATAAATACCTCTGTGAATTATATATGTCTAGTCTGTACGTGTTTGTTTTGAAGTCTGCCAGCAAGGTTAGTTATAGTTTCAACGAATTAAGAAATAAGTACAGATTCTAACTTAGCATTTTCATTTGGATCCATCAACAACTGCAAGTGTAGGGATCGCTTGTTTTTTGTAGAATTGATGACCATGGAACTAATTTAGGAGTGACAGATTGATTTCCATTATACACTAGGTCCAGACTAGTTTTGACACAGGTACAAATGACTTGAATTGCCGCTTATATATATCTGTGTGTGTAGCTTTGACATGAATGTGCTAGTCGAAATAGTATGTTTCCATGTTCATCTGACATAGGTGCATATATACTAAGGGATCCCTTGATATATATATATAATATATACATATGACTTGAATTGCTGCTTTTATATATATACACACACACACATACATACATACATACATGTATACTGAGTCGTTCCAAAGAGGACGTCCGCACTTTCGCTAAAGTGCGGACGGCAAAGCTGCAGTGCGGCTTGGGGCGCTACGGAGTGGCGTGGCAGGGCTTGCTGGAAGGATGCCAGGGGTCGGACGGACCGATTTGCAGTCGGTGAAGTGGTCGGCAACGTGGTTGTAGCGCTGCCCAGAAACCTGCAACCTCAACCTCCTCCGACCTTGATCGCTGCCCAGAACCATCTAGGATGCCTCTGACCTCCGTTCGCTAAGCCCCTAGCCGCACTGAAGCATCGCCGTCCTCACTTTAGCGAAGTGCGAACGTCCTTTTTGGAAAAGGCCTGTATTATATGTGTGTATGTATATATATATATATATATATGACTAAATACTGTTTAGTCCTTAAGCTATTGACCATAAAACACTTTAGTCTCTAACCTTCTAATTTCACACGTTTAGTCCATGTACTTCAAAATTTTAGACCAATAGGTTTTTGCCGTCTAAAAGTCGTGACGAAATATCTATTATGCCATCAGTTCTTTTTTTTTAATAAATTTATTCCTTTCTTTTTTTTATTTTTTATTTTTTATTTTTTTTTCAAACAGAAAGAAATAAAGGGAAAAAAAGAAAAAAATAAACAAAAAGAAAGAAAGGGAAAAAAAATCCTTTTCAAAAAAAATATAATAATTAATTAATTAAAAAAGTTGAGGACATAATAGACATTTCACCGACTTTTAGACGACAAGGACCTATAGATCTGAAATTTTAAAGTACAGGGACTAAACGTGTGAAATTAGAAGGTCAGAGACTGAAGTGTTTTATGATCAAAAGCTCAAGGACTAAACAGTATTTAGTCCATATATATATATATATATATATATATATATATAATACATATATGTGTAGCTTTGACATGAATGTGCTCATCGAAATAGTATGTTTCAATGTCTATTCGACATAGGTTCGTTTAACGCATTTTTGAAAATAACCGTGGCAAGTTAAGGTATCTTAAATGGATTTAAAATGCAGTTCATGCAATACCACCAAATATTGCCACCACATTACTCTTAACTCTTCCGAGAAAGAGTTAGCTGTTTAGGCCTACTTCTAACCTTAGTAAAAAAAAAAAAACAAAAAGTGAGGATTAGTTCTGATTTAGAGTTATATATATCAAATTCAATCTTGTTTAAGGAAATCTCTATTTTGTGTTTGGTCCAAACTCTAGGTTACTTGATCTACTGGTAATAGGGTTACATTAGAATGATCTAGATTCCTATTCAATGTACGATTACTTTCATTGTACAATTTGGATTCTATGCATTGTAATCCTCTATATAAAGAGGCTTCTATTATCAATGAGAATACACAGCAAATTCCTCTCAATTTCAGTTTCTCTGCAACACGTTATCAGCACGAAGCCCTAACCCTGAAACAAATAGCCAAATCCGAATACAAAACCCTGAAGCCTTTTCTTCCTCCACCTCACCCCTTGAAGAACTCGATCCCAAGAGTCCAGAACCGGCGCCGCCACCCCAAGAACCTGTCGGAAACCTACCGAACCGGCCACCGAAAACTCTATACAACCCGCAGCAAATATTCCACCGGTTCACCATCTTTCAGGAATCCAATTTCAACCAAATTTTTTCAATATCTATGCCTTGATTTCAGATTCCGAGAATCGGAAATATTCATCTCCGAACCAGAGTAAAAACCCCTGAACCGGCCATTTGAACCTGCTGCACCTTGAACCGCCCCTACCCTTCCTCCTTAATTCTTCCTCTGTTCCAGACGAGCCCAGAGGGAAGAAGTACTCGGCCCAGAAGAAAGAAAGAGAAGGAAAAGAGAGTGGGCCCAGAAAAAAAAAAAAAAAAAAAAAAAAAAAAGGAGGCATCCCACGTGCCAGGCAGAAGAGAAAAGAAAAGAAAGAAAAATGAAAAGAAGGTGGGGGCCCTAGAAGAAGAAGACGCGGAAGAAGAAGAAAGAAAGAAAAAAGAAAAATGTGCGGGCCCTAGAAGAAAAGAAGAGAAGAAAAAAAAGGGCCTCCTTACACAGCCTAGAATAAAAAAAAAAACACTTGGTCCAGTTTGGTGTATCCACTGAGACGTCAGCCAGCAACATCAGCCTGTCAGCAGTGACGTCAGTCAACGCCGGTCAACCCTTCAGTCAACGATTTTCGGTCAAGATTTCCGGCAACTTTTCAAGGTTAACATTTTTAAAAGTTCCAGTTTTTGAAGTTTTTATTACTTTTCTCTTCTTTTTCTCGAGGACTTGCAACCTCCCTTCTTCTACCCTTTTTTCTTCATCATAGGGGAGACCTAATTAAGCCGAACTGTGGGGGTTCGTGCTTACTCAAAGTTTAGAGCTTGTAGAGTCCTCTAAACTTAGAGTTTGTTGAGATGTTATGATCGACCACAAACACATCATTATTTCTATCTAATCCAATTCCTCTTGGAATCGGATTTCTTGGAAGCGATTACGCTTAGAAATCCCTAAATTTCTTGGAAGCGACTATGCTCAGAAATTTCTATTGTTTTCGTGGTAGCTTTTTCCGCTCCGAAACTAACAATTTTTCTTGTTCTCTTTCAGGATGAGTAACCTGAACAAATTGGACTTTGCTTCATTAGGAACAATTGGCTCTGGATATCACAGGTGGGTTCGTGATGTCTGCCAGCATCTCAAGGTCGATGGATTCCTGGAGACGATTCTCAAGCCTAGCCAAGACATGCTAACTGTTGAGCAAACTCAAGCTTTGGAAGCAAATAGAGCAGCCTTAGAGGCAAATAAGGCGAAAGCCATCATCCTAATAACTCGTCATATGGATGATTCGTTCTAGTATGAGTGGATGAATGAAGAAGACCCCAGAAGGTTGTAGGTCTCACTCGAAGAAAGATTTGGCAACGTCCGTGACTCCCTGCTTTCTGATCTAGAAGTGAGATGACATAGCCTCCACTTCTGTGATTTCAAGTCAGTTCTTGACTACAACTTGGAAATTGGCATTAAATCCTTAATGGAATTATGTGGTCAAGAGATCACAGATGCGATGTTGATTGAGAAGACTCTATCTATCTTCCCCGTCTCTGCATTGATGGTTGCTAAGAACTATCGAATCGATGTTATTGCAAGACGGATCACAAGGTTTTATGAGCTCATTGGGGCCTTGAATGTCGCTGAAAAGCATGACAACATCCTTGTGAAGAACTATAATTCGAGACCCGTTTGAACAGAGCATATTCCGTAGTCCAATTATAGTCGCGCCCCTAAGAGAGGGCGCCAAGAGCGAAACCCTAATCTTAGGGATACTTATGAATGTTCTGGTCTATATAATCGCTCCACTTGGAAAGGTAATTGCCAAAATAGGCAAACACAGAACCAAAGAGGTCAACGTGGAAAGAGAGAGGGAGGCAACACCTCTGGCCATGTTGGTGGCACCACTAACATTAAGAGCCATCTAAATGACGCTTTTAAGGCACCTCAATCAATAGAGTTTGAGCAAAGAGATGTATATTCTCGATGTGGAGTGTCTGATCATTGGGCACACATTTGTAGAGCTCATGAAAAAATTGTCACCACCTACAAAGCATATTGTGAAGCAAGAGAAACTCATTATATGGAACAAGAAGATGATCTAGAGTGAAGGGTTGAAGACTACAAATCTGGCTGGGATCAGTAGATCGTCAATTCTGTTTAAGTCTTTATTTTTCCAAGAGATGTAATAGGCAATTGCCATATATTTTTACAGTAAATGCCAATGGTTTAAGTCATTCTTCAAAGTAGCCAACTGGCACCTTGATTACTGTCACAGAAACTCTTTACGCTCCTAGGGCAAATCGCACCTATGAATAGCCAATGGATTTCATGCGAAAATGTATGTAGAGAACGGAAATGCGTTACTTTGCAATACCTCTAACGATTGCGAATAAAGGCACATCTTAGAAAAGTTTATGTGTCTCTCTAGTGGACTTTACGTCATTATTCGAGCTATTAATCCAATAAAGTTATGAGAGAAGATCTCTTGGATTTAGACACATATTGGTTTTGTCACGACAGGATAGGTCATCATATTCGTGATATGATGCTCCGTATACTAAAGACTTCACACGGACATCCATTCTTCAGAGTGAGAAGAAGCAAGAATCGAAAATTGATTCCAGGACTTAGTAAGACAGCAGCCACCGCAGCATCTGGCGCTGTAGTTGTTTTTGGACATCATAGGGCCGCCCAAGTCCCCTATGGCAACGTCATAAATAGCGCCAACCATGGTCATGACACCATGGACACTTCTCCCCATGGCCAAGACGCCATGGTTGCCACTTTCCATTGTTCCAACACCATGATGGATGATGTAATCACGCATTTTGCTTCTCATAGCGCTATAGACGTTCAGGCCCACCAAAATCTTCATTGGTTGATTCTAAGGCCTCTCGCTCATTTTACAAAGCCTGTTCCTTCAGGAAATTAGGACTGAGACCGTCCTATGAAAATGATATGAAAATACTCATTCTATTCTTACATCGAATCTGTGGGGATTCTGTGGACTGACTCAACTAACTTATGGACGTTTAAATATCTCATGATGTTGATTGACACGCAAACACGCTGGTCACGTGTGGTGCCATTGTCCACCTGTAAATGCTGCTTCTACTACACTCCTAGCACATATCATATGACAACGGGTTCACTCCTCGGATCATCCTATTCAGTCAATTGGATTTGACTATGCTAGAGTTTACATCGAAGACTTTCGATGGTTATTGCATTGGGACAGATGTTGAACATCACATTCCCATGGACACACCCAAATGGTCTCGCAGAAATGACTACGATGGTAGTCCGGACATTGGTAATGCACACCAATCTCCTTATATCTGCTTGGGGTGATGCAATATCGCATGCAGCTATGCTAATTCATCTACGACTTACCGCTACTCAATGTCTCTTTGCATTACAGCTAGTGATTGGGTACAAGTATATTGTACTTACACACATGTGAGTGAGCCATTTCTGTGCCAATTGTGCTGCCACAGAACACTATGATAGGTCCATACAGACGAATGGGCAACTCAGTTGGATTTGAGACTCCAACATTCGTCCGCCACTTAATGCCCTTGCAAGGCGATCTCCTTACCGCTAGATTTGAGGATGTGACTTTGATGAGACAGTCTTCCCGTCATTAGGGGGAGATAAGAACACGAAAGTTCAGCAGGAATGATAGGAATTGTCGTGGTCTGTCTCCACTATGTCTCATATCTATCCCTACTAAAGTGACGAGATCACACATGTGCTGCAAATATTACCAACACCTCCTGACATAAACATGTTGACTAATGGGTCTTCATTAGAAAGCGTGTTGAGAAAAAGAGATAGTAATCTCGCCTTATGGCTTGAGGCTTCTCACAAAAACGCCCTGGAATGGACTACGATGAGACATATTTTCTTGTAATGGATGTCATTGTACTCCACTACCCTGTTAGTTTGGTAGTTTCCGAAATAACTGATCATGCAGCTTAGAAAAGTGGTCGCTACGTATCTCTATGGGAATCTAGATACGGAATGTACATGAAGGTTCATGGTGAACTTCATTTACCCAAGTCAAGTAGCTCTAGACCACGGAGCGAGTTTGCAGTAAGATTGAAACATTCACTAAAGTGACTACTTGATTGGGAAGGGATATGCCCGCGCGTTTCCATAACAAGTTTTGGATTATATCGCGGTTCATGTTGTATATGATCTTCATTGGAAGCCCTTAAAGACATAAGGGAAACCGCTGAACACTTGAAATCTGATTTTGAGATGAAGAATTTTGGGAGAACATGATTATCTCAGTTTGGAACTTTTGCATGGTGTTGAGAAATGCTTAGGCATTTTGACAAGGTCAAGCCTTCAAGCACCCCATGATCGTTTGTAGTCTTGATCCTGAAAAGAATCTTCTTCATCCATAGGATGATGACGAAGATGTGCTAGAGGCAAAGGTGACATGCTTGAGTACAATGGGCGCATTATTGTACTTAACTCAATGTATAAGACCGGACATCTCATATGTTGTGAACTTGTTAGCTAAGGTATAGCTCTGCGCCAACGCGATGCCATTGAATTGGTGTAAAAAATATCTTTCGATACTAGAGATGTACGATTGATATGAGCATGCTTTATCCCTACAGAGAGATGATGGATTCGGACCCATCACACACCAGGAACACCGTCAACACTGGCATGCGTCCCCTCTCCCCATCCCAAAATGAAGTTAGCATTTTGGAAGGTTTTGCTGATGTTGGGTATCTCTCTGACCCACACAAAGGTCATTCCCAAATTGGTTAAGTGTTCACTATGGGTAAAGACCGTGATATCTTAAAGGTCTACAGAAAGACCCTAGTCACTATATCTTCGAACAATGCAGAGATTATTGCTCTTCACGATGTGGTTCGTGAATGTATATGGATTGGATCCATAATTACGCATATTCTAACAATTGTGGTTTGAAGTCTACCACCGATAAACCTATAAGATAATGTTGTTTATTTTGAACAAATAAAGCAAGGCTACACCAAAAGCGACAACACCAAGGATAATCAGCAACAATAGACTCTCCTCAAGATCAAAGTGAATTAGGTTCGATATGAGGATAGTGTCACAGACTTGCTCACTAAGTCATTGCCTAAATTCCACTTTCGAGAAACATGTTGGTAGCATCATTTGCGGAAGTTATCCGAACTCTCATGATCGTAGTCATTAGGGGGAGATGCAGATATCAGGGGGAGATGTCTACATGTATGGTCTCGAAACGTAAAAAGTGTGTTGTGCTCTTTTTCCCATTCGACCGAGGTTATTTTTGTCACACTGGGTTTTTGTTACTCGGCAAGGTTTTTAGCGAGGCGACGAGAGAAGCACCGCGTTTAGGCAACACAATGGGGAGTGTTTAAGGAAATCTCTATTTTGTGTTTGGCCCAAACTCTAGGTTACTTGATCTAGTGGTAATATGGTTACATTAGAATGGTCTAGATTCCTATTCAATGTACGATTACTTTCATTATACAATTTGGATTCTATGCATTGCAATCCTCTATATAAAGAGGCATCTATTATCAATGAGAATACACAGTAAATTCCTCTCAATTTCAATTTCTCTGCAACAAATCTAACGAATATTAGTTTTGTAAAAGACCATTTCATTATGAGTATGTACATGGATTCATCAGGTATTACATTGTTGGAGTTATAAAATGTTTGAAGAGAGTCTGGCTCATTATAACTTATAAGGACGCAATAAGATCTAACGGATTATAAACCCACGAAAAAACGCATAATTCAAATTTTAGTATTTATTCAATTTTTTTTTTAACAAACTAGTATCTGTTCAATCAATCATTTCTATTATCATTTACTTCCAGGAAATAAAAAATGAGAAACACAATTCAAATACCAAACAATAATAAGAGATGAATAAGCACCAAGATATTTAATGTCGTTCGGTAATGTGCCTATATCTAGGCCACTAGGGATCAGTAATAACGATATTTCACTATATGAAATAATAATGGTACACCGGCTAAGAGATATGCCTCTTCAAGCTTAGTACACCTGATGGAAACACATTCTTATTTATAACACCTTATCTCACTCTCTTCTTGGAGTTAATGAATTAATATTGAAATGTTAAAAATAAACCTAGCTAGACCAACAAATCGACATAAACTGGAACTTTTTGTTATTACAACAAATTAAGGGACTGCTAGTGAAAGATATTGAGGTTTGTTTTATGGTTGTTCTCTTTGAAATAAGGTACGAACGTTCTGTTCTTTGTGCAAACTAAAGATGAAAAACTGAAGTTGGTAGAGGAAATGGTGAAAAATTGAACCCTTCATTTTCTGCAACTGAAAATGTCATGTCAAAAATTCGTAGCATCAATTGATATCTAATATGATTTCCAAATACATGTCACGGATGCCAACAGGAAGGGCAGGGTTGGGTTTCCCTCAATATTGTTGCTTCATCCATAAAATTTCTCATACCTACCTTCGACATGATGTGTTTGAGGATGAAAGCCATCACGATTGCTCCCGCAAGTCAGCAACACTATAATTTTAACTTTTTTGTTCTTAATATGATTTGAATTCATCGCTCCATTTTTAATTAGTAAGCTCATTGTACTAATTAAATACACTAAGCTCTCAATAAAAACATTTTTTTTCCATCGTTCAAGAATCTTTCCCCTCTTCTACTTTCGGAAGAGTAACCATTACCAATTTCCTATGTCTCTGATGTCGACAATGTTTTTACCGCTCTCGGAATTATGTATGCTCAACCTTAGGAGAAATGTTTGTACGTCGAAGGCCTACGCCTTCTTTTTTTTTTTTTTTTTCTGAAGTGCTAATTAAAATGATATTTGGTGATGGAGAAATCAAGCGGAACATAGAAAACTTGGCGGGAGGAATATCTAGGTGATTAGGTTTACTTTTTTTTTAAAGGATTTGGAACGCAGCCAAGCTGGGAGGCTCAGCCTCACGCCTAGATCCAATTATTATAAAGAAAAAAGGCGACGGAGGGGACAAAAACCTAACCCTGTGCCATACAGAGATAAACAAGCGAGGGGGGGAGGGACGGAGCCACTCACAGGGCTACTTGGGCTGTAGCCCAAAGGAGAATTTGGCCCAAAATGTGTCAAGTATGGGTATAGCCCAAAAAAAATACTAATGCTTTCGAAGAAGTGCTGGGTGCCTACCCGAGTCCGTCCCGACTCTCAAACACCAAACCCTTCTCGGGGTCTCCCGGTTCAGAACTTCAGATCGGCTCCGCCTTCCAGCTTCCACTCTTCCATAGTTCCAGCCTCCAGCCACGGAATCACCTCCAATCGCTGCGAGCCACAACCCACAGACCACCTCCAATCGCTGCGTTTCAGTCCACCGAGCCGCCTCCTGACCTCCAATCGCGGAATCTCAGATTCTCAGGCAGGTAAACACCGTAAACCTCCACTCTACCGTGCTGATGATGTTTGAAAATTGAAAGTTGAAACTTTGAATCATGATTAGTGAATTCGTGACGTTTGGTGTTTAATGTGACTGGGTGAGGTCGTAATTTACTGAATTGGTGAATGGTGAATTGCTGATGAAGTGATGATGTTTGTTCAATTGTATGATAATTAGGAATGGGTAGGGAGCCAGTCAGCTAGGGAATGAGGGAATGGGTTGTCCAGATTGTGTATTTGTGTTGTTTGGTCCTGGTTTGGTGTTTTGCCCGTGAGATCAATATACTCGAAACCTCATGATGGTTTGTTTTTTTTTTTTTTTTTTGGCAAGGGTTGTTGATGAATGATGATATTGGTTTGATAATCGATTGTTTGATTAATGATAATCGATATTAATATCTAAGCTTAGGTGTTTGATGAATTTCAAGAAATAGTTTTTAAGTTTAGAACTAGAAATGGTATATAAAGATTAGGTCTTTCAGTTTATGTGTTGTTTATTCCAGTCATATTGGTCATATTTTAGGCATTGAGGCTTGCTGTTATGGAAAGCCAGAGACCGGTGTATCCATTTGCTGCTATTGTAGGACAAGATGAGATGAAACTATGTCTTCTGATGAATGTGACTGATCCCAAGATTTGGTGCGGTGTCATGAGGATTGTGAAGGTTCAAGGAGGCCACATTATTAGATCAGTATCGAGAAAAGCCAGGCACAACAAGATCTACACGTTCAAGGGCCCAAGAGACAGGAGGTTCCGGCTTTCAGCTCAAACTGCCATAGAGTTCTATGATGTTCCTGACTGTCTTGGCTTTGATAGACCAAGCAAGGCCATTGACTGGCTCATTCACAAAGGCCAAGGCCGCCATTGAAGCTCTCGAAGATTCTTCTACTACACACCAGCCTCAGCATCACCAAGGAGGCAATGCAGAGCCAGAAACTGTCAAAACTCATGAGCCTTTGCCAAAGACCCTTTGGACGAGAGCACTATGAAAAGCGTCATGTACAAAATTTTTGTATGGCTAAAATTAGCCCAACCCTCCGAGGATTCCTAGCTACGTCCCGAGGGGAGGGGGGGGGGGGCGAGAAGCTAGACAGAACCGCTCCTAAACGCCCAAAGCAAAAAAGAAGGACCAGCTAGAAAAAAATGAAACTTACAAAAGGAGGTCAAACAAAAGCTAGATTTAAGAGACTCGATAACTAGTACGTGAATTGTAATCATGACAATAGGGAGCTGAAGCGAGACAGAGTACTATTATTGTCCTACTCCTACTGCTAGCGCTGGTACTCGGACGCCTCGTCGGAAATGCCGCAAGTAATATATTGTGTAGTGTGTTAAATAAAGCGACTTACGAGGCCAGAACTGCGTTTTCAATCTTTTAACAAACAAGGGGGACAACCTAATTGCACCTTTTATAAAAAAAACTATATGTATGACAGTATGAGCTTTTTATTATTGAGTTAAAACCTTTTTCTGGGTAAACTTGGTGCATGACAGTGTGAGCTTTCTATTATTGAATAAAACCTTTTCTCGGTAAATTTGGAGTTTCTTTTGAAGTCTACAAGCAAGGTTATAATTGCATTGAATTAGAAATAACCATTTTAAAAAATAGAAAATACAAATCATAACTTTGCTACTGATGTTTTTAGTCGCAGTGTAGGGTTCTACTTGTATTTATTTTTATATTTTTTTAATTATCTCACCACCATGCTCTACACCAAGCTGCCATGAATTTGTGGACTTTCTGGTCGATCTTGGTACTAATTTAAGACTTGTGATTGCAAATGCGATAGATAAACTCAAGTCGGGAAAATGCGGCGTGGACAAAGTTTGACCCTTAGGTTTCTCGATCTCTTTATATAATGAAGTTAATTAAGTTGAGCAAGTTTTAGGTTAACCGAAAACTGAGATAGTGAGAAAGCAATTACTTGAATGCATAAAGTAGAGCTCAGATTTTTCCCTTGTCCATGTATTCTCTGGATGGTTAGTTAAAGCAATTTAGACCCAATTGTCCAACAAATTAATTGAATCGCCACCTCAGAAATGCATGGCACCCACGCAAATAAGCTAGCCAGAGATTTTTCCATATCCAGACTTTGATCCTACCTCGTGGAAAATGTTCATGGAGAGTTCACTTTTCATATAAGTTTCAACACGCGGCTTAAAGCAACAACAGACAATTAATAAGACAATCTTATCTAAATTCCAGATTGCATGAAAAGCGTGAATTGTACTCTGGTCGTTGTTCATATTTGGAGTGATATCTCTGTACTTTTGCAACAGCATTTACTCTCAATTAATTAAATCATAGGGCTTTGATAGGAAACAAATCTTCGTGCATTAATAAACCAGAGTTTTTTTTTCTTCAAAGGCATAGCTGGCCCAATGAGTCGGTAAATGTAAGAAACTGGTACTTGTAACTAAAACTTACACTTGGATAATTCTAAAAATTAAAATTCAGATTTATATTTTAATGCCTATGATTTTATGGATACAATAATTATTTAAATATTTTTAGAGTCTATAGCAGTTAGGAGTAGCAGTACACGGTATATATGTACATTATTGTTGGAGTTATACATACGAAAAAATAATTTATTAGTTTGTTACGATATCACACGAAGGTAGGTACTTTTACCGTTACAATTCTAAACTCCTAAACAGCACACCCAAATTCAAATTTTCTGGTCCCATTGTTTCTATTACCACTTTATTCTTAATTATCCCAGGAAAAAGAATAAGCCACTAACAAAATTGAAAATGTGGAACTGTAAAAAGGAAACAATACTGGTAAAACTGTAGTCAATATGACATTGCGAATCGTTGTTGGGCTAGCGGAAACTTTCAGCCAGATTGCAGCTGCTAATTTGTCATCTCACTGCGTCTGAGGTTAATTTATGAACGTATTTAGTACAGCAGGTGTCTGTCGTTCATTCACTAATGAGGTTCTTAAAAAGTACCAAACCTTGGCATGAACCCAAGTAGATATGTGTAATCACCCCCTCATTTTGCCTATAGATCTAGCCCAATATCTGAACATGAGCAATTCTATTCCTGGAGATTTTCCCAACACAAGAGGCATTATCCATCTTTAGACACGAAGCCATCCTATCTTAATACATGTATATATTCGAATCTTATTGTTGCATGGTTTTCATTCTTTAACCCCCGTAATTTGAAGTCCTTCAAAATAGTTTCCAAGACTAATTACCCACTGGATCATGAAGCGAATTAGATGGAAATTTTCGAACCATGAAGCGGAGGGATTTTGCCATCCAAAACTTCAAAATTTCATATTTAAAATTTTCATTTATATTTTCTCATTTCTTTTATTGAAGAGGAATGCTGGCAACCTTCCCCTCCAACTTTTCTCTTTCTACATTCTCCACTTATCTTGTGCCATGTGGATTCATTTATGATTACAATCTATGTATTTACTACCTTAAAAAAACAACTATTTTTTTTCCATGTTTTACCCTTATTTATGTTTGACTTTCTTAAATGTTCTCTATTAATATGAAAAGAAAAAAAACTCTTGACTCTTTTGTTTTTCTAATTTTTTTTTTCATTTCTTATATTTCCTAAGTTTTTCAACGAAATTTTTTATTTCATTTATTTGATCTGTTCCATAATACTAAGTCTTTTGTTTTGACATTTTTTTATTATATAAAACTAACAAAAAAAATGGTAAAACTCACTGACATGGTAGCTGCAAACGTTTTTTTTTTTTTTTCCTTTTCATTAGAAAACATGTTAGATTAGATGATTATATAAATTATCTCTCTCTCTCTCTCTCTCAACATTCTCTTTGATATATGTATATAAGTAAGGCAAACATTTGACCATTTTTTTTATTTCAATTATGTTTTTTTTTTGGGACAAAATTTTAAATATGTTCTTAAATATATATGTGTACGTATTTCTTACATAAATACGTACTTAAGCCCACAAGAGTGATATAAATTGCAAATAAAAAAAACTCATAAAAGAAAAAAAATGTTGAGAAACTAAAATTTATTACTTAATTAAATGCATGTGAAATTAAATAAGGGTAAAGAGGGGAAGTAAAAACTTGTCTTTTAATTGTATTAATTATTTGAATTTTTTAGATAATAGAATACATATGGCATGCAACGAATGAGGAAGGTAGAAAGAGAAAGGTTGGAAGGAAAGGTTGCTAGCATTCCTCTTTGTGTGAGAGAGATGAAATTGAAGTGAATTGTAACATATATGATGATATTGATTTCTCATAAATTAAGAGTTATCTTTCAATTTTATGTATGCTAGATTTTCATCTCTTTTAGATGTAGTCAATAATAAGACTGTTAACATGGTGTTCAATGATGTGGGGGTTCCCAATGATCTGGCTGTAAATGTGAGGCCCCGATTAAATTGTATACGATTAATTGGACTCAAATGACTAATTTTAGATAATTTAAATAAAATTTGAGACTTGAATAATGATATGTAAATTACCGTTATATTCCTTCCCGCGTTTTTGTTAATTTTTTTATCAATTAAAGTCCTATGGTTACGTGTCGCATACAATTCTTTTATTAAGCAATTTATTGGGCTATGTCGTACGCGATATGTGACGATAACTGAACTCTTTGTTAGGTGTTGCACCATACATGTTTTAGGTAACGACCTGCTTGACTTTTTTTAATACTATTAAACTAGAGTATAAGATGGTTAATTGCATAAAACGACTGTTGAGATTAAATTACTAATGTCATTCTAATATTGCTTGTTGCCATTTTGTCCCCTCAGAACAATTTTGTTTTTATGTTTTGCTTTGTGAAGGGAAAGGCCCATGGTTACATATATTTGTAGGGAACGATGTATAGTATACATATATAGATGATTGACTTGTGTGTTTTAGCTAGAGGTACGTAGGATATACATGTATACATTTATCTCCTTTTGCATTACTTTCTTAAGAGTTTTGTACATGGTTTGGTGATTCTACTTGGTAGTAGTGTTACTGTATGGATCTTTGTGAGCAGCTTGGCTGGGGATTAAAAAGCATATTTCAGCACCAATATTCTTATATATACCTATAGTTCAGCACCAAAGTTGGTATTTGACTTCACACATATAGGATCAATCTGATTGACTCTTGTGTGATTCTCAACGCAGATGATGAAGGAGAGTTCGAAGCAGCTGATGGGACTATAAGTCCAGTTTACTCGGATGTAAGTTCTAATCAGCTTCTTTTTATTTCCATAAATGGTGTTTTGTACCAGTTGAAACACATATGAATTTCCCATTAGATAGATACTAAACTTACTAATTTGATTGGTTATTAATATATATTCCACCACTAAATTTAGCTCTCTCTGCCGGTCAGCGAGGATTACAATGATGATGAAGTGAACAATATGGAGGGGAATGATGAAGCGATGGAGAACGCCAATGGGCTCATGACAAGGTTAGACCAGAATCTCAACCTTGGCCGTGTGATCCAAAACATGGGACGAGGCGGCAGCAGTGCTGCTGGTACACTTTTTTGATCTGAATGTTAAAGCTACACACACATATATAGAGGGCCCTTCCATTAAGGGATCCATTTTTTTTTTGTCTTTTATAGGGATAGACATTAGACAAATTTTCGATTATATTTCGGCATCTCAACCGTTCATTTTTTAGGTCCTAATGTGTAGATCACTTCTGAAAATTTTTCAGTCAAATCGATGATCGTTAATGCCTCCAAAATTACAATTTACACGAACAAACCGAATCTGTCGAACCGGAACCGTTCGTGTTTATAATGGTAAATTGCAGTTTTGGATGCTTTAACTATCATCAAATTGGTTGAAAATTTACAGAAATGATCTATACATTAGGACTTAAAAAATGAACGGTTGATATCTGAATATATTATTGAAAAGTTGGTCTAATACCCTATTTCTATAAAAGACAAAAAAAAAAAAGGATCCTTTAGTGAAAGGGCCCTCTATGTGTGTGTAGCTTCGACATTCAGATCAAAAAAGCAGCTTTGACATGAATGTGTTCGTTGAAATAGTATGTTTCTATGTTCATCTGACATAGGTGCATATATATTATATGTGTGTGTTTAGCTTTGACATAAATGTGCTCGTTGAAATAGTATGTTTTCATATCCATTTGACAGGTGCGTTTAACACATCTCTAAAAGTAACTGCTGCCTGTTAAGGTATCTTATCTCGATTTAATATGCACTTCATGCAATACCACCCGATATTGCCACCACATTACTCTTAACCCTGAAGAGAGAGAGTTAGTTGTGTAGGCTTACTTCTAACCTTAGTAACAAATAAATAAATTGAGGAGTAATTATGATTTTGAGGTATATCAAATTCTATCTAAGCAAGATTAGTTTTTCAATGCATCCAATATTACCCTAGATTTATAGGCCTTAGGCCTATAGGTGAAAGACCATTTCATTATAAGTATGTACGTAAGGTATTACATGGTTGGAATTATAAAATGTGTGAAGAGAGTATAGCTCGTTATAACTTATAAATACGCACGCAGTAAGATATAACAGGTTATAAACCCGCGAAAAACTAAAAAGACGCATAATTCAAATATTAGTATTTATTCAATTTTTTTTAACAAACTAGTATTTGTTTAATCAAACACTTCTATTACAGTTTACTTTCAGGAAATAAAAAATGAGAAGCACAAACTCAAATACCAAACCATAATAAGAGATGAACAGGCACCAAGACATTCAATGTCGTTCGGCAATGTGCCTAGCTATGTCTACGGAGTAGCAACAACGATTATAATAATTGTACACCGGCTAAGAGATACATGCCTCTTCAAGCTTAATTAGCTCACCCGAAGGAAACACACACTTATTTTTAACACCTTATCTTACTCTCTTCTCGGAGTTAATCAATTAATATTGAAATATCACAAATAAACCTAGGCCAAGAAATCGACAAAAAACCGGAACTTTCTTTTATTACAACAAATTAAGGGGGAACTAGTGATCCTCTTATGAAAAAAAAAAAAAAAAGAAGGAATAATCTAGTAGCCTGGCAGTTACACGGTTTACATAAATATTTTGAACACATAATGCTAACAGACAACTAAAATATTCCAGGTGAGTGACTAGTCGTTTCTCACTGCTGCCCATACACGTTTTTAGTATTGCAGGGTGTCGAGGTCCAAATATACCATATATTGTTAACACACATATCACCTCATTTGCCTAAATCCAGATCTGCCTCTGTCATATTCTTCAATCCTGAAGACTCATTTTGTTTAGGGTCGTCATTTGATCGAAGAACTAATTAATCAACATGAGTAACAGTACTGCTAATCCTGGAGAACTTATCAACACAAAAGGTATAATCTTCAGACACCGAGCTATCTGATATCTATTATACACGTACGATTCATATATGTCTTGATTGATTTCAATTTTTTATCTTTCGATCAATTCCTTTCCCTCCAGTCCCTTTGTTTAGTCTTAATTTCTTATAGAATACTGAAGGAAGGCTTGGATCTATGTTTCTCATTTTTCTTTTATGATGAGGGAGGGAGTGATATAAGTTAAAGGAAAATAAAAGAAAAGTTGACGAGATCGACCGGTACAGTATAATCACAGAAACAGTGAGGTGAAATTAATCAAGAGGCACTACACCAAATATGGGGTTTAGAGACAGCCACAAAACGTCCCTAAAAAGTTATTAGTGACTAAAATATCTCTAAATTCGTCCCTAATAGAAGGAGTGACGAATTAGCCATCTGTCTCTAAAGATTGCGTCTCTAATACTTATTAGAGACAGCTGGAAATAAAAATCCGTCTCTATTGCTGTTTCTCTAACACGTGGACAATAGAAGCCTGTGACAATACAAATCGCCTCTACTTGTTTTTAGAGACGGATGGGTATCTCATTTAATATTATTAAATGGCTCTACTACATTTGAGGTGCTACGATAGCACCCAATGACAATCCAATCCAATTGGCCAATAATTTTAATTCTTTCTATTGGGTAAAATGCATAGCAGTATTATAATAATTGTCCTAGGCAACAACAACAACACTTAATTGATAACAATATGCTTTATGTATAAAAATCAACTGTTGAGTACAAATCCATGAATTACTTGTTATAAAAGAATACAAATACATCAAGTACAGAATATACTTGGATACAATTTTAGCTAAGTTCTAAACAGAGCTTCAAGAACACTAGCATCCCCCATAAGCAATTAATCATGTTAGTCCAAAGTCCCCGAAGTCTTGATGCCTTTAACTGAAACCCATTTTGCCAAATTCTCTTGCATCTCAACCTACAAAAGAAAATAATTCACCCATCAGTGACCCGTAAGATTACATAGATGTTCTTTGCACTGATGATGAACTTCAAAAGCCAAAAACCATGAATTAAGGACTAGTAAAAGAAAATCTAAAAACCAAAAGCTGAATGCACAAAAAGAAAACAAATAGACAAACTTGTTGTAGACTTGTCAGATTATTCTGTTAAATATAAGTAAATCAACGAATAGATAAGAGCCAAGCAAATAACCATCAAAAGAGAACAACTATTAAGGCATAAACATAACTTAGAAATAAAAATATAACAATAAGAAAAATAAAAACTAATAAGACTCACCATATGCAGGCCGATGTCAATTATGCCATACATATTTTCTTTTGTCTACACCTTGATGGAAACAAGCATCAGTCTATCATGCATCAATCAAGCACTTGTACTAAAGGATCATTATACAATATCTATATACTTGTAAATAGAGATGCCAACAATCAAACGTTTAAATTTACCTTGGATCCAGCTAACATATCCTAGTAGTGCCCAGCATTGGTGTACTGCATGGAGAGGCCGAAAGCAAATATTAGTCCAGCTAAGATATATGCTTGGACACCTATCATGTTAAGGTCTTCTAAGTTGAAATTCGTAAGATCTTTTAGCCAACCAACTTTTATATCAAAATAAATACTAATAACAATAAATGGTAACTTACTTGTTGAAAACTTAGGTTGCCCAGGGATCAAAATCGTCCAAAAAGGATGGCAGCAGTAGTTCAATTACTTGTAAATTTGACACATAAGGTGTTAGAATAAAAATGAAGGATACCATTAAATCAGAATCAACAAGTCAATCAAATTCTTCTAAGAGATTAAGCTAAACCATCAGAGCTCAATGGTATTTCTCAAAGACACAAAAAGTGGAGATGATAAACATTAAAAATGATAGAAAATGTTACTTAAGACGCTGAGCTGATTAGAAAAAAGAGGCAAGCACATATAAATACCTCAAGAAGATTCAACCCCAGCAAATGAGGCTCTATGCGTAAGAGTGCAATTGAATCCCATATAACCTACTAAAAATGACACATTAAACACATTAAACCTGCTCAGATGTTAGTGTGCAGGTAATTATAAAAGCAATCATAAGTGACACGAGAATGAAAAATACAAGGAACAAATGCTAAATTCAAGTTACTGATCTTATTGTTAAATTTAAAGACATCAAAACAACACAACTAACCATATCAACGTCTTAGAAATAAACCTATCAAATTCAAGAAATTAGGTAGCTTTAAAACCACCGTCAATTCATACCATCATGTGTAGAATGATTAACATACTCAAAACAGTGTGACTTTGAGCGAAAAACAGAGCCGTTTCAATAGTGAAAACCAACCCAATTTCAAGTGCTCCACTTAGACATTTCTACAAACACCTAATAGGCGTCCCCAACTTCTCTGCAAATTTCAACAGTTCCAACAAGAAATTTCGACAAACACCTGATAGGCATTACCGCATTACCCCAACTTCTATTCAAATCTCAAGGACCGACATAACGTAAATGTCATAACCCATTTAGATTTGCAGGAAGCAAAGTCTCAGATGCGAATACAAACATCGTAGTCCTTGACGGTGAAGGGGTCGGTCTGAATTGGTCCTTGAGTGTTTTTGTCTGATCCTCCTTTGCCTCTAACTGAAACGAAACGGCCCGTATTATTGGCCTTGATTAATGAAGATTTGGTTGTGAATGGCAGAGGTTGAGGGTTTGACAGAGTTAAAGCGGCTGAGTTGCTACTGATGAGAAAAGAGGGTTTGGGTTTGATAACGTTGCTTATGAGATAAAAGAATTTTTATTTTTTCAATTATTAAAGTCCAAAGCTTTGCGCCAAAAAAATTGCCGTGTCTTCAAACTTTTAGATTTAGAATGAAAATTTTGAGTTAGCGCCCAAACTAATTTGAGAGGTCAGATTCCGTCTCTAATACTATTAGAGACAAAATTTAATCTGTCAGTATAACCATTAAAGACAACCATAAAAAATCCATCTCTATTAAAATCAATAGAGACAGTTATATTAATCCGTCCCTAGACTTCGTCTCTAAAGGTCATAATTGGTGTAGTGAGGGAGCAAATAATACATGTGAAATTCTCTGTACCATATGCATATATATGAGGTGGAGGGAGATTCCTGTTGCATTTTGCTAGCTTTTCTAATTCAGATTCTTATTTTTCTAGTCCTGAAAAAAAAAAAAAAAAACACTGTTTTCTCACTAATCCTCCTTTTTTTTTTTTTTCAACCATGCATATATAACTACAGTATATAAGTCTGGATTGAAGAAGGTCAACCTTTATGTGTTTAAAGATCTTAAATTCTAACAATTATGTACATATTAATGTAGATACTAGATCTTGTGGATTAGGATCAAGCTAAGTCGACATGAATTTGGTTCCCTCCGATGTATCAAAAAAATTATAATAAAAAACAATTAGATTTTGTCTGTGATTTTGGTATCAATTCCTAGTTATGGTTCTATAGTTCTACGTGACACATCACTATATGCTTTTGAGATGTGAAGAATACCTAAATGTATATGACTCTTTGTTTATCTTTATTACCTAATCATAGTAGCTTAGTCTATTTTCAATAATTTTTTAGTGTTTAGGGAGATATGCACTTTATGTGCTTTTAGCGAATCTTCTGGAGTAGTACTGAAAGAAGATACCTGCTTTTTGATATATTTGATGTCTAATGAATAGACCTAGTCCTACGTACCAGTGTGGATTCTAACACATCTTTTTGTTTGTCTATTGACGGTAGCAGAAGGGTATGTAATGACTATTCTGACTTGAGATGAATGATATTACCGGCCCTTGACATGGGCTAATTCAAAAAAAAAAAACATAATATATATATATTAATATTGACTCTTATTTATATCCAAAAGATTATCTGATAATTTTTTCCTAAAAAGATGTTCCTTTTTCCCTAATAAGATGTTCTATGTGACATGTGATTGTACAACTTCTCAAGCTTTTTAATCAAGAAAAATAAGTAACGGTTAGTTTTCATCTAGTTAGTTATTTCATATCCTTGTTGGGTGACACGGTGTCACAACCGACTTTTCATGCAGTGAAACTTGCCCCTATGGCTCTAAGGTTCTTCTGAACTTTGGCTAAGCCTACTCTGTACTGTTCCTTAATTGAGACTCCCTTTTGTGTGTTTCTCTTGTCAATTAGACTCTTTAGACAATGCTCCCATGCTTGTTGGGGTTTACCAACGAAAGCTACTCACCTTTAAATCTTACACATTGTGACTAACCAATCACTTCCTTGTTCCATGGTTTGTCTTCCAAGAGACTTGCTCAATCAATAGACTTTCATGTCATCTGGCTTGTGCCAATTTATTGCTGACCCATATGTGTCCTACACGTAGGTAGCAAGTAGCATGATAGTGTGCCAAGATCTAGTTGGCCTTCGAAGTTCCTCTTTGGGTCTTTCCTTAGTAGCTCGCACATCCTACATGCCCCATGAGCATGGGCATTACTAACTTGCTACTCAAGCCTTTGGTGTCTCAATGATAAGCCATCTAGGTCTGGTGGCATTCCCTTTCTAGTGAGGCTAGCTTTGTTCTCTTCTTGATAGCTCTCATAGCTGTAAGGGCTTTCTCTCGCCCATAGGTCAATCCTCAAGCGAACACACAATCTTGTTTGTTGGCATACCGTTCGAGAACAACTCATTCCTAGTGCCTCTCTATCTTCTTTTAGTTTAGCACGATGTCACACATCTTGTACTTGTTGTCTTGCTGACATCACTTTCTTTCGGGTAAGGTCAAACCCATACTCATACCCATGTTGCTTACACGTGGCCAATCAACACCATGAGGTCCCAACATATCTTCTATAAGCCCACATCCTTGTCTAAACGCCAATAGCATAAGAATTTCCCACATACAAACATCTCCCACAGCGCTGACATGCCATATCGGCTCTTGAGTCGATATTGTCCACAAGACTTCCTGACTCGTGAAAACATATGCCGCCCATTTTTGACGACATATACCTGCCTTCTAGGCCACAAAGGGTGCCTAGAAGAAGCTCATTGCCCCAAAAAGACTAGCACTGGGGGTGGTGGAGAGCCATACACCAGGTCTTCTGCTATAGATCATATCTGAAAAATTCTCACTTAATTAGTAGGACTGTAGGAGAACATCAGAATATCTAAGAAGTATAATGGTCCATAACTAATTCATATAAACTCCAAACAACATTCTGTCGTCGATCAAATGCGTCTCGGCGTTCTCGGCATTTATTGTGTTTTGAGTTTTCTCAAATTCCAAGCCGAAGTAGCTCGAACATAGAAACCAAAACGTTATACTTATGTACTACAATACTACTCATCCTTCTTTAGCTCCAAGTTGAGTCTCCAATGCTCGTCTTCATGGACATTGTCTTCATGAAGTGTCACGATAGCACTACATATATATATATATATATATATATATATATATATATATAGACACACACACACACAAACTCTTTGTTCCTCCTTATTACCCCATGATTCTTTTTTATCCGAAAATTTATCTATTGATTTTTTTTCTAATAAGATGTTCTATGTGACACGGATTGTACAGCTTTACAAGAATTTTAATCAAGACTTCAGACATCGCATCTAGGTTTTTAGGCAGCTCACTTTTGTTCCTGTCCTTGTGTTGGGCTGTGGATGAGATACATTGGCTATACTACACTTATATCCAATGTATTGTTTGGTCATGCCGTCATGTTAATGAAATTATACTTTTGGCCATAAAATTATATCAATTGAATAAGATTAGTATGTCGTGATCACCGATCAATACCATATTATGCTTAAATATTGATTTTTCATATATTCATCTGGAATTGATCCTATATATCTTCATCACCTGTGTAAAATATGAATGCAGAAAATGTTCTTGATCAGCTACAGGCCAAGTTCGCCAAGAGGGAAGTAAGTTCTAATTCCAAATTAAGAATTGAAGCTTTTTCAATTGTTATATTTGTGTATGCAATTTGCATTATTTCCTTATTAATTACCGGGACCTCCTTTCATCTAATTGTGTGTAGGTTAAAGTACTGAACAATAGATCAAAACTGTATAATATATGTGATGCTACAAATGGAAGCACCCTGTGTATGAGTGCTGCAAAGAGGAAGGGCCGGCCCACCTGAGGATGTAAGTTCATCATCAACAAATTTACTTGGTGTTTTTGTTAGTAGCTGCTAGCTAGTGATCTAACCAATATCATACATCTGATTGATTAAACCTCAGGTTCACCTTCAAAGTCGTTATTGAGATAATAAAGGAACCCTCAGAGCCAAACACAGAAGTGGAATGCTTTAGTGCACAGCAGCGGAATAAGAAAGCTGCAGCGGAACACGCCGCAGAAGGAGCGTTATGGTACTTGAAGAAGGTTGGTTATGATTAATAATTCAGATCGAGATGGGTGAAATAAACTATTGTGGAACTTTTCTGATCGTTCGTATGATTTTAATCAGTTATGCTATTGAGATGCATTACAATAATTACTTGTTGGACCAGTTCTGATCGAGAATTAATCTCGTTCGATCTTCTTTCCTGAAAGATATTGAGGTTTGGTTTATGGTTGTTCTCTTTGAAATAAAGTAATAGCGATCTGTTCTTTGTGCTGTTGCAAACCAACTATGAAAACTGAAGTTGGTAAGGGAAATGATGAAAAACTTAACCCTTCATTCTCTGCAACTAATAGTGTCATATCATAAATTCGTAATATCAATTGGCATCTAAAATTGATTTCAAAATCCAAATACACGTACACAGACGCGACGGGCAGGGTGGGGTTGGGTTTCCCTCAATATTGTTACTTCATCCAAAAAATTTCTTATCTCCATCTTTGAACATTATGTGTTTGAGGATAAAATGGGTTCTCCATCGCGATTGTTTTCACAAACTATAATTTTAAGTTTTTTGTTCTTAATATGATTTGAAAACACATCGATTTATTTTTAGTAAATACGTTGCAAAAACGTATTTTTCCCCTTGTTTGAGAATATTTTTCCTCTTCCACTTTTTTCTTTTTTAAAGAGTAATAGGGACCAATTTTTTATGTCACTAATATCGATAAAGTTTTTACTGTTTTTTGAATTATAAGTACCTAACTTTAGAAGAATCTTCATATATCAAAACTCAAAAGTCTACGCCTTTACTTCCGAATGGCTAAAATGATGCACATGATTACGGGGATGGAGGCACGAGGCAGACACCTCAATGATCTCAATCCCTCCATCCCCACTCTCTAACTGATCCGAAGATAGAAAACTCGGCGGGAGGAAGATGTAGGTGAAAAATGGTTGCTGGATCTGCATATTGGGCCTAGTGTCTGGGCGGGTCACACTTTTTTAAAGATAAGAAGAGTCCAACCGTTTCGCACGTGCTTCCCTTTCTTCAATCTTCCATGTCTTTCTCTCTCTGTTCGAACTGAGCGATCAGCTCTAGAGCGCCCTAAACTCTTGACTCGGTCCGAGTCAACTCACCGGCCCGAGTTAATCCTACGCAATGGACACGCACTCTTCTCACCTCGCCGTCTCCAACCGTTCGCGGAGCTCGCAGTCCCCGTCGCCGTCCCACTCGGCCTCCGCCTCCGCCACCTCCTCCATCCACAAGCGCAAGCTCGCGTCTGAGGACCACGCGCCCCCCTTCCCTCCCTCCTCCTTCTCCGCCGACACCCGCGATGGCGCTCTCACCTCCAACGACGACCTCGAGAGCATCTCCGCCCGCGGCGGCGGCGCCGACTCCGACTCCGACGATGAGTCCGAGGCCCTCGGCGACGACGACGAGGACTTCGACCACGACTCCTCCATGCGCAACTTCACCGCCGCGCGCCTCGACAACAGCGGCGGCTCCGCCGCGGCCTCGGCGCGCAATTCGAAGCTCAAGACGGAGAATTTGACGGTTAAGATTGAGAATTCGGATAGTGTTAAGGACGGCGGTGGGAATGCCGGGACCTGTACGGTGGGGCCTACCTCGTCGGTGCCGGGGATAATGGTGAAGGAGGACGCAACTAAAATTTTTACAGAGAATATACAAACCAGTGGAGCTTATAGTGCTAGAGAAGAGCTATTGAAGAGAGAGGTAAGCCTTTCTGCGCTTTCAAGTATCACATTGACATTGTATTTGTGAAATTCAGCATTGTGAATTAGCAGAAAGCAATGCTTAATTGGTCATATTAAGCTGTATTCGTTTTCGTAATTTCGATTTTAGGAGGAAGCAGGGAGGCTCAAGTTTGTGTGCCTTTCGAATGATGGTATTGATGAGCATATGGTCTGGTATTTGTCTCTGACGAACTTTCGTTTCTAATCTTGGATGGTTCAATTTCATGTTATGAGTTTGGTTAATAACACTGAATGGATTCGGTAGAAACTAAGTGGTAATAAAAGTTCTGTCCTGGTGTGGAGTTTAATCTATGCTTATGCTTTTGGGTTCTCAGGTTGGTAGGATTGAAGAACATATTTGCCAGGCAACTACCAAACATGCCCAAGGAGTACATTGTTCGACTGGTTATGGACAGGTAATGCTATTAGTTCAATAGCTCATTTCATCCCTCTGTAGTTAATTTTAATTTCTTGTTAAAATTTGTTTATGGTTTTCACTTTCGGATGACAGGAGCCATAAGTCGGTTATGGTTATCAGACGTAATCATGTTGTTGGTGGCATAACTTATCGACCATATGTCAGGTAAAGTTTATACCTTTTCTTCATCTCCATGTATTTCCATTTCACATCCTTAATACAACTTTAAGGGTTTAATATTTGCACTGTATGTGAACATTAGTTAAGTGAAAGATTCTCAATGAATATAAGAAGGACTACTAGTTCACTTCTTTAAAATCATTTCATTACATTTCCTGGCTTTATTCTGTTGTCAGAACTACTCTATTATTATTCAATAATCCCATTTACAGTTTCACACCCTAAAGCGATCTCTAGTATCTTTCTTCCCTAAATTGTCTGTATATTAGATACAATTTGTGCCTTTGAAACTTCCCAGTAACTTTCTGGTCATATTTATCATCAGATAGTCAGATGCTTAGGAGTATAGTTGAAGCTATATTCCTGAAATCCCAAGAGTTTGAATATGTAATGATTAGGCACTTCGAAGTTGGTTCGCCCCTATGTAGTGAAACTTTGCCAAACTCTGCCTGTTCATTGTTGTTCCTGTGAAACTTCCAGGAACTCTTAGTAATATATATGATATGATAGTGGTACTTAGGACTTCTGTATAGTCAGTGATGATATTCTTAGAGGCCCAAGAGTTTGAACATGTAATTCATCAAGCCATTGCAAAGTGTTAACGAATGTTCTTTTCATTTTGATCTCTCATAGCCTCTGTATTGTTGTATATGAAAGGGGAATAGTTATATGGTAATTTAAATAGTTTTTGCATTAGTGTTATAGTTTCATCTAGGAGCTACCACAGTCCCCCTGTTACCAACACTCTTTTTCTGGATTACAGCCAAAGGTTTGGAGAGATAGCTTTTTGCGCAATCACAGCTGATGAACAAGTAAAAGGTTATGGCACCAGACTGATGAATCACTTAAAACAACATGCACGGGATGTTGATGGGCTAACCCATTTCCTGACCTATGCTGACAATAATGCCGTTGGCTATTTTATTAAACAGGTCTTGTTATCTACTGTTCTTGTAATCTTCTTTTAGAATTTCTACTGATTGCTTTAGCATAAACTAATATTGGCAAAACTACATGTGCTTTCGAAATTTTGGGTCTGAAGTCTCAGCTTTTGAAATACTTTATTTAACTCTTTGGATCTCTTTCTTTTTGTGCTCCTGAATGATGGACTGAAACTGGTGAAGAAATTGCACTAAATCATATATATACATATACTTGCAGGGTTTTACGAAAGAGATTTACCTGGAGAAGGACAGATGGCATGGGTATGTTATATGCATCACTCTAATTGTATGAAGACTATCATATTCTGTTTTAAGATTTAGGGGTCTTATTGTGCTTAAGCTGTCACTGTTAAAACAATTAAAGAAATGTGTTTTGGTCTCAAAAGCCATTTGGGGAAGGGGCCTAGCATTGGTACAACTGATGCTTTATTTTCTGACTTTTAATTACCATCATCAAAGTCCAAATGTAACCCGAGAGAAAAAGGAAAGATAAGATAAACAAATGAGCATGTAACCTGCTTGTCCTTCATCAGAAATGAGTTTCTAGATGCATGTATCTTACAGCATCAGAGAATCTTTTTAAAACTTTGTAAACATTTTTTTTATGGTTTGCAGCTATATAAAAGACTATGATGGAGGAATCCTAATGGAATGCAAAATAGACCAAAAGCTTCCATATACTGATTTATCAACTATGATTCATCGTCAAAGGCAGGTAATAGTCCATTTGTTCGCATATAGATTTGTGTAATTAATGTTTAGATGTGTTTCCATCTTATTATGGTGATGGTGGATGCCAAAGCATGTGTATTGCACCAACATGGATTTACTCTAATCTAGACTATTCTGCATGTTTGACATATGGTAGGCAATTGATGAAAAGATAAGAGAGCTCTCAAATTGTCACATTGTTTATCCTGGCATTGATTTCCAAAAGGTATATTCTAAAACTTATTTATACTGATCTAATCGATTGTGCCACTTTTTGATGTATTAACAACTAACCAGTTAGTATTAGACATACTAGTGAGAATCTGGTGTCATTTCTTATAATCTGCTGTCATGGCACTTTTCAGCTGTGCCTTCCTTTGTTTCTTAAAACTAAATTTCTGAACTTGAATTTATTTATTTATCAGAAAGAAGCTGGTATTCCTAAAAAGCTCATCAAGGTCGAGGACATCCCTGGCTTGAGTAAGTAATTTAATTTTGCTTAACGAAGCATTCCATTATGTACTTTTTGGATCAGTAGGTGCCTCTCTTTTGATTCTTTTCCAAATAACCTTTAGACTAATTTTCCAGGTTTGAATGCGGCCCTTAAATGTTGAACATCAAATGTTAATTATATCTTTATTTATTTTTGATGTATATCTAGACTAGTTGAAAGTTAAATCTTTAAATTCAAATCTATATGACAATTTGTTTGAGAACAAGAAATTATTACCACTTTTGTTTAACTATTATAGTTTTTAAAATACTTTTAGTATTATATTAACTAGGCTACTGGACATATTGTAGGAGTCTAACATATTACACCAACTATGAGGTTTTGGCTTTATACATTAGTGTAAATAAGCATTGGAATGAAGTGGGGACTAAATGCACAGTATGCGCCACCTGATAGTTAGCTTCTATTAAGCAAGAGTACTTTTGACTTTCTTATAAAGGAAGATGCTTGAAACTTGTAATTGAAGTACACTTGAAATTTGTAGAATTTAGAAGACTTGGAACGTAGACTAGTTATATAGGACACTTTGGCGGTGTATGATATGCTACCTGACTACTGTAGTCAATCACGAGAAGCACTAATATCATGCTAATCTCATTGTTTATGCCCTAATGGAATTCTTTTGCTCATCAACAAAGATGCTAGTTTAGTTTCTGTTGGTGAAGCTGGAGTGCTAATTCAAAGTTTATGATAATTCTGATAATAGGGGAGGCTGGGTGGACCCCTGATCAATTTGGCCATTCACGTTTTGGAGCTTTGACAGCTTCCACAGAGAATGCCAAAAAGCATTTGACTGCTTTCATGCGTGCTCTTCTAAAGGTTAGTTTCTTAGCTCTTCTTTCTCAAGTTTAAATTTGATTTTCTCTTATTTTTGTTAAGATAATTGTATTTGAGCTAGTACATTTTGCAACTTGTATCAAGTTACTAACACGCTGATGAGAAAGCTGGGGTTTTTCCAAAAAAAATAAAAAATTGCATCTGTGTTTGTCTCTTGTTTTAACCTTCATGGATGTTGCAAGGCTTTTCTCAGCTGCGTACCCCTTAAGCTAAGAAATTATTCAAATCATTTGTTTACATATCCTTAAATTTAATAGAAGAGTATAGGACTATCATCTTAGTGTCCCCTAAAGGAAGTGATATTCCAGGGGTAGGATATGATATGCGAAACTTAATGCATAGCATGCGTTTAGAAATATTGTAATTACTTGAGTTTAAAATGTATCTATTTGAGTTCAAAGTCTATTTATACAATCATGAGAAATTTTTTATTTCCTATTGTCAATACTATGTGGATCCTGACCGCATAACTTGTCATTTAAGCAGTCTATGCATGACCATGTTGATGCGTGGCCATTCAAGGAACCAGTCGATGCACGTGATGTTCCTGATTATTATGACATCATCAAAGATCCTATGGGTAAGGATTTTTTGTTTCAATCCATGCAACAGAATGGTTTTGATATCATGGCCACCAGTTTAGTTCAGTCGTAACTGGAATTATTTCAAGTGCTTTCATTGGAAACTGTAAAATTCCATTTGACTTCTGATAATGGCGTTTGGGTCGTAGCATAGTTTTGGCTTTTACATTTTGAGTTGTAAAATTTCACGAACTTAAATTATTTGAAAAGGCATGGTATGGGATAGGTTTTTAGTCACCATAACTTGTATGCTAATATTCTGTTGCTTAGGTGTTTACTCACCATATATTATTTCCTAGTACTTGTTATTGGAAATCTCTAACAAGTACTTCCACCTCTTCTAAGCTGTGTTTAGCATAGGTAACTAAACTTTGCATGTTCTCAAATTTGTGATGTGTTGTCGGATATTCAATACGATGCAGATCTAAAGACAATGTCTAAGAGGGTAGAGTCGGAGCAGTATTATGTAACATTTGAGATGTTTGTTGCGGATGCCAAGAGGATGTTCGCAAATGCACGCACTTACAATTCTCCCGATACCATTTACTACAAGTGTGCAACCAGGCATGATGTTTGTATCCCTCATCATTTTTGTCATTATCTATCATTAGTTCTGATGTCAATGGATTTATTTCTTCTTGCAGGCTGGAATCTCACTTTCAAAGCAAAGTGCAATCAGGTCTCCAAGCTGGTGCCAAAATTCAGTAGTGAATTAAATGAACATATTACCATCTGTATCATTATTTTCAGCTCATGTAGTACCTTTTTTCTTGTTTCTTTCAAATGTAAGACATTTAAGACCCCATTAAGAAAATAGAATTTCTTTCGAAGACCTCTTGTGAAACATGCTATTATGTAGAGAAATAATTTTTCTTAATGAAACTATGTTCTTGTATTAGCATACAACTTGCATCCCAATACCTAAACTGAGATCAGATGGGTTCATCCTTGGGGAGGTTACCTGAGCAATAGTGGAGGTCTCAATTGAATTTCTCATAGGAGACACGGTGGAAACAAAAAATTTAGCAAAAGAAAGTACAAATTCAAATTCATTAATAAAGTGCTCCCATGTTTTAAGCATCCAATCAAGCTTTTATCCCCATCTGTAAAATAGGAAGGGATAAAAAAAGGCACTACAATACTACATTCATTTCTACTACTTATTCTTGGGGACTGCATGGGGAATCTGAGGGTTCCAAACTGGCAATGCTTCACACGGATTCACTCCTGGCCGAAGTTGCTGCTGGTGCTGGTGCTGGTGCTGCATCTGATCTATGCTAGCTGTTTGCTGAACTGAAGGTACTTCAGTCGTGTTGCTTCCCCTCACAATTGGTTGCCCAACAGTACTCTGTTGGTTTCCAAGTAGAGGAATCGAGGGGTTTCCAGGGAAGCTGGTATCTAATCTCTGGTGATGTGGTGGGGTGTTGATACTAGGAGCCACCGGATGAAAGAGATGATTGGAGGTTGGTTGCATCGGCACAGAAGCATTGGCAGATGTATCCATTGGATTGCCTAGTGATGCCATGCTTGCTCTAGGTACATTTGGTACATTAGACATGGCTAGAAGTAGCGGGTTGATCCCTGTCTTCCTCTTGACAGATTCTTCTGCCATTTTCACCTGATAATTTCAGTGACTGAAGTGTTAACCAAGAAGAAAATCAAATCAACAATATATTGACTACGGAAAAGCAAGCACACAAATATGTCTGTACCTTTGCTCTTAATGTCTCAATATTGGCTTCTAATATTCTTCTATCAACGACTGAATTATCATATTTGTGATTCACGTCAGTGAGTTGTTTTAACAGTGCAGAGTTTTCGACTCTTAGTTGGCCAGCCTATATGAAACCAAACATATAACTCCAATGGTCTCTACCAACAATAATTATTATTGGAAATATGAAGAAGAGAGCATGATTTTACTATTACAAATTTGAAAAAAGGAGCAGCACCTGGGTCTCAAGATCAGTCATTTGTGCTTGTTTTCTTCTTCTAGAGCGTCTAGCTGACTCCCGATTTGACAGCATCCTGAGCACCATCAACATGTCAATTGATAAAGGGCTATGTTTCTAGATTTACCAAATATGGTATTAACTCGCAGATGGAGAGTAGTATCTGTTGAATTCCTGATATCAGAGATGACAATTTTTACAACAAACCTGTTGTCAAACAAATTCATCAGGTGAAAATTCATGTAACAGACACCATCCCCTTATTCTAAACCTACTGATTTTGCTTCAAACAACACTAATTTCCAAGGGGGACACATGTTTGTTCACCATCAAGACATTCAATTTGTTGACGTCCGTCACATAATAGTCGTACAATGACTATCATAGAGAAATTCTAACACACTTCAACGAAACCCCGAATACCAACTCTTACTATCTTTAGTCAAAAAGGATTCCACGACATGAAACAAAACTATATAATAGTAGGAGACTGCAGGCAACCAAAATGAGACTACAAGCCAAGGAATCAACATGAAGCGACTCACCTCCTCGCGCGCTTCACATCAGCAGGATCCATATTCTCAGTAATTTCAATGTCGCCTTCCAGGTCATCATCATCCGAGTCATCTTTCGATGATCCACTGGTTGTTTGAGCTTTTTTCTGAATAGCAGGTAAAGCCGGAATGCCAAGCGGGCTAGTATCAGCCTCACTTTGTGGCAAACCATGACCCGCAGCTAGCACATTCCAAAGCAAAATGGTCTCTCTCTATGTTAGACACAAACATATCTAACACTAACATCACTAAATTGCTGTGAGCCTTGTGATCACTAAGCACTAAGCATAAAACAACATCAAATTCAACACCTAAAAGATTGTAAAGAACAAACCTTTATTATGAAGTGCAGAGGTCACTTGCGAAGGCTGTGGCAATATAGATTGAGTCTGCGCTACGTTACCAGAACCCACAGGCTTCAAAGACGAAGCCTGCAACCACACTCATTACACAAATTTCAGCAAAAAAAAAAATAAAAAAATGTAAAATTGACTAGAGAGATATAATTACCCGAGTGAGAGCGACTGCAGCACAGGCGAGTTCGAGCTTGCTCTTGAGCAGCTCGCGTTGGTACTGATCCGAATTAATCGGCGCCGTGGACGGCGGAGGAGGAGGAGGCGGACAATTGAGATGACGATCGGGCTTCTTGATCTCGACCACCTCCTCATCGACCTCCTCGCGCTTCGACGTCGAGGAGTGAGCGGAGGAGACGGTCAATTGATCGGCGGCGGGTGGGGGTGGTGGTGGTGGGGCCGAGACGACTTCCTCTAAAAACTGCTCGAAGGCCCACTCGGAGTCGCTGCGATTCATCGGGAGAGACGGGGAGGAGGCCCAGAAGGTGTCGGAGATGTCGGAGATTTCGTCGGCCGGAAACGCCGAATGCATAGTCGGGTTTCTCGTTTTCCGGGATGTGATCGGGTGCCGGTGCGGCTCCGAAATCCGAGATACTAGAGAAAAAAGAGCCACCAACTATGAATCTCCTAACTTTAATGTATTGGACTTCGGACCATTAGAGCTGGGATCCGGTGCTTTTCGTACCCCAGTAATAATTCGAGTTTGACTTTTCTGCGCGGTGATTGGGACTATGTAAATACGTGTTGGTTTGCGGTTTACGGAGATTGGTGGGCTTATGTAGTACGGATTGTAGGGTAGAGTAGCGAGAGGAAAAAGAGAGAAAGTGACGGCGGAAGTGAGGGCCCCACATGTGTGGGGTTTGATTAACTCTGAGTAAAGTTCAGTTTTAACTATTTGACAGTGGTCGTTTTCCGTTATTACTTAGCTGTTGATTTGATGAAGCTCGTTCTATAGTTTTGGCGCGCGTATAACTGGCTTAATTAACTCCAATAGTTGGTTTGTTCCTTCCTTCTTGTGGGAAGGCTGTTTGCTTTGTGTCTCGAGCGGCACGTAAGATTAGTACTATCGTGACACTTTATAAAGGAGATGTTAAGAGGGGCGAGCTTTGAAGATCCAATAACAAGCTGAGAGCTAAATGGAAGGTAAATGGCATTGTCGTAATTAAGTGAAATTTCGAGTTTGGGAATTTAGGAAAACTCAGAACACAAGAGACCTCGAGACGAATCCAACGCACTGACGGCATGTCATTTAGATTTTCTATGAATTAATTATGGATTATTAGTCTCTTCGGCTATTTTGATGTTTACTTATATCTTGGTCATTTAAGCTCGATATGCTCTATAAGGGGAGACCTAGTGTCAAGCTCTCCACCACCCCAGGTGCTCGTCTTCATGGGGCACTAAGTGAGCTTCTCCTGGGCACCCGTTGGGGACCTAGGGGGTCGAACATGTGTTGAGTTGCAATTATTGTAATAGAAAAAGTGATGACATTTTCCCACTTCTTCACTATAGTTATTTGTAATGCTTTAGGAAATGTATTCAAGCATCGTATGTTTTAGTTAGATAACACTTTTGTTTCCTACATTTCAAATTTAGGGTAATTGATAAACCTTATTGACTATTTGACGTACTTATATCTAATATACCTATCTAAATTGCTTAAATGTATACAATTTCTTATTCTAAAAAAAAAAAATCACACTCACTTAACCACTTTAGTTGACAAAGTGAGTTCTCATAATAGTAAATAGATGTTTAAGGACACCTAGTTTGTGTGTCTGGCCTCTGAGTTGTAATATGATTACTTGTCTGAGTTGTAATAGGGTTAGTCTTACAGATATTCTCGGAGATATCTTAGTAGATATTCAAATAATTGTATGATTATGTTTCCTTGTAAAACTCTGATTCTATACTTGTAATCATCTATATAAAGAGAATCTTATTATCAATGAAAGACACAACTCACTCTCTCCCAATTCTCTCTACTATTCCCTCTGCATCTCTCTTCCTAAAACACTTTATTAGCACGAAGCCCTAACCCTGAAACAAATAGTCAAAATAATAAATACGAAAGGGAAATGAGGCTGTAGCCCACGCAAGTTTTTATATCTCCAACTTCAAACAAACTGGAGAGATCACTTACATGCTCAGAAGTCGTCAAACTCGTGGAGATATATATATATATATATATATAAGCTTAATGGTGACTGATTTGGTTATAACCACGAATTTCCTTCAAACTCCTCATCTACTTACTAATTCAAATGCATAAAGGTATTTATAGTGATTACAGAAAGGAAAGGCTAACTAAGGCAAAGACTACTCAACACGTACATGAGTTGGTCTGCTAAAACTAGAGAGGAAATGAAAATGGAACTTCTGAAAAACTGAACTTGCTGTTAACTGAAGGAGGGATGCTCCTTAAATAGGCCTTGGCGCCCCGATAATGCGGGCAGAGAATATGCTTTTACTAGGAAAATGCCAAAAACAGGAAGCAGCACGATTAACTGTGTCTTGAATAGCGAACTGTCTGGTAGTGGCTTACTCGAAATCTTCATATGAATCTTGACTATCTTGGTAATCAGCCCATCGACTGGTTTACCAGGAGTGTCTGGATGACTGGGAGATGAGGATGAGGAACGGGGAGAGACTTCTTCTTCTTCTTCTTCATCTTCATCATTACTGAGATTAGCAGCTTATTCTAAGAGTTTTTTGGCTAACTCTTTCAATTCTTCTGACTTGGAGGACGTATTTGATTTCAATTTCCCATTGGATTTTGAAGAGGAATGTAACTTGAGGGATTGTGGCTTTAACTGAGAAGTGGATGCCGGTTGAGTTGGCATTGGATTGACTGGAGATCTTGACTGAGAAGGTTGTGCTGGAGTAACTGGAAATTCTTCATTAAATTGGGAGATAATTCTCTCGAAATTTATCCCACCATTTGACTAGTAAATGTCTTGTCACCACATGGTCATTTAGTTCATAATGCCATTTGAAGATCCAAGAGAGCTTGTATTTGGCCATGAAATACAGTGTGACGGGGAAATTTAACTCATAATTTTTGAAATTCATGACTGTTGAAAAACAAGTGATTGTTTTTTGTATTTCTTGTGGAAGGATATCAAATGGGCATCCATGAGCCCTCTACCAACCAAGGAACCACATTGGGAATTATCAATTGAATACTTTATCAAAATTTAAGAATCAGGAATGACTGAAATCATCAGTTTGGTGAAGGAATATTGTATTCCAGGCTTCTTCATAATCATAATAATTAAATGAAAGGTCTCCTAATTTGTGGTAGGTGTAAGGAGGATCACCCCATTGTGAAAGAAAAATGATGCGGACTATATATAGAGAATGATATAGAATTTTGGTTGGATCTTTTGTGTCAGGAATAGGCTTAATGGTGACTGATTTGGTTTCAAAGAGAATATCTCTATAAAATTTTAATGACTTGGTAGGATGACTAGAAAGGAAGTGAAAACTAGGAGAGTAATAAGCTTTAACTAAGGACATTGGATTTTTGAGATGACTCATAGTTGGTTCGACATAGAAAAAATTGTGACTAGTTCGCTGAAAATAGGGAGAGGCTTTTTTGTAATTGGTTTGAGAATCAGATTTGAATGGGTCATATTGGTTAACTAGGGCTGACTGATAATTTGGACAATAAGAACCAAGGGTGTTACCAATGGTATTGAATCTATTATTGGGTGGTAATGGTAGTGGTGGATGTCCAGCATATGAGACAAGACTAGAGGATGACTCTTGTTTGACTGGTATGGAGGACTCTATTTTGACTGTATTTTTAGGAGTACTTGGGCAAATATCAAAATGGTCTTATGTTACTGGATTTGGGAGATTTCTCCATTTGGATGATTTGGTCTGCATGTTTGGAACCCTGTAGAAATTCTCGGATTAGAAAGTTTGGAATATGGATATCACTGCCTTTAATGAATGCAATTTCAAAATAAAAATTACTTAAAATTGGTTGCCATCGGGCAAAGATTTGTTTACTTGCAATATTTTGAACATTTTTTTCTAAAACATCTTTTAGCACTTTTACAATCAACTCTGACTAAAAATTTTTGATTTAATAAATCATCTTGGAATTTACTGATACATAAAACAATAGATAAAATTTCCTTTTTAATAGTACTGTAATTGCTTTGTGATTGTGTCCAGACACCAGAGTAGTATCCAACAATTTGCTCAGGATAGGTAGGAGAGATTTGTTGTTTTAAGACACCACCATAGCCTACTTCTGAAGCATCAGTTTCTATGATTTTGAAGGAATTAGCTAAAGGAATGCCTAGACATGGAAGAGTTTTAACATAACTTTTGATTTCTTTGACTAAAGCAGTATGGACTGATGACCAATGAGGGGGGTTGGTTTGTAGCTTATCGAATAAATGTTTGCATTTTTTTGTAGATTCTGGTAAAAATCTGCCACATAATTTAATGAGCCTAAGGATCTCTGTAATTGATTTTTGTCCAGGATTACATCCGGAAATTTGTCAGCAAACTGGATTACTCGATCTATTGGACTAATTTGGAGATGATGGATATTGAATCCTAGAAATCGAATATTAGTTTGAAAAAGTTTTATTTTTGAAGCGGAGACTACCAGACCATTGTTTTTTATGATGGTGAAGAATTAGTGCAAATGTTTTCAGTGTTGATCAATGGATTGAGAGAAAATAAGGACATCATCAATGTAGACTATGGAAAAATGACTATATGGATTAAAAATATCATTCATAATATTTTGGAATTCACTGGGGGCATTCTTGAGACCGAATGACATTACATTGCATTCATAATGACCAAAAGGTGTGACAAAAGCAGTTTTGTATTTGTCTTCCTCACTAATTTGTATCTGCCAGAAGCTTGATTTCATATCAAATTTGGAGAAAATGACAGAATTATTTAATCTGTTAATGAGATCTTGTTTATTGGGGATGAGGTATCGAATCCATTCTAGCATTGTATTGAGAGGTTTATAATTGATGACTAAGCGTGGAGTTCCTCTTTCTAATTCAGCATTTTTTGCACATAGAAAGCAGGACACGACCAATGAGATTTACTTTGTTTATTGATTCCTTTATGGAGTAAATCTTTGATTTATGTTTTGCAAAATTCCATGACTTCTTGATTCATTTGAATTGGGCGAGCCTTGGGAGGAATATTTTTCTCATTGAATCCCTTAATATAAGGGAGAATGACAATATGTTTTTTTCTATGCCAAAAGGCTGTAGGAATATCATAACATAATTCGTTAATGATTTTTTCTTCGAATGTTTTGATTTTTTGTTGAAGGAAAGGTTCTTGTAGTTGGGTATCGATTCGTTTGAAATTGATTTCTTCTTTAAGAAATGTGATATGCTTATATTTTGCTTGAATACAGTTGAGAGTTTTGGAAATAGAATTTTCTTGAAAAGCCTTTAGTGTGTAAATTTCAGGGTTGGATAAAAAGGTAAATTTGACTGGTTCACCAAATGGATAGGAGATGATTCCATCATATTCTGTTGTAAACTGGTAAATTAAGGTAATGAAAGGAAGGCCGAGAATTACTTTGTCGATTAAGTTTTTGACTAAGACAAATGGTGTTTTGAAGTATACGTTGTTTTGACAGATATGTGCTTTGGGGATTTCATATTTCATATCCATTTTAGTTCCATTAGCTGACCGTAATGACTCTTTTGTTTTTTCAAAGTATTTGGAAGGTATCAGGCCTTCTTGTATGCAGTTGAGATCTGCACCTGAATCAATGAGGACTGTTGTTACTAATGTGAAGTCTTTGATTTTAAGTTGTACTGTAGTATACCATTTTTTAAGTTGGATTTGATAAATAATATTAATAGTGTGTTGCTCAGATGATGTTACATCGTCGTGCTTAGGAGGATCATCGGGAATTGGGTGGTCGTGAGGATGCTGTATTTTAAGGAACTGATTATCTATTTTAAGAATATTTAAGTCATATTTGATGTCTAAATTTGTGGTTTGTAATGATTGTATATGTGTTTTAATTATTTTTATTTCTTGTTGTAAATCTTGGATTGTTATTTCTTTTTTACTAGTTTTGAATTTATCAAAAGTTGAAGTAAGGCAAATTTTTTCTGGAGGGGTGTGAACAACGTTTTCTTGCATGATTTTAATTATTGGTTATCAATTTTGCCAATGAGGTCAATTCGTAATTCTTCTTGTTCTTCTTGTTTAGAAAGAACATTTATTGTTTGGCAACTTGTATCTTTGCACCCCAAAAGTGATATCTGGTGAAGAGTTTTCATCAGAATCAATTGAGGTGGAAGATGCTATTGGCGTTAAATAATTTTCACTATGTTCATTTTATGAGTCAGTGTTTTGTAATTCTAAAAGTTGAATAAGGTTTTCTTGTTCTTCTTTACTGATTTTTAATTGTTTGATAGTATTTTTTACTGGGCAAGTATTGGCGAAGTGACCGGTTTTGTTGCATTTGTAACATTTGGTTTTGCTTTTGTCAAAAAACTTTCGTTTGGACTGGTGATTTGCTTTGATGGGCCAAGATTTTCTAAATTTTTTTTTAGAGTAAAATTTGTTTGGTTCTAAATCATTTTTATTTCTTGAGTAATTTATTGCGGGTAAATTTTCTTCTTGTATGATGATAGTCAAATTCATTGTTTTTCTTTTTATGCTGTCGTGAATGAGGTAAAGATGGTAGGCCATATTGTTCACAAAAGTTGCCTAATTCATATTTGGTTGTTTTCTTATCTGATTTGATTTGAGAATTTAATTTCATATCTATGCACTTTTTTAATCCTTCTTTTTGAATAACTATAATAATATTTCCATATGTAAGAGTATCATAGTTAATGTGTCCTGTTTCATTACTTAAGACTTGTTTAATTTTGTGAGCAAATAGTTTGGGCAAACCATTGATGAATTTTTCTTTCCAGAATGGTTGGTTACTATCATCTCTAAGCATAACTCTAGAGATGAAAACGTCTTTATACCATTTAAAATCGCTTAGGGTAGGACATCTGAAATTGATCATGAATTCTAGAGGTAATGTGACTAGGTGTGCCTATGAAATATTGAATAATTGTGTAAAATAAAGTGTTGACAGCATCAAAAATTCTCATTACGATGTTTTCATCAAAATTGGAATTCTATCTTCGTTATGTTTAACTGCTTGTTTAATGGCTGTCCTGAAATCAGGAGTGAGATATTTTTCTCACCAGGAATGAAGCACTCCGGTGAATCATGTGGAAAGGATATCAATAATGTCAGAACCCATCCCGAAAACCCTCTCAAATTTTCAAGATGGACTCTGCGGGGCCCACTTTTAAGAAAAATTCGACAGAACTTCCCCTAAAAGTGGACAACCCAACCTGTAAAAACAAAACAACGAAAGCAAATTTTTCTAAATCCAAGATCCAACAACATGCAGTCATCCTACATTTCACAACCACCACAAGTTACTAAGCTAAAAACCAAGCGTAAAGGCAGTAAAATTTATACAATACAACCTGGGGGTTCTAATCTTCAACTCCATAATTAAAACACATCTCCGACAACGAAATTAGTACACAATAATACTAAGACTCTCAAGGTTATCAGAGCGATCTACGATAAAATCAAATATATTACATGAGGTAGGTTAATATTAACCTACGAAAGGCAAGTGGCAGGACTGGTGCTAAGCCTCGATCCTACGCCGAACAGCAGCACTGCGAACTGGGCAAAAGAAACCGAAAAGCCCAGGGGAAAGTAAGCAATAAAACGTTAGTGTGAGTGGACAAAAATATTTAATTAAGAAAGAAATGTTCTTTACTTTCCCGCACTTTGTTTTGAACTTTATTATGCATGCGATAGGGAACTAAAAATTTCAAATCACTTTCATGACTAAGCCAGCCCCGCTGGTTTGAGGGAAGTTCGACTGGCCCTGTTAGTCGAACGAATAAATAAATAAATAAATAATTTAAAAAGTATGGGGAAAGACGTCATCACCATACAATAAAATAAAGTGAGCCGCTAAGGCTCGGGTCGGAGTGTCCCACACTCAAGAGCATCCCATGCTCTGCTCTACTCACCCACAAACACAAAGTAAGTAGGGAGGAGTACTAATAGGCTAGCTAGCAATAACGTATATCGACCCAGGTATGGTGGGTAAAACCATATGAAAATCGAGTATTAGTGAGACTTCCTCAAAGTCTCACAAGAAAGGAATTTAATCCAACGACGTGACCCCGCACGCCAACATGACTCAAAATCATGAACCAATATACGAAAATAAAGTAAGTTCATAATCTCGAAGAAATCTCCCATTTCCGAAGATTTTTCGGAAAACCCAAATCTACTAATAAATAATTATACTTTCATTTCCGGAAATAATCTCGTCGAAGATTATTTCTAATAAGAAATTCGAAATGGAACATAACCACTTCTAATCGGCAATTCGAACTATAAATAATTTCACAATCAAAAATCGAATAATATGCTCATTAAATAAAAGATAATTTAAATAATTTCGTAACTTAGAAAATTTAATCGCATGTATGAATTAAAATCAAACGTCCACTCACAGTATACGGCTAAGCTTGCCATCGATCCGAACCCTCCTCGTGAGAATCCTCATCACGTCCTTCGACGCTGGTTTGGCGGCCGGTGACGGCCGGAATCTTCGGAAATCGTCAAAAGACCGAAACTGCTACAGTGATCTTCTTGGTTCAATTCCGAACTCCTCCGGTCAAGACACCGTGAAATACGACCATGGGCATGACGAGGAGGAGGAGGCGAACCTAGGGATGTCTGGGTTTCGTCGTGGGGTGGCCGGAAACGAAGAAATTTGGAGGAGGGAGAATCGGGCCGAACGGGAGGAGGAAGGGTCGGGGGAGAAGAGAGAGAAGAGGCCGGGTAAGTTTCCAAATTTGGAAACTTACCACAGTAACTCACTATTTAAAGAAACTTACTATGAACAGTAATCGGGAATAGTAAATTTAGTTTTTCGCTTATAACTTTCGCATACTAGCTCCGATTTTTACAAACCACGTATGCATGTTCTCGGTTTAACATCCTCTACGACTTTCATGAAGAACATTTTCTCAAATCATGGCCCGAACAAAAAGTCAACTTTTAGGGCCACTAAAATCGTATAACGGAGTAAAAATTAAAAGTAACTGACATTTACCGTCAAATTAATTAGAAAATTGAAAATTCTAGGTTCGGGACGTAACAATCTTCCCCCCTTAAAGAATTTCATCCTCGAAATTGACATACCTGTTAGAAAAGGTGAGGATATTGTCGTCTCATTTGATCCTCTGGTTCCCAAGTAGCTTCTTCTACCATATGATTACTCCAAAGTACCTTAACTAAGGGTATCGTTTTGTTCCTGAGTATCTGCTCTCTTCTATCCAGAACTTGAATTGGTTTTTCTTCATACGTTAGATCTTCCCGTAATCTTATGGGCTGCTTTTGAAGGACATGAGAAGGATCAGTAACATACTTGCGGAGCATGGAAACATGGAAGACATCATGTACCTTGAACAGTCTTGAAGGTAGTACTAGCCGATAAGCGACCAAACCAATCCATTCAGCAATTTGATATGGTCCGATGTATCTGGGGCTGAGTTTTCCACGTTTTCCAAACCTTACAATACCCTTCCAAGGTGATAGCTTTAGAAATACCCAGTCACCAACCTGAAATTCTAGATCTTTCCTTCGATTATCCGCATAACTCTTTTGTCTACTCTGGGCCGCCTTCAGCTTTTCTTTAATCACTTTAACCTTTTCAGTTGTAATCTGCACCATCTCTGGACCAATAAGCTTCCTTTCTCCTACTTCGTTCCAACACAAAGGAGTGCGACACTGTTTTCCATAAAGGGCTTCATAGGGAGCCATGCCAATGCTGGAATGATAACTGTTATTATACGCAAATTCTATCAAGGCTAGGTGGCTGTCCCAATTTCCCTTAAACTGCAAAACACAAGCTCTCAACATGTCTTCTAGAGTTTGAATAGTTCTCTCCGTTTGCCCATCTGTTTGCAAGTGAAATGCAGTGCTGAACTGAGATTGAGTACCCAAAGCCTCCATCAGGTTACGCCAAAACTTTGAAGTGAAACAGGGGTCCCGATCAGATGTAATAGAGACAGGTGTGCTGTGAAGTTTTACTATCTCATTCATGTACAACTCCGCATATCTATCTATCTTATAAGTCTTCTTAATAGACAGGAAATGCGCGGACTTGGTGAGTCGGTCTACAATTACCCAAATGCTGTCATGACCATTTCTGGTACGTGGTAATCCGGACACAAAGTCCATGGTGATATGTTCCCATTTCCATTCAGGTATTGGTAACAGTTGTAGTAAACCCGAGGGCTTCTGTCTTTCGGCTTTCACTTGTTGACATACCAGACATCTACTTACGTAAGCTGCAATTTCCCTCTTCATATTAGGCCACCAGTAGTATTCCTTCAAAGTCCGGTACATTTTAGTCCCACCAGGATATACGGCATAAGCAGAACTATGGGCCTCCTCTAATATTTCTTGTTTAAGATCATCTTGGTCTGGCACACAAATTCGATTCCTGGACATCAAAGCTCCATCCCTGTTGATAGTGAAGTCTACTCTAGTACCATTTTCCACTGCCTCTCTCAACCATTCTAGAGATTCATCATGAAGTTGTGCTTCTCGTACTCTATCAATAAAAATTGGTCTCACCTGGAAACTGGCTATTAAGGCTGCGGATTCCTTAGTCACTTCCAAGTTAACTCCAGTAGCTTGTAATTTGTAAAGAAGTGGGACCTGCACTGCTCTCAAATACGATAAGGAAGGAGAGGGTGACATGGTAGGATATGATTTCCTACTAAGAGCATCAGCTACTACATTGGCCCTTCCTGGATGATACTCAATCGTACAATCATAATCCTTGATCAATTCCAACCATCTTTTTTGTCTCAAGTTTATGTCTCTTTGCGTAAGCAAATATTGTAAACTCTTGTGATCCGTGAAAATTTGACATCTAGCTCCGTACAAATAATGTCTCCATAATTTAAGTGCAAGTACCACAGCGGCAAGCTCAAGGCCATGCGTCGGATAATTCAATTCATGTGACTTTAGCTGTCTGGAAGCATATGCAATCACGTTCCCATGTTGCATTAAGACACAACCCAAGCCTTGCCTTGAAGCATCACTATACACCATAAATTCTCCACTATCGTCAGGCAACGCTAATACCGGAGCACTAGTTAGACGTCCCTTAAGTTCTTGAAAACTTTGCTCGCACTCCTCCGACCAGACAACTTCACACCCTTCCTAGTCAGTCGAGTGAGAGGAGCTGCAATTTTTGAAAAATCCTGCACGAATCGCCGGTTATAACCTGCTAGACCCAAGAAGCTACGAATCTCCGTCACTGTAGTAGGTCTCTCCCAATTTAACACTGCTTCTACTTTCCGAGGGTCCACACTAACGCATTCTGCAGAAACAACATGGCCCAGAAACCCTACACTGTTGAGCCAAAATTCACATTTATTAAACTTAGCATACAACCGTGCTTCCCTCAAAGTCTGTAGCACAACCCTCAAATGCTTGACATGCAGGGAATCATTTTTAGAGTAGACCAGAATATCATCTATAAATACGATCACAAAACGATCCAGATAATGACGAAATACTCGATTCATAAGATCCATAAAAGCTACAGGAGCATTGGTTAGTCCAAACGGCATTACTCTGAATTCATAGTGACCATATCGTGATCGGAAGGTGGTCTTAGGGATATCAGATTCCCTTATCCGTAATTGATGATACCCGGATCTTAAATCAATCTTAGAAAATACCGTAGCTCCCCTCAACTGATCAAACAAGTCATCAATTCGCGGCAAAGGATATTTATTCTTCACCGTAACCTTATTCAACTTTCTGTAATCAATGCACAATCTCAAAGTGCCATCCTTCTTCTTAACAAATAAAACCGGGGCACCCCACGGAGACACACTAGATTGAATGAACCCTTTATCCACTAATTCCTGTAGCTGAGTCTTCAGTTCTTTTAATTTAGCAGGGGCCATCCGATAAGGCGCTTGAGATATAGGTGTTGTTCCCGGAATCAAATTGATAGTAAAGTCTATCTCTCTTACAGGGGGTAAGCCAGGTAATTCATTTGGAAATACATCAGGAAATTTCCTAACCACTGGTATATACTCAATACTCAACTCCTCCCTGCTGGTATCTACCATGTGAGCCAAGTAAGCCTGACAACCCTTGTTCAAAAGCTTTTCAGCTGTTAAAGCCGAAATCAGGCAAGAAGGAAGAGCATTTCGATCACCCTGAAAGAAAATTATCGGCTTTCCTGGACTTCTAAACACTACAATCTTGCGAAAGCAATCAACATTAGCCCAGTGAGTTGCTAAAAACTCCATTCCCAAAATCACATCGAATTCAACAAGATCTAAAGGGATTAGATCAACTTCCAAATCAACACCATCAATCAAAACGCTACAACCTTTAAAAACCCACTCTATCTTAAATGATGCTCCCGCAGGCAGAGATACATACCACTCGCCCATAAGGGGCGACAATGGTACATTTGCAAAACATGCAAATCTACTTGACATAAAAGAATGCGAAGCACCAGGATCAATTAAAGTATAAGCAGGCTGACCAAACACAGATAACATACCGATGATAACATTTGGTGAATCGCGGCCCTCCTGCTGAGTCATGGCATGTAGTCTTGCATGAGTCGTGGGACGTCCTCTCTGACCCCTACCCTGCTGGGAACTACCACGAGCTACTGCACCGACACGCGTACTGCTGGAAGAAGCAACATTACCACTAGTAGAAGTACCAGCGGATGACTGACCTGTCGCCTGAAAAGGGGTAGATGCGACTCTCTGGGTCAACAGAGGGCAGGCCCTTTTAAAATGAGGTAGGTTAATATTAACCTACGAAAGGCAAGTGACAGGACTGGTGCTAAGCCTCGATCCTACGCCGAACAGCAGCACTGCGAACTGGGTAAAAGAAACTGAAAAGCCCAGGGGAAAGTAAGCAATAAAACGTTAGTGTGAGTGGACAAAAATATTTAATTAAGAAAGAAATGTTCCTTACTTTCCCGCACTTATTGTTTAGAACGTTATTATGCATGCGATAGGGAACTAAAAATTTCAAATCACTTTCATGCTAAGCCAGCCCCGCTGGTTTGAGGGAAGTTCGACTGGCCCTGTTAGTCGAACGAATAAATAAATAAATAAATAAATAATTTAAAAGGTATGGGGAAAGACGTCATCACCATACAATAAAATAAAGTGAGCCGCTAAGGCTAGGGTCGGAGTGTCCCACACTCAAGAGCATCCCATGCTCGGCTCTACTCACCCACAAACACAAAGTAAGTAGAGAGGAGTACTAATAGGCTAGCTAGCAATAACGTATATCGACCCAGGTATGGTGGGTAAAACCATATGAAAATCGAGAATTAGTGAGACTTTCTCGAAGTCTCACAAGAAAGGAATTTAGTCCAACGACGTGACCCCGCACGCCAACATGACTCAAAATCATGAACCAATATACGAAAATAAAGTAAGTTCATAATCTCGAAGAAATCTCCCATTTCCGAAGATTTTTCGGAAAACCCAAATCTACTAATAAATAATGATACTTTTATTTCCGGAAATAATGTCATCGAAGATTATTTCTAATAAGAAATTCGAAATGGAACATAACCACTTCTAATCAGCAATTCGAACTATAAATAATTCCACAATCAAAAATCGAATAACATGCTCATTAAGTAAAAGATAATTTAAATAATTTCGTAACTTAGAAAATTTAATCACATGCATGAATTAAAATCAAATGTCCACTCACAGTATACGGCTAAGCTTGCCGTCGATCCGAACCCTCCTCGTGAGAATCCTCCTCACGCCCTTCGACGCAGGTGACGGCCGGAATCGTCGGAAATCGTCAAAAGACCGAAACTGCTACAGTGATCTTCTTGGTTCAATTCCGAGCTCCTCCGGTCGAGACACCGTGAAATACGACCATGGGCATGACGAGAAGGAGGAGGCGAACCTAGGGATGTCTGGGTTTCGTCGTGGGGTGGCCGGAAACGAAGAAATTTGGAGGAGGGAGAATCGGGCCGAACGGGAGGAGGAAGGGTCGGGGGAGAAGAGAGAGAAGAGGCCGGGTAAGTTTCCAAATTTGGAAACTTACCACAGTAACTCACTATTTAAAGTAATCGGGAATAGTAAATTTAGTTTTTCGCTTATAACTTTCGCATACTAGCTCCGATTTTTACGAACCACGTATGCATGTTCTCGGTTTAACATCCTCTACGACTTTCATGAAGAACATTTTCTCAAATCATGGCCCGAACAAAAAGTCAACTTTTAGGGCCACTAAAATCGTATAACGGAATAAAAATTAAAAGTAACTGACATTTACCGTCAAATTAATTAGAAAATTGAAAATTCTAGGTTCGGGACGTAACAAATAATTTCAGACTGGCTGAAATTATGATTGGTGACATAACTATTGGCCGTCATGGACATGTGTTGTAATTTATTTAATATTTCTTGTTCTGATATATTATCAATGTTCCATTCGTAAGTCTTATCGGAAGAGATTGAAAATTGATTACTGGGGTAAGTAGTAGGTTGAATATCTAATGGCAAAGGGCATTCGATCCAATTTTTGAAATGCAGTTTCTTTGGATGAACAATTCTATGTAATTGGAGGTCTTGAAATGTTTGATTTATCTTGGAAATTATACTAGAATCACTATCAGAGGAGGAGTCTGAGGGAGATTCATGGTTATGGATGACTGCAATTCTACTGGGTTCAGCTTTGAGTTTTTTGAGCATTCGTTCAATGGTACGGATTTTAGGTTTTGACCCACTTTTCGATCATATTTTCACATCTTAACCGTTCAGTTTTTAGGTCCTAATGTATCGATCACCTCTGCAAAATTTCAGCCAAATTGGTGATCGTTAAGGCATTCAAAACTGCAATTTACAACAATGTACACGAACTGTTCCGGTTCTGCAGATTCGGTTCGTTCATGTAAATTGCAATTTACACCAATTTGGCTGAAATTTTGCAGAGGTGATATATACATTAGGACCTGAAAACTGAACGGTTAAGATGTGAAAATATGATCGAAAAGTGGGTCAAAACTGGAAATCCGTACCTTTTTTTCTTAAGTGCAGACTGAGCAAAGTTATATATATATATATATATATGACAAAATAACAAAATAATAGAATTATTTCATCATAGTTTTGTCAACTTTTATGGTGTGTGTGTGTATATATATATATATATATATATTTGGGTTGACATGCATGACTAGCTATATATCATTCAGATTCAAAAACCTAAGGTGTTTGGCCTCAGGAAAATCTTGATTGGTGAAAACTTATAAAATATGGATAATTTTACTGTATATGCTGATATGCACATATGTCATTTACGAATCTAACACACTAAGCACTCAATTACTAAAACGATATCCTATATTATACTTCTATGATTTACCTACCTTAACGAAGATTTTTTTTTTCTTAAATTACCATAAGAGTTGTTGTAGTGGCAACAGATCGAGGTGATCAAAGTGGCTACTAGTCATTTTCTTTTCACCTTGGCTCTACAATTGGAGGTCAACCCTGTTCGAAATTCATTCGTGTACGTTGCATGTCAATACAAGTCTCAGATTTCTAAACAGGGTCTAGTAGCACTTCTAAAATTGATAAGGCAATATCTCGCTACAATTTCCGTCCCTTTTTTATGATCCAGTTAGCAACACACAATTGTTAAAAAAGATTTGATTGCAAGAGCCGTAATTAATCCTATGTGATAACTTCGTCAAAGTGCATAATGCAGAACATAATAAAGTATGCTGCTAAAAATAATTCACGTATTCATTTTATTCATGTACATTGTGTACAGCTAGATTACAACAATAAATTGATGGTATAACATTATTTACGTTATACTATAACATTATTTTTATAGTGTATTACAATAAATTACTATACTAGTATCTGCTGTGGTACGAGTTTATTAACATTTGCCAATCGACTCATTTATGATTCATGACCATGCCGGTTAGCACTGGAAACCTGAAGTTATGTATGGAGGAGGCCTGCAACGTTTCTTTGGTTAATGGTTGAAGCAGCATGACTACTAGCAGGAGGCTTAGGGCCAGGCTTGTTGGTCGGCGGATTAGGTCCACCGGGAGGGCGAACACCCTTCTGCTTCGACTCCATTAAAACGAAAAGTTTGTTCTTCGTCAAGTTTTTTACAGTGGTGTGGCCTGCAAAGTTTCTTTGGTTAATGGTTGAAGCAGCATGACCACTAGCAGGAGGCTTGTTGGTCGGCGGATTAGGTCCACTGGGAGGGTGAACACCCTTCTGCTTCGACTCCATTAAAACGAAAAGTTTGTTCTTCGTCAAGTTTTCTACAGTGGTGTGGCCTGCAAAGTTTCTTTGGTTAATGGTTGAAGCAGCATGACCACTAGCAGGAGGCTTGTTGGTCGGCGGATTAGGTCCACCGGGAGGGCGAACACCCTTCTGCTTCGACTCCATTAAAACGAAAAGTTTGTTCTTCGTCAAGTTTTCTACAGTGGTGTGGCCTGCAAAGTTTCTTTGGTTTATGGTTGCAGCAAGACCGCTAGTGGGAGTCGCAGGACCAGGCACGTTGGTGTGACCATTAGGTCCACCGGGAGGAAGAACAGCCTTCTTCGTCAAGTCTTCATCCTCGTCATGCAACACCCTTCCAGCCTCAGACAATTGCATGCTTATGAAAAATGGCAGTAGAACTGCTGTAACTCCGATAACATTAAGAACACCCATGATGATGAAATTGTACCATAAAACTTAGAAGAGCTAGCTAGCAAAGGTTAAGATCTAAAACGACAATTGAAGGATATGTGGAGATGAGGTGAGTTAAAAATACTTACACATATGGGTATTTATACTCACCAACATATATGCATCAATGCATGGCTTTCACCTTGTTTCATACGTTAAACGTGGTCTAAGTGGCATTCAAATATTGAAGAAAGTATTAAGCTGAAGGGGTCGTGCAAACGTAGGTTTAGGGTATACAAGGGAAGGAAAAACTACTATTAGACACTTCCAGGAAAGTGTTAATAACAATTCTCAGTCAAGAATAATATTTTTTCCTAAATTAAGTTGGGGAGCTTGTTCATTTTTTGTTTTTTTTTTTTTTTCCATACAATGGAATGCATTTCAGGCACAAAGAAATCAAAGGCTATATACTGCGTACCATTTTATGGGTTTCTCGGTAATGTTAACGTATAAGAAATTTGGAAAACCTCATAGCATGCCTCTTTGGAACTAATAATACCAGATGATATTCGGATTTCTGTTACCGCATATCAAAATATCAAAAACTAGACGAATTTGCTGTCAATTTGACCCAAATATAGTTTGACCAATAGATGTCTAGAAGAGAGACCTTGGCCTTTTTTGTAATACTAATTTGGTCTTTTAGACTCGTTATTGGTCTTTTGATTAAGCAAATAGTTCAGGTTTATGTATAACTCGAATATAGCTGCCTGACTGCCTTCCAGTATAAATCGACAAACAAATTGAATTGAATTTGCTTGCGTCAAAGTAGTATGATCTTGTCGTGTAAAGGGTTAGCATGCGCCAACTTCAAACATTCAACATTCAGACCCTCCCAGACGCTTTCCGATCAAATTAAGCTTCAAAAGCTTAGGAAAAAATTGTGCACAAAGCAAATAATCGTGTCAAGTAAATAAATTTCATGATCAGGTAAGTCAAAAATATATGCCCGGCCCTCTGGTAAAAACAAGTCAACGTTTTACATTAGCAAGCTAGTAATTAAGAGTGGAAATATTCTAGCTACAATATTGATATACTTCTCTCTGCTTTAGCGAATTGGTAATTTTTTTTTTCTTCTTCTTTATCGAAAAGGTGAATAATGCAAGTTATACATAATTTCCCATCCGCCCATCGTTTTGGAGTACACAGGTTGAATATTACTTAAGCAATTTCACATATTTAACATATTAAAACAAAAAAAAAACATGCAGATTGTAGAACTAAATAACATAAAGAAGAGATCTCATAATCGTTATCTTGCATGACACTTCATCATGCAAGAGTAGATGGGATCGATCTCCCTCGGATCATGGTCAGATTCAATAAATTTGTACTTCTTCAATGTCATGTATCTGCACATAGTAGAAAAGAATATTTCAATTCAGGGTTAATTCAATATATGATTCTATTCATCCCACAATGAGGGTATATATACAAGTATAAAGGAGTAGTCTAACTCTAATAAGAAACAATCTTTCCATAATTACAGGATATTCTAATTAAAGAAAATCCTAAGTACATAAAGATTTGCAGCGATTCTACACTCCCCCTCAAGTTGTTGCATAGATGTCTATCATGCCCAACTTGTCTACCGAGCTGTCAAATACCTTCCCGGACACTCCTTTAGTAAGAACATCAGCTAATTGCTCCTTTGAGTTTACAAATGGAAAGCGAATAACTTTTCTGTCAAGATTTTCTTTAATAAAATGACGGTCAACCTCCACAGGCTTTGTTGTATCATTCTAAACTGGATTATGTGCAATCTCAATGGCAGCTGTATTATCACAGTGCAAATCCATGGGTTTTTAAAGCTTGTAACCAAGGTCTTTCAAGACAGTACGAATCCACAACATTTCACAGATTTCATGTGCCATACCTCGGAACTTAGCTTCTGCACTTGATCTGGCAATGACTTTCTGCTTTTTGCTATGCCAAGTGACAAGGTTCCCTCTAATAAAAGTGAAGTACCCAAATGTAGAACGTCTGTCAGTTTTATCAGCAGCCCAATCTGCATCGGTGTACCCAACCACTTCCGATTCATCTTTTTTTCTGAAATAGTAACCCTTTACCTGGCACCATCTTCAAGTACCTCAAAATACGAAAGACTGCATCCATATGTTCTTCACTAAAACAATGCATAAATTGACTAACAACACTCACAGCATAAGCAATATCAGGTCTAGTATGTGAAAAATAAATCAACCTTCCTACAAGACATTGATACCTCCCTTTATCAGTTGGAACTTGATCAGGATAGATAGCAAGTCCATGATTTATCTCAATGGGTGTCTCGATGGGTCGACAGTCCAGCATCCCCATTTCAGCAAGTAAATCAAGAACATATTTCCTTTGAAAGTGAAACCCCCTTCTTAGACCTTACAACTTCAATACCTAAAAAATACTTCAGTTGTCCCAGATCCTTCATTCAAACTCCTTTGACAAATACTTTTGCAATTCATTTATCTCTTTCGGATCATCCCCTGTAACAATCATGTAATCAACATACACAATAAGAACAGTAATCTTACTATTCTTGCGCTTAATGAACAAGATATGGTAAGTATTGCTCTGTCTGTATCCCAAGGGTTTTATGGACATTGAAAATCTTCCAAACCAAGCTCTTGGAGACTGCTTCAGGCCATAAAAAGACTTCTTCAATTTACACACCTTGCCAACGTCACAATTCTTAACACCTGGGGGCACATCCATATACACTTCTTCCTCCAAATTCCTATTAAGAAACACATTCTTCACATTAAGTTGGTGCAAGGGCCACTCTTTGTTTGCTGCTAGTGAGATTAGAATCCGGACAGTATTAATCTTTGCCACAGGTGCAAAAGTCTCCTCATAATCAATCCCATAGCATTGTGTATATCCTTTGACAACCAACCTCGTCTTGTATCTATCAATAGTTCCATCTGCATTAAGCCTCACAGTAAATACCCAACGACATCCTACAGTCTTCTTTCCAACCGGTATAGGTACTAGCTCCCATGTTGCATTCTTTTAAAGAGCTTCCAATTCTCCATTCATCACCTTTGTCCATTTTGGATCCGTCAATGCATCATGCACGTTACTAGGAATAGATACAGTAAATAATTGATCAACAACAAGTACATGTGACCCAGAAATCCTATGGTTAGACATAAAATTAGCTATAAGGCATTTAGCTTTGGCTTTGATATCCGGTTCATATTGTTTTTTAGGGATTCCCTTGGTAACCCTTTGTGATTTCCTAAGTTCGACATTTTCTAACCCAGAAGAATCATTAAAGTTTAGCGGTATTTGAGGTGGATCATTCTGACCAGGATCTTCAGTTGGTGATGCAGAAAGGGGAAAATCGTGTGTGTGAGCTTCAGATACGTCTTGATCTTGATTCAAACTATCCAGAAAAGTCGACTCTTCTGTCTTAGAATTCACAACGCTCTGTTCGGCAGTTGCATTTTCTGTTTCGAAACTCACAATTCTCAGTTCGGCAACTGCATTTTTTGTTTCAGAGTTTCTACCTTCAAATCATTCCTCCAAATTTTCCAAGTCTTTAAAGACATCAGAGTCAATAATAGAACGAGGATTCCCTTCACAACCTCTCTCCCCCCGAAGTGAATACTGAGAAGCTCCCCCTGAGTAATATGGCTCAGATTCATAGAATGAGACATCAAGAGATATTTGTAATGTATTGGTGAGAGGATCATAACATCTGTAGCCTTTCTGAAACTACGCATAACCCACAAAAATACACTTCTTTGCATAGGGATCAAGTTTGCTCCATTGTGGCTTTGGTATATAGACATAAGTTGTACACCCAAACACTCGGGGCTCCAAATTAGGCGTAGAGAGGATGGTTAAAAATGTATGAAGCTTTTGATAAGGATTCTGAAACTCAATTACCCATGAAAAAGTATGGTTGATGAGATATGCTGCTGATTTCACTGCTTCTTCCCAATAGGACCGAGGTACATTCACGGCAAATAAGGAAGCACGAACAACTTCCATCAACTGCCTGTTTTTCCACTCTGCTAAACCATTCTGTTGAGGAGTATAAGAATTGGAAGTTTGATGACGAATTCCATGTGACTTGCAAAACTCAATCATAGGGCCATTCACAAACTCTCCACCATTGTCAGACTGAAACACTCTGATGGATTTTTGATACTGAGTTGCCACCATGTTGTGAAATTCGATAAACATCCCAAATACATCACTCTTATTCTTCAGTAATGATACCCATGTTATGGTAGTACAATCATCAATACTCACATAATATTGAGCTCCAGAAATAGAAGGAATTTTTGCAGGACCCCAGACATCATTGTGAATTTTCATAAAAGGAACACATCTTTCATTAAGACTTGGTGAATCTTGGCCAGTTCACAAATGTCACAATGGAAATCCAAATCACTGACAACAGAAAACAAATGAGGTTGCAGCTTCTTAAGATAACTAAAAGATAGATGACCTAAATGGGCGATGTCATAACCATACAGCTTCCTTCGCATTCTCTACCCCATTGATGCTTATGGTTCTCTCCAGTCTCTATCAGATCCAGGTAGTACAATTTCCCCCTTCTAACACCATAGCCAAGAATATGTCGAGTCAGAATGTCCTGAAACACATAGAAAGAAGGATAGAATGACACAATACATGCAAAAGCTAAAATAATTTGATCAACAGACAGGAGATTATAAGCTAAGACAGATTCAAGGGTTAAGGTATCAAATAAAGTAATAGAACCTTCTCCGGTGACCGGAGTTGGAGTACTATCAGCAGTAGAGACAACATTTTTAAGGGAATGTCTACGGTTTTTCACAAGATTAGGGTCATTGATCATATGATCAGATGCACCTATATCAATTATCCATATATTATTCAAAGTAACCTTACCTTTCATACATGATTGCGCTACATTAGCGGAGGCACCGTCTAGATGCTCTTCCTCTGTAGTAGCAATGGTAGCCTTACCCAGATTCTTTCGCAGTTTCTTGGTGAAGTCCCACCAATCAGGGTAACCAATCACTTCATAGCACTGCTCCTTTCCATGACCTTGTTCCCTACAAACAATGCACTTTTTGTTTGCATATGGATTTGGTTTACCTAGAGGACGACGTGGAGCCTAGAGGAGGACCTAGTTTACGTTGGACAACCATAACAAAAGATTCAGTAGGTAGCCAATGCCCCATAGCCTGTTTCTCTAATTGCACCTTGCGAATGTAAGCATAGCTCTGCTCCAAAGAGAATTTAGGTTCCTTGCGCAGGATTTCTCCACGCACCTGATCATACTCTGGGTCAAGTCAACTCAAAAACATGTGAACATGCATCCGGGACATCGTTGAGGTCTCTTGAACTACAACTGCAACATTATCATTCTAAGAGGCCACCCTTTGATCAATCTTCTAGAACATTGCCACCAACTCATTATAGTAGGTAGGAATGGACTATCCATTTTGCTTTACTTCAAAACACTTCTTGTTCAATTCAAAGATCCAGGTTTCATCAGAATCATTATAAAAAGTTTTCTCTATAGTTTCCCAAATATCTTTTGCAATAGAAAGACGAATATACCGGTTCATAAGAGAGGAATCCATGGAGTCAATAAGCCAACTTTTCACATTTTCATTGTCCGTGGCCCAAGCTTCATACTCTGTAGAATTTATGGTGTTCAGCCTTCACTCCGGTCAGATAACCAACCTTCCCTCATGCGCCAATCTATATTAGAGGAGCCCATATGGTGTAGTTGGATTCATTCAAGACAACACTTGTTGGAAACGCAGAGTTGTCTTGTTGGGTGGTGTAGTGGTGATGGATGACTTGTGAGGATGGCACCATTGCCTTCTCGGGATTTGACTGTTCGCCTTCAATTACAGGTCCAGCCATTGAATTCGGGATTTTTGCATGATTGGATTTTCTAGGGTTTCAAGATGGATCTGAAACTTTTTCCGAAAAAAAAGGTAGGGTGATGGTGATTTGAAATTCAGGGATGGTTTGATTTCAATGGTGATGGTATGCAGCGGTTTGTGGTTTTTTTTTTTTTTTTTGGATTCAGGATTCAAAGAATGCAGTGCAAGTTCAAAGGATTGAACCTGCTCTTATACCAACTAGAAAAGAATATTTCAATTTAAAGTTAATTTAATGATTCTATTCATCCCACAATGAGGGTATATATATATACATGTACAAAGGAGTAGTCTAACTGTAATAGGAAACAATCTTTCCATAATTACAGGATATCTTATTAAATAAAATCCTAAGTACATACAGATTTATAGCGATTCTACACACATGATGTATAATACATGGTTAAACTTTTACCTTTGTTTTAGACATATATGGTCACTTAAATACATAGTCATACATGTGTTCGTTATGCAGTATATGGTACGCATCATATAATAAATTTCTAGTGATATATGAATAAAAAAATAATTAAATTTAGTTTACCACCCCCCCCCCCCCCCCCTCTCCCGGGAGGCTTTGGAGTAACTTCATGTTAGTATCTGTGGTCTCAATTTAATCAGAAACATCCCTGAGATCACTTATGTGTATCTTTTTCTTTCTTTTGAAATAGAGGGGAGATGGAGAGTATTGTTGCTCTTCTATCTTTAATCTTAATTAAAAAAAAAAATCAGAAACATCGATCCCTGAGCTTTCCAATTTCAGTCAGTCGTGTTCAATTTCTCAGATTCCGTCCAAATTGGACATTAAGTCCGATGATGGGCCCACTTTAAGGGCTAAAAGAGTCAATGGGCTTATATTCCTCGGCCTAGCCCAACTCATTATAATAATGAACTCGGGTCTTGCCGGATCGCTTTTAAATGTACCGGGCTTGTGCCGTACTCAAGCCTAGCGGTCCGTTTGCCACCTCTACTTATGGATAAGAGGGAAATCTATAAGTTTGGTAGGGGAAAGGAGAATAATTTCCTAAAATTATGTTATTTAAGCATTTTCCCCTATATTTAATAGTGAGCAATTCAAATAAGAAAATTGGATATTGGAAAGGCGTACTAGCAATTCAAATATTGTTATAAATACAATCTTACGGTGTGTTTGAATGAGAAAATTGAAAATGGTCTACCATAAATACTAGTGATTGTTTAAGGACACCTAATTTGTGTGTCTTGCCTAAACTATGATTACTTGTCTTAATTGTAATAAGGTTAGTCTTATCGATATCTACGGTATATTCCAATCATTGTATGATTCAGTTTTCTTGAAAAACTCTTATTCTATGATTGTAATCTTCTATATAAAGAGACACTATTATCAATAAAAGTATAACTCATTCTCTCCCAATTCTCTCTGTTGTTCGCTCTACATCCCTATTTCCTAAAACAGGACAAACGTTTAAATGGTCCATGTAATTTTGTGTCTTGCTCAATGTTATCCATGTTGCTTTAAAATGTCTAATGTAACCCTCGTGGTTTGTAAAATTGATCATTATTAGTTCAAATTCTACTTTTGGCAGAAAGTTTCATCAATTATAAATCCATGTGCAGGATAAATTTGACTATTTGATTTAAAATAAAATCTATCCCTAATCATTTTCCAAAAATAAATTACAAATACTATTTCAAAACTATAACATTATTCAAAATAATAATAATAATAATAACCCACACGTGATGCTTCATTTTTTTTTTGGGGCAAAGTTCATCATCTAGTTTTTATTTTTATCTTGATCATCAATAAAATTCTTCATTTCAATTAAAAAAATCAATAATATTTATTAGCAAAAGACCAATATAACCTTGCACATTATATGTATGTGGCCAAAAACGAGAGTTTGAACTATATTGATCAATTTTGCAGAACAACACAAGTGTGAGATTAGACATTTTGAAACCACACGGACCATTTATAATGTTTGCCCAAAAATTTATCTAACCCAAAAAAAAAAAAGAACTCCAATTTCCAATACTTGGCCTATGCTGTTGGAAACACATATAACTAAATTAACTTATGTTTGATAGGCTGACTCTAAATAAAATAGTAGATGTGAATCATGTGATACTGGGGACTTCATTCAGAATTTTGCAACAAAGTTCTGTAATTTAGTTTTGCAAGAAAATTCTGAGTAAATTACAACTGCAGGTGAGACTTAGATTCAGCATAATTGCTATAAATAGGGGGAACTTTCGGATTACATAGGACTCATCTGTAGTTTGAAAAGAAAAATCTATCTAGAAATGTGATCAAAGGAGTGCAGATTTCAGAGACTTGGTGAAAATTTCCAGTTCCTTCAACCCTTCCTCGGGAGTTTTGGCATCACCCAACAGCTTCACCATTGCGCTACCAACAATGACACCATCAGCTCCCCACCCCGCTACCTGTAAAACATTCATGATTCAGTACCTTGATCGCGGTAAAGGCATGCGTACTGGTCTGAGATTAAAGTATGCAAACTACAATGTAGATCGAGGCGTTCTAATGTATATTAGATACTAACCTGTTTAGCTTGTTCAGGCTTTGAGATGCCAAAACCAACAGCTACGGGCTTTGATGTAGCCTGGCACATAGAAGATAAGCACATTAGTTGAAGGGATCATATCAACTGTCTAATGTTATTTGAGCCGGCTGCTGAAATATTCCAATCAGGTAATCAGTCTAACTATTTCTCTTAAACATAGAACTGTTCTTTTTGTACAGGACCTTAAAAGATATATATGTATACATATATATCGATTCTAGCACAATCGCACCAAGCACCAAATAATACCAAGGTCTTGCTCAGCTAAAACGCGTATCATGTCTTTTTTTCTTTATGCAAATAATCAAATGCCATTCCATCAAACAACATGGTTCTCATTAGGTCATGATGCACAGAACTGATAGAAGACTCAAATTCTCCACCAACAAAGATTTCTATAAATCCTACACAGTTAGAAGTGACTGAGAAGACAAACCTCTTTAATTTCCTTTAAAAGGGCAGGAACTCGTTCATTCACAGATGCCCGGGCCCCTGTAACTCCAATTGAGCTCACCTATAATTCAAAAAGATGAATGATGACATGTATTTAGCCATGTGATATTGATCTCCGGATACAGGAGAGAGAATCTTCATAAATAAAATATATATGTTCATGTAGCAAACACAACTTGCAAATTTTCTACCAAGAGGTGTTTAGCTTACACAAGAAAAAAGAAAACTTTGCAAAACCAGCATTCAGTCCTCACTTCCATGATACCAAGAATAGCTACTACAGTACTACACAATAGCTTCACTTTTCTAATCAAGCCAAATGATGAAACTTTTTCATAACACAACAGTTTCTTAAGTCTACTAAGAGCATATTTACCAAGAATACATGTGCTATTATCATGATGTATGACAAAAGACCAAGATTTCAAAATCATTTTGAGGACAGAAGAAAAGAAGTCTCACCAGGTACAAAAACCCTTCGGAAGCTTCAGCAATGGCCTTCATTCGCTCCATTGGAGTGGTGGGTGTAGTTAGTAATACCTGTAAACCATACAAGCAGATCCAAAGTATTACAATCATATCCAACAGTGAGCATAAAGCCTTTTAAAGTACTGTTCACAGTCTGAAAAGAATGCAAAAGAAAAGTTATTGAGAAACGAACCAATTCAATATTATTTTTCAAGGCTTCCTTTCTCAGAATGTCCGTCTCTTCCAATGGAACATCTGGAACCACAATTCCTACAAACAGATATGGAATCACAAACCTAGTCACATCTCTTATGATTTACATATATATAAATGAAAGAGAACTACATACAAGACCAAAATTTCAGCACCCCGACCTTTTTTCCAATAAGGTCTGCACCCAAAAATATATAAAAAGGTTTGTGCTAACAACATTATACTATACAGTCCACATCTCAATGAAAGGCAAATGAGCAACTAGAATCCACCAATACCTTGCAACTTGCTATCTTTTTGTAAGGTGCTAGCTATCTATTTGTAAGGTGATAAAAACATGATGAACTTTCCCAAGGCCATAGTAATAAACACTGATGGTATACACTAACTATAACAATTTATCTATTTATATTAAGGGGTATTAATATGATCAGGAAAGATGCATATCAGTAGGTGTAACGTCCTCCCTAACATATAATAAATGGACTCCATTACAATGTGTGTACATATCACATTGACAAGTAGTTAAATAAATACTATCATTTTGAAGATTTCATAAGATTCAGTAGCAATTACTTATACGTACCATGTACACCGACGTCTTTAATGATGGACATGAACTCTCCAACACCACGCTTCAAAATAGGATTGTAGTATGTGAAGAGAGCAATTGGGCAGGACAGTTTGGGAATCACCTGACCATTCACCAATATTTACATAATAAGAATATTCCAATTGTCATACTTTGTAAATGAAGTTGTTATACTTTCTCTGCTAGCCGCTTCACAATGTGTATAAGTATATCATGCATAACTTAATGAAGAAATATGTAAGAAAATCTGAGCGGAGCTCATGCTAATGACATGATAACAATTCTTATGTGTGCATCACAGAGATATGAAGTATGGTAATATGAGAATAAATTAGATGCTTGGATCCAGCATATTTCATTGGTTGCAGCAACCACAGCATATTTCATTTTTAGTCACAGTATTAGTTATGTTCAGCATGCTTTCACTTGTAAGCAAATATGATATTACTACAGTAGCATAAGTTTCTAATATGCAAATTCTGGAAATAATACTACAAGAAATTGGTCAGATAATAAAATATTGCATGTAAAGGTACCTCCTTCAACATTGCCAGGATTGAATTCAAATTGGTCCCTCTTGCCAAGGCACGAGTGGCTGCAGCCTACAAAATGCCACACGAGGTTAAAAGATTGTCAAAGAGAGTATACAGAATGACAGGATACAAGACTATCAACCTGTATAACTGGCCCATCCGCTAATGGATCAGAGTATGGCACGCCTAATTCAATTATGTCCGATCCACAAGAATCCAGGACCTTCAATGCTTCTGCGGTGACCGATAGATCAGGATCACCGGCAGTAATATAAGGAATTAATGCAACCTGCGCAAAAACACATCTTGATCAAAAAAACATATTCTCATAAATAAACACTCCCATCTAAAACCAACCACAAGCTCAACACCATTCAAATCATACCTTCTGACCAATTAATCTAATGAACTACTACAATTCTGAACCCTTGATTTAACCATTATTTACTTCAGTTAAAGTCACAGTCATACAAAGTGTGGATTCTAATCAATCAGCACCCTCTTCCCCAAACCCAATTTGGCAATGAAGCCCCAGCAGAAAAATGTCAAAACAATATTGGCATTTGCCTAGTGATTGAGGCCAAATGCAAGCCCTGCATTTGGTGGGTCTGCAAATTTGTCAGCAGGGCTTCAATTGAAAGCACATGCCAATAGTCCTGGCACACCAAAATCACCAAAAGATGAAATTTTTACAATTAGAATTTCATACCTTGCCTTGCTCCTTCAGTTTGACGAAAGTTTTGGAGAGGCCGACGGTGGTGTTGGTGGTGGTCAGAGAAGCCATTGGAGTAAATTTCTTGAATGAAAGGGTGGACTTTTGAGCCGGTGAACGGAAAAGCAATGGGCTTTGAGGCTTCTTCAGCTGAAGAAGACCAGTCGCAGATTTAAGAGAAGAAGCCATTTAGTTAATAGTATAAAACAATTCGAAGGCTTTTGTAGGGTTTTCGCTTTCAGTGGTCTTCTCCTGGGTTTTAGTACACTAGTCCTCTCAAGTCCCAAGTCAGCAGTACGTTACACTAGTCCTTATCTTATATAAATCTCTCGGCCGTTGAATACCGGGAGATTTTTTTATTTTTATTTTTTAAATTTTTGTGTTTTTCCTTTCCTTTTCTGATTTGGATTTTTTCAAAGGTAACTTCTCTTCTCCTCATAAACGAATGTATCCTTGCACGTCAGTTATCTATTTGATTAATGGTGTTCACAAATCGAGTCTCAAAAGCTTACGTTTTTTTTTTTCAATCGAGGTGGAATCTATCATTTTTATCCACCCAAATGTGAAAGTTCATCATTTGTCACATTTCTTCTCTTAAATATAGTGGATATAAAGTAACGTTATCAATATTTGTGCCTTTACACAATGGGTTAATTGTTTTTTCCAAAATGGGTTAAATAGTTTGGTGTACCTAATATATATATATATATATATATATATATTTTTTTTTTTTTTTTTTTTTAAAAGATGAAACGGTTCATTGTATTAATGAAACAATTAAAACTGTCGGAATAGTACATACACCAATACATGATACCTAATATTTTACTTATTTTAGAAATGAATTTGGAAAATAACTTTCCAATTTCACATATAAATATTTAGATAGAGTTTTAAGAATCCACTCCCCCTATGAAGTATTTTGTTATGTCACAATACAATGCATGTCTAAAACGTTCTAATTTCAACTTCATGATAATGAAATGTAAATCTCTATACGATTTAAGTCGATGAATTGTAACTCTTTTATATAATTTAATATGATTAAATTTTATTAAAAAAAAAAATCCTCATACAGATCTTTTGAGTTGTTATCTCATTATAATTTACTAAAGTTATGTGAATGACAAGAAAGAGCCTCTTTATCATATCAAAACATGCCGTATATCAGGGCGCAAAGTAACGAGAAGTATCATTCCAAAGTGGGTTGTGGGTTGTACACTTGCATTTTGGGCCTAGTAATTGTTTTGGGTCGCACACTTTTTACCTGGGCCTCACGAGTTGGCAAAAGTGGGATTTGCCCGCCAAGCCCCAAATCCAATGGCATTGACATGTAATAATAGAGAAATGCGGCCCCTTTTACAGAAGTAGAAACATTTTTAAGCAGGATAAAGCCACCCTCACTTTTCGTGTCTTCTTTCTCAATCGCAGTAGTACTGAGCAGAAAGCAAAGCAGCACTGAAAAGGCCTCTTCTCTCTATCTTGTTGCATGTAGTAGATGCTCTCTGAAAAGTGAAAACCCTAACTAGCCCAATCCCCCGGCTCACCTCGACTCGGCCGATTCCTCATGGCCAACAACCCCTCCGAAGCTCAGGCCGACGATTTCTTCGAGCAAATTCTCGGCCTCCCCAATTTCGCCTCCGCCGATGCTAATTTGACCGGAGGCGACGGAGGCCTCGCCGGAGCTCCCTCCTCGATGATGCTCCAGCTCAGTTCCGGCGACGGCTCCGGCCACATGGGCGCCGTCGGCGGAGGTGGCTACCACGGAGGAGTGTTCCCGTTAGGTTTGAGCCTGGAGCAGGGGAAGGCCGGGTTTTTGAAGCCCGAGGAGGCCTCTGGGAGTGGGAAGCGGTTTCGAGACGACGTCGTTGACAGTAGAGCTTCGTCTGTGAAAAATGTAAGATTCCCCCAACTTTTAATCACTCCTTTTTGGCTCAAAAGTTTAAGTCTTGAAGTGGTTGCATCTGAGTGAATGGATTTTCAGGTGGTTTATTAATGAGTTTGGAATGCTAATTTCTTGGTCTTCAGTTAGGTAGAATAGTTTTCTTTAGTTAATTTGGTTTATTGTGTTTGTTTAATAACCAAGAAGACAAACGAAAGAAAACAAGGATGGTAAGTTGGGTTTTGATTAATTGGATGAGATTCAACTACTGTTATCTGACAAGAGGTAAAATACAAGGGATTTGGGAAATGGGAACTGATTGTCTAGCCAGGATCAAACAGAAAGCTGAGGACATACATTTTTTTAGTCATGAAAACCAAATATCCATAAGCATTCTGGAAGAGGGGGTGGGGGAAAAGCGGAAGCGTGTGAAAAGTTATGGCTGTGCATGTGGGTTTAGAGCCAAAGTTTTTTATTCTGGGGTTTAAGGTAATTATAACATAATGATTTAACAAATGCACTTCCTCATTTGAGTATAATTTTAAGTAGGTGTTCAGAAACGTAGAAATCAATTCAGTTAATACATGCCTTTTTTATTTTTTATTTTTACAGTCTTTACATTTTAGGATCCAATGTGGGTTTCTTGTATATAGGTAGTATGCACTACCATTGCTATTTGAGATAGTTACCTTTCGGGTGCAGTGTAGGGAACTACTGTCCCTGGTAATAAATTGTGGCATTTTGCAGGTTTTCCACGGGCAACCAATTTCCAGTACAGTTGCTGCAGCACCGCATCCACCGGCTATGCGACCAAGGGTGAGGGCCAGAAGAGGGCAAGCCACAGATCCACATAGCATTGCTGAGCGGGTAAGTAACATGAGTATCATAAGAAACTCTACCTGGATTCTTTATGAAAGTGTATACTACTTTGTGATCTATGTCAAAGCTTGTTCCGGTGCTAGACCTTGGAACTATAATTTAAATTACCCTTTCTGCCACTTTTATATTGTAGAATCATTCTTATTTTGCACCTTTTTCTGTACAGTTGCGCCGAGAACGAATAGCAGAAAGAATTAGGGCGTTGCAGGAACTAGTTCCCAGTGTGAACAAGGTCAGTGTCATTCCTTTCATGTTATGCTTTTCATCTTTCTTCATGCTCGCTTGGAACTTCAATCATAAATATGTATGTATGAGGAGGAGGATGGATTCCCGTCTTCTTTAAATTAATGGTCTTACTGTATGATATTTTTTTGAGGTTGTGAAATATTTTCTGGTATTCAAATGTTGCAAGGCCAAGAGGGCACACTTGAATGAAACCTTTTCAAACTTTAAGACCACAATCAGAAGCATTATATAGCTGTACATCCTTTCAAATACACTTTACCTGGCTTGTTGTTCAAAGGTCCACTGCATGAAAAGATAAACTCTGGGTTTTGGATTGGCTGGTACTGTTTGCTTAAGATAGTTAGGGTGTGAAAGGAGCTTATTCAACTTCCATACTGGGGATTCCTTGTAACTTTTGAAAGATGAGTTTTTTCATGATAGTGCATTCCTATATAACCATTTCTATCGAGTTACATGGTGCATGGTACTTTTGCATTCGATTAGCTGGTATAATTATAACTTGTTCTTGAGAATTGTTGAAATACTGGTATGTTATGGACTATTTTGCTTATTGTTGATGTTTCTTCAGATGTCAACTCAAACAAGCTGGCATTAAACATTCTCTTCTTATCTCCATCCTTATATATATCTACTTATGTTTCTGCAGACGGATAGAGCTGCTATGCTTGACGAAATAATGGATTATGTGAAGTTCCTGAGGCTCCAAGTAAAGGTATAGTAAACATAAATACATATCTTTTAACACTCTTTCCTCCCTCTTCTTTGTGTTATATAGTTTGCAAGACAAGCCTTATTTCCTGTGATATCAACGTTTTTCAGTTCAATTTGTTTGTCTCTGCCATAAAATGTTTCCAGTCTTCCTTTAGGTGTGCATATTCTTTACTGGTACAGTTCTTTGAGTCCACAAGTTAGCTAATACTCTCCTATTACATTAGTGTCAAACAAATTATTTTCATCATCATAGCAAATACAGATAGTGTATACATTTACAAGATTTGAACTTAATCAAAGGTCCTTGGAACTTGAACTTATCCATAATTAAAAAAAAAAAATCAAAACAGGGTCTTTGGGTGTTTTGTTACTAATAAAGAAAAGAAGCAATAATTGAAACCCTGTTCCTAGACTTAAGTTTCTTCTTTCCAGCGGGCAGATTTGGACTTCTCAGTCTTCCTATAATTTGAATTTGAAACTTGTATTGGTAATATTTTATCAGTCAAGTCATTATCAATGGTAGATGCTTTTGTTTATTTTTGACTGATTTGTTAGGTTTTGGGATTTGGAGTGGAGTAAGTCTTCTTATGATGATGAAGAAAGTGCCAGTGTCTTCTTTTCTTAATACACTCAATTCACATGCTTTATAGGTTTTGAGTATGAGTAGATTGGGAGGAGCTGGTGCTGTGGCACCACTTGTAACGGACATCCCACTATCTTCGGTTGAGGTATTAAAAGAAAATGGTTTAAATTTGCTATTTTTTCTTTGTTTCTTTTTCGTTATCAACAACCATGCTTCTGTCCTAATCACAGGAAGAAGGTGGTGAAGGTGGTAGAAACCAACCGGCATGGGATAAATGGTCTAATGATGGAACAGAACGGCAAGTCGCTAAGCTTATGGAAGAAAATGTTGGAGCTGCAATGCAGTTCCTTCAATCAAAGGCTCTTTGCATCATGCCTATCTCGCTAGCCTCGGCAATTTACCACACTCAACCACCTGACACCTCCAGCGTTGTCAAGTCTGAGATGAATCCCCCGTCATAGACCTCAAGAAAAAAAAAAAGGGTATGCGTTCCCGCTGCCCCATGGAAAACTCACTAGATGCTCTTGGGGTCCCATGCCTTATTTGTCTTGTTCCTACCCCCATCTGTAGTTGGTTTGCTCAGCTTCAAATTGCTTTCAAAGTCAGATGCCATAGTTTCTTGCTTTTGCCTTTTCTTTCAACTTTTGTCAAGAGAGGGTTCGATGTCAATGCTTAAAATATACGAGCAGGCCCTCCATGTCTTGCCAGGTTAAAGCAAAGGAGAAGAATTGTCAAAAGCTCACTCGATATGCTCTTCTTTTTGTATCAATGGTGGGGGTAGTGGAAAATGATGGAAGCCCTTTTGTAGTGGGACTCCTATTGTTGCTAGTGGGTTATGGGACCTTCTGATAAGGAATAGAGCAGTATATATAATATGTTATTTTAATGTATTTTAGAAGATTGTAATGTAGAGGATGATGCATAACGGTGTTGTTAGTTTGAAAATGCTGGGTACCAGAAGTCCAGCAGGAATTGATAATCCTACTTTTGGTTTAGGGGATTCGTGGGTGTGTTTCAAAAGGGAGATTGGACTTCTTTTTCTGTTCTCCTGAATCATTACTGGAGGATAAATCATTGACGGAGGGACATAGTGGATGGTCATCTGACTAGGTCTGTATAGTGGATGGATATGCGTAAGTTTAAAGCTTGATTAACACGATATCAGAAGTGTTTAATATCAATATCTTCCTATTCCAAAGTTCAGTATCAATCTTGATTCCACCATTCTTTAATCTTGCTGAAACTGTTCGGTACCGATCTTCTTGATGCTCCTCTTATCATTTGGAATTGTTTGGTTATCTTGTTCATTTATGTTTGCTTTTAGATAGTGCAGAAATTGCTTGGCTATCTTAAGGATGTGTTTGGACCTGAATTTTGCTACTATTGTGTACAGTCATGTTGAGAAGAAACGAGGTTGAGTTGGCACCCAATCAAGACAATTAGGTCATACAACCAAGGAAAAAGTGTCGGTCGGTTACCCAGTTTGATTTGAGGTTTTAGGAACGGACGACCCAAAGAAAATCAGTGAGTTGGACCATGTGGCCATATGTTTGGTTTAGTCCAGATTCAAAAGGGTAGTTAAGCACGTGGGCCGAAATGAAAATAAAAGGTGTTCAGTCAAGTTTAGGCAACAATATCGGATGAAGAGTCCTCACAAGGAAGGAGTTCAGGTCAACCTGTGATTTTAATTGTGAAGATTTCAGATATCAGTCAAGTCAGAGTTGAACGAATAAATCCTAAAAGGAAGGGGAATCCTACTTAAATTCCATGTCTTGGAAAACAAGTTAGCTAGTGTTTTTGATTTGTATATATAGCACCTTGTAACTCATTGTAAAGGGTCCTGCACCACACAAACAAATCAATATACAACTTTTACACAAACTTCTCTCGTACTATCTCGTAGGTACTTTGCCTTCGATTCAACTTTTATAACATGTTTTCATTTCTAGTTTCTTATTTCAATTCAGTATTTTACATTCAAGCACCTTACTTTTTGTTCATTTATTTTATATGCACTTTATTTTTCACACTTAGGAGTAGTTCGAAACATAGAGCTTTCGTCCATTGATCTCTTTCGGCCAGTCCGGATTGGATCGATGCGATTCGCTATTCACACACATATCATCTCACAACGCTTTGACAACCGAGTCCACTTCACCTTCGTCTTCACCGTGATTTGTGAGTATTTTCACCCAATAGATCTCTCGCTGGTCACTCGAACCTTTGAGTTTACCCAAGAAGTAAACGTGATCGAAGATCCCGGTCAGGGTTGACGCCTAACCAAAGTCCTTGCAACAGAGGCATCAGGACCTAACAGCCGAGAAGGTTCCTTCCTCGGCCTACAATCACTTAAAGGTAGTCAGATATAAGCGCAAATCAGATCAGAAATCTCGCTTGGCCATCCGACGGCGTGTTGGCACGCCCACATATCAAGAAGGACCATTGAACTTCAAGTCCCTCGGCTCTCATTTAGACCGAGACGATTTTGAGGCAAATAGTATGTAAAAGGACAAAGGGATGAGGAGTGTGGAAGTCAAGATGGAGCTTTGTTAAATCAGAAAAATAAAGATGAATCTTAAATCCAAACCAGATTTAGTCACTCTGGTTTTGGTTTCGGTCAGTTGAAAACTGGCCCAAACCAAAATTCATGTCTAGTTTGATGTTTATGGTTATGGAAAAAAATCAAACCTAACAAAACCGAACTTGTCCTTATGTAGAAGCATAGCTTATCTGCGAGGATCAAACCTAACAATATCTACCCCGACACTATCCTCGAGGTCGTTGTTCGGTCATTACGATTGTTAGTCAGTTGGTAGATCGTCATTCGTTCAGTCAGTCACTGAGGTCGCCGGTGTGTCTATTGATGAGGTTACCTTCTGGTCAGTCCGTTGATGAGGTTGTAGTCTGGTTGTTAAATGTCATTAGTCAGTCAGTGGCTTCGCTGATCTTTTTGTGAGGTTGTCATCTTGTCAATGATCTATCGGTAAGGTCGTCGTATGGTTGTTGAGATCATTGTTCCGGCCGTTGAGATTGTCGTTCGATTGGTTAGGTAACAAGTCAACCATTGAGGTCGTCGTTTGTTATTGAGATCATCGTTCCAGCTCTTGAGATTGTCGTTCGATTGATTAGGTCACAGGTCAACCGTGAAGGTCATCGTTTGGTCATTGAGGTTGCAAGTTAATCATTGAGGTCACTAGTGGATCGGTGTGTGAAGTCGCCGGCAGGACTATGAGCTGGTCGCCAGTAGGTCAGTGAGGTTCGGTGGTTGTAAAGAAGGTATGAGATTGTTTGTTTTTTATCCTCTAAATTCTAGTTTCAAAAACACCTAAAACAACAAATTGTTTTTTTTTTTAAGTAAGAATGATTTCATTAAAACAAAAGATAGGCCAGAATGGCACAATACATAGTACCTACACGGGTGATAGGTGTCATTACACTTAAAAAAATTCCGCTCCTTTATTCTGAGCCTAGCAGAATAAAAAAATTCTAAGGAAAAAAATAGCCAAGAAAGTTCCTGGTGCCAATGCGCTCAATTGCGGTACACCAAGAAACTTTCCCTAAAGAGGTGTAGAACCCAACAATTCTGTAGGCTAAAACATACACGACCTCTACCTCAGATTTTCTCCTTGCCCTTTGGGTTAGGGCTAGGAGGATGGCTAGAATAAAGAATCTTCAGAACTTCTTCAGCCGTGATCTTCAATGTTTTTGGTGGATTTTTGTTTCGCGCCCCAAACGGATGACCTCTCTTCTTCTTTGACCCACTGCTATTAGACTACATGGGAGTCAACTTTGAAACCATAAGTCCTCCCGGGGCATCCTACAATCCCAGGGCCTTGGCGGTGAATCTAATTGGCATCTTCAACTTTTTAATTGGGATATCATCCTCCATGGGACTAGCTAGCAACTCAACATTTCCAACCTTTATCTTTTTAGGAGATGCAATAGGAGAAGTCGGCCTTTCCCCTTTGTCCACTCGAGTCACCACCTTCAGGTGTTCCCTTTCCTGTTGGGCTTCAGTGGCTACCAGTTTCTGAACGACAATATCAATCTCCATAGAAGGGGCTTCAACAATCACGTTCGCAACCACCCCATTTTCAGACACATCTAAGTGACTCAGCTATGGGTTCACATATGCATCCACTACTATGTCCGAGCGTACACCCAGCTCTGCAGCTACTTCTAACTTATTCAACTCGGTAGATTGTGCACCTCCTTCAATGTCTCCAATCACAATATTCTGATCTATGGGTGCCAAAGTTCTTGAATCACCTTCCTTCCCCACCAATTTAGCAGTGTCTTTCCTAATAACCACCGGTTTGCGAAGTTTTGTCGTGTCCTTTACTCCAAAGATTGCACGAGGAATAGAAGATGTCTTATTCCCTTGAAAACTGAAGCTGCCAGTCATAAAACCTCTATTGACGACATTCATGAAAGAATTTGGAAGTTCAATTCGGTTTTCCTTCTGCAAAGCACTCAGCCTCATGGTCAAAGGTGGAGCGGCCATGCATTTTCCATCCTCATGAAAAATTAGGTTGCAGGTCCTACATAAACCCACCAAATTCTCAAAGAAGAAATCAATTTCTTCAATTATACCTGGTGCCAGCTTCAGATTTTTCTTCAGGAGGAAAGGCTTGTTGAGGGCATGGGCAACCCTTACTCTAACAATTCCCTTCGTGTTGAAAAGCTTCTCATCCATATCAAGAAAAGTTCTAGCAACAGTAGCCACTGCTCTGATGGTTTCGGGCTCTTCCAACGCAGGAGGGATGATGCTAATATGTACCCAGAAGAAAAGGGAAGTCATATCAATGGTATGAACTGGAGTCAAACCATTGTAGTCTTGAATAAGCATAGGCGCTCGGTTAAAATACCAAGGCCTCCCCACAACACTCTGTTCCGATCTTTCCTGCCATCAAAAGCAAACACAAAGGTCTTATGAGACCTTTCCTTAACCCTAAATTTTCCGTCAAGAACCCACACATGCCGGAAATGACGTGTAAGATCTTGCAGCGTATAGGGTTTCGACGTCAGAGGGCGAGCCAAAAAATAGGATTGTGAGGGACGTCGAGTCGACACACCCATCAGCGCACCAGATGTGCACGAGATGTCAAGGACATCAGCACCCGCAAGCGCCATGGACGCTGCAAAGCTAGCAGTTACTTCTTCAATCTCAGACATGCAAAATCGCTGGAAAGGCAAACTGATCGGCTTATGGATGCCGACTTGGACTAGGGTTTTGTTCGCGTCAGAGCGGCTGCGCGTTAGGGTACGGGTGAGAAGTAAAACGACAAATTGTTGATTATTGTTTTACGAAACATAGACAAAAAACTATATCTGCCATTTTTTCGTTCTTAATTTCTTTTATGAAATCAACCTATCAAACCTTCTCCAAAAAAAAAAAATCAACCTATCAAACACATGTTTTACAAGTACCATTTGGTCTAGTAGCATCAATTTCCCCTTTATAAGTAGCATCAATCAACCTATCAAACATACGTTTTACATCTGTTTTCGTATTTTATTTTAATTCTTTTAATGGGAGGCTTTTACTAATAAATATTTTGTCTTGCAAAACCTATGTCAACGTTGATGTCGTCGGCAAAAGCCTCTGATAACAAAATCAAACAAAATGGAACACATCTCTTCTATATATATATATATATATATATATATATATATATATATATATATATGGAACTCTGTACCTCTTCGTCGACAATAGCCAATTTAAATGATATATAGACAAAAAACAAAAACCCTAGCTTTCTCTCATCCCATAACTACAGATTTTCTTCTCAATCTCTATCAACGCTCGTCCGATTGCAGCTCCGCACCGGCGCCGACCTTATCCCGCTGATGTTGCAGTGTTGCTGCCAGACGGGTGATGCATCTAGGGCATGCTCCTTGGTTTTGGAACAGTTTTGGCTTAAAGGCTAGATAGAATTGGTCTTGCGGGTTCTGGTTTTTTGCTACAGATCTAAGGTGGATGGGTGGGCACCACCTCAAGGGAAGGCTTTGGGCGTGTAGCTAGTTTGAGCTTCTTCTAGGCAGTCGTAGCGGCTTGATGGCATCTATACAGCGTCAGGATGTTGGTGGCTCTGTTTGTGGCATCTATGGCACTATAGTGGTAGCCGGCATGCTCCGACTGAGTCTGATGGTATGCACGGGAAGGCAAAGGTTGGGCTGGATCAACTGTTGAGCATTGGGTTGGAATGTTTCTTGGGATAATTAGGGTGCGGCCCGTCTAATTAGCTTAGATTTTCTTTGCTTTCCTATTTCCTATTTTTTGTAGGGAACTGTGCACTTTTTGTGTTTTTAGGTGCATATTTACTATATATGTTTCATACTTCATAGGCTCACTTTATAATAAGTGAGCACTAATTGTCTAATCGGTGGTGCTAGCATATCACGTCATAAACTTGGGTTCTGAATCGAAGGTGGTGCAGATGGCACTGGACATGAGTGAATCAGGATAAGGTCTTAATGGCGTAGGGTGTGGCGGTTTTGGGTCGAAGCGGCGAGAGGTCGTGGTGGAGTAGATCGGGGCGGCACAGGTTGTGGAAGAGTGGGTATGGCAGAGGCGCTACGCTTGTGGCATACGACATGGCGTCAGGGGATGATGGGCCGGGACCAAGCCGGCTGATTGGGCTATGGAGTTGGAGTAATCCCTTGGACGCTCTTGGGCTTACTATTTTGGGCTGGGGTACATATATGCACTCTATGTCTCTCTAGCGCCTCTGGAGTACTAACAAATGAGGGTCTTTGCTACCTCTACATATTTGAATGTATAATGAGTATGTTTATTTCTATGTACCACCATTTACGGGTACTACCACTATCTTCTTGTCTGTCTATGCCCTTAAATAATAATGAAATGGTATGTAACGATTTATTCTGACTTGTGATAAATTATTCAAAAAAAAAAAATACTACTAAAACCAAATAATCGTGGACAACTATGAACTACCCATACACTTGACCTTTCATCTGTGGATACAAAGCCCAACGTCCTCTAACGAGCCTTTTGTCACATATAAGATAACATGGTGAACTCAAACCTGAACGGCCCAAACTATATAACGCCTTCCGTTTTTAACCTTCTTTTTCTTCAACTGAGAAAAGCCTAGAATTAAGATAAGCCTTAGAACAACGCCGGAGTTTGGCGCCCTCACCGAAACAAAGCCATGGCGTTAGACCAAGCACTACACGCAGCGACCTCCACAAACTTCCTCACAAACCCACAAATCCCCTCTATATCCCCAAACACAACCACGACCACCCACAACCACTTGGCCTTCGCGCGACGTCGTTTCAGCTTCAAATGCGCGGTGGAGTACAGCAGAGACCACTACAGCAGCAGCGTCCAAGTTCCGGTGGCGCATCCTAGACCGGCCGAGGTCCAGTGGAAGAAGGAGCTCTGTAATACTGTGCAACTCATCGGCGTCGTCGGTCTTCCCGTCGAAATTAAGCACCTTCCCTCCGGTAAAGTCCTCGCCTGGACCCGCCTCGCCGTCAAGAAATCCGCCACCGACACCTCATGGTAACTTTTCTCACTTCCTTCAATTTGTGATTTCAATTTTACTAAGTAGTATGAAGCATTTAACTTTGAGTGAAAATTTTTGAGCTTGATGGTAGTTTGTGGAAATATAAAGTCTAGTGTGGAGTGTGGAGTGTGGGAGTTTTGGGATTCTATGAATTTGGGAAATTGGTTTTTGCAGGATCAATTTGACATTTTGGGATGAGCTAGCACATGTTGCTTTTCAGCATTTAGAGAAAGGCCATCAGATATATGTTTCTGGAAGACTGATTTCAGATGCTGTTGAAACCAATGAGGGGAAACAGCAGACCTACTATAAGGTTCTTTGGCTTCCGAAGTATCTATTTCTGGTGTTATTCGTGGTTGCGTATTTGTGTAGAGATGATAATGTTTCCGAATCTTGTGCAGGTTGTTGTTCAGCAGCTGAATTTTGTTGAGAAGAGCTCTCCGTCGGTGAATGGTGGCCAGGACTCGGATTCCTTTTCACCAGGCAAGTCATGTTTCCCATAATTTAAGTTTCGGTAAGAACAGGGTAGCAGTTGTACTTATGTATTTTTTGTGTTCTTGCAGGCAGAAGTTCTAGCCACAGCTTTACGAAGCACACAGAAACCACACAAGAATTGTGGCAAGCATTCTTTGCTAATCCAGTAGAGTGGTGGGATAATAGGAAGACCAAGGTATTTCATTCGATCAAATATATTTTATTGTTTTTAACTTTTTATTTAATGTGGTGTACATATGAATACATAAATGAAGATCTTGACCCACCAAATTTAGCAATGCTAGTTGGAAGTTCCAGTCTGTAAAACTAGAACCACACTATATACCGTATTGTAGAGTGAGATAGTTTTCCTAAATACCACTCTATATACCTAAAAACTATGATATATCATGTACAGGTAGTTTCCTATAAGTTTTGGGCAAAACAAATGATAACAATTGCATCTGGCTCTGCTATGTTTGTGCCATATAGTTTCCTATAAGTTTTGGACAAAAGAAATGGTACCATTGCATCAGGCTCTGCTATGTATGTGCCATATAGGTTAGTGTGATCTCCGAGAAATGGTCCCAAAAAAAAAAAGTTATCATTTACATTTTTCATTCTAGGTATATTTCATATATACAGTTCGTAGTGAATGATAAAACAGAGGTTTACTTGAATGAAAGTACTGTGTTTTACCAAAGTTCTAGCATTATTTTTTAATTCATAGCATCTGCTGTTTGTTCAGATTTTATGATAAGAATGTATGAACTTATCCTGGGTTATGCAAATATGACTTTCAGAGGAATTCAAAATATCCAGATTTTAAGCACAAAGACACCGGAGAAGCCTTATGGATTGAAGGCCGGAACAATCCTCCATGGGTGAAGTCCCAACTTGCTATACTGGACACAAGAATGGGGACCGCTAATGATCAAGATCTTAAGACGCATTCAAACCTGTTTGCTGATGATAATTTTTTCTAACTGCTTGAAGAGGTAGCTGTAGGAAAACAATCGATGAAGGGGGTGATTGTTGTATATTATCACTTTTTGTTGGAAATATTGAAAAATTCAGCTTTGTTTACATAGTATGTAGACTTTCCAATTACATGATGTTCTGGTAACTGGTTCTGTTGTGCTAATTGAAAGTTTGGACCTTCATCGAGGGTCAGCTTTCAGATCATTTCTAAGTGTTGTGGTTCCGTTGGCACAAATATGTATGCTATTAGCGCATGCATAAACCAGGGCCCAAAATTGAAATTTCTTAAGAGCATTTGATCGTTAAGATTGATTTTTATGCGTGATAGGACATTATTGGTCGATTATCTAGGAGAGTTATTCCCCCCTCGATCCCCCACACATAGAAATAAAAGTTTAGAAGGAGAAAGAAAATTCTGGGCAACAACTAATGAAAGAAAGAAACAGTTGCGTGTATTTAGAGTTTACACAAAAATTGTTGTGCAGCTTATTCATACATATGATCACCTATTAGGAGAAAATAAAGCATACATGTAAAATCCTCTGTACAATTGGGATCTCATCTATGTTTCTCTTTTTTTTCTTTTAGTTTTTCTTTCAAGCACATGTAAATGGAGAAATAAAACTGTATTCTGAACTATATTTGTCTGTGTGTCTTTGTTTTTCCGTCGTACACCCCGAATTCTCAGCAAACTTGGTGGAGAACTGAAGCTTGCTAAAGGACTTTTGAGCGTCCTTAATGTAATTGTCTTTCATTGAGTTGCTCGTTGTGATTTGTGGTACTTTCAGGGACAAGCTAGTCCTCTAGCCTCAGATCCTTTCATGATTCTCAGCCTTTTGCAGGACGACGCAAACATACTCCATGGCACATCTCCAACTAGCATCCAGTCACCATCTTTGTCTTGATAAGTAGGAGCAAATTCAGATCCATTGTAGCCTTCTCTCTCTGAGTAGCTACCTATGGTTAGCTTGAACATGTCCTGTAAGGCCTTGAGGAGTTCCGGGTAGCTCTTGTAAACCGTGATATCAATCTTCCTCAGGTAAGGAGCTCCGTCCACACTTACTTTCACGTACGCTTGCATAACGTTTTTCCGGTAAGATCTGATCGGAGGCCATCCCACTACTTGTGTCCTGCATAATATTAACATAAAAGAGAATTAGTCATCCACGTCGGAGCACTAATTAAGCTTCTCAGTTCAAGAAAGCCAAGCATTGCTTCACAAGAAATAAGATAGGGGGCTTACTTAGTGGGAGGGGAAGTAAAGTCCGGTGTCTCATCGTCGGTAGTAGACGACCTGCACTCCTCATCCACCGACTCTTGATCCGGTGAAGCCCTTTTCTTAGTATTAGGAGGAGGTGATGCAGTTGATTCTTCCATCCCGCTTCCGGGCAATCCCAATCTGAGCTCAGTTGCCTTGAAGTTGAGCTGCTCGTCATGGTTTTCATAGCTCACTGACCCTTCCATCGTAATCAATTTGGTTATACACAAACTTTTTGTTTACCAAATAGCAATAGGAGAATAGTTATGATTCAGAGGATGAGAATTGAGTTCTTGTGTTTGTATGTTGTGGAGTTGAAGTTTGATTGAATTTGTTTGAGTGAGGAAAGAGGTGAAGGCGCTCAAACTTTTATAGGATGGAGGTTGTGAATTGTGAGGGGACAATATTTTAGGTGTAAGATTTTATTTTCATGGTGCATGGCAGCATGAGATTCACTCATTAGAAATCCTAACACCACATCCTGTCTCCCACGCGTTACTTCAATGACCAACCAGAGGTGGACAAATTGGCCAGAGCAGAATTTCAAGCCGGGTCCTACTCCACGCTTATGAAAAATGATTTCCTCTTTTCTCTCGTTTTGGACACCCGAAATTCCACTTGAAACTTCATCTAATCTTGTAGAAGAATATAGTAGCAAACTAATCACTTAACAGAAATGTATCAACGCATTTCTTTAGAAATAAGTCACATTTAATATCGACTTATACTTCAGATAAAAACAAGAGAATAATGAGGGTACATGAATCAAATTTGATAGTCAAATTAATTTGGTGATTAAATTAGTGTTAAGTGCGGTGTCAATTGAAACATTGATATTCGAAAGAGTTAGTTAGCAGTCCGCGTCACTTAATAAGTTAAATGTAATTAATGATAGTAAAACTTGCTCGTATGTAATTTAAAATATCAAATGTCGCAATTTATCTTTATTGGTTGGTAATCAATTCGAGATTAATATCTATGCCAAGCTTATGTATCACATTCCATAACAAATATATGATACCCACCTAATATAATATAAATGGGTTTGATACTGAATATCATGATTTAGATATGGCCTAATTACGTTGTCATCTGATTAGGGTTCTCTCTTTTTGTAATCCAAGTCTTGATCGGGAGCTGGACAGCTAAAGATCCGGGTGCCACTGACCCGAGGAACACCGTGCAGTCCGGTGCCCAACGGGAGGGGGACAAACCAGGGACAGCAAAATCCCATGCTACTGAAAGACCGTGAACCGATATTGGACGGCGGGGATGAGCCTTTCAGTTGCGAAGAGTTGATCCAGGAGCGTTGGATCTCGAGGAGGGGAACGGGAACAGTCCATGTGACCGCACGGTCCCACGTGGATGTCATTGATTGGAGTTGGCATGGCCATGTGGGTGGGGGATAAAGTGGGAGCCGATTCCATTGGCCCGTGGCTACATGCCATGTGGACTTCATGTGGAATGGTCAGCTTACCACACACCCCCTCCCATGAGAGCAATATCTCTCATTGCCCAAACCCTAATCGTTGATTGTCAATTTCATAATCTAGTTCATAGCAGATGCTAAACACATATTAGGTTCAAGGTAATCAGAAGTTAGTAAAGAAACAATTTGTTTGACTTGTAGAATATCGTTGACTTGGTCATCTGCTTAGGCTTAAGTTAAATAATAATGATGAAAATAATGGTGCAACATTTCTATTATATTCTTGGTTTTTGGATAAAATCTAAAAGTGGGCGAATAAGAAACCTTTTGTACTCGGATGCCTAAGTGAAGAGTATCATTGACTTACAGGAATCTCTCTGGTCATATCACATGGAAGGCTTATTGACTTTAGGTTGCTGCAAGCATACGATGAACATATAACTATAAAATTGGATCTGTTTAATCTTTGAATTGAGTCGGTTACCTGTGAATTAGAAATTCTTATAACCATCTAGTTGAGTTCTTGGTCAAGGCAATTCTGAGTCTACGTACTTAAGAAAGCAAAAGGGAAAATATAGACTCAGTGTATTATATTAAGATGGTAATTTAGAGTGATCACAGACGTGCATGTATTTAAGAACTATCAATGACTTCAAAAGTAGCTACTTCAGCTTCAGTCTCTGGAGTTTTCGATGTTCTTCTTCAACATATTCAAACAATATAAAGAATCTAATTTTGATTACAAAGCAAAACTTTGTCGTGTATGTGAAGAAACCTTTTCATTCACTGATCTGATGTTAAGACAGCTTCTAGTTTTTAAAAGTTTTAACATGACATTTAGCTCCAAACCCAAAGTATATAGCTAGCTACATACGATCAGAATTGTATACAATACTCAAAATGTATGTACTGCACAAGAATTGGACGTACATGATATGCTTAATTTACTGTAGATTTAATCTATATATATGCCGCTGCAAGGGCTTTACAGAACAAAACAGTTTGTCCATGAGGCTAAATTAATATACAGAAAAACAGAAAACCCTACAGACACCGACGTGGAAAACCTAGCTAAGCCTGTCTTGCTTAATCTCATAGCAACTTTTGAAATTGGCCGGCCAATTAACTCGGCGTTTTGAACAGCTTGCGATATATGAACATGCACACAGCAGGAGACAACTCACACCTGAGAGCCATGGCCATGCAAAAAGAAGAAGCTAAGCTAACCAAGGATAGCTAGCAACAGACAAAGAGGACTGTCACAGTACGATCGGGTCATCGAGGGTGCCTCGCCCTAATGAATTATATAACTTCTTGCAATAAAACCATGACATTGAGGGCCATGGATGTGCATGGATGCATTGTTCTATGAACAGTGAACCCAGCCCCAGCTTGCTAGCTCGATCGAACTCCCTTAATTATTTTTCAAGGACCACAGACATGAACATAATGATCGAGGGTCTACCACGTTCCATTATATATCTATCTTCAAGGACTCGGGACATTCATTTCTATGCTACTATGTCTCTCTGTCAAATGTCTATGCCCTTGTTCGTTCCGATCGATCGAGAAGTTATCTGACGTATCCGATCAATGCACGTAGCGCTAATTTGGTGTACCATTATTTCATTTATTTCTAGTTACCTATGTTATATATTGAGAATTAGTGAAACCCTAAACTGTAAAGTTAGACTTGTAATCTTAAGTCCTTTACATTCATCATCTGTTTTGTTTTAATATGATCGAGTTGACATGCATGTACACACGGGAACATTTTTCACTAAATGGATAGGGTAAAAGACTAAAAGATCGGAGATGATATATGCGACGAAGGATGTGTAATCGATCTCGAGCCTAACTAAGCATTAAGGTTCTCAAATTTGACTGGCAACCCAACCCTATATAAAGTTTGAGCTCGACTTCATTTGACTTGCTTATAAGACGACAAATGACAAACTCAAGTTTATATTTGGGACAACATAATAAGTTATTTAACAAGTGAATAGATAAGTTATTTAACAAGTGAATAGATACAAATCTTTATGTTGTTATATTTTATGTGTTATGATTTCTAGGTGGCACTATATTTACTCTGTCCTTTTCAATTATGTGTAGGATCTACACTCTTTTGTCATCATGCTCTATTTTTTTTGTTCTAAATGAATTCGTTGAAACTTTTAACAATTACAATCGATTAGAATGACATCCTGAAAAACTTTGGGAGTAGAAACAAGCCACAAACGGTTTGAAGCTAGAGCTAAACTAGAACAAACAAGAAGGTGTTTTATCTTTTGTCATGCTCTATCCAATTGCTTACCAAAAACTAAAATAGAGTATATTAATTAGTTTCATTAATTCATTATTAAAAAAGGCAATGATATAGGGGCTCAATGAGGCCTAAGATTTGTGGACTCAATTCTATGTGTCATGTCATGTCATCTACAAATATTATATATTTGTCAAATCATGCCATGTAATTTTTTAGTTAAAAGTCCATCTTATCCTTACAAAATCTGATGGCTCTAAATTATTTTTGTTTTCTTACCTCTTTAATTACCATATTTCTTGGGTTAGAATTACGATTTCAATATATTTTTATCTATTTTTGTGGAACCAATTTAATTTTTGACTTTTCTAATCAACTTGTTAGTGTAAGGTAACATTAATAGAAGGTTATTTATTAAAAGAGTTTAATATTACTTCAATTTACCAAATTTCGTGGGTTATAATTACGATATTAATATTTTTTTTTGTGGATCTAATTTTAATTTTTGACTTTTTTTTTTATCAAATTTTTTTGACTTTTGTGGTTCTAATTACGAAATTAATATATATACTTATACCATATTCATTCTACATCAAATATATATATATATATATATATATATTTATATGTGGTGTGTGTGTGTGTATATAATTTGGACGAATTATACATATACATTATTTGGATCTAATTTTAATTTCTGTCGAACCGGAACCGTTCGTATTCATTGTTGTAAATTACAATTTTGAATGTCTTAACGATCACCAATTTGGCTGAAATTTTGTAGAGATAATATATACACTAGGATCTAAAAACTGAACAGTTAAGATGTAAAAATATGATCGGAAAGTGGATAAAAATGGGAAATCCACACGTTTTGCTTAGGTGCGTATATCCGCATCTGAGCAAAGTTATATATATATATATATATATATATATTCACGAATATATATATAATTTTTTGGATGAATTATATATATAATAAAAAAAAAGGAAAAGAAACAAAAAAAGGCCAAAACAATATTTTTTTTTAGAAGAAAACCAAAATAATTTAGAGTCATTAGATCTTTAAAGTATAAGATTGTCTTTTTACTCAAGAATTACATAGCATGATTTGGTTAATAAGTGATGTGTGTAGGTGACATGTCATGACCTAAGATTGATGTCACAAATCTTAGGCCTCATTGAGACCGGAAATCATTTTCCTATTAAAAACTATCTTCAATGACCACATCGTAAGTATATGAGCTGGGCTCAAGACTTCAAGTCTAGTTCTAGTAATACAGTTATACTCCCATGATCTAATACAACTATTACACGAACTAACTTTACAAATCGAGCATAAAGAAGCTCAAGCTGAAATTTTCTTCTTATAACCCGAGCATGAATTAACGAACTAAAAGTAACGGAACTCAATCCACACTCGAGCTGTATCAATCCAAAAAACGGCCCCTAAAATTAGATTATGCAACGCCGGCTACCTACAAGCTTACAGGCATAGTAGCATGCATGCATTGGATGGGACTGGTCCAATCAGCAGTGTGGACACACCTGTGAGTGTGTGACACAATAACAGTGAAGTTGAGATGTGGGCCTGGGGCAACATGCACGTGGGTGCAATTAAAAGTTGAGAAATTAGTTTTGGACTTTTAGATGGATTTTGGATCTAGCAGGCCCATTAAGCACAGAAGTTGTCCCTGACTCTACTTGCCCAGTACTTGTACAGTACTCTACTCCTCCTGTCTTTGTTTCCCATGCATACACATACTGATAGCTACATGCCAACTCCCAACATCATCATGCATGGTCATCTTGGTTCATGCTCATTATACAATATATACATTAAACTCCCTATCTACATTTTATGATTATACTATATATCTATAATTCTATAGCATCACTGAATGCATACATACATGCACATAACGTACGTCGGCTGCAGCCATATATAGCTATCCATATGTCTAGGTACTGTATAGGGCCAAAATTAGACAATGTATTAAATTCCAATTGAAGTGAATGCACGTTATACAATATACAATGCGTACACACCTTTGTTAACTCGTCCACACTTCGTGCGTAGCCAGACGATCCAACAACGGTTCCATAATTTTTCTGTTTATAAATGTTGTAAGGTGTAAGGTGTTGGCATATATAGTCGGAACATGCACTTATGTTTGTACTTCGTACATCACTTTTACGAACAATTTGATTTTTCAACCTATTAACCACACATAGGATGTGAAGTTTATCCACGATTTTCGGAAAAGTACGTCGATTAAGATCGGTTATTAGTTCCCACCTATTCGTATACATAAGAGTATGAAAGAGCGAGGTAGCTGTATATTCACCTATATACACATAAATATGTGTGCATGTTTTGGTTACAAATTGGCTAGAACGGGTATCGATCTGCTACCAAATATACGAGCAACTAGCAAATCTTATTGGTATGTTAAACAATTGCTTTGATATCCACATCAGGTCGAGTAGGCTCTAGATATAAATTAAAGCAAAAAGTGGGATTTGTTTACATTGTGTCGAGCCTGTTGACCATGCATTAGCTGCTCTTGTTGCTCCAAAACCCTAATCCCAACATTATTTGACTTCTCTTCTTTAATACTCCCTAGTCTAACGGACCACCAATAATGTGCCGAGCAACTAGTTCTGAATCTTCTGAAATTAAACTAGAACTGTATCTATGATTTATAATCATTGAACAATCACACTACACCAGTATAAAGAAGAAGGAATCCGATCGATGATTGGACTATAATGATTAACCCTGAGCATTTTGGCAGATGGGGGTACCCCATTATTTCTCAGATTGCTCAATAATCTCAGAAATCATATTCTGCAGAAATGCAGATCTTGTGAGGGTTCTTCTCTGATGGAGCTTCGGGAAGAAGAAGGTGGTTGATATATATGCATGGTCAAATAGTCAAACGGACATTTTAGGTTAAAATCAGAGTTAAATAATTGAAGGAAGAAAGGTCAAGGGCGGGTCAGTGGGATGCCCTGCAACGCCGCACATGGGATCGGGTTTGACGCTTAGGGCGACACCACCCAACACCTTCACATGGTGGTTTCGGTGGGGCCCGCTTCCAATATCTTATACACGAGCCACCCAATCAATCTCACTACAGCATGCACTGCTGGGTCCCTTCTCTCTCTCTCTCTCTCCCTCTGCCCCTTTTCTCTCTTTCTCTCTCTAAGTTCCGGACTGAGGTCACTGAACCAACCAAAAAAGGCAAAACCCTAGCTAGTCTTCGTGGGGTTCGATCATGCTCGACTTCTTTTTCTTTTTGTTTTTTTTTCATGAATATGTTCGAATCAGTATGTCTATGAAGTTTTTCCTAATTTTCTCAACTAAGAGTGATGTTATATGATACATTCAACGTTTTTGTGAAGATCACTTTTTAGAAATAGATTGCGATTGTGAAGTATGTTCAGAGCTATGAATATTAATCCTGAAAATCACTCTGAGAAAATCATATGATTGGTAAGAAAGTGAGGATACACCTCTTAGTCAACTTAGTACATATGTCCTCACGATCAGACAATTTCATACATTCGTCACTAATTGCACTGTCAATTAAGGTTCATGTTAAAAACAATGTCAACGAGTATGAATCCCGTTGGTTGAACCTGAAGGGTTTTTTTTTTTTCTCTCCTTATTTTTGAAATCAATTGGTTGCCCCAAAAATTTTGAAATTGTATTTAAGAAAAAGAAAGAGAAGGACGAAAAAGAAAAATAAATTGTGGCCAGCATTCTTACATACAAATTTGGAGTAACATCAGACAGATCAACACGAGAAAGATAACAGATATGTTGAGCAAGCCTTTAACAACAAACAGTTAAGAGTGCCTGTCAAATAAATGAATAATTGTACAAGTTTTCTTGCTTTTTTCTAGCTTCCAATATTTCGTTTGGTGAAGTGATATGTATACTCATCATAGTCACACAAACCACAAAAGGGTACGTACAACCCAACATTTACTTTTAGCATGTTTCGATACCACAATGGTCGACCATATATAGGAAACAAACTAACACTAAAGCATGTTGGTAGTGGTGGTTGTGGCGGTGTTGGTGTGTATACATATTCATATAAATACATATATATATATATATGCCTGAAAAATTGATTAATTTTAACCCAAAATTTGGAAATTTTCTCTTCCACATTCATTATTGAAATTGATCTCATGGTGCTCACATTGATGATCACCTTTACGGTTTTGTGCCAAAATTAAACATGAAATATATTATAGGTATCATTGGTGCTGAATAAGTTAGACGTCGAAATAATTCATAGCTAGCACACATTTAATATGATAAGTATTCTTATGGCTAGAATTTTAGAACGACTCTCTTTCTCTTTCTTTGATTCTTCCCGCGGGCTAGGGACCGCGGATGAACATCTATGAATTTAGGAACAATTTGGTTAGAGGTCAGAACATATATCCTTTGCTAACCATCAACGCATAGATAGAGTTGTCACTTATCAATGTGGGTTTAATTAGGTATATAGTTTTGGTTCAATTATCTGAAAAGGTAAATAAAAATATCTGAAAAATAGGCACTTTCTGAGTATGACTGTATGAGATGAGTCGTAAACAAATATATCGAATGAATATTCTTGTATCCCAAGTAAGAGTAATGCACTCGTGGAAAAAGTTAAAGAGAGTGCGTACGAGTCTAAAGTTTTTCTCAGAGTAGTATTTGATTGAAATGTGATTGGAAAAGGTCCTCAACAAAGTCAGTGTCAAGTCCTCAAAAGTTGGGCTAAAGAATCGTTTAGGGTTAGATAATTCTTTCTAGCTAGTTATAGTACTTTATCCCTAACAGTTGGTGAAACCGTGAAACCCAGTTGGCTCTCCCCTCCCGATAAAGAGAAGAATTAGATTTATATATAAAGTGGTAAAAAGTGAATTTCTTGAGCTCTGAAACTTACCGATCCGATGCTCCTGCACTACTTGCAAGGACCATGGACTTTGTACACACTAATTGATCACCAAAAGCAGTCTTGGGTGAAGCCACCCTCTACGTAGCTCATGAATCATCAATCAGTCATCAGCTTTAATTTCCTTAATTTGTGTGGATAATTCAAACTAACAACATACCATTTTACATGATTTAGAATGATACAGTGAGATTAAATAGATCTTTTTATTTGAATCCAATGAAAATTTGATGTCATTAATATAAATAATTTTAATAAATGATATGATAATCTTAAAATTAGGTCTCTCTCATCTTTCCGAGTTAAATTAATTTTTCACAAAATTTCATTCAATTGAATATCTCATCTTATTGAATTGAGTGACGATAATCAGATTAAAATTAAGATACATAATAAACGTACAGATCCAACCATGAACCATCGCTCTAGTAACCATTAGATGGTCTAAACTAGATGAGCAAGCTGGCTTAAGTTTCAAAATTTAGACGAACAGGAGGAGAAAATGGGTAGGGACTAGAGCCCCAACATGAATGTAGTAGTGAAAATGGGAAGAGAAGCCAACAAACTATAGGGGAGGGTGTCCGCAACTTCCACTCCCTCCACACAACAATCATAGGATAGATAACATCACACTGTCGTCACGTACCCCAGCAAGGCTGTACATGACAGCCCATTCAGTCTTCCACGTGTCACCCTCCGACTTACCTGCGTACAATACAGTGCATGCACCCATTCGCATATTAATACCCTCCCCAATCCCACATTACAACCCTCCTTCCTTCCCCTAACGTCGTGTCCATATCCCCCACTATTATTATTGCACTCAAAGCTAGCAACCTAGAGAGAGAGAGAGACAAACACAAACTCACAGAGAGTTTTAGAGAAGAAACAGAGAGCTGTAGAGAGAGAAAGTATAGAGAGGCTGAGATGGAGACAGAGCTCAGGCTAGGGTTGCCCGGAGGAGGAGGAGGAGGTGGTGAAGGAGAAGATCAAGTGGTGGTGATGATGAGGAAGAGAGGCTTCTCTGAAACCGAGAGTGAGATCACTACTGATGATGAGAGCAGCACTTGTGTGGATTTGAAGCTGAAACTTTCTTCCAAGGATGGTAGCAGCAGCACTAATGAAAAGTCCAAGAGCTTGATGATGAACAAGAACAAGGAGAAGAACATGGATCTTCCCGCCGATCCGGCAAAGCCTCCGGCCAAGTAAGTAGATGATCCTGAGATAATTTATCCTTTTTGTTTGTATATATGTGTGCATGTGTGGGTTTGTGGCCATATGATATTTCTGGAATTATTAATAGGTCTGTGAATTATTGAGCACATGAATGAGATATATAATTGATGCCTTATATAACATGTTGTCATATTATAGGCTTTAGTCTCACCTCTGGTTAATAGTTAGTTTTCCAGAATATATACTTTTAGCTCAATCCACCTCTCAGCTATATCCCTACTTGCATTGACATTTCTCATGGATGACTATAAATCTTAGAGGCCAAGGATAAAAATTCTTACCTTTTAGTATATGTATATAAAACTTTTACACATTAAAGAAAACAAAAGTGAAAAGAACACTTGTCTTCCAGTAACGGACCGACCCATGAAACTTCAGAAATTAATTAGATCTGCACCAAATAAATGAATTATTATAAAGCTAATTTCTTCATCATGCAAGAAATTACTAATTGTAAATTACTTGTCGTAAGTTTTGAGGAATAATCATCATTTTTTAATACAATATTAGGGCGCAAGTAGTGGGCTGGCCGCCGGTGAGATCCTTCCGGAAAAACATGTTGAGCGCACAGAAGAGCAGTTCTACTGATGAAAGCAAGGCCGGAGGAAATGCAGCTTTGGTGAAGGTGAGCATGGATGGTGCGCCTTACCTCCGAAAGGTCGACCTGAACATGTACAAGACTTACCCTCAGCTCTCCGACGCCCTAGCCAAAATGTTCAGCTCGTTCACCATTGGTAGCTATTAATAAATTCCAACCTATTACTACAGTATTTATAACTCTGAGTTGCGAGGGACAGAAATTAATCATCGAATTCAATTGCTGAAGGTAACTGTGGATCCCAAGGAACGATTGATTTCATGAATGAGAGGAAGCTGATGGATCTTCTCAATGATTCTGATTACATCCCAACTTATGAAGACAAGGACGGTGACTGGATGCTTGTTGGTGATGTCCCATGGGAGTAAGTACTTCATCATTATATGAAATAGAAAAATTTATTAAATACTAATTAACTGTTTCTATTTGATCTTCTTCTAATTTTTTTTTATCTCATGCAATTTCCAGGATGTTTGTTGAATCGTGCAAGAGACTGCGCATAATGAAGGGAAAGGAGGCTGTTGGACTCGGTTAGTATCTACGATTACTAGCAGTCGCATTATCGTAATTACTTAAGTGATAATCTTCTAGTTTCTAACTGTGTAAATATAACAATTGCAGCACCAAGAGCCATGGAAAAATGCAAGAACAGAAGCTGAAGAACTAGCGCAATGAATCTCCACAGCCTGCTCCTTTGATCTCGACGCGGTCGATCTATCGTCACGCGCAGATGGATTGAGCAGGTTGCGTGGACGCATCTTTGATTATTTTCCATGTAATATTTGTTTTCATGGTTTGATATATGTAAGTAATTAAAGTGAGATACTTTTGAGTTCTTAGTTGTTGTCACGGACATATTTGCATCTTAAGTATGTTTGAGGACGGCTTCGTCTTGCTTTTGTTTGGTCCTAATGGCTTGCTTAATAAGTACAATAATGTATGGACCGGTTAACAATTTGTGGTATTTAATGTTGTTTTTTATTTTTAAACCCTGAAATTATTTCTTCATTTATTTATATATATTTGAAATCAATACGTAATAGTTTTATGTCCACGAATCCACGATCATTTAGTCTTCTAACATTACTGTTCTTGTATCTCTTCTGACTCTCGTAGTTGTTTACTACTGTTGTATATGAAGAAATTAAAAAATAAAAGATTTTCTACGTAATGTATGTTCCTTTGTCTAATCAGGATTCACATGCAACCATTAGAGATTGAAACTTCAAAATTTATGATAGTTTCTGCGTGTATGAACTGAGTGAAACCGAGTATTAATTGTGAATGCTACTAGACATGTTTGATTGAGGGAACAGGAGCATGTGCATTTTAATCTAGCATTTATATATACATGGCCAATTTTTTTTCTTTTCTTTAATTGCTGGATTTATCATTCCAGGCTTGTAGTAAATGATTGCTGTTGTCCAGCAATCGATAAATTCCATTATGAAAAAAGAGAGAATAAATGAAACATTGAAAATAGATGAACCATTTGCAAAATTTATAAGTCACAATTATGGCTGCAAACTCATCGAGGAAAAGGTGGTGTTTTTGCAGCCTTCAATCCTGATTTGTTGTTTTGTTTCTTTCATAATCTCCGAGGAAATTGGAGTTCTGCAGTAACCACATATATACAGCGAAAATTAAGAGAGGCCTTCGTTTCCAGCAGGGTGACCTTCAGAAGTCGATTGACTTGATTATCAAATCAACATTCTTCTTTGATTTGATTATGGTCTCTGCATTAGGCCGGTCATTGTACTCAATCTGCGGGATGGATTTCGGGTCAGAACTAAACTTATAGACCACTAACCTATACAAAATGAGAAATTGGGGATCATAACCAAATGAAGCTTACCCGCCATTTAGCAACATCTGGGGGCTTCCCTACAGTTCAGAAATGAAAAATACAATCAAACACGTCATGTCTTTATATGTTATATTTCACAAGTAGCTGATCAAAACTTCAAAATCAAGGCTCGTATACCTGTTGCAATATGTCTCCTGAGAACTCGTTGCATAGATTTGTCAATATCAACCTCTATGAACCTTTAACGAAAAAGAAATATCATGAAAGAGAATTAAGCGGCACCTCAGAACAATCGAAATTTCAGAACTCAAAAGAATAAATGATCAAATAAGGTATGCATCTCACGCATTGGCTAGTCATATATTAGAAGATAAACAATCACAACTCTGAGAGGGAAGACTTTTTGTCAGGAATCTAGTAGTGTAGCCTTTGCTGTAAGATTTTTATAATTCTATTCCATGATAGATCCTATTCTCAAACAGAAGCTAAAGTCCTACATCTCTGAAAAAGCCAGGTTAAGTTTATATATTGCGATTCAGTTACCAACATCTGAATTTTGAACTAAGATCATTCTCCGTGGCTGTTTAGACCACGGTCCATTGGATGGTCGGTGCAAGGCCAGAAATTGGAACACCATGCTAAGGAAGAGCTAACAACTCAGCCATACCGGACATATCAAATTTATCCCAATAAACTGACCCGTATCAGAGAGTACATAATCTCAGTCAAGTTCTAAGCATGACAAGTTACTCAATATTGATATCTGCTCCACAGGCAACAGTTATTAAATGGATATATTGCAGATCCGACAATTCGATTACTGTGACATACAATTTTGCACAAAAAGAGGCCGAGAACATAAGCCTTACCACTTCTCATCAAACATAGACGATATTTCCTTCCACACCCCATTATCCAAGAACAAATAATTTCCTTCTACTATGACCACTTTATTCCTGCAAAGAAGAAATTAGAGAGTTACCTCCACCCGTGAAAGATGACAGAATCCGAATGACACAATTTTTGGACTACCATTATGCCTTAATGTTCTTGGCATCCTATATCGTTCATATCAGCTCATTTGTTACTGATAGATACTCCTGAAATAGCTAGTTGCATTTACTAATTTCAATCTAGTAATGGCAAACAAATCCACCGTCAAACTAATATATTGGCAGATGACAAAAGATATTATATTTCTGACCTACTGAAAGCCCTGTTAACTTTCATTGTTAATACTGTTCTCAGACATTGTTTGAGTTCCCAGCTTTCTTTTGCTTTCCAATCAGTCATGTTTCTCTAAAACATGCCCCATATTTCTAAATGTTTAGCTAGTGCAAATAAGAATATTCATGTGAGAGGGACAGATTACTCACTGAATGCTCACAAAGATATCATCTTCTACTGGATCTCCAACACCATGGTCAAATGAAGGTGCAAATACTGATCCCTGCAACAATCTTTTGTTTAGAATGTATCACATATCACTAAATTAATCCTTAAACTTGACAGAGACAAGTAATCATAAGTAGTGAGCATCAAATAATCACCTGACTTCTCAGAGTCTTCAAAGACTTGAGTAGTAGCTCAGGGTTGAAGGTCCATGGAGCTGATCCACCAATTCATAACATCAAAGGTTGAATTGCGAAGGTTTCAAACTATCACTAAGAAAATATAGATAACCTCACCTCCCCTTCTTGCATGAGCTTCCTCAGGATTCTAACATGCGAGAAAATTATGGCAAATTAGAATCACCCCAAAGATATTCATCAACATAAATGTTCGCTTAATATATTCACATATTCCGAGATCAGTGTCAAATTGCTAATCATGTTGTGAAGAAAATAAGTGTTGCTTCAAACAAATTCAACTTTCTAACTTGCTAGTACATCACCCAAGAAAACAAGTAGCATGCCATGTGAAACTCGTCAGATGCATACATCACAGCAAATTAAACAGTTCAGCATCTCAGTTTAAAGCTGATACATGATCAAGGATGACTGCTACAATAATAGGACTTCGAGCACTTCAACGTTGGTGACTTTTATAAAGACAGGCTAATAAAACCTTGATTACATTATATGTAATGTAATCAAAATCATGTTTTGGGTATCCCAAAGAAAATATTCTGAAATCACTGCATGTACAGTCTAAGCTTTACTAGATGTTTCAATAATTTCATAACTTTGAGGGAAAAAATGCTAGGACTGCCACAGTGCCACCCACGAACCATGAGCAACTCAAATCCAGGATGACAAAAGACAAAACTCAATAATATCAGAAGGAAGGCTAACCTCCATTGCATCCAGTTGAGAACGGTAAAGATGATATCCATCCATGGGAAGAACTGCAGCCACATCTGGAGGCGTAACTTGGGAATCCAATGATGAAGCTTTCTGAGGCCATAACTTGTTTACACGCCGTACTACTTCAGATGCAAGAGTACTCTTTCCAGCTCCAGGAGGACCAGCCAAACCCACAATATGCCTACACAGTACCTCAGCCAGGTGGATAACTTTGAAGAGTAACAAGCCCAATTGATAATTGAATACATATTCAAATGGAGTTCTTGTTAACTTTCCAATAATGTCAAGCTACCCTCATAAACTAATATTTTATTGGTTTTCTACCCTCACATAGAGTGAAAAACGACAATAGATTACCATCATAAGACTGTTAACAGCAACTCCCATCCAAAAAGGTAAAACTCATACCAATACTAAGCCAGGTAACCAAAGAAAAAGGTAAAACTCATACCAATACTAAGCCAGGTAACCAAAGAAAAGGGAGTATAATAGTTCTCAGTATACTTGTGCAGTTCATGGTCCCGGTATAAAGATTATATAGCATTGCATAAGAAATGTACAAACACAGATGCAAGAACTTCTTTACCCTATTGGAATCGATAACTTACTTCAAATTTGGATTTGACATTGCTGCTGCTGTAGGGAGAAGGCGTTCAGCCAAAGCATCATATACTTCTTCTATACACCTTAGAGGAAACAGAAGCAACCAATCAAACAATCAGTAAAAGGCAAGCAAAAGAAGTAAACATTCAGTTCAACAATCAGAAGCAATAGCCATTCCAAAAGACATACAAAGAAGACGCATATGTAGACATACCTGCCCTCTACTACTGGAGCTTCCCTCTTTTGATAACATAAAACCTGTAGAGGGAATACAGGGTATCAGCATGAAAAACCCATTACACGGAAAATCGAAAATGTTAAAACTTTATGATCCGAAACACAAAGAGCCATCAGCAAACCTTCAGAGAGTAACTCTTGGCAGAGAGAGCTCCAGTTTTACCAACTAAGGGTTGTCCAACTCTTCTAGTGGAAGATTGGGACAGTGAACAACGATCACAAGTAGGAAATTTTACTCTTTTGAGAAGCAACGGTTCTGCAAATCAGAAGCAAATTACTGCATAGTTTGAATGTGATCTCTGGCACATTACAGGTCAATAACAATTGAATTTGATTCTGTAACCACACTTCCTGAAACGTAATTTGAATAAAATTTCGATTTTGAAATTTTGCAGATAATCGTGACGGAAAATATGGAAAAGAAGAGAGCTTGAGCTCCAACTCGTGGAGATTCCCGGGTCATTAGAATCATGCAAGTAATCGGAATCCATGGAAAAAGAGATGAAAAAGGGACCTGGTGAAGAATGATGTAGATAACTTCTAGAGGTAGCTGAAGACAGAGAAACCTCCATGGCCAGAGGGTGCTGGCGAATCGAGAACCGGAAAGAGAGACGGAAACTGATGAGAGCAGAAAGAAAACACGAGTCTGTTTTTCACTTTTTGTTTTGTCCTCACCGAAATACGAGTACAAAAAAGGATCAGCTCACGCCTTTTGTCATATTCTGAAACCTCATTAGTTACTAATTTACTGCGTGAGAATTTTGGTAGGATTCTAATTGTGGCAAGAGGATGAGGATAATAATACCGTAAACAAACATAATGATGTCACAAATTTCTTAATTAATAAAAAAATAATAAAATCTCATAAATTTCTTAAAATCCAAAACTTTTTCTTTCTTTTTTTAATCCAAAAATCCAAAACTTGAAATAGTCCAGCACCTACTGAAAGTCTGAAACCAAGCTGTTGGGAACATTTCAGATGCACTTACAGCTACTTGAAGGTGAATTAAGTAATCCAGATTGTTGAAACATAAATGAGATACAATTTATTTGAAATGAGTTTATAAATTTTAAGTCTGATATCTAATGTTGTTCTCCAAATGTTGGAACACTAGTTTTGAAGCTACAACACAGTTCAGTTTCCTCAAAGGGGAAATGCTATTGTACAATGCACCAGCTCCCTGTAGTGATTAGGATCGAGTATTAAAGATCTTGCTTACGGGGAAACAAGGCCTGGGGCACCATGTTTACGGTACAGGAATTTCTCCATGGCATGCAATGATCAGTAGACAAGCACATTACAACGCCGCTTTTCAACCCTTCTTCGCTTATCATCCTCATATGACTGCAAACTCTGCATAAGGATATAAAAAAACAAAATGTTAGAGAAATACAAAGCATGAGGTCTACTCATCTAAGCCTTCATTCTACAATAACCATGATCTGAGATTCTTCAACAGCCCACGAGAAAGGTTAAATAATTACCTGTTCCATCATATAATGTGGAACCCGTATCCTCTTTGAGCCACTGGCTAGACGCTTGCATGGTAATAGGCTATCCATAGAAGCAAGATTATTGTTGAGCTGCAATCAAATACAACCAAAATGTAAGAGTAAGAACAAATGATTAAAGAACTTTTCAGTAACTTTCTTTGAGTCTCTGGCAAGACACATGAAAATATGAAATGATGGTTTAAGTGTGTGCCCAAAGAGAAAGGATGACTTCAGTTTATATTAAGATTTTGATTAATGGTTAAGAGTTTCAAACAAGTATGTATCACATAGCTCAATGTTTGTAATTTTATAATGTCAGACTGTTTATGAAAGAGCTTTTCAGTGAAAATTTATGGAACTCTGCTTTGGCAGCAAACTTTTTGTTGGAAGTAACATGAATGCAGACTTGAAATTAGTGAGGTGTTTTACAATTAACCATCAAGTCTTCACAGGATGCATTTGAATATAGTGTAAAATATCAATATACTTTGATCCAAAAGCCAGAATGAATGCCAAAAGCCAGAATGAATGCTGAAGACCACTTTAGTATCAATAGAACAGTGAAAGACATGCAGTGCTGCAAAATAGTAGGCAAGTTCCTTAGGTACATTTCTTAGGTTGGTTTTCCTATATGCCAATATAACCTTTATATATTTAATTTACATATAGATTGTGTAATTTGGAGAAGCCATCAAGGAACATAATATTACCTGACTGTGAATGGCTCCGATCAACATCCGTTGACAACCTGATGCATGCACCTTTTCTAAATTTGGGCACCGAAGTGACAATCTCTCTGTATAGATGCAAAAAAAGATAAGTACACTGAGAGAAACCTTAAGACTTGCAAGACACGTCTTAAACTGCCAAACAGGACACAAATAATATACCTGGATGCAAGTTGTTACAAGAATTTAAGTTTAGATCATTGAGTTCTGGGCAGCTTAAAGATAGAGCCTACATTCAGATTCAAAAAGGATTAGATCCCTCAGAGAAGAAGCTATGAGAACTCAATTAAATTGTTAAGAGCAGTACATCTAAGCTAGAACAGCCCCACAAACTGAGTTTTTTCAATCGGCCATGTTTAATAATCAGATTCTGGCAAATGAGGTGTGCTTTGGCTTTTGATGTCAATGATAATTGAAAGTCACTGCTTTCTTCAGAGGTCGGATCTGAAGAATTGGGATCACATATCGTCATGCCACAGTCCATGAGTTCAAGAAGAGGCAGTTGAGTTGTGGCAAATACTATACCCACTGAAAATTACGGTAAACAGTTAGTGAACTAAAGTTTATGGGAAACAAGGAAATCATGAGTTTTAGCCTTGGACTAGGTGCAGTGTTTACTTGTAGTGATGTTGGGACAAAGAGCAACAAGTAGCCTTGAAAGAGTTTCAGGAAACACATTGCAAATGATTTGAATGCCACTGTCACTGATGCTAGATCTGAAATCGAAGAGTCAAAAATTAGATCTCAAATAATACGGAGAAGCTATCAATTTTTGAACCAAAGACATCTATGCAGCTATGCTCTTGGAGAAAGTTCAATTTCTGCTTTCATTTGAAAAGGCCTACATTTCAACTCATTACATCTCACCTTGACTCCTATAAGGTCAAAGATCAAGCAAATTCATGGCAACTCATCTGAATTTCAATTAGTCAGTCTATTAACTGTTCTAATGGCAGAGTCAAAAAAGTGTGATTTCATAAGAGGCTTAATTTGCCCCTAATCCTAAGCTGAATGGTTAACCTTTTAGAAGCCAGAACCTGGGAGCATAAATTCCAGCACTATAAAAGCATAAATGCAGCACTCATGTATTCAAAATTCAGTCTTATGCTTTAATTGCAATACTAGAATGCTTCTTTATCTTACATGTTCTTAGACTAGATTTACATAACTTTTGAAATGAAGTACTCTTTAGATTGAACTGTGCTTAAATATTGCATTTAGGTAAACACACTAATGCACAAGGAATACAATTCAATTCAACAATAGATTCAATTTAACATGAGACCAAACATACCCACTCAGATCAAGCAATTCTAAGTATGGATAGGTAGAAGCTATGGCAGCAACTGACGCATCAGTGATTTGAGATCCAAGAACAAGAGACAGCATTCGCAAATCCCTGAACAACATAATAACCAAAGAACAGTACTGAGACTTATTAGTCAAGAGTTATATTGCTCAATGAGAGTTCTTTCAGCTATCATCGTTATGAAAAATATGCAGTAAGTTGCAGTAGTCTAGTTGGACGAAAGCAAACCTTAATTGAGCAGCTGTAAGCGCGAGAACGACAGCATGTGAAAGCCGGACTGATGCAATGTGTATGTTTTGCAGCCTTGGACAATTCCTTCCCAGACCATCAACCATTGTTTTAAGATCAGTATTATCATTTCCTTGGCGAGAAAAATCAATAGAAATCTCTTTCAGATTGGGGCAGTTGAAAACCTGTGAAAAGTGGAGGTGGATGAGTAAAGGGGATGTCACTTAAATGCAAACAAAAAACAAGAACAGCTGAAATCAGCCACTGCATGAGAGACCAAAAAAAAGAGAAGAAAAATCACCATCTTAGAAAGGGAATGAAGACCCGAAAGCCAAAGTGTCAAAAGACTTGATGAACAGAGAGCAAGGCCACCTATATTAGAACAACCTTCCATCTTAAGGCTTTTCAGTAATCTTCTATCAGCAACAAAACGACTCAGTTCATCACTGCATTTTTGTAAATCACAGAATGCGTCCAATTATCAGTCATTACTTGATTTTTTTCACCTTCACTCTTAACTACCACTATCATCTCGTACACACCACACAACAGTAGTTGAAACACACAACAGAGTATACTGACAGTCTAAATGGCAATTGCATATATTAAAAGAGCAACTTTGGAATGTAGAAACTGCAAATAAAGGACCTCAACAGAAATGTAAAACCATACCCAGTAATCCGATTGGTTGCCTTCTCCGAAGTATAGATCTCCATAGATTCAAGATTTGGGCACGAAAATGCAATGCACTCCAGCATTGTTGCATCCACATCACTGCAATAAACAAATTTATCAATAACCATGTCTAAATGCATTGCATTATCAATAATCATGTGTAAACACAATATATTGTCAATGCTGATTGCGATATTAATACTGCGAGGATCAAAGTCCCTATAGATCAGATCCTACAGTATAACATCATCATCTGCATTTCCTTTTAGCTCTGTCTAGAATTAAATTCAGATCGATTTTAAATTCTTAGTTTTTAGAGTGTTTGATTTATAAACTTCATTCGCATAAACAGATCCGTTCGATGAAGCCATAGATCTGACGCAGAAACGATAGAGCTTCTCATCCAAAGGCAATAATACCTTTCAATTGTAAGAGAGAGGCTAACGAGGTTCGGGCATTTGTGCAACACCAACCGAACAAACCGAACCTGAGCCCTCGCCGGAACCCTAAGCCTGAGCGCCTCCGCGGCCTTCCACAACCTCCTAGTCGTCTCCCTCCATCCCCTGCAGACCATCGCCGCCGATAACAGCCCCGGCGGCGGCAGCCGCCTCAGAATCTCCCATTGACAGCTCGCCGGAAGACCACCCCAGCCCATATCCCAATCCACCTCCGTGTCCCCGACCTCATCGAGGTCCGGATCCGGATCCGGAGCATCGGAATCTCCGTAACCGGAGCTGTCGACGTCGTCGAACGACAGAGCTCTGCGGAGGTTGGAGTAGGGCTGACGTGGCGGGGGAGGAGGCGGCAGAGCCGGGGTTCGGGTGACGGAGAGGGGAGTGTCGGGGTGAGACTCAGCGGCGGAATCGACGGCACGAACGTGGCAGGAGTGGCCCTTCTTGGGCTGGCCGCAGCGGCCACAGGTGTAACTGCCGCGCGTCCTGGGGCGCTTGTGGCCGGAACTGGCGGTGGGAGCGTGGGGGTAGGTGGAGGTGGAGCCGAACGGGGTAGTGGGGCCGGCGGCGGAGATGTGAGGCTGGAGGTGGTGGCGCTGCTCCATAATAGGTCTGGAGAGAACGAGAGAAAATTTAGAGGGAGGGAGGGAGGGATTTGAGTGAGTCTGAGCGAAGCGAAGAAATAGAAGAAGGGTAAAATGAGTGAGTGAGACAAAGGCGCGTGTGGGCCCCCTGGAAGAAGCGGGAGATGAAAGAAGGTTTTGGCGCCCTGGGTTTTGAAACATTAAAATAATTAGAGAGGAGCCTCGGCTCCCCTGCTGCGGCGAAACTTTATATAATAATAATAGTGGGCTAAATGACGAAAATGACCTTCTCTGGATCGGGTGGTGAACGTGATTAATGTTGGCCTGATTAGGAAGGTATTCCCGCGTTTTGAATTTGTTGCCGCGGGAGATTGCTCTTCTTCTTCTTCTTTTTTCGGATTATTTACTTATTATGGCATGCAGGGTGGGATTTAGCTAGGATTTCAAATCCGGACTGAGATGGTAACAAAAGTGTCGTCATTTATGACTAAATCAGGAGGTTTTTTGCAGAATGGTAGAAAAGGACCATGCCGTTGGGGCAGACCGATTGACCTTGAATTCTAAGATTTGAACTCTATCCAATGGATCATGGATTTGATGTGTTTTTGCTCTATTTAGAATGAAAAAAAGAGTTTCAAAGTAATTTTTTAAGAATCGTATAAATCGAATATATTGTTGGGGCATGCAATTTATCTCAAATTCTAGGATTTGAACTTTATACAATGGATCGTGGATTTGATTTGTTTTGTGCGGTCTACCCTTGTTGTATTTGGAATGCAATTAATATGAAAACGAGAAGGGTTTAACCTAAGATCATTGTCCAGATCTAGTCTACGGCCGCTTGAGAGTAAGACTTGAATATGTAGCAAAGTCCGAGTCTAAAACATATATTTCAAACCGCCCTCACTGACCTTGTGTTGATTGAAATCAATGTCATCATTATCATGTACCTGCTTAATGTGAATAAGTAAAAAAAAAAAAAAGACTACCATGTTTCAAAAGGAGGGAAAAAAAGACTAGCATTGATGCCATTGGGAATAGAATCAATGCAATTTTCTTTTTTCTTTTAACTAAGATAACTTTGTACTATATTACTAATTTGTAGATATTTCTAATATTATTTCGGGAAATACTCTAAATGTTTATTGTTATTATGGGTTTAGGCTTAATGTCCCCACTTGTATTCAACAATTTCATTAATCAAGGCTTAGAGCAGCCGCACTAGCCCTTAATTTATTAAAAAAAAAATTAATTTTGTACTATATTACTAATTTGTCAATGTTCATAGAATACGCATCTTGGTTTGTTATTTTGTTTTTTTTTAGCTAAGATTGAATTTTGTACCATATTACTAATTTGTCAATGTTCATTGTTCAGTATATGCATCTTGATTTGTTATTTTGTTTCTTTTTGCTCTTGATATATGTATTGGAGAAAAGTTTTTGTGAATATTAAGACTTGTTTTTACAATTGGGTGTGTAATACATACCGGTATCCCATGAAGAAACTTCAAGCTAGAAAGACTTATTATTTTAGCACATTTGTTAAGTAAAAAATGCTTCACCTCTAACTAGGATTGAAACTGTGCTATGTGTATAATTCATTTAATGTGCTACACACCATCATGTCATGTGCAACTGTTGAAAATTAACAATATTTGTACGTCAAGAAATTCTTGAATCACTTGGTACATGCATGGAGATCATGATGCACCTCGAATGAGAAAAGAAGCCCAGGCAGAGAAAAATAAAGTCACATTTTGGTGAACAAACACGAATGACCGAAAGTTGAGAATAAAATTGGGGATCATTGTCGTCGATAATTATCATGTAGGTACATGTTTAATGTGAACGAAAAGAAGAAGACTAGCTAGCATTGATGTCATTTGGAGGTATCAATGCATTGATTTTTCTTTCTTATAGCTGTCCATATCTGAGACCAATCGTTGATTTTTTTTAGGTAAATATAATGATTTAATTAATAGCAAAACACGGGCCAGAATGGTACAGGTACAGGTACATAGTTGCCAACATGGGTGATAGGTGCCATTACACTTAAAACATTTAAGCTCCTATGTTTTTAATTTGTCTAATTACAATAAATTCCTTGTATTATGAAGCTAAGCACCGATTTTGGCATACAGAATGTTGGTATTCTACATTCAAAGAGGAAGAGTTTCTTGATGCACCGCAATTGAACGCATTAGCTTCGGAAGCTTTTCTTTGCTATTATTCCTAACTAGGATATTCTTATTATGATAGGCCCCTGAATAGACCAATTGTTGATTGAAATCCATATCATGTAGGTATATGTTTAATGTGAACAAAAAAATAGACTAGCAAACAAAAAAGAAGAAGAAGAAGAAGACTAGCTAGCATTGATGCCATTTGGAGGAATCAATGCATTGATTTTTCTTTCTTCTAGCTAAAATCAAACTTTGTTCTATGTTACTAATTTGTTAGTGTTTAATGTATGCATTTATTTATTTATTTTTATCTTTACATAAGTATTAAATAATTTTCTTTTTATTTTTTAATCAATGCTTGTCAAGTTGGTTGCTATGATTTAGGATTGGATAGGAGTAAGGGTTTTTTTTTACTTTTTGCATTTTCTTTTTTAGTTTGGTTGATTTTGTTTTTGGTAGCTATGCTCTATGTAGGCTAATTTGTCTATCGAGATGTAATATGAGGGATTTTCGAATTCTTATAGCTTGACCGAGAGAGATCGTTGCTATTATTTATGGAACTGATTAAAGGCATAAAAAAATGAGAAAGTTTTTTTTTTTTGAACAAATGAAGAATTTCATTAACAATCGCAGGTCATAACAGCACATACAACTTTTCTCCATATGGAGATAAGTGCCATTACATTTAAAACAATTCCGCCAATTCCGCTCCTTTTTTCAGAAGCCTAGCAGAATAGAAAATCTCACATAAAATACCAGCCAAGAAAGCTCCCAGTGACAATGCGCTCAATTGCGGTACACTAAGGAACTCTAAAAAAAATAGTAGAACCAATATTATGTGGGCTAAAAGACGAACTCAAAAAAACCTCAGACTTTCTCCTTGCCCTTTGGATTAGGGCTAGGAGGGTTGCCGGAATAAAGAACACTCAGAACAGCTTCAACGAAGACCTTTGAAGGTTTTGGAGGATTTTTATTTCTTGCCCCGAGTGGACGTCCTCTTTTCTTTTTGGAACCACTATCCATAATTTGCAGGGGAAATTGTTTTGAAATTAAGAGCCCTCCCGGTGCTTCCTGCAGTCCTAGGGATTTAGCACGAAAACAATGAGATATATATTGCAAGTTAACAAGAAAAAACGTCGATTAAAAGTTTTTTTTTTTTTTAGGGCAACGGATTACTAATCCATTGATAGTAAAATCAAATGATCTCACTCGGTCAAGCTTGAGAGGTCCAAAAACCCCTCATATTACAAATCAATGCTCGAATAAAACGACTAAAATCCAAAACTGAAACTCAAAAAAAAAAACTAAAATCCTAAAGAAACTACAGAAACAAAATGCATAAATTAAAAACTCCATAACCCTACACAACCCTAAAATGGATCCACTAGATTGAACATCATAAGTGTCATGCCTCGAATTTTGAATAATAAATTCAAATCCTAAACATGAATAATAACAAATACAAATAACGTTATGAATTTTTTTTTTCAAAAACCAACACACCTCACACCACTCAATATTACATAAACCAAATCCTCAAGTTACTTATTGCAGCACACTCTCACCAAATAAAATAGTAAAACTCAATGAGCATAATAAACCTCACCATACAACGCTGTAAAACAATACTATCACTCTAAACCGTACGATCACCACCCTAGTTCTCCTGATCTGTATGATTATCCGCTACAACGTTTGAATAGTGTACCGGGATTGCAACAACACAAAACCGGGTAAGTTTTTGAAAGCTTGTATGAGTAAATAGAAATAGAACAGTAAATCAACAACTTTTACTCAAAACAATCACAACACAAAGCAAAACATTCCACCTCCATTTCCAAACAATTTTCCAACAGATCTCATCACTTACCACTCGACCCATCTTATATAATAAATATGTATTCATGATCACGAGTAATTCAACTCGCTACTTTCATGTCATACGTCAATTTTCAAAAGTGTATTCATGATCACGAGTAATTCAACTCGCTGCTTCCATGTCATACTTCAATATTCAAAAGTGTATTCATGATCACGAGTAATTCAACTCGCTGCTTTCATGTCATATTGTATTCATGATCACGAGTAATCCAACTCGTTGCTTTCATGTCATACTATGGTAGACAGACTAGAGCTCTAACTGATCGTATCCACTAACCTGGCCAAAGGCGTGGAGTTCTGATTTTTCTACCCACGATCATATTTTATCCACGATCCTCAACTCGTAAGTCTTTGGATCCACGGTATAAATATCAAAACATTTAAAGGAGTCGCACTGGACCCAAAATGTTACACGATACACAATACTTTTCAAAATAGATATTTATTGTAATAACCGCAATTTTTGTTTTCATTTCATGTAATTGTGTTGAACGATTATTGTACGATTTCATGAATGTTGCTCGATAATATTTCTTTTTTTGAATTATCGAATGTACGAAACGATTATTTTTACGAAAAAGCTTGAAATCCTCGATTTGAGAAATCGACTTTTTATACGTGTAAAATTTGGGAAAACTTCCTTCATGAAAGTTGTAGAGCTCGTCGATACGAGTCCGTACACGTGCGGAACACAAAGATCGGATTTTTTCTGAATTAGTTATCGAATTTAGAAGAAATTCCTGAACAAGTATACAGGGAAAAAAAACCTAGATTTTTTTGGAAACCCTATTTTTTCTCCCGGCCTCCCTTTCTTTTTTTGGAAATGAACTGTTCATCTCTCTCTTTCGCGTCTTCTCTCTCTCGACCGAAACACAGAAACAGAGCACGGAGAAACCGTGCTCCCTCCTCCTCATCCGGCTACCCCACTACCTCAAACCACCTCCAAGAGCTTCGTCTCAACCTTGCGCCTCGACACGGCCAGCCGAACCGAATAAGCTCGTTTTTGGTTCGATCTCGATATCTCGAGCTATAGGTCACAATTTCACTTGATTCTTGGCTCATTTAACTCGCCTCAACTTCCTTAACAGGCACCAAGAAGGACCGGAACTGGGTCGATTGTTTTCACGTTCATCGGAGTTCGACCCCGTTAGATTGAAAAACAACCTATCGATCCAAATATCTCGAGTTATGCACGATCGTTTCTTGTGATTCTTGGCCTGGTGAGTTTGCAATAAAGTTCTGAACAAGTTTCCAGAAGAAATCGAAGCGAGTTGTTGCAGTTTTCACTTCGGTTTTTAAGCTCGCCAGTTTCTGGAAAAATTCTGGTCGCCAACTGTAATTGGTAATTTTCGATCCATTTCCATCATTTTTTGGTCTTGTACTAGTTATGAAAGTTGCTCATAATGATGAAATGAAGGGGAAAAGCTCAGCCCCGACACCATTGGTGGTGGTCGGCGGAGGCTCTGTCCCTAAATTAGGCGTCCCTTTTCGGCCACCTCCGGAGGTCTAAAATTTAGTTTATGTCCATTTTATGATTCTACGTTTCAATACGATCATTTCGGCATATTATACGCATTTTTCATATATCGTATGAATTAGTTATGAATTTTGTGATTTCGATCCATTTCGATCGTTAGATTTATGATATGTGAAATTAGGATCGTCCGATGAACTTGTAATTTTGATATGATGATCATATGACTGTCCCAGTGGCTTTGTGTGGTCATGGATGAAGATCCGACCGTTGGATCTTCGTATAAGTGCAAAACGGTGATTAAGGGAGCGATTCGTGAGAATCCGTCCGTCGGATTTTCTTTTAAATTAGAATTTGGCCGTTAAATGGTAGTTCAGTTATGTTTTGGAATTAATGGCTAAATTCGAATCACATTTGATTAGGTGATTAGGGACATGGGGACGTAAATAAAGGGGATCCTATCAACTTGTTCCGACCTAGGATAATAAGCTCATGGGCTTAGTCTTACTTCACCGTCGAGAAACGAAAGAAGACTTCCACCTCCAAGTTTAACTCAGACGTAGCTCGCTTCTTTTTGGGTGTGAAGCAGTGTCAAACCAAAATACCCAACAAGCATTAGCTCTCCCTGAAAAGGAGGTGATCCAGCCGCACCTTCCAGTACGGCTACCTTGTTACGACTTCACGGATTATTTTTGGGTGAGCTGTTTCGGTGTGAGTTATATTTTATTTGAAGACGCAGCGGGAGTATGGAGGTGAGTAAAACTCACGTGGTTCATATTACGAACCGAGCTTTTTAAATTTATTTATTTTTGGTAATTGTGTGAAAAATATTTGTGGATTAAATATTTGTTTTTAAAATTACATGGACTTGATCACTACGGTCCATAGGTAAGTAAAATGAATTTTAATTATACAAATGAATTTCACGATTTTCTTGTGTGAACTATAGATGGTATTAGTGGTCATTCCTAAGTGGATGATTACGTATATATATATATATATATATATATATATATATATATATATATATATATATTTACGTGAAAAATATATATTGATAGGTGGGTTGTTGAGTGATGATATGATTGAGTTGAATTAATGATTTGAGTTATATTTCAATTGCATAATTTCATAATAATATTGTGTATCTTGGTTGGGTTGATTTCATTATGTGGTAATACATGTTGTGTTCATTTATGAATTCAGGGTCAATAGTGACCGGTATGGGGTAATCAGACGCTCTAATCATGGGTGGATGATGGGATACGATTGGTTGAGTATGTGCAATTATCGAACATTCTAAATATGTATATAAGTATACATATTGATGAAATACGATAATGATAAATATGTTGGATGCCATAACTTAGGCCAGGTGACGGGCTACGATTCAGTTAGAGCTCTAGTCTGTCAAGTACAATATTTTCATAAATACGATGTTGAGGTTTTGTGAAGAAAGATGTGAGTTGGGGTTTGTCTTGATTTATTGGATTGGTGTTGATTGAGATTCTTAGTACATCGTGGATATGGAAATTGTTGAGTGTTGATTTGAGTGGAAATAATTATGATTTAATTAAACAATAGTCATTTCTTTTACTCATACGAGCTTTCATAAGCTTACCTGGTTTTGTGTTGTTGTAATCCCGATACACTATTCAAATGGTGTAGCGGATATTCCTGCAGGCAAGGATAACCAGGGAGGTGACCGAGCTGCTTAGGTGTTACAACAGTCATTTTTATTTCTTTGAGTTGTAAGGTGTGTATGCTCATTTAGAGCGTTACAGTTCATTTTGTATTTGAGTTGTAATAATTAACCGAGACTAAATTCGGTTTTGATTTTATTTCGTGTGGTGAGGTTGTTAAGAAAAGAAATTTTTAGGATGATTATTTTGAGTTGTGGTAATTTTCATGTTTCGGATTTTGAATTTTATTCTAAAATTCGGGGTGTGACATTTATTTCCATAAAACCTTTTTCATTTTAATCACAATATAAATAAGGAAATTAACGACATTTGGTTGATAATATGAACCATGTGAGATTTACTCACCTCTTGTCCAGTTGCGTCTTCTAAAAATGAAAAATCACAATAATCCAATCGCTCCTCAAATCCAACAGTTAAGTACCTATTCAAGTATCATCTTTACTTAGCAAACGAAACACGAAATAAACTTAAATGACGATCCAATAGTCAGATTCTAAAATAAAGACGATCCAATGGTCAGATTCTAAAATAAAGATGATCCAACGGTCGGATTGAATTTAAACAATGATCCAACGGTCAGATCCTCACGGATTGCCCTTGGAACCATCCTAGGAAAATCATATGAAAATCTGACAGACGGATTCTCACGAATTGCCTCCCGAATCACTATTTTACAATTATACAAAAATGCAACTGTCGGATCTTCGCCCATGACCACACAAATTCATCGGGACAGTCATACGATCATCATATCAAAATTTGAAGCAAAACTGACAGTCAGATTCTCAAAAATCGCGAACTGAAGATAAAACGTCAAAACGTTAAATAAGAGCGTAAAAACCTAAATTGACTATTTATCAATTTTTCTAACATGACCATATAATATATCAAAACGCTCGTATGGATACATAGATCATAGCCTAGATAATGAAAACTTAAAATATGGTCCGACGCGCCGCCGCACGAGGTCAGACAGTAGTCAATGCTATGGTCAACGCTGGTCAACCACCATAGATGCAAAAGTTGTCAACTACAAACTTCTTCAAAATGACAAGGTGAATAATTTTCATACCTGAAGCTAAGCGTGATTTGGTCTAGATCGTCCTATAGCGAGCTTGGAAGTTTGATTAATCGTGAGCGTCTGATCAGATTTCAGACTCAATCAGGACCGTGAAAATCTTCAAACCTTGATCTACAGCTCTACGCTCAATGTCATCGGGCAAGACCTATATGAGGATGACCGTGAGGAAGACACGAATCCACCATGGTGAGGATTGGCCGAGATAAGGCCGAAAATTGAAAAATTCGGCTGGATCCGTTTAATTGAATGTGGAGGCTCCGATCTCCACCTTCTGGTGGTTTTTGTCGTGAACGAGCAGCAAGGGGAGGACGGAGAGGGTGGGGCGAAGGGTTCTGGGCTGGTGGTTAGGCCTGAAAACCCGGGTCGGTTTGAGGGGGTTTGGGTCGGGTCAGAAGGAAAATTTGCATAGTGAAGGTGTCAGCCGAGAGAGAAGAGGAGGAGAGAGATTTCCATTTTCAGAAATCTGGAAAAAAAGAAAAAGAAAGGGAAATATGAAAAAAAAAACATCTTTATGCCCAAAAAGGAGAATTTTTAAAAATTCATAATAAATTCATACGAGCTCCTAATATTGGCTCCATATATGCACGAGATCGAATCGACGAGCTCTACAACTTTCATGAAGGATGTTTTCCCAATTTCCATACGTATAAAAAGTCGATTTTCACAATCCCCTAAATAACATTCGTTTTCGAAAATAAAATTGTTCGAACTAATTCCACAACCTCTCCAAGCTTCGTATTCAAGCCCATGACCACAAAATCATTTCTAAAAATCCACGGAATTTAATTTGGATTTTTCAGGGTATTACAATAACATCTAAAATTTTCATGGTATACGTCGCAACACTTGTTGAGGCAAAAATACTTGACCTCTAAATAACAAAACGGAACCTTTATTAAGCGTATAATTCATTTAGTGTGCTACATGTCATGTGCAATTGTTGAAAATTGAACAATACTTATACCGTTGTACGTCGATAAATTCATTCTAGAATCAATTCTAGAATCAGTTAGTACATGCATGGAGCTAATAATGCGAAGAAGCCAGCAGAAAAAAAATAAAAAAAATAAAATCACATTTTGGTCGAACAAACATGAACGGCAGAAACCGCAAAAATACTTCTTCATAGAAAACGTTATCTGGCATAAATAGCCTTTTCCAATTTGAAAGTAATAAAATACTATGTAACAAAAATAAAAAATAAAATGTAATGGAAATAAGTGAGGGTGGGATAGAAGTGAATGTGGGATGAACACATTAAAAACAATTAGGTTTAAGGGGGTCATTATTTTGTAGATTGTGGGGTTGAACGATTAAATTCAGAGGGAAAGAAAGCTTTTAATGAGCTCAAATGATCAAGACCCCTGCTAATGGATACATCACCGGCTAATTCAAATCTGAAAAAGTTGCATCGCTTAAATGCAATTTGGTTATATTTGTTCCTATTCGACGCTCGACTGAACCGATTGGCTGGTGTTTTGGTTGTCTAATCACTTCACCCAATTAAGGCTATTACCTAAACCGATTTATCTAGAGAACCTACATATTAATTAACATAGTGTACATAGGCGTTTAAGTGCAAATTGTTACGAGGTGCTAAGGCTTTATCACAGTCTAAACCCTTACTATTAACCCCTCTACCGATTGGTCCCTGGATTCATCTAACGGCTTGAGCGGCTTTAGTTTTTTTCTTTTTTTTGGTTGTGAGCTGGTTTTTTATTTTTAAAAATTTTTTTTTTTCTGAGTTGAAGTTTGAAACATAAACCCAATTACTTACCGAATATATGATAAAGAAATTCCACAATGATAGAACTCAACTTTGTTTCCCTTTCAATGCACAACTCGTGTACTCTCTCTCTCTTCATCGTTGTTAGTTCACATTTCTTTTTTTTGTGTCTTTATAATTATTTTTTATTTCTTTTATCATTGAACGAAGATGTCAATTCATCGGCCATTCAACCGATTAGTCAATAGATTCATCTTATGCCTTGAGCTAATTTAGTCTTCTTCTTTCTTTGTTCTAACTTGAAATTCACTTACCCAATTACATTACCGAATGTATGGCATAGAAATGTACACCTATCCCATAATGGTAGAGCTCAATGTTGTTTCCCTTTCGCTACACAAATTGGGCACTCTCACTTCATCATTGTTAGTTCACATCCCCTTTTTTTGGGTTGTAATTATTATATTTTTTTAATCATTGGACAAAGATGTCATGTCATCCCCGGTACTCTACCGAAAGTATGAAACACATACCCAATTACATACTGAATGTATGACATAGAAACATACCCCTAAATCCCATAATGATAGAACTCAATTTTGTTTCCCTTTCAATGCACAACTCGTAGTCTTGCATACTCTCTCTTCATTGTTGTTAGTTCACATCCCCTTTTTTTGCATCTTGATCATTATTATCTTTTCTTTTATTTTACTTATCATTGGACGAAGATGTCATCTACCATCAACAGATTAGTCCTCTTTTTTTTTTTTGTTCTAACTTGAAATTTGAAACACATACCCAATTACATACCGAATGTATGGCATAGAAATGTACACCTGAATCCCATAATGGTAGAACTCAATGTTGTTTCCCTTTCAGTACACAAGTTGTGCACTCTCCCTTCATCAATGTTAGTTCACATCTTTTTTTTTTTTTTTTTTGAGTCTTGATAATTATTATCTTCTTTCGATCATTGGACAAAAAAGTAAAGTCATCACCGGCACTTTACAAATAAATGCGTGCCTTTAGTTGGTTTAATTTTTTATTTTTTATTTTGGTTCTAACTTAAAGTTTGAAACACATACCAAATTACATACCGAATGTATGGCATAGAAACATACCCCTAAATCCTATAATGGCATAACTCAATTTTGTTTTTCCTTTCAGTGCACAACTCGTGTACTCTTCATTAATCATTGTTAGTTAACATTTTTTTTTCGTATTGATAATTATTATCTTTTTTTAATTATTGGACGAAGATATCAAATCATCGCCGGTACTCTGCTCTAAGCTGGTTTAGTCTCTCTCTCTCTCTCTCTCTCTCTATTTGTTTTTTTATTTTTATTTTTTTTTATACTTTAAGTTTGAAACATGTACCCAATTATATACCGAATGTATGGCGTAGAAACGTAACTCTGAATCTCATAATGGTAGAACTCAATTTTGTCTTCCCTTTCAGTGCACAAGTCGCTCACTCTCCATCATTTATTTGTTCACGTCCCCCTTTTATGCGTCTTGATAATTACTATCTTTTATCGATATTGGACGTAATATGTCAAGTTATTGACCAAACAAGGTTAGAAATGTACGCGTGTACCAAGAGTTAAGTCAGATATTGGTCCATCCATGTGGCCTCTGCATTGGGTGACTTGAATCCCCAAAAATGCACCCACTCTCGTCGTCCTTTAATCCCCAAAAATGTACCAACTCTCGTTTTTTTTTTTTTTCCGTCTTGATAATTACTATATATCGATCATTCGACGTACGATATCAATTAAGTCATCGACCAAACAAGCTTAGAAATGTACGTTCATACCAAAGTTAGGTTAGATATTGGTCCATCTTTATACATGTGGCCTCTGCACTGGGTGACTTGAATCCCAACAATTGCACCGACTCTCGTCGTCCTTGTTTCGACTGGCCATACATGTCGAATCCAATATCAGGCCAGCTATGATTAAGAATAAAGCTTCAAATCATCTCTAGTGTAAATTTATATCTTCTCACGATAGAAATCAAACAGGAAAAGACAGGAAAAGAGATCGATGTTTAACTTTATTGGGGATATGATGCTCTGGGTAAGTGTTTTTCCAATGTATAATTTGGTTCATCATAATGCACCAACCGATGCTGGCTCGTCGGAGGATCAGACTATGGAGTATGGACGCTAATGGTCCACAACAGGACCATGAATACTTCCTCTTCATTCTCTACCCACAAGTCCACAAGTTAGTCGCCGCAACAATAATTTCATTGTTAGTATCAGTGTGTTGGTTGGTATTTGTTTGTTGGAAAATGACTTTTGATTAGCTTCAAACTCTCCTTATATTTTCTCTGTGGTAATTGTAATTTGATTAAAAAAAGAAAGGAAAAAAAGGAAAACCAACTCACTATCGATCATCATCGACCACAAATCCAAAGTGCCAATCATGTCAAAAAGCTAGGGGGATATTTATGTTTCAAGTCTTCTGATTGAGATCACTTGCCAAGTCTTACTATATAAGCGGATACTATTAATGAAGACTTGATGTTTTCTTGAAAACCAAAATGGAATTTCGATGGGTAATAAATGAGAACGAGTACGATCGTTGAAATGAACAGGTAACATCTTAAAATGTATAAAAAATGTAAGAATCGATCTTGAGCGGATAGAGTCATAGAAGTTCAAGCATCCCAAACTGTACAGTCATCTAATGATCAATTGTAATAGTTAATGAACCTCAACTCACTAAATTGATAGGACAATAAATAAATAAATAAAAACTAGCAAGAGTCATATTCTTTTAATACACGCTGACAATAACCAATTGAGTGGAGTCCTATATCTTTATTATGATTCATGAGATAAATGATCATACCGGAAGAGATATAAAGCCTAAACTCCGTGAATAAGTATTATAGGCCTTTTTTTTTTCAAGAGAAGAGTATTATAGTCCTTAAAAACGGAAGTCTCTCCCAATCACACGCACTCCCCGTTAACACCCTTAGGGAGCTAGGGTTGTCGAAAAACTTGGTTCTCTCTCCTGGCACTCAATTTTTATAATATTTTTCTTGGGCAGCGTGTTAATCAAGACTGTTATATATATTATTTCGTCTAATTAATTCCCGTTGATTATATTCTGCTATAGTTCATATCATTGAGCTAAGTCAGCAAGTGAAAAATTGTAGTTATATACTTGTGGACATTTTTCTGGCCAATGAAAAGAAAAAGCTGTTCTAAGGACACTAAAATGACTCATCCTCTCTACATCATGCATCATACGTCATTTCAGACGATTGGAAAAGTCACACCCGAAATTTATATGCATGCGTGCCAAAAGCACATTTGCTCGTAAACCAATTTCAGTGAAAACTTAAAGATTACATTTCACTGGGAAAAAAGAAATGTGAACTTGCGCTTTCAAGATCCCTTCATATGATGGGGTTTTTGCAGAATTAGATACCAGCAATGCAAACAAATTTTCGGGAAAACTTAAAAACTACTTTTTCAAGATCACTTCGTTTATATTATGAGATTTTTTGCAGAATTGGATACTGGCAACGCTTGGATTTCGCTGGCATAAAAAACAGAATATATCTTTACGAATTTCATAAACAATTAGAGACATGAACTGATTTCGTTGGTACGTCCAAGATTTAGTAGCTTAATCACATTAAAATAATCCCTGCAATCTAAGAAAATGACAAGAACACATGTGCTGTACAGCCACCAACCACCAAGGACAAGTGTGTAATTACATGTTACAACTCACATGACACAACCAAAGCAAGAAGAATAGAAAGGAAAATAATTTATCGCTTAAATTGTAGGTGTCATATTATGTTACCTAGACACATTATCTATTTATCAAATCATGTCATGTAACTCTTGAGAAAAATACTATCTGATAATTCCAAAATCTAATAAGTCTAAGTTATTTTAGCTTTCTAAAAAAAAATTATTTTGGTTTTTTTTTTTTCATTTTTTCTTTGCATTACACTCATGCTTAGATTTTTTCTTCAATCAAGAATAGAAAAATTTCATGTAATTCAGTCAATGGATTTGCACATATATTCGATCACAATAGATTTGCATAACACATGTATATGAATTCAACCTCTGTTAGGTTCTTGTAAATTTTGAAAATATAATGTGAAAAATACATATTCATATGATTATATATATTCTTTTGTTCATTTTTTCTCTTTATGTGGGTAGGGTTTAAAGGTTATATTTGAGTTTATTATTTTTTGTTTGTTTTTCCCATATATTTAAATTGTAGATGATAATTAACTAACATGAAATTTTTTCTTACCTCTTAATTTAGACATACATATTTTCCAAAATCAATTTATTAATGCTATTTTTTTGGATGAAATTAATAAATGTTCGGAAAGAAAAGTTAATGCGTATTTCTTGACACCTAATTCAATATATTAATGCTATTTGGAAAGAAGAATTATAGGAAATAATTTAATTAATTGAAGGAAAAAATTGGTCAAAGAATTTGTAGCCATATCTCTTAAATTAATACATAATTAGTAGCTTATCTTTTTTTTCGTCACCTAATTAAATTCATTATTATAATTGATTCACCCCTAACATCTAAAAAGAAATATAAAAGGGTAAAGTTGGTGTTGCAACAGTATGATATGACAAGATATATTATGTGGAATTGAAAATAAAATTTGTATTTGCTTACATAGCATGACACCTAGAATTTGAGACCACAAATCTTAGGCCTCATTGAGACCCTATATCATTGCCCGAATAGAAATTGACCTCTTACTTACTCGAATTTATAGAGGAGATTAAGGAAGATTTATGTCCTAGATTTGATAGGGTCATTTCAAACTTGAAAATTACGTGATAAAGCATAAATTAATTGAACTAATCGAAATCTAAACATATACTTTCACCTATATAATAAGTTAAATACTGATAATTTAATAACATAATATATATATCGTGCATATCTAATAAAATGTAAATAAAGAAAAGTAGTTTCTTTTCAAGCACGAATGCTTCTTATTTTTGTTTCTCGACAATATATTTGGTAAAAACACATAAAAAATAGGGTGGTGTTATTCGCACACCCTTTTTATTTTTCTATTACTTTAATTCAATTTTTTTTTATAAAATACCCTAACTATCCTCCTTTGTAATTATGTTTCTTTTCCTTTTTTCTATTTGGCAAGTCAATCATGAATCAAACATTATTACACAATAAATCATTTTTTTCCACTTATATAAATAAAGAAAAAATAATACATTCATTAAGTGGAATGACATATTTATTAGACATTGTCTTTCTCATGTAATTACATTCATCAACTGAATCAAAATTGTAAAGTTTGTCCTCATACAAGTATGAGGGGTATGAAACATGCTTTTGAAAATGAAGAATCTAAACGCAGAAGAGACAAACTTTGCAATTTAGATTCAACTTTTTTTTTTAATTCTGGACGACAATTTTTCCCCACCCCACCCCACCCCTGATGTCAGTGAGATTTGGACTCATGGCATCCACTGTGTTAGTTAGGCTAGCTAACCAACAAGTCATGATTCACAAACTTTTGCAATTTAAATTCAGTTTGATGAACGTAATTACCTGAGAAACATGTTCCTTGTCTAATAATACAGGTCATTCCACTTAATGAGCGTATTATTTTTCCTTCATTTATATAGGTGAAAAGAATTGATTTAAGGAGCTTTTATTCATACCTCTAAATTTGACATTTGGACATCCCCACTTAATAGACCTCGATCTTATTTTTACAAATAACAAATTTGTTATCTACACCTCTCTAATTTTCCTATAATGCCTATTGTCCAATAAAATCAATAAACACCCCCCCCCCCCCCCCCCCCCCCCCCCCTTTTTTTTAAGATTCTATTCATACTTTCAAATATCAATAGTTGGATCTCCTTCAGTTTTTGAAGATTTGGAATTGTAGCAATTTTTTTTTTGGGAAGTTCAATTCCATATATGAGTAACAGAGGTGCTAGCACTTTTTAGGCAACAATACCATGTTTGCTCATCATCTCATATAAATATGTTTTGCAAGTATTATTTTCATTGCATTTAGGTGTCATTGTCCCTAAACTGATTCTCTCCTACTTGTTTCCATAGCAACTTGAAATGAACAGGGTCCTTTTTTTAAAGATATTATATGGGATAGTGGAGGAAATTACAATAATCAACCATGAATCTAGTGCATTCTCCATATATTTATATCAAAGGGTCAAATTTTTCATCATATGATTCATATCAGTAGAATAGTTCCACATAAAATTGCTCTGCACTGATGACGTGCGAGAAGATTTTGTGGACAACTACCCGTTGCTACGTTTGTCATGTAAACGTGTTGGAGTATTGCTTTTGTCTTTGTATTTTCCATTTTCTCTTTTTTTTTTTTTTTTGTATAGTGCAGTGATAAATCTTGTAAATTGTCAGATGTGTGAGCAAGGAAGTCTTATCACTTTACGAGAACAAGGTCAAATTCAAAAAATTTTGACTACAACGTTAAATAACGTTGATATATATTTTAGGGTTTATATTGGAAAAGAAAAGTTTTCCCCAAGTTTAATACTATTACTATTTGTTGAGGTAAGAAGAGATTTTTTTTTTTGCATTATTTGTGTCTTTATTTGTAATTTAACACGAGTTGACAAAGTCAACTATTACTTGGAGAAAGAGAGAGGCCTAAATACTAATTTTGTATAATGATGTTTGATTCATGATTGACTTGTCAAATAAAAAAAAAGAAAAAATAATTACAAGGGAGGGTAGTTAGAGTAATTTATATAAAAAAATTGAATTAAAGTAATAGAAAAATAAAAGAGGTGTGTGATTAGAGAAAATGAGTGTGTCCCTACCAGGCAACATCTACCTACACAAGCTCGATCAGGAGATAGGGAGGATCCGACAAAAGTACGAAATTCCGGTTGTTCAGAGAATCAGATCGATTCTATTAAGGACAGGTCGTATTGATGACCAAGAAAACTCTAGAGAAGAAGCAAGCTTCAACGTTCAGGGTTTAGGGTTTAGAGTTTACTGGTTTAGGGTTTAGGGTTTAGGCATAAACTAATTTTGTATATTACAGAAAACGCCTTTTTTTCCCCCCTTCGTCGGCCCTTGCCGCCTTCCTTAACAAGCCCTTGAGCCTCCTTTACTATAGCACCATCTAAAAAATACAAGTGACATCGCAAATTCTTAGGTGCCAAATAACAATGTAATACATGTCACACAATCGAGGATGAAGGTTTTCGTGCTCCTCCGTCTATTTCCCTTGACATGCTATAAAAGTTCACGAATCCCCTACCCTGATAAATTCGTTAATTTTGAAGCAAAAACTAGAACTCAACTATTAATAAATCCAGATGCTTTTTTTTTTTTTTTTTGGTAAGAAATCCAGATGCTTCTTCTCATCGCCGAGAAGGTGCAATTACCTGAGTAAATGACCCAACTACCCATTAGTCATTACCAATCTTTCTCGGAAACTGGAAACAAGTCAAGACTAAGCTCCCATAACCAATGAAAGTCCAGCCGCGTGAATCACATGTAATATATTCACGTCCTCGTAAATATTATAGTAATTATATACCCACACTAGTATTAAACAACACCAACTCGCATCAACAACATACTGTCTCACTCTACAGATAACATAATCATATATAAAAACTCTCCACTTTAATCTCTTCATTCATCACCACTGATCCTCCATCGATCACCACCTTTTTATCTCCCATGGCCATTTCCTTATCCCACACAGTCCTCCCCTTCAAAAAGCTCCACCACAGCGCTTTCTCAACCCTAAAGTCTCATGCCTCTGGATCAAACCTCACTCTCCCCACCACCACTACCACTACTCTATGCAAGGTGGCCTCGAAATCCAGCGAATCCCTAACCTCCACAATCACCGAGCTCGAAAGAGACCGAGCCAAAGACAGAGACGAAATCTATCTCGAAGACGATATTGAGGACGACGAAGCTGTTACTCATGTCAACCAGTACAACACGGAGCGTCGTCTATCCGACGTGTGGCGGGAGCTCCACGGTGAGGACGACTGGGTCGGGTTGCTCGACCCGATGGACCCGCTCCTCCGCTCCGAGCTCATCCGCTACGGCGAGATGGCCCAGGCCTGCTACGACGCCTTCGATTTCGACCCGTTTTCCAAGTACTGCGGCAGCTGCCGTTTCACCCGCAGCAATTTCTTCGACTCCCTCGGTATGACCCACCACGGCTACCACGTCTCCCGCTACCTCTTCGCCACCTCAAATATCAACTTGCCAAATTTCTTCAAGAAGTCGCGGTGGCCCAAAGTCTGGAGCAAGAACGCCAACTGGATCGGGTACGTCGCCGTTTCCGACGACGAGATGACGGCGCGTCTGGGGAGGAGAGACATCAGCATCGCGTGGCGGGGGACGGTGACCCGGTTGGAATGGATCGTGGACTTGATGGACTTTCTAAAACCACTCTCCACGAATAAGATCCCCTGCCCCGACCCGACTGTGAAAGCCGAATCCGGGTTCCTGGATCTTTACACCGACAAGGACGAGACGTGTAGGTTTTGTACTTACTCGGCCAGGGAGCAGATTCTGACGGAGATCAAGCGGCTGGTGGAGAAGTACCCAAACGAGGAGCTGAGCATTACGATCACCGGGCACAGTCTCGGCAGCGCGTTGGCGATTTTGAGTGCGTACGATATAGCGGAAACGGGTCTGAACGTGAAGGCGGACGGCCGGGTCGTGCCCGTGTCCGTATTCTCGTTCTCGGGTCCTCGGGTCGGGAATGTTCATTTCAAGGAGAGACTTGAGTCTTTGGGTGTCAAGGTGTTGAGGGTTGTGAACGTGCATGACGTGGTGCCTAAGAGTCCGGGCTTGTTGATTAATGAGCACGTGCCGCCGGTGATGCTTAAGTTGACGGAGAACTTGCCGTGGAGCTACTCGCACGTCGGAGTCGAGCTCGAATTAGATCATAAGAATTCTCCATTTTTGAAGCAGACTAATGATCCAGTCTGTGCTCATAACTTGGAAGCTTGCTTGCATTTGCTTGACGGGTTAGTCCTCTCTTTAAATTTCTTCTTCATAGCAAATAAAATCGGAAAATATTGGACTGCTTTAAATGTGATCGGTAAACAAAATCGGAAATTAATTTTTTTTTATTTTTTATAAAATATGGACGTGTGTCGAGTATTCGAGATAAGTTTGTGTTTCTATTACAAGTTGGTTGGAAGGGCTTAAAATAATTGAAGACGTCATATGGCTTATATATCTCCATTATTATAAGGCCTTATAGTATGTAACACATCCTATAAAGTTGGTACTGTCAGATTTCTACGTACAATAATACAGAAAGGAAAGAGATGGGAGAGGAGAGATTAGCAGTAGAGTTAATAACATTGATTTGACTGTCATATATGATTAGGATTTCCAGCTCATTCACTCATATAATAATGTAATTTGTTTTTAAGTAGTAAATAGTTAATGAAGAACATGTGCAAGCCTGGACAGATATGCATTCTTAGTAAACTTTGGAAAGGGACATCCATGGAGTTTTTTTTATCGCGATTAGAAACTAGGGTTTTTCTTTGATACGGATTCATTTCATATTTCTTTTGAAAAATTCGGCACGATTTTCACAATACATGAATCCATATCACAGAAGTACTACTCTGCTGCATAAATTAATCGGTATCTAAAATAGAAGCTACGTGGGTAGTTGATCGATATGATTCCACCATGTGATACATAAAGCCGTTCAAAGACCAGAGAGAAAAAAAGATAAAGCTGCTCTATTTTGACTGTGTTGCTGTCTTCATTAACCTTTAAGCATCTAGGGCACTAGATAGATAATAAGTCACGAATTTGACTGTTGTTTGATTCCATGAACATGTTCAGATACCATGGAAAAGGCCATAGATTTGTGCTGGCAAGTGCAAGAGACCCTGCACTAGTGAACAAAGCCTCTGATTTCTTGAAGGATCATTACTTGGTACCGCCTTTCTGGAGACAAGACGAGAACAAGGGGATGGTGAGGTGCAAGGACGGGCGTTGGATTCAATCGGAAAGGCCAAAGCTTGACGATCATCCCGAAGACATTCACCACCATCTCAAGCAATTAGGTCTTGTTTCCGATGAAGAATCAGATCGGAAACAGTGATTTAGGTTCTTGTACATGATGTAAATTATGTATGGGGTACTATTGCTATATATATCTAGAACAATTTGTGCTGGAATTTTTATGGGTCAATCAATTAGTGATGGTGACTGTACGGAGCTGATCAGTGACAGTTGCTAACGATTGCTCATGTACAAATATATGTAGGCCTAGTTATTTCATTGGACTTGTAGTGCCTCTCATATATATAACTGGTTTATGCATGACTCGGAAATTAACTCGACGACGCGAATGCGCTTGATCTTGATCATATGAAGTTTAAGACGTAGATGGTGTTATACGTTCGTTTGATTCCTAAAAACAAGAAGAGATGCTAGTATATGAGAAGCAATTTCGTTAGTGGTTATGCAAGGAAAGAAAAGGAAGAAGAGAGACGGCCACTATTTGAGCCACATCTGTCTCCTCTATCGTGGTTTTGCTTTCTCTTGCATGATCGTATGACGGACTCAATTTCTTATCATGCTTCAAAGCATATCGTCTTTCTTCCAACTTCCAATGAAACAATGTGAGATCTTGCAAACATGTCCATGACTCCATGAGTTGCGAGAAGTTCTATTATTCCATTGAATATTAAGCTTTGTGATGAGAAATGCTCAACGCCTCAATCTTCGGGCTCTTGCTACAGTTAAGCATACAGATCTTCATATAATTGGCCAAATCCGAAGATGGAAGTTCTTGTTTGTAACTCTCCGGAAGATGAAATCAAGTGTAATGGATTTCAAGTTACAGTAGTTGTTGAGTATATTTTTTTCTTCTTCTTCTTTCTTTCTGAAATTTGCCAATGATTTTTAGGTCTTTTTCATCAACAATGTCTCGAAACTTGAGTGACTGACAATATGATACAAGAACTTACAAAGTTATCAAAGTAATACCCAGAGCCAACTTTTTGTATCTCCATCGTACCTACGTCAATTTTCCGTCACGGCGCCGTCAATCTTGACCACTTGCGACGCATGTGACTCGCAAAAGGAGGGCAAAAAAGTATTTCCACTCTATCAAACCCTAAATTAATAAATTCAAATTAAAAATAAAAACTGAATAATTTTTTTTACTTTGTTTTATTAACCAAAGATACCAATCGGTGGAGAGAGAGGTTACCGGACTTGAATCTCCTATTCACCGAAATTTGGGAAATGGGTCCCGACCGGACCAGGGTTTTTTTGTTGAGAGAGAGAGAGAGGAAATCACAGAGTGAAGTGAGAAGGTTTCATTTCCGAGCGAGCGAATTTTTGGGAAGTTCGAATCACCGGATAATTATGTCAATTGACTCAATTCTGATTGAGGGTTTTCGATTAGGTTTTTGCTGCGGAGGAAAGTCGGTTCTTTTTTGGGGTTGGGTGGATTTTTGGGTTTCTTTGGGTCAGGAACGAACATGAATTCCTGCAAGTCGAAGTTGAACTGCAGCGAGGAGGGGAAAGGGGTTGTCTTGTTTGAACCCACGACACCGGCTATTGGATCATAATTCATATACATATTTGTACCATAAAATATGGAAATTAATTGTTCTAATGTCCAATTTAATGTTGACTAATCCAATTCCATTATTCCCCTAATATTGTACTCCTCCATCATCATCACCACAATTACCATCTTCCACCACCATAAACTCCATCACCACCACTACCACTCAAACTTAGCCAAAGAAGCATCATATCTTTATCACCATTCCATTCATCCTTCACCATCAAGAAGTTTATCATCCATCCATTCCACCTTTAAGGAGGATTCCAGGAGCATTAAATGAGGAAAATGAAGGAGAAGCTACCCATTGATTTGTCAAGCTTCAACTAGTTCATTCTTTCCTTAACTCCTTAAATTTACCTTGATGTACTTTATATATTTGATGCTAATTTGTATGATTATGAGTGAGTAATTACTTTGTTGGGGTTAGGCTTGAATGCCCTAGCTAAAGTTGTATGAATTGATGTTTTAATTTACATTTGATGTTATTTGTGATTTTCATCTTCATATGCTAATTCATGAAGTGAATGCATTCGTTTAAACTAAACTACTTTGAATGTGTTATGTTTGTCATCTCATGAAAAAACGTTTAGAGAGTAGTTAACCTTAGGCATTGATAGCATGATAGCATCCTCTATGTGCATGTAAAGGTTGTGAGTTAAAATCACCTATATCTAGGATTGGTTTGCTTGCATGATTATCTAAACTCAAAACTTTATGCATCTAGGAACAATGAATTGAGACTTAACCGGTAATAGAATTTGTTTTTAGGTAGTTAATTCTAGACTTATCCTGTTGAAATTGATAACATTAGAGGAGTTTAAGCCTTTGTAGTCTTATCCGGATGCAAAGAGGGTAATTGGGAAATTAGAATAACATCACTTGTATTTGAACTTCAATACTTGCAAGGGAGGTTAGTGGTAGACAATCCAACCCCTAACTTCATCCATTATATTACTAGTTTAGTTTACATTTGAGTGTTTATTTTATTTTGGTTCACCACTCTATCCAACAAACAATCCTCCACAATGCACATACTCACCATAAGCCAAGATTTCCTTGTGAATTTAGGTTTGTGATTGTACATTTGCATATTCTAGCTTTTCTTAAGTTAACACCCTAACTAGTGAAAGGAATCCAATCCTTGTGGGTTCGACAATCTTTCTTAAATCCTTATACTATTACTTGTACCCCTTATATTTGAGGATGACTATTTGGCTAACACCGACTTCAGGTCTTTTAGGGAATGGTGAGGCGGCTACAGACTTGGTGGTCTTTGTTTGTCAAGTCGCTAAGCGAGGAAGGAGAATCGAAGGGGAGAAGCTTCATGGATTTCCCGCGAGCTTTCTAGATTCCAGCAGTTTTGAGACCTTCAACCGGTGGCCGTAGCTTCCTCTTGACGTCATGGACGTCCCTGTGGTATTGGATTGTCCCAACAACGAAGCATGAGTGAGAATCAAAGGAGAGATGGTGTAGGGGTTTCACGGTGGGTTTTCTTCCTTTTCCGGCGACCTTCGATTTCAAGTCAGATATCAAAATTGTTCTACTTGTTGAGCTTTACATGCTTCTGCACTTGAATTTCAGTTTGGTTGAGAAATGGAGAAATTGGGATTTTTTTGTAGTTTTGGCCACAGTGTGTGCTACTATGCACGGCGGCGATTTAGTTTATTTTGCCAATTTCCCATAGCTTTGATCACTTCTAGTACCATAATTAACTGAAATTGAAGAAGTGGGTGGATGAAAGATAAATCACTGGAGTTAAGAGGCAAAGTTGCATACTGCTGATGCCAAGCTAGCTGAAGCCAACCGAAAAAGTTCGGAGATAGAGAGTAAACAATGGACTTGGAGGCTCGAAAAAGTGCCCTTCGAAGAGATAGATCTTCCTTCAATTCAGAATTGGTTACATTAAGAGAGATAGAGAAAATTTAACCAATTGAATATTAAAAAAAAAAAAACAAAAAAAGAGAATTGAGGGCAAATAAGTCTTTTTTACCTCATTTAACGTGTCACGTGCGTCGCACGTGGTCAAATTGATAGAGACGTGACGGAAAATGACCGCAGGTAAGACGGAGATACGATAAGTTGAGTCTGAGTGTTACTTTAATAACTTTGTAAGTTTGGGTTTTATATTGTCAGTCACCCAAATCTTCAGACACTGTTGATCCAAAAAACTCATTATGTTTATAGAGATTGAGTCTGGGTTCAATATGTCGTTCTATATGATCTATTTAGCAAGATCGGTCGACTATTTTCATATTGCCAAATCCCCTAGAAATCCGCGGGTTAGAGTAAGCAGCCCAAATCTTAGATATTGCTTTTAGTTTTTGAAAGGATTTCTGAGATGAGGTTTTACCATTCTAGAGAGACTCTTGAGATGAGTAATTTAGAATTAAACATTTAATGGAAGAATACTCATGGAAGATGGATATTAATTGCTAATTGCTAAATATGCTACATCTGTATGTGTTTATCCGAAGATATGTAATTAGGTGTGTGTTTCTATTGTAATTACAGTTATGGGAAAGGTTATGGGGCAAGGTGAGTCGTGGCATGGTCAATTGGTCATGTAACAATGGTAACTATTTGTTAAACCACTAATTAATCCTCTCTAAGTTAATTATGTTCAGATTCAATGTATATCCTAATTGCTTGATCATGTAATTGTTTAGACCAATGATCTAAATAGCTAATTCATTGTAATGGCTTAGACTAAGGATCTAGATAGCTGTAATGTAGCTATCATGCGTGTATATAAACTTTGCCCCTCTCAATTATATGAGAAGAATACACATAAATTAATTAATTCTTTCATGATATCAGAGCAGAGATCCTTCTCTGTCTCTTAACCCCTTTTCTTTCTCTTCTCCAAAAATTCTTCAACTCCCTAGACTCTAGAGCCTATGGCCAAGTCTCTTTTCTCCCCAATCTTGTCACTTCTTTCAAAAAAATAAATTAAAAAAGAATAAATGTATGTCTGCTCTAAGCTCACAGCCTCACACATGCCGTCCGGATCTCTCCCTTATCGACTGCTTATGGACTTCATGCCTCTTCTCATGCTCACCCAAGCTCTTCTCCTTATGATACTGCTTGGTATCCTAACACGGGTGCATCGATCAACTCATATGATTGGCAATCTAAGACTTCTATACAGGTAACATGTCACTTTCTCTTGGCTCCAACTCATATAGGTTAAACAATGTCTACATTAATATCTGTTGTATATTGCACAACTTTGTCATGATGAACATGAAGCTAAAATCAAGCAATTAGGATATACATTGAATATGGAAATAGTTAACTTGGAGATGATTAATTAGGTGGTTTAAAACTGTTGCTCTAGAATATCGCAGACAACAACTGGCCAAGAAACTCATGAATCTCTTTGAAGACGTAAGAGAGGCATACGCTGGTTAATGTACTGTCATGACAAATAGCAGTAGTTTGTCTTTGTCCTCATTCAAGCGTTTTAAACTCATGCATCTTATTGCAGATCATTGTGTTTGATAGGATTCTAGTAAGTTGCTTTTCATTACAAAACACAGACATATTTTGGTTTATAATATGATCCTAGGTCCCTATCTTGACCACACCCCATCCTGTGTTTCATGCATCTTATTGCAAAATATTGTGTTTGATAGGAATCTGATCAATTGTTTTTCTTTACAAAACACAGACATATTTTGGTTCATAATATGATCCTAGGCCCCTATCCTGACTGCACCCACCTTGTTCTGCTTGCACCTAGGCTTGTTGCAACATTAATTTTCTTATTTGTCATTGCATCACTTATGTAAATCTGTGGCAACATAAACCCCTACTGTATTTTAGATGCTTCTAGTGATTGATGTATCTCTTAATTCTGTTACTAATGAGAACTTTCTTTGGCAGTGTTAAGGGTTTTTTTGATCTTTTGTGAGAGCATCAAACGCAACAACCATGCATAAAGATGTATGAGAATGTCATATATCTTTAACTTTTGATTTTTACTTTTTATAAGAAACAAAAAAGAAAGAAAACAACTGATATCTGCTACCATGATTTCCTTTTATGAAATGTCTTTTAGCATTCATGCAATGTTTCTTTTGTAGTTAAATGATCTTCGTGGAGGAACAGATTTTGGGAAGCATGAAACTGCATCATTGGTGACAGGCGATCAGCTAGTGTATCGATAACATACGGAATAATAAATGATACTAATCACTGGCCCATATTAGTATCGTTCATTGCATTGAATTCACTTAAACTATAGGCTGAGAAACACAATATTTAGCATGTGTACTATCAAGTCGAAAACTTAGTGTATCAATAATTCATTAGCATCGAACATGAATGTTAGACTGCACAAATGGGCTGCATAGGCATGCCTCTGTCTTTTCTTTCTTGTTGTGTTCATTTTCTTCTTATTCTTTAATCTCTTCTGAGACAAGTCAATGTTTAAATTTAGGCTTTATTAGTCATGAAAAAAATACTTATGTCAAATAAAGATATAATGTTTTATTTCATTACTTTGACAACATTTAATGAAAATAGCATTGGTAGAAATGTCATGCGATTTTGAATAAAGCTGTCTAATGTTCAAATCTCATTATTGTAATTTTTTAATATTTTTAAAAATAAAATAAAATTTTGTATTTGTAATGGACCAGCCCACAATATGTTGTGCTCGGGTTGGGTGGGGCCAATATTTCTCTGCCCAGCCCAACCCGTTAGAATAAGATTCTCGGGTCGTGTTGGGCCACTAACTAACTTGGGCCGTGTCATGCCGCTTTTAAACTTACCGGACATGTGCCATACTCGTGCCAAGCAGCCAGTTTGCCACCTCTACGTTGAGGCATGATCGTAGAGCTCGAAGGTGGCGCTTAGGCATGAGTGTGAATCTAAAAAAGTGCCATTGAGGCATGACGTGACACTTAACAAGGTTTCAAACCTTTGAGGCTGTAATAAAGTTTGTTAGAAATTTGTTAGGGTTTCTGATATTTTCTATCTGCTACTATAAATGGTACTGGGCTGTAATAATTTTCAAAGACTCTCATTAATTGCAAAAACTCTCAAATATTCTCTGAATCTCTCTCTCTCTCTCTCTCTCCCTCTCTCTAAGTTCATCTTATTCTTCAAACTTTTATTTCTAATTTATAGATCCATGGCTACCATGTTATCAAAATGCACACTAGACATACATACATGTGTGTACTTGGATACATAGAGATATGAATACATACAATTGATCTAAAAGGAGTGTTATTACACTACAAGAAAAAGAGACGAGCAAAACACACCGTAAATGACTGTTTACAGCACACAAAAACAAGCCCTTAAAGATTATGCCATAAAAGACACCTTTAGTTTTACGGTCATTTACAACGAGCATTTTGCACGTCGTAAAAAAGCTAAATGCACGCCGTAAATTTCATTATGATTTTAAAAGTTATATTTAAATAAAAACTATCAATTAATTTCTGGTCAAGAAAACATGTATAACAAAACTTAAGGGTAGAACAAAGAAATGAACACTTCATTGAAAGTTTATAATCCACTTCAATTACAAAATCATTTGAAGTGTAAGAATACTTATACAATAACAATACCAATTTATCTAACTTCTGAGGGATGATACTACCGTCATGCACAAACTTTTAACGTCTATAGCTATACCAAGGAGAAAACTAAAAAGTTCCACCGTGCAAACCAAATAGGAGATCGGGAACTCGACTCGTTGCACATGACCTTTACTCAAATGCCCCTGCAATAAAGTACAGACCAATGTCATTAATTCTTGTTTAATTAGGTTGTGTGCGTGTTTGAGAGAAATAGAAAGTACGTCACTATAGTGAGACAATCATAAAGAAAGGGTGGAGTGGTCCAATTAAATGGCTCTTAAAGGGAGCATAACTTAATATAAATGCATATTTTGCACAGCAAACGATGAATGATCAACTTGTTAGGAGGATTCTAACTCCCAGCAAACAATGTTAGATCCAATTTCTTTTATGAGATGAATTGAAGTAGTTATCAAGTTTAGTATATGACCACCAAAACATGCTATTGCATATCAGTTTCATAGAACCAGAGAAATTTTCTAAACTAAGTAATACTAAAACATGCTAATAATAAATGGCAACACCAGCAATTGGTATCTATGGAGAAATCCTGTTGCCTGCCAAATATGGATTTCATATATGAAGAGTTTATCAACCATGGTAAGCAACAACATCACAGTAAAGACACGTTTCAACACATTTCCAATTGCATGTGTTAGTGGTGCAACTCGTTCCAAAGTATTGGTAACAAGTTGCAATCAAAATCCAAGAACTAGCTAATAATGCAAAATGGGCGATCAACTGTAGAGCCCAAAAACCGCATCGAACATGCGTTTTGCAGCAAGTGTTTCAATTGCTTACCTGAATAACTCAGACAAGAATTTGGAAATGCCTACTTTGGCCATTGCATCCCTAAAACCATATTGCATCAGTTGAAGTCTTTCAATGACATCAAAACAAGGCATTCAACAGTTATCTTTGAAAATTAATGCTAAACTTAAAAGCCGATTTCTGTGAAAAGAAACAAACTTACAATTAATGCTGGTGATGCAAACCAAGAGAGCAATTATTGAAATGTAGGCGTATACACTTGTATTGTCCATTCCTGTCTGTGATATGAACAGTAATAAAATTATTTTTCCATTCCTGTCTGTATTCATAATATTTTCCATTGCCAAATTTTTTCTTCAACAAGGCACTTGCGGAAAAGCCTTACATATAGTTTGAAAACTAAATATGAACAGTGCATCATTATGCTTCTTATTGGATAGAGACGAAGCAAGAAGTTAGTTTCCATCGCAAAAGTGAATTAAAGTTATTTTCTCCTCCAATAGTAAAGATGTACCACACTAGCAAATCCATAGTTCAAGATTCCAACTTCTTTTCAAATAAATGGAATTCATCTGAAACCACATAATGAAAGAACAAATATTTGTAATTTAAAGTTGAGAATTTGAAACTAGAATTCTTGTTTTCAAAGTTTCCTTATAAACTCAGGCAAATGTAATTAGTCCTCAAGATAAAGGTTTGCCAATGACACCATGTAAGATGTAAATTCAGATAGTCATATAAATATACATCGTACTCAAATATAAGAACACGTTCACATATGCCATATCTATGAATTAAGAATACGAACCTGGATAAGACATGCTTGATCTTCTCCTATGAGCAATCTGATGAATGCAATCTCAATAATGGAGCAGAGAACTTGAATTCCTGTGTGATTGCTAGAGTAGGGATCAAGGTCCATATATATTTAAGGATTAGGTGCCTCCCATAAAGGTTTCCTAATCCTATTACATTTAGGCCAACCTTTTTTCTGTTTCATATGCAAATAGATATACTTCATTAGCAAAGTAGCCTTTAATCAGTATTATATATCAATAGGCAACAACCATGGAACCAATACTAGGATATTTGCTTATTCTGTAAGGTATGCAACTTAATTGTTGTAGTTCCTAATGAATATTTATAAGTCCACATCAACTCTTACACACGAATCGGAAGTGCACACTCAAGGAAGCCAAGCAAAAGATCAATTGTAAATCCAACAATGGTTTTTTTCTATTGGAGATAGAATCCATACAAAGAATTTCAAATGGAAATGAAACGGTTTTTTATGCCATAAACTAAATATGAGAGGAAGCAAAACAAAAGGAAAAAAAGGAGAGAGAAACGGAGATATAAGCATACGGACAGTATCAAGAAGAGGCATCCGCAGTGGTGTCCTAATCAATGAGACATTTTAACCAACTTCATAGTACTAGTTGGTAAACTCCATGCTTAAGTTGAACAATTCACAAAAGAAGAATAATTCCAGGAAAGAATTAACAGATAGACTGCTCTACTCACCACAAATGATTTCACAATGTCAATGGTGGTGTCAAAGCTGCTTACAGTCTCTACATGCCGCATAAAAATCTTCTTGGTCTTCAATTCTTTTGCTTCTTTAAAATACAATTATGGGCACTAATTAATTGGAGTTCTGAGACCTTCAATCTACTATAAAGAGTGGAAAATGAAGATTAAAAGATTAAATTCACAGGATCCTGTTTCTAAAGCATCTACACCACATAAAGCATGTCCAAGAGTCACTATTCAAAAGACCATAGCCATTGTGCTTGGCCTTCGTGAGACAGAGTGCGTATCTTTTGATAAGACTTGGTTGCTGCACAACAAGTCCATTAGCTACAGAATCATTTCATTTGCTCAGATAGATTACACTAATGATGACACTATCTATGGCCCTCCCAGTTCTGGAAATCTATTGCCAAATCGTATAGCATATCCAAAGTCCAACAAAAAATCAATTATTATAATTGTAGCAAAGCAGGACTCCATCCGAAATAGAGGGCAGAAAATATTCATGTGGTTGCAAACCTGTACTTGTAGAGAGATGCAAAGTATGCTAAACAAAACCGGATGAGCAAGCAAGTAATTGCAAGACGGCCGCCGCCTCAGAGGTGCTTTTATTGGCCAATCTCAAGTATCTGGACCGTATATCTCCGACGGCTGGACCACATAATCCACAATAAACACTTCTAAATAATCCCCAAACAGAAACACGTTCAGAAATGAAACACTAGAAATTACCAAGGACTCGAACAATCTTGGCTGTGCTTCCTTCGTCGTCAGAAACGAGAAGCACGTGGGCAGACATCTATTATTCATCGTAAGTTATACTCATTCACGCCGCACATTTAATGCACGCCATAAATTTTGCATCGTGAATGATCAATTTTATTGTAGTAATTAAACCAATGTATGTATATGTACACCAGATTATACATAGACAGACCTACAGGATTATTGTCACTGTCAGTATCACATGTATACACCAGCATGTCAGCGTTTGAATATTTTGTAAATTTGAAAGGAGTGTTATTAAACCCAGGGTTTGTCTGAGGTAGCTATCGAACCATGAGCAAATTATCAGAAATGACTAGAACTTCATACATTTCTCTTCCTCACCACCATGCCGCTCCTCAAATTATCAGGGTTAACATTTTACTGAGTATATTTGAGCAGGAAAAATAGATGCAATAGTGCATGCAGAATAAGAAATACATATCTCTTCCTCACCACCATATCACCATACTGCTCACATTTCTTGACAGAACCTGACCCGAGTTTCACTCTGAAACCCGAATACGAGCGTGTGGGGTCCACCTTTAGTGAAATTTTACAAAAAAATCAGCAAAACTTCCCCTAAAATGGACTACCCAAAGTTTACAAAAAAACCTGGACATGAACATAACAGAACTCACAACCATAAATACATTCCAGGTATACTTTACATTTCCAAAAACAAATCCACCTTAACACCATCAAAGCATTCAAATTTTCAAATATTAACCTTCTCCAAATCTAACTGGTTATCAGAACAATTCTACGTAATTAAGCGGATATCATATAAGGGTAGGTTAAGTGATAACCTACGATCAAAACGGAAGTGTTGAATTCTAAGCTTCAAGTTCCTGGACACGACCTCGACAAATCTGCAATATGGGCATTTAGAAAACCAAAGGGCCCAGGGAAAACATTAAAAACCGTTAGAGTGGGTGGACAAAAAATCAAGGAACTTTAAAAAATAACTAAGTGAATGCTTTCCCATTTTCTCGTTATTTAAATCCGTCATGCAGTGAGATTTATAAAATATCTCCAAATTTGTTCCCTTTGAAAACAACATTTCCATGAAAAATGTTCGATGAGTAGTCATCCCATGCCATCTGGAGGGGATTTCCGATCAGATGACGCATCGGAGGGGACTGCCGACCGGAATCCAGGAGGCGGTGGTTAGAGAGGACTACCGACTAACCATAGGTAGTTAGAGGGGACTGCCGACTAACTACTCATGCCATCTGAAGGGGACTGCCGACTAGATGACTCACTGGAGGGGACTGCCGACCAGACTATTACCTAGAGGGGACTGCTGACTAGGTAATATACGAATGCGTCGTTAATAGCCTCCTTGCCAATTCAATCTTTTTAAAAACTCTTTTATTTCAACGAGAAATCACATTTGAAATAATTATTTATTTTCAATTCACAAATTAAATTCCATGGCTGAAAAACCATACTGCATGCATCATTTAATTAAAACAAAGATCCACTCACAGGTGAGTCTCACCGTTAATCCTGCTGCCTGCTAGTGTCCTCCTCGCTCAAGGGCTTGGTACATCTCGTACAATTTGACAGTATATAAATAACTATAAGAAGTGAATACTTTAAAATCAAGAAAAGTCAATAACTCGAAAACTAAAACGTCATTTAGTAACAATAACTAAATGATAAGTTAAGATTCTAGGACACGGGGTGCTACATATCTCTTCCTCACCACCATACTGTTCCTCAAATTATTAGGGTTAACATTTTACTGAATATATTTGAGCAGGAAGAACAAATGCAATAGTACATGTAGAATAAGAAATACATATCTCCTCCTCACCACCATACCGCTCCTCTAATGCCCTCTTTATATCTTATTTTGTTGTCCTCTCGTCATCAAATTTGTACCTAAGAAACACAAATCTTAATGGCGTGATAATAGAATATGTTCGGCGATGATTAGCAACCAAAGTTACCCACTTTGTGTCCTACAAGCATGCTTTTGAAGCTTTTTGAATGTAAAACCCATAACTAGGATTGATGTAGTAAAATCATGAAAATCAATTTTGAGTTGTCCACAAATGCAAAAATTGTATGCACAATTGAGGTGATGCATGACAGAAAAATGAGAACCAGATGCGATGCTATGAACAGAAAGCATTGGCTTGATAAAGGCCTAGTTATGTCCACCATGCACCCACCACCATTGTGTACCATTACACTGCAAAGTGCAAACAACCACCAAATGCCCAAGTAAAATATGATCCTATCTATTTCAGAATGGTGAAAAGATTACAGAATTACAAAGAAGCAATCTCAACAAGTTTGTATAACAAATCAATTGCAAAATTTTTATGGGGAAATATTTCTTTCTCAGCCTTTAGTTATCAATAAAGCTCATAGTTGTCATATCATTCTGTCTATTTCAGAATGGTAAGAACTAAGGGCATCTCCCATCATAGGTCAAAAGCCAAACCAATTTAGCCTACCAAAAACAGAAGATTTTCTCCAATATACCTATTTGGCCTATCAACAAAAAGCAATGCTGCCACCGTATGTCAAATTCTATAAACTAAAAATGAAACATCATCCAAAAAATGAAACATCATCCAAAAAATGAAACATCATCATCTCCAACGGCTATAATTCGTTGTTTTATTTTATGTTGTTGACTTGTTGTTTATGTTTTAGTATTTCACATTCTAATACTCTGTGACACTTAAAATTTTTAATATTTTCTGAAAAATAAGTTTAAATTTAATTATTGTGCTAAATTATTTGTTTAAATATTATTTTTATATATATAATGTAGAGATGATTTTACTTGTTTATGGGTTTAAGTAAATAGAGTGTAGCCCAAAGTTTTTGGCCCAAAACTCAAACCCAATTGGCTTAACAGCTTATAGAAAGAAATTCCATGACCAAACTAGATCAAACAACTTTCTAAACTCAAAGTTTGTCCCATCTCTTCATCGTTTTCCTTACCTTCAGATTCTATTCCATCTGATACACCAGCCATCACCATAAGAAAGTACAAAGGTCATAGCCGCCACCATGGGCTAGTAGGAAGTGTCAACAACCTTGGAAATCAAGTTTCAGAATTGATGATTCTCCAAAGCTATGAAGCTAGAGCTGGAACCCTAGAACCAGGAGCTGGGACTCTAGATATCTAGAGGTGGCTAGTCTAGTACCTATATGGGTAAGATTTCAATTAGAATATCCAAATTTGCTTCTGTTAGACCTATCTTGCTTTCTACGTTTTCACCTCCTTTCCAGATACTATAAATAGGCTGAACCATCTATGCTTTCCATACAGTTCCTTGAGTTGCTAGATATGTAAATAAATATGAGGGGGGAGAGAGAGAGGGAGAGGGAGGGAGGTAGGGAGGGGGAGAGAGAGAGAGAGTTTTGGTGTCTTAGAAGTGGAGGAGTAAGAAGTTAGGTGTGATTCTTTTTCTGATTTGATAAGTTCTTAGTTGGTTCTGATGGTTAATGCAATTTGGAAATTGGGTTATATTTCTGCTCTAAATATCCATAGGCTATTATAAGACTGGGAATCATGATGATAGAAGAACTTGCAATAGATATGAAGTTCAGTTAGGAATAAAGTTGTTGTTACTAGAACAGAATAAATTATTTTCTCATCCTCTATTTGATTTCACTAGTTTTTTTGGAAAATAGTTTATATCTTTGGTCGTTGAATTTATCTAAAGTAGAATTTGAAATCACTTTGCATTTGGTTTGTTGTTTCCTTTAGTCATTAGAGTTTTTGAAAGAAATAGATTAATAGAATCTGACATGAGAAGAGTCAAGAATCAAGTAGGAAACATATGCAGTTTCAGAGTTAAATGTACAAAGTCTTCACTCATCCTTTAATGCCTTGTTGAGAGTGTGGTTTTTTTTATTTGTAACATTAGAATGTCTATTTTCAGTACTGAAAGTTTTACACAAATTGGAGTTTTAGAAAGTTACATTAAAACAGAAGAGGTAAGCACACAGTAGCAGTTTTTGCAAAAAAAATGTGGAACTGCAGCTGAACTTTAAAAATCCATAACTAATTCTAGAAAAAAAAAATTTAGGTGATTCAAACTAAGAGTTTCTTTAGGATATCAGCTACAAATCATTAGAAGACCACGAAAACAGATTCTAAACATATTTATACAGTTTTTAATGTAAAGGTGACTGGGTCAGAAAACTGCAGTATTTCAGTTTGTCAAGTAAAAACCTGTTTTGGTCAAAATAACTCATTGCTAAGATTTTCAAAGTACTTTAGTTGAGTTTTGATTTAATTCTATGTGTGTGAAACTAATGAAGTTTATTCTTTCAATAGGAACTTGTTTTCATTCGGATAGTTAACGTGAAAATCGATCGAGGTAGGGGGAAACATGGAGAGCCTCTGTGTTTGTATTGGATGTTTGTTTACATGATTGTAGTGCATATATGTTCTCTGTTTCTGCTTGTTTGGAATGACTGAATATTGAATACACTTATATCTTCAAAGTATATATGATGAATTGATGCATCAGTAAGACATGAAGTATAAAGGTGGTGATGGTAATGTATGTTATTGGAATAAGTATGTTGGTAGTTTATCTTTTGCGTAGTTGAGTCTATAACCTCAGCATGTACCAAATCCCAGGTATGCCCACTTGTTAATGTGCATTTAGTATAAAATATTGAAAGGGTAATTCAGGACTATCGAAAGGGGAATGGACAAGATGACTAGCAAAAGAGGGTCAGGGCGATGATTTTGGGTAGTTGATAGTTCACATCGTTAAATACTTTGAGTCATTTTTTGTGGTAAAATACATGGTATGAGACATGTAGGCTCGGTTTATTTTACAATGTGGATTATCGCGAATAGATAGTAGTTGCATCCATTCATTATTGTTATTCTAATCTATGATCTTCAAAGAGTTTTTATTCTCCTACTGGGCAATGTATGCTCACCAATTTTTATATCATTTTGCAGGTGACGAATAGATAAGTTTGACATTATTTTCCTACAAGGATGTTTTAATAATGTGATATACATGTGTGTTGTTAATCATGCTTGGGTTCCTAGACAAGAACTTGGAATATAGTTGTTTTTGTTGTTGTTGTTGTAACTGTTGGTGTAAACCGCTTGTGTAATAAAAATTGTGTTTCAATTCCGGAACCCTTATCGAGCGTCGCTCTTTTCCAATTTTGCATATTTCGATTGTAGAAATTTATTTCCGTGATTGGAGTATGAGTTGCATCTCAAAAAAAGAAAAATTGGGATGTGACATACTTTTTCTCTCAACTCGAAATATATCTCTGAGTATAGTTTTAACGAGTCTATTAATAAAACTAGTTTATTTACTTAAATAAAAACTAAAAATTAATAATTACACATTTATTTTAAAAAATCAAAATATATCAAATATTGAGCTTATATTGAAGATCTCAACAAAATTTTTACAATGATATAATTATTATTATTATTATTAATAACACATTTATATAAGAAAATTATTCTTTGTATAAAAGTAACACATAAAGAAAAGAAATAAAATAAAATAAACGGGCTCACCATATGGCTTACCAAAAAGAAGGTCAGATTTGGCCTTTAGGCTAAATTTTTTCTTGAACTCTGTGTAATAGATTACGGTGGGAGAAGATTGTAGGCTAAAAATGGTGGGAGCTGGTCTTAGAAGATGAGCTCATATATCTATGTCAACATAAATTGACTTCATTGTTCCTTAACCGCACAACACTACTATTTTGGTCACGTGCTTGAGTAGTGATAGCATGTGGTCACGTGCTTGAGTTTTAAAGGCCTCTGTTAGTTTAGTCGACAATTCTACATTTGAAGTTTTTTGCTGACTTTCACCTTTTCTTTGGACAATGAAACTTCTATCATCATCACACGTGGGAATAATTTCAATGACTGGTCAGGAAATCAAAGTTTCCAATTTTTCTTACCTAATCATGTCCTTTCTTGCTGTAAGTTCCAACTAACCATGTCCTTTCTTGCTTTAAGTGTGCAACTTTTCTTACCTAACCATGCCAGAATTTTTTCTGGGGTTCTCTGCAAATGCAAATCATCTCCCTATTGCTGGGAAACAAGTTTGCACTCCTAAAGACAAAGGTGGCCTTGGAGTTGGACCAGCTGCTACCTTCAATATGGCTGCCCTATCTGAGTTAGCCTGGAAGATTATTACTGAACCTACAAACGGGTACGTTAGACTTGTTAAGCAAAAATACTTAAAACGAGATAATTTCTTTACTGCCAAGAAGAAAGCTCATCATATCATTCTCTTGCATGGAATAATCGTAATTCAGCTTGTCAACCTCTGTTTGCCATGAGAATCTTGGTCACATGGATATTCTTGTAGCTGAAGCCATGGTCCTTCGTGAAGGTTTGCTTCATCTTTCTCATGTCTCTTCTCAAGCCATCATTGTTGAAGGTGATTCTTAGCTCCTATCAATGCCCTCAACCAGAAGACCTCTACCCCTTGGCGAATCAAAATTGTTCTTCAAGATATTATGGAATTCACACTCCTCTTTGCCTCTGTCACCTTTTGTCATGTTTGGCGTGAGGCCAATTTTTTAGTTGACAGCTTGGCTAACTTAGGACATTCCTTTGCTTTCTCATTCGGTTTGGGTTTCTCATTTGTCCCTTTCCTCCAGCGCTGCCTTCCAGTTTGGTCTTTTTGGGGGCGGTTGTTCCCTAGAGTTTAGTTTGTAATTTTCTTTCTTTATCGGAAACTTTTCTGTGCAAGAACCTCATGCACTTCTCTTATAAAAAAAAAAAAAAAAGACTCATACACTGTCTCACTTCAATAATGGAACAACTTGTTGAACATATATGATGCTTAAAGCAGATAGTCATCCAAATCCCATTTTATATCAACAAGCAAGGATAGAGTCTTCCATAAAAAAGAGTAGGAAAAAAAATCGCTCATTTGAATTCTTAGACTTTTTTCGGTGTAATATGACCTTGTTATATGAAATAATTAAAATGTTTCAAATAATTAAAAATTTGAATATCCCGCCTAATACTCCAACCCCAAGAGCACAACCCTAAACCTAACATCTCATGATCATGACAAGCTTTAGAGGAGAATATTTTTATGTCGATTCCAAATTCAGAAAAGTAAATAAAACCTAAATTCGGAATATTATGTATATTTATTTTTTAGTGAGAGGTAATTGTCTTCAACTTTTAATTGACATCGAACGAGACTATATATATATATATATAGGGTCGAATTTTTCCATTTATAAATTTGGATTTTGCATAAAAAGAGGAAAGAAGCATACCTAGCTTTAATTTTGATTGCTGCTCGGACCAAGTCACCAAACCCTAGCTAGGAGAGCGGCCACCAAAAGATTCTGACTTAGCTACTACTAGACTATACCATAGATCACGTGCTATCTGATGCATCTCTAATGCACAATTGAAGTGTGCAGTCTGTAGTTGACATATACAACCACAACTGGTTAATTTCTCGTACTATTGATTCAGTGGCCAATTAAGTTGTCTCCTCCTGTGGGGGGGAAGAATTTCAGATGGTTCCTTTGAGTAAGGATTGCCTAGAAGCATCCTCATTGCGGGGCTGATGCTACTGCATGTGGTGATTATCTTGCTGTGAGACTATAGTGTTATTAGTACAGCATGCAGCTGCCTCATTGTTACAGATTGTATAATTTTGCCAGTGCTGGCTGGCTGAAACTCAGTTTCTTTGATAGTCCACCAAGATGCATCTCAACTTTCGGCTGATGTCTCTCTCTCTCTCTCTCTCTCTACCAGAGCAACCATGCATAGAAGCCTCATCCCATCAGTGCGCAAGATATCATCTCCGCTAAAAATTTTGAAAGCCTTCCATTTTCCAATCTCACCCAGATCTGCGTACACTGCCATCAATAGCGTAATTCCTTCCAATTAATAGCTTTCAAGATCAAACAACTTAACCACGCGACATAAATGAGTTTAATCAGCAAATTAACCTACCCGGCCGTAAAAAGCTAGGCACGGTCCATTACATTCAGGTCTGTTAGTGGCATCAATAACAAACACACCCCGCCGCTGGTCAAAAGCCAACATATCACTTCTTCGAAATGTTCTTGTTATATTAATCAAAGAAGAGATATTTAAACTTGTTTTGATTGCAAAATTCATCAAAATATTGTGCGCATTGATGGATCGATAGAGCCAATTGCCCATGTATGTCGACAAGAAAAAATAATATATGGAAAAAGCCGGGGGAGTTATTTCGTGGAACAGGGTTTTGTTGAAAGGTAAATGCATCTGTCTGAGTGTTGGAAGTATTGAAAGCTCATCTTAAATGTTGGAACCTAAAAGATCGGTGTAAGCACGCTATAAATATAGAGAGGGATTCCTTACTTTTCAGTCACATACAGAGTGAGACTGACGCATGGACATGAGTTCACGTCGTCTCTTCTTCATCTCTCTCGCTCGGTGGTTCTGAAACCAGTATATGACATTCTTGCCTTCAATCCTTCCAAAGTGTCGAGCCACACAGTCACTCGCCGGATTTGTTGTGCCGTCGGTGTTTTAAATCCATGTCCATATAGCTCTTCTAGGTCCCGTAGCTGCTCTATGGTTGGATTCCATCGGGAACTTCGCGGCTGAGCAGCAGAGGCGGGTTGGTGATCAATATAGCAATGATCACCGCCACTTCTGCCTTGCTCAGACGACGCCCGACCAACCACTGTATGAAAATACACTAATTGTTTTACTGTATATTTAATTATTTATGTATTGTATATATAATGATATATCATGTCAACTTCTTGAAATTTAAAATTTAAAGAATTTTGATTACCGTACTGTATATGCATGTACCTGCCCCTGAGATTACTAAGCTCTAGCAATTCAATTAGAGACTTAGAAGCAAAATGAATCTCCTATTCTTATCAGTAATCCCTAAACCCTAGTCACGACTCATGTATGATTCATCGATTTGTGGACCACAAATGAATGAATTAATGTTTTCTTTAGTATTTGTTCAATTATTATTTAATAGTTCAATTAATATAATCTTCCTAATGGTTTGATTTGTTTTTCAAATTGCAAAGCTCTAGCAAGTTTTTGGGAATTGAGGTTCTATTGTTCATTGATTTGCTTGAATTGTGTGGGAATGTTGTGTTAATATTAGAACCATGCCTTTTAAAAGAAAATGCTTATCTGGATATGCAAAACGCTTAAAGAGAAAAAAAAAAAGATGCAGATTTGGTTAAAGTTTTAAGGGGAAGTCTTGATAGGTTTATTAGCAGAGAACCAGAAGGTTTGGGTAAACATATAATCAATGAAGAGCACACTGATAGGGAGGAATTGGTTGATAATACTGGAGAGAATGAGATTGATGATGAAGTTGTTGTGGGTTTTATGTGAGATCTTTTGTAATTTTTGTTGTTGTTGCGAACTTCACATTTAAATTGAATATTTGGCATTTTTCAAGTATAAGTTTGAGCTATGAATTTGATGAGTTTTCAATGCTTTTATCTTCCTAAGATTTTCATATAAGACCAAAACTTAGAGGGCTGCATTTTAAGTTTTCGCATGGGGCCTCCGAAAAATTTGAGATGGCTCTGATATAGTGTTTTAATTATTCTGAATAAGTTTATAGTAAAAACAATCAGTACGTATATATTCATACATTACGTAGTTGGTGTGGCGTGGTCGCGCGCAGAAGTGGCGGTGATTACTGCTACATTGATCACTGACCAGCCTCTTCCCCATGGAATCCAACCCTAGAGCAGCTACGGGTACTGGAAGAGCTATATGGACATGGATTAAAGACACCGACAGCACAACAAATCCAGCGAGCTATTGTCTTTTCTACTGGTTTCAGAACCACGAACCGAGCGAGAGAGAGGAAGAAGAGACGACGGTGAACTCATGTCCATGCCTCTGTCTCACTCTAAGGAACAACAACTACTTGATAGCCATGGTACCAGTAAAGACCTAGGGTTTGTGAAGAAGAACACGAAATGGAGAAGAAGAGGTTTGAGAGGAAAATGTGAGCACTCGTATATTGATTAATGCTTTTTGTTACAGAATATAAGCAAGAGATTTGCTATTTATACATCATGTAAAACACACTACACACAACTAACTAATTAACCTAATCAACTAATTAGTGACTAATTAACTAGCTAATTGATGTAACAGACTTAACAAACAGACTTAATATCTGGAGCCAGCTGGCATGAAGCACGTGTCCACATATCTTCTGAAGCTTCCAGACCTTCTGGTAACCAATTAACAGAACTGTTAACACCCCTCCTCAAGCTCAGCTAGGGTAACTAGTCTGAGATTGATACAATGAGTGCGAAAGATTGGTGAAGGTAACCCTTTTGTCAAAATATCTGCAGTTTGTTCTGTAGTAGACACATATTCAAGGCACAAATCTTGACGTTGAACACGCTCCCGAACAAAATGAAAATCATTATCCAAGTGTTTAATCTTAGAGTGAAACACTGGATTTGAAGCTAAAGCTAATGCAGACAGGTTATCACACTTAAGCAAGGGAGCTCTAGGAATTGGTACCTTCAGATCACAAAGCAGATGTCTAATCCAACTTATTTCAGCAGCAGTATTAGCCAAGCTTCTATACTCAGATTCAGTTGAACTTCGAGACACAGTACCTTGTTTCTTTGACTGCCATGAAACAGGACACATACCAAGATACACTACAAAGCCAGTGGTTGAACGTCTTTGAATAACCTCTCCTGCCCAATCTGCGTCACAAAATGCCTTGACACAAACAGCATTGTTAAGAACATTAGCGGAGCTGTAAAACAAACCTTTATGAGCAGTGCCATGTAGATATCTTAGTATCCTCTTGACTGCACCAAAGTGAATGTCTGTAGGAGTTGTCAAAAAATGACAAACAGTGTTTACTGCATAAGCAATATCTGGTCGTGTAAAGGTGAGATATTGTAGGGCTCCTACAATGCTTCTGTACATAGTTGGATCTTTGAGAGGCACACCTTGATCTTTTGTCATTTGATAGTGAGGAAGACAAGGAGAACTGCAAGGTCGAACTGTATCCATTCCTGCCTTTACAAGAAGATCATTAGCATATTTAGCTTGACTTAGAAAAATCCCTTGCTTGATTCTAGTAACTTCCAGTCCCAAAAAGTAAGTCAAGAGACCAAGATCTTTCATGTCAAACACCATACTCAACTCAGATATAACCTCATGAATTCCTGTGGTATCTGAACCAGTGATCACAATATCATCCACATATAGTAGTAGTGCCACCATTCCTGCAGAAGTATGTCTAACAAAGAGACTGGGATCAGAATGTGAGAAAACAAATCCCAAGCTTGGTAGGAAACTTGTGAACTTCTCATTCCAGGCTCTTGGAGCTTGCTTTAAGCCATATAGAGATTTCTTCAAGAGGCATACATAATCAGTGTGTACTGGATCAACAAAGCCCTGAGGTTGAGCCATATAGACTTCTTCCTTTAAATCCCCATGTAAAAATGCATTTTTAACATCCAATTGCCTTAATTCCCAGTTGTTCATAGCTGCAAGTGCTAGAATTACTCTCACAGTACTGTGCCTGACAACTGGAATAAAGGTCTCATCATAATCTAGACCTTTAGCTTGACTGTAACCTTGTGCAACCAACCTAGCTTTGTATCTTGAGATAGAACCATCTGGATTCTTCTTTATCTTATATATCCACTTACTCCCTACTATATTTCTATCTGCTGGACATGGGACAAGAGACCAAGTTCCTTGTTTTTGTAATGCTTCAATCTCCTCAAGCATTGCATTCTCCCATTCTGGCTTTCCTGTAGCAGCTTTAAATGATTGGGGTTCAATGAACTCACTGATATTAGCAACAGCAGTGAAGCCACTAAAAAATGGATACTCAGCATAAAGCTTCTGTTGTGTAATGGCAGAGAAACAATAGTAATCCTCAAAGGTTTCCTGTTTGATAATTCCATTCTTGGCTCTAGTCAACATAGAATGCTCATTATAGTTTTGATCACGAATGAAATTGATTTCCTGAGGTAAGTCCCCAGCTGCATCAAAAGTTCCTCCATACTGTAATGCATTGAACTCAGGTTCATTGAGGCCAGTAACAACTGGAACAGTATTGTTCTGAGCAACAGTATTATTTTGAGCATCTGCCTCTTCTGCATTCACAGGACCATCTAATGTTGTGTCAACAGTATTATTCTGAGCATCTGCCTCTTCTGCATTCACAGGACCATCTAATGTTGTGTCTGAACTAGTTTCCTGAGATAGAGAACCACTTTCTTCCTGAGGTTGAGGTTGAGAGTCTTGAATAATGAAGTCTGAAATACTATCAACTGTATTACCATCCACAGAAGTATCAGCTCCAAGACCAATATTTTCAGTTCCATCACCAATTTCCTCACTTATATCCCCCTGCAACTCAGTGAGGTGAGCAGTGAGTGGCACAACAACTGGGGTTGAGGAAGGCTGCACAGGGGTAGAAGGACAGGAATAACCAGGGAAGAAGGTAATGGGATCAGCTTTTGCAGAAGGAGATGGGGAAGAAGATAAGAATGGGAATGAGGTCTCATCATGAACTATATGTCTTGACATCCACAGTTTGGTTAGAGGAATGCTGTAGCAAAAAACTCCCTTATACCCTACAGCATAGCCTAAGAAAACACACTGAGTAGTTCTAGGATCAAGCTTGTCATGAGAATAGGGTCTGAGATATGGATAGCAAGAAGAGCCAAATACCTTGAGCTGGGACACATCAGGAGGCTTGTGAAATAAAAGCTCATATGGAGAAGACATGTGCAGTGACTTACAGGGAATTCTGTTGATGAGATAGCATGAATGAGCAGCACTATGAAACCAAAACTGCTTAGGAAGACCTGCAGTAGACATCAAGGAAATAGCTGTTTCCACAATATGTCTGTTCTTTCTCTCAGCAACTCCATTTTGCTGAGGAGTATAGGGACAAGTAACATAATGTATAATTCCCTTAGAAATCAGAAAATTATGAAAAGCTTTGCTATTAAACTCCCCTCCACCATCTGACTGAAAGATCTTGATTGTCGAGTCAAACTGAGTTTGTACAAAAGTATAGAATTGGACAAATTTGGCAAGAACATCAGATTTATTGATAAGTGGAAAAATCCACACAAACCTTGTACAATCATCTATGAATGTAACATAATATCGATAGCCTTCTATAGAGAGGTGGGGGGCAGGTCCCCAGACATCAGAATGCACCTTATGGAAGGGCACAGAAGAATGAGACACTGACTCAGGGAAAGGTAATCTATGCATCTTGCCTTCTAAACAAAAGGAACAAAGAGGACTAGAAGCTAAACTAGGTGGCTTTATTTGAGAATTAGAGAGCATCCTGGTCATCACAGGTTGAGAGGGATGACCTAAACGCTGGTGCCAAATGGGAAAAGATGCTGAAGAACCAACTAGAGCAGTGTGAGACAACTGATTCATGGATGAAATTTGTGGTGTCTTGAAGAGAAACAGTCCCTCTTCACTACTCTTTCCTTGATAGAGAACTGCTTTTGTTGCCTTGTCCTGCACAACAATATCACTCTCATCAAGAGTTATAAAGCAATTATTATCTCGGCATAGCTTTGTAAAAGATAGCAGATTCATGGCTAGACTAGGAACATGGAGGACTTGATTCAATTTTAAAGGATGATTAGCAGGTTTAATGTAGCTAGAACCAATATGAGCCACATTCAAACCTGCTCCATTGCCAATAGTGATCTTGTTGTCTGCAATATAGGGTTGAGCAATAGTCAAGTTTCTCAAATCAGAAGTCATGTGATGAGTAGCACCAGAATCACCTATCCATACTTCATTATTAGTTGAGGAACCAGATGCACCAGAAGTTGAAGCTCCATTGCTAGGATGAAAACCACCAGGAAAGTTTGATGTAGAAGCATCATTTGGGACCAAGTATCCCCCATAAGATTGCTGAAAGACACCACCATGACTTCCACTATTCTGTGCAATCAGTGCAGCAAGTGATGCAGGTGGTTCAGAGCCTTGATAAGCAAAATTGGTTCTGTGAGTACAATTCAAAGCAACATGGCCCTTTAATCCACAGATCTGACAAGTAGGAATAGACAAAGATGGATGTCCAGCAGGAACATCAGATCTATAGAAACAGTTAGCAGCAGTATGGCCCTTCTTGGAGCAAATTTGGCATTCAGGAGATGATCCACTGCTATGAATTGAAGGTCTAGTCTGTTGAGTGGCTTGCTGGGGTTTGTAATCAGGATTCTGATAGCAAGTATCAGTGAGATGACCATGTTTGCCACAAATATGACATTTATGAACTTTGAAGCATGTATCCACAGTGTGACCTCTCTTTCCACACACTTGACACTCAACTCCTGCTCCATTGTGTCGTGCATCCTTTAATTTCCCATCACTCCTGTTGTTCCATGCTCTATTTTCTTTCCCTGCACTCCTTGAGTCATCTCCACGAGCTATCATGGCACTTATGGTAGAGCTGAGTGAAAAACTGCCTTCAATACGTCTTTCTGCAGCAAGCAGTTGAGATCGGAGATCACGAAGTGTGATCTGCGTTTCTCTACCCTCAATAACTGTTCTGACAATGGAGTATTCTTCAGGTAGACCATTTAAGATCACAATGATAATGTCTTCTTCTGGAATATTAACTCCAACAGAAAGAAGTTGATCACGAGCATTCTTTACTTTCTGCAGATATTTCTCAATGGATTCACCACCTTTCCTCATAGTTTGTAATTCAGTTTTAAGTTGCATAATGTTCACTCTTGAAGCAGCAGAGAAGCGTTCTTGAAGAGCAAGCCAAGCCTGCCTAGATGTCTTGCAACCAATGATCACATCGACAATATCCTCATCCAAAGTGGCCATAAGCAAACTCATGAGAGCCATATCTGTTTGCTTCCATGCTTGATAAGCTGCAGTTTCTTCATTAGTAACCTGACCTTCAGTAGTGAGAGCATAACGTGGTGGAGTTATCTCTGTGCCATCATAATAACCAAAGAGTCCATTTCCAGCAAGAGTTGCCTGAAACTGGAAGCTCCATTTTATGAAGTTTCTTTCACCAAGTCGAATAGTAATGACACTCAACAATGAGTGTACGTCAGAGTGAGTAAGTCCAGAGATTCTTTGAGGTGCCATAATCCTGTACACGCTTTCAACAGTTCACTTCTTTTAGTAACACCAAGATCAGCACAATTTGATCAGCACAATTTGCTTCAATTATCTTCGAGCAAGTAACACAACTTTAATGCACTAATTTGCTTTAATTAGCACAATGATCTTCTCCGAAATATAACACAGATTCTCTAATTTTTCTTTTCTTCACCCTTGTATACTACTCAACTTTCTTCATACTACCATGATTTTGCTCAGATGTACCATGATTTTGCTCAGATTTTTCTCTGTATCTACCTATCAACACTCTACAAGCAATTTTTCACTCAATTTCCTACTGCAACATTGCTCCAATTTTACAGATCTCACTACAAACATAGCTCAATCACGACAATTTTGCTCTAAAAACGACTTTGCTCCAGAAAGATACTAGCTCATATGTTTTTCTCAAGAATATAGCTCAAAACACACAGATCTGAATTATTGAAGAACAAGAACAAGTGCGATTCACCTGAAAAACCAATCGAACACTAGAGAGGTTAAGAATCGAGCTTCGATGTAGCACAGCAGTAGATCCAAGCTTTGAAGATGCTCAAAGACTCAAATCGCTTCGGTGTGCAGCGAGGCTCCAAAGAAAGTCGAGGCTTCAAGATCCGAATCGAGAATTGAACTAAACAATGGATGCGGAAGCATGAATCATAGGTCCTGGATCTATGAGAGCTCTGATACCATGATAGCCATGGTACCAGTAAAGACCTAGGGTTTGTGAAGAAGAACACGAAATGGAGAAGAAGAGGTTTGAGAGGAAAATGTGAGCACTCGTATATTGATTAATGCTTTTTGTTACAGAATATAAGCGAGAGATTTGCTATTTATACATCATGTAAAACACTACACACAACTAACTAATTAACCTAATCAACTAATTAGTGACTAATTAACTAGCTAATTGATGTAACAGACTTAACAAACAGACTTAATATCTGGAGCCAGCTGGCATGAAGCACGTGTCCACATATCTTCTGAAGCTTCCAGACCTTCTGGTAACCAATTAACAGAACTGTTAACACACTACTTTGGAGTAACAATTAATCTGCAAGAGGTATTGATCTTGGGACTGTACGCACTGTATCAAATATGTTTTCATCTCTCTCCAAGTTATATATGGAACTAGGGCTCAACACTGGGCCGGTGAGGCCCCTCCTCTAGATCACTTACGCTGATCAATAATTTTACACACCATACTAAATATTACATAGATAGATTATGAACGGAGAGTGTCTATGGTTGTGTTCATAATATTCAACAGATAAATCACAGGATATGAAAATTGTCTACTTGCAGCTGCAGGACTGAGTAGTTGAGCACCAGAATATTTAACCTGGGGTTCTTGCTGATCAGGTATACAACATTTTCTACATATGTGGTTCTTAGACTTATTTGTATCTAACCGAAATCTCAAGATCGAAAATAGAAAGGGATTGAATGATAGGAGTAAAAACTCCTTTTACATTACGTATGTGCATATGTTTCAATTGTTACTGTAAGTCCGCAGGAATCATCTTCAGTGTTGCAAAAGAGGAAGAGCATGGGGACCGGCAATAACTCCGGTCAATTGGTGGAGCAATCCTACTCGGCTACACCGACCTCGAAAGCACAACGAAGAAACGCATCAGATACACTAATATACACAAAGCTCTTGGACTATCATCACCACCATTACGATTACGATTACGGTATGCTGTTAACTGCAACCAATATTTACAAAGGAGCAGAAAGTAGATCAGAACTCAAACTATGGAACTTAATATTTAAGTACGTACTCGTAATTCGTAAATGCATTATGCATGTAATTTTTAGAGTTCCAAGAATTGATAATTTACATTCTTCACTCACATGTCTTAACAGTTAAAAAACTCAACACTTTTTAATCGATGTATGGTCTTTCTCGAGGCAAGATGAGAACAAAGGGATGGTAAGGTGCAAAGAACCGAAAGGCCAAAGCTTGACGATCATCCCGAAGGCATTCACCACCATCTCAAGCAATTCGGCCTTGCTTCCGATGAAGAATCAGATCGGAAACAGTGATCTAGGTCCTTGTACGTGATGTAAATTATGTATGGGGCACTATTGCTACATATATCTAGAACAATGAGTGCTGGAATTTTTATGTCTATCAATTAATGATGGTGACTGTACGTAGCTGATCAGTGACGGTTGCTATTGATTGCTCATGTACAAATATATCTAGGCCTAGCTATTTCATTGGACTTCTAGTGCCTCTCATATATATAACTGGTTTGTGACTCGGAAACGCAGAACGACGCGCATGCACTTGATCTAGATCATATGAAGTTTAAGACGTAGATAGTGTTATACGTCCGTTTGTTTCTTAAAAACGAGAAGAGATGATAGTATACGAGAAGCAATTTCGTTTGTGGTTATGCGAGGAAAGAAAAGGAATAAGAAAGAAGGCCACTATTTGAGCCACATCTCTCTCCTCTATCGTGGTTTTGCTTTCTCTTGCATAATCGTATGATGGACTCAATTTCTTATCATGCTTCAAAGCATATCGTCTTTCTTCCAACTTCCAATGAAACAATGTGAGATCTTGCAAACATGTCCATGACTCCATGAGTTGTAAGAAGTTCTATAATTCCATTGAAAATAAATCTTTGTGATGAGAGATGCTCAACGCCTCAATCTTTGGGCTCTTACTACAGTTAAGCATACAGTTATCTTCATATAATTGGCCCAATCCGAAGATACAAGTTCTTGTAACTCTCCGGAAGATGAAATTAAGTGTAATGGATTTCAAGTTACAGTAGTTGTTGATTATATTTTTTTTTTTCCTTTCTGAAATTTGCCAATTATGTTTATAGAGATTTGAGTGTGGGTTCAATATGTCCTTCTATATGACGTATTTAGCAAGATCGCCCGATTATTTTCATATTGCCGAATCCCCTGGAAATCTTATATATTGCTTTTAGTTTTTGAAAGGTTTTCTGAGATGAGGTTTTACCGTTCTAGAGAGGCTCTTGAGATGAGTAATTTTGAATTAAACATTTTATGGAAGAACACTCATGGAAGATGGATATTGCTAATTGATCCTAATTGCTAAATATGCTACATCTGTATGTGTTTATCTGAAGATATGTAATTAGGTGTGCATGTGTTTCTATTGTAATTGCAGTTATGGAAAAGGTTATGGGGCAAGGTGAGTCGTGGCATGGTCAAGTGGTCATGTAACAGTGGTAACTATTTGTTAAACCGGCCACCTAAATTAATCCTGTCTAAGTTAATTATATATGTTCAGATTCAATGTATATCCTAATTGCTTGATCATTTTATTGTTTAGACTAAGGATCTAAATAGTTAATTCATTGTAATGGCTTAGACTAAGGATCTAGATAGCTGTAATGTGGCTAACATTTATGTATATAAACATTGCCTGCAATGAGAAGAACACACAGAAATTCATTAATTCTTTCATGATATCAGAGCAGATATCATTCTTTGTCTCAACCCCTTTTCGTTATCTTTTCTTCCCAATCTTGTCACTACTTCCAAAAAAAGAAAAAAAAGGTTATGTCATGCTCTCCCAGATGCCGTTCGGATCTCTCCCTTACCTGCTGCTTATGGACTTCATGCCTCTTCTCATGCTCACCCAAGCTCTTTTCCTTATGATACTGCTTGGTATCCTGACACGGGTGAATCAACTCATATGATTGGCGATCCAAGAGACGTCTACAACAGTGTGTAACACCAGTCCTTTTTCAGTTCTTCTTGGCAATAGACTGCATATGCATGCCAATCTCCTATACAGGTAACATAACACAACATTTAGCATGTGTACTATCACGTCGAAAACTCCATTCATTTAGTGTATCAATAATTCATTAGCATTGAACATGAATATTAGACTGCACAAATGGACTACATAGGTGTGCCTATGTCTTTTCTTTCTTCTTGTGTTCATTTTCTTCGTATTCTTTCTTCAATCTCTCCTGAGACAAGTCAATGTTTAAACTTAGGCTTTATCAGTCATGAAAAAAAATAGGGTGGTGCTATTTACTAGGGCTGTCAATTCCGACAAAACTCGATAACACGACTCGAAATCCACACGAAATAAAGCGAGTTGAACCCGCACGATTTAAAAGCTGGTCGGCTATGGGTCAACCCACCATGACCCATTTAATAAATGGGTCGGCGAAGGGTCAACCCGCCAACACGAATTGAACCCGTATAACCCGGTTATGTTATACTTCTTCTTGAAATATTGGACATTAGGAGTATTTGATCATGGAATTAGACAATTTGAAATATTTTACTTTATAATTATTGGATTTAATTAGTTATGAATTACATATAATTATTTATATTCTTTGTCTTGTGGATTTTTAGTGAATTTAATCAATTTATGCATTTTTTAGTTAAATTGGTCGCATTGTTAGCCTTTAAATGAGTCATTTTGTCTAACACGCCATGACCAATTTATTAAATCGGTTAAGCGGATTGGAAACGGGTAACCCGTTTAATAAATAGGTTGGCTTTGAGTTTAAATTTTTGACATGATTATTAAATGAGTGGGTTTATATCTTGTGACATGACAAATACCTTGACCCGACACGACCCATTGACAGTCCTGCTATTCACACACACCCTTTTTTTTTCTGTTAGTTTAATTCAGTCTTTTTTATAAATTACCCTAACTATCATCCTTTGTAATATTTTTTTTCTATTTGGCAAGTCAATCAAACATCATTATATAATAAATTATTTTTTTTCACCTATATAAATGAAGGAAAAATAATACGTTCATTAATTGGAATGATCTATAGTATTAGCAAGGTTCTAAAAAACGCTAGGCACTAGTCAGGCGGTGACCCGGGGACTAGGCGGCTTTTAATTTTTTGTTAAATTTTCTTAGGTTAAGTGACTTGAAATAAGAAATTATGGAGTCATCAAAAATAAAAAATTATACATACATACATCTAAGAGCAACTTCAACATATTCCTTATATTTTGTTTTTTTCTCTACTTTAGGGAAAAATAAGTCTCTTTTGCTCAAACAGATTCCCTATAAGAGCAACTCCAACAGTTTCCCTATTATTTATGTATTATAGGGAAGCAAAAGTCAAAGCTTTAGCCTTTTTTTCTTCTCCAACTCTAACAGATTCCCTACTTTACAATAATCTCTAAAATCTCCATATTCTTCCTTAAAATTTTAGAATTTGCTATAAATATAAGGAATTTGGTTTTTTATTTAATCACTTTTCCTAAAATAGGGATAGTTATAAGGAATCTGTTGGAGCAAAAGAGGCTTATTTTCCCCTAAAGTAGAAAAAAAATCAAAATATAGGGAATCTGTTGGAGGTGCTCTAACTATCTCTATTTTAGGGAAAGTGAGGAGAGAAAAAACCAAATTCCCTATATTTACAGCAAACTCCAAAACTTTAAAGAAGAATATGGAGATTTTACAGATTACTGTAAACTAGGGAATCTGTTGGAGTTGGAGAAGAAAAAGAGGTTAAAGGTTTGATTTTTGCTTCCCTATAATACAAAAATTATAGAACAGCTGTTGGAATTGCTCTGAAGTCCGTGGACTGTTCATTTAATAGTAAAATGATGATGTCGCCCTTAATTGTTGGTGAGATTTACGACCCCGCCATTCCTCTATAATCTTCTCATTCATTCATTGGATTGCTGGCATCCCCAGCTATGTCTTCGGGAAGCCTCTATGAAGATCGACATTTAGAATTGTCGTGTTTCTCTATGAAGATCGACATTCGATTGCGCAGAGTGTGGAGGAAGAAGACATGCGTTCCGGATAACTCTGCCGACTACCTTTTGGGTTGGTTTTTGATTTGTGTCTTTGTTTTATGGTTTCTTCTAATCGGTTTCCATTTAATGAGGTTTGTACTTTAGGGTTCATCTGTTTCTTTTGCTTTCCTGCTTTGCTGCAGGATCGACTGCAATACTTACTTCTATCTCCGGTGCAGAATCAACAATCGATTCAAGGCCTGTGTTCGACCTCTCCAATCTCCGAATGGTTGGTCTGTTCTTCTTTGGAAGGGAGGAAGAAGCCGTGAAGAAATCAAGTAATTGATTGTTGGTAAATACTTCCGATACTCTGGTAAGCTATCTCAATTTCCTGGTGATTGATTGTTGGGTTCTTCAAATTTGAATCTTTAATTTCCCAACTGGTGTATACAAATTTGATGTTTCTGAAGTAGTTTGGTGGTGGTCCTTTGAAGTTCAATGTTGAATTGATCTGTGTATACATATATGGATTTTTGCTAATAGTTGTTGGTAGGTAAATTTTTGCTCTCCTTTTTGAAAGGAAAATAGCACATAAGGTACTCTGCATCCGTTTCTGTGCAAATTTTTTAGAACCAACATTTTTTCTCATGTACTATTGAAATGGAAAATAAAGGTATATCTTCATGTGATGGGAAATGGAAGAAGATTAAAATACAAAATGATAATACCAATGAATGATTAATATTTTCGAATGAATGAATGAATTAGGGTAAAATATCTATGCACATGAATTTATTCAATATGTTTCTCACCAAGAACTGTCTTTTCAAATATCATTCACTGAATTTTAGATTGATGATTGAATCAAATATAGTGATAAGTTGTGACGGTGCATTTCAGCCGGAAATGGAGGAGGAGAAAAGTACCACGTCGTCTTTGTCGGTGCTGGAGATGTTGGTGCAGCTCTTGCTTACACTCTTGCCAAGGTCAGATTATGATTTTAAACTGTTTTAGAATTTGATTGGGAATCTGTTTACTGAGAAAGCAAAATTGAGCAAGTAAAACGTATAATTTCATTGTTTAATCACTGGAAGATATAGTTAGTGTTGTTGTGTGCTCATTCTGATCTTTGACTTGGACTGTTCTCTCTCTCTCTCTCTCTCTCTCTCTCTCTCTCTCTCTCTCTCTCTCTCTCTCTCTCTCTCTCTCTCTCTCTCTCCCTCCCTCCCTCCCTCCCTCCCTCTCCCTCCTTATTATGTGTGAAAGTTGCATCTTTTTATCTATTTTGATTTTTTGGGTAATAATTTGAGTAGTGTAGTTCAAAATGTACTCAAAGTTTCATACTTGCAATCAGTAGTAAGACAGAACTAGAGTAGTTTAGCTTTTGCTAAGATTGGTACCTGATACTATACTAAACTTTGATAAACTTAAACATGATTCAGCTAAAATAGGATTCATGTGAACAGACTCAATTTATAGGTTTTGCATGAGTTTGCTTAACTTATCGTCACTATATTAGCCATATATAAGATCTTCTTTGAACCATTTGACCTGCAAATGCACCATATATTGAATACAACCGGCCAGCAGCACATATCAACGTTATTTAGAAAATCGCATGTCAAAGTGAGAACGTTATTTTCATATTAGTGCCATAAAAAAAATCTAGCAATAAGCAGATTTTGGAAGAACTAATACTAAGCAGGTCTGTTTGTTAACTTCATTTTTAAGGAAGATGGGAGTGGCTGGATGCTTTCTTTATATTCACTTGCAACTATTTTTTCTTTTGCTACAGTATTGTGACTCGGTTCTACTTTGATGATATCAATTTATGATATGTAGAATGGTGCACATAAGAAAGATTTTAAGAGAACAGATAGTTGTACCACTAATAATTTTGTGGAACCATAAACCCTGAATCTCAGTTTGAGTTGTGTACTACTCTACTTTTCTTGCTTGGTTTTTGTTTTTATTGGTTGATTGTTTGTTTGTCTAAAGAAAAGGGATGAAGCATGAAGCTTTTTGAACATAGGTTGCTTAATTTAGTTTGATTGGCATTTAAAGGTTGGCATTTATTTGCTAATGTCAGTACATTTTTTTTCGGAGAAATCTTAGGCTAATGAAATCTGAAAAGTTAACTGTCCTGTTTACTCTCCAGACTCAAAATTTTCAGCGTCATACTTCAGTTCTTGAACTTTGTACTACATCCTTTGCAATTCTTTTTACCTCACTTCAAAATCAATGAATTTACATACTCACTGATTTGTCTTTACACATTCATGAATTGATATCAACCATACTTATATATGCAGTTATAAGTCCATGTTGTTGTTGAGGACCCAATGAAGCTACACTAAAACTGATCGGAAAACCAGCCGAACAACTCTTTGGAACAACCTGCAAAGATCTGGTAACGCAAGAGACGGTTCCAGAAGAGATACAGCGGACAAAAGGGCAGATCCATATATTCCAGATCAAGATCTATGAAGCAAATGACTTCATAATCAGAGGCATCTTTCCAGACATGGAACCCTTTATGCCACAGACATGAAATGAACCAACCACTTCCATACCAGCCCATCCTCTTCCTGACAGAAAAAGAGTTCCTGATAGATGCAGAAGAGAGTTGACAAAAAAGCTTGCAGGTAAACCTCCACAAAATTTTCTCCATTCAGCTTCATATTACAGTCATAGCTCAAGACTCAAGTGTGTGCAAAAAACACCAACTATTTTTCACAATATGATAGAGAAGCTAACATTGTACCAGCAACATCATCAACAGGCATTACACAAACCAGCAAGCAGAAATGCGACCGAAGCAGCATGTCATTGCAACTCTTGCACCACTTTTTGTATAGATATAACTGGAGCAAGCAATTTTTTGGACAGAAACCATGACCATCTTCTGATGGGCTAACACCTTTTGTGCATATACACCTGGAGCAACTAGAACTATTTTTTGTAAAATGCTTCAGCAGCAACTGTAACCAAGTTAAACTAAGGATCCTATTTGTTGGCAGCTGCTATCAATATTGGAACCTTTGATAAGATCTCAAAGCTAGGACATGATCTGATTCATCTTTTGTTTTAGATGATATGTAGTGATGATACTGTACTATTTTGTCGTTTATACTCTGTTCCTTTAAGTTTAGTTCTATGGAATTTACTATTTTCCCTTTAAGAAGGAAAAGGCACCATGGATTAAAAGAGAGCCTGAAGTTCACAGACAAAGTTGCCTAGACTTGATTACATTTCATGCTTCCAATTCACACCCCACAGCGAAGCGTGGGCACCTTTGCTAGTACATGATGAACTGGCAGTCGCAATTTGACACTAATTTTATATGCTTGTCTCTCCCTTGTTGTTTGAACAATTGGTCTTTGGGCTGAAGTAGCCGTAAAACCTGGGCCCACTATCCTTTGCCTAGTGAATGACAGAACGAAAATAACAATTCTCCTTTGCCCAGTAAATGACAAAACAGAGAGAATGAGAGGGGTCTATGAGTATGTTTTACTGAGACTCTTTAAAACGACGTCGCAAGAAGAACGTCATTTATTAAAGGAAAAAAATTGAAACAGCAGTGCTGTTCATCTTCTTCATCACCTAACCCGTGCCCGTTTGCCTCTTTCCACCATTATCACAGATTCACAGAGCATAGAGCTTTGCAGACTTGAGACTTCAGAATAACCTACTCAAAACTTGAGGGAGAGAGAGAGAGAGAGAGAGAGAGAGAGAGAGGGAGAGAAAGAGAGATATAGAGAGAGCTGTTAAGGAGAGGGTCGGGTCGGGTCGCGAACCTGGCCAGCTAGCGCTTGACGGTGCGTGCCAGAAAGGCGGAGACAGAGATAGAGGACTTAAAGAAGAGAGACGGTCAGCGCCTAGCACTGCCCAGACCCTCCCAAGTCCGCCTAGGACCGCCCAGACCCCCCGAATTCACGCCTAACATGATGACCGCCTATTTCACTGATTTTGAAGAAATCGAGTCGGTTTTAAAACACTGGTTATTAGACAATGTTTGAACTTTGAACCCAAAATTAATATTCTTTTTCGATAAGGGATTCGAAAAAAACCGGATCAATATCGATGACCCAAGTTTATATTTTTAACAAGTTAAAAATATATTATTTAGAAGTTAAATAAAACATACTTAAAGGTCAAACGATTTTAAAGTAAAACTGAATATTCATCGATTTATTATTAATTATCAAGATATTTGATAATTAATGATGATTTATTTGATCGTGAAGACCGTACAAAACAGAAAGATAAAATAGATGGCCGACGTTACGCGGGCCATGCGAGCCATGCAAGGACGCAAATGCGGACGAATCGGTTTGCTCGCGAATATCAAGTTGGCCATGTATATGGTTCATGCAATTACACATGACGAATCCTTCACCTCTGCCCATATAAACTGCTCATACAATTAAGGTCCTTGGTTGATTAAGGAAGTATCAAGGTGGGCCACCAGCCAATCAATGCTTTTCCATGTAATTGAGGCCTGGACGTGGAAGAGATAGTAAGCATGTAATTATGCTTGATTGTGGTCAACAAGGAATATATATATATATATATATATATATATATATATATATATATATATATATATATATATATATATATATAGACACACACACACATACATGATGTAGATATTGTGGCTCGTGCATGGTTCAATTAAGGAAGGGATATATATGAACATATATACGTGCACATCCAAGAATCAGTCTATGAGATAATTACGTTGCCTAGAATAAGATTACGTCCAAGATATTGACTCCAAAAGGCAATTAATCTTGCCGACATTCTAGCTACGACATAAGATAATTATTAAAACTATTAAGAGTTTTGATTTGATTCAAAGGTCAATAAACTGTGGCCTAAATTATAGTATTTCATTCATATTAGGAAAGTGAATATGCAGCAGCCTATATATAGGCTAAAGACGATACAACAAAAGACACAACTCTCAAACTAATTTCTCAAATTATCAAAGCCTTTCCGGAACAAACCTACCTTCAACCTCGTTGAAACCCGACGACCGTACTTCTAGTCCTAGTCTTCCCAGGAGTTGACTGCCTGTACTACAGCCACCGATACTACAAGCGAAGCAAGGGTAACGCCCTCGCAACCCAGCGAAGCTAAAGATACGCTTTAGCAAACCCTGTGCTTTCTCCAAACTTTCCGGTGATTGTTCTGCTCAACCTATAACGTTGAGTATCGATTCGGTGACGTGAAGAGATCACAACCAAAGCCCTTATCCGTAAGGCAAGAAGTCATTTTCCGGAAGGCAGAGAAAAGAACCTTCCTCATCCACATCGTTTGATCAAGAATTCATGTCAAGGACACCCCAACGACTACACCCCACGGTGCTGGCACGCCTGCCCACACGCTCAAAAGAGACAGTTTGCAACCAACTGGTTTTGGAGCCAAACAGACGAGGAATATGTTTCCTAGGTAATTACGTTCATTAATTAAATTAAAATTGCAAAGTTTGTCCTCATACAAGTATGAGGGATATGAAGCACGTTTTTGAAAATGAAAATTCTAAATGCAGAAAAGATAAACTTCGCAATTTAGATTCAGTTTTTTTTTTTCCTGGATGATAGTTTTTTCTCTACCCCACATATGATATCAGTGAAATTTGAGCGGTACTAAATTTAGTTTTTAATTCCTGTCTGTATTCATAATATTTTTCGTTGCCAAATTTTTTCTTTAGCATGGCACTTGCACAAAAGCCCTACATATAGTTTGAAAACTAAATACAAACAGTGCATCATTATGTTTCTTATTGGATAGAGACGAAGCACGAAGTTAGTTTCCATCGCAAACATGAATTAAAGTTATTTTCTCCTCCAATATTAAAGATGTACCACACCAGCAAATCCATAGTTCAAGATTCCAACTTCTTTTCAAATAAATGGAATTCATCTGAAACCACATAGTGAAAGAACAAATATTTGTAATTTAAAGATGAGAATTTGAAACTAGAATTCATGTTACTCAGGCAAATGTAATGAGTCCTCAAGCTAAAGGTTTGCCGATGACACCATGTAAGATGTAAATTCAGATAGTCATATAAATATACATTGTACTCAAATATAAGAACACGTTTACATATGCTATATCTATGGATTAAGAATACAAACCTGGATAAGACATGGTTGATCTTCTCCTCTGAGCAATCTTATGACTGCAGTCTCAATAATGGGGCAGAGAACTTGAATGCTTATGTGATTGCTAGAGCAGGGATCAAGGTTATATATATATATATATATATATACAGTCCTTCTTGGCTAAGGACTTTCTTAGTTTTTCTTAGGTACGGATTTCCGGTTTTAACCCACTTTCCGATCACATTTTCACATCTTAACCGTTCAGTTTTTAGTCATAATGTATAGATCACCTCTGAAAATTTTCAGCCAATTTGGTGATCGTTAAGGTATCCAAAACTGCAATTTACCATTATAAATACGAACGGTTCCGGTTCGACAGATTCGGTCCGTTCGTGTAAATTGCAGTTTTGGATGTCTTAACGATCACCAAATTGGCTGAAATTTTGCTGGGGGGATCTATACATTAGGCTCTAAAAACTGAACGGTTAAGATGTGAAAATATGATCGGAAAGTGGGTGAAAACACCAAATCCGCACCTAAGAAAAACTAAGGACATCCTTACCTGAGAAAAATCCTATATATATATATATATATATATATGATTAGGTGCCTCCCATAAATTTTTCCTAATCCTATTACATTTAGCTAGACCACCTTTTTTTCTGTTCCATATGCAAATAGGTATACTTCATTAGCAAATTAACCTTTAATCAGTACTGATATCAATAGGCAACAATCATGGAACCAATGAATACTAGGATATTTGCTTATTTTGTAAGGTATGCAACTTGGTTGTTCGAGTTACTAATGAATATTGATAAGTCCACATCAAGTCTTACACACTAATCCGAAGTGCACACTCAAGGAAGCAAAAGATCAATCGTAAATCCAACAGCGGTTTTAATCCATACAAAGAATTTCAAATGGAAATGAAACGGTTTTTTATGCCATAAACTAAATATGAAGGAAGCAAAACAAAAGGAAAAAAGAAGAAGAAGAGAGAATTGGAGATATAAGCATATGGACAATATTAAGAAGAGGCATCTGTAGTAGCGTCCTAACCAATGAGACATTTTAACCTTCTTAGTACTAGTTGGTAAACTCCATGCTTAAGTTGAACAGTTCACGAAACAAGAATAATTCCAGGAAGGAATTAACAGATGGACTGCTCTACTCACCACAAATGATTTCACAATGTCAATGGTGGTGTCAAAGCTGCTTACAGTCTCTTCATGCCGCACAAAAACCTTCTTGGTCTTCAATTCTTCTGCTTCTTTAGAATACAAGAATGAGTACTAATTGGAGTTCTGAGACCTTTAATCTACCATAAAGAGTGGAAAATGAAGATTAAATTCATAGGATCTAGTTTCTAAAGCTGCACTGCATAAAGCATGTCTAAGAGTCACTATTCAAAAGACCATAACCACTGTGCTTGGCCTTCATGAGACAAAGTGCGTATCTTTTGATAAGACACCAGGTTGCTGCACAACAAGTCCATTAGCTACAGAATCATTTCTTTTGTTCAGATAGACTGAACTAATGATGACACTGTCTATGACCCTCCCAGTTCTGAAAATCTATTGCCAAATCGTATAGCATATCCAAAGTTCAACAAAAAATCAATTATTATAATTTCAGCGAATCGGGACACCATTCAAAATAGAGGGCAGAAAATATTCTTGTGGTTACAAACATCAAATGCAAAGCGAGAGAGAAAAAGGAACCTATACTTGTAGAGAGATGCAAAGTATGCTAAAAACCAGATGACCAAGCAACCAATTGCAGGACGGTGACCGCCTTGGAAGTGCTTTTATCGGCCAATCTCCTCAAGCATCTGGACCGTATATCTCCGACGGCCGGACCACCTAATCCACAATAGACACTTCTAAACAACAATCCCCAAACAGAAACATGTTCAATTTTGAAATGAAATACTAGAAATTACCGAGGACGCGGATTATCTCGGTTGTGCTTCCTCCATTGTCGGAAATGAGAAGTACATGGGCGGATATTTATTATTCGTCGTAAGTAATACTCATTCACAGCGTGCATTAAATGCAAGCTGTAAATTTTGCATCTTCAATGATCAATTTTCTTGTAGTAATTAAACCAATGTACGTATATGTACACCAGATTATACACAGACAGATCTATAGGATTATTTTGTCGCTGTCAGTATCACATGTATACACCAGCATGTAAGCGTTTGAATATTTTGTAATTTGAAAGGAGTGTTATTAAACCCAGGGTTTGTCTAGGGTAGCTATCGAACCATGAGCAAATTATCAGAAATGACTAGAACTTCATACATATCCCTTCCTCACCACCATATTGCTCCTCATATTATCAGGGTTAACATTTTACTGAATATATTTGAGCAGGAAAAATATATGCATAGTGCATGCAAAATAAGAAATACATATCTCTTCATCACCACCATATCACCGTACTGCTCACATATCTCTTCCTCATCACCATACTACTTCTCAAATTATCAGGGTTAACAATTTACTGAATATATTTGAGCAGGAAAAACAGATGCAATAGTACATGCAGAAGAAGAAATACATATCTCTTCCTCACCACCATACTGCTCCTCTAATGCCATCTTTTATATCTTATTTTGTTACCCTCTCATCATCAAATTTGTACCTGAGAAACACATATCTTAATGGCATGATAACAGAATAATGTTTCGCGATGATTAGCACCAAAGTTATCCACTTCGTGTCCTACATGCTTCTGAAGCTTTCTGAATGTAAAACCCGTAACTAGGATCATGTAGTAAAATCATGAAATCAATTTTAAGTTGTCCACAAATGCAAAAACTGTCTGCACAATTGAGCTTATGCATAACAGAAAATTGAGAACGAGATGCGATGCTATAAACAGAAAGCATCGGCTTGATAAAGGCCTACTTATGTCCACTGTGCACACCCCACCACCTAGGGGTCATCATTTGGCCCATGGGCCCAAAAGCCCATGAGCGTCCGCCCGGCTCAGTGGGTAAAAGCCCGACCCGGCCCGCAGCAAAGCTTATCTCGGTCTTGCCCATTAGGCACGAGGCAGGGCTAGAGTGGAGCGTTCAAAGATCAGGCCCGACCCACAGCCTGGCCATGTATATGCCCATTAAAGCCCGAAAGCCCATTCAATTGTAGTATTAATATTTTTTTTTATGTAGTTACATTGAACTAATTATTGCATTAGGTCATATTTTCCTTTTAATTTGTTCAATCATTAACATATCATAATTTTTTCATCTCATTTTGTATTTTTTTAACAAAAGAACATGACATATAAATATAATGGGCTCAGCCCGGCCTGGCCGTAAAAAGCCTGTGAGGCCCTGGCCCTTGATTTTTAAGAGAAGCCAAGCCTGAAAAATAATTAAGAAAAAAAGTTGTGGTTGTCACGCCCCAAAATTTGAATAATAAATTCAAATCTGAAACATAAATTAAACCATTTAAACAAATAAACGTCCATAATTTTTTTCATAAACAACCACACCTCACCCACTCAATAAGACGAAAACCAAATCTTCAAATTACTTATTACATCACACCCTCACAAACTTAAATTGTAAACCTCACAAAAGCAAATACGATAAATCAAATACTGCTACACTAAGCAGCTCGACCACCACCCTGATTCTCCGGACCTGTAGGATTATCCGCTACACCGTTTGAATAGTGTACCGGGATTGCAACAACACAAAACCCGGTAAGCTTTTGAAAACCCGTATGAGTAAATTTAAAGATTGCACAATTTAAGTCAGTAAGTATAAACACATAAGGTAACTCCAAATTTCCTAAAATATAAGATAATGAATATTCTCAAGACTCTCTTCTAAAACTCATATTTATGAGTTACAAGTAACCTCAACATTACCCTCATAAGACCACTCACATTTGGCAGACAGACTAGTGCCCTAACTGATCGCAACCACCAGCTAGGCGCGAGAGCGTGGTTCACGATTATAATGCTATTAGTAACCACCAGCCTGGTACAAGAGTGTGGTTCACTGATAGTATGCCATGGTCACACTTATGACCTATTGATCTCCACATATCAAAACAATTTATTGTTTTTCAAAAAATAAAACTCAACTCTTTTCTGAACATATAAATCACGAAAAGTAAACATTTAAACAATAATAGCAACACAATCATACATATTGTTTTCTCAACACAATTCATCAACAAATATATATATTATCACATAATTAATATATATACAGACATTCACACAGTAATGGCTATTATTATCAATCAATATAATTTATTAAATTCGGTTCTTAAATGAACCATGTGCGATTTACTCACCTCTAGTCCAGCTGCGTCTTCTATCAATCAAATCACAATAATCCAAATACTTGTCAACTCAAACCGTCAAGTACCTAATCAAGTACGGTCTTTACTTAGCAACGAAACACGAAATAAACTTAAATGATGATCCAACGGTCGGATTCTAAAATAAAGACGATCTGACAGTTGGATCAGATTTAAACGATGATCCAACGGTCAAATCCTCACGGATCTCCCTTGGAAACATCCTATTCGAATTATACGAAAATCCGACGGACGGATCTTCACCCGTGACCTCACAAAGTCATTGGGACAGTCATACGATCAACATATTAAAATTTGAAGTAAAACCGATGGTTTGATCTCCGTAAATCGTAAATCGAAAATAAAATGTAAAAACCGTAAATAGTAACGTCAAAACGTAAATCCACTATTTATCGACTTTTTCTAAAATAACCTTGTGATATATCAAAAAACTCATATGGATGCATAGATCATCGTCGAGATAATATAAACTCAAAATATAGTCCGACGCGCCGTCACACGCCGCGGTCAACGGGGCCGTCAACTAGGCCGTCAACGTCGGTCAACCACCTCCGATGCAAAGTTGTCAACTACAAACTTCTTCACAATAAAAGGGTGATCAACTTTCATGTCTGGAGCTAAGCGAGATTTGGTCTAAATCATCCTAGATCGAGCTTTGAAGTTGGACTAATCTCGGTCGCACGATAAGTTTCCAGATAGAATCAGGGACGTCGAAACCTTCAACTCTTGATCTTTTACTCCACCCTCAAAATTGTCATGCAAGGAGAATATGAGGATGATCAGGAGGACGAGGTGATCACGAAGAGGTGGTGGATCAGCCCGTGCAACACCGGCATAGGGGGGGATCCGATCGGGTCGACCTCTTCGTCTGGGGTCGCTTCGATCCAGCTCCTGGGGCGGCGGCACCACGAGGCGAGGGCAGGGAGCAGTTGGGCGGGGAGCGGCGACCACAGGGAGGGCCGGGTAGTGGCCGAAGGAGGCACGATGGCGCCGCTGGCACCGGGTAGGGTCGACGGTTCTGCAAACGGGGGGAAGGGTTTCGCGAGAGAGAGAGCGGAGAGGGTTGGGGGACCAAAACTGTAATACCCGCAATTATCATTTTAAATTCGAGTAATTGTGTTGAACGATTATTATGCGATTTCACGATTAATGTTCGATAATAATTCATTTTTACAATTATCGAAGTTTCGAAACGATTATTTTTAACGAAAAGCTCGAAATGCTCGATTTGAGTAATCGACTTTTTCTACGTACAAAATTTTGAGAAACTTCCTTCATGAAAGTTGTAGAGCTCGTCGATACGAGTCCGTACACGTGCGGAACACGAAGATCGGATTTTTTCTGAATTAGTTATCGATTTAAGAAGTTTTTCCGAAACTTGTATAAATAGGAAAAAACCCTAGCTAATTTTTCAGAAACCTACCATTTGGACCGGCCTCCTTACATTTCCATAAAACACTGTTCATCGTCTCCAACCTCAGTACCTCGACGAAAATCGACCGAAAAAGAGAACAAAGTTCTCCTTAATTGTTCTCCCTCCACAGACCACCTCTCGACCTCAAACCAAGTCCCAGGCGTTCATCTCGAGCTGCTCTAGCTCCCAGAGGCAGTTTTACAAGGCGGCGCGGCCTGTAGCGGCGGCGGCACGGCCCGAACCGAAAACCATCATTTTCGGTTCGAGCTTGATATCTCGAACTACACATCACCATTTCACTTGATTCTTGGCTCATTGAGCTCGCCTCAACTTCCTCTATAAGCACCAAGAAGGACCGGAACTGGGTCGAACGTTTTCACGTTCGTCGGAGCTCGACCTGAAAGGATCGAAACACCGAAGTTTTCGATCAAGATATCTCGAGCTATACACGATCGTTTCTTGTGATTCTTGGCTTGTTGAGTTCGCAAGGAAGTTCTGAACAAGTTTCCAGAAGGGATCGGGGCCTGAGGTTGTAGTTTTCACGTCGGTTTTCAAGCTCGCCGGTTTCTGGAATTTTTCCGGCCACCGACTGTAAATGGGTACTTTTCGATCCCTTCCCTTCATTTTTAGGTCTTGTGCTAGTTATGAAAGTTTCTCAGAATGATGAAACGAAGGGGACAAGCTCGGCCCCGACACCATTGGCGGTGGTCGGTGGCGGCTCTGTCCCTAACTCCGGCGGCCATTTCCGGCCACCTCCGGAGGTCTAAAATTTGGTTTCTGTCCATTTTATGAATTTATGTTTCGATACGATCATTTCGGCGTATTATACGCATTTTTCGGATATCGTATGAATTAGTTGTGAATTTTATGATTTCGATCGATTTCGATCGTTAGATTTTTGATCTATGAAATTATGACCGTCGGATGAACTTGTAAATTTGTTATAATGATCATATGACTGTCCCAGAGGCTTTGTGTGGTCATGAGCGAAGATCTAACCGTTGGATCTTCGTATATGTGCAAAACGGTAATTAGGGGAACGATTCGTGAGAAACCGCTCGTCGGATTTTAATGTAAATTAGAATCCGGCCGTTAAATGGTAGTTAATTTATGTGTTGAAATTGTTGGCTAAATTCGAATCATATTTGATTAGGTGATTGACGGATTTTATTTGAGTGGGCTATTTCGGCGTTAATTATAATTATAATTATATTGAAGACGCAGCGGGAATTTCGAGGTGAGTAAAACTCACGTGGTTCATATTACGAACCAAATGTTTTAAATTTATTTATTTATGGTAATTGTGTGAAAAATATTTGCGGATTAAATATTTGTTTAAAATTTCATGGACTTGAATCACCACGGTCCATAGGTAAGTAAAATGAATTTTAACTATACAAATGAATTTCATGATTTTCTTGTGTGAACTATAGATGGTATTAGTAGTCATTCCTGAGTGGATGATTACGTATATATATATTTACGTGGAAAATATATATTGATGAGTGGATTGTTGTGTGATGATATGATTGAGTAGAATTGATGAATTGATTGTATTTCAATTGTGTAATTCCATAATAATATGGTGTATCTTGGTTGGGTTGATTTCAGTATGTGATATTATATGTTGTGCTCATTTATGGGATTAGGGTCGATGTCACGCCCCGAATTTTAGAATAACAATTCAAAATCCGAAACATGAAATACTACAACTCAAAATAATCATCCTGAAAATTTTTCTTTTCTTAACATACTCACCACACGAAATAAAATCAAACCGAATTTAGTCTCGGTTAATTATTACAACACAAATCCAAATGTAATGTAAAGCTCTAAATGAGCATACACACACCTCACCACTAATTAATAACAAAACTGCTGAAACACCTAAGCAGCTCGGTCACCTCCCTGGTTATCCTGACCTGCAGGAATATCCGCTACACCATTGAATAGTGTACCGGGATTACAACAACACAAAATCCGGTAAGCTTATGAAAGCTTGTATGAGCAAAAGAATGAACTGTTACTTAATTTAATCTCATTTATTTCCACACACAGTAACACTCAATTATTTCCACATATGCAATTAATAAACAATCTCAATCAACACCAATTCAATATATCATGACAACCCCACTCACAACTTTTCCCACAACTCTCATCATCGTATTTATAAAAATACGGTACTTGACAGACTAGAGCTCTAACTGAATCGTAGCCCGTCACCTAGCCTAGGTTATGGCATCTGACATATTTATCAATTATTGTATTTCATCAATATGTATACCTATATACATATTTAGAACGTCCAATAATTCCACATACTCAACCAATCGTATCCCATCATCCACACTAGGATTAGAGCGTCCGATTACCCACACCAGTCATTACGTCGACCCTAAACCCATAAATGAACACAACATATAATATCACATACTGAAATCAACCCAACCAAGATACATCATATTATTATGGAATTACACAATTGTAATATAATCAACTCATCAATTCTACTCAATCATATCATCACACAACAATCCACTCATCAATATATATTTTCCACGTAAATATATATATACGTAATCATCCACTCAGGAATGACCACTAATACCATCTATAATTCACACAAGAAAATCATGAAATTCATTTGTATAGTTAAAATTCATTTTACTTACCTATGGACCGTGGTGATTCAAGTCCATGAAATTTTAAACAAATATTTAATCCGCAAATATTTTTCACACAATTACCATAAATAAATAAATTTAAAACATTTGGTTCGTAATATGAACCACGTGAGTTTTACTCACCTCGAAACTCCCGCTGCGTCTTCAATATAATTATAATTTATAATTAACGCCGAATAGCCCACTCAAATAAAATCCGTCAATCACCTAATCAAATGTGATTCGAATTTAGCCAACAATTTCAACACATAATTTAACTACTAATTAACGGCCAGATTCTAATTTACATTAAAATCCGACGAGCGGTTTCTCACGAATCGCTCCCCTAATTACCGTTTTTCACATATACGAAAATCCAACGGTCGGATCTTCACCCATGACCACACAAAGTCTCTGGGACAGTCATATGATCATCATAACAAATTTACAAGTTCATCCAACGGTCATAATTCCACAGATCACAAATCTAACGATCGAAATCGATCGAAATCACAAAATTCATATCTAATTCATACGATATCCGAAAAATGCGTATAATACGCCGAAATGATCGTATCGAAACATAGAATCATAAAATGGATAGAAACCAAATTTTAGACCTCCGGAGGTGGCCGGAAAAGGCCGCCGGAGTTAGGGACAGAGCCGCCACCGACCACCGCCAATGGTGTTGGGGCCGAGCTTGTCCCCTTCGTTTCATCATTCTGAGTAACTTTCATAACTAGCACAAGACCTAAAAATGACGGGAAGACATCGAAATTACCGATTTACAGTCGGCGGCCGGAAAAATATGCAGAAACCGGTGAGCTTGAAAACCGACGTGAAAACTGCAACCTCAGGCCCCGATCCCTTCTGGAAACTTGTTCAGAACTTCCTTGCGAACTCAACAAGCCAAGAATCACAAGAAACGATCGTGTATAGCTCGAGATATCTTGATCGAAAGTTTTGGTATTTCGATCCGTTCGGGTCGAGCTCCGACGAACGTGAAAACGTTCGACCCAGTTCCGGTCCTTCTTGGTGCTTGTAGAGGAAGTTGAGGCGAGCTCAATGAGACAAGAATCAAGTGAAATGATGGAGTGTAGCTCGAGATATCGAGATCGAACCGAAAATAGCCGTTTTCGGTTCGGGTTGTGCCGCCGCCGCCACAGGCTGCGCCGCCGTGTGAGACTGCCTCCGAGAGCTAGAGCAGCTCGAGACGAACGCCTGAGACTTGGTTTGAGGTCGAGAGGTGGTCTGTGGAGGGAGAACAATTAAGGAGAACTTTCCTCCCCATTTCGGTCGACTGCGTCTGTGAGAGAGAGAGAGAAAAACCAGTTTTCCAGAAACGGAAGAAGAAGAAGAAGAAGAAAGAAAAGGAAAAAAAAAAAGAAACCGGTAGGGAAAAAAAAATTAGGGTTTCTAAAATTTTTCTATATATACATGTTTCGGAAAACTTCGAAATTCGATAACTAATTCAGAAAAAATCCGATCTTCGTGTTCCGCACGTGCACAGACTCGTATCGACGAGCTCTACAACTTTCATGAAGGAAGTTTCTCCAAATTTCATACGTAGAAAAAGTCGATTTCTCAACCCGAGTATTTCGAGCTTTTCGTTAAAATAAACGTTTCGAAACTTTGATAATTGTAAAAATGAATGATTATCGAACATATATCGTGAAATCACATAATAATCATTCGATACAATCACTCGGATTTAAAAATGGAAATTGCGGGTATTACAGGTGTAGCGGATATTCCTGCAGGTCAGGATAACCAGGGAGGTGACCAAGCTGCTTAGGTGTTACAGCAGTTTTTGTTATTTCATTTAGTTTTGAGTTGTGTATGCTCATTTGGAGCTTTACAGTTCATTGTGGATTTGAGTTGTAATAATTAACCGAGACTAAATTCGGTTTGATTTTATTTCGTGTGTGTGAGAGAGTTATGAAAAGAAATTTTCAGGGTGATTATTTTGAGTTTGTAGTATTTTCATGTTTCGGATTTTGAATTGTTATTCTAAAATTCGGGGCGTGACAAAAACGCAAAAATGAAATTTTTTCGTCCTTAATGAAAAAATCAAATTTTTCTTGATATTTATAGAAAAATTCTAATTTTTAAATATTCATAACTTATTTATACGAACTCTGAATATTGAGTTCCACATATATACATGTTCGTATAGACGAGTTCTACAACCTTCATGAATGAAGTTTTTCTAAATTTCGAACGTATAAAAAGTCAATTTTTATGACCCCCTAAATAACGTTCGTTTCGAAAATAAAATTCGTTCGGAACCTTTCTCCTCACACAACACCATACGAAGCAAACCCAAATTTCATAATTCATATTAATGAACAAATAATGAATTACATATATTTATTTAAATAAAAATTTCGGGTCTTCACAGTGATCCTGCCCGGCCCGGCCCGAGCCCATTGATTCCGGCTTTGCCCTACCCATTAACGACCCCTACCACCACCACTATGTACCAATACATTGTAAAGTGCAAACAACCACCAAATGCCCAAGTAGAATATGATCCTATCAATTTCCTAATGGTGAAAAGATTACAGAATTACAAAGAAGCAATCTCAAGAAGTTTGTATAACAAATCAATTGCAAAGTTTTTAAATATTTCTTTCCCAGCCTTTAGTTAACAGTAAAGCTCATAGATGTCATATCATCCTGTCTATTTCAGAATGGTAAGAACTAATTTAGCCTACCAAAAACAAAATATTTTCTCTCAGATACCCATTTGGCCTATCAACAAAAAGCAGTGATGCCACTGTAGGTCAAATTCTATAAGCAAAAAATTAAACATCATCATCTCCAACGGCTATAATTTGTTGTTTTACTTTATGTTGTTAATCGACTTGTTGTACATGTTTTAGTATTTCACATTTTAATGCTTTTTCTCTCTGCTCGAAATATATCTCCGAGTATAGTTTTAACGAGTCTATTAATAAAACTAGTTTATTTACTTAAATAAATGGGCTAAGTACTGGTTACTATCTTGTGGTTTAGGTCAAAAATCAATTTAGTCTCTAGATTTCTAATTTCATCAAAAACACTCATGTACTTTCAATTTTGATCTAATAGGTCAAATTCGTTAATATTCTATTATGAGTTCAAGTTATAGTTGGACTATTTGTTGAAAAACTATTTATTTGATAGATTTCTAATAGTGGGGCCACCTCAACACCACATCATAAAACATAGGCCATATATGAGACACGTCATCTAGTTAAATGACTCAATTGTCAGAAAATTAATAAATTAGACCTATTAGATCAAAATTGAAAGTGCAAGGGTGTTCTTGATGAAATTAGAAGTTCAGAGACTGAATTGATTTTGGACCCAAATTACATGGTAGAAATCAGTATTTAGCCTTAAATAAAAACTAAAAATTAATGATTACACATTTATTTCAAAAGTATAAAATATATCAAATATCGAGCTTATATTGAAGATCTCAACAAAATTTTTAAAATAATATAATAATTATTATTAATAACACATTTATATAAGAAAATTATTCTTACTTCAATGTATAAAAGTGACACATAAAGCAAAGTATTGTTAGCTCAGTGATTAGAGCACCCACTGGATCCTAGGTTCGAGTCATCATGTGGGTAAGAGTGAAATCATTTTATCCACTTTTTCGGAAAAGAAATAAAATAAAATAAACAGAGCCCACCATATGACTTACCAAAGGGAAGGCTAGATTGGTCTTCAGGCTAAATTTATTTCTTGAGCTCTACAGTGAGAGAGGAGAAGATTGAGCAGTGAAATGGGAGTGTATTCAATGCACCTACATTGCTTGGGTAGTGATAGCATGTGGTCATGTGCCTAACATTTTAAAGGCCTCTGTTAGTTTAGTTGACATATGAAGTTTGTCCAAAGAGAAGGTGAATGTCAGGTAAAATCAAGCTTTTATCATCACCACACTATGTGCACGTGGGAGTAATTTCAATGACTGGTCAGAATCAAAGTTTCCAACTTTTCCTACTAGTCATGTCCTTTCTTGCTTTAAGTGTCCAACTAATCATGCTCTTTCTTGCTTTAAATGTCCAACTTTTCTTACCTAATAGTGGGGCTCCTCATCAAATCATCCCCTATTGTCTGGAGACAAGTGCACTTCTAGAATTCAACATACCTATCGGGAAGAAAATGGTGTTGTAGATAGGTTTGCACACCTTGTTAGTGTTTTTACTATTAATGATATTTCGTTAGATGAGACTCCTGCTATTATTCATGATATTTTCTACGTGAATTATTGTCACTATTTTTCTGTAACACAGGGTTCAGGTTTTATGTCCCCCCCTCCCCCCCCCCCCGATGCAAAATTCTACTATTAATAAAATAAATGAAACCAGACGTGGGGTTGAGCCTCTCAACTAGGCTGGGTTCTAAACCCCTTTTAATAAAAAAAAAAAAAAAAGACAAAGGTGGCCTTGGAGTTAGACCAGCTGCTACCTTCAATATGGCTGCCCTGTCTATGTCAGCCTGGAAGATTATCACTGAACCTTAGACTTGTTAAGCAAAAATACTTAAGACGAGATAATTTCTTTACTGTAAAGAAGAAAGCTCATCATATCATTCTCTTGCATGGAATAATCGTAATTCAGCTTGTCAACCTTTGCTTGCCATGAGTAAAAATCTTGGTCACATCGATATTCTTGTAGCTGAAGCCATGACCCTTCGTGAATGTTTACTTCATCTTGCTCATGTCTCTTCTCAAGCCATCGATCATTGTTCAAGGTGATTCTAAGCTCCTTATCGATGCCCTCAACCAGAAGACCTAGACCCTTAGGCGAATCAAATTTGTTCTTCAAGATATTATGGAGCTCGCACGCCTCTTTGCCTCTATCACCTTTTGTTATGTTTGGGGTGAGCCCAATTTTTTGGCTAACAACTTGGCTAATTTAGGGCATTCCTTCCCTTGCTTTCTCATTCAGTTTGAGTTTCTCATTTGTCCCTTTCCTCCAACGCTGCCTTCCAGTTTGATCTTTTTGGGGGGCTGTTATTCTCTGGAGTTTTATTTGTAATTTTCTTTCTTTATCGTAAACTTTTCTATGCAAGAACCTCATGCGTTGATCTTTAAAAAAAAAAAAACAAATAAATTAAAAAAAAAATCATACACTGTCACATCAATAATGGAACAACTTGTTGAACATATATGATACTTAAAGCAGATGGTTATCCAAATCCCATTTTATATCAACAAGCATGGATAGAGTCTTCCATATAAAAAAAGAGTTAAATACAGATTACTACCTTGTAGTTTTAGTCCAAAATCAATTCAGTCCCTGAACTTCTAATTTCATCAAAAACATCCATGTACTTTCAATTTTGATCTAATAAGTCCAATTTGTTAATTTTCCGACAATTGAGTTATTTAACTTGTTAATGTAGCTCATATATGATCTATGTTTTATGATGTGGTATCTGCATGTCACTTCTAGTCCATTTAAGAGTGAGTCATACTATTAAAAATAAATAGTTTTTCAACAAATAATTCAACTATAACTTGAACTCATAACAAAATATTAACGAATTGGACCTATTAGATCAAAATTGAAAGTGCATGAGCGTTTTTGATGAAATTAGAAGTTCATGAACTGAATTGATTTTGGACCTAAACCACATAGTAGTAATCAGTATTTAGCCCTAAAAAAAAGTAGGAAAAAAAAGAATCTGGGTTTTAGCTTTGCTCATTTGAATTCTTAAACTTCTTTTTTTTTGGTGTAATATGACCTTGTAATATGAAAAAAAAAAAAAAAAATGTTTCAAAATGAATAAAAATGTGAATATCCCGCCTAATGCTCCAACCCCAAGAGCACAACCCTAAACCTAACATCTCATGATTATGACAAGCCTTCACATTTTTATGTCGATCTAAATTCAGAAAAGTAAAAGAATTCTAAATTCAAAATGTTATGTATATTTATTTTTTAGTGAGAGGGTAATTGTCTTAAACTCTTAATTGACATCGAAGGACACCATTTTTTTTTTCTTTTCACAAAATATATTACTATGCAATTAATATATATATATATATATATATATGGGTCGAATTTTGCCATTTATAATCTTGGATTTTGTATAAAAAGAGGAAAGAAGCATACCTAGCTTTAATTTTGGGGGAAAATCCTCAAATGGTACATGAATTATAGTCCAATGCACATTTTGGTATCTAAACTTTCAAAACTACCCTAAGGGTACCTGAACTATTGCTCCGTTTCTCCATATGATACTTCCGTAAAATGTGCCGTTAACTTTGCCTACGTGGCTCATTCTTATTGGATGACATTCATCTCCAAAAAAAAAAAATTTATAAGCAAAATTAACGGCACATTTGACAGAAGTACCATATCGAGAAACGGAATAATAGTTTAGGTACCATTAGAATAGTTTTGAAAATTTAGGTACCAAAATGTGCATTAGACCATAATTCAGGTACTATTAGAGGATTTTTCTCTTAATTTTGATCGCTGCTCGGACCAAACCCTACCTAGGAGAGCGGCCACCAAAAGATTCTGACATAGCTACTACTAGACTAGACTAGACCATAGATCACATGCTATCTGATGCATGCACCTCCAATGTACAATTGAAGTGTGCAGTCCTGGAGCTGACAAATAGTAACACAACTGGTTAATTTCTTGTACTATTGATTCAGTGGCCAATTAAGTTTTCTCCACTTGTGGGGAAGAACTTCAGAGAGCTCCTTTGAGTAGGATTTCCTAGGAGCATCCACATTGCTGGGCTGATGCTACTGCATGTGGTGATTATCTTGCTGTGAGACTATAGTGTTATTAGTACAGCATGCACCTGCCTTATTGTTACAGACCGTATAATTTTTGCCAGTACTGGCTGGCTGAAACTCAGTTTCTTTGACAGTCCACCAAGATGCATCTCAACTTTCGGCTGTTGTCTCTCTCTCTCTTTACCAGAGCAACCATAGAAGCTTCATCCCATCCGTGCTGCAGCCTGCAAGATATCATCTCAGCTAAAAATTTTGAAAGCCTTCCATTTTCCAATCTCACCCAGATCTACGTACACTGCCATCAATAGCGTAATTCCAATAGCTTTCAAAATCAAACCACTTAACCACGCTCATCTCTGTTGGGCGGGGCGACATAAATAAGTTTAATTAACAAATTAACCTAACCGGCCGTAAAAAGGTACGGTCCATTACATTCAGGTCTATTAGTTGCATCAACAATAAATACACCCCGCCGCTGGTCAAAAGCCAACATATCACTTCTTCGAAATGTTCTTGTTCTATTAATCAAATAAGTGATATCTAAACTTGTTTTGATTGCAAAATTAATCAAAATATTGTGCGCACTGATGAATCGATAGAGCCAATTGTCCATGTATGTCGACAACAAAAAATAATATATGGAAAAAGTCGGGGGAGTTATTTCGTGCAAGAGGGTTTGTGGAACAGTAAATACATCTTTATGAGCGTTGGAGGCATTGAAAGCTCATCCTTAAATGTGGCAACCTAAAAGATCGATGTAAGCAAGCTATACATATAGAGAGGGATTCCTTACTTTTCAGTCAGATACAGAGTGAGACTGACGCATGGACATGAGTTCACGTCGTCTCGTCTTCATCTCTCTAGCTCGGTGGTACGTTCTGAAACCAGTATAGGACATTCTTGCCTTCAATCCTTCCAAAGTGTCGAGAGCCGTGCAGTCACTTGCCGGATTTGTTGTGCCGTCGGTGTTTTAATCCATGTCCATATAGCTCTTCCAGGATCCCTAGCTGTTCTAGGGTTGGATTCCATAGGGAACTTCGCGGCTGAGCTGCAGAGGCGGATTGGTGATCAATATAGCAATAATCACCGTCAATTCTGCTTTGCTCAGACGGCGCCCGACCAACCACTGTATGAATATACACTAATTGTTTTTACTATAATTTACTTAGAATAATTACAACACTATATATTATCATGTCAGCTTCTTCGGATTTAAATTTTAAGAATTTTTATTACCATACTGTAAATGTACGTGCCCTGATGATGGTGTTCGAATGATAACACATAATTTTGGGTCATGTTGAAAGTAGAGCTAAGCTTTGGAGTGAATGCTACTTCTGCTTGTAAATATAGTGCAGGCTCTCATGCATCCTTTGCAAGAAGTGTGACAGCACAGCGCCCCAATTTTTTTTTTTTCCCAAGGTTTTATGTTTATATAATAAATATAAAAAATTAAATATGAAATGACCATATTTTTTTTTCTACGTTCACTCTCTCTTTCTCTCTCTCCCCCTTGAATGCCCCGCGACCATGTTATAATTTCCTCTCAGGGACTTCTTTGTTTCTTCCCATCTATTTCTTTTATCCTTTTTCATTTCTAATTGCTCTAAAAAAAAATCCCAAATTAGAGTAGACCAAGTTCTTTCTTAGACTCCCACTTAAAGTCTTCATTATTCAATTAGACACTTACAAGCAAAATGAATCTCATAGTCTCATCAGTAATACCTAGACCCTAGTCATGACTCCGGTATGATTCATGGATTTGTGGACCACAAATGAATAAATGTTTTCTTTAGTATTTGTACAATTATTATTTATAGTTCAATTTGTATAATCTTTTTAATGGTTTGATTTGTTTTTCAAATTGCAAAGCTCTAGCATTTTCTGGGAATGTTGTGTTAATATTTAAAGCATGCCTCTTAAAAGAAAATGCTTATCTGGATATGCAAAACTCTTAAAGAAAGAAAAAAAGATGTTGAGTTGGTTAAATCTTTAAGGGGAAGTCTTGATAGGTTTATCACCAAACAACGACAAGGTTTGGGTGAACATTTAGTCAATGATGATTACACAGATAGGGAGGAATTGATTGATGATATTGGAGAGAATGGGAATGGCAATGAAGTTGTTGAGGGTTTTATGTGAGATCTTTTTGTAATTTTTTTACAATTCACATATTTAAATTGAATAGTTGATATTTTTCAAGTATATATAAGTTTGAGCTATGAATTTGATGAGTTTTCAATGACTCTGTCTTCCTAATATTTTCATATAAGACTACAACTTTGTGGGCTGCATTTTAAGTTTTCGCACGGAGGCTCTCAAAAATTTGAGATGGCTTTGATATAGTGTTTATTTTGAATAAGTTATATATATATATAGTAAAAACAATCGGTATATATTCATACAGTACGTAATTGGTGTGGAGTGGTCTGAGCATGGCTGAAATGGTGGTGATTACTGCTATATTGATCACCAACCAGCCTCTTCCCGATAGAATAACCCTAGAGCAGCTACGGGCCCTGGAAGAGCTATATGGACATTGATTAAAGACATTGACAGCACAACAAATCCAGGGAGTGACTGTGCGGTTTTGACACTTTGGAAAGGTCGTAAGCAAAATGTCTTTTCTACTGGTTTCGGAACCTCCGAGCGAGACAGAAGAAGAAGTGACGACGGTGAACTCACGTCCATGCCTTTGTCTCACTCTAAGGAACAACAATTACTTTAGAGTAACAAATAATCTGCAAGAGGTATTGGTTTTGGGACTGTACGTACTGTATCAAATATATTTTCATCTCTCTCCAAGTAATATATGGAACTAGGGCTCAACACTGGGCCGGTGAGGCTACCTCCTTTAGATCATTTACGCTGATCAATAATTCTACACACCATACTAATATTACATATATATATTATGAGAGGAGAGACTCTATGGTTGTGTTCATAATAATTAACAGATATATAAAATTATAAATTACAGGTTATGGAAATTGTCTACTTGTAGCTGCACAACTGAGAAGTTTAGCACCAGAATCTTAATATGCTGTTTTCTTGCTGATCAGGTATGCATCATTTTCTACATATGTGGTTCTTAGACTTAATTGTATCTAACCGAAATCTCAAGATCGAAAAGATAGAAACGGATTGAATGCTAGAAGTTTTTTTACTTTTTTACATTACGTATGTGCATATGTTTCGATTGTACGTTACTGTAAATCAGCAGGAATCATCTTCAGTGTTGCAAAAGAGGAAGAGCATGGGGACCGGCAATTACTCCGGTCAATTGGTGGAGCAATCCTACTCGGCTATACCGACCTCGAACGCACAACGAACAAACGCATAAGCTACACTGATATACACAAAGCTCTTGGACTATCATCACCACCATTACGATTACGATTACGGTATGCTGTTGACTGCACCCAATATTTACTAAGGAGCAGAAGTAGATCAGAACCCAAACTATGGGGGAGGTTGTGTGACGTACCAGCTCTTTATCAGGGTCTGTAGTTTCTTCTTTTTTGTTCAAAGGCAGCTGTTTAATTTCCCTTTTTTACCTATTTATGTACCTTTTTTCCACCTATTTTCTTTTACCTACTTATGTGTTGGAAATTATGGAGTAGTGATGATGCGATTGAAAACCCTAGAACCAGAGGAAGGAGGAAGAAGACGAAGGAAAAGATAGAGAGAGCTAAACGAACTTGATTATCTCACTGAGTGTTTGTTACAGAGAAATGCTTAGCTAGCTAATTACAATAGCAATTAGGGTATTTATACTGGTTAATTCATGCACATCATCACGTGCTAATTCTGTTGATAATTAGTAACAGAATGCATGGATGACAGCCACGTGGCACCGAGTTATTTACGCTTGATCTTCATGGTCCTTATCATTCTGTAGAGAAGTTTGAGCTTGACTCAGTTTGACCTGAACTTTTACCTTGACTTGATGTCGTTGTTACTAATTGGCTTGCTAATTGACTTGAGCTGATGGTGATTTCTTGAGCTGATGATGCTTCACTCTTAACATTATGTACCCTTTCTTTTTCTGTAAATAAATCACCTACCAAATTATTCTCCATCACCGACCTACTTATGTACCCTTTCTTTTTCTGTAAATAATTTATTAATTTATTTAAGTATTTTTTATTTTCTTAAATATTGTCATTGTGCTATGTCGACTGAGGAGCATATAATTGAGACCATTTTGGGAAATGAACAAGATGATGAAGTTTAAGATGATAGTTCCCTATGGAGCATGTTTCACCAAAGAAAGCTCTCGAAGCAGTGATGACACTGAATAAGTTTTTGTTGCAACATAAGAAAACCACACCAGAACTTCTTATCATGTAAAGAAAAATTAGAGATGAGATTTAAGGTGACATCAATTTGATAAAGACAAACAACGATTGAATCATTCTTTATGAAGATCTCATAGTTGAATTATAGTGTAATTATAAATACTATATATCAAGGAATTATCAATTTATATATTACAAGGGTGTATATGATTTTTATTAAGAATATTATGTTGTAAATTTAGCTATTATTAATTTAGCGTATTGTCGGTAAATCAAGACTGATCAAAATTATTATTTATTTAAAAGTATTAATTTATCGAGTATTAAACTATCGAGATCCTACTGTATCTTAATTTTTTATATTGTTGATCGAAGGGTACCAACAGATCGAGTTATTATATATGTCTCTAGCTTCTACCTACTCACGTACCTTCACCTTTTCTTTCATCAATATGTCTCTAGCTTCTACCAACTCACGTACCCCTTCTTTTATCTTCTACCAACTCACGTACCCTTTCTTTTATGTCTCTAGCTTCTACCTACTCATGTACCCTTTCATTCACCTAGTTACTACTCTTTATTTTACCTACATACGTAGCCTTTCTTTTTCTATACTCAGAGGGGATGGCATGGAATTAAACTCTCCGGGAGAGGGAGAGGGAGGGAGTGGGTGGGTGGGGGCCTGGAGTAAGATGGTACGTACACGAACTACGATGCAAATAAACTTTCACCACCGCAGAAAATCAGGAAGAGTTCGAAGTGGGTCTTTGAAGATGAGGTAAAAATAAAGCCCTACTTTTCCATCAGTTTTTTTTTTTAATATCTTTTTATGATAACTTTTCCATCAGTTGAAAAGTTCCATAAGACTAATAGAAGTCACAAGACAAATCCCGCAATTGAGCATGGAGTGATTAATGGCACGTAAGAATTAATCTAATCTGAAAGTGATGGATTAATCTAGAAGTAGCGAGCAAGATATTCCATTTGACAATGTTATTCGCTTTGATCATTGCTTTAGCATCTAAATATAACAAACAACCCTGCCAAGTACTATTGACTAGCTAGAGGATCCCTAGCTGGCTTGTATTGTACGTAACGTTATGATGTTAATTAGCTGCCTCAAATCTTCATATATGAGGTTAAAGAAATTATATTTTTCCGTCTATACAAAGGAATAATTGTAAGCTGCAAGAAATCAAAGCTTAAAAACGATCCATCAGCATGATCGAATGTCGTCGTCGTCGTCATCATATATATATATATATATATATATATATATATATAGAGGGCTTCCACTAAGGGATCTTTTTTGTCTTTTATAGGGATAGACATTAGACCAACTTTTAGATTATATTTTCACATCTTAACTGCTCAGTTTTTAGGTCTTAATGTATAGATCACTTCTGCAAATTTTCAACCAAATTGGTGATTGTTAAGGCATCCAAAACTGCAACTTACACGAACGGACTGAATCTGTCGAACCGGAACCGTTCGTGTTTATAATGGTAAATTGCAGTTTTAGATGCCTTAACGATCATCAAATTGGCTGAAAATTTGCAGAAGTGATCTATACATTAGGACCTAAAAACTAAACGGTTAATATGTGAAAATATGATCGAAAAGTTGGTATAATGCATATCCCTATAAAAGACCAAAAAAAGGGATCTCTCACTAGAAGAGCCCTATATATATATATATAATGTCCCGAACTTAAATTTATCCGTTTACTAGTCATTTGTGTCACGACCTGAATTTTAGAATAAAAATTCAAAATCCGAAACATGAAATTACTACAAACTCAAAATAATCATCCTGAAAATTTCTTCTTAACATCCTCACCACACGAAATAAAATCAAAACCGAATTTAGTCTCGGTTAATTATTACAACTCAAATCCAAAATGAACTGTAAAGCTCTAAATGAGCATACACCCCTCACAACTAAATGAAGTAACAAAAACTGCTGTAACACCTAAGCAGCTCGGTCACCTCCATGATTATCCTGACCTGCAGGAATATCCACTACACCATTTGAATAGTGTACCGGGATTGCAACAACACAAAACCCGGTAAGCTTATGAAAGCTCGTATGAGTAAAAGGAAAGAACTATTGTTTAATTTAATTCATAGTTATTCCCACACACAACAACACCCAACGATTTCCACATCCGCAAGTACTAACAATCTCAATCAAACACCAATTCAATATATCAAGACAAACCCAAACTCACATCTTTCTTCACAACCCTCAACATCGTATTTATAAAAATACGGTACTTAACAGACTAGAGCTCTAACTGAATCGTAGCCCGTCACCTGGCCTAGGTTATGGCATCCGACATATTTATCATTATCGTATTTCATCAATATGTATACCTATATACATATTTAGAACGTCCGATAATTCCACATACTCAACCAATCGTATCCCATCATCCACCCAGGATTAGAGCGTCCGATTACCCCACACCGGTCACTATGTCGACCCCAAACCCATAAATGAGCACAACATATAATATCACATACTGAAATCAACCCAACCAAGATACACCATATTATTATGGAATTACACAATTGAAATATAATCAATTCATCAATTCAACTCAATCATATCATCACTCAACAATCCACTCATCAATATATATTTTCCACGAAAATATATATATACGTAATCATTCACTCAGGAATGACCACTAATATCATCTATAGTTCACACAAGAAAATCATGAAATTCATTTGTATAATTAAAAATTCATTTTACTTACCTATGGACCGTGGTGATTCAAGTCCATGAAATTTTAAAACAAATATTTAATCCGCAAATATTTTTCACACAATTACCAAAATAATTAAATTTAAAACGCTCGGTTCGTAATATGAACCACGTGAGTTTTACTCACCTCGATACTCCCGCTGCGTCTTCAATACAATTATAATTAACGCCAAAATAGTCCACTAAAAAACAATCCGTCAATCACCTAATGAAATGTGATTCGAGTTTAGCCAATAATTCCAAAACATAATTGAACTACCATTTAACGGCCGGATTCTAATTTACAGTAAAATCTGACGAGCGGTTTCTCACGAATCGCTCCCCTAATTACCGTTTTGCACATATACGAAGATCCAACGGTCGGATCTTCACCCATGACCACACAAAGCCTCTGGGACAGTCATATGATCATCATATCAAATTTACAAGTTCATCCGATGGTCCTAATTTCCCAGATCAAAAATCTAACGATCGAAATCGATCGAAATCACAAAATTCATAACTAATTCATACGATATCCGAAAAATGCGTATAATATGCCAAAATGATCGTATTGAAACATAGAATCATAAAATGGACAGAAACCAAATTTTAGAACTCCGGAGGTGGCCGGAAAGGGCCGCCGGAGTTAAGGACGGAGCCGCCACCGACCACAACCAATGGTGTCGAGGCTAAGCTTATCCCCTTCATTTCATCATTCAGAGCAACTTTCATAACTAGCATAAGACCAAAAAATGACGGCAAGGGATCGAAAAAAACCAATTACAGTCGGCGGCCGGAAAATTTTCAGAAACCGGCGAGCTTGAAAACAGACGTGAAAAACTGCAACCTCATGATTCGATCCTTTCTGGAAACTTGTTCAGAACTTCCTAGCGAACTCAACAAGCCAAGAATCACAAGAAACGATCGTGTATAGCTCGAGATATTTGGATCGAAAGTTGGTTGTTTCGATCCGTACGGGGTCGAGCTCCGACGAACGTGAAAACGTTCGACCCAGTTCCAGCCCTTCTTGGTGCTTGTAGAGGAAGTTAAGGCGAGTTCAATGAGCCAAGAATCAAGTGAAATGGTGGTCTGTAGCTCGAGATATCGAGATCTAACAAAAAACGAACCTTTTCGGTTCGGGCCGTGGTGCCGCCGCCGCTGCCGACCGTGTCACGATGCAAGTCTGCCTATGGCAGCTGCGCAAGGTCGAGGCGAAACTCCTGGAAGTGGTTGCAGCTCGAGTGGTAGCCGGAGGAGGAGATGGGAGCACGGTGAATCCGTGCTCTGTTTTGGCTTTCGGCCTAGAGAGAACGACGCGAGAGTGAGAGAGAGAATGAACAGTCTTCTATCCAAAAAAGGAAGGGAGGCCGGTGAAAAAAAGTAGGGTTTCTAAAAATTTCTAGGGTTTTTTCCTATATATACAAGTTTCAGAAAATTTTCTAAATTCGATAACTAATTCAGAAAAAATCCGATCTTTGTGTTCCACACGTGTACGGACTCGTATCGATGAGCTCTACAACTTTCATGAAGGAAGTTTCTCCAAATTTTGTACGTAGAAAAAGTCAATTTCTCAAACCGAGCATTTCGAGCTTTTCGTTAAAAATAATCGTTTCTAAACTTCGATAATTCTTAAAGTGAATTATTATCGAATAATATTCGTGAAATCGCATAATAGTCGTTCAACACAATTACCCGAATGTAAAATGAAAATTGCGGGTATTACAATTTAAATAGTAAACGACAATTACTTTCACTTTTTACTCTGTTCCGATACTTTTAGTGACCCTAAAAGTTGACTATTTGTTCGAGGCAAAATTTGAGAAAATGTTCTGCATGAAAGTTTTAGAGGACGTTAAACCGAGCGCGTGTATATGTGGTACGTAAAAATCGGAGTTCGTATGCAAAAATTATAAGTGAAATACGAAAGTTACTATTCAAGATAGATAGTATATATTTAAATTTTTACTGTTGAGCCAAGTAACTTTTCATTTCTCTCTCTCCTTCCTCTGCAACTCCGGCGTCCTCTCTCTTCCGGCCACCTGGTGGCGCAAGTCTGATACCATTGGACTTGTCTCCTCCTCCTCTAGGCACTGGCAGTGGTGGCTCACGACGGCTTGGCCGGAAAACGACGCATCAAACCTTGAAGTTTACTGTAGCAGTTTGAATCAACGCCAATTTCTTCCGAATCCGACCACCCCAGATGGTTAGGTTAGCTTCTTTGGAAGAGCCTTGGGATGTAGATGATGCTCCCCGAACCTTTTACAGCGATTTGAAGCGAGAAGGAAGAATTGAAGGTTTGAAATTCTTGGTCACTATTCATGAATCGGGTTCAACTTTCTCCTTAATTGTTGAGGTACTTCTACTTATTTTTTGACTTTGTCACAGTTGAGAAATTTGTTGGGTCTGTTGAGTATGTGTTGTTGCCAAATTTTGGTGGCTATTGGAGTTGGTGGTGGTGGCGGCGGTGCGTAGGGCTGCTTTTTAATTGCGATTTATGGCTAGTTGAATCCTATAAATGTCATAGAACTTATATTTGAAGTTTGGTGAAGTTTGGATGGATATTGGAAAAGATTGAAGGAGTTGAGATTATGGGATTTGTGATTGAATTTTAATTATTGTAAAATTATTTTCCGTCCAGTAATTATTTATACATGAATAATTGTGTATATGACAAGGTACCGACTCATCGCTCGACGAGAATCCTTACGCGTGGATACCACATTAGCTGTATACCGTGAGTGGACCTTTATTTTAAGAAATGATGCATGCATTTACTTTATCAAATTAATGTTGTACCAATTAGCATGGCGTTTATTGAGCATATTATTTTCAGTTCGGATTATCCCATCATTTATTGGTTAAAGCGTCTAGCATGATTTTGATTTATTATTTTCTATGCTCTATTTGGAAAACATGGTCGTTGTTTGTTTTTTCGATAATACAGTTTCTGAGGTGATTTCCAGAATTATTTATATTCTCATTCGTCGATTCTGAGATTTCTGAAAGATCTTCGAAAATGAGATTTTCGAGGGAAATTTACTCATTTATTATTCCTCGTCCATTTATTTATGAATTCAAGAATAATTTTGGCGTGCAGGACCACGTCGTTTGAGTATATTTCTTTTCTTGTGGGACATTGAGGAAGCCTTTCTGATTTTCGATTTTCGTGATTTTAACCCACCATATATGAGTTGTATTATTTTATTGCTAGCTATCCTATTAGTACTCTTTCCCACTTACTATGTGTTTGGGGGTGAGTTGAGCAGAGCATGAGATGCTTAAGAGTGTGGGACACTCCGACCGGAGCCTATGAGGCTCTCTTACTCGTATAGTGATGACTTATTCCCCATATTCTGTTGTTGTTTAGCCAGCAGGGTTGGTATATTTCCACAAGATTTCAGAGTTTAAGAAATTATGTTTTACCATTGTTGCATGCATCAAGTTTTAAAGGAATACATGTGGGAAAGTATAGGCTTCTTTTCTTTACATTTACTTGTTTTTGTCCACTTACGCAAACGTTTTTATTTACTTTCCCTGGGTCCTTCTGTTTCAAATGCCCAGTCTGCAGAGTAACTGGTTCGGCATAGTAGGATACGGGGCATAGCATCTGCTGTTGTTGTTTTCATTGTAGGTTAACTGTTGAACCTACCTGTATTTTATTTTCTTTTTCCTCTTTTAGATTGCTCTGATAACTTGTGGATTAAGTATCTTAAAGTTTGGAAGTTACATTGGTGTAATGAATACGTTATTTTCGGATTTCAGTTACTTATTGTGGAGTTGTTGTGTTTCGGAGAGCAGGGTGGATCCAGAAGAATGAGGATGATTTATTAGAAATGTGAATGTATTTCTACAGGTTTTGGGTAGTCCATTTTTAGAGGTGATTCTGCTGAGTTTTCAATAGAATTATTTATAAGGTGGGCCCCACAGAACCACCTTCGATTTTATGGTGAAATTCGGAGCGGATCTTGTCAATATATATATATATATATATATATATTTAACAGTTATAAAATATTGTTAGCTCAGTTAGTGAGCAATTCAAACGTGTACAAATTGAATCGTACAGTTCAATCAATGGGCAATTATACTCAAACCTCTTATAGTTCACTGGGCAAATGAAGTACTCGTAATTGGTAAATGCATTATACATGTAATTTTTAGAGGTCCAAGAATTGATAATTTACATTCTTCACTCACATGTTTCTTAATAATAGTAAAAAAAAAAAAAACTCGATACTTTTTAGTCGATCTATGATCTTTAATTTGATTTTGTAAAAAAAGAAACTCGATATTTTGGAGGGCAAAGCTCTTTGTACTCGTTCGCGGATTGCTTTCCAAACCTCTTATGCTCTTACTCAACTTTTGAGCTGAAAGTTTGTGAAAATATAAGATTGTAAATAGTGTGATGTGTGATTAAGTTAGCTAATTAGGAAGCACGAAGAATATGAACAAAATTTGAAACAGAAAATGTGATCGTCAAAGTCATGCTCTCTTCCTTTTCTTTCTTTTAGATTAGGTCTTGATTGAATTAGCATGATTTGTTGCCATAAATTATACCTTTAGCTCATTGTTGGTATTGATATGTTAGAATAAGATAGAGCTTCAAATGCTGCTTACTGTTGAGTAAAATAGATTTCCATTTATGATTTTCATTTGTGTAAGATATCAGAGTAAATTAAATAGTAGTAACCCTACGAGCTTGAAAATCAAGAAAAAAAAGATAACATCTGGACAGTGCTTGGTAGTATGTAGCTAGATACCTTCACATGTTGTTTATAGCTTATTGCTTATTGTCGAAAAATATAGAATATTTTTATTTATAATGTTTACATGTGTACTCCTTATTGCTTATCATTGACAAAAATAGAATATTTTCATTTATTATGTTTATGTGTAATATATCAGAGTAAAATAAATAGTAATAGTCCAACTAGACAATCAATAAAATAGGAAATGTAAACTATGCTTAGTAGTAGACTTAGGATGTAGATCCTAATAACATGTCTGTTTATTAAATATAAAAATGGTGTAGCTTTTTGTGAATATTTCAAATTCTGGCTTTAATAGTGGCAAATTTTTCTTGAAGTTAAATTCATTATCAGTCTCTAAATTCTCTTACTTCAGTTAGTTTGAACACGACTATTGAAACAATCAATGTAATACGTGGGCTCTAAATTTCATATCAACTTCATACTTCCGTTTAATTTTTGTCAGTATTCCATTAAAATGAAGCACATGTCATGCACTTTTCACAAATTAAGTACAAACATAATCGCCTAGTGCACTATTTGTATATAATAGTCTCTCATTTCTCTCTCTTCTTCTTCTTATTCTTCTTGTTCTTTTGTACTCTTGATACATCCAGTATATAATTTTCAACACGTTTCCTCATATACATCCGGTTTATAATTTTCATCTAGAAAACAAATGAATTAAGTTAGGGCTAAATACTGGTTACTACCCTATAGTTTATGTCCAAAATCAATTTAATTCATGGACTTCTAATTTCATCAAAAACACCCCTGCACTTTTAATTTTGATCTAATAGGTCCAATTCGTTAATATTCTGTTATAAATTCAAGTTATAGTTGGATTATTTGTTGAAAAACTATTTATTTTTAATAGTAGGACTTACTCCTAAATTGACTATGCAGGTCACCTCGACACCACATCATAAAACATAAACCAAATATGAGCCACGTTAACAAGTTAAATAACTCAATTGTCGTAAAACTAATAAATTGGACCTATTATATTAAAATTGAAAGTGCATGGGTGTTTTTGATGAAGTTAAAAGTTCAGGGACTGAATTGATTTTGGACCCAAACTACAGGGTAGTAATATGTATTTAGCTCATTAAGTTAGATAAGCAACCTATTAAGGAAAACCTCTTTGCAAAACCCTATGCTTCTCTCTCTTGAGTTTTCTCGCTGGCGTTCGATCAATGGCGGTGATGTACCTTCGATCAGAAAAGAGGGGTTCGCCCTTCTCCACAGTCCAAATCTTGGTGGTGCAGGAGGGCTTCCCCGACGACACTCCACGCTTTCAGGCTTTAGTCCACCTGTTCCCCTGGCGGAGATGTCGTTCTTGGTGACAGTGTGAGTGATATGTTTGCCACTGGTAGTGGCGTGGGTGCCTTGGTCACTGAAAGTGATGGGTTATATGATATGGGAGGTGATCGGATCTGGCTTTATGGAGACAAGGAGAGCTTTGTTTCTGGTGGCGGCAATGAGATCGCGTATGTGAAGACCCAAATTTTCATATAATAAATTTATGTAATTCAATAATTGTTATATTAATTGTATTATAATTTTTGAGATTTATTGGAATGTCGTGGTTTGAGAAAGTTGGTTTCGAATGATTTTATTTTTGAAAACGAACGTTATTTAGGGGGTCGTGAAAATCGACCTTTTATACGTTCAAAATTTTAGAAAACTTCCTTCATGAAAGTTGTAGAGCTCGTCGATACGAGTTCGTGCATATGTGGAACGTATTATTCGGAGTTCGTATGAATAAGTTATGAATATTTAAAAATTAGAAATTTTCTATAAATAGTATGAAAAATCAGATTTTTCATTAAGGACGAAAAAAGTCAAATTTTGCACATCAATCCCCCTCCCCTCTCTCTCTCTCGCGCGACTGCAGCCTTACCCTTGCTTGCCCACCCGCCGACCCGACCTGGTGTTAGCAGCGCCGTCACGCCACCGTCGGCCAGGACCCGGCCCTTCCCGGCTTCGCCGTCCCCCCCCCCCCCCCCCCCCCCCCCGCCTCGTCCAGCTGCTGCCTCTAGCCTCAGATCGAAGCTACCTCAGTCACCGAACGGTGACCCGGCAGAATCTTCACTTTTCCGGCATCATCTCGGCTGATCAACCCCATTTTCGTGACGTGCTCTTCCTCATGATCATCCCCATATGTGGCTTGCATCATGATTTTGAGTGTAGAGTGGTAGATCAAGAGTTGAAAATTCCGACGTCTCTAATTCAATATGGAAACTGATCAGATGGCCGAGATTAATTCAACTTCAAAGCCCGATCTAGGACGATCTAGACCTCATCTCAGAAAAAGTCAGGTATTAAAGTTGTTCACAATTTCATTTTGAAGAAGTTTGTAGTTGACGACTTTTGCATCTGAGGTAGTTGACCGGTCATGTTAGAAAAGGTTGATAAATAGTCAATTTAAGTTTTGACGTTACTATTTACGATTTTACAGTTTACCTTCGGTTTACGATTTACGGAGATCAACCATCAGTTTTACTTCAAATTTTAATATGATTTTCATATGACTGTCCCGATGACTTTGTGTGGTCATGGGCCAAGATTCAACCGTTGGATCTTCGTATAATTGTAAAACAGTGATTTGAGAGGCGATTAGTGAAGATCCTTCCATCGGATTTTTGTATAATTTTGATAGGATGTTTCCAAGGGCGATCCGTGAGGATCTAACCGTTGGATCATCGTTTAAATTCGATCCGACCGTTGGATAGTCTTTATTTTAGAATCCGACCGTTGGATTGTCTTTATTTTGATATCTGACCGTTGGATCATCATTTAGATTTATTTTCGTTGCTAAGTAAAGACCGTACTTGATTAGGTACTTGACGGCTTGAGTTGACGAGTATTTGGATTATTGTGAGTTATATTTAAGTGAAGACGCAGCGGGAGTTTCGAGGTGAGTAAAACTCACGTGGTTCATATTACGAACCGAGTACTTTAAATTATTTATTTTTGTAATTGTGTGAAAAATATTTGTGGATTAAATATTTGTTTTTAAAATCACATGGACTTGATCACTACGGTCCATAGGTAAGTAAAATGAATTTTAATTCTACAAATAAATTTCACGATTTTCTTGTGTGGACTATAGATGGTATTAGTGGTAATTCCTGAGTGGATGATTACGTATATATATATATATATATATATATATATATATATATATATATTTATGTGGAATATATATATTGATTTGTGTGATTTTGAGTGATGATATGATGATTTGTATTATATTTCAAATGCTTAAATTTCATAATAATATTATGTATGTTGGATGAGTTGATTTATTTATGTGAAAACATATTGTTGTACTTTTTGTGGATTTAGGGTCAACGTAATGACTGATATGGGGGAATCGGACCCTCTAATCCTAAGTGGATGATGAGATACGATTAGTTGAGTATGTTCATTATCAGACGTTCTAAATATGTATATAGGTATACATATTGATGAAATACGATAAAGATAAATATGTCGGATGCCATAACCTAGGGCAGATGACGGACTACGATTCAGTTAGAGCTCTAGTCTGTCAAATACCGTATTTTTATAAATACGATGTTGGGGTTTTGTGAAGAAATATGTGAGTTAGGGTTTGGTGTTGAGTTGTTGATTGATTGAGATTGTTGTTTTCTTGTGGATGTAGAAATTGTTGCGTGTTGAATTGGGTAGAAATAAATATGTTTTAATTAAGCAACCGTTCTTTCTTTTACTCATACGAGCTTTCATAAGCTTACTGGGTTTTGTGTTGTTGCAATCTCGGTATACTATTCAAATGGTGTAGCGGATATTCCTGCAGGTCAGGATAACCAGGGAGGTGACCGAGCTGCTTAGGTGTTACAACATTTATTTTTATTTCATTGAGTTGTGAGGTGTGTATGCTCATTTAGAGCTTTACAATTCATTTTGTATTTGAGTTGTAATAATTAACCGAGACTAAGTTCGATTTTGATTTTATTTCGTGTGGTGAGGTTGTTAAGAAAAGAAATTTTCAGGATGACTATTTTAAGTTGTTGTAATTCATGTTTCTGATTTTGAATTTTTATTCTAAAATTCGGGACGTGACAGCGTATCTGGGATGGGTGTCGATGGTAGCTAGGGCTTGGGACATGAATGGCTCTTTCTGTTTTCGTGGCCTATCATAGAGGCTACTGGGGTTGGATCGATATTGTGATCAGCTTGATTCTTTCATAAAGTCAATAAGGCATTGAATATTGTGATCAGCTTGATTCTTACATAGTTACTCTGATTAATTAGTTTTCCATATGTATATGAATGTAGAGTAGGAAACAATTGTACAGGGCTCTAATTTAGGATCTTAATTGCCTTATGTATTGTATAAATTGTCACTGTCTCTATTCAATGTATATACAAGAATTTCACCAAATATTTTCATGGTATCAAAGCAACCACGCTCCTGGTAACCAACCAAAAAAAAAAAATTCTCTGTGCTTCAAACGCAGCACAATCCTAGCAGCCATCCCTCTTCCCTCTGACACCCATGGAAGAAAAACAAGCCCAGAAACCAAAAATCTCAGCGAAGCCTGAAGCTAACAAATATGAGAATCCAGGTGATTCTCTCTACCTATGCCGTAAATTGAAAAAGGCAAACTCCACCAATGAAAGAAAAGACCACCAAGATCATAGAAGTTTTGCTCCTAAGGTCAATCTTGTTGACACCAATATAGCAACAACAATTCCTACCTCTTACACTCTCATAGGTGAACAATACCAGAACCTCATGGCTCTTCTTGATAACAACACACCAACTCCTAAGACCAATTATGTTGGTGGTTCCTCTGCTATGAGTGAGCTCTCAGGTATGACCTTTTGTGACTTTGTTGATGTTGATGATAAGAGTTGGATACTTGACACTGGAGCCACAGATCACATGATTTGCTCTTCAAAATTGCTGAGCACGAGCACTCCTATTACAAACCGAACGATACACCTTACTAATAGTACACTTGCTCCTGTCACACATATTGGTAGCATCCATTTTGTAGATTTTGTGCTACATAATGTGCTTTGTGTTCCATCTTTTAGATTGAACTCAATTTCTGTTAGCAAGCTTACCAGAAATTCACATTGTCGTGCCAACTTTGATGATGATATTTGTATGATTTAGGACCGACAATCGGGGAGGATGATTGGGATAGGAACTGAACGAGGGGGACTTTACTACCTTGATACCTCGCACAAGACAGGATGTAATTCAGCTACCACAACTCATTCTCCTCGACTCTGGCATCAACGCCTTGGTCATCTTTCCAATAAAAGTTTTCGTTCAATTTCCCATTCTGTTAAAGACATAAATTTTTGCAATATTGATGATTGTTTGGTTTGCCCATTAGCTAAACAGACTTGTTCTCAGTTTTCATTGAGTTCCATAAACACTCATGCACCATTTGAACTAATCCATGTTGATATTTGGGGAGGATATCATGTTCCTACCATCACTAGAGCAAATTATTTTCTCACTATTGTTGATGATTATACACGTTGCACATGGGTCTATTTGATGCATCATAAATCAGACACACATCAATATTTCACCTCATTCATTAATCTTATTGAAACACAATTTTCTCTCAAGGTTAAAATTCTTCATAGTGATAATGGCCCTGAATTCAAAGTGACAATTTTATTCTAACAAAGGCATCATTCACCAAACCAATTATGTTTCTACTCCATAAAAATGGTGTAGCTGAGAGGAAACATCGCCACCTCTTCAATGTAGCCCGAGCCTTATTATTTCAAGCCAACCTTCCTAAGAAATTTTTGGGGGATTCCATCTTGACTGCTACATACCTTATCAATCGCACCCCAACACAAATCCTTAAACATCATTTGAGTTACTTTTCCATAAACTGCCAAATAATAGTCATTTGCGGGTTTTTGGGTGCTTATGTTTGGCCTTCACACATCATCATAGTCCCACAAAATTTGATGCAAGAGCCACATGTTGCATCTTCCTTGGGTATCCATATGGCCAAAATGGTTATCAAGTTTATGACATCTCAACAGGTAAAGTGTTTGTCTCTCGTGATGTCTTGTTTCATGAAACTATTTTTCCTCTCTCATCTTCTGTTGTAGATTCCCTTCTTGTGCTTCCTCAAATTCCAATTCAAGAACCATCATATGATGACGACATCCCTACTTCTATTCCTTCTAACACAATTACTTCTCATCCACCACCGGGTTTATCCTCTCTCGAGGCTCTTTTATCTCCACCTATCAATGTAGACACTGCTTCTCCAACATCAACTCCTCAATCCCCAATCATTTCTCATGTTCCTCCTATTGCACCAGTTGCCTCTTCGTGACCAACATGTGCTACAAATGTCCCTAACTACCTTTGCGAGTATCATGTAGGTATTTCCCTTCTTTCACTGGCCGGTCCCTCATCTCACTCGGCGTTGGCTGGATCTACAGGTATTACTTACCCATTATCAGATGTACTTTCTTATGATAAGTTATCACCCAAACACCGTACTTTCACCATTTCCATTTCGGTTGAAAAAGAGCCATGCTCTTTTGCACAAGCAGTTTGTGACACAAAATGGTGCTTTGCCATGCAACAAGAACTTGCTGCTCTTGAATCTAATGGTACATGGTCTCTCCAGCCGTTACCTCCAGGCAAGAAACCGGTTGGGTGCAAATGGGTATACAAGGTCAAATTCAACCCTGATGGAACTGTGAACGCTACAAATCTAGGTTGGTAGCTAAAGGCTACAATCAAATTGAGGGGATAGATTATCGTGAAACTTTTTCTCCAGTTTCTAAATTTGTCACTGTTCATCTCCTTCTTATTGTGGCTTCTATCCAAAATTGGCAACTTCATCAACTTGATGTCAATAATGCTTTCTTACATGGTGATCTTGATGAAGACGTCTACATGTCTTTACCTCCTGGATTCGGACGAAATGGGGAGACACGAGTATGTAAACTCTGCAAATCATTGTGTGGGCTCAAACAAGCTTATTGCCAATGGTTTATTAAACTTTCTTCAACTCTCAAACAAGTTGGATATCAACAATCAAAAGTAGATTATTCATTGTTCGTCTGATCCCAAGATGGTAAATTCACTACTCTACTTGTTTATGTAGGTGATGTTATTTGGCAGGAAATAACTTACAACACATTGAAGCCACCAAGTTATTTCTAAGAAAACATTTTAAATTGAAAGATCTTGGTCAATTAAAGTACTTTCTAGGAATAGAGGCTGCAAGGTCAACCAAGGGTATTACACTCTCACAAAGAAAGTATGCCCTTGAAATTCTTGAAGATGCTGGTTATCTTGGTGCAAAGCCATCCACCTTTCCTATGTAGCAGAATTTGTCTCTTTGCAAATATAATGGTGATTACAATAGTGAGCCTTCTTCGTATTGGAGGCTTGTTGGAAGACTAATTTACTTGACCATCACACGGCCTGACTTGGTATATGCAGTTTATATTCTTAGTCAATTCATGGACAAGCCACGAGTTCCACACTTAGCAGTAGCTCATTGAGTCTTACGATATGTTAAGAACACTTCGGGTCAAGGAATTTTGTTTTCTTCAGTAGTTCAATTCAATTAAATGCTTTTTGTGATGCAGATTGGGCTAGATGTCGAGATACTCGATGCTCCATTACTGGATATTGCATATTTCTTGGAAAATCATTAGTTTCCTAGAAAACCAAGAAGCAAACTACAGTATCACGATCTAGTGCGGAAGCTGAATATCGATCTATGGCTACAACTTGTTGTGAGATTACTTGGTTGAAGTATCTTTTGCAAGACTTAGGCATCAAGCATCCACATCCTGTCAAGTTATATTGCGACAACCAAGCAGCCCCCCACATTGCTTCCAATCCAGTTTTCCATGAACGGACAAAGCACATTGAGATTGATTGTCACCTTGTACGAGAAAAGATTCAAGAAGGGGTGATCAATACAGCTCACATATCCACTACAAATCAGCCAGTTGACATTTTCACAAAATCATTGAGTTTTTCACAATTTATGACTTTACTTGGCAAGTTGGGAATCATTAACATACATTCCAACTTGAGAGGGAGTGTTAAGGAAAGTAAAGTCAAGTAAGGCATTGAATATTGTGATTAGCTTGATTCTTGCATAGTTATTCTGATTAATTAGTTTTCCATATGTATATGAATGTAAAGTAGGAAACAATTGTATAAGGTTCTAATTTAGGATCTTAATTGCCTTATGTATTGTATAAATTGTCAGTGTCTCTATTCAATGTATTCAAGAATTTCACCAAATCTTTTTAGCTTTGGCTGATGAGGTTACTCGAGCCGTCAGAGGCTACGACGGTGGTTCACGAAGCGATGGTGTTGGTGACCTGAAAAATGCTGGGTGCCCTATGCAATTTTTGCTTGAGCCATTTGGTCTTTGATTTGGCCCGTGGACTGGGGTTGGGTGGCTTGGACCCTGGATTTTGGTTTATGGATCTCCTTAGTTAAGGGAGTGGAGGACGGGTTGTCATCCTCTAACCCAAATATTGTTTAATGTTGTTTTGGGTCGCAAAGACCAGATGCTTGGTTGCAACTTTTATTCACCTGTTTTTGAGTATCTAGGTTTTTGTTAGAATAATAATGCGTGAAGTTCCTCAAAAGGTGGGTCTAACCAGGAATGCGAGGTTTTATTTGTTTTAGAATACGTGTTTCGTATGTCTTAAATGACGGTTCTTTCTGTCGGTCTCTCAATGATGTGTCATTTCTAGTATTGCTTACTGAATTATAAAATTGACTGACCTCTTTCAATTAAAAAAAAAAGCAACCAATCAGAAGTAAGTACTACAGTAAATTGATGAGAATAAATAACGTCTCTGATTATGTGAAGGTCTTTTCTAAAGTAATTTTCGGAATTACGAGGAATTCAAAGAGGGAAGAAGTAAGTGGTGATGTTGAATGGCATCTATCCATGCTAATAAAATATCCAACGTACAAGCAAATTCAAACTTGATAACCACATCCATCACCCCTCAAACACTTGTCAAGATTTCTCGATAACAAACAATAAACCCCTTGACAGAATTTTTTCTTCACTTTGATTTGAAGTTTTTTTTTTTTTTTTTTGAGAAAACACTTTGATTTGAAGTTTGAAGAGGTACAATGAGAAATGAACTCAATCTCTCACCGTTGACTATTGGACCCACTAAAAATCAAACCTTTTATTCACATACACTTGGTGCAGAAGCTGAGGTACTCAATCAAAACAGAGAGCAAAAATGGCGAGCTGCTCTCTCTCCAACACCCCAAAGCTCACCACCATCTCTTCCTACCCATCACTCCAAACCCTCCTCTTCCCCAAAAAGCTCCCATCTTTCCTCTCTCTTCCCCAAACCCTAACCTCCCCTCACCTCCGCTCCGCCTCCCGCCGCCGCGCGTTCTCCACACGCGCCGCAAAGTCCGTCAACGGCGCCGACTCGTCCCGCCACTACGATTTCGACCTCTTCACCATCGGCGCGGGCAGCGGCGGCGTCCGCGCCTCCCGCTTCGCCTCCAATTTCGGCGCCAAGGTCGCCGTTTGCGAGCTCCCCTTCTCCACCATCTCCTCCGACACCAGCGGCGGCGTCGGCGGCACGTAAGCCTTTGAACCCTAATAGTTCAATTCATGATTTGGGAATCAAATTACTCAGCTTTTTTTGTTATTGATTGTGAATGATTTGTGGTCTCTTGTTTAAAGGTGTGTGCTTCGTGGATGTGTGCCAAAGAAGCTACTGGTTTACGCTTCGAAATATACACATGAATTTGATGACAGCATTGGCTATGGGTGGAAGTATGAAACTGAGCCGAAGCATGATTGGAGCACATTGATGGCTAACAAGAATGCTGAGCTGCAGCGCCTCACTGGTATTTACAAGAATGTGCTCAAGAATGCTAAAGTCACTTTGGTCCAAGGCCGCGGAAAGGTAGCCGAAAACCGAAACTAAACTGTTTTATTTGTAATGTGATGGATGCAAATGTGTGGGAGTTTTGAATTTTGAATGTGGTGTTTTGGTTGAATGGGTTAGGTAGTGGACCCGCACACGGTTGATGTAGATGGGAAGTTGTATTCTGCTAGACATATACTAATTTCGGTTGGGGGACGACCATTTATCCCTGATATTCCTGGAAGTGAGTATGCAATAGATTCTGATGCAGCTCTTGATTTGCCTGAGAAGCCTGGGAAAATAGCAATAGTTGGTGGTGGATACATTGCGTTGGAGTTTGCTGGTATCTTCAATGGTCTGAGGAGTGATGTCCATGTGTTTATACGCCAAAAGCAAGTTTTGAGGGGTTTTGATGAAGAGGTGAGGCACCATGTTTCAGGCTAGAATTCTTTGGTTAGTAACTGTGATAGAAGTCTCTCTTTAGTGGTCTAATATGTGCTTTTGCATTCCTGCAGATTAGAGGTTTTGTTTCTGAACAGATGTCTGTGAGAGGGATTGAGTTGCATACAGAGGAGTCTCCCCAGGCTATCTTAAAATCAGCTGATGGTTCATTTTCCCTGAAAACTAACAAAGGAACAGTTGGAGGGTTCTCACATGTTATGTTTGCAACAGGGCGTAGACCTAATACAAAGGTTTGAACTTGGAACTTCTTATTTTGTTGTTAGATTGCCGCTCGTCTTCAGGTCCATTGCCACAAGCCAAAGAGTGTCCCGTCAAGGCAGGGTTGTAGCCATCCGTTGAAAGTAAAAGTTCTTGTAAATTTTTGATTGGGACTTTCCTGCCTTGATGCGGCTCTATACTAGTGCATGTTGGCAAAACTGAAGATGCCCGTTTGCAATGATAATAATCTTTGAATTAATGTGAATTTTACAACTGCAATGTAAAGGCTGTCATCATAGTTGTAAGTAATTGAACTTCTGCTTGCAGAATTTAGGATTGGAGGCGGTAGGGGTGAAAATGGCCAAAAATGGAGCGATAGAGGTAGTGTTCCTTACTATGTTATAAATTTATTTATTTCAATTGTTAGATGCTTTCGGTTAAAGATGACCAAATATTGGGAAATAAATGTAGAGGTTTGTTCTGTTATTTATTTATTTTTTTATTTTTTTATTTTTTTAAGATCGTCTTATTCATTATTTTTTTCTCAGGTTGATGAATTCTCTCGTACATCGGTTCCCTCAGTTTGGGCTGTGGGAGATGTTACAGACCGAGTGAATCTGACTCCAGTTGCTTTGATGGAAGGAGGCGCATTAGCAAAAACACTTTTTCTGAATGAGCCCACAAAACCTGATTACAGGTAACTTACTACCTTGTTGCTACTCGGATTTTAAATTTTAAGCTAGTACTCCATAAATATCTATGCTAGTAGAATACATGAAAAGGATTAAGCATTATGTAGCAAATGAGTAATAATTGACCTGAAATACCGTTGTATACGTTTTCAAGGAAATTTACACAGTAAGGTGAAAATAACCTTTGTGTGTGAATATGTATAGAGGAATTAGGGTTTATTATTGAGTGCACTATGTGTAAGTTCAAATTTCTGATATTTTCTTTATTTCGAATAGCGCGATTCCTTCTGCTGTGTTTTCCCAGCCACCCATTGGGCAAGTTGGTCTTTCTGAAGAACAGGTGACAAAGTTATTTTCTATATCTACAATTGCTGGAAATTGGCCTTTTCTCTTAAAATTGCAGTTATTTTTGCAGGCTACAGAACAATATGGTGATGTTGATATCTACACATCAAACTTCAGGCCCATGAAGGCCACTCTCTCAGGGTTGCCAGATCGAGTCTTCATGAAAATTATAGTGTGCGCAAAGACAAACAAAATTCTGGGTTTGCACATGTGTGGAGAAGATTCCCCCGAAATTGTTCAGGTTAATGCAATTGTCCTTTATTTGTTATTTCAGTCAAATCAGAAATTTAATTTCTGCAGCTTAAGTGGTAGTGCATTTGTTAAATTCCAGGGGTTTGCAGTTGTTGTTAAAGCTGGCTTGACGAAGGCAGACTTAGATGCCACAATAGGTATTCACCCAACAGCCGCTGAAGAGTTTGTCACAATGAGGACTCCTACTCGGAAGATCAGAAAAAACCCTCCGTCTCAGGTTTGTTGAGGACATAGGGCATTATTGTATTTCCACTGTAATGACAAAACTGTTATTTCACCATGTTTCGTAAAGTTTCCTGACTTATTCGTAGGTAGCACATATCCTGACCTCTTTTACTGCTTAGGAGTGTACAAACCTTTCAATATGTACTAGATGCTTTGAATTTGAATGTTTTGTGTTCACTTTCTAAATGTTTACTACTTGAGTATTTTCTTATTATGTTATTTAATAAACATGAACTTGTCCAGGAGAAGACATCTGATGTAAAAGCTGCCGCTGGTGTCTGATCTTGGTCAATAAATTTGCTGCAAGACACAGCTTCAAGGTGTTGTGAACAGTCTTGTGAGTGCCTAATAACTATAGTATGTTGGTTTTTTGAGGCAGGAAGATAATATTGTTATGCTAATAGTAATAACTAATAATGGGTAGAAATAGCTTTTTGTGACTGATTTGTGAAAAATTGCTGGGCAGGTTGTCACTCACAAAATTTGTACATGAAAGCCTTTTTGAACAGATGGTGCCGGACACAGTAGAGGTTCTCAGGTGAACATAGATGATGCATGTGTCCTCTGGGCTAGCGATGAACTTGAACATCTCAGAAAGTACTCGTATACTGTAGTAGAGCGATTTTGGTTTAGTATGCGCTGTGATCTAGCTCCATTAACAGAAATTGAGTTTTGCATTAGTGGATCGAGTATAATTTTTCTCTTCATTGTTCCTTTTCTTTTCGCATCTCTCTGTGTACAATATATACACTGATATAAGAGAATTTGTTACTTAAAGAAATGCTTATAATTCTTTGATGTTTTTGTATTATGTTTCCATGTTACTCTGATCAGCCATTAACCCCCCACCTGTAACAATTTTTTCATGCAATACTTTTCATTTCTCTACCGAGAACTTCTGTCGCAAAAGCCTCTTAAAAAAATATAAGATGAGAGGGAAACAATGACATACCTTGGCTGTTGAATAATTTGTCAGGAAAAGTGTCATCCGACATAGAGGATTATAATGAAATTGTTTGATCATGCCCCTTGGAATGGAAAATCTAGGACTCGAATCTGACGATGATGGAGTCAACGTTCTCAAGAGAATGCAGTATTAGTTCCAGAATCTTTAAATCATTGCAATTTGGGTTCATGATCCATTTTTTCCATTTTGCTCATTATGTCCATCTGATACATGTTCATCAGTATCTTCTGAGGACCCTTTCCACAAGGTTGACCCTGTGCATCATGGTAGTGATGCAACTTGTACAGCAACAATTTTCCGTGAAACTTCCACAGGGGATGAAATGCAAACACCGGGGATTATGCAGGGTCTTCTTTTGCGGAGGCCAGCTTTACAACACAGTAAACGATGGAACATGCATGTACCAACTTCAAGCTGTTCTTCATGCTCGACCAAAGAGCCAGTATCGGAAAAACAGTAGTGAACTTGAGAAGATCTAATTCATTTTCTCGATTGTCTTGATGAGTTTTCTCTTGCACCCTAAAAACTCTTATCTATTGTAGATGGTGACAATCACACTTTCTGAACCAGCAGCAAACAATGTTCCATTTGGAGATGTCCAAAGAGCTGTGCCCCATTTGGAGACTGCAGTAGTGAAATCATGCATGGATCTTTTCGGTGATAGGAATATCATCATCAGTAGACCAGCTCGATCTGTTACTAGTATATCGTCCAATTGCACGTCCCATGTTCATCCATTTTGCTGTTCTGCTGATTATGTCATTTTGAGGTTGAAAACAAGAACACATCATCCATCCAATTAAAAGGGAAGCAAAGTGATCACAAATGTATCCCTCATGAAAATTAAATAAAACCTGTGGATTCCTTGCCAGTAAGGGATGAGGAAATGGAGATAAACTACTCCGAAAACCTTAATTCAAAATTGGGGGAACATTAATTAAAAGGATGAAAAAAGAAGAGGAAAAAAAGAGCATCATGGGTCTAAACTACAGGTGTTTTCTTGTAAACAAGGAAAACCTCAAGACCAAGACTACAATAATACAGAGAAAAGTACAACTGAATCTGCCAAGGAACCTTTCACAACATTCACCCTATGCATCATGGTAGTGATGCAACTTGTACAGCAACACTTTTCCAGCAGCATTTCCCATGGCCATGAAACCTCCACCAGGACTGAAATCCAAACACCGGGGATAGTGCAGGGTCTTCTTTTGCGGAGGCCAGTTAGAGAACACAGTCAATGATGGAACATGCACCAACTTCAAGCTGTTCTTCTTCATGCTCGAACAAATAGCCAGTATTTGAGAATCAGTATTGAACTTGAGAAAATCTACTTTGGTTGTGAGATTCTCCACTGTCTTGATGGGTTTTCTCTTGCCCCCTAAGAACTCCTCTCTTTTGTAGATATTGACAATCCCACTGTCTGAACCAGCAGCAAACAGTTTTCCATTTGGAGATGTACACAGAGCAGTGCCATTTATACAACCTTCATCAACAGCCTTATGGAAGCAAGCTCCTGTTCTCAAATCCCAGTGGTAAATCTGTCCGTCTCCACCAGAGCTCAATAATTGCTTCCCATCTTCGGAAAAAGCTAAAGAACGAGCAGTTCCATTCATCTTCAGAGTCCCAATCAATTCCTTTGTTTTAGTGGAAACCAACAAGATATATCCTTCATTGCCCACAAAGGCAATTGTACTAGAATCAGGGGAAACCTCAAAAACTTCCAAGCTTTTTTCCTCTCTACCAACAAGGGGTCCTATTCTATCAACTTTGGCCTTCACTAAATCAAAGCTGTAAAAGAACTTCCTCCTTCCAGCTATAATAACCTGAGACCCATCAGGCAAGAAGGCTGCCTTCCGAATTGGACAGTCATCAATGAATATGCTTTCAATTTTAGCATTCCGTTTTCCATCAATCTGGAAAAACCTAAGCCTTCGATCCAATCCAGCAGTCAGAAGCAACTGAGCATTTCTATGAAACTGCACCGAATTTATAGGACCATTAGAAGGTTCCTCTGCGTTAGCATCTGTCAGTATTGAATATTCAAGAAGCCCAGGCAACAGTTTTGAACTGCTCTTCACAACAAGATCCTCATTTGTTCGAAGGAGATCATCAACAGCTCCAACATCCTTGTAGCCACGGGCCACTACTGCCCTATCTTCATCATCTGATGATTCATCGTCAGAATATCTATTGTTCCTTGGCTCTGAATCAAGTTGAGCCCACTCCGTTCCTGGGTTCAGCTTAACATGTTGAGCCCTCAATCTTGAAACATACTCAGAACCAGAAATCAAACTCTCATCCTCTTCCTTCCTCAGCTTCCTTAATCTGTTAACTTTGGCAATATTCACATTGGCCTTTGCCTCTTCATCATCCACCCAGACAGCTTTCCTTTGCTTAGTTTCCTCTTCCAATACTTGTCCATCATCTTCATCAACAGAAAGCACGTTATTTGCAGAACGATCCACAAAGAACAAAGAAGAGCCGTTATCCGCTGCATCTCCCGCTTCATCCTCATCCTCCTTCCCAAACTCCACTGGCGCATGAATGCTTCCGAACAAAAAGCTCTCCAGCTTCTTCATTTCCTTCTCTTGCTCCACCGCGTCCTTCTCATCAACTTCATTGCGCTGTTTCTTTCTCTTGTTCCCCCTCATAACATCCAAACTCATTTCTTTCCCATCTCCATTCTCATCATTCGCTTGCATAAACGCAGGCTCATCGGCAACCTCCCTTTTGCCCTTGTTGGATTTAAAAGCCGAGGGGATATTCTGCGATATTAAACTCATCTTTCACACAACAATGCTTCAATTTCTGCAGAACCAAATCAAAACGAAACTGAGGTGACAATATGACATACAGCTATACAGGTGTAATGTTTCTTACTAGTAAGAATGATCAACTACAAAATGATATCTTGGTGAACTATAACAACCCCAACGCTACTAAATTCTTAAAAGAATGAGTCTTTGAACTCTGTCACTAACCTAATAATCAATTACTTCTAAGCATATTAGTCGAAACAAATTTATTTGTCTGGATTGTCCTTCATGGGCTAGTTGTGATTAACAGCCGATGTCGAAATTTAAGACAAAGTGACCAATGAGCAAACAAAAAACTGAGCAGCTGCGACATGTGAATAAAAACCCAAAAAAGAAAAGGCCAAATACGAATCGAAATTTCAGTTTCAGGCATAAACATAGAAGATTGCGGATAATTTAACAAGTACTGACCAAAGAGATATGGGCTCTTCGGCTATGGCGGCGCGAAACGGCAGAGAACAGCGGCAAACCACAAACAGAGAGCAAAGCTTTCAAGAGGGCGTTGTGTTTGGGAGAGAATCCTCTCCTAAATGAGCTTAGCTCCTAACCTTCCTGACCTTTTCACTAGATAACGACACGTGGTTTTAATGAATCCGATGGTCTACAATAATTCCTTTTTTTTTTTCCGTTCTTTCTGTTCCGTTCTTCTCTCTCTTCTTCTTCTTCTTCACTCGGCAATACAAACATCAACTAATCAAAACAAGGATTAATAAATCAAGTGGGTTTTGAATGGGTATGAAGGAAGAAACCCGCAATTGTCGTTTCAATGGGGATGAAGGAACAAACATCAACTAATCAATACAAACAGTAATATAAAACAACCAAATTAATGGGTATGATACTGTGGTTGATCTTGCAGTTGTTGAAGAGCGAATGAGGGTGAACAGTCCACGCCTAAATTGTGCCTTAGCCACTGTACCAATGTAGGGGTCATCATGGGTCGGGCTAGGGCCGGCCCTACCCTAAATTTTAGGGCTTAAGGTCGGGCCGGGTCGGGCCTAATCAAAGTCAACAAAATTTAGAGTCGGATAGGGTCGGGTCGGGACTTAAATATGCTAACCCTTACCCGCCCGAAAAGCCCGATCTGTTAGGACGGAAAGGGCCGGGTCGGGCCGGCCCTCAAATAGGGCCAAATAGGGCCGAAAAGGGCCTTATTTTGTTTAACAAGAAAAAAAAAACATTATTTTTTCTTCTCAAAATATGGCTTAATGGTATATATTGGTGATAAAAGACTCATTGTTTTTTATTGAACATATTTTATATTCATATAATACTTGTAACTTATAACATTTATTAATATTACTTAAGGTGGTGATATTCAATTAACTATCTATATAAATCTCCCAATATTAATTGTTGTGTAACAAAGAAAATAGAAATTAAAGAAAACAAAACTTATGAAATCAATTACAAAGAAAGAGATAAATTGCATATTATAGAAAAAAGAGAAACGTAATTAAAAAATAGAAAAAATAAAAAAAATTATGGCTTATTCGGGCGGGCCAAAAATTTCAAAATGGAAATTGATCAATTTGACAATGCTCATGGAGGGTAACAAGCCTAATAAACTAGTTATACTACATTACAAGGCATATAAGGATTATGTGCGATCCAAAAATTTTGAAATGAAAATCGACCAATCTGAAAATTCTCATATGTTTATACAACATTGATAGGTATTGTCTAAAGAAATTAGGCTGATCTGCCGTGAATAAGGCGTCCAACGTAGCGGTCAACGCTTTGCACAGGCAAACTTCCCTAAGAGGAGCGGCACCATGCGCGGATAAACGTTGCGGAGTTTTGACATCCTTAAGTAGACCCCCTACCCATGAGAGTGTGGGAGCTTAAAGATCGAAAAAAGTGAATTGCCAAGGACCGGTTAAGAGCATATTTGTTTTATGTTCTATTTAGGGTATTGAGTTGACCGGGTAGATCGAGGTCCAACCGAAGGCGGAAATTGCTGAAATTTCTACCACTAACATATATTCATATGAAAACAACATCCAGCGGTTCATTTTAAAAAATTCCATTTCGTCCCCCATTTTGCTCATGGAGGGTAACAAGCCTAATAAACTAGTTATACTATATTACAAGACATATAAAGATTATGTGCGATCCAAAAATTTTGAAATGAAAATCGACCAATCTGAAAATTCTCATATGTTTATACAACATTGATAGGTATTGTGTAAAGAAATTAGGCTGATTTGCCGTGAATAAGGCGTTCAAAGTAGCGGTCAACGCTTTGCACAAACAAACTTCCCTAAGGGGAGCGGCACCATGCGCGGACAAACGTTGCGGAATTTTGACATCCGTAAGTAGACCCCCTACTCATGAGAGTGTGGGAGCTGAAAGATCGAAAAAATTGAATTGCCAAGGACCGGTTGAGAGCATATTTGTTTTATGTTCTATTTAGGGTATTGAGTTAACCGAGTAGATCGAGGTCCAACCGAAGGCGGAAATTGCTGAAATTTCTACCACTAACATATATTCATATGAAAACAACATCCAGCGGTTCATTTTAAAAAATTCCATTTCGTCCCCCATTTTGCTCATGGAGGGTAACCTCAATAATTTAAATGCAATGTATAAGTTATACAACTTTACGGGGCAAATTGGTATAGACCAACATATTTGTAATTAAATTTGAAATTTTTATCTTATATCTACGCACATCCATTGATGAAATATTAAAAAATGTGATGTAAAAAAATTAGCACGTTTTGCGGTTGTCACGCCATCGATCAACCAAGAAAACATACAAGTGAATATGGTTGACCAATCCGATCGGGTTCGAAACTATGGTGAAATTGCCTAAATTTTTAACCACACGCATAATTTATTGTAATAATCACATCCAACGGTTGATTTTCTCATTTTCTTTGAATTGATAGAGGTTGCTCTTTGGAGTGTATGATATATAAATATAGATTTATAAAAAAATTAGTGTCTATTCTCTTTGGAGTGCATGATATAAAAATTAGATTTACATAAATTAATTGGGTTCAAATGTTCAATCTAATACCCATTCTCTAAAATAACATATTTCTTATTTCTTTTTATGTAAATATGTAATATAGAAAAATAATAAAATTAAAATATAAATTTTAGGCCCTGGCCGGGCCGGGCTTGACCCTTTCGGACTCAATCGGGCCGGGCCGTAGGATAGGGCCGGGTTTCATTTGCATGACCCTTACCCTACCCTATTTGAGAAAGGGCTGGGTCGGGCTTCGGCCCTACTGGCCGGGCAGGTTTAGGGCGGGCTTAGGGCCCAAGGGCCATATGATGAGGCCTACACCAATGTTGTCAGTTCTAAATTAGGCTGCAATTCAAGAAAAATTTAACGAGTTAAGTTATAAGTTGAGATCATTTTGAAATTATGTTATGAAATCGGAAATTAATAAGATGTTTGAAAATATTTTTTAAAATTTTCATAAGGTGGAATCCTCAATTTAAAGATGCAGTAATCAAGTACACCATACAACTAGTTTGTAGGAATTTTCAGAGAATTATTTAGATATCTGGATTATTTATTATGAGTTTCTAAAAAAATTTAGAAATTATGGAAATTTTTTTATTTCAAAGAATTATTGCTGGGCAATCTGGGCCATTTATATTACAACCGCTTCATCAGATCCGTCAAAATAATTTGAATTAGAACTATGTAGGCGAGATCATATCAGACGATCCAGAATTCTCCCCGAAAATCTCAAAACACAATACTCGTTCTGGCGACCCGAGAAAGACAACCCGTATGGAACTCCTGTCCGGCTACGAAACGGCGGAAAACTGGTGCCGTTGGGCTCCTCTATTCATCGTCGACCTCCTGGTGATCTTGGATCGTCCATCCGTCGAAATATGAAGAAGAATCGAAACCGGAAAGCTCGGGTTTTTCGGCGGCTCTGGCGACGTGTTCAGCTGCATGAGATGGGAAAAATATTCCTGTCGTCGTCGTATAATCATTTTTCGAATTCGATCAAGTTTGGATCAATCGTGTTGGTTGGTTCATTTCCGATGATGATCGTCGTCCTAGAACACCAATCCGTGCTTCCACGATTTGGGCGGTGGGATACAAACCTGCAAGAGAGAGGTTGTGATCGGAAATGGGGTTGATTTCTGATGGGGATGGTGTTCGGTTGGCGTCACATGATGGCATGCCGGTTTCGACATGATGGTACTGGCAACTGTGTTGATGACAGCGCAGTAAAATGAGTTTTTGGGTCGCGTTAGCCAAACGCCGCGGGCACTGTTATCTCCCACCTCGGGTGGTCAGCAGACGCGACCAACACAAAAGGCCAAGGTCGATCGCTCTAGATGTCTAGAATTGTTCAAACTATATTTGGGTCAAATTGACAGCAAATCCGTCCAGTTTTGAATATTATGATATTCATCAGTAACAGAAGTCTTAATATCATCTAGTATATTAATTAGTTCCAAAGAGGCATGCTATGAGGTTTTCCAAATTTCTTACACATTAACATTACCGAGAAACCCATAAAATGGTACGCAGTATATATGTAGCGTTTGATTTCTCTGTGTCATGAATGCGTTCCAATGTAAGGAAAAATAAAGCAAAAACCAAAAAAAATGAACAAGCTCCCCAACTTAATTTAGGGAAAATATTATTTCTTGATGAGAACTGTTATTAACACTTTCCTGGCAGTGTCTATAATAGTAGTTTTTCCTTCTCTTGTGTACCCTAAAGGTACGTTTGCACGACCCCTTAAGCTTAATACTCTCTTCAATATTTGAATTCTACTTAGACCGCGTTTAACGTATAAAACAAGGTTGAAAGCCATGCATTGATGCATATATGCTGGTGAGTATAAATACCCATAGGTGTAAGCAATTTAACTCACCTCATCTCCACATATCCTTCAATTGTCGTTTTAGATCTTAAACCTTGCTAGCTAGCTTCTCTAAGTTTTATAGTACAATTTCGTCATCATGAGTGTTCTTAATGTTATCGGAGTTACAGCAGTTATACTGCTATTTTTCATAAGCATGCAATTGTCTGAGGCTGGCAGGGTGTTGCATGACGAGGAAGAAAACTTGACGAAGAAGGCTGTTCTTCCACCCGGTGGACCTAATCCGACCACCAACGTGCCTGTTCCTGCGACTCCTACTAGCGGTCATGCTGCAACCATTAACGAAAGAAACTTTGCAGGCCACACCACTGTAGAAAACTTGACGAAGAACAAACTTTTCGTTTTAAAGGAGTCGAAGCGAGGTGGACTCCCTCCCCAGGGACCTAATCCGCCCACCAACAAGCCTGGTCCTATGCCTTTTACTAGTGGTCATGCTGCTTCAACCATTAACCAAAGAAACTTTGCAGGCCACACCACTGTAGAAAACTTGTCGAAGAACAAACTTTTCGTTTTAAAGGAGTCGAAGCGAGGTGGACTCCCTCCCCAGGGACCTAATCCGCCCACCAACAAGCCTGGTCCTATGCCTTTTACTAGTGGTCATGCTGCTTCAACCATTAACCAAAGAAACTTTGCAGGCCTCCTCCATATGCGTACCCTAACTTCAGGTTTCCAGCTCTAACCGGCATGGTCGTGAATCATAACTGAGTCGATTGGCAAATGGTAATAAGCTCGTACCACAGCAGATACTAGTATAGTAATTTATTGTTATACACTATAACAGTAATGTTATAGTATGACGTCAAATAATGTTATACCATCAATTTATTGTTGTAATCTAGCTGTATACAATGTACGTACATGAATAAAATGAATACGTGAATTATTTTTAGCAGCATACTTTATTATGTTTTGCATTATGCACTTTGACGAAGTTATCACATAGGATTAATTATGGCTCTTGCAATCAAATCCTTTTTAACAAATTGTGTGTTGCTAACTGGATCATAAAAAAGGGACGGAAATTGTAGCGAGGGATTGCCTTATCAATTTTGGAAGTGCTACCAGACCCTGTTTAGAAATCTAGCGAAGACTTGTATTGACATGCAACACGAATGAATTTCGAACAGGGTTGACCTCCAATTGTAGAGCCAAGGTGAAAAGAAAATGACTAGTAGCCACTTTGATCACCTCGATCTGTTGCCAGTACAACAACTCTTATGGTAGTTTAGGAAAAAACAAATCTTCGTTAACCTAGGTAAATCACAGAAGGATAATAGGTAATCGTTTTAGTAATTGAGTGCTTAGTGCCTTAGTGTATTAGATTCGTGAATGACATATATGCATGCCAGCATATACAGTAAAATTATTCATATTTTAAAGTTTTCACCAATCAAGATTTTCCTGAGGCCAATCACGTTAGGTTTTTGAATCTGAACGATATATGGCTAGTCATGCATGTCAACCCAAATATATATATATATATATATATATATATATATAAAGGAAATAGCTTTTAAATTCACCATAAAAGTTGACAAAACTATGATGAAATAATTATATTATTTTGTCATATATATCTCCACGAGTTTGATGACTTCTGAGCTTGTAAGTGATCTCTCCAGTTTGTCTGAAGTTGGAGATATAAAAACTTGCATCGGCTACAGCCTCGGTTGCCCTTTCCCTTTCGTATCTTTCAAGACACGTCACGCCAATGCTGCAATAGTAACGAACTTCTAGCAGCATAGCATTGTATACTTGATGTCACTGGGTAAAATGTATCTTCAAGTTGTGAATTTTTTTCAGTGTTGTTTTCCTTGTTCTTCTGAAAAAATAAAAAAGATAAATAAAACCAGCTGGTTTGTTAGCATGAGTTGTTAGGAAAAAGCTAGGGACCAGAAAACATGGAAAAGGAACCACAGAACATGGAAAAGCATGTTTTCATGTTTAGTGGATCATTATCAATTATTAGGTAGGACTCTTAGAACCATTCTATATAATTACCTCTTCTGAGTAAGAGATGGATAATTCAATCTTCTTCTATTCAACATCAGAAATATTAATTCTCTCTATCTTGTCTAATCTGACTTGGTATCAAAGCAAGCAGCCTTCATCTTTCCAGATCGGCTTCTCGTCTGTCTGTTTCACTCCAAACGACGTCGTCCTTCATCTGTTCCAAGATCGGACTCGTCATCTGTTCCAGACCTCCACAATAACCACCTGCAAGTCACCATCATGAACTGGTCATCTCCAGACTTCTATATCAACACCAGTCTGTGCGACCATCGAGCCTGGTCAAATCCGGTTGCTTCTTCAGACAGGTCGGGTCTTTCTGTCATTACCCAGTCTCCGGCAGCGTTGCACAGTCGCTTTGCTACCACCCAGACCGTCGGCTCCTAACCAGCTTCGTCCCTTGATTACCGTCTGCTCCAGTCCACGATCTTCCAGTCGCTCGCCTCCACTCGGTCAGTCTCGCGTCGACTCAGTCACTCACCTCACACGGTCAACTCGGTCAGGCCAGTCAACTCGCCTCAATTCAGTCAACTCCAACAGCTTCAAAAAAAACAGAAAAAAACTATTATTATATTGTTTTTGGAGCCTTCTATTCTTCTTATTTCCGCTGCATACTTTGGGATTTGTGTGTTCTTTGCTATTGTATTATTGCAATGGGTGGTGATAAAAGTGAAGGTCAGGATTCTAAAGCCAATGAGGTTCAGAAAGTTGAGGTCTCTGTCAAGAGCTCAGAAGGTGATTCTTTTGGAGGTACCAAGCTCACTGGTACCAATTTCCGCACATGGAAGAAGATTATGTCTGTTTATCTTTGTGGGATATACAAGATGGGGCATGTGACAGGAACAATCAAGGTTCCTAGTGAAGATGACGTGGAGGCCTATGCTAAGTGGGAAGATGATGATGGGTTTGTAATGTCAATTTTATTTAAAGCCATGACTGATGATGTGCTACAGATGTTAGAGGAATGTGAAACTGCTGAGGCGATATGGAAGACGTTGGGAGATCTCTATACAAATGAATCTGATTTTATACAGGTTCATGAATTGATGTGCAAAGCTGCAGGAATGCAACAGAATGGGCAACCAGTGTTAGTGTTTTTTACCAAGCTGAAGAATGTATGGGCTGAAATTGATCAGAAGCGTCCTTGGAAGATCAAAAATCAGGAGGATATTGTCAGAAAGAGAAGGAACTTGAGCGGGTTCATGCATTCTTGAGAGGACTTGATGCAAAACATAACAGTGCCAAAGGAGAGTTGCTCGGAATGCTAGACCCTCCTAGCTTGACCACAGCTTTCACATACATTGGTAAGGATGAGTCTCAGCAGGAAAGTCTCAAACAGGCATAACTTGAAGTATCTAGCCTAGCCATTCAAGTACCAACACCTTTTCTCCAGCAGTAGAGTTCAGTCCCACTTCATCAGCAAGGACCTCCGCCAGGCTTTACTAATCGCCATCATCCTCAGTGTTCTTATTGCCACGATGTTGGGCATGTTCGAGAGACTTGCTGGAAACTGAACCCGCACCTCAAACCTAAAAAGCAAGTTTATCGTCCAAAAGGCAAAAGCAGTTGCCGTTCAATTGGTCCAAGAACCAGATTGTTATGGAGTGGCTGGACAGGATCATCATAAAGCAGGTGGGGCTACTCCTACAACCTCTATAACTGGTCGGGGTAAGATTAGTATGGCTTTAATGGTTTCTAACTTTGTTGGTTCTGATACATGGATTATTGATTCTGGTGCCTCCGATCATATGACTTATAATAAATTGTATTTTACTGAATTGTCTTCCCCTTCAGTGTCTTATGTCACCAACGCCAATGGTGAGGCTTTTCCTGTGTTAGGGTTAGGGTCAGTGCGTAGTACTTCCACTTTAGAACTTCATAATGTGTTATACGTGCCTGACTTGTCTCATCACTTAATATCTGTTCCACAATTGAATACTGAGTTTAAATGTTCAGTAACCTTTTATCTTATGTATGTAATTTTTCAGGATCTTCTCACCAGGGAGTTAATCGGTCGGGGGCATTTGAGGGCAAGTTGTTCCATCTGGATCAGACATACGTAGGGGAGAAACCAGGAGTATAGTCCCACACCGCTTTGACTTCAAATTCTGATAAGCTAAGTGAAATTTGGTTGTGGCATCGTCATTTAGGGCATCCATCTTTTAGTCTTATGAGAAAAATCATGATGTCACGCCCCGAATTTTATAATAACAATTCAAAATCCGAAACATGAAAATGCTACAAACTCAAATTCATCATCCTGAAAATTTTTCTTTCTTAACATACTCACCACACGAAATAAAATTAAACCGAATTTAGACTCGGTTAATTATTACAACTCAAATCCAAAATGTAATGTAAAGCTCTAAATGAGCATACACACACCTCACAACTAATTAATAACAAAACTGCTGAAACACCTAAACAGCTCGGTCACCTCCCTGGTTATTCTGACCTGCAGGAATATCCGCTACACCATTGAATAGTGTACCGGGATTGCAACAACACAAAACCCGGTAAGCTTATGAAAGCTTGTATGAGCAAAAGAATGAACTGTTACTTAATTTAATCTCATTTATTTCCACACACAGTAACACTCAATTATTTCCACATATGTAATTAATAAACAATCTCAATCAACACCAATTCAATATATCATCACAACCCCACTCACAACTTTTCCCACAACTCTCATCATCGTATTTATAAAAATACGGTACTTGACAGACTAGAGCTCTAACTGAATCGTAGCCCGTCACCTGGCCTAGGTTATGGCATCCGACATATTTATCAATTATTGTATTTCATCAATATGTATACCTATATACATATTTAGAACGTCTAATAATTCCACATACTCAACCAATCGTATCTCATCATCCACACTAGGATTAGAGCGTCCGATTACCCACACCGGTCATTACATTGACCCTAAACCCATAAATAAACCCAATATATAATATCACATACTGAAAATCAACCCAAACAAGATACCTCATATTATTATGGAATTACACAATTGTAATAAAATCAACTCATCAATTCTACTCAATCATATCATAAATCAAACAATCCACTCATCAATATATATTTTTCACGTAAATATATATATACGTAATCATCCACTCAGGAATGACCACTAATACCATCTATAGTTCACACATGAAAATTATGAAATTCATTTGTATAGTTAAAATTCATTTTACTTACCTATGGACCGTGGTAATTCAAGTCCATGAAATTTTAAAACAAATATTTAATCCGCAAATATTTTTCACACAATTACCAAAAATAAATTAATTAAAATGCTCGGTTCGTAATATGAACCACGTGAGTTTTACTCACCTCGAAACTCCCGCTGCGTCTTCAATATAATTATAAATTATAATTTATAATTAACGCCGAATAGCCCACGCAATTAAAATCCGTCAATCACCTAATCAAATGTGATTCGAATTTAGCCAACAAATTCAACTCATAATTTAACCACTAATTAACAGTCAGATTCTAATTCACATTAAAATCCGACGAGCGGTTTCTCACGAATCGCTCCCCTAATTACCGTTTTTCACATATACGAAGATCCAACGGTCGGATCTTCGCCCATGACCACACAAAGCCTCTGGGACAGTCATATGATCATCATAACAAATTTACAAGTTCATCCAACGGTCATAATTTCACAGATCAAAAATCTAACGACCGAAATCGATCGAAATCACAAAATTCATAACTAATTCATACGATATCTAAAAAATGCGTATAATACGCTGAAATGATCGTATCGAAACATAGAATCATAAAATGGACAGAAACCAAATTTTAGACCTCCGGAGGTGGCCGGAAAAGGCCGCCGGAGTTAGGGACAGAGCCGCCACCGACCACCACCAATGGTGTCGGGGCCGAGCTTGTCCCCTTCGTTTCATCATTCTGAGCAACTTTCATAACTAGCACAAGACCTAAAAATGACGGGAAGGCATCGAAATTACCGATTTACAGTCGGCGGCCGGAAAAAATACAGAAACCGGTGAGCTTGAAAACCGACGTGAAAACTGCAACCTCAGGCCCCGATCCCTTCTGGAAACTTGTTCAGAACTTCCTTGCGAACTCAACAAGCTTGGAATCACAAGAAACGATCGTGTATAGCTCGAGATATCTTGATCGAAAGTTTTGGTATTTCGATCCGTTCGGGTCGAGCTCCGACGAACGTGAAAACGTTCGACCCAGTTCCGGTTCTTCTTGGTGCTTGTAGAGGAAGTTGAGGCGAGCTCAATGAGACAAGAATCAAGTGAAATGATGGAGTGTAGCTCGAGATATCGAGATCGAACCGAAAATGGCCATTTTCGGTTCGGGTTGTGCCGCCGCCGCCACGGGCCGCGCCGCCTTGTGAAACTGCCTCCGGGAGCTAGAGCAGCTCGAGACGAACGCCTGGGACTTGGTTTGAGGTCGAGAGGTGGTCCGTGGAGGGAGAACAATTAAGGAGAAAAATTCCTCCCCTTTCGGCCGAGAGCGCCTGTGAGAGAGAGAGAAAACAATTTTTTTTTCTTCAGAAACAGAAGGAAGAAGAAGGAGAACCGGTAGAAGAAAAAATTAGGGTTTCCAAAATTTTTCTATATATACATGTTTCGGAAAACTTTGAAATTCGATAACTAATTCAGAAAAAATCCGATCTTCGTGTTCCGCACGTGTACGGACTCGTATCGACGAGCTCTACAACTTTCATGAAGGAAGTTTCTCCAAATTACGTACGTAGAAAAAGTCGATTTCTCAAACCGAGTATTTCGAGCTTTTCGTTAAAATAAACGTTTCGAAACTTCGATAATTGTAAAAATGAATGATTATCGAACATATATCGTGAAATCGCATAATAATCATTCGATACAATCAATCGGATTTAAAATGGAAATTGCGGGTATTACACATGCCTACTCTATTTATTGGTGTGGATGAGTCCTCTTTACATTGTAAAACATGTGTCTTGGCCAAGAGTCATCGTGCTACTTATTCTCCTAGTGTTTCTAATAAAAGTGCTATTCCTTTTGAGTTGATTCATTATGATGTTTGGGAACCTTCTCGAGAACCCACTGTGTCCTGTATGAGATATTTTGTGTTGTTTATTGATGATTGTACGAGATTGTCATGGGTTGCTCTTCTTAAAACCAAAGATGAAGTCTTTCTAGCTTTTCAGACTTTTCGTACTCTTGTTCAAACACAATACCATAGCACCATTAAAGTCCTTCGTTCTGACAATGGGGGTGAATATGTTAATCATGTTTTCCAAGAGTTTTTCAAAACCCATGGGATTGTTCACCAAACCACATGTCCACAAACACCAGAACAAAATGGAGTGTCTGAAAGGAAAAACCGTCATTTACTTGATATGGCTCGTGCCCTTCTCTTTAATTCTCATATGCCTAAGTATCTTTGGGGCGATGCTGTACATGCTTCCTCCTATCTTATCAATCGTCTTCCATCTAGTGTCCTTCAGGGAAGAATTCCATTTGAGGTTCTTGCATCTCATGTCTCCTTACCTTCATTTCATAATCTTCCAGCTCGTGTCTTTGGTTGTGTTGCTTTTATCCATGTTCCTAAAACCCAGCGGTCTAAGTTGGATGCCTGAGCGCTTAAGTGTGTGTTTGTGGGCTACGGAGGTTATCAGAAAGGGTACAGGTGCTATCATCCACCAACCAGAAAATACTATGTCACTATGGACGTTACTTTCTTTGAGGACATGAGTTATTTTTCCCCCTCAGATACAACTTTTCAGGGGGAGAATTGATATTTTAAAGAGTTGTATCATAGAGAGGGGGATGAATCAGAAAGCGGAGAAGAAGTCGCACAGGCAGGAGATATTTTGACGGATCCATTTGAGAGCATCAGCTCATCACCTTCAGAAGCAGAAGCTCCAGACATCCAGACATCAGTTTCAATCACTGAAAATGCAGTTGAAGACACAACTGCCCCTCCTGCCATCACTTCTACCCCTGACCCACGACTTCCTGGTACTGAAAATTACCCATTTGAGGTATATCCACCCACTGGTACTAGCAATAGTGAGTCTAATGTTGAACAATATGTGTTACCAAATAGGACCAATCGAGGTCAATCAGCCAAAAGATATGAACCTACTCTTACTGCCAAATCAAAATACCCAGTAGCCAATTATATGTCCATAGGAGGTTGTCTAAGTCATATGAATCTTTTGTGAATCAAATATCTGCTGTATCAGTACCTAACAAAGTGCAGGATGCATTAGGGGATCCAAAGTGGAGGAAGGCAATGGAGGAATAGATAGAGGCGTTGCAGAAGAACAATACTTGGCAACTTGTGCCTTCACCACAAGGCAAGAAGGCTGTAGGTTGTCGTTGGGTGTTTACTATGAAACATAATGCAGATGGATCAGTGAATCGGTACAAAGCACGCCTTGTAGCCAAGATGAACACTATTCGTGTTCTGCTCTCGTTTGCTGCTAGTTTAAACTGGCCACTCCGACAGTTCGATGTCAAGAATGCATTTCTTCATGGAGAGTTAGCCGAGGAAGTGACATGAGCCTTCCACCTGGGTACATAGTTGCTTCTCCTGGTGATTTTGTATGCAAATTTAGAAAGTCTTTATATGGTCTCAAACAATCACCTCGTGCTTGGTTTGGGAAATTTTCACAATTCATGTTGAAGGTTGGTTACAAATAGAGCAACTCAGATCATACCTTGTTCCTCAAGCATCAACAAGGGAAGGTAACAGCTCTAATTATTTATGTGGAAGATATGGTAATAACCGGCAACGATACTGTTGAGATGGATAGACTGCAGAGACAGCTAGCCTCTGAATTTGAGATGAAGGACTTGGGTGAACTTAAGTACTTTTTAGGAATTGAGGTAGCCAGGAGGAGAGAAGGGATCTACCTGTGCTAGAGGAAGTACGTTCTTGACTTGCTAACAGAAACAGGTTTCTTGGATTGTAAGCCTATTGATACTCCTATTGAGCAGAATCATTGTTTAGCTGAGTATCCAGATCAGGTACCTACTGATCGAGCTCACTATCAGAGATTGGTTGGGCGCTTGATTTATTTGGCTCATACTAGATCAGATGTTGCATATGCAGTGAGTGTGGTGAGTCAGTTCATGCATAACCCAAGTGAGAGTCACATGGATGCTATTATGAGAATTTTAAAGTACCTGAAGTCAGTTCCAGGAAGGGGAGTATTGTTTTCTAAACACAACAACATCCTTGAGGTTTGTGGCTTTACAGATGCAGATTGGGATGGAAATATTACAGACAGGAGGTCAACATCAGGTTACTTTACCTTTGTGGGAGGTAATTTGGTTATATGGAAGAGTAAGAAACAGAAAGTTGTGGCACGATCTAGTGTTGAGGCCGAGCATAGAGGTATGGCTCATGGAGTGTGTGAATTGCTGTGGCTGAGAAATCTATTACGTGATATGGGTTTCAAACTCAAAAGTACTATGCAGTTGTATTGTGACAACAAGGCAGCCATTGACATATCACAGAATCCAGTACAATAAGATCGTACTAAGCATGTGGAGGTTGATCGTCACTTTATAAAGGAGAAGCTAGATGCCAAAATAATTAGCTTTCCTTTTATTCCAACTGAAGAGCAACTTGCAGATATACTTACCAAAGGAGTTTCCAAGAAGATATTTTATAACTCACTAAGCAAGTTGGGTATGGTTGATATGTATGCGCCAACTTGAGGGGGAGTGTTAGCGTGAGTTGTTAGGAAAAAGCTAGGAACCAGAAAACATGGAAAAGGAACCACAGAACATGGAAAAGCATGTTTTCATGTTTAGTAGATCATTATCAATTATTTGGTAGGACTCCTAGAATCATTCTATATAATTACCTCTTCTGAGTAAGAGATGGATAATTCAATCTTCTTCTATTCAACATCAGAAATATTAATTCTCTCTATCTTGTCTAATCTGACTTGGTTATCAATAAAAATTCAAGTCATTCATATGTTCGTACCTGCATGCATTGAACACAGTAAACCCCTAGCCAGAAGGTGCAGTGGGCGGATGGAAGTCGTCAAGTGATCATTTGTTTTTCTTCTTTCCAATGATTGATTATTCCTATTTCTAGTTTTTTCTCCGGAAAATTCCTCTTAACAAACAGAAAATAGAGAAGCAATGAAAAACCTTTCTATAGCGGTTCACTTTTAAACTGGCGAAAATAAAAGGCTGGGCATGTTGTGGATGATTCAGTCTCCAAAGGGTCTGAGGTGGTGGAAAGGCTTATGAACTGAATTCCATATCACATAATACACATATGGTGGAGACAAAACTACATTCCAACCTTTAAAGTTTTCTGCCGATTATGGTTCCGTATGCTGCACTTCATATAGGCTGTTTAGTAATGAGACTGTTATAAGAACTTTTCGCTGAAAAAATCCGATTACGAGTATGCTGCCATATGATCTTATCAGGGGAGCTTCTTGAAACGAAATGGGAATGCAGAGGATTCTTTTGATTGTCTCAGAAGATATGCAAGCATAAAGCATAATGGCATCCCAAGCATTATCAATCCAGAATTCTTGCACGAATAAATGTTTATCAACCATAGAAGCGTCAATAGCATGATCGATTACAGAGGTAACCAAATCAGACCACTTGTCAGTCCAGAAATGAGTAGAACCACCATCTCAAATCCTCAAGATAACACCTAGCTTATCTAAGAAGAGAAGCCCCAAAATAGGCACTTGATCAAGTGCTGGGAACAATTACTTGGATTTTTATAATCAGCATTGCCGCATTGGGAATATTATCATTAATTCTGCAGGTATTTTTTATCGGATATTTTCTTTGGTTCTAGCACATCAATAGTTCAATACCACCAAGCACTATAGTATTATTGAACCTTTCATGTTAAGATGTTGGCTACTTAGGCCATGCACCGAGTTCAAGCATCAGTCGTTAATCATGTTTTGGTCTTTCTTTGTCTGTTTCAAACTCCAATTCAGATGTCGAGAAAATTTCATGGAGCATTATTACATAAATGTAAGCATTATGTTTGGGTTAACAGTAATCGTTTACTACGTGGAGATGAGTTCTATATGTATAATTCAGGGAAAATCTTTAGTATTAACTATTAAGGAATGAATGATAAATAAAGTAGAGAAATGACTGATGAATAATATAGTTGATAATCAAGTACACAAGTTGGATCCATCCAGAGAAGGAAGCTTTTCAGTACTTATAAAACATGAACATTAACAGCCAAACTCCTTGAAACTAGAAATTTTTACATTCCTCCGTGAGGAATAATGGGGTTTTTGGCTTAATTGAACTAGAGGGATAGTCCTGACTCCTCGTCCTCTTCAAGATCTGAAGTGTAGGTGAAGTAGAGAGTCCAGATGAGACCAAACACACCAAGAAGGATCCACCCGAGAAGATTGTTGCTCAAACCAAAAGGAAGCCCTGTTCCTTCTGTGCTCAATCTCTCATCCACCAAAGCCATGGCTGCTGGGCTTGACATGCTTGCAGCCAAAGCTGCAGCTACCAGAGATGCACTCATTCCAATGTTTGAGTTGCTCTCCTTCACTGGGGGCTTTGCCTCCATTGAACATCTCACCTTTCCCTGGTTTCCAATTGATGGCAAAGCTGTAACAATATGCTTAATATTAGTACATAATTTATGTAAGAAATCAAAATTACAGTCAGAACCTAGTTAATAAGTTTGATGCATCAGTGTTACTAGGTAACATACTCTTGCAAGACACCTTACATGTTATGTTCATGTCAATCTAGATTATGTGCTTCATTATTTTAAACAAAATTTAGTCCAACTGGTGTCCAAATTGAGAGTTCTGCAACCTAACATGTCGAAGTGAAACTTTTGTCGTGAGGAGATTGATAACTTAGAAGCCATTACAGTTGATAACTTAGAAGCCATTACAGTATCATGGTTAGTGATCCGATATGACAATATAACAAAATAACATATCTAAACTAGTACCCTTGTAAGGTGAGACTCAGGTAGTGAAGAATCTTACCTAGAATAGTTGAGGATGGAGCCCCAACAGATGGCTTATGCACAAGGGCAGCCCTGGTGACAGATGAGGTGGGAGTGCTAGCTGTGAAGGAGGCCATTATCTTCAACGTCCAAAGAGAATTGGTGAGAGAGAGAATCTGCAGTGAAACTGATCTAGAACAGAAGTTGCCCTCTAGCTTATTACTTCATACGCATTGCGAGTATTTACAAATTAATATCATTGGGCTAAAGTGTGCCCCGTGCACCACTCAAGTTGGATAGATTTGCATCTGGCTATACCCCCCTCATTAGATATCCCCTATCTGCAAACATCCAATCATCTCTCTCCACCTGTCACATAATCTGTTGAAAAGTCCAAGCTTGTGCTCAAGGAAGACTAATGACAAGTCACGATGCTGCAAATTTACATGGAGCTAATACTCCCAGAGAAACACATTTACAATCCCACTCTTGCTTTGTAGTTGCCTGATTTCAGTCTGGTGTGGCTTTCATTTTTAATCAATTTAAGTCATATAATGAAGTTACTTGGGAATGAATGGTAAAAAATCACTTGTGAACTCTGCTCAAACAAAAACACTATCCATTGTAAAGTATGAACAACAAGTACATCTGATTATGGGAGTTGGAACAAGTTATGTACATACACAGACCACTGATACAGAATCCCCATGGGCACTTATTTAATCCGATTATTCCTATATCTTTGACTCAGCTCAGCTCCTAGAAGATTTTAAGCCCAGAAAAAAATTGGGGAAAGAATGGGGAGGAACTTTACATCGAAGAATCTTTAAAAGAATGAATTGAGTGGACCACGGCAGTTCCGTCATCCAAATCATGTGGTACAGGGTGGCTAATCCCACTACTTCAGTAGATGACTACGCATGAATGTTGCACCGCTGCAGATGAGAGTGATCATAGTTGAGATATTTGCTCCAATACCCCTTGTACCTCCCAATGGCAATATCTAACCACGGCTTCATAATTCCATCATAATGTATCACTGCTGCTCGGTCCACATCGCCCTGAACCACACCAGAGTCATAACCCAGCCCAAGAGCATGCCATCGCCTGTCCAAAGCCACTGTCCGGTTATAGAAGGTGACCCAACCTAAAGGCAAACTCCCAGCCACCCACAATGGCTTCTTAGAACCCTGCAACCAACACACAACAAAACAAGCATTACTATATGATTGCAGAATAACCTTCATATTTTACAACCAAAAAAGAAAATGCATTAAACGCTTGTAAGGTAGAAAGTCTTATTACCAATTGCATGTATTTATGGTATAGAGTAGTTAGCTTATGCCTCCTCCAATTTTGAAGATCGAACAAATTCATGCCAAATGCCCATGTGCATGCATTGACATCAAACCTATTTGCCACATATGGATCTGAGAAGTTGATAAATGTATCCATCTGTAAAAATGATGGTTCATTACCCCGGCAAGTCTCAACTGCACTAATGACTTTCCCCTTCATATTAACACTCCACAGTCTAGATAGATCCCTTTGAACTACGACATCATGGTCAAATAGCACGATCTTATTCAGTGCAGGGAAGATATCAGGCAGATAGAAACGGAGGTGGTTGAGTTCAGAAGCATATCTAGGGTCAGTAGACTTCTGAATTAATGGTCTTTTATACTTGGTAGACAACCATTCAAAACTCTCTATGCTCTGGACTTCGATAGTGGCTTTTCCAGGAGGATTCAATAAGAACCACATTGACAATGCTGGAAAATTGAGTGAATCAGTCACCACATGGAAAACAATCTTCTCTGGTTCCTGCACATCAGTATGCCAGAAGTGAGAAAGTCATCAAGCTTTCATGCTGCTACTTAGGATCGGGTGTACAAAGAATGTGTGCGCACATATAACATCCTAGAAAAATGTAAACATTTGGAGATGGGATCAACTGATATTGTTTTGGCTTAAGCTTGACAAAATCATGTTTTTAAATATTGATTTTAGCCCAAAAACAAAAATAATGGGATGACTGGGAATTGAACATTAGGACATGGGATCAACTGGTATAGTTTTCGCTTAAGCTTGACAAAATCATGCTTTTAAATATTGATTTTAGGTAAAAAAGAATGGGATGACTGGTAATTAAGCGTTAAAACAGATTATTGAAAAAGGCTGGTTGAGAATACCATGGCAGTGGAAACGGTGGAGTTCACAACCACTGCACATGCCAGAACATTGTCAGAGAAGACAGCATAATGGTAGAGCTGTGGATCATGCAACTTGTGTTGGTTAGGAAATTGCCTCTCCTTGGAATCCAGAGCAAAGTACTCTGCAGTCAGCTGCATAGAAAGACAATGAAGACCTTTCGGGGTAGTACTTCCAGCAAGGTGATAAAGAAATGTGACTTGCTTCTTCTGCAACCCAACTTGCTCTTCAGCACTGTGAGTCATGGAACGTAGTTTTGTGGCCATGGCAGAGCAGTCTGGGAAAGCACGGCTGGCTTTGGATAGTGAGGTCTCCAAATTTCTCATTTTCTGCAAAGCACTGCAATATCATCGATTTTAGAGAATCAGACCAAAAAAAAGATCTGTTTAAAGTAACCTTTTTTTTTTTGTGTGGTGGGGGGGGTGGGGGAATAAATGAGCAATGGTGTTCCACAACCTATATGTTCACTCACAAAACTAATTGCATTCTTCCTTTTCAAAGTCTAGGGAACTGATTGTGACATGTTTATGCATGATGAAAACAAAAGTACAAATCATTTTACCTCCGGGATAAATCAGAATCCTTGTGGGTTCTACCAACCACACGTTCCACCTCTTTAGTTCGCAGTCTCAACTCCTTCACCAACTGTGAATTAGGTGGTGCAAAAGTCATGTATGCTTTAGCTCTAATCATCTGATCTTTCATCTCATTTATCTTGTCTGCCACTCTCCGGATATTTGAATTCACTTTTTGAACGGGATGATTTGATTTTACATCTTTTATCTCTTTTATTCTCTGATCTATTACTTTCCTTGACTGAGATTGTTCATTCTGTTCATGTTGGACCAATGCTTGGTTAATTTGCCCCTGTCACCAGAACCATAAACATTACTATTTAAGATAAAAGATGTTATTAAGTTCAGGAAAAAAAAATGTGTGACTGCCAAATCTTGCATGCTAAATCATGATCCATTTCAATACATTCACAATTCACCCATTATATAAAAGTTCAGGAAAAAAATATCTTAAAATGCTCCTAAACTTATATACCAGCAAGATTTTGGATTTAGTACCTAAAATGCTCAACAAAAGCTTTTTCCGGATGGAAGACTATCATTTTACATACTCAGAAAAATCCCAATCATAACCAAGCTATATGAATACCCAATCTAAGAACAGACATCAGATGCATAAAAAAGAGTCCTCATGAAATGTGGTGACCTCAGCTAACAGAATGTTATGCTATATGCACAACTGAATCACATAAAGCATATAATGGTAAGAATACTTCTACACTGTCATGCATAAAATTAGTTCTATCAGTAAACTGAAAGACTCAAAAAGCATATATCATGAAAATATAGTTCTACAATGAGATGCATAACCTATACGGTTGAATCCTTATGAACTAACAGGTAATAACTTGCTCTCAATCAAAATTTCATAAAGCAGGAACTTCCATACTAAACTTGTTATTTCAGTTCAATCTACATTCATTTATAACGCGTAACTTCAGTTCCATTCCTTTTCATTTTTTCTCTCAACCAAGATTCCTACTAGATTGTCAAAAAGAATGCCTCTTTTTTAAAAAACAAGAAAAAAAACCTGGTGACCATAAGATAGATATAGAATGATACCTTTTCACCAGATACAGATGATATATCTCTCTGCTGAAATTGTATATCTCCTTTGCTCTCATTATCGGTTCCTGAAACTTGAAGGAAGCAGACACACAATAAATAACGAGAGAAAGCAGCAAACAAAGAAAGACAACACAAAGTCCTGTCACCATACACCAACCATTTTCCATTCTTTCCGCCATATCAGTAATGTCTCCAACATTCCTGGATTCCTTACCATCTTGATTCTCACCAAGACTGTAACTAACCGAAGAAACTACATCCGTATCTTCATACAAAACTTTCCTGGGCTCTTTCAAACCTTCACCGGCTTCCTAAAACCACAAACCACAATCGAAAATCAAAACAACATACGGTAAAACAAACTTTCGATTAACTTGGCTGAAACCATTTGAAAATCGAATCATCCTCCACTACCTGCTCAACAGCAGTAAGCTTCAAAGTATCAGCCCTGTATTTCTGCACTCAGAGAACAAAACCCACCTTAAGCCTCCACTACAATACAATAGTTCCCAAAGAACAGTATAACTAAAATCATTGATCTTGAACATTTCCCATTCAGAAAAAAAAAAATTCCAATTCTCAAAATCAAAAGCCAAAACCGAGATTTAAGAGCAAAGATTCATACAATATTGGATAAATCTTCAATGAAATCCTTCCGCCCTGCCACAATTCAAAACCAAAAAAACACAAATCACTCACTACACACAATCAAACACATCGCCAAATCAAACATACGATCGGAATACGTATGAAAATACCAGTAGAGGTGAGATTCTTGAGCCTGTGGGAGACGAAGAGGATTGGAGCGAAAACAGAGAGCGAAAGCAGAGAGAGGATGAGGATCCTCTGGCATCGACGAAATGGCTTCATCAATGGCGACCTAGGGTTTCCACTCCTCCTTCCAATACCGCATTTCACTTGGGATTTCCCAGATCACGGAACAATCCGATGCTTCGATTCCAAGAAACACCCGCAATTATACCAAAATATAAAGAACCAATCTTTTTTATTAAAAAAAAAATGTAGATGAGAAAAAGCTAGGGTTTTCAGATAGTCCTTTTCGTACTTGTCTCGTGGTTTTTAGAGAGAGAGAGATAAAGAGAAAGAAGGAGAGCGTTAGATTGTGTATAAGCTTGTTCGGCCATGTTCTTGGTCTCTGAGGGAAAAGTTGGTTTTTTTTTTTTCTTTCCTTTTTTTTTTTCTTTTGGGTTTTTATGTAAAAAAAAAAAAACAAGTATTCAGTGTAATTTTGGCCGGTGGGATCATGACCGTTCATCAGCTTGACCAATGATCCGAGTAGGTGTTAGGGACACGTGTACGACTGTCAAAGTCACTTTGCCTTGATTAGGAAACTAATTTAGTCATGCGATTAGTCCAAATCAATGGTTAATTATACGAAATGGTAATTCTATTAGTGGTTTTTTTATTTTATTTAGGCCTACATGATAATAGTAGCTGAAAAAGACGGGTGAAGAATTCTGTGTGACCATTTTTATGATTATATTAATAGAGTCCATGTTAGGGAGTGATAGATGGACTAGAGTAATGCCCTACTGTTAGGGGTTTGGAGTATATATTAAGATTTTGCAGATGGATGTGCATTTAATGAGATCAAAGGTCAACATCCCTGAAGTTATGGATCAATATTTACTCATCGTGTGGACTATTGTGTGTATGTTTTGGTTTTCGGTGATCCAATTCCAAGCTGTTATTATTTGTTTACCTAATTAAGGGAGAAAATAATAAAGAAATCCAAGCCAACCAATGATTTGAGGTTTTTAGGCATGAAAATTTGAAACTTTGAAAGTTGAGGTTGGAAATGAGATGGAGTGAATGCCAAGCTCTCAAATCTATTTGATGGTTGTCAAGTCGATAAGTTACCCATTTTATTTTTAAACGACTTTTATCATACAAATATAAGGAGAGTATCAATACGATTCAAACATAATAGATAGTTAATTGATTTGAATTAATCAATTATTCATTCAATTATGATGCATGATATAATATAAATGTCAATCGAACCATACGAAGGAAGGGTCATTAATGGGGTAAGGTGTTTCTCATGTCATGAGGTGCTTGCTCTAAAAGCACGTTTTGGTTGGCCGGTTCAAATTCCTTGGAGTATATATGTTGAAACCGCCTAAAACTGAAGCATGATTTGTCCATTTCTGTATACAATCATTCATTCCAAGTGCTTCGCCTGAAAATGGACCTTTTTTCCTGTCTTTTTCACTGCTAGATTGTACAGCTTCACCTCCATCAAGGCCTAAAATCTTTTTTTTATTTCATATTTGTAATATAGACAATGAATGTCAAGTGAAACTTTGAGGAACTGGCGTTACCTAGAGTGCAGGCAAGAGTATGGTACGTCGACAATGATCGAAAAAGTGTTGAAGGGTAGGCAAGAAATTTCGTTCATGTAGTGATACCAGCTACCATATGAGGGAGACTTTCTGAAAATGTCACAGTGGTACATACAATATGCAATATTGCAGGCAAATTGATAAAGAAATTGCCCTGATTTACTTGCACAAAATAATGAGGAAATGCACATTTTATATATTTCTTGATCCTGTACATGGCAGCAAGTCACTGAGACAAGTAGTCCTGGGTTTCTATTTCTCCCATTAATTTAAGGACTGTCATATTGCCATGTTGAGCCTAACACATGTCAACCAAATCTTCTACCTTTGAGCTTCGCTTTGATTCTTTTTCTCTTTTACAACCAGGGATGACGCAAATGATTTTCGGGTTTAGATTATCTAGACTGGTTTACAAGTACGATACTTAAATACAGAATCGAGCAAAACCAGAACATAGAAACCGAGCCATATTAATTACGGATACATAAATAGCTGATAATAAGCTGGCTAGTAATTTAGAATCTGAGATTGGAAACTGACAAACTGGAGATTCACGTAGATAAATTAAGATATGAGCAATGTGGAGTTAACAAGACGCAAACCAAAATTAATGTCTCATAACTTAATAGCAACAACAGTGATTACATGAAGTCATTGACAAGTCATAGCATACAACAGAGGAAAGTTTGGTTGAAAAGACTAAAACATCACAATAGCAGCAGCTATGCACATCAACTTCCTGCAGAGGCAGCAGTGGTAGTTGATGCGCTCTCTTTAGTCTTTACTATAGTGAGCTTCAGCAGATTCTACCAAGTACAAACTACAACAAACAACTTCAGGTTAATAATCACACAATCACAACACCTTTGACAGAAGCAAAATAGCTAATCATGAACTGAACAGAAGAGCATTAACCCTTTCAAGAACATCAGATATATGCCTGGTACATTTCAAGCTCTTCCTCAGTTAACTTGTACAAGTTTGGTCGTTTATGATAAAATGTAAAGAACATAAAGAGTGTTTGAGAGAATTTCTTGTGTTTTTCTTCTGTGAGTTCAATATTACATTTACATAAACTTATATTGACCTCTTTGGCATTTGCCCTATACAATTCAAAGTAAATACGTGTGGTGATTGTGAGCTTTCTACAATTCAAAGGCTGCTCCTTGTCTTGCTTGCCTGCTCCACTGCTCCAGTCAGATGGGGTCTTATCTGTTCTATGCCTTGGAGCATAAGGTTGTGCTTTGGCACTGATGTGAGCAGAGACCTGCATATTGTCTAGTCTTGGACCACTGTTGCCTCTCAATCCCGTATGAGGATTGTTACCAAACTTCAATCCTATAGTCTTGAGATCTTGATAAGGAGTGTCATCGGCTTCCAATACTTAATAGTTTAGCCTAACCCGTACTGTTGCAGACCAAAGCCTGAACAATTTGAGGTGTCAAGGATCGACCAACCTTGAACGGTTGAACCCAAGCTAAATGTATTAATCTCAGATGCAACAATTGATCATGAGATTGCCAATACATCTTTTGCAAGCTTAGACTACCGGGTAACCTGTTGCATTAACTTTCAACCATTATGCAGCATCAAATATTCCCTTAATCAAGGGACTGGCCATATATATCACTATTCACTACTGAAGTTACATACAACCTTACTGAAAATCGTATCATTCTGGGCATCCATTCTTTCTCGGATCAAATTAGCAAGAATCTCAGCGCGAGCATCATCCATCCCATCAACTGCTGCTCCTCTAGAAAACAAGTTAGATTGGGATGATGTTGCATCAGACTCCCTATGTTCATCATACAGTCTGAGCAGAAAGCTTTTCAGTTGATGAATAGATTGGGATGATGTATCAGAATCCCTATGTTCATCATACATTCTGAGTAGAAAGCTTTTCAGTTGATGAATAGATTGGGATGATGTTGCATCAGACACCCTATGTTCATCATACATTCTGAGCAGAAAGCTTTTCAGTTATTTCATCAACCCTGTCATGTGATGTTCCAACGCACTCGAATGCTTTCCTTTAGTGCTGAAGCTTCCATCTTGCGTTCAACACACACACACACACACACACACTTGCTATTGTTTTGTTCATCCCTTCAAAACTCCCCCAGTAGTCCGGTGCTTATAGAACCTGGCCTTCATCCCTCTGGCCACCCTCTTCAAACAGGATCACTTGGATCGATCATATTCCTACCTATTTCAGGCACTTAGCGTAAGAGTTTGATCATTAATAACTGTTAAGGAAGTAGTGCACAAAATCCTCGAGCATTTTGTCCAATCATCTCTTTAGGGAACCAACTCTTGATTTTCCCCAAGTCTTAGTGAAATACATTTGAAACTGACTATTCTCGATGACCCATTCTGTCAAAGAAGTTTTTCATGCTTAAGCGCTGCATCCAGCATCGAGTATATATTGTTCCACGACATCTAGGGCAACATAGTTTTCTTCCTCATGTACTTCACTAGCACTGGAAACTCTCTAAACTTGTCAACTATTTTATGATGTTAATTTGTTTTTGTCCCTTCCATAAAGTGTACCAATTTCATGATTACATGGCAACCTGCCTTCACTAGAATATGATGCTCTCCTTCACAGACTTGGAAATGCTCAAATCTGACCTATTATTATTATTCGACAAGATTGGTGAGTGCCTGCTGGAACTATTTATTCTTTTCACGGCATTGACGGTGCTTTCAAATTTGCAAGAAACCTCACTCAACATTCTTTTGGACAGATCCGAAGCTTTTGAAAAACCATATAATTGTTTCCAAACGTACGACTTCCAACTGTTGTATTATCCTAATATGATAGCTCTGATGTCCCATGCAATTAATGTTCTCTTATTTTATTTTTTACCTTCTCCAAACAAACTCTGATAGTAATACGCAATTACGCATCTTGTATGCTCTTATACTCACTTTCAGCGACATGGCTAGCTAGAAGTTGGCTTGCAAAAAAAGGCACAATTACAAATAAATAGAACCGATAAATCCATCTTTCTAAGAGGTTTATTTGACAACTTGTTACCTCTGCAGCATCATTCAATATGGAATCCCTTTTGAATGTCTAAATTTTATTCCAAAAAAAAAAGACCTTAAAATGCAAGAGTATTTCGCAAAATCAAGAGCAAAAAAATCCCCCATTCCTTGCAGCTATTATTATGTCACCAATTAATCAGCAGGCAGCTATTTTGATAGCTATTGTGATATTACCAACCAAAATCCTATTGAATTCATCAACAAAAATGATTGGTTCTCTAATTGCATTTTGGCATGGACTTCCAGAAAATTCTGATTGTAAAAGTGTCATAAAGTGCGCATATATATATATATATATATGAATCACAGCAATTCCCAAATCTCTTTCATGTTTTTCAATCAATGAACGGTCATGCTTTTCAATCAAAAAGAAAAAAGCATACAACCTGTTTTTGTGACCAAGGCCATAATAATTTTATTAAAAAATGCTCATTTTTCATGTGTAAACTGAAAAATGAGGAGATGACAAGGCCGGCTGGAACAGTTGTACACTGAGGACCTCGTGCCCAGTTTAATTCCCGAATTATGTAATCGGGTACTTCCCCAGTTGGACTTCTTCATCTGCTGCAGCTCTGATATACCCTATATATGTGTAACAGATAAAGATAAGTACTTGTCCAATTTAGGGACCGGCACCAATGAAGAGAGTCCTTTCGCCTCTGTTCTCTCCGTTTATCTTATTATTTACGCTTCCTATTCTGGTTCCATAAATTGTTATTTACTTTTCTTTTTTGGGTTTATTATTGTCGATAACAATGGAAGTGCAAATGACAAAGATGCTACACAAATCATGAGAGTTTGTTCACTTCTTATTTTTTGGCGCAACTTTTAGGTATTTACAAGTCTAATCTTACAACTCCCGACCCCAAGCTCCATATGATTTTTTTTCAGAATAAAGCTCCATATCATAGGAGATAGGTAAATTTCAGGAAAAAAAAAATCTGGAACGCTAGAACCCAACTTTTTTTTATTTTTTAAACCTTTCAGTTTTCCAATGTCTTAATGAAAACTTAATTCTTCCAACAAGTTCGTAAACTTTAGCCTTCTATGATCAAAAGTATATGTTTATTAGTTGAACGGTCATGCCATTGTTTTCATTGATTATATACCATTCCTCATAGCACCAATGCCAACAAAAAAAAATCTCAAAAATTTTATCATACACGATAATTATGTTATATAGTGAAATTTTGTATCGTAATTCACATGAAATATCCAACTTAATTTCATGCAACTTTGTAGGTCAAAATCTATTTCTTTAACCGGTAAGAGAGACCATCATATAGGTTGATTGTTCACCTTCATCTAGTCTCTAAATATTTTTTTTTTTATATTATGGAATTTGAAATACACTATGGGCACGTTTACTTAGTTGGAATGGGAGGGAATGATTACGGAGTAAATCTATTCCTACGTTTACTAATACATAAATGAATTGGAATGATTCCGGGTAAAAGTATTCATGTGTTTACTAACACATGCAGGAATCGGAATGGGTGTGGGTCCCACCTCTTTATAAGGAATTGATTCCTGAATACTCAGAAATTTGATTCCGAATGGGGGAGATGTGTTTAGGAATCAACTCCTCCGGAATCAATACCGATTCCTTTCTTCTCTCATTCCAATTGTCTCCGATTCATGATTAATTTCTATTCCAAGTAAGTAAACATGTCATATATTGAACTTTAGGATGCCTTGTTACCTAGACAATTGTTGGGTGTGTGAATGTTGGGGCACACAGTCAAGTGGTCAAGTAAGCTTATTGACGGTGCTGATTTGACCACTTTGGTTCCTTGAAAAATGTAAGCAAGGGGTCGGAGCTTCTGAAAGCTTATGTGATTTGTTTCTAATATTGAGATTGGATAATGATATGCATCTTATAAATCAGTACTCTTAACTATGTACCATTTCCTATATGCACCACCATTTTAGTAAAGACCATAGAGACTCTCTACAAATAAGCATGAGCTGTAATCAGGAATAGACCTCAATATATCTTTTTAAACGATTCTTGTGTTTTAGAAAAACATCAACTTCAAAAAAAAATAATACAGAACTATAGCCAAAAGGTTTTTGTTTTTGTGATGACTGATTCTTCTGCTCATAATTTGAGCAAATTTTCTCTTTATTCAGATCTGGATGTCAGTTTGAGTGGTTCTGCTCTCCTTTGTCTTAGAGGCTTTTTAATTGTTCTTCATGTACTCACTAGTTTATCAATAAAATGCCGATCAATTCCAATTAAATAATAATAATAATAATAACAACAACAACAACAACAGCAATAAGAATAATAATAACAATAATAATAATAATAATAACAACAATAATAAAATAACAATAACAATAACAGTAACAATACTATAACAACAATAACAGTAACAGTACAATAACAACAATAACACTAATAATAACAATAACAACAGTAACACTAACACTAACAACAATAATAACAGTAACAGTAAGAATAACAATAACAATAATAAGAATAACAATAATAATATCTTGGATTTCATCTCTTTCATGTTTGTCAAACATGATGATGAAGAAAGCTTTACGATTAAAAATATTCTTGTCAGGAGTAAAAGTCTTCTCTCAAGTATGTCTTGTCTATTTCAAAGGGTTCTGAGAGTTAAATAGGAGACTGCATACTTGCTCTCATCAAAATCTTGTATTCAAATACTTTTATCAATCAAAGCTCTTCAATATTTTCAAGGTATCGCAATTACATTGTTTTTATACTATCATGTCCTTGATACCATCTTGGACTTTTGCAATAGAAGTGACTTTGCTCTTGTAGTGTTACCATTTCCAAAGTTCACTACAAGAGGACACGACTCTCTTTAAGATCATTCCAAGGCAAACATTTTCAACATGCTTAGAGAAAATATTCAAATTTTCAACATGATTGGGACCTATCCAAAATTCATGCACCCATGCAAATAGATTCACAAGAAAGCCTTCAAAGCCTGATAAGTTCGACAACTTCTTATCTATCAAGAATCAAATGACTTTCCAGCTGTATTATTGTTACAGTATTGTAAAACGGCTATAAAAGCCAACCAAATGTATCAATGTAGGCATTTTTAGAGAGTTCAATAGAGCTTGTGGAAAAAAAGTGAGTTAGTCTGAGAGTTGATTAGGAGACTGCATACATGCTCTCATCAAGATCTTGTATTCAAATACTTTCATTAATCAAAGCTCTTCAATATTTTCAAGGTATCGCAATTACATTACTTTTATACTATCATGTCCTTGTATTTACAATTAAAATTAGATATTGCTGAATACAAATTTCAACTTCGAAAAGTACGTTTACAGAAAAAATTTGTTGAAGGAAGATATCATGTTGTTCTTCTTCATGCAGACCCAAATTCTTTTGACTATGATTGTTATAAATTATATGATATTCCTTTTAGAATTTTGATATTATTATTTTAATGATTAAGACAAGACTAGAAATGTGCAAAAAGATTCTTGAACTATTAGCAGGAGAGAATTCCAAACCCTGTGAAGCCATAATAATAACAACAACAACAACAACAACAATAATAATAATAATAGCAATAATAATAATAATAATACTAATAGATTTTATTATTTTAAGTCTCTGATTTTGGTAAATTTAGAAAAGGATTTTTTGTGCTCAACGTTTTACAGAAACATGCCTTTGAGTAGGGGTCATCATGAGCCGGGTTAGGGCCGGCCATACCCTAAATTTTTGGGCTTAGGATAGGGCCGAGGCAGGCCTAGTCAAAGTCAACAAAATTTAGGGCCAGGTAGGGTAGGGTAGGGCCGGAGCTTAAACATGCTGACCCTTACCTGCCCGAAAGGCCCGAGCCACTAGGGCTGAAAGGGAATAGGGCTAAATAGGGCCGAAATTGGCCAAAAATGATCTTATTTGTTTAACAAAAAGAATTACATTATTATTTTTTTTTATCTTAAAATGTGGCTCAATAATTATATAGGTAATACAAGACTCATTATTTTTTTTATCATATTTAATACACACACACAAACACACATACATATATATATATATATTGAAATTAACTTATAACATTATAAATATTAGTTAAAGTGGTTATATTCAATTAACTATGTGTCTAAATCTCCCAAAATTAATTGTCATTTAACAATGGAAACAAAAATTAAAGAAAATAAAGCATAGGACATCAATTACAAAAAACATATAAGTTGTATGTTATAGGAAAAAAGAAACATATTTAAAAAAATAGGAAAAATAGGAAATTATTAGGGCTTAATTGGGCGGGCTTAAAGGATCGGGTCGGGTTTGGCCCTAATTGGCTCAAACGGGCTGGGCCGGACTTCATTTGCATGGCCCATACCCTATCCTCTTTGAGAAAGGGTCGGGTCAGCCCGCCTTAATACAAGGGCTGGGTAGGGCTTCGGCCCTACGGGCCGGGCGGGCTTAGGGTAGGTCGAAGGGCCAAATGATGACCTTTACCTTTGAGAACCTTATGTTTTTGTTATGGAGTATCTGGAAAGAGAGAAATTCCAGGGTATGGGAACAGAAGTTTGCACAAGCTTGTGATGTTGCATTACGAGATTGTACAAGGCTAAGAGAATAGAGTTCACAATGGGAAAGCAGGGTGTAATCGTCAGGGAGCTAATGTGGAGAAGTGGGTATGTCCATCTTATGGGATCGCTTAAGGTTAATCTAGATGGCTTTTTCAATAATACAACAAGGAAATGTGGTCTGCGTTTTGTGATTCGTGACCATACTGGTGCTATGCTAGATGGAGGGGCTTGTCCTCTTCAAAATTTGCAATCAGCTGAACACGCAGAAGTGTTGGCATGCTAAGCTGCCAGGTTTATACTACAGCAAAATATGATGCCTGTGCTACTTGAAATTGATTCATCGTTGGTGTAGAAACAAGTTTTTGCTCAAGATCAATCATTTGAATACCTCTGTATTGGGGAGGTTATATGATGACATTAGGGAGATGTTATTATTACATCCAAATGTGAGGATTAGGCATGCAAAGAGGGGTGCCAATAGAGTTGCTCATACCCTTGCAGGCCATGCTAAGTCTCTTCAGCAAGAGAGTGACGCTTTTCTTTTCTGCACCTACTTTTCTCTTAGCTGCTCTTGCAGCTGATTCTATTGCTTTGTAATTTTTCCAATTTTAAATAAAGGGATGACCTCATTTGAAATCCTGAAAAGTTGTAAATTGGCTTTAATTTCGGAAGATGAAGTGTTGGAGATGGAACTATAACATTTACAGCATTTAAAAAATTATAAAGACTCCTTAAATGTTATCATAAATTTACGCATTTGGAAATCGTTTACATGTCCAACACTATTCAACGCCCGCCCTGCCTTATCTTCATTCTTTTGGTCTTCTAAGTCTATTTTTCTTCTCTCTTCATCTTGATTCGTTTGTCTTTCATTCTAATTATTATAATTATTAAATCTCCTCAGTTTATATTTTTTTAAGGTTTTTTAGGGTATACTAATAGTGGTTGCAAATTTGCAATATTGTAGCCATTTTCTGTGGATTTTGTTGCAGGTCCATGGGTGCACTATACTGGTCTCAACAATCTGCATCTTGGGAGTTTGGATTATAAGAGTAAAGCAACAGTAGATGCAATGCTTCATTTGTTTGAAAGGAAAGATGTTGATTTGGCAATCTACTGGCATGACACAATGGTGAATGATTCAAGTCACTATTTTCTGAAAGTGTTAGGATTCAAACGTAATTCGACATATGAATAGTTGATTGTGTTTACTGAATTTACTACATCTACTTTGGAGGACTAGACACAAACAAACAACTTATCTGTTCAAGCAACTATGCTAACTAATGTTTGTTCGTCCAAGCTTAGGTATGAATATATGTTGTGCCTTTATTTCATGTGTTATGAATATATGTTGTGCCTTTATTTCTTAAATCAGACAAAATATGCATACTGCAACCTCTATTTGGAAGAACTAGTAGACGAATAAAAGTTTGTCACTACACTGTAATTACAGGATAGTTACTTGAAGGTACCATCAAAATATTCAGTACTCTGTATAAAGTACAAATTCAACAAACGTTTAATAATCTGAAATTGCAAGCAAAAACACAAAAGGGAGTAGCCAAATTACAAAATAGATCATCATTCCTAAACAGCATAAATTCAAAAGTATTTTGAAACACCAAAGTGTCATTCGAGTATCATGAGGTCCTCACAAGCATGCAATGCTTATGCGACAAACACCACTGTCATCAGTACACTCAAAAACTCTGATCCACCAGAATTAGGCTTCTAAGAATCCAAAGGTCCTCTACCGTCATATTCCAATTAAAAAGTAAAACAACATATAAGTAGATAGATAACAAAAGTACATCCAACGAAATGGAAAGTGGCCCAAAATCCCAAACTAGCTACACATTACACTACAGATTCAGCTATTGCATACATCTCTCTCCCACAAGAAAAGAGCATAAAGTGAACGACTCACTTTCCTTTTAAACTCAGAAATTAATCATTGAACATATCGTAATAACCAGTAGAACTACACTGTATCTGGGATGGAAAATCCCCATAAATTCTTATTACGATGTAGCATAAAACTTTTATCTTATCTCAAGTCTAATTCTGTAATAAAATAAAACTCACTAGAGAAAGTCAAGATGTCACAGGTCAATGCTGGTAAATCTAGTATTTCTTCATATTACAAACTCTAACTTATGTAATTCTGCAATAAAATTATAGACTCTTACCTTTTCTATTTGAATCAATTCTAGTATGAATATTATAAATCCAAGGTTATGAGAACACAAATCGACTCGCAATGTGCTTGAATTTTTTATGACATGTGAGATAGAAAGCACAGACATCAAAATGTAGTGAATCTTGGTTTGATTTACCAACTACATGTATACTTGCCAAATATGTAAAGAAGTCCATATGCTTGGTGGTTAAATATTGAAGCTGAGAAGATTTGGATGTACCTCTTCCCTTTGAACTTAGTCTAGTCATCTGATTCTTTTCCTAGTGGTTGGTTGGTCGGTCTTGATCAGTAGTGTTCCATACAAAAGCAGTACATAACCATACATCCTCCAAGTCAAGGTATTCAGCGGCCTCATGAATTAAAGACAGAGTTGGGACACCAGAACGATCATCTTGAATGAGCATTCTAAATAGTACGAAACGAACATGGCAATTTATTGGAGCTTCGCTGCCAACAACTGAATAAGCTAACCAAAGAAGGTCGTCATCTCCATCCCTACATAACCCCATATATATGTCATCCACACGCACCCCCGTCCATCGACCAAATATGTCTTCCAGTTTGTACAGGTCATTAAGTCGAAATTGGGGCATTTCGCGAGAATCCATATAAGAGGCAACTATACTCTGAGGAGATCTAAAACCAATAAAAAAATTCTTATACACAACCGCAGCTCCAAAATTTCCTGGCAATCCATCACTCCACACACCTCTACGGAAATCATAAATGTGTGATCGTCCACAAGTGCTGATGTGCAACTTATGGCCCCATCTAGCGCAACCCAATAGCAGACCACATTGAGGGGGTTCAGGTAAATTCTCCCAACAATTATCTAACATAGAATAACGCTGGAAACAAAAGCCCTCATCTCTGGTAGCGGAGATAGGAGGTATGATATCTAATTTCCTTCCTGATAAGGAGGGATCAAGCTTTTGCGTTGTGTCGAGAAGATAGAAGTTACCATAATCATCATCAAGTTGGTGCGCCACAACAGTCCGACGGGTGTTGGCAGAGAAGGCTCCAGAGGCCAAAAATCCTCCAGATTCTATGCGCCTGGCGCATGCATAGTCTGAGTCTGGTTGAAGAAGGTAAACCATTCTATTGGGGGTATCATCGGAACGAAAACCCCCACCAAAAAATAGGCGGTTGCTGTGGTGGTCGGCATGATGTTGCATTGAATCAGGAACCTCACTAACGACTTGACCGTCTTCATCCAAAAACTCGACCTTCTCGAACTCAATCGGTGCTGGACGACGCGGGTCTGGGAACTTGTTTGCAACTTGACGGAACTTGCCAATTTCCAGACGATGTAATCCTTCGTTCGACATCAGGTACAAATACGGGACACCCTTCACCTTCCTCCTCATTGACTCTCTCTCTCTCTCTCTCTCTCGCTCGCAGATTTAGATTTGTGTTTCAGAAAACCCTAAAATTTGATTTTGAGGAGAAGAAGCCCTATATATAGACTTAAGAGAGGTGGGGGTTGGCCGCTCCCTTTAAGTCAAAAATCAAAACCACTACTTCTTTGAAGATCTTCTTCAAGTCAATTTGGGAGCATACATGCCAGCTGGCTAAAATTTCTCTCTGTCTTCCATTCCCAATTTTGAAAACATTAATTTTGGATGGTGTATCTAAGTGAGAGGTGACGATACCTTTTTTTTTTTTTTTTTTTATTGGATGCATGGTATTGAATTACTTAATTAGGAGTAACAAAATTCTTAATTACTTAAAGGTGATTTATGAACCTTTTGAACAACTAACTAGTTGTTTCTAATCTATACAAGTACCAATATTGAGTGGTCCGGAAAGCACCACGTACCTTTATTTTTATCAGATTTTGTCACAAGAAATGGAACTTCCATCTGATTTGGAGTTCACTGTGGGGTTGTACATGATTGTCTGAAAACTTAGCCAACTTGAGTAAAACCTCTGATCAAATTTTATCTCTAATGGCTCCTATAATCGATCTCAGTTTATGAAAAATTGCTCTATTCCCCTTCCTAATAAAACTAATTAAGAATAAATTTTTTTGGGGTCCTTAAGGGCATGTTAAGCTTTCTATAAAAATTAGCATCTTGGATGCAAACTGAAACAAAATTCACAGACTCATCCTAGGAGCAAGCTCCTTGATCAAATGTGGAAATTGAATACCTCCCAGGACAATAAGTCTCAGTCCGAATCTGTGGCAAAATTGTCGTGCTTATTGCATTCCGATCCTGTACAGCCTACTTTTCTTAAGGTAAATAGTTCATCTCTTCAACTCCATTATTTCTCTGCAACTTCTAAAAATTGGGACTGTATCAACTCATTGTTTCGCTGCACAGTAGGCAAGACCTCCTCTAGGCTTTAGCTTCAGCCTGGGAACAAATAATTCAAACAAGTTTCACTCTATTTTCTTGAAAAAGAAATTGAGCATCACCAAATCTAAGTAGAGTATAACTAGAGGATGCAAGTGTATTGTCTAACTGAGCACATTGCGCTTCTCATGCTCGTTTAGATTGAAAATAGTTCCTTCTTCTTCACAGATGTGCTACCCACCTAAGCCTTAGAAAGCGAAAGTATCACCTAAAGCCAAGTTCCCTTCCAAAACAGAACAAGGCATGGTTTAGAATTCCACTCAATGCTGAAGAAATGTTAAGCAAGTCCACAAATTTTACCCAAAGGCTATGAGCTTACCAAAAAAAAAAAAACAAAGGGTATGAACCCAATGGAAAGAACCCAAATACAATTAATCAGACAAGGAACATTACAACTCAGCCCAAATCCATATGAATAGGGCAAAAGAGTATAACCCTAAAAATTTATTAATGCGTACATCATCTCTTGGAATACAACAGCCGCCGCCCAAACCATTCGTACAGCCGCCGCAGCTACACGGAGTCAAAAGGTCGCGAAAAGTGCCATATTGAGGAGATAAAATCCGAATAACTGCTGTCAATATAATCCCAAAACAAATCCAAACAAAACCAAGGCAATGAGACTATAAATTGAAACCAAATTTACACACTAACTTTCTCCTCTTCTCCACTAGAGAGACTAAATCCGGGAAGGAACCGAAGCCATCGAAATGGGACAAAAGTCAATAGCAAAGAAAAAATCCAATGGTGAATTGAGGGGAAACACCCATAATGCTCTAGGTAAGTGTTTCTCACTTTTAAGTGGTAGCCATGAGAATCTTCAAGGAGCAGGTCTTTGGTAGATGAAGGGGAGTTGATGTGAGATAATGGATGAGGGGAATCATGAAGGCTTTTGGATTTAACTTTTTTTTTTTTTGGATAGTTGGCAAGGAAAGGAGAACATGAGTCCTCTAAATCTAAAAATAAGTCAGTAAATCACCACAGAAATGGTGTAAAGCCACAACAGAGGGTTTGAGAGAATCAAGAGAGATGAATTGAGAGCAAGCAAGCCCCCAAATCTCAAGCCATCGATCTAGGTCCGGAGCAAGAGATAAGGGGGAGTGAGGGGTGGTTTTTCATATCTATTTTCTCTCTTTAAACTTAGAGAGAGAAGCTTTCGAAATGACTTATCTTTTGCTAAGTTGGGACCAATAAGAGTGGTCCGTCACATATTCCAGGTGACCTGACGGGAGCACTCAAAAATGTATTATCCTTACTCCTATCTTTATCTTATTACTCCCTCCATATAATATATACTAGTCTCACAACTGTGAGTTACACAAATTACTAAAAGAAAAAACATGAAAGTTTTCTTACATAACCTCTTCAATATTATGTTGTGCCTGTCAAAATTTCAATTGTACAAATGAGAATTATTAATCTCTAAACTGAATTAGGAAAAGTATGATACCACCTTACGGGGCTCAGGCATGTTGGGTCTCTCTTTCAAAGATATTATTATTATTATTATTATTATTATTATTATTATTATTATTATTATTATTATTATTATTATTATTATTATTTGAGATTAGAACTTAACTCTATTCTTTCTTTGGTTTGCTAACTACGTAAATGTCCCACAGCGCCAACGTAAAATGTTAGAACTGATGAAGAGGGTAGAAAATAGCATGAACTGACCATATACGGTGCAAAGTAACATTATCGGAAAGTTAAATATTTGTTGCATTTAACCCGAAAGGAAAACGTAGCTGGTAAAAAAATTCAAAGATACATGGAAGAAGAGGTACCTGGCAAAACCTCCGAAAAGACAACGTCCTTTTCAAACATTTGTCCGCCTATGATCTACTTGCGCTCTCTTGCACTCTTTTGACACCACCACTAGCAGCCAGTGCTACCCGGCCATGCAAATTTTCTATCTTTCTTATATGATTGAACAACCAGAACTGAGATTTTTTCACCATTGTTACCGCTCCTTCCATAACAGCCCCTTACCTGTCTGTGTCTCCACCAAAACTCACCAATTCCAGTTTCCCAAACCCATGAATTCTTCCCCGTTAGCTTCTCCAATTCAATAACCAAAGACCCACAACCAAGTAGTAGAGAAACTTCACTTGAACTGGCTCTGTTTCCATTCAAAGATGATTGCTTTGGAAATGGTTCGAGATGGGTCCCTAGTTAATTTGGAGACTCAAGCTCAAGCTAACAAGAAGACTGCAGCTTTAAGGAGCTGGATTTCATTGGACCAAGATGGCCAGGGAACCGTTTTGGATTTGGACAAGTACGCTATTATGCGCCGAGTGAACATTCACGCTCGAGATCTTCGGCTTCTTGATCCATTGCTATCCTATCCTTCCACAATTTTGGGCAGAGAGAAAGTCATTGTTCTCAATTTGGAGGTCAGTTTCTAATTCAATCTCACAAGTTTGATCCATTTTGATTGGTTTTTTTTCACTAAAACCTGTGTTTCTTTTGGTTTCCAGCACATCAAAGCAATAATCACAGCAGAGGAGGTAAGTGTTTAAACTTTAGTGCGGTTTGATTAGTTTTGTCCTTGGTTATTCTAAAAGGTTGAATGTGAAAGAAGGTCTAGTTAGTTTGTTATTCCACTAGAGATAGCATAAGGCTAAAAGTTGGTCATAACTTGTAGGTATTGCTTAGAGACCCATTTGATGATAATGTGCTGCCTATTGTTGAGGAACTTCAAAGACGTTTGCCTCCGACAAGTGCCAATTTCAATGGCCCAGGAGAAGAAGAAGACTCCGGGTTACAAAAAGATGTCGAAACCAGTGAAGATGATGGTATGAATCTGACTATATGCTTGTTCTTTGTTCAGTTATGTTACTTAGAAAGTTGGAATTGAAAATGACAATACAGCTTAGGAAGACGTCTAAGTTCAATTTTGATCATTCTAGTTTTAGCATTATTCAAGTTTGGTATCTGCGTTTCATGTTTGTAGTCTGTATTGTTCTCTTACTAAATATGTATATGGTGCTTCGTGGTCATTAGATTTTCCATTTGAATTCCGGGCATTAGAAGTTGCACTAGAAGCTATTTGTACTTCTCTTGATGCTTGCACAAGAGAACTAGAGAGTGATGCTTATCCAGCTTTAGATGAGCTTACCTCCAAGGTAAAAGACTTGCTTAGCAAAAAATTTCATGTTTCTGTTTTATCCATTTACCCCGACTCTGTTTATTTAAAGAATGAAATGTCTTGATTATATAATTGTGTTCCGTAAACCTCATAACTACATCGAACAATATATTGTCACACATTGATGGAAGGAAAAGTTTTGTAGATTCCTCTCTTTTGTTCAAACAGTTAAATTTTATTGCAGATCAGCTGTCGTAATTTGGATCGGGTACGTAAGCTGAAGAGTGCAATGACCAGGTTGACAAATCGGGTTCAAAAGGTAAGTTTGAGTCCCAACTGGGATTGTGTGCTCCTGCTCAAATGGCTTCATGTCAACTTGATTTTGATATATGCTTATTGACTCTCCATATATGAACTAGTGATTAATGTTGTTCGATGTACTTTTACTATAGTTGTAATTGCTCCTTACTGTGGTTAATCTATATGGAGTTATGCACGGATTTGTTTCATGATTTAATCCTCTAATCAATTCCCTTAATGTTGTGTTGTTGTTGTCCTTACCAACAGTGTAAAGCTTCTTATACTTTTTCTTATTATTCGTAAGCTCTTCTAAGAGAGTGGATCTCCTGAGTCTTCTTCTTAAGTACTTCCCGCTTGTGGCAATGTCAATCACTAGTATAACAAATAAGTTAAAGTTTACATATATACGCTTGATTCCTGAGTAGAATACTGGATGTAGGTAAGGGATGAACTCGAACAGCTACTTGACGATGACGATGACATGGCCGACCTTTACTTATCAAGAAAGTTGGTTGGGACTTCACCTGTGAGTGACTCTGGTGCTCCAAATTGGTCTTTCGCCTCTCCTACTATAACCATAGGCTCTAAAGTATCCAGAACCAGCAGGGCAAGTGTAACAACAGTTGAGGAGGAGAATGACGTGGAGGAGCTTGAGATGTTGCTTGAGGTTATAATTTTCTTAGGTCTTGTACTCCTGTTAGTTAAGCCAAAGATGAGGTCTAAGTAGATTCTTGTTATCTACTTTGCAGGCTTACTTTATGCAAATTGAAGGCACGTTGAATAAATTGACCACGGTATGCACTAGAACTGCTGTTTCAGCATGCTAATATCTGATTTATACAAGATAAATATTGTGATTCCATTTCTTCTTACCAGCTGCGTGAATACATTGATGACACAGAGGATTACATTAACATCCAGGTATTGATTTGGAAACATGATATTAAGATTTCATTACGCTAATTCCACTAGCTTCTTCTGAGCTATGTAGAACGTTTTAAGACTGACGTGAATGATCTAATGCGTTTTTGTTGCAGCTTGACAATCATCGGAATCAGCTAATTCAGGTAATGTCTTTTAGCATGGATTTAGAAACCCTGCCTGTATTTTATGATCAGTACATATCCCTTTTGATAGTTAACATAATAAGTTCTGTGTCACATGCAGCTAGAGCTGTTTCTGAGTTCTGGAACTGTTTGTGTGTCTATATATTCTTTGGTGGCTGCAATATTTGGCATGAACATTCCTTATACATGGAAGGAAAATCATGAGCACGTATTCAAATGGGTATGTACAGTGTACAACCACATCATCATCATTATTTATTTACCATTTCGGTGGAAAAATAGCCCAGAATGGGATACAGATTCTGTACCATAATCAAAATATTTGCTAAACTAACTCTCTGTTTTCCCGTTCAACATAAATTAGGTGGTGATTACAACAGGATTAGTTGGCGCATCGATTTTCTTGTTTATAGTTTCGTATGCTCGGCACAAAGGTCTTGTTGGATCCTGATACTCATACCGTATAATCAGTTGGGGAGGCAAAACATAGTGGAGCTTGATGATGATTTAATATCTTGTATCCAAATATAGGCATGAACATGATTATATTGGTTCATTGATTTACTTGTACTTAACACTTAAAAAAGACTCACTCTCCAAAAAAAAAAAAAAAAAAAAACTTAAACAGACTAAATATAGTTTCATGAGTGTCATGGCACTGAATTTCTCTATGAAGTAAAATCATGTTACTGGTGGAATTACAGTACTTACCTTTCCAATGTTGTAAGTAATCAGTCGATGAATACAGATTAAGATTTGTCTGCTGGTGGGCGAAACTAATTGCATTTGCACTTTAAAAACGATTTGGGCATGACCTTAGTTTTTTATGGGATTGCAAAGAAAGCGCCCGGTGTTTCTTGTTGACTTGGTCATTTCCAAATGGAATGACTTTCCAAGTACGGATTGATAGATTCATTTTCACCTTCTCAAGTTAGGTGTACTATGTTATGGAGGATTCTTTTTCTTAATTAAATTGTGGGGTTTTGTTTGTCTGAAAATTCCTTCATAGGTACTTTCTTTTTAATTGTTTTCAAGAGCATTTGATGAAATTTTTGAGAGAGGCCATGTGGCATTGAATAATTAAGCAGATCCTAATCCTTCATTGATGAAAATGACCTATTACTATTGAGATGTATTTCTAATTATTAATTTAACTTTAGTGGAGTTAAATCGAAATAAAGTTTCGTTCGTGATTCGAGAGTTTTCGATAACAGAGCCTTGTCACATGCCTTACAATCAAATAATACCAACAAAGGTAGCCAAGCTATTTTTAGTATTTCACATTATGGTAACTACAAAAGCAATTTAGGTATGAAAATTTTGAACAAAGAGCTTTAATTGGAGAGCTGGACATGTCATTGTGACACAACCGTCTTATCAATACTCTTCCTAATAACATGTTCGCTAACATTTACCACTCCATCCGAGATCAGACTTCGACTCTATTCCTACTCTCTTCCCTTAACATTTCTAGTAAGAAAGACAAAAAGAAATCTCGTAAGAAAAAAGGGTGGTAGAGTAAAAACGAAGGGTCTATGTTCAAAAGAAAGTAAAAACCAAAAGGTGAAAAGGTCAGAAAGAGGTGGTTGAAAGCCTAAGTGTGACGGGGCCTTGCCACGTTCCCTTCAATCAAATAATACCAAATGAGGTAGCAAAGCTATTTTTAGTGTTTCACGCTACGATAACTACAAAAACAATTTAGGTATGAAATGTTTGAATAAAGAGCTTTGACTGCAAAGCTGTGAACATGTCACGTGACATAATCGTTCTCCCAATACTCTTATTAAGTACAGCTTTGCTACCATTTACTACTCCATCCGAGAGATCAGACTTCGAACTCTCTTCCCTTAACCTTTCTAGCAAGAAAGACAAAATGAAATCTTGTAAGAGAAAAGGAGCTCAAAAGAAAAAGTAAAAAACAAAAGGTCAAAAAGAGGTGGTCGGAAGCACAAGTTTGAAAGACTTGAAGTTAAACTCGACAGTGGTTGTTTTTTTTTTTTTGGTCGGAGCTCGACTGAGTTTGATGTAGCAAAATGTGACCGCATGCTCCACGTTAAAAGCTTTATTTAAACCCCATTGTCCACTTCCGCATGACTCGCCGTCGGATTCACGAAACCCGGTGCGCACCCCCGGCGCACGTTAGCCTCACTCCCCTCATTTTCCTCGAAAATAAAATTCATATAAAGAAAAAAAGGAAGAAAAAAAAAACAAACAAGGAAGAAAACTCATTTGGTTCATGCTCTTTATGAGGGTGAGAGAGCCTCTCTCGATTCAGATCACCAATCCTCCTCGAGACCCTTTTGTTCAATTCCATCGAAACCCACGTCATATCCCTATAAATCCCACAAACCCATCTCACAATCTCACCTCCCAACAACGCTCTCTCTCTCTCTGTTCACCGACTGAGGAGAGATATGTGTGTATGTAATCCATTGTTTCGATGACTTGATATGAGCTTCTGTTTGTTTACCTGTGTTGTGTTTAATCTCGGCGTTTGTGTTTTGTTCGGGTCTAATGCAGGTGGAAACATAGAAGTGGACGTAAGGTTTCATGTGTGCGTCAACATGCAGTGTGTGAATTGACTGATAATTTCAAGAGAGGTGAGTTTTGGAGATGTCGAATCAGGTGGTGAAAGTCAAGAGGGAGACGATTACAGCATGCATGACCTGCCCGCTGTGCGATAAGCTGTTCAGAGAGGCCACCACCATATCTGAATGTCTTCATACGTGTGAGTGGTCTCTTTTTTAGCTCTTGTCAATGGATGCTTATGTCTCTCTTCTGCTGGTTTGGCTTTTGATTCTTCGGAATTTGGTGTCTTTTGCTGTGATTGCTTTGGTTTCTTGACGTTTTCAGAGAAATCTGGGTTGTTGTGTTCTGGGTTTGGCTTGGTTTGACTTCTCTTGCTCGTTTTGGGATGTGGGATTTTTTTTGAATTTTCATGCTTTGTTGCTTTGAACTCAACTCACATCTGTTGGGTGGCTTCATTTCTTTGTTACATTGATATACATGGTGTTAATTTCAATTGTCTGAAAAGTGATATAATTTGAAAGTTCTAGAGGGCTCTGGTTGCCGTGGCCTAAGTAAGTAGCATTGCTTTTATATAGGTTCATATGATGAACAATAAACATATAGGTGCTGTATTCTCGCCGGTTCTCGTCTGTTGGTCTTTGCAGGTATATAACGATGTTCATAATATGTATGAATGCCTAAGGTTCCTGTAACTTTAGCTGGCCTCTTTCCCATGATTAAGAATTTAGCTTCTTTCATTGCATGGATATTCTCATGCTTATTACAAAACAATTTTTCTGAGAAGTATTATAAACCTTCAATTCTCATGACTAATGGATTTATCGCTCAAAACTTCTTCAGTTTGCAGGAAGTGCATATATGACAAGATCACAGAAGAGGAAATAGAGTACTGCCCGATATGCAAGACCGATCTGGGTTGTGTTCCCTTGGAGAAATTAAGGTTGTTATTCTTTGTTTACTGTTGAACTGAGAAAAAAATATGCAATGTTGATGCATCATTTTAAAAAATTGGTTTTCTTTAATATATTTCGAGTTGAATATTCCTTTTTAGTCAGCACGACAGGGTGTATGCCATTACGATATGACCCCAGCTTGTCGATGAACTGCTCAACTTTCTACATTAAGCCAAATAAGTTTTCATGTGGATTATCACGTTGATGCACGTTTCGAAAACTGTTTCCTTGCTTCTTTTTTTTCAGATTGTTTTTTGCAAGTATAATGTCCAATTTTCCGTTTCAGTCAGCATGACATGTTTAAGACATTAGCATTTAGCCTTCGCAAATGATTAAAAAGGCAGTATCATTAGGATATGAGTTCATTGTGGGAGAAGATTCCATTAGGTGAAATTGGGGTTGATGAATATAGTAAATTCATTGAGATGATATATGTAGAAGATGGTATTAAATATGTAAAGTTTCCTAATTCTCTATGAGCTTCTGTTCGTGTTACACGTGGCTGCATATGCAACCATACAAATGTGCTTGAATTAGCTGTTGATGGTTTCTAAAGATCTTGTAATTCTTTAACTGTAATTGTTCAGTTTCCTTCTTAGTTGGGTATGCCGTTACTAGTATAACCTTCGCATATCACTGAGAAAGGACTATCATCTGGATGTTGGGTTTATTCTGGGAGATGATGACAAAACTATTGAATATGTTTAGGTGAAATCGGGGTTATGGAAATAGTAAAACCTGAACAAAAGAAGAATATGATACTAAAGGTGACATGTTTCCTAATTCTTTATGAGCTTCTGTTTGGTTACACGTGGCTGCATATGCAATCATTTGATGATTTAGTTGTTGATGGTTTCTGGACATCTTGTAATTCTTCAATCCTTGTACACTTGTAATTCAACAATAATTTGTGATCAGCAATAAACCAAATTTTAGAGTAATCTTGAGAGTTTTGTTCGTATATATAAATCATGATGTATTGACTTTCTGTATTAGGCCTGACCACAATATGCAAGATGTAAGGGCCAAGATTTTCCCTTTCAAAAGAAGAAAGGTAAATGCACCTGAAACTATGCCTTCAGCACTGCCGGCTAGAAGAAAGGAGAGATCACTCTCATCATTGGTGGTCAGTACTCCCAGAGTGTCATCAACCCAGGCGACCATGACTGGAAGGAGAACTAAAGCTGTTGCAAGAAAGGCTTCTACTTTACAAGGATCCAGTTTTTTGGTTGAGAGGTCCGTTAATAAAGAGGATGGATCTGGGGAGGATCATGCAGAGAGCCAAAGCTCCCCAGACGGCTCAGATAAGTCCGGTCAAAATGTCAGGCCGGTAAGTATGCTTTTCCCCACATGCATTTTCTAGAATGCCGATAATTTTTTGTTTCCCACAAGCTTAAAAAGAAATCATACCTTTTGATTAAATATAGCAATGTCTATATCTTTTTTAATTTGATTGGTACAGAGTTCGTTTTCTGCCGAACCCAGTGAACCTGTATCCAATAAAGAATCTGAGAATGGTGCTGAATCATGGGATGGGAAGTTAGACCTTTGGAAACCTCTAAATTGTTTGGTGGAAGTTGCAAATCGGACCAAGTCTCTCAAACCCAATTCACAAGGGTCTGAAAGAGTAGAAGCGGCTGTCACTCCCAATGAAACTCAAGTTCGTAAATTCAAGAATAAAGAAAACAAACAGAAATCAAAAGTTGAGGATGAAAAGAATAGCACTCATCCTCCCTCTCCTGAAACAATAAAACCTAAAAAGCTGCGTAGGGCTCGCCAAAAGAGGGAAGCTGTAGGAGAATCAAGCGTTACACCCCAAGCTGTTTTGGATGCAGCCAGTGGAAAACTTGAAAGAAGAGTTGGTCCAATTTGGTTCTCTCTAGTAGCTTCTGAAGAACAGTGAGATTCAACTTTTTCTAACTCTATTTGGGTTGTTTAAAGCATTTCCTGATAAGTTCTTTTTCTTTTGGTCATTTATTTATCTTTATATTATTGGTTTCAGGGAAGGAGAAGAATCCTTGCCTCAGATTCCTACAAGTTACTTAAGAATAAAGTGAGTTCTCTGTCTTTAATGCGTTTCTGAGATGCGCAATTCATCAAATATTCTGAAGTGTTCATATTTGCAGCTTTATGCATAAATTCTGTCGACACCTTAGGTTCATTCTTACTAAATGGAGTACACATGGTCAGGGAGTGTCAAAAGCTCATCACTGCTAACTTCTCTGTTCTTCCGAGCATGTCAAGATGGGAGAATGATTTTTTTTTTTTTTTTATAGGGAAAGAATATCTTTGATGTTTAAAGTCTTATATACCATATGTGGTTCATTTGTTACAGAGATGGAAGTGTGCCTGTCTCATTTATCCAGAAGTACCTAATGAGGAAGCTAGATCTCACTAGTGAAACTGAGGTAAGCAAATCTTCTTTTTTTTCCTTGTGGAAGTGCCGTGGGAATTTCATCATTAACTGGTCTGGCACTGATTACAGTTGCTAGTTTGTAATCTTAAGCGCTCAGGTCGAGTGAATTTCTTAGAAATATTTCCTTCTGGTAACCACCATTCAATTGATAATTCTTGCAGGTTGAGATCAAATGCATGGGACAACCAGTGACCCCTACATTGGAGATGTATAATTTGGTTGACTTGTGGCTACAAACTGCATCACCTACACAAAGAATTCCTGCATCCATCGGTTCCTCTGCAAAGGATTTTGTGATGGTGCTCGGGTATTCTCGAAAGATTTCAAACTCCTAAGCGGCTTCAATCTTTGTTTCCATCAGGATATCGGGCATGTGTCTTATGAGTATGTGTTGCAATCACCATCTACAGCATAATGCAAGGATAGTGGGGACAAATGAATCCCTACAGAACCACTTGTCCATGCTCCTCCTTGCATAGTGCGGCATCATGTTGTTGTTGAAAAATCAAAAATGGCCATTGCCATGATTGTACCTCATCAAAGATTTTTCCCTTTTAAGACTAGCGAGCCATGGAATACAGAACTTGATACTCGACTGTATCAGCCGATTCTGGGCTTGGTTTATGTTTCTGTTCCATTAGTTTATTCAATATATTAATAATAATATGTGATTACTTGTATTGCTGATTGTCTTCTTGTTATTTAACTTTTTTTTTTATATATATGTCTTTTTGTTTTGTGCATCAAGTAGTCCAATCACCAACAGTTCGATCCCAATTTTGGATGCAATGTGCAGAAGTTGGGGTTGGATTTTGGCAAAACTTGGTCTATATAGATGATTGGATGCCGTTTCTCCTCTTCTCCCACGAACACCTGGTTAGAGTAAACATGTACAATGAAATTGCTATTCTGAAATCCACTGAAAGGGTTCTCTTCCTCCATTCCCTCCTTAACTAGCAACAGACCATGCTACTTCTCTCCAAATTTACTTGATATCAAAAACCTTAAGTGTAATAAAGTTATGCCACAAATTGATGAAAATTCCAATGGCCAAGAGGCTCAAGTCACAACACCCTGCAGAATACTTGTGCAGGAGGAAATGGAGAAAGGGAACCCTTGCTGTCTCCGCAAAAAAAAGGTAGATAAATCAATAATCTGATGCATCGACTGAAGAGAAGAGAACACCCCCAGTACTAAGAACCATCATAAATATAGCAGACTACAGCAGGATAACAATAACCCTGGTCATAGGCTTCAAATGAGTGAAGGAATATGGTACGAAACCAGTAATCATATGGTGAATCCTCACTCCTCAGTTGCTTAATCCTACCCTACCAAACAATTCCAGAATAATAGGAAACAGAAGCCATCAATTCAGAAAGAACGTCCATGTGGAAACCAGCTACAGATGAAAAGCATACTGATTAAAGGCAATGGCTTTCCATGGACCATGGCAGCAATAATTATTGCTTTCCCTTTTCCAGTAATCAATTCAAAGACTTCCCTCACATGGGTTAAACCCAAGCCTAGCATCTCTACACTAGAAGGAGATAAGTGTAGCTTCCTCATCATTCAGCCTTCAAAGTCTGAAACACCTATGTACAGTGACATATATGAAGCAGTCATGGTCATTAAAATGACAGAGGAAGCTATTGTATCGAAACCTTTCACTTATGGGATTTAACTCAACATAGCTCCCTGAAACTTAAAACGCTAGCACGATTCACAAATGCACCAATATTTCAATGATAATGTTCAATTCAAAGACGAGAAATGTAACAACAAAAGCAATGCTTTGAGTGAAATTCAAATAGACTAACTGCCTTAATCCAAGAACCAAAGAGCGTTACAATAATTTCCTTTCACAACCAAACTTGAATCAACACTACATATTGGCATAAAACCAGGCACTCTTTCACTCTGATACATGTTTTAGTAACAAAAATCTATATAGGTTGGTCGTCAATTCACTACCTTTACAAAAGTGTACGGAAAAAAAAAAAAAAAAACCAACTGAACTCGAAACTATGACCAAAGAATAGAGCTAACCAATGCCAAAATGAACTTCTCCTCCGAATCAAGATCAATTCTTGAGCAGCAAGAATGAGCTAAAAGCCGGTGTAGCCATTACGGGTGGGGCTGCCCACAACCGAAAACAAGCCACCGCCTTCTAGGTCATCCCTATACAAATCCTCAGTGCCCCGAAACGCCGCGTGTAACAGCACAAGCGCGATCCCAACGAGAATGGAGACGAGAACGTTCAACCAGACGCTGGTGAAGACGAGAGCGACGACGGTGACGACGGCGAGGACGGCGAGGACGATGCGGTCGTCGACGATCCAATTGAAGAGGACGAGGGGGGCGTCGCGGAAGAAGTAGAGGAAGAACCAGGCGACGAAGACGAGGAGGAAGACGATGAGAGAGACGGGGTGCCAGAGGAGGCTGAGGAAGAGGATGAAGAGGACGGCCATGGCGTAGTTGACGCGGAAGTGGTTGAGGTTGCTCTTGATTCGGAGCGTGGCCATGCCGAAGGTGTCCGGGCGCGTGAAGCTGGAGAAGGGCTGGACGAGCTCGAGCCATGGGCGGCGCGTGGCGAAGACGGCCTGGGTGGCGTCTCTGGCGCGTGAGAACGTCGTGGTTGGGGTTGTGAATGCCGGGGGGGAGGCGGCGGCGGGTGGGGGGAGGGTGCCGTAGGGGGCTTTGGAATTGGAGGAAGACATTGGAGGAGGGGAAATGAGAGATTGGAGGTTGGAGATGAAGCTCAATTAAACCCTAGGAGAGAGAAAAGGCAAGAAATCCGATTGGAATCAGAATCATAGAGAGAGAGAGAGAGAGAGAGAGAGTGGTTTCTGTAACTGCTTTGTGGAAGACTGTGTGGGCTGGTTTTGATATTTGTGCTCGGTGAACAAGAAGTGCGTGATTTGATACAAAAAAGGCAAAACGAGCGCGTTTTGGAGGGCTCGGCTACGACGCCGTTTTGGTGTCGAAACCAAAACCCCTCAAATTTTGTAAGACGAGATGTCTTTCTCGTTCTCAGAGTGACAGCGGTGGCTAGGACCTTACTCTGACCTATTAGTTTCAGAACGTGACCTCTTGCCCGATCTACTGGTCGAAGGTGTTGCTTGCGAGCGCCTTGCAAGTTTCGCCAGACTTGCCTCTTTTGCTAGTGTTGGAAATTTTCTTTTGAACAGATATAAGTGTATCAATCGTTACGGTTACTTTTCAATCTCCACTACTTACCTATCTAATACAGTGCATTATTCGATATCTTTTGACATATGGTTATTACTTTTAAAATTAGATGAGCTTATGCATTGGCTTTGCTTTAGTGTTTTATATTTGACGTATTTTTTTGCATCTACCTATTGTGCTTTCAGTTTCATTTAATTTATAGATATATTGTAGCCTAAAAACGAAAAATTTGAATGTGAAATTCGCGCTCTATCTCATAGTCGCACAAAACTTAAATGTTTTTATGCTCCTATAACTCGTATCTACATGTGGAAAGTACCAACAAATTCTTTACCAGTTGATCTAATGACGCCCTTAAGGGGATTTAATCGAATCAGCTTTGTTAGCTTCAACAAAGCATAGAATCAATATTGTTATTAGGAGAAAGGCCTTCAGATCAGTGAAAAAAAAAAAGGCGCAAAACCTGAAAGCCATCATCAAATATTGAGCTATGCCATATAACCAATAAATAGTGGCAAATGTAGTCCAATTGCACAGTCTACATTTCTTCCTGCAATACTTGCATTTCATACTCGAGACTAGCAAAAGTACAAGTCATAAAGCAAGAACTCGCCAGTCTTGCAAGGCAGATCTCACATATCATGAAAGAACTTATACGTCTTGACATCTTCCACAATAAACTTGACTGCTCCAATGCAACCGAACACTGCAACAGCCGAGAACCAAACCACTATAGCAAAGTTAAGAAGTAGCAAAGACAGATACATTTTGGTGTTTTGGTGCCGTCTTCTTCTAGCTTTTAGATATGCCATAGCAGGGAACACAAAGTCCAGTGGTGTGAACCCAATTGCTCCGCATATTGCCACAAAATCCCCAAAGAATGGCATGGCTGCCGCAACTAGTGTAATAAGTAGCATATACATGGAGGTACAAACAAGACGAACGAGCTTGTTTCGTAGTGAGGAACGACTTTTAGCAGTTTCATTGGACAACAGTCTCTCCTCGAAGTAGGCATATGTTGGCCTGGAATATATCTAAGAAAACCAAGTACACTAAAGTAAATGCGACTGGGTTCCAAACCCTTTTTTTAAAAAAAAAATTAAAAAAAAAAAGGTAAATGCGACGTTATATTGTTCAACTGTCAATCAATCTTCAAACCTAGTAACTCAGCAGATATCTTACAAGAGATGACGATTACATGAAGCTTTAAGTATTTATGTTAGTATCTGAGAAGGGTACCTGAAAGCATCCTGATATTTGTATGACAGCAAAAAGATTGGCCATGACAATAGTCCATTGAGGAACAGTAAGCGAAGACAAGATGTAAGGCTCAACTTGTGACCCAAAAGCCCAGTACCCAGTGAAGGCCAATTGCCAGTAACTCAACATTATGATACCATAAGCTGCTGATACACCTTTGTACACATTCTTCTTTGCAGGTTCTCTCACAGTGTTCTGGTAAAGCAAAATTAAATGGTCCATATTCGACAAACAAAATGATCATTAGCCTTACTTCGACACTAAAAATTGGTAAATGAGAAATGTCTGTATGGATAACCTGTATCTCTGGAAGCATTGCATCTCCAAAGGAAAAGGCAATTGCTCCGAGAGCATTGAAGGCTCTAAAGACTTTGGATGATGAGCTTCCATCTAAACCGTAACTAACTGATTTTCTATCAATCTTTTTCCCTGTAATGAAATCAAGTCAGATATGAAAGAAGAGAAATTTGATAGACTAGTGGTATATATGGTGTCTGTCTATATGACGTATAGGACTACAGGAGCATATATATACCATTATAAATTGTGACACCAATGGTTGTAGCAGCAAAACCAATGGTGCTGAAAGTGCACAAGGCATTTACCCATCTCAAGGAGTGAATATCAGGGAGTTGAGAGAGAGAGAGCTCAAAGAACCCAAAGAAAAGAATAAAATGTTGCAGAGTTAAGTCACCATCCTTGTGATAATACTTGTAAACAGCCTGCACAAGAAATAATCAAGGGATATATCTTCAATTCCTTTCTCAACTGAATTCAGGAAATGTTCACTTGCTGATACCGAACTTTCAGTACTGGTACCTTCAATTTGTGTAACCTTGTGGTGCCCGAAATAAGTGCACTACAATAACAGGAAATAAACTGAAGCTAGACTTGAAGAGTTGGTTGACTAACCTTAAGGCTACTCCCAGCTGCAATTTGAATGGCAATGTTATTACCTATAGAAGCTACCTGCTGAAAAAATGCAATAGACCAATAACCCCAGAACCCTTTAAGAATGAGAAAACAAAGATGTGTCAAGTAACATGGCATGTTTACTGTCGTGTAAACTGTAAACTGACAAAAACAAAGGCATTTTGATAGTGCTTTTGTAAAAAGCATTTTTATTACAAGCACATATAAGTAAAAATGCTTTCAGAAGAACTAAAGGCGCTTTCAACAGTCATGGTATATGGGCGCGCTGACTAAAGCGGCAGATAGATAAGTTGTTGAAAGTGTACCGAAAATGCTTTGGGCAAGGTCGCGATAGGTAACATGTTTCTTCCCATCCCATTTCCACAGAGAAGCGATGAGCAGACTAGAATACCAGGTGGCCAGTGTTGCACCTACCAAGCTGCTTACCCCTGAAAATCAACCCCAAATCAATTAATTACTAGAGATAACTTCTTTATGAATCAGAAAGGTACAAGTAAAATTATGTAATTACCGAGAGGCCAACCGAGGGAAGCGAGAGCAAAAGGCAGAGGAGCATAGGCAGCCGGTGTGGCAATCGTTGTGGCCACATGAAACGCTGCGTTCTTCCATGTCCCTTTGCCACGTTTTGCTTCTTCTGCTTCTTCTACTTCTTCTACTTGCTGCCTTTCTTCCTCTGCTGCTTCTGTTGGATTTGGTGGTTGTGTCATTTTGCTTGTCAAACCTTGAACTTGCAAATACGTGCAGCTTCATTGGCCTTGTTGCTTTAATGAACTAGCTAGCTAGTCAACAGTGTGAGCTCATGTAGCTGCATTTGACCACTAGAGCTTAGAATCTTTGGGACGGCATTGCACCTCTTTGAAAAGTCTCATATAGAACAAAAACAGTGGGTACCCATTGGGTCATCAGTTGATCACCCATCTAATTAGAGGTGTAAAGTTGAGCTAACGAGAGTGCCAAAAAAAAATGCCATCATCAACATATATACTTGTAGCACTAACACTAACTTTTCCTACAAAGAAAATTCGTTATGGCTTTAAAATTGACACTATTATTAAAGTTGATCTTATTTTTGTTGATAAGCAGCAGATATATTACTTCAGAATATATATGTGGATGTTTAAGAACAAACTAAATTAATAGAGAGAGATTAATGTTTAAGAGAGAATAGAGATTTCAAGTGTGTTTATTCATCTCATACAATATGGTATTTATAGGAATACATTGTAGTGTGAAAGCTTAAAGAGAAAACTAAAATGATAACAATCTCAATGATGAATTATGCCATGCTTGTTGCCCCTTGGTAAAGCATGTTACATAAGTCTTCATATACTCAAGTACCTATGTTTATACACTCAAGTACCTATCTATACATTTAAGTATTTACATGATATAGACATATATAGTATAATACATTTATACTACAACACTTCCCCTTAGATATTTCATGTCAATAGTATTGTGTTGGTAGTGCGCTTCGAAGTTGCCTCGTTAAAAACCTTGCCAAGTAATAAAACCCTGTGGGGAAAAACAACCTTGGTCGAAGGAGAAAAAGAGCACAACGCGCGTTGAGTGTGGAGTATATTCCTAGATACTCCCCCTGATTTAGATTCTCCTTGAAGATCGTGAGAGTTCGGATATCCTTCTCAATTCGATGCTCTTTACATGTTTCTCGAAATTGGATTTTGGTAGTGACTTAGTAAATAAGTCAGCTACATTATCTTCTGATCGGATTTGATTTACTTCAATATTCAGAAGTGTTTGTTGTTACTGACTGTAGAAGAATTTCGACAATATATGCTTGGTATTGTCGCCCTTGATGAAACCTAATTTCATTTGCTCAATACAAGCTGCATTATCTTCGTAAATGCATGTAGGTACATTTGTGATAAATTTCAAACCACAAGTTCCTCGAATGTGTCTATTTACAGACCTTAGCCATATGCACTCACGCACGGCTTCATGTAGGGCAATAATCTCTGCATGATTTGAGGAAGTAGTAACAAGGGTTTGGTTTGTAGATCTTCAAGATATCGCGGTGTTTCCCATGGTAAAGACATAACCTGTTTGGGAGCGACCTTTGTGAGGGTCAGAGAGATACCCTGCATCAGCAAAACCCGTCAAAACATCATTATCATTTTGATGGAGGGGAGGAGGAGAACGTCGGTCACTATGGATAGTGTTGTCGGCGTTCACATTTCTTTTCTCTCTGTAGGGATAAAACAAGCCTATATCAATTGTACCTTTCAGATATCGAAAGATTGTCTTTATACCAATCCAATGACGGCGTGTTAGCGCAGAACTATGTCGAGCTAACAAGTTTACTGCAAATGAGATATCCGGTCTTGTGCATTGAGCTAAATACAATAATGCGCCTATCGCACTTAGATATGGTATTTCAGCCTTTAATAAATCTTCGTCCTCATCCCTTGGAAGAAACGGATCTTTCATGGGCTCAAGACTACGGTTGATCATGGGAGTACTCACAGGCTTTGCTGGCCTTAGTAACTTTTGAGTATATGCTGACTGATGGATCATAATCCCATCATTACGGTGCTCGAGTTCTACTCCGAGGCAAAACCGTGTTTTCCCGAGATCTTTCATCTCAAATTCAGATTTCAAATATTTAGCAGTTTCTTTTAACTCATCTACAGTTCCAATTAGGTTCATGTCATCGACATAAACTGCTACAATTGCAAATCCGGATCTTGTCCTTTTAATGAACACGCAAGGGCATATTTCATTGTTAACATATCCATTCCCAATCAAGTAGTCACTTAGACGGTTATACCACATCCGTCCGGATTGTTTCAATCCATATAGTGAGCGTCTTAATCTTATTGAAAACGCGCTCCGTGGTTTAGAGCCACTTGATTTGGGTATTTGAAGTCCATCTGGAACCTTCATATATATCTCTGAATCTAGATCCCCATAAAGATATGCTGTAACCATATCCATGAGCTGCATGTCAAGTTTTTCGGAAACTACCAAACTGACAAGATAGCGGAACGTTATAATGTCTATTACTGGAGAATATGTCTCCTCGTAGTCTATTCCAGGGCGTTGTGAGAAACTTTGCGCCACAAGGTGGGCTTTGTATCTAACAACCTCATTTTTTTCATTACGCTTTCTAACAAAGACCCATTTATGGCCAACAGGTTTTATATTTGGTGGTGTCAGTGTTATAGACCCAAATACATGTCTCTTTGTTAGTGAATCCAATTCAGTCTGGATCGCATCTTTCCATTTGGACCAATCTGCTATTCGTTGACATTCTTCAACGGAGTGAGGTTCGATATCATCGTATTCTATAATTCTTTTTGCAATATGATATGCAAATGCATCATCAATAGCCATAGAATTTATGTCCATAATTACATGTATACTAGTGTAATTCATGGAGATCTCTCTATTCTCTGGAATTGGTTCTGCTATTGGAGCGTCCTCCAATGATGTCTCTTGGACATAACCATAATCCGGAATTTTCTCATGAGATGGATTATTTTGTATCAAACTCGCTTTCTTTCTTGGGCGAGAATCCATCGAACCTATGGGCCTCCCGCGCTTCCTGGCAGGAGCCGTGGGCCAAGCCACTGCATTACCCATATAGGGGACGTCATGTCCTTTAGTTTTAAGGACATCAATCCTTGCATGTACGTTTGCAGCAGGTATGTGTGATCTTGTCACTTTAGCGATATCAGAAAACGCATCAGGCATTGATTCTGCTACGTTCTGAAGATCGAGAATCCTCCGCACTTCTATTTCAGACTGTGTGGTTCGGGGATCAAGATGAGACAAAGTGGGGACAGACCACGACAATTCTTGTCTTTTCTATTGAACATTAATGTTCATGTCTCCCCTAATGACGGGAAGACTGTCTCATCAAAGTGACAATCCGCAAATCTGGCGGTAAATAAATCACCTGTCAAGGGTTCTATGTAGCGGATAATGCTTGGAGAATCATATCCAACATAAAGGCCTAAACGTCTTTGAAGGCCCATTTTGGTGCGATGTGGTGGCGCAATTGGCACATAGACGGCACACCCAAATATGCGTAAGTGTGAGATATCAGGCTCATACCCAGTCATCATCTGGGACGCAGAAAAGAGTTGGGTGGCAGTGAGTCTCAGACGAATAAGCACAGCTGCATGCAATATTGCATAGCCCCAAGCAAAAATAGGGAGATTGATGCGTATAACCAATGCCCTAGCAACCATTTGAAGTTTTAATGGCAGCTTCTGCGAGTCCATTTTGGGTGTGTACATGAGGGACATGGTGTTCAACCTCAATCCCAATGGACATGCAATAATCATCAAAAGTTTTTGATGTAAATTCTCCAGCTTAATGATATAATTGACTTAATGAGATGATCAGGGTGGTGAGCCCTTAACTTAATGATTTGTGCTAGAAGTTTATCAAATGCAGCATTTCTTGTGGATAAGAGCATGACATGTGACCAACGTGTCGATGCATCAACCAACACCATAAAATATCTAAATGGTCCGCAAGTTGGTTGGATAGGTCCACAAATATCACATTGTATTCTTTGTAAGAATGGTATATTTTCTTTAGTGTCATTTGCATAGGATGGTCTCGATCCTACCTTTGCTAAAGAGCAAGCTTTGCAAAATGAATGATATGTTTTAGAAGTAACTCTTTGGACCAATGTTTGGTTCGTACTTCTTTTCGTTTTGAAGAATGGATGTCCGTGTGAAGTTTTTAATATACGGAGCATCATATCACGACTTGGATGTCCAAAAAGGTCGTGTCAAAGCCTGTATGTGTCAGGATCCCATAAATTTTCATTCATGACATGGTTGGATTCAATGACTCTAATAGCGGTTGCATACAATCCATTAGAGCGACGCATAAGTTTCTCTAATACTCGTGTATTTCCGTAGTTATTAGAGGTAATACAAAGGAACTCTTGTCCATTCTCATAGTGTGTTTCCATATGAAAATCATTGGCTCTTATGTCTTTAAAGCTTAATAAGGTTCTTCCAACCCTTGGAGCATATAGATTTGGCGACATTAATATTTGTGCCATTTGGTAACAAAAATTGAGCTGGTCCTCGACCATGAATCAATTGTGATGGTCTTGTCATCGTAGTTACTGACGATCGACTAAGTGTCATCTATAAAAATAATTGTCTATGTCGCAATATAGTATGTGTGGTGCCACTATCAAGAAGGCATTCCAATTCTCCGGAAAACATACTAAAAAGGAATAAAGTTCGGAATATTAACACATGTCCATGACATTAAATGATAATGCGATACTTTATCAATAGGGAAAATAGCCAATGATTACATCAAAGTTTTTCATAAGTCTATTCCAAAATCAAACTTTAGACAAATTGTTGTCACTCAATCCATTTGGTAATTCCAATAAAATATGACCAGGAAAGTAGAGAGATGTTGGTGGAGCGAAGCTCGCTTAAATACCCTGATCTCAATTACTTTCCTAGACATCATACTTCATTGGGTACACCACATGAGAAGGAGTTAATACAATTATTATTTATTGACTAAGGCACATTTGCCGTTCTTGGAAAATAGAAAGAGGACTATTCTAATCAAAGTCTGTGGCATCCTCGTGCTCTTCATTTACAGCTTTGAAGTCCTCAACGGTGAGATTGACATCTTCACCATCTTCATCTTCAGCAAGGTTGGTTTCTTGCTCCCTTGCTTCCCTGTACTCCTTGTAGTGTGCAGCTAATTGGGTACTTGCATGACATTGCTTAAACAAATGCTCGATTGATCCACATCGATGACACATGTCATTGTGGTTACCTCCCTTCATTTGAGGTGCAGGTTGTGCACATTGTGGATATTCTCTAGGAGGGTTGCTGCTACTACCACGGCGCATGGTGCGACCTCCACGGCTCATGGTGCTATTTCCACGACCGGTGTTGCCATATCTCCCTCTTCCACGTGTGGAGTTGCCATCACGTGTGCCCGCTCTAAAGTTGCAGTTTCCTTCTTTATTGGGGCGGTTATATGGACTTGTTCATCTTTCATGTCCCCTATTATTAGGGTACACATGTCCCCTATTACTAGGGTACCGCTCCTTGCGCCCTCTCTTGGATGCATTATAATTTGCCTCACGAACGCTCTTGGTTCCAACAGGTCTTGAATTATAATTCTTTTCGAGAATGTTGTTGTGCTTTTCAGCTACCGACAAAACATTAATGAGCTCATTGAACCTCGTAATTCACCCAGCATTTACTTCAGTGCGATATTGCTTTGATAGCAAAATTGCTGCAACGGGGAAGGTGGAGAGAGTTTTCTCAATTAGCTCTTCATCTGTGAGGGGTTTTTGACAGAACCTCAACATGGATTTGAGGAGAAGAGCTTCTGAATTATACTCAGCAATAGACTTGAAGTCGGAGAAGCGTATATCATTCCACTGAACCTTCAAGTCAGGGAGGAGGGAATCTTGGATATTGTTAAAGCGCTCTGCTAGCGCCCCCCATAGATCTTTTGCATCTTTGATAGACATGTACTCTAATCTGAGTGCTTTGTCCATATGGCGTCGCATCAAGATCATTGCTTGTGCATGCTTTTTGGATGTTCGTGGGAACACAAGACTCGCGTCTGGTGCATGGATAATTGGCAATATCCCTTTCGATGTGAGATGGTTCTCAACGTCGGTTTTCCAACTATGGTAATCCGAACCTGTTGAGTCAAGGATTTGAAAATCGAGTCTAGGTTCATTCGATGTCCTTGAAGATAAGAAGAAAATATTAGTTTCAGAGTTTAAACTTCCACGAAAAATAATAAGATTTCCAAGCTATGCTACCAATAAATCAATTTCCAAGAATCATTATGAACACTCTTAGTTCATTGATTACGAACGCTCTTAGTTCGTTTGGCGTGAATTTCTATAATTCCGCTTTTGATCGTAAGTTCCCGAGAAAAATGAAAAATGAGAGAAAATGAATAAAAACTCAAAAAATGGGAACTTTTAGTAAAGAATACCTTGAAATAGTGTTGCCGGAAAAAGTTATCGGAGGTGATCGGAAGGATCGCTGGGAAAAATCGAGAAAATCGTCTGAAAAGTCGTCGGAAACTTGCCCCGCAGATCTGTCGGCAGCTTCTCGGCAGTTGTCTCGACAGCTGCTGCGCAGCGTCTCGGTAGGTGCTCTTGGCAGGTCTCGGCAGGTGCTCGGCAGATGTCGGCAGGTGCTCTCCACAGGAGCTAGGCAGATGTCGGCAGGTGCTGTCAACAGGTCTCGACAGCTCTCGGCAGGTGCTGTCGGCAGATCTCGGCAACAGTCCGGTTCGTGCTCAAAACTTCCGGCGGCCGGTTCAGGCCTTTCCGGCCGGTTCTGAGGCCGGTTTCGGGCTTCTAAAATCAAGGGCTTTGATATGAGCTAGGGTTTGGGAATTTTTTGTCGGTTTGGAAAAATGACTTCGATTGATGATGAACTCTACTCTTGTCAATTTTCGATCTAATTCTAGAGCAACTTCGTGCTGATAACGTGTTTAAGAACAAGCTAAATTAACAGAGAGAGAGAGTAATGTTTCAGAGAGAATAGAGATTTCAAGTATGTTTAATCATCTCATACAATAGGGTATTTATAGGAATACATTGTAGTGTGAAAGCTCAAAGAGAAAACCAAAATGATAACAATCTCAATGATGAATTCTGCCATGCTTGTTGTCTCTTGGTAAAGCATGTTACATAAGTCTTCATACACTCAAGTACCTATGTTTATAAACTCAAGTACCTATCTATACATTTAAGTATTTACATGATATAGACATATATAGTATAATACATTTATATTACAACAATGAAGAGAAAAATAGTTAATTTGTCGCGAAGAAAATGGACAGAATCTTGTAAGTAATGTAAGTTGCTTTATGTCCTTTTATGTGGGGGGCTACTGCTAAAAGTGATTAATTATAAAAGTAATACTGTCTGATTTTGTTTGTGAATATTCACAAAATTATGCAGGCATGGAACAAATGGAGAGCAGGGGAGACTTCAGAGTTGATAAATCCCATGTTGATGACTAATTCAAGCAATGAAATAGTGAGATGCATCGAAATAGTCCAACCGTGGGGGAAGTTATTGCATGCTTACTAGCAACCCTACCACTGATACTCTCCGAGACCCAGCATGCCCCTGATTAAAGCATGAGACTGAGCACAAATGCAACATTCATGATTTGACAATAACATTGGCGAAAACTGAATATGACTTGACCTAAGTAAAAAAACATGATCTAGGTGTGAGGCATTGAGTATGAGCACCCGTTTGAATAGAAAAAAACAAAGGTGGCACTCGAGGTATTGAGTATAGTACACCTCTTGTAGCCAATAACCTGTAATGTTTATGTTCCCTTATGAATTGCTGTATCTCTGGAGGTAATTAGTTTCTGTGATGCATCCATTGTTAAAGGCTCATAGCTAGCTAACATATCTTAGTGATGCATTTGAATATGTGTCATTGCCATATGCACACAAAACATAGACCTGAATAACAAAAATGTGCTAGCTACATACTACTGATACAGGTCTAGCCAGAAGTCTTTGCAAATGTACCTTAATAACGCAATCTTTGAAGGATCTGTCAACAACTCTCCTTTCCAAAGTACCATCTATTTTGAAGGTGCTGTACAAGCTGTGTGGAACTTCATAACATTATGTATGACTTGGAAGACATCAGCTGCTGATCTCATGATGCTGAGGGTGGTTTGAAGGGTTGTGTCCATATCAATGCAGACTTCCTCCCTCCCTGGCTATAGGCATGTAAAGAAGAGTGGAGCCATGAATAATGAAACCAAACAGGCCCCAAGAAAATTTTGCTACATGGGCCAAATGGCTTGTCCTTGAGGATCCAGATGATACCAACTTTTCTGATTCCTTTTAAAACTCCTCAGGGACCAATATATGGATGCACAGCTTTCAAAGACCTTCTTTCTCCCCTGCAGCTCTGCTTAGCTTTGGCTGGCATCTTGGAGTTTTTCTTAGTAATCCTACCATCCATATATATTAATTTCAGTTAGCATTACCAATAAATGGTTAAAGCAACTTCCAGATATTGACGATTTTGAAAGGAACACAAAGGCATAAAGCAGTAACAACAATATTCCGAACTTCATTTATCCCAACTGATATCACAATCCACTTCAGTAGTTCAGTTGTTTCTATTTGGGAAATGAGTCTTATTTACAACAAGAAACAATCATAATCAATGGAAACTGTAACTCTTAATGGAAGGGTAAATGTGCATGTCATGATTATACCTCTGAGACAGTGTAAAAGTACATGCATGATATGTTAATTGAGCAAAAATCTAATCGAAATGGATTAATCTTAGGTATCCACAAGTCCTTTCTGGCAGTGATTTCATCGCTGTTCTTTTGCTGATTTTGAGAATATGGTCGTCTTGAAAATGGCTATGAATGAGTTTTGAGCACACTGAAGACACTTTGTATTTGGGTAAATCTTTGCTTAAATTTTCGGCTCATCTAATCCTATTTCATGCGTCTCTATAGGTTTCCTGCAGTATTCTGCAATGTCACCGCTATATTAAGACTTTGGGTCAACTTTCACGTAGTACATGATTGTAACAGATCAAATATTTCATTGAACTTCTCTTCTGTAAACTTTTTTACTGGGAAAGGATATGATTACAGACTGCCTGCTAAGATATATTTTTTATAAATGTCTGTGTGTGGCACTAAGTTTTCTCCTAAGAACATGACCTCCAAACAACATTTTTCGTAAGGAATAAAAAAAAGGTACAGCAACACCAGTTTGTTTATATGATCTAGGATCTAGTTCATCTGTCCTATTCTTGAAAGATTCCTTCATGATCATTGCAAGCTTTAAGCAGGCATCTAGGCATATCTGTTTCCCTGGCTAGCAAAAACCGTGTTAGAACAGAATAAGCACCCACCCCAAAACAATTCATCTTTTTTTATTTTTAGCAACCATTCCATCTTAAAACAAAATACTTGCCCGCTCTGGATAATCAGCCTAGTGAAATAACCTTCCCGAGGATTTTTACATATACTGAAGCATCTGGTGCACTCAGTCCACCGGTATTCAACTTGTCAAATAGAGTATCACTTCCATGCTTCGCTGAAGCGAATAGAAAATAAAAGTCACACACATTCATGGCCTTTGGTATCAACAAAGAGAAAATATCCATAACTATAACTCAACCACCGCAACAAAAAGGAGATATCCTAAGATTATAAAGCCACAGACTCACCAGCCTGGAACTCTATAATCGCGGTGCAAACTGAATCCTCTACTTCATAAACAGTTTCACTTGTTAAACCTCTGCCATGGAAGCTAAACTGTGGTGTTATCAAAAAACTAGTTGACCTGTTATTTGATAGAGGCAAAATAAACTTATAGACTCTATGAAGGCCATGCGTTACCTCCAATTTGTTAGCAGAATTTGCTTATATGTTCTTAACTTTTATGGTGCAGCAACCAAGACAACCACCTTCGTCATCATCCAGCAGGCAACACAAGCCAAACCATGTGTAATCCACTCTGTTGAGATTTTTTTTTTTTTTTGAGAAAAAAGGGTATGGATTATTTGATAACAGCTTTACACTGATATTGGAGAGTGAATTTCAACGTTATTACAGCGTTTAGACTACTTGTTAGCCTGTCTGACCTTGTTGATAAAGGTTAAGACACTAGATAAATCAATTGCTTTTACATACTCAAAAGAGTGATTGGACTCTAAGCATCACTGCCTAACTGCCTTCTCAGATTAACTACACTTTCAGTTAAGCATAATATTATGCAGGAAGAAACAGACACAATCTGTGAAAGCACACAGAAGCCTGTATATGGTTGAAGAAATCTACAAACAATATGCTAATTAGTCCATAGACTACTATACCTTCTCATTTCCAGCCTTGAGAGCAAGTTTATCGCTCATATAGGTCACAACTGCTTTGTCATCACTCCTTGTTCCCATTCCAGACATCTCTATTATTAGAAGGAAGATTATCATGATGATCACCATGCCAAGACATGCAATACCTCAATCAAAATAAACTATGATCACCAATATTATAATAGAAACTGCTAGATAAATTTCTAATCACCGTAATCACATAAGCAATCAGAGATGATACTATGAGCAAACAAGGATATTCAGGGAGATTTAACCCTGAAGCAATCAAAGAGGATGTAGCGTGCTTGTACCTTTATAGGTGGTTAGGGTTCTGCAACAGAGTCAGTGACGACCCGATCATGGGCTGATATGGTTTTTGTTTTTTGATATATAAGAGCAAACCGAATCATATATTATCCAACCAACTACACAAGATTGCTAATTATGTCTGAAATAAACAAGGATACATCTAGATAATGACCAGAAACAGTAGTCTCTCTTGTTTGACCTAAATAACATTTTTATTCTAGTAAGCCAATCGGCAAAAGTTCAAGCAAGTCCGGCTAGCTCCTACATATCCTCCACAGAAAGGCTGGTAGAACGAACCAAGTTGATGTCATATGTAGAGGTGGAGGTGGCAGTGCCATCAGCTGCATGCGCCCTCTGCTTCATATGAGTCGAAACTGGGATAAGTTGAAGAAATCTTGAGAATAGCTTTTGCTTTCCAGTCAAGACCAGGCTCACCAGGGTGGGGTTTCTCCTCACCACAACACATACAAACTATCTCAGCAAAAGGGCCAACAGTTGCACCCCTCGGATATTCGATCTGGTAGGGGCATGTTATAGGCCAGTGGTCTCTCTTTAGACAAATATGACAACCCTTGTCTTCAGGGGGAAAGGCCTACATGTTCCAAACTTGCTTCTTTCTTCTTTTAGCATTTCCTTGAGCTCACTTTCTTTCTTCTTTTAGCATTTCCTTGAGCTCAGGAGTGAGGTTGGGGCACTGAAAAGTCCGGCGCCAATCTGGATTAGGACACATCCTACAATCCACTAAATACTCACTCATTTTGATGTAATTAGCCAATGGTGGTCCTTTTGCCCTGTCATCACGTACCTCTGATTTTCTCTTTTTCTTTCCCCTTACCTTGCCCTTTCCCACGAGGAGGGATATAGTCTTCGGGGGCCTTAAGAATCAGCTCGTTTTCCTGGCCCTTCCTGGATGATCTCCCCATGGCTCTGTGCAGTTAGGGATTGGCTTGGCTATAGGGCCTCTTTATATAGAGGAGTAAGAGTGCGTTACAAGAAATTCTATAACGAAAAAAAAATATAAAAAATATATGATTAAATAAATCTACTCTCCTTATTCTATAAAAAAAACATATTCTTGTTTGGAATATCCAAATCTAAACTAAGTTAACTGCAACACTCCTGCTTGTAACATCCAAACATAACGTCATGTAACGTTTAGGTCATGCAATATTCTTCTCTGTTTTTTTTGGTTGAGAAAAACATTACTATTTGTCATAATAGAAAACATATTTTATTTCTACGTACATTAATCTTTTTCCAAAACTAAAACAACTAGCGGGTATCCATGACCCATAACCGTCCTTAAGAAATCGGGTCTTAATTAATGGAGGCCCAGATAAGAAAACCGAGCTGGGCCCAATTAGGTGCCCTTTTCCCTTATGCTGGAAGGCATAATAATATAAACACAACCGAGGTGGAGACCTATATATCCTTTGGCGTTGATTTCAACAAAAAGAAAACCCGTCTAATTTCTCCGATTTCAATCAGAAACCCTAACAATGGTGTACGTTACTTCCTGGGATGAGTTCGTCGAGCGATCCGTGCAATTGTTCCGCAACGATCCTGATTCGGTAGTCCGATTTTCTCTTGTTTCTTTTCTGTTTGGTTGCTTAGGAAATTGAAAAGGAGGATTGAAATTGCCTACTTCTTGATTGCTTTTGTGTGTGTCTTTGATTCAATGCCTGGGCTTTAAAACAAGACCGAGACCGAGCAAATAGTTAGTTGAATTGGGCATAGTGAACTAGATGTTGTTAGATAGTTTGCCTTTAATTGTTGTTTTGCTGATGGTTGTGTTGATCTGTTTGTTGCTGCAGACTCGATATGTGATGAAGTACCGGCATTGCGACGGAAAGCTGGTTCTCAAAGTCACCGATAATAAAGAGGTACTAATTATCTGTTCTGCTTTTACTGAGACTGTTGATTTAGCTTTGTGAATGGATTTGATGTTTAGAGAATTTAGACTATATTATTGAGATTGAACTTGCAGAGTTTGATATTAGGTAGAAGCGATCTTAATGGTTAGGACTTTAGATTAACGTTTTCTGTTTGGATACACTAGTCCTTGTTTGGGTACTTAAGTAAGCTTTGTAACGCGTTGAATTATAGGAAGATAAGTGAAAGAATATCAGTTACACTTACAGAAAATATTTGGTTAGCGTTATACTTTTACACTAACGCTGTATGAGTTTCTATATGTTCTCTCAATATGTGCACTTTGCTGTGTGTGTCAAATTTTCAATACAATCCTGTACGTGTAAAATTTGGGAAAGTTAGGATTTGAGTTAGAATCACTTACAAGGGTTCCCATTGAGAAATTGGTGGTAAGTTGGTGCTTTAAAAAGAATTCTACAACCAGAAACCAACTATACTGAAATTTCTATATCAGTACCATTGTGTTCGTGCACTTTTGGAATGTGGAGTATCACATATGTTTTGCTTAGATGTAGAATGCAGGCTATTTAAATCCCCATATCTCCTGCACTTACCTTTGGAAACCTGGGTTGCATATCATTTACATTATTGTCAATAAGAAATATTTGCATGACATTGCATGCTGATATTGCATATCATTTACATTATTGTCAGTACTCTGCGTACTGATATTGGGATTTCATGCATATCAGTGGTTATGATGACAAAGTGCTTAGGATATTATCTATGAATTCAAATTTCTAGATACAAGAAAACCATTGCATATGATTTACTAATTCGATCGATTCTTTTGGTTTTGCAGTGTCTGAAATTTAAGACAGATCAGGCGCAGGATGCTAAGAAGATGGAGAAACTGAACAACATATTCTTCACCTTGATGGCCAGGGGTCCTGAAGGTATATCACATTATCTTTTTTTATGTTTAACATGTTTGTGAATTATTTTGCCTTCCTGTTCACTGGGTCTTAGAACTGTAGTACCTGAAAAAAGTTGGATTGCCTGCTATGTGCTACAATTGAACAAGTGTCATGTTTTCTTTGTGGAATAAGATCTCTGGTCTAGGGTTGCACCTGTTTTCAAATGGCCCTTAAAGCCTTGAAAGGTTGCTCACCTTACTGAAAGGAACAAGTAGCGTTGAAGCTTAGAAACTGGCTTCAAATACTTTGCTCCACAGCATTAATCTTTGGATCCCACAAGACCATAATTGAAGCAGCTTTGCTTTGAAATTGCTATTTTTTGTCCTATGGATGTCTTTGGAATCTTCCAGTTTTGACCTTGATGTTGTTTTCATCAGTTGTACTAATAATCTTACATTTTCTCTCGTCTTGTTTCCTTTTGCAGTTGATCCATCGGAAGTTACTGGGAAAGATCAGATGGATGCACAGCCAACCAAAAAAGGCAGGGGAAGGAAACAATAGATTTGTTGGCCATTAGATAATTAGGTCTTTTGGACTCATCTTAAGATTAACCCAAGAATTACTTGAAGATTTTTGTGTAACTATAATTCAGAAAGTTGTGGAATTTTCCAGATGGTTTGTCAATTCTACACTTTGGTTTTTATTCCATTTTATATAAAAATAAAAAATAAAAATAAATTGTGACCCTTCACTGGGTACAGAATTCGTTTTGGCTTGGCCAACATGTTCTATAGAAATTTGTGATATCAACCAGTTGACGATTCTTCAGACCAAAAAAAACTGGTGTTATTTCCCCAATGTTTGGTTTTGATTCCAGTTTAGATTTTAGATTTCACCGGGTACTTGGTTCGCGTTTTGGCCTTTGGCTAACGTCGTCTAAAGAAATTTCCACTTATCACCCTAATAAAGAAATCTGTGAAGTCGCAAGTTCATGACTGCTTTGAACTACGCGATGCCTTCAAGTCCCATAGCGTCATATCAATCTTTCAGACCACGGGACACCATGTCCTCTCTATGCTATGACAACCCTTGGAGAAAAATTGCGCACAGCACAGAGACAAATGAAATTATTCAGACTTTGTGTTGCACACCAGGTCGCCACGAAAAGGACTCCACATTTTTATCGTCTTAAACTTTAAGTGTTGTATTGATAAGTGTGCATATTATACGTTTGTGTTGCGCTCTACCAAAAACTCGTAATGTTAATATGCCTAAGCTTAATCATCTTGGGTGTAAAACTGTTTTCACAATAGGTCTTCGTAATATGAAAAATATGGGTTGTCTTTAGTTTTAACATTCTCCACAAATTAACTTAATACAATGTTATCGTATAAACACACAAAAAACTTAATCCATACTAAACTAATACAATACAACTGAACATTTATACTTAGCTGGTTAGTGGCAACTTTAGACTTTCATACGCCTTTACCATAATTGCTCAAACATTGGAGTTTCTTTAACTGTTTATGTATAGTAAGAGTCATTTGTTTCTGGTATTTTGTTCAAACATGGGGTTTGCTTCACTGTTTTCTGAATAGAGAGAGAGAGAGAGAAGGACGTTCTGGGCTACTCCCTCCATCTACAAGCCTACGCTTGGGGAGTGAGTGAGATCTGTAACCGAGGAGGAAGAGCTAGCTCGACTGTATATCAAAGATGGTGATGCTTTTGGCATTTGCGATTCCAATGATAGAAGTACTACTGTTTCCTTTTACCAGATCCCAAGGCACTCTTTGCCTTTGTTTTACTTTATCAGTGCCATTGGAAAAAGCTAAAGCGTTTGCTAAATCCATGTGCTCCATGAAAGCTTGTGAATTGCTGAAACTCTGCCTTTCATTTCCCCGAAGAAGAAAAAGACGATTAGAGAACAAAAGGAAAATATTCTTCAATCAGATAAAGGGACAGAAATGGACGCTGGGACAGAATATCTTGGACTCTTAAATGGTGGTAATGGTGTCTGTGTGAATAAGGTTAGGACAAAGTGCATCGTTTCATTATCATTATGAATAATAAGGGTGGTGGAGAACTCTCTAGCTTACGCTTCTTTCTGCATGTGCTAAATTAACGCAAGCATCCCCTGCAAGATTCTTCTGCATAAAATCTTGCAGTTTTAAAACGTTCAATTCTTCATGCAGTTGTGGTTTTGGAATATTTTGTTGGGAATTTAATGTAGAAGTTCGTACGCTAGCATATACTTCTCGTTTCAGTACTTTGCATTATTTTGAGACAATTTGTCAAATATTTGACTATTATACATGAAAAATAATGAAAACATGTAAAGTTAAAACACTTTGTAGCATATGTTTTGGTCTAAAGTCTAGAGGTAAGATGCAAGTAGATGTTTACACGCTAGTGTTTTTTTTTTTTTGGCTTAGTTATTGTTTTAATCTCTCTTTGAGACTATCCAGCAAAATTCAGTTCTACACTTTGAAAATAATGAGACTTATGAAGTCATTAGACATTTTTGTAGCGTATTTTATTCTTGTTCTAGAAGTGAGTTGTAAAAGTTTGCACGCTAGTTTGTTTTTTTTGTTTAGTTATTTTTGTTTTAATTTGTTTGAGACAATTCGTCTATCCAACACCTTAATGTTATGTGAAATGCAGAAATAGCAATATATGAATGAATATAAATCGAAGCAAGTGCGTTGATCGTATTAGTAATAAAAAAACGAGGATCATATACCATGGATTTTTGCAAAAGTAGAAGTAAGGAGAATAATATGCATGCACCTACAATGATTTCTACTCGCACTGTACGTATATACGTGTTATTAGACCAAAGCAGCTTCCCTTCAAAAAATATAAGACTCAAACAACCCAAAGAGGAAGAGAAAGAGAAAGAGGAAAGCAAAGGACTTGGGTGTTTTTCACGGCTGTATTGGTATAAAGTTAACCTTTGTCCCATAAAATCTGAATTGCTCCCAAGTTAAACGTTGTAAAGTATGAAATCGCTGCACTATGTGGAAAAACCGTGCTTTAATGTGCCTTTTGTTTTTCCACTTTCGTTACTCATAATTGTGTTTTGATTCTTCTTCCTTTTGCCCTACTTTTGTTCATAACTTCATAGGTGGGGTTACGATCACACTGTGGTTCAATTTGAATTATCGATCGGGAGCACTATAAGGATGTCTTACGCTTTAGGTTAGTGAAACCAACTTTGAGGTTGTATATTATTATGAAAGGGTTTTGGAATTCTTAAATGAATGGTGTTCCGCAATAGAAGTTACTTATCCATTGTGACAGATAGGACAAGTGCAGACCTATTTGGGTGACTATATCAGTAACTAGCCTCCGTCTTGTTCTACATGATTTCTCGTCGAGAGTTCTTAACTATCTCGGATTTTGATCGGTGTTTCTTCAACAAACTTATATAACAAACAAGAAGTTGTTTCTACTTGATTAGTATGATATGAAATTTTCTTCGCATCACAGTGAAGTGTTTAGGCAAGAGATGAATGCTAGTCGATTTTTCCTTAAGAAGCATTAAATTATTTTTTGATAGTATATTAGCTTATTATGACACCTTGTTTTGTTTGTATGGAGTTTACCTGCAAATATCAATTACATAAGGATTTTTTTAAAAGAATATTCTTTTTGCTCCGTGTATAGAATACTCATACTCTAACATTGTGCTAATGTGAATCTCTCATTGTCTCCAAAAAAAGAATATTTTTTTTGCTCCGTGTATAGAATACTCATACTCTAATATTGTGCTAATGTGAATCACCCATTGTCTCCAAAAAAAGAGTATTTGAGAAGTTTTGAGTTCGACTTTCGTAATCATCTAGCAACAATTATTAGAAGAAAAAATAATAATAATTCTAACTTACAAGTTTTTCCATTTAAAGCAAACAAGTAAAGATTTTTGTATCGAAGAAAAAATAGAGAAAAGACTTTTAAGACTCTAATTTACCTAAAAATTCTTGAACTATGATCATGAGGAAACAAAGGATAATGTTAAGATTATTTGAGTGCTTGCCTACAATTTACATGGGGAAATTAAGGATAATGTTGAAGATTAAATAAAATTTTCAAGTATCGGTAATAATCAACTGAGAATTGAGCTGATTACGCGGATTCACTAATTTAGACAATTAAGTCAACGGGCTGTAGGACTGGTGGGACCCACACAGTCCAAAGATAGAACAGATTGGGGGGTGGGTCGGGGAGTCAAAACAGCAACCGCATCGGGAGTCGTGTCAGACTCTACGGGTCTAGTCCTACACGTGTCGAATGATGACTCGCCGTCTTTACCAACGGCTATTTCTTTATTTATTTATATATGAATATATTTGTTGCTTAGTCTTCTTTTGCGCCCCACTTTTTGACGGCCGTTATGATAAAGCCGTCTCTGCGTCCAAAGGCGTCAAACTCAGAGCAGCGTGAGAGCATGGAGCTTGGCTTTGGTTCTCCTTTTTCCACTACTTTACTTGGAACCACTCCTAAATTCTCATCTCCAAAGATAAGTTGGTTAAGAAATGATAGTATTTACTTACTATTACAATTCAACAAGTGGATATAAAATAAATTCATAATTACAATGTCAGTGAGCTGTGTTCTGTTGATTATTTAAAATAACAGGTACCGTATATATCATAAGTTTTAAATGTCACTAACATCATAAAATAGATATGGTGAAGATAAATTTTTATGGTTTCTACTAAAAAAAAACATGACTGCATTATCAATGTGCGAATAAATAGTTTTATAGAAATAAAATGTTGATGAAAGTCTTTCATAAGTTACAGGTTGGATAGACACTAAACAAACTATGAAATTTTAAATGTGTGCAAGTGAAAAAATAATCGAGGGAAATACGATATTGTCTGGTGAGTCACTTCACTCACTTGTGACCTTCTATCCACATCATGGACTTTGTGCGTCACAAATAGGAACACCATATTGGAAATTCATCTATTTAATAACTAGCCTTATTTTGTTGTATATAGGATTTGAGTTGGAGAAGCTATCGACAGGCTGCATTACCCTGGAGTTAGTAGTTCTAATAGTTTCTCTATAATTTTTGTATTATAGGGAAGCAAGAGTCAAAGTCCTAGCCCCTTTTTCTTCTTCAACTCCAACATAAACCTATTTTATAGCAATCTCTAAAATCTCCATAATTTCTCTTTAAAATTTTAGAGATTACTGTAAATTTAAGAAATTTGTTGAAGCAAAAGGAACTCATTTTCCCTTAAAATAGAGAAAAATCAAAATATAGAGAATTTGTTGGAGTTAGTCTTAGTAACTCAGTAAGATGGTCAATAATACATTAGGTGTAATTAAGACTAAATATGTATGTAAATTACTGACTTCACATGTAATGTGACACCTTATTATTGATTTACACTGTCATTACTCAATTAAAGACTTTATCCTCTACTTATAGCATTAATTTGATTTAACTTTGCCACAATTAGCCTTGGATATTGATGCACCAAGATATAATCTGAAATAGCTTTCCTAAATTTTCATGTGGTCCACTGGTCCAACTCCAAATCTTGGCCTAGGCCTTGTGTTCAAACCTGTGAGGAACAATATCTGTAAAATGACTAGAATCAGTTGGGGGTCATTAATGATTCTTACTAAGGAAATATTTTTACCACCATACCACATGTATTTTGTCATCACACTACTTCTCCTAGTGCAAAATTGCAGCTCAGAATCAGACAGTAAGAAAATGTCCCTCTACACAGTAAGAAAATGCAATGAATTGCAGACAATTTAGGATAAGAAATCCAAATTAGCAAGGGTGCAGCAAAACGTGAATCCAAATCCAAATCCATCCCTTAATGACAACTCAAACTGGCACACAGTCTTCTTTTTCTGGGGGTTACAATACAGACCGAGTGAAAGATTCAATTTTTCAAAGTTGAAAACTTGAAAACTGAAATTGGGGGGAAGCAAAGAGAGAAAAAACATACACACAAAAAAAAAGTACTAAAGAGCAGTGCCTGGTATAAAATCAAAGGCTCACTTTAACAGTTTGTGTGTAGAGAGAGGAGGAAGAAGAGGAAGACCATTTCTCAAAAAGAGGAATAACAAAGGTCTTAATGGTGGGTCCGGCCCTTCAAATGTGTGACATAGACGGCAGTTTCATTCATTGAGAGAGAGAGAGAGAGAGAGAGAGAGTTTTCTCTCTGGTTCACTCTTTATTTAAATCCCTTGTATTCTCTCTTAGATTTCTCTATTTAAATAAAAAAGAAAGCTTTGATCTTTCTCTCTGTGTTGAACTCTTTGTGCTGTTCCCTCTAGAAAAAAAGAAGAGAAGAATTGTTTATGTTAAAGAAAGATGGGGGCTTTGTATTCTTATGGCAGTGCGAATTCTCAAGCCAAGCAAAAGTCTTCTCCTTCACACCTTTCAATCTCAAAAGCAATGAATTGAGAATCTAGGGTTTGACAGCACCAACTCCAACAAAGGTCTGTTCTTTTGCTCCTTTTCTTGCTATCTCAACTCCCATTTTTGTCAATTTCTATGCTTGATTGTTTTGATTCCCATCTGGGTTTTGTTCCTGTTGATCATTTCTTTCAGACCCAGTTGTTGATTCTGATCTCCTGGCCTCAAGTTTGATTCCAAAATCCATGGTTTGCTGGGAGAAATGGGATTCTGGCTATCTGGGTGTTTGTTTTATATGATGTGGGCTGTTAAGCATCCTATAAATTAACTAGGATTTAGAGAGCTTTTGGTATTTATGGTGTGTTTTGGTTGATATTTTGGGCTTTTGGGATTTAGGGTAGAGGTTTTGATATGGAGGAAGTTGAAGAAGCTAACAAAGCTGCTGTTGCAAGCTGCCATAGAGTTTTGAATCTGTTGTCTCAGCCACAAGATCAAGTTCAGTTTAGGAATTTAAAGGCGGAAACTGGGGAGGCTGTGTTTAGGTTCAAGAAAGTTGCTTCTCTTCTCAATACTGGTTTGGGTCATGCTAGAGTTAGAAGGCAAAAGAAACTTCAAATCCCTTTTCCTGAAAGTGTCCTCTTAGATAATCCTAATTGTACAACAGACCATCACTCTAAAACTCCTCATTTTCTTCAATCTAGATTTGCTGAGAACCCAACTCAAGATTTGAGTTTAAATGTTAGAAATTCCTTAAGTTTGGGAAACCCCTCTTTGGAATTGAGCACTAATGGGAAAACCCCAATTCAACTACAACAAGCACTTCCGGCGCACTATCACTTCCTTCAGCAGCAACAGCAGCATCAACAACAGCAGCAGCAGAGGCTATTGCTTCAGCAGCAGCATATGAAACAACAAGCGGAAATGATGTACCGGAGGAGCAATAGTGGCATAAACCTCAACTTTGATAGCTCAAGCTGCACACCCACAATGTCATCTACAAGGTCTTTCATTTCTTCCTTGAGCATAGATGGAAGCGTGGCTAACTTGGAGGGTAACTCCTTCCATTTGATTGGAGCTCCTATATCTTCTTCCGATCAGAATTCACAACATAAGAGGAAGTGTTCCGCGAGGGGGGACGATGGCAGTGCAAAATGCGGTAGCAGTGGTAGGTGTCACTGCTCAAAGAAGAGGTTGGATTTGCTTCCCTTTTCTTCTACCTGGTTCATTTAAAACTATTTATAGCTTGCCGTATCTGTTTTTCCTCTGTTGAGGGGCAGCTAGATTTGTTTTTCAATCATTTTTCATTGATGGTGTTCTATTAGCAGGAAACATAGGGTGAAAAGATCAATTAAGGTGCCTGCTATTAGTAACAAGCTAGCAGATATCCCTCCTGATGATTATTCATGGAGGAAGTACGGCCAGAAGCCAATCAAGGGATCTCCTCACCCTAGGTATAATACATATCTGTATTTTGAATGGGAAGTTGATGATATGCGATTCATACAAATTGCTGCCAGTGCTTTATGTAATTTACAGTTTTGGAACTTTGCGGCTAACCTGAATGCTAGAAATTTATAGAAAATTAGGAGCTTGAAATATAAAAGAGACGATATTATGTTTGAACACTAATTGCTGGTGAATGTTAGTGTGTTTTTATTTTTTAATTATTCACAAACATAATAGGTAGTGCATGTCTCCAACAAAAGATTACTTAGTATGGTTGATCCATAGGATTGTGATATCTTTTATACAGTTAATAAAGAATAAAAAATTAGGATATCTTGGCAAACAGCTGTACATTTTCTGGGTTGTTGTGTTTTTAGTATTCTGCAAGTTGATGTCATTGGTTGTTTCATTAGATGTAATGGAATTACCTTGCCTTTACTTTTTTGATCTAGCATGTTAGTTATGACCTAACGTTCACCAGAAAAACATTCTTGTGTCAAGTGGTTGAAGTGTCTCTGATTGTTCCTTTGTTGGTGAGAAAAAAGTACATGTTTCTTTGCCATCTTGAATATTGCAGTATTCATATTTTGTTATGATGGTTCATGACTGTAAGATTCTAATAATCTGATTCCTTTTCCTTTATTATTACTTTTTAATAGTTTCCTCCATATTCTCAGCAAGTCCAGTTTACGGTCAAGATCTGTTCAAAGAATCAAATTTGGAATACATTTGATTGATATTTGATAATGCTTGTTTATGCACTTTTTGATTTTATTGAGAACTACTACGCTTTAGAGGGCAGTTTGAACTTCCGAGAATTTTTTTAACTATGAAGCTACTCTATAACTTGTGCAGGGGATACTATAAATGTAGTAGCATGAGAGGTTGTCCGGCCAGGAAGCATGTGGAGAGATGCTTGGAAGAACCTTCCATGCTTATTGTCACCTATGAAGGCGAACATAATCACCCAAGGATACCATCACAATCCACAACGACATGAAATGCACAGAGGGCTTCATCAAGCTCACGCCCAGCACAACGTATTAAACCATATCTATGACGGGCTTGAGATGCTCCAGTACATATTTTGCATGGTTTTAGCATGACATACAATCGGAGCAGTTTTTACGTCTTTGGGGAGTTGGATCTTCGAGCGTTTTGGCCATTTGGCAGCAGGCAATGGAACCGCGTGGTGGACTATGGAAGGAGTTTGTAAAACTGGTCAACTTTTAGATCTCTTTTCATGTGTTTTTTAGCAAGCAATGCTTTAAACAATTTAGGGTTTTTGAAATTAATGGAATGCCTTTCATGTGGTACTTCTTGTCTTCTTATTTGGATAACAGCCTCTAGTTTTCTTTCTTGGTGGTCCTTCTAGTATTCAAATTCCTGAAAGCAATCATGTGACTTTGGGGGCAAAGTGTTATCTTGAATAGTTTAGGCAGAGGCAAGTAGTCTGCATTGGATGAATTAGAAGCCAAGTCATAGAGAGAATGTATGATTGTCAGATTGTCCAACTCAAAATAGGTAACCAAACTTGTCACCATTTACTGTTTCTTTCAAGGTTTTTGATCCGAAAGTGTACGGGAAGTTACTGGGTTTGGTATGAGGGGACCAAGAGGCAATCATTCATTGTCTTTGTGATATCTTATTATTCCTTCATTAGAATCAAATCCAACCATTTTGTGATTTTCTGGTCCAGTTCCATAATGTCTTTAAAACTAGATGAGGAAATATTCTCCTTCACCTAATTGATGGGATTGGTAGAAGTATATTATTCATTATCAGGGTTGTTGGGAATTTAGGACCTTGTTAAAAAGAACTGGTATCTCAATCTGGAACAAAGATTTCATTTGGGTTTTTACTTTTCTTTGATGGGGTAAAGAAATGGATGCAATAATTTTGGTCACTACATGTGGGCACAGAAAATTGAAAATCACCATGGAGATTTTGTATTCAATAAATCAACTGTATGGGACTCGAAGTCAAAAGGCGTGTTGTAGTAGTCATGAGATGATTCAAGATTGTCAATGGCGTTGCTGCAACATTTTTCAAACCTCTGATTATTAATTCACAAGTACCAATCAAAGGAAGACTGTCTGTTACATGATTACGCAAAGAATATACAGTTTTTCTGGTGTTGGTTTTTGACAATGTAGGTTTTATAAATTGATTAAGTGAGAATTAATAAAAAGCATGTCAAAGTAATACATAGACAAAGATTCGTAATGAAAACCCACTTATGTGGTATCGTTAAAATCTTGTCTGGAAAAAGCTTGTTGGAAGAAAACCCTAAGGGAGGTACATTGACATCCTAAATTCATCATCGGAGGTAATGCTAGGGGGCCTATCACACCAAACTCTATTCTCTGTACCAAACTGTAAAGCTAGAGGCTTCATATTGAGCCAAACTGTAGCACCATTGGTGCCACTACTAATATACCTAAGTGAAACATATTGGAAAATCCAGAAGAACAGCTTTGGAATCCTAGGCCATGCATCCCACAAGTAAAAGTCAAGTGCCGGCGTTAGCACTACTATATGTATATCTTTCTATCCTGGACTTGGGGACAGGATAAACGTCATTGTACAAAATTGTCTGAAATTTTCATAAGATTGTTGAAATCTGATTTTGAGCATCTTACTCAAAAGTTTCACAAATTTCCCTTTATTTACCATTTCCAACAATGTTTAGTACTCCCAAAGTCACAATAGTTCGGCTGCATTATTTGTTAGAACCATCTCATCATCCCAAGAAAAGAAAAAGAATAAAACCATAAATAAAGAAGGAAAGCTGAAAGATCATTATGTGGTATTTTATTGAGCTGGGCTTCAGCAATTAAATCTCAGCCCAATTTAAGTGGGCCTCGATATAAGAAAAAGAAGAGAATAGACCACCCGATTACCCGATAGCAAAGGTGAATCGGAATTTAGGGACCAGACAAAAAATTTTAAGAATGGACTCCCTCCCATAATAGAACTCCAGCATTGCAATTTGTGATGAAGGAAACAAAGAAGACTTGTGTTGTTGTATGATGTAAATGGGACAAGGTGGTGTTAGGATCGATATAGCCGAAGGCAGATGGTTCTGTACTTCTATGTAGATCGGTCTTAGTAAAGTAAGAAAGGAAACCATTTTCAAGCTTCAAACCACCAAACCTGCACATGCAGTTGCATCCATCCCTAAACTCTAGGTTTTCTCTTGGATAGCAATGATGGTGTCATCCACCGTAAAATTAAGCAACATATAGTAACGACTGATTCTGAAAGAAGTATCTTTGGCTAGCTGTTCGGAGCGGTTGATCATCATAACCAGACAGTGCAGCTTCGCGTCGTCGTTGGACCGCATTAGGGAGTATGGCGCGGGCAGATAATTATAGGTGAACAATATGACCAAGGCCGGTGCATACACCTGGATCTAAATGAATCGAAATGATAAGTGATCATGTTGGATCATGATTTGAACCAGTTAAGCTATATTTGATCGAGGAAAAAAAAAACTTGATCAACTTAATCGTTTTGTTCACCTATACTGTAGAGCTACATTAAAAGCTTAAAACAGACTTATACCAAGCTCAACACACACCTTCTAATAGAGGAAAAAATTAACAGAAAGATGAAACTAGGTTGTCACAGAAAGATGAAACTAGGTTATACCAAGCTCACCACTGAATATATATGCCACAGAAAATATAGAAAATAAAAATAAAAATTTCTTTGTTCTCTCTCATTACTTTGTCAATGGGTAGCAAATACATAACTGTTCGCGTTAGAGAAGACAGCAAGGACATCATCCTATTCGATTAGAAACTAGGTTGAATCCATAAAGTTTGGCAAATTCTGTAATATATATATATATATATATATATATATATATATATATATATTCTCTCGATCTTTCCATCCTTCATGTGAGAAATACCTAAATCCATGTCCTCAATACGAGGGACAAACATATCATTCATGAAGTATATGCAATATCCCTTGCATCCTGAATACTTGAGGTCTCGACGGAGAAAGAACTCCAGCAACCCAGGAACAGGGTTCTATTTCCCGAGTTCTCAATTTATCTCCGAGCTCCACCATTATTTGCCACTACCAAATGGGACCTCAAAAATCCTAAACCCAGTAGTTAAATTCTCTGCGTACTTATTGCCAAAACATAAAACCACCAATAGAGTCCCTGTTGATTCCACTAAATATATGTAGCGCAGATTAGGACGTCCGAGAATTTCCACAGGCATCTCTGGAGCAACAATCCTCATATGCGCTTTCTTAGGGTCTTCGATATCACAGACTAAAGCACTACCGTCGTAATTTACAGCATAAAATTGTCCCTTACAATAAGCTACATCTTTCACTGTAATTTCCCCTGACTTCATACTAGTCCAATCTTCACACTGTCCCGGTCTGCAAAACGCGCAATAACTAACATGTCCATAAACCATGACTGTGTAATCCAATGTCGAAGAAGGGCTTGAAGTTAAGACAAACATGTTCATGGCATTAAAATAACATTTATCACTCCTTAACATCCTGCAATGTGGCAGCTCAATTTGGCGAAGAGTTAAAGGATGCACCAAATTAAATTTGAAATGCTTAGATACAGTCCCCAGCCATCCTAGTGAAGAACAACAGAGTTTTTTCTCGGTTTCCGGCAGATAGCTTGCAGATCTTACCTGTTCTGAAGTTGTAAAACCTACGGATTGCAGAAGCCTCCTTCTTCGAAAGGATGAGAAAGGAGCTTGATGCGTTAGTCCTAGTTTGCTATTGAACATTTCCCTGGTCGCAACTGATCTCCATGATTTCCAAATTGCACCAAAAGAAATAAAACCCTCTAACGCAAGCGTTTGATTGGCGACACAAATAATAATAAGGTCTTGAGGGAGCTGTGAATCTGTGACCAGTCGGCCATAAAAGATCGACGTCAATTTGACTCCAACTCTTAAAGATGATGCGCACTAGATCTTGGGAGTTCAAAATTATAAATGGCCGGAGAACTTAGAGATCAAGTGACACTTCGGTCTGTTTATCATGTGCTATATGTACTTCACCAGATTCTCCTTTTTCTTAGGGTCAAAAATATTAAGATATGTTTCTAGTATTATTGTTCAGAAATAACCCGAAGAGGTCATAAGAATAATCAAAACAGTTCTGTATGTTCATGTAAGACGAGGAATTAAATGTGTCAGGTGAAAGACTACGAGGTGCATGAAATAACCGATGATGCAAGTGAAATGAGATGATGCTCGAATGAAGGTGAAGCGTGTTATGAATGAAGCGCAATGAATACAAGTTGAGTAAAAGATGAGCGTGAATAAATTTGGGGCACGTCAATGATCATGAAGCGCATTAAATAATATGGAGCGCGTGAATAATTATGGGGCGCGTGAATGAATATGAGGCACGTCAATGATTTCTGATTTTTAAAACGCATCAAATAATATCAAATGCGTGAATAATTATAAGGCAAGTGAGTAAATACAAACAGCAGATAATAACAATCCCTAAGAACTAACGGCGCACAATATACACATGGATCAAACTGATAAATGATCACGTTGAATCATGATTTGAACACTTAAGCTTTTGGAGCAAAAAATAGCTCCACTTAACTGTTTTGTTCATCTTAGAGTATACAGCTACGTTTCAGATTCGATCTTAACACAAAATTATGTATGAAATCAGGGTAACAAATTTCATCCATGTCAGTTACCGAATCATCATCAATCAATTTTCCGATTTGAAGGATCATAATCAGTTGATGAAAAAGAAACTTAAAATGAAGCAGCAAAGTCGAATATTGGAACGAACAGATTCCATTTTATAATATCATAGAGAAGAAACTGAAACAGATTTAACCTTTTTACCAGGTCGTTAATTTACCTTTTTTTTTTTTTCTTTTTTTTTTTAACTTTGAGCCCGCCCGCCCTAAACCGCTATTCCATTTTGTTTTTACAAGAAGAGAACTGTATAGACACTGTGGCTGTGGGGATATTAAAAAGAGAGAAAAAAACGAACTAAAAGTAACCGCGAGGGGCAAATATGGAATTAGCACGGACCTCTCCGGCGGCGGCTCAGAAAGACGGCGCCGGAAGATTCAGATCAAACTGGAACGGCTTCTTCTTGCTCTCCGCCGCCAACTTCATCTTCTTCTCCTGCTCGCTCACCACCGGGCCCAAATTCTCCAGCTTGTAACCCTTATACTCAGACCTCACCGGAGCCGCCGGCGCCGGAACAGAGTCGTTCTTGCGCACCGGAGGTGTCCAGAGCACTTCCTTGCCCCCGATCACGAGCGCGTGCTGCTTCGGCGGGGCCGGATTCTCGAAGTTCGTCTTGGCCCTTACGCCGCGGAATCCTCGAGCGGCGTCGTCGTAGGCACGCGCAGCCTCCTCAGCAGTGTCAAAGGTCCCGAGCCACTTGCGGGACTTGGTCCAGGGATCGCGAATCTCCGCCGCGTATCGGCCCCACGGCCGCTTCCTCACGCCGCGGAAACGCCCCTCCTTCGACGACCTCGACCTCCGACCTCCGCCGCCTTTCGCAGCCTCCTCCTCCTCCTTCTCCTTCATTTCGCCGCCATCATCGGCCGCCTTCTTTTCAATCGCGCCCCTGGAGGCCTTAGCCGGCGCCGGAGGAGGAGGATCGGCGGCGTTGAGGGAGGAGAGTGAGGTGTGCATTGCGTCGAGCGCCATGAGAGCGAGTGGAGTGAGAGTGAGAGTTTAGGGTTTGGGATTTGGGGGACTATTTATAGGGAGGGAGACAGGGCTGGATTGCTGGGATAACACCGACACCTTTTTGGCTTGAGGAAATAAATTATTTTTTTTAATTATCCATTTATTATGAAATGGTAAAAAAATTAGAGAAATAATTTGCTGGCTTGTTCTCGGGTCTAAGAAAGGCAACGACTTGTTGATAAATGCGTTTTGACTCATTAATTTTGCTGCGGGGTGACGAGGCATAGATTTGGTGGGCTATAATAAAGTGTGCTTTTTTTCCAAGTGACTGTGGACCGAAGTTCTATGTGGTAGCCTTTGTAGGTGCCAAAAGCGCCTACATTATCCTCTAGAGTTCAACCTTCCCACAATTTTTGTTTTTGTTTTGTGGGTATGGACAAACCCTAAAGCTTTTCCTTCATCAGTCATGTTACTTCCATATAAAATGGCCGCCGTATACGTTCCTCAATAAGTTGGCGTTTAGTCCTCATTTTTTGCTGTTCGGGTCAATTGCATGCATCATTTTTTTCACGTCTTTACAATCGTGGTTTGTAAGTCGGTCTGATGGTAATATTTATTACCGTATAGTGATGGACCGAAATTTCTAAACATAATTTTAATTAATAATTTTTACTTAAAAACCAGTCATACTCACGAATTTGTTATTCAGCTATGCTTACTAGTTGTTGAATCTAAATTCAATGGTATAAAATAATGAGTAATTAATTAAAAATAAATTTATTTAATCATTATTGTCCGCTGTTATATTAACATCTTAGTGTTGTTGAACACAAATTGTTCTATTCAAAAAACAAACAAGAACACGGATTGTTAGAGAATGGTATCAATCAAGATTAGAAATCTCAGCTTGTTATTAATTAGTGTTTATTTTTATTTTGAGCATTACCAAAATAATATGTGCTAATTAATGTGAGAAATTTATAAGGCAACAAAAGCTGTCTCCCACCACCGGAGAGTCAATATGGGGTTGAGTGTTAAATTTGTGTTTTCAAATTTTAATGCACTGTCTATATGAGGCCATTACGAAATATTACTTTCCTAATCTATAATATTATTTACTAATTTTGGCATTAACCCACAATCATAGCCTTGTCATTACCTGATAAACCCGCAAGAAATCTTTTCGTCAACCCAAAAACCATTATTTCGGGTCAACGTTCAGTAGGTCAACAAAAATGTGAACGGGAGCGGTGGCAAGTGGTGGGTCCAGTCAAGTGTGAGCCACGTTCTAGTAAAACACGAACGACAAAAACTGTCAAATGACTTTCAACGCCTAGACGGCTACACCACCATTTTCACGATACAATTGAAAAAGATTAAAAAATATAAAAAATAAAGCCCTCTTTCGATCCGTCTTTAAAAATGATTCAGAATACAGACTTTCACTTGCACCAACATAAATAGATGACTAGATTTCATTAAACACTTTTTATTTACTAAAAAAAAATATTGATTATAAATATCAGAGTTGAGATCATCTTTCAGTGATATTTACTTTCAATTTCGTTATAGTTTTGGTTAAGTTTAAGCTAAGCATGTCTAAGAGGGAATATATTAATTTTCATTTACTTTAAAATGAGAGAGAATATAAGAATAAAGATGATAATTTAGGCCGATTGTAGTGAGAATGTGAAAAGTTGTCCTACTATATGTAATAGTGAACTTACAGAACAATTTAATGATTCTCGTAATGTATTGAGCAGTGCTTAATGTTTTGAAATGTAAGTTTTTTGCTGTGAGATTAGGGTTTCGTAGAACCTCTTGTGGCGGCGAGATTTTCCTAACCGTCGAGACCAAGTGGCTCCATCCTTAGCTAGCCATCTCCTCCATCTTGGTGCAGTTGGTGGCGTAGTTTCTAGTTTCGTTGAGGTGCTGTTTCTCTCGTTAGATCCAACTTGTAGGGATCTTAGGTTGTCGAATTTTTGGTTGGTTCGAAGGCCTTGATGTAGATTTGATCGGCGTCAAGGGCTGGTGATTAGCAGTCTGGTGTTTAGTGGCCTGTGTCTGTGGTAGATCTTTCGATATGCTTTGGTTGTGATTGATCAGTTGTTGGTTTCTGCTCATCAGAGGTCGTAGGTGCGTTGCAGGACCATGATTTGCTGGAAGAGTCGACCGCTTGAAATTTTGACAAGATAGATTGGCACATAATGCAAGTTGCTGGTGCTCCTGTCGCTTTGCTTGGGTTCGGGGGGCCTTTGGGCTTAGGACTAGGAGAGCAAGTGCAAGTTCACATGGTCTAGCCAGCGAGCCTTTATAGAAAGGCTTGATTTCATCGTACCACAATTACATATAAGACGTATGAAGTTAAGTAGAATAAATTGCCTACAAGGCAAAGTGTTTTTGTTTAGTATAGACTACTCTGTGCTCATATTGTTATCATGGAGTGCTCATCGTTTGCACTATTCTAATCCATTTATAGGTCATATTTAATGCTATGAATTCTTCATTAAAAAAAATTTGATGGTTCTCATTTTAAAAGCTATTTTGACAAAAAATGCAGTAAAATTTACTGAGACAATCTTAAAAATTGAAAAAAGAGTTTGTAGACTAAAGTAGAGAGATGGGGTAAAAGTCAGAACGTCAAAAAGGCAACAAAATAAGTTCTCCACGTTTACAAATAATTACACTATGGAAATTAGAAATATTGAAGATGGACTTTAGTGATGGTCTTGGGCTGGCCTAGGGTCGGAGATCTGAGCACAATAAATTTGAGTATGGGCTGCATAATCGGTCAGGACCCAAATAAAAAATAAGTTTCATTATTTTTGTTAGGATGCATGGGATTCAAACTTGGATATAAATAATGTATCGAAATATTAAATAGATTAGTTTGATTAAAAAGTAGATTGACTCTATGCATAGGTAAACCGGTTTGAGACTGCTTTACTTCTGCATCGAACTAATCTACATATGTATCGAATTAAATTTACTTAATGTACGGTATAATTTCCCTTTAAATTTTGGTCGATTTATGTAAAGGTGAACGCTCTTAGATATTCCAAGAAATCAAGAAGCAACCCTTTTGTTTTCTGGAAAAAATAGGAAAGGATGTAAACCCTGAACTTTCAGAGAACCGCACTATCATTATCACCACTTGCTAGGGATGCTCTCTCAGACAAACTGAAAGTTTCAAAACGAAAATATACACCACCTGACCGAAGGGAGGTCAACTTAATTACCATAGTAAATGCCTGGTAACCAAGTCAACTATCTAACCAGAGTAATAATGAGACTGAGATTGTGATCACAACAATGGACAGACGGACAGTGAAGGCATGTGTATAAGCATTTTACTTGAGAGAGATGAACCTGGAGGAAGGGCTAGTAACAACAAACAATACCAGGCCTTATGACAGGCCTGCAAATGACCAAGAACTTCAACTGAATAATGGCTTTTTGTTTCCGGCTTGCCTTCCACTTGATTAAAGGGTTTGCCATTGTAGTTAAGAGAAATGGGACTACCACTTATCTCACGAACAACGATCATGTTGCGACTGAGTCCAATCTGGCTCCGGCTCTCTCCATGTCTTACCTGCAGCTTCTGTTTAGACCTAAATTAACAAATGCAGCCCATTTAATTACCTTATAGGTCATCACAATGCCAACGGCATGGTAATTCATGTCCACAGTAATCATTAGACTAATAAGCAAAAGCACATCATATATAAAATTATAAATAGTAATTAGCTTTCCCTACCAGTATTATCTACGCTATCTTAACTTGAAACACAACTTTCTATCAAATCAGAAGTTAAATGTCACGGTACAGATCGAATGATGAAGTAATGAAAGCAATGCAAACTAAAACGAGTTTATCAAGTAGATGGTTCCACCATCCATTCACCAAATAAAATCATATTCTGCAATAAAACATTCCACCAATCACTCAATAGTATCAAGAATTCAAGACAAAGGCTGAGAGGCAGTCTCCCCTGTAAACCCGATTCAATTAACCAGACCAGAAACAGCTTAACTATGGCAATCATTCACTTAGAGTCGAATAAACTATTTGCTGTGAGTTTCCATGTGCAACTTTCTACTTTCCCTTATTAATTGCCATCTCTTGGTGCAAATCACTCTAGCGGTCTGGCCTCTTAACGTGGCTTTGCATCCTGCTAACTAAAAGCAGTGTCATAAATTAGCACTTATATGAACGAAAACCAAGGATCTTGCACACATACCCTCAGCTGATGATGTTAAAATCTCATTCTACTCTGATCACACTACTAGTAATTTAGACAATGTATATAGTCCATCTACAAAATGGCAGAAAAGATTCCATGCTTAAATTTATACACAGGAGACTCGATAGTATCAATATACAGAGGCAATGTCCCCCCTTAACCTTATTCCACAAACAATACTAGCAAGGCTAGACCCTTGACAAAACCTATGTTATACCGAAAGAATGTACATACATACATGTGCAACTTTCTAGTTTCCATTAGGACTACCTTAGCATCTTAAACTCAGTAAAGCTTATAATAATCACGAGCAGTGTCCTGATTCAGCACTCAATATCAATGAGAATCAATACACCAGACATTCCTTAAGCTAAGCATGTTAAAATCTCATGTAGAAAATCAGAGAAAACCTCATTCTACGTACCCTAATCACATGACTACTTAATTTGGAAAATGGGATACATTCCATCTACAAGTGGCAAACAGATGTTCACTGGAAGCATAGATAATTATCCGTAAAGGCACTTTGTAACGATGCTTGTAATTATAAAAACTAAACGCAAAGATTACACATATTCAATAAAGTCCACCCAAATCAGTATCAAGCATATCATATGAAAGGAAATACAACCAAATAAGCTAGCTAATACTTAAAATGAAAGGTTAAGTAAAGCTCATACATATCAATATATCATTTAGTGTCCACCATTCATCTACTCGGAACAAAATGGATTCCATTATGTGGCTGAACCAAGCTTAGAGTGTCTCCAACTAATAGTAAATCCTAAATCCATAATCAAATCAAGAAATCATGTGAATTAGTTGCAATAGGATTCTCAATTCAGATTACTCACCGGCTTGAGTATTTGCACGAAAAGAAGAACTTAACGATATAGTCGAGAAGAAAAATTGTTCTGAATTGTTTCCTTTTACTATAAATTTCTGACGGTTTCATTCACTTTTAATTTCATGAAACGGACAAGAATAATTTAAGAATGGTCTTTCTAAATGTACCCAGCAAATATCTATCTAGACCCAGCAAATTTTTTACACCCAACAAAATGATATAATTTTTAATTACACCTAGCAAATTTTCCAATAATACCCTCACTTTTAATTAAACCCAACAAAACTCACACTCAAAACACACATCCAGCAAAATCCACACCTAGTCCCAAACTCAAAATTTGTCTCTTAAGAGTTCGTCGTCATTGCTACCTCCTTCGCCCTTCCTATTAGTTTGGTGACTAACTACCGAAGCCTTTAATAAGTCTTTGGGGCAGTGTCGACGCAAGCACTCATCGCTGCTTCCGCTTCACGAAAGGTTACCTACCCATATACACGATCATATGTATAAACACCATTAAATTAGCTACTGTGCTCTAGTACAAATTAACCAAGATTAATATCATAATTAATTAAATATAATCATGTATATGTTCATCAAGATCTGGCAGAAAACAATTAGGAAGCCAGTATGTAATATTACAAAAGAAAAAATATATATATATATATATATATATATATGGATATGATAACAAGATCAAAACAAAAGAATTGAAGGAGAGATCGAAAAGATCGATGGATGAACGGAAGAGAAGGATAAGATGTATATATGCATAAATACGCCCTTGGATTCGGTGGCCTGGCCAGTGATGACAACAGCCTCCAAGATGTCACCAAACTACTTAAGATTCATAGTCTCCTTATGGGTCTCCCAAGCCAGTCCTCCAACAAATTACAGCTTTGCTAGAGAGATGAGACAATTATAATGAAAAGTGAGATTTGGGTTTGAAGTTTTGTCGGAAGAAACAACGTAACAACTTGAATACAGTGAACTGTTGGGTACAAATAGTTTCAGATTTTATGATTTATTTGTTATTATCTTAAATTATGATGACTTTAATGTCATTTCCTATAAGAATACAACTGACTTTTCATATTAAATTGATTTGTTGGGTCTAAATAGATATTTGCTGGGTACATTTAAAAAGACCCTTTAAGAATTGAGGCATGTGAGACGTGCAGCAATGGCTGAAGATGGTGAAGCAAAACCTTCACTCCTTTTGGCAGGATTTCTGCGAGACTAGCTACGGATTGTTTGGAGCGTTACACAGGGTAAGTATCCAAATGAAGTAATGGATCATGAGGATTCGGGTTTGTCAAACCGCAACCCTTAAAAATTATTTACTTATTTATTTATTTTCGTATGGATAATGTGAACCTTCGTAGTTTTGTACGATCGAAATAATTTATAGTAAAATAAGTTCTCATATTGAGAAAAATTGTAATTTCATGCATGCCCTACATATATAATGCAGGGTGAACCTGAGCTTAGGCAGACTAGGTGATCTAGGCCATGGCTGCTACCCACCCAATAAGTCCCAAATTTTTTCTATGGAAAGAGACACATCTTTGTCAACTTCAAAAAAGGGTTATAAAAAAAAAAAACAAAGTTATACCTTTGCCTTTTTTTTTAAACTAAGTTTTTTTTTTTTAAAAAAAACCCCATAATAAAATAAAAATGTGACACTAATATTGCATCGGTAAATATTTCTCATAATAAGATAAAATATAAAAGAACACGCCTTTGCCAACGATTTATTGATCGTCAAAAACCTCCCATAAAAAAATGAAGTAAAAATGGACATATATGTGTCGATGAATGCTTCAGCGACAGAAGTCTCCATAAGAAAATAAAATATATTGGACACACTTTTGCTAATAATATTTCGTCATAAAAACTACCTAAAAAGAAAAACAGATCTCCCACCATTTAGGGTGCAGCACTTCACCACTTTGCATAGTAACACGCTACTTGTATTGCTCTCTCACACCCTCTTTTAATTATTTGCGCTGTTCCCATTTCACTCGCTACTAAAAGGTAAAAATTCATAAACATAAGAGAATGATTAGAAGCCATAATTTCAACTCCAACCTTTTCAATTCTCTTTACTTCTTTATTATTGAAATTGAAAATTTCTTCACGTGTAATTATATTGTAATATGTATTTTAGTAATTAGATTATCTATTATTGAGTTTTTTATAGTTTAATTAAGGTTCTCAATTGCAGGAAAAAGACCTTTTGATTTGAATACATTCAAACATTGTGCCGTTCAATTTTATTTTAGGTTCATTTAATAATTATATTATATTGATTAATTAAGAAAGTTCAATATATTGAAAGATCTCAACAGCAGTGAATTTTGCCTTGACTCAAAATTCTCAGAAAGAGCCCTAATATAATGTAAACTTTGTCTTAGCACTTACTTCACTTAGGCCTAGTTTGGCCCCGAGGCTGAGGCAACTTAAGTTGCTTATTATTAATTTAATTCAGATTAGCTGTTTGGTAAAACAATAACTTGCTGGTTATAATTCAATCTCCCACTTCCTAATGTATAATTCACAAGCGGCTATATTGCTGCTTCTAGATTAAAAGATTTCAGAAGTTGAGATCATTTATTGACTTTACCTATATTGCCTTCATCCAGTATGTTATATTACCTTTTTATTTTATTTTATTTTTATAAAAAAACCCTACCCCATTCCCACCCTTAGTGGGGCTCGAACTCCTGACCTCTTATTTATGAGACCAAAGTCTTACCACCCCACCAAACACACACACCCAGTATGTTATATTACCTAATATCATCACCTTTTTACTCGCTCTTAATCTTGTCCGTCAAGTTATCATGTCATATTAAAAATTGCCATCTCGAATTGTGTCATTTAAATTGGTGGTTTGGTGAATTTTAGTAGGAGAACAATTTTCACACCAACGATATTTTCTTGAGAGAGGAGTAGAAGAAGAAGGAACATACGTGAGAGAATAGCTTTGGTGAAATGTTCATGCATGCAGAGGATTTAAATTGGTTTTGGGTATATATAGATGTTCATGTCCTACATCTCTTTCAGTCATGGTTCAAGAAACCAAGGCACCTATTCGTAACACGGGATCTGAATATCACTTTACTGTTTCTGTAACAACTTGTTCACTAGCTTGTGTGGTAATTGTTATCATTCATCAACTATTAGATTTTTCAGTTTTTTGTGAAAACGAAAATGCAAAGGCAACGATTATCGACTATATAGAGTCTACAGCCTCGACTTATAATATGTCGGATCATAAATCGGTCAAAGTTGAGAGTCGTGATGTGCTTTTGGTTTAATCCATAGTTGACATGATCGAATCAACAACTTTGCTCTTGTACCTCCGGCTAGTATGTATAATTCATTCTGAAGAATGTTAACGCTTTCTTCATTCCAATTGTTAACACATAGAACTGAATTATGTTGACAATAATGTAACCACACAACTAAAGGAGTTAGAAGATTCGACGTGAAACGATATCAACAAATTGCAGATCCTATGTATATATATGTTACAAATTGGTGCTCTTCTACATGACTCGAATCAACTATCTATTGCAAAAGCCAATGTTCTTTTGATTAGGGAGCTCCATGTAACATTTGGCTGTGGCTGCCATGTTTTTATGCATTGATGAAGGCTCTACTTTAGAGGAATACGTTTTGATAAAAACCACAAAACATCGATCTCTTAGTTGGTGTCACCCTGCAATATATTTGATCAAATAATCCGAAACGTCTGTTCAATGTGGAATCAGTCTTGCCAAAAATCAGCTAAACTGAAAATCGTTGACCATTTGATTATTACGATGACCATTTCAATGTTTACTGTGAACACTGTGTTTGTCTATTTACCTGGTGATAGTTGGATTAGTAAATAACTTGTAATTTAGTTGATTCTTAAGAAGAATGAACTTTAAATGAGTACCTAGCAAATGGATGGTTATGATGCCTTTAACTTATTGAGGTATATATATAACTTGTTCTTATAACAAGTCCAACTCACTTGGCTGTAAGAGACCGACCTGGAAATCTTATCTGGTACCAGTTTACCTGAGAAATCAATTGCATGATATATATTACATGATCTCTTATGAAGATATATAGTTGTATATAAACTGCAACAAAAGTTGGAAGAGCATATATAAATCTGGGCATCTAAAGCCTATTTAATGGTTGATGCATATAGATAGCCATATAGGTCCAACTAATATGTTTGAATAGTGTCATAATTTATGTGCTGGATTCAATCCATTGATTACATGAACCAGCACCCTTCTTGTTAACTCCGGTTAAACTTTGAAGACTTTGAGGTTAACATTAGTAAATTTGTGCTTTGTCTTATGTATTTAGTGTCAATATACAAGTAACAAGTAACTAGTTCTATGCCGATACTAGTAAGAGCTGTGGAAAATTCGGGTTCATTTGGTTATTGTGCATCTTGACTCTCAAATTTGATCAGTTTGGATCCGATATCTTACAACGCTCCAGGCTTTAGATTGTTGCCTTAGCATTTTCGTTTTCCCATCAAAATGAAAGCCTAATAAGTTGATGACAATGATACCATGCACACAAGTGAACAAGTTGTAACACCAACAGTAAAACGATTTTCAGATCCTATTTGATGCAGATTGTTGCCTTAGTTTTGTGCATCTTGAACCATGAATCCATGACTGAACGAGATGTAGAACCTAAACATCTATACAAAAAAGCTAATATCCATGGAATGGATATTGTATACTTATCAGAATGAGAGATCTATTCCAAATGAAGACAATTCTATCATTGTTCTTGTAATTAAAAAGTCCAAGTCCTTTACTTGGGTAAAACCAATCTGGAAATTTACTATTGCTTCAAAGTAGCATATGAGTTCCAATATGACATGTTTTGGGGCAACAGTAGGTGAATGAAATGATCAGCATCTAAGCTGCTTGAAGAGCTGCGAAGAACATGTGGGTATGTAAAGTCCTTATATGGTGTGATGCATATAGGTGCAGTTAGTAATTAAAGTAGTGAATGATGTAAGCAGACTGATAATTACTTGGTTTACTATGCAATTTTCCAGTGAAATCATTCATTGACATGGAGCTATATACAATTTTGAGGCATACAGAGATGGTGAGATAGCTAAGATGTCAAATTACCCAGGTTGCAAGTGGCAACATATGTGTCAATATTCTACCTGCTCTAGGATGAGCATCTTTGCTTGATTGTAGAACAACCCAGTGACCATAGATCTAGAACTCACTTGAATTCAAGTTCATTGATCACTTTTGATGTCATAATATGTCTAGATTTAGTGTCAAGGTGCTGGGTGATTTCATTGTTTGCAAATAGGATACACACTACATGTAATGTGTCACACCTTGCACAAAGGGGGATGAGATGTTCAACTTCATCGGTGTTGCACTCCACAATTCGGTACTCAAATTCGGTCCGATTTTCGTAATTCTTGAACCGATACGTTCCTTAACTACGTGCCTATCAGATATGGCGAAAAAAACCGGAGTTGGTTCCGAGCATTCTCCGGAAATCCATCGGAAGCACAATAACATCACTAAAAACCCTAATCCTGACCATTGTGGCTTCAAAACCAAATTACTCCAAAACGCATGACCCAAAAACCACAGAAAACCACTCATTAGAAAGCTCAGATAAAAATCTACCAGATGAAAAAGGTCTCACTCAAATCCATCAAGTATATCTCAAGTTATAATCAAATCAATCGAGGAGAAAAGCACACCCAAACCAAGAATAAAGACCTAATTTCCCCAAACCCTGCCATCTATGCCTCCCCTCCCAGCCGCTCTCAGCCGTCCATACCCCGCCATCCAAAGGCTCACATTCAAACTTACGAAAGGGAGCGATCCGCGTGCTAGGCCTCTCCACCAATCAGCGCTCGCTTCTGGGATATCCTCCTTGAAGCTCTTTACTATTTAAAGCGCTCAATTTCCGTCATCTTCTCACAACGAAAATTAAACCAGCAACACCACATTTGCTGTGTAGATCCAGATCTCTCCTCTTTTGGCTTTTCCAAAATTCCAGTCTCCTCCTTTCTCCTTTCGTCAAAACCCTAACCCTAATTTGGGGATCCCAATGGCCGAGGACGAACAGATCGTCGCCGCCACCGAGGCCGTCGAGCCCGCAACCGAGACCGTCGACCCCCCGCCGGCCGACGACAAGCCGGAGGCCAAGTCCGGCAAGGCCTCCAAGGCTAAGGAGCCCAAGGCCAAGAAGCCTGCTGCGCCCAAGAAGGCCAGGACTGCTCCCACTCATCCTCCTTATGAAGAGGTATTTATTGCATGTGGAATTTTCGAACTTCGAAATTGAAATGCATTTCCTCTCTGATTAGGGTTGTGAAAACTAGGGTTTCGGATCTGATTTTTATAATTCTAACGATTTTCGTTTCGATTTTTTTTTTCGCAGATGATCAAGGATGCGATTGTGACTCTGAAGGAGAGGACTGGTTCGAGCCAGTATGCGATCACTAAGTTCATCGAGGAGAAGCACAAGCAGCTTCCGCCAAACTTCAAGAAGCTTCTGCTCTACCATTTGAAGAAGCTCGTCAGCTCCGATAAGCTCGCCAAGGTCAAAAGCTCTTATAAGATTCCGTCGGCTCGGTCCGCCGCAGCTCCACCTAAGCCTGCTGCTGCTCCGGCCAAGAAGAAACCGGCGGCCAAGCCCAAGGCCAAGGCTGCTGCGAAGCCGAAGGGAAAGACTAAGTCGGTCAAGGCAGCGAGCAAGTCTCCGGCCAAGGCTAAGGCCGCCGCTGCTAAGCCGAAGCCGAAGCCGAAGCCCAAAGCCAAGCCTGCGGCCAAGGCAAAGCCTGCTCCGGCTAAGACCAAGGCGGCTGCTCCGGCTAAGGCCAAGGCTGCTCCAGCTAAGGCAAAGGCTGCTCCGGCCAAGACCAAGGCTGCCCCGGCTGCCAAGCCTAAGGCAGCAGCTCCCAAGCCCAAGCTTAAGGAGAAGCCAGCTAAGGCTGCGAGGACGTTGACCAGGTCATCGCCTGGGAGGAAGGCTCCGGCGGCTAGGGCGGCTAAGCCAGCGGCGAAGAAGGCAGCGACACCGAAGAAGGCACCGACCCGTACTGTGAAGCCGAGAAGCGTCAAATCGCCGGCGAAGAAAGCACCAGCTAGGAAGGGAAGGAAGTGAGAGGGATAGAGAGGAAGAGAGGCTAGTGTTGGTTTAGGGGTAGTCTTGTAAATCTTCTTCTTTATGGGTATATTTTAGGTCTCTTTGCAGCTGAAGAAGAAATATATAATCGGAGGTTTTTTTTTTTTTTTTTTTACTTTTAATTTCAGAGTTCCGTTTTTTCGTCTTGAAAATCTATGTCCTTAGTCTCTCTAGGGTTTCTGGGAAACACAGTTTGCGATGTAAAATTTCAGAGTTGAATGAAAGCAGATGAGTTTATCTTATATAGTCTCCATTTTGTCACTCTTTCAATTCTACAACTCCCACTGTGTGTGTTTGGTCACGGGGATGAAGGGGGTTAGTGATATTTGGGCCCAATTTCTGAATCCCCCAAAAGGAAGAAAGCCTCTGCGTTTCACAGACGTCAACTATGGTGTAGGTGATTGAAGCTTGAAGTGAACCCTGTCAAATCTCACTTTGCCTGCTTTGATTCCAAGCTTGGTAAACTTCTCTGCCTAGACTTTATTTCAAATTTTATATTAATTTCTTAAAAATGAAGACTTAAATTTGAATATAATTATGAATTATCACCGTGATGCTGGCATGATATGCTTGCTGTTTGCTATTCCAAGTCGTATTTGTTCTGCAACACAAAGCTGGAGGAGGTGATATATCTGCAACAACTTTTTAGTTCATTCTTCCTGCTCAGTTAAAGCTACATTGTTCATTATTTGATTGACAACTTTCTTATATGTGATTTTCAACTTAATGATGGTGTTCTACTCCCGTTGTTTGTCTCTTTGCACTATATTTGAAAGCTGCTATCTTAGACATGGTTTGAAGCTGAGATTAGATATCTTGGTAGGTTAATAGACTTGGTGTGATGTTAGTGAAGCATGACTATTCTCCAAAATCTTGTCTTTTTCGGAAGGTTGCTTGTATCCCTCTTTATCTCTTATACATTATGTTGATTTGAAATACCAAAGTTTTTATTTGATATATCTTCATTGATGGAATCTTTTATATGTCTTTGTTATATGTTATGAGTTTAAAACACCGGAGGTTCTTCTACATTTACATGGTAATTTACTTTAGAAGGAAACAAATATGACCAAACTAAACATGCAGATATCTTCATATATGAATAATTTTATGGAGATGGTATTGATGAACTGTGCAAGAGAAATTCTTTGATATATGGTTGATTTTGATGGTGGTGAGTAGAGATGAATGACATTAATAGGGACGAGTTATGGTTAGTAAGCTGTAAGCATTATATCATTAACGTAGAATTATCAAATATGCAATGGTTTTGAAAGGGCAATGTCTCATAACCTGTCAGTGAGATCATATTATACAATAAAACCACTAAACCCTGGAAACCAAACTTGAGTTGTTGAGATGAGACTCATGGTGAGGTCATTTGGGGACGAAAGAAACCAGGTTACCGAGTCATCCCTCATAACACCGTCTCTTTCCAGAAGTCATGTTGGACGCAGGCTGCAGCATGACCTTTAGTTCTAAACACCCCCTGCTCAATGGCGAACTAACTGTAGTAGTTGCAGCTTAAGTCTTTATCTTTTGTGACCATGTTATTAGTGGTAGGATGTTTCTGAGCAGTAGGTTTACTTTATCTGCAACATGGAAGTAGTAGGGTTTGAGATAGATCAAGATATGGAATGTGACATTTCCCATTTATCTCTATACGCTGTTGCATCTTTGTATGTTGTCTACTTGGGAGTCGATATTAATCATCCGTGGGTTGGCGGGTGGCCCTGAAAAATTTGGGCTCCTTTCACTTGCAAGTGCGCAGTTGATTTTCAATCTTGTTTTCTTGCATATAAGATGAGGAATGTATGAAAGCTGACTTTGGAAAGGATAGCATTGAGAGGTCTTCAATTTGCATTCTCACATCCATTGGCTCTGATATTGTTAACTCTTGTTTTTGGAAGTAATACGTTCCTGTCGAAATATGGTAGTAACTTAAACTTAGCAGAATATGTAGCTTCATTGCTGATGATTCTATAAGCTGCATGAAGTTGAAATGGGAAGGACTTTGGACAGGTTATATGGAGAACAGAAACCATATTTTATATGAGATGCATGCATATACTGCTGGCAGAGTATTATCATCAGCAGTTAGCGAGGACTGAACTGACCGTTTACCTTGCTATGTCCTGCTAGATAGAGGTGGTATTTATTGAAACCACAAATTAAAGAAGTTGAGCCTATGTTTGAATTAGAACCTACATGTGAGTCTCTGAGTCTGTCTCCTAGTCAGTTTGCATGTCTCTTATAGGTTTTTTCATTCTCTTAATATTTTGCTTTTTCTTGCAATTCTTTCCCAAAACATTCTATCTCATTATCTATACGTTTCAGATTTCCTCATTAATATCCAGTTACTTTTCGGTTATATCTTTCCTTTTTCTGCTTAACCTTACTTTTTCAGCATTCTGGTTATTTATGGTTTCGATGCCATGCAAAGACGTACATCCCTTTCTAAGTTTTTAAATCTACTCATCTTTTACAATTGAGAAATAGGTTATCCAATTGCCTATCTAGGAACCAGGTGTTACTATCAGGACTTCAGCTTTTTATTCTACTGCATTTGTTTTCAAGTTTAAACTTATGTAGCGAACTCTTGATAAGATTTTGGGGTGTTTGTTTGGCGGCAGATTGAGAATGGCCAGAGATGATTTGGCCTAGTTCATTTTAGGTCAGCATGGAAGGCCAAAGTTAAATCAAGATTTATCAAGTGGATGAACCCTTTATAGATTTGGACGACTTTTTGGGTGGAAAGAAGATATAGAGAAGTTGGAGAAATGTGTATATTGCATCTATAGGATTTTATCAAGGTTGGCATTTGGTTCTGCTATTATTGGAGAAGACATGTGTAGGACAAGCCTTAATAGAGGTTAGAATTCAAAAATAAGTGCAAGAAGTACTTCGAGTTTACAAAGCAACGGAAGTCAACAATATGTGGGGCTTGATTTTAGTAATGCAATGACTAAGTCAAGAAATTGCTGATGACCAAGGAATCCCTGGTAATGACTATCGGGATCCATCAATTCTTAAATGGTTAGATCAAGATGCTTGGTAGTCAGGAACATCTTTGGTTCTTGCAAGTACAGGAGCACATCCAGGCATGTCTTTAATCATTTTAACTATGTTTCCTTTTGAACTTGCTTTCAGCTCTCTCTCTCTCTGTAGGTTGATATGCAGTTGTTTTCTATACTAAACTTATTTCTCATGTAATATTTGTCCCAAAGCTTGAGGAGTTGATCTCTGCAACAATACTTGGTTCATTGGTATGGTTTAGTTTGAACTACATTTGTTCATTATTCAGTTAATGACCTTCTTATGCAAGCATTATATCTTTTGTTTGCAACTTTGCAAAGTTTTGAAAGCTTCTATGTTAGAAATAGTTGGAAGTGGAGATTATATATCTTGGTAATATGATATACTGATTGATGTTAATGAGGCATGGCCTACACTTATCCATAATCTTGTGTATTATGGAAGGTTGCTTGATAAGTTGTAGATCCCTCTTCATATACTTCGTAGTTTATTTTAAACTAGGAGTATCTCTTCGATTTTTGATGTTGTCTTAGAAGGAGACAAATGTGACCAAATAAACTTGTAGATCCCTTCACATATAAATGATTTTATGGCGCTGGTAGTGATAAATTCTGCAAGAGAATCCTTTGATATGTGGCTGATTCTATGGTAGAGAGAGAGATGAATGACATTTAATAAGGACCAGTCAGATTCAGTTATCAGTATAGTTTTGACATAGAATAAGTCCTGTAATATAGGTTTTGAAATGCCAACATCTAGTAATCTGTTGAGTGAGATCATACTGTACAATGATACTAGTGAACCATCACGACCATACTCAGAGTTGTTGAGATGAGACTCATGATGAGGACACTTGGGGATCAATGAAACCAGGTAACTGAGGTCATAACTCATGCGCACTCTCTTTTTCCAGAAGTCATGTAAAATGTGCGTACAGCATGGCCTCTAGTCTAGGACAACCCCTGCTCACTGCCATTATGTTGTTCTACAGGAACAAATAATTATGGCTGTGTTGGAAAGTGATTATTGAAAGAATGAGCTTGAGGCCTTGTGTAAAGCATTATGGTAAAAGAAAGGTGTAGTAGTTGTTGTTGAAGTCTCTCTTTTGTGCCATGTTCAGTAGTGGTAGAATGTTATTGAGGAAAAGGTGTACATTAGCTGAGAGAAGGAAGTAGTAGGGTCTGAGAGTGTAACATTTAGTTCTTGCATCTTTATATTGTCTCTTGGGAGTTGATATTAGTCATCTATGATTTGGTAAAATTTGTAACGGACTACTGGAAAATTTGGGCCCCTGTCACTGGCATATGCTCAGTAAGTCGATGTTCGATCTTATTTTCTTGATACAGGATAAGGAATATATGAAGACAAGAGTGGAAAAGATAACACTGTGATCTGCTGTTTATTGGAAGGATTTTGGACATTTAATATGGAGAACATGAAACATGTTTATCGTGTGATGCATGTACTGCAGGAAATGTATTGTCAACAGCAGTCAGCAAGGATTGAACTGAGAATTACCTCACTGAATCCTACTAGATAGAAGAGGTATTTGTTTGAAACCATAAATTAAAGAAGTTGAGCATATGGAGGGATTAGAAAGTACATGCGAGTCTCTGAACCTATATGTTCATTTGTCTCCTAGGCCGTTTGCATTTCTGTCCTAGGTTTTGTATTCTTTTCAATGTTTTTCCATTTATTTCCCAAAACTTTGTGTCTCGATAATTATGCGTTGCAGAAGTTTTTTCCTCGGTAATATCCAGTTGCTTCTCGGTTTCATCTTTCTTTTTTTGCTTAACCTTCCATTTCTGCATTCTGGTTATATTTGATATTTACAGTTGCAAGGCCATGCAAAGTTACGTACTTCCCTTTCTAAGTTTGCTCATCTTTCTCGATTGATAGATAGGTTAGAAATTAGCCTATTAGGAACTAGTTTATTGCTAACAGGACCTTGGCTATATATTCTACTGCACTTGTTTTCAAGATTAAACTTCTAGGAAACTCTTGATAAGATTTGGGGGTGTCTGATTCACGGCAGATTGAGGAGATAATTTGGCCTAGTTCATTTGAGGTAGCATGGAAGGTCAAAATAGTTAAATCCAGGTTTATCAAGATGATAGCCCTCTATAGATTTGGATAACCTTTTTTGGTGGAAAGAAGATTTAGAGAACTTGGAGAAGAGACACATGTATGCTACATACATAGGATTTCATCAATGGTTTGCATTTGGTTCTGCAGTTCTGCTATTGTTGGATGCGCTTCTGCACATGTACAGGACAAGTTGCTGTTGCCTGTTTTGTTGAGGTTTGAGTTGAAGGATAACTGTAAGAATTAGTTGGAGCTTACCACACAACAGCATTGAAGAATATCTGGGGCTTAGACTTAGTAATGCAATGACTGAGTAAACAAGGACTCTGTGGTGGTATAAGGATTCATCGCTCTTTAAAGGTTAGAGAAAGATGCTTGATAATCAGGGACATTTTTTATTATTCTTGCAAGTACAGAAACAAATCCAGCCATGTCTTTAACCAGTTTAACAATGTTTAGTTTTGAACTTCCTTTATCTCTCCCTCTATCATTTTCCCTATACGTGTTCTCCCTGAAATCTAGGTCAAATATTGAATGAGGGGTTCATATCCAGCAGGTCTTCATTTATTTCATCCATATGCTGTTGATATAAAATTTGATGCTTGACGTGTTTGGCAGTAGGTTAGAAAATATTATATATTGTGTCCGTTGGAAGATTGCTAAAATTATATTTGTTGGCTGAAAAGTTATGTTTTCCCAGTGGGGTTGTTCTAATTGAAATATTGTTTTTAGTTTCAGTTTCTCCAATTAAAATTAGAGGCAATAATACATCAGAACATGGAACATATGAGGAATGTCGGTTACAACTGTATCCCAAAGGCTGCAATTATCAGGTACTTGTAGAAGAATTTATGGTTAAAGTGCCTCTGCGATGGTATCTTTTTTCGCTTAAAGCAATGATAAAAATCATTTCTTGATAAACTTCCCCACTCCTCTTCTCGTGAAGCACCCATTTAGAAATTCATTTTGACCTTTCTAATTTTAGCTTCGGTTCAGCAACTATCATTTTGTTTTTCATCACAACTTTTTGTTGTTTGTATAGGTCCATTGATTGTTTCAACTCCCCAACATGTTGCACTAATGGATGTTTGCAGAAGAATTAATATGTTCTCTAAAGTTGAAGTCCCAGTAGGATTATTCTTCAGAATTAATATTTTTATCTTTTGATACGTCTGCTTTGCTATTTGTAACTTTGGTTGATGTCATCAACAAAATAATTTGCTAAGACAGATTTTTCTGATTGCTGTTTGCAGACTTTGGCAATTGTTGAGAACATGAGCTGTTTAAGTGTCCAAACCGTGCTGAATGATGGTTCGTCTTTGGGGAAGGAGGATCTCATAAGACAGGAGCAGAGATGGGAATACAAGCTGCTGGTGAGGTCGGTCATTACTTATTGGTTTGATCTGTTTTATGAGTACTTACTGTAATAACTTTGCATACTTTCTCTTGAAGTTGATTCGATTCCCTTTGGGTTTAGATGCTTCTCTTATCTCCCTGTCTCTCTCAATTTTCCCTTTTAAGGAAAGTCTTCATTTATTTGATTTTGAGTACAAAGGACAAGAAGTTTTATATCTTAATAGTAAACCTATTGAGTGGAGGAATCGCTCTTGGAGGGTCTGTTGTGACTTTCTAAAATCTCTCTATAACTCTAAAACTGAACTATTGCACTTGTGGATAACTTTAGTCATCCCCAATAGTTGACAGTAATCACCTTCTTAGATGAGCTGCACCTATGTTCATTAATATTTCTCTAATCGTAGCTGCATGATGTTTCAGATACCATTAGAAGTGGGGATCAGAAAAGGCTCTGATGACGGTGTTCCAATAGTAATATCGGCCCCTGATTAAGCAAGCCACCACTTTCTTGTCTCTTAGCTTTTGGTGTACCATACTCGTAACAGAAACATTAAAGAATTTTCCAAGGGCATGAGTATCCCTTTGATGCCATAGGTGTGGGGTACTTGCTAACTCTCGCTCCAACCACTCACCCCTCTTCCAGAAAGGAAAAGAAAGAACAATTTTTTGGTTTTTGGTTTACTGTATTCTAACAGAAACATTAAAGAATTTTCCAAGGGCATGAGTATCCCTTTGATGCCATTGGTGTAGGGTACTTGCTAACCCTCGCTTCAACCACTCACCCCTCTTCCTAGAAAGGAAAAGAAAGAACAATTTTATTTTTATTTTTGTTTTAATATTGATATCCTATCGTGAATTATGCTGCATACTCTCTTGGTATCTAGCTGCTCTCCTAACCCATTCTACTGGTATTAATCATTTTCCAGGCTTAGTCATTGACTGGCATTAAAAACAAGTTAGGTGATTGTTAAATGGGGCCAAGGGTTCAATTTCTCGTAGCAAGTCTGGTATCTCTTGTGCACCAGCATTCAAGGTATCATTTTCTAACTTGACCGTCTCTTATGATGTTGCCTTACACTTTTTTACTTCTCGTTTTATGATATGAAACTATTACCGTGTTTCTATATTTAAATCATATTTTTAGGATGGATTGTTAAAAGAAGAAAAGGACTTGAATTTATTGGCAGAGCTAGATTAGTTTAAAAAGACTTTAAAGCATGGTATAGAATGTACTATAACTACATACAATACAGACTTGAATGGATTTGGAATGACCATAACACAGAATCATTTGAAATTTGTGTCCCTTCTCTTTCGAATTCAGATGTAGGTGTAGTCTAGTAGAAGATGTGCAACAGTCCAACCAAGCAATTTAACTATGTAATATTAAAGAAATATCTAGATATGGAATCATACTTCCAAATGGACCCTATATGTATTTCTTTTTGTTGGATCACCATGGATCATGGAAATCCTTTCACGCTGAAGCATGTTTTATAGTCAAGAACAGTGATATACATGCTTGATATGTGTATTTGCTATCTTTGTGAGTGTGGTTATGTGTATCTTGACCTTCCTGTTAATAATATAACATACTAGACCAGAATTTTGGCCGTAGATATTGTTATCTTCAAGAAGTACCCTTATATCCTCTTGTTCTACCTGGTCTGAATCTCATTCCAGCTTTCTTTATTGGGTAATGCAAGACTAAAACCTAAGTTTGTGCCCTGAAATGTGACAGGTAAAGGTCACAGACACTGTTGGATGCGGAAATAGTTTTGTAGCTGCTATTGCATATGGTTTCATCCACAATATGCCCATGGTAAAAACATTAGCTTGCAAATGCAGTGGGTGCTGAGGTTGTGGTGCTGGTAGGAATGTGGCGATGTTGGATAAACTATTTAAGCTTGAGAAAGCTTCGAATTTTAATGAGGATGACGAATTTTGGAATGAATTATTTGATGAAGATTTGGGTGTTCAGGGAATTACGTCTTTCTCAAAATCGGTGAGTAATGGAACTGACAACAGCTGAACTGTTTAACCTTGCAGAAAGTGGTATCTGAATTGCTTCCTAAGCTCAAATCTGCATGGTTAGAGAGAAAAGCACCATGTTGACAGTTCACAGCAGCATTGCAATGAACTCTGTTCTTGGAGGTAGTTCATACTCTTGAGTTCAATCACACCATTGCAATTCTTCTTCCATGACATGAAGCCTGGGCTGAACACAATGAAACAACACTGGGTTCATTGCAGATGGGGATTGTAATGAAATGCTTTCCAGGGAAAACACGTGTTTGAGCAGGAGTTAGTGAGCTTTTATAGCTTGAGAGTTTATATATCATTTGATATATAGTAGGGGAGGGTTTTGATAGGTAAATTAGGATTCTTTCGCATGACATAGCTCTTGCTTTCCAGGTTTCTGCAAGTAATTTTGTTACTGTCCTGCGCTAATGTTGCATTTTTTTGCACCTTTTTCTGTATTTTGACACAATGGTTATGTAGCTCAGTAGCTGGTGCCTTATTTGTCATAATGATCTTGTATGTATTGAATTTTGTTTTGGTAAATTGTATATGTACTGAATGTTTTTGGTAAATTATACATATTTTGATCACAATACAGGTTAACAAGATCAACAGTTTGCAATTTGGTACGCAGGTTAATAAGATTCGAAATTGAGATTCAAGCTAATGTTTTCTCCAACCAACCAATACAAATAAGTATTCAAAAGTTCAAGCTAGTGTTTACTCCAACCAATACACTAGAAACAATATTCACGAAATCAAATTCATGTTTGATTGCGTCAAGTCGAATAGGATCAGTAGCTATGCTAGTGCATATAAATCCTTGATCGACTTCATGGTACAGATGCGACCTACCAAGGGTCGAGAGGCACGCGCCACGTAACACTCGCAAGACCATTCCTTAACAGCAAATTGGAAATGGCGAATGGGATTTTTCAACTTTGTACAACCATTAATCCAGGATTTAGCATCTTCAACTTTATGGAACAGAATTTGATAGGTCAACCATTCTGTCTTCTCACTTGCCGTTGAAACTTCTCTCACTCCGAGCCAATTTACAAATGCAGCGTTTTGATTCCTGCAAAGTTAATAATGTCATACATAAATATATGTATATATACACATATGTTATAACAATTATTGAAAATATTTACCTATCTTGTTGATATTGGTTGTTTTGGTAATCCTCAAGGTCGTCAGGAGTTACGATATGTTGATGCACTCTATCAACTATCAAGAAGACTATCTTCTCCTTGATCTGACCAGTCAAAAAGTCAGTTCCTGCCAGCTCTGAGATTAAATCTCTGTTTCTCCGAGATACTAGCTGTCCTAACCCTCCCTCCTTCTTTGGCAACACAAATACTGTCAAAAAAGAATTAAAAAAAATGTTTAGGGTTGGGTAAAGCAAATTTTTTTTTCTCGAAGTCTTGTAAAACGGACAATATAGGCTCATTTCATAAGGATTCCTTTACCATATATGAATTATATTCAAAAGCTGAAAATTAGACGTAACTCAACTTTAATTTCAAGTTAAATTTTCATCATTGAACGTAACCACGAAAGCCAATTTATGAATTAATTAGGAGGCATCCAATTGTTCCATTATGTTTTTTTCGGGGTATGTCATCACTTCATGAATCAATCCAACGTCGTATATTATCTTCAAGTGCTTCTAAATTCAAAGACTATTCTATTGACAATGAAAAGTTTGTGACAAAGCATAAGATTCTTCAAACGACATGACATTAACTATTGCATTAGTAAGCACACTAGTGGGCATCAATTTGCATTATCAACGTAATGAAATTGCCCATTATTCTTCAAATTAACGACTCCCACATGCACAAACAGATGCATTTAGTATGTACGACCTTACATGTCACGTATCTATTAAAGACACAACATGCATACTCAATTCCAAATACTTACTCCCTAAACATGCATACTCTAGCAGTCTAGCTCATTGTCTCAAATATATATTTATTATAAAATTTGACAAATAAATTACCTCTAAGTGGTCCACCAACGTATCGATCGTTTAGTGCAGAACGTACCAAACCCTTAAATGTTTTCTCCGCTGCTACATTTGGTTTCATATTGATATCCACTTTCTCCCTGTTATAAATTTGAAAGTATTATATTAATTTGTTTTATTTTTTTTAATTCTTAACTAAATTTTTTGTTTTAAAACGTACCCATCAAAGCCCTCTTGTAGTACAAGTGGGTAACCTGATCCAGCTCCATACTGAGTATCTTCTAGTCTCTGCACACTTACACGAGCATCTGGTACCTAGGATAGTGCATACTTCTACATAGAGCAAAATATAAATCATTACTATTTGAATCTCTAATGAAAGCAACTAGTATAAGAATTGTGAATCACCATTAATATAAGAATTTATGAATCAACTGTTCATGAGAGTGCCATCCCAAAACGTAAATAGTAGTCACATGCTCGTTGTTAGGCCTAGGAACTCTATGAAAATATGTAGACATGTAATGACAGATTAAGTCAAACTCGCTCATCCTTAGGCGTGTTTCAAGGGGGACTTCAAGCATTTTACTCTTAACAAATGCCAACATTTGATCAATCCTGTTCTTAGATCCACATAAGGTTGCATAAATTTCATTTCCTACGCTTACACACTTCAGTTCTTTATCACTTACCAAGGTCTCATATCCCTTATTAGAACCTGTAGGTGAAATGTGCGGAAATTATTGATTTATTACATTAAAAATGTAAAAAAAAATGATGACATTCAATAAAACATTAATAAAAAGAAATCATAAAATATCATGATAATATCAACATCAAATTAACAAACAAAGAACATCAAATTACCAAACAAAGAACATCAAATATTTGTGGTAAAAAATTGAAGTACATCATTTGTAAACCATACGTAGCAGCATTGATTTTTTCTTTTCTTTGGGCAAGCAACATATAAATAAATAAAGATCTTATCCATTTTCCAATTGCTCCTACATCGTGAAACTTTCTTAATGAAACATCACCGTTCTTATGCCTACTAAGAGAAACCTATTATTTTCTCTGACATCAAATTTAATTACCGTTCTTTTTCAAACTAAACACAAATTTTATCAACAAAGTGAATCATACAAGTGAGGTGAAAGAGATATCCGCTCAAACCATATATGTAATAAACAAATTGTCTCCCCACTCAACAGAGCCTAACACCAAAAGGATTTATCAAAATATGTACATAAAGATGCCACAAGAGAATGTAAACTTGACTCTATGGCAAAGCAACTCCTTCTCACCTTCCAAGAATGTCCAACTGATTCCCAATTAAACACAAGATTAAAGACCACATACCCCTAGCGATTTACGTTTTAGCTAATTTACGTTATTCAACTAGACATGAGAATGATAAAATAAAGTTCAACGTTGTGAGTAAAGCAATCATGTACTGCAAAAATACAACAACAAAAAAAACAAAGGGTGAACTTTGAACTATAATTTACCTGGTCTAGGAGACCATACGATAACTGATCTCGAATCGCAACCCACGACAAATGCTTCTACCAGTTGAACCACGGAAATGCATGTTCCGATTGGTGACTCGTTTCCCCTACTCCGTTGCATTCTGCGCTGTCTCTCCAGACAATTCTCTCTACAAGCTAAGTAAGAGAAGTTGTGTACTCAGCCTCTCTTTACAAACTTGTTTTTCCAAGAGTTCAATTCTGTTGACGCTCCATTCAAGGTCTTGACATCATAAATGTTGTCAATGTCTAAATTGAATGAAAGCAAACTTGTGAGTTAGAGATTTGATATCTTGCACCAAGGAACTACACACCAACCCATTACTTTATAGATGAGAAATTTGGAGGCAATTAAAATGGCATATATTTTTTAAATTAATAATTATGATTATTATTTAGAATGGGGTATCTCCACTTTGTTTTTGAAAATGAATAAAATTACAAATAAGTTCCACTTCAGAATGGCATCTTCACTTAAAATTATGAACATACTACTAAAAAAAAATCAATATAGATGAATTAAATTAAGGGGTCTTGAGATCAATATAGGGAAGGATTTTCATTAGATCATTTGATAGAAAATGGTAGCTTAATGTATTGATTGAGGCATTATTTAAGCTAGACGGGGTGAAGTTAATTCTAAAGCTACCTTGTGTCGTCATGCACTTAGGCCAAGAGAAAAATTGACCATGTGAATTTTCTCTCTCCTCTGTAAGTGCTGACTGCTAAGATTTCGTCCAAATCTTGATGGGATGAAAGTACAATCATGAAACGGTATCTATTTTTTAATGTGTGGAGGACCCTACCATGCACAGGCTTTTCCCTCCCATGGACCCTTTTTTTTTCTTTGGCAGTTCGCCAAAGTCACAAACACATCATTCAACATTAAGAAAAGAAACTCTGCAACTCATTTAGTTCCATAGCTTGGACTGGAAAATTTGCAACAAGATCAGAAAGTAGACCAGTAGCTCAGAAAATATAACTTCTATACAGAGTTGAAATCAACCGCATTAACGTAGAGTTATTGTTCTTCAGTGTTCTCACTGGAGAGATCGATCACTACACACTTTGCGAAAATGAATTTAGTACTTATGTGATTGTTAATTTCTTTGTGAGGCTTGTTTAAATGCTTGGATAGCAAAAGTATCTGAGCTTTCAATAATTCAGTTGGAGTATCTGACGACTTGGTTTTCAGTGAGCGCCATGAAAGCTCTGTGACAAAAGCAGTTGAGCTCTCTCTCCCTTGTAATGCTTTTTCTGAAAACGATGCTGCTTTTTCAAATTGGATTCCCTGAAAGTGGGTAAAAATTTATGTGTTTCAGTTCACTCAAAGTTGTTTCACCGTGACCAATTATCGCAAAGCCTAATCTGAATATTTCAGACACAACTCTTTGGAAGGAGACGACTGGATTTGAAGATGAATTAATGTGATGCAGGATTTGAAAGTGAAACTCTCTTCAGCCACCTAGACCGCCAAGGGAAAGGCCAACTTGCGCAGAAGATGCTGGGGATGCATCGCTGCCGCAGTAGTCAGACCTGGACATGTTAGAACTACTTGTTCAGCTTCCACAAGGCAGCAAAGAAGATATACAATTATCCTATTTATCCATTTACCTTTTTTTTTTTTTTTTACACTAGTATGCTTTTGTGTGTTCAAAGAGTTTCAATCAAAGCTTTTAACTGTATATTAGAATGATGATTGCCCCACCTACTTGTTCAGTTCCCCTAAGGCAGCAACGAAGATATACAATTATCCTATTTATCCATTTACCTTTTTTTTTTTTTTTTTTTACACTAGTATGTTTTTGTGTGTTCAAAGAGTTTCAATCAAAGCTTTTAACTGTATATTAGAATGATGATTGCCCCACCAGTTTGAATTCCAATCCTCTTCAATTATTTCTCTAGTTTTTGTTTATAGAAAAATGTTTCCTAGTAAATTATGTTCAAAAGGATGTTCCTATTCCAAATAGGATTAGGATTATGTATGTGATGTTCCTAATCCTCGGACATAGGTTCTTCTTCTCGTCTCTATCGCTTGGAATTCAAGCCTCACAGAACTAGTCACCAACCTTGAGCATCTCAAAAAAGTTGTGTAGCCCCTTAGTACAAAGCATATTCTACAAACTCTTTAACTTCAAATTTTTATTTCTTAATTGGCAAATTGTCATCAATTTTAGATTGCGCCTCACACGCCTATAGAAAAGAGAGAGTCGAAGAGTGAGTCTCTTTCCTCGACCGGGCACTTCCGACCTCCATGTAGTACCAAACCAAACAAGGTCCAAAAGAATTCCCGACCTTTCTAGAAGAGCACATGTGAATTTTCTCTTATTTTAATTTTTGATACGAAAGAAAAAATTATAATGCAAAATCACGACAACCAGCCCTCTTATATAGCTAATCCAAATGGAACCATAGGAAGACGGAAATTGGGAGACAATTAAATAAATCTATCATCATGTCAAAGAATTGCCAATTTATCATTAACAAAATTTTTCTCTCTAAAAATTACTAAATTGAATGAAAGCAAACTTATGAGTTGGAGATTTGATATCTTGCACCAAGGAACTACACACTAGCCCGTCACTCTATAGATGAGAAATTTGGAGACAATTAAAATGGTATCTATTATTATTATTATTTAGAATGGGGGTATCTCCACTAATTTGCTTTCGGAAATGAAATGAATAAAATTACAAATAAGTTTCACTTTAGAATGACATCTTCACTTAAAATATGAACATATTGCTAAAATAAAATAAAATATCAATATAGATGAATTAAATTGAGATCAATATAGGGGAGGATTTTCATGAGATCATTTAATAGAAAATAGTAGCTTAATGCATTGAGTGAGGCATTATTTAAGCTAGATGGGGCAAAGTTAATTCTGAAGCTACTGTGTTATGCACCCAGGCCAAGAGAATTAAAATCACCATATGACCTCTCTCTCCTCTGTAAGTGCTGACTACTAAGATTTCGTCCAAATCTTGATGGAATGAAAGTACAATCATGGTACAGGATCTATTTTTTACAAAAATTCTTCGGAGGGTGGACGTGCACGGCGTACGTGGTGAAATCTGGGCCGTCAATTTTGCTTCTGATATATGGGGGACTGTACTGTGCATTAGGAGATCTCTCTATCCCCATCAACTATAATTCTAGGCATTTGCACAGGCTTTTCCCTTTGTGTTCCTTTAGCATGTTTTTCATAAGCCTATATTTATGTTCTCTTTGAATCTTTGATACCCCCAAAATCCTTCATTTTGCGAATTGAAAAGGGCAGTTTGCAAGCGAAAAATTTAAAGTATGTTGATTTTCTATTGGATAATTGTGAAAATTTATCAATTGGACCAGCTACCGGAAAAAAATTTGCGGATGTTATTCAGATTTTGATGATTTAGCTAGACCTAGAGTAGGTTTTGGACTGTGTTTGTTCTCGAAGGACGCGAGTCATCCTAAAAATAAGGATGGGCGTGTGCATCCTTTCAGATCTTCTTGAAGTCCGACTAATGGTTCATATATTGGTCCAAATAAAAACATGCACCAAGAGCCGATCAATGACGTCCCTACAGCTTGTTCATGCCTAGGTGACTGAAAAATTGGGCAGCAGCTGGTATCAAAGTAACGGTTAATAATGATATAGAGGGCCGGAAAAACACTCGAGCGCAACAAACTCCCTTATTGAAAGAACCGTAGATGAGCCAATGCTCTAATCAATGCTGAATTTAGAGGATTAAGCACAACGCAAGACAAGTGACAATTGGATACCCAATTAATTAGATCGTGTTGACCAACATTCGTTTTATAAAATTAGAGATGTTATTTGTCATGTGCCTTCAGTCTTTCACTTCAACTCTCATTTTACATTACAAAATCGAAGTGTCCACGATCAATCCCACACATAGGAGTTTTTTTTTCTTTTTCTTTTTTGATGACATACGCAGTTGAGAAGAATTTTTGATCAAAAACATCAATGCATTGGTAAAAAATTGGGTTAAAATAGTGATAATATTTAATAGATTAGCCTTCGAACGCGGCTGTGAGCTTTTATTCACTGAAACGTTGAGCAACTTGTACAAACAAAAAAGCTGGTGGTGAATCATGTCAGCTAGCTGATATTGTCTTGAAATCTGATTGCTTACAGGTAGTAAATGCCATTACTGGCGAGGAGGGGTGCTGGGTTGCATTGTCAGGGTTACTGATGATGCCTTTTTTTACCTAGTTCACTGTTCTCTAAAGAGCTCATAGACGAGCAAAATTGGCGCTAATATATACGCTTCTTCCTTTAACAAACGATGTTAACTGTTCACGAATCTTCTACTTCCGCCAACACATGAAATGAAGCTCCTCTTCCGCTAACCATACACCAAACATTCTCTAACTCCGGCTGCACTGCTCTCTGATAATGTCGGACAAAAACAAATATGGGTTGGAAGAAATTAGCCAAGTGGGTTTCTCCACAGATGCTTTTCAAATCTTGTGGTTGTGACTGAATAAAAGCTATTGTCTTCTTGACCTTTTTTATTTTCTTTGGGTAATTGAATGAATTCAATAGAATAAGATTTAGGAGCAAAACACAACTAGACCAAAGTTTGACTAGTTCTGCTACTTTGATGAATTTAATTGAATGAATTTGATGAGGTTTTCTAGCTTCTAGTGCTTTGCCTAGTTCCTTGACCATTGTTGTCGGATGACTTCAATCGGAGGGAGGACCGCCCATTGTTGCCGAATGATGATGTTGATACATGAGACATCAGACATAGTTACATACAATGAGTTACGTATTTTAACTTTTAACTTATAAAATGAAAAAAACTAATGGCTAATCGATCCATACCAAGGAAGAAACCAGAATTCAAAAACAATGACGAAGATACAAAAAGGCGAGAGGAACAGAAGGTCCTAATGTTCCTAGTGCAACAAATTTTTGATTGAGATACAGGAAAAAAAAAAAAAAACAAATTTTTGATTAAGATCGAGTCTTTTCCCTCTACACCTCTAAGGCTCCAAGACTTTCAATGCATCAAAATTAAAAGCAGATCAGCAAAGACGAACAGTCTCCAAGTCAAAGAAGGAACAAAATTGAGAAGTATGTTTCAGTCGATCCTAATCGACCCCATTTTATAGTCTCCTCTCTCGTTCACTGCATACAACCGACTAGAAAAATTACCCATTGAAGATTTGGATATCAGTTTCGTCACTCGTCGAAGAGATTGGAATTCATGATTGAGGCATGCCATAGCCGTTGCTTCTGGTAAAGGCTGTGTGGGAAACTCCCATCACTGCAGGTATCATCTTGCCTCTCTTTGTCTAAATGTTTTATGCTGAAAATGGTTCAGCTTCTAGGCATTTTAGCTTTCTGTATTGTAAAGGTCAATCCTTTCTGTAACTGGATTGGTATCAAGGAGATCACCACTGGGTTTTCACTTTTCAGGGATTGAGGGTCAGCCGATCAACACTGAGTTTCTAAGGTAGCCTTCTTTGAGGATTTTGAGCTCTTGGGTTAGGAAAGAGAAAAGATACCAAAAAAAAAAAAAAAAAAAAAGAAAGAAAAGGGAAAGGAATCGTCTTTGGCTTGTTGGGGTGATGGTCAAATTATACATGATTGTTGTAGTATAAATGTATAAATACTATGTATGTCTATATCATGTAACAAAATACGTAAAGTATTTAGATAGGTATTTGAGTGTATAATCATAGGTACTTGAGTGTATGAAGACTTATGTAACATGCTTTGCCAAAGGGCAACAAGCATGACAGAAAATCATCATCAAGATGGTTATCATTTTGGTTTTCTCTTTGAGCTTTCACACTTCAAATGTATTCCTATAAATACCCCTTTGTATGAGATGAATAAACATACTAGAAATCTCAATTCTCTCTGAAATATTACTCTATCTTTCTGTGTGTCAATTTCTCTTGTTCTTAAACTCGTTATCAGCACGAAGTTGCTCTAGAATTAGAATAGAAAATTGACGAAAGAAGAGTTCATCATCGATCGGAGTCATTTTTCCAAACCTACAAAAAATCCCCAAACCCTAGCTCATATCAAAGCCCTTGATTCCAGAAGCCCGGAACCGGTCTTAGAATCGCCGGAACCGGCCATCGGAAGCAGAAAAACCGAACCGGACCGCTGCCGGTGCTACCGAGCAGCTGCTGACACATCTGTAGATAGATTTGCGGGGCGACTTTCCGACAACTTTTCCTGCGACTTTTCGATACTTTTCCGGTGACTTTTCGGACGATTTTTCTCGACTTTTTCCAACGATCATTCCGATCACCTCAGATAATTTTTCCGGTCAAAATTTCCGGCAACACTATTTCAAGGTATTCTTTACTAAAAGTTCCCGTTTTTGAGTTTTTATTTATTTTCTCTCATTTTTCCTTTTTCTCGGGAACTTACAATCAAAAGCGGAATTATAGAAATTCACGCCAAACGAACTAAGAGCGTTCGTAATCAATGAACTAAGAGTGTTCACAATGATTCTTGGAAATTGATTTCTTGGTAGCATAGCTTGGAAATCTTATTATTTTTCGTGGAAGTTTTAACTCCGAAACTAATATTTTCTTCTTATCTTCAAGGATGTCGAATGAACCTAGACTCGATTTCAAATCCTTGACTCAACAGGTTCGGATTACCATAGCTGGAAAACCGACGTTGAGAACCATCTCACATCGAAGGGGATATTGCCCATCATCCATGCACCAGACCCGGCCCTTGTGTTCCCTCGAACACCCAAGAGGCATGCACAAGCAATCATCTTGATGCGACGTCATATGGACAAAGCACTCAGACTAGAGTACATGTCCATCAAAGATGCAAATGATTTATGGGAGGCGCTACAAGAGCGTTTTAACAATATCCAAGATTCTCTCCTCCCTGACTTGAAGGTTCAGTGGAAAGATGTACGCTTCTCAGACTTCAAGTCTATTGCTAAGTATAATTCAGAAGCTCTTCGTCTCAAATCCATGTTGAGGTTCTGTCAAAAACCCCTCACAGAAGAAGAGCTAATTGAGAAACCTCTCTCCACCTTCCCCGTTGCAGCAATCTTGCTATCAAAGCAGTATCGCACTGAAGTAAATGCTGGACGAATTACGAGGTTCAATGAGCTCATAAATATTTTGTCGGTAGCCGAAAAGCACGACAACATTCTCGTAAAGAATTATAATTCAAGACCCATTGGAACCAAGAGCGTTTGTGAGGCAAATTATAATGCACTCAAGAGAGGGCACAAGGAGCGGTACCCCAGCAATAGGGGACATGTGTACCCTAATAATAGGGGACATGAAGGACGAACATGTCCATATAACCGCCCCAATAAAGAAGAAAACCGCAACTTTAGAGCGGGCACACGTGATGGCAACTCCATATGTGGAAGAGGGAGATATGGCAACACCGGCCGTAGAAATAGCACCATGAGCCGTGGAGGTCGCACCATGCGCCGTTGTAGTAGCAGCAACCCTCCTAGGGAATATCTACAACGTGCACAATGTGCACAACGTGCACAACCTACACCTCAAATGAAGGGAGGGAACCACAATGACATGTGTCATCGATGTGGATCAATCGAGCATTGGTTTAAACAATGCCATGCAAGTACTCAATTAGCTGCACGCTACAAGGAGTACAGGGAAGCAAGAGAGCAAGAGGCTAACCTTGCCGAAGATGAAAATAGTGAAGATGTCAATCTCACCGTTGAGGACTTCAAAGCTGTAGATGAAAAGCACGAAGATGCCACAGACTTTGATTAGAATAATCCTCTTTCTATTTTCCAAGAATGGCAAATGTGCCTTAGTCAATAAATAACAATTGTATTAAACTCCTTCTTATGTGACGTACCCAATGAAGTATGATGTCTAGGAAAACAATTGAGATCTGGGTATTTAAGCGAGCCTCGCTCCACCAACATCTCTCTACTTTCCTGGTCATATTTCATTGGAATTACCAAACGGATTGAGTGATAACAATTTGTCTGAAGTTTGATATTTGGAATAGACTTATGAATAACTTTGATGTAATCATTGGCTATTTTCCCTATTAATTAAGTATCGCATTCAATGTCATGGACATGTGTTAATATTCCGAACTTTATCCCTTTCAGTATGTTTTCCGGAGAATTGGAATGCCTTCTTGATAGTGGCACCACACATACTATATTGCGACATAGACAATTATTTTTATGGATGACACCTAGTCGATTCTCAGTAACTACGATGGCAGGACCATCACAATTAATTCATGGTCGAGGACCAGCTCAATTTTTGTTACCAAATGACACAAATGTTAATGTCGCCAAAGCTCTATATGCTCCAAGGGCCGGAAGGACCCTATTAAGCTTTAAAGACATAAGAGCCAATGATTTTCATGTGGAAACACATTGTGAGAATGGACAAGAGTTCCTTTGCATCATCTCTAAAAACTACGGAAATACACGAGTTTTAGAGAAACTTATGTGTCGCTCTAGTGGATTGTATGCAACCACGAGTCATTGAATCCAACCATGTCATGAATGACAATTTATGGGATCCTGACACATACAAGCTTTGGCACGACCGTTTGGGACATCCAGGTCGTGACATGATGCTCCGTATATTAAAAACTTCACACGGACATCCATTCTTCAAAACGAAAAGAAGTACGAACCAAACATTGGTCCAAAGAGTTACTTCTAAAGTGGTTGAGGTTGCATGTCCATTGGGATTGAGGTTGAACACCCTGTCCCTCATGTACACACCCAAAATGGACTCGCAGAAGCTGCCATTAAAAGACTTCAAATGGTTGCTAGGGCATTGGTTATGCGCATCAATCTCCCTATTTCTGCTTGGGGCTATGCAATATTGCATGCAACTATGCTTATTCGTCTGAGACCCACTGCCACCCAACCCTTTTCTGCGTCCCAGATGGTAAGTGGGTGTGAGCCTGATGTCTCACACTTACGCATATTTGAGTGTGCAGTCTATGTGCTAATTGCACCGCCACAACGCACCAAAATGGGTCCTCAAAGACGCTTATGCCTTTATGTTGGATATGATACTCCAAGAATTATCCGCTACATAGAACCCTTGACAGGTGATCTATTTATCGCTAGATCTGCGGATTGTCACTTTGATGAGACAGTCTTCCCGTCATTAGGGGGAGACAAGAACATTAATGTTCAACAGAAAAGACAGGAATTGTCGTGGTCTGTCCCCACTTTGTCTCATCTTGATCCCCGAACCACACAGTCTGAAATAGAGGTGCGGAGGATTCTCGATCTTCAGAACGTAGCAGAATCAATGCCTGATGCGTTTTCTGATATCGCTAAAGTGACAAGATCACACATACCTGCTGCAAACGTACCTGCAAGGATTGATGTTCCTAAAAATAAAGGACATGACATCCCCTCTATGGGTGATGCAGTGGCTAGACCCATGGCTCCTGCTAGAAAGCGCGGGAGGCCTATAGGTTCGATGGATTCTCGCCCAAGAAAGAAAGCGAGCTTGACACAAAATAATCCATTAATCATCGATATAAATAATCCATCTCATGAAAAAATTCCGGATTATGGTTATGTCCAAGAGACATCATTGGAGGACGCTCCAATAATAGAACCAATTCCAGAGAATAGAGAGATCTCCATGAATTACACTAGTATACATGTAATTATGGACAAAAATTCTATGGCTATTAATGATGCGTTTGCATATCATATTGCAAAAGGAATTATAGAATACGATGATATCGAACCTCGCTCCGTTGAAGAATGTCGATGAAGAGCAGATTGGTCCAAATGGAAAAATGCGATCCAGACTGAATTGGATTCACTAACAAAGAGACAGGTATTTGGTTCTATAACGCTGACACCACTAAATATAAAACCTGTTGGCCATAAATGGGTCTTTGTTAGAAAGCGTAATGAGAAAAATGAGGTTGTTAGATACAAAGCCCGCCTTGTGGCGCAAGGTTTCTCACAACACCCTGGAATCGACTACGAGGAGACATATTCTCTCGTAATGGACGTTATAACGTTCCGCTACCTTGTCAGTTTGGTAGTTTCCGAAAAACTTAACATGCAGCTCATGAATGTGGTTACAGCATATCTCTATGGGGATCTAGATTCAGAGATATATATGAAGGTTCCAGATGGACTTCAATTACCCAAATCAAGTGGCTCTAAACCACGGAGCGCGTTTTCAATAAAATTAAGACGCTCACTATATGGATTGAAACAATCCGGACGGATGTGGTATAACCGTCTAAGTGACTACTTGATTGGGAAGGGATATGTTAACAATGAAATATGCCATTGCGTGTTCATTAAGAGAACAAGATCCGGATTTGCAATTGTAGCAGTTTATGTTGATGACATGAACCTAATTGGAACTCTAGATGAGTTAAAAGAAACTGCTACATATTTGAAATATGAATTTGAGATGAAAGATCTCGGGAAAACACGGTTTTGTCTCGGAATAGAACTCGAGCACCGTAATGATGGGATTATGATCCATCAGTCAGCATATACTCAAAAGTTACTAAGGCGCTTTAATGAAGATAAAGCAAAGCCTGTGAGTACTCCCATGATCAACCGTAGTCTTGAGCCCATGAAAGATCCGTTTCGTCCAAGGGATGAGGACGAAGATTTATTAGAAGCTGAAATACCATACCTAAGTGCGATAGGCGCATTATTGTATTTAGCTCAATGCACAAGACCGGATATCTCATTTGCAGTAAACTTGTTAGCTCGACACAGTTCTGCGCCAACACGCCGCCATTGGATTGGTATAAAGACAATCCTTCGATACCTAAAAGGTACGATCGATATGGGCATGTTCTATCCCTACAGAGAGAAAAGAAATGTGAGCGTCGGCAACACTATCCATAGTGACCGACGTTCTCCTCCTCTCCTCCATCAAAATGATGTTTTGACGGGTTTTGCTGATGCAGGGTATCTCTCTGACCCTCACAAAGGTCGCTCCCAAACAGGTTATGTCTTTACCATGGGAAACACTGCGATATCTTGGAGATCTACAAAACAGACTCTTGTTGCTACTTCCTCAAATCATGCAGAGATAATTGCACTACATGAAGCCGTGCGTGAGTGCATATGGCTAAGGTCTATAAATAGACACATTCGAGGAACTTGTGGTTTGAAATTCACCACAAATGAACCTACATGCATTTACGAGGACAATGCAGCTTGTATTGAGCAAATGAAATTAGGTTTCATCAAAGGCGACAATACCAAGCATATATCGCCGAAATTCTTCTACAACCAGCAATAGCAAACACTTCTAAATATTGAAGTAAATCAAATCCGATCAGAAGATAATGTAGCTGACTTATTTACTAAGTCACTACCAAAATCCTCTTTCGAGAAACATGTAAGGAGCATCGGATTGAGGAGGATATCCGAACTCCCATATTCTTCAAGAGGAGTCTAAATCAGGGGGAGTATCCAGAAACATACTTCACACTCAACGCGCGTTGTGCTCTTTTTCCCTTTCGACCAAGGTTGTTTTTTCCCACAGGGTTTTATTACTTGGCAAGGTTTTTAACGAGGCAACTTCGATGCGCACCATCTACACAATACTATTGAACATGAAATATCCAAGGGGGAGTGTTGTAGTATAAATTGTATATATACCGTATATGTCTATATCATGTAACAAAATACGTAAAAGTATTTAGATAGGTACTTGAGTGTATAATCATAGGTACTTGAGTGTATGAAGACTTATGTAAACATGCTTTACCAAAGGGCAACAAGCATGGCAGAAAATCATCAACAAGATGGTTATCATTTTGAGTTTCTCTTTGAGCTTTCACACTTCAATGTATTCCTATAAATACCCCCTTTGTATGAGATGAATAAACACATTGAAATCCCCATTCTCTCTGAAATTTTACTCTCCTTTTCTGTTTATCAATTCCTCTTGTTCTTAAACATTATGAATAATTTTGATGTAATCATTGGCTATTTTCCCTATTAATAAAGTATCGCATTCAATGTCACGGACATGTGTTAATATTCTGAACTTTATTCCTTTCAGTATGTTTTCCGGAGAATTGGAATGCCTTCTTGATAGTGGCACCACACATACGATATTGCGACATAGGCAATTATTTTTATGAATGACACCTAGTCGATCCTCAGTAACTACGATGGCAGGACCATCACAATTGATTCATGGTCGAGGACCAGCTCAATTTTTATTACCAAATGGCACAAACGTTAATGTCGCCGAAACTCTATATGCTCCAAGGGCCGGAAGGACCCTATTAAGCTTTAAAGACATAAGAGCCAATGATTTTCATGTGGAAACACATTGTGAGAATGGACAAGAGTTCCTTTGCATCACCTCTAAAAACTACGGAAATACACGAGTTTTAGAAAAACTTATGTGTCGCTCTAGTGGATTGTATGCAACCACTATTAGAGTCATTGAATCCAACCATGTCATGAATGACAATTTATGGGATCCTGACACATACAAGCTTTGGCACGACCGTTTGGGTCATCCAGGTCGTGACATGATGCTCCGTATATTAAAAACTTCACACGGACATCCATTCTTCAAAACGAAAAGAAGTACGAACCAAACATTGGTCCAAAGAGTTACTTCTAAAGTATATCATTCGTTTTGCAAAGCTTGCTCTTTAGCAAATGTAGGATCAAGACCATCCTATGCAAAGGACACTAAAGAAAATATACCATTCTTACAAAGAATACAAGGTGATATTTGTGGACCTATCCAACCAACTTGCGGACCATTTAGATATTTTATGGTGTTGGTTGATGCATCGACACGTTGGTCACATGTCATGCTCTTATCCACAAGAAATGCTGCATTTGCTAAACTCCTAGCACAAATCATTAAATTAAGGGCTCACCACCCTCATCATCCTATTAAATCAATTCGTCTTGACAATGCTGGAGAATTTACATCAAGAACCTTTGATGATTATTGCATGTCCATTGGGATTGAGGTGGAACATCCTGTCCCTCATGTACACACCCAAAATGGACTCGCAGAAGCTGCCATTAAAAGACTTCAAATGGTTTCCAGGGCATTGGTTATGCGCACCAATCTCCATATTTCTGCTTGGGGCTATGCAATATTACATGCAGCTGTGCTTATTCGTCTGAGACCCACTGCCACCCAACCCTTTTCTGCGTCCCAACTGGTGAATGGGTATGAGCCTAATGTCTCACACTTACGCATATTTGGGTGTGCAGTCTATGTGCCAATTGCGCCCCCACAGCGCACCAAAATGGGTCCTCAAAGACGCTAAGGCCTTTATGTTGGATATGATACTCCAAGCATTATCCGCTACATAGAACCCTTGACAGGTGATCTATTTACCGCTAGATTTGCGGATTGTCACTTTGATGAGACAGTCTTCCCGTCATTAGGGGGAGGCAAGAACATTAATGTTCAACAGAAAAGACAGGAATTGTCTTGGTCTGTCCCCACTTTGTCTCATCTTGATCCCCGAACCACACAGTCTGAAATAGAAGTGCGGAAGATTCTCGATCTTCAGAACGTAGCAGAATCAATGCCTGATGCGTTTTCTGATATCACTAAAGTAACAAGATCACACATACCTGCTGCAAACGTACCTGCAAGGATTGATGTTCCTAAAACTAAATGACATGACATCCCCTCTATGGGTGATGCAGTGGCTAGACCCATGGCTCCTGCTAGAAAGCGCGGGAGGCCTATAGGTTCGATGGATTCTCGCCCAAGAAAGAAAGCGAGCTTGACACAAAATAATCCATTAATCATCGATATAAATAATCCATCTCATGAAAAAATTCCGGATTATGGTTATGTCCAAGAGACATCATTGGAGGACGCTCCAATAGTAGAACCAATTCCAGAGAATAGAGAGATCTCTATGAATTACACTAGTATACATGTAATTATGGACAGAAATTCTATGACTATTGATGATGCGTTTGAATATCATATTGCAAAAGGAATTATAGAATACGATGATATCGAACCTCGCTCCGTTGAAGAATGTCAACGAAGAGCAGATTGGTCCAAATGGAAAAAAGCGATCCAGACTGAATTGGATTCACTAACAAAGAGACAGGTATTTGGGTCTATATCACTGACACCACTAAATATAAAACCTGTTGGCCATAAATAGGTCTTTGTTAGAAAGCGTAATGAGAAAAATGAGGTTGTTAGATACAAAGCCCGCCTTGTGGCGCAAGGTTTCTCACAACGTCCTGGAATCGACTACGAGGAGACATACTCTCCCGTAATGGACGTTATAACGTTCCGCTACCTTGTCAGTTTGGTAGTTTCCGAAAAACTTGACATGCGGCTCATGGATGTGGTTACAGCATATCTCTATGGGGATCTAGATTCAGAGATATATATGAAGGTTCCAGATGGACTTCAATTACCCAAATCAAGTGGCTCTAAACCACGGAGCGCGTTTTCAATAAAATTAAGACGCTCACTATATGGATTGAAACAATCCGGACGGATGTGGTATAACCGTCTAAGTGACTACTTGATTGGGAAGGGATATGTTAACAATGAAATATGCCATTGCGTGTTCATTAAGAGAACAAGATCCGGATTTGCAATTGTAGCAGTTTATGTTGATGACATGAACCTAATTGGAACTCTAGATGAGTTAAAAGAAACTGCTACATATTTGAAATATGAATTTGAGATGAAAGATCTCGGGAAAACACGGTTTTGTCTCGGAATAGAACTCGAGCACCGTAATGATGGGATTATGATCCATCAGTCAGCATATACTCAAAAGTTACTAAGGCGCTTTAATGAAGATAAAGCAAAGCCTGTGAGTACTCCCATGATCAACCGTAGTCTTGAGCCCATGAAAGATCCGTTTCGTCCAAGGGATGAGGACGAAGATTTATTAGAAGCTGAAATACCATACCTAAGTGCGATAGGCGCATTATTGTATTTAGCTCAATGCACAAGACCGGATATCTCATTTGCAGTAAACTTGTTAGCTCGACACAGTTCTGAGCCAACACGCCGCCATTGGATTGGTATAAAGACAATCCTTCGATACCTAAAAGGTACGATCGATATGGGCATGTTCTATCCCTACAGAGAGAAAAGAAATATGAACGCCGGCAACACTATCCATAGTGACCGACGTTCTCCTCCTCCCCTCCATCAAAATGATGTTCTGACGTGTTTTGCTGATGCAGGGTATCTCTCTGACCCTCACAAAGGTCGCTCCCAAAGATGTTATGTTTTTACCATAGGAAACACCGCGATATCTTGGAGATCTACAAAATAGACTCTTGTTGCTACTTCCTCAAATCATGCAGAGATTATTGCACTACATGAAGCCGTGCGTGAGTGCATATGGCTAAGGTCTATAAATAGACACATTCGAGGAACTTGTGGTTTGAAATTCACCACAAATGAACCTACATGCATTTACGAGGACAATGCAGCTTGTATTGAGCAAATGAAATTAGGTTTCATCAAAGGCGACAATACCAAGCATATATCGCCGAAATTCTTCTACAATCAGCAACAACAAACACTTCTAAATATTGAAGTAAATCAAATCCGATCAGAAGATAATGTAGCTGACTTATTTACTAAGTCACTACCAAAATCCCCTTTCGAGAAACATGTAAGGAGCATCAGATTGAGGAGGATATCCGAACTCCCACGATCTTCAAGAGGAGTCTAAATCAGGGGGAGTATCCAGAAACATACTTCACACTCAACGCGCGTTGTGCTCTTTTTCCATTTCGACCAAGGTTGTTTTTTCTCACAGGGTTTTATTACGTGGCAAGGTTTTTAACGAGGCAACTTTGATGCGCACCATCTACACAATACTATTGAACATGAAATATCCAAGGGGGAGTGTTGTAGTATAAATGTATAAATACCGTATATGTCTATATCATGTAACAAAATACGTAAAAGTATTTAGATAGGTACTTGAGTGTATAATCATAGGTACTTGTGTGTATGAAGACTTATGTAAACATGCTTTACCAAATGGCAACAAGCATGGCAGAAAATCATCATCAAGATAGTTATCATTTTGATTTTCTCTTTGAGCTTTCACATTTCAAATGTATTCCTATAAATACCCCTTTGTATGAGATGAATAAACACATTGAAATCTCCATTCTCTCTGAAATATTACTCTCCCTTTCTGTTTATCAATTCCTCTTGTTCTTAAACATCCAACAATATTTTATATGTAGATGAACTCGGTAGCACGTTCTGAGTTTGCATCTCAGCAAACAGCTTCTGTGCATCCTGAACTCTTCCCAACTTAAACAGACCAGTCAATAAGGCATTATACGTTACTACTGTTGGCCCAACTCCTTTGCAGATAATTTCCCCGTAAACATTGACAGCTTCCGGTATCTTCCAATTCTTGCAGTATCCATTGATCAACACATTGTAGCTAAAAGCATCAGGTTGACGCCGTCTACTTGAAATAGTATGAAACAGCTCTCTCGCTTCATTAAGGCAACCCACCAAACAGAAGCCATCTATCAAAGTGTTGTATGTAAATAAATCAGGACTAATGCCTCTGTGTACCATAAGCTTTAGCAAATCACTGCTCTCTTGTATGTAAATAAATCAGGACTAATGCCTCTGTGTACCATAAGCTTTGGCAAATCACTGCTCTCTTTCACATTTCCCCTTCTGCAAAGTGCCGCGATTAGCACATTGAACGTCACTAGATTAGGCTTGATGCCGCAATGCACCATCTCATGTAACAGAGCTTTACCCCCTTCCCACTTTTCATAATAGTACAAAGCATGTATCAGAGCGCTATACACAACCACATCAGGAAGAATCCCTCTATCTTTCATTTCTAAGAAAAGCTCTTTTGCCTCATCTATCATGCCATCCTTACAAAGCCAATCGATAATAATCCCATAAGTAACCACATTCGGCTTACAATAAATACCAAATCCGCCATTCGCCTTAGACATATCTTCATGTAACCTAAGTGCCACGCTAGTCTTTCCTTCCCTGCACAACCCATTAATCAAAGTACCACAAGTCATCACAGTAGGTGGAGTTGCCAAGAGTAAGCATTACCCTCATGTTCCTAATAAATGATTGAATGAGGCCATTGGAGGAACAGGTTGCATAAGAATCATGCGGTCAAAATAGTCAAGTGCTTCATTGAGAGTGAAATTACCTGACTTGCAGTTTGTTTGGAGGAAATGTTCAAGTGGGGTTTGCATTGGAACAATGGGAATTGGGTTTTCTGTTGAAGTTGTGGGATATGAAGAAGCTGTAACTTGGCTTGCAAAGAATAAAGATGAAAGCTTGGTTGGATTTGAAGAAGTGGGTCCTTCTGGGTTTGTGAATAAAGATGAATGCTTGCGTTTTGAACATGACATCTCGTAGCAGAAACACAAGCTGCGGAGATTTATGCCTTCATTGTGTTTTTGAGAGTCATGAGTCATGTGTAAGCTATCGTCTCAACCGTTTGAGAGTCATGAGTTGAAGCCCCATTAAGGGTGGGTGGGGTGGGGTGTGGATTAAAAAAAAAAAAAAAAAAAAAAGCTAGTCTTCAACTGATCACCAACTAACTTGTAATATTTGTTTTGAGGAGCACTTAATGGGTTCTCTCTGCCCTTACCGGGAATGTGTCCCGCCGGGCGCAACTGTCGGCCCTCAATATCATGTAATTTGTCGGGGATGTGGTAGTATGATTCTCGATTGGTCTGAGACTTGGGTTTGCAATTACTGTTTTTCGGAACAAGCAAGGGTTTCTCAAAAGTCGTGCATCATTTGTGACACCTTTTATATGCACAATAGCAGAGACTGCCCAGTGGACAAGGATAGAGCTGCTAAGTTCAGAAAGCTTCTCATAGCTTGTCGGGCTATGTGAAACCACTGCTGATTATAGAAGAAGCCAGCCAAGACAACTTCTGTGTCTCTTTCTCGTTTTAATTATTTTCTTACTTGATAGGATTTGGCTACTGTAACTTTGTGATCAAAGATTAATTGAAGATGCCCTCTTTTGTTTTACTTTTTAATTGTATGAAGGATTTAATTTGGTCCAATAACGTTTTTTGTTTAGACGCTTTGTCTTACAAGTTCATACATGCACTCTCTTTCTTTTTGGGTTCAACTAACTAGGTTGTAATGGTTTTGCTTTGATAATTGTGACGCATTTTTTAATCTTTCCTATGATTAAAAGAAAATTGCAAGACATAAACTATTGAGTTTAACCAAAAGAAAATTTAAATGCTCTGCTTTAGTAGGACTCTAATGAGGAGCTTATGCTTGTACCTATTATGGAATTGTTCACCAAACAAGATCTGTACTGTACGAAGTGAGAACAAAACCGAGAGGAATTCATAAGCTCAAGGGTTGGTTTTCACGTTTCAATAAAGAGTCAAAACAGAAAGAAAGAAATACTCATACCAGTTTGACAATCACACTGATACACCAAATGACAATTTTTAGGGGTTAATCTAGTTGCAAAAAAGATGTATCCGTGATTAGAAGTATGTCTACACCGCACCAACAGCCACACAAAAAGAAAAACTCCTTAAGCTAGCAGAACCAAAAGTATAACTAGATATAAGCGATCAAGTTCAGCTGTGGGGAGGCCAATGGATTTCACTCTCTCAATACAAGATTGTAACCAGTCTCTTGGTCTTTCGGTCTCTTACATATAGTATTTTGTAAGGCATACTCCTCAACCCTGCTATTAAAGCCTTCAGCTCCTGCACCACAAACCGAAAAATAAATAACAATTACGACATTTCATAGTATTTCCAATGGTATATTTCCACGTTCCCCTCAAAACATATTTCAATTTATCATTCTTCAAACAGCAGCATATATATATCAGATAAACTAGAGAAAAGGGAGGTATTCAATAAAAACTAATTCCACTTAAGTATCTTGATTATTCTTTTTTTTTTTTTTTTTTTTTTTTTTTTTTTGAGAAAGTATCTTGATTATTCTTATTCTTCTTAGTATACCTCAGTGATAAAATTGACAGTTGTAGAATTAACCAAAAATGAATTATTCTCACGTGTGATATGTCAATGAGAGTAATGCGTGAGAGGCAAAACTATGAAGTAATAAACATGACAGATCATAGCTCATTCGATTCGACTCTTCCTGGATAGTGGTCAACAAGGTCTAGCTTGCCAGGAAATTGCTTGTTCTTTCTCAAAAACAGCCCTGATTTCTTCCTCACTGATAGGACTAGCAGATGCAGGCTCTTCTTTTATGGAAGGTTTTTGATCCTGATTCTTCCACAATATAAATGAATATGATCAGTAGTGAGCATGGTGGTTCCAAGGTTGTCCAAACACAAAGCTGAATGAGAAAGGAAAAAAAAAAAAAAAAAATATTAACAGACGTACATTTTCGGTCTTCAACTTCTTGGGAGGTACACAGCTAAATGTGTCAGCATCATCATCATATTCTGTTTCCTCAGTATTATTTTCATCATCATCGCTGAAAATCTCCTCAAGCTTCCAGTCATCATCTACAACAAATACAGAAATATATAATGATGTGAATAGTATACTGTGATTATATTCTCATTACATAACAATTGAAGCATGAACAAGAAAAATGCTTACCCTTCTCACCATCATCATTATCAAAGTCATCATCACCGCCTCTTCTCTCGAGTCCGAGTCTGTTTTTCCTTGCTACATCTTCTTCCTCATCACCATTATCTGAGATGTTTCCTTCAACATCACCACCAAATTTGTTCACTTTTCCAAATGCAACAGCTTCATCAGTTGCAGCTTTCATAAGTCTTGTTTGATATAAATCTTGCGTCTTTTTCTTATCGATCATCTTCTCTTCGGCTTCCTCCAAAGCAAGTTGCTTATTATACTGTTGAACTTTGTCAAAGTTGGACCTGGAAGAGATTCTCAAAAGAAAGTTTGATTGATAAGTAAATGCCCAAACCAGTTACAATGAACAAGAGTAGAGTAATGAGCTGTAAATGAAAAGCAATGCTAACAACAGTAAGTCAGGAAATCACATACCAGGAACCAGCAGGAACATCTGAAATCTCCTCTCCTTCTTGCATTAGTAGGTAGTAATTAAGCTGAAAACGATTCTTGAAGATGACCCTGGTACTCGGACCGTCCAGTCTTATCCTGATCAATGAAATAAGGTTCTAACGGGAAACATATTCTGCGAAAAAGAAGAAGAAGACAACTCCTACTACTGTCTCATGTGCTTCCAATGGGAAACATATTCTGCGGAAAAGCTAAGTGTCGTCTGTTTTTGTCAGTTTAAAAGTTCTTGTGGCCTTTTCCTAATCGTCAACTCTTATACTCGTCCCTTTACAGTTTTACAGTTTTACAATTGAGATGGGTCTGGGAAGACTAGTAAAAGCCATCCTTCCATTTCCTGGCTCCCATTTCTCCCAATTTTCTTCAGATCACAACTACCGCAATTGTGCCACATTCCCACAGCCCTAAACACTTTCCACCGCATCATCATCACCGTTGCACTGCGCTATCGCCTAAGACATATTAAAGGGCTATGAGTTCTATGCAATATGGGTTTAGTCGACTGTCTCGAGACTTCGTCTAATCAGTACATTCTTCACTTCAACATGGACTATCTTTCTTGTTGGGTTCAACAAACTAACATAGTTTTATTAGTATACAACTATATGCTCTTCTTCCCCAACATTCAGGGACATTAATTTAGCATAAAATACATCAAGAGTGATCTATTACTTTCGATTATCGTAGAAATCAAAGGCCAGGGAACTCAACAAGAGGCGCTATTACCAGTTCTGCGTATTGCAAAGCAACTAGCTATCTTAAATATGATAACAGCAAATACTAGTATTATTCTGCAAGTACATATGCAGTACAAATGTACATGATAACATTCACACATATTCATAGGTATACACCATAAAGTTTTCCCAAGCTGCCCAGACTCACATTTGCCAGCCTGCACATCAGTTGAGAAATATTTGTGCCCATCATGAAAAAGGAATCAAACAAAAGGTTTGAGAAGACCTCGTAAAAGAGAAATTTAGCGCATAAATTTTCAATTCTAATTGACGGTTCAACACGAATATATCACCCCAAAAAAAAAAAAAAGTGAAGCAGACTAGGAGAATGGCTGGTAATTACCCACAGATCATGTTCACTCATTAACTTTTTGAGGCGAGCCTCTCTTCTATGTAATATTTTGGCCATGAGAAGACATGATATCTGCAAATACGCTGCACTGTTTCTTTGCAACCTTGATTCAGAGGAGTCACACACTGTAGCTGGCAACTGCTGCTTGAATGCAAGTTCAATCCATGAGCATACAGTGATCTCATCTTCACACAGAGCCCAGTCACTCCACCACTATAGTTTCTTGCTTTGAATACAATAACTGTTAGCCTTTGAAACCATGGCACTGCACCTTCACATTTTGTATCTGCAGTTCAAATGTGTGGTCAAAGTGAATCAGAGAACTTCAGATTAGGAGCAATGACTGAATATTATGCCAGCGACTTGAAACTTGTCATGGCATCCTTCAATTGGCTAGTGGCAGGAACTGTTGGAGGCGAGTCCAAACATGTACAAGATTTTTCATCCTTTAACACCTAGTCAATGACAAGGGAGACTGTAGAGTCCTCTGGTGGGAAGAGATGCATAATAGTCACCGCCGCAATGCACGATCGTCTAGAAAGGAAAAGAATCAAAGAAAATTAAAACCCCATTATCCATTAGTCCAACCGAAATAAAGGAAAACCAATGATCTGGAAACCATATACAACGTTGGTTTACTCCACTGTCAAAAAAACCAGCCTAAGTAGGTCTTAGTACAAGCAGAACCTTCAGTTTCATATGTATACAACTTTACTCATTACCATCAAACAGGACCATTTAGCAAAAGACATCAAGGACTTATTATACTGAAGAGTAAGTAGCTCATATGTTTATGCTTAGCAAAGCACCTAGGTATATTAAATGTGGCAACTGTAAATACCAAGTATTCTTTAAGTGCATAAACACCCAGTTGTATATGCCCACATTCATATACTCTAGATTTCACCCATGCTGGCCAGACTCTCAAATTCACTGGCCTGCACATCAGCTGGGAAATAATTTATGCTTGTCAAGTAAATAAATTAAACAAAGGCTGAAGAGGGCCTTGCAGTGGAGAATTTGACAACATTAAATAATGATTATGATTAACTGCTAAATATCTTTCCCGGAAAAAAAACATATATATTCAGTCTAGTTCAATGGAAAGACGCTTAATACCTGTTTTACAACAGGAAGTGGAACAGGACATTGAATGATTACTATGCTTCATGAGGAATCGACAAAAGAGAAATACTGGAGAAATTCCACAGAACATTAACCTGTTCAGGCGAGCCACTCTAAGCACCGTGTGATGAGAGCCAGACACATCAGTAAGTACATTGCACCAGATCTTGTTTCTTTGCAACGTTGATTCAGGGGGGTCAAACACGGACTGCAGCCGCTAGTGAATGCAAGTACTATCCATGATCTCCTCTCCTCTAACAAAATCCTCACTATTCAAGTTTTTACTTTGAATATAATATACTGGCCCTTAAGACCATGGCAGTGCACCTTCACAGTATGTAACTTCTGTTAAAATGTGTGAGCAAACAGAAACAGAAATTTTCGGGCTAGGAGGAATGACCGAACATCATGCTAGTGACTTGAAACTTATCATGGCATGTTCAATTGGTTAGTAGCAGGAAATGTGGGTAGCAAGTCCAGACATTTACATAACCTTTCATCCTTTGACAGCAAGTCTACGACAATGGAGAATGTAGAGTCATCTGGTGACAGATTTCTTTCTGACATCTTATGTAGCAGTTCAACAACCTTTGTCGAATCATCATTTAGGCAGAAACCCCACATAAGGGTGTTGTAAGTGATGACATTTGGAAGACAACCTTTTCCTTCCATTTCTAAGAGCAAACCATTTGCCTTTTCCAGTAGGCCTTCTATACAGAGGCCATGAATCATCATGGAGTGTTATAGCATTTGGTAGCAAGCCTTTACTTGACATTTTGTGAAATAGGTCCCAAGCAATTTCAAGCTTCCCTGATTTACAGAACCGATCCATAATACAATTAAAAATTTTAACACTAAATCTAAAATCGGAATTTTCTAAAGAAGAAAAATATCCATTGTTTCTGGTTTGCAATCATGTTTGCAAAGGCCATCCAAGAATATTAAATATGTAGCTGAATCTGGTAGCATGTTATGAGTGTGCAGCTCATTAAACAGTTTCTGTGCATCCTGAACTTTGCCCATCTGAAAAAGACCAGTTAATAAGGCATTATATGTTATTACTGTTGGCTTAACTCCTTTGCAAATCATTTCCTCGTAAAGATTGATGGCTTTCTGTATCTTCCTATACTTGCAGGCAGTAACCGTTGATTAACACAGAGCAGCTGATTGCACCAGGTTCACACACCCTAGTTGAGATAGAATGAAACAGCTTTCTTGCTTCATTAAGATTACCCACCAAACATAAGCCATCCATCAATGTATTGTAAGTAAAAATATTGGGTTTCATGCCTTTTCGAATCATCAACTTTAGCAAGTCATGGCTATCTTTCACATTTCCCCTTCTGCAAAGTGCCCCTATTAACACATTGAATTTACCAAATCAGGCTGGATACCGCTATCTATCATCTTATGTAACAAAGCTTTACCCGCTTCCCATTTTTCATTATAGTACAAACCATGCATTAGAAAACTATATACAACCACATCAGGAAAAATCCCTCTATTTTTCATTTCTAGGAAAAGTTCTGTTGCCTTATTTATCATCCCATCTTTACAAAGCCAATCAATAATAATCCCGCAAGTAACTGAATTCGGCTTACAGTCAACACCACGTCCACCACTCTCACTAGCCATTTCTTCATGTAAACTAAGTGCAACATCTGTCTTGCCTGTTCTGCAGAACCCACTAATCAAAGTACCATATTTAATCACGCTAGGATGACACCACAACTTCATTATCGCAAACAAACTGGTTGCCTCATCTATCATATCCTCTGCACACAAACCCTGAATCAAAGAGGTAAAAGTCACAGTATTCGGCTTAAACCTAACACCATTCCCACTATTCATTTCTTCATGTAACTTAAGTGCAACATCTGTCTTGCCCATTCGGCACAACCCATTAATCAAAGTACCATAACAAATCACACTAGGCTGACACCTGAACTTAATCATTTTCTCAAACAACCAGTTTGCCGCATCAATCCTATTCTCCCTACACAGCGCTTTAACCAAAGAGGTAAAAGTCACAGTAGTTGGTCTATAACCCCTCCTAATGATACTTCCAATGACCACAAACCATCACAAACCCGGTTCATATTACAAAGGCAGTTAACCAAAATATTAAGTGTAATCAAATTGGGCAACAAACCAGAAGATGTCAACTTATTACAAAATGAGAAAACATGAGAGTAATGCTTACTCTTGACAAGCCCACCTAATAAACGATTGAATGATGACATTGGAGGAGGAGGTTGCATATGAATCATGTGGTCAAAATAGTCAAGTGCTTCACAGAGAGTGATATTACCTGACTTACAGTTTGTTTGGAGGAACTTCTCCAATGGGGTTAGGAACTTAGGATTGGAACTCTAGGAATTGGGTTTTTTGGTGAAGTTTTGGGATTTGAAGAAGTGGGTATATGTGTATCACTACTACCTTGGTTTGTGAAGAAAGATGAAAGCCTGGTTGACGACTGGGAATTTGAAGATGTGGGTCTTGCTGGGTTTGTGGATAAAGATGATAACTTGCATTTTGAAGCAACAGTTCTTGCAGAGGATGACATGGTAGCAGTAGCTACAACTACAAGGACCAAACCCAGTTTTTGGCTTTTTGCCTGTTCTGTCAAAGCTTTTGGGTTTATTAGACATGATACCGCTGCAACATTTACTTTTGGTTTCGGTACGTGGCTTTGTTGTGGTCATCGTTTCAATTTCTTTAATTTTTTTATTTTTTTCTAAATCTGATTAAATCATATTACTGTTTTAGTGTTCTTATTCAACTCTTTTTTTTATATATATAATTTTTTTTTATGTACTGAATTATGGAATTTTGAACCTAACATAATAAGTGTTTGTGTCATATTATGTGGATGAAGGTATGCGGATAAGGTTGGACAAAAAATAATAATTTGTTTTAATTTTAAAGCAAACAACATTGTGGGACCCATTTTTTTATCAGCATCTCGATAGTTTAATTTTGATGTCTTAATGTATAGATCACTTATGTAAATTTTCATTCAAATTCATGATCGTTAAAGTCTAGAACTAGATTAAATCAATAGATAAACTAAATCTGTCAAACTTGAACCGTTCGTGTTCACATTTGTAAATTGCAGTTATGAATGTCCTAATAATTATTAATTTGGCTAAAAGTTTGCATAGATAATCTACTCATATAGACTTAAAAACTGAACTGTTGAGATATGAATATGTGATCGAAAGTAAGTCTAATAATCGATCCCTTAAAATGGCCAAAAAAATTAGGACTAGTTCAGGAATTTTTTTTTGTGAGATTTACTTTTCAATCACATTTCCGCAAATCAACCGATAGATATTAGATATTCATGTATAGATCATTTATGTAATTTTTTAACTAAGTTTAAAATTATTAAGACATTCATAATCGTGATTTATGAATTACGAACATAAAACGGTTCATGTTTTATAGATTTGGTTCATCAATTGATGTGATCTAATTCGGTACCTTAGCGATTAATAATTTAGAAGAAAATTTTCAAAACTGATATGCTCATGCATGTTTAAACATCTAACAGTTGATTTGCCGTAATATAATTAAAAAGTGGATCTCCCAAATTGTTGATTAGAAATTCCTCAACTAGTCTTCATTAAAGTCATTAGAAGAGCTTCCCCTATCTATGTTGGAAAACACGGCGAGGCCCCCTTAATACAAAACAAACAGTTAATTATTTGTTTTAACTCTTGAGATTTGACTTTTCTCAAGAATCGTGTAATTCAAGTAGATAACCACAATTTTTTTTTTTTAAAAAAGACACAATATTTAATAAGGTTCGAACAATATGCTTGCAAACCTTGAGGTTTGAACAACATTAATTCTTTTTCACTATGTAAATAATGAGATTACAAGAAACTATCTCAAAATAATGACCAAGAGCCCGTTTGGTACGTGTTTACAAAATTGTTTTATGTATTATAAAAATAAAAATAGATATATATAGTACGCATTTGGCCAAGAACTAAAAAATCCGAGGGGTTGACCCACTCCTCTCTGTCCAGTAAGTGAAACTCCCTTACTCTACCGTGTTTCAGGAAATAATTTTTAGGATACAACTATGAAGCTCTGAATATATTTTGGAAACAGCTTTCGCTTGTTTTGATTGTTTCAGAGAATACCCGATACTAACCAAAAGTAAAATTTTCTCACTCGTGCTGATCGTTCCTGCCCAGTTCCCAGATTTTCTGTCTCTACCCACAATCTTCTATTCCCTGCAGTTTTCCATAGTCTGATCTCCTTTTCTCCATATCTCTGTTAGATCTACAAACACATGTTTGTGAAGTTCAACTGATCGAATATAAAAAATCACCACAATAGAGAAAAATAAAGTACGACCTGCAAGTTTCCTCTATTGAGTTATTGCTTTTCTAATTTTATACAGGCTATAGATCGAATTGATATTTAGAGAGAAATAGTGATTGAACAATCCTATATTAATCAACTATAAGTGCATTTAAGTATATGTAAAAAAAGGGGGAGCATAAATTTTTGCAAATCGCTATAGAAATCTAAATTTGGTTTGAAATTTGTTCTCATACTTTGGCTTTGATAGATGTTTAAATCCACCTGGAGGTGCTTGAGAGAGAGAGAGAGAGAGAGAGAGAGAGGCGTTAGTAAGGAAGAGAGTAAAACATTTCATGTATTTTAATTTATGGAAAATCTCACAAACAGTACTTAAACTTTCAGCCATTAATAACTTTCGTACCTCAAGTTCAGAAAATATTAGATTGGTACTTGGACTTTTAACCTCGACCCAATATTGGTACATGAGAACAGTAAAATCGTTAACGGAGATAACTTTTCAAGGGTAGCATCGTCATTTTACTGTTCATATTCTCCAGAAAATCTCATAAACAGTACCTGAACTTTCGGCCACTAATAACTTTCGTACCTCAAGTTCAAAAAATATCAGATTGGTACCTGGACTTTTAACCCCGATCCAATATTGGTACCTGAGAACAGTAAAATCGTTAACGGGGTTAACTTTTCAAGGGTAGCATCGTTATTTTACTGTTCATCTTCTCCAAACAAAACTAACTAGTCTCTCTGCAATCTCAGAATTTTCATTATCTTCTTCTTTAGTAACACCACTCCTATCTTCTTCGTCAGCTCATCACAATACTCCTCATTCTACCATTCCCTGGCAGGCCTCCTCTTTTGCGTACTCAAAACTTTTCCACTCTCTTCCATTGACATCCACCAATCCAATCTCTTCCTATTCTCTTTCTTCTGCCTTCTTCCTCTTCCTTCCTCCTGCTTCTTCTTCCTTCTTCGTGCTTCTTCTTCCTCTTCCTTCTTTTTGAATACCCGAAATTTCAGTTAAATATTTTGTAATTCGATATTTGTTCAATTATATGAAATATGAATTGTGGGTGTGATTCGTGAGTTGTTGTACAAGAAAATTTGGTTTCGAATTATTTTAGTTTCGAAATTTAACGTTATTTAGGGTTTACTAAAATCAACTTTTTATACATAAGGAATTTGAGGAAACTTCCTTCATGAAAGTCGTAGAGCTCGTCGATACGAGTTCGTGCATATGTGGAACGCAAGAATCAGAGTTCGTATGAGGAAGTTATCGCATTTGAAAAAGTTTACATTTCGTGTATATATAGGTTACTATTTCTGGAAATATCCCAAAATGACAAAATATCCCAAAAATGGAAACTGAGATTTCACTGTTCGTCTTCCTCTCTCCCTCGAACCCTAGCTAAAAACAGAGCATAACTTCTCGAGCCGATATCTCCCTCATCCGGCCACCAAATGACTTGATTCCAAAACTAATTTTGCTCACCTTGACGTTGTTTACAATTTCTAGAAGACATCAAGGTGAACAACGAACTGTGGAGGACGCTACAAGGCCGAGAAGCTGCACAGCTAGAGCTGAAATAGCCAGAGTTGCTCCTCCCTTCGCCGGATGATTTCTTCCTCCTCCGACCACCAAATCACACCAAACCACCTCTTACATCTATGTCTCGTCCTTGTGCAGCTGCCAGTGGCAGCCTTGCGCCGTCTCGTGGCACGTTTTCCATTTCCAGCCGAGTTGAGTTCCAACCAAGATTTCTCCTAATTTCGGCCACGAAAACTCAAGTTCTTTGGCTTGTTGAACTCGTATCAAGGAGCTGAACAAGCACCAAGAAGACCCAGACCTGAAGTGAAGTTTTTGAAGTCGAACGGAGTAGCTATCGGAAAACTGCAGTTTTTCCGGCCGAACAGGTTATTTTAGGTATTTACGATCACTTCCACTCGTTTTCTTACTTCGTGCTAGTTATGAAAGTTGCTCAAAATGATGAAACTAAGGAGAGTAGCCCGGCCCTGACGCCATTGGCGGTGGTCGGCGGTGGCTTTGTCCCTAACTCCGACGGCCTTTTCCGGCCACCTCTAGGGGTCCAAAGAGCAGTTTCTGCTCATTTTTAGATTCTACATGTCGATACAATCATTTTGATATATAGCATGTGAATTTTGGATATCGTCTGAATTAGTTATGAATTTTACGATTTCGATTGATTTTGATCGTTCGATTTGTGATCTGTGAAGATTGGACCGTCCGATAGACTTGTAGTTTTGATATAATTATCGTATGACTATCCTGATGACCCTGTGTGGTTACGGGTGAAAATCCGACCGTTGGATCTTCAGATAAGTGCGTTTTTGAATTGTACGCTAAGTTAATTATCATATTTGGTTAGATGTTTGACGGAATTGAGTTGGTGGGCGATTTTGAACTGTATTTAAGCTGGTGAGAAGACGTAGCGGGATAAGAGGTGAGTGAATCTCACATGGTTCATTTACGAACTAAATTTCCTTATTGCACAGTTTATTTGTTATGTGTGAGAAAATGGTTTTAAGAAATGAGTTTTAAAGCATATATAAAATGAATTTCGTGATTTTACGTTGTGTGAACTATAGTTGGTATTAATGGTCGTTCCTGAGTAGATGATTACATATATATATTTACGTGATTTCATACGGAATGATGTGACATTGAGATATGCGGATTTTTGATGATTTCGTTATATGCTTGAATGAAAGATTGAATTGCCATGATTTATTATGTTAAATGACATTGAGTGAACGAATGATGATGGTGAATATTTTAGATTATGATTTAAAACACGTGATGGTTATGGAATTACGATTGATATTGTAATTCATTTAGATGTGAGGATTGTGATAACATTTGGGTCTGAGGGACCTTTAAATGTTCGATGCCACCTTAGGGAGTGTGGTGACTATTTCGTAAGGGTGAACCTTAGCCAAGGTGACACATTACGATTTAGCTAGAGCTCTAGTTTGTCTGTCATCATGTGACATGAAAGCAGCGAGTTGAGTTACTTGTGATCGTGAACACGAATTGGTGGTTGAGAGGGGTTGAATGTTGAGACGTTACTTGAAATAGTTGTGAAATTGAGAATGAATGTTGTTGTGTGTGTTTGGATTGTTTTACTTGAATTAAAAGAATTGTGATTTAATAAATCAACTGTTCATTTCATATTTACTCACACGAGTTTTCAAAAAGCTTACCGGGTTTTGTGTTGTTGCAATCCCAGTATACTATTCAAACGGTGTAGCGGATAATCCTGCAGGTCAGGATAATCAGGGTGGAGAGTGAGCTGAGTAGGGCAGCAGGGTTATGACCAGCACTTAGTCTATTTTGGTGTGTTTTATAGACTCTCTTGAGCATAACATTTTATTTATGTTGGTATTGTAATTAATAATTGACTCGAGAGATAGTTTGCTACGAGGTTTGTGTTATGATTTGTGAGATATTGGTTTATGAAAAAAATTCGGGACGTTATTTGTTTAGTTGTATTCATGTTTTGAATTTGAATTTATTATTCAAAATTCGGGGCGTGACATTCTTCCTGCTTCTTTCTTCTTCTTCCTCTTCCTTTTTCTTCCTTCTTCTTCTTCTTCTTCTTCTTCTTCCTCCTCCTTCTTCCTCCTTCTTCTCTCTCCTTCTTCTTCCTTCTTCCTCGCTCCTTCTTCCTTCTTCCTTCTTCTTCTTCTTCCTCAATAATGTTATTATTGCCAAGTCAAAATTGAAAAAGTTTGCTGGGCAAGTCAAAAGTTAACCATGTTAACGATTTTACTGTTCTCAGGTACCAATATTGAGTTGGGGTTAAAAGTCCAGGTACCAATCTGATATTTTTTGAACTTGAGGTACGAAAGTTATTAGTAGCCGAAAGTTCAGGTACTATTTGTGAGATTTTCCCTTTAATTTAATTTTCATTAGTCGGGGTTCATATTTTACTATTTTAGATGTTGTTTGAGAAGATGAATGAAAAGTTATTAATTTTTATCAAAGAGATATCAAAGGTTAAGTCTGGAAAATAATGGTGTTTGTCTTCATCCGGCTAAAATAATTTAAAAAGTGAGTCCACACGATGGATCACAGATAAGAAAGATTAAGAGACATATTTTACATTTATTTTTCTTGTAGAACAGTTTTTTTTATAAAAAAAATACCAAATGCATTCTTAAATCATAAAATACAATAATTATTTTTCAATTTATGAAATCACTTTGGTAAAATGGTAAAACTCGATCTCTTGATCGTGTTCGATCTCGATCTCACTTAAATATGAGGTATTTGAGAAGGGTGTGGTTATTGTCACCCTACAATCTTTTTTGTTCACCCTATTTGCTCATTACACCCTACATTTTAATTTTAATTATTATATTTACTTATTTAACTCATTTATCTTTCTAGAAATATCCTTATATGACATATAGAATTAAAGATTTGTTTTTTTTTTAACGGAAATCTCTCATTTAATTTATAGCAATCAAAAACTAAAATATATTAAAGTTTCCTAAAGAAGAAGTTTCCTAATAAAATCACAATCTGATTTACTTTAATTTTTTTAATTTTTTTTCTTTCAGTTTCAATGTTCATCTAATTTAATCCATGTTAAAATATTAGTAAGTTAACAATAATGAGGAATGAAGAAGATTTTTTTGGGTTTTACAAAGGGTATTACAAAGATGATGAAGTTAACACTAATAGTTTGTGATGAGGAGGCAACAAAAATATAAAAAATTAATAGATTCAAATTTGGGTGGAGAAGATAAAGATTAATGTTATCCATTTAAAATTGAGTAGTGGTATTTAATTAATCAGGGCCCTTCTAGTGAGCGATCATTTTTTTTGGTATTTTCTAGGGATAGGGCATTAGACCAACTTTTCGATCATATTTTCACATCTCAACCGTTCAGTTTTTAAGTCCTAATATATAGATCACATTAAGTGGTCTCCTTGGAGGTATGAAAATGTTATTTTAGCTTCTCAAAGCTACATAAGCCGAAATGATATTGTTCTTGATTTTCTACTTCTGAACTTGTCTATGTGGTTGCGATTGTTTTCACAAATCATTATACGCAATGAAACTACTTCTGCTACATTTTTGTGCATTCTTGGGGTTAATTATGATCCATTATCAGAGCAACCAGATTACTACCCTAAAAGTCTATGTGAATTGGAAGGGCGATTAATTGGACAAGGGGTCAAGGATATCAGGTTGTTCTTGGTATTGCAGCATTGAAGTTATACCTCTTTTATGTGTATACTGCTTGGTCTAGAATTATGGTGGGTATGGTTGTTGCCATTTTCTTGTCCAGAATACCATTGATAAAGCACCAATATGCATGGCTACAATTTTTGTTAGGTGGATCAGTTGCATCTATGTCAACCGATGATATAGACAATAGTAAACTTCAGGAGTTTCTTACTGCTACCTTGCTTCTAAATAATGTGGAAAGAGATGAGAATTTAATAGCAGCTCTTGCATCATCTCTTGGGAAAGATTGTAGTGGTTGCATTAAAAATGGTCAGCTTGATCAGTCTTGCTAGAAAATTTATCTATGTCATGATCAATTCAAAGCATTTGTAAAGTCAAACTGGGACATCTGCAAATGGCTATATGCCTTACATAATTATTGGCCATAATACTGAAAGCTTTTGGGTTACATCATTATTCTGATAGTGATGATGATTATATTCTCGAGAGAGTTACACTTCTGAATTACTCACCTCCTTGATTATGTTCTCGAGAGGGTTTCCACTTCTGAATTACTCACCTCCTTGTGTCTTTGGCGACACTACTTATGGGTCAAAAAATGATGCTTGGCATATAAGGATCAACAACAAGACAACAGTATCAAAATTGGTTTGCTGGTTGCTGGTGATGTGTACAGACCTGCTGCTATTGACCAACTTGTTATTTTGAGTGAACAGGCATTGATGATCATTTTTGGGGATTATTTTTGGACTATGTCTGATCATCCTAAAGACAATATTCTTACTGGAGATATTGAAGTACCTGGAGTGCTTGTAATTTTTATCAGTGCATTGGTCCTAGTTGGAACTCATGATCAATTGTTCTCGTTTACAAGTCAAGGATCATGAAGTATCTCAAGGAATTGTCTCAAGTCTTTGAGATTAAGAGTCAAATGGAGACTCTGGATCATCAAGTGAGCCTACCACAAAAGAAAATATACTCCAGTTTTATGGTTGACATTATTCTACTGCCCTTTACATCATCTGCTGGATAAGTCCATCCTCTTTTTATCACAAATATTTTACTTGATGACTGTTGTAGTATAAATGTATAAATACCGTATATGTCTATATCATGTAAACAAAATACGTAAAAGTATTTAGATAGGTACTTGAGTGTATAATCATAGGTACTTGAGTGTATGAAGACTTATGTAAACATGCTTTACCAAAGGGCAACAAGCATGACAGAAAATCATCATCAAGACGGTAATCATTTTGATTTTCTCTTTGAGCTTTCACACTTCAAATGTATTCCTATAAATACCCCTTTGTATGAGATGAATAAACACATTGAAATCTCCATTCTCTCTGAAATATTACTCTCTCTTTCTGTTTGTCAATTCCTCTTGTTCTAAAACACGTTATTAGCACGAAGTTGCTCTAGAATTAGAATCGAAAATTGACGAAAGAAGAGTTCATCATCGATCGAAGTCATTTTTCCAAACCTACAAAAAATCCCCAAACCCTAGCTCAGATCAAAGCCCTTGATTCCAGGAGCTCGGAACCGGTCTCAGAATCGCCGGAACCGGCCGGAAACTGCCTGAACCGGTCGCCGGAAGCAGAAAAGCCAAACCGGACCGCTGCATAGACCTGCCGAGAGCTGCGCAGCAGCTGCCGAGGTGCTGCAGAGGCCCATGTGCAGCAGCTGCCGAGCAGCTTCCTAGACGCTGCGCAGCAGCTGCCGAGCAGCTGTCGAGCAGCTGTCGACACATCTGTCGACAGATTTGCGCGGCGACTTTCCGACAACTTTTCCTGCGACTTTTTCGGCGACTTTTCGGACTATTTTTCTTGACTTTTTCCAACGATCCTTCAGGTCACCTCCGATAATTTTTCCAGTCAAAAATTTCTGGCAACACTATTCCAAGGTATTCTTTACTAAAAGTTTCCGTTTTTGAGTTTTTATTTATTTTCTCTCATTTTTCCTTTTTCTCGGGAACTTACAATCAACAGGGGAATTATAGAAATTCACGCCAAACGAACTAAGAGCGTTCGTAATCAATGAACTAAGAGTGTTCACAATGATTCTTGGAAATTGATTTCTTGGTAGCATAGCTCGGAAATCTTATTATTTTTCGTGGAAGTTTTAACTCCGAAACTAATATTTTCTTCTTATCTTCAAGGATGTCGAATGAACCTAGACTCGATTTTCAAATCCTTGACTCAACAGGTTCGGATTACCATAGCTGGAAAACCGACGTTGAGAATCATCTCACATCAAAGGGGATATTGCCCATCATCCATGAACCAAACCCGGCCCTTGTGTTCCTTCGAACACCCAAGAGGCATGCACAAGCAATCATCTTGATGCAACGTCATATGGACAAAGCACTCAGACTAGAGTACATGTCCATCAAAGATGCAAAGGATTTATAGGAGGCACTACAAGAGCGCTTTAACAATATTCAAGATTCTCTCCTCCCTGACTTGAAGGTTCAGTGGAACGATGTACGCTTCTCAGACTTCAAGTCTATTGCTGAGTACAATTCAGAAGCTCTTCGTCTCAAGTCCATGTTGAGGTTCTGTCAAAGACCCCTCACAGAAGAAGAGCTAATTGAGAAAACTCTCTCCACCTTCCCTGTTGCAACAATTTTGCTATCAAAGCAGTATCGCACTGAAGTAAATGCTGGACCAATTACGAGGTTCAATGAACTCATAAATATTTTGTTGGTAGCCGAAAAGCACGACAACATTCTTGTAAAGAATTATAATTCAAGACCCATTGGAACCAAGAGCGTTCGTGAGGCAAATTATAATGCACCCAAGAGAGGGCACAAGGAGCGGTACCCCAGCAATAGGGGACATGTGTACCCTAATAATAGGAGACATGAAGGACGAACAGGTCCATATAACCGCCCCAATAGAGAAGGAAACTGCAACTTTAGAGCGGACACACGTGATGGCAACTCCACACGTGGAAGAGGGAGATATGGCAACACCGGCCGTGGAAATAGCACCATGAGCAGTAGAGGTCGCACCATGCGCCGTGGTAGTAGCAGCAACCCTCCTAGGGGATATCCACAACGTGCACAACCTGCACAACCTGCACAATCTGCACAACCTGCACAACCTACACCTCAAATGAAGGGAGGGAACCACAATGACATGTGTCATAGATGTGGATCAATCGAGCATTGGTTTAAACAATGTCATGCAAGTACCCAATTAGCTGCACGCTACAAGGAGTACAGGGAAGCAAGAGAGCAAGAAGCTAACCTTGCCGAAGATGAAAATAGTGAAGATGTCAATCTCACTGTTGAGGACTTCAAAGCTGTAGATGAAGAGCACGAGGATGCCACAGACTTTGATTAGAATAATCCTCTTTCTATTTTCCAAGAATGACAAATATGCCTTAGTCAATAAATAACAATTGTATTAAACTCCTTCTTATGTGGCGTACCCAATGAAGTATGATGTGTAGGAAAGCAATTGAGATCGGGGTATTTAAGCGAGCCTCGCTCCACCAACATCTCTCTACTTTCCTGGTCATATTTCACTGGAATTACCAAACGGATTGAGTGATAACAATTTGTCTAAAGTTTGATATTTGGAATAGACTTATGAATAACTTTGATGTAATCATTGGCTACTTTCCCTATTAATAAAGTATCGCATTCAATGTCATGGACATGTGTTAATATTCCGAACTTTATCCCTTTCAATATGTTTTCCGGAGAATTGGAATACTTTCTTGATAGTGGCACCACACATACTATATTGCGACATAGGCAATTATTTTTATGGATGACACCCAGTCGATCCTCAGTAACTACGATGGCAGGACCATCACAATTGATTCATGGTCGAGGACCAGCTCAATTTTTGTTATCAAATGACACAAATGTTAATATCGCCGAAGCTCTATATGCTCCAAGGGCCGGAAGGACCCTATTAAGCTTTAAAGACATAAGAGCCAATGATTTTCATGTGGAAACACATTGTGAGAATGGACAAGAGTTCATTTGCATCACCTCTAAAAACTATGGAAATACACGAGTTTTAGAGAAACTTATGTGTCGCTCTGGTGGATTGTATGCAACCACTATTAGAGTCATTGAATCCAACCATGTCATGAATGACAATTTATGGGATCCTGACACATACAAGCTTTGGCACGACCGTTTGGGACATCCAGGTCGTGACATGATGCTCCGTATATTAAAAACTTCACACAGACATCCATTCTTCAAAACGAAAAGACGTACGAACCAAACATTGGTCCAAAGAGTTACTTCTAAAGCATATCATTCGTTTTGCAAAGCTTGCTCTTTAGTAAAGGTAGGATCAAGACCATCCTATGCAAAGGACACTAAAGAAAATATACCATTCTTACAAAGAATACAAGGTGATATTTGTGGACCTATCTAACCAACTTGCGGACCATTTAGATATTTTATGGTGTTGGTTGATGCATCGACACGTTGGTCACATGTCATGCTCTTATCCACAAGAAATGCTGCATTTGCTAAACTCCTAGCACAAATCATTAAATTAAGGGCTCACCACCCTGATCATCCTATTAAGTCAATTCGTCTTGACAATGCTGGAGAATTTACATCAAGAACCTTTGATGATTATTGCATGTCCATTGGGATTGAGGTCGAACACCCTGTCCCTCATGTACACACCCAAAATGGACTCGCAGAAGCTGCTATTAAAAGACTTCAAATGGTTGTCAGGGCATTGGTTATGCGCACCAATCTCTCTATTTCTGCTTGGGGCTATACAATATTACATGCAGCTGTGCTTATTCGTCTGAGACCCACTGCCACCCAACCCTTTTCTGAGTCCCAAATAGTGACTGGGTATGAGCCTAATGTCTCACACTTACGCATATTTGGGTGTGCAGTATATGTGCCAATTGCGCCGCCACAGCGCACCAAAATGGGTCCTCAAAGACGCTTAGGCCTTTATGTTGGATATGATACTCCAAGCATTATCCGCTACATAGAACCCTTGACAGGTGATCTATTTACCGCTAGATTTGCTTATTGTCACTTTGATGAGACAGTCTTCCCGTCATTTGGGGGAGACAAGAACATTAATGTTCAACAGAAAAGACAGGAATTGTCGTGGTCTGTCCCCACTTTGTCTCATCTTGATCCCCGAACCACACAGTCTGAAATACAAGTGCGGAGGATTCTCGATCTTCAGAACGTAGCAGAATCAATGCCTGATGCGTTTTCTGATATCGCTAAAGTGACAAGATCACACATACCTGCTGCAAACGTACCTGCAAGGATTGATGTTCCTAAAACTAAAGGACATGACATCCCCTCTATGGGTGATGCAGTGGCTAGACCCATGGCTCCTGCTAGAAAGCGCGGGAGGCCTATAGGTTCGATGGATTCTCGCCCAAGAAAGAAAGCGAGCTTGACACAAAATAATCCATTAATCATCGATATAAATAAACCATCTCATGAAAAAATTCCGGATTATGGTTATGTCCAAGAGACATCATTGGAGGACGCTCCAATAGTAGAACCAATTCCAAAGAATAGAGAGATCTCCATGAATTACACTAGTATACATGTAATTATGGACAGAAATTCTATGGCTATTGATGATGCGTTTGCATATCATATTGCAAAAGGAATTATAGAATACGATGATATCGAACCTCGCTCCGTTGAAGAATGCCAACGAAGAGCAGATTGGTCCAAATGGAAAAATGCGATCAAGACTGAATTGGATTCACTAACAAAGAGACAGGTATTTGGGTCTATAACACTGACACCACCAAATATAAAACCTGTTGGCCATAAATGGGTCTTTGTTAGAAAGCGTAATAAGAAAAATGAGGTTGTTAGATACAAAGCCCGCCTTGTGGCGCAAGGTTTCTCACAACGCCCTGGAATCGACTACGAGGAGACATACTCTCCCGTTATGGACGTTATAACGTTCCGCTACCTTGTCAGTTTGGTAGTTTCCGAAAAACTTGACATGCAGCTCATGGATGTGGTTACAGCATATCTCTATGGGGATCTAGATTCAAAGATATATATGAAGGTTCCAGATGGACTTCAATTACCCAAATCAAGTGGCTCTAAACCGCGGAACGCGTTTTCAATAAAATTAAGACGCTCATTATATGGATTGAAACAATCCAGACGGATGTGGTATAACAGTCTAAGTGACTACTTGATTGGGAAGGGATATGTTAACAATGAAATATGTCCTTGCGTGTTCATTAAGAGAACAAGATCCGGATTTGCAATTGTAGCAGTTTATGTTGATGACATGAACCTAATTGGAAGTCTAGATGAGTTAAAAGAAACTGCTACATATTTGAAATATGAATTTGAGATGAAAGATCTCGGGAAAACACGGTTTTGTCTCGGAATAGAACTCGAGCACCCTAATGATGGGATTATGATCCATCAGTCAGCATATACTCAAAAGTTACTAAGGCGCTTTAATGAAGATAAAGCAAAGCCTGTGAGTACTCCCATGATCAACAGTAGTCTTGAGCCCATGAAAGATCCGTTTCGTCCAAGGAATGGGGACGAAGATTTATTAGAAGCTGAAATACCATACCTAAGTGCGATAGGCGCATTATTGTATTTAGCTCAATGCACAAGACCAGATATCTCATTTGCAGTAAACTTGTTAGCTCGACACAAATCTGCGCCAACACGCCGCCATTGGATTGGTATAAAGACAATCCTTCGATACCTAAAAGGTACGATCGATATGGGCTTGTTCTATCCTTACAGAGAGAAAAGAAATGTGAACGCCGACAACACTATCCATAGTGACCTACGTTCTCCTCCTCCCCTCCATCAAAATGATGTTCTGACGGGTTTTGCTGATGCAGGGTATCTCTCTGACCCTCACAAAGGTCGTTCCCAAACAGGTTATGTCTTTACCATGGGAAGCACCGCGATATCTTGGAGATCTACAAAATAGACTCTTGTTACTACTTCCTCAAATCATGCAGAGATTATTGCACTACATGAAGCCGTGCGTGAGTGCATATGGCTAAGGTCTATAAATAGACACATTCGAGGAACTTATGGTTTGAAATTTACCACAAATGAACTTACATGCATTTACGAGGATAATGCAGCTTGTATTGAGCAAATGAAATTAGGTTTCATCAAAGGTGACAATACCAAGCATATATCGCCGAAATTCTTCTACAATCAGCAACAGCAAACACTTCTAAATATTGAAGTAAATCAAATCCGATCAGAAGATAATGTAGCTGACTTATTTACTAAGTCACTACCAAAATCCCCTTTCGAGAAACATGTAAGGAGCATCGGATTGAGGAGGATATCTGAACTCCCACGATCTTCAAGAGGAGTCTAAATCAGGGGGAGTATCCAGAAACATACTTCACACTCAACGCGCGGTGTGCTCTTTTTCCCTTTCGACCAATGTTGTTTTTACCACAGGGTTTTATTACTTGGCAAGGTTTTTAACGAGGCAACTTCGATGCGCACCATCTACACAATACTATTGAACATGAAATATCCAAGGGGGAGTGTTGTAGTATAAATGTATAAATACCGTATATGTCTATATCATGTAAACAAAATACGTAAAAGTATTTAGATAGGTACTTGAGTGTATAATCATAGGTACTTGAGTGTATGAAGACTTATGTAAACATGCTTTACCAAAGGGCAACAAGCATGGCAGAAAATCATCATCAAGATGGTTATCATTTTGTTTTTCTCTTTGAGCTTTCACACTTCAAATGTATTCCTATAAATACCCCTTTGTATGAGATGAATAAACACATTGAAATCTCCATTCTCTCTGAAATATTACTCTCTCTTTCTGTTTGTCAATTCCTCTTGTTCTAAAACAATGACTGCAATCATCTAAAAGAGCCCGCATAAAGAACTTACAGATGTTAGCTCCTTATGAGATGGCTTTCCTTTATCTTTCTTCAGATTTTATTGATTATATGTTTCTTTTATGTTACAATTTTTGCTACTAAAAGGAAAATATTGGATTTTGTGTATCCATTCATCTAATTAATATAAGCATGAACTTATATATGCCTTTGACACTAATAATTTCCATTTTATCCTTTTGGTGTTTGCTTCCATAGTCACCATGTATAATTTTGTCTAGAAGGTGAAAGAAAGGAAAAATATAGAAAGCATCTTTTCTACATCAACAGGTTTAAGTGCTAATGAATGTCATACAAAAAGTAAAAAATAAATTCAGATAAAATTGATCATATATATTCCTGTGATCTTCAACCAAGATAAGTCTGAATTTTAACTTTGAAAAATCTTCCCTAACTTTGTCTATATGTAAGCTCCACATCTTTGGTACAACATTGACAAAATACTTGTTGGATCCACTGAAAGCTTTGATGCTTCGTTCTGTCTCCATGTTCTGAGCCATGGCAGGCACTGTTGCCTTATTGTTTCAATCTTTCTACTTTTTGGATAGAGTACTTCAGCTCCTGTTGAATGTTTAACCTTGAAGGTGACAAAACAATGTCCTTCCAAACTGACCCCTTTTGACAAGCTGGATTTGGGTTTTTGTAGAGTTCGTATATGGAAGTCGCTCTGTCATTTAAACTTGCCACCCTTTTTAAGCAATCAATTTCATCTGGATCAACCAGCAAGGTCTTGTCTTTGTCTTTCCATCCTATCAACTTCACAAAATTGCCATCTTAGTATCAGATATCTAATGTAAGATTTCAATATCTCGTCTTTGTCTTTCCATTCTGTGTACTTCCAAACAGAAATTTGTGTTGTTAGTCTGGTCCTGGAAGGCTATATCTTTCATCTATATTGACCAAGTTATTTATACACATACATACCCCCGTGTGTGTGTACAATTATGTTAGGACTCTAAATGGCTAAAGCATGGTTCTTTTCATCTCAGATGGTGGGGGCAAGCTCTTAACATATCTTGTGGGGTTCAAGTTGCTAGACCTAATTACAGCAATCCAAGCATGGTGTCAAAATTGTAAGTTTATTACTATGATAATTTCTGAGCCTGAACCAAGAAACTCCAACTTTTTGAGTTTCTGTAAGTGAAATTGTGCAGGTACATATGCTTTTGTTTGAACATTGAATTCCATGTCTTAAAGTCTCGAGTTGAGCAAGTATGTTTTTGAAGGTTGTTGTTACCGGAATGGAAGATAAACTAGGAGAAGAGACAGCAGGTGTACCTTAGGTGGTCCTTCCAACGTATTAGTGCTATACAGTCTAGCATTGTCAACAAGTTGGCAATATGTTTTAAATGCCTCTGAAAATCTCTTGTGGGATTTCAATTGTGAGTTTACTCGAACAGCTCTTCTACACATGATAGCTCTCCTGTCATGGTTGAGGATAACAACTTTTATGCATCAGTATCGCAAGAGGACATGCTTTGCATTTGCTTGGTAAAGTTTGAAGGTGCAAACAAATGTAGGACAGAAATGATATAGTTGACCAGGACTCTACCTTATTCCTCTTATAACAGCCAGATAAGCATCACACACAACTCCAACAAGCTCTATCCTGTATGGTTTTCTCTTTCTGCCCCCTTCTACTTGTTCCGGTTCTTCATCTTCAATTCGTTCCCAATAGTTTTCAGTGACAGTTCCATCCTCATTCACCCTGTAACCAGCTCCCATGCGATAACGGCGGCGGTGGACATTTCTAGCCATTGTTACAGTCTGAACAACAAATGGCACCCAAGAGAGTGTGCCATCCATAATCACATCTCGCCCTTCGTTAAGTGCTGTGACCAGGAGGGATGATGCTGCATCTGTAGATGATTGGTGTACCTGTTTTATACTTGGCCTTGTTACTTACGAGTCATCAACTATTTCAATGAACGATGCAAAGGAAACAGGAGATGATGCTGAAAGGAGAAGATTAAGAATTGGGTGTGCTTCATTGAAGATAATCTGAGAGAGTTGATATGTACCAGTTCAGCTGTTTGAAGCATGTCGTGATGCCCTCTGGAGCTGAGAGCTCTGTATATGACATCCGATTCTTTGAAGGCATCTGCTTCGATCACTACTGCATTCCCTGCTGCTCCCGCCCAGAATGGCCTGCGACACGTTTCATTCAGAAAGATTATGTTAGATGCTTCTGTTAACATTCTACATATTATATATTGTTACTAGATGATGAGTGAACTGAAGCAAATTATGCTTTCTCATGCATCTAACTTCAAAGTTACATTTGCAAAACCAGCTTAATATTTGCCTATTAGTGAAAAAAAGTGGAGAGAAACAATTGAAAATTTTGTCCTTTGCTCAATAAATTCATACTCTTTGAGAATGTCCTTTAGCACAGTGCTCTTCCCTGCTCCCATTCCACCTCCCATGAAGAGGAGGACTGGACTTCTATCAGCATGAGCCACCGGAGCCATCACCTCTGTGCATGTTGAGTCATCCGCTGTGGCCAGTCCCATTGCTTTCATCTCCTCCAGTAACGTTGTGAAAACTCTAGCCACCTTCAAATTTTTGGTCACCCTTTCAAATCTCTGTTCCCTACATCACACAGTCAGGTTATTTGATTGTTTCCTTCCTTGCAACTTCAATTTTCTCATAACAATTTCCATGTATCACATGCACACACCTGGTCGCTGCCATGACAATGTTCTTGAGCTTCTTCCTTGGCTCAGTATCACAACTCAAGACCTGAAATTCAACAAGACCTTAGGATTCTGCATTGTTAGTATATGTTTTTCCAAAGCAGATGCATCATAACTTTCTTTCGTATTATCAATCAATTTAGATTTTGTGATCTTAAACCTGACTAATCATCAGATCAGCTTCGTTCCAATGAAATGCGAAATAACTGAGGATGCATCTCTCAAACTCCTCCAGAAGCTTCACAAACAGTGAATCCGCATCCGGTTCACTAGAAAAGAAACTGTAGATATCATCCTCAAACCCGTCGCATTTTCTCATGTATTCCGTGGCCAATTTGCAGAGGTGTGGACATTCTCTTCTATCTTTAAATCCCAGCTGCCTAGCTGCACCAAGAATGTAGACATGCAAACGATATAAAATCCATATGACGATTTGATATAGATCACAATGGTTAAATGAAAACAAAATGGATCATGTAATTTACCTACATAATGAGGGAACCTTTCAATCTTATGAACGCGGCTGGAGTCCGAGACCCTTAAGCGTGGGATGATCTTCTCATACTTTGTCTTTCGTTGACGATAATGCACTGCCGCTGCAATGATGATGCCGATGGCAGCGGCTGATAGGATATGCGCCAAGGTGGTTTTGCCGTTGTTTTCATCTGCAGAAAATTGAGAGGTGAGGAATGACAAATTACATAGCTTTTTGCATGAAGGATGGAAACATATAGCCATGGAAAAGGCCAATATCAAGAGGCTTACCTGTCTGCATGTCTTCGAATTCCAAGAGATTGAAATGAGAAGAAGAAGAAGAAGAAGAATGAATCTTTACTTTTCGATTTGGATTGTGAAATTTGGAAATGAGAAAAAGAAAGTTTTGGGTTTGGCTAATGCTCTGTGCAGTTGCATGTTAATCGTTTAGTTTGTTGTTTGGGGAGGCAAATAGACAGTGATGCTAATGACACGTTTGGCCCATTTCTTGCATACAATAAAACCTAGTCTTTGCATTTTTCGACCACTACGGGTTTGACAGAATAATTTTTCTAAAATATTTAGTGTTTCATTTCTTAAGCTATTTTGAATTTCTTCTGAAAAAAAGAAGCATTATGAATTTAGTTAACTAATCTACAGAGGCGGAGGGGTATATAGGAAAAAAAGAAGAAGAAGAAGAAGTGAACTAATATGGTACAAGAATGTAAAAATGTGGATGTTGTCTGACATTGGAAACATATAATTTACAGTGTTCGTGAAATGAAACAGAGTCTCTTCATGTGTAACCAAAAAAAAAAAAATAGAGTCTCTTCATGTATTGCCAATTGATTATTTATACAACTTTTGAAATCTGAGTTATTTAAATACGTACTTAACATGACACATATATAAGTTGTCTACATACGTAAAAGTGGAGCAATGTAGTTAGGGTTTGGAAAAAACAGAGGCGGCTCCTTTGCTTATCCGGCTGCGCCCTCCCGTCGATGACGGCTACCAGCCTCATCGGTGAGCGAAAGGTGTGACCGGATGGGTGTGTTTTCGCTTGGTGGCTGGAGGTGATCAATATTGGGGGCTGCGACAAGAGGCGTTTTCTTTTTCTCATATGAAGACAAAGGCGGATCTGTGTTCTGTTGCAGAAAGCTTGGGGAATCGAGGTGCGGTCATCTCGGTAAGATTGGAAGGCGTATTGACATTGCGTTGGTGTTGGGATGATGCTGGGTTGGAGAGTTTTGCCATCTGGGTTTATAGTGGAAGAAGATTTCAGAGATGGAGTTTCTCTCCAGGTTGGCTTTGTCCTTGGCTTAGATGTCAAATAATTGGGGTCGAGTTTACCAACTTCAATCCCAACTTTGCTGTGGCTGATTCTGTGAAGTTTGAGTCGATTTTGTGGAGAAGGAAAGTTGATTGTGGCAGTTTATGTCACGGCCCGAATCCTAGAATAACAATTCAAAATCCGAAACATGAAAATACTACAAACTCAAAATAATCATCCTGAAAATTTCTTTTCATAACATCCTCACTACACGAAATAAAATCAAACCGAATTTAGTCTCGGTTAATTATTACAACTCAAATCCAAAATGAAATGTAAAGCTCTAAATGAGCATACACACCTCACAACTAAATGAAATAACAAAAACTGCTGTAACACCTAAGCAGCTCGGTCACCTCCCTGGTTATCCTGACCTGCAGGAATATCCGCTACACCATTTGAATAGTGTACCGGGATTGCAACAACACAAAACCCGGTAAGCTAATGAAAGCTCGTATGAGTAAAAGGAAAGAACTATTGCTTAATTCAATTCATAATTATTCCCACACACAACAACACTAAACAATTTCCACATCCACAAGTACTAACAATCTCAATCAACACCAATTCAATAAATCAAGATAAACCCCAACACACATCTTTCTACACAACTCTCAACATCGTATTTATAAAAATACGGTACTTGACAGACTAGAGCTCTAACTGAATCGTAGCCCGTCACCTGGCCTAGGTTATGGCATCCGACATATTTATCATTATCGTATTTCATCAATATGTATACCTATATACATATTTAGAACGTCCAATAATTCCACATACTCAACCAATCGTATCCCATCATCCACCTAGGATTAGAGCGTCCGATTACCCCACACCGGTCACTACGTCGACCCTAAACCCATAAATAAGCACAACATATACAATCACATACTGAAAATCAACCCAACTAAGATACACCATATTATTATGGAATTACACAATTGAAATATATTCAAATCATCAATTCATCTCAATCATGTCATCACTCAACAATTCACTCATTAACATATATTTTTCACGTAAATATATATATACGTAATCATTCACTCAGGAATGACCACTAATACCATCTATAGTTCACACAAGAAAATCATGAAATTCATTTGTATAATTAAAAATTCATTTTACTTACCTATGGACCTTGGTTATTCAAATCCACGACATTTTAAAACAAATATTTAATCCGCAAATATTTTTCACACAATTACCAAAATAATTAAATATAAAACATTCGGTTCGTAATATGAACCACGTGAGTTTTACTCACCTCGAAATTCCCGCTGCGTCTTCAATATAATTATAATTATAATTAACGCCGAAATAGCCCACTCAAATAAAATCCGTCAATCATCTAATCAAATGTGATTCGAATTTAGCCAACAATTTCAACACATAATTTAACTACCATTTAACGGCCGGATTCTAATTCACATTAAAATCCGACGAGCGGTTTCTCACGAATCGCTCCCCTAATTATCATTTTGCATATATACGAAGATCCAACGGTCGGATCTTCGCCCATGACCACACAAAGTCTCTGGAACAGTCATATGATCATCATAACAAATTTACAAGTTCATCCGACGGTCCTAATTTCACAGATCAAAAATCTAACGATCGAAATCGATCGAAATCACAAAATTCATAACTAATTCATACGATATCTGAAAAATGCGTATAATACGCCGAAATGATCGTATCGAAACATAGAATCATAAAATGGATAGAAACCAAATTTTAGACCTCCGGAGGTAGCCGGAAAGGGCCGCCGGAGTTAGGGACAGAGCCGCCACCTACCACCGCCAATGGTGTTGGGGCCGAGCTTGTCCCCTTTGTTTCATCATTCTGAGCAACTTTCATAACTAGCACAAGACCAAAAAATGACGGGAAGGGATCGAAAAGTACCAATTACAGTCGGCGGCCGGAAAAATTCCAGAAACCGGCGAGCTTGAAAACCGACGTGAAAACTGCAACCTCAGGCCCCGATCCCTTCTGGAAACTTGTTCAGAACTTCCTTGCGAACTCAACAAGCCAAGAATCACAAGAAACGATCGTGTATAGCTCGAGATATCTTGATCGAAAGTTTGGTTGTTTCGATTCGTTCGGGTCTAGCTCCGACGAACGTGAAAACGTTCGACCCAGTTCCGGTCCTTCTTGGTGCTTGTAGAGGAAGTTGAGGCGAGCTCAATGAGCCAAGAATCAAGTGAAATGGTGGTGTGTAGCTCGAGATATCGAGATTGAACAGAAATCGACCCTTTTCAGTTCGGGCCATGCCGCCGCCGCTACAGGCAGTGTCGCGGCGCAAGGCCACCTCTGGCAGCTGCGCAAGGTCGAGACGAAGCTCTTGGAGGTGGTTTGAGGTCGTGGGGTGGCCGGACGAGCTGGAGGTGGCTTGCTCTGTTTTGCTTCTGTTTTCAGCCGAGAGAGAGAGAGCGACGCGAGAGTTGAGAGAGAGTGAACAGTCTGTTTCCAAAAAAAAAAAAAAAAAAAAGAGAGGCCGGTGGAAAAATTAGGGTTTCCCAAAAAAAACTAGGGTTTTTTTCTATATATAAGAGTTTCGGAAAAACTTCTAAATTCGATAACTAAATCAGAAAAAATCCGATCTTTGTGTTCCGCACGTGTACGGACTCGTATCGAAGAGCTCTACAACTTTCATGAAGGAAGTTTCTCCAAATTTTGTACGTAGAAAAAGTCGATTTCTCAAACCGAGTATTTTGAGCTTTTCGTTAAAAATAAACGTTTCGAAACTTCGATAATTGTAAAAGTGCATTATTATCGAACAATAATCGTGAAATCGCACAATAATCGTTCAACACAATTTCTCGAATTTAAAATGATAATTGCGGGTATTACAGTTTATTTCTTTGTTTTTTAGGCTTTTATTCTTTAGTTTGTGGTTAGGATTAATAAGTCCCTCCTCCCTTGAGCGAGGGTTTGGGTGTTTTAGTGGAGTGTCGATGCCATTGTTATGGTGTCATGGTCGTTCTGTTGTGTCATAGTCTGGTCTTTTGTCGGTGCTTTCTGGTTATCAACGTGATGGTGAATCACCCTTACACGTAGTCTGGCTGTTTTGGGACGCGATGTCCGAACGGGTGATAACAGTACATCTTAATGTTGGTGGCTGGTTTGTATCAGTACAAGTTTAGTTGTTACTCATTGTAGCTCGTAGGTATGGGCGTAGAATTTGGTTAGGGGTTGAACTTTTTTGGCTCATGGAAGTCACTTATGTTGACGGTCTGTAATTATGGATCCAATACTTTGTAATCTGTTTGGTTATTAATAGAATTTTCATCTTCTCAAAAAAAAAAAAAAATTGTCTACATATTTAGCTTGAATTCTGCTACACTTCTTCACGTGTGAGGATATGGTTGGACTTTAATGAAAGTATATAACTTTACATAAACACATATTATGTTGGGTACTTAGGTTCAAAATTCGATAATTCTATACATAAAAAAAAAAAAAAGACAGTTGAATAAAAACAGTAATATGATTTAATCAGATTTAAAAAAAAAAAAAAATTATAGAAATCGAAACGATGACCACAACAACCCACTGAAACCAAAAGGAAAAGTTGCAGCGGCATCGTGTTTATTAAACCCAAAAGCTTTGAAAGAACAGGCAAAAACTGAGTTTGGTCCTTGTAGCTGCTACTACCATGTCATCCTTTGCAAGAACTGCTTCTTCAAAATGCAAGTTATCATCTTTATCCACAAACCCAGCAAGACCCACATCTTCAAATTCCCACACCTCAACCAAGCTTTCATCTTTCTTCACAAACCAAGGTAGTAGTAGTGCCCCTATACCCACTTCTTCACATCCCAAAACTTCACCAAAAAACCCAACTCCTAGAGTTTCAATCCAAACCCCACTTGACAAGTTCCTCCAAACAAACTGCAAGTCAGGTGATATCACTCTCAGTGAAGCACTTCACTATTTTGACCACATGATTCATATGCAACCTCCTCCTCCAATGTCATCATTCAATCGTTTATTAGGTGGACTTGTCAAGAGTAAGCATTACTCTCATGTTTTCTCATTTTGTAATAAGTTGACATCTTCTGGGTTATTGCCCAATTTGATTACACTTAATATTTTGGTTAACTGCCTTTGTAATATGAACCGGGTTTGTGATGGTTTTGTGGTCATGGGAAGTATGATTAGGAGGGGTTATAGACCAACTACTGTGACTTTTACATCTTTGGTTAAAGGGCTGTGTATGGAGAATAGGATTGATGAGGCAAACAGGTTGTTCGAGAAAATGATCAAGTTCAGGTGTCAGCCTAGTGTGATTTGTTATGGTACTTTGATTAATGGGTTGTGCCGAATGGGCAAGACAGATGTTGCACTTGAGTTACATGAAGAGATGAATAGTGGGAATGGTGTTAGGTTTAAGCCGAATACTGTGACTTTTACATCTTTGATCCAGGGTTTGTGTGCGGAGGATAGGATAGATGAGGCAACCAGTTTGTTTGAGAAAATGAAGAAGTTGCGGTGTCATCCTAGCGTGATTACGTATGGTACTTTGATTAATGGGTTCTGCAGAACAGGCAAGACAGACGTTGCACTTGGTTTACATGAAGAAATGGCTAATGAGAATGGTGGATATGCTGTTGATTGTAAGCCGAATTCAGTTACTTACGGGATTATTATTGATCGGCTTTGTAAAGATGGGATGATAGATAAGGCAACAGAGCTTTTCCTAGAAATGAAAAATAGAGGGATTTTTCCTGATGTGGTTGTATATAGTATTCTAACACATGGTTTGTACTATAATGAAAAATGGGAAGATGGTAAGGCTTTGTTACATGAGATGATAGATAGCGGTATCCAGCCTGATTTGGTAACATTCAATGTGTTAATAGGAGCACTTTGCAGAAGGGGATATGTGAAAGATAGCCGTGACTTGGTAAAGTTGATGATCCAAAGAGGCATGAAACCCAATATTTTTACTTACAATACTTTGATGGATGGCTTCTGTTTGGTAGGTAATCTTAATGAAGCAAGAGAGCTATTTCATTCTATCTCAACTAGGGGGTGTGAACCTGGTGCAATCAGCTACTCTGTGTTAATCAATGGTTACTGCAAGTATAGGAAGATTCAGGAAGCTATGAATCTTTATGAGGAAATGATTTTCAAAGGAGTTAAGCCAACAGTAATAACATATAATGCCTTATTAACTGGTCTGTTTCAGATGGGCAAAGTTCAGGATGCACAGAAACTGTTTGATGAGATGCACACTCAGAATGTGCTACCGGATTCAGCTACATATTTAATATTATTGGATGGCCTTTGCAAACATGATTGCAAACCAGAAGCAATTGATATTTTTCATTCTTTAGAAAATTCCAATTTTAAATTTAGTGTTGAAATTTTTAATTGTCTTATGGATGGGTTCTGTAAATCTGGGAAGCTAGAAATTGCTTGGGACCTATTTCACAAAATGTCAAGTAAAGGCTTGCTACCAAATGTTATAACATATTCCATAATGATTCATGGCCTCTGTATAGTAGGCCAACTGGAAAAGGCAAATGGTTTGCTCTTAGAAATGGAAGGAAAGGGTTGTCTTCCGAATGTCATTACTTACAATACCCTTATGCGGGGTTTCTGCCTAAATGATGACTCGACAAAGGTTGTTGAACTGCTGCATAAGATGTCGGAAAGAAATCTGTCACCAGATGACTCTACAGTCTCCATTGTCGTAGACTTGCTGTCAAACGATGAAAAATTAAGCAAATGTTTGGACTTGGACTTGCTACCCACATTTCCTGCTACTAGCCAATTGAGGATGCCATGATAAGTTTCAAGCCACTAGCATGATGTTCGGTCATTCCTCCTAATCTGAAATTCTTCTAATTCTGTTTGCTCACACATTTTAACAGAAGTTACAAAATGTGAAGGTGCATTGCCATGGTCTTAGGGGCCAATATATTGTATTCAAAGTAAAAACTTGAATAGTGGGGAGTTTTTGGGTCTGGATAGTTTTGTCAGAGCAGAGGAGATCAATACATAGTCATGGATAGTACTTGCATTCACTAGTGGCTGCAGTCCATATTTGACTCCCCTGAATCAACGCTGCAAAGAAACAAGATCTGGTGATGTTTCTCGCTCTCATCACATGGTGCTTCATGGAAGAGGGTCGCCTGAAAAAATTAATGTTCTGTGGAATTTCTCTTCAATATTACTCTTTTGTCGATTCCTCATGATCTGCAGAAGCATAGTAATCATTCAATGTCCTGTTCCACTTCGTACCGTTGTAAAACAGGTATTAAGCTTCTTTCTATTGAATTAGACTGATTTTTTTTTTCTTGTCCATGTAAGATAGTTAGCAGTTAATTATTATTTAATGTTGTCAAATTTCTCTGCTGCAAGGCCCTTTCCAGCCTCTGTTTAATTTATACTTGATGAGCATAAATTATTTCCCAGCTGATGTGCAGGCTAGTGAATTTGAGAGTCTGGTCAGCATGGGTAAAATCTAGAGTATATCTATGAATGTGGGTATGTGTAACTGGGTGCTTATGCACTTATAGAATACTTGGTATTTGCAGTTGCCACATTTAATATACCTAGGTGCTTTGCTAAGCATTTACATATTAGCTACTTACTCTTCAGTATAATAAGTCCTTGATGTCTTTTGCTAAATGGTCCTGTTTGATGGTAATAAGAGAGTAAAGTTGTATACCTATGAAACTGAAGGTTCTGCTTGTACTGAAGGCCTACTTAGGCTGATTTTTCTGACAGTCCACTAAACCGACGTTGTATAAGGTTTCCTTTATTTCAGTTGGACTAATGGATAATGGGGTTTTAATTTTCTTTGATTCTTTTCCTTTCTAGACGATCGTGCATTGCGGCGGTGACTATCATTTCTTTCCCGTCAGAGGACTCTACAGTATCCCTTGTCATTGACTAGGTCTTAAAGGATGATAAATCTTGTAAATGTTTGGACTTGCCTCCAACAGTTCCTGCCACTAGCCAATTGAAGGATCCCATGACAAGTTTCAAGTCACTTAGCATAATATTCAGTCATTGCTCCTAATCTGAAGTTCTCTGATTCACTTTGACCACACATTCGAACTGCAGATACAAAATGTGAAGGTGCATTGCTATGGTTTCAATGGCTAATAGTTATTGTGTTCAAAGCAAGAAACTATAGTGGAGGAGTGACTGGGCTCTGTGTGAAGATGAGATCACTGTTTGCTCATGGATTGAACTTGCATTAAAGTAGCAGCTGCCAGCTACAGTCCGTGTGACTCCTCTGAATCAAGGTTGCAAAGAAACAGTGCAGCGTATTTGCAGATATCTTGTTTTCTCATAGCCATGGTGTTACAAAGAAGAGAGGCACGCCTCAGAAAGTTAATGAGTGAACATGATCTGTGGGTAATTACCAGCCAATCTCCTATTCTGCTTCACTTCTATTTTTGGTGATATATTCATGATGAGCAGTCAATTAGAATTGAAAATAGGTCCCAACGTGAGCACAGTAAAACTGTAAAACTGTAAAAGGATGTGAATAAAGCGTGGAAGAGTGGCTTTATTTTACTAGTCTTCCCAGGCCCAAAGTAAAACTGTAAAAGGATGAGAATAAAGCGTTGACAATTTGCGCCAGGGAAAAAGCCCAAAGAACTTTAAACCGACAAAACAGACGAGGCTTAGCTTTTTGGCAGAATATGTTTCCCACTGTAAGCACAGGAGACAGCAGGAGTTGCCTTCTTCTTCTTCTCCTTCTTCTTCTTTGTCTCAAAGTGTGGATTTGAAAGAGTGAAGAGGATCATGACAATGGATTTGGTGCTCAAGCTTCCATGCATGGGCTGCGGTTCATCCTCGGACTTGTATGAAAGCGGCTGCAAGCACTTGACTCTCTGCTTGTCATGTGGCAGATCAATGGCACAGCAGAAAGCCAAGTGCTCTGAGTGTGGTGATGTTCACACCCGCTTGATTCGAGTACGTCCCGGTCTCTCTATTTTCAATTTCTGATTGGCCTCTCTCTGTTTTGGATTTCTGATTTTGAAATCAAACATTGACCGGTTCGTGTTGTTGTTGTTGTTGTTGTACTAGGAGTATGATGTTGTGAGCGCAAACAATGATGACAAGAAGTACTTTATCGGTAGATTCTCGACGGGACTGCCCAACTTCTCCAAGAACAAGTCTCTCTGTAAAAACAAGGTAATTATAAGTAATCTTATTGCTTTTCCTACTTTTTCTTCTTTGTTTTTACTACTTGTTTTTCTTAGAATCTTATTTCATTAAGCACTGTGTATTCATATATCAGAGCAAATATCATGACCCTGCCCTGTTTCATTCCATCATTCTCACTATTAGTAAAGGCTGCAACTGAACAAACCTCATTGTGTGCCTTTTCTTTGCTTTTATATTTCATTATGCATTGTGTATTCATGTCGGAGCAAATATCATGACCCTGCCCTTGCTTCCTTCCATCATTCTCACTATTAGTATAGGCTGCAACTGAACAAACCCCCCATTGTGTGCCTTTTCTTTGCTTTTATATTTCATTATGCATTGTGTGTGTATTCATATCAGTGCAAATATCATGACCCTGCCCTGTTTCATTCCATCATTCTCACTGTTACTGCAACTGAACAAAACCCATTCTTTGCTTTTACTACTTGTTCTTCTTAGATTCTTATTTCATTGACCAGGATAAGCCGTGGGTCTTGGAGGATGAGACTGGACGGTCTGAGTACCAGGGCCATCTTTAAGAATCGTTTTCAGCTTACTACCTACTAATGCAAGAAGGAGAGGAGATTTCTGCTGTTCCCGCTGGTTCCTCGTAGGTAGTTTCCCCACTTACTGTTGTTAGCATTGCTTTTCATTTACACCTCATTACTCTTGTTCCAATGTTTGCAAATATGATTGTAACCGGTTTGTGCATTTACTTATCAATCAAACTTCCTTTTGAGAATCTCTCCCAGTTTCAACTTTCACAAAGTTACACAGTATAATAAGCAACTTACTTTGGAGGAAGCCGAAGCGAAGATGATCAATAAGAAAAAGACGCAAGATTTACGTCAAAGAAGGCTTATGAAAGCTGCAACTAATGGAGCTGTCACATTTGGAAAAGTGAACAAATTTGGTGGCAAGGATAGCAAACAAAAAACTTGTTTTGATGATGACGACGATGAAGGAAACATCTCAGATAATGATGATGAGGAACAAGAGGGAGCAAGGAAAAATAGACCAGGACTCAAGAGAAGAGGTGGTGATGATGAAGGAAACATCTCGGATAATGGTGATGAGGAAGAAGATGTAGCAAGGAAAAACAGACTTGGACTCGAGAGAAGAGGTGGTGATGATGAAAGTACAAGTGGAGATGATGATTTTGATAAGTATGATAGTGAGAAGGGTAAGCATTTTTCTTGTTCATGCTTCAATTGTTATGTAATGAGAATATAATCACAGCATACGATTCACATCATTATATAGTTCTGTATATGGTGTAGATGATGTCTGGACGCTTGAGGAGATTTTCCGCGATGATGATGAAAACCCTTCCATCAAAGAAGAGCCTGCATCTGCTAGTCCTATCAGTGAGGAAGAAATCAGGGCTGTTCTTGAGAAAGAACAAGCAATTTCCTTACAAGACCTTGTTGACCAGTATCCAGGAAGGGTCGAAACAAATGAGGTATGATCTGTCATGTTCACTTCATAGTTTTCCCTCTAACGCATTGCTCTCATTGACATATCACATGTGAGAATAATTCATTTTGGTTAATTCTACAACTGTCAATTTTATCGCTGAGGTATACTAAGAAGAACAAGAATAATCAAGATACTTCAGTGGAATTAGTTTTTATTGAATACCTCCCTGATGTATGAAAAACGATAAATTGAAATATGTTTTGAGGGGAACATGCATACCATTGGATATACTATGAAATGTCGTAATTGTTATTTATTTTTCGGTTTGTGGTGCAGGAGCTGAAGGCTTTAATAGCAAGATTGAGGAATATGTCTTACAAAATACTATATGCAACAGACCAAAAGACGATGGAACCGGTTGAAATCTTGTATTGAGAGTGAAATCCATTGACTGCGCCACAGCTGAACTTGATCACATCTTATACTTGTGGTTCTGCTAGCTTATTATGTGAAGGAGTTTTTCTTTTTGTGTGGCTGTTTTTTTTTTTTCCTTTTTCGATGGCATTTTTGTGCGGCTGTTGGTGTTGGTGTTGGTGCAGTGTAGACACAGACTTTCCAGATTTACTTCTAATCGCTGATACTTCTTTTTTGCAATTAGATTGACCCCTATAAATTGTCACTTGGTGTATTAATGTGATTTAGCAGACTATTTCTTTCTTTATTTCTTCTTCAACTCTTTTTATTGAAAACCAACCCTCGGATTTTCTTTGTCAACATAAACATATTTAGTTAAAAGCTTAATCATATAATTAAACCGCGAAAGAGACGTGAAGTTGTTTTCCATAATCAGCAGTAGTACAAGGAATTGAACTTTTAAGTGTCGAGTTCACATGGCTCGACCAGCCATGAGAAGGTTTTTCAACCTAGCCCCTCTATCCTTGTCGACCGGGCAATCTGTGCTATTGTGCAGATAAAAGGTGTCGCAAATGTTACACGATTTTTCAGAAACTCTTGCTTGTTCCGAAAAACAGTAATTGCAAACCCAGGTCTCAGACCAATCGAGAATCATACGACCACATCCCCCACAAATTACGTGATATTGAGGGCCGACAATTGCCCCCGACGGGACACACTCCCGGTAAGGGCAGTGAGAACCCATTAAGTGCTGCTTGCAACAAACAGCACAAATGGATAGACGATTCGATTGTCTTTCCTCATCCTTCTTGGATTGGGAAACTTGAAATCCACGCGGAAACACAAAACGCGTTAACACCCAGGGAAAGCCGCGTACGAGCCTCTCCTTTTTGTTTTTTGTTATTTATTTATTTGCGCCATGTGGACTCGGAATTAATTTGGGCTTTCTTAAACATTGGGCCGGATTTTCTTTTTCGGGTTTCTCAAAAGAACAGAGCAAGTTGGTGATCAGTTGAAGACTTGACGGCTTGAAGCTCTCCAATTTGTGTTCTGCTACGAGATGTCATGTTCAAAAGGCAAGCTTTCATCTTTATTCGCAAACCCAGAAAGACCCACTTCTTCAAATTCAACCAAGCTTTCATCTTTATTCTACACAAACCAAGTTACAGCTAAACCCACTTCTTCATATCCCACAACTTCAACAGAAACCCCAATTCCTAGTGTTCCAATCCAAACCCCACTTGAACATTTCCTCCAAACAAACTGCAAGTCAGGTAATTTCACTCTCAGTGAAGCACTTGACTATTTTGACCGCATGATTCTTATGCAACCTGTTCCTCCAATGGCCTCGTTCAATCGTTTATTAGGTGGACTTGCCAAGAGTAAGCATTACTCTCATGTTTTCTCATTTTGCATCAAGTTAACATCTTCTGGGTTATTGCCTGATTTCATCACGCTTAATATTTTGCTGAATTGCTTTTGTAATGTGAAACGGGTTTGTGATGGTTTGGTGGCTCTGGGAAGTATGATTAGGAGGGGTTATAAACCAAGTGCTGTTACTTTTACTTCTTTGGTTAAAGGGTTGTGTATGGAGGATAGGATTGATGAGGCAGTGAGGTTGTTGGAGAAAATGATCAAGTTTCGGTGTCAGCCTACTGTGATGACTTGTGGTACTTTGATTAATGGGTTGTGCAGGGCAGGAAAGACTAGTGTGGCACTTAGGTTACATGAAGATATGGCTAAGGGGAATGGCGGATTTGGTGTTTATTGCAAGCCGAATGTGGTTACTTATGGGATTATTATCGATAGGCTTTGTAAGGATGGCATGATAGATGAGGCAAAAGAGCTTTTCTTAGAAATGAAAGATAGAGGGATTCTTCCTGATGTGGTTGTGTATAGCGCTCTGATACATGCTTTGTACTATTATGAAAAGTGGGAAGCGGGTAAAGCTCTGTTACATGAGATGGTGAATTGCGGTATCAAGCCTAATCTGGTGACGTTCAATGTGCTAATAGCGGCACTTTGCAGAAGGGGGAATGTGAAAGAGAGCAGTGATTTGCTAAAGCTTATGGTACACAGAGGCATTAGTCCTGATTTATTTACATACAACACTTTGATAGATGGCTTCTGTTTGGTGGGTTGCCTTAATGAAGCGAGAGAGCTGTTTCATACTATTTCAAGTAGAGGGTGTCAACCTGATGCTGTTAGCTACAATGTGTTGATCAATGGATACTGCAAGAATTGGAAGATAGAGGAAGCTGTCAATGTTTACGGGGAAATGATCTGCAAAGGAGTTAGGCCAACAGTAGTAACGTATAATGCCTTATTAACTGGTCTGTTTAAGTTGGGAAGAGTTCAGGATGCACAGAAGCTGTTTGCTGAGATGCAAACTCAGAACGTGCTACCTAGTTCAGCTACATATAAAATATTGTTGGACAGGCTTTGCAAAAATGATTGCATACCAGAGGCAATGGAAATATTTCATACTTTAGAAAATAGCAGCAGCTGTGAACTTAGTGTAGAAATTTTTAATTCACTTATTAATGGGTATTGTAAGGCACGGAAGCTCGAAATTGCTTGGGACCTATATCACAAAATGCCAGAAAAAGGCCTGGTACCAGATGTTATAACATATAGCATGATGATTCATGGGCTCTGTATAGAAGGGCAACTCGAAAAGGCAAATGGTTTGTTTTTGGAAATGGAAGGAAAGGGTTGTGCTCCAAACATCGTCACTTATAATACCCTTATGCGTGGTTTCTGCCAAAATAATGACTTGGAAAAGGTTGTTGAACTTCTTCATAAGATGTCGGAAAGAAATCTGTCACCAGATAACTCTACAACCTCCATTGTCATAGACTTGCTCTCAAAGGATGAAAGCTACCGGAAATGTTTGGATTGGCTTCCAACATTTCCTGCCAGCAGCCAGTTGAAAGATGAGGTGACAAATTTCAAGTCACTTGCATGATTTTCAGTCATTATCCTTATCTGAAGTTCTTCTGATTCTGGTTGCTCACACATTTAGCCAGAAATTAGAAACGGTGAAGTTGCATTTTGCCATTGTCTCAATTGCCAATTGCTATTGTATTATGTACAAAAAACTGTAGCAGTGGAGTCTTAGAGGGAAGATCTGATTAATGGTCTAGTGTAATGGATTTGAACTTGCATTCATTAGTGGTTGCAGTCTGCATGTGACTCGCATAAATCAAGGTTGCAAAGAAACAAGGTATAGTGCTCGTGCTGTACATATCAGAATTTCATTTTTCTCCTGGTCTCTTCTACTATGACTTGGTGTTACTAGAAGAAATGCTTACCTACATTGTTCTATAGGCTTCATTTCAATGTTGTGATCTGCCAAGTTGTAGTAACCAGTCCATCCCCTGTTCTACTTGATAATGTTGTAATGCAGGTTCTAACTTCTTTCCATTGCAGTCATTGTACCTGGATTTTTGTGAGATATTCATGTTGAGCATTTAATAAGAATCGGAATTTTACAATATATTCTCTGCTGCAAGTCCTTCTCTAGCCTTTTGTTTGATTTCTTTTCTTGATGAGCACAAAGTATTCCCGGTTTATTATCGCAGGCTGGCAAAATCTCCAGTCTATTTCGTTGCAGAAAAAGAAAATATTTAACCCAAGTCCTAACCGTCAAAAGACGCAGGATGAAATGGTTTGAGAGTCTGGCCTATCTAATTTGGGTAAGATGGGTGAAATGTAGTGGGCTATTATAGTGTATGTGTCTATATAGTATATACCCAGTGTATTCATAGATTAAACACTTACAGGTATCCCCTTTCTCAGCTTACCTTACTGCTTTGCCCTAAGCTTAACATTAGCTTCTTACTCGTCTTTTGCTATGCCTGGTTGATGGGGAACTAAAAAACTTTAGATGGGGAACTAGAAAAAACTTTAACTAATAAAAGTGAATATTTTTTTTCACCATGCTCGAGATTCAGTGTCCAACATGAACAATGATCACACCCACATGAATACAAGTAGCTTCCATTTTTGAAGGAAACAACAATGCTCAGACCGGAAAGACTCTCCCCAAAGGATTTAAGCCTAATCTACTTTACCAATTACCCATGCTATCAGATCTCCCTCAACCTCTCTCATTCTCTCTCCAATCAAACTTGGACATTGCCAGAGTCATTCAGAAAATTTTTCACTGTCATTCAGCAATTAAAGTAGTTGAAATGATAACTTAAGGGTCCCATTTCACTGATCTTTGGTGCGCAATCCACTAAACAAAGTTTTCCTTTATGTTTATGGGTCATTAAGGTAAGCTGTTGCTGTAATGAAGGTTTCCTTGGAGCATATAGAAGACCAGCAGATGGTGAGGGCTCATAGTTTAGATGGTAAACGCTACCACCTCTTATCTCCTACATTCTAGTTGGATGGTGAGACCTAAATGATTGGGGAGATAAGAGCTTAATCAATCTTGTTGATGATTTGAACCCCATTAAAGGAGTGTAGGTCATTCAGGGAAGACTAGCCCATAAAAACGCGTCCTTTGGATAGATTTTTATGTTTGTTGTTGTCTGCTTTTTAGTATCATTAGTCGGTAAGTCAATAAAGTAATTGATTATATCATATGTTCATAACCCAACTTTAACCTTGTGAAGATCTATGTTAGGTACTTAGTTTGGCCTCTTTCCCCTGCCAAATCATTTGTCTCCTCCTGTTGTTCATTTTGAAAGTCCTTGTTTCAGTACAAAAAATTTGGGTAAAACTTATATGCTTACTCTATGAATGTTAGCTTTTGCAAGAGAGTTATTATTCTGATTGTGCAATTTTGAATTTATTTTTTTTTTGGGTCTGAGTGCAATTTTGAATGTTGAGAAAGGACTGAGAGCAGAGTCACCAAGAACTTAATTCACTGCCAGGAGGACCAGTATGAAATCTATCATAAAACTAGTACATAGAGTAGGTTCTTATAGCTTAGTCTCATTGCTATGATTTTGGTAGCACTATTCATGAAACAGGTTTCATGCATGAGTAAATAGACATAAGCAGACAAGGTGGTATTGGTTGGCACCCCTTGCTTTTTCTCACTTTGTGATCTTTTCATCTCGTCCCTCTTGAGTCCTAACAAACCCCACAAGCAAGTACTTGGATTCCAAACCTTGCTTTCAACATGAAAATCAGAACCACATTATAACTCATCATACTATACATATCTCAATTTTGCATTTATGATCTCTCTTTGTGGATACACTACTGCTGAGCGCTTGTGCATGTTTTTTTTTTACAATCCGGACAAAACAAGATCATATCTAGCAGCAATTGAGAAGCTAATGTCCAAGGAGATTGACCCACCTGAATATCTGAGCATCACATGTGAATCTGAGCCACCATGGAATTCATTATTTTCAAGTTTTTTTTTTAACTCCCCCCTATTTAGGTTGACCTGCTCCATCTTGCAGGTGTGGTTTGGCATATATATAAATATAAATTAAAAACTCAGCTTATGAAGAAGTCATGATGCCTTTGCATGTTTGCAGATGAGCCTGGAATGTTTCTGGGATTTGACTGTCATTAATTAATCTATCTTTACCCTATTTCTCAAAAACAACTTTCATATAAAAAGGGATAGAAGGAATTGAAATTAAGCCTGAATTTCATTCCTTAAGTCATCTGTTCACACATTGGCTCTTTACATTGTCAACAGATTAGGTTGAACTAAGCATGGAAGACATGGAAAAGAAAGCTGCATCATAACAATTACCTGATGTTCGCTTGCTCCGGTTGCCAAATCGAGCTACTCGATCTCTACTTTATCAATGAAGATCTCTGCTTCTGCATAACAGCTAACCTGTTATGTTCTTCAGAACACAGAACATATACGTACAGCTAGCTAGGAGGTTCATCAGTGCATGAGGTGTGTATTTCTCCTAGTTTGAGGGGAATGAAGCCTGGTCCGAAATCTTCCGGATAGATCATGTTTAAGCTCACAGAAAGATTTCGAACCAGACGACATTCACCTCAACTGTTAGGGAGAGAAAGAGACAGATGGCATCTAGAGAGAGAGAGAGGTGGATTGATATGGCCATGCATTGTATATATTTCATGGGGTCCTTATATATACGTAAGGTAAGGATGAAAATAACGAGATTCTTAATTTCCCCCGTCACATGTCGTGGACATGGAGTCCACTTTCTACACCCCTGCCTAACCTTGCTTTTCATACATTCACATAGCCAAATCTAAGCACTTTATATGCAGGTTATATTTAACCATTCGTAAAAATATGGTGTGAATAACATTACCCTATAATTATGAAACTGACCGCAAAGGTTATTTAAGTTTTCTCCTCAATCATCTAATTGTATACAATCTAGTCTTTAAGCTGCTTTTAACATCAAAGCTAATCAATCTTGGACTAATGCCATGTATATATGGCCATAAACATAAACAAATCATAAAGCATGATACAGTTCAAAATTAGTTTGAACCTTGAAGGATCTTGACCTTAATTGGTTTAATGCAAGTCTCAAGCAAAGGATATGTCTTTTGCTTGCCACTAGAGTAAAGGGACGGTGAGAGCAGGTGGAGAAGAGAACCTTCAACATCAATGATGGCATGCATAATGTACGCAGCAAATAGCAGAAGATGTGATGCCAAGCTTAAATCCCAAGCTTAACACACATTGGCCTAGCCTGTACGTTAAAGCCTTTTGTAACACAACCAAAGAACTTAAAGGTAAAGAAAAGCCAAAGGGACAGAAACAAAGGTGGGATGTAAAGTCATTATGCATAATATGCACCAGCTAATGTTTTGTCTTGATCCACCTTTTACTATTGCAGTTTTTCCACATATGTCATAATCTGGTGATTATGCTGGTCCTTTAGATTGTCTCACATGAATTGGTTTGAGTATCAATCCTCTTAGTGTGTTGACATCCATTTCACATAAGAAAAATCGAACCAAAAATCTGTCTAAATCGAACCCTACTCATCGATCCAAGAATTTAGTGTGTTTACTCTTACAATAAAATGGATCGTATCGATCGACTGATTGTTGTGTGAACGAAGTCAATCCATATAGAGCTTTGTGTTCTTAGTTTGTCCATGTAGGTAAAATCGCAATAAATATGTCTCTAACTCTCCGGTTAAGAGGTCCCTAATACTTAAGAAAAATGAGTAGAAAATCACAACATAAATATTATGAGGCGATACATAATGCAAAAGTCAAATAAACAAATTAATCCTTATAGGGAATGAAATCGAAATGAGCTTTTTAATATATTTGTTTGAAATTGGTGGCCTAATCAAGTATATGTATATGTTACTACCAAAAGTAGCAGACTCAATCAAATTTTAATAGAGGAACCAGAAGCTGATGGAATCATTACCTCCATGCATATCAAAGATCATCATATGCTCCGGGCACAAGTCAAAACGCTTTTCCAAGTAGCACTATATTCCCACATTTGAAGCATGTTCTCCCCAATTTTCAGCATAAGACTTGTTCAATCAGCAGCGTTCTACAAATCCTCATGGGCGGTTGCTTAGGCCCTGCCTAGACTCTAATTGCTAGCTATATGTCTCGGTTAATTGAAAATCGCAAAATAATCGAATAAGGGATTAAAATTGCCTAAAAGGGCAGACAAAGGATTTTCCCCATGTTCTTAATCAATTACAGTACGTTATATATCATTCTGTTTTGCATGTTTATGCTTCAACAGTTGACTAGCATATAAAACTAAAATAAAATAAAAATTCGCCTAAGTTCTCTTCAAAAAAAAAATTTCGCTTAAGTATCAACTCTTGGACCCCTCTCCACCGCCCGCCTTAAAACATTGACAATCAGTATCATCACAAAGTAAACTGGCTCAAGTTAACCTTCTAGCAATCTATATTAAAAACAATCCCATGTCTGCCATGGCTGTGATATTTGACTTGCATATATTCAACTTCCTCAAAAGTTTAGGACTTTTTTTCTGTTGACTTCTTGCTTGAACTTCTGATTAGGTACTTTCTTCATGTCTGCTATGATTATTGGAAACTTGCAAGCATTTTCACATCCTTGAAGCAAATACAAAGAAAAATTGGTGGCTTGATGTTATACAAGTCAAAAGAGCCATCTGGGGACCAAGGTGTAAAAATCCAGGGCAAAAGTTGAACTTAAACCTTATCTTTAAGACCTGAAACAAAGTTACTTACTGAACATTTGAACAATGATTATGCGAATGTCAAATGCCTAAGAACTCTGATTTAACTCTATGAACACAGAAAAGAATACAAATCAAGAGAGAAAATCCAAAAAAGAAAAAGAAAAAGAAATTTAAATTAGAAAAGTGTATATCTTCTTTGCACAGTATCGAGGAACTATATGGGAGCTGAACAAGTTGTTCGAAAATGTCCAGTCTGATTGCAGCGGCTGCAATGCACCACTCGTTTAGCACGACCAGCATCTTCTGCGCGAATTCGCCTTTTCCTAGGTCGGCTAGGTGGCCGAAGCGACTTTGGTGGGTTAATCGTGACCCATAAACTTCCATTGGCTTCATCTTCAAATCCAGCCATCTCCTTCCAAAGAGTTCTATCAGGAATAGGATGTATTGTCTCCGAGTAGGCTTTGCGATAATTTGTCACAGTGAAACAACTTTCAGTGAACCGAAACACATTCTGCCCACAAGAGCGGAGAGCTGCCACAGCATGAGAACATGGCAACCCACAGAACTGCCATCCATTACATGTACATCTACGGTTACGAATATCCACTATATGTGATCCTTCAGGGAACCTAACTTCGAAATCAGCATCATTTCCACGGAAAGCATTGAATGGGTGAGAAAGCTCAACTGCCTTTGTCACAGAGCTTTCAGCCGAGGGAACAAGTATGTTCGTCCACTGCATGCTCATTTCACGACGCTCATTGAACCAAGTCATTAGATGTCGTCGGATACACTCCATCAACTGAATTATTGGAAGCCCAGATGCCTCTGCTATCCAAGAATTTAAAGATTCGGCCCAATTAGCCGTCAACTGTCCAAACCTTGTACCCTCAAAATATGCTGTTGCCCACAACGTTGGTGCAATTTGTCTAATCCATTGGGCTGCTTCCGGAGAGATCTCTTCAATCTCCATAATTTTTTGTTCATATTCAAAGTGAGTAAGAGCATAAGCAGCCTCCCATAGAAGATTAACAAGCGGAGTACTATTAAATTCCTTCCGTAAACTGTCGCTTAAATGCTGCAAACAAAACCCATGAAAAGCAGTTGGGAAGTTTGCTTCCACTCCATCAACAATACCCTGCCGCCTATCAGACAAAATTGTAAGCCTTGGCATGTACTCTGCATAATTTTCTAGTAGGACCCGAATCTCGGAGAGGAACCACATCCAATTCTCATCGTTCTCTTCATCCACCACTCCAAATGCCAATGGAAATAAAGCTCCCTCTCCATCAAATCCAGTGGCAAAAAGCAAAGTCCCAAGATACTTGCTTTTCAGAGGAACTCTATCAAGTCCAAGAAGAGGCCGACATGCATTCAAAAATCCATATATTGATGCATGTAATGATACAAATAGACGTTGGAAGGAGTTATCATCAGGATTCCCATAAACCTGGGCAATACTTCCTGGATTGGTCCTTCTGATCTGTTCACAATATTGAGGAAGGAGGCGATAATCTTCTTCAAAAGATCCACGAACAGCAGCCATGAGCCGTTCCTTCCCCCTCCATGCCTGCTTATATGTTAACGCAATCCCATGAACGCGGTGGATCTCTTCTAGTATCTCTTTTGGCTTGCAATTAGGATTCTCCCTCAAGCGTTGTTCCACAGTATTTGCCACCCACTGGACGGAGGCTTGCTGATGACCAAGATGGGTGATTCCACGACAAGTGTGTTCTTCATGAATGGTCCTTATTGAGAAGGTAGGCACACCTGGAAGCTTTGCAGCATGAATTCGCCAGGAGCATCCTTCACTTGCACATTTGGCAGTGAAACGAGTTTTATCAGACTTGACTGTCTGTATCTCAAAGTGAAGCGCAATAGCTGCATCTCTAAGTGCCCTTCGACAGCTCTGGACATCAGGAAACTCTTGCCCAACAGCCAGCTGGTGATTAGAATTAGCTAGCGCTCGACACTGAAGAACAGGAGGACTATCCATACTCTCAGACTGCTCCAATGACATGCCTGAGACAGGTAGAATACTCATGTGCTGATTTTGATCCATCTCTAAGTCTAAGTTTTCAGAAAGATCATGGTTCTCCGCAACAGCCATTTGATGACTATCCATCAAACCCAACTCGTGATTCACCACGCTAAGACCAAGATCATTATCATGGCTGTTAACATCAATATTCTCTTGATCGGGTTCAAGATCATTATCCTGATCCAACCCCAAAGCTTCTTCTTCTTCAAGATTCTGTATATCTTGTAGAGCTATCACATGTTCGTTTGTCTGGTCATAAGCTAATCCATGATCATGGGCATCTCTAAGACCCTGCTTATCATCATTAGTACCATGCCCTACTTCCAAATCCTGATCATGGCTTTGTCCAAGTGCAAAATTATGACTTTGGCCCATAATCATACTGTGATCATGCCCCAGTCCCAGCTGTGGATTCTGACTCAATGGAAAATCACGACTCTGCCCCATGATTAGATTATCGTTTGCCATTACAAGCCCCAAGATTAGTAGAACCAAACCCTGCCAATTCAATCAAATGTTCGGCCTACAGCTGAAAAAGGTTCTGCCTACTATGTGTCACTGTTCCGAAGTAGACCTGTGTCACAAACAATGCGTTTTGAATCAAATTAATATTCTTTTCACCAAGGACACTGAACAATGAGATACTATCTATATATTCCAAACTATAGTACAACTGCAGTACATCACCATAATCTAAATGTCTTAGGGAATCAGTGAAATTAGTCCAACTAGATCGAGATCAGTACATTTAGTATCCTCTATTGAATGATTGAATTACTAAATCAACAAGCTGAAAAACCAAGAGAGGAAAACTGAACTCTTTGACTTCAAACAGGTACATGAACAGGGCAGATTAAACAATTCATGATATTCTGATTGGTTTTCTTCAACTGAAGTATGAAACTCAATATGCTATGCTATACTCTAATGGGTTTCCGAGAAATCGCAAACAAACGAACCGAAATTGAAATCAAGTTTGAACCCAGAAACCAATTGGGTTCACTGTAATTGAGTTGAGGAACATAAAGAATCAAACTTTACAGAAATTTCTAGGCAATTAAGCAAAAAGTGGGTTAGAACTCACAGAATTAAGTCTGCCCAGAACCAACAAGAAGCAGCAGCTCAAAGAGTGAACCTGCAAAATCAAACCCAACAAACTAAGATTAAGAAGGGTATTAATGGAAAAATAATAAATTGAATTCAAAGTAAAAAAAAAAAAAAAAAAGAGCGAGTGAGAGTGTTTGGGCGGGTGGGTGAGAGGGAAAACAAACCTGAAACAAGGAAGGGTAGAGAAGATGGAACAGAAATTTTGCAGGGGCAGCGCAATGGACTTCGGAGATTCTAGGGTTACCCAATTTCCAGGGTATTTATGTCATCCTAGTTCTTCTTCTCCTCTATTTTTTCCGAAATTCCGATATTGCCCCCCCCCCCCCCCCCCCAATGGAGATAAAGAAAAAAAATACATATGACTTTGCATGTTAATTAAAAAAATTATTTGTGAAATATGAATGAAGTCGAATTTAGAATCGTAAGTATCAGAACCTGAGTAAAAATGTATGAACAAAGTTTAACGAATCACTCTTTACATATATACAAATAATATTAATAATATTATGCTAGATCTTTGACAGTACATGGTGCACTTATTTTACTGCTATCTTCATTTTCTTCTTTATGTATCGGATAATTTGGGTGTGATTGTGTATAATCTGATTAGTTGACTGTTGACTTTACGATGGTTCTATTTAGATTAAATAGAAGCCTTTATCTTTGTTAGGTTAGTTGTCTCCATCATCTTTTTAGGATCACTCATTGCAATCACGAGAAGTGAGAACCAATGAGACGGGCGGAAGGGCATTAAAGGAAGAGAGCAAATGCTACGATGGTACGCTCGTTGTTTCTTAGAAGGTGAGGGCTACGACCAACAGGGGCATTTATAAATTGCGACGGAGAAAGGGCACTCTTGTACTTCCGCCACCACTTTCTTGGCTTTGTTGCGAATTGACATCAAAACCAGGCCCTCCCTCCTTGTTTCTCTTCCCGAAAATTTTTTTACTAGCATTTACCACATAGAACTGAGATAGAACTCAAAGGCCAAAACCAAATCGAACAGCTGAAACTGCATAAAACACCAATCTCGAACAGCTGAAACTGCAGTTCCTGTGATGTTATATTGTAAATGTGTTTGTAGAACAGAAGAGGACGGGCGTCTGAGAAATAAGAGGTACTGATGATCGGGCCAAAAAGCAGATACTTTACCGGAACATTCAATACATACAGTTAACCAAAACAAAATTCAATACATACATGAAGAAAAATAAGGCACCAGCTACATAGGCATTGTGTCAAAATGGTGCAAAGAATGGAACATCTGTGTGGGAGTGACAAACTGCAAAAGTGCAAAGCTATGTCATGCCAAAGCATCCTAGATTTACCAGATCAAAACAGTCGCCTACTGATTCAAAGGACAAATTTCGACCTATGAAAGCGCACTAATTTCAAGCATTTCTTCTGCAACGAACCCAGCGTGGTTTCACTGTGTATAGGGCAACCCTCATGGCATGGAAGTAGAAACTGCGACAGTATAATCAGACTTGGAGAATGAAATAGCTCCAACAGAACAAAGTTCATTGCTAAGACCCAGTGATGTGGGTTATGGTTTGTCAACATGGCACTTTTTTCTCTAGCTCTGCAGATTTGAGCTTAGGAAGCAATTCAGATACAACCTTCTGCAAAGGGACACTATACAGCTGACTGTCACTTCCATTAATGACCAATTTTGAGAGAGCCGTAATTTCCTGAACACCCAAATTTTCATCAAATATTTCATTTTCATCAAATATTTCATTCCAAAATTTGTCATCCTCATTAAGATTCGAAGCTTTCACAATTTCAAGTACTTTATCCAACGTCGCCACATTCCTACCAGCACCACAACCCATGGCGGTTGCAGCACCCACTGCATTTGCAATTGCTAATGTATTTACCATTGGCATATTGTGGATGAAACCATATGCAATGGCAGCTACAAAACTATCTCCGCAACCAACAGTGTCCATGACCTTTACCTGTCACATTTCAGGGCACAAACTTAGGTTTTAGTCTTGCATCAGTCAATAAAGAAAGCTGGAACAATTCAGACCACATACAACAACAGGATATGCGTATTTGCTACCTCTTAAGTATCTACAGCCAAAATTCTGGTCCAGTAATATTATTAACAGGAAGGTCAAGATACACATAAACACACTCACACAGATAGCAAATATGCCTACCCAAGCATACATATAATTGTTGTCGACTATAAAACATGAATTCGGCATGAAAGGGCTTCCATGATCCATGGTGATCGAACAAAAAGAAATACATATAGGGTCCATTTGGAAGGATGATATGGATTTCTTAATATTATAGTTAAATTGCTTAATTGGACTGTTGCACATCATCAACTAGAGCACACCTATACCTGAATCCAAAAGAGAGGACACAAAAATTTCAAACGATTCTGTGTTACAGTAATTCCAAATCCATTCGAGTTTGTTGTATGTAGTATAGTACATTCTATACGATGTTTTATAGTCTTTTTAAACTCATCTAGCTCTGCTATCAAATTCAAGTCCTATTCTCCTTTCATCAATCCATTCTAAAAATATGATCTAAATCTAGAAACACAGTATCAGTTTCATATCATAAAACAGCTAGTAAAAAAGTAAGGCAACGTCATAAGAGAATGTCAAGTTAGAAAATGATACCTTGAATGCTGGTGCACAAGAGATGCCAGACTTAGTTATGAGAATTGAACCCTTTGGCCCCATTTTAACAATCACCCATTTTGTTTGCACCCCTTGCTTGAGCAACTGCTGCCCTGCTAATATCGGGTTTTTAATGCCAGTCAATGACTCAGCCTGAAAAAATGATTAATACCAGTAAATGGGTTAGCAGAGCAACAAGATAACTAAAGAGTATGCAGCATAATTAAAGACATGATTTCAATATTAAAACAAAAAATTTGTTCTTTCTTTTCCTTTCTAGGAAGAGGGTTGAGTGGTTGAGGGTTGAGTGGTTGAGCGGGGGTTAGCAGGGACCCTAGACCAACAGCATCAAAGGTATACTCGTGCCATTGGAAAATTCTTTTATGTTTCATTGTCCCACTATTTCTTTTCTAGAGAGAACAGTTCACAATCTTGATTTATATGTCATTTACGTGTTAATATGAAATGCACAACTTTGACAGAGTCATACAGAATGATCATACATCTGCCATCTAACACTTCTCTAGGGAATTGGAGACCATTAACAATGAACAATGCAGAACCATGGCATGTGTCACTAGAGATCACAAATCAACAATTTGGCAACTACGTTCTGAGTCATAAAACAATTCAGAACAGATAAAAAGCACTTACCTCATCTGAAGTTAGAAGAAGAACGTCACTCATCCTCAACAACAGGTTAAGTGCTCCTTGTTCTTCAGGTGTACCAGCAGAGAGGCTCTTTCCACGGGGTCCAGGGTCGAAAAAAATTGCTGTTCCAACTTCAACAGCATAATCTACAGCTGAGGCTATTACAGCAGGAGAGAGCTCATCAAAGCCATAACCATTACAGAACAGAATCTTTGACTGTTTTATCGCTGTCTTTACTTGTACGGATAATTTGGTCAACCAACTGAATGCAGGCTCCTTACTGAAATCAGCTCGACTGACAAACAAAACACGTTAAATTCAGATCAGCATTCTCCACATAGCAGACAATAATGAATAGTAACCACACTGAACTGAACTACAACCCGAAAGACACTAAAAAATGTGGAAACTTGTACCTACAAAAACCATGTCTTTGCAACTGATCCACAAGAACCCAGCACAAAAGCGTCTCATAGGAAGAAGCACTTGAACTGTTAGCATCAGTATCCTCATTCATCCCAACCATACTGATTCCTTCATCACGAAGAACATCTAATAAGAACTGCCCATACACTTCATTACCCACATGGCCAATTGCATTACAGCGCAGCCCCAACCTGGCAGCTGCTATAGCCATATTGCAGTTGCCACCAGCTTCCCAGTATTTCTAAATTAAATCCATACGATCAAAGACAACAAATTTATCAACATATACATATAAACACTTCAGACAGACTCCAAACATTCAAACTCAACTCTATTACCTATCGAATCGAATTTTACTTTATCAAGAAAGGGGTTAATTTCAATGGTGCAGAGATTGATTTACCTTATCGGGCGGCGAGGCGGATAGGCGGTCCATGTAAGCTTTACGGCGGTCGGCATCGGGCGGCGGCAACTGAGGGACGTTGAGGACGATATCGACGCAGAGATTACCGAGAGTTGCGACGTCGACGTCTTTAACGGCGAGGTTTTTGGAGTGGAGGGAGCCGTTGAGAGCGCCGGGGGTGGAGTTGGGGACGGAGATGCCGAGGCCTTTGGTGACGGAGGAGTGAGAGTGGGAGTGGGGGCGGTGGTGAATTGGCGGGAAAATGAGGTGGGGTTGGGTTAGTCTAGGGTTTTGGGGGAAGATGGAGTGGGACTTAAGGGAGGGTACATGGTACGGGATTGGGGTTTTGAGGGTTATGGCGTGCATTCAGACCTGGCTCACAGACACAGAGAGAGAGAGAGAGAGAGTCAAGGAAATGGCGGAGATGAAGAAGAAGAAGAAATGGGGGATGGGAATGTGAAGCAAACGAGAGGAATAACGGGTTGGGTTTCTCCAGTTGGACACGCTCTGCAAGTTTCAGTTGTTTGCTCCCACCACACCACCACCTGTTGTTATCTCTCCCTTTCTTTTCATATTTTCCTCTTCTTCTCTTTTTTTTTTTTTTTTTTTTGACTCCTTTTTTAAATTACTGAGAAAAAAAACTACTGCATTGAGGAGAAGATCTTCAGTATGATTGTCAGGCGATTTAAGGTCTGTATAATACAACCAATTGGTCTATTTAAAACATTATAATTGCATTTTCTTAAAGTGATTAGTTTGGATGTTAGATCAAATGAGTAATTCTCAAAACGCTCTTTGTGATACATGAATGTATTATCTAACGAGCTGAACAACATTACTAATTCTTTGTCAGAAACAGAACAGGATAACTAGTTCATACTATAAAGCTAACACGTTGATTAAAAACATTATAGCTCTACATTTTCCATAGGGTGCATAAAAGTTGGTTGACAAGTTGTGTTAGCTTTAATAAAGATCTGAAAGATGAGTCCAATAGTAGAGAGGTTCATTTGCATGATGCATAAATGTTTCTTGACACTACCCTTTCAATTTGGAATATGAACCATGTTCTGTCATTGACCTGAAAATGATAAGAGCCTTGTTCTGTCATGTCTCAAAAGTTAAAGTGGATACCCTCCTTTCTCACAGCTAATTTTCCCCTTCTACACTTTTGAGTGGGTGCACACTGAGAATGATTTGATAATTCAAATCAAGAAGGTTAAGATGGGTATGGGATAAAGCAGAACATAGACAGGTGAATAATTTGTCAGGCAAACTATTCTTATGCTTTGAATAAATTCTACTTCACTGAACAGCACAAAAACATCAGTTGTAGATAAAGACAGGAACACCGGGAAAATCAAAGGGAAATCTCAGGACGTGAATGTTGCTCCTTTGATAATTCCTCAAGTCTGCTGACAACTTTCTGAGCCACCTCAATATATGCTTTGGAGACATCAGAATCAGGAGCCGATATTACTATTGGGACACCGTCATCAGAGCCTTTTCTGATCCCCAGTTCTAATGGTATCTGAAACATTGTGCATCTATGATTAGAGAAAGATTAATGAACATAGGTGCAACTCATCCAAGAAGGTGATTACTGTCAACTATTTGGGGATGGCTAAAGTTATCCACAGGTGCGGTAATTCAGTTATATAATCCAACAATGTTGTATTACAATAATATGGGATCAACAGTAACAGAAAATTGAAACACATATGATCATTAAAGTTTCTCTCAATGTACTATACTTATCAGCAAAGAACTGACATGAGGTATAATAGAGATTGGCATTCAAGCCTCCAGGTATGAGTCCAAGAATAGAATTATTGTTTGCAGCAAAAACTAATCAAAATGAGTTCAAGAGAGATTTTAATAAGTCAAAACAGACCATCCAAGACTGATTCCTCCACTCAATAGTTTTACTAATAAGGTCTAAAACTTTTTGTCCTTTATACTCGAAATCAAATAACTGAAGACTTTCCGTAAAAAGGAAGTTGAGAGAGGCAGGGAGATAACAGAAGCATCTAGACCAAAAGGAATTGAATCAACTTCAACAGAAAGTATGCAAAGATATTACAATAAGTACTCATAAAACAAATCAAACTAATAAGTAATGACCTACCTCACCAGCAACTTCTATTCCCATCTCTGCTGCTGTCTTACGAGATCCTCCTTCCCCAAAGATGAACCATCGTTCAGCACAGTTTGGACACTTAAAACAGCTCATGTTCTCAACAATTCCCAAAATCTGCAAACAGCAATCAGAAAAATCTGTCTCGGCATATTATTTTGTTAATGAAATCAACCAAACTTACAAATAGCAAAGCAGACATATCAAAAGATGAAAATATTAATTCTGAAGAATAATCTCACTGGCACTTCAACTTTAGAGAACATATTAATTCCTCTGCGAGCATCCATTAGTGCAACATCTTGAGGTGTTGAAACAATCAATGCACCTATACGACAAACAAAAAGTTGTGATGAAAATCAAATAATAGCTGCTGAACCGAAGCTAAGATTGGAAAGGTCAAAATGAATTTCTAATCAGGTGCTTCACCAGAAGGGGAGTGGGGAAGTTTATCAATAAATGATTTTTATTATTGCTTTAAGCGGGAAAAAAATAAATAAAACAAAAAGAAACCATCACAGAAACACTTAAACCTTAAATTCTTCCAGTACCTGATAACTGCAGCCTTTGGGATACAGTTATATGAGCATCACCAGTGCCAGGAGGCATGTCTACCACAAGAATATCAAGATTGCCCCAGTCAACCCCCCTTGTCATTTTTTCAAGAGCACTTGATACCTTTAAGAATGAATTCAAACCAATCAGAATGGTAAAAAGAGAAATCACACTATTATTGCCGGAAGTAATCACTAATAAACTGTATAAACATATTGAGCTCTAATGAATAATGATGTTGTTTAGAGTTGGATCACGGGATGAAACTTAAGGTATCAAGAAATTACATAACACCCACAGTTGAACCCTCTCAGTGTTGATCAGTTAGTTAACATCACAATTTGCAAGGAAAGAAAATCACTTTCGGACTAGTTACCACTTATACCATAGGACCTCTCCAAACAAGTGGTGCATCCTTATCCACAAGAAGTCCAATCGACATACACTTGATTCCATAGCTCTCTATTGGAATCATTTTTTTATCTGGTAGAAGAAGATCGTAATGTCAATATTTTCCAGCGTGAATTAGAGATTCAATAAATAGTAAAAAATGTATATGTCTAGTGCTCATGTATTAAGTGGACAGAGAACTGTGCGGATAAATGCTTCACCTCTTACATGAACTGAAGCAAAAATAAATCAATACCTTTGGTCACTTCTGGCTTTCCTTCGAGCTTCATCATGATCGGAACATTTGGTCCATATACATCAGCATCAAGCAAGCCGACCTTCATTCTACACTTGTTAGCAAGTGCAACAGCCAGATTAACTGCAATTTACCACCGCTATGCATAAGTCATTCTAAATCAGCACAATCATGATCTACGCATTGAAATATCGGAGTTCAGTTGCAACGCTTCAACTGATGTCAAAACTATCATTTCTAATTTGACCATCTAACATTGATGCAAATCAGCACCCCTATATAAGCCAAATAGCTGATGATCATCAAGCAAAACAGGCTTCACAAACTCAATTTAATCACAAAAAGGACTAATCTTTTCACACCCAGAAAGCTAAAATGCTCAAAAATTCAGCAAAGTTCAACACTTTTTCAGTATAAAAACATTTAGACAAAGAAAGGCAAGATGATACCTGCAGTTGTGGACTTGCCCACACCGCCTTTACCAGAAGCAACAGCTATGGCATGCTTAACACCCTCAATCCGAAGGTCCTTTTTTATAGCGCTGTAACTCCTAACACCTCCGAGCCTCTGCGAGTTCAATCAATCAAAGAAGGCTATTTTCACACACTGAAGTGTAAAAAGAAGACTAATTTAGATTCACCCACAAGCAGAAAAGGACTTACCGTGAAGGACCTCAGTAGTCCCCTCATCAATTCCAAGCGACGAAACTGAGTCCGAAATGTTGTATGGGGTTTAAGCTTTCTGGTCGGTTGTGTCGTGGCTATTGAAATGAAATGGGGTCGAATAGGCCGACTGAGGCATACTTCAATATTGTTGTTTCTTATACTTTTTAGTTTTCACTTCTTTCGGAGGTAAAAGTAAAAAATTGTAATCAAATGGCCCTATTCATCGCAATGTAAACAATATAAAGGTATGTGAGGGAGTGGTGATGCCTTGGTGGATTGCGGGGCTTGAGTCTTGTGGAGAGTGGTGGTTGGGCCGGGCCTTTGTGTTTGGGCCTTCGTTTGTTGTTAGTTTGGTTTGGTTTGTGTTTGTCTGTTTTCTATAGTGTCTTTCAGTTTATTTATGTTTGTTTACGGTTTATAATTAGTCACTGCCATAGGTTGGTAGGACTAGTGGAGCTTAGTGCTTCAGGGCTAGTCGGACATGGTGCCTGTTTGTGCACTCTATGTACCTTATCTGCTCTAGGTAGGCGACGAGTTCCTTGTTTGGTCAAATGGTCGCTGCCTCCTAGTGGCAGGGTGAAACTGTGTCACTGGATGTCTTCTCCAGTGGTATCATGATTGGAAAGCTGCATTTATGATAATTATGCTACGTTACAATCAAGTTGCTGACCAAGTTATCTTTTCGTCGTGTCACCGCTGGAATTTAGCAAGTGGAGTCATCATGTGCGCGCTCTCGGCTCTTTGGTACTTTGTTGAATGCAAGTATTTAGTAGAGATTCAGGATATCATTTCAAGATGTTCTCTTAGTGCTTTTGTAATCAGGGGTTTTGGCTCTTTGTCCCTGTTTGGATCCAAAATGAGCATTTTGGCCTGACAAAGCGTGTCTTGGAGAAATGAGTAAATATCAGTGGCTCAAGCTATATATTGTTGACAAGTTCGAAATATATTATTTAGAGGCTAAATAAAGCCTACTATGGAAGATTATGCGAGTTGCAAGAAAAGAAAATGATGGAAGCATGGAAATGAAAAGTATTGCTGGAGGTGTTCCAGAAGCAAAGAGCGACGGCAAGCGGTGCAGGGCTAGTATTATGGGGAAGATAGAAGCATAGATCGATGGTTTGGGTGATACCTATCGCATCCCATCGGGCCAAATATTTGGCTCCAGTTTTTCTTGAGCTGGTCAACAGTCTCTTTTCTTGCGTGGGCGTGGCAGCACCGTTCGGGTGCGGTCGTTGGGGGTGTCACTTGACCTGACTTCTTTCTGAGCGATTGTGGACGAGGAGAGCACCAACCTCGTCGTGGGATTCTTTGTGCCTCGTGGCAAGGACTTTTGCTGAGCTTCTTCAAAATCACAATCGATACTCGATGTTGTAGATCGAGCAGAGCGAAAACTACTGGGAAATGAGGAGAACTTGCTATGGCCTATTATGGGTTTCCCATCCGCCGTCCCATAACGGCTCTTCGACAGGTGCTCGGTGATTTTAGCAGTTGGGGACCAAGGAGGAAAGTGGGCTTTTGGCCTACCATCGCTCCCAAGTAAAATGTTTGGTATCAGGAGGTCCGAGCGAGAGATTTGGCCCGATGGGATGCGATAGGTATCACCTAAACCATCGATCTATGCTTCTGTCTTCCCCATAATACTAGCCCTGCACCGCTTGCCGCCGCTCTTTGCTTCTGGAACACCTCAAACAATACATTCGATTTCCAGTTTGGGTAGATGAGCATAACTCTGCTGGATGTTCTTACCATCACGGGGTTGCCCATTGATTTGACCCCTATGTGCATGGTCAGTTTGATGGTATTCAATTTCCTTTGAGAATGGATATGGCTGGTCGGGGGCATCACAGCAAATCTTACCCTGTCTGGCGTGATTATTACCGTACCCAGTGTGACCATACAGGCGGTATCGCATTCCTGGAATTCTGGCTTTGCAAATTTATAGCTTGAGCCATTGACATTGGCTCAATTTCTCCAAGACACGCCTTGTCAGGCCAAAATGCTCATTTTGGGTCCAAACAAACGATGAATGAATTGGTGAGATGATACTTGTTGTAGCCTCTATATATAGGCTTCCAAGCAACACTATTTGGCCGTTAAACAAATCATAGTGGGTTAGGTTTGAGCACTTAAACACTTCATTCATCAAAACATCTATAAGATGATCTAAGTTCTCTCTAGAGCAACATCTCTAAGAGCAACTCCTCTCCTTCTCTTTCTCTTATCGGTGATCACACTCCAAGTTCTAGTTTCCTTAGGAGCCAACTTTTAGTACCACCAAACCCTCTGTCAAAGTACCTTGGTCCTAGTCTCCTCGATCGGGAGCCAACTGTAATACCACGACCACAACGGTTACGGAACCAACCAAGCAAGGGTAACGCTCTCGCAAACCAGCCAAGTTAAAGTCACGCTTTAGCAAGTTCTCCTCACTTCCCAGTGGTTTTCGCTCTGCTCGATCTACAATATCGAGTATCGATTGTTATTTTGAAGAAGCTCAGCAAAAGTACTTCTATGAGGCACAAAGAATCCCACGACGAGGTTGGTGCTCTCCTCGTCCACAATCGCTCAGAAGAAGTCAAGTCAAGAGACACCCCCGACGACCTCACCCGAACGGTGCTGGCACGCCCACGCAAAAAAAAGAGACTGTTGACCAGCTCAAGAAAAACTGGAGCCAAACAGTCCCCCTTTGTATTTGACTGTTTCATTAATGGAAGCTTGAGAGCTGCCGCATCACTCTTTATTAAAAAAAAAAAAACAATATAAAAGGTCATCTTCTCAACGAAGTGTGAGAAAGAGAGTAGAGCATCGTGAATTCTTTGCTTGTTAGAGACGAAAATATTTCTCCAATTAAAGATCAATTGAGTATCTCTGAAATATAGATGCTGTGAAATGCACCAAAAGAAAGACAAATGAAGAGCTCTAAGGACTAGTTTTAGATAGTGATACAAAGTAGAAGACTTTGGAAAGTTATTAATATGATGGAGTGTATAGGTTTAGCATTTTTAAATTTCAATTCGATCTACCGCCCGTTAAATACTTGGAAATTGGCTCAACACATTTCAAGTTTATAAGAAGCTCGGTTTAAATATTTAAATTGGCTCAACACATCTTGAATTTATAGGAAGCTTAGCTTGTTTAGTTCATCCAAGCTCGGTTCGTGAAAACAAGTTGCTTTGCTAACACCTGACCTCAACACTGACCTTTTGGCAATGATTTTATAAGCTACTAAATCTCGTTATTCTGTTTTTTTTTTTTTTTTGGTCTTGAATCTAAATATGTAAGTGTTACGGGTGCTTTGATATACTTGTGTAGATTCATTTAGGTGATACCGTGATATATTCTATGTTCCAAGAATGCTGGGATGACTTCCTGAGTTTGCTGTTTGCCAGAGAATCTATTTTCCTCTTGTTCAGAAACAAGTGACTTTTTTGTTGTTTTGCCAGAATTGATATTTATATGGTTTTCTTTTTTATATCTATTGTGATCATTAATTCATGATCCACATTCTTCTGTTTCTTTGGCCACAACTATCTTAATCCTTGTTTGAGGTTCCAAGATTCAAATTCAATAATTTGTCTTTTGAGGCTAATGATACTTTGATCCCAAAGCCTTTGTGCGTAGTCATGTGTCAAGGCTTTTTATCTGATGTAAAGATTTTCCCGGAGAGTCTTTCACCTCTTGTGTCAAATTATCATCTTGGTTTCTGTTTCAAGCTATATTCAGAGCCTTTGGAACTTTAACCGTGTCATTCTCTTTCAAGCTTACAACTGGTTCTGTTCAATTTATAGGACTGGATTTTGATCGAATAAAGATCATAGCTTAATTTTCTACAGCCTTTGAGGGGTGGAGTTATGCTATGTGATAATTTCCAAGGCTCTTAAACTATGCCTGATTATGTAGGTCAATCCATGAAGCGAGAAAGCTCACTTACGCCATGTCTGGTTCATTCGCTTCTTAGTCGTATTATTCATCATGATTGTCGGAAGACAATCATGCATTCATGCATGCTGCTCTTTTTTTCTTCTTATTTTTTGCTTTTGGCAAAAATACTAAAATTGTCAACGTTGCCATGTGTAAGATCAGCTGGCACATCCATACTCGACAGATGCAGCAGTCGTGCCCCCCAACCACCACATCAATGTTTTTAAATGCACCAGGGAGAAAAATGAAGACAGTTTGGGTTTATTTTCCTCTTGTGCGCCATTTGATCATTTTCAATAATATTAATTATCCAAAGTTTTCTACTTTTCTTATTTTATTTAAACATATACCCTCAAAGTTATTTTAGCTCACTGTTTTATAAATTTCTCTTGGTGACTAGCTTTAAATAGTGATGACACAAATATACAAATTTTTAGCCCCAAAAATTCATCCATCGTTCGTTTAAAGACTATAAAAGGTCTCGAGTTTATGTGTTTTTTGGTTTGTTGGAAGTTGGAACTCAGTCGGTAAAAACAAACCGAGAAGCTTCTACCGAGCTCAGCCCAACCCCGTTGATCCATATATTCTTGACTTTATTCTTACGTGTCATTCGTGCGGCTTGAAAGTAAGATCTCAGAGGCTTCTAGCTTGGCCTTTATTTGCTTCCAAACAAATCCAAGACAGTTGATTTCAACGGCCACATACTCGCTTCCCCACGCTAAGGATCTCCTCGTAATTCCGCGTCTTTCCTTTTATTTTTCTCCTTCCATTTTTCCCATTAATCATTTTTAATCCATAGTCGCATTTGTTCCTCCCCTCCGCTTTTTTGTTCCTCCATCAACATCAATCATCAAGCTCCACACCAGGTACACACATTTTTGTTCCTTTTTCCTATTCGATTTTTCTCTTTCCTCCAACATTGTGCCATCATTATCTGCACCTAATAAAGCTGTACAACATGTAAAGTTTCAATCTTTAATCTGATTCCGAAATGGCAACATGCATTGCATTGTGTTCTATCATAAACAATTTTCAAACTTCTATGTTGTATTGGAATTGTGGGGAGAAATTGATATGAGGGCAATCATTTGTTTGCTTGAAGAATTAGAATTTGGGAACAAGTTTCTTGCTTTGTTCATGAATCACAGGTAATTGGGGGTGCTTGGACTGAATCTGGGTTTGGTTTGTTACATTGATTAGGTTAGGTTTTCATTTAAGTTTGTTGGTGTCAGTTGGTGATTGGTATTATATCAAACAGTTAGGATGGTTACTAGCTTCTATGCTTGTTGGTAATGCATAATTGGGTGTGGTGTGGCATTGAATTTGGTTATTGTTTTCAATTCCTTCTTGTGTTCTGTCTAGCTTAACTGAAATTGATTAGCTATTTTGATGTTCCTAATTGCTTCATTGGTTCTTTTCTCTGCCCGGGTTGAAGATGGAAGGCCTAAGTAAGGGGGATAGGAGTGATATACTTGAGTTTCCCAACTGGAAGATGATGAGATTGTAGAGCGTTTTCGGGGAAGATGGCAGCAAAGGGGAAGTCATCAGTAGGAGTGCAGAGGAACTTTGAGAGGTTTATAGCCATTCTAACATCTGCAGCATGTGAATGGTTTTTGATATTTCTTCTGTTTGCCGATGCACTGTTATCCTATCTGCTGACTAAGTTTGCGGTCTATTGCGACTTGCAAAAGCCCTGCATCTTGTGCTCAAGGTTTGAACATATTACTGGCAATGAAAGCTCTCAACTTTATGAGGATCTACTTTGCAGCAACCACATATCGAAGCTCGCATCTTGGATAGCTAGTCAAATTTATGGTAAGGATGATGGCAATGGAATGCATGAAGATTATCTCTTTCCTTTCACCACAAGGGACAACTCCAACCGAGAAATGCATATGTTTTCAGTTGGTAATTCGGTATCAGATGTTGAAAGTTATAGTTCTCGGAGGCGTGTGCCAAGCAGAAGTTGTGTTCATAGTCCTGTTCACAGTTCTGTGGGTGTAGGGCAATGGTCTTGTTGCTGTAGTCTTTGGGGGCATAGAGGAAAGTTTAAAGGACTAAAACTCAAATCATCTGGGACAAAACATGCCAAGCCTAATATTCCTTTGCCACGTTTGCCAAACAGTAGCCGTTCAAATCGAAGCCGGGATAGTTCAAAGAAGATCAGGGATAAGTCTCCGGCGTCAGTCACTAGTCGTTGTTCTGCAAAAGTAGGAGTTGATCCCTTATTTCATGTAGGATACAGTGAATTGAAGTTCTTTTCTGATACTGACTCAGAGTTTCTGTTTTCTGATGGGGATGATGGTAGCGGTTTAACCAGTGTAAATCATGAGCCTAAGATGGAAGGTTTAGTACGTGCTTCACGATATCGGCCTAAAGCACCACCAAATGGTTTGAGGTCAGGAAGGCCTAGCAAGCGTCCCCCCAAACCCAAGCGGTCACTTTCAGAACCATGGCCTGTTTTTAGGAAAGCCTATGATGTAAAATCCTTGGGTTCTGATAACGAATTTGAGACTGGCCTCAGTGAGCTTAATTGTCAACAATCCAATAGGAAGTCCAACCCTTCTGCATTACCTGAGCTCATTTCACTAGATGACATCCTTTCATCACCCAATGTTCTAGAAAAGGGTAAGCTCAACTTTCTCTCATTTCCAATACATCTGTGTTATATGAGTGTATCTCTGTAGATGGCACTCGTTGGTTAGATTATTATCAGACAAATCTTTTTTCTCTCTTTTTTTGTCTCTGTATCCCTGCAAACCAGCACTCGTTGCACTTATGCATGAGATTAATAATTATTTCATTGCTCCTTTTTTTTTCGAAATGCCTTTAGCAGATATTAATGGGACAGGGGACTTTGGATATGCATCTATCAATAAGAATGTTGAACTTCTGAAGTCTGTATGTGCAACAGACGGAGCACCTGTTAAAAACGATCCAGCTCTTATAAAACCATACCATACTAAGGTAGATGCTGTGTCTGAGTCAGAGGTAAGTGTTAGGGAAAGAGATTCATCTGGTACTACTACAAAAGCTCCTCTTATGAAACCAAACCCTAGTAATGTATATGCTGTGTCCAAGTCACAGGGAAGTGTTCGAGAAAGAGATTCATCTGGTATTACTACTGAAGCTTTTATAAAACCAGACCATAATGAGGTAAATGCTGCGTCACAGTCAGAGGGAAATGTTAAGGAAAGAGCTTCATCCGGTGTTACTACAGAAGCTCTTATACAACCAGACCATAGTAAGGTAAATCCTCTGTCTCAGTCAGACAGAAGTGTTAAGGAAAGAGATTCTTCTGGTGTTTCTAAAGAACAGCCAGCAGTGAAGGAACCCGATAGAGTTGATGAGGAAATGAAAGTGCTAGCTTCACAGGACTCTTCTGCTCGGGAGATTAATTTGTCAGCAAAGAATACAAGTTCAACAGTAGATGGTTGTGTGGGTGAAAAACAGACAACTGATGCCTCCAGCTCAAATGCAAAGCCGATGCTTCACACGTCAGCATCAGTAGAATCTGGTCTTGAATCGCTGGATGGAGGGTATGTCAGTGAAATTGAAGGTGAAAGTATAGTTGATCAGTTAAAACGACAGATTGATTATGACAGGAAATGCATAAAGGAGTTGTGTAAGGAATTGGAAGAAGAAAGGAGTGCCGCTGCAATTGCTGCAAATCAGGCAATGGCCATGATCACAAAGCTCCAAGAAGAGAAAGCTGCATTCCATATGGAGGCCCTTCACTGCTTAAGAATGATGGAAGAGCAGGCTGAGTTTGACGTAGAGGCACTGGAGAAAGCCAATGATCTCCTGGCTGAAAAGGAGAAAGAGATACAGGACTTGGAAGCAGAGCTAGAATTTTTTAAGTTAGACTTCCAAGAAGAATCGATAATGGAGAATCCACTTGACAAAAGTTGTGATATGATGGGGGGGATTGACCCGTTGGAGAATACTGTTATGCCCGGTGTGAAAAACGATCTCCATGTCACTTGCAACTCAATGGCTACTGAGCTATCCACAGGCAGTAACCAACCTTTTTCTGAAACTACTCTTTTAGAGTTTGAAGATGAAAAATTGTACATTACAAATTGTTTGAAGAGCTTGGAGAGGAAGCTTTCTGAACTTTCCAGCAGAGGGGCTTCCTCCAAAATGCTTAACGGTGGGCATTCCCAAAAGCATATGGATCAAGGACAAAATCAAGCCGAGACTCCTAGAAAAGAGAAGAGTCTATTAAATGATGGACAAAATCAAGAAGAGACTCCTAGGAAAGAGAGGAGTCTATTAAATGGTCAGCTTGAAGAGAATGTTCTGCATGGGCAAAAAGATTTACATTTGTCTAACGGTAACTCTGCTGCTCAAGAAGGGCCAACTGATTGCGATGGTGGTGGTGAATTAGAATGTGAAGGAGACAATAATGCTGATTCCCGTGGGGGAATAGATATCATGGATCCTGGAGAAATGGATTTGGTTATTCTGGAAAACGAAATCTCAGACCTTAATGATAGGTTGGAGGCACTTGAGACTGATCATGATTTTCTTGAGCATATGCTCTACTCTCTTCAAAATGGAGCGGAAGGACTACAATTTGTTCGAGAGATAGCTCATCAGCTGCAAGAGCTGCGGAAGATAGGGTCGGGTTTCAGATGATATTCTGCTCCCTGACTTCAAATACATAGTAAGCATGTTATGAAGGACTTAAAGCTTTTTCTTTCTGCTTAAATTTTCCTACATTTGGTTGACTATTCATCCATTATTTGTCACAGATGAAATTGAAATTAAAGGCAGAAATCACATAAGGGAAGTCTTGATCAGTAAGCAGCTGGGTGCAAGAAATGGTTCCTTCGGTCACCCATACACCATGAAAAATCAAAATGATTTTATGTACAGGTACTTGCCAAAACTGTTGGAAGGAAAAAAGAAAAGAAAAAGGGTCTATACTAGGGCATAGTGTATCATCTTAGAAGTACAATTTTCCATCATCTTTTCCACTTGTGGGTTTATTCTTTTTTTTTTTTTCATCTTTGTTTGATTTGAGAGCTTGTAGGTTTTGAAGTCAACTTTATTGATGTTCTGATCGAGATTGTAAAGTTGGCATTTCCAAGTAGTTCAAATTTCTTGTTCCCAGGTCTGCCTCATATTACAGCCAAGCCACATCCATTGTAAATTCAAGTAGATCTCTTATAGTATAAACCGAGAGTTTACTCCCAAGTTTTTGCAATGATTTTGTATAGAAGACTTGGAAGTCCTCTATGAAAGGAATATGTTCAGCTCCTGCATTCTCGTTAGTATGATTCTGAAGAGTCTGTCTGCCAATGTTGCACGCTGCTGGTACCATTAAAGGCTTGACAATCTAACACACAGCACACATTATGGTTCCTAATGCTTTAGCAGTCCAAAACTTAGGGTTTAGCTAGGAAACTCTTGCTTCATCTTTACGCAAATCAGACTATGCAGACCCGTATGAGACCTGGTTACTACTTCTCCACGGTAATGAAATCCAGTGTATGGATTAGTCATTACTCATTAGTGTTGGGAAAGAAGGGCCAATGAATATTCTGTTATCCCAAAATTTAATTTTTTTTTTTTTACCTCTCATGTGATCAATGGAAATAGCAACAGATAAAAAATGAGACAAAATTTGATGAGGTTGAGTAAAATTTACCTACGTCATCGGAACAGTTGTAGTACTTTCTTGCACTACGTAAAATAATGGGGTTGCAAGATCAATTCATTTTAGTGACTAAATTTCACTAAAGTGGTAACTCTATCTCTTAAGAGGAATTCTCTTATTAATTGAGGCATTCTTTCTCTCAATCTCTCAAGTGAAGATCTCACCACTTCTATCACAAACTCTTGAATTTGGATGACTCTCCCAGGTTGTTTTGCTGTAATCATTCGTACCATCTATATTTAGACAATTGGCTTCAAAAAGTCACGCCCCTCATTCTTTCTCAATGCTTGCTTTTATTTATGCATGTGTCCTCCATCTTGAAAGTTAGCTGCCACCACCAACCTGGGTTTATAGGATTGTTTCTTACTTTTCAAACTCTAGTGCGCCAGCTTTGCTATTCATCAAGCAACTAGTTAGGCTTCTTTGCATTGAATGGGTCACCATGGCCGCAGCAAATAATGCTTTTCTCATGCAATTAGCCATCACATGGATTTCCTGCTCCAATTAAGGAAGCACCGATGTGGATTTCCTCCTCCAATTAAGCCACCACAACAATAGTTGATTAATCTTTGCACATATCATACCTACATATTAAATAGGGGAAATTCCACGGTATATGTATGTATGTGATACATTCATTTACAGATTTAACAACAATTTTGTTGTCATTGTAGTAAATAGAGTTATTTTTTTAGTAATTTTTGTTTTATTAGAGGTAATTACTCCACCTATAATATTTTTACAAGTTTATGAACAAATTGTTGTCAAGGTAGTAACTTTGTTCAATTATATGTAAATGTGTAAAACAAATGTGATAACTTTGTTGTCAATGTTGCAAGAAAAAAAAGTTGTAAATTTGGTTCAACTAAATTGTAATTTTAGTTCAATTAGATGTAAAATAAGTGTATGGTAAACATTCAAATACTGCAGAAAACCATATTAAATAGTGAATTCTGTTCTTTAAATACCACTAGAATACATTGCTTAATGACATTTGATTGTTCAGGGTGACCGGATGTTTGAAATCTTATGATAAACATAGTTGAGAAAGAAGGATACCAAAGAAGAGGGGTAGGCGTCCCTCCATCTGCTGCAATTTCATCTGTTTATTTTTTTATTTTATTTTTTAATTGACGGTAGAATGGTTTAGCAGATACGTTTGCTGTGGAGCAGATATTTTTTTATTATTTAAATGCTAAGATGGTTAATTGGTGACTTTTAGATACTTAACAAAGTAAGAGTATGTGTCGTTATATATTTTCAGAACCACAATGTGTAGCGAACATTGTCAAAACTTTGAGACAAAAAATAAAAGAAAAATAGTGAAATAATGTATGGGAGTTTTCCGCTTTATTCTAAATTTTAGCATAAATTTGAAATTGAGCTTCAAAAAACAAAAGGACTCTGACTTGTTGACCAAAGTCACTAAAAGCTCTCACCCTCTCGGAAGGGATGGGAGCCTGAATTTGGTTGTTTCTGAAGCAAGGAGAGAGAGCAATATCCTTCCTTAACCTGTTAAATGAGTCAAATAAGACGAGATATAGAGAATGAATTTTCTGATGATCTTATTCATCTCACAGCGGAGGTATATAAAGGAGTTTACAGGGATATAACAGGTAAGTACTAACTACGAAATAATTACAATATATTACAATATATTCTATTCCTAACGTTAAACTATGACTCACGCTAACACTCCCCCTCAAGTTGGCGCATACACATCAATCATGCCCAACTTGCTTAGTGAGTCATAAAATACCTTCCTGGAAAATCCTTTGGTAAGTATATCTGCAAGTTGCTCTTCAGATGGGACAAAAGGAAAGCTAATAATTTTGGCATCTAGCTTCTCCTTTATAAAGTGACGATCAACCTCCACATGCTTAGTACGATAATGTTGTACTGGATTCTGTGATTATTAATGGCTGCCTTGTTGTCACAATACAACTGCATAGTACTTTTGAGTTTGAAACTCATATCACGTAACAGATTTCTCAGCCACAATAATTCACACACTCCGTGAGCCATACCTCTATACTCAGCCTCAGCACTAGATCGTGCCACAACTTTCTGTTTCTTACTCTTCCATGTAACCAAATTACCTCCCACAAATGTAAAGTAACCTGATGTTGACTTCCTGTCTGTAATATTTCCAGCCCAATCTGCATCTGTAAAGCCACAAACCTCAAGGATATTGTTATGTTTAGAAAACAACACTCCCCTTCCTGGAGCTGACTTCAGGTACCTTAAAATTCTCATAACAGCATCCATGTGACTCTCACTCGGGTTATGCATGAACTGACTCACCACACTCACTGCATATGCAACATCTGGTCTAGTATGAGCTAGATAAATTAAGCGCCCAACTAACCTCTGATAGCGAGCTCGATCAGTAGGTACCTGATCTGGATACTCAGCTAAACAATGATTCTGCTCAATAGGAGTATCAATAGGTCTGCAATCCAACAAACCTGTCTCTGTCAGCAAGTCAAGAACGTACTTCCTCTGGCATAGGTAGATCCCTTCTCTCCCCCTGGCTACCTCAATTCCTAAGAAGTACTTAAGTTCACCCAAGTCCTTCATCTCAAACTCAGAGGCTAGCTGTCTTTGCAGTCTATCCATCTCAACAGTATCATTGCCAGTGATTACCATATCATCCACATAAATAATTAGAGTTGTTACCTTCCCTTGTTGGTGCTTGAGGAATAAGGTATGATCTGAGTTGCTCTGTTTGTAACCAACATTCCGCATGAATTGTGAAAATCTTCCAAACCAAGCACGAGGCGACTGTTTGAGACCATACAGTGACTTTCTCAATTTGCATACAAAATCACCAGGAGAAGTAACGACATACCCAGGTGGAAGGCTTATGTACACTTCCTCGGCTAACTCTCCATGAAGAAATGCATTTTTGACATCAAACTGTCGGAATGGCCAGTTTAAACTAGCGGCAAATGAGAGCAGAACCCGAATAGTATTCATCTTGGCCACATGAGCAAATGTTTCATCTTAGTTTATACCATATGTCTGAGTAAACCCATTTGCTACAAGGCGTGCTTTGTACCGATTCACTGATCCATCTGCATTATGTTTCACAGTAAACACCCAACGACAACCTACAGCGTTCTTGCCTTGTGGTGGAGACACAAGTTGCCAAGTACTGTTCTTCTGCAACGCCTCCATCTCTTCCTCCATTGCCTTCCTCCACTTTGGATCCCCCAATGCATCCTGCACTCTGTTAGGTACTGATACAGTAGATATTTGATTCACAAATGATTCATATGACTTAGACAACCTCCTAGTGGACATATAATTGGCTACGGGGTATTTTGATCTGGCTGTAAGAGTAGGTTCATATCTTTTGGCTGATTGACCGCGAGTGGTCCTATTTGGTAACACATATTGCTCAACATTAGACTCACTATTACTAGTACCAGTGGATGGACATACCTTAAATGAGTGATCTTCAGGACCAGGAAGTTGTGGGTCAGGGGTAGAAGTGATGGTAGGAGGGGCAGTTGTGTCTTCAACTGCATTCTCAATGATTGAAACTGGTGTCTGGATGTCTGGAGCTTCTGCTTCTGGAGATGATGAGCTGATGCTTTCAACTGGATCCGTCAAAATACCTCCTGCTTGTGTGACTTCCACTCCTCCTTCTGATTCCTCCCCCTCTCCATAATACAGCTCTTCAAAATATAAATGCTCCCCCTGAAGAGCTGTATCCGAAGAGGAAAAATAACTCATGTCCTCAAAGAAAGTAACATCCATAGTGACATAGTACCTTCTGGTAGGTGGATGATAACATTTGTACCCTTTCTGATAGCCTCCGTAACCAACAAACACACACTTAAGTGCCCGGGCATCCAACTTAGACCTCTGGTTTTTAGGGATATGGACAAAAGCAACACAACCAAAAACACGAGCTGGAAGATTATGAAATGAAGGTAAGGAGACATGAGATGCAAGAACCTCAAATGGAATTTTTCCCTGAAGGACACTGGATGGAAGATGATTGATAAGATGAGAGGCAACATGGACGACATCGCCCCAAAGATACTTAGGCATATGAGCACTAAAGAGAAGGGCACGAGCCATATCAAGTAAATGACAGTTTTTCCTTTCAGACACACCATTTTGTTCTGGTGTTTATGGGCATGTAGTTTGGTGAACAATCCCATGGGTTTTGAAAAACTCCTGGAAAACATGATTAACATACTCCCCCCCATTGTCAGAACGAAGGACTTTAATGGTGCTATGATATTGTGTTTGGACAAGAATGCGAAAGGTTTGAAAAGCTGGAAATACTTCATCTTTGGTTTTAAGAAGAGCAACCCATGACAACCTCGTACAATCATCAATAAACAACACAAAGTATCTCATACCAAATACCGTGGGTTCTCTAGAAGGTCCCCAAACATCAGAATGAATCAACTCAAAAGGAGTAACACTTTTATTAGAAATACTAGGAGAATAAGTAGCACGATGACTCTTTGCCAAAACACATGTTTCACAATGTAAAATAGACTCATCCACACCAATAAACAAAGTAGGCATGGTTTTTCTCATAAGACTAAAAGAGGGATGCCCTAAACGGCGATGCCACAACCAAATTTCACTTAGCTTATCAGAACTCGAAGTCAAAGCGGTGCGAGACTGTGCTCCTGGTTTCTCTCCCGCGTATGTCTGATCCAGATGGAACAACCTGCCCCTCAGATACCCCCGACCGATTATCTCCTTGGTGAGAAGATCCTGAAAAATCACATACATAGGATAAAAGGTTACGGAGCATTTAGACTCAGTATTCAACTGGGGAACAGATATCAAATGGTGAGACAAGTCAGGCACATATAACACATTATGAAGTTCTAAGGTGGGAGTGATACGAACTGACCCTGACCCTAACACAGGAAAGGCCTCACCATTGGCATTGGTTACATAGGACACGGGCGGGGAAGACAATTCAGTAAAATACGATTTGTCATAAGTCATATGATCAGAGGCACCAGAATCAATAATCCATGTATCAGAACCAACAAAGTTAGAAACCTTTAAAGCCATACCAATTTTACCTCGACCAGCTATAGAGGCTGTAGGAGTAGCTCCACCAGCCGTATGATGATCTTGGCCAGTCACTCCATAGAAATCTGGTTCTTGGACCAATTGAACCGCAACTGCTTTCCCTTTGGGACGAAAACCTCGATTTTTAGGTTTAAGGTGTGGATGCAACTTCCAACAAGTCTCCCGAACATGCCCAAGATCAGTGCAATAAGAACATTGAGGGCGAGGGCGGTTAGTAGAGGCTTGTGGGAAACCTTGCTGATGAAGTGGGGCTGAACGCTGCTGTTGGAGGAAAGGCGCCCGTGACTTGGCCTGAACGGCTAGGCTAGATACTTCAACCTGTGCATGTTTGACACTTTCCTGCTGAGACTCATCTTTGCGGATGTATGTAAAAGCTGTGTTCAAACTAGGAGGGTCTGTCATTCTAAGCAATTCTCCCTTCGCACTGCTATGCTTCTCATCAAGCCCTCTCAGGAATACATGAACCCTTTCTAGTTCCTTCTCCTTCTGGTACCATACAAGATCTTCCTGATTCTTGATCTTGCAAGGACGCTTCTGATCGATTTCAGCCCCGAGACATTCTTCAGCTTGGTGAAATACACAACTACTGGTTGCCCGTTCTGTTGCATACTAGCAGCCTTACACATCAATTCATGAACCTGTATAAAATCAGACTCATTGGTATACAGATCCCCCAATGTCTTCCATATTGTTTCAGCAGTATCACACTCTTCCACCAACTGTAAAACATCTTCAGTCATGGCTTTGAAGAGGAGAGCCATCACAGATCCATCATCATCCTCCCACTTAGCAAAGGCATCCACATCTGCCTCACTAGGAGCTTTGGTTGTTCCATTCACATGCCCCATCTTGTGTATGCCACGAAGATGGACAGACATAATCTTCTTCCATGTTCAAAAATTGGTACCATTGAGTTTCAGACCACCAAAAGAACCACCATCTGAACTTCGAACAGAAACCTCAATCTTTTGGACCTCATTGATCTTAGAGCTCTGTCCTTCACTATCATCACCACCCATTGCAACAACACAGCAGTAAAATTACACAATCACAGAATATGCAACGGAATGAAAGAGACAGAACCAAAAAACAGTCTAATGTACAGATTATAACGGGCAGATTTTCCTTTTTTTTTTTTTTCTTCTTCTTCTTCTTCGAACCTGTTGCACGGGGCAGGACGATCTGGACAGAAAAAAGAAAAACGGTCTGATAATCAAGGAGGAAGAACGATTCTGGGCTGGTAACCAAGAACAACACCGGGCTGGATCGAGAAAGGACGACGCGAGGGCAGGCGAAGCAGAGCGACAGAGGGAAAGATGACGCCGATCTGGGTTGAAGAGAGATAGCGGCGGCGGTCGCAGGCTGAAGACAAAGCAGGCGAAGCAGAGTGAGGGCCGACGGGTCTGGGCGACAGAGGGAAGGATGACGCCGATCTGGGTTGAAGAGAGATAGCGGCGGCGGTCGCAGGCTGAAGACGAAGCAGAACGAGAGTCGACAGTCGCGGGCTGGACTGAGAATGAACGTCGACGGTGGGATTGAGCGAGGGCAGGCGAAGCCGACCTGGAGTGGGCTGCTGCAGAAGGGTCGTGATCGGGTCGGTGCTGCATGCAATCTGGGTTGAAGTTGAGATCGGTGATTGAGGCCGATCTGGACAGGTGATGAAGGCCGATCTGGGTTGAAGTTGAGATGGAGGCGGCTGATCTGATGATGTCACAGTCCAGGAAGAAGACGATCTAGTCGTTCTTGGACAGATGTCAACACAAGAGGAATAACGCCGTGAAGGCAGCAATAACCCTAACAATGGAGTTTTTGAAATAATTCCTCGAACTCGGAAAAATAAAAGTAGAAAAAGACAGAGTCCTCTCAGATTTTTGCTCTGATACCAGGGATATAACAAGTAAGTACTAACTACGAAATAATTACAATATATTACAATATATTCTACTCCTAACGTTAAACTATGACTCACGCTAACAAAATGCTCTTATATATGAAGAAAGAGACTCAAGTGATAGAGGGCGCAGGTAACTGTTGCTGACCTGTTAAATGTTTCTTTGGAATTTTGATCTCTACTTTGTCTCAAGTTTTATTTCTTAAATTTTGAATAGGGATGAGGAGTTCTTTTATTTTGCAGATTCATTGGAATTTTCAGGTTCATTTATGACATGTTTTTAGGCCATTCCCTCAAAGAGCCTATGCCTATCCTTGTGAGAAATGGCAATTAGTTGTTGCATGTCTTCAGCACTTTCATATGTGAGTATATATATCCTATAGTTTTTAAGAAAATTGTCTTCATATGTTTCAATATGTTAATCTCAGCCTTTTTTTACCTAAACCAAAATCATCTGATTGGGAGATGAGTCAAGTTGCAAAAGTCATGTTGTAGAAATTAGATTTGAATGGAATGTGGATGATTTTTTTTTATTTTTTTTTAATCTCATATAAATTAATGTGCAGGATGTGGGGTCTGTATGACATCAGTGAAGAGGATATTGATGGTGTCATTGATCAATCTCAGCTTTCAACAGTAACACAATCTTCACTCCAGATGCAGCTACCAATTTTAGAATTGCTAAAAGTCGTACTTCATATGTGCTATTGATTCAGCCTTTTTTTTTTTTTTTTTTTCCTCCTTATCAGTTCTGGTAGTGAATTTAATGATCTTTCTTCTCCTTGCTGGACTTCTCTCTGCTTTTACTCAATTTGTTTGCTTATTGCTTTGAAACGTTTTCTATCTTATGATATTACAGTAAGCTTGCTAATAATTGTTAAATTCCATTCTTCACAAGTAATTCCTTAAACTTAATGCAGAACCGTATTATTGAAACCATTTTTACTCTTACTACTTGTTACAGGACTTCATGAGTGGAAAATCTGTTTTTCGGAACATCATGGGTATGCTTTTGCCATGTGGTGGAGCAACTCCAGTGCCACTCTTCTCTGCTGCAGCATCATCAGGATTCCCTTCTTCAACAGCACCATCATCAGCTGCTGTCCCTCCACTTCATTTTCCCAGCACATCATTTCTCCAGCGCCACTTTTCACCATCGTTTTTTACTACGAGTGTATCTTAAAATAGCATCAGATGCTTGTTTTGTAAAGAATTATGTATTATAACTTTAATGAAATGAATATTTTTCTTTTGGGGATAATCCTCAAATGGTACCTGAATTATGGTCTAATGCATATTTTAGTACCTAAACTTTCAAAACTACCCTAATGGTACCTGAACTATTGTTCTGTTTCTCCATATGATACTTCCATCAAATGTGCCGTTAACTTTGTCTACGTGGCTCATTCTTATTGGATGACATTCATCTCTTAAAAAAAAATGTATAGGCAAAGTTAACGGCACATTTGACGGAAGTACCGTATGAAAAAACGGAGCAATAGTTCAGGTACCATTAGGGTAGTTTTGAAAGTTTCGGTACTAAAATGTGCATTGGACCATAGTTCAGGTACCATTTGAGGATTTTTCTCTTTTCTTTTACATGGTCATAATGTACTAATATTGGCATATGAATGTGCTTAAGTATTGGTGAATGTTTATGGGGATATAGGAAAGAAGAACCTGGCAAATTGGGTGCAACAATATATACTGAAAATGTTGTAACAACGTATTCAGTAATATGACAACATACTATGCATGCTGTCAAAAACTAAAGTGTTGTTAAAACTTACAACACGTGCTTGAAAAGTTGTCAAAAATTGTGCAAAGCTCATTGTTGAATAATTACAACAACTTACTTCACCTCTTTTCGACAATGTGTAAAACACGATGTTAAGGACTCTTAGACTTTTAATGACTCTGACATCTATAACATGTGCCGAATGTTGTCGAAAGTAATTGACAACGTGAATTGCATATTATTAAACATGTTTTTTCTTGTAGTGAATGATTTCATGTGAAAATACAGAGCACTATGAGAAAGGAAAAAAAATAATACAAAAAGAGCAATATAGGTGGTTTGGGTTATAAAATAATCACAAATATCTTTTAAAAAAATAAAATAATCACAAACTTATAGATTTGATCACTTAGCCACTGTTGCAGTGTTAAGAGAATTTACTTCATTTGAATTTTCATGCACCACTGTTTTGGTTGTTTCAGCATTTATGTCTCAGTTTCACTCCTGTGACATAATTGATCTATTGTTTTTGTTCTGTTGGCTCACGATCTGTTTAATTTGGTTGATAATCTGGAGATCTCTTTTCTTTTTCATTTTTTTTTTTTCCAATGAAGTCACTTGTCTGTTTTAAATCTTTTTAACTTGTTGCGGCAGGGGGCATGAAATCACCTGTGTCTGAAATACTGTCCCTATTGTTTCCTATTCTCTTCATTGGTCCATAAAGATTAAACAATGAAACAAAAGAATCAGAAATTTTTTTTTATATTCTTTATGAATCAATGAAGAGAATGTGACAGAATGGAAACAGTAGTTTTGAGGACAGGTGATTCCATCCCGCAGCGGGGGCTGCAGTGCTTTTACCACATGGGTTGTTTAGTGGTTCCCTCCGCCAACAATTTATAATAGCGGCTTACTATTTCCATTAGACACCACTAGTTTGTGGTGCCTAGGATAATTGAGGGAAGAGAGAAAGAGTGAGAAAATATTAGGGCTGGATTCGGTAAGAAACCGACCATAAATTCTGATTACCGGCTACCGACCGGAAGCCGAACCGCTGCCGTTTATTACCGACAAATCGGTATACCGAAAGTTCGGCTCGAATTTCGGTTATAGCCGGATCTGGAAATCGATGATGATGTAGATGAAGTCATGAAGATAGGAAGATTTGATGATGCTGATTTGATGATTTTATGTGGGGAAGATCTGGAAAACCAAAAGTGAGTCACATATGGCAGATTAAGAATGAAAACTCAGATCATAGAAGATTGGAACACAGAGAAATTTACCATCGTTCAGATTTACATAGAGAATCAAAGTAGTTATTGATCCACAAAGAATAAGAGGAAGCCCAAGCCAAGCTTCTATCAGCAAAAACAAAAGAAAGATAATCTGGAAGAAGAAACAGAGGGAACAGAGAGAGGAAGAGAGGAGAGAGATGGAAAGAATCAGGGAGGGAGGGAGGGAGGGAGGGTGAGGTCGTGAGGGGTTTGGTGACTTGAGTTATATCCCATAAGTGAATAACTAAAAAATTTGGACCTCATATAATGGAAGTTGTTTGTGGTCTAGTGGTTGAGATCAAAGCAAACTTGTAAGAGGTGAAGGTTTCGACCCTTCTCTCTTGCAACATTTTTATATATAACATTTGGCATTCCGTATGTATACATATACGGTCAGTACGGTATATACATAGTATGTAAGTTGTCATACCTCAACCGAGCCGAAAGATCGGCTTATCGAATATTCGGCTGAAGTCGACTTGGCTCGGTCCGGATTTCGGCTGGCTCGGCCCATATGGCTCAAAATGCCAGCCCTACAAAATATCTAGAGTTGCAGTTGGTGGTTAAGAAAAAAAGAGAAGGCAAAATAGTCACTTCAAACCCGAGTGAACAGTCTACAATGAACTCATCTTTATTATATTTTAGTATATAGTAAATATCTATATTTGTTTAATGCATGTTTCTAGCTACTGTCGTGTACGGTAAGATTAAAATTATTTGTCAAACAAATATGAGCATATTCTCCTAGGTCAATTAAGCCTGCCAAGCATGAATGAAAAGAGAACCGTCCCCGTATGTCGGTGAAAAAGGTGACTTGTATGCGAAACTCATCAGGGAATCAATGGGGTTATATATAGTGCCAAAAACCAACACCATTTCCATTCAGAAACGTACACCAGCATTACTCAAATTCAATAGAGCACAAAAGCTTCACCTTTCCCAAATTCCACCACAGCCGGCCTAGTGATTAACCATGTTTCTCGAGCTATTAGCCTTAGTCCTTTGCTTGCTCCCCTTGATTTTCTTCATTCTGAAGTTTTCCGGCAACCCGGAAAGCAAGCTCCCAAAATCATACCCAATAATCGGTTCATTCCCAGCCCTCTACAAGAACCATGCCAACAGACTCGCATGGTTCACTGAGCTTCTCCAGGACTCTCCCTCGGCCACTATCTCTATTCACCGCTCTTTCGGCCAACACTCCGTCATCACCGCCAACCCCACTGTGGTTCAGCACATCCTCAAGACAAACTTCCCCACTTACCAAAAAGGCGAGTCATCCCGTCAAATTCTCCAGGAGCTCCTCGGCGACGGCATTTTCAACGCCGACGGTGACAACTGGAAGTTCCAGAGGCAACTCTCCAGCCACGAATTCAACACCAAGTCGCTGAGAAAATTCGTTGAAGACGTGGTTGACATTGAACTCTACGACAGGCTCATACCCATTCTAACCAAATCTTCCAGCGAGCAAACCATTCTTGACTTCCAAGACATTCTCCAGCGGTTCGCCTTCGACAACATTTGCCGAATAGGGTTCGGCTACGACCCAGAGTATCTCCTTCCTTCTCTGCCGCAAGCTAAATTCGCAGTGGCGTTTGACGATGCGGTCCAGATCAGCAGCGAGAGGTTCGGCTTCCTGAGACCGGTGTGGAAAATCAAAAGAGCTCTTGGAATTGGCTCAGAAAGTCGTATCCGCGGAGTGGTCTCCGATGTGCGTGAGTTCGCCAACACCATTGTCAAGCAAAAGAAGCGAGAGATGGACGAGATGATGACCTTGGAGTCCCACGATCTGCTGTCTCGGTTCTTGGGCTCCGGCCACTCCGACGAGAAATTCGTCACCGACATCGTCATCAGCTTCACCCTCGCCGGAAGAGATACAACCTCAGCGGCTCTGACCTGGTTCTTCTGGCTAATCGCAAACCACCCAAACGTCGAGAGCGAAATTCTCAACGAGATAAAAGAGAAATCGGAGACCGGAGCCGGATATGATGAAGCGAAGGAGATGGTGTACACACACGCGGCGCTCTGCGAGAGCATGAGGCTGTACCCGCCGGTTCCGATCGACAGTAAAGAGGCGGTGAACGACGATGTTTTGCCGGACGGGACTAAAGTGAAGAAGGGGATGGCAGTGTCGTACCATGTTTACGCGATGGGGAGGATGGAGCAGATATGGGGCAAGGACTGGGCGGAGTTCCGACCAGAGAGGTGGTTGGAGCGTAACGTGGCGACGGAGAAGTGGAGGTTTGTGGCGAAGGACTCGTTTAGCTACCCGGTGTTTCAGGCGGGGCCGAGGATTTGTTTGGGAAAGGAGATGGCGTTCTTGCAGATGAAGAGGGTGGTTGTTGGGGTTTTGAAGAGGTTTAAGGTGGTGCCGGAGAAGAGAGAGAATGGGTTAGGACCGGAGTTTGTTGCTTACCTTACCGCAAAAATGAAGGGTGGGTTTCCGGTCACCGTTGTGGAGAGGGTTTAAGGATTTGACCGTGTGTGTGTTGAGCTAAGGCTATTCAAATCTGAGCTTTCCCACCACTTTAGTTGATTATTAAGGCTTATTTATTAATTTATTTTTTTTAAAGGAAAATAAATTTCATGAATATGTACATTAGCTGGCTAAGATGACCTATTTATTAACCCAGTGAAATATAGAAAATAAAACAGCATTTTTTATATATTGTCTGAAAACATTTTTTGTAGGACTAATGTACATATAACTGAGGTGAAGAAGCGGAAAAATATTTTCACTTCTTTTACAAAACGCTTTTGACAAGAGGCCTCAGCCTCAATCTATATGGTGAAAAGGTCTTGCTGAAAAGTGAAAAGCTCTTCGAGGTAAGTAAAGCGTAACCACCTGCACTCCATCTATTGGCTTGTACAAAGACCTAAGGAACCGAACCCCCTCGTAAACTCATTGAGGACTTTTTTGAGCCGGCTCGAATCGTGTGTTTACGACCCCGTCCCGTACAGGTCTTTAGACTTCTTTAACTCTGAAAGAAAGATTGCGTACGGGCCACTCTCTTACAATCTGTTACTGCCTCTATGAATCTGTTATGAATATCTTTCACAAATAAAGGTCTATGATTACGCCAACTGCGATTGTCACCGGTATAAAGTCAGCAGCTTAGCAACCCCACAAATAAAAAAAGCAACAACAATTTCACGGTTTTCACTAAAGACACAAAGGCGCAAAGCCACTTGAGAACTCTTTTTTAACACAGCCCGCATGTGGACTTCCATAATTTGAAAGATAACCATAGAACCTCAACCAAACTTAGGGGTGCCCTTGCAGGTCTGCAATGAAAACTAATATGTATTCTGTCATATCAGCCATATAATAAGGAGACTAGTTGATACCCTTCTTTCTTTATCCTCTTAACAATTCAAATTGGGTGCCTTCATTGAAGAACCAATATTATAATGATGTTCAGGTAAGAAATGCAAGAGCACATCCGTTCACGCAAGGAAATAAACCAACACATTGATAGATTTTTCTAAGGAATTCTCTTATCGAAAGTCTCTCCATTAGAACGAAAATTATTTCATCCTGAGTTTTACGTTGTACTTTAGATTTAACGGAAGGAAAAACAAAATATAACTTTATATTTCGCTAATCATAAATTTTTTCTTAAAAATATATATATATATCTCAACCATATAATAAGGAGACTAGCTGATAGCTCTCATTTTTTATCTCCTTAACAGCAACCACAACAACTTCTCTATAAATATTTGTATCATAGAGAAGCAAAAGTCAAATCTTTTCATAATTTTTCTTCTCTAACTCCAACAGATTCCCTATTTTATAACTATCTCTAAAATTTTTATAATTCTTCTTTTTAATTTTAGAGATCGTCCTAAATTTATGAAATTTTGTTTTATCTTTCCTAAATATCCCTAAAATAGGAATAATTACAGGAAATCTGTTGAAGCAATAATTAGTATAGAAATGCAATATTGCATATTTAATTATTTATTATTCATTACTTGTTCATTAAGGTCCAAAGAGATAAGACGTTTACCAGAAGAGATGACGTTTGCAGTGAGATGCACAATGTTGCCTAGATTGTTCCTACCTCCTTCCCATTATAAAAACGGAACTATGAAATTTTACAAAGGGAAGAATCCTCATATGGTACTTGGACTATGGTCTAATGCACATTTTGGTACCTAAACTTTCAAAACTACCCTGATGGTACCTGAACTATTGCTCCATTTCTCCATATGGTACTTCCATCCAATCTGCTATTAACTTTGCCTACGTGGCTCATTCTTATAGGATGACATTCATCTAAAAAAAAAAAATTAATAGGCAAAGTTAACGGCATATTGGATGGAAGTACCATATGAAGAAACGGAGCAATAATTCAGGTACTACAAGGGTAGTTTTGAAAGTTTAGGTATCAAAATGTACATTGGACTATAGTTCAGATACCATCTGAGGATTTTCACCTTCAACAAATATAGAAAAGACTTGACCATCTGAAAAGAACCAACATTAGCTTTTTGGTGACGGTTTTGCTTGCATTGTTGTATGAATAATGGGTCCTATATCTTTATGGAAAAATCATGTGAGAATTTAAGTTGGAAAAACAACTAGAAGCAAGCCAAATTTGCTGACGACTTTGCTTAGGTATGGATATCATTTTATGATTTTGCTACTTATTTATTGACTCTGCTGACTCGAGCATTTAAAGACTTCTAATCGATTTTAATAAAATTAACAAATCAAAACAACCGTACACTTTAATTACCGGGTATGTATTGATATCATTCTCGATTGTTAACAAAAATTGTAATTTACACTCCAATTTTACAATCAACAACGATGTTTACTTTTATGATATTTAACATCATATTTTTATAATTTACATCATAAAAAGAGATAACATTATAACAAAAAAAAAAAAGGAGTGTGGATTGTAAAATAGGAAACTTCCTTTGTTAATTACATTTATGGTGATAGTGTGTGCATGTTTCATATTCATGCGAAATCTAAGACCATATATACAAATTAAGCCAAGCCAAAGAGAGCCCGTTATTTCTCTTTATAAGGTTAAAGTGAAAATGAGCCCTATCCGGTTTGTTTTTGGAAAATTGACGTGGGTTTGCAGGGGTTAGATGTATATTACATCAATGATTAATTTATAATGGCCCAAATCATGTCCTTAATTATGATCCACTGGTCAGCCTGAGAAGGACGTTTGAATACCACAAAATATTTGTGTAGCAGTGGCGATCTATTTATATTATTATTAAGAGAATAGAGCTTGTTCTTTAAAATTGAAAATTTTTACCAACTTAACCTTTATTTATTAAAAAATTATGAAATATAATTAATCAATAAGGATAATATGATAAATTAAAAATAGAAAAAAAATTAAAAAACCAAAAAATTTGGTAGTTATGCGAGAAATTTCTTCACTATTTTTAACTTCTCTCCACACACATAATGAGTGGACCATACTAGTTGTTTATATATCAGCTGCTAATCCTAATCTGTTCTACAAAATATATGTGCCGTGCCGGGTGCTCTCTCTCTCTCTTTCCCCCCATTAATCTTCCCTCGTTGCTTGCCTGTCTTATATAACTTATCACTAGGCTTGTATTCTATAAATAGAACCGCCATTGCCACTCATTCACAAACACAGAGCTTTATCCAAAGTCAAACACACACATACTTCACCTTCTCCAATCTCCATCAAGAAATTAAAGCCTACTGATCGATTAGCCATGTTTCTCGAGCTGTTATCCTTCTTCCCTCTTCTCCTCCTCCCCTTGCTTTTCTTCATCCTTAGGCTTTCTGGCAACTCGAAAACCAACGCTAACAGCAAGCTCCCCAAATCATATCAAATAATCAGTTCATTCCCAACCCTCTACAAGAACCATGCCAATAGACTCCCACGGTTCACTGAGCTTCTCCAAGACTAGCCCACATCTACTATTACCCTGCACCATTCTTTGGATCGCCACTTCGTCGTCACCGATAACTCGGCCTTGGGCTAGTCCTTCAAGACAAAGTTCCACATCTACCAAAAGGGCAAGTCCTTCTGTACAACTCTTCACGACCTCCTCAACACGGTATTTTCAACGCCGACGGTGACAATTGGAATTTCCAGCGGCAACTCTCCAGCCATGAATTCAACACAAAGTCCCTCCGGAAATTTGTGGAAGACATGGTGGACACTGAGCTCTACGATCGGCTAATCCCCATTCTATCCAAATCTTCCGGCGACCGAACTATTCTCGATTTCCAAGACATTCTCCAGCAGTTCGCCTTCGACAACATTTGTCGGATTGGGTTCGGGTACAACCCAGAGTATCTCCTTCCTTCTCTGCCGCACGCTAAATTCGGGGTGGCGTTCGACGACACGGTCCAGATCAGTAGCGAAAGGTTCAGTTCCATGCGACCGGTGTGGAAGATCAAACGAGCTCTCAGAATCGGATCGGAAATCCATCTCCGCCGTGTGGTCTCTGACGTTCGAGAGTTTACGAACACCATCGTCAAGCAAAAGAAGCGTGAAGTGGACGAGAAGAAGATGTTGGAAAACATATTGGACTTGTCATTATCTAAAATGCATTAAGTTAATAAGCTTTAATTTAATCTGAAAATTAAACAATAGAAATACATATCTAGGACTCTATCCTGTTATCAATTGAGGTATATGTTTCTCGATTGAAGTAGGAATCTTATCTGTCAAATAACCTGACTGACATCAAGTATACATGATAAATATTAAGCTTCTGCTGATAAACTCTTTATGGGATGAGCACAAGGCTAAGTTTAGGCCTCTATATATATCAGGAAAAAGTCCCTATGTTAACTACGACTTGCATTAAGATCAGTCCCATTCTGAAAGCTCTAGTAGTATAGCATAGAAGATCTTCTTCCTTACTGTTCTTGTTTTGTTTGCTCGTGACTTTTTGGTATTACTGTGGAGTGAGGCTGCTGCTGTTGTGCTTACCTTATTGCTGTGAAGAATCCCTGTTACTGAAACCTGTAGCTGAGATGGCAGGACAAAGCATTGATCTGCAGAATAATGGTAATCTCCTTTTAAGTCAGAAGACCTATATGCCAAGCATAATTAGCTATAATGAGCCACTCTCATATTATCGCCAGTGGTACCAATGAGCATCAACGGTGTGACCTACGAAAACACCTCCAGATAGGCTATCACTTGAGCCCCAGCTGACCCCCAGATCACCATTGACACGCTGCCATGCCCCGTGCCAAGACAGCCTCGCTAAAGCATCAGAAGCTGGGAACTGAAGCATATAAGTCCCACATTGAACACAAGGAAGAGGTCAACCTCTTCCCCACCTATAAAAGGTTCACTCCTCTCTCCTCATTAATTATGCATTTACTACCTACCTATTGTTATCTTGTCAACATAAATACATTAACTAACTTAGGCATCGGAGAAGAGAAGACCGCCCACCGCGGTCTCCCTCTAACGCCTTTTGCATTTCATTTGACATGTGGCAGAAGCAATAAGTAGCGGTTCACCCATCAGACCAGCATTAATTGAGATTTGGCTACTGCTAAATTTTAGACATTAACATTGGCACCGTCTGTGGGAACCCTTGAACAAAAGGTCATCCCATCACAACAATCACCATGACTAATGGTAACGGGGGAAACACCGAAGAGCAAGTTGACCAATCCGTCAACCCCCAACCCACCAATCCGGCGACTGACGTTAACCCAACGGCTAACGTCAATTGCGCACAATTCAACATTCCGGTCAACACCAGGGTGGAACCCCAGATCCTATGAACTGAAACTACAGCGGAGGCTCAACCAAGCAGTAGTCGCCGACCTCCAGGCCAGGACCTCACCGCTATGTATGAGCTGGCATTGGCGGATCTCCACAAGGCAAATAAAGAGTGCGAACAAGAGCGCAGGGAAAAGGCCGAGGCCCAGAAACAGGTGGCCATGCTGATGTCCAGGTTCGACGAACTAAAGAGGGCTTTGGAAGCAAACGCTAATCCAGCGCAGAGTGAGCAATCGTAGGGCACCAGAAGTAGTCGACCCAATGCCGGAAGATTAGTACTAGGACCCGTCATGCAGATGCAGGTACCACTGAACCCACCCGAGCTATTGGGAATGGGTCCGCCACCCCCACCACTGCTGATAGAGCAAGAAGCGGAGTCACAACTGCGCACCAACCGCTCCGCCACCAGGGCCAAAACCGAAGGTAATTCGCCAACTCCCATGCGAGTACTGGTAGTGCGGAACCTCCAAGCAGGGCCCGCTGGTAACACAACAGCCCTAATTTTGAACAGAATGCAGCAACTGGAGCGAAGGCTAATCCAGGCACAGGCACCCCTAGTGCCAACTCAAAATTCATTGTTTGTGTTAAGGCCAGGGCCATTCACCGCCAGAATCCTACATGTCGTCAGGTCAGCGCATGCAAAAACACCAAAGATGCCACAGTACAGCAGCCTGATCGACCCTTTCGTCCATATGGACACCTTCAAGAAGGTCACCAACAATAAGGGATTCGACGACGCCACCCTCTGCCATTTGTTCAGTAATACGGTAGATAGTGAAGCGATAAGCTGGTTCTTTGAATGTCCGCTCGAATCCATAGACTCATTCCATGCACTATCAAACGCTTTCTTATCAAGATTTATCCTGTTAGCCACCGAACACCACAACACAAGTCAACTATCCAAAGTCAAGCAGGGCGCAGATGAAACGCTAAAGGCTTTCGTCACTAGGTGGAGAGCAGCGGCATCCCAGTGTCGCGACTTTGATAAAACAATGGCGTTGGCAACCTTTAAGCAAGGACTTCTAAAGGGACCATTTCTGTGCCATCTCAACTACAACCATCCAAATGCCTCATATGACCACATCATGAGCGGGGCTATCCTCTATGCACAGGCAGAATTCATTACATACGGAGAAACACCACCATCTCCGCCAATGCCAGCAAAGTCCACGCAACCTTCCTCCAGTCAACATGAAACTGCCAGCAAAACCTTTGTGGCACCGCCCACTGACAAGAAGAGAGAGTGGCAACAGGGCAACTACCAGAACAAGCGGCAAAAGGATCAGTATTACCACAAGGGCAACCATAACAAGCAGATGGAGTGCTCCCAGTGGTATGCAATGTTCACAGTCCTCACGGCTTCTTATGAAGAAATATACGATCAGTGTAAGGACCAGATCCCACCACCACCGCCGAAGAATTACCCAAAAGTGGGCAAGCCGAGGAACACTAGCAATTAGTGCAAATACCACGAAGACAGCGGTCACCACACCAACAACTGCAACACTCTCAAAACAGCAGTCAAGACTTTGTACCTTGACGGCAAGTTGGAACATTTCATAGTGCGCCAGCCACCACCAGTCGTCTCCAACATCGAGCCCATGCACCGCATTAACACCATCGACTGTGGGGCCTACATCACCGGCATGTCTCATAGAGAGAAAAAGCATTATGCACGCCCTAACCACCCCAAAGAAGTTTGCAACATTCGCTTCGAAAGATCCGCTAAATTGCTAAGATCTGGGTGGGAACCTATTACCTTCTCCGAGGAAGAGGAGTGTGGAGTACGTCTCCCCCATGACACCATGCTCAATAAATGGTCCATGGGAAGAGTCCTCGTTGATTCGCCGTCAATGTAATCTTCAATGGCTCATACAACCAACTCCAGCGGAACATAAAACTACTCCAAGATCACCAGCCCCTGCTCAGCTTCTCTAGCGACGTCACCTAGTCGCTAAGTTCTGACTACATGCGCCTGGCCATCTGAGCCAGCCCATGAACAATGGAGATACGTAAAGAGTTTATTGTTGTTGATTGCTTTAGTTCATATAATGTCATTAGCGGTCGACCGGCGCTCAACAAGCTAAAGTGCATCATCGCGGGATATATACTCCTCATGAAGTTCCCTACACCCAACGTCATGAGCTGTGTAAAGGGAAGCCAACAGCTAGCACGAGAGTTCTATTCAACGACTGTGGCGCGGTCAGCATGTCGCCATGAGATCCTAATGGTGGGAAATCATGTACCGTTGACAGATGCAACTGAAGACCCCAAAGACGACGAGGAAAAATATGTGAAGAAGGAGCCTGTTAATCCAGAGACATCCTTATGAGTTATCAGCATCTCTGATGAGCACCTTGAGCGGACGGTCCGCATCTGCGCTCAATTATCCCCAGAGACTGCAGCAGAACTCACACAATTTCTGTGGGATAATGCCGCCGTTTTTGCATGGTCTTACGTCGACATGCTAGGCATCTCCCTTGAGATTATCACCCATAATTTGAGCATCAAACTATCTTTCTTCCAGTCAAGCAAAAGAGAAGGGCCTTTGAAGAAGAAAGATATCGTGCAATAAGGGAGGAGGTGACAAAAGCTACAAGGCATTGGGTTTATCCACCAAGTCAATTATCCTCAATGGATTTCTAACTTGGTCATGGTCAAGAAGCCTAACGGCAAATGGCGAATATGTGTAGATTTCAAGGGTCTCAATAAGGCATGCCCTAATGATAGTTTCCCGCTACCCCACATTGATCAGTTGGTTGATGCAATGGTCGGGTATAAGCTGCTCAACATGATGGACGCCTTCTCTGGATATAATCAAATCAAGATGCACCCCGGCGACCAAGAGTACACCACCTTCACAACTGACAAAGGCCTATATTGTTACAATATCATGCCTTTCAGATTAAAGAACGCTGGGGCAACATACCAGCGGTTGATGAACGCCATGTTCCCTGAGCATCTCGGCAAAAATAATAGAGGTCTACGTAGACGACATGCTAGTCAAGAGCATCAAGGTTAGCGGACACGTGACAAACCTCTGCATCATATTCGCCTTTCTCCTAGCCTATGGCATGCGTCTCAACCTAGATAAATGTTTTTCGGCAGCACTGCTAGCAAATTTCTGGGCTACATCGTCAGCGAACGAGGCATAAAAGCTAACCCTGATAAGGTGCAAGCCATCCTAACCATGAAATCCCAGATTGTTAGGTGGCATTCCAGAGTCTGAAGGAGTACCTAGCGGCTGTCCCTCTTCTCTCCATTCCTGTACCAGGTGAGATAATCTACATATACCTTGCAGTATCCCCATCAGCGGTAAGCTGTGCAATTGTATGAAGGGAGGGACATGACGAGCTCCCAGTGTTTTACGTCAATAGAGGCATGAACAGGGCGGAAACAAGTTATACCCCCCTGGAGCAGCTTGTTCTTTCATTAATCGTTGTCGCTAGATGTCTCCGCTAGTACTTCCAAGCCCATACAATCCATGTCTTAACAAACTAACTGCTGAAGCAACTAATTCAAAATCCTGTGCACTCCGGGCGACTCAGCAAGTAGGCTATCGAGCTCAGTGAGTTCGACATTGAGTATAAGCCATGAACAGCTATGAAAGGCCAAGCGATAGCTGACATCATCGCTGAACTCACTGAACGTCAGGATGAGCCCACCCTCAGGACAAAAGAGAGCATTATGGAGGTAACAACTATTGAGGAACCAGCACCTAATCAGCAATCAGACTGGAACCTACATGTGGACGGATCTGCCTGCGCGAAAGCCTCTAGCGCAAGCATCATCTTAACAGGGCCAGGATGACTGAATGTGGAGTACGCGTATAAAGCGCTCATTGCAGGCCTGCTCCTCACCAACCATTTAGGCGTTGATAGCATCAACATATTCAGTGACTCCCAGCTAGTCGTCAATCAGGTCAATGACAGTTTCCAAGCCAAAGACAAATAACTAGCGGCATACTTGGGATACGTCAAAATGCTCCTCCGGAAATTCAACTTCCACACCATCACACAGATCCCCAGGAAGAAGAACACCAAGGCTGACTCCCTGGCAAGGTTAGCAACATCTTAACCACACCAAAGTCTGACAGATACAAGGGTGGAATGCCTAAACAAACCAAGCATCACCAAAACCCTAGCGGAATTATTCAATATTGAGGTTAATCCCAGCTGGATGGACGAGATAATCGAATACAAGCGCACACTGCCAGATGACAAGATCGCAGCACGGCAGCACAAGCGGAGAGCAACCAGCTACAACATACAGAATGGCAAGCTTTACTGCTAGGGGTTCACCCATCCTAACCTCTGGTGTCTGACTCTAGAGGATGGAAGGGTCATCCTAGAAATGATACATGCTGGGGAATGTGGAAATCACTCAAGCGCCAGATCCTTGGCGAATCGCACCATGCGGCAGTGGTACTTCTGGCCCACGCTCGCCAATGACGCCAAAAAAGTCTCCAGGTCCTGCCATAAGTGCCAACAGTACCCGAATATCCCTCATGCCTCGGTGGAACTCCTCTCCATCATCATAGGCCCATGGATTCACTCTACGTGGGGCATCGACCTAGTCGGCAAATTGCCAACTGCTAGGGGTCAGTTCAAGTACATCATTTTTGCCATTGATTACAACAGCAAATGGATAGAGGAGGAATTGCTGAGAGCAATCACTACAGCAAAGGTACCCACTTCCTGTGGAAGAACATTTATTGCCGCTATGGCGTCCCCTATACCATCATCACAAATAACGGGGCACAGTTCAACAACAAAGAGATCATATCTTTCACCGCCAACCTAGGTACCAAGATGAGCTTTGCATCTGTGGCTCACCCTCAAACCAACGGGCAAGTTGAGGCAACAAACAAGATAATCAAGAAGCTACTAAAAAAGAAACTCGACGATGCTAAGGGTTTATGGACGGAGAAGCTACCAGAAGTTCTGTGGGCCATCAGGACAAGCCCGACATCCGCTAACGGTAAGACACAGTTTTGCATGATGTTCGGGACTGAAGCCGTCCTACCAATAGAAGTCACCTAACCTATCACCAGGGTAGAGGGCTACTGCTCCTGGACCAATGGCGAAGGCATCAACCTCGACAAGGATCTCATTGAGGAAAAGCAACACAAAACCCATTTGCACAATTTGCAAAACAAGCAGCGGGTATCGCGTTTCTACAACGCCAGAGTCAAAGGCCAGAACTTCCAACTGGGGGATTGGGTAATGAAGGAAGTCATTCCACCACCAATAGCACTTCAGCCCACTTGGGAAGGACCGTACAAAATAGTAGAAGTCGTCATCCCCGACACTTTCTACTTAATGGACAAGGACGGCGTCACAATGACCCACCCTTGGAATACCGAGCACCTTTGGTATTATTACAAATAGTCATACCGCTGACCTATGAGCATCTTGACTTTTTGTACAATATTTAGCTGAGGGAAGCTACCCAACGGGTACTCCCCCTCTTTTGTAAACGCTGATCTCTCAACTATCAATGAAACAAGGAATTATTCAAACCATTGTTCTCCATAGCACAAATAAGTTAACTGGCCATGCCAACAACTTTCAGCAGGCCACGTCCGCTACAGCGTGCACTTGGAACAATTTTAATTCTTTTGATGTTTCATTGATTAACAAAAGCTCAAGTCAAATCTCTAGCGGTACATTGACATTCATCACACATAAATATTTTGCCAGTGGCAATGCTTGGAAAATTTCAAACAAAGAGTAAGTTCATTATAAATCCAGGTCGGGACTATCCACCCAATAATATTCTTACATATCAAAAAAAAAAAAAAATGAAAAGCTAGAAGAACTAGGGCAATCTTCAGGGATTGTTGGGAGCAGCAGCAGCATCTTCAGCGTCAATTGGCGGTTGTTGAACGACCAAGCGGCTCGTATGATCGGACCTGGGAGTAGTTGGACTCGACATCACGATTGTACCATCCGACCAGGTGTGCCCCGCCATAAAGTTAGCACGAGACACATCAGACGCAGTGGCAACCAGAGTCCGCTGAGGGACATCCGCCTAGCACTCACAACTTTCACCACTCCCTGAGCGGGCACCCTCTAGGAGGTTCCTGTTTGGTGCGGCCCCTGATCACCTGGCGGATAGGTTGGCTGAGACGCTTTGACCCAGTCGATGAAGCCCTTCTTGTTCAGCAAATCCAAGTTGGCGGCGGCATCGACCTTCGCCTTATCTATCAGGGCCTGCTTGTACGCTGGAGACTACTTGTAAGCCTCTACAGTGGCGGCCTCTGCACGGCTACTCTTAGTTCCTACCCGGGCAACCTCAGCCTCCAATTTCTTCACCTCCGTGGTTTTGGTGGCTACCTCCCGCTGTAGAATCTTAGCGCCCTGAGTCTTGGCCCTTACTTGCTCCTGAAGCAAGGCCATCTCTTGCTCGAGTTGTGTAACCTGATTGTTCCACTCAACATCTCTATTGATGGCGACATTTAGCTTGCCGCGAACGTCCACCTGGTTCACCTCTGCCTTAGCATGAAGGCCCTCAGTCTCCACCAGCTTCTTCGACGTCTGTTCCAACTCCCGTCGGAGACCCTCAACTTCCTCCCTCACCTGTCGCACAGCGAGAGATGACTTCGACGCCGCTGGGAACAATTCATGGAGCCTGACGGATAAGTGCCCGAAGGCCTAGCTTGTCATGCCCCGGATTTTGAATAACAATTTCAAATCTGAAACGTGAATTAAATAACTCACTCGAATAACAATAAGAAATATTATTTTGTTTTTTTTTTTTCAAAACAAACACAACACTTGTCACTCGAATATAAAATTCAAAGATTCTCGAGTTAATTATTACAATTCACACACAAGGTAAATTGTAAAGCTCTAAATAAGCATAACAAACCTCACAAAAGAAAAGCGAATAAAATAAATGCTGTCACATTAACCAGCTCGATCACCACCCTGGTTCTCCTGATCTGTAGGATTATCCGCTACACCGTTTAAATAGTTTATCGGGATTGCAACAACACAAAATCCGGTAAGCTTTTGAAAGCCCTTATGAGTAAATAGAAATAAAACAGTAAATCAACAACTTTTACTCAAAATAATCACAATTCCAAACAAAACATTCCACCTTCATTTCCAAACCATTTCCCAACAAATCTCATCACTCACCACTCGACCCATCTTATATAATAAATATGTATTCATGATCACGAGTAATTCAACTAGATGCTTTCATGTCATACGTCAATTTTCAAAAGTGTATTCATGATTACGAATAATTCAACTCGCTGCTTTCATGTTATACTATGGCAGACAGACTAGGGCTCTAACTGAATCGAAATGTGTCACCTTGGCCAAGGTTCATGCTTACGATAATCTTGCTTCAGTCACCACTTGTGACCAATCCGTAGATCAAAACATTTAAAAGTTGTCTTATCTAAGACAAATGTTACGCTTTGACTCACTCATGCTTTCTCATAATAAAATCAATAATTACATGATATATTGTATTTCCATAGAAAGTAAGTGCTCAAAATAATAATCCAAAAAAAAAATCCAAATAACACACCACCCAGATATATATAAGTCACGTAAATATATATATATATATATAATCATCCACTCAGAAATGACCACTAATACCAACTATAATTTGCGTATAATTTATTGAATACATACGAAAATAATGAAATTCAGTTCGTAAATAAACCATGTGAGATTTACTCATCTCTTATCCTGCTGCGTCTTCTATAAACCAAAACCACAATAATCAAATTACACGTCACTCCTACCGTCAAGTACCTAATCAAGTATGGTCTTTACTTAGCAAAGGAAACATGGAATAAACTTAAATGATGATCCAACGGTCGAATTTTAAGATAAAGGTGATCCAACGGTCAGATTCTAAAATAACGACGATGCAAAGGTCGGATCCTCACGGATCGCCCTTGGAAACATCCTAGTAAAATTATATGAAAATCTGACGAACAGTTTTGTCTAATCTTGGCCCGCGACCTCACAAAGTCATCGGGACAGTCATACGATCAATATATTAAAATTTGAAGCAAAACCGATGGTCTGATCTCCGCATATCGTAAACCGAAGGTAAAACGTAAAAACAGTAAATAGTAACGTCAAAACGTAAATCTAGTATTTATCAACTTTTTCTAACATGACCATGTTATATGGCAAAACGCTCGCATGGATGCATAGATCATCGCCTAGATAATGAAAACTCAAAATATGATCCGACGCGCCGCCACACGTGGAGGTCAGACTACGGTCAACGTCGGTCAACCACCTCATATGCAAAATTATCAACTACAAACTTCTTCAAAATGACAATGTGAGTAATTTTTATGCCTGTAGCTAAGTGTGATTTGGTCTATATCATTCTAGATCGAGCTTTGAAGTTGAATTAATCTTGTGCATCTGATCAGAATCCAGATTGAATCAGAACCGTCGGAAACTTCAAATCGTGACCTTTCACTCTACATGCAAAATCGTCATGCAAGGAGGATACGAGGATGATCAAGAGGAGGAGGACAACCCAAAACTGAGGAGGATTGGGCTGTGCAACGCCGGTACGGCCAAGATCCGATTGGGTTGGGTAGGCTACTCAGCACGGGGGGGGGGGGGGGGGGGGGGAGGGGGTGCTTCGATCCAGCTTTCTGGGCAAGGCCGCACCGGGGGGAGGCTAAGGGCCAAAATGCAAAAATTGAATTTTTTTGTCCTTAATGAATCAATTCAGATTTTTGGTATTTGTAGAAAATTTCCAATTTTCAAATATTCATAACTTATTCATACGAATTCCGAATAATACTTTCCATTTATGCACGAGATTGTATCGACGAGCTCTACAACTTTCATGAAGTACGTTTTCCCAAATTTTGGACGTATAAAAAGTCGATTTTCACGACCCCCTAAATAACGTTCGTTTTCGAAAATAAAATCATTCGAAACAAATTTTGTCAAACCATGACATACGAATTTATCCCAAATGTCATCATTCAAATAAAAGAATAATTATTGAATTACATAAATTTATTATATGAAAATTCGGGTCTTCACATAGCTGAATGTCGATTGTTGGACTGCCGTTGGGCGGATATTCCCATCCATCCCGCTGAACCAGGCCGCTTGCAAAGATGGAAGAGGAACTCTTGCTCAGGATCAGTCAGGAACTCCGCGTAGGCAGCAACAAAATCCACTCCGCTCGATGGCACCTCCCCGCCGGCAACAGCGGTCACCATTGGTGGAGCCTGCCTCGCTTTCTTCGACTGCCGACGCACCCCAATCGACATTGCGTCGTCCTCCTGGTCACTCCCATCAACGTCGTTTTGACGCCTCCTCCAGAGGATGGGACCCTGAACGACACCCTCGGGGATAGACCTCGGCGGCTTTTGAGGCTCCAGGCCTGCAATAGTAACCGACTCCTTCTGTGGAATTGTCTTCTCTACTGAGCCCTACGCCGCTGAGCGGGAACTCTTTCCTTTCCTCTCTCCTGGACCCCGACCCCGCTCTCTCCTCTAATGCCACGCTCGGTACGACCCTCAGGCAATACCATCGTCTGCCCAACGGCAACAAGATGCGAATGATGACGCATCAGCATCACCACTTCCGTATCTAATTGGCTCAGCGCCTGAGTTTGGGGGTCAACGACCGTTTGCTTAGCATTCAGCCCAGTGGCTTACATGCCCTCCAGAAAGTTCTATAGCTCTGTGCGATCCATGGTTTTAGCAAACTCATTGCTGTTGGCCTTGTTACTGGGAACGGGATCTGAACAAATAAATGCACAAGGCAAGTTAGCATGGCACATGTTAAAAAAAAAAAACAAAAAAAAAAAGGTGGCTGCAGACACTTACCAGCGACATGAGTCAATCTTAGGTCAACCAACAGCTCCCAGCCGGTGAGCAAGTATAGGTCAAGAAGATTGCGGATCTTCCAACACCCAGTAATCCTTGCAATACGACATCGCTCGTTGCGAGTCAACGTGAACCGCAGGCCCGCTGCACCAAAAACAAAAAAAAAACAGAGCCACTGTCAAAAAAAAAAAAAAAAGAAGGAAGAAACACGCATCAAATTGGTTAGCGGAAGTATTGGCAACCTCGAATAGGCTGGAATTCCGTGTTCGGCACCGCATCATACTCCCATCCTGTCATCGCAATGCTGAAGGTTGACTGCCAGGGGGACATCGAATCCTTCAAATTCTCGATGAACTTAGGCGCCTCTGGCAACGGGTGAGGTTCACCTGTCTGCTACAGCCTTGGTACTTCACATAAACAGCTCGTAGAAGTGCAATACCTCCACCACGGTCGGACCCTCACAGCCAAACATTCACCAGAGTGAGTTGAGCGCTATCAACAATCTCCACATATTAGGGTAAATTTGCCCAAAGGCAAGGTCGAACTCGCAAACCAAAATCTGGAGGTTTGGTAGTAGCGGAAACGTTATGCCCTGGCGAAACACTGCCTCATGCACAGCGGTGCAACCAATTGGCAGAAACGATGCCCTCTCATCCCTCGTCGGCGGACGCAACTTCACCACCCCAGGGAGACGGTATGTCCGCTTCAGTCGGTCAATTGCCGAACTATCATTGGATACCCTGCCTCGTCAACTGGAGTGCTGTCATGAAGAACCCAGGCTGACTCTATCTCTTCCTCGCCGACCTCCTCCCCGTTAGTGTGCTAGCCGTACTTTTGCTGGCTAGCCTCTCCTCATGCCGCTTACGGGCGACAATTTCTTCCCTTGCCGTCGAATTTTCTAGACACCCACCACGTACCATAGTTACTTCCCAAGGTATGGTTTGTAATGGTTCGATCTCTAGCAGTTCCGACAGTGAGGTTCCTGTAGGGGCAGATGGACGCAACGAGTTAATAAATATCATATCTGAACCACTGAGCGACTGGTCAGACCTAGAATCCTCACTGCTCGAGATCTCTACGACGCTAGCCATTACAAACACCCTAAAACCCAAGGTAGTCAGTTCCAAAACAATCTAAACTATCTTTACGCCAGATTTAAGTCAAGAACACCAAGAACAATTATACCTAGAAACCCAGAAAATAATCAGTCAGTTGTTTCTATTTACTGGTTGTGCTGCTGTGCACGAGGCGGTGTTCCGTCAGGGTGTAACGTTTTCACTGCTACCCAACCTTCAGATTCTGCTATGCGACTTCAATCTCGCTTTCGGGCAAGTTTGCCCCAACATGTGGAGTTTGCTGATGGCGCTGAATTCCCTCTGGAGATTGTCTGGGTGTGAGGGGCCTACCGTGGCCGAGGTGTTACACTACTGCGAACTAGTTTACGTGAAGCGCCAGGGATGTAGCGGACAGGTGAACCTCACTCGTCGACAAGGGGCGCCCAAGTTGATTGGAAATTTGAACGATTCGATGTCCCCTTGGCAGTCGACCTTCTGTGTTGCAATGTTAGGGTGGGAGTATGATGCAAGGGCGAACACAGGAACCCCATCATTTAGAATTAAGTCGGAATTCTAGCCTATCCGAGGTTGCCCTTGCTTCCGCTAACCAATTTGATGCGTGTTTCTCCATCTTTTTTTTTTTTTTTTTGTGCAGCTGGCTTGCCATTCGCGTTGACTCACAACGAGCAGTGTCGTGCATCGAGGATTACCAGGTGTTGGAAGAATTGCAATCTTCTTGACCTCTGCTTGCTCACTGGCTGGGAGTTGTTGGTTGACCTTAGGTTGACTTGTGCTTTGGGTAAGTGTGTGCCGTCAACTAGCTTTTTGTTTTTTTGAAACTTGTGTCACGTTAATTTGCCTTGTGTATGTGTGGATTCTGTTCCCGGCAATAAGTCCAATCGTGGCGAATTTAAGAAGGCTATGGACCGTGCAGAACTGGACAACTTCCTGGAGGGTATGTATGCTGTTAGGTGGAGTGACAAGCAGACAGTCGTTGACCCTCAGACCTTGGCACTGAATGAAACAGATGTGGAGTGTGGCGCTAGCAGAGAGGGTGGGGCCAGTGTCCCAGCGGGAGGAAGAGAGATAGTTCCCGCCCAGCGGCGTGGAACTCAATAGGAGAGGACAAGGCTAGAGCAGAAGCCGGTTACCATCGCTGGCCTGGAGCCTCAAGGGCCGCCATCGAGGGTGCCGCCTAGTGTTGCTTTACCCGAAAGAGGCGTTAGAACGATGTATAGGGAAGTGATCAGGAGGATGATGCGGTGCCTATCGGGGTGCGCTAGAAGTCGAAGTGGAGTGACCGCCTCCCCTAATGAGGAGGGTCCTTTGAGCGGGCTAGACTCATTTGCTACCTACGCAGAGTTCCTCACTGACCTTGTGCAGGAGTTCCTGTTCCACCTCTGTGAACGGCTTGGGTTCAGTGGGCTGAACGGGATTGGCAGCCAGACCGCAGTTCAATAGTCGCCACTTAGTTCGACTTTCGGGCTCCATGAATTGTTGCTGGCGAAGTCGAAGTAGTCTCTCGTGGAACGACAGTTGAGAGACGAAGTCAAGGGTCTTCGGCGGGAGCTGGAGCAGACGTCTAAGAAGTTGGCAGACACTGAGGGCCTTCGTGCAAAGGTAGAAGTGAACTTGGCGGATGTCCGTGGGAAGTTGAATGTCCCCATCGACAGAGATGTGGAGCGGAACAACCGCGTTGCACAACTTGAGCAAGAGATGGCCTTGCTTCGAGAGCAGTTAGATGCCAAGACTCGGCACGCTGACGTTCTTCAACTGGATTCAGCGGCCAAGGCTATGGAGGTGAAGAAATTGGAGGCAGAGGTTGCTCAACTGGGAGTTGAGAGAAGCTGTGCTGAAGTTGTCGCTGCAGCGGCTTATAAGCAGTCGCTGGCGTACAAGCAAGCCTTGACAGATGCGACGAAGGCTGGTGCCGCTGCCAACTTGGAATTGTTGAACAAGAAGGGCGCCATCGATTGGGTCAAAGAGTCTCAGCCCACCGCTCCGTCGGGCGCATAATATACTCCTGCAAGTAGTATGGCCCCCGACCAGCCAGAGGGTGCCCGCTCTGGCAACGGTGAAAGTGGTGAGCACCCGGCCGATGTTTCTCCTCGAACTCCGATTACCACTACGTCTGATGTATCCCGTGTTATTTTTATGGCGGGCTTCACTCGGGCGGATGGTATGATTGAGAAGCTGAGTTCAAATGTCCACGGGTCTGATCAGATGAGCCGATTGAAGGTGAAGACGCTGCCTCTACCCCCAACGATCCCTGATGATTGCCTTAGCTTCCCTTGCTGTTTTTTTTTTTTGTGTAGTTGCCACTGAGGCGCCTTTTTGACATGTAAGAATACTTTTTTGGCGAGTATTCCCTACCTGGATTTTTAATGAATTACCTTTCTTGCTTTGAAATTTTCTAAGTGTTGCCGCTGGCAGAATACTTTGTGTGATGAATGTTTATGCACCGCTAGAGTTTTGACTAGAGCTTTCGCTAATCAATGAAACATTAAAGGAATTAAAATTGTTCCAAGTGCACGCTGTAGCAGACGTGGCCCGCTGAAAGTTGTTGGCGTTGCCAGTTAACTTATTTGTTCTGTGGAGAACAATGGTTTGAATAATTTGTCATTTCATTGATAGCTGAGAGATTAACGTTTACAAAAGAGCGAGAGTACCCGTTGGGTAGCTTCCCTTAGCTAAATATCGTGAAAAAATTTAGCTAAGTCAAGATGCTCATGGGTCAGTGGTATGACTATTTGTTGTAGTACCGAAGGTATTCAGTGTTCCAAAGGTGGGTCGTTATGATGACATCTTGTCCATTAAGTAGAAAGTGTCGGGGCTGACAACTTCTACTATTTTGTATAGTCCTTCCCATGTGGGGCGAAGTGCTTTTGGTGGTGGAATGACTTCCTTCATTACCCAGTCACCCAGTTGTAGGTTCCGGGCCTTGACTCTGGCGTTATAGAAGCGCGATACCCGCTACTTGTTTTGCAAGTTGTGCAAATGGGCTTTGTGGCGCTTTTCCTCAAGGAGATATTTGTCGAGGTTGATGCCTTCGCCGTTGGTCTCAGACCAGTAGCCTTCGACCCTGGCGGTAGGTTGGGTGAGTTCTATGGGTAGTAGGACAGCCTCAGTTCCGAACATCATACAAAACGGTGTCTCGCCATTAGCGGATGTCAGGGTGTCCTAATGGCCCATAGAACTTTTGGTAGTTTTTTCGCCTATAAACCCTTGGCATCATCAAGTTTCTTTTTGTGCAGCTTCTTGATTATCTTGTTTGCCACCTCAACCTACCCGTTGGTCTGAGGGTGGGCCACACACTCAAAGCTCATCTTGGTACCCAGGTTAGCTGTGAAAGATATGATCTCCTTATTGTTGAATTGTGTCCCGTTGTCTATGTTGATGGTATGGGGGACGCCGTAGCGGCAGTAGATGTTTTTCCACAGGAAATGGGTTACCTTAGCGATAGTGATTGCTGTCTGCGGTTCCGTCTCTATCCATTTGCTGTTGTAATCAATGGCAACAATGATGTAGTTGAATTGGCCCTTAGCTGTTGGCAATTTGCCTACCAGGTCGAGGCCCCACGTGGAGTGGATCCATGGGCCTATAATGATTGAGAGGGGTTTGGCCGGGGCATGAGGGAGATCCTCGTACTGCTGGCACTTGTGGCAAGATCTGGAGATTTCTCTGTCGTTGTCGGCGAACGTGGGCCAGAAGTACCCCTACCGCATAGTGCGATTTACCAAGGATCTGGCGCCTGAGTGATTTCCGCATTCCCCTGCATGTAGCACTTGTAGGACGACCTTTCCATCCTCTGGGGTCAGACATCAGAGGTTTGGATGGGTGAACCCTTGGCGGTAAAATTTTCCATTCTGTATGTTATAGCGGGTTGCTTTCCGCTTAAGCTGTTGTGCCTCGATCTTGTCATCTGGCAGTGTACCATTGTGCTTGTACTCGATTATCTCCTCCATCCAGCTGGGATTAACCTCAATATTGAATATTTTCGCTAGGGTTTTGGTAATGCTTAGTTTATCAAGGCATTCCACCCTTGTGTCCGTTGGACTTTGGTGTGGTTGAGCGGTTACCAATCTTGCCAAGGAGTCAGCCTTGGCATTCTTCTTCCTGGGAATCTGTGTGATAGTGTGGAATTTGAATTTCCAGAGGAGGATTTTGACATACCCTATGTATGCCGCTAGCTGCTTGTCTTTGGCCTGCAAACTATCATTGACCTGGTTGAAGACTAGCTGGAAGTGGCTGAATATGTTGACGCTATCAGCGCCGGAGTCAATCTCTAGGAGCAGTCCTGCAATGAGGGCCTCATACTCCGCCATATTGTTTGAAGCTATGAAGTTGAACTTCAACGTGTACTCCACATTCAGTCCCCCTTGGCCCTGTCAAGATGATTCTGGAGCCGGAGGCCTTGGCACCGGCGGATCCGTCCACATGTAGGTTCCATTCTGATTATTGCTGAGGTGCTGGCTTCTCAGCGGTTGTTACCTTCGTAGTGATCGCCTCTGTCTGAGGGGTGGGCCCGTCCTGACGTTCAATGAGCTCAACAATGAAGTCAGCTACCACCAGGCCTTTCATAGGGTTCGTGGCTTGTAGTCAATGTCGAACTCGCTAAGCTTAATAGCCTATTTACTGAGGCACCCAGAGTGCTTAGGGTTCTGCATCACCTGCTTCAGCCGTTGGTTTGTTAAGCCATGAATTGTGTGGGCCTGGAAGTATTGGCGGAGACGTCTAGTGGCGACGATTAGTGAGAGAGCAAGCTGCTCTTGGGGGGATTATCTTGTTTATGCACCTTTCATGCCCCTGCCGGCGTAGAATACTGGGAGCTCGTCTTGTCCCTCCCTTCGTACAATTGCACATCTTACTGCTGATGGAGATAACGCCAGATATATGTAGAGTATATCACCCGACACAGGAATGGAGAGAAGAGGGACAGCCGTCAGATACTCCTTCAGACTCTGAAATGTCGCTTAACAATCTGGGGTCCAGTCAATTACCTTCTTGTGGGTCCTTTTCATGGCCTGAAGAATGAGAGGCATCTATCAGTAAGCTTGGATAAAAAACGAGATATAGTGGTGAGCTTGCCTTGGAGACTCTGAACTTGTACCTTGTCAGGGCTAGCCTCGATACCTCATTTGCTGACGATGTAGCCTAGAAATTTGCTGGTGGTGACGCCGAAAAAACACTTCTCCTGGTTGAGGCGCATGCCGTATGCTAGGAGGATGGCGAATATGATGCGGAAGTTTACCACGTGTCCGCTGGCCTTGATGCTCTTGACTAGCATGTCGTCCACGTAAACCTCTAATGTTTTTTCGATGTGCTTGGCGAACATGGCGTTCATCAGCCGCTGGTACGTTGCTCCGGCATTCTTCAATCCAAAAAGCATGACATTGTAACAATATAGGCCTTTGTTGGTTGTGAAGGTGGTGCACTCTTGGGCACCAGGATGTATCTTGATTTGATTATATCTAGATGAGGCGTCCATCATGCTGAGCAGCTCATGCTCGGTCGTTGCATCGACCAACTGATCAATGGGGGGTAGCGAGAAGCTATCCTTGGGGCATCCTTTGTTAAGACATTTGAAGTCCACACACATCCGCCACTTGACGTTAGGCTTCTTGACCATAACCAGGTTGGAGATCCATTGGGGGTAGTTGACTTAGCGGATGAACCCAATGCCCTGTAGCTTTGTGACCTCCTCCTTATTGCACGATATCTTTCTTCGTCAAAGGCCCTTCTGTTTTGCTTGACTGGATAGAAAGATCGTTTGATGCTTAACTTCTGGGTGATGATCTCAGGGGAGATGCCTGGGATGTCGGTGTAGGACCATGCAAAGACAGCAGCGTTATCCCGCAGAAATTGTGTGAACTCTGCTGCGATCTCTGGGGCTAGTTAAGCGCCGATATGGATTGTTTGCTCAGGGTGTTCGTCAGAGATGCTGATAACACGTAGGGATGTCTCTTGGTTAACAGGTTCATTCTTCACATATTTTTCCTCGCCGTCTCTGGGGTATTCAGTTGCCTCTATCAGCGGTACCTGATTTCCCACCTTTAAGATTTCATAGCGCCGCTCGCTGATCGTGCCACAGTTTTGGAATAGCACTCTCACGCTAGCTATTCGCTTCCCTTCACACAGCCCGTGCCGTTGGGTGTGGGGAACTTCATGAGTAGTATGTATCTGGTGATGATGCACTTTAGCTTGTTGAGCGTTGGTCAACTGATGATGGCATTGTACGAGCGGAAACAGTCGACAATAATAAACTCCATATGTATCTCCACTGTGTATAGGCTGGCACCGATATCCAGGCGCATGTAGTCAGAACCTAGTGGTTATATGACATCGTCGGAGAAGCTGAGCAGGGGCTCGTGGTCTTGAAGTAGTTTCCTATTTTGCTGGAGTTTGTTGTAGCAACCATTGAAGATTACATTGACAGTAGATCCGCTGTCAACGAGGACTCTTCCCGCAGACCATTTACCGAGTATGGCGAATGGGTGTTTGTGGGGGAGACGTACTCCATGCTCTTCCTCCTCAGAAAAGGTGATGGGTTCCCACCCAGAATTTTACTGTTTAGCTAACCTTTCGTAGCGGATGTTGCAAACTTCTTTGGGGTGGTTAGAGCGTGCATAACGCTTCTTTGCCCTGTGAGACATGTCGATGATGGGGGCTCTACCGTCGATGGTGTTAATGCGGCTGATGGTTTTGATGTTAGCGACCACTGGTGGTGGCTGGTGCGCTTTGAACTGTTCCAGCTTGTCGCCATTACTGTTTTCAAAGCGTTGCAATTGTTGGTGTTGTGACCGTTGTGCTCGTGGTACTTGCACCACTTCCTAAGTGGTGGTGGTGGGATTTGGTCTTTGCACTGATCGTATATTTCTTCATACGAGGCCGTGAGGATCGTGAACACTGCATACCGCTGGGAGGACTCCATGTACTTGTTACTGTTATCCCATAGGATGAGTGGTTGCCCTTGTGGTATTGCTGATCTTTTTGCGGCTTACTCTGATAGTTGCCTTGTTGCCACTCTCTCTTTTTGTCAGTGGGCGGTGTAGCAGAGGTTTTGTTGGTAGTTTCTTGTTGACTGGAAGAAGGGGTGAGTAGGCTTTGCTGGCATTGGTGAAGGTGGGGTTTCTCCGTATGTAATGAATTCTGCCTGGGCATGGAGGACGGCTTGGTTCATGATGTGGTCGTATGCGTCATTTGGATGGTTGTTGTTGAGATGGTACATGAATGGTCCCTTCAAGAGTCCTAGCTTAAAGGCTGCCAATGCCATTGTTTTGTCAAGGTCGAGGCACCGGGATGCCGCTGCTCTCTACCTAGTAATGAAAGCCTTTAATGTTTTATCGGCACCCTGCTTGACGTTGAATAATTGGCTTGTGTTGTGGTGTCAGGCAGGTAACAAGATGAATCTTGATAAGAAAGCATTTGACAGGGAGTGGAATGAGTCAATTGATCCTGGCGGACACTTAAAGAACCAGCTCATCGCCTCACTATCTAACGTCTCCCTAAACAAGTGGCAGAGGGTGGCGTCATCGAATCCCTTATTGTTGGTGACCTTCTTGAAGGTGTCCATGTGGACGAAAGGGTTGGTCAGGCCGTTGTATTGTGGCATCTTTGGTGTTTTTGCATATGCTGGCCTGACGACATGCAAGATTAGGGCGGTGTATGGCCCTGGCCTTGACGCAAACAACGGATTTTGAGTTGGCATTGGGGCGCCTGCCTCTGCCCGGATTAGCCTTTGGTCCAGTTACAGCAGTCTTTCTAAAATCATGGCAGTTGTGTCGCCAGTGCCCTACTTAGAGGTTGCGCTGAGCCCATTCCCGCCTGAGAACAGCTGGATTGCCCTCGGTTCTGGCTATGGTGGCGAAGAGGTTGGTTCGTAGTTGTGTCTCCGCTTCTTGCTCTATTAGCTGTGGTGTGGGTGGTAGACCCATTCCCAATTGCTCTAGTGGGTTCAGCGGTACCTGCACCTGCAAGGCCGGTGCCTGTACCAATCTTCCGGTGTTGGGTCGACTGCGCCTGGTGCTCTACGATTGCTCGCTTTACGTAGGGTTAGCGTTTGCCTTTAATGCCCTCTTTAGCTCCTCAAACTTGGACATCAGTGTGACCACCTGTTTCTGGGCCTCAGCCTTTTCCTTGGGCTCCTGTTCCCGCTCCCTGTTCCCGCTCCCTGTTGGCCTTGTGGAGATCCGCTAATTCCAGTTGGTAAATAACGGCGAGGTCCTGGCCTGGAAGTCAGCGACTGTTGCTTGGTTGAGCCTCCACTGTGGTTTCAGTTTGCAGGATCTGGGGTTCCACGCTGGGGTTGACCGGAGTGGTGAATAGTGCACGATTAACATTGGCAGTTGGGTTTACGTCAACCGCTGGGTTGGTGGGTTGGGGGTTGACGGATTGGTCAGCTTGCTCTTTAGCGTTTCTCCCGCTACCGTTAGTCATGGTGATTATTGTGACGAGATGACCTTTTGTTCAAAGGTTCCCACAGACAGCGCCAATGAGAATTCAGCGATAACTGAACCTTGGTTAACGCTGGTCCGATGGACGAACCGCTACTCGTGATACTATTGTTGCTTTCATTACCTGTCAAATGAAGTACAAAGGGACGTCAAAGGGAGACCGCGGTAGGTGGTCTTCTCTTCTCCGATGCCTAAGTTAGTCAATGTATTTCTGTTGACAGGATAATAGAAGGTAAGTAGTAAATGTGTAATTAATGAGGAGAGAGGAGAGAACCTTTTATAGGAGGGAAAGAGGCTGACCTCTTCCATGTTTTCGATGTTGGATTGATATGCTTCAGTTCCCATCTTCTGGAGCGGCGCGTGGCGGTGTGTCAGCGGTGATCTGGAGGTGAGGCAGGGCTTAGGCAATAGCCTGTCTAGCGATGCTTCCGTAGGTCACATCATTGATAGTCGTTGGTACCGTTGGTGGTAGTGTGAGCGTGGCTCATTATAGCTAATTATGCTTGACAAATGCTCATGTAAGTATAGATCATTTCCTATGTTTGGCACACCCAAGGAAATGAACAACTTTCCTACATGAAGGAAAAATAGGGGGGAAATGGATCTTCCCGCACCCCATTGGATTCTTTTTTCCTTATACTTTCCCTACATTAATTGCACATTAATTACCTACTCTAAAGATTATTTTAATAGTTGTTATTACCAAATTATCTAAGAATCTTTTGAATCTTGAATTGTTTATGTTTTGATAATAAGGATATTATTGAAAATTTGATGTTACTTACTTTCCTATTCATGCACAAACCAAACATCGGAAAGGAAAGTAAAATGCATTTTGTGATTACTTTCCCAGTGTTTCCAAACATTGGTATGAAAACTAGTAGGAAATTTACTTTCCCATGCTTATTGGAAAGACCAATGAACTAATTTTCTTTCTGGCAACCAAACAAGCCTAAAAGAAGCAACACTACAAGGAAACATCATAGTATTAGAGGCACGTGCAGCACTACTAGCATGAGCTGCTGCAGAAGCATACCCAAGAGTGGTAGAAATAACAGTCGGTTGAGTAGATGAGCTAACCATTTCGGAACTAGGTAAACAACTATTATTCAAAGAATGAGAAGGTGAAGTACCTCTAGAATTATCACCAAATGCAGCCATAGCAGTCTCCAAGGACAAAGAAATGGACTTCACATATTGATCAATCTCATCTTCAGCAATTAACAAGAGAGATCTTAATTCTTCCATCGAAACATGGGATTTTGATGTTTTGATTCTTATTACAATTTTTATGGTAGCAAACTCAGAAGGCAATCCATTCAAGATCAAATTAACTATATCTTCATCAAGAATATGAACTCCAACTACTGAAAGTTGATCCATCACTATTTTAAAACGTTGCATATATTTGTCAATACTATCATTATTTTTCTGAATTTTCTGCATTGAGGTCTTGAGCTCAAAAGCTTTGTATTTTGAAAGTTTACCATATCTCTGCTCAAGTGAAAACCAAACTTCTTTTAATGTTTAAAAATTCAAGGAAGTTCCTATCTCCAATCAAAGTTCTCAAATATAATCGATTTCAGCAATAAACTTGTAAAGAATTCAAGTATTGAACACGAACTAGTATCAGATTCAACAAGCAGTAGAAACAAAATATGAGTTTGTTCGACATGATCTAGTGTTTTCATTTTTCTTCAATCTTTTAAAAAATCTCTAGAAATAACTTTTTTCAATCAGTGATAGAGTGCATAGAACAAAATTTCAAGGCTTCGATGTAAGAAATCAACAGCAAATCACAACAATCTTGATGAAATTTCATAACTCGATCTAAGAATATGAACGATGAAGATGAACTTATCTGAATAGCTTGAATCTCACAACTGATACTTGAATCATAAGCATCATAGAAATAGAAAGGATAAATTTCTTGAAAGAAATCTAAATCGTCGGCGAAAAATTCCGATCCCGATCAAACCTGGCTCCTGATGCCATGAAAGCTTGAAGTAGAAAAGAAAGAAAATTGAGAGAGTGAATTTGTATTGGAAACTTTAGGCTTTGTTACATACACGAAAATGAAGACCTACAGCTATATATACCAAGTATAAGAGTAGCAGAATGATATCATGGTGTGCAGTTACACTTTCACGCTTAACACATATATCCTATTAGCTAGTCATGCTTATTGGCCAAAATAATAATTCAATGGAGCGAGAAGAGCTAGTTTCATATATAAATTAAGCAGTTCACACATCTACCACAGTTTTGGTGGTTATAACCAATTAATACATACAACTAGCCCTGGGTTCGGGCCAGGTTGGTCCTGAAATTTGTCAGAATCGAGACTGAGCCTGAAGTATTCTGTCCAGACAGGTTCAGTCTATTTTAAATGTGAGAACCGAAAGAAACCCGACCCATTATGTTTTGTGTCGAGTTTTTGGGCTTTTCGATCCCACAGACAAATTTTTTTTTTTCAGAAGCTGGATTGCCTGCCCATGCATGATTCTGTAACTGTTTTAAAGTATTTTTCGTACCTACATGCAAATGGGGGCTTTTCAGGCATTATAGTACAATAATCACTCATCAAAGCTCATTACAACACAAGTTAAAGTGCGAAACAATGCTCACATATCAATTCAAATGCAGCAATTACATGAACTTAATCAATTGATGAAAACATCAAATACATAAAAATAAATTAGTTGCACTGCAGTTTTGAACTATCCACTGTCAAGAACACGAAATAGCTTTTTCGATGCCTTAATGCTTTAATGGAATAATGGCTAATGCCAATTCCCAAACCATAAGTCCAGAACACCATATCGTCATTGTCTACAACATTGCATAAAACCGAAGTTGAACAATGAAAGAATAGAAATAAAATCAGGAAATTGAACAAATGGAGGCTCCAAAGTCCAAATCATCACCAACTCCAGCTGCTGCAGCTGCTCCACATGCTTTCAGTTTCAAGCTACATTTACCAAACACATATGACAGATTAAAATCAAATCAATGACCGTCATTGAGACGCACATAACACACATATTAACATACAAAATCACACATTTACACATAAAAACCAAACCAGATCCAATAAGTCAACAACAGTATCACATTAAATCATTAACAGTTTAACACATATGACAGATCAAAATCAAATCAATGACACTAATTAAGTGATAAGCACATTACACACTTATCAACACACAATCATACATTTACACATAAAAATTTAAACCAGATCCAATAAGTCAACCACAGTATAACATATTATGTCATTAACTGTTTAACACATATGACGGATCAAAATCAAATCTATGACATTAAGTGATAAGCATATAACACACATATTAACACACAATCACACATTTACACATAAAAACCAAACCAGATCCATTGTAACGCCCCAAGTTGCACCTCACCAGCTTAAGCACGTCACAGTGCCGCCGAGTTTCTAAAACATAAACCGAACGCTCGATTTACATTCTAGAAAACCGCAAGGCATTTTGTTTGAAATCTTTTTGTAAAACACAGCGGAAACTATAAATATTTTCGAGGTGAAAAACTTGAGTTGCCTAAAACGTACTGTGTTCGTCCAAACTTGGATAGAGGCTGGCACGAGGTACGAACCCCAATGAAAGGAATTCAACTAAATGTGACACAAGACTATATATCAACAAGTTCTGAAACGACAAAGATCGTGCAGTAGAATTTAGAAGATTCACCGAACTCTCCGCACACCCAGCTCCTTCCGCTGCTGTCCCGTCGCCAGTGCACACTACCTGCATCCATACTGTTGCATGGGTGAGCTTTCGTCCTCACTGCTCAACAGGAACCCCAACTCGACTAGGTTTGAAAATCAACATATAAGTATTTGGAGCGCTCCAGTATTTAAAAGAACGACAAACTTTGAAAACCTGCTGCATGGTTAGAAAACTACGTGCGGTTTACCTAATGGCCTAGTTCCGTAGAACCGATATCTGACCTTACCAGTCACAGAGCGCAAAACTTTACACACTAGCTACATACACGGAACCGTGTCGTCATTGCGATTTCACACCGTCGACCGGTGTAGCTACCTTTCGGAGGTTTAGGAGTGGCTAATCCCCAAGGACGTCATCGACCACATTTCCGCTCTCATACATCGTCATCAACAATCTTATTCGCACGTTAACTTAAAAACATTTCAAATTTGAACTAACAGTGTATTTCCATCATGCATCATGTAGATAAGAAAATATATAAGAAACCACCAATCGAGGAGAGTCCTGAATCCTGACCTGAATTCCGATGCTTTCTCTCACGTACTCCGAGAGTCGCGAACCTTCGGTTCCTCGAGTGATTGGAGTCCTGAGTCCCGATATTTCAACAGTTAATAACTTTTGAACAGTTAAACAAAATCTCGACGATTAATATATCGTCCAAACCAACTTTTCCTAGTTTGATCTAGGGTTGACCACTTTGACCATTTAACCATGTTTAACCAATCGAGGTAGATTCGATAATTACCTAAATTATCGAACATTTTCTTGAAGTTACGTTATCGACCAAACATATATTGAGTGCACCCGATTTACTAAGACCACCCAATACATGTATACACATTAATTTCTTTTCCTTACTGATTATTACTTGATGTGGTACTCAAACAACGAAATCTCTCAATTTTTGCCAACGAATAAGTTCACTTCACTTAACAATTATGCCACATAGTAATTCGACGAAATTACTAAGGACACCCAACATTTTTCCAATATAGTTTCGACTAAAAATGGGTGTACCCAATTTACTCTGGACACCCATGTTTAGAACCTAACCCAAACTTTTTAGTCCATTTTCTTTAGTAGACAATTCCACCCACGACAGCCATACCAGCAAAATACCAACATCACATGCAGCCAAATTCAATCCACAATCTCAATTCAACTAATGAATCCCAGATTTACTTGCAGCAACTTAAAGCACCATAAACAAAACAACATAACCAATTCAATATCACATCAAACCAAGCTCGGTTCCAAAGCTTTCGATCACTAACACCGGAACAAAACGGAATCCAAGTTCGAGATTATACCTTCGAAACCGGAAATCCCTTGAACTAACCCAAACTTTGCTTCTCGGGCTCACTGCCGAAACTGGATTGGTGATGAACTGAGGGTGTCGACGTGATCTACCCAGCAAGCTGCCTAATACCTTGTCAACAGTTGCAGGCGAGGCCAAGACAAGCCAAGGAGAGCCGGAGGAAGTCGCCGGTGTCGAGGAGCCGTGATGGGCCGTAGCTACGCAGAAACGTAAATCATCAAAACCCAACCCAATTCGAAAACTAATTATACAGACGTGTAGAGCAGGACGAGGAGAGGAAGTTTCATACCACAGACGGCCCAAACGGTGGGCGGAGGTGCAGGAATTGCAGAGGTTGCCCGGGATGGTTCGAAGCTTCCCGTCGTCGATTCTCCTTGCACGATCGTTGCATGAACGACCTAAGACCGTTGAGATAAAGCTATTGGTGGCCGTGCGTCGTCGTGGGGTGGCCGGACGGCGTCGCTCTGGTCGGATTTCCCTCTCGGGTCGGTGGAGTCCGGGTCTGGGAACTCCCAGCTCGCTCTCTCTCTCGTGCGTCTCCCAGATCATCTGATCTGGTCCAGCAGCTATATAAGCCTCTTCTTAATGTCTAACAGTTGTGATCAATCGGTGGAATGATGGATGGCGTAGATGAAGCGGTGCCTGGATGAATGGCTAGGATTGCTCCACCTATTTTCTATTTCCTTGATTTAATTTCTATAATCCCATAACCTCGGAAAATCGATAAAAATAGTTCGGGTAACCGGAAAATTCCCCGAAAATTTTCATGAACTCGTCGTGATGTGTATTTGATTATCCAACTCCTAAATTGAGGATTACACTTTACGAAAAGTTCTGAAAATTATCTCGAACACCTTGACGTTTATTGAGAGCTCAACAATTTGTCACACAATCCCCACTAAGCTCGATACATTTTTTTCCGGGGCTCACATCCATAGTGTCAATAACAGTATAACACAAGTCATTAACAATTTAACACATCAATTCAAAATCAATGACACATTAACACATTGCAATGACAGATTAAGTGACTAACTTGCAGTCTGCTACCTTTATTTGGCTTTTGCAGTTTCGCTTACTGCTTTTGCAGCATCCACTTTCTTTGCATTCTTTGAAGCTTTAGAAGATTTAGAGGTGGATGGATGGTCAAGTTGATCAATTGTAGCACATTCTTTATTTGCATGTTCTGCAACCAAAGTGAAAACAAATTAACCGTTAAATAATGTATCACAGAAAAATATAAACTTAAACTAATGAAACAAAGTTAATTAAATGATTAAATACTGTTTAGTCTTTGAAGTTTTGACCATAAAACACTTCAGTCTCTGGCCTTCTAATTTCACACGTTTAGTCCTTGTACTTCAAAATTTAGGACCAATAGGTCCTTGTCGTCTAAAACCTCTGTTAAGTTACAGTAAAATGTCTATTATGTCCTCAATTTTGTTTTTTAATAAATTTATTATTTTCTCTCTTTATTTATTTATTTTTTTCATTTTTTAATTTTTTTTCTTTTTTTTCTTTTTTTTAATTCTTTTTTCTTTCTTTTTTTCCTTTTTCTTCCTTTTACAAAAAAAAAATAATTAATTAATTAAACAAAAAATTGAGGGCATAATAGACATTTCTCCGTGATTTAACGGAGGTTTTAGATGGCAAGGACCTATTGATCCGAATTTTGAAGTACAATGACTAAACGTGTGAAATTAGAAGGTCAGGGACTGAAGTGTTTTATAGTCAAAAGCTCTAGAACTAAACAGTATTTAGTCCTTAATTAAAATTAATAAAACAATAAAAGTTCATTCCATGCTTTGTACTTTCATAGAATTCCATGTCCTCAACAATGGGAACATTTTGAATGTTGTGAATGGTCTCAGACTTAATTCAGTTTTGGTAATAGATCAATACTTCCACCGTTTTGGGAGTGAGAGAACTACTAAAAAGATTAACGACCCTTCTTCCAATGCTAAAGCAAGACTCACTTGCCACTGTGCTCATTTGTATTGCCAAAACATCCTTGGAAATTTCAACAAGGTTAGGATACTTCATATCATTCATCTTCCAGCAGTCCAATATCTATCATTCTTGAGAATTTTTAGGCTTCTCAATTGGGTCCAATAAGTATTTGTAAACCTCATGTCCAACAACAGTCTTTTTAGAGCATTCCAGCTCTCTTTCCCAATCTTGTTCCATGTCTGATATTTTTCTAGTTGGGTGAACTGAGTTTTTGGAGCTTGATCTGCTGCTATTAGTGCCTTGGCTCACTATGCTATCTCCACTTTTAGATTTTCTTAAACTCTGAAATCCTTTTAATGTTGCATATAGATCACAATGGGACACCAAAAATTGTTTTACTTGCGCAGACTTGGTCTTAATCTCACTATGCTCAATCGTAAGCCACTTGTTGCATATACTCTCAAAGTTTTTGAGTTTGAACCTTGGGTTTAACACCAAGGCAATATAGATAAGCTGATTACAGTCTTCCAAGCTCCCAACGTACTTGTCAAATTTATGTCTCATCTTCACAGCCATGTCATACAAGATCTTATCAGTGAACCAGTTTGCATCTCAGGTGGAGTAAACAAGTCATCTATCTCACCCTTGATTAACACTATATCATGAAAAGCTTTCTCTGATGTACGGTGGTTTGAAGCACTTATCCTTATGGTCGCATCAAAGAAAACTTTTAGAGACCTAACAAAAATTACAGCCTTGTTCCAATCCTCCTCAACATATCGTCATACTCTTTTCCTTCTTTGTTTCTGCCTTACTTGCAGTTGCAAATCATCATCCACATCATCATCCTCATCAAAGTAGTTCATATACTTGCTTTCCTCCTCCTCTGCCATTCTTTCAAAAGTTTTTTCAGTTGCAACGTAGTGTCCAACATTATGTAGTTGAGTTTCACCTTGTTGGCATATCGAGTATGCAAACCTTCTTACACTCTAGCTTATCTTTCTCCGCACACTGTTTAAAAACATCCAGCCTCTGTCCACTACTCCTAATATACCGAATTGCATTCCTTGATTGTAGACACTGCCATTTCCATCATTGCAAGCCTTGATCTCATAATTGGGTTTACAATGTGGGCAAGGCGCCTAACATGCAGGTACTTGCCTCCTAGAATATGTGGTTTCTCCCAACCTAACATCTTCTTCCTAATATAGTCAAGTGCAAAATAGTTTGCACTTGCATTGTCCATAAAAATTGTAAACACTCTCTTCACTTCCTAATCAATCAAACATGACTCTAATAATTTCCATGTGCTAATCCCTTGGAGATTAGGAATCACCCTAAAATTCAGAATTCTTTTATCTAATATCCAACTAGAATCAACAAAATGGGTAGTTAAAACCATGTAATTGATATTTTACGTCGATGTCCATGTATCGGTTGTTAAGCACAAACAGTGAGACCTAAGCTCTTTCTTAAGCTCTATTTTTGCTGCATCATACTTAGATAAAAACTGTTTCACAATAACCCTTCTAGATGATACTTCCCACCTAGGCACAACCACACAACAAAAGTACCTAAAACCATGCCTTTTAATGAAACTGAAAGACGATTTATCCATAACTATCATCTTACAGGCTGCTTCCCTTCAAGCATCCTGACTCTATTTAATCATCACTAGCTCCTTAGTAACCCTAGTACTTAAAACCTACTGCCTAGTTTCTAAATCAATCATCCTCAGATATTTCTTGCAAACATCTTGTATAGGCCTTCTAAGACTACTAGTTACATTCCCATAACTATCACATGCAAGATCAATACCACAATAATTGCATTTAGCTCGCTGGGGAACAGAGGTTTGAATCTTCTTACCATCCTTGACCTCGAATGCAGGCTTGTCGATCTTCTTGAAGTACTGCCACACCCAGGATCTTCTGGCTGGTTTTTCTTCTTGAGCTTCTGCATTTGCAGCATCTGCAACATCTCTGGCAGGACCAACACGTTTTCTCTTTCCCTCTCCAGCTCTCTTTGTGAAGACCCAAATTTTCATATAATAAATTTATATAATTCAATAATTGTTATATTAATTGAATTATGATATTTGTGATTAATTGGAATGTCGTGGTTTGAGAAAGTTGGTTTCGAATGATTTTATTTTCGAAAACGAACGTTATTTAGGGGGTCGTGAAAATTGACTTTTTATACGTTCAGAATTTGGGAAAACTTCCTTCATAAAAGTTGTAGAGCACGTCGATACGAGTTCGTGCATATGTGGAACGTAATATTCGAAGCTCGTATGATTAAGTTATGAATTTTTGAAAATTGAAATTTTTCTATAAGTAGTGTTGAAATTTAGATTTTTCATTAAGGACGAAAAAAGTCAAAATTTGCATATCATTCCCCCCCCCCCCCCCCCCCCGTTCTCTCTTTGTCACGCAAAGCCCTTACCCTTGCTTGCCGACCCGCCGACCCGACCCGGTGCTAGCGGCGCTGTCATGCCACCGTCGGCCACGACCCAGCCCTTCCCGGCTTCGCCGTCCCGCTCCCAGCTGCTCCCCGCCCTCGCCTCGTCTAGCCGCTGCCTCTAGCCTCGGATCGAAGCTACCTCAGTCACCGAACGGTGACCCGGCCGGATCTTCACTTTTCCGGCATCATCTCGACCGATCAACCCCATTTTCATGACGTGCTCTTCCTCCTGATCATCCCCATATGTGGCTTGCATCACGATTTTGGTGTAGAGTGGTAGATCAAAAGTTGAAGGTTTCGACGTCCCTGATTCAATCTGGAAACTGATTGGAGGGCTGAGATTACTCTAACTTCAAAGCCCGATCTAGGACGATATAGACCTTATCTCGGAAAAAGTCAGGTATTAAAGTTGTTCACAATTTCATTTTGAAGAAGTTTGTAGTTGACGACTTTTGCATCTGAGGTGGTTGACCTTCGTTGACCGCCGCGTTGACCAACGTCTGACCGCCTCATGTGGTGGCGCGTCGGACCAAACTTTGAGTTTTTATTATCTGGACGATGATCTATGCATCCATACGAGCATTTTGATATATAGCATGGTCATGTTAGAAAAAGTTGATAAATAGTCAATTTAAGTTTTGACGTTACTATTTACGGTTTAACAGTTTACCTTCGGTTTACGATTTACGGAGATCAGACCATCGTTTTTACTTCAAATTTTAATATGATGTTCATATGACTGTTCCGATGATTTTGTGTGGTCACGGGTGAAGATCTGACCGTTGGATCTTCATATAATGGTAAAACAGTTATTTGGGAGGTGATTCGTAAAGATCCGTCCGTCGGATTTTCATATAATTTTGATAGGATGTTTCCAAGGGCGATCTGTGAGGATCTAATCGTTGGATCATCGTTTAAATTGGATCCGACTATTGGATCATCTTTATTTTAGAATCCGACCGTTGGATCATCATTTAGGTTTATTTCGTGCTTCGTTTGTAAGTAAAGACCGTGCTTGATTAGGTACTTGACGGTTTGAGTTGACGAGCATTTGGATTATTATAATTCCATATTTAAGTGAAGACGCAGCGAGAGTTTTGAGGTGAGTAAAACTCATGTGTTCATATTACGAACCGAATGCTTTAAATTATTCATTTTTGTAATTGTGTGAAAAATATTTGTGGATTAAATATTTGTTTTTAAAAATCATATGGACTTGATCAACTACGGTCCATAGGTAAGTAAAATGAATTTTAGTTATATAAATGAATTTCACGATTTTCTTGTGTGAACTATAGATGGTATTAGCGGTCATTCCTGAGTGGATGATTACGTGTGTGTGTGTGTATATATATATATATATATTTACGTGGAATATATATATTGATTGGTGTGATATTGAGTGATGATATGATTGAGTTGGAATGATGATTTGAATTATATTTCCAATGCTTAAATTTCATAATAATATTATGTATATTGGTTGAGTCGATTTCATTGTGTGAAAATATATTGTTGTACTCATTATGGATTTAGGGTCAACGTAGTGACCGGTATAGGGGAATTGGACGCTCTAATCCTAGGTGGATGATGAGATACGATTGGTTGAGTATGTACAATTATCAGACGTTCTAAATATGTATATAAGTATACATATTGATGAAATACGATAAAGATAAATATGTCAGATGCCATAACCTAGGCCAGGTGACGGGCTACGATTCAATTAGAGCTCTAGTCTGCCAAATACCGTATTTTTATAAATACGATGTTGGGGTTTTGTGAAGAAAGATGTGAGTTAGGATTGGTGTTGAGTTGTGGATTGATTGAGAATGTTGGTTTCTTGTGGATGTAGAAATTGTTGCGTGTTGACTTGGGTAGAAATAAATATGATTTAATTAAACAGCCGTTCATTCTTTTACTCATACGAGCTTTCATAAGCTTACCGGGTTTTGTGTTGTTGCAATCCCGGTACACTATTCAATGGTGTAGCGAATATTCCTGCAGGTCAGGATAACCAGGGAGGTGACCGAGCTGCTTAGGTGTTGCAGCATTTATTTTTATTTCATTGAGTTTTGAGGTTTGTATGCTCATTTAGAGCTTTACAGTTTATTTTGTGAGTGAATTGTACTAATTAACTGAGACTAAATTCGATTTTTGAATTTAATTTGTGTGGTGAGGTTGTTAAGGAAAAGAAATTTTCAGGTTGGTTATTTTAAGTTGTAGTAATTCATGTTTTGGATTTTGAATTTTTATTCTAAAATTCGAGACATGACACTCTTTCTCTTCTGGGCCTTGAATGTTTTCGGAATTTTCTGAACCCTTGAAGCATCAGTTGGTGTTGGAATCAGATTCAGAACTTAAAATTTGGTATGAATTTTGTGTTGATGCCATGAAATTTAGGATGAAATGAACTAGGTTTAGGTTTCGAAACAAAGATTGAAAGAGATGAGTTTTAGGTTTTCATAATGAATAGTTGGGTAAGAACATGAGATGGTTGAGATAGAGAGAGAGGATAGATGGTTTCGATCAAGAAAATGAATTAGGTTTGACTGATTTAGTGCTTTAGACTTTTACCTTTTTTATTTATTTAATATATTTTATATATAATCAGCCAATTATAGACTGACATATGACATATTATAAAATCGAGTTGGTTTGGGTCAACAGATTCTAGAAAAAGCTAAGCCTGAGATTGAACCGAGAATGTATAATCGGGTCGGTCCTTGCACCGAATTGAAAATTTTCATAGTGAAACCAAATCAAATCTGGCTTTTTTGGTCGATCCGGATCGAGTTCTCAATCCTTTGGGTCTAGACGCCCAGGCCTACATACAACAATGTTTCATCTCCAATTTTCAATAAAACTGAAAATGACCCAAAAAACTAAAAATTAAAACAATACAGTCTATTAAAAAGTCACTCAGATGTGAGGAAAAGGACCAAAATTTAAACACACCACTTAACTTGAGTCTTGAACGCTAAGATATACTATGTACAAGGATATATATATATATATATATATATAGGATTTTCCTTAGGTAATGATATCCTTACCTAAGATTATGGAACGGATTTCCAGTTTTTTGCCACTTTTCGATTACATATTCACATCTTAACCGTTCAGTTTTTAGGTCCTAATGTATAGATCATCTCTGCAAAACTTCAGCCAAATTGATGATCGTTAAGGCATCTAAAACTGCAATTTACACGAACGAACCGAATCCGTCGAACCAGAACCGTTCGTGTAGATTGTGTAAATTGCAGTTTTGAATGTTTTAACGATCATCAATTTGGCTGAAATTTTGCAGAGATGATCTATACATTAGGAACTAAAAACTGAACGGTTAAGATGTGAATATGTGATCGAAAAGTGGCCAAAAACTGGAAATCCGTACCTAAGCTTAGATAAGGATGTCCTAAGCCAAAGAAGGACCGTATGTGTATATATATATATATATATATATATATATATATATATATATATAGCTATGCAACTATATCAGTTGCATAGCTGAAGAACTTGATTATAACCATGATTAAATTTCATAGTACTTCATTAAGTACAGCATGTAATTAACATATCAGTGAAGCATCACGAATTAACCATATTCTCTCTCTCTCTCTCTATATATATATATATATATATTTAAATGTGTGTGTGTATTCAAATCTACATTTCTCTCTCTCTATATATATATATATAATTTAAATGTGTGTGTGTATTCAAATCTACATATAGCATTCATGTCAGAATTCAAATTTGAAATGCAATTGGGTAGACATACATCAAACCTAGATAAATGGTTTTGAACTGAGACAGATGTTATGGAGGGGAATCTAAATAAACAAAAACGTACCAGCTGCTAAAAGATTAAAAATAAAACCTGGGGCAAGTATACTGACATTAAATGTGGCTGCAAAGGAGTTTTCATCTCCAAGTCTAACATATGATGTTACATTAGCATACAACATACACCCACAGTTCATGTACCATTGTTCAATTCTTTTCACTATCAGCATCAAACTTCAGCAAGTAAGAAAATAAACCATTGATACAAATGAAGCAGTGCGCATGAACATATAGTCATGTTGTAGTTGTAAAACCATACAAACATGCTCACAACAATATACATATATGCTTGATAACAACAATGCAAGGATCAAGGCTTACCTTCAGTAATAATTGGCATGGTCTCCATCTCTACAGCACTGCAAACTGAAGATCCACTGGATATGGCCTTCTGCTATTCACCAACCTTTGCTTCTTAATTGACATAACTAATGCAGTTAATCATGGTGGTAACATGGACCAATCTCATCTATTTATATGGGATAGTTAGCCCTTAGAAACCTTCCATCAAGGCAATTCACAAGGGATAGGTCTCCTAGTTAGACTCTTAATGTATCACTGCTTCGCAATCTTTCTTGTAGACTAAGAATTGGATTTCTAATCTTAATGAATAGATACATAGTTTCATTAAGCTACTAGTATTGATATACAATTTGCATCCATGTTAAAGTAGGTTTAACTTTAAATCAATTATCATATACATTAAGATATGGCAAGTCCACATTTGATTCCAACAATCTCTCACTTGGAATTACACAGATTATACTTGATAATTGGCACCGGAAATATCAAGACTTATTTAACTTATTAAAGTGCACACTAGACAACAAATTAAATCAAAAATCCATTACAAAATGGTTAGATCACAATCCCTTATGCAGAGCAAGAAACAACATATATTTTGACAAAAATGTAGAATCTCAAAATGGCTAACACAAGCTCCTGCAATCCACACATGTCAAAACCAAAAGTGATACAATATATGTTAACGTGTATCAACAAGGAAAATATATATCAGGCCCTACTAAATGTTTCATAAATCAGAAACTCAAGCAATTCACTAAATACTGATGGCCTATAATTCATTGCTTGAACTGTAACACCATGCTATACAAGATTCAAGACCATCTGATAGCAAGAATGACTTAAAAAATAAAATGATAATATTTTCAGAACAATTCAATAAAGCTGCAGCAATAACCAAAATATGAAAATATCTCAAAGTTTATTGAAATCTTTAAACTGTCATTACAAATAAGTTGTGATAAATGAAGCTGTAAATCACAACCGAAAAAAGAAGAAGACAAAAGTACAAGAACTCATAAACCATAGAATTTTAATTTGCTCCAACTAGACTAACTTCCATTGGACTCAAGCATCTAAACTAGATAAAACTCCAATGTTCACTGTGTGCTTTTGGAATGCAGCTATTGATAAGGGCTTTGATAAAAGAGTCTACATGTTGTGAATTGATGTCAATGCTCAAAAGTTTCACTCTTTCTCTAACGCTGAAGTACTTTAGATCAATTTGCTTAGACTTATTTGATCTTTTGCTGATTTTACTGAAGAAAACAACAGCCTCATTATTATCACAATAAATCACAAGTGTGTCAGCCACAATGTGGCTTAATATCTTAGTCTGCATCAGAAAGTTTCTGATCCAAAGCCCTTCACACACACTTTCATATACTGTAATAAATTCAGCTTGCATAGTGAAGGTTGTAACCAGAGTTTGCTTCATGGGTTTCCAAGCAATTGCACCTCCTGCAAGCATGAACACATAGCCACAAGTAGATTTCTTGGAGTCTGTATAATTGCTTGTAAAATTAGAACCTGAAAATGCAACAAGTTTCAGATCTTTTACTTGTCTGTACACAAGCATATGCTTTTTAGTTCTCTGCAGGTTTCTCAACACTTTCTTTCCAGCCAGCCAATGTTCATGGCCTAGATTAGATTGGAACCTTGACAATATTCCAATAGCAAAAGACAAGTCTGGCCTAGTGCAGACTTGTGCATGCATAAGACTTCCAACAAGTCTTCCATAAGCTTGACTCCATGTTTTCTTTTTCAACATTATTCTTAGGGCTCTACTTCTTGGTTAGTTTATCACGCTTAGACATGATACCTTCTCCAGCTGTACACTTTTTCATACCAAATTTTTCAGAATTTTGAAAACATAATCCTGTGGAGACAAGCATAGTAGTCTATGTCCCATGTCTCTTTTACTTTCTATACCTAGTACATAGGATGCTTCTCCTAATTAAATCTTTCAAGTCAAAATTTTTTGATAGAAAGTTCTTGGTATCTTTAAGCAATTTCTAGTTACTGCTGGCCAAGTGTATATCATCCACATAGAGTACTAAGAAAATAAATTTTGTTCCCAACTGTTTTCAAATATACATATTCTTGATCGAACAAGATTTTCTGTAAATCCAAAAGTAGAAATCATAAAATCAAATTTCTTGTATCATTGTCTAGAAGCTTGTTTCAGGTCATAAATATATTTTCTTAACTTGCAGACTATGTTTTCACTTCCAGCTTCAATGAACCCTTGTAGTTGCCTTATGTAAATCACTTCATCCAGCTCACCATTTAAGAATGCAGTTTTAACATCATCTGATGTAGCTCCATATCAAAATAAGCTATTAAAGCCATGATTATTCTAAATGAATCTTTTGTAGAAACTGGAGAAAAATTCTCAATAAAATTAATGCCCTTTTTCTGTGTGAACCCTTTGGCAACTAACCTTGCCTTATGTCTCTCAACATTTCCATTTGCATTTGTCTTGGTTGGAAAACCCATTTACAACATATAGGTTACTGTTTGGGGTCAAGTTCAACTAATTCCTAAGCTGCATTTTGGTTCATGCAATCAATTTCTGCTTCCATTGCTTGCTGCCACTCTTTTGATTCACTACTTTCAATGTAGTTGGATCATTTCTCTTCCGCACAATCCATTTCAATTTCTGCTTCTTGCAGATAGATAATGATAATCACTCTCCCCCCCCCTCCCCCCCCCCCCCATAAGTTGGTTTTCTTACTCTTTGTGATCTTCTTGGCTCAGGGTTTACAAGACTAGGTGGTGGTACTAGATGGTTTTGAGGTTTTAAAGCAAGAGCTGGTTCAGGTAAAGTTGCAAGTTCAACTTGATCATCATCAAAATGCCTTTCCTGATCAATTACTTGATCTTGTGCATTTGATTTTTGGGAGTACTAATAGCTGTTGGTGATTCTTTTTCTAAAGGCAATGCTATTTCTACGTCTTCACTTGACACAATTTCTTCAAATTCAGAAGACTAATCTCAAAATTTGTATTGTGTACTTTTTCACTTAGAAACTTGACTTGATGAGTTTAAAAAATGGGTTAAATACTGTTTAATCCTTGAGCTTTTCACCATAAAACACTTCAGTCCCTGACCTTCTAATTTCACACGTTTAATCCCTGTACTTCAAAATTTTAGACCAATAGGTCCTTGCAGTCTAAAAGTCGCGGTGAAATGTCTATTATGCCCTCTGTTCTTTTTTTTTATAATAAATTTATTCCTTTCTCTTTTTTTAAATTTTTTTTTCTTTATTTTCTTTATTCTTTTTTTTTTTCAAACAGAAAGAAAGAAAGAAAAAAAAACAGAAAAAAATAAAAAATAAAAACAGAAAGAAAGAAAGGGAAAAAAAATCCTTTTCAAAAAAAAAATTAACTAATTAAAAAAAAAGAACCAAGGGCATAATAGACATTTCACCATGACTTTTAGACAGTAAGGACCTATTGGTCTAAAATTTTGAAGTAGAGGGACTAAACGTGTGAAATTAGAAGGTCAGGGACTGAAGTGTTTTCCGAGCAAAAGTATAAGGAGTAAACAGTATTTAACCCTTAAAAATTCTGGGTGAATGATGAGGAGAGCAGAGCTTATAACCTTTAGACTTAATAGGATATCCTATTAATAATAGATTACAGTTTTAGGATCAAGCTTGTTCAAGTTTGGATTGTAATCTCGAGCTTCTGCATGACATCCCCGAACATGACAGTGATGAAGACTGGGTTTCTTGCCAGACAAAAGTTCAAAAGAAATCTTTTCTATGGTTTTAGTAGGTGTTATGTTGCAAATATAAAGCCTCACCGTACAAGAATTTTGGCAAACCTATTGTACACATATAAACTTGTTTAGAAGAGTTATGTTCTTTCTCTCAGCAACACCATTTTGTTGAGGGTTATATGGTGACCAGATTCTGTGTATTTTCCATAAAACTGAACCCCTCTATTAGACCTTACTATTTTGATCTTCTTTTCTAGTTGATTTTCTACCTCAGTCTTAAATATTTGCAAAGCTTTAAATGCTTGAGATTTTTCTGAGAATAGATGAATGTAACTGTATCTAGAAAACTCATCAATGAATATGATGAATACACATTCCCACAAATAGTTTGATGTCTAAATGGGCCACATGTATTAGTATGTATGAGTTCTAGAAGGTTTTGGCTTTTGTATGCAGTCTTCTTTCTTAAGTTGGTTATTTTTCCCTTAAAGCATTCCACGTAATTTGTTAATCAGAAAAATCAAGTTCATTTAGGATTTTGTTTTTCACTAAAAATTTTCAATCTCTCTTTTGAAACGTGGCCAAGTCTTCTATGCCACAAAAATGCAAACTTTTCATTACTTTTGGTTCTTTTAACACCTGTTAAATGTTAGTACTGTTTGTGTTATTTTCTTCAACAAGTAAAGTTTCTTATTGAGCCATAAAACCATTAACTGTAAATAATTATTTAATATAACACCAGAACCAATTTGAACAGAATTTTTAGAAATAAGAATTCTGGAACTATCAATAATGAGGCTACAACTAGATTTAATTAAAATAGAAACTAAAACCAAATTCCTTCTCATGGAAGGTACATAAAAAACATTATCCGAAACTAACAATTTTCCTAATCCTAGATCAAGCTTTAAGCTGCCAATAGCCTTGATTGCCACACACATGTCATTGCCTAGACACAAGTTCATTTCATCACTTTTTGGGATTCTCCTCCTTATGAATCCCTGCAAAGAATTAGTAATATGAATTGGTGACCCTGAGTCTATCCACCAAGATTGTGGTTCAACATTAATACGATTAGCTTCTAGAGAAAAAACTGAATTAGAAAGCATCTTACCCTTTTTGGCCAACTAGTTTTTATAACCAGTGCAATCCTTTTTCATGTGTCCTACTCTTTTGCAAAAGTAGCACTTGAACCTGAATGACATGTTTTCTTTAGGTATTGCAGATGTTGAACCCATAGTGATGGTTTTGGCACGCTTTAGCTTGTTATGAGCATTCTTCTTCTTAGGTTTCTCAATGAAGTTTATGGTGGTGGCAGGCTCTTTCTCTCGTTTAATCATGTCTTCTTCATCAAAACAGATGGATATGAGTTCATCTAGGTCCAGTTTTATTTCTGAGCATTGTAACTAGTTCTCAGCTGACTATGACTGTTAGGCAGGGATTGCAGTGCATGTTGTACTACTTGTTCATCCTTACCCCCATCATAGCATAATACAACCTACCTCGTAACCATAAACATCACTAAATATCATACTTTTGAAATAGGTAACCAATGAAATTCATAACATAAGAAGAAGTAATAAATAAATGTAGGTAGTAAATTTTAAAAACTTGAAACTCACGCCTACTACTTTATAGCCATGACATTAAACATACCTTAATCATGACATTAAATACCATTGAACATACCTTACAACCATGACATTAAACATACCTTAGTCATGACATTAAATACCATTGAACATAACTTATAACCATGACATTATATAACATACTTCTTGAATAGGTAACTAATAAATTACATAATAAATAGCAATGAGGTATCTAAGACTATATATCTCTTGACAAGGTATCAGAAAAAAAACTCATAACATATAACCACCTAGCTACCTTATATCCATGAACATCACTAAATATCATACATTTGGAATATGTAACCAATGAAACTCACAGCATAAAAAGAGTTAAAATTAAAATACCGGTAGGCATTAAAGTTTTAGTACTTGAAAGTCACTTGTTATAATGATGTATTTAAAACCAACTCAGAGCCTCTAAGGGAAGGGTTCCAACTTAGAGCCCATCAAGCTAGCTTGGTCCAGGCCCAGCATCTCCAGGACACCATGTCGTACATAGCAATCCCAGCGCCTCCACCAAACTCGTTCTGCCACAACCCGTGCCTCCACGATCCATGTCACCACGACCACACGCCGCTTCAACCCAAACGTACCATTGCCACAGCTCACGTCGTTAAGACCCGATCTAGAATCATGCAAGTCCAGTGCCTCACTATCTGCACCACCGTTGATTTAGAATGCATGCTGGACTTGATCAGCATGACCACGCCGCCATTCTTGATCGGAGGTGTTGCCAGAAAATGAAGCCAAAGTCGTCTGGTACTCAAGCACAAACACTCACCCAAGGAGCTCCCTCGAACAATTACAGATCAAACACCCATCTAGTAGCAGACCCCAACACGACGGTGAGGCTGGAGGCCAGCCCAAACATCAGGGCGCCACCTAACGAGTGATTTCTGAATCGAAAAAGACCAGTCTTTAGGTTTTAGGTTTTCTCGAGGAGAGAAAGATGAGAATCACATATATACTCTTTAAAAACTTAATTTTGATTTGTAAGTACTCATTATATACTTAACTTTTTTCTCCATATTTTCAATCAATTATTGCTAATTATAGTTTTTTGTTTTAAATAGTAAATTATTAAACAAAAACGATATAATGCCTACGTGCCTATCCGCCTATTAATCCCCACATAACTAATTAGGCGCTAGGCCATTCCCTGCCGCTTAGTGATTGTTAGTACATTGTCTAAAATTATATACCTCTTGACATGATATCTAAGAAACTCATAGCATAAAACAACCTACCTCATAACCATGAATATCAGTAAATATTGTACATTTGGAATAAGTAACCAGTGAAAAAAAATGAAAAAAAAAGTAGGCATTAAACTTGGAAGTCAAGCCTACTACCTTAAAGCATCTTTTGCGATGCTAGCCATTTTTTAGTTGCATTTTAGTAAAAATAGTCATTTTGGCTTGCTAATTATAAATGGGCTAAATACTGGTTACTACCCTGTAGTTTAGATTCAAAATCAATTCGTTCCCTAGACTTCTAATTTCATTAAAAAAACCCCTGCACTTTCAATTTTGATCCAATAGATCAAATTCGTTATATTCTTTTATGGGTTCAAGTTATAGTTGGATTATTTGTTGAAAAACTATTTATTTTTGATAGAAGGACTCACTCCTAAATTGACTATGCAGGCTACCTCGACGCCACATCATAAAATATAGATCATATATGAGCCACGTTAACAAGTTAAATAACTTAGAAAACTAAGAAATTAGACCTATTAGATCATATCTTGCTCTCTATATTTAGGAACGAAATAACTAAAATTAAAATAGATAGTCACTTAGGAGTCTAGTACAGCTGCTAATATGGATAAAAAGCTAAGGGTGCTGCTATTGCCATCCTACCATATGCTTAATTCACCCTAAACAAATAAAGAACAATGAAGATCAATATTTGCACCTCCCTCGTTGGAGATCCTTGTCTCAACAGCCATCGCCACCTTCAGCACCCAATTCGGATGCCATCATTCTCTTCCATTAGTCCCTGGGTTGTTCACTTAATATGAGGTAACTCCTACAACCCATGAGAGCAAAAGCTAAGAACCCATAACTTTACTTCCAAGACCAACAGTTGAAAGATAGGGAATTTAATTAGTGGTGGCATATTCCATGAGATTGCCAAGCGGTGGTGATCGATCTCTACAGCGTTTGCATATTCTTCTTCATTTTTTTTTTCAATTTTTAATTTTTGTATTTTGTAACTAGGGGTACATTGGAAGTAGGGTGAACTGAGCATATAGTAGGGTGACAATAGCCGCACCCAAAGCTAAAGTACTGTAAAAATGGCTAAGGAGCCAAGTTAGAAAGTCTACTAATGATACTCTTATAATTATGACATTAAATATACCCTATAGCCATAACATTAAATAATATATCTCTAGAAGAGGCAATCAATAAATCACCTAACAATGAGATGTTTAAACTAAATACCTCTTGACAAGGTATCAAAAAAACTCATAGCCATAAAAATAACTGAAATTTGATACATTTGGATTAGGTAACCAATAAAACTTATAGCATAAAAAAATAAAAAATAAAAAACCTACAGGCATTAAATTTTTAGAACTGCTTGAAATTCATGCCGACTACTAACTTTTTTTTTCTTCAAAATGTAACCTGAAAGTCAGGTGTTTTATTGAAGTTAGCTTCTGTATAGTAAGTATTGCATAGTTGAATGAACTCTTTGTTAGGTATGTAACTAATACAAACCATTATATGAACTAAATTATCAATGACATTTCTCATCCGTCGAAGTCCGCTGTCAGTGTTGGGACTTGCCTCGCTAGTATTTAGATGTTGCCGATGGGAATGGTTGCTATTGCCCTTGGCGGGATTGTAGTGTTTGGGGTTTAGACGGTGAGTGGGCAATTTTGCTTGGGTTCAAAGCTTTTTTTTGTGAAGGGAGGCGATGGGACTTTTTCGAGGATCTATTGGAGGGTTGGGCATATGGGGTACAATTGCGTCTGGCCGAATGTTCTGGCTTCGATTGGTGCCTTTTGGATGGCGACGTCGTGGTGGTGATGATGTTTCTTTAAGGCATGGCGATGGTGGTATGATCACAACCACGGTGGAGTCAAAGATACACTCTAATTGCGTGCGGCAGTTTTTCTGCAATGGGGTCGAGGCTTGAAGGCTTGAACTAGACCATGCCAGTCATGTTTGGGCTCTAGATGCTATGGTTTTAAATAGTTTTAGTTTGTTTACTTTAAATAATTTCCTATTCTTTTAGGGGGGGGGGGGGGCTATGCACTTTGTTTTGTGCAACCGTAAGGTCTTATCTAGGTGTCCTAGCGAATTTTCTAGAGTAGTACTAAATGAGAATTCAAGCTATTTGTAATCATGGTGCAATAGACGACAAATGATGGAACCAACACATCTTCTTGTCTGTTTATAGATGACAACGGAAGGGTATGTAATGATTATTCTGGCTTGCGATGAATGAAACTAAAACTCAATTTGGGATTGATTCAAAAAAAAGAAAGGAAAAACAAAACAACAAAAAACTTAATTACCACCCTTGTCAAAAGAAAGATATGCAAAATCTCTTAACATTTGCTTCATCACCAATCAACCTATTTGAATTTGTAAAAGATCAATATAATGGATTGGTTTTACCTAATATTTCTTATAAAAAATTGGGTTTTAATGAATATATTTTTAAAATTAAGTTGATATCATAAGAAATCAATAGTCAAAGGCTAGAGTCTATATAGAAATTACAAAACAAGAATTACAGTAAAAGACTCTGAAAAAACCTAACTCAGTAAATACAACACATTGAACTCTAAGGGACGCTACCATTTAAGCAAGCCTAAATAAGTAAGGAATTACTTAGCTCCTAAGAAATTATAGGTAAAATATTGAAAACGTCTTAGAAAGTTTATAGAAGCCCCTTTCTACAAACAAAAGTTTGAAACTCTAAAACAACATAAAAACTTAAACAATAGCAAGCTCTTTCACCTAGGGGTCAGAGCTTGCTTATTCATTAGCGGCTGCTAACTTTGACAGTAGACTCTTCTTAGGCTTTTTCTACTTCTCCACTGCACCTTCAGGTCTCAAATTATTGTTTTTGCTAGCAATAAAATAGGTAAGTCTATTATAACTCCCCACGTGTCTGCCTCTTTTCTTTATTGCTGGTGCACCTCCCACAAGATGCATAGCCACTAGACCTATGTTTCAAGCATCCAAATTTTTCTTGCCTACTGCCAAACTTAGCCTCAACCTTTTTGGAGAAATGGTGATGTCCTAGCCTTGCGTTTAGAGAGAGAAAAAAAAAACTTCATAATTCAATTTTTTTTTTTGATGAAATCAATACTCATATACAACAACTAGTCTATTATGAGTCAAACTCATGACCTCCCACTTACAAGAAAAGATTTATGCTACTAGACCAAATAATACTGGGCTTCCGAGTTAAATTATTATCAAGTAGATTCAAATTCTTTTTTACATAACTGTAAAGAAAAAATTATTATTTTTAAAATAAAAGGCAACAATATCATTAAAAATTATATTGACGAAAAAAAATTACTTATGAAAAAAAAGGATATCTTCACATATGGTGTATGAACTTTAGGCATTTCTACACTTTGGTGTACCAACTTTCATAACTATCATAATGGTGTATCAAGTTTGCTCCAATCTTTCATTTTGGTGTACGCCGTTAAATTTTTAGTTATCTTTTCGTTATCTTTACAAAAAAGGAAAAGACTGACAAAATTTTCGTTATCTTTCCTTTAACTTTGTCAGTTTTTGTCAGTTTTTTTTTTTGTAAAGATAACGAAAAGATAACGGAAGATTTAACGGCGTACAGCAAAATGAAAGATTGGAGCAAACTTGATACACCATTCTGATAGTTATGAAAGTTTGTACACCAAAGTATAAAAATGCCTAAAGTTCATATACCATTTGTGATATTTTCCCTAAAAAAAAAATATAATTAGAAACAAGCCAAATTTGTTTGACGACTTTGCTTAGGCATTGATTTCATTTTATGATTTGCTACTTATTTGTAACGGTGTATGCACGTTTCAAATTAATGCCAAGTCCAAGGCCCTATACAATTTACTACATGTCCTTGTCAATTAGGATGCACTGGTCAGCCTGAGCAAAACGTTTGAATACCAAAATATCTGAGTTTAGCAGTGGCCATCTATATTCTATATATAACCACCATGGCAGCCCACTGATTCACAAACACAGAGCTTTATCAAAAAACACAGAGACTTCACCTTCTCCATTCTCCATCAAGATATTAAAGCCTACTGATCGATTTGCCATGTTTCTCGAGCTATTAGCCTTCTTCCCCCTTCTCCTCCTCCCCTTGCTTTTCTTCATCCCCAGGCTTTCCGGTAACTCGAAAACCAATGACAATAGCAAGCTCCCCAAATCATACCCAATAATCGGTTCATTCCCAGCCCTCTACAAGAACTATGCCAATAGACTCTCATGGTTCACTGAGCTTCTCCAAGACTCGCCCACATCTACTATTACCATGCACCATTCTATGGGCCGCCACTTCGTCGTCACCGCCAACCCTGCCGTGGTCCAACACATCCTCAAGACAAAGTTCCACATCTACCAAAAGGGTGAGTCCTTCCGTACAACTCTCCACGATCTCCTCGGCGACGGGATTTTCAACGCTGACGGTGACAATTGGAAGTTCCAGCGGCAACTCTCCAGCCATGAATTCAACACAAAGTCCCTCAAGAAATTTGTGGAAGACGTGGTGGACACTGAGCTCTACGATCGGCTGATCCCCATTCTATCCAAATCTTCCGGCAACCGAACTGTTCTCGATTTCCAAGACATTCTCCAGCGGTTCGCCTTCGACAACATTTGTCGGATTGGGTTCGGTTACGACCCAGAGTATCTCCTTCCTTCTCTACCGCAAGCTAAATTTGCGGTGGCATTCGACGATGCAGTCCAGATTAGCGAAGAAAGGTTCAATTCCATGCGCCCGGTGTGGAAGATCAAACGAGCTCTCGGAATCGGATCGGAAAGCCATCTCCTCCGTGTGGTCTCCGACGTCCGAGAGTTTGCCAACACCATCGTCAGGGAAAAGAAGCGAGAACTGGATGAGAAGAAGACTTTGGAGTCTCACGATTTGCTTTCTCGATTCTTGATCTCCGGCCACTCCAACGAGGAATTTGTCACCGACATCGTCATCAGCTTCATCCTTGCCGGAAAGGATTCGACCTCGGCTGCTCTGACCTGGTTCTTCTGGCTAATCTCAAACCACCCTAATGTCGAAAGCCAAATTCTCAAGGAGATCAATGAGAAAACAAAGAGTGAAGGCGGATATGACGAAGCCAAGGACATGGTGTACACACAAGCGGCGCTCTGCGAGAGCATGAGGCTGTACCCGCCGGTTCCGAGGGACATCAAAGAGGCAGTAGACAACGACGTTTTGCCGGACGGGACTAAAGTGAAGAAGGGGATGACAGTGATTTACCACGTGTACGCGATGGGGAGGATGGAGCATATATGGGGCAAGGATTGGGCCAAGTTCCGACCCGAGAGGTGGTTGGAGCGTGATGTGGCGACGGAGAACTGGCGGTTCGTGGCGAAGGACTCGTTTAGCTACCCAGTGTTTCAGGCGGGGCCGAGGATCTGTTTGGGGAAGGAGATGGCATTTTTGCAGATGAAAAGGGTGGTGAGTGAGGTTTTGAAGAGGTTTAAGGTTGTGCCGGAGAAGAGGGAGAATGGAAAGGAGCCGGAGTTGCTTGCCTACCTCACTGGAAAAATGAAAGGTGGGCTTCCGATGACTGTTGTAGAGAGAGTTTGAGTATTGGACTCTTTTTAATGGAGAATATCACAAATGGTCACTCAACTATTACCTATTCGACACTTTGCTCACTCACTTTTTAAATATATTACTTTAGTCACTCAACTTTAACTCTGTTATTCACTTTAGTCACTTTATTAATTTTTTCATTAAAAAAATTTATTTGCCACAATATTAATGATATTTTAGTCCAACCAATTGTGAAAAATTGAGAAATCTGTATTAGAATGATTGAAAGAAGTGATTAAAGTGAGATAAAATGCTCATTGGGTGACTAACGCGATTGATAGAGTAATAGTTGAGTGATCAAAGTGATATATTTGAAAGTTGAGTGACCAAAGTGTCGAATGAGTCATAATTCAGTGACCATTTGTAGAATTCTCCCTTGTATTTATAGCTCTTGAAGACTATATATACGTACGGTTTCCAGCAGTGTTAATTTGGTATTTTAAATTTTTTTTTTTACATTTTATTTGTATTTTAAATTTGAGCTGGGTTTAGGCTTTACTCTGTAATGCAAGATGCCTTATTGTACTTTCGTTCTAATATATTATTATAGGCTAAATACTGGTTACTACTCTGCGGTTTAGTTCCAAAATCAATTCAGTTCCTGGACTTCTAATCATCAAAAACATCCCTGCACTTTCAATTTTGAAAAACAATTTGTTAATATTTTTTTATGGGTTCAAGTTATAGTTTGATTATTTGTTGAAAAACTATTTATTTTTAATAGTAGGACTCACTCTTAAATTGATTAGAGGTGGCCTGCAGACACCACATCATAAAATATAGGCCATATATGAGCCACGTTAACAAGTTAAATAACTTAATTGTCGGAAAACTAACAAATTGGACTTATTAGATCAAAATTGAAAGTATAAGGGTGTTGTTGATGAAATTAGAAGTTAAATGACTGAATTGATTTTGGACCCAAACTACAGAGGAGTAATATGTATTTAGCCCTATTATTATTCATGATTACTTGCCCCCTTCTTCTTTTCTTTTGTTGGAACAAACAATGGAGATTAGAATCACCCTTTTAATGATAAGAAAACATCAAAATTAATGTATGAAATCCTAATTAAAAAAAAAAGGGAAAAATAGTTGAAAGTAAGAATGAGAATGAGAGTTTTAATTTGAGAGTTCATTGCCTTCAATTAATCAATGTTATATATATTTTTTGCTGAACTTTGCTATCTCTTCCTACATTTATGATGTGTATAATCTATAATGTATGTCGAACCATTAAGAGTCATTTTAGCAATCCGATGAACTAATGTATTTTCTTTGCTTTGTTTGATTTTTGGACCTCGGCTTTTCCAACCAAAAAGAAAAAAGTTTGAAGCAAATATAAACCAAAGCACTATGATTTCTACCAAAAATGAAAACTATAATAGTATGATAACTCATATAATCTCCAACAATATCTGTTGGGGTGGATTTGTACAGAGGCTGCTAGGATTGCTTGATTGGGCTGATCTTCTCTGTTTACCCCTTCTGAGTTCAGGAACTGCGTCCAAAGCTTCAAGAAACTTTGTAGCGTCTTTCCTTAAGCTCCCAGCGGTAATGTAGGTCTGCTGCGGTGGCATGCTTCTGGTGATGGTGAGGTAGAAACATCATATAGCTTTGATGGATGAACTAGAACTATACAAAAAGGCTTGCAAAGAGGCATGTAGCGTGGGAGCTGGAAGTACATAAGTTGCAGAAGATGAGAGCTTTGTTGCGGTGAGAGGTTTACTACGTATCATCTACTGCAGTGAATGAAGGAATGAATTTTTAAGGATGGCTTATGGGTTTAAAGGTCGTGTAAGGCTTTGAATTGGTTTTGGGTTGGAGGCTGAGAATGCTTAAATTATTGCTTGAGGCTTGCTTGTGGGATGTATTGCTTGAAGCTTGCATGATCTATTGCTTGGAGATTGTCTGATTCCCCTCCAGAAGCCTTAATTTATAGGCTAGAAGAGGTAAGGTTAAGATCCAGGTTCATCGGATGTTAAAGTCAAATATGGAGAACAAGGCAATAACCAAATGACTAAGGGGGAGCTATCTGTTGTACTATTTTGCGTGAAATATGGAATTGGAGTAGCAAACTTCTAGGGAATAGGTGTTGTAGTTATAGTCTAAGTTGAATTAATAAAGAAGTCATAAAAGGTGATATATCTCATTGGGAAGAGTTGCATGTTACTTCTAGAATAACTTGTAGCAAGCTAGAACTAAGAATAAATAAAAGAAGAAATTTGATTGAGACTTTATATTTGACGTTAAGGAGGATGAGTTACTGCGGGGTAAAAGAAGTATCGACGTTCGTGTTGTTGGAAAGACTATTGGTAGATAATTGTGCTTAAGCTTATGGGTTTGGATTCTCTCATCTTTGGATGTCCATGTAATGATTTAGATTGTCGGGTCTGGATTTTGGTCCCAAGTCCAAAACCGCCGACAATCGAAAATCAAGAATGAGCCTCATGTACTTCCGTTACCTTCCACACCACACCCAATCTTGTAAGCCCCAAGAGCATGATTGTGGCTTGGGTCCACGTGCATGGCATGGCACTTAATAAGGTAGAATCGAGAGTGAATTGCAAGATCAAGACTTCTTTCTAGCATAATGGGCTTTAAGCTATTAAAGCCCATAGTTTGTAGTTTTGCGCATTTATATTTGTATTTGGGCCTCAAACAACCATTGGGCATGAATATTGATTTTTTAGGTATCAACATTCGCCCCCTTGATTATGTAGGCTATGCAATGACTATGAAATAGGCTACATAATCAATGAGAAAGTGACCCAAGTTAAGCATGATCGAAAACCAAGAGTATTGAAGCATGAAATTTAAAAGAGTTAGTCGCATAAGAACTTGAAGTATTAATGTGATTTGTTTTAAGGAAGAGCGCATGTGTTTACGAGGACGATGAAGAAAATAAGTAAGCATAAGATAATGATAATGAGTTAAGTAAAAATTGATAATGAATTAGAGTAAAATAAGAGTGAGTTCGAAAGTAAAGCATGTGTGCGGTTGGATGAAGAGTAAGAACAATATGATAAATTCTAGTAGAGTAATTGTGAACACAAGAAAATGAATAAATTTTAAACGTAATGAAAAAGTGCATAAAGGATTGAGCATAGTTTATGGAAAATAAGTAAGTAATGAGCAAACGAGGATAATCACGAGATTTAGAAAATAAGTTGTTCTTTCGAAAATGGAGAACATGAGTATGAGTAGATGAATGAGTAATTGGCAAGTGGAAATAATAAGCTAAAAATGCGAAGAGTAGAAATGATTTTTGACTTCAAAGTTGATGACGAAGAGCATAACAATAAAAGCATTGCAAAATAATTGATAATGAAAAGAAAGTTAAAACGAAATAGGTAAGTATGTGTGTTAAATATGATACGTGGTTAGAGTAAAGTAGGATGTGCAAAATGAAAATAGAGAGCATAAAAGTATTTAATAGATAGAGTAAGCATTTGCTTTTGGCCTATAGATATACTTGATGGTTTGTTTCGCATGGTGTGTGAAAAGTTCTATTTTCTTTGCTTGACTTTTACATGCTTGATTATGTGTTCGGCATGTGTAGAATGAGAGTTTCTTATGTTAGACTTAAATTTGCTTGAGCTTATGATAATTATGCTTAGGCATGCGTTAGGCATGTGCATTGATGTTTTTGACTTTAGGTTGCCTTAATTATTTGACAGACCAAGGGAGAGTGCGTGGAATTTGACATGTATATGCTTAAGCTTGGCATGACTCATATGATCTATGATAGATGCACGGCCTGGACAAAGAGGTGCTCGGCATTTTTTGATTAGTAAGTGCTTGGCATGAGCTTGAATAAGGCTTGGGCATGTCTCTTTTGGTCGTGAATCCGCTTGGCGTTGTGTTTAGTTTGGCGCGGCTCGAAGTATGCATTAGCTTATTGTATTATGACTTAGCATATGAATTAGTAATATGCATGAACGTGTGATAAGTGTTCTCTTAAATATATTGAATGATTAAGAGAGAGTGCATGGGCATGAGTTTCAGGAGGTAAGTTGAGTACTCATGGCAAGTGAGGGCTTGAATTTTGAGTAATTGCTTGTTGTATCATGGAATTTTGAACAGATTGCTCATATTTATGACTTCCATTAGATTTTTCTTTAGGATTGTATATGAATTATGAACGCATTTATGACTTCCATTGGATTCATAAAGCATGATTCAATTATGTGCATGACTGAGGCGTGCAAATTTCAATTGACAAGCAAGTAGCTTCGATGTAGGTGTGGATCTTCACTGATTGCGGTGATCACCGCGGTAACTGGTCGCCTTAATCGCATAGCCCCCAAGTGTCAAAGCATATTTTTCTGATATACTGGTTGTTTTAGAGTGTGATGATGAATACTGCCTTTTGCTTGGAATTGGCTTGACTGAGCATTAATTGCTTGCTCTAATGGTTTTGGCTTAATTGAGTATTGGTTGCTGCTTGATTGAATGGTCTGCATGCATTAATCGTTTCGTGCCAAGTTTCTGCATGCCAAGAAGACACATAGGTAACAATATTAAGAAGACAAGTACTCATGGCATGTATGACGAATCTTTAGCTAGTGAATAGCAGTCATTCGTTTAGTAACAGGAGCAGAACGAGCTGTTGTGCAAGCACATGGCAGTAGCAAGAAGAAAACAGATTGACCTGTCGTACCTCCGAGAAATAAATAAGTGATTAGTAACTCATTCAAGCAAATATATGTAATTGAGCTGTCATGTAAATGTGCTGAGGTATAATATAATTATGACTTCGTGACATTTAACCGAAGTGTGAAGCCAAAAGTGAGATATGCTTTGGATTCATAATTGCATAGATGGGAGGCATGCTCCGTAACAACTATGGCATGGGTTCACGAGCTATTATCTGATATGTACATGCAGCAATATATAGCTATACAAGTTAGTCTTTAAAACAAGACAAAAGGGCGTCATTGAAGGTGCTTTTAGCTTTGTGAACTTGATGGTGAATAATGTAGCAAGCACATTAATAGAAAAACACAGATGTGGTCAATAGCTATCCAGTAGCAATGAAATTTGATTTGTGCATAAAATTTTAAGGCTACGATTTCCTCGCTCATGATATGTGTCAAGAGGCAGCGAGTGTTTATAGCTATATGTGTATATATATAATTTGAGAGACATGATTGTGGAGGCATGTATAAGGCGGTGGAAGTAAGTAGAAAAGAAAAACTTATCTACAGATTGTAGTTTTCTAGCTGATGCTCTGTGTGATTATGTGACATTTGTGTGATTGAGCATGTGATCATTAATTATAAAGGGTAAAATGTACTCATAGCAAAGCTATTTGGTGTTTGGAATTAATGCTTAAATGTAAAGCAAAGCTATTGCTTAAATGTAGGTATGAATGTTTGGATGTAGCAAATGATTGGCCAGGGAGCTAGTTTGTATGTGAGACAGCTATTTGACAATTAATGCAGCAATGAACTTCAGCCTATAGAACATCATGTATATTGATCATAGAACATGTACCAAGCAGCTACATGTGTGCTAAGTGAGAGAGAATTAAGCCAAAACCCAATTGGGTGAGCAAAAATATTTATAAGCACGGTGGCATGTGGAATTTGGGTGCGCCCTTCACTTTCTTTCTTAATAGTGTAAAATAATTGTGAGTGTATGTAGTATCACTCTATAAAGCTAAGGCATCAATTAAGCATTCAAAAAGGTCTAAGCTCATGTGCATGAGTACATCGCACTGAAGCGACTTTGAGGTGCATGAGAACAGTTGGTGTCAACGAGAAATTATGCAGCCAAGAGTAATTATGAGCATAACCTGTTTGAATGTAAACATATTGCTGGGCATATATGAATTGTAAACTGCTTCTTTGCCTTGAACCTGGACAAAGGGCTTATGTGAACATGTACAAATGACTAGTTTTGTATTTAAAAATATGCCACCTTTGATATGTAGCCATATTATTTTGCATGCATCGGGGGAGCATAGCATATCATATTGAAAATAATGTATCTGTGTGGCCAAGTTACTTGGCTATGCGCTGAGTCTGAGCAAGACTAATGTACTTGCAGGCGTGAGAGCCTAGCTACCTCCACGCTTCAAAATTTTCCCCTTCTTGATGGAAGAGTAAGGAGATACACATGCTTAATTGCTAAGACAATATGCGTGGTGGCATGAGTCCAACTATTGATACGGTAAGAAATCGTGAATGCACAATGCATACAATTGTATATATATGACAGAGCTCAAGACATTTATTATGAAGCAAGAAGATGAGCAATGGCCCATGTGTACCAGTGACATTTGCAACAAATCCAGTAGGTTGGTGTGGTCATGCTATGAGTTGTGCTTGACTTATGTATCCACCGGCCACTATATTAATTATAAGCTAAACTCTGCCCTTGCGACAAAGTATGGGAGGTGGCGTATGATAGGCCTGTGAAATGTGTTGTGGTGATAATTTAAAACAAATATATGACACCGGTGATGACTTGACCGTAAATATGGGAGATTGGAATATAGGAGATTGGCAAAGTACACATGTTAATGTAAAAATGTGCATGTTAATACATTTGCTGCATGCCTGTAAGCTGTCAATATGTGTATATATAGCAGAATGAGGAGGTTAGCATCATGGTATAATTAAAACTAGGAAGCTGAGATTGCTTAGCTTTGTTTCAGTTGTTGTGTTCTCGATTTCCAAGAAATCTTAGGCAAAGTAGGTGCCAAAAGTGGAGTTGCAGGGAGGAGCCACTGAGATGATGGTTAGAATAAGCTGCTGGGTAAAGCATTCTAGCTCAGTTCTGTAGGTGCCCAAACCACCTCCCTGAGTTTTCTTTGGTTCATCCTCCCCATCAGCAACAGGGTTATTCGGCTCGCATACCGGAATGGCTCCACCTTGTTCACCCTCAGTTAACTTCTCAGCTACTGCAGACCTTCATGAAAGATTTGGGAAGGCTCAAAGTACTGAAAAGTAAAAGGGAGGAGTCCTGGGTGATAGCAATAAACAAGACCCATCAGTATCATAGTTTGGTGTCGGGACTAGGGAGAGTGATGTCGGGATGCCGTACTTTCCAGATTGGGTCATTGGGATAAGCTGCCGGGAGGGAAAGTGCCGCCGGGGAGCGAAGTTGATACCGAAGAGCAAAGCTGCTGGCAAGAGGAGCTGTTGAGATGGAGCATGGGTACCGGGATGTGAAGGTGCCCGGAATTGGGTCACCGAGATGGTTGAGCTCCGCAGGGGAGTTGCCGTTGAGAGAGAAGAGGGCACTACGCGGTTGTCGACCACGGAGAGAGAATCCGAGATTTAGAGTTGACGACTTACATGTTATTAACCAGAGAAAGGAACGCATCCCCTGAAGGTCTCCAAAGTCGTGCTATTCAATCATAGAGTCGATATCAGACCCGGAATCCGATAACCCATTGTCCCCGGTGGAGCATAGTGTGGAGTGGTTTGGGTACGCGGTGAGAGAAGTAGGAGAGTACGAGTACCAAGTGAAGATCTAGGTGTCCAGATCAATTTTGGGTGACCTTGGCTCTGGTGTGGGCTCTGCATCGACGATGTAGTGGTTAGGGTCGACCCATCGACGACCTGAGACGATGATGGTGACGGTGGTGAGCCATGGTTGTGAAGAGACGATGGAGGACTAGAGCAGCAAGGGAGGAAACAAGCTACCTCTGACGTCGTCGGACATCATTGAGGCCGAGATGGACTCGCTTGAGACCCCCGATATCGTCGGACATCACGGAGGCTGAGATGGACTCGCCAGAGGCCTGTGAGCATGGTGGTAGTGGATGAGAGTTGCGGTGGTGACCGGAAGTAGGTGGTGGAGGAGAGAGAGAAAAGCCAGATCCACTTTCTCTCTCCTCAAACTCTCTGTAAATTGCAGCTCGAAGCTAATAATATTATTGGAATGATGGGTGAGAGCAAATAAGGGATCTAAACCCAGTCCCCAGCAGAGTCGCCATTTATGTTGGGATGGATTTGTACAGAGGCTGCTAGGATTGCTTGATTGGGTTGATCTTCTCTGTTTACCCCTTCTGAGTTCAGGAACTGGGTCCAAAGCTTCAAGAAGCTTTGTAGCATCTTTCCTTAAGCTCCCAACGGTAATGTTGGTTTGCTGCGGTGGTCTGCTGCGGTGGCATGCTTCTGGTGACGGTAAGGTAGAAACTTCATATAGCTTTGATGGATGAACTAGAAATATACAAAACGGCTTGCAAGGAGACATGTAGCGTGGGAGCTGGAAGCATATGAGTTACAGAAGATGAGAGCTTTGATGCGGTGAGAGGTTTACTACGTATCATCTACTGCAGTGAATGAAGGAATGAATTTTTAAGGATGTCTTATAGGTTTAAAGGTCGTGTAAGGCTTTGAATTGGTTTTGGGTTGTAGGCTGAGAATGCTTAAATTGTTGCTTGAGGCTTGCTTGTGGGGTGTATTGCTTGAAGCTTGCATGATATATTGCTTGGAGATTGTCTGATTCCCCTCCTGAAGCCTTAATTTATAGGCTAGAAGAGGTAAGGTTAAGATCCAGGTTCATCGGATGAACCTAATGGACTTTGAAAGAGAACTATGATGTTAAAGTCAACTATGGAGAACAAGGCAATAACCAAATGACTAAGGGGGAGCTATCTGTTGTACTATTTTGCGTGAAATATGGAATTGGAGTAGCAAACTTCTAGGGAATAGGTGTTGTAGTTATAGTCTAAGTTGAATTAATAAAGAAGTCATAAAAGGTGATATATCTCATTGGGAAGAGTTGCATGTTACTTCTAGAATAACTTGTAGCAAGCTAGAACTAAGAATAAATAAAAGAAGAAATTTGATTGAGGCTTTGTATTTGACGTTAAGGAGGATGAGTTACTACAGGGTAAAAGAAGTATCGACATTCGTGTTATTGGAAAGACTATTGGTAGATAATTGTGCTTAAGCTTATGGGTGTGGATTCTCTCATCTTTGCATGTCCATGTAATGATTTAGATTGTCGGGCCTGGATTTTGGTCCCAAGTTCAAAACCGCCGACAATCGAAAATCAAGAATGGGCCTCATGTACTTCTGTTACCTTCCACACCACACCCAATCTTGTAAGCCCCAAGAGCATGATTGTGGCTTGGGTCCACGTGAGTGGCATGGCACTTAATAAGGCAGAATCGAGAGTGAATTGCAAGATCAAAACTTCTTTCTAGCATAATGGGCTTTAAGCTATTAAAGCCCATAGTTTGTAGTTTTGCGCATTTATATTTGTATTTGGGCCTCAAACAACCATTGGGCATGAATATTGATTTTTTAGGTATCAACAATATCATTAGCCAAAAGAGTGTGAATTATAGGAAGTGAGCACCAATCCCAACATGATGCCCCATCCCCAAGGTAGCTATCCCATCTTCAAGTCTACCCTACTGCCCACTCTTCATAAATGAGCTGATCATCACAATAACAAATTTGGCTTATAGTCCCTAATAGCTTCAGTGACCCATATTGAAAGCTTGAAGCAGAAAAGCAAGAAAATTGAGAGAATCAACTTGTATTGGAAACTTTCGGCTCTATTACATACCCAAAAAATGAAGACCTGCAGCTTTATATACCAAGTACTAGAGTAGCAAGATGATACTATGGTGTGTAATTTTGGTTTACCCTTAACATCCCCCCCCCCCCCCCCCCCCCCCCAAGCTGATGGTAGCTTTTATAGTAACCCATAATATTGGTTTCAACTAGGAGGAATAAGAGGGAGTTATGGCCATAACTCTATAGGTTGACAAGCTTTCCTACAATTTATCAGAGATCCATTTAAAGTCGAAGAGAGCAACCAAGAACTTCTTGTCAGCAAGGCTTCAATTTTCTTACCAAGAGCTAGCTGCAAACGAGGGTACGTAGGAACTGGTAGCATAGATGCATGCAGGAGCAACTGACAATGTTTGAGTGGTGATGAAAGCATGCAAAGCCTTAGGTGCTACACATAACTTTGTTGTCGAATACCATTGTAGTGCCTACTCAAACTTTGCTACGCTGTGATCTTTCTTAAGGCAAATTTGACATTGCATTAATGTTCCGGAAGCAACAACTTGTCTTAGAGCAAATCTTTGAGAACATGTGTTAGCAAAATGGCCAAAATTATAGCAGATTTGACAAGCTTCAAATATGAAGGTACCATTAGTATCATCAATATAAGCATCTATATTACAAAAACCTTCCTCTTGGACGATGTGGTGTACAGCAAAACCTGACAAATTGACCCACAATCACCACTACCCATCTTGGTTCCAAGAGACTTGTCGCTAACTGGAGAACAATATGGATCACTGGAAGCACATAAGTTGTCATTTTGGGGTCCATTGAACATTTGTGGTGAAGGAGAAGGGATATTGATGCAGCCCTTTAATGCAACAAGAGTAGCCCTCATCATATACTCAGAATTAGGCATGTACTGCATAATGCATTCAGTAGGGTCTCGTTTGGTTCGCGGAATGAAAAGATTGGAAAAGGAAAGTTGATCCTCTCCTGTGTTTGTCACACCTAAGGAAATGAACAACTTTCCTACATGAAGGGAAAATTAGGGGGGGTGGGAATGGATCCTCCCTGTAATAACCGCAATTTCCATTTTTTTTTTGTGTAATTGTGTGGAACGAATATTATATAATTTCACGAATGTTGGTTGAAATATTTCATTTTTAGAATTATCGAAGTCCCGAAACAATTGTTTTAATGAAAAGCTCGAAATGTTCGATTCAAGAAATCGACTTTTTATACGTGCAAAATTTGGGAAAACTTCATTCATGAAAGTTGTAGAGCTTGTCGATACGAGTGTGTACATATGCGGAACACAAAGATCAGATTTTTTCTGATTTAGTTATCGCATTTAGAAGAAATTTCCAAAACGGGTATATAAAGAAAAAACCCTAATTTTTTTTGGAAACTTTCCATTTTCTCCCGGCCTCCTTCCTCTTTTGGAACTGTTCATCTTCATTCTCTCTCTCGCGAGACCGAAACGGGAAATAGAGTACAGCTTCACCGAGCTCACCCTCCCTCCTCCGTCTACCTCTCGACCCCAGACTGCATCCCACCGCACTGCCTCAACCTTGCGCAACTGCCAGAGGCAGCCTTGTGCCGCGACACGGCCGGCAGCGGCGGCGGGAAGGCCCGACTGGTTTAAGCTCGATTTTATTCCAATCGTGATATCTCGAGCTACAAGCCATCAATCCTTGCCAAACTTCATCCTCAAGCTCGCCTCGACCTCCTAAAGCTCCCAGAAGCAACCTTGCACGGCGGCGTGGCCTGTGGTGGTGGCTGGAAGCCAGCCCCGTTTTGGATCGAACGGAACTTTCGATCTTGATATCTCGAGTTGTAGAGCTTTGTTTCGAGTGATTCTTGAGCTGGGGAGCTCGCCTTGAGTTGCTGAACAACTCTACAGAAGGAATCGAAGTCATTGGTGGAAGTTTTTACGTCGAACTCAAGCTCGCCGGATTCTGGAAATTTTCCGGCCACTGTGACTATTTTGGTACTTTTCGACCACTTCCCGTTATTTTCTGATCTTGAGCTAGTTATGAAAAATAATCAACATGTTAAAATGAAGAAGAGCAGCTCGGCCCCGACACCATTGGTGGTGGTCGGAGGCGGCTCTGCCATTAACTCCGGCGGCCCTTTCCGGCCACCTCCGGGAGTCAAAAATATAGTTTCTATTCATTTTAAGATTCTACATTTCAATATGATCATTTCGGCATATTATACGCATTTTTTCAGATATCGTATGATTTAGTTATGAATTTTTAGATTTCGATTGATTTCGATCGTTATATTTGTGATCTCTGAAGTTAGGACCGTTTGATGGACTTATAGTTTTGATATGATGATCATATGACTGTCCCAGTGGCTTTGTGTAGTCATGGGTGAAAATACGACCATTGGATCTTCGTATAATTGCAAAACGGTGATTAGGGAGGCGATTCGTGAGAATCCGTCCCCCGGATTTTCGTTTAATTTAGAATCCGACCATTGGATGGTAGTTAAAGTATGTTTTGGAATTACTGGCTAAATTCAAGTCACATTTGATTAGGTGATTGACGGTTTGTACTTGGGTGAGCTGGTTCAGTGTGATTTGTGTTTAAATTGAAGACGCAGTGGGAGTTTCGAGGTGAGTAAAACTCACGTGGTTCATATAACGAACCGAGTGCTTTTAATTTATTTATTTTGTCATAATTGTGTGAAAACTATTTATGGATTAAATATTTGTTTTTAAAATCACATGGACTTGATCAACTACGGTCCATAGGAAAATAAAATGAATTTTTATTATACAAATGAATTTCACGATTTTCTTGTGTGAACTATATATGGTATTAGTGGTCATCCATGAGTGGATGATTACGTATATATATATTTACGTGGAATATATATATTGGGTGGTGTGTTGTTGAGTGATGATATAATTGAGTTGGAATGATGATTTGGATTATATTTCAAATGCTTAAATTTCGTAATAATATTGTGTATCTTGGATGAGTTGATTTCATTGTGTGAAACATATTGTTGTGCTCATTTATGGATTTAGGGTCAACATAGTAACTGGTATGGGGGAATCGGACGCTCTAATCCTAGGTGGATGATGAGATATGATTGGTTGAGTGAGTTGGATGCAACAACCCTTGTCGGGTAATGAGGCTAGATTACGTACGAGTATCGGACGTTCTAAACATGTATATATGTATATATATTGATGAAATACGATAAAGATAAATACATCGGATGCCATAACCTGGGCCAGGTGACGGGCTACGATTCAATTAAAGCTCTAGTCTGTCAAACACCCTATTTTTATAAATACGATTTTGGGGTTTTGAGAAAGATCACGTATAGGTTTCGTGTTGAATTGTTGATTTGGTGATTGATTGTTGAGATTGTGGTTCTTTGTGGACGTGGGAATTGTTAGATGTTCGATTAGGTGAAAATAAATATGACTTAATTAAATAACTGTTCTTTCTTTTACTCATACGAGCTTTCAAAAGCTTACCGGGTTTTGTGTTATTGCAATCCCGGTACACTATTCAAATGGTGTAGCGGATATTCCTGTAGGTCAGGATAATCAGGGGGGCGACCATGCTGTTTAGGAGTTACAGCATTTATTTGATTTCATTTACGTTGTGAGGTCATTATGCTCATTTAGAGCTTTACAATTTTATCTGTGAGTTTCAGTTTAATAATTAACCGAGACTAAATTCAGGATTTGAAATTAAATTTGTGTGGTGTGGTTGTTAAGAAAAAGAAATTTTCAGGATGATTATTTTTGAGTTGTGGTAATTCATGTTTCAGATTTTTGAATTTTTATTCTAAAATTCGGGGCGTGACACTCCCACACCCCATTGGATTCTTTTTTCCTCATACTTTCCTTACATTAATTGCACATTAATTACCTACTCTAAAGATTATTTTAATAGTTGTTATTACCAAATTATCCATGAATCTTTTGAATCTTGAATTGTTTATGATTTGATAATAAGGATATTATTGGAAAATTAATATTACTTACTTTCCTATTCATGCACAAACCAAACATCGGAAAGGAAAGTAAAATACATTTTGCGATTACTTTCCCAGTGTTTCCAAACATTGGTATGAAAACTAGTAGGAAATTTACTTTCCCATGCTCATGGGAAAGACCAAGAACTAATTTCCATTTCGGCAACCAAACAAGCTTAGGAGAAGTAACACTGCAAGGAAACATCATAGTATTAGAGGCTCATGCAGCACTACTAGCATGAGCTGGTTCAGAACCATACCCAGGAGTAGTAGAAATAACAATCGGTTGAGTAGATGAACTAACCATTTCGGAACTAAGTAAACAACTATTATTCAAAGAATGAGAAGGTGAAGTACCTCTGGAATTATCACCAAATGCAGCCATAGCAGTCTCCAAGGACAAAGAAATGGACTTCACATATTTATCAATCTCATCTTCAGCAATTAACAAGAGAGATCTTAATTCTTCCATCGAAACATGGGATTCAAGATCAAATTAACTACATCTTCATCAGGAATATAAACTCCAGCTACTGAAAGTTGATCCCTCACTATTTTAAAACGTTTCATATATTTGTCAATACTATCATTATCTTTCTGAATTTTCTGCATTGAGCTCTTGAGCTCAAAAGCTTTGTATTTTGAAAGTTTACCATATCTCTGCTCAAGTGAAAACCAAACTTCTTTTGATGTTTACTCCCAACAATGAATGAAATTGCATTAGATGACAAAGTAGTAGCTAGTAAAGTGATCAAAGTAGAGTCATTCTTCCTCCAATCCTTAAACTCTTGTGTAAGCTCTGAGGTAATACTACCCTCTTTTGTTGTTTTGCTGTAGCTCACTGTTCTGATGCATGATTCAAGGTGCAAAGTCTAACAATATGAATCCTTTAACCTAGAAAAGCATAGAAAACATGAATTCCTATCTTGAATAACCCGCAGGAAAACAACTCCAAAGCCTGGAGTAACTGTAATATGAAAGCTACTGAAATCTTCTTCACAAAATTGATAACCAAGACCAATTGTTAACAAGTAGTACTCAAGCCTTCTTTTTCCTTGTAAGAAATCATTGAATGCAAAACCCATCTTATCTCAAATGGTTCATATCTCAATAAACTTCAATAATTGGCAGAAAACTTGTAATAACTCAATAGGAGCCCAAAATGAGCATATACTTCTCTCATACTATAATACCCGAATGCATAATCAAAGAAAATTATCCCAAAAAATTCAAGGAAGTTCCTGTCTCCAATCAAAGTTCCTCAAATATAATCGATTTCAGCAATAAACTTGTAAAGAATTCAAGTATTGAACACGGAGCTAGTATAAGATTCAACAAGTAGTAGAAACAAAGTATGAGTTTGTTCGACATGATCTAGTGTTTTCATTTTTCTTCAATCTTTTAAAAAATCTCTAGAAATAACTTTTTTCAATCAGTGATAGAGTGCATAGAACACAATTTCAAGGCTTCGATGTAAGAAATCAACAACAAATCACAACAATCTTGATGAAATTTCATAACTCGATCTAAGAATATAAACGATGAAGATAAACTTATCTAAATAGCTTAAATCTCACAACTGATACTTGAATCATAAGCATAATAGAAATAGAAAGGATAAATTTCTTGAAAGAAATCTAAATCGTCGGTGAAAAATTCCGATCCCGATCAAACCTGGCTCCTGATGCCATGAAAGCTTGAAGAAGAAAAGAAAGAAAATTGAGAGAATGAACTTGTATTGGAAACTTTAGGCTCTGTTACATACACGAAAATAAAGACCTATAGCTATATATACTAAGTATTAGAGTAGTAGAGTGATATCATAGTGTGTAGTTACACTTTTATGCTTAACACATATATCATATTAGCTAGTCATGCTTATTGGCCAAAATAATAATTCAATGGATTCATATATAAATTAGGGCTAAATACTGTTTAGTACCCTGTGGTATGGGTTGAACATCAATTCAGTCCTTCGACTTTCAATTTCATCAAACACACCCACGCAATATCGTTTTCTCGTCCAATAGGTCCCTCCGACTCAATTCCGTTAATTTCAGACGTTAAGTGCTGACATGGCATTTCAAACTCATCAAAAGTGGGGCCCACACAGAAGTGAAATTCCTAAACTGACCCTGGGCTACAAGAATATGGAAAAATCCAAAATTAATTCTAGCTTTGAGGTTGAGGAGACTCGAACCCCTCCCAAAACATATGCAAATGAATGCCCAACCGCCAGACCATTTGCTTGGTTTCAGCATATTGCAAACAAAAATAATATATATCTCTATAATAATGTTTTTTTTTTAAAAAAACACTTTTGTCATCTCCACCCACTTCTCTCGTCCTTTCCTCTTCTTCTTCCGCAACCCATGCACTCCCAAAGCCTCCTTCTCCTGCTCCATGCCTCGCCCTCCCAATCGAAATTGCTGAAACCGCAGACAAAACTCCAACAGCGCCACCACCACCACCTTCACCACCATCCCCGTTGCCAAGCCCGCTTTCTACACTTCTTCTGACCCTGAAAACTTCCAAGCCACCTTCGACCTCAACAGCCTCTACCACTCCTCCCACTCCTACCTCCGCTACTTCCTCGCCTCCGCCGCCAAAGTCCCCGACGACCTCTAGGCCCTCGTCTCAGTCAATGACCTCCAGACCCTCGTCTCCGTCGACGTTGACCGCAAGATCGTAGTCTCTTACGCCCCTCCACGCTGCAATTCGTCGGCAATTTCGTCGTGTTGACCTGCGCCATCATGTTGGGGTTTAGGGTTTTGGTTAGGTTGGTGAGGTTAGGGTTTGGGAGCAGGTCGGGTTACGGAAGGGAGAAGGTGGTGACGAGGAGGGATAGGAGTCTTGGCGGCAAAGATGTTGTGGCAACGAGGGTAGATAAGCCAAGAGAGGTGGGTGGAGATGACAAAAGTGTTTTTTTTTTTTTAAAAAAAAAAAAACACTAGTATAGAGATATATACTATTTTTGTTTGCAATATATTGAAATCATGCAAGTGGTCCGGTGGTTGGGCATTCATTTGTATATGTTTTGGGAGGGGTTCGAGTCTCCTCAACCTCAAAGTTAGAATTAATTTTGGATTTTTCCGTATTCTGTTGCCTAGGGTCAGTTTGGGAATTTCACTTCGATGTGGGCCCCACTTTTGATGAGTTGGAAATGTCATGTTAGCACTTAACGTCTGAAATTAACGGAATTGAATCGGAGGTACCTATTGGACGAGAAAAAGATATTGTGGGGGTGTTTTTGATGAAATTGAAAATCGATGGACTAAATCGATGTTCGACTCATACCACAGGGTACTAAACAATAATTAGCTCTATAAATTAAGTAGTTCACACATCTACCATAGTTTTGTGGTTATAACCAATTAATACATACAACTAGCCCTGGGATCGAGCGGGGCCGGTCCTGAAATTTGTCAGGACCGAGAACGAGCCCGAAATATTCGGTCCAGACAGGTTCGGTCTATTTTAAATGTGAGAACCGAAAGAAGCCCGACCCATTATGTTTAGCGTCGGGTTTTCTGGTTTTTCGGTCCCAAAGCCCAACTTCTTTCCAGAAGTTGGACTGCCTGCACATGCATGATTTTGTAACTGTTTTGAGGCATTTTTGGTACCTGCAATGCAAATGGGGGCTTTTCAAGCATTATAGTACAATAATGATCACATATCAATTCAAATACAACCACTACAACAATAATGGCATCAGGCGACTGTCTTGAACTGTCGTCTGATGAGGTTCTGATGGAATTATCAGACAACAGCAGAAACTGTCGTCTGAGTAAATTTTACACAAGAGCAGCTGCTTACATAATTATTATTTGAACACCAAAAAGAACAATAACACCATATATGCTTACTGTTGTCTCTATGAAGCTTCTACATCCAAGGACTAGTGTACATACCTCCAACAACATGGAGGATTTACTACATCACCAAGCATAAGTAACACCCTCTTTATGGGCCCACGAGCCACGGTGGGACCCAACCGCTATATACATCCCGCAACCCGACATCCAACCTACCCCGTGATAGTCGGAAGCGGCCAAGACCTCGCCGGGAAGCAACCTTCCCGACCTTGCCAAGTTACCTTCACAACATGCTTTCTAAGACTAGAAATAGTGGTTTTGCATCCCACATTGAAGAAAATGTAAAGGATAGAGGTTTTCTTACCTATAAAAGGGACCCCTCCTCCCACTTAAACTCCATCTCATTACATACTCCACTCATGTAATCAACTTGGGCCGCAAGACCCAAATACATATAATACAATATTCAAGTGGACGTAGTCTCCCGCTAAGGCGGGAGACAAACTACTATATTTCTTGTGTCTCTCTCTTCACTCTCTCTCTCTTTCTCTCAAAAGCTAACTAGAGTCTTCGGTTCTAATGTTAACGTTGACGCCGTCTGTGGGAAGCCGATAAAATGACTTCGTCTTTTACCATGCGTTAAATCACCTTAACGGAAGTTCAAAGAAATTTTCTTCTCTTTTCTTATTTGAGTTATCTACTCACTCGGCATCATCTCCTTTTATGAGCAAACCCCATCCTTGGCGGTAACAAAAAAACGGTTTTACTTCTCTGCACAAGAAGCTTGCTCCGCCAAACTCAAAATTCAAATATCTTGCTCCGCCAGGCGGTAGCTCCTATTGAAAAAAAAAAAAAAAAAAAAAAAAAAATTCTGAGCAGGAGGGGCGCCTAACCTTGCACCAACCGCCCCAACATTCAGCGGCACACTAGCCCCTAGCGGCAAATGTTACTCATCTTCAGCGGTAACCCAAAAAAAAAAAAAACAATCAATCAAGGCCCAGCGTCAAGTCAAGAGTCCCTGGCGGCAAGACATTGTCCTTACCAAGATTTGAGGGGCACCCAGAAAGCTTGGGCACCCATCGTTCTTCGTTGCATTCATAACACAACTCCTCGGCAGAACTCTTGTCACACCCAACCTCATCTTTCTTCCTCGTTGCATCCCTCAAGTAGGCTAGCAGCGACAACACCAAACCAAAAACTTCAGATCTTGCACCGCTAGACATCATCCGCACCCATAACGCAAACCCATCAGTGTCAGGCTTCATCCTCCGATCAGCGTCGGTCTCAAGCTTCATCTCCGGATCTGCTCGAGCGCCCAGCTCCGTCCTCCTCTCATTTGACGAACGAGCCCCGCTAGCTATCGACGTCAACGAGCCCCACTACCGCTGGCCAAGCTCCGATGAGCGTCACCGCTGAACTTCACCGCCGGGTATCACCGCTGAACTCCACCGCTGGGCACCACCGCTAGGCAGCCACCGCTGGGCAGCCTCAGTCAGGCATGGTATCGCCAAGCGAAGCACCGCCGGTGGCTTGTTAGTCCGCCAAGCAAAGCACTTTCTCCGCCAACAAACAGCAAGCCTAGCGTCAATTGCAGAAACTGATCAACACCACCCAGGAACTGATCAGTACATCAAGGCGTCAATTGCAGCAGCTGCCCAGCACCCCGTCAACGTTAAGCGAGCAGCGAGCAGCGAACACTCATGACTCAAACCCACTTGGTCAGCGCCAATGTTTCAAAGGCCTTCGATCATCATTCCCATCCTTTGATCATGCTTCTCATCTTTTGATCATCGTCAAAGGCCACCATGTGCAGCGCAGCTCATCACCTCAGCATAGTCACACTAGCAGGCAACCAGCGGCCTTCTTCGTTGGCTCGCTTGACGCACAAGCACATAACGCACTCAGCTGTATCTTTGCTGACGACGAGCACTTGACCTTGCGCTGCTGGCATTGCAGCACTTCAAAGCTTTTTGGCTAACGTGAAGATAAGACTTCAAATTTAAATCTCTGCTCTTCATTGTGCAAAACCCAAAGCATGCTATATACTGATATACATACATGCCTAGTATAATTATCTAAAGCATGTTCAATATTATCATAGCTGCTATTCTACCTACTACGTGTCATGTTTTCCTCATCACATGACCTACTATGCTCCAATACAACGACACATATCATATGCTTGTTGCCTGGGCACGCCTACGATACACATCCCTCTAACTGCTTTAATACTTGTTCATTATACAAGACCCATCGCATAGTCAATCAATATGGTTAATATATTCATTACCATGACCGCAGACACCATTCAAAAACAAGTGCATGGCAGCCCATAATCACGTTGAGCTTTATATTCATAGGATCATCAGTATGAATACATGTCCTGGTGTTGTGAACCCCTTACTGTTGTTAGACTCTTTTTTCTTTAAAATAAAAATAAAAAAATAAAAACCCCACCCCATTTCTATCATTGATAGAGCTCGAACTCCTAACCTCTTATATATGAAGACCAAAACCTTATCACCTCATCAAACACACACACACAATACACGTCATTTAACGATTATTGGAGAATGCATATTCCATTTCTGGATATACGTGTCTCTCATTTGTGCAAAGTTTTAAGAGAATCAAAATATGGTTTATTCTTTCTGCAAGAATAAGTCAAAATTCTCAAACACTCTCAAATGCCCATGTTATCACGCTAAAATAGTTATGTTTATCCACCATGTTTACATTCAAAGTAGATGTATGTCCAGATCATTTGTCATCAGCATGCCTATTACTTATATATTCTCTTAATTGATACATGGCTATCGTGTTACGGGCGTAAGCATTCCTAAGTTTACAAGCATGCATACACCAATTGTTATAGCATGATTGTCTAAACATAGTCATTATGTTATATGCAGACTTTGCTACACACAACCACATTTGTACTATATTGGCCGCATGCCCGTTTAAATTAAAGGCTGTGACATGAAGCTTTGTCACTTGACAACATGCTATCTCATCATGAATCGGTAAATTTCATTGTCAATTTGAATATCACATTAGAAGCACACAAATGCAACATGTCATTTGTAAGCAACTACTTACATCCCTTATACACTTTGCTTAAATATCTCATCAAAGTACATATGCAAGATACTACTGTTGATTATACATACCCATGTACTAATCACTCATTTTGTTTCAAGGAGATATAATCATCAATCACCTCTCCAACTAACGAAATCATCATCCTTCTACTAAGGTGCTTCGCCGGAGCAATAGAGTGTCATGCTTGGACAACTCCAACATGATTTGGATACTTGTATCAATTCCAAACTCCAACTCACTCCAAATTGACATAAGATAAGTAACTATATGTCAATACGCGCTCTTGCAATTAGAGCTATCGCCATGTCTTTACATGCTTTTACTACTTCTAAGCATGCCTATAGTATATCACAATTGATATGCATTTACATGCTACTATGAGTTTAAGCATGCTTACACCTTGTACCAATTTTACTAGTACAACTACTATGCTCAAAGCCATGCTTAAAATATCTTAATCATCCTTAAGCATGTCTACACGAAATGTTATTAGCAACTTTGCTACGAGTACATGCTATACACGTACATGTTTAAATCAATCTAATGTGACACTCCCTTAAAACAAATTATGCCATGTCTAGAAACTTGTGACACCTATGACTTAATTAAACATGCTCGGATAAACGACTTGCTTGGGTTACCACTCGCTTGGGTATCGAGCATGGCCACGACTTGCTTGGGTCCTGCCCCGCATGCTCACACAGCGCCTACTCGCTCAACTACACCCAACTTGCTTGAATGCAACCTAACTCGCTCAAACACATCCAACATGCTTTAATAAGTTCCAAGTTCACAATGCTTCATACTATTCACCGGGAGCTACTCTCAAAATTTTATATGGACACCCATTACACTTGTCACTATCTATTGTGCATGTTACATGGCCATAAGATCCGCATAAAATTACTTGCTATGCTTATTTGTTGTTCATACAATTAGCAATATTTTACACGTACTCTATGTATGTAAAATATTTGGTCTAGCCTCCGGGCACCATAATTTGTCAAACTCTCTCTATGTGAAAAAGACCTAAACGGGTCTAGACTCCACGAGTCTGTGGTCCACGACCAACCGCCAAGCGGTAAGGCAACGCCTCATAATGATGATGACCACTACACGGCATTGCAGTCAAGCTTTTCTCTTCCGAGAAAAAATAAGGGGACTGGTTAACACGGCTCACGATAGTCATTGTTCCAACAGTTAACCTCAACGCTTGGGTATCAAAGATTAGGTTCGCTACCTAACGCCCACTGCTTAAACGCAGCTCCCCTTATCAAACAATTTTCCGACCATATGGAGGTCTATAGCCAAGAGTGGGAGACTCCTTGGAGGGCCTAGCAGGAGCCCACCTGAAAGGGCATAAAGAGTTTGCTCCGACAAAATTCTAGATGGGCACGCATTTGCACTAATTATGCTCGTTATACGGCACAAAGCTATGCTTTGGTATCAACTCTGCAAGAAAACCCTCCCTGACTGGGGACTTCGTGGACTTGTACATACAGCCCAGCATAATTAGCAACGGTTAAGCTCATGCCTCAGGGCATCATCTTCGAGTACCAGTTAATGCCTCATAGCATCCCTGAGCTCTAACACTCATGGCTTCCCGGCATCCCCGAGCTATCACGCTCACGGCTTCGCGGTAATCCTGAGCTTTCACGCTCACGCCTTCGCGGCAACCCCAAGCTTCACACTCAGGCCTTCCTAGCACCCTCGAGCTTTCACGCTCTTGCCTTCCAGGCAATCCCGAGCCTCACACTCACGTCTCCTCGACATAATACACATTAATGGAACATTGAATTCTTCTACCATTTGTCGTTTGCCACAAATCGAATTCTTTTCACGTTCCATTAATCCGAACAAAAACCAAACAAGCGTTCTCATTCATGAGTTACGAACTCTTGCCTTCATGGTACTCATGCAAATTACACCTCACGAGCGTAATACCGTCAACTCGACCTCGTTTGTTTTCTTACACGCATCACGTGTTCATCATATGCTATTCACATGCTCATTCTTGGTATGCTCACACAACCATATGCGTTCTAAAGTTTATATGTCATAACCGATCATACTCGGCCCCATTCACATATATACATCAATATGTATCACACAACCATATGCGTTCTCGAGCTTATACGTCATAACCGATCATACTCGGCGCCATTCACATATATACATCAACATGTATCACACATCTCATACATTCGTATATGCAAATACGTATCTATGCAACTCACATACGCTGCCCAATACAACAAGCACTCTACATGTGCATGCCCATATCTTTGTTTTACATATTAAAGAGTCCTTTCTTGCTTAGGGAGTTCGGGGACTTGCAAGGGCTCGGTGCCATCCGGACGTCACTTATGCTTGATGACATCATGTTTATAACTCCCCAACCAAGAAGCTCCTCTTACTTGGGGACTTCGGGGACTTGTACATACCTCCAATATATGGAGGCTTTACTACATCACCAAACATCAGTAACACCCTCTTTGTGGGCCAACGAGCCACAGCTCACCCTATGGTGGTTGGAAGCTGCTGAGGCCTCTTTGGAAAGCCACATTTCTGGCTTTGCCAAGATACTTCATAATATGTGTTTCTAGACTAGAATGGCTCTTTCATATCCCACATTGGAAAACATGCAAAGGAGAGTGGCTCCTTTCCTTATAAAAAGGACCACTCCTCCCACTTATAATCTCTTCCCATTACAACACTTGTAATCCTATTGGGTCGGAAGGCCCAAACAATAGTTAAACATTTCAAGTGGACGTAGTCTCTCGCTATGGCTGGAGATAAACCACTATACATCGTGTCTCTCACCCTCTCTTACTCTCTAAAGCTAACTAGAGTCTTCGATTCTAACGTTAACAAATAATGAGTCTACAACCAGATTTAGCTAAAACCGAAACTGAAACCAAATTCCTTCCTATGGAAGGTACATAAAAAACATTATCCAAAACTAACAATTTTCCTAATCCTAGATCAAGCTTTAAGGTGCCAATAGCCTTGACTGCCACTCTCAAGCCATTGCCTACACACAGGTTCACTTCATCACTCTTTGGGATTCTCCTCCTTATGAATCCCTATAAATAATTAGGAATATGAATTGGTAAGCCTGAATCTATCCACCAAGATTATGGTTCAACATTAATAAGATTAATTTTAGAGAAAAAATTGAATTAGAAAGCAACTTACCCTTTTTGGCCAACCAGTTTTTATAAGCAGTGCAATCTGTTTTCATGTGTTCTACTCTTTTGTAAAAGTAGCACTCGAACCTAAATTGCCTATTTTCTTTAGGTACTGCAGATGTTGAACCCTTAGTGATGGTTTTGGCAGGCTTTAGCTTATTTTGATCCTTTTTCTTCATAGGTTTCTCAATGAAGTTTATGGTGGTGGCAGGCTCTCTCTCTTTCTTAATCTTGTTTTCTTCGTCAACACAGATGGCTATGAGTTCATCTAGGGTCTAGTTTTCTTTCTAAGCATTGTAACTAGTTCTCAGCTAACTATAACTATTAAGCAGGAATTGCAGTGCATGATGTACCACTTGTTCATCCCTTACCCCATCATAGCATAATACAACCTATCTCATAACCATGAACATCACTAAATACCATACTTTTGAAATAGGTAACCAATGAAACTTAAAACATAAGAAAAAAAATAATAAATAAAAAGCAGAAAAGTAGACAGTAAATTTTAAAAATTTGATAGTCACGCCTACTACTTTATAGCCATAACGTTAAACATAGGTTAGATATGACATTAAATATCATTGAACATAACTTATAACCATGACATTATATAACATACCTCTTGAATAGGTAACTAATAAATTACATAGCAAATAGCAATGAGGTATCTAAGACTATATATCTCTTGACAAGGTATCAAAAAAAAAATCATAACATATAACCACCCAGGCAACCTCATATCCATGAACATCACTAAATATCATACATTTGGAATATGTAACCAATGAAACTCATAGCGTAAAAAGAGTTAAAATTAAAAAACCGGTAGCCATTAAAGTTTTAGAACTTGAAAGTTACTTGTTATAATGATGTATTTAAAACCAGTGTTATAAAAATCCATTTGGCAACTGCCTTTACTAGCATTCTAGGCATGTCGGGTTTAAGAAAAATGTATATTTTTTCTGATCAAATACTTAAAAACTAACTTTTGAATTAGCCCGAGGGGCGATAATATCATTCATCTCAAGCCAAAATAGGCCGTTACATACCCTTCTGCTACCATCTATAGACAAACAAGAAGATAGTGGTAGTACCTACAGTGGTACATAGACAATAGACCTACTCATTACACATTGAAATACATAAACATAGTGGGAATCCTCTTTTGGTACTACTCTAGACACGCTAGAGGTACATAGAGTGCACTCAAAAGTTCATTAGTTTCGTAAGAGGATCTATTGTAAAAGACAAAGCTAAAACATTGTAAAGACCTAGGTCAACGACCTCAACCCAAAATACTCAGTCCAAGAGCCTCTAAGGGAAGGGCTCCAACATAGAGCCTATCAAGCTGGCTTGGTCTAGCATCTCCACAATGCCATGTCGTACGTAGAAATCCCAGCGTATATGCCCAACCCATTCTGCCATGACCCATGACGCCATGACCTCACATTGAAATAGCTCATGTTGTTAAGACATAATCTAGAATCACGCCAGTCTAGTTCCCCACCATTTGCACCACTGTTGATTCAGAACCCACGCCGCCAGACTTGATTCGCATGACCACACCACTGGTCTTAATCGTTGATGTCACCAGAAAATGAAGCTGAAGCCGTCTGGTACTCGAGAACAAACACCACCCAAGGAACTCTCTCGAACAATACAGATCGAACACCGGTCTAGCATCAAACCCCAAAACGATGGCGAGGCCGGAAGCCAGCCCAAACGTCAGGGCGCAGCCGGATAGGCGCGATTTCTCAATCGGAAAAAAGGGTCTTACGGCTTTTCAAGGAGAAAAAGATGGGAATCACATTTATATACTTAAAAACTAATTTTTGATTTGTAAGTACTCATTATATACTTACGTCTTTTTTCTCTCTCTATATTTTCAATCAATTATTGCTAACTATAGTTTTTTGTTTTAATTAGTCACTTATTTATATGTTATATAATAAAATTAAACAAATATATATATATATATATATATATATGCCTAGGCACCTAGTTGCCTATTAAACTATGCGCTAGGCCATTCCCTACCACCTACTGACTGTTAGAACATTGTCTAAAATTATTTACCTCTTAACATGATATCAAAGAAACTCATAGAATAAAATTTCTAGAACTTGGAAGTCAAGCCTACTACCTTAAAGCATCTTTTTCAAGGCTAACAATTTTTAGTTAAATTTTAGCCAAAATAGCTAAAAAGTCATTTTGGCTAGCCAATTTTAAATACATTTGCATCAGTCCTCTCTATTTTAAATATTTCTAAATTTATATTATTATTTGAATGAAGAAAAAATAATTTAAATGTATTTATAAATTATAAACAAAAACTGAAAAGGAATATTTTAAATTAACAAAAATAATAGAGAACCTCATCTCGATCTCTATATTTACGAGCAAAATAACTAAAAATTAAAATAGAGAATCACTTAGGAGTCTGGTGCAGCTGCTAATATAGATAAAAACAAAATGTGCTCTCCAAAATAGCTAAAAAGCCAAGTTAGAAAGTCTGCTAATGATGCCCTTATAATTATGACATTAAACATACCTTGTAGCCATAACATTAAATAATATATCTCTAGAAGAGGTAACCAATAAATCACAAAGCAATAAGATATCTAAACAAAATAGCCCTTGACAAGGTATCACAAAAAAACTCATAGCCATAAAAATCACTAAAAATTTCATACATTTGGAAAAGGTAACCAATAAAACTTATAGCATAAAAAATAAAAATAAAAAAAGCTAATAGGCTTAAAATTTTTAGAACTGCTTGAAAGTCATGTCTACTACTAACTTTTTTTTCTTCAAAATGTCCCTTGAAAGTCAGATGTTTTACCGAAGTTAGCAAGGCAAGTATGGTATAGTTGAATGAACCCCTATGTTTTACCGATGTGTATAGTAAGTATGGTATAGTTGAATGAACCCCTATGTTAGGTATGCAACTGATACAAACCATTATATGAACTAAATTATCAATGACATTTCTCGTCCGTCGGAGTCCGCTGTCAGCGTTGGCACTTGCCTCGCTGGCATTAAGATTTTGCTGGATGGGAATGGTTACTATTGCCCATGGCAGGATTGCCATGTTGGGGTTTAGAAGTTGAGTGGGCGATTCTACTTGGGTTTGAAGCTCTTTTGAGGTTAAGGGCAGTTGTGGGCAATTCTTCATGGGACGATGTCAGCAGGGCGATATGAGTTTTGCTGGGAGGCAACGAATGGGCTTTTTTGAGGAGCTGTTGGAGGGTTGGGGAGTGTGGGGCCTAAATCTGGTTCGATTTTGGATGGCGACGTCGTGGTGGTGATGATGTTTCCTTAAGGCATGGAGGTGGTGGTATGTTCACGACCACGGTGGCATCAGAGATGCACTCCGGTTGCGTGTGGCAGAAATTCTATAGTGGGGTCGATGCTTGAACTAGACTGGGCCGTTCATGTTTGGGCTTTGGATGCTGGTTTCCTTTGGGCCTTGTGGGCTGCTATGATTTTAGATGGTTTTAGTTTGTTTACTTTTAATAATTTCCTATTCTTTTAGGGGGGGGGGCTATGCACTTTGTTTGCTGCAATCTAAATGTCTTGTCTAGGCGTCCTAGCAAATCTTTTGAAGCAGTACTAAAGGACAATTCAAGCTATTTGTAATCATGGTGCACTAGATGACAAATGAGTGGACCTAACACATCTTCTTATCTGTCTATAAATGACAGACGAAAGGTATGTTTTGAACCTCGAAAAATTCATCATGCTTGAGTGAGATCATTCGGAAATGGTAAAGGTATATGAGAATATTTTTGGAAATTTCCATAAGGTGAAATCCTTGATTCAAGGTATTATAATAAAGTACATGACATGATGAGTTCGTGCATGTTTTCGGGGAATTTTTCCGATATCCGAACTATATATTATAACTTTCGGAAGTTTTGCATTAAGGAAAATCTTTTGGAAAAGAAAAGGAATTTTACGATTCAATTTGGACCGTTCAATGTAGCCCTGCTTCATCATAGCCGTTGAAATTAACAAAGAGGTGAGTATAAATAGGCAAATAGTAGTGGGATCAGATTAGAGGCTCAGATTGTTCGATACTCTCCAGAAATATCTACCGGTTTTGGTAGCTCGGTGACCCGCGACTGGGTCCGACCAGTGCTCCTCTATTCAGCCACCTCCGGTCGACATACGACCACCGATACCTTCCTCTTGTTATCGCCGTCACGTTTTCGGTCTCCATTTGTCCAATTGGCTGCTATGGAGGGAGAATCAACGGTGAGAAGATTGAAGCTTTTTGGACGGGTTCAACGAATTCCGACGACTCCGATCATTGTTTGGGCTGCATGTGGTATGAAAATCGATCCTCTTGTCATGCTCTACATATCAGTATGATTAGTTTAAGAATTTGATTAGGTTTTGATGATTTTCGATTTTGGGTGATTTTTGCTACGCCGTGTTCTTCGGCTCCGGCGACGTTTCCGGCACTTCTGAGCTTGGCTTCTGGCTTGAATGAGTCTGTAGGCGAGGGCTGACCTTGATTTTGGAGTAAAGTCTGGAAATTTTTGGGTGGTGATAAAGCTGAGAAGTTTGGGCTTGCTGTGTTCGTCGTCGGAAGCAAACCTACAAAATTTGGATTTCTGTTCCTGGTCAAGTTTGATTACAAGGTGAGTTGGGTTCTCTGTGAAAACTTTGAGAATTAGATTGTATGGTCAATGTCTGAAAATTGGTTGCCATGTTTGTATGCTTACTGTGAAATCATGTTTTGAGGGAGGTGAATTGAGTTTGTTGTGAATTAAGATGGCATTTGGATTAGTTGGAAAATCTAGATGAGTTGATAAATTGATATTGTGATGTTGAATAATTAGTTGTATGGATTTGAATTGGTTGTGAGAATGTGCCTATGCTGGAATACCTAGAATGGGTCATGAGGATTTCAAATCGGATCTCCATAGTAATTCCATCGAATTACTATGTGACGAAATCGTTAACTAAACTTGATTGTATTCATTGATGATATTCGGAATTTGATATAACTTTCATTTGCTTGAGCATTATGTGAAATGATAACAAGTAAAGAAAATGAATTAATATATATCGGGTGACCTGAGTAAATTCGGGTGCACCTATTATAATTGGTCAGACGATCAGATAATCGTCGAGATTTTTGATAATGGTTTAATGCATTATTAATGATCATTATGTCGGAATCTAAGACTCCAGTCACTCGAGGGATGGAAGGTACGCGACACTCGAAGTACGTGAGGAAAAGCATCGGAATCCACGTAGGAGATTCGGGACTATCCTTGAATAATGGTTTTATTATATTACGCTTTTTATAAAATGATGCATGTTAAGTCTATGTGGTTTGGTTATGTTAAAATGCAATGCGTACTAACCAAACCGTGAGAGTTGTGATGGATTGAGAGCGAAAGGTGGCACTGACTTCCTTGGGTTCAATCCCCTTAACCTCCAGAGGGTTAGCTACACCGGCCGGACGATGCGCGATCACAATGATGACCTCACTACGATTACCTGGTTATAAATTAATTTGAGGTAAGGTCGAGTGGGTCTATGGGACCGGCCATCAGGTAATACTTGGATTTGGTACCGTATTTATTTAAGCATCATGCATCAGTTTTCAAATTGAAAAACATTAAAAAGTTTGTCGTTCCTTTATATACTTGGTTTAAGCATGTTTTCATACTGGCTAGCCAAAAAGTGTATTTATTTGTCGGTTTTCAAATCTAGTCGGAGTAAAGTCCTTATGAGCAGCGAGGATGAAAGCTCACCCGTACAACAATGTGGATGCAGGTACTGTGCACTGGAGACGGGATAGTAGCGGACAGAGGTGGGTGTGCAGAAGCAAGTTCGGTAAACCCTTTTTCCAAACTCAGGTTTTGAGTTTTATTTCGAATTCTCTTTCTTGAACTTTATTTTCTGAAACTTGTTGGAAGTGGGTCTTGTGTCTAACTTTGCTAAACCTTATTTCTTGAAGTTAGTTATTCCCTTGACTGATGTTGGATCATAATTCATATATATAGCCCTAAAACATGAAAATTACTTGTTCTAAAGTCCAATTTAATGTTGATTAATCAAATTCTATTATTTTCCTAATCTTATACTTTTTCTTAAGCTTTTGTTTGTTTATATAAATATTTATTATGTTTTCTTTATCATACTAGCAAATGATGGAGAAGCATGGAAATGAAAATTCAACTTTAGTAGATTTCCTACTCCGAAAACCGAGCTAAATAAGGAAAGAGGGGCTGAAGCCTAAACAAACGAACTCCAAATGAGCTGAAACTTTCCAGATATACATTCTAAGGATCATTTCTTTTGAATAGTTCAAGAGTGATTTCAGAGTGGAAAGCCTTCGAAAGATCAGTCCAAGTTTCTACCTAAAAGACAGAAAAAAGCTACAAAGGAGGACATGTACGGATTCATGTAGCACTTCCGGCAAAACCATGGAGCGATAAATTCTGAAATTTTACCAGAATAATCTATACTTATCAATGAACATTTGATATGAAGAAGTCAAAGACAAAATCTAAAATCTTGGTAGAGACTTAATTGAAGGAAGAAATGAGAAGAAAACTGTCATCTTGACTTTGGTGACCAAAAACCACTCCATCACTCTTCATTTTCATGTTTTCCCATGCACAATAAAGAGAGCAGCTGCTCCTCTCTTCTTCTAAGGTATATTTTTCTACTCTACACTCTTATAGCTCATCATTATTTCCCTCTTTTTCTTCATTTCTCCATAACTCTTTCCCTTAACTTTAGGATCTATTACCACTTTCATACTCCACCTTCATGCTTCTTCAATGCTTGAGCTGATCCCTTTTGCTTTCATTTATCATTTTACTTATCTCTCTCTCTTCTCTATTTAAGCATCCTTTCATTACACTCTCAAGACATCACCCATTCTACCCCATTACATCTTCTTTCTCTCTTCATCTCCTTCATAAAACCTCCATCTCCACCTCCCAAAATCCAAACTCATAATATCCATACTCCTTAACCTCCATCACCACCACCATTATCCATCACTACCACTTAAAGTTGGCCAAAGGAGCATCATATCTTCATCACCATCAAGAAGCTTATCATCCATCTATTTCACCATCAAGGATGATTCAATGAGCATTGAATGAGGAAAACAAATGTAGAGCTAGCCATTGATTTGTCAAGCTTCAAGTAGTTCATTCTTTCCTTAACTCTTTGATTTACCTTGATGTACTTATGGATTTGGTGCTAATTTGTATGATTATGAGTGAGTAGTTACTTTGTTAGGGCTAGGGTTGAAAGCCCTAGCCAAACTTGTATGAATTGTTGTTTTAATTTACATTTGATATTATTTGTGATTTTTATCTTCATATGCTAATTCAAGAAGTGAATGCATTCATTCAAACTTAACTAATTTGAATATGTTGTGTTTGTCATCTCATGAAAAAATGTTTAGGGAGTAGTTAACCTTGAGCATTGATAGCATGATAGCATCCTCTATGTGCATGTGAAGGTTGTGAGTTAAAATCACCTAGATCTAGGATTGGTTTGTTTGTCATGTTTATCTAAACTCAAAGTTTTATGCATCTAGGAACAATGAATTGAGACTTAACCGGTAATAGGAATTGTTCTTAGGTAGTTAATTCTAGACTTATCCAGTTGGAATTGATAACATTAAAGGAGTTTAAGCCTATCTAGTCTTATCCAGATGCAAAGAGGGTAATTGGGAGATTAGAATAACATCACTTGTATTTGAACTTCAATACTTGCAAGGGAGGTTAGTGGTAGACAATCCAACCCCTAACTTCATCCTAATCATTACTAGTTTAGTTTAAAGTAGTTTAATTTACATTTGAGCATTTAATATAATTTGGTTCACCACTCTATCCAACAAACAATTTCACTACCACCACAATGCACATACTCACCATGAGCCTAGATTTTCTTGTGAATTTAGGTTTGTGATTGTACATTTGCATATTCTAGCTCTCCTTAGATTAACACCCTAGCTAGTGAAATGAATCCAATCCTCGTGGGTTCGACAATCTTTCTTAAATCTCTATATTATTACTTGTACCCCTTATACTTGAGGGTGGCTATTTGGCTAACAACTGATCACTCATATCAGGTTCTGAACGAGCTTAGTGATTTAAAGAATTTCACCTCAAAATTATTTTTCAGCTTTGCTGTGCGTTTACGAAAGGTTTATTAAACAAAATGTCTAGATGTTCTCTAGGATGTAAATCGAGCGTTCGGTTTATGTTTTAGAGACTCGCGGCACTGTGACCTGCTTAAGCTGGTGAGGTGTAGCTTGGAGTGTTACATATATAATGATTATTTTGGCTTGCGATAAATGAAATTAAAGCCCAATTTGGTACTTATTCAAAAAAAAAATATTATTTCAGTAATAGATAGTTTGTGAACCCTTGTCAAAAAAATATATGCAAAATCTCTCAACATTCGAGCATAAGCAATCAACCCATTTGAATAAAAGACCAATATATATTGCTTGATTCTAGCGATATTAATAACAATATTGAAGTTAGGAAAAACAAAACCTACAAGTTAATATATTAATGCATAGTGCTTTAATCACGAGATTATGCAACGTTACTTTTTAGCCGAGAGATATTTAGAAAGGCCGGTTTTTTCTGAGTGCGAGTTCGTGCTCGACCAGTGGCGCCCTGGTGTCTGGGTTGGCCTTCGGCTGCATTGACGCCTTGGGGTCTGCTGTTGGATTCCTACTCCGGCTACTGTTCATGGGGTTCTATCAGAGGGTGTGCTGCTCGGGGCTTGTCGAATGGTTTCGGCTGGGCTAGTGCGAGGTGGTGGTCATGCAAACAGGGCCGGCAATCGATCCCTGATGACGGTTTCTTGGTCGACATCCCACGGGTCGGACTCGTTGGTGGTGTAAGGTGCAAAGACCTGGATCGGGGTTTGTTTTTCCATGCTGGCGTGGGTTGGCGGTTGGGGTCGCGGGTGGTGAGAGATTGTGGCGGTGCAGATCGAGGCGGTGCAGATCGAGGCGGCACAGGTCGTGGCGGCATATGGTGGACGGAGCTCAGCCTGACTGTTTCATACTTACGTGGAGCAGGTGGACTGGACTGGACTAGGCTGATGGGCCTTGCATGGACTTTCTTTGGTGGCTGCCCTATTTGGGCTTTAAGTTTTGGGCTGAGGTTTTTGGCCCTAGTCCATTATTTATGTTTTAGTATAGTCTTTTACAATAATTTCCTTTTAGGAAGCTAATGCACGTTATGTGCACTCTATATATATCTAGTGCCTCTAGAGTAGTACTAAAGGAGGATCCTCACTATATCTACGTACATGAATGTCTAATAGGTAGGTCTATTTCTATGTACCACTGTGGGTACTACCACTACCTTCTTGTATGTCTGTAGATTGCAGTTGAAGGGTATGTAACATCCTATTTTGGCTTTAGATGAATTTATTAACACCCGCACTATGGGTTTGTGTTTTCAAAAAAAAAAAAAGAGATATTTAGCGTAGGTTAATAATTTTTCTCTAGTAGAGATTTTTGTAATTTGTTAATAATATTTTCTCTAGTGGCAATTTTTATAATTTTGAGAGAAAAAATGCTGTATTATTTTTCTTATATGGTGATTTTTGTGTGTAAGTTAAAAAAAAATAATGGATGGGTTTTACCTAATATTTCTTATAAAAATTGGGTTTGTAATGAATATATTTTTAAAATTAAATTGATATCAAAAGAAATCAATAGTCAAAGGCTAGAGTCTATATAGAAATTACAAAACAATAATTCCGGCCAAAAAAATCTGAAAAAAACCTACCTAAGTAAATACAACCTATTCAACTCCAAGGGACGCTCCCATTTAAGCAAGCCTAAATAAGTAAGGACAATCTCAACTCCTATGAAAAAGAAATCATTCAACTAGCCCTTACCTGCTACACATGCAACTATGGTACATGTAAAATATTAAAAACGTCTTAGAAAGTTTATAGAAGCCCTCTCTACTCACAAAGGTTTGAAACCCTAAAACAACATAAAAACTTGAACAATATATAGCAAGTTCCTTTCCCATAGGGTCAGAGCTTGCTTATTCATCAACGGCTACTAACTTTGATAGTAGATTCTTCTTAGGCTTTTTCTTCTTCTCCACTGCACCTTCAGGTCTCAAATTCTTGTTTTTGCTAGCAATACAGTAAGGAAGTTTATTATAACTACTCACACGTCTACCTCTTTTCTTTTTTGCCGGTGCACCTCCCCTAAGATCCACAGCCACTAGATAGACCCATGTTTCAAGCATCCAAATTTTTCTTGCCTACTTCCAAACTTAGCCTAAGTTTTTTTTTAGAGAATTGGTGATGTCCTAGCCTTGCGTTTGCCTATCCCAAACTCTTTAGAGAAAACAAAAACTTCATAATTCAATTTTTTTTTTAGATCAAATCAACACTCATATAGTCATATACAACAACTAGTCAATTGTGAGTCAAATTCAAGACCTCCGACTTACAAAGAGAAGGCTTATGCCACTAGACCAAATGATATTGGGCTTTAGAGTTCAATTATGACCAAGTAGATTCATATTTTTTTTACTTAACTATAAAGAAAAAAAAATTAAATAAAAAGGCAACAATATCATTAAAAATTTTACTGACCAAAAAAAAGGGTAAAAGTTATAAATAGTCATTGTGTTTAGAGTGATGCTCAAAAATTAACCTTGTGGTTTAAAAATGTTTAATTTTACCCCTGCGGTTTACAAAATAAATCAATTTTGGTCCAAATGCTATTTTTGACAAAAATTCCCTCATCTACAAGGATACACTTGTCATTTCAAATTAATTAAGTAAAATAAATTAAATGGAATAGCATCTGATGAAACTAAAAAAAAAATAGTCCCACTAAAAAATAGGAGGTTGTTGATCTTTTTTTTTTTAAATTTCATTCCATAAAATTTCTAACTTGATTTTCTTTGGTTTTATTTTTCGTGACAAAGTTATCCTTACACATGAGAAATATTTGGTCAAAATTAGCTTTTGGACTAACTTTGATTAACTTCGCAAATCATAAGGGTAAAATTAAACATTTTGAAACTACAAGGTTAATGGTTAGGGTCCTTGACCCACAGCACCAAAATGAGCAAAAAATATTTCACTTGCCCTAGCAACAGATTTTTAATCTCACTTACACAATTTCACATCAAATGACCATTTTGCCCTAAGCCTAATTATTAAACTACAACATTGCCACTCCCTTTCCTCTCTTCTCTCTCTCTCTCTCTCTCTCTCCCCTCTCTCTCCAGACGACGCTCTCTCTCCCTTCACTCTCGCACAATGCCGGCAACTCTCTCTCTCTCCCCCAACACGACACTAGCACTGCCGTGCCATGGAGGCTCCGGACTTGGAGGAAGATCAGAGCTTTCTCCGGTTGCAGTGAAGACACTCGACGGCAAGGCCCAACAGTGATTCTGAACTCCGATCGACAAGGCCCAGCTCCGATTTTGATTCCGATCTGATTCCGATCGACAAGGCCCAGCCCCGATTCCAAACCCAACGCATCCAATTCTGGTCAGCTTCACGATGGAGGCTCCGAGGTAGTAAGAAATCGGCGACGTCGTGGTTCACGTCTCACGGTTGAATTGTTGGAAATTCGATTGGGTGCCCATATCAATTTCTTTGTTTTTTTTTTTTTTTTGTGGTGAAATTCGGGCAGAATGCCCAAAAGCAAAGAAAAATGGAAAAAAAAATTGGGGGCAATAGACGTCTATTGAATTGATGTAATCTTTTTTTTTTCTTTAATCAAAGTTTTATTTATCTAATTTTAGGAAGATTAGTTTCCATTCCGGCGACCGAAAATTCTATTGGGGTCTATTGTCCCTCTATTAATTGGTTTATTGTCCCCAATAGACGTCTATTGCCCCTCAATAGACGTCTATTACCTCCAATAGTCTATTGCACCCTAATAGACCTCTATTGCCCCTCTATTGGGGGTAATAGACGTGTATTGAGGGGCAATAGAGGTCTAGGGTGCAATTGACTATTGGAGGTAATAGACGTCTATTGGGGGCCAGTAGACGTCTATTGCTATTGGGGACAGTAAACGTCTATTGCTATTGGGGGCAATAAATGTTTATTGGGGCCAATAAACCTTTCCCATGACATATGAGATCTCCAATGATCTATTTGGGGACATCTGACGAGGTTTCTAGAGAAAAGTCCTGTCAGTGTGCAGCCGGTAACCTGAATCCGGTGAAGTCTCATATGGTTTTTTTCTCTCTCTCTCTAAGTAACAAAGAGGTGAGGGTAAAATGGTATTAAAAAAATTAAAAAAAAAACCTTAGGGATATTAGGGAATACTTCTTTAGAATGTTTTGTGTAAGAGAGAATTAAAAAAAAAACTTAATAGGGTAAGTGAGAAAAAAAAATCCCTAGAAATAGGGTAAATGGACAAAAACTCTATGGATTATCATCCCAAATCACATGGACTATTTATAAATTTTATCCAAAGAAAAATACTTATGAAAAAAAAATTAGAAACAAGCCAGATTTGTTGACGACTTTACTTGGGCATTGATATGATATTATGATTTGCTACTTATTTCAAACGATGCATGCACGTTTCAAATTCATGCTAAAGTCCAAGACCCTGTACAATTTAATTAATGTTTAATGTCCCAATGTCATGTCCTTGTTAATTAGGATCCATTGGTCAGCCTGAGCAGAACGTTTGAATAACAAAATATTTGAGTTTAGCAGTGGTTATACAGAACCCCCATTGCCATCCACTGATTCACAAACACACAGACTTCACCTTGTCCATTCTTCATCAAGATATTAAAGCCTACTGATCGATTAGCCATGTTTCGCGAGCTGTTAGCCTTCTCCCTCCTTCTCCTCCTCCCCTTGCTTTTCTTCATCCTCAGGCTCTCCGGCAATTCGAAAACCAACGGCAACAGCAAGCTCCCCAAATCATACCCAATAATCGGTTCATTCCCAGGCCTCTACAAGAACTATGCCAATAGACTCCCATGGTACACTGAGCTTCTCCAAGACTCGCCCACATCTACTATTACCATGCACCATTCTCTGGGCCGCCACTTCATCGTCACTGCCAACCCGGCCGTGGTCCAGCACATCCTCAAGACAAAGTTCCACATATACCAAAAGGGTGAGTTCTTCCGCACAACGCTCCACGACCTCTTCGGCGACGGCCTTTTCACCGCCGACGGTGACAATTGGAAGTTCCAGCGGCAGTTCTCCAGCCACGAATTCAACACAAAGTCACTCAGGAAATTCGTGGAAGAGGTGGTGGACACTGAGCTGTACGATCGGCTGATTCCCATTCTATCCATATCTTCCGGCCAGAGAACCGTTCTCGATTTCCAAGACCTCCTCCAGCGGTTCGCCTTCGACAACGTTTGCCGGATTGGGTTCGGGTACGACCCGGAGTATCTCCATCCTTCTCTACCGCAAGCTAAATTCGCTGTGGCGTTTGACGATGCGGTCCAGATCAGCGGCGAAAGGTTCAGTTCCATGAGCCTGGTATGGAAGATCAAACGAGCTCTCGGAATCGGATGGGAAAGCCATCTCCGCCGTGTGGTCTCTGGCGTCCGAGATTTTGCGAACACCATCGTCAGGGAAAAGAAGCGCGAACTGGACAAGAAGAAGACTCTGGAGTCTCACGATTTGCTGTCTCGATTCTTGAACTCCGGCCACTCCGAAGAGAAATTTGTCACCGGCATCGTCATCAGCTTCATCCTCGCCGGAAAGGATACGACCTCGGCTGCTCTGACCTGGTTCTTCTGGCTAATCTCAAACCACCCCAACGTCGAAAGCCAAATTCTCAAGGAGATCAATGAGAAAACGGAGAGCGGAACCGGATATGACGAAGCCAAGGACATGGTGTACACACAAGCGGCACTCTGTGAGAGCATGAGGCTATACCCACCGGTTCCGAGGGACAGCAAAGAGGCGGTAGACGATGACGTTTTGCCGGATGGGACTAAAGTGAAGAAGGGGATGGCAGTGATGTACCATGTGTACGCGATGGGGCGGATGGAGCAGATATGGGGTAAGAATTGGGCCGAGTTCCGACTCGAGAGGTGGTTGGAGCGTAACGTGGCCACAGAGAAGTGGCAGTTTGTGGCGAAGGACTCGTTTAGCTACCCGGTGTTTCAGGCGGGGCCAAGGATCTGTTTGGGGAAGGAGATGGCATTTTTGCAGATGAAAAGGGTGGTCGGTGAGGTTTTGAAGAGGTTTAAGGTTGTGCCGGAGAAGAGGGAGAATAGGAAGGAGCCGGAGATGCTTGCCTACCTTACCGTAAAAATGAAAGGTGGGTTTCCAGTGACCGTTGGGGAGAGGGCTTGAGTATTCGACTATTTATAGTGTATGTATGTATTGCTCTTAAAGATAAACGGTTTCCCGCGGTTTTAATTTGGTATTGTTTTCATATTTTTACATTTTATTTGTATTTTGAATTTGAGCTGGGTTTAGGCTTTACCCAATAATGCGGGATGCCTTATTGTACTTTCGTTCTATATATTATTGTTCATGATTACTTGCCAGGTTGCCCCCTTCCTTTTTTTTAAACAAGGAAATTACTATCACCATATCACCAGGACGTAGCCAGGAATTGACTTTGGGTCGGGCTAATTTTAGCTATATAAAAATTTTGTAAATAACTCATCTCACGTCTTTATTATTAAAAACATATACAAACATAATTGATTAAAACCCAAATGAATAGCAATTTTAATTGATCCTTACTTCAATTCGTGGAGCGGTGGAGGTGGCTCGGTGGCAGGACTGAGCTTTTGAGCCTCAGAGAGTCAGAGGGAGTCGCGGTAACGGACTGAGGAAGTCAGACCGGCGGGACTGAGCCTTACAGCAAGGTGGCTCGGCGGCTGCGTAATTGATTCTCACTTCTCAGACAGACCGTGTGTGTGTGTGTGTGTGTGTTTTATTTGGGCTATACCTATACATGGGACCTTTTCGCCCAAAATCTCCCTTGGGCTACAGTCCAAATAGCCTTAGGCACAACTACGTCCGTGGGTATCACCCTTCTAATGGTTAGAAAAATCACATTAATATGTCTTAATTAGAAAAAATAAAGGAAAAAAAGAGTGGAGAGTAAGAACAAGAATAAGAATTTTAAGTTGAGAGGTCAGTGCTTCAATTAATCAAGGTCATATCTTCTTTGTTAAACCTTGCTATCTCCTCCTTCATGTATGATGTGCATAATGTAGGTCGATTGAGAGTTATTTGTATTAATTTCCTAGAACTAATGTTTTTTTCTTTGTTTTGTTTTATTTTTTTGGACCTCAGCTTTTCTAACTAAGAAGAAAAAAGCTTGAAGCAAATATAAACCAAAACACTATGACTTGTACCAAAAATAAAAACTAACACAGTATGATATATCATTATCCAGAAGAGTATAAAACTATGAATTTTAGGAAGTGGGAAGTCAAGATTCAAGAATATGAGCACCAATCCTAACTGTTGAGAATATATACAACCCAAATGAGGAAAACGGGACCTTGCCTATGAGTTTATAAGGATTTGGGTCACTCCATCCATTGCCAATTGGTTTTAGATGTGAACCCTATATCAATTTATCATGATATCAGAGTGGGTTATCCCATGTGTGCATGCCTCATGGCCACAAGGGCTCCACATCACCCAAAGTTGTCCACATATTTGGATGTGAACATCATATCACTTTATCTCTAAACATCATCCCTCATCCCCAAGGTGGCTAATCCATCTTCCAGTCTACCCTACTGCCCACTCTTCATAAATGAGCTTACCGATCATGTATGAGCTCTACTGTATTCTCAAAGGTTAAAAACTAGAGATAAGATTTCCAAATTCATGGTATACATTCCTCCTGATTGTCCTTCATGTCCTACTGGACTTGAAAACTTGGATCATCTCTTTATGCACTGTGACTTTGCCAAAGAGGTTTGGATGACCTCAAATTTATCTAATCCTTGCAATTGAAATAGTTTTTTGTTTCCTAGTTACAGCATATTTCTACCGAGGATCAAGATAATTGTACTCTTGCTTCTGCTCTACTTGTAGCTTGGTCTATTTGGCATACAAGGAATAAGGTAGTCTTTCAGCAATTAGATCTCATTCCCAAATAAAGTTTTGTATGGGGCTGCTATAATGGGATCTAACTATTGCCAAGCTAATCCTAAACTTCGAATGTCGAAGGTTTCAGAGTGTCTCAACATTAAATTGCAGCCTCCGAACTTGGGATCAAATTAAGTTAAACTTTGATGGTTCGGTCAATAACGTTGAAGCCTCAATCGATTTTGTGATCTGAAAGTCCGATGGTAATCAGCTGATTGCTACCAACAAAAAGATAGGTCATTTTGGTGTGCTTGTTGCTGAAGCAATGGCTTTACGGGAAGGGTTACACATGGCTAGGCTTAATTAGTATCAAAATATTTTGGTGGAGGGCGATTGTAAGCTGTTAATTGACTGCTTCCAGGGCAAATCTGAGGTCCTGTGGCGTATCAATGTCCTTGTGCAAGACATCAAGCAGTTAGCTCTGCAGTTCAATTTTATAATTTTCAGACACATTTACAGAGAAGTCAACTTTGTGGCGGATTGACTTGCAGCTTTGGCTTAGTAATCTCACAATCCTTCAGTTTGGTTTAATTGTCTGCTCCTGTCAGTGTCTCAATGTTCCATTTGGATCAACTGGGCAGGGGCGGCGTTTCCGTGGGTTTGTTATTTAGTTTGTTGTTGTTTTTTCTATCATAAAAAATAATTAAAAAAAAAAACAACAACAACAACAACAAATTTGGCTTATATATAGTCACTAATAGTGACCATATTGAAAGCTTAAAGAAGAAAAGCAAGAAAATTGAGAGAATGAACTTGTTATGGAGGGAAATCTAAATAAACAAAAACTTACCACCTAAAGATAAAAAAATCAAACCTAGTATATTTGGAGAATTCGGAGAAAGCTTGCCTTGGGGCAAGTATTCTGACATTAAATGTTAATGGCTGCAATGGAATTTTGATCTCCAAGTCAAAATACATGACGTTACATTAGCATACAGCATACAACCACAGTTCATCTACCATTTTTTTTTTCTTTTCACTATCAGCATCAAACTTCGGCAAGTAAGAAAAGAAACCATTGATACAGAGGACTATTACTGAAGGAGCATGAACATATAGTCATGTTCTAGTGACTATATATATGTTCATGCTGCTAATTAAGTTCACAGGACCTAACTCCTAAGAATTACATGAACTAAGTTCTGACTTGTTAGTTAGTCGCGCGCGGCTAGTGAAAAAAGTTCATTTTAAAACACTATGATATATATGAAGTTTTAAACAAATTATATAGAGAGATTACCTTGTCAATATATAGCTGTATTGCTAGTGCCCATATTTTCAATAGCTGCTTCTTATATGTAGTGAACTGCCACCTATAGAATTGAAATTTCATATCTTTATTTTTCTCAGATGCGGAAGTCCGTACCTAAATTTCGGTATGGATTTCTGGTTTTTGACCACTTACGGATCACATTTTTACATATTAACCGTTCAGTTTTTAGATCCTAATGTATAGATCACCTCTGTAAAATTTCAGCCAATTTGATGATCGTTAAGGCATCCAAAACTGCAATCTACACGAACGGACTGAGTCTGTCGAACCGGAATCGTTCGTATTTATAATAGTCAATTGCAGTTTTTGATGCCTTAACGATCACCAAATTAGCTGAAATTTTGCAGAGGTGATATATACCATTATGATCTAAAAACTGAACGGTTAAGATGTGAAAATGTGATCGGGAAGTGAGGGAAACCGGAAATCCATATCGCCCGCACCTTAGCTGGACTATATATATATATATATATATATACGATTTTTCTCAGGTGCGGACATCCATACCGAAGGTTCGGTACGGATTTCCGGTTTTCACTCACTTTCCGATTACATTTTCACAGCTTAACGGTTCACTTCTTAGGTCCTAATATATGGATCACCTCTACAAAATTTCAGCCAATTTGGTGATCGTTAAGACTGCAATTTACACGAACGAACTGAATCTGTCGAACCGGAACCGTTCGAGTATATTGTTGTAAATTGCAGTTTTGGATGCCTTAACGATCACCAAATTGGCTGAAATTTTACAAATGTGATCTATACATTAGGATCTAAAAACTGAACAGTTAAGATGTGAAAATGTAATCGGAAAGTGGGGGAAAACGGGAAATCCGTACCAAACCTTCAGTATAGACGTCCGCAGCCAAGAAGGGTTGTGTGTCTATATATATATATATATATATAAGGCTTCTCAGGAACGGGGGCCGTTCCTTAGCTAAGGAACAGATTTCCATATTTTGACTACTTTTTTATTAGATATTCATATCTTAACCGTTCAGTTTTTATGTCCTAATGTATATATCACTTCTGCAAAAATTTCAGCCAAATTGATGATCGTTAAGGCATCCAAAACTGCAATTTACCATTATAAACAAGAACGATTTAGGTTGAACAGATTCGGTTCATTCATTGATTTAATCGAGTTTGATATCATAACGATCATCAAATTTAGGACTTAAAAACTGAACGGTTAAGATGTGAATATGTGATAGAAAAATGGTCAAAATATGGAAATCTAGACCTCCGTTGCTGAGCAAATTCACACATACACACAAATACAGATCCTATCCAGAGAGAAGCTCCGCTTTGAAATTAAAGAGCGCATTTAGAGTTTAGGGTCACTTTTCTGTCGCTAATCCACATCTCGACCGTTCAGTTTTTAGGTACTAATATATAGATCATCTCTGTAAATTTTCAGCCAAATTGATGATCATTAAGTCATTGATAACTGCCTTAAAGTTAGTACGGTTTAGGTTGGATAGATTCAGTTTTTCCATTGGTTTAGGCAAATTAGATACCTTAAGGATAATCAATTTGGCTAAAAATATGCAAGGATGATATATACATTAGTACCTAAAAACTGATTGGTCGAGATGTGGATATGCGACCGAAAAGTAACCCTAAACTCTAAATTGACACTTTAATCTCAAAACGGAGCTCTATTCTGGATAGAATCTCTCTCTCTCTCTCTCTCTCTCTCTATATATATATATATATATATATATATATCAGCTCTTCTCCACTGCGGACGTCCGCAGTTTTTCTTAGGTACGGATTTCCAGTTTTGACCCATTTTTCGATCATATTTTCACATCTTAACCGTTCCGTTTTTAGGTCCTAATGTATAGATCACCTCTGCAAAATTTCAGCCAAATTGGAGATCGTTAAGGCATCCAAAACTGCAATTTACAACAATGTATACGAACGGTTCCGGTTAGGCAGATTCGGTTCGTTCGTGTAAATTGCAGTTTTGGATGCCTTAACAATCACCAATTTGACTGAAATTTTGCAAAGGTGATCTATACATTAGGACCTAAAAAAGGAACGGTTAAGATGTGAAAATATGATCGAAAAGTGGGTCAAAACTGGAAATCCGTACCTTTTTTCTTAGGTGCGGATATCCACACCTGAGCAAACTTAATATATATATATATATATACACGCACGCGCGCTAGTACAACTAATCAGTAGTATGCAAAACAAAAGGCTAAGATGCTATCTCACCAATATGCCTCTTTCATGCCTAGAAAAATAAAATCAAAAGATAAAGAAATAGCCAATAATAACAAACCAGCAAAAGAAATAAACCAAGTGGATATTAAATCTATACCGATCTAAATTGAAATCACAGTGACTGAACTCGGCATGGAAAATCAGTCTGCTTGTTGAGATAAAATTGCAACCTGCAAATAAATTTTGATAAGGTAAAGAGAAAGTTCATGTGTGAGGGAAATAGCTTCAAGACAAAAAGTGAGAACTAGCTTTTTAAATTTGGGTGACAAGCAAAGGACGAAATGATTATAGAGTAATTAAGAGAGGTGGTTGTGGTCGTTGTGGCCATCGAAGAGAAGGCCGGAATATGAGAGAGAGAGAGATATATATATATATATATATATATATATATATATATATATATAGAAGAAGAAGAAGAAGATAAAAAGAGATGGCAAGTGGTCATTTCCTTTCTTTTTTTTAGCTCTTTAAGTATATGTAATTTTTTATACCTTGAGTTACTGTTTTGCATTCATAGCCAATGATAGAAAGCGAAAATTGTAGCCATCAATTCACAGATTGGGTTGAGAGCATGAACAAGTATGGAAAGAAAAAGTAGAAAAGTGTGACTTCTTCTCCATTATATCTTGACTTCATAAACTTCGGTAACTTGAACGGTTGAACCATGCTTTGATCATTTCCATATCATGCTTAATTCTTGGTAATTTCCTGGCGAAGAGGAAAAGTGCGCGTGGCTAGTTAAGTGATAACAGAATAGTCTGTTTTGTGACTTGGTCGCTTGTTGCTTCATTTCTTTTCTTTAAGAGATTGAAAAGAATTTTCTTAGAAACTTACTATCCATGCTGCTGTCCCAGATTTTCTTAATTTTTTATCATCGATAAGAGCCAAAGGCATCCATTGCGACGATGTGTGGTGGATACCGGAGATATTGTTCCACAGATTAAGCAAAGACAAAGAGAAAGAAGCAATTGAGTGTCTGTACATAGAAAATTATTGATTAAAATGGGAGTGAACGACCGAAAGCATAAACACATCGACTTTCCACATCAAGTAGTAACAGAAATGAAATGGGCATGCGCAGAACTATAGGTTTTCCCGGCCTCACAACTTGAAGAGTCATCTCTTGTGAAGACTCAAAATTTCATATAATAAATTTAGGTAATTCAATAATTGTTATATTAATTGAATTATAATATTTGAGATTTATTGGAATGTCGTGGGTTGAGAAAATTGATTTCGAATGATTTTATTTTCGAAAACGAACGTTATTTAGGGGGTCGGGAAAATCGACTTTTTATACGTTCCAAATTTGGGAAAACTTCCTTCATAAAAGTTGTAGAACTCGTCGATACGAGTTCGTGCATATGTGGAACGTATTATTTGGAGTTCGTATGAATAAATTATGAATTTTTGAAAATCCTCCTTTTTGGGTATAAATATGTTTTTTTTTTATTTCCTTCATTTTTCCAGATTTCCGAAAATGGAAATCTCTCTCCTCTCTCTTCTCTCTCGGCTGGTACCTTCACTATGCAAATTTTCCTTCCGACCCGACCTGAAACCCCTCGACCCGACCCGTGTTTTCCAGCCGAGCCACCAGCTCAGATGCCTTCGCCCCGCCCTCGCCGTGCTCCCCTTGCTGCTCGTTCCAGACAGAAACCACCGGAAGGTGGAGATCGGAGCCTCCATATTCAAGGAAACGGATCCGACCGGAAATTTCATTTTCCGACGTCTCCTCGGCCGATCCTTCCCATTTTTGTGATCTCCTCATCCTCCTGATTATCACCATATGTGGCTTGTATCACGATTTTGAGTGTAGAGATGTAGATCAAGGATTGAAAATTGACCGTTCTGGTTGGATCTGGAAACGTGATCGAGGGCTGAGATTAATCCAACTTCAAAGCCCGATCTAGGACGATCTAGACCTCATCTCAGAAAAAGTCAGGTATTAAAGTTGTTCACAATTTCATTTTGAAGAAGTTTGTAGTTGACGACTTTTGCATCGGATGTGGTTGACCGGCGTTGACCGCCGCGTTAACCGTCATCTGACCGCCGCATGTGGCGGCACGTCAGACCAAATTTTGAGTTTATATTATCTGGACGATGATCTATGCATCTATACGAGCGTTTTGATAGATAACTTGGTCATGTTAGAAAAAGTTGATAAATAGTCAATTTCAGTTTTGACGTTACTATTTACGGTTTTACAGTTTATCTTCGGTTTGAGATTTACGGAGATCAGACCATCGGTTTTACTTCAAATTTTAATATGATGTTCATATGACTGTCCCGATGACTTTGTGTGGTCACAGGAGAAGATCCGACCGTTGGATCTTCGTATTATTGTAAAACAGTGATTCGGGAGGCGATTAGTGAAGATCCGTCCATCGGATTTTCGTATAATTTTGATAGGATGTTTTCAAGGGCGATCCGTGAGGATCTAACCGTTGGATCATCGTTTAAATTCGATCCGACCGTTAGATTGTCTTTATTTTAGAATCCGACCGTTCGATTGTCGTTATTTTGAAATCCGACCGTTGGATCATCATTTAGGTTTATTTCATGCTTCGATGTCAAGTAAAGACCGTACTTGATTAGGTACTTGACGGCTTGAGTTGACGAGCATTTGGATTATTGTGAGTTATATTTTACTGAAGACGCAGCGGGAATTTCGAGGTGAGTAAATCTCACGTGGTTCATATTATGAACCGAGTACTTAAATTAATTATTTTTAGTAATTGTGTGGAAAATATTTGTGAATTAAATATTTGTTTTTAAAATCACATGGACTTGATCACTACGGTCCATAGGTAAGTAAAATGAATTTTTATTATACAAATGAATTTCACGATTTTCTTGTGTGAACTATATATGGTATTAATGGTCATTCCTGAGTGGATGATTATGTATATATATATTTACGTGGAATATATATATTGATTGGCGTGATTTTGAATGACGATATGATTGAGTGGGAATGATGATTTGGATTATATTCAATTGTTTTAATTTCATGATAATATCATATATGTTAGTTGAGTTGATTTAATTATGTGAATACATATAGTTGTACATATTGTGGATTTAGGGTCAACGTAGTGACCAGTATGGGGTAATCGGACGCTCTAATCCTAGGTGGATGATGGGATACGATTGGTTGAGTATGTACAATTATCGGACGTTCTAAATATGTATATAATTATACATATTGATGAAATACGATAAAGATAAATATGTCGGATGCCATAACCTAGGCCAGGTGACGGGCTACGATTCAGTTAGAGCTCTAGTCTGTCGAATACCGTATTTTTATAAATACGATGATGGGGTATTGTGAAGAAAGATGTGAGTTAGGGTTTGGTGTTGAGTTGGTGATTGATTGTGATTGTTGGTTTTTGTGGTTGTAGAATTGTTGCATGTTGACTTAGGCAGAAATAAATATGAGTAAATTAAGCAAATGTTCTTTCTTTTACTCATACGAGCTTTCATAAGCTTACCGGGTTTTGTATTGTTGCAATCCCGGTACACTATTCAAATGGTGTAGCCGATATTCTTGCAGGTCAGGATAACCAGGGAGGTGACCGAGCTGCTTAGGTGTTACAGCAGTTATTTTTAATTCATTGAGTTGTGAGGTGTGTATACTCATTTAGAGTTTTACAATTCTTTTTGTATTTGAGTTGTAATAATCAACCGAGACTAAATTCGGTTTTGATTTTACTTCGTGTGGTGAGGTTGTTAAAAAAAGAAATTTTCAGGATGATTATTTTAAGTTGCGGTAATTTTCATGTTTCGGATTTTGAATTTTATTCTAAAATTCGGGGCATGACATATCTCCATTCAGTTCATAAATCAAATGATAATTGATCAAATGATATAATGTGAGCAAAAGAATCTTAAACCATATAGAGTTCATCTAACTTGTAATCAAAACCATCTGTTTTGATATTACAATTAAATAAATATGTAAATAATTGTACGAGATAACAATAGAAAAATAATGAAAAAAGGAAATAAGAGATGAGTTAGTGTAATACCCGCAATTATCATTTTAAATTCGAGTAATTGTGTTGAACGATTATTATGCGATTTCACGATTAATGTTCGATAATAATTCATTTTTACAATTATCGAAGTTTCGAAAACGATTAATTTTAACAAAAAGCTCGAAATGCTCGATTTGAGTAATCGACTTTTTCTACGTACAAAATTTGGAGAAACTTCCTTCATGAAAGTTGTAGAGCTCGTCGATACGAGTTCGTACACGTGCGGAACACGAAGATCGGATTTTTTCTGAATTAGTTATCGAATTAAGAAGTTTTCCGAAACTTGTATAAATAGGAAAAAAACCCTAGCTAATTTTTCAGAACCCTTCTATTTGGTCCGGCCTCCCTACATTTCCAGAAAACACTGTTCATCGTCCCCTACCTTAGTCCCTCGACCAAAATCGATCGAAAAAGAGAGCAAAGTTCACCTTAATTGTTCTCCCTCCACAGACCACCTCTCGACCTCAAACCAAGTCCCAGGCGTTCATCTCGAGCTGCTCTACCTCCTGGACGGCGTCGCTTCCACCGGCAAGGCCTCTAACGCCGGCGAAACAGCCCGAAACATTCGGACCCGAAAACGAACCAAAACTAGTTCCTTGCGTTTTCGACCACCAAACCAAGTGAAACTCATCCCTACATCGACTCAACCTCCTGAAGCTTCTAGAGGCAGTTTTACAAGGCGGCGCGGCCTGTAGCGGCGGCGGCACGGCCCGAACCGAAAACCACCCTTTTCGGTTCGATCTCGATATCTCGAGCTACACACCACCATTTTACTTGATTCTTGGCTCATTGAGCTCGCCTCAACTTCCTCTACAAGCACCAAGAAGGACCGGAACTGGTTCGAACGTTTTCACATTCGTCGGAGCTCGACCAGAACGGATCGAAACAACCAAGCTTTCGATCAAGATATCTCGAGCTATACACGATCGTTTCTTGTGATTCTTGGCTTGTTGAGTTCGCAAGGAAGTTCTGAACAAGTTTCCAGAAGGGATCGGGGCCTGAGGTTGCAGTTTTCACTTCGGTTTTCAAGCTCGCCGGTTTCTGGAATTTTTCCGGCCGCCGACTGTAATTGGTACTTTTCGATCCCTTCCCGTCATTTTTTGGTCTTGTGCTAGTTATGAAAGTTGCTCAGAATGATGAAACGAAGGGGACAATCTCGGCCCCGACACCATTGGCGGTGGTCGGTGGCGGCTCTGTCCCTAACTCCGGCGGCCCTTTCCGGCCACCTCCGGAGGTCTAAAATTTGGTTTCTGTCCATTTTATGATTCTATGTTTCGATACGATCATTTCAGCGTATAATACGTATTTTTCGGATATCGTATGAATTAGTTTGAATTTTGTGATTTCGATCGATTTCGATCGTTAGATTTTTGATCTGTGAAATTAGGAACGTCGGATGAACTTGTAAATTTGTTATGATGATCATATGACTGTCCCAGAGGCTTTGTGTGGTCATGGGCGAAGATCCGACCGTTGGATCTTCGTATATGTGCAAAACGGTAATTAGGGGAGCGATTCGTGAGAAACCGCTCGTCGGATTTTAATGTAAATTGGAATCCGGCCGTTAAATGGTAGTTAAATTATGTGTTGAAATTGTTGGCTAAATTCGAATCATATTTGATTAGGTGATTGACGGATTTTATTTGAATGGGCTGTTTCGGCGTTAATTATAATTATAATTATATTGAAGACGCAGCGGGAATTTCGAGGTGAGTAAAACTCACATGATTCATATTACGAACCGAGCGTTTTAATTTATTTATTTATGGTAATTGTGTGAAAAATATTTGCTGATTAAATATTTGTTTTAAAATTTCATGGACTTGAATCACCACGGTCCATAGGTAAGTAAAATGAATTTTTATTATACAAATGAATTTCATGATTTTCTTGTGTGAACTATAGATGGTATTAGTGGTCATTCCTGAGTGGATGATTACGTATATATATATATTTACGTGGAAAATATATATTGTTGAGTGAAGATATGATTGACTGAATTGATGAATTGATTATATTTCAATTGTGTAATTCCATAATAATATGGTGTATCTTGGTTGGTTTGATTTCAGTATGTGATATTATATGTTGTATTCATTTATGGGTTTAGGGTCGACGTAGTGACCAGTGTGGGGTAATCGGACGCTCTAATCCTGGGTGGATGATGGGATACGATTGGTTGAGTATGTGGAATTATTGGACGTTCTAAATATGTATATAGGTATACATATTGATGAAATACGATAATGATAAATATGTCGGATGCCATAACCTAGGCCAAGTGACGGGCTACGATTCAGTTAGAGCTCTAGTCTGTTAAGTACCGTATTTTTATAAATACGATGTTGAGAGTTGTGTAGAAAGATGTGTGTTAGGGTTTACCTTGATGTATTGAATTGGTGTTGATTGAGATTGTTAGTACTTGTGGATGTGGAAATTGTTTAGTGTTGTTGTGCGTGGGAATAATTATGAATTGAATTAAGCAATAGTTCTTTCCTTTTACTCATACGAGCTTTCATAAGCTTACCGGGTTTTGTGTTGTTGCAATCCCGGTACACTATTCAAATGGTGTAGCGGATATTCCTGCAGGTCAGGATAATCAGGGAGGTGACCGAGCTGCTTAGGTGTTACAGCAGTTTTTGTTATTTCATTTAGTTGTGAGGTGTATATGCTCATTTAGAGCTTTACATTTCATTTTGGTTTTGAGTTGTAATAATTAACCGAGACTAAATTCGGTTTGTTTTTAATTCGTGTGGTGAGGATGTTATGAAAAGAAATTTTCAGGATGATTATTTTGAGTTTGTAGTATTTTCATGTTTCGGATTTTGATTTGTTATTCTAAAATTCGGGGCGTGACAATTTGGTATCAGAGCGTAAGGTACATATTTGGTGATATGTCAATACTTACCGAGTGATGGCCCGTCTGCAGCGGATCCCCATCGTGTGCTCTTCGGTATTGACAATGTCATTGGGTATGTGAGTGCGTTAGGTTGGCTAGGAACGTTAGTACTTTTAAGAAATTTAGGCATCGTTATGTATGATCAGTACTTGGTTAATATGGACTTGCATTTGACTTATGCTTTGTTTAAGTGTTATGCGTGTATTAATCAAGTATATCATGCTTATTAGGTAATGGAGATTGAGGGAAACGAAGCCAGAGGTCGGGGTAGAGGTAGACCTCGTGGCAGGGATAGAGGCCGAGGAAGGGGTAGGGCCCCTCCAGTCGAAGAAGTATTCGAGTCAGAGGAAGATGCACCTTATGAGGATCAGCCTATTCCTCCTGTGGCTGTGGTTGATAATCTTGCTCGCTTGCTGATGCTAGCAAGGGAAATTACTTGCTTGGGAGCAACCAAGTTTGGAGGAGGCACTGATTATATAGTGGCGGATCGTTGGATAGAGGATTTGCAGACCTATTTCGATCTGCTTGATTGCACTGAGACCGACAAGAGGAAGCTAGCCGCTTTCATGCTGAAGGATGAGGCTAGGGTGTGGTGGAACGTCACTCAGAGGAGCATTGAGGTGTCTACCTTGACATGGGACGGCTGTGAGAGGTTGTTCAGGGAGAAGTACTTTCCACCAGCAATGAAGGAGAGGTTGGAGCGAGAGTTCCTTGCACTTGTACAGGGGAAGATGACCGTAATTGAGTATGATGTGGAGTTCTCCAGACTGTACAAGTATGTGAGGCAGATGGAGGATGAGGACTTGGCCAAGAAGTTTCAGAGAGGGTTGAGTCCTTCGATTGAGCTGAAGACCAAGAGAGAGATCTTGGCTAAGGCACAGATCATTGAGCAGCAGAACCTGATTCGTAGAGAGAAGGAGTTTGCTGAGAGAGACTTCCAGGGCAAGGGAAAGGCCATAGCAGGAAGCAGTAGAGCTAGAGACTTCAGGGGAGGGTTCTGGAAGAGACAGAGAACTCAGTTTCAGCATCAGGTTCCAGTCAGGGCAGCAGTAGCTCCTCCTGTTCAGGCTATGCCTATCAGGCAGATAGCACCAGCTGCTCCGGTGACGTGCTTTAACTGTGGTGAGCCGGGCCACATCTCTCGTGCATGCACGAAACCACGGGGTAGGATATGCTACAGCTGTGGACAGGCAGGGCATCAGGCTAGGGAGTGTCCTCGAAATCAGGGTAGAGTGCAGGGTAACCAGCAGAGGCAGCTACCACCTGCTCATGCTAGAGTCTTTGCCATTGGTCAGGCAGGCACGGGAGTGGAAGGTACCTTATCTGTTTATCACTTTCTTGCTAGAGTACTGTTTGATACGGGAGCGTCACACTCTTTCATATCTAGTTCGGTTGTGGATGTTTTGGGTTTGGTTGCTATGCCTCTGACTAGATCATTGTGTGTTACATCACCTCTCAGTGTGTCTCTTGAGCTTAGCATGCTTTGTGATGATTGCCCTATTGGGATTGGTGGTAGAGAGTTCTCTGCGTCTTTGATTATGATTCCGGATCACATGTATGATGTGATTTTGGGTCTGGATTGGTTGAGCCCGAACCATGCTGTTATTGATTGCTTTAGGATGATTGTGTCCTTCCATGTTCCGGGACAACCGGTGTTTCATTACCGTTGTCTGAAGTCTGACATCACCATGAGGATAGGGATTTTAGCCCACATTGAATCAGGGAGTAGTACTTCAAAGATTACAGGGATTCCTGTAGTTTCAGAGTATGAAGACGTGTTTCAGGAGATCCCTGGGTTACCTCCGAAAAGGGTAATGGACTTCTCCATTGATGTGATACCAAGTACTTCACCTGTGTCAAAAGCACCCTATCGAATGGCTCCAGCTGAACTTCAGGAGTTGAAGGTTCAGATTGAGGGCTTACTTGCACAAGGGTTCATTCAGGCAAGTGTGTCTTCTTGGGGCGCACCAGTGTTGTTCGTGAAGAAGAAAGATAGTTCGCTTCGTTTATGTGTGGATTATCGACAGTTGAACAAGGTGACCATCAAGAATAGGTACCCTTTACCTAGGATTGATGACCTGTTCGATCAGCTTAGAGAAGCTACTGTGTTCTCGAAGATTGACTTGAGGTCTGGATATCACCAGTTGAGGGTGAAGGAGGAAGATATCCCAAAGACAGCTTTCAGGACCAGGTATGGACATTTTGAGTTTCTTGTCATGCCTTTTGGTCTCACGAATGCCCCCGCAGCATTTATGGACTTGATGAACCGTACGTTCAGTCCTTACTTGGATCAGTTTGTGGTACTGTTCGTGGACGATATCTTGATTTATTCAAGGAAATCAGCGGAGCATGAGAAACATCTGCAGATAGTGCTGCAGACGTTGAGAGAGCAGAAACTATTTGCCAAGTTCGAGAAGTGCGATTTTTGGCAGAGTGAAGTCAAGTTCCTTGGTCATGTGGTCTCGAAGGATGGAGTTTCTGTGGATCCTTCGAAGGTTGAAGCAGTGATGAGTTGGAGTCGCCCTACTACGGTTACAGAAATCCGTAGCTTCCTTGGACTGGCCGGGTATTACAGGCGCTTCATTGAAGGGTTTTCTGGTATTGCTTCAGCTTTGACCAAATTGACCAGGAAAGACACTCAGTTCGTATGGTCGGATGAGTGTGAGAAGGCTTTCATTAAGCTGAAGACTAGATTGACTACAGCTCCGGTGTTGACTATTCCTACTAGTGGTGGTGGATTAGTCATTTACAGCGATGCATCTCATCAGGGTTTGGGGTGTGTGTTGATGCAGAATGGTAGTGTCGTTGCTTATGGTTCTAGACAGTTGAAGGTACATGAGCGGAACTACCCTACTCATGATCTAGAGCTAGCAGCAGTGGTGTTTGCCTTGAAGATTTGGAGGCACTATCTTTATGGTGAGAAATTTGAACTCTTTTCCGATCACAAGAGTTTGAAGTATCTATTCTCCCAGAAGGAATTGAACATGAGGCAGAGAAGATGGATGGAGCTCATTAAGGACTATGATTTCACCTTGGAGTATCATCCCGGAAAGGCGAATGTGGTGGCGGATACTTTGAGTAGGAAACCGCGGGTAATCATGGCATCAATTATGGTGCGAGAGTGGCGCATGTTAGAAGCTGCATCTGAGTTTGACCTTATGCCCGCAGAAGCAGGACAGGGAATCTTTCTCGGTAGTATCACCTTACAGCCCACCTTGTTCTCCAGGATAATTCAGGGTCAGACACTTGATGAGTTTGCTCAGGCGAAGATTGCTGAGATGACTATTGACCCAGATGTGGAGGGTCCTTCCGAGTGGATGATTGGGGCTGATGGAGGGTTGAGATTTCGAGGGAGATTGTATGTACCGAGTGTTGATAACCTCATGGAGGAGATCATGCGGGAAGCACATAGGTCTCGATATACTATACATCCAGGAGGTACTAAAATGTATATGGATCTACGAATGCAGTTTTGGTGGTATGGTATGAAAAGGGATGTGGCGGAACACATGTCGAAGTGTCTTACCTGTCAACAGGTGAAGGCAGAGCATCAGAGACCAGCAGGAATGCTGAACCCCTTATCGATTCCTGTTTGGAAATGAGAAGACATCTCTATGGACTTTGTGACTGGATTGCCCAGGTCCAGGCAAAGTTATGACTCGATTTGGGTGATTGTTGACCGGTTGACTAAATCAGCACACTTCCTTCCGGTGGCAAAAACGTACTCAGGGGATGCATTGTGTAAGTTGTACGTGAACGAGATAGTGAGGCTTCATGGAGTACCTGTAACGATTGTCTCTGATCGTGATGCTCGTTTCACTTCAGAATTCTGGCGTAGGTTCCATAAGGCATTTGGTACGTCTCTTGCTATGAGCACTGCATTTCACCCACAAACAGATGGACAGACCGAGAGAGTGAATCAGGTGATGGAGGACATGCTCAGAGCTTATGTTCTGGATTTTAAGGGTAGTTGGGCAGATCATCTGTCATTGGTAGAGTTTGCTTACAACAACAGCTATCACTCTAGTATCGGTATGGCTCCATATGAGGCTCTTTATGGTAGACCATGTAGGACCCCTATCTGTTGGGCGGAAGTAGGGGATAAAGGACTCATCGGTCCTGAGATCGTACAGGAGACTACAGAGAAGGTCACTACTATTCGGGACAGAATCCGAACCGCTCAGAGTAGACAGAAGAGTTATGCTGACTTGAAGAGGGGACCTTTGGAGTTTGAGACAGGCAATCATGTGTTCTTGAAAGTCTCACCTATGAAAGGTGTGGTGAGATTTGGCAAGAAGGGGAAACTCGCACCGAGGTATGTTGGACCCTTTGAGATTCTGGAAAGGGTTGGTAACTTGGCATATCGTCTTGCTTTACCTGTTAACATGTTGGGTGTGCACAATGTCTTCCATGTGTCTATGCTCAGGAAGTATGTTCGAGACGAGTCTCACGTGATTGATCACGGTACGATCGAAGTGAACACGGATGTGACGTTTGTAGTTGAACCTGTTCGTATCTTGGATAGGTCTACAAAGAAACTTCGTAGGAAAGAGGTCGATCTTGTGAAGGTGTTGTGGAGTCATCATGATGAGGGTGATGCATAATGGGAGTTAGAATCTGACATGAGGACGAGGTATCCACAGCTTTTTGGGGAATTGGGTACTTGAATTTCGGGACGAAATTCCTTTAAGGGGGGTAGATTGTAATACCCGCAATTATCATTTTAAATTCAAGTAATTGTGTTGAACGATTATTATGCTATTTCACGATTAATGTTCGATAATAATTAATTTTTACAATTATCGAAGTTTCGAAAACGATTAATTTTAACAAAAAGCTCGAAATACTCGATTTGAGTAATCGACTTTTTCTACGTACAAAATTTGGAGAAACTTCCTTCATGAAAGTTGTAGAGCTCGTCGATACGAGTTCGTACACGTGCGGAACACGAAGATCGGATTTTTTCTGAATTAGTTATCGAATTAAGAAATTTTCCGAAACTTGTATAAATAGGAAAAAAACCCTAGCTAATTTTTCATAACCCTTCTATTTGGTCCGGCCTCCCTACATTTCCAGAAAACACTGTTCATCGTCCCCTACCTCAGTCCCTCGACCGAAAAAGAGAACAAAGTTCACCTTAATTGTTCTCCCTCCACAGACCACCTCTCGACCTCAAACCAAGTCCCAGGCGTTCATCTCGAGCTGCTCTACCACCTGGACGGCGTCGCTTCCACCGGCAAGGCCTCCACCGCCGGCGAAACAGCCCGAAACATTCGGACCCGAAAACGAACCAAAACTAGTTCCTTGCGTTTTCGACCACCAAACCAAGTGAAACTCATCCCTCTACATCGACTCAACCTTCTGAAGCTTCCAGAGGCTATTTTACAAGGCGGCGCGGCCTGTAGCGGCGGCGGCACGGCCCGAACCGAAAACCATCCTTTTCGGTTCGATCTCGATATCTCGAGCTACACATCACCATTTCACTTGATTCTTGGCTCATTGAGCTCGCCTCAACTTGCTCTACAAGCACCAAGAAGGACCGGAACTGGTTCGAACATTTTCAAGTTTGTCAGAGCTCGACCCGAACGGATCGAAACAACCAAGCTTTCGATCAAGATATCTCGAGCTATACACGATCGTTTCTTGTGATTCTTGGCTTGTTGAGTTCGCAAGGAAGTTCTGAACAAGTTTCCAGAAGGGATCGGGGCCTGAGGTTGCAGTTTTCACTTCGGTTTTCAAGCTCGCCGGTTTCTGGAATTTTTCCGGCCGCCGACTGTAATTGGTACTTTTCGATCCCTTCCCGTCATTTTTTGGTCTTGTGCTAGTTATAAAAGTTGCTCAAAATGATGAAATGAAGGAGACAAGCTCGGCCCCGACACCATTAGCGGTGGTCGGTGGCGGTTCTGTCCCTAACTCCGGCGGCCCTTTCCGGCCACCTCCGGAGGTCTAAAATTTGGTTTCTGTCCATTTTATGATTCTATGTTTCGATACGATCATTTCGGCGTATTATACGCATTTTTTGGATATCGTATGAATTAGTTATGAATTTTGTGATTTCGATCGATTTTGATCGTTAGATTTTTGATCTGTGAAATTAGGACCGTCGGATGAACTTGTAAATTTGTTATGATGATCATATGACTGTCCCAGAGGCTTTTTGTGTTCATGGGCGAAGATCCGACTGTTGGATCTTCGTATATGTGCAAAACGGTAATTAGGGGAGCGATTCGTGAGAAACCGCTCGTCAGATTTTAATGTAAATTGGAATCCGGCCGTTAAATGGTAGTTAAATTATGTGTTGAAATTGTTGGCTAAATTCGAATCATATTTGATTAGGTGATTGACGGATTTTATTTGAGTGGGCTGTTTCGGTGTTAATTATAATTATAATTATATTGAAGACGCAGCGGGAATTTCGAGGTGAGTAAAACTCACATGGTTCATATTACGAACCGAGCGTTTTAATTTATTTATTTATGGTAATTGTGTGAAAAATATTTGCGGATTAAATATTTGTTTTAAAATTTCATGGACTTGAATCACCACGGTCCATAGGTAAGTAAAATGAATTTTTATTATACAAATGAATTTCATGATTTTCTTGTGTGAACTATAGATGGTATTAGTGGTCATTCTTGAGTGGATGATTACGTATATATATTCATAAGCTTACCGGGTTTTGTGTTGTTGCAATCCCGGTACACTATTCAAATGGTGTAGCGGATATTTCTGCAGGTCAGGATAATCAGGGAGGTGACCGAGCTGCTTAGGTGTTACAGCAGTTTTTGTTATTTCATTTAGTTGTGAGGTGTGTATGCTCATTTAGAGTTTTACATTTCATTTTGGTTCTGAGTTGTAATAATTAACCGAGACTAAATTCGGTTTGTTTTTAATTCGTGTGGTGAGGATGTTATGAAAAGAAATTTTCAGGATGATTATTTTGAGTTTGTAGTATTTTCATGTTTCGGATTTTGATTTATTATTCTAAAATTCGGGACGTGACAGTTAGTCACGTGCTACCGATCATTATTCGTAGATGCATGCATCTCCAATACATTATGAGGGTCAAATACTCAAATATATCCCACCTTCATGAAAAAGGGCGGCAACCATAATCTCATGATGGGTGTTTGATGAATATAGTGGTTTTCCATATGGTCCTGGCTAGTTAATATTGAATATTGGGCACCTAGACACAGGAAAGTTCCTAGTCAGTTAGCATATAGTGGTTTTCCACAGTCCTAGCTAGTTAATTTTAAGAAATAAATTATATATATGAGTTTTTCCATCTATAAGTAGTATCGCGCTAGAGTTGGATTAACCAGTACTCTTGCTTTGAACTAACTAGTTCGGTTGATCTCTCTAAGCTTCAAAATATTTATACGACTTGATTAGAATACCTTATTCGCAGTTACTACCCTAGCCTTCTTTACCATCCAATACCTATTTCCTATTTCATCAATGGCAATCATCAGAGCAACAAGTTTCTCCAAGATTTCTTGCATGAGTATGGTCCTTATTTTGTTGTTGATTCTGATGAGTGCCAACCCAAAACCTGTCGTAGCTTATAGGGCCTTAAAGGAGGCAGAGAAGAGTGTTACAAATAAAGCTCCGCTGCAAAGAGGACCAGTTCCGCCTTCCTCGTCCTCGTCATCCACCTACATCCCAGTGGATGGCCACAGCGGCCACTGCGAGATTCATAAATAAACAGTGCAAAATACTACAGAGCAGCTACAATCTACTACTGCAATGACTGTAGCCGCATGCATGCGAATATAGATATCTACATAAACAAATATGTCTTATCTGTGCTTGTATGTGTATCTCAGTTCTAAATTACGTTCGATGATGTAGTACGTGATTATACATCATTGATTATTAAATAAGACTGGGATTTATTATGCTTCTGTAATTTAAGCATGATAACATACAACATAAAAGTTTTTTTTGTGTTATATATATAAATATGTGTGTGTGTGTATTGTTGGACCATTCTTTAACACCATAAATTCTTTGGAACGTCCATCTATTATCTAACCAGAAGCATAACTCATTTTGTAAGACGTCTTGTGTACGGTTGATCAAATCTTTTGCCATAGTATATACCCGCAGTTAATTAGCTTACCCATGCATAATTAGTTTTCCGGTATATTAGCGGGAGTTTGTTTTGTTTTTTTTTTTTTTTAGTTGAAATTGAAGATAGAAGAGCAACAATGCCCTTTATCTCCCCTTTATTCCAAAAAAATAAGCGGGGTTTTTTTTTAATTTTTTTATTGTGGAAAATCGAAGCTAACTCAAACATCAACTAATGAAAATGAAAATTGGAAAGAGTCAAATAATCTCCATTACACAACGTACAATGAAATAAAATCAAGAGACAAATCCCACCAAACCAAGCCTACTAAAGAAAGACCAAAGTTTACAAAAGTACCTGCAACTTGGATTTCTTCCCGAAAAATGTGTGATTTGGTGAAACCCTATGAAGAAAAAGCATGCCGAGATCTCCTCCTAATGATCATCAGCTAATCTTTACTTTTCCAGTTCTTCTGGATAGTGGAGTAATGTTATGTGGTTTTTAAATCATGATTCAACAGACCTGAGAATCAAGCTAAAAAGAGCCTTTTATATACGTTTGGTTAATTATTATTAATTCCATTATAATCATGTAGGCCTAGGGTTTCATAATTTGCGGCTTGGATATCTAGGTTTATGCCATAATCTAAACGTATTTTAATATCTGACATTTGGTGGCGCACGTACGCATACTTTTAAAGATATTCTTCAAAATCAAATATATGCGATAAACTTTCAAAATGAAATGAGAAATGCATAATATGTACTCTGCAATCTGCAGAATATATGAACCGATAGTCAAAAAAATTATATTGAATAGAATATTACACATCGAAGCTAGCCATTACACTCAAACTTTGGTATTATGTTTTGGATTGAATACCCGCATTTTGGGTATACCTTAGCAATCATTGAAAGCACTGTTACTATAATATGTATTGAAGGTTACTCATCATTTCCAAGTGACTGTTACTCTATATAAAAGACCACTGTTCTAACGAAATCGTTTTAGCAATTGTAGCTATTGTACACACTAGAGAACACTTAGCCGGGTTTGTCACCACCAAACTGGGGCCTGTAGGGATACCCAGGAACCATGTCATGGCCTGAGTTCTAAACCCACAATGAAGTTACCCGCCCCGAACGGCACTACGGGCACCAGAGGCCCTGAGCGGACCAGCACAGCCTATCTAAAAGGCACATCACAAGGCTGACAACAGTTAGACGAACAATCTACATCCCACATCGAGAGGAAGAAGAATTGCCTTCCCAATCTCGAGTATTAAGGGATTAGCACAACCACCTTCCAAGGGTAATAACTCCTTCACCCATCATTATCAATTATTAATGTATTAAGTATCTCACTTAGGCATCGGAAAGGTATAAACCGTCCAGTACGGTTTATTCCTCTTAGCATTATTCTTGATAGAGGATTCGAGAGCTTGATCGGTACCCCGGGTGGTATAGCATTCTGAGTGAGGTATCCGGAGAAAGCCACCAGAAACAGCTATAGGTTAAGGTTTGCAAGTTCTAGTAACCTAATAAATGGGAGGTTGATTACTATTCATTTTCCTAGCAATTATTACATCTCACTTTGTACTAATGATATGTTCATGATATCACTGCACATTACAAACTTGCCACTTTATATAGTGGATATATTCTGGACCAGCTAGATTCATTCATATATATAACCTCCTTGAGACCTTGACTTGAAATTCATGCATTATATATTGCATGACAGCATACATAGGGATCTTATGATTACCAATATATAAGCTTTCATTTTATGCCATAAAGTAAGGTAATTTATAGGTGCACGTATGCATACGACAGAAAATTTTAAACTAAAACAAATGTGCATGCTAGCTGCTCTGCCTTGAGAGATAAGTTAAACCTTATACTGCAAAATATAAAAGCTAGCCACTAATATCTTTGCTATATATATGTACTCTATAATATGTAGAAATAAACACTTTGACTGGAGACCTCTACTGTAAAAACATAATTCATTATATTAATTCTGCAAAACGTATGGGGAGTATCTCTCATTGTGCACAACACGTACTTATTCGATATTTTGGATTCCTCAAACTTAAAAAGGCACTCGTATCTTAGCTATCATTGAAAGCACTGCAACTACATACGGCTAGATTTGTGATCGATCGAATGTTAAATGTAGTTTAGATCGATCTCCAATAGTGGCTTTTATACAAGTAGATACTTCTTTTCTACTCTACTACTCGCACTAATTAATTATCTCTGCATTATAGACCTATATAAACCCACTAGTAATCGATCACCTCCCCTTCCACTACATCGATCACCACCTACCTTTGGTTTCAAATATCATATATTCAGCTAGTTGAACTTACAAAAAGTAACCTGAAAAAAATGTGACTTAGGCTTAGTTTGGGATTATTGTGCTGTGAGAAGAAGCACTTTCGAACTTACTGCGAGAGGAAGCACTTTCGAACTTGCTGTGAGAGGAAGCAGCTGAGTGTTTGGTAAACTGTTTTTAAAAGTTCTGTGAGAACAAAAAGCAATTTCTAAGTGTTTGGTAAGTTGCAAGGCAAAAGTGCTTTGGCTAGGTATAATTACCTAAATGGTTATACATATTAAGATATCCTACTAAAATACATAATTGTTTTTTAATTATGTAACCATACCAAATTTTTTTTTTTTGTATGGTTACAAACACGAGCTATTCAAATGATACCGATATTCGTTACAACATTCCCATCATTTGATGATTTTCTGTCTGTTCTTTGCTCTAATTTTCTTTCAGCCAAGATAAACTCAGCATAATTGTAGCAAAAGAATAAACAAAAGTTGTAATGGAAACCGAAAACCACTCTAGCAGATCATAATGGCTGTCAAGCTTCTCATAATCATCCTAATAGTCCCAGCATCCGTTTCAAAAGTCAAAACTATTTTCCTAGTTTAGACCAGCACATATATATATATATATATATATATATATATATATGCAGATTCTAGAGTGAGGTTCAACAAGTCTCAAATGAGTGCATGTGTTACTGGGAATTCCCATCTTGAAATATACCTTGATTTTGTTCACCCAAGTCAAATTATCTGCGACAGAGTTTGGAATTAGTTACACACAACTTATTCAACCAACAGCAATTTAAGCCATGTAAGCAGACTTCAAAAGGAAGAAAAGAAAAAATTTAACCACAAAGAAACTTCCGAGATTAGGACAATTATAGGTCCCAAACATTAATCAAGCAGAAAGGTGAGTTCCACAAATGTATCAACTAGGGATATCATTCATAATATATCCCAGGTGCTGTGAAGACTCATTTGTGATCTCAACTCTCCCATCCTTAAGAATGAGATTGATACCATGATCTGTCAATTAGTAAGAAATAAAAGTGAATAATGCTAATACATTACTTCGCCAAGGCGATGGGTGTGGATGTTCATCTCCAAGTTCAAAACATGGTAATTAAAACCACAGCAGTTTGAGCTTAATATAGCATAAATGGCAAAAACACCAATATTTTTATAAGATCTGGAATATATATATATATATATATATATGTATGCGTTGAAATAAGCTTATATTGCATTCAATAATCAACAACACCTTTACAATACAAGAACTAGATCAGCTAATTTGTTTCTTGGTTTGAAACAAAACGTACTAGCCAACAAGATCAGAACAATCAGAAGCCCAAAATGACACAGCTTCATTGCACAACATTCCTTTTGATCTTCTTGGACGACACCCATTTCCCATTACGCCAATCTTGATGAACCCTCAGCTTCAAAACTAGGTAATCAAGCTCTTGCCCAGCAGTCTCTAAAAACACGAACTGATGCCCAGATCCATTTTCCTCTGACAAAATTGTATCAACCCACCACCCATCAAGATCGTAAGCATCGATCCTATCACCCACATGAAACACAACATTAGCCTCCATGATTTCCGACAGGCGTGGCCGAACCTCCGCCGCCTTGACAGTATCTTTGAGCGACACAGAGTCGTTAAACTCCTCGACCAAGTTGTTGTACTGGATGACATAGTTAGTGCCCATGTTTGCGACGACGGTGGCCTGGTAGTACAAACCCAAAATCTGGGCATTCACAGAAAACGCCTGAGAATTTTAGGTTTTCGTTTAGAGCTTCAGACTCCCTCTCGATTTGTTTCCATGTATTTTTTACGGCAAAGAGGAAGGAGTCGAGGAGAGCGAATTTGCAGATGTAGTTTTAGAAATGGAAGAGCATATAATTGGGAGTTCAACATATTTCATTAATAAACTACTGTAGCTCCGTGTTTTTTCCCCAAAGTAGCTTTTAAAAGCTAGGAATTGTAACTTCTCAAAACCAGCTTTAGGGAGAAACTATTTGGACCAAAAGCAGCTTTGAAATTTTTTTACTAAACACCATCCTCTAGACCCAAAAGCCGAAGCAGTCCCAAAAACAGCTCAGGAAGCAATCCCAAACTAAGCCTCAGTTCGACATCAAGTTATCGGTGCATGAAAATACTGAAAGAACTAACTTTCCTATTGATTTCACTCAATAATGATAACCCTTATATTCCGAAAAGATGAGATTCTTTCCACATCAACGAAAGAGATAAGAGCTGCATAAAAATATCTAAAGAGAACGAAATTATTGCAGCATTGCAAGACCATGTTGAAGATCGAGCTGATTGATTGGAAGACCTTTTTTGCATGTAAAGCCAAATGAAGGCTTGAGGTAGTACATTGAAAATCTTATTTAAGTAATGCAAAGTTACAAACCACTTATTTTGCTCACATCATTAAGCCTTCTTTCGGACTAGGGTAGGAATCTTGAAGCTTAGCTAGTGGAAGAGTTGCTGCGCATGCCAAAGTTTTTCTCCTAATCAATCATAAATATATATGTAATGGATGTATGTTTGATACACATATATAATATTCTTTTCTATTTTGAGCCTGTACGAAAACTTAATTTTAGTTGATTGTTTGATAGTTATGTAACTACCTTGCAACTTCTCCACCGTTTAATTGTGTGTCTATATATACACACTGTCATTGCTTTGATTTATGCTTGAGTGGAGAATATTGACAAAAGACAAGCTGCTTTTTGGTTACTTTATTCTTTTAGGGTAGTTTTGTTTTCTTATTTTTTAGCGTAATCTAAAAAGATGGGTGTGCTAAGTAGTATATTCGTGTGAGGGGTGTATTTTGTGTACTCTATGTGAGGACTTTTTTTGACGGTCTTAACAAGCACTTCTTCATTGTACTATTTGTTGAATTACATAATAGATGACATTTTCAACTAAGAAAAAAAAAAAGACATTCTTAAACTTGAAAAGTGAGAATGTTTTTATCTTTAGCATGTATTTTAATAATCAAAATCACTCATTCTTTAGTTACCTACATATATATGAATCATAAAAAAAAGTTAGCCGAATCAAAAAATGTTTAACCATTTAATTAGCGTAATGTTCATTTTAATTTAATCTACGGATTATATTTGCTTACACAATATTGAATGACCAAATGATTATGAATTTAGTTGATTTTTTATTGTATAGAAATATAAAGGTCAATGATTAAAATCATTGAATTAGTTCATATAGTAGTGCAATCCTTAAATTAAACATACATACAAACATGGACTATCTGAGGCGGACGTCAGTAAACAACAAAAAATGCAGACGTCTAATTATAACCATTGGATATCATTAATGAGATCTCACGGTAATGCTTAATTAGTATCCTTTTAAAAAGCCAATAAGTCCTCTCTCTCTCTCTCTCTCTCTCTCTCTCTCTCTCACATCGATAGATTGATTACAGAGTGAAAATGAAATTTTTCTTGTTGCTTTTCAAGCCAATTTAAGATTCAAAACAAGACATAGTAATCCATTAGAGAATCCATGACCCTTTTCAACAACAATCTCCTATATCAAAATCTAAGTTTTTTTCTTTCTTTTAAATCAAATTGGGATTCAAAGTCACATATCGAAATTGGGGAGAAATAACAGCAGCTTGAGATAAGAAATCGAACGATAAGAGGAGATGGGTTTGGATGAATGATCTTTAGCAGTTTATGGTCTTCTGGGTTCTCATCACATTTGCATTACAAATAGGAATGATCGAATGAAAAATAAAGAAGAAAAAAAGGAAAGAAAGAGAAGTGGAAAGAAGGAAAAACAGAGCATAAGAACATTAAATTTGGAACTCTTGAAGCTACTTCAGATGTACTTTGAAGTTCATAGCAGTATTTTTCACATCATAGATTTGATAAATCAGAGAGACAAATTGGCATAGAAAACAGGTTGGTGACAAATGAGTTCATACTGATTTGTAAGAAAGCTTTGTTAACTTCACTAACTGCTGCCTCACCTAAGCACTATGCCCCTCACCCAAAACCAACGTACCCAAGCTATAATTTCAGTGAGAACCCAGGTCTAAAAGAAGAAGAAGAAGATGATAACTTTGGTGTAGGTGTCATCATTTGGCCCGTAGGGCCGAAGCCCGACCTGGCTCTTGCATTAGGGCTGGCCGACCCGACCCTTTTTAAAATAGGGTAGGGTATGGGCCATGAGAATGAAACCTAACCCTTTAGGCCCGCTCGAATAAGCCCTAATAATTTTCTATTTTTTCTATTTTTTAATTATGTTTATCTTTCTTCTATAATATGCAATTTATCTCTTTCTTTGTAATTGATTTCTTAAGCTTTGTTTTCTTTAGTTTTTATTTTCTTTGTTACATAATAATTAATATTAGGAGATTGAGAGAGACAGTTAATTGAATATAACCACCTTAACTAATATTAATAAATGTTATAAGTTAATTCTTATACACACACACACACACATATATTAAATATGATAAACCAAAAACAATGTTTTATATTACCTATATAACCATTGAGCCACATTTTGAGGAAAAAAATATTTTTTTAAACAAAATAAGGCCCTTTTATGCTCTATTTGGCTCTATTCGGAAGGCTGGTCCTTTCGGCCCTAACAGATCGGGCTTTTAGGACAGATAAAGGTTAACATATTTAAGCCCTGGTCCTACCCTACCCTGCCCTAAATTTGTTGACTTTGACTAGGCCTGGCCTGACCCTAAGCCCTAAAATTTAGGGTAGGGCCGGCCCTAGCCCGACCCATGATGACACCTACTTTGGTGTGTGGTTCATGTGCCCCTCGATAATAATAAGATCAGATCATTATATATATATATATATATATTTTTTTTTTTTTTTTCTCTAACCCGCATTGTCCTGTGTAAAGGAAATTGTAAGCGTCACTGTCGAATCTCATTCATGAAATCCAATAGCTATCATTACACATCCGCATCTTTTGTTTTTCACGGACGTCCTCCTTTGATCGCCCCTCCCCCCCCCCCCCCCCCCCCCCCCATGATAACCCCTTTTTTTTAAGGAAATATAATGTAGCTTTCAAGTTTCAACAAAATCCTTGAATTTAGAATTTAGTTGGAAAAAAAAAAACAAAAAACAAAAAAATCGACTTAGTTTCAATATGATAGTAATAAATAAATAAATAGTGTAAATGAAACAAATAGCAAAATGGGAGACCATATGTAGGCCTCATCAAAAAGCCCGCGGGTCAAGTGGGCCGATGGAGGCCCGCTAAAAAACCCGGAAAAACCCGGCCCGGTCCGTCAAAAGCCCGTAAACTATTTTTTATATATTATATATATTTGTGTGTGTTTGTGAATATATATATATAGATATATATATATATATATATATTAATATATATGTATAATAGATATGTGTGTGTGCTTATATATATATATATATAGAGATATATATATATATAGAGATATATATATATATAGATATGTGTGTGCACTGTGTGTGTTTATATTTATATATATATATATATATGTGTGTGTGTGTGTGTGTGTGGAAATTCTCATATTTTTATAGAAAATATGTGCATATATATTCTAAAAAACAAGTGACAACGGTTGATCAATTAGATTGGATTTGAAAATATGATGAAATTAGCTAATTGTTTTACCACACTCATAATTTGTTGTAATAATCACATCCAACGGTCAGTTTTTTCATTTTATTTGAATTTATAGAAGTTGCTCTTTGGAGTGTATGATATATAAATATAGGTTTATAATAGTAACTAAGTTTGACCTAGTTGATCGAATTCGAAACGAGAACTAAATTGGTTGGATTTTTTACAGCCACTATAAAACATTACAATCTCTCCATTGAAAGGTTGGTTTCTCCAAATTCATCTTCCACTTCATGGTTGCTTTAGAATGGGCATCAATAATTTAAATGTAATGTATAAGTCATACAACTTTAAGAGGCAAATTGATATAGGTCAATGTATTTGTAATTAAAATTGAAATTTTTATCTTATGTCCATGCACATCTATCAATGAAATATTTACAAATGTGATGTAAAAAGATAAGTAAGTTTTGCGGTCATCACGCCACCGGTCAATCAAGAAAGCATACAAGCGACTACGGTTGACCAATCCGATCGGGTTTGAAACTATGGTGAAATTGACTAAATTTTTAACCACACTCATAATTTATTGTAGTAATCAAATTCAACGGTCGGTTTTCCCATTTTCTTTGAATTGATAGATGTTTCTCTTTGGAGTGTGTGATATATAAATATAGGTTTATAAGAGTAACTAGGTTTGACCTAGTTGATCGAATTCGAAACGAAAACCAAATTAGCTGGATTTTTTACAACCACCATAAAATATTACAGTCTCTCCATCAAACGGTTGGTTTTTTCAAATTCATTTTTCACTTCATGTTTGCTTTAGAATGAATCTCAACAATTTAAATGCAATGTACAAGTCATACAACTTTAACATGCAAATTGGTATTGGTCAATGTATTTGTAATTAAAATTGAAATTTTTATCTTATGTCCACTCACATCCATCGATGAAATATTTACAAACGTGATGTAAAAAAATAAGCAATTTTTGCGGTTATCAGCTCATCAGCCAACCAAGAAAACATGTAAGTGACTACGGTTGACTAATCCGATTGAGTTCGAAACTACGGTGAAATTGACTAAATTTTTAACCACACGTATAATTTATTGTAATAATCACATCCAACAGTCGGTTTTCTCATTTTCTTTGAATTGCTATATTTTGCTCTTTGGAGTGTATGATGTATAAATATAAATTTATAAAAAATTAGTGTTTTTAAAAATTTAATTATCAATAAATTAGTATCTATATATAAATATAGATTTTTTTTGGTACAATATAGATCTATTATCTTTGGTTGTATTTGATCATTATCCAATGAATTTCCAAAGCTTGATTAAAAAAAAAATATTTGTGTCTTTAAATATTTATTTATAAATAAAGCAAGCAAGGCCCGGCCCGAAAAAGCCCGCAAGGCCCGCTTTATATGGACGGGCTTGAATCCTTCGATTTTTAATAAAGCCCAACCCGACCCAGCCCGCTATTATTAAAAAATTTAACAAAGCCCGACCCGTTGACGACCCCTAACCATATGTTAGCCAACAAAAAAAAAGAAAAGGAAATTAAGAATTGAGTTTAAGAGATGGGGATCGGGAACGAAGCATCTAGAGGAGGGGGGAAAGATTAGAAAAACAGAGGAGGTTGTAGAGAAGAGTGGAGAAGGGTATAGATTGTGGGAGAAAAACCCAGAATTTTCTGAACTCTTTTGTCTCTTTCGGAATTGGGAAAAACGTGGGATACATCTAGGGGATATTCCTCATTTCTCTAAAGCTCTCTCTTTCAAGTATCTCACCTTTTCTTCCCATTATACCTCTCCACAAAAACTAAACAGATAATCTCTTTATTCTGAGGTTGTCACCCAAACACAGTTAGCTACAATCATCTATGGAAGTTCTATTAAACGAAAAGAAGTTTCTTTTGGTTTTCTCTCGACAGGTGATGGTGATCTAGATAATAAGAGATGGTAGTTCATGTTCCTCCTTCAATTGCAGAGTTGGGTAATTGTTTTGTGTTTACCCAATTTCATTTTAAATGGCTATGAAGGTATGCACTCTTCTTGTGCATTGCAATTATGAAGTTTGATTTCATGATTGTTATTTTGCTAACAAACAAATTCTTTGACCTGGATTGGAATGAAATTGAAGGAATTTTTGTGAATGCTAATGAACTTAAATCCGGTTAGGCCCGGGATATAATTAAGGAGAGATCGAGTTCTCTTGGGTGAAAGACCCTAAACCCGATTGGAGCTCGTGGATTCGAGCGGACAATTAAGTAGGGATTGTGCCTCCCTAGGGTGAAAGACCCAAAACCCAATCGGAAATTCCGCTTAGTACGGGGTGTCCTCGATGGTCTTAATCTGAGGTTGTCCGCTTGTTCGGGGTGTTCTCGATGGCCTTAATTCGAGAGGTATTAGGCCTAACCGAGAAAAAAAAAACTGAATGACGATTTGTTGAAAGTTTGAAGGAAACAGGACGGATGAAAATCTGCTCAAGTTCATTTGGTTTCAGTACAATTTCACTTTTGTGAAATTGTTTATGTGATCTGTGGGATTTATTAGACTATTTATTAGTCATTACCCAGGGTCATGGTGTGACAAAATGGTATCAAAGCGGGGATTAGAATCCCAAGGAATTTACCTGTGGTGGTTGAATGAACTGGTGGATAGTTCTGGAACCGCGAGAATGTACTGGTGATGATGCTGACTCTCTCTCATGTTTCAATTTGTTTCTCTGACATCTGGAATTTTCTTCTTTGGTTAGAAAGTACATTTAAAGAAGGAAACAGCCAGCAATTGGTAACTGTGACTCCACTCTCTTAATATTTCTTCTTGGATTTTTGTGTGGTTTATTTTCCGTTGAATGTCTCATATAACAAGCATCATTTTAAATTATAGCGAAAAAGGTTCTGTTATGAGACTGATCACTCTTTGATGAGGATTTACTGTTATTGCCTCATTCTTTAACCTTCCTTGAAGGTAGTGTATGAGAACCATAAAGATAAGTTTGGCCCTCTCCGTTTTGTGTAATGCCTATAATGTTTGATCTGTATAGAATCATGAATTCATTGAGGCATGATGTAGTGGGTGTGGCACTTTAGATAGCCTACCTACAAAGTTTTAGTTTTAATCATGTAATTAACTGTTTTGATGATTTTCATATGTTAAAATCACTAGTGCCATGAGCTCCCAGCCAGGGCTAACGTGGTTCTCTCTTCATCTTTGTTTTAGATATTTTTTTTTCCTGAAAGGAGTTGTCCTCCTGCATTGTTCTGTTTGTAGAATCATTTGACTGTAAACTCCTTCAATGTTGTGGTTGCATTTACGAGAAAATTGTTTGACTTGGTTGTGTAAACACACATAAATTTAATTCCTAAGTGGGTTACATTGCTTACTTGGAGGCTATAGCCTTGGTATTTTGAGGTTAATTTTTCGTCTTTTACTTGGTTTGATACCAGCTAGCAGTAATGCTTTAGGTTATCCTTATTTTCATAGTTCATAATGTAAGGTTTTCTGTTACGGTTTTGGGAACAAGGTTGCACAAGCTTACGACAAACTGGTATTGTTTTCAGGTAGGTATGTGTATTATGAGAACCCCATAGATCTTGGCTTATTTGGTATCCTTATACCTCATGCTTTAACTGTCAATATTTGATGTTTGGTTGCAAGTAAATAATTTCTTATCTTACTTTTGTATTGCATGCTTTTAATCTCGCAAAGAGTGTAGTAGGTGCTATAAGGTACAAAATTACAAACTGGAGGTCATGACTCTTTATTAGTTCTAAAGATTTCTTGATGGTTTTGGCTGGAAGTTATTAGTATCTTTTTGGGAATTGAGTTCTAGTAGTTGCTCTATTACTGGTAATTTGTGATTATAAGTTTCCGTTATGTGTTTTAAGAAAGAATAATCAATTACGGTTTGGAAAGATTGCAACTTGTGTGTTTTGCCTAGATAAGTTTCTCTCATGTAATTATATCAATAATTTTAGTTGTCTTCTTGGGACAACTTGTTTGGTATAGAAAGATTTCTAGAAATGTTGAGGACATATCTGCTGTTTGTCGTTAGCATTTTCAATGTTCTCTCTCTTCTGTGGGTGTACTTCAGAAGCAGCACAAAGAGGGTCTGTATTTGTGCTAAATAAAGGTTATTGACAGGCTTGATGATGTCCTATGTTTTATGTTAATGGGTTACAAAGAGTAAAGTTCCTTTCTTTTCTGTTGATTATTCATGTGAGATTGGCATGCTGCTTGTACCAATAAGTTAGAATGAGAGTTTTTTTCTTTTCATTCTTATTTGTAGAAGGGCAATTTTCGGTAGTCTGGTATCGATATGTAATCACTTCTTTGCTCTAACTCATAGGAAGAAGCTTTGTTCTAGTGTAAGCAATAAGATTTATGTTCTCTTTGCTGTTATGGTTGCTGTGTATTCTCTGTTTTGAATCTTGTTTAGTGAATTCATATTGGGAACATTGTAGACTGTTGTTTTTGCCTTTGAAGCAACCTCCGTATTTGACTACACATCACCTTCAGCAAACTACACATCAGAGAAGGATATGACCAAGTGTGGCCGGTAAATGTCCACTGGTTTAAGAACTTTCATAATGCAATAACCATCATACCCATCTTCCATTTGACCAGCTGAAATTCTCTTATTGTATAGGTTGTGATCTGTCTGCAAAGAGTAAGTCAAAATTTCCCCTCTGCATTATGCAGACAGACACCAATAACATAAAATAAGCTGTGTTTCCACTTCCAAGAGAGAAGCTAATAGCTCGTTTGGGTGTTTATGGAAGATTGTGATCTAAATCCATGTATGTTTCTGCATATATGTTGCTGCATAGTTTGATTATCAATTCATGGCTGGTATTGCTTATTTGCATTCTTTGGAACGTTGCTTGTTTTTATCTGGTTGGTTTGGGGACAAAGCTCCATTCTTTAACATAACGTATTATAACGCCTCCTATTACCTACCATGAATGATCGAGTGTGAGTAGAGCTGAACATCCTGATGGGCAGTCCCTCCTTAATGGAGGAGGAAATCCATGTGGTGATTTACCACATGAGGAAAACATGGGTTGAAAAATTCAAAGAAGGTAAATAGCAAGTCATCTTGGAAGGTAGGTAGCAAGCCATCTTTGAAGTTAGACATGCCAAACTTGGAAGAAAACTTGACTTTGCTTCCAATTGCATGTCATATCCATGAACCCAATTGCCTATAAATAGGCATGAAATGTTGTAGAAAAAACAACAAAGGCAAGAGTCATTCCAAACTAATAGAGTTTGAGATAGTAGTGAGATCCTCACTTGAGAGATGAGTGAGAAAAAAATTCCTCTTGAGAGATACAGTGTGTGTTACCACTTTAGTGAAGTTTAGTCACCAAAGTGAGATTGCCTTGTAATCCCATTATTTATATAGTGGAAGAGAGTAGTACTACTGTCCCGAGGACGTAGACACATTTGCCGAACCTCGTTAAATATTGTGTTTTCTTTTATTTATTTGTTGTTATTCCGCAAATCACATGAGAGGTGAGAAAAGTTAGATTCTGGGATAACCAATTATCCATTGGCCTTATATTAAGGCAACCCTTCTTTCCCAACACATCCAAGGTTTTGCTTCCCCAGAATTTCAGTAGGTATAGAATTTTGTATGAGTACTTCTGCAGCATCATTCTGGCGTATTGTATGTTTTCCCTAAATGCATCAGTCAACTCTAGCTTTGTATATATGTGTCTAGTTTCATATAATCTATGCATTTTGGAATTTCCAGATTGGTTAGATCATGATTTTACGTCCTTCGCTGTTTTAGTTGACGAGATTGAGAATTTGAGATGATGTTGTGAGTTTACTTGAAACTCTAGTAATAACTTTGTACGATTGAATTTTGTTAGAATTGTTTAGCGAATTAGTGACTTTCTGGACCGATCTATTTGGCTTTATTGGAGAGGATCTAGTTAGCTACTTTTACTATGATCAAGGAATTAGAGAGTCCGATTTCATGTCTGTTGACTTGATTGTACTTTTCATTGGGCAAGTGAATCAATCTTGGAATTGGGATGTGTGTATTTATGTGATCCACAGTTTCAGATGTCTGATTCTTATCATGCAGTTAGTTTACTGTTGAGCATATTTTGGTCCTGAGGTTTAATTCTGAAACCTGGCGTTCTTTGCTTTGTGATTTAAGTCATTACCTCAGTGACATTTTAAGTTTTCATAAATCTGTTTATGATTGAACTTGGCTATTGTAGTTGTTTAAGTCATGCTAGTTGAGCTTGTCTTTCTCCCTACTTGAGTTCCGTGTTCCGCTCGGATTCTATCCTTATTCGATTGTGTACGTATTTATATGAGTAATTGTTTTGCAGCTGAGACAATTTTCAGCTCTAGATTAAAGGAATGATTAATATGAAACAATTGGTATGGCAAAGGTAGAATAAAGCATATAGAGAATGACTATCTAATTTAAGGTTTTAAGTTAATTTCTTGTTCTTGTTATTGGAAATGACTAATGACAGAGAGAGAAGTTTGGAACAATTTTTGTCAGCAATTGCTTTATGGGCTCTGGGGTTGTTCTAAGTGTAAAGACTGCTTAGTCGAATTGTAGAATTAATCATTTTTGACTTGCATCGGTGGCCTGGGCTGGTTGTCCTACGTTTGCATTTGTTTCTAAGGCAATGAATTTTTTTTTTTTTCCTATTTGCCTTTGTTATGGGATCTGTTAAAGATTTTAATCTTTTTCTTTGCTGGCTTATTCTCCCCGGTGTTTACTGTGGGCGCTCAAGACTAGTGTGTTTTGGGAGCTGCGAGTATGGCTGCTGTGATTGAAAATGATACAGAAACTGCAAGGTGGTTCTATGTGATTAAGAACCAAAGCTGTGAAATTTGATTTTTAGTCAAAAGTTTTAGATTCATTTTAGACTTCATGAAATTTCGAGAACGAAATTATTTTTAGTAGGGTAGATTGTGATAACCCCTTTTTTTAAGGAAATATAATGTAGCATTCAAGTTTCAACAAAGTCCTTGAATTTAGAATTTTAGTCGGAAAAAAAAAAACAAAAAAACAAAAAAATAGACTTAGTTTCAATATGATAGTAATAAATAAATAAATAGTGTAAATGAAACAAACAGCAAAATAGGAGACTATATGTTAGCCAACAAAAAAAAAGAAAAAGAAAAAAAAAGAAAAGGAAAATAAGAATTGAGTTTAAGAGAAGGGGATCGGGAAAGAAGCATCTAGAGGAGAGGGGAAAGATTAGAAAAATAGAGGAGGTTCTAGAGAAGAGTGGAGAAGGGTATAGATTGTGGGAGAAAAAACCCAGAATTTTTTGAACTCTTTTGCCTCTTTCGGAACCGGGAAAAACGGGGGATACATCTATAGGATATTCCTCATTTCCCTAGAGCTCTCTCTTTCAAGTATCTCACATTTTCGTCCCATTGTACCTCGCCACAAAAACTAAACAGACAATCACTTTATTCTGAGGTTGTCACCCAAACACAGTTAGCTACAATCATCCATGGAAATTCTATTAAACGAAAGGAAGTTTCTTTTGGTTTTCTCTCAACAGGTGATGGTGATCTGGATAATAAGAGATGGTAGTTCATGTTCCTCCTTCAATTACAGAGTTGGGTAATTGTTTTGTGTTTACCCAATTTCATTTTAAATGGCTATGAAGGTATGCACTCTTCTTGTGCATTGCAATTATAAAGTTTGATTTCATGATTGTTATTTTGCTAACAAACGAATTCTCTGAACTGGATTGGAATGAAATTGAAGGAATTTTTGTGAATGCTAATGAACTTAAATCCGGTTAGGCCCGGGATATAATTAAGGAGGAATCGAGTTCCCTTGGGTGAAAGAGCCTAAACCTGATTGGGGCTCGTGGATTCGAGCGGACAATTAAGTAGGGATTGTGCCTTCCTAGGGTGAAAGACCCAAAACCCAATCGGAAATTCCGCTTAGTACGTGGTGTCCTCGGTGGCCTTAATCTGAGGTAGTCCGCTTATTCGGGGTGTTCTCGATGACCTTAATTCAAGAGGTATTGGGCCTAACCGGGAAAAATAAAAAGGAAACTAAATGACAAGTTGTTGAAAGTTTGAAGGAAATAGGATGGATGAAAATTTGCTCAAGTTCATTTGGTTTCAGTACAATTTCACTTTTGTTTATGTGATCTGTGGGATTTATTAGACTATTTATTAATCATTACCCAGGGTCAGGGTATGACCCCCCCCCCCCCCCCCCCCCCCCCCCCCATCTGTGGGATTTATTAGACTATTTTAGATTAAATTACGTAAACAAATGTAGTCTGTTAGATTAAATTAAAACGAATACTGTGCTAATCAAATGGTTAGACGTTTTCTAATTTGGCTAATTTTTTGTAGAATTCATATGTGAGTAGGTAACTAGAGAATGAGTGGTTATAATTATTAAAATACATGCTAAAAAATAAAAACATACTCACTCAAGTTTAAAGAGGCTCTCTCTCTCTCCTAGAGGGAGAGAGAGTAGGCATGTGTGTGTGTGGATACGCGCATGTGTCTATTTGTGTGTGTGTGTGTGTGTGTGTGTACATATATATGATATCTCAATTGATCAATACAAGAATCTTGTCACTTTAGATTGAGTGAGTGAAGAAAATGATCTTCATCAAGTTTATTGTTATATCTGGAAGAACAGATATTCAAACAAGAAGGAACAAAATTCATGTGTGAAAATCCAAAAGAAGTTGGGAGAACTCTTCTTGGAGGACTGGGTTTTGATCTTTTAAATAACTCTGTTGGAATAATCAAACCCCAAATCTAAGAGAACAACCAAGCACCAAAATCAACTTGACTATGGAATAAGGAGAATCAAAAACGACCTCAGTAGTCAAGTTATATCAATAGATGTTTAATTCTTCCAAATTTGCAACTAGTCATCATGGTACAATAAAAATATTACTGGCATGCAGTTGGGTATGAAGTGCTTCACATAATTGCAAATGGTTTGGGAGGGATGAATTTCCAGATCCAGTTCATAATTCCAGACGTTATTAATATTGTTCTTGTTTGACGGTGTTAAGTATGGATACGTACCAGAAAACAAATATACAAACAACGATGACATGGACAAATTAGAATAGCTCGTCACATATGCCAGATGGAATGACGAGAGCATAGAAAAATTTCTCGTTAAGTATGGATACATAACAGAAAACAAATATACAAACAACGATGACGTGGACCAATTAGAATAGCCCGTCACATATGTCAGATGGAATGACGGGAGCATAGAAAAATTTCTCTTGTGTATGGGACATTTTGAATGCTTCGAGAAAAAAAAACTTAAATTCTGATTACTTCAAAATTTAATTTTATGTATAATTAATGTCAAAGTCATTTTATAATTTCTTCTGTAAAGTCCGTCTTCACAAAATCAGTCAAATAAAATATGTCCACAAATTAGTGTCTAGCTAGTAACTTCGTAAGAATCAAAAGCCAACTCAAATCGGAAAGAAGCATACAACATTACAACTCGTAATTGTTTGGTGACTAGTCGCCGGTCATTGCACTAGAACATTCACATTCCACTTTGTTACAAACCTGTCACCAAAGCTCGAGGTGTCGAAATTCTTATAAACTCTCTGGCATGCAAGTAATGTGGGATACACTTCACATTCTCTTGCTAGCCCATGTACTCAGCAATTTCTGACTTCTTGCTCCTCGTAATTCCATAACAATTGAACTCTGTACACCACTCTTGTGAGCCAAATCAGAACCGCGACTACGTAAGTTTTCTCTTACATGTACATATGATTATTGCCATCAGCACGTCGCTTTACTGGGAGCTTGCCTCACAAGAGAGGAGAGAAGTCAAATTAAACTAAAGCAAAACTAAGCTAACAAATGGCACCAAAATCAAACTGAGGAGGCATGTTTATATAGTTAGTTGATATTTGTGCATGCAATGCAATACATATTAATGTCAGCTACCAAACATAACCAACGACGTAAACCAAGACTAAATACGCGACATTCTTCTAAATGGAAACACGTTCTGTAAGTAAGTGTAAGCAAAGTGAGCCAGGAATTTGGAAATTGTAAGATGTGCACATACATTAATCGCCTAAAGCAACTATATATGACTACTTGTGCCACAGAGGCCGGCACGGCATGGCCGAACGGTTACTCCTTCACAGGAGAAGGACTTGCAATTGTCCCACATCGAATTCCAAGGGAACTGACTCCCACCTCTTACTACAAAAGGCACCACGTAGTTCCAAATAAAGTAAGCTCAAAACTCTGCCCTTCCGTACTTTTACCTTGTCGCCATTGATATTGACTTGGGCATCAGAGGATTTAAGACCGGCATATCTGATCTCCCTTCTGCCCTATCTCTTCTCTTTGGACAGATACCAAGGCAGGATACTGGTGATTCTCACAGTCTCCATAATCAGCGGGACTACACAGAATCAACTTGTGAATCGGGTAATCTAATGATACAAGATAGATCGAGAAATCAGTTACTTGAAGTATTACGATTCGTTAGTGGGAAGAATTCTGATATATGCCTCTATATATAAGGTTTTGTCTCTCTATTCTTTAGACACGAGCAGTAAAGAACTCATCCTCATTAAGAGTAAACTCAAACTTAGAGCAACAATGGCTTTCGATCGACTCCTTTTCGGCATCAGGTATGTCCCCTATTCTATTTCATATATATTCTAGTAAGCATACCTTTAGCTTTGTGTTTATATACATGTGAATTGATTCACATGTGGTATCAGAGCCACGTTTACATGTTTATAAACCACTTTGAAACATTATGCATGTTTATTTTGTATGAACTGAAAATGTTTATCATAAAAAAAAAAAAAAAAAAAGGATCAAGCAAATTCGAACCAAGCAGGCCAAGGCCTGCCTTTAGCCTCTGACCCAGCTCACCTAAGAAGAAACCTGAAAGTCCATATATCCAACCTATTTGATAACAAAAAAGAAACAAGAACGAATTGCCCGTTACCTTACAACGGTCCTTTGGTTATTTACGAAACTTGTTTTATAAATTTTGTTGGATATTGTCTACATTTGTGAATCTATGTCTCGATGCAGGTCTATTAAGCAATTGTTTCTTATACAAATAACAACAACTTTGTGTTTTTCTCCCTGTATTGATATTGTTGTTTATAATAAGTTGAAAAGCATGAAATGACTGAATTTGAAATATCAACTGATAATTTGACATGTGGCTTTCTGGCAATATATAACATGGAAGATGGAGCCACAGCACTTTTTTTTAGTTTTCTTGCCGAGGCATTCGGTATAAACAGATCAAGACTTGTATTCTGTGTTTTAGAGCTATGATTGTAGATTCTATGGAAGGTCTTCCCTCACATAGCTTTAAGACACAGAAATAGCATATTGCAAATTGAATAACACACATTCAGGTATAAGAATTTCTTCTTCTGCAATTTAGGTGATGATTGATTTTTATATACCAATGTGTTATCTGGTTTGGCCTTGTGATTCAGTTATGCCAAGTTTTCTGCTCCTATGAGATACCTGGCATGTTTTCAGCTAAATATATTATGGGGCTTTGATCGATGCAATTATGTTTCCTGCATTATGTTTCATAGATATTTTGCTCAATTTTGGTTGTTTTGTATTGGTGTTTTCTATGTTTGATTGAATGTTGAAACCTATTTCATAAACCTTAAAAACAGAAACACTTATTGAGCAGTTTAAGCTTTAATCATAAAACTTTATCTTATAAAACCCACACAAAATTTTAATGCTTCCTATAGGTTCTCTCTCTTATAGATTCATCAACAGAGTCATAGAACCATTGACTGGATCCAACTTCAAGAGATGGAAAGCAGATATAGAGATTTATTTGTGTATTCACCACTTGGATTTGCCTAATTAAGGATCCTCATGCAGCTCTTACCAAAGCTAGTACCAACGATGAGATAAAGTACCATGGTGAGTGGCATAGACTGAATAAAGTCTGCAAAAACATCATGAAAAGAACAATGTCAGAGATCATCAGGGGTAGCATTGAGGAAAAAGAGCTAGCTACAGAGTATTCAATTTCAATCGGTGAGAGATACACAGAAAGCGACAAAGCTCAAATTGCTACATTAAGTTAATGAATACTAGATACACCGGGTCTGGGACAATAATAGAGCATATTTTGAAGTTCGTATATCATGCAGCTAAGCTGAAAACTCTGAAAAAGATGAGATGATCATTCTCCATGTCCTGAACTTGCTGTCTCCTAGTTTTGAACACCTCAGCACCACATATATGGCTTAAAAGGATAAGGGGAACATCAACGAATTGATCTCAATCTGTGTGCAAGTAGATGACAGAATTAGAAAGAAAACGGGAGAAAGTTGTGCATCTGAAATCTAAATGGAAGGGGAGCAAGCAGAAAGGGAAGAAGAAATTTAACCCTAAAACAGCCCTTGTTCCAGCCTCATAATCTAAAGTTCATAAACCCTATTAGGCAAAATGCTACTTCTGCAGAAGACATGGCCACCTTAAGAAAGATTGCACCAGTTTAAAAAATTGGCTTCTTAACCAATGTAATTTTGACTTAATCCCCAGTTTTAATTTAATTCAAAACACTCCAAATAGTTGGTGGATTGACTCAGGATCTCCTATACACATAACTAATTCCTTGCAGGTATATATATAAGGAAGAGGACACCAAGAAGTAATGAACAAAAAATCTGTGTAGGTAATTGCACGAGGGTAGCAGTCAAGGTAATTGGACCTCTTAGGCTTGATCTAGGATCCGGAAATTTCATTGCTTTGAATTATGTCTATTTTGTACCTTCCATGAAAAGGAATTTGATTAGTATCTCCCTTTTAGTTAAACTTGGTTGTACGTTTCTCATTGATGATGATGGAATAAAGATTTCAAGAAATTCTTTACTTATTGCTTCTGGTGCCACTGTGAATGACTATTTACAATTACATTTTTCAGTTCCTAAAAAGTTTATCTATCAAAAACACTGTAGTTGTGTAAGCGGCCTTGGCTTTGCGTTGTATCATGTGACCATTGATCGGTATTTGCACCGGAACCTTCACATTCCACTTCGCAAACTCTTGACTAGTAATTGCGGGCTGGTATCTTTTCGGCGTAACATGCATTTGTACGTGGTGGCATACATTTCCACACAATAAATAGTTTCACAAAGCTTGATGGAAAAGGCAGCTATATTCCATGTCTTAATTAAGTACCCGAGTGTCTCTTCATCTCTTGCCATCATTTTTCGGGGAACCTGCATGCTTGACGAATCAAATAAAAGAGAAAAGACTATACCGGGCCGCAAATACTACTGAGGATCAGCTGGCACCCGTTTACGTACATTTTGAGTTAGTAGCTAGCTAGAGACAATTCCGCATGCAATAAAAAGAGAGAATGTCGTCCTTATAAAACAAATAACCGACACCAACTTCTTTAGTTGGGAAGCTTTCTGTTCTTATCTAATTACAATGTAACTGAACACTGTGTAGCAATCAAAATGGAGGTAAAAAATCCAAAATTCCCCGATAATTGACTTCACATATTCGTATAATTAACGTGTTGTGCTTTAATTTCATTTTGGATAAGTTTTATTAATCCAATAGTTAAGATTTAGATATACAATTGACTTATATGTGCGTATTAGTAAGTGGACTATAAGTTTTATTGACTTATATATGAGTTTCAATTATCCAATTAATCGTCGTTGTAAGTTCCACAGAATCATGACTTCATATTGTACTTTCCATGAAGCTAGTTCATAGCTAGTCACAACTTTGCTAGATCGAAAACGTAATGAGATTCAGATATAGCTCGATTACAAATACGTATATATAATTTGTCAATATATGGATTAATTTAGTCCGGCAACAGTGTGAGTGGAGACCTCTTCCTCTGTTTTCCAGGAAAATTACACGGAAATCGCAAACTTGGTTTTTGCTTGGTGTTGATGATGTAGAGAATGACAGACTACCGACATGTATCGGCGCTTTTTTCCACATCCATTTTGGCGCGCTCTTTAATTTCTAGGTATTTTCTTATGCTGGTTTGTATCTCTATTATTAAATCTATCCAATTACGTTGTGACACAGATTTCCTCATATAAGAAGCGTGAGCAACAAGCAGGGATCTGCTCAAACCCCCCATTTCTCTCTAGCTAGCCGTCCCGGCCTCAGCTGTAAATAGTTATTACAAAATCCGATCATTTCTGTTTTGCCAGCTCATCAAAACAATGTTTAAGTTGAAGAACAAAACCGTGGTGATGGTTTTGCTAGTGGTGATTTCCTTGTTGGTCATTCTTGGAGCTGCAGCGGGTCGGCCTTTAGAACATGGCAGCAGCAGTGGCAGGATGATGAAACAGATGAGCACTACTACTTTTGGTGTGAAATCCAAGGCGACGGCGACGGTGATGACATCTTCTCCATTTTTAGACCCGCAGGATAAAGGGAATGTGCCGCGTGGAGGCAACCCATGCACCAACGTCCCCAAACCCGGCAACGGCCATTGCTAGTTGAAAATGAAGCTCTCACGACCGGAACAAGCTCGATCAAGTACTCACCATCTTAAATTCTCTAGATGCATGTTAGCAGTTGGTCCACATTATATATAACAATTAGCTAGGAATATCTTGATTGATTCATTCATTCATCCATGTAAAAATGATCATCTTTATGTTTCCTTCAATTGTAAATTCTTTCCCAAATGGATTTTCTTCATTTTCTTGTTCTTCAATGTTTAGCTTGTAACTCTAGTAGTTATGGACGTGTGTTTACTTCAGTATCAAATATTTTTTTTTAAAATTAAAGTTTGTACAGTCATTATTCTAACATATGATAATTACCAAAAAGTTTAGATATAAATTTGCAAGTTGACAATTTCAGTGGAGCAATCTCAAGTCTCAACCACAAGATAACACAATTTCCATGTAATTACTTTTGACTGATCAGATGGACAACAAAACTTATGGAAGAAGCAAAATCTGTTTCCTGGAAAAAGATTAAAATTTGTATAAGATGTTGACTGTTTGCGTTGACTATGAAGAAATGATCAGGTTTATTCGTTGACTATAAGAAGTCAACTTTGCATTAAAAACCATTTCCATTTTTATTTTATTTTTTCTCCTTCCCCAGTGGCCCTGGGCATTTGGTTTCGGACTTCTGGTCTTGAATAATAAGATGGGCCGGGTGGATAGTCCGACTAGCCCATGCCCCATTTTCTTTTTTTCGAGTTTTGCCAAAATTAAGGTAACATGGGGGAGCGACACCTGGCTGCTGCTGCTGCTACAATTATGGAAAGATATAATAAAAGAAAAAGTTAATAAAAATCCCAGACATTCAGATCTAGCAAAACAATAGAAACCCACACACACTGGTGTTGGTTCTTCTATACTTCTAATGTTGGTCGAAACGAAAGATCAGTATAGAAGCTTAATTTTAGCCACAGGTTCTTATCAATTTCTCAATTTTAATAGGTAAGTTATCTCCAGGCTTTTATTCCTACCCTGGATTTCTGAGTTTCTAATCCAAGTTTGTGCTACCAAAAGCTTTAAGCTTTAAGCTGCAAGGTTAGAGTTTTGTTTGTGAAGTGTCGATTTTCAATCATCTGCTAACTGGGTAAGCCTAAAGTTCTCAAATTTTTTGGGTTTCAGTTTAGTATATTTGATTATAAGAGATTTTTTAGGTTTATATGAAGCTCTGGTAAAATTATTGTCTTGTCAAAGATCCCATTTTTGTGTAGGCTTGAATCTCTGAGATATGCGGGATTTGTGAATTGTAGTTTGTAATTTGATGGGAAGGTTGTGAATTTCTGTACTCGGTGGATTTAGATTTTTGAGTTGTTTTTTGTTGTTCAAAGGCAAGCAAGATAGGTATTGGAGTGTTATAGTTTTAGGATCTTGGGTTTGTGTTAGGAGAAATTAAGATGGGTGAGAAGCTTTGGGTGAATGAAGAAGAAAAGGTCATAGTGGAGTCAGTACTAGGCACCGAAGCGTGCCAGGTGTTGATCTCATTGGCTTCGGAGAACTTGTTGTCCGACTTGGCTAGGCCTCCGGGACAATTGGGAGTGCAGCAGGGGCTCTCCCAGCTTGTCCAAGGGTCCAGTTGGGATTATGCCGTCTTCTGGCAGGTTGTGGGATTGAAATCTGGTGGAGCTGCCTTGATTTGGGGCGATGGACATTGCAGAGACAGCAAGGGTGGTGGAGTTGGAGACGAGAGTTCTAGTAGAGATAGCAACTTGGAGGGAGAGCAGAAGAAGAATGTGGAGGTGAGGAAGTGGGTGCTTGGGAAGCTCCACTCATGTTTTGGTGGTTCGGGTGAGGATAACTATGTAAGGAGGTTGGACCGGTTTTCAGATGTGGAAATGTTTTACCTGACTTCAATGTACTTTAAATTTCAACTTGATTCACCGTATGGTCCTGGGGAGTCGTACAAGTCTTGTAAATCAATTTGGGTTTCAAATGTTGCTAGTTGTTTACATCATTACCAGTCGAGATCATTTTTAGCTAGATTGGCGGGGTTCCAAACAGTGGTGTTTGTACCTATGAAATCAGGAGTTGTGGAGCTTGGTTCAGTCAAATCAGTTCCAGAAGAACAGAATATTGTGGATGTGGTCAGAAGTGTATTTGGGGAATCTAGCTCTGTTCAAGCAAAGGTATATCCAAAGATTTTTGGACATGAGCTAAGTCTTGGTGGTCCAAAATCACAACCGATTAATATTGCCTTTTGCCCAAAGGTAGAGACTGACTCTTCATATCCTTCAGAATCTTTTGACTTACAAGCAATAGGCACTTCAAACGGATGTCGAACTGAGGATAATGAAGTTAAACTGTTTCCGCACTTGAGCCAAATTATGTCTGGGAATTTCAGTTCTACAGCTGGCGTTTCAAGTTCAGAGCTTCCTAAAGACGAGTCATCGGCACAAATTGATGAAAGGAAACCTAGAAAGAGAGGGAGAAAGCCTGCCAATGGAAGAGAAGAACCATTGAATCATGTGGAAGCAGAGCGGCAGAGGCGTGAGAAGCTTAACCAGCGGTTTTATGCCCTTAGAGCTGTTGTTCCTAACATATCAAAGATGGATAAAGCTTCTCTCCTTGGTGATGCCATTACCTACATCAACGATCTCCAGATGAAGATCAGGGTCATGGAAACTGAGAAGCAGATGGGAAACAGCGGCCAAATGCAGTTCCCGGTTCCAGAGATTGATTTCCAGGAACGGCATGAGAATGCTGTTGTGAGGATGAACTGCCCACTGGATTCTCACCCGGTTTCTGACGTCATCAGAACACTTGAGGAACATAACATTGTAGCTCAAGATGCTAATGTTTCCGTAACAGACGATGACACAGTTATTCATACATTCTCCATTCCTACTCAAGGTGGTGATGCCGAGCAGTTAAAGGAGAAGCTGGTGGCCTCTCTTTCAAAATCATCCATGTAAAATTGTGTTTACTAACTGGTTAGTGTGTTTATGGTACTAATGATATTCAGTGAAGTTGTTTCATATAATATGCAATACCTGTTATATTATTTGAGTGTCCTCTTATATTGTTTTCTTACCCATTCTGGTTAGCAAGATACATATAACTGTAATCTTATCTAGCAAGATAACGGTGTATTGCTTTTTGGTTTCAATCTTTGAGTGTCCCCTTGTATATTTTTCTTACCCGTTCTATGATTCTAATGTATAAGCAGGTTTTATTTTGGGGAGGCTGGGAATTACCTTGGTCGTGGTGAAAGAAAAAATGGACTGAAAAATATTAATCTAGGCTAAGAGATCTTCTCAGAAAGTCAAGGAGTTCATTCATCAATTAAGAAAAAAGGGAAATGTTTCATAATATTAAAACCTGTTTTATGCATATAATATTGTTTGATTTTGACACTTTGTTTTGTATACTGGTTCCCCCGGGCTTGGTCATAATCAACTGGCAAATGTATATGTTTTACTTTTAGCGGTTCTATTCTTCTGTGTGGCTCGTGATTCAAATGTGTTTGACCCAGAAGGAACTGAACTGAACCAATGTAACCAATATAAGAAGAGTGTTTGGCGCCCAAGTTTGCTAGCGCGTATTTGATTAGTTCCAGACTCGGTTCAACCTTCAAACCACAACTCGGTCAATGTCAAACTCACTAGGCAGTGGATCTGCGAGGCGCAACAAGTCAAAGACATCCAATCAAAATTGCAGAGAGCCCTATATAAGTAGCTCTCACCCTCCACCAAACTCGCACTTTATTCATTTCCTAGTCCATTTCTGTACAGCCAAACTGATAAAGGAGAAAAAGCAGAGAAAGACTGTTAGAAAAACCTGAAACAAAAACATACATTGATTCCATTCCTTTCGATCCCGAAACAAGATGATGAGGTCGTCTATGAACAGAGGCTTGTTCTCGGTTCTGTTGATTTGTGTAGTGTTGTTTGCTTGTGTGCAACTTGGAGAAATGAGGAACCTGAAAGCAGAGCAGTGGGCTAAGAACAATGGTCTGCGACTTGTGTTCGAGTCCCTCCAAAAAGGTTCAACCCCAGAGGGCGGAGGCAATCCCTGCTCCAACGTCCCCGGTCGAAGTAAAGGTCATTGCTAAAATCGGAATGAGACCCACAACTGGGACTGCTTCAACTGTGAATTCATTTTTGCATTTGTATTTTTGGCTTCGAAACAACCATGTCAACTGCCAAATAAGATTTGTGCAGCCATGGCTGCCCTGCAATAGTTGTAAACTTGTAACTATAATAACAATTTATCTATTTTTTATATATATGGAACTCATTCATTTGTTTCACCCGATATGTGATGAGATAACGTCTTGTAAATACTCTTAACTCTCTTAATCACTCTCCCTACCCCAAGGCATGAGGGAAGTGAATTTCTCAACACGGTTAAAATCTTGCATGAACTTGATAATTAATTAAGATAAAACTTAATTTGCAAGAGGACAAAAGGTACCACTTACCCTGAAAAGGAGAAAAAACATCTAAGGCTATTAGCATTTCTTTTTCTGAGTACAAACAGAAATACAAATTTGCATCTTGGTTTAAACCAAAATTGGCAACCGAAAACCTCTCAAAAATCCTACACCTAGTTCTATTATAACTTACGAAATGCATCACAAGCTGAAAGTTGTAAATAGGGATGACAAAAATCTCCAACAGGGCAGAGCTTCATTGGATACCCGCCCCTAATGAGGGAAGGATTCGGAGACAAATTGGGAGTGGGGATGGGGATCCCCAATCCCCGCTATCTAATATAGGGGATGGGACGGGGATGATATTATGATCCCCCTTCCCCAAACCCGCCCCAATACTATATACATATATTTAATTTATATATATTTTTAATATATATATTAATTTATTTTTTACAATATAAATCACAAATGAATTTTTCTATTGGGACCTCCAAATTTGCTCATTTGACCTCATAGCTCTTTACACCTCTTATTGGTTTTCAAAAAGTAAAATTTGCTATCTAAACCTCTTTCAAATACCTAACTTAACCTTACTTATAAATGGAATATTCCGAGCATTAAAGATAAGTTTTAATGCTCCCATAATTGTTTGTTTACTAAAAAAGGAAAATTGAAATAATTATTTAAAAAAAGTAACTTGGTAACTAATTAAAAAAATATTATCATATATGTTTTCAAGCCTAATGTTTCATGTTTTATGGTTGCTACAGTTTTAGCTAGGTTACAAAATTAAATTTGCTCATTCTATTGTTTTTATTTAGTTTTATCTTATATGCCGCTTCATAGACTTATTTGGTTTAGTTTACACGATGACTCTCTATCCCTTATTTCACGATCTTTTTATACTAATCAGAAAAAACCTTTATCTAATTTTTTTCCCTATTGCATCATAGTTTTGTTCTTGTATAATTCACCGAGTAATTTTGAATGCATTTTCTTTTGAATCATTTTTTTCTTTGAAGCTTTCATGAACAAAGAAAGTGAGAAATAAGATTTGAAAATGAAAATGAATAATAAAAGTAACATAAATTGCATTTCTATTATTCTAATTCCTTGGAGAGAGAACAAAAAAATATTTTTTTTGGGTTTTGGTCCATTTGCCCTATTTTTAGGGATTTTTTTTCCCACTAACACTATTAAGTTTTTTTAATTCTCTCTTACCCAATACACTCTAAGCGAGTCTTCCTTAATACCCCATTAAGATTTTTATTTTGTTTTTAATTTTATTTTTAATACCATTTTACCCCTCACCCCTTTGTTACTTAGAGAGAGAGAGAGAATGGAAGAGAGAGAAACCATAGGACACTTTGCCGGAGCCCGTCACCGGTTTCCAGATTCCGGCCAACTTTCGTCCGATTCCGGTCACCGGCCGCCGCTCACCGGATTTTTCTGAAAACCTTTATTGCCCTCCAATATAGGGGCAATAGAGGTCTATTGTCCCCCAATAGACGTCGTCCCCTAATAGACATCTATTGCCTCCCAATAAACGTCTATTGGGGGGCAATAGAAGTCTATCAACCTTGTATTGCTCCCCAATAGATGTCTATTGCTCCCTAATAGAACTTTCGGTAGCCGAAATGGGAACTAATCTTTCTAAGATTAGACAAATGGAACTTTAATTAAAGAAAAAAAATGAAGATATTACATCAATTTAAAAACGTCTATTGCCCCACAATAGGCGTGTATTGATCCCCAACAGACATAAACTTTTTTTTTCTTTCCTTCCGTCCCATTACCTAAAAAAAAAAAAGATTTGGGCACCCAGAAAATGATCTGGACACCCACCTCCCCTTCTCCTTTCGATTGGAGACCCGGGACCGTGTCATGGAGCTCCAACAGAAGAGCTTCGTCATTTGGAACCAAAGTTGGGCTAAGAACCCTGTCCAGGACTTGACGAAAAGGAACCCGAGACCCGCGGTGATATTAATGAGATCTTAGATTCTTCAAATCGATGTCGAGGTACTAGAAGACGAGGTAGAGCACTAGCTTCCCGTCCTTCTTATTGTCTACATGTTCGACGCAGAGGAGGTAGACCACGTAGAGCGACTGTCGCCGCCGGTCTGCTGCAGAAAGTCCCTAATTGATAACGACGACGACGTCGTTTCGACACTGATCGGTGAGAGAGCGGAGAGAGATTGTGCTGGAGCTGAAGGACATGCCTGAACAAAGCCTTTCCCCAACTTTGAACCAGGACGGCCGGCATGCCGACGAGGATTTGGCCGACATCGTGAGAGAGAGAGAGAGAAAGAGAGGGGAGGGGGGAGAGAGAGAGAGAGAGAGAGAGAGAGAGAGAGAGAGAGAGAGAGAGAGAGAGAGAGAGGAGAATATTGATGGCGTGGATGTAATTCATTAATTAGATGGAGAGTAAAATTGTCATTTTATTTTAAATTGGGTTAGTGAGAATAAAAATCTCTTGCTGGGGTAAGTGGGATAATTTTCCCTCATTTTGGAGCTTTGGGTCAAGGACCCAAATTTTTTCTTAATATTTTGTTGTCTGTAGCAGTCTTTTATGTAACAATATATATGTCATTTAATAATTAAAAAATAAGAGAGGTTTAGTAAGTAGATTAGAGGTCTCAATAGAAACTCTCATCACAAATATGTACATTTATCACTTTACTTTAATGGCTACACTTTTACAATATAAAATGCACCATATAAACCCAAACTTCATAAACAACCACCCAACCGTTCATATCATTCTCTCTTTTGATCTATATTTTCTCCCTTATTGAGGGCAAATTCTTCTACTAACAAGAAAAACTTTTCTGCCACAAAGGTTAAGTCTCCTTCTTCTATTTTTTTATTTTTTGGCTTGCTTAGTCCTATAAGTATACTACGCAAGTTCTAAAGTATGTATGAACTTTATCAATTCAAGCACATGGGACCAGACTTATGATTTTTGTTTATTGTTTAGGTTTTTTGTTTTTTTTCGAGACTTTTTTTTTGTTTACTAAGATTGGGATGAAGAATTTTTTTACTTTTGCACTCACTAAATTATTATTTATGAATTTAATTATGTTTTAATTTTATTTGTTGTAGATTTTGATTTTTAAAAAGGTAATATGAGAAAAAAATATTTATTAAATTTTTATTGGGGATTTGGGACGGGTTTGGAGGCCTAGTTCCCATTGGGGATGGGAACGGAGAATCCCCAATATATTTTTATTGGGGATTGAGACGGGGATGGGGGTGAAGAATGACCCTGGAGATAGAGATGGTACTCGTGATCCTCATCCCCAACTAACCTCATTGCCATCCCTATTGGTAAAGCATGATCCCAAGTTAAAGAAAATGAATGTACAGTAATAGCAATAGCATCACCGCAATATAATTTACTTCGCGAAGAATATAACTAAACGGCTGTAAATTTTCTAACAAGCCATCATAATTTTTTTTTATATAAGAATGGTGTTCAGTTATGTCATATGAAATCGTCTAAGCTATTGCTGCAGGTTGATCCATCAGATGGAGAAGTCATAATAAGAAACGGTCCTGATTGCTGGTCAATGTGTCAAGTCAAATGAGACTCCAGATTTCAGTCATCACCATATTATACATGTAATTCATGATTTGTATTTGTCAAAGTAGTAATGCTCTTGTCGTGTAAAAGCTTAGCATGCACCAAACACTTCAAAACATTCAACGTTCAAGATCGAGCCTCCTACACTCTTTTAGCCACCATAACCCTAAAGCGCAGTCCAAAACTACCCAGCAAGTGACGGTCAAGAGATATATAATATACAGCAAGTCAATCTTAAACTATAGCTTGATCATCTATATCCTCTCAACTTTTTCACTCGGACCATAGTAACTTTATTTTCTTGCCGTTTCAATATTTATATAACTTTATTTTCTAAGTGATACCTCAAAAATGGTTTACATATCATTATTAGATAATTATGTCAGCGAGAGACTCGAAGCAAAAGAAACCGGGTATAAAATTGCCGTGCATGATAATTTTATGCGGGCGAGAGACTTGAGGAAAAAGAAACTATAGGATATGAAAGTGAAACAAATGAATGCCAACGGCGTCCTAGAACGTGATCTTCAAGCTCAAGATACAGTTTGAAATAATCCCAGTCTCTTGCGGTGTCACCAGTGACCCATTCAATTTGACCTGTTTAAAACAAAATCGTCAATAGTCAATACAGCGAATAGCTACACAAGTATTTGAAAATTTCAAGCCATAGTCAGTCATCATATAGCATATACAAATATTGGTCCATTTTATTGCCTATAAAAACCCCTGTACCCTCCTTCTCTTATTAATTCATTCATTCATTCCATTCCTTCAATCTTTTCATATTTTCTTGCATACACACAGAACTTCAGAAGCACAAAACCAAAGCAAAAAAAAAAAAACCAAAACTGATTTTGTTCCCCAAACTGAATTTTCTCCCAATAGTAGACGAAATGAAGCTCTTCATGAGAATGGTCGTGGTGGCTGCAGTGGTGGTTATTCTTATGAACATGGACTCAAATGAGGCCTGCAGGGTCTTAAACACAGATGTTCTGCAAAAGGGTACTGTCAATCCTCCCCCGATCCCTTCGATTATGAAACAAATGGTGCAGAGGGGACTAAACGATGAGGGTACTACCAATCAAGGAGTGCACTACGTTTCTAACCGGGGCATCTACATTCCTTCAATTATCCGACAAAGATTGCAGAAGGGACCTGTACCCTCTGGTAACGGTAATCCGGGCACTAACGTTCCCTGAAGATCGTGGTTCCTTCCTCGACATGGTTCCAGCAAGTTTCGGTCGTTTTATTCATCAGTTGTGAAAACTGTTTATGAGCGCCTGATTAGTATACAATTTACACCAAATACAGAGAAATTCATTGTTTCTTTAGGGCATGATCCATGTTATGTATAACGTACATGCATGCATCACTTGTAATATATATATGACGTCAAAATAATAGAATTATTCCATCATAGCTTTATCAACTTTTCTGGTGAATACCGTGAATTTAAAAGCTATTTCCTTTATATGTATTGGGTTGACAAGACTAGCCATATATCACATGCAAATTCAAAAACCAAAGGGGTTTGCTAACGAGTGTAACGGAAATCTTGATTGGGGAAACCTTATAAAATATGGATAGTTTACTGTACGTGCACATATGTCATTCATGAAATTAATACTGATGTGAATTACCTTAATGACTAAACTACCACAAGAGTTGTTGCAGTGACAACAGATGGTCAAAGTGGTTACTAGTCCTTTTATTTTCACCATGGCTCTACAATTGGAGGTCAACCCTGTTCAAAATGCATGCAGCTAATCCGAATATATACAACCAGTGGCGGATCCAAGATTCAAAGTTGGGGTGAGCTTGATTTTTTTTTTTTTTTAAACAGGTGACAGAAAAATTTAGCACAGTGTCAGTATTTAATTAAAATATATTAGATATATGTTTTAAGGAATCAGAAATTGAGAGAAAATCGTTGTATATTCTCATTGATAATAGGAGCTATTTTATATAGAGGATTACAATGCATAGAATCTGAATCATACATGGAAAGTAATTCTACATTGAATAGGATTATAAATCCTTCTAATTAAACCCTATTACCACTAGGTCAAGTAACCTAGAGTTTGGGCCAAACACAAAATAGAGATTTCCTTAAACACTCCCCCTTGTGTTGCCCAAACGCGGTGCTCCTATCGTTACCACGCTAAAAACTTTGCCGAGTAACAAAAACCCAGTGGGACAAAAATAACCTCGGTCGAAGGAGAAATAGAGCACAACACACTCTTCACGTTTCAAGGTAAACATGTAGACATCTTCCCCTGATGTCTGCACCTCCCCCTGATGGCTATGATCATGGGAGTTCAGATAGTTTCCGCAAGCCAATTCTTGCCACATGTTTCTCGAACGTGGATTTAGGCAGTGACTTAGTAAACAAGTCTGCCACATTGTCTTCAGACCAAACCTGGTTCACTTTGATCTTGAGGAGCTTTTGTTGTTGCTGATTGTAGAAGAATTTGGGCGATATATGCTTGGTGTTGTCGCCTTTGATGTAGCCTTGCTTCATTTGTTCAATGCAAGCAGCATTATCCTCATAAATGCTCGTTGGCTTATCTGTGGCAGACTTCAAACTACAATTACTTCGAACATGCGTAATTATGGATAGTAACTATATACATTCACGAACTGCTTCGTGAAAAGCAATAATCTCTGCATGATTCAAAGAGGTAGCAACTAAGGTCTGCTTTGTAAACCTCCAAGATATCGCGGTATTTCCCATGGTGAATAATTCGTAACCAGTTTGAGAACGACCTTTGTGTGGGTCAGAGAGATACCCAGCATCAGCAAAACTTCCAAAACGCTAACTTCATTTTGGGATGGGGAGAGGGGACGTAGGCCAGTGTTGGCGGCGTTCCTGGTGTGTGATGGGTCCGAATCCATCATCTCTCTGTAGGGATAAAGCATGCTCATATCAATTGTACATCTCAAGTATCGAAAAATATCTTTTACATCAATCCAATTGCATTGCGTTGGCGCAGATCTATACCTTAGCTAACAAGTTCACAACATATGAGATGTCCGGTCTTGTGCATGGAGCTAAGTACAATAATGCGCCTATTGTACTTATGTAGGGCACTTCCGCCTCTAGCACATCTTCGCCATCATCCTCCGGACGAAGAGGATCATTTTCAGGATCAAGACTACGGACGATCATGGGGGTGCTTGAAGGCTTGACCTTGTCAAACGCCTAAACATCTCTTAACACGATGGTCAAGTTTCAAACCGAGACATAATCGTGTTCTCCAAAAATCCTTCATCTCAAACTCGGATTTCAAGTGTTCAGCGGTTTCCCTTAAGTCTTTAAGGACTTCCAATGAAGATCATGTCCAACATGAATCGCGATAAAATCCGAAACTTGTTATGGAAACGTGCGGGCATATCCCTTCCCAATCAAGTAGTCATTTTAGTGAGCATTTCAACCTTATTGCAAACGCGCTCCGTGGTCTAGAGCCACTTGACTTGGACAAGTGAAGTTCACCATGAATCTTCATGTCATTCCGTATCTAGATATCCATAGAGATACGTAGTGACCACATTTGTAAGCTGGATGTTCAGTTATTTGAAAACTACCAAACTGACAAGGTGGTGGAGTGCAATGACATCCATTACGGGAGAATATTTCTCATCGTAATCGATTCTAGGGCATTTTGTGAGAAGCCTTGCACCATAAGGCGAGATTGCCATATCTTTTTCTCATCACGCATTCTAACGAAGACCCATTAGTCAATAGGTTTTATGTTAGGAGGTGTTGGCATCACTGGCACAAAAACCTTCCTCTTCGATAGAGAATCCATCTTAACCTGGATCACATCTTTCCATTTAGGCCAGATTTCTCTACGTTGGTATTCATTCATCAACGGAGTATGGTTCGATATCATCAGACTCAACAAACTCATGCGCAATGAAATGCTCGACTACATCATCAATTATGATGGAGTTTCTATCTCACGTCCCATGTATACTAGTGTAATTGTCATAGAGCTCTATATTCTCAGGAATAGGTTTTGATGTTGAGGCATCCCCCAACGATAACCATAACCCGGAAGATTCTCATGAGACGGATTTTGAGTGTCAATGATCCAAGGATTAGGTTGTGCCAAAGCATCATTCAAACCCACGAGCCTCCCATGCATCCTAGTTGGAGCCATGGCCTCTAATGCTAAAGTACCACTCTCTTTGGCGTTGGCTCCCTACCTACCTCCATATAGGGTGGCGCTACGTCCTCTCGTAGGGACGTGCTTCCTTGCAAGCATATTTGCAGTACATGTATGATCTCGTCACTTTAGTAGGGATCAAGATGAGACATAGTATAGACAGACCACGACAATTCTTGTCGTTTCTGCTGAACAGTCGTGTTCTTATCTCCCCCTAACGATGGGAAGACTGTCTCATCAAAGTGACATTCATAAATCTAGCGGTAAGGAGATCGCCTTACAATGGCATTAAATGGCGAACGATTGTTGGAGTCTCGAATCCAACTGAGTTACTCACTCGTCTGTAAGGACCTATCATAGTGCATTATGGCGACGCAATTGGCACATAAATGGCTCACTCAAATGTGCGTAAGTACAAAATACTTGTACCCAGTCACTAGCTGTAATGCATAGATACATTGAGTGGCGGTAGGTCGTAGACAAATTAGCATAGTTGCATGCGATATTGCATCACCCCAAGCGGATATAAGGAAATTGGTGTGCATTACCAATGTCTGGACTACCATCGTAGTCATTTCCATGAGACTATTTGGGTGTGTTTATAGGAATATGATGTCCAACATTAGTCCCATTGCAATACCCATCGAAAGTCTTTCATGTAAACTCTCTAGCATAGTCAAATCCAACTGACTAAATAGGACGATACTGGGAGTGAGCCCGTTGTTATATGATATGTGCTAGGAGTGTAGTAGAAGCAGCATTTACAAGTGGACAATGGCACCACACGTGACCAGCGTGTTTGCGGTTCAACCAACATCGGTAACCTAAGCAGCTTGTTCAGCCGTAGCAACTTTGCTTTTATTTTTTCCTCTGGAGTTGACTGATAGTTTCACATTCAGCATTGGCTGATTACTCTGCTCAATCTTAATAGAGCTTTTCTTTAAACTAGTTTTCCCTTGGACTAGTTTCCATGTCTTTGGAATGGCAGGGCTGCTTGTCGGTGCCACTAGTCTGGCTGAAGGAACAGATGATCCTTCAATGTCATTTGCAAGCACTTTGTCACGCCCCGAATTTTAGAATAACAATTCAAAATCCGAAACATGAATATACTACAACACAAAATAATCATCCTGAAAATTTTTCTTTTCTTTACATACTCACCACACAGAATAAAATCAAACCGAATTTAGTCTCGGTTAATTATTATAACTCAAATCCAAATGTAATGTAAAGCTCTAAATGAGCATACACACACATCACGACTAAATAAATAACATGACTGCTGTAACACCTAAGCAGCCCGGTCACCTCCCTGATTATCCTGACCTGCAGGAATATCCGCTACACCATTGAATAGTGTACCGGGATTGCAACAACACAAAACCCGGTAAGCTTATGAAAGCTTGTATGAGTAAAAGAATGAACTGTTGCTTAATTTAATCTCATTTATTTCCACACACAGCAACACTCAATTATTTCCACATATGCAATTAATAACAATCTCAATCAAACACCAATTCAATATATCAAGACCACACAACTCACAACTTTCCCCACAACTCTCATCATCGTATTTATAAAAATACGGTATTTGACAGACTAGAGCTCTAACTGAATCGTAGCCCGTCACCTGGCCTAGGTTATGGCATCCGACATATTTATCAATTATTGTATTTCATCAATATGTATACCTATATACATATTTAGAACGTCCAATAATTCCACATACTCAACCAATCGTATCCCATCATCCACACTAGGATTAGAGCGTCCGATTACCCACACCAGTCATTACATCGACCCTAAACCCATAAATGAACACAACATATAATTTCACATACTGAAATCAACCCAACCAAGATACATCATATTATTATGGAATTACACCATCGAAATAAAATCAACTCATCAATTCCACTCAATCATATCATCAATCAAATAATCCACTCATCAATATATATTTTCCACGTAAATATATATATACGTAATCATCCACTCAGGAATGACCACTAATACCATCTATAGTTCACACAAGAAAATTATGAAATTCATTTGTATAGTTAAAATTCATTTTACTTACCTATGGACCGTGGTGATTCAAGTCCATGAAATTTTAAAACAAATATTTAATCCGCAAATATTTTTCACACAATTACCGAAATAAATAAATTAAAATGTTCGGTTCGTAATATGAACCACATGAGTTTTACTCACCTCGAAACTCCCGCTGCGTCTTCAATATAATTATAAATTATAATTTATAATTAACGCCGCTAGCCCACGAAATTAAAATCCGTCAATCACCTAATCAAATGTGATTCGAATTTAGCCAACAATTTCAACTCATAATTTAACCACTAATTAACGGTCAGATTCTAATTTACATTAAAATCCAACGAGCGGTTTCTCACGAATCGCTCCCCTAATTACCGTTTTTCACATATACGAAGATCCAACGGTCAGATCTTCGCCCATGACCACACAAAGCCTCTGGGACAGTCATATGATCATCATAACAAATTTACAAGTTCATCCAACGGTCATAATTTCACAGATCAAAAATCTAACGACCGAAATCGATCGAAATCACAAAATTCATAACTAATTCATACGATATCCAAAAAATGCGTATAATACGCCGAAATGATCGTATCGAAACATAGAATCATAAAATGAACAGAAACCAAAATTTAGACCTCTGGAGGTGGCCGGAAAAGGCCGCCGGAGTTAGGGACAGAGCCGCCACCGACCACCACCAATGGTGTCGGGGCCCAGCTTGTCCCCTTCGTTTCATCATTCTGAGCAACTTTCATAACTAGCACAAGACCTAAAAATGATCGGAAGGCATCGAAATTACCGATTTACAGTCGGTGGCCGGAAAAAATGCAGAAACCGATGAGCTTGAAAACCGACGTGAAAACTGCAACCTCAGGCCCCGATCCCTTCTGGAAACTTGTTCAGAACTTCCTTGCGAACTCAACAAGCTTGGAATCACAAGAAACGATCGTGTATAGCTCGAGATATCTTGATCGAAAGTTTCGGTATTTCGATCCGTTCGGGTCGAGCTCCGACGAACGTGAAAACGTTCGACCCAGTTCCGGTCCTTCTTGGTGCTTGTAGAGGAAGTTGAGGCGAGCTCAATGAGACAAGAATCAAGTGAAATGGTGGAGTGTAGCTCGAGATATTGAGATCGAACCGAAAATGGACGTTTTCGGTTCAGGCTTCGCCGCCGCCGCCACAGGCTGCGCCGCCGTGTGAGACTGCCTCCGGGAGCAAGAGCAGCTCGAGACGAACACCTGGGACTTAGTTTGAGGTCGAGAGGTGGTCTGTGGAGGGAGAACAATTAAGGAGAAGTTTTGCTCCCCTTCGGCCGATTTCGTCTGTAAGTGAGAGAGAGAGTCCAGTTTTTTTTTCAGAAACGGACGAGGAAGAAGAAGAAAGAAAAAAAAGAAGAAAGAGGAACCGGTAGGGAAAAAATTAGGGTTTGCAAAAATTTTCCTATATATACAAGTTTCGGAAAACTTCGAAATTCGATAACTAATTCAAAAAAAATCCGATCTTCGTGTTCCGCATGTGCACGGACTCGTATCGACGAGCTCTACAACTTTCATGAAGGAAGTTTCTCCAAATTTCGTACGTAGAAAAAGTCGATTTCTGAAACCGAGTATTTTCGAGCTTTTCGTTAAAATAAACGTTTCGAAACTTTGATAATTGTAAAAATGAATGATTATCGAACATAAATCGTGAAATCGTATAATAATCATTCGATACAATAATTCGAAATTAAAATGGAATTTGCGGGTATTACACACTTGGAACCGAGACCCTTGATTGTCTACCTTCCTACTACCAGAAGACTCATTTTTCATATTATTCTTCTTTTTCTTATAGCTCACATCATTCCATAACCAAAGGCCTACCACATTGGTACCATCTACACCTTTTACCATTTCTGTAATACTCTGATCCACCTGAGAATTGGAGACAGGAGCTGTCGTTTTCATGGACACAACATTCTCATCAGTAGTAGTTTTGGTTGATATAACAGTGGCACTATCCTTCTCTTTGCTTTCTGGACAGTTTGCTTTTCTGTGCCCAACAATACCACAATTATAACAGAAAGTGGGCATACATTCATACTCTATTCTATACCAAGTGTTCTTCACCTATAAGTCAGCTCGCAAAGGTTTCGGTAAATCCAATTGAACACAAATTTGCGCATATTTACCTCTTGCTTGAGCAGCAGTATGCAGGTCCACTTTAACAGTCTTACCAAGGAGATTACCAATCCGATTAAGAGAATCAAGCTTGAAATAACGGATATCCAGGCCAACAATCCGCACCCAGATAGCTAGATGGGTAACACGATGGTTTGTTGAATCGAAATTAGACTTCCATTTTTGTAGCGCGACATATTGTCCCGCAATCATCAGTGGTCCACCTGTTAGCACAAAATCCATATCTTCCTTCAACACTAATTTAACAAGAAAGAAATCATTGGGGATATCAATGAGGAACCAAGGACCTTTCAAATTCCATCTTGAGTTAAGGCGATCAGGAGAAAATTGTAGGTCATGGGCCTACCCAACGGTTTGAGCACAATAGTATGACGCCAAGGCTTGCATAAATCCTCTTCCACCTTATCAGAAAATTGAATAGATGGACCTCGCTCCAGTTCACAAACCGTATAATCAGCCGCTGTGATTGGAGAAATAGCATCCAACCCCCTCACAGAGGGGTTAACAACCTCAGTCCCAATCAGTGAGGCTTTGAAATTCAGAGCTGCCGGGATGGGCGCCGGTTCCGGTGAGGCTGTCTCTATCTCAGACATACTCCCTACTGTTTCAAGTCATGCTTTTTTCTTCCCATCAGAGACTTTATTAATAGCATCTCCACCACTCTTCTCATGGGAAGACGAGGCAAAAACGAAGGGAAAGACCGACAGCGCCATCTAGCTCTGAGATAGGCCTTCAAAGACCCACGGTGGTTTTTCTCTTCCAAAGCTTGCCGGTAGAAATCACAGTAACAGAGCTTCAGAAGCAGCAAGCTCCAGATCCAGCTCCTGTTGGCAAAGCTACTGTAGCAACACGTGAAGCTTAGAGCATCTTTGCTACTATAGCAGCATGTGAAAGCAAAGGACGATTTTAGTTCTATAGCATCATCTGCTCCAAACTTGAATCTAATATCTCAATATATACCACACCCAAGGTTATGAACTGCGTAGACCTAAATTCTACCTTTTTGAATGCCTCGGAATCCACTAGTTTACATCAATCAGAATTTTTATTTTTGCAAATTACCTAAAACTACAAACACATCCCAATTATTCCCTTGCGCCAAACCCAAGAAGCGCATTTCCTTGCGGTGATCTTGGATAGCCCATGCGGTCGAGAAAAACCCGCTTGGGATCTATTCTTCTTTTTTTATTGATGAAATATCCCTGAATCTATATTTTGACACATAATAGAGGAAGACAGTGCGAGATTCCCCCGGTCTCATACATGTATCCTCTCTCTCTCCTCTCTGTTTTTGTAAGTTTCGACGCGACTTTCAGCCATCATTTGGTGGCACCGCCACCACCAAGAGAAAAAGGAGGACACCGAACAAGACCTAAGCTTAAAAGCCTCCATAAATCCTTGGGGAATCCCGCAGACAAATGACAATGAGAGAGAGATAAAGAGTAGAGAGATGAGATTAAGATCCATATCTAGATCGACATCCATGACTAGATTGAGATCCTCATCAGATCGAGATCAATTAGGGCTGACAAATTTGAAATTCTCACTCAAACATGAAGTTTGGTTCCTAAATTTGATAATTTGAGGTATGTATATTGAATTTCTCAATTTTACTTCTATCAATTTCACAATGAATTATTCATTTTTTCAATCTTTTTACACCTTTTGTTACTGAAATATGTTTTCAATTTTGTTCTGGTGTTGTTGCTGATATGTATTTGATTTCACTTAATCGTTCATAAATTAATGCTCTGGTATTCATGTGTAGGTTTACATAACTCTATTTTCATAAAGTAGCTAGACTTTTTAATTTGTATTATGTGGCCAAGGTAGTTGTTTTGTTTCTCATTGCACGACTTCTTACCATTGCATATATTATGATAGTCAAGTTCTTAAGAATTTCACATTATCTAAATTCCTATTGATCCTCAGTAGCAATTGTCACGCCCCAAATTTTAGAATAACAATTCAAAATCCGAAACATGAAAAATACTACAAACTCAAATTAATCATCCTGAAAATTTCTTTTCTTAACATACCCACCACACGAAATAAAATCAAACCGAATAGTGTCTCGGTTAATTATTACAACTCAAATCCAAAATGTAATGTAAAGCTCTAAATGAGCATACACACACCTCACAACTAAATAAATAACAAAACTGTTGTATCACCTAAGCAGCTCGGTCACCTCCCTGGTTATCCTGACCTGCAGAAATATCCGCTACACCATTGAATAGTGTGCCGGGATTGCAACAACACAAAACCCGGTAAGCTTATGAAAGCTTGTATGAGTAAAAGAAGGAACTGTTACTTAATTGAATCTCATTTATTCCCACACACAGCAACACTCATTAATTTTCATATATGCAATTAATAACAATCTCAATCAACATCAATTCAATATATCAAAACAACCCAACTCACAACTATCCCCACAACTCTCATCATCGTATTTATAAAATACGGTACTTGACAGACTAGAGCTCTAACTGAATCGTAGCCCGTCACCTGGCCTAGGTTATGGCATCCGACATATTTATCAATTATTGTATTTCATCAATATGTATTCCTATATACATATTTAGAACGTCCAATAATTCCACATACTCAACCAATCGTATCCCATCATCCACACTAGGATTAGAGCGTCCGATTACCCACACCGGTCATTACGTCGACCCTAAACCCATAAATGAACACAACATATAATATCACATACTGAAAACATCCCAACCAAGATACATCATATTATTATGGAATTACACAATTGTAATAAAATTAACTCATCAATTCAACTCAATCAACAATCCACTCATCAATATATATTTTTCACGTAAATATATATATACGTAATCATCCACTCAGGAATGACCACTAATACCATCTATAGTTCACACAAGAAAATTATGAAATTCACTTGTATAGTTAAAATTCATTTTACTTACCTATGGACCGTGGTGATTCAAGTCCATGAAATTTTAAAACAAATATTTAATCCGCAAATATATTTTCACACAATTACCAAAAATAAATAAATTAAAATGCTCGGTTCGTAATGTGAACCACGTGAGTTTTACTCACCTCGAAACTCCCGCTGCGTCTTCAATATAATTATAAATTATAATTTATAATTAACGCCGAATAGCCCACGCAAATAAAATCCGTCAATCACCTAATCAAATGCGATTCGAATTTAGCCAACAAATTCAACACATAATTTAACCACTAATTAACGGCCAGATTCTAATTTACATTAAAATCCGACGAGCGGTTTCTCACGAATCGCTCCCCTAATTACCGTTTTTCACATATACGAAGATTCAACGGTCGGATCTTCACCCATAACCACACAAAGCCTCTGGGACAGTCATATGATCATCATAACAAATTTACAAGTTCATCCAACGGTCATAATTTCACAGATCAAAAATCTAACGACCGAAATCGATCGAAATCACAAAATTAATAACTAATTCATACGATATCCGAAAAATACGTATAATACGCCGAAATTATCGTATCGAAACATAGAATCATAAAATGGACAGAAACCAAATTTTAGACCTCCGGAGGTGGCCGGAAAAGGCCGCCGGAGTTAGGAACAGAGCCGCCACCGACCACCACCAATGGTGTCGGGGCCGAGCTTGTCCCCTTCGTTTCATCATTCTGATCAACTTTCATAACTAGCACAAGACCTAAAAATGACGGGAAGGCATCGAAATTACCGATTTACAGTCGGCGGCTGGAAAATATGCAGAAACCGGTGAGCTTGAAAACCGACGTGAAAACTGCACCCTCAGGCGCCGATCCCTTCTGGAAACTTGTTCAGAACTTCCTTGCGAACTCAACAAGCCAAGAATCACAAGAAACGATCGTGTATAGCTCGAGATATCTTGATCGAAAGTTTCGGTATTTTGATCTGTTTGGGTCGAGCTCCGACGAACGTGAAAACGTTCGACCCAGTTCCGGTCCTTCTTGGTGCTTGTAGAGGAAGTTGAGGCGAGCTCAATGAGACAAGAATCAAGTGAAATGATGGAGTGTAGCTCGAGATATCGAGATCGAACCGAAAATGGCCGTTTTCGGTTCGGGCCATGCCGCCGCCGCCACGGGCTGCGCCGCCTTGTGAAACTGCCTCCGGGAGCTAGAGCAGCTCGAGACGAAGGCCTGGGACTTGGTTTGAGGTCGAGAGGTGGTCTGTGGAGGGAGAACAATTAAGGAGAAATTTCCTCCCCGTTTCGGTCGAGAGCGTCTGTGAGAGACAGAGAGAAACCAGTTTTTTTCCAGAACAGGAAGAAGAAGAAGAAAGAAGAAGAAAAAGAAAAAAGAGGAACCGGTAGGGAAAAATTTTAGGGTTTCCAAAAATTTTTTCTATATATACATGTTTCGGAAAACTTCGAAATTCGATAACTAATTCAGAAAAAAATCCGATCTTCGTGTTCCGCACGTGTACGGACTCGTATCGACGAGCTCTACAACTTTCATGAAGGAAGTTTCTCCAAATTTCGTACGTAGAAAAAGTCGATTTCTCAACCCGAGTATTTCGAGCTTTTCGTTAAAATAAACGTTTCGAAACTTTGATAATTGTAAAAATGAATGATTATCGAACATATATCGTGAAATCGCATAATAATCATTCGATACAATCACTCGAATTTAAAATGGAAATTGCGGGTATTACAGCAATATTCTATTCCTACTGACTTGCAGTAGCAATTACGTTATTCCTACTGATTCTTAGTAGATTCCATTTTCTTAGACTCGCAGTCAATTCCCTACTGGTTTCGATCCTCATTAACACTTACCCAGTTCCATACTGTCCTCAGTAACACTTACCATATACCCTATTGATCCTTAATTGCAATTACTTAATTCCCTACTAACCTCCAGTACGAAACGCATCACTGCAGTTAGTAATAGTTACTCAATATATCACTTACGGTTAGTAGTACTGTAGTAGTCACCCATGTTCAACCAATAATGAGAAAGAATTATCCAATTTCCTACTTATTCTTAGCAGAAATTGCCCAATATACTAACCCTCAGTAACAATTACCAAATTCTACTAACCCTCAGTAACAATTATCAATTCTACTAATCCTCAGTAGCAATACAATTATCTACTGGAACTTATTAGTAATCATCCAGTTTGCTCGATAACAATTTTTCTATGTGTTTTGAATGACGATATTTTTCTTGTTTTTCATTTGCAGTTTCACAAGGCCTACGAAGATAAAGGTCCATATAATAAAGACATTAACTATGTCAGTGCAAACAAAAAAGAGAAAATATGGATAGGCAAAAAATTCAAGATCATGAAGATCAGCAGCAAAGACCAACAATTTAACAAAAGAGAAAATATACTAATGTAGTACAAATCAGCCTTGAAAATTTTTTGTTATCAAAGTTGAAGGTGTCTATTATAATTTGTGTATAATATTGCTTTGGTTCATATAAATGGTTGAGTCTAAGTACTGAAAACTGGCATAGAAACGTTTTTTTATTTTTATTTTTATTGCGTAACATGTTCCGTAAATATTGATAAATTTAAAGACGCAGTGGTAATTTTTATAATTAACGGAAACTTTAGTGTTTAATTCATTCAGGGGAACAAATAAAGATACCGCATGATCTTTCATCCAATTGCTTCTACGGGTGGGTATTAAACTGGAGTAGTTTACCTTATTGGTAAATCATTTATCAATTAATCAATGATATTAAGAATAATAATTTCTTTCAATTTGAAATGATTTTGTCTAGCATTAAAGATTTGCGTATGAAGCAAACAAAGAGACTGAAGAAATTGGGCAAAAATTTAGATTTGAGTTTTTCTAGGGTTTGTTGAGAAGATGAAATTCTATCACTTTCTATTAATTAATTATTTATCTTATTTATTTATTTTGTTCTTTTCTTGATAGAATTAATTTTTGTTTTTTAATGTGTAAATATTGATCTTTGTGTTTAACATTTTCTATTAGGGCAATATAGTCTTTTAATAATCTAAATATATTTAGGGTGAGATAAGTAAATGGGTACTAAGGCAATTACTGCATTCTATATACAAGTCCTAGATTTCTAAACAGGGTCTACTAGCTGTTAGCAACATACGTTGTTAAAGATAGATTTGATTGCAAGAGCCATAATTAATCCCATGTGATAACTTCATCAAAGTGCATAATGCAAAACATAAGACAGACAAATTAATAAAGTATGCTGCTCAAAATAATTCACGAACTCATTTTATTCATGTAAATTGTGTAGCTAGATTATAATTACAACAATGAATTGATAATAAACATTATTTGACGTTATACTATAACATCTTTATTATAGTATATATATATACAATAAATCACTATACTAGTATCTGCTGTGGTACTAGTTTATTACCATTTGCCAATTGACTTATTTATGATTCATGACCATGCCGGTTAGCACTGGACTGAATTAGTTAGGGTACGCATATGGAGGAGGCCTGCAAGTTTCTTTGGTTAATGGTTAAGCAGCATGACCATTAGTAGGAGTCGTAGGAGGCTTGTTGGTGTGCCCATTAGGACCATCGGGAGGGGAAACTCCCTTCTGCTTTGACTCCATTAAAACAAAAGGTTTGTTCGCCGTCGAGTTTTCTATAGTAGTGTGGCCTGCAAAGTTTCTTTGGTTAATGGTTGAAGCAGCATGACCACTAATAGGAGTCGTAGGACCAGGCATGTTGGTGTGCCCATTAGGACCATCGAGAGGGGAAACACCCTTCTGCTTCGACTCCATTAAAACGAAAAGTTTGTTCGTCGTCGAGTTTTCTATAGTAGTGTGGCCTGCAAAGTTTCTTTGGTTAATGGTTGAAGCAGCATGACCACTAGTAGGAGTCGTAGCACCAGGCTTGTTGGTGTGCCCATTAGGACCATCGGGAGGGGAAACACCTTTCTGCTTCGACTCCATTAACACGAAAAGTTCGTTCTTCGTCGAGTTTTCTTCCTCGTCATGCAACATCCTGCCAGCCTCGGACAAGTGCATCCTTATGAAAAATAGCAGTAGAACTGCTGTAACTCCAATAACATTAAGAACACCCATGATGATAAAATTTTATAAAACTTGAAAGAGCTAGCGAGCAAAGATTAAGATGTAAAACGACGATTGAAGGATATGTGGAGATGAGGTGATTTAGATCACTTAATAAATACGGGTATTTATACTCACCAACATATATGCATCAATTCATGGCTTTCAATCTTGTTTCATACGTTAAACGTGGTCTAAGTAGCATTCAACTATTGGAGAAAGTATTAAGCTTAAGGGGTCGTACAAAACGTACGTTTAGGATTTTCAAGAGAAGGAAAAACTACTATTGAACACTTTCCGGGAAAATGTTAATAATAATTCTCATACAAGAATAATAATGCAGTATCTCAAGTTGTAGAGCTTGTTCCATTTTTTTTGTTTCTGTTTTGTTTTCCCATGCAATGGAATGCATCTCGGGCACGAAAAAATCAATCGCTATATACTACGTACCATTTTATGGGTTAATTTCTCAGTAATTAATGTGTAAGAATTTTGGAAAAACTGATAGCATGCCTCTTTGCAACTGATATATCAGATGATACTCAGATTTCTGTTATTGAATATCAAAATATAAAAAATTAGAGGGGTATTTGCTGCCAATTTGACCCAAATATAGTTTGACCAATAGATATCTAGAAGAGCGACCTTGGCCTTTTGTGTTAATACTAATTTGGTCTTTTAGACTCGTTATTGGTCTTTCAATGCATTTAATATTGAGTTTTATATGTTTTAGTGAAATACAGTGTCTAATAGTAGTTTTACTACTTCGAGACATGCTAGCCACATAAAGAAAATGTATGATAATTAGCATTTCTCCGATCATAAAAGTTTCTATCAACGATTATTTGAATTAAATGAACTAATTTAGATTGTAGATAAGTTTGTTCAGTCCAATGAGACTCTAATAAACTTCAGTCATCTATTTTTTATGATCTTATAAACTTCAGTCATCAGTCATCACCATAAGATACGTAGCTCACACAAATAAATTGAATTGAATTTGCTTGTGTCAAAGTAGTATGATCTTGTCCTGTAAAAGGTTAGCATAGACCAAACACTTCAAACATTCGACCTTCAGACCCTCCCACACGCTCACCGACCAAATTAAGCTTAAAGTAAAGCTCAGTCCAAAACTGCGCAGCAAGCAAATCGTGTTGAGTAAATAAATTTTATAAACAGGTGGGTCAAAGATATATGCCCGTCCCTCTAGTAAAAAAAAAAAAGTCAACCTTTTACATTAGCTAGCTACTAATTAGAAGTGCAGAAATTCTAGCCTACAATATCGATATATTTGTTTTCTTTGCTTCAGCGAATTGGTTATTTTCTTTCTTCTTCTCTGTCTAAAAGGTGAATAATGCTCAAAGTTATATATAATTTACCATCATTATAGAGCATATTAGAAAGAATATACTTAAGCAATTTCATATACATATTAAAACAAAACAAAAAGTACAGATCATAGAGAAGATATCTCAGAATTGTTGCCTTGTACGACGCTTCATAATGCAAAGTAGATGGGTCGATCTCTCCCAAATCATGGTCCAGATTCAACAAATTTGTACTTTTTTGGGTGTCATATTGCTTCATAATCAATAAACTAAAAAGTAGATCAAAGTATCAAACAAAAGATTCTTAAAATAGCAAAAAAAAAGGTGTATCCCTTGCTAGCTAGAAAAGTCGGATATATTTTTAGCAAAAACGAATCCATATTTTTGGTCATTTTAAGATATCACTTGTGGGGCACACTTGACTTTTAGTTAGGTATCTTTCAGCAAATTTCAAGCCAAATCAGAAAAAATTAATGTTCATAATTGTGATTTATCATTATGAACATGAATGATTCAAATTTGATTTTTTTTGTTCATTGATTTGATCTAGTTCAATTTCTTTATAAGTTTTTAATTTTGCTAAAAGTTTGTATAAATGATTGAATAGCCGATTTGTTGATCGAAAAGTGAGTCTCACAAGCGATCTCTTAGAATGAAAAAAATAAAATAAAACAGCAAACTCGCGCGCGCGCACATGTGTGTGGGTGTGTGTGTGTGTGAGTGTGCGTGTGTATGGATGCATGCATGCAATAGACTGAAGAAACTGAGCAGGATATATATGAAATTAGTAAGTCTCATGCACGATTAATTCTATGAAAGAAATGGAGTTGAAGAAAAATAAGTTGGAGGATATGAAAATGAAACAATGACAACGCGCGTTATTTTCAAAACTACATGCATTTTGAAACACTAAATCCAATTCCTTGTGCGACCCATTCAAATTTTGACCTTTTAACAAAATCGTGGACAGTCAAAACAAAGAATAGCTACACAAATATTTGAAAATTTCAAATCATCGTCATCGTGTAATACAATTCATACCCGTCCATTTTGATGCGTATAAAAACACTTTAACCCTCGACATGCCATCGCATATTCATTCAATCTTTTCATCATCTCTTGCACACAAAAAAAAACCAAAAAATAAGCTTTTGTTTGCCCACAAACGAAATGAAGTCATTCATGAATATGGTGGTGGTGGCCACAATGGTGGTTGTTCTTATGAACATGGACTCAAATGAGGCCTGCAGAGTCTTAAACAAAGATGTTCTGCAGAAGGGTGCTACAGTTAAGGTCCCCCAGTTCCCTTTGGTTATTAACCAAATAGTGGAGAGGACTATAATCCGGTCGCCCAGTACTGGTCCTAATGAGGGGGCAAAATTTATCCCTTCATCAACTGGCAATGGACTGCACTATGTTTCGGACGGGGGGATATACATTCCCTCGATTATCCGCCAAAGATTGCAGAAAGGTGGGGTGCCGCCCTCTGATGGTAACAAAGGTACTAACAAGCCAAAGCCTTGAAGTTCATGGTTCGCGCAAGTTAGGTCGGTCCTTAAGTAAGTTGTTTGAGTTGTAAAATTTCTTATATGCTTCACAAATTTGTATACAAAATAATTGGACAGGATCGATATGTAACACCAAGTACTAAAGAAATTCTTTTTCCCCTTTATTCTTTTGCTTAGGGCATGTTATGTATATCATGCATGCATAACTTGTATCTAATTGCGGATCAGTTGAATTTATAATTAATTCTTTCCCTCCCTCCCTCCCTCCCGAGATTTCACATGCATGCATAACGATGAAAAGAGATTTCATTAGACTTTGAAAACCATAAAATGTTTTGCGAGATACAATTTTTTTTTTGGACAAAGAGATACTATTGAGTGACCTCATTAGTCGGTCACTAACATACTACTTGGTTGGACATTTTATGGGAAAAACCGTGACGAAGGGTGCATACATGTTCAAATTATTGTTTATCAACACTACTGTATCACATTTGCTCAATCTTTGAAACGCGTAGTACAAGAAAAACTAACGAGTATATAAATCTCACGTGGAAAAATGAGGATATTGTCTATGGGTTATAATAATTTAGGTTAACTTCATTTATCAAATTGGTTTTGGAAGTGACTTTATCACAATGGATTATTCCATTTGTGCATGTCTCGCGGCCACACAAGCTCTACATCACCTAATAAAATTTGTCCACGTAAATGGCTTAAAAATTCACCATTCATGTGGCGCATGTTCAGCATATAGATCTCAAATAGAAAAAATAAAACCTTACCTATGAATTTATAAGAATTTGGTAAACTTCATCTATTACCAATTGTTTTGATGATGAAGCTCAAATTACTTTATTAAATTATTTGCTAATACGTTCCGTCCCTTTTTGATTAATTTTCTGATGAGCCAATTAATGACATAACCTTCTTAATGAGCAGTAATTTGCGATAATCCGATTATCCTATGTGACCACTTCATCAGAGTGCATGATGAAAAATGTAAAACAGATTAATGTCTACTGTTTCAAATGAACTCACGTATAATTCTTCTTCAAACATATCTGCATATAATTACTAAGAGTACAACAACAAAATGTATTACATTATTTGACTTTATACGTCAGAATACGATTGGCCACGCCAATCAGTACCGGAGACTTGATGGCGGCATAGTAAGGTGGCCCCCAAATTTCTTTCGTCCAAAGTTGAAGCGGGACGACTCTTAGAACTCGTAGGACCAGGGATGATGGTGCGCAGATTATGTCGACCGGAAGGGGACAGGACCCTTCCTGTCCTTCTGCTTCGGCTCCATTAAAACGAAAAGTTTGTTTTTCTTCTTCAAGCTTTTTTCTTGATGGATTTTTCTTCCCCCGCAAGCAACACCCAGCTGCCAGCCTCGGACAGGTGTACAGTCATGAAAAATAGCAACAGCACTGCTGTAACCGCGATGCAAACATTACGAAAACCCATAATGATCGATGAAATTGTACTAATAGCTAGGATGAATAGAGGATGAATATCTGGGTACGTACGGGAGGGTATAATTGATCTACAATGAATAAGATTTGTTATATGGAGAACAAGTGAAGTGCATGAGTTACATTTATAACCACCAATATATATACATGCATTTCAACCTCCTTTCATACGCCAAACATCGTCTATATTCCACTATTGTAGGAAGTATTAGGGGTTTAGGAGTATGGCAACATCAATACGCACTGACCGCACTCATCAAATACGCATCCATTTGCAACATCCAGGCCATCGAATAGCGAATGACATGCTTTACCTGTCCAAACATGTAAGTGATCGTTCAGCTGAAGGAATAGGTGCTGATAGAGCTGCTGCTAATCCAGACCACTCTCCGGCTTCTGGTGTTGGCGAAAATAAATCCACTTCACATGAAGATTCTAGTGAGGACTTCAGCATTGATCCAATGTGTACAAATTGTCCAAGTTTAGCTCCAAAAGGATACGATAATCATGAAGAGGCCTTGTGGCTACACTGTTTTAGATATTCACTTAGCTAGTTATTCTCGTTTCTACATTCAAACAAATCTGTATTTCTTTATTAATATAGAGATCCTTTAGAGAAAATCTTTATGGTCAGTTTCCAGAAATTTTATGAAACCACAGTGCAATGCAGTTCAAATTTTTTTTTTCTTTAAAGAAAAAGGGTTTAGGAGTATGGCAAACGTTTTAGAGAATAGTAGTACTCAAGAATAAAAAATTTCTAGTGCTGCCAAAAAATGTGGACTGAGTTTTGTGGGAGTGTCAACAACAGTTCTTATTCATGAATAAGAATGCATACCAAAGTCGTGCAGCTTGTGCAAACGTATTTCTACAATTGCATGCATTTCGGGCAGAAGAAATCAAATTCTAATGACTATTATGAATTTCTCGATCTTAATTATGCTAATATATAAAAAATAAGTAATCAATAACTCCATATATTGATGGACCACATGTCCAAATGACCAAATGCATACAAAGCTTAAGATACTTGGGTATAAGGTTGTTTGACCCATACCAATCTAGAAAAGCGACCCTGGGAATACTAATTTGGACTTTTGACTTATTGGTCTTTTCTTCTCAAAAAAAAAAAAAAAAAGACTTATTGGTCTTTGATCAAGTGAATCTTCCGGGTTTCATCACTTCATGTATCTCCCTTATGGGCCTTATAATTGATAGGGTAATCTAAAACGACCGGCTAGCAAACATGTATGGATTCCATGCAATTGTTGTAATAATTATTTCATTTATTTTTATATTAGAACGGGGTAAATCTCATAAATCATTGGTATTTTAGGGTTCAGGGTAAAAGAGTAGGAAAGTGAAATTTGCGACACAGTTAAAACCTTCCATCTGTGCAATCAAATGGGACTCCAGACTTCTGTCATCACCATAATATATGTAGTTTTTTTTTTCTTGGTCGAAATATGTAGTTCATATAAATAAACAAAATTGAATTTCTTTTTGTCAAAGTAGTATGCTCTTGTCGTGCAAAAGGTTAGCACACACCAAACACTTCAAAACATTCAACGTTCAAGACCCTCCTACATGCTTGGCCATAATACCAAAGCTCAAAGCTTGATCGAGTTGCAACAAATCGTGTGAAGAAAATAAAACTCAGCATGAGATGGTCAATATATACACTACATAAGAGAACAAATTCTAGCTATATAGGGTTATAATTAATATGTGAAATAGATGCTATTTAACTTTGACTCGAGGAAAATGAAATTAATTAAGCAGGAGAATTAGCAAGTCTCATGCATGATTCTCTGCAAAAAAAAAAAAAATGGACTTGAGCAAAAAAAGAAATTACAGGATATGAAATGAAATACAAAACAACGGCGAAGTACGTGATCTTCAAGCTCAAGATAGATTATGAAACAATCCCAGTTTCTTGCGGTACATGCGACTCATTCAGGAATTCTGACCCTTTTAAAAAAATCGTCAATAGTCAAAACAACGAATAGCGCGCTACACATGTATTTGAAAATTTTAAGCCATACCGGTGCATCTTGATGCATATAAAAACCCGTCGAGTCCTCTACCCCCTCATCTCTTATTCGTTCATTCGATCTTTCATCTTTTCTTGCATACAGAGAAACACAAAAACAAAGTAAAAGGCAAGACAGTAAAGTTCTTGTTTGTCCAAAATAACGAAATGAAGTTGTTCATGAAAATGGTGCTGGTGGCTGTAGTGGTGGTTGTCCTTTTGAACATGGGTTCAAATGAGGCGTGCAGAGTCTTAAACAAAGATGTCCTGCAAAAGGGTACTGTTATTAATCCTCCCCATTTCCCTGTGGTTATCAAGCAAATTGTGCAGAGGACTATAATCAGGCCACCCAGTACCGGAGGTCCTTTTGAGGGGACGAAGTTAATCTCTTCAACTAGCAATCAAAGAGTGCACTATGTTTCTAACCAGGGCATCTACATTCCTTCAATAATCCGCCAAAGATTGCAGAAAGCTCCTCTGCCGCCCTCTGGCGGAAATCCGATCACTAATCCCTGAAGCTCATTGTTCCTTCCTCAACATGGTTCCAGCAAGTTTAGGTCCTTTTTTTATTAAGTTGTAATAAATATTGTTTATGAGATTCACAGATTAATTTGTATACATATTTGAAGGGTACTTTTTATGTAACAACACTCATAACTTGTATCTAATTACAGAATAATAAAATTTATGATTCTTTACTTTTGTTAATTTTTTGTGACAGTGAGTTTAAAAGCCATTGCCTTTTTACTGTATTGATAACGTGACATGAGTTCTGTCTTACGAAAATCTGTATTAAAAAATAAAAAAATAAAGAAGCCTTTGCTAAAACAAACGTGGCTCTCTCTTTTGTGTGGCTGTACGTTGCTGGGGCTTGACCTTGGTGGATATATATATCTGCGATTGGGTTTTTTTTTTATTTTGATATATTAGGACATAGTTAGGAAATATCAGTTTGTTGTAAATAATTATGGCTATTCATGTAAATAAATCAACAAACAATTATGACTATTCATGCAAATAAATGTTGGGTGATATGTGTCGATCACTATTGATTAGTGGTTGATAGACTTGTAATTGGTGATTGATTGAATTGTAATTGTAAGAGTAGTTGGTATGGCCATCAATCGTTACAAAATTTTGTATACATGGTGTAGTTTTATATAAACCTCATGCTGGAGATAAACAAAAATGCACTCCATTCTCTACGTTTAAATTCTCTCTCTCAAATTCTTTTGCTTAATTTTGTTTTACAACACCTTTGTCCATCAGGAGAATTATTGCTGGACTGCCGGTGAAGTAACGTACTATGACTGACTTTGCATATTATTATTATTTTCTCTATACAGGAAAAAAAAAACAACAAGAAAAACAGTCAAAACTAAAGGACAATCAAAGCCGTTGCATTATATTATATAATAAATATATATTATATTAAATTAATGATTCTCTTTTATGGAATTAGCCGTTTATTTTTTGGTTAACTCTCTCGAAACCCTAAACCTCTCTCTCGAGAACACCAAGGTTCTGGCGGCTGGGTGGCACCTCAGATGTCACCTCGAAGTCGGGCTGATGCTGCCGGACGGGCGACACAGGGTTTAATCCTCTGGAATCTTTGCTTGTGGTTATGACAGTTGTAGCTGGGTCTATTCAGTTCGAGACAGCTTGGGGCTGGGTTTCGCTCCAGACGACGGCTGCTGGGTTTCGCTCCAGACGACGGCGATTGTGACCACCTGTGATGGGTTTGGCGGCTTAGATGCAGCGACCCATACTGAGTTCGGGTTGGGGTCGGACTGTACGTGGTGCCCTCGTCTTCTAGGTAGGGCGTGAGATCATGGTTATCCTTGACGCAGGTCGGCGGTTGGACATCGGTGGCGTCGGTGAGGGGTCACGGCGACAAATGCAGATGTGCATGGAGCTTAAAGGCTTTGGGCTGTGGAGAGAGGATGGGCTGGGCTTGACTGTTGGACCTGGGCAGGATGTCCTTTGGGCTTTGGGCCTATATTTATTATTTCTATAACAATCCCAACTTTTGGGAACTTTGCTTGAAATGAGTGCTAATTAGCTGTAGTTCTTACTTTGCCTATTTGCTAGTTCTAGCTTATAGGCTCGCTTTATTAAGTGAACACTGAGTTTATAATGAATGGTCTATACCTATGTACCATCGTGGTATCCCTACAATCTCTTATCTGTCTCGCAATTGCCTAATGACAGCGTAGAAGTATGTAATGATCATTCTGGCTTGAGTAATAACAATCATTGATGAATTGATTAAAAAAATGATTATCTTTTATTTTAACTAATTCACAATATTCTTAATTTATCTAACACACAGACAAAGTTAGGATCAAGACGATGAATTAGGTTGACAAGCTGGAGTCCTGCAAATGCTTACGGTATTCAAGAAGAAAGTCACTTATTATTAAGGATTTCAGAAAATGAATCAATAATGATATTCTTTCAAGAATGATGAACTCTAAATTTAAACTCGTGCAACTTGTACAAACATTTTTTTTATTTTTTATTTTTACCCCCGAGACGAGGATGATCTTTAACTAAAGAACTTCACGGTGGAGCAAGCTACTCGACGCCTAAATACCTCCCTAGAACAACAGGATGCCTAGCTAACGCTTTCTTGAACTACTCCACTTCTTTCATAGATTCAAACTGTGGATCTCGAAAGATATGAAACATGTCCCGAGTAAAAATCTCTAATGCGATGTTATTGATTTCTATTAAGTACGTATTCCAACATATTAAGTACTAGCTTCATGCAATGGTGGAAAAAATATAAGGGAAATGGCAATGATATGGGGCCTCAATGAGGCCTAAGATTTGTGGCATCAAACCCTAGGTTTCATAGCATATAAGCAACTACAAATTATTTTCAAATATTGCCACATCATACTATTGCAACATCAATTTTACCCTTTTACGTTTCTTTTTAGATTTTAGGGGGTGAATCAATTATATTAATAAACTTAATATTTTTCTTCATTTAATTAAATTCTTTCCTATAATTTTTCTTTCCAAATAAAATTAATATATTGAGTTAGGTGCCAAGAAAATAGACATTAACTTTTCTTCCCAAATATTGATTAATTTCAGCCAAGTAAAAATATAGCATTAATAAATTGAATTTGAGAAATATGTATGTCTAAATTAAGAGGTAAGAAAACATTTCATGTTAGTAGCGGTCATTAATTATCATCTACAATCTAATATAAGAGAGAGAAAAAAATAATGAACTCAAATCTAACGTTTAAACCCTAGCTACATAGAAAGGGGGAGGGGGGGGGGGGGGGGGGGGGGGGGGGGGTTTGTTAATGATCAAAAGAATATATATAATCATATGAATATGTGTTTTTCATATTATATTTTCGAAATTTGCAGGAATCTAACAATGATTGAATTCATATACATGTGTTATGCAATTATATTTAGAGTTATTAGATTTTTAGAAAGATAAGATGGTCAATAATTACATGGTATGATTTGACAAATATGTATTGTGTGTAGGTGACATGACATAACACCTAAAATTAAGGCCACAAATCATTTTCCTAAGAGAAAGATTACATTGGAACATCAAAATCTAGACGTAATGCATGTCCATTTGACCCATACATATCTGGAAGAGGGACCTTAATTGGGTACACTAACTTGGTCTTTCGACTCGCCTGGTAGCTGCCTCTCAGTACGACCCAATTCCAAATATGCGTGGATTCCATGTATATTCAAAGTAGGTAAAAGAAAGGACTAAAATAGGTTTGTCTAAACCAGATACTCGGTTTATTAGTTTATTCCGTATCTAACTAGCCTAATCACAAAAGTCATGTCCAGATATAATCTGCCTATTTATTCCACATTTCTACGTACATATAGCTAAAACTGGTTTATTTGGTTTTAACATAAAATTTATTCATTGCAAAAGAAAAGGGGAGGCACCCATGAGAACGTATATTGAAATAATCCAAGCATTTGAAATCTCAGTTTCTTCTGGTGCAAGTATGACCGGCCCGTTCATCGATCTCTAACTGTTTAATACGATGATCGTCAATATTCAAAACAACATGAAACATTCAAGTCACCATGAAGTACACCATCGGTCCATTTTATAGCTCTAAAAAGCCCTCTACTCCTTATTTCATTCAAAGCTGCATTATAACAAAAAAGAAAAGAAACTATGCAAAGTTCTTGTTTGCCCAACGAAATGATCCAGTTTTGGAATATGGTTTTGGTAGCGACGGTGTTGGTTTTTCTGATGAACGTGGACTCAAATGAGGCGTGCATAGTCTTAAACAAAGATGTGTTGCAAAAGGGTCCTGTTAGCCAGCCCCCCACGCCCACCCCCCCCCCCCCCCCCCCCAATTATCAAGCAGATAGTGCAGATTATTAATGAGGGCACTAAAATCCCTTCAACTAGCAATCTAGGACTGCACTATGTTGCCAATGGGGGAAACCACATAAGAAATGTAATCCTTCAACGGTTGCAGAAAGCTCCCGTACCCCCTGCTGATGGTAATCCGAGCACTAACGATCCCATTCTGCCTAGCACTATCAATTAACGGAAGTGGAGTAATTTCAAGCTAGGCCAGTCTGTGGCTCCTTCCTCATGCATAGTTCCAGTAGTTTACGTGATTTTTTTTTTCTCCAAGTTGTTAAAGCTGTAAAAAATTGTGCATCAGCTTCCCAATGTACACCAATAAGGCTGCTTTCAATTGAAGTTACTCTTCAAGATTTGTGGTTTTCTGCCAAGAAAATAAAAGGGTTACCCATTGAGATACAAAGATGTCTCATTATCTCTTAATTTGTAGCATGCATGCAGAAATATTTGATTACTTCTTTCACTTAATTTGAAAATTAAGTTAATTTAGCTTCATTTGATCCCATAGCGTTTGACAACGAGTACATGTTAGTAAAGATATGCATCCAATCTGTTCTCATGCTAAGTGTAGCATAAGACTGGAAATGAGAGTATGTTGTGTTAAACGAAGTTTCTTTATTCAAGTGAAGGAGAGAGGATTTGAAGTTTAGACTTCGTACAAAATTGTTCGTAGTCCAGTTACCGCCACCAGAAAAATAATTAGTTGGTATATTCAATTAGTACGTATCACAACCAAAAAACACAAGACAAAATTAATTCACGTATTAATTCTTATTCAAGTATATAGAGCGTGTAGCAATAACAAGACAGCAAAAATGAGAGATAGATAGTAGAAATTGGAAGACGGCAGAACTACTTAAGTTGACAAGGGCGTTTGTCTCGTTTCCCTGCCTTGTACTTATTCTTCTGCACAGTAAATTCTAAAGTATAATATAGTGTTACACTACTATATTTCCATTTGACAATTGATTTATTTTCATTCCATAGACGCACTGATTAGCACCAGAGACTTAGCATTAGATTACAGATCGAGGTGGAGGAGAGGCGCATCGAGTAATAGTGGCATGACCGGCAAAGGTTTTTTTGTTGATGGTTGAAGTGGCAAGACCAGGCTTAGGGACCGTTGGTTTTCGGGTTATGTCCACCGGATGGAACAGTACCCTTCTTCGACTCGATTAACATCATTTTCTTGTTCCTCATCGGCATGGTCAGGTTTTCGGCAAAAGTTTTTTGGTTGATGGTTGAAGTGGCAAGACCATGCTTAGGGAGGTTGGTGTCCTCGTTATGTCCACCGGAAGGGACACTACTCCTCTTCGATTCAATTAACATCATCTTATTGTCCCTCATCATCATGGTCAAGTTTTCATCCTTCTCATAATGCAAGCCCCTGCCAGCCTCGGACAGGTGCATACTCGTAAGAAATAGCACAGTTACAACTGCCAAGAAGACACTAATTCCGAACCTCATGATGATGAACATGATGACTTAGAATTAGGGTTGATTGTATTTTATCTGAAACAAGAAAAGGGTAGCAAGCAGTAGCTAGATAGGATTGAAACGACGAAGGATATATGGAAGGTTATTGTTAAATACAACTTACATGGGTATTTATAGACACCAATCTACAGTGTCTTCAACCTTTTGTGGCCTGACTGGACTTTAAATTGTGGAAATTAAGGATTTGACTGGGTCAGCAACAGAAAAAATGATCGACTTTGATATATCATACATCAGTATTCATGTGTTGGTGGCACAAAGAATAAATCAAAATCAAACCATGTGGTTGCCGATCGATGGGATGAGTGTGTCTTGCTTATGTTTCAAGTTTGAAGTCATACAGCAGCTAAAACTGTGTTTTATTAAAGCTGCAATCTGGATTGAGCTGTTTGACTACCTCATTATCCATGGACTAGCTAGTTTCTTCATTCTTGGCGGCACTGAAATTGCTTCGTCCGATCCATGTCCCTAACAATTGCAATATGCTAATTAAGCTTTATACAACAACAAAAATTTGAAACTTCCCAGAAGACCGGAGTTCCTTACATGCTCAGACCGTCAGCCGATCGACAGCAAATTAATGCAACCCATAAATTAATCCAACGTCTGGTTTAACAAATAGAAGGAATAAAAGATTAACAAAGGAATGTGCTCGACTGGTGAAAGATCGAAAATGCTTTTGAATTACAAAATTTACCAAAGTATAAGAATTAGAGGATAATTTGTATAGACAATTCACAATTTGATGGGTAAATTACCTCCCTCCCGTACATTTTCACTTTATGGAGTTATATAATAACAAAACATACATTGCGTCGCTCACTCACTACGAAAGACCAATAACATGAGTTTCACAACCACCCCCTCTGGTCCAATTTCGTGCTTGTGCAGACAACCAATATGAAATCTACAACTGAATATCACATATTGGAATTCCCCGGGGGGGGGGGGGGGGGGGGGGAGGAGGTGGAGGGTTGGGCGTGGGTGGGCTGGGGGCGGGGGGGAGAAACCGTAAAAAATCATTGTGACATTCAAAGGCTAGATCAAAATTTGAACACTTAAAACTATTCACTTTAAGTATTTGTGTTACATGATAAAATAATACCGCTTGAATAACTTTAGACATTGAAAGTATGGTAAACAGCTGTGTATGTGAAAGTTGGAAGTTCTAATCACTTAAACCTAGAATTGGCTACCTTGCATTACTACCTCGACTGAAAGGCTTAAACAACTACCCGGATTCTAGAGCTTTGGTTCTATGTAGTTAGTCTCATACTTAAAAAGAAGTTTGCCTCCTTGTACTCTTGACTGGATGAAAGGAAGGAAACTGGATAATGAAAGTGGCATCATTTATAGCTAAGAGCATTAATATTTGCAAGAGGGGCTAGGGATGAAAACGCTAAGCCTCAACTCATCTTCAATTATCACAAAGTTGTAGTCTAGTTCAACTGAAAGCCTTTAGTGTAAACCGTTAACCAATCAATCAAACAAATTAAACCATTTCTCTATACACCGCAAAATATATACTCACCACTTCTTGTGGCTACATAATGAGTCTAGGTTTGTGACTTGTACACATTGTACATGCATCTAGCTTTCCTTAGATATAAGTCTTGTTAGAAATTATGCAAGTCTCAATTCTCATGAGTTTGGCAACCATTTTTTTATCCCTTTATTATGATTTGTGTACTTTATACTTGCGCTTGAGGTGGGCGTAATCCTAACATCAGCCGAGCTCCCTAGTTTCAAAAGACGGATGCCATAATTTACTCCAATATCTTCATTACAAGGTATTTATGATATTGTCACGTATATATGATTATAATCAACTATGACGTTAGACACTCACACATCTCTTCTATCTCTCATTCATATATGTATCCCTACATCAGAGGCAACATTACTTGAATCCTTAAGTCATGGACATTCGCTCAAGAAAAACATCATACAAAATATATGATAACCAGGATCATGCTATGTTTGTGCATCAACTCTGTAACTCTGTTCATACACTGTTCTCTGATTTTGAGCAATCTAGCTAACACAAACCTTGGTCTCTTTAGTTGGTCTCTTTAGACTCGTTCAGCATTAAAATTCTCTGAATTAAAAAATTATTATTATTTTTACTAATAGGTTATTTTCAAAGGTTATATACGTCAAAACGTGAAAGGTGGTCCGACTCGCATGTACATTGTGGAAAGGAATATAAGCAAAAATATGACTCTGATATATATAATATTGTATTCATGAATCAAAATGGACTCTAATCTATGGCTTTGTGCACGCACAGAACGTTTTTAATTACAATTGCATGCATTTGGGGCACAAAGAATAAATCAACTCAAACCTGTGGTTGAGTTGACTTGCCTAGCCTATAGGAATGTTGAATACTGCAATTTGGTTTGAGAATAATATCGACTTACCTCATCTTCAAGACTACTAATGTTTCGTCATTCTAGCTTCCTACACCAAATTGCTTCATCGGTTGATCATGCTTTCAAACTTTTGAATGCAAACATGGATTGCTGAAAACGTGAATTGAACCGTAATGTGTCTCCCTAAATAAGGATATCCTTGTCAGTGTACACCATACTCTCCCTTTTGGTCCCAAAATTAAGAACCCTAATGTGCTAATCTTTTACACCTGCTACAATCAATGCATGTGCATGATAAATGTCACAATTAATCCAAATTAAATGGTAAGGGTTGGAACGACCCAAATTTTTATAAACATATTACAAGGTCTCGCTTTCTCTATATTAGAGAATACTTTTCATTCACACAAACTTCCACATGTACGTGGACAACTTATATTAGGTGACGTAAAATACACATGGACAGAGGACATTCACACTTGGGTGAACCCGCACTTTGATACAAGACTTCATTTGTACGAACTACAGAGATTAATAAAAAACAAAGCATGTACCGTTGAGTTGACTTGCCGATTGGAATGTCTTACTTGTATGTCAAGTCTAAAGTCATACTGCAGTAAAACTATGCTAAGCGCTTGAAATTGATTACAGATTCACCGCCTAATTTATTCGTCAAGACTACCTACTAGTAATTTCGTCATTTCTGGCTGCACCAAATTGCGTCGTCGATCATGCATTGAAAATTTTGAAAGCAAACATAACTTGTTGGAAACTTAAATTGAATCTGCCGTGAATGTCTCCCCTTTTGGTCCCAATAAAATTGCAAGGCTAAACCTTTACACACATACTTTGATACTTCCTAAAGAACTTCCTTTATTTAAAACACGACCGGACTTTCTTACATAAGTAGCTGTAAGAACCTAAAAAAAATCTTTTATATAACAAAATTGTCATTTACTTCATATATCTCATAGAATGCAAAGTTTGTGTTTTTCCAAATTAGGTAACGAAGTAGTTCATGTATACGGTTTTGGTGGCCGTGATGATAGTATTTCTATGACAGCTCAAATGAGGCGTTGGTGTAGGCTTAACCGTCTCTGAAAAAGGGTAATGCTAATCCTCCCTGCTTTCCTTCGACTATCAAGAAAATAGTCCAGGTGAGCACAACGAGGTTTCTAACGGAGCATCTACATATTCCTTCAATTATCCGCTAACTGTTGCAGAGGACAGACTGCCCTCTCTTAGTAAAGGGGACACCAACATTCCCTGAGGTTATTAATGATTATATGTAAGGAAAAGTATATCAATTTGACAGGAATGTAACACCGTATATAAAGAAAACTCCTTTATTGATATAGCAATTATCACTGTACAATCATAACCCCAATCGTAACCGGATATTAAGAAACCAAGTTCTACTATGGGGAGGCCATATTCAATTCACTCTCTCAGTACAACAAAATAACCGGTTCCATTGTCTTTTGGTTTCCTGGAAATTGTTTTCTGAGAGTGCATTCTCTTCAGGATTGCTGTAAAAGCCTCCTCCTCCTGCCTTGCAAACCGAAATATGAATAACAATTACAACATTTTGGATACTCCCTCAAACATGATTCAACTCATTGTTCTACAAACATGTATATCGGAGATAAACTAGAGGAGGCATCACACAAAGTATTCATTGACGAAAATTTGATTCCCCTAAGGAATTGGCTTCAATGGAAACCATTTTAACATGTGATCAATATTTCAGAGAGGTTTTTATATAGGGAAAAGTACTAAGTTTTTGGTTGATGTAAAAAATAAAACTATTATATGCAGTAGTATAAAACATTGAGAGATCATACCTCTTTTGACTGGAGTCTTCCTGGAAAGTTATTAAGAAGATCACGCATGGTGATTGGTGACTGTTGCATCAAAACAGCCTGGATTCTTCTTCAGTGACAGGACTAGCAGATGCAGGCTCTTCTTTGACAGAAGGTTTTTGACCCTGATTAAATCCCATAGAAATGAATATCATCATAAGTGAGCTTGTGGGTTTCAGGCTTCCAAACATAATTGAAAAAAAAAAAAAAAAAACACTTGCATTTTCAGTCTTCGCCTTCTTGTGAGGTGCACCGGTAGATCCCTAGGTTCATCATCATTACTTTTTCTCTTTCCCTGGGAGGTAGATGGGGTTGTTTGAGAAGTTCCAGAAGGCACTGCTTTTAGGGGACCCTTGTCAATAACATCATCCATCTGCGGCAAGGCATTAAGAAAAGAGCAGTGAGTAGAGAGAGATGTGATGCAATACAGTGCGAAACAGTGAAATACTAGTTGATCATATACCAAGTTGGTAGCTTATCAACATAAATGCATCTCACTTTTCAAAAGCACTTGATGCTAAAATATATTGATACCATTTGTGCAGTGCAGTTCTTACAAGACAGCAATAGGCTAAAATTAGACACCCCTAAAGTAGAGAAAAATCTTCAAATGATACCTGAATTATGGTCCAATGCATATTTTGGTACCTAAACTTTCAAAACTACCCTAATGGTACCTAAACTATTGCTCCGTTTCTCCATATGGTACTTCCGTCAAATGTGCCGTTAACTTTGCCTATAATTTTTTTTTTTTTTAAATGAATGTCATCCAATAAGAATGAGCCACGTAGGTAAATTTAACAGCACATTTGACGGAAGTATCATATGGAGAAACGGAGCAATAGTTCAGGTATCATTAGGCTAGTTTTGAAAGTTTAGATACCAAAATGTGCATTGGACCATAGTTCATGTATCATTTGAGGATTCCCCCCCTCCTCCCCCAAAGTAAATAACTTACATCATCATCCCCATCGGCATTGTCATTGTCATCGTTATCGTCATCCTCTGTATCTGACTTATTCAGGGGCCCAAGTAGCTTCTTTAACTCGTTTCTGTTCAGTCTGCCATCTTCATCATTGTTATAATCCTCGTCATCATCTTGCATAAAAGATACAACAAAATGCTCATAAAACTGTAATCTGTACATGCTCTACCACTGTGGCACCAAATACATTGTGGAAATAGCATATAGAAGTGAAACCATAGTAAGGAAATCAACAGGCAATATGATCAATTAGAATAATCTACAGAAAGTAGAGCTCAAACTCGAACACATAATAGCACAAGGCAGGCAATATCAACATGTCAACATGCAGAATGAAAATAGAACCTTCAATTTGCTTGCTATTAAAATTATCTTAATCAAATTAGCTCTTGTAGCAGTCAACATCACAGAGAAGTCAAGACCAATTTGAAGAATTTTTTTGCATTATACAAAATAATTACAAGGCAACAGCTTACAACTAAATGCCTCGATCTCCACTTTCTTTGGTGTTTTGTTCTGTCAATTCCATAACTAATATAAAGATGTCTGCCAAGAAAAAGTGTTCCTCCTTTAGTAATTAACTCATGCCTTATATCATCTTGAGAAGGATATACTTACTAGTAAGCCAACTACCAAAAGCGAGAAGACAACATACAACACAAACCATCCCAATGTAACCTCAAATTAAACAAACAAGTGTGCAAGCAAACCTGCTTAAGTTTTGGTGGAGCTGGAACCTCGGTTGCAAAGTCTTCTATTTCCTCAGGACTATTTGCATAGTTATATTTAATGGTGAAAGGTGCTAGTACAAATTGTCCCTTAAACTAAGCATCTTTCACCTTTCTCTTGATATTACTAGAAATAATGATAAGCAAGATATTCCGGCATGTAAAGTTGTAAACTACAACCAGCCTGTAAGGCTGTAAAATAATCCCCTAAGCTATATATTTTTCAACTTTATCTACATATTACTTTAAAAAAAAAAATGTTCGTACATGTAAAATTTAAAACTACAACCAGCCTAGAGGAAGAGCAAACTGAAGCATCACATCCATAAGTGCCATGTAAGATCACCTCTCATAAACTCTAGATTGGCAGGACTATCAATTCAAATCATCACATAACTTCTCAGTTATGATATATAATTCTACATGTGTTCATAGTAATTAACTGGTAGAGGTTTAGTCATCTTAATATCGGCTACAGAATGAAGCATTTGAGCTTTGTCTTCTGCATTCTTCTTTGTGTGAAATATAAAGATGAGCATAAAAGGATCATGTGGAATCAGAATAATTTCAGCATTGTACCCCCACCACCCACTCTCCCTAGTAAATATATCCTACAGGCTTAGACATTCTACACAAAGTCACAAACATCAAGGGGTAATACTAGCGCATTAAGCTCTAAAATACCATTTTGATGTCTTGACTTCAGATCTCCCTCTCTCATTCACATGTTTTACATTCTGTAATAATTCATTCAATCATGGGTGCAAGAAAGAAAATAGTCATTCGATCTAAGTGCTGATTACTAAAATTCCTCAATCCTTCATTTACAGAGAATTTCTTCCGGATCTTCGTCATTCATTTTGTAATCCTGATTTCGTTGCGGCTGCACATAATGCTTACACTCCCATGACAAGGACCTACTCACAGCAACATGTCAAACCAAATATGCCTATTGTTTACAGCAATCTAAAATTCCAACACTAAACACAGTATTTCTAGCATAATTTTAAGTCAAAATTCCCATTAATCAACCGAAATAGCACAAACAATCTGCAGCAAGTATTCTCTTATCTACTAAATCAAACATTTCAACCAAAACTTTTCACACGAAACTGAACTTCATCGACATCCAATTCCAAAGACCATAACAAACAGATTTCAGCAAGAGTATAGCAAAGTTACCTGAATATAGCAAAGAGTTGTTTACTTTAGTAAAACAACTCTGTAAAAGTGAAGGGCAAAGATTGATAAATGTGAGGAGGGGGGAGAAGTTATTTCTATATTGATATATGAAACTCAACCATTCAAATTCACTACAGTCCTACTTAACACTCCACTATGCTGCACAATGACTACAAATATTCTAGTAGCAATGATGAACCAGTGAATCACCATACACAATGATCTGCATATCAATTGGTACTATCGTTCACAATCACACAACAAGTACAAGCAATTAGAGTCAAAGTTCACAAGTGAATGGTGCTCATAACTGCTGCATTGAAATCCAAGTCATAACGGAAAGGTGACTTGGTAAGGAGAGATCTCCATGTCCTCTGCTGAGGATGGTAGATTTGGATGTAAAGCCTCCCTGCCCTCTTATGCAATCGCTCAACGGTCTTCCAGAAGGTTATAACATACAACTCTCCCTCCAATACTACGAATGCAAATGATGAGTTGCAAGGAGGCTTCCTTGGTATACGTGACTCCAAACTCCAGCGATTTGATGCCAGGTCATATCTGCAGTGCAGTACGAAGACAGAACATTTACTATGATGTTGAAGTGATGTAAGCAACAATTCTGATGAAATTTTCATTTAACGACCTAAGCCAACAACTATTTTGAAAATTTTCATTCAAAGATCAAATTCAGAGGAGTAACTTCAAAACTGCATGGCAATTAGGTCCTCAAGTTTTAATATACTATAAGAGTGGAGGATGTTCTTAAAGGCGAGAATAGCATACAGCACTCAAATAGGAAGGCAAGAAATTCAAGACTCAAAAGGGACACATGAACAGGTGCTATATGCCATGAGTCATGAGACTGCAGTTTTACTAAGAATAAGCTAGTACAAATTGTTCCCTTAACTAGTAAACTATGCATCTTTCACCTTTCTCGTGATATTACTAGAAATAATGATCAGCAAGATATTCCTGCACGTAAAGTTGTAAACTACAACCAGCCTGTAAAATAGTCCCCTAAGCTATGCATCTATCAACTTTATCTATATTACTAAAAAAAAAAAAAAAAATCAGAAGAGATGTTCATACATGAACAAATTTAAACTACAACCAGCCTAGAAGAAGAGCTAACTGAAGCATCACATCCATAAGTGCCACGTAAGATCACCTCTCATAAACTCTAAATTGGCAGGATTATCAATTTAAATCATCACATGACTTGTTCACATTAATTTTTTGTTTTTTTGTTTTTTTTGAAATAAGTGCTGTGCGGCTGCCCTCAGGCACTTGTTCACATTAATTAACTTAGAGGTTTAGTCATCTTAATATTGCTACAGATGAAGCATTTGAGCTCCATCTTCTGCATTCTTCTTTGTGTGAAATATAAAGACGAGCATAAAAGGATCATGTGGAATCAGAATGATTTCAGCATTGTACCCCCACCACCCACTCTCTCTGGTAAATATATTCTACAGGCTTAGACATTCTACACAAACATCAAGGGGTAATACTAGCGCATTAAGCTCTAAAATACCATTTTGATGTCTTGACTTCCGATCTCCATCTCTCATTCACATGTTTTACATTCTGTAATAATTCATTCAATCATGGGTGCAAGAGACACACTAGTCATTCAATCTAAGTGCTGATTACTAAATTCCTCAATCCTTCATTTACAGAGAATTTCTTCTTGATCTCCTTCATTCATTTTGTAATTCTCATTTCGTTGCAGTTGCACAATCAAAATGCTTACAGGACAAGGACCTACTCACAGCAACATTTCAAAACCAATATGCCTATTGTTTACAGCAATCTAACATTCCAACACTAAACACGTCAAAATTCCCATTAATCAACCGAAACAGCACAGATAATCTGCAGCAAGTATTCTCTTATCTACTAAATCAAACATTTCAACCAAAACTTTACACACGAAACTGAACTTCATCGACATCCAATTCCAAAGACCACAACAAACAAATATTTCAGCTAGAGTCTAGCAAAGTTACCTGAATATATCATTCCCATCAAGCATGAACACACCAGGCTGTGCAGGATCAACCTCATTATCAACCACCACAATTTTCCCAAGCCTCATTCTCTCCCCTCCTTCCCACATATCACCAGTCTCCCTCCACCTGCCGCCGCCATTTCTACTCGTCAGTTCCATCACCACCGCATTCCGGTAATACTCGTCCACCGGCACCACCTCCGATATAGTCCTGGCCTGGCCGTACCCGCCCATTACCCAAAACTCCGTCTCCTCCTCATCTCCAGCAAAGAACCCCACACACCCGGCCCGAAAGCTCGGCAGCCCTTCCATGGCCACCCACTCATCTCTACATATATCATACCTCTCCACCGAGCTCATCCTGCTCCCGGCGGCGCTGAACATGGTGTGGCGGGAACCGCCTCCGGCGACGATGATCTGGTCGGAATCCGGAACCTTAGCGCACGCGAAGCTCCCGCGCGGGGTGAGCATCGGAGCGCGGTACTCCCAAGCGGCGGTGGTGAAGTCAAACCGGAACACCGCCGACGACGGCGTGGGGCGGTCGATCGGGAAGGAGCGCGTGTCGAAGAGAGAGCCGCCGAGGACGTAGAGGTGGGGCCCGATCGCGACGGAGGTGAAGTTGCAGAGGCCGTAGACGTAGGGGTTACAGGGCATGGGGGGGAGGGGACACCAGGCGAGGTGGCGAGGGTCGAAGAGGAAAGGTCCGGCGAGGGCGGGGTCCTGCGGGAAGATGCAGATGAGGTGGGAGAGGCTGCGGTGGGTTTGGCGGGAAGAGAATAGGGTTTTGGAGGAGAGGAAGAGGCGCCATGATTTGCAGGTGGGTTTGAGGCGGGCGTGGTGGGAGAAGGGGATGAAGGAGAGGATTAAGGAAGCGACGTCGTTTGGGAGGCCGGGGATTAAGGAAGAAGAAGAAGAAGAAGAAGAAGGCGATGAAGGTGAAGATTGGGAGGCCATGGCTTCTTCTTCTAGTAGTAGTGAGTCTCTTCTTCTTCTTCTTCTTCTCCTTCTTCTTCTTTCTTCTTCTACCTCTCTCTTACTCTCTCATTTTCTCAATGGAGGGGTGGTTGAGCTTTTCCGGCATTTTATATTCGGTTTTTCACGATGTCTAAAAGTCTTACACGTGGAGTGGGAGGTTGATTGTTAATTATTATTTATTTATTCTGTCCGGAAGGGATGTAATTTGTTACAAGTTACTAGTGAATAATTACCAAAAAGGAAAATAATTAGAGGAAAATACCAAAATATAGTAGGTCAATTGATCAATTGATGGTTGGTTAGGAAGAGTGATCAAATGTTTACTACAAGTATGGAAGTGCAGTACCTTTTGCAGATGACTGATCGATTAACTATATGCAGATAAATGGTAACATTTGTCATTGTTTTATGTTCATTGCACTACGTGTGTCGGAATTATGAGATGTTATTTTTCGTAGATTCATAAAACATAATATTAGATCCGATCGTTGTGTAGCAATTATAGAAATTCTATATATGCTACTCGTGAGTCCATTGCACCACGTGAGTCTATTGCATCTCGTGGGTTATGAGCAAATATATCAAGGCGTATGTGATGTTATTTTTCGTAAATTCATAAAACATAACATTAGATCCGATCGTTGTTTAGAGATTATAAAAGTTCTATATATACTGCTCGTGAGTCCATTGCACCACGTGGGTCCATTGCATCTCGTGGGTTATGATCGAATATATCAAGGCGTATGTGATGTTATTTTTCGTAAATTCATAAAACATAACATTGAATCCGATCATCGTCTAATGATTATAAAAACTCTATATGTACCGCTCGTTAGTCCATTGCATCTCGTGGGTTCTGATCAAAGATGTCGAGGAGTAGTTAATGAGCTTCGAAATCAGAGTGAAGAGTTATATCTTGCCAAGTCTGTCAGAGAGATTCTTATGTAGGACATACGTACCACGTGTCTGGTAGGGCAGACCAATCAGTGCACATGCAAGAGGATGTTTTGGGTATTCACTTTAGTAAAATATGGATAGTCTCCGAATACGCTTTAAATTTTCTAAATTTTAATTGGTTTGCCATACTACCACGTGATACGTTTGTCCTACATAATAATTTCTCAATCTGTCATGCTTAGGCCAAGGATTGGCTCCTAATTTCCACTTTTTTGTGAAAACCGAAGCTATCATTATGGTTCAGTTAAGGTCATTTTTAGATGAAGAACTAAGTAAGACCCAAACTGAAACTTTTAGTTCCTAACTGCAGCAATGAAAAAATTGAACTATTCCAGGTTTTCATTATTTCAGATCTATTTTAGTGATCCCACAGTTCAAAGTTCAACTTTGATTCAATTCATAAGTTCATAAGTTCATCTCCCTTGAAATTTCTTTCGGGAGTTTTTGTGCCCTCTTCCTCTTTGCAGCACCTTTTTTCGTAGTGCTAGGATGATGCAATTGAACGTTTTCTTCTCCTTGTTGTATTGCAGGGACAATCTCATTCTGAGGACTACGACTACTTGGATTTGATTTCATCCAATTTGAAGCCATAGGTTGATATTTAGGAATTGGGATGAAAGTATGAAACATTGATGATGATTTGAATGATGGAAACTAGAAACCAAGGGGGAATGTTGAACAAAGAAAGGGTAGGGTTTTCGAATTGGGAAACAACAGTCAAGAACTGAAGAATTGAATTGAGGGCAATAGTAGGGTTTGCATCGAAATGGCTCGAATGAGAAATTGAGATTTGAGGATTGGGTTTTTGGGTTATAATGCTATATAAAAAGGCTTGGGCTCTCAAGGCCATAAGCCCATGTTTTTTGTATTTTCGTCGGATTTGTTCATTTTTATTATGTTCAGAGTGGATTAGATTTTTTTTTTCATTTTTTTTAATGGTTTGATTGTGTTGTACCATTCAAATTCGTTATTTATTTGGATTCTGATTGTATATACACATTCTAATTTGTTTATTTAGGTTGCTAACTCAACGGTAGAGTACTCTGCTTTTAAGTGGGGCTAGCATATTTTACACATTTGTATGAAGCAACAGATTCATCCATACCATTGGTAGAGTTTGTAAGACCACGACTGATCCTAAAAGGAATGAATAGAAAAAGCAGCATGTCGTAGGATTCCTAGGATAATAAGCTCATGGGCTTAGTCTTACTTCACCGTCGAGAAACAAAGAGTTGTATGCTGCGTTCGGGAAGGATGAATTGCTCCCGAAAAGAAATCTATTGATTCTCTCCCAATTGGTTGGACCGTAGGTACGATGATTTAATTCAAGGGCGAGGCCTCTGGTTCAAGTCCAGGATGGCCCCTTCGGTTCATATTTTGTCGACCAATCCTTCCTAACTCACATCTTTGTTGAAAGAATTTTTTTTGTAATTCCTTACATAAGGATTCGGAAACTACCGGATCTCCGCCTACACAAGCAAATTATTGATAAAACTCTAGAATGGCATTTTCCAAAAAATTGTTTATCAATGACTGAAGAATATGAAATTTCTACTTATGATCGTCACGAATTAAATTAATCAATTGCTTTTATTGGCTCGGGGCTCTTGATTTGTGGTTTTATCCACATATTTGTCTAATGTCTAATTAGGGATCAATCAATATTGATGCTTTATTACATTCCTTTTTTATGAGATGACTGTCACGCCCCGAATTTTAGAATAACAATTCAAAATTCGAAACATGAAAATTCTACAACTCAAAATAATCATGCTGAAAATTTTTCTTTTCATAACATACTCACCACACGCAATAAAATCAAACCGAATTTAGTCTCGGTTAATTATTACAACACAATCCAAAATATAATGTAAAGCTCTAAAAGAGCATACACACACCTCACAACTAAATAAATAACGAAACTGCTATAACACCTAAGCAGCTCGGTCACCTCTCTGGTTATCCTGACCTGCAGGAATATCCGCTACACCATTGAATAGTGTACCGGGATTGCAACAACACAAAACCCGATAAACTTATGAAAGCTTGTATGAGTAAAAGAATGAATTGTTACTTAAATTAATCTCATTTATTCTCACACACAGCAACACTCAATTTTTTCCACATATACAATTAATAACAATCTCAATCAACACCAATTCAATATAACAAGACAACCCAACTCACAACTTTCCCCACAACTCTCATCATCGTATTTATAAAAATACGGTATTTGACAGACTAGAGCTCTAACTGAATCGTAGCCCGTCACCTGGCCTAGGTTATGGCATCCGACATATTTATCAATTATTGTATTTCATCAATATGCATACCTATATACATATTTAGAACGTCCAATAATTTCACATACTCAACCAATCGTATCCCATCATCCACACTAGGATTAGAGCGTCCGATTACCCACACCGGTCATTATGTTAACCCTAAACCCATAAATGAACCCAACATATAACATCACATACTGAAATCAACCCAACCAAGATACATCATATTATTATGGAATTACACATTCGTAATAAAATCAACTCATCAATTCCACTCAATCGTATCATAAATCAAACAATCCACTCATCAATATATATTTTCCACGTAAATATATATATACGTAATCATCCACTCAGGAATGACCACTAATACCATCTATAGTTCACACAAGAAAATTATGAAATTCATTTGTATAGTTAAAATTCATTTTACTTACCTATGGACCGTGGTAATTCAAGTCCATGAAATTTTAAAACAAATATTTAATCCGCAAATATTTTTCACACAATTACCAAAAATAAATAAATTAAAATGCTCGGTTCGTAATATGAACCACGTGAGTTTTACTCACCTCGAAACTCCCGCTGCGTCTTCAATATAATTATAAATTATAATTTATAATTAACGCCGAATAGCTCACGCAATTAAAATCCGTCAATCACCTAATCAGATGTGATTCGAATTTAGCGAACAATTTCAACTCATAATTTAACCACTAACTAAAGGTCAAATTCTAATTTACATTAAAATCCGACGAGCGGTTTCTCACGAAACGCTCCCCTAATTACCGTTTTTCACATATACGAAGATCCAACGGTCAGATCTTCGCCCATGACCACACAAAGCCTCTGGGACAGTCATATGATCATCATAACAAATTTACAAGTTCATCCAACGGTCATAATTTCACAGATCAAAAATCTAACGACCGAAATCGATCGAAATCACAAAATTCATAACTAATTCATACGATATCCAAAAAATGCGTATAATACGCCGAAATTATCGTATCGAAACATAGAATCATAAAATGGACAGAAACCAAATTTTAGACCTCCGGAGGTGGCCGGAAAAGGCCGCCGGAGTTAGGGACAGAGCCGCCACCGACCACCACCAATGGTGTCGGGGCCGAGCTTGTCCCCTTCGTTTCATCATTCTGAGCAACTTTCATAACTAGCACAAGACCTAAAAATGATCGGAAGGCATCGAAATTACCGATTTACAGTCGGTGGCCGGAACAAATGCAGAAACCGGTGAGCTTGAAAACCGACGTGAAAACTGCAACCTCAGGCCCCGATCCCTTCTGGAAACTTGTTCAGAACTTCCTTGCGAACTCAACAAGCTTGGAATCACAAGAAACGATCGTGTATAGCTCGAGATATCTTGATCGAAAGTTTCGGTATTTCGATCCGTTTGGGTCGAGCTCCGACGAACGTGAAAACGTTCGACCCAGTTCCGGTCCTCCTTGGTGCTTGTAGAGGAAGTTGAGGCGAGCTCAATGAGACAAGAATCAAGTGAAATGATGGAGTGTAGCTCGAGATATCGAGATCGAACCGAAAATGGACGTTTTCGGTTCGGGCTTCGCCGCCGCCGCCACAGGCTGCGCCGCCGTGTGAGACTGCCTCCGGGAGCTAGAGCAGCTCGAGACGAACGCCTGGGACTTAGTTTGAGGTCGAGAGGTGGTCTGTGGAGGGAGAACAATTAAGGAGAAAAATTTCTCCCCTTTCGGCCGAGAGAACTGTGAGAGAGAGAGAACAGTTTTTTTTTTTGTTCAGAAACAGAAGGAAGAAGAAGAAGAAGAAGAGAGGAACCGGTAGAAAAAAAATTAGGGTTTGCAAAATTTTTTCTATATATACAAGTTTCGGAAAACTTCGAAATTCGATAACTAATTCAGAAAAAATCCGATCTTCGTGTTCCGCACGTGCACGGACTCGTATCGACGAGCTCTACAACCTTCATGAAGGAAGTTTCTCCAAATTTTGTACGTAGAAAAAAAGTCGATTTCTCAACCCGAGTATTTCGAGCTTTTCGTTAAAATAAACGTTTCGAAACTTCGATAATTGTAAAAAATGAATGATTATTGAACATAAACCGTGAAATCACATAATAATCATTCGATACAATCACTCGAATTTAAAATGGAAATTGCGGGTATTACAATCTACCCCCCTTAAAGGAATTTCGTCCCGAAATTCACGTACCCAATTCCCCAAAAAGCTGTGGATACCTCGTCCTCATGTCAGACTCTAACTCCCATGATGCATCACCCTCATCATGATGACTCCACAACACCTTCACGAGATCAACCTCTTTCCTACGAAGTTTCTTTGTAGACCTATCCAAGATACGAACAGGTTCAACTACAAACGTCACATCCGGGTTCACTTCGATCGTACCGTGGTCAATCACGTGAGACTCATCTCGAACATACTTCCTGAGTAGAGACACATGGAAAACGTTGTGCACACCCGACATGCTAACAGGTAAAGCAAGACGATATGCCAAGTTACCAACCCTTTCTAGAATCTCAAAGGGTCCAACATACCTCGGTGCGAGTTTCCCCTTCTTGCCAAATCTCACCACACCTTTCATAGGTGAGACTTTCAAGAACACATGATCACCTGTCTCAAACTCCAACGGTCTCCTCTTCAAGTCAGCATAACTCTTCTGTCTACTCTGAGCGGTTCGGATTCTGTCCCGAATAGTAGTGACCTTCTCTGTAGTCTCCTGTACAATCTCAGGTCCGATGAGCCCTTTATCCCCTGCTTCCGCCCAACAGATAGGAGTCCTACATGGCCTACCATAAAGAGCCTCATATGGAGCCATACCGATACTAGAGTGATAGCTGTTGTTGTAGGCAAACTCTACCAATGGCAGATGATCCACCCAACTACCCTTAAAATCCAGAACACAAGCTCTGAGCATGTCCTCCATCACCTGATTTACTCTCTCGGTCTGTCCATCTGTTTGTGGGTGAAATGCAGTGCTCATAGCAAAAGACGTACCAAATGCCTTGTGGAACCTACGCCAGAATTCTGATGTGAAACGAGCATCACGATCCGATACAATCGTCACAGGCACTCCATGAAGCCTCACTATCTCGTTCACATATAACTTACACTGCATCACCTGAGTACGTTTTTGCCACCGGAAGGAAGTGTGCTGATTTAGTCAACCGGTCAACAATCACCCAAATCGAGTCATAACTTTGCCTGGATCTGGGCAATCCAGTCACAAAGTCCATAGAGATGTCTTCCCATTTCCACACAGGAATCGATAAGGGGTTCAGCATTCCTGCTGGTCTCTGATGCTCTGCCTTCACCTGTTGACAGGTAAGACACTTCGACACGTGTTCCGCCACATCCCTCTTCATACCATACCACCAAAACTGCCTTCGTAGATCCATATACATTTTAGTACCTCCTGGATGTATAGTATATCGAGACCTATGTGCTTCCCGCATGATCTCCTCCCTGAGGTTATCAACACTCGGTACATACAATCTACCTCGAAATCTCAACCCTCCATCAGCCCCAATCATCCACTCAGAAGGACCCTCCACATCCGGGTCAGAAGTCATCTCAGAAATCCTCGCCTGAGCAAACTCATCAAGTGTCTGACCCTGAATGATCCTGGAGAACAAGGTGGGCTGTAAGGTGATACTACCGAGAAAGATTCCCTGTCCTGCTCCTGCGGGCATAAGGTCGAACTCAGATGCAGCTTCTAACATGCGCCACTCCCGCACCATAATCGATGCCATGATTACCCGCGGTTTCCTACTCAAAGCATCCGCCACCACATTCGCCTTTCCGGGATGATACTCCAAGGTGAAATCATAGTCCTTAATGAGCTCCATCCATCTCCTCTGCCTCATGTTCAATTCCTTCTGGGAGAATAGATACTTCAAACTCTTGTGATCAGAAAAGAGTTCAAATTTCTCACCATAAAGATAGTGCCTCCAAATCTTCAAGGCAAACACCACAGCTGCTAGCTCTAGATCATGAGTAGGGTAATTCCGCTCATGTACCTTCAACTGTCTAGAACCATAAGCAACAACATTACCATTCTGCATCAACACACACCCCAAACCCTGATGAGATGCATCGCTGTAAATGACTAATCCACCACCACTAGTAGGAATAGTCAACACCGGAGCTGTAGTCAATCTAGTCTTCAGCTCTATGAAAGCCTTCTCACACTTATCCGACCACACGAACTGAGTGTCTTTCCTGGTCAATTTGGTCAAAGCCGAAGCAATACCAGAAAACCCTTCAATGAAGCGCCTGTAATAACCGGCCAATCCAAGGAAGCTACGGATTTCTGTAACCGTAGTAGGGCGACTCCAACTCATCACTGCTTCAACCTTCGAAGGATCCACAGAAACTCCATCCTTCGAGACCACATGACCAAGGAACTTGACTTCACTCTGCCAGAAGTCGCACTTCTCGAACTTGGCAAATAGTTTCTGCTCTCTCAATGTCTGCAGCACTATTCGCAGATGCCTCTCATGCTCAGCTGACGACCTTGAATAAATCAAGATGTCGTCAACGAACACCACCACAAACTGATCCAAGTAAGGACTGAACGTACGGTTCATCAAGTCCATAAATGCTGCGGGGGCATTCGTGAGACCAAAAGGCATGACAAGAAACTCAAAATGTCCATACCTGGTCCTGAACGCCGTCTTTGGAATATCTTCTTCCTTCACCCTCAACAGGTGATATCCAGACCTCAAGTCAATCTTCGAGAATACAGTAGCTTCTCTAAGCTGATCGAACAAGTCATCAATCCTAGGTAAAGGGTACCTATTCTTGATGGTCACCTTGTTCAACTGTCGATAATCCACACATAGACGAAGTGAACTATCCTTCTTCTTTACAAACAACACTGGTGCGCCCCAAGGAGACACACTTGCCTGAATGAACCCTTGTGCAAGTAAGCCCTCAATCTGAACCTTCAACTCCTGAAGTTCAGCTGGAGCCATTCGATAAGGTGCTTTTGACACAGGTGAAGTACCTGGTATCACATCAATGGAGAAGTCCATTACCCTTTTCGGAGGTAACCCAGGGATCTCCTGAAACACATCTTCATACTCTGAAACTACAGGAATCCCTGTAATCTTTGAAGTACTACTCCCTGATTCAATATGGGCCAAAATCCCTATCCTCATGGTGATGTCAGACTTCAGGCAACGGTAATGAAACACCGGTTGCCCCGGAACATGGAAGGACACAATCATCCTAAAGCAATCAATAACAGCATGGTTCGGGCTCAACCAATCCATACCCAAAATCACATCATACGTGTGATCCGGAATCACAATCAAAGATGCAGAGAACTCTCTGCCACCAATCCCAATAGGGCAATCATCACAAAGCATGCTAAGCTCAAGAGACACACCGAGAGGTGATGTAACACACAATGATCTAGTCAGAGGCATAGCAATCAAACCCAAAACATCCACAATCGAACTAGATATGAAAGAGTGTGAGGCTCCCGTATCAAACAGTACTCTAGGAAGAAAGTGATAAACAGATAAGGTACCTTCCACTCCCGTGCCTGCCTGACCGATGGCAAAGACCCTAGCATGAGCAGGTGGTAACTGCCTCTGCTGGTTACCCTGCACTCTACCCTGATTCCGAGTACACTCCCTAGCCTGATGCCCTGCCTGTCCACAGCTGTAGCATAACCTACCCCGTGGCTTCGTGCACGCACGAGAGCTGTGGCCCGGCTCGCCACAGTTAAAGCACTTCACTGGAGCTGCTGGTGCTATCTGCCTGATAGGCATAGCCTGAACAGGAGGAGCTACTGCTGCCCTAGCTGGAGCCTGATGCTGTAACTGAGTCCTCTGTCTCTTCCAGAACCCACCCCTGAAGTCTCTAGCTCTACTGCTCCCTGCTATGGCCTTCCCCTTGCCCTGGAAGTCTCTCTCAGCAGACTCCTTCTCTCTACGAATCAGGTTCTGCTGCTCAATGATCTGTGCCTTAGCCAAGATCTCTCTCTTGGTCTTCAGCTCCAAGATAGCTACATCACGCTCAATCGAAGGACTCAACCCTCTCTGAAACTTCTTGGCCAAGTCCTCATCCTCCATCTGCCTCACATACTTGTACAATCTGGAGAACTCCGCATCATACTCAATTACGGTCATCTTCCCCTGTACAAGTGCAAGGAACTCTCGCTCCAACCTCTCCTTCACTGCTGGTGGAAAGTACTTCTCCCTGAACAGCCTCTCAAAGCCGTCCCATGTCAAGGTAGACACCTCAATGCTCCTCTGAGTGACGTTCCACCACACCCTAGCCTCATCCTTCAGCATGAAAGCGGCTAGCTTCCTCTTATCGGTCTCAGTGCAATCAAGCAGATCGAAATAAGTCTGCAAATCCTCTAACCAACGATCCGCCACCATATAATCTGTGCCTCCTCCAAACTTGGTTGCTCCCAAGCGAGTAATTTCCCTTGCTAGCATCAGCAAGCGAGCAGGATTATCAACCACAGCTACAAGAGGAATAGGCTGATCCTCATATGGTCCATCTTCCTCCGACTCGAATACTTCTTCGACTGGAGGGGCCCTACCCCTTCCTCGGCCTCTACCCCTGCCACGAGGTCTACCTCTACCCCGACCTCTGGCCTCGTTTCCCTCAATCTCCATTACCTAATAAGCATGATATACTTGATTAATACACGCATAACACTTAAACAAAGCATAAGTCAAATGCAAGTCCATATTAACCAAGTACTGATCATACATAACCATACTTAAATTTCTAAAAGCACTAACGTTCCTAGCCAACCTAACGCACTCACATACCCAATGACATTGTCAATACCGAAGAGCACACGATGAGGATCCGCTGCAGACGGGCCATCACTCGGTAAGTATTGACATATCACCAAATATGTACCTTACGCTCTGATACCAAACTGTCACGCCCCGAATTTTAGAATAACAATTCAAAATTCGAAACATGAAAATTCTACAACTCAAAATAATCATGCTGAAATTTTTTCTTTTCATAACATACTCACCACACGCAATAAAATCAAACCGAATTTAGTCTCGGTTAATTATTACAACACAATCCAAAATATAATGTAAAGCTCTAAAAGAGCATACACACACCTCACAACTAAATAAATAACGAAACTGCTATAACACCTAAGCAGCTCGGTCACCTCTCTGGTTATCCTGACCTGCAGGAATATCCGCTACACCATTGAATAGTGTACCGGGATTGCAACAACACAAAACCCGATAAACTTATGAAAGCTTGTATGAGTAAAAGAATGAATTGTTACTTAAATTAATCTCATTTATTCTCACACACAGCAACACTCAATTTTTTCCACATATACAATTAATAACAATCTCAATCAACACCAATTCAATATAACAAGACAACCCAACTCACAACTTTCCCCACAACTCTCATCATCGTATTTATAAAAATACGGTATTTGACAGACTAGAGCTCTAACTGAATCGTAGCCCGTCACCTGGCCTAGGTTATGGCATCCGACATATTTATCAATTATTGTATTTCATCAATATGCATACCTATATACATATTTAGAACGTCCAATAATTTCACATACTCAACCAATCGTATCCCATCATCCACACTAGGATTAGAGCGTCCGATTACCCACACCGGTCATTATGTTAACCCTAAACCCATAAATGAACCCAACATATAACATCACATACTGAAATCAACCCAACCAAGATACATCATATTATTATGGAATTACACATTCGTAATAAAATCAACTCATCAATTCCACTCAATCGTATCATAAATCAAACAATCCACTCATCAATATATATTTTCCACGTAAATATATATATACGTAATCATCCACTCAGGAATGACCACTAATACCATCTATAGTTCACACAAGAAAATTATGAAATTCATTTGTATAGTTAAAATTCATTTTACTTACCTATGGACCGTGGTAATTCAAGTCCATGAAATTTTAAAACAAATATTTAATCCGCAAATATTTTTCACACAATTACCAAAAATAAATAAATTAAAATGCTCGGTTCGTAATATGAACCACGTGAGTTTTACTCACCTCGAAACTCCCGCTGCGTCTTCAATATAATTATAAATTATAATTTATAATTAACGCCGAATAGCTCACGCAATTAAAATCCGTCAATCACCTAATCAGATGTGATTCGAATTTAGCGAACAATTTCAACTCATAATTTAACCACTAACTAAAGGTCAAATTCTAATTTACATTAAAATCCGACGAGCGGTTTCTCACGAAACGCTCCCCTAATTACCGTTTTTCACATATACGAAGATCCAACGGTCAGATCTTCGCCCATGACCACACAAAGCCTCTGGGACAGTCATATGATCATCATAACAAATTTACAAGTTCATCCAACGGTCATAATTTCACAGATCAAAAATCTAACGACCGAAATCGATCGAAATCACAAAATTCATAACTAATTCATACGATATCCAAAAAATGCGTATAATACGCCGAAATGATCGTATCGAAACATAGAATCATAAAATGGACAGAAACCAAATTTTAGACCTCCGGAGGTGGCCGGAAAAGGCCGCCGGAGTTAGGGACAGAGCCGCCACCGACCACCACCAATGGTGTCGGGGCCGAGCTTGTCCCCTTCGTTTCATCATTCTGAGCAACTTTCATAACTAGCACAAGACCTAAAAATGATCGGAAGGCATCGAAATTACCGATTTACAGTCGGTGGCCGGAAAAAATGCAGAAACCGGTGAGCTTGAAAACCGACGTGAAAACTGCAACCTCAGGCCCCGATCCCTTCTGGAAACTTGTTCAGAACTTCCTTGCGAACTCAACAAGCTTGGAATCACAAGAAACGATCGTGTATAGCTCGAGATATCTTGATCGAAAGTTTCGGTATTTCGATCCGTTCGGGTCGAGCTCCGACGAACGTGAAAACGTTCGACCCAGTTCTGGTCCTCCTTGGTGCTTGTAGAGGAAGTTGAGGCGAGCTCAATGAGACAAGAATCAAGTGAAATGATGGAGTGTAGCTCGAGATATCGAGATCGAACCGAAAATGGACGTTTTCGGTTCGGGCTTCGTCGCCGCCGCCACAGGCTGCGCCGCCGTGTGAGACTGCCTCCGGGAGCTAGAGCAGCTCGAGACGAACGCCTGGGACTTGGTTTGAGGTCGAGAGGTGGTCTGTGGAGGGAGAACAATTAAGGAGAAAAATTTCTCCCCTTTCGGCCGAGAGAACTGTGAGAGAGAGAGAACAGTTTTTTTTTTGTTCAGAAACAGAAGGAAGAAGAAGAAGAAGAAGAGAGGAACCGGTAGAAAAAAATTAGGGTTTGCAAAATTTTTTCTATATATACAAGTTTCGGAAAACTTCGAAATTCGATAACTAATTCAGAAAAAATCCGATCTTCGTGTTCCGTACGTGCACGGACTCGTATCGACGAGCTCTACAACCTTCATGAAGGAAGTTTCTCAAAATTTCGTACGTAGAAAAAAAGTCGATTTCTCAACCCGAGTATTTCGAGCTTTTCGTTAAAATAAACGTTTCGAAACTTCGATAATTGTAAAAATGAATGATTATTGAACATAAACCGTGAAATCACATAATAATCATTCGATACAATCACTCGAATTTAAAATGGAAATTACGGGTATTACAATGACTCATAGACTGTACATCGAATAAAACCACATGCTCCACCACTTGTGTGAGCCCCCGTCAATTCCTTTGAATTTCGTTCTTGTGAATGTACTCTCCAAGCGGGATACTTAATGCGTTAACTACAACACTGCAAGGATCGATACGCACAGCGCCTAGTATCCATCGTTTACGGCCCTACTTTTTCTTTTTATTTATTTATTATTTATCGTTAATGTGGGTTAATTAAGTGTAGTATGCCCGGTAAATATATTCAACCAACCCCAATTCTTTTACCTATTAACATCTTAGAAGATTTCACAAAACCGTTATCGCTTAGTTTTCGACTTTTCGGAAATATTTTAGCTGATGAATTAGTAGTTGTTGTTCTTGTTTCTTTAGTACCTTTAGTAGTTCCTATACCTGTCATGTTCCTTGGATTATTTACAAGCAGTATTCAAGGTCTTATTTTTGCAACCCTAGCTGCGGCTTATATATGCTAGCAGTTCCAACGAATCCTGCATGTATTTTATTTTTAGATCCGGAACCGAACTGTTCATTCTTAATAGGTTCGGATCATGGAAAAAATGGACATTCTCAAAATGAAACAACAAACCGAATCGTCGATTCCAATGTAGATCAACGCGATTCCACTGGTTCACAATTCTTAGACCGGCCTACTCATGCTCGGACTTGGCCACTAAGAGGTGTCAACTAAAGTAATGTAAACTTAGATATGAGAGTCAAATTCTAGGTTTAAAGGTTTGAATACTCTCAATCACAATAACATAGACAAACAAATCTCAATTACTCAATAGAAGAAAATTTTAGAGAAATTAAATTAAGACAAGAGAGCAATGAGAGAATAAAGAGACAAATATCAATACAGATCTTTGTTGGGATACCAACTTAAGAATAAGAATGTATTTGAGCGAATAATGAAATAATTTATTCTTCTCACAAGGAGTTATTTGTATGGTGTTAAGTCGGCAGTTTCAATCAACATGTTGAAGAGGTGTCGGTTAGTAATTTAGTGAGGTTTGAGCCGAAATTCTAATCTACTTAGAAATGCTTATAATTAACTGTTAACCATGTCAATTGTAACACCCAACATTTTCATTCGGGTATGCCACGCCCGAAACCGAAAGTCATTATTGTTCAATTACACATGCTAAAAACATGGATTGCCATATTAAATCAGGTGTATTGGATTGATGGGTTTATATCCCAATACAATCTACATTGTCATTACTCTTATTTTTGTTCACGACAAGGTTATTAGTGTAGATTTAAGACAATGTTTTGACTTTTAACATTTGTCATTGTAATCTCCTCATAAAAAATTAATACAATGAATAATTTTTTTTACCGCATCACTATTAGTTTTTCTCTTAATTTTTTTTTTTATATATAATCTTATAACAAACCAATGTGTTGGGCCGGTCCATTTCCAGATCGAAGGTGGGTCTTGACGCTGGTAGTTCAAAGCAAAGTCAATCGATGAGGTATACGTGAGAGACAGAGCGGGTCATGCGTTCGGATTCTAACCGGCTTATGAATAAGCAGATGCTCATATTTGTTTTACAGGAAGTGACTTTCTGTTGGTACCGCAATTGCGTATTTGACTAATGAGAATGCTAGTTAATGATTTTGCCTTAGAAGACAGAGAGCTTCATTGTTTATAAATTCACTATTTAACGAGCTTATCATCAAATTGTAATGAGTCTGTTTGTTTAGAATAGGGTTTCGAGGCTCTTTTGTTATAAGTTCAGTTAGATTAGCCATGGGCAGTTTGCCTCCTAATTATCTTAATGATATCAATTTCTATTAAAAAAAACAAACAAACAAGCCAATGTGTTGGAATTTTGTGAATCCAAAAGTGTGAAAAAAAGAATCTCTCTTTCTTATTCCGCAGGGAGTGAGAGTAAGGCGCGAAGACAGTGAGAGAGAACCACAAGAATGGCGAAATTCCGGGACGTTCGAAGACCGCCACTTCCACAAACCAAGCCACACGACCACAACAATTACACCCCTAAACCAACAACAAACAACATCAGACTAATCAACTTGTGCAACTTTTCGTTTCCCACTCTAAATCTTCATCCTTCTGGATGACAAATCGGACCCAAACTCGTTGAAGCTAAATGGATTCCCAAACTCGCTACACACCACAACCTCTACTTTTCTGGGTTTGAATCGATCACAATGGTACTATAATTCCCAACTCAATTATTACATTCTCATATATATATATATATATATATATATATATATATAAATGCATGTGAATTTGATGAAGAAGATGTAGAGTATGACAATGCTGCTTCTGTAGATCATGCAAGAAAGAATATGAATTTTTACTTTTGGCAGTCGATGAAATATTGAAATTTTGGTGCTTTAAGGAAGATCAGGGGCATGAAATTCGTGATTGATAGTATACAGTTAGTTGATCCAAGTAATGTTAGTATAATCCCTGAATGGTTTTGAGTTTGAAAACTCAAGAGCTAAATTATGAGATCCCATGAGATTATTATTCCGTACTAAAAAATGTAGTATAATGTGAAAAGCAGATGTGAGTTACTTTTACTTTTATATCAAAATTTAAACTGCCCGCTAATGTAATAAGAATTTCAACTGCTGCAGAGCAAGCCAGTGACCATTGTTGTTGGTTCTCATGTCTGGGTGGAGAACGCGGAATTAATCTGGACTGATGGAGAAATACTAAAGATTAATGGAGAGGAAGCTGAGATTAAAACTAGCAATGAGAATACGGTAATGCAGTTATTGTTACTTTGGTCTGTATTAATCTATTGTTTGCTTTTCTGTTTCAAAGGTTTCGGGTGTGATCTTTATTGGCATCTTTACTGTTTTGATAATAAGGTAGCGGGTGTGAGGCTCACTGTTTTGATAGGAAGACAATTTTTATATTTTTTCTTTTTGTATTACGAAAGAAAGAGAATTGAGAAGTGGAACTCAAGTTTTTTATCAAATTTTTTTTTCCTTAACAAGTGCAGAGAAATATATAAGAGTACTTTGAAAATCAGCTTCGAAGGGAGAATTCTGCACCATTCTTGTTAAAGATGGCATTTCATTTGTAACTAGACATGCCATTATCTCTTTTCTGTTAGCTGCTCCTCTGCATGGTTTGTATGTATAAATGTGGTGCAGAACCATCTATACAACATTTACAGAAACTTCTCTAGTGTTTTTTAATTTTTTTTTTTAATTTTTTTTTTTTAGTAAGTTTCCTTATAACTCGAAAAGGACTAGCTCAATCATGTGTTGCATATCAGCTCATAAGCAGCTTCATTCAGATGACAGTTAACTTCATATTCTGTTTATTTGTGAAAAATAACCCACTTTCATATTGCCCCAGGTTACTGCAAAGGTGTCAAAGTTACACCCGAAAGATACAGAAACTCCTGCTGGTGGAGTTGATGACATGACTAAGTTATCATATTTGCATGAACCTGGAGTGCTTCACAATTTGGCAACCAGATATGAGATCAGTGAAATTTATGTATGGTTTCTCTCATTTTATCAATTAATGTATGCCTTGGTGCAGAAAATGATTAATTACTGCAGCTGTTGGGGTCTCTGTTATAATAGTTTGATAACATTGCAGACTTACACTGGAAACATTCTCATCGCGGTCAATCCATTTCAAACTCTTTCACATCTGTATGATGCTTCTATGATGAAAAAGTACAGTGGAGTGCCATTTGGAGAACTTAGCCCCCATGTTTTTGCAATAGCTGATGCTGCATACAGGTTATCTGTGGTTCTTTTGCATCCTACCTTTTTTGTCTCCTTAAAAGATGATGCAGTTACTTTACTGAATTTATCAAATCAAATCTGATCAGGGAAATGGTTAATGAGGGAAAGAGCAACTCTATTCTGGTTAGCGGTGAAAGCGGAGCTGGCAAGACTGAAACAACTAAAATGCTAATGCGCTACCTTGCCTACTTGGGTGGCAATGCTGCAGCTGAAGGACGGACTGTTGAACAACAAGTTTTAGAAGTAAGATGGTTTTGCTTGCACTATCTCAGGGTAGCTATTAGTTCTCAGTTCATAATAAAACTACATGGAGATCTGAACCATTGCATAACTATCCCTTCCCCTGACTGAAGAAAATGCTGTTAATTTTTGATTCTGCATATTGGTTTCCTTGTTTAAACTTGTAGCACTCTAAAAGGTTTTTGTATTTACTGACACGGTGCAGTCAAATCCAGTTCTTGAAGCATTTGGTAATGCCAAGACTGTTAAAAATAACAATTCCAGGTGAGATCCTCTTAAGTTCTTTGAGATTTGTACCGTCTATGTTGCTTTTTGTGGTTTCCTTACTGTTTTGGTTTGCAAATTTACAATGCATTCTTCACTATTAGATTGACAGAATTGACTGTATAAATCATGTTATGGGTCTGCATGCCTCATTATTATACACTCTGAGAACAGGATGTTAGTTAGTTTGTCTTGTCATTCCTTCCTAATGGAGACAAAGAAAATTCAATGTACAATGCATTCTCTTGGGAAGGGAATAATTTGACGACATAATCTATTTCCAACTCTTTTTTACCAAACAGTGATATGTCCTAACTAGGTCAGTCTGTACACACTGATGTTATCTTGAATACACTGCTGCAGCCGCTTTGGGAAGTTTGTTGAGATTCAATTTGATAATCGTGGTAGAATATCAGGGGCAGCCATCAGGACTTACCTCCTAGAGAGATCTCGTGTTTGCCAAATATCTGATTTTGAGCGTAACTATCACTGTTTTTATCTCCTGTGTGCCGCTCCGGAGAAGGTTGATAACTTAATTTGGTACTTCAGTGCATATTTATGATATTCCACAGTATTTTTGAGTTGACAAATTTTGAGTCATATCAGGAGAGAGAGAAATATAAGTTGGTGGATCCTCGATCATATCACTATCTTAATCAATCAAGTTGCTATGAATTGGTTGATATCAATGATGCTCAGTTTTATCTCTCCACTAGGAGAGCCATGACTGTTATTGGAATAAGCGAAGTAGAACAGGCATGCTCTTTTGATCTGAATATAAACATTTGCCTATTGTTAAGCTAAGCATTATACACGCTATACCTGGGAATAACCCCTATCTCTAAATCTCTTATTCAGGAAGCTATTTTCAGAGTTGTGGCAGCAATTCTTCATCTTGGAAATATTGATTTTTCCAATGGGGAAGATCATGATTCATCCGTCATAAAAGATGATCAATCCCTTTTTCATCTTCAAATGGCAGCAGAACTTCTCATGTGTGACTCAAGCTTTGCTTTTTCTTTCTTCTAAAGAACTTAGAATGTAGTGCTTATCCACTTATTCATATTTTAGGTGTAATCCCCGCGCACTGGAAGATGCACTCTGTAAGCGTGTAATGATTACCCCAGAAGAAATTATTAAAAGAAGTCTTGATCCACTTGGTGCAACAGTTAGCAGAGATGGTTTAGCCAAGACAATTTACTCTCAATTGTTTAACTGGTTAGAGGCTTATGAATCATTTTTACTTGAATGCTTGCTGTGGATAAAATCATTTTTGCTGTGGTTAGAGCATTTAACAATCATTTTTGTTGGTTTTTTTCCCTTCTCTTTTATGTCCAGGTTGGTGGATAAAATCAATGTCTCAATTGGGCAAGACCCTAGCTCAAAATGTTTGATTGGTGTCCTTGATATATATGGTTTTGAAAGCTTCAAAACTAATAGGTAATGCTTATGCATGCATTCAAAACAGTGTGGGTTACATAGATATGTTTGGGATACATGATTCCATTATATGCATGTGACATGAATGAAAACATGTGTGTGTGTGTGTGATTTATCTAGTTGGGTTTGCATAAGAAAACCTGACATTACCTATGATGCTTATTAAACTTCCAACCTGCACTAAGGTACTTAGGTATTCCCTCTAGGTAATACTGAAAATCGAATTGACCCGATGATGGATTATGAAAAAGAGGATCCGGAATTATATCCAGTTAGAATCCACTTTGTCATTCTGGGTACTGATTTATATTTCACAAATGCAGTTTTGAGCAGTTTTGTATTAATTACACAAATGAAAAGCTGCAACAACATTTCAACAAGGTATGAGGTTAGTCATACTGAAAACTTGAGTTGTAGGTCATTCTTTCCAATGTAGATTCTAATGTGTTGTTATGTCATTCAGCATGTCTTCAAGACGGAACAAGAGGAATATACCAAAGAGGAAATTGACTGGAGCTACATAGAATTTGTTGATAACAAAGATGTTCTAGATCTCATTGAACAGGTCTCTGTCTCTGTCTCTCCTCCACCGCCTTGTCTTAAGTAGCCAAAATAAGAAATTATTTAAAGGACCTTATTCTGAAATCAGTGACTTGTCCCGTTCTCCATTGATGCTTTACATTGATTGTTAATTCATCCGCTTGATTGCATAGCGCAGAATATATTTCAAGCCATGCTAATAGATTAAAACTCTGCTTATTTCGCTGAATATTACACTGAATCAACCCTCCTGATTTTGTTTACTGTATTACTGGTCTGTTCATTTTGAAGTTAAACATACAAGTAATCATTGTGCTAATATATTTCAAGCCACGCTAATAGATTAAAACTCCGCTTATTTTCCTGAATATTACACTGACTCAACCCTCCTGATTTTGTTTACTGTATTACTGGTCTGTTCATTATGAAGTTAAACATACAAGTAATCATTGTGCTGAATTAGCTGTCATCCACACATTACTAACTGATACATTTGTGTGCAGAAAAAAGGTGGGATCATTGCTCTGCTTGATGAAGCCTGGTATGATAACATCACTTTATTTGTGGTTGCAACTAAACACACACACACACACACACAAAAATTATCCTCTCATATCACGTTGGGTGAAATCTATAGTACAGTTTCGTCTTTGACTGCATTTACACACACACGCACATGCACAAAGAGTTCCTGCTCATGTGCTACCAGAAGAAAGCAATTTTCATTCAGTACCTGTTATTTATAGTGTAAGTTTTTCAATCCAGTATGGTTTAGTGGTTTACTTAAACATGGTAAGGTTTCCTAAAGGACACCGTTCTATAGTAACAATTGGATATATGTCCAATGGATCACACCCACCAAGAAAAAGTATGGAGAGAGAAAGAGAGAGAGATGTTCTTGCCTTGATTTTAGCCATGTTAAGTATCAATTACATCCTAGTGGTCATCTAATGCTTCTGTCCTATATTCTTTCTTTCTTTCATGCATGGCAATCATATATCCTTTAATAAAAGGCTATTGTAAAACTTTATCTCCTTTGCACAACTAGATGGGAGAGCTGCTAAGCTTTGGTTAGTTTCTTATTTAAGAGCACTGGGCATGGCATGTAATGTTGGCTTAGTCAGAGAATAAAACCAATGATGGTATCTCTAAAAATATTTTGTGCCCCCTTTCCTTTTTGCAACATAATTTGTTTTTTCTTATCAGAATTTTTATTTATTATTATTATTATTATTTTCTTGATCTGACTAATTTTTCTCTTCACAGTATGTTTCCAAAATCAACTCATGAAACATTTTCAACAAAGCTTTATCAGACATTTAAAAATAATAAACGCTTCATCAAGCCAAAGCTGACCCGGTCAGATTTCACCATTGTTCATTATGCAGGAGAAGTGAGCTCAGTTCCTATACTTTTCACTGAATTCCATTGTCTAAAATATTTTTGGAATTTAAGTTTTCTTGCTTCTTTTCTTTGACTTATGCTTCAGGTACAATATCAATCCGATCAATTTTTAGACAAAAATAAAGATTATGTTGTTCCTGAACATCGAGATTTGTTGAGTGCTTCAAAATGCCCCTTTGTAGCAGGCCTTTTCCCTCCGGTTTCTGAGGAGGCAGCCAAATCTTCTAAGTTCTCATCCATCAGTTCTCGTTTTAGGGTACATTCTATTCTGGTCCTGTTGTCAATTGTGTTATCACAAAAAGAACAGTGTTATATTTGTGTGGGATTTTATCCTAAATTTGCGGACATAACTGAGATGGTTTGCCTGCAGCTAGCTAACTTCATTTGATATAGCATCCTGGTTTCTACTGTTGTAGACTTCTTGTCCACTTTTATTGTATGACTTTTGAGTGATCGATAAAAAAAAATCTCCTCTAAAAATAAAAATAAAAACAGAGAAATAAAAAAGTAAAAATAATAACTATACATTACCTTGATTACCTTGGACTTATACATTGCTATCAGTTATTTCCCTGGCATAAGATGATTTACTACAGAAAGGTGAACCTAATTCATTGACATTATTGATGCAGCTACAACTGCAACAATTGATGGAAACTCTAAATTCTACAGAGCCCCACTACATAAGATGTATAAAGCCAAATAATCTCTTAAAACCTGCAGTATTTGAGAATGTCAGTGTCATCCAGCAACTACGTTCTGGTGTAAGTATAGTGGGAATCGTGCTAGAACCTATTACTTATTCTAGATTGGTGGCATTCATACTTTGTCGTTTCTGTAGGGTGTTTTAGAGGCAGTCAGAATAAAATGTGCTGGATTCCCTACTTACAGGAATTTTTCGGAATTTTTAACTCGTTTTCGTATCCTGGCCCCAGAGGTCTTGAAAATGGAGTAAGCATCACCTTAATCTTTCTTTTTTGAATATTCAGCTTTTTCATTTTTATCTAATTGCTGGTTTGTTGTGGTTTCATGGTTTTTGGGCTTCGTTCCCAATTCTGAACTTAATGCCTATATTATCAGGTGTCCTGAAAATGAAGCCTGTAAAAAGATTTTGGAGAAGATGGGGCTTAAAAATTATCAGGTAACAGGAACTAGTTCATGTTTCAATTGACCTAAGTTGACATGCAAATTAATTTATGCAACTCCAGATATTATTAGCTTCACCTTGGTGCTACACCACAGTTATATTAGAGTAGAGCTTGGCAATGATAATCATATATCCTTCGGTAGCCGTAATGCAGAACTTTGATGGAAATAATAGATAAAAGAGAAGAGAGTGGGAATACAAAAGGAGAAGAATATAAAGGGAAGAAGAGATAGGAACTCAAAAATGGAGACTGGCCTAATTAAAGGGATTAGTCTGAAAATCATCACCTATTATGTTTTTTCTCGTTAGAATCCACGGATTTCAATCCATTCTATTGAATGTGTGTGTGTGTGTGTGTTCAATTCAGCTACAAATGATGATTTTTCTTCTTTTCCCTTCCAGATAGGGAAAACAAAGGTTTTTTTAAGAGTTGGTCAGATGGCCGTGCTTGATGCCCAGAGAACACTCATGCATGGCAACTCAGCGAAGGTGATTCAAACACGGGGCAGAACTCTTATTACTCGTAAAAAGTTTGTTAGTATACAGATGGCTTCTATTTGCATACAATCAGTTTGTAGAGGTGAGTACATAAAAAGAAGAGTAGGTTTTTTATTGGAGACGTACCTTTTTTGTGGCTCCTGAACATTTTCAGCCATTTCTATGTGTTCTAATGGATGTGTTACAATCCCTTCGATTCATTTATGTACTTTTGGTTACTCTAGCAATTAGTGTTTTTATGGGCTTTACTAGATTCCTTTACATTTGGCTACACATACATAGAGTAGATAACTCTATATAAACAGTTCTAAAGAATTTCATTGGTTTGATTCCAGGAGAATTGGCTCGCAAGTTATATAAGCTGAAGAAACAGGAGGTTGCCGCCGTTAAAATTCAGAAGACTTCACGTAAACGCCTGGTGAGAAAAGATTATCTCAGAATGATCTTCTCTTCAGTTCGCTTACAAGCACATCTACGGGCAATGGTTGCTCGTGATGATTTTAAAACTAAGCGTTCGGCGGCAGTTACTATTCAGGTGATCAACGCTTCCTGCTTCGTGCGTTACTATTATGCACAGTTTGTTGCTTTTTACATTCTCAAAGAACTTTTGTAAATGCTGGCATGAAAAGACTCAATATCATGTTCTTCACATTTGTCTTACAGTCAGGTTTACGTGCAATGGCTACTCGTGATGATCTTAGATATAAAGTAGAGGCGGCAGTTGTTATTCAGGTGGGTACCTTGCTTCCTGTGTTGCTATATTACATCATTTGGTGCTATTCATGTTCTCAAAGAAGTAACATAGATGCCTTGTGAGACTATTTCATGACCTAGTTCTCTTCAATTATCTTACAGACAGGTTTAAGGGCAATTGCTGCCCGTGATGCCTATAGAAAAAGAGCAAAATCCAGTGCAGCAGTTATTACTCAGGTGATTAGTTATCTTCCTATGTTCCTGTATCATATAGTTTGTTGCTATCTTCCTATGTTACTATATCATGTAGTTCATTGCTTTTTTTCTCATTCTCACTGAATGACTAAGAAACATGAACGCATATTAGTCTTGTCAGAAGATTCAACCATAAGGGACAACCAAATTTCCTTACTTGAGTTCTTATTAAACCAACCATTTACAGACTAGTCTTATATAGTGTCCAAAAAAACAAAAAAAAAAAAACTAGTCTTATACTTTCTACAAGATCAGAAGCATCGTGCCTGGTAATGCCTCACAATTCTTATAACTGAAAGTTAAAATAATTTGTGCAGACTGACTTGGAAGAACCAAACGAAAAAGAAGCAACAAAGTCGGAGGCCTCTAAGCAAGCTAAAGTAAGCCACATTGATGAAACAGATTATTATTTGACTGTCAGGTTGCACTGATAAAAATGTGAAGAAGCATATGCTATGCTTATTATCAAAGAACTCTCAAGTCTTTTGACTGAAAGATAATTTGTGCAGACTGAATTGGAAGAAGCAAAAGTAGAAGAGGCAACAAAGTTGGAGTCCTCTGTGGAAGATAAGGTAAGTAATTTAATGAACAGTTGTTTTCTGTGAATGTCAGGTTGAACTGATAGAAATTGAAGAGGCATGCTATATTGTCAACGAACCGCCGAGTCTTTACTGAAAAAATTTGGATAATTTTGTTCAGAATGGCCCCAAAGAAGCAAAAGGAGAAGAGTCAACAAAGTTGGAGTCCTCCATGAAAGTTGATGAAAAAAGTGTGTTGGTTGAGAGTCGGGCTGCAACGATAGAAATTGACAAAATAGCCCCTATGATCCAAAAACTTCCATGTCCAGATCAAGATGCTGACAGAATTAAGATTCTTACTGCAGAAGTCGAAAATTTGAAGGTACCCCATTTTTTGAATCTACAGCTTCAGAAATACAATTCTCATAAACTCTTTTCCTTTATTTATCTCATCTTGATCTGGTTTAGGAAATATAGCATCTACAAACTAAAGATTTTTTTCTCTCTCTTACATAGGTCACGTTGCAAGCAGAAAAACAGAGAGCTGATGAGTTTGAAAGGAGATATCTAGAAGCCCGTGTATCAAGCGAGCAAGGACATAAAAAATTGGAGGAAACTGAGAGAATAGTACATCAACTTCAGGACTCTTTGAACAGGTAGTACTAGTTAACGTCCTTTAAAAATATTCGTGTATCAGTTTTCAGTCTGCCCTTTCCATCTCGTATATGTAATATAAAGAGTTAAATATGCTTTCCATTGAGTGAAAGAGGCTTGGTTGTGTTCCCGACAAACTTGAAATCTCTTGAAATGAAAAACTATGAATATATTTTAGTAAATGCTTCTTTAGTTTCTTCCCTATTGATAGGATTAAAAATGCAGTTCTTATAGTTAGGATTAGATATTCCTATGTTTCGAGGCGTGCCATTTCCTACAATGCATAAGAATTGGAAGCGAAAATCATTTTGGGCCTTTGAGCAATAAAGCTACCAGATAGATATTATTCTGTTTTCTTTCGACGAAGAAAATTATCTTTTGCATTGACATATGCTGAAGGACAAAAACTATAATCATTTGTTTTGGGGGTTGGGGGTTGGGGAGGGAGAATTTATGATCGTTACGATTATGTTTGTAATGCTGTTTATAAATCATATGACTAATACTAAATATGATTTAGTGTGTTTCAGGATGATATATTGCATGTCGAACCAAGTTTCGGAGCTCAAAACAATATTGTGTACTGCATCAAAATCAAGTTCATCTTCTGGGCCTCTTGTTAGACATGAAGGAGCTGATAGCATTTCCAGTAACTCTGAATGTTCATCCACTGACTCAGAATTTACTTTTCCAGCTCCAGTTTCAACTTCAACTAACATTTCTTCCCCAGGGCCCAATTCTGCCCCACTTATAGTTCAGGACGTTTCTGCTGGAGAAGTTTCAGGTTAGTTTAGCTGTGTTCTGATTTTCTGGCCATATGTACCTCATAAATCAGAACGATCTTTAAAGTTTTGAATTGAATTTGGTAATGTGTAATTGATTGTACCAAAGACATTGATCGTATCATACATAATTTGTATTGTGTCCATGGTGAAATTACTTGGGCAGCAATTAAGCACAATCTAGATCATCTTGTTCCCACTTTTTATAGAGTTACATGCTACTAAATTCATGTGACTAAAGCACTTGATCTGTCTGATCCTTATGATTTTCCAAAAGAGATCCTCATTCAGCAATCAGCCAACCTTGCACATCATTTTTCTCGTTGCAACTTGGATTATAGTGGTTTTTGTTTAGAAGTTATAATTTATAATTTCTGTTCATTGTTTTATGTTTTTCTTTCCCTCTTGATGATACATTTTGCAGGACGTGAAAGTAAGAACAATGAAAAGGTGAGGAAGGAGGGCGCTTTTGATGACTTCTTCTGATGGAGCTTGCACTAATAACTTTTTCTTTCTTTCTTGCTTGCTTAGACACGGGTTTCGTAAGCGTCATACTTTTGGCATTGTATATACGACACCAGACTTGAACATATCGTCCCATACGCTTCATACAAGACGATACATGGACAAAGTTCTCTCAGGAAGCTGTAGGTCAAATTAGTCAGGTAGTGTTAGCAAAGGGTCAAATGTAGTAAGTTGTAGAGTAGTACGTAGTCTGAGCTCGTTCACTAACATCCTTTGTGATTTCATTTTGCCCTGATAACTGGCCATCAACTTAACCTGCATAATGTTAAAACATATAAAAACCCTCGTATTTAAGTTCATTTTTCCTCTACACTGGGTCTGTACTTTTATCTTCGTGATCGACTTTTGGGATCTGCATATCAACCCAGTGAAACATCATGGATGCGTAGTGTGACACAACCACTTAACTAGATGCAGCAAGCTATAATGAGGAGTTCCTTATCAGTGTAATGCACAGCACCTGTGCTCTTTAAGAGGCCTTCCTCAATTCAACCAGAACATTTTAGTACTGAATCAGGCACACTAGTTGGCTGTCTGTAATTTATTTTTGATGCCTAAATGACTTCCAGTTGATATTTCTCAGCATAGACATAGTAATATGCTTTATAAGTAGAAGCAGTCGAATGCTCATATGTAGAAGACCAGAGGGTATCTTTCATGGCTTAAACAAGACCGGATGTGGTGCCAAGTTGATTCAGAAAAGGAGTGTGGAATTGTTGCAGATGGATAAAAGAACATTTTAATTACTTACCCGGATATAGTTTGCTTTTTTTCAATTTGTTACTGCATTTCTGATCTATCATTTGGCGAAGAAAGTAAATTCCCAGCTAATGTCGTAGAGGTTTCAAATCCGAGATCGACCTAAACCCATCCTTATGTAAGATATAATGTCATGTATATAATTCCGGTATGTTTATGCAAAGCTTATATGCCGCATTGCATCGCGAATTTGGCCGAAATATTCTATTTGCACCCCATTTTTGTTTTTCATAAAACTTTCTCCCACATCTTTTGTACATTTTGATCCTCTTCGTCGAATTTTATTTTTTTGGTCCAACCTTTTGTTATGTGCCAATCGCAGAAGGAATATATTCACTTATGCATCGTCTTATGCACTGTCTATTGTCCAACTGAAAGTCCCGGAGATGAATTTTGGGAAAAAAGAGAAGAATCAATCACTAACAGGAGAAGTAGGATGCTCAAATGGGAAAAATTGAAAAATTGAATCCGGATCACAAGTAAAGTCCGAGATTGGAGTTCCTATAAGCCATTTGGGCATTCTGCTTTTGTCATTTATAAAGGCTTAACCCTCATTTATAAATGCCTTTGTATTCTCTACAGCATCCAAGTCTCATAGAACTAATGCCGTACACCCTTTACCCAAAAATGCATGCGTAAATATACTGGAGTCATGAACAAAAATGTACTGTCATGAACATTCAACATTGCAGTGGAAATGACACTTTCGGCCTCCAAAGCTATCACACTATCTATTGCTTGTGAGTATCAAATTGCCCTTTGCACTTTTATAGTGCAGGTTAAAAAGATAAAAATTACTATAACATCTTTGCCAAATATCGTTTCGTAATTTGTCCAGGCTTTAGAACTGTACTTTCACAAGCGAGGAAAATCGAAATGTCATAATTTTTGTGAAGATAATTGCATATGTTTATTCATGACTTGTCTGTGGTTGTCTTTATTTATTTATTGGTAATTTCTCTTTTTTATTTTTCCTTCTTTATATCAAACAAACCTTTTTTGACATTCCCAATTTCCCGTATATGTTTTCCTTGTTTCCTACTTTTTATCTTCTCTCTCTCTCTTTTTTTTTTTTTTTGAATGGTCCTTGTTTCCTACTTAATAATGAGTGGTGATCTCACGAAGTACCCTCCTGCTATGAGCCCATGTCATCATTGTCATCATGTACGTATAGGTTTGAAGCATAAGGCAAACTTGCTATTTGCTAGCTAGATCTCCCTTACCCCCTTGGTTATATCTGGCAAAAAGAATACGCACTAGCCTTTCACGATTCCATCGCTAAGTCATTTCCGGATATAGTGGCACATTTTGCAGATCAGTAATCAGTTAACTAGTACTACAGTATTACACATTAGTTATCAGATCAGACTTTCATTTTCATCGATCTGCTTTTTATTTCAATCTCTTGGAACTATCTAGCTAGCTACCTTTACTCTCTTCATCAGAAGTACTAGTTCGATCTCCGATCAGTGCCTGTGAGTCTTTATTTTTCTCTCCAGATCTCTCTCTCTCTCTCTCTCTCTCATGTGAATTCTTGCTTTAATTGGTGTTTAAATCGATCATTGTAGGTAGGTTCGACTGAACCGTTTCTAGTAGTACTTAATTGCGGAAAGATCGATCAAGATTGAGCTGAAAATTGATAATGGATTGTGTTAAGTTGAGGTTTGGAAGAGAAGAAGATTTAAGCGATATTTCTCCATGGCCTGCAAGGAACTTCACATGTAGCTTTTGCAAGAGAGAATTCAGGTCTGCTCAAGCTCTTGGGGGTCATATGAATGTCCATAGGAGAGACAGAGCTAGGCTGCGGCTCCTACCACCTAACTCGATCCTTTCTTCTTCCGAATATTCTCCTTACCCTACTCCTAACCCTAACCAAAACCCTAACCCTAAGTCTTACTTCTCTCCGTCGCCATCATCATCATCATCATCATCATCATCATCTCTTTCAGGACCTAATAAGTACTTACCACACTTGCTCTCTCCTCGGAGCACTTATGTGTCCACACCTTCCTCAGGTACTTCAGATCATAAAAACAAGAAACTAATGATATTCAACAGCGGCTCTCATCAACATCATGTTCCTGCTTTCATTAATCCTAAGAAAGGCGTCAAGGGAGGCAGTGGTCTTGATTATGAGTTTGGAGATTCACTCAAGGGCTTTGCTGAGGTTGCACAAAAACATCATCTTGATGATGATTTCAAGGTTGTGAGGAAAGATGAGAAGCATGTCAACATGATTAGGATGGATTTGGACATGGGGTTGCTGATTAAAGATCCAAATAAGGAGGAAGTGGATTTGGAACTTCGACTCGGGCATCTCTAGCTAGATAAGTGCATGATCTTCACTGCTTATTTGCTAAGCGGGATATTTATATCCAGTAAGTTAATTTAGATTTTAAATTTAGCTTCTCTATATTCATAATCTGCGGTTTACTTTTCAAAAAGTGAAATTTGCGATATGTCTTAGCTAGGCATATTCGCAGAATTTCTTTGCTAATTTCTTCTCTCAGTAAGTGAATGAGAGCGAGAAATGCTTTAGTTAAACGTTGAATTTTTATGATAGATTACTAATCTTATGAAAATCCCAGCTAGCGTAGCTGTTTCCTTTGTCACTTAATTTTTGTTAATCTCGATCTCTACTAACTGCAAATCAATTCTAATTAAGCTAGTCATGACCGTTTCACCTTTTATTGTTCTAATCGATCATGTTCATCGATCTGTGATCTGTAGTCAATGAAAGTGTAGGGGTACTGTTCAGCGTGCCATAAAAGTTGAATTTGCAGCTGTCTCATACATACACATTGAATTAATTGATCTATAGCTGTTTGATATATATCACCATCATGAATCTTAAATATATATTATTAACTTTCCGAAGGAAAACGAATGCTTGTATAACTGATGTTCATTCTTGTGATTGTTCTCTGGGAAATAGAAACCATATTCTTGGGAATTCAATCTCATTTCTCTGACCCTATGTTGCTTTTTCTCTTCTTGAAAATGAGAAACTGCTGGAAACAAAGATGACAATGACAGAAAAACCATTATCACGCATATACACTTTATACACATGAATATTCTGAACTGAACATCAATGCAAGTTTTCACTGCATATGTAGGAAATGAGACGACTCTTTCTTGAACTATATCATAAACAGATCTAGTTTTCTTTGGGTTCTAAGAGTAACTGCAAACTGCAGACCCTTTTATATCTGTGAATTTTATAAGCATCGTTAGGTATTAATGATGTTTTCCGATAAAGAAACAAGTTAAAAGAGAACTGCAACTGTGTGAAATACAAGATCTCTGCTACCTACTTTCTCAGTTGTTTTCATTTAATCATCAATCGAAGGTTTCCTGCAGCTTAGCGAAATTAGATATTAGATCTATGAAACTAAAAGGCAACGCTAACATCACTAATCACATTTCTTCGATCAAGGATTCATTTTAATTACTAGTGCAGAATATATTAGATAGGGCCTGGCCACATATTTCTAGTATTTACTCGTTTGGACACACATGCTTTAAGTTACTAGCTGAACACAAGAAAGGCCTAATTCACATAAGCACAAAAATGTATAAGGATTCTACGTTTCAAAACCTGGTTAACCAAATACGAATTGAAATGCATCATCCATGAAAGTAGAAGAAAGCTGGTCTTAAATAGATGAAAGCTGCACTCATCTATGAAAGTAAGTTACGTACGAAAAGGAAGATCATATAGAATCATTATTACATCATATAAGATAGGTAAAATGTCATCACTCGTCAGTAGGGAACTCGAACATAAACATGAAATATCTCTGTATCATCATGATTTGATGTCCTGTGTATTCAAACGCTGGGGGAGGATTAATAAGATACTGATTCATTTGATAGATTAATCTATGCAGAGCAGTACTACTCGATCAGTCATTATGTGTTGCCTTGTCCAATGATGCAAAGTTGTGTTTGGTCTCTCTTGTGGTTGGGGGGGGGGGGGGGGGGGGTGGGGCGATCTGAATCGATCATAAATGAGATGGTACTATTATGATTTTTCATTCCCCAACTTCTGATATAAATCTTTGCATGTTCCCTAGGATGTGCAGCAGTACTCATGATCTCTCTGTCTCTCTCTCATCAGGAGCATGATAGCCTTTCCTTATTAAGAAACAAATAATTTGGTCACTGCATTCCAAAACAATATAAGTGAAACCCACACACACACTTACACTTGCTTGGTCAGTCTCACACTCTCTCTAGCTCTTTGAAATGAATAAATATACATATGGTACTGTGGAAATTGAAAACATATAGCCAGGAAGTGATTTCTGGTGTTTTGGCAAAAGGAAAATTGACATCTGGGTCTCCAAAGCAGAACCTGCCAAAGTGCAAGTTTTTGTTAAAGAAAGATGAAGGTATGGGATAAAGTTAAGCTAGCTAGTCTAAGTCGGCGCACGTCACCATCCCCCACCGCATTTTCCCACTCCTCCCTCTTTTCACTCGCCTAAATGGCTAAATCATCCTCTTGTGGTCCTTTTGACTACTCTTTCAAATGATCTAATTTACTGATGCTCGCTCAAATATGCTTGTTTGATTGTAGCTAGTCTCTTTTGATAAGGAATAAACCACTATTTCCTACAAGCTAATCAAGGTTGCCGAATATCTTGTTTCACAGGTTTAATTACAAAGTAAAATAGTCCTTTGAGAACAAATTAATGAAAACAACAATGTAGGGACTACGCGTCCTACTTATATAATGAAATAAAATTTTAGTTATATCGAAATTTCAACGGTACGTGGAGCCAATATCAATACTATGTTTTGAAGATCTATAATTGTAACTGATACTTTCAAATGAGGCGTTTAATTTGATTGTTACAAGTAATACTAGTATCCACAGCCAACTCGATTCATCTCTTTTATGGGAGTTTGAAAAGTGGTTGTGATGATGGCTCCTCATTGATGAGGAATGGGTCGCACCATGTGTTATGTAGTAGATTACTAGATTTTAAATGTTTTCTATCAAAAGATAGATTTTTTATTGGGAGGTGACCTCTTAATCTGTTCACTAAATCTCCCTCAGTTTTTTAGTTATAAAATTATCTACGTGTTCTCAATTCTCATATGAATTTTGTTTAATTTTGTTTATTTATTTAGTTTTATAAGAATAGGATGTCAATCCTTTTATAGAACCAAATATAGATAACAACAAACATGACCTGTTCGCAAGGACCACGTCAATATTAAATCATGCTAGGGCTAACTTAAAGCAACCTAAATGCTATCACCATAGTAATAATAAGCACCAAGAATTGAAGAACCAAGACAATGAAAGGGCAGAGGAAGAAGACCGCCCTAACTTATTCAACAAGCCCGGGACCACCTACACAGAGAAGACATCCCCGGTTCAAGTTAAAAATAGACAAACTAATAAAAATAAAGGTCCAAGACTTGGTGACAAGCCCAAGACATACTAGCCGAGCCCAATAACCAGGCCCAAGAGTCAGGAAGAAACCCACAGAGCCAAATTCAGCCCACAGACCGCCACCACCGCCTCCGGCATGCCAGAACCCTTCCGTTGAAGTGCACTCACCAGAGAAAACAACGCCGCCAGCCAGGTTGCCACCGCCGCCAGAATGTGGCGCACCACAGTAGGCCTTGCCAGCGCCACCAACACCTCCTGCAATCCCCGTAGTCGTAGCGAACTCGACGGCCTAGTCCACAACGCCATCGTGCCGCAGACTCAGCTAGAGAGCATCGGCAACCCCAACAGCGCCGCAACCTACAGCACCCAAGTCGCCTGCCTCTAAAACAGAACAGGTTCAACAGCCACTGGGTCCGTGAAGCCGCCAGAGAAGATTCTGATCTGCCGAAGGTCGGCCCAACCAATGATGAGCAACCCCTACTCGTCCCCATTCCAGGAGACACCAACACCCATGTTTGAAAACCAGGAATGCAAACTTATCTCCATGGAGGGAGATGCAGAGGAGAAAGAGCAAGCAACCACCCACCCAAATCAGAGAATGCCGAACAACACCGCCACCACCCCGGCGATAGGTCGAGAAAAGCCTGAGGCCAATCCAAAACCAGAGTGCCGAGACGCTGCCTAGAAACCCTAGAGAGCGGCTACCAGAGAGAGAACCCGAGAGAACCCATATTCTTTATAAACAACTTAACTTAGCTACAGCAAACTTATGAAAAGATTATTACAGACAATAATTGCAAACAGCATTATTGTTGCTGAGAAAGGTTGAAGCTTTTTAAGGCATTGTATTCTTCTTCTTGAGAAAGGTTTTCACATATATTTATGATGGTCGCGTAATTGAGAGGGAGAAACAGCAATACTCTTGGCGTTCTTACTAGCTAGACTCACTTTGGCCTTTCTTGAATTACTTCACACCTTTCCGCCTACTAGAAAACATAGGCTAAAAATGCCTATATTGTGTTGGCAATAGTTTTACTCCGATTAGTTTTCTTTGCTAATAATTCTAATGCAAAAGCAATTTTTACCTCATTTTTCCAGCCGTAATTATGATGCACTCTTTGAGGATTGTATTTGTTAGTAGAGCGTTGTGCTTATTATCTTACATAACCTACATGCATGTTGTACGTTGTGAGAGAAGAATCGTAAGATGGCATGGTCATTAGTAATATTGTCCTTTAATGATTGAGTTTCTCTATTAGTTTATTTCAAATACATTCCAGGTAAAACGGAAAAACATAACACTTTCGTAGGGTGGTGGGGGACATGGGACTGTTTTCCAATAAAACTTTGCTAACAAAAATTAATCTTACTGATTAAAGACGCGCGGTCCCCTTCTGATAAATTCATTCTATCTTAATTATTAGAATTTTTTATAAGGACATTATAGAATATTAAACAGAGCAATCAGACTCTCCCTCAATTTGGTCCAATTATCGTCTTTCTTTGTTAATAAAATTGTGGCCTTTTTTTGAAATTAGTCCACTTGAGCAAATAATCTGACCTTGCTGCGGTGTCAGTTTGACACATCTTCATATACATACCATTTCATGAAAGCTTACTCTCTTCTCTTGATTAAGATTAATTCAGTTTGAAATTGGAAGCCATAAGATACTGTAATATGAACACTTGACTATTTGAGAATGCCCCAAACTACGTACAAACACCAAGGTCAACTAATAATTTGGTCCTACCGCAAACTTGATGAAGAAATTAATGGCTTAATAATATGAATTTCTTCATCAGAAAATTCCAACTTCTTGTTTGTATAATATTTTTAACAATGTCTTGACTTGCATGCAGGCCGTATGCTGACTTTGGTTTTAGTTTTTTTGGTGTCTCTTTATTGTTCTAGCACGACTTTGGTTTTAGTTTTTTGGGTGTCTCTTTATTGTTCTAGCACGGGTTTGTAATTCAGTTAGCGAGTTTTTACTTTTAGTGGTTTGGCATTATTTCTTGCATAAGTGCTTTTGTATGGTAACAATTTTAGTAGCAGCATTTAGGTTAAACGAGTTTTGTTACAGCGATTAATTCCAATGTCTTAGAACACTTTGTTGAGAAATCTATGAAATACAAGTGAAGTTTGAGACTTCGATCACTTCAATTATTTAAGTAATAGTGGAATAGAAAAATCGCCTTGCGCTAGGCAAAGAATCAAAGGCAGCAAAAGAAATCAATGGAGAAAAGAATAATAATTTGGTGGAGACTTGAAATTGTTGCAGCTGCTAGGACTCGAGTCACGTTGTTGTTATATATTGTCCATGTTCATGTTCATGTTCATGTTCATGTTCTTGCCATTGTCCTCGTGTGTCACTCCCTATCTTTTCCTCTTAGAATTTTCTTGTAGACTTGGTCATAACCTTCTTCTTTATAATTCCTCAGCTCATTTCACGTACTTGAAGACAAAATTCAACTCTTAACTAAATCAATTTGATCATTATCAAATGGGTGTTGCCCACTCATTTCTGAACCACTGTGAACCTTTTTGTCGCCCACATAAAAAAGAAATAAGTTAATACAAATGATAATAGTTAATTAAATAATATGTTACTCTTTCACATGGAAAATTGTGTTTTTTTATTAATTAATTTTACTATTTCTTTTGATGAATGTTTATTCACCATTGATTCATATACTAAGAGTGTGAATGACTATGATACTTTTGTTCTCATGTATAGTGATCCTAAGATGTTTCAAAATGTTTTTTTTTTTTGCAATATGGCACATAGAATATGTACAGATTTTCATTTCTTTCAAGGTAAGATTTACCAACACAGTCGTTAATTAAGAGGCACTGTCTTAACTCCTAATTGTTAGCGGAGAAGAGAGACTAGAGAGAAATGAGAGAGATTCAGAAATTTTGAGAAGAAAATGAGCTTGGTTGCATTTCAATGTGTACGTACAGATATTTATATCTAGAGCTGAATTGCACAGATGAGTAACACGTGGCAGACATCTGTAGGGCACTAACTAATTAAGCATGAACTAACCCTAATTAGCAAGATTAATTAAGCACTAATTATAACAGAAATGTAACAACTTCTTCAGCTGATATATCAAGCTAGGCTAGGCACAATATTTCTGTTAGCAGCCTTCCTCAGCTTGATGCTTAGACATCAGCTTCAAGCTAGCGCAAAGATAGTTGTGTTGTGGTGAGCAAGGTCCTTTTGTGAACAAGTCTGTAATTTGTTCCTTTGAGGCTACAAACTGAACCTTGATTGTACCAGCCTTGACTTGGACTCGAGTGAAGTGCACATCAACTTCTATGTGCTTCAGCTTTGAGTGATAGACTGGATTGGTTGCAAGAGCAAGAGCTGAAATATTGTCACAGTGGAGAGTTGGTACCTGAAGCAGATTAATGTGAAGATTCTTAAGTAGATGAGTTAACCACAATATTTCTGAAGTTGTATCAGCCATGCATACTCCTGTATTCTGCTTCATTGGAGGACCTAGAGACTGCAGACTGTTTCTTGCTACACCAAGAAATTGGAGCACCATCAAGTATGATTACAAACATTGTGATGGACTTTCTATCATTTGGGTCATCAGCCCAGTCAGCATCACAATAAGCTTGAAGGTCAACAGATTTAACACATTGAGTAGCCTTCCTGAAGCAAATACCAACATTAAGAGTGCCTTTGACATATCTAACTATTCTTTTTGCAGCAATGAGATGTTGCTCAGTAGGGTTGTGAAGAAACTGACAAACAGAATTGATGCTAAAGGCAATATCAGGTCGTGTAAAAGTGAGATACTGCAAGCAACCAACAATGCGTCTGAAGTGTGGAATGTCTGCAGGGTTCAGTGGCTTCCTAATGTCTTTGATCAGTTTAACACCAGATTGACAAGGAGTAATTTGAGAATGACAATCATCAAGACCAGCTTTATGAATCAGGTTAGTAGCATATTTATGCTGAGAGACAAAAAGTCCACCATGCTTGAGATAAGTAATTTCAGGCCAAGGAAGAAGTGTAAATCACCTAGATCCTTCATATCAAACTCAAGTTGTAAGGCATGTTTGATTTCTTCAATAAGAGTCTCAGAGTTACCTATGATGACGATATCATCCACATAGAGCAACAAGTAGACCTTAGAGCATCTTGTGATTTTGACAAAGAGGCTTGGATCTGCATATGAAGTTTCAAAGCCAATTGAAGGCAAGAAGTTGGTAAACCTCTCATTCCAAGCTCTTGGAGCCTGTTTAAGTCTATATAATGACTTATTAAGCTTGCAAACATGAGTAGGCAAATGTGGATCCTCAAATCCTCCTGGTTGGGACATGTAAACTTCCTCAGTTAGTCGGCCATGCATGAAGGCATTTTTCACATCCATCTGATGTAATTTCCAACCTGAATATGCAGCAAGAGCAAGAATTAATCTAACAGTGGTATGCCTCACAACTGGAGAGAATGTTTCATCATAGTCAACCCCATATTCTTGACTGAACCCCCTTTCCAGCAGTCTTGCTTTATACCTTGCTACAATACCATATGCATGTCTCTTGATTTTGAACAGCCATTTGCAAGAGACTACATTTTTGTCTGAGGGGAGTGGAACCAAAGTCCATGTCTGTTGCTTAATCGAAGCATCATATTCTTCTTGCATAGCTTGCTTCCATACAGGGATTTGTAAGCCAGTTTTATATGAATTAGGTTCTACATCTGCAAGATTGGTGCTAGAAGAAGTCATGATAGACAAGAAACACTTCTTTTTCACAATTCCATTCTTACTTCTAGTGATCATTGGATGATCATTCCCTGTTGGAGTGAGACCAGTTATGGGATGAAGTAAGTTAGCAGAAGAGCTTTGATAAGTTGGCCGATTTGGTGAGCAATTTAATACAATAGAGATGGATCCTTCTCCAGCAGAAGACTGAATAGTTAAAGCACCATTTTCTTCCTCAAAATGAATCTCAGTGTTAGAATCAGGTCCAAAAGCAGGATATAAGCTAGAGACATTGTTAGAAGCAATGATAGGAACATTATCAATGAATTGACATAGCTGTGTGTCTTCTGTAGTATCATTGTTAGTGGCCACAGGAAGTGATGAGGTGAACAAATTAGGTGAAGAGATGTCACCATCAGAGCTATTTGCATTATCTTATTTAGAATTATGCAATCTATGGGGAGACTGAGGATGAGACTTAGCCTGACCTGTTGTTGTGGTTGTTGCAGTACCTAAGATTCCTGTCAAAGGAGTTGGCAAGGACTGAGTGTGAAGCAGGTGAGCAGGTATTCCCACATACTTCTTTTGACTTGTAGTGGTGGCAACATATTTATCACTTGCAGAGAGACTGTTCTTTACAACTGAAGCATAAGGAAAACAACTTTCTTCAAAGAATACATGTCTGGATATAATATACCTTTTGGTTGTGGGACTGTAACATATGTATCCTTTGTAGCCAGCAGCAAAACCCAAAACGATACACCTCATTGTCTTAAGCTGAAGCTTGTTATGTTGTGTAGAAGACAATAGTGGATAACAAGCACATCCAAATACTCCTAGTATATTTAGTGCAAGTTGATTCCCATATAGCTTTTCATATGGAGAGACCGTATCCAAATTTGGTGTTGGCATTCTGTTAATGAGGTAGGTAGTTATAGCACATGCATGATACCAAAATTGTGGAGGAAGAGATGTAGTATGCAATAATGTAACAGCTGATTCCCTAATGTGCCTATTTTTCCTATCACTTACTCCATTCAGCTCAGATGTATAGGGACAAGAAACTTTATGTATAATTCCATGATCATTCAGAAACTCTTTGAATTTAACATTGATGTATTCTCTACCACCATCACTTCTGAAACTCTCAACTTTAGTTCAGAATTGAGTGGAAACAAGAGTACACAGAGATTGGAAGTATGTGAAAATTCACTTTTATTTCTCATTGGAAACATCCGGGTAAACCTGGTACAATCATCAATGAACAAGAAAAAGTACTTAAAGCCATCTAAGGATAGATGTGGGGAAGGCCCCCATACATCAGAGTGTATCAAATCAAAAGGTTTCTGACTCCTAGTTTGTGAATTGGAGAATAGTAACTTCTTAAACTTGCTTAGCCAGCATGACTCACAAACAATGGCTTCAGTATCAGCTATGCTATGCATATTGCATTTATTTAACATCTGCCTAACTATTTCACTTGAAGGATGCCCAAACCTTTGATGCCACAAGTTGTGCTTTACTAGTTTCCCAACAAAAGCTGTGTTCTGAATACGTTGAGAGCTTGTAGAAGTAGTCTCACTTGATGTGGAATGCTGGAGCTAAAGTGGTAGATCAAATAGAATGGGATACAGCCCTTGCTTACTCAGTCCTTTATACAGAACTTTGTACAGAACCTTGCCCAACACCTTGTCCTGTATCACACACATGAATTCATCTAACCATACAAAACAATTGTTTTGTTTACATAGTTGATATATAGACAGTAGGTAAGCAGCCCAGTCAGGAATAATCAACACATTTTCTAGCTTTAGTAACCCTAGCATTGCATTACCAATGTGGCTGATTTGTAGGTGTGAGCCATTACCAATTTTAACTGTATCAGTTGCAGGATATTGAGTGAGGTTACTGAGAAGCTGAGCATCACTTGTCATGTGATTGGTGCCACCAGTATCTGCCAACCAAAATTGAAGAGCATTAGAAGTTGCAACAAGCATAGCAGTGGATTCAGGTTCAGGATGTGGTTGTTGCTGTTGTTGGCCTGAGAAACCAATTATGAAGTAGCACCTCTCAGCAGTATGATTCTTCTTACCACAATATTGAGAAACCACCAGAATTGAATGAGTTGAAGTTGTTTCCCTAGAATTGGACAAGGTCCTACATGTTCTTGCTCTATGACCAATCTTCTGGCACAGTTGACACATAAGTGAGCTGCCTCCATTGAAGTTACCAGTCTGCATATTTAGATTGTTGCCAAATGGCCTAGGTCTAGGATTATTAAGCCTAGGGCCACTTGAGTTGTTAAACCTTGCAGGACCTCTTCCAGCATGGAAGCCAGCATAGCCAAATGAGTTGTTATCATTCAAGGGAAGTGTGTTGGATGATTGAAAACCATATGGAATAGCTGGAATGGAAGTGTAAGTGTATTGAAGGGCGAGTTGTAGGTTTGATACATTAGGTGCTTGAATAAGATGCTGAATAATTGGTGCTTGAGAAGGTGTCTGAGACTGAGACATTGTCCAAGTAGGCCCAGTAAGAGTGATTTGAGTCATGCTTTGCAATTGAGGCTGGGAGAAGCCTGGAGGAACTGAGGAAGCATGAGACATTGACTGTACTTACTGTGAAAAACCTGAAAAACTTGGAGAAAAGGTCTGCATAGTATTTGAAGCTTGATTGTTGTAGAAGTTAGGCTGAGACATAGAGCTTAAGGCTTAAGAATTCATAGACATGCTAGTACTGGTATTACTCTGAGCAACCATTGCAGTTAGTGGTGTGACAAAAGGATTCTCATTTGCAATATCCACTTCAGCAGCTTTCAGTAAAGTTTTGAGTGCATTGAGAGAACATGTCACAAACTGAGCTCTTATGACTGTTTAATGGCTACAAACTCAGATGGTAATCCATTTAACACAGTTACAACAATATCTTCATCTTCCACAAGAACTCCTACAGTTTCAAGAGCATCTTTTGCAATTTTGATCTTTCCAGATATGTTTCAATATCATCACTGCCTTTCTTGATATTTTGCATGTTGGATTTCAGTTGAAGAATATTTTGTTAATTTGCCGCAGCAAACTTAAGCCTCAAGTTGTCCCACATTTGTTTAGCTGATTTACTGCCTACAACACTAGTCATGGCAACTGGACATAGAGTTTGGCCAATCATATTGATGATGCTTTGGTCCTGAGTCTTCCACACAATATAATCAGTGGAGTTGATACTAGTAACTCCATCAGAAGCAAGAGTAAACTGTGGTGGACAAGGTGTTGAACCATCAACAAAGCCAAATAAATTTTGACCTCAAAGGAATGACTCCATGTGGAACAACCATGTAGGATAGTTGTTTTCATCTAATAGAATGTTTGGGAGATACACAGTGGTGTGAGTTGTAGTACGTGTGGCTGGAGAGGTAGCTGGAACAGTAATAGTCATCTTTAACTTTCAACTTTCTGATTTCTCAATGAATGCTTGTAAAAGAAAAATTCGAGCTCAATCGAGTACATATCTAGGTTAATCTTGTGTAAATTTGACCAAGAAGCAGTAGAATCAGTATACCACACTTCTATTTCAACAATCTAGGGTTTCTAATTTTGATTTCTTCAACTTTGTTCATCAATTTCAGAGTAACGAGTACTGAATATGCAAGAAATATACTGGAATCATAAATCCAAGGCTTTGAAGCCACAAATATCAACAACTTTCATTAATCATTGAAGTAAAGCTCAAATCTCAGATCTATATGGATGTAGAACTTATCTTAATCAAGCTGTATGTAAACTTTGATATGTACTAGAGAGAATAACAAGCAGTAGCCTCATAAACTCCGGTGACTATAACTTCGATTCCGGCGACATGATCGAACCTGGCTCTGATACCATGTTAGCGGAGAAGAGAGACTAGAGAGAAATGAGAGAGATTCAGAAATTTCGAGAAGAAAATGAGCTTGGTTGCATTTCAATGTGTACGTACAGATATTTATATCTAGAGCTGAACTGCACAGATAAGTAACACGTGGCAGACAGTTGTAGGGCACTAACTAATTAAACTTGAACTAACCCTAATTAGCAAGACTAATTAAGCACTAATTATAACAGAAATGTAACAACTTCTTTAACTGATAAATCAAGCTAGGCTAGGCACAACATTTCTGTTAACGCTAATTACAAAATGAGAGAGTTAATTGGTGATCGATCATAACAATATTTCAGTCCAGTCATTTTTCATGTAAACCTCTCGTGCCTTGCAAACGGCACCAATTAAGCTAATATATAGCAAACTAATTAATTAATGTGGAGCTACTCTAACTAATCAAGTATTTGGGCCCGCATGCATAACCTATATATAGAAAGCTAGAGATGATTTACAGACAAAATTAGATAATAATTTCATACAAGCTAGCTGCTTCTTAACCTTCTTTATATGTATATGTAGCATGCATCATCGTTTTTTTGTCTGCTAAAACCATGCAGAGCTTGCTCGGGAAGTTGGAATACATGATATGATAGCTAGGTTTTGCTTTGGTTTTTCTTTCAGAGTTGTTCGCTTATCCCCTTTTATACTGTAATCAAAGCAATCAGATCGATGACCATGTATCAAAATTAGCATGATGCTGATTGATGACACAAAGCCGATCAATGTGTTTGTAATTGATTAAGATGCGGTACTATATATAAAGTTACGCTCACGGACAACTATAAGCTCCAAAACTGAACTGTTTTCTTGCTCTTATTATATACGTTATACGAAGGTTCCTACATCTTTCCTCCGAATGTGCATGATCAGCAAGGGAGAAGAAGGTATTAGAAAGTTTGATGTCATCATTTTGTGGCATTATTGAAACTGGACATGTCTTTAATTGGTGACAAATCTTAAAGAGGTCGGTATTGAAGAGTTCCAAGATACTTAAGAAGAGGTCTATCTAACCTTTTTTTTTTCATAACAAACTCTTTCCTTTTTTTTTTTTTTGAAAGGTAACAGACTCTTTCTTTTGAATAGGAAAGTGTATATATATATATATATATATATATATTACATCAGGTGAACTAATCAAAACTTTACTGGTTTCTACATTGAAATGTAATTTTCTTGAAAAAACAAACAATATATTTATTGAAAATTAAACGTGTCTTACCTTAGGGCAATTTCAAAGGGATATAAAATTGAATTGTTCTTTTATTTATTATTATTATTGAAAAGGAGTTTGCAACCCAGTTAAGCTGAGAGGCTCATACCTATGCCCATATTTTTATTATTTTAGGGTAATTTCGAAGGGTGATAAAATTTAATAGTTTTGATAGATGAGTTGGTGATGGTTGAAATTGATAATGTATAATGTAGGCGTGTCTTGATATAATGAATCATTAGATCATTATATATATGTGATATATATATATATACGCGCGCGCGCACACACACACACAGATTCTATCCAGAGCAGAGCTCCGCTTTGAAATTAAAGTATGAACCTTGAGTTTTGGGTCACTTTTCTATATTCAGATTCTATCCAGAGCAGAGTTCCGCTTTGAAATTAAAGTATGAACTTCGAATTTTGGGTCGCTTTCGGTCGCATGTCCACATCTCGACCGTTCAGTTTTTAAGTACTAATGTATAGATCATCTTTGTAAATTTTTAGTCAAATTGATAATCGTTAAAGTGATAACTCCTTAAAGCAAGTACGGTTCAGGTTGGAAAGATTCAGTTCATCGACTGGTTTAAGTAAGTTAGATACCTTAACGACCATCAATTTGACTGAAAATTTGCAGAGATGATCTATACACTAGTACTTAAAAACTGAACAATCGAAATGTGGATATGCGACAGAAAAGCGACCCAAAACTCGAAGTTCACACTTTAATTTCAAAGCGGAACTCCGCTCTGGATAATATATATATATATATATATATATGATGTGTGTGCTTGACATAGCATGACACCTAACATTGAGGCCACAAATCTTAGACCTCATTTGAGGCCAAATAATGCTAACACTTCCACTTCTATTTCTTTTCACAACACTACCATCTAACTCCTTACCTCTTTACTTCTAATCTAGATATACAAAAAATTAAAACTTTAATTTAACAAAACCTGTACATAAACTCTAAAACTACAAGACAACGATGTTGTTTTAGACATATCTATATGCAGGATCAACCGCAACATCATACCAGAGATTATAATTAAATTCTATACAATCAAAACAAATCCATAATCATCGATCATGCACTCTGAAAAGTATGTGTGACGGATGGTGTAGATGCATATGCATTCGTATTAATATATAGTTTGGTATATTTATCATATAAGATAGAGTAATGACAAAGGCAGACCGCTAGCTCTAAATTAATGGGAGATCGACAAATGATAGATAAAAAATAGATAAAAACATAAACCGAAAGCGTGTTGATTACTGCTAAACAAGAAGATCGAATCCAGTTTCAGCCGGCTTACAGAATAACTACTCTTCGCAAACTTCTAAGACTTTTCTTCCCCACACCACCTTCCTCCTCAAACCTTCGATCACATAGAGTTCATAGACAATACCTATGTCTCCTCTTTGTCTCCTCTCCCTCACCTCTCTATAATACACCACTACTCTCTTTTTCATACTCCATATCAGAAAACGTACTAATGGAATCTCAATCTAACCATCATCACGACGAAGAAGATTCGAAGAGCTCTAGCGATGAAGAAGCCGAGGATCTAAACGATGACTTGGGAACAGGGCGGTCGTATGAGTGTGTGTTTTGCAAGAGAGGATTCACAACAGCACAGGCCTTGGGTGGGCACATGAATATTCACCGCAAGGATAGAGCCAAGCCGAGGCCCACTTCTGCTCCTACTTCAATTGCAAGAAAAGCAGCTGATGACCATGTGAGTGATCTCATGAGATCCTACCGTTCGTTGCAAAGCTACACCGGTCCACATATTGCCACAGCTCCGGAGGTGGATGTGAATTACCGGACGTATATTCCGGCGCCTACGTGGATTGTGGGACAAGGTCACAGTGATCATGATGAGTTCAGTGCGAGGAATTATCCGGTAAGGCATCATCAGAATTTGTTTGCTACAGATGATGATGGTCGGAATTGGATATCGGGGAGTGGTCTGAGCTTAGGAATTGGGCCATCAGCTCATGATGATGATGATGATGAGGATCATGTAGGTCATGATCATCATAAAAAAGAAATTGAACGAATTAATGGTGGCTGCAGTAGTGAAGGGGATGGATTGGATTTGGAGCTTCGACTCGGTCATGATCCCTAGTATTTTAGTTTATTTATTTTACCCAATATTGAAGAGTTCATCATATATATTTTGTTAATTCATATACTTCTTTTCTGTTGTTGTACAGTGATAAATTCTGTACATTTTGTTCATGTAATTTGTCTAATTTTGTGGGAGAGGAGAAATTATTAGAAAATCTCATTCCCAATTATTATGAACAGTACTGTGTGTTTTCAAGCCTTTCTTATTTCATGGCGATTTTACGAGCTAAGATAATTTAAAGGCAGGAATTGAAGAAGGAGGGAAGAAGATCGAATAAATATATGTGCTATGGCTTCCACTTCTGTAAGGAATTCACAAATTCAGAAGGTACTTTGCTTTACACGCAGACCAAATTTTTGTTTAGGGTTCTACAGTGCGTAGTATATACTATATTTTCTTAATTATGTAAGAAACTCTTGGATCTCCTGCCATCCCTTTCTTTTTTCTTTTCTCCCCTTTGATTTCTCTTTTCAGTACCCTATCTAGCCAGCTCAAAATTATTTTGATTATATTAAGCACGTATATTTCCAATTGTATGATCTATGAAGGGATCAAACTTAATTTCTAGTTAGCCATAGAAATGCATTAACTGTCTTAATACATAATTTAACTTGCAAAGTTACATGCATAACTCACATATGATACAATATCCACAACAAAAATGTTAACACACAAGTAGGGAACCTAATTAACTTTATATATATCACATACATTCAGGTACTGTAAAATTTTCTTATATATATATATATATATATGTGTATGTTGGTTGATAAATGTACTTGATTATGCAAGATACTTAAATACAAGTATACAACAGAGACATTATGTAACAGGGAATTCCATTATATATGTACAAGTGTGCAAGCGATGATCGATCGAGCTCATCAACTAATTAGAACAATGTGTACAGTATATGTATATCTGTACATATAGATGATATATTAGCTAGCTCTTCTCTATATGTAAGAGATCTACCATCCACTTACATATGTGTGGGTGCACTTTGCAACCAACTATTTTATACTCAATCACCAATTAGTAATTTCCCCTTGAATTGAAATTTGGAGCTAATTCTTCAGAAGTAGGCACTGTTTTTTATTCGAAGTCGATGGGAATAGAAATATAAATCTAAGATGTTTCACTTATGAATACATGCATGTCGCAAGACCTTAGTAACACAAAAACTCAGGAAGCAATATGCATATGATTCTAGAATAAGCCTTGGCTAGCAAGCTATTGTTCGCATAAGTTCCGGCCGTTTGGCAACCTTAGTAAAGGAGGAAGATGAGGAAGAACTAACTTATATCAAATTAAAAGAGTATAACTCGAGTAATCTGGTGTGGTTGATCTACGACCATCCATATATACTTTGTTTGTTGACTTTCTTTCTGGGTTTAGCTGCCTTCTTCATGCGGCCAGCAGCTTGATCTCTCATGGCTAGCTAACGTTTTTTTGGTGTCTCAGTTTCTTTTTCTTTGCTTTGCTTGCTTTTGTTGACAACTGAAGTTTTGTTATCCATGCATGCATGCACTTTGGCGTGCATTGTTGGTAGCCGTTGTATTTCTAGCTCTGAGGCAATTTTCAATAACAAGATCTCTCTTTCAAAAAAGGATAAAAGAGTAAAACTAATATACATTAATAGAGTGTGAAGCCCATCTAGTATGATTTGATGAAATTATCTTAACTTTTGTGTACCAGAGAAATGAAATGCCTATGTAGTATATATTATGCATGAATAAATCATGATCAATGCATGTGTCTTATTTAATATCAAATTAATGTTGTGAAAATGTAGTGGTATGACTGTATGAATGTGGTGAGTGTTTCTAGTGATCGATCGATCAACTGCACTCGCTCGATCAGACAAATTACATGGAATGGTAGAGCTCGATCATATTGATTGATGAGATCGAGATCGATCATCAAATATAGAATGAGTTTTAGTGCAAGGAGGAGTCTCTCGCCGGCATGGTGAACCTTTCAGTAGTTCTTGTACGGATCCATACAATTGCTTGGATTTTGTATGATTAGTTTTCTGCAAGGGTAATATCATTCTCATCCAAGTACATATTAATATCCTGTTATCGAGGTACCGTATTCAAGTAAATGCTGAATAATAATTAAACTAAATCCCAAATTCCCAATAGCATGTACAGTTTCTTCTCTAGCCATTCTCACATGACAAAAGTCACAAAACTCAATCAAGGAAAACTGTGATGGCAGACACTTTGTTAAGGTGATTCTATGGCTGGAGTAGTTAAGGTAATTAAGAAAAGGTAAAGTGCTTTGTGGTGATAATAAAGTTATAAGGGATATTTTTACAGATAGTGTATAAAATATGGATGATTCTACACTTTAGCGTATGAAATTTGGAAATTATTATAATGGTGTATCAACTTTGCATTTCAACATCCCTTTGGTATAACAGGTTAACACAGTTAAGTTTTGGTGTTAAATATTTTGCAAAAGCTTAAAAGATATTATGCAAATAAACTAAAACCTTCCAGCTAAGAACTAGCCTTCAACATGTCTTAATTTCATCTAACGACCTCTTGTCTAAGCGATTACTAATAGGGTGGAATCACTGCTACCTTAGTGAGGAAAAGTACTTAGAATAAAAGCAAAATATTTAAAAATATTTGCATGCCTTCTAACATACATGAACATTAATTAGGAAGAACAACTATTTTTATGACAACAATGGGCACACAATAGAATTTATTTATTCAAACATATATACAGATTAAGAACCCGGAGCCTCACTCTTGAGTAAACAGCTAAAAGCTATTTAGTTACTCATGCATATTTGAGATTTACAAGTACTTACTTGGAATAAAGCACACCACTCCACACTTAGACCTTCTAGGAAAGGCAAAGCACACTGCTAGTACTATGACTTTGGCTTTCTTACTCTTTGAGAGAAAATTATTCTGCTCAATTTTCTGATGCCTTACAAACTGACTCTAAAGCTCCTTATATAGGAAGCGGAACTCAAACCAGAATTCAAAACATAAAAATATACAGGATAACTCCATTATTTTCTACTCTTGTGAGTGCTCCAGATGATTGAGGTCGATTAACAAAAAGTCAATTCCCCTTGGTGAAGTGTTTTTACCTTCTTCTTTTTCAAAAGCAAAAGCTACTTTATGAAGTAAAAGTTGCTTTTGGTGCTTATTCTTTCACATGTTTTCATCTGTTTCTGAATTGTAGCCTAGGATAAAAGAGCTACTTTCCATCTTAGCTGTAGTTCTATTTTCTTTCACATCTGTATCTTCATACATTTTGTAGTAGTTGTCATTTTCAATTTTTTCAACCCACTGAAAACAGGCTAAAGTGGAGTTGATTTCCTTTTTCTTAAGAGATAGGAAAATGTCACTACTAATAACCATAGGATGATTAGAAGCAGTTATATATTATGATTTTCTCTCCTGCAGCCAAGAATGTACGTATTTTTAGTATCTTCTTCGATAATCCTTTTGATATATTCTAAAGACATGGCCTTCATCCAATAAATACTAGAACTTGGCTGGCCATTGTATCCTTCACATGCAGGCTGAAGATATTTACCTTGACTAATTCTCACATAATGGTATGGAGAAATAGTCAACTTCACCATTTTTCTTCTGGATCCACTCTGGTGGAGTAGATCTGAACTTCAACCTAAGAATGCAGTCATTTTTCTAACATTCTTGACTATGTTAACTATAATGGCTGACAGTCCTTTGAGATCATCGTTTGTTTTTGTCCAAAGATTATGGACAAAACCATTTTCAACAAGCCAGAGCTTGTATTCTTGAGGATGTTCACTCTGAACATTAACCACATATCTTCCCATATAAGGTCCAGGGACAATAAAGAGGGTTGGAGGAGGATTTGAGTGGGGACTTCCAATAAGATTATGAAATCGAACCATTCTGATTTTTTTAGTGCCAAAACAGGAACTCTAGCACTTTCAAGATCTCCCAGATATTGAATTTTTTCATTCTGAATGGCACTCTACTATGTATTTTCATAGAATTCTTCGAATGGTGGTCTAGCATTTTCATGAAGTTCTTCAGCTAGGTAAACAAAGCTGGAAACATGAGTCCACTATTTCTTTATTGAAAAACATACAATAGGTTATCTAAAATAGCCTTCTGATGATAGGCCAACCTTTTGTGAGTTCTAAGCACAAGTTCTTCAAAAGTTTTTAATTGATAATTAAAAATATTTAGAACTCCATATGGAGTTATTTTGCTTTTGGCAAAGCAACAGCCTTAAACTGTCTTGAGAAGCCTTTACTGTCTGTTGTTTGAGATGGGCTAGCCAATCATTTACCCTAGGATTGATCAGTTTGGCTAATCCTTTTGGATTTAGCGAGAACTTAGGATTTTTTCTTTTGATTCCTCAACATATTCAGGCTCTTTTCCAGGTTTTTGGTTTATGGTGTTGCGACCTTCATCGCTTTCTCTTTTGTTGATCATTACCATTTCTCTTATTAAGGAATCAGGAAGATAGTTCTTGTTTCCTGCAATCAATTCAACATTATAATCATACTGATTAAGAAATAATTGCCAGTTTGCTAATCTTCCTCTATCAGCAGCTTTATCAAGTTTAAATTTTTTGAAATTTTTTACTCTAGCATAATCAGTGCGTACAGTAAAAAGTTTTTCTAGAAAAGCTGGAGAATTTAAAATCATTTTCTTTACTGCCAAGATTTCTTTTTCTCCTGTAGGTTTTTTTATTTATTTGTAGGGCTGAATTTGCCACTATAAAACTTACAAATCTTTTCAATGTTAGTTCCAGGTGTTTTTGCAAGAACAACACCAGACCAGTAATTAACACTTAGCATCAGTTTGGAGTATGATTTCATCATTCTCTTCTGGTTATTGGAAAGGAGGGAGGTTTTTGTAGAGGATCTTTATCTGCTTCACAATTTTTTCATCATCTTTTGTAAAGTTCTATTTTCTTTTGGAACTTGTTTTAGGGGATAACATTGTTGTTAATCCTGCAATTTTGGGAATGAAATCTCTTTCGTAGTTAATGGCTCCTAAAAATCTTTCTAAACTCTTAGCGTCAGGGATTTTATCTGGAAATTTCCATATTTTCTCAAGGATAGTAGGCTGAAGTTTTACTACTCCATTCTTGATATTTATACCAAGAAAATGAACTTCATCTAGGATAAGAAAGACTTTCTTTTCTCCTAGAATGATTCCATGCTGAATTATTAACTTAACAACCTCATAGAGGTGTTTCATGTGTTCTTCTCTATTTTTGGAGAAGAGCAGGATGTCATCAATATAGACGAAACAAAATTCAGCAACATGTTGAAGACGTCATCTATCAATCTTTGGAAGATTGAAAGGGCTTATTTTAGTCCAAAGGGCATTACTAACCATTTATAATGACCTTGTGGTGTTCCAAATGCAGTGAGAGAAACACTATCTAGATGCATCTTGACTTGCCAAAAACCTAACTTTGAATCGAATTTTGAAAAGACTTTAGCTTCTTTGAGCTGATTTATCAAGACTCTTGCTTGAGTTATCTGGTAATCGCCTTTAACAGTTTTCTTATTGACATATCTATAGTCAATCACCACTCTTGCTTTTCCTCTAACATTTTCTGCATGGTTACTTACATAAAATGTTGGAGCATAATAAGGACTGGTAGATGGTCTTATTAATCTCTTTTTGAGGAGATCTTCTATATCTTTTCTGAATTCTTTTTTATCTTCCTCTTTGTATTGAGGAATGGCTTTAACATGACATATAGCATTCATGTCATGTAATCTCAATTCACAGAAAATTGGGTCTTTTTCTCATAGTTTCTGACGGTCAACATCTATGTTATGTTCGAACATTTTCTTGATTTTATCAAGAGTAGGGATTTTTTGAGGTTCAAGCTTATTTTGGAAGTGCTTGAGGTTATGCTCATAGATGAAATTAGTTTCTTCATCTTCACTAGTTTCTTCTTCTTCTTCTTCAGTGGAATCTGCAATGAGCAGTTCTTCTTGTTCTTTAATTTGAAGTATAGATTTAAATCTGAGCTGATAGTCACCACTATTTCATTGCGACTTCTGATATTGAGTAGTAAATTTTGGACTGATTATACTTTTGGCTTGTTTAAGACTTATGCCCAAAACATTTTATCTCCTTTTTTGAAGCCAACAACTTCTTCATCTTGGACAAATCCCTGTTGGAGGAGGAAATCATTTCCTAGCAGGAAATCTGCACGTTGGCCTTCTATGCCAGAGATATTTGATGACAAATATTCCTCCACCAATGTTGATTTGAACATTTTTAGCTACTTTGTTCATGGAAATCTGGCTTCCATCAAATTGAACACCTATAGCTATTCTTTTATTATCTTATTTCCAGAGTTTTTCTGAAATTGTAAATCTTCTTGCAACAATGAATCCTGGTCCATTATCTACAAAGACATGTAGATGATATTTTCTGTGATCAGGGAATTTTAATCCAATCTCTATGTAGTCGTTGTAACTACTTATAGAGATGTTTTTAGATTGTTGAAGCTCTTCTTGAGCTTGTTCTTTTGATATGAATGGTTTGCATTGTTTTGGGCTATTTTTCTAGTTCAACTAGTTTTATATTTTCATCTATCTTTTCTACCTTTATTTTTAGAGAAGATAGAGCAATTTCAATTTCTTTAGTTTTTTCAGTAGTCATTTGAATTAAAACTTCTCAATTTCTTTCTTTCCGTTCTCAAAAATATTTTTCATATTCCTATTCTACCCAGTTGGCTTATAGCTCCATTTTTCGTTTTTCTTCTTGCTTCAGCTATAAAGCATTCTTTGTGAAAAGTCATTTTTGACTCTTCACAAAACATAGGGAGACCATTCTTCTCATGACAAAGACAGCAGTCACAAATGAATGTACTAGGGTTAACCTGATATGAAGACATTATTTATTATGTTTTACTTTCTTCCCAATTTTTTACTTTAAGAATATTCATTTGTCTGGATTCTAGATATTCTATTTCAGAATTACTTTCAGAATCATATGGGAATTCTTCTTCGGACTAGGCAGAGTAAACTAATATATTGTCTTCTTCATCAGAATAAGCTACTTAATCTTTTATATTTGCTGTTTCTACTATAAGCTCATAAACTTCAAATAGAGCCTTTGTAGTTCTTTTGTTTTTTTTCCTGGACATTCATTGGCATAATGTCCTTTAGTTTTGCATAACCAGCATCTGCATGCTTTTCTTTCTGGTTTATTCCGATGGTTATTGAATCTTTTCGAAGAATTTCCTTTTAGTATCTTTTTTATCCTTTCTGAAATTGAAACTTTTGTTAAACTTCCAATTTTTGTTTTCATTTTTCTTGAGTCTTTTTGAAAAGTATTTTCCTTTTCTTTTTGGAATTTGGCTTCTTGACAACCCCAGTTAGTGGGTACATCCAAAATTCCATAGCAGAAATTTTCAACTCATTTGAATTGTTTCTTTGCCATTTTGGCTTTCAGATTTTCTTTGCATTGCTCTTTCAACAATTTTCTGATTCTATCAGCAATTCCTCCCACTGAGAATCTTTTAATAGGTTTAGTGGCTATACTTTCTCTTACCTCTATTCTCCATGATTCAAGGAGTTTTGTGTGTAATAAGTTTACTAGATCAGTGTTTTCTAGTTCACCTATTGTACAGTAATATTCTTGGAATTCATTTTGATACGCTTCAAAGTATCTCATGTTGCAGATCTTGAGAGCATAAATGTTTGATTTGGCTAGTTCTTTAGTCTTCTCACTTATGTTTGAAAGATCTCCGCAAAATTGGTCATACAGTGGTACTGCAAAATCATATGGTGATTTTGAGTTCTTGATCTGTCCTAACCATTCTTTTCCTCTTTCTGTTTCTTTGAAAGAGAAATAGTATTTCTTTGCTACTCCAGTAAGGGCAGTTTCATAATACACTTGTACTTCTGGTGCTTCAAATTTTTCAAGGGTTAGGGCAGAAGCCATCATAAGGCTGTCAACCTATTGGTCAATGGGTTTTCTTTTATCTTGCGCTTTGTCTAGATTTAGCCAGATACCATAATTGGTAATTGGAACTTGAGGCATATTGCCTTCTGGGACAAATTTTTGAGAATTTCTTTCTCTTTCTCTTCCTGTAGGTGCCTGTTTTATATGGAGTTTTGGTTTTCCCTTTTCTTCTTTGATGATGAAATTTTTGGAACTTTCTCCTTCTTCCATTTCTACATCTTGATAAGGAATGACTTTTCTTGCATTTCTTACTTTGAAAGTTTTCATTTCTTTGATTAGTTGTTCTAATTGTTCTGTATCTTTTCAGGATTCTGTTTCTTCATAGAGTTTATAGAGCTTTTCTGCTCTAAGCATATTTACTGGTCTATTTAGATCAGCTTCTAATTCTTCCTCTGTAATAGGATCTGTTGGTTCTTCAACAATAAATTTACTACCACTAGTACTAGCTTCTCTAGTGCGGTGGAAATTTTTGTTTATCCTAACATTCTCAGGACAAACATCACTTTTTCTGTGATCATCAAATTTTTGATTGATATCTCCAGTCTTTCTATTTCATAGATTACAGCTTTAGCATTTTCCAGTGGTTTCTTTAGACCAGATAATTTCTATTCGATCGGAAAAGTTACATCATTCCAAGTAACTTTATGTATATGTTGCGAATAGTTCTTTTGGCTAGTGAGAAATCCAGTAGTAAGACCTATGATATTTAATATCCTTGTCTTGGGTTCTACTGTGGTACTCATCAGTTTATAGTATATTCTGTATATATTGCAAGTTCTTGCATGTTTTCCTTCATTGTTATACCATCTATTTTGACTCTCCGTCTTAAACAGTGGGCTACATCTTTCAAGCTTGTTGAGAAGTTTGGAAACAATTAAAATAAGCCACTTGATTGCATAAAGATGCTTCAAGTGTTCCTAAAAGACTGGCTTGAAAATCTGTTAGTCTATTGTCTTATAAGACACATAAGACTTAACAGTTTATGCCTTCTCGGGTCAGAATTTTTATTCCAACTTGGACTGCTCCAATATGCATAAATTGATAATTTTTTGCTTTTGCTCTAGCAACTTCTTGAGGAGTGATCATTAAGAGATCTGTTTTTCCTGAGGTAGATGGTATAGTAATTTGAAATGGTGGCTGTCCATCGATTCCAATTTTCCTCTTTTATAGATTTGTTTGAAATCTAGTTTCAAAATTGAAGAATTTTTACTTCTTTTTCTATTTCATTGTATTCAAATTCTTCAGAATTTGGGAGCCGTACCCCTTTCTTTTTCCCAAAGATGCTCATCATTTTAGCATTCCTTGCTACTAAATGCTTTGGTTTCTCGAATTTGATGCCAGTCAAACTCATTGTTGGTTTTGGAAAAACCATCGTTGGAACAAGATTCTTCACAAGTTTTTCTAATAGTTTGAACCCATTAGATTTCTTAGATTTTGTTGGAAAATTTTTCTTGTCTTTCAGCAGTTATTTCTTAGAATCCAATATTTCTTTTTGTTCAATGATTTTTCTGCTAACACTTATTAGCTCTTTTTCTTCCCTTTAAGGGAGTTTTGTGATATAATCTATTTTTTTTTCCAATTTTTCTAATGGTAGATTATATCTGTTAGTTTATCTATAAGATCTTGATATCTAGATAATTCTTGTATCAGATTATGATGTTTCTCATCAGAGAGTTTTAATAGAGAGTTCAACTTCTCTATTATTATTTCAGACATTATCCCCATTGGAGATTCATTTTGAGCTTTTTTTTAGCAAGCTCTGGTATCAGTTTAGGCGGATCTAACCGATGCTCAAATAATCAAGAGGTTTTTGTTCATCTCCAAGAGTTTCTTTGATATCTTTAATATATTTCTTAGCTTTATAAATTCTTTTCTGGATTATGAAGATAATATCCCAGTAACCTGGAATATCTCTTCTGAGTCTTGATCTAAAAGCTTTTAGCTTTATGAATTTTTCCCTTTCTTCTGCTAATTCTTTACTAGTTTCTTTGCAAATAGCTAATAAATCTAATCTTGAGAAGACTGAAATTATGAATGGTAAAAGTCAACAGTTTACCTTCGAGTATAGAGGATAGGCTTAAACCTGCAACATGTCAAATGAATAAACTCAAAAGTATGAGCTCACTATGCTTTGTCAGTTTTTTTTTTTTTTTGTAACTTGATAGATAACATAAATTTTAACGGTGTACACCAAAATGAAAGATTGAATCAAACTTGATATACTAATATGATAGTTATGAAAATTGGTATAATAAAGTGTAGAAGTGTCTAAAGTTGATGCATGGTTTGTGATGTTTTCCAAAAGTTATAAATAGATGTGGAAAACGGGCCAGGCTGACCCATTTTATGTGGGCACATTCATGCTTCGGCCCATGTTCAGGCTAGCCAATTTATTATCATGGTCGGGTTCATGCTGGCCAATTTACTTGAACATTGACCCCGGCTCGACCCGTGTGCCGAACCAATATCATGTTAGGCCAATAAACGGATCGTGCTCGGGCCATCCTAAAATTGGGCCCGATTTTAAAATTTTAATTTGAGTTTTTTATATATTTTTTTTATTTGTAACAAAAAAATTATTTTATTTAGTCCTCCATTGAAGACGTTACTGCTAGCTTTATAGCGTCGCTGGCGCTGGCAAGAAATGATGTCATTGATATCTCGCGTATGGCAGATGTTGGCATGGTTTTCAAGCATACCTCCTTGCAAAACCCTTGATAGCGAAGAACTTTTGGTGTACCGAAACTACAATGCCATTTCTAGGGGATGTGGGTCCTAGATGATGGTTTTAGGGTTCAAGACAGAGCCTAAAAAAATTTATCTTATCCTTTAATTTCAAAAGGCACAATAACAAGGTGCTACGTGAAGGCCCCTAATATTTCAACCATGCCCCAATGATCCTACATATGCATGTATGATGACATCGCTGCACCCCAATCTATGAAGATGGACTCGTTGTTCTTCTAGGTCAAGATCAACAACATCCCGCTGGCACTGGAAGCCAAGAACATTATAGCAAATGTTGCATCCATTGTAGGTTAGTTTCTGAAGATTGATCTAAAGGTTTTCGACACGAAAGGTAAGATCAGAGTTAAGGTTGGTCATGAGATTTCAAAGCCATTTTTTCTATATATATATATATAAAAGAACGAGTGTACAATCGGTTATGTCACCTGTGTCGGCCCTCTTGCCAAGAATCTTGCACAATTGTTTGTTTGTGAAAAATAAAACAACCATCAACCAATGTCTCAATTATCACCCACAAATTATGTAGAAAACTACTGAGAACAGAAACTGAAATGAACCCTATACCATATGCCAACATCCATTAACCAATCTCGCAGCCTTATCCCCAAGAACTATAGAAAACTACTGAGAACAGAAAACTGAAATCAAATCTAAACAAGATGCACCAATATGGTAATCTTATCCCCTACGTTGTGTAGAAAACTACTGAGAACAGAAATTGAAATTAACCCTAAACCAAACCATCAACCAATATCACAATCTTACCCCCCTAATGTACTCAGAACACCAATTGAAATGGAACCCAAAATTTCAGTAAAGTGAAATTAAATAACCAGTATCACAATGTTACCACCTAATGTACCCATAAATCTGTTCTCTCTGCGATGAAATTGGCCCTGGAGTGAATAGAGGGTTTCCAGTGGCTAGCTCGACTGCAATAGTAACAATGTAAAATTAAAAAGTGAATTCAAATCCGGGTCTTTCGTTTTGGGTTTACAGGTCTATATTAGGCTTATAATATAGAAAAGGACTGGGTTGAAAGGCCCATACCGAAAACCCAACCCGCTGCCCAAATATCGCGCCTTGCCATCCTTAGTTTCTCCATGCATAGGCTTGTAGCAGATGATGGAGTAAGCATATGACATTGTTGTGGTAGCCGGAACGGTGAAAGCTGCGTTGAACCCGGTGTCTCCAATCTTCATATATCCCTCCTTTAGGAACAAGTTGTTTGGGCAGAGCACACCGTGAGTTTCCCCGCCGGAGTGAATTCAGGCGAGCTCTTGGCAAAGCTCGAGCATCACCTGCTTCACCAAAGCAGGCTCTCAGGGCTCTCCTTTGGCTGTTAGATTCTCATCCATCCGGTCATACACAAAGTATGGAGCGTCGTCGATGTTGTAATCGTAGAAGTAAAGCCTCACGTACGCATCCGACGAGGATTTGAGCAGCTAGGACTAGAGAACGAAAGAAACAACACTCCGACCCTTCTCGAGACCAGCAAACACCTCTGGACTCATCACCTTCACAATAACTCTGATGGTAGTATTTTTCAGCTTCACGCCATAGACAACGAATCGAGGACCTTCACCGATCAACTCCACATCATGAAATTAAGGTTGACTGCAACGCGGATGGAAATGCCATTTTTTTTCTGTTTTTTTTTTCCTCTGGTTTGGATCGGATGTGAGGAAGAAGGAAGGGTTATAATGGAGGTTTGAGTGTGGCGGTCTCTCTCTCCTCTCTCTGCTCCGCATTGAGTGAGTATGGAGTGCATGCATGCATGTAAGGACCGAAATGAATCTCACTTGGCAATTTGTCTTGCTCACCCACATTCTGTTAGAATTTCATTTTTTCCATAACTTTTCAAATTAAAATCAGCGACTTTCTAAGGAATTGACACGTGTACTTGTATTACAAACTAAGCCTTGGCTCGATTTCGAGCTCAACCAACCAGCTCATGACCAATTAAAAAGGGAGAGATTCTTACATAAGGCAAACGTACCACGTGGCGGTAGGACAGTCTAATCAAAATCCAGAAATTTTTAAATGTGTTCCGAAACTATCCTTACTTATTAAAATGAAATACCCAAAACACTTCTTTGCATGTTCACTGATTGAGCAGCCCTATTAGCTACGTGGTACATTTGCCCTACATAAGAATTTCTCTTAAAAAGGTCCTAGACTCCTGGGCAGGTACAACATGCTTTCGTGACCAATTCTCTTGTCACCTTCGTACAAATAAAAACAAACGAATATGAAATACATGAATGCATCTTACAAAGTCAGTTTATATAAGAAGATGATTTATTACAAATGCTAGCTTGGTTTTGATTCTGGGCATGATAAAAGCAAATCGATCTATGTTAGAATTGAACTATTTACATGTTTAGAGTCTCTTCACTTCCCACTCTCTTTTTTTTTAAGAAGATTGATCCATTGATATTAAAATCATACAACCTAACTCGGCCAGGCTTGAGAGGTCCAAAGACCCCTCATATTACAAATCAATGCTCGAATAAAATGACTAAAATCCAAAACTGAAACTCAAAAAAAAAAATTTCTAAAAGAATTAAAAACTCCATAATCCTACACAGCCCTAAAATGGAACCATTGGATTGAACATCTTGATGCCTAATACTTTCATGATGTACATCGCAACACTCAACCAACCACAACAACATTCGAGGAACATTATAGGGTAAAAAGCAGGATAGGCCACCTCCCAAAAATCCCAAAACCAAGCCCAACCCAGGTGTTGGAGGAAAGGGGGACTGAACCAACTAGGCCCTGTTCACCAGCCTACATCTGCAGCCTAGATTAGTAGAGGCCCAATAGCCCACTACCCAAATCCTTCGCCTCCCACCCCTAGATCAACCGGTTTTGACCTTTTAGAAGATGCGGCCTCCACCAATCACCGCTTCAATGGTCGTCCACGACCTTCCCCCATCAAGATAACCAGAAAGAGACCGCTTTGGATCTAACTTGGGATCACCTGTGTTTGGACCCAAAATGAGCATTTTGACCTGACAAGGCACGTCTTGGAGAAATCGAGCCAATATCAGTGGCTCAAGCTATATATTGTCGACAAGTTCGAAATATATATTTAGAGGCTAAATAAAGCCTACTATGGAAGCGTGGAAATGAAAAGTCAACTTTAGCATATTTTCCTACTTCGGCTAGGAGAAACCGAGCTAAACAAGGAAGGAGGGGCGGCAGACTAACCATCCGAACTTCAAATGAGTTGAAACTTTCCAGATTCATTCTAGACATCCCAATGATCATTTCTTATGAAGAGTGCTAGAGCTTGTTCGAAGCGGAAAACCTTCAAACAATCAGTCCAATTTTCTGCAGAAGCAAAACTGGAAAACTGGACCTGTAAGAAGTCCAGTAGCAATTTCGGCCCAACCACATGGAAATAAATTCTGAAATTTTACCACAATAATCTACATCCATGGTGGATAATTTCATATGAAGAAGTCCAAGGTTAAATATGAATTCTTAGTGGAGATAAAAATCAAAGGAATAAAGAAGTGTTAGTGCTCTCACCTAACAAAATCCACTAAGTGTTAGTGAATTTGGCCTAACCAAATCCACTAAGTGTTAGTGAATTTTACCTAACCCACTATGATTTGTTTAAAGGCCAAATAGTGTTGCTTGGAAGCCTATATATAGAGGCTACAACAAGTATCATCTCACCAATTCACTCATCAAAACATCTATAAGATGATCTAAGTTCTCTCTAGAGCAACCTCTCTAAGAGCAATTCCTCTCCTTCTCTTTCTCTTATCGGTGATCACACTCTAAGTTCTAGTCTCCTTAGGAGCCAACTTTCAGTACCACCAAACCCTCTGTCAAAGTACTTTGGTCCTAGTCTCCTTGGGAGCCGACTGTAGTACCACGACCACAACGGTTACGGAACCAGCCAAGCAAGGGTAACGCCCTCGCAAACCAGCCAAGCTAGAGTCACGCTTTAGCAAGTTCTCCTCACTTCCCAGTGGTTTTCGCTCTGCTCGATCTACAACATCGAGTATCGATTGTGATTTTGAAGAGGCTCAGCAAAAGTCCTCGCCACGAGGCACAAAGAATCCCACGACGAGGTTGGTGCTCTCCTCGTCCACAATCGCTCAGAAGAAGTCAGGTCAAGGGACACCCCCGACGACCGCACCCGAACGGTGCTGGCACGCCCACGCAAGAAAAGAGACTGTTGACCAGCTCAAGAAAAACTGGAGCCAAACATTTTGGCACGCCCAGTGGGACCTACTGCGAGCTGTAAACCACACCACTATTAAGAAGATGAGGTTGGTAAGGGGTTGTGAATCATAACGGAATAGGTGAAGTCTCTTTTGTTAATATTGACCTAAACTCCTTATTGGTGCCTAGTTCAGGTCCATTAAGGTTAAGGGCGGTTTTTATTAACACTTGTTGAACTGTCTTCACACTTATGATCTTTCTCATCTTAGTAAGTATAGCCTATGTGAAATGGTGTCTAGAAAGGGGACAACGTTCATAACAGGCTATTGAATCCAGAAGTGCGTGCAAATGGGCCTAAACCACTATGTGGGAGTAGTTCATGCCAAAATGGATTCTGCCTCTTTTGTTCGCCCTCCCCCACCTGGCCATTTCAGTAAGGTTGCCCAAAGGATTTGAAAGAAAGTTTGTGTCTAGGCGACTATACTTGGGCCGCAGGTCTAAATCTTGATTCACAGTGTCTTATTGAATTCAGCTACTTATTGAATTCAGACTTCCAGAAGCCATTGGGAAGTCAAGCATAAACCCTTATCAAAAGGTTTACGTTAACTGCTCGAAACATAAGACCTCCAGTTACAGACCGCACTCGCGTGCAGACTGTCGTGGTCTTTCCGAAGAACAGGTAATCCAAATATTTTCTTCCCACCCTCCATCGACAGAGATGTCAACTGAACGAGGAGGAAATAGACATCCTACTACTGAAGGCGAGCAAGTTCTTGCCGCCCAACATAATCAGGCTGGCGATATATCTAGCATCACCCAGGAAGCCACGAGCGCAGTTACAACTATTGACTTTGTGCCTATTCTCATTCCAGAAAATGCGACCATAGAAGAGCGGCTTAATATCCTTCAACAGAATTCTGCCGCATACCATGAGAAGATGGAAAAAGCCTTTGCGGAGGACCGTCGACGGCTTGATGAGTTCACATTCTCGATCAAGAGGCTTGAGCTAGGGGCACAACAAACACAAGGGCAATTGGATGGCATGAACCAAAAAATGCAGAAGAACCATGAAGAGCTGTTGGTCGCAAGCAAACACATTGCTTTGGAAGTCGCGACGATTCGCAAAGAAGGATCCAACGTCGTAACCCAGGTGGCCATGCAGAAGGCTGACCTCGATCAGGCCAGAGAGGTTCTACATAAAACACTGGGAGATCCTAGTGCCATTCTAGGCTCTCTAGGTCAGTCCCCCATATCTGCGAAGTACATACCACCAAATGCTCGCGGCGGCAGTACATCCACATGCGCTACTGCCGCATCAGTCAGAGGTAAAGAGACTACTCTGGCAACGGGTGGGAAGAACAACGCCACGTCATCAGTCACGTAAGGGACCAGGACTTTGAAAATCAATGAAGGGGCCTTTGTTGATCATAGCCCGTTTCCCCAATATGACAGTGACGGAGTTGAATACGTGCACCATGATCCACCTCCAGCAAGCCATTATGGTATCGACCGGGTTGAAAGTCCAGCGAAGGTTACCGTAACCACAAAGGGTCAGCCAGCAGTGGGTTTTGCGTCGCAGACGTCAACCCGACATAAAATGACCCACGGAGGCGGCATGTCTTTGGTTAATCAAGCTTCACAAGCACCACCGTTGATCTGGTCAGTTGAAGATACAGTGGTTCACCCACCTCCTCCTGATCCAAGATATGTAAGGAGAGAAGAGGTAGAAACAATGATCAGGGCCGCGAACCAGAGGCCTAACTTGGAGGAGGCCTACCAGGGGCCCTTCCCACCGCATATTACACAGACACCTTATCCTAGGGGATATAAGAACATTACGTTCTCTACTTTCTCGGGAGAGGAAGTCGAAAATGCCGCAGCCCATTTGGTTAGGTTTCGAGTACAGTGTGGCCAGTACCAGAACGATGACAATCTGAAGTGTAATATCTTCGCTACTTCTTTATCGGGGTCTGCCTTCACCTGGTTCACTAAGCTGCAACCGGGATCAGTTACGAGTTGGCCCGCGATGGAGAAGCTGTTCAAGGAAACCTTCGGGACTATCGAGCCAGAAGTAGATCTGGCTTCACTCACTCAGATGGCTCAGCAGCCAACTGAATCTGCTGTCATGTACCTTCAGCGCTTTCAGATCCAGAAAGGAAAGTTGAACGTGATTCTGCCGGAGAAAGAACTGGTGAAGTTGGCAATCAAAGGCCTAGAGCCCCGCCAACGCAAAAAACAGCATGGAAGCATGTTCAATTCCATGGGGGAACTGATCACAGAAGTAGGAAGTTTCGAGCACTTGCTCAGGGAAATGGACGCTATGAAAAACGCCTCAAAAGGGACATACATCCCAGGGAAACGCCGAATAGTGGCTACGCTCAGCCATCAATCTAGTCCCTTTGATCCTTACTACAAGAGTGAGGAATCTAGTACAGCAGAGGCTGACGAGTCTGAAGAAGACGAGATTGCTGCGCTGGAACTCACCGGAAAAAAGGCTTCAACACTAAAGCAACTGAAGCTGTGCAAAGAACCGGTGAAGCTCAAGTCGGTGGTTTTCACCAAACCAGAGTTCGCAAGTTATACTTACGACGCGAACAAAGCGCATGAAATCTTGGATGAAATGATTGCCGCGAAGATGGTGAAAACCGACTTCGGCCCATTTCCTAAACCAGAGCAGCTAAGGGGGAAGAAATACTGCAAACTCCATAATATGTGGAATCATAATACAGCCGATTGTGTTAAGCTAAAGGATCAGATCCAAATCTGGTTAAATAATGGTAGTTTGCAAGTAGAGGCACCAACAACAGCAGCAGCGTTGGTGGACCTAGATCCCTTCCCAGATACCGGCATCAACATGGTGGACGTGGCATGGGGTGAAAAAGATCAACATAATCAAAGTCCAGACTATGCGGTTAAGGATTTGATAAAGGCTGGAGACAAAGCCGTGAAGCGGGAATCCAAGACTCGTTTACCCATTGTCCTATGCTCGCGGTGCAAGGAAGAATGTGACACTCAAGCCCTGCATGAGGAAACATCCCAAACTGTCCAGTTTGGATCTCTGCCGCCAATACGGTTAGTATCATCCTCTAGAAACTTCCAACCATGCAGCCCAAGAGTACACAGTGGTTTAGAAACTCCTACTCCAAGGGACTCAAACTTATTCAAAAAGTTGAAGACTGCGAGGGAAGAAGGGCAAGCAGATAAGCGGCAAGGGGTTTTTACCAGACCTTACATTCCGCCAGTGTCAACATCCTCTATCAAAGAAGGGAGATGGTATACCCAAAAGAATGGCAAGGCGGTGGAGATGAGCTCTTCAAAGAAGAGAAAACTCCAACGAAGGTTTGGAGAAGCAAAGCGAACTTTGGAAGCACTAGATCAAGGACTAATCAAACCATCGCAATTACTGAAACCTCCAGAAGAGTATCAAAGACAATTGGAGGTACTGGCCTCCGAGAGATTCGTTTCCCCGCAAGTTCAGAAACTGCAGCCCAAAGTATTACGCCAAGGGCAAAAGCCATGTGCCCCCAAGATCAGCGCTCAGGAGAAATCTCTAGTTCCAGCGAGGCAAGAACCGCCGCCAGCTCGTAAAGACAATGTTTGGCGGAGAATATCTCGCGAAGGAAGCAATAGCGAGCCTTCCATCTTCGACAAGCTGGGGGGCAAAGACAATCGGTCCGTGATTGTGCAGAAAGTTCAAAACTTGGTGGTCACTCTCCCAGAGGAAGTGCCAGGGACGAAACAAATTTCAGAGTCACTGAACCAGATTCCTATAGTACAGGAGCACGAACAAGCCAAAGCGGTGGTCCCAGCAGAGAAATCCTTGGTTGCTTTCATGGTTAAACAGTTTAACGCCGATATCCCAGCAGATGAACCCAAGCTCAATCTTGATGATGACATGGACGAAACAGAAATGGTGGATATCTCTTGCAATATGGTTTATGTGTTCCCTGCTAAGTATGCCTTACCAGTCGCTGCGCAGGAATGCATAGAAGCTGACGCAATTGGAGAACAGCAGTTGCAGATCACTTCAGCCGCAACAACGCCGGTGAAAGAAGCAGTGTCCCTTGAGACTGAAGATGCTAACAGCAAGAGTTTCTTCATGAGCTTCACAAGACCCACACCTGCCATGGTACAACATATGCGACCTTTGTATATCACAGCAGAAATTAATGGGACTAAGGTCAGCAAGATAATGGTTGATACCGGCGCGGCTGTGAATGTCATTACTACAAGGACCATGCAGCTTTTGGGAATCAAGAAGGAGAAGATCCAGTCTACCTCTCTCACATTGAAGAACTTCGCGGGCACAGTAACTAAGACGTTAGGTTTACTGTTCCTAAAAATCAAGGTGGGTCCCTCAGAAAGCGTTTATGCGTTCTTTGTTACGGATTGTTACGCGGCCTACAGTGCCATCCTGGGAAGAGATTGAATTCACCGAAGCTATTGTGTTCCATCAACACTCCACCAAGAGCTGATTATGTGGAATAGGGTGACAAATAAGGCTGAGATAATTAAAGCAGATCCCCGCCCTTTTTCTGTTTCCGCGAATTACGTAGATGCCAAGTACTACTTGGAGCCAATTACTCCATTGCAAGTCGGTAGCATCGACAATAAGGGCCGCCCCACAGGGGTGACGGCTTCTGAGTTGGCACAGTGGGGACTCACGCTTGCAAAAGAAGACCTAGCGAGGCCCGGACATGCTGTGCCCCGCACAATGGGTAATTAATGGATTACGACCTTCCAGAGGAAGGGATAAAGGCCTTCCATTCCTTGTACGAGAGGCTATCCTCATACTTGGTGGAAAAAGAGGCCTATGATCGAGTTGCGACCTTAGAAATTGTTTATGAAGAGTTCATGGACCAAGAAGAGGAGGAAGAAGAGATTCAGCTTGCTCCAGCGGCATTGGATGACACACCTCCGAAAGTTAGGGACCCTACTGAAAAGGTCAATCTGGGAACAATTGATGAGCCTATAGAAGTGGCTATCAGCACTTACTTAGAGCCTAGTGAGAAACAGAGGCTCATCGACTTATTGCTAGAATTCAAGGACTGCTTCGCGGAAAAATACGAGGACATGCCAGGCCTATCACCAGACTTGGTATGCCACCAACTACCAACGCTACCTGATAAGAGGCCTTTGAAGCAAGAGCCGCGAAGAATGAACTCAGAGACCCAAGTACTGGTCAAAGAGGAAGTTGAAAAGATGCACAAGTCAGGCATTATCAGGGTAGCCAAGTACAATCAGTGGCTGTCCAATATAGTGCCTGTTCGCAAGAAGAATGGCAAGATGAGGGTCTGCGTGGATTACAGAGACCTTAATTTAGCTACACCTAAAGACGTCTACCCCATGCCGGTGGCGGACATGTTGGTAGATGCAGTTGCAGGGCACGAACTGTTGTCTTTCATGGATGGCACAGCGGGATATCACCAGATACCGGTTGCGGAGGAAGATAGACACAAGACCGCATTCCGCTGCCCTGGGTTCACGGGAGTTTTTGAATATGTGGTTATGCCTTTTGGACTGAAGAATGCCGGAGCAACATATCAGAGAGCCATGAACCTGATCTTCCATGACATACTTGGGAAGATCTTAGAGGTTTACATTGATGACGTCGTCGTGAAGTCTAAGAAGAGTGGAGATCACTTCATGGATCTCAGAAAAGTTTTCGAGCGCATGCGACTACACAAGCTCAAAATGAATCCCGCCAAGTGCGTCTTTGGAGTTCAGGCAGGCGATTTCCTGGGATTCATTGTCCATCAAAGGGGCATTGAGGTCCCTGAGGATAAGGCAAACGCGGTCATCAACGCATCTTCCCCACGAACGAAGAAAGAATTACAGCGACTACTGGGTAAGATCAACTTTTTGCGACGTTTCATTTCTAACTCTGCGGGCAAAATCCAGCCCTTTTCCCCACTGCTGAAGTTGCAAGGACAGAACGAGTTTGTGTGGGAACCTAAACATCAAGAGGCTTTTGACAAAATCAAGGCCTATCTGGCGAGCCCGCCAGTGCTTGTTCCTCCCAGAGCTGGATTTCCATTAAAGTTGTATGTTTCAGCAGTTGAGGCTTCCATTGGCAGCCTCCTCGCTCAGGATGATGAAGAGGGTGTCGAACATGCCATCTTTTACCTCAGTAGGACACTCACAGATTGCGAAACAAGGTACACTCCAATGGAAAAGCTGTGTCTTACATTATACTTCTCAGCATGCAAGTTGCGGCATTACATGTTGTCCTTTACTACTTGCATCATTGCTCAAACCGATCTAGTCAAGTATATGTTATCGCGACCTATCTTGAGAGGCCGTATTGGCAAGTGGGTGCTCGCCTTATCAGAATTCTCATTACAGTATGTCCCACAGAAAGCAGTAAAGGGGCAAGCCATTGCGGACTTTCTGGCACATCACCCTATGCTAGATCTCCCTGCGGTTAGAGACTTAGAGGTCGCTGTCACAAATTTAGATCGCCCAGAGTACGCCACACTGTATCAAGCCACAGTCTCACTCCAGCCCTGGGTTTTATATTTTGACGGGTCAAGAACAGATACACTAGCAGGAGCAGGAATTGCACTGGAGAATCCGGCTGGAGATCACTTTTCGTACTCATTCCAGTTGGAGTTTCAATGTACCAACAACCAAGCAGAATATGAGTCCTTAATCATAGGCCTAGAAGTACTGCTGGAAATGGGAATTAGAGATGTACAAATACTTGGCGATTCTCTCTTGGTTATCAATCAGTTGTGCAATGAGTTCAGATGCAATAGCTTCACATTGGTCCCTTATTGGAACAAGACATTAGAACTGTTGGACCAATTTGATAACGTACATCTTGAGCACATTCCTCGTGAGAGAAATTTTGCCGCGAACGAGTTGGCCCAGCTGGCAACAGGGGTAACATTGAGATATGGCGTGCGGGAGAGAATCCTTAAAGTCGAGCGTCGCACCCTTCCTTCTTGGATGGCGAGAAGAGATCCTCCAGACGATACGTCAGTCGCAACCCTAGAATCCATTGACGTGGATTGGCGCATCCCTTTGATCAATTATCTCAAGCATCCTAATCAGACCACAGATAGAAGGATTCGCTATCTTGCCCTCAACTACTTCCTCAGAGGTGATGAACTTCGTAGACGAGGAGAAGATGGCATGGATTTTAGATGTGTTTATGGCCACGAAGCCAAACAACTCATGCGCCAAGTTCATTCTGGCATTTGTGGAGCTCACCAAGCAGGTCCAAAGATGCGATGGTTGCTCAGACGACATGGATATTTTTGGCCCAGTATCTTGAAGGATTGTATCTCGTTCGCTAAAGGTTGTTTGGACTGCCAAGCTCATGGGCCGGTCCAGCATGTTCCTAATATTCCAATGCAGCCCATTATACAGCCTTGGCCTGCAAGAGGATGGGCGCTGGATTTAATTGGGATGATTCACCCACATTCATCACTTCAACATAAGTTCATCATCGTTGCGACTGATTTCTTTACAAAGTGGGTTGAAGCAGAACCTTTGAAGGAAGCATCTGGTGGCACGTTGCGACAATTCCTATTCAGAAACATCATCTGCAGATTTGGGATCCCAGAAGTTTTTGTTTCGGACCGGGGGGCAGCTTTCATGGGTGGTGAAGTTGATAAATTGGCACGAGAATGGGGAATACAGTTCATCCATTCCAGTCCGTATTATGCTCAGTCTAACGGTCAAGCGGAAGCCAGCAATAAGATCATTATCAATTTACTGAAGAAAATGTTGGAAGCTAATCCACGACAGTGGCATGAGACACTTTATGAAACTCTTTGGGCCTACCGCACCTCTAAGAGGAATCCCACCGCGACAACACCTTATGCTTTGATGTTTGGCCATGATGCAGTCCTGCCATTGGAAGTCAACGTCCAGTCATTACGAGTTCAAGAGCAACATCATCTCATTGGAGAAGACTACGTTCAGGCTATGTGGCAGGAACATGAAGACCTTAGCGAAAAGCGCTTGGAGGCTTTAGATAATTTGGTCATGGAAAAGCAACGAGTCGCTCGTGCCTATGACAAGAGGACGCGGGGAAGGAGTTACAGCGAAGGAGAGTTGGTTTGGAAAGCAGTTCTCCCCCTTGGCGAAAAATTAGATGGTCGCGGCAAATGGACTCCAAGATGGGAAGGCCCGTACATCATTTATAAAATCTTAGAGAAAGGAGCTTTTCATCTCAAGGACCTAGATGGAGATGTCCATCATAACCCTATCAATGGGAGATACTTGAAGAAATACTTTCCCAATGTTTGGGACTTGGAGGAGTCGTAGACAATTTATTCGCATGAGACATGGGGGACAATTCTAGTGTTCCTACACTCGCAAAGCCCATTTATGAAGGCCTGTTTTTAAGGCCCATAATCATTTCTTCGCTATGCCTAGCAACACTAGGGGGGCAACACTGTACCATACTAAGCCAAAACCCGCCCACTGGGCAACTTTGTATATAAATATTCATGCTATTTTATTAAAAAAAAAAAAAAAAAAAATTATTATAGATACAACTCTTAGGGGACAATTCTAAGTGTTCCTACACTCACGAAGCTACTAAGCCGAGTCAGCGGCTCCGAAAGGTTTTTCCAGCTTTGCCTTGCAGGAAAGGCTGAGCTCAAGGGAAGTGTAACTTTGTATAGAAATATTCATGCTATTTTATAAAAAAAAAAAAAAAATATTATAGATACAACTCTTAGGGGACAATTCTAAGTGTTCCTACACTCACGAAGCTACTAAGCCGAGTCAGCGGCTCCGAAAGGTTTTTCCAGCTTTGCCTTGCAGGAAAGGCTGAGCTCAAGGGAAGTGTAAGAGCCACCACCGTGACCGCCACCTCCATCGGAAGTAGTTTTCATTTTGCTAAAGATGTCCTCACCATGCACGGGAAACAGTGAAAGGGTTTCAATCTCCTGGTGATCTTTTCCTCTTTGTTCCATGAAAGTTTGTTCTACATTCATGTCAAAGAAAGTAGAACTAGTTCCCGCTCCAGCTGAGATTGAACAATCCCTAGCACTATTCTCCATGTTCATAGATCCATAACAGCCATAGTTCCCCATCTGCCTGTTAAAAGCAGTCATCACACCAGCGGAAGAAGCAGAAGCAGGTGCAGAAGATCCAAAGTTAATATACTAATCCTCATGTTTCCAATTGGTAACATTATCAGCACCAACAAGCCCTGATCTTTGCATGGGCACATGAACATCCGAAGTGGACCTCTTCTTCTGCTTCTCTCGAGCCCTTTGGTTCACGAACCAATAATAGACGTTCTTGACCTCGATCTTGCCGTACCATTTCAGCTGGAGATAGATCCTCTGAATCTGCTCTATAGTTGGGGATCTTTCGCCCTTGTTGTAGAAAAGCTCCTTGAGGATTCTTATCTGATCTATAGTAGGAATCCACCTAGTACTGCTCCTCCTGCGAAGCATGTTAGCACTACTCCCGGCTACTTTGTTACTTCCTCCATCCTTGGTTGGATGCCGGTTTTGTGGTTCCATTTGGTGACGGATTGAGAGAATGCAAAAATTGAAGAGTGGTGATGATGAGTAATTAAGAAAGATTGCTGTTAGAAATATTCGAGTTGATGAAACGATTTTGGGATTGGAAATTTGGGTTTATAATGTGGAGGAAGATATAGGCATGCCAATATCCGCCCTTGGATGGACGGTCAAAGAGAAGAGTCAAACTAAGTGTCAGTAAAGCGTGATTAAAGTTGCCATAAATCTCGGAAAGAATGGATTAGTAGCATGTGAGGGAACCGAACGGTTTTCGAGGAGGTAACTGTTCTTTTCACGAGATTATTTTTTCACGGTGGAATTTTCAACAGCTAATTAATGCAACTTGAGTTGGGGCCAGCAAGTGGATCCAAAAGATAAATATTTTCTCAAAACCCTCATCGCGAGGCTCGTTTTAACGCAGAATATATTTTAAAAGTTTATATTGTTTTCAATATACAACTATGGGGGCCTATATTTGAGGCCTTGCGAGACACAATTCTTGGCTTCTCACGGATATTGGAATATCAGGATAAAAAATATTATTGTATTCATAAAGTGGCTTTGCGGCCAAAAGCAGTACATTCATTACAAAGCCAAAGGTGGCTAAAATACAAAAACAGGAATCCTCGGATATCTTTTGAATCTTTCCTCAAGTGGAAGCAGCTATGGAATCCAATGTCGAGTTAAACAACGCCATTATACCAAGGAGAGGCAAACTTCAGGGAAGGAAAAAGAGAAGTAACGGAGCCTCCGCGCCCCATTTACATGGAAGCGGTAGAGGAATACAACATAGGCTTGGCTAACACCATTATCCATGAGAAAGGGAGACTCCAGTGAGAGAAAATGGAGCATCCAAGCCCCCTCAATTGGAAGCAGCTATGGAATCCAACGTCGGTTGAGCCGCGCCATTATCTCCGGGAATGGCAGAGAGTGAATGAACCGAATATCAGCTTGAGTCTCTGCACCCCCTCTAGCCATGGTAACCACCATTAGTTGGACGTGAAGTATAGGAACAGCCATTCTGTAGCTTGAACCCATTCCTTCAAAGAGCCCATCCCTTCTCATCCCTCTAAGATTCTTTCAAGAAGAGAAAGGGGGAGAAGGAGGTGAGAACCAAAGCCCTTTCCATCTGGAGGGCACAACATGGGCCGGGTCCAGAAGGAAGGAAACAGAGGAGGAAAGATGAACCACAAAGTGGCCTTCCTCCCTTTCTCCGTTTCGCTCCGCGTGTGGGATCCTAACAAAAATGATCTCGCATGATCGTGGATCCCACACTCGGAGCCCCCTTGCGTTTCTAAACCAATCTGAAGCCTGGCATTGTTATTGCAAAATTCCAGAAGGGCGAAACAAGGGGTTGCCTAAGATTACGCCATAAGGCCTAACCCAGGCTTAAGATTACGCCATAAAGCCTAAAAATTTAGAGGCTAAAGGTCATTTCATGAGGGGAAGATTTGTGAAGAAGGAGAAAAAGAAGCATGAACTGAAAGGACATTTCTTGAATATTTCAGAAAAGTTGTTGTGAGTATTCCCTTCCCAAAATACAACTATTTATAGGGACTTCAGGCAAATCCCCACCCTTGGATGAAGCTCAATTTCAAAACTGTTGACAGTAAATCGAGATTAGTGATTCCAAATCTCGAGAAAAAAAAAGGACTAGCAGCATGTGAGGAGACCGAACGGTTTTCGAGGAGGTAACTGTTCTTTTCACGAGATTATTTTCTTTACAATCGTTGTTTTTCAACGAGTGATTAATGCCTTAAATCTCGGAAAAGAAGAGATTAATAGCATGTGGGAAACCGAACGGTTTTCGAGGGGGCCTACAGAGATTGACTCGCAAAGCTCAATTTCAAACAAAGTTCTTCCACGTGGCGTTTCGCCGCAATGGCACCAGCTTCGGCCTGAGTGGCCCGTTCTCTGATACGGGCCAGGTTACGGCCCATTTCTTCAGAAGCAGCCAAAGGTTCATCGAGTTGAGCTTCTTCTGCAATAATCGCATTCTCAACAAAGGCTAAATGGGCTTGGAGGTTCTCGATTTGAAGTTTGAAGTCGGACCTTTGGATTTGTAGTTCCCGTAGGCGGATGGCTTGCTCATTTAAAATATCGCGGGAGAGGTCCATTTCTTGAGAGACACTATTCAAAGCCTCTTGAGCGTCGTGAGCCTGGGTGTTCATGGCCGATTGACATCGGCGGGCCATATCAAGTTCATTCAGTAGAGAGTCGATAGCACTAAATTGCCATGAAGTCAAAGCTTTCTCCTGGCGGAGATACCTTAGAGCTTCTAAGACTCGCGGGAGGATGTCAGTCTCCAATACCCAAGGACCTAGATGTTCACGAAGCACCAACTTAGCCTCATCCACAGTAGAAGGAGGAGTTACCTCCAACACCCTCATCAATCTCTCGAATCTGGTAGGAGGAGGAGGCGGGGGAGGCGCCACAGGATCACGAACCACCACTGCAAATGGGTGGACAGCTTCCTCAATTTCTTCGTCTTCAACAGGTTGGTCTGTCCCTTCAGCCGTAGGAGAATCTGGAAACTCAACTCGCGGCTCACCATAGGCAAGTGGAGCAGATTCAAGCATAGAGCCCTCAGCTCCGACGGTTGTCTCATTTATTCGCAAGACTTGGGGGGCACCACCTCCATCAGTATCATTTTCCATCTCTGGGGCGACTGTCCCGCCGATAGAACCCTCAACTTTTGCAGCCACCTCCTCGGTACAAATAGAATCCTGGTCATATTCAGAAATGTCAGAGAACGGGGTTGGATCAGAAAGGGAAATGGAAAACATTGGCCAACAGTGGCTTACCTCTCGAGTTGTCGGGTCAATATCTGGTATGTGGTCTCCAAGAGGAAGAGGCCTCACCTCATTCACCTCTTGGACCTCTAGTGCCGTGAGAATCTCTGTCGTCATCAGTTCCTCGTAAGCGGCAGAAGCCTCAGAGTGGCCTTCCACGCTTTCATGCTCCGAGGACTCATCATCGGAGATCGTTATTAAAATGGTAGGACCTTGCAGATGCTCTTTAGATGTGGAAGACGGAAGAGGCGCCACGGGGTTAGTTGATGCTTGAACTAGCGAGAGAGTTGGCTCTTCTGCAGCGGCTGAGGATCTAGCCTCGCTCAGGCGAGAGAGATCAGTGGTCTTCTGACGAACCTGTCAAAAGATACATAATGAAGATCCTGCCCAGATTCTAAAATTTAAATAGAATAAGACGGGGCCGGAGTTTACCAATCTCATTCCCAGAGGTTCGTCATCTTCAAAACTCTTTTTGAATGATTGAGCTCGATCGCGTTTGCAAGCAAAGATAGCAGTGGCCTGCACGACAAAAGAATCACAACTCAAAAAGGGGGAAAGCACCAAAAATGCAAGTTTGGGATCGTTCTTAACCAAATTACCTCAGCAGAATCTTCATCATAAGAAGATTCTCCCTCAGGAGTCCCCTCTGCTATTGCCTTTTGTTTCCCGGCCTGAACAGAGGTTGTCTTGCTCCGGGTAGTTTGCTGCAAAACACACTCAGGAATAAGAGCGGGAAAATCAAGACAAGGAAAAGGAATGGTGAAGAAAGACAAAAACTTACTGTTGCCCTAGGCTCATGGATTTGTATCCCTGCATACGATGAGCGAGAAGGTAGAGTAAGTTGCCGAGGTTGTGCTGTAGGGTTGGAGAAGCGCTCAAAAATCTTGCGGTCCTCCGGACCAGGACTACTCATTCCACGAAAGATCTGGACGAAGAGTTCGTCATGTGGCAGGTCCCAACAGTTCACAGACACTTCTTTCCACCAATCAACATAATCATTGTCGACATCGTTGAGGGGATACAGCGTTCTGACCCAAGGGGGAATCACTATCAAAGTAAACTGACTTTGAAAGGAGGCAGACCCAGGTGGGGCTAATCTCCTCCAAGAGGTGTAGTAATTGGCAGAATCAACCAGAGGCCAGGGTACCAACTGGGCCAACCCAAATTGGCGAGCAAAGTGGTTAGGGGCATAGAGCTCATAACTTACGCGGTCGGTGGTAAGACGAATATCCGAGCAGGAGATGGTTCGACGAAAGGCCAAGAGGGCTCTTTCGCTATGATCGCGTCCACTGGGCAGAAAGCCATCATCAAGGGGAGGAGGGAATCGCCTAGAAAGGATTATTTGTGGGTCCGGCATCTCTCCCAACAAGTACAAGTAAATAAAACACTCGGAGTAGGGTGGAGCTCGATGCCTTATGTTGCCACAAAGCCAGTTCCCCAAAAGGGAATCGACTGGAGGTTCCTTTGGACTATCACCGCGACGGAAGTGAGGGAAATAAATCTGCAACCAAAAGGCAAGGATCCAGAATGGACCACTAATGTCGGTATCAAAAGGGCGCATTACAGCTCTATAAAGGGAGCGATATAACGAACCCAATACAGGTTGCCCAAGGCCAATGCAAATACCATTGTAGAGAGCAGTGGCCAGAGAATTCCAGCGCCCAGTAGGTTTGTTGGAAGAAATGCAAAAGATAAATTTGCAAAGCCAGAATTCCAGGAATGCGATACCTCCTGTTTGGTCACACTGGGTGCGGTAATAATCACGCCAGACAGGGTAGGATTTACTGTGATGCCCCCGACCAGCCATATCCATTCTCAAAGGAAATTGAATACCATCAAACTGACCATGCACATAGGGGTCGAAATCAATAGGCAACCCCGTGATGGTAAGAACATCCAGCAGAGTTATGCTCATCTGCCCAAACCGGAAATCGAATGTATTGCTGGAAGTGTTCCAGAAGCAAAGAGCAGCGGCAAGCGGTGCAGGGCTAGTATTATGGGGAAGACAGAAGCATAGATCGATGGTTTGGGTGATACCCACCGCATCCCATCGGGCCAAATCTCTCACTCGGACCTCCTGATACCAAACCTTTTCCTCGAGAGTGATGGTAGGCCAGAAGCCCACTTTCCTCCTTGGTCCCCAACTGCTAAAATCACCAGGCACCTGCCGAAGAGCCACTATGGGACGGCGGATGGGAAGCCCATAATAGGCCATAACATCATCTGGCAAATGATCGCGAGGTGTGGGACCTAAACCCGCTTGACTATCACCTCCACCAAAGCTCATCAGTCGACTTCTCTCCTCTCTGGTCTGACTTCTACATCGAACACTCATGTTAGTCCGCCATGTGAATGTGGCTTTCTCAGTGATTTCATCTGCCTGATCGATAACGAATGGTTTCTTGGATGTCATTTCTGGGTCACAAGGGACACTTCTCCATTACACCTTGATTTATAGCTCAAGTGTTTTTGGAGATTAATTTATTAGCTGGGCCAGTGAGTGGCCCTAGTTGATAATTAATGAATCACTATTCCATCTTGAGAATCGCATCTAAGGCGACAGTGAAGATATTCCACTTTTTCCTACCACCGCAGGGCCAGCATAGTGGCCTGATATTTTTTTTTTAATAAAACATGATTAAAACCAATGCGGTTTTAGATGCTAAAGTTGTAGCAAATATGGTGGTTTCACTTCGTCACATGTCATGATGACGATAACCGTGATTCAATCATCCTCTTCAGCATAAGATTCGCGAAGGATTAAATGGCAGCAAACAGTTTGCTATTCAACATCTTATTTTGCCAAGTACTATAGGCCTTGATCAAACTTGATCTAGCCAGCAAAAAGGCTCCAAACACCTACATTTGAGAAAATCAACAGAGAGCCAGCGATCAAGGCAGATACTTGTTGCTATACACATGGCGAAGCTACCACCAAAGAAGAGAAGGATCCTCATTCGCAATCAAAAGCAGTCTCCTTCGCATGGGGGCACGCTAAAGTTCTGATATCCTACAACCTACCTAAGTTTTGCCAATCCACTGCATACCAGACATCAGATACGGGGGCAATAAAGTTGGCAAAGAAAGCATCAGTTTATGACAAAGGCAATTCAGATTGTGGCATCCAAGCTTTATGGCCTATTTAGAGGCCTACATGGAATCAATCAAGTAATTTCAGTCAAGCCAATACAAGTGGCTTCAGAGCAACGATATTCTACGAGTGGTACTGATTCAAGACCTCTTCAATCAAGACGAAGACTTTTGACTTCGAGGTCTGGGGGGCAATGTTTGGACCCAAAATGAGCATTTTGACCTGACAAGGCACGTCTTGGAGAAATCGAGCCAATATCAGTGGCTCAAGCTATATATTGTCGACAAGTTCGAAATATATATTTAGAGGCTAAATAAAGCCTACTATGGAAGCGTGGAAATGAAAAGTCAACTTTAGCATATTTTCCTACTTCGGCTAGGAGAAACCGAGCTAAACAAGGAAGGAGGGGCGGCAGACTAACCATCCGAACTTCAAATGAGTTGAAACTTTCCAGATTCATTCTAGACATCCCAATGATCATTTCTTATGAAGAGTGCTAGAGCTTGTTCGAAGCGGAAAACCTTCAAACAATCAGTCCAATTTTCTGCAGAAGCAAAACTGGAAAACTGGACCTGTAAGAAGTCCAGTAGCAATTTCGGCCCAACCACATGGAAATAAATTCTGAAATTTTACCACAATAATCTACATCCATGGTGGATAATTTCATATGAAGAAGTCCAAGGTTAAATATGAATTCTTAGTGGAGATAAAAATCAAAGGAATAAAGAAGTGTTAGTGCTCTCACCTAACAAAATCCACTAAGTGTTAGTGAATTTGGCCTAACCAAATCCACTAAGTGTTAGTGAATTTTACCTAACCCACTATGATTTGTTTAAAGGCCAAATAGTGTTGCTTGGAAGCCTATATATAGAGGCTACAACAAGTATCATCTCACCAATTCACTCATCAAAACATCTATAAGATGATCTAAGTTCTCTCTAGAGCAACCTCTCTAAGAGCAATTCCTCTCCTTCTCTTTCTCTTATCGGTGATCACACTCTAAGTTCTAGTCTCCTTAGGAGCCAACTTTCAGTACCACCAAACCCTCTGTCAAAGTGCTTTGGTCCTAGTCTCCTTGGGAGCCGACTGTAGTACCACGACCACAACGGTTACGGAACCAGCCAAGCAAGGGTAACGCCCTCGCAAACCAGCCAAGCTAGAGTCACGCTTTAGCAAGTTCTCCTCACTTCCCAGTGGTTTTCGCTCTGCTCGATCTACAACATCGAGTATCGATTGTGATTTTGAAGAGGCTCAGCAAAAGTCCTCGCCACGAGGCACAAAGAATCCCACGACGAGGTTGGTGCTCTCCTCGTCCACAATCGCTCAGAAGAAGTCAGGTCAAGGGACACCCCCGACGACCGCACCCGAACGGTGCTGGCACGCCCACGCAAGAAAAGAGACTGTTGACCAGCTCAAGAAAAACTGGAGCCAAACAACCTGTAAGCTAAAAAAGGGGAGATCCTAACACGAAGCCCCGACAAGCGCTTCACGCTTCCACAGAAAACCAGGTCGACACACGCATGCACCGTCGTCCTACAAATCGCTGCCCTCAGAATACAATAACCAATGTCACAAAACCAGACCTAACGTTGCCCTTGCCTTTAAACCCAGCACCATATCAAAATCCCCGTCGATGTCCACGTACCAGATGAGAATGACGCCTTAAGACATCCTGCTCTGACAGGGAAGATCAAACTCGACATCGTCGCTTTGCTACACGAAACCCTAGGTTTCGGTATATGGAGCTCCGAATTTTCGTGAGCTCTAACAATTCATCATACAGCTTTGTTTACTTAGTTTAACACGAAACAGTGAAAGTAGAAATCGTGCTTTATCCCTCTTCACTTCCCACTCTAATTTTCAAATAATTAAGGAAAAAAACTATATTTTACATATGAAAAACGTAAACATTCAAATAGACTCTTACTATTTGAATGTATGTGATGAATGAATATTTTTATTTATAGTTTCTAAGCAAACTCCGACTCTGACTGTGTCCAATTACAACCACAACCACAACCCTCAATCTATATAAATTTCATAGGCGAAATTAAAGTCGTACTCAAACATATAACTTTAATATAACACTTATCATCCCATATAAGCATGTTCACCTTTTGGTCAAAACAAAACTACTTAGAAACCTAAGGCTCAAAAAAAAAAAAAAAAAAAAACTTATAGCTAGTTCGGGATTGTTGTGATTTAAAAAAAAAAATACTACTATTGTGTTGTGAGAAAAATCAGTTGTGAATTAAAACAGTTTCATATTTCGTAAATAATATTTTTAAAAATATTGTCAGTACATGAAACAACTTCAGATCGTGTCATAAAAAAAACAATCTTAATAAAATCCGAAAGATTCTGATATCAACCAAGCTTAAAATCTGTCATAAAAAAAACCAAGCTTAAAATCAAAATTGATTGAAACTTATCGATCTCTAGTGATTACTTATGTACGTACGCACTCCTCTTGTATAAACGGTCGAATCAGAGCTTCTGTTTATAAGCAATGCCTCATCAGAACCTAGACTGTTTGTCTGTTGTCAAGTGGTTGAAGAAAAGGCATGTAACCTAGTGTAAAAGGCCACCAACTTCTATTTCATACATCTTAAATCTCTTTACAGTAAAATACCAGAATATCTTACAGACAGAAGAAAGTAAAACATTGATTACAGTGAAAAGCAAGCATCTTCCATGTTCAAGCTAAATCCGGTGGCTGTATCAATTCCATCATGGATCAATTACCTAGTGAGATAGTATATAACTAGAAAGACGACCAGAAATGATGCCACCAGTGTAAACATTCTCTGGCTTGACTTGGTCTCAAAAACCTGAAATTATAACAGCCAAGGATCAGATGGGGGACCCTAGGAAGGATAAATGAAGAAAAGAACCTGATAATTTCAAAGATGGAAAGGTAGCATACCGTCTTAAACCTGTCCATTGTACCAGATAGCATTCCCCTTGATGAATCCATATCATTTCCCTAAATACACAATTTGCATCATGAGTAAATAACATATAAACAATGTAAACTATAAAGACAGATCAATTAACTGCAGCATATAGATATACGGTAATACCATTCGGTCCAGCATGTGATTATGACTCTCCACCTCCTCATGTATGTCACCTGACAACTGTTGAAATGAAATGAATTTAAGTTATTGGGAGAACTAAAGCCTATGAGCCTACAAGTCGAGTTCATAATCAGTACACTAACTTAAATAATCTAGATCACATGCTGATGATCTAGCCTATAATTTCAAAAACAAAACTGCTGCGTTAAAACACGAGAATTGTCAGTGCAAATATTGAGTTCAAGTTCTAAGTGATGTTTTATTAGCATACGAGGAAAAAAAAAAAGTAAGTGTTTCAATCTCATATCCTCTTAAAAGGATTTCATAGTTGGTTCTATGTACTGCCAATAAGGCAAAGGTAAACTATAAGAAGTTTGCAGGGAACTGTTAACCAATAACCATAGCACCATACTACAAAATTCAGAAGCACCTTTTTTCCTCCTCAACCTATTAAACTGACAAAAGCACACATTGACCAGACAACAGTAAGAAACTTCATATTGTAGACTAACATTAATATATGCTGAATCCAGTCAGGAACCGCTACAATCACATTTGCACTATAAATTTTAAGTCTCCAAGTGATACTACTAAACAAGGGAATTGGGAAGTGAGGGCCTTACTCTCTTCAGCAAATTGACCCGATCTTGCAATCCTTCCACTGCCCTTTCATTATCTTGTTCATCAATTTCATGGGAATACGAAGATGAGGCCCTGATGCCACCCTCCTCAATGCCATCAAAAAGAGCGACTTTGTTGTTACGGTAGTCCCTGCATTTAGATTGTATCGTTAAACTAATCAGTTTCTATATGATTGACAACAGGAGTTCACTTCATATGAAACATGGAATAATTCCATAACAATTACATGAAGCTTCAACAACATCAACACTAGGTTCATATTAGACATTGATATTTCCGGCATTCCATCTACCAGTGTGGAAATATAATGAGTTTAATCACTCACAAAACTTTAATCCTTTGTTGCATCAACAATAAGTTGCATCCATTAGTCATTGATGTTTCCGGCATTGCATCTACCACTATGCAAATACAATGAGTTTAATCACTCACAGAACTTTGAACCTTTGTACCATCAACAATAAGTTGCATCCATTAATGTTCATATAGATATTGATGTTTCCGGCATTGCATCTATCACTATGCATATACAATGAGTTTAATCACACAAAACTTTGAACCTTTGTAGCATCAACAATAAGTTGCATTATTTCAACAACCACAGCATATGTCTCTTTCTGATTTCCATGACAAATGTACTACAACTAGTCTTTACTTGCTGAGTAAAAGTTTTAGTGATCAATGTGAAAACTTGGACTCAGAGGATAGTCCAATATCCCAACAAGAAATAATGCATTCCAGGCATTCAATAGCACGTCTAATAACTAACCTACATCCCATACACAGAACCATTGTGATGTCCCAAAATCGGTAAATTGACAGAAAACCACTGATTTAAACCTATTAGCAACTAACATTGACCCAAAAAAACAAGCATAATTCATTTGCGTTGATCCAAGCATTCAATAGTATACATGGTTAAAAATCCAGTACACAAAGCACCTGATCCAAAAGAAGCTGATGAAATGCCATTGGGAAAAGTTTATTAACATGGATCTCCTTATGATTTTGGTGAAAGATTACTACTTGGTCTTCTCCTTGAGTAAAATTTTAAGTGATCCATTGACAACCTGGACTCAGAAGATAGTCCAGTATCGATCATACCATTCTCTCAACAAAATACAGTAAACACATTCGCAAACAGAATCTCTAATGACTAATGCCTATCCCTCACACTGAGCACTAGAAGCTGGCATTGACTGACCAAGAAAACAAACATATTACTGATACATCATTTTCGTTGATCCGAGTATCGAATAGAATACAAGGTTAGCTACAAACCAATCCAGTACACAAAGCTTGTAGCCCTAAATGAACTTTAAAGTTTACTAACAAACAAGCCAAATAGATAAACACCACTAAGACGAAGCCAGAATTCTGTTTGTTGATCACTCAATCAGCACTTGCTACACAATCACTACTTTATGCACAGATCTAAAACATAAAATTATTATTTCGGTAACAGGATCAGGTTAATATGACTGATAATGTTGTGGAAGTAACAGTAGAAAATTATTAAAGAAGAGATCAATCGGATTTAAGACGAGCTAACCTTCGAGCATTCATGGCTCACAGTGAACGATAGCAACCCAATCCCTTCGCTGCTGCTTTGATCTTTGAATTTGAGTCACTGTAACCGATTTCAGGAAACTTAATCAACACAAAAAAAAAAAAAACGAGGAGATGATCGGCGACGGATATGAGCGGTATAAGCGAATCGAGGAATTCAGATCTGAGAAAGAGAGAGAGATTGGAGCTGAAGAAACGCACCGTTTGGAGGGAAGAAGAAGAAGAATCAGAAGAAGAGAGAAGCCTCGGGATTTTTGCTGTTGAGGAAGAAATAGGGAAAACGAGGAGTGATTTATATTCTCAGCGGGGGAAGAAAATTTTAACGCCTCTGCGGGTCCCACAGGATATAATGGTTAAAAGGATATCGGATAAGAATTGAAGAGCGTGTTTTTACTGAGTTGGGTCTCGTTACTGCTGCCGGTAAATAAATTATTTACTGCTACCTATAAATTTGAGAAGGCAAAAGGCCAAAAGGGGGAAAAAAAAAAAAAAAAAAAAAAGGTGGGAACTGCATCGCCTTCTTCTTCTTCTTCTTCAGCAGGAGAGAATCTGATTCGAGGGGGAGAGAGAGAGATAAACAACCCTAAGTGGAATCTAGCTGATCACTCACGTCGTAAACTCATGGGTTCGTTGAACGACGACGGCGCCACCGCCAACACCACCGCCACCGGTTTCGAGTCGTCACCGGAGATGGTGAAGTTTCTCTGCGACAGATTGCTGGACCCGGCCCAGCCCATATCGGAGCGGTTCAGAGCCTTGTTCTCTCTCCGCAACCTCAAAGGCCCTGCGCCTCGCAACGCCCTTATTACCGGTTCGTTCACCTCCATTTTATCTTACCATTATTTTCAGTCATTTTTAGTTGAAGATTTAGGCTTCGTTGGGTTAATGTATGGAAAATATGCTTTCATTTCTGGAATTCGTTGAATTTTTTTGATTTTTTAATGACAGCAAAGGGTAACTGATTAGTGTTCAAGTAGAAGTTAGGTAGTGCTTGGTTTCTAACCCAAATTTATTATCTTTCTATTTGAGTTGATTTACTAGTTCGAATGAGTATCACTGACTGATTAGCACCTGTGCCTCCACTAATAGTATGTATGTGATAGAATGAATATGGGTTTATCGGAACCGAGGGGATTGGTCTTTTAGGTGTCTATGGACAATGATCTTTTGATGTTTGTTATTTAGCTACCGGCATTGTAATTAGGAATTTTAGGGAATGGAATGGAGTTGAACATGTTTAAGCTTTGTTTTTTTTTTTGCTCAAGTTAATGTTGAATCCTTCCTTGATTTTTACCTTCGTTACTGAACTGCTGGGTTGATCGTTTGTGTTCTAATTGTGCAATGGATATGTGTTTCGCACTGCAGCAACAAGGGATTCTTCCAACTTGTTGGCACATGAGGCTGCATTTGCATTGGGTCAAATGCAAGACGCGGAGGCAATTCCTGCTTTGATAGCGGTTCTCAATGATTTCTCTCTGCATCCCATTGTTCGTCATGAAGTGAGTTTATATCACCTTCAATTCTACTAGCATTCCTCACATTCTAAAAATATGCTTATTCGTGTTAATCGCAACTGTCCAGGCAGCAGAGGCTCTTGGTGCGATTGGTTTGGAGAGCAATATTCCTCTTTTAAAGAATAGTCTGGCTTCAGATCCAGCTCAGGAGGTAAAAGAAACTTGTGAGTTGGCCCTTAATCGAATTGAGCAGTTGAAGAATGCTAGCAGTCAATCCATGGATGAAAAATCACCTTTTATGTCTGTGGATCCAGCTGCACCGGCTACTTCTGGCTCTTCTGTAAATCAGCTAAGGTGTGTGGTTGTAATCGACTATTGCTCAACTTCCTATGATTTTGACTATTATATTACCTTTCTGACTAGTAGTTATCACTTTAAGGGAAGCTCTTCTGGATGAAAAAAAGAGTATGTATGATCGGTATTCAGCTCTCTTTGCACTTCGGAATGATGGTGGTGATGAAGCTGTTACTGCTATAATTGATTCCTTGGGTTCCCAAAGTGCTCTCTTGCGGCACGAGGTTGGTTTATAATTCCTCTAAATGGATTCTTGACTTGGTCTTTAAAGGGTCCTTCTTGTCGTGTTTGATCTGCATTTGTTTTACAAGTTGGTTATGTCTTTTCATAATCATAATTTCTTTTCTGTGGTTGTCAGGTTGCTTATGTGTTGGGCCAATTACAAGATAAAGCTGCTTCAGCTGCTCTTTCCAACATACTTATGGATAAAAATGAGCACCCAATGGTTAGACATGAAGCTGCTGAAGCTCTTGGTTCCATTGCAGGTATGACTACTCTACCGTGTTCTCCAAATATATCAGTAGTTCATTGCATTCATTAATTCATTGCCAAAGCTTTTTTTCTTAAAATTGACTTGATAATAGCATCTTAATTGCAAATGCTTTCAGTTTTGGGTTTATTAAACTGAGCTTCTGTTTATGTGTAGATGACCAAAGTGTATCACTTCTCAAGGAATTTGCAATGGATCCTGAGCCTATCGTGTCTCAGAGCTGTGAAGTTGCTCTAAGCATGCTGGAATATGAAGGATCGGGCAAATCGTTTGAGGTATGCATTTCAAACTATGATTCAGGAACTATGAAACTCTGCATTTAGTGTATCATGAGGAAAATGACAAGTCTATGTCTTATTTGCAGTACCTATTCATGCAAGCTCCTCAAGTACAATAGATAACAACAGTGCTTTTACTTGCTGAAGCGCCAAATTATTCAAGCTTTGATTTGAACATCCATGAAGTTCAAGCTTGAAGTTGGGGAGAAAGGGAAGAAACAGATTTTTTTTGCTTCGCCTAAATTAAGTACCATAACAACCCACATTGCTCGTCACATTTACCGTTTATGTTGTATTGGGTAACCTGCAGCAAATATGGATCACAAATCTTATGAATCAGAAATCAGAAATCTTATGTGTGCATGCCTTAAAGATAACTGTATTCATGCCCAAATCTATTTGTTTTCAAATACTTGTATTATTGCATGATGAGATTCTGGGAGTCAATACTCTCGGAAAATGCAGATCTTCAAGCTTCTACCGGGCAAAAAAGGCATTCTGGAAGAACATCACTTTCCTTGCTCGAGGAATTAATTAAAAGGGGAAAAAATTAATCTGAGGCATATTTGAGTATTTGACTAGATACAGCTCCAAGCTTCTCTAGCAATCTGTTGGAGAAGAAATTATTTTTTTTTTATACTTTTTCTGCTATGATAACATGGTATCAACGGGTTGTATATAACTCACCTAAATTCGATTTTTGAACTTCTCAAGATTTATAGCTTGAAATTATATGAAAGTGTAGATGCTCACCTCCAGCCACACCACCCCATCCGGCAACTCCCTTCAGTCCACATCCACCTCCACCGGCATCGCCCAACCACCTCTGACGAAAGGGAATTTCCTTTTGGAAATCATCGACCCTTCACACAGCTTTCTGTGGGCACCAGAGATCATGCAAAATGTGGAGTTGGTTACAATCTAGTTTCAGTGACGTCCGTTAAACCGTTACATGATTGTTTTTTCCTTCTTTTTTTCGTTCAACCGGGCAATCAGCCCAGAAAGAAAACAACAGAAGAGATTAGCCAGCATTGCTGGCATTAAAACTTCTAGCTCTAGGAACTCCAACAATATCATCCAAGAGAAGCTTCAGTAACTAAAGCTGGAGGATCATGAAGAGTGCAAACCCCTTTAGCATGAAGAGTGCTATTCTTAGCTAAGAGATCAGCGACCGAGTTATGCTTCCGATGGATATGCTTGATGCCTTTATCTGAATTGAGTCAAATTCATTAATAAGATTCCCGCAGTTAATGATCAGGGTCCCAAAGGATGTAAATCAACATTGTCATTTTGAATGAGGTTGATCAAAATTGCAGGGTCAGATTTGAATTCCAGCTTAGAGATTTTTAAACTCAAGGCAAGATGAAGACCATGAAACAGACCCCAGGCTTCAGCTTGAAGAACTTCACCAACACCAATATTAATCATAAAGCCACTACACCAGCAACCAACATTATCCCTTATAACACCACCTGCTCCAATAGAGCCATTATTTGTTCTTGAGCTTATGGAAAGCCGTGTTGAGTTGAGTTGCTTTCCTGGAGAGCCATGTTGAGTTGCTTTCTTGGATCAAGCCTATTGCTGGTTCCTCATATAATATCCTTCCTGTAACAGATTAGCCAACATCCAATCATTCCAGTTTAAACTGAAAGTAGCCAAAATATTGGGAGGGATATTAAAGGATTGCCACACCTGTTTCGCTTTAGGGCAGTCCTGAAAGATGTGCAACATAGATTCTGGAGAATTAACACAGAAATGGAAAGATGAGTTGGTTGTAAGCCTTCTGATAACCCGCTGCTCATTAGTTAGGAGCTTGCTTGAAACAAAAGACCAGAGGAAAATTTTGAGCCTAGGAGGGATAGGAAGAGACCCGTTCTCATCCATATGTAATTTTGATATCCTTGCTCATCACAAAGAAGCTTGTAAGCAGATTTTACAGAGAATATGCCAGAAGAGGTACTCCCCCAGATAAGCTTATCAGGCATATTACTATTAGGTAAAGGGATAGCAATGATTTTATCAACAACATCAGCATGAAGGTTGGCATGTAACATAGGCATGTTCCAATCACTATTGATCCAAAAATCTTGCGCAAGAGAATTAATATCAATAAGATCATGGTTCAAAGCATAAGTTTTAAGGATACCACAAGAAGACCATTTGTCAACCCAACATCTGGTGCCAGCACCATTTCCAATTCTCCAAATCAAACCTTTCCTCAACAGATTAGTACCTTACACAATACCAGACCAAGTACTGGAACATTTGGGGGGCTTTTTATAATTTTCATGAAGAAGAGACTCATACTGAAGATATTTTGCCTTATAAAATATGTTCCACAAGCCCTGGTCATTCTGAGCCACTCTCCAGCTAGCCTTAGCAAGCATTGCTCTGTTCATATTAGCTTCTTTTTTATCCCCAGAGCACCATTACATTTAGGTCTGCAAACTAGAAAGATGCATAAGAAATCCCTAATTAATTTATCAAGCTTGTCACAATTGAACATGAAGTTTAGCAGTCTGCATAGCGTAAATGGGACCGTTACATGATTGTTTAGCAGTCTGTAGAGCTACAAAAATATCAAATTTAATAAAAGTTCAAACAAAATAAAATAAAACGTTAAAATCAGGTCTTTCATATAGTTGGGTCGGTTCGGGTCGGTGAAAAATGGAAGGCCCAGAAAACGACAGAGTTCGAATGTCGGTAGGAACAGAGAAAGACAAGGTATTTCATTCCCACTGTGTCTGTGACTTCATCACTTCTCAGTCGTTATCGGCACACACGAGAGAGAGAGTCTGAGAGAGAGAATGGCGGAGCCTCAGAACCAGAAGCCATGGAAGGTCGAGTACGCCAAGTCTTCACGATCGTCATGCAAAACCTGCAGAAACCCCATTGAAAAAGAGAACCTCCGCTTCGGCAAGATGGTCCAGGCCAAACAATTCGACGGCTTCATGCCCGTACGTCACTCTCACTCTCACTCTCACTCTATTTTGCTACTCATCTCTTTCTGCTGTTCATCCTCACTTTCCACAACAACAGCAGAAAGTTCACAACTTTTTGTGCTTTCAATGTCGTTTTTACTTTTCCGGCCAACTCTTATCTTGGAGAACATAGATAATGCGTTGATTTTGATTCCTTGAAAATTAGGGTTTGGGGTTTCTTTGTCTATTTCTGCAGCATTTGCGTTGATCATGGCGTTTTTGTTAGTAAAAACTGAAACTTTGGGCGAAAAATTGATTGGGTGTGCTAGCAAATTCCTGCAGACCTGGGTTGAATGCTCAGGTTTTTGTAGGCCTAGAATGTAAAGTTGAAGCCTTGTTCAGAACCTAATCAAGAATTTGTACCAAAAGAAAAAGAAAAAATTGTTTCATCTACTATACACACAAATGGAGCTTTGTTAACACTTGTGTTGTTGTATTTTTGTTTCCTTAATCATCTCTTTAGTTCTGTTACCTACATAATTATTGGTTGTTTTTGTTTTCAGATGTGGAACCATGCTAGTTGCATAATGAAGAAGGCGAAGCAGATAAAATCGTATGTATTATTGTAATGTTTGTTATAATCTCCAGCATTGAGTTAAGTGGATGATTTACTGCTATGCCTTTGTCTTGGATTTAGAACTGATGATGTTGAAGGCCTTGAGCTCCTTCGTTGGGAAGATCAGAAGAAAATTAGAGATTATGTACAAAGTGGTGGATCAGGTGGACCCTCGGATACAACAACTACAAGCAAGGCCAGTGCTACAGAAAGTGGTATTGAAGTTTCGCAAACTTCTCGGGCTACTTGCAGGCTCTGCAGTCAAAAGATTTTAAAAGGGGAGGTTGGTAACTATGTTTCTCCATTTTCTCTGTTCAGTAAGTTATCCTTTGCATAGTTGGATCTGTTAGGTATCTGCTATTTGAAAAGAAATCTGCGAGCCAAAAGTAGCTTTTCAGAGTTGATAACATGAATCATGTCTTCTTTTTTGGGCACAATATTGTATAATTGAAAATGTTCTTTCATCTGTTTGGGTTTCTCACAAGAGTCAAGAATTGATTAGTATGCTCGTAAGTGTAGGATTGCTGTAGTTGTTTGTCTCTGAGCCAGAGAAGAATCAGTGCTTAAAGGGCTTCCCATTGCCTTAGTGATGTCTTCTCATGGTCAGGCTTTTGGTTTCCTTGTTGTAGACTTGTAAGTCATGTCTAGAGGATTTTATTGGTTTGTGATGGAATTTAATTGTGCAATAAGAAGGATTCTCTGCCTCCCTTCCATAGCTCCCCAGTCCTCCTCAAATTAGGTATCTGCATCAAGGACAAACAAGGTGACACTCTCTCTCCATCTTGAGATACCAGCCAAATTATCTTCCAAAGATTCCCACCCTTTGTTTTTCTTACTTGATTTAGTACTGAAGTAGGGCACCACTAGTTTCCAGGTCAAAATGATTATGCCAAAATGCACATGTCCAGACACACCGACAACAGAATTCTGTGATTGTGTGGCATGTTTCATCCAAGTTTATTTCAAATGTGTCCTCATCATCATTGTATTTTTGGGTTTCTCCTTGATTAGGCATAAGTTGTTGACTACTCTCCATCTATTGTTTTTCATTCCATTGATAGGTCCGTATATCAACCAAGCCTGAAGGTCAAGGAGCTAGGGGCTTGGCATGGCACCATGCCAAGTGTTTCATGGAATCATCACCATCTACCCAAGTGGAGAAGCTGTCTGGATGGGAGACCATCCCAGTTTCTGATCAGGCAGCTGTGTCTGCCTTAGTTAAGGATGGTATATAGTTCAGTATGTTTTTATATTAAGTTGTTTCTATTCGGTAGTTACCTCTAATCTTCTCTTTGTTGTTATTGTTTATCTTATAGTAGTCATCCTTTCAGGCAAAGAAGTTAAAGAGATCCTGCCACAGTCAACTTCTAAAGCTGGCACTAAACGAAGAAAAGATGGGGATGGTGATCAGAAGTCAAAAGTTTCTAAGTCGGAAGGTGACGTGTCAACAAGCAGGGATGTGTCTGTGAGTAATGCTACTGATATGGAGAGCAAAATGGAGGGGCAAACTAAAGAGCTGTGGGCTCTGAAAGATGATCTCAAAAAGCATGTGACAACTGTAGAGCTGCGTAAAATGCTTGAAGCCAATGCTCAAGGTTCAACAGGATCAGAGCTTGATTTGCGTGAGCGCTGGTAATATCCTATAGTTTTGTCTGAGCGTGGAAATTGCAAACATAACTTTAGTTTAATTTTTCATTTTTTTTATTTTTTTTATTTCTTTGCATTGTTTATTTTACATTCTGTTTGCCTTTAATCTGGTTTTGTTTAATTTTTCATGTTTTATTGTTTTTTTTAGTTTTGGCAATCTTTTAGTTTACAATTCCGTTTGTCTTTAATCTGATTTTGGCAATAAATTTTCTGTTTTGTAATGGATTGGTTGTTCAGTACAATCTATTTAAATCTTGTTACTTGGATTTTGTCAAAATGGAAAACCTCTTGTTTGTTTTCCACCAGAGTTGGTTAAGTAATTAGTTGTTATCAGTTGATCACTATCTATCTCTATGTGGATCCCTACTTTTTCACCTCATGAACGCTTTATTGCTATACTTCTTGTTCAGCGCTGATGGAATGATGTTTGGAGCACTTAGTACCTGCCCACTCTGTTCCGGTCATCTTCACTATTCTGGAGCCATGTACAGGTGCCATGGTTTCCTGACTGCATGGAGCAAGTGTTCTTACTCTACTCAAGAACCTGAACGTCGTAAAGGGAAGTGGAAAATCCCAGAAGATACAGATAATCAATTTCTGCAGAAGGTATTTAGCTACTACTTGTGTCAAGTAGCTTATTTAGGTTGATAGTCATCCAAATTATAACTTGAATTTTCTTTATTTTCCAGTGGTTTAAATCACAGAAGGTTAGCAAACCTACACGAATACTGCCACCACCATCATCTAACAATCCTGCAGGTCAAGCTTTCAATGGCCAATCTCAGTCTGGTGCAAGCTTGGCGGATTTGAAAGTTTCTTTTCGTGGATTACCAAAAGAATCCATGGCATGATCTTCTTCCCTTTCTTTATGTCTTTATTTATTTCTTAGTATCTGTGGGAGTTATCATTTAACTGCAATTTTCAGTTCTCTATATTTATTTCATCAAGGGTGGATTGTGCAGGAAAAGTGGAATAAAGATATAGAGGGTGTAGCTGGGTCCGTTCATGCCAAGATAAAAAAAGGCATGTGATTTTCACCAACTGAATTTTGATTTAACTTCTTGCCTTCTTTGCAATGGGGGTGGATCTGTATTAGCTTGAAGATGCATAGTGTTGTTTATAATTGCTTACAAATCAAAGTGCAGATACTAATTGCTTGGTTGTGGGTGGAGGACTGGATGATAAAGATGCTGAGATGAAAAAAGCAAGGTTGAGATGCTATTAAATCACTCTCTTGACTCTTGAGTATTTTCTACATTGTTTCATTTTTGTTTGACCAAGATGTGTTTCATTTGCAGGAGGATGAAAATACCAATTGTTAGGGAGGATTATCTGGTTGATTGCTTTAAAAGAAAGAAGAAGCTTCCATTTGATCTTTACAAAGTTGAAGCTGTTGGTGAAGCCTCTAGCATGGTCACTGTCAAAGTGAAAGGGCGAAGTGCCGTTCATGAATCTTCTGGATTGCAAGATACAGGTCACATACTTGAGGATGGAAAAAGCATATATAATACAACTTTAAGCATGTCTGATTTATCAACCGGTGTTAATAGGTGCGTTTGTAATATTACATCTTTCTTGTTTACCAGTTTCTTTGGAATTAATCTGTTACTCATCAGTTGCCACTGCTTATTTCCGGGATCTACATTGCTAGTATCTTTTCTTGCCTTGGATAATCATGCATGGCCAACATAGTTTAAGTGAAAATGTTTGATATATAATCTTGTCTTTGAAGTTTGGAATATAAGGACATGGATTGAAGTTGTCTCTTAAGTTTGCATTTTTCTTTTAAACTTCGGTTGGGATGAAAGCATTATTCTACTTATAAAATTGAAAAAGAAGAACAAGAAAACATTAACTTTAGAGAGTTTTAGATTGACAATAGGGAAACTGTGGAAGTGAAACTTTTCTGTATTAGTTATGCATCGGTGGCATTTTGATATTTTTTTTTTATGCATCGGTGGTGTTTTTAATTTTTTTTTTTATTAATAAGAAATCGTTGTCTCTACTTTGACATTTCAAGGCCTAGTGAGTGCATGTTATCTGTTATTTTAAATTATAATGTACTATGTTAACTCTTTCTCTCTCTGTCTTTCTGTCTCTTTCTATGTGAAGTTATTACATCCTCCAAATTATACAAGATGATAAAAGTTCAGACTGCCATGTGTTCCGTAAATGGGGACGAGTGGGGAATGACAAAATTGGAGGAACCAAACTGGAAGAGATGTCAAAATATGATGCCATATCTGAATTTAAACGTTTATTTCTTGAGAAGACTGGCAATTCATGGGAAGCATGGGAGCGAAAGCAAGATTTTCAGAAGCAACCTGGCAAATTCTTTCCATTGGATATTGTACTGCTTATTCTTTCACTTCTCATTTTTTGTTCTGAAAGATTAATATTAATCCTTGTCATGAATTTAATTAATTTAATAAAATTTGGAATTTGTAGGATTATGGTGTTAACAAAGAGGTTTCAAAGAAAAATCAGAATAACGGACCCAGCAAATTGCCGCCTCAGTTAGCAGAGTTGATGAAGATGCTCTTCAACGTTGAAACATACAGGTAATTGAACTTTCTTTAATTTGTTCGCTGTTCCCCCCCCAAATATACACGTGTGTGTGTGTGACTATGAGACTAAGCCTTAAGTTTTGCAGAGCTGCCATGATGGAATTTGAGATAAATATGTCAGAGATGCCACTTGGAAAATTGAGTAAAAGCAATATCCAAAAGGGTAAGCACTGAAAACACAACCTTTAATTTGCTGCACAGCTCAATATATGAAACTGTTTATTTCAGATTTAATTTGCAAAATAAATCTTTACAGCTTACTTCCGGTATTCTATTTTCTCTATTCAGGGTTTGAGGCATTAACGGAAATACAGAATCTATTAAAGAGTGATGGTGCCTCTTCCATAAAAGATAGCTTGATTGTAGATGCAAGCAATCGATTTTTCACAGTGATCCCTTCCATACATCCGCATATTATTAGGGATGAGGATGACTTTAAGTCAAAGGTACATGAGCTCTGTGTGCTTACCATTTTCATGTTTTCTCATATACTCAAGCCAGTTGCCTTCATGCCTTTCCTTAAATTGTAAGAGTATTAGTTTTGTTGTACTTTATTGAGTTTCTGCTGTTGGTTGATGTCTTCCCCTGATAAGCACTTAGGTTTCAACTGATTTCCAAAAGTTTGCATAGTTACATGCAAGGCATAAGAGGTTAATGTGGCTTACATTTTCTCATGGCAGTTGAAAATGCTAGAAGCTCTCCAGGACATTGAAATTGCTTCCAGATTAGTCGGTTTTGATGCTGATAGTGATGACTCTTTGGATGAGAAGTATAAGAAGCTCCGGTGTTGTATGAATCCACTTCCTCACGATAGTGAAGATTATCGGTTGATTGAAAAGTATCTTCTTACTACTCATGCCCCTACACATACGGTGGGTTTGCATTTTGATACTCTAGAGCATATTGTCCTGGTGAAAAATTTGAATATACTCAAAATTTTAATGTCAATTCATTTATTTATGTAAATCTTGTTTCTGGCATCTGATGAGATTATCAGGATTGGAATCTTGAACTTGAAGAAGTTTTTTCACTTGAAAGGGAAGGGGAATTCGATAAATACGCTCCTTACCGGAAAAATCTTAAAAATAGAATGCTGCTTTGGCATGGTAAGTTGCAGTAGCCGAACTTTATGGAATATAGTGTTTTTCTGCAGTGAGATGAGAATGGCTATAGTTCTTTTCAATGTTATTTTTCAAGGTACACAGAAATCTATTGATAAATGTATTAGGATGCAGAATCATGAATAATAGTCATTATCTTTTCCTCAGGTTCTCGGTTTACAAACTTTGTGGGAATACTTAGCCAAGGACTAAGAATAGCTCCTCCTGAAGCTCCAGCTACTGGTTATATGGTTTGTTTTCTTTGTCTTTGTATATATCTGTATACATATGTATTAATGTTTATACATCTCTGTTTTTACTCGTATGTTTACACCGTCTTGTCCACTTTTCTTGAAACTAACAGTTTAATCATTTTGCCTTGCAGTTTGGCAAGGGGATTTACTTTGCTGACCTTGTCAGTAAGAGTGCTCAGTATTGCTATACAGATAAGAAAAATCCTGTGGGCCTCATGCTTTTAAGTGAAGTTGCCCTGGGAGAGATCCATGAGCTCAAGAAGGCCACAGTGAGCTTATTTGCATCCCTCCTTGTCCTTCTTTTTCTTCTATCCTTTTTCTTGTGTGTTTGGATCATTTTGATATTCTGTATATATATTGACATCATTTTTTAACTCCCATAAAAGTTTTCAAATGTAAAAAAGCAATATACTGGATTCATCAGACTTATTATATCTTACAACTTTTTCCCATTTAACTTATCTTTATGCATGCTACTGTCATTCAGTATATGGATAAACCTCCTAAGGGAAAGCACTCTACGAAGGGACTTGGCAAGAAAAAACCTGAAGAGTCGGACTACATTAAATGGAGGGATGATGTCACTGTGCCCTGCGGCAAACCAGTAGATTCACATGTCGGGGCCTCTGAGCTGATGTATAATGAGTATATTGTTTATGATACAGCCCAAGTAAGTTATGAACTCTGTTCTTGTTCGTCACTTTTTTTATCTTCTATATAGAAGATAGTGGCAGTTTCTTACACTAAACTTTACGTGTTTATAAGATTTTGATTTAAATTAATTCTTTACTAGTAATACTAAAAGCGGCAGCTACATTAACTGGATATCAGTGTAAGATTGTGTACACTTAGGGTTCTAATTCTCAGAGCCACTCTAAATAACTGGATATCAACCCTTGCCAAGTGTTGCTACACTACTAATTTTAGAGGTGGTTCTCTGAACAGGTTAAGATGCAATTTCTATTGAAGGTGAAGTTTCATCACAAGAGATGATGGAGGCATATGGATATCAGTATTTTGGTCTGGTGTACAGTGCAGGTGGGTGGCCAGAAACTCACGACTTTCTTCCGGTTTGTAAAACTGTCTATAAGATCTATTTTGGGGATTGCTGGAGATCTTATAACTTTTCCTTCTGGCACTGTAAAGAGTAGTGGGAATCAAAATCATATTTTGGTATTTTGTGGGCTGTATAACGAATATTAATGTCAATGAAGATGATCGAGGAAGTAAATATTAACATGAACTGATTTTGTTAAGCAAAAGTTGTATCCTGATTTTGTTAAGCCACTTCTATTGAGTATTGACATAATTGTGCCAGCAAAAATTGTGTCCTAAATTTGTTAAACCACTTCCACTAACGAACTTTTGGGGTAAAAGTTGGTCCTAATTTTCTAAACCACTTCTACCAGCATGATTTTATCTCTTGGGGGGTTTTTTTTTTGTTTTTTTTTTGATGCATTGAGTGATAGTAGAGGAGTAACCTCTCTAACACAATAATTTATTAAGCCAAAAAAATGTGAATGATAATAAAGGGGACCTAACCAAAATCTCTGGAATAAACAAGTAAAACAAACAAGTCAACGAAATTAAACTGTGGAATACCCAAAACATCATTCTCATAGAATGACGAGAAATGGAGGAGACATATCCCATCATATTTGCTCCGACAAGGTTATTTCATGATTAGCTAGCGCATCTGCTACCTTCTACCAACAAGATTCAGCAAAAGTTGTGTTGCTTAAATTTCGTAGGAAAAAATTGTTTCTTGATTTTGTTAAACCACTTGCATGTATATGCAAAAGTTGAGCCCTAATTTTGTTAAGCCACTTCAACCGACCAACCTTTCGTTGTCAAAAGTTGTGTCCTAAATTTGTAAGCCACCTCTATAGATGCACATTCATCAACAAAAACAGTTGTCATAGCTTTGGTAAGTCAATACTCACTCCTACTGATGAGCCTTTCGTTGGAAAAATTGTCTCCTATTGTATTTTTTTAAGCCAATTTTGCTGACGAATGCTACGTCAAAAAGAATTTATCTTCTAATTTTATCAAGCCACTTCTACCGACGAACTGTTTCCACACTTACACCAGTCGGTACACAATCTATATACCTATAGCAAGAAGTGGTCAAGGGTTCAAGGGTAACCGTCTCGCAAGTAACTTGACCTTACTGCTCTGGGACCTAAAAATAAATCTGGGATTTCTTATATGGAAACCATGCACCAACTTGGATCCAAAGTCGTCGTGTTTTTGCGTCATAATAAATTTGCGATGCCATTACGCCTGAGAAATTTTTTGTAACGGATCTTCGATTTGGGGACCTTGAAGGTGGCTTGCATGTGTGCCATGTGCTTGGATGATGATCTTCATTGACTCCAAATTATATTTGCTCGCGTCACAAGAAAATGGACTATTGGTAGCAAATTTCCGTTTTAATTTTAAATAATTTACCATCCAGCATCATTCACAGCCATTCTTGGTACTGAAGAGCTTGACAATGAAGCTCTGCAAGCAAAGCCACAGCTGCGATAAGAAGTATGACATGGGAATGTGGCTTTTGAAACAAACAGCCATTCTTCTTTGTTAACATGACGAAGCTCCTCGTGCAGTTGAGCCATTTACCCATTTTTTATACAAGGTCTTGCACCATTGCCACTCTATCTCTACAGCTGGTTCTGAAGCACATGATCAATGCATTGCACTTTCCCTTTGCACAAACTGGGTCATATATTTGTTTGGTAAATGGGTTATAGGTTTTGTTTTTCCCATATTAACAAATGGACGAGTGGTTTCTGGTTGAGGGCGTGATAGTGGTGAATGAACCAACAGGGTTTGCAATTAATCTGTGATGGGTGAGATGTGAGAGTTTGTGAAAACGATGGCCTTGTTCAACCACATTGGACTTTCAGAGTCGTTGGAATTTGTCTGGAAGTGTTAAATGAAGGATAACGCACGAGGACACAGCTTCACCAACTTCATCACCATTAAAGCCAATCTTTGACTACCCAATTCCCAAAACAGAGCGCGCAGGACTTTCCAATTTTTCTTCACCAAGCTCCCAAGTTGGAGTCTTTATGAACTTTGAACGACATGTCTCACCCATGTCAGACAACTGAGCTTAGGTGTCAGTTAGGATCTTAATCAGGAAATTGATTCAAAAACCCTATTCTGATGCAACTCCGGCATGCATGTGGAGAAGCAAAACATACTAATTTAGACATGATCACATAATAGGTGAACCCTATTTTGCACAAAAAAGTGAAAAACTATATGTTGGATGGTTTGAATGTAAAATTTTGTTTAAACTTAACACTGGAACATCCGATTCACCAATCATAATTTTTCTACTTCAAAACTTATACCCAAATTACGCACGTTTATGTTTGCATATGAAATCTTGTAAACGCCTCTCATAAAGTTTGATTAGCAAAATTTAATTAACATGTGATTAGTGAGTCAGATGTGTTTCGGGCAAAATCACTTCATTGAACACTAACAGTACTATATGTTAACAAGCGGCTAGAGGGCAAACTTTGATTGCGTCAAATTCGGTAAGGTATTAATTAAGAACCAAAACTACAATAAAAGGGCAAAGCACAGGGTTATAAAACTCTTAATTCTAACTCTGCAAATTTACACAGTTTATCTAACTGATGGGCCTCTGGCGAAACCTAAACCCTAGCCCTCAGCCATGGCGGCCGGTATCGGTCTCCCTTTTACGGCATCTGTTGATGACACTCAGAAGCTGATCTTGTGCGACGACCACCCAACTTAGCCCTAGGTTACTCATGATCTCTTACTGGATGGAATAGGTGATGTGAGGGGTATGGAATGGTGCTCCAGTCCGATCAGACTCAATGGTGATTGGGCGAAAGAATGGTCGTGTTGGATCAGGTCGAGGCAAGGTTGGCTCAAGTTTGTGTTGTATGCAGGCAGGCATGACTAGCGCATAAAGTCTGGAAGCCAAGAGATGAGAGGCCCTGTGTGGCGAACGTGTGACCTCTAGACCCGGATCAAAGCGGCCAAATTATGATTGATGGCGGCACGGGCCTTTGCACTCTAACCCGTGGAAGTGGCCACTACTAAATACTAACCTCTCTTTGAATAGTAAACCTAGTCACCTAGAGACCTCAAAATTGGTGTACAACTAGAGAAAACTAAGATGAAGGTAATAGAAGACCAACTTTCTAATAATCGGCAAGAAGACCATGAAAACCTAAAGCTTTCCTTTGCTCTTTTCTCGAGCCTCCAGCTGCAGGTTAATGATCCTCCATGATCCCAAATACGAAACCCTGAAGAAACATAGCCTATTTGCAGGGTCCACCAAAGAGCCCAAGTAACATGTACTAAGAGCAGGTTTGGACACTCCAAGCCCATTTGATTTTAGCCTCAAAACTAATTTGGGCCATCACAGCCTTTTGGGCTGTCATAATGATTTGGGCACCCAATCCATTTGGGCCCCAAAAATGATCTGGGTAGCCCACTTGCCGCTCCTTTGCCAAGCATGCCAGACGCCGCGGCTACCACTCCTTTGTCGATTCGGGCATTAGAAGCAGCCACCGCCATCGTCTCAGACACCCTTTCAGAGTGCTCTGCCTGCTTCAAAGTCTAGTTCGCCTCACAGTTAGGTTCGATAAGTGAGCGTATGTGTTAACAATGAGAGTCACTTGTCCTTTGCTCGGTAGCTTGTGTCATTTATGATTTTAATATGAGACAACATCTTATATACATATTTTCTGTCATGAATAAATAAATGAAATTATCTGTTTTCTAAAAAAAAAAAACTCTTAATTCTTAATTAACTTCAAACACTATAAAACTAATTTTCTTCTCAAACATAAAGCTCATGGTAACTGAATCATTAGTAATTGTCGGTACAAATACACCAACAGGTGGCAAGTAGCAGTAAACCCCAAGTCCACAAATTCCACAAAGCGACAGAGGGCCGCAGTTCCCAGGTGCGGCGTTCGGCGGAAAGAAAAATATAAACCCCACCATTCAAACCCTAAAAATCAAACTTGCCCCATATTAAAAATGCCTAATCAAAACCCAGTAGCCATTTAATCATCCACACTGCAAAAAAACCATTTCTATAATAAGTTTCAAAGCCAACTTAGAAGAAAAGTAGACCCAATATTGCATCAACCATTTTAAAATGTCTCCTTAGAACCCTGCATACAGACCTTCCATGTCCCCTCCCTCTTCCCATTTCTTATAAGACCCCCCTTTATGTGCTCTCAATCCCCCCACTTTCTCCTCCATTTACCCCGAACTCCATTTGTGCAGCATTTCCTAGTGCACCCGTGTGCCTCTTCAATATTTATATATCTCTCTCTCTCTCTCTCTAAGCTTTTCTCTCTCTAGCTACCATGGCTTCTGGGAGTACTGGTAGCAGTGGCACTGCTGGAACTGGCTCTCCTTGTGGAGCATGCAAGTTTCTGAGGAGGAAGTGCGCCTCTGATTGCATATTTGCTCCTTACTTTTGCTCCGAACAAGGGCCGGCTAGATTTGCTGCCATTCACAAAGTGTTTGGGGCTAGCAATGTCTCCAAGCTGTTGCTTCATGTCCCTGTCCATGATCGATGTGAGGCTGTTGTCACAATTGCCTATGAAGCTCAAGCAAGGATTCGAGACCCCGTTTATGGTTGCGTTGCTCACATTTTTGCCTTGCAGCAACAGGTACTTGTTCTTGTTCTTGCAAAGTATAAAACCCTATTTTCGCGAAAATGTTTTCTTATCAGATAATCTGAACATGTTATGTTAAGATTGTCCATTTTTTCAACCACTAGGACCAAATTAGCTCATCCATTTTTGCTTTGCAACAACAGGTGCTAGCTTTTTGTTGCTCTTCTTCCCAAACCCATCTATGCTAATTGAACTAACCAGTCTCACTAACTTGCATGTTTTCTGACAAAATAGTCTCTTATTGTTGTTCTTAGAAACTCATTTTGCATAGTTCCATTGTTCAACTGCCTCTGAATTATGCTTAGCTCTTTTCAAAAAAAAAAATGTTTTCTTGTTCGACAGTCTAACAAGTTATGAACAAGTTAAGACATACTCAATAGCATTAATAGTAATATCCGAGTACATAACATGTCAAAAACGATTATAAATCTGTGGTGTCTCATGCTAATCTTTGGTAGTTTTCGTTTCATATATATAGGTGGCATGCTTACAAGCACAATTGATGCAAGTGAAGGCACAGGTGGCTCATCAAAACTTCATGGATTCAAGGAGCGTGGAGAGTCAATGGCAGGGGAATGTGAATGGAGTCACAAACTTTCCAAGTTATCCAAGTTACATGAACCCTATTTCTCCTCAGAGCTCGCTGGATTCCATTGACCACAGCAGCAATGATGTTATGAATTATATGCAGGAGACACAGAGCAGCAGCAGATCAGAGGAGTTTTCATTCCAAGCTTGTTCTAAGAAGAGAGCATACAACAGTACTGACTTGGGTGAGCTTCAAGCACTGGCCCTCAGAATGATGAGGAACTGATCAAATAGCATGTTCCATTTAAGAATATGATGGTGGATCTTTGATCTAATTCAGATGTGCTTTGCCCCAATGATGTATATATCGAGCCTCTCGTTTTGTTTGTTTGAAGAAAAACAAATTAGCGCAATTAATCCTAAAGGTTAAAATAGACGTTTCCTTCTCTCTTCTATGTGCTTCCAATATTATGAGCTTATTTTAGAGATTATTCTCGCACTATCAAAGAGTTCCCAGGCGCTCCTAATGCGAGTGTTGAAACACATAATTTCACTTTCTCAAATATGATTGTGCTTATTCAACCTTTCAAACACATAAATTATTCGGTAATAAACAAAAGTAATTAACTGTAATTTTACAGGGAGAGTATAAGTTTTACCAAGTGATCAATAATAGTACAGTATACCACATTGAGATTACCAAACAAAAACCTTTGGGAATTCGGATCGTCTTGAATTGTTAATTAAATCGTTACGTATCAAATTCACAAATGATACCTACAAGTTGAGGAAGCTTATGTTCTGGTGAAAATAATTTACTCCGCTCTCGAAGCAAAATTTCAACTCTTTGAATGTTTGTGTGCTTATGTATCAAAATTTAGCTCTAGTGGAGAATGCCTATGTACCTATGTACCAAATTTCCTTTTAGCTAAGTTTCAAGTCTTATTGATGCTCCCCTACTTGTCTAAATGAGACAAGTATTAAAAGTAAATGCAGGATACCAACATCGTTGAAGGAATACGCACGTACATATTTCAGCAATCCCCAAATATCAGTGTAATCATTTCCTTCTGTGCTTAGTAACCCTAACTAAACTAGGAAAATAACTTTTTTAATAATACGGGATAAAACTTATTATAAGAGTGGAGTTAGCGAAAGTGAGTGTAGACAACTCCTTCTAGTCTATTTCTAATAAGTCGTTTAAGAACTTTCACATCTTATTTGTTATGAAAATTCATGAGAAAAGCCATGTGAAAATGCGAGTTTTAGCTTTATCTTACTCCTATGAAAAATAATTTATTGTTAAATAATTGAAACAAGAAATTTTGGATTCCAAATAAATAATATATTAGTGTACTAGTTTAGTTAAATTTATAATATATAAGCATCACTCTCACTATCTCTCATTCTATTCCAGAAGAAAATGAACGGAAGGTGAGTGTGCTTTGAAAATTATCGACATCTCACACTACATCGTTGATTGATTAGGGTAAGATCAAGTGAATGCTATCATTGTGGTTAAAGGGCAAACACACTCTTGAGTCTTGAGCCTTGAGGAGAGTACTTAATGGACCCACTTAATTGCTAGCTTGGGGTTATTTTTTGTTCCTATACAGAATGAGTAGGTTCACCCAACCTTACATTAGTAGTACTCTAAACTAATTTTAATATTATCATGACCTATGATTTTGTACTCCTGTTTCTAGACAAAGTGTCCCCTTGATTGAATGCACAGAACTACATCATTAGTTAGTACCTCGGCCACTTTGATTAATTTGTCAAACCAATTAACCGAAATGTTTGTTTCTCCAAATCTTAGCTTTCAAACAAATTGGGCAAAAAGAAATTAAAACATGTATAAAAGAATTGTTCATGGGAAAGCATAATTAATTAATTTTCATATATTTGGGCCCATAAATGTGGCGTAGAAACTAAAATCAGAAGCCAGTCCAGTCAATCGGCCTGTAACCACTTTCATACTTTGTCTTTTGCCACTTTGTCATTAAACAATTGAGCATGAAAAAAGAATACAAAATGAACCAATATAACGTATGTAAACATCGACCTCTCCACTCCACTCCATCAGTTGAAGTTGGAAATAATTATTCCAAAAACCACTAATAGTTGTTTAATAAAATGAGTAATGATCGAATATCATGTTGAGTATTTTAAATGGAAAGAAAGCCACTGCAAAGAAAGTGAATTCAGAACAAGAAGAAGACAGATCAATTGAACTTCTGGTAGACAATATACAAAAAGTAATAAATAGATAATTAGATTGCTATCACTGTAGGTAGAAAGGAAAAAGAAAAATAAACTAGAAGATTTTAGTTGGAGCAGTCATGCATGCCACCTAACACATCTGACTCACTAATTGTATACTAAAAGTACAACCAATACTCAAAATATCTCGTGTTATCATGTTTTTACATAACCTCATTTGTGTCCTACTATCGAGCATTTGATTAGTGTCGAATATGACACTAACATAAGTGACATCACCTACTAAACGTTTCTCCTAAATATGGAATGCATGCAATGTGTTTGATCTTTAGATTTTTAATAATATTTCTTTTAATTCGTTTTCTAAATCCTAAACCCTAAATGATGCATAGCAGACTAACCGATTATGTTAACCAAATAAAATCTATGGTAGCTATAGTACTTACTAAGGCCAAGACGATTGTTGATCATGGCTCAATTGACCTAAATTTTGCTAGTGTTCATTAGGATATTGAAGAAAATAATGGGGATAACATTTAATTTTAATGGATTCCAATAGAAAATGGAATTTTGAGTAAGAAAATAATTAGGGACAAATACAAAGGGTTCCAAAGGTTGAACTTTTGAACTAAGCTAAAGAAAAGCATGAGGGGACATTGCCTCTGGAGTTTAAAAATAATGATCAAAAAGCTTGACTTTTGACTATGGATGCTCAAACACATACACACGTGCACTGTGAGCCATCCGATCTTAGGGATCAGCGAGAGACAGTAACTTGAGGTGCGGGGTTGTCTAATTGTCTTTACAGTTCGTGCAAGCCGCTCTGTGCTTCAAATAAAGTGTAATTGAAAGAAAATGTGAGAAAAGAAAAGGAAAGAATTCAGGAGAAGATGGAGAGAAAGAAGTTAGGCCAGTACGGCACTTCTGGGTTTTAAGTTTTAATAATGGTTCTATGCTATATAATTAAGATCATTGAGCTGTGTGCTGCAGCTTGTGTGAAAATGACCAAGATTTGGTGTATGCTAGCTTTGGAGGGTGTCTTTTAGTACTTTTGTATTGTTCACTAAAGTTTCAGTATGCATGATTTTGTCTTCTCAATGTAAAGAAAGTATCGATCAAAAGCCATCAGTGTGTTTTTTGAAGAAATTTTTTTTTTGAATTTTGAAGTCATTGGCATGGTGATGCACTTTTAAGATGGAATGTATTGTAATTGTTTGTATCCTTCTTCTCTAAGAAAGAAAGAAAAAAGAAAGGGAACTGAACTATGAGAGTTCAATGTGGGCAATGATTTTGTTGTTAAAAAACTTGATGTTGTTTCTCCCATGAAATTAGATTTGCATGGGGTATTATCTAAATGCAACATGTTTTGCTTTATAAAACCGATTGCCAATACTTGCATTGGTTTCATAATACAAAATTGAAGTGTTTAATGTGCCTTTGGATGATACATCATTTAAAAGATATGATAAATGAAGTTTTAGATTCGAATCTTTCATGCTCAAAATCAATATGAGAAAATATATACAATAGACATTTTAATGGTCGCATATCCACCTTGTTAGCCTCTAGCTATGTCAAACTTCAGAGTTTGCATGGAGTATGTCTGTATTTGTTCTAAATAAAATCATAATGGAAACTAGAGTTTGCTTCCACTCCTATAATAAAGGCCCGTTATTGTTATAGTATAATCTTTATCTTCATACTTGGGTTGGGTTTAGAAAGCTAAAGGTGATTGGTCCCTGAGGAGACATACCCAAGAAAACCATACATTTTCTTGTAGGGCTTTAGGGTTAGGTTTACACAATTCATGTTATCTCAAACTGCTACCTCAACCACAAATTTCTCATAAGCTATATTTTAATTGAAAGAGTTCACTGTTATCACACAAAAAATTGAAAGAGTTCCCTTTTAAGTATTGCTATGCCCAATCCATGTGTTATGGCTTTAGTTCTGATCCAACTATGTTTTTCTAAAGCTAATATATTGATGAAAAGCCAAAATGGTCCTTACATATCATTCCGCTGCCATCTAGACAGACAAAAATATATGTTAGTACCCACAGTGGTACATAAAAACTGGGTCACTCATTTGATATTAAATACATCATAGATATAGCGGGATCCCCCGTTGGTACTACGCCAAAGGCGCTAGAAGGCCCGGTCCTCCCAACCTAACTCATAAACCAGTTAGTCGCCTTAAGACCTCAATTGGTGTACAACTAGAGACACTTAAAAATAAGCTGACAAAAACCAAGACCAAATACTAAAACTAGGTAGGAAAACAATTCCACTAGACTGCCTCAAAAATGCCTAAAAGAAACTAGAAAATAAACAACAGCTAACTAATGGCTCAAATGGCTCAAAGAAGAGCAGAGCCCGAGGCCCAAGCTGATCCAGCCCATTTGCGCTTTCATCTTCCCTTGTTGAGGACATCGCACGCCACAAGCCAACCACCGCCACACTTGCATCATACCGTCGCCGCCCAAGTCAAGGACGATCGCCACACCACAACACCACCTCCACAAGGACAACAAATAACCCGAATGACACTAGACCCGATCCAAAAAGAAAAGATCCCCTGTGCCCCTAGAGCACCGGCTGCATCCCGTGATGTCGTTATGCTGCCGCCGTTGCCAGAACAACCAGCCCGAGTCGTCCTTTGAATCAGATCCACGACTTCCCCAGCCACATAGAAGCTTCGACCCAAGCAAGACCTGATTAGACGAAAACTTCGAGCCACTGCAAATCCATGAACCACAGTGCACCCCTAGACCATCAACGCCCGTCCGGCAGCCTCACAGCGACGACGAGGCAAGCCCCACCAAGTAGAGAGCCACCGGACGAGAGGACCTCGGCTGAAAACTGGACCAAAATAGGTGCACGTGCAGCGCCTTGGAGTTTAGGGTTTTGAGAGAAGGGACAATAGGGTGTAGTTCTAATCCAACTATATCCAAATAGTAACTGGTTTTATTAGCCAACAAGTCTGAAGCTACCTTAATTCCAATAATCAAGTGCATGAGATTCATTATGGAAATTATATAAGAATGAGTTCCCTTCCCTTCACATGATAACTATTTACAAGTCATACATATGTAACTAAACAAGATATTACTAACAGGCAGCATGTGGCAGCTAAGAAATGATCTGAAGTACTTAATTATGAATCATGGATAATGTGCATGCCAAAAAAATCTGTGTGTTTATATATTAATTTATCTAACCTGTAATCCTTCAGCTGGCCGGGAGCTAGGTTTATTGAGCAAGAAATTAATTGATTAAGTAATATGGTGTAAAACCACTTCCCCTTTTATGGAAAGATAGAAGCCCTGATATTCAAGCAATATATATCGACGCACACACCATCAGTTGGACAGAGTTGCCACAGTTCTCATTATAGACGGTTGATATGAATGATACGATAAACTAATTAAGATGACTCCAGATTAATTATTAACATAAATATATGACACATGAATTAACTATATAATTAGAATTAACTATATAATTAGGTTCATCAACTGTAAGGCTGCCTGTTTCACACACACACACACACATGTCTCATCCATCATTCATCACATAATACCACATTTCTTACTCTTTTCTTGAATCAGAATTAGATAAAAGGCTATAAACAACAGATCAGGGGTAACTAATTACCAAATTAATTAACTATGCGCAAGGGAAAGATGACCGAAAATGCTGGAGACTGGATCTCCCTTTTCTACAAATAATACTAGCTACTGCTAGTATTCTCTAGGTTGTAGTGCTATTATCATCATGCTGGTTTAAGCAGGAGAAATTTAAATCAGAAATGCAGCTAGTTGTACCTGAAGCCAGAAAGGTCGCAAAGTTTGATGCAATTTTCAAGCAGTTCATGTAACCCTAACTGCAACTCAAACAGAATGGCTGTAATGAGGACTATTATGCGCGCATTTGATCAATATCAGATATGAGAACGATATACTTAAAAAATTTAACCACTGTTTTAAAGGTTTTCACCATAAATATTAACAAAATTAACATCATGTACGGTAAAGACAATTAATAACATTGTTGGTTCAATATATGCTGGCCTTGACATATTAGTTTAACAAGCCAGAGAGAGATGCTTTCTGGAAATCAACAACAATCGGGAAAGAGGAAAGCTCATAGTTAGGCTATTCTCCTAGCTCCCAAATTCCAATGGCAGATAATATACCAAGAAAGAAGATTGCTTTTATTGGGATCGTATATATCTCTAAATTTTAGGCACACCCTCATCTTATCCTTCTATGATAAGTTATCAAAGATCCTTCACATTTATTTCAAGGAAGAAAAAAAAAAAAGTAAGAAGAAGAAGAAAGTAATTATGCATAGCAAGAGTCATATATGGACATAACAATGAAATCTGTTTGAGCATGGTTGTCACTGGTTGAAATCAGATACTCAATCAATGGAAGTAAAGGATCTTGCTAGCTATGTCTACTTCTCATTGTAAGCAATTTATTAGAGTCTGAATAATATTCTCTAATCTTGGTAGCCTCTGATCATTAAATTTGTCAAGTAGGTCACAAAATCAGGATATATATTCTTTATGTTGAGAATTAACAATTAATACTCAATTGCACATCTCTATATAAGTAGTTGTTTAGTGCAACAGATTATGTTTACCTAAGAAAGGGTGAATACTGACAAATCGAACTAGGCATTAATTGTGTGTCTTAGGTCGAAAGTTTAGGTCTTCATTTGGTCCAAGAACTTTGTTAAGAAACTGAAATAGCTCAATCGGAATCAGATCTATATGTACATCCAGTTTTTTATTTTCAGAAATCCACTATTATTTAGTATATAAAAAATCAACACAGTACTTGATTAAATATGAAAGAAGTAGGGTTTCGATCGGGCCAATTGTATTAACATTTCTAGGGTTCATACTCACCTGGCTAGCTAGCTCATATAAGTACTACAGGAAAAAAATTAACTGAAGTGCATGTTTTAAAACTGACATAGTGAAAATTTCAACAGATGAACTCTTCTTGCACTGAGCCCTTTCACCTCAAGAATGCTGATCACCATAGCTGAAAGCCATAGATTGATCAAGCTCATCCACGACCCGATCATAATTACCCCAATATTGCTTGTTATTCATTTGCATGTTGAAAGAAGACAGGGAAGGAGACACCTCTTCAAAGCTTCCATAGGACGCATTTTCATCCCGAATTCCTGAGTTTTGATCATAATTACTACTCCCAATGGAGTTTGAACTCATAATTCCGTTGTCATAGTATGATGTTGTTCCACCATTATTGATATGGTAATTTGAATTGACTTGGGGCACTGAGTTAGATGAATTCTCTAAATCAGGAAACCAATTTTCGTTAGGGTTTGCTACAGCTGCAGAGCCATTCACAAAGCTTTGAGATGCTTGATCCTTGAGGGAAGCTAATTGTGCCTGGAGGTTGACAACCTGCAAATTTCAAATCAAAACCATATCTTCATCAATCAATTGAACATATGAAGAAATCAAACAGAATCAATTAGGTTTTTATTCAATATGTTCAAAGTCAAAGGGGGGAATACCTGTTGTTGGAGAGCAAAAATATGTGAAACACAGCCATAAATGGGATCTTGAAGCCTGGCCTGAGCTTCATATGAGATAGTCACTGCAGCTTCACAACGATCACTCACCGGAAGATGAGCCAGCAGCTTCGACACATTGCTTGCGCCGAAAACCTTATGGATGGCAGCAAAATGGGTAGCGCCATTTTCATGGCAGAAATATGGTGCAAAAATACAACCCCTCACACATTTTCTTCTCAAGAACTTGCAGGCTCCACAAGGAGAACCAGAGCCAGTCATGATCTTGATGAGGATCTCTTGGTTAATTGGGGGAGTTTTTTTTTGTGGTCTCTCGCTCTCTCTTAGCTTAAGATACTTGTGCGCAGCTAGCATTCTTTTCACCATGTATATAAACACTAGGGAAGAGTGGAGGTGATCATAAAATAATGAATACTTAATAGTATTGGGTTCCCTTAATGGGCTACATTGTTCATTAATTTTTTTGCTTTAAGGGCCTCTTTTACCTTCCAGCTTAAACTCCTGTACTCTCATATATTTAGATTCCATTCAACATCCTTATACGACAAAAGAGCCATCACTAGATGATCAACTGGATTTGTATTTTAGTTTCCACATATTCTGCAATGAGTGTAGTAATACATGTGACAATAAACATTAATTTCCTTATATTTGATAGGCAGCCACAGTTAATTTTAATGAGTATACATACTACAATATCAATGAGAGATTGAGGGTTATAATTAATCTAGGTATATAATTAGTTAGCTAGTAATATATGTAGATATATAACTCTATATAGTATCTTTGAGTCCTTGACAGTGCCAAAATCATAATTAATAAACACAATTGCACCCTACTTATACGAACATTTATTCTTACGCTTGTCTGAGTTTAAATCATCATTACTCTATATCGTTTCTATGAGCCAAGTAGTATAGCATGAACTAGAATATTATGTTAGCCCTATTGGAAATAATGTTCATTGCATAGATAAGAACTGTGGTGGCCGGCTCTAGCCTACCGGCTAGAGTTTTAGTTGTTTCTGCCCAGTTCATGGAGGTGCGAAAAGGAAGGGAGATTAGAGCTGTCATTTGTTAGGATAGTTTTGAGAATATTACTAGTTGGCGGATTTGAGAGTTGTGGCTGGAAGATTTCTTAAGTTATTCCGGAATCGAAGTTGTTGACAACCTCAAATGTGCCGGTTTGCCCCAACCCAAGCAGCGAAGTTTACCTGCCTGGGTACATCGTAATGTTGATCTCTTATGGTGCTTCTTCGATCATCAGCTTCCACCGCGTAACTTTCTTAGGTGAAGTTTAGTTCGAGCATGACCAAAACAAATAGTAAACTTTGGATAATTAAATGGGAGCTAAATAACGGTACCCCGACAAAATTGTGGTGAGGACATTAGACAAGCTCAAAACATCAAGAATTAGCTGGACCATAATTAAGTAATTAATCAACACAATTAGCCAGGTTAGAGAACAATATGGCCCCTCTAAATCATATAAAAATGATCGAGCAACACAAGCATATTTCATAATTAATAGTACGGAGTTTCACATATTGGAGAACATTTTATAATTGATCCGATCGATCAAGTGTTCAACTATTTATTGAATGTCAAACAGTATTATTTGTTGGAATGTCCCAACATATATGGCTTTGGGATTCATTAAGTATGATTATCGTCGAATGGTGCTTCAAGGGAGCAGAAAGAAACAGAATTTAAAGAAAGCATACATTAGAGAAGTGAATGAAACCAATAGATAATGACACTGGAAGGCAACATTAATTAGCTATTAGAATTGATACCCAGGAAAGCAAACACAAATAGGAAGAGGATTTTGATGATGATCACACTCTTTGCTTGATTTGTTAAAGTTCATGGAGTCACGGTTTGTCTGAGCGATAGTGTATGTTTAATCATTATCTAATCTCATTTTTAATCATAATCACTTTTTCCTGTCACCCACAGCTGCTAACATGTAGACGTGCATTTAGGCCCTACTTTCCTAACTTAATAATGACACCCCAACTCAATTAGATTACCCTTCTTTCCAGCTCCCATTTCTCCATTTACTTCTTTACGATCATGTTACGTTTTATTTTACTTTTGGGAATGGATGGATTTTGAAACCGAGATGGAGATTTGAATTCGGAGACCTCATTGAAATAAGCATTAACTTTGGTAATATATGACATTTATGATCTAATATTCTCATTCTCTAAACAAAACAACAGCCTTCTGCAGAATATGAAGTACTGAACCAGCAATAATTGAGCTAATGTGAAGTTGTGAACCAAGTTAGATAACCCAACTGATGTTGCCAAATCGATGCACTTACACTGTTCAAAAATCTGCTTATAAAACCTTGAATCAACCTCTCCCAAAGCCAATCACAACTCCAAACGCCATCTTTAATTATATATTCATCATGGAATATGCATAAAAATTAAGTAAACCTAAGTAAGAATTGCAGATGAAAGATGAAACCGTAGCTGCATGACGTCGTCATCGACCAGACGACCACGATAGGTTTGTGCATGGCATGGAGAGATACCTATATACTTATATATATATATATATATATATATATATATATATACATGATCCTCATTGGAAACTACTAGCAATACACCTTTTTATCTTCATTGAGTTCATTCAGGTGTATTTGTTGGCCACTTATTGATCGATCATGGAATTAAAAGTTCAGAGTGATGTTGGAGACAACAAGGCACATATGTACTAGTACATACTAAACACATATATACACTGCAAAGAATAATAATTCCTTTTCTTTGCACTATGTATAGAATCAATGTATAATATGTATATAGTAGATAGGAGATGATTAATCTTTAAGGAGAGAACCAATAGAGTACACGTACATCTGTCTAAACTTTTGTCTAAACCTTTTGGGTGTAATCAAACAAACAGCCGTATAAGCATAGATCTTCCTTGCAGTGCTAAAGCCACACATATTTGGATTGGAACAACTAATGCTAGCATTTTGTTGTTCGGCTAGTATTTTAGCCATCATGTCAACTTAATTAATTAGGAGGCAAGGGGGCGGGGAATAAAGTGGTCGATCTTTTTTCATCTGCTTCTTTTATTTTTGTGAAAATGATATGCAAGAATTTCTTTCAAAGAATGTCATATCAAATTTCATGAAACAATAAAATGTTGAAACAAATTAGCGAGCAGAAATGAAGAATGTGGAGCTTCTTTATCTCTAGTGTATAGCGTCAATAATTGAGACAATAGATCAATATATAAACCTTACTAGAGCTAGACGAGCAAATGACAGTTATATGTTATATTCAAGATGTCAATCAAAGTATTTGGAGAGCATCCGTCACAAAAAGTAAACAGAATAATAGAGTTTGCTTGGGCAATTGTATTCTATTTGAAATTATTAGTTTTCTCTACTCCAAATATTTACCATAAAAAAATTTAGGGCTTCTCAGTCTGTTGCTTTTATTAGGAACCTTAGCGAATCTTCCGGCATATTAGAATGGCGCTCGTCCAGTGGTGGCCCTGCATCTCTGTCGGTCTTTGTCGTGTGATGTTGGGGCTGCTGCTGAAAGGGCCTCAAAAGCCTCCTAATGGCTGTTTTCACTTTGTTCTTGGCTTGGAAGTTGACAACATTAGCGTCGGACCTTGATCTGTGACCGCATTGATGCATGTGGGATCGACGACGACATGGTGGGCCGAGGAGCAACGCACAGGTGGTGGCTTTGATGAAGGCGTAGGCAGCGGGGTTTTCATGTGGTGGCTTGGTGTCGTGGAGATCAATCTGTATTAGGTTAGGTCTTCTCCGCCGAGGTCTCCATATGGAGACGTCGGGTCTGTGGTGATGGTGATGTTCATCGTGGCCACGGTGGGGCTGCTGTGTTTTGTTGTTGACGGCTTTGCACAGTGCGATAAGGGCTGGGTTGGGCTCGAGCTAGGGCAGATTTGGGCTATTGGGCTGTGGCCTCTATTTTAGTTTTGTTTTGTTTTAGCTAAACAATTCCCTATTTTTTTAGGGCACTATGCTTGTTAGTTTACTTAGTGAGCCATAATGAGTGTAGTTTGTCTGTTTATTCGCTTTGTTTTTTCATAGCTTATAGGCTGGATTTTTAAGTGAGCACTCAGTTCGAATATATATGGTAGGTATATCCTTATGTACTACTATGGTTTTCACAACGAATTCTTTATCTAGTCTCAGCTTGTCAATAGGAGGGTATGTAATGACTTACTTGACATGAATTTTCTACTCTTATTAATTGAATTATCATTTATTAAGAAAATCAAAAATTGTAGGAAACAGCCACTACGTTATGCATACTCTTCATCGTTGAATATAATTCATTGAATGAAATTCCATCTCTATTTTGTTTCTTTTGAGTGAACGAAATTCCATCTGGAAAAACAAATAAAAGAAGGCACGTGGGGAATAAGAAATCGCGATCGAATCTTTATACAAAACTCCTCAATTATGATGTTGACACGCCGCACGAATGGCACTATTGGAGGGCCCACAGTAGCGATCGCCACGTCACTACCAGCTAGAAAAGATTGAATAGCAAAACGATAAAATACGAGTCGATGTACCCTTCTAAATTCTAAACTGTCAGAAAGAAGTCGACCAAAAAAAAAACTGTCAGATAGAAGAAACGTACAAAAGACTATGGTCAATAACTTGCAAAATATTACTGTGCGAATCTCATATTCTATTACCCTTGGGATCCTAACCAATTATTTTTTGTGTTAGTAAATTATGTTAACTTGGACATGATAATTTTAGATTATAAGTTAAACACTTTGTGATTAACAAAGTTATCTGGATAACAGGGTCTTGAATGAGCCAAAATGGACGAGAATATTGAGAGCATGCGCGTTCACATTCACACACGCACCAACACACTTATCTCGAACTAAGGCCTTGAGTTTGGAATGATAAAGAAATAGGTAAAATCGTAGACTTAACCAGAAATATCTCTACTTTTTTTTTTCAGTCTTTTTTAACAAGATTAAGCCCCCTGCGTTGTCATTGTAGATCCATTTTGTTTTTTTTGTTCTGCTTTTTTTTATTTCGTGTCTTAGAGCAATTCTAACAGATTTCTTATATTTTGATTTTTTTCTATTTTAGAAAAAAATGAATCTCTCTTGCTCTAACAGATTCCCTAAAACTATTCATATTTTGGAGATAAAGAGGAAAGAGAAAACCAAATTCCCTATATTTACATTAATCTCTAAAATCTCTATAATTATTCCCTAACTTTTAGAGATTACTGTAAAATAGAGAATCTGTTGGAGTAAGAGAAGAAGAAAAATATTAAAATTTTGACTTTTGCTTCCCTATAATACAGAAATGATAGGAAACTGTTGGAGTTGCTCTTACAGACTTATCTTGTTGAGCCATATTTTATTATTTATAAAGTATCAACAAATTGGTTTGTTCGATGCTGTGGCCAATTATTGTGTTTAAATAGCATTAGTAATGACTTCAATAATGATGCTAAATCATACTCATAGCTTGGAACTTGCATTACTTCGATCCAGTCGATAATCTTGCTTAACTCAATTATAAAATGGATTTGAGTTTGTCTTACTATATAACAAGTGAAATAAGACAAAAATCTAAGCTCTAGTTAGTATTGAACAAAACTATAATATATATTCACCACAAAAAAAAGGGAACATATTAACATTTTGAGATTATTACATGCAAGATAAAAACATAACAACATAACATGTCAACAAATCAATGATCAAGAAAATCTTCTGATATATGATAAATTGATACCTATGATCAAAACCATCATCATATATATTTGTGAATGAGATTCTCAAAGTAATTTTTAAATTTAACTAAAATAATGAAATTAAGTTACTGCTGAATCAGTATTTTCTTGATTCATTCTTTTAATGAAATAAGAAGGATTCGTCACAATATTTTTAATTCTAATTTCTTTTATTCATAATATCTCTCAATAAAAAATTGAACGGATTGTCCGTTTAATTTTTTTGTACACAAAAATTAAATTAAAAATATATTTAAAAAAAATGATGATAATTTTGGTCCCTTGATGACCAGTCAAGCCGACACCAAGTTTGCACGTAGGGCCATGGCACGTGTGTGGATGATTACCACATATCTAGGGTTTGAACAACTTCTTTATAGTTTATTCTCTTATCATTTATTATTCATCTAGAAGAAAATATGTTTATTCTTCATGTTTTTAGTTTGCTAAATTCTACATGCAACCCAATCAAAATGTTTTTGATCGATGTGACCCATATCAGAGAATCTAATTATCAAGTACTTGAAACTAATAGGATACACGCATTGAGATTGAGACTCCAAGATTAATCAAATACTTAATTGAAGCTTAATTTTTTTTTTTTTTTATAGTATAAGCAACAGGCCGTCCTCGATGATCTGATCATCCTGATGTTATCGATCTGACAGCTGACTAGCTCTAGATGTTCAAACTTCAAACGCATGAAACATCGACTACTTCGGTTTCTGACAAGCAAGGCATATTGAAAACCCTAGCCTCTTGCTTGATGATTGAGAAACATATATATAAATACATATCTATATAATTATATACAGTATTTCACACGTAGAAAGCTTCACACTTTTAACCTAATTTATAGAAACATAACTCTGGTTTTTGTTTAAACTAAGTGTAGTTTGAATAGGGGGCAATTCTTCAAAGTCCAACCTGTTATGGGGGATGAATCTGATATATATAATGGGATAAGTGAAATCAGTAAGCTAGGTTGTCGTTTCGATTGCAATGGTTATTATCAGAAGAGATTATTATGAGAATGATGGATTTGTTCTCTTCTGTAATTTGTGGAAATATAATGGTGATCACAATGGAGAGCCTTTTCAATGCCTTGGGCTGGTGTTTAAGCTTTGAATAATATTAATTGCTAATCACAGGTTTAGACAACCTGGGAGAAGCCAACAAGAGCTTAAGATAGAAGCTAAAACTCATTTAAGTCATGCAATTTTGGGAGATCTTTTGACCAAGTGCTTGATTAGCCTATAGTGGTAATGTAAGTAAAGGTAAGGTCCTACAGAGGTTAACGTTTCTGTATGACTTTCTGAGTTTAGCAAGGGACCAAGTTCATGCTTTGTTTCTCGACTGTAAACTGATTTAATTGCTTTTGAATTCCTTCTTCCCTGGTTTCTCGTAGACCTTGGAAACCCTAAAAGCATCTTTTGTTTATGCATCTCCTAAACAAATAGGAACATACCCCATATTACAGGCTTTTTTTTTTTTTTTTTTTTGGTGATAAGTCAAATTCGCAAGAATGGCTCACGCATTAATATTGAGATACGAGCGACATACTTTGGCTTATAGAAAACTCAGTTCCACCCAAATGCTCGTATTGGAGTAAAATGCACGTACTTTTTACATCTTGATCAACTTTTAAAAAAGACAAACAAACAAAATGGGTTGCAATGTGAAGAACACCTATTCTGAAGGGTGAAAGGTTGTCGATCGATACCTTCATATGTTCGTTTGGGTAGATCATTACGTTACTCATATCATGTCATGTACATGAAGATTAAATAGATCGAAGTGGTAGATATACTATTGTTTTAACAATTTAATTTCTCCTTGAACCTTTTCTTCGTGCCTTTTATTTGGAAAGTGGTGTTGTTGAGTTACTTGTGAAGTTGTGATTAACCTTGGATTCCATTACACACCTAGCTAGACTTGGCCTAGCTAGCCAGGTCTTACAATCAAGGCAGACTAATTGTGGTGGATCGACATACTTTATAGAGGTGACTAATGGTGGGGGATCTTGATCGATTACTGACAGATTAAAATGATTGAAAAGCTGAAGTTTAATTATTAGCTAGATCTTGAAGTTATGCCATACGGAACTTTCAATTAACACATGATTAAGTAATTTACCGCAAGACTCCGTCTTATGGAATTGACTCACAGACTTCTATATCTTGTCTCTATAACTGCTTGTTGCGCAGGAATATTTTCCAAATAGATCTGATCTTAGTTGAGACATTTTCACTCATGAGTGCTTTATTATTGAATTAAAAGACAAGAGCACAAAATAATTAATAATATGAATGATAAAAAAGTGTACTATCATACATATATCTCGTGTAGAAACGTGTAGAAGGATAAATAAGTCCGTTTATTTACATATTTTTTATTTACACATTTTTTTTATAGGTATTTAGTAAAAAAAATTATTAAAACATATACTTATATACTCCTTATTTAGCTATATACTCACTTAGGTATACTTAGTATAATATATAATACAAGTATAATATAATTATAACAGTTAAACTTTAATGGCAAAACTAGCAGAACTATTAATTAATTACCATTACATGAAACAATGGAAACAAAAGATAAACTTTAATGGCATTCTTGGGTAGATCATTACGTTACTCATATCATGGTAAAGCTTACATCAGAAACAGGAAATTATATAATAAGATACATAGAAGTGACAGAACTAAACGAAAATAATTTTGATTATGAATCTGGACCGTGTCTATGAATAATTGGATACCCTAGTACTGCATACGTCTTTAACATTCATCTAGGGTTTGTAGCTAGCTAGCTTATATTGCAGCATCATTATGCAGCAGCAATTAAAAACTGGAAAGATCCTCTTCAAATTCCCTACATTAACTCCGGCTCTGAGGCCTCAATATCGGCTCAAGAATGCAGCTGGCAATTAAGTCGATCAAAGTCATCCTTCGTATTTGTCTTTAGGCGTGATCAAAACTCCACTGCATACTGTTTGTTTGCATGTGATCTAATGAGCTCATGGAATTAGAAGACTCCCCAAAGCTTCCATATATGTCATTTAGTACTTCTGGAACCATGAAATTTTCGTCATTCCCGAAAGAGATGGGATGTTGCTGATTCGTCATGTTTAAATTTTCCGAGTACTGAAGCCAACTTGGGTTCATTGATTTGTCAGAGCCAGTGGAATAGCTTTTAGCTGCTTGTTCCTTGGCTGAAGCTAGTTGTGCCTGTAGATTAATAACCTGCAAGAAGAGTTTACATATTAGTAAAAGTAACTACTAGCTAAAGTAGTGTACATACACGACTGTTAAACAATGTAATCAATTTAACTAACCTGTTGCTGGAGAGCAAAAATATGGGAAACACAGCCATGAACAGGATCTTGAACCCTGGCTTGAGCTTCATACGAAATTGTAAGCGCAGCTCTGCAACGATCATTAACGGGGAGTTGAGCAAGCAATTTCGACACATTGCTTGCTCCGAAAACCTTGTGGATGGCTGCAAAATGTGTAGCACCTTGTTCATGGCAGAAATAAGGTGCAAAAATGCAACCCCTGGCACATTTTCTTCTCAGGAACTTGCAGGCTCCACAAGGAGAACCAGCAGACCCTGCCATGTTGATCTTTGAATTAAGAGTTAATCTATGGTTCAATGACTTTAATACTTACCCTTATATATGATCTGTATGCAGTTGTGCATAGCATCAGCTTAATGTTTAATAATATGTTTAATGACAATTAGTGAATACTAAATTGGCATAGGTTCCCATTATGGGCTACAGAGCTCACTCTTATTCTTTCCTTTTTCCAATCAGCTCTCAACCCTCAATACTGAATTTTTATACTCTCAAATAAGATTCCTTAAACGACAAAAGATCTATCAGCAAGCTATCAACCAAACTTATTTTCTTCTTTCATATCTGGATCCATTATAAGATAAATATTGAAGTCATTTTTTAGTTCACTCAAAATTATGAGACTCATATGAGTCAGTGACAGGCCAAATAGCATAAACTATTACATGCACAGACTTAAAAAGCTGGCAAATGGGTGTGGGATGCCATTGATCAATTGATGAATCATCAGATTTCACCCATCTCTGTCTAGATTGGTCCATGAATTTGATCATCCTATCATATCATTCAAGAACATTTAATAAACAATGAAAAAATCGAACAATGTGAGCAGTTTGATACAGGAATCAGTCATCATTTCTTGTATTCAGCTATGTAGAAGTTCAACAGTCCAACAATTCATGACTGGTCATTAATTAGAATCGATCATATGAACGTGTGATAATAAACGGCCTAACAACATAACATTTAAAAACAAAATCACTCCTCGTTCATCTATTGCTTCATTTGTTTATGACATTATGTAATATATTTATCCTTCCTGCAATGTTCAAGTTAGACTTGTATATGGACCGGATTTGGATCGGATATGTTGAGACTATATACATCCCACATGGGAAAAATGAGACATTGTCTATGGGTTTATAAGAGTTTGGGCCACTTCATCCATTGCCAATTGGTTTTGGATGTGAGCCCCGGATTACTTTATCATGGTATCAGAGCGGGTTATCCCACGTATGCATGCCACACGAGCTCTACGTCACTCAAAGTTGTCCACGTGTATGGCTTGAAAATTCGCCACACATGCGGGGGCGTGTTGAGAGTATATACATCCAATTGATTTTGGATGTGAACCCCAGATTACTTTATCAGGATCGACCTAAATCCAAATCCTTTTACTTAAAAAAAAAATTCAATCCAAACTCGCTCCGTTAACCCAGCGGATCATTGATAGCTCGATCCAAACCAGTATCTGCCGGTTTAACGGATACTCGATCCGCTAATCCGACCAGTTTATAATTTCTAATATTTTAAAATTTTAATAGTAATATTAAATTTATATCATGATACTTGATGAGATATTAATAAAATATTAAAACAACATGAAGAGTATCACAAAAAGTAGAATTACATTATCAAAATTCTTAATGCTTCTTGGAATATTGGGTAATAGACTGTCCCTTAGATTGCTGCAAAAAATTTGTATTAGAAATTCTTCATATTTTATATTTTTAAATAATAACAATATATTAATAAAAATAATATTTTATTATTACAAAACGGGCCGGATCATTAACGGATCGGATCGACCTAAATCCATATTTGATCTGTTAAATAAACGGGTTAACGGATTCGGATCATTAACGGATCAAAATTTTAAATCTAAACCTGTCCAATAGTCAAGGATCTGGAGAGAGTCCGGATAAAAATTCAGTCCATTTACAGGTCTAATTCAGGTGTGTGAGCCAACTCAATGTACCAATTGGATAAAGAAAAGGGTTTTTGTCTATTTACTCTATTTTTAGGGATTTTTTTCCCACTTACCCCATTAAGTTTTTTTTTAATTATTTCTTATCCAAAACACTTTAAATGAGGTCTTCCCTAATGCCCAATTAAGTTTTTTTTTTGTTGTATTTTTTAACACCATTTTAACCCCTTTGTTACTGAGAGAGAGAGAGAGACCATAGGAGACTTCGTCGGAGCCGGTCACCGGCCGCAGGATTCTGATCAACTTTCGCCGGAATCCGTTCACCAACCGCCGCCCACCGAAATTTTCTGAAAACCTCTATTGCCCCCAATAGTCTACTGCCCCTATGTATATTGCCCCCAATAGACGGCAATAAACTTCTATTGCCCCCAATAGACGTGTAGTACCCCCCAATAGAATTTTCGATTTCCGAAATGAGAACTAATCTTCCTAAAATTAGACAAATAAAACTTTGATTAAAGAAAAAAAAATTATATTAATTCAAAACGTCTATTGCCACCAATAGACTTTTAACAGACCTTTATTACCCTTCAATAGACCTTTATTTCCCTCCAATGACCCTTGTAATGAATGCCATCAAAAAAATTCCACTCCCAAAAATCACATTAAAAACCTCATTTTGCAAGACACCCACAATTTCACAATTCATTGCAAATTAACAACACAGTCGAAAGCCCCAATTTTGAAAGCTAACAAGAAACTATAAGTAATATTCTTCAATTGAACATTTTCCAAAAAGAAACAAAGAACCTTTTTTTTATGACAGGAAACAAAGAACTTGAACCCTGTGAAAACAAAGCCAAAAAAACCAACCCCTAAATCAACAGGTATTTAAATATATATATATATATATATATATATATATATATATATAGATAATCAATCAATGATCTAGTGCTAGCCTGGAGTTTCTCTTTCATCTTGACCGTCGTTGCTTTCTTCTCATGGTCCCACGTATCAAAGGTTCGCATATTCCTAGTGTTGCTATGATCACTGTTGCCGCATGGCATCTCAGCAATCTTATCAGCATCTTCTCCTTTAGCAACACTGTGAACCTAAATTGAATCAATTTTGAGTATTTTCATCTCCCTACATTTTTCGTAGGGTTTTCCGTGCAATTAAACAAAGGGAAAGCAAAATAGAGAAGGCGGGGAAGGATAAGAAGGGAGGAACCTCAGAGGGGGAACTGGAGGAACTCGCGAAAACTGTGGTGAACGGCGACACTGAGAACGGCTTCCGGCGACGGAGGGATTCGCAGAGACGATGACAGATTTTTGGCTATTCCGGTGACTAAGCCGGCGGCTCTCAGGCCCGCATCATCGTGGATAGAGAGAGAGTCAGTGGGGTTCTGTAGAGAGAGAGAGAGAGTTTATTAATTAGATCGGACGTAAAATTATCATTCAGGATAAAAATCTGTTATTGTTAGGATAAGTGAGATAATTTTTTTTAGGCTTTGCTCGAAGACTATTCTAAAATTCAATTACAAATTTACAATAAGAAGAGAGTTAATTAACTCTTTATCCCTTCATCTGTTCTCAAGGCTATTGACTCCCACTTATGAGTGAGGGGTTAATGAGTTTTTAATAGGAGTGATGGACAGATCACAGGCTCACAACGGTCCATTAATGGGGAATGTACTGTTAATTATCATTTTAATAGACGAAGATAGTGATTACGGGATGAATAATATACTAATCAAGTACAGGTAATCAAAGTTTAAAAGAAAAGAGGAAGATTATAATAGAAATCTAAGAAGCATATATTCTAAAATCGAATGAAACAAAAGATAATGACACGGTAATACAGCGCTAGCACAACTCGGAAAAGGGAAATGTCGCCTTTCTGGTAATTCAGGTCATGGCTTGTCGAGAAATTAGTACAATGCTAGTCTCATCAACTCATATAATATAATGAGTAATCTCTTCTAAATCTCTCCCATTCTTCTAATCACTTGCTTGTGTACCACGTAGCATAAACATTTAGAAACTTGCAGCATAATTATGCACGAATTGAGACCCCACAACCCAACTAATCTAATATTAATTGTAAAGCTAGCTAGAATCCTTTCAATCAATGGAGAAGATAACCAATATATGCCATTTGGTAGATGAAACTAAAATGGTTTGGACTCCTGAGCAACTAAAAGGGTTATTATAAATTTCAAGTAGAACGCAGTTGAACCTATCAACATGGGTTTAAGCTTTCCAATTAAAAGAAAACAGTGGTTTGAGCTTGGTATAATCAACCAGATTGGCTACCATAATCCACATTGTTAATAAAGAATGCAGCTGAGCGGCCATGTATAAATGTTGGCCACTCAAGCATGGAAAGGGAGGAATGATCGTCGAGACAAAAAAGATCATGCTAATTAAAGTGTGGATTTATTTAATTAATATTTACCTTTATTAGTAGAAAATAATGTAGAAGCTGTTCAACTAAGCTCTAAAAGAACAAGCACACGATATAACCATTCTGTCTATTGCCTAAGTTTATCTAGACATTTGAATGAAAAATATACTTAAAGGATGCTCTTATATGTAGCTTTTTGCCAATCAAGGAGTGTTTTTAAGTATTTCTTTCCATTGTTCAATTTGGAGAAACAAGAAAGAAAGACACTTTGAGCAATATTAGGCAAATACTTTAGCAAATAAAGCCATAAAACTTTGTTAGTTGAATACGACTCTCTCATTTTGCCAAGGGGGCTTTGAGACTCCGAGGGCTTGGATGAAAATGGTCTTATCTAGTGCTGATAGGAATCAATTACAATCATATTAGCATAATTGTTAAGACACTCAAACTCAAGCTGATGATAGATGAAAAAAAGGAGCTAATCTATCAACTGTTAACAGTTCTGTTAATTGGTTACCAGAAGGTCTGGAAGCTTCAGAAGATATGTGGACACGTGCTTCATGCCAGCTGGCTCCAGATATTAAGTCTGTTACATCAATTAGCTAGTTAATTAGTCACTAATTAGTTGATTAGGTTAATTAGTTAGTTGTGTGTAGTGTGTTTTACATGATGTATAAATAGCAAATCTCTCGCTTATATTCTGTAACAAAAGCATTAATCAATATACGAGTGCTCACATTTTCCTCTCAAACCTCTTCTTCTCCATTTCGTGTTCTTCTTCACAAACCCTAGGTCTTTACTAGTACCATGGCTATCATGGTATCAGAGCTATCATAGATCTAGGACCTATGATTCATGCTTCCGCATCCATTGTTTAGTTCAATTCTCGATTCGGATCTTGAAGCCTCGACTTTCTTTGGAGCCTCGCTGCACACCGAAGCGATTTGAGTCTTTGAGCATCTTCAAAGCTTGGATCTACTGCTGTGCTACATCGAAGCTCGATTCTTAACCTCTCTAGTGTTCGATTGGTTTTTCAGGTGAATCGCACTTGTTCTTGTTCTTCAATAATTCAGATCTGTGTGTTTTGAGCTATATTCTTGAGAAAAACATATGAGCTAGTATCTTTCTGGAGCAAAGTCGTTTTTAGAGCAAAATTGTCGTGATTGGGCTATGTTTGTAGTGAGATCTGTAAAATTGGAGCAATGTTGTAGTAGGAAATTGAGTGAAAAATTGCTTGTAGAGTGTTGATAGGTAGATACAGAGAAAAATCTGAGCAAAATCATGGTACATCTGAGCAAAATCATGGTAGTATGAAGAAAGTTGAGTAGTATACAAGGGTGAAGAAAAGAAAAATTAGAGAATATGTGTTATATTTCGGAGAAGATCATTGTGCTAATTAAAGCAAATTAGTGCATTAAAGTTGTGTTACTTGCTCGAAGATAATTGAAGCAAATTGTGCTGATCAAATTGTGCTGATCTTGGTGTTACTAAAAGAAGTGAACTGTTGAAAGCGTGTACAGGATTATGGCACCTCAAAGAATCTCTGGACTTACTCACTCTGACGTACACTCATTGTTGAGTGTCATTACTATTCGACTTGGTGAAAGAAACTTCATAAAATGGAGCTTCCAGTTTCAGGCAACTCTTGCTGGAAATGGACTCTTTGGTTATTATGATGGCACAGAGATAACTCCACCACGTTATGCTCTCACTACTGAAGGTCAGGTTACTAATGAAGAAACTGCAGCTTATCAAGCATGGAAGCAAACAGATATGGCTCTCATGAGTTTGCTTATGGCCACTCTGGATGAGGATATTGTCGATGTGATCATTGGTTGCAAGACATCTAGGCAGGCTTGGCTTGCTCTTCAAGAACGCTTCTCTGCTGCTTCAAGAGTGAACATTATGCAACTTAAAACTGAATTACAAACTATGAGGAAAGGTGGTGAATCCATTGAGAAATATCTGCATAAAATAAAGAATGCTCGTGATCAACTTCTTTCTGTTGGAGTTAATATTCCAGAAGAAGACATTATCATTGTGATCTTAAATGGTCTACCTGAAGAATACTCCATTGTCAGAATAGTTATTGAGGGTAGAGAAACGCATATCACACTTCGTGATCTCCGATCTCAACTGCTTGCTGCAGAAAGACGTATTGAAGGCAGTTTTTCACTCAGCTCTACCATAAGTGCCATGATAGCTCGTGGAGATGACTCAATGAGTGCAGGGAAAGAAAATAGAGCATGGAACAACAAGAGTGATGGGAAAGTAAAGGATGCACGACACAATGGAGCAGGAGTTGAGTGTCAAGTGTGTGGAAAGAGAGGTCACACTGTGGATACATGCTTCAAAGTTCATAAATGTCAGATTTGTGGCAAACATGGTCATCTCACTGATACTTGCTATCAGAATCCTGATTACAAACCCCAGCAAGCCACTCAACAGACTAGACCTTCAATTCATAGCAGTGGATAATCTCCTGAATGCCAAATTTGCTCCAAGAAGGGCCATACTGCTGCTAACTGTTTCTATAGATCTGATGTTCCTGCTGGACATCCATCTTTGTCTATTCCTACTTGTCAGATCTGTGGATTAAAGGGCCATGTTGCTTTGAATTGTACTCACATAACCAATTTTGCTTATCAAGGCTCTGAACCACCTGCATCACTTGCTGCACTGATTGCACAGAATAGTGGAAGTCATGGTGGTGTCTTTCAGCAATCTTATGGGGGATACTTGGTCCCAAATGATGCTTCTACATCAAACTTTCCTGGTGGTTTTCATCCTAGCAATGGAGCTTCAACTTCTGGTGCATCTGGTTCCTCAACTAATAATGAAGTATGGATAGGTGATTCTGGTGCTACTCATCACATGACTTCTGATCTGAGAAACTTGACTATTGCTCAACCCTATACTGCAGACAACAAGATCACTATTGGCAATGGAGCAAGTTTGAATGTGGCTCATATTGGTTCTAGCTACATTAAACCTGCTAATCATCCTTTAAAATTGAATCAAGTCCTCCATGTTCCTAGTCTAGCCATGAATCTGCTATCTTTTACAAAGCTATGCCGAGATAATAATTGCTTTATAACTCTTGATGAAAGTGATATTGCTGTGCAGGATAAGGCAACAAAAGCAGTTCTCTATCAAGGAAAGAGTAGTGAAGAGGGACTGTTTCTCTTCAAGACACCATAAATTTCATCCATGAATCAGTTGTCTCACACTGCTCTAGTTGGTTCTTCAGCATCTTTTCCCATTTGGCACCAGCGTTTAGGTCATCCCTCTCAACCTGTGATGACCAGGATGCTCTCTAATTCTCAAATAAAGCCACCTAGTTTAGCTTCTAGTCCTCTTTGTTCCTTTTGTTTAGAAGGCAAGATGCATAGATTACCTTTCCCTGAGTCAGTGTCTCATTCTTCTGTGCCCTTCCATAAGGTGCATTCTGATGTCTGGGGACCTGCCCCCCACCTCTCTATAGAAGGCTATCGATATTATGTTACATTCATAGATGATTGTACAAGGTTTGTGTGGATTTTTCCACTTATCAATAAATCTGATGTTCTTGCCAAATTTGTCCAATTCTATACTTTTGTACAAACTCAGTTTGACTCGACAATCAAGATCTTTCAGTCAGATGGTGGAGGGGAGTTTAATAGCAAAGCTTTTCATAATTTTCTGATTTCTAAGGGAATTATACATTATGTTACTTGTCCCTATACTCCTCAGCAAAATGGAGTTGCTGAGAGAAAGAACAGACATATTGTGGAAACAGCTATTTCCTTGATGTCTACTGTAGGTCTTCCTAAGCAGTTTTGGTTTCATAGTGCTGCTCATTCATGCTATCTCATCAACAGAATGCCCTGTAAGTCACTGCACATGTCCTCTCCATATGAGCTTTTATTTCACAAGCCTCCTGATGTGTCCCAGCTCAAGGTATTTGGCTCTTCTTGCTATCCATATCTCAGACCCTATTCTCATGACAAGCTTGATCCTAGAACTACTCAGTGTGTTTTCTTAGGCTATGCTGTAGGGTATAAGGGAGTTTTTTGCTACAACATTCCTCTAACCAAACTGTGGATGTCAAGACATGTAGTTCATGATGAGACCTCATTCCCATTCTTATCTTCTTCCCCATCTCCTTCTGCAAAAGCTGATCCCATTACCTTCTTCCCTGGTTATTCCTGTCCTTCTACCCCTGTGCAGCCTTCCTCAACCCCAGTTGTTGTGCCACTCACTGCTCACCTCACTGAGTTGCAGGGGGATATAAGTGAGGAAATTGGTGATGGAACTGAAAATATTGGTCTTGGAGCTGATACTTCTGTGGATGGTAATACAGTTGATAGTATTTCAGACTTCATTATTCAAGACTCTCAACCTCAACCTCAGGAAGAAAGTGGTTCTCTATCTCAGGAAACTAGTTCAGACACAACATTAGATGGTCCTGTGAATGCAGAAGAGGCAGATGCTCAGAATAATACTGTTGCTCAGAACAATACTGTTCCAGTTGTTACTGGCCTCAATGAACCTGAGTTCAATGCATTACAGTATGGAGGAACTTTTGATGCAGCTGGGGACTTACCTCAGGAAATCAATTTCATTCGTGATCAAAACTATAATGAGCATTCTATGTTGACTAGAGCCAAGAATGGAATTATCAAACAGAAAACCTTTGAGGATTACTATTGTTTCTCTGCCATTACACAACAGAAGCTTTATGCTGAGTATCCATTTTTTAGTGGCTTCACTGCTGTTGCTGATATCAGTGAGTTCAATGAACCCCAATCATTTAAAGCTGCTACAGGAAAGCCAGAATGGGAGAATGCAATGCTTGAGGAGATTGAAGCATTACAAAAACAAGGAACTTGGTCTCTTGTCCCATGTCCAGCAGATAGAAATATAGTAGGGAGTAAGTGGATATATAAGATAAAGAAGAATCCAGATGGTTCTATCTCAAGATACAAAGCTAGGTTGGTTGCACAAGGTTACAGTCAAGCTAAAGGTCTAGATTATGATGAGACCTTTAGTCCAGTTGTCAGGCACAATACTGTGAGAGTAATTCTAGCACTTGCAGCTATGAACAACTGGGAATTAAGGCAATTGGATGTTAAAAATGCATTTTTACATGGGGATTTAAAGGAAGAAGTCTATATGGCTCAACCTCAGGGCTTTGTTGATCCAGTACACACTGATTATGTATGCCTCTTGAAGAAATCTCTATATGGCTTAAAGCAAGCTCCAAGAGCCTGGAATGAGAAGTTCACAAGTTTCCTACCAAGCTTGGGATTTGTTTTCTCACATTCTGATCCCAGTCTCTTTGTTAGACATACTTCTGCAGGAATGGTGGCACTACTACTATATGTGGATGATATTGTGATCACTGGTTCAGATACCACAGGAATTCATGAGGTTATATCTGAGTTGAGTATGGTGTTTGACATGAAAGATCTTGGTCTCTTGACTTACTTTTTGGGACTGGAAGTTACTAGAATCAAGCAAGGGATTTTTCTAAGTCAAGCTAAATATGCTAATGATCTTCTTGTAAAGGCAGGAATGGATACAGTTCGACCTTGCAGTTCTCCTTGTCTTCCTCACTATCAAATGACAAAAGATCAAGGTGTGCCTCTCAAAGATCCAACTATGTACAGAAGCATTGTAGGAGCCCTACAATATCTCACCTTTACACGACCAGATATTGCTTATGCAGTAAACACTGTTTGTCAGTTTTTGACAACTCCTACAGACATTCACTTTGGTGCAGTCAAGAGGATACTAAGATATCTACATGGCACTGCTCATAAAGGTTTGTTTTACAGCTCCACTAATGTTCTTAACAATGCTGTTTGTGTCAAGGCATTTTGTGACACAGATTGGGCAGGAGAGGTTATTCAAAGACGTTCAACCACTGGCTTTGTAGTGTATCTTGGTATGTGTCCTGTTTCATGGCAGTCAAAGAAACAAGGTACTGTGTCTCGAAGTTCAACTGAATCTGAGTATAGAAGCTTGGCTAATACTGCTGCTGAAATAAGTTGGATTAGACATCTGCTTTGTGATCTGAAGGTACCAATTCCTAGAGCTCCCTTGCTTAAGTGTGATAACCTGTCTGCATTAGCTTTAGCTTCAAATCCAGTGTTTCACTCTAAGATTAAACACTTGGATAATGATTTTCATTTTGTTCGGGAGCGTGTTCAACGTCAAGATTTGTGCCTTGAATATGTGTCTACTACAGAACAAATTGCAGATATTTTGACAAAAGGGTTACCTTCACCAATCTTTCGCACTCATTGTATCAATCTCAGACTAGTTACCCTAGCTGAGCTTGAGGAGGGGTGTTAACAGTTCTGTTAATTGGTTACCAGAAGGTCTGGAAGCTTCAGAAGATATGTGGACACGTGCTTCATGCCAGCTGGCTCCAGATATTAAGTCTGTTTGTTAAGTCTGTTATATCAATTAGCTAGTTAATTAGTCACTAATTAGTTGATTAGGTTAATTAGTTAGTTGTGTGTAGTGTGTTTTACATGATGTATAAATAGCAAATCTCTCGCTTATATTCTGTAACAAAAGCATTAATCAATATACGAGTGCTCACATTTTCCTCTCAAACCTCTTCTTCTCCATTTCGTGTTCTTCTTCACAAACCCTAGGTCTTTACTAGTACCATGGCTATCACAACTACACCTTTAGCATAGTAATGTTTGATTGTAAAGTTTTCCAATTAAATTTTCTTGATTTAAGGTAACTTGATATTGATTCAGCTAATCTATGAGCTAACAGTATTCTAGCACATGAATCTTAACCGGTTAACATGCATTGTATAAGCCATACAAAAATTGATACAACTGTAATTTTGTTTGCATGTCTTGTACAAGCCATACAAAAATCAAATCAAGAGCCATACAAAAACTTTTGTGTAGCTTTGCCTTTATAACATTGTCTTTGTGATTTGACAATCACTACAATAAACTATCCATCAATCCGAGAAAATAAGAAGTCGTGAATCATTATCTATAATGAAATGAAAGTAGCCTGATGATTTCACTAAAGAAATTCATAGCCAAGAATAAATTCAATCCCTGTGGGGGAATCAAATAATTAGGACGCTATGGTTAATTACAGAGTCAAAAGTTGCTGAAGAAATTCATCTAACATGTTACAAATAGAAAAATCTATAAAATAATTAACCCTTGAATTAAAGCCAAGAACTCTCACATCTATCAAAAATGGAAAGGAATCAGAATCCTTGAACATCGTTGTCACGCCCCGAATTTTTAGAATAACAATTCCCCAAATCTGAAATATGAAAATACTACAACTCAAAATAATCAACCTGAAAATTTCTTTTCATAACACTCTCACCACACGAAATAAAATCAAACTGAATTTAGTCTCGGTTAATTATTATAACTCAAAACCAAATGTAATGTAAAGCTCTAAATGAGCGTACACACCTCACAACTAAATAAATAACAAAACTGCTGTAACACCTAAGCAGCTCGGTCACCTCCCTGGTTATCCTGACCTACAGGAATATCCGCTACACCATTGAATAGTGTACCGGGATTGCAACAACACAAAACCCGGTAAGCTTATGAAAGCTTGTATGAGTAAAAGAAAGAACTGTTACTTAATTTAATCTCATTTATCCCCATACACAGCAACACCCAATAATTTCCACATATGCAAGTACTAACAATCTCAAACACACACCAATTCAACATATCACAACAAACCAACTCACAACTTTCTTCACAACTCTCTTCATCGTATTTATAAAAATACGGTATTTGACAGACTAGAGCTCTAACTGAATCGTAGCCCGTCACCTGGCCTAGGTTATGGCATCCGACATATTTATCAATTATTGTATTTCATCAATATGTATACCTATATACATATTTAGAACGTCCAATAATTCCACATACTCAACCAATCGTATCCCATCATCCACACTAGGATTAGAGCGTCCGATTACCCACACCGGTCATTACGTCGACCCTAAACCCATAAAGGAACGCAACACATAATATCACATACTGAAATCAACCCAACCAAAATACATCATATTATTATGAAATTACACAATTGTAATATAATCAACTCATCAGTTTAACTCAATCATATCATCATTCAACAATCCACTCATCAATATATATTTTCCACGTAAATATATATATACGTAATCATCCACTCAGGAATGACCACTAATACCATCTATAGTTCACACAAGAAATTTATGAAATTCATTTGTATAGTTAAAATTCATTTTACTTACCTATGGACCGTGGTGATTCAAGTCCATGAAATTTTAAAAACAAATATTTAATACGCAAATATTTTTCACACAATTATCAAAATAAATAAATTAAAATGCTCTGTTCGTAATATGAACCACGTGAGTTTTACTCACCTCGAAACTCCCGCTGCGTCTTCAATATAATTATAATTTATAATTAACGCCGAATAGCCCACTCAAATAAAATCCGTCAATCACCTAATCAAATGTGATTCGAATTTAGCCAACAATTTCAACACATAATTTAACTACTAATTAACGGCCAGATTCTAATTTACATTAAAATCCGACGAGCGGTTTCTCATGAATCGCTCCCCTAATTACCGTTTTTTCACATATACGAAGATCCAATGGTCGGATCTTCGCCCATGACCACACAAAGCCTCTGGGACAGTCATATGATCATCATAACAAATTTACAAGTTCATCCGACGGTCATAATTTCACATATCAAAAATCTAACGATCGAAATCGATCGAAATCACAAAATTCATAACTAATTCATACAATATCCAAAAAATGCGTATAATACGCCGAAATGATCGTATCGAAACATAGAATCATAAAATGGACAGAAACCAAATTTTAGGCCTCCGGAGGTGGCCAGAAAAGGCCGCCGGAGTTAGGGATAGAGCCTCCACCGACCACAGCCAATGGTGTCGGGGCCGAGCTTGTCCCCTTCGTTTCATCATTCTGAGAAACTTTCATAACTAGCACAAGACCTAAAAATGATGGGAAGGGATTGAAATAACCGATTTACAGTCGGCGGCCGGAAAAATGCAGAAACCGGCGAGCTTGAAAACTGATGTGAAAACTGCAACCTCAGGCCCCGATCCCTTCTGGAAAATTGTTCAGAACTTCCTTGCGAACTCAACAAGCCAAGAATCACAAGAAACGATCGTGTATAGCTCGAGATATCTTGATCGAAAATTTCGGTGTTTCGATCCGTTAGGGTCGAGCTCCGATGAACGTGAAAACGTTCGACCCAGTTCCGGCCCTTCTTGGTGCTTGTAGAGGAAGTTGAGGCGAGCTCAATGAGACAAGAATCAAGTGAAATGGTGGAGTGTAGCTCGAGATATCAAGCTCGAACCGAAATCGGCCATTTTCAGTTCGGGCCGTGCCGCCGCCGCTACGGGCCGCGCTGCCTTGTAAGACTGCCTCCGGGAGCTAGAGCAGCTCGAGACGAACGCCTGGGACTTGGTTTGAGGTCGAGAGGTGGTATGTGGAGGGAGAACAATTAAGGAGAAGTTTTCTCTTTATTTCGATCGAGAGAGACGGATGCGAGAGCTGAGAGAGAAACTCAGTTTTTTTCCAGAAACAGAAGGAAGAAGAGGAAGAGAGGAACCGGTAGAAAAAATTAGGGTTTCCCAAAATTTTTCTATATATACATGTTTCGGAAAACTTCGAAATTCGATAACTAATTCAGAAAAAATCCGATCTTGGTGTTCCGCACGTGTACGGACTCGTATCGACGAGCTCTACAACTTTCATAAAGGAAGTTTCTCCAAATTTCGTACGTAGAAAAAGTCGATTTCTCAAACCGAGTATTTCGAGCTTTTCGTTAAAAATAATTGTTTCGAACTTCGATAAATGTAAAAGTGAATTATTATCGAACAATAATTGTTAAATCGTATAATAATCACTCGATACAATTACTCGAATTTAAAATGAAATTTGCGGGTATTACAATCGTTCTGGCCAAGATGTCGTAGTCTTGGCGGTCGTTATTATTTTCTTTTGTGCTTATTGAGTGGGTTATCAAGGTTCTCACATCTGATACATACATATTAATGTAAAGGGTCAATCAGTTCTATCTTTATTTACAAAAGTAAACCAGAAATCATTTCAAGAAGAAATTTGATGCAATCTGAGTATCTGACACAAATTTGAACCAGGTTTAAATGACAATAAATATAAACTAGAATCATACGACTTGTCAGGCAAAACAAGATTCAACTGAATTGTTAAAAAAAAATAAAAAAATAAAAACTTTAATCATCTGGTGGCCAACCTTATATTATATATGTCATATCTTGATATATTGTTGCTAGGATTTAGAAGTTATGGTAAGAATTTTAGAAAATAGCCTGGCCAGCTTTCTCCTCCAAATCATAGGTAATTAGGTATTGTCTAATGATTTTATCTCTAGGGTCAGAAAAATCATAGATCATGTTATCTTTTTCTTGAATGAAGTATAAATCATATTATCTTTCGGACCACCAGGCACTAGTCCATTGCGGTTTTTTTTTTTTTTCTCTGACCAGTCAAAGCCAACACAGAGGTGGCACGTGGGGGCCAGTGCACGTGTGTGGATGGTTGCTTAAGTTTTCTTTGTTCCAATAGCTTGCTCAAATCCAGAAGACCAGAACAGAAGTTGAGCTCATGCTACTATGTCACGTCCCTAAAATATATCCACCATGATTGATAAGAAAATCCAGAAACTAACTAATGGGAATAATTAAATCTTAAAAGCAAATGCTAATCACAATCTTGTTCTGCAGGAAAGTTCAAACATCAACTTCAAACCAGAAAAGACAAGGGAAGTATTCTCTTCTGGGATTGATGACGGATGAGTAAAACACACAAGTAGAAAATAAAATTAAAGTCAAGAAGTGTCGAAAATCAGGATAAATAAACTAACGCTTCAAATTGATAAATAATAACACAAAAGCAACTAAGTTATGTCCTATGAGTCACGATCAAGCACATCGACTTGTGAATGTTTCATTTTCAAGAGGATTACAGATGCATAGAGCATTTGTGCCCATATAGTTTACATCTTCTGTCTTTTTGGCCATCTTACGTGCCATAATTTGCTTAACTGATCTATCTATATATTAATAGTAATTATAAGTTTCATGTAGTTTGAATAGAAGGCAATTCTTCAAAGTCCAAACCATAATATGGGGGGTGACCTGAAATCATGAATCAAATGGCCTTCTAGTAAGAACACTGAGGACAAATGTGATGTTAACTTCACTGAGGGTTAATATAATCTACGAGATAGAGAAGGTTTTGTTTTTGTTGATCAAGTATGATGATAAAGACTTGGAGCTTTATAGACCATGACTTTCTTTCAACATAGGGCTAAGAAATTAAGCCAGTGTCAGCAGAGACAAGACAAACCTAAGAGAGAAGCCGAGGGAGTCTAAGCTAATAGACTAACATGACAATGGATGCTTAAGACTCAAGAAATTTTCTGCAGAAGTCTTCTTTGTCAAGACCCTTGGCAGTTTGAATTGTGTTAAATCCAACCAAGCACCGACTCTTTCTCTCTGTCTGTGGTCCAATGCTCTTCCTATTATCACCATCAGACATTCTTCATTAATTAATGTTTTTAATCGATTTCTTAAACATCGTTAACATTGCTGAGTAAGGCTCTAGCCAAAAGAAAAAAGAACATAGAGTAGGGTAGGGTTAGGTTGCTTTCATGCTTTTACAAAATTTGAACGGGTAGGTAAGTTTTATGAATTGGGATTTTCTTTCGGTTCTTCAGGAAACATCTAGATGTGCTTTTCAGGTTTTACCTTGGATAGTATCCTATATCAATAGCTCTATCTTAGATCTGCCAAGCAGTCTCTAGGTATGGCTATAATAAATACAACTAATTCTAGCTTGCTTAGAGTTTAGGCATACCTTTCATGGCAGGTAATGGGAACCTGATCATTACCCAAAAGCTTTGAAGAATTGGAGACCTTCAAAATTGAAATCCATCATCTGGGACTAAAGTATGACACAAATCTCGAAGCGAAAAAAGTAATGACAATGAAGATAAGGAAATGCAAAAGGGACCAACAAAAGGAAATAAGCAGGGTAGTGGAGGAGCTAGCCTTACCATTAGATTAGTGGAAGTAATAACTGATAAGCAGGACATCAAAGAAGCTAAATTGCTGCCTACTGTTTAATTTAGTTTTGGCAGAAAGCAGTAACAGATCATATACTTGGCACCTGCAAACCAGATATTCCAACTATGCTATATATCTACTATATACAGAACACACAGTAGCATGACACCAGCTGAAATATTAATCGAAAAGATCGCTTTAATTACTCAACAAGTGTCAAAATTACAACTTGAGGTGGTCAACAATTCTGACATTAAGTTACATTTTCACACACACATCAGAGCCCCTTGTTTTGATTAATTAAGAGAATTGCCTTCATCATTGGAGGAGGGCAAACCTTTGAGTACATCTCTTAAGGCATAATAATGGCTATCACACTTGTGGTCCGATATTAAGTTGCTTGAAAGCACAATCCTTTGAAAATGTTCACCCGGATTCCTCTTCCAAAGTGTAAAATAATCGCTAGTATCAGCATCCATATTCCTCTTTAAATAGTAAACAGTACCTGGTACGAATAACTCCTCAGGCACTCTACTGGCAGCATTTGGACTACCAACAGCATTATCTCTTACAGTTTTGTCATTTAAAGGGACTCTGGAAGCAGCAGCCGCCTTCTTTATCATGGGATCATCTGTTCGGACACCAAAAGACAAGTTGGTGAAGAAAAATCATAAGGTGTCAAACATGTCTAACTAAAACTAATGACAAGTGCGGTAAGTGTGCTCCATAAGTTTTCCTCTAAGGTGATAATCCATCTGTTTAGATAGAATAACAGCGAAAATTTGCACTCATAATACGCCAAAATTCTAGATAAAATCTGTTATACTTCCACGACTGACTACCTTCCCAACAACCAAAATCAAGCAAGGAGCAGGTAAGAGAGTACAATCTATACCCACCACTACCACTCAGTTTATTTTATAGTATCAAAATCAAACAACACCAAATTTTGTAGCATAAAACTGGGTTTCTGACGGTATAAAAATTATAGCACATTTGTGAAAATATGGGTGTAACATTGGCACATTGACAAAAAAAGCAGGGTGGGTTTACCAGGGGAATCTTTATTGCTCCTGAACTTTGCATAATCAGCAAGTTTTGCCGCAACATCTTGCACCGAAGATACAACCTGTTTTGCATTTGTCACCAAATCTATGATACTTCTCCAGTCTTCCTTCTCAATCACACTCATCCTGTAAAACATAGGGGAAACAAACAAGGATGAAGTTTGATTGCTTGATAAGCCTATGCAGTGAAACTCAAATTGCCATTGGTACAAAAAAATTGATGCTCAAAACAGAGTGATGAATGATTCTTTCAACCAGAATGGAATTTAGGCTCAAAACAGAAGGGAATTTCATGCTCCAAGAAGTGATCAATTTCCACTATAATCTGAATAAGAGAGAAAACCTATTAGCCTAAGCCTGAATGAAAAGAACTGGATAATCATTATCATTCCAAGCATAAGAAGAGGCTTAGCATAGACCTGAGCAAAAGATTGTGCATATTATTTTTCTAGCAGCAGATTTGGAATTTAGGCTCAAAACAGAAGGGAATTTCATGCGCCAAGAAGTGATGAATTTCCACTATAATCTGAATAAGAGAGAAAACCTATTAGCCTAATGCTGAATGAAAAGAACTGGATAATCATTATCATTCCAAGCATAAGAAAAGGCTTAGCATAGACCTGAGCAAAAAATTGTGCATATTATTTTTCTAGCAGCAGATCTGGAAGTTTTCTATTCATATAATCAGAAAACTTGAGTAGACAGCCGTGAACTATACATGCATATTTCCAGACAGCATGAACTATAAATCCAAGTTTGAGAACCTGACTATTTGAATTCTTAAATCTTCGATATGTCTGAGAAAAAGCAAGTAATTAACAGGCAAATTTAAATTATTAATTGCTAACAATGATCGATCATGATAATTAAATTGTTACTTAATTGGTATAAAGCAATCTGGTCCTCAAATCACTGGTGCTTATTTGTTCTCAACATGTCTTAAAATAAAGATGATGAGCATTTAAAGATGCTAATTTACTTACCAATCAGTATGAAGAATTTCATTCCTCAACCTCGTAAGAGATGCTACACTAAGTCTAGGTATAATATCATCCTGCTCAACATGTCTTAAAATAAAGATGATGAGCATTTAAAGATGCTAATTTACTTACCAATCAGTTTGAAGAATTTCATTCCTCAACCTCGTAAGAGATGCTACACTAAGTCTAGGTATAATATCATCCTGCATAAAATAAATCTTGTGAAAAATGAGAAGGGAAATATAACAAATAAACCAAAGAAATGTAACATGGAGTACATAGGATTATAATGCGAGCAGTTATTTTAATGAGCAGATAATCAAAGGTATTTACCCACCTGCATCACAACAGTTCTGACATAACTGGAGCAGCTTTCAGCAAGTTCTTTGGAGACACAAGGTGGCGCTGCATATCCGACAGCAGAAACAATCTCTGGGCTAAACCCTAGCTCCTTACACGACTTTTTACGGAGCATTATTGCTAGTAGAGCAGCTGTAGCACCTCCAAGAGAATGACCCACAAGCCTTAACTTAAATCCCTGTTAATAAAGTGGGCTCAACTACAGCCAACAATGACAATGAAATCCTCAAACAAGATACAACTTCAAGAGAAAAGAATAAAGAAAAATACAAGGTATAAAATCACTACCTCATACTTCTCCAAGCACTTCCTTATATTTCCCATTTCGTGAGTAAGAAACCAACGAGCAGCTTCTGCAGTGCCAAAGTGGGTTGAAAACCCTTCAAGAGTGACTTCACCGTCACTTGAAGAAACAACGTCAGTAATAAGGTCATACACAGTATGAGTTCCACGGATTCCTAGAATCACAAGTTTTCTACGAGTATCAATCCCTATATAATAACCCGGCCTCATGACACTAGAATATTTAACAAACTTCAAGACATTGCTTTCTCGAAGCATGCAGTTCCTTGCGAGAGCTGCAACATTGTCCTTATAACAACCTTTTGCCAACTCAACGTGGTAAATAAGGTCATGTACCTGAACACACAAAAACAATCCCTAATTACTAATAAGAAGTATGATTGTAGCAGACCAAAACTGAAACCAAATTATAATGCGTTTATACAACGTAACTTAGAAGTAAGAAAACATTGTAAGGTTAAAAGGGTTATCGTATTACCAGTCTATCTGATGAGACCTGAACGCCAGTAACATCCTCAAATGGATTCACAGACGCTTGACGAAGATAAATAAGAAATAAACCCACAGTGAGATCACTCAAACTCCAATCTTGAATGCCTGTCTTACTGCATTGGATGCTTGCAATGATCTCCGAGACAGATCGAGTACTTGGTGGGGGTTTGTTTCCCACCCCGTTCCCTGCAATGTTCAATATACAAGCACCTTCATCCACAGCTCAGACCGAAACTTTTAAATACACTAATTCATTGCATACAACCACAAACTCATTCACAGACTCCTACTTTCAAATTACACAAACTCATTCAAAACCAACTCAAGCGCTTCAAATGACAATTTCATTAGCAACTCAAACTAATGCTTTCAATTCATCCAAAACCATCAAGCTGAAACTTTCAAATTACACAAATTCATTCAAGACCAACTCCAACTGAAACATCAATCACAACCCAAGTCCTATTCAATCACCTTCAAGCAAACCTCAAGCCAAAACTTTCAAACAACAGAAATTCATACAGAAATAACCCAAACTAATAACTTTCCAATCACATAAATTAATTGAAAACCAACTCCAAGCGACACTTCCAAATAACACAAACACATTCAACACCAACTCAACCTGACCATTTCCCATAACACAATTTCAACCAAAACCTTTCAAAATTACACAATCTCATTCAAAACCAATGACAACCCACGTTACTAAAACAGCAAACACACCTGTTGGGCCTGTCAGAGCCCACCTGCACAACTGCAGAGCTGGCTCAAGCGCTTTGGGAAGCCATGAAAGCTCTAATCTTTTCTCCTTATTCTCGCTCAAATCATCATCCCCACTACTATAACTACCAATGCCATCCTTTCTATGCCTCAAGGAAGCTTGATGAGGATGAACAGCAACATTTGATTCCTTGAGTGCCTCTGAATCCACCTTGTCTGCTTTCGACCGTTGCGATTGAAACCGATTCACGAAGCTATATATCAACCTCCGGTACGATTCCTCTCTCTTCATCAAGCTTTGCGTCAAATCTAAAGCAGTGAAAGTAATAAAAATTTGATCTTTGAATTGTGGAGAAGAATAAGAGAGCAAAGTTTGGTGCTTTTTGGGCTTACGTGAATTGCAGAGGAGACGCTTCACTGAATGCTTGGCCATTTCCATAGAAGCAGAGAGAAGAGAAGACAAGAGAAGGCTTTCAAAGTTTAAAGGCGGTTGACATGAGCGGTTGCCGTCGACGCCGAATGTTCGGAAACAGAGGACTGAAATTGGGGTTGTGGTGTAGTAATGTGTCATATTGGTCTTTTCATGGAGCAAACTGGGCCGGGCCGCTTTAATTTAAACATATCCTAATAATATTCAAACAAAAAGAAAAAGAAAAAAGAAGAAGAACATAGGGGTGGTCAAACTAAACCGAAAACTGAAAAAAAAACCGTACTGAAAACCGAATCGAGGTTGAAAAAAATCGAACCCAAAAAAACCGAACCGAACCGAATATGGTCGAAAATTTGTGAAAACCGAACCGAAAATTTGTGAAACTTTATATCATCACTACGGTTGACCAATCCGATTTGGTTCAAAACTATTGTGGAATTTGCTAAATGTTTTACCACACTCATAATGTATTGTAATAATCGCATCTAACGGTCGGTTTTTTAATTTTCTTTGAATTTATAGAGGTTTCTCTTTGGAGTGTTTATATATAAATATAGGTTTATAATAGTAATTAAGTTTGACCTAGTTGATCGAATTCGAAACGAGAACCAAATTGGCTGGATTTTTTACAACTACAATAAAACATTACAATCTCTCCATCGAGCGGTTGGTTTCTCCAAATTCATTTTCCACTTCATGGTTGTTTTAGAACGAACCTCAACAATTTAAATACAATATATAAGTCATACAACTTTAGGAGGCAAATTGGTATATGCCAATGTATTGGTAACTAAAATTGAAATTTTTATCTTATGTCTACGCACATCTATCAATTAAATATTTACAAACATGATGTAAAAAAATAAGCACGTTTTGCATTCGTCATGTCATTGGTCAACCAAAAAAACATACAAGTAATTACGGTTGACCAATCCGATTGAATTCGAAACTATTGTGAAATTGGCTAAATTTTTAACCATACGCATAATTTATTGTAATAATCACATCAAACGATTGGTTTTTTTATTTTCTTTGAATTTGTAGAGGTTTCTCTTTGGAGTGTATGATATTGGACTTTAGGGTTTAGGACTTTATTTTCTTTGAATTTCGTGAGTTACAATACTAAAGGGGTAGAAGTAGAAGTAACAAAATATATATTATTATCTTGCCAAAAAACAAATTTCTGAAAAATGCAAAACCGAACCGAAGTCCAATTCGGTTCGGTTTTCGGTTTCGACCTAAAACCGAACCGAACCCACCCCTAAGAAGAAGCAGCCTTATTGATACTTTTGTATCCGAATGTCACCATCAATCCTCAATTTCATGGTTCATCTATGAAACTCATGAGTAACAAGTTTTGCATTATGTCACTCATAATACAACTTCCGTCGAGGTTAGGTATTCTGATTGATCGCTCAACATGTACAACACTCAATTTTTGAGATGTCTAGTAACTTTAAAAAGGCTTTTGGAGTTGATTCATTTTATGTGAAATTTAAAAGTTAAGAGTCCTGTTGTGGCCTTAAAACCTATTTAAACATCAATGCCGAATGCAATAATTTATCACGAGTTAAGTTATTTTTTAACAATCTAGCTATCTCTTTTTTTTTTTTTTTTTGAAAGGAGCTATGTCTTATACCACGTAAAACATCCATCATTTACTAATCAAATTTTGGTAACAATATTTGAGATAGATTAGCTTTGTTTTGTTTCTTTATTTCGGCCGAGAATTTTATCCACTACATCCTTAAATTTTCCATTAACTATCCTCAAAAAAAAAAAAAAATATCCATTAAGAACTTAAAATCAACCCACGGCCCAGAGTGCAAAGCTATTGTAGTGGACTAGTTCACCAAATGGCCCGGTCAAGCAAGTAAACCCTAAACCCTTGCCTCCCCTATAAATACACATCTTAAGGACTTCGACCCCATTGCCTTTTCACACACCACACAGCGGCCTGCCTGGTATATTTCCCTCTGAAGATGAGTTTTCTTCACTCTGTTTCAGCATTTTTTGTTGTATATATTTGCTTGTTTTAGGGAAAAGGGTGAATGAGATGAGGATGATGATTTGAACTTGTTTCCCTATTGGTTTGATCGCCGGTATGATGGCGAAACTATGTATTAGCTCTATCTGACTCATCTTTTCTCCCCACAATTCTTTTTTTTCTGTTTGTGATTGATAAAGTTTGTAAGTTGTTTCTGGGTGCTTGTGATTTTTCTGGGGTTTGTGTTGGAGGAGGATTGAGACTGAGATGATGATTTGAACTTTTTGGTTCCCTATTGGTTTGATTTGCCACCATGATGGCATAAATGTATTAGCTCTATCTGATCATTATCAATCCTCTATCCCACACTTTTCTGTAGACTTCAGATCCCAATTTCGTCTGTTTGATTGAAAACAATATTTGTGATTCAAGATGGTTTCTTTTCAAAACAGCTTCAACTCCGATGCTTTAAACCTCTTTCCCAATGAATTGTAACAACTGGTAATGGCCAGCATTCCTAACTGGTAATGGTAGATGGAGTGAAAGCAAAGCGCTCCCAAAAGAATAGTTATTGGTAGACTGGTGAATAACTGCTAATTCTATACCGGAAATATTCTGGATTTGAAGCTTTTTTTTTTCAGTTGATTGAAAGAGGGTACAAACGGTAAAAAATTGTAAGTTTATTGTACCTTTCGCTGGAGTTAGACAAGAAGTACTGTCAATGGTATCCTGTATTGAAAGCTTTAAAAGACTTGTAACAGGCTTAATGGTTTAGGTTTGGACCTGGTTTGGGAGGTCTAGTTTTAGAAAACCACTTCTATGGCATTGTTGCTTAAATTCTCATTTTGAATATTGTAGCTGTCTTGAGAGAATGAAGTGTTTGGTGCCTTTGAGAAAGAACCTTGTTGCATTGGTGTATTACTGTATGTTAGAGAATCCTTGCTGCTGAGAACATTTGTGCTGAGGAACAGAAAAACAGCCACCATTTTGAGCCATGAACACACCATTTTGATAATTTTATTATCATCTGTGTTGCATAACGCCATAGCCATAAGGTGGGGCAGATGCTGAAAAGAAATTTCCATTTCCTACATTGGTGCTCATCAAATATCCATAATTAGGACTGTGGAATGCCAATATTTGGGGTGAATGGAACCATTTCTTGACAGTTTGGGGCCGCAGTAGGCACATTTAGAACTGAACTTGATATCATGTAGTTCTGTGGTAACCCAAAATGTGTGGTGGAAACAGGTGATGTTGCATAATAATGATGAACATTGGAACCAGAAGATGATGTGGTGAAATGATAATGATTATAAGCAGGTAAACCAAATAGCACACTAGTATTGGTAACATTGAGCAAGAAACCAGCATTTGATGCAGCATTGCGTAAAGCATTCCAGTACTTGACATTCCATATTAATTATTGCACACTTTGAGAGGAATTGTGACCGTAATTGCCAGCATTGGAAGAACTCTCATGTAATCTTTGAGCAGACCGCTCATAGCAAACATGGTATTTTGAGTTTGAAGCACCATTGTTTTCTCAAAATCTGTCTCAACAGCCAACAATTGAGATCGAAACTCTTCCATAGAGATAAACCCGTCCATGGCTTTAATAACCACTTCGATGTTGTTATACTTTGGCGGCAAACCATTGAGAGCTAAGATGATAATGTCATCAGCACAGTGCACACCTACAAATGCCAACTCGTCTCTATTATATTTGACTTGTTGAAGATACCTGTCTATAGAATCATCATTTTTCTGTGATGTATGTAGATTGGTCTCGAGTTGCATGACATCAAATCTGCAGAATATTTTTTCCTCAAGTTGAGCCAAGCCTCCCTTGAATTTATACTGCCAATTAAAGAGGACAATGCTTCATTAGATATAGTGGCAGTGATAAAACATAGCACTGCTTCATCATTTTTGTTCCATTCCTTAGATTCCCTAGTAATTTCAGCAGTTATCCCATCATTAGTACCAAGAACTGAGGCGGACATGGACATTTTGGTTCCGATTTAGTAACCAGGTTAACCAGCGGTCTGGTTTTGTTTGGTTCTAATTTATGTGGTGTGCTTCAGTTAAATTTCACGCCTAGGATAAAATATAAATGAGAGGCACTAATTTCAGTCACTAGTGAAAAGCTACAGTTAAGCAAAGAGCTACTACTCCATTTGTTGTTGAGCAAGCCATTGTTCCAATAGCACAAGAGGTAGGACACAATATCTCAACCCTGGTTGCAAGTTCAATTCCAATAAACTCCCCAGGTAATGTTAATGCCAATATTTCGATTGGTAATAGTTTTGAGATTCTTGCTCAAATGTAGCAAGGCTAGAGCATTGTTGCCGATGAGCAAGAGACAGAGAGAGAGTGCAATGACATTTTGGTTGGCACTAATAATATGGATTCCGCTTTGGTAGAACCCATCAAAGTTCTGTTGGGGTGATTTGGAAAATGAAGAACCCCTTGGTCATTACACATATGCTTAGGCTGAGATAAGTCCTTTGTGTTCTTGGTTTGTTGAGGGGTGAAACAATTTTGGAAGATGAGAATCTTCTTAAGTCTGTCCCAAAGTCTCAAAATAAAAAATTGAAGACCAAAAGAGATTCACGAGACCCTTACCGTACCTGTAATTGAACGCCCGTTGTGCTTCTTGATCTTTGATTCAATCTCCTTTGCTTAATCTTGCTTATGTTTTGGTTGCCTTTTGATTCTGTTATTTTTTATAAGAGGTTTTGGCTTCATATCCCCCTTAGATGCTATCTTTTTTATTTAATAAATTTCTTTGATTGCCAAAAAGAAAAAAAAAAACCAAAGAGTTAAAGCCTAAAGCAAAGTGCATGCCAGAAGTTGTTATGGATGCCTAGTAAAAAACAATGAGATTCTGCCAAGCACATTCATCATCAAATTTTTGAAAGTAAGCTGATTAGTTTTCAAAGCACCAGACTATCAAACTCAAATGATGAATTTTGTGACATAGGTTTGAAGAAACTCAAGCTTCCTTTGTGTTCAAACATCAAGACATTTCACATACATTTTCAAAGAATGAAATTGAGCATAGAGCATACAAAGATGACTTTCCTGTAAATTACAAGTGAGCAGGTCCAAATTAGTAGATACTAGATCCTCAAATCAATCGATCTACTGCTTAATCTAGCACATTGCGTGTTGATGTTTAAGGAATCGATCATATGAGCACAATCTTAAGTCCTTTAGTGTATGACAACCGTTTTTCAAGTTGCTGAATCGATTGTCTATTTGTTAGTTTCGTTTACCTATTGCCAAACCGACAGGTTCAAAAATATAACTACCACCTAACCCGAAATTCGATGTTGATCCTCGTTATCCAAGCATAGAATTAGGCCTCACATTAGTCCCATTCAAACCATTTGTTTGGTGATCGATCAACTGCCAAAACCAGAAAGATTTGTACTACAGGAAAAACCTTGATGATCAAGCTAATCAATGCCATCCATCAGAAAATCAACCTACTATCCCCTATGCTTTTGTTCAGACGTCTTGAATTGAAAATGTTTGTACGACCCTCTTCCTAAGACAATCATCTACTAACAATGCTGTACAGTTAAGCAAGAGCTAAAGCCAAAAGAAAATCGCATGCTTTGATTTCTTTTTCATAAAGAAGTATCAAATGGTTAGCACGCGTACCGTTTTAAATGTTCCGAATTGTCTAAACTCTAATTTCGTTTTAGCAAGACTTGGGCCATCTCCAACTAGCATGGCTAAAAATAGCCCTGGGGCTAAATTATTCATCCATCTCCAACCTGTCAAGGCTAAATTATAGCCCTAAAATATATTTTAACATTTTGGTTTGGATATGTTATATATATATTCTTATTTTTTATCAAATTACTATAGTAATTGAAATCATTTTTATGATAAAAAAATAGTTTTCTGGATGTTTTTTTTTTAAGATAATCAAAAATATATGTAGCTGATTTCGAAATAGAATAAAGCTAATTTTGAAACAGAATAAAGCTGAATTCAAAATGGAATAAAGCTGATTTCGAAATGGTAGTTTTGATGCAAGAGTGCGATTTGTTCATTTGAGGAAAAATAAATCTTTGCCATCGCTATTTGCAACTCTACCATGTTTGTACCAAAATAGTATCTTGGATCTCCATTAATTTTTGTTGGACTTGGCGCAAAAGACCATCTTCCGAGTGACTTGTACCAATGACGGAATTTTGGTATACTTTCCCGAAAGCAATGGTGAGTGCTTCATCTTCCAACGACGACAAATTCACACGTCTTTTCGACGAACTAGCCATTTTCGATAAAGGAAAAATAAATGAGAGCTTAAGAATAGGGAGAAAATGAAGGATTTAGAATATATATATATATATATACATATATATATATATATATATAGGATTTTTCTCAGGTAAGGATGTCCTTAGTTTTTCTTAGGTGCGGATTTGGTGTTTTCACCCACTTTCCGATCATAGTTTCACATCTTAACCGTTCAGTTTTTAGAGCCTAATGTATAGATCCCCCCTGCAAAATTTCAGCCAATTTGGTGATCGTTAAGACATCCAAAACTGCAATTTACACGAACGGACCGAATCTGTCGAACCGGAACCGTTCGTATTTATAATGGTAAATTGCAGTTTTGGATGCCTTAACGATCACCAAATTGGCTGAAAATTTGCAGAGGTGATCTATACATTAGGACCTAAAAACTGAACGGTTAAATGTGAAAATGTGATCGGAAAGTGGGTGAAAACCGAAAATCGGTACCTAAGAAAAACTAAGGATGTCCTTAGTGTAGCCGGACTCTGTGTGTGTGTATATATATATATATATACAGTCCGGCTACGATGCAGACGTCCGTACCGTGTATTTTTCAGGTTTTCCCCCACTTTCCAATCAAATTTTCACATCTTAACCGTTCAGTTTTTAGGTCCTAATGTATAGATTACCTCTGCAAAACTTCAGCCAATTTGGTGATCGTTAAAGCATCCAAAATTGCAATTTATCATTATAAATACGAACGGTTCCGGTTCGATTGATTCAGTCCGTTCATGTAAATTATAGTTTTGGATGTTTTAATGATCACCAAATTGGCTGAAATTTTACAGGGGTGATCTATACATTAGAATCTAAAAACTGAACGGTTAAGAAGTGAAAATGTGATATGAAAGTGGTCGAAAACCGGAAATCCGTACTGAAATTTCGGTACGGACGTCCGCACTTAAGAAAAATCCTATATATATATATATGAGGAAGTAGAAGGAAGATGTGAAAAAGAAGGCTGAGGTGATATGTATTATAGTGTAAAATTTTCTTAAAAAAAAAAAAAACCAACGGTTAAAAACAAAAAAACCAACTGTTAGATGACGTCAGCAACTAGTAGTTGCTGACGTCATGCACATGTCACGCAGCACTCACATGTGGGCCTCTTATTTCTGATCCATTTGGCCATAAGGGCTAAGGCCTACTCCAACCCACATGTTTAAAATGCCAAGGGGTAAAAAAATAGCTCATTTCTCTCAAACCCATGAAGTTAAGGCTAAATGCACAAATTTGAGGGCCAAAGGGGTGTTTAAAGGGCTAAAAATAGCCCTATAGCCATTGTGAAAGTTGGATTAGAAGTCAGCTAGCCGTTGGTTTTTTTTTATAGCCATTAGTACATTTTTTTTTTTAGCCAATGGCTATATAGCAGTTTGTTTATATATATATATATATATAATTTTTTTAAATAATAACTTTTAAACTATAAATACATTGGACTTCAACATTCTTTTTCATATCTTCCTTCTACTTCCTCATATATATCTCTCTATTCTAAATCTTTCATTTTCTCCCTATTCTTAATCTCTCATTTTTTTTTACTTTTATCGAAAATGGCTAGTTCATAAAACAGAAGTGTGAATTGGTCATGGTTGGAAGATGAAGCACTCACAGTTGCTTTCGTGAAAGTATCCCAAAATTCCGTCAATGGTACAAGTTAATCGGAAGATGGTCTTTGAGTCCAAGTCCAACAAATATTTTTTATCATAAAAATTATTTCAATTACTATAAGTCAATTGACTTTAAAAAATAAGCACATAACATATCCAAAATGTTAAAATATATTTTAGGGCTATAATTAGCCTTGACGGGTTGGAGACGGTTGATGTTACATCGATGAATAGTATAGAATTTAGGGCTAAAATTTAGCCCCAGGGCTATTTTTAGCCCTTTGGGTTGGAGATGGCCTAAAGGGCTAATTTGAGGGCTAAATTTGCCATTCTTTTTTGCCTTTTGGCCCTCAATATTAACACTTTTGCCCTAAGTTGTTTGGGTTGGAGACTAAAAGGGCTCAAAAATAGGTTTTTAGCCCTTTATGTAATTGGGATGGAGATGGCCTTAGCTTGTTCTATTTTTTTTTATTTGGTCATAGCTTAATAAGTATAGAAGTATTGATATTTTTTATTCATTTATTTACTCTTTTTTGGATATGAAAGAAACTAAATCAAAAGTTGGAAGTCTGTTGGCAACCAAGGTTTACAACATCAAATCAAACAGCTCTAGAAGTTTCTAGAGATGGAGTTAGTCCAAGTATGACCTCCTCCAAATTTGTGGTCTAAATTTATGAGCCCTGCCGCAAAATTATCATCTCTGCAGACATGATCAAGGAAAATTGAATTAAATAAGTTGGGTAGCTGTTTAATATCTCTAATGATGTTGACAGTCTCCATGGTGGTTGGATTCTCTTTTTACCACAGTTAGTGATGAGTTTTGAGTCTCATTTCACATGTAAATCGAAAATAAAAATTGATAAATTTGACATTACCAATATATTTAGGGATAATGATAAAAGAGGTCATTTTGAAGTGTCTTATTATAATTTAAACTCCACAAATGTTCCGATGATAATTAATGTCACCTGTTCACGATCTACCACTGTACTTCAAATTAATTATAAAAACTGCCATCGACAGTTTCTTTCACAGTTAATTGCTTAGTGGTTATCTTCTCCAGTCTCCACATTACAATCCGGAATTTCAAATGTCCAAAAACCACCCAAACCTAATCCTATTCCGCCAAAACCTACTCAAATTCTCAATCTTCTTCATCTCCGGCGGCCACATTCTGAGACACATACATTCTACGACCACTGTTTTGCTCAACGATGAAGCAGCGCCGACTCTGCAAAAGTACTTCACAGAAAAAGCCCCAAATTTTAGGGTTTTGGAGAATTGCAGAACTCGAATCGTCTACGTCGACTAGGTAATCTTTTAGCCTCGATTCTCAGAAACTTCTCTTACTTAATTTCGAGTCATTGAGATAGTGTTTAGTTTTGGAATTATAAGTCGAATATGATATAATTATTTCTGCATTTGATTCTGAAACAAAACAATTCGATTCCAAGTTTTGGTTTGAGTGAAGATTTAAAGCATTTTTGAGTGGAGATGATCAATGACTGTCTTTAAATTTTAGTTTGATGCTGTAACATAGCTAGTGACATAGTGGGTATCATTTGATTTTGGAGTGACTCTGTTTCCATTTTGGTGTGGTTTGATACAGAGACATGGACAGTGACATAACCATTTATATGGAGATAATGACTGTGTGTGATGCTGTTTAGGCTTTAGGTTTCACTTGAATGGAAATTCTGCTAGTGCAACTACATATTTTATAGGCTTAGATAATGAAACTGGCCATGTCGCTAGACAAGTCATAGGCCAGATAAGTCACTGGAAAAGGCCAACTTATTGAAAATGTGTGTTAACTTCCTGTCACTGATCATGTAACTGGCCATGTAACTTAACAATGTATGTAACTGACCATGTAACTGATCATGTAACTTACAACATATGTAACTGGCCAAGTAATTGACTACGTAACTGATTATGTAACTGCAAAATCAATGCTAACGTTCTTATTTTTTTCAACAGAATTTAAGCATAAGAAAATGGCAAGAACAAAAAGAAAAGAAAGGGAGCCAAGCGATGATGACGAAGACTACCGAGAGGTGGAATCAGAAGATGAAGAAGATGAACGATACACAGAAAGAAGAATTCGAAGAAGAGCTTGAAGAAATCAAAAAAAGGGAGACAAGAAGAAACAGAAGAAGAAGAAGAAGAACCATCACCGAAGAAGATTCCCAAGAAGAGCTTGAAATCCAAAAAAAAAAAGACAGGAAGAAACCGAAGAAGAAGAAGAAGAAGAACAATCACCAAAGAAGGGTTCTTCAAAAGTTATTATAAAAAAACAGAAAGTAAAGAAGGTAAAAGATTCTGAAGAGCAAGTAGAAGTAGAAGAAAAACCTGAAGCAGCGCCAATGAGGAAGAGAAATGTGAAACCAGGACATGTGCAGTACATGTGCACATTAATAAGTTTCTTGAACACAATCAAAGATAACAAGAAGAATGTCGGTGCAAGGACATTAGATTTGCTCAGGCAGTCGCCATTTGGAAATATTGTCGATGCATTCCATGGTCGCTAAATAGAGGAGAAGTCATCCAAGAAATCTGATGATTTCATTACATTCCTCCTACAGGTCTACGACCATGAAAATGACCTCTTCTTCTTCTTTGGAAAGAAGAAATTCAGGATCTCGACAAGAGATATTTCAAAGATCCTAGGAATGCGAGCAAAAGGTGATCTGGTCCCAAAGATGTCTGAGGGTGCATATCAGTCAGACTTTGTCCAATAGTTTTTTCCAAACACACCAAGAACTAACAAGAAAGCCATGGAGAAAGCTCTGTAAGATGCTCTCAAGGACAAGCCAACAACAGTGGAAGGGATTGAGAAGAAGGACAAAAATGTGGTAAGATTAATCTTGCTGGACTTGTCCATCAAGTTTCTATTCCCAAACGTAGGAGGAACAATTTCATGGGACTATGTCAAAGCCTGCGAAAATTTGGATAAGATAGGATCTTATGACTGGGCAAGGGAAGTTGGAAGCTTCTTAAAAAAGTCTATAAAGACTTGGAAAAAGAAAAAGGAGTCAAGCAGCCTATATGGTAATACGGGGGGTTGCGTTCTGATAATACTGGTAAGTTACTGTCAGACTGAAATGTAACTGGTCAAGTCACTGATCAAGTCAAACTGCATGTCATTGGTGAAGTAACTATAACTAATTTTTTTTGTGCAAGCAATATTGGTTATGTCAAAAGACTGGAAAAATCAATCCAATATCTAGAAGGGAGAACGAATATCATGGGATGAGAAAATGGGACATCCAGAAGCTGACACAGAATTGGACAAGTTTTAACAGCTTGAAAAAACTAGAGGTATTTTCTTCTCTGTCAAAGTAGTTGTCACTGGACACGTCACTGGCCAAGTAACTGGCTAGGTAACTATCTTGGTTAAAAGTCACTACTGTCACACTGCATGTCAATGGCCAAGTCACACTTCATGTCACTGGCCTTCATAACTGTTGTAAACATGTCATTGGTTATGTCACATAGCATGTCACTGACATATTGAATATGTTTCTTTCAGAAAATCTTTGAAAACCTGAAGGAGGATAGAGAGGAATCAGAATCCGAGGAAGAGGAGAATAGATCAGATGAAGCAAAGATAGTTCCAGAAGGAGAGGAAAAAGGAGCTGATGATCAGAATTGTCAAAATGAAGAAGAGAACCTAGAAATTGAGGAGGCTGAACAGGAAACAACTTTAGAAAAAAAAACAAGTGGGAGAAAGAGCTTCAGGAAAAGGAGGAGATAAGATATATAACTGTGGAGAAAGATAATTTGAAGAAAAAATTGAACGAAAAGGAACAGGAACTAAGGAAAATCAAGGAGGACATAGTGAATCTGGAGGAACGAAATGCTACACTTGTGACAGAGAATCTCTGCCTTGCATCATCGATGAAGGAGTTAGAGGTAAAATTGAAGGAATTGGAGCAAATGTTGAGCCCAAAGACTCACACATCAACAGCAGCTCAGCAGCACAGCTCCCCACCACCTAACCCAACAGAAGAAAAAAATGAATCAAATGAGGATGCATCTAAGGCTGCTGAAAACACAGAAAATAAAGATCAATCAACTGTTGAGGAAGGTCAGTCCCATGGGATCTGTACAGTCGAAGAATTTGCAGCAGCAGCAGCTCAATCTCCACCTCACTGCACAGTGGCAGAAGAAAGTCAATCGACACCTCCATCACACAAGGACTCACAGTTCCAAAGCCCCACAGTCCACATGCCCACAGTGGTAGAAATGGAACAACAACCTGACATGTTTCAGATAGTCCTATAGTTGCAGAAGCATTTCCACTTCGTACGTTGAGCCTAGAGAAAGAGCAGAAGACACCAGAGCAGAGCAAAAAGGGTGAGTTAACAATGCACCTTACAGAGCAACATTCCGGTGAAACGGTATTATCAATGAGTCTCTACTCTTACGTTGTGAGATTAAAGACTAGGAAAAGAATATAGAAAAAGGACAACATTTACTGGTGGGGAGATGTGAAAGCAAAACAACAGAAGAAAGCAAATGAGATTGAAAAGAGATTGAAAGATGCTGAAAAGAAAGAAAAAGAAAAGGAGACGAAGGCCTCACTTGAAAAACTAGAACATATGGTAGCACAACAGAAGTTGGACAATTTACCAGAGGATGTTCTGCAAGCAATAAGAGAGATGGATGCTGAAGAAAAAGCACAAATCAATAAAGAGCTAGAAGAGAAACAACTACCTCCTGAGGTAGTAGACTGGGAGGAGAGCAAAGTATATAATTTTATGGACCAGGACACCAAGAGGAGAGTCCAGAAATACTGGCAAAATGCACCATCAGGGTAATACTTTAATTAAGTTAAAATTCTATTTTAAACTTATTATAACTGACCAAGTAACTGTTTATGTAACTATCAAAGTAACTGACCAATTCGAAAATATTTTAAACTTATTGTAACTGGCCAAGTAACTGTTTATGTAACTAGCAAAGTAACTGGCAATCGTTCATGTACATAGCGAAGTAACTGGCCATGTGAAGTCATTGGCCAAGTCACTGTTCATGTAACTGACAAAGTAACTGGCCAAGTAAAGTCGCTGCCGAAGTCACTGTTCATGTAACTGCCGAAGTCACTGGCCAATGAGTTGGGCAAGTGAAGTCACTGGCCATGTGATTGTTAATTAACCGATATTACAAACTATGTTACTTACACTATTCATTCTTTGTAGAGTATACTTCTGGGATGGAAGGCGGTATGGAGCACATGTATCCAGACAGGATTTGAAAGACATGATCATGGATGAACCGATCGCAAGCAATTGCATAGAATGTTATGGAATTCTATTGACTGATCAACTATTGGAGAAAGAATCACAAGGCTTGGATGACCCATCTTTTATGAATCCCTTATGCTGGGTAAGTAGTGGAACGATTATCCATCTACAATCAAAGCAAATAATTTGTAATTGATAATAACTTGTCTTCTTTTTTTCTTACAAACAACATTCGGCAAAAAATTTAATGGTGTATTCTGTACATCTGTACCTATGCGAACCACTATTCCAGAATCTGGCAAGATCCAACTATATATTCTTCCCAATTTCACATGAATTAGGATTTTATCATACACTGCTCATTTTTGACAAGGAATTGAAGCAATGGTTCCACTCTGATTCAAAGAGACCGAAAAAATCATCAACTGGAAAATGCTTTCAAAATGTCCAAAAAATGGTATGGAACACTTTCGTCATACTAATTTCATATATTTAATTTAAGCAGAAAGCATATTAATGATTATGTTGCGATGTTGGAAATGCAGATTGAAATGGTAGAGCTTTGGATGACAGCAGTCAAAGAACAAGTAGTTGACATGCTAGAACAAGGATGCAGAATGAAATTTGATGAAAAGAACAGTTCAGAAGAACAACTGAAAATGATGGAAGTTCCATTGACTGAAACAGAGAAAGAAAGCATAAAGTGGATAAAGGATAACTATAAACAAAAAATGGCAGTGACAGAAATTAAAGACAACCCTCAACAAGGAGAAGATTCGTAAGGACACAGCTCTCTAAAAATGTTAATATATCATTATAAAGTTCAAATTCATTTACTTCAATTTTTATATGATGAACATATTGGATTGCGGACTTTTTGTGATGTACACAATTTAGAAAATTTCAAAAAACGAGACAGTTAAAAAGAAGCTCACAAAGGATGATATTTTGAAGTTTAGAGGTCATGTGGTAAAGTCATTTGCAGAAAGTAGGCACAGCTGGAACTCAAAACATAATGAAGTGTAGAAATTTGTTTAGGGAATAGGATAGGTTATATAGTTTTTTGGAATTGATTCGTCATATATATCCATTCATTTGTTCAATCGGAATTTCCATTTTTTAATATTTTCTTGCAGAGATTGCTTCAGTATATAAATGTTTGTTTGATATGATCTTCTGAAACGAGTTCATGTACTTAGGTACCTTTTAAAGTAAGTAACTGGCTAAGTTATAGAGAAACTGAATGTCACTGGAAATGGCGACATGAATGTCATAGACCAAGTCACTGGTCAAGTGACTGTAGGTATTAAGTAACTACCAAAGTCACTGACAACGTAACTGCCTAAGTCACTGGTCAAGACATTGTAGGTCTCAAGTAACTGGCAAAGTCTCTGAGATCGTAACTGCCAAAGTAACTCGCCAAGACACTAAACTAGTCAATCTATAAGTCTACAGATCTTATAGCAAGACATTGAAAAAGTAATCAGCCATGATTTGGCAAAATAATTGTAAAATGTAATGTCATGAGCCAATACATGAAGCAAGTAACTGTAAAAAAATTCATGTCCTCATGTACCCTATAAAGTAACAGGCCAAGTCACTGGCAAAGTAACTGACGAAGTCACTCACTAGCAAAACACAAGACATTACCAAACTGATATTTTTATTTTTAATTGTAGCGTGCCACTGCACCGAGACTGCAGCGTTCCGCTGCACGGCAACAGACAAAGTTTAAGTTTCAATTAAAAATCTGTAAAAGGTAATGTCATGAAACAATACATTAAGCAAGTAACTGTAAAAAAATTCATGTCCTTATGTACCATATAAAGTAACTGGCCAAGTCACTGGTAAAGTAACTAACGAAGTCACTCACTAGCAAAACACAAGGCATTACCAAACTGATATTTTTATTTTTAATTGCAGCGTACAGCTGCACCGCGACTGCAGCGTTCCGCTGCATAGCAACAAACAAAGTTTAAGTTTCAATTAAAAATCTGTAAAAGGTAATGTCATGAACCAATACATTAAGCAAGTAACTGTAAAAAAATTCATATCCTTATGTACCCTATAAAGTAACTGGCCAAGTCACTTTAAAAACTAATGTCATGAGCCAATAAATAGAACAAGTAACTGTAAAAATTGAAGTCACTGCTTATGTCACTGTTTATGTTTGAAATTACCTATCTAACCCTTCAACTACAAGTAAACTGCCAGTGGCAGTTATCTAACCCGAGCGTGACAGTTATCTAACCCGAGGGCAACTATTTCTCTTGGTTCATTTTACAATATCTTTTCACAATTTCAAAACTCAGAGAAATTGCTTAAAGATTTTCTCTCAGGCTAAAACAACGGACAACGACTGATTTCCTCCACCGTGAACGGTGGGTAAGCAAGAGTGATTCACCGACTAAGCGTCAAATTCTACGGTTCTACAAATTTACCGAAAATATTTGAAAATCTGTGCTCGTCAGACAGCCACCGGTAACTTCCTCCTCCTTCTTTCGTATAATTTCGATTTGAATAGCTTGGGTTTTGTCTGAATTAGAAAATGAATCTCAATTACATGTGGAGTCTCATCAGAAAATGAATTTGCATGCGAGATTTGTTTGAATTACATGTGGAATCTGATGAGAAAATGGTGAGACTTGTTTAAATTACATGCGGAATCTAATGAGAAAATGATGAGTTCTGTTTAAATTACATGTAGAATTTGATGAGAAAATGAATTTCCATGTTAGTTTTGTTTGAATTACATGTGGGATGATGTGAAAAAATTTCAGCCTTTTATCATTGTTCAATGTCTTTGTCACTGCCCATGTCGTTGCTCTGGTCACTGACTATGATCATGTAACTGGTCATGTAACTGTTCATGTCACTATTTATGTCACTATCATAAACATGTGCACAAATATGTTAATGATTATGTAACTATCAAAATAACTATTGAATTCTAATTTTCTTAACTGTTTACAGGATTTTTTAAAAAAATTCGAAAAATGGGCCAACTAAAAAGAAAACAAAGTGAAGAATCCGGAGAAGAACAATCTGAAGAACAAAGTCTAGAAGAAACAATTGGGGAAAAGTTGAAACTGATAAAATGGAAGAAAGTAAAGAGAGAAAAAAGCGAAAGCAGAAAATTGAAGATGAAGAAGAATCAACTGAAGATGAGGAAGGAACAATTGAAGATGAAGAAGAATCTGATGAAGAACAAGTCCGGGGTAAGAAGATGAAGAAGGATAAAAAGAAGAAAACTGGAAACCATAAAAGAAGAAAACTAGAAGGAGCTGAAGATGAAGAAGAATTTGATGAAGAACAAGTTCACAGTAAGAAGAAGAATAAGGATAAAAAGGAGAAAAGAAGAAACAGGAAAGAAACTGAAGGTGAAGAAGAATCTGATGAAGAAAAAGTTCGTGAAGAAAATGGATAAAAGGAAGACAAAAAATGAGAGTACAAAGAAGAAGGAAGAAACTGACGAGGAAGAAGATACCAAGGATGATGAAGAGGAAAAAGTCCTAAGGAAAAGGAAAAGATATGTAGAAGAAGGTTATGTGCAGTATCGCTGCACAATGCTTGCTTTTCTGAAAACAATTGCAAAAAACAAAAATAAGAAGACTGAAAGGACTTTAGAGCTACTACAGAAAACACCATTTGCAACGCTGATAGATGCATTCCATGGAGGTTCAATTAAAGAAAAGGATGCAAAGAAATCAAATGATTTAATCACACTTCTGCTACAAGCATACGACAGCGACACATACCTTTTTGTGTTTAGGAACAAGAAATTCAGAATGTCAACAAGTGATATATCTATGATTTTAGGAGTGCCGGAATTTGGGTTATCAGTACCAAAAACCAAAGAAGGGGCATACAAATCTGAGTTCGTGACTAAATACTTTGACAAAAAGTAGAGGATCAACAAGGCAGCTGCAGAGGAAGCTTTGAAGAAGGCATTGGCAAAAACTCCAGAAACAGAGGAAGAAAAAACGAAACGGGACAGAAATGTTGCTGTATTAGTACTCTTGAACCTTTTCATCAAACTCCTGTTCCCAAACTCTGGAGGAACAATATCTTGGGACTATATAAGAGTCTACGAAGAGGTGGAAAGTCTGGGAAAATATAGCTGGGGAAAGAAAGTTGCCGACTTCCTTAAAAAATCAATTAAACGGAAGGCAAAAGAATCCCAAAACATGGCAGGTTGCGTGATATTGGTGATGGTAAATTCTCGTACCTTGTTAAAAAAGTATGTATGCTGTTGTAAGTACAAAAACTAGATCAGTGTCATGTCATTGGTCAGGTCACTGGCCAGATAACTGTTAATGTTACTGTCAAGTTTATGTCACTGACAATGTCACTGTTTATGTATTTGCATATGTCATTGGTTATGTTTGTGATATTCATATTGCTAAGCAGCTGTTTGAAAAATTACTAACTAGTTTTCTATTTTTATTTTTTATTTTCCAAATAGTACTGGTTTTGCCACAAGACAGGAGTAGTGCCGCCAATCGCTGGTAGAGAAACCGAAAAACACCGAATAAGAAGTGGCAATTAAAGACCCTGATAGAAAAAAAAAAGGATTTCAACACCATGGCGAAGTTGAAGGTATGTTAATTTGATGTAGATAAACTAGGTCATTGGTCTTGTTAATGTTGTAGGGTTCCAACTGGTCAGGTGATTGAGCAAGTCATTGACTATGTCTCTGCTCATGTTATTGTTATATTTTCATGTCACAGTGCATGTAACTTTCCATGTCTATGATTGTGTTGTTGTTTTATTTCTGTCACTACTTATGTCACTGACAACTTTTGTAAATTTGTTTCAGAAAATATTTGATAAAGTTAAAGAAGATGCACAGGAAGAAGATTCTGAGTCTAATACAGACACATAAAGTAAAGAAAAAAAGAAAGCTGACCACATTAACAATGAGAAGATGGAGACAGAGATAGAGAAGAACGATGAAGAGAAGAACGAATTACAGAGAAAGCTGGAGGGAAAGGAAGAAGAGCTAAGTGCTTTGAAAAAAGAAGTTGAGGAGAAAGAAAAGGAAATTGGCAGAATAAACGAAGAGAAGGAGGATGTCTTATTGGAAAATGAGGTGCTGAAAATTGAGAAAGCCTCACTAATTAAAAGAGTGAAGCAATTGGAGGGCATAGTGATGACACTAACTGAGAAGTATGAGTTGCCAATAACACGTCCAGGTGATGACAACGAGTAAACTCCTCCTCCACCACCACCTAGTTTCCCTCCACCAAAATCAAAGGCCCCTCAAGATAAGCCAACTGATATCAAGCACTGTAAAAACACAAAATCTCAAGGTGAAATTCAGGGAACTCAATCACAACCTGCCTATTCCACAACAAGTGCATCTGAGATGACATCTGCGAAACCTCACTCTACCGACCGAGGACATCAGTCACCACTTGAATGCCTTGCCCAAGTAGCTGCACAAGTTCATTCACCAACCTCTCCTGAGGTTAAATTAAGAATGACAGAAAATGATTGCACACCGAATACTGCTTGGGTTAATGTGTTGTTTGTGTTTCCACCTCCGAGCGCGTTACAAACTCCACCTCCAAGAAAAGTCCCTTTGGAAGATATGCAAGTAGACCCACACAAGTATCAGATCATTATATCACCAAAAGTTCAGCCTGTTTTTGACATTGAACTAGTCAATTGCTTTCCTCCTACGGAACAAATGACAAGAGCTGAGTTCATCGAGCCAATTTTAGAGGATATATCAAGGCAGGACTCAGAATCTATTGGCCTATATTGTTATGTGGTTAGGATGAAGAGAAAGGAGAGAGTACAAAAAAAACATCATATTTTCTGGTAGGACGAGGTGAAAGAGCAAAGGCAGAGGGCGAAAATGACCAGAATCGCAGCACTAAAAAAGAAAAAAGGACAGACAGCTGAACAACAGCCAGAGGAGGAAGTGATACATGATTTGATGATTCATGTGGATGACGAGGAACAAACAAAAAAAAACGAAATTGAAGTGATAGATTGGCAAAGCCTACAACTGTACAAGCTACTTGACATTCCAACTAAAAGCAAATTAGAGAAGTACTGGAACAAGGCAGAACAAAGGTAATGTTTCATGTTACAGCCCACCGGCTAGTGACTTCAATTTCCATGTAGCTGGCCTAGTCACTGGCCAAGTCACTGTTCAGATCATTTTCAATTGCCATGTAGTTGGCTAAGTCACTGGACTAACACCGTTCTATATTATGCAGGGTATTATTCTGGGAGGGAAAAGATGCTAGAAGCGAAATCACAAGGGCCGATGTCAAAATGTTCATCAGCGATCAATCAATAGCAAACAACTAGATTGATTGCTATGGGGAAGTGTTGAAGGATGAACTGCAAAACGAAAGTTCACAAAGATTGGGAAGATCCGCTTTTATGCATAGCATGTGTTGGGTAAGTATAACGAGCACTTTCTATAAACACTAAATCCTTATCTCTCATTTTTTGTTTATTTATAACTCGTTCTTTTTTTAAATAGTATTCAACAATACATTTAACTGTAAGAAACCTCCATCAATACTTGTGTGAGCCGCTATTCCAAAACATGGGAAAATGCAGCATGCTTTTCTTCCCAATTACCCATAATGAAGAATTTCACCACACGCTCTTGGTCTTTGACAAGGACATACCGCAATGGCTGCATTTTGATTCAATGAAACCAAGAAGAGCAGGAACAAGATAGTGCTTTAAAAGTGTAAAAAAATTGGTAAGAAACTCCTTACTGACCATGTATCTGACCCTGTAACTGACCATGTAACTATCACTCACTAATTTGTACTGAATAGGGACATAACTAGTGACTACACTGGCCAGCGAGGTCGCTGGTAATGTCACTTCATTTTATCTCTATACTTAATTCAAAGAAAAGGCATTATGCTCATAATAATGTTATGTTAAAAGTACAAGTTGAAATGGTTGAGTTGTGGATGAGAGCAATCAAAGATCAAGCAGACGATATGCTGCAGCAAAGTTGCCGAATGCAATTTGACAAGAGTCAAAGTACTCGCACAAAATTAAAGATGGTTGAAAGTATTTTGAGCGATGATGAGATAAGAACAATAAGGTGGATAAAGGAAAATTATGACGGTGGAACGATACCTTTGAACCATGCCAGAATCTGCCCCTAACAAGACGAAGGATCGTAAGTCTATATTCAAACATTTAAAATCATAACTTTACTGTTACTAAGTTTGTCAAAATCATTAACTTGAAATTTTTAATTGACAATGGATTAGATTGCGAACCTTTTGTATTGTATTACATAGACAGAATGGCAAAAGAGGAGAAGATGCCAAACAAAGTCACCAAAGCTCATATGATGAAATTCAAAGCTCAAATATTCAAATAATTTGCTAAACATAAGCAGAGCAGGAACTCAACAAATAAAGAATTTTAGAAATTTTTTTGTTTATTTCAGAATTTCAGAAATTTATTATGTTTACTACGGACTATGACTTGTATGAATCATTTTATTCAAGATTAATGCATCTTCTGAATTCATAGGACATGTCTGACTATGTAAATGTGAGAATATCTTTGTTAAATTCACTACTTTAAGGCTTATGTAACTGCTTAAGTAACTGACCAAGTAACAGGAAAACTGAATGTCATTGGCCAAGTCAATATGCAAGTAACTGTAAAAGTCAAGTAACTGACCAAGTCACTGCCCAAAGGTTTATGTAACTGCTTAAGTAACTGGCCAAGTAACAGGAAAACTGAATGTCATTGGCCAAGTCACTAGGCAAGTAACTGTAAAACTCAAGTAACTGACCAAGTCACTACCCAAAAGCTTATGTAACTGCTTAAGTAACTGACCAATTCAATAGACAAGTAACTGTAAAAGTGAAGTAACTGATCAAGTCACTGCCCAAAAAACATTAAAACTCTAAGTCATTAATGAAGTCACTGGCCAAGTTGCTGATATTTCCATTTCAGTTTGCAACGTTCCGCTGCCCATTAACCAACCAAAGTTGTTGTAGCTACTTTTTTTTTTTTTAATTTTCATTAATATTTGCAGCATGACGCTGCATCGCAAAACCTAAACAAAGTTTTTACAGCATTTTTTTTTAAATATTTTTCATTAACATTTGCAGCGTTCTGCTGCAAATGACCAAATCAATATGTAGTGCTACAACTACAAGTCATTGAACAAATCACTGCCAATATAACTAAAAAATAATGTCCATGGACAAATCGATGTAAATCTAAAGAAAATAGTTATTTCAGTGTACATGTAACTATTAAAAACCTGTAGACACAAAGAAATAATGAATGATTTATAAAAGAAGAAAACAGATACACTGTCTCATAGTCAAAAAAAAAAAAATCCAATGTTTAAGCACCTTACAAGCACTTCTTATCAATTATTGAAAAAAATGAAAAATAAAAACAAAATTTAAAATTGTATTGGAGTCACTTGCTATGTCACTGTGTATGTCACTTGCCATGTCACTGTTAAAGGTATGTAGGCAGAATTGAACCTTTATTGTAGCTGTACAACTCTTTCTGTTGTGACCATCACATTTTCCGCACCTACCACACTTGATCACCCTAGTTTTCTCACTCCTTTTTTTTTGAACATCTTCTTTCTAGGCCTTCCAGGTGGTCTTATAGTCAAAGGCGGCTGCAATATCACGACATCTCTACTAAAATCATGCACTGGCTTCGAAATAGAGGGAAGAGGATTAATTGGGAAAGAATAAGTTTCTCGATATTTCTCCACCTTGTATAGCTCATTGACATACAAATACGGGGAAGAACCATGTTGTTGGAACACTACAAGGGCATGGGAACATGAGAAGCCGTACAACTACCATTCTCCACACGAACAAAAGCGAGTTTCCAAATTTACCATGCTATTGTACTTCTGGTAGTGAACTTCATACACATAGGTATCAGACCTGCTCACTCTCCAATGCCTTCCGACTTCCAAATTCTCCTTTAGCTTCTTGTCAATCACAGGGCACAACTCAGACAACCATTCCTGAGCATCTTGCTTCCGACCAACAATTGAAGCCATGGACTTCACTCTAATCCCATCATTAATATCAAGAATAGGAAGACTCTTCAAAGGCAACACCCAATTATTGAAAGACTCAGCCAAGTTATTTGTCATTTCACCAAATCTTTTGCCATTAAAGTAAGCCATACACCAGTTCTCCTTGGGGAGATCCTCCAAAAATTGAGCAACTATGTCGCCCCCTTCACTCCCCAAGATTTCCATGTTTAACTCATACATCTCCGGTGTGCGAGAATAAGCACAACACATAAACAAGTAGGGAATCCGATCCTTAAGGTAAGAACCAGCTGTAAATTTGTCAGAAAGGTTAGCCATCAGATGTCTAAAACAAACCCATGTGGATTATTGGGAAACACCCTAGGGAAAGCACTAACAAGCCCAACATGGCGATTAGAAATGAACATCACCCTCCTCATAGGATTTTTTGCAAACTCTTCAGCCAAAACCTCAAGAAAAAAATCTCCAATTACTCTCATTTTCCGAATCCACAATAGCATAAGTAACTGGATACAGGCCTGAACAGAAAAACAAAATGATGTCACTGTCATGTAACTGTTAATGTAACTGACCATGTCGCTGACATAACTGCATATTACTTGACAGTGACATGGCCAGAGACATGTCATTCAAATCACAGAACATTGAAGTCACTGGGCATGTCACTGTCAATGAACATGAACCTGACCATGTCAGTAGCTATGTAATTGACCATGTCACTTACATTACAAAAAAAACAGAATATGGCAGGAAATAGAGAAACAAGAACAATAAAAAACTAGAAATAATGAAGGAGATTCGCATCCTTTGCCGATGCAGCAATAATCTGCCCCTTGTACTTGTTGGTAATGAATGTAGCATCAATGAAAAGAATAGGTCTACAAGATTGAAAACCCTTCATCCATGCACCATAGGTCACAACATACGCTGAAACCTGTGTGTTTCTCGATGAAACTCAACCACTATTCTAGAGTCGGGGTTTGACTTCATAACAGACACACTGAACCAAAGTAACTGAGCATAAGAATCAGCTTCATCACCATGTAGGGCTGTTTTTGCCAACTCCGTACCATACCAAACTGTACGATAAGCAACATCCAAACCATAATCACTCTTGATCTCATCAGCTATATCAATTGCCTTTTTGTTTGGATTGGCATGAATCTTATCAAGCACAATAGATTTGACAACCTTGGATCCCATCATCTTACTCTTCTGCAAACGAATCACACCATGACATGTGTGAATATTAACCAACCTTTTAATCATAAAGAAACCATTAGCCCTGCATAAATAAGCCTTCACAAGCTAATTGCAGCCCTGAGAATGTTTCTTAGAACACTGAGCAATAAAACGAACCTTGTCATTTCTAACAAACTCATATGAAAAGCCAATTTCTATAACATACTTACGTAGCTTATCCCTAAACTCAACAACCCCACCCTCAAACTTTTGGCCTTCAGAATGAATATAACTCTCCCAACCTTTCGTCATATAACTCTTCGGTGCCTCTGCCCTATAACACCCCAAATAATCATTATCATTTTCCTCAAGCATGGTACTAGAATCTCACACACTGTATTACTCACCACACTTTCACTAATAGAAGGCAAATCAGTCACAAACACTTCAACAAAATCAGAATTGTAACGAACCAAATTCCTAAAAATCATTCTCATATCAACTTCACTCTCTAGAAAACATGAAGTAGAATCCGGAGGAATAATGTACCTCAACATGAAATTGCCTTGAATCAAATCCGGAAAACGAGAGCGTATGGAATTGCATAGATCAACAAACGACCAATTATGCAACAATGGACTGTCGCTGCTTCACCAGAATAAATAAACTTGACAACATAGCTAGTATCCATAACAACTGCACAAGAATAAAACAATTCACTATCCATGTCACTACTAAGGAAATCAACACAAATAAGTCACTGCCAAAGTAACTGTTAATGCCTGAACAGAAGAACAATATTATAAATGTAACTGGCCATGTCACTACTAAGGAATCAACAGAATGACACAAACAGATCACTGCCAAAGTCACGATTAATGCCTGAACAGAGGAACAACATCATACTCGCAAAGTAAATGATAATTCATGAACAAAACAGCAGTATTAAAAATGTAACTGGCCATGCCACTGATAAAAAAATCACAATATAGAACAAATATAGTTTCTTAATAGCACAAAACATCATCAACAATTCAACATAGCACTGAGTCGACGAAGGAGAAGAACACAGTAATCCAAAACGAACAATTCAACAATTTAACACAAAACAACAAAAATACATTGCAAAATCCAAAACGAACAAATTCACAGAGAGAAGGCTTACCGATCAAATAAGAGAAAACCAGAGAGATGAAGAAATAGAGAGACTATAACTAAGCACTGAGTCGACGAAGAAGAAGAACACAGTAACGTGATCAAGACGAACACCGATGAAGCCAGAGATCCAGAAAAATAGAAAAGAGCTGCGAAAGCTCCAAAACCACTCAAAACTGAGATTTCAGGTCGTCGCAGAGGCTCAAATCGAAATCGGAAGCTGCTGATAGAGAGGGCGGCGAAGAAAGAAACTCGGAAAAAGATCTCCGATCCAATCGAATCGGAAGCTTTCTGATCAAATGAGAGAGAAAATTTGAGCTCGCAGATTTTGAAATGGAAGGTTATAAAGGTTTATTACCTTAGGGGCAGAATCAGAATCAAAAAAATTAAAAACTGACATTTTTTAATATGACCTCATTATTCATAAGACTAAACTAATATTAATAACAGTTTACAATGGACATTTTTATCAAGTGGGAAACTATGTGACCTTATTATCATTTTACTCTCTAAAGTGACATTTTCCATCATTTCCCTATATATTTACCTTGTATTAATAAGTACTATGTAAAAAATTAACCCGGTCTGTGGTAGTTTCGATATCAATCAAAACGCTCAACCCTATATACGCTTATACTTGTCTAAAGGGAGCTGAACCAGGAGAAAAAATTCAAGAAGGCAATTTTCAAAAGTGAGCCCTGGAAAAATTAAAGGAGCTAAGATGTGGCTGTTCGAGATATATTTCTTAAACTCGGTAAATATTATGGATGATTGGGAATATTTTTATGAATTTTTCTTCAATGAAATCTCCAATTTAATAAAATAAAATACGCAACCTGACGAGTTCATGGGAATTTTCGAGAAATTTTTCGGACACCTGAGCTATTTATTACGATTTTTCGAAGTTTCAAAATTATTGAAATTAATTTAAGAAAAAAACGAATTTTCATGCGGTGCAATATGGACAATATGTTTATGTTTGTGTTTTGGGTTTACTTCAGTCTTTGAGGAATGGGTATTCAGCTTCGTCTGCTTTGCTTAGTCTTCAGAAAGAGATTGTATTTTTAGCAATAGTTTAAACCTTTATTCAATTTTGTTCTGACTTGTGTGAATTGGTGGAAGGGCAATCCGGGTTTCTTATTGATAGTTTTTTCAATCACTGTAGAAGGGCAATTAGGGTTTTGTTCTTCCCATCATGAACTAGCTTGTTCAGAAGGTGGAGGTGGACTCGGCTCTTGAGGATCATCGTCGTTGTTCTCCATAATGTCTAACGAATATTTTTTAAGAAACTTAACCAGGTCTATGAATTTACCCAAGCTGATCTGTTTTTACCCCTAATGCTAACTAAATAGACTTAAATGCCTAACCAACTGCCGCATACAATCAACGGTGTTCCAATTCAAAATAAATGAATAAAAAATTAAATAAAGTGATTGTGCACTAGTATTCTCGGTGCATAGAATCTAGTTCTAAATTTGAGAAAGTCATGTGTATTCATCTACTTCAATACTTAGGAAGCTTAGGTAAAAAACTAGCGTAGAAGATCTGCTGCCCAATGAGTCTTGGTACACTTAATTGGACTTGGACAATTTTTTTTTCGATCAAGCGGACCTGCATAATTGATACATCTTCATTTGTCAATTTTTTGTTTGAAAGTCAGTTCCAGGCTTCCCGCAAAATTAACTCTATAATATATAGTACAACGATAAACACATGGATGTACAGGGAATGTTATTATTAATTTATTATACACATATGCTTATTGAGATCAATCACAAGCTTCATCTTCAACTTTGTACTCACCTCCACACATCAAAAAAAAAAAAAACTGTACTCACCCCCAGGATAACGTTAGTGCGTATATCACTAACCATACATAAATCTTCATCGGTGAATGTCTAAAATCGAAATCAATCAAGATGGAAGCTGTGGATCATAGTGAGGCCGAGAAGAGGGTGAAAGAATTTGACGAAACCAAAGCTGGAGTCAAAGGAATTGTCGACTCTGGATTGAACAAGATCCCAACAATGTTCGTACACCCTCCAGAGGAGTTGCAACGAAACAACATGGATCATGATTTCCGAGTTCCAATGATTGATCTCAAGGGCCTTGATCAGAGCAACCAGAGGCGAAAAGAAGTCATCAATGAGATAAGCAAAGCAGCTGAAGCATGGGGATTCTTTCAGATAGTGAACCATGGAGTTCCACTTGAAGTTATGGAGGAGGCGCTGAAAAGTGTTCGACGATTTCACGAGCAGCCCCATGAAGCCAAGGTGGAGTGGTACTCGCGCGATTTCAAGAAGAAGGCGTTCAACTACTTCAGCAACGCAGATTTGAAGGCGTCGACTCCGGCTGGTTGGAGGGACAGTTTCTCCTGGCAGCTGCAGTTCATAGAAGATGAAAGTCACTCTCAAGCACTGCCTCAAGTCTGCAGGTACCTCAATTTTGTTCTAAAGTTTTTGCACCTTTACCGGTGGCAGATCCAGAATTCAAAACTGGGGTGGGCATGAATTATTATTATTTTTTTTACTGAAGTGATTGCAAAATTTAGCAGTGCCAATATTTGACTAAATATATTAGATATATATATATATATATATATATTTTGTTAAGATGCAAAAATAAAAATCCACCCAAAACTACTATTTAATTGATTACCGAAAAGAAAATTTTTTAGAATCAGTTTTTACTAATTAAAATAACCGTATGATTGAGAAAATAACTTAACTAATGTAAAAAAAAAAAAACAGACATCTTCAAAAGAATGCAAGCCCAAAGATAAAACAAAAAATACAAATCTAAATACCAAATAGATCTAAATTCATACACAATGGAGGACTTAAAGACTAAATAAATCCAAAGTCACACACAAGGGAGGCTCAGTGTCCAATTTCGAGCTCAATATGCATTTGGAGAAAGAAAAACAAAACATTTAGAAGAAATCAAAAAAATAGGAAGTTTATTGGGCCTCCAACTTCGAGCCCAACACAGTGGGAGAAAGAAAAAAATTTAGTGGGATTGCTATTGATGTGATTCAAACTTGGGTGAGCTTAGTATTAGTTAAAACACTAAACCAAGCCTGCAAGTCCTTACATGTGTGCATATTATACATGCATACTCAATCATTTATACTAGAAATCTCGGGTGGGCTTGAGTCCTCCCCACCATGTATGTAGATCCGGCCCTGACCTTTACATGTATGCTAATTTGAATATTTTGCAGATTTTGGGTGTTTCTTAGTAATTGTTTTCTGCTTGCTGCTCCCATTTTGTTAGTGTGTTTTTTTTCACTTGCACTATGTTCTATAGGGGCAAGTTTGTTTGTCGCTACTTGCTAGTTTGTTGTTTTTGCTCTCTTTCCTGGCCTAGCTTCTTGTAGCTTTGTTGGTTTTTAATAAAGGAAGCTTCTATTCATACCTCTAAAATTAGTATTTAGACATCTCTCTTTTTCTAAGTAATAGTTGATTTTGTCAACTCATGTCAAATTACCAATTAAGACATTAATAAGGGAAAGAAAATCTCTTCGTATTTCTACGAACAGTAATAGTCTTCAACCTGAAGAAAACTTTCTCCTTCAATGTAAACCTTAAAATATATATCGGCAAATGTTATTTAACGTTGTAGTCAAAATTTTCAGAATTTGACTTCCCTCGTAAAATAAAGGATGAACTTCAAAAAAAAAATTGCTTTATCCAAGAACCCGTATCTCCATCAAAGTTGTCCATCACCCATAATCCCCAAGATTCATGAGAAGTTATACCATGATCTAGACCAAAAATAGCCTCAAATTCATTCCACGCCATAAGATGCAAAACATAACTCCACATATAGGTCTCATTACAAAATCTGGAAGCAACATATTACGAAATACCTCATCACCCATATCAAATGAAATGATCATTGGCCTAATATGATGCTCCTCTTGAAGATCATAAGATTTTTGGTATTCCTTCAGTTGCTCATGCTCATTCCTCTGTTACTCGTATATGGAGGATGAACTTCCAAAAAAAAAAAAATTGTTGCAATTCTAAATCTTCAAAAACTGAATGAGGTCTAACTACTGATTTTTGAAAGTATAAATAGAATCTGAAAAAAAAAAATTAGAGAGGTATAAATAGCAAATTTGTTATTTGTAAAAGTCAGTTAGACGTCTATTAATTGAGGAGGTCCAAGTGACAAATTTAAAGGTACGAATAGAAACTCACTTCCATAAATTATTCATTACTCAATAATAAATAATAATAATTGTGCATGACATGGAGCACGACAAAGCTTGTCAGTGATATGATCTTTCACGTGTTAGCACAATACAAAATTTAATGAGTGTCGCATATATTAGGAATTTAACCCCTTGACTTGCATGTATGTGTAGAACGGAGATTGTCGAGTACGGTAAGCATATGACTCAACTACAAGAGAAGTTCTCTGAATTATTGTCCGAAGCTTTAGGTCTGAGCACCGACTACCTTTCAAGCCTAGGGTGCTTTAAGTCGACAGCACTGGTTGGCCACTATTACCCGGTTTGCCCAGAGCCCCATCTAACTTTAGGCGCAAGCAAGCACTCGGACATCTCCTTTCTCACTCTGCTCCTTCAAGACAGTGTCGGTGGGCTCCAAGTGCTTCATCAAAATGTTTGGGTGGATGTGCCACCAGTTCAAGGAGCTTTGGTAGCAAATCTCGGCGACTTGATGCAGATCACTAGTAATGACAAGTTCAAAAGTGTGGAGCACAGAGTTTTGGCAACCAGGACCGCGGAACCCCGAACATCAGTTGCATGTTTTTTCAGTGCAGAGGACAAGCTCAAACCATTTGGGCCGATCAAGGAGCTTGTTTCCGAAACTCATCCCCCAATTTACAGAGACAATATCAGTTTTGGAGAATACATGGCGTATTATAGGCTTAAGGGGCAAGATGGAAACTCTTCTCTGCCTCTGTTTAGTCTGGTGCATTAATATATCTACAAATTTGTTTTTCAGTAATCAGCAATAATATATGTATTCTCCTTCTTCAGTTTGGCATTGGACAATAAATGGGTTTGTTATGTAAGCTTAGCATAAACTCGGAGATTGCCCTAGTTTCTGCTGTGAATTGATAATAACAATGTACTTAAATAAATAAGGTGTATGAAGATCTTATTGTTATGGAGAAGCTGCTTAAAGGTGTTGGACGATTTCATGAGAAATTACATAAGGTGAGCTATAAGATTGAGGATCTGAGAGTGTGGATTCATTTCTGGCATCCCACATTGAAAAGCGGGTTAAAAATGACCGGACGATCTTTCATTTGAGGAGCTGTATCATCCCTTTTGAAACACTGACTGAAATGAAGGGTAATGTGACTCTTTTTGTTTCATTGGTTTCCAAAATAGCTAGATATCCATTCTGGAAACCAATGTAACAAAATAGCCAAGTTGCTTTTCATATTTTCAGAACAACTTTGGAAAGATTAATATAAAACATTGTATACCATTTTGGGGCAGCTACCGTTGATTTGCATGGGGTCTTGTCACTCTTGTGGGCTTGTGGCAGCTAAACATGCTTTGCATTTGTCACCAAATATATGACACTTCTCCAGTCTTCCTTCTCAATTACACTCATCCTATAAAACATAGGAGAAACAAACATGGATGAGGTCTGATTGCTTCATAGGCCTTTGCAGTGAATATCAAATTCCCATTGGTACACAAAAACTGATGCTAGAAAACAGTGATGGATGGTTTTTTTAACCAGAGTGGAATTTAGGCTCAAACAGAAGGAAATTTCATGCTCCAAGCAGTGATGAATTTCCACTATAATCCGAATGAGAAAGAAAACCTATTAGCCAAAGCCTGAATGAGAAGAACTGAAACCAGAAAAGGCTGTTAATCGAAACTACAAAAATGTGAGGAGTTGAAAGCAGTAAAGGATGTGAAGTTAAAACCAACAAATGCTGCGAACATGGAACCAGACAAGGATGTCGAGTTGAAACCATCAGAGGATAGTTATACGACTTCAATACCATTATACTACAAGCAGCAAAGCGCGGGATCTCTACCTAATTATCCTCTGCACATGAGTTTTCTATGATCTGTTTCCGAAATCGATTCGTTATTAAATATTTTGTGTTGCGTTCATATATTTGTTTACTGTGAGAAAAGGGAGAATGAGATGAGGATGATGGTTTGAACTTGTTTTCCTATTGGTTTGATTGCCGATATAACGGCGAAACTATGTATTAGCTTTATCTGACTCATCTTTTCTCCCCACAATTCTTTTTTCTATTTGTGATTGATAAAGTCTGTAAGTTGTTTTTGAGTGCTTGTGATTTTTCTGGTTTTTGTGTTGGAGGATTGAGAATGAGATGATGATTTGAACCTTTTGGTTCCCTATTGGTTTGATTTTCCTCCATGATGGCATCAATGTATTAGCTCTATCTGATCATTCTCAATCATTTATCCCACACTTCTCTCTGGTTGTTAGACCCCAATTTCAATGTACCAGTATCGTTTGGTTGATAACAACATCTATGATTCAAGATTGTTTCTTTTTAAAACAGCTTTAACATCAGTACTTTAAACCTCTCCCCACTAATACATTGATGATCCAACTGGTGGGAAAGATTTAAAGTACGGGTCTTGGTGCATTAGCAGTTGGGTTTTAAGTGAATCTGGAATAATTGATGAGTGCTTCTATTGATGACAATTTTGTACTTAAAAAACAAAACAAATTGCAGAGAGTGGATACTTATGTCGAGTATAAAATGTTGGAAAATATTGGACTTCACATTATCTCATAGCATTAAGTAAATGTTAACTGATTTAGTTTAAGATAAATAACAAGAAACATAATGCTTTAACTCTATCTAGTTACCTATTGAGAATGTATATCTCTTAATAGGAGTTGGAAGTTCATGCTAACTCTACCTGGTTAGCATCAAGTTATTGTGATAAACTTAAGTCTCCTAATTGATAAGCTTTAGGCAGATAACCTGGACTCTTTTGTGGAGAGGAGGACTCTCTGGATTTATGCCTATATATTAGCAGGAGAAGTCCCTGCCTTTACTACGAGTAACATACAGTTCATTTCCATAGAGTGAGGTTAAACAGTAGTAGAAGGCAGAAGACTATTTCCTTGGTGATTTGCTGCAGAAGGCTTCCTTTATCTTTTGCTGTTAAAGTTGCTGTGTTGGTGATCTGATGTCAAACATGTATTCACTTGGACAAACTATTCTGGAAAAGAATGAATTGTAAACAACTGGTAATGGCCTGCATTCCTAAAACCACTGGTAATGGTCTGGAGTGAAAGCAACGCATTCCTAAAAGAACTGTTAATGGTAGACTGGTAATTAATAACTGCTAATTCTAGACTGGATTAATTGTAAGGTTTTCAGTTGGTTGAAAGCAGGGACAAACGGTAAAAACTTAACCGTTGTATGTACTAGGAGAACTTGACGTTTTATGCAGCATAATAGTGAATTGTAACAAACATAAGATACTCGAAATGCGGAAACGGTAGATTGGAGCGAAAGCAAGCATTCTAAAGGATTTGGTATTGGAATACTGGACGCGTAATGAATTGTAACAAGCTTAAATGGGGTTAGGTTTGGACTTGGTTTCAGTTGTTTAGTTTTTCAGAATCACATGTTTCCGATCTAATAACAAGGCTAACCAGCTGCCTGGTATTATTTGGTTCTACTTTACGTGGTGTGGTTCATTTAACTTCACCCCTAGGATGGATTACTAATTTTCACTCACTAGTGAAACCGTTAGATGATTCCATTTTACTGCCAGAAGTTGTTATCAATGCCTTGTCAAAAACAGTAACATTCTGACGAGGGCTTCATCATCAAATTTGAGAAAATAAGTTGATTATTTTCAAAGCACCAGACTCAACTGATGAATTTTGTGACACATTGTCAAATTTCGATTTTGACGGGTTTCAGAAACTCTGGCTTTTTTTTGTGTTCTTTACACGGGACATTTTCAAAGGATGAGCTTACAAAGATGACTTTCCTGTAAATTACAAGTGAGCAGGCCCAAATGAGTAGATCCTCAAATCAATAGATATACTGCTTAATCTAGCACATTGCGTGTTTATGTTTGAAAAATCGGTTATATGAGCACAATATCAGGTCATTGAGTGCATGACACCTGTTTTTCAAGTAGCTGTATCGATCGTTAGCTCCGTTTACCACTCTACCTATTGCCAAACCGGCAGGTTCAGAAATATAACTCCCACCTAACCCGAAATTCGATGCTGATCTCCGTTATCCAAGCTTAGGATTAGTCTATTCATACCATTTGCTTGGTGATCGATCAGCATCCAAAACCAGAAAGATATGGACTACAAGAAAAACCTTGATGATCAAGCTAATCAAGTGCCATCTATCAGAATATCAACTTACCAACCACTCTGCTTTTGTTCAGACGCCTTGAATTGAAAATGATTTGTAGGACCCTCTTACCAAAGAAAATCATCAATTAATTCGCAATTAACATTGCTTTACAGTTAAAGCAAGAGCTAAAGCCAAAAGCAAATCGAATCCTCTGATTTCTTTTTCATAAACAAGCAGAGTTGGTTGGCACGACGTTCGATACACTGTTTTAAATGTTGCGAATTGTGTCATATTCCTTTTGTCACGATTTGCTTGTTCTATTATTCTTGTTGGGTCATAGCTTGATAAGTAAATGGTATTGATTTTTTTTTTCCCATACGAAAGCGACTATATTAAAGGTACAAGTCCTTTGGACAACTAATGTTTACAATATTAAATAAAACAGCTTTAGAAGCTTCACTAGAAATGGAGTTAGTCCAAGTACAGCATGTTTCAAATTTATTGCCTAAATTTGTGAATGCATCTGTCGCAAAATTTTTCTCTCTATAGACATGATTAAAAGAAATTGAATCAAATAAGCTAGCTAGCTGTGGAATTTTTCTAAATGATGTTGAGCACTCTCCATGGTTGTTGGATTCTCTTTTTAACACAGTCAAGGATGAGTTTTGAGTCTCCTTCCACATGCAATCTTCGAAAATCATTTTGGTAGGCATTTAGGAGGTTATCTCGAAAAGCAGTGGTTTCTGCAACAGTAACTGAATTTCTTCATGATCCCTTAGTAGCTACAACCAGTGTCTTTCCATTGCAGTCTCTGATCCGGAACCCAAATATATATTGATTTGGTCGTTTTTTTTTCTTCTAATAATGATCATCTATCAAAATCTCACACTATTTTGCATTCTAATAAAAAAGAAATCACTGTATTGAATCACTGAAAGAATATATCAAAGTCCTTTGTAGATGTCTCATTAATAATAACCTTGTCCGATCAATGCAAAAGAAAAAGAACATGCACCCTATTTCGATCAGTTCATCATCAACACCAAAATAAACGTTTAGCCAAGGTGACAATGACATGGATGATAAATTTTCGTGCCATAAACTCAAAGTGACTACTCCAATGCACCTCGTCAACAATTACACTCCCATTGCTGAAAATCTCCTCTACTCGGTTCAAATCCATGGTCATATTCTTAGCATCACTTTCAATTTCAATATGATCACAAATATATAACCTATTAGGTATACTTTCAATCATTGTCCAAGTTCCACTCCATATGATTCTCATCAAAAGATAATTAGGGCACCCATCCCATATAATTATCGATATATTTGGAACCAACCCAAATGGAACCCACTTATAGCGAGTGCCGGACGTGGAGGAAGGGAGAGCAGCTGGGTCAAGCAAAACGGAGTGATTGGTTTTGTAATCTTGAAGGTATGGTGGTGGCTGTTTGGAACGATGGGACCGTCGTGGGGCTGGCTGAGGCGGGGGAAGAGGCACAGAAGCTGCCGGCTGAAGCAGGGAGGGCGAAAGCCGGGCTGGAATCTGGGATGGGGTCGGTGATGGAGCTGGAATCTGAGAGTCGTTCGGTGGGCTAACGAACTCGAGGCTGGAATCTGGTAGTGGGTTGGTGAACTCGGGGCCGGAATCTGGGATGGGATCGATGGGCGGACCCGGCGGCAGAGAGCCCGGTGGTGAAGGAATCAGTGAGGGAGGCTCGGAGGGGGTAGCGTCTGGTATCGAAGAGGGAAGGGAGAGATTGGGGTCGGGAGATGAGGCAGAAGGAAGGGACGTGGGCTGAGTAGTAGTTTGAGAAGGAATGGGCTGAGAGGATTGGGCCGGGTCGAGAATAGGAGTGGGTAAAACTGGGTAATCTTCTTGTTCCTCAAGTGGTAATGTAGTTAGAGGCAGCATATGTTCATGGAAAATCACGTCCCGGGAAGTGAACAATTGTTTGCTTTCAAGGTCATAGAGACGGTAGCCCTTTTGGCCATGGGGGTACCCAAGAAAAATACATCGACGTGCACGGGAAGCAAATTTATGAGATGGAGTGAGGTTGGTTGCGTAACACAAGCAACCGAAGACCCGAAGATGTGAATAAGTTGGAGGTGTGCCATGCAAGAGTTCAGATGGAGATTTATTAGAAAGTAGGGGTGTGGGAAGACGGTTTATGAGATAACAAGCGGTTTGAACACTCTCACCCCAAAATTTTAGTGGTAAATTTGCTTGAAACCGAAGAGCACGACCAACATTCAAAAGATGGCGATGTTTGCGCTCGACAACCCCATTTTGTTGGGGGGTATAGACGCAAGTATGTTGGAAAATGGTGCCATGCTCATCAAAGAAAGCACGCATGGATGTGAACTCTCCCCCATTGTCGGCACGGAGTATTTTAATGTCACGATGGAATTGTGTTTTTACCCAAGAAAAGAATGATTTCAAGAGTGTTTGAGTGTTGGATTTGAAACTCATAAGATGAACCCAGGTAAAACGTGTGAAATCATCAACAATGGTTAGAAAATAACGAGCCCCAGAATGTGTGTGAGTTTTGTGTGGTCCCCAAATATCACAATGAATCAAATCAAATGGTGCAGTTGTTTTTATTGAACTTGAAGGAAAGGATAAACGAGTTTGCTTTGCTAAGGGGCAAATATCACAAACATGCTTAGGATTAAACATAATTTCTGGAATAACTTGAGATAGAAAATGGACAGGTGCAGAAGATGGGTGCCCAAGACGTTGATGCCAAAGATCCGAGGTGCGGGTGATATGGCTGGCTAGGTGTGGATTTTGGGTTGGTGTGAGGTAATAGAGCCCATTAAAATGCTTGCCCAGGCCAATCGTCCTCTTCGTATCCACGTCCTGCACAACACAAAAATCTGGGTAAAATATCACAATGCATTTCAAGGCTCGGGTCAATTTACTCACAGAAATCAAATTCACACGAAACTTTGGCACATGTAGGACCCCATCAAGAGATAAATATTTAGACAATTTAATAGATCCAATGCTTTCAATGGCAGCCTGCCCTCCATTAGGTAATCCAACAAAATCATGGGATGCCTTAATATTATTGTGAGTGGGTGAGAGATGAGATACATGGTCCGTTGCTCCACTATCCACAATCCAATATAAAGTTGAATGAGAGTCATGTTGTATGTCATTGGAATTGGGTGTGAATATACCTGTCGCATTTGCGAATGGTTGATCATTACCATTTTTATTGTGAAGCAAAGCCATGATCTGCTTGTATTCTTCAGCGGTGAAAGTTGGGCTCTCATTGGCTAGTTCTGTCTTTACCTCCACATTGTGGGCAGCCGGCCTCTTGTTTCTAGGCTTCACATTCTTTCCATGCCATTTGTGGCCAACTGGAAACCCTTTCAGATAGTAGCATCGATCCACTAAATGATTCTCCTCTTCACAATATGTGCACTTTAGCGGTTTGCGAAAGAAAGGAGTCTTTGGTGTACCTGATGTGCGTGCAGCTTGCATAGCATGAGAAATCGGTGGGTGTTCACGACGGGTTGCCGCTTCCATCTGCCTCTCATGTTGGAGAATGAGGCCATGAACTTTCTTTGTGTCCGGGAGAGGGTTCATCATCAGGATTGAGCCACGAATGTTAGAGTAAGATTCGTTCAGCCCCATTAAAAACTGCATAACCTTTTCTTTTTCTTCTCGATTGGCCAACGTTTTGGCACCATCACAGTTACACATGATGGGTTCTTGATAGGAGGCTAGTTCATCCCAAAGAGCCTTGAGTTTGGTGTAGTGTACAGAAACCGAGTGAGAGCCTTGGCGGCATTCAGCGATTTCTTGTCGAATCTCATAAATCCTGGAATCATTTCCTTGTGAAAATCTGTCCTCAAGATCACTCCATACTGCTGCTGCCGTATCTGAAAAAATCACACTGCGAGCGATGTCGGGCTAGATTGAATGAAGAATCCAGGTCAACACCATGTCATTGCAACGTTTCCACATGGGAAATTTGGGGTTTGTAGCTGGAAGCGGCTGTATTGTTCCATCAATCAATCCTAGTTTGTTCTTGGCGCTGAGGCTGAGACGCATTGAGCGACTCCACTGTCCATAGTTGTGTCCATCAAGTAGTGTGTTAACCAAGACGAGTCCTGGTGTATCAGAATGGTGTAAGACCAAGGGGTCAGGAATCTCCTCCATGGTTTTGGATGAAGACTCGTTTTTGGTTTCTGTGTTTTCAAGAATTTCGACCATGGTGTTAGTGTGGTGATGTTTTGGTGTTTGATTGTAGCGGAAGGATGTGGGCTAGAGACACCAGAATCGTTGCTCTGATACCATAAACAAAATGGTGTTTAGATATGTGTATTGGCTTAATTGAATATAATTGTACAAGGGAAAGATATATACACTCATCAGTGCTCTATTCTAGGAAAGCTGTAAATACAAATAACTAGGATCCTACAATCAATCCTAAATTGTGTAGAGAATGATGCACGATCCATCATTCTCTCCAACATATCTGCTGTCACTTGAATGCAGACTAATGACATATTTCTTTCCTTTAATACTTACTACCTATACCAGAAATGTTGTCGATCGTTAAAAAAGAAAATTCCAGTGTAGATGGGACCGGTGGGAGTTGGTGTGGAAAGATGGGGTTGTGTTTGGCCCTCCCCAGACTAAATTTTGTAATAATAGTCCGAGTCATCTATATCTTCATCTTTCTCCGCATATGTCAATAAAGGCTCCTATAGGCTACACCTACTTCTCTCTGTTTATCCCTATATGAGGCAGCTACACTCATCTTGAACTTGCAAACTTGTTCTTGGTTAACAATCTAAACACCAAAGCATGGCAGCAATTGTGGATTGTGATCAGCGTGAGAAGGAGCTCAAAGCATTCGATGAAAGCAAAGCTGGCGTCAAAGGACTTGCAGACGCTGGGGTGACCAAGCTCCCAAGCATGTTCATACACCCTCCGGAGAATCTATTAAACTCGTCATTCCCGGAAAATGATGAACAATATCAGAAAATTCGCAACCTTCAATTTCCGGTGATTGATCTCAGCGGTTTTGATAACAGCGAGAGGCGAAAAGAAATCGTCAATGACATAAACAAAGCAGCTGAGTCATGGGGCTTCTTTCAGTTGGTGAACCATGGAATTCCGCTTGGTGTTATGGAGGGTATCCAGAAAAGTATCCGAGGGTTTCATGAGCTGCCCCAGGAGGAGAAGGTGAAGTGTTACTCGCGCGATTTTACGCAGAAGGTTAACTTCTTCAGCAATGGAGACTTGAAGGTGTCAACGCCAGCTGACTGGAGGGATACCTTGTCATGCAAGGTCCTAGAAGACTCGGAAAGCTTTGAAGCAATACCGCAAGTGTGCAGGTGATGTTGCGCTACTATACTCACTAAATTTATTTGCTCCTTTAATCGAGCATTACGTTTATTTATTTCTAATAAACAAAGACATTGACGTGCGGGCGCTATTTTGCAGGAGAGAAATAAGTGAGTATATGAAGCACATCGATGGAGTGCAAGAGAGGTTATCCGAGTCATTTTCAGAAGCTTTAGGTCTTGGCAGTGATTATCTTGCAAGCACAGGGTGCTTCAAATCGAGGTCATTGGCGTGCCACTATTTCCCGATTTGCCCGGAACCCCATTTGACTATGGGCGGAACCAAGCATTCGGACCTCGGCTTTCTCACCTTGCTCCTTCAAGACAGTGTTGGCGGCCTACAAGTTCTTCATCAAAATGTTTGGATTGATGTTCCCCCAGTGAAGGGAGCTTTGCTAGCAAATATTGGTGACATGATGCAGGTGGTGTAGCAGTGTTTGCTTGATGAAATTTTAATCATATATTGCTACTCATAATTAGGAACACAGCTAAACATGCTTTTGATTCATCACGTCTATGAATTTATGATTAACTTGCAACAGTTGTTGCATGCTCATTAAGTGATGGTGGATATTAGAGCTAGCAATACTTTTGATTTGTACAATCATTTTTCAGGGACAATACTATAGCCTTTACTTACCAATTAATTTATTCAATAAAACTATAAGTTTGGTCCCACCATTAAGGTCGTATATTCCTCTTTTGATGCATGCGGTACATGTAGCTATTTTTATTTATTTTGACTTTGATTTATGCAGATTATCACAAATGGCAAGTTCAAGAGCGTGGAGCATAGAGTTTTGATGAAACCAACCGTCGAGCCTCGTATCTCAATTGCATGTTTCTTGGGTACGGATGACCTCCAAAAACCATATGGGCCGATAAAAGAACTTATATCAGAAAACAGTCCACCAATTTACAGTGAAGTCAAATTCGGAGAATACATGAAAAAGTATAAACTATAAGTTACATGAAATAATACTGGTGAACTCTACATTCCATCAATTTAGAGTAATGTATTGATCTATCTTAATGTGCTACAATTATGTCAAAACTTAAAAGTTATGGACGTATGATTATGCGCTCGTATTTATGTTTAATTTTCAAGAGTCGGGTGTGTGATATGTTGAATATTTCATTTAACAGAATAATAATTGTTGGGGTCTTCTATTTGTGTACTAGTTTGGGTAAGAAGTGAGGAATGTACGTGTTTGTACCTTAAATACAAAAATATTAAGCTTAAAATACGGCATAATCTCTCTATCTATATTAAAAAACTAAGCGCTCAAAAACTTCATCAAATTTTGAATTTTCTAAAAGTTCATAATGAAATCATTTAAAAGAACATAAATATTTTTTTTCCCCAAAACAAAATTGGGTAACAATTGAAGAGTTTTCATCAATCACACATAATAATTGGAGCTGCTACTTGCCTACTTGTGATTAATTATTACATGTAGATCTGTCGTTCCTAAATTTAGAGAAAAATGAAATTTATCCTCGTTTTACCACGCTCTTGAAATAAATAGACTAATCGCTTGAAGCTCCTACATTTGATAAGAGAGAATATGAAAAAGCAGAAAAATGTCTTCATTAAGGATCAATTTAATACAAAACTACATCAATTGCGGTCATTGCCAGAAAAATGAGTAATGAGTGTTGAGCTTCATGGAAACCCAACAAAAAAAAAAAATCAGACATGCCCCACAAGATCCACCAAAATCACAATTGCTGGAACGCAAAATTCAACACAAAATTTTTTTTTTTTGAGTTAATTACATATAAGTGTATCTTTGAATGTTTTTTGAGTCATAAGACCACAAACTAATTTTTTCCCTCATAAGACCACTAGATTAAAAATGGTGTTGTATTTTGGATATAAAAACTAACATATTTACATAAATACCACTAGAGTAAAAAGTCAACAACCATTCTCTCTCTCCTCTCTGATGAGGTCTCCGGCCGACTTCCGACCAACTTTCGACTGGCCTCCGGTTAACTCTGGCCAAGCTGACCTCCGACCAACTTCCGACGGGTCTCCGGCCAGCTTCTGGCAAACTCCGGCGACCATAAAAACTATTGTGGCTAGCAACAAAAGCTATGCTAGTGAGATTTCTGGTGAAATCACAAAAGCTACTCTCACCAGCAATAAAAGCTACTGTCACAAACAAAAGCTACATTGGTGAGATTTCCAAAGATGTCACAAAAGCTACTGTCACCAGCAGCAAAAGCTACTGTTAGCAATAAAAGATACGCTCCCAAAAATCAAAAGCTACTAACACTATTAATAAAAGCTACTGTCACTAACACAAAAAAGATACTTTCACCAGCAACAAATGGCTACTGTCACCATCATCAGTAACAAAAGCTACTCTCACGATCACCAAAAACTACTATCAAGCAAAACAAAAACTCCACTAACCAACACCAAAACCTACTCTCGTAAAAACCAAAAGCTACTACGAAGACTGAGAAAGTTATTCTTAAAGTCTAACAAAGCTATGAAAATAAAAAACTACTTCTATAGTTTTAAAAATCTACTACCATAATTGTGAAAATATATTACAATAGCTGTAGAAAACTACTGTCAATGTGCTGAAAAGCCATTATAACAAAAGCTACTAACAGCAACTTAAAAAGATACTAACAGAGACATAGATAGCTACTATCACCTTGTTGAAAAATCACTATAATAGTTATAAAGAGTTATTAACGTGAAATGTATCAAAATGAAAACAGAAGCTATTAACATTAGTTTGAAAATATACTAGCATAGGAAAATAGAAAGCTACTATCCTTTGGTTAAATAGCCATTTATAACGGTTGTAAAGAGCATCAGCATTCCTTGAGCATCAACATTTTGATTAAACACGAAATTATTCATATTGACATATCTAGTCAATCCCACTAGCTTAATCACTTACTAATCAAAGAAACAAATATTCCAATAGCAATCTTTCTCTTTCAAGGTCAGAACAAGTAGCTTTCTATGCATAGAACATGGAGAAATCATTCAACATATGCTTAACATATACTCAAATTCACACCAAAAACAACGTCGTTCGAGAGAGAGGGGCTTATGAGACGGAGGACAACTCTCTGACCAAACAGCGGATTCGAACCAGACCTCACTGTAATCGCCTCGCCGTAATCATTGTCGAACCAACGGTTTGATCTCACCGGAAAAAATGCCTCTGAACCCGCTCCTCCACCTCCTTCTCCACACCTTGGAAAACGCTGTCTCCGACGGATATCACAGCGCTGGGAACTGAGAGAGACCATTGGTCGTCGTTAAACATCATTTCCGCGTCACTCTATATCGCTCGAGCCTAGCTCCAGATCCACAACCTCAACTCGCATACCATATCCATGACCCGCGCTCACATACCAGATCTTGTGGATGAAAAGGATGACGATCTGGTCGATGCGGAAGATGGAGGAGACTCTAACCATGTTTGATGAAGCCATTCCCTCCGGTGATGCACACCGCCTCCGACCCGGCCTGCATCAGAAATCTCAACAATGAATTCGAACTGTGGAGAGGCTCAATCAATTTCTCCCGACAGCCCGACGACCAATTCGAATAGTGGAGAGGCTCGATCACTCTCTACCGGGGGTAGTTAGCTCTGGTGGTCCAAGAACTCCTGAGAAAGGTTTGCGGTTACTGGTATGGGGGAGAGAGAGACGGTTTGTTTTGTTTGTAGAGGGGCACAATTATCATAGATGAAATAACTTGAAGATGGAAGTGACCTTACGTGTACAGAAAATTTTAGCAGCCGCTGGTTAAAGTTTTAAAGTGACATTTATGAGTAATTTTTTATTTTTTATTGGTCAAATGATACTTCACTGACAGCCCAAGGTTAGAGAAACATACAAAACGCCAAGCCGAAGGCAAAGCCCAAAGAGAAAAGAAACCAAGTCTAGCCCAATGGAAGACAAGGAACTTAACGCACATGAGAAAAAAAAAACCCAGAAACCTGGAGAAACAAGAAACGCAGCAAACATAAACGAAAACCCAACGAAGCTAAGAACCAAAGCTCACCTAAACCCAAAAAAGGAGTTGCCGATGAGAAATAAGGCAATCAAGACCTTGGCTGAGTCATGGGCACGTGACTAGGAGCCGGGGGGGGGGGGGGGGGGGGGGGGGGGGGGGGGTGTGGTGCATGGTAAACCATCACGAGAAAGAACAAAAATAAGGGAAGAAGGTGAACGATCAATCTAAACCTCCCGGCACTTCTTCCGCACTAGTGAGACCACCAAGTCAGCAGTTGAATTTGCTTCTCTAGGAATCCAAAACCAAGCACAAAGCATTGAGTAACACACCCGGCCTTGTAGCTTTTTTTTTTTTAATTATTTTTTTTCTTTTTCTTATGGGACAATAATACACCCTGCAAAATGTGTTTATCATGCATTATATGTAAAGCATTAGCTAGACATAGAGGAGACTCTCAGTAGTTACAAACACTTCGTAATTAACTAATTCTTATGAGATTTCTTTGAAGGGTTCCAAGTTTGTGTACCAATTAACGTAAGTGCTTTTATGAGCTAACCCCTCTTTAAGCTCATTGTTAATGTCGTAGCTCGTAAGATACGAACACATACATTGTTGCATCACTTGTAACCAAATTTACTGCACAAATAGAAAATCTCCAATGTCATTATTCAGTTAAAGGAAATATTCAAGAAATCATACACCCGACTCTGAAAGAGAAATGCACTACCACACATGAATTGAAAATTATATTCAAGTGTCGACATGATCCTAGGCTCATAGCACACCAACATAGACTTAATAGAATACTATAAATTAATTGAGGGACAGTTCACCATTGTTCTTCATGTCCCTTACAGTTTGCCCTCCAGTGTTTGTATACCTATCGCGACTCTCCTCTGTGTCTAGCACTCTGGCTATAACTCTACATATAAAGCATGCTTTCATTGACAGGGTGCATTATTGTCCCATGAAAAAAAAAAACGGTTTTTATCATAGGTGAGGTCTGAAACTTTTTCGGACCGGACAGAATGGTACCTAGACTTTTAAAGTGATCAAATAGGTACCTGAACTTCCAAAACTACATCAATAAGGTGCTTCCGTCTATATTCTGTTATCCCTCCGTTAAGTACAGGGGTAAATCAGACATTTTACTCAAATTGACCATTAAAATGACTGTCATAACCCCAACACTATTCATCTAAAACTTTCCATCATATTTTACCTCCAATTATTGTTTCTCGATAAATAATAACAGTAATTATTCCAGCATAATGTTTTTTAATAACTTTTATTGCTCTTAAAAAATTATTGCAATTAATTTTTACAATGTAAAATTAAGGAACAAAAAAATTTGATTATACAACAGAGATTTATATTAATCTTTATTATAATACTATTTTTATATATAAGAATTTGGTATGTCTATTAGTGTTGAGATAATTACTTGGTTGAGTTACCGTAATTTTTGTAATTTTATTATTTTATTGTCAGTTAATATGCATGCTTGGCTATTAGGGTCATTATGCTTCATTTTTTCAGAATATTTTGTTGTATAATCACTTCTTTTTTTGTTTCTTAAATTTATGTTTCTTAAATTTACTTTGTAAAAATTAATTACAATTATGGACTAATTTTTAAAGAACAATAAAAATTATTCAAGAAAACATGATATTGGAATGTTAGATATTGTTATTATTTATCGGGAGACAATAATTGGAGGTAAAATATGATGGAAAGTTTCACATGAATAGTGTTGGGGGGAAAATAAGATAGAAATTATTGAAATGTGTTTATTCACGTCAGATGAGGTTATGATAGTCATTTTAGTAGTAATTTGAGTGAAATTTCTGATTTACCCCTGCACTTAACGGAGAGATAACGGAACATAGACAGAAGCACCTTATTGATGTGGTTTTGGAAGTTCAGGTATCTATTTGATCACTTTGAAAGTCCAGGTACCATTCTGTCCGGTCTGAAGAAGTTCAGACCCTACCTATGATAAAAACCCAAAAAAAAAAAACGTACAAGGCCTGGTGCGTCACTTAATGCTTTGTGTTGAATTTCCGTTCCAGCAATTGCGATTTTGGTGGATCTTTTGGTGCATGTTTGATTTTTTTTTTATGGGTTTTCAAGATGCTCAGGATTTATTACTCAATTTTCTGGCAACGACCGCAATTGGAGTAGTTTGTATTAAAATTGTTTGGCTCCAGTTTTTCTTGAGCTGGCCAACAGTCTCTTTTCTTGCGTGGGCGTGGCAGCACCGTTCGGGTGCGGTCGTCGGGGGTGTCCCTTGACCTGACTTCTTCTGAGCAATTGTGGACGAGGAGAGCACCAACCTCGTCGTGGGGTTCTTTGTGCCTCGTGGCGAGGACTTTTGCTGAGCCTTTTCAAAATCAGAATCGATACTCGATGTTGTAGATCGAGCAGAGCGAAAACCACTGGGAAGTGAGGAGAACTTGCTAAAGCGTGACTCTAGCTTGGCTGGTTTGCGAGGGCGTTACCCTTGCTTGGCTGGTTCCGCAACCGTTGTGGTCGTGGTACTATAGTCGGCTCCCGAGGAGACTAGGACCAAAGCACTTTGACAGAGGGTTTGGTGGTACTGAAAGTTGGCTCCTAAGGAGACTAGAACTTGGAGTGTGATCACCGATAAGAGAATGAGAGAAGGAGAGGAATTGCTCTTAGAGAGGTTGCTCTAGAGAGAACTTAGATCATCTTATAGATGTTTTGATGAGTGAATTTGTGAGATGATACTTGTTGTAGCCTCTATATATAGGCTTCCAAGCAACACTATTTGGCATTTAAACAAATCATAGTGGGTTAGGCAAAATTCACTAACACTTAGTGGATTTGGTTAGGCCAAATTCACTAACACTTATATATTCCTTTAATTTTTATCTCCACTAAGAATTCATATTTAAATTTTGACTTCTTCATATGAAATGATCCACCATGGATGTAGATTATTGTGGTAAAATTTCAGAATTTATTTCCATGTGGTTGGGCCGAAAATGCTACTGGACTCCTTACAGGTCCAGTTTTCCAGTTTTGCTTCTGCAGAAAATTGGACTGATTGTTTGAAGGTTTTCCACTTCGAACAAGCTCTAGCACTCTTCATAAGAAATGATCCTTGGGATGTCTAGAATGAATCTGGAAAGTTTCAACTCATTTGAAGTTCGGATGGTTAGTCTGCCGCCCCTCCTTCCTTGTTTAGCTCGGTTTCTCCTAGCCGAAGTAGGAAAATGTGCTAAAGTTGACTTTTCATTTCCACGCTTCCATAGTAGGCTTTATTTAGCCTCTAAATATATATTTCGAACTTGTCGACAATATATAGCTTGAGCCACTGATATTGGCTCGATTTCTCCAAGACGTGCCTTGTCAGGCCAAAATGCTCATTTTGGGTCCAAACATTGCCCCCCAGACCTCGAAGTCAAAGGTCTTCGTCTTGATTGAAGAGGTCTTGAATCAGTACCACTCGTATAATATCGTTGCTCTGAAGCCACTTGTATTGGCTTGACTGAAATTACTTGATTGATTCCATATAGGCCTCTAAATAGGCCATAAAGCTTGGATGCCACAATCTGAATTGCCTTTGTCATAAACTAATGCTTTCTTTGCCAACTTTATTGCCCCCGTATCTGATGTCTGGTATGCAGTGAATTGGCGAAACTTAGGCAGGTTGTAGGATATCAGAACTTTAGCGTGCCCCCCATGCGAAGGAGACTGCTTTTGATTGCGAATGAGGATCCTTCTCTTCTTTGGTGGTAGCTTCGCCATGTGTATAGCAGCAAGTATCTGCCTTGATCGCTGGCTCTCTGTTGATTTTCTCAAATGTAGGTGTTTGGAGCCTTTTTGCTGGCTAGATCAAGTTTGATCAAGGCCTATAGTACTTGGCAAAATAAGATGTTGAATAGCAAACTGTTTGCTGCCCATTTAATCCTTCGCGAATCTTATGTTGAAGAGGATGATTGAATCATGGCTATCGTCATCATGACATGTGACGAAATGAAACCACCATATTTGCTACAACTTTAGCATCTAAAACCGCATTGGTTTTAATCATCTAAAAAATATCAGGCCACTATGCTGGCCCTGCGGTAGTAGGAAAAGGTGGAATATCTTCACTGTCGCCTTAGATGTGATTCTCAAGATAGAATAGTGATTCATTAATTATCAACTAGGGCCACTCACTGGCCCAGCTAATAAATTAATCTCCAAAAACACTTGAGCTATAAATCAAGGTGTAATGGAGAAGTGTTCCTTGTGACCCAGAAATGACATCCAAGAAACCATTCATTATCGATCAGGCAGATGAAATCACTGAGAAAGCCACATTCACATGGCGGACTAACATGAGTGTTCGATGTAGAAGTCAGACCAGAGAGGAGAGAAGTCGACTGATGAGCTTTGGTGGAGGTGATAGTCAAGCGGGTTTGGGTCCCACACCTCGCGATCGTTTGCCAGATGATGCTATGGCCTATTATGGGCTTCCCATCCGCCGTCCCATAGTGGCTCTTCGACAGGTGCCTGGTGATTTTAGCAGTTGGGGACCAAGGAGGAAAGTGGGCTTCTGGCCTACCATCACTCTCGAGGAAAAGGTTTGGTATCAGGAGGTCCGAGTGAGAGATTTAGCTCGATGGGATGCGGTGGGTATCACCCAAACCATCGATCTATGCTTCTGTCTTCCCCATAATACTAGCCCTGCACCGCTTGCCGCTGCTCTTTGTTTCTGGAACACTTCCAGCAATACATTCGATTTCCGGTTTGGGCAGATGAGCATAACTCTACTGGATGTTCTTACCATCACGGGGTTGCCCATTGATTTTGACCCCTATGTGCATGGTCAGTTTGATGGTATTCAATTTCATTTGAGAATGGATATGGCTGGTCGGGGGCATCACAGTAAATCCTACCCTGTCTGGCGTGATTATTACCTCACCCAGTGTGACCATACAGGAGGTATCGCATTTCTGGAATTTTGGCTTTGCAAATTTATCTTTTGCACTTCTTCCAACAAACCTACTGGGCGCTGGAATTCTCTGGCCACTGCTCTCTACAATGGTATTTGCGTTGGCCTTGGGCAACCTGTATTGGGTTCGTTATATCGCTCCCTTTATAGAGCTGTAATGCGCCCCTTTGATACCGACATTAGTGGTCCATTCTGGATCCTTGCCTTTTGGTTGCAGATTTATTTCCCTCGCTTCCGTCGCGGTGATATTCCAAAGGAACCTCCAGTCGATTCCCTTTTGGGGAACTGGCTTTGTGGCAACATAAGGCATCGAGCTCCACCCTACTTCGAGTGTTTTATTTACTTGTACTTGTTAGGAGAGATGCCGGACCCAAAAATAGTCCTTTCTAGGCGATTCCCTCCTCCCCTTGATGATGGCTTTCTGCCCAGTTGACGCGATCATAGCGAAAGAGCCCTCTTGGCCTTTCGTCGAGCCATCTCCTACTCGGATATTCGTCTTACCACCGACCGCGTAAGTTATGAGCTCTATGCCCCTAACCACTTTGCTCGCCAATTTGGGTTGGCCCAGTTGGTACCCTGGCCTCTGGTTGATTCTGCCAATTACTACACCTCTTGGCGGAGATTAGCCCCACCTGGGTCTGCCTCTTTTCAGAGTCAGTTTACTTTGATAGTGATTCCCCCTTGGGTCAGAGCGCTATATCCCCTCAACGATGTCGACAATGATTATGTTGATTGGTGGAAAGAAGTGTCTGTGAACTGTTGGGACCTGCCACATGATGAACTCTTCGTCCAGATCTTTCGTGGAATGAGTAGTCCTGGTCCGGAGGACCGCAAGATTTTTGAGCGCTTCTCCAACCCTACAGCACAACCTCGGCCACTTACTCTACCTTCTCGCTCATCGTATGCAAGGATACAAATCCATGAGCCTAGGGCAACAGTAAGTTTTTGTCTTTCTTCACCATTCCTTTTCCTTGTCTTGATTTTCCCGCTCTTATTCCTGAGTGTGTTTTGCAGCAAACTACCCGGAGCAAGACAGCCTCTGTTCAGGCCGGGAAACAAAAGGCAATAGCAGAGGGGACTCCTGAGGGAGAATCTTCTCATGATGAAGATTCTGCTGAGGTAATTTGGTTAAGAACGATCCCAAACTTGCATTTTTGGTGCTTTCCCCCTTTTTGAGTTGTGATTCTTTTGTCGTGCAGGCCACTGCTCTCTTTGCTTGCAGACGCGATCGAGCTCAATCCGTCGAAGAGAGTTTTGAAGATGACGAAACTCTGGGAATGCGATTGGTAAACTCCGGCCCCGTCTTATTCTATTTAAATTTTAGAATCTGTGCAGGATCTTCATTATGTATCTTTTGACAGGTTCGTCAGAGGACCACTGATCCCTCTCGCTTGAGCGAGGCTAGATCCTCAGCCGCTGCAGAAGAGCCAACTCTCTCGCTAGTTCAAGCATCAACTAACCCCGTGGCACCTCTTCCGTCTTCCACATCTAAAGAGCATCTGCAAGGTCCTACCATTTTAATAACGATCTCCGATGATGAGTCCTCGGAGCATGAAAGCGTGGAAAGCCACTCTGAGGCTTCTGCCGCTTACGAGGAACTGATGACGACAGAGATTCTCACGGCACTAGAGGTCCAAGAGGTGAATGAGGTGAGGCCTCTTCCTCTTGGAGACCACATATCAGATATTGACCCGACAACTCGAGAGGTAAGCCACTGTTGGCCAATGTTTTCCATTTCCCTTTCTGATCCAACCCCGCTCTCTGACATTTCTGAATCTGACCAGGATTCTATTTGTACCGAGGAGGTGGCTGCAAAAGTTGAGGGTTCTATCGGCGGGACAGTCGCCCCAGAGATGGAAAATGATACTGACGGAGGTGGTGCCCCCCAAGTCTTGCGAATAAATGAGACAACCGTCGGAGCTGAGGGCTCTATGCTTGAATCTGCTCCACTTGCCTATGGTGAGCCGCGAGTTGAGTTTCCAGATTCTCCTGCGGCTGAAGGGACAGACCAACCTGTTGAAGACAAAGAAATTGAGGAAGCTGTCCACCCATTTGCAGTGGTGGTTCCTGATCCTGTGGCGTCTCCGCCGCCTCCTCCTCCTACCAGATTCGAGAGATTGATGAGGGTGTTGGAGGTAACTCCTCCTTCTACTGTGGATGAGGCTAAGTTGGTGCTTCGTGAACATCTAGGTCCTTGGGTATTAGAGACTGACATCCTCCCGCGAGTCTTAGAAGCTCTAAGTTATCTCCGCCAGGAGAAAGCTTTGACTTCATGGCAATTTAGTGCTATCGACTCTCTGCTGAATGAACTTGATATGGCCCGCCGACGTCAATCGGCCACGAACACCCAGGCTCACGACGCTCAAGAGGCTTTGAATAGTGTCTCTCAAGAAATGGACCTCTCCCGCGATATTTTAAATGAGCGAGCCATCCGCCTACGGGAATTACAAATCCAAAGGTCCGACTTCAAACTTCAAATTGAGAACCTCCAAGCCCATTTAGAGTTTGTTGAGAATGCGATTGTTGCAGAAGAAGCTCAACTCGATGAACCTTTGGCTGCTTCTGAAGAAATGGGCCGTAACCTGGCCCGTATCAGAGAACGGGCCACTCAGGCCGAAGCTGGTGCCATTGCGGCGAAACGCCACGTGGAAGAACTTTGTTTGAAATTGAGCTTTGCGAGTCAATCTCTGTAGGCCCCCTCGAAAACCGTGCGGTTTCCCACATGCTATTAATCTCTTCTTTTCCGAGATTTAAGGCATTAATCACTCGTTGAAAAACAACGATCGTAAAGAAAATAATCTCGTGAAAAGAACAGTTACCTCCTCGAAAACCGTTCGGTCTCCTCACATGCTGCTAGTCCCTTTTTTTCTCGAGATTTGGAATCACTAATCTCGATTTACTGTCATCAGTTTTGAAATTGAGCTTCATCCAAGGGTGGGGATTTGCCTGAAGTCCCTATAAATAGTTGTATTTTGGGAAGGGAATACTCACAACAACTTTTCTGAAATATTCAAGAAATGTCCTTTCAGTTCATGCTTCTTTTTCTCCTTCTTCACAAATCTTCCCCTCATGAAATGACCTTTAGCCTCTAAATTTTTAGGCTTTATGGCGTAATCTTAAGCCTGGGTTAGGCCTTATGGCGTAATCTTAGGCAACCCCTTGTTTCGCCCTTCTGGAATTTTGCAATAACAATGCTAGGCTTCAGATTGGTTTAGAAATGCAAGGGGGCTCCGAGTGTGGGATCCACGATCATGCGAGATCATTTTTGTTAGGATCCCACACGCGGAGCGAAACGGAGAAAGGGAGGAAGGCCACTTTGTGGTTCATCTTTCCTCCTCTGTTTCCTTCCTTCTGGACCCGGCCCATGTTGTGCCCTCCAGATGGAAAAGGCTTTGGTTCTCACCTCCTTCTCCCCCTTTCTCTTCTTGAAAGAATCTTAGAGGGATGAGAAGGGATAGGCTCTTTGAAGGAATGGGTTCAAGCTACAGAATGGCTGTTCCTATACTTCACGTCCAACTAATGGTGGTTACCATGGCTAGAGGGGGTGCAGAGACTCAAGCTGATATTCGGTTCATTCACTCTCTGCCCTTCCCGGAGATAATGGCGTGGCTCAACCGACGTTGGATTCCATAGCTGCTTCCAATTGAGGGGGCTTGGATGCTCCATTTTCTCTCACTGGAGTCTCCGTTTCTCATGGATAATGGTATTCCAATATCCTGATATTCCAATATCCGTGAGAAGCCAAGAATTGTGTCTCGCAAGGCCTCAAATATAGGCCCCCATAGTTGTATATTGAAAACAATATGAACTTTTAAAATATGTTCTGCGTTAAAACGAGCCTCGCGATGAGGGTTTTGAGAAAATATTTATCTTTTGGATCCACTTGCTGGCCCCAACTCAAGTTGCATTAATTAGCCGTTGAAAATTCCACCGTGAAAATAATCTCGTGAAAAGAACAGTTACCTCCTCGAAAACTGTTCGGTTCCCTCACATGCTACTAATCCATTCTTTCCGAGATTTATGGCAACTTTAATCACGCTTTACTGACACTTAGTTTGACTCTTCTCTTTGACCGTCCATCCAAGGGCGGATATTTGCATGCCTATATCTTCCTCCACATTATAAACCCAAATTTCCAATCCCAAAAATCGTTTCATCAACTCGAATATTTCTAACAGCAATCTTTCTTAATTACTCATCATCACCACTCTTCAATTTTTGCATTCTCTCAATCCATCACCAATGGAACCACAAAACCGACATCCAACCAAGGATGGAGGAAGTAACAAAGCAGCCGGGAGTAGTGCTAACATGCTTCGCAGGAGGAGCAGTACTAGGTGGATTCCTACTACAGATCAGATAAGAATTCTCAAGGAGCTTTTCTACAACAAGGGCGAAAGATCCCCAACTATAGAGCAGATTCAGAGGATCTATCTCCAGCTGAAATGGTACGGCAAGATCGAGGTCAAGAACGTCTATTATTGGTTCGTGAACCAAAGGGCTCGGGAGAAGCAGAAGAAGAGGTCCACTTCGGATGTTCATGTACCCATGCAAAGATCAGGGCTTGTTGGTGCTGATAATGTTACCAATTGGAAACATGAGGATCAGTATATTAACTTTGGATCTTCTGCACCTGCTTCTTCTTCTTCCGCTGGTGTGATGACTGCTTTTAACAGGCAGATGGGGAACTATGGCTGTTATGGATCTATGAACATGGAGAATAGTGCTAGGGATTGTTCAATCTCAGCTGGAGCGGGAACTAGTTCTACTTTCTTTGACATGAATGTAGAACAAACTTTCATGGAACAAAGAGGAAAAGATCACCAGGAGATTGAAACCCTTTCACTATTTCCCGTGCATGGTGAGGACATCTTTAGCAAAGTGAAAACTACTTCCGATGGAGGTGGCGGTCACAGTGGTGGCTCTTACACTTCCCTTGAGCTCAGCCTTTCCTGCAAGGCAAAGCTGGAAAAACCTTTCGGAGCCGCTGACTCGGCTTAGTAGCTTCGTGAGGGTAGGAACACTTAGAATTGTCCCCTAAGAGTTGTATCTATAATTTTTTTTTTTTAATAGCATGAATATTTATATACAAAGTTGCCCAGTGGGCGGGTTTAGGCTTAGTATGGTATAGTGTTGCCCCCCTAGTGTTGCTAGACATAGCGAAGAAATGATTATGGGCCTTAAAAACAGGCCTTCATAAATGGGCTTTGCGAGTGTAGGAACACTAGAATTGTCCCCCATGTCTCATGCGAATAAATTGTCTACGACTCCTCCGAGTCCCAAACATTGGGAAAGTATTTCTTCAAGTATCTTCCATTGATAGGGTTATGATGGACATCTCCATCTAGGTCCTTGAGATGAAAAGCTCCTTTCTCTAAGATTTTATAGATGATGTACGGGCCTTCCCATCTTGGAGTCCATTTGCCGCGACCATCTAATTTTTCGCCAAGGGGGAGAACTACTTTCCAAACCAACTCTCCTTCGCTGTAACTCCTTCCCCGCGTCCGCTTGTCATAGGCACGAGCGACTCGTTGCTTTTCCATGACCAAATTATCTAAAGCCTCCAAGCGCTTTTCGCTAAGGTCTTCATGTTCCTGCCACATAGCCTGAACGTAGTCTTCTCCAATGAGATGATGTTGCTCTTGAACTCGTAATGACTAGACGTTGACTTCCAATGGCAGGACTGCATCATGGCCAAACATCAAAGCATAAGGTGTTGCCGCGGTGGGATTCCTCTTAGAGGTGCGGTAGGCCCAAAGAGTTTCATAAAGTGTCTCATGCCACTGTCGTGGATTAGCTTCCAACATTTTCTTCAGCAAATTGATAATGATCTTATTGCTGGCCTCCGCTTGACCGTTAGACTGAGTATAATACAGACTGGAATGGATGAACTGTATTCCCCATTCTCTTGCCAGTTTATCAACTTCACCACCCATAAAAGCTGCCCCCCGGTCCGAAACAAAAACTTCTGGGATCCCAAATCTGCAGATGATGTTTCTGAATAGGAATTGTCGCAACGTGCCACCAGATGCTTCCTTCAAAGGTTCTGCTTCAACCCACTTTGTAAAGAAATCAGTCGCAACGATGATGAACTTATGTTGAAGTGATGAATGTGGGTGAATCATCCCAATTAAATCCAGGGCCCATCCTCTTGCAGGCCAAGGCTGTATAATGGGCTGCATTGGAATATTAGGAACATGCTGGACCAGCCCATGAGCTTGGCAGTCCAAACAACCTTTAGCGAACGCGATACAATCCTTCAAGATACTGGGCCAAAATTATCCATGTCGTCTGAGCAACCATCGCATCTTTGGACCTGCTTGGTGAGCTCCACAAATGCCAGAATGAACTTGGCGCATGAGTTGTTTGGCTTTGTGGCCATAAACACATCTGAAATCCATGCCATCTTCTCCTCGTCTGCGAAGTTCATCACCTCTGAGGAAGTAGTTGAGGGCAAGATAGCGAATCCTTCTATCTGTGGTCTGATCAGGATGCTTGAGATAATTGATCAAAGGGATGCCCCAATCCACGTCAATGGATTCCAGGGTTGCGACTGACGTATCGTCTGGAGGATCTCTTCTCGCCATCCAAGAAGGAAGGGTGCGACGCTCGACTTTAAGGATTCTCTCCCGCACGCCATATCTCAATGTTACCCCTGTTGCCAGCTGGGCCAACTCGTTCGCGGAAAAATTTCTCTCGCGAGGAATGTGCTCAAGATGTACGTTATCAAATTGGTCCAACAGTTCTAATGTCCTGTTCCAATAAGGGACCAATGTGAAGCTATTGCATCTGAACTCATTGCACAACTGATTGATAACTAAGATAGAATCGCCAAGTATTTGTACATCTCTAATTCCCATTTCCAGCAGTACTTCTAGGCCTATGATTAAGGACTCATATTCTGCTTGGTTGTTGGTACATTGAAACTCCAACTGGAATGAGTACGAAAAGTGATCTCCAGCCGGATTCTCCAGTGCAATTCCTGCTCCTGCTAGCGTATCCGTTCTTGACCCGTCAAAATATAAAACCCAGGGCTGGAGTGAGACTGTGGCTTGATACAGTGTGGCGTACTCTAGGCGATCTAAATTTGTGACAGCGACCTCTAAATCTCTAACCGCGGGGAGATCTAGCATAGGGTGATGTGCCAGAAAGTCCGCAATGGCTTGCCCCTTTACTGCTTTCTGTGGGACATACTGTAATGAGAATTCTGATAAGGCGAGCACCCACTTGCCAATACGGCCTCTCAAGATAGGTCGCGATAACATATACTTGACTAGATCGGTTTGAGCAATGATGCAAGTAGTAAAGGACAACATGTAATGCCGCAACTTGCATGCTGAGAAGTATAATGTAAGACACAGCTTTTCCATTGGAGTGTACCTTGTTTCGCAATCTGTGAGTGTCCTACTGAGGTAAAAGATGGCATGTTCGACACTCTCTTCATCATCCTGAGCGAGGAGGCTGCCAATGGAAGCCTCAACTGCTGAAACATACAACTTTAATGGAAATCCAGCTCTGGGAGGAACAAGCACTGGCGGGCTCGCCAGATAGGCCTTGATTTTGTCAAAAGCCTTTTGATGTTTAGGTTCCCACACAAACTCGTTCTGTCCTTGCAACTTCAGCAGTGGGGAAAAGGGCTGGATTTTGCCCGCAGAGTTAGAAATGAAACGTCGCAAAAAGTTGATCTTACCCAGTAGTCGCTGTAATTCTTTCTTCGTTCGTGGGGAAGATGCGTTGATGACCGCGTTTGCCTTATCCTCAGGGACCTCAATGCCTCTTTGATGGACAATGAATCCCAGGAAATCGCCTGCCTGAACTCCAAAGACGCACTTGGCGGGATTCATTTTGAGCTTGTGTAGTCGCATCCGCTCGAAAACTTTTCTGAGATCCGTGAAGTGATCTCCACTCTTCTTAGACTTCACGACGACGTCATCAATGTAAACCTCTAAGATCTTCCCAAGTATGTCGTGGAAGATCAGGTTCATGGCTCTCTGATATGTTGCTCCGGCATTCTTCAGTCCAAAAGGCATGACCACATATTCAAAAACTCCCGTGAACCCAGGGCAGCGGAATGCGGTCTTGTGTCTATCTTCCTCCGCAACCGGTATCTGGTGATATCCCGTTGTGCCATCCATGAAAGACAACAGTTCGTGCCCTACAACTGCATCTACCAACATGTCCGCCACCGGCATGGGGTAGACGTCTTTAGGTGTAGCTAAATTAAGGTCTCTGTAATCCACGTAGACCCTCATCTTGCCATTCTTCTTGCGAACAGGCACTATATTGGACAACCACTGATTGTACTTGGCTACCCTGATAATGCCCGACTTGTGCATCTTTTCAACTTCCTCTTTGACCAATACTTGGGTCTCTGAGTTCATTCTTCGCGGCTCTTGCTTCAAAAGCCTCTTATCAGGTAGCGTTGGTAGTTGGTGGCATACCAAGTCTGGAGATAGGCCTGGCATGTCCTCGTATTTTTTCGCGAAGCAGTCCTTGAATTCTAGCAATAAGTCGATGAGCCTCTGTTTCTCGCTAGGCTCTAAGTAAGTGCTGATAGCCACTTCTATAGGCTCATCAATTGTTCCCAGATTGACCTTTTCAGTAGGGTCCCTAACCTTCGGAGGTGTGTCATCCAATGCCGCTGGAGCAAGCTGAATCTCTTCTTCCTCCTCTTCTTGGTCCATGAACTCTTCATAAACAATTTCTAAGGTCGCAACTCGATCATAGGCCTCTTTTTCCACCAAGTATGAGGATAGCCTCTTGTACAAGGAATGGAAGGCCTCTATCCCTTCCTCTGGAAGGTCGTAATCCATTAATTACCCATTGTGCGGGGCACAGCATGGCCGGGCCTCGCTAGGTCTTCTTTTGCAAGCGTGAGTCCCCACTGTGCCAACTCAGAAGCCGTCACCCCTGTGGGGCGGCCCTTATTGTCGATGCTACCGACTTGTAATGGAGTAATTGGCTCCAAGTAGTACTTGGCATCTACGTAATTCGCGGAAACAGAAAAAGGGCGGGGATCTGCTTTAATTATCTCAGCCTTATTTGTCACCCTATTCCACATAATCAGCTCTTGGTGGAGTGTTGATGGAACACAATAGCTTCGGTGAATCCAATCTCTTCCCAGGATGGCACTGTAGGCCGCGTAACAATCCGTAACAAAGAACGCATAAACGCTTTCTGAGGGACCCACCTTGATTTTTAGGAACAGTAAACCTAACGTCTTAGTTACTGTGCCCGCGAAGTTCTTCAATGTGAGAGAGGTAGACTGGATCTTCTCCTTCTTAATTCCCAAAAGCTGCATGGTCCTTGTAGTAATGACATTCACAGCCGCGTCGGTATCCACCATTATCTTGCTGACCTTAGTCCCATTAGTTTCTGCTGTGATATACAAAGGTCGCATGTGTTGCACCATGGCGGGTGTGGGTCTTGTGAAGCTCATGAAGAAACTCTTGCTGTTAGCATCTTCAGTCTCAAGGGACACTGCTTCTTTCACCGGCGTTGTTGCGGCTGAAGTGATCTGCAACTGCTGTTCTCCAATTGCGTCAGCTTCTATGCATTCCTGCGCAGCGACTGGTAAGGCATACTTAGCAGGGAGCACATAAACCATATTGCAAGAGATATCCACCATTTCTGTTTCGTCCATGTCATCATCAAGATTGAGCTTGGATTCATCTGTTGGGATATCGGCGTTAAACTGTTTAACCATGAAAGCAACCAAGGATTTCTCTGCGGGGACCACCGCTTTGGCTTGTTCGTGCTCCTGTACTATAGGAATCTGGTTCAGTGACTCTGAAATTTGTTTCGTCCCTGGCACTTCCTCTGGGAGAGTGACCACCAAGTTTTGAACTTTTTGCACAATCGCGGACCGATTGTCTTTGCCCCCCAGCTTGTCGAAGATGGAAGGCTCGCTATTGCTTCCTTCGCGAGATATTCTCCTCCAAACATTGTCTTTACGAGCTGGCGGCGGTTCTTGCCTCGCTGGAACTAGTGATTTCTCCTGAGCGCTGATCTTGGGGGCACATGGCTTTTGCCCTTGGCGTAATACTTTGGGCTGCGGTTTCTGAACTTGCGGGGAAACGAATCTCTCCGAGGCCAGTACCTCCAATTGTCTTTGATAATCTTCTGGAGGTTTCAGTAATTGCGATGGTTTGATTAGTCCTTGATCTAGTGCTTCCAAAGTTCGCTTTGCTTCTCCAAACCTTCGTTGGAGTTTTCTCTTTTTTGAAGAGCTCATCTCCACCGCCTTGCCATTCTTTTGGGTATACCATCTCCCTTCTTTGATGGAGGATGTTGACACTGGCGGAATGTAAGGTTTAGTAAAAACCCTTTGCCGCTTATCTGCTTGCCCTTCTTCCCTCGCAGTCTTCAACTTTTTGAATAAGTTTGAGTCCCTTGGAGAAGGAGTTTCTAAACCACTGTGTACTCTTGGGCTGCATGGTTGGAAGTTTCTAGAGGATGATACTAACCGTATTGGCGGCAGAGATCCAAACTGGACAGTCTGGGATGTTTCCTCATGCAGGGCTTGAGTGTCACATTCTTCCTTGCACCGCGAGCATAAGACAATGGGTAAACGAGTCTTGGATTCCCGCTTCACAGTTTTGTCTCCAGCCCCTATCAAATCCTTAACCGCATAGTCTGGATTTTGATTCTGCTGATCTTTTTCACCCCATGCCACGTCCACCATGTTGATGCCGGTATCTGGGAAGGGATCTAGGTCCACCAACGCTGCTGCTGTTGTTGGTGCCTCTACTTGCAAACTACCATTACTTAACCAGATTTGGATCTGATCCTTTAGCTTAACACAATCGGCTGTATTATGATTCCACATATTATGGAGTTTGCAGTATTTCTTCCCCCTTAGCTGCTCTGGTTTAGGAAATGGGCCGAAGTCGGTTTTCACCATCTTCGCGGCGATCATTTCATCCAAGATTTCATGCGCTTTGTTCGCGTCGTAAGTATAACTTGCGAACTCTAGTTTGGTGAAAACCACTGACTTGAGCTTCACCGGTTCTTTGCACAGCTTCAGTTGCTTTAGTGTTGAAGCCTTTTTTCCGGTGAGTTCCAGCGCAGCAATCTCGTCTTCTTCAGACTCGTCAGCCTCTGCTGTACTAGATTCCTCACTCTTGTAGTAAGGATCAAAGGGACTGGATTGATGGCTGAGCGCAGCTACTATTCGGCGTTTCCCTGGGATGTATGTCCCTTTTGAGGCGTTTTTCATAGCGTCCATTTCCCTGAGCAAGTGCTCGAAACTTCCTACTTCTGTGATCAGTTCCCCCATGGAATTGAACATGCTTCCATGCTGTTTTTTGCGTTGGCGGGGCTCTAAGCCTTTGATTGCTAACTTCACAAGTTCTTTCTCCGGCAGAATCACATTCAACTTTCCTTTCTGGATCTGAAAGCGCTGAAGGTACATGACAGCAGATTCAGTTGGCTGCTGAGCCATCTGTGTGAGTGAAGCCAGATCTACTTCTGGCTCGATAGTCCCGAAGGTTTCCTTGAACAGCTTCTCCATCGCGGGCCAACTCGTAACTGATCCCGGTTGCAGCTTAGTGAACCAGGTGAAGGCAGACCCCGATAAAGAAGTAGCGAAGATATTACACTTCAGATTGTCATCGTTCTGGTACTGGCCACACTGTACTCGAAACCTAACCAAATGGGCTGCGGCATTTTCGACTTCCTCTCCCGAGAAAGTAGAGAACGTAATGTTCTTATATCCCCTAGGATAAGGTGTCTGTGTAATATGCGGTGGGAAGGGCCCCTGGTAGGCCTCCTCCAAGTTAGGCCTCTGGTTCGCGGCCCTGATCATTGCTTCTACCTCTTCTCTCCTTACATATCTTGGATCAGGAGGAGGTGGGTGAACCACTGTATCTTCAACTGACCAGATCAACGGTGGTGCCTGTGAAGCTTGATTAACCAAAGACATGCCGCCTCCGTGGGTCAGTTTATGTCGGGTTGACGTCTGCGATGCAAAACCCATTGCTGGCTGACCCTTTGTGGTTACGGTGACCTTCGCTGGACTTTCAACCCGGTCGATACCATAATGGCTTGCTGGAGGTGGATCGTGGTGCACATATTCAACTCCGTCACTATCATATTGGGGAAACGGGCTATGATCAACAAAGGCCCCATCATTGATTTTCAAAGTCCTGGTCCCTTGCGTGACTGATGACGCGGCGTTGTTCTTCCCACCCGTTGCCAGAGTAGTCTCTTTACCTCTGACTGATGCGGCAGTAGCGCATGTGGATGTACTGCCGCCGCGAGCATTTGGTGGTATGTACTTAGCAGATATGGGGGACTGACCTAGATAGCCTAGAATGGCACTAGGATCTCCCAGTGTTTTATGTAGAACCTCTCTGGCCTGATCGAGGTCAGCCTTCTGCATGGCCACCTGGGTTACGACGTTGGATCCTTCTTTGCGAATCGTCGAGACTTCCAAAGCAATGTGTTTGCTTGCGACCAACAGCTCTTCATGGTTCTTCTGCATTTTTTGGTTCATGCCATCCAATTGCCCTTGTGTTTGTTGTGCCCCTAGCTCAAGCCTCTTGATCGAGATCGTGAACTCATCAAGCCGTCGACGGTCCTCCGCAAAGGCTTTTTCCATCTTCTCATGGTATGCGGCAGAATTCTGTTGAAGAATATTAAGCCGCTCTTCTATGGTCGCATTTTCTGGAACGAGAATAGGCACAAAGTCAATAGTTGTAACTGCGCTCGCGGCTTCCTGGGTGATGCTAGATGTATCGCCAGCCTGATTAGGCTGGGCGGCAGGAACTTGCTCGCCTTCAGTAGTAGGATGTCTATTTCCTCCTCGTTCAGTTGACATCTCTGTCGATGGAGGGTGGGAAAAAATCTTTGGATTACCTGTTCTTCGGAAAGACCACGACAGTCTGCACGCGAGTGCGGTCTGTAACTGGAGGTCTTATGTTTCGGGCAGTTAACGTAAACCTTTTGATAAGGGTTTATGCTTGACTTCCCAATGGCTTCTGGAAGTCTGAAATAAGTAGCTGAATTCAATAAGACACTGTGAATCAAGGTTTAGACCTGCGGCCCAAGTATAGTCGCCTAGACACAAACTTTCTTTCAAATCCTTTGGGCAACCTTACTGAAATGGCCAGGTGGGAGAGGGCGAACAAAAGAGGCAGAATCCATTTTGGCATGAACTACTCCCACATAGTGGTTTAGGCCCATTTGCACGCACTTCTGGATTCAATAGCATGTTATGCACGTTGTCCCCTTTCTAGACACCATTTCACATAGGCTATACTTACTAAGATGAGAAAGATCATAAGTGTGAAGACAGTTCAACAAGTGTTAATAAAAACCGCCCTTAACCTTAATGGACCTGAACTAGGCACCAATAAGGAGTTTAGGTCAATATTAACAAAAGAGACTTCACCTATTCCGTTATGATTCACAACCCCTTACCAACCTCATCTTCTTAATAGTGGTGTGGTTTACAGCTCGCAGTAGGTCCCACTGGGCGTGCCAAAATGTTTGGCTCCAGTTTTTCTTGAGCTGGTCAACAGTCTCTTTTCTTGCGTGGGCGTGCCAGCACCGTTCGGGTGCGGTCGTCGGGGGTGTCCCTTGACCTGACTTCTTCTGAGCAATTGTGGACGAGGAGAGCACCAACCTCGTCGTGGGGTTCTTTGTGCCTCATGGCGAGGACTTTTGCTGAGCCTTTTCAAAATCACAATCGATACTCGATGTTGTAGATCGAGCAGAGCGAAAACCACTGGGAAGTGAGGAGAACTTGCTAAAGCGTGACTCTAGCTTGGCTGGTTTGCGAGGGCGTTACCCTTGCTTGGCTGGTTCCGCAACCGTTGTGGTCGTGGTACTATAGTCGGCTCCCGAGGAGACTAGGACCAAAGCACTTTGACAGAGGGTTTGGTGGTACTGAAAGTTGGCTCCTAAGGAGACTAGAACTTGGAATGTGATCACCGATAAGAGAATGAGAGAAGGAGAGGAATAGCTCTTAGAGAGGTTGCTCTAGAGAGAACTTAGATCATTTTATAGATGTTTTGATGAGTGAATTTGTGAGATGATACTTGTTGTAGCCTCTATATATAGGCTTCCAAGCAACACTATTTGGCATTTAAACAAATCATAGTGGGTTAGGCAAAATTCACTAACACTTAGTGGATTTGGTTAGGCCAAATTCACTAACACTTATATATTCCTTTAATTTTTATCTCCACTAAGAATTCATATTTAAATTTTGACTTCTTCATATGAAATGATCCACCATGGATGTAGATTATTGTGGTAAAATTTCAGAATTTATTTCCATGTGGTTGGGCCGAAAATGCTACTGGACTCCTTACAGGTCCAGTTTTCCAGTTTTGCTTCTGCAGAAAATTGGACTGATTGTTTGAAGGTTTTCCACTTCGAACAAGCTCTAGCACTCTTCATAAGAAATGATCCTTGGGATGTCTAGAATGAATCTGGAAAGTTTCAACTCATTTGAAGTTCGGATGGTTAGTCTGCCGCCCCTCCTTCCTTGTTTAGCTCGGTTTCTCCTAGCCGAAGTAGGAAAATGTGCTAAAGTTGACTTTTCATTTCCACGCTTCCATAGTAGGCTTTATTTTGCCTCTAAATATATATTTCGAACTTGCCGACAATATATAGCTTGAGCCACGGATATTGGCTCGATTTCTCCAAGACGTGCCTTGTCAGGCCAAAATGCTCATTTTGGGTCCAAACAAAAATGATGGGGGAAAATTTACCAACAATATCTGGACACTTAGGGGACTTTCAGAATGATGCCTGAACTTACAAAGTTATCAATGTGATATTTGGACTCATTTTTTCATATCAACGTCGTACCTACGACCAATTTCCGTCACGGAGCCGTTAAATTTTGCCACGAAAATTGGTCGTAGGTACGACGTTGATATGAAAAAATGAGTCTAGGTATCACATTGATAACTTTGTAAGTTCAGGTATCATTCTGAAAGTCCCCTAAGTGTCCAGACACTGTTGGTGAATTTTTCCCAATTTTACACGTGCGATGCACGCAAGTCACTTAATAAAGACAAAATGACCGATTTACCCTTAATTTTTCTTTTCTTTTCTTTTCTTTCTTTCTTTCTTTCTTTATTATTCTTTCTTTCTTTCTTCTTCTTCTTTTCTGGTTTCTTCTTCCCCTGATTTGAATCATCAAGATTCAAATCATCTTGCTCATCCGATTCCCACCGCCGATCACCGATCACACATAGCCGCTGCGTCTTAATCCACCTTCATGCACCGTAGATGTTTCTGGTTCCCCCAATACTTCAAATCGTACAGCAAATTGAAATTGTGCACTGAGGCTTCACTGCTCACTCCTAGTTCATCCCCCCCGCCGCTGCCAATGACTTGGCCACCCCCACTCTCGTTCTCTCCTCCGACCCCCTTTTATACACCATTGATCAGAAACTCAGACCCCGCTAGCCCTCCACCATCAAGAAATGAAGGCTCACGTTTTGCGTGTCCTGCGCGGCTGATATCGGCACCGTCGGAGAAAATGTTGTCTGAACAGAAATTTAGTTAGGATTCGAAGGTGGCAGCTAGTCGAGCTCGTCGATTACGGCCTTGGCTTTCTTGATTAGCCAATCGACAACCTTGCTAGGCCGGTCGTATCCAAGCTGGTCCTCCATGTCGTGAAATTGAATGGCGGTGTGGGCGACGAGCTGGACGCGACGGTCCCTGGGGCCTTTGGTGGTGCAAGCCTTGCTGTGGCGGTCCTTTCGGCCGGTGGCCCTTAGAATGTGGCCTGGAGCCTCCATGATTTTGCTGGCGGTGGAGGAAGAAGCAGTCCTTATCCCCAAACCCAATCAAGAAGCAGCGGAGGACGACGTCGTTGCGCTGTGGTGGAGGTTGTTGTGGCTCTCCCCCATTTTTCTTCCTGCATATTCGATGGTGGGTTCTCCGAAAGCGGTGGTTTGGTAAGGAGAGAAGGAGAATAAAAAAACCAAAAAAGAAGAAGAAGAAAGAAAGAAAGAAGAAGAATAAAGAAAGAAAGAAAGAAAGAAAAGGAAAGGAAAAAAAAACTTTTAAGGGTAAAGCGATCATTTTGTCTTCATTAAGTGACTCACGTGCATCGCATGTGCAAAATTTAACGGCTCCGTGACAGAAATTGGTCGTAGGTATGACGTTGATATGAAAAAATGAGTCAAGGTATCACATTGATAACTTTGTAAGTTCAGGTATCACATTGATAACTTTGTAAGTTCAGGTATCATTCTGAAAGTCCCCTAAGTGTCCAGACACTATTGATGAATTTTTCTCTAAAATGATGCTAAACGAAGACATTTTTCTGCTTTTTCATAGTCTCTCTTCTCAAATTTAGGAGCTCCAAGCGATTTGTCTATTTATTTCAAGAGCGTAATAAAAAGAAGGCAAATTTCATTTTTATCTAAATTAGGAACTCCAGCTACTTAGTCCATGAATCGCAGATCCAAATGTATATTATTAATCACAAGTAGCAGCTCCACCCACTTGTATTAATCTTCAACTTGTACCACCATGCACCAAAGTCGCCAAAAATTTTTAATTTCAAGATGGAAGCTCAGGATTATTGTGAAGCTAAGAAGAGGGTGAAAGAATTTGACAATATTAAAGAAGAGTAGTCGGATTCTGCTCTCCCGCTGATATTGCTTATGGTTGACTGCACCGACTATTTTATCTTTTTGCCAGAAACTTTGATTTTCTCTATTTTTGTGTCATTTTTTCTTCATTTTCATGATTCTATTTAATTTTTAGTTGTTCGCTTAAAAATTCATCACGGCCACATAGCTTACACGTGTAATTCTAGCTTGGTGATGTGTGCGAGGTCTGACTCTAGATTGTAGGTTTTGCGTTGATCTGACTTATAAATTCTAATAAATTGATTGTGAGATGAGGAAGGATCGATCTCGGCTGCAGGGTTTCTCTTGTGGTGACCTGAGAGGGGGGTCCCACAGCGTCTCGACCCCGAGCCAATGAGAAACCGACATGTCACGAAGGATATCCTGATGACTCATCAACCCGAAACTGCAAGGCCTTTGGGTTTAGTTTGTTGGATTACAAAAGACTTTCTTTGACAAATCATTCTAGCAACCGAACAATGTATTTTCAAGGCGGAATTTAAAATGGGCCAAAGGATTTGGGCTTACAATAGGAGCCCAATTTGGAAAACAAATCACTAAGTAACAGCCTGTATGAGAGACGCGCCCCAGGGTTACGGGTCTCTCGAAGTTTTGTAAATAAGCGAGTCGAAAATAAACAAATAAATCAGTAAGAAAGTAAATAAATAAGGGACTTCATAACCCGGTAAAGGACTAAGACCTTAATTTAATAAAGCAAAGAGAAATACGCCAAGTCGGGCCATGTGCCTCCTCTGTACGCTCCCAGACCACATGCTCGAGACCTGCACATTATTGTAGGGGTGAGCCTTCATCCTCACATGCCCAGTAAGGTGTAACCTCCCAACCCGGACTAATAGACAATAAATCTGAATCTTAAAGCGAATAGAACATGAAAACACGAATTGGAGTCAATTCATCATTTTATCTCAAAACAGAAATTTGGATGAAGAGACGTTAATTTTACCTTGATTTGGAAATATCCAACCGTTGGATTTTCATGAAACTTGAACATAATTTAGAAGACACAATTCTGAACAACTTTCATGAAGACGTCATGATCACCTGAGTACCCAAAGATGGAGTGTTTAGCCGTCAAAGTCAGTTGACGAGCAGAGTTCTAAAAACAGAAAGCTAGATCACTCGTGATGAAGAGAGAGCTAGAGATATCTAGAAGGAGTAGCCCCTCCGTCCTCCAGAGATGAGAGAAAAAGAAATGGCTTCCCAAGATTCCAGATACCGACATAGAGAGATCGAGGCGGTCATAGATCGGGTTGTTTCTCTCTAGTTCTAGAACCTCCTGTCGCATATCTATTTCTCCATTCTTTGGGGTTCTTGACCCTTCCCCTTTTTTTTTTCTCTAGATTTGCTATGTGTCAACAAGAAAATATTAGCACATGTAGGCGTAGAGACCTACATATATTTGTTATATGAGGATATAATTCATTTAATTTCTTTGAATACACATTGATAAAATCAATAATAGTCAATTTCTTCATTTACTAATTTCATATCTGATTCTTTTATTCACTTCTCAAATCTTTTGAGATAATAAGAAAATATTTATTCAATTTTGTCAATAATTATTTATTACTAAACAATCATACAATATGCCAATAAAGATTATTATTTCTAAATGTCTCGGGTATTACATAAGGGCTGACCCAACCATGCTAGGTTTGAAAAATAATATACTTGAAAATATTTACTACATAATATTGTGCACGTTTAGCCAAAATACTTTAAAAAGAGACAACCACAAACATTGTTCTCTTTTATAAAACATATGCAGCATGCTTCACACAACTTGGAGCTCCGAGATACTTACCTGCCGGCTAATCTTAAACAATCAGTGACCGACCCGGTTAGTCATCTTTCGAGAACCGACCAACTACTATGTAGTGCTTGTGACTACAAGTAGCGAAAGTTTCCATTTCATGACCCTGAGTCTCCTATGACTGGTTCACTGTCGGTACTCACCATTCCTCGACAAACATAGGAGCACAGCCCTCTCCGGAGGTTCATGGTTATCGACACCATAGGATCCCTAGGAATCTACGCGTCTAGGTTCCATTCACTTCCAGGTTACAAGTACAAACATACAATGGGTACAATATCTCAACATGCAAGTCTAGCATTGGTTTTCGCAATCAGCGGTTATCAGTTATGAAAACACAGATATCATGAGGCATCCACTAATGAACAACCAAAAATGTACTTGCAGGCAACATATTAATATACTAGAGCATTCCACATATATCGAAAAGCCTCTAACAAGGAAGGGACAACTCACCCCAACTGGAATTGGAGTGCTCGTCCACAATGAGGTTCGTTCTCGACTCTCAGTACTTCGTCCAATTCCAAATGCACACGTATGAGTCCTTAATAATAAAATTAAACTAATAAATAACTTGACGTCATTAACTTAATCAATCGAGCATAAGGCATTCACTTAATTCCCTTAAAGTCCATCGAATTATCGTTTAACATAAAACTCTAATATACATTCACAAATAATCCAAATCATGTTGCATTTGAATCATTTGGGATATGGTGATCATATTTAGCACTTTGACTTTATTTCCTTAACCTCTTTACTTTAGGAAAACAATTGACAATTTCCATTCCCGAACAATTTACCTAACGTAATAAGTTCATTCGGAATATGGTGATCATACTTATTTCCTAGATGTATTTCAGGTCAACCAATTTGACCTTTTTTACTTGATCTTTAAAACTTGGCAAATAAATAGTGATTATCATTCCAGAACAATTTCATTTATTAATTTCATTTCGGGATATGACAGCTTTAGAGTACGCTATTTGACACTTTGATTCATTCTCAATTATCAACTTTATTCTCTAGCTACAAAGCTAAACCAAATCACTCATTCTTTGTCCACCATGCGATAAGATATTTCCGGTTTTGCTAGCAGATTCACCATCTTAAGTTAACAAAGCCAATCTTCTCAATATATAAGCCAATCCATGCTCAATTCATTATTACGTCAACTTTCCAATGAAACCGACAACTCTCAGAAGCACTAACCATTTCAGTATTGCAAACCAAAGTTCATTTCGCTTATTCAATCAAACCACAACTTCAACTTATATAGTCAGATCACAACAATACATGTTCAAGATACCCAGACCCTTACCACAACTTCTTTCTCCACAAGGATTCGATTCAAGCCAACTGCACCCCCACCACAATCATCCATTCTGATCCCTAATAGGCACAACAAAAATTAACATTCCATCCATTGACCAATTTCTGTATTCCTAAACAAAATCTCAACATAATACTTACATTTCCCATTTCGATCGAAACTGACTTGAGAGCTCCTCCTCTCCAAAAATCCCAAATTCGCAGACTCCACAAAACCTCACACAACCCCAAATTAAACAATTGAATTAGAGTCTATCAATCCAAATCAAAATATGGGCCTTGACCAATGAAAAAGGGACGAAATCAAGCTTACTGGATGAAGGGAGTAAGCTGGTGGCTAGACCTGTAAATGGGTCGGATTTTGATCCGGATCCGATCCAGATCCGTGGCTATTGGATGGGTTTGGATCGAATATTTTGATCCGTTGATCTGTTAATGACCCGATCCGTTAACCCGTTTATTTAGCGGATCAAATATGGGTTTAGGTCGGTCTGATCCGTTAATGATCAAACCCGTTTTCGTAATAATCAAATATTTTTTATTAATATATTATTTTTAAAAATATATAAAATATAAAATATTACAAATTTTTTATACAATGTTTTTGAAGGAATCTAAGTATAAACTGCATTATAAAAAAAGATGTCTAAAAATGGACATCTCCCAAGATTCAAGATACATTATCAACAAAACATGTCAAGAATGCCAAGATTCCAAGAAGCTTTATCATTTATCAATAAATGTTTAGTTGACCAAAAGGGTAAGAACGGTGTAGAACAATAGAAATTTAAAACTATTTGAAATTATAAACGGATCGGATTAGCGGATCGGATATCCGTTAATCCAGTGGATACGGATTTGGATCGAGCTATCAATGATCCGCTGGGTTAACGGAGTTGGTTTGGATCGAGTTTTTTCTTTTAGTAAACAGATTTGGATTTAGGTCGATCCGATCCAAACCCGGTCCATTTACAGGTCTACTGGTGGCACTCAAGGCGGCTCTTGATTGCTCAAGCGCCAGTCACGGCGCGTGCAGCGGCGTCTGCCGGAGTTGGAGGTCAAAACTAGAGGGCTTTGGAGGAATGTGAGGTGCTGATTCTATCCTTGGAGGTGGCTTCGCTCGTTTCAAACTGGAGGCCGGAAAATGAAGACATGCAGAGTCGAGGGCTCCGATGATGTGCGTTTGGCATCGTTCAGCTTCGGTGGATGGCAGGACTTCTGGGTTTTTACTCCTCGCCGCTTGCTGAGTGGAGCTGTGGTGGTGCTGTAGCGAGGTGATGGTCGGAGATCAACGAAAGAGGAAAGGCAGTGATGTTGCAACTGTGGTGGTCGTGTACGGTGGCTGTGGGCGATGCATGTCGACGGTAAGGCTCGGGCTTGGGTCAGATTTGGGTGCTCGATCGATTGGTGGTGGCGGTTTTGCGAGATGGTGGCTGGAGATGCTGTTTCTCGGTGATTGTAGAGGGAAGGAGGAAGAGAGAGGTCGGGAGAGAGAGAGAGAGAGTGATGCGGCTGGGTGAGAGGAAGAAAGAGTTTTGAGGTTTTAGGGTTTCTCCCCAAATATTCCTATTTATACTTGTGTCCGTGAAATACAGATTTTGCCCTTGCGACGAATTACGAAACTCTTCTACCTAATTGCTTTCGGTTTTGGGCTCGTAACTTTTCTTTTATTTGTTTTTCGTCGGAAACTTCCCAAGTTATTTCTCGACTTCGTCCTAGGCCTAAAACTCGATTTCGTAAAAACCAAAAATCCAAAACTTTGTTACGACTGAATTTATCGTATTCGAAACTTCAACAAACGATCGCCTCACTAAACTTCGGTAACCTTCTAGGCCCAAATGAAAGAATCGGCCCAAGCTTAAATCATAAGGCCCAATAGATGGTCTCGACACTAAAACAATCTCCAAGGTCAATTTCTTCACTTAAATCACCTGGCGGAAAATCTTATTAGTGAAAAAATTACCTTCTAGAAATTAAACAAAATTTTCAGGGGCTCACATCTCTGCCTTGGGTCCAAGACCTTTAACACGGATTGGGCTCACCTAGCCGGATTTTTTGTGTTGTATAAACTCGGTGAGTGAATGTGTTGTATAAACTGACAATGATTTTTATGAGTTTCTTAATATTGACAACAAACAAATAGCACAAAAGTAGATTTAGATAAAGAAAGTGCAGGTAAAGTAAAGAACAATAATGTAAAGTGCGAGAAATCTAAAAAGTAAGAATGTAAACTGTAAGAAAGTAACAAACAGGATGATCGATAAATTGCAGGAATAAAAAAGTAGTAATGTAAAGTGCAGGAAAGAAAGATAAATATCGGTAAAAATAAAAGCAATAAGATAAAACGCGTAAAGACTGATAATTGTGTTGAAAAGTTGAAAAAGTATTAAGATAAAACTGTGTAATCGCGTTGAGCGTTTGATCGGGGACCTCTAACAATGATGTCTATTGTCCTTTTTATAGTGAAAGATTAAACTACTGAATAAAGAAAAAGACACAATCTTAGCCTTAGCTGTTGAGACTGTATTGATTACAAATAAACTACTACTTTACATTTTTGGTCTCTACGACGCTATCCCTTTTATGGGTAATCAGATTCAGTATCTAATGATTCCAGCAATGAAACCCCTTAATGCACATTAAAATTGTATGTTCCAAGCTTGGTAAGGGCCTCTTGAACATGTTATCATCTACTATGAAATTGACAATCAACTTTATAGATATTTAATACATCGTGCCTATTTAGCCACGGTCATTCATTATGCCTCGTGGGTCCGACCCACATTTGATTTCTCCAAATTTGATAACGGTTCTCTGAACGCATTATCGTCTGCCATAAAGTTTACAGCTAGCTTTGTAAATCTTCATTATGCGGTAGTCATTCATTATGTCGCGACCATTTAGCCATGACCTTTCATTCTACTAAGGTCATTCAACTGTCACATGGACCTTGCAAAAGTTAGGTATGAGCGCCCACCCCCCCACCCCCCCCCCCCCCCCCCCCCAATATGGCATAGATGTCGGCGGTTAAGGGACTAAAAGATTATTTCTAGGAAATTTATTTGGCAAGCAACACGCTCTATAAAAGCTTTGCTTACATCTATCATGCCGCGGTCATTTGCTATGTCGCGATTATTCAACCATTCAGATGCAGTCCTTTGCTTTGCCGCGACTATTTACCAGTCTTTCATTATGCTGCGACCATTCAATCACAGTTCTAAGCCAAATTTTTTGTGTTCTCCACTCACCTGTCTGCCACGTAGGTCTTGCCAAATTTAGGTTCACACATTAGTTACCAATAAAATAAATGTCAAATAACTACATAATAATTAACTCAAAAATCAACTTTAATTTTGGAGTTTTTGACACATTATGCACATAATCATGTAGTACACGATAGTCGGTGAGCTATGCTCTGTTGGTAAATATTGTAAATATCATGAGTTCGATTCTCACTCCCATATGTAAGGGTGGGGCGGATTAAGGTTTTTTTTTTTTTATTATTATTATTTTTTCAAATGTGGTACACGATCAACACATGAATGTAAAAGGTGTGTTAGTTGCTGGTGCTTGCTTTATGACCGGCGGCCACTGGAGTATTATCTATCTAATCTATCTCTTAAATCGGAAGCAATCACTAGCTACAGAGCTACTTGCATTCATGATACTGATCATGGTTGACCGCGCCAGTAATCTCGTCTTTTTGTCAAAAATTTTGATTTGCTCTATTCTCGCGTCATTTTTTCTCTATCTTCATGATTCTATTTATCTTCTACAAATGAAATAAATATTGATTAATTATATAAGAATTAGTTCGAATATTAACTTAATTTCGAGGTTTATGACACAATTATGCGCATGAAAATGTGTGTAATCGTACTGTACGCGATAAACACATGGATGTAGAGGGTGCGTTTGACTGTTAGTTGATAATCAAAGCTAGCTTTATGACAAGCCACTCAGGTACTCTGTCCAGTCCCATCTCTTAAATTAAGAGCAATCACTAGCTACTTGCGTTCATCTTCAACCTGTACATGCGTCCAGCATAAGTTGTGAAAGTTTCTAATTCACTTATCATATATAAATCATTATCAACGTCTAAATCAATCAAGATGGAAGCTGTGGATCATAGTGAGGCTGAGAAGATGGTGAAAGACTTTGACGAAACCAAAGCTGGTGTCAAAGGAATTGTCGACTCTGGAGTGACCAAGATCCCAAGAATGTTCGTACACCCTCTAGAGGATTTGCAACAGAACAACATGGATCATGATCTCCGAGTTCCAATGATTGATTTCAAAGGCCTTGATCAGAGCACCGAGAGGCGAAAAGAAGTCATCAATCAGATAAGCAAAGCAGCTGAAGCGTGGGGCTTCTTTCAGATAGTGAACCATGGAGTTCCACTTGATGTTATGGAAGAGGTGCTGAAAAGTGTTCGACGCTTTCACGAGCAGCCCCATGAAGCCAAGGCGGAATGGTACTCACGCGATTTTACAAAAAAGGTAAACTACTTCAGCAAGGGCTATTTGAAGTTATCCACTCCTGCGGATTGGAGGGACACTTTATCCTGCAACTGCCAGTTCCTAGAAGATGAAAGCAACTTCCAAGCGCTGGCTCGAGTATGCAGGTTCCCCAACTTAAATACTTCTAAAATATTGGTGCCTTTAAGTTTGTATTCCTATTTTACTAGCCAAACCTTTTTTAACCATTTTACATGCTCTAATTTGAACAAATGAAATACTATCATATACACTGTTACCGTACTAAACAAAATTTGATAGAGTGTTGCATATATAGCAGTTCAAATTTAAGCACTAGTTTTTGTTTTACAGATGTGAAATTGCGGAGTACAATAAGCACTTGACTGTACTCCGGGAGAAACTCTCCGAATTATTGTCTGAAGCTTTAGGCCTAAGCAGTGACTACCTTTCAACCCTAGGTTGCTTCAAATCATCAACACTATCGTGCCATTATTACCCAGTTTGCCCGGAGCCCCATTTGACTTTAGGTGCAACCAAGCACTCGGACATCCCCTTTCTCACTTTGCTGCTTCAGGACAGTAGTGGTGGCTTCCAAGTGCTTCATCAAAATGTTTTGGTTAATGTTCCTCCACTGCAGGGAGTTTTGGTAGCAAATATTGGCGACATGATGCAGATCACTAGCAATGACAAGTTCAAGAGTGTGGAGCACAGAGTTTTGGCAACACGGCTTGCGGAGCCCCGAACATCAGTTGCATGCTTCTTCACTGCAGAGGACAAGCTCAAAACATTCGGGCCAATAAAAGAGCTCGTATCAGATATCAATCCCCCGATTTACAGGAACAATATCAGTTTTGGGGAATACATAGCCTATTATAGGCAGAAGGGACAAGATGGAAACTCTGCAATTCCTCATTTTAGACTCATGAAGTGATGTACAATTCTGTTTTCATGTAATAATGTAATTTCAATAACAAAGTCTGGCAATAGATAATAAATGGATGTATTGTCTTTCGCTTAAACTTGGAGATCGCTCCGGTTCGTGCCAAATATTGGTGTATTGTAACCTTCGAGTTAACATGTATGAAGCAAAAGCTTTGCTATTTTCATGCGAGATAATGGGTTTCACAAAGAAGGTGAATTAGTACAGCAGCTAGGATTTGAGAGTGTGGAATAATTCTACCTCCTAAGCTCCCTAGCTACTTTAGCGGGCATCGTGCATATATATATGGTTCAAGAGTAGGATATTCATTTCTGGCATCCCACAATGAAAACTGGGTAAGAAATTTACTTCAAGGCCCTTCAATAGAAAAGTTGCCTTGTCTGCATTATTTCATTTCTTGACTTTTTCATGTATGTTCATGGGATTTGAAGGGTAACCTGACTTTTTTTGTTTCATTGGCTTCCAAAATGGGATATAGAATCAACAAAATAGCCAAGTTGCTTTTCTCATTTTCCTGAAGGACTTTGGCCATTATGTAGTTGTAAAACAGGCCAAATTTTGGGCAGCAATCCCCATACCTTTTCATTTCCTCTCAATTAGGAGAAGCTGGAAGACTAGTTTACCCAACAATCAAACAATTGATTTCTTCCTAGTTCTCCCCTCTTTGCAAGCTTGGAGACTATCATAAGCTTGAAAAACTTCCATCGTCCCTAACTTCTGGTTCCAATGTCATTTTTGGGCAATTGACATAGCGTTTTGAAGCTCTTGGCGTGACGAAAAATCATGATGCTTTTACTCATTTATTTATGTTTTTTAAGTTCCCCTAAATTTTGGAAATTGGAACACTAATTAATTTACGGAACAATTGGCCTTGAAGGCATTGAGAGTTGGTATTAACGCTTGGTGACAATGACCTTGTTCTTCTGCCTACTTCTCATTGTAAGCTTTGAAAGGATATATCATATCCCGTTACCGGAAACCTCAGACCATATCTAGTTTCTATTACATAATTTGGTTTTTCTTGTTTCCTTTAACTTTCTTTAAATTGTGCATTTTTCTGGCCGGTAGGAGGTAATCGAATGCTTTACAATTGAATCTCATGGCTCTGGATTATTCAATGTTCAAGGATAGAGCTTCCGGTTACTCGACCAAAACAAGATATGATATCGATGTACATCCTAGTGCCAAATATAGCAATTTAAATAGGGAATTAGTGCGGAAGATGAAATGGGGAAGGAAATCACCTGTCCCTAATTTTTCTGTCCCAAGTCTCAGGAAAACAAGGAGGAGTGGTACTCTTAACGATTTTAACCGCACGGTCAACTTTTACAGCAATGGGAATTTGAATGCGTTGACTCCAGCTGATTGGAGGGACTCTTTATCCTGTAAGTTCCTAGATGACCAATGTGAATTCGAAGCAGCACTGCCTCAAGTCTGCAGGTGAGTGAATAGTTTTTTGTTTTTTTGGTTAAGTGTGTGTGTGACACGCACATATCTACCTATATATGCACATAATATACATAGGTTAAGCCGGATATGTGTAGACTAATTTGTGACCTGAAAAATTATATGGTGACACCCCTGAAAAGGATTTTGGTCATGTAAAGTAAAGTAACTAAGTGTTTGATATACTAGATTTAAAAAATATTTACAAGCCTTTGAGTACAATAGAATATTTCTATGCATCACATGCATAAGAAATATGTAAGCAAGACAATCGTGTCCTGTAGCAAGTCTAATGAAGAGAGTTGTAAAATAATATGATCCCACTTTATGTTGCATTATCTTCCATCTTCACTCTCCGGCCGGTGAAACATTTCTGAAATCACGACTAAAGGAATCACAACTATAAATAATATGAATTGTGGCTAGGGACAATCCTAAGATATGAATCATGTTGTATAACATTAATTGTCCAGATGTATTGTTATTATTAATTTTATTCAAAACTAAACATAGGTTGCCTCTTAGGGTGACTAATTTTGTAGGGCGGAAATAATCGAGTACAGAAAATACATCACTGAAGTGAAAGGGAAGCTAGCGGAATTATTATCAGAAGCTTTAGGGCTTACTTGTGATCACCTAGCACGCATAGGGTGCGTCAAATCATCTGCAACGCAATTGTTCGGCCACTATTATCGAGTTTGCCCGGAGCCCGAGTTAACTCTCGGCGCAACTAAGCACTCCGACCTCTCGTTTCTCACTTTGCTCCTACAAGATACTCATGGTGGCCTCCAAGTTCTTCATAAAAATGTTTGGGTTGATGTGCCCCCAGTGCCAGGAGCTTTGGTTGCAAATATGGGTGACTGGATGCAGGTCTAATTAAATTTAAGCACTCAGCTAGAGTCTATTTAATCTTAATTATGAGTTCTTGTGCACATCTCAGTAAAAAGTCATTCTACACATTTTCTTTTACTTAGTACCCACAAGGGGGTAATCAGGTGTACAGGGACTTTCTAAAAGTGTCAATAATACTGCTTATTCTAACTCTACCTTAACTGATTTTCGATTCGGTTTTGTACTTGTATACAGATCATTAGTAACGACAAATTCAAGAGTGTGAAGCACAGAGTATTGGCGACTCGTGCCTCCGAGGGACGCACTTCAGTTGCATGTTTTTTCAATGCTGAAGACAAGTCCAAACCATATGGGCCGATCAAGGAGCTAATTTCTGAGATCAATCCCCCGATTTACAAAGACGTTGGTTACATGGAATACATAACCTATTATAGGCTGAACAGACATGATCATAACTCTGTGCTTCGTCATTTTAGACTGGACAATGCTTGAGTCCGAACTAGTTTGAACTCAAGCATCAAAGATGCGGAATTATCTGCAGTCGGACAAAAGGTACTAGCTACCAACACTGGTTCAAAACCATTATCTCCCGATCATCCTACGTACATTTTTGAGATTTTTCTTATTCTATTTGAATGCTTCAACTGGAAGTTCATGTCAAGATTTTTATGTAGTGTTTGTATGTCTATCATTTGTTTATGCGATAATTGGAATGGTTAAGTTCATAGCTACTAGCTAGTTTGGACCCGTATATTTACTGTTAGACTGCAGTACTGAGGGAGCAACTAACTTTGATTCTGCTCCATTCCGGTATACTTTTTCATTCCTTAACTGGTGCATAGATATGATATGTTTGTGTATATGGACATATGGTCAACCATTTTCTTCCTTATATATATATATATATATATATATATATATATATATATATATGTAGTAGACCATCATAGTCTAGAACGCTTCAATTTCTCAAATGGTTTTCATTGTTGCAATGTGATCTATGATTTTGTGAAATAGTTACTTTTGGGTCACGTGCAGTAGGCAGAAGTGCCAACTTTGTGTCTATTGGTCCGTTGAGAAAGTTAACCGGCATGGGGTGTCCGTCAACCAACTTCTTGACTTGAGTATTGGCTGTAGTGTAGGAAATGGTGAAATTAAGGTAGCCGGTTCGCTCCTAAACCCACCAGCTCCCCTCCATCTACCAAAGACATTTTCCATGAAGGATTTCGTGTCTACCTCTTAAAAGTGCGAGTCACTTACCGTATGGACTATGGGTGCTCACGCATGGGTGTTTCACCCCCATTCTCCGCTCAATTTTTTCTTTGCTATTGGTTTTTGTCCCATCTCGGTGGTTGTCTTCCCTTCCCGGTTTGAGTCTCTCTGATGGAGAAGAGAGAGAGAGAGAGAGAGAGAGAGAGAGAGAGAGAGAGAGAGAGAGAGAGAGAGAGAGAGAGAGAGAGAGAGAGAGAGAGAGAGAGAGAGTGTATGTGTGTGTGGTATCAGTTCCTTTCTTTCATCCCCTTTAATTTTGGTTTTGATTGGGTTTGCTTTTGGGATTGTTCTGGCAACGGCCATTCGGTACTCATCACTTCGATTCAGCACTTCTCGCATTCTCTTGGCTTCTGGCGGCGGCAGCAGCAGCGACGGTTGTGTGGAAGAGTTTGGGCGGCAGCTGCTGTGCTAGTGTAGGAATTGATGTTTATTTTAATTTTTAGCAAATTACCAAAAACTACAATATCAATAAAAAAAAATTCCATCAGCAAAGCCCAATTCGCTACTTCCCATGCGGTAAGCCTAAAATACTCATGCGGACCATTAAAACCCATTCGGCCACTTTTCTTTTTATTTTTTTAGTTCTTCTGTTAAGGTGAATTGACAAAATTACCCACCATTGTTCGTGGAAATATTATAGACTTTCATATAAGAATGCATTGATCGCTCTTCCATCTTGTGAAAGAAGCAGAGAGGTCAAGCTATGGTTGATGGGCGATGAAATAGAAAAGTGCACAGCTTTTTTGAAGATGAACGGAGAATCCAGATCTAGGATATAAGCTTTGTGATTAACAATTTGAGGTATGTATTTTTCTACTTTGAATCGATTGATTGAAATTATTTATATGCTAGTGATTATCTCAAATCTAAGAAGAATCGTCTTAAGAGCTTCTTAATCTGACATAGATTTCTCATGAGTTTGGCCTGTGTTAAAAGACAAGTACTTGTGTCTTATGCAGATTCGTTGTTCATATGTCAAACATTAGTGGGACTGGGATGAACCATTAGATCTGATATTATCTTCTTTAAAAGGTTTTATTCATTATAGTTTTCTCAATTCTCATTGAACAACTAAAGACTTGATATTTTATGCATTAGAAAGAAAAATATTGGGATTTATGTAATTGAATTGTGTCTATTGATATATCTGCTCTTAAGATAAATAATAATCATGTGCACAGTTGGGTATAGATAAGATTCATTTTATTCAATATTTAATCGAACTATTGCATTTTATATTTTTGATACATTCTGTATTGACTGGTTGTGATATTTGATGATCATTTCAGATAGTAGCTGATAGCTTGATGCAGAGCAAGAAAAACATGTTCTAAATGGACAACTTCATCATATTGTAAACTATTTGGTAGGCTGACATTGATTAATTAGGTAGGTTTCAGTTTCACTGATGTATTGTAGCTTTTTCAATCATTAGTCATGTCCCTTCAAATGAAAAAAAAAAAAAAAAGTTGGCTCCCATAATCCAACAAGGTTTTCCTTGCATTAGAGATCGGTGTATGAATTAATCAACCCATTGTGAACTTCTGTAGAAAACCATCTTTAGGTAGTGCTAGGTAATTGAAAGCTTCAGTGGTACCTCTATTTTGGATTTTGATGACCTCTATTTTGGATTTTGATGTTGTGGCACACAATTTACTTTTTGGAATGGAATATTGATGTGATTTGTATTATAGAGACTATATTTTGGTAATAGTTAGAACTTTCTTTGCTCATCTATAAACCTTGGAATTTCTTAGTATTTCTTAGTGTTTGTCATTGTTGGCTAGTATCATTATTTACTATTGAGGATCTATGGATTTCTTTATTGTTAGCATCACCAGGAAATATAACAAACCTAAAGATTAATGATATATTTGCTTTTGCTTTGATATCACTTTAAATTGTGTTAAGAAGACATACTACACTCTTACAGTTCATTTTGGAGTCAATAACATTGTAAATTATTGAGGTCCAGTAACATTATTTGCTATTGAGGATTAGTAACATTGTTGCTATTGAGGGTCAGTAGCATTGTTGCTATTATTGAGATCCAGTAACATTATTTGCTATTGAGGGTCAGTAGCATTGTTGCTATTGAGGATCAATAGCCTTATCTACTACAAAGGGTCAGTAGCATTATTTCTTATAGGCTTTTCTAGTGTATTATACAAATAAGACTTTTCTTATTCATGTCTTTCAATATTTGTTACTGATGGCTACTAGCATTACTTGCTAGTGAAGGTCAATACCTTTATTATTGAGGGCATATAATCACTTGCTGTTTGGGACCAATAACTAAATAACTACTGAGGGTTAGTAGTTTTATTTGCTATAAACTTTTAGTTCAGAGTCTATTTTATGCTCTATTTTATACCCTTTTTTTTCAGAACATATGTAATAGTAATTTGGAGTTTCATACTACTTTTTGTTTATAAAATGGGTTGATACCGTACTATCTTATTTGTTAAAGTGGAACAGTGAAGTGACAAATAATAAACACTGAAAACTGGGGTCAATGTCCCTTAAAGTTAATTAGAGTGTGAAATTTTTTAATTCCTTTTATCTAGACAGAGAAAAAAGACAGATAAAGCTGACATGTGAGTTTGACTGAAGCGGTGACAATTTTGTAATTTTTAATAACTTCTTAGATAAAAGTGAAAACTATGTTGATTGCGTCAGCATTAATGCAACTGCATGGAAACCCGCTGATGACTTTTGCGCATGGTAGTAAGACTGAGCCTATTTACCTTATTGGTAAATTACTCTTTAATTTTTAGGGTTACATTCTTTGCCATATCCATGTGGATTATGATTGAGTTGTAATTTTTCTTATTGGGTTTATTTGTATTTGGGCCTTGTTTTGAGCACCTTACATTGAGTTTACTCTCATTGATAATTATTAATGAAATTTCATTAATATCCCAAAAAAGAAAAAAAGAAAAAAGTAGCCGGTTCGCTAACCGGTACTGGCCCAAAAAATAAACCAATATACATTTAGGCTACCAATCTTTCTGCTAAATAAAATGTCTTATTTACTAAATTAAATATTTGTTGGCTACCGATCTTTTTATTGAAAGAAAAAAAAAACACTAAAAGGAAAAAGCTAAAAACTGATCATATTCCTTCTTTAACCCTCCCTCACTTTTACTTCAGGGTTGAGTGAGTCGTGTCCTTTAGTCTTTTCTCTTAGGTTGCACCTCCTTGCATGTGTCACAACTTTTGAGTTTGGTTTAATTGCGTCTTGGGCAATGATTTTGAATCGCGTGAGATATTATTCAACTACCGTTAACTGTTTCCCAACCCTAAAACCTCATCTTCAACCACCCAAAACCCTCTTTGAAAACTCACTTTCCATAGTTGATAGAATCAAGCAATGTCGTGCTCAAACAGAGCTAGAACAGATATGTGCTTCAATGATGAAGACCAATACAATCCAAGACTCTTTCTTTACCAACCAACTCATCACCGCCTGTTCCTCTCTTTCCCGCCTAGACCACGCAGCTCTAGCCTTTGCCCACATCCAAAACCCAAACGTCTTCGTCTACAACGCAATGATCAAAGCCTTTGTTCACTGCGGACACCCATTTCAGGGTTTAGGCTGTTACGTCAATATGTTGAGGGACGGGGTCTTCCCTACCAGCTATACGTTTCCGTCTTTGATCAAGGCCTGTGCCTCGGTTTCTGTGATGGGTTTTGGAGCAGCTGTTCATGGCTGTGTTTGGAAAAGTGGGTTTGATTCACATGTGTTTGTGCAGACTGCTTTGATTGATTTGTATTCGAAGCTGGGACGAATTGGTGAAGCCCGGAAGGTGTTCGATGAAATGCCTGAGAGAGATGGTTTTGCGTGGACTACAATGGTTTCTTCTCATGCTCGTGTAGGGGATATGACTTCGGCGAAGACATTGTTTGATGAGATGATAGAAAGGTGTACAGCTACTTCAGCTACTTGGAATACTATGATCGACGGCTATGCGAGACTCGGTGATGTGGAGTCTGCAGAGTTGTTGTTTAATGAAATGCCAACCAGGGATTTGATCTCATGGACAGCTATGATTAATTGTTATTGTCAGAATAAGAAATTTGGAGAAGCATTAGCAGTGTTTAACGATATGAGGTTGAATGGGGTCAGTCCTGATGCGGTGACCATGTCGACTGTTATTTCGGCTTGTGCCCATCTCGGAGCTCTAGACTTGGGGAAAGAGATTCATTTTTACGTAATGCAGAATGGGTTTGATCTTGATGTTTATATAGGGTCTGCGTTGATTGATATGTATGCGAAATGTGGCACATTGGAGAGGGCTCTTGTGGTTTTCTTTAACTTGCGGGATAAGAACCTGTTCTGTTGGAATTCAGTGATTGAAGGGCTTGCAGCTCATGGATATGCCAAAAAGGCACTAGCAGTGTTTAGCAAGATGGAGAGAGAGAAGATCAAGCCAAATGGGATTACTTTTATAAGTGTTTTAAGTGCCTGCACTCATGCCGGGCTTGTTGAAGAAGGCCGTAGGAGATTTTTAAGCATGACCCAAGATTATTCCGTCTCTCCTGGAGTTGAACACTATGGATGCATGGTGGATCTATTAAGCAGAGCTGGCTTGCTCGAAGATGCGTTAGAGTTGATAAGAAGCATGAAACTAAAACCGAACTCTGTTATCTGGGGTGCCTTGTTGGGTGGATGTAAACTTCATAGAAATCTGGAGATTGCTAAAGTTTCCGTCAATGAATTGATGATATTGGAGCCAGAAAATAGTGGGCATTACAACCTTATAGTTAACATGTATGCCGAAGTCAATCGATGGGGAGAAGTTGCAGACGTACGAGCAATTATGAAGCAACTGGGAGTAGAAAAAACATCTCCTGGGTCCAGTTGGATTGAAATTGAAAGAAAAATACATACATTTTCAGCATCTGACAAATCTCATGCAGCTTCCGGTGAAATTTACTTGTTTCTTGCGGAATTATATGGGCAGCTAAAGCTTGATGTTTATCTTCCTGAACTTGGCTCTGACTTGTAGAAGTCCAGTTTAAGTGTGAAATTGCCATCCAGATAGTAATGACTGATGGGTTGGAAAGTGAAGAAAGTAGTATGCACGCATGAAAGTCACTTATTTGCAGTACTAAGAAGCTAGGAGAAAGCTTCAGGTTGAATGCTGATCCTCAGAGCCATACTAGAGACAGAAGTCTTGGCTACACCCCATGGGAGAGAACATGGTAATTGGTAATGTATATTCTCAGATTTTTATTTATTTATTTATATTTTTTTTGGGTGGGGTTTATTTTGTGCCCAATTTATTCTGCCGCTTCTTCTTTCCTAACCATTGAATGGTGAGGCCACATAAAAGTGATCCCTGACAAACATAGTGGATTGTGGCAGGTTGAATACAGTACAGTTGTAATGCTTTATGATTGTAATGCTTTATGACACAAGTTTCAGATGAAATATGGTTTGAGAAACATAAGCAAGAAATCCCATGGGTGGGCTCATCATGAATTAGGTCGGGGTGGCTGGTGGTGTTGACATCCAGCAGAAAATGCTTGTTTTATGCCTTGGGGTAGTGGCCACAGCTCATATTCATTTAGTAATTCTACACTTCTTCATTCTTGGACCTCACTTTACTAGACTACATGCTAATCCATGCTTCGGGGATTGGGTTGCATGGCTCCAATATAGGTGAGTACATAGAAAATCTGGTCTATTGGATTCTTTTGCAACAGATCATATACATATGTGTTTACCTTCTGATGTGATCTTTGTCAAATGAAATTATCTCAGAAATTTTATTTTCCATCATACTAGGCTGAAGTGAAAAATGATTGAGAAACTTATAAATGCCACTCATTTTTGTCCATCACTATCATCTGAGTTTTATTTAAATGGAACTCTCTGACTTTTATAACTTGAAAGATGAGAAGGAATTTGTCATAGTGAGAAAACATCTGTTATATGTACAAACATCTCTTTAATTTGTGGGCTTATCTTTCTCCGGGACATGTTTCCTCTATATCCTCCTAAACAAACAAAAGGTATTAACTCTATAAAATAATAAAATACTTATTGAAACTGCATTTTATTAGTAGAGCCGAAGATGAGCTAAAAATACTGTCCAAACTAACATTGAGGGAGTAATGACATGTTGATATAAACCGAAATATTTTACCCCCTGATGAACTGCATTGTAGGACATCTGGTTTTGACAATTCAAAACCACCAGATTTTTCACAGGACAGTCACTAGCATGGCCTCAGTGCAGTCTGAAGTTAGGCAGTGCAGAGCTACCATGTTGAACATTAACTCTGTAATACCCGGTATATTCTCCGTAGAGGGTGTCCCTGTATATTGGCGGATTGAACTCAGATAGAAGCTCCTTTATAGGTCCATATGGCTTGACACGTTTGTCACTATCCACGGGAACAAAGAAAGACGCAACTGATATCCGTGGCTTGACAAGTGAGGTAGCGAGCACTCTATGTTGCATACTCTTGAACTTGTTATTAGTAACTAGCTGTTTACAAGCACCAGAAAAAAAGTTTAGAAGTAATACAATAGTAATAGAACTTAAACCATTAACATCTGAGTATTATAGCCTGGTATATGAGATTAATCATAATATATCGGAGATCTATAACCTTTTTGTTTTTGTTTTTGTTTCTCAGGATGTATTGAAGACAAAACATGTAAGATCAGAGTGCAGTACCTGCATAAGTCACCAAGATTTGCTACAAAAGCTCCATTCACTGGTGGCACATCAACCCATTGATCTTTATGGAAGACTTGGAGGCCCCCAATCTCGTCTTGCAGAACTAAGGTAAGAAATGAGGGGTCTGAATGTTTGATTGTTCCTAGAGTCAAATCGGGCTCAGGGCAAGTTGGATAATAGTGGCATGACAATGAGAAAGATTTCAAGCACCCCATGTGTGCCTGGCAATCCTTGCTAAGCCTTAAGGCTTCTAATAGTAATTTGGGTAGCACTTTCTGAAGTTCTATCAAGTTCTTGATACACAGAGTCATTTCACATCTACAACACTATGTTCAAAACTCAAATTAGAGAATATATATATATATATATATAACTACAAAGTACATATATAAATACAAAGGCTTAGTTAATAGTATGCGTTCTAGAGGTAAAAAAAAGTACCTGCACACTTGTGGCAGTGCCCCAAAGTCCCAATTATCATCTACGGCTCTGCAGAATTAAGTGTCTCTCCAATCTGCTCCTGATTTTGCACACAATTTCGGATCTCCACTGCCATTAAAGTTGACCTGCTTCTTAAAGTCACGAGAGTAGAACTCCATCTTGTCTTCTGGGGCCTGCTCATGGTATCTACGAATACTATCAAGCATCTCCTCCATAGCAGCAAGTGGAACTCCATGGTTAACTATTTGAAAGAACCCCCATGTTTCAAATGCATCTTTAAGTGCATCAACCATTTCCTCTAGACTGTGATAATTCCCAATGCCTTTGAGATCAATAACTGGGATCTGAAGTTTGACACCATTTTCTGGTGTTGTGTACTTTACAGTCTCTGGTGGGTGGATGAAGATTCTGGGAATCCTGGTCACCCCGGAGTATGCAAGACCTTTGACACCTATTTTGAGGTCATCAAATGCACACAGTTCTTTTTCTTTTTCTGCAATGCAGTCTGCATCTGCCATCTTATTTGTTGGTTAGTTGAAAGTTTTTGGCTTGATCTGCTTGAGAAGATGCCTATGGCTGTTGAAGGTGAACAAGATTTCACAAGGTATGTGGTTCTGTTTGTGAGTGTGGAAACTTGGAAACCTACTGACTATTTTATATGCAAATCCAGAAGAGCAATATGCTGAACAATTTGGATTATGATTTTGAATAAGCTGTTTGTTTATTTGAATAATTTTATTTCATACTTTTCTGAGGAACAAAGTTCAAACAAAAGCACATTCGATGGCTTAGTTTAGATTAATAACTAGTTGAACTAAATACAGGCCATGCAACTATTATAAGATAGGTAATATTGATTTATTATAATCTCTGTTTAAAACTGGTTGTTGAAGTGTCTAAATATTGTCCTGTCTTTTGTGTGTTGGTTGAATTTCAATATGCATCATGCGTCATGTGTCATTTCATTTTATTCAGTGTCTGTCCGGTTTGGTTACTGATGCCAAGTTCTATCAAATTGTCTTTGAAAATTGTAGTCGTATATGCAGGCCTGATAGTAACTTAATAGTTACCAATGTTTTCCTTGTCATCCACATTATTTATTAGAGATTAACCCACTTCTTCTTCCTGATGGTGAATGGCTAGCTACCAAATAGAGATGTGTCAATGCAGTAGTTGGAAATGAGGAAAGACAGAGCTACTGATAACTCTGTAATAGGTAGTATTATCGTTGTCCCTGTAAATAGGTGGATTGTTCTTAGGTAGAAGCTTCTTGATTGACCCATATGGCTTGCGTTTGGCATAGCACTAGGAGTGAAAATGTTGCTACTGATATTTGAGGCCTCAAAAGTGGTGTAGCGGTACGTGCTCCACATTCTTGAACTTGTTATTAGTAACGAGCTGTAATCCAAATTGCAGCACATGATCAATATAGATAACTATGGGGGACTATAGTCTTGTGTCTTTGTATTGATAAATTGAGGACCTAAATCGGAGTCTAGTTCTTATCACTGAAACCCCAGATTCTAGTTTATGGCTTTCAGCTCCTTTATGATACTAAAACTTTAAGAGGATGTCACTGAACTTCACTCTAAGAACTACTGATCTGTCCCTGGCCTTGTTTGAAGTTTGTAGTCTAGGTTGACTATTTTACACAGTATGCACTACCCTAACATCCACTATTATATCTTTTTTCTTTTAAGAAGGATAAATGTTTGAAGAGAAAAATATAATTTGCTGCATAAAGTCACAAAGGTTCCAATAATTTGCAGTAAGTTCAGTCAAGTTTTAGATTTAGTCTCTTATTTGATGTCTGAGATTGAAAGGACACATCAAACATCTGCAGCCCACAAATCTCATCCAGCTTCTCGTGAAATTTTACTCGTTTTTTGCAGATATATTATGCAGGCAGCTGGAGCTTGATCTTTATCTTCCTGAACTTTGCTTTATTTATAGCCGTCCACTTAGAGATTGTGAAGTTGCTGTCAAGACCAAAGTTATTTGGCAAAGTAACACCGAGAGAGTAGGAGAAACCTTCAGACTGAATGATGATGCCACTGAGCCACACTAGAGCTAGAAGATAAGCATAGGCTTTGGCTAAACCCCATTGGAAAACATGGTAGTTGGTACTATGTACATAGTTCTTCTTCTTTTCTTTTCTTTTCTTTTTCTTTTTTTTCTTTTTTAATGTCTTTTTCCTCTTTCGGGTTGTTTTCTGCCTTATGTATGCTAACCTTTGAACTGTGAGAGGCCACAGAAAACTGAGCCCTAACAAGCATAGTTGATGATGGCAGGTTGGATGACATTTTGGATGCTGAAAGGACCAAGGTGGTTGTGATGCTTTATTAAAATATATTCAAGAGGAATGTTGGGTGTGAGAGACAATAAGCAATTCAAAATCCCATCAAAGGGTGCACGACTACATGCTAGTCGATATATCTGGAAAAGGATAGTATAGCTCTCATTAGGTGAGTACTTGAATCCTATTTTTTAAGAATTCATCTATCCATTCTTCTTAGACTAATTTGTCTAGATATGTGGTTATCTTGTTTATGTGATCTTTGTCAAATGAAGTTATCTCAGAAATGATATTTTCCACTAAAACAGGCGGAAGTGAGAAAGGACTTCAAGTCTTCAACTATGAAACTTATATCTGCCAATCATTTTCAATGATATTTGAGTCACTATTACCTGAATCTTTCATTTATGAAATCTCTTGATTGAAGAGAAAGAATTTGTTACCATTACAAAAAGATCTGCCATATATACAAAATCTGTTATTTTATCTCACAGGGCAAATTCTCCTGAAAAGATGAATTTGCTCATTAACAAATAAAACACTTCGACTTTATTGAACAATAGAAATGCATAGAAATGTTTATTAGAAACTAGAACAATAAACTTTTATTAGAAAAACTTTCTGACCTGAAATTGAGGCAGTAAACACACTATTGAACTTAATAACTGAAACATTTCAGCACTGACGCACTGCATTGTTATAGATCTGGTTTTGACACTTAAAGGTCTATAGCATGGCCTCAATGCAGTCTGAAATTAGGCAGGGCAGAGCTGCCATTTTGTCCTTTAACTCTGTAATACCCAGTATATTCTCCGTAAAAGGTGTCCCTGTATATTGGGGGATTGTTCTCAGATAGAAGCTCCTTTATTGGCCCGTATGGCTTGACATATTTGTCGCTATACATAGGAGCAAAGAAAGATGCAACTGATATTCATGGCTTTACAAGCAGGGTAGCTAGCACTTTATGTTCCACACTCTTGAACTTGTTATTAGTAACGAGCTGTTTACAAGCAGAAGGAAAGAAATTTCATTCTCTGATGCAAGAAAAAAAATGCTGAAGATACAAAGATGTGAGAGTAGTACTACCACTACTAACACCAGATTATTATACCCAGGTTTACAATCTATGATAGATTTTATTTTTCTTTTTGTTTTTCAGGATGCATTGAAGCAAATATTTAAGAACAGAGGAGTACCTGCATAAGGTCACCAAGATTCGCTACAAATGCTCCATCCACTGGCGGCACGTCAACCCATTGATCCTTATGGAGAACTTGGAGCCCTCCAATCTCATCTTGCAGGACTAAGGTAAGAAATGAGGGACCAAGTGTTTGATTGTGCCTAGAGTCAGTTCAGGCTTGGAGAAATTGGATAATAGTGGCATGACAATGAGAAAGCTTTCAAGCACCCCCTGCATGCTAGGTGATCCTTGCTAAGCCCTAATGCTTCCAATGGTAATTCGGATAGCACATTTTGAGGTTCAATTAAGTTTTTAATATACTCACTTATTTCACGTCTGCAACAAACCAAATGATGAATTGTGAAAAACTTGATACATAGAAAAAAAGGATATATACTACAAAGTTATTCAAGGCTCTAGTATAGCATAGGCTTTGGAGCTATAGAAATACCTGCACACTTGAGGCAGTGCTTCAAAGTCCCATTTATCATCTACGGCTCTGCAAGATAAGGTGTCTCTCCAATCTGCTGCTGATTTTGCACGCAATTTCAGATCTCCACTGCAATAAAAGTTGACCGAATTCTTGAAGTCACAAGAGTACAACTCCATCTTGTCTTCTGCAGGCTGCTCATGAAATCTACAAATACCTTCAAGCATCTCCTCCATAACAGCAAGTGGAACTCCATGGTAAACTATCTGAAAGAACCCCCATGTTTCACAGGCATCTTTAATTGCCTTCACCATTCCTTCCCTGGCGTGATCATTGCCAATGCCTCTGAGATCAACAATTGGGATTTGAAGTTTGACACCATTTTCTGGTGCTGTGTTCTTTACAGTCGCCGGTGGGTGGTGTTAGGGTTGTTGGTTACTTGGTGACCAAGTCTATTTGACTGAGTCACATTTTACTTGTTGCTTCTGTTAAATAATGCCCTGGTTTGTAGGGCTTTAGTTTAGGTTTGATTCATTCTTGTAACAGATTGACCACGTCTCCAGACTATGAGATCGTGGTAGCTTTATTTTTTGCATTTCTGTTTTGTAAGGCTTGTATAAAGCTGAAGTATCTTTCATTTGAATAAACAAGCTTTGAACTTCCAATTTACTTGAGTTGTTTGTTTAGAGCTTCAGAGTACAACAAAGTGGTATCAGAGCCCACAAAGGGGCCTGATTGAGAGAAGTTAGGAACTGCTGTATCCTAACAAGAGAGAGAGTGAAAAAAAAAAAAAGGGGGGGGGAAAAGAAGGTGAGAAGGAGTGAAACACTTTGTGAGGACAAAAAAAAAAAAGAAAAGGAGAGAGAGTGATTGAGAGATGGCAGCTGAAGGAAGCAGTTTCATTCAGCCCTCCATCCCTAAGTTCGATGGTCACTACGACCATTGGGCGATGTTGATGGAGAATTTCCTCATATCGAAAGAGTATTAGGATACACTGAACTAGAGAATGCTGCAGAAGTCACAGATGCACAGCGACGAAGGCTATAGGAGATGAAGCTCAAAGACATGAAGGTGAAGAACTACCTTTTTTTGGAGACGATACTTTAGAAAGAGACCTCCACGCAAATATGGGAGTCTATGAAGAAGAAATTCGAGGAAGTGCAAGAGTCAAGAGGTCACATCTTCAATCTCTCATAAGAGAATTCGAAACTCTTGAGGTGAAATCTAGTGAAGGGGTGATCGACAAAATACTTCTCAAGGGTGATGACGGTGGCAAACATGATGAGAATTTATGGGGAGGATATGCAGGATGTGAAGATTGTGGAAAAGATACTGCAAACTCTAACTGCGAATTTTAACTACATTGTCTGCTCCATAGTGGTGAAGAACAGGCTTTGAAGGTCACATTTGAAGGAGGAAGAGGAAGAGGCAGAGGTGGTCAAGCCGTCAAGGTGCATTCCGAGGTCGTGGAAGAGGTAGAAGCAGGTAGGGATTTAACAAGGCAATTGTAGAATACTATAAGTGCCATAAGCTAGGACACTTCCAATATAAGTGTCCTAGTTGGGAAAAGGGAGCTCATTATGCTGAACTTGATGAAGAAGAAGAGATGTTGCTGATGGCTCATGTGGATCTTCACTATTCTAAGAGAGAAGCAGTGTGGTTCCTGGACTAAGGTTGCAGTAGCCATATGACTGGAGATAAGCAGTGGTTTTTGCAACTTGAGTCCAAGAACCACACTGCTTCTCTCTTAGAATTGTGAAGATCCACATGAGCCATCAGCAACGTCTCTTCTTCTTCGTCAAGTTCGACATAATGAGCTCCCTTTTCCCAACAAGGACACTCATATTGGAAGTGTCCTAGCTTGAGGCACTTCAAATATGAGTGTCCTAGTTGGGAAAAGGGAACTCATTATGCCGAACTTGACGAAGAAGAAGAGATGTTGCTGATGGCTCATGTGGATCTTCACAATTCTAAGAGAGAAGCAGTAAGGTTCCTGGACTCAGGCTGCAGCAACCATATGACTAGAGATAAGCAGTGGTTTCTTCATCTAGATAAGACTTTTTAGGCAGGTTGTGAAAGCTTATAGGATGTATGATCCTGTGTTGAAAAAGGTAATTATAAGCAGGGATGTGGTATTTGAAGAGGACAAGAAGTGGGAATGGAGTAAAACAATTGAAAGAGCTAGCTATGCGGTCCTTGAGTAGGAAGAGGAAGATGAGCTGCAAAGGAATGAAGAAGAAAGTGTGTATGAAGAAGAAGAGCAAGTTGAAGATGGTGCTACTGACTCTGGTTCATCATCAAATGAAGCTGCGGAACACATCCCTCCAAGTCCAGTTTAAGGGAGGGAAAGAAGGGCGCCAATTTGGATGGAAGATTATGTAAGTGGTGAGGGATTATCTGAAGCGGAAGAGACTAATTTCATGATGTTTACTGCCTATAGTGATCCTATGTCCTTTGAAGAAGTTGCCAAGAGCCCGAGGTGGAGAGAAGCAATGGAGTTGGAGATCAAACCCATTGAGAAGAATGGGACATGGAAGTTGACCACTTTACCAGTTGGAGCAAAAAGGATAGGAGTGAAATGAATATTTAAGACCAAGTTAAACGAGAATGGGGAAGTTGACAAATATGAAGCAAGGCTTATGGCCAAGGGATACACACAACAGCTTTGGATAGACTACACAGAAGTATTTGCACTTGTAGCTCGTTAGGATTCTAGCTCTTGCTGCTTGCAAAGGATGGAGTGTGTACCAGCTCGATGTGAAGAGCGCTTTTTTGCATGGGTACTTGAATGAAGCAGTGCTTATTGAGCAACCTTGGGGCTATGAAGTGAAGGAAGAAGAAGACAAAGTTTATAGGCTCAAGAAGGCCCTATAGGGACTCAAGCAAACTCCTCGAGCTTGGTACATCAAGCTTGAGTCATATTTCATGAAGGAAGGTTTTGAAAGGTGTCTTAGTGAACATACTTTATTTACAAAGGCAGAAGAAGGAGGGAAATTGCTTGTGGTGAGTGTGTGATGACCTCATTTTCACAGAGAATGATGAAGCAATGTTCGAAAAGTTCAAGAGCTCTATGAAACAGGATTTCAACATGTCTCATCTTGGGAGGATGAAATACTGCTTCCTCGGCTTGGAAGTGGTGCAGGGCACTGAAGGGATCTTCATCAACCAAAAGAAAAATGCTAATGAATTACTCAAAAGGTTGGCATAAAGTATTGCAATTCGGTAAAGAATCCAGTTGTACCAAGTTTTAAACTTGTGAAAGATGAAGGTGAGGTTGGTATGGATGCAACTGCTTACAAACAAATGGTGGGCAGTCTTACGTATTTGACTGCCACGAGACCCGACTTAGCTTATGTGGTGAGCTTAATCAGCAGAATCATGGAGAGGCCGACCGATTTGCAGCATCAAGTAGTGAAGAGGGTTCTTCGTTACTTAAAGGGAACCACTGAGTTGGGGATCTTTTACAAAAGAGGTGGAGAAGGGAAGTTGGTAGCCTACTCAGATAGTGATTATGCTGAAGACGTTGAGGACCGGAAAAGTACATCCGGGTACTTGTTCTTGCTCAGTTCAGGTGCAGTAGCATGGTCCTTAATGAAACAACCAGTAATCACCCTCTCCACCACTGAAGCTGATTGAGTTCATAGCAGTTGCCTCTTGCGCATGCCAAAGTGTGTGGATGCGTAGGATTCTTGAAAAACTTGGCCATGAACAAAGTAAGTGCACTGATGTTTATTGTGACAATCGCTCTGCAATTAAATTGTCGAAGAATCTAGTTATGCATGGTAGGAGTAAACACATTGATGTTAGGTTTCATTTCCTTCGTGATTTAACAAAGGATGGGGTTGTTAAGTTAGAGCATTGTGGTTCGAAGGATTAGTTAGCAGATATTATGACTAAACCATTAAGGCTCGAGGTGTTCATGAGATTGAGAGAGCTGCTTGGAGTTTGCTTGGCACCAGAGGTAAACTGACTGCAAATTACAGGTCAGTTTAAGGGAGGGTTTGTTAGGGTTGTTGGTTACTTGGTGACTAAGTCTATTTGACTGAGTCACATTGTAGTTGTTGCTTCTGTTAAATAATGCCTTGGTTTGTAGGGCTTTAGTTTAGGTTTCACTACCAGAATTTTGGCCTTAGACATTGGCCAGAAACCGATGTTAAAGTAAAAATCATCTGATGTCTTAGTGGGTGATGTTAAAGATCATGACAAAAAGACATTGGTCAAAGACCGATGTCCCATAAGAAAACATACATCAAATAAGCAACGAGAACCGATGTAAAACCGTTATGATGATGACATATTGGTTTGTTTAGATATTGTTAAACCTTCATATTTTAGCATTTAATGATTAATGAAGTATATGTCCAGCAGCACAACTATGCATTTTAATATCGTTTATCAAGACACAATAGATGTCTTTTAGTCCTTGGCACATCGGTCCTCATTCTGTATCGATGTCCAGAAACTCTTAGGACATCTTTTATTGAATCTGTATTGATGTCCAATCTTATATAGAACATCAATAAATATGTTATAATTGGATGTGCGTAAGTTTTTGAGACATCGGTTCTATCATAATATTTCGGTATCCACTGACAAATGCGACATCAATTTTTTCTTTTAAACTGATGTATCAGTTCTTATTTACTTTGTTTTTATAGTTATAAACTAATTTGTAACTGCAGCTAGGATATTCAATCCACATTTCTCAAAATAAAATGATTCAAAAGTAATTGTAATATTGGGGCATTGCATTAATTTATATCTTTGATCATGATCCTTATAATTTACAAAAAAGGCATTTACACCTAAAATGAAAAAATTGTCAAAAAGCTAGAGGAACAAATTTAATTGATTGTACAAATTTGATTCATTCCTGTAACAGATTGACCAGGTCTTGAGACTATGAAATTGTGGTAGCTTTATTTTTTTCATTTCTGTTTTGTAAGGCTTGCATAAAACTGAAGTATCTTTCATTTGAATAACCAAGCTTTGAACTTCCAGTTTACTTGAGTTGTTTGTTTAGAGCTTGAGAGTACAACAGGTGGATGAAGATTATGGGGATCTTGGCCACGCCGGAGTCTGAGAGCCCTTTGACACCGAATTTTAGGTCATCAAAGGCATACGGTTCTTTTTGTTTTTCTACCATGTAGTCTGCATCTGACATCTTATCTTTGTTGGTTAGCCAAGATGTTTTGGCTAGATCTACTTGGCTGCCATCTTAACATACGGTACAATGTATGTTATTCTGTTTCTGAGGGAGAAAACTTGAAAAACGTACTGCCTATTTTATATGGAAAGGAGAAAGAGCAATATGCAGATAACCAAGCACTTCGATCATGTCTTACATATTCAATGCAATCATGCAAACAATAGCCTGGAAATTTGACAGCAGCAGATAAGTTGCGTGTTTATGTTTATAGTTTGATTTCTAAATTTTAGAAGAAAATACTTTTAAACACTAGCATATTGGCATGCAGTGAACTAATAACTGTTAAAGCATCCCTTGATTCCCTTCTATTTCCAGGTTACCGAAACTGTCATGAATTTTAAACCTGAGACCATGCAGCAGTGCTAGCACTGCAACAGATCTTGGGGAGAGATTCCCAACTTGACCAACAGCCATAGCACCTCTCAACCCACCCTGAGCATCTTGGAAAACGACACTCACTACCTAGTACCTATACCAGAAATGTTGTCTAATATCGTTAAAAAAAAAAAAAAAAATTTAAGTGTAGATAGGACCGGCCGACCGGGGGGAGTTGGTGTAGAAAGATGTGGTTTGTATTTTGCCCTGGCCACATATTTTTGTAATCAAGTCATCTTTAATTCTTTATCTTTGTCTCTGTCCGAATATGTCAATTATTGATTGACATTCAATAAAGACACCTATAGCTCAATAATAATAAATAATTAAATCTTGGCAGACTACACCTACTTATTCTCTCTGTTTCTCCCTAGTGCCTATATATGAGGCAGCTACACTCATCTTCAACTTGAAAACTTGTTCTTGGTTTACAATCTAAACACCAAAACATGGCAGCAGTTGTGGATTGTGATCAGCGTGAGAAGGAGCTCAAAGCATTCGACGAAAGCAAAGCTGGCGTCAAAGGACTTGCGGACGCTGGGGTGACCAAGCTCCCAAGCATGTTCATACACCCTCCGGAGAATCTACTAAACTCGGCATTCCCAGAAGATGATGAGCAACATCAGAAAATTCGCAACCTTCAAGTTCCGGTGATTGATCTCAGCGGTTTTGATAACAGCGAGAGGCGAAAAGAAATCGTCAATGACATAAACAAAGCAGCTGAGTCATGGGGCTTCTTTCAGTTGGTGAACCATGGAATTCCGCTTAATGTTATGGAGGGGATCCAGAAAAGTATCCGAGGGTTTCATGAGCTGCCCCAGGAGAAAAAGGTGAAGTGGTACTCGCGTGATTTTACGCAGAAGGTTAACTTCTTCAGCAATGGAGATTTGAAGGTGTCGACGCCAGCTGACTGGAGGGATACCTTGTCATGCAAGGTCCTGGAAGACCCAGAAAGCTTTGAAGCAATACCGCAAGTGTGCAGGTGATGTTCCGCTACCGTACCCACTAAATTTGTTTACTCGATCGAGCATTACGTTTATTTATTTCTAGTGAATAAGACATTGACATCATTTTGCAGACGAGAAGTTAGTGAGTATATGAAACACATCGTTGGAGTGCAAGAGAAGTTATCCGAGTTATTTTCAGAAGCTTTAGGTTTCAATAGTGATCATCTTGCAAGCACAGGGTGCTTCAAATCGAAGTCACTGGCGTGCCACTATTTCCCGATTTGCCCTGAACCGCATTTGACTATGGGCGGAACCAAGCATTCGGACCTCTCGTTTCTCACCTTGCTCCTTCAAGACAGTGTTGGCGGCCTACAAGTTTTTCATCAAAATGTTTGGATTGATGTTCCCCCAGTGAAGGGAGCTTTGCTAGCAAATATTGCTGACATGATGCAGGTGGTGTAGCAGTGTTTGCTTAATGAAATTTTAATCATATAATTAGGGTCATAGCTAGACATGCTTTTGATCACCATGTCTATGACTAACTTGCAACAAGTTGTTGCGTGCTCATTAAGTCATTATGGTAAATTATCGCTAGCCATACTTTTAATTTATATATCATTTTTTTTTTCATTTGGCACTGGAGAGTACCATAGCCTTTAATTACTAATTTATTCAATAAAACTATAAACTTAGTCACCATTAGTGTCGTATATTCTGATTTTGGTGTGGTACATGTAGTGTTATTCTTATTTGTTTTGCTTTGATTTGTGTAGATCATTACAAATGGCAAGTTCAAGAGCGTGGAGCATAGGGTTTTGATGAAACCAACCGTCGAGCCTCGTATCTCAATTGCATGTTTTTTGGGTACGGATGACCTCCAAAAACCATACGGGCCGATAAAAGAACTTATATCGGAAAACAATCCACCGATTTATAGCGAAGTCAAATTCGGAGAATACATGAAAAAGTATAAACTATAAGTTACATGAAAAGCCAATGGTGAACTTTGCATTCCATCAATTTAGATATTGTACTAAGTGCATGTTGGTGTGCCACAATTATGTCGAAACTTGAAAGTGATATATGGACATATTGATTATGCGGCCATACCTGTTTAATTTCAACTCGTGTACTAGTGGAACTCTCTTTTTCTAAAGTTGGCTGTATGATCGGTTGAATATTTCATTTAACTGAATAATAACAGTTTTTTTAAATCAACCCAAAGGGGCGTAAATATATATATATATATATATATATATATATATATATATATTCATCTCAAGTCAGAGTGGCCGTAACATATCATTCCGTTGTCATCTCAAGTAGTGATAGACAAGAAGGTGTGGTAGTACCCACGGTGGTACATAGACAATAGATCTATTCATTAGACATAGACAGTAGGTCCATTCATTAGACATCAAATTATGTAGAAACATAGTGTGAATCCTCATTTGGTACTACTCCAGAGGCACTAAAGACACCTAGATTGCACAAGTGCTTAGTTCCCTAAAAACAAGTAGGAAAATTTACTGAAAATATAAATAATTAAAACTTAGTTAAATAGCAGCCCAAGGCCCAAAATATAATTAAACCATAGGCCCAAAACAGTTGACCTAGCCCAATTTCCTTTATTGCTGCAGACAAGAAGTGAATGAAACCCGAGCGAAACAACTCGCTGCCACAAGCGCACAGTGATCGGTTGCACCATCGCCGCCAGAAACCAAGGACCAGCTGTACTGCATCCATGAAACATGGAAACAGCAGCATTGTAATGCCATACCAAAGCCCCGCCTCCAAGAAGAATTCGGGGCTCCAACGTCGTCACCGTAATCTGGAAAGGAGATGGATTCTAATCCAATCCCACCCAGCACCAAACTTGTCTCCTAGAACCGGTGTCCATGGATGCCTTACCTCCAAGCCCGATCCAGAAAAACCACGCCAATCAAAATCTGTCAAAACCTCAGGCCAAACCACCTTCCAGATCAATAGGTATTGGTTTCCAGTCCGGCAGCATCATAATGACGGCAAGACGCCATCAGAGATGCCACTCAACGAGTGATGAAATGTATTCGCAGTGTCTCCCCTAGCTAGTTAAAGAGTGAAACCCTAGAGCGCAAGGAAATAAACATAAACAAAAGCAAAAAAAATCAATTGAATAATAATAGTTGAGATCTTCTATTGAATATTAATGTATGACATACAATCATGATTTGGGGCTTCAACAACCCCTAAGTACTAAAAAGTTAGTTGCCCATCGAAAGAAAAACAAAACAAAATAAAGAATAAGAAGAGGCCGTAGCAACGGGTACGGGGGAAGAAAGGTGTGAGAGAGAGAGAGAGAGAGAGAGAATTATGATTTCTCCACATCACTTGACCAATGAAAATGCGCCATGTCATCATTAATATCTTCCGAATATTTTCAATATTTCCCGCATCACTTCCATAGATTGGGCTAATCGATCCATCAAGGTCTCATGCTTGGGCCAGGACTTCAAGCTACATTAACCTCACTTACCCAAACATCTTTTAAGATTGCCTACTACATATTACATATTTTTTGCCCTAATACCCAGGTAAGTATTTTTTTTTTTTGTTTACTTTTGAGACAATTTTGCCCTCTCTCCCTTTGTCACTTAGAGAGAGCAGTCATCGGAGACTTCACCGGAGTCAGGTCATCAGTCTCTGGACTCCGGTCAACGGCCGTCGGATTCCGGTCACCTGACTCCAGTCGCAGGAAATCTCGTCAAAGGTCGCCGAATGTCCCCAAATAGATCGCCGGAGATTTCATAGTTCACGGGAGAATATCATTGTCCCCTAATAAAACCCAATGAAATGTTTATTGCCCTCCAATAAAATGTTTATTTTATTAACGGTCAATAATTAGTAAAAATGAAGTTGTTCTTAATTTGAAAGTTTAGGAGATTTATTGACTCCCTAATAAATATTTATAAGGAAATGATAGAAAATGTCACATTAGAGAGTGAAATGATAAAAATATCACCTAGTTTCCCACTTGATAAAAAGGTCCATAATAAATTGTTAATAATATTAATTTAGTCCTTATGAATAATGAAATGATGTTAAAAAAAGTCATTTTTTAATTTTTCTAATTCCCATTCTGCCCTTAGCTCCTAAAACACGTCTATAACTTTATATTCAAAATCCCATAGCTCAATTTTTCTCTATTTTTGATCAGAAATCCCAAAACCTACGATGAAGACGTGGCGGCTGATGAATACAATGACATTTCCGGTGAGATGTTCAACGGGATCCGGCGAGATTTTCGATGAGCTTGAACAAAGCGACGATGAAATTGAAATGTAGTCGTCTGTGGCTGATGCAGAGTCGGCGATTCGGGAAGAGAAATTCAGGTGGCAGAGAGTAGAGAAGCTCTACGAAGATGTGAAGCAGTTCGGCGAGGAAATGATTGACGATGGCTCTCTCGCCTCTATCTACGATTTCCGAATCTATATATTTCAGGTCTGTTTTGATTTTTACCATACATATTTTCTGATTTTTTGTATCAAACGATTATGAGTTACAAATATATTGGTTAATTTGGGATAGGTGCATTGGATTTGATGAAGATATGCTTTAGTCTGTGAGAGTTTCATCTATTTTGCTTGACTGAGTGATTGGAATCATGTACTACACCTCTTCAAGGCCGCCGCTAAGATCACCGACTCCGATCCACAAAACGACGGACGATGCGACGCCGCAGCGCTCCGTCACTTATGTTTCTTGGTCTCCGATGCTGCGATGGGAAAACGACTGCGAGGATCACATTTTCAAGTGATGGCGGGAGTGGAAGAAGAAGAAGAAAAAGACCAGGTTTTGGTTGAAGAAGAAGAAGAAGAAGAAGAAGAAGAAGAAGAAGGGAGTAGAGAGATCTAAAGGTGTGGTGAGGAGCAGAAGAAAAAGAGTGGGAGAAGATTTGGTGTTTGCTTGAAGAAGAGGAAGACTGTAGCTTCCAAATGTGGATTGTCTTATGATTCCAAAGGTTGATCTCTAAATTGTGCTTATGATCGATTTTTGTTTGGTTGCTGTGAAAATTATGAGGAATTATACTCAATGTGTTTCTTTTATGGTGTTTATTGCTTTTCAATTTGATATTACTTTTATGTTTAGTCATTACTGTTTGAAACTCTTGATTAGGATGTCTCAACTTTGTGAAACTTGGATTTGATTAGGCATTCACTTGAAATTCTTGCTGTTAGAGGCTTATTCTTCATGATAATTAGGAAGAAGAACCAGAGCAGCAGCTGTAGCATAAAAAACAGCTTCAGCAAGGTACCCTTACCTTGTTTATATATCCTAGAGCCTTATCAAGTTTCATGAACTGAATTGGAGTTAGATTACCTGCTTTCTTGGTAATGAATAATGCAATGATTGACTGGAAGAATGGTTGGAAAGAGGATGAGAGGTTGTTCTATTATGTAATGTACAGTTAGGGCTCGACGGGGAAGCCGAAAGGTGTTTGTGGCACTGAACAAGGTCTTTGGAATCGGTTTCTATGGATGCAAGAATTGTATCCACCGAATGAAGAGGAGGTTTTGTTGTTCAAGACAACAATAAGCTTTGTTGATCACTTTCAAGAATTTCTTAGCGCTATTCTTACTGGTTCTGCTTTGGTTATACCTCCTTTCAATCAACTTAAATAGAATGTGTTCTCCATTGTGGATTTTCTACAGGTACATGACCTTCGCTTATTGTTTGTTTGGCTTTTCGTACTCAGATTATATTCTTGAACTAGGATTAGGACTGTGTTAGAATAGTACATTTCATAAAGGTAATTGGATGTCAATTACTCAAGACTAGAATACTTGAAAATTTTTCATGTGGTATTGACACGTGAAATTTTAATTTTTGGGAGGGATTATAGGAAAACACATCTCTTAGATTTGTAGTAGGCACGGGATGTGGGTTGTAATTAGTTGATTAGTTTGATCAGGGAAAAAGAGCATATGCTAGGAAGAAAACAGATATACGGAGTTGTGCCTTTGAAATTCAATGGCTTGCATCCTTTTCCAACATGAATTCAAGTCATATTAGGCTACTAGTTAGGGATCCACGTGCTGATCATAGATTCATAATAACAGACTTTTGGCTTATATTTTGGTTCTAATATTGTGTACTCGATAGCAATCAAATGATTGCACAATGAAGGTTATATTTAGTGCAAAGTTCTAATTAAAAGAAAGCTCTGGTTTTGGTTATCACTTTATTGGTTAATTGAGTTGCTTTCAGTCCAGATGAAGCTTTTAGCTAAATGGTCTACGTTTGTGATTATGTTTTAGTTTTCTATGGTCCTATGCAGTGGTTGATTATGATGCTTGGATATTTATCTGTATTATGAGTAGTGTCCTTCTGTAGGGTTTCTCTGTATGAAAACATATATATACTTGGTTAGTTGGCTGGTGTTTAACTGTTTTTGATCAGGAGATAGAACTAATGTAATGTGGAACCTGAATAAGCTGCAACACATCCACAATTTAAATTATTCCTAGTATGTTTCTTGGTCTGCCTTAATTTTGTACCAAGTATGGGCCTTCTAGATGAAATCATAGTAGAACTAGGACTATATGATTTTTTTTTTTTTATGAACTAGGACCGTATGAGTCGCAACTAGCATTTCTCTTTGTTTCCAATTATTTTTTGAAGTAGCTTACATTTAGGACAAGATTTGATTTGGCTTGCTAATATATAGCTTCTCAAACAATTTCTGTTATGATTGAAAGAAAATGAATGATAGAACTCGCTGATGATTATTTCCCATTTTTCAGTTCTGGAGGTGTAGTCTTGGCTTCTCGAGATGGGAAGATTGTGTGTGACAACACTCTCGATGCATGGTTGGATGTTGTATTCAATATTCTGTAAAAAACTTCATGAGGTATTTCTCTTGCAATTTTGATTAATCTTTACATTTTATCTTTTACCCGTCTTTAGTATTGCACGCTCATTGCATAGATGGCATGACTTGTGCTGGTTTATGTAATCAGTCTCAGATTTTATAGTTACTTATCATGTTTTCTGGAACAATACTTAAACTTAGCTTTTATTATTCTTTCTGCAGATCCGCATAAGGCTTTTCAATCAGGTTGTTGCATAATGGGAAGAATTATATTTCAAGTCATTAGTTCCTAGCATGATCTTTGACCAAAGGATCTATTGTTCAGTTGTTTATTTATGTATTTCCAATTTTCATGTTCTCTGAATAACTTTTGTGGTAAAATAGTTTAGCCATCATCTTCTATGGTGTTCATATGGTCTGGGGCATGGCAATGTACTCATTCTTATCATTACAATGATATTAAAAAAAGTTTGCAGCTATAGTTTCACTGCATTTTGTTGGTTAAGTTTTCTTTCCTAGTTATTAAATCTCATTAGTACTTTTGTTTGTTCAAACTGGTAGGTGTTCGAGGACATGTGAGCCATATTTGTTCCTGTAAAATAATTGATTCTTATGTATCTTAATTGATATCTTAACAGTGACTCGGTTAGTGACTTGGCCAGTGATTTGAGATTAACAGTGACTCGGTCAGTGACTTAAGGTTAATCGTGACTTGAGATTAACAGTGACATGACCAATAACTTGGGGTTATGAATGACCTTGTCAGTGACTTGAGGTTAACAGTGACTTGGCTAATGATATGGCCAATGACTTGAGATTAACAATGACATGACCAGTGACTTGAAGTTAACAATTACCTAGCCAGTGACCTAGATATAACTATGGCTTGAAAATTCCAAAATATGTCAATGACTTGTATAACAGTTACATGGTCAAGGACTTGCAATGTAACATGGTCAATGACATGAATATAACAATGATTAGCTAGTGACTTGACATGTTCTTGTTCCATTTTTAAAATAAGATGGTTAGCATTGAGTTTGCAAGTTACATGACCAGTAACTTGGCCAGCTACTGATCTGGCCAGTGATGTCACAGGCCATGTTAATGACAATGTCAGTGATATGATCAGTTACATGGTCAGTTACATGGTCAGTTACATACATTGTAAGTGACATGTTCAGTTACTTGATCAGTTACATAATCTGTGACATGAGGTTAACACACGTTTCCAAAGAGTTGGCCCAGTGAAGTCACAGGCCATGTCAGTGACATGATCAATTACATGATAAGTTACATGGTCAGTTACATATATTGTAAGTGACATGATCAGTTACATGATCAGTTACATAATATGTGACATGAGGTTAACACATGTTGCCAAGGAGTTGGCATTTTCCAGTGACTTCTCTGGCCAATGACTTGTCTAGTGACCTGGCCAGTGAGGTTGTCACAAGCCATGTCAATGACAATTTCAGTGACATGTTCATGACTGACATGCCAACAATTTGGCTAGTGACTTTGCCGATGACTTGACATTAACAGTGACATGGCCAGGGATTGATAATGACATGATCAGTGAGTTTGTCGATGACTTGAGGTAAACAATGACCTGGCTATAGATTGATAATGACATGGTCAGTTACTTAAGATTAACAGTGACTCTGGCTGTTACATGATCAGTGACTTAGTTAGTTACTTGAGGTTAATAGTTACCTAGATAGTGACTTGAAAATTCCAAAATATGCAAGTGACATGCAATGTGACTTGGGTCAGTGACATGGATATAATAATGTCCTGACAAGTGACCTGTTATTGATAGTGACTTGGCCGGTGATTGACAGTGACATGGTCAGTTACTTGAGATTAACAGTGACTTTGGCAGTTACATGATCAGTGACTTAGTTAGTTACTTGAGGTTAATACTTACCCAGACAGTGACTTGAAAATTCCAAAATATGTAAGTGATATGGATATAATAATGACTTGGCAAGTGACAAGTTCAAGACTGTGACATGATCAGTAACTTGACCAGTAACGTAGCCAATGACTTCAGGTTAACAGTGACATGGCCAAGGATTGACAATGACATGCAATATGACATGACCAGTGACATGGATATAACATGTGATTGATGGTGACTTGATCAATGACTTTAGTTACATGATTAGTGACATGGCCAGTGGTATCACTAACTATGGATCTGGCCTGACCAATGGCTTCACTGGCTAGTGCCTTGATCAGTGACGTGTATAACAATGACTTGGTCAGTGACAAGATTAGTGACATGCAATATGACTTGGTTAGTGAAATGTGTATAACAGTGACACGATTAGTGAAATGCAATGTGACTTGACCAATGACACAGATATAACAGTGACTTGTGAAGGAAACATATACAAATAAGATAGCTAAGGTAAAACATAAAAAGAAAAGATAGCTAAGGTAAAACATTATTTGGCTATGTAATTACATTAGAAGATATATACATATAAAAATCTAAGATTAAAAATTATATAAATATTCATATACCAAAGAGGTAACTTCTAACAATCTAGTTGAGAAACAAAAAGTAAGGGGAAAAAAAGAATCTGGTTGAGAAATTCAAAATGTATCCACACTGTCCAAAGAGTAACCATCCCAAAATTTGAAAAGGACCTTACACTAGAACAGATGATCATGCCTAGATGGCCACAATTAACTTAGCAATCATCTGCTCTTGAGACAATGAGAGGCAATTTGGGGTGGAATGAAGCCTAATTGACACCTCGGTCATGCCCTTCCAAGACATACTTAACAACAGCAACAACACTACCAAGAAGATATGTGTTCATCTGACTTAGTTGCAGTATATCATCCGCGGGAGACACAGACTACTTTTTCAGAGAACCAATATCCCAAACACGGACAGTTTGATCCAAGAAGGTAGATACAACAAGGTCTTCTTTAGGATGGAATGAGGCACAAATACATAATGATTGTGGCTTGTCAAAACTAAAATACAAGTGCGCGACTACCTGTTTCATATACAAATAGTCTGATCATCATTAGCACTCAACATCTACAAAACCCACAATTCCTAAAATTTTCTGCTACATTTTACTTGAACTTGACCAAAGAAACTACATAGCTATAACAAGTACCACAAAAACCCATGAACAAGCAGCATGTGCAAGATGCTATGAACCAAGACTACACGGAACATGATTTGAGTATTTGTCACAGTGGCATTTACTGAAATGATGCACAGTAGACCAGTAAGCAACATGTGCAAGATGCTATGAACCAATAGTAAAATTACATTGCTACGAAGTACAATGATTAAAGTATCAATTACAAAACCAACAAATGAAATTCGAAAGCAAATAAGATGCAAAGTGAAAATTGTGCAGTAAATAAGACACAAAAGGTCGAGAACTTCAATTAGCCAATTCAATATATAGAAGGTTATAACATTGGGGAGCCCCAGGAGAATCCAATTTTGCAAATAGTTTGTCTTCTGACAAAACATAAACACAAATAGACTTGACTTGGAGTATTTCACCGCCTATAACCATGCAAAATCCCTTTCAACAATAACAAGACCAATGTTCTTCTAATCTCTGGAAGTGAAACAAACACAATAAGTTTCTCCAATTAATTCACAATTAATTAAGGGAGAAGTGCCAATTATTACTCGTACTGTTACATAAGCATTGATAATACTGCTGGCTCACTACTGTTTCCCTACTTTTAACTAATAATATGAAACAAATTCAACAAGAAGCTTATACTCTTAACAATCTGTCAGACCGTCGGCATTACCAGTCATGGCGAGCAACAATAAAATATACCTTCGATCAACCTTGCCAAAAACATCGAACAAAAAAAAAATTGCAATATTTCCATGAACAGCTTCACAAATCATGTAAATTTTCAACGAATAAAACTATAGGAAAAGTAATTCTTATGATAGTAGAGACATCGATCAAGTATGCAAACCTGAGGGTGTTTTCCGTTTGCCAAAGATGAAACTCATGGCGGTGGGTTGGAAGAACTCAAGACGTCATCGGCGACGGCGAATCTGGATCTGAGGCAGCGGCGGCTTTGCGATTGGCGGAAGTGGCTGCAAACTTGGGACTCGACCTATATCTATCCGATCTCTTGATCGAGTTGAGTTTCCGGTACGGCGACCGGTTCACTTCCAGTGTCGCTCTGCTCATGGCGTCGCTACTCGTGGAGTTGTGGCTCTACTCGAGGGTGCTGATATGGAGGAAGCTCGAAGGCACCGCTCTGGAATTATCCGTGAACCGCTGCGAGCTGCTCCCTCAGCCATTAATGAGTGTCTGAGTCTTTGATTGGTGCTTGACTTGGTGGCAATAGAGAAAAAAAAAAAAAAAAAAAAAAGCAAGCGTGACGATTCAGACGGACATAGCTGGCTCCGATCACAGAGAGAGAGATTTTTGGTAATGGTCTCAATCCGAATGGATGAGGGTTCAAACGAGCTTGGGTAATAGAAGGGAAAGAGAGCTGCGGTGATAGTTTTGGTAATTAAGTTCAACTCTACTGGTAGGTCGTAAAGATGTGACATTAATTATCATGAGGACATTTATGTATCCTGAATTATAATAAGACACCTCAAAATGACTTCTTTTATCATTGACTCATAATATTTTTTATTATTGCTCCTCAATAATAGAAGCAGTCTAACATTTAGGACTGATCACTCAATGAAAAGGAAAAAAAAATATTCCTTCTCTGACCCTCCCTCACTCTTTACCTCAGCGCCGCCACTAGTCGTGTTCTTCTCCCATGTGTCACCTCGCTCTTTTTCTGTTTGGGCCATGATTTTGAATTGTGTTAGATATTCAACCACCGTCGACTGTTTCACAACCCCAAAACCCCATCTTCGACCACCCGAAACCCTTTCTGAGAACCCAACTTCCATAGTTGATGGAATCAAGAATGTTGTACTCCAAACAGAGCTAGAACGAATATGTGCCTCAATGATCAAGACCAATACAATCCAAGAAAAATCTGGAATTTGGATAGCATGGCTCACATATAGGTGAGAGTATAAGAAGCTCCTTTATAGATCCATATGGCCTGACACGTTTGTCACCAATCATAGGAACGAAGAAAGACGCAACTGATATTCGTGGCTTGACATGCGAGGTAGCAAGCACTCTATGCTGCACGCTATTGAACTTGTTATTAGTAATTAGCTGTTTATAGGCACCTGAAGTGAAGTTTAGAAATACAATAGTAACAATCAACTTAAATGTACCATTAACATCTGAGTATTATAGCCTGGTATATAAGATTAATCGTAACGTACCAGAGATATATTTTTCTCTTTCTTTTTGTTTCTCAGGATGTTTATGTTGAAGAGAAAATATGTAACAACAGAATACAGTACCTACACAAAGTCACTGATTTGCTACAAAAGCTCCATTCACTGGCGGCACATCAACCAATTGATCTTTATGGAGAACTTGGAGGCCCCCAATCTCGTCCTGCTGAACTAAGGTAAGAAATGAGGGGCCGGTCTGAATGTTTTATTGTGCCTAGACTCCCCTAGAGTCAAATCGAGCTCAGGGCACGCAAATTGGAAAATAGTGGCATGACATGAGAAAGATTTCAAGCAGCCCTAGTGTGCCAGGTGATCGTACTTTCTAAGCCCTAGTGCTTCCGATTAGTAATTCAGATAGCATATTTTGAAGTTCAAATAAATGTGTGATATACTTACTTATTTCACGTCTACAACAGAGTGATGAATTGTTCAAAACTCAACTTATAGAAAAAGGATATATATGTTTAAGAACAAGCTAAATTAACAGAGAGAGAGTAATGTTTCAGAGAGAATGGAGATTTCAAATGTGTTTATTCATCTCATACAATGGGGTATTTATAGGAATATATTGTAGTGTGAAAGCTCAAAGAGAAAACCAAAATGATAACAATCTCAATGATGAATTCTGTCATGCTTGTTGCCCCTTGGTAAAGCATGTTACATAAGTCTTCATACACTCAAGTACCTATGTTTATACACTCAAGTACCTATCTATACACTTTAAGTACATGTTACATGATATAGACATACATAGTATAATACATTTATACTACAACACTCCCCCTTGGATATTTCATGTCAATAGTATTGTGTTGGTGGTGCACTTCGAAGTTACTTCGTTAAAAACCTTGCCAAGTAATAAAACCCTGTGGGAAAAAACAACCTTGGTCGAAGGAGAAAAAGAGCACAACGCGCGTTCAGTGTGGAGTATGTTTCTTGATACTCCCCCTGATTTAGATTCCCCTTGAAGATCGTGGGAGTTCGGATATCCTTTTCTCAATCCGATGCTCTTTGCATGTTTCTCGAAATGGGATTTTAGTAGTGACTTAGTAAATAATCAACTACATTATCTTCTAATCGGATTTGATTTACTTCAATATTCAGAAGTGTTTGTTGTTGCTGACTGTAGAAGAATTTCGGCGATATATGCTTGGTATTGTCGCCCTTGATGAAACCTAATTTCATTTGCTCAATACAAGCTACATTATCCTCGTAAATGCATGTAGGTTCATTTGTGGTAAATTTCAAACCACAAGTTCCTTGAATATATCTATTTACAGACCTTCGCCATATGCACTCACGCACGGCTTCATGTAAGGCAATAATCTCTGCATGATTTGAGGAAGTAGCAACAAGGGTCTGTTTTGTAGATCTCCAAGATATCGCGGTGCTTCCCATCGTAAAGACATAACCTGTTTGGGAGCGACCTTTGTGAGGGTCAGAGAGATACCCTGCATCAGCAAAGCCCGTCAAAACATCATTATCATTTTGATGGAGGGGAGGAGGAGAACGCGGTCACTATGGATAGTGTTGCCAGCGTTCACATTTCTTTTCTCTCTGTAGGGATAAAACAAGCCCATATTAATCGTACCTTTCAGGTATCGAAAGATTGTCTTTATACCAATCCAATGGCGGCGTGTTGGCGCAGAACTATGTCGAGCTAACAAGTTTACTGCAAATGAGATATCCGGTCTTGTGCATTGAGCGAAATACAATAATGCGCCTATCACACTTAGATATGGTATTTCAACCTCTAATAAATCTTCGTCCTCATCTCTTGGACGAAATGCATCTTTTCTGGGCTCAAGACTACGGTTGATGATGGGAGTACTCTCAGGCTTTGCTTTATCTTCATTAAAGCGCCTTAGTAACTTTTGAGTATATGTTAACTGATGGATCATAATCCCATCATTACGGTGCTCGAGTTCTATTCCGAGACAAAACCGTGTTTTCTCGATATCTTTCATCTCAAATTCAGATTTCAAATATTTAGCAGTTTTTTTTAACTCATTTAGAGTTCTAATTAGGTTCATGTCATCGACATAAACTGCTACAATTGTAAATCTGGATCTTGTCCTTTTAATGAACACGCAAGGGCATATTTCATTGTTAACATATCCCTTCCCAATCAAGTAGTCACTTAGACGGTTATACCACATCTGTCCGGATTGTTTCAATCCATATAGTGAGCATCTTAATCTTATTGAAAACGCGCTCCGTGGTTTAGAGCCACTTGATTTGGGTAATTGAAGTCCATCTGGAACCTTCATATTTTGTGGTGTCAGTGTTATAGACCCAAATACCTATCTCTTTGTTAGTGAATCCAATTCAGTCTGGATCGCATCTTTCCATTTGGACCAATCTGCTCTTTGTTGACATTCTTCAACGGAGCGAGATTCGATATCGTCGTGTTCTATAATTCCTTTTGCAATATGATATGCGAATGCATCATCAATAGTCATAGAATTTTTGTCCATAATTACATATATACTAGTGTAATTCATGGAGATCTCTCTATTCTCTGGAATTGGTTCTACCATTGGAGCGTCCTTCAATGATGTCTCTTGGACATAAACATAACCATAATCCGGAATTTTTTCATGAGATGGATTATTTGTATCGATGATTAATGGATTATTTTGTGTCAAACTCGCTTTCTTTTTTAGGCAAGAATCCATGGAACCTATGGGCCTCCCGCGCTTCCTGACAAGAGCCGTGGGTCTAGCCACTGCATCACCCATATAGGGGACGTCATGTCCTTTAGTTTTAGGGACATCAATCCTTGCAGGTATGTGTGATCTTGTCACTTTAGCGATATCAGAAAACGCATCAGGTATCGATTCTGCTACGTTCTGAAGATCGAGAATCCTCCGCACTTCTATTTCAGACTGTGTGGTTCGGGGATCAAGATGAGACAAAAGGGGGACAGACCATGACAATTCCTTTCTTTTCTGTTGAACATTAGTGCTCATGTCTCCCCCTAATGACGGGAAGACTGTTTCATCAAAGTGACAATTCGTAAATCTGGCGGTAAATAAATCACCTGTCAAGGGTTCTATGTAGCGGATAATGCTGGGAGAATCATATCCAACATAAAGGCCTAAGTATATCCAACATAAAGTCATGATGGTTCCGACAGTAACTCGGACAACATATTCTCAAGATCAGTCACTTAAGTACACTCTCATTTCACGTCTGAGATTGAAAGGACAAACCATACAGTTGCAGCTCACAAATCTCATCCAGCTTCTGGTAAAATTTAGTCGTTTCCTGCAGAATTATAATATATACAAAAATCCGTTGTTTTATCGCGCGCCGGGGGCGGGGCGTGGGTGTGTAAATTTGCTCGATATTCTTCCTTCAGATAACAAAGGGTTAACTTTATTGAACAATAAAAATGCTTTATTGAACAAAAAAAATGCTTACTAGAGACTACAACAATAACTTTTATTACAAGATAGGCTTTAATATGCTTTCCAAAGTGAAATTGAGGCAGTAGTGACTAGTGACATGCTATTAAACTTATCGACTGAAACAATTTAGCATTCATTCAAAGCATTGTAATAGATCTGATTTTGGCATTCAAGAAGGTCCATAGCATGGCCTCAATGCAGTCTGAAATTAGGCAGGGCAGAGCTGCCATTTTGTCCATTTACTCTGTAATACCCAGTATATTCTCCGTAAAGTGTGTCCCTGTATATTGGGGGATTGTTCTCAGATAGAAGCTCCTTTATAGGCCCGTATGGCTTGACACGTTTGTCACTATCCATAGGAGCAAAGAAAGATGCAACTGATATTCGTGGCTTGACAAGCGGGGTAGCTAGTACTCTATGTTCCACACTCTTGAACTTGTTATTAGTAACGAGCTGTTCACAAGCAGAAGCAAAGAAACTTCATTCTCTGATGGGAAAAAATGCTGAAGATGTAAAGATGTGAGACAGTAGTACTACTAACACCAGATTATTTTACCCAGGTTTAAAATCTATGATATATTTTATTTTTCTTTTTGTATTTCAGGATGTGTTGAAGCAAAGATTTAAGAACAGAGGAGTACCTGCATAAGGTCACCAAGATTTGCTACAAATGCTCCATCCACTGGCGGCACGTCAACCCATTGATCCTTATGGAGAACTTGGAGCCCTCCAATCTCGTCTTGCAGGACTAAGGTAAGAAATGAGGGATCTGAATGTTTGATTGTGCCTAGAGTCAGTTCAGGCTCGGGGCAAATTGGATAATAGTGGCATGACAATGAGAAAGCTTTCAAGCACCCCATGCGTGCTAGGTGATCCTTGCTAAGCCCTAATGCTTCCGATAGTAATTCGGATAGTACATTCTGAAGTTCAATCAAGTTTTTGATATACTCACTTATTTCACGTCTGCAACAAACCGAATGATGAATTGTGAAAAACCCGATAGAAAAAAGGATATATACTATAAAGTTATTCAACGCTTTAATATAGCATAGGCTCTGGTGCTATAGAAATACCTGCACACTTGAGGCAGTGCTTCAAAGTCCCATTTATCATCTACGGCTCTGCAAGATAAGGTGTCTCTCCAATCTGCTGCTGATTTTGCACGCACTTTCAGATCTCCACTGCAATAAAAGTTGACCGAATTCTTGAAGTCACGAGAGTACAACTCCATCTTGTCTTCTGCAGGCTGCTCATGAAATCTACGAATACCTTCAAGCATCTCCTCCATAACAGCAAGTGGAACTCCATGGTTTACTATCTGAAAGAACCCCCATGTTTCACATGCATCTTTAATTGCCTTCACCATTCCTTCTCGAGCGTGATCATTGCCAATGCATCTGAGATCAACAATTGGGATTTGAAGTTTGACACCATCATCTGGTGCTGTGTTCTTTACAGTCTCCTGTGGGTGGATGAAGATTCTGGGAATCTTGGCCACGCCGGAGTCTGAGAGCCCTTTGACACCTATTTTAAGGTCATCAAACGCATACAGTTCTTTTTCTTTTTCTACCATGTAATCTGCATCTGCCATCTTAACTTTGTTGGTTAGTTAAGAGGTTTGGCTGGAACTACTTGGCTGTTGAACTAGAGTACAATGTATGTTGTTCTGCTTCTGAGGGAGAAAACTTGAAAAACCTACTGCCTATTTTATATGGAAAGGAGAAAGAGCAATATGTAAATAAACCAAGCAGTTCGATCATGTCTTACATATTCAATGCAATCATGCAAACAAAAATTTCAGATAAGTTGCGTGTTTATTTTTGTAGTTTGATTTCTTAATTTTAGAAGAAAAATACTTTTAAACAATAGCATATTGTTGACTTGGTTAGAATACTGAACGAGTTGAACTCAATAGAGCTCACTGTCAATTATTGTAACAGATGTGATGGGATATCTCTTTTTAAAATTGCTTCTAAATGAAAGTAGTTGCACTCAATACAGCTCACTGCCAGTTATTGTAAGAGACTTGCTGGGATATCTCTCTTCTAAATAAGCTACTCTGGTTCTGCAAAAATGATTTTGGTTATTTCAATTTTAGTTCATGTAATTTAACTTCCATCACACGAAACACGATATGAAACTAAATATTATTTTATTTTGCCACTTGTTCTCCATGATGGTAACTGGCAGCTAGCAATATCATCGATGAATCGGAAAATAAATTTTTAAATAAAGCTTAAAATTGTGATCCACGCATAGTAACAAGACTTTCAGCACAAAATGTTAATAAACAAACTTAAAAGTCCACGTTGTTCTTCATGATGGTAATATAGCAGTTTGAAATGAAGCAGTTGTAGACTAACAGATCATGCATATCCCCAGAAGATCCTACAATTTTGGTTAATCGGACAATAAAGATACGTTATTTGAAATCTGATCATCTCAAGGGCAAATCCTTTGGCATGTTCCTCTTCAACGAAACTTTCTTTGATAGATACTCTACGACTAGCGTCGTTGAGGTTGGTGGTGGTGAACTCTCCCTTGGATCGTCGTCTGCTAAGGAGCGGGCGATACCAGCTCTGAATATTGGTTAAAATTTTCAATATTCAAATAATTCTTCTTAATGTAAAAACGTTTATTTCTTTTCGAGATTCTTTGTTGAAATTGGTTAAAATCTCATCCTACATCATAAAATCTTGTTTCAAAGTGTGGTCAGTTTAGGTTTACACTTGTGACAATCCAATCAAGAAGAACAGTGTTAGGTGCCGGATAATTATGTCAAATAAGAACAAGGGGAGATGCATGAGGTAGTTGAAACTTGAAAGCATCCACATTTTAGGGGACGTAAGTGGCGACTCGCTCACATAGTCAAACTTGAGACACTTGAGGTACCTCAAAAGATGAAGATAACATAGCCTATGTTCAATTGGTATAGGATTTCCAAAAGAAAACCCAAGGGGAAGTGCCTAAGCTTTTAGAAGCGAATGCAATTTATCTTGACAAGAACCCATATTCTGAAATTGCAATCTCAAATGCGTGAATCCTTTCCCCCGCAGCAAAGCCATTGCGATCATAAGACGATATTTCACCTATGTTGAGATCATTGCAAGCCTTGATTAACCCCTCGCCAACACGTTTTGCAGCTTCATAGGTACTACAATGGGGATCCTGACGAATAGATTTCTGCAGAGTGCTTCCATAAAACAAACACTTGTTGTTTTGGTCATCTACCAGCATAGCATACAATTGCTTGTCTGAACAGAATACTGAAAGCCTCGGTTTCTTAGGCGTGCCATTGTACTTCTTCTGCATCCTTCTGTTTAGAGTTTTCGCACTTTCGGTTCTGGCATGCTGCCTCGCTCTCATTACTACCGGCATCATGGAGAAATAATTTCTCTTAGTCTGCAAGACCTGAAAGTCTGAAGTTGCAGAACGAGTCCCAAAACGAGCTGAAGTTGCAAACTGGAGAGCAGCAACATTCACTAGAGCCATACTACGGAAACGTTTTACAGTAGAACCTCACCCTGCAAATTGGTTAATGTTGAAAACACGCTGCAGAAAAAATGCGAAAAACGCAAAGCAAGTTCATTCAGGCATTTCGTCGAACACCTTTACGGGCAGTCTTTACAGTAAACTTGAAGGTGTCTAACATTCTAAACAGTTCATAGGGAAAGTGCCCAAGTTAAACTTGAAAGAATCTACACTTTCAGTGACATAAGTTACGGAACCTTTAGATAGGTATAGACTTTCCAAAGGAAAACCCAAGGTGAAGGGCCTAGGTTGGTTTTCCACACAGTCGGTGATCTGGTAACAGAGAGACAGAGAGCTAGCTGGGCTATAGCCCATACAGCTTTCTTCTTTATGCTTTAATCCATAGGCTTGTTTACCCAGTCGATGTGTTTTGCTTTGGATAAACAATGGTTGGCCTCCAATATCTTATTGGCTAGAAAAAAAAAAATTATTTATGTCTCTCTTCGTCCATTAGAAGGAACCTAGGTCTATAAGTCTGCAAAGAATAATAAAAATATGTATTTTCTTCTCTACCCACTAGTCAAAATAAAACACAATTTTTTCTTCGAAGCCTCTTAATATTTTAACCCAAGTTGATTTGATTAATCCTGGCTATATATGTCGAGGGATCTCAAAGAATCCATATTTTTCAAACAAAAACCCAACGAATTTTCGGCAACAAAACTACCATAATCGAATGGGGGGTGTAGGACAGGGTATAAACGGCCCAAGACATCCATAAAATTTTCAGAAATTTTAAGCTGCATTGTTGGAAATAATAAAGATTGAACTAAGAATTGTAGGGCTTTACCCCGAAGGGAGCCCTTCCAGAAATTCTCGAGGGCACTGGGCTTAACCCAGGCCCAGGAGGGGGTTTGGAAATAGTTTTCAACCAGCAATAGACGCGCCTCGGTTAGAACCTCATTAGCTGCGTCATTGCCCCAAGCGCAAAGATGGTTTTTACATCAAATTAGCTCCGTTTTTATAATTGCAATACCAACCAGCTTTGTCTGTTCTTCGATGTGGGATACTGTCCGATTGTAATAGATAGGAAAATACCCAAAGCCACACGCTAGCTCTAGCATATATCTACGCAGTTTGCTACCCTTTCTCTTTGGTCTTTGGCTTCCCCATTCTCTTTATCTGTTCAGTGGTGCTTAGTTTCAGTCAAACTTGAAGTAGTATCAACTAGAACTAAAACTGTATAGCGCTTTGGAAGGGGCCTAGTTCTATCCAGAACAAATCCAAGAAAGTTGCATATGCCATTTTGAATGGGAAAGAAGGCACTAGGGAGACTACAGTTGAGCCAAACTTTCTCTGTAAGAGCTAAAGGGCAATGGCTTTTACCCCCTCTATTTTTGCACTCACTGAGGCTTACCCGAGAGAGTTGCTACTATTATTTGAAATTTTCACAGTTTCTTTGTTCTTGAAGTCCAGGTAACATAACAGGTTCGTCGGATTTATCATTTTTTTTTTTTTTTTGAAGATTAAGCCTTGTACTCAGTTTCATATGTTTGATCAGGACACAGATTTCATGTATATGAATTGCAGTCTTTTGATTCTAACAGTAATTTCATAATACAAGCAAGTTTTGAAATGCAATCTTTTGATTCTAACAAATTTCATAATATAAGCATTTCAAAACTAAATTTTGAGGGGCACTCACGTGTCCCTTTTCAAAAATAAGCGTATGCCACTTAAAAGCACCGCACACACGGTATTCTTTAGTAAAAGGCGAAAGAATAGTTCGCTTTGTGCTCAGCGCATGGCTCCGTGAGTTGGATAGTGCTAAGATGCTTTATTTTATAGCCCTGAAGTAGATATTTCATGCTCTCATAAGGTATGGGACTCATAGCGCCTGTCACATATTATTATTCACATCCATATGATGATATGAGTGATCCAAATGGACTTGATAAAAGAACCAAGTAGCATCACTACAATGATTTCCTTTAGTCCTTCAAGCATCCTGGACTTCCTCTAGTCAAACTAAACTCCTAATGTCGAAAAAACGAGAGAATTAAGAGTACATTGAAACTGCAACAGCCGAATTTCTTGTGTGGTTCATAATTAGTCACTAGTATGCTCTCACAAAGAACCGAAGACCTGCACAGCAATAATGTTGCTGCAGACTTATTGCTCACAGGTTCGAGTACTGCTGTTCTTCATTTAAATGTCATTCAGCTTCACTATAGATGGCTAATAAGCCCAAAATAGAATTCCTTGCAGCCATTAATGTGACACATAGATGGCAAAAATCTTGAAATATTAGTAGGTGTTTGTGACATTGACCATGAAAATGTTCTCAAACACCAAATTTAACATTAAAAGCGTTGCTTACATGTCTTTGATCGATTACCAATTGTGCATCTGATATATAGTCATCTGGAGCAGCCCTAGACTAGAGTTGCCAACATTTGCGATGAAATGTTCACCCTGAATATAACTAGTTTCAACATCCGAAAGGACTCTTTTGGAAGTCACCTATGCGCATGTCAGTCCTTATTATCCTCTAGAGGAGAGGCTGAGTGCATAGCTTAAAAGATCATCGCTAAACATGCTATCTGAAGTGATTACCAAACTCAATTTATTATAGAACTACTTTGTTCCAAGCATTTGCAACAATGACTTAACCTTTTTGAACATTCACAGGAATTTAACCCCCTAATAACCAACCCTTTTGGCTTCTCTAAAAGCAAAAGGAGAAGTTAAAGTACTTCTCAGACTTAACTTTAGCAAAAATAAGAAAAATTATCTCAGATAAATGGCAGTAGAACAGAATGAGTTACTGTACAAATTCAATAGATTCAAATGTTGAATATTGTAATACAAATATGAAGCAGAAATTTTGAACTTGATCTGGTATGGAGGAATAAACTAGCCTACCAAATTATAGTTTGGCTTTGGAAGAACCTGGTTTGTTCCTTTCATAAGATCTGAGTATTGCATTTCTAAACAAATATCAAATACAAGAAGAATGAGCTTGAAAACAACCTACATAAATATGGTTGCACGAACTTCTATCTTCTTTGACCAAACACATCTAAAACTAACAGTACCTGACAACATTGCAACACTCGTCAGTGCACCGTCAGAATCATTAGCTAATTCTCCATGAAAATACTGCATTGAGACAGTTCAACTATCTGCATTAGATACATTAACCGTTTCAGACCAAAACAAAAAAAATAAACTAGCAGGTAAAGGTAAGAAGACGATCTTTTTACAGTTCTTGAGTTGATTGTTTAGCAGGTTGTTTTCCCTTCCGGTAACACTGAAATTTAAACTGGATCTGGTAGGGTGCACCAAACCTTGCAGTAGTGCAACGCAAGGATGACACGCATGAGCCCCAATAGCAAGCTATTGTGATAGACTCATCCCTTTAAAAAATTAATTTAATATCATGTGAACCATTAGTTCACGTATCAGATATTAAACTGATAAGAACAGATACTACACTTGATCTTAGCCAAAAGGCCGAGAAAGGTATGTTTTGTTTAATCTAGCTCTTCTCATTTTATATGGCTGTACACTTCAGTTCTTTTGTCAGGAAGGATGTGGTACTCTCATTCACCTTTTATAATTGCAACGGAGCTAAGCATTTTACGGATGAATTTGTGATTGCTTACACTGATACTAATCCAAGTCATGGCATTATACTTCACTTGTATTCTACCCCATATTAGATTGTTATCCAAATAAAATCCAGGGCAATTGGCCATCTCTGCCATCTGCAAAGAACACTAAAAAAGAAGATTTGGTACAATGAGAGTCCCACATATATGACAAAATTTAAAGACACGGAGTGCAGCTTTTGTCTCAGGCATCTCATGTTAGTAGAATAGTAGCTCTCATGGTAGCAAAGGTGGTTGGTCTCCGAAAGCCATTGCGGCAGTCTCATCCAACTTTGGTACCGATATCTCTGTTGCCAGAGTAGGAATCGGCCAATTAACGCAGCAACAAAGTTTTAGTTTCATCCATCAAAGTAGCTCGTACACTCAAATTCACATCTTCACTCCAACATACTGCAACAACTTCCGTTGCATCAACAACAATCTCAACACATGGAAACAAACTCTATAGCTTGCAATTCTACTTGAGATTATCTGGTACACGAATCACACTTCTACAAGTTCTTAAAAGCTAATCTATGATTTAAGGGCTTCCAGCAACTAATCTTTTCCATCCTTGGTATTTTTCTATGAATGAATTCTGCCTTTAAGTGTTGCTTGGACTGAATCCACAGTTAACTAATTGACTATATAAACAACTTTCTATCAACAAGCCTAGTACAGAAGCTGAAATGTTAAATCAGAGTGAAATATATCAGAACAGTTTGTTTGCAAAGCTTTAAACAGAGAAAACTGTATAAAATTAAACAGGGGAACTCTCAGCTACAACCCTTCCCCCAACACAATCATACTCATATTGCCTGTCGCGTAGAGATTGATACAACATTCTGATATTTGGCTTCAAGTGCTGCTCTATTAGAAAAATCATATCAACTACAGTAAGTTTATAATGGGGTAATCAAATAGACATACATTTTCGGAACAGTCTTCCAACCGCAAATCTCTGAACAAGATGTTCGCAGAAACAATTAAGGTAATCTACATTCCAAATGGCTAAAACAATAAGTTGAACTATATTCTGAGAGGACACCCACAAAGGTGCACCCTACTAAATATAAGGGTATGCCACTTATAGCGCCGCGCATACGGTATTCTTTAGTAAAAGGCGAAAGAATAGCTCGCTCTGTGTTCAATGCATGGCTCCGTAAGTTAAAACACAGTCACTGTAGACAGCTCTTTCTGTATGGGCCGATGTGGGAACCTCTGCGCCTATTACACATTAAGTCTAACTTCCAAAACCACCATATGGCGTTTCAGACTATCCATTACAAATCCAAATATCCTCATAAGATGATTAATTACAAATCCAATTTACTTCTGCAACTCAATTTGAAAGGAGGAGGGGGATTCAAAAAAAAAAGCTCATTTAGAGTACTAAAATTCTTCCCAGTTCCTTGTTAATTTCATCATTTAGGCCTTCAAGCTCAACCCTGGATATGTCCTTTGCTCATATTAGACTATACCAATAATTCCCACCCACTGAAGATATGAGGTTTCACTTAATCAGTGTAACTTAGTCCATCGCTATCTTACTAAAACAGGTGTATGAAATATTAGTTTGGATACATATATAGAGACGAGCCATATAGCCGAGCTTCCTAGCTATTACTAGAAGTTGTCGGCTATAAAAATATACTCCAAGCTAACTTCGAATAAGAGAGATGAGTACCTAGAATTCCCACACGAGAAATTCTTAGGTGGGGGTTTCCCCACCACGTGGCTTTAGGGCCATCCAATTAGAACAAAAAAAAAAATTTTCTCTTTTTCGAAAATGTCTCTGCTCTCTAAATATTCAAATACTCAAAAACCCCCCTGCTAAGCAGTGATTGGTCTGTCACATTGTCATGTGGTGCGGGTGCCCCATGCAAGTCTTTCTCTTCCCAGACAGCCCCGTCCCATTACAACAAAGCTGAACGTCCGACTTCTCTGTGCAGTAAGTTACTGCACACTTAGCCACTGATATTCTTCATGTAAAATTGTCACTCATAATCAGCTATTAAATTTTAATGAATTTACAATTTCACCGCAACCATTACCTTTGTGCTAGTGCAAGTAACAGGAGACAATATTCTGGACTATTGCATATGTCATAAAATGTCTTGCCATACATCAAAGACCATAAGTCCCATTGATTTTGTTGTATTCAAAACCGGATCCAATTTACATGTTTATGTCTTGGTACTTGCGGAAGCTTCGCCCACTGCGATGAACATCATGATCTTCGGTCTACCGGAGATGCATGATGGCCATTATTAGAAACTATATGAAGTTATAGTAGGAGTTTTTCTCTTGGCAGTCATGCACGTCATACTGAGAAAGCTATATATTAGAACCATAGATTACATCGTCAAATGTGGGTCTAGCATCGGAACATGTCAACTATAGTCTATAAAATGAACACCTACCCAGTCATATACATGCCGGAATGGCTGCCTGATTCGGAAGGCGAGACCAGAACTGGCGCCAGAAATCCAAGTATTTGTACTGCCTTGTCCAGAAACACTATCAACAACGAATTTCAGAAATCATGGTGATGTTGCTGGACTAAAATGGATTCAAAATGTGACCTTCAAAAGACTGGTTTTTCCGAGTTCTACCAGCACTGCTACTGGCCCTACTTGGCAGAGTCCTAAAGGCTTGTGTGACTAGATAACCATCACTGTACTTACAGGCCCAATGATATAAGCCAAATAATCATAAATTAAAATTTGAAACAGAACGTAGAGATTTGGACTAGGATTGGTGGGGGTTGCGCGAACGCATGCCCCCCGGCAACAAATTATGACGTTGGCTCTCCCACGTATGAGAGACCATAGATGGGCACCCCTCCTAAGTGCAATGGAGGTCACCAATCTAGGCCATGGGCCTTCTAGATCGCCCAAAAAACCCCGTCCAGGTAAGTATGTTGCAAATGCATCGGTCCAGCTACTTTATACCCATTCTTGCCTCCCCACTTCCTTCATGTATTCAATGTGGGACAGAAGTAATACATACCAAAGACTACAAAAACCCTCGGAAAAACCAAATGGTACACTATGTATCAGCTCTATCTTCTATTGTCCCATAGTATGCTTCGTAGCTTGCCCTTTCAATTCAGTATTCCGAGACATTGTTGATAGTTTTAACAATTCAATCTGAATGTTTTAAGTCTGAATCTGAATGTTTTAAGTCTGAATCGCATGATATAGACTGAATTTAATGAAAGCAACCCAAGGGCATAAGGCATCGTTATATATGTATTAGTGAAAGCAACAACTTAAGGGTGTAAGGCAATGTCCTGGCAAGATATTGATAGATAACTAGACTTTGGATGTAGATTGAAATAATGAACAAAACTGGGATGTTTGTGCATTTGTCACGTCCCGAATTTTGAATAACAAATTCAAATCCGAAACATGAATAATAACAAATAAAAATAACGTTCTGAATTTTTTTCTCATAAACCAACACGCCTCAAACAACACAATGTTACATAAACCAAATCCTCAAGTTACTTATTACAGCACACTCTCACCAAATAAAATAGTAAAGCTCAATAACTATAATAAACCTCACCATACAACGCTGTAAAACAATACTATCACTCTAAACTGCACGATCACCACCTTGGTTCTCCTAACCTGTAGGATTATCCGTTACACAGTTTGAATAATGTACCGGGATTGCAACAACATAAAACTCGGTAAGCTTTTGAAAGCCCGTATGAGTAAATAGAAATAAAACAGTAAATCAACAACTTTTACTCAAAACAATCACAACTCAAAACAAAACATTCCACCTCCATTTCCAAACCATTTTCCAACAGATCTCATCACTCACCACTCGACCCATCTTATATAATAAATATGTATTAATGATCACGAGTAATTCAACTCGCTGCTTTCATGTTATACTTAAATTTTCAAAATTGTATTCATGATCACGAGTAATTCAACTTGCTGTTTTTATGTCATACGTCAATTTTCAGAAGTGTATTCATGATCACGAGTAATTCAACTCGCTGCTTTCATGTCATACTATGGTAGGCAGACTAGAGCTCTAACTGAATCGTAATGTGTCACCTTGGCCAAGGTTCACGCTTACGAAAATCTTGCCTCAGTCACCACTTGTGACCAATCCGTAGATCAAAACATTTAAATGTTGTCCTATCTGACTCAAATGTTACGCTTCGACTCACTTATGCTTTCTCACAATAAAATCAATAATTACATGATATATTGTATTTCTATATAAAGAAAGTGCTCGAAATAATCATCTAAAAATCCAATTGCACACCATCCAGATATATATATATATATATACATATATCACGTAATATATATATGCCCTCTGTTTTATAAAGTAAAAAAAAATGACCCTGGTTCCGTGCCCAAATAAAGCGACAAGGGGTGGTAATAAGTCATATAGAATCAATGATGAATTCATGGTAAAATCTTTCCATGATGCATTTTTTTTAGTTTTGGCTGATAATACATGTAATCATCCATGCAGGAATGATCACTAATACCAACTATAAACCACACATAGTGAGAATTGAGAAATTCATTTTTATACTTTAAATATATTTTTCTTACCTATGGACCGTAGTAGAACAAGTCCATATAATTCAAAACAAATATTTATTTCCATAAACTTTTTCACTTCAATCACAATATAAATAATGAAATTAACGACATTTGGTTCATAAAATGAACCATGTGAGATTTACTCACCTCTTGTCTTCTATCAATCAAAATCACAATAATTCAATCGCTCTTCAAATCCAACCGTTAAGTACCTAATCAAGTACCGTCTTCACTTAGCAAACGAAACACGAAATAAACTTAATGACAATCCAAAGGTCGAATTCTAAAATAAAAATGATCAAACAGTCAGATCGAATTTAAACGATGATCCAACGGTCGGATCCTCACGGATCGCCCTTGGAAACATCCTATCAAAATTATATGAAAATTCGACAGATGGATTTTCACGAATCGCCTCCCGATTCACTATTTTACAATTATACGAAAATCCAACGGTCGGATCTTCGCCCGTGACGACACAAAGTCATCGGAACAGTCATACGATCAATATATCAAAATTTGAAGTAAAACCGATGGTCAAATCTTCGCAGATAGTAAACTGTAGTTAAAACGTAAAAATCGTAAATAGTAACGTCAAAACGTAAATCCACTATTTATCAACTTTTTCTAAAATAACCTTATAATATATCAAAACGCTCGTATGGATGCATAGATCATCGTCTAGATAATTAAAACTCAAAATATGGTCCGACGCGCCGCCACACGCGGAGGTTAGACGACGGTCAGGGCGCGGTGGTCAGCGCCGGTCAACCACCTTGGATGCAAATGTCGTCAACTACAAACTTGCTCAAAATGAAAGGGTGATCGACTTTCATACCTGGAGCTAAGCGAGATGAGGTCTAGATCGTCTTAGATCGAGTTTTGAAATTAGATTAATCTCGACTCTTGATCACGTTTCCTGATCCAACCAGCCGTCAATCATCAATCCTTGATCTACCACTCTACACTCAAAATCGTAATACAAGCCTTATATGGGGATGATCAGGAAGGAGAGGAGATCACAAAAATGTCAACGATCGGTCCAGGGAACGCCGAAAAATGGAATTTCCAGCCAGATCCATTTTGCACTCGGGCCGGCCTTCGATCTCCACTTGGAGGCAACAGCGGGGCGAGGCGGCAGCACGGGGTGACTGGGCTCGGCGAGACGCGCCGGTCTGGCTCGGGTCCTGCAGAGGCAGCGACCGGGAAGGCACGGTTTCGGCCGTGCTGGTTGGGACCGGGTCGGACGGAAGGGGGGCTGCGCACGGGAGAGAGAGAATGGCTGGGGAAGAAAATGAAAATCTGGAATTTTTTTGGGTTTTCTGAAAAATTCCAGAAATTTCTATATTTATAGGAAAATCCTAATTTTCAAATATTCATAACTTATTCATACGAACTCCGAATATTGCATTCCACATATGCATAAGATCGTATCAACGAGCTCTACAACCTTCATGAAGGAAGCTTTCCCAAATTATGAATGTATAAAAAGTCAATTTTCACGACCCCCTAAATTACGTTCGTTTCGAAAATAAATTCATTCGAAACCAAATTTCTCAAACCACGACATACAAATTTATCCCAAATATCATAATTCAAATAGTATAACAATTATTGAATTACATAAATTTATTATATGTAAATTCGGGTCTTCACAGCATCTCTCTTGTAAACAGAAGGTGATTGGCCAACCCCTCTTGCAGACTCAGCTCGATTGTGGAAGGGTCTCATTCTAAATTTGCTTCTATAACTCAAATGGAATTATCCAAAAGGGTTATATAATAAACGTATACATCAAACAAGTTCGTGTTCCTGTTCATGACGTTTTAAAAAGAAACTAGCTTTATATTAGTTATGAAGTTCGTGTTCGTATATTGTTAGCTCAAGGAGCCTCTCTTCTAGTTAATTTGTTTTCATGCTGCAATACTCACTCAATAGAGATACATATTGAAATCGGTGAATCGTGCTCTCTACTCGGTGTTGACATGCATCTTTTATCTTGGTGCAACTTCTGTATAAGATAATGGGAAAACATCACCAATGGTCACTGAGTTATGACTTATTCGACACTTAACTCACTGTATTTTCAACAATATCACTTAACTCACTCAGTTTTACATCCGTCTTTTACTTAACTCACTGTCATTAATTATGCCATTAAAAGATATTAAAATTGAGGGTATATTTGTCTAAACACTAAAAAAATGTTAGAATTTTTTTTTTTTTTTTAAAAGACAACTTTTTTTGCAAATTATAAAGTTAAAAAAATCATTTTTTATTAGAAATCTCAGAAATTTAAAAAATTGAAAAAAGTCTAATGAATGTAAATTGAGGGTATATTTGTCTAAACACTAAAAAAATGCATTTCTAGCTTTTTTTTTCAAATTATATTTAAGTTAAAAAAATCAATTTTTATTAGAAATTTCAGAAATTTAAAAAAATTGAAAAAAAATCTAATAAATGTAGTTTTTTAAAGTTAAAAATGATTTTTAAGTGTTTTGACAAATATACCCTCAATTTTAACTGCTTCTAACGGTAGAATTAACGGCAGTGAGTTAAGTGAAAGACGGATGTAAAACTGAGTGAATTAAGTGATATTGTTGAAAATACAGTGAGTTAAGTGTCGAATAAGTCATAACTTAGTGACCATTGGTGATATTTCCCCTAAGATAATTGCCACTCTTGTGTTATTCGCTTTTTGCCATCATGACAATTGTGTTGTAGTTGGTGCTGTTAAGTAGTTTTATATGTTTACATTTGCACTTCTTTCGCTAGTCTTTCTTCTGCAGAATGTGGTGGTGGAAATTTTGAGAATAGTTTTATGAAGAAACTCTTTGAGGAGAAATCTTCTGAGGTTGATTTGAGTGAGGTAAAATCTCCTCTAAAAAGATCCGAGTTAGAGAAAATCTCCTCAAGGTTGATTCAAATAAGGAGGAATATTCTCCTTGAGGAAGATCTGAGTGAGGAGAAATCTCCTCAAGGTTGATTCTAGTAAGGACTCTTCAAAAAAGATTCGAGTGAGAGGAGAGGAAACCTCTTCAAGAAAATTCTGGGTGACGTAATCTCTTCTAGGTCGATTCAAGTAAGGTAAAATCAAGTTCTAATCAAGAGAAGACCCAACTCATTTGGGGAGCATTGAGAAGTTTGGATCATCTCGAGGAGGAATCCTTTCGATGTGAATCTGAATAAGGCGGATCCAGTTAGCGGAGTTAGTCAGCTCATCCATTGCAAGTGAAGAGCACTCCCCCACATCGTCTTGAGAGTGGTATCAGGGATCTACTAATGCATGACTTGCAGACCAAGCACATCACTATGCACACTAGTTGAGAATTTGCTCAAACTCATTTAAAATACTTGATAAAGTGAACATTTGAGGGAACTGGGAAGCAATCTATCCCATCTACACTTACCAGAACCTAAACCATTACTGACTTAGGCGCGCGATGAAAGTATTTTCCCCCTCTTTTTAAAGTTGACTTGTCAAACACTGAACCAAGTTCTAAAGATTGCTTACCATTTTCTTCGCCATATATATAAAGATTGCAGTTTCCTCCTGGCAAAGTAATCCACATATCAATGCCATAACTCCATCAAGCACTTCTCACCTTCTTTTCTTAATTGACTAGTTTTAATGGTATACAAAGATAGTTTATGTACTGACCGCAGAATGTTAACTCTAATGCACCGTATATGATGATAGTGTTTGGCTCCAAAACCAGTTGGTTGCAAACTATCTCTTTTGAGCATGTGCGTAGGCGTGCCAGCACCGTAGGGTGCAGTCGTCGGGGTATCCCTTGTCCTGACTTCTGAATCAAATGATGTGGACGAGGAGGCACCAATCTCGTCACAAGGCACTTTTCTCTGCCTTTCAGAAAATGACTTCTTGCCTTACGGATAAGGGCTTTGGTTGTGATCTCTTCGTGTCACCGAATCGATACTCAACGTTGTAGGTTGAGTAGAACAATCACTGGGAAGTTGAGAGAAAGCACAGGGTTTGCTAAAGTGTATCTTTAGCTTCGTTGGGTTGCGAGGGTGTTACCCTTACTTCGCTGGTAGTATCAGTAGCTGTAGTACATGTAGTTGGCTCCTGGGGAGACTAGGAGTGGAAGTACAGTCGCCGGGTTTCAACAAGGTTGAAAGTAGGTTTGCTCCGGAGATGCTTTGATAATCTGAGAGATTAATTTGAGAGTTGTGTTTGTTTCGTCCTTGAAACCTGGTATTTATACCTTAGGGTTTCGACTGTTCCTTGCTATAGAAGGATTATTGATTGACGTATCCTATTCAATCTCCTTTACTTGACTCCAATAAGGGCTCATTTTCCTTATGGATCTTGGAATGAGTGAAGCTATAACCCAAGCCTAAGTATACTTATTTAAGGCCACAGGTATCAGCCTGCTATGCTAAATCCACTAAAGGATCTTGCCAAAAATACTTTTGGGCTCAAACAGATAGTTTATGTTCTTTTCCTACTCATGAGCAAACTGCTCGCTTTGGTTATTTCAATGTTTGATCTCCTCCTCAAGTGCACTACATTATTTCAATGTTTCCCCATGAAACCACGGGTGTCCGGGGTATCAAGAAACTTCTATATGCATTCTATTTATTGACTTCTATGTAACACTTAGAATAATGAGAAATTCTTAAGTAGGACAGACATGCCACGTGACGGTACGCCAAGCCAATTAGTGTTTATGCAAAGGGGTGTTGTGGGTATTTCATTTTAATTAAACATTGGTAGTTTCGGAATAAAATTAAAAAATAGAGAAGTATGATTGGCTGGGCGTACGAACCACGTAGCTGGTACATTTTCCCTACCTAAGAATTTCTCTACAATAATTTAGTCGAGAGTTAAAAGTTTGTTGAAATAAGTATTTGGGTAATGTGGGTCTTCCAAGTGAATTTTATGCACTGTAATCAATCTGTTATATTGGATCCATTTTGATTGTGGAGTAGTTTGTACAAAAGCTTGCATTTTAGGTGATGAAGAGTACTTAATGCCGTTTCCGGTAGGGGCCGAGTACCGCAATCTATTTTCGTATTATCCGCGAATAAAACACGTATTTACTTTTTTAAAAAAAAAAACTTCTATATTTTATATTTTTAAAAGGGACTCGTTAAATTTCCCATACTTTTGAAGTCAAAAGTATTATACACTTACTATACACTTACTATACACAAAAATAATATAAATTAATATTTTTAATTCGAAAAATTAATTAAAAATATTTTGTTGAACTTTTCAACGTATTATTTGATAAAATGTCTGAATAATACAAGTAAGTACTATACACGTCCCGTTTTTTTACTAACTATATATGCTAGGAATGAAATCCAATAAGATAATAAACCAATAACACCTACTCAGATAAACAATTCAAATCAGATGAAACCTATGGCATAATTAAGTCGGCATTCTAGTCAGCAAGCCATCTCCAATGCGTGTGTGTATACACACACACGAGCTCAAAGACATGCATACATGTACCCCACTAGTCCAGTTAATTAATAGGGAAAACATCACAAATAGTGTATGAACTTTAGGCCATTCTACACTTTGGTGTACCAACTTTCATAACTATCAGAATAGTGTATCAAGTTCGCTCCAATCTTTCATTTTGGTGTACGCCGTTAAATTTTCCATTATCTTCACAAAAAAAAAAAAAAAAACTGACAAAGCTAAAGGAAAGTTAACGAAATTTTTTTTTTTTTGCAAAGATAACGGAAAATTTAACGGCTTACACCAAAATGAAAGATTGGAGCGAACTTGATACACCATTCTGATAGTTATGAAAGTTGGTACACCAAAGTGTAGAATGGCCTAAAGTTCATACACCATTTGTGAAGATATCCCTAATTAATATGGCTCATTGTTTCCTTCTTTTTGTTATCGTATTCTGTTACATAGTGGGTACTGCCACTAATATATATATCCATGCATGCAGCCAAACTGAACTCACTTCTCTCTTGTCTTTAGCCCTCACTCTTTCTTCTCTCTCTTCCTTAAATTGGACTGCCAATGACTATTGCCGCTGGCAAGGCATTAATTGCGATGTGGCTGGTTGGGTCACCCATCTGTCATTGCCCTCTAAAGGGCTCATGTTAGATCAAATATGGACTTTGTCACATAATTAACATTAAGTATATTGATAACAAGCTTAATGTCAAAACTAGTTTAACATGGACACAAATTATAAACCAATACAGCTTAATGAAAATAGTGTATCAATTCATTAAGAAAAGTAATCCATTACTTAGTCTACAAGGAAGACTACAAAGATGTGATACATTGAGAATCTAACTAGGAAACCTAATCCGATATGGAATGTTTTAATGGGAAACTTCTTGAGGTTTAAGTCTCCTATATATACAGATGAATTGGTCCCTGATTGCTACCTCGTTTTGCATATTGTTCTGTCCATTGAGAAGCGAGTTGGTAAGTAACAAAAAACTACATTCTTGTGACCGTGTGTTGTAGCTGCAGAAGATGGAATCCATGCCAGTGATAGCTGAAGGTAAACCTTGATCTCTTGGTTGATTATTGTCAAGCTTGTATGCATATATTGTGAGCATGGTCTTGTATGGTTTTACAATTGGTATCAGAGCATAGGCTCACAAAGATGAATTTAATTTTGCTTGACATAAAAATCGTTTTAGGGTTTGGCAAAAAAAACAAAACAAAAAATTCTTTGCTTTACGGGTTAACAGGCTTTCAGCCTGTTAACAACTCTAGGCCCAGTCACAGCAGGCGCATGCTCCAGACCCGAACCAGACCAGAACCTCAGATGACCGTTGTATCACAACGGTTAGTTTTGATCAAGATGAAGGTCTGGGACTGAATTCAGAAGCGCGTGAGACGTTTCCATCTCGAGAGGGGATTCAAAACCCCGATTGCTGTGAATCAAGAAGCCAAGAGAGTCGATTGCTGCATATGGATATCGAATTCATGCTTCCGCTGTGAGTTTTTAGCAGCAGATTGGGGAAAAAGCAAAATCAGGTTTTTCTGTGAAAATTAGTTTCGATTCAAAGCATGATTTTAAGTTTTTGATTGTGCTCAAGAACCCTAGTTGAGTTCCCAACATGAGTTAAGCTAGAGTAGATGGTGATCGGATGAAATTTACAATTTCTTGATTGTTTTGTGGTTTCTTGGAATCGAAACAATTGTTTGTGCTTGAAGGTGTGTTATGATATGCATGTTAAATTGATTGCTTATATGGTATTGTATCTGTGATTGTGTGATAATGTATGAAGAACAAGAATCTCCCAAAAACTTTACACATTGTAGAAATTAACAGATGCAAGAGCTAATTTTTCTTACAAGGATGATGATCTGGTTAGAATATAAAGTTGAAAGCTCATATGTTTTGTGGTTTTCTGTTGGCGTAAGTGATTATGATGCACAAAGCATCCTTCATTGATGTTGCCAGAAAGCATATGGTATAACAAAACTAAAGTTGTGTCTTGTGTTTTAAAACTCTGCTCTTGTTTATCTTCCAAAGAAGTGGTCTAGTATGGTCTTAGAATGCAAGATAGCAGTATGCATACTTAATGGAAATATATCTGGATACTTGAAAATTTTTCTTCTGTCTAAAGATGTGGATAAATTTCTTTGGATAATATATTTTGATTAAGCATGGCATATTGATAAAGAACTTCGGAATATTATGCTTCTGCTCAAAAGTGATGCTTAATATTGTTTTATGTATGGACTGACATGAATGCAAGTATGGACTGATTAAGTTTTCTGTATGAACTTGGTTTTTGAACTGTTCTTGTTTTGGTTGCTTAAAGCTAAATAAAACACATAAAATTTAAAAGTTATTTTCTTTACAAATTGAGAACTCACATTAATTTTTGTTTTGCTCCTTAAGTAACTCCTACATGGACTTGAACAGTGTCTTGATGTTAACTGGAACCAACTATAGAGCTTGGCTAGATTCTGTAGAGAACTATATGGGAATGCATGAGAACATAGACTATTGCTTTACTGAGGATAAGCATGCTGAGTTGAATGAAAAGAGCACCAAGAAAGAAACTGATCAAGTAATTGAACCAATCCTTGATGAAGAACCTCAAAAACTTCAAGTAGCTCAACCTAATCCTAACAATCCTCAGCCTAGGAGATCACAGAGAGCAAGAAAACCAACTTAGGGGGGAGGGGAGAGTGACTACATTATTTATCTGCAAGAAGCAGAAATTGAAATGGACTGTGTAGAAGAGAATGATCCAACTACTTTTAATCAGGCCATTGAAAGTAGTGAATCTCATCAATGGCAGCTAGCAATGGAAGCAGAAATTGAGTCCATGAGCCAAAATGCAGTTTGGGAATTAGTTGAACCTGACCCCAATCAGAAGCCTATAGGTTGTAAGTGGGTTTTCAAAACCAAAAGAGATGCAAATGGCAATGTAGAGAGACATAAGGCAAGGTTAGTTGCCAAGGGTTTTACACAGAATGAGGGCATCGACTTCACTGAGACTTTTTCTCCAGTTTCTACAAAAGACTCATTTAGAATAATCATGGCTTTAGTGGCTCATTTTGATATGGAGCTGCACTAGATGGATGTTAAAACAGCTTTTTTGAATGGTGAACTAGATGAAGTGATTTAGGCAAGGTTTTGTGCAAGTTGGAAGTGAGGACTTAGTGTGTAAGTTAAGAAAATCTATTTATGGCCTAAAACAAGCTTCTAGGCAGTGGTACAAAAAATTTGATTTTGTGATTTTAACTTTTGGATTTACAGAAAATCTAGTTGATGAGTGTGTGTATTTGAAGACAGTTGGGAATAATTTTATTTTCTTAGTTCTATATGTGGATGATATACTCTTGACTAGCAGTAACTTGAAACTGCTTAAAGACACCAAGAGCTTTCTGTCAAAGAATTTTGACATGAAAGACTTAGGAGAAGCATCCTATGTACTAGGCATCGAAATTAAAAGAGATAGGGCACAGAGAAACTACTTGGTTTGTCTCAACAGAATTATATTACCAAAGTTTGAAGAGATTTGGTATGGAAAAGTGTGCAGCTTGAGAAGTTCCCATGTCCAAGGGTGATGAGTTAACCAAGAAGCAGAGTCCCAAAAGTGATGTTGAAAAAGAAAACATGGAGTCAAAGCCTTCTGTTAGACTTGTAGGAAGTCTCATGTATGCACAAGTCTGCACTAGGCCAGACTTGTCTTTTGCAGTAGGGATTTTGTCAAGATTTCAGTCTAATCCAGGCCATAAACATTGGGTAGCTGGGAAGAAAGTGTTGAGATACCTACAGAAAACAAAGAATTATATGCTAGTTTATAGGCAAGTGGATGATCTGAAACTTGTTGGATTTTCAAATTCTGATTTTGCAGGAAATTATCCAGACTCCAAGAAGTCAACTTGTGGTTATGTATTCATGCTTGCAGGAGGTGCAGTAGCTTGGAAAACCATGAAACAAACACTTGTTTCAACTTCCACTATGCAAGCTGAATTTATTGCAGTACATGAGATTGTGTGTGAAGGTCTTTGGATTAGGAATTTTCTCATGCAAACCAAAGTGTTAAGTCACATTGTGACTGGCACACTTGTGATCTATTGTGACAATGAAGCAGCTGTGCAAGAACAGTAAAAGATCAAATAATTCCAAGCATATTGATTTAAAGTATTACAGTGTTAGATAAAGGGTTAAGCATGGTGAAATAACTGTTTTGAGCATTGACACGAATTCACAGCTAGCAGACCCCTTCACCAAGGCCTTGTCAGTAGCAGCATTCCAGAAGCATACAACAAGCATTTGAGTTTTAGCTAATCTAGATGCTTAAGTTCAGTGGAGAGTTAGTCCAGTTGAAGCAATTTAAATTTCTAAGGTTTCTGAGTTCTTGTATTTCCTTGAGTTGTGGATTTCCAGTTATCTATCACAATGGTTGTAAAGACAGTTTATTACTATCAATGAAATTTTGAGGTATTTCCAAATATGGTTTTGCTGCAGCTTTATTTTTATTTTGGAAATTATCATCTTGTTTTTGAATATCACACTTGCTATTAGATGGCTTAAATCATGTAAAGCATGATGTTATGGTTCAAGCAATATTTTAAGCCATCGGTGTTCAGTGAATTTGCTTGAGTTTCTGGTTTAAGAAACATAAAATAGGACCTGGTATATGCCTTCTTGTTGATACACATTAGTATATATCGTATTACTTCAGGTTTAACATATGTGGATTGCAGAAACTTGTGTTTGTGGTTTTGAAACTCTACATTTTTGTTAAAATGTATACTGTTTCTTGTTCTGCATAAGTGATTGTGATCTGACCATGTTGGAATGGATTTCTAGTTTAGTTTTGTTGTCTAGCGCGCACTACAGTAAGTTGAGTAGTTTCTGGCATTTTCTGGTGCATGTTATCAAAGTTAATATGTGTCAGTCCAAGGGGGAGATTGTTAGATCAAATATGGACTTTGTCACATAATTAACATTAAGTATATTGATAACAAGCTTAATGTCAAAATTAGTTTAACATGGACACAAATTATAAACCAATATAGCTTAATGAAAATAGTGTATCAATTTATTAAGCAAAGTAATCCATTACTTAGTCTACAAGGAAGACTACAAAGATGTGATACATTGAGAATCTAACTAGGAAACCTAATCTGATATGCAATGCTTTAATGGGAAGTTTCTTGAGATTTAAGTCTCCTATATATACATACGAATTGGTCCCTAATTGCTACCACGTTTTGCATATCGTTCTGTCCATTGAGAAGCGAGTTGGTAAGCAACAGAAGACTACATTCTTATGATCGTGTGTTGTAGCTGCAGAAGATGGAATCCATGTCGGTGATAGATCTCTTGGTTGATTATTGTCAAGCTTGTGTGCATATATTGTGAGCATGATCTTGTATGGTTTTACAGCGCACACTCAAACAAGGTACTACTTTTCCTTCATCATCAGTTGGAAATCTCACACATCTCACCCACTTGAATCTCTCCCACAATTCGCTAGATCGAAGTGTTGGTTCCCTCTTGTCCTTGAGTCATCTTGAGGTACTTGATTTGAGCTCTAACCTTCTTTCTGGGGAGCCACCACTTTCTCTACCATCCAGTATCCGAGTGCTGGATTTGTCCAACAATCAATTCAGTTGTCCAATTCCATCTTCATTCTTCCGACAAGCTAGGAATTTGACTAGTTTCCTGGTTAGCAACAACACCTTCTCAGGATCTATCCCGTCCTTGGTTTGTCTTCACTCCTCCTTTAATTAGTGTATTGGATTTTTCCTTTAATGAATTCAATGGCAATTCGTCCAGTGGACTAGGAGAGTGTTCCAAACTGGAAGTTTTTCGTGCCAGGCACAATAACCTCTCGGGAGTACTTCTAGAAGATATCTACAATGCTGCCAAACTTGAAGAAATTGCAATACCTCTCAATTCAATTGATGGAGTCATTAGTGATAGAATTGTGAACCTCACCAACCTTACAATTGACCTCCAAATCAACCAATTGAGGGGTGTGCTTCCTCTCAATTTTGGGAAGCTTTCCAAGTTGAAATTCTTGCTCCTTCATTTGAACAATTTTGAAGGTTATTTGCCCCCATGTTTGAGGAATTGCACAGACCTTATAGAACTAAATTTATTAGGCAATCAGTTCCAAGGGGATATTTCCACGCTTAATTTCTCAAAACGTAGTCAACTTACTAGACTTGACCTCCTGTCCAGTAACTTGAATGGCAGTTTGCCAATGAGTCTTTACTCATGCAAGTCCCTGAAAGCAATTCGACTTGGTGGAAACGATGTAGAAGGACAAATACAACCTGAGATTCTGTCATTGAAATCCGTGTCCTTCCTCTCACTGTCTTACAATAGATTGAGCAATATCGCAAATGCAATTAACATATTGATGCATTCCAAAAGTCTCACATTTCTATCCTTTGCATTTAGTTATGTAGCAGACGGGGAAAGTCCAGCTGATTTCGGCATAGCTGATTTTGATGGATTCCAAAGTCTTAGAGTTTTGGATTTGAGTGGTTGTAACCTCACCGGTGAGATGCCTGCATGGTTATTGAAGCTCAAGAATTTAGCAGACACCTATATTCTAATAAAATCACAGGGCCAGTTCCAAGTCAACTGGGGACTCTCCCAAGGCTGTTTCATATACATTTGGGTTCAAACAGAATTGCAGGTGAATTTCCAAAGCAACTTTTGAGACTACCTATGTTGGTATCTAAATCTAAACAAAATGCAGATCATCATGCTTATGATCTTGAACAGCCTATTTACGCCATAAGTAATGGTCGAATAGGTCAGCCATACAATTCTTTGTATTTCTATCCACCGGCGATATACTTGGGGTACAACAGCATATATGAAGTATACCTATTGAAATCGGCCAATTGAACTCTCTCCATCAGTTGGGGCTTGACCACAACAACTTCACCGGCAACATCCCAGGCCAAATATCTAACATCACAGACTTGTATTATTTGGATCTCTACGTGAATCATTTGTTTGGAGAAATCCCATCATCATTGGCTAGTCTGAATTTTTTGTCATTTATCAACGTCTCCTACAACAATCTGGAAGGGCAAATACCAAAAGGCACTCAGTTCCAAGGCTTTGATGTATCTGCATTTGAAGGGAACCCGAAACTTTGTGGTATTCCACTTCCAAATGAGTGCCAAGCACTAAGGGTTTTGATCAAGATGTGGACAAGGAGCATCAAACTCCATGGTTTTATGTTTCTGCTACGCTTGGGTTTATTGTCGGATTCTGGGGAGTTTGTGGTTCATTGATTTTCAACAAGACATGGACATATGCATACTTCCGATTCCTAGAAAATGTACAAGATATCTTCTACGTAATGATGGCTGTGCGTGTCACCAAGATGAAGAGAAGGCTTTATGCTAGCTAGACTTGAATTTGTAATTTCCCTGGTACTGTTGGTAAAATAAGGAACTTTTTTTTTTTCATTTAGTTGTCTTTTGCAAGTTCAACTCAATCTTTCTGATCACAACAAATTTACTTGTGTCAGCTTGTTAAGTAGATTTTAGATGTATACATCTGCACTTGTTTCCCTTGCCTTTCCTCTGCTAATCTTCTTTGTGATGAAAACTCAGTAAACAGTAACGGTCTAGTAAAGAGTGAGCTAGCCTCAGTAATCAGAATCATTTTTTGGTTTATGACTTCATGTACCTTAAACTGATTTAGGGCCATATTTTCTTCAGAATGATTTTCAGAAGCTCAAATGCCCTCTTTGGACAACTTTCTTACAAGCACTATTCTTTTTGCGGCAAGCTTACACAAGTTTTCTTCATGCTCAACATTGTCTGCACCAACCAAGCTTTTGTTCAACAAATGCTGCCACCAAAGTTAGCTAACTTATATAATGTAGCTTTGGCTCCTTGCAATAATTAGCCACGAAGATCCTGACAGAAAGGGGAGGTCTCATTTTTGAAGTTCCAGTTAGCAACTTGGCACTGTATGGATGGAAACCAAACAAAAAAATATCTACAGCATCTCCACCCTCCCTCAAACCTTGACCTTAAATGACCCGAAATGTACTTTGGTAAGCTTTTCTTGGATTAGGTTTGATGGATAGGAATCTGCTAAACAAGTTGATCAGTTCTAAAAAAGTACACAATGTATTTGTAGATAATGTGGGGTACTTGCGAAAAGATATGGGGATAAAATTGACCTTAGCATCGAAGCTCTCCCCAAATTTAACTTCTCAGTTCAATTTACCATGAAAATGAGTAGAGATAGATGCTCTTAAGAGGTTCAATGAAATGATTAAGATGTGAACTGGGTGGATGTACCAACTCCTATGCAGTATATTCCCTCATCCACAAGTATAGGCCTACTAGTTTATTCATGCAATCAATACAAAAGAGAAGCATGTAACTCTATCTTTACAAGTTTGGGCTTTTTCAATATGTGTTCACATCGTCAAATCATATTTAACCTCTTACTTTGACAACATCCAACATGATCGATGGTTCAAATTGATAATCTAACAACAATATATGTATGTATGTTTAAGTTGAAAAACATTTCTCTTAAAAAACTGAGATGGAACTCATATGATTAATAATTCACATTGATAATCCATTGACAAGACATATCAAATTAACGGTTAATAATTACTCATTTCCAATGAGTTGGCATGAGATACTCTCCCAATTTCTGTCAAGAGACCAAGGACCCCTCAATCAGCATAATCTTGGTTCAAAGATTTGTTCCATTGATGGGAAGATATTTACATTCTCTTAGTGAAAGATTATGTGCTGATCTTTGTCACCCTTTAGTGACAGATCTTGCATCATGGACACAAAATTCTCATTAAAGCTGCTTTTGTACACTTCCGAGAATCCAATTTACATTTCAACAGCTTGCACATGATGCGAAGTTTCATACTAATAATATCTCAAATTATACTCCATTCTCAAAAGGAAGAACATTCAAACTGGTTGGCAGGTGACACCTACTTACCTCATCCTGAATCATTTTCTTGTTTTGGGAAGCCATGCAAGACTTTCCTCAAGACTTTCCTCTTCTGTAAGATATATTATGGAACTTCGCAAAAACAAACAACCTAAGGAAAAGACACTTCGCAAAAACAAACAACAGAAGGAAACGACACTTTCTCTTCAACATTATTGCACGGTTAACACCCCAAGATTTTGATAGCCAGGGAAAGAATTAAAAGGCCGAAACTGAGTATCTCACTATCTTGGCCTTTTTTTTAACTTAAAAAATTTCCTTGTGCACAATTTTTAAAATGGGGGCCATAGCATCTCATGTGTCTCAATGCCTTCCATCTCTCTTAAAAAAGACACCAACCCTTTTCACTTATTGTGCATCAGAGTGTGCTAGAGATGGAAGATGGGTCAGGAAGTTATGACAGAGCCAAAGAAGTAAAGGAGTTTGATGAAACAAAAGCTGGAGTGAAAGGGCTAATAGACTCAGGGGTGACCAAAGTGCCCAAGTTCCTCACGCATCCACCAGAGAACCTTTCAAGTTCAAGCCCCCCAACCAGTACAGACTTCCAAGTTCCACTTATAGATCTTGATGGGTTCGATGATGATCTCCGGCGGGTGCAGATTGTTGAGGAAATCCACAAAGCATCGGAAACATGGGGGTTCTTTCAAATGGTTAATCATGGAGTTCCAAACAGGGTTATAGAAAATTTGTTACAAGCAATAAGAGAATTTCATGAGCAGCCAAAGGAGATGAAGATGAAGTGGTACTCACGCGACTCTAAGCAAAGGGTAAGGTACTACTGCAATGGAGATCTGTTGGTGGCAAAAACAGCAAACTGGAGGGATTCAATTGCTTTCGATTTTCAGGATGGTCCTTTGGACCCTGAGGCACTTCCCTCGGTTTGCAGGTACACTTTGTTACTAATGGTTTGATTCATACCAACAGTCTAGGAACATAACGTGAACTATTAACTTGGTTTTTATTTGAGTCACAGACAGGCAGTGCAAGAATACATAGAACACGTGATCAACCTAAGAGATGTGCTATCAAGTTTATTGTCAGAGGCCTTGGGGATCAGCAGTGACTACCTAGCTGGCATAGAGTGCATGAAAAGCGAAACTCTGGTGTGCCATTATTACCCGGTATGTCCAGAACCAGACCTCACCATTGGGACAACCAAGCATTCAGATCCTTCCTCCTTAACTATACTCTTACAAGACAACATCGGCGGCCTCCAAGTCCTCCACCAAGGTCACTGGATCGACCTTCCCCCAAGGCACGGAGCCCTGGTGGCGAACATTGGGGATCTTATGCAGGTGAGTTTTTACATATCAATAATTTTTACGATGCATCAAATAAATTTTCATCAATAATTTAGACCGACAGTACAGTACGATACATAACATGTCAAACTGCTCGACGCCTCACTGTATAACATTTGTTGTGAGCAGCTTATCACCAACGACAAGTTCAAAAGCGTGGAGCATAGGGTGCTGGCAGGAAGGGTTGGCCCCAGGATATCAGCTGCATGCTTTCTCTATCCAAGTGCTACACATCGATTTAAACCTTATGGGCCAATTAAGGCGTTTCTGTCCGAAGACTTACCTATATATAGGGAAACTCATGTGGTAGAATACCTTGCCTATTACAAATCAAAGGGTTTAGATGGTAACCCTGCCCTTAGTCATTTTAAACTAACCTAAGTTAAGTAGTTAACATTAAATTTTGGTCAATGTTCTTATGATTTAAGTGTTAACCTAATTTAATAGCTTATATGTTGAAGTATTCAGCCTGGCCTATGTACGAATCCCTACGATATTGATTGACAGAAACTTTGAACATTTAACAAAAGGAGAAACCATTAATGAAAAATGTGAAATTATGGGGTAAATATGTACCACCATGTGTCAGCGAATCTAATCGTGAAAATTATGAAGTTATGGGATAAATGTTTCGCATATGAATATCACGAATGTGAACAAACCAAGATAACCGCATCCTAACTTCAATATAGTTTTTTTTTTTTTTTCCACAAATATCAAACCTGCAATATCGATCTGGAAGAAGTCGTGATATCTTTCAAGTTCTTTCATGGTATTTGTGGGGGCTCAGAATAGTAGAAATTCAAACTTAAAAGTCAAAACATTGGTCATAAAGCAATATTTGTAACAAAATAATGGCACAAACCGGAAGACATACATTATAGTGGTCCAAAGACTTATCATTCCAAGTATCAAGCTACCAAACAAATCGCAGCAAATGACAAATCACTGAGGGAAAACAACAAATGGCACTTTCACTCTAAAACGGTAAAGGGGAGAAAATATCTCCAAGTAAATGATGTCGTCTTACATCCTACCTCCTATAGGGGATTTCTCGCTTTTCTTTTCAATTTAAGGGGGTGTCCAATCAGAAACAGGAAAAACATACATAGACCAATCACAGATCACAAATGATTTGCAGTAATTTACAAAAGAACCTAGAGGGCAATTCCAAGGGCCAACCAAACAAGGCTATAACTGTTGTTGCATAGGGTTCTTGGGCTGCAGTATCTGAACAAGGGACCACAAGATATCCATCCTGTGTATGTTTCTGTTGTTCTGCCCCTGCAGTAATCCACGGAGTCAACTTTAGTTCATACGATAATGAGCACCACATAAAGGATACTAGATAACATTGCTGTGTGGATGAGATGAAAGCCTTGGGATTCTACTATGCACATAGGTCACAAGGGGAACAAATTTTTTATTTTTTGTTCTTTTGGCACAGAGAACAGATATTTAGCAAGTTCATAAATGCTGTTTTTATAGTTGATGAAAAAATCCAGTCACATCTTATAAATGGCATAATTATTCTAACTACCTAAGTTTCTTTTAGGCAAGTTCATAATTGTTGTTTTAATAGATGAGGATCCAGTCACATCTTATAAAAGCCATTATTGTTCTGACTTCTAAATTTCTTTTTATGTGGTCAGGACATCTCAATGATTATGTCATTTGCATGACACCGATCTTAGGCTTACCTCAACTATAAAACATATCCATGTCTTGTCACCACGGGCCTCCGTTACACCTTTTAAGATTGTCAGACCCAAGCTCCTTATAGCTTCTGCGATCTCAAGGAAATGGCTGCATTCTTCACACATCATCTGCATAGATCAATCAGATGCTTGTAATAACCGATATGTAAGCTTAATAATTGGCGTACAGGTGTTGTTTTTGTTAATGAAATATTATAATTTAGAAACTTAGAAGTTAAAATGAAAAAATTATGTAAAGTCTAGACATCTGACAATTACATACCTCCACAACCATCTGCCCACTCTTGTTCAGATTCTCCACCACTATTGAACAGACTTTTAGATTGCCTCCCACCTCCACTGCCCAGCTCGATCCCCTTTCATAGTTAGAAGATCCTAGCATGCTTGTTTCCTTGGGACACAACTGTGAATTTAGCAGTAAATTTAAGTAGAACATTGTAAAAATCTATAACCATGGCATGTTCTTATCAATAAGTTGTTTACAATTTGGATTCCGAGAACCGGATACCTACTTGAAATCTAAAAAGATTTTCCATAATAGTGATACAAAATGAAAGAAAATATTGATAAAAGTGATCATATAAATTAATCTCTGTAGATGCTTTCAGAAGGTGGAAGATTTGGAAGAGCATATTAGTAGCCTAAAAAGAAGTAAAGGGAGGTGATATTCACACTCCCTTTTCCTCTAAAAATACTACTCACAGACCCTTTTTAAATGGAGTGTGAGTAGAATATTAAAACACGAGGGACTGTGCATTTCATCTCCCAAGTAAAATAACAAGAGAAGTACTAAAAAAATCTCACTTTGCAAAAGACAAAAGAGATGTGAGCTAATCCCAGGCCATAATAAACTTGATCAAAAGATTTACCTTTGCATCAGCACACTTATTTAGTTTATCTGCATGCTTAGTGATACTTTGAAGAAATAACATGTGCTTGATTGTGCGTTCCAGCAGTGAATCAATACTGCACTGTAAAGTTATCATAACACATTTAGCACATGTAGCATAGATAAGAACTAGAACTTCTACAAGTTCAGAATCCAGTCAGCTGAGTTCTGAAAGTCACCTTTGCTCCATTTGGTGTTAGCTCCCGCAGTTCCTTAATACGATCCTGGATTAATTGTCTGTCTCTCGGCCTAGGTCTAGAAGTCTCACCAGGTCTAGCCCTCTTCTTGTTGTTTTTAACTGGTCCTGAAGACCTCTCCTGCTGTTCACTACAAGCACTAGGACAAGGTGACGAAAACCATTTTGGGGATATCACCCCACATATTCCTGATGAGCTCAAACATTGCTGTGTGTCCTCTCCTCTCATAGACGGCTGATCAATGGAATAATTTTCTGAATCAATCGTATGTGTAGTATGGCTAGAAGGCTCTGGATACTTTTCCGTTGTCAACAGAGACTGCATTGATTTACAGAATGATTTTTCACTTTTAACATGACTGCCATTATGGCAAACTTTAGCCACTACAGCTTCAAGAAGATGCTCTGGGCAAGAATCAGATGTCAACTGGCTAGAGTTCATTCCCTCAGGCATCTCAGTAGTAATTCTGTCTCCGATCTTCTCTGCTTCCCAATCAAAAAAGTTACTCTTATTCATAAAAGCTGGTCCAAGTGCTTCATGCAACTCACAGCCAGCAGGGAACATCAAAGATGTACTAGATGTGTCCACGTGACCTGGTTCAGTTGGAAACTTCAAGGTTTCAAGGTTACTCTGAAACTTAACATCCAAGGGTTCACTTACGTGCAACACCTCATTATGGTAAAGATCTATACTGTCCAAATTAACCCTGTCATTTACAGCAGAGTTGACAAACGTTGAAGATAAGTCTGCACAATCATTAGCATGAGGTAATGGATTGGCACTGTTTGTGGAAGACATCCCCATATCTTTGCAGCCACTACTCTCCCCTGTACACTTCCTGCTATCAAGTAATTCCACTCCTACTAATTTGCAATTTTCCAACTTGAAGATACTTGATTTTGACTGATGTAGTTTGGGACTCTCATCACCTCCCATGTTGGATGACTCAAGTTCTCCATGCTTATTGACCACTTCAACTGCATTCTTCAGAATGCCAGTCAATGGAAAAATGTAAGAACTATCACTGTCTTTCCCAGAGTGGGGAAAAGCGGACAACCAAACATCTGACTTTTCTCTATTTATGGCTTTATCTAAATTTTGCAAGCAATCCGGAAAAGTCCCTGAAACCAAATTTTTTGGAGATATTGCCTAAGAAAAATAAGTCAAAGTCAGTGTCATAGTTTATCATTGAGTCGCACACCCAAAGAAGAAAATCATCAAAGTGCATCATATGAGTACACAGGCAGGAGCACAAACAGATTAACACAGGGCAGATAGATACCTCACATACTGAACTGTCTATGATAGATTGGAGAGAGAGAGAGAGAGAGATACCTCACATACTGAACTGTCTATGCTAGATTGGATATGCCCTGCTGGGGAATCTTGATCCATAAAAACATCTTTGATATGAGATACCAGCTTCACATTTTCAGTGATCTGCAACTCTCAAGTGGAAAGAGGACAAGAACAATAAATATATGCTTGAAAATGTGTAAACTGCAAGCATTAATACCTTATATTTGATGCTAAAATTTAAGAAGTAAGAACAAGTTCACCACCGGGAGATGTGGGAATTAAATCAACAGAAAGTAAAGTATGAATAATTTAACACATTATGATGATGTTAGACAACCAAGCACTGGGATGCAATTTATATGGGTTTGCCGCAAGGCATCTACATCTTTGAAGCCATTAATTAGATCCATTTTTGAGTGGATACAATCAAGGAAACACCATTTTGTGACTCTTCAAACCATTAAGGTGCTCTTGAAAAAGTAGGTCAGGAAACGTCAACTGACTTGAAAAAGTATGCCAGGAAATGTCAACTAAGACTTATGAAGTGGTACACACTGTCTCTCCAACAATGAGCACCATAACTTTTACCAATTACACTTAAAGAGACAAATAGAGTATATGCTCAAATATGACACTCAATTTTCTAGGATCTATACTCAACCCAGCACACAAATTTCTAAGAACTTTTATTCTCAAAATGTCAAATTCATATACAAGTTAAGACTAGGCTAATCTTCATCAAGTTTTAGAATTGCACAATCAGATGGTTTTATTTCTTTAGTAGCGCTGCTAGAGCATCTAACCATAATTAGGAAACAGACAGCTTGAACAATGTCAACCAGTATTGTCCTCTATAAAATTAAATAACAAAATGCATGGACTAGGACAGAGAAGTGCACTGCATTGTTCTTTATAGCTTCAAGTCTATAACAGCCCAACAAAACTATAGATGTTCTTTTTATAAACCTAAAAAAACCACATAAGCACCAAGTCATGCAGGGCTTTTAAGTATTCATTATTCACAAAAAGAAAGAACTTACTTTATTTAAAGAACCAAGCTGTACAACTCCATGCGGAACAACAGCTACAACGACAATAGTCTACAAAAATGACAAAAAATTCAACTTATCAGGACATCTAGTTGAAAATCACAATCCTTCATGTTTCTCCCTTCCAGAACGAAGTTACAATCAATGAATAGCTGAAATTTATTCAGGTCAATCAAATCAAAATGATAGTTTCAAAAAGCATAGATGAACAAAACAATCTTGCAGGTCCCCACAGTAATTCATCCTTTCTCACATATGACTGATATGAGATTATGATTGTGCCCAAAAGGCGAGAATAAACAACAGTGATTAATTAGAGAAAAGAGAGAGGGAGGGGGGTAGGCAATACCCTTATGCCAGCCGAAAATTGACTTTGCCACCCATCACAGTACTGAAAAACACAAAACATAAATGCTTGATAAGAATGAATGGTAACACAATCAAATACTAGTAGCTGCAGAGCAGCAACCTTATATGGTTACAAATATCACACAGTTTGGAAGTTGAAACGCACTAATCAGTATTTATGCTGCATAACAAGGAACAATTACCTCAGACGGTGAACAGTTATTCTTCATAATATCATCTGCAAAGATCCACTGATGCTTCCCAGTAACTGCCACTTGTCCAACAATCCTATAAAACAAAAAATGATGAAGCAACTTTTAATCATCCTTTCTTTTTATGAGACGCTATCATTATCCAAACTGATAATTTGATAATGGCAATAGGAAAGACCGAGAAAAACCATAAGCATGGTACATAAACACTGACAATGGTTTTAGAATTCACAGCTATTTAATCCAAACTTTAACAACAGGCATTATGGTAACTAGTAAGTGACACGAGTAATTACCCTTCTCCCAGAGTATATACATGATACGACATTTTTGCCACGGCTTGCCCAAGGGGATCATGTGGATAATGGCTGCCATGCAATGCCTCCAGTGTCTTAATAAAGCATCTATTCCCTGAATTATCATGTTGCTCACAGTTGTCATAGTAAGCGTCCTCCCAAGTCAGCACCCTGCATAAAGCACACCATATCAAAACATCATAAGTACATGTGTGTATTTCAGCATAAGGAATCAGAATCTACAAGCAAATGGAAAATTTTCACCTAAACACACAGCTAAAATCATGCACTGGGAAGTTAATTTACAGTCCAGATTTAAAAGGAAAAAGTATAACTTGGGTACTAATTGTCCTGCAACTAGAATTTTGTGTGCAGCTTTACTTTTACTTTACAATTGCACCCTTTTTGGCTCTAAATAGTTACCCTTTTCCAGCTTTACCAAAATTAGCCAATACTCAACTCAAACTGAATAACAAACAAACAACAAGAACTGAAAGAAAAGCAAATCAAAAACAAGCAAAAATAAACTCACATTCGAGCCCGATGCTTCAGTTTCCAGAAAATGGCGTAGTTCCACTCCGTACTGAAACAGAGGCTTCTCAGCACATGGTGCAAGTCAGTACCCATCATCTCTCACCCCCCTCCAAAACTGCCAAGTTTTTTTTTTTTTCCTTTTCTTTTTCCCTAAAACCAGCTCTAAACAACAACACCAAAGCAGTTCAAAATCCTAGTGCGTCCCCAAATTTTCAATTTTTGGCGCGGATTTTCGTGCCCTAACTTGCCCTATATGATCCTCTACCGGCCTGCTTTCTCCGTAACCCCGCTCGCCGCTTTATCGGCGGTCCCACCGCCGCTAATGGCAGACGATCCGTTCCCATCCCCTCACACACGTAATCAACCACCACCACCGCACCACTCCTCACTCCCCCAATTCAGACTAGCCTCAACAATCCTCACAAACTCGCAATCGCGAACCCTACAAATGCAGAATCAGAGGCTCCCATACAGTCGCATTCAGCCATCAACTTGTACGGAAACTTCGAAAAAGAACTACGGAATCAAATCGAAGCAAATTAGACAGAAAAAGAACGATTCTTCAACGGCTTCAAGATGAAACTTGAGCAGAACTGTATGGATTTAAACCCTAGCGAATGTCCGACGACATGGATCTTTCACAAAAGACTGCGAATTTTCCAGAATTGATTAGTTTTCCAATGAACTGTGCGGAGAAAATGCTCAAATTGAACAGAATAGGATGGTTCACTAGCTCGATCTGAGGGTTCAGGGGAGCTCGTTGAAATTTGAGGATTGGCTCTGAAGCTTTGGCTGAGAGAAGTATGAAGCTAAGTGCATCAAAGTTGAAATCGTTAAGCTACAGTCGCTGCCATTTTTAACGACAATGCAGCTTTTTCGCTGCTTTTTTTCTAGAGGGAGGGAAAAAAAGCAGAGAGAGAGAAGCTTCAATGGCTTCTTTTTCTTTCTTTCACAGAGAGAGAGAGGAAGAAGGCGCTTTTCTGAGATAGAGAAGTCACCTTAGCGAGGAGTGACTTGTTTAATATAGTGAGAGGGGAGTGTTTACCTGCGCACCCTGCTCATTTTAGCTTTTTGAACTAAACGTGCACCGTCGTTTTGATATAGTGGGCACCCGTATGTCTACGCATCCGAGCCATGCGCTTGAGCACATTTGTGATTTGAGTGTGAAAGATGGGAACAGGTTGAAAACAACAATGGAGGCTCAAAGGCCTACTAAAGGGTAAAGGTAGAGGAAGTTTGGTAATGTGGGTGGGTATATTATTGAGGTTATATATATTTTTGGAAATGCACTGATCCAATTTGGGGTATTGAGTACACTTTCTAGGTAGTGTCTTTGATGGCAAACAACATGATGCCCATGTGAGGAAAATGATCCTTATCTTGCCCTCAATTTTCAAGGATACAATCCCTCCCTCTTTTTCCAAACCAACAAAGTAACATGAGCCTATCCCTCTCCGTGTCCCCCAAAAAATAATAATAATAATAGAAACCATTTTTCTCCCTTGGCCATTTTTGTTTTAACAATGATTTCACTAGTCAAGGTGACATATTTGAATGTTTCATAAATCACTAATTAAGCATCCCACCCTAATAGTTTCCCTTGTTGTGTAACTCTGTTGGAATTAATGGCATATATAGGTAATGAAACCATTTCTAAGGTTTTAAATACGCATTTTTTTATAATGAGTTTCTAATAAGGATTTTATAATAAGGACCAAGTGAAAATTTTTGAATAAATGGTTAGATGAGTGTTTTGAACTTTAGTTGATATTTTAAAATTTCAACATGCATGTCATACAACCGTTCCTTTAAAAGTCCTCACTTAGTCTTTATTATAAAGTCATCATTAGAAGATCTCCCAGGAAATGAGATATCTAATATATCAATTTTTTGTGAAAAAAAAAAATCAATTCTTTATTTTTAGTGAATTTTCTTATTTAAACTTATTTTAGGTAATTCATCAAACAAATAGCTTTGGTCTTGTCCAGTACCATTTGGTCTAGTGGCATAAGTCTCTCTTTTGTAAGTGGGATGTCGTGAATTCAACTCACAATAGACTAATTGTTGTATATTATATATTTGATAAAAAAAATGGTCTTGCTGACTAAGTTTCACAAAACTAACTTGAGTTGAGGAAGTAAACAAAACAAAAATCAACCTTTGAAATACATGGTTAAAACCTAGCAGTCCAGTTATCCACTAGAGTTAAGTCTCCTCTTGGCCTAAGATTTAAGTCTCCTTCGATCATTACGAACATGTCCAATACTCCTAGGAAAAAGAGCAAAACACTGAAAATTGTTCAAGACTTTAATATGACATAAATTTTTAGTATAAGCAAAAGTTACTGGTAATTTTGGCTTTCTTTAACTGTGACATATTTGAACTTAGCATAGTTTGGTTTTTTTTTTTGGCACACACTTAGTTTTGAATAATAATGAGTAAGATTTAATCATGTTAGCTCTCACATTGATTACTAAAATTTAGGAAAAACAATTGTAGACTAGAAAGAGATAAGAAATGTTCTTTGCCATCGAGTGCCATTCATTCAAGCATGATGATAATGCTCCCATAATCCATAGAGAGCCCAAATCTGGTTCATCAATTTGATGAAGGTGTGCCCAAGTGTTGGCTCTCCTTTGTTTTCATGACACATTCATGAAGTAGCCTTTTGTTGCATTGCACCAACTAGACATCATTTTTCGAATCCCATTAATTGTGTTTTAACAGTGCGATCTTGGGTAATTATTGCCATTGATCTATAATCATTTTCTCATTTTCCTTTTGCCTTCTGTTTGCATTCAGTTCATGAGGATCAATAATGGAGTAAGGCCAAGGCCAAATTTACTAGTCATGAAGACAAACAAACAAAATAGGATTTGAAGAAAAATAAATAAGGAACAAAATGATCAAATGGTTTCTATTTTTTTTTTCAATCAATCATTAACAATGGAACTCATTTGTTTTTTTCTCTAACAAATCTCATGATCTTTAATCCAAAAGATTCAATTTGTCGGAAGTTACCCAAAAGTGTTTTTACCTAATTTAATATCAATACAAAGTGGGCATCAACAATGTTTGATTAGTTTATTCACATTCTAAGGATATTTTGTAACCTATAAAGACAAGTGGATTTACTTCTTTTGATCGATCGGTAGTTGCACTTCTTTAATAATTTTGATGCTAAACTTCTGATTTACTGTCGAGGTCAAAAATTGGGTAGTTGATGCCCTTGTTGCCATTTAAGTCGGTATATCTTCCAAATTAAATCGGTGTGACTTCTTTGATCGTCCACCAAAATCTGCATGACAAATGAAAACATCGTTGGGTGACAGTAGTGTGGTGCCGGCCAGACCTAAGTTAAAATTGACTTTATGATGTTCTTCATTTCACGTTGAGCTTCAACCTACCATATTATCTTCAAGCCTTCAAGGTAAGGTCACCGTAGTTGACTCAGCTCGATTCAAGTGTAATATACGCTATCAACAACAGGCAGCTAGTTTCAGAAAACTTTAGGGTATTAATATAGTCTGCGAGCAACAACAAAGTGGTGATAAGGTACTCATATATGTGTCAGTGTACGTGTGTGTGGTTCAGAAAATCTTACAAAAGAAAAAGATAGAGAAAATAACAGAAAACAAGAATAACAGGGAAAAAAAAAAAAAGAGACGTGAAGGAGGGGGGAGCCGAGATCGAGGTGCTTCTTTTACCTCCTCCTCCCTTACTGGTGATGGATGACCAGGGATTCTCTTTGTCTTCTGGATTAATAGAACCTTCATTTACGTCAAGGAAAAGACAACCGAATGTAATATACAGACAATTATATATAATGCAAAAATGTTTTACTGTAGTCGATCGATGTTCGTAACGTTGACGATTTGAAATGGTTATGGTTTTTAAGTATGGTTTGATGAACCGTGAATTATATATGTCAAGTATAGTTTATTGATCCTCTCTGAATGAAGCCAACCTAGTTTCTGCTTTCAAAAGCCTACTTAGTGAAGGCAACTGATATATCTCTTCATCGAATAGTGAAAGGGAATTAGCAGATTCCATTTTTTTTTGAATAGAGGTTTAAAACTTACCAATTGAGAGACTCAGCCCCACGTTAATACGAAATCAGTATATTCATGAATACAAAGAGATAGAGGAGAATGATAGCCTTGGAACACAGGCTTTATAGCTGGGAGTCTGGGACGTATTAAATGAGGTGGAAATGGTGGATTCTATTTCAAACATATATATATATATATACACACACACAGGTGGATTCTATTTCAAAAAAAAAAAAACATATATATATATATATATATATATATATATATACACGGGCGGGTTTTAAAGCGGACGTCCACATTCGCTAAAGTGCGAACGTCGATGGTTCTGCAGCATTTCAAGCGGCGACGGTGGCGCAAATCGTGCAGGATGGAAGCCGAAGGCATCCCAGACAAATTCTGGGCAACGATCAAGGTCATAGGAGATCGAGGTTGCAGGTTTTTGGGCAGCGACCTCACTTGCAACTGCAACTTTCTGAGCAGCACTGCAATATCATCGTCCGCGACTCCATCTGATTGCAGATTGGCCCGTCCGACCCCTAGCCTCCGTCCGGTAAGCGGCACTGCGGAGTGGAGCTGCAGCATCGATGTCCGAACTTTAGCGAAAGTGTGGATGTCCTCTTTAAAAAGTTTTCGTGTGTGTATATGTGTGTGTGTGTGTGTGTGTGTGTGTATTTCCAGAGCGGAGTTCCGCTTTGATATTAAAGTGTGAACTTCGAGTTTTGGTCACTTTTCGGTTGCATAACCACTTCTCGACCGTTCAATTTTTAAGTACTAGTGTATAGATTATCTCTGTAAATTTTCAGCCAAATTGATGATCGTTAAGGCATTGATAATTGTCTTAAAACTAATACGATTCAGATTAAACAGATTCAGTTCATCAATTGGTTTAAGTGAGTTAGATTATCTTAATGATCATCAATTTACCTCAAAATTTGCATAGTTGATCTATACCTTAGTACCTAAAAACTGAACGATTAAGATGTAGATATGCGACAGAAAAACGATCCAAAACTCGAAGTTCACACTTTAATTTTAAAGCGAAACTCTACTCTTCATAAAATCTATATATATATATATGTATATATTTATAGACCAGGGGAGCAAATAGCCACTCAAGTTGATGATATTAAGGTTGGTGACTAGGTAAGTTTAATGACATGTTTTTAGGGATACTTCCTAGGTAGGTTTACGTGGAATGCACTGAACTTGTTTGTTCACTTCACTTGTATTTTATGAACTCACGTACACTTTCACAATTCATAATCTTGTTACGGAGCATCACTTGAAGATTTCTCTTGCGAAAAATGAGTTAAATTACATATCTTTTAGTCATCTATGTCTTTCTGATAATTAGACAATTCATAAGTTTAATTTTAATTGTTGCCACACCTATCTATTTGTTTAATACGAATGGAGGACTAATTTTTTTTTTATTTGATTGAATTTTTGTTATATGGCGATTTCACATGAATGGTTTAGATTTTGAAAGCATAAGATGAGAACTCATAAAGCATAAGCAAGTTCACGTGTCTTATGTTTGATCATAATTTGTTTTATATTAAAAAAATATATATAGAAATGTAGAATTAACGTATTGGAGATTTGCTTGAAGATCTTGTTCATACTATGAAGTCGAACTTGCCCTAAGGGTTCCCACTCACCCACAACTACATCAAGAAATAAATAACGGTGTGACATATGTTAGAGGTTTTCAAGTTGCACATCCAGATTCCAAAAGCCACCTTTCTATAGCTTTCTTTGCTCTTTCTTTCTTGATAGAGAGTTGGGAACCAAAATCATCCTAAGTTGATCTTGTAGTAGCTTTTTACTAACATGTAATCCAGCACCATCAAGCTAGGTGACTTGTTAGTCTCCCTTGCCATGAGTGGTTGCTTGATACCTCAAGTCAATATTGACGGGCGATAACGTGTGGAAGATCTATTTTGAATCCAATGTTTAAACATTATGGATACGTGACACTAGTGGCCATTACATTAATAAACTATCGTAATTATAGATTCAGGTTTAATCTACTAAAATTACCAAAGCAGTAGCAGCCAGAGAAAAATGAGTGTGTGTTTCTTCTTGGAGGCTTGTCAATTTGTCAAGCCTCTCTCCCATACTCATTGTGGCCCTAACAAATCAAGTGATAGGGAATCCAATGACGTCTTTGATTTCATATAACTTTAGATTAATCAAAATTTCTTCTTGTTTAATTCCATGATGATTATGATTATTAATGAAATATTTCGACCATGGAATATAGTTTTCATCTTACAATCCCTTCGAACATATCATTTCTTTTCCCTCAAATTTATATTTATATTTATATTTTTAAAAGACAACATACTACTTATAGAACTCGATCTCCATTTTATATAACTAGGTAAGTAACAGAAGATTGCAAATTTTAACCTGTTGATATTACTTTGTAATATATATGCGTGTTCAATGATATTCTATACATATAATCTATATCAACTATTTTCTTTCATATAACACTTACTTTATTATAAATTTTCTGATTTTGAAATGTATTAAAACAAGAACTAAATCTCCACGATTAGTTAAGTTTCACAATTGGCGCCACATAATTAGTTCAAAACTTCAATTGACAGTCAAGCGGTCAACCATATAATGAAACCATCCCGATCAGAAACGAAATAATTTTCACTAAACTCTTAAGTTTGGTCGTGTTCGACGATCATTAAGCACAGAGATCGACTTAACTAATAAGTAATAACTAATTAAATGACCATATCATTAGGACTGACAAAAGTCCAAGCCCCAAGATACAAATCTTTGGAAAAGTTACTTTTTTAACTTTCCAAGTTTGCTTGTAACTTTCGGAGAATAAAATGATTTTTAGGATACCTCATAATCAAGCAGAGGCATTGACCATATATGCATATCAACATCAAGAAAATTGCTAAATGATACTGCTGTACCAGATATGGAGAAGTCAAAGACGTTGTGTATAATAAACTAAGTTACGTGCGGAAAAAGTAATTCCTTACCCACCATGTAAGGTACAAAATGATTTAGGGCCACAAGTAAAAATTTGGTAAGATTAGAATTTAGGAGATTATATCCAACTCGTGCAATTGGAAGATAAGGTGGGTTTAGTAGCGATTCTCATTCATAGGTTTACTCAAAGTTTGTTGACCACAAAAAAAAAAAAAAATGCTCAAAGTTTATGCATCAAGCCCTAGTTTGTTTCAAAGTGTATGCGTTAACCCTAAGCGAATCACGGGTTACAAAATAATCAAATCCATGATTCAAATTCTTAAACGTGCAGAAGAGTTTGATTTCACTGCAACAAAACGAGCTTTGTATGTGAGGCATAAATCTTGAAGCATTGAATAGTTCTATAGCTAGCTATACCAAAACATACTTCAAGCTTGGAGGTCATAACGCTCGAGTGCTGGAACTCTCTCTTGAAGATCGATCTGTCATTAATGTACTAACAAAACCCTAGCTTGTATGCAATACCTCCTCGATCGTTGGAGTGGACTGCGCCGTCCATAACTAGTGCTTCTGCAGGTTCGATATGGCAGTTGCCAAAAGGATGGATGGCGCCGCTGACCGCCCGCGAAGTCTTTTTGTTAGTAATGACCCTGTGCTCGCCACCGCTTAGCTTTCCATTACTAATAATCTATATTCTTGAACCGGTCACCAAGTTCATGATCATGAGAATTTTTTAATTAGCAACTACCGAAGAGGCATGCTCAAGATTTTATATATTGTGACACAAAACTTTAATTCTAGATGAGGAATGAGAAATGACACAGGAGTTGGCTAGAAATGTGGGTGTACCTGTAACAGAAGGCCTATATCAACCACATGTGCATTTGGATAGGCTCAACATTCAAGCATTCCCCATCTTTCAAGACTTGAAGCCCATGAACTTCTTCTTGTAGAAGAGGCGTTATTAGGTTGAAATTAGTATGTTCAGCTATTAGGCAATTCCCAAGGTTAAGCTTGGGTCTGGGCGTGGTAGCCATCAATTTGCACTTAGCTAAGCTCGCTACCAAAATGTGGTATATTGAGGTGGTTTCTGAGACCAGAATTAGATGCGTTGCTCTATTAGAGCCTATGGTGTGTCTCAAAGTGTCTCTCCAGAACATTAAACAAAAACATTGGCATCTATTTATTCATCTGCTAATAATATTTAAGTACGTACAAAACGGCCCAAGGGCCGAGAAAAGAACCAAATCTTAAGTGCTCCTAATGTCAAATTACTATTCAAAAGATCATGCTCAATTTGGTCACGCTTAGGTCGGGAACTCTTCAAAGAGTAATGCTAGCAACCTTGCTCTCTAATTTTTTCTTTTATACTTTTCTCATTCATTGCTGGCCACATGTATTCCACTATCCATAAAAATTAGATAATTAATGGACTCTAAAGACAACTTTCAATTTCTCTCTATACCCCTATTTATTTTCATCTGCATAAAAAAACTTCACTTATTTCCACGTTTATCAATTTTTTCTTTTTATTTTTTTTCCATAATTTTTTTTTGATTGAAATAGGTCAGCTCTTTCATTATGTTCACCAAGCAGTACAAAAACGAAACATCCCTATATGGTCGACAAAAAGAATCGTTCATTAGAATTACCTCCTGGAATCCATATTTTAAAAGAATAAAAACCCAAAAAGTCCCAAGTACACCCACTTTTTAGGAAATCCACGCACCTTTATTCTAACAAAAAACCAAAAAACCTTGAAGCAGACATAAAATGGAAACAATTAAGGCTCTGATTTTTGTGACCCAAACAAAAATTAAATTAAACTATCTGTAGAAGGTGACAAAACACCCTCCACATTGTCCTTTGCAGTAGAAGACTCCATGCACCATCCCTAAATGGCCCTATAGTCCAGCCCAAAAAGACAATTTCCAGCAAGGCTCAATGTGGAGAAACCCTAGCATCCTAATGCTAGTTCCAAACAACCAAACTAGGGCAAACCCTAGAGAAGAATTCAGCCACCACCACATTGCTGCCGCGGCTGACTTAATCCGCCGCTTCACCTGACGTCAGAAATCGACCATGTATGCATCTTTACCCACGGCGACGCCGCCACCGCCACCATTAAAACCAATAGAGGTGTAACCCACCAACAAAGGTAGAGAACCCATAGTTGATTCTTTCCCTGAGCAGACCTGTACCTCCCATACCGCCAGCAGCTGCGCTGCAATCCTGTCTACGCCAGAGCAACCGCCGCCACAAACTAGATGGGACTGCTTTAAAGCGCCTCCATCATCGCAGCCAAGAACCAGCTTGTCACCACCAAACAGAAGAGGATCTCCAAGCGCTGACACCGCAGCAAATACCAAACCATATTCGGTCCCTCCCACCCTGAGAGAGCCTTCGAACAGAAATCCTCGACCACTGCCATCACGAACTGTGATAATAGTAAGAAGAAAGAGGCTGCAGCCTATGGACACAGATACCCATTGAGCAAGCCTATCACAACCGTGGATTAGACGAGAGAAAAGAGAGACAACCCCCTTCACCGTCCCAGATACAAGACCGCCACCAACCAAGGCTAGCCATGGTCGAGAAGCCTCTCTTGCGAGAGTCAGAGAGAAAAGATTTTTTTTTTTAGCTGTTTCGTTGTCCAAAGTATAACCTATTATTTTTTCTTTCTATACACTCTCGCAAATTATATTCTCAACCTCATTTTTTTTGTTTCCATAAAAATATCTTCCCTTTATGTCCAATCAGGAAAGAAGCTTAGTAACTCCATAGCGAGTTCTTGCAAATTCTTTGAATTAAGTCCATTTTAGTGATGCCAATCAATATATTAGTATCTCTAAATCATTAACATCCAATTGCTTGAAACTGATCCCAAGCAATATACAGACCTATAGGGTCCGTATATATATGCATATGCATTATGGTCATCCTGATGTGTTCCATAGAGTTTTCCACATAGCACAAAGTGGTATTTGCAAGGCTTCTCGCTTGATTAACATCAGAAAGATATTTTTGTAGGTTTGGTTCATAATTGGTAAATGATAATTAAGGTGATATTACTTTTTTTTTTTGAATAGGATTTGATATCATTAGTCATCAAAGCCATAAAACAGGCCAGAGTCTAACATGCACTTACACAAGAAATCCGATAAAACCGGATAATCATATCTAAGCTAATACTAAACTCATTAAAGTCTAAAGAGACGCTCGCTGGAAAGCAAGCTTAAAACAAGCAAGAACAACCTCGATACTCTGAGGAAATCAGTCATCTAGTCTAATCTGCTAGCACGCAATTGTGGTACAAATAACAACTGGAAACATCTTAGAATAACCCATAGAGATTACTCCAACTTTAGAAGGCTTGTAACCAGATGTCTAATAGTCGAGGGACTTTCTAAAATGCTCGCTCCTTCCCCTTAGGGTTAGAGCCAACATCGTCATTAGCCTCTTCAGGAGCCAACAACCTCGGCAACAAATTGGTCTTACTCTTCTTGTCCACTGTAGCAAACTCAACCAGCCCAAGACTGAGCTCAAAACTAGGCCCAAAGGCCCAAGCACCCCTCACTTCAAGGTTGAGCCCAGGCCCAACTACCCAAGCCCAAACCTGAATAGAGGGAAGCCTAACCCTCTGATGTTGGGTCATCTTTGCCGCCGCCAAGCCCTCCGGCGGCCTACCATTCCACCCTAACACCATGCATCGATCAAAAGACCACCAAGCCCAGGCGAATTCGGTAGAGAACACGATAATCCTCGACCCGCCGATGCCCTGTAGTTGCACACAACCTCCTCGATCTGCTACATGTCGCTCCGACGTTTGCCGCAACGCCAAGCAAGCCTTCACAGTTGGCGTAAGTCGAAGAGAAAAATCACCTCCTTGCCGCCGATTCTGGGGTCCCGATCTGTCCACCTAAACTACAAACACCAGTACTCAAACCACGTATGTTGACACCCAAGACGAGAATCCTCGCTTGCTAGATCAGACGGAGATTTGAGGAAACTCGAGAGGGAGTTTCTGCCGCCGCCACTCTCTTCTCGTCTCAAGACGCTAGGGTTATTGAGTCTTGGAAGGGAAGATTGGGTTATCATACATGTTGTTTCTACTGGATTCCATAAAAAATTTAAGGTGATATTAATTGATAAAAGAAGAAGAAGAAATTGATAAGCGTGAAATAAGTAGAGAGGTTTAAGGCATATGAAAATGAATTGAGTGAGAGTATATAGAAAGAAAGAAAAAAAGCTTTTTATGAAAAAAGGAAAAAGAAGAAATTGATAAACATGGAAATAAGTGAAGTGTTTTAATGCAAATGAAAATAATTAGGGGTATAAAGGAAAATTGAAAAGTTGTCACTTGAGTCTATTAATTATCTGACTTTTATGGATAGTGGAATATATGTGGCGAGCAATGAATGAGAAACATAGAAAATGGAAGGTTGGAGGGAAAAGTTACTAGCATTCCTCACTCTTCAAATCAACCTCTATCTTTCTCAACTGTTCTTGGCTTTGGATGAATCGTTTACTTCTTTGAAGAAGTCCGTCATCGGTTCATCCACTGCTCTTCTTTCTTATTTCAAGGATTTCAGTCTTTTTTTCATTTCATATATCTTGACCTTGAGAGACTCCACAACCCGTTTTTGCTTTATACACCATACTACCTCGGGAGTCCACTATGCCAAAAAGGCATTCAGACGACACACTTCAGACGACATAAGTTTTGTTTGATGTCGTCTGAGTTTTTTTGACGTCATAATTTTTTTTTTTCTGTTGTCTGAATATACACTAAAACCATATTGGTTTTATTTGGAAAAATGGTGAACATTCAGATGACACATTTGTGTTGTTATATAAGGTGGTGATTTCCTATCTCAAATTTGGATAAATGGTGAGCATTCAGACAACATTTATGTAGTTGTAGAAGATGATGATTTTCTATCTCAAATTTGGAAGGATATCCAAAAATTGATTGAGTCTTTTCCCTCTCAAATAGCCTAGCCCTAATTGATTAAATACAACATTTAAATATTATGTAAGTGTGGAGCTTGTTTTAAAATTTTCCAAGTTATTTTGACTTGTGCTTTTGGACATAGAGACCTCAAAGTCATTCTCTCGTTCTCAGTTCTCACTCAGCTCGACCACGACTAGATACTCAAACACCACCCCGCGTGCTCTGTCCTCCTCACTCGGCTCTCTCTGCTCGACCTAGAACCCGCGAAACTGGAAGACTCAAAACACCAGCCTCTCTCCTTCTCACCGAGCTCTCTCATATCTCGATTCTCACTCTCTCCTTCATCCTCTCACCCTCTCGATTCTTCTTCTTAGTCTCTCCTTCTTCTTCTTAGTCTCTACTTTATCTTTCATGTCCGGATTAATGGAGCTCTCCAGCAAGAGCTGTTTTCAATTCAGATATTGGTAAGCAATTTAGGGTTTCAATCGTTTTGTAGTTTAGGGTTTCGACTGGGTTCAATCTTCAATCGATTTTAAGGTTTTATCTACAAATTTTGGGTTGCTTATTATCCAAAACTTTGATTTTATGGTTCAATCTTCGATCGATTTTAGGGTTTTATCTGTAGTTCCAGGTTCTGCAATTCATTTGGGGTTATCTGATTCAATCTTCTTGTTTCTAGGTACAAAGATTCAAGATTTGATTTTGATAATGCCAATAGCTTTTTGAATGATTTTTGGTAATTGGGTCTAAATTTAAGTGAGCTAATTGATTCATTGATTGCAAATTCGCAGGTTTTGTTCCAATGGAGAAGGATCAGAAGATAGCATCTGAAGACACCAAGGTGGATATGTTCGAGGACGGTGACGAGTTTGAAGAGTTCAACATCAATCTAGGTAATTTGGGGCCATGTTATTGTTTCTAATCAGATTAAGCTCTAATATTACTATGTTATTGTCAAAATTAGATTGTTGGTCTAAAATCAATCAGGTTCTGTTCTGTTCTGTGTCGTGTTTGATGCAGTATGAGTTTCTATCAGATATTGTAATCTCTGTAAATCTATAAGTCGAAGTTCTATTTGGAGCCATTCAGATATGATTTTATGACTTGCATTGCAGGATAAAAATGTGTAAGGTAGAGAATCTGGATAGCTTAGAGGAAACTAATGCGTCAACTTCACAAGGACTCTCAGAAGAAAAGTCTGGTAACATTTTGATCTCTTTTAGGTTGTGTTGTGTTTTACTTTTTAACCCCAAACACTGGAAGAGGACTTTTTGATTCTGTATGATGTGTTCTGAACTGTTTAGATGACACATACCTGTTTGCTACATACAGCCTAAGATCAACTTTAGTAAGGGAGCTTTTTGTTTAAAGACTTACTTCAGTGCTCCTATTCACTCATTTTTTGTTATGTTTATCTACCTCTTGGTCTGCTTGTCTTTATTAAAATCGCTAAAAGCTGAAAAGTTAAGCGCAGTTATTGTGGGATGTATATATAGATGTATAACAGAAGTTCAAATATCAATCAAAGATCAGGTTTATAGTTTGTATGTCTAAGGACTTGATGAACTACTTTGCTGTTGCCTTGTTTGTTTTAATGAAAATGTAGTTTGGTAGATTTTTGAACCTTACATTTTAGAACTTAATTTCTTCACTGTGCTTCAGTTATGGTGCTTGCAAAAGTGTTACAGAGGAAAAGTCTTTCCTGTTCAAGAAACCATAAAAACTTTTTTCAACTAGGATACCTTTCCACCACTATATATTTTTTTGCCCTTTCTTTCTGAGAGCAAATTATTTGGGAAAAGCATGGCTTGAAGCTATCCAACAGTGAATGCACCCTATTAATGGGTATTAGTTTGGGATTCAACCCCCACAAAAATGAGTATGTTTGCTTGTGTGTGTGTGGTTCAGAAAGCGAGAGAGTACATATCTAATAACCATCAAGTTTTGATTGCTTTGAACAGAGGATATCATTACCAATAAACATCAAGTTTTAATTGCTTTGAACACAGGATAATTATATATGGTATTTGAATGCTTGGTTTACTGGAAGTGTACATGCATATGGTTTTCTGTAATTTAGTTTGTAGAGGCACTATTCTTCCCCATTAGCTGTCACCAATAATTCATGATATACTAAAACCTTCATGCAAAAACTAAACTTATTGTTTGGAAACAAACATAACCATTGCATGCATATGTTATTCGTTTCAGTCAAGTCTAACTTCTTGTTGATTTACTAATCACCTCGGCAGCTCAAGAAACTGCTCTTGCTTCCACCACGGATAGGTCTATTTCCATCACCTTAACCGACCTGGATGTGCTTGATTGGCCTATTTGCTATGAATCCCTGACCATCCCCGTCTTTCAGGTCTCTTCTTTTATAATCATTCTCATTCTAGTTTTGAAATTTTGGGTTGATTGCTTGTTTATTATTATAGTTCCTGTTATTCTGATTGCCAGTTAGTTCAGAATTTAAAGCTGGTTGCATTTCATATGATTAATGCTTATAAGTTGATGGGTATTTCTTGTGATAGATTGTGGGGCATCCTAGTTATTGTTGTTAATTAAGTTGGGGTTGTAGGTTTGTGGGTTCATGGAAATGGATATTTCCATTTGTTTTTCTGCACTAGTTAAATGCAACCCTTCACCAGTTGGCATGATTCTTTAATAAACCGAGCAGAAGGTCTACATTTGAGCACAAAGTTAGGATCTCTGTATTGTTGTGGTTTCTGAGTTTCAATCGGATTCTAGTACTTGTCAGTGGTCACTTTAAATTGCTTAGATCCTTTTCCAATAACGTTGAAATCTTCTGTTGTCAATATGTATATTTCTAGACCTTCCTGTTTTCAAGTGGTCTTCAGTTCTTCAACTTTTCAAAATACATGCTTATATGATCTCACTAGATAGTTATATGGCCTTAATTTGGCTTCTGCCTAGCTATTCCATGGGAAGTCAGGAATAGGATCTAATCATGTTAGTAATTCTCATTTGGTATAAGCAACAAGTAATTCATATCGTATGCAAAAGTTCAAAGTGGCCTAATTTCTGTTGTTATCTTTTGGTTCATAACCATAATAACCTATATATTGATGGCCGATTTTGCAGTACTAGATTACTGTTAATACAATATTCGCTTAGACTATGGTAGTCAAACTTCTCTCTTAATTGATAAAATGATATTAAATAGAAGGTATAGTTTGAAGTCATTGAGGACTATCACTATTAGGTATCCAAAATGGTAATGAGAACATTAAAACTGACAGAGTTTTGGTTAGAGGCTATCAATATACCCCATCTTTAGTCATGAAAGTTAACATCACACTTTTTGTTGCAGTGCTTTGGTTTGGGGGTCTAGCGCAAAACACAAGCCCCAAAGAGTTGGAAAGGTTGATTTTTTCTGAATCCAGCATGTTATCTCTTCCGTTTGCTTGTGCTTAATTTATTAAAATTAATAAATATTCCTTGTGTCAATCAAATGCATGTTTTGTGTTGGTTTGGCAACAGAAGCATCTGCTCGAAGATGAGGATATTGTTCAGATTATAAAAAATGTGTGATTTGGCAGGAACTCAGAAATATGTGCAACCTTAGCATCAAGATATCGTTTGTAGGACTAAAGCTTTTGAGACACACAAGCTTGTACTTTGCAGAGTATACAACACTCTTTTTGCCTGTTCTTTTAGTCGTAAGGGTAGGTAATGTTTAAGGCAGCGTGTTAAGTGATATCAAGGAATCTTACTGCACATTTTTGTTATCAAAGCTATTCTTGGTACGTAGTTTGTTCTTTGTGAATGAATGTCATGTACTATGAGATTGATAAAGATTGCGAATATACGAAAGGAACTTTTAACTTTTCTTATATGATATTTAGTTCTTTGCTATGAGTAAGACCAGCTAGTGAACTACTTCTCATACTTGTTGAATATAAGCACATGAGTACCCCAAATATGCTTGTCATGTTATATTGGTTCATTTCTGCAAGACTAGCATCTTGATTGACAAGAGCTAGTCAGGTTCTCGGATTTTGGTGACTTAAGGGTGTTGATGTAACCTTACACATTGTAAATGACTTCACTTTATCTCTATTTTCTAGACATTATACTGTGGTGAGTTGCATGATATAATGCTAAAGGAGGACAGGTGACAAGCTTAAAATTTTTAGGGGCAATGACATATAGGGTCATTTTTGTTTTCTTATAAAATTTTGCTTATTTAGAAACTTTATTTTTTATTTTGTTTTGCTTTCTTGTTCTTTTAGAACTGAGATCAAGTCTCATGTTTCTACTTTTGGTTGCAGGCTTTATCAGTTTTGAAATTGCAGAAGGGCAATCAAATACCTGATGATTACCCCAGATCTTTCAGAGAAGCAGCTGCAGTTTTCCAGCATGCTCAAGTGTGAGTAATATGAGAATAGGTTACTTTAGTGGTAAGGCTTCAAACTTTTGGTGTTTTTTTCATTACTGATTCCTGACACCTTATTTGCATTCATACAAATACGACTCTGACAAGAAAATTGTCAAGTGTATGAGACCCATACCACAAGAGCTTGTGGAGTCCCTTGATGGAGAACTTGATTCCCTTGATCGTATTTTTTTTGTTATTTATTTCTTGTTGTCAGGTTAAATTTATTCTTGTCTACAAGGTTTGCCTGTTTCATATCACATTTATTTTCCTTGACCACAAATTGAACTAGAGAAATTCCTTCATCAATAGCCATTGCAATTGCTGAAGGAAAATTGGACCCCATAAGTATGGAAGCCTTTGATCATTTCCCTAGTTCCATTTCTAGACATCGGTCAGATCCCATTAAGAGCCAAATTACTCATCACTTTTAGAGATTTGAGACTGCTACTGTATCTGCACAAGTCAGTAGCTTTGTGGCCTTTTCCTATAAAACCAGAAAACATGATAGTACTACGCCTAACTTTGTCTTCTTTGCAGAAATTATGTTTTGCTTCCTTTAATTATTACCTTGAAAATTCATGGTACTAGAATGCTAAATATTTTCTTATCTTGTGGATTTATCTCATAGGAATTTAGGATGGAATTGATGAATTAAATACTTATCTACACAAGTATCGCATAGAGTTGGATCAACATCTTGGTGCTCTTGTGGGGAGGTAGTGGTTTTGGCCCTAGTTATCATTTTCTTTTATTTTGTTATCAGTAACTTTACTTTTTTTTTTTTTTTGCTTTAAATTTCTGAAGCCATGGCAATAAGACCAGCTACTGAACTACTTTTCACACTTGCTAAATATAAGCACATGAGTATCCCAAGTATGCTTGGTCATGTTATATTAGTTCATTTCTGCAAGACTGACATCTTAATTGACGAGAGAGTTGGCTAATGAGGTTCTCATATTTCGATGACTTAGAGGTGTTGATGTGTTGTAGTTTTGGTGTTGATTTTGTTCGGGGCTTGATGCTATAAAATGTTTTCTGTGGCAGATATATAAGGAAGCTAAGAAGTTTGCTTATTAGAATGGAGCAAAGGTGGCTGTTGTTTATGGTGGAGCGCTAATGGGTCAGCAGGTTTGTGTCTCTGCAGGCTCACTGGCCATTCCGTTTTCTATGACCACTTCTATGATTCGGGTGATTCCATTCATGATCAGATTGTGAAACTGGTACAACAGTACACCTAGCTAGTTCCTTTATTAACTTGTGTCTAGTAGAAATTTTTCATTCATTAAGCATTTGAACTTGTCTCTAGATCCACATTAGTAGATATGAGTTATTTTGAACTGATGTTCATGATTAGGTTTGTGTACATGAGACAATGGTAGATTAATGGAAATTGCAATGAATGATTTTGGATGTGGATTTTATGGTTTCATACTTTCATTAATGGACAATTTTAATTTCCAGAATGCATACATACCAATTATAACAGGGGACTACTAATATGTGTTGTCTCAGATTGCAAGCTACAACAAAAGCACACCAAAATGTGTGGTTGCAACTGCACAAGAACAACACAAAAACCAATTAGAAGTCTATTGTCATTTTAACAATGGGACAACAAAAAATTGTAGTCTGAAAGGTAAAACAACAACATAAGTGAAATGAAAGTATTGGCTAAAGTGTTTAACAACAACAAATAAGTGTGATTGGACTTGATCACAGACAATATAAAACACGTACTATTAGTGGTCCTTTTTATATTCAGACCACAAATATTTGTCGTCTAAATAATCTCAAACGACAGTAAATTGTCGTCGTAATGAGATTGACATAACAGAAAAAATATGATATCTATTGTCTAAACCATTTCCCAACATCACATACGTATAATTTCAAAACCTTTCACACAACATTTAAATGTCATACAAACCTACCCTAGAACAACACTTAATTGTCCTCTGATGCTCTTTACGACCACATATAATTGTCATTTAAAGTAAATTAGCACAACCTTTAATTGTTGTTGTCTGAGAGAAGACACTATATATGAGTCTTCATATTTCTTATTCAAGGGCATTCAGACCACACAAATAAGTCTTGTAAATATGATTCACACAATAGTATTTAAAAAAGACTCTGGTTGTTTTGTTTATCAGACAATACAAAACTGTTGTTTGAATGTTTTTAAAGATACAGATCACAATGTTCTCAAAATGCAAAACTCATCAGACAACACAAGACTTTTATTTTTTTATGTTGTCTGAAAAATCAGACGGCAGAACACTTCTGTCGTTTGATACCCCCAAGAGATGACACCATACTAGACGACATATTTTTGTTCGTTCAGACGACAGAACTGTTCTGTCGTCTGAATGCCTTTTTGGCATAGTGGTCATAGACTTTTTCAGCTGTTCACAAGCCATGCTTTGTTGTCTCCTCATTTCTGGTTCTTGGTAGAAGCTAGTTATGTTGGCCGGTTATTTGTTGGGTGAACTCTTCTAGTCTTTTGCCAATGATGAGTGTCTTGTGTTGAGGAAAGTTTTTTGCTTCAAGTAGCACATTCATGGCTTCCTTAAACTTTGGTAGTTGATTACTTTCTAAGAACTCTTTTAGTTGCTGGGACAGAGCTTCACGTACATACCACTTTAAGAGCATCTTGTTGTAGTATAAATATATTATACTATGTATGTCTATATCATGTAACAAATACTTAAGTGTATAGATATGTACTTGAGTGTATAAACATAGGTACTTGAGTGTATGAAGACTTATGTAACATGCTTTACCAAGGGGCAACAAGCATGGCAGAATTCATCATTGAGATTGTTATCATTTTGGTTTTCTCTTTGAGCTTTCACACTACAAATGTATTCCTATAAATACCTCATTGTATGAGATGAATAAACACACTTGAAATCTCCATTCTCTCTGAAACATTACTCTCTCTCTGTGTCAATTTAGCTTGTTCTTAAACACATTATCAGCACGAAGTTGCTCTAGAATTAGAATCGAAAAAAATTGACAAGAGTAGAGTTCATCATCAATCGAAGTCATTTTTTCAAACCTACAAAAAACCCCCAAACCCTAGCTCATATCAAAGCCCTTGATTCCAGAAGCCCGGAACCGGCCTCAGAATCGCCGGAACAGGCCTGAACCGACCGCCGGAAGTTTTGAGCACGAACCGAACTGCTGCCGAGTCCTGTCGAGAGCTGCGCAGCAGCTGCTGAGAAGCCCTGCCAGGAGCTATCGACAGCACCTGCCGAGAGCTGCCGAGACCTGTCGACAGCACCTGCCGACTTCTGCCGAGCACCTGCCGAGACGTTGCGCAGCAGCTGCCGACAGATCTGTTGACAGATCTGCGGGGCAAGTTTTCGACGACTTTTCCGGCGACTTTTCGGACATTTTTCCTGCGACTTTTCCGGCAACTTTTCGGACGATTTTCTCGATTTTTCCCAGCGATCCTTCCGATCACCTCCGATAACTTTTTCCGGCCAAATTTTCCGGCAACACTATTTCAAGGTATTTTTTACTAAAAGTTCCCGTTTTTGAGTTTTTATTCATTTTCTCTCCTTTTTCCTTTTTCTCGAGAACTTATAATCAAAAACGGAATTATAAAAATTCACGCCAAACGAACTAAGAGCGTTCGTAATCAATGAACTAAGAGTGTTCACAATGATTCTTGGAAACTGATTTCTTGGTAGCATAGCTTGAAAATCTTATTATTTTTTGTGGAAGTTTAAACTCCGAAACTAATATTTTCTTCTTATTTTCAAGGATGTTGAATGAACGTAGACTCGATTTTCAAATCCTTGACTCAACATGTTAAAATTACCATAGTTGGAAAACTGACGTTGAGAATCATCTCACATTGAAAGGGATATTGCCAATCATCCATGCACCAGACCCGGCCTTTGCGTTCCCTCGAACACCCAAAAGGCATGCACAAACAATCATCTTGATGCGACGTCATATGGACAAAGCACTCAGATTAGAGTACATGTCCATCAAAGATGCAAATGATTTATGGGAGGCGCTACAAGAGCGCTTTAACAATATCCAAGATTCCCTCCTCCTTGACTTGAAGGTTCAGTGGAACGATGTACGCTTCTCCGACTTAAAGTCTATTGCTGAGTACAATTCAGAAGCTCTTCGCCTCAAATCCATGTTGAGGTTATGTCAAAAACCCCTCACAGAAGAAGAGCTAATTGAGAAAACTCTCTCCACCTTCCCCGTTGCAGCAATTTTGCTATCAAAGCAATATCGCACTGAAGTAAATGCTGGACGAATTACGAGGTTCAATGAGCTCATTAATGTTTTGTCGGTAGCCGAAAAGCGCGACAACATTCTCGTAAAGAATTATAATTCAAGACCCGTTGGAACCAAGAATGTTCGTGAGGCAAATTATAATGCACCCAAGAGAGGGCGCAAGGAACGGTATCCGAGCAATAGGGGACATGTGTACCCTAATAATAAGGGACATGAAGGACGAACATGTCCATATAACCGCCCCAATAAAGAAGGAAACCGCAACTTTAGAGCGGACACACGTGATGGCAACTCCACACGTGGAAGAGGGAGATATGGCAACACCGGCCGTGGAAATAGCACCATAAGCTGTGGAGGTCGCACCATGCGCCGTGATAGCAGCAGCAACCCTCCTAGAGAATATCCACAACGTGCACAACCTGCACCTCAAATGAAGGGAGGTTACCACAATGACATGTGTCATCGATGTGGATAAATCGAGCATTGGTTTAAGCAATGTCATGCAAGTACCCAATTAGCTGCACGTTACAAGGAGTACAGGGAAGCAAGAGAGCAAGAAGCCAACCTTGCTGAAGATGAAGATGGTGAAGATGTCAATCTCACCGTTGAGAACTTCAAAGCTGTAAATAAAGAGCACGAGGATGCCACAGACTTTGATTAGAATAATCCTCTTTATATTTTTCAAGAACGGCAAATGTGCCTTAGTCAATAAATAACAATTTTATTAACTCCTTCTCATGTGGTGTACCCAATGAAGTATGATGTCTAGGAAAGTAATTGAGATCGGGGTATTTAAGCGAGCCTCGCTGCACCAACATCTCTCTGCTTTCCTGGTCATATTTTATTGGAATTACCAAACGGATTGAGTGACAATAATTTGTCTAAAGTTTAATTTTTGTGCCTACATGGTGTCATGTGATCGACCATCTTCTCTCAAGTGCGATATGGCACCACATTACCATCTTAGAAGGAAAATTCAGTGAGACGACGGACCATGGTGTTCAGTGACACATGAAGTGTCGGAGAGTAAAGATTTCACATTATAATTAAAAGTGATAAATAGATATACCACTTATAAGTGGATAACTCATACCTAATTTTATGAAGCCTTTTGTGATTAAAACCCAACACTTAACGGGTGGTTAAGTTGGGATAGTATCGGTACAATAGTGAGCCATGCTAGTTGTTATTTAACATGGTATTAGAGTAGATCTCTTTCTAATCACATCTCCAATTGTCATGGACTTGATTTGAGTTTCATTAAATTGGCCATCGAAGAGATTTCGTTTAGATTATTACTAAATGTCCGATGTGGCTTTTTGATTGTTATGTGATTGGCCAAGTCTCCAATGTTGGACTTGTGTCCCAATTTTCAATGTGAGAATAATATACAACTTATAAGTGGGTGGGTGACTTATACCTAATTATACTATGACATTTTGTGATTAAAACACAACACCTAACTAGTAGTTAAGTTGACAGTATCGGTACAATTGGGCCACAAGCCACGCTTGTTGCTCTTTAAGGTGACGTTGTCACAAAACTTTCGTAGGTAGCAAAATATAAAGAACCTATCAGAGTAAAACTGGTCATATTTGCATAAAAGCTTCTGTAACTCTTTTATTTTATAACATACAAGCGTTTTCATTGTGATGCAAAAACCAGCTGTATCAACACATTGACCAAACAACTAAAGTGAAAGGAATCCTACTTTTGTTGTAGTATAAATATATAATACTATGTATGTCTATATCATGTAACAAATACTTAAAATGTATAGATAGGTACTTGAGTGTATGAAGACTTATGTAAACATGCTTTACCAAGGAGCAACAAGCATGGCAGAATTCATCATCAAGATGGTTATCATTTTGGTTTTCTCTTTGAGCTTTCACACTACAAATGTATCCCTATAAATACCCCATTGTATGAGATGAATAAACATACTTGAAATCTCTATTCTCTCTGAAATATTACTCTCTCTGTGTGTGTCAATTTATCTTGTTCTTAAACACGTTATCAGCACGAAGTTGCTCTAGAATTAGAATAGAAAATTGACCAGAGAAGAGTTCATCATCAATCGAAGTCATTTTTTCAAACCTACAAAAAATCCCCAAACCCTAGCTCATATCAAAGCCATTGATTCCAGAAGCCCGGAACCGGTCTCAGAATCGCCGGAACCGGCCGGAAAAGGCCTGAACCGGCCGCCGGAAGCTGTGAGCACGAATCGGATCGCTGCCGGGTGCTGCCGAGACCTGCCGAGAGCTGCGCAGCAGCTGCCGACATCACCTGCGGAGATGCTGCGCAGCAGCTGCCGACACATCTGTCGACAGATCTGCGGGGCGACTTTCCGACGATTTTTCTGGCGACTTTTTCGACATTTTCCGGTGACTTTTCCGATGATTTTTATCGATTTTTCCCAACGATCATTCCGATCACCTCCGATAATTTTTCCGGTCAAATTTCCGGCAACACTATTTCAAGGTATTCTTTACTAAAAGTTCCTGTTTTTGAGTTTTTATTCATTTTCTCTCCTTTCTCTTTTTCTCTGAAACTTACAATCAAAAGCGGAATTATAGAAATTCACTCCAAACGAACTAAGAGCGTTCGTAATCAATGAACTAAGAGTGTTCACAATGATTCTTGGAAATTGATTTCTTGGTAGCATAGCTCGGAAATCTTATTATTTTTCATGGAAGTTTAAACTCCGAAACTAATATTTTCTTCTTATCTTCAAGGATGTCGAATGAACATAGACTCGATTTTCAAATCTTTGACTCAACAGGTTCGGATTACCATAGCTGGAAAACTGACGTTGAGAACCATCTCACGTCGAAAGGGATATTGCCAATCATTCATGCACCAGACCCGACCCTTGCGTTCCCTCGAACACCCAAGAGGCATGCACCAGCAATCATCTTGATGGACGTCATATGGACAAAGCACTCAAATTAGAGTACATGTCCATCAAAGATGCAAATGATTTATGGGAGGCGTTACAAGAGCGCTTTAACAATATCCAAGATTCCCTCCTCCCTGACTTGAAGGTTCAGTGGAACGATGTATGCTTCTCCGACTTAAAGTCTATTGCTGAGTACAATTCAGAAGCTCTTCGCCTCAAATCCATGTTGAGGTTCTGTCAAAAACCCCTCACAGAAGAAGAGCTAATTGAGAAAACTCTCTCCACCTTTCCCGTTGCAGCAATTTTGCTATCAAAGCAATATTGCACTGAAGTAAATGCTGGACGAATTACGAGGTTCAATGAGCTCATTAATGTTTTGTCGGTAGCCGAAAAGCGCGACAAAATTCTCGTAAAGAATTATAATTCAAGACCCGTTGGAACCAAGAATGTTCGTGAGGCAAATTATAATGCACCCAAGAGAGGGCGCAAGGAACGGTACCCTAGCAATAGGGGACATGTGTACCCTAATAATAGAGGACATGAAGGATGAACAGGTCCATATAACCGCCCCAATAAAGAAGGGAACCGCAACTTTAGAGCGGACATACGTGATGGCAACTCCACACGTGAAAGAGGGAGATATGGTAACACCGGCCGTGGAAATAACACCATGAGTCATGGAGGTCGCATCATGCGCCGTGGTAGTAGCAGCAACCCTCTTAGAGAACATCCACAAAGTGCACAACCTGCACAACTTGCACAACCAGCACCTCAAATGAAGGGAGGTAACCATAATGACATGTGTCATCGATGTGGATCAATCGCGCATTGGTTTAAACAATGTCATGCAAGTACCCAATTAGCTGCACGCTATAAGGAGTACAGGGAAGCAAGAGAGCAAGAAGCCAACCTTGCCGAAAATGAAAATAGTTAAGATGTCAATCTCACCGTTGAGGACTTCAAAGCTGTAGATGAAGAGCACGAGGATGCCACAGACTTTGATTAGAATAATCCTCTTTCTATTTTTCAAGAATGGCAAATGTGCCTTAGTCAATAAATAACAGTTTTATTAACTCCTTCTCATGTGGTGTACCCAATGAAGTATGATGTCTAGGAAAGTAATTGAGATCGGGGTATTTAAGCGAGCCTCGCTGCACCAACATCTCTCTACTTTCCTGGTCATATTTTATTGGAATTACCAAACGGATTGAGTGATAACAATTTGTCTAAAGTTTGATATTTGGAATAGATTTATGAATAACTTTGATGTAGTCATTGGCTATTTTTCCTATTAATAAAGTATCGCATCATCATTCAATGTCATGGACATGTGTTAATATTCCGAACTTTATGCATTTTCAGTATGTTTTCCGGAGAATTGGAATGCCTTCTTGATAGTGGCACCACACATACTATATTGCGACATAGGCAATTATTTTTATGGATGACACTTAGTTGATCCTCAGTAACTACGATGGCGGGACCATCACAATTGATTCATGGTCGAGGACCAGCTCAATTTTTGTTACCAAATGGCACAAATATTAATGTCGCTGAAACTCTATATGCTCCAAGGGCTGAAAGAACCCTATTAAGCTTTAAAGACATAAGAGCCAATGATTTTCTGAAGCTCTATATTCTCCAAGGGCTGAAAGAACCCTATTAAGCTTTAAAAACATAAGAGCCAATGATTTTCATGTGGAAACACATTGTGAGAATGGACAAGAGTTCCTTTGCATCACCTCTAAAAACTACGGAAATACACGAGTATTAGAGAAACTTATGTGTCGCTCTAATGGATTGTATGCAACCACTATTAGAGTCATTGAATCCAACCATGTCATGAATGACAATTTATGGGATCCTGACACATACAAGCTTTGGCACGACCGTTTGGGACATCCAGGTAGTAATATGATGCTCCGTATATTAAAAACTTCACACGGACATCCATTCTTCAAAACGAAAAGAAGTACGAACCAAACATTGGTCCAAAGAGTTACTTCTAAAGCATATCATTCATTTTACAAAGCTTGCTTTTTAACAAAGGTAGGATCAAGACCATCCTATGCAAAGGACACTAAAGAAAATATACCATTCTTACAAAGAATACAAGGTGATATTTGTGAACCTATCCAACCAACTTGCGGACCATTTAGATATTTTATGGTGTTGGTTGATGCATCGGCATGTTGGTCATATGTCATGCTCTTATCCACAAGAAATGCTGCATTTGCAAAACTCCTAGCACAAATCATTAAGTTAAGGGCTCACCACCTTGATCATCCTATTAAGTCAATTCGTCTTGACAATGCTGGAGAGTTTACATCAAGAACCTTTGATGATTATTACATGTCCATTGGGATTGAGGTCGAACACCCTGTCCCTCATGTACACACCCAAAATGAACTCGCAGAAGCTGTCATTAAAAGACTTCAAATGGTTGCCAGGGCATTGGCTATGCGCCAATCTCCCTATTTCTGCTTGGGGCTATGCAATATTACATGCAGCTGTGCTTATTCGTCTGAGACCCACTGCCACCCAACCCTTTTCTGCATCCCAGATGGTGACTAGGTATGAGCCTGATGTGTCACATTTACGCATATTTGAGTGTGCAGTCTATGTGCCAATTGCGCCGCCACAGCACACCAAAAAAGACGCTTAGGCCTTTATGTTGGATATGATTCTCCAAGCATTATCCGCTACATAGAACCCTTGACAGGTGATCTATTTACCGCTAGATTTGCGGATTGTCACTTTGATGAGACAGTCTTCCCGTCATTAGGGGGAGACAAGAACACCAATGTTCAATAGAATAGACAGGAATTGTCGTGGTCTGTCCCCACTTTGTCTCATCTTGATCCCTGAACCACACATTCTGAAATAGAAGTGCGGAGGATTCTCGATCTTTAGAACTTAACAGAATCAATGCTTGATGCGTTTTCTGATATCGCTAAAGTGACAAGATCACACATACCTGCTGCAAACGTACCTGCAAGGATTGATGTCCCTAAAACTAAAGGACATGACATACCCTCTATGGGTGATGCAGTGGCTAGACCCATGGCTCCTGCCAGGAAGCGCGGGAGACCCATAGGTTCTATGGATTCTCTCCCAAGAAAGAAAGCGAGCTTGACACAAAATAATCCATTAATCATCGATACAAATAATCCATCTCATGAAAAAATTCCAGCTTATGGTTATGTCCAAGAGACATCATTGGAGGACGCTCCAATGGGAGAACTAATTCCAGAGAATAGAGAGATCTCCATGAATTACACTAGTATACATGTAATTATGGACAGAAATTCTATGGCTATTGATGATGCATTTGCATATCTTATTGCAAAAGGAATTATAGAATATGATGATATTGAACCTCGTGCCGTTAAACAATTTCAACGAATAGCAGATTGGTCCAAATGGAAAGATGCGATCTAGACTGAATTGGACTCACTAACAAAGAGACAGGTATTTGGGTCTATAACACTGACACCACCAAATATAAAACCTGTTGGCCATAAATGGGTCTTTGTTAGAAAGTGTAATGAGAAAAATGAGGTTGTTAGATACAAAGCCCGCCTTGTGGCGCAAGGTTTCTCACAACGCCCTGGAATCGACTACGAGGAGACATATTCTCGCGTAATGGACGTTATAACGTTCCGCTACCTTGTCAATTTGGTAGTTTCTGAAAAACTTGACATGCAGCTCATGGATGTGGTTACAGCATATCTCTATGGGGATCTAGATTCAGAGATATATATGAAGGTTCCAGATGGACTTCAATTACCCAAATCAAGTGGCTGTAAACCACGGAGCGCGTTTTCAATAAAATTAAGACGCTCATTATATGGATTGAAACAATCCGGACGGATGTGGTATAACTGTTTAAGTGACTACTTGATTGGGAATGGATATGTTAACAATGAAATATGCCCTTGCGTGTTCATTAAAAGGACAAGATCCAGATTTACAATTGTAGCAGTTTATGTCGATGACATGAACCTAATTGGAACTCTAGATGAGTTAAAAGATTCTGCTACATAATTGAAATCTGAATTTGAGATGAAAGATCTCGGGAAAACACAGTTTTGTCTCAGAATAGAACTCGAGCACCATAATGATGGGATTATGATCCATCAGTCAGCATATACTCAAAAGTTACTAAGGCGCTTTAATGAAGATAAAGCAAAGCCTGTGAGTACTCCCATGATCAACTGTAGTCTTGAGCCCATGAAAGATCCGTTTCATCCAAGGGATGAGGACGAAGATTTATTAGAGGCTGAAATACCATATCTAAGTGCGATAAACACATTATTGTATTTAGCTCAATGCACAAGACCGGATATCTCATTGACAGTAAACTTGTTAGTTCGACATAGTTCTGCGCCAACACGCCGTCATTAGATTGGTATAAAAACAATCTTTCCATACCTAAAAGGTATGATTGATATGGGTTTGTTCTATCCCTACAGAGAGAAAAGAAATGTGAATGCTGGCAACACTATCCATAGTGACCGACGTTCTCCTTCTCCCCTCCATCAAAATGATAATGATGTTCTGACGGGCTTTGCAGATGCAGGGTATCTCTTTGACCCTCACAAAGGTCGCTCCCAAACAGGTTATGTCTTTACCATGGGAAGCACCATGATATCTTGGAGATCTACAAAACAGGCTCTTGTTGCTACTTCCTCAAATCATGTAGAGTTTATTGCACTACATGAAGCAGTGCGTGAGTGCATATGGCTAAGGTCTGTAAATAGACACATTCAAGGAACTTGTGGTTTGAAATTTACCACAAATGAACCTACATTCATTTACTAGGATAATGCATCTTGTATTGAGCAAATGAAATTAGGTTTCATCAAGGGCGACAATACCAAGTATATATCGCAGAAATTCTTCTACAGTCAATAACAACAAACACTTCTAAATATTGAAGTAAATCAAATCCGATCAGAAGATAACGTAGCTGACTTATTTACTAAGTCATTACCAAAATCCCCTTTCGAGAAACATGTAAGGAGCATCAGATTGAGGAGGATATCCGAACTCCTACGATCTTCAAGGGGAGTCTAAATCAGGGGGAGTATCCAGAAACATACTTCACACTCAACGCACGTTGTTCTCTTTTTCCCTTTCGACCAAGGTTGTTTTTTCCCACAGGGTTTTATTACTTGGCAAGGTTTTTAACGAGGCAACTTCGAAGCGCACCACCAACACATTACTATTGAACATGAAATATCCAAGGGGGAGTGTTGTAGTATAAATGTATAATACTATGTATGTCTATATCATGTAACAAATACTTAAAATGTATAGATAGGTACTTGAGTGTATAAACATAGGTACTTGAGTGTATGAAGACTTATGTAAACATGCTTTACCAAAGGGCAACAAGCATGGCAGAATTCATCATCAAGATGGTTATCATTTTGGTTTTCTCTTTGAGTTTTCACACTACAAATGTATCCCTATAAATACCCCGTTGTATGAGATGAATAAACATACTTGAAATCTCCATTCTCTTTGAAATATTACTCTCTCTGTGTGTCAATTTAGCTTGTTCTTAAACAACTTTCAATTATTTCAGATGACCCCATAAATTATGAAGTATTTGTCACTAGAGCAAACACATATACTTCAAGGTTGGAGCTTATAACTTTCAAGTGGTGGTACTCCCTCATGGGTGTCTGCTGCATAGGAGCTAACAAAGTCCTTGTATTCAAACGCCCTATAAAGTGGAGGGTTGCTACAGTCCTTAGATACCAGTGCTTTTGCAGGCTCAATAAGGCAGTCGCTGGAAGGATGGATGAAGCTGGTTACTGTTGTCCGCGACACCTTTTTGTTTGTCATAACTCTCGGCTCAGCACTGCTTAGCTCCCCGTTACTGATAATCTAGTCATGATTCACACATCCAGAACAAATATACAGGTTTAATCTCATCAAAATAAAAAAAATATACAAGTTTGATTTATTGAGATAAAAAATGAAAATTGCTACAAGAAGAAGATCGTAGATATGTAGATGGATGCACCTGTAACATGTGGCCTATATTAACCACAAAGGCATTAGGTACAACCTACCATTGCCCATCTTTCAAGACCTGAAGACCATGAACTTCTTCACCTTGGAGAAGAAGAGTGATGAGGTTTTTTTTTTTTTTTTTTTTTTTGGGTTAAATTATCAACTCTTTTATTAATTTAAATAAAAGAGATGGAAAATACAAGCAAAGGAAGGGAGGACAACGCCTATGGCCCAAGCTAGTAACAGAAGATCTAATGAGGTACTAACCTCCAACCTAACAGATTAAAAGCAACAAAAAAACTACAACTCAAATAAACCGGAAATTGAAGACCAAATAAGTCTCGTCGAGAGAGATCTAGAAGAAAAAGAGGAGCCTCATTCCACCAAACCAAGCTAGACAAAGACAGACCAACATTAGCAAGCGCATCTGCCACTTGGTTTCCCTTTCTGAAAATATGAGAAGATTTAAACCACATCTGCGAGATACGGTGCAAACAATTATCCCAAGCAACACGAAGCCTCCAAGGAACACGATGGGAGGAACGAAGGAAGTTAAGAACCAGAGCTAAATCTACTTCAAGCCAAATGTGCTTCCACTCCCTAACCCAAGCAAGCTCAATTGTATGAATAACTGCCATGAGCTCCGTATCGACGGAACTAGGAATATCAAGATTAAGAAGAGTGATGAGGTTAACATCACTATGTTTAGGTAATCCCAAGGTTAAGCTTGGGTCTGGGCAAGGTGGGCAATAATTAGTAGCCATCAGTTGCACTTGAGTAAGTTCATCTCGGAAAAATCCGGATTCAAATCCCAACTCTTCACCAATTAGATCCAAAAGCAACATACTCAGCTTTCTCGCCTCCACTGAATAACTTCCAACTACCTCCCTGAAATTGCAGATGTAAGTGATGTAACAAAAAACAAAACTGATGTCTTTATCAATCTCTGATAACGTGAATAGTGACTTAAAAGGATCAACACATTACTACGTACGCTCATCCAAACAATGAGTGACAATACATGTAAGAAATAAAAGAGATCAACCCAGAATTGATTTAGATTTGACAATAAAAACCGAATCATTACTTCATTTGTTGAACAATATGGTTAGTGTAGCGTTACTCTAAAATTAGATGTCTTGGAGGGCTTAACATGCATACCCATATTGAGGCGGTTTCTGAGGCCAAAATTGGATGTGTTGCTCTAAAGGGTGACAAGGGTGTCTCAAAGAGTCTCTCCAGAAATGCACCTTCTCTTTGTTATAGTCCACGCTAGTGTATAATCTACAACTTTGCTGAGGATCTTCAGAATACATAATTGCTTTATCTTCACAAGGCAGCTCAAAGAACTCATTGGCCACATGCAATACGTTAGCAAATTGTCTTCAACCCCATGATTGATGTGCTCATTTTCAATCAAATATCTGATACCCACATCTCCCATTACACACTAGGAAAGCTAAGAAATACTAGCTCAAATGAAATGGTTGAAAACTTGAAAATAAAAGCGACATTGTGTTTCGAACCTGGAAGAAGCCGAATTGTTGGGAAGCCTCTATGTTTTCCTTGGTCAGCTGAGGTCTGTTGGTACCAGGTTGCTGAAAATCAATGACTGGAATGACCTCCAGTACAGAGACCTGTGTATTGCCTGGCCTAGTTCCTGGGGGTAATATGTAGGATTCAGGTACAAATTGCAATTGACTTCTGTTTGAGATGAGCTTCTCAGACATTTTGTCAAACATCCATGTAGATTTGAAGCTCGTTTAACCAAGTTATGGAAAGGGCCCTGGATTTGAACCTAGTTTAACCAAGTCTCTCTCCAGAAGTGTACCTTCTCTCTCATGTAGTCAATGCTAGTGTATAATCTACGATTTTTCTTGGCATCTTCAGAATACATGATTGCTTTGTCTTCAATAGGTAGCTAAAAGAACTACTCCTTAGTCACATTCATTATATTATGCAGCAAGTTGTGTGGAACTCTGTGATTAGCCAACTGCAGTTGTGATCATATGTTTGTTTAGTATGTATACTAGCTTCCAAACAAAACTAATTTAACAAAGAGAAAGAAAGAAAGAGAAGTATGCCAAACCTTGTAGGAACTTAATTGTTTATTCCCAGGTCTAGTTCCGGGAGGTAATACGTAAGATTCCTGTACAGATTGCAAGTCGATCACTTCTATTCGAGATGAGCTTCTCCATTTTTAGTCCACGGTCGAGCTAGCTCAATGGGAGTGATTACATATTAATTAGTGTATGGGTAATACTATTTGAATAATGTAACAGCATAGCTCACAAACAAACAACTCAATGCCACTAGATTAATATTTAGTCTTATTAATCTTATTTTTAATATTAATTGGAGAGTGCTATTAGGCATCCTGCGACAGGACGAAATCTTCTGTCCCAAAAACCCTCTCCCCATATGTTGATTGGCTCAGAAGGAATAAAAAATAATTATCTTAATCTTTTATTTTATTTTTTATTCCTGCTGAGCCAATCACCACATGGAAAGAGGATTGGGAGAGAGTTTTTGGGGACAACAAATTTCATCACTCCTGCAACGTCATCGGCTAGCTACTCAAGAACTAGATAAGAACAAAGCTGACCTTCATGGGAATCAAAAACATTTGATTCGATAAAATAAATATTTATTTAAAAGACACGATAGGAAACAATTTGATTTTTTCTTACATGAAGTAATACCACAGCCATTTTTATGTTTAATCTTTTGTTATTATTTAAGGCCCTGACATTTTATGATTTCGTCTTTCGATCAGGAGGTCCAAATTCTGGTTTTCAGAGATTGAAACTTGATCAGATTGTTTAGTGCAAATGCCTCTTCCTGGAGCATTAGTACAATTTCAGAGACTCGATTCGTGAAATGAACTCTAATTCTCAAGTGACCCCATGTATAAATCTTGAAGCTAGTATTGAAGTTTTAGTCACTGTAGTACTTGGAGTTTACAAGGTGTAACGCTCAATTGGCGGTACTCCTTGATGAGTATCTGTTACATAGGTGCTAAGAAATAAATCCTTGTATGCAAAAGCTCTGTGGGGTGGAGGACTGAAGTCCTTAACTAGCAGTGCTTTTGCAGGTTCAATTTGGCAGTTGTTAGAAGGATTGATGTAGCTGGCGACTGTGTCCTTGAAGCCTTTTTGTTTGTCACAACTCCGTGCTCGGCACTGCATAGCTTCCCATTGCTGATAATCTGCGCATGCACTCATGGATTCACAATTTCATGACAAAATTTTCTTGCAGTAGTACTGAATAAGAAGTGATAATTAGATTGCCACTACCCTTGAATAAATGAATTTGTTTTTCCCATTAAATCTTGGTGTAAGAGTCGATTATGATTTTGGTCTTTTAGTTAAGTACATTTTACTTGCAAGTATAGTAGTGTACCTATAACCATACCTACATACACTTCATCATAGTAATGTACATATTTAAAGCACCAAAATCATGATTAAAAAAAAAAAACACAAAAACCCTACTTGTGTTGAAGGATGCTGACATTTAATGTGCCTATTCAAATTAAGGTTCAGTTCTATAGTTGTAATAAGAGAGAAGGATTTAGAATTCCTTGTTCTATTCAGATTATGTTTCCTTGTACGAAAAGTCTATGTACTGTTTGAACATAAAATGATAAGTGCTCCATAATCCCAATAAGTGCTCCATAATTCCATTAAGTGCTCCATAATCCCATTAAGTGTTCCATCATGATTTGTTTAAGGCCAACGACTATGGCTTGGAAGCATATATATAGAGTAAAGTAACAAAATACACATTTTCATCAAAAAATCTCTACGACTTTTCAAGTCTCTCCAGAGAACCAAACCCTTTGTCAGTGTACATCGGTCCTAGTCTCCTCAGGAGCCGACTGTAGTACCGTGACCACAATGGTTACAGAACCAGTCAAGCCAGGGTAACGCCCTCGCAATCCAGCGAAGCTAAAGTCAGCTTTAGCAAGATCTCAATACTTCCTGGTGATTTTGCTGTGCTCAATCTACAATATTGAGTATCGATTGTGTGACAAGAAGAAACTGTAGCAAAGTCCTTACCATGAGGCACAAACAATCCTGCGACGAGGTTGGTGCTCTCCTCGTCCTCAATCGCTCTAAAGAAGTTAGGTCAAGGGACACCCCCGACGACCGCACCCCGAACGGTGCTGGTACGCCCTCGCAAGAAAAGAGACTGTTGACCAGCTCAAGGAAACCTACAGCCAAACATGTACTTTGTAATCCCTATATAAAGGGCTTCTATTATCAATAATACCACACACACTTTTCTCATCAATCTCTCTTGATTCTCTTTTCCTTAAACACGTACGTTATCAGCACGAGCTCTAACCCTGAAACAAATAACCAAAACCCTAAAACAAGTATGAACCCTCAAACCCTAATTGCCTCCGCTTCCAACTAGTAGCCCCCGACCCCATTAGTCCGGAATCGGCGGAAAAACCACTAGAACCTGTCCGAAACTTACCGAACAGGCCGTCGGAAGCCCCAAAACATCCGCTACGATCTCTCCACCTGTATACCACCTTTAGGACATCCAATTGCCACCAAATTTTGTTAGCAGTAGTGTCTCCATCTCAGGATTCAGGAACTGAAAGTGGAACTCCAAGAACCAACCTAAAAGTCTTTGAGCCGGCCGCCACACCAAATGATCCTCCTGCAGAAAAACCAACAGAAAAATGATTGTTTCTAGTTTTTTCAATTTTTCGGCTAGCACTGACCGCCGCCGGTCATTCCCACGCACCAAGCTCCCAAACATTCAAGTTTCAAGGTTTCCAGCTCCAATTAACCAAGTAAGTTTTTATAATTAAAGTTCCCGCTTTCCGTACTTTAATTCTCCTTCTTTTTCTTGTGGACTTGTGCAATCTCCCTTCTTCTTCATCCCACCTTTCTATAACATGGGTTCGATCATATAAAGAGCGGAGTCGTGGGGATTCACACTATAAACTAACTAAGAACGTTCGTAAGACTTCGGACTAAGAGGTCCGTAAGCATCGATTCTTGACTATATATACAAACATCATTGTTTTGGTCAAATCCAAATTTCTTGGAAATCGATTTCTTGGTAGTATTAAGGCTCGGAAATCTTAATATTAGTTTTCGTGGAAGACTTGACTCCAAAACTAATCAATTCTTGTTTCTCCTTTTTAGGATATCAAACTTGAAGAAGCTTGATTTTACTCCATTGGATTCTACGGGCACGGGATATTTCATGTGGGCTCGTAATGTTGAGCTCCACCTAATTGCACTTGATTTATTGCCTACAATTCAAGAGCCCTGTACTAAAGGAACCGCTCAAGACTCTCAAACTGAGATAGATAATTCTAGGGTACTTACCCTGATGAAGCGCCACATGGAGATGGCACTCCAGTTTGAGTACATGAATGAGGATAGCGCTAGAAACCTTTAGGTAGTGCTTCGTGAATGTTTTAACAACATTCACAATTTTCTGAACTTAGAAGCATGATGGAATTATCTCTGCTTCTCTAACTTTGACAGAGTTATGGAATATTGTTCAGAATCTCTCCGCATCAGATCATTGATGCATGCCTATGAAAAACTATCATAGAAGAAAAATTGATTGAGAAAACCCTAACTACCTTCCCCATCATTGAATTAAGATTCTCTAAATTTTATCGAAGCTTAATCAACAAACTGTGCATGTGTTGAAAGGCACAACCGTGATTCGTGAATGGAAAATATGGTAGGCCTCAAGATTGCTACCATGAGCACCGTTCAATGGCTAAAAGAAGTAGCCATGGACGATATGATCCATATGATCAACATGCTCATGAAGGTAATCACCAAACTTGGCGAATACATGACCAAAGGAGTCATGATGTTGAGGGATGGGGGTTGGACATCATGGCGCCACTTTTGGCCATGATAACACTATTCCAATGCCAATGGTCCTAGGGACCATTTATATTGCGTCAATATGCCTCAATCCAGAAAGCATCCTCTACATTATGTTTTATGGAGTACTTGATCAATGGTGATCAAGACATCGAGTTATGGAAGACTTTAAATCTGGCGATGAAGATAAAATGCCACAAATTTTTATTAGCATAGTCTTTATTTTCCAAGAATTATGTAATGGAAATTATACCTCAAATCAATAAATGACAATTGTCTTAGCTCTTTCTCACTAGGCTCACCCAATTAAGTATAATGTCTAGGAAACTAGTTGAGATTAGTAGTACTTCAGCGAGCTTTGCTCCATTGACATCTCTTCTTACTTTCCTGGTCATGTTTAATTGGAATTACCAAAAGGATTGAGTGGCTACAATTTGTCTAAGTCTGATTTTTATTTTGGATAAGATTTTGGTCCAGAAATTTGATGTAATCATTGGTTATTATTAATAAAGTATCGATTATTCTATTTCATGTCTTGGACATATCTTAAATTCAAACTTTATTATTTCAAAGATATAAGAGCCAATGTTTTTATGTGGAAACACATTGTGAGAATGGATAAGAGTTCCTTTGCATCACTCTAATGACTACAGACATAAACGAGTCTTAGAGAAACTTATGTGTTGCTCTAGTGGGTTGTATATATGCAACCACTATTTGCATAATTGAATTCAACCATGTCATGAGAGATGACTTATGGGATTCTGACACATATAGGCTTTGACATGACCGTTTGGGATACCCATGTCATGATATGATGATCCTTACATTGAAGACTTCACACGGACATCCATTATTCAGACGAAGAGAAGTAAGAACAAAACATTGGTTATAGGAGCTACACTTGCGCCTCACGGTGCCATGACTGTGCAAAACCAAACACACATGGTCGGTGCTGCCTACCCCCTGCTGCCACTATATGGCATTGACGCCATACCCCCTAATTCGCCTCCTCTTGTTACTTCTAAAGTCACTTGTGACTTCATGGCTCAACCAAAATCCTCATTAGTTGTTTCTAAAGCCTATATTTGATCTGCAAAGCCTGCTCTTTAGCAAAATTAGGATCGAGACCATCCTATGCAAAGGACACTAAAGCAAATATTCCATTCTTACATACAATCCAAGGGGATTATGTGGACCTCTTCAACCAACTTGCGGACTGTTTAGATGTTTTATGGTGTTCGTTGACACATAAATATGTTGGTCACATGTCGCTCTATCATCCACTCATAATACTGCTTATGATAAACTCCTGGCCCAGATCATATAGCTACGGGCTCACTACCCCTTTCATCCCATTCAGTCAATTTGACTTGATAATGCTAGAGAGTTTACATAAAAATTTTTTGATGACTATTGCATATCATTGGGGATTGATATTAGGCATCATATTCCCATGTACACACCCCAATTGTCTCGCAGAAAAGCCACCATTAAACGACTACGATGGTAACCCAGACATTGGTAATGCGCACTAATATTTCCGCTTGGGGTTACCAAAGAAATTGTAATATATATGGGTAAGAGTTTTCGTAGATCTCCCTATTACCGGAAAACCTATAGAAGTAAGAATGGGAAGAGGAAAAGGAAATCCTATGGGTTGGATTGCTCATATCGTATGCAGCTATAATAATTCGTCTACGACTCATAGCCACTCAACTTTTATTTGTGTTACAGCTAGTGACTGAGTGCAAGTCTAATATCTCGTACTTATGCATATTTGAGTGTGCAGTTTATGTACCAATTAAGTTGCCACAGAGCATCAAAATAGGTCATTGCAACGAATGCATATATATATATATATATATATATATATATATTTATGTTGGATATATATCTCCAACTATCTGTCTGCTATGTAGAACCCTTAACAGGCGATCTCTTTACCACTAGATTTGAGGATTGTTACTTTGATGAGACAGTCTTCCCATCGTTAGAGGGAGATTAGAACGTTAACATTCAACATGAACAACAAGAATTGTCGTGGTTTGTCCCCACTATGTCTCATCTCGATCCCCTAAAAGTGACAAGATCACATATATCTCTTGCAAACATATATGCCTACAAGAATAGATGTCCCCTCAAGAGGACATGGCGCCACCCAGAAGAGACAGGCACAACACCACCACCATGGACAGTGGTATAGTGGCGCCATAATGTGGCATAATGGCATCATAGGCTATGGGTTCCGCTGGAGAGAGTATGAGACCCATAGGTTCAATGGATTCTCGCCCTTGGAAGAGCGAGTTTGGCACAACTTGATCCATTGATCATTGATACTCAAAATCCATCCATGAGAATATTTTGGATTGTGGTTATGTCCAAGAGACATCGTTAGGGGACGCCTCAACGTTAGAACCAATTCCTGTAAAAATAGAGATCTCTACAAACTACACTAGTGTACTTGAGGACGTGGGATTATTGAGACCAATGACATCGAACCTTGCTCCATTGAAGAATTCCAACGTAGATAAAATTGGCCTAAATGGAAAGATGTGGTCCAGATTGAATTGGATTCAATAACGAAGAGGAAGGATTTTGGGTCTGAGATGCCAACACCTCGTAACATAAAGTTTGTTGACATTAATAGGTGTTCGTTAAATAGCGTAATGAGAAAAAGAGATGGTAATCTCGCCTTATGGCGCAAGGCTTCTCACAAAATGCACTGGAATCGACTACGAGAAGACATATTCTCTCGTAATGGATGTCATTGCACTCCACTACCTTGTCAGTTTGGTAGTTTCTGAATAACTGAACAAGCAGCTTACGAATGTGGTCACTTATCTTTATGCGGATCTAGATACGGAATATAATGAAGGTTCTTATGAACTTCATTTACTCAAGTCAGGTGGCTCTAGACCATAGAGCGCGTTTGCAACGAGGTTGAAATGCTCACTAATATGACTACTTGATTGGGAAAGGATACGATGAACTATGCCCACGCGTTTCCATGACAGGTTTCGGATTTGTAATTGTGGCGTTTTATGTTGATAAACATAATTAGAACCCTTGAGAGTTAAGGGAAACCGTTGAACACCTGAAATCCAAGTTTAAGAGGAAGAACCTTGGGAGAACACGGTTTTGTCTAGATTTGGAACCTGTATACTGTGTCAATAGATGCTTAGGCATTTTGATAAAGTCAAAGATGCATTCCTATGGTCGTCTGTAGTCTTGGCCCTAAGAGGGATCCATTTCGTCCTAGGGATGATGAAGAAGACGTGTTAATAGCAAAGTGTTTACCTGAGTATAATAGGCGCATGATTGTATATATCACAATACAAGACCGGACACCTCAATTGTTATGAACTTGTTGGCTAGATATAGCCCCGCGCCAACGCAACGCCATTAGACTGGTATAAAGAAAATCTTTCGTTCCTTAAAATGTACGATAGATATGGGCTTTTTCTATCCCTGCAGAGAGAAAAGAATGACGTAAGAATGAGAACGGACCTCATTAGCCCAAGAGGTGCTGTCCAAGACACCGTGACCAGCAAAGTTACCACCACTAAGGGTGGCTGGCGTCATCCTGCTCCATTAGACCAAAACAATGGTGATGTTTTGATGGGATTTGCTGATGTAGGGTATCTCTCTAACCCTCACAAAGGTCACTCCCAAACGGGTTATGTCTTTAACATGGAAAGCACTGCGGTATCTTGAAGGTCTACAAAACAGACTCTTGTTGCCACTTCCTTGAATCATGTAGAGATTATTGCTCTACATGAAGCTGTGCATGAATGCATACGGCTAAGGTCTATAATTATACATGTTCGGGGAACCTGTGCTTTGAAGTCTACTACAGATGAACCTACATGCATTTATAAGGATAATGCAGCTTGTATTGAGCAAATAAAGTTAGGTTTCATCAAGGCGACAACACCAAGCATATATCGCCTAACTTCTTTTACAATTAGCAATAACAATCACTTCTAAAGATTCAAGTGAGTCAAATCTGATCAGAGGACTTATTTAGTAAATCGTTACCAAAATCCACTTCGAGAAACATGTGAAAGTGTTGGAATGAGAAAGTTATCCGAACTCCCATGATTGTAACAATTAGGGGAGATGTCGACATCAGGGGGAGGTATGATTACTACGTGTTCAATCTCGAAGACTGAAGGACGTGTCGTGCTCTTTTTGTCCTTCGACCAGGGTTATTTTTTTCCCACTGGGTTTTTCTTACCTGGCAAGGTTTTTAGTGAGGCAACGATCAAAGCATCATCACTAAGTTTGAGCGGCAGAAGGGGGAGTATTGAAGGATTTTGACATTTAGTGTGCCTATTCAAACTAGGGTTTAGTTCTATAGTTGTAATAGGTGTTGGTATACATACCTCCTAGGCTCAAGTATCGGAACCATTAGGCTCATATTGCCAATACACAAGCATGGCAAGCTCCCAGCTGAGGGCCTTGATACCCCTCGGGGCGATATCGGGGCCTCGAGCGCCCCACACCAAAAGACACTAAACCAAGCTCCCACAAATCTCCTACATAAGGATCACCTCCAGCAACCCCAAAGAGGTAAATGTTTACTATCGCTTTCCATTATCGTTATCGTCTAACGTAACTGACTTAGGCATCAGAGTGTTGAAGGCCGGCACGCTTGGCCTTCCCGCTAACATGTGTCCTTTTTGTAGATAATCGAGACCGATAGAGATAGTGGCAGATCGATACTTCCCATGTTCAGCTGGATCAGACCCCTCTCGATACAACTGAAACATTTGGCCATAAAAGGACTCCCACAGTTCCTTGTTGGCAAGGCAACGCATAACCAATGGCTACCAGCACTCCAGATACTGGCGATGACGGTCCACCCCTCTAGACCACTACACGAGAGGTCCAGCGCACCCTTAAATTCCAGAGCCTCTAACCGAGACACGCTCAATCATGACAACCGATCCAACCACGGCACTCGAAATTGCCATGCGCGACCTGATGGAGACGCGTGCACAGGCCGAGGCTGAGAGGGTGGTAGCTACAACAGCTCCCCAAGAGGTCGAGAAAATCACCAACTAGAACCACATCGTGCGGGAGTCGCACACGATGAAGAGCTGGATTGGGCCCACCAGAAAGAGACCTCGATACCAACCATCGATGATGTCCCGACACTCGAGCGGTCTTCACTGCTGGCCCAAGCACTGGCCTCACGGGCACTTTTTCACACCCAAGCGGTATATCGGGAAACCCTACGGACCCCAGATGATCTACCTGAACTCCCCCCTCTTTTCAGGATAACTCGGCATTACGCCAACGCCCCAGCTGGCGCCCGATACGCTAGGGACACCGGGCACAAGCGCAGCCGCCAACATACCTCCACATGACCCCAACACTCGACTGTTACTATAGGTGAATGAGACTATCGCTTCCTTGCAGGCCCGGAACAAGAATGCTGAAAGCAGAACGAGTTGGCAACCGGTCACGGCAGGGTTCCAAGGTAAGATGGTCCCATTCACTCCACAGATACTAACCGAAAAACGCCCACAAGAGGCCAAGCCCTTCAAAAGTACAACAGTACTAGAGATCTATACCATCACTTTGAAGTTTTCCAATCCTTTTTACACGGAACTCGATACAAGGACGCAATAGGGTGCCACGCATTCGAAGAAACACTTATGGACGAGGCCTTGCGCTGGTTTCTCAACCTTCATGCAAACTCAATCGATAACTTCCAAGAGCTCGAAGATAAGTTCCTTTGCCGATTCATTCTCTGCGGCAGCACCTATCGCACCACCTCCGACCTGTTCAGACTTAAGCAGCGACCGAAAGAGCGACTATGATACTTCGTCTGCCGTTGGCAAAAGCAGGCCACACAATGTCGTTCCCTTGATCCAACTCTCGTGGCATCAGCATTCAAGCAAGCACTTCAACCCGGGTACTTTCTACTGTAAATCAACACTAATCCTTCTGCAACATACGATGACCTTCTCGACGCTGCCACTGCCACTGCCTTTGCACTGGCCGAGTTCCACACCTTTAGCCTCGACACCACCTCCAACGCCCACCTGAAAAATGTACCACAAGTAAACAAACCCATTGGGACGGCCGATAGAAGGAACAGAGACAACTGCAGGGATAAGACCACCCAACCAAGGATACAACGACAGAAGGGATAAGCAATACGGGAAAAGCCCCGAGAAGCCCAAGCTTAACTGATCTAGCAGTCGATATCGTGAGGCGCTATACAGCAGCACGCGACACAGAGATAACCAGCGACATGAAGCACATCGATAGGAGATCTACACCACCCTCACCGCCTCATATGAAGAAATCTGGAATAGTCATAAGGACATCATCCCACGCTTACCACGGCGAAAACCTTGTCAAACTAAACCACGTGACAATGGCAAGTACTGCACGTACCATGACAAACCAGGCCACCCCACTAATATCTGCTGGGCACTGAAAAACGCCATCGAGCACCTCATCCAGGGTGGCCAACTTTCACAGTGTCGCACCCCTACAATAGGGGTAAACACCATCGAAGTCTACGGAGAATTCCTAACGATACACGTGGGTGCACCACGGGTACCCGAGATTTACCATGCACAGAAGCACCCATGCCCCCGAGGCCAGGAGGTGCTAGGGCTTAGCCACGGCTGCCGCACCCCACAAGTGGAGTGGGACTCGATTACTTTCAAATAAACGAGGACGCCATCAAGCAGCACCAAAATGACCCATTCCTAATCACCATGATCATCGATCAATATCGAGCCATCGGGTCTTGGTCGATAGCGGCGCCGCAATTAGCGACATGTTCGGCAGTTTCTATGAAGCTGTGAAGCGAGACAAAAGAAACTTACCCTAGACCATGAACGATTGGTCAGCTTCACGGGAGAGATCACACAGCCCCTGGGATCCGATAACTTGCGAATCACACTTAGGGGAGGCAACACTATCGCCACTATGACAACAAATTTCATCGTTGTCGATTGTCCCTCCTCTTACAACGTCATCTTAGGGTGAGACGCCATCTGGAGACTCTAATTCTTTGTCGTAGGACACATGCTCATGATGAAAATACCCACTCTGGGAGGCGTCCTCACCTTTCGAGTCGATCAGGAGCTCGCGAGACAATGTAACTCTTTGACTGTAGAGAGGGACGCGGCAGGCGAGAGGTGCCCTTAACCTTAGACTCGCCTTCCCCTTCCGACAAGCCCGAAGATCCAAGGGAAGATCTCGAGACTCCGGATGAACGCAACACTCGCAGCAAAAAAAAGGAAGACAAGCGCAAGCTCAAACACCCAAAACCAGACGCCTTGGAAGAGCTATTATCGGATCCTATATCTGATACCCGCCTAGACCGCAAAGTCAAGATCGGCTCCAAGACAGACCCAGTGTTCCAAGCAGAATTGATCGCCTTCCTCAAGAGCAGGTCGGAGGTGTTCGCTTGGTCCTACGCCAATATGCCAGGGATATCGCCAGAGCTACTAACCCACAAGATCACCATCTCTCTAGATGTCTCCCCGATTAGACAAAAACGATGCACCTTCACAGAAGAAAAATACAAGGCCATCCAGGCCGAGGACAAGAAACTCCAGAATATCGGCTTCGTCAGAGAAGTATCTTACCCGACATGGCTCTTTAATGTCGTGATGGTGAAGAAGCCCAAAGGCAAGTGGCGTATGTGCGTTGATTACACCAATCTGAACAAGGCTTGCCCGAAGGACAATTTCCCCTGCCAAGGTCGATCATCTAGTTGACTCCACCGCCAGCCACAAACTCCTTAGCTTTATGGACGCCTTCTCAGGTTACAACCAAATCGCCATGGAACCCTCCAATCAGGAGCACACTTCCTTCACAACCGATAAGGGCTTGTACTGTTATAAGATAATGCCACTCGGTCTCAAAAACGCAGGGGCCACGTACCAAAGACTGGTCAACGCCATGTTCGCAGACCATATCGGCAAGATAGTGGAAGTCTATATAGACGATATGCTAGTTAAAAGCGTCACCATCGAGGATCACATCAAGAACCTGGGTATTGTCTTCGACATTTTGCTCCAATATGGCATACGACTCAACCCTGACAAATGTGTGTTCGACGTACTTGGTGGAAAATTCCTGAGTTTTGTCGTCAGCGAGAGAGGCATCGAAGCGAACCCCGAGAAGGTACAAGCCATCCTCGACATGGCACCACCAAAGACAAGGAATGAAGTCTAATCAGTCACTGGGAAGGTTGTCGCTCTCGCCCGTTTCATATCGCGCTTAACCAATAAATGCGCTCTTTCTTCAAGCTCCTCAAGACTCACCGCCCCGAGAATATCAATTGGGGACCTGAGCATGATAAAGCTTTTCAAGGCCTCCACGACTACCTAGCTTCGGTACCCACTCTTTCCAAGCCCATCTCAGGGGAGGTTATTTACATCTACCTTGCGGTATCAGCTACCGCAATCAGCGTGGCCCTGGTAAGGCGCGAGAACAGTGAGAAGTTGCCAGTTTATTACACCAGCAAATGTTTCAACGATGCCGAGTCAAGGTATTCCGATATCGAAAAGTTTGCCCTCGCACTCCTCACAGCCATTCAACGATTGCGACAGTACTTCCAAGTGCACATTATACATGTCCTGACCAACCAACCCCTGAAGCAAGTCCTCCAGGAGCCAGAATCCTCAGGCAGGTTGGTCAAATGGTCTATCGAGCTCGGTGAGTTTCGCATCCACTACACATCTCGCACAGCCATCAAAGGACAGGCGGCCGCAGACTTCATTGCAGAATTCATACCTCGGAAGACTAAACATCTTCGGAAGAGGCCGTATCGGAACCAAAAGACACCCAGGTTGGAAGCTCCACGTCGATAGGTCCTCAAATACAAACTCAGTGGGGCCGGCGTGGTCTTGATAGATCCAGAGGGTGACACATACGAATATGCGCTACAATTCAAATTCAAGGCCTCAGACAACATGGCAGAGTACGAGGCACTGATCGCTAGCATCCAGCTAGCCAAAGAACTGGGTGTCACGCGCCTTGCAATCTTTAGTGACTCCCAGCTTGCAGTAAACTAGGTCGACGACGATTACCAGGCCAACGAACCGCATCTATCCCACTACCAATCAGTCGCCAAGACTTTACTCCAGCGATGTCTCAACGGTTATACAATCACCCTGATCCCTAGAGCACAAAATAGCAAAGCAAATGTTATCGTTTGATTGGCAACCTCTGCTTATTTATAAAGGAAACCCACCACCCAAAACGACTAACCGTCGTGTCGCTTTAATAACTTTCAATAATGACAGGACAACAAATCGACAAAATAATAAATATATTCAATGCACGGGGCTATCGCCTAGAAAACGGACGCCCTAATAAACCTTTCATATTCCCAATGCAGCAATGGTCATGCCACAAGGCAAACCAATTGACCATGAGTTCAAAAATCAATAATATTTACAAGTAACACCAACCTATCGCCAACAGCAAAAAAGAACATAACATAATCAGGTCTCGCCCTCGGCACTCCATGTTTGATCTCCCACTCGGCCTCACTCATATTCTCCATCTCGCCCACCAGCATTCTCGCCCTGCAGCTCTGCTTTGACATCCAAACGAGCCTCCTCACGCTCTCCAACATGGCCATCATCCGCCTCTTGATCTCCAACTTGGCTCAACGGAGACTCCGATACAGCGGTTGGTTCACGTATCACAATCCCAGGAATCCGCCCGCACTTATGGCACTGGCTTGAGATCGCGCCGCCTTTATTTCCTGCATGTCTCAGACCATCTTCTCATGATCAATTCAACTGGCAGCGATACCATCGCGGATCGAGTGCAAGGCACCATCCAAGAAAGCCTTATTCATCTTCTCCTGAAAAAGTGTTGTCTGGAGATAGAGGTCCATCGCCTTGTTAGCACCATCTTGCCTGGCTTTCCGGAGCTTGTCAAAATGTGTCTAGGCAGCGGCACGCAACAGAAGCACCTCCTCGGCAAAAATTACTCGACCGGGCCTGTTGCTCCCTTAGCTCCTTCCTCGGGCACTTAATCTCAACATCTTTCTCGCCAACCTGGGTTTCAATGGACCTCAGACGACCAACCTCTTCCTGCAAAGTACCCCTGCCTCTCCAACTCCACCACACGATCAAGATAAGGCGCCAAACTATCCAAAGCTGATCCACGAAGCCCCAACTCGACATCGCACTCCCGGACTTGTTCATCCAGCTCTCGCAACGGTCCCTAGCAGCAACAACCAGGGCCCTAACCTCCTTCAAGGGTTTTAAGCCAGCCTCCGCCTGCTGCAGCTTACCAGTCAGGTCCAAATTTGACTCCCTCAGGGGAGCAACAAAATTCTTAACCTCCTGATGCCATGCCTCCTCGATAGCAAGCGCTCGCTCAAGCTCCATCCTTCTCGCGATCCCATCATCAATTGCCTGCTTCATCACTTCATACCGCGCCTGGTCGTGATCCAGCGCACCCTGAAGCTCACGCGCCCACACCTTCTCAGCATCTAGCTCCCTTCGCAGCCGGGCTATCTCCTGATCAAAATGGGCCACCAACTTAGCAGAGGCATGATAGTTCATGTTTACCGCCAAATATCACACATAATAATCAACATAACAGAAATGAACAGGCTAAAAGCAAACGATAACATATAACACATACGATACATACCCTCATCAACCTCTCTTAAGCCTCCCAATACCCCACGTGTGGGTCTTCACTGTTCACCCAACGGCGATCACGATGGTAATTCCGCAAGTCGGCCACTATATGAAGAATGGCTCCATCCGTCACCCCAATCTCACCCAGAGTGCGCGCGAGATCTCCATCGACTTCATCACGAGAGCCCCGTGAGCCCCTACTTATAGATCTCGAGCGCAGCGCCCCGTCAACTCGCGACCTCTTGCCCTCATGAATATCCATTCTAAGGCCAACCCGGGGGGGGGGGGGGGGGGGGGGGAGGGGGGTCTCTCGAGACGAACCTGCGAGGCAGTCTTCTTCCTCTACCCAACTCCATCAGTGTAAGCACAGGTCTCTACCACTCGGATACCATTCGCCTCGCCAACCGGGGCCTGAGCCTCATTGGCCGGGGCACAACGAATATCAACCACCTCAAGTTCAGGTTAAGCCTCGGCAACCTAGACCATTGGAACTGCATCACCGACGTCCCGGCTAGTCACCTCAGCCTCGCTGCCATCGACAATAATAACATATCGAGATGCAGGAGCACCAATATCGCCACCGAAAATAGCATCCAGTTGCTCCAACACAGCATCTTGCACCAGGTGAGCCATGGCACTGGTATTGCTATGACAACGCTCAACCTCCTCAAATAGCTCCTTGACGGAGATCTCTACCTCCACCGTCGGCTCTATTGATCGAGCTGCAAAGCCATATTCCACCCCTCTGCCGAGACACGAGGGATTGCCTCATTTCTTCCTGAACCACGGGAGAACGATGCTTGCCACCACGATCTCGGGAACCCTCAACCCTACCACTCACTTGCCCTCGTGGTGTTTGGGGATCCCGAGCCTATCCCTGAACATCCGGAGCGACATGCCCCTCAACACTAGCCTCCTCCTCGGTCCGCTGATTGAGATACTCCAACACAGTGTCCGAAAATCGCAGGTACAGTTCGTTGGGCAGCACCATACTCACCCGACAATCAGTCAGGTTAACCGTATCTAGAAGGTCCATATCAACTCGCCTTGCCGTCTCTGACCCTCGCAATAACCCCTCTATAATAACGTCTGGGTCGATATTAGCACATGGAGCGTCGCTCTTACTTGGGGCCTTATTCGGCATATCCGCTGTAAAACATTGTGTCATCAACATAGCCAGATAGGTATCGGGGCATCATAAAAGAAAAAAAAAACACAAACAAACAATGCCTCACCAGGACACCTCCCCAGATCAAACTGCTCATATACTGGAAGCTGGCAAAGGCAATAGAACCCCCTCTATCCCCTCGGGAACGCACCTAGCACCCTCGATACACGCTTCTGCTCTAGGGTGGTCAGGTTAACTTCCTACCTTACTACGATACAAAACCTGCTATTAGCACACCAATGGCAAGCAATAAAGTTCACCAAACACGCAAGGACGATACTCACAAATATGCTGGAAATGGATCGGAGCCCGACGCACCATGTTTGGATTCTGCCAGCGGCCTCCAACCAGGCAAGGCTGCCCCTCCAACGAGCATAAATATTCGATGGAAGATCCTCAATAATCACCTTGCCCCCCCCCCCCCCCCCCCCCCCCGCCCTGAGTTCACGCAACCGCTATCGCCACTATTCGTCGAGTATTGCATCTTAAACAAAGAATTAAACTCACCGATACTGGGACAAAGCAACTTGCTCAGCTTCCACAACACCAACACCCCCATTATCTGCCTCAACGCATGCGGCGACGGTTGCCCCACCGATATGTTCAAACACGATAAATGACACTAGAGTTCCTCTGGTATTGGGAACGTCAACCCACATTTGGGCTGATAGTCATAAAAGCACGCCCACCCCACCTTGGGGTGACTAAAGCACTAGCCATCCCTTAAGGGGCGCAATAGTACGTTGTCCGGAATGCCCCAAGTCACCCTCAAATCGCTAATATGCTCCTCGGTCATACTCAGACCAGGTTGATTAATAGGCGTCTCACTAAGGAGCAACCTCCTACCGGGCGAGTCCGGAATCTCCAAAACTTTGACATTCCCCGCGTCAATATCATCAGGGCCTACAACATTCCCAACCCTACTCAGAACGCCATGAGACGATCCCTCACCTCCTCCTCCAGAAACCCCCTCACTACGATCGCGAGAACCACCTACATTGACACCTCGGGAAGCACCAATAGCACCTCCGCGAGACGCACCCCAACCGCGACTGTGAGAAACATCCTCACCAGCACCTCCGTAGGACCCACCCTCACCATGACTATAGGAAACACTCTCACCACCACCTCGGGAGACACCTGCCGCACCTCCGCGAGAGGCACCTCTACTACCACCACGTGAAGAGCCATCCTGGCTACCCCGACCACGTACTCTCGGGCCATACCATGAGCACAACTTCAGACTAACCTGTCAAAGCGTATCACTCTCCTAAGCCCTCCCCTGCAAATTTAAAATCCAACAGTTTGCCAGAACCAAAACCAGAAACCCAAATGAACCAAAACTCCACTATCTCCACGCAAAACCCACAACCCACAGGCAAATCCTACCTCTGGCGAACAACCCCCAATGCAAACACACTACCCCACGCACTCTCAAAACAAAATACAGGGAAATCAGAGAGAAGATGTACCTGTCTACTCCTCCAGCCAATGGTGACGAGAAATCCCGATCACCAAATACAAGATTGAGCACTTTTGAATAATAAAGGCCCAATTTACCCTTTTCCTCTCTCAATCCCCAGAAAAAAAACACAAAGAAACAGTAAAATGCCTCCACTCCCCTCCTTTACCCATATATAGGGCCCCCGAGAAGTACAGGGACCGTTGGACATGCAAGGATGACGACACCAGATCTCACCACGTGTCCAACATCCCTGAACGTTGTAGAAGTCATGCGCCGTCGCCTCGACTCCTCACCTCTGCACCATTATTACACGTTACGGACTCCAATACACCGTACTTCTCACCCACGAAACCCAGCTCACAGCAGTACACGTGTCACTAGAACACAGGACGTGTGCTGAAGGGTTGCATGATACCCTACCACCAATTTACGATAGCGACACAATGGCTGTTGCAGGAACCATCTCCTTACCCTAGCCAAGAATCCTCTTATGTGGGGACTTGGGGGACTAGTGGGGTACTGGCTGTACAGAAGCCACGTTGCATAAACTCGCCTCGAACCTCGGATACTCTCACCAAAGACATACTCCCCACCCAAGAGAACTCTTGACCGGGGACTTGTTGGTATACATACCTCCTAGGCTCAAGTATCGGAAGCACTAGGCTCGTATTGCCAATACACAAGCATGGCAAGCTCCCAGCTGAGGGTCCTGATACCCCTCGGGATGATATCGGGACCTCGAGTGTCCCACACCGAAAGAAATGGAACCAAGCTCCCACAAATCTCCTACATGAGGATCACCTCCAGCAACCCCAAAGAGGTAACTGTTTACTATCGCTTTCCATTATCATTATCGTCTAACATAACTGACTTAGGCATCAGAGCATTAAAGGCTGGCACGCTTGGTCTTCCTTCTGACCTGTGTCTTTTTTGCAGATAATCAAGACCGGTAGCGATAGTGGCAGACCGATACTTCCCGTGTTCAGCTGGATCAGACCCCTCTCGATACAACTGAAATAATAGGAGAGAATGATCTAGAATTCCTAGTTCTATTCGGATTATGTTTCCTTGTACGACAAGTCTATGTACATTGTAATCCCTATATAAAGGGCTCCTATTATCAATAATAGAACACACAATTCTCTCATCAATCTCTCTTGATTCTCTTTTCCTTAAACACTTTTCACTTTGTTTGATTTATGAAGTTCTATAATTGTTCATTCCATCTTTGACTGGGAAAAGGAAAAAAGTTAACTTGTTCAACTGACTCACTCCTGTGCAACTGTTGATATACTTCAGTAAAATATGCAACCAACCAGTAAATGCAAAGGTTCGTATTACTTCCGGAAATGAAGATACAGAGTTATTGTGTGTGCTTGTGAAAAACATTCCCACTCCATAAGAAAAACATGAACTCAATCTGTAGTATACAGCTATGCACCACAATCCACAATGTAGGCTTTAATAAGAATTCAAATCAAATTCATTAATCTATATATCTTAGTAAATACAGAAATGTCTCAACCAAGAATTTAGTAATTGTCTCCGATCAACACATAATCAATGCCTTTTCTTCCCCTACTCTGAAGTCTGAAGCATGCTTTGGTTCCATTGAATTTTCTTCCCCAACCTTTGCCATGTATGCCATGGCATCATCACCAACCTTGAGGCCACCTATTTTGAGGGTCCCATCTAGGGAACCATGACTTTTTCTTTGAACCCAAATTAGCCTTTGGCTTTGGAGATGACAAGAAAAGCTTCGATAGAAACCTTTTTCTTCTGCTCGGCGTTGGTGGATATTCTTGTTTAGGGCCAGGAGAGTTTCTAGGTAAGTAATCCATGGACTCATCTTCCTCAGCATCAGGAAAGATTTCATCACGCAGGCGAATGGTGTTGAGCTTCAGATACTTCTGTTCAAGTGACTCTTTCGGTATGTTTCTTGCTAACAAGGGAGATGCACCACCCCAGTTATTTGCACCCAATGATGATGGGTGTTGAGGTGTTCTAAACTCCAGCAACTCTCTTTGCCTCATTGCCTTCTCTCTCTCACCTCCAAAATGTTATTATGTCATTATGTTGGTATTTTGGGTATCTTTTTATCTCAGATGCCGGAACTAAATTTCCAAAGCTTCATTAGTTTCTTCAAAGTTCATTGTAAGACCTTCAATTATATTAGTGATTAGGAGCTAATTTACCATAACATCCACTTACACACTGCCGGCTGCCTATAATAGAAAATTAATGACATGGTAGTATGGTACCTTTCACATGGTACTCCATATATATATATATATATATATATATATATATATATATATATATATATATATATTCTGATAAAGTAATTTAGATTTCACATCTAAAACCAATTAACAATTAATGGAGTGGTTCAAATCTTTATAAACTCATAGGTAAAGTCTCATTTTCCCATGTGAGATGTATATAATTTCAACATATTCTTATGCAAGGCTAGGAATATATTCCCTATGTGTCAGAGGCTTATAGCTATGTTGGAATTTAGCTCTTTGCTTGATCGATCACCTGCACTCACACAATTTCACAACAACAGATATGATCCCTGCGGTGACAAATAACTGCGGTGAAAGCAGATGAAGAGAGGCAGAGAGAATAAAGGAGTCGTGCTCACACTCTGGCTACAACCTATTTTCCTTAATCACTGGGCAACTGAGACTGAGGATGATCAGAGCCATACATGAGGCATATAATCTGACCACACAAAAATTCACTGCAGTAAAAATTGCAATTACAGTAAACAGTTAAGACTTAAGAGTGTAAATTTTAACAATAATACTGTGCTAACTGGTATTTGAGTCACTGCAGTAAAAAACTGCAATTACAGTAAACAGTTAAGACTTAAGGGTTTAAATTTTAACAGTCATACTGTCCTAACTGGTATTGGAGTCATGCTACATAGGCCATAATTTGAATGGTATTATTTCTCAGGAGGTCCAAATTGGAATTCCAATTATCGGAACAGTTCAGACTCGATGAAGACAAAACGGTACGATTACTTCAAGAACTTGCATGGTGGTGCCAATGTCCATTTCTGTAGAAAAAATTGTGCAGGTGCCAACAATAGGAAGATACAAAGTAATTTCCTAGTTGGATTGTTCTTGTTAAATTCTGTTGTCTCCATCTTTATTTCATTGGTTTTTCAATGGAACTTCTTGGTGTATTTCAGTCTTACATTACAAGGAGGCAATATACTTGATGGACAGAAGCTTCGTTCCTTGCAGATCAAATCCAAATCTTCTAGTTGATTCCTCTATCTTTCAATATTATCCATCTAAACTGAAAAAAATGGATTTGTTCCCTTACCCAGATGGTATTCTGCAGAAGTCACTCAAATGAAAGAATAACCAACAGGAAGAATAATTCTGATTCTCCACAGGACCTAGTGTTATAGTGTGTCACTATATCGTGCATCAGACAAAAATGTGCACAAAAGATTTATTGTAGCCTTATAGTTTAAGAACTTAATTAATTAAGACAATCTAAATCACTATTAAGTATATATGATCTGATAAGCTCACATGATGGCCAAATGATCTTTTAGGAATGTTGCTCTATACAGATTTTGTTATGTCTCGCTTATGCGGCCTGTGCTTTGCTTTCTCCGATCTTATAAGCTCACAAGGTGGTGAAAATCAGAACTGAAGATGCATGAAGTTGTAATGTTCAGTTCATGCATGTACAAGTCATATTTTATCAAATTTCAGTGTTAGTTCTGTATTATAGAAAGTATTCCAGAGTAAACGTACTTCACTTTTACTAAGCATCTACAGTTTTGAGAATGACTTGATCTAGTTTAAGGAATATAATTAACTAGTGTAGCCCAGCTAACCTATTAGCAGGAATATAACAATATTTGTATGTTGTACTTTGCCATTTTCATTACAAAACTCACTAAGTAAGAATTTAAGAACATGATACTGTCAACAAGAAGGCATAACCGATCAAAACAGAATCCTTTTATTCACATTCGAAAAACGAACGTGTTAAGGCTTCAATGCTTCAATTATAAACAACGTGAGTAGCAAAAAGATATGTTGCAGACAAACAAATTATGGCTCTTGTAGTGAGTCCATACATGAAGATCTACAGAAGATTCAAGCCACACCTTCTCATGGTTTTGGTACAGATCGGTTATGCATTTCTCTACTTCATTACCGATGCATCCTTCAATCATGGGATGAACCCTCATGTCTTTGTAACCTATCGACATATAGTTGGTGGCTTAGTCATGTTTCCATTTGCCTATTTTCTTGAAAGGTAGAGGCTGAAGCTCCGACAGGTTCTTGTAGCCTTCTAACATGAACTAATTAAACAATCAGAATACCAATTTTTTTTTTTTGTGTGACTTTTAAGGCACACTAGTCTCTCTGACATTTTTTGTTTCCCTGCAGAAAAGCAAGGCCAAAGTTGACTCTAGCATTGTTTATGGAGATATTTGTGATTTCCCTTCTAGGGTAGGATATTGGCATTTCTTCAAATTTACATTCATGAAATGAATTTGAGCTTCAAGTTTAATTTCCATGCTGGAAAATCTCACTTTTTTTCTCTTGATGCAAAGCAGGGTTAGCTTAACCCTTAATATGTATTTTGCAAGCCTGAAGTACACATCTTCAAGCTTCGTCACATCAATAGCCAATATCATACCATCCCTGACTTTTCTGATTGCAGTCATACTCAGGTGAGACATCGAAATCATGAACAATGGTTAGATACGTATACATCTTACATGCGTCCTCTTGTTTTGACAAACATGTTTTTGATACTCACTACCCATAGGATGGAGGCTCTAGATGTAAGGAATCCGCGCGGAATAGCTAAACTCTTGGGAACCTTAATATCTCTGGCTGGGGTCATCACCATGACTTCGTACAAAGGACCTGCAATACAAAGCTTCTCAGGAGCATCACAACACATAAGAAGTAATTTTGTTCACAAAAGCTGGACAAAGGGTTCAATCCTTGTGATTGCAAGTTGTATAACATGGTCCATATGGTACATAATGCAGGTAGCTACCGAATTCATAGAAACACAAGAGTTTGTTACAAAACAAATAAAATCACGTTAGAAATATGAGAATGATATAATAGCATGATCAAAGAGTTTCAGTTGCAGTAACTATTCTGCTAACTGTAGGGGATCACATTGAAGAAATATCCTGCACAACTGTCACTAACCACATGGATCAATTGTATCGGTGCAGCACAATCCGCTGTGTTCACAGTTATAATACTGCACAAACGGGAAGCATGGAGAATTACATACAACAATGATTTCTGGTCCATCATATATGCTGTAAGTAAAAGTATATGAGATGAGTGAAATTATGATTTATTGATCAGCTACTAATACTAATATTTTTATGATGATTAACTGTAGGGAGTTGTATGCTCAGGTATAACAATCTTCATTCAACTATGGTGTACAAAACAAAAAGGACCTGTCTTTGTGACCATGTTCAGTCCTCTTGCAACAGCATTAGTGGCTATTCTAGCTTACTTCATTCTCGGCGAAAAGCTGCACATTGGCAGGTAGTAACACAGTTTATGTCAAACTTTTTCTTTAAGTTAATGTCTAACTTGCAATTTGGTTTACTCAGATTAGTGGGAGCGGTCATTATCATTATCGGTCTATACTTAGTCTTATGGGGCAAAGATAGAGATCAAAGTCATTTCAAATCCCAAGAGCAACCTACCGTGATTAGTGATAACCAGAAGGAACCCAAGATGCAAGTGGGATCTTCAGCAGAAAGACAGGTCCTCCAAATGGACCTTGAGGAAAAAGATAAAACCGATGGTTGAATATGATTCAGAATAACATTTTAAGAGGGAAATAAGGCAATCATCAGGTTAGCTGGCTCTGTGCCTTCAGTACTATTGATTTATATCCATGACTTTACTAAATAAGAAGTTGGTAGATATGTAAGGTCCATGAGTACCATAAATGTCCAAGCCTGCTAGGCGTTATAGTTAACTGAAAACTTTCACATTCACTCCATCCAGTCATCCTGCAATCCAGCAATGATCTGGAAGTTTTTTTTTTCTTTCATCCGTTTAAGAAAATACCAGAAAATCAAGAGATCAGAATAGATGTTTCTATGTTATAAATTATAAACTTGTTACAGATGTCACTTTTGACAAAAGCTTACGTATATTAAGTTACTAACTAGCCGATCGATTAGGGTCAAAAAAAAAAAAAAAAAGAAAAAAAGAAGGTATCTGATTATTAGGACCGAAATTTACTCACATAAGTAAATAACTAACCTAAACATTTCCAAGGTTCCTAATGAAATGTTCATTCTATACAGCAAAAGAGTACCCCACCTTCCAGATAGTTTAGTTGATTTTACAGAATACTTTATTAATCCATCAAGAAAGAACAGTTTTTGCGTGTGAGTATGAGTTAAGCATCATCATTATCTAAAGCATTTTCTCTTTACACTTGACCGTACAAATCCCAAGTATAGGAGTATGATCTAATTAACTTTATGTTTATAAAACTTGAATAGTGTCTTCTTCACAATTTCTAGTCTAATATGATTGGACAACAACTGTTCGGAAAAAAAAAATGCTGAATTCAGGCATAAGACAACAGCAAAGTTATTCCAGATTCTGTGCTAGTGAAGGTGCAACTCACAAAGCTGGATACTGATGACAAATGAATTGATCACTTTTTAAACACACAAGCCTCTAGGCAAAATCTTAAAAGGCTTCTAAATCCGTTATTAAGACCATGCTTATTGATTTAGTAACATGAAATGCTTTCAGAAATGAATGTTGTGTTACCTCAGGATGGAATCTTAAAAGTCTACAAGCCAATCATGGAAGACCCTTCTGAAATTCACTGCCTTCTAAGTTCTAACCCTTCTTCAACTGCATAATCCCACCACCTTCAGATTTCAACTTGCCATCATTCTCTATTGCTTGAACATTCAAGGTAACATGAAGATCCTGGCCTTATACAAATGCTTTGTTCTTCCAACAAAAGCACTTTCTTTATCTCAATTACCTCAGCTCCAAGTTAAATAACACTCGCTTGAGAAGAAAATCTCCTCCAAGTTTCTTTTCAGAATTCCAATCTGTAACTAACTCTAGCAGCAAATTAAGTTGTTTTTCAACATGCTCTATGAAAAGAACAAAGGCGACTTTAGGCTCAGAATTAACTTCCAAAGAATAAGACAGTATCATTTTACCAAAAGAATTAAGAGATTAGTTATCTGCTTACTTCTGTCAATTATGTCACCACGTTTCCAAATTATCTTGTGTAGAAGCTCCTCTTTGGTTACTGACTGACGTATTGAACTACGGGAATTTGATTCTACACTCAAATTCACACACACCTTTTAGATTAAATCTATCTGTAAGATTGTTTTAATATACACCCAAACCTATTAATTAGGTTTATCTAAATAAAAAAAACCTATTAAATAGGATAAATATTAAAACCATTGTTGTTAAGAATTACTAAAGCTGCCACCATCTCCAAACTTTTTGCAAATGCAAGTCATAAAACGGTTGTGCAAAGACAGCGCCCATAATTAATCAACTCTTGATTCCTGCAATTGAAATCAATACCTAGGTTGGAGGTTATGCATGTAATCTCCACATTATTCAAAAGCTGGAATTATAGGTGCCTAAAGTCATTATCTGAATGATTTAGGTACAAATTGTGAACTCCTTGAATGATAGGTACCTATATCATTTGCTTATGTTAAACCCACATGATATTATGATATTTAACATCTGAATGATAGACAAAATTATGTAATTTTACCTATGGTTCATTCTACCTAAGTTATTCCCTGATTGATAAGTACAAATTGTGAACTCCTAAATGATAGGTACCTAAATCATTTGCTTATGTTAAAACTCACATGATATTTAACACATGTACATACGATATGAATAATTATATGGTTAGGCCTATGGCTCCTCTAGAAATACCAAAATTAGCAAGTGAAAGTTAATGGCAAGGGTGTTGGATTATTCTATTTCATTTTCAGTAAATGAGGTGAAATGAATATTTTACTAAAAAGTCAACAGCTATATTTGAAAAAATATAGGAAGGTTTAATTATGTGAATGGGTGTAGATTAAAGAAAATATAGGAATGGGTTTTTCCTAATAGGAGCTTCATTTTTTGGGTTTTTTTTTTTTTAATTTCCAATTTTCTCATTGAACTAAGAAATGAATCGTGGTGATAGTGAGGTTGAATAGCAAATATGTGTTTCACACCTATTTGGTTTGTGAAAACTTTCATGACTAGCTAGTTTGATCATATTCTGTATATGTTGATCCAATCATATTGCAATTGAAACAAAATCAAAAGACACAAAGTCACACTATATAGAAATGCATGGAATACTTCTCAAGATTACAGCTATGATGGTTCATTTGGAAGTACATATAAAAAAACACATGGGGTCGCAAGCCTTCGATTATTGATTCTGATGAGGTTCATTTCCAACCATGTGTTTCAACCTTCAACTGCCAGTTGGTTCCTACAAACTTTCATGACTAGTTTGCGCATTATCATAATGCAATTGAAACCAAAGAAAAGAAAAGGATTTACACTATTTGATATCTTAGGGAGCCAAAAAAAATGTTTGCACAATAACCTATTGGAGGCTGGATGCCTAAGAAGTTAATCACTTTTCAAAAAGCTTTATGGCTATCTGCATATCATTCATAATATGAAGCAGTAATGAAAGAAGCTTTTGTGGGAAAAAGGAGAATGACAGATACCAATTGCAAAAGATCCCCAGGAAGAAGAATATCAAGAATGTCCTTGTCAATCTGTAGGTCATCTGTATCAAGAACATCTTCGGCCTTGTTGCTTTTCTGGAGCAGATTGAATGCTAGCATTTTTCGCCGGGCAATCCATCATTAACATCATCTAAAAGGTCTATCTCTTTGGTTGGGTCGAAGGAACTTGACCATGGGATGAACGAGCAATAATAGTTTCATTAATGAAGCAAACTGTTTTGAGATTTGACTCTTAAACTGAAAGCTTTGAAACTTTGAAGATTGCCATTGGTAGGTCTTCTTATATGTAGTCTGATTCACAGATGAGATAATATTTCTGGCTACTGGTTGTTAGGTTCTTCAAGTGATGTCTTAATGGGAAAATGACAGGGCGGGTATGCTGATTATGTTAAAAACCTCCAATTGATTAGTACAAGTTAGCGATGATAACTGAAAACTTGCACATTCAATCCAGGACTCTGAACCTTTTGTTTGCTTTCATTTACACAAACACCAGAAAGGGAATACAGGGAAATAGATACTTTTCGACAAATCACACACTCTTGTACGTTGTGAATCCCTCTAGACCAAAGCCTTCATGCTAACCACCTAATTAGGCCACCCAAGATTAACTTTACATGACAAAATAACTAACCAAAACATATTACAAGGAGCTCAATGAAGACAAAATAACTAACCAAAACATATTACAAGGAGCTCAATGAAGGAGGGAAATCATACATAATCCTAAATTAGTTTCTTAACAGTAAACTAAAGAAATCTAGCATTCTCCAGCTTAGTTTGCTTCTTCAAGACGGGAAAGTATTGCCTCAGGACATGATCTTTTATTATTGCTGCAAGAACACAGATAATAAGATTAAACACTGTGATCAAGTTTCGAGTTTTGTAGAGTTCACACAAAATGAGTACCATAAACTATCTTAGAATAAGCACATGTAAGCACATATACTGTAATTTGTATATTAGGAGTAAGTGGGGAGAGGGGGAGATCTAAAAGATCTTTTTCCCAAACAAGATAATATCCCCCAATGAATATTCTCTTTCTAGTGTTTGGTTTATTCAATTCCAATATTAAATAGAAATATTAAGAGTGATAATCGGAGTAATAATTTTGATTGGATTTTTTTACGACGTGCGATTAAAAAAAAGATGGTAAGAAAATGATTGTCATTTCAGTCTATTTTATTTAATTCATCAACTGGGAGTGTTGTGGTAATCGCATCCTAATTTAGGATTGCAACCCTATGTCTATCCTAATATATGTAGATTTACATGAACATAAGATAAACTCTGGCAAATATAGGATCGATATGTTATTTTGATCCTAAGTTAGGATGCGTGAGACATTGCAATCTTATAACACAGTAAACGCGCGTGCGCGCGCGCACACACACACACACACATATATATATATATATATATCCCTGCAAGCAATATAAATTGAAATCAAAGATAAAGGGATTGTAGACATACTAACTAGATCCATTGCTCCTTGCATTGTTCTTCTCCTAGATTCACCCTTAATCTCAAATTGTTAATGAGACAATTTGATTGAGAAGTGGTGCTCTAGCAGGGATCGATGAAGGCGTTGTAATGAAATTTATATCAGAAAAGTAGTTAAGGCAGTTCCTTCCATCATGGAACTGTCTTATAACTTCCTTGTCTTTATCTGATGGATTATTAAATAACCATACTATTTGAATTCAATTTCAAACAGATTGCATTAACAAAACTATTTTCGATTACAAGTTTTATTTAATACTTTGATGTTACAAACTGAACTCTAATACTCCTCACAATGGCAGCTTAAGTGAAAATGTTGATGTCTAGTTCAATAAGGTCTTACAATCTCCCACTGAACTAGATATCATGCAAAATCAACTTATATTGTTGAGTCGTATTCTTAAGTGTGCACAAAAGTTCAAGGACATCATCTGTTTTTCAAAGTCCTGTCAATTTGGCTAAACTGCATTGAACTACAAAAAATTATAATGAGTTGGAAAATCATTAGTTTTTTGTGATCACAATGCAGCAAGTAAAATTACATGAAACTACCTCTAGTATGATTTTATGTTTAATTTATTTACAATAACAGATTTGTAAAACATATTTGATCAAAAATTATTTTCAACTAGATGAAGAGTTGTATTATCTTACTGATTTGTCATATCAGTATCAGGTTCTTCTGCATATATATGTACGTACGTATTCACTGATTTTATATGTCAGTATCAGGTTCCTTATATGTACATGGTTATGCATATGTACATGTTCTACCTATACAGCAACTAAATGTTGAAAACTAATTATTTATTTACAAATGACTGATTTACTGAAATAGACACATTACCAGATAATACTGGACACACAATATGCTCATACAAATGTATCACATATTGACATAATCTATTCTCATTAATAATCATTGATGAATTGGAATAAACATTAAGCAATATTATACAAATAATTTGTCACAAACATGCTCCCATGCCTATAGTTGTTAAGTTCAAAAGTCTTGTCTCAAGAGACTTGAACTTGACTAATTAATTGCGAACAAAGCATTTGTGCATAACTAGATAGTTTAAGACTAATTTATGATGCATCAAAATTTGTTTGTTTTGAACAACCATATCTTCATGGTATGGTAAGGTAAAGGGAAACAATGAGCTTGTCATGAGTTTAGAATACTATGGAATGCATAATTTAATTCATGATCAAGACATATGGCATCATTGAAGAAAATAGATCTATAAGAGAGAGTTATAGCTATATTATGGAAGCAGAGAATCATAAGAGTCATAAATTGTTATGCCTAAATCAATCCTTAGGGTCATTGAATACAACATATAATCACAGTATATATACTTTAAACAAAACTGAATAACACGTTAAAAAAACTAGTGAGATTTTCTCTCAAACCTAGCGGCTCCCCCAAAACCCTAGTTATCACGTCAGCATTCTTTGCGTCTCCATATCCTTGCTATCCCAATGGCTTCAATCGTTGCTGTCACTGCTAGCTTTACCGCCTCTCTGGCACTCGCTGAGGGAGGTAACGCTCCAGATATGGAGAAGATTGGAAGAGGTCTTATCCGTCGATCTTCTCAATCTTTTCTTCTGGGGAAACCTCTCACCCGTAAACCTATTGACTCTAATGCCTTCAAATCGCATCTTTTCCAGACTTGGATGGTGGAGAAGGATTTTAGGATTCAAGAGAAGACTGACAACTAGTTTCTCTTCTCTTTTGATTCTGTCTGAGATAGGAACAAGGTACTCAGAGGTGGTGTGTGGTGTTTTAACAGAGCCCCCATCTGTCTGGAGGAGTATGATGGTGTTCTTCTCATTGCTGAAGTCCCTATTAAGCATGTTAGGATGTGGGTTAGGGTTTCTGACATCCCTCCTCTCTACGAGGAACCCAACAATTTCATCCTCATTGGAAACTTACTAGGTGGTTATCTGGACTACGATATATAAGAGAGAGTTACGAAAAGGTATTGTTCGAATTCTCTTCTCCCATGACATCTAAACCGGTTATTCTTGAGCGAAGGGTTTTCTTGGCCCCTGGTATTGAGCCTATTTTGCAGTTCCAGTTTGAACATCTCAAAGGGAGATGCCCTCAGTGTGGATTGATTACACACTCTGGGGCTAAATGTGATGAGCCAAATACGGTTGTCTCTGCTCCTAGGGTTTTGAAGTTTGGTGATGACCCCTCTACCTCTTGGGGGGGGGGGGCTTCTATTTCTCTGCTCAGGCTACTCGAGATTTACCTATGCCTACTTCTTCACTGCTGAAAAAGAAGAAGCCAGTTATTCGTCGGCTCGAGCGATCATCTTCTGAAATTGCTTCTCAAGAGCACAACGGAGATGGATGGAATGGATCAAGAGGTTTCGGAGCCGAACAAGGTTAGTGAGCTGTCCTTGGTGGAACCGTCTGACCCAGGTTCTCAAGATCTTGCTATTACTCCTGCAATGCAAATTGGTCAGAAGCAAACCTTGATTTACAAGAAAAGAGGTCGAGAAGAGGTAACTGTTCCTTCCCCTAAGAAATTCAAAACTATTTTGGGTGGTAAGCTTCTCACTTTCCATGCGAAAGCTCTTGGTTTGGCTAAAGCTGAGGACGATGTCGCCCTGGTGACACTGAAGAAAAAGCCGGGAAGACTGCTGGGAAGCAAGAACAAGGGTCCCAGGTCTCAAAAGAAGGTTGGTTTGACCCCTTTGCGTCTTACCTATCCTTCTAGTACTACTGCTCAGGAGGTTGGTCCTAAAGCTAAGGGCAAGGGGAAACTCTAGGTTTCCTGTTTATGTGCCTACCTTTGATTTAGAGTGTAATACCCGCAATTTTCATTTTAAATTCGAGTAATTGTATTGAACGATTATTGTGCGATTTCAAGAATATTGTTCGATAATAATTCAATTTTTGAATTATCGAAGGTTCGAAACGATTATTTTTAAGGAAAAGCTAGAAATGCTCGGTTTGAGAAATCGACTTTTTCTACATACAAAATTTGGAGAAAATTTCTTTATGAAAGTTGTAGAGCTCGTCGATACGAGTCCGTACACGTGCGGAACACAAAGATCGGATTTTTTCTGAATTAGTTATTGAATTTAGAAGATATTCTGAAACTTGTATATATAGAAAAAACCCTAGTTTTTTTTGGAAACCCTATTTTTTTCACCGGCCTCCCTTTCCTTTTTTGGAAACACTGTTCATTCTCTCTCTCTCTCTCTCTCTCTCGTGTTTTCTCTCTCGGCCGAAAGCAAAAAACAGAGCACGGAGAAATCGTGCTCCCATTCTCTCCTCTGGCCATCTCTCAAGCTGCAACCACCTTCAGGAGTTTCGTCTCGACCTTGCGCAGCTGCCAGATGCAGCCTTGCGCCGCCACATGGCCAGTAATGGCGGCGGCGAAGCCCGAATCGAATAGGCTCGTTTTCGGTTCTATCTCGATATCTCGAGCTATAAATCACCATTTCACTTGATTCTTGGCTCATTGAACTCACCTCAACTTCCTCTACAAGCACCAAGAAGGACCGGAGCTGGGTCGATCGTTTTCACGTTCGTTGGAGCTCGACCCTATTTGGATCGAAAAACCACCTATCGATCCAAATATCTCGAGTTATACACGATCGTTTCTTGTGATTCTTGGCTTGGTGAGTTCGCAATGAAGTTCTGAACAAGTTTCCAGAAGAGATCGAAGCGAGTTGTTACATTTTTCACGTCGGTTTTCAAGCTCGCCGGATTCTGGAAAAATTTCGGCCGCCTATTGTAATTGGTAATTTTCGATCCTTTCCCGTCATTTTTGGATCTTGTGCTAGTTATGAAAGTTGCTCAGAATGATGAAACGAAGGGGAGAAGCTCAGCCCCGACACCATTGGCGGTGGTCGGCGACGGCTCTGTCCCTAGCTCCGGCGGCCCTTTCCGACCACCTCCGGAGGTCTAAAATTTGGTTTCTGTCCATTTATGATTCTATGTTTCAATACGATCATTTCGACGTATTATACGCATTTTTTGGATATCGTATGAATTAGTTATGAATTTTGTGATTTCGATCGATTTCGATCGTTAGATTTATGATCTGTGAAATTAGGACTGTCCGATGAACTTATAATTTTGATATGATGATCATATGACTGGGACAGAGGCTTTGTGTGGTCATGGGCAAAGATCCGACCGTTGGATCTTCGTATATGTGAAAAACGGTAATTAGGGGAGCGATTCGTGAGAATCCCTCGTCAGATTTTATTATAAATTAGAATCCGGCCGTTAAATGGTAGTTCAATTTTGTTTTGGAATTATTGGCTAAATTCGAATCACATTTGATCAGGTGATTGACGGATTATATTTGAGTGGGCTATTTCGGCGTTATTTATATTTGTATTGAAGACGCAGCGGGAGTATCGAGGTGAGTAAAACTCACGTGGTTGATATTACGAACCAAACATTTTAAATTTATTTATTTTTGGTAATTGTGTGAAAAATATTACGGATTAAATATTTGTTTTAAAATTACATGGACTTGAATCACCACGGTCCATAGGTAAGTAAAATGAATTTCACGATTTTCTTGTGTGAACTATAGATAGTATTAGTGGTCATTCCTGCGTAGATGATTACGTATATATATATATTTACGTGGAAAATATATATTGATGAGTGGATTGTTGAGTGATGATATGATTGAGTTGAATTGTTGAATTGATTATATTTCAATTGTGTAATTTCATAATAATATTGGGTATCTTGGTTGGGTTGATTTCAGTATGTGATATTACATGTTGTGCTCATTTATGGGTTTAGGTCAATGTAGTGACCGGTGTGGGGTAATCGGACGCTCTAATCCTGGGTGGATGATGAGATACGATTGGTTGAGTATGTGGAATTATCGGACGTTCTAAATATGTATATAAGTATACATATTGATGAAATACGATAATGATAATTATGTCTGATGCCATAACCTAGGCCAGGTGACGGGCTACGATTCTGTTAGAGCTCTAGTCTATCATGTACCGTATTTTTATAAATACGATGTTGAGGTTTTGTGAAGAAAGATGTAAGTTGGGGTTGTCTTGATTTATTGATTTGGTATTTGATTGAGATTTTTAGTACTTCGTGGTTGTGGAAATGGTTGAGTGTTGACTTGAGTAGAATTGATTATGATTAAATTAAACAACAGTCTTTTCTTTTACTCATACGAGCTTTCATAAGCTTACCGGGTTTTGTGTTGTTGCAATCCCGGTACACTATTTCAAATGGTGTAGCGGATATTCCTGCAAGCCAAGATAACCATGGAGGTGACCAAGCTGCTTAGGTGTTACAGCAGTTTTTGTTATTTCACTTAGTTATGAGGTGTGTACGCTCATTTAGAGTTTTACAGTTCATTTTGGATTTGAGTTGTAATAATTAACCGAGACTAAATTCGGTTTTGATTTTATTTCGGGTGGAGAGGTTGTTAAGAAAAGAAATTTTCAGGATGATTATTTTAAGTTTGTGGTAAATTTCATGTTTCGGATTTTGAATGTTTATTCTAAAATTCAGGGCGTGACATAGAGTCTAATGCTATGTAAGTTAGTTTCTCTACTTGTACACCAATTGAGGTCTCTAGGCGAGTAAAGTTGCTAAAGCAAGAGCTTAGATAGTCTTGGGTTGTTTTCTCATTTGGTTAGGCACTCTAATAAGTGTGCGTATTTTACAATGAGGGTCACTTGTTATTTGTTTGGCAGTTTGTGCCATCTAGTACGGTTGTTGTGAAACAACATGTGATATATGTGCCTTCTGACCATGGATAAATTAATGAAGTTATCTATTTCTAAAAAAAAAAACAAAAAAAACAAAACAGAATAACAATATATAGATAATGTACAAAAGGAGAGCAGTATTGTTTCAATCCTAATATATGAGTGCAGCATTGTTTGAATCCTAATATACCAGCAAAATCAAAATCACACGCTAAATAGATGAAAATGAACAAAAGACTTCATATTTCACTCTCAACCTTAGATCAAAAGTGTCAATGTTGCATGCTATCAACTGCCTGCGTAGCTTAGCAACCAGTCATTTCTATTATAGTGATTAAACTATACACCAGAAATGTATGTCCCAAATGTTAATTCAGATCTTGAATAACATTTTAATAAATGCACATACACAGATCAACAAACTATGATATTTTCAAGAAATTGGTATCGTTTGTGATACACTTATCTCTGATATCATCTGAATGTTTATTGATGTTTACACGCAAACTCAAACAGCCAAATGTTTGATCACTGACGTCTTTGGAAATCAGAATTAAATTAAATTTTAAGTAACAAATGAATTAGTTCATGCATTTACACAACAACCACTTTGATGGCAGGAAGTATAAGATGCAGGAAATAATCAAGAAAACACCTTTATTTTGCATATAACTTTGCATACACGGCTACTTTGGCAACATAATGTAATACAATGTAAATGCAGCAATTTCTAATCTTACACTCAAGATTGACCAATTTTTAGATACTCCAAGTCACAAGCGATACCAATATCTATGTCAAAATCAAGGATTCATTTATGATAACTTGAAACATAAGTAATACAATAATATACATTTTGTAGATATATGTTATGAATGAAGATAATGATTCAAATGTTATTGAGATATAATCAAAACTCAAAACTTTGATTATCCATAATGTATCATGCATTTGTAAATCACACAAATATAATTTGCAGCAAAAAGTGTAAAACTAATGTGCACCAATATAAGAATAAAAAAATACTAAGAGAATAAGCAATTCACTCAGAAGTTACTCCCACTGTTCCTCACTTTTACCTTTTCTGATACAATGTGAGGAGCAAATTTTAAGAGAACTCGATAAATTTACAATTTGAGACAATCAAATTCAAGTACAAGAACAAAATAACTATAACTATGATAATAAAAACACATGTACATGTATATTTCACCCAGTTTTTATTATTTATTGAACAAGAAATTAAAATGATGACTCATAGATGAGAGTAGTCTAACCTATATCTCATATGACAAAACAAATATAAACAGTATCAATACTAAGACATTGAAGTCTACTATATTGTTCTCCAATATGTGCATTATTAGTAACTCAATGTAGAATTACAATAAAGACCACAAAACTAGCACACCATATAGAGCATTCAATGTCACCTTTCCACTTCTTAAAATTTGAGCCATTCAACAGTTCAATCTGACTTATGCTCGTTGGAAAATGTATTGCCGCAAATGAAAAGATGATCAGTCAAAATTTTCTAGTGTATCATGATACTAGAATATTCTGAATGTCCCAAACAAATTAAATTCATATATGAATGCCATCTAACTGAAAATCTATGTATATGTAGACAAATGAAACTTTTCTAGACCTGACATCCTTTGTGGAGTACTCATCTCTAATAATTTATGGATGTTCATTTATCTCAAATATACAAGATTATGAAACCAAATATTTGATGTAAATTTCTTTGAAAATTATACTCAAATTTAATTTTAAGTCTCATAATCTCATTCTGATGGAACTAAAAAAAGTGTAATTGCTATATATTGGCCATTTGGAAAGTACTTTATTATGCAACATATAACTGAATTCATACTAAATATTCCATCCGAATATTAGATCTTTTGGAATGTTCATTCATGGGGCCACTTTGGCAGCACACAACATGATGAATTTCTCAATGAATCAAATATCAGTAATTTGAAACAAGCATAAATATCATTTAGCATTTCAAAATAATATGGAAAACATAAATATGCACTGAGATCAAGTCATACAGTACTTTAAAGTAACAATGGCTTAGTCTCATACAACTATCTATCAGATACGCAATATATATGTAGATAACTGCATGCAGATTATATGGACATGAAATTCCCAAAAATCGATTGCAGAGTAAGTTTAATTGAATATCAGTAACATGTAACTCATCTGAAGATAGTGAGCTCTGATACCAATTGTAGAGTTCACAAAAAATGAGTACCATAAACTATCTTAGCATAAGCACATGTAAACACATATACTGTAATTTTCATATTAGGAGTGTTGTGATAATCGCATCCTAATTTAGGATTGCAACCGTAGTCTATCCTAATATATTTAGATTTACATGAACAGAAGATCAACTATGACAAATATAGGATTGATATGTTATTTTGATCCTAAGTTAGGATGCGTGAGACATTGCAATCTTATAATACAGTAAGTACACACATACACACACACACACATATATATATATATATATATATATATCACAGCAAGCAATATAAATTGAAATCAAAGATAAAGGGATTGTAGAAATACTAACTAGATCCACTGTTCCTCGCATTGTTCTTCTCCTAGATTCACCCTTAATCTCATATTGTTAATGGGACAATTTGATTGAGGTGTGGTGCTCTAGCAGGGATCAATGAAGGCGTTGTAATCCACTTTATATTAGAAAAGCAGTTAAGGCAGTTCCTTCCATCAAGGAACTGTCTTATAACTTCCTTGTCTTTATTTGATGGATTATTCTAAATAACCATACTATTTGAATTCAAATTCAAAACAGATTGCATTCATAAACCTATTTTCGATTACAAGTTTTATTTAATACTCTGATGTTGCAAACTGAACTCTAATACTCCTCACAATGTCAGCTTAAATGAAAATGTTGATGTCTAGTTCAATAAGGTCTTACAAGCTTTTCAATGAAAAAAAAAACATGAACTTGTTTTCTATCTATAAAGAACACTCACTTGAAAAGCAAATCCCCTTGAAGTTTCTTTTCAGAAATCCAGTCTGGAACCAATTCTAGCAGTAGGTTCAGTTGCTCTTCAACATCCTCTGTGAAAAGAACGAAATGATTTAGGCTCAGAAGAAACTTCCATAGGATAAGAAATTATACTTTTACTAGAAATAATGAGAAATTATTTGCTTACTTCTGTTATGGAGGTAAAGCCACTTTTGCCTCTTACTTCATGCTTAAGTTCTTGATAAGCATGATGTTCTTGATTAGTCAAAAATTGTGGCTTACTTCATGTTTAAGTTCTTGATAAGCATGACGTTCTTGATTTGTCAAAAATGGTAGCTTACTTCATGCTTAAGTTCTTGATAAGCATGATGTTTTTGATTAAGTCAAAAATTGTGGCTTACTTTCCAACATATGATAGTTGTAAAGATTTCATTTACAACTCATCCTAAGTTTATTAAGCTGTAAGAAGCTAGATGTAACTGCCTCTATCTAGTATAAATAGAGGTCTTGTGTTATAGAGTTGTAATCCCATGTTGTGAGGGAAAACAGAGAGAAAGAGATAGGAGTTTATAGAGAAAATGGACATTTCTCAATTGTCTTTAGTTTGTTAGAGTGTATTTCCTCCTGTTATAAGAGAGAGGGTGTTGCTAATTGTGCTCTCCTTATTGCAGTAGAGAAATTGTTGTATCCTTTTGATATGGTAAAATCATTCTACAGTTTGCCTATCATCTTGTGCTTCACTCATTTTCATAGTTTCTACTTCAGTTGTAACTGGGTGTCCCATACCACAACATCCTAACAGTGGTATCAGAGCACCAGGTTTATAGCTAGTTTTCGTGCTACAATCAGATCCGGTTAGTGGAAAGATGGAAAGGAGGCATCTTCAACAATGACGACGAAGTACGAAATAGAGAAGTCCAATGGGAACAATTTCTCATTATGGAAAATGAGAATAAAAGCAATTTTGGAGAAAAGATAACTGCTTGGTTGCAATTGGAGATAGGCCTGAGGAGATCACTGACGATCGCAAGTGGAACGAGATGGATGGCAATGCTATTGCTAATCTACACCTAGCACTAGCCGATGAAGTATTATCAAGTGTGGCGGGGTAGAAAACGGCAAAAGAGATATGGGATACACTCACAAAATTGTATGAGGCTAAATACCACACAACAATATCTTCTTAAAGAGAAAGCTTTACACCCTTCAGATGATGGAGTCAACTACGATGACCGACCACATCAACACCCTCAAACCTTGTTTTCACAGCTCACAACAATGGGGCGTAACATAGAAACGGGTGAATGTGCTGAAATTCTACTTCAAAGTCTACCTGATTCATATGATCAACTCATCATCAACTTAACCAACAGTTTTCGATGATACGTGGCCCCAGTGGGAGTCAAAATTAGAGTAGACCAAAATCTAGAAGTAAGAAGAATGTCAAGTGTCATCACTGTGGCAAGAAAAGGCACTAGAAAAGGGAGTGTTGGCATCTCAAGAAGAAGGAAGTAACCAAAGGAAAAGGTTATGAATCGTCAAAAGCTGAGGGTTGTGTAGCAAGCACCTCAGATAATGGTGAAGTTTTATACAGCAAGGCAACAATAGTTACTGAAGGGAGGAGAAAATTTGCTGATATTTGGCTTATGGACTCAGGAGCAACATGACATATGATGCCCTGGAGAGAATGGTTCCGCTAGTATGAACCTACCTCAGGAGGATCTGTGTTAATGGGAGATGATTATCCTTATGAGATTGCTGGTATTGGTACTATCAAAGTGAAGATGTATGATGGTCCAGTTCGCACTATTCAGGAGGTACAACACGTGAAAGGCTTGGAGAAACATCTATTGTCTTTGGGACAATTAGATAGTAATAGGTACAAAATCTATGGTCAACATGGGATCATGAAAATAGTTAAAGGCTCGCTTGTGGTAATGAAAGCGGAAAAGATAGCTCTAAATCTGTACATACTTAAAAGAGAAACATAACAAGAAGGAGAAGTATCTATTACATCAGTAAGTTCTTTAGAAGAATCAATGATGACGTGGCACCGTAAGCTCGGCCACATGTCGGAATGAGGTTTGAAAATTCTCACTGAACAAAAGCTTCTTCCAGGGCTCAAAAAGGTTTCATTACCCTTTTGTGAGCATTGTGATACTAGTACACAGCACAGATTAAAGTTCAGCAGTTCTAATGCTAGCAGCAAAGCTATCTTAGAATCGATGCATTCTGATGTTTGGCAAGCGCCAGTTCTATCCCTAGGAGGTGCACGATATTTCTTGTCTTTTATTGATGATTACTCCAAGAGATGTTGGGTATATCCAATCAAGAGGAAGGTGGACGTATTCCCAGTTTTCAAAATATTCAAAGAGCATATGGAGCTCGAATATGAAAAAAAGATTAAGTGTTTGAGGACAAACAATGGAGGAGAATATACTAGTGATGAATTTCATAACTTCTATCAACAAGAAGATATCAAGAGGTAGTTCACATTGGCATACACTCCACAACAAAATAGAGTAGCAGAGCGGATGAACAGAACCTTGTTAGAAAGTACAAGAGCGATGTTGAGGACTACGGGGATGGCCAAATCATTTTAGGTAGAAGAAGTGAAGATCGCCTGATATGTGATTAATCGGTCACCATCAACCGTAATTGATCTGAAGATGCCAGTGGAGATGTGGACTGGTAAGCCAACTAATTATTCTAGCTTACATACATTTGGAAGTCCTGTATACGGTATGTACAATCCAAAATCCAGAAAATGCATTTTCTTAGGGTATGCTGATGGAGTTAAGGGGTACCATCTATGGGATCCCACTGCCCACAAGGTGATAATCAGCAGAGATGTAATATTTATAGAAGACAAGGTACAAGGAAAAGAAAATGATAGCACTTCAAAAGAGAAACCAGAGACTATTACAGTTCGAGTAGTCCTGGAGATGTGTGCTATAGTTGACACATGTGCTTAGAGCAGTTAGATGTGAAAACTGCATTTCTTCATGGAGAACTTGAAGAAGAGATTTACATGCTTCAACCAGATGGATTTGAAGAAAAAGAAAAAGAGAACTTGGTTTGTAAGTTGAACAAATCTCTATATGGTCTCAAACAGGCGCCAAGATGTTGGTATAAGAGATTTGATTCATTCGTCATGAGCCTTGGATACAACAGACTCAGTCCAGATCCTTGTGCTTACTACAAGAGATTTGGTGATGGTGATTTCATTATTCTGTTGTTGTATGTTAATGACATATTGGTAGCAGCCCCCAACAAAGATCGTATTGAAGATTTGATGGCCGGCATAGTTGACTAAAGAGTTTGAAATGAAGGACTTGGGACCAGCAAACAAGATTCTACGGATGCAAATTTACCAAGACGGAAATAGTAGGAAGATTTGGCTTTCTTAGAAGAACTACTTGAAGAAAATCTTATGTCGCTTTAACATGCAAGATTGTGAGTCAATCTCTACCCCTATTCCTATTAATTTCAAGTTATCCTCAAGTATGAGTCCTAGCAACGAAGCAGAGAGGATGGAAATGTCTCGACGCATCAGCAGTGGGTAGCTTAATGTTCATTATGGTTTGCACAAGCAGTGGGAGCAGTTAGTCGATACACGGCTAATCCTGGTAAAGAGCATTGGAATGCTGTGAAGAGGATCCTGAGATATGTCAAGGGTACCTCAAATGCTGCATTATGTTATGATCAGATTTGGTGTTAATCATGTATTGGCCTAGTAGAAACATAAGCAGTATGGACATGGAAAAGTAGAAAGGAAAGAAGAATTGCAAAAGTGACTATAAGTGGGAGATATGTGGAGCTACGTAAAGCCACTTTTGCCTCTTACTTCATGCTTAAGTTCTTGATAAGTGTGATGTTCTTGATTAGTCAAAATGTAAAGACCCGAAATTTCATTAGATCAATTTTTGTAATTCAATAATTGTTCGAATATTTGAATTATGAATATTGAGACTATTTTGTAAGTCATTGTGTGAGAAATTCGGTTTCGAATCGATTTTATTTTCGAAACGAACGTTATTTAAGGGTTCGTGAAAATTGACTTTTTATATGTACAAAATTTATAAAAACTTCCTTCATGAAAGTTGTAGATATTGTCGATACGAGTCCGTGTATATATGGAATACGAAAATTGGAGTTCGTATGAATTAGTTATGAATTTTGGAATAAAATTCTGTTTTAGTATAAAACTTCCATTTCTAGAAACTTTTCAAAAAAAAAAAAAAATTCAGTTTCTAGAAAATTTCCTCTCTCTCTCTCTGGTCGCGATTTCTGGGCTCCTCTTTGTCCAGTCATATGTTCCTCTACAGGCCACCAATCGACTTGATTTCAAAAGCAATTTTGCTCGCCTTGAAGTCATTTAAAACTTCTCAGAAGACATCAAGGTGCAAAAACGAACTTTGGAGAGCGCTACAAGGCCAAGAAGCCACACAACTCGAGCTGAAAATCGCCCTGAGCTGCTCATCCCTTCACTGGCCGATACCTCCCACATCTGGGCACCAAATGACCTGATTCCAAAAGGGATTTTTCTCACCTTGAAGTTGGTTAGAACTTTCCAGAAGACATCGACGAGAAATAACTACCGTGGTAGTTGCTCCAAGGCCGAGAAGCCGCACGGCCCGATCTGGTAATCGCCTTCCTTCTCCACCTTGGTTCTCACTCCTCCGGCCACCTTAACTAGTGATTCTTGGGGGATTTTCTAGCCCAGAGGACGTAGATACTCTCCTCAAAACAGCTTGCAACAATTTGATCTGTGGAGATCGAATTTGGAAGATTTCAAAACTAGAGTTCTTCGGGTTTCAAACCTTGCGAGGTTAAATTTGATCTTTAGGCTTATAATCTGACTTTGGTGTAGTTATGAAAGTTCAAATTGGATTTAAGATTAAGAACTTTCGTGATGGGTGTTTTGTCAATTTTTGACTTTGGATGGGAGGCACCGCCGGCACTGTAACCGGTGGTTTCTGGCGACCTCCGGCCATCCCAAGTGAAGTTTCTGCCCATTTTTGTATTCTACATATTGATACGATCATTTCGATATATAATACGTAATTTTTGGATATCGTATGATTAAGCTATGAATTTTTACGATATTCGATCAATTTCGATCTTTCGATTTGTGATATGTGAAGATGGGACCGTCCGATGGACTTGCAGTTTTGGTATAATGATCGTATGACTGTCCCAGTGACTTTCTGTGGTCACAAGTGAAGATTTTTACCGTTGGATCGTCTTTATTTTAGAATCCGACCGTTGGATTGTTGTTTTAAGTTTATTTCGTGTTTCGTTTGCTAAACAAAGACTGTACTTGATTAGGTACTTGACGGTTTGAGTTGACGAGTGTTTCGATTAGTGTGATTTTGATTGACAGAAGACACAGCTGGAATTAGAGGTGAGTAAATCGCACATGGTTCATTTACGAACCGAAATTTAATGATTTATATTGAATTGTGAATATGTGGAAATTGTTTTAAGAAAATAAAGATTTGTTTGAAATAATATGAACTTGATAGACTACGGTTCATAGGGCTGCGGCTCATAGGTAACAAAATGAATTTAAGTATAAATTGAATTTTGTTTTAATGCACGTGAACTATAGTTGGTATTAGTAGACATTCATGCGTGAATGTCTATGTATATATATTATTTACGTGATGATATATATTTATTGATGGATTGTGTTGAGGAAAAAATATGCATGATTGTGTTGCTATTATTGTTTGGATGATTAGTTTTTCGAGAACGATATATTGAGAGAGATGTTGAGTTTTATTGTTTGAGAAACAATAACTTGTTTTGATCCGTGGAGATCAATAGGTCACGAGTGTGACCATGGCATACTGTTAGTGAACCACGCTCTTGTGCCAGGCTGGTGGTTGCGATCAGTTAGAGCTCTAGTCTGTCTGCCAAATGTTGAGTGGTCTTATGAGGGTAACGTTAAGGTTACTTGAGACTCATAAGTATGAGTTTTAAAAGAGAATGTTGAGAGTATTATTTCCTTTATGTTTCAGTGTATTTGGAGTTACTTTGTGTGTTTTTATTATTAACTTAAATTGTACAATCTTTAAGTTTACTCATACGGTCTTTCAAAAGCTTACCGAGTTTTGTGTTGTTGCAATCCCGGTACACTATTCAAACTGTGTAACGGATAATCCTACAGGTCAGCAGAACCAGGGTGGTGATCGAGCGGTTTAGAGTGATAGTATTGATTTACAACGTATATTGTGAGGTTTAGTATACTCATTGAACTTTACTATTTTATTTGGTGAGAGTGTGTTGTAATAAGTAACTTGAGGATTTGGTTTATGTAATATTGAGTGGTGTGAGGCGTGATGGTTTCTGAGAAAAAAATTCAGAGCGTTATTGTATTTGTTATTATTCATGTTTCGGATTTGAATTTATTATTCAAAATTTGGGGCGTGACACAAAAATAATGGCCTACTTCATGCTTAAGTTCTTGATAAGCATGATGTCCTTGGTTAGTTAAAAATGGTGGCTTACTTCATGCTTAAGTTCTTGATAAGCATGATGTTCTTGATTAAGTCAAAAATTGTGACTTATTTTCCAACATATGATAGTTGTAAAGATTGCATTTACAACTCATCTATAGCTAAGTTTCTTAAGCTGTAAGAAGCAGTTGTAACTGCCTCTATCTAGTATAAATAGAGGTCTTGTGTTATAGAGTTGTAATCCCATGTTGTGAGGGAAAACAGCGAGAAAGAGAGAGAAGAGTTTAGAGAGAAAATTGAGATTTCTCCTAAAACTCAATTGTCTTTTCTTTGTTAGAATGTATTTCCTCCTGTTATAAGAGAGAGGATATTGTCAATTGTGTTCTTCTTATTGCAGTAGAGAAATTGTTGTATCATTTTGTTGTAGTAAAATCCTCCTACAGTTTGCTTATCATCTTGTGCTTCACTCATTTTCATAGTTTCTACTTCAGTTGTAATTGGGTGCCCCATGCCACAACATCCTAACATCTGTCAATCATGTCACAATGGTCCCAAATTATCTTGTGTACAAGCTCCTGTTTGGTGATAAAAGAACGGTTCATTGACTAAACTAGAAAATGAATCATGTTAAAGAGTTTGGGCAAGTTGGCAATCATTTTCTGCCGCCTCTTAGCTTGTGAGATGGGTGGATTTCTCTCCTCTGTTGCTTTCCTCTCCTTATCTCTAAGCTGCAAAGATATTGACACTGAGATTAATTTACAAGCATGTGTTCCAACTGTCACTTGGTTGCGAAAACTATCATGATTAATCTGAGCACAACTAAATCCATTCTATGTTGATCCTATTATATTGGTATGAAACAAAAGCAAAAGTAAATGTCATTTACATTACATCGATATGTTAGGAAGCCAAAAAAAGGTTGCAGAAAAACACACTGCAGGCAGAAAAAGTTGTAACACATACATGAATGGTTATGAAATAAGTCTCAGAGATTTTCAATTGGAACAAACAATAGGGATATGCATGTAATTTTATGGAGATAAATTAATAATTAGTACGTCTAGCAACTTTTAAGCAATTATAAAAATAGAAATGCTCAAAAAGGATTACGCAGAGGCGTACCGATTGCAAAAGCTCACATGATGGCCAAATGATCTTTCAATAATGTTGCTCTATACCGATCTTGTTGTGTCTCGCTTCTGCGGCCTGTGCTTCGCTTTCTCCAATCTTATAAGCTCACAAGATGGTAAAAATCACAACTGAAGATGCATGAAGTTGTAATGTTCATGTCATGCAAGTACAAGGCATATTTTATCAAATTTCTGTATTAGTTCTGTATTATAGAAAGTATTCCAAAGTAAAAGTACTGCACTTTTACTAAGCATCTACAAAAGAGTATGGGAATGACTATTGATCTAGTTTAAGGAATATAATTAACTAGAGTAGCCCAGCTAACCTAGCTATTAGCAGGAATATAACTATATCTGTATTTTGTACTTTGCCATTTGCATTACAACTCATTGTCTAATTAAGAATTTAAGAACATGATACTGTCAAAAAGCAGGCATGCATCACCGATCAAAACAGAATCCTTTTATTCACATTCGTAATTACGAATGTGTTAAGGCTTCAATGCTTCAATTATAAACAACCTGAGTAGCAAAAAGATATGTTGCAGACAAAAAAAAATTATGGCTCTTGTAGTGAGTCCATACATGAAGATCTACAGAAGATTCTTGCCACACCTTCTCATGGTTTTGGCACAGATCGGTTATGCATTTCTCCACTTCATTACCGATGCATCCTTCAATCATGGGATGAATCCTCATGTCTTTGTAACCTATCGACATATAGTTGGTGGCTTAGTCATGTTTCCATTTGCCTATTTTCTTGAAAGGTAAAGGCCGAAGCTCCGAGTGCAGTTACTTGTAGCCTTCTAACATGATCTAAACAATCTGAACACCATTTTTTTTTTTTTTTTTGACTTTGAAGGCATACTAGTCTCTCTTTCATTTTTTGTTTCCTAAAGAAGATGATGATGTGAATTATTTCTGCATCTTACTTTGGTATAGCTAATCTGTACAACATATATAGGCAGTTTACATACAATCGGATCCATCATTCTAGGAGCTATTCTAGGATTAATTTTGGTAAACTACTGATTACAGAATATCTCCTAATTACTAAGATTCTTTCCTTCAATACTCCCCCTCAAGTTGGAGTGTATGTTGATCACTCTAACTTGCCCAGCAATGTCGAAAACTGGTTCGAACTCAGTGGCTTTGTGAATATGTCTGCTGGTTGCTCCTTGGTCCTTATGTGTTCTGTTTTAACCAATCCTCTCTGCACTTTCTCACGCACGACATGGCAGTCTATTTCTATATGCTTGGTTCGTTCATGGAACACAGGATTTGAAGCTATGTGTATTGCTGCCTTGTTATCACATAACAGTTTAATTGGCTGCACATGTTTAACATTCAAGTCTCTCAAAATGTATTGCAACCACGTTATTTCACAACATGTAGTAGCCATAGAACGGTACTCAACTTCTGCACTCGAACGTGAGACTGTACGCTGCTTCTTTGTCTTTCATGATATAGGAGCATGTCCGAGGAAAATGCAATAGCCAGTTGTTGATCTTCTAGTGTCCTTGCAGCGTGCCCAGTCTGCATCACAATATGCCCTTAATTCCAACGGCCCTTTAGAAGGTAAAGAATTCCCTGACCGGGTGTGTGCTTGTGTACCTTAATACCTTGTGCGCTGCTTCCAAGTGAGGCTATCTGGGTTTATCCATGAACTGGCTAAGTATATGAACTGCATAAACAAGGTCCGGCCTTGTGATGGTTAGATAAATGAGACGTCCAACCAACCTTCGATATTGGGATGCATCTTCTAGTAAGTTTCCATCTCCTTATGTGAGCGTCACATTTTGCTCAACTGGAAACCATGAAGGTTTAACCCCAAGAAACCCTGTATCTTCAAGGATCTCCAATGCATATTTTCTCTGACACAACGCAATTCTATGCTTGGACCTTGCTACTTCTATTCCAAGGAAGTATCTCAATTGCCCCATATCCTTCAGCTTGAAGTGGCTTGAGAGAAAACATTTGGTCCTTGTGATGTCTTCCAAACTGTTCCCTGGTAGAATAACATCATCGACATAGATCAACAAAACTATGAAAATTCCCTGATGGTTTCGAAGGAATAAAGAATAATCAGACCATGATTGTGTGAAGCCGGCTGACTTAAGGGCTGAGGAAAGCTTCAAAAACCATTGCCTTGAGGCTTGCTTCAAGCCATATAATGATTTGTGTAACTTACAGACCCTATTCTCCCCCTTTCGGTCGAAGCCAGGAGGGAGCTGTATGTACACATCTTCATAGAGATCGCCATTGAGAAAAGCATTATTAACGTCCAATTGATGAAGGTGCCAATTCTGCTGGGCTGCAAGACTAAGTAAGATTCGGACTGTTGTAAGCTTAGCAACCGGTGCAAATGTTTCTCGATAATCGAGCCCTTCAACTTGGCTATAACTCTTAGCCACTAACCTGGCCTTGTAGCGATTCACTGTACCATCAGGATTATACTTGATTTTGTATACCCACTTACACCCAATTGGTCGTTTGTGAGCCGGAGGAGGGACTAAACTCCAAGTCTTGTTAGCTTGAAGGGCTTGAACCTCTTGCTTCATAGCTTCTCGCCATTTCGGATCCTTAACTGCTTGAGAAAATGAGGTAGGCTCTCTTTGTATGGTCATGTTAGTAGTAAAGGTTCTGTGAGGGGAAGAAAGATTAGCATAAGATAGGACATGGGAGAGGCTGTGAGTCGTACCTAGAGAGATGACCCCGTTCGAGGAAGTTGACGGATCAGGGCGTGAGGGGAGAGCCGTATCAATATGAAAGTCCTGCAATGCGGTGGGAATCTTTGTGGCTCGAGAAGACCTTCTGAGTTGTGGTGGTGACGGTTGTGGAGGCGGTAAAGGTGATGGAATGGGATCGGACATGGTGTCAAGTACGGGATTTGAATCCGTGTTTAGAGGCATGAGTGGAGAAGAAACATGATCTGAAGACGTGGTTGATTTGGAAGGAGTATCAGGAGAGTGATAGTCAGCGGAAGACTGAGGATTTGGAGGAGTGATTGTAGGGGTTGAGTTGTGCATGGGATCTTGAGGAGAGATTGTAGGAGTTAAAATGGAAGGGATATCGAAGTGTGGTGGATGATTCAAAGAAGGAAACAAATTAGTGCTCGGTGATGAATGAGAATGAGAATTTGTTTTAAAAGGAAACACATTTTCAAAGAAAATCACATCCCTTGAAACTAGGATTTTCTTGGTTGTCAAGTTATAAACCCTCTACCCTTTTTTGCCATGTGGGTAGCCAAGAAAAACGCACTCTGTTGACCGAGGATCGAATTTACTAGGGCGGGTTGGATGTGTGGACATAAAGCATTGACACCCAAAAACCTTCAAATGAGAATAACTTGGTTCCTTATGGAAAAGTTTTTCAAATGGTGTTTTTCCCTAAAGAAGTGGAGTTGGTGTTCTATTGATCAAGTAAGTCGCAGTGAGTATGGCATCCCCCCAAAAATATTTTGGTAGATTTGCTTGGAAAAGAAGAGCTCTGGCTACATTTAGCAAATGTCGATGTTTGCGCTCAGCCACACCATTTTGTTGTGGTGTGTTGACGCAACTAGTTTGGTGGACAATCTCCTTAGATGAATAAAATTGGGGAATCTTAAATTCTGGGCCATTATCACTCCTTACGATCTTAACACTTGTACCAAACTGATTTTCAACCAAATGAATAAAATTAATGAGTAGAGTGCGTGCTTCGGATTTGTGTTTCATCAAATATACCCATGTGCTTCATGAATGATCATCAACAATGGTTAAAAAATACTGTGCACCAGAAAAAGATGGAACATGATAACCACCCCAAATGTCAATGTGAATTAAATCAAAACAAGATGCACTACGAGTAGTACTTAATGGAAATGGTTGTCTTGTGAGTTTGGCTAAAGGACAGATAGAACAAGTGCTTGAATCACAAGCTTTATTTGCAAGGAATGGAAATAATGAAGATACTTTATTGGAAGGGTGACCAAGCCGTTGATGCCATAAGTTGTCGGTGTTGGTGTGTACCGCATTGCATGTTCCTTTCCTTGGTTGATTGAGGCAGTAGAGTCCCTCCTTCTCAGTTCCCATCCCAATCATCTTCCCCGATTGTAGGTCCTGTATGACACAAATTTGTCTAAGAAAAATAGTAATATAGAATCAATCAAAGGCTAGTTTACTCACAGAAATCAGGTTGAGATAGAATAATGGGACGCAAAGAACATTATGAAAAACAAAATGGGGAGAGAAAGCTATTGTGCCAATATGAGTAACATGTGCTGAGGTTCCATCAGGAAGCTTAACCCAACGGTTATGGACTGATTTGAGTGAGGTAAGCAAAGTAGGATTACAAACAATATGATCACTTGCACCACTATCCACAATCCATATTGTCTCTACTAATTTGTGCAAGGTGAAATGCTTTACCTGAGAGCTCCTCATAATTTGGAACGTTACCGACTAGGTTGGCTGAGGCAGACTTTTTTTTGGTTAAAAGCTTACTGAGGAGTTGGTGACACTCTTCTCGTGAGAAAGGAAAATCAGTCAAAGCTTCCTTACTATCATTTTGAGGGGCAACATGATTTGCCTTTGGTCGTGCTTTTCCACCTTCAGTAGCATTCTTCCTCCTTCGGCAGTAATCATAGGTATGTCCTTTCCCATTGCAATATGTGCATTTCAGATGAGCTCTGCAGTTCTTGGTGTTGTGATTATTCATGTTGCATTTTTCACAAAATTTGGCTTCTCCTTCTCTAGGGTTAAAATTAAGGGTCACCTTCTTCACTGAAAAGGCAGATGCTTCTGGTGGTGCCGTCGACTTTCCAGTAGTGGCCTCTCCCTTGTTCAGGCTCGGAAGAGGGTCCAGACCTATTATGTTGCTTCGGGTCTGTGCATAGCTTTTATTTAGTCCCATCAGGAATTTCATGGTCTTTTGTGTTTCCATAAAGGCCTTAACCTCCGTAGCTGCATCACAATTGCAAGGTGGAAACGCACAGAGGGCGTCCTTCTCATCCCACAGGCTTTTCAGCTTCGTGAAAAAGGATGTGACTGAGTTTGTACCTTGTTCACAGTCATGAATGGCATTTTCTATATGAAATAATGAAACTGTGTTAGTGTGAGAAAATCTCTCTTGCAGCTCTAGCCACATATCTCTTGCATCCTTGCAATGGATGACACTGCCTGAGATATCTTTCGAAATGGCTCCAAGCAACCAAGTTTTGACAAGGATGTTACAACGGTCCCATTGCTGTTGCTCATCAGGGTTGTGAGTCGGCCTTTTGAGAGTTCCATCTACAAAGCCCTTCTTGTTCTTAATAGTAAGTGCCATGCTCATTGACTGCACCCATGTTGTATAATTGTCTTCCATCAGTGGTTGTGAAACAAGGATTGCGCCTGGTTGATCTGAGTGATGGAGGAAAAGTGGGTGATTGGAATTCTCCCATGGTTCTGAGGTCTTGGAAGAGTTCGAGCCCTTGTTTCCTTCAAGGAGCCTTTGTTCTTCGTCACTAGCCATGGGTATTTTGTTTGTATGGATTTCTAGGTTCTCAAGAGCGAATGCTCTGATACCATAAAGAAGATGATGATGTGAATTATTTCTGCATCTTACTTTGGTATAGCTAATCTGCACAACATATATAGGCAGTTTACATACAATCCGATCCATCATTCTAGGAGCTATTCTAGGATTAATTTTGATAGACTACCGATTACAGAATATCTCCTAATTACTGAGATTCTTTCCTTCAATATTTCCCTGCAGAAAAGCAAGGCCAAAGCTGACTCTAGCATTGTTTATGGAGATATTTGTGATTTCCCTTCTAGGGTAGGATATTGGCATTTCTTCAAATTTACATGTATGAAAGGAATCTGAGCTTCAAGTTTTCTTTCCCTGCCGGAAAATCTCACTTTTTTTGTCTTGATGCAAAGCAGGGTTAGCTTAACCCTTAATATGTATTTTGCAAGCCTAAAGTACACATCTTCAAGCTTCGTCACATCAATAGCCAATACCATACCATCCCTGACTTTTATGATTGCAGTCATACTCAGGTGAGGCATTAAAATCATGAACACTGGTTAGATAAGTACACATCTTACATGCTTCATCTTGTTTTGACAAACATGTTTTCGATACTTACTACTGATAGGCTGGAGGCTCTAGATGTAAGGAATCCTCGCGGAATAGCTAAACTCTTGGGAATATTAATATCTCTGGCTGGGGTTATCACCATGACTTCGTACAAAGGACCTGCAATACAAAGCATCTCAGGAGCATCAAAACACATAAGAAGTAATTTTGTTCACAAAAGCTGGACAAAGGGTTCAATCCTTGTGATTGCAAGTTGTATTACATGGTCCATATGGTACATAATGCAGGTAGCTACCGAAACACAAGAGTTTGTTACAAAACAAATAAAATCACCTTAGAAATATGAGAATGATATAATAGCATGATCAAAGAGTTTCAGTTGCAGTAACTATTCTGCTAACTGTAGGGGATCACATTGAAGAAATATCCTGCACAACTGTCACCAACCACGTGGATCAATTGTATCGGTGCAGCACAATCCGCTGTGTTCACAGTTATCATACAGCACAAACAGGAAGCATGGAGAATTACATACAACAATGATTTCTGGTCCATCATATATGCTGTAAGTAAAAGTATATGATATGAGTGAAATCATGATTTATTGATCAGCTACTAATACTAATATTTTTATGATGATTAACTGTAGGGAGTTGTATGCTCAGGTATAACAATCTTATTTCAACTATGGCGTACAAAACAAAAAGGACCTGTCTTCGTGACCATGTTCAGTCCTCTTGCAACATCATTAGTGGCTATTCTAGCTTTACTTCATTCTCGGCGAAAAGCTGCACATTGGCAGGTAGTAACACAGTTTATGTCAAACTTTTTCTTTAAGTTAATGTCTAACTTGCAATTTGGTTTACTCAGAATAGTGGGAGCGGTCATTATCATTATCGGTCTATACTTAGTCTTATGGGGCAAAGACAGAGATCAAAGTCATTTCAAATCCCAAGAGCAACCTACCGTGATTAGTGATGACCAGAAGGAACCCAAGATACAAGTGGGATCTTCAGCAGAAAGACAGGTCCTCCAAATGGACCTTGAGGAAAAAGATAAAACCGATGGTTGAATATGATTCAAAATAACATTTTTAAGAGGGAAATAAGGCAATCATCAAGTTAGCTGGGTCTATGCCTTTAGCAATATTGATTTATATCCATGACTTTACTAAATAAGAAGTTGGTAGATATGTAAGGTCCATGAGTACCATGTGTTTCAACTTTCAACTGCCAGTTGGTTCCTACAAACTTTCATACTAGCTTGCGCATAATCATAATGCAATTGAAATGAAAGAAAAGAAAAGTATTTACACTATCTGATATCATAGGGAGCCAAAAAAAATGTTTGCACAATAACCTATTGGAGGTTGGATGCCTAAGAAGTTAATCACTTGTCAAAAAGCTTTATGGCTATCTGCATATCGTTCATAATATGATGCAGTAATGAAAGAAGCTTTTGTGGGGAAAATGAGAATGACATACCAATTGCAAAAGATCCCCAGGAAAAAGAATATCACGAATGTCCTTGTCAATCTGTAGGTCATCTCTATCAAGAACATCTTCAGCCTTGTTGCTTTTCTGGAGCAGATTGAATGCTAGCATTTTTCGCCGGGCAATCCATCATTATCATCATCTAAAAGGTCTATCACTTTGGTTGGGTCGAAGGAACTTGACCATGGGATGAACGAGCAATAATACTTTCTTTAATGAAGCAAACTGTATTGAGATTTGACTCTTAAACTGAAAAGCTTTGAAACTTTGAAGGATGCCATTGGTAGGTCTTCTTATATGTATTTTGATTCACAGATGAGATAATATTTCTGGCTACTGGTTGTTAGGTTCTTCAAGTGATGTCTGAATGGGAAATTGACAGGTCGGGTATGCTGATTATGTTAAAAACCTCCAATTGATTAGTACAAGTTGGCGATGATTATTGAAAACTTGCACATTCAATCCAGGACTCGGAGAACCTTTTGTTTGCTTTTATTTACACAAACACCAGAAAGGGAATACAGGGAAATAGATACTTTTCGACAAATCATACTCTTGTTGTGAATCCCTCTAGACAAAAGTCTTCATGTTAACTACCTGATTAGGCCACCCAGATTAACTTTACATGATAAAATAACTAACCAAAACATATTACAAGGAGCTCGATGAACGAGGGAAATCATACACCATCCTAAATTAGTTTCTTACAGTACACTACAGAAATCTAGCATTCTCCAGCTCAGTTTGCTTCTTCAAGACGGGATCGTATTGCCTCAGGACATGATCTTTTATTAATGCTGCAAGAACACAGATAATAAGATTAAACACTTTGATGAAATTTTTAGCTTTTCAATTGAAAAAAAAAAAAAAACATGAACTTGTTTTCTAGCTATAAAGAACACTCACTTGAAAAGCAAATCTCCTCCAAGTTTCTTTTCAGAAATCCAGTCTGGAACCAATTCTAGCAGTAAATTCAGTTGCTCTTCAACATCCTCTGTGAAAAGAACAAAATGATTTAGGCTGAGAAGAAACTTCCATAGGATGAGAAATTATACTTTTACTAGAAACAATGAGAGATTATCTGCTTACTTCTGTCAATCATGTCACAATGGTTCCAAATTATCTTGTGTACAAGCTCCTGTTTGGTGATAAAAGAACGGTTCATTGACTGAACTAGGAAATGAATCATGTTAAAGAGTTTAGGCAGGTTGGCAATCATTTTCTGCCGCCTCTTAGCTTGTGAGATGGCTGGATTTCTCTCCTCTGTTGCCTTCCTCTCCTTATCTCTAAGCTACAAAGATTTTAATATTGAGATTAATTAATAAGCATGTGTTCCAACTGTCACTTGGTTGCTAAAACTATCATGACTAATTTGAGCACAACTAAATCCATTCTATGTTGATCCTATTATATTGGTATGAAACAAAAGCAAAAGTAAACATTTACATTACATTGATATGTTAGAAAGCCCAAAAAAGGTTGCAGAAAAACACATTGCAGGCTGTATGCAGAAAAAGTTGTCACATATACATGAATGGTTATGAAACAAGTCTCAGAGACTTTCAATTGGAACAAACAATAGGGATATGAAATTTTATGGAGATAAATTAAATAAGTAGTACGTCTAGCAACTTTTAAGCAATTATAGAAATAGAAATGCTCAATAAGGATTACGCAGAGGCATACCGATTGCAAAAGATCCCTAGGAAGAATATCAAGAATGTCCTTATCCATTGATGCGTCATCTGTATCGAGAACTTCATCTTCAGCATTTCTACTCTTCACAGGAGTGTCAAATTTCAACGACCTGGTGCGTGGAGGACGCCTGACCAACTTGTTCGGTGAGCTATCCTCTGGGCTCATAAAACATCGCTTTGGGGGGTGCGGTGCAGGTGTGATGGACATCAACTTTGCTGGAGTGGAAACAAGCTTTGCTGGAGTTGAAGCAAGCTTTCCTGGAGCAGACTGAATGGCAGTATTATTTCCAGGCAAACCATCATCCTCTAAAGGGTCTATCTTTTTGGTTGGGGTTGCAGGCACTTGACCATGGGAAGAAGCAGCAATACTATCTTCCATAACAGAGCAAACTGTATTGAGCACTTGACCATGTGAAGAAGCAGCAATACTATCTTCCTTAACGGAGCAATCTGTATTGAGATTTGACTCTGAAACTGCAAGATTTGAAGCTCGGAGGGATGCCTTCGGTGGATCATCCTGTATGTTTTCTGACTCACTGTGTTTAGCTTTCTGAGAAAAGTGCCTTCGAAAAGATAGCGAAAGATGAGATGCTATTTCTGGTTGCTGATTTTTAGGTGCTTCAAATGATGTCTTAATGGGCAAGGGAACACTGGGAGTTCTGATTATGTTAAAATTCAAATCCTCCATTGATTGATTAGATGGCGTTTGATGTGTTTTATCTGGAATTTCATCACCCTGAAGGCAGGTCTTAAAAACTGCTGGTTGCTCAACTGTGTCTACATCGGTTGAAACCTCACCAGAAGAGGATGAGGAGGAAAAGTTGACCCTATTTGAATGTATATCTTGCTTGCCACAGTTGAATGGATGGGGCAGCGTTACTTCTGGAATTTCATAATCCTGAAAGATGATTTAGAATTATTTGACCACATGCTACGCAGAAGTTCAAGAAGGTTATAGACATGATAAAACTGGAAGTCCTAAGTATACGAGTGTAATCTAACTTTATTATTTATAAAACGTGAAGCTTGTTTCTCAGCTAGACAACAACTTCCACATTTTGTTCAAGTCCTAGTCTAATATAATGGCACAACAACTGTTTGGGGATAAATTGAATCCAGGCAAAAGACAACACTGAACTTAGTCATATAATTCCAGATCATCAGCCAGTAAAGCTGTGACTCCTATAGGATACTCATCATAATCTAGATTATTTGAGCCCTAATTATACACAAGAGCCTCATAGATTGCTAGCATCCAGTGATTATAAAACCATTGGTTTAATAGCACAATACACTATCTAAAAGTAAAAGTGCGACTCACATATGGGATTCTGCAAAGGGCTTACAAAACCCTTAAAACCATGTAGTTGATTAATCATCATAAAACAAATGAAAGCATATTAGTTTTGTTACCCCAGGATAGGATCTCGAAACCTCCACAAGCCGATCACGGAACACCCTTCTCAAATTCAGTGTCTTCTTCAACTGCACAATCCCCCCACCTTCAGATTTCGACTTGCCATCGTTCTCTAATGCTTGAACATTCAAGGTAACATGAAGATCCGGCTTCAAACAACTGGTTCGCTCATCCAACACAAGCACTTTCTTTATCTCAATCACCTCAGGCAAAATAAACTTCATCTGAGCCAAGTGACTATATGTAAACCTCCTAAAAATAAAAACCAAGATATACCCAAAAATCCATCACTTTCAATTCCCTAAATTTCTTCATAGAAAATTAAAAAGATGAGATTTTTAAAGAAAAGTACCTATCAGTCAAATCCTCAACCGCAGGGCAGATGTTCCTGAAGCTCGTCTTCAATCCCTTAGACCTCAACAACCGAATCGAACTATCCAAGCAATTGAAAAACTCACCCAACATCTCAAGCCTGCATAAAACCCACAAAACCCTAAAAATCAAAACCCACCCAAATTGCCATCTCCTAATTAAATCTCAGAAATTCAAAAACCTTACTTCTCCGGTAGCTTTTTCGGGGCCCCGACACGGGCCTTCTTCGGATTCTCCTCCGGCCACGCGATTTGCCGTCTGGCAGATCCGATCTGCTCCTTCTTCTCGCCGACGCTTTTCGCGGCAGCTCTCCTGATTTCTCCGATGGACAGCGCGAAGTTCCGGTTTCGGGCTCGCGGCGGCGCCGGCTGCAGGGTCTTCTCAGGCGTCGGCGCGGTCAAAATCGGGTCTTTCTCCACCGATTGGGGCTTCGTTTGGGTTAAAGGTTTCTTCGATTTGAATTTCAGAGCCAGATCTGAACCTTCTTGGGTCTCTGAAGAACTCATTGTAGAAGAGAGATAGAATCTCGGTCGCACAGAGACAGATTCAGATATAGAGAGAGAGAGAGAGGCGCCGGCGAAATGAGGGTTTCGGGTATTTATTATAGTCCTTGGCGGGAAAGACCAGCGTGCTACCGTTGGCTCCCGCCAAATCGACCCGTTGCGTCCCGCGAGTTTTTATCTCGGATTCGGGTCGGGTAGCGAGCTAGTTAACACGTCCAATGGGCCTCATATTTGCGAAACATGGGCCGTGTCTTGGCCCAGCCCAAAGTTGGGAAAGTTGGGTTTGGGGAATTAAAAGAAAGGGGTTTAGAAAGAGTGGAGAAGTGAAGCGGCTCTCATATTAACAAGTTAATGCCCAAGTTCACGTCTTCTTCTTCGTCTTCCCCAATCATATTGAGAGAGACAATTATACACACAAGCAAAACACACAGAGAGAAACGAAACCCAAAAAGAGGCTTCATATTATTCTTCTCTCTTCGGTTTCTCCTCTTTTTAAATTTTTAATCGGAATTGATTCGTTTTTGGACCATTTGCTTCTGCTTCTTGGTTTTCGTGCCATCGCCGTTTTGGTTTCTCACCGGCTTGGAATTCGGTGGCGTATTTTTTTCCGGTAGAGGTGAAATTTGATTGCTTTGAACTCTTCTCTGGGGGCTGTCAATTGGGTGGAGGTAAAGTTTTGTTCTTTTGCTGCTTCTTGGTTCTGGGTTTTGTTGTGTTCCGCCCAAATTGAAAAGGGAATATCTTGGAGGTGGGGTTGATTGTGGTTTAGATGATAGCTTCATTCTTGGTTATTGTTTTGTTTATAGCTGGGTTTGGATAGTTTAGTTGCTAAAATTTGATATGTGCTTGATGAATTGAGTTTGCCTGACCAAGCTAGCTAGGGTGATCATAGTTTGCTGTAGGAAAAAACCTCAATTAGAAGAACCAGGTGAAGTCTATGGTGAAAAAGAAAGTTGGCACTAGGTTTTTAGAGCAGATATTGATGTGAGAACCTATTCCCTAGGTTTGGGATGATTGGGATAATTATCTTCTGATGATGTTAGTTCTATTTGGGGAAAGGTTGAGCTGATTATTTTGAAAATGCTGAAGACAACGGAAGTTTGCGATGATTATTGGGTAGCTGCTTAGCTTAGATATGTGCTTGATGAATTGACTAATATGGAAGCTGATTAGCTTAGATATGTGCTACTCTGTTCTTTTTCTTTTTTACCCACTTATGTGGAACTTTGTTTTCGTGCCTATAGATGGGACCATATCTTTTTCCATCATTCTCACAAAATCTTGCTTAACTATTTCAGTTGTCCGTCGAATGGACAGGCTGTATCTACCCATAGTCAGTGTGTATGAATGATGTTCGGTTGGCTTAAGGGTGTGAAGTCTCTCGGCAGTTTAAAGTGGCGTGGTGAATCATCTTTGACAGCATCATTGCTTAGAGATGCAGCTCCTGAGGTTGAATTATCTGCATATGGAAGGGCACCGAGTCCAAGTCCCGGCAGTGAGAGCCCAACTGGACTTCTTAATGGCGAGAGTGTAAATGTGGAACCAATTGCTGATTTGGACCTATTCTTTGAAAGGCTGTACAGCTACTATTGTGATAAAGGGCTCTGGTGTATCGTCATAAAGTGGATAGTAGAGCTTCTCAGCTTGGGTTTCACCATATGCTTCTCTGGATTCTTCTTATTATTTGTTGATTGGAATGGTCTTCGTAATGCGAAGTGTGGGATGGATGCATTTCAGTCTGGAACTAAGCCCTGTGATCTTGCTATTGAAGCTCTTCATCAGCACCCATTAAGCCCTCTGACGCTTTCCAAAGCTATAATTGTTGGATATTTGTTTATATTTTCCATTTATTGGATCTTCTGTTTTCTGAGGTTTTTCGCTCAACTACGAGATACTTTGGAAGTCCGTCACTTCTATCACCACAGGTATGTCTGAAGAGTATCATCATTGAAATTATAATGCAATTACTGCAGCGGCTTAATTTTTTATTTTATTTTTTTTTCAAAAGCATACGCATTTATAATATTCAATTAGTAAAGAAAAGTGGGCACGGTTGTTTTCTTGCAGCCTCCATGTCACCGACAATGAAATTAAGACCATGCCATGGGCATCAATTCTGGAGAAGGTTGTCCAGCTACAAAGATCACAGCAGCTTTGTGTGGTCAAAGATCTTTCTGCTCATGATGTTGTTATGCGTTTGATGCGGAAGGAGAACTATTTAATTGGAATGCTTAACAAGGGTGTTCTTGCTTTTCCAATCTCGCAGTGGGTCCCAGGTAGTGGCCCAACTGTTAAATTGCCCTCGGATGGAAAGCGAGAGCGTCTAATTCTGACAAAAACCCTTGAGTGGACTTTAAATTGGTGCATACTGCAGAGCATGTTTGATCGGTATGGTCAATATTAATACATACTTCTTGAAATACCTGTATACTTAATTTATAATTTCAAGCCTTGATATTTATGTTCAGGTGGCATGACCAATACAGTTGTCTAGAATATGAGGACATCATTTTTCTGCCTTCTTTTTCTGGTTTTGTAAATAAAACTATAATGTTATAGATATGAGCAAACTTCAGTTTGTCTTGGTCAAAAAACGAGAAACAGCTAATCTCTCGATGAGATCTTCCCCAGCTAATCTCTCTGATGACAAAAATGGTGAAAATGAGGATTAGACTGGTTTAGCGGAAAAAGTCTCTTGGTCAAACTATGTTCATTATGATGGATGCTTTAAGCTTTTACATCTACTTGGTATACTTGTAGATAATGGCTGTAAAAAGAGCACAATGGAAATCTTTGTTGCTGGCACCAAACATTTCAGGAGGAGATTTGATCGATTTGATTTGAGTTGTAGAAAATGCCTTGATTCAGAGTTGTATATTCATGCATCGTTGTTTTGTATTGTTGGCCTACCTTGGAATGGTGTGCATAGTTATGATCTTTTTTGACTCTGTGTATTCTTTCTGCAGGAATTTTTGTGTTAGAAGGGACTTTGTATCAAATCCAAGAACATTACAGAAAAGACTTATGGTAGTTGGGCTTGCTATGCTTCTCCTTTCGCCATTTCTTGTCATATTCATGCTAGTATATCTCTTCTTAAGGCATGCAGAACAATTTTATAATCATCCGAGCACTGCTTCTTCTAGAAGATGGTCAAATTTGTCAAGGTGGATGTTTAGGGAATTCAATGAGGTAATATTGTTTTTTTTTTTATCTCTCAAAGTTCAAATGGTCCTTTGCTTGAAACAGAGTAATGCATGTTCATGTATGGTACTTGTGCTTGTGATTGAAAGATGCATTACCTGTGATTTTTTGGCATCTTTTTCTTACTTTGATAACCACTCTGTGTGAAGTTAGTTTGGAGTTTGGACATTTACTGAAAAGATGAACTGCGGTTCCAGCCAACACTTTTCTTTCCCAAAATTGATTGCATGGGTTCTTAATATGGATCAACCAACTTTCCAAAATCTTGTGTGTGAACCCTAAAGTTTTTTATTGTGTTCTTTTGTGTTCCCTTTCATTTGCATGCAGATTTGCTGCCTAAAACCTTCAATGTTTAATTGATGAGCTTGCACAAAATTTTGTTCATTAACAATAAAAGGTTGGATTTAACATGTTGGATTCAAAAAACTTCACCTTGGTAAAGGTTTTATATGATCATTATCACTTCATCATATATCTACAGTTTTGTTCCCCTGTATCTTGATATGAAACTACATGAAGAATCATGGCTTTTCAAAATTGAATCAATTATCTTTGGTATGGTTGGTTTACTTTATTGAAAGGAGTTATGCATCTATATATCTTTCTAAAAGTTAGTCTCCCCCTCCCTCTTGGTTTTGTTTCCATTGTCTATAATTATGAATTCTGTCCTCTTTTACTATAATGTGGCAGGTGGACCACTTGTTCAAACACAGAATCAATAGCAGTTTGGTACATGCTTCTGAATATTTGAAGCAATTTCCTTCTCCTATAATATCCATTATAGCAAAATTCATCTCTTTTGTTTCTGGTGGCTTTGCTGCCATTTTAATCATCATTGCGTTCCTAGAGGAATCTCTGCTAGAGGGCCATGTAAGATGTTCTTACTCCTACTTTCTTAATGACACATTTGGCTATGTTGTTTGGAACTCTGGATATGATGCTAACTTTTAGTTTAATATGAATGGGCAGATATTTGGTCGCAACTTGTTCTGGTATGCTGCTGTTTTTGGAACTATAACAGCTATTAGCAGGGCTGCAATTAGTGATGAGCTTCTGGTCCTTGATCCAGAGGGGGCAATGTCTATGGTGGTTCAATACACACATTATATGCCCAAGACATGGCGTGGCAAAGAGAATACTGAGGGTGTTCGGATAGAGTTTGAATCCCTGTTTCAGGTAATCCCCTGCATAGCTCTATTTCCTTTTGTTTATCCTCCAATATTAAGCTGCTGTTCATACTATTCTCTTTCTTCTTCTGTTTCTTTAAATGCAGTATACTGGAATGATGTTACTTGAGGAGATGGCCTCTATCTTTCTCACTCCATATTTACTTATATTTGTTGTTCCAAAGGTCAGAGAATTGCAGATCTCATTTTTGTTTTGTTTCATCTATGCATTTTCCGGTTTATTGATTTAGTCTGATCCATGTTTACTGTGCAGCGGGTGGATGACATTTTAGAGTTTATTGCAGAATTCACAATTGATGTTGAAGGTGTTGGTCATGTTTGCAGGTTAGTATTTGTGCACCTTGTTCTCTTGGCTTTGCTGCATAGGGATTAGCCATTTTGTGTGCTCTGAGCCTTTCACATTGACAAGATTCTAAAATTTGACTGCCTGTTCATTTCTTGCAGTTTTAGTGCCTTTGATTTTCAAAAACATGGTAATAGAAACTATGGGTCACCTTTCAATGTTCCTCGCTCACAGAGGAGTTCTCAGGGTAAAATGGAGAAATCATTCTTGAGGTATGATCACAAGGCATTTCTCCTTCATGAGAGATTTACTTGGGGATGCTCGTTGCGTCATTTTTATGTTTTCCTTTTCCAATTAGGGCATAAACTACTTCTTGTGATGCTCTAGTTACATGCTAGCCAAATAATTTCCTTGCACATCTCAATTCTTAAAAATTTTCCAATTTTTGTGGCAGTTTCCAGAGTAGCTATCCTTCGTGGGACCCAAATGCACAAGGACATCAGTTTCTTTTAAATCTTAGAACTTTCAGGGAGCAAAAGATGCAGGGACAAGAAACTAGACATGCATATTCTCCTCAGAGAATGTCACCGGGTAGCCCCAGTTTGAGAACTTTTGGTGGCATGAACTATCTCTCAAGGGAAAGGCTACATCATAATCCTAGAACTGGCTATCAATTAGGTTCTCTGTGGTTAATTGATGCAGATCAGAAGAATCATCCATACCTTCTTGATTGGTATTACACCTCTGCTCCACACCATACAACGAGTTACAGGAGGGATATTCTGGAAGAACCATTTGAAGGTGCATTTGAAGGTGCTGAGCAGCAGTCTGTGGATTGGATGCCACCCAACTTCACAGACAATGGAGCAAGATTTGAAGATCTTTGGGACCATCATTATGAGGATCGATCACGGTCTTATCTGGGGGCTTCTACATCAGCCCCTTTCCCCCGAGATAATGTACTTCAGCATCACGATACTGGTAATCCGGCACAGCAAACTCGGAGTCACTGGTGGGCTAGAACTGGCCCTCATGGCACACAGCCCCAGTCAAGTTTTCTTGATCCTCCACAGTCAAGTTTTCTTGAGCCTCCTAATTTCATGCGCCGGCCTTCAGATAATTTTTATGAAAATTTCTCAGATAGAAGCTTAGAGGAACAGGATGAAGAACAGGAACAGGAACAGGAACAGAATGAAAGACGGGATGCAGAACAAGATGTAGAGCAGGAACAGCACTTGGATTGGAGGAGGAACTACCATAACTTATCTCGAACTACTTATGTGGATGACTTAGACTTAGAGGCAGGAAAATTTAATCTTCATTTTGATGATGTATATAGTAGACGTCCCGATACCCCCAAGATATAACCACCAAGCTTCAGTGATAACAATTTGTTTCCTCAAGCTTTTTCAAGAGGTTCTTTATTGCTCAAGTATTTGGTTGGTTTTCAACTACTGGGTATGTGTTCTATTGCTTGTTAAGGAATCAGGAATCATGTATTCTTTGTTGTATATAAATTCAATCAATTCTTGATACGCTTTTATTCTCCCAGTTGTGAGGGTTACTGAGGTCGCAGGAAAACCCAGAAGCCCTTCAAAAATGTACAGATTAAACTATTTGATCATTTCGAATCTCTTGTTCATTCCACAAATAGATCTGTCGTTGCTGATCACTTGTATAGAGTGAGATATTACTTGTGCTCTCAGAAAGTTATTTTGTACTCTATTCAAATGCTCACAAAAAGTGCATAGATTGGAGTGTGATTGAAGCAATCTTCAGTTAACCAGATCTTCTCTTTATTAGCAAGAGTATTAACCATCTGTTTTTCTAAACTTATTTCACAAGAAAAAAATGTGAGACGATTTTACCAAAAGAAAAATGTGAAAACCTTCTGGTATGGTAAGCTTAGCCGAGTTGCCTGGTATGGAATTCTCATGTTTAGAGTTCGAGTCTCAACTCTCATCAGTTTGTAGCCAGCAAGTTTGAGGGGCTTTCGGGTTCGTGCGCCTACAGCGAGAGATTAATCTGACTTTGCTGGGATACTTTCTTGGACTTTGGTCTGAATACTGACTTAGTAACATTACCAAGGTAGGGTGGAGAGTTATATTGTAGTCCATTTAAAAAAAATAAAATAAAAAAAATGAGTCTATGAAACGACGTCGCTTAGCTGATCATCGCCGCCTTCTTCACCAGCCTCAAATTCACTTCGAAACGAAGTAGTGCGAGGGTTTATGCAAAAGGGTTTAACAGAAAGAACCCACAAAACCTCACACAGTTCCGACCATGAGAAAGTCTTCAATCTCACTCTTCTCCCATCTCAGTCGTCACAGGTCCAAACCCTTTGCTCCTCTTCTATCCAGAAATTACATTTCTGACCCTCTCTCTTCCTCGTCATCTTCTTCACCGACCCCGACTCGGTTCAGGTCCTGCACCAAACTCCATGGCTTGTTCTTCAAAAACACCCCATTCCAATCCAACCCATCTCGAAACATGGACACCCTCGCGTCTCAAATGTCCTCAAGGCAGAGAAAAACCAAGGAAAGATCCGAGCTTGAAGACGCATTTGAATCAGCGACTACTTCCGAAGAGATGCGTAGGGCTTTCAAGGAAATGGAGTCGGTTTTCGGAGAGAAAGAGCTGGCCTTGGCTTGTTTGAAACTTGGGCTCAAGCTTGACCAAGAAGGTGAGGACCCTGAACAAACTCTCTCTTTTGCTACTAGGGCCTTTAATGCTTTTAATAAAGAAGATGATGATAGTGATAGTAGTAGTGGTAATAAGCCTTCGTTTCTTGTTGCAATGGCTTTACAATTGATGGGTTCTGCTAATTATAGCTTGAAGAGGTTTAATGATAGTTTGGGGTATCTGAATAGGGCTAATAGGATGTTGGGTAGGTTAGAGGAGGAGGGTTGTAATGTTGGGGATATTAGGCCGGTGCTTCATGCGGTGCAGTTGGAGCTGGCGAATGTGAAGACAGCGATGGGGAGGAGAGAGGAGGCTCTTGAGAATCTGAGGAGGTGTTTGGAGATTAAAGAGGTGATGTTGAAGAAAGATAGTAAGGAACTTGGCAAGGCCAACCGGGATTTGGCTGAGGCTTATGTTGCGGTTTTGAACTTTAAGGAGGCGTTGGGATTCTGTAGGAAGGCTTTGGAGATTCATAAAGAACAGTTGGGGCAGAATTCAGTGGAGGTTGCACATGACAGGAGGCTTCTTGGGGTTATTTATACCGGGTTGGAGGAGCATGAGAAGGCCTTGGAGCAAAACATGTTGTCACAGAAGGTTTTGAAGAATTGGGGTCTTGGTTCTGATTTGCTTCGTGCGGAGATTGATTCTGCAAATATGCAGATTGCACTGGGGAAGTATGATGACGCTATTAATACTTTGAAGGGTGTTGTTCAGCAAACGGATAAGGATAGTGAGACAAGGGCACTAGTGTTTATCTCAATGGGAAAAGCATTATGTAATCAGGAAAAGTTTTCGGATGCAAAGAGATGTTTGGAGATTGCTTGTGGAATTCTTGACAAGAAAGAAAGAGCCGCCCCGGTAGATGTTGCTGAAGCATACTCAGAAATATCAATGCAATACGAGACAATGAATGAGTTTGAAACTGCAATTTCACTGTTAAAGAGGACATTGGCATTGCTTGAGAAGCTCCCTCAAGAACAACATTCTGAGGGAAGTGTTTCTGCTAGGATAGGGTGGTTACTTCTGTTGACTGGCAAGGTCTCACAGGCTATTCCGTACTTGGAGAGTGCAGCTGAGAGATTGAAAGAGAGCTTTGGTCCCAAGCATTTTGGTGTGGGCTATATTTACAACAACTTGGGGGCAGCATATTTGGAACTAGACCGGCCTCAGTCAGCTGCACAGATGTTTGCTGTCGCAAAGGACATCATGGATGTTGCACTCGGTCCACATCATGCAGATTCAATTGAGGCATGCCAGAACCTCTCAAAAGCATATGATGCCATGAAAAGGTATAAACACTCTTCCTCGTTCTTGTTTACTTGGCCAGTATATGGTTCTATTAATCTATGCAATAGAGAACCTATTATGTTACTGACATAGTTTCTAATTCATGTTATAAGTAATGCTTGTGCTATTTCCCCTAGTTTTCTGGTTGGAAAATGTAAACTTAATACAGGTCTGGCATTTCTTACATGCATCCACTTTCATTTCCCTTGGTAACTAATCATCAAGCATCCCTTAAAAGAGGTGATTGATGCATGTAGTGAAATTTCTAGTCTTATGTAAGGCATGATGCAGGTAGTGAAATTGCTAGTCTAATGTAAGGCACAATCATATGTATCTCATAATTGATCTCTTGGGTTTTCAGCTATGCCCTTGCAATCCAATTCCAGCAGCAAGTAGTTGATGCTTGGGAGAACCATGGACCAAGTGCTCATGACGAACTCAGAGAAGCACAGCGACTTCTTGAAGAGTTGAGTAAAAAAGCCCGTGGGACATTCTTAAATGATGAGCGAACCATCAAGGCCTTGCCCTTGCCCCAAACTCATCCATCTGCCAGGAGCTCACAAGCTGACTTCCTGTGAATTTGATGTGATCGGACTTGATTTAAAAGATGCTCAGAGTAATTGATATACTGGATAAGAAACTCAAGAAGTGGTTAACTTCGTACTTGGAGTGTAAGGGGGTATGGCTGCTGGTTTCAGTTCTTCTCATAATGTTTTGGCTACTATTTTTTTTTTTTTTTTTCTGCCCGGGTGATGGGGAATGTCAATGTCTTCATAAGAAAGAATTTTAATAAGCCATTGTTCTACACTTACACTGTATGATCTTGAAGAACACATTTTTCTGCTCATGTATATTGCTTTAGAATTGAGGAATATATTTGTTATTTCCTAATCATGAAGAAAGTTCTATCAAATAGTCAAATTGTCTTCCGGTCCTCAGCATGAGTTCCTTTCTTTATATTGTGAACCGTGATGATCATCTATATAACTAATTCACTGCAATGTTTAAATAGACTAAACAGTCAGTTTACAAAGAACTCCTGGTAAAGAGCCTTGGCAGAACATTGTACTTGCTGCAGAGTGCTCTCTCAATGGGCACTGTGTTTACATGTTATGACAACTGAACTTTTGTTATAGTATAAATGTATTATAGTATAAATGTCTATATCATGTAATAGGTACTTGAGTGTATAATGTAGGTATAAAGATTTGTGTGACATGCTTTATACCAAGAGGCAACAAGCATGGCAGATTTCATGATTGAAGAACAACCAAGTGGAGTTGTTGATGATGATCATGGTTATCAAATTGAGTTTCTCTTAGAGCATTCACATTAGCTTTGTATTCCTATATAAACCCTCCATTGTGAGAAGAATAAACACACATTACTCTCTCCCTCTCTCTGTTAATTTTCGTTTGTCTTCAAACACGTTATCAGCACGATATTGCTCTAGAATTCGAATTCCTCAAAGACGCTTAGGCCTTTATGTTGGATATGACTCTCCAACCATTATCCGCTACATAAAACCCTTGACAGATGATCTATTTACCGCTAGATTTGCGGATTGTCACTTTGATGAGACAGTCTTCTCGTCATTAGGGGGAGACATGAACACTAATGTTCAACAGAAAAGACAGGAATTGTCGTGGTTTGTCCCCACTTTGTCTCATCTTGATCCCCGAACCGCACAGTCTGAAATAGAAGTGCGGAGAATTCTCGATCTTCATAACGTAGCAGAATAGATGCCTGATGCGTTTTCTGATATCGCTAAAGTGACGAGATCACACATACCTGCTACAAATTTTCCTGCAAGGAATGATGTCCCTAAAACTAAAGGACATGATGCCATCTCAAGAATAAATGAGAACGGCACCAACATCCCCTATAAAGGTAACGTAGTGGCTAGGCCCACGGCTCCTGCCAGGAAGCGCGGGAGGCCCATAGGTTCGATGGATTCTCGACCAAGAAAGAAAGCGAGTTTGACACAAAATAATCCATTAATCATCGATACAAATAATCCATCTCATGAGAATATTCAAGATTATGGTTATGTCCAAGAGATATCATTAGAAGACGCTCCAATGACAGAACCAATTCCAGAGAATAGAGAGATCTTCATGAATTACACTAGTATACATGTAATGATGGATAGAAATTCTATATCTATTGATGATGCATTTGCATATCATATTGCAAAAGGAATTATAGAATACGATGATATCGAACCTCGTTCCGTTGAAAAATATCAACGAAGAGCAGATTTGCCTAAATGGAAAGATGTGATCCAGACTGAATTGGATTCACTAACAAAGAGATAGGTATTTGGGTTTATAACGCTGACACCACCAAATATAACACCTGTTGGCCATAAATGGGTCTTTGTTAGAAATCGTAATGAGAAAAATGAAGTTGTTAGATACAAAGCCCGCCTTGTGGAGTAAGGTTTCTCACAACGCCTGGAATCGACTACGAGGAGACATATTCTCCCGTAATGGACGTTATAACGTTCCGCTACCTTGTCAGTTTGGTAGTTTTCGAAAAACTTGACATGCAGCTTATGGATGTGGTTACAGCATATCTATATGGGAATCTAGATTCAGAGATTAATATTAAGGTTCCAGATGAACTTCAATTACCCAAATCAAATGTATCTAAACCACGAAGCGCGTTTTCAAAAAGATTAAGACGCTCACTATGTGGATTGAAACAATCCGGACGGATGTGGTATAACCGTCTAAGTGACTAATTGATTGGGAAGGTATATGTTAACAATGAAATATGCCCTTGCTTGTTCATTAAAAAGACAAGTTCTGGATTTGCAATTGTAGCAGTTTATGTCGATGACATGAACCTAATTGGAACTCTAGATAAGTTAAAGGAAACTGCTAAATATTTGAAATCCGAATTTGAGATGAAAGATCTTGGGAAAACACGGTTTTGTCTCGGAATAGAACTCGAGCACCGTAGTGATGGGATTATGATCCATCAGTCAGCGTACACTCAAAAGTTACTAAAGCGCTTTAATGAAGATAAAGCAAAGCATGTGAGTACTCCCATGATAGACCGTAGTCTTGAGCCCAGGAAAGATCCGTTTCATCCAAAGGATGAGGACGAAGATTTATTAGAGGCTGAAATACCATATCTAAGTGCGATAGGCACATTATTGTATTTAGCTTAATGAACAAGATCAGATATCTCATTCGCAGTGAACTTGTTAGCTCGACATAGTTCTGCACCAACACGCCGCCATTGGGCTTGTTTTATCCCTACAAAGAGAAAAGAAAAGACGGAAGCATGGGATCAGACCCCACGAAGCAGAAAGCCACCTTCCGTAATGTAGACGCCGGCAACACTATCCATGGTGACCGACATTCTCCTCCTCCCCTCCATCAAAATGATAATGATATTTTGATGGGCTTTGCTGATGCAGGGTATCTCTCTGACCCTCACAAAGGTCTCTCCTAAATAGGTTATGTCTTTACCATGGGAAGCACCGCTATATCTTGGAGATCTACAAAACATACTCTTGTTGCTACTTCCTCAAATCATGCAGAGATTATTGCTCTATATGAAGCTGTGCGTGAGTGCATATGGCTAAGGTCTGTAAATAGACACATTCGAGGAACTTGTGGTTTAAAGTTTACCACAAATGAACCTACATGCATTTATGAGGATAATGCAGCTTGTATTGAGCAAATGAAATTAGTTTCATCAAGGGCGACAATACCAAGCATATATCACCGAAATGCTTCTACAGTCAGGAACAACAAACATTTCTGAACATTGAAGTAAATCAAATCCGATCAGAAGATAATATAGCGGATTTGTTTGCTAAGTCGTTACCAAAATTCCCTTTCGAGAAACATGTGAAGAGCATCGGATTGAGAAGGATATCTGAATTCCCATGATCTTCAAGGGGAATCTAAATCAGGTGGAGTATCCAGAAACATACTCCACACTCAACGCGTGTTGTGCTCTTTTTCTCCTTCAACCAAGGTTGTTTTTACCCACATGGTTTTATTACTTGGCAAGGTTTTTAACGAGGCAACTTAGAAGCGCACCACCAAGACAATACTATTGACATGAAATATCCAAGGGGGAGTGTTGTAGTATAAATGTATTATAGTATAAATGTCTATATCATGTAATAGGTACTTGAGTGTATAATGTAGGTATAAAGACTTGTGTGACATGCTTTATACCAAGAGGCAACAAGCATGACAGATTTCATGATTGAAGAACAACCAAGTAGAGTTGTTGATGATGATCATGGTTATTAAATTGAGTTTCTCTTAGAGCATTCACACTAGCTTTGTATTCCTATATAAACCCTCCATTGTGAGAAGAATAAACACACATTACCCTCTCTCTGTTAATTTTCGTTTGTCCTCAAACAACTTCGACTGATGCTACCTTCCTAAAACACAATATGTTACAGTCATACTCATCCCATGTCATGTCAATGATAAGAAAATAAATGATTTGGTTGGTATTTTTATCTTTTATTGCATATCTGTATATCTTTGTGTATAATTTTCGCACCCTATATTGTAATTTGACTTTTGTGTAGCTATCTTATGCTAGATTGATGGATTTGGAGAGAAGGGCCATTGTCAACTATATGCTTGTCTCTTAAATATGTTGATTTTAAAATGTTTATATATGCACCTATAATCAAAGTTACATTTGACGGTTCTTTAGTCAAACTAATGGTTTCTTCCTTCTTCAGATCACAAATCGTATGCAACACTGCAACTCCAAGTCAACAATCTAGCTAGTATTATAAATGTGCCAAGAACAATAGCAAGCTAGGCTATGACAATGAACCTCATGGTTTGAAATTTCGACCCCTGCATTTTTTATCATATTAAATAATTCTCAAGTCTCCGAATTCTAACTAATGCATTCAATCCTCTATATGTGTTCTGTTCCAGACTAATCAAGTAGGCAAAGCAGCAGATATGTTGTTCTTTCTTTTAAATTCAAGAATATCAGGTCTACGACCATTTTAAATCCAATTCTTTCTTCTTCTGGTTGCGTAATTGATTCCCCATGTCCTTATCTGCACAACAATTAGATTTTTATAATGATTAGCTTGATTAGCTTAAACAAGTTTCTTTTTAAAAGTTGCAACCAATAATTAAAGTAATGTTGATCATTTTTCTATAATAATGACTTTCTATTGAATATATTATTCTTGGTTTTTCTTTTCCTTCTTATTTTCTGACGAAAGTCAGCATGGTGGGATGTGTATTTCTGAATGCAGTATGAACAGCTGCACACCTTCGCGTGTAACAATTTGATTTCTGGCTTTCTGCATATCCTTTGTTTGAAAGCAAATATGATATCAACTTTTTTTTTTTTGTTACAACTTACAAATAAGATATCAACCTCTCAACGATGTGAAACTGTGAATATATGTTTTATGTATGAACTTTTCAAGTTTATTTCATTTTGCAAGGATGACCTAGTCATATATGTTCCTATTACAACACTAGCTACTTGAGAGACTTATAGTCTGCAACACTGCTTCAGTATTGTCAACTTTAGATTTAAAGTTTGCCTTAAAGTTTTTAAGGAACTCCTTAAATGTCAACGATCGGTAGAGAGGCGGATTTTTGTTGCATAAAGCTTTTGCGGGTTCTATAAGGTTCTCATTAGATGGATAAATCAAGTAAGCAATGGTTGTCCTTGCGACACTTGAATTAGTCACCACTCTGTGTTCTGCACCTTTAAACTTGGAGTTGCTGATAATCTACAATTAATCCATGCAGATTAAGTTAATTACTCATAGTCAATTTAGTACAAAGATCGAATAATCGGGTTAAATTATGTACCAACCTGGAGTACACAGCCTATGTTGACCACAAAAGCTGTAGAAACAGGCTCAACCCCAATCCAATTCCCATCTTTGAACACTTGAAGCCCTTCTGTATCTTGAAGCAAAATGGTTATAAGTGTAGGATCCCGGTGTTTGGTTAACCCCAAGGTTAAGCTAGGATCCGGACACGGCGGATAATGATTTGACAACAGCATTGGACTATCACGAAGTCCACCATTGAAGAACTCAGCGCTAAGTCCCAATCCTTGAGCAAGCAGCTCCAGAATCACAGCACCCAAGTTCCTCGCCTCCTCCAAATACCGCTTAACAACATCTCTGCAAAGACATCACAAAATGAAACATATCATCGATCAATCATATGATTCAGTTCATGTTCTAATTAAGATTAGTAAGCAATAATCTACGTATGTAGTTACCGGTACTGTGTTGGTTTTTGAGGCCAATATTGCATGTATTTTTCTGAAGTATGACCAGGGTGAGTCAATGCATCTCTCCAGTAGTGAACTTCTTCATTTGCGTAGTTTTCACTGCTTGTGTAGAGCTTGCAGTCTCGACTTGGATCCTTGGAGCATTCTCTTGCCTTGTCTTTGGAGGGCATTGCATGGAACTCCTTGAACACACTCATTGTATCATCGATTAACTTATTCGAAACTCCATGGTTGATAACCTGATGATCATGTAATTTTTGTTTAGCATATCATCTTGATATGCCATGAAGTTCATATAAAAAGTACAGAACTGACGCTGAAGGTGATGAATTTGAATTACCTGGAAAAAGCCGAAGTCTTGGCTAGCTTTGAAAATCTGCTGAATGGTGTCACGGCGATCATGGCTCCCGAGATCAACTACTGGAATGCTTTTGCATAGGGGAACGTTGAGCTTGCCGGGTCGTTTTTCGGGTGGGAAAACATATGTTTCGGGCACGGATTGATGAACGTCAAACCAGCTTGAAACAAGCTTCTGATCTAAAACCGTCTCCATGTCAATCTTTGGAACAGAATGGTTGTTTCAATGTAGTTGTACTAATAGCTAACTAAAGCAAACATGCACAACATATGATCTCAACTTCCCTTTTATAGGAGGCCATCTGCCATATTTCGCATGCATCAACAAGTTGCGGGGGTCGGTTATTAACATTAAGAATGACCAAGTTACAATTCTTTTGGCCAATGTATAATAATTAAATTAATTAAAAATTTCGAGATTGAATGTTACAAACTATTACTATATGACATGAGGTTGTTAGTTAACAGGCTTTGGAAAAATAAGACTATATTACATTACAGACCACATTGTGTATTTCGAATACAAAAAAGACCCAATTGTATATAAAAATGAGTTTTACCTATACTAAAAACCGACGGTTTCTCTAACATGAGTTTGAAGGGACAAATACCATCCTTGGTTACAAGTTAGATAATTATCATTATCAATCAACCAATGGATTATAGGGAGATCTTAACCTATAATCCATCATCATCAATTGCAATATTTAACCTTTTTAAGGAAATTAGTTTGAAGCATAGAAAGCAACTCGGAGCATATATTCTACTAATTAATTCTAGTAGTGCTAGCTAGCATTTTCAACAGGCTAGAGGAATATACTAGCAAAAATTGATGCAATTTAATGATTTATTCATATTCCTTCTCTCAAATTCTTCTCAACAAACATGTACTGTATATAAGTTGATCCTTAAAAATTAAAATATATATACACCGATTGATCCTGGAACCTCAAAGCCTATACTAAGATGCCAGCTTCCCTATATACAATTTAATACTGCAATTTTTCAACGCTGGCTTTGCTTGTAGCTGTATGTCAATGACGACAGATTCTTCTGAGAACCAAACTTTTCTCAGTACGTTACTTTCAAAAAAAACTTTTCTCAGTACGTTGGATCGTTTTCTTGAAGTTTATCAACGGCCTGTGTTCGTTGCTTTTGAAAGAAGAAAGCTGACTTAGCTCGTTTCCTAGGCTTAATATCCTTAATCTATGCCTTAATGGCTACTTACGTGAAGGAAATTGGTTAGTTTGGACCTTATAGCACGTTTACTTGCATGCAGAATAGAGGAATGAGAATCAACAAAAAGTGTATACGGAATTGATTACCTAGCTACCCCCTATCATGTAATCGAATTGGAAGGTTATTGACTCGTTCACTTGGATTCTAATTCCCTTTGTGACTTTGTGCATTCTAGCTAATTACATTTGTGTTATAAAGGCATATCGTCCTTGCTTAGTGCAGCTCTGTTTCATAGACGTGACATAAGCTCTTGATCGGTATTCTTCAAACCTTGCAAACAGGTTGCGGGGACGGGATGGGGGTGGGGGACTTGTTCATGTACATTGCAGATGTAGGGCGAGGGGATTTAGAATTTCTTATCCATTACAGCAGCAGTCACCCCAATTCTCTGTTTTCAAATCTCGCAAACTAAAAGACTCAACACCGGTTTTTATGTCAACAGTGCCAAGAAGTCGGTTTTTCCTAGTCCAGTAAGCTCAAAACACAGAGAAAACAATGGAAAATCAAAATTTAATTTTCGAGATTCACATGCCTGCCAAATTGTTTTCTGTTCCAGCTAGGATAACTTCTAGACTTAAGACATTGCAAGGGTGACAGATGGGGGCAGGGCAGGGCGGAAGATTTCCCGATTTGTTATACTGAGGGTGTGAAGAATTTTTAGGTAGGTGAGGGGCCATCCTCTATCACCCGTTTGGTTTGCCCATCCCATTCCTAATCTCAACCCTAAGTCAGACGAATCCATAAGTACTAATTTTCATTTCGTTTTTGGGTTTATTTGAGGGCCAAAGTCCCAAAAATATGATTATTTTCATATGCAAATATCCAGCTGCTGGCGCCAGACCTGAGTTCTCGACTACCTCTCAGTTCATTTCTACCTGCTCCCCTAAAATTGAAATACCTGGTGCTCGTTTGAAAACACCAACATGGCATATCACAGGGAATAACATACATTATCATCTCAAGAGTACAATAATAATAAGTCCACTACTAATAAAAGTAGGATTTCACATCAATTTTAGTTTAGTTCATAAACAAAAGCAAGATGCAGCTTTCTTTGTTTATTCTAAGCAAGCCGTTGACGCATGTGAACGGTTTATAACAAGCCAACTCCCACCGGCCATTTTCATTTTTCAAATGTTTGTGGCCAATCACATCTCTTTCCCAAGTCAACTGCATTTTGAAATGAAACTTATAACATCCTAACAACCTAATTTGATTAACTTCAGAAAAGAAAGATGAAAGGAAAAATAAAAAAACAGAGACCATTTTAGAGGTTGCTTTAGACTACAGATGGCACGCAGCATATTGCAGTTCGTCCGATACAAGAATGTTGTTCATGATCAAAGTTTTGCAAATCTAAGGCAATGCCTTCCGCATTTACGCCCTTATAATTTTTTATTTCATATGATTCCCGAGTTCTCATTTCAATTGCTTTATAATTGTAGAGGCGTCAAGTTTATCCATATGAAGCTCCATCCACATTGTAACAGCAACCTTAGTTCAAAAGGGTAACATAGGATCTTACATAAGAAACGAACCACCATGGCAATAGGAGCTAAGGAAACTACTTGCAACTTTGACAACTTCAATACAGACAAGCGGACCGCCCCACTGCAACGGGATCATAGGGGGCTTCTATGGAAACAAGTTACCTTGACTGCTTACCTTTCCACTTAGCAATAATTAAGTTGTGTCCCCATGCTCTACAAGCTGTACAAAGTGCATAACCTTTTTAGTAGCAAGCAATTTTCACACGTTTCTGCAAAGAGTTCATGTCCACCCCAAGTTGAAATATTGCAGTACATACAAGTATGTGCACAGAGTTCCCAAAAATATAGTTGCTGCTTGTAAGTACAGCAAACTCAAATTTCCACCCTATCAATTCCAATGTCATCCTCATCCTCTGAGTCCCTTTGAGAGATTATATTCATGAACTTCTTAGTCACTTGGCCAACAGCATGAGAGGTCTTCTTTGCTGCTCCAATTACAGCAGGTTGCAAAGAGATTACTGGCAGGTTTGCCCTCTCTTGAATCATTGCTGCATCATGAAAACTAGTAGTTTAGAAGTCAAGGAAAATCAATGGAGAGCCTGCAATAAGGAAAACAGCAGCATATAAATTCTATCCAGGGGTCACAAAGATGGAGCTTATAACATACACATCGTTTGCTGCCGAGCGAGTGAGCCAATCTGCCGAATCCCAGCTTCTGCTGCTTGAACAGCTTGAGTGGATTTGTTGACCCCATCAGCTATCTCTTGGCTGTGGTCAAATCGGAATAATATCATGAAATACCATCCAACTACGAAAAAAGCTAGTAAGATGACATGAAGCATATATATTGTTCCAAATTTATCGGATGTCCCCTACAGGACATCATGAAACATATAACAAGACTCAAAAATGAATTAGAGATTATAACAGATATGATTGATGACCAATGTCCTTTTGAAGTAGTTCCTCCAGTAAAACCTGATGTAGTATATCTGTGGGAGAATTACACTTGATTACCATTTACAATAAACACTTTAGAAGACAAGAAGAAAAAGGAAAAAACAAAAACAGATTACACTCAATGATCTCCCCCTTAAAAATCTCATTGCATATTGAATGCATGACAAGTAAAGTCATCCATTGAAGATTCATATTGGGGTTGGGACTTATAAAACTACAAATTGTTGGATGGTCCATAGGAAGAGAATGACTTGCCTGATAAAGAGGGCTTTAAGTAATGCTAAAAGGTTCAAGGGCCGATCAACTAACCAATGTACAACATATAGCTAATCAGGAAGTAAGATAAAATGATCACCTTAGGTCATTCAGTTCCAGTGTGAGATCACTTATTTCCATGCCTGAGAGCCTAATGGCAGCCATAGTACTAGGGAGTTCTTGACGAGCTGTATCTGCCAGCTTTGAAAGAGATGTTGCAGCTCTCCCCATTGCCTACAGTACATATAAGAAAAAAGAGACATATTGGATATGAAACTTGGACAATCTCTAAACATGACAGTTAAACCAAATAAAGGACACCAAAATAATAACATTGTCGAGTATTACGGTTCTAATTTTGGAGAAAAATCAATGACGCCTTGTAAATTATCCTGAAATAATAACCTTGTCTAGTATTACAGATCTAACTTTCTCGGAATCCTGCCCAGCTAAAGGAAAGCTTATAGTGAACCAAGGTCACTAAAATCATGACATGATTGTCACACCGAACATGCCAGCAGCAGACAATCAACCTTCTTACAGCCCAGTAACCCTTTAGCAGCATTCAAATTCTTCAAATAAACCACTCACTACTATCAAGCAATGAATGAGATAATCAATATTGAAAATATAAGCAAACACTACAAAGACATGCATAAACTGAATAGAATCGTTTCAGGTTTATGGTCCTATCGGAAAAAAAAAAAAAGGAAATCCTATGCTCAAGTTAGAACTCTCTAAAACTCTTACTTCTTCTCTCAAAAACACTTATTCAGTACGTTTCATTCAAATTGAAATGTGAATTTAAGCCAAGAAGAAAACTTACACATATCGTCGGGACAGCTGCAATTACAAGGCTTGTAAATGCCACCGAAGTCTGCACACAATGAATTCAATTCATGCTCATATCAACAAAATTAGCTTATTTCAGATAAAAATAGAATCTTCATAGTTATCATCGAATTGAAACATTTACAATTTGATCCAAATTTCCACAACAAAACTCACAAATCAAATTGTAGAAACAGAAAAGATGATTAATTGAGGTCATACCGTGCAGGCGATGAAGGCCATGAGAAAGAAAGCCTGGTCGCCCAAGCTCAACTTCGCCATGGACGGACCCGGAACGTTAGGGCTTCCGACTTCCACATTCCACTGACTCTGCGACGGGTCGTTTTGAAACTGAAGAAACCCTTTCCTTGTGGACTCTACGGCCGCCGATTCCGATGACGGTTTGTCGGAATTGGAAGCGCAAAGCGTGATTAAGCGGGAGGGTTTGGAAGATGAGGCGAGGTAAACAGAGTTGAATTTGCAGGGTTGGAGCAGAGTGATCGAAGAAGAAGAAGTGTGATTGGGATTTAGGGCACGAAATTGGGCGGAGAGGTGTAAAGATTTCATTTTGGCACCAAATTTAGGAGCTAAAGTTTCAGACTTTGGCGGCTTTGAGAAGCCGGCCATTCCGGATAAACCCAAGTCTGGACCGTTTATATTACTCTAACGAACTTACTAATTTCAGTAATTTGATTTAGAACAAAATTATAAAAGAGGTGCATAGTGCATACTTTCAGAACTCAAAATATAACACATTATGTCTCGTTATCATAGCCAAATTGTAGATACTGAAATTTGTACAATTGATTCGGTTATAAGGCTTAAAATTTCAAGTGCGTTGAATTTGTTCCGGCAAAACTTGATACTTTCTTTTTAAAAGAAGAAGAAAGGAATTGCATTTATAAACAATTTTGATACAATTGCATGATATAAGTATAGGAGAGTCGAAAATGACAATCCACAGCCTAGTATGAAAGTTAGGAAACAAAAGTACACTCACTACTAATTAACTGCACTGCATGTATGTTTCACAGAAAATCTACTTATAGCCAAAATTGGAAAAAGTCGAAAAATGTCTTCACTTCTCCTCTTAAACTTAATCTAGAAGCCGTTTGGTAGAAAATACGCAACCCTAGCTAGAAATAGTGATTTGTACCAAAACTCGTACACACTATTAAAATTTTTTTGGGAAAAATACACCAATAATGTCTCGACTTTAAAACTTATCAATGTGATATCTGAATTTATATTTTCTTGTCAATATAGTACCTACGTTAACTTTCCGTCATGGCATCGTCAAGTTAACCACGTGTGACGCACATGAGGTCGAAAAACAGAGCTAAATGGCCAATGTGCCCTCAAATTACTTTTTTTATCTGAACCGTAATTTAATATGAATAAAATAATTAATTTAAATAAATTTTATAACTAATTCTCAAAAAATAAATTTTATAATTAAGAGAGAGAATAAAGGAAGAATTAAAAGAATTTCTTCTTTTCTCTCATTCATCACCCGTTCTTCTTCTCTCTGATTCATCATCAGGAGATTGAACGAGGACTTTGAAAGCTTGTTTCTTTGAAATTGAATTGGGGCTGGTGTTTTGGGAAATGATGATATAACAGAAGGGCTAGAGGCGAGGCCGAGGAAGTTGTAGGTGCGGGTGGTGTGGCATGTCAGGAACGACAAAGAGGATGGCGGGGTGGGATTGGAGCGCGTGGGCCTGGGAGGCGGAGAAGCCATGAACGGCGCGTGAGTAGGTGTAGAGGAGGTTGGTGGGAGAGGGGAAGGAGGGGAGGGAGCTGAGCAGGTTGGTGGGGTGTACCAGCGGCGGTGGAAGGAGAACAGAGCAGCTTGGAATATTGTGATTAATGGCTGGAATGGGTTTAATTGAAGTGTATGGCTGGAATAATGGCGTTGGTGGGTTTGGATCTAATGGTGAGGGCATGAGTGGCATTGATAAAAAGCTGGGGTTGTTGTGATAGGAATTTGAAGGCGGAGGAGACGAAGAACAAAAAGGAGTTGTTGGGGCTGCATAGACGAAGATGCAGCTTCACTTCTCGCCGAGCATGAGAAGCATAACGATCTCGAGCAGCAACGGGTTTATCACTTTATTGAGTTGATTAATGTCAAGGTCGCAGCTCATCCCATCTCTTATAGAACAGTCTTCCACACCATTCTAGTCCTCGCTTTCTTGTTGCCCTTTGTATTCATTCTCACTATTGTTGTTACTCTTGAACGTGTCAACAAGTGCTCCTCATTTGGTACTCCTTTTTTCAAATTTTCGATCTTTTTGGTTCTTGGTAGTTCCTAGATCTTCCATTTCTCTTCCAAAATGGGTTTGTTTAGTTTGAGAAGATGAACATGACTGGGTTCTAGAACATAAACAATTGCTGGAAATTTTTTTTTTTTGCTAGGTTTAAGAAGATGAACATGAAGAATTGCTAGTTCAAATACTAATCTTGGTTGCTTTCATTGAAGAATTGCTAGTTCTGATGGGGTTAATATCCAATCATGATTATTGGATTGAGATTTTTTTGTTGGGTTAATACTCATACACCCTAAATCCATCAATATACCTCTCATACACCTCACCAACTTATTTTCATTCTCACTAACACAAAACTTTTCACTCTATCCCCTTACTTTTCAAAACCACTCTCCATTGATCTCATTAATACCCTTTCCTTTCTTTTTCTCTCTTAAGTATAACTATTTATTTACTTTTGATAAAGCGTGGTGGACTCATATCTTGAAATTATTTGTTTAAATGTTAATTGCAGTCAAGCTTCATCCTCTGTACTCTAAGGTCTTAAGACAGTTAAACTTTATTATCCATAATCGCACATTTAGATATTGTTCTGTCTAGATTGGATTTACTTGCAAATTGTAGAAAATTTGAGAAAGAGCTAGAAAAAGAATGAGAAAAGCTTAGAAAGGTAAAAAGCTACAGAGAAAGGCTCAGTCGAGCCACTCCAGATTACTGGGATAGAATATTCTTGGTACAAAAAACAGTCTATAAACTTGGGAAAAATATAGAAGAGCTAAAGTTCATGATCAACGAGGACCAAAAACCTCTTGATTATTTGAGCATTAGTTAGATCCGCACATCACTGATATCAGAGCTTGAAAAAGGCTCAAAATGGGAATCTCCAATAAGAACAATGTATGAATTAATATTAGAGAAGTTGAATTCTCTATTGAAATCTTCTGATGAGAAAAATCAGAATCTAGAGGAAGAATTATCTAGATGTCAAACTCATCTAGAAAAAGTACCAGATATAATCTACCAATTAGAAAAATTGGAAAACAAAATATATTATATCAAAGAACTTTCAAAAACGGAAGAAGAAAAGCTAACAAGTGTTAGTAGAAAAATCATTGAATAGCAAAAAACGCTGGATTCTTTGAAAAACATATTGAATGACAAGAAAGTGCCTCCAGTAAAAACAAAGAAGCTAATGGATTCAAACCATTAGAAAGACCAGACAAGAATCATGTTCCAAATATGATTTTTCTGGAACCATCTACTAGTCTAACTAGTATTCAGTATGAAAACCCGAAACACCTCGAAGCTAGAGATGCCAAGATGATGAGCATCTTTGGAAAAAAGAAAGAGTACAACTCCTAAATGCAGAAGAATTCGAATACAATGAAATCGAATAAGACGTAAAAAAACTCCCCAATCCAAAAACTAGATTTTAAACAAATCTACAAAAGGGGAACATTTGATCTGCTAGATAGCCATCATTTCAAATTACCAGAGATTACAACCCCTTCTACAGCATAAGAAAACTGATCTCTTAATGATCACTCCTCTAGAAGTTGCCAGAGCCAAGGCAAAGAAGTATCAATTTATGCACATTGGAGCAGTCCAAGTTGGCATAAATCTGCTTGCCCGAGAAGGCATAAACTATTCAGTTCTATATGTCTTGCAAGACAATAGACTAACAGATTTTCAAGCTAGCTTGTTAGGAAACCCTTGAAGCATGTTTATGCAATCAAGTAGCGTATTTCAACTGTTTCTCAAATTTCACAACCAGCTTGAAAGATGCAGCCCACTGTCTAAGACTAAGAGTCAAGACATATGACATATCTATGAAAGAAGATATGCAAGAACTCGCAATAGTATACAAAATATACTATAGATTGATGAGTACTACAGTAGCCCCTAAGACAAGGATAACAAATATCTCAGGTCTTACTACTGGATTCCAATCAGAAGAACCATTCACAACAGATTCTTAAGGTTACTTAGAATGAAGTAACTTTTCCAATTGAATGGAAATTATCTGGTTTAAAGAAACAGCCAGAAAGCGCTAAGGCGAAGGTCTTTGAAAGCAGAAAGACTGGAGAAATCAGTCTAAATTTTGAAAATCACAGGAAAAGTGATATATGTCCTGAAAATGTTAGGATAAACAAAAATCTTCTCAAAAGAAGTTACAGTACTAGAGAAGTCAGTACTACTGGCACAAAATTCACTATTGAAAAACCAACAGACCCAATTATTGAAGAAGAATTAGAAGCTGATCTGAATAGACCAGTAAACATGCTTATAGCAGAAAAGCTCTATGATCTGTATGAAGAAGCAGAATCCTGTGAAAACCCTGAAAAATTCGAAAAACTAATCAAAGAAATGAAAAACCTCAAACCAGGAAAGGTTAGAAAAATCCTTCCCTATCAAGATACTGAAATGGAAGAAGGAGAAAGCTCTAATTCCAAAACTTTCATCATTAGAGAAAAAGGAAAACTGAAACTCCCTGTACAAAAAGCTCCTACAAGCAAAAAAGAGAAAAGAAATTCCCAGAGATTCGTCCCAGAAGACAATATGCCTAGGGTGCCAATAACAAATTATGGCATATGGTTAAATCTAGACAAAGCTCCAGATAAAAGAAAAGTCATTGACCAATGGGCAGATAGCCTGATGATGGCCTCTGCTCTTACCCTTGAAAAATTTGAAGCACCAGATTTGCAAATGTATTATGAAATTACTCTTACCGGAGTAGCAAAGAAGTACCATCAGTACTTCAAAGAAACTGCCAGAGGAATGAACTGGCTGGAAGAAATAAAAAATTTGAAATCTTCGTATGATTTTACAACCCCTTTATACGATCAGTTTTGTGGAGATCTCTCAATCTGAGTGAGAAGGCTAAAGAAAAGGACAAATCAAATATCCATGCTCTAAAAATTTGTGACATGAGATATTTTGAAAAATACTTGAATGAATTTCAAGAATATTACTGTACAACTGGAAAATACTGATCTAGTAAACCTGTTACACAGGAAACTCCCTGAACCATGGAGAACAGCTGTGAGAGAAAGCATAGCTAAAAAACCAATTGAAAGATTTTCAGTTGGAGGGATTGCTAAAAGAACAATGCAAAGCTAATCTTAGGGAAAAATGGCCAAGAAACAACTCAAAGGAGTAGAAAACTTCTGTTATGGAATATTAGATATGCACATGAACTGGAGATGTCATGAATCCAAGTTTCGAAAAAAGAAACACTATTCGAAAAAGTTCAGAAAATCTGAACACAAAAAAGATTAGAGGTTTAAGAAACACTCCAAACAAGAGGATGGAAATCCTAAGAAAAGATTCTTCAAGAAAAAGAAGAATAATCACCAAAAGAACAACCATCAGGATAAACAATCATGCAAGAAAGCTTGCAGATGCTGGTTATGTAAAGCTAAAGGGCACTATGCCAATGAATGCCCAGAAAAGGGTAAAAGGTCTACTAAAGCTCTATTTTGAAGAATATGAGCCCATAGTAGAAACCACACATATGAAAGTCTACGAAATAGCCTATTCTGATGAAGAAGATGACGACAGGTCAATATACTCTGCCTGGTCTGAAGAAGAATCATCTGACTCTAAATTTGATTCTGAAGTAGAATACTTAGAATCTAGACAGATGAATGTCTTGAAAGTCAAAAACTGGGAAAAAAGCAAGACAGAAATGATAGTGTCTTCTTATCAAGTGAACCTTGGTGCATTCTTTTGCAACTACTGCCTATGTCATGAAAAGAATGGACTTCCTATGGTCTGTGAAAAGTCAAAAAAGACTTATCACAAAGAATGCTTCATAGCTAAAGCTAGAAGAAAAACCAAGAACGGCCTTATCAGCCAATTGGTAGAACAAGAATATAATGAATACTTCTCTGAACAAAAATAGAAAAAGATAGAAAGCTTGTTCCAAGAAAGAAATCATGGAAATGGTTGAAATTCCAGAAGAATGTAAATCATTCATACCACAAGAACAAGCTCAAGAAAATGAACTTCAACAATCGAAAATCATCTCTACTAGTAGGTACAGCAACTACATATAGATTGGATTAAAATTCCCTGATCACAGGAAACATCATCTACATGCATTTGTAGATAACGAATCAGGATTTACATTTGCAAAGAGATTTGCAATTCCAGATGAACTCTGGAAAGAAGATAATAAAAGAGTAGCTACTAGTGTCCAATTTGATGGAAGCCACCTAGGCATGAAAAAGGTATCTAAAGATGTTCACATCACTATTGGTAGAGGAACATTTATTATCAATACTCTTTGGCAATCTGAAGGTCAAGGATTAGATCTTCTGTTGGGAAATGATTTCCTTCTCCAACAAACACTACACCAGAAACTTTAGCATACTACACTTTTTGCACAACGAAAAAAAAAAAGTGTTGTGTGATGAAGGAAAGTGCATCAGACAACATGTTTACTAGACTTAGGCTTAGTTTGGGATTGATTCTTGAAGTGCTTTTGAGGTTGCTTCTGCTTTTGGATCAAGAATATAGTGTTTGGTAAAATCTGCAAAAGCTGCTTTGGGACATAATCACTTCTCCTTACAGCTGAATTTGAGAAGCTACGATTTGTAGCTTTTGAAAAACTGCTTTGGAAAAACACGGAGGAACAGTAAACTTGTTAATGAAATTTATCTGACTGCCAATTTTGTCCTCCCCCTTTTCTGAAAATTACATGAAACATGTAAACCCTATCTTTTCTCCTCGACGCAGACATCTCATTCCACGTTTCTTTCTTCTTCTGCAGTGTTTGGACTCTCAGATCGCCTTCTTCCTCAACTCTCGCGACCTCCTTCAATTCGTGGATTGTTGCCGCCTTCCTCTACGCCTTCTTCTTCAGCTCGTCGTGGATTGTCATCGCCTTCCTCTGCGCCATCTTCTTCAGCTCGTCTTGGATCCTCGCTGGGCCTTCCTCTGCGCCGTCTTCCTCAGCTCGTCGTGGATTATTACCTCCTTCCTCTGCGTCTTCTTCTTCAGCTCGTCGCTGGTAACCTCCTTCAATTCGTGGATTCTCGTCATTGAAAGGTTCAGCTTGCTTTCTTTACCTTACTCTTTCAGATTCAATTTTTTTTTATTCGTACTCATGGTATTCTTCTGTGAGTTGGGTTTTTACTTTTAAGCATTATTGAAGCTTTTTCCTTGTTTAATTTGGGATACGAAGCTTAAAGTTTCAATTTTTCAGTTAATGTAATTGTCCTGCTTAAGATAGAGTTTGGAATGAGTTTGGTTTGTGCTTCTACATTGGTATTCTTCTCTGATATTGTTATTGTTGATTCTACTTGAATTCAGGTGGGTTTGATTTGGTTTACTTAACTATGGATAGCTAAACTTTTGTATAAAACTTTGAATTTGGTCTTAATCAGTTTGTATGTGTCTTTAGTCTTGGAATATTAGCAGAAGTGTGGATCTGTGTCCTGGGTGATATTGATCCATTCCATTATATAATGATGAAACAATCCCACACAGACACGGAGACACCGTAGTGGAACTGTGGTAAAGTGATCAATAATTAATCTTTCATCATCATCCCATCCTGACTATATCACCAACTAAAAGCAAAAAGGAATTTCAGTCAGCTTTTTCATAGAGCAGAAACTAACAGCATGGCAAGAATATTTTGTATGCATACCGACCAATAATTCTTACGTACTACATACAGTAGCTAGCTTAATATGAATTTTCAGTTCAATGCTTTTACTAATTTGTGAGAGAGATTAATAGAGAGACAATAGCTGTAGCTGCAAACCAGCCTGATTTCTTGGTCACAGTAAACATCACTACTTGTTCTTCCATCCATTCTTGTTAGCCGGTAAGGGTTTCAAAAACATCACTACTTGTTCTTTTTCTTTGTGTCTTGTCTTTCTGTTTCAATTCTCATATTCCATTTACATATTAAGAGATGAGACTCTTACAGTTATAAATTCTGTGTCTCTGATTTTTTTCCCCTATATATCTAGCTGACGTGTAGACATTTATAATCAAAATCCATTATCTATACTTACTGGCTTCTGTGATTCTTGATTTTTCATGGGCTCATGGCACTTGTAATTTAACAAGGCAGTATTGTTTTGTGTGCTTATATATATGATGAAAAACCAGAGAAGAAGGAAAATATAGAGCAGCTAGAATTATACCTGCTTAGTACTCTCAGTAACTTTTTTCATAAAGATGAGTAACAATTCATATGGTTTAAGCTTTAGAAACTCAGTTCATATGTTAACTGGAAGTAGATGAATCTCATAATTAAATGATAGCTAGGTGTTGAAGTAGGATGATGTGTTCATGCTTGGAATGAAGCCATTTGTTTGTGTACATCAGTTGCCCTTTTTTCATTGTTTTTGAGGCCGAAAGGAAGAGAATATATATTGTATATAACATACTGAAAAAAGAAAATTGTTTGCTTTTGGACATGGTACTTTATAACAATTGTTTGTTTACTACTAAGCATGTTTTTATCTTTAGATGGGAAAGAAGAAATCCACCAATAATGAAACTGAGGGATCTGAAAAAGCAAAAGCCACATGGCCTGATGAGGTAGTAACTATATTTTGTGATATAGCTGTTAAGGAAGTGGCCAAAGGAAACAGGCCCGATACACATTTTGATAAAAAGGGATGGTCAAATGTTGTGTTAGCCTTTAAGGAGTTAACCGGAAGGGATTATGATAAAAGGCAATTGAAAAATAAATGGGATTCACTTAAAAATGATTGGAAATTATGGAGTTCGCTGTTGCATAAGGAAACTGGTATTGGATGGGATCCGGCTAGGAAGACTGTCGATGCACCAGCTGAATGGTGGGAAACCAAAATTCAGGTGTGTTTTTCCTTCTCTGCTTGTGATTTAATTTTTTTTTTCCCTAGTATGAGTTCTGTTTTTAACTTTTTTAAGTACTTGAAGCTGCAAGTATGCAGCAGTTCGTAGGTTTTTTTTTTTCTCCGACTCTAGTTTCTGTTTTTAACTGAAAGTACTTGAAGTTACATGTATGCAGCAGTTCGTAGTTCTTTAACTTCAGGTTGCTGGAAATATTTGTGATATATATTTTGTGATAAGTAACTCCTTTATTATCTTCTTATTTTGTAGATCAATCCAGAGTATCGCAAATTTCGCGACGTGGGAGTTAGTCCTGACATGATGGCTGCCTATGATAACATGTTCAAGGGTAGCACAGCCCTAGGTCACAATGTCATGATTCCTTCAGAAACTATAGATATTGAAGAGGTTGTGGAGGAGTCTGAGCATAATATTATTTCTGGATATGATGAAGAAGATTATGAGCAAGGTAATGAGTGGAGGGGGAAAAGGAGAACAAGTGTGGAGCGCCAAACAGAGGTTGATAAAGAGAAAAAAGGAAAAGGAGTTATGGGAGAGCCAAAAGGGAAGAAAGAAAAGGTGGGAGGTGCGGCCAAATTGTCTAAACAAATCGATCGGCTTGTTGATGTAGTGGAGAGTAGGAGTACAGCCACCTCTGTTCGTCATAATGGTACCTCATATGGAACTAGTATTCAGGAGGTGATGAAAGTTGTTGCAACATTACCAGGAGCAGAAACTGGTACCAAGCTATGGTGGTTTGCAAAGGAGCTGTTCTGCTCTCAAGAGAAGCGAGAGATGTTTTCTATTATGACAGATGTTGATCTCAAGCTCCAGTTTCTGATTCTTAATCAGAAAAAAACTGAAAATTAAGTAGGCTGATCCTACTTTGTAACAAGATGTGTGTTGCTTGTCGTTTAGACCGAAGCCGAGTTGCTCTATGTTTTTGTGATTTTCCACCTTTGAAAGATTGCTTATTGTTCATTGTTAATGCTACTTTTACTAAACTGAAAGTGATATTGATGCATCTTGGAACTATTATTACTTATAGTTGTTTGGTTATGTGAATTTGTGTTTGCTGTGAATCTGTGTTCTGTTTTTATCTTGCAACTCCAGCACATATACATGCTAAACACATACTTGTAAATAGCCATTTTATGTTGTGAAATTTGATGAACAAGTAAATATTGACAAGAGCAGTTGTGTGAAGTATGGATGCTTCTGGAGATGAGGAGGAGATAGATCAAATTATATGTCTATGTGGTCGTCTTATTCAAGTCTATCTCGAAAAGTACATTCAGAAAACTCCATGTATGACAAGCTCCCAAACAGGTTATATTTGGTTAATGGAAGTGTTGGAAGGCAATGAAAGTAGGTGTTATAATCAATTTAGGATGGATAAGCAAGTCTTCCTCATGCTTGTAAATGATTTGGAAAGGATAATTAAGGGTTCAAGAAACATGTGTGTTGTTGAAATGTTGGCTATGTTTCTCTATATTTTGGGACAAGGTCAGACAAATAGGAATACACAAGAACGTTTTCAACGTTCTGGTGAGACGGTTAGTAGGTATTTTGATATAATGTTAGAGATTTTCTATAATATGGCAAAAGTGCTCATAAAGGCATTGGATCCGGAATTTAGGAGCATCCCACAAGAAATTCTAACTGATTCAAGATACATGCCTCATTTTAAGGTATGTATAATGTACTACTCTTTCAATATGTTATCCTTATATAAATGCTTGCCAATTTGCTATTTTCTAGAAAGCCAATTTTTTATTTATTCAAGTCTATTCTATACTAATTTGTAGGATTGCATTGGCGCCATAGATGGTGTTCATGTCCAAGCTTCGATATCTCCATGTGATCAAGTGCCATACATTGGAAGAAAATGGATACCCACCCAAAATGTATTGGCTATTTGCAACTTCAACATGCAATTCACATTTGTATGTGCAGGGTGGGAAGGCACCGCCCATGACAGTAGAGTATTCTTATCAGCTCTACGCAAACCTCGATCGAATTTTCCTAAACCCCCAAATGGTATTTTTTTTTCAGAATTACACAAATAATAACTTATAATCTTTTATTTTACTGAGATCAATCATTCCTTATAATTTTTAATTTCAGGAAAATACTATGTGGTGGATGCAGGATATCCACAAATGAAGGGTTATTTAGGACCATATAAAGGTGAGCGGTACCACCTTCCATATTTTCGTAGAGGTGATGAACCGACCGGTCATAAAGAAATATTCAATCATGCTCATTCTTCACTCAGGGGTGTTATCGAGCGCACTTTTGGGGTATGGAAAAGAAATGGAGTATTTTACGTGATATGCCACATTTTCCTTATAAAAAACAAGTGAAGATAGTTATTGCTACTATGACTCTTCATAATTACATAAGAAGATATGCTCAACGAGATATTGATTTTGATGAAAGTGGAAATTACTCAAGTGAAGAGACTAGTGAAGAGATGGAGGATAATGAACATGATGGAGATGGTCTAGGAAGACAAGAAATGGAGGTGTTAAGAAATGCAATTGCACAAAGTCTAATGAATGCATCTACTTAGCATTTAGTTGCAAATTTCAAGTGACTTTAATATATTTTGTGTAATGGTTCCCGTTGAACTATGGTCGGAAAATTAATCCAAATATTCTAGATGAGATTTTGTGTAAAGTAAATCTTTTATTTGGTCCAACCAAGGGTACAAGAATAATACATGAGAATAAAATTCATTTGGTATGGTTACATAATGAAAAAACAAAATTAAGTATTTTAGTAACATATTTTAACATGTATGACCATTTTGGTAATTATACACAGCCAAAGCACTTTTGCCTTGCAACTTACCAAACACCCATAAATTGCTTTTGGACCTCACAGCACTTTCAAAAACAGTTTACCAAACACCTCAGCTGCTTCTTTTCACAGCAAGTTCGGAAGTGCTTCCTCTCACAGTAAGTTCGGAAGTGCTTCCCCTCACAGCACAGCAATCCCAAACTAAGCCTTACATTGTATAAGGTTGTTAAAATTTTGAAGTTTTTATCTAGAAGATCATTGCACAACGGTTACAAGAATAATCTGTTGCGTGAATAAAAACAAAAGTTGTGGCAGATTTCCCTCCTAGATGGACTCAAATTTGGCTCTAAATTGTACCTTAGATGCCACTGAATTGTACAACAGTTTAGTTACATGTGTTGTAGGAGTATACTTGCAAATCATCATACAATGATTTTTAATGTGCCGTTGTGCAAATGAGTGGCAAAATTTGGAGAAGTCTCCAAAATGACATTCATCCCCCCCCCCCAAAAAGCAAATTCGGCTTAAATGTTTGTCATGCTTGCAAGTTCCTACAACGTAGTGAACTATTTCTGTTGCGTGAATGAGAAATGCCTAGCTTAAGCGTCAAAATTGACATTTTGATTGCACAAGTGGGAAATTTTCATCTTTCATTCCCTTAGCTACTATCAATTCAGACAACATAAATGTATCTATACGTTGTCTGAGTAATAAGAGGGGAAAAAAAAAAAACAAAGTTAATGCTAAATGCCTTAGACAACTTGAGTGCACACTTAAACAAAGTTAATGCCTAGGCCCTTTTTCATGTTTGAGAGAAAAAACTGGAGCTTTTCTTCATCATCTTCTCAAAACACTTAAGCCATCACAAATCACCATCTTCACACCATCTTTCAAGTTTGAATTAGGGTTGTACTCGATTAGGGTTCGAGTGGGGTTCGATTTGGGGGGGGTTTGTTCTGCTGAAAATGGGGATTGGGTTCTCACCAATCGAGTTGGGTTCTACTCGATTAGGGCTCAAGTTGAGTTTGATTTGGGGGTTTTCCATTCTACTGAAATGGGGATTGAGTTGGGTTCGAGTTGAAGGAGGAGGAAAGGGGGTTTCACACAGTTTTCACGGCTACTCGATCTGGGTTTTCACGGCCACTCGATCAACAAGGAGGAGAAAAGGGGGTTTCACACAGTTTTTCTTAACCCTAGAGGATGAAGCCTCAAGTGCCGCTGTTCGAAGGTCCTCAACCCTAAGACTTGCCGGGAACAAAGAAGATTCACAGCTCAGGTGCTTGCGATGTCGAGTTCTCGGTTGTGTATCCTCCTTGGAGTTATCATTTGTCTGGGTAAAATTTTATTTCTTGCTTTATTAATGCGATTGGTTTGACTATGGTTCAAATTTGATTCATTTTAACCAGTCGCTTTATGGTTCGTGATTCATTTTAAGATCGTCACCTACTTAAACCCAGTTTATTGGTTTACTTTGTGAAGCAGAGAGCCTAAGTATGTAAATTCGATTGAGCTAGTTGAAATTCGATTCATTCTAGTTTGTGCTTTTTCACTTCTCGGTTCAGATTTTGCTTACCAATTGGAAATAAGATGATATCTTTTACTATAGGTTTGATTGGGTTTAAAGCAAAATTGAAAGAAATTCCAGATTTATGTTCTCAGCTTCTGAATTTTTTTTCTTTCTTTGACTTACTGATCAGATAGTTCTATGGTCATCGTTTTGTTGCTGTCCATGATCATTGTGTTGTTGCTGTCCGTTTTGTGTTGATGGACTGCTTATCAATTTTACCATATTAGTTCGTTTGTGAATGCATCTTAATGAGTTTCTGATGGTTTCATTTAATTTGTTTCTTCATATGAGTTTGAACAAATTTTTGCAGGACATTTTCATATTTCACCTTTGAAAGGCATTTGCACAGGTAATGCCCTAGTACATGCCTATATGAACTTGTAAAATGCTACTATATGTGCCAATATCCTCATTACTGACCTGTGTGTATATGTGCTTGTGTCCTCTTGTACACTTGGTGTGTAGCCAAACCATCATTAGGTTATGATACTCTGGTAAACATGGAAAGCTATGCATGCAATTACGTTGTTGATGGATTTCAATGCAACAAGAATACCTCGTTGCAATTCTAAAAATGGCGGAAGTGGTCAATTAGGACAAACTGGTGAGTCAGGCACTTTTTCTTCTTTTCTTTGTGTTCTGATTATTCATTGATCTTATTGATTTTCATACCTTTCCTCTCTTTTATGGTGGGTTGAAAAAGGTGATATGTTCTTGAAAGTAGTTTAGTAGTAGAAGTTATACGTTTGCAAGCTTAATATTAGGGATAAGAATTATCTACAGCACTGCTGCAAATTCAAGCTTTGCAATATAATTAATTCATAGCTAAAACTAGCAAGGATTGGGAATGTAGGATTGATTAAGATGTTGAGAAATTGTTGAGAATCCCTTGCAAGGGTTCATGGATTGAATTGAACCACGTTTGATACATATGTTAGTTATATGATTTAACTCAACCATAATTATAATACCACATATGTTCAGCCCAGTAACATAGTTTACCCAAACTTAAATGAAGCAAGCGTTTATTGTTAAGCTTTGCCATATTGCTTGTTTGAACAAGTTATATGGGTTTTGTTAGCCCGAGTTTGGTTATCTTATATGATTCTGTATTTGGAATAGCGTGGTTGACTGAATAGTTGGTTTCGGTGAAGACTGAAGACTGAAGACTGAAGACACAGTTTAGCTTATGTATTTTCCATCCTGTGAGTCTAGCTTCTTTTACTAAACTAGGAAGAGAATGTACTAGTTTCAAAGATTACAAATCGAACTGTTTGATTGTTTTCAACAATTCAACTGGTCTGATGGCCCTATGTGTACAGACTGTTCCTCTTGTCTATTTTCATTCCTTTCACACATATAATCATCGTCATCTCATAAATTCAATGACCTGTGGTTTTTCCAGGGAATACTAGCAGCAAGTAAAACATTGGATAGTTCTGATGCATGTGTGACTGTTCTTTGTATTAAACTTGCTACGTGGTGGCCATGGGTGAGTCCTTTTTGCTTGATATTCCTTTTACTGCCTTTTTGTATGGAAAATGCAAGACTTGCTGAATTTGCCAAATTTGCTTAGTTTGTCCATAACATATGCAGTTTCAAATAAGTGAGGTTTATTGTAGCCAAATTGTTTTCCTTTTTTTTTTTCCCGGATAATTAGCCACTTGGGTGAATTCCATCCTTAACTATTCCTTGTTGTAATGACAGGATGAACTCTCATCAAGCAAAGTTGCTGGAGAACGTGATGCAGCTAAGACTATTGAAACTGATGCTATTCCTGTTCTTCAGAAACTTCAGAAGTTAATGTTTGCTATCCTTTTGGTAGCAACTTACCAGTGATCTTTATTCATACTCTTGTTCTTGTATACTTTGTTGTTGATACGAAAAGATGATGTATTCTACAGAAGAAAGGAAGAGAACTAAAAAAGAAACGAAGGCAAGAGAGGCAGCATAATCTTTTAACAAATTTTTATGGTGCTGGAATTACACGTTCCTGTCACAACCATAGGCGTGTCAATTATATATTTGGTATGGCGCAAATATTTTTTTGGTTCACCTCTGAGTTCTTAATACGTGCCCTGAGTCATAGTTGAATTTTAATAATCTCCTTATAAACATGAAGTCATTGTGGCAGTATGATAAAATGAAGCACTGCCCATGTTTGAGAAGATTAAGGTCTATATCGCTATAACGAATGATCCATAGATGGATAGACCATACGTGGTAAGTTGCAATTTATGTGGAAAATAGTAATTGGGTTACTCGACTACCTTAACTGCTATCCTTTTCAATATGATGGCCTGGGAAATTAGAGATGCTTGAGTACAAACTTTGAAAGTTTGAATAACTAATGACAATTGATTCCTTAATTTGTTGTGGATGCATACTGGTATCACAATAGTTACCCTAATCCTTATTTTCTTGTTTTTGTTTCTTTTATCCTTGCATTCAAATATTTTTTGATTTGGATAATATGCAGGTGATTATGACCGGGTCATTCATGAGGCTATAAAAGTAATAAAGTAAGATATCTGACTGTGGACCTGAACATGCGAAGAAATGATCTTAATTTGTTTGTTTATGGCATCTGTATTTATAATCTTTTTAATTGGTGCACCATAATCACATAACAAAAGTAGAGAAGCACAGAATATTCCATTTGTGGTTGGTAGGGAACTGTATTACAAGGAAAACTGCAAACCTGCATCAATTGCAAAAGTTCCTTTTCAAAATTTTTGACCCTCCCTGCATATTGTACTCTTTCAATTGCCCTGCTAAATGTCTATTTCTAGATCTATTAGCATTTTATTCTTCATAATTCTTTCTTGTCTGCTCATGACTCTAGAAATTGTTTTTAAATGTTGATAGGATTCTATCCGTGACATGGTTCTTTTCCTCTGTTCAGTTTTTTTTACTGATTTATTTTACTTTGTGTTCAGTAAGAGGAAAACTGCGGAAGAGAGTGCAAGAAAGGAGGATAAGTGAGACCTCAGAGTATGAAAACCCATATCCAGATACTGATCTGGAAAAAGTCAGTATACTAAATCCAATTTGAGCTAATCAATGTAAGCTTTCAGACATTCACGTTTACTTATGCAGTATGCAGTCTGGTTTTTGCGAAATCTGTTTCTCAGTTTTATACTAAATCCAATTTAAGCTAATTAATGTAAGCTTTCAGACATTCATGTTTACTTATGTAGTATGCAGTCTGATTTTTATGAAATCTGTTTCCCAGTTTTATACTAAATCCAATTTAAGCTAATCAATGTAAGATCTCAGACATTCACGTTTACTTATGCAGTATGCAGTCTGGTTTTTGCGAAATCTGTTTCTCAGTTTTCTTCATTAATGAACTGCACTTTCTCGATTGCTTGAAAGGAAGCACATTTTGTGTGTCTGAAGCCAAGTCATCAGAAAATGAAATTTGAAGAATACAACTTGATTGATGTGAGATTATCAAGTCGCCCTAATCAATCAAGTTTGCAGAGTCGCAGAAAAAGAGCTGTACCAAAGCCATATGAAGTAGTGCACTTGTTGCTGGTACATTTTGGATAAGGAAAGCATCTTTTTTGTGCTTCTCTGCTGGTAGATTGTCATGCACCATATGTGGCATGTTTAGGAACAATATATATGTGTGTATCAGCTTTTTGATGTTCCAAGTAGATGGGCATGCACTAGAATGATTTTCTTGTGTAAAATGTTGGTTTCAATGATTGGGAAATGCACCCCTTTTGTTTTTGAAGTTTAAAGTATTGGTTATATGAATCATTTGATGGTTTGCAATGTTTGTATTTGATAGAGTACTGTTCATTTGGTAAATGGACCAAATGAATGCACAATCTAATTCAGGAATGGGATGTTCAAATGATCACACAACAAATTAGATATAATGATCACTGGTTGTTGTCTGGATAGCCAAAAATGGGATGCAAATTCCCTAGTAATCAATCATATCACACATCGGCTATTAACGAATCAGTGTCTTCTGATTTATACTCAAAACAACAGAATTAATTGAACTCTATTGTCCTAAAAGTTAATCACACAACAGAATTAATTGAACTCTGTTGTCCTAAAGTTAATCACACAACAGATATAATCCAAGAACTGAAGTTTGAAGATCAATCAGACAATAGACAAAATAAAAAAATGTTGTCTGATACGCTTAACATACAACAGCTTAAAACTGGCACTGTTGTCTGAAGACAGCGCCTCACTTGCTGTGCAACTGCGCTTGGCATCTGCCGAGCTATCACACAATAGTTATAACACATACCTGTTGTCTGTGTGTTTCTCACACAACTGTGTTCCACTGTTGTCTGAATTTTCATCAGACAACGACTCACTCTACAACTGTGGGTCTCCAAATCTCACAACTGTTTTTTGCCGTTGTTTGATAAGATTTTTGGTGTAGTGAAAGATTTTGTTCAAGATGAAGAAGCAATGGCCTTCAGAAAAGGAGATAGAATGTTTTGGGCAGATAGACTTACCCAAGCCAAAAGTGTGGTAGGCCCAAACTTTACTATTTAATATCAAAGATCGCAACGAAATAGTGGTGATCATAAGCCTTACAAGCCCAGATTTGAACCTGTGCTCCAAATCAAACAACAACAAGAATTACTTGTTGAAGAATCATCAGAAGAAGAAGAAGAAGAAGAAACTAGTGAAGATGAAGAAGCTAGTTTCATCCATAAGCATAATCTCAAGCACTACCAGAATAAGCTTGAGTCCCAAAAGGTTCCCACTCTTGATAATATCAAGAAAATGCTCGAATAGAATATAGATGTCGACTCTTAAAAATTTTGGGAAAAAGATCCAGTGGTCTATGAATTAAGATTACATGATATGAATCCTATCTGTCATGTCAAAGCCATTCCTCAGTACAAAGAGGAAGATCAAAATGAATTCAGAAAAGATATAAAAGACCTCCTGAACAAGGGGTTAATTCAACCATCCACTAGCCCTCACCATGCTCCAGCATTCTATGTGAGAAATTGTGCAGAAAACCTTAGATGAAAAGCTAGAATGGTAATTGAGTATAGAGATGTCAACAAGAAGACTGTTAAAGACGGGTATCAAATAGCTCAAGTAAGAGTACTGATCAATTAGCTCAAACAAGCTGAAGTCTTTTCAAAATTTGATGCATAGTCAGGTTTTTGGCAAGTCAAGATGGATCCAGATAGTGTTCCTCTCATTGCTTTTGGAAAACCACAAGGTCATTATGAATGGTTAGTAATGCCCTTTGGCCTAAAACAAGCCCCTTCAATCTTCCAAAGAAAGATGGATGACATCTTCAAACATGTTGCTGAATTTTGTGTTATACGTTGATGACATCTATGTCTTCTCCAAAAACAGAGAAGAACACATGAAACACCTCCATGAGGTTGTGAAGCTGATAATTCAGCATAGAATCATCTTAGGAGAAAAGAAAGTCTTCTTTATCCCATATGAAGTTGATTTCCTTGGAATAAATATCAAGAAAAGAGTAATTGAACTTCAACCCCATATCCTTGAGAAAATTTGGAAATTTCCAGACAGAATTCCTGATGCTAAAAGTCTTGAAAGGTTCTTAGGAGTCATCAATTATGGGAGAGATTTCATTCCCAAGATTTCGGGGTTAACAACAACGTTATCTCCTAAAACAAGTTCCAAGAGAAAATGGAGCTTCACGGAAGATGATGAAAAAATCATGTAGCAGATAAAAGCTCTCTCCAAAAATCTCCCGGCACTCCAACAACTAGAGGAAAATGATGAAATCATTCTCCAAACGAATGCTAGCGATAACTCCTGGTCTGGTGTTGTTCTAGCTAAAACACTTGGAACTAACATTGAAAAGATCTGTAAATTTTATAGTGGCAAGTTCACCCCTGCAGAATAAAAATATCCCATAGGGGAAAAAGAAATTTTAGCTGTCAAGAAAACAATTTTGAATTCTCCAGCTTTTCTTGGAAAACCCTTTACTGTACGCACCGATTGTTCTATAGAGTAAAGAATTTCAAAAAATTTAAACTTGATAAAGCTGCTGATAGAGGAAGACTAGCAAATTGGCAATTATTCCTTAACCAATATGATTATAATGTTGAGTTAATTACAGGTAACAAGAACTATCTTCCGGACGCCTTAATAAGAGAAATGGCAATGTTCAGCCGAAGCGACGACGATGAAGGTCGTAATCCCTGAAACAGAAGAATGGGAAAGAATATGAAGAAGCTGAGGAATCTAAAGAAAAGATCCTCAAAAGATTCTTTCTAAGTCCAAAAGGACTAGCCATAACTGATCAATTCCAGGGTAAAGGATTGGCTAGCCCGTCTCAAACGGCAGACGGTAAAGGCTCATCAAGGTCTCTGAAGGCTGTTGCTTTGCCAAAAAGCAAATCAACTCCAACTAGAGTAATAAATGTTTTTAATTATGAATTGAAAACTTTTGCAGATCCTGTGTTCAGACCTGGCATGAGACTAGCATACCACCAAAAGGTAATTTTATAACCTCTTATATGCCTTTCAAGAAAGAAATAGTGGTCTCATGTTTCCAGCTTTGTTTGCACTAGCTGAAGAACTTCATGAGAATGTCAGACCATAATTAGAAGAAGTTTATGAAAATACACAGCAGAGTGCTGTCCAGAAAGGGAAAATCCAGTATCCTGAAGATCCTAAGAGTGCTAAAGTTCATGTTTTAGCACTAAAAGAATCAGATTGGTTTGATTTCCATAATCTTATTGGAAGTCAAAATTCTGCCTCATTTCTTCCAACCCTCTTCGTCATCTCTGGACCTTATGTTGGAAGATATGTGGTAAATGTTCAAAGTGAACATCCTTAAGAACACAAGCTCTGGCTTGTTGAAAATGGTTTGTCCATAATCTTTGGACTAAAACCAATGAAGATCTCAAGGGTTGAAATTCAGATCAACTCCTCCAGAATGGATTCAAAGCAGGAATGGTGAAATTGAACATATTTCTCTATATCATCATGTGAGGATTATACAAGGAATATAACTTAAGCCTGCCTGTGTAAGATATAATGGCGAAATTCAAGCATTCCTTGGATGAAGGCTATGTCCCTAGACTATATCCAGAAGATCATCAAAGAAGATAAGGAAAATACATTCCTGGCAGCAAGAGAGAAGATCTTAATCACTGCCTATGATCACCCTAACGTGATAAGCAGTGACCTTTTTCTATCACTTAAGAGAAATGAAATCGATTCTACGTTAGTATGCTTACAGTGGATCCAAAAGCTTGAAACTGACAACCACTATAAGATGTACGCAGATACTGACGTAGAAGATAATGAAGTTAGAGCTAGGATGGATGACAACTCTCTTGTCCTAGGCCACAATTCCGAGACAGATGAAAACATGTGAAGCAACAGGTGTAAAAAGCACCGAAAGCAACTTTGACTTTTCCTAAAGATGCTTTTGCTTTTCAGAAAAAGAACAAGGTGAAAACATTTCACCTAAAGGAATCTGCTTTCCATCGATCGACCTCCATCATCAGGAGCACTCATGGGAGATGAAAATAATTGAGTTGTGCTGTACATTTTTATGTTTTGAATTCTAGTTTGTGTTCTGCTCCCTATAAAAAGAGTTTTAGGTTCATTTGTAAGGCATCAGAAAATTGAGCAGAAAACATATTCTCTCAAGAAGTAAGAAAACCATAGTAGCAGTGTTCTCTTTCTTTCTTGTCTAGTGTGGAAGTACTTTCTTTCCAAGTAATTACCTGTAAATCGTTCTTATGGATAGCTAAACAACTTTTTTAGCTGTTTACCTGAGAATGAGGCTCTAAATTTTAGTCTGTAATTATGTTTGAATAAATAATTTCAGATTGCTCATCCACCTTGTCAATATCTTTCAATATATTTTAAATGTTTATTTATGTGTTATTGGCCTTAGTCCTGTACTATTTTTAGGTTTAGACTTTCTGTTTCTTAAGAAAATTTGCCTGAGCTTAAGGTAGAAATAAGCAGTAGTGATTCCGCATATTACAGTAACCGCTAGGCAAAAGGCCGTTAGGTGAAAAATTTGGGCATGTTGAAGGTTAGTTTTGTTTCTTTTGAAAGTATGAACATGTTTTCTTAAGGAAAAGCAAAGGTTAAACCCAAAAGTCAGCATAGGATATCTTAGGCACTACTTTAGAAAACACTATCTTTATAGATCTTTTCCTCTCAGAATTGTGTAAATGGGCACAACACAAAGTTGTTGGTGCAAATGGGCGCAATACATGTGATTTCTGGGTAAAAAGGAATTGTCTATTTTTTGTTTTGTTTTTTTGTTTTGATAATGTATTGGATTGGGATCTTGGTTAATAGAACAAAGCAAATAAATTTATTCAACTTTTATTTTTTCAATATAATAATTTATTCAGTTTCTATTTTCAATTCATTCCTTTAGGTTTTGATGGAGTGAAAGTCTTTTTTGCCCTCATTTTCGGCCTCACGTGCGTCACACTTGGTCATAATTGATGACACCGTGACGAAAAGTTGACATAGGTACTATATTGACAAGAAAATATAAGTCTAGGTATCACATTGATAAGCTTTAAATTCCAAGTATCACTTCAATCGTCCTCAAAGTGTCCAAACACTGTTGGTGCATTTTTCTCAAATTTTATTATTGGATTGATTAGATCTTTCAAATCCAATATGTCTATTTGTTTTTTTTAATAATTGACTGGTGCGGCTGTCATTAAGCCTTGATTAATGAAACTGTCAAATACAGGAGGGGACATTGAGCCTAAACCCTGATTACAATAAGCATCTAGAGAATATCCTGAAATGATATCAAGAGTCTCTACTGAAAAAATGTATTCATCTAGGTACCAACTAGCAAAGAGTGCTCTATTGACTACTCTATTTGCTTTGACATGGCGGTGACGTAACAGAAAGATAATTTGATTACAACGTAACATAATTACCAAAAGCACAGTTTTCCTACTATGTTGCCGCCAGAGGATAAATCCGACGACACTTAGTTTCACCCTGCCACTAGGCGGTAGCGACCATTTGACAAAGCAAGAAACTCGTCGCCTACCTAGAGCAGATAAGGCACTTTGAGTACACACACATGTATATAGCCCGACTAGCTCTACATATTAAATGTAGAGACTTATTGCTCGCATAAACCGCAACCAAACTAAACAACTTTAAAAAAATAAAACATTAAATAAAAAAAAAATCAGGGTAGGGCCCAAAAATTGAGCCCAAACCCCACCTCCAGCCCAAGTAGCAGAGAAATCAGAATTACGGAACAGGGCCCAGCCCAGTACCTGCGCAACCCCCACCTTCGTCCCCTCATTCCTGACGTGCCACCTGTTAGCTAAATAGTCACCCTCAAGTATATAGGCCAATTTATAGTATAGAGGATTATGAGTAGGGGATATCGTACCCAAGGGATTAGAAAACCCACTCTAGCTAAGGAAAACCTAAAAGATGTTAGATGAATATGCAAATGTACAAGTCATAAACAAGGACTCACAAGTGAACCAAAGTTCATGGTGAATATATGCAAGATGGTGTAGTGGTTTAATTTTTGGCTTTGGAAATGGTTTCGAATCAAATTAACACACAATAAACTTGAAATGTAAACTAGGCTATGCTAAACTAGATGTGATAAATTGGATGAAAGTTAGAGCTTTAGGTTGTTCACCATAGCCTTCCTTGCATGCATTGATGTTCAAACTATAAGTGATACAATCCCAAGTATCTAATTACCCTCTTAGCATCCAGATAAGACTACTAAGGCCTAAACTCCTTTGATTTTATCAATTTCCACCGGATAAGTGTGAAACTAACTACTCAAGAATAAGTTATATTACCGGATAAGTATCAATTCTTTGCTCCTAGATGCATAAAGATTTGAGTTTAGATAATTAAGTAAGCAAACCAATCTTAGATCTAGGTGACTTTAACTCACAACCCTCACATACACACCTAGTGTGCTATCATGCTATTAATGTTCAAAGCTAGCTATTCTCTAAACATTGTTCATGTAATGACAAATGCAAAGTATTCAAATTAGCTAGATTCAAATACAAACATTCACTTCTTGAATTAGCAAGTGAAGATGATCATGGAAAATGCATCAAATAAGACTCAAACATCAATTCATTACAAGTTTGGCTAGGGCTTTCAAACCTAACCCTAACAAATTAACTACTCACTCATAACCAAATACATAAATTTCAACATGTTTATGAACATCAAACTAAAAAGTAGGGATAGAGAGAGGACTAGTGATAATCAAGTTGAGGATGGTGTATATGAACTCATGAAGGCGTTGACATGGTGAAAATGGTAATGGTGATGATGATTCCTCAAGGAATGCTAGACTCCTCTCATTCTTCTTCAAAGGTTGATGATGGAATATGAGATGTAGAGATGATCAAGTGGTGAAATGGTGGAGTGGTGAAGCTTTTTGTTTAAGAAATGGTATGGGTAGATGGAAAAGATGATGAACGTTGTGGTGGTGGTAATGAAGGTTATGAATTGATGGTAATGGTGATGGATATTTTGTGGAGGAGATGGTAATGGTGATTGAGGTTTTGTGGAGGATATGATAGTGAATTGAGGTTTTTGTGGAGGAGATGATAGTGGATTGTGTAGAAAATATAAAGAGAAAAAGATGTTATAGAGTGGTGTGGGTGGTGCCTCAAGAGAGTGATGAAGGATCCTTGTATAGAGAAGAGAGATAGGAGTAAAATGATGAATGGAAACAAAATGAGCAGCTCAAGCATTGAAAGAAGCATGAAGGTGGAGTATGAGAGTGGTAATAGATCCTAAAATTAAGGGAAAGAGTTATGGATAAATGAAGAAAAAGAGAGAAATAATGATGAGCTATAAGAGTGTAGAGTAGAAAAATATGCCTTAGGAGAAGAGAGGAGCAGCTGCCTTCTTTATTGTGCATGGGAGAACATAAAAATGAAGAGTGATGGAGTGGTTTTGGGTCACCAAAGTCAAGATGACAGTATTCTTCTCCTTTCTTCCTTCAATTATATCTCCACCAAGATTTCCTATTTTGCCTCTGACTTCTTCTTACCAAATGTTCATTGATAAGTGTATATTATTCTGGAATTTATGGCTCAGTGGTTTTTCCAGAATTGCTACAAGAATCCGTACAGGTCCTCCTTTGCAGCTTTTTTTTATTTTTTAGGCAGAAACTTGGACTGATCTTTTAAAGGCTTTCCACTCTGAAATCACTCATGAACTATGCATAAGAAATGATCCTTAGAATGTCTAGCATAAATCTAGAAAGTTTCAGCTCATTTAGAGTTCGTTTAGATAGGCTTACACCTCTCCTTCCTTGTTTAGCTCGCTTTTTACTAACCGGAGTAAGAAATGTGCTAAAGTTGACTTTTCATTTCTATGCTTCTCCATCATTTCCTAGTATGATATACAAAACATAATAAATATTTATATAAATAAACCAAAAGTTTAATCAAAAGTATATGATTAGGAAAATAATGGAATTGGATAATCAACATTAAATTGAACTTTAGAACAAGTAATTTTCATGTTTTAGGATAACAAATATGTATATGAATTATAATCCAACACCACCACCTGCGATGGGCTGCCACAGTTAGCGCGCTTCCAATATGTCTATTTCTAGACACAAAAAGAATTTCATGAATTTCTCAATGTTTTCTCAAAGCATCCCACAGTCGACACTTGCATTAATCAAAGATTATGAAAGAAGAAGGATTAGACTAAATCAAAACCTCCCAAAGCAACAAACCAATAACCATGAAAACAAGTTATCGAAACCTAAACTAATGAAGACCCAAAAAATCAATATCATGATACAATGCTACAAAATAAGGGGAGACACATAACCACAATGTACATGTGGCCTAATGGTTGAGCGTTCAGCTTGGGAACCCCTCAATCCGCGTTCAATCCACGAAGTTATTGTTTGTGGTCAGGGGAAATAAGCATTATGACATGACCTCCCAAATACGGATTAGTCTTTAGTTGAAAAGTTTGAGATAATGCAGGATTCAATCAAAAAGAAAGAAAAAAAGGGAGACACATACAAAGATGTTCCTTAGTTTGCCAAAGCATCTAACAAAATGTGTATCCAATTGCATAAACCAATCTCAACTGTGATTACACCGATTGCTCAAAGATGTGGTAAGCTCATGTAGCTTAGGAGTCTAAACTTCAAAGCGCTATACTAAGCCTAGTAAAGAGACTGATCACATTGAAGCAGAGTAATGGAGAAGCTTATTTCGAGCTGTTTTAATGTTCGACCCCTAGATGAGAGTTACATATTCCCACCAGAAGCGAGGCTGAAGCTTACAGTTCCTCTATGCAAACACATTCCAGTGATTGATCTAGGTGGAGGTGGAGCAGAAGGTCAAGTTTTACATTACCCTTATCTGAGAACTGTGACCCAAACCTCATAACCATTTTACTTCAAGGGGGGTGTAAATGGCCTCCAAGTTTTCAAGGATGGGAATTGAATAGTTTTGCAGCCTCTTTCACATGGAATTTTTGTTAACAAAGACTATCAGTCACAGGTTCGTCACAATCTCTTTTGATAAACATTTATTTTAAGAATTACACAGTGAACTTAGGCAAAGTGCTGACTACTAATGGGAATCTGAAATGTGCTAAACATCGAGTACTGCTCGGACTTCTGCTGCAATTTTCCGTTCCCAAGATTGCCTTGTAGAACCTGTAACAGTACTTATTAATGCAAGCAATCCCCAACTCTAAATACGGTTCCAATACAAAGAGTTCTTTGTCAACTATCTACAAAGCAGTGCAAAGCCAAAGTTGTACTGGAACCGTACATGTAAGCTCCAAGCTTAACTGTTAACCCTAATGTTGTTAATTGTTAAGAAGGAATAATCCAACAGTCTTGTGCATTAAGACATATGAATGCCTTTTTTTTTATCAATGTGGAAGGTAGTAAAGACAGAACAACTAGATGAAATTTGATGTTTATTAATATTGTAAATGTTACGTCCCGTATCTTAATTTACCAGTTTACAAATCATTTGGACGGTAAACGACAATTACTTTTACTTTTAACTTCGTTTTGGCATTTTTAGGGGACCCTAAAAGTTGACTTTTTGTTCGAGTCCAAATTTGAGAAAATGTGCTTCATGAAAGTTGTAGAGTACGTTAAACCGAGTTCGTAGACATGTAGCACCCTAACATCAGAGTTCGTATGCAAAAGTTATGAGTATTTTCGTGTGAGGGGCATTTTGGTATTTTCTTGTGAGGGGTATTTTGATCTTTTTACCCTACCCTATCTTAATTAAATCATTCTTCTTTCCCTTCCCCTTCACGGCAGAAACAAGAAGAGAGAGAGAGAGAGAGAGAGAGAGAGAGTCAAAAAGAAATAAAAATTTTCCGGCACTGATTTCGGCTATTTCCGGTAGCAAAAATGGTATCAATCTTTTCCTCTCTTCATGAGCTTCATTTTGAGTATAATATTACATATATATTGGAGAATTGTAGGGGTTGAAAATCGGGATTTTACTATTTTCTTAATTGTTGAGATAGTTCTAGTTGTTTTCTGAATTTAGTGTGGTCGAGAAAAATAAAAATGCTAGGGAGGTTGAGATGAATCTGGTGCTAAAATTTGGTGACCATCGGAGAAGTTGGCCACCGCGCGAACAGTGCCGCCAATGAATAGTGGCGGAGCATGAACAGTGCACGGTGGTGAACAGTGACTTAAATTTTGTTTTTAGCTACTTAAATCACATAATTGATGAAGAGTTTGTATATGTGATTTTGATGAAAATTGGAGAAGTTTTGAATCGATTATGAATTTTTAGAATTTAGAATTTCAATTATCGTTTTACGAGAATCCGATCGTCGATTTTCTCTCGAATCTGCCCTAGAACTTGTAAATTAATGAAATGGTGTTAGTGGTAAAGTTTGGGTTGAATCAGATAAGGAAATGGAGATGTTGATTTAAGAGGATTGATTTTTGAATCCTATTTAATTGCTGAATTGTTATTTACGGAATATAATTGGGTACAGGACGATATACCGAACTACTGCTCGAGAAAGAAACCCGAATGCATGGTCACCTAAATAGTACTATGAGTGGACTTTTATTTTGAATAATAATGCATGCAGTTATTTTTGAATAATGCTTGATTAAATTATGATATTAGAGTTTTTAAGTATTAAATTGGTTTGGTTTATAATTGAGTTATTGATAGATTTTGCATGATAACTTCTGAATATATATCGTTGAATTTGTGACGGATTATTTTCTGAGATGATACTTTGATGATGCTAGTTATGGTATGTCTTGGTATATTGGATGGTTTGTTGTATTGTGATTTTTGTGGTTCGAGACACTAGAAGAGAGGGGATGAACTAGTGGTCTCATATGAGTATAACACCAAAAGAGAGGGGATGTACTGGTAGCTATATGGTTGAGTCGAAGACACTAGAAGAGAGAGGATGAACTAGTAGTCTTCAAATGAAGGTACCAGGAGAGAGGGGATGTACCGGTGCATGTGGAAATTGGGATTGCTCTAGGAGAGAGGGGATGTACTGGAGGCCTAGATAATGATTATCTTGTTCAGAGATTTATGTAATGATGTATACATGTATGTTTGTGGATGAAGTGAGTTGTTGTTATATACCTGAATAAATATGGGTGTGAGCCCTGAATTATTGGTTTCTCTTTTCGATTAAACGTGATTTCATAAATGTGATATTTTTTACTGTACTTGACTAGTTGGGTTAGTCCGATTCTTTTACCCAGCAGGGCTGATATGTTTTCATGAGGTCTCGTGTGGTGAGAAATATATTTTATAATTGTGGCATGCTTTGAGATTTTGTAAATTTGGTGGAAAGTATTAAAGTTTGTTCAATTAAATTATATAGTTTATTTATTTTGTCCACTCATTCTAACGTGTTTTTAAATTATTTTCCTCTGGGCCCTTTGGTTTCAAATGCTCAGTTTGCAAACGAGATTAGTTGAGGTCGGGCATACTTGAAGTTGATGCATGGTTGTCACTGCTTCCGCAATGTAGGATCTGTCGATCTTTTATACTCTTTTCATTTGTTTTAGAATTTCTTTAATAACCTACGAATTTTCACTACAACAAAAAAGCTAATTTGCGAGGAACAACTTCCTCGCTAAAAATTGAAATTTTTCTCACCATAGTGTTTTGGCGAGGACAATATTTTTGTCGTCAATTCCTCGTAGTCGGCTTGTCAAGGAAAGTTTCTACAAGGAACAAACTCTTTTCTCGGCAAACTCTTTTCTCGATTAAATACTTTTTTCTCGCCATTATTCTTTAGCTAGAACTTTTTTTCTCGCCAAAACTCATACTTTTTCCTCACTTAAAGATTTTAAGGGCCAAATAATAGTCGTTAAATATATTCTACAATGAAAAAGAATTCATCGCTAAACTATTATTTCCTCGTTAATGATAAGTAATAATTTAGATATTATAAATAATAAAAAATTTAAATACACTAGGAAATTTTATTTCCCTCATACTGTGTATGCTTATAGCGAGGAAACCATTCCTCTCTAATTGTACTCAAATGACGAGGAACTTTACTTTTGTCATTGTAGGTTCTCTTCTCCATACTGAGAAAATTCATTTTTATTGCAATTGTTTGGTTATGGCGAGGAATAATAATGTAGATAATAAAGATAAGTAGACAAAAGAAATATATATTAAAATTAAAAGTAATAAATCAGAGTTTTCCTTTACAAATAAGTACTAATTCAAACTTTCAAAGTAGTTATATGACTTATATCAATACTATATACTAATTCAAAAGAGTTTAGGGATCCTCCTCAATTTTGTTTTTGGCATCCTCCTGATCACTTCCCTAAATCTTGGAATCTCTTCTTCTCTTGCACTTGGAACTCGTCCCTAGAAATGAAAGTTCTCTTTTAGAGATTTTGTAGAGAGCTTTAGCACCTGCAGAGCATGGCAACAGGAGCCCCACTTACGGATCAGAGCTTGCCATTAAGATGTGAAGATGATGAACATTCTAATGAACTTTATATATGACCCAAATACTTGACAGAAACATCTCACTCTAAAGTGCTCATAACAGATCGGAGAAATTTACCTGACTGAAATGGATATGGCTATGAAAGAGACCAAATTCTGCTCTTTCACAAAAAAAAAAAAAAAAAAAGTACAAAGAACCAAAAAGCAGCAAGTAAAGAAGAGCAATAATAAATGAAGACAACCCAGCAAACAAGCTTAGCAATAGCAAATAAGCAATTCAGAACAGGTACCATGAAAATCATATTAAACATAATGATTCAGAACAATTCCAATTTTGATCTCACCTACGAAATCTGGGCTCCATTAACACACTCAAATTCACTCTTGAGATCTTCAAGATACTGAAAGGCAAGCTTCGTTGGATAGGCTCTACCACAATTGTCAAGTAACAGACACATCATATATATAATTAAGAACAAAAGTCAAGGCAAAGCCAACAGATATATGCTCTTCCACAGACGAGAAGAATCATAATACAACATTGATAAGGCAAGAACTAACAAACAAAATGCTATTGAAAACCACACCACATAGACAAAATATTCATAAATCCAATAAGTATAGTGCAAAAGATATTACCTATAACAAACTTAACTGCAGTCTTTCTATGCCAATAACAATTCTACCTTGAGTTGTAAGTTGTAACAATCAAAGACACACATGCAAGAACAATTTAGATCACAAAAGCCTAATGCTCATATCTAACATAATCAACTCCAAGAGACACACAATTGACCAATTATGTTTGTGCGACTAGCCCAAAACATCGATAGAACACCCATTATCGAAACCCAGTTGATCAATCACAAGGCATCAAAGAACTAAGCCAACCTTTTAATCATCCGAGACCATTGTCACCAAGAGTACCCAATACACCAATTTCACACGGGTTTCTCTTAAATCAACATCAACACTGAAACAAGCCAAAACCTTTCTGATAAATCTGAGAAATTTGACCCCAGAAACTTTAATTGAACATAAATTCATGTAATATAGAGCAAATGCCTGAAGAATGATGATCGGACGACGATGGTACAATCAGAGAATTTTAATGGCAGACTGTAAAATTCATAATCCGCTCCTAATCTAGCAAAGTAAACAAGCAAATATTAATAACTTGCAGCGTCATACATCGATTGATGACATATCAATACGCAGAAAAGAAAAGAAAAGAAAACCAGGATTTTTTGGTATTGAAATACAGAACATAAACATCATTGATTAGAAAGCTCATCCAAGAAGAGTCAAAGTGAAGATATACCTGAAGGGAGGGACTAAAGTAAAGTCAAACTCTCAATACCAGATCGGTTCTCTAGTGTTAAAGCAGACCCAATGAAAAATTGAAGGAATAGGAATCGACCCAAGATTCTTCAATATAAGCTTCTTAATCTGCAGATGAAGAGACTGCCCACGAAATTGAACTTTCCAACTTTGGTTGATTGAGATTTCCCAACCCGATTGCCATCAGGAAATCTTTTGATCACCCATGCCGTCAGTTTTTCAGTTTGCCCCCAAACACCAGCCGAGCACTCAGACCCATTTCTTCTGTTCTGTTCTGTTCTGTAGATGCCGAACCTCTAGGGTTTTGTCGTGTTACTCTTCTAATTTTTTTGATTTTATATTGCCGCTTGAATTACAAATGTCCCGCTTTTAGTGTTTCTTTTTTCAAAACCAGCGTTATCTATATTTTTTCCTTACCTCAACAATATATGATTTAGGGTTTAGGGATTAGGGTTTAGGGGTTAGAGATTAGGGTTTAGGTTTCAAGGCTTATGTCATGATAATGGCTAACTAAATGATTTTTGTTTTATAAAGGTTTTGCATATACTAAAAATCTAAATATTTTGCATATACAATCTATGTACAAGGATTTAAATCTTGAACAGTTTTGATTGTCAAAATTAAATTGTAGTGTGTAGGGTCTAGAGTGCGACCACCTATTCAATTTTATTTCAACAATCCAAACCGTTCAATTTGTAGAACACCACTCCTTGATTACCCATACAAAATTTCAACTCAATCGGGAACCATTTAGCTATTTATTATCATGATGATAATAACAGTTAATACCAAAGATAGTGTGTTCGATGACTTATTTCTTCCAAAATTTACACCTTAACGAAATAGGAGGGTCCTACAAATAAAATGGTTTGGATCGTCAAATCATAGTGGTCTCATACGCAATTCCTTAACATGTGAAAATGTCATGTATACAAAGTAGACGCAAGATCAATAACAAAGAAATAGAGAATATAAGTCATATGAATTAATATGTATTTGTGTGTGTGGATATATATTTATATACATGTAAACAAAAATATATATAGAATTAGTATAGAGATGAATTGGAGTTAAATTGACTAACCAAGCAATCATTCCTAGTAGTCCTAAGGTGTAAAAATTCGATGGAGACATTCACCTGAGAAAGTGTTGTTTAAAGAATTACAATTCTTTGTATTTATTTAAAAATAGTCTTGAATAAAATATGAAAAAAAATTACAATGATTAGGACTCGCCCTCAAGCAGAGCGGAGAAAGCAAATCTTTAAGTGATGTCAATTACGTACATTGGCTTAATAAATTAGTCACCCATAAAATAATAAATAATACAATACTGGTGTTTTTTTAAAAAAATAAAAATAAAAATAATATAATAAAATATTAATAATTGTAGTATTACAATCAATAATACAATGATGGGTTTCTAGTAATTTCAACAGATTAAGAAAATCTTCTACAGTTTTCAACAATAAAATAATACTTTTCTAGTAAAACGTATATTCAATTAATGAAAAAATTATTCATGATAAAAGTTTATTTTTATGAGGAAACTCATAGTTTGTCGCTATTAATTAAATTTGGCGGACATACACAATATTCTGTCAAATTGATAATGGGTGAAGCGTTATTTTCTTGCTAATTGCTTCTTTTAATGAGGAAATGATTCCTCATATAATGTATGCTTTAACGAGGAAACTATAGTTTTGTCGTCATTGAACTTTGTGAGTCTTACACAATTTTTCACTAACCAAACAACGAGCAAAGAGTTATTTTGTCATCTTTTGATGAGGAAATGGTTCCTCGTAAAACACAAATTTTAGTGAGGAAACTATTGTTTGGACCCAACTATGGTTAGTCACCATTGAATTTGGCGGGTCTTGGCGAAACTAATAATGAGAAAAATGTTATTTCCTCGCTAATCGCTTTTTTTTTTTTACAGAGGAAATGGTTCCTCGTGAAACACAGACTTTTAGCAAGGAAACCATAATTTTATTGCCGTTGAATTTGGCGGGTCTTACACAATTCTCTACCAAACTAATAACAAGGATTGTGTTACTTCCTCGCAAGTTGCTTCTTCTGACAAGGAAATAATTCCTCGTAGAAAACAGACTTTTAGCGAGGAAATCATGGTTTTGTACACAATTTTCCGCCAAAAAAAATAATGACGAAATCATTATTTCCTCGCTAAATGTCGTTTTCGCGATGAAAAAATTAGTCACCCAAGTCTCATATTTCCTCGCTAATAACGTGACGCTTCGGAGATCAATTTATGGTCATCTTTAGTGATAAACTAAAATATTCGTCGTAGAAAGTGATATATAGTGAGGAAAATATATTCCTCGTAGAAAACTTAAGAGCATTTAGTGATGAACCAAGATATTCCTCGTAGAAGGTGATATTTATTGAGGAAAATAAATTCCTCACAAAAAACTTGGTCGCTAAAAAAACTTTCTGTTGTAGTGTTTGTTTAATGTGAAAACGGAGTTGTTGGTATTTAGGGAGCAGGATGACTCCAGGAGTATAAAGATGGCTGCTTAGAAGTGGGGTTTTACTTCTTTTCAGGTTAGGGTTGTCAACTTTTAAAGAATATTCTATCGAATCTTCTGAAAAAGTGGGCCCCTGCAGGACCACCTGGAATTTCAGGAAAAATGTCGGGATGTGTCCTATCAGTAAAACTAGTTCAATGCCTTCAGCTCAAGGATTATGCAGACTTTTTGTGCTTCGCATTTTTCTTCTAGTATTTAGTGGTTAAGGGTCATTATCATGGATTTTTTTTATAGTACAACATTCATTTTAATAACTTCATGTTTATTCGTACTTTGGTAATTAGTTTGCAAATGATTAATCCATATTAACGTTTTTGTCCTGTAATAGAAGAAATGGTGGAGACTTGGAACTAGCTTGGTCTGTCTATAAACTAGAAGCAAGCTGTAAGCTTTGAGTATGAATTTGCCATCCTTCGCGATTCAGTTTGTTTTAATTAGAGCTTATATGAAAGCTTCTTCATCTCAATCCCACAAAGAAATTCTGTTGCAGCAACCACTGGTTTATATGTAATCACTGGTCTATTACTCAATCCGGCCGGTGTATATCATTCATCTTCAGCAGTTGATTTCACTCTTTATGTCATCATTCATTATATAGCAGATCATATATAGTTTTGTTTATAATAGTTGCGAATCTAAAACTTGCTTAATGCTTCAACTGGCATCAATCTGGCATAGACATATGGGGTAATTGAGCATTTTCCCTAGACATATTCCTCAGTTTGTTAATTTATGTTTTATACTGTTACTTTATTTATCTGCAAGACTTTTGAGTAGAATAATCCATTATTAAAGAGAAAAAGATATATTCCTTATTAATTCCAAAGCCTTTCTTCTTCTTTTCCCATTTTTGAACAGAATTCCAAAGCCTTTCTAGTGAACTAGTTTCTCGTCGATCAACGTTCATTGTGAGATCCGATTGATCATGTACATTCAAGTAAAGCAAAGTACAATGTTCAACCCTTGCCGGAGACACACATTCCCACCCAATAGAAGACCAGGGAATCTTAGCACTCTCCCCTCATCCAACAATATTCCAGTGATTGATTTAGGTAATGGTGGAGCAGAAGGTCATGATCGAACTCGTATGGTTCAGCAAATACTTGAGGCTGGCCAAGAGTTTGGATTTTTTCAGGTTACTAAGGCTGGCTTTAAAATCTCGCCCTTCTTGCTTGCACATACCCTATGCTTATATCATCATCCAATTCTCTGTTATGTATAAACTCTGTAGGTGATCAACCATGGCATATCCGAAAATTTGTTGAATGACACAATGGGTGCGTTCAATGAGTTTTTTGAGTTGCCTCCAGAGGACAAAGCAAGCATCTACTCTAATGACCCCAGCAAACTCTGCAGGCTTTTCACAAGCAGTACAAATTATGATAGGGAAGATGTTCCTCTTTGGCGCGATGCCCTATGACACCCTTGTCATCCTTTAGAGAAATCCATTCCACTTTGGTCTCAACAGCCAATCAAATACTGGTAAGGGCTACATCACATTATGTTATTAAGTAACTGGACATTCATCTAATAGCTAGAAATCTATCACATTTCAGAGAGTAAGTTGGCAAATGTTCCACCCAAGTAAGGAAAGTGGCTTTGAACATTTTGGGGTTGACTGGTGAAGGACTGGGTTTTGGACGTACATGAGCATTTCAATCATGAACTTAGCGAACACTGTTCTCTCAGTTAATCACTATCCACCCTGCCCAGACCCAAGTTTGATATTAGGAATAAGTAAACATTGTGACCCAAACCTCATCACAGTTTTAGTACTTCAAGGGGATGTAAATGGCCTTCAAGTTCTCAAGGATGGGGAATGGATTGGTGTGGAACCTCTTTCACATGGACTGGTTGTTAACATAGGCGATCAGTTACAGGTAAATCACCTTTTTTTTTTTCCTTGTTCTCGAAATCATAAGCATTAATCGCTCTTCTTTACAATCACAATTTTGGTCCCTCTGGGATGCAGATTATTAGTAATGGAAAGCTGAAATGTGTTGAACATCAAGCAGTGACGAATTCAAGCAACGCTCCTTGTTCTTTTCAGGATTAGCAGTTTTCTTTGGACTCTGCAAATACTCTTTTGAGGGTATCAAGCAAGAGGCTTCCGAATTGCAGGCTTGGGTTTCTCCAAACCCAATTTCCCAACTTGGGCACTGGCGACACCGACTGTAGCCTCAGAATCAACTTCGTCGTTGAGAAAGTGCTCGTCTGCGCCGTATGGACCAGAGCTCTTTCAAATTCCCTGCGACACCGACTGTAGCCTCAGAATCAACTTCGTCATGTTGATAATGCCTACCTTGTGCTATTATACATGTGTTAAAGTTTGAGCTTTACTTTATGTAGATTATTCTTATTAATTATATTGCTTGCTGATTTCCTTACTATGGTTTCACTTCTATATGCTATTTCCACAATGTATATGGTGCTACAGTGATAGAGCGTGTACATATTACAATTTTATGAGCATTTTGTTCTATCTTTTATGCAGGATGATGATGAAGATTATAACAATGATGTAGGCCTCATCATATGGCCCTTGGGCCCTAAGCCCGCCCGGTCCGTAGGGCCAAAGCCAGGCCCGGCCCTTCCATTAGGGCGGGCCGGCCCGACCCTTTCTCAAATAGGATAGGGTAAGGGTCATGCAAATGAAACCCGGCTCTACCCTACGGCCCGGCCCGATTGAGCCCAAAAGGGCCAAGCCCGGCCCGGCCCTAAAATTTATATTTTATTTTTATTATTTTTCTATATTACATATTTACATAAAAAGAAATAAGAAATATGTTATTTTAGAGAATGGGTATTAGATTGAACATTTGAACCAAATTAATTTATGTAAATCTAATTTTTATATCATACACTCCAAAGAGAATGGACACTAATTTTTTTATAAATCTATATTTATATATCATACACTCCAAAGAGCAACCTCTATCAATTCAAAGAAAATGAGAAAATCAACCGTTGGATGTGATTATTACAATAAATTATGCGTGTGGTTAAAAATTTAGTCAATTTCACCATAGTTTCGAACCCAATCGGATTGGTCAACCATATTCACTTGTATGTTTTCTTGGTTGACCGATGGAGTGACAACCGCAAAACGTGCTAATTTTTTTACATCACATTTTTAAATATTTCATCAATATATGTGCGTAGATATAAGATAAAAATTTCAAATTTAATTACAAATATGTTGGTCTATACCAATTTGCCTCCTAAAGTTGTATAACTTATATATTGCATTTAAATGATTGAGGTTACCCTCCATGAGCAAAATGGGGGACGAAATGGAATTTTTTTAAATGAACCGCTGGATGTTTTTTTCATATGAATATATGTTAGTGGTAGAAATTTCAGCAATTTCGCCTTCGGTTGGACCTCGATCTACCCGGTTAACTCAATACCCTCAATAGAACATAAAACAAATATGCTCTCAACCGGTCCTTGGCAATTCACTTTTTTCGATCTTTCAGCTCCCACACTCTCATGGGTAGGGGGTCTACTTACGGATGTCAAAATTCCGCAACATTTGTCCGCGCATGGTGCCGCTCCCCTTAGGGAAGTTTGCTTGTGCAAAGCGTTGACCGCTACGTTGGACGCCTTATTCACGGCAAATCAACCTAATTTCTTTACACAATACCTATCAATGTTGTATAAACATATGAGAATTTTCAGATTGGTCGATTTTCATTTCAAAATTTTTGGATCGCACATAATCCTTATATGTCTTGTAATGTAGTATAACTAGTTTATTAGGCTTGTTACCTTCCATGAGCAAAATGAGGGACGAAATGGAATTTTTTAAAATGAACCGCTGGATGTTGTTTTCATATGAATATATGTTAGTGGTAGAAATTTCAGCAATTTCCGCCTTCGGTTGGACCTCGATCTACCTGGTCAACTCAATACCCTAAATAGAACATAAAGCAAATATGCTCTTAACCGGTCCTTGGCAATTCACTTTTTTCGATCTTTCAGCTCCCACACTCTCATGGGTAGGGGGTCTACTTACGGATGTCAAAATTCCGCAACGTTTGTCCGCGCATGGTGCCGCCCCCCTTAGGGAAGTTTGCTTGTGCAAAGCGTTGACCGCTACGTTGGACGCCTTATTCACGGCAGATCGGCCTAATTTCTTTACACAATACCTATCAATGTTGTATAAACATATGAGAATTTTCAGATTGGTCGATTTTCATTTCAAAATTTTTGGATCACACATAATCCTTATATGCCTTGTAATGTAGTATAACTAGTTTATTAGGCTTGTTACCCTCCATGAGCATTGTCAGATTGATCAATTTCCATTTTAAAATTTTTGGCCAGCCCGAATAAGCCATAATTTTTTTTTATTTTTTCTATTTTTTAATTACGTTTCTCTTTTTTCTATAATATGCAATTTATCTCTTTCTTTGTAATTGATTTCATAAGTTTTGTTTTCTTTAATTTCTATTTTCTTTGTTACACAACAATTAATATTGGAAGATTTATATAGATAGTTAATTGAATATAACCACCTTAAGTACTATTGATAAATGTTATAAGTTACAAGTATTATTGTAATACCCGTAATTATCATTTTAAATTTGAGTAATTGTGTTGAACGATTATTATGCGATTTCACGATTTATGTTCGATAATAATTCATTTTTACAATTATCGAAGTTTCGAAACGTTTATTTTAACGAAAAGCTCGAAATGCTCGATTTGAGTAATCGACTTTTTCTACGTACAAAATTTGGAGAAACTTCCTTCATGAAAGTTGTAGAGCTCGTCGATACGAGTTCGTACACGTGCGAAACACGAAGATCGGATTTTTTCTGAATTAGTTATCGAATTAAGAAGTTTTCCGAAACTTGTATAAATAGGAAAAAACCCTAGCTAATTTTTCAGAACCCTACTATTTTGGTCCGGCCTCCTTACATTTTCAGAATCACTATTCATCATCCCCTACCTCCATCCCTCGACCAAAAACGACGAAAAAGAGAGCAAAGTTCACCTTAATTGTTCTCCCTCCACAGACCACCTCTCGACCTCAAACCAAGTCTCAGGCGTTCGTCTCGAGCTGCTCTACCTCCTGGACGGCGTCGCTTCCACCGGCAAGGCCTCCATCGCCGGCGAAACAACCCGAAACAAACAGACTCGAAAACGAACCAAAACTAGCTTCTTGCGTTTTCGACCACCAAACCAAGTGAAACTCATCTCTCTACATCGACCACCCTTTTCGGTTCGATCTCGATATCTCGAGCTACACACCACCATTTCACTTGATTCTTGGCTCATTGAGCTCGCCTCAACTTCCTCTACAAGCACCAAGAAGGGCCGGAACTTGGTCGAACGTTTTCACGTTCGTCGGAGCTCGACCCGAACGGATTGAAACAACCAAGCTTTCGATCAAGATATCTCGAGCTATACACGATCGTTTCTTGTGATTCTTGGCTTGTTGAGTTCACCAGGAAGTTCTGAACAAGTTTCCAGAAGGGATCGGGGCCTGAGGTTGCAGTTTTCACGTCGGTTTTCAAGCTCGCCGGTTTCTGGAATTTTTCCTGCCGCCGACTGTATTTGGTACTTTTCGATCCCTTCCCGTCATTTTTTGGTCTTGTGCTAGTTATGAATGTTGCTCAGAATGACGAAACGAAGGGGACAAGCTCAGCCCCGACACCATTGGCTGTGGTCGGTGGCGGCTCTGTCCCTAACTCCGGCGGCCCTTTCCGGCCACCTCCGGAGGTCTAAAATTTGGTTTCTATCCATTTTATGATTCTATGTTTCGATACGATCATTTCGACTTATTATACGCATTTTTCGGATATCGGATGAATTAGTTAAGAATTTTGTGATTTCGATCAATTTCGATCGTTAGATTTTTGATCTGTGAAATTAGGACCGTCGGATGAACTTGTAAATTTGTTATGATGATCATATGACTGTCCCAGAGGCTTTGTGTGGTCATGGGCGAAGATCCGACCGTTGGATCTTCGTATATGTGCAAAACGGTAATTAGGGGAGCGATTCGTGAGAAACCGCTCGTCGGATTTTAATGTAAATTGGAATCCGGCCGTTAAATGGTAGTTAATTTATGTGTTGAAATTGTTGGCTAAATTCGAATCATATTTGATTAGGTGATTGACGGATTTTATTTGAGTGGGCTATTTCGGCGTTAATTATAATTATAATTATATTGAAGACGCAGCGGGAATTTCGAGGTGAGTAAAACTCACATGGTTCATATTACGAACCGAGCGTTTAAATTTATTTATTTTTAGTAATTGTGTGAAAAATATTTGAGGATTAAATATTTGTTTTAAAATTTCATGGACTTGAATCACCACGTTCCATAGGTAAGTAAAATGAATTTTTGTTATACAAATGAATTTCATGATTTTCTTGTGTGAACTATAGATGGTATTAGTGGTCATTCCTGAGTGGATGATTACGTATATATATATTTACGTGGAAAATATATAATGTTGAGTGAAGATATGCTTGACTGAATTGATTTTATTTCAATTGTGTAATTCCATAATAATATGGTGTATCTTGGTGGGGTTGATTTCAGTATGTGATTTTATATGTTGTGCTCATTTATGGGTTTAGGGTCGACGTAGTGACTGGTGTGGGGTAATCGGACGCTCTAATCCTGGGTGGATGATGGGATACGATTGGTTGAGTATGTGGAATTATTGGACGTTCCAAATATGTATATAGGTATACATATTGATGAAATACGATAATGATAAATATGTCGGATGCTATAACCTAGGCCAGGTGACGGGCTACGATTCAGTTAGAGCTCTAGTCTGTCAAGTACCGTATTTTTATAAATACGATGTTGAGAGTTGTGTAGAAAGATGTGTGTTGGGGTTTATCTTGATGTATTGAATTTGTGTTGATTGAGATTGTTAGTACTTGTGGATGTGGAAATTGTTTAGTGTTGTTGTGTGTGGGAATAATTATGAATTGAATTAAGCAATAGTTCTTTCTTTTTACTCATACGAGCTTTCATAAGCTTACCGGGTTTTGTGTTGTTGCAATCCCGGTACACTATTCAAATGGTGTAGCGGATATTCCTGCAGGTCAGGATAATCAGGGAGGTGACCGAGCTGCTTAGGTGTTACAGCAGTTTTTGTTATTTCATTTAGTTGTGAGGTGTGTATGCTCATTTAGAGTTTTACATTTCATTTTGGATTTGATTTGTAATAATTAACTGAGACTAAATTCAGTTTGATTTTATTTCGTGTGGTGAGGATGTTAAGAAAAGAAATTTTCAGGATGATAATTTTGAGTTTGTAGTATTTTCATGTTTCGGATTTTGAATTGTTATTCTAAAATTCGGGGTGTGACAATTATATGAATATAAAATATGTTCAATAAAAAATAATGAGTCTTTTATCACCAATATATACCATTAAGCCATATTTTGAGAAGAAAAAAATAATGTTTTTTTTTTTTGTTAAACAAAATAATGCCCTTTTCGGCCCTATTTGGCCCTATTTGAGGGCCGGCCCGACCCGGCCCTTTCGACCCTAACAGATCGGGCTTTTCGGGCGGGTAAGAGTTAGCATATTTAAGTCCCGACCCGACCCTACCCGGTCCTAAATTTTGTTGACTTTGACTAGGCCCGGCCCGGCCCGACCCTAAGCCCTAAAATTTAGGGTAGGGCCGGCCCTAGCCCGGCCCATGATGACCCATACAATGATGAAGATGGAGGGCTGAGCATATCCGGAAAAGAGTTGAAGATGCTTCTTGGGCGCCTGAATCAGTCAGAAACAGAGGATGATGATGACAATAGGGTTGAGAATGTAAGTTATTTACTTTGTGGTATCTAATTCTAGTCTATTGCTGCCTTGTAAGAACTGCACTGTACAAATGGTATCAATATATTTTAACGTTAAGTGGCATTCCTTTTGATAAGCCACCAATTTGGTATACGTTTAAACTAGTATTTTGAACTATATTGAATCACATATGAGTGTCCAATTCTCTTTTACAGGTCTGCCACTGGAAGCTGTGTAGCTGTAGAACCAGTTCCTGCTACAAATCCATCTCGGATCCTCCCTGCAATGCCTCAAGCTTCAGTTACTTGTGGTGGAACTGCACCATCATTTCAGTTACAAGCTTCGGGCAAGCCTGTAATATCTCTTAAGTTGTTTTGTTCTGTTGAGATAGTCTCAATAGGAAGGTACGTAAAGTGAGAATCTGTGGAAAATATCTGTTAATTACAAATCTTTTTACAATACCTCATCTGGTTAATGTAAGAATGCTTACTTTTTGCAATATCCAATAGATTTATGTTTTCCTAAAGATGTCGTGAGAGTCACTATCAGACCACTTTCAACTAAGGAAAAATAATTGTCCAAGGGAGTTAACATAACAAACTGGAGCCATTTTAGTTCCCTTTTATTTGGGATAACTTGCACTCTCAGTTGTGCCCGTGCTTTGCTGCGGAGAAATCATTGTATGTTATTGTTGAATTGCATTGGGACAGTGAGGCAAGAAATATATGACTACAGCTATGGATACTGATGAAGTTTGATGACCACAGAAGAGCTATGAAACATTCCATGTCCGAGTTGCAGCTTAATGCTATCAAACGGAAACATTTAATAAGAGCAGCAAATTATATATCTATCATAGAAAAATTTTATTAACTCATCCAAGATAAAGTCCTCAACAGTGAAGGGATTTTATCCCACATTGGCTCAGCTAAGTACATACCTATCATAGATAAATTTTATCAGCTCATCAGCAACCATTAAAGCTAGCTCAGCTAATTTGATGGCTCTGTGCAGATATTTGAAATGGCTATATTTTAGTTCCTTCGGCAGTCCTAGAAAAATAGGAAAAAACATGTGTTGGGTAAGTAACAGACTTGATGTAAGATGATGTTAGGTTTACAACCAATTCCCTTACTTAACACATTTAACATTAGGGAAATGTTAACTGTGTAAAAGGAGGGTTATGAGCCAAAATTTACAAAGAACCTAGTCAAAATGCTAATCCGCTATTTGCATACCATACTTATCTAAAGGTGCATCATAGTCATAGTTGCAATGAAGGGACTACAAAATCAGAGTAAAAGATAGTTAAATCAGAAAATTTTACCAATATCAGCAAAGATAAAATTAGCTTTGATATATAAAGGAGGAGAATAAGTACCATTTCGTAGTTGGCAAAAGAACCACCATTTTGTATAAACCTTGCAACTGAAAATGCCCCACCAAATTGTGTATATCTGTAAAGTTTACATAAAGCATCAGAGTTAGAAAGAGGAAAAGAAGGAATAATGGGTTAAAAAAAATAAAAAAAAATAAAAACCTAAAGTGAGGAACCCTGACGAACAAACCTTCCAATCTGTCATATTAAACCGAAGAGCACCTCCAAAAACATAATAAGTGAATTAATCAGTCCACATCCACGTCATGGCCAATAAGAGCAGGAGACTGTAATAACAGTAAACAAAGCACAGAGGAACAGCAGCAGAAATAATGCAACTTCTACACCAAGCCATGGTTCACAGATCTTATCCTATTTCATTTTCAAGGTAAATAAATGAACATGCATAAAGAAAAGCTGCAGTTTTAATTTTTTAATGAAGAAGAGTAAATAAGAAGCTATAGAAGTATAGATGTATAGTAAAAGGAGAGATTGTTGGACTAACATTAGTAGACTGTATTGGAAACAAACAATATGGAAAAGTACTTATTGAAAAAATGTTTCTAAAATGAAAAGAGTACCGTGCGTTGTGTAAAACATATACAATGTTAACAGAAATTTTCAAGGACCATTAATATTACCAAAAAACACAAAATGATAAATAGCCATAACCACCATAGTATTTGTATATACAGAGCGTTGCAAAAAATGGTCACATTTGTGGCCTGTCAATCCACTGAACACAGGACTAATTACTTTATGATATTTGAAAGCGAGCAATATATTCAGATGAGAAAAGACACAGAGTAAAAGATGTTTCACCTGTGAAATTGGAGACGAAACTGATTTGCCTTCTTCTCTTTTCTATTGCAGTGCTCGAGGCTTTACAAAAACTGCAAATTATGGAAAATTAATTTCAGATGAATTGATTTTTAGAGATAAAGTCAGACATGTAGAAATATTTGATTCAATTAGTGTTCACCTGGTTGTTTAGCACGATTAGTTTCAGTCACAAATTCCTGTAAAGGAGAAATTGTTCTATGAGTTGTGTAAAATAAAATCTGACAATCAAATTTCAATTTTCTATCAATTGATCGTTGCAAATATATTCACATATGATGACTGAATGGATAACTTTGCACGTTGGCAATTTTCAGTAATACTGTTTAAACTAATTGACATATCCCCTTATTGAGATAAGAAATTACTAAACTTTTCCCATTGTTTTTGTATCTGTAATACTGTTAATGCTTTAGCTGTTTCGCTGGATTTACCAAAAGGTGTGTTTGTGACAGAAAACTAAGTCAAAGGAGTTTCAGGATTTTAATTTTTTCCCGCTTTGCTACCCATTTTTAGCTAAAATATCTAGGATCAAAGGCACACCCTTTTGTTACTAATTCCCACTTACTCAGAATCCTCTGCTAAAAATGGTTCAGAGCACAATAACTATCAAACCAACAAAACTATTAGCTCTGCCATGTTATTTGCCCAATTGCCCATGATCAATTCCCACAATCTTTTTAAGGAAAGCGATCACATCGATTGACCCCAGAAGAAAAGAAGGATCCCAAATAATTGAACCCAGAATCAAACATCAAAGCAAAAATCCTAGTCTTATGCATATTTAGAGAAAATTATTCGTACGGTGCTTGAGCTTTTATTCCTTACAAAATTTCAGTATCTCATATTTTAAAAATATTAGAACGTTACTTGAGATTCTGAGCACGACCGAACATTGATACCTAGAGTTATTAACTCCATTACGGAAGTTGCTGGTCAGCGATTTTTGAAGGACATTTTTGTCATTTAATGTCTTAATCCTTGTTAATCCCAGCCATGTCCCCACTCCACCGATTAACACCACCAGCAAGCCCTCTTTTTCTCCACCACCACCCTAGACACAGAAGACAAGGAGGAGGAGGAAGCTAGAAGCAGTCAAGTACAATGAACCAAAAAGAAATCGGAGCTACCCAAAGTCAATTTAACACAATCTCTGACGACATCAACAGCTCCCCAAACAACTTTGCATCAATACCATTCTCATTGCTCTTCTTAAAATCAATGCCGCTCTGGTGCAACAGCTAGGTGGAGTCTTTGGCAAAAACATCCTCACTGAGATTGAATTCGCGGAAATTGAACTGACAAATGCACTGTTGTTTAGTTCCACATGTGGGCAAATTCCTTTCCTCATCCGAAAACGTAAGTCCCAGCTGTATCAACTTAAGCATATCTACATTGTCCGCCAAGGTCTGGTAATGGTAGCAGAGTTGTTCTTCAAATTGCCCATGGGACAAAGAACAGTATCAGGGAACTCGGTGTCCATGGCGACATAAGGATAGTCGTTTATAATTTTGCGTATCAATTCAAACTCCTCCTCAAGATTGTTGTTCCACACTTTCCGAATTAGGATTGAGTCGCTTTTCGGTAACAATTACATTCCAAATCCACAAACAAATTTCCGATTGAAAACAATGGAAAAGAGATTGTTGATGACCTGAGTCACCAATTCAATTCCAACACCAGAACGCATCTAGAGGAATCCACCCGATCGATATCAACCCAATCAAATTTGGATGAAGTCTTGGTAGTGGGCCCAGTAGACCTCTTCAATTTTAGATTCTTTGGAGCGAGAGAAGTGGCGGAGGTGGAGGAGGAACGTCTCGGTTTCCCTGAGGCAAAGGTGAGGAGAACAGAGATGGTGAAGTAAAGGACGATGGCGGTCATGGTGCTAAACCCAAGTCTGGTTTCGGTGAAGGTCCTAAAGGAGGAAGAAGATAATTTTTTTTATTTTTGTTATTGTAGAGAGGGGAAAAATATAGGGTTCTTTCCCATGTACCCAGAAATCTCAAGTATTTTGTCACTTGCATCAATAAGTTTATATTGTGTCCATTTATACAAATCTTCAAGGAAAAGACTCATAAGAGTAGTCATTTCTAAGGTAGTGCCTAATGTATCATATGCTGAATTTTGGATCTAAAATCTACTTTTTCTTAGAGAAACTTGTTCAAATTTTTTGAGAAAAACAAATCTAGCCTTCAACATAAACAAATCTAGCCTTCAACATGCCCAAGTTTCCACGTAGCGGCTTCCTGCCTAATGGTTATTTTAACATGCGGAATCACTACTGCTTGGTTAAGAACTCAGAGCCTCATTTTCAGGTAAACAACTAAAAAGCTGTTTAGCTATCCATGAGAATGATTACATATACTTACTTGAAAAAGAAAGCACACCACACTTGGGAAGGAAAGAGCACACTGCTACTATGACTTTCTTACTTCTTGAGAGAAGACTCTTCTACTCAATTTTCTGATGTCTTACAATCTGAACCTAAAACTCCTTTATAGGGAGCGGAACTCAAACTGGAATTCAAAACAAAGAAATGTACAGAACAACTCCATTATTTTTTACTCTTGTGAGTGATCTTGATGATTGAGGCCGAAAAACGAAAAGCAGATTCCTTTAGGTGAAATGTTTTTACCTTCTTGTTTTTGAAAAGCAAAGGCAGCTTTAGGATAAAGGTCAAAGTTGCTTTCGATGCTTTTTACATCTGCTGCTTCACATATTTTCATCTATTTCATAATTGTGGCCTAGGACAAAAGAGTTATTTTCCATCCTGGCTTTAGTTATGTTTTCTTCCATGTTTGTATCTTCATACATCTTGTAGTGTTTGTCATTTTCAATCTTCTCGAACCACTGAAAACAGGCTAACGTGAAGTCTATCTCTTTTCTCTTTAGGGATAGAAAAAGGTCACTGCAAATAACCTTAGAATGATCATAAGCAGTAACAATGATTTTTTTCTCTTGCTGCTAGGAATGTATTTTCAGTATCTTCTTCGGTAATCTTTTGGATGTATTTAAGAGACATAGCCTTCATCCAGGGAATGCTAGAATTTGGTTGGCTATTATATCCAACACATGCAGGCTGAAGATATCTTCCTTGAATAATTCTCACATGATATGGAGAAATATAATCAGTTTCACCATTTCTCTTCTGAATCCACTCTGGTGGAGTAGATCTGAACTTCAACCTAAGAATGCAATCATTTTTGCTCACATTCTTGATTGTGTTAACAATAATGGGAGGCAGTCCTTTGAGATCATCATTTGTTTTTGTCCAAATATTATGAACAAACCGTTTTCAACAAGCAAGAGCTTGTGTTCTTGAGGATGTTCACTCTGAACATTAACTACATATCTTCCAACATAAGGTCGAGGGATAATTAAGAGGGTTGGAGGAAGACAAGAGTCAGAATTATGGCTTCCAATAAGGTTATGGAAACCATACCATTCTGATTCTTCTTGTGCTAAAACAGGGACTAGCACTTTCTAGGTCTTCGAGATATTGAATTTTTTCTTTCTGGTCAGCACTCTGTTGTGAATTTTCATAAAATTCTTCTGGTAAAGGCCTTGCATTTTCATGAAGTTCTTCAGCAAGGGCGAACAGGGCTAGAACATGAGACCACTGTTTCTTTCCTGAAAAGCATATAAAAGGTTATCTAAAATAGCTTTCTAGTGATATGCTAGCCTTCTTACAGTTCTAAACACCGGGTCGTTGAAAGATTTTAATTCATAATTAAAAGCATTTATAACTCCAGATGGAGTCATTTTGTTTTTTGGCAAAGCAACAACCTTCAACAGTCATGATGGGCCTTTACCGTCTGTCCTTTGAGACGAGCTAGCCAATCCTTTACCCTGGGATTTATCAATTGTGGCTAGTCCTTTTGGACTAGGCAAGAATCTTTTGAGGATTTTTTCTTTGGGTTCCTATATGTTTTCAGGTTCTTTTCACGTTCTTCTATTCCTGGGATTGTGAGCTTCATCGCCTTCTCTTCGGCTGAACATTGCCATTTCTCTAGTTAGTGTGTCTGGAAGATAGTTCTTGTTTCCTGCAATTAATTCAAATTATAATCATACTGGTTAAGAAATAATTGCCAATTTGCTAATCTTCCTCTATCAGCAGCTTTATCAAGTTTAAAGTTTTTGAAATTCTTTACTTTAACACAATCAGTGCGTACAATAAAATGTTTTCCTAGAAAATCTGGAGAGTTTAAAATTGTTTTCTAGACAGCCAAAATTTCTTTTTCTCCTGTAGGATAATTTTGTTTGTAGGGCTGAATTTTCCCCCTACAAAATTTACAGATCTTTTCAATGTTGGTTCAAGGCGTTTTTGCCAGAACAACATGAGACCAGTAATTATCACTACCATTTGTTTGGAGAATGATTTCATCATTTTCTTGCGGTTCTTAGAGAGGAGGGAGATTTTTGTAGAAGGCTTTTATCTGCTTCACAATTTTTTCATCATCTTCTAAAAAGTTCCATTTTCTTTTGGAACTTGTTTTAGGAGATAACATTGCTGTTAATCTTGAGATCTTGGGAATAAAATCTCTCCCATAATTGATGACTCCTAAGAATCTTTCTAGACTCTTAGCATCAGGAATTCTGTCTGGAAATTTCCAGATTTTCTCAAGGATATGGGGTTGAAGTTCTATTACTCCATTCTTGTTATTTATTCCAAGAAAATCAACTTCATCTAGGATAAAGAAGACTTTCTTTTCTCCTAATATGATTCAATGCTGAATTATCAGCTTCACAACCTCATGGAGGTGTTTCATGTGTTCTTCTCTATTTTTGGAGAAGACATAGATGCCATCAATGTAGACAACACATAATTCAGCAACATGTTTGAAGATGTCATACATCTTTCTTTGGAAGATTGAAGGGGCTTGTTTTAGGCCAAAGCGCATTACTAACCATTCATAATGATCTTGTGGTGTTCCAAAAGCAATGAGAGGAACACTATCTAGATCAATCTTGACTTTCCAAAAACCCAACTTTGCATCAAAGTTTGAAAAGACTTTAGCTCGTTTGACTGATTGATCAAAACTCTAGCTTGAGCTTTTTGATAACCGTCTTTAACGGTCCCTTTATTGACATTTTTGTAGTCAATTACTATTCTAGATTTTCCTCTAACATTTTCTGCGTGGTTTCCCACATAGAAGGCTGGAGCATGATGAGGGCCAGTAGATGGTCGAATTAATCTCTTGTTCAGGAAATCTTCTATATCTTTTCTGAATTCTTTTTGATTTTCCTCTTTATATTGGGGAATAGCTTTGACATGACATATATCATTCATATCAAGTAATCTTAATTCACAGACCACTGGGTCTTTTTCCCAAAATTTCTAAGGGTCAACATTTATATTCTATTTCAGTATTTTCTTGATTTTATCTAGAGTAGGGATTTTCTGAGATTCAAGCTTATTTTCAAAATGCTTGAGGTTATGCTCATGGATGAAACTAGCTTCTTCATTTTCACTAGTTTCTTCTTCTTCTTCAGAAGATTCTTCATTAATCAATTCTTTTTGTTGCTTAATTTGTAGCATAGGTTCAAATCTGGGCTTACAGGGCTTATGATCACCAATATTTCGTTGTGATATCTAATATTGAGCAGTAAAGTTTGGACCTTCTACACTTTTTGCTTGGGTAAGTCTATCGACTCAAAACATTCTGTCTCCTTTTCTGAAGCCCATAGCTTCTTCAGCTTGAACAAATCTCTGTTGGAGAAGGAAATCATTTCCCAACAAGAAATCTGACCTTTGGCCTTTTGATTGCTAAAAAGTGTTGATGACAAATATTCCTCCACCAATGGTGATATAAACATCTCTAGCGACCTTTTTTTATGGTTAAATGGCTTCCATCAAACTAGACACCGGTAGCTATTCTTTTATTATCTTCTTTCCAGATTTCTTTTGGAATTGCAAATCTTTTTGCAAATGTGAATCCTAATCCATTATCTACAAATGCATGTAGATGATATTTTCTATGATCAGAGGATTTTAATCCAATCTCTATGTAGTTGCTGCATCTACTAGTAGAGATGATTTTCGATTGTTAAAGCTCTTTTTGAGTTTGTTCTTGTGGTATGAATGGTTTACATTCCTCTAGAACATTTTTTGGTTCAACTAATTCTATATTGTCATCAATCTTTTCTTCCTTTATTTTTAAGGAAGATTCAGTAATTTCTTATAACAGAGTTTCTACCTTTTCCTCTTTTGATTCAGAGAAATATTCTTCATAATCTTGTTCTACCAATTGGCTTATAAGGCCATTCTTGGTTTTTCTTCTTGCTTCAGCTATAAAGCATTCTTTGTGATAAGTCTTTTTTGACTCTTCACAAAACATAGGAAGTCCATTCTTTTCATGATATAGACAGTAATCACAAATGAATGCACCAGGGTTAACCTGATATGAAGACATTATTTTTTCTGTCTTACTTTCTTCCCAGTTTTGGACTTTAAGAACCTTCATCTGTATAGATTCTAAGTATTCTATTTCAGAATCTATTTAAGAGTCAGATGAGGATTCTTCTTCATACCAGGCAGAGTAAACTGACATATCATCTTCTTTATCAGAATATGCTATTTCTGACAGGACCCGCCTTGAATTTTATCATGAGATCCGAGGTGGCCATGTAGGGCCCATTTTAAGAATAACTCTACTGAAAATTCAGCAGAATCACCCCTAAAAATGGATTACCCAAAGCCTATATAAATACATTCACACTTCTAATAATTCATCCATAATCTCCTGGAGCCACCATGCTTCCCAATCCCAACAACTCCGCAAAAGCAACTGAAATCCGAAAATACAGCATAAACGAAAATACGCAATTGTAACTCCCAAACTTTACAACATTTGTCCCACAGGTTATCGAAGCAATCTAAAGGAGAAAAAGAATTCACGATACAAGTAGGTTCAATAAAAATAACCTACAATATAGAAAACAACAGCAGCAGATGTTATGCCCTAAATCATACTATGCTAAACCAGCTACTCTGAAGACTGGGAATTTGAAATCGAAGGGCCCAGGGGAAAGTAAAAAAAAAACATTAACGTGAGTGGACAAAAATAAGTAATTAAAAAGAAAATGGATTTTACACTTTCCCATATTTATTCCTTTAGAAACTCGATGCATGCAACGATGGTAAATCATTTATCTTTAAATTCAAGAATCTCCTAAGACAAGCCAGCCCCGCTGGTTAAAGGAAATCGGACTAGCCCCGCTAGTCAAAATAATATAATAACTAGGGAAAGATGATAGCTATACGAGCGAGCCTCCCGGGCTAAAGTACTCCCATACTCTCATATATACCCTTACACCACTTTTTGTGGCGATTAGGATACTGGGCTTCAGTATTACTATTACAAAGGCAACAACCAGCGCCGACCATAAAGGCGGACGGGCTTTCGTGATCCCATCATGTCGCCACAAAGGCGGACTCAATGCTAGCATGACAAATAATCACCCAAAATATGGTATAAGAAAAAATATCTGAAAACCAATAAATCCATAAATATTCCCCAAAATCTCGCAGATAACATCACAAGTACGATTCCCAACCGCACTCATAAATACCTCACACTAATAAGAAATCAATAAATCAACGACGTGTCCCACACACCAAAATATTCTCGGGTCAAAATGAATAAGCAAAGAAGTTCAATAATGAAATAATATTCTATTTTGGAAATCACCTTGGAAAATAATTCGTTGAAAAATAACATAAAATCATAAATTCGAAACCGAGCATAACAAATTGATATCCAAAATTCATAACCGAGATAAATTATAATCAATCTCTGAAAATCATCATTGAAAGCAAATCCATGATATAAATCGAAATCACATTCCGAAATCAAATCATATGCTCGAAATGCAATATGTTAATTAAATAAAGCATTTATTTAAGAAGTAAATGCATGCATATCATATTTAAAACAAAAGTCTACTCACAGAATACGGCTAACATGGTACTCAAGCGTAAGGATCATTGTCGAGATATCGGTCGGTACCTCGTCATGTACATAATTATATTCCGTAAACAACAATTCAACAAATAATTACGATTCTAAAACGAAACCCTTATAAACTGACATCTTCATCTCTTATCGAATTCCACCCAGACTTCACTACAATTACCAATCCGTCAATTTAAGTATTCCATAGTGGAAAAAAGGGAAATCCAAAAGTCGGATTCCTATAATTCGACATCCGAAACTCTAAAATTCAAAAATTCATAATCGATGACAAACTTCTCCTATTTTTACCAAAAACACATATTCAAGCTCTACAACAATTATAGGATTTAATTAGCTAAAATCGAAGCTAGAAAACAGAACTACACCCCTCTATGCCACACCAATACTGGCGGCGCGTGGGGTTCATGCGCCACCGGCTACCACCTCCAATGGCTACTAAATTTCATGTACAACATTGTTTCAATATTTCTAACAACTTTCTCAATTGTGGCAAAGTCAGAAAATATCTCTAAATGGTTGAACAATTAAGCAACCCGATTGTACAGTGAAATTTTCCAATTATGCTTTCTGCCTCCACGCTTCAAATCGCTGCAAGAGGTTTGGAGAGCATGAAGTGCGACTCAAGGCATTTCTAATGGACCTAGCTTAGTTGCCTGAGGTGGTTGGATTTGAGAGAAACCGATGTTGACCACTTTCTGCTACAATAACTGTAAGCTTCTCGATGTTGGTTCTCCGTTTTTCGATCAAATTGTCACAAGCCACCGCAGCAGGCTTCAAGGGAGGATGAGATGCGTCTATGGGGGCTGGTAGCTCTCCTGTTAGTGGCCAGACAGTGACGAAACGCCTAATAGAGGGAGAGTTGCAGAGGAGAGAGAGACAGAGACAGAGACAGAGAACCACGGGAGAGAGAGGAGAGAGAGAACCACGGAAGGGAGGAGAGAGAGAAAAAAAAGAAAGTTACCATGCAACACAATAAAAATTTTAATTTATACTAAATCACCATGAGCAGTAACTTTCATTTTTCACTTATTACTTTTGCATACGAACTTTGATTTTTACGTATCATATATACACGCGCTCGATTTAATGTTCTCTATGACTTCCATGGAGGGAATTTTCTCAAAAACTGATCCAAATAAAAAATCAACTTTTAGGGCCACTAAAAGCATCAAAATAGAGTAAAAAGTTAAAGTAATTGTCGTTTACCGTCTAAATTACTAGTAAACTGATAAGTTTGAGTTCGAGACGTAACAATTTCATAGCCTTTCATGTTTGCTGTTTCTACCAGAGGCTCATATTCTTTAAATAGAGCTTTTGTAGATCTTTAATTTTTTTCTGGGCATTCATTGGCATAGTGTCCTTCAGCTTTGCATAACCAGCATCTGCAACCTTTCTTGCATGGCATGTAATAACGGCAATTTCCATTTTAGTTTCGTGTAATTGTGTGGAACGAATATCGTACAATTTCACAAATGTTGCTCGAAATATTTCATTTATAGAATTTTCGAAATTCTGAAACGATTGTTTTAACGAAAAGCTCGAAATGTTCAATTCAAGAAATCGACGTTTTATACGCGCAAAATTTGGGAAAACTTCCTTTATGAAAGTTGTAGAGCTCGTCGATACGAGTCCGTACATATGCGGAACACAAAGATTGGATTTTTTTTATTTAATTATCGCATTTAGGAGAAATTTCCAAATGGGTATATAAAGAAAAAAACCCTAATTTTTTTGTTTGGAAATTTTTTTTTTCACCGGGCCTCCTTCCTCATTAAGAAGCAGAGCAAGGCTTCACCGGCCTCTCTCTCCCTCCTCCGTCCACCTCACGACCCCAGACGACTTACCTCGTGCTCGCCTCGACTTTACGGCGGTGGGAAGCTCCGACCGGTTAAGCTCGATTTTGTTCCAATCGTACTATCTCGAGCTACAAGTCATCAATCCTTGCCAAACTTCATCCTCAAGCTCGCCTCGACCTCCTGAAGCTCTCAGAAGCAACCTCGCACGGCGACGTGGCCTGTGGTGGCGGTTGGAAGCCAGCCCCGTTTTGGATCGAACGGAACTTTTGATCTGAATATCTCAAGTTGTAGAGTTTCGTTTCGAGTGATTCTTGAGCTGGGGAGTTCGTCTTGAGTTGTTGAACATCTCTAGATGGAATCGAAGCCACTGGTGGAAGTTTTTACATCGAACTCAAGCTCGCCGGATTCTGGAAATATTCCGGCCACCGTGATAATTTCGGTACTTTTCGAAATCTTCCCATTATTTTTTGATTTTGAGCTAGTTATTAAAAATGAAGAAGAGCAGCTCAGCCCTGACACCATTAGTGGTGGTCGGCGACGGCTCTGTCATTAACTCCGGTGGCCTTTTCCAGCCACCTCTAGGGGTTAAAAATATAGTTTCTATACATTTTAAGATTCTACATTTCAATACGATCATTTCAGCATATTATACGTATTTTTTGGATATTGTATGATTAAGTTATGAATTTTTAGATTTCGATCGATTTTGATTGTTTGATTTGTGATCTGTGAAGTTAGAACCGTCCGATGGACTTATAGTTTTGATATGATGATCATATGACTGTTTCAGTGGCTTTGTGTGGTTATAGGTGAAGATCCGACCGTTGGATCTTCACCTATGACCGCAAAACAATGATTATGGAGGTGATTCATGAGAATCCGTCCGTCGGATTTTCGTATAATTTAGAATCAGACCGTTGGATGGTAGTTTAAGTATGTTTTGGAATTATTGGCTAAATTCAGGTCACATTTGATTAGGTGATTGACAGATTATACTTGGGTGAGCTGGTTCGGTCTGATTTGTGTTTAAATTGAAGACGCAGCGGGAGTTTCGAGGTGAGTAAAACTCACTAGGTTCATATTACGAACCGAATGTTTCAATTTATTTATTTTGTCGTAATTGTGTGAAAAATATTTATGGATTAAATATTTGTTTTTAAAATCACATGGACTTGATCAACTACGGTCCATAGATAAGTAAAATGAATATTAATTATACAAATGAATTTCACGATTTTCTTGTGTGAACTATAGATGGTATTAGTGGTCATCCCTGAGTGGATGACTACGTATATATATATTTACGTGGAATATATATATTGGTTGGTGTGTTGTTGAGTGATGATATGATTGAGTTAGAATGATGATTTGGATTATATTTCAAATGCTTAAATTTCATAATAATATTGTGTATTTTGGATAGGTTGATTTCATTGTGTGAAAATATATTGTTGTACTCATTTATGGATTTATGGTCAACGTAGTGACCGGTATGAGGGAATCGGATGCTCTAATCCTAGGTGGATGATGGGATACGATTGGTTGAGTGAGTTGGATGCCACAACCCTTGTCGGGTAATGAGGCTAGATTAAGTACGAGTATCAGACGTTCTAAATATGTATATACGTATATATATTAATGAAATACTATAAAGATAAATATGTCAAATGCCATAACCTGGGCCAGGTGACGGGCTACGATTCAGTTAGAGTTCTAGTATGTCAAACACCGTATTTTTATAAATAAGATTTCAGAATTTTGAGAAAGATGTGAGTTTACGTTTTGTGTTGATATGTTGATTTGGTGATTGATTTTGAGAATGTTGGAATTTTGTGGACGTGGAAATTTTTGGGTGTTGACTTGGGTGAAAATAATTATGAATTAATTAAATAACCGTTCTTTCTTTTACTCATACGAGCTTTCAAAAGCTTACCGGGTTTTGTGTTGTTGCAATCCATGTACACTATTCAAATAGTGTTGCGGATATTCCTGCAGGTCAGGATAACCAGGGAGGCCACCGTGCTTTTTAGGAGTTGCAGCATTTATTTGTTTTTCATTTGAGTTGTGAGGTTTGTTATGCTCATTTAGAGCTTTACAATTTATTTTTGAGTGAGTTGTAATAATTAACCGAGACTAAATTCGGATTTGAAATTAAATTCGTGTGGCGGGGTTGTTAAGAAAATAAAATTTTCAGGTTGATTATTTTTAAATTGTGGTAATTCATGTTTCGGATTTTAAATTTATTAATAAAATTCGGGGCGTGACATGGCTGTTTATTTGGATGGCTATTTTGATGATTATTCTTCTTTTTCTTGAAGAATTTCTTTTTTAGATCTCCATCTTACTTCTTGAAATTGGAGCTTTTCTTAAACTTCCAATCTTTCTTGACATGGCTGTTTATTCCGTTACAAAAATTTTCCAGTACTCCTTTGAGCTGTTTCTTGGCCATTTTTGCTCTAAGATTGGCTTTGCATTGTTCTTTTAGTAATTGCCTGACTCTGTCGACAATTCCTCCAACTGAAAATTTTTCAATTGGTTTTTCACTTATGCTTTCTCTCACAACTGTTCTCTATGGTTCAGGAAGTTTCATGTGTAACAGATTTACTGGATTGGTGTTTTCTAGTTCACCTATTATATAGTAGTACTCTTGAAATTCATTTAGATACTCTTCAAAATATCTCATGTCACAGATTTTAAGAGCATAAATGTTTGATTTGGCCGCTTCTTTGGCCTTTTCACTTATGTTTGAGAGATCTCCACAAAATTGATCGTACAGGGATACTGCAAAATCATATGGTGATTTCGAGTTTTTATTTCTTCTAGCCACTCTCTTCCTCTGGCAGTTTCTTTAAAAGACAAGTAGCATTTCTTAGCTACTCCAGTACGGGTAGTTTCAAAATATACTTGAAGATCTGGTGCCTCAAATTTTCTGAGGGTGAGAGGAGCAGCCATCATGAGGCTATCTACCCATTGGTCAGTAGGTTTTTTTTTTTTTTTTTTTTATCTAAAGCTTCATCTAGATTTAGCCATATACCATAATTTGTAATTGGTATCCTAGCCATATTGTCTTCTAGGACAAATTTTTGAGAATTTCTTTCTTCTTTTTTTGCCTGTAGAGGTTTTATGTATAGGAAGTTTCAGTTTTCCCTTTTCTTTGATGATGAAAGTCTTAGAATTGGAGCTTTCTCCATCTTCCATCGCTATATCTTGATAAGAAAGGATTTTTCCCATCTTTCCTGTTTTGAAAATTTTCATTTCTTCCACTAATTTTTCTAATTGTTCAGTATTTTTGCAGGATTCTGCTTCATCGTAGAGTTCATAGAGCTTTTTTGCTCCAAACATATATACTTGTCTATTTAGATCAACTTCTAATTCTTCTTCAGTAATTGGATCTGTTGGTTCTTCAACAGTGAATTTAGTACCACTAGCACTAGCTTCTCTAGTGCCAGCATGTTCTGAGATTTTTTTTTTATCCTGACATTTTCGGGATATACTTCACTATTCCTGTGATCATCAAATTTCAGACTGATATCTCCAGTCTTCCTACTTTCATAAACTGTTGCTTTAGCACATTCTGGTGGTTTCTTTGGACTAGATAATTTCTATTCAATGGGAAAAATTACTTCATTCCAAGTAACCTTGTGAATCTGTTGTGAATTGTTCTTCTGACTGATGAGGAATCCAATAGTAAGACTTGGAATATTTGATATTCTTGTCTTAGGTTATACTGTAATACTCATCAGTTTTATAGTATATCATGTATACTATTGCGAGTTCTTGCATATCTTTTTCATTGATATGCCATCTGTTTTGACTCTCAGTCTCAAATAATGAGCTGCATCTTTCAGGCTGGTTGAGAAGTTTGGGGAGCAATTGAAATATGCCACTTGATTGCATAAAGATGCTTCAAGTGTCTCCAACAAACTAGCTTGAAAATCTGTTTGTTTATTGTCTTGTAAAACACATAAAAATGAACATTTTATGCCTTCTCGGCCAAGCAGTTTTATACCAACTTGGACTGCTCCAATGTGCATAAATTGATAATTTTTTGCCTTTGCTCTGGCAACTTCTTGAGTGATCATCAAGAGATCTGTTTCTTCTGTTGTAGAGGAAGTTGTAAATTCCAACACTTTGAAATGATGGTTGTCCATCAATTCAAATTTTCCCCATTTATAGATTTGTTTAAAGTCTAATTTTGGGATTGAGGGTTTTTTTACCTCTTGTTCTGATTCATTGTATTCTAATTCTTCAGCATTTAGGAGTTTCACTCCTTTCTTTTTTCCAAAGATGCTCATCATTTTGACATCTCTTGCTACCAAGTGTTTTGGCTACTCATATCTAATACTAATTAGACTAGTAGAAGGTTCTAGAAAAATCATGTTTGGAACAAGATTCTTCTCAGGTTTTTCTAATGGTTTGAATCCATTAGCTTTCTTGGATTTTGCTGGAGGCTTTTTCTTATCCTTCAGTAAATTTTTCACAGAATCCAGCATTTCTGACTGTTCATTGGTTTTTCTACTAACGCTTGTTAGCTTTTCTTATTCCTTTTTAGGAAGTTCTTTGATATAATCTATTTTATTTTCCAGTTTTTCTAATTGGTAGATTATATCTAGTAGCTTTTCTAGATGATCTTAACATTTAGATAATTGTTGAATCAAGTTCTGATGTTTCTTATCAAAAGATTTTCATAGAGAATTCAATTTCTCTAATATTAATTCAGACATTATCCCCATTGTGGATTCCCTTTGAGTTTTTTCAACAAGCTCTGATACCAGTGAATTGCGGATCTAACCAATGCTCAAATAATCAAGAGGTTTTTTTTTTTTCCTCTTCAAGAGGTTCTTTGAGATCTTTGATAATTCTTTCCGGTCTATAGATTCTTTCTGAACTATATAGATTATATCCCAGTAATCGGATAGAATCTATATAATTTTCTCAACTTTTTAATTTTCTGAACTATTTAATTTTCTCAACTTTTCTCTTTCTTCTGCTAATTCTTTGCTTGTTATTTTGCAAATAGCAATCAAATCTAGTATGGACAAGATATAAGAAATTTTGAATAGTAAAAATAATTGTTTACCTTCTAATATAGAGGATGAATTTTAACTACAATTGTTGTCTAAACAAATAACTTCAAGATATGGGCCCATCACTCTCATATCTTAAAATTGCAATGGAAAAATACTATTTATAGTAATAGTGAGAACATAAATAGGTTAAAGGGAAACGATGATGAAAGGAAAATGGTATTGATAGGATGAATAGTGAGTGATTTTGAAAAGTTGAGAGAAAAAGTAAAAAGTTTTGTGTGATAGGTTAAAGGGAAAAGGTAATGAAAGGAAATGGGTACTGATGAGATAAATAGAGAGTGGTTTTGAAAAGTTTGGAGAAAAAATAAAAACAATTGTGTGAGTGGGAATAAAAATAAGTTTGTGAGGTGTGTGGAAAGTCTATTGATTATTTTGGGGTGTATATTTCCCCTAAAAAGTATATTTAGAGAAAAAAATAATGGATTAAACCCTGAAAGAACGAAAATAACTTTCAAAAATTGCCAGCTAGCAGCCTCCATAACGGAGCTAACGGCTCTAGGTACCAACATTCGGTAAGGATCAGAACCTCATGTACTGTTCTGATATTTTTAAAACGTGAGATACCTAAATTTATAAGGAGAAAAATGTCAAGTACTGTACGGATGATTCTCTAGCATATTTTTAAATCTATTGTTGTACATTTTGTGTGGAGGCAAAGGCAGTTGACGACGAAGGCTGTGTGATAACAATGGAGGAGTCTGCTAGGGTTTCTCTAAACTAGGCCAGCTAGGCATTTTTTTAGTATATGGGTTGCTGGATTGGGTTTTGGGCTTAAGGCAATTAAGAATTTAAAAAAAAAATTCAGCTTAGGGGGATTTTCATCCTCTCCTCCTAATACTTTTTATTATTTTCAGGTCGCAAAAGATATAGTAACTCTGATGAACCATTTGATAAACTTCAGAGTACTAGGTTTTGGTTAGAATGTGTGGACTTTTAAAAAATGTGGGTGTACTGGGACCTGAGGGTATTCTGGGTGTTAATTCTATTTTAGAATAAGTTTTTTAGCAATACTATGAAAATCGGCTTTTTCTAACAACTCCTTGGTGGTTTTGTACTGTTTGCTCAAACAATTAATACAGATTGACCTTTTCATTCAAATAATAATTGCCAAAAATCTATTACATTTTCAGTCGATCAGCTCATTAATTTTAGAACATGACAGCTTACAATATAAATCTGTACAATTTTTTTTTCTAATGTATTGCTTAATTGTACTGAATAGCTTTGATATGTGTACTGCACATCTTTTCTTGTACTGCGCGCAACAATGCTTGTATATATGCAACTCCTCTACGCCAATATAATACAATCAACTCGTATCACCAAAACTCTATCTTTCAGATAGCAGCGAAGAGAGTCGGCTCGCTCAGTTAATTATTAGTATCCACCTTGCCCAGACCTTAGTTTGAAACACCATGACCCAAATCCCATCACAAATTTACTTCAAGTTTTCAAGGATATGGAATGGATCAGTCATGTACCTCATTTGCAAGGACTTCTGGTGGTTAACATTGACTATCCTCACAGGTATATCACCATTTTTTATGCTAGCTTATGAAGATCATAAATATCAATCACTTTTTTCTTGCCACGACAATTAATTTCGATTTACTTGAGATGCAGAACTAAAATATGTAAGTTTCGTGACATGATCAAGAATTCAATATCTAAGTTGAGTGATCTAAATTATATTTTAAAAAATTATGTGCATTCAGTCTCAATCAATTAAATACATACGAAAAGTTGAATGATTATATTTATTTGTTTCTGCGTACTGTAAATATATTATACACATTACAACCATGTGCAAGGAAATGGGGATGAGATGTCTAGCTTCTTTTGTTTTTTTTTTGTTGGTGTTAGCATATTTTATCCATTGAATAATGTCGACCTCATTTCTTTACAACCTACAAGAGACCGCTTCCGATACCACCTCTACCACCATCACCACCACCATTTTGTCCTCGACGATGGATGAGTACACTTTAATCCATGAAAAGAAAATAAAAAACTAGAATTAAGCAATAATTGGTCCGTGAACAGATGAAGTGATAAGTACAAACCAATGAAACCATCCAACTAATTAAAACGAAACCTGCAGTTCCATTAGATTCTCCAAAAGATGAAAGACGATGATCTCATGCATGGCATCCATATTAGAAAACTACCAACGTGGTACACATGTATGAGATTAACAAATCGAAATTAACTAGGTGAGTTTATCCTGATGCTTAATTAATATTCTGATCGGACAAAACATATCACTATTAATTTCCGGAGATCGGCCGACCCGTACGTAAAGGCCAACCAGTAATACACAAAGAAGACCAGCCATTCTGCTTTGGACGGACCCAACGTAAAGGCCCCATCTACAAACTTTTCCTCTGGCTGTGTGCACTATGTATTAATATATGTAATAATGTAAAGGGATTTTTTCTGTTTTTTTTTTTATAGAGAATATATTCTGTAATAATGTGATAATGTAATAAAGTAAGTTTGTAGTTTTAAATACTTTTAATTGAATTGGGGATATATTCTGCCAGCTCAAATCCTAAACCCTTAATAAACTCTCAGGTGAATGTTTTTTTGTTTTTGTTTTTGAAAAGGGTATTGATTTCATTATATTCAATAACCATAAGCAAGGACTAGAGTCTAACATGCACTTGAATAGGAAACAGACAAATCTCGTACTCTATTAAGCAAATGCAAACTCATTACATATTTGTTTTGGGCTCGCTATAGCAGCGATCTTATAGTACAAAAAACAACTTCGTGTCCTCTAGGGCAAAATCATATTTTAGCCTCCCATTAGCCAATCATGTCATTGTGGTACCAACAGAACGCCACTTCCTAGCAAACAAATAGGAGTAACTCCTTATCTAGAAGCCGCTTGAAGCCAATCTTATTCCAAATAATTACTAACTCCCATAGCAGTCATGATTTGAGACCGATTGGCCGTGGATCGTATATCGACCCAAATACCCAAGAAGGTCCACCTCTCAGGCCGAGCTTGCCTTCATTATCAAGTGTTCAATGAGGGTGGCAATGCACCCTCCTTACTGATCCACAATAAAAGGCCCATCAGCCTAAGTTCGAGCCCAGGTCCAGAGACCCAAGCCCAAAGAGCAGCAGCCTCAACGCTCAGCTGCCTATCTTTCGCTGCCTCGAATAGGCCCTCCGGCGGTCGTCCTTTCCACCAGAGCATCAGGCTCCAATCACCGCCTAACGAAGACAATGCAGGCCTCCAAGCGACCTCAACCAACCGGTGAGTCCGACCTGCAAACCATCTTCGTAACAGCAGAACTATACCGATGCAACAGCAGAAGTCGTACCTATAGACCAAAAGATGATCTCCGCGGCCAAACCCCGACTCATGTAGACTCAAAGCCTTACGACCTTGAGCCCAAAACCGCTGTGGCTAGACCCGAATTGTGTCCACTCCTCCGCTATAGCCCAGGCGAACACCAAGCCTCAATCCTGCTTCCCCTTACGTCCTCTCCCGCGACGAGAGAACCCTCATTTGCTAGATCTAACAAGAGGATCAGATCCGCTGTTGTTTACCTCTCTGCTCAAACCCTAGGGTTTGCTATAGATTTCATAGCTCAATTTATTGGCTATCTTTCAGGTGAATGTTATATATGAGGGGAAAAAAATGGTCTTTGACCCAAAGCATTGAAATTGGCCGAAATTATCCTACTTACCCCAATAACATATGTTTATTCTGATTAACCCAATTTAGAGTATAATGAAAAATCCACCGTCAGCCTAATTAAACATCTACATCAAATGTTGCTCTCTCTCTCTCTCTCTCTCGGCTCAGAAAAACGGTGCCAGAATGACTTCTTCTTTTTCTCCGCCGCCAACTTCTATCTTCTTCTTCTGCTCGCTCACCACCGCGCCTTAATTCTCCAGCTTGTATCCCTTATACTCAGACCTCATTGGAGTTGCGAGCGTCGGAATAGAGTCTTTGCTGCGCATTGGAGGGATTGCCGTACTAAACCATCTCCGAGGCGGCCTCCGCCCTCTACCAGAACCTCACCTTCACCAAGACCCTTTGATCATCGCAATTGTAGCCTCCCTTTAGTGTCGATCTGAGTTCGAGAGGTCGGAGTTGATATGAGTTCAGGGAAGCTCCGATTTCAAGGAAAACTAGAAATTTAATTCCAGAATCGACTAAGTTTGAGAAGCAGACCTTTGAAGTTCCACTGGCCAAGTTCGGCTCCGGGCTCGGAAGGCGTCGTTTTTTTTTTCCTGGTAAATGGGGCAGAAAGCCTATAAGGAAAGAAAAAGAAAAAAAAAATGTTTTACTGGAGGGCAATAAATGTTTTGATTTGATGTAATCTCCTCGTTTTTTTCCTTAATCAAAGTTTTATTTGTCTAATTTTAGGGAGATTAATTCCCATTCCGGCGATTGAAATGTCTATTGAGGTAATAAAGGTCTATTGGGGGGGGGGGGGCCAATAAATCTCTCTAATCTCATGTGAGATCTCCGACAATCTCTTTGGCAATTTCTGGCAAAATTTCATAAACTTTTATTGCCCTCGAATAAAGGTCAATCAGGGGGCAATAAAGATCTATTTGGTAGTAATAAACTTTTCTGGCTACCTATGAGACCTTCGACGACCTATTTCGGGACCTTTGGCGAGGTTTTCAAAGAAGTCCGGTGAGTGATGGCTGGTGACAGGATTCCGGTGGCTGGCGACAGGACTTCGGCGAAGTCTCCTATGGCTTCTCTCTCTTCAATTTTTTCTCTCTCTTTCTCTCTATGTAACAAAGAGGTGATGGCAAAATAATCTAAAAAAAAAAAACTTAATTGGGTATTAGAGAAGACATTATTAGAGTATTTATGAGTAAGAGGGAAAATAAATGAGTGGGTTGGGGGGGGGGGGGGGGGGGGGTTGGGAATTCCTAGAATTAGGGTAAATGGTCAAAATCTCAAAAAATCGCAATTGGTATGGTGAAAAAGCTCAAAGCGTAATAAATTCTTAGGTAAAATTGTATTTCTTTAATGTGAAATATTACTGCATATTCTCGTACGCCAGCCTCTAATATGTGACTGGATTTATAGCCAAATATATGAACGATTTGTATTGGTGATATGGAGCACATGGAGTCGTTGAGCTTACACATAAGGTAGCTCACCCCCGATAAGAGAATAAATGATTGGGATATAGTTCAATCTAACACACAGTTATTGATGGGTGAAAACTTTCATACACTCTTGGCCAAACTACATTTCTCATAGCAGGATAGTACTCCATAGTCACATTACAAGTTAATCAAGTCTTGGGCACTCTTATAGTAATCTAAATATTGAGAGAGTATATAATACAACGACATGCATTTGCCCAAACAAATGGAAGGTTGGATAACATTAAGTACATTTTTTTATCATTAAAAAAAGTTTATTTATAATATTAACAGTTAAAATCAGCTGGTGTATAAATTAAAGAATTTTGCTGTTTTAAAAACACATTGTATTTTGGTAAATCACGTTTTTTCTTTGATATCATGTAGCCAAATAGTTGGACCCTTAATTTGGCTTTTCGTTTGGCAAGTTTAAGGAACTTTGTTTATCGTTGGCCAGGAGGAGGAAAAAATAAAAAATAAAAAACTTGTTTGTCTGTGTTACAAGCTGGATTCATTATTTTGTGAGAAAATTTAGAATTATTAAAGCGTATAAGACAAAAGTTAATTAGAAGATGGTCTCAAAACGTTACTAAACCAATTTTCATGCATGCATTTATTTTTTTAAGGCAATGCATATTATATATATATATATATTTTTTTTTTTTCCTTAATCTTCATCAGAGATTTAATACAAAGTAAACATGGAAGCTGGAGATAGCGTATCTCCATTCATATTGTTGCAGTATTATTCTCATCACAGATTTGATAAAACAGAGAGGTAAAGTGGAATAGAAATTGGGTTCTCACCCAAAACCAACCCAAGCTATAATTACAGTGAGAAAATTTAGCAAGGATGATTAAAGCGTATAAGGCAAAAGTTAATTAGAAGATGATCTCAAAAAGTTACTAAACCAATTTTCATGCGTGCATTTATTTTTTTTAGTGCAATGCATATTATATTTAATTATAGACCCCACATTCTTGGTTTTGTGCTAATTGAAGCCTATAAATAGCGAGCTCTTCTAGCTCAAATTCCCAGAAAGATTGAGAGAAAGAAAGAAAGAGCAATATTGTTCCTTGCGTGCGTGATAATACTCTGAGAGGTATGGGAGTGAAACAGTCGATAAGCCTAGGGTTGTTATGGTTTTCACTTTTGCAGGGAGGACTGGTTCTCTGCATTATGGCTCAAACAGATAACATTCTCTTTGTCGTAAGTTCTTTCGATTACCTTCTCTTTGTTGTAAGTTTATAGTGGACTTAAGTTCATTTGCATTTCATGCATGCATAAGTTAGCGGCTTTCACTTTTTTGATGGTTGAGCTAATTGGTGCATCACGTACAGGTGGAAGAGTTTCCCCTTTCAAGAATGTGCCTGGATGAGCAGCCCTTGCTTGTGGTAAATAGAACGTTTCCTGGCCCCAATATTACAGTTACTAAAGGAGACATCGTAAATGTTACTGTGCTAAACAGAGGACCCTATCCTATCACCATCCACTGGTAATTATTGAATAATTAATGATATCTCGTAACAGAACTGATAGTAGAATCATAGAAAGCAGCCATATGCATCGTTTGCACGTGGTGTCCTCCTTATCTTATATTGATACAAAACTATTCAATAATACGTAGGCATGGAGTGAAGCAACCCCGAAATCCATGGTCAGATGGTCCCGAATACATCACACAAAATCCGATCCCGGGTTATGGAGGAAGCTTCACATATACCCTGGTATTTTCAGATGAAGAAGGAACTTTATGGTGGCATGCTCATAGTGATTGGTCACGTGCCTCCGTACATGGCGCTATAGTTGTTTTGCCTACAAATGAGATATATCCTTTCGATACTCAACCTGATCATAATCAAACAATTATTCTTGGTATATATTTTTATTAGCTCATTGTATTATATTTTAATTACGTACGCTACGATTTATTAACCAGACATTGAAAACTAATTTGCGTTGGCGCTTATTTTGAATTAAGGATCATGGTATAAACAAAGGAATTTGACGAAAGAGTACTTTGATTCCCTGATCTCGGGAGGCGATGTTGATCCAGCGGATTCTTACACAATCAATGGTTATCCCGGAGAACCTAGTGCTTGCGAAGGTACATTCAAAACTTCAAATCAGAATGCTCATAATGCCTTTTTGTCATGATTATGTATGTCTTTATATTTAATTAAATAGAGAATTAGGTGAGGCAATCCGGGACGTACATTTATAATGAAGATGAAATACATCCAAAAAAATGGTGACATAAATCCTTACACCTCTCAGACAAAAATATCGTTGAAAAGGAAAAAAAAATCCCCATAGAAAACAAAAGGAAAAACAAACTAAAGCTCCGAACCAGTGAAGAAAAATGTTCTCCATTGCCAAAGACAAAGACAGCCACGTTGAATAAAGGCAAATCTGAGATGTTTCTGGCTAGTGATATGCCTAGATATATATGCTTGAAAAAGTTCAGCAAAATGGTCATTAATTACTTCCATTCTATACTTTTTTAGATTACATACTAATTAATTCATAGATATCGTTAATTAATGCATGTGTTTATCTATATACGAGGAGTGCAGATATATACACATTGGTTGTTGAACCCGAAAAAACTTATCATCTCCGCATAATCAATGCGGTGATGGAGGAGGAAATGTTCTTTGCAATTTCCGGTCACACATTCACGGTTGTTGGACTTGACGGTGCGTATCTCACTCCGATACCCACAAACCACATCATGATAACTCCTGGCCAAACAATGGACATATTGCTCACTACGAATCAGTCTTCGGGTCGTTACTACATGGGTGCAAGTGCTTTTGTCCACGCCGGATTTTCTCTTCCCATCGATTTGCCGATAACAAGAGCGATTCTTAAATACAACGACTCCACTGATGACACTCAAATTCAAGATAATCTTGATCGTGATGGCAATCTTCTTCCATCTGATATAAAAAATGTGAGTTATGCAAACGAATTCACCAACAGAATCAGGGGATTGACAGACCACCCAGATTACCCGATTACGGTCCCCACTGTTATCAATAAGAATTTCCTCATCACAATTTCTGTGAATTCAGTTGCTTGTATATTTCAACCTAGCAATTGCACGGGGCCAGATTACACTGATGGTACGGGATCAACATCGAAAGGGATGCACTCTGCATCCTTAAACAACCAAAGTTTCGCCCCCAGCCGTACTTTCAGCATACTGCAGGCATATCGCTGGTACGTTTTTTATCCTACGTGTGCGGTGTGATCGATCTAGCTTGTTAGCTTAGCTTAATATATTGTGGAATATTTGTGTGTGTTATATTACATAAGGTACTAATCTCCTGCGCGCACGCACATACAGCAACATTGATGGTGTCTACACCGAGGGTTTCCCAGCCACCCCGCTCGTACCATTTGACTACAATGCAGAAGATACGGGTAATAATGAAAAGGTTCCAACTGTAGGTAATCAGGTGATGACTGTTGACTATGGAGATGCAGTTGAAATAGTTTTCCAAGGAACCAACGTTGGGAACGCAGAGAACCATCCGATGCATGTTCATGGCTATAACTTCTATCTGGTTGCGAGTGGTGATAAGAATTTCGATTCTTTATCCGTAGATTATAATGTGGACAATCCAGCTCAAGCCAATACCTTTGGAGTCCCTAAGAATGGATGGCTCGCTGTTAGATTCACGGCTAACAATCCTGGTAGGTAGCTAGGTAGGCATGTATGTATGTATGTATGCATGCATGCATGTATGTATGTATGTATGTATGTATGCATGTATGTATGTATGTATGTATGTATGTATGTATGTATGCATGCATGTATGTATGTATGAATTAAATTAATTTCCAGAATATACAATCATAGATATACAATTTTAAAACATAACCTTTGTTTTTTTCTTTTCTTTTCAGGGGTGTGGTTTCTACATTGTCATTTGGAAAGGCATGCTACCTGGGGTATGGCCGGAGTACTCATCGTGAAGAATACAACTACTGGTGACAAGGACCAAACTCTTAGAGACCCCCCAGACGACTACCCTGATTGTCCGGTCCCTAATTAACTCCTAATTTATTGTTAATTAGGAGGGCAGTTGATCAGGGTCTTTCAAATAAAATGTTTTGCTTTTGCTTTGTTATGTTGTTGGTGAAAATAAACTCAAGTGCCAGTCGATATCGGTCAAGAAGCTGGCTACATTGTAAAACTTAAGTACTGTATGGTCCGACCATGCACGGTAGTTTGTAATCCTCTGATGTAAAACTTTAATTTAATCAATGTACGTGTTTTTACCTAGATTTATCGTCTTAATTAAACTAAATTTCCTTCAATGAAAAACGACTAGTAGTTCGGAAAATTCCGCCCATTCCTTATTTTTTCCCTAAATAAAAAGTAGAAATACAATAATAAAATCTATTTCCCAACCGAACAAGATAATGCAAAGACATCAACGTGGGTTGGTTCAATTGGTATGGGTGTGCTTGTGGTTGAGTCCCAATTCAAGTTCGATTCCTGCTGGCAGTCGTTCTGCATTGGATCTGGCGATCTGTAAATCTTCTGTGGATATTCATATCTGGGAGTTGTGGATGTTAGAAATTTGACATAGAATTCCTCTTGCGGAAGCAGACAAGTGCAAAACAATATAGAGAAACAATCGAGAAAATAAACATGAACACACTAATTTGTTGACGAGGTTCAACAAAAAACTTTGCCTATGTCTCCGGGCTACTTGGGTTTCACTATAGAAGAAGAAGAATACACGAACATGAATATAAGAATCTCTCACAAGAAGTTCTCACAAACTTCTTAAGATTTCACTTGCTCTCTCTATTTAATGCTTCAAGACTTGATCTACTACTACAATCTATACACCCTATTTATAAATATCTAATCCGAACCTATAAGACATTGGAAACCTATTCACAATAGGTATGTAGGATTATGTAAGTAGGTAGGAAACAATCAAAACTTCTCTTTGATCAAGGATTAACAGATCCTTATCTTATGTGGAATCGGGTCCACACACCCAACAATCTTCCACTTAGAGCCAATTACCCTAGTAGCTAACATTCTTCAATACTCTTCAATCATAGCAACACAAAAGCCATCATCACAGCCAACATCTCATTCTTCAAACTTTGAGACCAACTGAAGCTAAGCACAACTTCATTTTACCTATTGGCATAGACTTAGTCAACATATCGGCAGGATTCTCACTTCCTTGAATCTTCAACAATTGCAACTTCCTCCACGAGTTCTTGTATGTAGTGATACTTCATAGGAATGTGTTTAGTCGTTGAATGAAAAGCAGGGTTCTTTTCCAAGTGAATTGCACTTTGACTATCACTGTGCAATGCACAATTCTCTTGCTTTTTACCTAATTCCTCCAACAGGCCCTTTAGCCATATCATCTCCTTAACAACCTCTGTAACTACTACATACTCGGACTCCATTATAGATAGGGCCACTTGCGCTTACAAATTTGAGACCCAAGATACGGCAGCACCACCCATAGTATAGACATAACCAGTAGTATTCCAGCAAGTATCATGATCTCCTGCCAAGTCTGCATCAACATATCCTTGTAGTTTAGTAGTACCTCTCTTGAAACAAAGAGACATATCAGTAGTACCCTGAAGATACCTCATGATCCACTTCACAGCCTCCCAATGTTGCTTCCTTGGATTACTCATGTACCTACTCACAATTCCAACAGCATGAGCAATATCGGGTCTAGTACACACCATAGCATACATTAAGCATCTAACTGCCGACGCATGCATAAGGTACATTTCATATATTCTTTCTCCTTTTCTTTCTTGGGTAATTGTTTCTTGGACAATTTCAAGTAAGCTGCCAACGGTGTTTCTACAGCCTTTGATTCATCCATATTGAATCACCTAGGCACCTTCTCAACATACTCTGCTTGTGAAAGCTTTAAAGTACAACCACTTTATCATGAATAATCTAATCTTTATACCTAAGATTTTCTTCGCCTCACCGAAATCCTTCATCGTGAACTGGTTTGATATCTCTCTCTCCCTTTAACTTCTCAATCTCATTGAAGTCTTCGCCAGCTATCAACATATCATCCACATGCAATAAAAGAATGATATAAGATTTGTCAAACCTCTTGAAGTAACAACAGTGATCCGATTGACATCTTGTGTAGCCACTCCCACACATGAAAGTTATACCACTGTCTTGGGACTTGTTTCAAGCCATAAAGGCTCTTTTGCAGTTTGCATACCAAGTCCTTTGTACTAGGTGCTATAAACCTTGTGGTTGCTTCATGTATATGACCTCCTTCAAATCATCATGAAGAAAAGCAATCTTGACGTCTGACTACTCTAAATATAGACCTTCAGCTTCCACTAAAACCTGGCACCACCCAGATTGTAGTATGTTTCACAACTGATGAAAAGATCTCATCAAAATCAATTTCTTCCCTTTGCGAAAAACGTTTCACAACCAGCCTTGCCTTGTAACGTTTGCTCCCATTAACTTCTTGCTTCATCTTGTAAGTCCACTTGTTATGCAATGCTTACAAAATGCCCGGGGCTTTCTCATCTTCTTTTTGCGGATGACGCCCTCTTCTTTGTGAAAGCCACCACTGCAAACTGCAGGAATCTTAGCAAGATAATTAAGGAGTACTGCCTAGCATCGGGACAGTCGGTAATTTTGACAAATCCTCTCTTTTCTTCTCGGCAAATACTCCTCTAGAAATTCAAGCTCAAATTGTAAGCATTCTGAGTGTTCCAATCTCCGATAAGCCCGGCCAATATATGGGATTGCCTACGCATTGGGGAAACTCAAAGAGAAAGGCTTTGTCCTATATACGGGAAAGAATCAAGCAAAAGCTAGAAGGGTGGAAAGCAAACGTCCTCTCCCAAGCTGGAAGAGAAGTCCTAATAAAGGCAGTAGCAATCGCGGTTCCGTCTTATCTACTGTCTATCTTCTTGATGCCTTCCACCTTATGCAAAGCCATTGATTCAGATGTGGCTAATTTCTAGTAGGGCTTTGCAGACAATAAGGATAAAATTCATTGGAAGGCTTGGGACTCGTTATGTGTTAGCAAGGCAGAAGGGGGCATCGGCTTTAAGGATTTACAGAATTACAATACCGCACTTCTAGCAAAGCAATGCTGGAGGTTGATAGGTAATCCTAAGTCGTTATAAGGAAGAATTATGAAGGCAAGGTATGTTGAGAACTCTACCTTCATGAATGCGAAAAAAGGGATCTTGGCCTTCATGGGTATGGAATAGTTTATTGGCGGGTAGGATGGCTATCCAAGAGAATGCTTTGTGGCAAGTTAGAAATGGCAAAAGCATTGATGTCTGGAAGGACCGGTGGGTGCCAAATCAGAATGGGGGCCTCATTATTCCAACTGATACCTCAAATAGATTCACTCCTCTCTCTGTTTCTAAGATCATTGATGATAAGAGAAGCTGGAACCTTGATCATCTTATGCGCTTCCTTGATGAGAAGGACATTAAGGCCATTAAAGCCATCCCAATTGGGGAAGAAACGGAGGAGGATAGGCTTCTATAGCCTCATACAAAGTGCGACAATTATTCAGTCAAGAGTGGTTGTCACAATCTCCATGCTTCATCTGCTAGAAGAAAGCAGATAAGTAAACCATCTTCCTCCCATATGATAAATCATAAAGTTTGGAAGCTTATCTGGCACCAAGGAACATCCCTAAGATCTCAAATTTCCTATGGAGGTCCCTGGTGCATGCTCTTCCCACAAACATGAATTTGTTCAAGAGGAAAGTTCTCCCTTCTCTGATTTGTCAAATATGTGGTGAGCATCCTGAAACTGTTGAGCACTGCCTCCTCCTTTGCCCTTGGACAGAAGTACTATGGTTTGGTAGTTCTCTTGGATACTCTCCTGACAAGCAGCGAATCACAACATTGGAAGAGTGGCTAATTGCTATCGATAAGAAAGTAGGGCTGCTCTCAAGTGACAGAACAGATCTTTTCCAGTTGGTGGGCTTCCACCTTTGGGAGATTTGGAAACACCGTTGTGAGGTGATTTTAAGGACTGGAAAGCCAAATCATATTGCCACTTTGGAGAGGATTAAACACAGTTATAATGAGTGGTTGGAAGCGATCAGCTGTAATGAAGCTCAAATTGGTGATCGAACTGGGAATGATCCACCCTCTCATGCCAGGTAACATAATTGGCAAACCCCTCCCCACTCTTCTGTGAAAATTAATGTCGATGGTGCCTGTGACGAAACCAACCTTACAAGTGGGTTAGGCATAATCATTAGAAATCATAGAGGTTCCTCTATTGCAGGTGCAAGTCTACATGGGAACCACAACTCTTCCATAGAAGTGGAAGCAGATGCAATGGAAAAAGGTCTTCAGTTTGCAGCCCATCTGAAGCTTAAAAATATCATTCTGGAATGTGACTATCTTGAGATCATCAGGCCTTGGAAAATCAAGCTAACCCCCACAGCTGGAAGATCTCTCCCATGCTTTCTAGAGCTACTCATCTCTTACCTTCAGTCACCAGAATCAAGCTAACCGTGTTGCGGATGCAGCGACTAAGCTTGCTAAAACAAGGTTGTGCTCTCAGGAATGGGCTAATAGGCCCCCAACCTCCCTCTTGTGTACTTTGAGAAGTGATGGTCTTCCTGGCCCTCCCTAACCCTCCATCAGTTTGCTACAATTTGTTTATGTTTTGTTAGTAGTTTCAAGTTGTAGTTTCCACCTTATGCTTTCGTCTCTTTCTCTTCTTGTAGTTTGTTGCCTTTCTGGCGTTTGCAATGAAATTCCTTCAGACCAAAAAAAGAAGTGAATATGAAGCTTTCACCGAATTGGAAAGGATAACATAAAATAACAAACATATGTGTTGAAGCTACTGCAGCGAAAACATGTAACAATAAAAGATTCTACTGGAATTAGCCCAGAAAATCTCATTGTAGATTTACAAGATAAAGAAGAAGGAAAACAACATAAATAGAATCATATATATTAAAATAATCTTCAAATTTGACATCTCCATTGAAGCTAAAATTAGTTAAAATGTTAACATGTCAATTTTGCCAAGTCATATGTCAAATTCAAATTTGACCAAAGCCAAAAGACAAAGCCGTTGAAGATGCTCTTAGTGGCCTAGTGGGAGCAGCTTTGAATATTCAGAAAATTACCCTACTCGTTTCCTGTGAATAAGTTTTGCCGCTGGTGCATAACTTTGATAATCCATAATCTATTAGTCAGGCTGAGGGCTCTTCCACCGAAAGATTTTTTTTGTTTGTCATTTTACGAGTTCCATCGTGGACTCACTTTTTTATCGCATTTCAGCATGTCGACCTTTCAGATTTTAGGTCATAATGTATAGATCATATATACAAATTTTCAACCAAATTGATCACCGTTAAGGTATTGAACTAGATTAAATCAATGGACGAACTGAATATATCTAACATGAACCGTTCATGGTTATAATTATAAATCTCAGTTATGAATGTCTTAACGATCATTAATTTAGTTAAAAATTTACATAAGTGATCTACTCATATAGACTTAGAAACTGAACGATTGATTATTCATTATGTGATCGAAAAGTGGATCTAATAAGCGATTCCTTAAAATGATAAAAAAAAAATGATCACTCACTAGAAAGGCTTTGTAGCAATGTTTATCTACTCAAATAATTTTTTACTCGATTATACTCCACTTTCATTCGGACGATCGATATTGGCAATCACAAACCATCTGAAGAATCATGTAACAGTACATATAACTTATGACATTCAACCAGCTTTACAATATTATTACAAATAAATTTGAACTAGTTGTTCTGTCTATGGCTCCACACGAAGCAATAAGACATTTATTCAATGCACAAGACTCTTGAACATAAAGCAATAACGCCATCATCATCAATAGCACTAAGATTCGATTTTGAAGGGTTCGAGCACAACTTCGGTTTTCCCCTGCTTTTTAAAGTAGTTGGCACGAAACTCTTCGTATCGGAAGCCTCTATAGAGTCGGGGATTGCTTGCATTAATACGAGCTGCTGCAGGTTCTATATAGCAATCAGGGGAGGGTGTAATGAAAAATCCAATCGTCGTCCGAACAGTACTTGAATTCGTCACCACTCGATGTTCAGCACACTTGAGCTTCCCATTACTAATGATCTGCATCCCAATAAGACCAAAATTTTTAGTTACAAAAGAAGAGTGATTGATGTATATGATTTTGAGCATAGAAACTGGTGATGTACATACCCGTAATTGATAGCCTATGTTAACCACCAGTCCATTTGAAATGGGTTCCACTCCAATCCATTCCCCATCCTTGAAAACTTGAAGGCCACTGACATCCCCTTGAAGTAAAATTGTGATGAGCTGTGGGTCAGAGTGTTTAGTTATTCCTAATGTCAAACTTGGGTCAGGACAGGGTGGATAGTGATTAACAAAGATGTCAGTCTCTTTGCTAAGTTCACCATTGAAATACTCAGATCCTATCCCTAGTCCTTCACCGATCAACTCCAAAATGTCCAAAGCCACTTTCTTCACTTGGGTGAAACATTTGCTGACATGCTCTCTGAAATACCATAGATAATGATTGCTGTAATTACAGATTGAATATCTAGTTACTCAATAATTTGACAACATGTATGGGATGTAGCATGCCCTTACCGATATTTAATCGGTTTCCGAGGCCAAATTGGCATGAATTTCTCTAAAGGTTCACAAGGGTGTCGAAGGAAATCGCGCCAAAGATGAACTTCCTCCCAATCATAATTAACACTGCTATGTACGAGCTTGCAGACTTTGTTGGGGTCATCAGAGGAGATGCTTGCCCTCTTTTCCTCTAGAGGCAACTCAAAGAATTCCTTGAACACATCCATTGTGTCATTCATTAAAGCTCCTGGTATACCATGGTTGATTACCTACACAATAATTTTTAATAACATACAGAATTAGATGATGATGATGATGATGATGATGATGATGATGATGATGATATAGGAGTAACCAAATGAAAGTTGCAGCAAGCAAGAAAAGCTAGAAATCTAGGCGACCAAGAAATAAAGAAAAGCCGGACAATTAAATTGACCTGAAAGAAACCGAATTCTTGGCTGGCCTCAAGTATTTGCTGGATCACACGAGCTCGATCATGACTCTGTGATCCTAGATCAATCACTGGAATGTCGTTGGATATTGAAGGAGCATTGCTAAACTTCCCTGGTCTTGCATCAGGTGGGAATATGTAAGTCTCAGGCAAGGGTTGAGCAGCACTGTACCAGTTTGGAACAAGCTTCTCCATTTTCTTTGCTTTGCTTCCCCCTTGATCACTCTGAGCTTAAGATGAATATTGCAGAGAAGAGCCAGTTCATATATAATTTATTTGCCTCTGGATGAAGATAGAATATCTTGATTTATTATGAGCAGTGGGCGGTACAGGACGAAAGGGTCAGTCTAAGAAGCATGACCTTTACTCGATCACAGTGTTAAAATAAGTTGGAAACACAATCATGATGCTCCTATCATGGACCTCACCAGTCACCATTCATCGCCGGTCCGCCACAAGAGTCGTATCAAATCGTGCTGCTCTATTCCTTCTTTTTATATGTATATATACAGATATACAAAATATTGAAATTTGTGGGGCAACTAAAACTTATATTATCTAGAAGCAGGTCCACCCGGTCTCTCCGTCTCTCTGAGCAATATATATATATATATATATATAAGATTTTTTTCAAGTAAGGATGTCCTTACCTAAAGTTTAGGTACGGATTTGGTGTTTTCACCCACTTTCCGATCACATTTTCACATCTTAACCGTTCAGTTTTTAGAACCTAATGTATAGATCCCCCTGTAAAATTTCAACCAATTTGGTGATCGTTAAGGCATCCAAAACTGCAATTTACACGAACGGACCGAATCTGTCGAAACGGAACCGTTTGTATTTACAATGATAAATTGCAGTTTTGGATGCCTTAACGATCACCAAATTAGCTGAAAATTTGCAGAGGTGATCTATACATTAGGACCTAAAAACTGAACGGTTAAGATATGAAAATGTAATCGGAAAGTGGATGAAAACCGGAAATTCGTACCTAAGAAAAACTAAGGGCGTACTTAGTGTAGCCGGACTCTGTGTGTGTGTGTGTATGTGTGTATATATATATATATATATATATATATATATATATATATATATATATTCTAGACAGTGATCCTATTTTTTTGTCTTTTTTAGGGATAAAGCATTAGACCAATTTTTTGATTATATTTTCACATCTTAACCATTCAGTTTTTAGGTCATAATATATAGATCACTTCTACAAATTTTCAGCAAATGTGATGATCGTTAAGGCATCCAAAACTGCAATTTATCATTATAAATATGAACAGTTCTGGTTCAACAAATTCGGTCAGTTCGTGTAAATTTCAGTTTTGGATGCCTTAACGATCATCAAATTGGCTGAAAATTTACAGAAATTATGTACACATTAAGACCTAAAAAATGAATTATTGAGATGCATAAATATAATCGAAAAGTTTGTATAATGCATATCCCTATAAAAGACAAAAAAAAGGATCTCTTAGTGGAAGGGCCCTCATATATATATATATATATATATATATTTGGTTTACTTCTAGCCGTTGGATTAAATCTGTGGAACAAATGATAAGCAAACATATATGTTTTGACCTAGCCGTTTTTCTCTGCTAGGATTTTTCGTAGAACATTTCTTCAAAACTTCCCAAAAATGACCTAGAATCTCATGGCAGATAACTCTGCTAGCCTCGTGGCGACCTTCAACGACTCCGCCCGTGTGTCACTTGGCTCGGCGGAGACTGTGGCGGTGCGGGACAACCACTGGTATATGGTTGGCCACTTGCTTGGACCAAAGGCTAATGGGCAGTCCCTCCTTAATGGAGGAGGAAATCCATGTGATGATTTACCACATGAGGAAAGCATGAGTTTGAAAATTCAAAGAAGGTAGATAGCAAGCAATCTTGGAAGGTAGGTAGCAAGCCATCTTTGAAGTTAGGCATGCCAAACTTGGAAGAAAACTTGACTTTGCTTCCAATTGCATGTCATATCCATGAACCCAATTGCCTATAAATAGGCATGAAAGGTTGTAGGAAAAACAACCAAGGCAAGAGTCATTCCAAACTAATAGAGTTTGAGATAGTAGTGAGATCCTCACTTGAGAGATGAGAGAAGAAAATCCCTCTTGAGAGATAGAGTGTGTGTTACCACTTTGGTGAAGTTTAGTCACCAAAGTGAGATTGCCTTGTAATCCCATTATTTATATAGTGGAAGAGAGTATTACTACTGCCCCGAGGACGTAGGCACATTTGCCGAACCTCGTTAAATATTGTGTCTTCTTTTATTTATTTGTTGCTATTCCGCAAATCACAAGAGAGGTGGGAAAAAGTTAGATCCTAGGATAATCAATTATCCATTGGCCTTGTATTAAGGCAACCATTCTTTCCCAACAAGTGGTATCAGAGCCCGGGGCTCATTGCTCGTGGCATCTCGTGGTGATCAAGATGGCGGAGTCGTCGTCATCAGCAGCAACAATGGTTAAGTTGACATCGTCGAATTACTCCATTTGGAAGCCTAGAATGTAAGACATCCTTTACTGCAAGGATATGTACGAGTTTTTTCAAAATGGTGGAGAGAAGCCAGCAGGCAAGATTGACAAGGACTGGAGCATCCTGAACAGAAAAACTATTGCAGGAATTTGTCAATGGGTTGATGAAATTGTTTTTCATCATGTGGCACAGGAAACCAGTGCCTACTCAATGTGGACAAAGTTGGAGTCCATGTACGAGATTAAGACTGTACAAAACAAAGCCTCGTTCATTCAGCGGTTGGTGAACACAAAGTACAGGGATGGTCAAAGTGTTTCAGAACACTTGAGCGACTTCCAAGGCATGGTGAATCAATTGCCGAATATGAAGATGGTGCTTGATGATGAGTTGCAAGCACTATTGTTACGAAGTTCGTTGCCAGATAGCTGGGACACGTTGGTGGTGTCATTAAGCAACTCAGCTCCTCAAGGTGTTCTCACATTGAGCACTATAAAAGACACCATGTTCAATGAAGAAGCAAGGAGGAAGGAGCAAGGAATATCGATCGAGTTAGAAGTCCTCGTCACCAACAATCGTGGAAGCAGTAGAAAATTCTACAACAGAGGCAAAGGGAAAGATCGGTCAAAAGGCAAGTTACCTAAAGAAGGACATCGAATGTTTTCACTGTGGTGGAAAAGGCCATATAAAGAAGGATTGCAGGAGGCTCAAGAGAGAGCAGACTGAGAAAGGTGGTGCCAGAGACACAGCTTTTACTACCTCATACGAAGAAGAGGTACTCATCATTTATGGAGAGGGTCATGTTAATTTGACATCTCAAGATACATGTTGGATCATCAATTCTGGTGCATCATTTCATGTAACCTCACGAAGGGAGTTCTTTACATCCTACAATACTGGAAATTTCGGTAATGTCAGGATGGGAAATGATAAGCGGTCCAAGATCGTGGGAAGGGGAGATATTTCCCTTGAAACCAACACAGGCCACTACTTGGTTCTCAAGGATGTGAGACACGTTCCAGACATGCGTCTTAACCTGATCTCCACAGGATTACTTAATGATGAAGGCTGCACAAGTGTCTTTGGTGGTGGAAAGTGGAGACTCAGTAATGGTCCAGAAATTCTAGCCCGAGGGAGGAAAGAGAACACTCTCTACATGACTTATGCAAAAATCTGTAATGGTTATGCAGTTACACTCGGAGAAGATTCGCCGATCGAGCTATGGCACAAGCGGCTCGGTCACATTAGCGAGAAGAGACTTACTATTCTAGCCAAAAGAGAGGTATTAACTGGTGTCAATGTTAAAGATATGCCTTTAAAACCATGTACGCATTGCTTGGCTAGAAAGCAACATAGAGCTTCATTCCATCGTTCTCCTGCACCAAGGAAATCCAATGTTTTGGATGTTGTACATTCTGATGTGTGTGGTCCCATGACCACCAGTACTCTAGGAGCTGTAAGATACTTCGTCACCTTCATTGATGATCATTCCAGGAAGGTATGGGTTTATGCATTGAAAACTAAAGATCAAGTGCTCGATGTATTGAAGCAATTTCATGCCAAAGTTGAACGAGAAACAGGCAGGAGATTGAAATGCATTCGCACCGACAACTGGGGAAAGTACATGGGGGCGTTCAGACACTATTGCAAAAGTAACGAAATCAGGCATGAACGATCTGTTCCAAAGACTCCTCAGCACAACGGAGTGGCCGAGAGGATGAACAGAACTATTGTTGAAAGAATCAGAACAATGTTATCTCATGCTAAGCTGCCTAAGAGCTTTTGGGGTGAAGCTCTAATGACTGCGGTTGATGTGATCAACCTTTCTCCCTCAGCTCCATTAAATGGTGACGTGCCAAACAGGTTTTAGACCGGAAAGAACGTCTCATACAATCATTTGAAGGTATTTGGCTGCAAAGCATTTGTTCATATTCCCAAAGATAAAAGATCAAAAATCGATAGCAAGTCGAAAGTGCATATTTCTGGGATATGGAAATGAAGAATATGGGTATAGGCTATGGGATCCTGTCAATAAGAAGATTGTCAAAAGCAGAGATGTTGTCTTCGAAGACCTAAACATCGAAGATACTCAGAAGACTGAGAAGCCTAAACAACCCAGAGAATATCCGATGAACCCTGATAAAGTTCTTTAGCCAACAAACCAGGATGGCTAGAGAGATACTGAAGATGTCGGTGATGCAGCAAATGACCCGATGATTAATAATCCAGTTGATGATGCAACTAATGATGAGGAAGAGGCACCGACCCCTCGAAGATCAGTCAGGGAACGCAGACCCTCAAACAGATACCCTCTACATGAATTCGTTACTCTCACAGATGGAGGTGAGCCAGAGTCTTATGAAGACACTTTGACAGATGACCACAAGGGAGAGTGGTTGGAAGCCATGCAAGAAGAAATTAAGTCCTTGCATGAGAACCAGACTTATGAGCTGGTGGAGTTACCAAAAGGTAAGAGAGCACTCAGAAACAAATGGGTGTATATATTGAAGACTGAGGAGAATAGCTCATTACCCAGATTCAAGACAAGACTGGTCGTTAAAGGTTTCAATCATAAAAAGGGAATTGACTTTGAAGAAATTTTCTCACCCGTGGTGAAGATGACATCTATCTAGGTGGTACTTGGTTTGGCTGCAAGTTTAAATATGGAGAATGAACAACTTGACGTGAAGACAGCTTTCCTTCACGGTGACCTTGAAGAGGAAATCTACATGGAGCAGCCAGAAGGATTCAAAGTCAAAAGCAAGGAAGATCTAGTCTACAAACTAAAAAAGAGTTTGTATGGACTAAAGCAGGCACTGCGACAATGGTACAATTCATGATTGAGTAAGGATATCAGAGGACAACTTCAGACCATTGCGTATTTGTGAAGAATTTCTCAGGAGGTGACTTCACCATACTACTTTTGTATGTTGATGATATGTTGATTGTAGGACAAGATGTTGACAAGATTAGCAAACTGAAGAAAGAGCTCAGTAAGTCTTTTGTTATGAAAGACTTGGGACTAGCAAAGTAGATTCTTGGTATGAATATTACCCGCGATGGACAGAATAGGAAGTTGTGGTTATCACAAGAAAAATATATCGAGAAGGTATTGGAGCGGTTCCATATGGAGAAAGCAAAGCCAGTTGCTACTCCACTTGCTAGTCACTTTAAGCTCAGCTCGATGCAGAGTCCTACAAGTGAGAAAGAGGATAAAGAAATGGCAAAGGTGTCATATGCCTCAGCGGTAGGAAACCTGATGTATGCAATGGTGTGTACAAGACCAGACATAACACACACGGTTAGTGTTGTTAGCAGATTTCTGTCTAATCCAGGCAAAGAGCATTGGAATGCTGTGAAGTGGATTCTTAAATATCTCAAAGGTACTTCCAAAATGAGTTTATGCTTTGGAAGTGGAAAGCCTGAACTAATAGGCTATACAGATGCAGATATGGCCGGAGATGTTGACTCAAAAAAGTCTACATCAGGATACCTGATTACATTTTCAGGGGTAGCTGTCTCATGGAAATCAAAGCTACAAAAATGTGTTGCTTTGTCAACTACAGAAGCAGAGTTCATAGCAGCTACGGAAGCCTGCAAAGAAATTTTGTGGATGAAGAAATTCCTACAGGAATTGGGCCATAAGCAACAAAAGTATGTTCTGCATTGTGATAGTCAAAGCGCAATTCATCTGAGTAAGAATTCGAGTTTTCACTCGAAATCAAAGCACATTGATGTGATGTATCACTGGATACGTGATGTGCTGGAAGCCAAGCAACTACAGCTGGAGAAGATTCACACAGATGATAATAGTTCAGATATGATGACGAAGTCCTTACCAAAGGACAAGTTTGAATTTTACAGAAGCGCGTCAGGATTGGCGCATCCCTCCATCTAAGTCAGGAGGGGGAGATTGATGGGCGGTCCCTCCTTAATGGAGGAGAAAATCTATGTGATGATTTACCACATGAGGAAAGCATGAGTTGGAAAATTCAAAGAAGGTAGATAGTAAGCCATCTTGGAAGGTAGGTAGCAAGTCATCTTTGAAGTTAGGCATGCCAAACTTGTAAGAAAACATGACTTTGCTTCCAATTGCATGTCATATCTAGGAACCCAATTGCCTATAAATAGGCATGAAAGGTTGTAGGAAAAACAACCAAGGCAAGAGTCATTCCAAACTAATAGAGTTTGAGATAGTAGTGAGATCTTCACTTGAGAGATAAGTGAAAAGAAAATTCCTCTTGAGAGATAGAGTGTGTGTTACCACTTTGGTGAAGTTTAGTCACCAAAGTGAGATTGCCTTGTAATTCCATTATTTATATAATGGAAGACAGTATTACTACTGTCCCGAGGACGTAGGCGCATTTGCCGAACCTCGTTAAATATTGTATTTTCTTTTATTTATTTGTTGCTATTCCGCAAATCACACGAGAGGTGGGAAAAGTTAGATCCTAGGATAACCAATTATCCATTGGCCTTGTATTAAGGTAGCCCTTCTTTCCCAACAAAGGCTAGGTTTCCAGACTTCAAGGGCACCATTCCTTCAATTTCGCGTATCAAATTAGGGCTCACGATTCAGGATGCTAGTGGCCGTTTTCTGTTCCAATTTGATCGTGAAGCCAATCGGAACTGTGCTCTCCATGGTGGACCTTGGTTTTATAGGAATACCATGCTTGTGGTTGGCGATTATGACAGGGTTGGCTCTGTGGAGGCTGTCCCTCTGTGGAAGATGGAGACATGGGTGGCGTTTAAAGGGCTACCGATAGCACTCAGAAACAAAAGGGCTCTAACCCTAATCGGCTCAGCTATTGGTCAGGTGATCTGCTTAGATCAACTGGCACTCCGTCGTAAGGAGGAGGAAGAGCAGCAAATCCGTTCAACTTTTGACACTTATCGCCGAATTCGTACATGGATGCTTTTTGAATTCTCTCCCTCGATTGAACCTGAGATTACTTTGATCTATAAGAAGGTTAAGGGCTTTTGTAAGGACTATGGTCTTTTTGAGATCATGATCGGAGATGATGCAGTGGGTTATGATGGTTTTTTAGTGAAGGAGAAAGAGAACTTGCAGAGGAGGCTGCCGGTTGCAGCTATGGCAGGTTTGTCACTGGAGGTGCCTTGCATGGACTCGGGGTATGGGTCTGCTTCACCAGGTGATATGCTAGTGCTTAGTGAAGGGAATAATGCTAGCATGGAGCTGGTTGTGCCTCAGGAGTGCACAACGCTATAGGGCAGTATACATGGGGTTGTGGAAGCCCATGCATCTCTGGGAGACGAAGGGTCGTCTGCGTCCAAGAAGTTTGGATCTTATATATGTACTGAACATGTCCTTGCCAGTATAGGCGATGCAAGCTTCTTCAAGAATTGGGCATCTTTGGTGCCACCCAATTTGGTGAACAAGACGCCGCCATTGCAGATCGTTCCGGTTGCCAAGAAAGCTGAGAAGAAATCTGATATGGTGTTGGAGGTTTCTACTGCTACACTAGTGGGCACGAAGCGTAGAGCATCCTTTGAGCTCACCAAGACTGGTAAGAGGTATCTGGCTTTTCCAGCTCCTGAATTGCAGGTGGATGAGAATATCACTTTGATGCTTCAACACAAGAATGGAAAAATAAAAGTTTCGCCCAAGAAGAAGAAGCTTGGGCGCCCTTGTAGAAGTAAAAACATACCAAATCTGCTCGTGTTTTGGAGATGGAGGTGTAGGTGAAATAACCTAGAAATTGGAAGAGCCAAGTTGACTCTTCTGGTGAATTTGGTGTTGCAGACACTACCATTGACACATATTTTTGAGGTGGAAGGTTTGGAGAAGGAAGTAGTCATGGAATGGGCGTCCTCACCTCCTCTTCCTAATGTCATTTAATTTTGTTTTTAGGTCGCAAAGTCGGCAAAGATCAAATTCTTTGAGAATCATTTTACTTATTAGCCTCGGAGGATTCTGATTTTTGTTTGGAACAATGGTGCATGGATTTCTTAAAAAATCGGTGTACTAGGGGTTTTATGGATCTTATTCTTGTTTCAGAATAGGTTTTAGGGTTCTCTAAGGAACGATTCTTCTGTCGACCCCTTAGGAGTGCTTTATTTTTGTTCTGCATGCTGAATTTATATAATGGGCTGACCTCTTTTGATCGAAAAAAAGTCTGTGGAACAAGACACTGTTTACTTTTTTTTTTAATTAGTTTTTTTTTGAACTCAAACCCAAGTGCCAATATATTCATTGAAAGCTAGAAAAGGCTGTTAAATACTCTTCCGCTGCCATATATAAACAGATAAGAAGATAGTGGTAGTATCCACAGCGGTACATAGAAATAGACCTAATCATTAGATGTTTATGTACGTAGACATAGCGGGAATCCTCGTTTGGTATTACGCCAGAGGTGCTGGAGAAACATAGAGTGCACACAAATGCTTAGCTTCCTAATACAAGGAAATTATTGTAATTATATAGAACTAAAAAACATAGAGTTTGGGCCCAGAGCAGAAGAACCCTAGCCCAAGGTAGAAGCCTAGACCCAAGGTTAGCCAAACCCTAGGCCCAACAACCAAGGCCCAGCCTTAATCCAATCTTCACGCCTATGGAGGTCACGCCGCACACCAACCATTGAGGACGCCACTGCCAACCGTGCCGCTGTCGTCGTCCGTTACGCCACCCAACTGCCGCCGCATGCCAAGCCGCACAACGCCTACCGCCATAGCTCGCCGCTTCCTATAATACCAAACAACGACCCGGAATAGCAAATGGAAACTCAAACCCAAAAACCAGGTGCAGATCTTTTGCCTTCAAGCAGTCCCTGACCTGATAGGTGGTATCTTGTTGCCGCCGTCGCCACTTGCAACCTACGTAGACCAATGATGACTATGAACGCTCCATCCACAGCGATGTGCATATTAGAGAAAACAGTTTACCTTTCGTTCAACCATTGGGTCAAGCTATCCAAAGGGATAAGCCTTGGAAGCCACCCGTTCGGCAGCAGCAACAGCACAGGTGCTAGCAGCCACAGGATGAGTCATGTTTGGAAGTCGGTTAGGGTTTCACCTATGAGAGAGAAGTTCAAACTTAGTGAATGAGGATCTATATTGAATCTTTTTTTTCTTATTAATTATTTATCATAAATATGAAAAATATAATGTAAATAAATAGTAATGTTGATTTCTATAGAATGATCTTAATTTTAAGTAAAAAAAAATTACCGTATTTATTTTTCAGAAATTATTTTGGTACATAATAAATGAATAGACCATTAATAAATAAATATATCTGAAGAAATTTTATGAAATGAAAACTAAATTTTATTGAAAATTTTTGGTAAAAGAGTTTTTTCCTTTAAATAATTAGTTTTAGTATCCAACTTATTTATACTGTCAAGTAACCTAAATAACAAGTTGGTTGGTTGTTTCAGTCTCTTACCCTGTAATAGGGATTCCAGATTTCCAGTCTCCCACATGCAAGAATTTTAAGATGTGAGATAAAATGTGATTTTTCAGCCTAGGTGGCTGACCAATTGCCACGCCTTAGGTCCGAAGATTACCCCAGCGGCCCCAGCCCTTGCCCCAAGTCTTGTGACGGAGACCAGGCTTCCCATTGTGGGTGGACTTGGGTTTTCCTAAATTTTCTCAGTTCTGGAGCTAAAATTCGGCTGGCTCCGTTGAGGCCAGAATGAATTGCTTTGATCCTATAGTCAATAATGATATGTATTGATGTTGGCTATAATTGAAAACAAGAGGTATTAATAGTTTCATGAAGTATGAAAGTTTAGATTTTAGAATGGTTTTAGATTTATAGACCTTCAGTGAGTTAGTAGCTGTGTCAGCATTCCTTTTCCAGCAAAGATCCAAAAAATTCATGACAATTGGAATACATTATCCTTAAGTTAGAGTAATCTATTATGCTTATATATTCAGAGCTTCTGAGCCTCTAAGCTTGCTTACTAGAATAGTATAAATACTTGTAGCTTGTACTCAGTTTTGATTAGAGTTCATTAATAGAAAAATACAATGCTGCTAAAATTTTCTCTCAACACTTTGAACTTTATCTTCAACCTTCGTACTAGTTGCAGAGCCTTAGCTAGAGAAACGAACACTCAATTCTTGTGAAAATTTTCTTAAATTTCTTTACTATAACTTGTACACTTATAATTGAGGTGTCTTAATGTTAACAATTGGTCTTAGAGCAACTCCAACAGCTTTCTCATATTTTGATTTTTCTCTATTTTAGGAAAAATGAGCCTCTTTTGCTCCAACAGATTTCTTATAACTATCCCTAAAAGGGATAGTGAGGAAAGAGAAAACAAAATTCCCTAAATTTACAGTAATCTCTAAAATTTAAAGAAAGAATTATGAAGATTTTAGAGATTGCTATAAAATAGGGAATTTGTTGGAGTTGAAGAAGAAAAATTGCTTAAAGTTTTGACTTTTACTTTCCTATAATACAAAAATTATGAAAAAACGGTTAGAGTTGCTCTTATATATGTTGTCGATGAAAGCAATTGATTTAGATGGCAATGACCATAACATGTTCTAGGTGCCCCTTTTTGGGTGTGCAGAGCAAATTGGGGGCCCAGTTATTTTGGTGTTAATTAGTTTTGCTGTGGACTATGAGTTTCTTTGTTGGGTCCTTTTTCTATGGGTTTTCAAGTTTGGGGTCCAATAGAAGGTTTGGTTTCAATTGACTCAATCATAGGAACAAACGTTTTCTTTAGCATAGCTATTTTTTTTTTAGTGAATAAAAGATGATTACAGTCTATAAGTTTCAACTATTCTTCCAATCAAGAAATATGAAAATTGGAGTAAAACCCTTTTATTATATAATAGATATGACAAAAGTCTTCTAAAAATGTCGCAACTTATAGCGAACTTGTGCATTGTCAGTGATGATGTGCCTTGTGAATACCACAATGCAGAATGGTACAATTTGTTGGGTTTTTGCTTGTCTTTAAATTAATCCATAAGATTATGATCCACAAGTTTCAAGATCATGACAATGGTTCTCAATCGGTAGTTATCTTCATAATACTGAGGTTTAAAGTTATTTTTAGTTACTTTTAGACTCTGCTAGAACTTATAGTTACTTTAAAGCTGTGTTCTCTTCATATAGAACAATTTGTTATTCGTAGTATACACCGTCTATCTCAGTTTGTTGTTGGTAGTATACATTTTGTCGCTAGTTTGTTATAACTTCTAATTTAGAAGTAATTTCAAGTCATTCGTGATTTCTACCTGCCATGAACAATTATAATCATTCTTGATCTATTAATATGGCTGTCACCTAAAATGTATGTCAAAGAATGTAATACCCGCAATTTCCATTTTAAATTCGAGTAATTGTATCGAATGATTATTATGCGATTTCACGATTTATGTTCGATAATCATTCATTTTTACAATTATCGAAGTTTCGAAACGTTTATTTTAACGAAAAGCTAGAAATACTCGGGTTGAGAAATCGACTTTTTCTACGTACGAAATTTGGAGAAACTTCCTTCATGAAAGTTGTAGAGCTCGTCGATACGAGTCCGTGCACGTGCGGAACACAAAGATCGGATTTTTTCTGAATTAGTTATCGAATTTCGAAGTTTTCCGAAACATGTATATATAGAAAAATTTTGGAAACCCTAATTTTTTTTCCCTACCGGTTCCTTTTTTTTCTTTTTCTTCCTCTTTCTTCTTCTTCTTCCAGTTTCTGAAAAAACTGGGTTTTTTCTCTCTCTCACCGACGCTCTCGACCGAAAAAGGGGAGAAACTTCTCCTTAATTGTTCTCCCTCCACAGACCACCTCTCGACCTCAAACCAAGTCCCAGGCGTTCGTCTCGAGCTGCTCTAGCTCCCGGAGGCAGTTTCACAAGGCGGCGCGGCCCGTGGCGGCGGCGGCACAACCCGAACCGAAAACGGCCATTTTCGGTTCGATCTCGATATCTCGAGCTACACTCCATCATTTCACTTGATTCTTGTCTCATTGAGCTCGCCTCAACTTCCTCTACAAGCACCAAGAAGGACCGGAACTGGGTCGAACGTTTTCACGTTCGTCGGAGCTCGACCCGAACGGATCGAAATACCAAAACTTTCGATCAAGATATCTCGAGCTATACACGATCGTTTCTTGTGATTCCAAGCTTGTTGAGTTCGCAAGGAAGTTCTGAACAAATTTCCAGAAGGGATCGGGGCCTGAGGTTGCAGTTTTCACGTCGATTTTCAAGCTCACCGGTTTCTGCATTTTTTCCGGCCGCCGACTGTAAATCGGTAATTTCGATGCCTTCCCGTCATTTTTAGGTCTTGTGCTAGTTATGAAAGTTGCTCAGAATAATGAAACGAAGGGGACAAGCTCGGCCCCGACACCATTGGTGGTGGTCGGTGGCGGATCTGTCCCTAACTCCGGCGGCCTTTTTCGGCCACCTCCGGATGTCTAAAATTTGGTTTCTGTCCATTTTATGATTCTATGTTTCGATACGATCATTTCGGCGTATTATACGCATTTTTCGGATATCGTATGAATTAGTTATGAATTTTGTGATTTCGATCGATTTCGGTCGTTAGATTTTTGATCTGTGAAATTATGACCGTTGGATGAACTTGTAAATTTGTTATGATGATCATATGACTGTCCCAGAGGCTTTGTGTGGTCATGGGCGAAGATCCGACCGTTGGATCTTCGTATATGTGAAAAACGGTAATTAGGGGAGCGATTCGTGAGAAACCGCTAGTCGGATTTTAATGTAAATTAGAATCTGACCGTTAATTAGTGGTTAAATTATGAGTTGAATTTGTTGGCTAAATTCGAATCACATTTGATTAGGTGATTGACGGATTTTAATTGCGTGGGCTATTCGGCGTTAATTATAAATTATAATTTATAATTATATTGAAGACGCAGCGGGAGTTTCGAGGTGAGTAAAACTCACGTGGTTCATATTACGAACCGAGCATTTTAATTTATTTATTTTTGGTAATTGTGTGAAAAATATTTGCGGATTAAATATTTGTTTTAAAATTTCATAGACTTGAATCACCACGGTCCAGAGGTAAGTAAAATGAATTTTAACTATACAAATGAATTTCATAATTTTCTTGTGTGAACTATAGATGATATTAGTGGTCATTCCTGAGTGGATGATTACGTATATATATATTTACGTGGAAAATATATATTGATGAGTGGATTGTTTGATTGATGATATGATTGAGTGGAATTGAGGAGTTGATTTTATTACGATTGTGTAATTCCATAATAATATGATGTATCTTGGTTGGGTTGATTTCAGTATGTGATGTTATATGTTGGGTTCATTTATGGGTTTAGGGTTAACATAATGACCGGTGTGGGTAATCGGACGCTCTAATCCTAGTGTGGATGATGGGATACGATTGGTTGAGTATGTGAAATTATTGGACGTTCTAAATATGTATATAGGTATGCATATTGATGAAATACAATAATTGATAAATATGTCGGATGCCATAACCTAGGCCAGGTGACGGGCTACGATTCAGTTAGAGCTCTAGTCTGTCAAGTACCGTATTCTTATAAATACGATGATGAGAGTTGTGGGAAAAGTTGTGAGTGGGGTTGTCATGATATATTGAATTGGTGTTGTTCGAGATTGTTTATTAATTGCATATGTGAAAATAATTGAGTGTTACTGAGTGTGGAAATAAATGAGATTAAATTAAGTAACAGTTCATTCTTTTGGTCATACAAGCTTTCATAAGCTTACCGGGTTTTGTGTTGTTGCAATCCCGGTACACTATTCAATGGTGTAGCGGATATTCCTGCAGGTCAAGATAACCAGGGAGGTGACCGAGCTGCTTAGGTGTTCAGCAGTTTTGTTATTAATTAGTGGTGAGGTGTGTGTATGCTCATTTAGAGCTTTACATTACATTTGGATTTGTGTTGTAATAATTAACCGAGACTATATTCGGTTTGATTTTATTTCGTGTGGTGAGTATGTTAAGAAAAGAAAAATTTTCAGCATGTTTATTTTGAGTTGTAGTATTTTCATGTTTCGGATTTTGAATTGTTATTCTAAAATTCGGGGCATGACAGTTTGGTATCAGAGCGTAAGGTACATATTTGGTGATATGTCAATACTTACCGAGTGATGGCCCGTCTGCAGCGGATCCCCATAGTGTGCTCTTCGGTATTGACAATGTCATTGGGTATGTGAGTGCGTTAGGTTGGCTAGGAGCGTTAGTACTTTTAGGAAATTTAAGCATTGTTATGTATGATCAGTACTTGGTTAATATGGACTTGCATTTGACTTATGCTTTGTTTAAGTGTTATGCGTGTATTAATCAAGTATATCATGCTTATTAGGTAATGGAGATTGAGGGAAACGAGGCCAGAGGTCGGGGTAGAGGTCTAGAGGTCGGGGTAGAGGTAGACCTCGTGGCAGGGGTAGAGGCCGAGGAAGGGGTAGGGCCCCTCCAGTCGAAGAAGTATTCGAGTCGGAGGAAGATGCACCTTATGAGGATCAGCCTATTCCTCCTGTAGCTGTGGTTGATAATCCTGCTCGCTTGCTGATGCTAGCAAGGGAAATTACTCGCTTGGGAGCAACCAAGTTTGGAGGAGGCACAGATTATATGGTGGCGGATCGTTGGATAGAAGATTTGCAGACTTATTTCGATTTGCTTGATTGCACTGAGACCGATAAGAGGAAGCTAGCCGCTTTCATGCTGAAGGATGAGGCTAGGGTGTGGTGGAACGTCACTCAGAGGAGCATTGAGGTGTCTACCTTGACATGGGACGGCTTTGAGAGGCTGTTCAGGGAGAAGTACTTTCCACCAGCAGTGAAGGAGTGGTTGGAGCGAGAGTTCCTTGCACTTGTACAGGGGAAGATGACCGTCATTGAGTATGATGCGGAGTTCTCCAGACTGTACAAGTATGTGAGGCAGATGGAGGATGAGGACTTGGCCAAGAAGTTTCAGAGAGGGTTGAGTCCTTCGATTGAGGGTGATGTAGCTATCTTGGAGCTGAAGACCAAGAGAGAGATCTTGGCTAAGGCACAGATCATTGAGCAGCAGAACCTGATTCGTAGAGAGAAGGAGTCTGCTGAGAGAGACTTCCAGGGCAAGGGAAAGGCCATAGCAGGGAGCAGTAGAGCTAGAGACTTCAGGGATGGGTTCTGGAAGAGACAGAGAACTCAGTTTCAGCATCAGGCTCCAGCTAGGGCAGCAGTAGCTCCTCCTGTTCAGGCTATGCCTATCAGGCAGATAGCACCAGCAGCTCCTATGAAGTGCTTTAACTGTGGCGAGCCGAGCCACATCTCTCGTGCGTGCACGAAGCCACGGGGTAGGTTATGCTACAGTTGTGGACAGGCAGGGCATCAGGCTAGGGAGTGTCCTCGGATTCAGGGTAGAGTGCAGGGTAACCAGCAGAGGCAGTTACCACCTGCTCATGCTAGGGTCTTTACCATCGGTCAGGCAGGCACGGGAGTGGAAGGTACCTTATCTGTTTATCACTTTCTTGCTAGAGTACTGTTTGATACGGGAGCCTCACACTCTTTCATATCTAGTTCGGTTGTGGATGTTTTGGGTTTGATTGCTATGCCTCTGACTAGATCATTGTGTGTTACATCACCTCTCGGTGTGTCTCTTGAGCTTAGCATGCTTTGTGATGATTGCCCTATTGGGATTGGTGGCAGAGAGTTCTCTGCATCTTTGATTGTGATTCCGGATCACACGTATGATGTGATTTTGGGTATGGATTGGTTGAGCCCGAACCATGCTGTTATTGATTGCTTTAGGATGATTGTGTCCTTCCATGTTCCGGGACAACCGGTGTTTCATTACTGTTGCCTGAAGTCTGACATCACCATGAGGATAGGGATTTTGGCCCATATTGAATCAGGGAGTAGTACTTCAAAGATTACAGGGATTCCTGTAGTTTCAGAGTATGAAGATGTGTTTCAGGAGATCCCTGGGTTACCCCCGAAAAGGGTAATGGACTTCTCCATTGATGTGATACCAGGTACTTCACCTGTGTCAAAAGCACCTTATCGAATGGCTCCAGCTGAACTTCAGGAGTTGAAGGTTCAGATTGAGGGCTTACTTGCACAAGGGTTCATTCAGGCAAGTGTGTCTCCTTGGGGCGCACCAGTGTTGTTTGTGAAGAAGAAGGATAGTTCACTTCGTCTATGTGTGGATTATCGACAGTTGAACAAGGTGACCATCAAGAATAGGTACCCTTTACCTAGGATTGATGACTTGTTCGATCAGCTTAGAGAAGCTACTGTATTCTCGAAGATTGACTTGAGGTCTGGATATCACCAGTTGAGGGTGAAGGAGGAAGATATTCCAAAGACGGCGTTCAGGACCAGGTATGGACATTTTGAGTTTCTTGTCATGCCTTTTGGTCTCACGAATGCCCCCGCAGCATTTATAGACTTGATGAACCGTACGTTCAGTCCTTACTTGGATCAGTTTGTGGTAGTGTTCGTTGACGACATCTTGATTTATTCAAGGTCGTCAGCTGAGCATGAGAGGCATCTGCGAATAGTGCTGCAGACATTGAGAGAGCAGAAACTATTTGCCAAGTTCGAGAAGTGCGACTTCTGGCAGAGTGAAGTCAAGTTCCTTGGTCATGTGGTCTCGAAGGATGGAGTTTCTATGGATCCTTCGAAGGTTGAAGCAGTGATGAGTTGGAGTCGCCCTACTACGGTTATAGAAATCCGTAGCTTCCTTGGATTGGCCGGTTATTACAGGCGCTTCATTGAAGGGTTTTCTGGTATTGCTTCGGCTTTGACCAAATTAACCAGGAAAGACACTCAGTTCGTATGGTCGGACAAGTGTGTGAAGGCTTTCATAGAGCTGAAGACTAGATTGACAACAGCTCCGGTGTTGACTATTCCTACTAGTGGTGGTGGATTAGTCATTTACAGCGATGCATCTCATCAGGGTTTGGGGTGTGTGTTGATGGAGAATGGTAGTGTTGTTGCTTATGGTTCTAGACAGTTGAAGGTACATGAGCGGAATTACCCTACTCATGATCTAGAGCTAGTAGCTGTGATGTTTGCCTTAAAGATTTGGAGGCACTATCTTTATGGTGAGAAATTTGAACTCCTTTCTGATCACAAGAGTTTGAAGTATCTATTCTCCCAGAAGGAATTGAACATGAGGCAGAGGAGATGGATGGAGCTTATTAAGGACTATGATTTCACCTTGGAGTATCATCCCGGAAGGGCGAATGTGGTGGCGGATGCTTTGAGTAGGAAACCGCGGGTAATCATGGCATCGATTATGGTGCGGGAGTGGCGCATGTTAGAAGCTGCATCTGAGTTCGACCTTATGCCCGCAGGAGCAGGACAGGGAATCTTTCTCGGTAGTATCACCTTACAGCCCACCTTGATCTCCAGGATCATTGAGGGTCAGACACTTGATGAGTTTGCTCAGGCAAGGATTGCTGAGATGACTGCTGACCCGGATGTGGAGGGTCCTTCTGAGTGGATGATTGGGGCTGATGGAGGGTTGAGATTTCGAGGGAGATTGTATGTACCGAGTGTTGATAACCTCAGGGAGGAGATCATGCGGGAAGCACATAGGTCTCGATATACTATACATCCAGGAGGTACTAAAATGTATATGGATCTACGAAGGCAGTTTTGGTGGTATGGTATGAAGAGGGATGTGGCAGAACACGTGTCGAAGTGTCTTACCTGTCAACAGGTGAAGGCAGAGCATCAGAGACCAGCAGGAATGCTGAACCCCTTATCGATTCCTGTGTGGAAATGGGAAGACATCTCTATGGACTTTGTGACTGGATTGCCCAGATCCAGGCAAAGTTATGACTCGATTTGGGTGATTGTTGACCGGTTGACTAAATCAGCACACTTCCTTCCGGTGGCAAAAACGTACTCAGGTGATGCATTGTGTAAGTTATATGTGAACGAGATAGTGAGGCTTCATGGAGTGCCTGTGACGATTGTATCGGATCGTGATGCTCGTTTCACATCAGAATTTTGGCGTAGGTTCCACAAGGCATTTGGTACGTCTCTTGCTATGAGCACTGCATTTCACCCACAAACAGATGGACAGACCGAGAGAGTGAATCAGGTGATGGAGGACATTCTCAGAGCTTGTGTTCTGGATTTTAAGGGTAGGTTTTTTCTCTCTCTCACCGACGCTCTCGACCGAAAAAGGGGAGAAACTTCTCCTTAATTGTTCTCCCTCCACAGACCACCTCTCGACCTCAAACCAAGTCCCAGGCGTTCGTCTCGAGCTGCTCTAGCTCCCGGAGGCAGTTTCACAAGGCGGCGCGGCCCGTGGCGGCGGCGGCACAACCCGAACCGAAAACGGCCATTTTCGGTTCGATCTCGATATCTCGAGCTACACTCCATCATTTCACTTGATTCTTGTCTCATTGAGCTCGCCTCAACTTCCTCTACAAGCAACAAGAAGGACCGGAACTGGGTCGAACGTTTTCAAGTTCGTCGGAGCTCGACCCGAACGGATCGAAATACCAAAACTTTCGATCAAGATATCTCGAGCTATACACGATCGTTTCTTGTGATTCCAAGCTTGTTGAGTTCGCAAGGAAGTTTTGAACAAGTTTCCAGAAGGGATCGGGGCCTGAGGTTGCAGTTTTCACGTCGGTTTTCAAGCTCACCGGTTTCTGCATTTTTTCCGGCCGCCGACTGTAAATCGGTAATTTCGATGCCTTCCCGTCATTTTTAGGTCTTGTGCTAGTTATGAAAGTTGCTCAGAATAATGAAACGAAGGGGACAAGCTCGGCCCCGACACCATTGGTGGTGGTCGGTGGCGGCTCTGTCCCTAAATCCGGTGGCCTTTTCCGGCCACCTCCGGAGGTCTAAAATTTGGTTTCTGTCCATTTTATGATTCTATGTTTCGATACGATCATTTCGGCGTATTATACGCATTTTTCGGATATCGTATGAATTAGTTATGAATTTTGTGATTTCGATCGATTTCGGTCGTTAGATTTTTGATCTGTGTAATTATGACCGTTGGATGAACTTGTAAATTTGTTATGATGATCATATGACTGTCCCAGAGGCTTTGTGTGGTCATGGGCGAAGATCCGACTGTTGGATCTTCGTATATGTGAAAAACGGTAATTAGGGGAGCGATTCGTGAGAAACCGCTAGTCGGATTTTAATGTAAATTAGAATCTGACCGTTAATTAGTGGTTAAATTATGAGTTGAATTTGTTGGCTAAATTCGAATCACATTTGATTAGGTGATTGACGGATTTTAATTGCGTGGGCTATTCGGCGTTAATTATAAATTATAATTTATAATTATATTGAAGACGCAGCGGGAGTTTCGAGGTGAGTAAAGCTCACGTGGTTCATATTACGAACCGAGCATTTTAATTTATTTATTTTTGGTAATTGTGTGAAAAATATTTGCGGATTAAATATTTGTTTTAAAATTTCATGGACTTGAATCACCACGGTCCATAGGTAAGTAAAATGAATTTTAACTATACAAATGAATTTCATAATTTTCTTGTGTGAACTATAGATGGTATTAGTGGTCATTCCTGAGTGGATGATTACGTATATATATATTTACGTGGAAAATATATATTGATGAGTGGATTGTTTGATTGATGATATGATTGAGTGGAATTGAGGAGTTGATTTTATTACGATTGTGTAATTCCATAATAATATGATGTATCTTGGTTGGGTTGATTTCAGTATGTGATGTTATATGTTGGGTTCATTTATGGGTTTAGGGTTAACATAATGACCGGTGTGGGTAATCGGACGCTCTAATCCTAGTGTGGATGATGGGATACGATTGGTTGAGTATGTGAAATTATTGGACGTTCTAAATATGTATATAGGTATGCATATTGATGAAATACAATAATTGATAAATATGTCGGATGCCATAACCTAGGCCAGGTGACGGGCTACGATTCAGTTAGAGCTCTAGTCTGTCAAGTACCGTATTCTTATAAATACGATGATGAGAGTTGTGGGAAAAGTTGTGAGTGGGGTTGTCATGATATATTGAATTGGTGTTGTTCGAGATTGTTTATTAATTGCATATGTGAAAATAATTGAGTGTTACTGAGTGTGGAAATAAATGAGATTAAATTAAGTAACAGTTCATTCTTTTGGTCATACAAGCTTTCATAAGCTTACCGGGTTTTGTGTTGTTGCAATCCCGGTACACTATTCAATGGTGTAGCGGATATTCCTGCAGGTCAGGATAACCAGGGAGGTGACCTAGCTGCTTAGGTGTTCAGCAGTTTTGTTATTAATTAGTGGTGAGGTGTGTGTATGCTCATTTAGAGCTTTACATTACATTTGGATTTGTGTTGTAATAATTAACCGAAATTATATTCGGTTTGATTTTATTTCGTGTGGTGAGTTTGTTAAGAAAAGAAAAATTTTCAGGATGTTTATTTTGAGTTGTAGTATTTTCATGTTTCGGATTTTGAATTGTTATTCTAAAATTTGGGGCATGACAAAGAACATCAAAATCCATATATCATATCAATCTAACGTATCCTAGAGAGGGAGGGAGTACTCAACAAAGGGACTACATTATAGGGACTGAACTGCAAAAACAGGGAATGGTGAATTCTTTACTCTAGGGGCCATCATTTGGCCTTTTGGCCCTAAGTCCGCCTGGCCCGTAGGACCGAAGCTTGACCTGATCCTTGCAGTAGCCCGAGTCGGCCCAACCATTTCTCAAATTAGGTAGGGTACAGGTCATGCAAATGAAACTCGGCTCGGCCCTCTAGGCCCCCCCTCCGTTTAAGTCCTAATAATTTTCTATTTTTTCTATTTTTTAAATAAATTTATCTTTTTTCTATAACATACAACTTATCTCTTTTTTGGTAATTGATTTCCAAAGCTTTATTTTATTTAATTCTTGTTTCCTTTGTTAAATAACAATTAATTTTTGAGAGATTTAGAGAGATAGTTAATTAAATATAACCACATTAACTAATATTTATAAATGTTATAACTGATAGTTTCAATATATCTATGGGTAAAATCCTTTATAGTATCCGACTTATCACGAAATGCACTTTTTGGTACCTACAAATTTTCAGGGAGTCTAGTGGTTCCTGTACTCTCCCTCTGTTAGCCCTTATAGTACATCCATCCATTATTCCGTTAAAAATGCCTACGTGGCGGTCATGTAACACTCATGTGAGTAAAATAATAAGGGTAAAATAGTCTTTTCATTCATATTTAGAGTTATAGAATTTAATATATTGAATATCTATAATTAAAAAATATTTTGACATATAAAAAAATACCCAATTTATTCTTCACTGTTATTGGGATACTTGGGTCAATTAATTTAAGTGCTTTTATTTTTGTTTAGTTACTTTATTTTATGAAAATTTAATATATATTAATTTAGACATAATTGTTTTCTCGAACAATTAATAGGATTAATCAATAGAGATGATAGGTAAATCTAGATATTCACTAAATTCAATTATAGGTCTTTCTTTTAACTTAGTTTAGTTTATTTTAATTTACTTTAATAAAAAATTTGTAAAAGAAATATGAAAAATAGGTGTTTTACGATTTTACCCATACTTTAACAGAATAATTAACGGAAGTACTAAAATGGCTAACGGAGGGATAATACAGGTACCACTAGACTTCCTAAAAATTTGTAAGTACCAAAAAGTGCATTTCGTGATAGTTCAGGTGTCATATATATATATATATATATATATATATATATTAAAAATAATCAACAAAACACAACGAGTCTTATATTGCCTATGTGACCATGAAGCCACTTTTTGAGGAAAAAAGAATAATGTATTTCTTTTTGTTAAACAAATTAAAGCCCTTTTAGGCCCTATTTGGAAGGCCGGCCCAAACGCCCTTTTGACCCTAATGACTTGGGCTTTTCAAGCCGATAAGGGTTAGCATATTTAATCCCCGGTCCGACCCTAACCGGCCCTCAATTTTATTGACTTTGACTAGGCCTGACCCTAAGCCCTAAAATTTATGATAGGGCCGGCCCTAGCCCGGCATATGATGACCCCTACTCTACTCCAATACCCCATCTCCTTATGAACAAAACATTGCTTAGGAATAGTGTACTTCTGATTTTGCCCCCATCTTTTCCAGAGGCATTTTACGTTCTCGCCCCTAGCTGCTGTACTCTCCATGGCACACCTGTTCTTTCGTTTGTTTGCCCCAGACGCGGCCCCCGCTTTGACCAGTGTGTACTGGTAGTTGATCAAGAGCGCGGATAGTCTGCATAGGGATGACATTAAAACCCACGGGTACGGCTACCCACGGGTAATATTTCCTTTTGGGTATTTGTTAATGGGTATGAGTATTAGTTTATGGGTATGGGTGTGAAGACCGAATTTTCATAAAATAAATTTATGTAATTTAATAATTGTTCTATTATTTGAATTATGATATTTGAGATTAATTCGGTTGTCGTGGTTTGAGAAAATAGGTTTCTAATGATTTTATTTTCAAAAACGAACGCTATTTAGGGGATCGTGAAAATCGACTTTTTCTACGTTCATAATTTGGGAAACATTTGTTCATGAAAGTTGTAGAACTCGTCGATACGAGTTCGTGCATATGTAAAACGTAATATTCGGAGTTCGTATGAATTTATTACGAATATTTGAAAATTGAGTTTTTCCTATAAATAGAAGAATTTTTCAGAAAAAAAAAAAACAAAAAAATCCAGATTTCCAATCTTCCTTAACTCTCTCTCTCCCCGCATCCGTCACCCATTTCTCGGATCTTCTTTGTCCGGCCATATCTCCCTCCACAGACATCTGATCGACTTGATTCCAAAAGCAATTTTGCTCGCCTTGAAGTCATTTAAAACTTCCTAGAAGACATCGAAGTCAAAAAAGAACCGTGGGAGGCGCTACAAGGCTGAGAAGCTGCACAGGTTGGGCTGAAATCCCCCGAGCTGCTCCTCCCTTCGCCGGCAGATTTCTTCCTCCTCCGGCCACCAATTGACGAGCCTCTTGTCCCTATCTCTTCGCCTTGAAACAAGCTTTTCATATATGTATGCCTTGCATCCTATCATTCACCATAGACAACGAATCGAAGCAAAGAAGATCAAATCATTTTTTGGGCATTTCTTCAAATTCCGGCCAACTCCGGCCAAAGTAGGAGGAGAGACCAAATGAGCTTTGTTCGTCTTGCCATGCTTTACAAACTCACCAAGTTTCACATCTCCATTTAACCCGAGGAAGACGAATTTCAGATTTGATCGATTTTGGGCTATTTCAGCCTCTTTCTTTTTTAGGTAAATTTCGGCCTTTAGACTTGAAATTTGACTTTGTGCTAATTATGAAAGTTGAAATTGGAGTTGAGATGAAGAACTTTGATGTTGGGAGTTTTGGCAAATTTTGACTTTGGTATGGCAACGGCGCCGCCGCTGTGGTGGTGGTTTCCGGTGACCTCCGGCCACCCCAAGAGCAGTTTCTGCTCATTGTTAGATTGTACATGTCGATACGATCATTTTGATATATAGCATGTGAATTTTAGATATCGTATGAATTAGTTATGAATTTTACAATTTCGATTGATTTCAATCGTTCAATTCATGATCTGTGAAGATTGAACCGTCCGATAGACGTGTAGTTTTGATATAATGATCGTAGGATTGTCCCGATGACTTTATGTGGTCATGGGTGAAGATCCGATCGTTGGATCTTCATATAAGTGCTTTTTAAAATTGTACGCTAAGTTAATTATCGTATTTGATTAGGTGATTGATGGTTTTACTTTGATGGACGATTTCGGGGTGAATTTGTTAAATTGAAGACGCAGCGGGAGTATCGAGATGAGTAAAACTCACATGGTTCATATTATGAACTCAGCGCTTTAAATTATTTATTTTTGTAATTGTGTGAAAAATATTTGTGGATTAAATATTTGTTTTTAAAATCACATGGACTTGATCACTATGGTCCATAGGTAAGTAAAATGAATTTTAATTATAAAAATGAATTTCACGATTTTCTTGTGTGAACTATAGATGATATTAATGGTCATCCCCGAATGGATGATTACGTATATATATATTTACGTGGAATATACATATTGATTGGTGGATTGTCGAGTAGTGATATGATTGAGTTGAATTGATGATTTGAATTATATTTCAAATGCTTAATTTCATATTAATATTGTGTATCTTGGTTGGGTTGATTTCATTATGTGATAATACATGATGTGCTCATTTATGGATTTCGGGTCAACGTGGTGACCGGTGTGGAGTAATCAGACGTTCTAATCCTGGGTGGATGATGGGATACGATTTGTTGAGTATGTGCAATTATCGGATGTTCTAAATATGTATATAAGTATACATATTGATGAAATACGGTAATGATAAATATGTTGGATGCCATAACCTAGGCCAGGTGACAGGCTACGATTCAGTTAGAGCTCTAGTCTGTCAAATACCGTATTTTTATAAATACGATGTTGGGGTTTTGTGAAGAAAGATGTGAATTAGGGTTTGGGTGTTGAGTTGTTGATTGATTGAGAATGTTGTTTTCTTGTGGATGTAGAAATTGTTGTGCGTTGACTTGGGTGAAAATGATTATGATTTAATTAAACAGCCGTTCTTTGTTTTTACTCATACGAGCTTTCAAAAGCTTACCGGGTTTTGTGTCGTTGCAATCCCGGTACACTATTCAAATGGTGTAGTGGATATTCCTGTAGGTCAGGATAACCAGGGAGGTGACCGTGCTGTTTAGGTGTTGCAGCATTTATTTTGATTTCTTTTAAGTTGTGAGGTTTGTTATGCTCAATTAGAGTTTTACAATTTATTTTAAGAGTGAGTTGTAATAATTACCCGAGACTAAATTCGGGTTTTGAAATTAAATTGTGTAGTGAGGTTGTTAAGAAAAAGAAATTTTCAAGATGATTATTTGAGTTGTAGTATTTTTCATGTTTAGGATTTTTGAATTTTATTCAAAAAAATTCTGGGCGTGACAATGGGTATGGGTATGGACAATTACAAAATGCCCGTATAAAAATGGGTTGGGTATGGGTATACCGTGGGTACCCAAATTTTACCCAAATACCCATATAAATTTGTAAACCACACCCAAATACCCAAATCTAGTTCCAACTAGGAATGGGCAAACGAGGGAGGGGGTGGGGGCAGGGTTTCCCATTACCCATGAGGGTTCTCCCTTTTTTTTTCTTTTTCTTTTTTTAATTGAGAACTATTATTTTTCAACCAACATATGGAGCATTTTGTGTGGTCTCGGATAAGGACCTGACTGTTGTATCATCATATAATTGTGAAAATATGATTCCAAAGGTGATCCGTGAGGATCCTACCGTTGGATCTTCGTATAATTTTGAGAGGATTATCTTAAGGGCGATCCGTGAGGATCTGACCCTTGGATCATCGTATAATTGTGAAAAGACAATTCAAAAGGCAATTCGTGAGGATCCGACCGTTGGATCTTCGTATAATTTTGCGAGGATGATCCTTAGGGTGATCCATGAGGATCTGACCGTTGGATCATCGTATAATTGTGAAAAGACGATTCAAGAGGCGATCCCCGTAGAGGAAATAAAAAAAAAAACTGAAAAGATAGAAAATAGAAAATTTCAAAATCGAAAAATAAAAAAATTCATATAAAGAAAATGACTAATGCAGGGGCGGGGGCGGGGGTGGGGAACCCATTCCCCGCAGGGGAGGGGCGGAGAATCCTCCATTTGAAAATATCCTAAGATGGGGAATGGGAGCGCTTAAATAGTGAGTATTTAAAATAAATAAATAAAAAACTTAACCTTTAATAGGCTAAAGGCCTTACATTTATTAAAAAAAAAAAAAAAAAGAACTGCTCATATTGTAAACGGGTAAATGGATAGATATGAGTTTACCCGTTTAGAAATGGGTTGGGTAAATATCCATATCCGTGAATTATTTGATGGGTATTATCCACAAACTATTATTAGGCGGGTAATACCCACCGAATATAAATGCCAACTCACTGCAAGACTGAGCCGGTAGATTTGAGGATTTTTGTCTCACGGATTTGGGTTGCGGTTTGCTGATCATTTTTTGTTGCTTTTCGGAGCCAAGATAATTAGCTTTGCGGGTAAATTCAGGTTTCCTATTGTCTAATTTCTGTTTGGTGTGTTTTAACTGCACAAGGATTCCTCAGCTGCTCTAATTTTTATTCATCAATAATGTTTTACTGTTCAGACCTCAGAGACCCAGATTTTTTTTGTTTAATCGTTTCTCTGTCCCCACGCTCGCCTTATATATTCTTGGGTATTACACTTTCAATTTTTTTATATGGTATGAAATAAAGTACTGTGAGTATGAACAGTGTTTATGTGATTTGTTTGTGCCAATTGATTGATCTTCTCGATGTGGATGTCAATGTTTGGATTGAAAGACCAATAATATTCATAGGATCAAAAATTTTATTTTTGTGTGTTTATCTAACTAAAGCAAATCAAGGAAAGTAATGAGACTATATCTTCGATGGGACAGTGGAAACGTGAACGAGGAAAATGATGAACAACAGTGCAAGAAAAGAAAATTAAACACTCCATGCTTGGTACTTTATATATATTCAGCACAAGTAAAAAGCAACAAGAAATCTCATCATGTTTAAGGACAAGCTAAATTAACAGAGAGAGAGTAATGTTGTAGAAAGATGGGAGATTCAAGTGTATTTATTCATCTCATACAAGAGGGTATTTATAGGAATATATTATAGTGTGAATGCTCAAAGAGAAAACCAAAATGATAACAATCTCAATGATAAAATCTGTCATGCTTGTTGCCCCTTGGTAAAGCATGTCACACAAGTCTTCATATACTCAAGTACCTATCTATACACTTAAGTATTTGTTACATGATATAGACATTTATAGTATAATACATTCATACAACAATACTCGCCCTTGGATATTTCATGTCAATAGTATTGTGTTGGTGGTGCGCTTCGAAGTTACCTCGTTAAAAACCTTGCCAAGTAATAAAACCATGTGAGGAAAAATAACCTTGGTCGGAGGAGAAAAAAAGCACAACGCGCGTTGAGTGTGGAGTATATTTCTGGATACTCCCTCTGATTTAGATTCCCCTTGAAGATCGTGGGAGTTCGGATATCCTTTTCAATCCGATGCTCTTTACATGTTTCTCGAAAGGGGATTTTCGTAATGACTTAGTAAATAAGTCAGCTACATTTTGTTCTGATCGGATTTGATTTACTTCAATGCTCAGAAGTGTTTGTTGTTGCTGACTGTAGAAGAATTTCGGCGATATATGCTTGGTATTATCGCCCTTGATGAAACCTAATTTCATTTGCTCAACACAAGCTGCATTATCCTCGTAAATGCATGTAGGTTCATTTGTGGTAAATTTCAAACCACAAGTTCCTCGAATGTGTCTATTTACAGACCTTAGCCATATGCACTCACGCACGGCTTCATGTAGGGCAATAATCTCTGTATGAATTGAGGAAGTAGCAACAAGGGTCTGTTTTGTAGATCTCCAAGATATCGCAGTGCTTCCCATGGTAAAGACATAACCTGTTTGGGAGCGACCTTTGTGAGGGTCAGAGAGATACCCTATATCAGCAAAGCCCATCAAAACATCATTATCATTTTGATGGAGGGGAAGAGGAGAACGTCAGTCACTATTGATAGTGTTGTCGGTGTTTACATTACGGAAGGTGGTTTTTTGCTTCGTGGGGTCTGATCCGATACTTCCATCTTTTCTCTTCTCTTTGTAGGGATAAAACAAGCCCATATCAATCGTATATATCGAAAGATTGTCTTTATACCAATCCAATGGCAGCGTGTTGGCGCAGAACTATGTCGAGCTAACAAGTTTACTGCGAATGAGATATCCGGTCTTGTGCATTGAGCTAAATACAATAATGCGCCTATCGCACTTAGATATAGTATTTCAACCTCTAATAAATCTTCGTCCTCATCCCTTGGACGAAACAGATCTTTCCTGGGCTCAAGACTACGGTTGATCATGGGAGTACTCACAGGCTTTGCTTCATCATCATTAAAGCGCCTTAGTAACTTTTTAGTATATGCTGATTGATGGATCATAATTCCATCATTACGGTGCTCGAGTTCTATTCCGAGATAAAACTGTGTTTTCCCAAGATCTTTCATCTCAAATTCGGATTTTAAATATTTAGCAGTTTCTTTTAACTCATCTAGAGTTCCAATTAGGTTCATGTCATCGACATAAACTACTACAATTGTAAATCCAGATCTTGTCGTTTTAATGAACACGCAAGGGCATATTTCATTGTTAACATATCCATTCCCAATCAAGTAGTCACTTAGACGGTTATACCACATCCGTCCGGATTGTTTCAATCCATATAGTGAGCGTTTCAATCTTATTGAAAACGCGCTCCGTGGTTTAGAGCCACTTGATTTGGGTAATTGAAGTCCATCTGGAACCTTTATATATATATCTCTGAATCTAGATCCCCATAGAGATATGCTGTAACCACATCCACGAGCTGCATGTCAAGTTTTTCAGAAACTACCAAACTGACAAGGTAGCGGAACGTTATAACGTCTATTACGGGAGAATATGTCTCCTCGTAGTCGATTCCTGGGCGTTGTGAGAAACCTTGCACTACAAAGCGGGCTTTGTATCTAACAACCTCATTTTTCTCATTACGTTTTCTAACAAAAACCCATTTATGGCCAACATATTTTATATTTCGTGGTGTCAGTATTATAGACCCAAATACCTGTCTTTTTGTTAGTGAATCCAATTCAGTCTGGATCGCATCTTTCCATTTGGGCCAATCTACTATTCGTTGACATTCTTCAACGGAGCGAGATTCGATATCATCGTATTCTATAATTCCTTTTGCAATATGTATGCAAATGCATCATCAATAGCCATAGAATTTCTGTCCATCATTACATGTATACTTGTATAATTCATGGAGATCTCTCTATTCTCTGGAATTGGTTCTGCCATTGGAGCATCCTCCAATGATGTCTCTTGGACATAACCATAATCCAGAATTTTTTCATGAGATGGATCATTTGTATCGATGATTAATGGATTATTTTGTGTCGAACTTGCTTTCTTTCTTGGCCGAGAATCCATCGAACCTATTGGTCTCCCGCGCTTCCTGGCAGGAGCCGTGGGCCTAGCCACTGCATCACCCATATAAGGGACGTCATGTCCTTTAGTTTTAGGGACATCAATCCTTGCTGGTAGGTTTGCAGCAGGTATGTGTGATCTTGTCACTTTATCGATATCAGAAAACGCTTCAGGCATTGATTCTGCTACGTTTTGAAGATCGAGAATCCTCCGCACTTCTATTTCAGACTGTGTGGTCCGAGGATCAAGATGAGACAAAGTGGGGATAGACCACGACAATTCCTGTCTTTTCTGTTGAACATTAGTGTTCATGTCTCCCCTTAATGTACGGGAAGACTGTCTCATCTAAGTGACAATCCGCAAATCTAGCGGTAAATAGATCACCTGTCAAGAGTTCTATGTAGCGGATAATGGTTGGAGAGTCATATCCAACATAAAGGCCTAAGCGTCTTTGAGGGCCCATTTTGGTGCGCTGTGGCGGTGCAATTGGCACATAGACTGCACACCCAAATATGCGTAAGTGTGAGTCATCAGGCTCATACCCAGTCACCATCTGGGACGCAGAAAAAGGTTGGGTGACAGTGGGTCTCAGACGAATAAGCACAGCTATATGCAATATTGCATAGCCCCAAGCAGAAACAGGGAGATTGGTGCGCATAACCAATGCCCTAGCAACCATTTGAAGTCTTTTAATGGCAGCTTCTGCGAGACCATTTTGGGTGTATACATGAGGGACATGGTGTTCAATCTCAATCCCAATGGACATGCAATAATCATCAAAAGTTTTTGATGTAAATTCTCCAGCATTGTCAAGACGAATTGACTTAATAGGATGATCAGGGTGGTGATCCCTTAACTTAATGATTTGTGTTAGGAGTTTAGCAAATGCAGCATTTCTTGTGGATAAGAGCATGACATGTGACCAACGTGTCCATGCATTAACCAACACCATAAAATATCTAAATGGTCCGCAAGTTGGTTGGATAGGTCCACAAATATCATCTTGTATTCTTTGTAAGAATGGTATATTTTCTTTAGTGTCTTTTGCATAGGACGGTCTCGATCATACCTTTGCTAAAGAGCAAGCTTTGCAAAACGAATGATATGCTTTAAAAGTAACTCTTTGGACCAATATTTGGTTCGTACTTCATTTCGTTTTGAAGAATGGATGTCCGTGTGAAGTTTTTACTATACAAAGCATTATATCACGACCTGGATGTCCCAAACGATCGTGTCAAAGCCTGTATGTGTCAGGATCCCATAAATTTTCATTCATGACATGGTTGGATTCAATGACTCTAATAGTGGTTGCATACAATCCACTAGAGCGACACATAAGTTTCTCTAATACTCGTGTATTTCCGTAGTTATTAGAGGTGATGCAAATGAACTCTTGTCCATTCTTACAATGTGTTTCCATATGAAAATCATTGGCTCTTATGTCTTTAAAGCTTAATAGGGTTCTTCCAGCCCTTGGAGCATATAGAGCTTCAGCGACATTAATATTTGTGTCATTTGGCAACAAAAATTGAGTTGGTCCTTGACCATGAATCAATTGTGATGGTCCTGCCATCGTAGTTACTGAAGATCGACTAGGTGTCATTCATAAAAATAATTGCCTATGTCGCAATATAGTATGTGTGGTGCCACTATCAAGAAGGCATTCCAATTCTCCGGAAAACATACTGAAAAAGAATAAAGTTCGGAATATTAACACATGTTCATGACATTGAATGATAATGCGATACTTTATTAATAGGGAAAATAGCCAATGATTACATCAAAGTTTTTCAAAGTCTATTCCAAAATAAAATCAAACTTTAGACAAATTGTTGTCACTCAATCCGTTTGGTAATTCCAATAAAATATGACCAGGAAAGTAGAGAGATGTTGGTGGAGTGAGGCTCGCTTAAATACCTCGATATCAATTACTTTCCTAGACATTATACTTCATTGGGTACGCCATATGAGAAGGAGTTAATACAATTGTTATTTATTGACTAAGGCACATTTGCCGTTCTTGGAAAATAGAAAAAGGACTATTCTAATCAAAGTCTGCGGCATCCTCGTGCTCTTTATTTACAGCTTTGAAGTCCTCAATGGTGAGATTGACATCTTCACCATCTTCATCTTCAGCAAGGTTGGCTTCTTGCTCTCTTGCTTCCCTGTACTCCTTGTAGTGTGCAGCTAGTTGGGTACTTGTATGACATTGCTTAAACCAATGCTCGATTGATCCACATCGATGACACATGTCATTGTGGTTACCTCCCTTCATTTGAGGTGCAGTTTGTGCAGGTTGTGGATATTCTCTAGGAGGATTGTTGCTACTTTTACGGTGCATGGGCACCTCCACGGCTCATGGTGCTATTTCCACGGCCGATGTTGCCATATCTCCCTCTTCCACGTGTGGAGTTGCCATCACGTGTGCCCGCTCTAAAGTTGCGGTTTGCTTCTTTATTGGGGCGGTTATATGGACCCGTTCATCCTTCATGTCCCCTATTATTAGGGTACCGCTCCTTGCGCCCTCTCTTGGGTGCATTATAATTTGCCTCACGAACGCTCTTGGTTCCAACGGGTCTTGAATTATAATTCTTTACGAGGATGTTGTCGTGCTTTTCAGCTACCGACAAAACATTAGTAAGCTCATTGAACCTCGTAATTCGTCCAGCAATTACTTCAGTGCGATATTGCTTTGATAGCAAAATTGCTGCAACGGGGAAGGTGGAGAAAGTTTTCTCAATTAGCTCTTCTTCTTTGAGGGGTTTTTGATAGAAACTCAACATAGCTTTGAGGCGAAGAGCTTCTGAATTGTATTCAGCAACAGACTTGAAGTCGGAGAAGCGTACATCGTTCCACTGAACCTTCAAGTCAGGGAGGAGGGAATCTTGGATATTGTTAAAGCGCTCTTCTAGCGCCCCCCATAGATCCTTTGCATATTTGATGGACATGTTTGGCTCCAGTTGGGTCCAAACAGGACATGTGCTCTAATCTGAGTGCTTTGTCCATATGGCATCCCATCAAGATGATTGCTTATGCATGCTTTATGGGTGTTCGTGGGAACACAAGGCCCGTGTTTGGTGCATGGATGATTGGCAATATTCCTTTCGATGTGAGGTGGTTCTCAACGTCGGTTTTCCAGTTATGGTAATCCGAACCTGTTGAGTCAAGGATTTGAAAATCGAGTCTAGGTTCATTCGACATCCTGAAGATAAGAAGAAATTATTAGTTTTGGAGTTTAAACTTCCACGAAAAATAATAAGATTTCCGAGCTATGCTACCAAGAAATCAATTTCCAAGAATATTTAGATTAGACCGAAACAATGATGTTTAATTTGGTCATAATTTGATGCTTGCAGACGCTCTTAGTCCGAATCATTATGAACACTCTTAGTTCATTGATTACGAACGCTCTTAGTTCGTTTGGCGTGAATTTCTATAATTCCGCTTTTGACTGTAAGTTCCCGAGAAAAAGGAAAAAGGAGAAAAAATGAATAAAAACTAAAAAACGGGAACTTTTAGTAAAGAATACCTTGAAATAGTGTTGCCGGAAAATTTGGCCAGAAAAAGTTGTCGGAGGTGATCGGAAGGATCGCTGGAAAAAATTGAGAAAATCGTCCGAAAAGTTGCTGGAAAAATATCTGAATAATAGCCGGAAAAGTCGTCGGAAACTTGCCTTGCAGATCTGTCGGCAGCTGCTCGGCAGTTGTCTCGGCAGCTACTCAGCTGATCTCAGTAGGTGCTGTCGACAGGTCTCGACAGCTCTCGGCAGGTACTCGGCAGGACTCGGCAGCGGTCCGGTAGGTGCTCAAAACTTCCGGTAGCCGGTTCAGGCCGTTTTCGGTCGGTTCTGGCGGTTCTGAGGCTGGTTTTGGGCTTCTGGAATCAAGGGCTTTCATATGAGCTAGGGTTTGGGGGTTTTTTTGTAGGTTTGGAAAAATGACTTCGATTGATGATGAACTCTACTCTTGTCAATTTTCGATTCTAATTCTAGAGCAACTTCGTGCTGATAACGTGTTTAAGGACAAGCTAAATTAACAGAGAGAAAGAGTAATGTTGTAGAAAGATGGGAGATTCAAGTGTGTTTATTCATCTCATACAAGAGGGTATTTATTGGAATACATTGTAGTGTGAATGCTCAAAGAGAAAACCAAAATGATAACAATCTCAATGATGAAATCTGCCATGCTTGTTGCCCCTTGGTAAAGCATGTCACACAAGTCTTCATATACTCAAATACCTATGTTTATACACTCAAATACCTATCTATACACTTAAGTATTTGTTACATGATATAGACATTTATAATATAATACATTTATACTACAACACATCAGTTTTGTTCTTGCTTTTTTACACTTTTTGCTGATACTCAGTAATCCAGGGGTTTTTCCACCTATACTGAGTTATAGTGCAATTCTATTTCCCTTCAAGACCTTGGTTCACAAAGAAAACTTTAGATCTTTGTTCTTTGTCAACATATAAACAGGATTGCAGAAGAAAATAAATAGAATGCCACAAAAAGACTAATCAATTGATACTCCTTGAGCATTACTTGAAAGTATTGGGTGCATTTTAGTTTAATTTCATGTATGATCAGCATGATGCTACTGCAAGTAAGGGTGCGATCAGCTTTAATTTATGTGTTTGCTTTTGTAAAAAAAATGTTGGCACTACTAGATTTGTTACTCTCTGTTGCACGTATTCTCTTACTACCATTCTATAGTTGTCATAGTACTGTCAAAGTATGACAGCTGAATTGGTGAGTTTCTGTACTGCTAACTGGCTTTTGCCTTAGAACGAATAATACAAATATAAAAAATTCCTGCAAATGCTATAGTTTTCCTTTAAAATTTTTATGCTTTTCCTTTCATCATCCTCTCAAATTTCTATCAAGTGTGGTGAGACTATGGAACAAATGGGACGTCTCAGTATTGGTTCTGACCGGACTAAGCTTACAAATTATGCTAATTGTCTTTGGAAATCGAAGCAAGTACATTGCCAGAAACTGGATAAAATTGCCACAAGGACGAGCCATTAGCAAATTGGGTTGCTACTGTCGCGCTAGCATTGTCCCCACCAATCCCCCGCCCCCCCAAAAAAAAAAAAAAAAAAAGTTTCCAACTTCCAAGGAAATGATGATCAACATAACCGCAACCATTACTGCCTACTCGATGGAGGACAACGAACTTTGGTTAAGGCACTTACTAGGCTTAGTAGTCCAGGATGGAGTGGCTCTCTCTATCTTGTTATGGACAGCTAGCACTTACCATCTACTGTTAGTTATACCAGTATGTGTTGCTGGAAATATCAAGTATGGAAAGAGGACTTGGGTCCTGTGATCTGTGAGCAGCGAGAAGCTTGCCGACTCCTTGCTTCCACCTCCTTATCCTGGGAATGGTTATGCTAATTTTGCAGAGAAATATACTGCTGTAAAAGCTTGAGGTCAGGAGGTCGGGTTTTGGAGTACACTTACTGAAGTTAGTTCTCAAAAAGTGTTCTTTTGTCTTATGAATTCAAATTCTTTTCATGATTTAAAATATTATCTTGCATGTGGATGTTTAGCTATATCTCATTTGAGTCATTTCTTTGTATGCTTTGAATAGCTTGAATCCACTTTTAGGTTTTGTATTGTGTATCTTTGAATCTCTCTGTGTTCGTTTCCTTTGGTCTGGAAAAAGATGAGCAAAACAATGTTCTTTTTTGGTTTTTCATTTGCAATGTGTTATCAATGTTAAAAAAAACTTAGAACAGTGATTTAAATTTGTTTATGTTGTTTACATTAGAGGTTCTTGAAATGGTTGTTAGATTAGTGAAGGTGAAGGATGATATATATGCATCAAATTAGTTATCCCTTTTACTCTGTAGGCATCAGCAACCTAACTTCTAACCTACGGTTAATATGGCCGCATTAATATGCTATATAAGAGTACATATGTAATGTATTTTGTTTTTGCCTTGTTGGTTATGATATTTGCTCAAATCCGGAAATGAAAGCCTTCTTCAATTGTTATATCCATGATTAATGCTTTCTTACTTTCAGAAGGAACAATGGTCTACATTCTGGGACTTTGGTCAAGGCAAATGGGTGCATATCTGATTTTGTTGCACCGAGCTTGACTCAGAAGTTGTGCTTCAGTTTGAGGTGTGATTTTCAGGCAAGAGAAATTTTGATATCTGGATAAGAGGATCTCCTGTCTCACCCTAATGGAGTTGAAGCACAACCTGACACATGGAGTTTTGGAACACTTGCAGTTGATATGGCCCCTTTTAGTAGCGGTTTCTCTTCTGATAATGATGGATATGATCTAGATCATCCTATTCAAGGATTTTCTTCTGTTGCGGAAGCCATTGAAGATATTCATCAAGGCAAGGTTTGTCGTCTTCTGAGTTAAATTCTTAGCTTTTGATGGAAATCTTACTCTCTATTCGTGCATTACTTTTGGGAGTGAATAATGTAACAGATGTTGTAGTATAAATCGTATATATACCGTATATGTCTATATCATGTAACAAAATACGTAAAAGTATTTAGATAGGTACTTGAGTGTATAATCATAGGTACTTGAGTGTATGAAGACTTATGTAAACATGCTTTACCAAAGGGCAACAAGCATGGCAGAAAATCATCATCAAGATGGTTATCATTTTGAGTTTCTCTTTGAGCATTCACACTTCAAAGTAATCCTATAAATACCCCCTTTGTATGAGATGAATAAACACATTTTGAAATCCTCATTCTCTCTGAAATTTTACTCTTCTATTCTGTTTATCAAATCCTCTAGTTCTTAAACACGTTATCAGCACGAAGTTGCTCTAGAATTAGAATCGAAAAATTGACGAAAGAAGAGTTCTTCATCGATAGAAGTCATTTTTCAAAACCTACAAAAAATTCCCAAACCCTAGCTCAGATTAAAGCCCTTGATTCCAGGAGCCCGGAACCGGTCTCAGATTGACCGGAACCGGCCGGAAAAGGCCTGAACCGGCCGCCGGAAGCCGAAAAACCGAACCGGACCGCTGCCGAGAGCTGCGCAGCAGCTGCCGAGGTGCTGCCGAGACCTGCCGAGCAGCTGCCGAGAGCTGCGCAGCAGCTGCCGAGGTGCTGCCGAGTCCTGCCGAGACCTGCCGAGACGCTGCCGAGAGCCCTGCGCAGCAGCTGCCGAGGTGCTGCCGAGACCTGCCGAGAAGCTGCCGAGGCCCTGCGCAGCAGCTGCCGAGACGCTGCCGAGGCACCTGCGCAGCAGCTGCCGAGACGCTGCGCAGCAGCTGCCGAGCAGCTTCCGAGACGCTGCGCAGCAGCTGCCGAGCCATCTGCCGAGCAGCTGTCGACACATCTGTCGACAGATTTGCGCGGCGACTTTCCGAAGACTTTTTCGACACTTTTCCGGCGACTTTTTGGACGATTTTTCTCGACTTTTTCCAACGATCTTTCCGGTCAACTCCGATAATTTTTCCGGTCAAAAATTTCCGGCAACACTATTCCAAGGTATTCTTTACTAAAAGTTCCCGTTTTTGAGTTTTTATTTATTTTCTCTCCTTTTTTTTCCTTTTTCTCGGGAACTTACAATCAAAAGCGGAATTAGAGCAATTCACGCTAAATGAACTAAGAGTGTTCACAATGATTCTTGGAAATTGATTTCTTGGTAGCATAGCTCGGAAATCTTATTATTTTTCGTGGAAGTTTTAACTCCGAAACTAATATTTTCTTCTTATCTTCAAGGATGTCGAATGAACCTAGACTCGATTTTCAAATCCTTGACTCAACAGGTTCGGAGTACCATAGCTGGAAAACCGACGTTGAGAACCATCTCACATCCAAGGGGATATTGCCCATCATCCATGAACCAAATCCGGCTCTTGTGTTCCCTCGATCACCCAAGAAGCATGCAGAGGCAATCATCTTGATGCGACGTCATATGGACAAAGCACTCAGGCTAGAGTACATGTCCATCAAAGATGCAAAGGATTTATGGGAAGCATTAGAAGAGCGCTTTAACAATATCCAAGATTCTCTCCTCCCTGACTTGAAGGTTCAGTGGAACGATGTACGCTTCTCAGACTTCAAGTCTATTGCTGAGTACAATTCAGAAGCTCTTCGTCTTAAATCCATGTTGAGGTTCTGTCAAAGACCCCTCACAGAAGAAGAGCTAATTGAGAAAACTCTCTCCACCTTCCCTGTTGCAGCAATTTTGCTATCAAAGCAGTATCGCACTGAAGTAAATGCTGGACGAATTACGAGGTTCAATGAACTCATAAATATTTTGTCGGTAGCCGAAAAGCACGACAACATTCTTGTAAAGAATTATAATTCAAGACCCATTGGAACCAAGAGCGTTCGTGAGGCAAATTATAATGCACCCAAAAGAGGGCACAGGGAGCGGTACCCCAGCAATAGGGGACATGTTTACCCTAATAATAGGGGACATGAAGGACGAACAGGTCCATATAACCGCCCCAACAGGGAAGGAAACCGCAACTTTAGAGCGGGCGCACGTGATGGTAACTCCGCACGTGGAAGAGGGAGATATGGCAACACCGGCCGTGGAAATAGCACCATGAACCGTGGAGGTCGCACCATGCGCCGTGGTAGTAGCAGCAACCCTCCTAGGGGATATCCACAACGTGCACAACCTGTACAAACTGTACAACCTGCACAACCTATACCTCAAATGAAGGGAGGAAACCACAATGACATGTGTCATAGATGTGGATCAATCGAGCATTGGTTTAAACAATGTCATGCAAGTACCCAATTAGCTGCACGCTACAAGGAGTACAGGGAAGCAAGAGAGCAAGAAGCTAACCTTGCCGAAGATGAAAATAGTGAAGATGTCAATCTCACTGTTGAGGACTTCAAAGCTGTAGATGAAGAGCACGAGGATGCCACAGACTTTGATTAGAATAATCCTCTTTCTATTTTCCAAGAATGGCAAATGTGCCTTAGTCAATAAATAACAATTGTATTAAACTCCTTCTTATGTGGCGTACCCAATGAAGTATGATGTCTAGGAAAGCAATTGAGATCGGGGTATTTAAGCGAGCCTCGCTCCACCAACATCTCTCTACTTTCCTGGTCATATTCCATTGGAATTACCAAACGGATTGAGTGATAGCAATTTGTCTAGAGTTTGATATTTGGAATAGACTTATGAATAACTTTGATGTAATCATTGGCTATTTTCCCATTAATAAAGTATCGCATTCAATGTCATGGACATGTGTTAATATTCCGAACTTTATTCCTTTCAGTATGTTTTCCGGAGAATTGGAATGCCTTCTTGATAGTGGCACCACACATACGATATTGCGACATAGGCAATTATTTTTATGGATGACACCCAGTCGATCCTCAGTAACTACGATGGCAGGACCATCACAATTGATTCATGGTCGAGGACCAGCTCAATTTTTGTTACCAAATGGCACAAATATTAATGTCGCCGAAGCTCTATATGCTCCAAGGGCCGGAAGGACCCTATTAAGCTTTAAAGACATTAGAGCCAATGATTTTCATGTGGAAACACATTGTGAGAATGGACAAGAGTTCCTTTGCATCACCTCTAAAAACTACGGAAATACACGAGTTTTAGAGAAACTTATGTGTCGCTCTAGTGGATTGTATGCAACCACTATTAGAGTTATTGAATCCAACCATGTCATGAATGACAAATTATGGGATCCTGACACATACAAGCTTTGGCACGACCGTTTGGGACATCCAGGTCGTGACATGATGCTCCGTATATTAAAAACTTCACACGGACATCCATTCTTCAAAACGAAAAGAAGTACGAACCAAACATTGGTCCAAAGAGTTACTTCTAAAGTGTATCATTCGTTTTGCAAAGCTTGCTCTTTAGCAAAGGTAGGATCGAGACCATCCTATGCAAAGGACACTAAAGAAAATATACCATTCTTACAAAGAATACAAGGTGATATTTGTGGACCTATCCAACCAACTTGCGGACCATTTAGATATTTTATGGTGTTGGTTGATGCATCGACACGTTGGTCACATGTCATGCTCTTATCCACAAGAAATGCTGCATTTGCTAAACTCCTAGCACAAATCATTAAATTAAGGGCTCACCACCCCGATCATCCTATTAAGTCAATTCGTCTTGACAATGCTGGAGAATTTACATCAAGAACCTTTGATGATTATTGCATGTCCATTGGGATTGAGGTGGAACATCCTGTCCCTCATGTACACACCCAAAATGGACTCGCAGAAGCTGCCATTAGAAGACTTCAAATGGTTGCCAGGGCATTGGTTATGCGCACCAATCTCCCTATTTCTGCTTGGGGCTATGCAATATTACATGCAGCTGTGCTCATTCGTCTGAGACCCACTGCCACCCAACCCTTTTCTGCGTCCCAACTGGTGACTGGGTATGAGCCTAATGTCTCACACTTACGCATCTTTGGGTGTGCAGTCTATGTGCCAATTGCGCCGCCACAGCGCACCAAAATGGGTCCTCAAAGACGCTTAGGCCTTTATGTTGGATATGATACTCCAAGCATTATCCGCTACATAGAACCCTTGACAGGTGATCTATTTACCGCTAGATTTGCGGATTGTCACTTTGATGAGACAGTCTTCCCGTCATTAGGGGGAGACAAGAACATTAATGTTCAACAGAAAAGACAGGAATTGTCGTGGTCTGTCCCCACTTTGTCTCATCTTGATCCCCGAACCACACAGTCTGAAATAGAGGTGCGGAGGATTCTCGATCTTCAGAACGTAGCAGAATCAATGCCTGATGCGTTTTCTGATATCGCTAAAGTGACAAGATCACACATACCTACTGCAAACTTACCTGCAAGGATTGATGTTCCTAAAAATAAAGGACATGACATCCCCTCTATGGGTGATGCAGTGGCTAGACCCATGGCTCCTGCTAGAAAGCGCGGGAGGCCTATAGGTTCGATGGATTCTCGCCCAAGAAAGAAAGCGAGCTTGACACAAAATAATCCATTAATCATCGATATAAATAATCCATCTCATGAAAAAATTCCGGATTATGGTTATGTCCAAGAGACATCATTGGAGGACGCTCCAATAATAGAACCAATTCCAGAGAATAGAGAGATCTCCATGAATTACACTAGTATACATGTAATTATGGACAGAAATTCTATGGCTATTGATGATGCGTTTGCATATCATATTGCAAAAGGAATTATAGAATACGATGATATCGAACCTCGCTCCGTTGAAGAATGCCAACGTAGAGCAGATTGGTCAAAATGGAAAAATGCGATCCAGACTGAATTGGATTCACTAACAAAGAGACAGGTATTTGGGTCTATAACACTGACACCACCAAATATAAAACCTGTTGGCCATAAATGGGTCTTTGTTAGAAAGCGTAATGAGAAAAATGAGGTTGTTAGATACAAAGCCCGCCTTGTGGCGCAAGGTTTCTCACAACGTCCTGGAATCGACTACGAGGAGACATATTCTCCCGTAATGGACGTTATAACGTTCCGCTACCTTGTCAGTTTGGTAGTTTCCGAAAAACTTGACATGCAGCTCATGGATGTGGTTACAGCATATCTCTATGGGGATCTAGATTCAGAGATATATATGAAGGTTCCAGATGGACTTCAATTACCCAAATCAAGTGGCTCTAAACCACGGAGCGCGTTTTCAATAAAATTAAGACGCTCACTATATGGATTGAAACTATCCGGACGGATGTGGTATAACCGTCTAAGTGACTACTTGATTGGGAAGGGATATGTTAACAATGAAATATGCCCTTGCGTGTTCATTAAGAGAACAAGATCCGGATTTGCAATTGTAGCAGTTTATGTTGATGACATGAACTTAATTGGAACTCTAGATGAGTTAAAAGAAACTGCTACATATTTGAAATCTGAATTTGAGATGAAAGATCTCGGGAAAACACGGTTTTGTCTCGGAATAGAACTCGAGCACCGTAATGATGGGATTATGATCCATCAATCAGCATATACTCAAAAGTTACTAAGGCGCTTTAATGAAGATAAAGCAAAGCCTGTGAGTACTCCCATGATCAACCGTAGTCTTGAGCCCATGAAAGATCCGTTTCGTCCAAGGGATGAGGACGAAGATTTATTAGAAGCTGAAATACCATACCTAAGTGCGATAGGCGCATTATTGTATTTAGCTCAATGCACAAGACCGGATATCTCATTTGCAGTAAACTTGTTAGCTCGACACAGTTCTGCACCAACACGCCGCCATTGGATTGGTATAAAGACAATCCTTCGATACCTAAAAGGTACGATCGATATGGGCTTGTTCTATCCCTACAGAGAGAAAAGAAATGTGAGCGCCGGCAACACTATCCATAGTGACCGACGTTCTCTTCCTCCCCTCCATCAAAATGATGTTTTGACGGGTTTTGCTGATGCAGGGTATCTCTCTGACCCTCACAAAGGTCGCTCCCAAACAGGTTATGTCTTTACCATGGGAAATACCGCGATATCTTGGAGATCTACAAAACAGACTCTTGTTGCTACTTCCTCAAATCATGCAGAAATAATTGCACTACATGAAGCCGTGCGTGAGTGCATATGGCTAAGGTCTATAAATAGACACATTCGAGGAACTTGTGGTTTGAAATTCACCACAAATGAACCTACATGCATTTACGAGGACAATGCAGCTTGTATTGAGCAAATGAAATTAGGTTTCATCAAAGGCGACAATACCAAGCATATATCGCCGAAATTCTTCTACAATCAGCAACAGCAAACACTTCTAAATATTGAAGTAAATCAAATCCGATCAGAAGATAATGTAGCTGACTTATTTACTAAGTCACTACCAAAATCTCCTTTCGAGAAACATGTAAGGAGTATCGGATTGAGGAGGATATCCGAACTCCCACAATCTTCAAGAGGAGTCTAAATCAGGGGGAGTATCCAGAAACATACTTCACACTCAACGCGCGTTGTGCTCTTTTTCCCTTTTCGACCAAGGTTGTTTTTTCCCACAGGGTTTTATTACTTGGCAAGGTTTTTAACGAGGCAACTTCGATGCACACCATCTACACAATACTATTGAAACATGAAATATCCAAGGGGGAGTGTTGTAGTATAAATCGTATATATACCGTATATGTCTATATCATGTAACAAAATACGTAAAAGTATTTAGATAGGTACTTGAGTGTATAATCATAGGTACTTGAGTGTATGAAGACTTATGTAAACATGCTTTACCAAAGGGCAACAAGCATGGCAGAAAATCATCATCAAGATGGTTATCATTTTGAGTTTCTCTTTGAGCATTCACACTTCAAAGTAATCCTATAAATACCCCCTTTGTATGAGATGAATAAACACATTTTGAAATCCTCATTCTCTCTGAAATTTTACTCTTCTATTCTGTTTATCAAATCCTCTAGTTCTTAAACAACAGATGGTTAATTAAAAAAATGTTGCAGATGATAATTGTTGTAGATGAAGATAGAGAAAACGAGGGAGATCTTATGATGGCAGCATCCTTGGCAACAGGAGGAGCTATGACTTTTATTGTCAAGCACCGAACCGGAATTGCTTGTGTGAGCATGAATGGAGAAGACTTAGAAAGGGTTCCAACTTCCGTTGGTGGTGACACAAAATGAAGAAAAACTCTCTACAGCACACACTTCTCAGTGGTATGTAGTAGGTTTTCCCATATAAACTAAAGCAAGTTGCATATTGAGATAAGAGGGATCAACTATTCATCTATAGACTGTAGGTTTAGTCTTTTCTTCTACCTATGAAAACTACTTGAAGAAAAACATGTGGACTGTATGATTATATTTAAGCTGCTACAATAATATTGTTGAAATGATTTTGCAGACCAAATAGTTGCTCAACTCACAACTTTATTGCGTCCAAAATTCAGGAGGAAAAGAGAGCATAGTTAATCGCTATGGAGTTAAGGTGCACTTTATTGGGAACCTAAAACTCTTTCAGGTTGGCTTCAGAGAGGGCTATGGTGGCAACTGCAAATAAATCTAGAGGAGTCCTATCAATATGTATTGCCTACACTTCTACTGATGAGATTGTGCATGCCGTTCAAGAGTCATTTGAAGAAAAATGGGATGAAATTAGTGTATTGAATGCTAGTGGATCTGGGTATGGTCTAGATAAATTTGGGGAGAATGAGAAGGATGAAGGGGAAAACATTGTAAAATTGACAGATATTGAAAGGCATATGTATATGGCAGTTGCTCCGGACCCTGATATTTTAATTCGTACCGGGAGACCCGCTTGATATAAGAAATATTATCGAACCATAATTTGTTTTTCCCTTCTGAATAGTTGACACTAAACAGAACGATCATCAACAACTAAACTTGGAGCTTAAAGGTTTGAAGGACAACGTAGATATTTCCCTGCTTCATAGAGTTGATCAAGAACTCTTTTTATTGGAACCCCTTCATGGATTTGGGGATTGCTTGCATTAACAGAGCTACTGCAATTCACGGGAAGGCATAATGAAAAATCCAGCAGATGTCCGAGCACTACTTGAATTCCTCAATGCGCGATGTTCAGCATATCTCAGCTTTCCATTACTGATGATGTGCATTGCACGAACACAATTTGTCATCGCCAACCGTTTTGCCTAAATTTACTGTGAAATTCTTGAAACGAAATGTTTATCAAGAAGATTGTGGTGTACCTGTAACTGATAGCCCATGTTAATTCACCATATGTCCATGAATGTCTAATTTAATTTTGACAGCATATATGAGATAGATGCAGCGCTTACCAATAAGGATAATTGGTTGCTTGGGCCAAAATGGCATGAATTTTTTCTAAAGGATGACAAGGGTGGCTGGCTCCAGTCATATATAATTCTTCCTAGTGGTGAAGAGCCTTCAGATTTTGAAGCCTAAATTATAATTTGATGATCAAGAAAAGCCAGAATTTGAAGCCTAAATATAATCTTAAAATTTCCAAATTCTAACTAGCCTTGCGTATTTGCTCGACTATATATATGAGCTCATGATGACCTATTGCTCCATGTCGACCTATATCAATTACTGCAAGTATGCAACTAATGTTGTTACATAGAGGAATAGTAAGCTTGGCCTCGCCTTAGTTCATATGCGACTCTCAGGCAAGGGTCAAACGTTGCACCAGTTCGAAAGAAGCTTCTCGAGCTCCTTTCCTTTGCTTTAATATGATCAATGAATCTAATCTCAGGAAGATATATTGAAAATGAAAAACTACTAGTCTGAGTAAGGCTTTGGAGTTGCTTCCAGCAAGCTTAATTATTAGTTATAATACGCTCAGCTATCCAATGGGTACATATCTTTGATCAAGTAATTTGATCTGTGCCTAGTAACGCTCTCTTACATTTTAACTAAACCGAATGTTACTTTACTAGTCCAATGAAATTTCTCTTCATAATGTGTATCGAAATTTCAAGTTCGAATCCCAGGTTTTGCGCTGCATAAGCTTTACCACATCTGTCAAGGTGCACTTTAGGAAGAAGCCAAAAGTTTTGTATTGATTCATCCTTTGGACAGAAATGTCCATTCTTAGACATTACTGCAAAATTGACAGTTTATGCCAACAAAATGCTACTCCAAACTTCATAATCCAAATACAATAGGAAGACCAATATTGCCAAGCACAAACCATCTGCAGAATCCTATAACTCCAGACATATATATTCAACCAGTTCTACAATATTCCCACAAATAAAGTTCAGAACTACTACTAGTTGTCTTTGCTTCCACATAAAGCAATAAGACATTATTCAAATACACCAGACTACTGGGCTTTGTCCTCTTAACAGTTTGACACCATGATTATCATTCATCAACAGCTAAGTTTGGAGTTTAAAGGGCTCAAGTACAACTTCGGTGTTGCCCTGATCCATTAGGTAACTGGCAAGAAACTCTTTGTATTGGAAGCTCTTATAGACTTGGGGATTGCTTGCATTGATAAGAGCTGTTGCAGGTTGTATATGGAAATCTTGGGAAGGCGCAATGAAAAATGCACCAGATGTGCGAGCATTACTTGAATTCGTCACTGCTCGATGTTCAGCACACTTCAGCTTCCCATTACTCATGATCTGCATTCATCCGAAGTAAACCAAAATTAGTTGTCATTGTAAATAGGGCTGATTGAAGTTTATAATTTTCAGCATGAAAAGTAGTGATATGCCTGTAACTGATAGCCTATGTTAACCACTAGTCCATGTGAAAGTGGTTCCACGCCAATCCATTCCCCATCCTTGAGAACTTGAAGGCCATTTACATCCCCTTGAAGTAGTATTGTGATGAGGTTTGGGTCACAGTGTTTAGTTAATCCTAGTGTCAAACTTGGGTCTGGGCAAGGTGGATAGTGATTAACTACGAGACTTGATTCTTGGCTGACTTCATCTTTGAAATACTCAGATCCAATCCCTAGTCCTTCACTGATCAACTCCAAAATGTTCAAAGCCACTTTCCTCACTTGGGTGGAACATTTGCCAACATACTCTCTGAAATGTTAAGGATTTCTAGCTATTAGATGAATGTCTAGTTACTTAATTTAATAACATAATGTGATGTAGCCCTTACTGGTATTTAATCGGCTGTTGAGGCCAAAGTGCAATGGATTTCTCTAAAGGATGACAAGGGTGTACGAGGGAATCGCGCCAAAGATGAACTTCCTCCCAATCATAATCAATACTGCTGTGTATGAGCTTGCAGACTTTGTTGGGGTCATCAGAGTAGATGCTTGCCCTCTTTTCCTCTAGAGGCAACTCAAAGAACTCCTTGAACACATCCATTGTGTCATTCATCAAAGCTTCTGGTATGCCATGGTTGATTACCTACACAATAATTTTTAAATAACATGCAGAATTAGTTTATGATCATGATCATCGTGATGATATAGGAGTAACTAAGTGAAAGTTACAGCTAGCAAGAAAAGCTAGAAATCTTGGCGACCAAGAAAAGAAAGAAAAGCCGGACAATTAAATTGACCTGAAAGAATCCAAATTCTTGGCTAGCGTCAAGTATTTGCTGGATCACACGAGCTCGATCATGACTCTGTGATCCTAGATCAATCACTGGAATGTGGTTGGATTTTGAAGGAGCAATGCTAAACTTCCCTGGTCTTTCATCAGGTGGAAATATGTATGCCTCAGGCAAGGGTTGAGCTGCACTGTACCAGTTGGGAACAAGCTGCTTCTCCATTTTCTTTGCTTTGCTTCAACCTTAATCACTCTGACCTCAAGATGAATACGAAGAGAAAAGCCAGTTCATATATAATATATTTGCCTATGGATAAAGAAGAATATCTTGATTCATGATGGAGCAGTGTGCGGTAAAGGACGTCTTGGAATCTATCTTTCTCACACCTACGATCACTCTCTAAACATATATTGAAGTAAAGAAGAAAGATGTAGATGAGAACTTTAGAAAGAAAATGAGACGAACAGAGAGCAGACCCTGTAACTCTTGCAGTTTCTCACACCTACAATCACACCAGATGCTTAGGCTTGTAATCTAAGGCTTGGAGATGCTGCTGGAACACACTAAACCACACAAGGCTAGATGTTTCCAGCCACAAAACACATAAATTAAGAACATGTTGGCCGGTCTCCAGCATGCAAGGCTGAGGTGGGACCATGATGTTGATTTTGGCCCAGCGGCAAAATTTATATGTCCGCCCACCACCTCGTTAGTTTTGAAAAGAAAGACCAATTATTTATTTAAATACACTAGTGGGGTGGTCGAGCCTCCACGTGTGGAATCCCCACATCCGGATTCGAATCCCCTCTCCTTGTGGCCAGCTTGTGGTGGAATTTTTCCTATAGGTGTGCAGTGGATTAGTCTGGCTTCGGCTGGGATACCCTGCATGAGTGTGTGTGTGTGTGTTGCTAACTTACTAAAGCTGACCCCCAATCAAAAAAAAAATACACTAGTGGGAATATCGAATTTTGTGCGTATTAAATGAAAAATGCAAGAATACTTGACATTACATGTATAAATACCCCATGTGAAAAAATTAGCCCTATATATTAGTAGTTTTGGCCTTGACAAAAGTCGTCAACATTCAAGACTAAAACTTTTTTTAGGTAGCTGAATAATAACAAGTTACTCCCCCAATTATCTTACATGGATTGATAGAGGCGAATGACTTGCGAAAAGGAATTGTGACTTGTGAGGGAGTGGTTACGAGCATTTTAGTTTGATAGGTATTTAGGGTTTAGGGTTGACCATGTAGATTGAGGGTCAAACGATGACAAAAAAAAATATAAAATTTTTGCCATAGCCTCTTCTTCTCTTCATGAGAACATCCAACGGTCGAATTGGGCAAATTGTGTTTCCCCCACTTTATAGGTTTTGGAGATATACTTTTCCTAACCAATAAACAAATTGAAACCAAGCTAGTATAGACATATAAGAAATTTATATAATAGAAAAAAAAAATTAGAAATCGATATAATTGACATTACCCATGTATTTATAACATAGTAGGTACTACGTAAAAAATTTAACTCGTTCTGTCATCATTTTGACATCGATCAAATCGGTCAACCCTATTATAGGCTTATATTCTCCTAAGGGGAGCCGAATGACCAGGATATGAATGTCCCGAACTTTTTATATGGATTGATATAACTCATTCCCACGAGAGTGTGAGTGCTAACAGATTGAGAAAAGAAGTTATGAAGAAGTGTTTAAGAGCATTTTAGTTTGATGGATATTGAGGATTCAGGATTTACCTAAATTGAGACCCATACTACGACGAATATAGGTAAATTTTTTACCATAGCTTTCTCTTCTTGTCATGAGAACATCCAATGGTCAAATTGGCCAAATTCTATTTCATCAACCTTTTTTTTTTTTTTTAGAATGTATACATTTTCATGTCCAAGACATTCAATAAAATAAATTGAGACTTTATTAATAATAGTCAATGATTACATCTAAGTTTCTTGACCAAAAGTCTAATCCAAAATAAAAATTAAACTTAGACAAATCATAGTCACTCAACCCTTTTGGTAACTCCAATTTGGTTGTGACCAGGTAAGGTAAGTTGAGGTTTTGGTGGAGCTCTATTCTCTCGGTTCAAACCTTTCCTAGTCATTACAATTAATTGGATGAGCCTAGTTGTGAAAGAGTTACCCATTGTCATTATTGATAATAGCTTAAGGCAAATGTCATTACATATATTCTTGGAAAATAAAGACTATTAATCAAAATCTGCGGCATCAACATTGTTTCCCTCGCTAGATTTGAAGTCCGCAATAGTGAGATTGACGTCATTGCCATCTCTATCTTCTCCTTCAGCTACGAAATAAGCCTCATGCTCTCTCATATCTTTATAGACCTTGTATCAGCTTGTTTTTCACTGGCATTTCAGCACTTAAACCAATGCTCTAAAGATCCACATCTATAGCATGCCTCACCCTTTAATTGAGATGCACCTTGTGCATTTAGACGTCCCCCAGGGACGTTGGTGGTGGCACCACTACTGCTGGCTGCGCCGGCTTTACCTCTCCCATGCTGGCCAACGTTGCCACGTATCCTCTCATTAATCTGGCGGTTTCCTTCCTTTGTAGGATAGTTGTATGGACCCACAAGTCCATTTTGTTGTCCCTTAACTTTAGGGTTCTGTTCCTTGCGCCATCCTTTAGGTACGCTATTATAATTCGCATTGTGAATGCTCTTAGTTCCAACGGGCCTTGAATTATAGTTTTTCATGAGTATATTGTTATATTTCTCAATAACTGACAAGGCAGTGATAAGGTAATGAAACCTCGTGATCCGTCTAGCATTGCACTCAAGCCTATATTGCTTTGCAACCATTAATGCTGAAACGGGAAAGGTTGAGAAGGTTTTCTTAATTGATTCTTGTTATGTACGTTAGCCCTACTCCACAGAATCCCATTAGTAATGAGGTGATTCTTGACGTCATGTACCCATCGGTGATGACCAATGTCATTCGAATCTAGTTTAGTGAAGTCAAGTTTTTGTAGGTTTGCATTCAACATTCAAAAATCAAGGAGAATAAATTAGTTTTGGAGTAAAAACTTCAACGACAACTAATATAATATTTCCGAGTCTTTTTGCTGCCAAGAAATCGATTTTCAAGAATTTTGGATTAGACTGAAACATTGATGTTTGAATGATCAGTTTTCAATGCTCAAGAACGCTCTTAGTCCGTAGCTTATGAACTCTTAGTTTGTAGTTTAGCGTGAACTCCCCACAATTCCGCTTTTATGAATTGAATCCACATTACAAGAAAGGTAGGGGATGTAGGAGAAGGGATTTTGAAAGTCCCTGAGAAAAAGAAAACAAAAATAAAATACAGAAAGCGGAAACTTTTATTAAAAAACTTACTTGGAGATTTGCAGCTTGAAAACTTGATACACTTGCTTGTTGATGCAAGAGTGTAGGATCACAGGAGGTGGTGGCGCGGCATGGGGGTTGCACTCGAGGTATTCCTAGGGTAGGGTTCTAGGGTATCACGGCAAGAAGAGAAAACTTTTGATTTAAGGTTAAGGCTCATGCTGATAACGTGTTTTAGTTGATAACGTGTTTTAGAATGTAGAGTGAATTGTGTTTTCTTTCATTGATAATAGGAGCCATATATATAGGGATTACAAAGTATATAGTCTTGAGATACAAGGAATTCTATTCAAATTAGAACTAGGAATCTAGAATCTTATCTCCTATTAAAACAATAGAAAGTAAACCTAGTTTTGACAAGGCACACTAAAGTCAACATTCTTCAACATGATCTATACTTTTCTTATTTTTCATTTTACATCTAATATGAGAAACCTATCCTCCTCTTTCTAAAAACAAACAAACACTTTTGTCGTGAACAACATATAGTATTAGATAGAGATTACAACTTAATTAATTTTTAAGCTAATTTTGCAATTATTAAAACAGAAGGTTTAATTGACACGTATTCACTTACAAATTTCATCAGGAGGGAATTTAACGTACCCGCCTCCATCTAAAGAAAAATTTCCACCAAAATTGTTAAAGCCCTCCCCAAAATTTGAGGTAAACTTAAGATTCCCTCCATATATTTTCCCAAGCCTAGCCATATATATACGAACTGAACAGCTCTCATTTCTTATGTAAACAAAACAAAAATTTTTCACACACTAGTGCATGAATCTATCCACTGAGCCAACACCCTCTCTCAAAAATCTCTACCTTCTCTATCTCTCTTACAACCTCGGTTTTATGGAAGACCCTCTTTTAAACCTTCACTGATGTAGGATGAGAATGGGTCCGGTTTAGCCAGAAAACCATAAAAGCAAAGAAGCGGCGTAAAATCAAGAAAAGTGATTGAAAAATAGGTAACTCCACGCGTAATGAGACTACTAACCGCTGGAATATTTAATAAGATTTGGTTTTGGACTTTTCGGGTTACTAGTGCAAGTCTTAATTGTGAATCAGATTGGGATCAACTTTTGGCCAGAATGTCCGTTTGAGACACATAATACTTTCTAGAATGGGAAGGACGAGATCTTCAAGACTCACTTTAGGGAGTCCTATCAAATTTAGGTCAAAATATATAGTTTTAATTAGCTGATTTGGGATTTAATATTTTTAGGCAAGTCGTACATTTGTTTTACGATTCTTTTTATTTTAGTTTCTAGTTTCCTTTAGATTTGGATTCTTTAGGATTTCTTGTTAGATTAGGATTATAGGTCTTGGATGCCTATATAAGCACCATCATGCTTTGTATTAAAATCAATTTATCCTATCAAATTTAATAAAAATGAGAGTTTTTCTCTATTTCTCTTGTGGACTCCAGATCATTTATTTTTTTAGGGTTTATTGCTTGTAAACCCAAGTCACTTCCGACTACGTCATTCACTCGTAATTCTGCACTTTCAAACAACATCTCAGGAGATGCTTTATATTGATAGTCTTTTATAATTGATGGTATTTGTTTCATTCTGGGATGATCTATTGGGTGATCCTAATATTTCTCTATTCTAAATTTGATGTGGTGCTTCCTTTTTTCACAGGTTAAGGAGGGGGATACAAGCAGCGAGGGCAAGAGCACTAATGTTTTTGGTTGGCTGCCTAGCAGTGCTGCTGGTTGGACGACAACTACAAGGGAAACGAATGGCACAATTTGTTCCCCCACGAGTGATCCAGTCCTCTAAAAATTGAAAATCGCTTTGTCTCAATGGTTGAGTGTTTCATGAAAGGCACAAATCAACTATGAACAATATTTAAATTTCCTCATATTTTGAATTGGATTGATGGTTTGCATCTGCTGTTGTCATGGCAATTTGAAGGGTTAAATTCTGGCACTTCTATATGACAGCACTTCTAATGATGCGAATACATTGACACCACCCTCTCCCCCCACAGGCGGGGCTTTTAGTGATGCCAATTTAGTATATGGTATTTTACATAATGCTCTAGCAATAATGCTTCCCAACTTAGTCTAAGTTCTGCATATGAGGGCTGTCTGTTTCACTGGATTAGTAGGCACTGCATTATGGTTATTTGTTAATACATGTCCTGTCATGCTAAGCTCGGGTCAAATAACACTAGTTTAAAGCCATTGCCAAACCAAACATATGTTTCCGTGCTTTGTGCTTGTAAACCAAACTACTGTCTAAATTCAAAGAACTTATTCTGAGTTTCTCTCTGGACCCTAAACCTCATTGTGTCTGTTAGCAAGAAGAAATCGGTGACATTTCATCTTTACGTGACTCAATTCCTACACACCATCTTCAAACCCATCAGAAGAATACATTGAAGACCCCTCAGAATCATTTGAGCTCCATCTTCTTCCTCAGGTAGTTATACTGAGGAGATTGAGTGCTAACTAGAATCTGAGATAAACCACTTGACTTGTGGCCATGTGTTCCTAAAGATTGCTTGGAGAAGTGGTTGAACTACAGGAACAATACATGCCCTCTTTGTAGGACTCCTTTAATGCCAGTGGAGGAGACCTGCTTTTGGTGAACAACTTATAAGCATGTAAGTCGATGAGACTTCATGTGGTAGTATTTGGTGTACGGGTTGTTTTTTACAAGAATGCATCAGCTGGCCATAGTGTTTGTTATACCATACCTATGTTTATGTGGGAAGTAAAAACTGTGATAATGTGTTGATGCATCTCAGTCTCTTAGAGACCAAATGTTTTACTGTTGTATATTTATGAAGTTACTGATGTTTAACACATCAAAAGAAAAAAAGGGAGCTGGTTTAAGCCATGTTTGGTGCAGCATGATTAGATAGGAGGAACACAAACAACCAAATTGCTCTTTGACTTCAGGTATTTCTTATGCTTCAATTGAGATTAACCAGAAGAAATTAACAGTTTGAGGGTGCAAAATACAACTAGTTGTTCTTTTTTGTCGGGTAAGATAAGGAAAAATATATAACAAAATGCGTCATTTTGTGTTTTCAATAAAATAGAAGAGGAAATTCCAATCAACCAGTAGCTAGATGAACAAGTCTTCTTAATTGGAAAATATTAATGTTTATACACTAGGGCATCGTTTGGTTCGCGGAATGGAAAGGTTGGGAAAGGAAAGTTGATCATTTCTCGCGTTTGGCACACCCAAGGAAATGAACAACTTTCCTGCATGAAGGGAAAATAGGGGGAAAATGGATCCTACACACCCCATGGGATATACTTTCCTTGCATTAATTGCACATTAATTAGTTAATTACCTACTCTAAATATTATTTTAATAGTTGTTATTATCAAATTATCCAAAAAACTTTTGAATCTTGAATTGTTTATGTTTTGATAATAAGAATATTATTGGAAAATTGATGTTACGTACTTTCCTATTCATGTACAAAATAAACATTGGAAAGTAAAGTAAAATACATTTTGCGATTACTTTCCCAGTTTTTCCAAACATTGGTAGAGAAACTAATGAAGCCTAAAAGTTTTACCTTGCGGAAGTCCCCAATTATGTGATGTACAACGCCCTGTTCAAGGGACTTCTTTTGCAGCAAGAATGATATGTCTGCCTCGCCAAAAGTAGGTCATTTGAAGAACTAGAGCAGGCATCTCCGCAAGACCTGATTGCTTGAAGTCCATATGTTGTTGTTTCACTACCCAAACATGCATTGTGACCAGCTGGATCAAGTCTCCAGAGCATTACCAAGCTCTGATTAAGAGAGATTATGAATTTCAAATGTCAGACTTTCAATTATAAACATAATTAAGCTGTCAATATAAAGCAGACTCCCATCCAATCATGAAGAAAAGAAGGCTTGAAACAATAACTTTATGCACTGCGTAGGCAGAATCATAGTAAAGTTTGAAAGCTTGAAATACTGATGCTAAAAGTTTTCCGAAAAACAAGGATGCATGCTAGCACAGACAATCCACTTAGGATGGGGTCTATAATACAACCTGGCAAAGACTTGAGCACAATGACAACAATCCTATCAGACTACAGCCTAGTTGTTGCAAAGACTTGGGCACAATGACAACAATCATGTTGTAAAAAATATATAAGACGGAATTCCTGTAAAATTAAAATAAAATAATATAAAAATATATTGAGAAATAAGAATTGAAATATAGACAAGGAAATGAAATAAAGTAAGAAAATAATATAATATATAGGTTTTTATATAGGAAAACTTATCGAGTCGAAGCGTGCAAGCGCACTGTCCTAAGAGAATATTCGTCCCCTACTGCACAGGGTTGAATGATGAACTTCCCCCAAGATACAACAACTATTCGAGCTCCGTCGTGCAGCTAAGAAGCCCCATTGAACCTTAATCACATGTGCACTCAAAACGGTGTATAAGTAAAGTATGTATATGTATAGTTTGTAAGAATATCTTTGGTAGAGGTATTTGGCTAGAGTGGTTACATTATGGTGGATTATACCGTCACATATACCTGTAATACCCGCAATTTTCATTTTAAATTCGAGTAATTGTGTTGAACGATTATTATGCGATTTCACGAATATCATTCGATAATAATTCACTTTTAGAATTATCGAAGTTTCGAAACGATTATTTTAACGAAAAACTCGAAATGCTCGGTTTGAGAAATCGACTTTTTCTACGTACAAAATTTGGAAAAACTTCCTTCATGAAAGTCGTAGAGCTCGTCGATACGAGTCCGTACACGTGCGGAACACGAAGATCGGATTTTTTCTGAATTAGTTATCGAATTTAGAAGATTTTCCGAAACGGGTATATATAGATAAAACCCTAGCTATTTGCAGAAGCCTTCTATTTTGGTCCGGCCTCCTTCTATTTTCGGAAGGTACTATTCATCATCACCTTCCTCCATTCCTCGACCGAAAGCGACAGAGAGAGAGAGAGAGCAAAGTTCACCTTAATCGTTCTCCCTCCACAGACCACCTCTCGACCTCAAACCAAGTCCCAGGCGTTCGTCTCGAGCTGCTCTACCACCTGGATGGCGTCGCTTCCACTGGCAAGGCCTCCAGCGCCGGCGAAATCGTCCGAAACAGTCGGACCCGAAAAGAAACCAAAACAAGCCCCGTGAGTTTCCGACCACCAAACCAGGTGAAACTCGTTCCTCTACATCGACTCAACCTCCTGAAGCTCCCAGAAGCGGTTTTACAAGGCGGTGCGGCCTGCAGCGGCGGCGGCACGGCCCGAACCGAAAAGGGTCTTTTTCGGTTCGATCTTGATATCTCGAGCTACACACCACCATTTCACTTGATTCTTGGCTCATTGAGCTCGCCTCAACTTCCTCTACAAGCACCAAGAAGGACCAGAACTGGGTCGAACGTTTTCACGTTCGTCAGAGCTCGACCCCGTACGGATCGAAACAACCAACTTTCGATCCAAATATCTCGAGCTATACACGATCGTTTCTTGTGATTCTTGGCTTGTTGAGTTCGCAAGGAAGTTTTGAACAAGTTTCCAGAAGGGATCGAGGCTTGAAGTTGCAGTTTTCACGTCGGTTTTCAAGCTCGCCGGTTTCTGGAAATTTTCCAGCCGCCGACTGTAATTGGTACTTTTCGATCCCTTCCCGTCATTTTTTGGTCTTGTGCTAGTTATGAAAGTTGCTCAGAATGATGAAACGAAGGGGACAAACTCAGTCCCGACACCATTGGCTGTGGTCGGTGGCGGCTCTATCCCTAACTCCGGCGGCCCTTTCCGGCCACCTCCGGAGGTCTAAAATTTAGTTTCTGTCCATTTTATGATTCTATGTTTCAATACGATCATTTCGGCGTATTATACGCATTTTTTGGATATCGTATGAATTAGTTATGAATTTTGAGATTTCGATCGATTTCGATCGTTAGATTTTTGATCTGTGAAATTAGGACCGTCGGATGAACTTGTAAATTTGATATGATGATCATATGACTGTCCCAGAGGTTTTTTGTGGTCATGGGCGAAGATCCGACCGTTGGATCTTCGTATATGTACAAAACGGTAATTAAGGGAGCGATTCGTGAGAATCCGCTCGTCGGATTTTAATGTAAATTAGAATCCGGCCGTTAAATGGAAGTTAAAATTATGTGTTGAAATTATTGGCTAAATTCGAATCACATTTGATTAGGTGATTGACGGATTTTATTTGAGTAGGCTATTTCGGCGTTATTTATATTTGTATTGAAGACGCAGCGGGAATTTCAAGGTGAGTAAAACTCACGTGGTTCATATTACGAACCGAGCGTTTTATATTTAATTATTTTTGGTAATTGTGTGAAAAATATTTACGGATTAAATATTTGTTTTAAAATTTCATGGACTTGAATCACCACGGTTCATAGGTAAGTAAAATGAATTTTTTTTATTATACAAATGAATTTCATGATTTTCTTGTGTGAACTATAGATGGTATTAGTGGTCATTCATGAGTGGATGATTACGTATATATATATATATATATTTACGTGGAAAATATATATTGATGAGTGGATTGTTGAGTGATGATATGATTGAGTTGAATTGATGAATTGATTATATTTCAATTGTGTAATTTCATAATAATATGGTGTATCTTGGTTAGGTTGATTTCAGTATGTGATATTATATGTTGTGCTCATTTATGGGTTTAGGGTCGACGTAGTGACCGGTGTGGGGTAATCGGACGCTCTAATCCTGGGTGGATGATGGGATACGATTGGTTGAGTATGTGAAATTATCGGATGTTCTAAATATGTATATAAATATATATATTGATGAAAAAAGATAATGATAAATATGTCGGATGCCATAACCTAGGCCAGGTGACGGGCTACGATTCAGTTAGAGCTCTAGTCTGTCGAGTACCGTATTTTTATAAATACGATGTTGAGGGTTGTGAAGAAAGATGTGAGTTGGGGTTTGTCTTGATATATTGAATTGGTGTTGATTGAGATTGTTAGTACTTGCGGATGTGGAAATTGTTGAGTGTTGTTGTGTGTGGGAATAATTCTGAATTAAATTAAACAATAGTTCTTTCTTTTTACTCATACGAGCTTTCATAAGCTTACCTGGTTTTGTGTTGTTGCAATCCCGGTACACTATTCAAATGGTGTAGCGGATATTCCTGCAGGTCAGGATAACCAGGGAGGTGACCGAGCTGCTTAGGTGTTACAGCAGTTTTGTTATTTCATTTAGTTGTGAGGTGTGTATGCTCATTTAGAGCTTTACTGTTCATTTTGGATTTGAGTTGTAATAATTAACCGAGACTAAATTCGGTTTTGATTTTATTTCTTGTGGTGAGGATGTTAAGAAAAGAAATTTTCAGGATGATTATATTGAGGTTGTAGTAATTTCATGTTTCGGATTTTAAAATTTTATTTTAAAATTCGGGGCGTGACAGTTTGGTATCAGAGCGTAAGGTACATATTTGGTGATATGTCAATACTTACCGAGTGATAGCCCGTCTGCAGTGGATCCCCATCGTGTGCTCTTCGGTATTAACAATGTCATTGGGTATGTGAGAGCGTTAGGTTGGCTAGGAACGTTAGCGCGTCTTAAGAAATTTAGGCATCGTCATGTATGCTTAGTATTTGGTTAATATGGACTTGCATTTGACTTATGTTTTGTTTAAGTGTTATGCGTGTATTAATCAAGTATATCATGCTTATTAAGTAATGGAGATTGAGGGAAACGAAGCCACAGGTCGAGGTAGAGGTAGACCTCGTGGTAGGGGTAGAGGCCGAGGAAGGGGTAGGGCCCCTCCGGTCGAAGAAGCATCCGAGACGGAGGTAGATGCACCTTTTGAGGATCAGCCTATTCCTCCTGTGGCCGTGGTTGATAATCCTGCTCGCTTGCTGATGCTAGCAAGGGAAATTACTCACTTGGGAGCAACCAAGTTTGGAGGAGGCACTGATTATATGGTGGCGGATCGATGGATAGAGGATTTGCAGACCTATTTCGATCTGCTTGATTGCACTGAGACTGATAAGAGGAAGCTAGCCGCTTTCATGCTGAAGGATGAGGCTAGGGTGTGGTGGAACGTCACACAGAGGAGCATTGAGGTGTCTACCTTGACATGGGACGGCTTTGAGAGGCTGTTCAGGGAAAAGTATTTTCCCCCAGCAGTGAAGGAGAGGTTGGAACGAGAGTTCCTTGCACTTGTACAGGGGAAGATGACCGTAATTGAGTATGATGCGGAGTTCTCCAGACTGTACAAGTATGTGAGGCAGATGGAGGATGAGGACTTGGCCAAGAAGTTTCAGAGAGGGTTGAGTCCTTCGATTGAGCGTGATGTGGCCATCTTAGAGCTGAAGACCAAGAGAGAGATCTTGGCTAAGGCACAGATCATTAAGCAGCAGAACCTGATTCGTAGAGAGAAGGAGTCTGCTGAGAGAGATTTCCAGGGCAAGGGAAAGGCCATAGCAGGAAGCAGTAGAGCTAGAGACTTCAGGGGTGGGCTCTGGAAGAGACAGAGAACTCAGTTCCAGCATCAGGCTCCAGCTAGGGCAGCAGTAGCTCCTCCTGTTCAGGCTATGCCTATTAGGCAGATAACACCAGCAGCTCCGGTGAAGTACTTTAACTGTGGCGAGCCGGGCCACATCTCTCGTGCGTGCACGAAACCGCGGGGTAGGATATGCTATAGCTGTGGACAGGCAGGGCATCAGGCTAGGGAGTGTCCCCGAAATCAGGGTAGAGTACAGGGTAACCAGCAGAGGCAGCTACCACCTGCACATGCTAGAGTCTTTGCCATCGGTCAGGCAAGCACGGGAGTGGAAGGTACCTTATCTGTTTATCACTATCTTGCTAGAGTACTGTTTGATACGGGAGCCTCACACTCTTTCATATCTAGCTCGGTTGTGGATGTTTTGGGTTTGATTGCTATGCCTCTGACTAGATCATTGTGTGTTACATCACCTCTCGGTGTGTCTCTTGAGCTTAGCATGTTTTGTGATGATTGCCCTATTGGGGTTGGTGGCAGAGAGTTCTCTGCGTCTTTGATTGTGATTCCGGATCACACGTATGATGTGATTTTGGGTATGGATTGGTTGAGCCCGAACCATGCTGTTATTGATTGCTTTAGGATGATTGTGTCCTTCCATGTTCCGGGACAACCGGTGTTTCATTACCGTTGTTTGAAGTCCGACATAATCATGAGGACAGGGATTTTAGCCCATATTGAATCAGGGAGTAGTACTTCAAAGATTACAAGGATTCCTGTAGTTTCAGAGTATGTAGACGTGTTTCAGGAGATCCCTGGGTTACCTCCGAAAAGGGTAATGGACTTCTCCATTGATGTGATACCAGGTACTTCACCTGTGTCGAAAGCACCCTATCGAATGGCTCCAGCTGAACTTCAGGAGTTGAAGGTTCAGATTGAGGGCTTACTTGCACAAGGGTTCATTCAGGCAAGTGTGTCTCCTTGGGGCGCACTAGTGTTGTTTGTGAAGAATAAGGATAATTCACTTCGTTTATGTGTGGATTATCGACAGTTGAACAAGGTGACCATCAAGAATAGGTACCATTTACCTAGGATTGATGACTTGTTCGATCAGTTTAGAGAAGCTACTGTGTTCTCGAAGATTGACTTGAGGTCTGGATATCACCAGTTGAGGGTGAAGGAGGAAAATATCCCAAAGACGGCGTTCAGGACCAGGAATAGACATTTTGAGTTTCTTGTCATGCCTTTTGGTCTCACAAATACCCCCGCAGCATTTATGGACTTGATGAACCGTACGTTCAGTCCTTACTTGGATCATTTTGTGGTAGTGTTCGTTGATGACATCTTTATTCAAGGTCATCAGCTGAGCATGAGAAGCATCTGCGGATAGTGCTGCAGACGTTGAGAGAGCAGAAACTATTTGCCAAGTTCGAGAAGTGAGATTTCTGGCAGAGTGAAGTCAAGTTCCTTGGTCATGTGGTCTCGAATGATGGAGTTTCTGTGGATCCTTCGAAGGTTGAAGCAGTGATGAGTTGGAGTCGCCCTACTACGGTTACAGAAATCCGTAGCTTCCTTGGACTGGCCAGGTATTACAGGCGCTTCATTGAAGGGTTTTCTGGTATTGCTTCGGCTTTGACCAAATTGACCAGGAAGGACACTCAATTCGTATGGTCGGATGAGTGTGAGAAGGCTTTCAATGAGCTGAAGACTAGATTGACTACAGCTCCGGTGTTGACTATTCCTACTAGTGGTGGTGGATTAGTCATTTACAGTGATGCATCTCATCAGGGTTTAGGTTGTGTGTTGATGCAGAATGGTAGTGTCGTTGCTTATGGTTCTAGACAGTTGAAGGTACATGAGCGGAATTACCCCACTCATGATCTAGAGCTAGCAGCAGTGGTGTTTGCCTTGAAGATTTGGAGGCACTATCTTTATGGTGAGAAATTTGAACTCTTTTCTGATCACAAGAGTTTGAAGTATCTATTCTCCCAGAAGGAATTGAACATGAGGCAGAGAAGATAGATGGAGCTCATTAAGGACTATGATTTCACCTTGGAGTATCATCCCGGAAAGGCGAATATGGTGACGGATGCTTTAAGTAGGAAACTGCGGGTAATCATGGCATCAATTATGGTGCGAGAGTGGCGCATGTTAGAAGCTGCATCTGAGTTTGATCTTATGCCCGCAGGAGCAGGACAGGGAATCTTTCTCGGTAGTATCACCTTACAGCCCACCTTGATCTCCAGGATCATTCAGGGTCAGACACTTGATGAGTTTGCTCAGGCGAGGATTGCTGAGATGACTGTTGACCCGGATGTGGAGGGCCCTTCCGAGTGGATTATTGGGGCTGATGGAGGGTTGAGATTTCGAGGGAGATTGTATGTACCGAGTGTTGATAACCTCAGAGAAGAGATCATGCGGGAAGCACATAGGTCTCGATATACTATACATCCAGGAGGAACTAAAATGTATATGGATCTACGAAGACAGTTTTGGTGGTATGGTATGAAGAGGGATGTGGCAGAACATGTGTCGAAGTGTCTTACCTATCAACAGGTGAAGGCAGAGCATCAGAGACCAGCAGGAATGCTAAACCCCTTATCGATTCCTGTTTGGAAATGGGAAGATATCTCTATGGACTTTGTGACTGGATTGCCTAGGTTTAGGCAAAGTTATGACTCGATTTGGGTGATTGTTGACCGCTTGACTAAATCAACAGACTTCCTTCCGGTGGCAAAAACGTACTCAGGGGATGCGTTGTGTAAGTTGTACGTGAACGAGATAGTGAGGCTTCATGGAGTGCCTGTGACGATTGTCTCTGATCGTGATGCTCGTTTCACTTCAGAATTCTGGCGTAGGTTCCATAAGGCATTTGGTACGTCTCTTGCTATGAGCACTGCATTTCACCCACAAACAGATGGATAGACCGAGAGAGTAAATCAGGTGATGGAGGACATGCTCAGAGCTTGTGTTCTAGATTTTAAGGGTAGTCGGGCGGATCATCTGCCATTGGTAGAGTTTGCCTACAATAACAGCTATCACTCTAGTATCGGTATGGCTCCATATGAGGCTCTTTATGGTAGGCCATGTAGGACTCCTATCTGTTGGGCGGAAGCAGGGGATAAAGGGTTCATCGGTCCTGAGATTGTACAGGAGACTATAGAGAAGGTCACTACTATTCGGGACAGAATCCAAACCACTCAGAGTAGACAAAAGAGTTATGCTGACTTGAAGAGGAGACCTTTGGAGTTTGAGACAGGCGATCATGTGTTCTTGAAAGTCTCACCTATGAAAGGTGTGGTGAGATTTGGCAAGAAGGGGAAACTCGCACCGAGGTATGTTGGACCCTTTGAGATTTTGGAAAGGGTTGGTAACTTGGCATATCGTCTTGCTTTACCTGTTAGCATGTCGGGTGTGCACAATGTCTTCCATGTGTCTATGCTCAGGAAGTATGTTCGAGACGAGTCGCACGTGATTGGTCACGGTACGATCGAAGTGAACACAGATGTGACATTTGTAATTGAACCTGTTCGTATCTTGGATAAGTCTACAAAGAAACTTCGTAGGAAAAGAGGTTGATCTCGTGAAGGTGTTGTGGAGTCATCATGACGAGGGTGATGCATCATGGGAGTTAGAATCTGACATGAGGGCGAGGTATCCACAGCTTTTTGGGGAATTGGGTACTTGAATTTCGGGATGAAATTCCTTTAAGGGGGGTAGATTGTAATGCCCGCAATTTTAAATTTGAGTAATTGTGTTGAACGATTATTATGCGATTTCACGAATATTATTTGATAATAATTCACTTTTAGAATTATCGAAGTTTCGAAACGATTATTTTAACGAAAAACTCGAAATGCTCGGTTTGAGAAATCGACTTTTTCTACGTACAAAATTTGGAAAAACTTCATTCATGAAAGTTGTAGAGCTCGTCGATACGAGTCCGTACACGAAGATCGGATTTTTTCTGAATTAGTTATCGAATTTAGAAGATTTTTCGAAACGGGTATATATAGATAAAACCCTAGGTATTTGCAGAAGCCTTCTATTTTCGTCCGGCCTCCTTCCATTTTCGGAATGTACTGTTCATCATCACCTTCCTCCATTCCTCGACCGAAAGCGACCGAGAGAGAGAGAGAGCAAAGTTCACCTTAATCGTTCTCCCTCCACAGACCACCTCTCGACCTCAAACCAAGTCTCAGGCGTTCGTTTCGAGCTGGTCTACCACCTGGACGGCGTCGCTTCCACCAGCATGGCTTCCAGCGCCGGCGAAACCGTCCGAAACAGTCGGACCCGAAAAGAAACCAAAACAAGCTCCGTGAGTTTCCGACCACCAAACCAGGTGAAACTCGTTCCTCTACATTGATTCAACCTCCTGAAGCTTCCAGAAGCGGTTTTACAAGGCGGCGCGGCCTGCAGCGGAAACGGCACGGCCCGAACCGAAAAGGGTCGTTTTCAGTTCGATCTTGATATCTCAAGCTACACACCACCATTTCACTTGATTCTTGGCTCATTGAGCTTGCCTCAACTTCCTCTACAAGCACCAAGAAGGACTGGAACTGGGTCGAACATTTTCACGTTCGTCGGAGCTTGACCCTGTACGAATCGAAACAACCAACTTTCAATCGAAATATCTCGAGATATACACGATCGTTTCTTGTGATTCTTGGCTTGTTGAGTTCGCAAGGAAGTTCTGAACAAGTTTCCCAGAGGGATCGAGGCTTGAAGTTGCAGTTTTCACGTCGCTTTTCGAGCTCGCCGGTTTCTGGAAATTTTCCGGCCGCCGACTGTAATTGGTACTTTTCGATCCCTTCCCGTCATTTTTTGGTCTTGTGCTAGTTATGAAAGTTGATCAGAATGATGAAACGAAGTGGACAAGCTCGACCCCTACACCATTGGAGGTGGTCGATGGCGGCTCTGTCCCTAATTCCGACGGCCCTTTCAGGCCACCTCCGGAGGTCTAAAATTTGGTTTCTGTCCATTTTATGATTCTATGTTTCAATACGATCATTTCGGCGTATCATACGCATTTTTTGGATATCGTATGAATTAGTTATGAATTTTGAGATTTCGATCGTTAGATTTTTGATCTGTGAAATTAGGACCGTCGGATGAACTTGTAAATTTGATATGATGATCATATGACTGTTCCAGAGGTTTTGTGTGGTCATGGGCGAAGATCCGACCGTTGGATCTACGTATATGTGCAAAACGGTAATTAGGTGAGCGATTCGTGAGAATCCGCTCGTCGGATTTTAATGTAAATTAGAATCCGGCCGTTAAATGGAAGTTAAAATTATGTGTTGAAATTATTGGCTAAATTCGAATCACATTTGATTAGGTGATTGACAGATTTTATTTGAGTGGGATATTTCGGCGTTATTTATATTTGTATTGAAGACGCAGAGGGAATTTCAAGGTGAGTAAAACTCACGTGGTTCATATTACGAACCGAGCGTTTTATATTTAATTATTTTTGGTAATTGTGTGAAAAATATTTACGGATTAAATATTTGTTTTAAAACTTCATGGACTTGAATCACCACGGTTCATAGGTAAGTAAAATGAATTTTTTTTATTATACAAATGAATTTCATGATTTTCTTGTGTGAACTATAGATGGTATTAGTGGTCATTCCTGAGTGGATGATTACGTATATATATTTACGTGGAAAATATATATTGATGAGTGGATTGTTGAGTGATGATATGATTGAGTTGAATTGATGAATTGATTATATTTCAATTGTGTAATTTCATAATAATATGGTGTATCTTGGTTAGGTTGAATTTAGTATGTGATATTATATGTTGTGCTCATTTATGGGTTTAGGGTCGACGTAGTGACCGGTGTGGGGTAATCAGACGCTCTAATCCTGGGTAAATGATGGGATACGATTGGTTGAGTATGTGAAATTATCGGACGTTCTAAATATGTATATAAATATACATATTGATGAAATACGATAATGATAAATATGTCGGATGCCATAACGTAGGCCAGGTGACGGGCTACGATTCAGTTAGAGCTCTAGTCTGTCGAGTATCGTATTTTTATAAATACGATGTTGAGGGTTGTGAAGAAAGATGTGAGTTGGGGTTTGTCTTGATATATTGAATTGGTGTTGATTGAGATTGTTAGTACTTGCGGATGTGGAAATTGTTGAGTGTTGTTATGTGTGGGAATAATTCTGAATTAAATTAAACAATAGTTCTTTCCTTTTACTCATACGAGCTTTCATAAGCTTACCTGGTTTTGTGTTGTTGCAATCCCAGTACACTATTCAAATGGTGTAGTGGATGTTCCTGCAGGTCAGGATAACCAGGGAGGTGACCGAGCTGCTTAGGTATTACAGCAGTTTTGTTATTTCATTTAGTTGTGAGGTGTGTATGCTCATTTAGAGCTTTACAGTTCATTTTGGATTTGAGTTGTAATAATTAACCGAGACTAAATTCGGTTTTGATTTTATTTCGTGTGGTGAGGATGTTAAGAAAAGAAATTTTCAGGATGATTATTTTGAGGTTGTAGTAATTTTATGTTTCGGATTTTAAAATTTTATTCTAAAATTCGGGGCGTGACAATACCCTCATTATCCGACAATCTAAACTCCCACACATGTGCATGTTTCATGCCTCACCATATGCCTTCCAACCGTATGCCTTCCAACCATATGCCTTCCAACTCTAGCCATGTGCTCTTATATAGGTCATACTTGCCATGACCATAATTAGCCTCATAAACCATATAACGGTCAAATAATAATTATATATTTAAAACATAAAACCGTTAAACCATAAATAGGGAAATAAACACAAAAGAAAAATAACCCCCAAAATAAATAAAGAAACAAATAAAGGAGTATAATAATAATAATAATATTTCACTATAAACTATATTTTGCATAATAGTTTGTAGATTGTAGGCATATGTTTCTTGCATGCCAGCATAATTTGTGTTTAATGGCAATGAGTTCTATCAGAATATCAGTTTAGCTATTTATTGTTTTAATTTGTTTTGGCAATCAATACATATTACCTTGGGCAATGACGGTAAAGAAACGTTTTACTATTGAGGTATGTATGTCTTAAATATGAGATATTGTTTGAATTATACGAGTTATTATTTCAATGCACTTATATACATGATAGTAAAACTTTTGCGTACCATTAAATATGTTAACAATTATATTATGAATGCGATTGACCTTAAAGTCTATTATTGCAGCTCTTTATATGTTGTTAAGTCAGTTACAAATGACTTTTGCCTTTTGTTTCGAGAAGTTTATGTTTCGTTGCAGTTACAGATTATAATTAATGATTATTTATCCTTTCTTTCATATCTAAAATGATGTTGCTTCAAATTGTGGTGATAGTATTAATTTTGTCTCATTATTAAAACTTAATTGAGTTATTAGCTGTAACATTTATTGAGAATTTGAGTGATTGTAGGAAAGAAAATAGTGATTGATGGTAAGTTTTCTTTTACTCTAAGAATTTAATTTATATATACATTATGAGATATTCATATGCTAGTTTATGTTAGCTTCTGTGTACAAAAATATAATTGGTTATCTCATAGACGAGAATGTTCCAAGAATACTTGTAAGTTCAATCTGTGAGAAGATTTCATTTTGCTTTAACGAGTCAATAAGAAGTTATTTTCAATTTCAATAGTGGGGGTTACTATTTTAAAATTTTAACTATTTCATTAGTATTATTTAATGTTTATTGTTAAGACTTTTACATAACTAATTTTGTTATGACTTATGAGTATAATTCTCTCATGAAGAGCATCTATCTTGGTGATGTGGGGGTAAGCTCCAGCTATAACTCCTGTAAATATTTATAAACATGTCTTTAAGAACATTAAATATCAAGTAATGTGGGGGTTATGATTTATATTTCTAGTCATCATTTACTATTTACTTCAATGATATTTTTAAATGCCCTATCGTAATGTTGGGATAATGCTCGTAGCGATTTATCATATGTGATTATTAAATAATTAGTGCAAATTTATAAATTTTCTTGTTCCCATATTGAGGAAAACACTCCTATGAGAATTGTGGCTGATGATTTATTTAAGGCTTGCAGATAAATTAAAATGCAGGTTTTGCGAGCTAAAGTGACAAGCAAGATATAACCAAAAAGGAAAAATAAAATAAATATAATATGACAAAAGTCATATAAACATGCCTCACGGAGGAGGCCCCTATAGTCTCGAGGAGGAGACTATATATAAAAAATTGCTGAAGGGGGATGTGCTTAAGCCCACAAGGGAGTCACCTAGGGAGGTAACGCAACTTCTGTGATTGGAGATCCCATGAAGGAAGTTCAATGTGGTAGAAACAATCCATATCGCGTGACTCAAATATAGCACACATAAACTTTAAGGATATATCCAAAAGAGATATTATCCTGTGCATCCCTAAGGCATTAAGTGCTATATTAAATGTGACGTTAGGAAGGGAAAACAATGATATCCTGAATGAGTTTCGAGGCGGGCAAACTCCTGCGGGGTTCGGACACACGTACCCTTGGAGAACTCACCTAAGTGAGAGTTGTTCGTGAGGCCACGACAATGAGAATTGGGCTGTTCTCTAATACTCTCATGAGAATCAAGATACGCGCATGGCCATAAATGCGCCAACACGCGAACCTGTCTAATTACCCGTACTGTGTGTGTAATATGTTGAAGTTTGGTCAAAGGTATCAAAGTTCAAGATTGTATCACTTTCGTTCCTCAAATGGAGATTATCACACTAAGCTAGGTTCAAACCCGAAAGGTACTTATGCTGATTGCACAGTAAAAGCACTCACTTATTTTGTTTTAAATGATCTTATTTTAATTTTAAATCAGTGGGGGATTGTTGGAAATTTTATGATTTAAAATTAAAATATACTTTATTTGTTTCTTTATTTATTTTGGAGGTTATTTTTCTTTTGTGTTTATCTCTCTATTTATGGTTTAACGCTTTTATGTTTTAAATATATGATTATTATTTGACCGTTATATGGTTTATGAGGCTAATTATAGTCATGGCAAGTATGACCTATATAAGGGTACATGGTTAGAGTTGGAAGGTGGTTGGAAGGCATACGGTTGGAAGGCATATGGTGAGGCATGAAACATGCACATGTGTGGGAGTTTAGATTGTCGGATAATGAGGGTATACATGACGGTATAATCCACCATAATGCAACCACTCTAGCCAAATACCTCTACCAAAGATATTCTTACAAACTATACATATACATACTTTACTTATACACCCTTTTGAGTGCACGGGTGATTAAGGTTCGATGGGGCTTCTTAGCTGCACGACGGAGCTTGAAGAGTTGTTGTATCTTGGGGGAAGTTCGTCATTCAACCTTGTGCAGTAGGGGACGAATATTCTTTTAGGACAGTGCGCTTGCACTCCTCGACTCGATAAGTTTTCCTATATAAAACCTATATATTATATTATTTTCTTACTTTATTTCATTTCCTTGTCTATATTTCAATTCTTATTTCTTAAGATATTTTCATATTATTTTATTTTAATTTTACAGAAATTCCGTCATATATATTTTTTACAACAAATCATAGAACGTGATGCTGCCCATATTGAAGAGTGGGTGCAGTCAAATTACATTGTTGAAAGATGGTCTAAGAAAAGATATAAGCCAAATTACCAAACATAGTGAGAACAAGTCCAACTGTACATTTCACCACAACGTACTCCAACCATCAAATTAGTAGATTGACTTAATTTTTTTTATAAAAAAAGTCCAACTGTTCAACAAATGCATCTCAGCAACAGAATGTTAAAATAAAGTACTTACACCAACTAATCCAATATTGTTGAACGGTGGTGACAATTTAGGAAACATTAAGATTTCTCCATTTCCTAGTAGACTGGAGAGCAGAGTAACAACCAGGATCAATTGAAAAGATTTGTGGGAAGTTCCATTAGCCAAGTACTTTTTGAATGCCGACTGGAAGCGTGAAGAATATTAGCAGAACTAATATGCTTATTATAGAACCTGTTTTATTTTCGTACTTCCTACTGCAAAATTCAGAGGAAGAGGGAAGCAGAAGATAAAAACTACATCACATATTGATCAAAAGCATAATATTTATTTCTTATGCTATAAAAGAAGCTTCCCTTGACTAATAAGTAAACGCATCATTGTCCTCTGTATCTTACACAATCCAGTAGCATCTATGTCAACAGTTTTAGCAAGACAGAAAATAATTATTCAGTAGAATAGCACAAACAGCTAAACAAGACATTAATGCAAGATGTACAAACAACAGAACACATTCCGTCTCTATATGGGTGGCTGAGGTCAAAATTTATGCTTATCTCCTCTATATTTATGATTAACTTATGTTTCATTTAAACTACTGTATATAGCATAAATAACTCTTGTACTTCAGAAAATGAGCTTTAGAAACAACAGAGGGGACATGAAGGCATACCTAATTTGAGTCTACCACTAAAAAAGGGGATTGTTCCAGTAAAAATAGTGCTTTAAACTAGGATATATAAATATGAAGTAGAAGTGACACAAGTAATTGACCTGAATAGCATGTGGTCAAATTTAGTTTTACTACATTTCACGTTGTTGACCTGAATATTGACTAACCTCTAAAATAGTTAACGCCATCCTTCATTCTTCCATTCACGTGACCAGCACGTGGTATGTAATTCCAAAATAAATATCGTAGGGAATGGTGAATGTAATTCCAAATTTCCAACCAGAAAGTGAGCCAAACCTCTTTCTCTTTCGACTCTCCTCACTCACACACACACACACACACACACACAAACAACACTCCTCAAGTCAATTTGTCTCCCTCCTCCAGATCCCACTCTGCAATTGGCTCCCTCTCCAATTCGAATCCCGAGGCTCCATCCTCACATTCTCCGGTAACTTTCTCTTTCTCTCTGATTTTCAGATTCTCTGTTTTTTCATCGGGAAATCGAAAACCAAAGTATGAATCTTTATTCGTCTAAATCACAGTACCTGGCTATAAGCAAATCCTGAAAAAGGTTGTATTTTGATGGGTTTAGGCTCTGTGATTTCCAATCAGTAGTTACTAGTTGGAGCTCAATCATGTTGGTCTTTGATGGGGTTTCTTCAATGTTCATAGAAGCTCATATCAAATTTGACATCTTGAATGATATGAAGTGCAGAACACAGTTAAAGTTATGGTCTTTGGTAGTTGTTAATCTCTTTCCTAACATTCACACTGTAATTACTTGGATTTTTAGTAAAATATCCAAGTTTGGTTTAGTCTTTATCTGCCTTGTATCTGATTTTCGGGTGTGATCAATTTCTGCACTATATGCATTTGTTTATGAATCATGAGTACCAGATAGGTGATAAGTAAATTTAGAGGGATTCGGGTGTGCAGTGTAGTATGCAGTTTAGTTATAATCATTTGCGTACTTGTTCCTATCAAATTGGATCGAATTTTCCACCATGCTAAGTTGGTCTTTTGTAGTAGGAGATATATTTTTGCTTATGGGGCTATTCTAAAAGTAGGAATGGTGAATATGCTGTTAAGAATACTATGGTGTTACTGAATCTTCTATTTGGCCGTAGGCTAATACGCTAAACTACATTTGGGGATTTCAGTATTTTTATTTTTCTGGGGGTGGCTTATATTTTCAATCGAGTCTGAACTAAAGTTTTATGATGAATTAACAGGTCATATAGATTATAGCAGAACTCAGCAGTTGTGCAGGTTTCTAGGATGGAGAAAAGCGGTGGCAATCGAGCAAACCAGGTTTTTTGGAGCATAGTTAGTTTCTTAAGGAGATGTCTTTTTCTTGTGATTTCTGCTCGTCCTATACCTCATCACATTGCCTTCATCATGGATGGAAATAGAAGGTACGCTAAAAAGCGGAAGTTGATGGAAGGGACTGGACATAGGGTTGGTTTTGAAGCTCTCATGTCCATGCTCAAGTACTGTTATGAGTTGGGTGTGAGATATGTAACAATATATGCTTTTAGTATTGATAACTTCAAAAGGCAACCTGAAGAGGTTCAATCCTTAATGGACCTGATGCAGGAGAAAATCGAAGGGTTAATTAAAGAAGAGAGCATGGTTAATCGCTATGGAGTTAAGGTGCACTTTATTGGGAACCTAAAACTCTTGAGTGAACCTGTCAGGTTGGCTGCAGAGAGGGCTATGGTGGCAACTGCAAATAACTCTAGAGGAGTGCTATCAATATGTATTGCCTACACATCTACTGATGAGATTGTGCATGCCGTTCAAGAGTCATGTGAAGAAAAATGGAATGAAATTAGTGTATTGAATGCTAGTGGAGCTGGGTATGGTCTAGATAAATTTGGAGAGAGTGAGAAGGATGAAAGGGAAAACATTGTAAAATTGATAGATATTGAAAGGCATATGTATATGGCAGTTGCTCCGGACCCTGATATATTAATTCGTACTTCTGGGGAGACCCGCTTGAGCAACTTTCTTCTGTGGCAGAGTGCATACTGTTGTTTGTACTCTCCCTCCGTGCTTTGGCCTGAGATTGGATTTGGGCATTTTGTTTGGGCAATCTTGAACTTTCAGTGTAAGCGCTTCTATCTGGAAAGAAAAAAGAAACAGTCATAACTCTGTTGAATGATCTCTGCTTTTAATGGGCTACCATTCAGTGTAACAAATACAGATTAAATGCAGGCTGGTACAGTTTTTTAGTGCTTTTGCCTGTAGTTCTTACCTGAGATTGTAAAATGACATATGCTGTATTCTAAGAATTTTTTGCTCAACAAAGTAGCATAGATTTTGGTCTGTGATATATTGATTTGCATAGTTGACATTTTGTGGCTGTGATGATATGAATTTGCACTTCCTTATCACTCTCTTCTCAAAACATTCTATGACTGTTCTTTGTAACACAAGAACATATAAAGCTTTCAACGTTTCTCCTGAACTCTTGACTTAGTAATTTCTTTGTGGGCTTATCTCAACTCTAAATTTTTCTGTATTTGATAAGTGGAGACGTCTAGTTCACATGTCTGCTTTTGTCGACTCATGAAGGTAGGTTGAAACCGTTAAATTTGATCTGAGTCACTCCTCTGGTTCAGTTAGTTAGGTTCCATGTTCTTACTCTTTAAACGTGGTGTAATACAAATGCTCTTGGGATTTCTGTGCTGCAATAACTTTATTGACAACACTAGGGCATATTGAATTGTCAAGCGTCAAGCACAAAATATTCCATACATGCCTGATGCCTTTGACATTTGTGCTTTATCTAGAGGTGCAGTGTAATAGAGGAATGCCTAAGGAGGTATGTCTTAACACTAGTCAGTTCTTCAGCTACCTTTTCGCTCTATTCCTTATTCCTTGTTAACTCATTGCTTTAAATGGTTGATGACGTCTGTTTCGAATTTTGTGTGTTTATGCATCGAGTCATTGACTGATGCATACAGAGGAAGATGCAAGTGGTGCACAATTGGTGTATTAGACTAATTTCAGTGTGTGAACTTTCATGATTTGTGAAGCAATAAATAGTAAACGTGAAACAAAAATTATAAGACAAGTGGTTCATAACTAGGTCGACCTAGCTCAAAACCTGCTCACAATTGATTGTTATGTTCTGTAATTTCAGCTGTGGCTGATATGGGGCTTTTTGCAGGTTACTGGCTTCATGAAGCTTGTTGATTCTGGCACAAGATTGCAGCTGAAGTCATCCATGACAACATAACATGTGACTCATCTCGCTTCTGTATGTCCTGCCTTTTGAAATACATAAACGATGTACTTCATGGTCTAGTGATGTCTTCATGTTATATGATTTTGATGTTTAAATATGTCATGATTGCTTATATATGTGTGTGACTATATTCAGATTCATTTGATATGTTAAAAAAAGTATACTGCTCATCTACTGATCTCATTAGTTTTCTCTCTCTGCTGCTTTGCACACATCATTGTTACTGACATTAAGTGATACAAAATCCTTGATGACCAATCTAACTCTAATTTTCGAAGAGCAGGACCACTACCTAAACATGGATAATTTATTCGGCTGCATTACTTTCATTTTATTATTAAAACTTATTTGTTTAATAGAGAATCAGTAGTAAATTATAGACTTGAAAATGATTCGCTGACATCCCATGGATTTGGAGTTTGCTTTAATACATATTCTCTTTCTTTTTTCTTTTTTTTTTTTTCTTTTTTTGAAATATGCTTGAATACATATTCTCTATTTTGAGGAAACTTAGTTTCTCCTCCACACCACCAAAAAGAGAGAGAGAGAGATTGGAGGGGTTAAAATTGCTGACTGCTGTGGAACAGATTATCCGTTAATCATTGTCGATTCAACATTTAGAATACAACGGAAAGGCTTTCCTCGATTTGCAACAGTAATGATTAGGCGTACTGCTTTCACACAAACCACACCAAGAATTTTGCCGTGTTTGCTAGTACATTAATATGGGTCACAGGGCTCAACGGCTCAAAGTCGCCGAGGCACACATTGATGATTGAAAGTACCAAAACTCTTTAGTTACCAGGGTATTCATAAACATCCTAGACATTAGCACGAAGCAAGTTATGAGTTTAGGCTGTGAAGGAAAACAAACAGAATCATTTCACAAGCAAGTTATGTGGCATAACCTGCAACTAGTTGTGCTTTGTGCTTTGTGAACTATTGCAAGCCTGAAGCTGGTAGATGACCACTCTATTCTAGTTTCTAGTTGCTTAGTTATGTGGCATAAACTGCAACAACTTGTGCTTTGTGAACTATTGCAAGCCTGAAGCTGGTAGATGACCACTCTATTCTAGTTCTAGTTGCTTCTTTTCTACAGATTATTGTCAATACTTAAGTGATGTCGATCTGTGAGAGCAGCATATTCTTGCTGATCAAAACTTATATCACAGCAAGATGATCTCACCCCCACCATCAACCCAGGAACTTCCAGTACACGGACATCATCTTATGATCTGTAAGAGCAAAGCAAGCTAAATGACCTCACTGGAATTTTGAACAAATCTAGAAGTCTTCCTAGTCCCGATTGTCTACCTCATATGATATAGTTTTTATTGTTGTAGTATAAATATATTATAGTATAAATGTCTATATCATGTAATAGGTACTTGAGTGTATAATGTAGGTATAAAGACTTCTGTGACATGCTTTATATCAAGAGGCAACAAGCATGACAATTTTCATGATTGAAGACAACCATGTGGAGTTGTTTGATGATGATCATAGTTATCAAATTGATTCTCTCTCAGAGCATTCACACTAGCTTTGTTCTCCTATATAAACCCTCAATTGAGAGAAGAATAAACACACATTACTCTCTCCCTCTCTCTATTAATTTATGCTTGTCCTCAAACACGTTATCAGCACGAGATTGCTTTAGGATTCAAATCAAATCGACAAGAGAAGAGGAAGTTCATCATCCAATCGAAGTCATTTTTCCAAACCTACAAAAAACCTCCAAACCCTACCACATATCAAAGCCCTTGATCCCAGAAGCCCAGAACCGGCCTCAGAACTGCCTGAACCGACAGGAAACCGCCTGAACCGGCTGCCGGAAGACCTAAACCACTGTCGAGTCCTGCCGAGCAGTTGCGCAGAAGCTACCGAGCGGATCTTCCGAGAGCTGCTGAGAGGATCTGCCGAGCATCTGTCAAGCACCTGCCGAGCATCTAAAGGCAGCACCTGCCGAGGACCTGCTGAGCACCTGCCAAGGACCTGCCGAGCAGTTGCCGACAGATCTGCAGGGCAAGTTTCCGACGACTTTTCCCACATTTTTCCGGCCAAATTTTCCGGCAAAACATTATTTTAAGGTATTTTTACTAAAAGTTCCCGTTTTTGAGTTTTTATTCCTTTTTCTCCTCTTTTATTTTTCTCAGGAATTTGCAATCAAAAAGTGGAATTATAGAAATTCACGCTAAATGAACTAAGAGCGTTCGTAATCAATGAACTAAAAGTGTTCATAATATTTGGACTAAAAGCGTCCGCAAGCATCAATTTATGACCAGATTAAACATCATTATTTCGGTCTAATCTAAATATTCTTGGAAATTGATTTCTTGGTAGCATAGCTTGGAAATCTTATTATTTTAGTTTTCGTGGAAGTTTAAACTCCGAAACTAATATATCTTTTCTTCTTATCTTCGATGATGTCGAATGAACCTAGACTCAACTTTCAAATCCTTGACTCAACAAGTTCGGATTACCATAGCTGGAAAACCGACGTTGAGAACCATCTCGCATCGAAAGGGATATTGCCAATAATCCAAGCACCAAACGCGGGCCTTGTGTTCCAATGGACACCCATAAAGCATGCACAAGCAATTATCTTGATGCGACGCCATATGGACAAAGCACTCAGATTAGAGTACATATCCATCAAAGATGCAAGGGACCTATGGGTAGCGCTAGAAGAGCGCTTTGATAATATCCAAGATTCCCTCCTCCCTTACTTGAAAGTTCAGTGGAACAATATACGCTTCTCCGACTTCAAGTCTGTTGCTGAATACAATTCAGAAGCTCTTCGCCTCAAAACCATGTTGAGGTTCTGTGAAAAATCTCTCACAGAGGAAGAGCTAATTGAGAAGACTCTCTCCACCTTCCCCGTCGCAGCACTTTTACTATCAAAGCAATATCGCACTGAAGTCAATGCTGGACGAATTACGAGGTTCAATGAGCTCATCAATGTTTTCTCGGTAGCTGAAAAGCACGACAACATCCTCATAAAGAATTATAATTCAAGACCCGTTGGAACCAAGAGCGTTCGTGAGGCGAATTATAATGCACCTAAAAGAGGGCGCAAGGAGCAGTACCCTAATAACAAGGGACATGAAGGGCGAATGGGTCAATATAACCGCCCAAATGAGGAAGGAAACCGCAACTTTAGAGCGGGCATACGTGATGACAACTCCACACGTGGGAGAGGTGGATATGGCAACACCGGTAGTAGAAGTAGCACCATGAGACGTGGAGGTCGCACCATGCGCCGTGGTAGTAGCAGCAACCCTCCTAGGGAATATGTACAACGTGCACCACCTGCACCTCAAATGAAGGGAGGTAACTACAAAGACATGTGTCATCGATGTGGATCAATCGAGCATTGGTTTAAGCAATGTCATGCAAGTACCCAACTAGCTGCACGTTACAAGGAGTATAGAGAAGCAAGGGAGCAAGAAGCCAACCTTGCCGAAGATGAAGATGGTGAAGATGTCAATCTCACCGTAGAGGACTTCAAAGCTGAAACTGAAGTAGACGAGGATGCCGCAGACTTTGATTAGAATAGTCATTTTCTATTTTCCAAGAATGGCAAATGTGCTTTAATCAATAAATAAAAATTGTATTAACTCTTTCACATGTTGCGCATCGAATGAAGTATGATGTCCAGGAAAGTAATTGAGATCGTGGTATTTAAGCGAGTCTCGCTCCACCAACATCTCTCTCTACTTTCCTGGTCATATTTCATTGGAGTTACCAAACGGATTGAGTAAACTACAATTTGTCTAAGTTTGATTTTATTCTAGAATAGACTCTGGAAACTTTGATGTAATCATTGACTATTTTCCTTATCAATAAAGTGTCGCATTATTATTCAATGTTATTGACATGTGTTAACATCCGAACTTTATTCCAAGAGCTGGAAGAACCTTATTGAATTTTAAAGATATAAGAGCCAATGGTTTTCATGTGGAAAAACAATGTGAGAATGGACAAAAGTTCCTTTGCATCATCTCTAATGACTGCGGAAATAAACGAGTATTAAAGAAACTTATGTATCGCTATAGTGGATTGTATGCAACCACTATTAGAGTCATTTAATCCAACCATGTTATGAAAGATAATTTATGGGATTCTGACACATATAGGCTTTGGCACTACCGTTTGGGACATCCAGGTCGTGATATGGTGATCCGTATATTAAAGACTTCACACAGACATCTATTCTTCAAAACGAAAAGAAGTACGAACCAAAGATTGGTCCAAGGAGTTACTTCTAAAGCATATCATTCGTTTTGCAAAGCCTGCTCTTTAGCAAAGGTAGGATCGAGACCATCCGATGCAAAGGACACTAAAGAAAATATACCATTCTTGCAAAGAATCCAAGGTGATATTTGTGGACCTATTCAACCAACTTGCGGACGTTTAAATATCTCATGATGTTGGTTGACACGCAAACACACTGGTCATGTGTTGTGCCATTGTCCATCTATAAAAGCTGCTTATGCTATACTCCTAGCACATATCATATGACAACGGGCTCACTCGCCGGATCATCAAATTTAGTCAATCGGGTTTGACTATGCTAGAGAGTTTACATCGAAGACTTTCGATGGTTATTGCAATAGGACTGATGTTAGACATCATATTCCCATATACAAACTCAAATGGTCTTGCGAAAATGACTACGATGTAGCTCGGACATTGGTTATACGCACCAATCTCCTTATATCTGCTTGGGGTGATGCAATATCGCATACAACTATGCTAATTCATCTACGACCTACCGCCACTTAATGTATCTCTGCGTTATAGCTAGTGACTGGGTATAAGTATTTTATACTTACGCACACTCGAGTGAGCCATTTATGTGTCAATTGCGCCGCCATAGCACACTATGATAAGTCCTTACAAATGAGTGAGCAACTCAGTTGGATTTGAGACTCCAACAATCGTCCGCCACTTAAATGCCCTTGCAAGGCGATCTCCTTACCACTAGATTTGCGGATGTCACTTTAATGAGACAATCTTCCCGATGTTAGGGGGAGATAAGAGCACGAATGTTTAGCAGGAACGACAAGAATTGTCGTGGTCTGTCCCCACTATGTCTCATCTCAATCCCTATTAAAGTGACGAGATCACCCACATTTGTTGCAAATATGCCTGCAAGGAAGGACGTTCCTACAAGAGGACGTAGCGCCACCCTACATGGAGGTAGGCATGGCGCCAACGCCATAGAAAGTGGCACTTTGGCATTACAGGCCATGGCCCCAGCTAGGATGCGTGGGAAGCTCGTGGATTCGAAGGATACTTTGGCACAAACCAATCCTTGGATCATCGACACTCAAATCCGTCTCATGAGTATCTTTCGGATTATGGTTATCGTTGGGGGACACCTTAACGTCAGAACCAATTCCTGAGAATATAGAGCTTTATGAAAATTACACTAGTGTACATGAGACGTGGGATAGAAACTCCATCATAAATTATGATGTAGTTGAGCATTTCGTTGCGCATGAATTTGTTGAGTCTGATGATATCGAACCACGTTCCGTTGAAGCATAAATACCAACGTAGAGAAATTTGGCCTAAATGGAAAGAAGCAATCCAGGTGAAGTTAGATTCTCTAAACGAATAGAAAGGTTTTTGAGCCAGTGATGCTAACACCTCCTTACATAAAACCTATTGACTAATGGGTCTTCGTTAGAAAGCGTGTTGAGAAAAAGATATGGTAATCTCGCCTTATGGTGCAAGACTTCTCACAAAACGCCCTGAATTAACTACGATGAGACATATTCTCTCATAATGGATGTTATTACATTCCACTACCCTGTCAGTTTGGTAGTTTCCGAATAACTGAACATGCATCTTATAAATGTGGTCACTAAGTATCTCTATGGGGATCTAGATACGGAATATCCATAAAAGTTCACGATGAAGTTTATTTACTCAAGTCAAGTGGCTCTAGACCACGGAGTGCGTTTGCAATAAAAGTTGAAACGCTCACTAAAGTGCCTACTTGATTGGGAAGGGATATGCCCACGCGTTTTCATAAAGTTTCGGATTCTATCGCCGTTCCTGTTGAACATGATCTTCATTAGAAGCCCTTAAAAAAGTTAAGGGAAACCGCTGAACACTTGAAATCCGAGTTTGAGATAAAGGATTTTGGGAGAACACGATTATGCCTCGGTTTAGAACTTGAGCACCGTGATTATAGATGCTTAGGCATTTTTGACAAGGTCAAAGCCTTCAAGCACCCCATGATCGTTCGTAGTCTTGATCCTGAAAAGAGTCCTCTTCGTCTGAAGGATGATGACGAAGATGTGCTAGAGGCAGAAGTGCCTTACTCAAGTACAATATGCGCATTATTGTACTTAGCTCAAAATGCACAAGACTGGACATCTCATTTTGCCATGAACTTGTTAGCTAAGGTATAGCTCGCGCCAACGCGACGCCAATGGATTGGTGTAAAAGATATCTTTCGATACTTGAGAAGTACGATCGATATGGGCTTGTTCTATCCCTACAGATAGATGATGGATTCAGACCCATCACATATCAGAAACGCCGCCAACGCTGGCCTGCGTTTTCTATCCCCACCTCAAAACGACATAAGTGTTTTTGGAAGGTTTTGCTGATATTGGGTATCTGTTTGACCCATACAAAGGTCTTCCTAGACTGGTTAAGTGTTCACCATGGGTAAACACCGCGATATCTTGGAGGTCTACAGAATAGACCTTAGTCGCTATATCTTCGAACAAATGCAGAGATTATTGTTTTTCACGAAGTGATTCGTGAATGTATATGGATTGAATCCATAGTTACGCATGTTCGAACAGTTGTGGTTTGAAGTCCACGACAGATAAACCTACAAGCATTTAGGATAATGCTGCTTGTTTTGAACAAATGAACCAAGGCTACATCAAAAGCGACAACACCAAACATAATCAGCAATAACAAGACTTTCTTCAAAAGATCAAAATCAAGGGGAGGTGTCTACATATATGGTCTCGAAACGTGAATGACGTGTTGTGCTCTTTTTTCCTTTCAACCGAGGTTATTTTTGTCTCACTGGGTTTTTGTTACTCAGCAAGATTTTTAATGAGGCAACGAGAGAAGCACCACGTTTGAGCAACACAAGGAGAAGTCAAAATCAAGGGGAGTATCCAGAATCATACTCCACTCTCAACACAAGTTGTGCTCTTTTTCTCCTTCAACCAAGATTGTTTTTCCCATAGGGTTTTTATTACTTGGTAAAGTTTTTAACGAGACAACCTAGAAGCACACGACTTAGACAATACTATTGACATGAAATATCCAAGGGGGAGTGTTGTAGTATAAATGAATTATAGTATAAATATCTATATCATGTAATAGGTACTTTAGTGTATAATGTAGGTATAAAGACTTGTGTGACATGCTTTTTACCAAGAGACAACAAGCATGGAAATTTTCATGATTGAAGACAATCATGTGGAGTTGTTTGATGATGATCATAGTTACTAAATTGATTTTCTCTTAGAGCATTCACACTAGCTTTTTACTCCTATATAAACCCTCCATTGAGAGAAGGATAAATACACATTACTCTCTCCCTCTCTGTGTTGATTTATGTTTGTCCTCAAACATTTATTGATTTAGTTCCCATCCTATGTAGTATAGCTAATAAACAAAGCCAAAATGATTTTGAATTAGGCAAGATATCCATGACTTCAATATTAACCTCTTTCATGGTCCTCAAAACAAAGCCATCATTCTTACAAAACGTACATAAAAACTAGGATATATTGTGTCGCCTCTGTAATACTATTTCCTTTTAAAAATGACTAATTAGCAGGACCACCATTCTCTTTATTTCACTGCTTGATACATGACAGCTTAGCGCAATGATGAAGCAAGGAGTTACATAATCTTCATGCTGTCACTGCCCTGCTGGGGTTTTGGACTTTGACTAGAATTACAAGAAAAAGTCCAGCCAGATAAACACAGAAGTGACCCCCTTGGAAAGGCATTTCCTATACCATACACTCCTCGTGTACCTTGTACTCAATAAACTATCTCCACCGGTTTTAAAAGGGTACCGTACAGTGGGTGCGCTTTTGTCAACTTCAATTTCTAATCAATTAGTACATTTTCGAACCCAATATAAAAGCTAGAGTGAGGCTCCAATGGATTCACATTCAGTTAGTATTATCCGATATGAAAGAAGATCCCAGCAAAAGCAACAAGATAGAAGAGGAGGGACAGAAATATGTCAAGTACAGAGGAGTAAGAAGAAGGCCATGGGGAAAGTTTGCAGCAGAAATACGCGATTCGACAAGGCAAGGAGTTCGGTTGTGGCTTGGGACTTTTAATACTGCAAAAGAGGCTGCAAGGGCATATGACAAAGCCGCTTTCTCTATGAGGGGTCCTCTTGCAATTCTCAATTTCCCTAGTGAGCATGGTTTTGTAGATGCTGATTACGCTGCTGCTACTTCCTCATCTTTCAGAGCATCATCTTCAACGCTGCATAACATGGAATTGACAATGAGAACAGAACCCAGAAATGAAGTTTTTGTGTTCGAGTATCTAGATGACAAGGTTTTAGAGGAACTTCTTGATTTTGAAAACAATAGCAAGAAAGTGGAACGTGGTGTGGATTAGTCTGAAACAACTCAAAATCTTGCTTAGTGAAAGACAAAATTCAGTGCCCATCAGATTAATAGTCAATTCCTTCTGTACTGTTTGATTCTGTCTACTCTGTTCCATTGATGTGGGATTTGAGCCATTCATGTGAATTTGTTTAAATAAACACTATTCCCATGTGAGTACTGTGTATGAAAAATGGTTGTCCCAATCTAGTCAACCGTTATGTTTTAGGACTCATACAAACTATTATAATGGTAATCACTGCCTTCTTATCGTAAGTGTTCAATAACACATTGAATAATAGGAGCAACTGTCAAAGAAACTACGTGGTTGACTTGACTCTATAATCTTCCTGCGAATTTACACGAGTCCCTTGAATATGTGATTTGGTCATAGCAGCTTAATGATTAGAAGTATGTTGCCTACCCTCTCACTGCTGAGATTGTGTGGAGGGGACATTTCGCCATTTCGGCAGATGAAGATGCCAGTGCTGCGCAATTGGTACCAGACTAAAGTAGTGAAACGAATATCAAATGTCACAATTGAATGCAACTTCCAAACCTATTTAGTTGTTTACCCCTTCACTGTAGTTGACCCTCTTCGTTCGATTTTATATCTGACTGATTGACATGGTTTGTGGGATTTTTGAAGGTGGTTACTAACATCATGAAGCTTCAACTTGTTGGTAATTTGAAAGAAAACTGCAGCCAAATTCATCATCCTATGTATGTATTTCTCTGTTAATTACTTTAGATGATAAATCTGATCATGAACCTCATTGGTTTAGTGACGTCTCCGTGTCGTATAATTTTCTTGTTCAAAGATGTCATTGCTGCTGATATACATGTTTGTGACGTATTCATTTGATATGTGAAAAAATATAGAGCTCTCATCAATCTTTTATCTTTGCTGCTTTGCACACATCATTAATTGCTATTGACATTACGCAAAACAACGTCCTTGATTACGAATTCAAATGTAATTTTTTAAGGGCAGGACCACTTCCTAAAGATAAACATATGATTTGATCGTTTAATAACCATTTGGTTAGTAGAATACTATTATTAAGTACCGAAAGTTCGAATTGAAAATCATTTCCTGGCCTCTTTAGATTTGGACTTTGCTTTGGTTCTTCCCCCTTTCTAGATCTTAATATCAAGTCAATTAAAACATGGAGATTGGAGAGTTAACAGTGCTGGCCGTATTGAACAAGTTCTCTGTTATTTTATTCTGCAGTGATTAAATATCCAGGAAGTCATTCAGCATACCACACCAAGTATTTCGCTTGGCCAGCTAACCATATGGGTTTTAACAGTGAATTTCACATCAATTAACGGCTCAAAATCGTGCACATAGATGTGATGATCGACACTAGTAAACCTTGAAGTGTCAGAAAAGGTAGAAATTCCCTAAATATTTGATCACAAAGTAGAGCCAATACTGAAACAAACAGAATCACATAAGCAAAGAACATTGATTTACATGGCAAAATATTGTGCTTTCGAATTAGTACAACTACAAGCCTAAATCAGCTAGATGCACGCATCATTGTTAAGAGCTTTTAGGGCTTCTTCCAATACATTGTTTCAATGTTATAGTGACATACTTGCTGATCAAAACTTGAAGCATAAGCAAAATGTCCTCACCCTCACCAAAAACCTAGGAACTTCCATTATACAAGACATCATCAGATGATCTGTAAGATCAACGTAAGCCGAATGACCTCACTAAATCTTGAACAAATTTAATACCTGCCAATATGAGTATCTCTAATTGACAAAGCAAAATTGATGACGAATTAGGCAAAAACGTCATCGCATGGCCTCAAACACCAACCTCTTCTTTGATGGTCCCCAAAACCAAGCGTTCATTCCCACAAAAATATACACAAAAACTATTATCTGCAGCATCTGCTCTGTCATATTAGTTTCTTTATCCTCAAAACAATATTAAGAAATAGCAACACCACGATTTTGTTTCCCAATGCTTGATTCATTGCTGTGACATACAATGAGGTATCAAGATATTACGTAATTTAGATGATGTCACTACCCTCCTGTGGTTTTGAAGTTGGACAAGAATCACAAGAAAATGTCCAGGCAGATGTACAGAAAATTGACCTCCATTGAAAGCCACCACCTACCTGATTTCCCCAAGCCATATAGTCATATTTTACCTTGTACCCAATAAACAATCGTTATCTTGAAAAGGGTGTAATTTGTCAACTGATTCTGTACCCAATCAGGTACATTTCCAACCCAATATAAAAGCCAAGATTGAGGCACCAATAGTTTCACTCAGTAGTACTATTAGGCCACATGGAAGGAGACTCAAGTAGAGGCAGCAAGGCAAAACAAGAGGGACGGAAAGATGTCAAGTACAGAGGAGTGAGGAGAAGGCCATGGGGGAAGTTCGCAGCAGAAATACGTGATTCAACGAGGCATGGAGAAGGAGCTCGGTTGTGGCTCGGGACTTTCAACACTGCAGAAGAGGCTGCAAGGGCCTATGACAGTGCTGCTTTTTCGATGAGGGGTGCTCTTGCAATTCTCAACTTCCCACGTGAGCATGGTTTGCCAGATAGTTCTGCTGCTTCTGCTGTTTCCTCACCATCTTCATCTTTGTCATCCCCAACATCCTTTTCAGCATCATCTTCAGCATTTCAGAATGTGGAAGGGACAACGAGGACAGAACCCAGAAGAGAAGTCTTCGAAATTGAGTGTCTAGATGACAAGGTTTTAGAGGACCTTCTTGATTTTGACAGGAAAAGCTAAAGCGAGTGACACTGATGGGTGCCCATTCATTTGAAATTCTTATCTTCCACACCCTTCCTAACCTCATAATACCAATTAAATTATTAGTCATTTCTTCCATTCTGCACTGTTTGGTTCTGTTCTCTCTGCGCCAGGGTAGTATGGGATTTTTGTCCTATAAAAAGTGTCATGAGTTGTCAATCTAGTCCACCTTTCTGTTTTGAGTATTAATCAACCATTTAATTTCAATCTGTCTTCTAATCCTAACTTATTTACTTGGGAGTTGCAACACATTAAACAATGATTGGATGTGATGCGGTCATTCCAGCTCAATGTTTGGAATATGTTGCTAGCTTGAAACTAAAATCAGAAGTCAATACTATATCTTTAATACTTTTTGGGGTCAAACCCACAACTGTGGTTAAGTGAATCAAAACTAACAAACTCACCCCTTTATTCTGATGTTGAATTAAATTTAACAGAAAAATAAAACAGTCGGAACGGAACCTTTCTTTTGCCTTAACTTTCTTGTGTTGCAAGAAGCTCCTCCAAGATCATATTGTCTAAATACTCAAACTCTATAACTCCACTTTTTTCGTTTCCAAAGTTCTCTTCAATGTTAGCACCAGCAGAAGAAAAGGAAGACGATGAGGGTGGTGAAGTTGATGGGACAAAAGAGCTTGCTGATGAATTGTGGTATTGGCTCTCATTTGGGAAGTTGAGGATGGCTAAACGACCCCGGAAACGAAAAGCAGCTCGATCATAAGCCCTTGCTGCCTGTTCAGCTGTGTCAAATGTACCTAACCAACGACGTACCCCATTTCTTGTAGGGTCCCGAATTTCTGCTGCATACTTTCCCCAAGGCCGCCTCCGGATGCCTCTATACCGGATTTGATCCCTTACCTTCGGCTTGCTCTGTTCTCTTTTCCCCTCCATAATTGAAGTGGCCGGGTTTGATCTATTTGAGTTCAAATTTGGAGGCAAAATATGGGTTCATTGGCTTGTGACATGCATGGTAAATGTACCCATATATATATAATGCACAAGGTTTGCGCTAATAAAGTTTCAGTCTCTTCTGAGGGGTCAGGAAAAGTTCTTTCTTCACTACTGGGAAGCTTCATCGGAAGAAAAAGAAAACCTCATCTCTGTACAACTATAAAAGTTCATTGCCAGATCATCAATGACAAAATATGTGCTTGCTTTGTTAAAATACTTATATAGTGATGGAAACCATTTAATTCACATCAACTTATGTCTTTATCTTAGATTTGTTTCTAGTAGATTCACCTTAACAGAATAACCTTTTGAGTTTCGCTGCTTTGCTCAGTGCTGACATAACATTAGTGTAGTATTTTAAGAGCAGGAGCATTACTTAAACAAGAATCTTTCGTTTTTTGGCCAACATTAAACAAAACCAAGTTGTTATTATAAAAGAATTTTGTCTAAGAGCAGGAACTATTAGATTGGTAACCCTCATAGATTTTGACTTTGCTTTGACAACGTCCCCTTAGTACTACTCTAACAATGAAACTCACTGCCTTCTGAGATTGGATTTGCTTACCCTTTCGTGCTATCCTAGAATGTCTGCACTTTGCAGCAGCAGTGGTAGACCTTACCGCTGCACCACACCGCCGGTTCAACAGGGTAGGGATCTTGCTAGGTCAATCGTTCACACTCGTGTGGGTGTATGACATTACATATATCATTGATTTGGATCATGTAGTGTTTACTAAATAACCTTTGGCTTAATTGTTCAGGATCAATGATTCATACCTTACTCTAAACCCTAAATGATGGTGTTAGGATCAGAATCCGTAAAAGGAATTGGAACAAGTAAATTACAAAAATATACATATTCATCAATAGTTCTTACAGTAGAGGCATATTGACTAACCGTAAATACCTCATTTACAGGATAGCCCAACCCGACTCCAATTTTAATTGTAGAGCCCAACATGTATACGTAGCCCATTTAGGTAAATTAACACACTAACACAAGACAGGAAGATGGTTTGGAATCTTCCATCAGCGAAGGAATAAGAGCAACTCCAACAGATTTCCTACTTTACAACAATCTCTAAAATCTCCATATTTTTCCTTAAAATTTTAGAGTTTGCTGTAAATATATGGAATTTAGTTTTCTCTTTCCTCACTTTCCCTAAAATATAGATAGTTATAGGGAATCTGTTGGAGTTGCTCTAACCAAGGTTAGTAAACCTTTTTATAATATGTATTATCACGAACAATCTTGCATTACGGAAGCTAACACAATAAGTTGCCTCAAGATTTTTGCCTACTAAATAGTTGTCAAAGTGACGTTTGGCCGTTAAAATTAAGCAGCAAAATCTTGCTGATCAGAAGTTTGAGCGTAAGCAAAATGACCTCACCATCAGTCCATCACCAAAAACCTAAGAAATTCTAGCACACTTGAAATCAGTACATATCATATGATCTGACGTAAGAGCAACACAAGCCAAATCACCTCATTTAGTTTTGAATAAATCTAAACCATGCTTGCTTGAATAAAGTGTCTGCAACATATTTAACAATGATTGAATCTGATTTGGTCATACTAGCTAAATGATTGGAACTGTATTTCTTGAGACTAACATATATCAACAGGTAAGACAGTATCTTTATTATCTTTTTGATTTTTGAGTCACACTCACAACCAAGGTAAATGAATTACAGCAGCAAGCTTACAAACCCTTGATTGTGATTTTCGTTATCGAATTTGAAAGTAAAAAAGAATGATGATGCAAATCAGTCAAGCTAAAACTCATGTTTTCCTTAGTTTCCATGTATATCTTCTTTAACTGCAAGAAGCTCCTCCAATATCATATTGTCCACATACTCGAACACAATAACTTCACTTTCTTGTTTGCAGAAAGGCTTCCCATTGTCATCAGCAGCAGCAGAAGAAATGGCAGCTGATGAAGAGGTGGAATCTGATGCGACGAATTCGAAAGAGCTGGTTGATGAGTTATGGTATTGGTATTCATTTGGGAAGTTGAGGATAGCTAAATTCCCTCGAAGACGAAAAGCAGCTCGATCGTAAGCCCTTGCTGCCTGTTCGGCAGTGTCAAATGTACCTAACCATAGACGTGCCCCATTTCTCGTAGGGTCCCGAATTTCTGCTGCATACCTGCCCCATGGCCTCCTCCGAGTTCCTCTATACCGGGTTTGGTCTCTTACTTTCGGCTTGTTCTCCTCTCTCTTCCCCTCCATAGTTAATGTCTCAATGCACAGTAACCAAGAGTCCAGCACCCTAGCCTTGAGTATAACTTGATTTCAACTTCTGGAGGCAAAATATGGGTAGTGACAAGCAATGATATATATAGTCCAACATATATATAATGGTGTAGTCTTATAAATTTCCAGTCTTATCCGATGGGTGTTCTTAGTTCACATTAGGAGCTGTGGTCATCGATGACAACATTAACATTTTGTCTCATCTTCTTCTGTTCGTGCCTTCGTGGTGCTTCACTGCTTTTTTATTACTTAAACTATGATCTTTTCTGATGTCTTCATGGCGTAAGATTTTAATGAGCGAATAAGAGTCATAAGACATCAAAGTTTTGTCCTTGCAAGATTTTTTCCTAGGAGATTCAACTTCCATACAGTTATTTTTTATTTAATATACATAACCTGCTTTTCATTTAGTGATCATTCGTTCATCATCGTGATGTCATTTAGTTCATTAAGACCAAAACCAATTTGTTAATACAATAGTAGCTAGCTATAGTAACCGAGTACAAATTGAACTAAACACCATTCCATTTTATTCCCCCAGTTCTACTCAAGATATCTCTACCATATAAAGCGAAACTCTAAAAAATTTCACCAAATTTTAAATTACCCTAATTATCCATATTGAGTTAATTGAAATAAATAATTACAAGGGTCATTATAGTAAGAAGCAAAAAAATTAAAAATAAATAAATAAAGAGATAATTATGGAAGAGAGATGTGGATAGTGAGAAGTACAGGATGGATAACTGCATTCATTTCAAATTTTCACGTTTAAAAGTAAGTGGATAAACTAATAAACCAAAAAACCCTTTTTTTTTTTTTACGTGTATATAGAAATCAATTAAGAAATGGAGCTTGGAGAGCTACAATTGCTTTTGTTTACAGGAAAAATGCCACGGCCTTTTACTGCTTGCACCACACCATCCCCAACACTTTAGTTGACATCATTAGGAAGGATTTTTCTAGGTCATTTGTTCATCCCTATGGGTAGACTGGTAAGTTTCATCGATATGTACGGATTCTGTAATGAGTTTCACTCTGATCAATGATTTAAAAATGTTTACCTTACATGATCAACCAACACAAATAAACATCTTGATCTAGTCAAAAATTAATCTGCTACGATTGCATTATGCAATTCGTGCGTATTCTATAGTAATTCTCTGGTTATAGTCTTATAGATCGATGGAATTTAAGGTTCAGCGATACAGCTTAGAAATTTAAGACAAAAAGAATTTTCATGTACATGCATGACTAGTGTAAGTCTTCATAAGAGTGATAGGACTCTCTTAATTAGTGCTTCAGGGTACTACTAATTGCTGATAAAAAGTTGAAGGGTCAGCACTGGCGACCTCCAAAATTAATTTCCAAATCTTATGCAAGAAATCAATAACGTTATCATATGATTAAGAGTAACGCAAGCCAAATGACCTCATCACGTAATATTGAACAAATCTAACACATTCTTTGCTCTATTTATATGTACATATGTGTATATATACTATAGTTAATCGTTAATTTTAGCATACTTGATGCCGAACCCAAAACAAAGGGTTGGGTCCCATAATATGCAGAGACAAATTCAGGTACCGTTCCCAAACTATTCTGCTAAGGCCAAAATGATACCCGAACTTTCAAAATTATCAATGTGATATCTAAAGACTTACATTGGTATCAACGTGATATTTCCGTCAAAAATCTCTAACATCTCCGTTTGTTTAGTGACGTGGTAAGCACGTGGGCCCCAAAGAAAAGGGCAAATACCAGAAACAACCCTAAGTTCGGTCAACCGTACCTTTGCCTCCCTATTTGACCGGTCCCATGCCTCTTCCCTCCAATTTTTTGCTGTTCCTTAACCGTTTTGCCTCCAAATTGAAGCAAAATGACTATACCTAATTTGACTCGATGTTGACCATTATAACAAACTCATTTCACACCATCTACTTCCATGTCCATCAAGATCAGTATACATAAATTCAAATTGAACAAGCAACAACAAATATGAACATAAAAGCTAATTCAATCAATCACTTTAATATGAAAAAGATCATAAGAATTGAATCATCCACAGTCCTTCTTGGCTAAGGACTTCCTTAGTTTTTCTTAGGTACGGATTTCCGGTTTTAACCCACTTTCCGATCACATTTTCACATCTTAACTGTTCAGTTTTTAGGTCCTAATGTATAGATCACCTCTGAAAATTTTCAGCCGATTTGGTAATCGTTAAGGCATCCAAAACTGCAATTTACCATTATAAATACGGACGGTTCCGGTTCGACAGATTCTGTCCGTTCGTGTAAATTACAGTTTTGGATGTCTTAACGATCACCAAATTGGCTGAAATTTTGCAGGGGAGATCTATACATTAGGCTCTAAAAATTGAACGGTTAAGATGTGAAAATATGATCGAAAAGTGAGTGAAAACACCAAATCCGCACCTAAGAAAAACTAAGGACATCCTTACCTGAGAAAAATCCGAATCATCCATTGACAAATGACTCATACATAATTTGTCCAGCAAAATGCATAAGCAACAAGTGCTTAATGTTCATTGGTAGTTTAGTAAAATGTAAGCGTTAAGCAATAACAAAAATAGATAGTTCAAATTGGATTAAAATGCTGCATATTCAGATGAAGCTTGGCTTGGTTGCATAGGCTCTGATGCTTTCTATTGAGCACTCCCAGTTGTTGGATTCTGGCTACTTTGAGTGGGAGGCTGCTGATTTGATTGTGATGTTGAGGCACCAACATTAGGACCCAAAGTACTCTCCACAGTTTGCTTGATTTTCTTCCATGTTTTCCTAGACCTGATAACTTGGTCCTTGACGTTAGTAGACCCCTTTGGTGCAGCTGCTCTGTTGACCTACAAATGAATGAAAGAAAGGACCAAATTACTTACTTTTCCTCATTTCAACAACACAACCAACAATACTGCAAGTTCAGTTTGACTTTAGCACAGTAGCTTTTGCACACAACCAATTACAACCAACCAATTTGACACAACCAACAGAACCAACCAATTTGACACAACCAACAGAACCAACCAATTTTAATACCAATTTCACACAACCAATTACAACCAACCAATTTGACACAACTAACAGACTAACCAATTTTAATACCAATTTCACACAACCAACCAATTTCAATACCAGTTGACACATATACCAATTTCAGACAACCATTGCAACATTTCAGTCAACAAAAACACCTAATTCACATAACCAAGTGCTAGGCATGTGCACAAGCAGTTCAAACCACACAAACCTCATTTCTCTGCCTCTTGTTTGGAGCTGCTCCACTTCATGTTCCTTCTCCTTATTCCAATTAGTTGGTTGGATTAGTATAACAAAACCTAACTTGTGAACATGAATTGGATGATAATAAGAAGAGAATGTTGATGAAAACAACTTACTGTTGTTGATGTTGCTGCTGCCTTTTTGGCCTTTGTTATAGGACAACCCAATTTGTTGTGTCCTTGCTGGCCACATATTTTGCAGGACATCTGCTTTAGAGAGTTTCCATTCTTTAGGAGCAGGTGGTAGTGGGGCTTTTTCTTTCTCTCCTGGTTCTTTATGCCTCTTCATCTTAGGTCTTCCAGCTTACTGCTTGTAAGGTGGAGGTGCAATGGGATAGTCAACAAGTTCCCAATCATCCTCCCCTGCAATGGGATAGATGGTGGGGTTATAGGCCTTCATATATGAGCTCGGCATAAGGTAATCATCACAATACAAGGTTGCTTTCTGTTTCTTAAATCTGATTGCACATATTGCATGCACACAAGGGATCCCAGTAAGCTGCCACCTCTTGCATGTGCAAGTATAGAGTCCTAAATCCATAGCATGCTTGCTGCCACCCTCACCAGTTCCAGTTATTTGAAAAATAAACTCCCAACTTCTATGTGCTCGGTATTGTGTAACTCTCTGCCCTATCTTATCAATTATTTTCTTTATCCTAGGACCAACCAAGTCCTTCCACTTCTCACGTGCCACCCTTCTATTTGCATTCCTAACTATCATGTCCATCCTAATCTTCTCCAACATAGTCAATATAAGCTTATCCCTAGCAGGTAGAATAGCTGAACTAAAAGACTCACACATATTGTTCAGCAAAATGTCACACTTAGATTCTTCTCTTAAAAAGGCCCTTGACCATTGTGCTGGACTCTTGTCTTGAAACCACAGCCAGGCATCCTCATCTAGCTCCCTCAAGGCATCCATGTGTTTGTTATACCAAACTTGAGTACTAGAACGAGCTGCATTCCAAACCAACTGCTTGAGGCCTTCTCCTGGATGTTTTGACTTGAAATTATTGTAGAGATGCCTAACACAGTGCCTATGCTTAGCATTGGGGGATAAATATGTCTAAATGCATTAAGAAATAGTTAGTTAACTTACCAAAAAAAAAAAGTTATTGAAATAATGTAAAACATATGAATGAAAAAAGTTTTTCCAAACCAACTTACTAGCAATTGCATTTCCCAGTCCCTTCTGTTTATTTGTCATAAACACATAGCTACTATCCTTTTCCATTCTTAGATCACAATTTAGATAGTCAAGGAACCAGGTCCATGTCTCTTGGTTCTCAACCTTACACAAGGCATATGCAATTGGGAACATCCCATTATTTGCATCTATACCAACTACAGTTAGAAGCTGTCCAGGATGCTGCCCTTTGACATGACAACCATCAAACAAACAATAGGCCTGCAACCCCTCATCCAGCCCTCCTTGCATGCTGCAAAACAGATGTGCATCCTGTGGAACTTCCTTACAAGACCATCCATTTATGTCTTTATGTCAATTGTGGATCCAGGATTGCTCCTAAGCAATTCCTTCCTGTATGCGGCTAACATGTTGTATTGATCAATATAGTGTCCTTCATTCATCCTCTTTGCTGCCTTTTTTGCTCTTGTGATTGTCTGCACACCAACGTCTAACTTGTACTTCTTCTCAATATGATTGTGGATCCCTTTCCTGGACCAATTCTCATCAACCATAAGATCCTCAGCAACCAACTGCATTTACTTCATATGGTTCACTATATAACTGGCTAGCCATCAAGTTTGCTTCAAAAAAATGCCCTTTCCTTCTCTCTTAAAGTCTGATTGTTCAAAGGATTGACAAAATCTTCATCGGATGGCAATGCAAACTCAGCATATGCTTCTTCTTTTTTCCTAGGACCCCCACCTGTAATGTACACAGTTATCTTCCTCTTCTTCAATGGTATCATCTTCACCATCTCTATGGCATCTCCATCACACTTGATCTGTATGAATCCTTCATTGGGTGGTGTTCGAGGTATCTTGAAGTGGTAAGAGATTGGCTTCTCCCTGTACCCCAATGCATGAGCAATATTATTCATCTCCACCCATGAGATCATATCAGGATCTAGGCCTCCCCCCGCCCAAAACTTGTTAAACCTGGGAACCTTATACTTCCATGTGCCATCCAACTTCTTGTCAAAATAACCACCATGAAAAATCTCCGTTGTATATAAGTTTTCTGGAACAGAAAAAAAAAAAAAAACAAGAACAAAAGTCAGCACCGATCTTTAGTTTTAGAAACTAATTGTTCAATCATTAGTTGCATGTTCAAGGATGACTTCATCAAGCAAAAAAAACAGACTATGGAGATGCAATTTCATGTGCTTTCAACTCAAATTTCAGATAACTTAAAATATTCAACATTTAATTTTCTGGAAAACAGATGGGGATTTCAACATTTAAAAACCCCAGTTTATGTTCAACGATGATTCAACTACAGTCCAAAGCACTATTTAAAAACTCAGAACAGACAAATCTTTTCTTTATTAAACTAGCACAATGAAACCCATTTTAATATGTTCATCGGTGGAAGCTTTCTTCTCTTTTAATATCTTCATTCAATTTGCTTTCTTCTCTTTTCTTTATTAAATTAGCACAATGAAACCCATTTCAATATGTTCATTAGTGAAACCCAGAATAGAGACAAACTCGTTTTCAACTTTTGGACAAAGTGCGTTTACATAGGATATGAATATAGAACAGAAGATATAGATTGGAGGACTCACTTTCGGGTGGTGGTCCATACTCCCTAAATATCCCCCACATCTTCACCATGATAATGATCCTCCACTGTCATAGATTCGAGAATCAAGTCCGTGACCTACTTTGATTGGACTATTACTATGTAATTCTCACTTTTCGAATCTTTTGGAGATAAAGGTCAAATCTTGATTTTGGGAGGGATTGGGTATGTTTTGGATCGAGTTCAGAAGACTGAGAAGAGGGAAGTATCAAAAATGACGGAAATGGGAGGGAAATGTGGTTTTGTTCGATTAGGGTTAACTATTACATAAAAAGTCCATTATGCCATTTTCTTTGGGGTCCACGTGCTTGCCACGTCACTAAACAAACGGAGACGTTAGATATTTTTGACGGAAGTATCACGTTGATGCCAATATTAGTCTTTGGGTATCACATTGATACTTTTGAGAGTTCGGGTATCATTTTGGCCTTGGTAGACTAGTTTGGGGACGGTACCTAAATTTTTCTTTAATATGCATTTATACACAAAACTAGCAACTTTTCCTTATACATGTATATGAGAGCTAGACTCTAGAAAACAAGCCTCTGAGTGAATCATTTCTCACCGTACAACTGATTATCAGATAAGATGAGGATGCGTGGTTCTAGCTTATATCAAACAAGATACTTGGCTTTATTATCTAATTAAATAATAACACATAAAGGATATGATGCACAAATTATATTATCATGGAAAGAAAATCAGCCAAGTTAGCAATCGAGCCTGTCTAAAAACACAACTCTTTAATATATCGGAAAATTCTACAATGTGTTAACGTATGATATGCATACAATTGTCTTAAAGTGGTCAAATGAGTCCTCAAAGTGGTAACATGAATCCTTAAAGTGGTAAATTTTCTTAATTACCACATGAGTCCTCAAGTGATAAAATGAGTTCTTAAAGTGGTAAAAATAGTTGATGTATGAGAAATATTAATATACCATATCAAACAAACAAACATCAATCCTAGCTAGCCAAATTTGAAACCCTAATTATGTCGATCATTCATGCGATGAAAGCTAGCAGTAAGGGAAAAGATTCAAGTAAAGGCAGCAGCATGAAGGCCAAAATGGAGATCAGAAAGGTGTCAAGTATAGAGGAATGGGAGTCAGGCCATATGGGTACAAAAACCAACGATGTTGTTGGTTGTGGCTCGGTAGTTACGACACTCCAGAAGAGGCTGCAAGGGTTTTCGACAAAGCTGCTTTAACTTTCAAAGGTGCTCTTGCCATTCTCAAGTTCCCTGCATGCTGACTATGGTTTGTCTGCTACTTCTACTTGCTCATCAAAGTCCTTGGTAGTGGTGGCGGCGTCCTGATATTGTCCTCCTCGGCTTTATCTTCCAAGTTAAAAAGGTGAATTAGCACTAAGGACCAAAAAACCTCGGAGATCGATCGAAGAAGCAGTCTTTGAGTCCTCATCGTCTATGAGTAGGTTTTAGAGAGAGGACCTTTCTTGAGTTCTTGATTTTGGCAACAAGAGGAGTAAGTGAATCTAATGGGTGTACACCACTGACTGTACGTCTGCTTAGGGTACTCATAGTTTGATTAGTAGTTAGTTCTAGGCTTCTAGCTTGTTTTGATTTATGTTTTCTCTGCTCCACTGGTGTGGGATTTTAGTCATTTATATAATCTGATTAAAAAATAGCTATTCTAGTATCTCATTCTTTTTCTAATAGAAAAGGTCAATCTTGATTAGTAATTCGAGCAAGCAGTACAAAATTGATCCTCCCCTAAGGGGTTGTTAGAAGGGTCAAAAACTTATTCTAAAAGAACAAGCTTCCAACACCCCCAGTGCACCTACTTTTTTAGAAAGTCCACGTACCTTTATTCTAATGAAAACCTAGTACTCCAAAGATAAATTAAATGGTTCATTAGAGGTCCTAGATCTTTTTTGACTGAAAAAAAAAATTAAAAGGTATTAGAAGGAGGTGGCCCTCAATTAGGGTTGTCGATGGGTCGTGTTGGGTTGAGTTTGTGTCGGGTCAAGGTATTGGTCGTGTTACAAAAGACAAACCCAAACCTAAACCCATTTAATAATCGTGTCGAAAATTAAAATTCAAACTTAGCTTATTTATTGAATGGGTTACCCATTTCCAACCTGCTTGACCCATTTAATATATAGGTCGTGTCGTGTTGGATAAATGACCCATTTAAGAGTTAACACACAACCGATTTAACTAAGAAAATGTATAAACTGATTAAATTCACTAAAAACTCCACAAGATGAAGAATATAAATAATTACATATAATTCATAAATAATTAAATTCAATAATGATGAAGAAAAATATTTCAAATTGTCAAGTCTTAGGATCAACTACTCCCAAGGTCTAAAATTTCAAGAAAAATATAGCATAATCGGGTTATTCGAGTTCACTTCGTGCTGACAGGTTGACCCACGACCGACATGTTTATTAAATGGGTCATGGCGGGTTGACCCGCTGCTGACCCGCTTTTTAATCGTATGGATTCAACCCGTTTTATTTCGTACGGGTTTCAAGTCGTGGTATTGGGTCGTGTCAGAATTGACAACCATACCCTTAACCCCTTCAGCTGAAAAATAGAAAAAATTCTCAATTGCCTTTTGGGCCCAAACCCCAGTCCATCAACCTATAAACCATGGTCGAGATCCTTGCTACCCTCGCCGCCGTCGACAACCTTGCCTCCCTGGCATCCTCATCAGCAATCCGAATCTATCAAACTATCAAAGAAACTGTCAAAGAAACCGGAAACATTACCAACAAGTCCATTCCGTATGTGATTTGGTCATAGCAACTGGATGAGTGTAAATATAGCTGCTATTTGAAATTAAATATCCGAAGTTAAGACTATATCTTCATTATTTTTGGGTTACAAACAAGGTTGAATGAATAAAATAAAATAAAAAAGTACAATCCCCTTTCCCATTGTTATAATTGAATCACAGTAAAATAGAAACCAGACAATTCAATCAAGCTAGAGCATCTGCTTGCCTTGATTAATTTCCAGGACTTACTTCTTTTGCTCTTCAAGAAGCTCCTCCAACACCATATTGTCCAGGTACTCAAACTCTATCACTGGACCTTCCTTCTTTCCAAAATCCATTCCACCATCAGCAGGAGCAGAAGAAAATGAATTAGATGATGTTGATGATGAAGAAGAAACAGAATTTGATGTAACGAAAGAGCTGGTTGATGGATTGTGATATTGGTACTCATTCGGGAAGTTGAGGATGGCCAAATGACCCCGAAAGCCAAAAGCAGCTCGATCATAAGCCCTCGCTGCCTCTTCCGCCGTCTCAAACGTACCTAGCCATAGACGCGCCCCATTCCTCGAAGGGTCTCGAATCTCTGCCGCATACTTCCCCCACGGCCGTCTCCGAATCCCTCTGTACCGGGTCTGATCTCTCACCTTGATGAGCTGCTTATTCTTCCGCTCATTACTCTCTGCTCTCTCCCCCTCCATTTTTAACTGTTCTGAGTGTTCTCAAATTTTTTAAGTAAGCTCAAGGCCAGGGCTTGTTTGATTTCAAAACTGGAGGCAAATAAAATATGGGTGGGTCATGAATTGTGACAGGTATGTATATATAATGAATGAGGTATGGTCTCTTAAGTCTTATCCGATGGGTGGGGAATTTGTTCTTCATTCATTGCCAGGAAGCTTCTCATGAGGAAGCAAAATGAAGCCTCTGTTTGGCCATTAAAAAGATCAGTTTTGATCAGCTTTTGCATGTGTAGTGAATATAAGCTATAGCTGGGGGGTTTCATTGACCAATGAGTTTTGGGAATTGAAATAGTAGAGGTGCATGAATCGGATGTCTATTGATGGTGCTTTCCACGCCATTGTTGGCTTATTCTCTTTGCGATTTCGCCGCCGTTGATATTCTGGTCTATGGCGTTCTGTCCAGTCCAAGACTCTAGCTTGACCGAGATATCATTTTGTTTTTTGGTCAAAAAAACAAATGAACAAGAGGAGCAGCCGACAAAAACAAAAATCTTGTCGAAAACGACGTGTCGTATTTGAGCTGACATGGTTGGTTTGTCCAGTATTTCCAATCCCGTTGATAGTGAATTACTAAAACGGAAAGGCCTTTGCAATTGAAGTTGGACAGCCCAAGCCAATATGCCATTGGGGAAGCCCAGCCCAAAACATGCGTGGCCCAATGTTCATAACAAGGTTTTAAATAAAAGAAACTATTAAACATGAAAATGAACCAAATATTTTTAACAATGGCACATTCTCGACAAGAAGTGTCTATTTACTTTCAATGGTCAGTAAATTTTATCAGAAATTTTTTTTTATACCACATTCATAAAGAATGTCATTTCGTTTGTAAATCCAATCACTTGTATTATTTAGAAGAATTATTTATTATTGTTTAATGACAGACTTTGCTTTGAGGATTGAAGAAGATATTAAGGAATAAGTTTTGCCGCAATCTTGTGGGATCTGACTCTTGGTACACTTCATCATCGAACAATGGGATTATACTCACCCTCTCTTTTTTTTTTTTTTTGGCAGAAAAGAGTAGCTTATATTAAACAGAAACAAAATACAAAGACCTAAACTGGGCCAACCAAGAAAAAACAAAAACAAAGGCCCAACAAACGAGCCCACAAACTATACTACAACCCGAGAATCGGTAGAAGATCCAACGCAACACCCTCACGAAGAGCAGTGCCGCCGCAAAGATCTGCATCGCCCCAAGGATATGAGCAAGAAGGACACTGAAAACTGAAACAACCAAAGCCCAAACCAGGCGAGCCCACACACACCACCACCTGAAACGCAACCCAGCAACTCATTCCCACAACACATGTGGATAGCATCACACCGATGGCGGAGCCGATCGAGATAAACCCAGCCCAATTCCAGCAAAAATCAAGAAATAGAGGCACAAAACTCAAATCATCTCCAAGGAGGAGATCGCCCTCTGCCGACAAAGAAACCAGAACAAGAGAAAGAGACAGGAGATCCACACATGGATCAAAGGGACAGACAATCAAAGAGTGTGCAGTCTCCCTTTGAGGCACGACCGTATTCACTGGATTTACGCGCCATAACGGGACATCCCCGTTTAAAACAGTACTCCGAGGAGCATATATACAATCCATTGCAGAAGGAAAAGCTCTAGAGGTAGCAACAATCAAAGGTGGCCAAAGATTTGAGAGGAGAAAGAAGTTGAAATTTGGACTGGAAGGAACTGGGGTGAAATCAATCAGGGCTGAAAACAAACCCAAAAGGAAACCAAAGGCTAGGAAGTATAAAACAGAGCAAACAAAGGAGGGAAACAAAAGGGAAAATTGCCGAAAGTAGAGGCATAAAGCAACTTAATTGAGGTAAATTATAAAACTATATAGGTAACATAAGGAAATTTCGAGGAGAAAAACAAAGCAATTTAATTGAATGTTATATTTGAGAAGGTAAGAATAGTATTTTTTTTTTTTGGGATAATGATAAAAGAGGTCATTTTGAAGTGTCTTATTATAATTTAAACGCCACAAATGTCCCGATAATAATTAAGGTCACATGTTCATGATCTACCACTGTACTTCAAATTAATTACAAAAACTGCCACCAACAGTTTCTTTTGCAGTTAACTGCTTAGTGGTTATCTTCTCCAGTCTCCCCATTACAATCCGGAATTTCAAACTTTCAAAAACCGCCCAAACCTAATCCTATTCCGCCGAAACCTACTCCGATTCTAAATCTTCTTCAGAGACACATACATTCTCTGACCACTCTTTTGCTCAACGGTGAAGCAGCGCCAACTCTGTAAAAGTACTTCACAGAAAAAGCCTCAAATTTTAGGGTTTTGAAGAATTGCAGAACTCGAATCGTCTACCTCGACCGGGTAAACTTTCAGCCTCGATTCTCAGAAACTTCTCTTACTTAATTTCAAGTCATTGAGATAGTGTTTAGTTTTGGAATTATAAGTCGAATATGATATAATTATTTCTGCATTTGATTCTGAAACAAAACAATTCAATTCCAAGTTTTGGTTTGAGTGAAGATTTAAAGCATTTTTGAGTGGAGATGATCAATGACTGTCTTTAAATTTTAGTTTGATGTTGTAACATAGCCAGTGACATAGGCTACTGAGTGGGTATCATTTCATTTTGGAGTGGCTCTGTTTCCATTTTGGTGTGATTTGATACAGAGACATGGACAGTAACATAACCATTTATATGGAGATAATGACTGTGTGTGATGCTGTTTAGGCTTTAGGCTTTACTTGAATGGAAATTCTGCTAGTGCAAATACATATTTTATAGACTTAGATAACGAAACTGGACTGGCCAGTGACCAGGTCTCTAGACAAGTCATAGGCCAGATAAGTCACTAGAAAACGCCAACTCATTGAAAATGTGTGTTAACCTCCTGTCACTGATCATGTAACTGGTCATGTAACTTAACAATGTATGTAACTGACCATGTAACTTACAACATATGTAACTGGCCAAGTAACTGACTACGTAACTGATTATGTAACTGCAAACTCAATGCTAACGTTCTTATTTTCTCAACATAATTTAAGCATCAGAAAATGGCAAGAAAAAAAAGAAAAGAAAGGGAACCAAGTGATGATGACGAAGACTACCGAGAGGTAGAATCAGAAGATGAAGAAGACGATCGAACGATACACAGAAAGAAGAATTCAAAGAAGAGCTTGAGGAAATCAAAAAAAAGGAGACATGAAGAAACAGAAGAAGAAGAAGAAGAAGTAGAACAATCACCAAAGAAGGGTTCTTCAAAAGTTATTAGCAAAAAACAGAAAGTAAAGAAGGTAAAAGATTCTAAAGAGCAAGCAGTAGTAGAAAAAAAAACCTGACGCAGCTCCAATGAGGAAGAGAAATGTGAAACCAGGACATGTGCAGTACAGGTGCACATTAATAAGTTTCTTGGACACAATCAAAGATAACAAGAAAAATATCAGTGTAAGAACATTAGATTTGCTCAGGCAGTCGCCATTTGGAAATATTGTCGATGCATTCCATGGTGGCTACATAAAGGAGAAGTCAGCCAAAAAATCTGATGATTTCATTACACTCCTCCTGCAGGCCTACGACCATGAAAATGACCTCTTCTTCTTTGGAAAGAAGAAATTCAGGATCTCGACAAGAGATATTTCAAAGATCCTAGGAATGCCAGCAAAAGGTGATCTGGTCCCAAAGACGTCTGAGGGTGCATATTAGTCAGACTTTGTCCAGAAGTTTTTTCCAAACACACCAAGAATTAACAAGAAAGCCGTGGAGAAAGCTCTGCAAGATGCGCTCAAAGACAAGCCAACAACAGTGGAAGAGATTGAGAAGAATGACAAAAATGTGGCAAGATTAATCTTGCTGGACTTGTCCATCAAGTTTCTATTCCCAAACGCAGGAGGAACAATTTCATGGGACTATGTCAAAGCCTGCGAAAATTTGGATAAGATCGGATCTTATGACTGGGTAAGGGAAGTTGGAAGCTTCTTAAAAAAGTCTATAAAGACTTTGAAAAAGAAAAAGGAGTCAAGCAGCCCATATGTTAATACGGGGGGCTGCGTTCTGATAATACTGGTAAGTTACTGTCAGACTGAAATGTAACTGGTCAAGTCACTGATCAAGTCAAACTATATGTCATTGGTCAAGTCACTATAACTATTTTTTTTTTGTGCAAGCAGTATTGGTTCTGTCAAAAGACTGGAAAAATCAAGCCAATATCTGGAAGGGAGAACGAAGATCATGAGATGAGAAAATGGGACATCCAGAAGCTAATACAGAATTGGACAAGTTTTAACAGCTTGAAAAAACTAGAGGTATTTTCTTCTCTGTCAAAGCAGTCGTCACTGGACACGTCACTAGCCAAGTAACTATCTTGGTTAAAAGTCATTGATTAAGTCACTGTCACACTGCATGTAATTGGTCATGTCACATAGCATGTCACTGACATATTGAATATGTTTCTTTCATAAAATCTTTGAAAACCTGAAGGAGGATAGAGAGGAATTGGAATCCGAGGAAGAGGAGAATAGATCAGATAAAGTAAAGACAGTTCCGGAAGGAGAGGAAAAAGGAGCTGATGATCAGAATTGTCAAAACGAAGAAGAGATCCTAGAAATTGAGGCTGAACAGGAAACAACTTCAGAAAACAACAAGTGGGAGAAAGAGCTTCAGAAAAAGGATGAGGAGATAAGATATGTGACTGTGGAGAAAGATAATTTGAAGAAAAAACTGAACGAAAAGGGACAAGAACTAAGGAAAATCACAGAGGACATGGTGAATCTGGAGGAACGAAATGCTACACTTGTGACAGAGAATCTTTTCCTTATATCATCGGTGAAGGAGTTAGAGGTAAAATTGAAGGAATTGGAGTAAATGTTGAGCCCAAAGACTCACACATCAACAGCCGTTCAGCAGAACAGCTCCCCACCACCTAGCCTAACAGAAGAAAAAAATGAATAAAATGGGGCTACATCTAAGGCTGCTGAAAACATAGAAAAGAAAGATCAATCAATTGTTGAGGAAGGTCAGTCCCATAGGATCTGCACAGTCGAAGAATCTGCAGCAGCAGCAGGTCAATCTCCACCTCACTGCACAATGGCGGAAGAAAATCAATCGACACCTCCATCACACAAGGACTCACAGTTCCAAAGCCCCACAGTCCACATGCCGACAGTGGCAGAAATGGAACAACAACCTGACATGTTTCAGATAGTGAAAATTCCTATAGTTGCAGAAGCATTTCCACTTCGTACGTTGAGCCTAGAGAAAGAGCAGAAGACACCGGAGCAGAGCAAAAAGGGCGAGTTAACAATGCACCTTACAAAGCAACATTCCGGTGAAAAGGTATCACTAATGGGTCTCTACTCTTACGTTGTGAGATTAAAGACTAGGAAAAGAATACAGAAAAAGGACAACATTTATTGGTGGGGGGAAATGCAAGCAAAACGACAGAAGAAAGCAAAGGAGATTGAAAAGAGATTGAGAGATGCTGAAAAGAAAGAGAAAGAAAAAGAAAAGGAGACGAATGCCTCACTTGAAAAACTAGAACAGATGGTAGCACAACAGAAGTTGGACGATTTACCAGAGGATGTTCTGCAAGCAATAAGAGAGATGGATGCTGAAGAAAAAGCACAAATCAATAAAGAGCCAGAAGAGAAACAGCTACCTCCTAAGGTCGTAGACTGGGAGGAGAGCAAAGTATACAATTTTATGGACCAGGACACCAAGAAGAGAGTCCAGAAATACTGGCAAAATGCACCATTAGGGTGATACTCTAATTAAGTTAAAATTCTATTTTAAACTTATTGTAACTGGTCAAGTAACTGTTTATGTAACTATCAAAGTAACTGGCAATCGTTCATGTACATGGCGAAGTAACTGGCTAAGTTCATGTACATGGCGAAGTAACTGGCCAAGTCACTGACAAAGTAACTGGCCAAGTAAAGTTGCTGCCCAAGTCACTGTTCATGCAACTGTCGAAGTCACTGGCCGATGAGTTAGGCAAGTGAAGTCACTGGCCATGTGATTGTTAATTAACCTATATTACAATCTATGTTACTTATACTATTCATTCTTTGCAGCGTATACTTTTGGGATGGAAGGCGATATGGAGCACAGGTATCCAGACAAGATTTGAAAGACATGATCATGAATGAACTGATAGCAAGCAATTGCATCGAATGTTATGGAATTCTATTGATTGATCAGCTATTGGAGAAAGAATCACAAGGCTTCGATGCCCCATCTTTTATGAATCCCTTATGCTGGGTAAGTAGTGGAACGATTATCCATCTACAATCAAAGCAAATAATTTGTAATTGATAATAACTTGTCTTCTTTTTTTCTTACAAACAGCATTCGGCAGAAAACTTGACGGTGTATTTTGTACATCTGTACCTATGCGAACCACTATTCCAGAATCTGGCAAGATCCAACTATATATTCTTCCCAATCTCACATGAATCAGGATTTCATCATACACTGCTCATTTTTGACAAGGAATTAAAGCAATGATTCCACTCTGATTCAAAGAGACCGAAAAAATCATCAACTGGAAAATACTTTCAAAATGTCCAAAAAATGGTATGGAACACTTTCGTCATACTAATTTCGTATATTTAATTTAAGCAGAAAGCATATTATTGATTATGTTACGATGTTGGAAATGCAGATTGAAATGGTAGAGCTTTGGATGACAGCAGTCAAAGAACAAGCAGATGACATGCTAGAACAAGAATGCATAATGAAATTTGATGAAAAGAACAGTTCAGAAGAACAACTGAAAATGATGGAAGTTCCATTGACTGAAACAAAAAAAGAAAGCATAAAGTGGATCAAGGATGACTATAAACGAAAAATGGTAGTGACAGAAATCAAAGTCAACCCTCAGCAAGGAGAAGATTCGTAAGTACACAGCTCTTTAAAAATGTCAATATATCATTATAAAGTTCAAATTGATTTACTTTAATTTTTATATGATGAACAGATTGGATTGCGGACTTTTCGTGATGTACACAACGGAGAAAATTTAAAAAAATGAGACAGTTAAAAAGAAGCTCACGAAGGATGATATTTTGAAGTTTAGAGCTCATGTGGTAAAGTCATTTGCAGAAAGTAGGCACAGCTAGAACTCAAAAATAATGAAGTGTAGAAATTTGTTTAGGGAATAGGATAGGTTATATAGTTTTTTGGAATTGATTCATCATATATATCCATTCATTTGTTCAATCGAAATTTCCATTTTTTAATATTTTCTTGCAGAGATTGCTTCAGTATATAAAAGTTTGTTTGATATGATCTTCTGAAACGAGTTCATGCACTTAGGTACCTTTTAAAGTAAGTAACTGGCTAAGTTACAGAGAAACTGAATGTCACTGGAAATGACGACCTGAATGTCATAGACCAAGTCACTGGTCAAGTGACTGTAGTTATTAAGTAACTACCAAAGTCACTGACAACGTAACTGCCTAAGTCATTGTTCAAGTCACTGTAGGTCTCAAGTGATTGGCGAAGTCACTGAGATCGTAACTGCCAAAGTAACTAGCCAAGACACTTAACTAGTTAATCAATAAGTCTACAGGTCTTATAGCAAGACACCGAACAAGTAACTAGCCATGATTTGGCAAAATAATTGTAAAATGTAATGTCATGAGCCAATACATGAAGCAAGTAACTGTAAAAAAATTCATGTTCTTATGTACCCTATAAAGTAACTGGCCAAGTCATTGGCAAAGTAACTGACAAAGTCACTCATTAGCAAAACACAAGACATTACCAAACTGATATTTTTATTTTTAATTGCAGCGTGACGCTGCACCACGACTGCAGCGTTCCGCTGCATGACAACAAACAAAGTTTAAGTTTCAATTAAAAATCTGTAAAAGGTAATGTCATGAACCAATACATTAAGCAAGTAACTGTAAAAAAATTCATGTCTTTATATACCCTATAAAGTAACTGGCCAAGTCACTGGCCAAGTCACTTTAAAAACTAATGTCATGAGCCAATAAATAGAACAAGTAACTGTAAAAATTGAAGTCACTGCTTTTGTCACTGTCTATGTTTGAAATTACCTATCTAACCCTTCAACTACAAGTAAACTGCTAGTGGCAGTTATCTTTTCACAATTTCAAAACTCAGAGAAACTGCTCAAAGATTTTCTCTCTGACTAAAACAACGGACAACGACTGCTTTCCTCCACCGTTAACGGTGGGTAAGCAAGAGTGAATCACCGACTAAGCGCCAAATTCTACGGATCTACAAATTAACGGAAAATATTTGAAAATCTGTGCTCGTTAGACAGCCGCCGGTAACTTCCTCCTCCTTCTTTCATATAATTTCGATTTGAATAGCTTGGGTTTTGTCTGAATTAGAAAAGATATTCCAATTACATGTGGAGTCTCATCAGAAAATGAATTTGCATGCGAGATTTGTTTGAATTACATGTGGAATCTGATGAGAAAATGGTGAGACTTGTTTAAATTACATGCGGAATCTAATGAGAAAATGATGAGTTCTGTTTGAAATACATGTGGAATTTAATGAGAAAATGAATTTCCATGTTAGTTTTGTTTGAATTACATGTGGGATGAGGTGAGAAAATTTCAGCCTTTTGTCATTGTTCAATGTCTTTGTCACTGCCCATGTCACTGCACTGGTCACTGGCTATGATCATGTAACTGGTCATATAACTGTTTATGTCACTGCCTATGTCACTATCATAAACATGTGTATAAATATGTCACTGATTATGTAACTATCAAAATAACTATTGAATTCTAATTTTCTTAACTGTTTACAGGATTTTTTTTTTAAAGTTCGAGGAATGGGCCAACTGAAAAGAAAACAAAGTGAGGAATCCGGAGAAGAACAATCTGAAGAACAAAGTCCATAAGAAACAATTGGGGAAAAATTGAAACTGATAAAATGGAAGAAAGTAAAAGAGAGAAAAAAGCGAAAGCAGAAAACTGAAGATGAAGAATAATCATCTGAAGATGAGAAAGGAACAACTAAAGATGAAGAAGAATCTGACGAAGAACAAGTCCGGGGTAAGAAGACGAAGAAGGATAAAAAGAAGAAAACTGGAACCCATAAAAGAAGAAAACTGGAAAGAGCTGAAGATGAAGAAGAATCTGATGAAGAACAAGTCCACAGTAAGAAGAAGAATAAGGATAAAAAGGAGAAAAGAAGAATCAGGGAAGAAACTGAAGATGAAGAAGAAGTTTGTGCCAAGAAGAAGAAGAAAATGGATAAAAGGAAGACAAAAAAAGAGAGTACAAAGAAGAAGGAAGAAACTGACGAGGAAGAAGATACCAAGGATGATGAAGAGGAAAAAGTCTCAGGGAAAAGGAAAAGATATGTAAAAGAAGGTTATGTGCAGTATCGCAGCACAATGCTTGCTTTTTTGAAAACAATTGCAGAAAACAAAAATAAGATGACTGAAGGGACTTTAGATCTGCTGCAGAAAACACCATTTGCAACGCTGATAGATGCATTCCATGGAGGTTCAATTAAAGAGAAGGATGTCAAGAAATCAGATGATTTAATCACATTTCTGCTACAAGCATACGACATCGACATAGACCTTTTTGTGTTTCGGAACAGGAAATTCAGAATGTCAACAAGTGACATATCTATGATTTTAGGAGTGCCGGGATCCGGGTTATCAGTACCAAAAACCAAAGAAGGAGCATACAAATCTGAGTTCGTGACTAAATACTTTGACAAAAAGTAGAGGATCAACAAGGCGGCTGCAGAGGAAGCTTTGAAGAAGGCATTGGCAGAAACTCCAGAAACAGAGGAAGAAAAAACGAAACGGGACATAAATGTTGCCGTATTAGTACTCTTAAACCTTTTCATCAAACTCCTGTTCCCAAACTCTGGAGGAACAATATCTTAGGACTATATAAGAGTCTGTGAAGAGGTGGAAAGTCTAGGAAGATATAGCTGGGGAAAGGAAGTTGGCAACTTCCTTAAAAAATCAATTAAACAGAAGGCAAAAGAACCCCACAACATGGCAGGTTGCGTGATATTGGTGATGGTAAATTCCCGTACCTTAATGAAAAACTATGTATGCTGTTGTAAGTACAAAAACTAGATCTGTGTCATGTCATTGATCAAGTCCCTGGCCAGGTAACTGTTAATATTACTGTGTAGTTTATGTCACTAACAATGTCACTGTTTATGTATTTGCCTATGTCATTGGTTATGTTTGTGATATTCATATTGCTAAGCAGCTGTTTGAAAAATAACTAACTAGTTTTCTATTTTTATTTTTTTTTTCCAAACAGTACTGGTTTTGCCACAAGACGGGAGTAGTGCCGCCAATCGCTGGAAGAGAAACAGAAAAACACGAAATAAGAAAGTGGCAATTAAAGACCCTGATAGAAAAAAAAAAGGATTTCAACACCATAACGAAGTTGAAGGTATGTTAATTTGATGTAGATAAACTAGGTCACTGGTCTTGTTAATGTTGTAGGGTCCAACTAGTCAGGTCACTGAGCAAGTTAACTTTCCATGTCCATGATTGTGTTGTTGTTTTATTTCTGTCACTGCTTATGTCACTGACAACTTTGGTAAATTTGTTTCAGAAAATTTTTGATAAAGTTAAAGAAGATTCATAGGAAGAAGATTCTGAGTCTAATACAGACACATAAAGTAAAGAAAAAAAGAAAGCTGACCACATTAACAATGAGAATATGGAGACAGAGATAGAGAAGAACAATGAAGAGAAGAACGAATTACAGAGAAAGTTGGAGGGAAAGGAAGAAGATCTAAGTGCTTTGAAAAAGAAGTTGAGGAGAAAGAAAAGGAAATTTGCAGAATAAAAGAAGAGAAGGAGGATGTCTTATTGGAAAATGAGGTGCTGAAAATTGAGAAAGCCTCACTGATTGAAAGAGTGAAGCAATTGGAGGGCATAGTGATGGCACTAACTGAGAAGTATGAGTAGCCAATAGCACGTCCAGGTGATGACAACGAGTCAACTCCTCCTCCCCCACCACCTAGTTTCTCTCCACCAAAATCAAAGGCCCCTCAGGACAAGCCAACTGACATTAATCACTGCAAAAACACAAAATCTCAAGGTGAAATTCAGGGAACTCAATCACAACATGCCTACTCCACAGCAAGCGCATCTGAGATGACATATGCGGAACCTCACTCTACCAACTGAGGACATCAGTCACCACTTGAATGCCTTGCCCAAGTAGCTGCACAAGTTCATTCACCAACCTCTCTTGAGGTTAAATTGAGAATGACAGAAGATGCTTGCACACCGAATACTGCTTGGGTTAATGCGTTGTTTGTGTTTCGACCTCCAGGCGCGTTACAAACTCCACCACCAAGAAAAGTCACTTTGGAAGATATGCAAGCAGAGCCACACAAGTATCAGATCATTATATCACCAGAAGTTCAGCTTGTTTTTGACATTGAACCAGTCAGTTGCTTCCCTCCTACGGAACAGATGACAAGAGCTGAGTTCATCAAGCCAACTTTAGAGGCATATCAGGGCAGGACTCAGAATCTATTGGCCTCTGTTGTTATGTGGTTAGGACGAATAGAAAGGAGAGAGTACAAAAAAAAGATCATATTTTCTGGTGGGACGAGGTGAAAGAGCAAAGGCAGAGGGCGAAAATGACCAGAATCGCAGCATTGAAAAAGAAAAAAGGACAGACAGCTGAACAACAGCCAGAGAAGGAAGTGATACATGATTTGACGATTCATATGGATGACGAGGAACAAACAGAAAAAAACAAAATTGAAGTGATAGATTGGCAAAGCCTACAACTGTACAAGCTACTTGACATTCCAACTAAAAGCAAATTAGAGAAGTACTGGAACAAGGCAGAACGAAGGTAATGTTTCATGTTACAGCCCACTGGCTAGTCACTTCAATTGCCATGTAGCTGGCCTAGTCACTGGCCAAGTCACTGTCCATATCATTTTCAATTGCCATGGCTGGCTAAGTCACTGGACTAACACTGTTCTATATTATGCAGGGTATTATTCTGGGAGGGAAAAGAGGCTGGAAGTGAAATCACAAGGGCGGATGTCAAAATGTTTATCAGCGATCAATCAATAGCAAACAACTGGATTGATTGCTATGGGGAAGTGTTGAAAGATGAACTACAAAACGAAAGTTCACAAAGTTTGGGAAGATCCGCTTTTATGCATAGCATGTGTTGGGTAAGTATAACAAGCACTTTCTATAAACACTGAATCCTTATCTCTCATTCTTTGTTTATTTATAACTCGTTCTTTTTTTTTAAATAGTATTCGACAATATATTTTAACTGTAAGAAACCTCCATCAATACTTGTGTGAGCCACTATTCCAAAACATGAGAAAATGCAGCATGCTTTTCTTCCCAATTACCCATAATGAAGAATTTCACCACACGCTCTTGGTCTTTGACAAGGACATACCGCAACGGCTGCATTTTGATTCAATGAAACCAAGAAGAGCAAGAACAGGAGAGTGCTTTAAAAGTGTAAAAAAATTGGTAAGAAACTCCTTACTGACCATGTATCTGACCATGTAACTGACTATGTAACAATCACTCACTAACCTATACTGAACAGAGACATCACCAGTGACTACACTGGCCAGCGAGATCGTTGGTAATGTCACTTCATTTTATCTCTATAATTAATTAAAAAAAAAAAGGCATTATGCTCAAACTAATGTTCTGTTAAAAAATACAGGTTGAAATGGTTGAGCTGTGGATGAGAGCAGTCAAAGATCAAGCAGACGATATGCTGCAGCAAGGCTGGCGAATGCAATTTGACAAGAGTCAAAGCACTCACACAAAATTAAAGATGGTTGAAAGTATTTTGAGCGAGATAAGAACAATAAGGTGGATAAAGGAAAATTATGATGGTGGAAGGATACCTTTGAACCATGCCAGAATCTGCCCCCAACAAGACAAATGATCGTACGTCTATATTCAAACATTTAAAATCATAACTTTACTGTTACTAAGTTGGTCAAAATCATTAACTTGTAATTTTTAATTGACAACAGATTAGATTCCGGACCTTTTGTAATGTATTACATGGACAGAATGGCAAAAGAGGGGAAGATGCCAAACAAAGTCACCAAAGCTCAGATGATGAAATTCAAAGCTCAAATATTTAAAAAAATTTCTGAACATAAGCAGAGCTGGAACTCAGCAAATTAAGAATTTTAGAAATTTGTTTGTTTATTTCAGAAATTTATTATGTTTACTACGGACTATGACTTGTATGGATCATTTTATTCAAGATTAATGCATCTTTTGAATTTGTAGGACAAGTCTGACTATGTAAATGTGAGAATGTCATTGTTAAATTCACTACTTTAAGGCTTATGTAACTGCTTAAGTAACTGGCCAAGTAACAGGAAAACTGAATGTCATTGGCCAAGTCAATAGGCAAGTAACTGACCAAGTAACTACCCAAAGACTTATGTAACTGCTTAAGTAACTGACCAAGTAACAGGAAAACTGAATGTCATTGGCCAAGTCACTGGGCAAGCACTACTAGAATTTTGGCCTTTAAAATCGGCCAGAAACCGATGTTAAAAAAAATGTACTGATGTCTTAGTGGGTGATGTTAAAGATCAGGAAATTCCAGACATTGGTTTTTAGCTGATGTTAAAAATGACTCTAGACATCAGTTTCTTATAAGCTCCTGATGTATAAAATGACTCTAGACATCGTTTGATTTATAAAGAACTGATTTTGTTTCCTACTATGACATCGTTTTACATAAGAAATTGATTTATATATCAGTATTAGATATATGTTTTATAGATAGAACTGATGTCCTTTGTCATTTATAACATCAGTTTGTTATTTCAAGTGGTTGTGTTTTCGTTCTTTTTGCTTCAATTTCTATTTTAGAAGCGATTACTATATCAGTTTCTTTGCTAGAGAAGTTTCACAATGAGAATATCAGTGGTAAGCAAAAGAAAATTCTCATTAATACTATGGATAAAAAGAGTACAAAGAGTAGGGAGAAGGGGACGTATGGCCTAAACTTCTCCACATACAACAACAAAAGAAAAGAACAAGATTGAAGTCTTCTAAATAAAAACGGTTTGTAGTTACAGTAAAACGAAAAAGGAAAAAAAATAGCAGTTTGTTATTAGATAAAAATACTTGTAACTTGAGTTTCCAGTCCTTGGTGTAGCTGCCAATGAACCTAGCAAAAATATGTGCCAATGAGTTGAGAACTAGTTTCATAGATATACACTTAAATTGCAACTTCAAACCACAAAAAGTAGTTAAAGTAGACGGCAATGACTTGACATAACAGTATGAAAGTGATATAAGATAAAACAAGAATATTACATAAAATCGTATCATTGATTTGTAGCTAATAATACAAAGTACACAGGGTGACATAGGCCAAAATCCACACCTGCATTGTTTGAGTGTGAATACATAGGCTACGTAAAAGCCTAATCTTAGCAGCTTTGAATGGTACCATTTGAAGTTCTGCATTACCATTCATGGAAAGCCTGGAATTATATCTTTCCTGAAGACAAAAACTTACTGTTAGTCATAGAATAGCAAAAATAGCTAGAGAAAGATAGAGAGTTCCGGAGGCAAAGCACATAAATTATGCTACCTTATTGAAAAGATGTTGCAAGTGAATTCCAGAAAATCAGTTGTCCTTTCACTTGCCATTATTCTATAGAACATAAGCTACTAGCTTATCCTTAAGTAAATGGCTAACCTTTTCTATGGATGATCATTCGTCCTACATCATCAGAACAAATTTCAAATCTAGAGCAGAACCTAAGCACCTTGTTATGTATAGAATTATTAATACTATTTATCTCTATTTAATTAGAGATAAAATAGCTAAGAACATTCAGTTCTTTCTCTAAAACTTCAATGACTTGAGGTTTACTTTTATTTTCAGATTGCAACATGTGTCTATTCATATTATATGTGATGAACAAATAACAACGGAAGCATAGGAGGTCCATAACATAGAGTAACGAATAAAATATAAGTGACCAAAATATCAAACATGCTCATACTTATGCTAGTAATTAGACTGTTAGACAGCAATGTCATAGAATTCAATACCATGTGGAGGGGCACCCATGTCTAATGCCTCAAGAAGATAGCCAAACTTCGCTTCAACCTGCAGATGCCACCACAGTAGACATATAGTATGTTAGTAGCCAAACTTCACTTTAGCCTCTAATCACTCAAAGATAGACTAAATTTCATTTGAAAAGACTACTAAAAAGTGAGAATCATATGCCTGCATGCCCAATTCGAATAGAAAATAGATGATGTACACACCTCTTCAGGGGAGATGCCAAAAATTTCCAAAACCTTTTGCTGCACCTCACATTTATAAATTCTCAGACTTTCGCCACCAAACTGATGGTACCATAGGAAACAGCATAGCACATCATTTTTTATTATCTAGGTGTGTATACTACCAAATGCATTAGTCTTGAAACTACTGGAGAAGAAACAAACAAATGATAGTATATACCTCAACTCCATTGTAAACCAAATGCAGTATTTGATTGCAGAGGCTCACTTCACTGCATATTGCACATTGCACACACAACCAACCAGTTCAATATCAAGACTACCAAAACCCAACCAACATTTACACAAACAAACAACAAAGAAATCCAATTTAGGGTGGATATATGAATATACTCTGCAAGGGATTTAATTATGATGTTAAGCGAACCGATTGAGCTTCCTCCCAGTTCCGAACTAACAAATCAAACAACAAAGAAATCCAACAAAGAAGCCGATCACTGATTCTGACCAAGTCCAAGTATTCAAACTGAAAATTGATAAAGGCCCAGAGATTTAACTGGTTAGATTAGCTGAAATTTTTACCTCAATTAAAGCTAGGTCTCTAAAGAGGACCAGAGTACTAGACCAAAGAAAAACACAGACAAGAGAGAGATGGAGGAGAGAGAAAGTGGATCTGGATCAGTCTCTCTTTTCCATCACCGATCTCCGACCATCGGTGTTGACTCACCGCAGCCACCATCTTCTTCGCTTCCTTTGACGAGTCAAGGGCAGGTTGCACGTCCTCCGGCGACGACTAGAAGCACTGCCACACAGCTCCGTCCAGTCCACCTCCAAGATGAGCCACAATGAAATCTCTACAAATTCGTTGGTGGCGGAGAAGGGTCGGGTTCTGGTCGGAGGCGGAGAAGAAAGAAGAGGACGGTTCGTTGGTTCGGTGTCGTTTGGAGATGGAGGAGGAGGAGGATGGGTGCTGAACAGAAAGGATAGTGGGAGGAGAGGGATAGGGTTTCGGGGAAGGGCGAGAGAGAGAGAGTGAAGTAAAGTGGGAAAATTTTGTTCCCCGCGTGTACGAGTTTTTTAACTTAGGCTTTCAGTGTTTTCAAAAATTTTGAAATTAAAATATAGACATCAGTTAACAGTAAAAAATGATGTCAATTATATGCATACAAATCGAAATTTGAGGAATCAATGTTAATGACATTTTTTAACATCGCGGGAATTCTTCACCGATGTAATTGTCGTGATGTCTAAGAGCCAAATTCTAGTAGTGAAGTAACTGTAAAACTCAAGTAACTGACTAAGTCACTGCCCAAAGGCTTATGTAACTGCTTAAGTAACTGACCAAGTCAATAGGCAAGTAACTGTAAAAGTGAAGTAATTGATCAAGTCACTACCAAAAAAACATTAAAACTCTAAGTCATTAGTGAAGTCACTGGCCAAGTTACTGATATTTCCATAGCGTGCGTCTGCACCGCAACGGCAGCATTCCGCTACCCATTAACCAACCAAAGTTGTTGTAGCTACTCCTTTCTTTTAATTTTCATTAATATTTGCAGCATGACTCTGCACCGCAAAAACCAAACAAAGTTTTTACAGCAAATTTTTTTTATTTTTCATTAACATTGGCAGCGTGCTGCTGCACCGCAACGGCAGCGTTCCGCTGCCAATGACCAAATCAATATGCAGTGATACAACTACAAGTCATTGAACAAGTCACTGCCAATATAACTAAAAAATAATGTCCATGGACAAATCGATGTAAATCTAAAGAAAATAGTTATTTCATTGTACATTTAACTATTAAAAACTTGTAGACACAAAGAAATAATGAATGATTTATAAAAGAAGAAAGCAGATACACTGTCTCATAGTCAAAAAAAAAAAAATCCAATGTGTAAGCACCTTACAAGCACTTCTTATCAATTATTGAAAAAAATGAAAAATAAAAACAAAATTTAAAATTGTATTGGAGTCACTTGCTATGTCAATTACCATGTCACTGTTAAAGGTATGTAGGCAAAATTGAACCTATATTGGAGCTGTACAACTCTTTCTGTTGTGACCATCACATTTTTCGCACCGACCACACTTGATCACCCTAGTTTTCTCGCTCCTTTTTCTGAACCTCTTCTTTCTAGGCCTTCCAAGTGGTCTTCTAGTCAAAGGCGGCTGTAATATCAAGGCATCTCTACCAAAATCATGCACTGGCTTCGAAATAGAGGGAAGAGGATTAATTGGGAAAGAATAAGTTTCTCGATATTTCCCCACCTTGTAGAGCTCATTGACATACAAATACGGGGAAGAACCATGTTGTTGGATCAATACAAAGGCATGGGAACATGGGAAGCCGTATAGCTGCCATTCTCTACACGAACAAAAGCGAGTTTCCAAATTTACCATGCTATTGTACTTCTGGCAGTGAACTTCATACACATAGGTATCAAACCTGCTGACTCTCCAATGCCTTCCCACTTCCAAATTCTCCTTCAGCTTTTTTTCAATCACAGGGCACAACTCAGACAACCATTCCTGAGCATCCTGCTTCCGAGCAGCAATTAAAGCCATGGACTTTACTCTAATCCCATCATTAATATCAAGAATAGGAAGACTCTTCAAAGGCAACACCCAATTATTGAAAGACTCAGCCAAGTTATTTGTCATTTCACTAAAGCTTTCGCCATTAAAGTAAGCCATACACCAGTTCTCCTTGGAGAGATCCTCCAAAAATTGGGCAACTATGTCGCCGCCTTCACTCTTCAAGATTTCCATGTTGAACTCATACATCTCCGGTGTGCGAGAATAAGCACAACACATAAACAAGTAGGGAATCTGATCCTTAAGGTAAGAACCAGCTGGAAATTTGTCAAAAAGGTTAGCCATCAGATGTCTAAAACAAAACCCATGTGGATTATTGGGAAACACCCTAGGGAAAGCACTAACAAGCCCAACATGGCGATCAGAAATGAACGTCACCCTCCTCATAGGATGTTTTGCAAACTCTTCAGCCAAAACCTCAAGAAAAAATCTCCAATTACTCACATTTTCAGAATCCACAATAGCACAAGCAACTAGATACAGGCCTGAACATAAAAACAAAATGATGTCACTGTCACGTATCTGTTAATGTAACTAACCATGTCGCTGACATAACTGCATATTACTTGACAGTGATATGGCCAGAGACATGTCATTCAAATCACATAACATTTAAGTCATTGGGCATGTCACTATCAATGAACATGTAACTTACCATGTCAGTAGCTATGTGACTGACCATGTCACTTACATTACAAAAATATGTAACATGGCAGGAAATAGAGAAACAAGAACAATAAAAAACTAGAAATAATGAAGGAGATTCAACCTTGATTCGCATCCTTTACCGATGCAGCAATAATCTGCCCCTTGTACTTGTTGGTAATGAATGTAGCATCAATGAAAAGAATAGGTCTACAAGATTGAACCCTTCATCCACGCACCATAGGTCACAAACATACACTGAAACCTGTGTGTTTCTCGATGAAACTCAACCACTATTCTAGAGTCGGGGTTTGACTTCATAACAGACTCACTGAACCAAAGTAGCTGAGCATAAGAATCAGCTTCATCACCATGTAGGGCTGTTTTTGCCAACTCCGTACCATACCAAACTGTACGATAAGCAACATCCAAACCATAATCACTCTTGATCTCATCAGCTATATCAATTACCTTTTTGTTTGGATTGGCATGAATCTTATCAAGCACAATAGACTTGACAACCTTGGATCCCATCATCTTACTTTTCTGCAAACGAATCACACCATGACATGTGTGAATATTAACCAACCTTTTAATCATAAAGAAACCATTAGCCCTGCATAAATGAGCCTTCACAAGCCAATTGCAGCCCTGAGAATGTTTCTTAGAACACTGAGCAATAAAACGAACCTTGTCATTTCTAACAAACTCATATGAAAAGCCAATTTCTATAACATACTTACGTAGCTTATCCCTAAACTCAACAACCCCACCCTCAAACTTTTGGCCTTCAGAATGAATATAACTCTCCCACCCTTTCGTTATATAACTCTTCGATGCCTCTGCCCTATAACACCCCAAATAATCATTCTCCTCAAGCATGGTACTAGAATCCTCACACACTGTATTACTCACCACACTTTCACTAATAGAAGGCAAATCAGTCACAAACACTTCAACAAAATCAGAATTGTAACGAACCAAATTCCTAAAAATAATTCTCATATCAACTTCACTCTCTAGAAAACATGAAGTATAATCCGGAGGAATAATGTACCTCAACATGAAATTGCCTTGAATTAAATCGGGAAAACGAGAGCGTATGAAATTGCATAGATCAACAAACGACCAATTATGCAACAATGAAACTGTCGCAGCTTCAACAGAATAAATAAACTTGACAACATAGCTAGTATCCATAACAACTGCACAAGAATAAAACAATTCACTATCCATGTCACTACTAAGGAAATTAACAGAATCAACACAAACAAGTCACTGCCAAAGTAACTGTTAATGCCTGAACAGAAGAACAATATTATAAATGTAACTGGCCATGTCACTACTAAGGAATCAACAGAATGACACAAACAGATCACTCCCAAAGTCACTATTAATGTCTGAACAGAGGAATAACATCATACTAGCAAAATAAATGATAATTCATGAACAAAATAGCAGTATTAAAAATGTAACTGGCTATTTCACTGATAAAAAATTAACAGTATAGAACAAATATAGTACCGCAATAGCACAAAACATCATCAACAATTCAACATAACACTAAGTCGACAAAGGAGAAGAACACAGTAATCCAAAACGAACAATTCAACAATTTAACACAAAACAACAAAAATACACTGCAAAATCCAAAACGAACAAATTCACAGAGAGAAGGCTTACCGATCAAATAAGAGAAAACCAGAGAGAGGAAGAAATAGAGAGACTGTAACTAAGCACTAAGTTGACGAAGAAGAAGAACACAGTAACGTGATCAAGACGAACACTGACGAAACCAGAGATCCAGAAAAATAGAAAAGAGCTGTGAAAGCTCCAAAACCACTCAAAACTGAGATTTCAAATCATCGCAGAGGCTCAAATCGAAATCGGAAGCTGCCGACGGAGAGGGAGGCAAAGAAAGAAACTCGGAAAAGGATCTCCGATCAAAATGAATCGGAAGCTTTCTGATCAAATGAGAGAGAAAATTTGAGCTCGCAGATTTTGAAATGGAAGGTTCTAAAGGTTTATTACCTTAGGGGCAGAATCGAAATAAAAAAAATAAAAATTGACCTTTTTTAACATGACTGTTAAAGGAAAAACACATTATGTGCCTTCGTCAAAGAAACAGACGAAGAGGGAATCAAGCAATTACAAATCACAGCTCAATCAGCATTTAATATCATTAATGTAATCGATATTTCCATTGTAATTCTATCCCTATATAAAGAGTCTGTGAAATGAAATGAGTAGACCAATTTCAATTGTCATTTTACATTAACACGTTATCAGCACGCTCAGAGCCAATAGCTAGATAAAAAAAAAACCAAAACCCTAAGAAGAAAAAGTTTTTCTTCTTTTCTGCCGCCAAACAAACAAAATTTTTTTTTTTCGTGCAGCAGCCTCCACCCTAGGCCATCCCTCCGCGCCCTTCCACAAACCGGCCTCCTTCACCGACCAGACAGCAGCACCCATCTAGGTTCTCTCCACCACGCAGCACCGGTCTCCGCCTCGCTGCTACACCTCGCTGCCCGGCCCCCCGGTGCCCCGATCCCAGCCGCGGTGCCTCTACCCAGCCCCAGTGTCTGATCCCTGCAACTCAGTATCGATCCCTGCAACCCAGCCTCCAGCACCGATCGCAGCGCTGTTCCCGCGTCCACCTGCTGCTACTCCAAGAAACAGCCCATCCCCACGTGCTACCGGCCTCCAGCCCAGCGTTCGGTCAACCGCACCAGCGCTGCTGCCCTGTGCTTGCTGCAGATCCCACCACCGCCGAGCCAACGCAAAGCACAGCCACATAGCCCACCCGTGCAGCCCGACACCTACAAATCCCTTCGCCTGCATCTCCGCATTGTCCGGCCTAGCACCCTTGCAGCCTCCACACCAGACTGGCCTGCGCGCCCCGCGCCCCCCCCCCCCCCCCCCCCCCCCCCCCCGCATTTCTCTTCCTTCTGATACCAGTCCACACGCACAGAACCAGAAGGAAGAAGGAGAGAGGGAAGTAACGCGAAAAAAAAAAACAGTAAAAAAAAAAAAAAAAAAAAACAAGAGAAGGCCCAAAGAAAAGGGTGGCCCAGAGAAAAAAAAGAAGTGCTAAGTCTCAGCCCAACAAATCAGCAGGCCCAGCAGAAGCCCGGAAAAAATATAAACATCGCTACGCACGCCTACATCATCACGCGCGTGAGTTAGGATTGTTTTTCTCGACACCAAGTATGTTGTATTTTATTTTCATACTATGGTATATTTAATTATTTATAATTAGAATTTATTTTATTTTATTTTTGAGCATGCTATTTTATTGCTTGTTATATATGTGATATATATTAGTGGAATCTAAAGCATGTGATTTTCATTTATGTCTACTATTTTTAAGCATGCTTTATACTTTATTATTTATGCAATTTTGAGCATGTTTTTATTTTATTTACGCTTTTATAAATTATGCCTACGCATGTTTTATATTATGCTATTGTTTATATTTTATTTTACGTATGATATATTATTACTATTATTATATGCAGCATATATTTCGTTGTATGTTTGTGCAATTTGAGCATGTCATGTAATTTATTGTTATACGCTATGTTTTATTTATTATTAAATGTGTTATAGTTATTTTTGTAATGCAACATATAAAATTCCATTTTGCCATGATAATGAAAATTCATGCGCATTATACACACACTTACTGTGTTAAAGTATTTTCACATAGCATCGGAAAAAAAAATGTGACCATTACAAATCTTGGTCTTGAAATCTAATTCATACGTTTGGAAAATAATTCACGTGGATGTCAATATGACCGCGTAATTTATTTCTTCTCTCTTGTTTATGTAGATGGCTGATCCAACTCGACCTGAATTTGGCATTTTGAACTCAGAAGGACTTGAGTACCATTGTTGGATTTCTGATGTGGAAACTACCTTTGTGGCAAAAGACTACACTGCCACAATTACCTACCCCAAAGATGATGAACTATTTAATAAGGTGCAAGCAAATGCCTTAATGTTTCTGAGGCAACATATTGATCCTAGCCTACGCTGGGAGTACCTTCAGTTGAAGACACCCAAAGAACTGTGGGATGCCCTTAAGGGACGTTTTGGGAACATTCATGACACTTTGCTCCCAGAACTGGCTGTTCAGTGGAATGGAATCCGCTTGCTTGACTATAAAAGGGTCAATGACTTCAACAAGGACATGTTGCGCTTAAAGACACGTCTCAATTTCTGTGGAAGGAAAATCACAGAAGATGATATGATCTACAAGACTCTTTCCAATTTTCCTACTTTAGCGCTTATACTAACGAGCCAGTATAGGCTGGAGTATGACAACAAAAGAATCACAACCTTCAATAATTGATCAGCCTACTGCAAGTGGCTGAGAGGCATAATGAGATTCTCTTGAACAACAATGCCAGGCCGACTGGGACAAAGAAAATTCCCGAGGCTAATTATGGAAAAATGAAAGGTGGAAAGAACTCCAAAGCAAAGGGGTTTAGACGTGCTAATCCCTACCCACGTGGCAACAATGCACCACGTGGAAAGGGACATGGGGATCGTGGACACAAGATGCAAAAGGAAAGAGTTGACAATGAACCATGCTATAGGTGTAGAGACATTAGGCATTGGTACAAGAACTGCCAAGCAAGCAACAGAGCAGCAACCAATTACAAGAGGTATAGAGAGTCTAAAGAACAAGAGGCTCACTATATGGAAGAAGGAGGTCATGACCTAGACGTCAACCTTACAGTTGCAGACTTCAATGGCAAAGAGGAACTTGCTAAGTCAATGGATGCTCTCAATCTTGACTGATCTGTTTTATTCATTTTATTTTCCAAAGACAGTTGTGAAAATATAATGCCTCATTTTTAATTAGACTACTACTTGGTCTTAAAGTTTATTTCAATAATAGTTTGATGAATTAGATTTATGAACATGACCTTGATTTGATTATCGTTGGCTTATCAATAAATATGAATTTTATTCTGAAGCACTGAATTTTATTCAAATTTATTTACTACACATATTTACATGGTTCGAAATCGCACTATAAAGATGTAAAGCAATACATCTAGAAAAAGAAAAAATTATTTGAATGAAAAGATTATCATTCTACCTAACATAGAAATACTCTAAAGAATATGAGATATATTTAATGTCACAAACGCTCTGTATGCACCAAGAGCTAATCGAACCTTGTTAAAGATTCAAAGATATTCGTGCCAACGATTATCATGTAGAAACACACTGTGAGAATAGAACTGAATACCTTTATATTAACTCTAATGAATGTGAAAGGAAACCCATTTTAGAGAAACTTATGAGTCAATCTAGTGGACTGTACCTCACTACGATTCAGATTATTGAATCCTATGTTGTCACCAACAATGAAATGTGGGACACTAACTCATACATGCTTTGGCATGACCGCCTAGGGCACCCCGGTCGTGACATGATGACCCGTATTTTAAAGAACTCATACGGACATCCTTTTTTCGAGTGAAAAATAAAATGGGAGAAAAATCCTCCACACTGCAAGGTGTCGGTCCTAGTACTGCTCAAATGCAGTCATTGCTTTCTCAAGTACCAGAAACACTACCTCCATCCCATTATGCCTCATTGACTATTTCAAAGGCAAATCACTCGTTTTGTAAAGCCTGCTCTTTAGGAAAAACAGGATCGAGACTTTCCTATGCTAAAGATATAAAATAAAACATTCCATTCTTACAAAGGATACAAGGAGATATCTGTGGACCTATCCATCCAGAATGTGGACCATTTTAAGTACTTTATGGTTCTGGTGGATACTTCGACACACTGGTCACATGTCGCTTTATTGGCCACAAGAAATGCTGCAAAACTCCTAGTACAGATTATATGTTTAAGGGCTCACCACCCTGATCACCCTATCAAGTCTATAAGGCTTGATAACGCTGGAGAGTTTACATCAAAAGCATTTGATGATTATTGCATGTCTATCGGGATCAATGTAAAGCATCATGTACCCCATGTGCATACACAAAATGGTCTCATAGAAGCCACCATCGAAAGGCTACAGATGATGGCTAGGGCATTGGTTATGTGCACCAACCTGCCTATATCTGCCTGAGGTTATGCAATATTGCACGCAGCATTACTTACTCATTTTAGACTCACTACTAGCCAACTATTTTCTACATACCAGTTGGGAACTGGATATGAGCCTAACATTTCCTACTTACACATATTTGGTTACGCAGTATATGTGCCTATTGCGCCCCCACAGCGCACCAAAATGGGTCCTCAGAGACGATTAAGTATTTATGTTGGATATGAATCCCCAACAATTATCCGCTATTTGGAACCCTTGACAGGCGATCTCTTTACCGCTAGATTTGCAGATTGTCACTTTGATGAGACAATCTTCCTGTCGTTAGGGGGAGATAGGAAAAAGGATTTTCCAAAGGAACGACAAGAATTGTCGTGGTTTGTCCCCACTCTGTCTCATTTTGATCCCCGCACTTCACAATGTGAAAGTGAAGTTAAAAGAATAATCGATCTTCAGAACGTAGCAGATTCGATGCCTGATGCGTTTACTGATATCGCAAAAGACGAGATCATATATACCAGCTGCAAATGTGCCTGCAAGGTTAGAAGTCCCCAACAAAGGGCATGACACCGCAGATAGAGGCGCTGCAACCATACTTAGTGGAGGAGTGCTTGAGGCCCTGGCTCCCCAAAGGAAGAGAGGGAGGCCATTTGGTTCGATTGACACTCACCCAAGGAAGAAGAGGGCGAGTAAGGTACAAACCAATTATCAATATATAGAATCCCTCTCATGAGATTGTCTCTGATTATAGTTATGTCCATGAATCAATACTAGAGAACGCTCCGATGTTTAAAATGATTCCAGAGAACAAAGAAATCTCAAAGGATTATGAGAGTGCGTATGAGTTGATAAAAAGATCTTCCATACACATTGATGATATATACTATTGCTTAAGGAATCATAGAGCACGATGATATCGAACCACGCTCTGTTGTAATATGTCAACAAAGATCAGATTGGCCTAAATAGAAAGAATCAATCCAGGCAGAATTAGATTCTCTGACAAAGAGACAGGTATTTGGTCCGGTAGTGCTAACCCCACCAAGTGTAAATCCTGTAGGACATAAATAATTCTTTGTCAAAAAGCGTAATGAGAAGAATGAAGTCCTGAGGTATAAGGCTCGCCTTGTGGCGTAAGGTTTCTCACAACGCCCTGGAATCGACTACGAGGAGACATACTCTCCCGTAATGGACGTTATAACGTTCCGCTACTTAGTTAGCTTAGTAATTTCCGAAGGACTGGAAATGCAGCTCATGGATGTGGTTACTACATATCTCTATGGGGATCTAGATTCAGAAATATATATGAAAGTGCCTGATGGCCTTACATTACCCAAGTCAAGTGACTCTAAACCACGGAGTGCGTCTGAAATTAAGTTGAAACGCTCACTTTACGGAATGAAATAATCCGGGCGGATATGGTATACCCGTCTAAGTGACTACTTGATTGGGAAGGGATATAAGAACGATGAAGTATGCCCCTGCGTATTCATAAAGAAAACAAGTTTCAGATTTGCAATTATAGATGTATATGTCGATGATATGAACATAATAGGTACTCTTGATGAAATAAGAGAAACCGCGAGCTACTTGAAATCCGAATTTGAGATGAAGGATCTAGGGAAAACGCGATTCTATCTACGCCTTGAACTAGAACACCGAGTTTGTGGAATACTAATCCACCAGTCTGCGTATGTCCAAAAGATGCTCAGGCGATTTAACATGGACAAAGCACATCCTGCTAGCACTCTCATGATCGGTCGAAGTTTGGATGCAAGGAAAGATCCATTTCGTCCAAAGGAAGATGACGAAGAAGTGTTGGGAGCTGAAATTCCCTATCTAAGTGCAATAGTCACATTATTGTACTTAGCCCAATGTACTCGACCAGACATTGCATTCTCAGTGAACTTGTTAGCTAGATTTAGCTCAGCGCCAATGCAGCGTCACTGGAATGGTATCAAGAACATTTTCGATACCTAAAAGGAACCATTGACTTGGGCTTGTTCTTCCCTACAGAGAGACAAGAGGGACCGCAGATGGAGCTGCAATCCCTAAAGGAAATGTTGATGGCGAAAGCGCCACTCACTACACTGAAACGCCAAATGATGTTTTGGTTGGTTTTGCTGATGTTGGGTACCTCTCTAACCCACAGAAAGGTCGTTCCCAAACTGGTTATGTATTTACCATTAGGAACACGGCTATATCTTGGAGATCAACCAAGCAAACCCTTGTGGCTACGTCCTCGAACCACTCAGAGATCATTGCTCTTCATGAGGCGGTTCGTGAGTGTGTATGGTTAAGAGCTATCATCACACATATTCGAGAGACTAGTGGTTTAAGTTTTACCACTGAAGAGCCTACTTGCATTTATGAAGATAATGCAGCTTGCATCGAACAGATGAATCTAGGATATATCAAGGGTGATAATACAAAACACATATCGCCAAAGTTTTTCTACATTCAGCAACAACAGGCTCTCCTCAAGATTCAAATGAATCAAGTAAGGTGTGAGGAGAATGTGGCAAATTTGTTCACCAAATCATTGCCTAAGGCCACATTTGACAAACATGTGAAAAACATAGGAATGCGAAGATTTTCCAAGCTCCCTTGATTAATGCAAGTATCAGGGGGAGGTGTAGACATCAGGGGGAGTCTAACACACACATGTCATACTCAAACGTAAAAGGTGCGTTGTGCTCTTTTCCTTCGACCAAGGTGTATTTTTGTCCCACAGGGTTTTTATTGTTACTTGGCAAGGTTTTTAGTGAGGCAACAACTCATGCACCATTTTGTCTTTGACTTGGCACAAGGGGGAGTGTTAAAGGAAAAACACATTATGTGCCTTTGTCAAAGAAACAGACGAAGAGGGAATCAAGCAATTACAAATCACAACTCAATCAGCATTTAGTATCATTAACGTAATCGATATTTCCGTTGTAATTCTATCCCTATATAAAGGGACTGTGAAATGAAATGAGTAGACTAATTTCAATTGTCATTTTACTTTAACAATGACCACATTATTCATAAGGACTAAACTAATATTAATAACAATTCACAATGGACCTTTTTATCAAGTGAAAAACTAGGTGACCTTATTATCATTTCACTCTCTAAAAGTGACCTTTTCCATCATTTTCCTTTTTTTTTTCTTTTTTTTTTCTTTTTTTTTCTCTTTGTCCTTATTTGTCTTTTCATATTACTTGACAAAGTTCTTAATAATTGAAAAAAGTTGGAGGTCCAACTAGAACTACCCTAGTTGTTTTTTGCCTCCAACTTAAGAGAAACAAAATAAATTAAACAAAATAGTTGGTCCAAAATATATGCTAGAACCTCAACTTGCAAAGGAGAATTCCTCCATCTCCAAACTTGGCCATCAAAGACAAGCTCAGAGCTGGAGTAGATCTCTTCCCCTTTCTGTGTCTTCAGCTTTCCTTCTAGACAATTTCGGTGTTGGTTGTTGTAGTGGGCTTCAGTTGTAATTTTCTCTTTTTCAAAAAAAAAAAAAAAAAAAAGAGAATTCCTCCATGGTGGCGGTTCACAGTGGTAGGAAAAATTACGATCTCGGGGAGGCTTTGGTTCAGTGTTTGCAGGCTGGCAGGTTGGATGGGTTGAGGAGGTGGGATCCGTGGTGGCGGTTCACAGTCTGGTTGGACAGAGAGTGCAGGCGGTGGCGACCTGATGCAGGTTTTAGTCCGATGCAGGCGGGGCCGATCTAATGCAGGCGGAGATGATCAACTACAAGAGGTAGCGACCAATTACAAGTGTTGTGTCAGAATTGGTCTAGGCCTTACACAATGGCTGTGATTTTCTTGCTACATGGGCATGTGCTTGGGTTTGGGCTCACTTATCGCCCCTGCCTAAGTTGTATTTTTCTTTGTTTTTACTTTTTTAGGTTGGGTAGTTTATAATTTGAAATAATTTTGTAATATTCATTAATAAGTAATAATAAATTAATTGAATAATTAATTGATTAATTATATCCATCCGATTAGCTATGGCTATTAATGAAATTTGAAATTAATAATACTAAATTATTCTTTATCCTTTTTTCAATTATGATCTGTCCTAAGAAAAGGATAAGAGGATAAAAGTGCAATCCAGACCATAATGAAACATTAATTTTTAGGGTTTCATTTGGAAGGGCAAAAAAAAAAAAAGTGTCATTCACCCAAAGCACCAAAGTGAGATAAAATTATCTCACTTACCCCCACAATAAATTTTTATTCCCACTAACCCAATTTAAAATAAAATGATAATTTTACCCTCAACTCAATTAATAAATTACATCATGTCACTCTCTCTCTCATATCCCTCTGATTTGTACACCGATCTCTCTCTCCTCTTTCTCTCTCTCTAGAAACCAAAAAGCCTTTCTCTCTCTTCTCGCTCTACAAACACCATGAAGCAATTGATCCAACGTCTCTCCCGCGTCGCCAACTCCTTGCAATACTGCTTGCTTCGCAGCGTTCTGTGGCCTCCTCGTCTAGGCTGCCTCACTGAAGCGAGTCGTTCAGAGTACTGAAGCTCCAGTGACGCCGCAAAAATTTCGGGATCAAAGTCTCAGAGGGACAAATGTAGATGTATGTCAGCAACGAGATAGTGCAGTTCAACGTCTCCACCGAGCTCCTCAACCACCTGGTGTTCGTCGAGCTCCTCAACAAGTCAGCGCAAGAGTAAGGCTATGAGCAACGCGACGTGCTCTAGTTTCCTTGCCAAGTGGTGGCGTTCGAGCGCATCCTCAAGACGCTCTGGCTCAAACACGCCACTACATCGAGTGACATCAACGACCTCCTTGGCTCACTCTCTGAGGATCGTCACTTCATCTATGCCAATTAGCGGCGGAGGATTACCACCTCTCTCCTCTGATTTAGATCTCGATGGGGTGGGTTTTTGGTAATTCTAGGGAGATGTTTTGGCCTTTTCTATAAATACAGGGTTTGGACTTTCTACACTTTGTGCTTCAGGGTTTCTTTGGGATCTCTTTGAATTGGATTGTAGCCATATATGCAAAGGAAGAAACTCTTAGCAAGGTTAGCAAGATCAATGGGGGATAATTTTTTGAATATAGGTGTTTCACGAACAATTTTTATTGGAGGGCAATAAACTTTTATTTCTCCCCAATATAAGGTTTTCAATTTATGTAATCTCCTTATTTTCTTCCTCAATCAAAGTTTTATTTGTCTAATTTTAGGAAGCTTACTCCCCCTTCCCTCTAATAAACTTTTATTGGGGAGTAATAAAAGTTTGATGGGGAGCAATGAAAGTCTCCAGTGACCTTTTTGGTGACTTATGAGATCTCAAACGATCTCTTTAGGGACCTCCGGCGAGGTTTTCAGATAAGTCCTGCAACTAGTCATGGGACTCCGGTGAAGTCTCATATGGCTTCTCTCTCTTCCATTTTCTCTCTCTCTATGTGACTAAGGAGTGAGGGCAAAATAGTCCCAAAGATTTAAAAAAAAAAAAACTTAATTGGGTATTAGGAAACAACTTATTAGAGTTATTATAGGTAAGTGGGAAAAATAAGTGAGTGGTATAAGGGGGAAAGAGACAAAACCCAAAAAACAAAAAAAAAATGAATTGACCGTTCAAGTATTCAAAATTGCACACTAAAAATGATAGAAATCAGAACATGCATTATAATCTATATTATATATATATATATAATATAGATTATAGATTATAATAGATATATGCTATGTGGTATATATCAATATTGAATTTTTGGTTGTTGCGCTTTTTGCGAGTAATAAGTTTCTATATGTGTTTTGTAGGGCTAGTCAAGCTTTTTGCCTGTGTGTACACTCAAAGTGCCTTATTTGCTCTAGGTAGGTGGCGAGTTTCTTACTTCGTCAAATAGTCGCTACCACCTAATGGCCGGGTGAAACTAAGTGTCACCGGATTTACATTCCAGTGACAACATAGTGGCCACAACATTGTGGGAAAGTTGATCTTAGTAGTATGTTATGGCTTCAGGTAAGTTTTTACTTTCCAGTATGTCACCACAATTGTAAAGCTAATAAAGTAACCAATAGAACACTCTTCGCTAATTGGTACTTGTTAGAATACATTTTTACTCATGTTACTATCTCAGAAAGTTCTTTTCATGCGTTTTATAATTTGGGATATAGGCATCATGTTCCCTCTCCCCTCAATGTATTTTTCAGTTTCACTAAGACTTGAGAGTAGCCGCACCAGAAAATAAGTCATTCAATGGTGTTTTCTATGCCATCATTTGCAATTTAAACTAATATATTAGCCGAAAGACGAATTTATTAAAATTAAGAAAGGTCCTAAAATATGAGATAGGCATAAATTGACAACATAAACTCACGGCCGTTGAAGAATAAAACGCAAATTTCATTTACCACCCCGATCTTGACACCCTAAATTATTTGTGCTTCTACACTTTTATTTTCATCACATGTGCCCCTAAACTTATCATTTCAAACAATCTTTTCTAACCATTGGCTTTTTTGCCAACTATTGTGTGATGTACTTTGAAATTGTTTCACATATAACATAATTTTGCATGCCATTTTAGTGAATCAACATCATACAAGGTGTTAGCCAAATAGTCACCCTCAAGTATAAGGGGTACAAGTAATAATATAGGAATTTAAGAAATGTTGCCTAACCCACGACGATTGGATTCCTTTCACTAGCTAGGGTGTTAACCTAAGGAGAGCTAGAATATGCAATTGTACAATCACAAACCTAAATTTACAAGGAAATCTAGGCTCATGGTGAGTACGTGCATTGTAGTGGTAGTGAAATTGTTTGTTGGATAAAGTGGTGAACCAAATTAAAATTAATGCTCAAATGTAACTAAACTACTCTAAACTAAACTAGTAATATAATGGATGAAGTTAGGGGTTAGATTGTCTACCATCAATCTCCGTTGCAAGTATTGAAGTTCAAATACTAGTGATGTTATTTTAATTTCCCAATTACCCTCTTTGCATCTGGATAAGACTACAAAGGCTTAAACTTCTTTAATGTTATCAATTCTAACCGGATAAGTCTAGAATTAACTATCTAAGAACAAATTCTATTAACGGTTAAGTCTCAATTCATTGTTCCTAGATACATAAAGCTTTGAGTTTAGATAATCATGCAAGCAAACCAAATCCTAGATCTAGGTAATTTTAACTCACAACCTTCATATGCACATAGAGGATGCTATCATGCCATCAATGCTCAAGGTTAACTACTACCTAAACATTTTTTCATGAGATGACAAACAAAACACATTCAAAGTAGTTAAGTTTGAATGAATGTATTCACTTCTTGAATTAGCATATGAAAATAAAAATCTCAAATAACTTCAAATGTAAATTAAAACATCAATTCATACAAAATTGGCTAGGGCCTTCAACCTAGCCCCAACAAAGTACTACTTACTCATAATTATATATACTAACTTCATAATCAAATTAAACACCAAAATATAATCTAGAGTCAAAGGGATAGAGTTGGCTTAGTGGTGTGTTGGATGGTCCCCAAGCTCATATATGGTGGTGATGGTAGTGGTGGTGATACTTCTCCTTCTTGCTCTTGAAAATTTGATGATAAAAGATAGTACAGCTTGTATTATGTATTGTGTGAATAGGTAGAGTGGATGGAGAAAATGATGATAGAAAAGAGAGTGGAGAAATGATGTAGTAGTGGTGGTGTTAATAGAGGTAGAGGATAAGAAATTGTGGTGGTGATGGAGAAAATAGAGTAGCATGAATAGTATGAGTTTGGATTTTGGAAGGTGGAGATGGAGGTTTTATGGTGGAGACAGAGAGAAAGAATATGAAATGGGGTGGTATGGGTAATGCCTCTTCCTTGCGAGAAGAGATGCTTAAAAGATAAAGATTGAAGTATGAAAATGATGATGAGAAGTCAATACAGCAGCTCAAGCATAGTAAGAAGTATAAAGGTGAGTATGAGAGTTGCAATAGATCCCAAAAAAAAAAAGGAAAAATGATACGGAAGAGATAGAGTAAAAAGAGAGAAGTAATGATAAGTTATTAAAGAAAGTAGAGTAGATAAATATGGTTAAGGGAGAAGAGATGAGCAGCTAGCTCTCTTTATTGTGCATGGGAAGCATGAAAATGAAGAGTGTTAGAGTGATTTTGGGTCACCAAAGTCAAGGTGACAAGCATGAGAGAGAAAGTGCATAGGGATGCTTATTATCGAAAAGATAATTTGATGGATTGATCTTGTCATAATCTTGTATGATTCTTCCAGAACTCTCCTTGATAATTGCAGCATCATATAACTTCCAAAAATGCACAAGAAATCCGCCCAAAGAAGACTTTTGGTCAAACTACCCTATTTTGACTAGGATACGTTTTCTTTCTCTAAAGCTTCTATCTTGGACAAGGATTGATTTGATATTGCCGTGATTCTGGATGGTTCTTGACTTATTCATGATCTATGACATAATGTCTTCAAGAATGATCAATAACCTTCTAGAAAAACTTCAAGTAAGTTGCCAGAAAAGATCTCCAAAACAGTTTTGTAAAAAACTAACAGTTTCTGCCTTATCAGGAATCCTATTTTACACTTAATTTCCTGCTACCTCGTTGATGATTCTGACTGTTTCTCTGGCTCATGTTGAAGTACAACATCATATATTCAAGGAACATTAGCCCTTTCTGTAAAGCTGCAGTTGGAAAAGTGCAAGAAACTTTCTCCAAAACTGTTCCCGAAAAGCTGATTCTGAAACTACAATTCTCTGATTTGCTGCAATTGTTTTGCATAATGATTTCTGTGGACTTCCCTCATAATTTTCGGCCAAAAGAGTGATCAAACTTAGTCCTTTGCATCAGTATTTCATGGTCCATGGCTTCATTACTCCATGTAAACTCTATTTTTCTGGGATTGCCTCACGAAGTACTTGAGCTGCCAAAAGTGGTGGTGCATGGAAAATTCACCAGAATTTCACTTTTTCTCCTCTTGTCAAGATTTTCTACAAAACATGGAATTAGATTAGTCAACACTCAATTGAACTTTTAGAACAAGTAATTTCCATGTTTTATGGCACAAATACATATATATATAGGATATTTCTCAGGTGCGGACGTTCGTACCTAAATTTCTGTATGGATTTCCTGTTTTCGACCACTTTCCGGTCACATTTTTACATCTTAACAGTTTAGTTTTTAGATCTTAATGTATAGATCATCTCTGCAAAATTTCAGCCAATTTGGTGATCATTAGGCAACCAAAACTGTAATTTACAAGAACGGACCGAATCTGTCGAACCGAAACCATTCGTATTTATAATGGTAAAATTACAGTTTTGGATGCCTTAACGATCACCAAATTGCCTAAAATTTTACAGAGGTGATCTATACATTAGGACCTAAAAACTGAACGGTTAAGATGTGAAAATGTCATCGGAAAGTAGGGGAAAACGGAAAATCGGTACCGCGCGGAAGATACGGACATCCGCACCGTAGTCGGACTGCATATATATATATAGGATTTTTCTCCGGTTTTCACCCACTTTCCGATCAGATATTTTGATCTTAACCGTTCAGTTTTTAGGTCCTAATCTATAGATCATCTCTGCAAAATTTCAGCCAATTTGGTGATCGTTAAGGCATTCGAAACTGCAATTTACAGCCCTTCTTGGCTGCGGACATTCGTACCGAAGGTTTGGTACGGATTTCCCGTTTTCCCCCACTTCCCAATCTCATTTTCACATCTTAACCGTTCAATTTTTAGGTCCTAATGTATTGATCATTCTTATAAAATTTCAGCCAATTTGGTGATCGTTAAGATATCCAAAACTACAATTTACATTAATGTACACGAACGGCTCCAGTTCAACCGATTCTGTTCGTTCATGGAAATTGCAGTTTTGGAGACCTTAACGATCACCAAATTTTTTTGCAGGGGTGATCTATACATTAGAACCTAAAAACTGAACGGTTAAGATCTGAAAATGTGATCGAAAAGTGGCAGGTGCGGACGTCCGTACTGAAATTTCGATATGGATTTTCTGTTTTCACCCACTTTCCGATCACATTTTCAAATCTTAACCGTTCAGTTTTTAGGTCCTAATGTATAGATCACCCCTACAAAATTTCAGCTAATTTGGTGATCGTTAAGGTCTCCAAAACTGCAATTTCCATGAACGAACCGAATCTGTTGAACTGGAACCGTTCGTGTACATTGATGTAAATTGCAGTTTTAGATGCCTTAACGATCACCAAATTGGCTGAAATTTTACTGGAATGATTTATACATTATGACCTAAAAACTGAACGGTTAAGATGTGAAAATGTGATCGGAAAGTGGGTGAAAACCGGAAATCTGTACCTAAGGCTAGGTAAGGACGTCCTTAGTGTAGCCGGACTGTGTGTGTGTGTGTGTGTGTGTGTGTGTGTGTGTGTGTGTGTGTGTGTGTGTGTGTGTGTGTGAATTATGACCCAACACAAGGGAGCCCGTAGAACCCACATTTTCAATTTGTAAAAACTTGATAAAAAAATTTTGATTATTGGAGATGATTGATTAAAATTGAAGAGTTTTTTTTTTATCAAGCCCCTGGGGCAAAAATAGTATATTCATCACAAGTCAAAATAGGCCGTTACATACTCTTCCGCTGTCATTTAAAGACTTAGACAAACAAAAAGATATTGGTAGTACCCACAGTGGTACATAGAAATAAACCTACTCATTGTACCCACAGTGGTACATAGAAATAGACCTACTCATTATTCATTCAATACGTAGAGGTAGCGGGGATTCTCCATTGGTACTACGCCGGAGGCGCTAGAGTTCTAGGTTCTTAAAATAAAGAAACTTATTTATAAGCTAAAAATATAGGTTTGGGCCAAGAGCCTAAACCCTAGCCCAAATTTAGAAGTTAATGGACAAGGGTAGAACCTCAGCCCAATAACTAAGCCCCATAGGGTAGTCACCAAGGAGATCACTCCAGGCCCAGCAACCTGATTCGGGTCCAGTCCACTGTCTTCTCCCATCACCCTCATTATACGTCACCTTCCGGCTGAGCTCCGTATGATCCATGTCGCCGACCCGTGTTGTCGCGATCCATACTGCCATGGTAGAGATCCAACTGTCCCAAGCCACACCGCCGACTTGCATCACCATGGAACAACACCACCCTGATCTGGGCCTCACAACCCTACACCGCCATCGATCGAAACCTCAGGTGGCGCCGATGTTCCAAGAAACCATTCACAGGGATCGATTACCGGCCTGTAACAGCACAACCACCGCCTCTACCACCAGCCCAGCCGAACCAACTGACAAAACCAGGGAACAAACCCCTTCGACAAAGTCCTATAGGCAGTAGATATCAATCTCCCATCCGGCAGCAACATCATGACGGCGGCGAGGCCGAAGGCCACCCAGAATTCGGGGCGCTGCTGGAAGCGAACATGTTTGCGCCAAACGGAGTACGCCTGACTTTTAGGTGAAAGAAGCTGTTCGTTTTATCCCTTGACTTTGTACTAGATTAGGAATAATTCAACAATTTTCGGCGACAACTGATTAAATTGGAGAGTATAAGGGTATATGTAATGAAATTAAAATTACATGGCCACAACTGATTTAACATGTAAAGGTTAAAGAGGTAAAATGAAATTAACTCAAGAATAAAAGTCAGATTCCTTAAATCTCAAGTCCATATTTGGAGAACTAGCTTAGATATCCCAAATCCAAATTCGAAAGCAACCAGCTTAGATATTAAGATTCAAATCTGGGCACGCAACGCCTTGTGGAAGGGAGAACTAAGTAGTAATTAGGAGTATGTAATGACCCTCTTCCAGGGATATATACCAGAAACAATTTCTTAAATTTAACACACTTCGGCACTATTTCTAAGTAAACAGGAAGCACAACTAGGGTTTTGACAAAAAGAAACTAATTCTTTTCCTTTTACTCCTTCAGACCTTGAGTAATTACTTAAGTGAATTATATTCCATAATTCAGGTTCAACGCAACTGGGTGAAAACCAGTAGGGCAAACTGGAAATATGTCTGGTTCGGCAATCCGTTGACAAGGATCTAAATTTATAGGCTGATCGATCAGGCCAAAACAGAAAACTAAAAACTAATAACATTATATTTTGAAGGCATAAAGGATCCTGGAATACCGACTATTCTCCATCCCAGTTCAATAATTGAAATTTAGATTGTTAACAAAAGAAAAAGATGTCATATACAGTCATAACCCATATATATATATATATATATATATATATATATATATATATCCCTTCCACTAAGGAATCCCTTTTTTTAGTTTTTATAGGGACAAGGCATTAGATCAACTTTTCGATCATATTTTAGCATCTCAACCTTTCAATTTTTAGGTCATAATCTATAAATCACCTCTGCAAATTTTCAGCCAAATTGATTATTATTAGGGCATTTAAAACAACGATTTACAAATATAAGTATGAATGATTCAGGTTGGACAGATTCTGTTCGTCCATTGATTGAATCTAGCTCGATAATGATCATCGATTTAGCTGAAAATTAGCAGAGGTGATATACACATTAGGACCTAAAAACTGAACGGTTAAGATGCTGATATGTGATCAAAAAGTTAGTCTAATGCCCTATCCCTAGAAAAACCAAAAAAAAAAAATCCCTCACTAGAATGGCTCTCAAATTTTCAGTAAAATCGGTGATTGTTAAGGTATCAAACTAGATTAAATCAACGGACGAACCAAATCTGTCAAACTTGAACAGTTCATACTTATAATCTTAAATCACTATTTTGAATGTCTTAACAATAATCAATTTGGTTGAAAATTTGCAGAAGTGATCTACACATTACGACCTAAAAACAGAACGGTTGATATCCAAAAATATGATCGGAAAGTTGGTCTAATGCCCTATCCCTAGAAAATACCCAAAAAATGGACCCCTCACTAGAAGGGCCATTTATATATATAAGAGCAACTCGATCATCTAGATTAGTCCTACTCTAATAGACGCTAGTAATGGATCAAATTCGGTAACTGGTCTAAATTCAAGCAGCACGTGTGGTTTTTCCACATTCTAATTGGCATGCTCCTAATTAAATTTTAATAGCTACTTGGGATATCATTCTTCTTCTTCATGCAAGTTGCAATTAATTGTAATTTCTTGAAATTCTTGAGAAAGCCAGAAAGGACCAGGAAATGGTCACCTGATCTGTCCATGTCCACCATTAATTATCCGGTCAATGTTTAAGAGGACCAATCAAGCATATCATAACTGACATAACATAACTAAACATGGAAATTATTGAAAATAATTAAGTTGAGCAGAAACCAAGGAAGAGACCATTGCGAGAGATTCTTGGAAAGAAAGAATTTTAATTCAAGCATGGCAACTATATATGTAAACCTCAATTAATAATTGGTATTACCAATTTCAATCCAGGTTGGTTTCAGGAATTCAGGCCAAGATGCATAAAATATGATTCTGGAGCCTGGAGGTCAAATCGATCTGGAACGGGAAGTTGATGTGGCGCATTGGACTAAATTAACAGTCAATGGTATAGCTATTTTGGCAGATCGGGTATCCAATGACCAGTTAATACGGGTTTGAAAATTGAACTTTTAGTGGGGTGTTTGTTGGGAGCGGCTCTATTGAGGACCGCATTAATGTGAATCAAATGAGGGTCTTTCAATTGGAGCCATTAGATTCAAACAACGGCTCACATTTATGCTCCATATTTCTTCTTTTCCGACGTGGCGCTCTATCTCCTCCACACCAATCTCTCTTGCTGATGGATTTTGGGCTCTAGGAAATCAAATCATCTTTCTTCTTTATTGATATGAAGACTCAATAATTATATAAGAAAAACCTCAGACTTTGTCAATTAGTTGCGGTCATGGAATCGCGTAGAATTTTAATCTCGCTTTTCTATCCAGCATACTTGTAGCAACAATTTTATCCAATATCCTACTATAATGTGCTGATTAGCGTAGTACTGCCCAAAATTTGTACCAGGGAATGTTAATTTGGTTATGGTGTACGGAAATTGGCACACCACTTTGAGCACTAGCTCTGTTCATTAGCATAAAAGCCACGATGCAAGTATTTGGGTTCTTGGGCATGTGAGATTTGGAACCTGGCAATCGTCTCTGTCATTCTAAACTAGTTGGGGTTGTGAGGTGTGGAATCGGAGATGGTGACAACAAGACTTGGAGAGCAAAGAGATATGCATGGAAGGAAGGAAGAAGATAGGACAATTTTTTTTATATTTTTTGTTTTATGAGGTTTGAAACCCAGTCAAGTTGGAAAACTCATCTCCACGTTTGACTTATTATATTAGAATGAAAAACTATGCATAGAGGGGGATATAGAACCTTGACCTCTAGCAACATCGCAATCATCCTCATAGAATGCATCCTAAATAATAACATGAGCCTCATTCTAACCATACATTATTCAAATAATTGAAACAAGCAAGGTGAGATAATCTAATAGTTACACCATTTAGTTCTCGAAAATTATGCCTAACCTGAGATGAATAAAAAAAAATTTCAAATATGACTTAGAATCGTTGATAATACACCCAACCTCATAAGGTTCCCATTATCTCACAACATGGCAGCAATCACTTTCTAATTCAAACACCACCCATTAATCTTGGTGAATAGCCAATTGTAAACCCGCCCTACATGCCTCAGCCTCCATATGCATAGCTAAGCATGGGGACAAGAGCATTCCGTTGCTAAGTCTAACATTGAAAATTCTCATTTGATCCGCATTAATATGATCCACAATAGAGCTGCTCTCGGTATTTGATATATGTTTATATCATTATATAATATTATTTTGTATAAAAAACATATGCTACAAGATGTCTTTTTATATTATTTTTACATATACAAGCTAAATAGGAAGAGTAAAATTGTTCGGAACAAAACTTGACTTAGGACACTTGAAGGACCTTCCAGGCAATATCTTGAGCTAATCGATCTATAACTTTATAACATATACACAATTCAATATTATGTGATACAATGAAATTCATATGTATTTTTTTAAATATAATTTTTTTTTTTTGGAAAATTGGTAATGGTACATCTATGAAGATTGGGTAGCTCGACTGCCCAATGCTGCAGATTTGAATTTTTTTTTCCTTTAAATTTTATATGCAATAAGATAGAAATGGCAATATGAAAAATGTTAACTAAATATATTATCGTCTTGTATCAAAAATGGAAGTGTTGAGTATGAGCTGGTATTTTAACCAAATTTCTGTGTTTACATTTTTCAAAAGAAAGGGATATTCTAACAAAAGATATTATTTACATACAAATTAAGAAAGAGGTTAAATCTCACCAAAATATCATACATTTCAAGTTGGAACTAATCATCCTCTGATGTATCACTTATTGGTTCATATGGTGTTGAAGACTCTTCATTTGCTTTTTGATACAAACAACATAATATAAGGAGCAGCATATGAAACTTAGCGGTGAAACTTTTAAAATCTGTACAAAAATTTACTGATATGTGATAAACATAAAAAGTTCTAAATTAAAATTTAAGAATTACTCAAGACACTCAATTGAGTTTTTCTATTGGAACCTCCAAATTTACTCACTTGATCTCTGTATATTTTACACCTCCTACCAAATTTTCAAATACTATATTTACTCATTAAACCTCACTAAAACTCCTCAAATAACCTCACTCATATAATTTACAAACAAACTAAGGTCTTTATAATAAAAAAACTTAGTTATTTCAATGATTTAATTACTCTATAAATCTTAATACATCTCCATTCCTTAATCAGACAACATAAATCTCTTATCCAACAAAAAAAAATCAAACACAAGGTATTGAGTTTTAAAAATTAATAAAAATAAATAACATGAACTATTATGTGATTTTTTTCATTTACTTTTTCTTTTTTAGCTGTGCAAAAAATAAATATTAATCATTTTTTCTTTATGTATCTCTATTTTCTGTACCTCATGATTAATTATTTAAATATTTTTTATTTAATTTTATTTGCTAGTTCTTTTTTTTCTTTTCTTCTTTTGGCAAATATATTGGATAGATTTAGATTTAAGCCATAATACAATTTATTTTGTTCTCCCTGACCAATATGCGTTCAATATGCATATCATACATTTTTATCTTAACCATAGTTTTATTTCTTATTAAATATATATGAATGCCTTAATGAGTATGTAGTGAAATTGGAAAATGAAAATAGCTAGGGAAAATAATAAAGAATGCAATCTAATATTATTGAATTGGAAAGTCTAGAGAAAAAAAATATAACAATTTTTTGGGCGTAATTATTGTCCTTAATAATCATTTTATAGTAGGTTATATATGTCATTTAATAATTCATAATAGAGTGAAGTCAAGTGAGCAGATGTGAAGACCCAGATTTTCATACAATAAATTTATGTAATTCAATAATTGTTATATTAATTGAATTATGATATTTGAGATTATTTGGATTGTCGTGGGTTGAGAAAATTGGTTCCGAATGATTTTATTTTCGAAAACGAACGTTATTTAGGGGGTCGTGAAAATCGACTTTTTATACGTTCAAAATTTGGGAAAACTTTCTTCATGAAAGTTGTAGAGCTCGTCGATACGAGTCCGTGCATATATGGAACGTATTATTCGAAGTTCGTATGAATAAGTTATGAATATTTGAAAATCTAAATTTTTCTATAAATAGTGGAAAAATCTGAGTTTGTTTTGAAGGACGAAAAAATTCTATTTTTGCACATCAGCCCCCGTCTCTCTCTCTCTCGGCCTGGTCACTATGCTTGCAGACCCGCCAACCCGACCCGACTGGAAGTCGGCCTTCCCGGCTGCGCCGCAGCCGGACCCAGCCCCCATCCGCTACGCCGCCTCGCGCCCAGTCGATCCCGCCGTCGCCACACCCAGCCGCCGCTCCTAGGCTTGGATCGAAGCCTCTATCCGAAGCCAAAACCCGACCCGGCCGGAAAACCATTTTTCCGGCGGTGCATGGGCCGATCCTCCCCATTTTCGGAACGTGCTCTTCCTCCTGATCATCCCCATATATGGCTTGCATCACGATTTTGAGTGTAGAGTGGTAGATCAAGAGTTGAAGATTTCGACGTCCCTGATTCGATCTGGAGACTGATCAGAGGGCCGAGATTAATCCAACTTCAAAGCCCGATCTAGGACGATCTAGACCTCATCTCCGAAAAAGTCAGGTATTAAAGTTGTTCACAATTTCATTTTGAAGAAGTTTGTAGTTGACGACTTCTGCATCGGAGTTGGTTGACCCGCGTTGACCGTCGCGTTGGTCACCGTTTGACCGGCGCGTATGGCGGCGCGTCGGACCGAATTTTGAGTTTTTATTATCTGGACGATGATCTATGCATCCATACGAGCGTTTTGAGATATAACTTGGTCATGTTAGAAAAAGTTGATAAATAGTCAATTTCTGTTTTGACGTTACTATTTACGGTTTTACAATTTACCTTCATTTCGAGATTTACGGAGATCAGACCATCGGTTTTACTTCAAATTTTAATATGATGTTCATATGACTGTCCCGATGACTTTGTGTGGTCACGGGCGAAGATCCTACAATTGGATCTTCGTATAATTGTAAAACAGTGATTCGGGATGCGATTAGTGAAGATCCGTCCATCGGATTTTCGTATAATTAAATAGGATGTTCCAAGGGAAATCCGTGAGGATCTAACCTTTTGATCATCATTTAAATTCAATCCGACCGTCGGATTGTCCTTATTTTGGAATCCGACCGTTGGTTGTCGTTATTTTGAAATCCGACCGTTGGATCATCATTTAGGTTTATTTCATGCTTCGTTGCTAAGTAAAGACCGTACTTGATTAGGTACTTGACAGCTTGAGTTGACGAGTATTTGGATTATTGTGAGTTATATTTATTGAAGACGCAGCGGGAATTTCTAGGTGAGTAAAACTCACGTGGTTCATATTACGAACCAAACATTTTAAATTTATTTATTTTTGATAATTGTGTGGAAAATATTGTTGGATTAAATATTTGTTTTTAATCACACGGAATTGATCACTACGGTCCATAGGTAAGTAAAATGAAATTTAATTATACAAATGAATTTCACGATTTTCTTGTGTGAACTATAGATGGTATTAGTGGTCATTCCTGAGTGGATGATTACGTATATATATATTTACGTGGAATATATATATATTGATTGGTGTGATTTTAGTGACGATATGATTGAGATAGAATGATGATTTGGATTATATTCAAATGCTTTAATTTCATGATAATATCATATATGTTGATTGAGTTGATTTAATTATGTGAAAACATACGATTGTACATATTGTGGATTTAGGGTCAACGTAGTGACCAATATGGGGTAATCGGACGCTCTAATCCAAGGTGGATGATGGGATACGATTGGTTGAGTATGTACAATTATCGGACGTTCTAAATATGTATATAAGTATACATATTGATGAAATACGATAAAGATAAATATGTCGGATGCCATAACCTAGGCCAGGTGACGGGCTACGATTCAGTTAGAGGTCTAGTCTGTCGAATACCATATTTTTATAAATACGATGATGGGGTATTGTGGATAAAGATGTGAGTAAGGGTTGGTGTTGAGTAGTTGATTTATTGTGATTGTTGGTTTTTGTAGTTGTAGAATTGTTGCATATTGACTTAGGTAGGAATAAATGTGATTAAATTAAGTAACCGTTCTTTCTTTTACTCATACGAGCTTTCATAAGCTTATCGGGTTTTGTATTGTTGCAATCCCGGTACACTATTCAAATGGTGTAGCGGATATTCCTGCAGGTCAGGATAACCAGGGAGGTGACCGAGCTGCTTAGGTGTTACAGCAGTTACATTTTATTCTTTGAGTTGTGAGGTGTGTATGCTCATTTAGAGCTTTACAAATTATTGCGTATTTGTGATGTAATAATTAACCGAAACAAGATTCGGTTTGATTTGATTTCGTGTGGTGAGGTTGTTAAGAAAAGAAATTTTCAGGATGATTATTTTGAGTTGTGGTAATTTTTATGTTTTCGGATTTTGAATTTTATTCTAAAATTCGGGGCGTGACAGCAGATTTGGAGGTCTCAATAGAAACTCTCTGCTCATTTATATAATACCATCTTTACTGACTTTTTCTATTTCTATTTGAAAAATCAACTTAAATCAAGGTGGATAAAAATTCTGTATAATCCTACTAAGCTAAAACCATGGATTCAAGAACAAATAAATTTTAAGATCATCTTGTATTACCTAAAAAATAAAAAAAACCAAAAAAAAAACCTAGCAGAGCAACAACTGCTCTGAGTAGTTAGCGGCATCAACACCGCTGTGTACGACGGCCTTCCTGGCAGTTGATCATGATGAGCGTGTGAATACTAGCTTGGAATTGTAGAGGTATCGTTGGTGGTACCCGGAGGAGAGCCTAGGTGGATTTGATTCGACAGGAAAAACCTAGGGTTTTGTTCTTGTTAGAGACGGCTGTGTTCTGAAGGGCAGCTTGAAACTCTCAGGGTTAGGGTTGGGCCTGATAATTGTCTGGGGTATGGGAAGAGTGATGAATCCCCAAGGGTAGCTTTTTTATGGATGAACGACGTACCAATTCATATTAGAAACTACTCGGCCCGGCATGTCGATGTTTCGATTGGTACACCGGGGTTGCCGGATAAATGGAGATTAACTGGTATTTATGGTTTTGCTCAGACTGCAGATCGTAGTGCCACATGGGCTCTGATGCGACAGTCAGCAGCCGGTTCCCCGCTACTATAGCTGCTTGTAGGGGACTTCAATAAGATTTTGATCAGGGCGGAGAAGTCAGGTGGTGGGGTTCGCCGAGAAATGCAGGCATTCCGAGAGGCAATGGTGGATTGCAATCTGCTGGATATAGGGTTCAGAGGGAGTCCATATACGTGGGCTGACTATCAAACTAAGGAAAGATTAGATCGAAGCCTTTGGAACATCGGTCTCCGATCACTCTTCCCTGGGTCCTCTACGACTCATTTGCATCCGAGCACTTCGGATCATAGCCCATTAATGGTGGAGGTGTGTGATATCCCTCTTGTGCTTAGGGCAAGGAGAAGATTGTTCCGATTCAAACAATTTTGGGCAGTGCACCCTGAGTGTGAGAAGATAGTGCAAACGGGTTGGGAAACATAGGTTTCTGGTGATCCTATTAGCAAGGCTACTGGGAAGATCAAGGGTACTAGTATAGCGTTTAATGCATGGCAGAAATCAACGTCCATGTTTAGACAAGTGGAGATGCGAGAGGTTCGTAGCAGACTTGATGAATTGTTAGCAGCTCCTTTTGCCCCAGCTGATAATGCAGAGAAGCAGGAATTGAATGCTAAGTTTCAGGCGTTGCTTATAGAAGAAGAAACCATGTGGGTGCAACGATCCAAGGCTTTCTGGTTGAAGGCTGGGGATAGAAACACGGCTTATTTCCATCGCCGTGCATCCAACAGGAAACAACGCAATTCCATTAAGGATTTAAACAACTTCGATGGTCAGTGGGTAACAGATATTAAGGATATTGAGAGGGTGGTCACATCTTATTATAGTTCCATATTCTCTACTGAAGGGGTGAATGATGCAGCTCTGAATCTTATACTAAACACGGTTCAGGCTCGGGTCACACCTGCTATGAATGGGGAATTATTATCCCCGTATTTGGACTCTAAGGTAAAAACCGCTCTATTTCAGATGCATCCATCTAAGGCTCCTGGCCCGGATGGCATGTCACCATTCTTTTTTCAGAAATACTGGCATATTGTTGGTCCGGGTGTTTGTACCGCAGTTAAGTCATTCTTGTCATCTGGTATTCTACCTGCTGAGCTCAACTTCACATATATAACTCTTATTCCTAAAGTTGCTGAGCCTAAAGACATGACAGAGTTACATCCAATTGCTTTATGTAATGTTCTGTATCGCCTATGTTCTAAAGTGTTGGCTAATAGGTTGAAACGGATTTTGGATTCTATAATATCACCACTCCAGAGTGCATTTGTCCCTGGGAAGCTCATTTCAGATAATACATTGGTGGCTACCGAAGTAGCGCATTTTCTCCATACTAATAGATGTGGGGAGGATGATCAATTTTCTTTCAAGTTGGATATTAGTAAGGTTTACGATCGTTTAGAGTGGGATTTTGTGAGGAGTATGCTTCTTCGATTGGGTTTTGCATCTGAATGGGTGGAATTGGTTATGACAAGTCTGAACACAGTGAGTTATTCTTTTCTAGTGAATGGGGAAGGTGGTTTTGTTAAACCTAAGAGAGGTATTCACCAGGGGGACCCAGTGTCTCCATATTTGTTCATCTTATGTGCTGAGGGTCTATCTTCTCTTATTCACCCCTTTGTTCAAAATCAGTGGATTCAAGGTATGACCATCACCCCCACTGCTCCCACATTGCATCACTTATTATTTGCTAATGATTGTTTCTTGTTTGGTGCGGCCACTGAAGGGGAGTGTCAGCGGTATCGTAATATCTTGTATACCTATGAGCTGGCCTCTGGACAGTGGGTGAATTTACAGAAGAGTAGTGTTGCTTTTAGTAGACACATGGCTTTGGATAGACAAGTTTATTTGGCTAGTATTCTGGGAATACAGCAGGTGGACAAGCATGACAGGTATTTGGGGCTCCCTACACATGTGGGGAGGAAGAAAACAGAAGCTTTTAGCTACTTGAAGGAGAAGCTTACTAAGAAATTGGTAGCTGGCGAGCCAAGCTGTTAAGTGGTGCGGGTAAGGAGATTTTGATTAAAGCTGTCGCCCAAATTGTTCCCAATTATGTTATGAATTGTTATTTGTTGCCCACTGGGCTCTGTGATGATTTGCATCAGTTGTGTGCAGGTTTTTGGTGGGGAGACACGGATGATAAAAATAAAATTCATTGGCGATCAAGGGAGAGACTATGCATTCCTAAACATGAAGGTGGGATGGGGTTTAAGAATCTTCATTGGTTTAATTTGGCTATGCTAGCCAAGCAAGGATGGCGTCTAGTGCAAAATCCGAATTCCTTGATTGCACGTTTGTACAAGGCCATATATTTTCCTACTATGGATTTCTTTACTGCTGAGTTAGGGATCACTCCATCTTTCTCATGGTGTAGTATTCTATTAGCACGAGAAGTGTTACATCAAGGTCTGCGTTGGCGAGTTGGTTCTGGGGAGCAGGTGCATATTTTGCTTCATAAGTGGATACCAGATACCTTTCCTCGCTACCCTACTTCTCCCCCTAGGGAGGATGCTCCTCACTTTGTATCAGAATTGATTGATCCAATACACCGGGTTTGGGATGTGCAAACATTGAACTTATTCTTCTCTCCAGCAAATATTGATCTTACATTGTCTATTCCATTGAGTCGACGAGTTACTGCAGATCGGGTGGTATGGTATTTAGACAAGAAAGGTATGTTCACCACGAACAGTGCTTATTTTGTTGCAAAAGATATTGCTTTGGGTGCTGTTTTGGCAATCCCCCTACACCTGTGGATCTGCTGGCTAAGCTGTGGAAAACTATATGGAGATCTAAGGTTCTAGGGAGGTAGTAGTGCATGCATGGCGGTGTTGTACTAGTATTCTACCAATTAGAGCTAATTTGCAGTGAAAAGGTTATATGGGTCATATGAAATGCTTGATGTGTAACCATCAGTTGGAAGATAACTTGCATTTATTTTTTCATTGTCCGTATGCTCAAGAGACGTGGAATGCTGCCTCTATTAACCTGCAGGTGCCAGCCAATTTGACGTTCCAAGAGTCCTTCTTACAATTAATGATTTCTTTTTCAAATGATGCTTTTGCTAAACTTCTTGTGATTGTGTGGGCTATTTGGAAGAATCGGAATAGCCAGTTATGGGACAATACAAAGCAGCGACCAAGTGAAGCGTCTATGCTTAGTTTGGGATGGCTTCATGAATTTTCTAAAGCTAATGCAGTATGTAACAGAGGCACTAGGCCCCGGCAGCAAGCATGGACGAAACCTGCAACCGGTTGGAAGAAATGTAATATCGATGGTGCTTTCACTGCTGGAACACGTCAAGGGGGGAGTGGAGTGATCATGAGGGATGAATTTGGCCATTTTAATGCAGCAGCAGGCCGACCTTTTGTTCAGATCACCTTTCCTTTCCACACAGAGTTGAATGCATTGACTGAAGGTATGAAGTTAGCCGAAACATTGAGCTATGAGCAAGTTATATTTGAAGTAGATTGTCTGCTCTTAGTGCAAGCCTTGGTGCAGCAAGATGCTGATTTGTCAAGTTTGGGTATACTCATCACAGAAGTGAAGGATTTTATGCGCATGCATGTTGATTATAAAGTAGTTCATGTATCTCGTGAGGCTAACAAAGTAGCTCATGTCTTAGCTAATCATGCTTTGCACTCGAATGAGAGTCAAAGTTGGTTTATTGTTGCTCCTGAGTGTGTTCGGGATGCCATTCTAAGTGATTGCAATCACTAATTGATTCAATGAATTTCAGTTCAAAAAACAAAAAACAAAAAAAATTTAAGATCATAATTTTCTTTCACTTCAATTTGCAATAATCTAATTTTCTTTTTTTGTTGAAAAAGAATATTTGCAATAATTCAATTGAGCTAATATTTGTGTTTTTCTCTTAAAAAAAAAAAAATATATATATATATATATTAGGGACAAAGCATCAAAGACCAAAGAAAATAGGGGGCAAATTCGGAACATCACTGTTTTACTATTCATTGAACAGTAAAAATCTCATTTTAATTTTGTATATGTATAATTAAAGCAATACATTCAATTACTATAAAATCTACAAACACAACTTCTACAACCCTAGCAGAATTGAGTTCTCACGACAACAAAAATAAAAAACCCACACAGTTCTCCAAAGTCAAGCGTCGTACTCGTTTGGCGCTGGCCTACTCGATGTTAGCCTATGACCATCCTAATAAGCAGTATAGCTGCGGACGAGTGGTGTTTTGTTTCTAGGCCCTTATGTGGCTTGTTGCTTTGCTGATCTCGGGGTTTTACAGGGGTTGGTCGGCTCTGTCGATCTTACTGGCAGTGAAGGCGATTGCGACATAGGTTCCTAGAGAGTCAGTGGTTCCATGGTGATAGCGGCATCCTGTAACGCGGCTTGGTGCGTTGGCGACTCAGTCCAGGTTGGGTTCGAGTTGATGTGTACTTAGTGGTGCTTTGGTGGTGGCGTCAATGAGGATGATGGCGGCCCTGGAGAGGCAACAAAGTGGTCGAGTCGGTCAGGTCGTGCTGTTAGTGATGGATTGGAGTTGGGTCGGGTCAGCTTTGCTGGAGCCGCTTTGGGCCATGTTAAGCAATTTCTATTTTGTTAGTCTTTCTAACTAGTCCCACTATCTTTGGTGAGATATATGGGCTTGACCCAATCTATACACTTTGTCTTCAGTTAGTGGTGTCCTAGTATGTCGAGTTTGTCTAGTCTAGCCTAGCTGAAGATCTTCTATGAGTCTTCTTAGAAGTACTATTAATCTTTTGTACCACAATTACGTGCTCGACGAGAGATGAATGGTATCCAATATGTCCTTTTGAAGGCGAAGTGTCTTTTGTTAGTTTTAAACTTTATGTGTTATTGTTCTTGAAGTAGTGTCTGAACCAGTTTAGGCGTAGACCTATGTCTATTTTGGTGTACATACTATTTCAACTGTTGCGGTTGATTCACTTAAAATGAATCATTCTACCTCTTAAAAAAATACGTTTGATTATTATAAAAAAGACAGATAATTCAATCCGCAACCGAAATGGAGATGGGGAGCGCTCAAATGGGCAAGATTGAAAATTTGATATTTTGGTGGAGACGAGAAGAGCAAAATTAGTTCCAACCCATCGCATTTTTTATTCTCGAGTCTTAACTTACGAAAAAGCCTTCAATTAACTGTCTAATCGATAGGCTTGGCCGCTACTAGGAAATCACTATGTCGACTAGTTTACAAAATACAAGGGTACATATTTTCTTGCAATCTAGGGGTTATTTGTGATGTGATTTTGTTCATTTATATATGTGTCAGGATTTCATTGGACGATCACTATTCTAGTTGCCCGACAATCTCACTGATAACCTTTCCTAACTTGGCTCTTTATTATCTTTATTATTATCTTTATTAATTAAGTCAATTAGCATAACATAAAATAGACAAAAGCCTAATATCATGTGATCTGATTTTTTATTTTTTATCAAATTAGAGTATGAATCCGTTAAAAAGTAGAAAGAGACATTTGATACATAATAACCCGCATTTTGAAGGGCGAGTCAAAAATGAGTTTATGCTACGAGCCCTAAAACCCTAAGTAAAGATGCCTTGGATATCAATGTAATTCAAGTAACCAAGTAATCGAACACAACTAAGGAATAAACTAAGCCAGTCAAGTTCAAACCCTAATTTATTCATAAACTTCAAAGATCACACTACGCTGAGGAGGTTTCCCCAAAATAATAAAAATTGAACACGAACCTAAGAACGATTGGGATCCTATGTTTTAATACAAAAGCCACTAGGATCCCAAATGCGGGCCCAAAAGTGAGTGGACCTAAGAGCACCAGCCCATAAAGGACCATCAAACCCAAAACACAGGCCCATAGCCAAGAGAAATTGCTCTGGGCAACCAGACCAACAACCTGGTCTCTACCGCCGGCAAGCTGCAATGGCATCACAACTTGATACTACCAAAAGAGGGTACCGCCGGCAAGCTGCAACGGCACCGCCACATGATAATACTAGAAGAGGGTACGAACCCAAAATCAAGCCTAAGCTTCACTAGCCCTCCAAAACCCCAACCTCAACTGTATATCGTCATCTGTAGTAGCACCGGACCACCACCTCAAGACGACATAACCCGGAGATCGAGATTCTAGAGGATGCTCGTCGTTGCTTGTAACAGCGCACAGTGACATTGAAATACGACCACCAGTGAGGCGTGCAGACTATTACTGCTGGATTGAAAGGCAAAAACCCGATAACCTTGGGCGATCAATAGCTAAGAAGCAAGGCCAGAAACCCCACTTTGGAAAGCCGTACTCCCCAGCCGCCATGGAGGAAAATGCTAGACAGTGCCAAGGAGGCGGCCACTCTCACCTAGAGATGAAGGTTAGAGCATCTCCAACAATTTTCCTGTATGTGAGCAGATTTGAACCTATAAATTCACGATGTCGGTAATTTTATATAATTAAACACCACTGCTTATTAACAAAAACATAATATCATTTTATGCACCCTCAATTGCCATCTTTTTTTATTATTAGTTTTTTATCATGAGTGAGTTAGCAAGTCACATCGGTTACGTTAGCGAGTTAATAACACAATCACCCAGTCAGTATTCAAACCGAGGTCCACGAGGGTATCCCAATAAAGCCAAACTAATCCCCTGCTGCAGACGCAGGAACTCGAAAGCCCCTCAAATCTGTTGGCCACAAACTGGTGGGAGTTGAGACTCGAACTCTAAACATGGGGATTCCATGCTACCAACACGACTAACCATACCACATCAGGTGGTTCTCAACTGCCATATTCTTGATTTATTTATTTATTGATACTTTTATTTAAAAAAAAAATCAAGTATTCATATGATAGAGATAGTTTAATGCTAAAATTAAGAATAGAAAAAATATTGACACGTAAGTGAGTACGTGTTAGAAGGTAAATATATAGATAAAGCAAGTTTGAATATCATATTGGAGTCTAGTGAAACAAGCTATCGGTTTGGACATACAATTTTCTCGAAAATTATTGAAAAGTAAAATATTATTTGACCTAAACAAAGAATTTAAAGTCATGTACTTCAAAGAAAACCAATATGACTTCTACGGAGACATTTATAACACTATAAAGTGTGACTAGTTCAATGAAATTTGTGGACCTTTTGTGTTTTAAGTATAAGAATTTATGGACCCTCTCAGTGTTTGTTTAGTAGGTAATCATGTCCTAATATACCATTGTTAATTGATAATAGTTTAATTAAGGATAAAGAAGGAGTTCTTTGATTAAAAAAAAAAAAGGGTAAAGACGGAGTTAATTACATATTGCTATCTTACGTACCAGGATCGAGGTACCACAGATCGTTAATCTTTATGCAGTTCTTTACAAGATACATGAACTTGCAAAACCGCACGAGGGCTATTGACCGATTTATATAACTATAACATTCCAATTAAAATTGAAATCAGCATAGCTAGGGCTTTGCTTTAAAGCTAAGCTTCACTATTTGCTTTTGTAGCTTAGCAACGATTTAGATTAAAGATCTCTTTCAACAATGATAAAAGATAAACCTCATGACGTTGCTAATGCATCCTGCATAGTTTTGATGGATGTGATCGATGTGTTCAGGTTCATGCACCTAGCTAGCTCGCCCAGAAATAAAGACATATATATGGCCCTCCATTACTGAAGCACTCGCTTGCATTCTTGCAAGTTGGCTCATTATCTAAACCCAAATGGATTCGAACCAGCAGATTTTGAACGTGCGAGTTAATTCGACACGTGAACAAAAGGATAGGATGATTTGTTTGGCTAGATTGTAGTAGCTATATTCTGTATGTTTTGGTTTGTTTGGCGAAAAATGCTTCTTGGGCGTGTGAATACAGTTCAGTTCAGTGCATGGTGAACAAGTTGGTATTATTTTCATGAACAAAAATTGATGAAAAGAAAGGTAGTCGTCATGGTCTCGTGTGGGTTAACTTTCAACTAATTTGTGGTGTATTATGATTATAATAAAGTAACAACAACTTATGTTTTGTGCGAAAAGAGATCGAAAATTTCAGGTGGGAAGTATGAGATAAATATGTAAATTATTTGAGACTAAAGAGAAAAGTTATACCGTATAATCAATTTTTTTTTCAGTGGAGTGAAATTTTACATAATAGTTCACCCATTAGAATAACAATAGTATACTTAATCTTATATAATTAAGCCAATTCTAGAGGAAATGGTTAAATTTTTGAAGTACCATATATGCCATCACATAATATAAATATTAATAAACAAATTATTTCTATATGAGGATAAGATAGTTAATAGACTATATCATATTTGAAAAAATTGCAATACATTCCATGAAAAAAGGAGAAGCTTCCCCAAAAATTGCTTTAACTTTTTAAATTTAAGAAAATAAAAAATAAAAGTCAATTGACATGTGCAGAGTACATGTTAATGGGCTAATATATATAATTAAGTCAATTCTTGAGTGAATGGTTAAAATTTTAAAGTACCATAAATGCCCTCACATAATATAAATATTAATAAATAAATTATTTCTATATGAGGAAAAGACAGTCGATAGGGTATATCATACTTGAAAAAATTGCAATACCTTCCATAAAAAAGGAGAAGCTTCCTCAAAATTAGCTGTAACATTTTTCATTTAAAAAAAATATAAAAATAAAAGCCAATTGATATGTGCAGAGCATATATTAAGGGGTTAGTATATATTAATTCTTAATGTAAAGGTGATTAATATTTACCACTTAAAAGGAGTTATTTTTACCTAAATAACGTAACCCTAAAATCTCAACTGCAGGCATTAATATCAAGAAAAATTCTTAGGTACGGGCAGCCACACCACGTATACGGTGCGGCTGTCCAATCACATTTCAGAAATTTTTATCTTTGTTCCGAAATTATCTCTATTTTTAATATAAAATATCCAAAATATCTCCATACTTGAATCCTCACCACCACGTGGTGCGACTGCCCCACGCAAGAATCTCTCTAATATCAAGCATGATAGATTGATAGAAATCATAGAATAGAGTCAGACAGGTTTCTAGAGAAACTTAAAACGGAAATTAGATTCCAACTACCTTCTGTCGCAAATGCATATGGAACTGTAGAAGCGGTTTGACATTAAACTATTACAGAAATGAAAGTTAACCTAAATTGTATTGTATGTCACCACAGATCCAGATTGGAAATCTATTGTAGGCCAGTACGTAGATCTAGTGTTTCATGAGCAGTTGATTGAGCACCAAGTCTGGTCAAAACTGAATTGACTCAGTTTTGGATACGATGGAGTGTGGACCAACCACGATCCGACCACGCAAAGTAATAATTCTTAAATTTTACCATAAAACCAAAAACAAAACAGACTTCTCCTTCGTCTTCAACTCTTCATCCTTCCAAGTTCCAACTGTAGTTCGATTCAGTATAACTGTCGGGAAGAAGTAGCTACAAATATTAAATTTGTAACTTTCACCGAGAAGAACCATTTTTACTGGACAAAAAGGTGCGTAACTATCTGGCTGCTGACCTCCCCTTGATTAGGGGTTTCTGGGTTTGTTGAAGTCTGTTAAAATATGACCTAGTTCTAGTTAGCTAGCTAGGCTAGTTTTTGTTTGTCTTATAACAAGAAGAGTTAAGACTTTTGAAACATCTTTTATCAGCAAACAGGGCACGATATGGCCCGCAGGCTAAGTTAAGTATTAAAAATGATTATAAATTTTTAATTTATAGATCAATCGAAAGTGTTAATTTTTAAGTTCAAATTAAGTTATAATAAAAACACGCTAGCTACAGAATTTTGAAATAATACATGTGATAACTTAGTTTAATGTAAATTGTATATCAAAGTGTTTCTCTATAAACTACATTGAGTCCATACACACCACATGGTCACACAATTTTTCTGCCATGAAGAACGATCCCTCTTCAAAGAGCAATAAAGAAATTGAAAGAGAAAAGAACTTTGAAGGTGGTGGGAATCTAGTATAAAGAAAAGGCAATTATCAGCCTCAAATTTTAATTACACTAAACAGAGCTGGAAGTTAATGAAAATGACGTTTATAAGCCTAATTTTTCAACGATCTCTTTTTCACGTGAAAATGACTGGATAGGGATAATGACTCATGAAATTGAGTGTCGCTGTGTGGAGCGGTCCAGATACAAGCCCCTATGTTACTGAACCTTGAAAATGTTCCAATTCTGAAGATCTTTTGGATAAATATATAAACACACAGAAAGATAATCAGTCTTCTTAATTGTTCAAAAGATAGCCCAAGAAAGTATAACCATAGGGTGCAGAGTAGCTGTGCTAATCTTCTTCTAGCTTAATTTATCGAATCGACATATGAATCAACCACTCAATGTTCTTTCTTATAGGTTTAATTAAAATACCTGCCTGTACTTTATTTTAATTCCTCAGTTTCATAAAGATGGTATATATCATCTAATGGTGAAGAAATGCAATATAGGAATCATTCAAATCAAAATTATTTGAGCCAATTATTTGCAGTAAAAAGTTTAAGGAAAAAAAATACATACATATATATATATATATATATATATATATATAAAATAAGATTGGACATGATGAGAGTTTAAAAAACCACCAAGCGGTTAAGAAAAAGACAACAAAAAAAAATTCCGATAAATGTTTTCTGTCCTCAAGCTTTTGCCCAGTAATTATCATCATCCCTAGGTCAATTGTTCATTTTGATTCCTTATTACCCAGAGAACAACTTATTATACCAATCAATATATGCTAGTACAAACACTATATATATATATATATATATATACACACACACACGAATATGAACCAATATATAACAACAAATAGATGAAATTGAAATCAAATGTTTTCGAATAGAGATTAAATTTATTAACTTGATCAGATAGAGGCCTGCAATGCAGTGACCAAAGACAGAAATTCGCCCCACTCCTGCTGTAGTTTTGGACGTCTATCTAGATGATACAACTATCTAGTCAAGTTCTTGCACAAGAGAGTGGCTTCTTTGCAGCAACAAGAGTTGATTTGGTAACAGCATTCTTGCCCTTGTTTTTCTAAAACTTGGCCTTTGATGGACTCCCTCCAACCATGTTAGCAGTTGGCTCCATAGAAGCAGCAGCCCTTTCATTTTTCCGGTGGTCCTCTTCAACACGAAGTTTCAGAACCAATTGCTCAAAATTCATGTCCTCAGTTAGATGTTTCAGATAAACTTTGAAATCTTTCCATGAAGGAGGTAACGTTTCTATAACATAACCAACAAGAAAATTCGAGTTCAGTCCCATACCTTCTTCTTCTAACTCATGAACAATGACTTGGAGTTCCTCCACTTGTTTGACAACAGACTTGGCATCGCTCATTTTGTATTTCAGAAACTTGCCAATGACAAACTTCAGTCTTGTACTTATTGTCCAACGACTCCCACAATTCCCTTACAGTCTTGAATGATGAGTAGATGTCGTACAAGGAATTATCTAAGGCATTGAGAATGTAGTTCCTACATAGAAACTCATTGCTTGCCAAGGACTCTATAGCCTTCTGATTTTCGGTCTTTTGAGCATCAGTTGGAACATTCTCTTCTTCCCCTTCCGGTAAAGCCTTTGGATCCTCGGTGGTGAGAACATTGGCCACATGAAGAGTTGTCAAATAGAACAACGTCTTCTGTTGCTAGCGTTTGAAATCAGAACCCTTGGGCTTGTCAGGTTTCTTCACATGATTTTTCACAGCAGATATTGATTGATCCATCTTAAGAAAAATATTCTGTCTTAGATTGTTATACCAATCAATATATGCTAGTACAAACAGTATATATATATATATATATATATATATATATATATATACACACACACGAATATGAACCAATATATAACAACAAATAAATGAAATTGAAATCAAATATTTTCGAACAGAGATTAAATTTACTAACTTGATCAGATAGAGGTCTGCAATGCAGTAACCTAAGACAGAAATTCGCCCCCACTCGTGTTGTAGTTTTGGACGTCTATCTAGAGGATATAACTATCTAGTCAAGTTCTTGCACAAGAACCTGACCCTGGTGAATTTTACTTTATGCTTCTCTCAGAAACGATGGGAGGAAGAAGAAGAAAGGAGAAATTTTTTGATGATCGAATGACGACCTTCGGTCGTCCATATATAGAGGTTAACGTGAACAGTTGCGTCGGCAGTTGGCGTCATTTGATTTCATCCGTTGCAACTGTTTGTCGTCATCTGTTGCAACTGCTTGTCTTTATCTAAAAAATTGAATATTAACTCAAAAATAAAACCAGATTTAATCAACGGAGCCCAAGAGCCCCAAAGCCCAAGGCCCGACTTTTGACGTTTATATATGTGTACAATCCTATGGGGAACCCAATAGGAAAGCCCACGAAAAGCCCACAAAGCCCACCTCTATACTTATAACTCATTTACTTCTTTATAAGGGAATTTCCTTATAAAGGCCGTTAGCCTTTAAAACTTCTTCTATGTGGGACTAAAGTCCTACAAGTTCCAACACAACTTAGCAGTAATTTACTTATATATTTAAAATTATAGATCTCTTTTCTCACATGCAATTTCTATAATTCCTTTTTTTTAAAGTATCTATCTCAGCGTATAAAAAGCTTGTATAACCCTTGAATTTAATTGGGCTAAATACAAATTACTACCTTGTAGTTTGGGTCTAAAATCAATTCAATCCATGAACTTCTAATTTCATAAAAAACACCCCTGCACTTTCAATTTTGATCTAATAGGTCCAATTTGTTAGTTTTCGACAATTGAGTTATTTAAGTTGTTAACTTAGCTCATATATGACCTATGTTTTATGATGTGGTATCTGCATGCCACCTCTAGTTAATTTAAGAATAAGTCCTACTATTGAAAATAAATAGTTTTTCAACAAATAATCCAACTATAACTTGAACTCATAAAAAAATATTAACGAATTGGACCTATTAGATCAAAATTGAAAGTGCAGTGGTGTTTTTGATGAAATTAGAAGTCCAGTGACTGAATTGATTTTGGACCTAAACCACAGAGTAGTAACTAATATTTAGCCCAATTTAATTAAATCAGAGAATAGAACGATTCCCTGATACCCTTAAATTTGTCCATTTTGATTCCTCATTACCCAAAGAACAGGTTGGTAGTAATTTACTTTTATTTTTAAAATTATCTTTCTCTTTTCTCACATGCAACCTCTACAACATTGTTTTTAAAAAAGGTGGTTTTATTCAAACCTCTCATATTGATATGTAGACCTCCTGCCATATTTTTATGATTAAACTTCTCATATTAACCCTTGGTTATTTTTCTATGTACCTCTGCTTCTCCACACTTCCACAACAATGAATACATAGCAAATGTTCATCATCGTTCACCATTGACAAAACCTTCTAGCACAGCAAACACATATTTGAGAAGCGGCACTGGAAAAGAAAAAGGAAAAATGGGCGTGGGTGTTCTTCATATTAAAAGGAAAAGAACAAATTTACACTTTGATCAAGCCCAGTTTCCAAATCCATGGTGGGTTTCAGCATTTGATCAAATTGAAAAAATATTTGGGCATTGCCCCAAAAAAGGAAAAAAAAAAAACCTAGTTGCACTTGCAGATCCCCTTTTTGAGAATATGAGTTCAAGAACATGCACATAGTATTTCTTTAATTAAACTCAAGAGAGCTAAAGAGGGTTTCCAATTAATCAATAGAAAATCATAATAGACAATAATTAGACAATTCAACAATGGTGCAGAAGAAATGCCAAAGATGATGATGTAATTATGGTTCTGAGAGAGAGAGAGAGAGAGATGATTAGATTATTTTAATAAAAAATTTTCACTTGAAGAATAAGAGTAAATTTGAATTTTAAAATGTTCAAAAATGAGAGGAAGTCTAAATACCAATATGAGAGGTATGATTAGAAGCACTCAAAAAAAATATTTGTCTCACGGTATAAAAAACTCTTACAATTATTAGATTTTAATTAAATCAGGGAACATTACGATTACTTAACATACTTAGATCTGTTGTCCGACAAGAAAAAACTTAAACTTTGTCTTACAGGCTAATCGCCAGCTACTAGGGTTTCTTAGTTAGCCAGATTAATATTAGTTATCATAATTAAGCTTGGTTTTGGCATAGTTTTATTTAGTTAATGGGCCAACTGCAACTTGCTAGCTAGGGTTTCCATCATGCCACGGCAACTGGGGTTTGTCTATTTCTCTGGTATATATTATACTATTATTATAATCGTAAATAACTCGGTCCAACCCCGCCGCCGTGCCTCACTGCCTCATTTGACCCACGTGTGTAAAAGAACTAGAAATATTAGTCTCTGTTCCAAAGAAAAGCCAAGATTGAATAATTTAGTTGGCACTAGATTTTGGTGCTACAACCCTAACATCCTCCTTACCCAGAAGCTGTACCTTTCACCTGGCTATATTTTATCCTCTTCATTATTCTAAACTTTGCATTGGTTCAAAGTCTCGATTTTCTTCGGGTATATATAGGGCTTGTTGTACTTTTGGAAATATAACAAAACAAAACCAAGAACAACCCACAAATTCCAGGCATATACACAAATGGAAATGGAGTCATACTCTCTCTTCCAATTCTCAAACCCTTCTCAATTCTCACCTGAATCCTCCTTCGGTTCGTCGCTAGATTCTTTCTCATGGGACGACGCTTTACTCGATAATTTCAACAACGATATGTTGAACTTTCCACCATTTAACACAAATGAGCCTCAAGATGTGTTGCTGTTCGATGCTGTGGTTAAAGAACCAGCATTAGTGGCTGAAGAAACGCACTGGTTTGGTGGAGCTGTAAAGGAAGAGGAGGTCACTTCCAATTCCAATGCCTTCCAAGTGTTTGAAGGGAAACCCAGAAAGGAAAAGTCGTACAGAGGGGTCAGGAGGAGGCCTTGGGGGAAATACGCAGCTGAAATAAGGGACTCGACGAGGCATGGAGTCAGGGTTTGGCTTGGCACTTTTGATAGTGCCGAGGCAGCTGCTTTGGCCTATGACCAAGCTGCATTTGCACTGAGGGGTCCTTTGGCTGTGCTCAATTTTCCGGTTGAAGTTGTGAGGGAGTCACTTCAAGAGATCAAGTGTAGATATGACGAAGGGTGCTCGCCTATTGTGGCACTCAAGAGGAGACACTCGATGAGAAGAAAGTCTTTGTGCAAAAAGAATAGTTGTAATAAAGAGCAAGAAAAAGTCAAGAGTGCGATTCCTTCCACAGTAACAAAGAAGAGAACGCAAGAGAACGCCATAACGCAAAATGTGGTGGTATTAGAGGATTTGGGTGCTGAATACTTGGAGGAACTTTTGTACCAAAGCTCATGTGAAAGTGCTAGTTTTTCTTGCTAATTTTTGTTTGGGTAATTACCACTTCTTTTTTCACTTTTTGGTCGGTTTGACCTTCTTCTTTTATCTCTTTCTTTCAACATTTTAAATGAAAGATCCTAGTTAAGATCTGAGGGCGTCATCTAGGGCCTAGTAAATTCTATTAATTAATGATGGAATGTAATTAAACATATGCATCACTTATCTTCTTTGCCTCAATGATTGAAGTTTAAAATAGAGGTTTTTGAATATAACATGGAGAATCCTCGATCTATATCTGGAAGCAAGACTCTACTGTTTACAATAAGTCTGTAAACCAAAAAAATTTCGGCATCAATTACCTGGTGATCAAAGTTCAGAGTCACTAGCTCCCTGTTAGATTAAATTAGAGCTACTAGCTAGCTAATTCAACCTGCTGAATATTTCTTTCACAATCAAAACTGGCAGCTCATCTTCATTGTTCATCTGCATCGATCAAGTCATAAACAGAAGAGTTCGACAACAATGGTATTATCTCGATTATATAGCTAGTTTGGCATTGGATATAAACTTTATATGTGAAACTAAAATGACGTATTAATTTCCACTATAATAGACGAATTAGTTTATGCCCACTTGTTAATTTGCTTATATATATGAATATATGACAGCAACAGAACCTTGGAAGTCATCCTCCATTAGTATTCAAACAACTTGTGTTTTCATTCTTGATCCACATATTTTGGGCCAAAAGATGACCATGTATGATGCTGTGATGCACTCACTCATTCCCACTAGCTAGTTCTTGTGCCTTTCTAACAACTAACTTATTGGTTGAGCTAGCTGAGAGCATATTCGTTTCTATAGTTAAAGACGAAGACTCCGTCTTACGTATTGCTTAGGTTAAACAAGGACCACAAATTTAGACAGGTCTAAGCCCAAACAACTCCAATGCTCAAGCTAGTAGCAGGCAACCCAAGAATTGATTCTGGCAAACATCTTCCTCCTCTGGGCTCATTGGTGGTGTGATCAATATTTGGGTTCTCTACGATAATGAAATCAGTGCTCTATGGCTCTATACACTCTCTTCTCATGAGGAGTCAACAAGCATGATCGAGTAAACATGTATAAATGTACTTGAATAGTGAGAAGGTGTATATATGTATACATGTTGAATAGGAAGGTGTACAATTCCCAATCGCCACAGCCAAGAGTCCAAGACAAGTTGAATAGTGAGAAATTACTGAAGATAGCTCTGTCTATTACAGATACTCAAAATGAATGACCAAATGCAGTTACCTACAAGAAGAAAAGAAAATAAAGGAACAGTGATTCTCATATTGCAGAACTGTAAGGAGAATGGGACAATGATGGGGACAGCTTGAGAGGCCAAACCTGAGCGTGTGCTGCATTCGTTGTCCTCTTTAATTCTCGTTTTTCTATTTCATTTTCCTATTTACATGGCTTTAACTTGGTGTCATTAATTAACAATAGCTAACGTACTCACCTTGACCTTCGGATGAGACTTCCAATTGGAGGCTTCGACGGCCAAGTTTTCCTAGAATACGCGAGTCCTAAAGGATTGAATTTTCTTTACATCATGTATAATTTCTTATTTGCCTCTAGGGTTTAGAAGAACTTGTGTTTTATCATTATGTCACAACAAGTCAACAATTAGTGAAGTTTTTGGTTATTACGTTAATTTTCATTAATCAATATCTGTAGTTATGTTATAAAAACCAGTATTCCTTATATATGTCAAGTGCTTGGATATCAACCCTAATCCCGGCAACCCTGGACAGGCGGTGGAAACTACATTTATTGGGATGCTGATGACTACATATGTCGTCTGGATTGTAAACCCAGAAGTATCAATTCGATTGTGAACTTTGAACTATAAAAACCATATATATGTAAATCCTACAAAAAGAGGAGCCCAAGTCTTTGGTTAAGTAAGCCCAGGGCCCAACCTTGTTGTCTTGTTGACCATTTTGTGGCGGAGCAAACCATTTATGAACTATATTCGTAATTTTTTTATGAATGTAGGCCCCGGTATGTCTAAGTGCTACTTGCTGTTCTTTGCCTAATCATGCCATCCCATCCATTAACAATAGTTCAATACTGTTTGATCATGTTCATCAATCACGGTGCTTCGGAAAAGTCGGGCTTTCTAGCTATAATCTTTAGACAAATCCTAATCTTATTAGTGCCACCAATTATCATCTGCTCACGTGCCTTCTGATTCAGAAACAGACCCATATAATCTAATCCTACCTTATCAAATAAGTAAAGCCTAACTGCGCGCATTTTCGATGCAAGTCATATAACTGTGAGGCTCGGGCTTACAATGTGTCACATTCATGAGAACGGCCTTGTAGAGTCTGAATCGGTGAGGCTACTTCCACAAATATATTGAGAGAACAAGTAATCTAAATCCTACAAGGCCGTATGTAACTGGAGGCGTGGCGCTATAAGGTCAGTCAAGGTACAAAACTGGAGCCTATATATACCTTCAGTCGAATATCAAAATGACTTGATTGTTGAAAGGTTCTTGCCAACATCGCATATATATGTACTCTCATCTTTCAAGAACTTTTCTTTCTTTGAATTGCATGTTATTTTCGTTTAATCACAAAAGTGCAGAAATTGTAAAGTAATACCAGACGTTACATTAGGTTCTCACAAATTTTTTTTTTTAAATAATAATAAAAAGATACACAAAATAATTAAAGTATTTTATCCAAAAATTGAATATATAGAAATAGGTGAGTGTAGAAATTCTTATAAGTTGTAAGGAAAATTTTTGCACTTCCAATGATATTGCAATAAAGTTACATATTGCCTAGCAAATGAAGCCTTGAAAGTTAGTCAGTCTTCTCTTTGGCTCCATCAGTGTGTCAGTATGAACTTCGAGTCTTGAAATCAAGTGGACAAGGTTTTCCTATTAATTCTTGTCGGGAGATAATAGAAAATCACTGTACCTATTCTCATTATAATCTTTGTTATCAATGAAATTTCTTCCGATTAAAAATAATAATACTACTACATTTGGCGTAACTCAAGTAATATGTATTGACAACCAATATTAGAACCGGTAACTTTGACTCAATATTGATTTTCCGACCACATCCTCATGCAGTCAGATTTAGTCAATCGAACACGTGAATCAATTATATAGAATGACGTTAGTGACATGTCGATTGACACAAAAACATTGCTTGCTAAACGCCCGTTCAACTCAAAAGTACTCGTTCCAGTGTTCCACTATATATATAGCAAAGTATAAATCACGTTATCGGTACTTTAGTAATGAATCATTAATACGTTAGGTTCTATAATAAATTTCCTCTATTACAAATGGTTGGTAGGTATCTTCCGATCAAGATAACAATACTCTCCCAAGACACTTCAATAGCTCATTAGACCTAATATCCAAATCAAGTTAAAATTAAAACATCCAACTCAAAAGAAACTTTTGTGAGTAGATGAAGAAGCCAAAATATCATGAATTTCAAAACAACTTCATATTCCAATCTTGCATATACTACTCTCAATAAACTCTATTAGAATTCATCCCATTATAATTAGGGTACGTTTCATTCGTTGTTAGATGACGATAATTTTGTTCTCCCATTTTCAGTGATTTCAGTTAAGTTTGAGTGAAATGAATTGGGAATGGACTCCTCCTTAGTATATGAGGTTATCAAATTGATCTGTTGCTAAGATTGTGGAACAGACAACAACTAGTGGTTTGGTTTACATATGACACTTCTCACAACTTTTGGATCATAATTCAGTGCACATCTTTCACAAACCAAGCCTGAAAACATTAGCCAACCCGTGTGGAACATTTATAAACCAAGCACAATCCATTGAACAAATGATCGTCATCATCTAATGAACCTTCAGGGACTTTCGAGGAACGCTGGACACTCAGATTGTTCCAGTGCTTGTCCACTAGGTTTGTTAAAAGGGCAAATTTAGTGAAGGCTATGGTAGGAATTCTGGAAATTCTTTTGCATATTGGTAGTTGGTGTGACAATGTTGGGTTTTGCTTTTGGATTTTGATTACGCTCCCCACTAAACCATGAATCTTGGGGTATATACCCTGACACTACATACAGTGAAGGAAACTTTTCAAAGAAGGAAGCCTATAGTTCTCTGAGTAAAGGCATTGAATTCTTTAAGGTGAAAGTGGCACAACTACCTTTTCACGGTAGTAGGGTTTCTGAGTCAATATGAGATGAAGAATGATCAAAGTTGAGAAAGATGCAGGAAGCTACTTTAAACCATGGCCTCCCAGAATGACTTTCATTGGTGCCCAGATTGTTTAACAACCAAGTGGAACACAACAGGAATAGTTCCTCTTAGAAATTAAAAAAAGCTAGCCTACTTTCGTGGCACTCACATAAAAAGTTATAATTTCGTCCTTTGAATCATACAAAGTGCTAGCTATTCTTTTTTACTTTGTATTGACAAGCTTAATCATTCCTATACCATATACTCCATTAGGTATAGGTCACACCAAGTACCAACTAAGGATGTTATTGTTTACTTTTTTTTTTGTTTTTTGCTTTTCGAAATTGGGAATATATAGGATCATCATGGTCACAACTTACAAATTAATTAGGGTTTCAATAGGCAAAGATGCGCGCCTGTCCATTTTGATTGCGATATGGGATGGAACCTTGGCCTCTTATTACCATTGCAATGTTTGAAGTTTCGGACTTTCTAAACAGTTATTCTAAACATATAATATAAATGTAAATATACAATGTCATTAGACTTGTTACCGTGTGTGATTCCGTAAAAACCAATTGTATCTAACAAAAACTAAGGCAAGATGACAAACATAGCTCTACACTAACTCATCAAATTCATAGATCTCCATTGGCGAGATTCGAAACATATTTCACATTATCCATATACCGACATATCCCATGATAGTCTAGAATTTACTGTCAATCACTTGTTGAGCAAAAGCTGATCAATCAACTAGTAGACGATTATGAGAGTCCAACTCAAGACCTCAAACTTATATATAAATACGAGCCTCATATCTGTGTAGATGCACAGACTCACAAAGTCACGTAAAAATAAAGTTGTGACTAATTTTGATTTATTAGTTTATCCACTTGCTTGTAGACGTGGAAATTTGAAATGAATGCTATTATGTATTTTATACTTCTCCCACTACCCACATCTATTTTCTATAATCATCTCTTTATTTTTATTTTTTTGTTTATTTCCTTTGCTTATTATTATAGTAACTCTTGTATTTATTTGTTTTAATTAATTCAATAAGGATAATTAAAGTAGTTTAAAGTTTGGTGTAGTTTTTGAGGGATTATAGTAGATATAATATTTATGCTATCAAATTATCGTTGGAAACATGTTTCGTTCTTAGATTGCTAATATAAATCATTACTCTAAATTTTTTTGAAGGACTTCATACTGACAATTCAACAATGTAGGCCTAACCAGAAAAGAAACGGAAACATAAAATAAGGAGAACACTGTCTTGAAGAGATTAATCAATACTGACCGACCGTTTTGATTATACATTTGATTAAATTCTTGCTTTGGCGCATCAGAAATTATTCCCTCCTTACTTTTGCTGTTTTGCATCTCTGAGACGCTGCGACTCGATAAAAATGGGTGTTTGATGTTGATGAATAGAAGAACTCAAAAAAGCACCAGCAAAAGAAGTATTCTCATTCCCCAAAAGTAGCCTATTCCCACTTTAAAGGCCATCATCACTTGCAATTTGCGTACTTCGAATAGGTCCAATATCCTGTTTGGGATGAATTTTTCTTCTTCTTGGTTAGGCTGTTTTCCGAAATTTAGCCAAAAGTACTTCACATCAGTCTCACAACATTTGTACTAAAAATGTGTTGTAACTTGTCCTCAAAGTATCTCTTACTTTTGTTCGGCTTGATCCAAATTAACATCGTCATTTTGATATTTTGCACCCAACCCATGATAATTTACAATAATTGTCACTGAGAATTTTGTCGTAACTTGAGAATAATTTGGGATATTGCCATAAAAAAAAGGGAGTAGCTTGTGGAATTGTGAAACACTCAAACACCGTTGAAAGCCATGTGAATGCAATTCGCATGCTTGAGACACCCGTTTCTAATTTGAACAAAACTTAATAATAGAGAAAAATTAAAAATGTGGAAGATTTAAGAGAAATTCTTATCATGAAAGATATACAAACAGTAAACTAATGAAATTAAATAACATTCTATCATTGATCGAAAAGATAAGAAATAAACATTCATATGTAATGACATTAAACTATCGGATAAAATATTTTTAAGGGACATTACAGGAGAACATTGTACAAAGGATAACTACATCAGCAATGTATAAAAAATTAAGGCTAGTTTAATATGTGGTTTGACTCTTTATTTATTAATTTTTTTTTTTTTTGAATTCATTGATAAATGATTGTCATTACTCAAGTTAGAATAATCATTACATATCCCTTAATTGTCATTAGCTAATTGCAAGACAGACAAGAGGTTGTGGGGGTACCACGATGGTACAGAGGTATAGACCATTCATTATACAATCAGTGCTCACTATTAAGCGAGTCTATAAGTTAGAACTAGTAAATAGGCAAAGTAACTATAAGTTTGATGTTGATATTATTTTGGAAAATACTCTAGATGCTTATTTAGGCTCGATGTCCCCCCTTGTATTCGACAGTTTCATTAATCAAGTCTTAAGGGCAGCCGCACCAACCCTTTATTAAAAAAAAAAAAAACTAGCAAATAGGCAAAGTAAAGACAACAACTAATTAGCACTCATTAAAATTAACAAGCATGGTTCCTAAAAAGTAGGGGATTATTGGAGAAAAATAAACTAAAATAAAGGCCCAAAGCCCAAAGGACATCCTGCCTACGCCTAACAGTTAAGCCCAACCCATCCACTCTCCACAACCCAAAACCGTTAGGCTCCACGTACATTTGCAGTTGCCGCCGTGATTCCTCACCGACGTTAACGCCGCCCAGCTGTTGCCTCGCGTCAAGGATGACCACGCTCTCGCACCCTACCCAGAAGACGAGGGACTAGTTGCACCACAGTTCGACCCTAACCTGAACCCAGTATAAGTCGCTACATCGAAGCTGCCAAGCCCATCAATGGTGGTCACAATCGCCGTTGTAACGTCCCGAACCTAAATTTACCCGTTTACTAGTCATTTGGACGGTAAACGATAACTAATTTCACTTTTTACTTTGTTTCGATACTTTTAGTGGCCCTAAAAGTTGACTTTTTGTTCGGGTCAAAATTTGAGAAAATGTTCTTCATGAAAGTTATAGAAGACGTTAAACCAAGCGCGTGCATATGTGGTTCGTAAAAATTGGAGTTCGTATGCGAAAGTTATAAGCGAAATACTAAAGTCACTGTTCATGATAGATGGTATAAATTCGAATTTTTTTACTGTGGTCGGTAATTTTTTTCTCTCTCCCCTTCCCCGCGTTTTTCTTCTTCTTCTCCCCGAACCGTCGCTTTTTCTCTCTCTCGCCTGTAACTCCGGCCTTCTTCCTCCTCCGGCCACCTAACGACGCAAAGCAAGCATCTTTGAACTCGTCTCCGCCCCCTCTAGGCGCTTGTGGTGGTGTTTTGCGGTGGCTCGACCCGTGGAGCTCATATTTGAGCTATGAAGTTTACTGTAGCAATCCGGAAGTTTCGTCGATTTTCGGCGATTCCGGCCATCTCCGGCCACCAAGCCAGCATCGAAGGTCGGGTTTTTGCCAAGGATCATTTCCCCCCTAGCCTTGAGCCACAATTTGCAGTGTAGAGGAGGAATTGAAGATTTGAAATTTCTGGTTACTATTCACGATTCGGGTACAAACTTCTCCTTAATTGTTGAGATACTTCTACTCATTTTCTGACTTGGTCATAGTTGAGAGAATTAATGGGTGTTGAGAAGGTACTGCTGCCAAAATTTGGTGGCCATTGGAGCTGGTGGCATTGGTGGCGGCGCCGCCACTGTGGGCGGCGGTGGCGGTGGCTAGGCTAGCTTTTTAATTCCAATTTCTGGCTAGTTAAATCCTATAATTATCCTAGAACTTGTGTATGAAGTTTGGTGAGGATTGGTGGAGTTTTGAATCGGTTATAAATTTCTAAAGATTTAGATTTCGATTAATATTAATCGTGAATCCGATTGTCGGATTTCCTCCATAATTATTGTAAAGTCTGAATTTGATGATTGGGCAGTGTTGGTGAAGTTTGGTTGGATGTGGAAGAGAATTGGAGGAGTTGAGGTTATGGGTTTAGGATTTAATTATTGTTTATCGTAACATTATTTTCTTCCCGTCCGGTAATTGTTAGTTTACGAATAATTGTGTACAGGACGAGATACCGACTCATCACTTGACGAGGATCCTTACGCTTGGATACCACGTTAGCCGTATACTGTGAGTGGACGTTTGATTTTAATTCATGCATGTAATTAAATTTTCTAAGTTACTAAATTATTTAAATTATCTTTTATTTAATGAGCATATTATCCGATTTTTAATTGTGGAATTATTTATCGTTCGAATTTCGGATTGGAATCTGTTATGCTCCATTTTAAATTTGTTATCTGAAATAATCTTCGACGGTTTGTTTTCCGAGATTATTTCTGGAAATGAAAGTATTATTATTTATTAGTAGATTTGAGTTTTCCGAGGAATCTTCGGAAATTGGAGATTTCTTTGAGATTATGAACTTATTTTATTTTCGTATATTGGTTTATGATTTCGAGTTTATGTTGGCGTGCGGGGTCACGTCGTTGGACTATATTTCTTTCTTGTGAGACTTCAGGGAAGTCTTACTGATTTTCGATTTTCGTATGGTTTTTACCCACCATACCTGGGTCGATATATTTTATTACTGGAAGTCTTACTAAAGTCACTGTTCATGATAGATGGTATAAATTCGAATTTTTTTACTGTGGTCGGTAATTTTTTTCTCTCTCCCCTTCCCCGCGTTTTTCTTCTTCTTCTCCCCGAACCGTCGCTTTTTCTCTCTCTCGCCTGTAACTCCGGCCTTCTTCCTCCTCCGGCCACCTAACGACGCAAAGCAAGCATCTTTGAACTCGTCTCCGCCCCCTCTAGGCGCTTGTGGTGGTGTTTTGCGGTGGCTCGACCCGTGGAGCTCATATTTGAGCTATGAAGTTTACTGTAGCAATCCGGAAGTTTCGTCGATTTTCGGCGATTCCGGCCATCTCCGGCCACCAAGCCAGCATCGAAGGTCGGGTTTTTGCCAAGGATCATTTCCCCCCTAGCCTTGAGCCACAATTTGCAGTGTAGAGGAGGAATTGAAGATTTGAAATTTCTGGTTACTATTCACGATTCGGGTACAAACTTCTCCTTAATTGTTGAGATACTTCTACTCATTTTCTGACTTGGTCATAGTTGAGAGAATTAATGGGTGTTGAGAAGGTACTGCTGCCAAAATTTGGTGGCCATTGGAGCTGGTGGCATTGGTGGCGGCGCCGCCACTGTGGGCGGCGGTGGCGGTGGCTAGGCTAGCTTTTTAATTCCAATTTCTGGCTAGTTAAATCCTATAATTATCCTAGAACTTGTGTATGAAGTTTGGTGAGGATTGGTGGAGTTTTGAATCGGTTATAAATTTCTAAAGATTTAGATTTCGATTAATATTAATCGTGAATCCGATTGTCGGATTTCCTCCATAATTATTGTAAAGTCTGAATTTGATGATTGGGCAGTGTTGGTGAAGTTTGGTTGGATGTGGAAGAGAATTGGAGGAGTTGAGGTTATGGGTTTAGGATTTAATTATTGTTTATCGTAACATTATTTTCTTCCCGTCCGGTAATTGTTAGTTTACGAATAATTGTGTACAGGACGAGATACCGACTCATCACTTGACGAGGATCCTTACGCTTGGATACCACGTTAGCCGTATACTGTGAGTGGACGTTTGATTTTAATTCATGCATGTAATTAAATTTTCTAAGTTACTAAATTATTTAAATTATCTTTTATTTAATGAGCATATTATCCGATTTTTAATTGTGGAATTATTTATCGTTCGAATTTCGGATTGGAATCTGTTATGCTCCATTTTAAATTTGTTATCTGAAATAATCTTCGACGGTTTGTTTTCCGAGATTATTTCTGGAAATGAAAGTATTATTATTTATTAGTAGATTTGAGTTTTCCGAGGAATCTTCGGAAATTGGAGATTTCTTTGAGATTATGAACTTATTTTATTTTCGTATATTGGTTTATGATTTCGAGTTTATGTTGGCGTGCGGGGTCACGTCGTTGGACTATATTTCTTTCTTGTGAGACTTCAGGGAAGTCTTACTGATTTTCGATTTTCGTATGGTTTTTACCCACCATACCTGGGTCGATATATTTTATTACTAGCTAGCCTATTAGTACTCCTCCCTGCTTACTATGTATTCGTGGGTGAGTAGAGCAGAGCATGAGATGCTCCAGAGTGTGGGACACTCCGACCCGAGCCCGAGAGGCTCCCTTCTTTCGTATGGTGATGCTTCTTCCCCATATTTATATTATATTATTTTTGACTAGCGGGGCTAGTCCGATTCCCCTAACCAACGGGGCTGGTCTTATTTTCTTGAGTATCGGAGTTCTTTCCTTTTTGCTCGGTTGTGACTAGCGGGGCTAGTCGGTTTTCTTGAGCGAACTAAAATTGTTGTGTTTCTTCAAATTGTTGCATGCATCGGGTTTTTAAAGAAATATGTGCGGGAAAGTATAAATTTACTTTCTCCTTATAATTACTTATTTTGTCCACTCACGCTAACGTTTTTATATACTTTTCCCTGGGTCCTTCGTTTTCAAATGTCCAGTCTGCAGAGTAGCTGGTTCAGCATAGTAGGATTCGAGGCATAGCATCTGCTGCTGTTGTCTTCATTGTAGGTTAACTGTGGAACCTACCTGTATTTTATTTTCTCTTTCTCTTTTAGATTGCTCTGATAACCTGTGGGACAAATGTTGTATGATTCGTATTTTAGTTGTAAATTGTGGAGTTGTTGTGATTTGGGGAGCAGGGCGGCTCCATAAGAATAAGGATGGTTTATCAGAGGTGTGAATGTATTTCTACAGGTTTTGAGTAGTCCATTTTTAGGAGCGACTCTGCTGAATTTTTGGTAGAGTTATTCCTAAGGTGGACCCCACAGGGCCACCTCGGATTTCAGGGTGAAATTCGGGGCGGATCCTGTCAGCCGTTATTTGGAGTGAAATTCAGCCGTCACTGTAGTTACCGTCCCTGAAATCGGCACGCACGAACCTCTAGCCCCAAACTGTCTCGATTCGAATAGGCCCAACTACAACTGTCATACCACAAGCAAAGATCCCCCAAAGTGCTAAACCATGTGTAGCCCGTCCGGCAGAATCACCAAGACGTCAAGGAAACACCAGAGAGTCACCAGACGAGAGCCGGAGGTGCCACACTGCCTCAACCTTAGTGTTCTCTAGAGAGAGTTTTCCCTATGCTTTAGGGTCCAAGGTCCATCCACTGGTTTGACTATTCATTAGGCCTATCTCTAATATTATTAATAGTTTTTGTCATTAACCTCCTCCATTATTACCCTCTAATTAAGCTTTACAAAACTATATTATATATGATCCATACATGTAGTGTCATGTGAAAGCATAATATTTGGTTGCGTGATTAGAGGACTATATCTATATAATTAGGGACGTCGGAACACTCGGCAGATTTTAGACTAGCCCTTACTAGCTAAACATGATCACTAAAGCGAATGCGTTGTTGACTCCCATTAGTGATTAGTCTGCATCTATTCTCCAAGGGTCTGTCGTCTCTATATGGATGTCCTCAGCTTCTTCACCCAAACAAATGCAGCTCGTTGGCATGGTGCTATTGGCCTTTTTTTATTAGTTAAAAACCCTAATTAGGGACTAGGGATTAGCCGGCCGGAAACAGCTGGAAATAAACGTGTTTTGGTACCATCGTAGTTTCCTTCGCATGACCATAGAATATGTTTTAGCTAATGAGTCCTAAACAATCGGATACAGCTTTTAATTAGCTTCTAAAGTAACTAGCTAGCTATCCCTGAATGAGTTGTATTTTACGCACTTCATCGTTTTATAAAAGCATGGAATGCTAGCTGTCCAGCTATACATGTGCAGTCTGTTACATTAGCTAGGGGGATTGGGTTTGGGGGGACAATGTGGGTGTGGATATTAGTGTTAAGCTTGTTTGTGCAAGTAATGTGGATTACAAATGTGTTAGATATGGTTTAAACATTTAACAGTTGATTGTCAAAATGTGATCGAAAAATGTGTATCACAACTCTTAATTAGAAAGTTCTTATGAAGCTCTCATTAGAAGCTCACACTCATTATATATACAAGGTCATTCTAGTGAGGGATTCATTTTTTTGGCTATTTTAAGTGATCACTTATTACACTCACTTTTCGATCACATTTCCACATTTCAACAGTTTAGTTTCTAGATCTATATGAGTAGATTAACTCAGCAAATTTTCAGCCAAATTAATAATCATTAAGACATTCATAATTGTAATTTACAATTATAAACATGAACGCTTTGGGTTGGACAGATTCGATTCATCCATTGATTTAATCTAATTCGATACCTTAACAATAATCAATTTTAGCTGAAAATTTGCAGAAGTGATACATACAATAGGACTTAAAAACTAAACAGTCGACTGCCTATAATATATATATGCCCCCCCCCCCCCCCCCCCCCACACACACACACTATATATATATATATATATATATATATATATATATAATATTTCTCAGGTGCGGACGTCCGTATCGAAACTTCAGTAGGGATTTCCTGTTTTCGACCACTTTCTGGCCACATTTTTACATCTTAACTGTTCATTTCTTAGATCCTAATATATAGATCACCTCTGCAAAATTTCAGCCAATTTGGTGATCGTTAAGGCATCCAAAACTACAATTTACCATTATAAATACAAACAGTTCCGGTTCAACAGATTCGGATCCGTTCGTGTAAATTGCAGTTTTGGATGCCTTAACGATCACCAAATTAGCTGAAATTTTTGTAAAGGTGATCTATATATTAGGACCTAAAAACTGAACGTTTAAGATGTGAAAATGTGGTCGGAAAGTGGGGGAAAACGGGAAATCCGTACCGTCCGTACGGTACGGACGTCCGCACCGTAGCTGGACTATATATATATATATATCCATTCCACTAAGGGATCCATTTTTTTGGTATTTTCTAGGGATAGGGCATTAAAGCAACTTTTCGATCACATTTCGGCATTTCAATTGTTTAGTTTTTAGGTCATAATGTGTAAATCATTTATGCAAATTATCAGCTAAATCGGTGATCGTTAAGGTATCAAACTAGATTAAATCAATGAACGAACCAAATCTGTCAAACTTAAACCGTTCATACTTATAATCTTAAGTCGCTATTTTGAATGCCTTAACGATAATCAATTTGGCTGAAAATTTGTAGAATTTGCAAAAGTGAACTACACTTTAGGACCTAAAAATTGACAGTTAAGATGCCAAAATATGATCGAAAATTTAGTCTAATGCCTTATCCCTAGAAAAGACAAGAAAAAAAAAAGGATCTCTCACTAGAAGAGCCCTGTGTGTGTATATTATGATATACATGCAATAATATATTATATACATAATATATATGGTTCTTCCACTAAGGGATCTTTTTTTTATCATTTTAAGGGATTTTTTGTGGGACTCATTTTCAATTACATATCGGTATCTCAACCGTCCAGTTCTTAGGAATCTGTGATTAGATTATTTTTGTAAATTGTCAGTTAAATTGATGACCAATGTATCAAACTAGATTAAATCAATGAACGAACTAAATATGTCCAATCTGAACTGTTCATTCTTATAATTGTAAATCACAATTATAAACATCTTAACGATTATCAATTTCACTGAAAATTTATCGAATTGATCTATTTATATAAGCCTAAAAATTAAACGGTTGAGATATCTGTATATTATAGAAAAAATTATGCTAATAAGCAATCTCTTAAAATGACTAAAAAAGGGAGTCTCTCACTAGAAAGGTTCTATATATGTGTCAATGTGTAAGTCGAAAGAGTTACTTTGAAGCATAAAAGGAACAGCTCCCCAATTATACTGTCGATGTTACGTCCCGAACCTAGAATTTTCGATTTTTATTAATTTGACGGTAAATGTCAGTTACACTTAATTTTTACTCCGTTATATGATTTTAGTGGTCCTAAAAGTTGACTTTTTGTTCGGGTCATGATTTGAGAAAATGTTCTTCATGAAAGTCGTAGAGGATGTTAAACCGAGAACATGCATACGTGGTTCGTAAAAATCGGAGTTAGTATGCGAAAGTTATAAGCGAAAAACTAAATTTACTATTCCCGGTTACTGTTCATAGTAAGTTTTTTAAATAGTAAGTTACTGTGGTAAGTTTCCAAATTTGGAAACTTACCCGGCCTTTTCTCTCTCTTCTCCCCCGACTCTTCCTCCTCCAGTTCGGCCGAATCTTCCTCCTCCAAGTTCCTTCGATTCCGGCCGCCCCACGACGAAACCCAGACATCCCTAGGTTCGTGTCTTCCTCCTTGTCATGCCCATGGTCGCATTTCACGGTATCTCGACCGGAGGAGCTCGGAATTGAGCCACGAAGTTTACTGTAGCAGATTGGGTTTTTCGGCGATTTCGGTCATCTCAGGCCACCAAACCGGTGTCGAAGGTTCGGTTTTCTTCACTGATCATTTCCCCTATGGCCTTGTGTCTCGATTTGCTGTGTAGAAGTCGAATTGTTGAATTGAAATTCTAGGGTTCTTGGAAAATTTCTGGGTTTATGTTCATCCATTGATTTTGACTGGTTTTGATTGTTATTTGGATGTGTTGTAGTTGAATGAAATGACCAGTGGGTAGAATTGATGTTGTATCTGAAATTTGGTGGCCATAGGAGGAGGTTGATTCCGGTGAGTAACCGCCACTCGCCGCCACTATGGGCGGCGCGTGAGGTGGTGTAGGGCAGGTTTCTGACTGTCGTAATTTGGCTATTTAATCATTGGTATAATGTAGTTTCCATATTGGTGACCTCGAATTAATTCGTGAAGTGTAGATATGGTTTTCGTTATGGTGTGAAATTCATTGATTAATTCACGGATAATCCGTGTATCGGAATTTCTTAATCGAAAGCTCAAAGTAAAGAAATGAAGTTAGAAAAGTGAAATTGGAGATTTTTAAGTAAATAATAACAATAGGGATATGGTTGTGTTTTTGGTGGATTTAATTTTTATCCGTCCTGTACTTATCAGTTTATGGACGTTACATTGTACAGGACGTGAGGAGGATTCTTATGAAGAGGGTTCGGATCGACGGCAAGCTTAGCCGTATACTGTGAGTGAACGTTTGATTTTAATTCATGCATGCAATTAAATCTTTTAAGTTACGAAATTATTTAAAGTATCTTTTATTTAATGAGCATATTATTCGATTTTTGATGATGAAATTATTTATGGTTCAAATTGCCGATTAGAAGTGGTTATGTTCCATTTCGAACTTATTATTAGAAATAATCTTCGATAAGATTATTTCTGAAAATGAAAGTATCATTATTTATTAGTAGATTCGGGTTTTTCTAAAAATCTTCGGAAAGGGAAGATTTCTTCGAGATTATAAACTTACTTTATTTTAGTATATTGATTCATAACTTTGAATCATGTTGGCGTGCGGGGTCACGTCGTTGGTCTAAGTTCCTTTCTTGTGAGACTTCGAGGAAATCTCACAAATTCTCGATTTTCCTATGGTTTCTACCCACCATACCTGGGTCGATATACTTTATTGCTAGCTAGCCTATTAGTACTCCTCCCTACTTACTTTGTGTTTGTGGGTGAGTAGAGCCGAGCATGGGATGCTCTTGAGTGTGGGATCCGAGCCTTAGCGGCTCACTTTATTTTATTGTATGGTGATGACGTTTTTCCCCATACCTTTTAAATTGTTTACTTATTTATTTATTCGTCCGACTAACAGGGTCGGTCGAACTTCCCTTAAGCCAGCGGGGCTGGCTTAGTCATGAAAGTGATTTAAAACCTTTAGTTCCCTATTGCATGCATAAGAACGTTCTAAACAATAAATGTGGGAAAGTGAGAAACATTTCTTTCTTAATTAAATATTTTTGTCCACTCACAACTAACGTTTTATCGCTTACTTTCCCATGGGCTTTTCGGTTTCCTTTGCCCAGTTCGCAGTGTTGCTGTTCGACGTGGGAGCGAGGCTTAGCACCAGTTCTGCCACTTGTCTTTCGTAGGTTAATATTAACCTACTTCATGTAATATATTTGATTTTATCGTAGATTGCTCTGATAACCTTGAAAGGTTTAGTATTATTATGTATTAATCTCGTTGTCAGAGACGTGTTTTACTTATGGAGTTGAAGATTAGAACCCCCAGGTTGTATTGTATAAATTTTACTGCCTTTACGCTTGGGTTTTGCTTAATAATTTGTGACGGTTGTGAAATGAAGGATGACTACATGTTGTTGGATCTTGGACTTAGGAAAATTTGTTTTTGTTGTTTTTCTTACAGGTTGGGTTGTCCACTTTTAAGGGAAGTTCTGTCGAATTTTTCTTAAAAGTGGGCCCCGCAGAGTCCATCGTGAAAATTTGAGAGGATTTTCGGGATGAGTTCTGACAGTCGAGATATAGCATATAACATGCATGATTGTGCACATTTGCACCTATACATAAAAGTGAGGGTTAAATACAGATTACTACCTTATAGTTTGGGTACAAAATCAATTCAGTCTCTTAACTTCTAATTTCATCAAAAACACCCATGCACTTTTAATTTTGATCTAAGAGGTCTAATTTGTTAGTTTTCCGACAATTGAGTTCTTTAACTTGTTAACGTGGCTCATATATGGCATATGTTTTATGATGTGGTGTCTGCAAGCCACCTCTAGTCAATTTAAGAGTGAGTCATACTATTAAAAATAAATAGTTTTTTTTCAACAAATAATCCAATTATAACTTGAACCCATTACAAAATATTAACGAATTGGACCTATTAGATCAAAATTGAAAGTGCATGGGTGTTTTTGATGAAATTAGAAGTCCAAGGACTGAATTGATTTTGGACCTAAACCACAGAGTAATAACCAGTATTCAACCCTAAAAGTTAAGAGCTCGCTCTTTTTTTATTATTATATTTTTATTCATTGACTTAAATTATAATTATTTTGAACGTTGGTCCTAGAGATATATTAAGTTGGAAATTAAAGAAAAACGGCTGCAAAACAAAAGGCTAGAAGTTCCATCACCCATGCGTGAGAGATGCGTTGCGTGCTGAGACTTGAGAGATCATGGCTCAAGAAACATATATATAATGGCTGAAGTCAACTAATCGAACAAACCCAGCTAAGCGGCTGGGGTGTCCACATGGAGCTTCCAAGTCAATGGTCACCATCATCGTCATCGATCTAAGTCACAAAAATGAAACCCTAAACTTACGAGCAAGTAGGCCGTCACAGTCGGTCACAGACTCAAGAGAGTCAATGACCCAATTTTTTCCAAGCATGAGACATATGGGCAAGCATCAACACCAGTAGTAAGCCGCCGCAATATTCGATCGTTCTATATTTTAGACGTGGTACAAGCAAGTGGAAACAGAGGGAGTTCACATATATTGACAATGTATTATATTATAGATCGATGGTCCAAGAAAATCATGAACCATGCCAACTAAAAGGTGCCAGGGAAAAAGGAAAAGAAAAGAAAGAAGGGACCCCAAGTGAGTCAAGTTTTGAATGAAGGAATTTTGCCAGGCAACATTTTCAGCCTTCCAGAACAAAGAATGGAAAGCGTGAAAACGGTGCATGTGTAAGGTTTCCTTGAAGATACATGGCTCATCCTAGTACGTACCTATAGGACAAGGACTGCTATTGATCGACATTGGAATCCGCCTTCCAAAGTGTTCAAGGTAGGATATTATCTTGGTCAATAAGGTGAAATTTTCTTTTTTTTTTGTTTTATCCTTGATTTTCTGTTAAGTGACAAATAAATATGGTTCTCTTCTTCTTAATTGGTGTTATATATCTGCATATGCATGCATCTGCTTACTTTGGAGCCAACTAGTTAGCTTTAAGCAAAATCCGTTTTATTATGTAATTAATCTCTATTGTAATTAGCAAACTAAATTATAGTATTCAATAGAGAAAAAGAAAACATTGCGGCATTGAGCAATCAAATAATTAAACAATTTTTTATGTGCTTGATTTTTTGAAATGATATTTCGTTGAGACAATACTACATAAAGAGTACTCTTCAAATTATATTATGATTTTTTTTAGAATAGAGCTTTTGCCGTTTCATATGTGCATATTCTTGTTTAGCTAATAATATAGACATGAGGATGCTCTCTAAGCTTGATTGAATTCTATATATCTTAAGACACCCTTACTTAAATAGTGTGCAAATTGTCTTGGCTTTAGGCCATTTTGCTAGCTATTCTCAAGATAGCTAGGAGAACGTTACAACCAACAGTCCACCACTCCACCATGAACACTTCACTTGTAGGTGCCATTGAGGTAAACCCTAAAATTGGTTTAGCAGATTCTAAGAATGTCCCAACTAATGTCATACTTCTTGAATATCATTAATGATATTATTATTATTTTATTGATAGATTTTTTGATTCAGACATTTGTGGTTAAGCTTAAAGAAATGAAAGTTTTTGCGTTTTAGTAGTTTTCTTCTATGACAAGATTTTAAGTAGTTTTGGAAAAGAAATGTAGGGCTAACTTCCCCCCATCAAATATCTATAATTGTACAAGGTTCACAATAATTTACTCATATATTTGACTCATCACATTGTAATTGCAAATTATTATTATTTTTTCAATCTGATTGCAAAAATTATTGATAACAAAAAACAAAAATTTCTTAACCATTTCTTTGACTTTTATGTTACCACTTATTGTCCTTCTCTTATCTAAGTGAAAGCCACAAGTTTTCTTTCAAATGAAATCGACGGCCACTTTCCTCCTGGGCCTCACCTGAGATCGGACAGTGGTAACTTACCGGATGAACCTCCTTACCCAACCGATTCGTTTCCCACGCTTTCTACAAATCCCAAACGACGCCGTGCTGCGTAATAGATACAAACAACAATTATTCTTAATTAATGACGATATTAGTTCTTACTTAGAAACAAAATATTAAGATTAAGGAAAAACAATCGTCCATGAAGGACACGTGTAGAGAACCCACACCCAAAGTGGTGTCGTAAAGGATGTTTGTGGTTGACTAAAAGAGGGAGACCTCCGAAAGCATATGCCGGCAGCATTTTTGGTTCCTCTTCAGCCTTCATTTCACTATAAATATCTATCTGCCCCCTCATTCCTTTCCACACACACCCATTTCTTTCTCTCCCACTCTCCTCCTTGCTTTTCAGCAAGGCCCAACAAGGTTAGTGTTTGTCATTAACGTTCTCAAGTTATGCCTAGTTATCTCTCTCATTGTTGCCAATTGCTCTTTGTATGTTGTGATTGCTCTTGGTTTATATTTGTACTCTCATGCATGCATTGGAAAGTATAAAGTGTAAAAAGTGTAAAGGGGTGTTTTGCTTGTGACTTTTCAGTGGGAACAAAACAATTTAGAGCTTTTCTTCTACATGGGTCTTATGATTAGATTAGCCTCCATATCTGAATTTTTAGTTTTGTGATTTAACCTTTAAAGCACCCAGCTTTTCCTTTTTTTCACTGTTACCTTTTCTGGGTCCTGAGCAAGATTTGAGTTAGAAAGTTCAGAACTTAGGAAACCCTTTGGGGATTAGATGAACATCAGTTGGAAAGTTTTGACTCAGCTAACGCATATGGGGCAGAATTTGATTTGGGAATAGCATTTATTTTTATTTTTTTAGTAATTTAGTTAAAGTTGTTTTTATATCTGATTTTTAGAGATCTTGCTCGCATCTCCTGGGTGTTCTAATATATTGCACTGAATGAACCTATATAATTTTATTATTAATTATTTGAGCTGTTTTTATAATTGCATTATCATCTACATCTGTGGACAGCAAGAGAGTTAATATTGACTGGAGCCAATTAAGTATTATTGTGATTTCAACCCTGAATTTAAGCTCAAGAAATCTGGTGCTTTTTTTTTTTTTTTGAATAAACTGGTGCTTGTTTTTTCGGTGGGAGAGATATCTGGTTCAACAAACCAGGAAAACTTTTCTTCGCCCAGAACACTCTTTTTGAAGAGTCAATTATTTACAAATCATAATTTTCTTGGAGGTACTTTTACCCATTTAATTATTATTATTATTATTTTGACTTTCAACTCTGTTCCTTGTTGGGGTTTCATAGATTGTGGCTTTCAAATCTTTTCTCATGTAATTTCCGCCAAAAGTTCATATTTCTTTGTTAATTTAAGAGGGTAGAGGCTGTAAAGTTTGAGACTTTGAGCAGTTTTTCCAGTAAAGCTTAAGCTTTCTTCTGCGTTGTTTGGTTTGAATAAACATATCTGTCTTTGTTAGAACTTAATTAGAAGGATCGTACATCGATGGTATCTGTTTTGTCTGGTTGTGTGGGGTAGTAGTTGGCCTGTGATTGTCCTTGTTCATTGTATTTGTCTTTTCTTTTCTTCTTTTCCTCTAGTCACGGAGATTTTTGGCCTTTCCAGCTTCCAGAAAAATATTTCACCTTCATACCCCAATATAATTTGTTCTTCCTTTCTTGGCCAGCAAATATATATTTGTTCATTCTGTATGAGATTTAGTTGTTGTTTATTTTTGAAGCTGCTACGCACTTGTGAGCTAATTGACCCTCCTATTGTCCAAAAAGTCAGAAATAATAAAAAGGTGATTAGTTGACTCTTGGATCTTTTGATTTCTTGGTTTGCCAAAAGCACCCTCATATGTTGAAAAGTTTTAGTCTTCATTTTCATTTAAAAATGAGTACATAGTCTGGTGGTCCTGGAATTATAGGTGAGGCTATTAAAAAAAAAAAAAAAAAACTCAATATGACCAATTATGGAGGAAGATCAATTGCCTATAAGGCAGGGAGTTCACACCTCCTGTCACAGATGAAGTCAAGTTTGTATAGCCCTTTGGTCTCTATGCACAATTCTTTGACTTCTTGCTTTGTTTAATTTGTTTTGTTGAAGATTGACTCATCAATACTGTAGTAATACTCATTTCTATCTGTAGCAGTTCATGTGCTCATTCTTGTCTTTTGTTCATGTTCTTATCCTTGTCCTGTTCATAATTTGCAGATAGAAAGCTTTTGGTGGAGCTGAGGGCAGAGAAAGGGGCAGTTGCAAGCTAGCTAAGCCATGGCTAGAGAACAATTACAGGTGCTTAACGCACTTGATGTTGCGAAAACACAATGGTACCATTTCACTGCAATTATCATTGCTGGAATGGGATTCTTCACAGATGCATATGATCTCTTCTGCATATCCCTTGTCACCAAATTGCTTGGCCGCATATACTACCACGTTGAAGGTGCCGACAAACCTGGGACATTGCCTCCCAATGTCTCTGCTGCGGTGAATGGTGTAGCCTTCTGTGGAACATTAGCTGGCCAACTCTTCTTTGGCTGGCTTGGTGACAAAATGGGAAGGAAGAAAGTGTATGGCATGACTCTTATGCTCATGGTCATATGTTCTATTGCTTCAGGTCTCTCTTTTGGGCACGACCCCAAGACTGTGATGTCTACTCTTTGCTTCTTTCGGTTCTGGCTTGGTTTCGGTATTGGTGGTGACTACCCTCTTTCGGCCACCATCATGTCTGAGTATGCTAACAAGAAGACTCGCGGCGCTTTCATTGCTGCGGTGTTTGCCATGCAAGGGTTTGGAATTTTGGCTGGTGGGATATTTGCAATCATTGCTTCAGCTGCGTTTAAAGCCAAGTTTGATGCTCCAGCATATGAGGTCAGTGGAGCTGCCTCAACTGTTCCACAAGCAGACTATCTCTGGCGACTTATACTGATGGTAGGCGCAATCCCGGCAGCAATGACTTACTACTGGCGAATGAAGATGCCTGAGACTGCTCGTTACACTGCCCTTGTTGCCAAGAATGCAAAGCAGGCTGCATCAGACATGTCAAAGGTTCTGCAGGTTGAGATTGAAGCTGAAACAACTAAGGTTGAGGATCAGAAGTCGACTAATGCCTTTGCTTTGTTCTCTAAGGAGTTTATGCGCCGCCATGGACTTCACTTGCTTGGAACAACAAGCACATGGTTCTTGCTTGACATTGCATACTACAGCTCAAATCTGTTCCAAAAGGATATCTTCAGTGCGATTGGATGGATTCCCGCTGCTAAGACTATGAATGCTATCGAGGAGGTTTACAAAATTGCAAGAGCACAGACGCTTATTGCTATGTGCAGTACTGTCCCAGGCTACTGGTTTACAGTTGCTTTCATCGACAGGATTGGAAGGTTTGCGATTCAATTGATGGGATTCTTCTTCATGACAGTATTTATGTTTGCACTGGCCATTCCCTATGACCACTGGACTCACAAGGAGAACCAGATTGGATTTGTGGTGATGTACTCATTGACATTCTTCTTCGCCAACTTTGGTCCCAATGCCACCACATTTGTTGTGCCGGCTGAGATTTTCCCTGCTAGGTTCCGGTCTACATGTCACGGAATCTCAGCAGCAGCGGGGAAGCTCGGTGCTATAATTGGTGCATTCGGATTCTTGTATTTGGCTCAGAACAAGGACAAGGCAAAGGCTGATGCAGGGTACCCTGCTGGCATTGGAGTGAAAAACTCACTCATTGTGTTGGGTGTTGTTAACTTCTTTGGGATATTGTTCACTTTCTTGGTGCCTGAATCGAATGGCAAGTCATTGGAGGAGATGTCAGGCGAGAATGAAGATGAACCTGAATCTGCGTTGGAGTTGGAGCAGCAATCAGGTTATGGCAACAACAGGACAGTTCCAGTTTAGGTTATGTGTAACTGTGTAAGCAAGTGTTAAAAAAAAATAATGCTGTCAGCCTTTAGTTAATTTTGGTCATTTGGTTAGGGGAAGCTGTAGTTTTCAATCTCTTTCTGTTCTATCTCTATATCTAACTTGAGCCAAATATTATGGAGAAGTTCCTGGTTGTTCATTTTTTTTGTCGTGTGAGTATCTACAAGTTTATAATCCATTGTCATTGTTACTTTCTACCATCTCATGCTTCTCAAGTTCTCAGCGGGAATCCAATTTATGGTTTGGACCTGGAGTACCTAAAGTACTAATTTTGGATATGTTTTCTACATATTTGACTTCTGGGTTTGAAATGTGCTTAACCCAATTCACTTTCTCTCTGTCTTCATGTCTTTTAATATGTTCTAGTTGGACTGTCATTGCAAGGTTCCACAATTCCACTGCAACCAATGAAATGGAATCCCAAAGAGAATAAGCTAAGAATGTTGTGAAGGAGGTTACTTGTAGAATTGTATAATCCATTGTGTCTCCGTGAAGAAACATATCATGGCTAGTCCACTCCTGAAGGGGTCATTGAAATTATTTTACAAACTCCTAGTTCTGTTCCATAGAATCTTATATTTGTAGGTAGTTATGGCACGGAAGTATCGGGGTGTTTTACATTCCCGCACCCCCAATTTATTTATTTATTTAATAGATAACAAATAATTATTCAAGCCATCATCACAATTTACTATCTAAGTCTCCTATATCTAACTTATTTATACAGATGGTTTTTTCTTCATTACAATCTTGATAAGTTTTGTTAATGAGTGATAAGTGTTGCACATTTTACACGAAGATAAATTAGCTTCTGTTTAGCGAGGTTATTTTTTAAGTTTTATTGTACCTTTATAACTCTAGTAATGATCTATATTGATAACCCCTCACAAGTAAAATAACAATTTATCCAAATTTCACCTAATATAACATATGTTTATGGTGTTAGAATCTTAAAAATCTAATCAACCACTGGATATCATTCTTTTTTTGCAATGGCTATTTTTGACTCCTCTTTTTTTTTTTTTCTTTTTTTTTCCCGAGAATTGGCTCCTCTTCCTTGAATTCCACCACCAAATCAGATTCCATGGCCAGTTCAGAGCCATATTCCTATTGTACGTGCACAACAAAACAATAAAAGAATGAACTTGAAGCAGAACTTGGCAACATTTGGGTAATTTAGCCCCCCTCAACTTATGTTCCTGGTTCCATTCCTATCATGTTTTGCTTAGATCGGCAAGACTAAAAAAGTCACAAACAAAACTCAATAAACATGTATGTACCATTTACCATTGGATCGAGCTTCCCATATGGCCACATATTTACAAACAAGGCAATTTGTATAGTGATGCAATTTTACTGTCACAATAACAAAGATGTACTAACCTGACGTGCTAACATGTAACTATTTTTATTCTAGAAGAGTAAAAATTCAAAGTTGGGATCATTTTTTTTTTTGGAATCAAAGTGGAGATCTTAGCCTACATTACGGAGAAAATATCATGTGTCCAGTGCGTTGAATATGTATGGAAACACATATATTCATTAATTTCACCTTAATTGCAAAATATTCTCCCAAATCAAAATTGAGGTAAGTAGAGAAAGTGTACTCCTCCACACAAATTCATCACAGCCAGCTAGTACACATATTCCATGCCCTCAGATATTCTTGCCGTTATTATAGCATAAATACTCTGAATGTCAGTTAACTACTACCAAAGTTATTTCGAAAATTAAAACAAACCCTATTCCATATATAGCACATACACGACTAGCTAGCTAGTCAATCTTCACTCATACATGGAATTATTTGTGGTGGCAATACATGGAATGAAAGCTTTTGTGGTATAATTGGTTACTGCTAGCTGCTACTACAAAGATTTAGGCATGGGAATATCCCAGTGAAGATCTCACTTAATCTGTTGAACAGATTTTGGTTTTTGGTTTACAGAGAAACAATGCCTAGCGCAAATGGAGGTAGGAATATACTGTTAATCCGTTATAATATTCCGGTTCATTTCAGAGACTCCCATATAAATTGTGCATCTCATACACACACCATTAAACTCTCATATACTGATCTCTCTCTTCATATTTCTCATTAAGGTTGAGAGATCACATCCAGGTTAGAATCATATACTTCATGTTCTTGTTTCTTGTTCACAAAGTCTCATCGATTTCCGTTCGATTTCCTATTCTCTACTGTTTGAATGTGATTTATTGTTTAACTTTGGTATATATACGTATGTGTAATCTTACCAGTTGTGTTCCTTTTGGAGCAGAGAAAAAGAGATCTGACAAAGCAAGCTAGACATGGCCAAGGAACAATTGGAGGTGCTCAATGCACTTGACACTGCAAAAACACAATGGTATCATTTCACTGCAATCATCATTGCTGGAATGGGATTCTTTACCGACGCGTATGATCTCTTCTGCATATCCCTTGTCACCAAATTGCTCGGCCGCATATACTATCATGTTGATGGTGCAGCCAAGCCCGGAACATTGCCTCCGAATGTGTCTGCTGCTGTCAATGGTGTTGCATTTTGTGGAACCTTGTCCGGGCAGATCTTCTTTGGCTGGCTCGGTGACAAGATGGGGCGAAAGAAGGTGTATGGCATGACTCTGATGCTCATGGTCATTTGCTCCATTGGTTCAGGTCTCTCCTTCAGCCATGACCCGAAAGCTGTGATTGCAACCCTTTGCTTCTTCCGGTTCTGGCTTGGGTTTGGTATTGGTGGTGACTACCCTCTTTCAGCCACCATCATGTCTGAATACGCCAACAAGAAGACTCGTGGTGCCTTCATTGCCGCGGTCTTTGCCATGCAGGGTTTTGGAATTTTAGCAGGAGGGTTATTTGCAATGTTTGCAGCTTTCATATTTGAGGCCAAGTTCAAGGCTCCAGCCTATGAAGTTGATCCAATTGGTTCAACTGTCCCACAAGCAGACTACCTTTGGAGAATTGTTCTGATTGTTGGTGCATTTCCGGCAGCACTAACCTACTACTGGCGGTTGAAGATGCCTGAAACTGCTCGCTACACAGCGCTCGTTGCCAACAATGTTTCCCAGGCAGCAGCTGATATGTCAAAAGTTATGCAGGTTGACATTGAATCTGAACCGGCCAGGGTTCAGCAACCCACCGTTTCTTTTGGTTTGTTCTCTAAGGAGTTCCTGCGCCGCCATGGACTTCACTTGCTTGGAACCACAAGCACATGGTTCTTGCTTGACATTGCATTTTACAGTCAAAATCTGTTCCAGAAGGACATTTTCAGTGCCATTGGATGGATTCCTAATGCCAAGACTATGAATGCCATCGGAGAAGTTTATAAAATTGCAAGGGCGCAAACTCTTATTGCTCTATGCAGCACTGTGCCTGGTTACTGGTTCACTGTGGCCTTCATAGACAGAATGGGAAGATTTAAAATCCAATTGATGGGATTCTTCTTCATGACAGTGTTCATGTTTGCATTGGCAATTCCATACGATTACTGGTCCGATAAGGATCATGTGATCGGGTTTGTGATACTGTATGCACTGACTTTCTTCTTTGCAAATTTCGGACCCAATGCTACTACATTTGTGGTACCGGCTGAGATTTTCCCAGCTAGGCTGAGGTCTACTTGCCATGGTGTATCGGCAGCAGCAGGAAAGTTAGGGGCAATAGTAGGTGCCTTTGGGTTTTTGTATTTGGCTCAACCTAAGGACAAGACTAAAGCAGAAGCAGGGTTCCCCGCCGGTATAGGCGTCAAGAATTCACTCATTGTTTTGGGTGTGGTCAACTTATTGGGTATGCTATTCACATTCTTTGTTCCTGAATCGAAAGGGAAGTCTTTGGAGGAAATGTCAGGTGAGGGCAATGAAGAAAGCAATTAGGGAAGTAGAAGCGTATGAACAGCCAAGAGAGCTTGTGTTGTTCTTCTAAAACGTAGTAGGATTTTGGGTATTGTTGTCATTCCTCTGCACTTTTATCTTTTGTTTTCTTATTGTTTTTCTAGCAGCAGCAGGATTCTTTGCTTATTGTTTTTCAAGTAGTAGCAGGATTCTTTGCTTATTGATTTGTAGTTAATCTATTATAGTGAAGTATGGCTTATATTTTGTAATTTTTCTTGTCTATGCTGGTTTAGGAAACCTCTCTCAGTCTCTTGAACCCTATTTCATTTGCATCACTATTTTATGCTCATTAATCAAATTGTTGCTGATATCAATAGAATCTAACAAGAACTAGTTAAAAAGACATGGGCTGCACTTCTGCTCCTCAAACATAATAGATCCAACTAGTAACGAAACTTATATAGGAAGACATTTCAGGGTTTACAACAATGCCAAGTGACAAATTGGTTTTCATCTAGGAAGTAAGCTTACTGTTAGGAAACTGAATTCCACATCAAACAGATAACATTAGACCATACTTTTCATAGCAAATATGATAGTTTATTCAGCGAAGTAGTAGTCTTGTGCCAGTAATGGATTCTGCACATGATGATGCTAGGAGAACAACCTTACAGAACCACAGAGATTTTGACTGACCAAGGGAGATACATATGTTTTACTGCGGACAATGTTCAGTGCGCGCGCTCTTTGATCACCTCAAGATCCATCTCTGTTGGGTCAGTAGCTTGAATCTCGTAGTGGATACCATCCAGCTCCCGCCTAAATTGGTCTTTCGATGTGGCATAGAGCATCTTGGCACGGATCCGAGAGGTTGAAGGGGACCTGATCATTATAATGCAAATAATCATCACCAATACATGATAGAACAAGTGTTTTGAAATACAAGATGTTAAAATAACTGGAAATGAGGGAATGCAAGGGTAATGCAGTTAAGCATGATAAACAAAATTGAGAAAGTTGCTTTCTAATTTGTAGTTCCAATAGCAACTTGATTTGCATGACACGTTTCACTGAACAATAATTCATGAAATCAGGACCAAACCTTGCACCAAACCATTTTGCATCATTCCTTTTATATAAGAGCTTCTCAAACATGAATATTATGCACGACTAAGGAAATGGTATAAAATCCACCTTGCTAAAAGAAAAGGGGTTTAAACACAAGATGGCTGAAGTTTTCAAAAAATTGTAACAGGAATCACAGTGCATATATATAACAAGGCCATATCAGTGGCGAGGGGATTCTATAGACCAAAACTAACCAAGCAATGAAGAAGATCTTGCTCTTTTGACAGTTATCAGAAGTTACAAAATCAAAGTCATATACTGCATATCGGCAATCATTCTCCGGCAAAGCCGCCACAAAATCATCATAACTCTCAGCCGGACCACCAATCTTCTCAACCACAACCTCCCTTTTCTTCTCATCCACCCTAAATATCACATAGCGGTGAACCTTCTTCCTCTGCAGTTCCATAAAAGTGTTCTTGCTGTGCTCAGCCGCAGCCATGGCACACGAAGCATTCGGCTGCAAACAAAACCCAACTCTGTCATATAAACACAGTACCATCTAAACTCTTTTCACCAAACACCAATCAAACAACAATCTGGGTCATGCAAATATACCCAGAAAACAATAGATCATAAAGTTTTAAGCTTTAATTTCAGCTCAAAGAACAAAAACGAAAAAGCTTTAAGCTTTATTCTACAGTAACCAGCTGGGTACTTAGAGAAACATGGTTTTTGACACAAAATCTTGAACTCTTCACCAAACCAACAAAGATCAAACAACCAAAGACAAAGAAAAGCAAATCAGATTAGAGAGACATACCCGACTAAGCCCTCTGAAAGACATTGCCATTGCAGCACAAAAGATCTTAACCTCCAAAACAGAATTGGTGCTAATTGAAAACTAGAGCAAAAGAGTTACAAGCTAAAATGGTAGATGAGAAAGATGGGAATGGGAATGGGAATGGGAATAAGAATAGGGAAGAAAAGCAAGAATCTTTATTTGTGAGGTGAGAAAGAGAAAGAAGGGGAGATTCGGATAGTAAAGAAGGCAAGAGTGTGCCTACAGCTCTTGTTACAGGTCCGACGGTGCGTAGGGCTAACGCTCCTTTTGCCCTTTTTGTATTCAAACCCGGACGTTGACTCGGGACCGGATTTCAATGTCGTCAGACTGGACCACAGTGACGTCGGCATCTGCGTTATCTGTTCGCCACGTCCCTCTTCCAACGACACGTCGTTTCCCTCTTTTATGAATAGAGGTGTTTCGATTGAAAATTGTAGGGTTTCTTTTTGGCCGAATTTGGGGCTTTTTCTGGGTTCTGCTTAAATTGGGTTTTTGGGGCAGCTGTCAAGCGATTCGTGTGTGAAAATGGATTCGGAAGGTACGTGGTTTTCAGGAGAAAAAGAAATGGAAAAAAAAATTGGATCTTGATTTTCGTTTTTTCTGAATTAAAGATTTGATCTTTATACATTTGGCAGCGCAAAATCCATCGCAAGTGCTTGCTACACTCCTCAGTAAGAGAAGCAAGCTTCAAGACGAACTCAGAGGAATTGAGAAACAGGTTTTTTTTTTTCCTTCTTCCATTATTTGAGGCATGCATTTGGGTTTATGGGTTGATTAGTTCTTAATGGAAAACGTTTTATATGTCTTTTAAAACTAATTTACTTTTCCTTTGGAAGAATTAGACTTCAAAGGCATGTGATTTTTGTGTCTAAAATGCTTTTAGCAACTCTTTCTTAAAGAGTTTTTGTACAAAAAGATGCCCAATAGTTTAGAAGCGAAATGCCCAAGGAGCCATGGATAAGAACATTCATTTATGTCCTACTGTAGTTTCAGCTGAGCTGCATTGGTTGTCTCATCTCTTCTTCTGGAACTAATGCTTTGTTTCACTGCAGGTCTATGATCTAGAGACTACGTATCTGCAGGACCCGAGTCAATGTGGCAATGTATTAAAAGGGTTTGAAGGGTTTCTATCTTCATCAAAGAGCACTGCCTTGTAAGCCTTTCAATTTTTTCTTTTGATTCTTATGATCAGATTAGGTTCCTTCTTTAACCTGAATGTGTAGGACTTTTGTTTCCTATTAACGTTTGACTACTAAGGGTGACTTGATGTATGTTGGCAAGCTGAACTCTGATCCTTTCAAACAAATCTTTTATGTTTCCTATGAGGAACTGCTGTTGGCTATTTATGCCGGAACAAATGTACTGTTCTGTTCTGATTACATTATTGACTTTTCATTCTTGCAAGACACCATTTGCTTAACTTGAATTAGTTTAATTTTGTCATGCTACAACAAGGTCATTTCATTCACTGAACACTTTCACAGTAAACCGTCATTGTTAGGTTTTAGCTCACCTAGTTATTCCTATTAGCCTTCAACAACCCAAAGCCACCGGAAAGGATCTGTGGTTGCTACAAATTGAATCCCTATTTGGGAACGTTACTTCTATATACGATATTAGTAGTTTTGGAATAATTTAATTCTTGATTTATAACCAGGCAGGGCTACTTTATGTCAGAGTACTTCCAACTTGAAAATAGATGGTTGTTACACAATAATTTTCCTCCAAATAATCTCTCTCTTTTTTCTCTGTCTGTTATCTTTTAGCATACAAAAATCATTATGTGAGTTTCCATAATCTATATGTAAATCAATGTATTGTGTATTTTATACATATGTGTGTATTGAAAGTTTCTCCTGTCCAAATTATGGTATGCATATGTATTAATGCCAAGGCATTTTTCAATACCTTGGTTGCAGCCTGAAGCGATCTAGGAAATTTCAACCTGAAGACAGGCTCTTCTCATTATCTTCCGTGACATCACCAGCAGTAAGTATTTTCAACCCTGATGTCTTGATTTGGTGGCCTTTCTTGTCTTCTTCATATATAAATGTGTTTTCCAAATTATGGGTTCATTTGTGGAAGCAAACAGTTTAAAACACTTTGCTAAAGATAGCTCAAAGAAACTTGCACTTGTATAATACAGACTTGCAGCCTGCTAGATACTGATAAATAGTATTTCCTCTCATTCATAGCATACGGTTCTAGTTGTACTGGATACTGAATTCTCTTTTTCCTCTTTTCAGGCTGAAGAACTTACAGCTGGACGAGATGGTAAGCCCATACTAACAAATATATAGAAAAAGTGCCCAATATTTATTTCATCTCCCTTCATGTTTACTGTAGATGGGAGATCAGACTTTGGTCCCGGCCGTTCTAAAGGGGGTATATACGCGAATGGGCAGTAAGTACTCCTCTAATTTTCTCTATACTAAATGTCATGCTGAAAAGTTACTTGCCTTGTATAAAAGAGGCTCAAAAGTAGCATATTTTTGAGGTTTTACTCCAGGCAGCAGTATTCTAAGTTTTAATATATACAAATGGCTTTGCAGAGGAAAACCGAAGAAAGGAAGACCTACTCCAAGAGATGCAAAGAGAATCAGGCCGTCGAGTGAACAAGATTATGACTATGAAGATGATCCTGATATGATGTGACCAAGGAAATACCTGTTGTCGTCCCCCTACGATCTCTTCATGAGCAGCTAGTTAGCTAGAGTTTTAAACAGAGATACAGCTTTTGTTTCGAAGTTTTGTTGTGGCAGAACTTCTCAGTAAAGCATAGCCCCCTTTTCACTCGTGTAATTTAACCCTACGTCAGGCTGTAAATTATTTCTCCTCGATTAAAATTAGTTGTTTCTGCTCAAGTTATGTTCAAGAATAGATCTATACGCTCTGTAAGCACTTTGGATATGCAAGCAGCATGGCCGTAGAATCATTTTTTCGTTACAGTGGTATAAAATCATTTGAAATTGTCATTTGCCAACTTTATTTTACTAGGTAATGCGCAATATGCATGATGATCCTTCTCAAAAAAAATAAAAAAACCCAACATCTTAGTTACTGGCCTTATCAACTACCTCAAAGTGGACGACGTCGTTTGGAGTAATACCTATGCAAAGCAAAAATGGGTCAAATGGAGTACGACATCGTTTCCCATTGTTGCATTTTGGTTCCATATTTCTCAATTGCGCAGGCGGTGAGGCCCTCCGATTCTGCCGCCGAATTTCTTATCCCCTATTTTGCTTGTTGGTTTAGTCCTCCATGAACTTACTGGTATGTTTCTTTCTACGTATCTAGTATTTACATCACTGTTTCACATAAACACATGCATATGCAACTCGGTCTCTCTCCTTTCCTACGTTGTTGCTTACTCGACATACAATTGTTGTTACCATTCATTTGATTGGTTAGGAGAAGATAAAGATGCAGAAGAAGGAGCCAGATAAAGCAGCGCCGCCGCCTGAGCTGCCGGCGTACTGGATCGAAACCTCTGAAGCAGTCTCATACCGCTGTGAATTTGAACCCCACGGTCACCTCTCTGTAAGTTTCCCTGTTCTTCACCACCTATGTGTATATAGAGTGTGTATTCATTTCTGGGTTCTGGGTTTAATTGGTGTAGCTTAAACCCCAAGACGGGTTTCACTTAAATTTGGCTTCTTTTTTTTATTGCCTGAGTGTTTGGGGTTGTTGTAGTTTGAGGCCGGAGTGAGTTAGTGACTCGGTGTTAAGTTGCTGCCTTTTGTTTTAACTAATGGTAATGAAAGACGTGTTCTTTCTGGTGTTTAGTTCTGTTTGAAATTCAAAGAATGGCCTTAAAATAGTTTTTTCCAGGCTTATTTGGCAGAAACAATGGTATAGTGTGTGGGATGTAAATGAGGAAGCTTTTGATTCATCAAGGTTTTAGAATGCCTGATAAAATGCTATATGTCATCTGTGCAAAATTCGGGGTCTGGCGGGAATGCTGGTCTGGGGATTGGAAAGCTGATTACTTGGATTAGCTTATGTGGCTTTTGTGTGTTTTAGGTTGGATTTTAGTATTGCTCTGTTTAAATTACTTTAACTGCATTTGGTTTTCCGCAGGTGAAAATTCTTGATGACTCGAGGCCAGTAATCCGTAGGGTTGCAGATTCCTTCGTCAATAAGTTTTTCCCCTCAGGATATCCATATAGGTAACTTCCTGATTTATTCTTACTGAACCGCACATAGAAACTATTGTATCAGTTATTAAGCATTTCAAGTTTTGCCTGTGCAGTGTCAATGAGGGATATCTCAGGTACACACAATTTCGGGCGCTGCAACACTTCACCAGTGCAGCGCTGTCGGTGCTTTCAACTCAGGTTTTTTCTTGACACCTGCAAAGCAATTGATGAGTAAATGGCAGAGTTTTTGTATTTTCTTTTTCCCCTCAGGTTTACTGATTGAAACTTCTAATAAAGTTTATAGTGCTTGTTTGAAATATTATCTAAACTTGTGGTATAAAAATAGCAATATAGGATATTTAATTTACTGAGTTTTGTGTTTATATACATATAATGCATGCATATACACTATCTAATTATTAGAATTCATGTGTGGTAATTCATCAAAAAACTGCTATTATGCTTGTACTCTTTCTTTCACTCTCTCTCCGCCTCTATTCCTCTCTCCCTCAGTATATGCAATCTTTATGACTACTGTGCTATGGACCATTGTCTGCGTTCTTACTCCTTTGCAGTCACTCCTGTTTGCTGCAGGCTTGCGACCTACCCCTGCACAAGCAACTGTTGTTAGTTGGGTAAGTTGTCGATGTTTGGAGTATCATATAGGTTGCAACCAAAGCATGACTCTAAATACTATACATTCTTAACATGCAGGTCCTAAAGGATGGGATGCAGCACATGGGTAAGCTCATATGTAGTAATTTGGGTGCAAGAATGGATTCAGAGCCTAAACGCTGGAGAATTTTGGGTTTGTACTATGGTTCTCCATCTTTTGATTTATTATGTGTTTGCTATACAATCTGTTATATTTCCTTGATAAGAGCTGCAGTTGGATATTGTGTTGGGAAGTGATATTGAATGGTTTAGAAGCTGCTTCTGATTGAATCAAGCCTCCATTTTGCAGCTGATGTACTCTATGACTTGGGCACTGGCTTAGAAGTTCTTTCTCCTTTATGTCCACAATTTTTTCTTCAAGTTGCAGGCCTAGGCAATTTTGCAAAGGTATCAGCTTTTGTACTTATGCATTTATGTGGTCCTTCAAGCTTATAGGCATTAGATTCATGTATTCTCACTCTCAAATTTCATTTTGTTATCATTTTGCTGCTTGTAGGGGTTATATTTCCATTTTGTTTGTGTTAACTATGTGAAGTAGATAACTTGTCATGTGATTTATTTTTTCTCTATTCCTTTGCAATTAATAAATTGAGTCACTTCTAGACTTCCAAAATATCATTGTGTAGATTCCTCAGTGTTGAAACTTGTTACATTTAACAGGGGATGGCAGTTGTTGCAGCAAGAGCAACAAGATTACCAATTTATTCCTCCTTTGCAAAAGAAGGCAATCTTAGTGACCTGTTTGCAAAAGGGGAGGCAATCTCAACTGTGTTCAATGTTCTTGGAATAGGGCTAGGAATCCAGTTGGCATCTACTATCTGTTCATCAATTCAAGGAAAGGTATATGATATAATTTTGCAGTTAAATTTCTTTTGTAATCTTATCTACAACTTGATTGCTTCAAGATCTGTAGAAAAGAAAGTAGAATTCATTTCATTGGGTACTCATGAGTTTCTACTATGAGTGCTAAAGAAAAAGCTTCTAATTATTGATTGCAGATGGTAGTTGGGCCTCTTCTTTCAATTGTACATGTATATTGTGTCATTGAAGAAATGCGGGCAACTCCTGTGAACACACTGAATCCTCAGAGGACTGCAATGCTTGTGGCTGATTTCATCAAGGTTTGTTTAAACTCTCTATCTGGGGGCGTATGTGTGTATATCTCTATATTCTCTCATAAACCTGCTTTTAAATCCATTCTAGACGGGAAAGGTATCAAGCCCAGCTGACCTAAGATATAAAGAAGATCTTCTCTTTCCTGGGCGACTCATAGAAGATGCTGGAAATGTGAAAGTGGGAAAGTCCTTCCGCAAGGTTTTTAAGCCTTCAAAACTTGATGAATTGAAACAAATATTCCCAGATGAGAAGTTTCTTCTGAATCCTGGAAAAAAATCGGTTGACATGGTATTGGAGCACAGTGCTACCGGTGAAGATGCCTTGAGGGGTTGGCTTGTTGCCGGATATGCAGCTGACATGGAGAAGTCTTTTCATGTTCCAACTTCAACTGCACTCGAAGAGGCTTACGAGAAGATGAATGATGTATTTGGTCCATTTGTTTCTGAACTTCAGGCCAAGGGGTGGCACACTGATCGTTTTCTTGACGGAACAGGAAGTCGTTTTGCTTGGTAGTTACGTAATTGCAGATGATTCTTCTTCAAGATATAGAAATTCTTTGATACAGTTAGGATCCAAATACAGGAACTCGAAGACAAATCAGACAATTGTTTAGAAAAGCAGAAAACTTCTGCAACTTATTATGACATCTTGTACTTGATGACCCTTTGGTTTCAGTTGTATGTAGGGTTTAACCTAGAGATGTACTATCATGATCAGCATCCCATCATTCTCTCTACACTATTCTATGATTTAACTATTATAAAATTCTTTGTCATCAGTCACCCCAATTTCAAACGTAAGATCAGTGATTGGAGAACTCGAATCTCAGAAATTGTCATGCTCCTATTCAAAAGGTTGAAGCTTTTTGTTTAGAATTATAAATCAAGTGCGAGTTCAAGTGGCATGCTCTATGATCTTTGTTTATATAATATTATTGAAGAAGATCGCAATCTATTTCAGGCCCTCACTATGATTAAACTAAAGCTAAAGCTCTTCATTTTCTTTAAACGTGTCCTTGGTTTTGCACGGCCTATCTTTTGGTACCAGCCGACGTCTGATATAGAATGCAATTGAAACTTTCAGGTAAAGGCAACCTTTGAAAAGAAAACCAAGCCACAATTCTTTCGGATCATGTTTTGAACAAGGACCCCATATGAACAGTACTAGTCAGTAAGCAGGAGCAGTTTCTCAGTAGGGCCGCCGTTGCACGTGTGTGTGGTGCGGCAGGCCAATAAGAGAATGTGGGGAGTAATTTAGAAATTGAGTGGATTGTGATTGGTGGGTGAACTGTGCCACTGGCATGGCAGCCGCCCTGAAGAATTTATCAGTAAGCAGGTTGGCTTTGGCTGCTGATACATGGATGGATATTTCCACCACCACCTCTTAATTTTCTAATTGAAGGATTTTGTCTTCTTCAGCTTTGAATGAGTTAACAAGCTTAGTGACGGTCAACTACTCAACTTCGGTAACAAAGACTATCCTATATATGAGGGGAGACTGAGTTCATGTATATATAAGGAAGCCGGAAGCTAAAAAATATAGAAATGGGAGAGTTTTGAATTAGGGAAACCCTGTTGGAATCTGCAATATAAACATTACAATAATATTTCAAATAGAGCCTCGCTGAAAACGAGTTGAATATGTAAGAAACCACAAATCTACAAATAGAGGATACAACATTGAAAGAAATGGAGTAAGCGGAATTATGAATTAGGAGTTTAGGACACCTTATCAATTTCGCTCAAGCATGGTACTAAGTGATCTTTAAAATCGATTTTTGCACCATCGGGTTGCTTGAATCGGTGCAATAGCGTCATGGCGTCCGGTCTCTTAGATTCAACAGTCCCTTAAAGATAAATATGTGCTCTCAATATCTAGCTAGTTGAGTTGAAGTATGCTTTGAGAAACTCAATACATTATTAGAATGTGGAGTAAAATATTTGATGGACAAAAGTGTCAAAGATAACTCAAAATTTTCTCTCTACATATGTAGAGAGAGTCAATCCACTATGAAAGAGAATGCAATATATAATTAGTTCTTACTCATCGTTATTTTTTTTTTTTCAATCGTAGTACATTCAAAGTTTGAATCTCTCTGGAAAAAAAAAAAAAAAAAGGAAGACACAAGTAGCTTTTCTTCATGTATGCATTAAATTCTTGAAATAGTTTGATTTTGTCTCTTGGTTTCGGTCGATAGTTGAAGTTGTCCATTCATAAACACACGTGCATGTGTAACATTACATATATAAATGAGGTCATCTATCTTATATTCAATTCTATCGAACACAAGCATGCATACCAATTTTCTGTCAAAGAGAGCAGGTATTTAGAATTTAGAACAATAGAACGCCTATTAGTTCTGAATTGTCCTTTACTCTGGATCATCTCTCTCTCTCAAAATAGTTACAGTATGCTGAAAATCACCAACGCATAAGTATTAAGTTGACCGTTGACACCATATTCAATATGTCAATGTCAATTGTTTGGTAGACCAAGTACGTCATGAAGTATATTGGTATAGAGAAATTCTTAGGTGAGGGTTTCCCCACCACGTGGCTTTAGGACTGACCAATCAAAAGAAAGGAAATTTTCTCTCTTTTTCAAAACTGCCCCTGCTTCTTAAAGTACAATACCCAAAACAACACCTCATCTACTGGGCACTGATTGGTCCGCCCCACCATTAGGCCGTGCGGGTGCCCCAAGCAAGATTCTGTGATTGATATATTACAATTGACTAGCTTTGATTTGAGAGAGTGTGCATGCATGTCTTAAAACTATTTTATAACTAAGCTCATCAGTTTAGGGCACATAAGCTCCCTAAACTCAAAAGCTAATGTATAAGGAAAGTCATGACATACACCAGTCACTAGAGTCAAGAACTCAAGATTTTGGCTATGATATGTCTAATCAAGTAGATTGAGGTCTCAATACATTTAACCAGGAGGAAAGAGTAGCTAAAGTTTTTAACACATGCAATCTTATTTTAATATGGTGCTCGTGAGGATATTATACGCAACTAGTATCGAAGAAGAAGAAGATAAGAGATTTGAAAGTTGGAAACTGGGTAGCTACTTTATTATTCCTTCAGATCGACTCAGGCTAAAGTTAATTTTTCTGAGGAAGATCGATATGCTTGAGTTGATTAATGTTCGTAAATTAATTAATCATATCAATCATACCTACCTACCTTATCAAAGAGGCACAAAGATAAAGATCGATCAAAGAAAAGAGAAAAGAAATATTCATCTTCCTCCTTGATTTCAGAATGAGCATCCAATGAGTTAATTACTTAATTAGGATGCATGGACTCCTTTAATTTGGAGTATGTGACGATGATTTATATATCTAATTAGTTCTCGGATATAGTGATCGACATGGTGATATTTACTAATTTAAAGGTTTTTGCTTGATCCAAATAGTACTTCAATTGTTTTTTAATTTGAAATGTGACAGTTTTTTGCACTTCGAGAGTTCTAGCTAATAGACTGATATGATCGATAATCGGTTCGTAACTTGATCTAGTAATACATCATTATTAGCTTGATTATCAAAACTTGTGAATGACCTAATAACATAAGACATATTTAAATATCAGAGATTAGAATTGTATTTATGTTCAAACCTACATGTATGTACATCTTAGAATTTAAAGAATACAGATTATGCGTTTTTAGTATAGTTAGAAGTCTAAACCGACGGAGCGATGGATTTCAACAAAACATCAATCAACTCTCTTAAAAGATTGAACACAAACACATTTGCAATGTTTCTGTAAGGTGGAAAAGGCTAGAAATTGAACAAAAGTTGGTGTAACTTTGAAGGTGTTAGTGACATCACTTGGCGAGTAATCAGGACTTGCTTTTTTACATTATTTTCAATTCTAATTTGACTAATCAATTGGTTCCACTACTCACACAAAATTATCATCAGCTACCACTACTACTTAAAATTAGTCCACGTTGACGGAAAACCAACACTAGCTAATTACTCCTCGCCCGGTCTATTTTAGTTCAACTTGGCCGGTGATCCCATCTTTGAAATTTCTGGTAATTGTCAAATACGGGCATTGGTCCCATGTTCAAAGACGGCATCAGGGTTTTTAATTTTATATATATATTCTACCTCATCCTCTTTGAAAATCATGCACATAAGATAGAAATCCAACCTAGCTAGTAAAATATGTTAAAATGAAGGTAGTGATATGTTAAGTTATATTTCCCGGATGTTTTAATCGGTGGTATTTTCTGTCATGTTAGTAAGTTTTACAGGTTTTATGGTATTTGTTAGTTTCAAAATTTGCAATTTCAGTTTCAAAATTTTCTGTTTTCTGAATTTATAGAAATTTCAATGAAAAGTTTGAATATCGGCTGAAACACCGGCACATATTAACAAGTAATAACCAATTTCAGAGAACTTTAAATCCTTGATTGATTCTGCAGTTTATGTCATTTATTGACATTCTAACAAATCAAAATGTAGCTAATTAAATTAACCAATTAAGCTAATTCTACACTCTACTATATATCTGCCGCCACATACTTTTGTCATTTTGCTTAACATTAACAAGCTAATCAAATCATGTTAACTTGGTCTACACTCTATAAACTTTTGTCTTCAATAGACTTCCAACATTGAACTTACTGATGGATATTTAGATGCATCAATAGGTTGTCGAAGGGCTAGTTTTGAATGTGAAAGCATGTAAATATTCGTTTAGAATCGGCTGTCGACCACTCGTACGCATAAATGATTAGCTCGTCTCTTGTAATCATTTCATGTCTTAACTGTTTAGGTTACTAAAGGGTATGTTATAAACTATATATAGATTCTGAAAAGAAAGATATACAATGACTCATAGTAATGAATAAGAACCATCATATGATTCAATAGTTACTACAATATGATAATGGTTTTGAATCAAATCTGTTGATTTAGGGACCTATTACAAACATGGTTCACAAGGGCGGTTAGAGTTATAGTCTTACTCCCCCTATCTTGGAGCACAAAGTCTACAGATCATCGTACTGCTGGTTGACAGTTGGATTGCATATATGCATGCACCACCAAAATATTCTTTGGCATATTGTAGATTTTACATTTACTTGTGATGCGCATTTTTATTGGCAATGTCTGTACTCTTTTGATGTCTACATCTTCAAATGTTTAGATGTGAGATTCATTGTAATCAGACAACTTATTGATGTAATACATCTTAGGTTATTCTGCTTTAATTTTTCTCTTTTAACCGATGTTTATTATGCCTATCCTCTAGATTTTCATGGCAAATGTGCATTTTGATCTTTTATCTTCTTCTTTTTGTTTTATTTATTTTTATTAATCTTCAATACTATTCCAAAGATAATGTAATATGACTCTCTGAAGATTGCAGTCCAAAGCATCAATCTCACTTCTTAACCAGATTAAATGATAAATTTAAAGTATTTAAATATGACATACACTGAATGTGACAGAATTATCAAATATGATATATAAATAGAACACACACATTTCAAACCCAATAGTTTAGCATTCCATCATTCCAAAGCCATTCACCTCATTTTTACCACCTAACTGAACATATATTCTTGATTAAAAGTCAGAAATAATGAATATTCAAGAGCAAAGAAGAGTAGCATGCATATTCCTTACTCCATTTACTAGCACACACATAATTTTCACATCGATTTCAGGCAACACATATATTCCCACGTGTTCTAATTTCACTCCACCCCGCAAATGACATCCACATGAGATTTCCTGAACAAAAGTATGAAGTGGGTCGGGTCCGCCTTTAGGATCCAGCTAATGCCCGTACTTTAAATTTGGACTGTTCCGTTTCGTACAGCACTTTCAACTTTGGGGACGTCACACGGCTCGCCGTATCTATATATATTCCCCTCCCGGCTCTCATTTCCCTTAGCTTGCTTCCTTCCTTCCTTCCTTCCTTCCACTTTCCTCATTGTCCTCAGCGAAACTCAAAGAACATCTTACAACCCTCGAGAATGGTGAGAGCTCCGTGCTGCGAGAAGATGGGGTTGAAGAAAGGGCCGTGGACGCCGGAGGAGGATCACGTACTCGTCTCTTACATTCAACAGTACGGCCATGGAAACTGGAGGGCGCTTCCCAAACTGGCAGGTGAGATGCTTGCTGATAAGTTGCGCCACTGTTATTGTAGATCTGATATGTAGTGTTTGAACTGGTTGATTGAGTGTCGGGGTTTTTTGTAGGGTTGTTGAGGTGTGGGAAGAGTTGCAGGCTGCGGTGGACGAACTACCTGAGGCCGGATATCAAGAGAGGGAATTTTAGCAGGGAGGAAGAGGAGGCCATCATCAACTTGCATCAAATGTTGGGGAATAGGTATGAACTTGACCCATCTCTCATGATTGATCAAATTTCTTTTGTTCTGTTTTTCTTAAGTTCATGAAGATGGTTAATGGGGGATCTGTTATGGGGTTTGATTTCATTTTCATGGTTCTCCATAGATGATTAGTCTGTTTGATTTATCACGTAAATTGTTTGATAAAATGTCTCTCTCAGACAGAACAATGAGTATTTTATGAGCTTATTTTTCTTCAATAATTTCCAAGCTTTTATGAATGGAAGTATTTTTACTCAACATTAAACAGCTGTTTTCTTTTCAAAAATGTTTGAGAACTTTGTTTCGATTCTACAAGATGAAAAATTCTTGAACTGAGAAGTTAAAGTTCGGGTACATGTACCGACACTTTATTGCTAAACAAAATGTTGTAAAAAAAAGAAGTTACTTAGCAAGTAAATCTTGTATTGCCGACATTATACCAACACTTCATTTCAGAAAATTGTATTATCATTTGTCGAAATGCTAGTTAAAGTTGAGTAAAAATAATTAGTCGCGTGAAGTCGTTGTGCTGCCGACGTTGCGATGGCCAAGTACATGCCTAGTAGTGAGACATGTGGGACTGGCCAGATTCCTTGTGCATAACTTTCTCATGTAGTACTTGGTCTAAAACAAAAGGATCACGTTTCTCAACTCTCAAGCGTTTAAAATACTAGTACATATCCAACACCACATTTTGCTTAGTGCACATAATAATTCGTGTGACAGAACAAAACAATTTGTCTATGTACATATTCAACATTATCCTAATCTGATTTTTACTCACTCGAATCCTCAGATGGTCAGCAATTGCAGCAAGATTGCCGGGTCGCACAGACAATGAAATAAAAAATGTTTGGCACACCCACTTGAAAAAGAAGCTCAGCATCAAGCAGAATTCTACCACACCAGAAGCACAAGGTCAGGAATCCGAACCCGAACCCAAACCTGAAAATACTTCATGTTATGCAAAATCCGAAAGCTTCGAATATGGGCTGGTTTCCCCACGTCAATGTACTACTTCGAGTGCTGATGACATATCCTCATTCACCACCAGTGAGAACAATACCTGTAGTGCTAATATGGGCATGAAAGTCGACTACGAAGTGAATTTACCCCAAGCGGACGAGAGCTTTTGGTCAGAAGTACTATCAGCTGACCAGAACTGTTCCAACGAGACTGTGAGTTGCGATTTTGATCAGGCAACTGCAGATCCACAAGTGAACGCAACTGTGGAAGTTCCTGTCGATTTTGGGTTTAGTGGCTCAAATATGTACGATAACTGCATGGATTTTTGGTAAAACTTTTTCACAACAGCAGGGGAAATTCCAGAGTTGCTAGAGATTTGATATGATCAATCAGGAATGCTGTTTTTGTAGCGTTGTTTGATTGAGTTGGGAACATGGAATTTGAGTTGCCAAGTCCTAACTCTTTGACCCTTAAAATGAGGCCATATGCGTTTCAACGCGGCACCAGTATATACAGTTCAGTCTTGTCGGAATGAATAATTTTACTTTTAGTTTTCAACGATCAAAGCAATCATTCTTGAACAACAGCACCAAAGACAAGTTTCATTCATGGTGTATACACAAAAGACATTATCAATTGGCCCAAGTGAGGTAGAGTAGTATGTTCTGGTTAACAATATATGGCCTAGTAGATGAAAATTTGTTCATGCTTGTTTGACAGTGACGTATACACGGACAATACTACTGATGCTTACTAATAATATGTTTGAATGTTTGATCATCTAACAAAATTAAAATTTGCGAAGTTAAATAAAAGGTTTGGTAGTCTTTCACTTGCAATCTTACAAATGAGAAATGGATCGACTTCTTCTGACCAAAGAAATATTGTTAATTATTGGTTACAAGGCACCTGATTTTGTTACGGTAACTGCTAATCGAAGCATTTCGACCAAAAATAATATTAATTAAAGTATTGTGGTTTGGATGATTTGGTATCTGACGAAAAAAGGTAAAAATTATTGTTTTCGGTCCTTTCTTACCGCCAGACTATCCAAACCATGCCACCTACTTGACCCAACAATATCTCCATATTCCGGCCCCTTTAGCTGTCTCGACAGAGTATACATTGATATGGTATACTTTTGTCTAACTGGTGACTCATGACGGCAAATCAAAGCCTGGAAACTCTTAGTGGTTTCGATTGGTTTTCTCCATTTTTCGGTGATTTCAACCATAGTCTAAGAAAACCTTTTATAAATATATGTGTGTGTATCATTTACTCTTTGAGATCTACATGATTAATCACGGATTTGTGAATTTTCTATGATTTGTGAAGAGATCCTTTGGGAGATGGAGATCTTCTGTGGATGGTATGAAAATGAGTCTGAAATGACGTACAATACTACAATTACTTTTATAATTGATCAAAAATAGTATAACTACCAGGTGGTCCGACTGAGTATATACACAAATACCAAATTGTCATCTTTTGATTAAGTACAAAATTGTTTAAACCATAATATTCGAAGTAGCATTTGAGAAGCTAACAAATCTCTTTCAAACACATTTTCGGAGAAGTCAACTTTGCGGCTGGTTTCATCGCTGCTACATACCATTTTCTTAATATCTCTAGTTAGAACCAGTAACTCTCTTGCTGTCTCGGCTGCTTTCCAGTTTGATCAGTTGGAGGAAGGATGTGCTAGGAGTTTCAGCCCGTGTTTGTTACTTTGTTTATTTGTAATATAAAAATAAAAAAGAAGAATTTAAGGTATTTCACCATTTTCTTATCCTAACACCACCATGATAACAAATTGTTCGGATTACTCATTAGTTACCTAGTTCTTCTACGCCTCATTTGCTTTTGGCTCCACTGTCCACTTAAGACCATGATTACATTATTACAGTAGATTTCATATTAAATCTGGAGTTATCATTTTATCAACTTACCAATTTTATAATGTAAACCTGGATAAACTATCCTTTTAAAGTGTGCAAACAATTTTATAATTAAGAACAAAAAATAAACGTGCTCTTCGTTTTGCTTTAGCCCTAAGAAAAGAGTTTGATCGATTTCGATCTCTCTGGAACTCCAATAGAGAGCCTTTATTAAAGAGTTTAAAGCATCTCTGAGTTTGCGAGTTGTTAGCAACTCAATTTCGATCACCACAAGATATATATGCACGTCTCTGCTGAAAACTTTCCTTCGCACTAAAACATTAAAACTAAATCCTTTACTTGGTAGAGGTGTAAGCACATCAATTCTCTCTTCCTCGTGAAATACTATGATACAATTTGAGTTGATCAGCTAGTTTCTAATGGACTTTGCGAGACTTGATGCTCATAGAGAAACATGTAAAACCTATGAGCATGTATCAAATGGCAAAGATGGAAACTTATGAGCTTGCACTATAATTAAAAACAAGACCGTCGGAAGGGACCTTCATATCTATGACCCCGTACTGTTGAGAGATATGAACAAAGAGATGAAGGAACAACTACTCAACAAATAATGCATGATGAGCGAAATGACTAGGACAGTGTTACTGATGGTAGAAATGGATTTGACAAAGGACTCATGACTAGGACAGTGTTACTGATGGTTGAACTGCATGTTAGGGATAAAGGCTTCGATCACCTTGAGGTTTTTTCATATATATATATATATATATATATATATATATATATATATATATATATATATATATATAGTCCTTCTTTGCTAAGGACGTTCTTACCTAAGCTTAGGTACGGATTTTTAATTTTTGGCCACTTTTCGATCACATATTCATATCTTAACCGTTCAGTCTTTAGATCCTATTGTATAGATCATCTCTGCAAAATTTCAGTCAAATTGATGATCGTTAAGGTATTCAAAACTGCAATTTACAACAATGAACATGAACGGTTCTAGTTCGACAGATTAGGTTCGTTCATGTAAATTACAGTTTTGAATGCCTTAACGATCATCAATTTGGCTGAAAATTTTCAGAAGTGATATATACATTAGGATCTAAAAACTGAACGGTTAAGATGTGAATATGTGATCGAAAAGTGGAAAAAAATATAAATCCGTTCCATAAGCTTAGGTAAGGATATCCTTACCACTATAGCAAAACTGGTCTTTTATGACACACAATGTGTGTTGTAAGAAACAACTCCACGGCACTAAGAAACATGTCATAAAAGACCATGTCGTAAAAGATAAATTTCTCTTGTGGCACACAAAATGTGTGTCATTAAAAAACATTTTTTGCATGTCGTAAAACACTTTTTTGTGTGCCGTAAAAGATGTTTTACAGCTTTGATTGTGTGCCATAAAAGACTATTTTACATGTCGTAAAAGACTTCTTTTGCGTGTCGTAAAAGAACATTTTGCCTATCGTAAAAAACTCTTTTACGTGTCATAAAAGACTATTTTGCCTATAGTAAAGAGACATTTTTACGTGTCGTAAAAGATGTCCTCATTCATACTTCTAATAGACAATGTTTTAATTAAACACTTTCATTCAAGGATAATAAACGAGAGCATTCATGTAGTAAATTATGTCAATTAAACAACTTCATACTACAAAATCGTAACTAATATTCAAATATACAACATGCTAACTAGATCATCCTTGCTCTGTAATGTTCTGCTCACAACCTCAAGGTTTGAGGATGAACAGGTCCTGATGTTTCAACATCACTTCCACCACCTGGATCATTTTCTACAGAAGCAACCTACACACATGGGCAAAAGAACCAAACATAAAACAGGCTCAATCATTGGAGAATGTCAAGAAACATACATGAGTACCATTGATAAGCAACCTGCCAAGTAACACTCAATGCTATCAAAGCCATATAATAGCCAAATAATTTAAGTAGCAAAAGAAACTTGACAAGGCAATTCAACCAAAAAAAAGCAATCAAACTAAATAGAGAGCATTTGGTGAACAGCTTGGTCCATTTCATCAATCTTTATGCCTGGCTGCAAACATATGCAAGTAAACTTATATAGAGAGCATCCTAACATTATCCAACCAGTCAAGAATCCATCAACAATTACTTAGCCAACGATGAAAACTGCAATCCAACCAAATCTGTATTACAGGGATAACACACCATTTCATAATCCCTGGAACATCAATTAGAGTTTAGGATTTTAAAATTTAACCTTTCATATTTGGTCCATTCTTTTTCCATGATGGTTGGTCTATGATTTCCTTGGGCTCGTCTTTATATGTTTTCAGACCACCAACACTCTAAAACTAACACAGAATAATCAGAACATAAATTAAAAAAACCAGAGCCCTTAGTCAAAGAAATTGCAGAGCAGTGGGAAAGTAAAATTTCACATAATAATACAATGCATCAGACTATCAATAGATAAAGAAAGAGCAGTGGGAAATTAAGTATAACTAGGCTCATATAATCAATCAATCAATAAGAACACATTTAAAATACCCTAAAAGACCTATATTGTCATGAGATGTCGTGTACAAAGTTTCAAAACATAGACACCAAAGAGTTATTCAATTTTATAGCACTTGACAATAAGGAAAAGTGTATATACTTACCCCAGAAAGAAAACATACTGCCCTGTCAAATTGTCCACATTTCCACTTCGTTGTAGCAAAACTAATTGTGGAATAATTGCAACTGCCTCCAAGTATAATGAAAATGCCCAGAAGACCTGAAATAGTTTTACTTCAGTACAATTCTCATGCATAAAGCTTCATGTAACAATAGAATACTTCAAGGTCTTTTGAAGACAAAAAATTTAATCAAGAACAAACAAAAGTAACTGATATCATATTTTCAAAAACTTCATTTGAAAAAACGCATCTCTGGAATGTCAAACCTATAAACCTATAGAGAATGCATTTCTGGAATGATAAAACCTAGTTTATTCATCCAGTCAATCTTAGAATATGAATGATATTGATGCCTCAAAAAAGAAGGGAATCTAAGTTTGATCTTAGGTAGTCTCATTATGAGCACTATCAGAGATCAGCTTTATATTAAATCAAGGAGGAAAATGAAAAAGGCATGTGAACAATAGAATCGAAGAGAGAAAATCACATGCCGTCGGTATATAGCTAACTCGATCGCATCCAGCATCATATGCCGTCTACATTCATCAATGCTAACAGATTTCCCCACAGGATTTTCTCTCCTATTGAACAAGGACAAAGAATATAGTCAGGACCATGCAAGATCTATACAACTAAATGCAAAGAGCAGTATTACTAAATGCTATATATATATATATGTAGTAGATCGAGTTAGCCACAAGTTCAAACAAAGAAACCAAACTAAGTTTGGAGGTGAGAATAGAAAACAAGGAAACAAAGGAGAAAAGGGAATGTGTCAGGTGTCCCGTAGAGTTCCCTTGACCACTTCCATTTATATATCATTAATAATATTTAAGGTATCATATCCATCAAAACTAGCACACAGAGAATAAACTAGTATATGTAAATATTATGGCTTATCCATTACTTCAGTACGATTCTACACACAATTGTTCACTTTTATCATGGCTAATCTTCACTCAATAGCAAAACAGTCTCTTACAACTCTCTCAACTTCTCTTTCTATACATTATGAGCTTAACAGATAAATGATTTATGAGCTCAACATATAAATGATTTCGACCAGAATACAAAACATTATTAAAATGCTGTGAAAGTCACATACAACCTGTGAAAGTCAGAGAGTAAATTAAATTATCAAAAACTCTTTTGCAAATAAATTCTTGTCATCTCTCTCAGGACTTTTATCAAACAGATGGTATGCACAACTCACTAACTCAGATTGGCCTATAACAAAACTCAGATTGAAAAGGAGTGCAGGGAATTGTGAACGGGCATACATGAACCTTCCTCCAGAACTCTAACCATTTCCAAACCCAGAAATGCACAACACTCAAAAACAACTTCAACTTGAAAATGAATTTTCAGCTTAAATTTCCTCAATTAACTACAAAAGAGAAACAGAAAACCAAAACTCGGAGAGATAGCTTGGCCCTCACTTAGCTCTACAATCATCCCACACAATCAAACCCTAATTGAACCACAAAATCAACAAGAAATTCAAAACGAGCTGAATCAACAAAATGCAGGAGAAGAGCTAGTGAGAATTCAAAGCAGGAAATCGAAGATGCAGAGAAGACGTTCGAAGAAATTACTGAGAGAGAGAGAGAGAGAGAGAGAGAGAGAGACTGGTCCTTGAGAACCTGAGCGGGAAATAGATGTGGTTTTGGCGCCAGAACGGTGAAGACGAAGTGAGAGAATTGAAATCAGATCCCTCTTTTTTGAAGAAGTGATTGAAATGATAACGTAAAGAATTGAAATCAGATCTTCGTTTTTTTCAATAAGAAAAATGTAATATACTTCTATACGACATGCTTGAAATGTATGTCGTAAAAGATAAGTGAAAAAACTCAATGCCGTTAATAGATAACTAAATTTATGACACACATAAGTTGCATGTTGTGAATGGCCTGAATAAACACATTCTGACGGCACACATGATACGTGCACAGTGAATGACAGTGTTTTACGACGCACGTCAAATTTACGCCGTAAAAGACTGATTTTCCTGTAGTGTATCTAAGAAAAATCCTATATATATATATATATAAATTTTGCTGAGCCGTTAGATTGATGTATGCTACTTGAAGAATTTATACATTATAGACCAAAAGTTTCTCTTCCACAATTCATAGATAATAACATTTTTCTTTTCCAAATGATTCTGGCTTTTCTAACACCTTGCGTTTGCAACATACTGTCCTTGTAGGACTGAGGCTTTTTTGTGCCATATTGGGTTGGGAGCATCTTTGTAGTAGTTTTGGGTGTGGGAATCACTACTTCCCGGTAAGTCTAAATGTTATATGCCTTGATTGTAAAACCATAACTACATGCTCACAACATATGCACATTAGCTCGACAGCATACATACAAGGTTCAAGGCTTACCTTCAACAATCACAGGCATGGATTCCATCTTCTACAGCTGCACAATAATGATCACTTGAAGATGGCATTCTGTTACTTACCAACTTGCTTCTCAATGGACAGAACAATATGCAAAACGTGGTGGTAACAGGGACCAAGTTCATCTATTTATATAGGATAGTTAACCCTTAGATTCCTTCCATTAAGGTAATTCTTAAGGGTCAAGTCTCCTAATTATAATCCTAATGTATCACAATCTTGTAGCCTTTCTTGTAGACTAAGTAATGGATTACTATCTTTAATGAATTGATACACTGCTTCATTAAGTTACTAGTATTGATTTATAGTTTGTATCCATGTTAAATTAGGTTTGACAGTTAGTTAATCATCAATTACTTTATGATGATATGTGTTAAGTCCATATTTGATCTAACAATCTCCCCCTTAGACTCACACATATCATGCTCGATGATTTGCACCAGATAATAATCAAAACCTACTTAACTTACTGAAGTGCACGCCAGATGACAAACTCAAATCGAAAATCCATTCCAACATGGTCATATCACAATTACTTATGCAGAGCAAGAAACAGAATACATTTTATCAAAAATGCAGAGTTTCAAAACCATAAACACAAGCTCCTGCAATCCACATATGTCAAAACCAGAAGTGATACAATATATGTTAATTTGTATCAACAAGTAAACATATATTAGGTCCTATTGTATGTTTCTAAAACCAGAAACTCAAGCAAATTTTTTGAACACTGATGGCTTAAAAATATTGCTTGAACCTTAACATCATGATATACATGATTTAAGTCATCTGATAGCAAGTATGATATTTTAAACAAAATTGATATTTTTCAGAACAGTTTATAAAAACTGCAGCAATAACCAAAATATGAAAATACCTCAATTTTATTGATAATAATAAGCTGTCATTACAAATAAGTTGTGATAAATAAAACCAAAAGATAACAACTGAAAATACAAGAACTCAAAAAACCTTAAAATTTTAAATGCTCCAACTAGACTAACTCTCTACTGGACCTAAGCATCTAAATTAGCTAAAACTCCAATGCTTGTTGTATGCTTTTGAAATACAGCTACTGACAAGGCCTTGGTGAAGGGCTCTGCTAGCTCTGAATTCGTATCAATGCTTAAAACAACTATCTCACCATGTTTTACTCTTTCTCTAACACTGTAATACTTCAAATCGATATGCTTGGAATTATTTGACCTTTTACTGTTCTTGCTAAAGAAAACTGCAGCCTCATTGTCACAATAAATCACAAGTGTGCCAGCCACAATGTGACTCAATACTTTGGTTTGCATCAAAAAATCCATAATCCAAAGTCCTTCACACACAGTCTCATATACTGTAATGAACTCAGCTTGCATGGTGGAGGTTGAAACCACGGTTTGCTTCATGGTTTTCCAAGCAACTGCACCTCCTGCAAGCATGAATACATATCCACAAGTTGACTTCTTGGAGTCTGGATAATTCCCTGCAAAATCAGAATATGAGAATCCAACCAGTTTCATATCCTCCACTTGCCTATAAACTAGAATATAATTCTTTGTTTTCTGCATGTATCTCAACACTTTCTTCACAGCTACCCAATGTTCATGGCTTGGATTAGACTGAAATCTTGACAAAATCCCTACTGCAAAAGACAAGTCTGGCCTAGTGCAGACTTGTGCATACATGAGACTTCCTACAAGTCTGGCATAAGGCTTTGACTCCATATTTTCTTTCTCAGTATCTCTTTTAGGACTTTGCTTTTTGGTTAACTTATCTCCTTTGGACATGAGAACTTCTCCAGCTGCACATTGTTCCATACCAAATCTCTTTAAAATTTTGGAAACATAATTCTGTTGAGACAAACCAAGTAATCTCTGTGCTCTATCTCTTTTAATCTCAATACCTAGTACATAGGATGCTTCCTGCCGGCACAATAAGAGAATGAGGGAGCTAATCTGCTTGCTTGTGCAGGCGAGGACCGCTCGGCTAGGGCGCGCCAGAGGAGCTTCGAGTGAGGGTTGTCGAAGAGCAAAGAATCAAGTCACTCGAAGCTCTGCCCTTTGCCCCGTGCTGTCTCCCTCCGGTTTCCCCAGGCCGAAAAACGTTGCAGTCAATTGCCCTTCCCGTTCTCATAAAAAAATAGACTACCATACGCGCCCTTTGCCGGTAAGTTGCCCTCGCCTACCTCATCTATAGGCATTTCTATCCGCCCGCGCGTCTCATGACTGTAATGGTTGGGGTTGGCTCTGCTCGCCGGTTGTGCTGCGTGAGCTTCCGGATGCCTCCAAGCAAGCGAAGGTTTTCGGGGTGATTGCCGCGCGTCCTTCCCATGCTCCGTGGCAACGGCGGTGCCCCGAAACAAAGGGGCCACCCAGTCGCGGTCGCTAGGGCAGGGCCGTCTCCCGGCATCCCCGCCGGGATACGGGCCGTTTTCCCGCGGCAAGTAGTCACCGAAAAGAGGGGCCGGTCTTCGTACCGGGGTACCCCGATCCGGATGTCACGAAATTTTAGGCCCTAAGTCTTTCATGTCAAAATTCTTTGATAGAAAGCTCTTGGTATCTTTAAGAAATTTTAGGTTACTGCTACCCAAGAGTATATCATCCACATAGAGAACTAGGAAAATAAAATTATTTCCAACTGTCTTCAAATAAACACACTCATCAACAAGATTTTCTGTAAACCCGAAGGTGGAAATCACTTAATCAAATTTCTTATACCACTGCCTAGAAGCTTGTTTTAAACCATAGATTGATTTTCTTAACTTGCACACTAAGTTTCCACTCCCAGCTTCTACAAAACCTTCTAGCTGCCTCATATAAATCACCTCATCTAGTTCACCATTCAAAAAAGTTGTCTTAACATCCATCTGGTGTAGCTCTATATCAAAGTGAGCCACTAAAGCCATGATTATCCTAAGCGAGTCTTTTGTAGAAACTGGAGAAATAGTCTCAGTAAAGTCAATGCCCTCCTTCTATGTGAAACCTTTGGCAATTAATCTTGCTTTATGTCTCTCTTCATTGCCATTTGCATCTCTTTTAGTTTTGAAAACCCATTTACAACCTATAGGCTTCTTTTTGGGGTCAGGTTCAACTAATTCCCAAACTACATTTTGGCTCATGGATTCAATTTCTGCTTCCATTGCTGAGATTCACTATTGTAGTTGGATCATTGTCTTCTGCATAGTCCATTTCAATTTCTGTTTCTTGCAGATAAACAATATAGTCACTCTCTTCCCCCCCCCCCCCCCCCCATAAGTTGGTTTTCTTGCTCTCTATGATCTTCTAGGCATAGGATTGTCAGGATTAGGTTGAGCTACTGGAAGATTTTGAGGCTCAAGTACTTGATCAGGTACATGTACATGATCAGATACTTGATCAGTTACATCTTGATTTTCTGTAACAGTTTCTGTTGCTAATGGTTCTTGTTCTAAAGGCAATGCTACACTCATATCTCATCTGACACAATTTCCTCAAAATTTGAGGTTAAATTCAAGGTTTGTATTGTGAACTTTTTCACTTAGAAACTTTACTTGATGTGTTTAAAAATTCTAGGTGAATGGTGAGCAGATATAACTTGTTGCCCTTAGACTTATCCGGATATCCAATAAAATAACAACTAACAGTTTTTGGATCAATTTTGTTCAAGCTTGGATTATAAATCCTAACTTCTGCATGGCATCCCCAAACGTGGATATGATGAAGGCTAGGTTTCCTGCCACACCAAAGCTCAAAAGCAGTCTTTTCTATGACTTTACTAGGTGTCCTGTTGCAAATATAATTTGCAGTTTTTAAAGCTTCACCCCACAGAAATTTTGGCAAATCAGTTGTACACATCATGCATCTAACCATGTTCAAAAGGGTCTTATTCTTTCTTTCTGCAACACCATTATGTTGTAGATTATAGGGTATTGTGTATTGTGCTTTAATTCCATTGTCTTGCAAAAATAAGGCAAATTGACCCTTTTGTTGGCCGGATTCAGTGTACTTGCCATAGAACTTACCACCTCTATCTGATCTCACTATTTTGATTTTCTTTTGTAGTTAATTTTCTACCTCAGACTTAAAGATTTGAAAGGCTTTCAATGCTTGTGCCTTTTTTGAGAGTAGATAAACATAACTGTATCTAGAAAAATCATCAATGAATGTGATGAAATACACATTTCCACAGATTGTTTGATGCCTAAATGGACCACATACATCAGTGTGTATGAGTTCTAATAAATTTTTGCTTCTATATGCAGTCTTCTTTCTTGTATTTGTTATTTTTCCCTTAAAGCATTCCACACAGTCTATTAGATCAGAAAAATCAAGTTCATTTAGGATTTTGTTTTTCACCAAAATTTTCAGTCTCTCTTTTTATACATGGCCAAGTCTCCTATGCCATAAAAATGCAGACTTTTCATTTAGTTTGATTCTTTTAACACCTGTTAAAGTGCTAGTACTGCATGTGTTATTTTCAACAAGTAAAATTTCTTGTTGAGTCATTGAACAATATAACTGTAAATAATCATTCATAATAACACCAGAACCAATTTGAACAGAATTTTTAGAAATAAGAATTCCATTACTATTAATAACAGGTCTACAACCATATTTGACTAAAAGAGAAACTGAAACCAAATTCCTTCTCATGAAAGGTACATAAAAAACATTGTCCTGAACTAACAATTTTCCTAATCCTAAGTCGAGCTTTAAGGTGCCAATAGCCTTGACTGCCACTCTCATGCCATTGCCCACACACAGGTTCACTCCATCACTTTTTGGGATTCTCCTCTTTATGAATCCCTGCAAAGAATTAGTAATATGAAAGGTGAGACTAAATTATCCACCAAGACTGTGGTTCAACATTTATAAGATTTATTTTTAAAGAAAAAACTGTATTAGAAAAAATCTTAATTTTTTTGGCTAACCAGTTCTTATAGCCAGTGCAGTCCTTTTTCATGTGTCCTACTCTTTTGCAAAAGTAGCACTTGAACCTAAATGGCCTGTTTTCCTTGGCCACTGCAGCTGCTGAACTCTTAGTTATGGCTTTGGTAGGCTTGGGCTTGTTCTGGGCCTTTTTATTTTTAGGCTTCTCTATGAGATTTATGGTTGTAACAGGTTCTTTTTCTTCCTTGATCCTAGCTTCTTCATCCACACAGATGGATATAAGTTCATCTAGAGTCCAATTTCCCTTTTCTGAATTGTAATTGGTTCTAAAATGACTAAAACTATTAGGTAAGGAATGCAATGCATAATGCACCACCTGCTCATCCCTAACCCCCATCAAGAGCTCCCTGAGTCTGCCATTTATATTGATCATCTTCATAATATGCTCTCTAACTCCCCCTGAACCTGTGTACTTTAAATCATGAAACTCCTTAGTTAGCCTAGCTGCTTCTGCCTTTTCACTTTCTTTAAACTTAGCAGCTATGAGTTCCAGAAAATCTGATGCTAGCTCAGGCTCTTTACTTCCCCTAACAGTCTTGGACATAGAGGTACAAATAAGATTTTTAGCCATCCTATTGGATCTATGCCACTTCTTGTAAAGATCAGTTTCTTTCTTGGTGCTCTTTTCATTAAACTCTACAGACTTATCCTCAGTAAAGCAATAATCTATATTCTCATGCATTCCCATGTAATTCTCTACAGAGTCTAGCCAAGCTCTATAGTTGGTTCCAGTTAACATCAAGACATTGTTCAAATTCATGTAGGAGTTGCCTAAGGAGCAAGAATAAAATTCAAGTGAGTTTTCAATTTGTAAAGAAAATAACATCATGGAGTTCTTTATCAATATGTCATGTTCAATGAAAACAAGTAATCCAAAGAAATTTATCCACATCTTTAGACAAAAGAAAAATTTCTAAATATCAGGATTTATCTTCATCAAGCATGCATACTGCTGTTTTGTATTCTAAAACCACACTTGACCACTTCTTTGGAAGATAAAACTGAAGCATAATTTTAAAACACAACACAATTTCAGTTTTGTTATACCATATGTTTTATGCCAACATCAACGAAGGATGCTTTGTGCATCATAATCACTTATGCCAACAAAAAACCACAAAACATATGAGCTCTTTTACTTTATATTCTATCCAGATTCATCCTTGTAAGAAAATAAGCTCTTGTATCTATCAACTTTAACGATATGTAAACAATTTCTGGGAGATTTTTGTTCTTCATACAATTTTACACAATCACAGATACAATACCATATCATCAATCAATTCAACATGCATATTCAAACACAACCAAAATTGGTTCGATTCCAAGAAACCACAGAACAATAAAAAAAATTGTAAATTTCATCCGGTCACCATCTACTCTAGCCTAAAGCACGCAGGGAATGCTACTAGGGTTCTTGAGCACAATCAAAAACTCAATTATCATGCTATGAATCGAAAACAATTTCTCAGAAAAAACCTGATCTTGCTTTTTCCCCAAATTGCTGCTAAAACTCACAGTTGAAGCATGAATTCAACATCCATAAGCAACAACCAACTCTATTGGCTTCTTGATTCACAACATTCGGGGTTTTGAATCCCCTCTTGAGATGGAAACATCTCGCACGCTTCCAAATCCAGTCCCAGACCTTCATCTTGATCAAAACTAACCGTTGTGATACAACGGTCACCTGAGGTTTTGGTCGGGTTCGGGTCTGGAGCATGCGCCTGCTGTGACTGGGCCTAGAGTTGTTAACAGGCTAACCCGTAAAGCAAAGGATTTTTTTTTGTTTGTTTGTTTGTTTTGTAAAACCCTAAAACGATTTTCATGTCAAGCAAAACTAAATTCATATTTGTGAGCCTATGCTCTGATACTAATTGTAAAACCATAACTACATGCTCACAACATATGCACATTAGCTCGACAACATACATACAAGGTTCAAGGCTTACCTTCAGCAATCACAGGCATGGATTCCATCTTCTGCAGCTGCACAATAATGATCACTTGAAGATGGCCTTCTGTTACTTACCAACTTGCTTCTCAATGGACAGAACAATATGCAAAACGTGGTGGTAAGAGGGACCAAGTTCATCTATTTATATAGGATAGTTAACCCTTAGATTCCTTCCATTAAGGTAATTCATAAGGGACAAGTCTCCTAATTATAATCCTAATGTATCACAATCTTGTAGCCTTTCTTGTAGACTAAGTAATGGATTACTACCCTTAATGAATTGATACACTGCTTCATTAAGTTACTAGTATTGATTTACAGTTTGTATCCATGTTAAACTAGATTTGACATTTAACTAATCATCAATTACTTTATGATGATATGTGTTAAGTCCATATTTGATCTAACATTGGTAATGCATCTTTTCTTTGTACATCCATTAGTTTGAATTAGAGTTTCCATGAGTTTCCATAATCTAATTTGTCTTAGGAGAAAAAACAGTCTATTGTAAGGAATAGGATAACCAACATTCTTTGATATAATGACAATGATTTGATATCCTTATCATTGCCTTCAAATGATAGTTATTTGATATCCTTATCATTGCCTTTAACCTAGGATCAATCAAGTTCATTTATCAATGAGTTAAACTTCCTTTGGTATCCAATACTCGTAAGGAACAACATAACCAACATTCTTTGATATAATACACTTCAGTCATATTAAAAGTCAAAACTGCAATCAATGAGGGTAGTAGAAGGGTGGCATTAGGGTACCGTGAGCTTTGTCATCGCCGAAGCGGTTATAGGCCATGAGAGTGCCGACGAGGGTTTCAGTGACGAGAAGGTCGATGTCTAGAGTGATCTCTTTGATTGGAGGCTTGTTGTTAATGTTGTAGGAGGTCTCCATCATTATGTCTACGTCAGTAATCGAGAATGGGTGATCTACATATGCCATGGCTTAGATTTGCAAAATTAGGGTGAGGATTTTAGGGTTTCAGAATTGGGATTTTGAGGTTTCTGAGTTAGCTGAGGTTTGTTATCGTCTTCTTTTTTATTGATATTTTTTTTTGAGGAATTTTATTGATATTGTTGATTTTTATTTTAGATTGAAAAGAATAATAGAAAGACATGCTGGAAATGATTAGGATTAAAATGATGATTTGGCATGTGCCACATCATTTGGTATAAGCTTTTTGTATAATTTTTTGGGATCTTAAGTATTTTCCTTATTTTATTGGACCACATATTTTCATTTCAAACCATAAGAAATTTCTTTTTTTGTTTATTTCAAATATGGACTTTTTTTTCCCCCAAAACTGCACATTATTTTTCAACTTGCACAATGCATTTTTAAGACCTCGTGTAATATTTGGAATAGCACGTTTATTGTTTTTTCCAAATATGGACTTTTTTTAATAACCGCACATTGTTTTTCAACTCGCACATTGCATTTTCGGAACCTAGTTTAATATCCGGAGTATCACATTTATTGTTTTTCCGGAAACCTCTATACTAGAATCACCAACCGCCGCCCTGCATATAAAATGAACGTAAACCGATGAGATTCTGCGTGCATAAACCATTGTATCTCCTTTTTGTAATATATAAATATGGCTAACTAAGGTCTTGAGGTCTATGTCCAAGACGACCAACTCGGGCTTAGTAGCCTCAACTTGTAACTATGCAGGACAAGACCAAGAGTATCATTGCACTAGTGGAGGCTTTGCTTTGTTGTCATCATCCAATCAATGATTTACCAAAGGTATATAGATTTGCCTCTCTACCTCTTACTCTCCCGTGTTTATGAATTTTCTTGCTTTAATTTGCTCATAACCACATAATACTTCATATTATCTTGAAATTATATGAAAAAGGATTCTCTAAATAATTATGTTTCCTCATATCTATTGGCACTCCTTAGTTATACATCTTGCAGTGGAGGGGTGAAGTATGTTTGATGAAGACCCAAAAATGCTTTTGAATTAATAAGAAATTTAATTATTGAAAAAGAATTGTAAAAAACTGGAAATTGTCTCTGATAATTTTCAAAAGCAGTTAAAAATAATTTTAAGAAGCACTTAACAACTATTTTCTCGTACAAAAGAGTGCTTCTCAAATTCGAAAACGGTATTTAGAAACAATCCCATACAAACTGAAGTTGAACCTATATGAAATCCATTTTTTTTATTTCATAAAGGTTTTAAATTTTAAGTTAGTTGGCTATTTTTATTTCTATAATGAATTTTCAAGATTTTTGATAATTACTGTTGCAGTTTAATTATTTGAGAAAAGAAAATTGCTTTAAGACATCAGGCATGACATGATACACCAAGTCAACAATCCCCATATAATCCTAGCACTCACGAATTGAATGTGAAAAACCAAAAATGTTACAAGTTAATTAATTGAGATGATCCAAATTCTCGTCCGTTTTGAAGGTCAGATCACACACCAACCCTCATATCTCTTTAGTATGCCACACAAGTATGGGCATAGCCAGTATACGGTGAGAAGGGTCAATTAACCCACCTCAATTTAAAAAAAAAATTCTTAATCAATATTTAGTCAAAATTATCCTTAAACATTTGTAAAGAAATATATATATTTTTTTACTCTGCTTTTGTTTTTACCCCTGCCATGTAAAGACAGACAAAAAGATAGTGATAGTACTCACAGTGATACAGAGAAATAGACTCACTCATTAAACATGTCATGTATGTAGACATAACGAAGATCCTCCTTTGATACTACTCCATAGGCGCTAGAGATATATAAGAGTGTACATAATGTGCATTAACTTCCAAAAAGGAAATTATTGTAAACACTACACTAAATATAATTTAATGGACTAGGGCAAAAACCCTAGCCCAAAACTAGAACCCAAAAGGGCAGCCATCACAGAAAGCCATGCAAAGCCCATCAAGTTGGTTTAGGCCAGTCCACCATCTTCATTGCCATCACCCTTTGTACGAACCATTTCGGCGAAGCTCCGTTAGATCCACAGCGCTGCAACCCACGTTGCCACAATCCATGTCACGACCTCTCACCGTCCGGGACCCAAATCGTCAAGAGCAATGCTGGCACACCAAAGCCCCGACTGAAAAATCAATCCCGATCTAGATCCTCGTAACCCACACCACCATCGATCCAGACCTATGGCGCCGTCAGCTAAGAACCTTCCTCGGGGATCGATCGTCAGTTTAGTACAGCACATCCACCGCCCTGCATTAGCCCAGCCAAAAACCAACTGATACAACCCCGCGAAAACCTCTTTCGACAGAGCCCCCATGGGTAGTAGGCATCGATTTACCCGTCTGGCAGTAGACCCATGACGGCGGTGAGGCCAAAGACCAGCCCCGACGTCCGGGCGCCGCCGGATGAGAACAATTTCGCAAATGGAAGCACCACGTTTAGGGTTTGTCAAGGAGAGCCGCTCTGCTCAAACTCAATCTTACTGATACTTTTTTACTCTGTTAATACACTCAATATATCCAATTAATACCTTAATTGCATTATTCTTCATATGTTAATTGCGGTTATTCAAATTAATACATATTCTTTTTCAAATCTCACAAAATTATTGAACACAGTTTCAATTCAAGACATAGCACGCTCAATTTAACATAATTTTAATGGTCCCTCGATTTGCATATTAATAAAGGAAATACAACAATAATTATTGCTGATGGAAAACTGTGAAGAAAATAAGTCTAATATTGACACTCGTAGATGAGATTTCTTCCTACGCCACTAATTTGTGAGTGTGGTCATAGGTCATATTTCTAGCCTTATAAACATAAAAGCTTATGACTACAAAGATAAAGTCTTACATCTTCTGTTACCTCTAACACTGCTCTTAAGACAAGTCCCTCAACAAATGTCTTCTTGTATTTCCTTCTCGCATGTTGACTCCTTAATAAAAGGGTTGTGGTAAAAGGGCTCGTCCACTGTTAATAAATTCATTGGTCGAAGTTGCTTGTGTTTCACTGATTGAATGACACCCAAATCCCAGGGCCCTTCATCTTTCTCTTTGAGGTTCTTAGGGCTCGACGGAGTAGCGTTCCTCTCAGCTACATAAAGGGTGGCGTTCTTAGGAAGTTGATAGTCGACCATCAGTTGTCCATCCTTCAATTCTCGATTCTTGTAAACAAGGGCTTCTTGGGGCTGAAGATGTCTACCATTTGGATATTCCTTCCTAAGTTTTTCTTTGATATCATCCACCGTTTCATCAGCTAAACCTCGTTCCACAGAGTACGAGAACGGCACATCTTTGAATTGGATGAATATAAGTTCCAAATCCCTGTCCCAATCCATGGATTTGATGATACAAAAGAAAATCGAACCTTTTTCAGTATTCTACTCCAACTTGGAGGAAATGATTACTAGAGTGTAAGCTATATATATTTTCACCTCATTCATATGGTTAATTTTGTGCTATATATGTGTTATTGACTCAGAGATATAGAAGGTAATAAATTCCAACACTATCCAATGAATCCAACCTAATTATTGACTCAGAGAAATAAAAGGTAATAAATCTCAGCACTATCCAACGAATCCAACCTGGTTAATTAGGACATCACCAACCCTAGTTTTCTTAACTAACCTTCATTTCACCAATGTTTTAAAAGGTTGAGGCGCACGTTTTCGGGAGAGTCTCAGTAAGGCGCTCGCCTTAAGGCGTAAGGCATAAATCTTACGTATAAACAAGCTATATTTATGTAATTATTGGTCTAATATGTAGAACGTGTATTGTTACCAAAAACATCCATATTTTGAACAGAATAATATGACAGAAAAGCATCAAATTGAACTGGGATTGGAATCAACAGAACATAACATAAAAGAACAATGAAGAGAACAACATCCATAGTTTGGTCTAACCTTATAGTGATACATACGATAAAAATGAAAAGAGGCAGAAAGGATTTCAGAGGAATTTCATTATACGAACCAGGCAAACTTAAAAAAAAAAAAAAAAAAAAAAAAAACAGAGAGAGAATGCCTCCAAAAAACAGAAACTGATTTGCCTATGTCCCTTTGTCAAAAACTAGATTTCATCTTACTGAAACCTTAAGTGAAATCAAGTTGAACTAATTGTATAAGATGCAGTGTAGATTGATTGTGTAAGTTTAAAAGATGACCTTCATTAAACAGCCAGCACATAATCAAATTACAGAGAAAATATTATATGGAATCTAGCAATCAGAAGTTTAGAACCTAGCAATCAGATTCGTCTCAAAACGCAGCCTAGTACATAATCAAATTGCAGAGAAAATATAATATGGAATCTAGCAATCAGAGGCGTCTCAAAACACCAAAACGATTTGGTGTTATAAAATACAAAATAAAAAAATCTGGGCGTTCGTTTTCGACGCTTCAGAAACACCTTTTGCTCCTTTGGCCCCTTGATTGATGCCTTCAGCGCCTGATCGCCTCTGCAGCAAAACGTACTCACTATGATGAGCGCCTCATGCCTTTTGCGCCTCAAGGCTCGCCTCAGGGGCGCCTTTTAAATCATTGCATTTCACGTAGTATAAATCCATCTCACTATATATGTAACTGAAATCAAGCAGTCAAGAATAAATACTAGCAACAGCTTAATTAAGGCAAAAATTTTGTTTTCTAACGTGAGAGAAATGGTATTGGATTTCAGGTTTGGAGTGGACGCGACTTCAGAGCAGTGACAGAGGGAGTCAGAGGGGAACGACTGAGAGTCAAGTTCACCGGCTTTGGTCACGAGTACAACGAGGTGTAGCAGGTCAAGGACTTGACGTTCATCGACGACATGGAGGGCTTCTGGTCCAGGTACAGACTTGTATTTGTTCAGGTTTAGGACTCGAAGTGCTCCAATGTGGTGGAGGGTGCACTCCTCTGTGCTGCCCTTTCAGTTGCTTACGACGACTGCCACTTCTACTAAGCCGTTGTCAACCGGGTAAGGATTTTTGTTCATAAGTATGTGTATTTCTTATAAACTTTCCTAAATCATGATTTTCCACCGACTTTGATTGGAAAATTATTAGATGATCCGTAGGGAGCATCGGTTCTCAAAAGGAAAAGATCGAAGAGTGCACCGACAACCTCATCATCTTTTGGAGACATGGGCCAAAGAGTGGAACCCTAGTTACTCAAGATGTCGGAGATATCTGCAGAGTCTAGCTGTCGACTGAAGAAGTAGATCCACTTCTAGTTTTGTTCTAGAAACGGATAGGAGTAAGATCAAAAGAAATGAATCCAGACTCCTTCTTGCTCTTTCTACTCTTCCTTCTGGTTCCTCAGTTCTTCATAAAGTTGTTGACGACTCAGAATGTTTGTAGTTATTGTACATATTTCCTTAATGCACTCTTAATTTTTCCCCAAGATAGCATATATTGGTTTCTTAATACTTTACAATCTTTTGGGGATGCAGGAATATTAATGGAAATTCCTCCTAAAAGGGATGGACATGACCAAGATACAGTGGGGCTGCCATACAAGGTAATGGTTGAGAATCTTGAGAGGGGACCGTTCACAAATATGGAATTCATACAGCAGCACCTTTCCATATATTATCAAGCATGTGTTTGGCAGAGCAAGTTGTCGGATCTATACGCACGAGGAATCATTGTGGTCGAGGGCTAAAGGAATCAAAATAAGTTATCCCACTTCTTTAATGGTCTGGTTCGCCTGATCATTTCCTCAAATGCAAGGTAACTAAAGTAATTTAAGTAACATTTTTTGAACTTGTATATATCTATCATATATATTGGACATTTTCCTTCGCTTATTGTTTTGTCAAAGAAGTTAAACATTTCTTTTTTTTTAATTCTTTGCAGGTCCTAAGTAATGACTGAAGAGAGACAATTGGACAAGTCGACACGAGTATCTATTTAAGGTCTCATGTCTCAGGTTTGTTTCCTATATTTTCTTGTGCTTGTGGCATACCAAATATGAACTGCCCATTGAAAGTGCTTGATTTTTCTTTTCTTTACTTTGCAGACAATCCTACAAAGTATAAATGGTGGAAATATCAATAATTGAAGCTTGTAATTAATAAAAGTCGAGAATACAGAAAAGCTAAGCGACTCGAGAATTTGATCAAGCAATGTGAAAAAGATAATGGTGAAGTTGACCAAAAGTTGCTTCCTGAAGAGGAAAAGCTAGCTGTTAAAGATTAGTAGCTAATTTTGTAATCTCAAGAACAGGCTGAGCTAATTAGAGAAATACAATTGTATTCTTTTAACTTACTAATTTTGTATTCAATCGAGTTCATTGTATAAGTTATACGGTACATACTTCGCACTAATTTTATGTCTTTGTATAGAAAATATATATATATATATATATATGTATATGAATAGTTTTTTTGTTTTTAAATGAGGATAAATAATAACATGTACATATAAAATTAATAATATTACAAAGAAACTTACCACGTACAATAGTTGCGCATGGGAAACAATAATAATAATAATAATAATAATAATACTAATAATACTAATAAAAATAATAATAATAAATTTTATAAGAAAATAAATATGTTAGTTATGTAAGCCTTCATCAAAATTTACATTTTATTTTTTTAAGTGAAAATAACAATGATTTTATTAAATTATGGGAAATGGTTACAATCAAACTGTAAAGCCTCCAAAATTTGGTCTGGTCTATCCATGTATACTTGATTGGTCTTGGATTCAAGAGCTAAAGCAGCTAATGTGCAACAATATTGTTAGCTCTTCCAGAGACAAAATCGAATTTTATAGCCTGCAAAGTTTTTCTACTAGTCTGGATGTCTTCAAGTATATTTGCTTCCTCACCATAATTCAAAATCTTTTGAGAGTACTTCTTTAATAGCAACTTCATAATCACTCTCAAGAAGCACATCTGCAACATTAGCTACTGAAGTAGATCAACTTTAGCCCTTATAGCAAGTAGCTGAACCTGTTTTGGTGAAGAGACAAATTAATATGCTAAGCAAAACCAGCAACAAAAGAACCATCTTCCCTTTTGATTACCCTGCAATACCCTCATCAGTCTGTGAAGGTAAGAAAGCTACATTTACTTTTAGTTTGAGCTTATTAATTAGTGGAAGTGGAATGCCTACGAGGTTTAGCTGCTGAAGCTTGCACCTTTGCTTTTTGAGCTTGTAAATATTCATCATGTCATGTTAAAGAACCAAACCTGATAGCTTGTGTAGATTGAGAAATATCTAACCACAATTTACTGTTTCTATTTTTCCATAGAGCCCAAATAAGCATTAGCATCTTGTCAAACCTTTCATTACTCAACTGCAAATCTTGATCAATCATCCAATTTTTGAAGACAAAAGAGAGAGAAATGCTATGCAATGGTTTCTTTTGCAATGGAGCATTGACAGAACACATATATAGTGCAGTTGTTTCAAAAGCTCCAGGACATAATAAATAGTTTGTAGGTCCAGTGTAACACTTGGTTAATAACCACGTACTCTCTAAGTTGCTAAGTTGGCTCTATTTTCTGATGTAGCTAGGTGGAGTGGTCCTATTCCCCTAAGCCTAAGTTGCTTCTTAGCTGCTCATTGTACGAATTGAATTTTATTCGAATAAAAGCTCCACGTCCTTCTTTCAACCAAAAAAAAAAAAAAAAATACTCTTATAGGTAAGATGTTGTGATAGCTCTCCTAACACAAATTTGAACATCAGTTTTCCAAAGTTTTTTCCACAATGTTTGATAACGGTTGTCAGAAGTTAAGAGGTTTCCCATGACCTGTTCTCTTGCAATCCAGTAGGCAGATCTAATTGAGTAATGCCTTTTTTTCTCGGATTTTTATCTGTACTTATCAACACTTGCATTTCTACTTAGAAAAATCCTAAGAATTTTCTCAGCTACTACAGGCTGAGGAAAAAAAAAAAACAATGATTAAGTCCTCCTTTTAACTTCTACAACTAGAATTGACATTGTCAAACAAATTTTTTATTTTTATGTTATTTTAGAGTTTGGAGGGAGCAAATCTCTCATTACCTTAATCATATCCTTGTATGTCATATTCTCTCACCACTTTATAGATTTTGTTGGTTTTTTTTTTTCCTTTTAGTTACTAAGAATTTATCAATATGAAATATCTGTTATGTCCTTATGGAATCCGCTTGGTTCAGATTTTGGGATGGATTCTAGTTCACAGTGTTTTCCATTCATTAATCACTTGCTACTAATTTATGTCATTCCCGACATCCAATAGTCTTATTTGGTAGATGGACAATTTCCATTTTAGAACTGTTTGTTCTAATGTTAACCTTTGTTTTAAGATTGTTGGATTGTTAGGTTACATGCGTAACCGATCTATTAAATCGTCACTTTGTCTCAAAGTTAATATTTATAGAATGAAACTCTATCATTTGTTTATTATCTTTCTCCCTAAAGTGTCTATGAAACTATATTGACTAACATAAACACTCAATAATAAAAAAAAATAAGTTAAACCATTTGGATTAAAAAAAGAAGAAGAACCACCTGATGGGATAAAGTTAGTCGAGCACCCTAATATGAAAGTCTCATATCTAGCGTTCGAGTTTCAACTCCCACCAGTTTGTGGTCAGCATGTTTGATGAGTCTTCAGATTCGTGCGCATGCCATGAGAGATTAGTTTGGCTTGATTAGGGTACCCCGTGGATCTCGATCTTAATACTGACTGGATGTATGTGTTCTAACTTGCTAATTTAACTCAGATGACTTACTACCTCGATCACCACTGATCCAAAAAACATAAAAATAAAAACATGGGGTCTAACGGCGTCGTTTGGAAAGGAACATAACCGCCTCGCTGCTCCTATCTGCAGCGGAGAAAAGAGACTAATATATAACGCTTCCCGAAACACAAAGACCTCTCAATTTCTTCTGTTCAGGCAGCTAGGGATTTCATCTTCAACTCTACACAATTTCCCTTGGATTAGCTTCACCGCGACCCGAAAATGGCGACTGCTTCTGGTTCGTTTTCTCTGCCCTCTTCCTTCACACATCTCTCATATCATATCATTACCCTTTAGTTTCAAAAATTTATCAAATCTTCGAGAAAGACCCATCCTTTGTGTGATTTCGTATGTAATTGTTGGTGTGGAAATTTGAATCGTATCAAGTACTTGTTTAGATTGGCGATTTGGGCTTTTTATCTGTGTCGGTTGAAATTGGGATTGGTTCAGGATTTTAGGGTTTTCAGGACCTGAATTGATAATTTAGTTTTTCCCAGAAAGTTGAGATTCGATGGGGTCTTACCATTACAATATTCAATTTAGTTGAGAGTCGGTTTTTGAAGTTCAAATCATGAGTCTAATACTCGAACCGAAATTAAAAGGCTTAACCAGTATGAGTAGAGGAAAAAGGGGAATAAAGTTCATAGTTTTGATGTATTCGTTGTTGTTTGTGTTGTAGTGGCATTCAAATCTAGGGAAGATCATCGTAAGCAAATTGAATTGGAAGAAGCCCGTAAGGCTGGGCTTGCACCAGCTGAGCTCGATGAGGATGGAAAGGAGATCAATCCTCATATTCCTCAGTATATGTCATCTGCACCTTGGTATCTCAATGCCGAAAGACCTGTAAGTTGTTCATTTTCTTTTGTACTAACTTGATAGTTATGATAAACAAGCCTAGGTGTGAGGTCTGAGTTCTGATACTGATACATGTTGTTTTGTTCTGGCTTTTTGTTTGTGGTTTGATCTAGAGCTTGAAACATCAAAGGAAATGGAAATCGGATCCGAATTACACAAAATCGTGGTACGACAGAGGTGCAAAGATAGGCCAGGCTGATAAATATAGGAAGGGTGCATGTCAGAAGTAAGTCAATTTCTTTTCTGTATATATGTATTTTTATAGGTGTGTGTATATGTATCTTTGTCTTTTGGTTCCATCCCAACTCTATTTAGATAATGCATATGTATTTAATGGATGAAACATTTTGGTGATTTGTGTTGTTTTGACCATCCTTGGGAATGAGATGCATCCCTTACCCGTACAAGAGCGAGGTTTTTCTTTCCTCATCATTGTCTATCATGAACTGGAGGTTAAACTCTTGAATGTCTATTTCTGCAGTTGTGGAGCCATGTCACATGATATCAAGTCTTGTATGGAAAGACCCAGGAAAGTGGGAGCAAAGTATACAAACAAACACATTGCTCCTGATGAGAAGGTAGAGACTTTTGAGCTTGACTATGATGGAAAACGGGACCGCTGGAATGGATATGATGCTTCATCCTATGCCCTAGTCATCGAGAGATATGAATCAAGAGATGAAGCACGAAGGAAATTCTTAAAAGAACAACAACTGAAAAAATTGGAGGGAAAAAATAATAACCAAAATGGTGAGGATGCGGTTAGTGAAGAGGATGAAGAGGAGGCTGAGGATGAGGATGATCTGAGGGTGGATGAAGCCAAGGTTGATGAGAGCAAACAAATGGACTTTGCAAAGGTTGAGAAGCGTGTTCGTACAACAGGTGGTGGGAGCACAGGAACTGTCAGGTAACAGCTTCGTTTTATGTTTATCTTTTATTGTGATCATGTGTAAAATGGGTGTTATTATGTGAACATAGAACTGCAAATGTTATGTGAGATTGTTTTATGTGCTGGTTTCTGTATAGTAATGGTGCAATTGTTCTCTCTTGGGACTTGGTGTCATATGTTAACGTTATTCATATATATTTGTCTACAGGAATTTGCGTATTCGTGAGGATACGGCAAAATATCTTTTAAACCTTGACGTCAACTCTGCACATTATGATCCCAAAACCCGTTCCATGCGTGAGGATCCTCTTCCAGATGCTGATCCAAATGAGAAATTTTACGCGGTAAGTGGCTCACAGTTGTCTGCATATGTATGGTTGTTTCTTTAGTACTTTATGTATTACTGATCTGGATTTTCTGGTTTCTGTATTATAGGGTGATAACAGATATAGAAATAGTGGTCAAGCTATGGAATTCAAGCAGCTGAATATCCATGCTTGGGAAGCATTTGACAAAGGCCAAGACATTCACATGCAAGCAGCCCCGTCCCAGGCTGAGTTACTTTATAAGAACTATAAAGTAATTAAGGAGAATTTGAAGTCGCACACAAAGGACACCATTCTAGAGAAGTATGGCAATGCAGCCAGTGATGAAGCAATTCCTAGGGAGCTTCTACTGGGACAGAGTGAAAGAGAAGTTGAATATGATCGTGCTGGGAGGATTATCAAAGGACAGGTAAATAATTTGCATCAACTTTTTATTCATGATGCTATTTGTGGCTTTTTGTTTTGCAAATTAGTTTTTATCTGCCTTGTTTTGGAACTCAAGGAGCACTAATCAAGCTTTCAAAGAGTCGATTATAATAGGTGTCTGATCAATCTGTCTTGACTGATATAGGAAACCACACTTCCCAGAAGCAAGTATGAAGAAGATGTCTATGTCAACAACCACACCTGCGTATGGGGTTCGTGGTGGAAGGATCATCAATGGGGATACAGGTGCTGTCAGCAGTTAACTCGAAACAGCTATTGCACAGGTGCTGCTGGAATAGAGGCTTCTGAGGCTGCATCAGATCTGATGAAGGCCAATATTGCTCGTAAAGAGGCTGCTGGAGAAATGCCTCCTCCTGTGGAGGAGAAAAGACCTGCTACTTGGGGAACTGACATCCCGGAAGATTTGGTTTTAGATGAGAAACTACTTGCTGAAGCTCTTAAAAAAGAGGATGCAAGAAGGAAAGAAGAGAGAGATGAGAGAAAACGCAAATACAATGTCAGATGGAATGATGAGGTTACTGCAGAGGATATGGAGGCTTACAGGATGAAGAAAGTTCACCATGATGATCCAATGAAGGAGTTTCTCAACTGAATTCAGATGTATCACATAATTGTGGTGAAGTTTAACTCCTACATGAATCAGATCAGGTCATTTTGGTCGGATCATTCTTGCATCAGTTGTGGCAGAGTATACTTAGTGGGAGCCATCTTTGTATGCGACTCTGAATGTGATTTCTTAAACAAATCTCAGTGTGAGGTCTGATTACTGTTAAGCTAAATGCTGGGGAATTGGCAGTTATGTTTCTGTTAAAGAGTGAATGGTGGTAGGCTGTCGTTCACTACCTTCAATTGCTGTTTAGCTTTTTTTTAGTGGCATGAAACGAGTAATGTAATATAATTACTTTCAATTTAAGTATTACGTTCCTGTTTCTGGTCCTGCCAAGGACTATGTTTGTTATGAATAAATTGTTGAAAGCAAAAGTGCAAGAGCTTTTTCTTCTGGTGTTGGGTTTTTACATGAGGAGCCCTTTCAAACTGTAAACTGGGCGCACGTGGTTCCCGACTTAAAAGAGTTTAAGAACCTCATTTTGTACATGAAATCCCATAATCATACTTTTGGGATTCACACTTCATATATATATTGCAAATCGAATTGGCTTTATTTACACCTTCTGTATCTACTGTAATTATTCAAGCTGTTCTTCATTACAAACATTTTACTACAAATGGCGACGTGCCAACGTCTCCTGATCCTTCATTTCTGCCCTGAACCGAGCTATAAACTCCTCGGCTCTTTCATCAATTCCATCCATCTGGGGGGAGACAAATCCCAGTGACTCCCACATATCATCTGCAGCACTGGTTACTCCTTCAGACTCGCTATTCTCACCAACTGCAGATTGAGATTGCTTGCTTGCTTCCGGTACAGAGCGATCCTCAATAGTCTTGATCACACACTTTGCTAGTGGAGTTTTCTGCTGTTGACAACGCTCAGCAACTAGCTCGGAGACAGCAGGCTCTTTAAAGAGCTTGTCCACATAAACATGTGCATGCCCGTTTTGAAGCAGGCTACGACAATTCTGGCGAAAGCTCAGCGAAAAGCGTGGTTTGCGCTGCAAGCGTAGCTGAAGAAACTTGTAGGGTCTAACTCGAACAGCGATTGTAGTGGAGGGCTTGACTCGATTTCTGGATTTGTTGATGGCTTTGCGTTTGTGGAGCTTGCTGTGTAGTTTGGAAGTGAAGCTCTTCCAAGCCTTTCTGGCTGGTGGAAGCCTCAGCCTCAAGCAAGACATGAATGAGATACGGAGAGGTTGTGTTGGGTGCTCCTTTTAAGTAGGGTAAGCTGCTAGATTACCATCAGCTTTTGGGATTTGGATTGGTTTTACACGGATTAGTAGCTTACTTCTTAAGCCACGCGCTTCACTTTACAGAAAATGAGAGAACCACATGGCCACAAATCTCAGCTTGTACATGTACTTGATTCGATTCTCAAATCCAATATCAACTCCATGGCCACAAATTTCATGAAAAATACGCATCATCAATCATTATTAAATAAACAATTCATATACAACAACTGGTCTACCGCGACTTTTCACTTATAAATGGGAGACTTATGCTACTAGACTAAATAGTATTGAGCACATCAATCATTTTGCTGAGATATGTGTATGTATTTTTCTTTCTATATGGGTAAAGAAAATTGGAAAATGTTGTAGTATAAATGTATTATACTATATATGTCTATATCATATAACAAAATACATAAATGTATAGATAGGTACTTGAGTGTATAAACATAGGTACTTGAGTGTATGAAGACTTGTGTGACATGCTTTACCAAGAGGCAACAATCATTTTGCTGAGATATGTGTGTGTATTTTTCTTTCTATATGGGTAAAGAAAATTGGAAAATGTTGTAGTATAAATGTATTATACTATATATGTCTATATCATATAACAAAATACATAAATGTATAGATAGGTACTTGAGTGTATAAACATAGGTACTTGAGTGTATGAAGACTTGTGTGACATGCTTTACCAAGAGGCAACAAGCATGGCAGATTTCATCATTGAGATTGTTATCATTTTGGTTTTCTCTTTGAGCTTTCACACTGCAATGTATTCCTATAAATACCCCTTTGTATGAGATGAATAACCACACTTGAAATCTCCATTCTCTCTGAAACATTACTCTCTCTCTGTTAATTTAGCTTGTTCTTAAACACGTTATCAGCACGAAGTTGTTCTAGAATTAGAATCGAAAATTGACAAGAGTAAAGTTCATCATCAATCGAAGTCATTTTACCAAACCTACAAAAAACCCCCAAACCCTAGCTCATATCAAAGCCTTTGATTCCAGAAGCCCGGAACCGGCCTCAGAACCACCAGAACCGGCCGAAAAAGGCTTGAACCGGCCGTTGGAACTTTTGAGCACGAACCCGCTGCCTAGACCTGCCGAGACGCTGCGCAGCAGCTGCCGACAGATCTGCAGGGCTAGTTTCCGACGACTTTTCCGGTGATTTTTAGACATTTTTCCAGCGACTTTGGGGACGATTTTTCTAGATTTTTTGCAGCGATCCTTCCGATTACCTCCGATAATATTTTCCAGCCAAATTTCCGGCAACACTATTTCAAGGTATTCTTTATTAAAAGTTCCCGTTTTTGAGTTTTTATTCATTTTCTCTCCTTTTTCCTTTTTCTCAGGAATTTACAATCAAAAGTGGAATTATAGAAATTCACGTCAAACGAACTAAGAGCGTTCGTAATCAATGAACTAAGAGTGTTCACAATGATTCTTGGAAATTGATTTCTTGGTAGTATAGCTCGGAAATCTTATTATTTTTCGTGGAAGTTTAAAACTCCGAAACTAATATTTTCTTCTTATCTTCAAGGATGTCGAATGAACCTAGACTCGATTTTCAAATCCTTGACTCAACAGGATCGGATTACCATAGCTGGAAGACCGATGTTGAGAACCATCTCACATCGAAAAAGATATTGTCAATCATCCATGCACCAAACCCGGCCCCTGTGTTCCCTCGAACACCCAAAAGGTATGCACAAGCAATCATCTTGATGCGACACCATATGGACAAAGCACTCAGATTAGAGTACATGTCCATCAAAGATGCAAATGATTTATGGGAGGCGCTATAAGAGCGCTTTAACAATATCCAAGATTCTCTCCTCCCTGACTTGAAGGTTCAGTGGAACGATGTACGCTTCTCCGACTTCAAGTCTATTGCTGAGTACAATTCAGAAGCTCTTCACCTTAAATCCATGTTGAGGTTCTGTCAAAAACCCCTCACAGAAGAAGAGCTAATTGAGAAAACTCTCTTTACCTTCCCCATTGCAGTAATTTTGCTATCAAAGCAATATCGCACTGAAGTAAATGTTAGACGAATTACGAGGTTCAATGAGCTCATTAATGTTTTGTTGGTAGCTGAAAAACACGACAACATTCTTGTAAAGAATTATAATTCAAGACCCGTTGGAACCAAGAGTGTTCGTGAGGCAAATTATAATGCACCCAAAAGAGGGCGCAAGGAGCGGTACCCTAACAATAGGGGACATGTGTACCCTAATAATAGGGGACATGTGTACCCTAACAATAGGGGACATGAAAGACGAACATGTCCATATAACCGCCCCAATAAAGGAGGAAACCGCAACTTTAGAGCGGGCACACGTGATAGTAACTCCACATGTGGAAGAGGGAGATATGACAACACCGGCCGTTGAAATAGCACCATGAGCCGTGGAGGTCGCACCATGCGCCGTGGTAGTAGCAGCAACCCTCCTAGAGAATATCCACAACGTTCACAACCTGCACCTTAGATGAAGGGAGGTAACCACAATGACATGTGTCATCGATGTGGATCAATCGAGCATTGGTTTAAGCAATATCATGCAAGTACCCAATTAGCTGCATAGTACAAGGAGTACAGGGAAGCAAGAGAGCAAGAAGCCAACCTTGCTGAAGATGAAGATGGTGAAGATGTCAATCTCACCGTTAAGGACTTCAAAGCTGTAAATAAAGAGCATGAGGATGCCACAGAATTTGATTAGAATAATCCTCTTTCTATTTTCCAAGAATGGAAAATGTGCCTTAGTCAATAAATAACAATTGTATTAACTCCTTCTCATGTGGCGTACCCAATGAAGTATGATGTCTCGGAAAGTAATTGAGATCGGGGTATTTAAGCGAGCCTCGCGCCACCAACATCTCTCTACTTTCCTGGTCATATTTTATTGGAATTACCAAACTGATTGAGTGACAACAATTTGTCTAAAGTTTGATTTTGGAATACACTTATGAAAAACTTTGATGTAATCATTTTCTATTTTCCCTACTAATAAAGTATCTATTTTCCCTACTACTAAAGTATCGCATTATCATTCAATGTCATGGACATGTGTTAATATTCTGAACTTTATTATCTTTCGGTATGTTTTCCGGAGAATTGGAATGCCTTCTTGATAGTGGCACCACACATACTATATTGCGACATAGGCAATTATTTTTATGGATGACACCTAGTCGATCTTCAGTAACTACGATGGCAGGACCATCACAATTGATTCATGGTCGAGAACCGGCTCAATTTTTATTGCCAAATAGCACAAATATTAATTTCGCCGAAGCTCTATATGCTCCAAGGGCTGGAAGAACCCTATTAAGCTTTAAAGACATAAGAGCCAATGATTTTCATGTGGAAACACATTGTGAGAATGGACAAGACTTCCTTTGCATCATCTCTAAAAACTACTGAAATACACGAGTATTAGAGAAACTTATGTGTCACTATAGTAGATTGTATGCAACCACTAGTAGAGTCATTGAATCCAACCATGTCATGAATGGAAACTTATGCGATCCCTGACACATATAGGCTTTGGCACGACATTTTGGGACATCCAGGTCTTGATATGATGCTCCGTATATTAAAAACTTCACACAGACATCCATTCTTCAAAACGAAAAGAAGTACGAACCAAACATTGGTCCAAAGAGTTACTTCTAAAGCATATCATTCGTTTTGCAAATCTTGCTCTTTAGCAAAGGTAGGATCAAGACCATCCTATGCATAAGACACTAAAGAAAATATAGACACTAAAGAAAATATACCATTCTTACAAAAAATACAAGGTGATATTTGTTGACCTATTCAATCAACTTGCGGACCATTTAGATATTTTATGGTGTTGGTTGATGCATCGACACGTTGGTCACATGTCATGCTCTTATCCACAAGAAATGTTGCATTTGCTAAACTCCTAGCACAAATCATTAAGTTAAGGGCTCACCACCCTGATCATCCTATTAAGTCAATTCGTCTTGACAATGCTAGAGAGTTTACATCAAAAACTTTTGATGATTATTGCATGTCCATTGAGATTAAGGTGGAACACCTTATCCCTCATGTACACACCCAAAATGGACTCGCAGAACCTGCTATTAAAAGACTTCAAATGGTTGCTAGGGCATTGGTTATGCGCACCAATCTCCCTATTTCTGCTTGGGGCTATGCAATATTGCATGCAGCTGTACTTATTCGTCTGAGACCCACTGCCACCCAACCCTTTTCTGCGTCCTAGCTGGGGACTGGGTATGAGCCTGATGTCTCACAGTTACGCATATTTGGGTGTGCAGTCTATGTGTCAATTGCGCCACCACAGCGCACCAAAATGGGCCCTCAAAGACGCTTAGGCCTTTATGTTGGATATGATTCTCCAACCATTATCCGTTATGTAGAACCCTTGACAGGTGATCTATTTACCGCTAGATTTGCGGATTGTCGCTTTGATGAGACAGTCTTCCCGTCATTAAGGGGAGACAAGAACACTAATGTTCAACAGAAAAGACAGGAATTGTCGTGGTCTGTCCCTATTTTGTCTCATCTTGATCCCCGAACCACACAGTCTGAAATAGAAGTGCGGAGGATTCTCGATCTTCATAACGTAGCAGAATCAATGCCTGATGAGTTTTCTGATATCGCTAAAGTGACAATATCACATATACCTGCTGCAAATGTACCTACAAGGATTGATGTCCCTAAAACTAAAGGACATGACATCCCCTCTATGGGTGATGCAGTGGCTAGACTCACGGCTCCTGCCAAGAGACATCATTGGAGGACGCTCCAATGGCAGAACCAATTCCAGAGAATAGAGAGATCTCCATGAATTACACTAGTATACATGTAATTATGGACAGAAATTCTATGGCTATTGATGATGCATTTGCATATCATATTGCAAAAGTAATTATAGAATACGATGATATCGAATCTCGCTCCGTTGAAGAATGTCAACGAAGAGCAGATTGGTCCAAATGGAAAGATGTGATCCAGACTGAATTGGATTCACTAACAAAGAGACAGGTATTTGGGTGTATAACACTGACACCACCAAATATAAAACCTGTTGGCCATAAATGGGTCTTTGTTAGAAAGCCTAATGAGAAAAATAAGGTTGTTAGATACAAAGCCCGCCTTGTGGAGCAAGGTTTCTCACAACACCCTGGAATCGACTATGAGGAGACATATTCTCCCGTAATGGACGTTATAACGTTCGGCTACCTTGTTAGTTTGGTAGTTTCCGAAAAACTTGACATGCAGCTCATGGATGTGGTTACAGCATGTCTCTATGGGAATCTAGATTCAGAGATATATATATATATATATATATATATATATATATATATATATATGAAGGTTCCAGATGGACTTGAATTACCCAAATCAAGTGGCTCTAAACCACGGAGCGCGTTTTCAGTAAGATTAAGACGCTCACTATATGGATTGAAACAATCCGGACGGATGCGGTATAACCGTCTAAGTGACTACTTGATTGGGAAGGGATATGTTAACAATGAAATATGCCCTTGCGTGTTCATTAAAATGACAAGATCCGGATTTGCAATTGTAGCAGTTTATGTCGATGACATGAACCTAATTGGAACTCTAGATGAGTTAAAAGAAACTGCTACATATTTGAAATCTGAATTTGAGATGAAAGATCTCGGGAAAACACGGTTTTGTCTCCTAATAGAACTCGAGCACTGTAATGATGGGATTATGATCAATCAGTCAGCATATACTCAAAAGTTACTAAGGCGCTTTAATGAAGATAAAGCAAAGCCTGTGAGTACTCTCATGATCAACCGTAGTCTTAAGCCCAGAAAAGATCTGTTTCATCCAAGGGATGAGGACCAAGATTTATTAGAGGCTGAAATACCATATATAAGTGCGATAGGCGCATTATTGTATTTAGCTCAATGCACAAGACCGGATATCGCATTTGCAGTAAACTTGTTAGCTCGACATAGTTCTGCGCCAACACGCCGTCATTGGATTGGTATAAAGACAATCTTTTGATACCTGAAAGGTACGATTGATATGAGCTTGTTTTATCCCTACAAAGAGAAAAGAAATATGAACGCCGGCAACACTATCCATAGTGACCGACGTTCTCCTCCTCCCCTCCGTCAAAATGATAAGGATATTTTGACGGGCTTTGCTGATGCAGGGTATCTCTCTGACCCTCACAAAGGTCGCTCCCAAACAGGTTATGTCTTTACCATGGGAAGCACCGCGATATCTTGGAGATCTACAAAACAAACCCTTGTTGCTACTTCCTCAAATCATGCAGAGATTATTGCCCTACATGAAGCCGTGCGTGAGTGCATATGGCTAAGGTCTGTAAATAGACACATTCGAGGAACCTGTGGTTTGAAATTTACCACAAATGAACCTACATGCATTTACAAGGATAATGCAGTTTGTATTGAGCAAACGAAATTAGGTTTCATCAAGGGCGACAATACCAAGCATATATCGCCGAAATTCTTCTATAGTTAGTAACAACAAACACTTCTGAATATTGAAGTAAATCAAATCCGATCAGAAGATAATGTAGCTGACTTATTTACTAAGTCACTACCAAAATCCCCTTTCGAGAAACATGTAAGGAGCATCAGATTGAGAAGGATATCCGAACTCCCATGATCTTCAAGAGGAATCTAAATCAGGGGGAGTATCCAGAAACATACTCCACACTCAACGCGCGTTGTGCTCTTTTTCTCCTTCGACCAAGGTTGTTTTTTCCGACAGGGTTTTATTACTTGGCAAGGTTTTTAACGAGGCAACTTCGAAGCCCACCACCAACACAATACTATTGACATGAAATATCCAAGGGGGAGTGTTGTAGTATAAATGTATTATACTATATATGTCTATATCATGTAACAAAATACATAAATGTATAGATAGATACTTGAGTGTATAAACATAGGGACTTGAGTGTATGAAGACTTGTGTGACATGCTTTACCGAGAGGCAACAAGCATGGCAGATTTCATCATTGAGATTATTATCATTTTGGTTTTCTCTTTGAGCTTTCACACTATAATGTATTCCTATAAATACCCCTTTGTATGAGATGAATAAACACACTTGAAATCTCCATTCTCTCTGAAACATTACTCTCTCTCTGTTAATTTAGCTTGTTCTTAAACAGAAAACAAAAGGTGAAAAATAAAAATAAAATCCAATGATAAGATCAATATAAGAGCATCTCATAAATTAAGTTTCAGAACGTACCTCAACCAATTACCTGATAGGAATGGATGCTTTGTACTTTCTTATTGTCTATTCACGAAAATTGTTTCAGTGCAGTACATACTGCATGTAATTTTCCTTTCCAGCAACTTGTAAATATTCTTCAGTCGCGTGGTTGGAAAAAAGCACGGCAAGAAATGGAGATAGATTGTTCCATTTCTTACAGAAGATATGAAAACCAAGCCATTCTTTTTATCCTAGAAATGAAGGAAAAAAAAAAAAAAAACCTTCATCTGAGAGAATGAAAGAAAGTGATCCACTGTATGCAGTAACAAAAGAATTTTGTATTGTTTTATTTTTTCAGGATGAAATCTGTCACTCCCAAAAGTGAAATGGTGTTTGGTGGTTCAGATTAGTCTAGGATTGGAAATTAAAATCTTGTCAGGGTACGTAGGAATATCAACTCCTGTTGGAGAGATGGGATATGCACAGAAGTACAGGATCGTTTATAACTAACTTCAAGGATGGATCTTGACCAATTGACCACCATCCTTCTTCAAACAATTAATCACCGTCTGCATCTCCGCGCGAACCCCAAATCGAACACGAAAGCATTATCCTAATCAGGTTGATCGAGAAGTCCGAATCCAATGTAAATTGGGGTCTTGTACTTATCTATTCCAGCTATAATCCTCTTATACCAAACACATGAAAACATTAATACTAATCCAATCTTATCGTAATCCATTCCTTTCCTGGATGCCAAACGTGGCCAAAGGTGAAAAATCTGCAACCAATCAGATATGATGATCAATGCGACATAAAGTTAAAAACCCCAGCTAGTGAAAACCTGCACATGCACAACCATTGGAATTAATGGAAACCATCTCAAACCTGCATGAGCTAGATACCTGAATCAAAACCAAATCCAAGAAGAACAACCAAAGCTGCAAATAGAAAAGGACCAAGAAAGCCGAAATCGTGGCCTCTCCTTGCAGCATTTTCCCTAGCGCTTGGATATGCCAAAGCTTCTTTGTCCCTCAAATTTTCAGTGCTAATTGGGATTGACCCTGTCAACCAATATTGCACAAGTAATCCCTACATCCTTACCTATGTCCCTCGCTCTTTCGACCACAACATTCCCGTCGCCGTAATTGGCACTGGCCTTGGACCGAACACACCCTCGTAAAGCCCAACGTTTTTTTTTTTTTTTGAATAACGTAAAGCCCAAGGTTTAGGGCTGTGGGTGTTTAGCCACATCAAAGTCTCTGAATATTTACATGCACTACTACTTGAACACCTAAAACCCTCCGAATGGCCACCTCAACCGCCGGCAGATCCATTTTCCTGTCATGCGCCTCAGCGGCACGGTTCGCCACTGAAGCGAAAGCTGCTCGCTCATCGTTTCGAGTCGGAGCCAAGCAACGTACATCATCTCCCGCTCTCAGGTAACCAAGTAGATTAGAGTATGTTTTGTATATTAGCATTCAAAGGATGTGATTTGTGGTTGCTGCTGTAGGTGTCCTGTTGAATTGAGCTTCTGTATGGAGTCGATGCTGCCCTACCACACTGCCACTGCTTCGGCTTTGATGACTTGCATGCTTTCCATCACTCGCCGCAGTTACGGTTGGCTTCCAGAAGGTGATTTCCTTTCCTCAATTTTTGTTATGTTTGTTTTGTTCCCTGGCGAATACTGCATTGTTTGGAGTTCCAATTCTAGTGTCAAAGTAGACTTTTTGGTGCAACAGTAAACTAAGCATTCCTTTCTTTTGTTTCATGAAGACAAGGGTTAGGAGTGACAAGTCCTTTCCAATGTGTGGTTTTCTGTATGAAGGCTTGAACCCAATTTCGAAATCCAATTATGTATGTAACATAAAACTCCTTCTCTCTGTTTTTTTTAGTGAAAACGTACAAAAGAACCTCTTTTATTGTTGTAGGCTATAGATGAAGATCAAGAAGCAAAGTTGGAGTGACATTGATTTTTTAACTTTCAAACTTTTACATTTGTAGGGGTGCTATCATCCTAACGTATTTCAGAACATTCTGTTCTTTACTAAATCTGTAATTCTTGTTCTTAAAAATCGCTTTATGTAGTTGATCTGATATATTGAATTCTGTTGTAGTATAAATGTATAAATACTATGTATGTCTATATCATGAAACAAATACATAAAGTATTTAGATAGGTACTTGAGTGTATAATCATAGGTACTTGAGTGTATGAAGACTTATGTAACATGCTTTACCAAAGGGGAACAAGCATGGCAGAAAATCATCATCAAGATGGTTATCATTTTGGTTTTCTCTTTGAGCTTTCACACTCCAAATGTATTCATATAAATACCTCTTTGTATGAGATGAATAAACACACTTGAAATCTCCATTCTCTCTGAAATATTACTCTCTCTTTCTGTGTGTCAATTCCTCTTGTTCTTAAACACGTTATCAACACGAAGTTGCTCTAGAATTAGAATCGAAAATTGACGAAAGAAGAGTTCATCATCGATCGAAGTCATTTTTCCAAACCTACAAAAAATCCCCAAACCCTAGCTCATATCAAAGCCCTTGATTCCAGAAGCCCGGAACCGGTCTCAGAATCACTGGAACAGGCCGGAAACTGCCTGAACCGGCCGCTGGAAATAGAAAACCCGAACCGGACCGCTGCCGGGTGCTGACGAGCAGCAAACGAGACCCTACGCAGCAGCTGCCGAGACCCCTGCGCAGCAGTTGCCGAGACCCTGCGCAGCAGCTGTCGAGCAGCTGCCGACACATCTGTCGACAGATTTGTGGGGCGACTTTCCTACAACTTTTTCGGCGACTTTTCGATACTTTTCCGGTGACTTTTCGGACGATATTTCTCGACTTTTTCCAACGATCCTTCCGATCACTTCCGATAATTTTTCCAGTCAAAATTTCCGGCAACACTATTTCAAGGTATTCTTTACTAAAAGTTCCCGTTTTTGAGTTTTTATTTATTTTCTCTCCTTTTTCCTTTTTCTCGGGAATTTACAATCAAAAGCGGAATTATAGAAATTCACACCAAACGAACTAAGAGCATTCGTAATCAATGAACTAAGAGTGTTCACAATGATTCTTGGAAATTGATTTCTTGGTAGCATAGCTCGGAAATCTTATTATTTTTCGTGGAAGTTTAAACTTCGAAACTAATATTTTCTTCTTATCTTCAAGGATGTCGAATGAACCTAGACTCGATTTTCAAATCCTTGACTCAACAGGTTCGGATTACCATAGCTGGAAAACCGACGTTGAGAACCATCTCACATCAAAGGGGATATTGCCCATCATCCATGCACCAGACCCGGCCCTTGTGTTCCCTCGAACACCCAAGAGGCATGCACAAGCAATCATCTTGATGAGACGTCATATGGACAAAGCACTCATACTAGAGTACATGTCCATCAAAGATGCAAAGGATTTATAGGAGGCGCTGCAAGAGCGCTTTAACAATATCCAAGATTCTCTCCTCCCTGACTTGAAGGTTCAGTGGAACGATGTACGCTTCTCCGACTTCAAGTCTATTACTGAGTACAATTCAGAAGCTCTTCGTCTCAAATCCATGTTGAGGTTCTGTCAAAAACCCCTCACAGAAGAAGAGCTAATTGAGAAAACTCTCTCCACATTCCCCGTTGCAGCAATCTTGCTATCAAAGCAGTATCGCACTGAAGTAAATGCTGGACAAATTACGAGGTTCAATGAGCTCATAAATGTTTTGTCGGTAGCCGAAAAGCACGACAACATTCTCGAAAGAATTATAATTCAAGACCCATTGGAACCAAGAGCGTTCGTGAGGCAAATTATAATGCACCCAAGAGAGGGCACAAAGAGCGGTACCCTAGCAATAGGGGACATGTGTACAATAATAATAGGGAACATGAAGGACGAACATGGCCATATAACCGCCCCAATAAAGAATGAAACCGTAACTTTAGAGCGGGCACATGTGATGGCAACTCCACACGTGGAAGAGGGAGATATGGCAACACCGGCCGTGGAAATAGCACCATGTGCCGTGGAGGTCTCACCATGCGCCGTGGTAGTAGCAGCAACCCTCCTAGAGAATATCCACACCGTGCACAACGTGCACATCGTGCACAACCTACACAACCTACACAACCTGCACCTCAAATGAAGGGAGGGAATCACAATGACATGTGTCATCAATGTGGATCAATCGAGCATTGGTTTAAACAATGTCATGCAAGTACCCAATTAGCTACACGCTACAAGGAGTACAGGGAAGCAAGAGAGCAAGAAGCTAACCTTGCCGAAGATGAAAATAGTGAAGATGTCAATCTCACCGTTGAGGATTTCAAAGCTGTAAATAGTGAAGAGCACGAGGATGCCACAGACTTTGATTAGAATAATCCTCTTTCTATTTTCCAAGAATGGCAAATGTGCCTTAGTCAATAAATAACAATTGTATCAAACTCCTTCTTATGTGGCGTACCCAATGAAGTATGATGTCTAGGAAAGGAATTGAGATCGGGGTATTTAAGCGAGCCTCGCTCCACCAACATTTCTCTACTTTCCTGGTCATATTTCATTGGAATTACCAAACGGATTGAGTGATAACAATTTGTCTAAAGTTTGATATTTGGAATAGACTTATGAATAACTTTGATGTAATCATTGGCTATTTTCCCTATTAATAAAGTATCGCATTCAATGTCATGGACATGTGTTAATATTCCGAACTTTATCCCTTTCAGCATGTTTTCCGGAGAATTGGAATGCCTTCTTGATAGTGGCACCACACATACTATATTGCGACATAAGCAATTATTTTTATGGATGTCACCTAGTCGATCTTTAGTAACTACGATGGCAGGACCATCACAATTGATTCATGGTCGAGGACCGACTCCATTTTTGTTGTCAAATGGCACAAATATTAATGTCGCCGAAGCTCTATATGCTCCAAGGGCCGGAAGGACCCTATTAAGCTTTAAAGACATAAGAGCCAATGATTTTCATGTGGAAACACATTGTGAGAATGGACAAGAGTTCCTTTGCATCACCTCTAAAAACTACGAAAATACACTAGTTTTAGAGAAATTTATGTGTCCCTCTAGTGGATTGTATGCAACCACTATTAGAGTCATTGAATCCAACCATGTCATGAATGAAAATTTATGGGATCCTGACACATACAAGCTTTGGCACGACCGTTTGGGATATCCAGGTCGTGACATGATGCTCCGTATATTAAAAACTTCACACGGACATCCATTCTTCAAAACAAAAAGAAGTACGAACCAAACATTGGTCCAAAGAGTTACTTCTAAAGCATATCATTCGTTTTGCAAAGCTTGCTCTTTAGCAAAGGTAGGATCAAGACCATCCTATGCAAAGGACACTAAAGAAAATATACCATTCTTACAAAGAATACAAGGTGATATTTGTGGACCTATCCAACCAACTTGCGGACCATTTAGATATTTTATGGTGTTGGTTGATGCATCGACACGTTGGTCACATGTCATGCTCTTATCCACAAGAAATGCTGCATTTGCTAAACTCCTAGCACAAATCATTAAGTTAAGGGCTCACCACCCTGATCATCCTATTAAGTCAATTCGTCTTGACAATGCTGGAGAATTTACATCAAGAACCTTTGATGATTATTGCATGTCCATTGGGATTGAGGTCGAACACCCTGTTCCTCATGTACACACCCAAAATGGACTCGCAGAAGCTGCCATTAAAAGACTTCAAATGGTTGCCAGGGCATTGGTTATGCGCACCAATCACCCTATTTCTACTTGGGGCTATGCAATATTGCACAGCTGTGCTTATTCGTCTGAGACCCACTGCCACCCAACCCTTTTCTGCGTCCCAGATGGTAACTAGATATGAGCCTGATGTCTCATACTTAAGCATATTTGGGTGTGCAGTCTATGTGCCAATTGCGCTGCCACAGCGCACCAAAATGGGTCCTCAAAGACGCTTAGGCCTTTATGTTGGATATGATTCTCCAAGCATTATCCGCTACATAGAACCCTTGACAGGTGATCTATTTACCGCTAGATTTGCGGATTGTCACTTTGATGAGATAGTCTTCCCATCATTAGGGGGAGACAAGAACACTAATGTTCAACAGAAAAGACAGGAATTATCGTGGTCTGTCCCCACTTTGTCTCATCTTGATCCCCGAACCACACAGTCTGAAATAGAAGTACTGAGGATTCTCGATCTTCAGAATGTAGCAGAATCAATGCCTGATGCGTTTTCTGATATCGCTAAAGTGACAAGATCACACATACCTGCTGCAAACGTACCTGCAAGGATTTATGTCCCTAAAACTAAAGGACATGACATCACCTCTATGGGTCTTGAGCCCAGAAAAGATCCGTTTCGTCCAAGGGATGAGGACGAAGATTTATTAGAAGCTGAAATACCATATCTAAGTGCGATAGGCGCATTATTGTATTTAGCTCAATGCACAAGACCAGATATCTCATTTGCAGTAAACTTGTTAGCTCGACATAGTTTTGCGCCAACACGCCGCCATTGGATTGGTATAAAGACAATCTTTCGATACCTAAAAAGTACGATCGATATGGGCTTGTTTTATCCCTACATAGAGAAAAGAAATGTGAATGCCGGCAACACTATCTATAGTGACCGATTTCTCCTCCTCCCCTCCATCAAAATGATAATGATGTTCTGACGGGTTTTGCTGATGCAGGGTATCTCTCTGACCCTCACAAAGGTCGCTCCCAAACAGGTTATGTCTTTACCATGGGAAGCACCGCGATATCTTGGAGATCTACAAAACAGACTCTTGTTGCTACTTCCTCAAATCATGCAGAGATTATTGCACTACATGAAAGCCATGCGTGAATGCATATGGCTAAGGTCTATAAATAGACACATTCGAGGAACTTGTGGTTTGAAATTTACCACAAAAGAACCTACATGCATTTACGAGGATAATACAGCTTGTATTGAGCAAATGAAATTAGGTTTCATCAAAGGCGACAATACCAACCATATATCGCCGAAATTCTTCTACAATCAGCAACAACAAACACTTTTAAATATTGAAGTAAATCAAATCCGATCAGAAGATAATGTAGCTGACTTATTTACTAAGTCACTACCAAAATCCTCTTTTGAGAAACATGTACGGAGCATCGGATTGAGGAGGATATCCGAACTCCTACGATCTTCAAATGGAGTCTAAATCAGGGAGAGTATCCATAAACATACTTCACACTCAACGAGCGTTGTGCTCTTTTTCCCTTTCGACCAAGGTTGTTTTTCCCACAGGGTTTTATTACTTGGCAAGGTTTTTAACGAGGCAACTTCGAAGCGCACCACCAGCACAAATACTATTGAACATGAAATATCCAAGGGGAAGTGTTGTAGTATAAATATATAAATACTATGTATGTCTATATCATGTAACAAATACGTAAAGTATTTAGATAGGTACTTGAGTGTATAATCATAGGTACTTGAGTGTATGAAGACTTCTGTAACATGTTTTACCAAAGGGCAACAAGCATGGCAGAAAATCATCATCAAGATGGTTATCATTTTGGTTTTCTCTTTGAGCTTTCATACTTCAAATGTATTCCTATAAATACCCCTTTGTATGAGATGAATAAACACACTTGAAATCTTCATTCTCTCTGAAATATTACTCTCTCTTTCTGTGTGTCAATTCCTCTTGTTCTTAAACAAATTCTTTAATAAAACAAGTGGCAATCTTTTTTTGTGGTTGAAGCTTTTAAGGGTTTTATTGGATATGAGTGAATCATGAATTGTTATTACTGTTAGAGAGACCTGTTGGTTTAGATTATCAAGAATTCTCCTAGTTAATGATGTCTTTTTGTTCCCTTCTTTACTGTTCTTCTGTCACCTCTCTTTTGTTCTATTTGACTTGAAAATGCTAACTCAAGGTTGATCTGTAAATGTTTTCTTATACCACCTGTTTAAATTGAATTTGAAAATGTCATTCCACTCGGATCATAAAGTTAGTGTACTGATCACTTTTATTTAATCATCTTGCAATGATGATGAATGATGATGGCTGATGAATGTTTCAAGGATTCAAGGAAGTTTTACGTACTTATCCTCAGTCTAAGGCAGTGACAGTGACTGCTGGTAATACAGGAGTTTTGACTGAGATGCAGAAGAGACAAGTTGCATGTCCTGAGCTTTTAAACCTAGATCAACTAGTAGACTTGGTTACTTTTCTCTAGGCATAAACATAATTTTTTCTTGAGTTAATTTCTTTTATTAATGTTGGTGATCAAGCAGAGGTAAATAAAGCTTCAAATGTCTTTTATCACCATGTTTTGGCTAAGACCAAATAATTGCCATGGAAACTAACTTGAACATAATATAGTTCTCAGTAGCTGCAGATTGAGATTGCTTGCTTGCTTCTGGTACAGAGCGATCAGCAATAGGCTTGATCACACACTTTGCTAGTGGAGACAACGCTCAGCAACTAGCTCGGAGACAGAGGGCTCTTTAAAGAGTTTATCAACATATATATGTGCATGCCTGTTTTAAAGCAGCCTACGACAATTCTTGCTAAAACGTGGTTTGCGCTTCAAGCATAGCTGAAGAAACTTGTAGGATCGAACTCGAATAGAGATTGTAGTGGAGGGCTTGACTTGATATCTGGATTTGTTTATGGCTTTGCGTTTGTGGAGCTTGCTGTGTAGTTGACAAGTGAAGCTCTTCCAAGCCTTTCCGGCTGGTGGAAGCCTACCTCAAGCGAGACATGAATGGGATGCGGGAGAGGTTGTGTTAAGGTGCAGCTTTTATAGTTTTATAGTAGGGTAAGCTGCTAGATTATATTCCTTCAGCTGTTGGATTTTGGATTCGTTTAACATGAATTAGTAGCTTACTTCTTAAGCCACGCGCTTGACTTTACAGAAAATGAGAGAACAAAAGGCAGCATGATTCTAGAATCTCAGTCTGTACATGTACTTGATTCGATTCTCAAATCCAATATCAACCACATGGCCACAAGTTTCATGAAAAAATACACATTATTTCAATCATTTTGCTGAGATATGCGTCTTTTTTCTATATGGGTGCGGTGCTAAGCAAAATGTTGTAATCATATAGGAACTAATTCGTTCATTTCTTTCCAAGTCAAAAAAGAAAGAAAATGGGAAAAAAAAAAACCAAGGATAAGTTCAGTAGGAGCATTTCCTAAATAAAGTGTCAGAACCTCAACCAATTACCTCATGATATGATGATGGGAATGGATGTAATGTTTTTACTTCCTAATTGTCTATTCTCCAAAGTTGTTTTGGTGCAGTACAATTGTACACCGCATCTAATTTTCTTTCCTGCAACTTTGACGTCGCGTAGTTGGGAAAAAAACATAGCAAGAAAAGGATATGAATTGTTCCGTTTCATATAGAAAATATGATAACCAAGTTTCCATTCTTCCTATCCCGCAGAGAGAGAGAGAAAAAAACAACAAAAACTGTCTTCAAATGGAACAACAGAATGAAAGAAAGTGATCCACAGTATGCAGTAACAAAGAATTTGTATTGATAATATTTATTTGTTCAGAATGAAATCTGTCACTCCCAAAAATGAAATTTGGAGAATTTAGATTTGCTTATGCTCTGTAAAGAACTACATTGAATTGATCATACTAAAATAATATACTACAAAATTTCCTGGCAGTGAATCACAAAACCCAGACAAGTTGAGATGGCACAGGAAAATAAGGATGATACAACATCCATAGGTTAAGATCAGAGTTTATGTAAAGAACTAAATGAGGGCTTGAATTCCAAATTGTTGCATCTCTCTTACTCTCCATATCGGAAAAAGAGCACCGTCAGGAAGTTCTTCAGGATCCCAAGGTTGCATGGCCCAGGCATAGTACACGGTTTGGATCGTATCCTAATGAAACAATTCGATTTCACAAAACATGAGTAAGTACATATAAATTTTTAATAAGTAGGATACTGAAGAAAGAATACATGTTTTTACAGAGAAGAATGGTTCAAAGATGCACCCACGCAGAATCACTTAAGGTCAAACTCACTACATAAACCCACACTACATCCTTTAGGACGTTATATAACTTTACTGTTCTCAATAGAGATTGAACCAAGTCATCAAACGTCTTCACCAACAAAGGGATAGACTGAAGATTCAGATTCATTCTAGGGCTTGCTTTTAGACATTTCACCATTGCTCAAAGTAAGGAAAAATGGCACATTTAGATATATGAATATTGTTTTTTACCTGGCTCCCTTCCGTTATTGCACCATTTTTATCACGTACACAATAGACTTGCTGTGTTTTGAACTGCAACGAGTTTGTGGAAAGAGTCGTTTACTATCAGACTATCAGCTTCCGTACAACAGTTGCAATTGAGGAAAAAAAGAGAAAATACCTACCCCTACAATGATTATGGGAGAGTCTCCCAACAGTTTGGTTTCTCTTACATCCACCTCAGATATATGTAGAATCTGCACTCCCCAAAAGACAACCATCTATTAGTAACATGATGATGATATATCCATGCCAAAAACAGCATAACATGAAGAGGCTTCCCCCAGTCATTTCAACCAAAGAAAAACAGAAGGTAGACAAAATCTGCTCCTTAACCTTATTCAAATAAGTAGGACATGCAAAACTGTTATTTAGTAACCTTAATCAGCTCTCCACATCATGCAAACAGCATGATATAAAATGATATGGCTACCATATCAAAGTGTGTCAAATTGGAAAGGGGCTTAGTTAAGTCCCCTAGCCAAATCACACACATTGATCAACTATTGTTCATAGTTTAGCTTCAGCAGAGACTTATGGATAACAATATTTCTATTGTAACATGTTGAATATCAACTCCCTAAGTTAATATCTCCAATTCTACTTCTCATTCTTTTATCAAAGGCTAGCCTTCAGACTCAAATATCAATGTTATATGATCAACACTGAAAGACAAAACGATAAACATGGGTTCTTATAATTTTGTTAATACTGAATGCAACAAAATTTGTAATGGAAATATTAATATCTTCAAGGGAGAAGCAAAATTTCCTACCTTGTTATCAAAAAAGATGCCATGGCTTTGATAAGCCTGACGCTCGGCTTTACACCGCTCAATCACCTCATTAGCACAGTACTTCTTCAATGTTTCAATATCTCCCTGTTGATACAATGTTTTTGTTATTCTAATGAAGGAGAGAAACTCTTGTGATGAAGATTAAACCATGAGAAAGAAAAATAAAAATGTGAAGTGCCGCAAATTGACCATTTCTAACCTTCATGTAAGCATTTAACACAGGTTTGACCGCATTCTGAACTTCTACCACAAAATCTGGTAAGGAGAAAGATCTAATCCATCCAAAACATTACAATGGGAAAAGAAATTAATAAAGTAATTGAAGTATAAGATAAATATGACAAGGGAAATGGCACTATGATCATACGGATCTCTGGCATGGATCTCCTTGATTGATGCTGCAGCATTTGTTTCTTGAAAAATAGCCTCATTGATACTGTAAAAGACAGGATGGCTAAATTAAGCACTCAAATATTTTGCAAATACCTCTTTAGGTTGAAACAGATTCATAAGTAATGAGCAGAACAAGTAACCAAGGTTTAGAAGCGTACTCCTGAATTTTGTGAACTATTGGGCTATCAGTAGTTTCCCAGCGGTCCTTCATGTCATCAATGATCTGCCAACTCCAACAAGGACAAATGATGCAGTAAACCAAGAGATGTAGTATACACAAAACTACTAGGGACAACTGAAAGCCAAGATCACAACAATCTGAAGCAGTTCTTAACTATTTCTCTCTTACACACGGCATGTAATTATGCCTTCCTACCCGCTTTAATACAAATGATGGCATCCATAACAGCATTGTATTATGAAAAATAGAAACAATAAATGATACAAGATAATTGTCATCTTCTGACCAAAATGAAGTAAAAACTAGAATTTAAAGATGAAAAAGAACATTTGAATTGCAACTATATACCTCTTCACTTTTTATTTTAACAGGTTCACTTATCCCACTGATACGCTTGAATAGAGGATTCCCTTGCATCTATGTAAGAGAGAAAAATAAAATTATTTCACATATAAGAAGAGGCAAATAGATAGAACTTCTTCGTGTATGCATAAAAACTAACCTTCATTCTGAAAGACTCCCACTTTCTGCTCCAACGAGATTGTTTGGTGGGTACAATAGAAATGTCGCTTGTTGCACTTCTTTCAACTCTTGGGATGGAAGAAGGGTCAAACCCTAGATGCTTTTTCTTACTTGGACTACCATTTAACTCATCCTTTACAATTTCATATCCTTTTTTGGCCATGTCAACAACCTTTGCTTCCTTGAATCTATGAAAGACAGAGGAAACATTTGATGAAGAAACCCTTGACCTAAATTTTCCAAATAATGTTTCTGCAGTATCCCTAGACCCTGAGTGCTGGTGTTTATCTTCGGCGGACGAGGCCTTGCTTCCATCTTTTTCATCAGCAACATGATCAGCTGAAGCACTAGAAGGCCCTGAAGCCTGCTCTTTCCCAATTCCAAAAGATCCTTTGACCTAAATTGGACAAACAAAGATAGACAGAAATGTATCAACCAATCAAAGTATCTAACAGTACATGGTAAAAGGTAAAAATTAAAACAAACAAGCAGACCTCTTCTGTGGCAGCCGAGATCTTCTCTTTTACATTTGCAGAGACCTGTACACATAATTGTCAATGAAAACATAATTATCAGAACAGATGCAAGATCTTACGATAATAAATTATGACCAATTGCCAAAGTGGCAATAACAACTGGTGCATAGCAGAAGAATGCAGCCACACAACTGCACATAAATCTAAATTCTAACAGAAAAAAAAACATGTAAGTCTAGAAAATTGGAGCCATTGCAAAAGTTTTTTTTTTTTTAATTCTTTAAATATATAAGAAGGGCCTCACAATTGTTACAAACACACACACAGAGATCCAAGAAAGAGCCTCTAAGAAAGCCCTATGTCCACAAACACGCACACACACAGATTTCTATGTATACGCAGCACTGCAGATTTTAGAGTTTTATGAAATGATACCTTCTTTGCTGCTGCTTCAGCCTCTGTCCAAGCACCATCCACCTGCTTGTACAGCTGCTCCGTTGTCTGCTTCGTTCTGCATTCGCAATTTCATCATCTCAGAGCCGCCATGGGTAGTGCCCACCAGCCTTGACATACAAGGGTATGTCTCAGCCTATAAATAAAAATTTTAACATTTCTTATGGCATTAAGCAATTATATCGCATAATTACCTAACTTTCAGATCTTCTTTCACCCCCTTGAGCTCTTCCACTTGCTCCTTCAGTTCCTTGACCGTCTTTTTAAATTGTTGATTCCTGCAGCCACAGAAATGATACTGAGTTTAATGTTGTAATCAGTATGCGAACATATCGTGATCACCAAAAGTTATAAACAAACTCATGATCAGAAAAACAACCCCGCACAGGTCTGAAGTTCGAGAAACAAACAGGCAAATTCACAAACTTTTACTTCACAATCGACTGGGGACTCTAGCTATTACCAATAACTTGTTCCAACTCGCAAACCAACCCAATCTTAACAAGTAAAACCATTCAAAATTATCATATTTTACGCAAAAAAAGTTCAAGACTTTAGACTGCCCGGTCAATCTAATTTGCCATAATATACTGTTTAGCTCAACTAAATACATACACCCAAATGAATATTACAAATGTAGAATAGAGAATGAGAAGTACTTATTGGTTTCCTCCTTGACCTGCTTCGAAAACTCATTGAAGACACTGAATCGACGATTTCCCCAATACCCATTTGCCGAAAGCAATCGAATTTTCGTGCCTGAAACCTATCTCAGCGAAACCCAACCCGCCAAAAACCACATCAAATCAAATTAACTTGATAAAACAGCCAAAAGTTTCAATCTTTGATTGGCAACTTGTTCAGAGCACCATACCTGTTGTTGAGACTGAAGAAGAAGAAGGGGTTGTCTGTGGAGGAACAAATCTCGAACAAGCTTTCTAGCAGCCATGAGCCCCAAAAAACCGGTCTTTTTTTCTGAGCAGCCTGCAACTGATTCAGCTTCCGCTTGTGGGTTAGTTTGTGCTAGACGTGTGACTCATTCCTGTGAGATTCCCATGTCTTTATTGGTCTTGCTTATTCGGATGCGTGTGTCCCCAAATGAAGCCTTACTAAGATCATCATACAGGCTTGGAGGCAATGGTAACGACGCCAATTTCCTGAGGATTTTGTTTTTCAAGGACGGGGTCTGGGAATTAATATCCAGTTTCCATACTTGGGAAGAAAGAAAAGGATGACCACACAAGGGAACGTGTGCTTCACAGTTTACAAACCCCCGAAAAGGCCTTAACACCAGACTCTAGGGTTTATGGTTTTGGAATCCTAGAGCAGAAACGAGGAGTTAAAAGGCCTAATATTAATGTTTTCTTTTTTCTGTTAAATGCCCACCATGTATTGGCCTAAGTTGTGGATATAACTGATATATATTTGGTGTATTTAACTATTTATTTTACGGTTCTACCTCCTCACCTGTTTCAAATTTCACTAGTTGAATCGTGGCCGGTTTTGAAAGTTTTGATATATTTGTTATCCAAGCTCATTCGTATGTTTCTCATATAAAATAAAATATAAAAATAAAAATAAAAAAAAAGTCTAATTCGTATGAGTTATGACCGATGTTTTACTTTCATTCATCTCATTTATGTTTGTTTGATGGTATAAAATTTAAACTTAACAATTAAATTGATTATGAAAATATGCCCAATGAAAACAGATTTCCGATGGTGCTTATCCAAATATCTTAAATAAGCTTGGACAACTTCATTATCTCAAGCAATAACAATATTTTGTTGAAGGTGACACTAGGAATAAAAAGAAGTCCTATTCTACACCCGAAATAACAATATGCAATGATAAGGGAGTAGGAGTTGATACCATTTAATATGAGAGATGCAAATTTTGTTGCTACGGTATTGCTAAAAAAAAGTCATAATGTTGAGTCTTCTTTTTGGAACAATATAGTCTCACCTTCGTGTGCTTCTAGTGCTTCTCCTTTAGACTACTTGAAAGACATGAGAATACCCAATGAAAATAGAGATTTCTTTTTGTAGTTCTTTTTAGCTATCTAAAAAAAAACTTGATCGTGATTTGTGTAAGAACGAGCTTCTTACACAAAAATCAAATGAAAATATACTCTAACAAGTGAAATTTGAGCGTTTTGTTTTTGTGTAACACCGTTGTTATCTGCAACTTTTTTTTATTTTTTTTTTCCCTTCAGCCTAGCAGAAAGATTATCATAAATTTTTAGTAACTAGCTAGTTAAAAATCCCATCTTAATCAATAATTAATTAATTAAAAGTTCAGAACAGCTGAGAGCATAAATTGTTGAATACCAGCAAGTGCTATGAACCCATGAGGCTTACCATCAAACTAGAATACAAAGGTCCATTGACGAATTACTAAAATATTGGTTAACAACAAAGAGCATTGTTTGATTCAACTGTTGAACAAGAACCAATCACACTCATCAAGATCGAACAGACGATCCGCACTACCAAAATCCAACCCTAAACACGAAATACCCACCACTAAGAACGAAGCATTCTATCAGTATCAGAACCAGTACCACCCACCACAACAAGAACAAGTCGCTAAACTAGTGCAGATCACAAGCCTCATTGGCCTGAGAGAATAGCTGGGCCTGACGCGCCGCCGCCCTCTCGGACACCAAGCCCTGTATGACCCGAGTCTTCACCTCCCACGCCGTGTACGGGAACCCCTTCCTGGAGTACGAGTTGAGCAGCGCCGCGCTCGCCTGCTTCAGCAGCCTAGGGAAGACGTTCTCGTCGTCGCTCCTTGCCGTCGCTTCCAGCAGCGTCAGATCGGATCTGTACCGTTCGTAGGCTCTGGACCCGAACACCTTGGACACCGACGAGGTCTGCGGGACCATCCTCGGCCACGACTCCACCCGGCTGCCCCAGTAGTCCGGTGTGCACCGGCCTGTGGTCCGAGTGAAAAGAAATCCCGGCCTGGCTGTTGCGGTAGTAGCTAGAAGAAGAAGAAGAAGAAGAACGAGGTGACTCAGTTGAAAAGGCCGAGTCATGGCTATGGTTGTTATCTGAAACTAAGATTTGGTAACTGGGACTGTTTGGGATCTGAGAATATTTTCAAACTTGGTCTTTGGACGCTTACTGGACTCACCCACCGTGTCGTCTCGTATTTTCATGCACGTGGGCTCTGGTTCAGTTCTCGATACTAGTCGTTTGGACTAAATTACCCCTTGTGTTTTGCCCGTTTATGCAAAAGTGGAGGGTGATATTGTCTTTCGAGAAAAAGAGCATCCAAAAGACCAAAAGAGCGTTGGAAGTTGGAACTCGGAGATGGTGGTTGTTCCATGGAGTAGAGGTTTGGAAGCGAGGAAAAAACACGGCATGTGAGGATATTAGGATTTAGGTAGCTTCTCCAAAGGGGCAAAGTCCAATGGACTGTGTTCTATCTTGGGTATTGGGTAATTTGATTCTTAATTAGATTACTTGTGGTGGTTGTGGGTAAATCTTCTTTGTGATCATGTATCATGTATAGGTAAAGGTCAAATTTTTAACACTGAGGTAGTGTAATTTTGTAGTAGAGTTTAAATTGCAAGAGGAGAAGAACTTGTATGATTTCATAATTGATTTTTAGAATGATAAAGGGAAAATTAATCTGTTCCTAACGTTCAAAACGGGTGGAGTAATAATGTTTTTGGTGACTGGGCCCAACTACTTCAGTCACATTTACACTTTCCTATTATTTTACTAATATAAAAAGTTTTGCACCTCTGATTAGATGCATCCATCATGAAACTTGAAACAAAAAGCGCCTGTAGCTCAGTGGATAGAGCGTCTGTTTCCTAAGCAGAAAGTCGTAGGTTCGACCCCTACCTGGCGCGTTCCTTATTTATTCATATATTCATTATTTTTGGTTCAAGTGATGAGAGAAGTTAAGATTAGATTAAGTTAAGGGTTTGATATTCCTCCAATGTAGCAATTTCAATCGACGAAAGAAGTTGAGAGTAGACTAAGTTAGGGGTTTGATTTGCCACTGTACTAGGAAATCTTCCGGTCCATGAATTACTTACTTAACATTTGTACCATCCTTTATTAATGAAAATAGTCACCCTTTCTTACCAACAAAAGGAGAGAGAAGTAAAATAAACACTAGCCCTAACTACTATAGGAGGAACTTGATGAGCTCAATACAACAGTATCCTGCCTCTTGTACTTCAGCATCCTGGCCTCTTCTTGAGAAATTTGGTACGCATTTGCAAGCACATTATCAGGCAGTGCCCTCAAGACCGAGATCCGGCCAGCCATAGTGTTGATGACCGCATTGTCATGCGTCTTGAATGCAATGTATTCGAATCCCTGATTGTAAACAGCCTTCTGCAGGACTGCGTGGTTATGCGGCACTATAAACAACTGACCCTCGTGGACCTCATCGTCCAATATGGCTTCGCCATTGTCATTTACCACCTGTACTCTAGCACTTCCTCTGATCACGTAGAATATTTCATGTGCAAAGAGGTTCCAATGTGGGCTATAGATAGCATTCTGCAACACATATACATCCACATATTATCATCACACTACACTAACGCAAATGAATACATAAACAAAATGTTATGTATATAGGAACTTGCATTGTACAAGAAACCGGTCTCGGCGCTGAGGGACATTTGCTTAAGGATAGGCATATCATTGCTGTTGAGGATATTGATGCGACCAGCTTGTGGCGTGTAAATGTCCGCACGTCTAGGGTCACCAAGGTACTCTTTTAGAGCAATGTTGCACAATGTCTCCCCAAGACCATTGTCATGTCTTCCCTGCTGTCCCTGCTGCTCATCTTGTTGTTCCTGTTGGGGTCGCTGCTCATGTGATGACCTAATTGGTGGGTGGAGGAAACCAAATTTTCCCTCCACTCTCACGATTTGGCTTCGTGTTTGATCATTCTGGCCTTGAACTTTCATGGCAGTTTCGATGTCCACATTGAGAGCGTCTGCAAGGAGGCTAGTGTCGAAGCCTGCGAAGATGTTATTGTTGTTTGATCCCTGACCGGAATGGCGTCTCTGCTGACTTATGCCTTCCCCTTGTTGCTGGTTAAACTCATCTTCTGGGTTACCCGCAAGATAGAACCTCTATACATAAAACACGAGAATAAGGCAACAGAAAGCATGCAATATTAACTAATAATATGTATAAACATAATTTAGAGTGCATCTATAGGTGAGAGTCAGAAGAATTATCTTTACAAAATATCAATAATAAAAATCCCTTAGTACGTTATATATATTCATTATATCATATTAATGAATCCATATTAATTTAGATGACGACATTTGTTTTCGATTTTGCTCATTATTGTTTTCGCAACTAATTATTCTAGCCTAAAGAATGATAGTCCATTATATCATTTGCACTATATATGTGGTGTAAGACATGTTATAAATTTGCGACATTCACTTTAGCTAGCTAGATCCATTACCCTGGGGTTTCGGTCAAGCTGGTTAAGGTCGTTGCCGGTGTCGAGAAGACTAACGGCAACAAGTGGTGAGTTACCATTGTTGCGCACCCAGTGGACAATCCCAGGAGGAATAGCAATGATGTCACCCTCTCCGATGAACCGAACCTTCTGGTGGCGTTCTAAATCGTCGAAGCCTTGTCCTTGTTGAGAACCTTGAGACAATTCGAAAGTCGCAGGACAGCCAGGCAATGCATTCATCATCACACCCCACCCTGCAAATAAATTTTCATATCCATGGCCATCATCCCCATCAATTTAGTTACTATATGTTCAATACTTGATTCTTAAATAATTTTCATTTCTAGACCTATATACCTTTGACAATGTACATGAGTTGAGGAGAATGTGTGTAAGAAGGCAAGTGAAGACCATTGGGTTCAATGGTGACTCGTTGAACAGCAACGCCGGCGCACTGGAAATCATTCTGGTAGTGATCCCATGACTCAATCCTACCAGCCTCACAGTCGATCTGAATATCAGGTTCGCGGGCTTGGAGCTGATCGATTTGGCACTCATTTTGCTGGCTGGATTCAAATTGCGGGCGAGCTGCTAAGCTTTGATGGTGGAAGAGGAAACTAAGTAGTACCAAACAAAGAGGAATAGCAAGCTGTAACGGCTTAGTCATAGATATATGCAAGAGCAAGAAGGAGAAGGAAAAGGAGAATTGAGCTTTATGTATAAGCTAGAGAGATTTATAGAAGAGGAAGTGAGGGAGAGACGACACGTTTAAAAGGTTGTGTAAGAAATCTTTGGCCATTCTTCTCTTTGCATGGGTATTACTGTATTAGTACTTCATGTTGTTACACCTCATTCTGTCTTGTAGAGCAGGTGGCTCTTGGCGTGGCTTCAGAGGAAGATACAAATCAACATATATGTAAACCTGTAAATGGGTCGGATTTTGATCCAGATCCGTGGCTATTGGACGGGTTTGGATCGAGCATTTTGATCCGTTGATCCGTTAATGATCCAAATCCGTTTACCCGTTTATTTAATGGATCAAATACGGGTTTAGGTCGATCCGATCCGTTAATGATCCAACCCGTTTTCGTAATGATAAAATATTTTTTTATTAATATATTATTTTAAAAAATATTTAAAATATAAAATATTACAAATTTTTAATACAATGTTTTTGTAGGAATCTAAACATAAACGGCATTATCAAAAAAAGATGTCTAAAAATGGACATCTCCCAAGATTGAAGATACAATATCAACAAAACATGTCAAGAATGTAAAGATTCCAAGAAGCTTTATCATTTATCAATAAAGGTTTGCATGTTTAGTTGACCAAAAGAGTAAGAACGGTGTAGAACAATATAAATTTAAAAATATTTGAAATTATAAACGGATTGGATTAGCGGATCGGGTATCCGTTAATCCAGCGGATACGGATTTGGATCGAGCTATCAATGATCCGCCGGGTTAACGAAGCGGGTTTGGATAGAGTTTTTTCTTTTAGTAAACGTATTTGGATTTAGGTCGATCCGATCCAAACCCGATCCATTTACAAGTCTACATATATGCATGTCGTATATGTTTCGTTTACCTCCATTAATTTCTGACGATTAGAGGGGATAGGAGCTGAAAATGAATTTAATTAATGGCTTGAACCTATTCAAATATGTGTGTGCTTTTTTTTAAAAAAAAAAAACTCTTAGCCACCTCACCCGTACATATAATAGTGAGAATTGAATTCATGACCTTTACAATACTGAAATTATAACTTATCGACATGTTACAGCTCATCAACACTTGTTCCAATGTGTGTATATAAAGAAGAAATGAAAGAAGTGTTCAAATATAAATAGGTTAATTAATTCTTTAAAATATCGCGGATTGAGAAAAACAGTAAGAAGTTTTTCTCTAATCTACTATTTCTTGGTCAACCAATTTGATACAACTGTCACTATTTTTGTTAAACTTAAACACACGACCATGTTCTTATAAGCGATAAATTTCAGAAATATGTAACCTAAAAAAGAGATGCATGCAAATTTTTAAGAACTTTAAAGAAAATATGGACAGATTTTACCACTTTAATTTATCAACAGATAAATACCATGGATACCAATTTTTCGAAATTTTTTCAAGTAACATTAATTTTCTCCTATTCAGGATAGCATGTTGGAGATTTACCTTTTCTAAATTTCACGAACTTAACCTTGCCATGCGTTCCTTCATCCATCTGCGCAGAGTGAAAAGAACTTTCAACGTTGGTGTGCACACGTGGGATGTAGTACTCGTTAGTTTCTTTAATTATGTCCATGAAATCTTTGTTGGGTGCAAATTATCAGCGAAATTTCCTCGTGTGTCCCATCACAGTAATCGATCACCTTAGTTATCTACATTTCCGGTCTCATATGACAGAATATTTGGATTAAAAGACAAGGATTGAAAATTTTGTTACAGGTATAATGCATTGTTCTTGGCCGGGGTATATGAATTGTAGTGCATGGTAGGTTCCAACAGTAAAACGATCTGAGTAATTACGTGGTATAAGAAGATATTAAAAATGAACTTGCTAATTACATCTCCAAGCTAGGACCAAAGCTTGCAACTAACATCCATACCGAGTAGAATTGGCATGGGGAAAAAGAAAGAGAAAATTTGATTATTGGAAAAAAGATTACATCGTTATTACTGTTGTAGTATAAATGTATTATATTATAAATGTTTATATCATGTAATAAATACTTAAGTGTAGAGATAGATACTTGAGTGTATAAGCATAGGTACTTGAGTGTATGAAGACTTGTGTGACATGCTTTATACCAAGAGGCAACAAGCATGACAGATTTCATCATTTAGATTCTTATCAATTTGGTTTTCTCTTTGAGCATTTACACTACAATGTATTGCTATAAATACTCTCTTGTATGAGATGAATAAACACACTTGAATCTCCATTCTCTCTGACACAAAACTCTCTCCCTCTTTTTGTTATTTTACGTTTGTCCTTAAACACGTTACCAGCACGAAGTTGCTCTAGAATTAGAATTGAAAATCGACAAGAGAAAGGAAGTTCATTATCCAACCGAAGTCATTTTTCCAAACCTACAAAAAACCTCCAAAACCTAGCACATATCAAAGCCCTTGATCCAATAAGCCCAGAACTGGCCTGAGAATCGCCAGAACTGGCCAGAAACAGCCTGAATCGGAAGTCGGAAGTTTTGAACTGCTACCGAAAGCTGCCGAGAGCTGCCGAGCGGACCTACCGAGAGCTGCCGAGAGGACCTGCTGAGCATCTGCCGACAGCACTTGCCGAGCATCTGCCGACAGCACCTGCCGAGCACCTACCGAGGACATGTCGAACAGCTGCATAGCAGCTGCTGAGACACCTGCCGAGACACTTGCTGAGCAGCTGCCGACAGATCTGCCTACAGATCTGTAGGGCAAGTTTCCGAAGACTTTTCCGGAGACTTTACGGACGATTTTCTCAACTTTTTCCAGCGATCCTTCCGATCACCTCCTACAACTTTTCAGGCCAAATTTTCTGGCAACACTATTTCAAAGTATTCTTTATTAAAAGTTCCTGTTTTTTAGTTTTTATTCATTTTTTCTCCTCTTTCCTTTTTCTCGGGAGCTTACAATCAAAAGCGGAATTATAGAAATTCACGCTAAACGAACTAAGAGCGTTCGTAATCAATGAACTAAGAGTGTTCATAATGCTCGGACTAAGAGCATCCACAAGCATCAATTTATGACCCTATTAAACATCATTATTTCGGTCTAATCTAAATATTCTTAGAAATTGATTTCTTGGTAGCATAGCTCGGAAATCTTATTATTTTTCGTGGAAGTTTAAACTCCAAAACTAATATTTTCTTCTTATCTTCAGGATGTCGAATGAACCTAGACTCAATTTTCAAATCCTTGACTCAACAGGTTCGGATTACCATAGCTGGAAAACCGACATTGAGAACCATCTTACATCGAAATGGATATTGCCAATCATCCAGGCACCAAACGCGGGCCTTGTGTTCCGATGAACATCTATAAAGCATGCACAAGCAATCATCTTGATGCGAGGCCATATGGACAAAGCACTCATATTAGAGTATATATCCATCAAAGATGCAAAGGATCTATGGGGAGAGCTAGAAGAGTGCTTTAACAATATCCAAGATTCCCTCCTCCTTGACTTGAAGGTTCAGTGGAACGATGTACGCTTCTCCGACTTCAAGTCTATTGCTGAATACAATTTATAAGCTCTTCGCCTCAAAGCCATATTGAGGTTCTGTAAAAACCCCTCACAAAAGAAGAGCTAATTGAGAAAACTCTCTCCACATTCCCCGTCGCAGCAATTCTGCTATCAAAGCAATATCGCACTGAAGTAAATGCTGGATGAATTATGAGGTTCAATGAGCTCATCAATGTTTTGTCGGTAGTTGAAAAGCACGATAACATTCTCGTAACGAATTATAATTCAAGACCCATTGGAACCAAGAGCATTCGTGAGGCAAATTATAATGCACCCAAGAGAGGGCGCAAGGAGCGGTACCCTAATAATAGGGGACATGTGTACCCTAATAATATGGGACATGAAGGACGAACGGGTCCATATAACCGCCCTAATAAAAAAGGAAACCGCAACTTTAGAGCTGGCACACGTGATGGCAACTCCACACGTGGAAGAGGGAGATATGGCAACACTGGCCGTGGAAATAGCACCATGAGCAGTAGAGGTCACACCATGCACCATGGTAGTAGCAGCAACCCTCCTAGAGAATATCCATAACGTACACAACGTGCACAACCTGCACCTCAAATGAAGGGAGGTAACCACAATGACATGTGTCATCGATGTGGATCAATCGAGTATTGGTTTAAGCAATGGCATGCAAGTACCCAACTAGCTGCACGCTACAAGAAGTACAGGGAAGCAAGGGAGCAAGAAGCCAACCTTGCTGAAGATGAAGATGGTGAATATGTCAATCTCACCATTAAGGACTTCAAAGCTGTAAATGAAGAGCACGAGGATGCCGCAGACTTTGATTAGAATAGTCCTTTTCTATTTTCCAAGAATGGCAAATGTGCCTTAGTCAATAAATAACAATTATATTAAACTCTTTCTCATATGGCGTATCCAATGAAGTATGATGTCTAGGAAAGTAATTGAGATTGGGGTACTTAAGCGAGTCTCGCTCTACCAACATCTCTATACTTTTCTGGTCATATTTTATTGGAACTACAAAACAGATTGAGTGACAACAATTTATCTAAAGTTCGATTTTATTTTGGAATAGACTTTGAAAAACTTTGATGTAATCATTGGCTATTTTCCCTATTAATAAAGTATCACATTATCATTCAATGTCATAGACATGTGTTAATATTCCAAACTTTATTCTTTTTCAGTATGTTTTCCGGAGAATTGGAATGCCTTCTAGATAGTGGCACCACACATACTATATTGCAACATAAGCAATTATTTTTATGGAAGTCGCCTAGTCAATCTTCAGTAACTACGATGGCAGGACCATCACAATTGATTCATGGTCGAGGACCGGCTCAATTTTTGTTGCCAAATGGCACAAATATTAATGTCGCCGAAACTCTATATGCTCCAAGGACTGGAAGAACCCTATTAAGCTTTAAAGACATAAGAGCCAATGATTTTCATGTGGAAACACATTGTGAGAATGGACATGAGTTCCTTTGCATCACCTCTAATAACTACGGAAATACACGAGTATTAAAGAAACTTATGTGTCGCCCTAGTGGATTGTACGCAACCACTATTAGAGTCATTGAATCCAACCATGTCATGAATGAGAATTTATGGGATCCTAACATATACAGGCTTTGACACGACCGTTTAAGACATCCAGGTCGTGATATGATGCTCCGTATATTAAAAACTTCACACGGACATCCATTCTTCAAAACGAAAAGAAGTACGAACCAAACATTGGTCCAAAAAGTTACTTCTAAAGCATATCATTTATTTTGCAAAGGACACTAAAGAAAATATACCATTCTTGCAAAGAATACAAGGTGATATTTGTGGACCTATCCAACCAACTTGTGGACTGTTTAGATATTTTATGGTGTTGGTTGATGCATCGACACGTTGGTCACATGTCATGCTCTTATCCACAAGAAATGTTGTATTTACTAAACTCCTAACACAAATCATTAAGTTAAGGGCTCACCACCCTGATCATCCTATTAAGTCAATTCGTCTTGACAATGCTGGAGAGTTTACATAAAAAACTTTTGATGATTATTGCATGTCCATTGGGATTGAGGTTGAACACCCTATCCCTCATGTACACACCCAAAATGGTCTGGCGGAAGTTGCCATTAAAAGACTTCAAATGGTTGCTAGGGCATTGGTTATGCGCACCAATCTCCCTATTTCTGCTTGGGGCTATGCAATATTGCACGCAGCTGTGCTTATCCGTCTGAGACCCATTGTCATCCAACCTTTTTCTGCGTCCCAGATGGTGACTGGATATGAGCCTGATGTCTCACACTTACACATATTTGGGTGTGCAGTCTATGTGCCAATTGCGCTGCCACAGCGCACCAAAATGGGTCCTCAAAGATGTTTAGGCATTTATATTGGATATGACTCTCCAACCATTATCCGCTACATAGAACCTTTGACAGGTGATCTATTTACCGCTAGATTTGCGGATTGTCACTTTGATAAGACAGTCTTCCCGTCATTAGGGGAGACATGAACACTAATATTCAAAAGAAAAGACAGGAATTGTCGTAGTTCGTCCCCACTTTGTCTCATCTTGATCTCCGAATCGCACAGTCTGAAATAGAAGTGCTGAGAATTCTCGATTTTCAGAATGTAGCAGAATCGATGCCTGATATGTTTTCTGATATCGCTAAAGTGACGAGATCACACATACCTGCTGCAAATGTGCCTGCAAGGATTGATGTCCCTAAAACTATAGGACATGATGCCATCTCAAGAATAAATGAGAATGGCTCCAACATCCCCTATAAGGGTGATGCAGTGGCTAGGCCCACGGCTCCTGCCAGGAAGCGCGGGAGGCCCATAGGTTCGATGGATTCTCGCCCAAGAAAGAAAGCGAGTTTGACACAAAATAATCCATTAATCATCGATACAAATAATCCATCTTATGAAAGTATTCCGGATTATGGTTATGTCCAAGAGACATCATTGGGAGACGCTTCAATGGCAGAACCAATTTCAGAGAATAGAGAGATCTCCATGAATTACACTAGTATACATGTAATGATGGACAGAAATCTATGGCTATCGATGATGCATTTGCATATCATATTGCAAAAGGAATTATAGAATACGATGATATCAAACCTCGCTCCGTTGAAGAATGTCAACGAAGAGCAGATTGATCCAAATGGAAAGATGCGATCCAGACTGAATTGGATTCACTACCAAAGAGATAGGTATTTGGGTCTATAACACTGACATCACCAAATATAAAACCTGTTGGCCATAAATGGGTCTTTGTTAGAAAGCGTAATGAGAAAAATGAGGTTGTTAGACACAAAGCCCGTCTTGTGGCACAAGGTTTCTCACAACGCCCTGGAATCAACTACGATGAGACATATTCTCCTGTGATAGACGTTATAACGTTCCGCTACTTTGTCAGTTTGGTAGTTTTCGAAAAACTTGATATGCAACTCATGGATGTGGTTACAACATATCTCTATGGGGATCTAGATTCAGAGATATATATGAAGGTTCCAGATGGACTTCAATTACCCAAATCAAGTGGCTATAAACCACGGAGCGCTTTTTCAATAAAATTAAGACGCTCACTATATAGATTGAAACAATCCCGACGGATGTGGTATAACCGTCTAAGTGACTACTTGATTGGGAAGGGATATGTTAACAATGAAATATGCCTTTGCGTGTTCATTAAAAGGACAAGATCCGGATTTGCAATTGTAGCAGTTTATGTCGATGATATGAATCTAATTGGAACTCTAGATGAGTTAAAAGAAACTGCTAAATATTTTAAATCCGAATTTGAGATGAAAGATCTTAGGAAAACATGGTTTTGTCTTTGAATAGAACTCGAGCACCGTAATGATGGGATTGTGATCTATCAGTCAGCATATATTCAAAAATTACTAAGGCGCTCTAATAAAGATAAAGCAAAGCATGAGAGTACTCTCATGATTGGCCGTAGTCTTGAGCCCAGAAAAGATCCGTTTTGTCCAAAGGATGAGGACGAAGATTTATTAGAGGCTGAAATACCATATCTAAGTGCGATAGGCGCATTATTGTATTTAGCTCAATACACAAGACCGGATATCTCATTTGCAGTAAACTTGTTAGCTCGACATAGTTCTGCGCCAACACGCCGCCATTGGATTGGTATAAAGACAATCTTTCGATACCTGAAAAGTACGATTAATATGGGCTAGTTTTATCCCTACAGAGAGAAAAGAAAAGACGGAAGCATGGGATCAGACCCCACGAAACAAAAAGCCACCTTCGGTAATGTAGACGCCGGCAACACAATCCATGGTGACCAACATTCTCCTCCTCCCCTCCATCAAAATGATAATGATGTTTTGATGGGCTTTGCTGATGCAGGGTATCTCTCTGACTCACAAAGGTTGCTCCCAAACAGGTTATGTCTTTACCATGGGAAGCACCGTGATATCTTGGAGATCTACAAAACAGACCCTTGTTGCTACTTCTTCAAATCATGCAGAGATTATTGCCCTACATGAAGCCATGCGTGAGTGCATATGGCTAAGGTCTGTAAATAGACACATTCGAGGAACTTGTGGTTTGAAGTTTACCACAAATGAACCTACATGCATTTACAAGGATAATGCAGCTTGTATTGAGCAAATGAAATTAGGTTTCATCAAGGGCAATAATACCAAGCATATATCGCCGAAATTCTTCTACAGTCAGCAACAACAAACACTTCTGAACATTGAAGTAAATCGAATCCGATCAGAAAATAATGTAGCGGACTTATTTACTAAGTCATTACCAAAATCCCCTTTCGAGAAACATGTAAAGAGCATCAGATTAAGAAGGATATTTAAACTTCCACGATCTTCAAGAGGAATCTAAATAAGGAGAAATATCCATAAATATACTCCACACTCAACGCGCGTTGTGCTCTTTTTCTCCTTCGACCAAGGTTGTTTTTTCTCGCAAGGTTTTATTACTTGGCAAGGTTTTTAACGATACAACTTCGAAGCGCACCGCCAACACAATACTATTGACATGAAATATCCAAGGGGGAGTGTTGTAGTATAAATGTATTATACTATAAATATCTATATCATGTAATAAATACTTGAGTGTATAAATAGATACTTGAGTGTATAAGCATAAGTACTTGAGTGTATGAAGACTTGTGTGACATGATTTATAGCAAGAGGCAACAAGCATGACAGATTTCATCATTTAGATTTTTATCAATTTGGTTTTGAACATTCACACTACAATGTATTCCTATAAATACCCTCTTGTATGAGATGAATAAACACACTTGAATCTCCATTCTCTCTGACACAAAACTCTCTCCATCTCTTTCTTATTTTACGTTTGCCCTTAAACAATTACACGAGTATATGTAGTTGCAAGGTATTCACTGTAACAACTCAGCCATACAAGGACAATTTTTTTCTCTGCTTCATAGCTACCTAGTGCCGGCGTGTTACATTTTACATTTATGCAAGTCTCCTCTGGGATTGAGAAGAGGTCAGAGCAACAGTCTCCTGCCTATTGTACTTGAGCAGCCCTGCCTGTTGTCGGTCAATCTGGTATGCGTTAGCGAGGACAGTGTCAGGGAGTGCACGCAAGACTGAGCAGGTCCGGCCTCCGGCCAGCAAGAGTATTAATCTTGGCAATTGGCATTGTCCAGTGTCTTGAAAGCAATGTATTCATATCCATTGTTGCTAGCCTTCTGCAAAACGGCGTGGTACTGTGGCACGATGAAGAGTTGTCCCTGGCGGACCTCGTTGTCCAAGATGGCCTCGCCATTGTCATTCAGGACTTGAACCCCAGCGCTACCCGGCCTCTAATGGCATAGTAGACTTCGTGGGCGTTCAAGTTCCAGTGTGGGCTGTACGTAGATAGCATTCTGCACGTACCATATGATAATCAAAATAAATTACACTCAGATTAATCAATCAATTAATTCAAATTGACCAATATGCATGCCTATAGAGTATACTATACTCACATTGTAGAAGAAGCCTCTCTCAGCACTGAGATCAAGTCTTCTCAGGATAGGCAACTTAAAGCTGTTAAGGGTGCTGATGCGACCAGCTTGGGGACTAAAGACGTCCCCACGCGAAGGCCTGCCAATATGCTATCTAATCTTGAAGTTGCCACTGTCCTTCTTGTCCCCACTGTCCTTGTTGTCCTTGTAGTTGTCTTTCCTCCTGTTGTGACTGTGGTGGCTGGATGAAATCAAGGCGTCCTCTAACTCTGACAATCTGAGGCCTGTTGTCATTCTGTCCCTGAAGCTGCTGGGCAGTCTGTTGGTCAATGTTGAGAGCGTCGGCGAGGAGCTGTGTGTTGAAGCCAGCGAAGATGTTGTTGTTGTTGTTGTTGTTGTATCCCTGTTGGTGCCTGCTCCTTCCTCTTTGCTGTTGCTGTTGCCGGTCCTGGTCCCATTGACTTTGGCATTATTGACCTTGCTTGCCCCATTGACTTTGACCTTGTTGTCCGCTTCCTTGATGTCTCCACTGACTCTGGCCTTAATTATATATTTTTTTTCTTTTTATATATATATTTTTCCCGCATTTCTCCTCTTTCCTTTTTCCTTTTCTTCTTTACCGTTCCTCTGAAAACACCACATCTGTCAAGTAAAATAACGTAATCCATTTTGGGAAAAAGGTAATCATGATAACAATGAGACAACTATAAGTTGCGTTAGGAATATTAAACAAATTCTTTGCAAAACTAGCAGTAGCTTGGCTGGTTTATATGTTTGCAGTAATGTTCTCTGGATAGCTGATCGTATGGATTTGATATGATGTGTTAATTGGTCGTGTAATTATATCAGTACCATTTAAAGAAGAGAGTTTATTAGATATATAGCAAAAGATTACAAGTACGTAGTAGCTTGATATTTCTTAATTCGTACAGTAGATTTCTCCTCTTACAACACAGCCATATATAAGGCCATTTTTATTCTTTGCACCCTTAGCTAGCTTGTACCATCCAAAAACAACTACGTGCCGCATTACATTTTTACATTTCATTACTCATGCATTCATTTATGCAATAGCCCATCGGCTCCTCTGGGATTGGGAAGACCTTGAAGAGCTCAAAGCAACAGTCTCCTGTCTGTTATATTTGAGATTCCTTGCCTGTTGTCGTTCAATCTGGTATGCGTTAGCAAGGACGACGTCGGGGAGTGCCCGCAGGACTGAGGTCCGGCCTGCCAGAGTGTTAATCTTGGCATTGTCCTGGGTCTTGAAGGCAATGTACTCGTAGCCGTTGTTGCTAGCCTTTTGTAAAACTGCGTGGTTCTGTGGCACAATGAAGAGCTGTCCCTGGCGGACTTCGTTGTCCAAAATGGCCTGCCCGTTGTCGTTCACAACCTGAACCCTAGCGCTACCTCGAATGACGTAGTACACTTCGTGGGCGTTCAAGTTCCAGTGTGGGCTGTAGATAGCATTCTGCATGTAGAGGATAATTAATAGACAATTACTTGAGCTCAAACAGTCAATAAGTTACTTGATATTGACAGAAATGGAGTATACTTACATTGTAGAAGAAGCCTCTCTCAGCGCTGAGGTCAAGGTACCTGAGAATAGGCAACTTAAAGCTGTTGAGGGTGCTGATGCGACCGGCTTGGGGACTGAAGACGTCAGCAAGTGAAGGCCTGCCAATATTCTCTCTGATCTTCCAGTTGCAGAGAGTTTCCTCAAGACCATTCTGTCCTTGTTGTCTCTGAATTCCCTGTTCTTCTCTTTCCTCCTGTTGTGACTGTGGCGGCTGGACAAAATCAAGACGTCCTCTAACTCTGACGATTTGGGGTCTGTTGTCGTTTTGTCCCTGAAGCTGCTGCGCAGTCTGTTGGTCGATGTTCAGAGCGTCAGCGAGGAGCTGTGTGTTGAAGCCAGCGAAGATGTTGTTGTTGTTTCCTTGCTGTTGTTGCTGGTGCCTGTGCCTTCCTCCTTGCTGTTGCTGTTGCTGGTGCCTGCTCCTTCCTCCTTGCTGTTGCTGTTGCTGGTCCTGGTCCTGGTCCCATTGACTTTGGCCTTGCCCTTGTTGTCCACGTCCTTGCTGGCCCCTTCGACTCTGGCTTTGCCCTTGTTGGTTAAACTCATCCTGTGGGTTACCAGCAAGATAGAATCTCTACATACATGACATTACATGCATGTGATCAGCTATAATAAGTAACCTACCAGTAAGTATGCTAATATATTTGGGAGTGTGAATGGACAGTGTGCTCATAAGTATATATATTAATTTACCCTAGGGTTACGATCAAGCTGGTTTTGGTTATTGCTGATGTCAAGAAGATTGACAGCAACAAGAGGTTGGTCACCGTCATTGTAGGACCAGTAGGTGACTCCGGCAGGAATAGCAACAATATCACCTTCTTTTATGCGTCGAACCTTCTGGTGTCTGTCTAGCTGTTCGAAGCTCTCTTGTCCCTGTTGGCCTTGCTGTCCTTGTTGTCTATCATGCTGTCCATGGCCTTGTTGTCCCTGTTGGCGTTGGCGTTGGCGTTGTTGTTGTTCTTCCTCGTCTTGTTCTTGTTGACCCCGTTGTCCACGGCCTTGTTGTCCCTGTTGGCGTTGGCGTTGGCGTTGTTGTCGTTCTTCCTCTTCTTGTTCTTGTTGACCCCGTTGTCCATGGCCTTGTTGTCCCTGTTGGCGGTGGCGTTGTTGTTGTTCTGGTTCATACTCTTCCTGTTCTTGCTGCTCCCGTTGTCCACGGCCTTGCTGTCCATGGCGTCCCTGCTGCCCTTGCCATTGTCGTTCTTCATCAGATTGTTCAGATTCTTCGAAAGTTTCAGGACAGCCAGGGAATACAGTAGATAGAAAACCACTTCCTGCAGTAGTTATATGAATATATTAGACACTATATATATCTATCCAACATTTGTAATATTAGTAATGGTTCCAGTTACACAATACCTTGGACTATGTAAATGAGTTGTGGAGCGTGGGTGTAAGAAGGCAAGTGAAGGCCATTTCTTTCAATGGTGATTCGTTGAACAGCAACACCAGCACACTGGAAGTCGTCGCGGTTGTAGTCCCAGGACTCGATCCTACCCGCTTCAGTCTCAATGCGGTTATCAGGTTCGCGAGCTTGGAGCTGATCTAGTTGGCACTCGTTCTGCTGGCTTGACTGAGATTGTTGGCGAGCTGCTAAGCAGCTGTGGAAGAGGACAAGCAAGCAAAGAGAAAAGGCGAGAGCTATAGGCTTAGCCATTGTAATGATCAGCGAGATAGCTAGCTAGTTGTGGTGAAGTGGCGAGTAGAAGGTGTTGGTATTTATAGGATGGAGAAGGTGAAGAGGGAAAGATAAGTATAACATGATCTGTGAAGAGTCTGAAGCCATCCCTCTCTTTGCATGGCAATAGCATTTCACAGTGTTACACCTCATTTCTTCCAGGGCAGGTGGCTCATGGCTTCAGAGAAGATACAAAGTGCCTTGACAAAGGTGGCAACCAGGTGGGGTTTGCCATGATTGTCTGCAAGTGAAGCAAAATTCTACTGCCTTGAACCTGGTCCAATATAGGGCAAAATTAATGAGAGGAATAAGATATATTCTTTCTAATTTTAGTAAAATAATATTACATCAGCACCAACCTGGTGAACATCTTCTATGATCTAGGCAAGGTTCAAAAATGTATGTTCTTATCTTCCTAGTTCCTATAGCCATCATATGAGAGTGAAAATTTAATATTTAGAACTTATGCACATATCCCATCATTAAAAGTTTAAAACTTTGAAGTTCATAACTCTTGTTGGAATACTTCGACCCATCAAACTAATCACATCACCTTTATACTTTTCCTACACACACATACACACACACACACAAATCTGATAAAGATTGAAAACTGTATAAATCTTGGGATTACTGTGAACAACAATGTGCAGATTCCAACCTTAGAGATTAGTTCAGTCAAAAGTTCATGAAATAAAACCATACAATATACATAAATAAAATGCTATGCAATCATGCATAAAATATATTCACAATACAAAATACTTTGACAGAAGTTTTAGTTCAATTTGAAGCTTCTTGTGATAAAGGATGAAGACTTCAACTGTTGTACACAATCTAATGCTTCATGGGCTGCTCAAGTCCTGAAGGGATTGTATTATCCTATGCTAATTAAGGAGAGCATGAGGGCTTCCTCTGTATGGATAGCCACATTATTATGTCTTAATCTATTGAAATTTTGATCGTATAATAGGGTTCCTAATTTCCATAAAGGCTATGTTCTGTCCTGTGCTCCTTAAAATGATACTGAACCCTCTTTTAATCTAATATGATGCAAATTTCTTTTATGGAAATATCTTGCAACTGTTTAAGAACAAGAGGAATTGACAAACAGAAAAAGAGAGTAATATTTCAGAGAGAATGGAGATTTCAAGTGTGTTTATTTATCTCATACAAAGGGGTATTTATAGGAATACATTTGAAGTGTGAAAGCTCAAAGAGAAAACCAAAATGATAACCATCTTGATGATGATTTTCTGCCATGCTTGTTGCCCTTTGGCAAAGCATATTTACATAAGTCTTCATACACTCAAGTACCTATGATTATACACTCAAGTACCTATCTAAATACTTTTACTTATTCTGTTACATGATATAGACATACACAATATTTATACATTTATACTACAACACTCCCCCTTGGATATTTCATGTTCAATAGTATTGTGTAGATGGTGCGCATCGAAGTTGCCTCGTTAAAAACCTTGCCAAGTAATAAAACCCTGTGGTCGAAAGGGAAAAAGAGCACAACGCGCGTTGAGTGTGAAGTATGTTTCTGGATACTCCCCCTGATTTAGACTCCTCTTGAAGATCGTGGGAGTTCGGATATCCTCCTCAATCCGATGCTCCTTACATGTTTCTCGAAAGGGGATTTTGATAGTGACTTAGTAAATAAGTCAGCTACATTATCTTCTGATCGGATTTGATTTACTTCAATATTTAGAAGTGTTTGTTGTTGCTGATTGTAGAAGAATTTCGGCGATATATGGTTGGTATTGTCGCCTTTGATGAAACCTAATTTCATTTGCTCAATACAAGCTGCATTATCCTCGTAAATGCATGTAGGTTCATTTGTGGTAAATTTCAAACCACAAGTTCCTTGAATGTGTCTATTTATAGACCTTAGCCATATGCACTCACGCACGGCTTCATGTAGTGCAATAATCTCTGCATGATTTGAGGAAGTAGCAACAAGAGTCTGTTTTGTAGATCTCCAAGATATCGCGGTGCTTCCCATGGTAAAGACATAACCTGTTTGGGAGTGACCTTTGTGAGAGTCAGAGAGATACCCTGCATCAGCAAAACCCGTCAGAACATCATTATCATTTTGATGGAGGGGAGGAGGAGAGCGTCGGTCACTATGGATAGTGTTGCCGACGTTCACATTTCTTTTCTCTCTGTAGGGATAGAACAAGCCCATATCGATCGTACCTTTTAGGTATCGAAGGATTGTCTTTATACCAATCCAATGGCGGCGTGTTGGCACAGAACTGTGTCGAGCTAACAAGTTTACTGCAAATGAGATATCCAGTCTTGTGCGTTGAGCTAAATACAATAATGCGCCTATCACACTTAGGTATGGTATTTCAGCTTCTAATAAATCTTCGTCTTCATCCCTTGGACGAAACGGATCTTTCATGGGCTCAAGACTACGGTTAATCGTGGGAGTACTCACAGGCTTTGCTTTATCTTCATTAAAGCGCCTTAGTAACTTTTGAGTATATGCTGACTGATGGATCATAATCCCATCATTACGGTGCTCGAGTTCTATTCAGAGACAAAACCGTGTTTTCCCGAGATCTTTCATCTCAAATTCAGATTTCAAATATGTAGCAGTTTCTTTTAACTCATCTAGAGTTCCAATTAGGTTCATGTCATCGACATAAACTGCTACAATTGCAAATCCGGATCTTGTTCTCTTAATGAACACGCAAGGGCATATTTCATTGTTAACATATCCCTTCCCAATCAAGTAGTCACTTAGACGGTTATACCACATCCGTCCGGATTGTTTCAATCCATATAGTGAGCGTCTTAATTTTATTGAGAAAGCGCTCCGTGGTTTAGAGCCACTTGATTTGGGTAATTGAAGTCCATGTGGAACCTTCATATATATCTCTGAATCTAGATCCCCATAGAGATATGCTGTAACCACATCCATGAGCTACATGTCAAGTTTTTCAGAAACTACCAAACTGACAAGGTAGCGGAACGTTATAACGTCCATTACGGGAGAATATGTCTCCTCGTAGTCGATTCCAGGGCGTTGTGAGAAACATTGCGCCACAAGGCTGGCTTTGTATCTAACAACCTCATTTTTCTCATTACGCTTTCTAACAAAGACCCATTTATGGCCAACAGGTTTTATATTTGGTGGTGTCAGTGTTATGGACCCAAATACCTGTCTCTTTGTTAGTGAATCCAGTTCAGTCTGGATCGCATTTTTCCATTTGGACCAATCTGCTCTTCGTTGACATTCTTCAACAGAGCGAGGTTCGATATCATCGTATTCTATAATTCCTTTTGCAATATGATATGCAAACGCATCATCAATAGTCATAGAATTTATGTCCATAATTACATGTATACTAGTGTAATTTATGGAGATCTCTCTATTCTCTGGAATTGGTTCTACTATTGGAGCGTCCTCCAATGATGTCTCTTAGACATAACTATAATCCGAAATTTTTTCATGAGATGAATTATTTATATCGATGATTAATGGATTATTTTGTGTCAAGCTCGCTTTCTTTCTTGGGCGAGAATCCATCGAACCTATAGGCCTCCCGCGCTTTCTGGCAGGAGCCATGGGTCTAGCCACTACATCACCCATAGAGGGGATGTCATGTCCTTTAGTTTTAGGAACATCAATCCTTGCATGTACGTTTGCAGCCGGTATGTGTGATCTTGTCACTTTAGCGATATCAGAAAACGCATCAGGCCTTGATTCTGCTACGTTCTGAAGATCGAGAATCCTCCGCACTTCTATTTCAGACTAAGTGGTTCGGGGATCAAGATGAGACAAATTGGGGACAGACCACGACAATTCCTGTCTTTTCTGTTGAACATTAATGTTCTTGTCTCCCCCTAACGACGGGAAGACTGTCTCATCAAAGTGACAATCCGCAAATCTAGCGGTAAATAGATCACCTGTCAAGGGTTCTATGTAGCGGATAATGCTTGGAGTATCATATCCAACATAAAGGCCTAAGCGTCTTTGAGGACCCATTTTGGTGCGTTGTGGCGGCGCAATTGGTACATAGACTGCACACCCAAATATGCGTAAGTGTGAGACATTAGGCTCATACCCAGTCACCATTTGGGACGCAGAAAAGGGTTGGGTGGCAGTGGGTCTCAGACTAATAAGCACAGCTGCATGTAATATTGCATAGCCCCAAGCAGAAATAGGGAGATTGGTGCGCATAACCAATGCCCTGGCAACCATTTGAAGTCTTTTAATGGCAGCTTCTGCGAGTCCATTTTGGGTGTGTACATGAGGGACAGGGTGTTCGACCTCAATCCCAATGGACATGCAATAATCATCAAAGGTTCTTGATGTAAATTCTCCAGCATTGTCAGGACGAATTGACTTAATAGGATGATCAGGGTGGTGAGCCCTTAACTTAATGATTTGTGCTAGGAGTTTAGCAAATGCAGCATTTCTTGTGGATAAGAGCATGACATGTGACCAACGTGTCGATGCATCAACCAACACCATAAAATATCTAAATGGTCCGCAAGTTGGTTGGATAGGTCCACAAATATCACCTTGTATTCTTTGTAAGAATGGTATATTTTCTTTAGTGTCCTTTGCATAGGATGGTCTTGATCCTACCTTTGCTAAAGAGCAAGCTTTGCAAAACGAATGATATGCTTTAGAAGTAACTCTTTGGACCAATGTTTGGTTCGTACTTCTTTTCGTTTTGAAGAATGGATGTCCGTGTGAAGTTTTTAATATACGGAGCATCATGTCACGACCTGGATATCCCAAACGGTCGTGCCAAAGCTTGTATGTGTCAGGATCCCATAAATTGTCATTCATGACATGGTTGGATTCAATGACTCTAATAGTGGTTGCGTACAATCCACTAGAGCGACACATAAGTTTCTCTAAAACTAGTGTATTTCCGTAGTTATTAGAGGTGATGCAAAGGAACTCATGTCCATTCTCACAATGTGTTTCCACATGAAAATCATTGGCTCTTATGTCTTTAAAGCTTAATAGGGTCCTTCCGGCCCTTGGAGCATATAGAGTTTCGGCGACATTAACATTTGTGCCATTTGGTAACAAAAATTGAGCTGGTCCTCGACCATGAATCAATTGTGATGGTCCTGCCATCGTAGTTACTGAGGATCGACTAGGTGTCATCCATAAAAATAATTACCTATGTCGCAATATAGTATGTGTGGTGCCACTATCAAGAAGGCATTCCAATTCTCCGGAAAACATACTGAAAGGGATAAAGTTCAGAATATTAACACATGTCCATGACATTGAATGCGATACTTTATTAATAGGGAAAATAGCCAATGATTACATCAAAGTTATTCATAAGTCTATTCCAAATATCAAACTTTAGACAAATTGTTATCACTCAATCCGTTTGGTAATTCCAATGAAATATGACCAGGAAAGTAGAAAGATGTTGGTGGAGCGAGGCTCGCTTAAATACCCCGATCTCAATTGCTTTCCTAAACATCATACTTCATTGGGTACGCCACATAAGAATGAGTATAATACAATTGTTATTTATTGACTAAGGCACATTTTCCATTCTTGGAAAATAGACAGAGGATTATTCTAATCAAAGTCTGTGGCATCCTCGTGCTCTTCATCTACAGCTTTGAAGTCCTCAACAGTGAGATTGACATTTTCACTATTTTCATCTTCGGCAAGGTTAGCCTCTTGCTCTCTTGCCTCCCTGTACTCCTTGTAGCGTGCAGCTAATTGGGTACTTGCATGACATTATTTAAACCAATGCTCGATTGATCCACATCTATGACACATGTCATTGTGGTTCCCTCCCTTCATTTGAGGTGCAGGTTGTGCAGGTTGTGTAGGTTGTGCACATTGTGCACGTTGTGGATATCTCCTAGGAGGGTTGCTGCTACTACCACGGCCCATGGTGCGACCTCCACAGCTCATGGTGCTATTTCCACGGCCGGTGTTGCCATATCTCCCTCTTCCACGTGTGGAGTTGCCATCACGTGTGCCCGCTCTAAAGTTGCGGTTTCCTTCTCTATTGGGGCGGTTATATGGACATGTTCGTCCTTCATGTCCCCTATTATTAGGGTACACATGTCCCCTATTGTTAGGGTACCACTCCTTGTGCCCTCTCTTGGGTGCATTATAATTTGCCTCACGAACGCTCTTGGTTCCAATGGATCTTGAATTATAATTCTTTACGAGAATGTTGTAGTGCTTTTCAGCTACCGACAAAATATTTATGAGTTCATTGAACCTCGTAATTCATCCAGCATTTACTTCAGTGCGATACTGCTTTGATAGCAAAATTGCTGCAACGGGGAAGGTGGAGAGAGTTTTCTCAATTAGCTCTTCTTCTGTGAGGGGTCTTTGACAGAACCTCAACATGGACTTGAGACGAAGAGCTTCTGAATTGTACTCAGCAATAGACTTGAAGTCTGAGAAGCGTACATCGTTCCACTGAACCTTCAAGTTAGGGAGGAGGGAATCTTGGATATTGTTAAAGCGCTCTTGTGGCGCCTCCCATAAATCCTTTGCATCTTTGATGGACATGTACTCTAGTCTGAGTGCTTTGTCCATATGACGTCGCATCAAGATGATTGCTTGTGCATGCCTCTTGGGTGTTCGAGGGAACACAAGGGCCGGGTCTGGTGCATGGATGATGGGCAATATCCCCTTTGATGTGAGATGGTTCTCAACGTCGGTTTTCCAGCTATGGTAATCCGAACCTGTTGAGTCAATGATTTGAAAATCGAGTCTAGATTCATTCGACATCCTTGAAGATAAGAAGAAAATATTAGTTTCGGAGTTAAAACTTCCACGAAAAATAATAAGATTTCCGAGCTATGCTACTAAGAAATCAATTTCCAAGAATCATTGTGAACACTCTTAGTTCATTGATTACGAACGCTCTTAGTTCGTTTGGCGTGAATTTCTATAATTCCGCTTTTGATTTTAAGTTCACGAGAAAAAGAAAAAAAGGAGAGAAAATAAATAAAAACTCAAAAACGGGAACTTTTAGTAAAGAATACCTTGAAATAGTGTTGCCGGAAATTTTTGACCGGAAAAATTATCGGAGATGATCGGAAGGATCGTTGGAAAAAGTCGAGAAAAATCGTCCGAAAAGTAGCCGGAAAAGTGTCGAAAAAGTCGCCGGAAAAGTTGTCGGAAAGTCGCTGCACAAATATGTCGACAGATGTGTCGGCAGTTGCTCGGCAGCTGCTCGGCAAATGGCTGAGCAGCTGCTGCGCAGGGGTCTCGGCAGCTGCTGCGTAGCTCTCGGCAGCACCTCGGCAGGTCCTCGGCAGCGGTCCGGTTCGGTTTTTCTGCTTCCGGCGACCGGTTCAGACAGTTTTCGGCCGGTTCTGGCGATTCTGAGACCGGTTCCGGGCTCCTGGAATCAAGGGCTTTGATATGAGCTAGGGTTTGGGGATTTTTTGTAGGTTTGGAAAAATGACTTCGATCAATGATGAACTCTTCTTTCGTCAATTATCGATTCTAATTCTAGAGCAACTTCGTGCTGATAACGTGTTTAAGAACAAGAGGAATTGACAAACAGAAAGAGAGAGTAATATTTCAGAGAGAATGGAGATTTCAAGTGTGTTTATTCATCTCATACAAAGGGGTATTTATAGGAATACATTTGAAGTGTGAAAGCTCAAAGAGAAAACCAAAATGATAACCATCTTGATGATGATTTTCTGCCATGCTTGTTGCCCTTTGGCAAAACATGTTTACATAAGTCTTCATACACTCAAGTACCTATGATTATACACTCAAGTACCTATCTAAATATTTTTACGTATTCTGTTACATGATATAGACATATACAGTATTTATACATTTATACTACAACAGCAACGTTGTTTTATGGCATTTTTTGTGATATTGAGTGGATCAATACAATGTTGACATGGTGTATACCTTAAACAGCCACGTTTTGAGGGCTCAGGAAGACTCTTAAGGCTTGTATTATCCTGACATAAGTAAAATAAGGCCTATAAACCAATATTGGTTGAACTAGGGGCAACCATTGCCTCTCGTGAAGTCTCCTCCTGAAAAAAAAAATCTATTGCTCTATTTACCCAAGGTTTTGGAATATCTGCCAATTTCCTATACACCAACCTCTCTCCTTTTTACCAGCAGTCAACATTTCCTCTTTCCCAACAAATGCTGTTCTTTCTGGAAATATATCGATCCTTACATGTGTGTACCAGTATACCTGTGACAGCTGATATTTTAAACCTTGTGGTTACCTACAGCCCCTCCCATTATAAAGCCTCTATTGTTACGGCTTCTGCTAAGGATGCAGCTCTGGCTCCCCAAGCTAATGCAATTGTTTTCCACGCAATGATTAGCCAGAGGAAAACTCAAGGAACTCCCATGACTGATGATGATATTATTGGTCTCAAGTCTCAAGTCGCTTCTTTAAAAGTCAGTGAAGAGGTTACTTCCCCTTAAACTGGTGATGGTGCTCAACCAATGCTAAGCCAATTGGCAAACATTTTCGCGAAATTGGTGGGGAAGACCTAAAAAGAGAAAAACTCTTTGCTCTTTCTTGTTACGCTTCGAACGACTGCTACTAAAAAGGTTGATTCCAACAAAATATCTCAAGATCTTGTTGTTGATGGGGTTGGGATCAACTCCTGAGTTCTCGGCTTGGAATGTGAAGGTGCAGCGGTTGCTTTGAAACTCTGCTTTACAGTCTTTCTCCATGCTAATAAGGGTAGGAGGACACTGAGTATCACATCTTAAAGGGAAATCTATAGACATTTGAAAGGATAATTTTGTTCCTGATTTCACTGAGTGGCCTCATTGACATTATAAAACAGAAATTGAAGTCCATCACTATTCTTGGACTTATTGTGACCCAAAAAACTAATGACTTCACCTATCTACTTTTCCTATCTTAAGATAATAATTTCGACATTGTTCTTGGAAATATTGTGATGTGCAGGTTCCAACCCTGAAAGAATAGTTCAATAAAACATTGCATGGAAGAAGACAACAAAAACAAATACATTGAAAGAAAATGCTATGCAATCATGCACAATAGAATTAACATAGCATGACTATGACAAAGGAGATGGTTTGATTTGGCACTTGTTTCTGACAAGGATGCAGACACAAACTGTTCTACACGATCCACATGCTTTATTATGGGATGCTCAAGTCCTTAAGCGACTTCGATTTTCTTTTTACTACCTTGTTTTTCTATGCTAAGAAGCATGGATTAATAGCCTAGTTTTCAGGTCTTATATCGAAAACCTTTTGATGGTTTGGTAGGAGAATTGAGTCCATAATTTGCATGCTCCTTCCAAATGGAACTCATTGTGTCGTTGTCAAACGACTTCCCAACATCACTTGTTCCAAATAGTTAAAGAACTTTGCCAAAAAAATAAATAAATAACTTTCTTTAGCTAAGAATCAATCGTCCTACTATGTTGAGCATATCTAATTGACAAACCCAATTAAAGGGTACATGCAAACAGCTGAAGCCCATAACTAAGTAGACGGTAATGAACAGCAAGTAACTAAATTTAATAGCAGACTCACATTTCCAGTTTCAGGTCACTGGTTGTGGAATCTGATCGGCAGGTACAGTGTAACGCCCTCGTAAAGCAATCTCGCCGCCGACGCGTCGTTGCCAGTCGGAATATGCAGCCGGATAACTCGATCCGGCCACCCCATCCTCATTGGTTCACATTTTGTTGGGTTATGTCTTTTCTTCCGCTTTCCGGCGGGTCTACTCGTTTATTGTTTTACTTTTTATTTTTGTAAGTATGACGTGTTCATGATCGACGATTATATGATTGGTCCACGTGGAAAACAATAGGTTCGATTCTTTTCTTGTTTCATTAACCGGTGTAAGGTATTTTGAGACTGCAAAATAATTACTCAACACCAAGTTATTGGGTTTAGGAATTTAACTTTAAGTTTAAAACATGAAACTTTTTATTTTTGTTCAAGAATTTATCTTTTCGAGTTCAAAATTGATAAACAAAAAAACAAAATTTGCAATTTAGATCAACTCCAAGTTTACTCGAGGCAAAGAGAAAATTCATTAACGAGAATATGAATACAAGTACGTATGTAGAAGCCATATAAGGCCATTTTTATTCACTCTACCCCTTAGCTAGCTTGTACCATATTCGATTATTCACCATCCAAAAAACACTACGTGCCGCATCACATATTTGTATTCATACTTATACAAACATCTCAGCAATATCCCACCAGTTCCTCTGGGATCGAGAAGACCTTGATGAGCTCAAAGCAACAGTCTCCTGCCTGTTGTACTTGAGAGTCCTTGCCTGTTGTCGATCAATCTGGTATGCGTTAGCGAGGACCACGTCGGGGAGTGCCCGCAAGACTGAGGTCCGGCCGGCAAGAGTGTTAATCTTAGCATTGTCTTGGGTCTTGAAAGCAATGTACTCGTATCCATTGTTGCTAGCCTTCTGCAACACTGCATGGTTCTGTGGCACTATGAAGAGCTGTCCCTGGCGGACCTCATTGTCCAAGATGGCCTGGCCATTGTCATTCACCACCTGAACCCTAGCACTACCTCTAATGACGTAGTAGACTTCATGGGCGTTCAAGTTCCAGTGAGGACTGTAGATAGCATTCTGCAAGTACCACAAACAAAATTAACAATCATAATCAATAACCTCAATTAGTCAAACAATTAATTCCAATGACAAATACGCATGCCTATATCGATTGATTTGAGTATACTTACATTGTAGAAGAAGCCTCTCTCAGCACTGAGGTCAAGGTACCTGAGAATAGGCAACTTAAAGCTGTTGAGGGTGGTGATGCGACCAGCTTGGGGACTGAAGACGTCGGCGAGTGAAGGCCTGCCAATATTCTCTCTGATCCTGAAGTTGCAGAATGTCTCCTCGAAACCATTCTGTCCTTGTTGTCTCTGTATTCCCTGTTGTTGTCTTTCCTCCTGTTGTGATTGTGGTGGTTGGACGAAATCGAGACGTCCTCTAACTCTCACAATTTGGGGTCTGTTGTCGTTTTGTCCCTGAAGCTGCTGGGCAGTCTGTTGGTCGATGTTCAGAGCATCAGCGAGCAGCTGTGTGTTGAAGCCGGCGAAGATGTTGTTGTTGTTGTTTCCTTGTTGTTGCTGGTGCCTGCTCCTTCCACCATGCTGTTGCTGCTGCTGGTCCTGGTCCCATTGACTTTGGCCTTGCCCTTGTTGTCCACGTCCTTGTTGGCCCCGTCGACTCTGGCTTTGCCCTTGTTGGTTAAACTCATCTTGTGGGTTACCAGCAAGATAGAATCTCTACATACATAACATCATGCATGTGATCAAGCAAGCCAACAGTAAGAGTGCTAATGTACCTTCACAAAAGAAAATATATATGCATTATATATGTTAATTAGTTTACCCTGGGGTTACGGTCAAGCTGGTTTTGTTGGTTGCTGATATCAAGAAGATTGACAGCAACAAGAGGTTGGTCGCCGTCATTGTAGGACCAGTAAGTGACTCCAGCAGGAATAGCAATCACATCACCTTCTCTGATGCGTCGAACCTTCTGGTGTCTGTCTAGCTGTTCGAAGCTCTCTTGTCCCTGTTGGCCTTGCTGCCCTTGTTGTCTATGACGACCTTGCTGTCCACGGCCCTGTCGACCTTGTTGTCCACGGCCTTGTTGTCGTTGTTCATACTCTTCTTGTTCTTGCTGCTCTTGTTGTCCACGGCGCCCTTGCTGCCTTTGCCGCTGTTGTTGCTGGCCTTGTTGTTCTTCATCAGATTGCTCAGATTCTTCAAAAGTCTCAGGGCAGCCAGGGAAAACAGTTGATAGAAAACCATTGCCTACAGGTATAAATGAACAAATTAACCACCTATGTACTCATATTCAACAAATTTATGCTAAATTTAACCAGTTTCTTTTGCACAATACCTTGGACAACATAAGTGAGTTGTGGAGTGTGGGTGTAAGAAGGCAAGTGAAGGCCATTTCTTTCAATGGTAATTCGTTGAACGGCAACACCAGCACACTGGAAGTCATCCTGGTTGTAGTCCCAGGACTCTATCCTACCCGCTTCAGTCTCAATGCGGTTATCAGGTTCGCGGGCTTGGAGCTGATCTAGTTGGCACTCATTCTGCTGGCTCGACTGAGATTGTTGGCGAGCTGCTAAGCAGCTGTGGAAGAGGACAAGCAAGCAAAGAGAAAAGGCGAGAACTGTAGGCTTAGCCATAGTGAGGATCAGAGAGATAGCTAGTTGTGGTGAAGCGGCGAGTAGAAGGTATTGGTATTTATAGGAGCGAGGAGGTGGTGAGGTTAGATAAGTACAGAATGATGTGTAAGGAACCTCAAGCCATTTTTCTCTATGCATGCTATCAATATTTTACATTCATACACCTCATTTCATTCAGGGCATGTGTCTCATGGCTTCAGAGAAGATACAAAGTGCCTTGAACAAGGTGTCAACCAGGTGGGGATGCCATGATTGTCTGCAAGTGCAGCAAAGTTTTACTGCCCTGAACCTGGTCCAATATAAGGCAAAATTAATGATAGGAATAAGATCTATAGCTGTTCCATGCATAGTATGGTAAAGTAAAATCATAGCAACACCAACCTAAGCTGATAAACTCATCTATGATCTATGCATGGTGAAAAATGATAACGTTCTCATCTTTCCTATAGCAATCATGCATCTTCTATCCTTTTATGAGCCAAACTTCATTATTTCAGATTCATGCGCATAAATTTTCATGAGTGTATATAAGTTTATATGAAAACAAAATCTGAAGTCCATCACTATTCTTGAAACTTCTGTGATCCATCCACATAATCACCTCAGTTATCTACCTTTCCCATCTCATAAAGATTCAGAATTTGCACCATTACTCCTACAATTTTCATAATAATCTGCTAGTAGGTGAAATCTATTCATCTACAGAGAGGCTTTTCCTGAGAATCCAACCTTAACACACTGTTTGGATGGAGTAAATTCAAAACAAGACTTTGTTTTTACAACTTTGTTATAGAAGATTATAAGGCATTAATAGACGATATGGTTGAAAGAATTGGATGCAATCCCCTCAACTGCATTTCAAAAAAACTATATTCAAAGAGTCATTTTGCGTTCTTTTCTTTTCCAACTCAAAAACTTGAACAAACCTTGATTCTAATACAGTGCAATCATTCACAAAACACATGGCATACAAACCTATTTGCACAAATGGGTTACAAATGTCTAACAAAAGCTTAGACTTTAGATATCAAGAACTTCTTACCAAAAATTAGACTCGCAAATTCGAATTTCAAGTCGGCTGTTGTTGAATCACGTATTACCTCGTGAAGCGAGTATCGTAGCTGACGACGTTGCATTGCCTTCTCGTCGGAGTATGAGGCCGGATAAATCGATTCGGCGACCACGTCTTCCATCTTTCCCTTCGTTTCCGATTTCCTGGTTTGCTCTCTGCCTTTCTCTCTCAGCTCAGAACTCTTTTTTTTTTTTTTTTTTTTTGGTCTGAAGAGTACTGTGTTCTTGGTTTGGGCCTTATTATAGTTTTTGGGTCTTAAAAGAAAATGCGATTTTTTCCTTTTCTTTTTGGAAATATATTTAGTTACTTACTTCTAACAACCTCTAGCTACGATATTAGTTATTCGAATTAGCCAACATACCACAACTGAATAAATTACAATAAAATTTTGTGATAACTAATAGCAATAGAGAGTTCATTCTCCAAATTACTGGATAATGAATTACCAAAATAAGTAAGAGCATCTGACATGAATTTGCAAATAATTTCTTCAAACGAGCCTACGAAATCAATCATATCTTTGAGGATCATCAAAGGTCACTATGCATTTTTCTGGTCATCCGAGTGCTACGAAATCATACATGTATACATATGTGTACTCATACATTGAAAATTGGAGTAGCCAACGCAAAGGAGAAAAAGAAAGAAATTTCATTAGAAAAGAGTAAAAGATTACAGCTACGGTAGCTACTTATTAACTGAGTGCATTAGATCTCTAGTAGTACACGAGAGCCATACATAAAAGGCTTACTTTTATTCATTCTCTACCGCTTAGCTAGCAAGTACCACTTCAACACTACATGCCGCGACACATCTTTTTACATCTCATTTACTCCCTTCAGTACCTCTGTGACTGGGAAGACCTTGAGGAGCTCAAGACAAGGGTCTCCTGCCTGTTGTACTTGAGGTTCCTTGCCTGCTCACGGTCCATCTGGTAGGCGTTGGCGAGGACCACGTCGGGGAGTGCCCGCAAGACAGAGGTCCTGCCAGCCAGAGTGTTGATCATGGCATTGTCATCGGTCTTGAAGGCAATGTACTCGTATCCGTTGCTCACGGCCTTTTGCAACACGGCGTGGTTCTGTGGCACGACAAAGAGCTGTCCCTGGCGGACCTGGTCGTCCAAGATGGTCTCGCCATTGTCGTTCACCACCTGAACTCTGGCGCTACCTCTGATGACATAGACTATCTCATGGGCATTCAAGTTCCAGTGTGGGCTGTGGATGGCATTCTGCATGTGCCATACCAGATAAAAATCATGATTAATTATTCAACGGGTAACCATAAATTAACTAGCAAAATGCATGCATAGAATACTGACGTTGTACAAGAAGCCTCTCTCAGCACTGAGGCGGAGGTGCCTGAGAATAGGCATGCTGAAGCCGTTAAGGGTGCTGATGCGACCAGCTTGGGGGCTGAAGACGTCGGCCAATGAAGGCTTGCCGATGTTCTGCTTGATCTTCATGTGGCAGAATAGCTCCTCAAGGCCATTCTGTCCCTGTTGTCCTTGCAGTTGTCTTTCCTCCCTCTGTGACCGTGGTGGCTCGACAAAGTCGAGACGTCCCTGAACCCTAACAATCTGTGGCCTGTTGTCGTTCTGTCCCTGGAGTTGCTGGGCAGTCTGTTGGTCGATGTTGAGGGCGTCGGCGAGGAGCTGTGTCTCGAAGCCGGCAAAGATGTTGTCGTTGTTGTTTCCCTGCTGTTGCTGCCTGCTCCTTCCTTGTTGTCCCCATTGGCTTTGGCCTTGTTGGTTGAACTCATCTTGTGGGTTACCAGCAAGATAGAATCGCTATAAATTGAGATTAAGCAGCAACCATTGAGTGAGTTCAGCATCTAATTTAAATTGTTAACATTATGTATATAGGTGTTAAAATGTTGGTAAAGAAGTGTACCCTTGGGTTTTGGTCAAGCTGGTTGTGGTTATTGCTGATGTCTAAAAGAGTAACAAAAACAAGAGATCTGTCACCGTCATTGTGAGACCAGGTTGTGACTCCGGCGGGGATTGCGATAACATCACCTTCTTTGATGCGTCGCACCCTCTGGTGTCGGTCTAGCTGTTCAAAGTCTTGTTGTCCTTGTTGGCCTTGCTGTCCAAATTGTCCTTGTCGGCGTCCCTGTTGCTGGCGACCCCGTTGTTGGCCTTGCCATTGTTGTTGCTGACCCTGTTGTTCTTCATCAGATTGCTCAGACTCCTCAAATGTCTCAGGACAGCCAGGGAATACCATCCCTAGATGACCCCTACCTACAGTAAAGTATCCAAAAATAGCAAGTTAAACACATATACTTAAACTCCACAACGTGCAATTTACTGAATAACAAACAAACAACTGTTTTGCACATTACCTTGTACAACGTAGATAAGCCTTGGAGTGTTAGTGTAAGAAGGCAAGTGAAGGCCATTACGCTCAATGGTGATTCTTTGGACAGCGACACCAGCGCACTGCAAGTCATCCTGGTTGTAGTCCCATGACTCAATCCGACCTGCTTCAGTCTCAATACGGTTGTCAGGCTCGCGGGCTTGGATCTGGTTCAGCTGGCACTCATTTTGCTGGCTGGACTGAGATTGTTGGCGTCTGGCTAAGCAGCCGTGGAAGAGAACAAGCAAGCAAAGAGAAAAGGCGAGAGCTAAATGCTTTGACATAGTAATGATCAGTGGTAGAGAACTAGCTTTGGGTTGTGGTGAAGTGGCGAGTAGAGGGCGTTGGTATTTATAGGAGACAGGAGGACGTGAGGAGGAGAAAAGTACAAATGACGTGTAAGGAATCTCATGCCATTCTTCTCTTTGCATGTTATCACTATTTCAATTCATACACCTCATTTTTATACCTGGGCAGGTGGCTATTGGCTTCAGAGGATACAAAGTAGTGCCAAGAACAAGGTGGCAACCAGGTGGGGGGTGGCCATGATTGTCTGCAAGTAAATCAAATTGTACTGCCTTGAACCTGGTGCAGTGTAGGAAAATGTTAATCGAAGATATCAGATCTAATATGTTTCATGTTTGGTAAAGTAAATTGATTAGCAACCTGGATATTATATAATCCACACGGGAAACATAAGAACCTCACCATCTTGCAATAGCCAAAATCCATCTTCCATCCCTTTATGATTACTCAAGAACTTGAAGTACATTACCCTCTTTAAGAATTCACATTCCAGGACTCTTATAAATCACTTTACTTGACGAAATTCAAAGTACCTCACTATTCTGGAAATCAATCACTGTAATCATCAGAACAATTACCTCACCTATCTACTCGTCCCATCTCATAGAAATTGAAAATTTAGTGCCATTATGCTTGAGTAAATGTGAGAACATCTCTTATATAGGTGAGAATGCAATGCTTTTGCATAAATGAGTTTATGTGTATATTCCAACCGTAAGAGTATCGATTATATGGTAGATGAACAAAAAACATAGAAAATATCAAGAGGTGCTATTCAATCATAGATAGAAACCCACACATAACAATTGAAAAGATCATGCCATCACTCTTCGAATTAATAGTGATTTGTGCAACCCATTATGGAGTTGCAAATTTCTAATGAAGGCTTAGTATTTATACTACCCTCAATGATTTTGATTTGGCTCTTCTTGCCAGATAAAGGATGGAGACTTGTGCAAAGGACAATCTTTGAGCCCATGATCATCCTCTACTATTCCTCTCCATCTCGAAATACTGACACTTGCTATTTGCTAACAGCACTAGTCAATCTATAACCAGTGATTCCAATACTCAGCCCTTAGAGAACATGAGGGATTTCTTTCTTTGTGGAAACTGGAAACTAGTTTTTTGGGTTAGTTTGCTTCTTTAGCTAAGATTAAACTGTTAGCAAACCAAGCATTAAGGACCCAATTATAGTGAGCAAAATGAATATTATGATGAAAAATAAACCAAGGCCACAGTTTGCAAGTAGCTAAAACTGGAATTCACAATTTCAATTTCAATTTCAAGCCGGTGGTTGTTGAACCTGTCACTAAGGAACTGCTTCCAAGCGGGCAGCATGAGAAAAACTGAGCTCAGCCAACTGCTTGATCGTCGGAGTACGTGGCCGGAGTCGACGGTGGTTCACCTGAGTACGTGGCCGGATTACTGAAACCGTCGGTTGACACGTGATCAGTTACCATCTTCGTCTTCGTTGAATCGTTTCCAATTGCCTTGTTCTCACTGGTGGCTGTCGTTTTCGTCTCTTTGAATTTGCATTTTTGTGGTGATACACTAATATTTTCTTCTTGGGCCTTCACATCTGTTGTTTGAGCCGATATACAAATTGGGGGGCCCAGAAAGGCCTAAAATACAGAGCTCTTGAGGTTCGACGGCAATGTGAGCTCACTCTCTCTCTCTCTCTCTCTCTCTCGTCTTCTACTGGATTTGGGGTCGTCTTTTGGTTTGGGTCGGACCCAAACAATTCAATACAGGTTTTGGTTCAGCTGGACACCTTGACTTAAGGATCTAATGCTTCACCTTTCGCCCTAGTGTTAGTATTGTGGATCGGGATCTCCAATCAAAGTCCCTTCTTCATTTGTTGGTGGCAGCGTCATTCTCCTTGTGGCGGCACCGTGCGTAATATCTTTTTTAGATAATGTCTTTTTTATTGTCTCAAAAGAGGTGTGACATCGTGCGTAATATTTGGTATTTATATATTGTTTTTTGTGATTAAAAAAATACAATATATATATATGTACTATAGAAAATTTTATGGTGTTCTGCCCTAATGCATCTACGACGTGCATCAATGTCAAAAATCAAATTTGAGAATTTGCGGGAAGTTTTGTATGGCTTGTATTTGCATCATTTAGTATACTCTTTTACGGCATTTTTTTTTACATTAACAGCCCACTTCGTGGATACAATGCTTTGTTTTCATTGAGAGCTTGTTTGGTATATAAACATGCAGCACCATATCTTAAAATTGAAAACAGAAATAAAGTTGTTTTTCTCGGAATCTCGATCTTCAGTTTCCGATTTAAGGTCTTTTATAGCACCGAACCAGAGATTAATTGAAGACAAGCTATTCAAGGAGCCAAACAATTGATAATCGGATCCAACGTAACACTAATGAATGACTTGGCTCTAAGGCAACAACAACCACTTCGAATGGCGTCGAAAGCTGTTACTTGGATGCTCCAAAATTAAAACCAGATTCCATACTTCGTACCAAATAGGATCTCAAATTTTTAAAATTCAGAAGGCAAACTCAAACTGTCAAAATGTTATCGAAATGGATCAGAGTTCTTGCAAAAAAAAATTGATCCAGATACCAAAAGGGGCCTACGTAGCACTTAATTTGTAGAACTAGAAAGAAGCTGTAACTAGCTTTTGGTGAATATATTCAGTGAGGCTCTATAGCTAACTCGGTTAATTTTATTAAACTTCATCACTTACTTTAATTTACTCTATCTATGCAATTTAGAAGAAGGTATAACCAAGGTAAAGAAGAAAAAAAGAAAGAAAATTCATTATAAACCATAGGATTACAAGTCCATAGTAGCAGCTAGTTATTGCAAGTCTTAGTGCGTTAGACCTCTCGTACTACAAGAGAACCATACAAGGCTACCTTTATTCATTCTCTACCCCCTACCTTAGTGACAAAACACTATTTGCCGCATCATATTTTACATTTCGGTCATCATATTCATTTAAGCATCAAGAGCCCACCAGCTCCTCTGGGACCGGGAAGACCTTGAGGAGCTCAAAGCAACGGTCTCCTGCCTGTTGTACTTGAGGTTCCTAGCCTGCTCACGGTCCATCTGGTAGGCGTTAGCGAGGACCACGTCGGGGAGTGCCCGCAGGACGGAGGTCCTGCCAGCCATGGTGTTCATCATGGCATTGTCATCGGTCTTGAAGGCAATGTACTCGTATCCGTTGCTCATGGCCTTTTGCAACACGGCGTGGTTCTGTGGCACGATGAAGAGCTGTCCCTGGCGGACCTGGTCGTCCAAGATGGTCTCGCCATTGTCGTTCACCACCTGAACCCTGGCGCTGCCCCTGATGACGTAGTAGACTTCATGGGCGTTCAAGTTCCAGTGTGGGCTGTATATAGCGTTCTACATGTTCACCACACAACAATCACTATTAAATTAAGCTCAAACAATCAATTGGTAACTAAAATTAACTAATAAATGCATGTAAAGTATACTGACGTTGTAGAAGAAGCCTCTCTCAGCACTGAGGCGGAGGCGCCTGAGAATAGGCATGCTGAAGCTGTTGAGGGTGCTGATGCGACCGGCTTGCGGGCTGTAGACGTCGGCCATTTTAGGTTTGCCGATGTTCTGTTTCATCTGCATGTGGCAGAAGAGCTCCTCCATGTCATTCTGTTCATACTGTCCTTGTTGTCCCTGCATTTGTTGTCCTTGAATCTGTCTTTCCTCCCTCTGTGACCGTGGTGGCTCGACAAAGTCGAAACGTCCCTGAACCCTAACAATCTGTGGCCTGTTGTCGTTCTGTCCCTGGAGCCGCTGGGCAGTCTGTTGGTCGATGTTGAGAGCGTCGGCGAGGAGCTGTGTGTCGAAGCCGGCAAAGATGTTGTTGTTGTTGTTTCCCTGCTGTTGGCGCCTGGTCCTGCCTTGTTGTCCGCGGCCTTGATGTCCTTGTTGTCCCCGCTTGCTTTGGCCTTGTTGGTCGAACTCATCTTGTGGGTTACCAGCAAGATAGAATTTCTATATAGTAAGAGATTAAGCAGCAACCAGTGAGTGAATTAAGCATGCAGTCTAAATTATTAATTTGGTACATGCAAATATATATACTGATAAAATGTGGTAAGAAATTGTACCCTTGGGTTTTGGTCAAGCTGGTTGCGCTCGTTGCTCATATCAAAAAGACTGACGAAAACAAGAGGTTGGTTTCCGTGGTTGTGAGTCCAGCAGGTGACTCCGGCGGGGACGGCAATGACATCACCTTCCTTGACGAGTCGGACCATCTGGTGACGGTCTAGCTGCTCAAAGCTCTCTTGTTGTCCCTGTTGGCCTTGCTGGCCGAATTGTCCCTGTCGGCGTCCCTGTTGCTGGCGGCCTCGTTGGCCTTGCCATTGTTGTTGCTGGCCCTGTTGTTCCTCATCAGATTGCTCGGATTCTTCAAAAGTCTCGGGACAGCCAGGGAGCACCATTCCTACATGACCCCTACCTGCAGTACTAATGCAATAAGCTAACCATGCACAAACACTACATGCAATTTCAGTTATAACTAAGAGACGACACCAATTTGAATAATTTGATATGATATTACCTTGGACGACGTAAACTAGTCTTGGAGTGTTAGTGTAAGATGGCAAGTGAAGGCCGTTGCTCTCAATGGTGATTCTCTGAACGGCGACACCAGCGCACTGGAAGTCATCCTGGTTGTAGTCCCAGGACTCGATCCGACCTGCTTCGCACTCAATGCGGTTGTCGGGCTCGCGGGCTTGAATCTGGTTCAGCTGGCACTCGTTTTGCTGGCTGAACTGAGATTGTTGGCGACTAGCTAAGCAGCCGTGGAAGAGAACAAGAGAGCAAAGAGAGAAAGCGAGAGCTAAATGCTTGGCCATAGTGATGACCAGTGGCAGATAGCTAGTTGTGGGTTGTAGTGAAGCAGCAAGTAGACTGTTGTTATTTGAAGCGGCGAGTAGACTGTTGTTATTTATAGGAGAGTAGAGGACGTAAGGGAGAGAGAAGTGCGAATGATGTGTAAGGAATCTCATGCCATTCTTCTCTTTGCATGGCTATTAGTATTTCACATTCTTACACCTCATTTCTCTTCCAGGGTAGGTGGCTCTTAGCTTCAGAGGAGGTATAAAGAGTCCAGAAGAAGGTGGCAACCAGGTGGAGGTGGCGATGATTGTTTGCAAGTGAAGCAAATTTTATTGCCTTGAACCTGGTGCAATGCAGGAAAAGTCCGAAAAGTTAACTTGATGAATCAGATCTACTGTTTCATGATGGTGAAGTAAAATTACCTGAAGTACCACCCAGAACAATCTATAATCTACGGAGGTCAAACATAATTAAGAACCTTATTATAATCTTCCATATAGCAATATCTATATTCCTTCCCTTAATTTATAATTCAAAAGTACTTGATGAATAAATTTTAAGAATTATCTGGACTCCAGCGCACTCTTATGTAAGGGTTCCGTTACCTAACTGAACCTAAAGTACCTCATTATTCTGGGAATCTAAAGTAGCTCAGAGATATTACCTCACCTAAACCTATCTACTTGTCCTATGACTCCTATCTTATAGATCTTGAAACTTTTGCCCATTATTCTTGAATTTTAGTGAGACGTAAATCATTTGCATACATGAGCTTATGTGTAGATTTCAACCACAAAAGATTAGTTCAGTACTAGTAAATAAGTATATGGTACATGGAACAAAGAAATGCTGTGCAAATCATCATCAAAGTACTATCACATATGAAATGTTCTGGCTGGCAACACTCATCTTCGGCCTTGGTTATGTTGGGGCTTTGGCTCTCATTTTTTTGGGCTTAGCAACGAAACGTTTTAGGTAATCCTCACCTAATCGGTCAAATTGTATGGATACAAAATTTTGTCTCAAATTGGCTATCACAGAGGACCTAATATTGCTTAATATATTCTCTATTTATTAAAAAAAATATTTCTAAATTGGAACCTATAGCATATGGAAGTTGGCCGAATTGGTATTTCCGTTTAGAGTCCGTGAAATGTAAACACATGATGTGCACGTAGTAATATAGCTCTTTTTCAGGGTACCCATTTGGCTTTGTGAAACAATAAGTACAGTTTTGACGATTAACTCCTTTTGAAGGAAAAATTAAATAAAGAAAGTTGTTCTTGTGCACGTCTAAAGGTTAAATCTATATGGAAACATGGATGGAGGAACCATTTTGGTCGGCGGAGAAATACTATAGCTACAAATTTAAAGACATCTTTATTTATTTATTTATTTATGTATATGTCATTAGCATATGTTAATATGTACAGTTTTCAAGATTACACAATTTCTTATCCCCAAATAAGAGACTTTGGAGATATATACATACCACAAAAAATAGCCGAAGAAAATATAGTTTAGTTTAGCTCATTTTCTGTTATTTCTGTTTTTTTTTTTTTTTTTACAAAGATGTCATATTAGTATGTCATATGTACACAAAAATTGGCTTTAGACTGAGAAATCAATACATCAATGTGCCTGCGTTAATCAGGCGAGCTAACGCCGCAAGAACAATTAAGCTCCGAAATGCTGCTTCAAATCACAACGCTTTATCTCGAAGATACCTGCTGGCAACGCACATTCCTTATTCAGGGAGGAAAACCATCAAAGTTATTGGAAAACAAGTGGACAAGTAGCTGCGCACATCATACTTGATTTAGATATAGGCGATATGGATATGGAAAATAACCCAAAGAGAGATCATCCACCCTCCCCCACAATCCATCATACTAAATAATCCTTGACAGAGGAGAAACACTCTCCAAATGATGCACACACATTTTAAAAAGGAGCCTAAAGCTGTGTTGGGAAAGAATGGTTGCCTTAATACAAGGCCAATGGATAATTGGTTATCTCAGGATCTAACTTTTCTCACATCTCGTGTGATTTACGGAATAGCAACAAATAAATAAAAGAAGACACAATATTTAACGAGGTTCGGCAAATGTGCCTACGTCCTCAGGACAGTAGTAATACTCTCTTCCACTATATAAATAATGGGATTACAAGGCAATCTCACTTTGGTAACTAAACTTCACCAAAGTAGTAACACACACTCTATCTCTCAAGAGGAATTTTCTTCTCACTCATCTCTCAAGTGAGGATCTCACTACTATCTCAAACTCTAGTTTGGAATGACTCTTGCCTTGGTTGTTTTTCCTACATCCTTTCATGCCTATTTATAGGCAATTGGGTTCATGGATATGACATGTAATTGGAAGCAAAGTCAAGTTTTCTTCCAAGTTTGGCATGCCTAATTTCAAAGATGGCTTGCTACCTACCTTCCAAGATGGCTTGCTATCTACCTTCTTTGAATTTTCCAACCCATGCTTTTCTCATGTGGTAAATCACTCACATGAATTTCTTCCTCCATTAAGGACGGACTGCCCATCAATCTCCCCCTCCCGACTTAGATGGAGGGATGCGCCAATCCTGACGCGCTTCTGCAAAATTCAAACTTGTCCTTTGGTAAGGACTTCGTCATCATATCTGAACTATTATCATCTATGTGAATCTTCTCAAGCTGTAGTTGCTTGGCTTCCAGCACATCACGTATCCAGTGATACCTCACATCAATATGCTTTGATTTCGAGTAAAAACTCGAATTCTTACTCGGATGAATTGCGCTTTGACTATCACAATGCATAACATACTTTTGTTGCTTATGGCCCAATTCCTGTCGGAATTTCTTCATCCACAAAATTTCTTTGCAGGCTTCCGTAGCTGCTATGAACTCCGCTTCTGTAGTTGACAAAGCAACACATTTTTGTAGCTTTGATTTCCATGAGACAGCTCCCCCTGAAAATGTAATCAGGTATCTTGATGTAGACTTTCTTGAGTCGACATCTCCAGCCATATTTGCATCTGTATAGCCTATTAGTTCAGGCTTCCCACTTCCAAAGCATAAACCCATTTTGGAAGTATCTTTGAGATATTTAAGAATCCACTTCACAGCATTCCAATGCTCTTTACATGGATTAGATAGATATCTGCTAACAACACTAACCGCGTGTGTTATGTCTGGTCTTGTACACACCATTGCATACATCAGGCTTTCTACCGCTGAGGCATATGGCACCTTCACCATTTCTTCCTCCTCTTTCTCACTTATAGGACTCTGCTTCGAGCTGAGCTTAAAGTGACTAGCAAGTAGAGTAGCAACTGGCTTTGCTTTCTCCATGTGGAACCGCTCCAATACCTTCTCGATATATTTTTCTTGTGATAACCATTACTTCCCATTTTGTCTATCATGGGTAATATTCATACCAAGAATTTGCTTTGCTGGTCCCAAGTCCTTCATAGCAAAAGACTTACTGAGCTCTTTCTTCAGTTTGCTAATCTTATCACCATCTTGTCCTACGATCAACATGTCATCAACATACAAGAGTAGTATGATGAAATTACCTCCTGAGAAATTCTTCACAAATACGCAATGGTCTGAAGTTGTCCTCTGATATCCTTGCTCAATCATAAAGGAATCGAACTTCTTGTACCATTGTCGCGGCGCCTGCTTTAGTCCATACAAACTCTTTTTCAGTTTGTAGACTAGATCTTCCTTGCTTTTGACTTTGAATCCTTCTGGCTGCTCCATGTAGATTTCCTCTTCAAGGTCACCGTGAAGGAAAGCCGTCTTCACGTCAAGTTGTTCAATCTCCATATTTAAACTTGCAGCCAAACCAAGTACCACCCAAATAGATGTCATCTTCACCATGGGCGAGAATATTTCTTCAAAGTCAATTCCTTTTTTCTGATTGAAACCTTTAACGACCAGTCTTGCCTTGAATTTAGGTCATGAGCTATTCTTCTCAGTCTTCAATCTATACACCCATTTGTTTCTGAGTGCTCTCTTACCTTTTGGTAACTCCACCAACTCATAAGTCTGGTTCTCATGCAAGGACTTAATTTCTTCTTACATGTCTTCCAACCACTCCCCCTTGTGATCATCTGTCATAGCTTCTTCTTAAGACTCTGGCTCACCTCCATCTGTGAGAGTAACGAACTCATGTAGAGGGTATCTGTTTAAAGGTCTGCGCTTTTGACTGATCTTCGAGGGGTCGGTGCCTCTTCCTCATCATTAGTTACATCATCAACTGGATCATTAATCATCGGGTCATTTGCTGCATCATCGACATCTTCGGTATCTCTCCGGCCATCCTGGTTTATTGGCGGAAGAACTTTATCTGGGTTCATCAGATATTCTCTGGGTTGTTTAGGCTTCTCGATCTTCTGAGTATCTTCAATGTTCAGATCTTCGAAGAATATAACATCTCTGCTTCTGACAATCTTCTTATTGACAGGATCCCACAGCCTGTACCCATATTCTTCATTTCCATATCCCAGAAATATGCATTCTTTCGACTTGCTATCAATTTTTGATCTTTCATCTTTGTGAATATGAACAAACACTTTGCAGCCAAATACCTTCAAATAATTGTATGAGACATCCTTTCCGGTCCAAAACATGTTTGGCACGTCACCATTTAATGGAGCTGAGGGATAAAGGTTGATCACATCAACCGCAGTCATTAGAGTTTCACCCCAAAAGCTCTTAGGCAGCTTAGCATGAGATAACATTGTTCTGATTCTTTCAACAATAGTTCTGTTCATCCTCTCGGCCACTCCGTTGTGCTAAGGAGTCTTTGGAACAGATCGTTCATGCCTGATTCCGTTACTTTTGCAATAGTGTCTGAACTCCCCCATGTACTGTCCCCCCTTGTCGGTGCGAATGCATTTCAATCTCCTGCCTGTTTCTCGTTCAACTTTGGTATGAAATTGCTTAAATACTTCGAGCACTCGATCTTTAGTTTTCAGTGCATAAACTCATACCTTCATGGAATGATCATCAATGAAGGTGACGAAGTATCTTGCACCTCCTAGAGTACTGGTGGTCATGGGACCACATACATCAAAATGTATAACATCCAAAACATTGGATTTCCTTGGTGCAGGAGAACGATGGAATGAAGCTCTATGTTGCTTTCCAGCCAAGCAATGTGTACACGGTTTTAGAGGCATATCTTTAACATTGACACCAGTTAATACCTCTCTTTTGGCTAGAACACTAAGTCCCTTCTCGCTAATGTGACCAAGCCGCTTGTGCCATAGCTCCACAGGCGAATCTTCTCCGAGTGTAACTGCATATCCATTACAAATTTTTGCATAAGTCATGTAGAAAGTGTTCTCTTTCCTCCCTCGGGTTAGAATTTCTGGACCATTACTGAGCCTCCACTTTCCACCACCAAAGACACTTATACGGCCTTCATCATCAAGTAATCCTCTGGAGATCAGGTTGAGACGCATGTCTAGAACGTGTCTCACATCCTTGAGAACCAAGCAGTGGCCTGTGTTGGTTTCAAGGGAAATATCTCCCCTTCCCACGATCTTGGACCTCTTATCATTTCCTATCCTGACATTACCAAAATTTCTTGTATTGTAGGATGTAAAGAACTCCATTTGTGAGGTTACATTGAATGATGCACCAGAATCGATGATCCAACATATATCTTGAGATGTCAAATTAACATGACCCTATCTATAAATGATGAGTATCTCTTCTTCGTATGAGGTAGTAAAAGTTGTGTCTCTGGCACCACCTTTCTCAGCCTGCTCTCTCTTGAGCTTCCTGCAATCTTTCTTTATGTGGCATTTTCCACCACAGTGAAAACATTTGATGTCCTTCTTTGGGTTGAAATTGCCTTTTGACCGATCTTTCCCTTTGCTTCGGTTGTGGAATTTTCTACTGTTTCCTCAGTTATTGGTGATGAGGGCTTCTAACTCGATTGATATTCCTTGCTTTTTCCTCCTTGCTTCTTCGTTGAACATGTTGTCTTTTACGATGCTCAGTCTGAGAATGCCTTGAGGAGCTGAGTTGCTTAATGACACCACTAACATGTCCCAGCTATCTGGCAACGAGCTTAGTAACAATAGTGCTTGCAACTCATCATCAAGCACCATCTTCATATTCGTCAATTGATTCACCATGCCTTGGAAGTCACTCAAGTGTTCCGAAACACTTTGACCATCCTTGTACTTTGTGTTCACCAACTGCCGAATGAATGAGGCTTTGTTTTGTGCAGTCTTTCTCTCGTACATGGACTCCAACTTTGTCCACATTGAGTAGGCATTGGTTTCCTGTGCCACATGATGAAAAACACTTTCATCAACCCATTGACGAATTCCTGCAACAGTTTTTCTGTTCAGGATGCTCCAGTCATTGTCAGTCTTGCCTGTTGGCTTCTCTCCACCATTTTGAAGAGGCTCGTACATATCCTTGCAGTAAAGGATGTCTTCCATTCTAGGCTTCCAAATAGAGTAATTCGACGATGTCAACTTAACCATTGTTGCTGCTGATGACGACAACTCTGCCATTTTGATCACCACGAGATGCCACGAACAATGAGCGCCGGGCTCTGATACCACTTGTTGGGAAAGAAGGTTTGCCTTAATACAAGGCCAATGGATAATTGGTTATCTCAGGATCTAGCTTTTCTCACCTCTCGTATGATTTGCGGAATAGCAACAAATAAATAAAAGAAGACACAATATTTAACGAGGTTCGGCAAATGTGTCTACGTCCTCGGGGCAGTAGTAATACTCTCTTCCATATATAAATAATGGGATTACAAGACAATCTCACTTTGGTGACTAAACTTCACCAAAGTGGTAACACACACTCTATCTCTCAAGAGGAATTTTCTTCTCACTCATCTCTCAAGTGAGGATCTCACTACTATCTCAAACTCTATTAGTTTGGAATGACTCTTGCCTTAGTTGTTTTTCCTACAACCTTTCATGCCTATTTATAGGTAATTGGGTTCATGGATATGACATGCAATTGGAAGCAAAGTCAAGTTTTCTTCCAAGTTTGGCATGCCTAACTTCAAAGATGGCTTGCTACCTACCTTCCAATATGGCTTGCTATCTACCTTCTTTGAATTTTCCAACCCATGCTTTCCTCATGTGGTAAATCACTCACATGAATTTCTTCCTCCATTAAGGACGGACTGCCCATCAAGCTGACCCAAGCAAGACCCAAGTATAATGATAAAATGCCCCAAATAAAAAATTGAGACTAATCGAGAATAAGTTCTAACACTGTGTAGTTAATTAATCGAAGTTGTTGTCGACTTCGCTCCAAGGCAAAATCAACCACTTCGTAATAGCCTGTAAGAAAGATGTTTATAGTTGTGGACTGATGGCCTTATGGTATTGGGTTGAGAGGCTTAAGTTAGAGGGAGAGGTGTGACTGCGAGAGTTGGTATGTAGGAGCCTTCAAAAATAATCAATTTTCATATTCTATTATAACATAATAATTCTCAATTTAAAAATATATAAAAAAAGGCAGAATATTAATATGTTGAAACCAAATTATTAGAATGGAGTACAGTATTTGAACCACAAAGGGGCCTTAATATATGGAGCAATACTAAAGCAGCTATGCTAGCTAGTTTTGGTCAATATGTACGTTTAGTATAACTATTAGCAATTTGTCAATATTATTCGTCAATATATATACATACACACACACACACACAGATCCTATCCAGAGCGGAGCTCTACTTTGAAATTAACAAGTGAAGTTCGAGTTTTTGGTCACTTTTCGGCCGCATATCCACATATCAACCGTTCAGTTTTCAGATACTAGTGTATAGATTATGTCTGCAAATTTTCAGTCAAAATGATGATCGTTATGGCATTGATAACTGCCTTAAAGCTAGTACGGTTCAGGTTGACAGATTCAGTCCGTCCATTAGTTTAAGCGAGTTAGATACATTAACGATCATCAATTTAGCTGAAAATTTGCAGAGATAATCCATACACTAATACCTCAAAATTGAACGGTTGGAATGTGGATATGCGACCGAAAAGTGATCCAAAACTGGAACCTCACACGTTAATTTCAAAGCGAAGCTCCTCTCTGGATAAAATAGTTTAAGTCTTTAAGGACCTCCTTAGATTTCTATAAATAGACTCACTTTTCGATCACATATCCAGATCTTAACCATTCAGCTTTTAGGTATATATAAATAAATCATCTCTGTAAATTTTCAGTCAAATTGGTAATCATTAAAGCATTCAAAACTGTGATTTACAATTATGAACACGAACGGTTCAGATTGGACATATTCGGTTCATCAAAGATTTGACATATTTGGTTCATCAATTGATAATCATTAAGGCATTCAAAATTGCAATTTAAAATTATGAACACGAACGGTTCAAATTGGACATATTTAGTGCATTCATTGATTTAATCTAGTTCGATACCCTAATTCAATACCTTAACGAGCATCAATTTAGCTAAAAATTTGCAGAAGTGATCTATACATTAGGACCTAAAAACTGAATAGTCGATATGTGAATTTGCAATCAAAAAATGAGTCTATTCAAGAAAATCCTTAGAATTTAAAATCCTTAACATAAAAAGACTACATATACATATAAAATTATATTTATAGTTCATATATAATTATCTATATAACTAGAAAATCCTTAGAACGGTTCAAATTGGACATATTTAGTTCATTCATTGATTTAATTTAGTTCGATACCCTAATTAAATACTTTAACGAGCATCAATTTAGCTAAAAATTTACAGAAGTGATCTATACATTAGGACCTAAAAATTGAATAGTCAATATGTGAATATGCAATCAAAAAATTAGTCTATTCAAGAAAATCCTTAGAATTTAAAATCCTTAACATAAAAAGACTACATATACATATAAAATTATATTTATAATTCATATATAATTATCTATATAACTAGAAAATCCTTAGAATTTAAAATCTAAGGAGGTCCTTAACATAAAAAGACTACATATACATATATAATTATATTTATAGTTCATATATAATTATATATATAACTATAAATATATATAATTATATTTATTGTTCATATATAATTATATATATAACTATAAATAACTTTGTTGAGGTGCGGATATCCGCTCCTAAGAAAAAATGTACGGATTTCCAGTTTTGACCGAGTTTTCGATTATATTTTCACATCTTAACCGTTCAGTTTTTAGGTCCTAATGTATAGATCAACTCTGTAAAATTTCATTCAAATTGGTGATCATTAAGGCATCCAAACTGCAATTTACATGAACGAACCGAATCTGTCGAACCGGAACCGTTCGCGTACATTTTTGTAAATTGCAGTTTTGGATGCCTTAACGATCACCAATTTGGCTGAAATTTTGCATAGATGATCTATACATTAGGACCTAAATACTGAACGGTTAAGATGTGAAAATATGATCGAAAAGTTGGTCAAAACTTAAAATCCGTACCTAAGAAAAACTGCGGACGTCCGCAGTGGAGAAGCACTGTAACTATAAATATGTATATATATAACTATATTTATGTATACATATACACATACAAGCAGATATAATGAAGGCAAACCAAAAAAAAGTTCATTAGCAAGCATGCATAAGTTTACAAGTACATACGTAGTAGTAGCTAGTTAATTATTTATAACTTCGTACATTCGACCTCTCATACTACAAGAGAGCCATACAAGGCACAAAGGCACTTTTATTCCCTCGAACTCTACCCCTTAGCTAGCTTGATGCTAAAACACTACATGCCGCATCACATTTTTCCATATATATTCATTGCACCATGCATGCTTTCATTTAAGCAATAGCCCACCAGCTCCTCTGTGACCGGAAGGACCTTGAGGAGCTCAAGGCAAGGGTCTCCTGCCTGTTGTACTTGAGGTTCCTTGCCTGCTCACGGTCCATCTGGTAGGCGTTGGCGAGGACCACGTCGGGGAGTGCCCGCAGAACGGAGGTCCTGCCAGCCATGGTATTAATCAAGGCATTGTCATCGGTCTTGAAGGCAATGTACTCGTATCCGTTGCTCATGGCCTTTTGCAACACGGCGTGGTTCTGTGGCACGACGAAGAGCTGTCCCTGACGGACCTGGTCGTCCAGGATGGTCTCGCCGTTGTCGTTCACCACCTGAACCCTGGCGCTACCTCTGATGACATAGATTATCTCATGGGCATTCAAGTTCCAGTGTGGGCTGTGGATAGCATTCTGCATGTGCCATACCAGATAAAAATCATGATTAATTATTCAACGGTTAACTATAAATTAACTAGCAAAATGCATGCATAGAATACTGACGTTGTACAAGAAGCCTCTCTCAGCACTGAGGCGGAGGTGCCTGAGAATAGGCATGCTGAAGCCGTTAAGGGTGCTGATGCGACCGGCTTGGGGGCTGAAGACGTCGGCCAATGAAGGCTTGCCGATGTTCTGCTTGATCTTCATGTGGCAGAATACCTCCTCAAAGCCATTCTGTCCCTGTTGTCCTTGTTGTCCTTTCATTTGCTGTCCTTGCAGTTGTCTTTCCTCTCTCATTGACTCAGGGGGCTGGATGAAGTCGAGACGTCCCTGAACCCTAACAATCTGTGGCCTGTTGTCGTTCTGTCCCTGGAGCTGCTGGGCCGTCTGTTGGTCGATGTTGAGAGCATCGGCGAGGAGTCTGGTGTCGAAGCCGGCGAAGATGTTGTTGTTGTTGTTTCCCTGTTGTTGGCGTCTGCTCCTTCCCTGTTGTCCTTGTTGCTGTCTCGATTGTCTTCGGCTTTGGCCTTGTTGGTTGAACTCATCTTGTGGGTTACCAGCAAGATAGAATCGCTGCATATACAGATCAAGCAGCAATTAAGTGAGTAAAGCATGCAATTTAAGTGGTTTGTAAATATTGCACACACGTACATATATAGTATCAAAACGTTGGTAAGAAAATGTACCCTTGGGTTTTGGTCAAGCTGGTTGTGATTGTTGCTGATGTCTAGAAGACTGACAAAAATGAGAGATTGGTCACCGTCGTTGTAGGACCAGGTTGTTACTCCGGCGGGGATGGCGATAACGTCACCTTCCTTGACCCGTCGCACCCTCTGGTGTCGGTCTAGCTGTTCGAAGCTCTCTTGTTGTCCCTGTTGGCCTCCTCGTCCATATTGTCCTTGTCGGCGTGCCTGTTGCTGGCGGCCTTGTTGGCCTTGCCATGGTTGTTGTTGAGAGCCCTGTTGTTCCTCGTCAGATTGCTCGGACTCCTCGAATGTCTCGGGACAGCCGGGCATCACCATTCCTATATGACCCCTACCTGAAATAGATCATGTATAATATACAGTAAGTTAAGCATGCACAAGCACAACGTGCAGTTTAGTCATAAGTCGATCATAAACTGCGACGTTTGAATATTACCTTGGACAACGTAAACGAGGCGAGGAGTGTTAGTGTAAGAAGGCAAGTGAAGGCCGTTGCGCTCGACGATGATTCTCTGAACGGCGACTCCGGCGCACTGGAAGTCATCCTGGTTGTAGTCCCATGATTCGATCCGACCCGCCTCAGTCTCAATGCGGTTGTCGGGCTCGCGGGCCTGGAGCTGGTTGATCTGGCACTCATTTTGCCCGCTCTGGCTGTAACTAGACTGGTGATAGGCTAAGCAGCCATGAAAGAGAACAAGCAAGCAAAGAGAGAGAGCTAAAGACCTGGCCATTTTTGAGTGTCGAATACTAGCCAGCTACTTTGGTGAGGAAGAGAGTGAAGGGGGGTTGGGATTTATAGGTAGGGAAGGAGGTGAGAAAGGGACACGTAGGGGAAGGGTTTGCATGTGTGTAAGGCATCTTTCGCCATTTTGATGTTTTGCATGGTGTGAAGGTTTGAAGGGTTTACACCTCGTTTCTGTGGTTTGGGGCAGGTGGCTTTGGGAAGGAAGAAGATACAAAGTTGCATGAAATATGTGGTGAGAAGATGGAGTCTCCATTATTGTCCATGCCTACTGAAACTAATTTGAATTTTTACCACCTTAAATCTGGTACAATATGGATGAGCAAAATAGATGAGAAAAGCAAATAAACAAAACTCCATTAATTAATATATTACTCACCTGAACATCGGGATGAATAGCTAGTTATCTCTGGTCCCAATTATGCATGGCCTAAATTCTTCCATCCTACGGACCAACACTATCAATAGTATGCAATGTACAATAGCACATTTAAGGCATTCCTCCTTTGACGGTTTCTGTTGGACTAACACTATTTCAAGAAATGCGCCAAATATTTTACTTTTTTATGTAAACTTTGGATGCCGTAGAGACTTCCGTCTTTAACTATAATCTTTTCGTAAAAAAAAAAATTAAAAAAAAACTGTGCAATGTAGTAGCATGAAACTACATGCAGTCGGTTTTTCATTTTTCCTTGTAACTAGGCCACTAGGGTTAATCCAATTGGATTGTTCCCCCACCCCTTCCCCCCCCCCCCCCCCCCAAACCCACCAAATTGGGCATCAGTTATAACAACCCGAAAACTGTATGGAAGTGTTGACGTCCTGAGATCTAAAGGACCTTGACACTACTAATCTAGCTCCTCCCTCGATCATTGTTGTGTTTCTTCCCAATAGTCAGTGACCTCAGTAGAGAAGGAAGAACTACTTTGACTCAAGAAGATCGCTCTAATCCATGAATCACTTACCTTTACTAATTGGGACCTCGAATAACCTGCAACTAGTAGTGACTACATACTTATTGGAGAATAAACAATTAAAAAATAAGCAACAGAGTTCGTGCGCATTCCACCCAGTATAGTTGTTTAATGTGCCTCTGACCAAGAAGTTCCTTAATTTCCATTAATCTCTGGAGCAAAAACCCTCATTTGTGCTCGATTACGATCTTCAATATCACATACAACTGAAACACGGCCAGAAAGGTCTACCGCATAAAATTGTCCATGATAGTAAGTTAATAGATCCCTGATAATCGTCCCCCTCGAGTGATAGGACTGTCCAATTTTCATCTAGTCCTGGTCTGCAACAATGCAACATGCCAAACTACAAAGTGTATGAAACTTGACTACGCGCGCGCGTAATCCGATGTCCAGGAACGGCTCAATGATAAGACGAAGTTCGATATATTATCACGGGGACATCGTTCATCTGGGAGCTCTATGTTTATGGCATGTGAAGAGTTGGTATTCTTCAAAAAAATCAATATCAATCACTTAATTAGCTTTTGCAGCAGACAATTAGCACAGTTGAAGTGAAAACTGTAGGAGAGATGATAAAGGCGGTATATATAAACATGCGCGCTATGAATGTAATAGCCTACCCGGGAATCCGAGATTCCCATAGGATTTGGATTTACTAATGAAATATATCTTCCTGATAATTATATTTTAGGAGAAATGATCATTTACCTAATTTTAGTTTAAAAATTATCCACTTACCCAAACACTCTAAGAGATTGCCCACTTACTCAAACACTTTAAGAGATTATTTCCCTAATACCCAACTAAGTATTTTTTAATTCATTTTTATTTATTTTTTGGGACAATTTTGTCCTCTCCTTCTTTGTCACTTTGAGAAAGAACTCATTGGAGACCTTGCTTGACTCCGCCGGAGGACGCCGGCGACCGGTGACCCGACGCCGACAACAGGTGACCAATGACCGGACTCTGGCGACCAATCACAGGAATCTGGGGACCGGTCACCGGCGTCTGAATTTATTGCTCCCTAATAATACCCAATAACCATATTATTGCCCCTCAGTAATCATATTATTACCCCCCCCCCCCCCCAATACTCATATTATTGCCTCCCAATAATCATATTATTGCCCTCTAGTGAATTGCATAAACTCCCAAAACCAAAATGAATACACTACAGACATAATTGATCAATTTACATGCATATTATTGCCCCCCAATACTCATATTATTGTCTCCTAATAATCATATTATTTCCCCACAATAGACATGTAAAACTGCTCAATAAAATTTTTTTTTCATTCTTCTTTCTTTTCGGCAAGAAAACACTACAAAAATTGAATCCAACTGCAATGTTAACCTGCTTCTATTAACAAGATATTACCCAACTATTGTACTTGTTTTCTCAACAAAAAAAAAAAACCTATTGTACTTGCAAATCATACAGAACCAACGGGGAAAGCAAGCTCTAGAACAACTTGTGCTGAATATTATGAGGCTATAGTACTGTGTTGGGCTCGACGTCATGTTCCTCCATACTGGCCACCAGATCCAGCATCTCAGCCGGAGTGGCTCCACTCCACCTTCTTATTTTTGTCTCAGGACCCGAATTCCAAGCCTCAATGAAGCGATCCCTATCCTGGCAGGCCTGGCGGAGGGCCGGTAGAGGCAATCGTACTGGAGCTCGTTGTCGAAGTCTGGCATCATGTGCTCGAGGTCGTCGTCATTGGTGACGGAGATCAAGGTGTCGAGGTCTTCCCCAGGGGAGCTGGTAATTAAACTACACGTCGCTGTGGGAGAGGGCGAAGAGCTTGATGGTGCATTCGACGGCGAAGCGATCCCTATCCTGGCAGGCCTGGAGGAGGGCCGGTAGAGGCGATCGTAGTGGAGCTCATCGTCGAGGTCTAGCATCATGAGCTCGAGGTCTGGCATCATGTGCTCGAGGTCGTCGTCGTTGGTGACAGAGATCAAGGTGTCGAGGTCTTCCCCGGGGAGCTGGTACTTGAACTACACGTTGCTGTGGGAAAGGGCGGAGAGCTTGATGGTGCGTTTGACAGCGAGGATCTTGGTCTCGCCGCCGGTGTTGGTGAGCTGGTTGTCGTGGGGGCGGGGGCATGTGGTTATGGTGGTTTTAGATCTGGATGTGAGAGAGAGAGAGTCACAGAGTCGAGATAGAGAGAGTCTGAGGGGTTTGTTAATTAAAATGAGGGTAACATTGTCATTCATATTTAAATTGGGTAAAAGGGATTTAAAAACTCTTAGTAAAGTAAGTGGGCAATTTTTGCTCGGAAAACAAAAAAAGGAAAACCTTCGACAGTATGGTTCTCTCTCTGCCGAACGAGGTCGGCATTTTGCCGCTATGTTCTAGCCCAAGAGGGGATTTCGATTATGAGTAGGGGCAGGCCTTCATGGCAGAGGTGTGGTCCAGGGAAGGGGGTGGTTCTTCAATCTCGGGTAGGGAAGACAGATCTAGATCTGGCTTTCTCGATTTGCTGTCGACGGTGGGCTAGGTGCAGCGAAGCGAGGGTGCTTCCAGGAGATCCTTATTGTGGGTGAGCGGTCTAGGGAAGGAAGCTAGGGCTCCCTTCTTGGGTTGGGCTATTTTCTCTTTCCGGCGATAGGTTCTGGCGGCACCGAATCTGCTATCTGGGAGGTGGCAGTGGCCTGTTCCAGGGCTGGAGAAGGGTGGCTCAATCTCGGAGTGGGCTGATCGATCTCGATCTACTCTTCTGGGATTTGGGAGAAAGGCAGCCATGGTGTAGCATTGGGTTGGAACTTACCGCCATTGTGGCGGTTCTTTGGCATCTGGGATCCGTACGGCAGTTGAGACCTCGTTCTCATGGCGGTGATTCTAGGCGGAGGTGTGGTGATGTTGGAGGGTGGTGGCAGCGAGTTTGGCTGGCGACGCTAGAGCCCGGGATGCAGTGGTGGTTGGGCCAGGCTTTTGCATTTGGCCCTTGCTGGTGGTTGTTTGTAGCTGATTATTGCTTGTTTGGTTGTTTCTTTTCTGTTATTGCTTTGTCGGTAATAAGCTCCAACCGTGTTCCGGTTGGAGGCAGTGGCCTGTGTGCCAGTCTATGCAACTTGTGTGCCTGTTGTGCTCTAGGTAGGCGGCGAGTTCCTTCCACTTGCAAATGGTCGCTGCCTCCTAGCAGCAGAGTGAAACTAAGTGTCACTAGAGGTTGTTTCCAGTGGCATCATGATGGGAAAGCTGTGCGTATGGTAGTTATGCTTTGCTGTAATCGAGTTGCAGACCAAGTTATCTTTTCGTTGTGTCACCGCTGCGTTAAAGCAGTTAAAGCAAATAAAGTCGCCAGTAGAACGCTCTTTGCTAGTTGGTGCTTTGTTGAGTACAAGCGTTTAGTAGAGACTCAGGATGGGAAAGTTGTGTGTATGGTAGTTATACTTTGTTGTAATTGAGTTGCAGACCAAGTTATCTTTCCGTTGTGTCACCGCTGCGTTAAAGCAGTTAAAGCAAATAGAGTCGCCAGTAGAGCGCTCTTTGCTAGTTGGTGCTTTGTTGAGTACAAGCGTTTAGTAGAGACTCAGGATGGGAAAGCTGTGCGTATGGTAGTTATGCTTTGCTGTAATCGAGTTGCAGACCAAGTTATCTTTCCGTTGTGTCACCGCTGCGTTAAAGCAATTAAAGCAAATAGAGTCGCCAGTAGAGCGCTCTTTGCTAGTTGGTGCTTTGTTGAGTACAAGCATTTAGTAGAGACTTAGGATGTTCTCTAGCTACTTATTGTATTATGGGTTTAGGCTCAATGTCCCCCTTTTGTATTCGACAATTTCTTTAATTAAGGCTATCAAGGCTTGAGGGCTGCTGCACACCCTTTTTTCTCAGACAAAAAAAAAAGTGGGCAATTTTTAGGCTGAAATTGGGTAAGTGGACACGGCCCCTATATTTTATTATTAGTCTTGCTCATCTAACCATCTGTAAAGAATAACTGGGTTTTAGCTACATATATTAAATTTATAAATTTATATTAAGGGAGAAATTATAACAAATTAAAATTATGTATTTATTTGTGGGTCCTTGACTCAAAGCCCTAAAATAAGCAAAAATTATCTCACTTATCCCAGCAACAGATTTTTATTTTCATCTACACATTTTAACACAAAATGATCATTTTACCTTCAACTCAATGAAAGAATTATAACTGACCTCTCTCTCTCTCTCTCTCGCTTCGTGTCGACAGTCAGGGAGTCGTCATACTAGGAAAATGTGCCTACTGGCGACGTCGAGCTTCAAGTCGGAAGAAATCGACATCGAGCTTCAGTATCAGAGACGTACAATTCAGCGTGAGGAGGTGGATATGGCGACTATGTGGAAGTGTCGCAGCCGTTTCAGTGTCTACAGGGGACTTCGGTGCCGCCGTTTATGTCTAAGATGTTTGATTTGGTGGACGACTTGTCGTTGGATTTGATCATATTGTGGGGTTCTACTGGAAGAAGCTTTGTGGTTTGGAACCCTGTGGAGTTTGCGAGGCTTGTCTTGCCCCAGAATTTCAAGCACAACAATTTCTCCAGCTTTGTCCGCCAGCTTAATACGTATGTGGGTATCAGACTATTAGCCTCTATTGGCTGATGTTATCTGTTTGTATGTAGATGTTGTTGTTTTGTGACTTGGGTGCCCATAGCATTTTCTGGGGTGCCCAAATCAGATTTTTTTTAAATTTTTTTTTTTAAGTATTGGGGTAGAAGGAAAGGGAAAAAAAAAAAGTTTTGACTATCTATTGGGGGGCAATAGATGTTTTGAATTGATATAATCTCTTCATTTTTTTTCTTTAATCAAAGTTTTATTTGTCTAATTTTAGGAAGATTAGTTCTCATTCTGACGACCGAAAGTTCTATATTGGAGCAATAGACGTCTATTAGGGGGCAATAGACCTCTATTGCCCCTCTATTGGGGTGCAATAGACGTCTATTGAGGGGTAATAGACATCTATTTAGGGCAATAAACTTTTCTGACGACCTCTTTGGTGACCTCCGGCAAGGTTTTCATAAAAGTTCGGTGGGCGGCGGCCGATGACCGGATTCCGGAAAAAGTTGGCCGGATTCTAGTGAAAGTTTGACGAAATCCGGTAACCGGTGACGGGAATCCGGCGATCGGTGACTGGGCTCCGGCGAAGTCTCTTATGATTTCTCTCTCTCTAAGTAACAAAGGGTGAGGGTAAACTAGTCAAAAAAAAAACTTAATGGGGTATTAAGAAAGACTTCCTTAGAGTGTTTTTGGTAACGAGAAATTAAAAAAACTTAATAGGGTAAGTGGGAAAAAAACCCCTTATAAATGGGGTAAGTGGACCAAAAACCCTTTATTTTTAGCTGCCAAATTCACTTGTTCCTTACAATTTCTCAAAAATTATCCCTTACTTAAGTAGGTCTCATATTATATTTAAGATTTTTTTATATTCACAAATATTTGGTTTACTTGTGAAAACAAACTTCTAAGTAGCTACCAATTGTTTGAGATCATCCCATGACTGGTTGCTAAGAAGAATTAATATTGAGGACGCATTCATATATAGGTGAAGAGATTAATCTCATATCGAATCAGACTCTACATCTTGAAGGCCTGCCGATAAGCTTATTGAGAATCCGAGTGATCCTTGTCTAACAGCAGATCGACAGTGTTACAGTTGAGAAGTTCATGCTCACTTAGCTCAAGTGAATGTCCCTCAAGTTTAGCTACTTGTATGGACTATGGATAAATGTTCTTCCAAGAAGCCAATTAATCTTTTGTATACTTTCATCACCAAGTAACAGGTATCTATATTTCTGTTGCATATTGAGTATCGGAAAATTCTACAATGTGTTAACATATGACATGCATACAATTGCTTTAAAAGTGGTAAAATGAATCCTCAAAATAGTATTATTAGTCCTCAAAGTGGTAATTATATGAGTCCTTAAAGTGGTAAATTTTCTTAGTTACCACATGAGTCCTCAAAAGAGTAATATTAGTCTTCAAAGGGGTAACATAAGTCTTTAAAGTGGTAAATTTTCTTAGTTTACCATATGAGTCCTCAAAATAGTAATATTAGTCTTCAAAGTGGTAACATGAGTCCTTAAAGTGGTAAAAATAATTGATGTATGAGAAATGTTAACATTTCATAGTTTTACCCATTGAGTATCAGGATAATTCTTTTTTATTTGCTCAATAAGACATTATCATATAAATTGGATGGAATATATATGATAGAAAGATTCAAAGTTTTAGTCCATTCAGATTCTTTTGCATACAAAATGCCTCTCTAAACCCTACATGCATATATCCATGGTTTGCGCAAGAAAAGTGCAGAACTTACGAAGATAACAGATCGAATGATTGACATGTAGAAAAAATAAAGGGCAAATTACTGTTTAGTCCCTGAAGTATGGCTTCATTTTCGTTTCAGTCCTTACCTTTCTGATTTAATCTCAAAAGTCCCTGAACTCACAATTTTCAGTCCAACCAGTCCATCTCCTCCATTTCCTCCGGTTGCTCGATGATGTGTCAGTCATTCCTTGCCAGCTCAGCGCCACGTAAGACACGGATTGTGTAAAGTAACGAGAATGCCCGTGCTTCAGTTTTTTCCAAAATTTGACTACAAACCCTCAAAGCAAATCAAACCTGAGAGGGATTTCCTCAATTCAAACGAGACCAGCCAAATCAAACCCAACCCACACAAAAACACAAAAAAAAAAAAAAAAAAAAAAAAGGAGATGATCAAAATTTGAACGAAAAAATAAGAAAAAAAAAACAGAGGTGCTGTGAAAGCTTACGATGGGAGCGTCCTTGATGCTAAGGTGAGGTAGAGGGTCAGAGATGCTGATGTGGAAGGGGGCCGAGCGGAGCTCCCATGACTCCAAGCTGAGTGACCAGCTGGTCGTGGCCGCTGCTGTGGTGGTGGCTGTGCTGCTTTTTCCAGCAGAGTAGACCCAACATGGGGGAGTCGAAGCCATACTGGTCACCAAAACACTCTAATCCAATTCCAATTCTCGGCCATTCCACCAAGAACTCCACGAAATCCAATGTCACCCTATTAGCAGCTTCTGGAAATTTAACCATAATCAACATCCACTTATAATTCATGACGCAAATTAAGAAAATGAATAACCAAGGTATCCACCACCAGCTATGGTGCAGCGGTGGTCGAATATACCCAACTCACCATTTCAATTTTCTCAAGAAATTAAGCTCTAGAAGACATCAACTCGTGCCTCTAAACATTGAACTGAACCCAGAAATCGGAGAACCGCCGTCATGGAAGGTGGTTCCAACAATACCCGAAGTAACCCAAAACCACAAGTCATCAAAACTCAATCAAATCCAAGAACAAGTTATACTAGCGTGTAGAGAATGAAGAGGAGAAGGGTTTCCTCACCTCAATCGTCACCGGTAATGGTCGAATCGAGTCGCCGAAAAAGGTGAAAATCCGCCAGAAACCCAAAACATTTCAGGCTTCGATTCTCTCTCCTCGCTCCATGCATGGACGATCGGTGACCACAGGAGGAACCATGACGAGGAGGCGCGTCGAATGTGACCGGTATGCCGCCATGTCGTCACCGGATGAGGGGTCTTGTAGTGACGGCCAGTGAAGGAGGTAGAGGTCGTGGGTGCCCAGAGAAATTTCTACACCCACTTCGTACTAACACCCACTCCCCATTTCTCACCTCAAAAACCTCCATGATCATCTCCAAAGCTTCAAACTACCACAGAGCTCTCTCCCCTCTCTACACAACCAAATGGGTCATTTTGGAAGAAATTTTGGAAAAAACTGAAGCAGGGGCATTCTCGTCACTTTACATAATTTGTGCCTTACGTGGCACTGAGCTGGCAAAGAATGACTGACAAGTCATCAAGTAACCGGAGAAAATGGAGCAGATGGACTGGTTGGACTGAAAATTGTAAGTTCAGGGACTTTTAGGATTAAATCAGAAAAGCAATGACTGAAACGAGGATGAAGCCATACTTCAGGGACTAAACAGTAATTTGCCCAAAAAAACCATACTTTCTTGTAAGTTCTTCAGAAATAAGGATCAAATTATTAGCCACTGAACAAAACACCAATTATCGTTAATGTTTCCTGTAGTTGCAGTTTCCAGACCAACTAAATCGGTTGAAAGACTATTAGCAGAAATCAATCATTTAGATCCAGAATAAGTACAATTGAAGTATCTACGTGCATGCAGAGCTATCTATTTGTTAAGTAAATGGGAATGGTGGGTTTGGCTTTATACCGATAAAGAACCCTCCTGTTCTTGAAATTCCAATTCTCAAAGGCAATGATTATCTTCCCTGGTTCACTAAGGTAGAAGGAGTTTCTTACACCCTCCCCTTGCAATCTCTTCTTGTCTTGGAGTAAAATCTTGTATGACCCTTCATCATCAGGAACGAACTCTTCTTTGTACAACACGTCCCATCCCACCACGGTTAGATCCCACACCATTGTCAATCCACCCTAATAAAATGACAACACCCCAAAATGAAATTAATAGTTACAACTTACAACAAGATTCAACTGATCATATAAAAATATTGTTAGAATCTAAATTAATATGTTCAGAGTTATGGTGAGAATTATGATAAGAATAATGGTGAGAGTTAATGGCTTCATAGGTTATGGGAGTTAGGAATGTTTAAAATTATTATAATGGTCTAATACTTATGTCCGTTGAAATTATCATACTTATGGCATTGTCTAGTGTAGGCCCATAAGTATGTTAGTTCAGTTGAGTAAGGTGTATTTATAGAGTATATTTGTAGAAGTGTTATCATAATAACTTTTTTACCTAGTATTTTGAGAGTCTCCTCCATATCTTTCTCTAAGAGCTTTATACATGCCTTTGGGTTGTACAACTCTCATATTGTGTGTCATTCATACACCATATCTTCCCACCCAAAATTACTTTCTTATTTTATGCTTCCGTATTGATATCCAACAGTGGTATCAGAGCTTCCAACAAAATTTAGCGGTTCAAAGTTTTTGGGTTAATTTTAGTTCTGCTTTTGAATAAGATCTAGTTCTTCACTACACGTAACTATTGGATTGGATTTTGATTTTGGTTTCACATCTGGATCACAGTTTGACCTAAAGATAGACAGTTCGAATTATGTAATGAGTGTAAGCTTCATACTAAGAAATTAATAAGGAGATCCAACTTGGCTCCATTTATTTATTTTAATTTTTATTATTATTATATTGGAGAGGATAGGTTCGAAAGACTAATCCCATGGGCCGAACCCCTCCCAACTCCATTAATACACCTACGAAGATAGAAATGTATCTATATATTCCTATAAATATATATGCCTAATAATGTGCCTAATGGAAAGGCCATAATCAAAATTCAATTGAACACGCAATTAATGACAAGAATCAGTACCTCAGCAACTGGAATTTTAATATAATTAGTTGTGTTTCCTTTGACTATGATCTGTGATACTTTGTCCTCTGGTGTAAAATCCTCATCCTGCTCTCTTTTGAGGCCACCATATTGAACTGGGAGTTCTTCTGGTTCTATGAACCTTTTTTATAATCATTTCCATGCAAATTAACTTGTGTATTAGAGAGACAGAGGAGTTTATAATTAATGTAACTGGATAGGTATAACTTTTGAGTAGTAAATCTCACTCACTTGAGAAGGGTCTTTGTAACCTTTTGGGGTCTAGAAAAGACGAACTTCTCCTTAGTTCTGTGACTTAGAAACCTTGATCGGAGCACATGGAGCACATAGTACCAAAGTGGAGCATTTATAACAATCTGCAAAATGAAAGCAAGAAATTATCATATACCACTTTGTAATTAACTAACTGCCTAATTTGAGACTATTTACTTACATTCTTTTGAATGAGCTCAGGATAGTTGTCCTGTAACAAGAGCAGAGTTTTGCTACTAAGCGAACGAAGCTCCTTAAAATCGGGGCCTGGGGAGTTCTTCAAATCCGTAATCTGAACCATCGAATCAACCCCTCTCTTGAAGTTGAGCTTTTTGATTCCCTTTTCGATGAATTGAATTCTCCACCTCAAAAACTGTTGGCGTTTCGCTTCAGACCCGAACGTTTTCTTGTACAATTCTTTGTCCTTGAAAGGTCCATACACAGTGTAACACAAAGGGTGACCCTCTTTGTCTCTACTATTTATGCACACCACATTATCAAGATCAGGGCCCCCCAATTCTTCTTCAAGAATTTGATCAGCCCTGTATTCTTTTCGCCATTTCAGGGTTCTTCTCAGCATTTCAAATGCGTCAGTGGTCTTGAAATCCCGGGCTCTCAAGAATTTGAGGAGCACAACATCAGTGCCTTTGTGGCCTTTACTTGGCAATAAAGGCACACCCCATAGGGTAATCTCCTTGAGTTGTTCTTTTTGCCTCAAGCTTTCATCTCGGCAACGGTTTCTGCCGGGTTTTCCAAAAAGGTAATTCCCCATAATTGCATCTTCAACTCTGCACCGGAATTCCATCAAGGCTTTCTTCTTCTTCTTCTTCATTTCCACAAAAGCAGCTTTGGTTTCCTCATCCTCTTGAGCTGTAGGTTCATCATCTTCTTGGTCACTATCTGGACATAATTCGCGGGGGCTTTCCATCAACATGTCATTAATGAGATCATAATATCCCAGAGGCGAGTCGAGCTTTTGGTCTCTGCCATGATAATCAGGCTCATTGTCATTGTGGGTCTCCTGATCATTCTTCCCCGTCATTGTCAATTATAGGGGTGGTGCTTCAAATTCCGGGCACTCGGAGTTTCCGGAGAAACTGAATATTGATGGTGCTCGGATTCAATGATGGGGAGTTGAGAATGATAAAGAAACACAAAAACACAATGTTTTTACATCTTTCCTTTTTATATTACCTGAGGCTCCAGAAAGGCCTGGCGCCAAATTTAGGTTGGCCGATCGTTGTAACTAACGGTGAGATTGGAAGAGACTTTTTTACAAGTGTTTTGAACTTTTAACCCCAATTGATCGGGCTTGGCTGGCATAGAATTAATGGTTCTTGTAGATAGATTAGGTTCAAGTCAAATTTAGTATCGAGTTTCAACACAATGTGCAAGAATCACTGTCCAAGTCAACATTTTGCCTTACTGGGTTCTAAAAACATCTCCCAGAAACAGAAAAAGAAACAAAAAAGGGAAAACAATTGTACAACAGCAACGCCATGAAAAACAGTAGCATCTACTGAAGGGCCAACAAGTTATTACAAGCTTTTAGATTTGCAAAGTCAACCAACTAATCTCCGCAATCCTTTTTTTTTTTTTTTTAGAAAGAACTAATCTCCGCAATCTGACATTAACAATAAAATGAAAAGAAGAAAAAAGGTGAGGGAACAACTTCTAGTCTTATAGTAACAGTTGAATGCTGGAAATAGAAAAGGGACAATGACTGAGATTTATCCTCTACATTCTGGAAGTTCGTCACTTTATGACTGATACTATCTTCTCCTTTGACTAATTCATATAGCAGTGATTTTTACATCCTAATACGGAGAAACCTAACTGCTGATTTCCATGCCTACTAAAAGAAGGTAACCCGAACGGCCGTCCAAATCTTGTAATCATATTTACACTGAAATGGGATGCTAGCTGATTGATCTGTATCTATATAACTAGTCGTTATCCAACTGCATTACTCCTCCCGAAATTTAGTCAAGTCAAATGACAGTGTCTTGGAACAACTGCAATAACACAAGCACAGCTAGCACATTAAGGAACTATATTAGATAAACGATGAGGATTTAACCATGTGAGGATGTTCCAATTATTGGCTGATGCTCACCTCATGTCAGCGTCCCTGAAAACCCCAACCAGAGCTTCAGCCTTGTCGTAGAAGCTATCTTTTAGAGATATTACGATACTTTGAAAACCATTGCCTCCTTCAGTATCCTGATTAACCCTGGCTCCTTGGCATGACTTTGAACGGATGAATCGAGCAACCTTTGCCACATTTAAGTTATCCAAGGCAGCATCAACTTCATCCAGTATGAAAAAAGGTGAAGGCCTATAGCTGAAGCATTCATAAAAGAAAATAAAAAAACAATTAATTACTGGTACTAATTTATGCAGTGTAAAAGATTAGAAACCGAAAAACTAGAACAAAACTTCCAGAGTAGAAGGGGGTTAAAAATTGGAGAGAAAGGAAGACCAAAAGCCAACTCTTCTAAGAAAGGAAGGAATAATGATGCTACACCCCCCACCCACAGGCTTATACTTGCATCTTTTCATGAAGTCAACTTTAAATATCAAGTCAGAGGGTTTACAATTGTGCCAGAAACTCCACAATCCCCACCCTAAAGTATTCATATCTATTGAAGCATGTGCTCTTTGTATCTGCTGCAAGGTCTAACCAGAAACTTTTGTGCACAAATCATGAATGTCCGTGAAGGTAAAAACTATTTAATGTTTTAAGACATACCTGTGTATGGAAAATAGTAATGCTAACGCTGCAACAGTTTTCTCTCCGCCAGATAATTGTTCCATATCTCGAAAGCGCTTTGTTGGGGGCATAGTAGTGTACTTGACGCCATGTAAAAACGGATCATCTTCATTTTCTAAATTCAAATATGCCGTCCCACCCAGGGGATGTGTATTGCTCTTCGTCAGTTGTTTGTATATCTTATCAATATTACTGGAAATATGGTTGAAGGCATCCATAAACAACTCATACCTGCATTGACCAAATAAACCATTACAATCAAATGCCAAGGGCAAAATAGACGTGTTGGGTAGTGGGCATATATGCCATTTAATGATGATTTCTTTCACTTTCTTTCAACGGTAAACAGTGATCAATCCTACTTCTAGTTTCTATCCATAAAATTTCTCTTACAAAACCCAACAATGTGCAAACAGGTATGGTCAACTACATTATAATAATTAGACAATCTGGTAGCAGTGTAAAATCAATCCATACCTCCTTTGCTTAACCGAGTTAAACAGATCAGCCTTTTGCTTCTGTTCTTTTCTGGCCACTTCAAACTCTCCGGTTACATCTCTTTCCTTTTCTTGTAGAGCCTCATATTGGTCCATGGCCTTCAAATTGGGAGCTGTTCTTTCAATTTCTGATAACTTGGCATCCATTTGTTTCTTAAAGTCTAACTCAACTTTCTCCCGTTCAGAAGGCCTCCTATTCCTCAATAGAGCTTCATCTAACTCATCAAAATCAAATACTGGGCCTGTCGTGGAGGATTCAGTCTCCATTGGATCTGAAATGATCGGAAGGCTTATTTGCTGTAGTTCACAATTTTCTACTATCTCCTGCTTCCGAGATGTTAGCTGCTCAATCTGCGATTCCTGTAAGGTGAGGGGAAAAAAAAAAAGACTTGGGCATTTCAAATACAGATATAACATGGTACAGAAGTGTCGCAAATAAAAATAAATGCCAACCTTAGAATTTATCTGTCGATTAAGTTTGGATACATTTGATGTTGCAGTAGAACCCCGCTTGTTCCATTCTTGAATTTCCTTTTCACACCCTTCCGACTTGGACTTCCATTCTACATGAATAGTGAGAGATACAAAAAATATGAACCAACAGAAGGATAAAGTGGGTTTGCAACTGGTTTGAATAACTTGAGAAAAAGACGGAAAAAGAACAATCACAAGATCAAGTCTCAAGCTCACTGCCTAAAATGTAAGAAATTAATTTCTGCAAAACATAATATGTTACCCATGCCAAACTATTATCATACCTTGTGCTTCTTCCTTCAACCGAAGAATCTCTTCAGAGGCTTTTTCTGCTGCAGAGTTGGCTTCGGCCTCTTTCTTTTGAACCCGTTCTAAATCTTTTAGTAGGTTACTAATAGATGATTGGAGTTCTTCAATTCGTGTATCCATGTCCCGATTTTGCTCATACTCTAGCCTGAAAGCAAACAAAGAACAGTATTTTACCACATAATATGAGAAGGTGCCAAGCTGTCATGCCATAAGTACACCAGAAACAAGTCATAATTGTGGTGAAACTGGGCAGACTATTTGGGTTTGATATTTGAGCACTACTGATTCTATTCTAAAAAGTTAAAACAAAATCTCAGTGGCTTTATTGATGATAAGTCATCACAGCCTACTAGGAACTTGTAACTGGAGGGCATCAAACATCTTATCTTTAGTGTTCACTGCTTTTTAAAGAAGTGTGATGATAGACAGGACAGCATTCTTTAAAGGTGACCAAGACGCATCAAAAAGCATATATGGTGGGGACAGAGGAAAACTAACTGAATGATTGGCCCAATACTTGTAGCTGGTTGTTTCCTCAGTCGAAGTAATTGTAGTTCGTCAGAATGTTAAAGCACAATTTGAAGATGCATAAATGCAGGCACACGCGTGCAATAGCATGTCTATCCATGTTCAAGTTATATGCCACGGATCATGCATGTGTCCAACATAATATACACAACTCGCATTCCATTCTATGCCCATAATAAGATGAGATTACCAACAAACAGCAGTAAAGTTGACAAAAGATAAAAATACAGGGAAGAACTTACTGGTATTTCAGTTTTGATAGCTGGCTACTCAAACTAAGCCTCTCTTCAGCCATAGATTGGGTAGCCTCAAGTTGTTTTTCTTCATACTCGCGAATGTTATCTACCCCAACAGATTTACTAAAGCCTTTGTAGAGTCTGTCAACAATATCATTTATCCTCTTCTCAAGCTTATTGATTTCTGTGCTCCGCTTATCTACAGCTTGTTTTAGCTGCAAGAAAATTTTATTAAATTGCTGGAACTACTTGTGTGAAAATGCTGGAATAAGCTAGATATAGAGCACAGTGATCATCACAGAAATACCTTCAGAAGATCAGGACTGATACGATCAATCTCTTCTTTTATATTCTGCCTCTCGCGGACCAAATTTGCAAGCTTGTCCTTAATGCTTTCCTGTGACAGAACTTATTTTAGTTTTGAATTGACTAGAAGGAGACCTCATGTATAGCATAATTAAGAGATATTAAAGTAAAATTTGCACACCTCCAGTCCCCCCACCCCACCCACAGCACAAGGGAAAAACTAAAATAAAATTAATAACACTCATCTCAACTATATAGACAACCTAAACCACCACTTCCCATCAAATCTAATTCATCTGCCATAAAACGGCTTCAAATTTCAACATGCATCTTCTCCTCTAGATGTGGCATCTACACAGCATAACTCACAGACCAACAAAATCTAAAGGGGATTGCTGTGCCACAATCTCAAACCATTTAAGAATGTTATATGAAACAACTCTGCCCACACCAATCCCCCCCCGCCCCCACCCCCCGGCGCGGGACAGGATTTCAAGCAATGGGCAGGGGGGGATCTAGCAGAGAGAACACAATAGGATATATCTAAAAATTGGGTATGGACACAAGTAAATACTAAATTCCACCATACATAAAACTCCAAAGGATAATCATCAACTATGAATTACAAACCAGTCAGACTAACCGTATCTGTAGAATGTAAGTGAACAAAAGAAAAAAGTATATCCCTGCAATTACCTTCTCGATATCTGCATATTGGATTTTCTTGTCAAGCCCACTAATTCTGCCAGCTGTTTCAGACTCTTTTAGCTGCATCTCTCTAATTGACCCAAGCTCTTCTAGCTCCAACTCAAACTGTTCTTTCTTCTTCTTCAGTCCTAAACAACAAACAGTTAAACCACATCCAAAATAACCCAACAAAAATTCAAATGAAAATACAGCAAAAAACAAAGTCAAAACCAACCTTCAATTTTTTTATCATCCCATTGTTTTGATCTAGCTTCCATTCCTCCACTGGTACCCCCAGTCATTGTGCCAGATTTTGACAGCATAATTCCATCAACAGTTACAACTAATTTAAGAGCGGTAGACAAAAAAGTTAGATATCTAGCTAAATATAAATATGCCTGACACAGAATACTTATCAATAACAAAGTAGAACTCATTACCTTTGAACCTCTCACCACTCCAGCTTAGGCGCTTAGCCTCATCAAGTTCGTCACAAACAAGTGTATTGCCAACCGCAAAAAGAATAGCCTTCTCCAAGGCATGATCAAATGTTTGGTTGTTAAGTAGACAAACTAATAGCACCATTTTGCAGATTCTCATCAATAAACTTACAGTTTTCTTACAAATAAAAAATGTACAAGGAATAGAGGCAATACATCAAGAATAGAACATAGCATAACCATCAGGAGGGTGAACTACAGTGATAGCTAACCATGAAATGGTGAAGGTGTCCGCTTGAAGCTTCCATGCATTAACATGTTCACCAAAATAAATGCAGAGATGATACTAATGTGGATGATTATTATCAGTTGAAAACTCAAACTTCTTTGTGGGAGAGGGCCACAGGAGTGAGGAGGAGTTGCATAAAGAAAACTCATGCTACAGATGTAAGGGAAAAAAATGAGAACAGAAAAACCTGTAAATTTATTTATTTATTTATTTATTTATTTATTGGACGAGAAAAGCCTCTAATTTGAACAAGGAAAAAATTAAAGAATTTTTAGAGAGAAAAACAAAATTCAATAACAGACACATTATCGGATCCTCAATGCAAGTTTAATTGAACACCTTAATTGTTCAAAAAAATTTGTCGGGTTCAAATGTTCCATAATTTCTTCTAGAAACCTATAACATGTTTTCAATAACCAGATTTCCACTACCAAAACAACAATGCACCAAAAATTAGCAGCACAAACCATCCCAGATCAAAGATACTCCCAATGCTACAAAACATGACATGTAATATAACGTGCGCGCACACACACACACATAAATCACAATCAGACACATAATGTCTCTGCCTATTCCTATCCATACAAATAAAGAGCTACAAAATATGCACTACACATGCAGACAAACACCAACAAGATTACACAAGATTGCGTAACTTCTCAGCTACACACTTTGCGACTATAAAAGTTTGCACACTAAACCAATGTAGGCACTGGTAGAAGCAGAAAATAACACATCATACTTGAATCTCTACTGTACCGTAAGATGAAAACCGCGACACAGAATTATGGAAGATTTGCTATCAAGAATTCTGTGATCAAAAGCATGAAGAAAGGATATTGGACAACATCAAAAACCAGCTTTGCAGTACCACCCAAGTTACGCAATCTCTCCATTACTTGCTTTACACGAACAGATTGGAGAGGTATGAATGTCTGAGGAGGAAGCCTTTGTTCTTTCAAATACTGCAGAAATGCAAGGATCAGTATCAGAACCGCATTCACATAAATAATATATAATTAAAATTTTGTCAACATATATCCTGCAATGGTGTGCCAAGTAACCAAAAATAAACATCAGTATCATGAGATATTTCAATATTTAAACACATAGAACCAACAGCAATATTTAAACTCAATTAGAATATGAAAGGGAAAAAAAGCATTAGACCTCTAGTTTTTAATTTTATTCTGATTGCCTTACAACTAATGTCATGTGAATAATCGTTATGAACTTTAGAAAAATAAAATCTTAATTTTACCGATGAAAATAGGAAAGCAACGTGTTTATACTTTATCTCAACAAGCTAGTGTAAACACTGTACGAGAGCGTAAAGATTTGAAGAACATATATCACCTTGATACACTCCTTTCCTGTTTGTTCATCTTCAACTACGACTGCATCCATAAATTTTCCCATGGCAACAGTGACAGCAAGATTATACTTCTTTTGTGTTGGCCTACAGAGTTCTGTCATGCGACCATGGACACCCTGAAACAAGCGCTTGAGAGTCTCCACTGCCTGAGACAACCTGGAATCTCTCTCATTTTCATATCTGTCGGCCTTCAGTTCACGTAATTGCTTTTCTAATTCATCAATTTTTGACTTCAGATTTTCATACTTTTGTCTGCATGCATAAAAAGGGTAATAGTAAAGATAAGATTCATTGCATTTTGCTATTATGTCTTGTAAAATAAGTAATAACAAACTAAAGAAGACATTTAATCAAATAAATGAATGGAGGAATGGGAAGCACCAGGCAACACATGCCAAAGCCATAGCAGAACATATGGTTGACTCTTGAAATGCATCAAAAAACAAGCATACAATCAAGTTGAATAACCTGGCATTCTGATGTTTCTCCTGCATCACATGCAATTCATTATTCAGATTTTTTGATTCCTGCTTGTGTTTTGCAGAGTTTTCTTTAATTTTTCTCTGCCTTGTCAGCATTTGCTCATTCTGTGATTCAAGTTCACGCTCCCTACTTCTCAACTGTTGAAGATTTTCTTCCAAATTCTTTTGAGCTTCAAGATCAGCATGCTGTTGCCGATCCAGAACCTCTTTCTCATCTTTTAGCTTTGCAGTTTTCATCCCAGCATCCTCCTTCCTGTAACATCAGCATACCAATAACAATTTACAAAGCCTTACCAAGGAGAACGTCTATTTGCTAACTACTATGGTTAAGTGAAGGTAATTTAGAAGTTCATGAAGAATAAAGGGTAGGCAGGAAAATGAGTTCAATCCTCAGCTCAAATTTGAAAAGGAACATGGTTTTTGGTTTCAAGCCTAAAGAAACAGAATTTCAACTTAACAAACATAAGGAGTCAAGACGATGATGCAGTAACCATGATAAGATTAAGCAGAGATTACCAAAACACTTACACTTTAAAATATTCCCTTAATTTAGTATCGTCTAAATGTAATTTTTCACCACTGTCTCGGCCTTTTTCCTGTAAATCCTCTAGTTGTGTGGTCAAATCCTGGATGCCCTTCTGCAGCTTTTTTATTTCCTCCTTATGTCTCTCCCGTTCTTGTTCTTTCCTACCAAGCTCTGTCTTACTTTTCTTGATTTTTGAATTTATTCGAGACATTTCCTCTTTCAGTTTCAGCAGCTCAGGTTTCTACAAACCATATCAAATAATTCATTAGATGTCCTCTTGATCAAGAATAAGACAACAATTAGATTTACAGAATAGAAACCATTATTTTAAAATGCCAGCAAAACAAGCAATATATCAAAGAAAAAAAAATCACAAGGACCCGTTCATTCACCCAAAGCAGCTATATGAGACGGCCAAATACTCTAAAACTAGACATGTAGGTTGAACGAACACAGATTTGCCGTAATAAGTAAAACGTAAAAATAAAAACATCAATGACATATTTGGTTATAACTACTTTTAAGCCTCAATTGTTTATGGGTCTAACTCAGTAACAAAAATCAAAATGAAACTCATGTTATTGGACACAAATATCACATGAAATTTCTAACTCCTGTTGAAGGCAAAGAAACTCACACTTCTGTCAAGCCTACTACTTCTCTCAGCAATCTTCTTTTCACATTGAGCAATCTCTTTTAAGTATTTGGCAAGTTCTTTCTTCTTTTTGTTTGCTTCTTGCTGAAAATCATCTAGTTCTTGCATAACCTGTTCACGGCTTCTCTTTTCAGCTTCAAGCTCATCAGTTGTTTTTGTTATATCTTTTTCTATGTTAAGCAACTGCCACAGAAAGTGTTCTCTCTTCAAAGATTTCTGCAAGAAAGAATATATGTGATTTTAGTATTAGCATAGTACAGATTTCAAAGCTCTGAAACAGAAGATTCAAAGATAGGAGCATACACCTATTGAGCATGTACAAGAAACAAACTTCAACAACAAAATAGTCTGCAGGGATAAAAGTTTGATATATTCAAGACAGGTCCTATATATGCACACAGCCATGTGGATGCAAGATTGATAGTGTGTGTGTGCGTCTGTGTATGAGCGCCTATGCACGAAAGAGATAGAGGGGGAATGCTATATGCACGAAAGAGATAAACCCAATATCTTTTCAGTTACATTATATCTTGCATGCACGCATGCATTTGTACAATAAATTACATAATTTCACCCGACGGAGAAATTGAAACAATTCAGCAGGATAGACATAAGAACAACTTCTTATAAACCTAATATACAACGTATGCATGTGATTGTGTGCATATAGATTATGTAACCAGTAAAGCACGGATGTATATATAAAAATCTGCAAGTATGTGTATCTGTATGAAACAAGCAAAAACAAACATTGAGACACGCACCAGTTCATTTTGCAGGCGAATGTGCTTCTCAGCTTCTTCCTTTTGCTCTTTCTTTTGCTTCCTCTCCGCTACTATGGTTCTTTTTTTCTGATAAACAAGGGCTGCTTTTTCTTCAGCTATGCCTTTCTCTTCTTCATACTTTTCATAGTCTCTCTTGAGCTCATCAGACCCTGAGATCTGCTCAAGCAGTCCAGTGAGTTCCTTAGGATTTTTTGAGGCAATGGACTCGACATCACCCTAAAAGAAAAAGGATAATCAGTAATTAGAAGTCACCCCATCACTGCCAAGAGATGCAAATATCAGAGCCACCATACAGGCTGCAATACATCTTAGAGTCTATGAAAAATAATGCAAATGAGTAGACAATGCACGCTTTAGCAACTTCTGTGAATTCTCATATTTTTCCCTCTTTTAATTTTGGCTTAGAAGCAGGACGGATATATTTCCAAGATTAAAAAGATGGAAGCCCAAGGTTCTAATGAGCCACTACACCGAAGTGCCCAAATAAGAGTACCTTGAGCCTGAACTCAACAATGAGCGCGAAACATTTACGTTAACTAACCCAATACCATTTCGCAAATGACACGTGCAATTGGAGACATTATCAATATATAATAATCAACTTCCATTTATCCACTAATGCAAGGTGTGGCAAATAAATGTTATTGATGTCCCTTCTCCTTCTATTCTCATTCAAAAACTCTGCTTCCTAGCAAACATACTCCCTATGGCGAAAATCGATACAGAAAGCTAAACTATGGCAATTAAGAGTATTCGGTCATCGAAATTAACCTGAAAGACAAGAAAATTGCGAGCCTTGACTAGAATTCCAAGGGACTTGAGCTTCTCATTATAAGCTTCCCACGATACTGACTTGCCGTCAATGCGGTACTCACTGCCGCCGGAGCTAGTGATGGCCCTTGTGAACTGAATCTCAGACTCATTCGCGAGCTGGTAAGCCAAGCTCACAAACGCCCTGCGGCCTTTCTCGCTCTTCTCACTGTCGTCCATGGCGTAGATCAGGTCCTTCAACTGGGACCCACGGAGCTGGCCGGTCTTGACCCCAAGGACGAAGCTTATGGCGTCCATGAGGTTGGACTTGCCTGAGCCATTGGGGCCAATTATCGCCGTGAAGTCGGAGAAGGGGCCGATGACCTGGTGGCCCCGGTAGGACTTGAAATTCTCGAGCTCCAGGCGGTGGATTTTTCCCTGGGAGATCAAGGACGGCATGGCTAGGGTTTAATCTCGACAATTTGAAGCTAGGGTTTGGGGAGAGGTGGAATTCTAGGGTTGGGCGTGGCGGAGCGCGGGAGATAGGAGTGGAGAGAAGAGATGCGGAGGGAGGGAGTTGTTGCCGGAAAGTTGAGGAGTTGACTTTTCCGGCGAAGTGGAGGGAAGAGGAGGGGATTGGGGATTTGAGGGAATTGGCGGGAGATGGAGTTTTGGGGAATTATTAGGGAGGGTTGATGATATGACTTGCCATTTTCGAAGTGAAAAGTAGAGACCACCAAATTAGCGAGCGCTAGTACAGTCGAAACGTTTCACTCGGCAGAAAATGCGACAACAGCAAAATGTATTATTTGCAATTTAGTCCTTAGTCTTGGTTTTATTTTCGTTGTGGCCGCTAGTTGGTGCAAGAGTTTACCCCTTTTTTTTTTTTTTTGTGGTCTGAATTCAATATGTCTAAGTTCAGAATTTAGTTATTAACCTTTTTGTGATCAATTGTTTGATAAAACAAATCATTTTGTACCTTTCGAGTTTCAAAAATTTTGCGGAATATTTCTCTCCTTTTTTAGACAATCTAAATTCTATATATAAATCTGAATGTAGATCTGGAATGATAAATGTCAAGGAAAGAACACAAAGTGCATGGGTAAACTGAAGTCCGCAAAAGCAAGGAGCAGCTGAGATCAACGAACTTACGAGTTGCCAAAGTTTTGCATAAGTATCTAAGCAAAGCAAGGCAATGAATTGATGATACACAAATTTGAATAAATTTTGTGTGTAAGTTTTAGGGCATGAATATACCTTAAAAGCGTTAGGGCATGAATAATAATAATTTAGGGTTTTGCCATGAAAGATCGGGGACGGCACGGCTGGTTGATCCTTTAGAAGCTAGGGTTTCTGGATGTGGAATTTAGGGTTTGGGAGAGTAGAGGTGGTAGTATAGAGAAGACACGCATAAGTGGAGAGTTTCCCGGAACGTGGAGTGAACAGGAAGGTTTGGGTTTGGGGGGGATGAAGTATGCAGATTGCAAAATAAAACTTTAATAAAATAATATTATGAAAAAAAATTAATAATAATGATACTTTACACACTCAATTCACTTTCCTAACCAAAAACATTAGAAAAGAAAACAAGCAAAAAGGTTCGATCAAGGTAAAGGAAAGAGTATCAAGCGCAAAGGCCATGAATCGAGACAAATCAAGTTGTAATGTAGACTGTATTTCCGATTTCGAACTATATCGTGCAGTATACTTCTTGCAGGCAGGGATTTCCAACAAGAGAATGCGCTGAGAAACCGGCATATAAGTGAGCAAAGAATGCCCGGGTGCAGGACATATATACACGAGAGAACGTTACGTAGAAATGTCAAGAGACAAAGAAACTATTCATCTGAAACTGAAAGAGAAAGACAGTAGCAAGATGCACATACAGAACAGAGTTGGGCAGAAGGGGCTTATAGAATGGAGACAGCTTCCACAAATAGTTATGCCCCAAGCTGAAGTCCACATTCGATGCTTAAAATTACTGGTAATATTACAGAATGGCTAATTACTAGAACCATAGTAGAGAAAAGAGACTACTCAGGGACTAGGATACTCTGCTAGTATGAAGTCATCAGGATGGATGCAGCTTCCATCAATGACCAACTTTTTCACTGATAGACGGAGTGCCTTCTTGTACAGAATCCGCTATTTTGGTTTCACTATGAATTCCCACAGGAGCAGATGGGCCAACTTCAGAATCATTGGAATATTCAGGCAGTTTACCACCATGTTTTTGGGTGTTATCTAAATCCTCATGCTTAGGGGGGTTAGAGCTTACTGGCAGTTCTCCAGGATTTTGAGAAGCTTCTGACCCCTCAGGCCTGGTGGCATCCGGGTTTCCAAGCTGTTGGCCTTCAGAGTTTTGAGAAGCTTCCAACTCCTCATACTTGGAAATAACTTGTTGAAGTTCTTCATGAAGAAATAGTGCCTCAAAGAGCATCCCTTCATCATCAGTAGTGGTTTCTATAATCCTCTGAATAACAGGCTGAGACTCCTGGCACTTTTCCAGCATGTTCATGGTTAGTTCTTCCTGCAATCAAACAGGTATTTCCATCAACTTGCGTGTCATCTTCCGCTCACAAGCTGATCTTTGGAAAGAATTATAATCATGCAATTATAGAATCATATAGGATAGCAGCGCATAGAAAAACCTAGCCTAGAAGAATTACAACCGCTCTTAGCCTAGAAGAATTACAACCGCTCTCCTTTACAGTCTGTACTCACATGTGCAGACACGCACACCTATTCATGATGCACGGAACATGAAAACTCTTTCAACCCGCCCTAAACCATTTCTATCTTCTTTTTATATAAGAGGGATAAGTAACTGTATTGTAGTTCCTTCAATGATTGCATACAAGTATTGTGAAAATGAGGATGCTTTAGACTAAAAATATGTCATTGCTAAGGAAGCGAGGCACTTAGTTCTATCTCAGGAAAGAATTTGATTTGAGAGATAAAGGAAAATTATATAGACAATATATGTATAGGAATTAGTATCGCTTTCCAATGAGAAGTCAGAAACATACCTTCAAAGGTTTGGGATCTGTTTCAGTATTCAAAATACTAGACAGCAGCTCCAGGCTATTGCGAGTTACAACAAGATATTCTCTTTTTTCCTCAACTGACAGGCAGTTATAGCGAAATTCACGGTCATTTGCATCATGAAATCCTGTATCAGGTACAGGGTATCTTTCTGGGGGAGGCAGAGGCTCTTCCATGTATGATTCCAAGGTAGATTGCAACGAGGGCGAAGTCCCTCCTTGTGCTACTGGATGTGCTCCTTTTTCTCTCAAGATCTGCATAACACCCAGAGAAATAAGTGGGACATCAAATGTCACTTAAATGGCGATTACCAGGATTACTACAAGAACAAAGTACCAAAGTCCACACAAGACAGGCCAAAAACTTAACAAAATGATAGGTCTGTATCATAACTAAAATTAAACGATAATGACAAATTTGGTGCAATGTTACTCAATCTTAGGAGAGGGAAGATGTGAAGAGGTCATAGTTTAGTGGGTATGCAGATCAAAACGGCAATTTTTATGAGGGGATGTAAACTAAAATCATAATTTATCATTAACCAAGACCAGATTATCGATCATCTTCAATGCAGGGAACTGTATAGTAGGCCATATGAATGTAAAACTGGAAAGTCAGGTCATAACTTGAATCAAAAATGGAACAGCATAAGCAACTTCAGTAGACTCGTAACAGAAAAGCAGCATCGCACAATGGTTCTTCAGTGATGCATGGAAAAAGAGCAGCAAGTTCAAGACTCATAAAGAGACACAAGAAAGAGTGCTCACCATGTAAGTCTGACGAAACACAGGTAGGTATGCAAGATCCTGAGACTCTCCCCAAGCCCTTATCAACTGCATAGCCCTGCGTCTATTTTCGCTATCAGTCTGGGGATTATCGATCATCCTAAGCATCTCATCCAACACCTTCTCCGACGCGACCTCCGAAAACACCTTCTCGCAATTCATAGTACACGCCTCCAACAAGTCAAGACTCAGCCTCTGTGTCACAACACTCTTCCCCGAAATCTTCCTCTTTATAACCTTCACAACTTCCGACCCACTAAACTCCTCACTGTTAATCATGGCACAGATCCTCAAATTCAATCCCCAATTGGGCTCCTCCATTGTCTCCAAGGTGGCCTCATCAATCATCCTCGATTCCGGAGTCGGGGTAGCGAGAATCTCCTTCACTTTGCCACTGACCATCCGACCCATTTGAGCTCCACTCGTCACCAATTTCTCGCCCAAGTTACCCAACTGAGCTAAATTAAACTTGTCCATAACTCCACCAGCACAAAAACTCACAACCCTGATTTTATTTCACAAAAACACACACCCTCTTAGTCTCTGAACTCGAATCCAACACTAAATCTTCAAAGAAAGGTAACTATTTAGCAAAGGAAAATGAGAAAGATCGTAAATCTTTTACATTCAGATTGTCATTTTCATCAGAAACAAAAGCAGATGGAATCAAAGGGTGAAAGAAGTGAGGTACCTGGGGGCTCCGGCGACGAAACACGGGGATGGGGTGGTGGGGGGGGGGGGGGGGGAAGCGTCGATCTTTCTGGAGAGAGAGAGAGAGAGAGAGACGGGGATAGTCAAAACTGAAAGGGAGAGAGAGTACGTGGCGGCAATAGAGGAATCGAGACAGGGATTTGCGAGGCTTTTGGTTTCGCGGCCTAGTGGTTTTTGTTTGGTGGGTTCTGATGCCACGTGGTGTTGGGAGTTTCGGGTCGGGTCCGAGGGTGTTGGAACTTGGATAGTTCTAAAACGGTCTGTGTCCGAATTTATTCGAATTGATTAGAGGTATTGAGTGGTGAAAGGGATAGATCGAGATAAACAACGTGGTTGCTCGTTTTGGATAATAATAGTCCTAATACTAAATCGAGGAAGAGGAACTGAATGAATTGAAAATGGGTATTTTGACTATTCTCATCTTGTTACCAATAACAAATGTGAAGTGTCTTTATTTGGGAAGATGTTCATTTATTCAATTTAAAACTACACTAATCCTATTTACCTACATATTTTATAAGATTACTCACTTATCTAACAAATTACTTATCTTTTATCATAATACCCAATAAAGAACTCAATAAGTCATCGCTTCATTGGAGACTTCGCAGGACTCCGGTCACTGACCGCCTGAATTCGATAACAAATGACTGGAGTCTGGCATCCGGTTTTATTGCCCTCCAATAATACACAACAAATTTTTTATTGCCCACCAATAAAAATTTATTGGGTTTTATTGGGGGGTAATAAAAGTCTTTGGCGACCTCTTTTGAAACCTCCGAACAGGTGACCGGAGTCCTGCATCCAATTTTATTGCCCCAATAATACCTAATAAACTTTTTTGTTGCTCCTTAATAAAAATTTATTTTATTTTATTGGGGATTAATAAAAGTCTCTGACGACCTTTTTGGGAACCTCCGGACAGGTGATCGGAGTTCCACGTCCGGTTTTATTGCCCCCCAATAAAGTTTATTGGGTTTTATTGGTGAGTAATAAAAGTTTCCTACAACCTCTTTGGGAGCTTTCGACAACCTCCGGATATATGACATGAGTTCGGCATGTGCTTTTATTGTCCCCCGATAATATCTAATAAACTTTTTATTGCCCCCCAATAAAACAATTGAGTTTTATTGTGGGGTAATAAAAGCTTCGGTGACCTCTTTGGAAACCTCTAGCAACCTCAGTCCGGTATCAACGACCGGTGATTGAATTCTCGTGGCCGATGACTGGAGTCCTGCGAAGCCTCAATGACTTTTTAATTATTCAGAGAACAAACTTGTCTTTTTATATTTAAATGGGGTAAATGGGCATACAATTTTTAGTGGAGTAAGGTTGTTGGACACAAATTGGGTAAATGGTCAATAACCCTTTTTATTTTTCAAAGCAACTATAACGAGTAACTAAAATTGAGCAAATTTCATGCAAATGAAATAAAGCATGATGCTAATAATCATAGTATCTATGTGATAGTAGCATATAGATTAACCTCAAATTTTGTTGGGCCCAAATTAGATAAATGGTCAAGAGCCCTTTTTATTTTTCAAAGCAACTAAAACGAGTAACTAAAAATTGAGCAAATTTCATGCAAATGAAATAAAGCATGATGCTAATAATCATAGTATCTATGTGAAACTAGCCTAGAGATTAACCTCAAATTTTGTTTTGAGCTAGGTCCATCGAAAATTATAAAAACCAAGGATGATAGATGTGAAGTATTGGAAGAAACTAATATCCATTTAGTAGTTCACCACATATTCTATGCCACTAAATTGGTGGGGTTCAAGTCACCAAGAAATTAACGTCCAAGACACTTTATGATTATGGTATATGTACTTCCAACCGATCCAGAAATTAATCTTAAGTGGAACACTCGAAAGTTTTAGAAATAAATTTAAAATTTAAAATATATTATAATTTTAATAAAAATTAATAATAAAATAAGGTTGTGTAAAGATCAATATTATTTTATGTAAGGTTATGGCTCAATCTTTTCATATCCCTTATTTTGAGTGAGTTGTTTTTTGTAATGTTATCTACCTTTTATATTAATGGATTGACACTTAAATTCTCTCCAAAAATAGATCAATATTATTGTAAACAATTACATATTTTATTAATAAAGTTTATAGTTTTAGATTATAGACAATTTTTCATGTTAAGAAGATAAGAACCACGTTTCAAACCTCGGACCAACCATAACAAATAAACAAGCCCCACCACTAGGGCAAGTTGGGTTTACGTCATGTGAAAAAACTCTAAACTTTATGTTCTTACATTTGTACAAAAATTTAAATATATATATATATATATATAAATCATGGTGTAACACAGGACCCACCGTGTCCCTACATGACTCCGCTCGCCTCCAAGTTCCAATGGAGCTTGCACTGTAGCATAGTTGCAGTTGAATGCAATCTTTTTAGGGCCAAGCACACACTGATTTTAATACTTGGCTGGAAGCTCGCATATTGAAGGGTGAGTTACTTTATTGGAGGCATAGTTGATGAATGTATTTATAGGGTTAAAATTTACTGAGATAACAATTTTCTATGATATTACCAAATACTTTTGTTGGAGAATTGTTAGGGCATCTGTTTTATTACTTTTGTAATTTATTATGGGATTACCACTCATGGTTTTCCCATAACTTCCCTTACTATTAGAACTGAAAGAGGCAAAAAAAAAAAACACAGAAAACTAACTGGCGCTATATGATAATTAAAGTTGTAATATAATTGATCTCTTAGTATTACAAAGTAGCAAGTTTATGTTTACCCAAAGAGCAAAAGTAGGTTTGACTCCAAAATCAGTGGCAACTGTAACTACAAAAGGTGTGAACATCTATACAGATCATTAATGGTGTTGATGTACTGTTGAAACATATAGAACTCCTTCCAATCTCTGTAGATATTGTAGGTGCATCATTTTATGGTCATTGCAGAAGCTATAGGAAAATGTTGAAGCTGGTAATATACAGAAACATATAGAGAATTATTTTACTTGTTGCCAAAAGTTTACAAAGTCAGGTGCCAAAGTTTAAAATTAGAGAAAGGAATAAAAAAGAAACATAGATAGATATAGAAACAGATAGACAATTACTTGACTTGCTGAAGTGCATGATCCACTTATTTCTCCACTAAAAATGCTTTAGGCTTGCTGATTCATAAGAAGCAACCGGTCATAACCCCTGTAATCAAAACTCAAATACATTCACCTACTAAGAAGCAATCCAAAATGGATGCGGTATACAATGAAAAGACATATCTTGCGAAGTTACAAATTTGCATAATAAATTTGTATCATGCAGAATGGCTTTCTTGGTTGCCTAGTATATACATGAATCAAACCAAGTAAACAAACCAACTCACATGGTAATGCGACTGAAAGTAGATATGTATCCAAATCTTTCTTAGCATATTCTGCAGCTAATGAACCTCCCTATGCTCATCATGAATTGCAAAATGTGCACACCTGAGCGGTCAAATTTCGAAACATTACGAAACACCTCTCAACAATACTTCATTCACAGTACTACATCAGACCTAAACAGTGAGCATATTAAACAAAACCAAAGCATTAAGAACCTCAATTTTCTTTAAAAATCCAAAGCTTACATCCAGGAACAGAACCTAAGTGTTATCCATGGTGTGCCTTAACCCTTATTCTCTGGTGCATCAACTTCAATTTCGAAACTCCCACTGCCCTCACATATGAATTTGGCTCACTGACCTTATTGTCCTTGTTCCTTTACTGCAATTTATTTGCTTGAAAAGGATAATTTCATTGCTTTTGAAGTTTCCAGCCAAAATAATGAAGATAGTTATGGGAGTAATGCTTGCCCTGCATAATATAAAAGGAAAGCATAGAAGTTTATCCAATGAAGAAATGCAACTACTTCAGCACAGGTCAGTGAGGAATCAAACTAACATATAGTCTTCTTAAAATTTCTCTATTATGTCATTGATAGTTGGGAGAAAAAATATTACGAATTTCAGAATTTTCTAGAAAATGATAACAATAGAGTAAACGTATTAGAGTCCTAGTCTAGAAAAGCTAGCGTCTGTGAAGTGCAGCAGCTTTACATATTCCATGTAATCATATCAGCTTCAGCACTTGCACGTTATGCATAAAGAGGGAGTGGTAAGCTCTTGCAGATACAATAGTGACTTTGATTTATTCTTCTCACAGTATGTAATTCCTCGAAATCAAATATATGCAAATCCAAGTCTCAAAAATCTTCAAATAAGCAAACCTAGAAAAAATAAAAATCACACCCAAAAAGGGGCAAAAAAAAAAAAACCAACAGAAAACTAACTGCCGCATGAGCGCCTCATCGATAACCAATTCACAATTATCTTCCAATCTCCCTTAGATATTGACTCACTGTGATTACCTTCTTAATTCTCACTGTATTTCGTTTGACCAATAGCAACATAATATATACTTATTTTGTGAGAATAATTTGTGGCAGGGGGGTCATTTAATCTCCCCCAGGGCCTTTTTCACTTAAGAAATCTGCTAATAGTCGCTAAAATTAAAAGGCCATCATTCTTTAGTTTGCAACGAGAATTATATATATATATATATGTAAATGCCAGATCAATATGATCGATTGCAGAAAATTATCGATACATTAATTGGCAGTAATTAGGTGAAGGTGGATAGATCATGATCATTGATTCAGCGTACTATGTGAAAAAAGTTGTTGGCTCAAAATCCTGAAATTGTGTTTGTGAAACATACAGAATAGGGATGGTGCAATTTTATTGTTCCTGTTAAATTATTGATGCGAGGATAAAATTGAAAAATCGAGGATAAAAATATAGTGTTAGGTACATTAAGATATTTATTGGGTACACGGTTAAGGCTGTAAATGAATCGTGTGGAGTCGAGTTTGTGTTGTGTTAAAGTATTAAATTTTGAGAATTTTAAAATGGACTGTTTATTATTGGATCATTGCAACATTACAGAGTAAATTACAAATAAGTCGGGTAATAATCTTCAAAGTTAAGAAATGATGAGTATATTGTCTCCCTACCTTGTACATTTTACAACTTACTTATAAATTTGAACTCAATTAGTTTATTACGACGAACTTTACAATGAAAATCATGTTTCCAATCCGTCAATTTTGACCATTAAGTGCTGATGTGTTTCGAATATGATCAACTTTTGTGCTATAGGGTTGTTGTTGATGAAATTAAAACATCAGCTACTGACATTAATTTTAGTGTAAAGTACATGATAGTAAACTGAATTTAGTTCATAAGTAAGGTGTAATGTGCACAAGGTAGGGAAATAATATACTCATCCTTTCTTAATTTTGAAGATTATTGCCCAATTGATTTGTAATTTACTGTATAGTGTTGCAATGATCCAGTAATAAAGCGTTCATTTTAAAATTCTCAATGAAACACCTTTGTTATAAAAAAAACTAGTATGAATTGAAATTTTCTCAATCTCTAGTTATTCATTACATTTTTTTAAAAATAAAAACACTTCACATTTATTATTGCCAACAAGCAGGTTTGGTTATGAGATTGTGGAAGCTTGAGGTGAAATATAATCGAACATCAACACCGCTCAACTATAGATGCACATATGTTTGTTTATACAAAAATATAATATATACCTTCCGATATATACAATTTTTTTTCATCGGAGGCTCTCAAAAATTGGTGGCCTGGGTAGTTGCCTTAAACGGCACACCTCAGGAATGGTCTCGATAACAAGATCCTTGTGGCCGCTTATGAGCAATCTAAAGATGATTAATACGTTAACGGAAAATTTTATCATACAGATCTGCATACCATGCAGATCCGTGTGTCAGTCAGTGATTGATTGAGTGAATTAAATATAATACATGGTGGTGTAAGGAGAGCTACACGATGAGAAGAGAGAGAGAATCAACGGCCTATAATCGATCTGCATACTATGCAGATCTGCATGACAGCCGAATCCTACATTAACAATGAACACCACATGATAACCACAAATCTTGGACCCATAACCGCAAAATTTAGCGTTAGAGTTTGCAATCAATTGATGAAGAAGAACTTAATGTAATATGTTTGAAAAGCTAATATTATGTTAAATGAACTTTGCAACATAACTAAAGATGTTGTGGACAAGACTACAGAACGAGAGATCTCGTGGCCATGATGAATGGGTACAAAACTCTCTAGGTAGGTCGAGAGAGATCGAGAGAGAGAGAGAGAGCTCTCATTCTCATGTTAATGAGGTACCTTCCAACTCATGCTCATAACATGAGGTGCCTTCCAACATTTGGAGTTTAATTGCAACTTTGCAAGTCATTTGTCTGCTAAAATGCGATTACTTTTACAATTACGATTATTTACTGTTGTGAAGTTAAATCCCACACTAAACCTAGCATTTGTTACCCTTAATTGATTATTTTATTTTCTTTTTAAAAAAATTATGAAAAACAATTCCATTAAAACGCCAATATCAACACAATACACATCATCGTCTAAAATCGCGATTTGCGAAAGCCCACGAGAGCAAAATAACAACACACAGCTTGTTTAGGGGTTTAAGAAAAGGCGAATGCCCAAACTGAACCTCTTAGTACAACAACGAACAAATTAACAGCAGCAGTCAGTCAATCTCTGTGTTTGCGATGGTTTCCCTATCCACCTGGTTCCGATACATAGCCCACAAGCTCGAATACTCTGCCACTATCAGCTGGAAGGTCTCTCACTCATTCTTACTCTTACCCATTTCGCAATTTCTCTTTATTGCTTTGATTAGTCCTCTTCTGGGTTTCATTTGTTAGAAACTATAATTTTCTAGACCCATTAAGGCTAAAGCATCGAACTTGCGTAATGGGGACTTTTTAATTTTGGGAAAGAAATGGTCTTTTGGGATTTATGAGACCGGTTTTCCCCTATCTGTGCTCTTTTGTTCTTCAAAAGTATGAAACTTGATGGATTAAATCATTGAATTGTGTGATTGGGTACTGTTTTGTTGGTGGTTTATTGTGTTACGATGTTGTTTTTGGATAAGGGTTTGGTACTTTGGTTGTTGCTTTGCTTAATAATTGATGGGTTTACTCAGTGGCATTATTATCCTCGATATTGATTTCGTAATTGTTCTACACGAGAACTTGTATTGTATAATTTTTAGTGTTATATTGCTGAGTGGGTCAGAGAATGTGTTCTTGAAGATGCATTTCCCTCAAAATTGCCATTTTGGCATTTCTGGTTACTGTTTTGGGGCACAATCTCATAAGATAAGAAGCTGTGCAGTTAGTTTTGTAGCTGTGTTAGAACTGCAAACATTTAATAGACGAGTTGTCTAGCTAGTTCAAAGTCCGGCTCTTGAAAGTTAAAAGCACAAGGGTAAAACTGGGTCCTCCTCAAAGCTTTTAAATGTGTGTACTCTTGAGAATCCCTTCACAAGTTGTTATTACTAGAAGAATAATTCAGATTGCAGGATAGGTTTATATCGTCAAATGATAATAATTATCCTTTTGCTTCTGCTGCACCCTTTCCTTGCATTTGCTTATCATTAAGTTGGGGAAGGCTTTATGAATGGTTTTTGTTTGTCCTCTTGTTCGTTGAAGTTGTCGGTGACAACAATTTTTATGAAATACAGAACTATAAAAGAGGTCAAATCACAGACAGAGAACTTGGTGATGCTGTTTGGAAAAATTTGTTTCAGGGAAAGTTGACATACATGCATTGGAATAAAGGAGCAGAGATGGCCCCTAGTATAGGGGAGCAAGGGGGAACTCTCCTTGTCAGGAAGTTACCAGCTGCAGACCCAAGGTAGTTACCATTTTAGATACATCTTTCCAGGTTAAATCTCCTTTCTGTGAGTTTTTGAGATTGTGAGTGTAAAATCATTCCTTCCGAAGTTACTCTATGGATCAGTTTGTGGAGCATTTTCATGTAATGATATAAGATGTCTCATCGTGCATTTAAGAGAATGAAACTTTGATTGGTGATCCAAGATCAGTTTGTTATGAGGCACTTTCAAATGGTCGCGGGTTTAGTATGAGAACCTGCCATTTCCTATATACCTTCAGAAACTTGAAAATAACATCTCAAATTCTCAATTCTAAGTCACCTATGAAGACTAATTCAATCTATAGTGAGTTCTTCTTAAAGATGTACCTTAATTATCTCTCTTCAAGTTAGTTGCAGTTTAGGAAAATTCCTATTGACTTTAACTTTGGTTGGTTATAAACTTCTCTGTGAACCATTTGGGTTAGTAGTGACTGTTTCTGCAAATGTATATATGCATGTGAGAATATGTGGTCAGGGTTTGGTCACTCACATTGAGTCTATTTTTAATAGAAAACTATGTGCTTCTTTTCTCTTAAAGCATTCCTTCAACTTGTACTTATGAGTTTTGAAATGGTTTTAACGATAAGCTTTATGATGCTTAATCATGTTCCGCACTGGTTGTCATTCTTCCAAAGTGATCCATGAGCAGTGCTCCTTCTTTAATCATTGCATTTGATATAAACAGATGCTGCCATATCTGTGAGAAAAAAAAAATTACATTTCTTCTTCTTTTTGTTTACACGATTTGATGGTTCCCTAACAGTTCATGTGACCGCTTCATATTGATCTGACAGGCGTGTTTTTGTTGGGGATGTAGTGGTCTTGAAGGACCCTGATAACCCAGATAACTATTTGGTGAGAAGATTGGCTGCCATAGAAGGGTATGAAATGTTGTCTACGGATGAGAAAGATGATCCTTTTGTCCTTGAAAAAGATGAATGCTGGGTTTTGGCTGATAATGAAACTTTGAAGGCAAAGGTACATGGAATTTTTGAAATCTTGATCATTATGTTCAGACTTATGTATCAAGTATATTTTCCACGTCACTGCATAATTCCTTTTTTTATCCACTTTTTTTTTTGTATTTTTTTTTTTTGTATTCTATAAGCAAGTGGGTATAGCACACCAGCAGAGTGCATTAGCATCTTTATAGCAAACATAATGCTTGGTAGCATGTGGGTAGTTTTGATTGCTATGTTGCAGTTGTAACATCTATCAACTTATGAACAGAACTCTCACTAGCTATATAGCTAGAAATCAATGAGGCTTTTTCATGGCCTATAGTAACAACAACAAAGCTGAGGAGGTTGTTTACTGAACCACTATAAACATCTTAGGATTCTTTGTGAATGGTACTGGTATAGAAATGGTGAAAAATATGTATTTATGCATTACTCGAAAGAAATGAATCAACCATTACTTGAATATGTTATTCTAATTGAAGATGGGTGGAACACACATGGAAACCGAGAGTCATGTGATTGATGCATCAAATATTCATCCACCACAGTTACATAATCTCATGTTTTTATGACCCTGAAAAGATTGGAATTTGCTAAGGAGCATGAGATCATTTTAAGAATTTGAAAGTTAGCATTCAATGTTTAAATGCAATTTACATTGAGATATGCGCCCAATAATTAGGATCAACAATCACCTTTGCCCCATGCCATCACTTCGTCATTTTACTATTTGGGCAAACATGGATAAATCATCAGTCTTATTTATTGCAGGAAGCCAATGATAGTCGAAAGTTTGGTCCGGTTTCCATGACGGACATAGTTGGTAGAGTCATATATTGCCTACGAACAGCTGTTGATCATGGCCCTGTTCAGAATAGGCAAGTTATTCAGACCGAGTCTGCTTAATTAATTCTGTTGTATTGTTGGAAAAGTTCTGGAATGATTTATATATGTTTCTTGTGCTCTTTGTCCAGTCATTTTAGCATGAGAAAGGATTCGCCTGTCCTGGAAGTTGAATTGGATGTCGATGAGATGGCAAAAAACCACAAATCCTAAAATGTGTCATAAACCACTGACGTATTTGGTTTGTACCTATTTTCCCCCCAATTTCCTATTGGATCATTTTTCTTCTTTCTTTTCTTCCCCTTGTTTCAAGTACGGGAAAAAAATAAAGATGGAATTTCAAGCTGTTCTTCAGTCATGGGATGGTTCATGGTTGTAAGTTTATGGTTGTTCAGGTGCGCTTCGTTCAGTATTGTGTCTTTTTTTTCTTGTTGAAGAATATGAAGCGGCCTGTACGGAATTTTGAGTTTAGAAATGGTATTTATATTCTCTTGCAGCATTGTAATCTGACTACTGAAGAAAAGAAGGATAAATCCAGATGTTAATTAGAACTTTTCAGACTTTTATACTTGGGCATAGTTCTTAGAAATGCTGTTAATCTTTCATCGTAATTGACATGCGGCAAACCCAGGTTATTGTTTGCTTTACCGAGCTAGATGGTTATGTCATATTCTTTAGATTGGAAACATTGGAGATGCCATAAGCTTTTGCAAACCGGCTCTTTTGCCTTGCGTTGGTTCATATGACAGTACGATGGTTCCATCTCATACAAACAGAATTAATAACGTAACCATATGGCGCTTCATGGCATGGGAGTACCATTTTCTGAAATAAAATTGCTATTTTGGGTAAACTCCCGTTTATTTTCCCTTGGGAATTTGGTGGGGTTATAGAACGTCAGAGAACGGTACTATTTGGTTCATCACTTCATCTACAAAGTGAATTTAGGGCATCTCCAATAGAATAGCTAAATTCAATTTTTAGCTATATATAAATATTTTTGAAGAAAAACTCTAACAGATTAGATATAGTTAAGTTAAATTTAACTTTAGCTAAAATGGTTAGCTATATTTAACTAGACAATCAAGAATATCTAAAGCAAAAGTTATATTTCTCTCTCCTCTTTTGTCCACATGTCAATTTATGATTCGATAAAATATAGTATAAGACATACAAATAATTACTACTGCTGGAGCAACATTGTTAAATCAATAGCTATGTTTCTTAACTTTAATTAAATTTAACTAATAAGTGATTCCTACTGTTGGAGATGCTCTTACAAGCCAATGTTTTTAACTGTTGCGTATCTAACAAAATCGAAAGATGGATTCTAGTACCATTTATTTTAATGACGTTAGTCTTCCGTTCTTAGGTGGAAGGTTGTGTGTTCGACTTCTTATTATGATTCTGAATATGAAAAATAGAATCCTACGAGTAGTGGAGTACAATACCTGGGCCGGGTAACCGGGTCATAAAACCCGGTAACGTATCCAAGAATAAACCGCCTCAAGTGTATATTGCTGTAATACCAAACAAGTCCCTTATCAATGGCCTATATATAAAATCATAACCTGGAAACACTGGGAGCGAGAAAAGTGATTTGAAACGCTAAAACCCACCAGAAAATGCAAAACCGCCACCACTGAACTCACCACGCTCACTTCTTCTCTTACCCAGCAATGTCACAGAGCGTTCATCTCATCTGTAAGTTCCTCCTACCCAAACCAAGTTTGCTCCTTTTCCATGATAAACTTGGAGGATTGAACTCGCTTATTTGCTTTTTTGGTTGTCCAGCTACCAAACTGGCCATTAGGTTGAAGTCTTCGGTTATTTGTGGTTCTGGGTTTCGATTATTTTGGAATTTTTTTTTCATTCTATTTTTACCTGCAACTATCTCCCATTTCTGTGAAAATTTGAGGCTGTTTCCGTTTATTCATGTCAAACAAGTTGTTCTATGAAATTGGTTATTGGAATTGTTATGTGCCATGGTTTGTAATTGCTTAGAATTGCCCATCATGTGTTTGCTGAAATGGTTCTATGTATGCAAAGTGCATAAAGGCGTTAACTTTATTGTTTTGGGATTGTTAAGCGCATCATTTTGTTTTGTGGAAGATACTTTTGTTGTTGGACTTCTGCCACATCTTGTGATATCGATTATCTTAAGTTTACGTGTAATTACTGGCTGTATATGAATGAACTTAGCTATAAGGGTTTTAGGTTTTCGTTTCCTTTGCTGGGGTTTTCGTATGTTTTAGGTACTTTGTTAAAACATAAATTAGGTACTTTGTTAAAACATAAATTAGGTACTCTTAGTATGAAACCAGTTTAATATGTTATTGTGTTTCCTGTAGATGTGGTGAATGGTGGTGAATGTATATCACTTATAGTCTTACTTTCTTGATTTTTTTGTTTATTTGCATCCTGATTTTGGATGCTGGTGGTTGTCTTCCAGGTTCTGGACCATCAGATAGCAAATGTCTACCGTGTTCTGGGATTTCGGGGAGAGTAGCCCCTGTATATCCTTGCTCTTCTCGTTTCAACCATAGATTCAAGTCGCAGGTCAGGATTGGATCACTAAAAGGTGCTTATACTGGGGTGTCTTTTACGTGCAGAGCAGGTTCTAGTGGTCGTAATAGAAATCCAGACTTCCCAAGGCAAAACAGGCAAGGGTACTCTCGGGGGAGGAACAGGAGAAATGAAGACAGAGACAGCTTTGAAAACCTTGAAGAATCTGATTTGCTTTCTGCTAAAAATGGTCCACTGCTCTCCCTCCCTAGTAACACAAAGTTTGGGGCTACTGCAGCCCCTGGTCCCAGAGAAAAAGAGATTGTTGAGCTGTTCAGGAAAGTCCAGGCTCAGCTTCGGGAGAGAACTGCTGTTAAAGAAGAAAAGAAGGTTGAACCCATGCAAGGGCAAGGTAAAGATAATGGAACTGTGGGTTCTCTTCTTAAACTACTAAGGAAACATTCGGCTGAACAGGCAAAGAGAAACAGTAATGGGGTTGGAAACAAAGACTTTATGTTGGACCAACCAGAAAAGAATGGTCGATATAGTGAAAGAAAAAACACGGCTTCGTTGGACTCAATTAACAGTGTGAAGGATTATGCTGAAGAGCCTATTGCCTCTTTGAGCAGGCCTGCATCAAATTTTCGACGCAAGTCTCCCATCAATCGATTGACATATCAACCTATTTATTCAGAGGATGATGAGATAGTCAATTCGGTGCAGCATGTGAATTCAACTGACAAAAGCAAAAAGAATTATGCTGAGAGAGTTTCTAAACCAGAACCTGAGCCAGAGTCAGAGCTTGAGATTGATGTGGAGTCGGTACTTGAGCCTGAGCCTGTTCACGATACTGAGTTTGGATTTGAACCTGAACCCGAGCCTGAGCAAGAGATTGTTCAGTTGTTGGAGGATGAGACTTCAGGTACTGAAGAAAATGTGGATGATGATGATGAGGACGAAGACAAAGAGCAACTTATTGAACAGATGGATTTGAGTGCATGTAAGCTGCCAGAATTGAGGGCACTTGCCAAGTCTCGAGGCGTGAAAGGGTTCTCAAAGATGAAGAAGGCCCAGCTTCTGGAGTTGCTAAGTGGTGGGAGCTTAGATTGATTCATGAATGCATGAGATACCAGTTTGACATTTTAATACATGTTGAAAAATTTTTGTTTTGGTGTTTACACTTTATGTTAGTCTTTCACAGAAAAGCTTGTTCCGTGGGGGTCTTTTTGGATCAACAGCTGGTCTGACCCCCAGTGTGAATTGGCCTGTTTTTTGTTCAGTTCAGTCATCTTAGGGAAGCTGTGTCAGATTTAATTTGCTTGTAGACTAGTGAGTGAGTGCTCTATGTAAAACTGGTGAGCTAGTTGAAATATCAAATTTGCATCTGTAGTTTCTTACTAGAAATATAACTTGTTGGTCTCTTTAGATCACATTTTATCAAATTTTTCTTGTTCATTTCTCATTAGGCTTCCACCAGGTATCCCTCAAACTGTGCCACTTGAGATAGTGTATGCCAAACCCCCATTGCAAAGTGACTAATGATTCAAGATTATCCACGTCTCTCTTCAGCAATCATCTCTGCAAACCAAAATTAAGAACTTGTCAATTACTGAACTGTAATCAAGAAAATAGAGCAACAGAAACTTCTATCAGTTTATCACTGTAATATCATTGTGATAATCAAATAACTAATTAGACCATACATCTTGTTCTTTTTTTTTTTCCTTCCCTTTTTCAGCCTTTTGATGCACGTTATTTGATTTAAACTAAAATATTTGTTAGGAATAAGGTTTAGTTTGTTATAGTCAATGCAGCTAAAACTAATCAAAACTGAACCGATACCAAATGTGAATTACATTAGTTATCATAATTTTAAGCGGGTTATAATTTTGAAAATAAAAAACCAAATTCGCTGACGACAGATAAATTATTCAGTTATCTCGAATTGTCACGTGTCCATAGTTTGAAACAACCTAATTGATTCATTTGGCCACCTTTCATAGTAATCAGTCTATTATCTTTTCTTCTTCTTTTTTGCCCATGTATGCACGCGTCAGAGCTGCACTGGTTGGAACTACAGACATATGGTAATCACTGTAATCTCGAACCACATAATAATTAATTACGACACTAAAGGTGATAAAAAAAAAACAATATTTCCTTATAATTACTGTTGAATTTTTAATTATCACCACCCCAAGGGGTTTCCCTGCAATTTCCCAAAATTCTACCACACGATTTTCCCACCCTACCCCTACTCAAAATTTCACACGGCGATAAGATAAGGCAACGAATCCAACACTCCCACTCTTTTTTCTTCTTCCTCTTCAACAATGGAAGCCACTCTGTTCACCTCCACGCCCCCACCCCCCGCCTTATCCCTAACCCGACCCGTCAACCCATTCCTCTCCCTCCCCACCCGACCCGGCCTCCCTCACCGCCGCCTCCGCCTTCCCACCATCCGCTCCGCCATCTCTCGCACCAAGAAAGAAGAGACCGTCGAAACCATCAAGACCAATCTCGACAACTGCTACCTCATGGCCGGAATCAGCTACAAAGGCCTCACCGTCAAGCAATTCCAGGACCTCCGCAAAGCCCTACCGGACTCCACCAAGCTCATCGTCGCCAAGAACACTCTCGTCTACAAAGCCATCGAAGGGACCCCGTGGGAGGCTCTCAAGCCTTGTATGACGGGGATGAACGCGTGGCTGTTCGTCCACAGCGAGGAGATCCCGCCGGCGATTAAGCCCTACCGGGATTTCCAGAAGGAACGGAAGCTCGAGAACAATGACTTCACCGGAGCGGTGTTCGAGGGGAAGTTTTACGGTCCCGGAGACTTCAAGGCGCTGGAGACAATGCCGACGAGGCTGGAGATTTATGCCAAGTTGCTCGGCTCGCTCAAGGGGCCGGCGTCCAACGTCGTCGGGACGATTCAGGCGCCGGCGAGGGAGCTGGTCATGACTTTGCAGGCGTATGTGCAGAAATTGGAGGAGAGCGGCGGCGGGCAATAGTGTGATAGGGGGAGTTTCGGAGAAGCCTTGTAAGTGTATCTTGAACTTGAAGAACCAATTTTTTTCTTCGAGTTTCTGTGTTGTTGTAGAATGGTTGGATATTTATATTTGTGTTTGACATTCAAGGAATGAAGAGGTGTAGATTTTGTAAAATTGGAATCTAAGCAAGCAAAGATGTTCGTTTTTTTATCGCTATTTGTGCTTAATGGTTCCAGTTGTGTGGTTTTTATACTTGGCAGCATAATGTATGCTTGTATGCAGAAGACTCATTCTTGCACTTGGTATAATCCTCATACTTGATATAATGAACACATAAATCTGTACTTGAGTTCTTAACATATGAGCTAAAGACTGCTACTTGTGACACATTGAGGATACGAGCTGTAATTTGCTTTAATAGAAACTGTCGTGGTTCATATTAGTGAAAAGACAACTAAATTTGTATAGCATAGTGGAACAAACACAAGGCCTTGCCATGAGGGTGAAAACTTAATAATTATTTCTTTTAAGTTCACTGACGATGATGATTAGTGAGGATACAAAGAGTGTAGACAGCAGTGGTTTATTTCAGAATTTTTGGGCTTGACTATTGGCAATGCTAATCCATTAGTGCCACTTTTGCTTCAAAGCCCCAACATAAGGTGTAAAGCTATGTACTTGGTCAATTTCTTTCCTGAAGTAGATTGCTGTATATGTCACTGCTTGCCCCTGATTTGCTTATCTATATGAGATTGGATATGAGATGAATATATATATATATATATATATATATATATATATATATATATATATATAGGCATGCCATTAAACATACCTAGGCTTTATCACTTCCTTAAACAAGAGAAGGGGAAGATGGGCCAAAAAAGAATTAGGAGGAACATTAGCTCATTGTAGTGACTCACTTTTCAAATTGATTTTAAGGAAAAGAGTTGCACCACATGCGTGAGGGTGAAGTTCCATTCCCATAATCCTTCTGATTACTGATAATAGCTCTACCACAATGCCCCTGGAGGTTTTCTCTGGAAACAGTCACCAAGAAAACAAGACAATGCCTTCTCCATGCAGTCTGTGAAAGACCAAAACACTGCACCTTTCTATAACCTGTCATATGTGATAATTCTGTGATAGTGAGCAAAGGTAACCATGCTTCAAATAGTTTCTATTTTCTTGGGCTCATCCACATTGTTTTCTTTTAGCTAGACATTTGTGAGATATCTTGAAATCATAGTTGATGAGCGAAGTCTTGGTTCAGTGAACCAACAATGTCCTGAAGCTGAGTGACTCGTCAATACTAGCGAAGTGGATTCAATTAAAAGTTCTTTGCAGATAGGTAATAAACTGGTAACACTGTTTACAATTAAACCTCTTGACATTATTCTTTACTCATCTTCTAAATATAATCTTGATGGGTTGGGAATATCCTAGTTTGATGGTCTTGTCAATGGAATACGTTTTGTCTTATTTAAGTGTAAAACCCAGTAGACTGCATTGGTCCCTTTCAGCTCAACCAATTATCATACCATTGCTGGCTTAGTACACTCCCACAATTGCTTATTTCATTTAATAATTTCTATTCCTATATTGCGTTCCGTTTTCCTGTCAAATTCATCATGGGGTGAATTTTGTTAATTTTGGTTGACAACAAACGTGCTTAGCTGCATGATTTCATGATTTTGTCATTGTGTTTGCTTCTGTGGAGAAAGTTTGATCTTGGTTGCAGTTTTGCCACCGTGGTTGATAGAGAAGGCAAAAACCTCTGTATCTGTAATCAAAATCCTGGTATAAGCTTTTCATCTGGGAATGAGGTTAAACAGATTTTTTTTTTTTCCTGGTCTGAAGAAAAAGAAAGAAAATGGGCCTCTGGTTTTATGCATATACAGAAGATTCAGTAGTTATGCACTTGCATGCAGAGTAATTCCTCAGGTTAAGAGTGCATATGGATTTTGGTTTCATTTCATTGCAAATCAATTTTACGCGAGTTTTCCATGTCATGTAGGGCTCGTGTATCTATTTCATATTTTTTTGGAAAACATGTGCGTACGTGCCTCCTCTTCACTCTTATCAGGTTATGCCTCCCCAGCAGCAGCCCCCCCCAAATGATTGCCCAACTCTGTAGAAGCTGCTGTTAGTACCTGTTACGGATTCAGAGTCTACAAGCACTGTATGGATGCATGAACCAGGAAAGATCTCTACAGAATAAACCTGTGCGATTCTATGCCAGTTTTCATTTCAGCTCGACATTCTCAAAACACAAGATAATGATATCTTGATTGTCCCCATGAACAGTAGCATTATTGAATCTGTTTCCTCCTGCTCCACCTATTTGCAAGAAGTTTTTGGTCAAAGGGCCAATCATTCATCCTCAAATTTTGTTTCGGTATCGTAGAAATGGAGCTTCTGTACAAAATAGGAAGCCAAATGTTCTTGCAACTACAAACAGAGAGTATGTCCCCATTTAATTTATTGATCAGCAGCAATTTTGTTGCCTTCAACATGTTTTAAATTGACTGATCCGTTAACTCCTCTTGGACCAAAAGCAGATGAACTTGGACATTGATCGCTTTATACTCTTCATGTGCGCTGTTTGTTAGCTCATACTCCACACTTACTTTTCCTTCACTCACTTTGGAAGGTGACATGACTATGAAACTTATTCTGTATCGAATAATTCAGTCACTACAGTTTCTCTAATGAAAAGAATATTTCGATTTTTCTGATGTGCAGTTCCTCATGTTATAGAACCAAGAATTGACATTTGAAGACGGTGGCGGATATCAGACAACAGAAGGAAAATGAAGCACTCCCACATTGTTTAATGGTGTATTGTTATTTTGTTACTATTAATAAACTTAGATTAGGCCTACTAATAGAATGAGAAGGAGCAATTCCACATCAACGACCCTACCTTCCCTTTATGTGAAACCAAATGCACATGGCTTTGCTTTGCTTAACACGTCTGTCACAAAAGACATATTTCCTTCAACTTGTTTACTCTTTGCTCTCAACGTTTCGCCCAATGCATATATGACATTTGCTACGTAAGTATGTAGAGTCCCACGTGCGCGCGGACAGCTGTCTGCCGTTGAGGTATGTGAGTCTCATTGTAGTGCTCAGTTGCGGGCTTAGAAGGAGGTAATTGAAGGCAATCGCCCAACACGCAACACAGCTTTTTTTATGGATATCTTTGAAGAAAAATAGTAAGATGCTTGCTGAAATGCGTCTTGGATGCGAATGTAGAAGACGCAAGTCCTTTTTAGCTACAATGAGGCGATGAGCTTTGAAGATTCCTGCAAGCTCACAATGAAAGACGAGGAGGACTAAACTCACAGTCCTTAAAGTCATTGGCTTTCTTTTCTGTAAAGTTTGTTCATGCCGATTACCAATATGGACATATGGGGAACCAAATCTTTAATTATCATGTCACTAACATGCCAACTGAGCGTGTACGGCAGGTGTAGCTTTGAATTTAGAAATCAATCTGATTATGAAAAGGGTTTTGCTTACTGTTACTTAAAAGACAAGGAATCACACATTCAGCTTAAAGTAATTACCTCGTGATTCTGATTTGTGAAAGCTTAAGCAATGTTACGTCGAAATTCATATCGAAATTATGCACTGCGGTTCAATGTAGCAGAAAGGTTTCTGCGCTAGAATTATGCAGAAAGGAAAATTGTATTGATATTTCCCTAATTAAGAACACTTATTTTCAAATACTGATGTAGGCGAAAAAGAGTAGTGTTCCTCAGGCCTGGCCTTGATAGATAAAGCTTTTAAAGCTTGTCCTGACAGAGACTCACTGTCTCACTGTCAAATCTTGCTTTGAATTTAAAGGCTTTGAATTTAAAGGCGACCAAGGTGTTTGTACGATAATGCAATCTGAGCAGAATCTCATGCATGCATAGAGAATCTGGGATTCACTTGAGCTTTAAATTTACCAACTCAAATAGTAGAAATTGGACTGTTAGAAAGTAAATGGTTGGTTTACCAATGTGGACATGGATTGGTGCAAAAATCTCATATGTTTCAATGCCTTGATGCATTAAGAAAGGTCATGAAGACCATTTGGAAGAGGGTGTTCTATAATACTCCGAATTATTGAAATTATGAAGTCAGAATCCGTTGGATTAGCTTATTGTATAGGACACACTCAGGCCGGCCCTGAGTTTTTAGGGGCTTTAGGCCCAAAGCAAAAATGGGGCTCCTCATTTTAACATAGCAATATAGCAATCCCAATATCATTTCCCAAAATTTTATATTAATTCAAATTCTGCACTTGAATCTTTATTTCGATCATCTTCAACAATGATATTTTCTTCCTCATTCACTCGCAGATTTGGTTCATCTGTACCACCACTTTCATTTATAGGCTAACTAAGATCATCATTTTCATTGGCATTAAGACCTTGACTCAGTTATGCACTCTCATTTTCAGACATTAGCTTATCTTATTCTTCAACATCCTTCTCATTCTCAAGTATACTTGCATCAGTTGAAGTTTGTGCTTGTTTATTATTTGTGTTGAAGTACTTACTAAGAGATCCGGCTTGAAGCTTAACTAATGCATCTCTCTTTTGCTTCTCTTTTCTCTTTGAGCACCAGAAGGATATTTTCTAATTGGAGCCATGATATTAATCATATTATAACCTGCAAAACGAGTGAAAGACAAAAATTTAGCTCAGAAGAATATTTCTGCACGCTAAACAACTTATCTTGGTCCCCAAAAAGCTTCAAAATTTAGCATATAGGACTAAAATATGATAACTTTATACCAAAGAAGGCTGATCATATATTCATGATATATGTAAAATAAGAAGAGTGCTAGCTTGCATCATTGATACCACTACGGTAGCACTAGTACCAGTTACCCATCATTCCATTTACAATTAACAAGGAATCAAGGATGAACTTATATCATAATCAGTTTTGATCTCTATAACTCTATTAGTTCAGACGAATCAAATAAGGAAAAAAAAAAAGTAAAGAAAACAGAGCCAAAATCTTAATCATTGATTCATTGACAATTATTTGAATTTTCAAAGAATAATTACAGACTTACCTAACAAAATTGTTGTGTTAATTAGACTCAAAATTCCTTCTTGGCTCTTGCCAATTCCCAAATCTGCCAGAAATTCAAAAAAATCAATAAAAAAACAACGAACATATGAATAACAAGAAATTGAGACTTTGATAATGATTGCAGATGATGAAATAGAAGGGGGAGAAATTGAGACTTTGATGATGAATTACCTGTTAGATTTGAGATGGGAGAATTTGGGATTTTGGAATCTAGAGAAGTGGAGATGGGGAAGATGATGATGATTGCGGATGAATGAGATGATGATGATTGTTGGCAAAGAACAAGACGCTACTATAGGAGTCAGAGAAGAAGTAAAGAATGATAGTATATTGATATGATATAATAATATATCTCTAGTTTTTTTTTTTTTAACATATATAAAACTTAACTTGATTTCGGGGGCCCGTGAAACTTGGGGGCCATAGGCACAGACCTGCTAGGCCTATACCCAGGGCCGGCCTTGGACACACCCAAGGCCGTCCCGTAACAAAGTGAGGCCTAAGGCGAAGGTTAGAGAGGCTTACTCTAAAATCTAAATTAAGAAAAAAAATGGCAAAAAAAAAAGTCATTACACAAACACTTTCTGCTAGATTTTCCACCACGTTTGGTTCATCACTCTCTGCTAGATTTTCTACCACACTTGGTTGAGTTGGTTCAACACTTTCTGCTAGATTTTCCACCACGTTTGGTTCAACACTCTCTGCTACATTTACATTTTCAACTACATCTTCTTCTACAATTGGCACTAAATTCTCTATTGGACTTGCTACTGTCTCTTCTCTTGATCCTGTAGCTTTTTCTTTAACAGTTACACACTTATCTAGTGCTCCTTTTTGGGATTGAATTAGCTTTTCTATCCTTCTTTTTTTCGTAAGTTTATTAAACCCACATTCAAACTTCCTAGTAGACATATTCTAATACTCAATACTAAAAAAAAATCAAACAACTATTCAATTATTCAAGGATTCTAATAAAAAACAAAGCGAACAAGAATTTCAGATTCCAACAAAAAACAAAGAGAACAATTCAACCTTGAATCAAATGATAAAGAACAATAAAACCTGATTATCTTATGCTCCGATGATTGATTGATTGATGAAGAAAGGGAGGCTTTGTGGTGTTTATTGTTTTACCAATACAAAAAAAATGAAGGAAATTGAGTGCAGAAGAATGCCCAAAATGCCAGAAGAGTTAGTTAAGTAGGACGCAACCGCAGGTAGCACGTTTGAGTTCTCTCTTTTTGTCTTTTTTTTTTAACATATATATCAACTATCAAGACATTCTCACCCTTGATTGGTGAGCAAAACATGGATTATGGTCCATAATTTATGGATATCAAGAGTTCAAGACGACAAGGCATGGGAATATGACAAACATTAGACATAATTTATGGGACTGCACTGTAGTCACTGCATGCTTGGCACTTCGACAGTTGGCTGACCCTCCCAAAAAGAAAAAAGAAAAAAAAAATATATATATATATATAACTTTGCTCAGGTGCGGATATGAAAAATGTACGGATTTTCGGTTTTGACCCACTTTCCGATCACATTTTCACATCTCAGCCGTTTAGTTTTTAAATCCTAATGTATAGATCATCTCTACAAAATTTCAGCCAATTTGATGATCGTTAAGGCATCCAAAACTGCAATTTACACGAATGTACCGAATCTGTCGAATAGGAACCGTTCGTGTTAATTGTTGTAAATTGTTGTTTTGAATGCCTTAACGATCATCAATTTGGCTGAAATTTTGCAGAGATGATCTATACATTATGATCTAAAAACTGAACGGCTAAGATGTGAAAATGTGATCGGAAAATGGGTCAAAACCGGAAATCCGTACATTTTTCTCAGGTGCGGATATATATATATATATATATATATATATATATATATATATATATATATGAAGAGTGTTTTGAGATGAGGCCTTCCCCAAACTGAGGCCCAAGGCCACAGCCTTGTCTGCCTTGGTCTGGGGCCGGCCCTGTACACACTGCAAACAGTGACTAATATGTAATGGTTTCAAGTTAATACTCTGGAGCATAGTATAACATTTTTGTATAGAAAACTGCTTAGGGATTTGTAAAAGCTTTTACAGTTTAACAGTTTTACATTCCTATGAAACAGCATAGTGATTTTAATTATACAAGGAAGATTTCTACCATTTATGAAGCAACACAGGCAGGCCAGTACATCACTATCCTCTAGCAGAGTTGCTGCAATGAAAATGCCGCCACACAACTTGTTGCTTGTCATTTTTTGACATGAATCTGATACAAAATCTCATGCTTTATTTAGCAAAACTAGTACCAGCTGCAAAGAGTCGGGACACAAAACTATACTGGTGAAAAATTGAAGGGTTAGTTCCCAGTTTTCAATAGATTCAGTTACCCTTTTATTTATTGGTTGTCAAATAGCATATACCCCTGTATCACATCAATGGTTTTGTCAATTTGTCTTAAACACTAATCAGGTTATCATTAAAGAGGAAAGAAAAAAACAAAATACTTGGGTTTAGTTTGGTTGGGTAGGTATGAGGTTTATGTTTTCTAGCTAGGAGTAGGAGAAGAATGAAGTAGGCATTGCAGCAAGGTATAAAAGGCTGAAATACTATCTTTTGCTCTATGGTGAGCCTTAAAGAGGATATTATTCTATAAAGCATTAACCTTTTAGTAAATAGAATCTTAATCATTTTATCAGTGTGGACTGTGGAGTAGGTAGCATGTAAATTAAGTCATCAGTCGTTTAGAACTCTATATGACTCATAGTCTGCAGAAAAGTTTCTATGGATTTTTGTAAGTGATGATAATGGTACTTGTCAAGTTCATTAAGCATAATGCCAAGCGTGCATTTGTTTGGATCTTGAATAATCTGAGGTCCTCCAGCTCTCATGAGTCATGAGTGTATTTTCTGATCACCCCTTTTTAGCATTATGTGTACATCAAATCAAGTGTACCTCATAATTTTTGGGTTAAATGACATACACATGTTGAGCTTTTATAATTATCAATTTACACACCAATAATCAATGAATTTAACTATCTAAATTGACATAGATTGTCAAATTATACCCCTAATTTCATGAATTCTAACAGTTTTATTCAAATGTTAGTCAGAGATCACTCTCGTGGATCAAGATGGTTATTTTTGGTCTTTGAATAAATATGAGAATGATTTGTAACATCTCTCACGTACACAAGACGGTGCATGTTGTCATTTTAGATCTCAAGTGCATAAGATGCTGCAGACTTTCACGTTAAACTTTACATGGACAGTGATGTTAAAAACGTGTGAAAAATTTCTATAATTGACTTAAAATGATAACATTGATCTTTTATATGAGTGACACATAATTGAGGTGTAAAAGAAAAATCACGTCAAATTAGTTGGAAATATCTACAAATTACACATTTAATTTAAATTTGTAACTACTTCATCAATTAGTTGAGCTATACAAGATTGACAAGCAACCCTTTTGGAAGGACTATAAACCTGGTCACCCTGATACATAATTAACTTTCTAATTACATGAGGTGATGTTATCTCACATTTTCAACCTTCATTTGTAAAGTTAAATAATAGTGGGAAAGATTAAACTTTGATGACTGATCAACCTTCATATTGCAAAGGCTATGTCTTCATCAAATAATCTTTTTATTTGTTTCAAGTGTTTAAGAATATAATTAGAGATCAAGTAAAATAAAATTATCCAATTCTTTTTCAGAATAATGATTTTTTCTTTTTTCTCTTCTTTGTTGAAAGAACATGATAAATTTGTGAAAATATGAGGGGTACATTAGTAATTAGAGGCAGTTAGACAAACAATCATGGTACTTCTCTGTAGGATCTTTTTCTGGATATCATTGTTCCATTGCACACTTGAATGTAATGAAGAAAACTAGAAAAGGCTTGACTTCTCTTACATTTCTCCCTAATGATGATTAGATCCTAAACCCTCCTTTAAATGTTGCCATCTCTCTCTCTCTCTCTCTCTCTCTCTCTCACTAAATCTCTTAAATAAAATTTCCCCTCACCCCAACAAATCTGCAACCACATAGGGTCCCACCATTTTAGTTCTTATTTTTCTCATTCCATCAAATTTTTATTTATTCTAGAACACTCACTCTCTCTCTCTCTCTCTCTCTCTCTCTCTCATGCAGCTTTGTTATGAAAGCAGTGCATGAGGGTTAGACTGATTCTTCAAAATTGATCCTTATTGTCACACCCATTGAGGATTTCATGGTAAAGTTTTCAGCTTTGGGTTGATTAAGATCTGTTTATGGCTCAAGCCACCTGCTTTAAGCACAGGAATAGAGGAGGTAAGGTTTTGATTCAAAATGAAGTTTTTATTTCTGCAATGTTAATGTGTTTAGTTATTTTGTTGTATGCAAATGGGTTTGAGATTAATTGGGTTGGGGGTGCTTTGTTTAGCTTGAATTTGAGCTCTTCTGCCATTTGTGCAAATTTTCTGGGTTTCAATAGCGAGTTTCGTAATCTATAAAATGTTCATCAGTTCATTTTTGGGGACAATAATTGTGGGTTTATGTTTTATTTTATTTTGATATATGGAGAGAGATTTAAAGGGTTTTAGTATAGTGAATTTACATACCTATGACATTGTTCGATACATGAGGAAATGGCTCAATCTCATTTTGTTTGATTTCCCAAGAGAAAAAGAAACACAACTTTACTATTAGACTAAGTTGAGCTGAGTTTCTTGTATATTCTGGTCTCAAATTTTGTATTTTCCGCCGTTTTCCTGTGCTTTTGGTGATGAATCAACAGTGAAGTTAATTCACTGTATTAAATTTGAAACGCTTCTGGCAGGAAAGATGTATTTTTCAGAAACACAAACAGACGACCATTGGGTCTGAAGTTTCATCTCTTTGCAATTTGTGTATTTCATTATTTAATTAGACTCTTTTTCAGGACCATAAGTGAGTAATACAACATGACAGTTGAGTCAGAGTCCTTCTGAACAAGTCTTTTGAACTTGTCATGTAAAAGTAAGATATTCACTTGGAATTTAGCTGTTATATCATTATGTTTCTGCGGGAGCTTCTGAACCAGAAAGTTGCTGTCAATCTGGTGATGCAAAAGGCAATCTTGTATTTGCAAAATAAAACTATTTCAAGCAGAACATCAAATATTTTGGTGAAGTTTACATATTATTATGTTTGTCTGTCGTTTGTAGTATTAATGTGATTTTTTTTCCTCAAACAGGTGAGATGGACACAGCATCTATAAAATGTCTAATCAATAGCATATCTCGATTGGTTCTTCTAGTTTCATGCCAAACAGTAAAGTCTGTGCCTATTCAGAAGGTTTACAGAACCATAGCTGATGTATTGAAGCTTTTGAAGCCGTTACTTGATGAAGTAGTTGATTACAATATACCTTCAGATGACATTCTATTTCAAGAGTGTGAAGAATTGGATATGGCTGTCAATGAAGCTAGGGAATTCATGGAAAACTGGTCTCCAAAGTCGAGCAAACTATTAAGTGTAAGTGTAACTGCATAAGTGTGTTTTTGTAGTCATTGGATTTTCAATGGCTTGGTTTTCTCTTGTGCACTGTTTCATAACAAAAAAAAAAAAGGCAAGGAAATTAATAGCGTACAACTTTAGGATTCTTATGACATTACGAACTGTCTTTCCCTATGCATCCCTGGAAATTATTTATAACATTACAAATACAGACTTTGAATTAAAGTTCCTTGTTTTGGTGTGTTTTTCTCTCTGTGTGTGTGTGTGTTCGAATGTGCGTGAGTGAGAGTGTATAGAGGTTCTTTTACATATTTTAACTTCAATCTGTTTATATTTATCCTCAGGCTTTGCGGAGTGAGCCATTGTTGATAAAGATACAAAATTCATCACTCAAGATTTGCTGTACATTAAGTAGATTATTACAGTCATCTTCATCTGCTTCAGGTTTAATGGGTCTACAGGTATTTGCTAACTTCAATATGTCTTCTGCATGTACCATTTTCACAAAAAGTAAAGAGGTTGGTTGTATCCAAATATATATTCCCCATTATGTCACCCTAGTTCTTGTAGTCTGTTATTTAGTCTACTTACAAGCCTAATATCTGGAAAAATGTTTCAGCAATGTATGCAGGAAATTGAACGTTTGAAGCCTGAAAGTGTAACAGAATACTTAGAAGAGGCTCTGAAAAGTCAAACAAAAGATTTAATGCCTTCCATCAAATATCTTATGAAAATTACTGAATTGCTTAGCTTGACTTCCAGCCAAGAACTGTTGAAAGAAAGTATTGCTGTAGAGAAGGAAAGAATTACTGTTGAAGTGCGTGATGTTAGAGGGGAACTAGATCAAATCAACCAAATTGTGGTTCTTGTCTCTCATATTCGTGAGATCATGGTTAAAAGTGACCGCATTACCGCATCTGGCGTCCCGGTCCCTCCATACTTCCGCTGCCCTTTGTCTTCAGAACTCATTTTGGACCCTGTGATTGTAGCTTCGGGTCAAACATATGAGAGAACTGCCATACAAAAATGGCTTGATCATGGGTTGATTATCTGCCCAAAGACCCGTCAGAGGCTGACACATACAAACTTCATTCCCAATTACTCGTTCAAAGTTATGGTAGAAAGTTGGTGTCAAGAAAATAATATTAAACTTGCGACGAACTTTGACTGCACTAATGCTATCACTGTCCCATCTCCATCAGGTCACATCTCTCCTGAAGGTTTAATTCACACAGATACCCAGTACTCCATCCACAGTTGCAATTCGACATCAAGATCCTCTGCCGAAGTTGAGAAGCAAAGAAAAGATGTATCTCCTAGATTGAGTGGAGAAAAGTCCAATGGATGCCCCAGTGGTGAGAAAGACCAGTCATCACCAAAACAGTCATATATTCATAGCAGGAGTGAATCAGCCTCAAGTACTGTTTCCAGTGTTGATTATATGCCTCCAGCATCTATTAAGGTGTCAGGGATATCCAATAAGCATGAAAAGGATAATGAGTTTTCTGAAGAAATTACATCTGAGCATCCTGCTGCTTATATTCCAAACAAAGAATCAGCAACTTCCCCTGGGCTGTCAGGAAAGAAGTCTCACCTTTGCAAAGCAAATGTAGAAGTGGCATCATGGCACGACAGCCCTAATTACCCAAACAAACAGCTGCTTCCTTTTTCTAGCTCAGAATCTGATGGATCGACGACAGCATCCCATGTCATGAAATTAGTTGAAGACCTCAAGAGCCAATTGGACGAAGTGCAAACTATGGCTGCAGAAGAATTGCGGCTTCTTGCAAAGCACAATATGGATAATCGCATTATCATAGGCCAATGTGGTGCTATCACACCCTTGCTTTCGCTGCTATATTCAGAGATGAAGTCAACGCAAGAGCATGCTGTGACGGCTCTTTTGAATTTATCAATTAATGAAGACAATAAGGCCATGATTGCAGAAGCAGGAGCAATTGAACCACTCATCCATGTTCTGAAAACTGGGAATGATGGTGCCAAAGAAAATTCAGCTGCAACTTTATTCAGCCTCTCTGTGTTGGATGAATACAAGGCAAAAATTGGCCGTTCTGGTGCAGTGAAGGCGTTGGTTGATCTTCTAGGCTCCGGGACTCTTAGAGGGAAGAAAGATGCTGCTACTGCACTGTTTAATCTCTCAATTTTTCATGAAAATAAGGCTCGCCTAGTTCAAGCTGGGGCTGTGAAGTATCTTATTGAGTTAATGGACCCTGACACAGGGATGGCTGACAAGGCTGTTGCTCTTCTGGCAAATTTGTCCACCATTGCAGAGGGGCGCTTGGCAATTGCACGGGGAGGAGGAATTCCGTTACTAGTTGAGGTTGTGGAATCAGGTTCTCAGAGGGGAAAGGAAAACTCTGCCTCAGTTCTGTTGCAACTGTGCCTTCATAGTCCAAAGTTTTGTACTATGGTTCTTCAGGAAGGAGCTGTCCCTCCCCTGGTCGCTTTATCTCAGTCTGGCAGTCCAAGAGCAAAGGAAAAGGTATGTGGCTTAATTATTTTTCTTGCATATTTATTTAGCTCTCTGTTCTTCTGCTTACATTCGTTGTGTCAAATATGGTGATGGCTTTTTAGGGCCCATGCAACTTTTAAAAATTAAAAAGATAAAAAAGAAACAAATTGATTATTAATAAACAGTGTTTTTTCTTCCCATTGTTTCATTAACTGTTATTTAGCAATCCAGAAAGAAGCTTTACCCCTTTTGCCCTGGTGATAGACACAATAACTTAGCATTAACAGGAGATGAATCCATAATGTCAAAGGTTTCCAAGAAACCTCAGACATGCAGAACAGATGTGATATTGTCATGTATGGTTTTTGTTGTGGTCAAAAGTCATCTATGGTTTTCGTGGGTTATAGGAAATTTGGAACCTTGTTGAGTCGACACTAAATCTGAAGTTATGCCAAGCATTTCATGATGTGGAGGTCTGTAAGAATTATCTGGAGTTGTGGAACAAAGAAGTTACTATGTTTTACATGAATTATGCAGGCACAGCAGCTTCTCAGTCACTTCCGGAATCAGAGAGAAGGGGCTATGGGGAAGGGAAAATAGAGACATTTTGTTGATCTGTTGCTGAAATTTCTCTCTCAATATTGCTCCTCCATTTGCTTCTCCCTCAAGAAATTCTATAGATCTATTCTTTTTCCACATATTCTTTACTTGTGCTTTTGGTTATAGAAAAGTCTAAATCTATTTTATATTTCCCTTTTTTTTTTTTTTTTTAAACGAGTGTCATGGCACGCTAAGGACTGATTCATAAGAGCCTAGGATGTCCAAACTTTTCTTTCTCTGTGTTTTCTTCTGTATTTTTCTTTCTCCCGTACTTGAGCTAGGTAGGCTACTTGTGCTCTTAGTTTCCATGAGAACATAGCTTCGTTTAGTGGCTGCAGTGATTGATTTGGTTCTCATACGTTGCTGTACATATACTTTGTACATATAAAATAGAACTGAGTAATTTGCAGTATGATCAGAGACTTTATATTATCATCGTAGATGCAACTTCATATTATCATCTTATATGCTATTTATGCGCATTTATTCTTGCTTCCTTGACACTTTTTCTCATGCACCAATTTGAGCGCCAATTGAGAAAGTGATGTTTTATTTGAAGCTGTCTGTTGTTTTAGTGGCTTTTTTTCACTTTAAAATTTTTCGGAAATTCTAAAAACAGAAGTCTCCAATGAAGACTTCTAAAATGATGACTCATGAGAGCTTTCAAATTAAAGAATGGCAGTGTTTTGAATTCTTATTGAAATATATATATTTTTCAAACTATCTAGATTTAAGAGTCTTAATTACAGATATTATCTTTGTAATGTTATTTCAGCATTACAATAATGATATATTTGAGCTAGTTTGGGTATGCATGTTTGTTAATTGATTCTACCGGGTAACAAAGGTTTGGTTAAGCAAATCTCTCAGTTGAAAAGTTTGAGACAAAGAAATCTCTATTATTCATTTGTGCTTTGCTTTTTCCATGAGAGAGAGAGAGAGAGAGAGGGGAAAAGAAAAAATGCGGGCAGGGGGATGCTGCCCGGACTTTAATTATGGACGTGATAGATTCATTAAAGACGAATTAAAATGAGAATTTGGCCCACTTATGAAGCAACTAATTAATAATTTGGAAAAATGTCGGAGTAACAGTATTGCTTTATGATAGCAACATTACAAGTAATTATTTGTGTTATGACGTGGCTAGTATCATTTGAAACGATTTGCAATAGTGAACTAATATGACTTGAGCTAAGTCTCCACCGTAGGTTCCTTCTGTACCTACTTAGGCATGTGATCTAACAACCGTTGATAACGAATTTTTATATTATTTTACTCACCCTTGAGATTTTCAATCAAGGTTGGTAAATAATTTATAAATCGTGCCGGTAGAATGAAAATGATTGTTTGTGGAGATTTGTAAACGAAAGAATCTTGTATGCGGGAAAAACAAATATTGGGTTCTTCCAAATCGTCTCCACTAGATATATAATCTTAGAAATTTTAAGAATTAAAAAGTAAGAAGTGAAAGTATTTGAAGGCTGTACTGTAGATTCAGAGTCTCTACCACTCAGGTAGGGTTGAAGTCTCTACGATATGCTGAATAAACAAGAAATTTTTTTCTATGTACCGACAGTGCAAGTGAATCAGCAGATTCATCAGTTCTTAACCGTTGATATTTATACGCAACTTTTTTTTCAATAACAAAAAATAAATACTTGATGTTATCCAGTCATCTATTTTTATTGATGCAAGTGCACTTCGGTGCACTGAATACTCTTTCATCATTGTAACAATGATACGTAAGTTTTCTCTCTTTATTATCATTCTTGTTTTCTATTTACAAAGATTTAATATGGAAGTCATTGACAAAGCGAACGCGTCCCAAAAATTGTCAAACCCACGGACCATAATAATGAAAGTACATGTATGTTTGATATTTCATTACATAACATGAATGTTCTGGGTGTTGAATTTGAATAAAGGATTGTTATTGGTCAGGCGAATATGTCACTTGATATGTCCACCTGAAAGAAGACTATCTCCTCCTTGAAGGTGTGTTTGGACCCCAATTTCATTCATTTTCAATTTAAAGCTATTTGAAATTTTCATATGAAATAACTTTTGATTTCAAAATGAATTATATGTCGTAGTTTATTGTTTATTTTAGATCTAGCTGTGAATTTTAAATTTAAAATTTTTTTATATAATAGATTACATTGCATCGGAATAATTGATAGTTGTTGATTCTGAGTTTACCCTACTTAGTTACAATCGTGGGTTGAAATTTAGGTTTGATGCTTAATAAAAATCACGATCGCGGGCCATTGTTGCCATTGGTGGAATGGTGATAGACGTCACCTAAAAAAGAAGTACGATGATGCTTGTAGAGTATTATAGTTAATCACCTCGATTAAAAATAGATCTTTAACAAATGACGGAAGAGTTTAATCATTTATGTCGGTAAATAAAAGTATGTCTCGCCATTTACTGATTCACACTGCGAGGGAAAACACGAGTCAGATTTCATATCCAAGCAGGGGAACAAACTCACTGAGTTATACAGTGAACGGAATTTATTTTTAATATGGATTTGGAGCCTATGCAAGAATCATATTGGCAAGATATTTTTATGAAGTGAAACTTTAATTTGCAAAAGGTTCGGTTTTAATATTCTAAGATCCTTCGAAGGGTGGAGAAACTTTATAATTTGCTGGATTATATATCTAGGCATGCAGACATACTTAAATTTAGACTAATTGGGATCTCTCTCTTTATAGAGAGAGTTGAGGCCGATTTAGAGTGGTTTACTGTTTAAGAGGTGGACTAAAATGTTGGAGAGGACGAATGGAAATTGTTTCATAATGGGACTGTGCTAATGAAACTAAATAAAGACGTATGTTAGTATAAGAATTTTGTGTATCGACATTTCCTATACAAAATTAGAATAGTGTGACTATTTGAAGTAAAGACTAATTGAATCACAAGATGAAAATTACGATTCCAACTTATCCTAGATGATTCTCTGAAAATGTAATTCATTCATTATATCTCATAGCATGTTTGTTTCTTGTGTGATTGCATGAAGGGATTGAAGACTATGTTTCAATCTCATCATGCTTTTTAATTCTTCTAGTTGAATTAAGATGTAATACTTGGAAGGTTTGTAGAGAATTGCAAGATGAATAAAGCCCATCGGTCTCCCCTTCAAGCTTGGCCGATGGTTGAAATTTGAAAAAGATACCAAAAAAGGACCGAAACTTCTTTTCTTCGATTCGTTGTGTATGATGAATAACATGGTGCAAGACATATATGGTCTGAAAGAGCGTTCGAAGAATAAGAGAATGAGATAATTTTATGGCCAGAGGTGGCCAGATGTGACGACTCCAGCATCGAAAAACAAAATTTTGGTTTTGGAGCTGATTTTTCCGAGTTTCCAAAATTACAAAAATGGCATTAACTTAATTTTTTTTATAACTTTTTCGTTACAACTCAAATTTAGCATGTCACATATCCACGGACTCAGTTTAACATCTTTTACAACTTCCATGTAAGAACAAAAAAAAAGAACTTTTAGTTTATTGTCCCCCAATAAAAGGTTTTGAATTAATGTAATCTTCTAATTTTTTTTTCTCAATCAAATTTTTATCTGTTTGATTTTAGGACAATTAATCCCCCTTCCCAAGGCCCAAATTTTATTGGTTTTATTTACCCATTAATAAAACCCAATAAATTTTTATTGTCCCACACTGAAAGGTTTTGAATTGATTAATCTCCTCATTTTCTTCCTCAATCAAAGTTTTGGGAGAATGCTTCCCAAACTACCCAACACATGTTACTGTTTACTATGGCCTGGCTAGAGGATTTTCAGCGTGCCAGAACTACAATAGCTCCCACCGTGCAGCAACAAGCCGAGATGGAAACCGGCTGATCTTGGACAATGCAAATTAAATGTTGATGGAGCATTTGTGCCTCATTTGACGAACGGAGGTATAGGGGGTGTTCTAAGAAATTCTAGTGGACAGGTCCAAGCTGCTTTTGCTCACACTGTTCATCATGTTGGATCTCCAAAGCAGGTTGAACTTCTTGCTATTAGGAAGGGGTTGGATTATGCAGAGTCTTTACAACTGCAAAATGTCACAATTGAGAGTGACTGTCTTGAAGCAGTGCAAGAGATTTCATGCAGTGATCATGACCTAACTGAGTTTGGAGCTATTTTGGATGACATACATGAACTTATGACCAGTATTCATGGAGTGCAAATACATGCACCTAGAAGTTGTAATACTGTGGCACATAGACTAGCTAGCATAGCTTTTGAGTCTGATCAACAGGAGTTTTGGCTTCATAGTGCTCCAAATTACATACTTGATGTAGTGCAACACGATTGTAACCATGACACTTGATCATCTATGAAATTCAGTATTTTATTATAAAAAAAAATCAAAGTTTTATTATTTGTCTACTTTTAAAGAAATTAGTCCCATTTCCCCCTATAAATTTTTATTGTTCTCCAATAAAGAGTTTTTACTGGGGGAAATAAAATTTTATTGGGTTTATTAGGAAGAAATAATTGTCTCTGATGACCTATGAAATCTTTGGCAACCTCCGGCGTAGTCTCTGATTAGTTGCTCTCTCTCTCTCTCTCTCTCTCTCTCTCTCTCTCTCTCTCTCTCTCTCTCTCTCTCTCTCTCTCTCTCTCTCTCTCTCTCTCTCTCTCTCTCTCTCTTTATGTGACAAACGGATTGGGGACAAAATGGTCTAAAAAAACAAAAAAACTTAATTGAGATTAAGGAACAAAATGAGTAATCTTAAGGGTAAGTGTGAAGGCTTATAATTTGATGGAATAAGTGGAGTCAGTGTAGCTCAAACTAGAATAAAATGACATTTTCTCTTAAAAATAATCGCATGTCGAGTGACTACTATAAAAAGAATATATCTAATTAACTTTTTTCCTAAGTTGGGTTGATTAATTACTGAATATTAACTTGACGAGGTGGTAACATGACTAGTGATCATCGACTCATTCCCATCCCATTACGTATAGTGAGTGCTTCACATGCTAGATTCACATTCTAATCAAGTGAAATTTAATGGGGTGAAAATTAGTTTACATATCAAACTAAAAAAGAATGATCATTATAAAAATAAAAAATTAAATAAAAAAGATGTTGAAGTTCACAATCCACATTTTTACTGTAGCCATCACACGACCGCACCATTTAGAACAGGATTTTTGATATAAAAGAATTATCAAATTAACAAAACACCATTATAATAGCTTCATGACTCGGGCCACTTAAACTAAGGTCGTGTCAGATATTTACTCCAAAGAAAACAAAAGAAGAAACAAATAAAAGGCTATGCAAATAAAATCTGGGATGACGGACCAGTCTCTTGCCTAGGGCGGTAACGGAGCTTTATATCATTTTCTTTCTTCTCGTGGCGATGGAGCTATGTTTTTTACCACACTTGTGTGATTATGTGAGATAAACTCCCACTAATTACAGCTGTTAACATACTTTGACGCCCCAATAATGCAAATGGAGTAGAGCATATTATTCACTTCTTGGAGTCACAGATCGATATAAGTTTGTTTATTGATACGAATCTAACAATAATGGTTTTGGTCGTACTAGAAACTACTATATAGTAATAGTTGCGATGTTCAGAACTCAGGAGTGTACGTAGAAAACTGCGGTGCATGAATGTGAAAGATCAAAGATGATCAATAATATGTTGGCAGTTGCAATATTAATGTAGGTTTGGCATTTTTCTTCATCAATCATCATACTTGACCCTATTGCATTGTTGAATGTGAAAGAGATGTATATACATAACATTGTCAATTATTTTCAAAATCTAGGGTTAATAATAGGTTGATTTAAGTTGTTAAAAATCTATAGCTCAACATACACATAACTGAATTTGATTTGGATATATAAACCTAGCTATCAATTCATTAAGCACACGATTTTTGGATATAGCTAGAAGCATACATGAAGTTTACAATCATATAAGATATCCACTTTAAATTATTTCATGTTCTATAAGCCATATCCTTCGCTAGATTATTTGATTAAATGTGATGCAAGAATTTATGTTCAAAAAAGATGTGATGCAAGAGACTATGGCCAGTCTATTTTGCATTCTTCCATCTGAGAAGCAGTACATATGTAGGAGGAAGATAATGGGACCCTATAGCTTCTTAAACCTGGGTGCGTGAGATCCTTTCAAGTTAAATCAGTTGTTTGGATCCGGCTACCCTAAGATGTGTGTGCTTTAAAAGAGTCGGTTATTCGGATCCAGATACTCTAAGATGAGTGTGCTTTAAAAGAGTCAGTTGTTTCAATAATTCAACGTTGCCCATCCAAAGATAATAAGAACAAGCCAAAATCTTATTAACGCGTGTCACTCCATCACTTTGGCCTTCTACTTGGAGGGGCTGGCTGTGTAGGGTTTTCATTATAGGTTGTAGCCTTTGGCATTTGTGGAAGAGGAACATGTTTTTTTTTTTTTTTAAATCTATTTATTTATTTATTTTTATCGAGATGACACGGTACCTTTAAAAACTTTCTCGGTCCAAAGACTAATCCGTACCGAGGGGTCATGTCAGAATGTCCCCCCCACCCGGACCACCAAGAATAGATTGGTTTAAACTTCAATCAGCATCGACAAGATTCGAACCCGAGTGTGGGGGTACCACACCTGAAGGCTCTTACCAACTCGACCACTTGTGACAGTTTGGTTTTTTGTAGCAAGCTTCTCTTGGTGTCATTTGTCGTATGAAGTTTCTTCAAAACTTAATGGCAACTTCAATCTCTAGAGCTATGAGATCCCTTAAAATGTCACGCTATAGCTTTCATACAAAAGATAATGTAACACTTTTTCATATTTTCTAATTATCTTATAGAAAATGTGTAAATATAGAAATGATTCATGATCATTTAAGGGGTGTGAAATTTGCACACCCCATTTTGCAAACCACACACCATTTCATTTTTTTAATAATATTTCATCCCACAACCTTTGGCACTTCCTAAAATACCCTCGACAGACTCTCTCTCTCTCTCCCCCCCCCCCCCCATTCCAGCCCCTCCCCCACCCCCCCCCCCAAAAAAATTCCTCAGCCTCAATCCTCCTCCTCCTAAAATACCCTCCGCCTCCGCCTCAAAAGCAAATCCGACACCTAATCCAAGCGCCACTTCGTCCTCGGTGCCCAGCTCCTCGACCAAGCCAGATCTGCCTCCTCTAAGTCCTCTGCCGCCTCCCTCTCCAAGCAAGCCCTGGACGAAGCCGACAAGGCCATCGCCCTTGATCCTAAAGACGCCGCCGCTCACATCCTCAAAGCCCTCGCTCTCAACACCCAGGGCTTCAAGACCTCCACCCTCACAACATCCATGTCACGCTCTCCCTACCCAGGGTGTCGACGCCCCAATCCATTCCAGCTCCCAAAACTCCATTAAAGACTCAAATCTTTTTTCCGATCAAAACCCATCGTGGATCCGACAACGATGGAGACAAGCAACTGCATGTCGGTGCATGCTGTCGTGCGTCAGCACCAATGCCGCCTCCGCCTTCTTTGCCTCACTGGAAAGGTGCTCCTGGATCAATCTCAGCACCACCGATTTTGAAGACGACGACAACAACATCATTTGCGCCGACGACGACCACGGCTCTCTCTTGCTCTCCTCTAGGCCCACCTCGGAGGCCGCCCAGCCCAAGCCCAATCCCAATCCCAATCTCAATCTCAATCAGCCCACCCCCGCCACCCACGTCGCCGCCTGATGTTACCTTTTCCTGAGGAAGAAGGAGTAAAGAAGAATAATTTCACTGTTTTTGCTTTATAGTTGTGTTGAATGTGTATGTATCTTTGTTAAAAATTGTGATCGTGTTTGGGTTTGGATTGGATGCCGGATTTGCTTTTGAGGCAGAGGCGAAGGGTATTTTAGGAGGATTGGGGTTGAGGAATTTGGGGAGGATGAGGTGGAATAGGGGGGAGAGAGGGAGAGAGAGAGACTATGTTGAGGGTATTTTAGGAAGTGCAAAAGGTTGTGGGATGAATATTATTTTAAAAAATGGAAGGGTGTGTGATTTGCAAAATGGGGTGTGCAAATTTCACCCCCCTAATTTAAATTTAAGTTCTCTGTACTCTTTTTACTTTTTTTTTTTCACCACTTCTTCCATCTAGCTTAACTTCATTTCTTCTTTAATTGACAACAAATAAAATTATATGGTAAAGTATAAATATGAGCGATCAATTATATGAAAGCATTTACAATCATAGGCTTAAGAGGCAACCTAAGATTAAAATTAAATCAAGCGGCTGGAAATGTGTTTAACACTGTTATCTGTAATTATCAAGCAGAGCCTCTAGGGTTTCTGAGCAGAGCATGGCGGCAGCGCAGTAGTCATCACCGGTGAACCCTTGTCGTAGGTCGCTAGTCCAGATCTCAGTGTCTGATTGGAGGTGACAGAGGGTTTGAAAGATCCGGCTTATTTCTAGGATCTTGGCGACCGGTTTGTGCTGTTGAATTGAGGAAGATCAGCAGTAGTTCCTAAGAGGCCGAGAGACTAGGTGCGTTGGGCTAATACCGGCATGACTGATTCCTAAGGAAGATCAGCAGTAGTTCCTAAGGTGATTGATTCCTAGTTACCATTTTTGTGGAGGTGCTCGGAGACCTTTTTTGGTTTGTGGCTTGAGTTCACCACGGTCAGGCTCGGTCAGAGTCGGCCACTAGAGGGGCAGCAACTGCAGCTTAGCTACTGGGGGCTAGGGATGCTGTCTTGCTTGCTCGGGTTTAGGCTTGGGCTCAAACTTGGGCTACCAGGCTCTACACCTAGGCCTAAATTATGAGCTGTCAAGGAGTGTGTCTTGCCACCCTCATCCATTACTTAGTGCATCAAGCAGGTCTGGCCTGAGAATTTGACCTACTTGGGTTATTTGGCCTTTTTAAAGGTTTTTAAAGTGTCAGTCGTAATTCAAATAACGGTTCTACGAAATTGGTAATTATCTTGAATTTGACTAGAGGAAGCGGCTTATGGATGAGGAATTAACTCCTATTTATTTGCTAGGAAATAGCTTTCTTTTCATACCACAATTGCATGCCTAGCGATAGAGAGCTAAAATATGATTTTTTTCCTCATAAGATATGGAGTTGTTTTTTGTTTATGTGTTCGCTTTAATAGCGGGCTCAACTTGACTTGTAATAAGTTTGAAGTGCTTAGATAAGAGCTTGTTTTTCTGTCTTTAAGTGTCTGTAAATTCTGATTTTTTCAATGGTAATCTAATGCAATGAACCTTTAATTCAAAAAAAGTCCCCGAAATATATCCAAATCTTAAAAAAAAATTGTTGACACTGGGGCATTATGCAAAAAATCAGAAGTCCCACAGGGATTCCATATATGTATAGGTGACTGTTCCAAGTGTTTAAAGCTGGGATGGGGCCAAATTTGTGTGTCAGGAATTGAAGTCTTATTTTGAGGAGAAAAAGAAAAGAAGTACTGGGAGACAAAATTCACAAGGGCACTCTAGTCATTCAGAAAGGAACTGTCATTCAATTCAACAGTATCGCTTGGGTACTAGTCAAGAAAGATAATCATGTTGTATAACCCCCTTATATGTTTTACCACCTTCCAGACTTGTATTTTCTGTCTCCATTTCAATTTTCAACCCACTGTCCCAAATCCCTTTCCACTTTCACAAAAAGCCCTAAATGCACAATTCGATCCCTTCTCTACCACTGTGTCTCGCTTCCCTAAGAAGAGGAATAATAATTGTAATCCATTATTAAGAGTTGTGTTCGCTCAACCCTTTTCAGGAAAACCAGTCCCTTTTTTAAGAAACCAAACCCAGAATTCCATCAGAAAATCCAGATCCTTATCCAAGCTTTCTCTCACTGTTGATTCCCAAACAATTTAAGCAAACAAAAAAAAAGTGCTTGAAAACTGTGTCTCTCGCGCTCTCTGTGTGAGAGAGAAAGAGTCAAGAGGTACAGTCCTCTCAAAGCTCTCCCATCAATCTCATCACATCCACAACAAAAATCATCATAACCTTTTCCTGCTTCACCATTTCCAGCTCTATTTCCTTCTCTCTCTCTCTCTCTCTCTTTTCACTCCATCCATCTCTTTTCAGAATATGGAATTCCCTCTGTAATATCAATCAATAATTAGGGTCTGTTTTGTTTCCTTGTTTTCATAATCAAACGCTAGAAATCAATCAAAAATTTTATCAAGTACCGTGCTAGTACCACTTCTCCTTCAAAAATTATTTAAACTCAACTCTCTCTTTCTTTGTGGTGAGAATCGGAAACCCTAGAAGAAGAAGAAGAAGAAGAAGAAGGTAATTAGTAAGTCCATGGATTCAATCCCAGATATGGATGACTCCCCCAACTCTGCAGAGCACACAATTCAGAACCATAACCTAATTATGACTACAGCTGGCATGATGATGAACAGCGGCACAGCTAGTTCTGGTGTGACTCTAGCAGCTTCGGCTTCTTCTTCTTCATCTTCTCCTGGTTCCAGTAGCCGCTACGAGAACCAAAAGCGCCGTGACTGGAACACCTTCGGGCAGTACCTGAAGAACCACCGCCCTCCGCTCTCCCTCTCCCGCTGCAGCGGCGCTCATGTTCTCGAGTTCCTCCGCTACCTCGACCAGTTCGGCAAGACAAAAGTCCACACTCCAATCTGCCCCTTCTATGGCCACCCCAACCCGCCCGCCCCCTGCCCCTGCCCGCTCCGCCAGGCCTGGGGCAGCCTGGACGCTCTCATCGGCCGTCTTCGGGCCGCCTTCGAGGAGAACGGAGGCAAGCCCGAAGCCAACCCTTTCGGAGCTAGAGCCGTTAGGCTCTACCTCCGTGAGGTTCGGGACTTGCAGTCCAAAGCAAGAGGAATCAGCTACGAGAAGAAGAAGCGGAAGCGCCCGCCGCTGCCGCAACAGTTGCCTCCACCGACTCAGCATCAGCCTCCTCCGGGTGCCAGCTGTCAATAAGCTCAAGTCATAGCTCTAACAATGATCTATTGATCTAATCAATGGAAAATGATGAGCTAGCTCCAGCAGATGGTATTTTCTTAAATTTCATGCTTTTAAGTTGAAACTATGTTGGTATGATATTTGGGTTGTCTAGGGTTTAGTTAATTTTATGTGGTTGTTGGTAGCCACTCTGAGCACTGCTAGAAAGACTACTTGTGTTTCAGTTTCTGTGCTTAATTAATTTTCTGTTTCTTTTATTTGCTATGAGTACTGAAAGCAATTATTAGATCTATATAATCATCATCTTGTGACATCATGAATCTGTCTGATAACTCATATCTTTGCTTAGTTAACCCATAGATTTGCTTGGAGCTTGGAGCTTCTGCCTTTTTTTTTTTACCTTTTTTCCATTCACATATAGCAATTTTCTTGAAAGCTGTTATTGGAAACTCCAAGTTAACTAAAAATCAAACACTGGACAAAGCTTGAAAGGACTTTACTTTAGGATCATACATGAACATGTCAGATATGACTGGTAGGACTATATATATAAACTTTCTTTCTTTAGTGCTTTGTGTTGCAGATTGGTCGGACAAAGCCTCTCTTTTATCTCTGACTTCCCTTAGCATCTCCTTTAGAGTTCGCACGTCTTCCTACTTTACTGTCTTAGGAATATTTGATATATATGGCTCTACGCCTCTACCACAGCTTACAGATTATTATTTTTGCAAAAATAATTCATGGGTTTAGAAGCAAATTTAACATGATGGGTAATTAGGTATTTCTAAACCTAATATATCGATCTGTAACTTGATCATTATGAGTCTTGCTAGGTATTTACTTGAATCCACTTATCATCTGATCGATCTGATAATTGCGTCAGTATTGGTATGTCATGCACATGCACATGCACATCCTTTTATCATATAAATATATTTCATATGAGACTTTCCTTATTTGTCATATTAGTCTCAGATAGTCAGATCTTCCTGATCAAAGAGAGCAGCGTCAGTGGAAATTAGCACTACTGTCAAGTCTGCAACCCAGAGTGTGAGACGTAAATAGCATTAGAGAATCTTAGTGAGAATTCCAATTTTGTCAAACCATAATTAATTTGTGTCTTTAGTCAAGCAAAATCTAGTCAATGGTCATAACTAATGGGGCTTGGGGAAAACCATATTCTCTGCTAGAACACTTACAGGTTAAAGAATACAAAATCCGCTTGGGTAATTATGTTAATTAATCAGTCTGGCCCACAGCTTGTCTGTGATTGGATACCCTTGTGTCAAATTGTTCTGTAGGACTACATAATTAACCATCATGAGGTTTAATCTAAGATGCTAATTGGCTTAGTTAAATTTTGTGGCTTATTCATTATATTGGGAGAGAAATTAGCTAATTAGGGTTCAGGTTCTAGAAAGCCTGGATTGATTTCCTTTTTTATGTAGTAGTGGGTGTCTATATACGAAGTGTCACTTTAATTCTTAGAGGATCTATTCGCACTACTAATCATTTCAGTCCAACATATGATTACTATCAAAAGTAGTATATTATATGTTTTAGATCCCATGAAGAGACCCCTTTCAACTATTTAGTACGTAATTTAAAGGAAAAACTAATCCAGATCACATGAACTATGTGATACATTACTACATTTTGTAGGATTTGCCTATAAATTAATATTATACTAACTTGATCCACTAATTTATTTTTATTTTGTTCAAATACATTCATTTTGGGAAACATTAGGACAACTGCGCACCCTTCCTGCAAAACAGGCACTAGGAATTGTTTTCTCTATTTTCAATCGTTTATTACATTATTCGATCAATATCTTTTTCTTTTATCCTTGAAGTAAAATTTTTGGAAATTAGTTAGGTACTCGTTGCTTAACTATATCGATTAGTTGCCCACTTTTAAATTTTAGTACATTCATGTCATGTCTCTTTAACCTAAACAGGAGCATTTACAGATTTATTTATTCATATTAAATTGCTCATCTTTTCTTCTTCTTCTTTCATGCTAATTTTTACTGGTTCAAACTAGCTTGACCTGCTCCTTTTTTTTTTCTTTGACTAAATGAAGTGCTGGTTTTGCTTGGTATATATGTTCTCTCCCATAGTCCCATGAATCTATGATCACCAATGTACTGATATTTTATTTATGATGTATAGTCTAGATAGCTATCTTTTTCATACACGTTAGAGATTATATTTACACACGCACGCACACTAAAGTGCCCAACTGTCCAAGTACAAGGTACCCCCGGCCTCTTCATATTATTGTGTATAATAACATTGAAGAGGATCCATGTCTTCCTTATTCACATCCCCAATGAGGGCATGGAGTTTGTCTTTTAACTCAAATAGTCCAGCTTATATTTATTCATCAGTTAGGAGGTTGTAGCTAGGGCAAAATTGAACTCTTAAAGGTGTTGTTATTTGACATTATAAGCACCATAACCACGGTAAGTGATTCAATGGATGCACTGAGTCCCCGTAAGGGAACGTTTAAGATGTCAAACCCCCACATATGCAGTAAAAGTTAAAACCACATATGCAGTAAAAGTTAAAACACTGGGTTTGCTTAGTATAATTGCTGCATTATAAATGTGGCCAGTGGAGGGGCTGCTATTCCTCGTTGGTCGTTTGGTTCCTCAGCGGATTAGTCATTAGGCCTAGAAAGTCTTTACGATAATGCGATCAATCTGAAAAGATGGTGTCAGAAAAATAAGCATCGATATTTATCTTATGGCAAACGGACTATTCTCAGCTAATCGTGCATGCTTTGCATACAACCTGAAAAGCTTATGTATGGGAAACTCTATTTGAGTGCACATACACGCGCAGAAGCGATTCATCATTTAGATGATTGAGGATCATGGCCATATCTAATGGTAGTTAAATGAAAAAACCGCTTCTAGTGACCAGCTTCCTGGCCACCCAAATTGTTACCATTCATATTTAAGTACCACTTTATTAATATTTGCCTCAACCTCACAATCTATCTGCAGAGACACGACTCAAGAGTGAAGAGTGAAGAGTGAAGACACCAAATATTTTATCACATAGCACACAAGCCGTCAAAAGTGGAATTAGACTAGAGGGTATTACCATCAATCGATTAATATTAGTTATACAGGCTCCAATATTACCATCAATCAATATTTCATCGTGACCATCATGCAATTTATCGATAGTCAACCGACATGAACGTCTAGATGGACCTATTTTGCTTTTCAATAATGCTAGTCATGAATTGAAGACAGTAAGTAATATATAGTATCTTAAAGAATCTTTCTCAGCACTTGGGGTTGATTTAATTTGTAGTCAATGAACAAATTTGCTACTCATTCATGAATGAAATAATTGCCTAAAATTAGTGAAGCCGATTGTGTGTCCACCAATAAGTTATAGAGAGACTTTCACTATGACAGTAGTTGATGCGGTACCTCAAATAATGATGAGAGCCCCATCACCACCAAAAAAAAAAATGTTAGGGGTATTTTAGTAAAGGATCTAATTGTATTTATCACTAAGTGATTGTAGTTTCTAAACATGAAAGATCTAGATACAGTACACAGTCATTTTTCGTATCTTATGCAAACTTTAGTTTCCATCACATTCATTCTCTTTAATTGATAGGTATTAAACACGAGACAAAATAAAAAGACGTTGTAATGTTCATAGATATCCGATGTTTTCACTATACTGCTGTGAATTTCTGTTCTATAAAGGGAAGAACCATGAGTTCATGTCCTGGCCACTGGCTGTTAGTTGGTCAGTATAATATAACGGAAGGCAATTTTGGTTCCTGTACGTCGGAGTTTATGTTAGATGCAATTTTAGTCATTCTGACATCAAAGAAATGAAGGTCCTCCTGCAATTTAGGTTACTATATATCGATCTCAATTGTGATACACACTCCTTCGTATAGAAAAAGACTAAAATTACAAAAATTGTTACGCAAAAGTTTAAAGGCCAACGTGACCAAATATAAACTTGAACAAAAAAAAAAATCCCTTGATATAAATAGGGTACTGCACTTCTACTGAAACGGTTAGGTTGATGGAGTTCAAAGTCACATGGGTTAGTTAAACTTATGAAGCTACCAAACAATAGGATCTTGAATGTTCATAAGTGGAATTGAAAGTGACTGAGCAGTACTAGTAGTTCATAGCAAGCACTGAGCCGGTTGGAATCAAAACAAAGTTGCAGTACGTAAAAAAGCTGCAAAGATTTACCTTCCCAATATGTTTCCAGCTGAAAGCTAGTCTGCATCCGCATGATCTAAGCCTGTGACCTTGTGAATAATGATTGCAGCTTCTCTGAAGCAAAGCAAGCACCATGTACTCGATCTATCAATCTCTGGTTTAAATCGACTCGTTTTAGGTCTGCTGCTTTCATTGAGAAGGTAAGTTTATTAATTGTGCTGGGGTTCTCGTGTTCCTTAAGGGAGGGCAATCATGAATTGAATCGTGCTTAATGGTTTTGCTATTTCATAAGCATGATTGTGTTCTAAAGGAGCTAATTGAAGATCTTATCATACAACCAAAACCCTAAATCTTCAAGAATTCAATATTTACTCTCTAATCCCCACTACGTCATATAATCCTCAAAATAATTTTGAAGTCGAATTTGACTGTTCTGTTACAATCCTCTTTGCGTTAGTAAACGCATGAAACTCAGTCCATTAGAGAACGGCACTAATTAGGTTTCTATTCACGACCTAAGTACGAGAATCCCGCATTCAACGGTCAATCTTCAATCCGGGCCGTCCAACCGTGCGGTCCGAACTCTCACGTGCACACCTGTCTCCCTTCTCGTGTCGTGGTCAATAATATGTGCTCTGCCCTCCGCTGTTTGCCTCAGTCCGAAGACGGCATCTCCGCCGTGCGAACAGCTCGGGCGTTACGTGGCACCATCCTGTTGACTCCTTCCTTTCGCCTCGTTCGGCGTGCACCCGTACGAGATTTCTGTCGCGTCTCCATCAATGAAATTATGAAACCCTTATGGCCCTTTGATTCCGTTTCTCCAGCTGACGGTGGGTCCCGCACGAGTCATAAATAAATAAATTAAAACGTTGGAAGGGCGCGAGTGTCCGTACGGACGAACACTAGTAGGGTTTGATCAAAGAGGAAAAGTTTCCTTTTTTTTTTTTTTTTTTTTTTTGGAAAACTTTAAAAGACATGGATGTGTCTTGTCATGTCGCCTTGGAGTAAGTAAATGCTGTTTCTGAAACAACCAGAGAGGTAGAAATGGCCATGTAGTATTCAGTGTATGTACCTTTTTTACCCAGAAAAATCCAATAAAAAAGAAAGTGATGTTGGATAATGTTCTTCTTCTTCTTCTTCTTCTTCTTCTTTTAACCATAGATGGGTTTCAATTTAGGTGTTGTTGAATTTATACCTAGCTATTCAATTTGGTTTCAGATGTTGGACGACTCTCAATCTGTGTGGTTGTAATGTCTTTCACGCCGATGTGCAATACTATATTTTGACGGATTATTGGTTTCTAATATTTTCTTCTTTCTTTGTTTAAACTTTAGATTTAGCTTATAGACCCTAGTGTTGCCTAAAGCTGTGCGGCAACAATAAATACATAACATTATTAACTATTGAAATATAGGGTTACGCATCCCATGTCTTGTATTCGATTACTAAGTATTGTTTGCTTGAAGCCAAAATTTCCAAGAGGTTGAGAATGGAGTGAAATATAAAGCTGTATGATAGTCTTGACTTGGCCAATTGTTTTAACGGCCTGGTTTTGAGTCCTTGTTGTCTTTCCTTTTGATTCTCTTTTCCTGTTTGTAAAATATTGTTGTTGTCTGTGACTACCTTATTGGCATTTCTAATCTGTTTGGTTTAATGGAAATAGTTTGTTATTAGCCAAAAAAAAAAAACTGTTTTAGTGGCCATATTCAATATTTTAATTACTGAGGGAATCAATAATGTACTCTATACAGGGAGAGGTCTATAAAGGGCACGTCGACCTATATATATGCTTTTCTTCAGACATAGCTAGCTAGCTAGTTGACTGTAGGCGTTGAATGTCCCAGCAGTGATGTAAAAGCTTAAATCGAATTAAAAGTAAGGTACACGTTAAAAGTTCATGACCGGAGAACAGTACTGTTAAGGGTAAACATTTATAATATACTTACTCAGAATTCACTGTCTTCTTCAACAATGTTTATTTCATCACATGAAATTACAGCAATTGATCGTTTAGTAAGTGAATTAACCTCTTGCATTTCGTGTTACTTTTCAATTACCCTACATGATAGTCTCACTGCAAATACGGACGTATATTATAACTACGAGTCAATTGGCTTGCATCCATAAATCCCTTTCATTGATCAAGCCTAGCCTCTTAGATTAAGTTATTACTACGTCTATTATATATTTGCCGACTGATTTGTCTAACGAAACACCCAGAAACTCTCTCTGTCTCTCTCTCTCTAACTATATGCAGGTGTATTATGTACATTCAGGACCACCATGCAGACCAGGGCTTGCATGATCAATCTACGCGTAGCAAGCTAGGAGTTAATTACATGAATTATGAATGCATGCAGGGCTAGGGTTTGACTAAAGGGCGCCATATCTATGATGCGTGGTTAGCTATCTTTCTTCTCAGAGAGTGATCAACAGTATTGAATTGACTGATCAGAGAAAGAAAGAAAGAAAGAAATTAGGATCTCGTTGCAGGAATCACAGGCTAGCAGTCTCTTTCCTCATGTCGACTACTTAGGTGTCGTCGTCCTCACTCTTTAGTAGCAGCTATCGCGTGCTTTAAACTACAGTGTTGTAATTAAATGGTGTCTCTCTGTCTGTCTCTAATCTCTATATGCACGTATCATCTCACTGCATGATGAGGTTCAGATCGTATGGATGCTTACCCTAAATTTCACCATAGTTAATAGTTAAATAGTGGTAAACTTTTATTCAATTCCCACTTTAGCCCGGCCTTTATAGTCAACTTTGAGTCAGTGGACTTTTATCAGTGTGGCTTTATTCCTTACCTTCTAGCTAGCTTGCTATTTGGATAGATTTCTGAGACATTTCGGGAGAAAATGATCCGACTAGCCCAAGTCTCTTTCTTCTCTCTCATAAGTCACAGGGTCATGGAAATCGTTGTCTTTTTCTTTAATTGGGTGTCCTCTAGTGAAAGCATAATGATCTCCGCAGTATATGTCATTCTAAATTACCAAAAATTTGTTTCACGTAACTGAGTTAAACCAAACTTGAGTCTACTGGAATGAAAAGTGTTAAACAATAACGACTATCGTTCTATTTGGATCAGCTGAGAAGGGGTGTTTCACGCGGTTTTGTATTTTCGTTATAATGTAGTACTTCTTTTTAATCAAAAAAAAAAAAAAACAACAACCACTATGGCCCTTTACTATTAGGTGCAGTATCAGCATTATTTCACTCAGCAACCTGTTTGAGATGGGATTTAACCTAAACGCCTGTTCAATACCCTTGGGTTCTTTTACAAAAGTCTAGCTTTAAGAATCAAGTTCGAACCGAATAAATCATGTCCAGGACATGATTGAGATTGATGACCGCTATGATGCCATGTTAACATTATCAACAAACATGACCCACTACTAATTGACACATCATCGATCAAGTACATGATTTTATCGATCTAAGAGGTTTTGATGCAATCAGTAGCAAATCACTGGCTTATAATATATAATTTTATTTCGTCACTTTGTTTTAATGTTTCAATCTTCAACACAAGATGTAGACACATTCTGTAAAGGGTGAAACCATTACAAAGAGCATGTATGGTCCTCTCTTAACATCTAAAACAGTCTAGGCTTTTATTCCAGCGATAAGAAGTTTCAAGACCCACCAAAAGATGGGCCTTCAAATAAATGGGTCTGATATTACGGATCTAGAACCAAACGAAGGCCCAAAGTTGTGACACCAAAAGCCAGCGAGAAATGAATAAAGAAAAAGAAAGGGAGCGAAAATGATCCACTGATTCAGATTTGAGCGCCACCGACACACCTCTCTCTCTCTCTCGCTCTCTAGATCCTCCACCGGTTTCTATGGGGTCTCTTCCGCCGCCGCCGCCGTCGTCGTCGGACCTCCTTCTCCCACATTCCTCTACCAAACCAACCACCCCATCCCAATCCCCAATTGACGAAACTACCCTCCTAAACCTGTTCAAATCCCAACAGAGCCACCTCAACTTCTTCTTCCAGCACCTCGACCTCTCCCAGACCCTCTCCTTCACCCGCACCCTCCTCCGCTCCTCCGGTACCATCTTCTTCTCCGGCGTCGGCAAGTCCGGCTTCGTCGCCAACAAGATCTCCCAGACCCTCGTCTCCCTCGGCATCCGCTCCGCCTTCCTCTCCCCTCTCGACGCCCTCCACGGCGACATCGGCATTCTCGCCTCCTCCGACGTCCTCGTCCTCTTCAGCAAGTCCGGCAACACCGACGAGCTCCTCCGCCTCGTCCCCTGCGCCAAGGCCAAGGGCGCCTTCCTCATCTCTGTCACCTCCGTCGACGGCAATGCCCTCGCCTCCGTCTGCGACATGAACGTGCATTTGCCCTTGGAGAGGGAGCTCTGCCCTTTCGATTTGGCTCCGGTCACCTCCACCGCCATCCAGATGGTCTTCGGCGACACCGTCGCCATCGCCCTCATGGGCGCCAGAAACCTCACCAAGGAGCAATACGCCGCCAATCACCCCGCCGGACGGATCGGAAAGTCCCTCATCTTCAAGGTCCGGTTTCGAATCCTAAATCCCCAATTTCTAGGGTTTCTGTATGTTTTTTTTTTTTTGTTTTTAAATTTGTGAGATTTGATTTTGATTCTTGACTTTTTTTTTTGTCTTTTAGGTGAGAGATGTGATGAAGAAAGAAGAGGAGTTACCGGTGTGCAAGGAAGGGGACATGATAATGGAGCAATTGGTGGAGCTAACAAGCAAGGGATGTGGCTGCTTGCTTGTGATCGACGACGAGCATCATCTGATAGGGACATTTACCGATGGAGATCTCCGGCGGACTCTCAAGGCGAGCGGAGAGGCCATCTTCAAGCTCACAGTTGGGGAAATGTGCAACAGGAACCCGAGGACGATTGGGCCGGACGCAATGGCTGTCGACGCCATGCAGAAAATGGAAGCCCCTCCTTCCCCTGTGCAGTTCTTGCCTGTCATCGATGAGCACAATGTTGTGATTGGCATTGTCACTCTGCATGGATTGGTTTCGGCTGGCCTTTGATATAGATCATACTCTGTGCTCTTTGTCTATGTGCATTTGCATTCATTGTGATTGGATGAATGATGATGATTCTTTGTATGCTAAAATTTGAAGCCACCCCTGAGGCCGTTGGGTGCTACGGTTCATTTGTACTACTGCTACTGTTCTTTTTGGTGTTGTATAAGGATATGAGTTACGATTCTTTGTATGTCTTCACCATCTGGTTGCAATTACACCAGTATTAATATACCATATTCCAGTGCCAATGTACCAGATTTCATTTGAGTTTTGTAGCAGTTGAACGGATTTCTGCAGTTCAACACGACGAGATTAGTCTTTCGACAGATGAGCTTTTAGTATTTGGACCTCAATCTTCTCAGAGCCGCAGACCTCTACCACTAACAGAGGCTCAGTGTGCATATGAAAGAAACGTGAAAGTGTGGCAAACTCGCTATCCAGCTAATAGTAACAAAGAAAGCTATCATGCTTCTGAAAGATGCAACAACGAGATAAAAGAATCGGGTGGAAACTGAATTCAAATTTCATTCACGACAAATAAGGTGATGGTATTCTATTCCTTTATCAAGACAAGTACAATTCCTAGGGTTACACTGTTATTCCTCCACAAGTCCATATGCATATAATGACTAGTATAGCGGATATTATACTAGAATACAACAGAAACCATAAAGGGGCCAATCAATCATCTACATCTCATGCCTAACTGGGGGCGGAGCGTTTTATTTGGTTCAAATAATGATTCAGTTCAAGCACGATTAACCATCACTGTCATCACTAATAACATGAATGTCCTGAGGTGCCGTACTTTCTGCTTGATGACTAGGTTCTGAAAGCTTGCCAAGATCTGGTATTATATCATCAGATTCCGAGGATGATTCACTTGAAGTTACAGATGAAACATCAGAGGCCACCTCTATAGGCAGAATAGGAGTTTCTACCGCTGCCACTGGCTGTTGCGGAGTGCACACGCCTTTATATTCATTTGGGATTGTTGATTGGAATTCATGTGCCTTCATCTCTTCCTCAATGCTAGAAGCAGTATTTCTACCATTGCCATTGGCTGTTGCAGCATTGAGTGATCCCGTTGGATTATCATTTCCTTTCAATGTGTTGGAGATTGAAGATTGCAGGAGACGTGCCTTCAATTCAGCCCTGATGCTGGAAGCAGCACTGGTTGCAGCATCAAGGGAAGCTATTGGATTACCGTTTGCTTTCAACATGTTTGAAATTGTGGATTGCAGCATACGTGCCTTCAATTCCGCCTTTATGCTAGAAGAAGAGCCAAAACCCAAAATCGGTGGCGATATATCTTCTTCCAATGAGTACTGTTTCAGCATTCTTTTATCAGTGAGATAAATGGGACCGGTGCCACAACTGAAAATCGGTGGCGTTATATCTTCCAATGTGTACTGTTTCAGCTTTATTTTATCAGTGAGAGAGATGGGATTATCTACCTGCCCAGGTGAATGTGCATTGCTTTTGGGAAGATGTTCATGCAAATACAGGCCAAGATCATCTTTCGCCCATTTGATGACTGCACTTAATTTTCCTTCCAAAGCTTCAACAAGTAGATTTAACTCGCTGATTTCATGACGGTAGAGGAAAAATTTGTTACTCCAAGCACAAAAACAGAACTGCTTTGCATGAAACAGACATGAGTATCTGTCTACAGAACAAGGACAACCTACTGCAGAGAAATGAAGATCGCAGAAGCAAATGGTGCATTCCCTTTTCGTGGTAGCATCAAAATCTGAATTCATCCTCTGTGACTTCAAAGAGGTGCAAAAATATTTCCTTCGAATCTCTTCAGACTTGAGACGCAACTGAAAAAAGTTGGAAGTATTGATTATCAGCAACCAGGTTAAAAGATGCATAACAGAGTCTCACTAAGTGCAAAATATCAACTAGAAAGGAAAAAGAAAAAGCAAACCTAAATACCTAAAAATACTATGCCTTTGATTAAAAAGAAACTGCTTTATGCTTCAATAAGTTAGTGCAAACTCATTCAAAAGCCCGTAGGTTTCAAGCAAGATCAGCAGATGACTTTAAAATAATGTTATGGAATCTAGAATTTACCTTGAGTGCTTCTGTTAAGATCCCATCCTTTAAGCAGGCATTTTTCCAGCGTAAATTCTCTGAGTTTTTGCTCTTCTTCAACAGTGAAATTTCCCATTGTGCCCTTACAGCTTCCCTAGCTGCTCCAAGCAACACCTTATCATAGGATATAGCTGTTTTCCTCCCCTGTTCAGAGTAAAGTTCAACAGCATTCTGTCCATGAGGCAACCAGTCTAGAGGAGCAAAACATGCACTCTCAGAAAAATTAAAGCCACAATCAAATTCTGAATGATAAGCTCCAGGGAAGACAAGAACAAACTCTCCAGGCCGCTGAACGCAACGAAAGACAGGTGTATCCTCTGATTTCAATGTGGAGGGGGATACTTGCTTAACCTGTACCAAAAAGCGTATGACATGAAAGATCAATAAATACTAATAAAGGTAATAGAGAAGTGATCATTTCTTCTAAAGACAGAGTAACCTTTACCAAAAACAAGAAGGGTCATAAACACATGTAAGTAACTGAACTTTAGTATGGCTCACCAGTCTATGCTGTTTTAATAAATCTGGAAAGGATTTCCTCATGGCTGCCTCAAAATTTATGCGGGATTTCCCAGGGACACCATACCAAACTTTAGGAGCACCCAGATGATTGTAACACAATGAGTATAAGTGGTGCTCTTCAACTCTCTATTTAAAAAAATCAATGAAAATAGATCAAAGCATTATCAAGAAATAAAAAATAGTAGTTAGATAAACCATCAAAAACATTATGATGGTAAAGTTAACATACTCCAAAGTACATCAATAACTCGTCAAAATTGCAATCTGAAACAGATGAAGCAGGACAAACATTATAAATATTAAATCTTACCCAAAGACTAGATGAAAAACACATTCCTACACGAGTCTGAGGCACTAAAATATGACATGTGTCATGGCTTTCAAAAGAAAGAAGAGAACCAGGGAGTCTGGGTAGATTATTTAAATTCCAGCCAGATGGCAAGCAATCAGGGTAATCTGATGTTTCCAAAGGATTGGAATCATGTGATACTGTTGGAAATCCACTGCCAAATGCTTTAGTCTCCAAATAATTTCCACAAAGCACCTAGACAGTACACCAAGATAAAAATTAAAAGCATAAGACTGCCCAATAAAAAAGAAGAAAGAAAGTTAGTCAATGATCATCTCAATTTTTAGAACATACCTCGATTCCTTCCGTTGGGTTTTCAATGATACGTTTATATTCAGCTTCAATATTCTCCACTGATGGCTCCCACTGCTCTTGATTACCTATGACGTCACTTTTGCAGAAATACTGATGCTTGAAATCATCTGCATACCTCTTAAAACTGTCAAGAGTGAATTCTGGACCTGGTTCCGATTCAAAACAAATGACATCAGACTGTCCTGTTTCACCCAGACTTGAGGTAGATTCAAATCCAGAGTCCAAACCCACAGTCGAGATTCTTCTCTTCTTTTTTGTGCTCTCATCAGAGCCATCCATTTTACTCCGCAGCCCATCAATCCGCTGAATATGGGGAGCAAATGTGGAACTATTCCATATGCTGTTTTCCTCAATAAGGGATGGAGATTTCCAGGAAGGAGGAGGACTAATACGACAGATACCATATTGCGCTGCTCTTGCACTTATACTTGTAACATACTTAAGAGTGTCCTTAAATTCCTGCAAGAGAAAAGCAAACTCCTTCAGATAAGAAAAACTAAAATTTTATTCAACAAAAGATTCAAAGACGATCTCTGTCATGAAACAAATGCACTAAGTAACCACAGTCAGAAAAAAGAATCACCTCACCTCATGTGTTGGATAGAAAACAGGAGCCTTTTCAAGAGCGTCTATTACTGCACCCTCAGGATGCCACCTTTCTGTTACCTATTCCAAAAATGCAATCACAAATACCCAGTGAAAGAGTGAACTTGACATGGCAATGCTTTTAGAAAATCATAGACAAATAAAAAAGTTGAAACTAGCACATACAATTCAAAGAGAAGAGAGGCAACTGAGTGAATTAAAATCAACCTTTACACAATAACCGGATTCTGGACATCCACGAGTGACACCTTTCGGGAGGCGGGGTTCCTAAATATAAAAGGTGTTAACAACTTCCAACCAGAAATGAAACATAAACAACTGCAGTAAACTTCCAGCAATCCTACAATTGCTCCCAGCAAAGAGAAGAGAAGCAACTGATGTATGAAAATCAACCTTTAGACAATAAGGCAAGTTATTGAAGCGGGTTCCTAAAAAGAAAAAGTATTAACAACATCCAACCAGAGACAAAACATAAACAACTGCAGTAAATTACCAGTAATCCTACAATTGCCCTCAGTGAATGAAAATGGAAATGTTGAAACTAGTACCTAATAATTATACAATTCAAAAGAGAAGAGAACCAACTGAGTGAATGGAAATCAACCTTTACACAATAACTGGATTCAGTGCTTCCACGAGTAACACCATTGGGGCAAGTTTCCGGAGGAGGTTCCTAAAACGAAATAGTATTAACAACTTCCAACCAGAAATGAAACACAAACAACTGCAGTAACTTTCCGGTAATCCTACAATTGCTTTCAGCTTTTTTTCTTTGGACAAACAATATCAACATGGTACACCCTTCATCTATTCTAAAGGGGTTGAGATACTATTAAGCCCAGAGGACACGTTCTGGTTCTCAACATATTGGCCATAGAAAGTGGTAAACATATATAAGAATACTTATTACCCAAAAAACACACATATGACAACAAATACATGGAGGTTCTTCATTTCCGATAATATTCTTGCTGTTAGCTACTGTTCTTGGTACTCTCATACAAGATATGATTGTTGTGTTTATATTATTAGCCCAATTGATGATGAAACATAGACAAAGCTCTTAGTCAGCAACATCGTTTGCAGATACATAACCAAGTTGAAATTTGAATTCAAGGTAATTTCATGCTTAAAATAATTACATATATATGACACACTGACAAAAAGGGAAGGAGGGAAGAATAAACCATATGAAACTGTTGTGGGTCAGATTGCACTGAAGTGTGATCACTTTGGTCGAAAAGCAACCATGGCCTATTTTGAAGAAATGTTTTGACCTTCTCCAAGGCAGTCATGTCAGATGTTGCGTCCATCTGGATTGGCCCTTGTTTGGAAGTATCCACAACGGCATTGGACCTTTGGGTTTCTTCAACTCCCACAACTGAGACTTCTTGCCTCTTCAGTGTGAAGGACGTACGAGGCGCAAAACCAGGTGGAACCGAATTGTTTTTCATATTCTCCCAATTGAGATTCAAGCCTTACTGCATTCTGCAACGGATGGAACTGCAGAAGGAAAGTAAAAGAAAATAAACAAGACAAAAGCAACAGCAATCTAGAATTGGCAAATACTTAAAACATTCAAGAGATTAACATGTGACAGTCAAGCAAAATGCACCGGTTTCCAATTGAAGACACGAATATAATATCTCCAACGAGCCAACAAGAAAAGCGAATATGTAACGGTAACGTGAGAAGAAAATAAAAAACACAACACTATTTCAAAGAAGGAAAGAAAAACAGAAGCACATCCCAACAATCAAAAATTGGGAAATTATGCAACCATTGAAGTAATTAACCAGATTCACACAAAATGCACATCCTTCAAATTAAAGGCGCACACATATTATCTCCAACAACAAAAGCAAACATGTAAGTAAAATGATTCCACATTCATGCCAAGGCAGCTAATAATGTTCAATCCAATAAAACCTGCGTCTGCTTCATCTGTATGATTGTGTAAGAGTTCTAAAGAACAAAGAAAACCCAGAAACTGAAAGAACACAAGAACTCTGAACTGGACAGAGAGAACTCAAAAAAAAAAATTAAACAATTTTGAGAGCTCATAATTCGCCATGTAAAGAAACTATTTGCTACCCATGAAATCAATAAGCAAGACAAAAATGGATCTGTTCCCAATTTGGCAAAAGAAAGATATACCCACAATTTCACTTGACCGACCCAACCGTTCTGCAAGACTGAGTCTTGAATTTGGAGACAGGTTCGTCCTGAACTGGTTTGCGTTGTTGGTGGGTAAATATGAATTTGAAACACAAAGAAACAATGCGTTTGTGGGAATTAAGGCACAGAAGAAGGGTCAAAAGTAAGAGTAGATTAGGCTACTTTGGATTAGAAAACGGTTCTGCAAGTTCCAAACTTTGGACTCCGTTTGATAAAATGGATGGGCTTCTTCTTCTGTCTTTAGTGGGTTTCTTTAAGTTCTGATAGTAGCCCATATGTCCCCCTTCCAGGTTTTACATAATTACTAAATTTCCATTACTCAGTAATGATTGTCCTTAATAACTTCTTTTCCTTATCGGGGGGAAAAATTGTCCTTAATAAATCGAATTCGGAACATTTCATTTACAAAAGAGGGAAGAAAATTTAGAGCATCGAAGTGCACTTATACCAACATAAATGGACGGCTGGATTTTAGTTATTTAAGAAAAAGTTAACTATAGATATCAAGGGTTGAGATCACCTAATAATTGTTGAGTCACTTACACCGTGGTGCATAGAAAATTTTTTCCAACAATAGAGAGACTTAATCATTGTTGAGTCACAATTTGCTTTGCAATTGTGCCCCAAAACCTTGAAGTTGAACTTCTCTTTCATTATGTTTCACCTATATTTATCCCATTTTTTAAAACTAGAAACCCTATGTGTTTCTAACTGAAAGTGATAAGTAAAAAAAAGCATCTTCAGAATGAGAAGCAATCCTAAATAAAGATTTGGATTTGTTAAGAGTGGGTTCTAGACTTGTTTTTTCTCTTATAGGATGCATCTAGGACGCTCATTCAGGTAGTAAAACTAAAGTTCGTTGTGTAGCTTTTGAGACTGAGCAATCTTTTGAAGATTCTCAAGACTTAGTGGCTCGTCCCAGAAAGACTTAGTGTATCCATAATTGTACCGATATTGGAGACGTGATTGGAGATGAACCCGACTCTTATACCAAATGTTAGGATTAGAATCCATAAGAGAAATTGGAACAGGAAATTAAAGAAAATTAAAGGGAAATAATTAAATAAGATTCATTTCATTGATGGTTCTCTTACAGTGCGTCTATCAGCTTATATAACGGAACAACTAAAAATTCCTAAAGATCCGTATGCATGATGACCCGACCCAATAACCCATACAGTTATCAGGCCCAAATAGACATAAGCCACACAAGCCCAATACATGACTCATCTCACTAATTGTGATCCTAACAATGGGTCATGATCGGCTCTATCCTAAATTTTAGGGTTTAGGGTAAGGTAGGGTAGGACCCAGTCAAAGTCAACGAAACTTAGGGCCGAGTCGGGGCCTCAATCTGTAAGCCCTTACCCGCCCTTAAGGCCCTTCTCGTAAAGGTCAAAAGGGCCGAACAAGAATGACCCTCCAAATAATGCCGAAAATGGCCTTACTTTGTTTGACAAAAAGCCAAAATGTGGCTCAATGGTTGTATGACTTGTATCGGTAGGTAATTCAAGACTCATTTTTTGTTGTTGACCCTATTTAATATGTACATTTTGTTTAAGTTCCCATAATAACATTTATAAATATTAGTTAAAGTAGTTATATACAATTAATTATCTCTATAAATCTTCAAAAATTAATTGTTGTTGAATATAAAGCTCCCTAAATCAATTACAAAATAATAAAGGGATAAGTTGTATGTTGATAAAAAAAAGATGAACATATTTAGAAAATAGAAAAATAGAAAATCATTATGGCTTGTTAGGGCGGACTTAAATGGTCCCGTGGGGCTTCATTTTCATGGCCCTTACCCTACCCTATTTAAAAAGGACCGGGCCAGGCGGACTTGAAATAGGCTTAGGGTTTAAGGGCCAAAAGATGATCCCTACCCAATTCAAATGTGGGAATTCCAATTTCTAATGTAGGAATTGGATTTGTTAATTAATTGCATGTGCAAACCACGTGAGGGGACGTGTTTGAGAGAAAAATCTCACATTAGAAAAGTGGCAAATAAAAATATAACTTATAAGTGGATGACTCACTGAGGCTTTTTGTGATCAAAACTCAGCACCTAATAGGCGGTTAAGTTGGGACAGTATCGATAACTACCATACTTGTTGTTTAACAATTAGTTAGTGTAGGAGGTGGACCTCTGCTAGCAACTCTCTTATCGTGTCTCAAAGAAGTTTGCCATTACGTGTAATTTTGTATTTTATGAACAAATTAGCATCTTATGCGAAAAGAGAATTAAACTTTATCTTTGTTGTCTATTTGAGATTGCTTCTAAACACATAAAAACTGCTTTCACACTATCAAAGATGTTTGTTTTGCACATTTAGAAAAATATAAATTACAAAAATACTTTGTTGTGTGTGTGTGTGTTTTTTGCTTTTTTAAGAACTACTTGGCATGTGCTTGCTTTAAGGTAGCTTTTGAGTATCATCAATAAAACTAAGAGAGTTTAGGTATCCCTAAGAGAACCAGCAAGACATATTGGGTGACAAAATCAAAAAAGGATCTAAAGTTTATACGGGTTACTTCCCGGCCCACCTCCACTGTCACACACTAAAGGTGATGCCACCTCGCCACCTTAGCTAAAGCAAATTAACTTCTTCGGTCAGAAGCCACCGAACATATTATGCATCATTCCAAAATCCAAATTTCTAATTTCCAAGTACCAAGGAGAAACTAGGTCACAATGCAAGAAACTCTATTATGCTTAGAAATAAATCTATAAATCTGTATTTATGTCAAGTTAATATAATATATGTATGCGTGTGTGTATATATAGGGTGGTGTTATTCACACTTCCATTTTCTCTATTCACACACTCTCTCTATTTTTCTATTATTTTAATATAATATTTTTTTACAAATTAGTCTAACTATCCTCCCTTGTAATATAATTATTTTTTTTCTTTTTCTTTTTTCTTTTTTCTATTTGACAAGTCAATCATGAATTAAACATCATTATACAATAAATAAATTTTTATTGTGAATGTCATTGCTAGTTAGAAAAAAAAAAACTTATGGGTAGGACGAAGTGCAATGTGTCAAAAGTTCTACAATTAGTGCGGCAAAAAGTTTAGGGCTCATATGAAAAATCACGATGTAACTGAGTTTGGAGAGTTAGATATGTCATGACTGCTATACAAAACTAAAAAAAAAAAGTATAAGCTTATCACCTAAACTAAAGGAGATCCAAAACCTCTCATATCTGTTTAAGCAACATTGATTCAAGATACCATTCCCAGTGACATAAAGCATTATGTAGAGTGATGATATGACTAATTTTTTCAATCATTTAATCTATGTCTAGTGTACGTAGCCAAAACAGAAAACAATAATAAGAATGTATTATGCAAGGCCAGAATAATCAAAATATGATTGAACATACAGTTGTCAACAATGTTAGTCAAACTCTTCTAAATCATGTATAATGATTACCTCAACAAAATTTCATGATAACACTAGTAGTTTATACTACAACGTACACTATAGTTAATCTAGTTTGTAATATCATGAGGAACCTCAAGAGAGAAGACTCTGAAATTAACCTCTGTCTCTAATCTTAAAAGTATAAGGAAAAATCATCTAGCTCCAAAAAGCTAAATTTACAATAGCAGAAGAAAACTGCATGAAAAAACACATGAGCGCTTAGAATAGAACTTGCATCCACATAAAATACAATAGCACTTCAAGCAAAAGATTGTTGCTACATAATGGCACAACGAATCCGCACCAAATGAACTTCAAATCATCACATTAGAGAGATAGAATGATTATGCTAGAGAAGTTTTTGATGGAAAATAAAAGAGAAAATCACAAAGAGTTTTGAAGTTCTCTGTCTTTGTGGGAAAATAAGGGTTTAGGATTTGGAGATGATTGACTTGCCAAATAGAAAAAAAAAAAAAAAAAAAAAAAAAGAAGAAGAAAAGGAAACAAAATTGCAAGGGAGGGTAGTTAGGGTTATAGAAAGGGAGCTTCTATTCATACCTCCAATATTGGTATTTGGACCTCTCTTTTTTTTCAAATAATAGTTGACTTTGTCAACTCATGTCAAATTACCAATAAAGACATAAATAAGGAAAGAAAAAAAAATCTCTTCTTATCTCTACGGACAGTAATAAAAAATCTCTTCTTATCTCTACGAACAGTAATACTCTTCACCCAATCAAAAAAAAGAAAAAACAGTAATACTCTTCAACTTAGGGAAAACTTTCTCCTCCAATGTAAACGCTAAAATATATATCGCCAAACGTTATTTAACGTTGTAGTTAAAATTTTCAGAATTGGACTTTGTCCTCTTAAAGTGATAGACTTCCTTACTCACACAGCTGACGATTTACAAGATCTATCACTGCACTATAAAAAAATAAAAAATAAAATTAGAGAAAATGGGAAATACAAAGACACCTCAGTTGATGAAGCCCTACTAATTCTGAATGCAAATACATGTGAACGAGCGGCGACAAAAAGCAGTACTCCATCACGTTTATATGATAAATGCAGCAATAGGTAGTTGTCCACAAGATCTTCCCGCACAGCATCAGTCAGAGCAATTTTATGTCGAACTATTCTATAGATATGATGAAAAATTCAACTCTATGATATAAATCTATAGAGAATGCATTAGACTCATGGTTGATTATTGTAATTCCCTCCACTATCCCATACATATCTAAAACAAAAGAATCATGTTCATTTCAAGTTGCTGTTGAATCAGTTAAGGGACAATGACACCTAAATGCAATGAAAATAATACTTGAAAAACATATCTGTATGAGATGATAAGCAAACATGGTATTGTTGCCTACGTTAACCAAGAGTCGAGGTGCTAGCACCTCTGTAACTCTTATATGGAGGATGAACTTCCCAAAAAAAAAAAATGGCTGCAATTCCAAATATTCAAAAACTGAAGGAGGTTTAACTAATGATTTTTGAAATTATGAATAGAATCTAAAAAAAAAAAAGTTTTTATTAATTTTATTGGACGATGGCCATTATAGGAATATTAGAGAGGTGTAGATAGCAAAATGGTTATTTGTAAAAGTTGGAGGTCTATTAAGTGGGGAGGTCCAAATACCAAATTTCAAGGTATGAATAGAAGCTCCCTTATAGAAATATATAAAAAAAATAAAGTAATAAATAAATAGAAGGGATGTGTGAATAGAGAAAATAGGTGTGGGAATATCACCACCCTATATGTGTGTGTGTGTGTGTTTTCATGTAGAAAATGATTGTTACCCTTATTAACGTCTAAATTTCGTAGTCTTAATTCTATGAGAAATGACATGTCAGACACACATACGTTATTAATTGAACAATTCCCAATTCATATCGTTAGATTGCTACATCATTTTGACTAAAAGTCTATTATGACCATCTCTCATTATGATCATCCATCTTCTCGTCATTGCATCTTCACTAACATTATAGTTTTTGCACAAATCTCCCGCCAAGACCAATCCCGAAATCTTGGTAATTTGGTGAATTATGTTCTGGCCGTCTAGGAGTTTGCCCTCCCACAGGAGTTTATTGTGTTCTCAACGGTGAGTGAAAAGTACATTGTTTATATATATGTATACTAATGTGTTTACATATTTATACTTATATGTCATATTACAAGGCTGTCAATGTCTCAGATCAGCCACGTCAAGATCAAGAAGAATACTGTCTCAAGTTGTTCAAACTTCAAACAATAATAATTGTAAACAGATCACAAAAGAAGCATGTACGTATGGTTTATGGTGCCAGACATTCTGAATAATATATAGTGGTGCTCCTGCAGCAAGTGTCTTCATTGTCACCACGTAGAAGTAGAACTAGAGAACTTTGAAAAAAAAATTAATAATAATAATATCTAACACTAATGAAGAATTTATATAAATTGATAATAATTTTACAAATAACGAAGTTCGTATACAAGAAGGAAAAAAAGAGTCGAACCTAACACAGACTAAGCACAACCTTCTAACAATAATATATATCCAATCAAGCCAAATATATACCACAAATATATTTATATCACAAATCAACAAATGGGTATGTGTGTAATATGGAGTGTGTAGGATATGCATGTTTTCTAATTCATAGCAAAACCATGCTGTTCTCCATCTCAAATCTCATGTCGTCCAAAGTACCTGTTTCAAAGCTATTTTCTTCCAGATTCATGTCCCATAAAAATCCATAATCATCGTCATTTTTTGCGCTTATTTCGGTGATAGAGTCGGTATATTTTTCTTCAGAAAGCTGAAGGAGGTTGAGCAGAGAATTGCTTTGGTTGTTGTGGCTATGGCTATGGCTTTGGTGAGGTACTGGTGTGGTGGAAAATGAGGTGATCTGGTTACTGTATCCACAGTGCATGTTTTGGTCATGATGAGTTGGAGGAGATGTTAACGTAGCAGTGCATGATGTTTTGGTCTCCAACATAAGGTCATGAGGGCTGAGGTTCATAGTGTCGTTCATCTCTCCTTTGCCTTTGTGGAAAACCCGGCACAGAACCCAGTCCTCCTGTGACAAGGAAAAAATGATATTTAGCTCGAGTAATTATCATGACCCATGAGAAATAGCTATTTACTTAGTGCCCGTAAAAAATAAAATAAAAAATTGGATCTTTTACTCCTTTAATTTAGAAGTTATTTTCAGATTTCACCTTGTATCAATAAACCCATGCCCAAATCAATGTAAAAAGTCTTGATAATTTATAGATAAAAATAAAGGATAACTTTTAGAAAAACTCAAGAATATGTGATGTTCTAAATCTCAACTGTTGGGTTTACTTTCTTTACCAAATTTAACAGTTGAAACCATAGAATATATTATTCTATGATTTCGGACTACCACGTGAAATTGTTATGAGGTAGCCCGAGTTAATAATATCACTGAAATTTGATGGAGACCTTGCAGGGGTAAAAAAAATTATTTACAATAAGAAACCAATTAAAAATAAGTACAAGTTAAATGAGTCAATGACATCGATCTATACCACTATGTATACTATGATGATATTAGATCATATTATAATTTTCCCACACATTAAGGATAAGTTTACGATTTTGTAAACAGAAGAAGCATATGTCAAATAGTGCGTGCATGATAGCTTAATTTCCTAGAAGGACTCTTTCTCTGAATATGCATGATCCATCTGTCTCAATGACAGTGATGACTGAAGTGGCAAAACACTGTTAACAAAACGATTGATGATGTAGGAAGCTAAGCTAACTTGCACGCGCAGAACCTCTCAATATCACGTGACAGATAGAGCTAGGAACAGAACTGAAGTATGATTGTGAAATTACCTTGGGAGGCATGTGTGGGGTCTCGAGGCGAAACTCATGCATGATCCACCCAGTTTTAATTCCATTGGGAGCTCTGTTCCGATAGAACACCAGCGTCTTCCTCATCCCTACGATCTCCCCTGTTCCAGGATCCACCACCATCCGGTCTTTTCCGGTAGCTTTCCAGTACCCGGTAGTCGTCGCCCGGTTGGTTCTGAACCCGGTCGCGTATTTCCGGTCACGAAAGCTGAAGAAGTACCACTCGTTCGCGTTCAGCTTTGCCACCTCTTCATTCAGAAAAATGATCACAGAACCATCAGTTTTTGCATGAAAAATTGGTCAGCAAATAAAGTGAAGTGACATTTTTGCTCAGTGTGATATTGCTTTCATTCAATCTTAACATTCACATAAAGGAGTTGAAGAAAAAAAGAGATCGATGAGTTGTGCTTTTCCTTCTTGAATCATCTCGATCTTTTGAGTTGACAGGTCAAGGTCGCCCTATGAGCTATGAGAGTGTAGTAGGAAAGATCACGTTTAAGGAAGCATGATACTCTAATTAAGGACCATTAATTGAACTTATGAAGGTTAAGCTCATCGCACCAACATATAGAAGTCCTCATGATGTTGATCACTCGTTTCAAAGTGATATGCATTCCTTGGACTAATGTGAACTAAGCCATCCATTTCACAAGCCCTACTTTATTTTGTTTTCAATACTATATAATTAATTCTCTCGTCTAAAGAAGATACTTGCCCTATAAGATAAAAAGAATCTTTTTTTTTCCCTCTTTTAATACATCCCGGATTTGAGTTCCTACCTAAATTAATCGGACTCTAGACTTAACTTTTTTGGGATTCACATTAGATATATGATTCCGAGCTCATATGATGAGCGTATAAAGATGAAGAAAATTATTAGCTATCATATACAGAAGCTAACTAGCTAAGAAGAACGATCACATAAAGTACTAGAAGTAGTCGATTATTTATGTACTAGACGTTCTGGTCCTACACATCAGGGCCGTTAATATACTAAGAAAGGGTCCCATGTCTATAGAGAGACGAATTTTGCACATGACAGCCCTCAGCAGGCTGCAGATGATCAAATCATAGCCACAAGATTGTCTGATCAGTTCACACAGCTGTTGAGAGAGAGAGAGAGAGAGAGAGAGAGAGAGAGAGAGAGAGAGAGAGAGAGAGAGAGAGAGGAATGTTCTGAACGAAGAAGGATATGAAACTTACGTAGGTTTATTCTATTTCTACTATATTTGCAATAATTATTTGTATTCTAGTAACTAAACGCGTACCACCTTCATTAAAATGCGTAGTACGTGTTGCTGTTTCTGGCAAACCAAGAGTTCAAATAAACCAAGCATAAATTGCCCAAAAATAAAAATACACCAGTTAGCATATGTATGATGCCATAACAGAGAATCTAAGAGCAGGAATAGTTTTTTTTTTGTGGTAATTAAAAGCAGGAATAGTTGAAATAAACCCATATAATAGAACAAACTGGGATTATAATGACTACCATTGTGTATGAAAACTGTCTCAGATATATTCCGACATATTTGAGATCAGATACGTGACTAGTTTTGAAATATATTGAAGTACAATATACATCATAGAATACGATCGAAGTGGGCTCCATGTATATATGTGTGTACGTACGTGACATACGAAGAAAGGAATATTTGGTAAAAGAAATGAGGAAAGTAAACAAAATAGATCCAGGAAAAAAAAGATAGGGCCATGTTCTTTTTCTTTCTTTCTTTTATATATCTAATCAAAAACAAGGTTAATTTGGTGCTCGTCCTGAAGATGATCAATCATTCTGTGTTATATATGCACCAGAACAAAATCAAGTACCAACATAATTTACACAAGGACAAACATATAAAGCCAACTTAATATATACGAATCTTAATTTGTTTTGTTTTTTAAATCATTTGTAAATATTCATCGATCTTTTTTCAGGAAATTGTCTGAAAACCTCCAGCCAAAAAAGAAGTCTGAGAACCATGCCCGATATGCGCATCTCGATGAATCAAATATACGAGATGAGAAAGGTGAGAGGAAGAACAGAGATGCTCAAGAAAGGAATATTGGAATAATTATAAATATACACACACGCATATATGGAAATTAATATTCATACCGGGAAGCTGCCATGGCTCACAAGTATGCAAGTCAATTTCGACCAGAGTACCCTTCAAAGCTTCCTCATTTGTGACCTTTTTGTAGAGATAGTGGCAGACCAACTCCTCATCACTTGGATAGAATCGAAACCCAGGAGGCAGTGTGGCTCCAATGTCCCTCAGACCCATATTTTCAATCGTAATTGGCTAACTAATTAATTTGGCCTTGGTTGTGGTTGGTAGCAACAGAAGTAGTGGAGAAGAGATCAACTTCTTGATCAGATCGATCAAGAGTTGGAACCAGGAAGCAAATCTAGTTTATGTTTATGGCGTTGATATCCTTGTTTGGCTGAGCTAGCTTTTGAAATATATAATTTATAGAAGGATATATGAGTGCCAAAGCAGGTTGGGTGTTATATATATAGTTGGGATATGCTAAACGCCAGTCAGCTAGATCGCTCATTTACTTACAATATCATTGGAGCAAGCAGGTCATGCTTGTGTAACTGGTTAGTTATTAGTAGGAAGTTTCAAGAAAGACCAAAGTTACAAGAAATCTTGGTAAGGGCACCATAGCAATCAGGCAACACATATGGACAAAAATCCAAATAAATTTATTAGAAACCCTCCAAAGTACCCCTTTTTATTTATGTATATAAAATTGGGTTAACTATCACTTATGTTTATATTGAAAATTGTATACCAATTTAAGAATACGTCTTTACCAAGTAACACAAAAATACGACGATATTATTTAAAATTAGTGTATCTAACACATCTATGAAATGGTATATTATATTTACTACAATATTATATTTTATTATTTAAAGTATACCTTGATTACTAAAAGACTCTAAATTCTTGTTGTCACGTACACATAAATGATTTTCATCTTTTAAATGTATGTTTATAACAGACCGGTATACAATTTTATTTTATCCGCTTGAAATGTTTCGTTCACCTTGGTCTTCCAAGTGAAGAAACTCCAAGGAAAAAGCTCTAGTGCTCAGAGTTTTCATAATCACAATTGTCTTAGAGTTCATAAAAGCATTTAGTGGCTGCTGCATGCTTTGTTGACAATCATAAAATGAAGGCTTTTCTGCAATGTCTTTTTTTTTTTTTGGCAAACAGTGATTGCTGTCCTTAAACTGGAGGAAAATTACAAAACCCAGAAACTGGGTGCAACAAGTACAGAAACAACAACAAACAAAGCAACCTAAACAGATGGGTAAGAAACCAAACCCAGACAAAGAAAAAAAGAAAACACAGACTCAAACCAGGCGAGTCTAGGCCACCCCAACCCCAATCCGGCCAAGAGAAGGACGCTGCCACAGCGGTAGCGCCACCGCGATGTTGTTTGTGGATGTATAATATGACTTGCTATAATTCAAATTCCTCAAAACCTAACGTCCTCCCGTGATTAAATACATGAAATTAATACAATGAGAAACACTCGAATCCTAACCTCATACTTTGATAATTTAAGCTAGAACCCAATCAAATTATGAAGAGCACGTGAACTATTTCATCCATTTTGGGCTTATAAAATAGACAGCTCAAGAAAAAGAAAAAAAAATGCTGAAAAAAGAAAATTGTAGATGATAAATCACGAACTTAGAAGAGTCCCTTCCCATCTGTTCAATTGTAGATCACAGAAGAATATTTTTGGATGGATGTGATTGTGGGGCTTAGTGAATTGTCTTTGATCTGGGCCCCATTAATGATCGCCGGAGGACAACGAAGCCCTAATCATGCATGCCGAGTATATACACTTATCTACATATAAGTTTTCGATTAATTCGATCAGAAAAATCCAATAATAATTAAAATATGGACAAAAGTGTATTTGTCACAACATGTATCATCCTAATGATAATTATATGGACTAATAATATCGACGATGATGACTGCACTGGGGTCACCATAACCCTATATGCTTAATTATATGTTCTGAACGAACTGGACGAAAATAAAGAATTTTGTGTATCAGATACTGATATACAGCATGGCAATACCCGGTGGTATACTAAACGTATTGTTGCTTAAGAAGTGATTGATGCTAAAAATGGTTGGAATTTTTAGTGTAGAAGAGTACATGTGAGTTGTGAGTTTAGAGTGTAACTAGATATTTAACTCAAAACTCGTTAAAGTAAGTCAAAACGTCATAAAATACCATCTAGTGTCACTAATGTACAAAGTGATATCTCGGGCGCTATGCATTGAGAGAAAAATAATAATAGAACTAGATAACACCGGCCCCAACACTGTACGAAATAATTGCACTTGATAGGTAACAAATTTTTTAGGTTATAGAAATTGTTAGAGAATGTATTTATTTAGGGTTAAATCATGGAACTCAATTGAAACGTAAAAGTTACTACAAACCTTCTACGTGATAAATAAGAAGCTAGGGAAGTTAAAATAATGGATCCGATACATACAATAGGTTTGTTGATTTCACCAAATTCACACACTCCTACATAGTAACTGGATCAGATGTAGCAGAAGAAATTTTCATCAATTAATAATGGAGCTCATACATACCGGGTGACTGAGAAACCTTAGAAAATTTAGCATTTATGTTAACAAAAGTACATCTATACCCTTTTAATTTCCATAGGAGGGAATGCTTGTGAATCTGGGACCTCTTCGGATGATATGTCATATTCTATCTCTGTGGCAATGGAAGATGCTGACAGTCACCAAAAATGGTGGGTTAATTTATGATCCTGTCGGAGAAGATAGTGATTAATTAACCCTCCGGTATTCGTCATGATGGAAAAAAAAAATTGCCACTTAGGGTTTCCCTTTGTTTTCTTGTACATGGAAAATTTACCATTTATAAGTACCATTTATAAGTAAATGGGATAACATCGACATCGATTGATGGAGGTGAATTACCTTATTAATATTTCTTGCTCAAAACGCAGACGACATTACAATATTTTAATTAACCACTTAATCAAATCCCCCCTAATGTATAGCTAGGGTTCTGCAATATATATATATATATATATATATATTAATTAAAGCAATTAATTATTAATTAGTTCATAATTGTCATGAATTAACCTAAATTTTCGGGATTAACCTGGCGACAAGGGGAAAACACAAACCAAAGGTAGACGTCATGAGGAAGGTGACCTGTGAGAATAACTTTCAGTATTATAATGATGGAAATCGAAAGGATAATACAAATGATTGTTGTGAATTCCAGAATTAGGGTTTATGTATTTCCAAGCAGGGAATTAGTTAGGTGGGGATGATGTTGGAGAATGAGTGACGGCTTCGTATTCCTCTCATCTTTGGCATCATTTTTCTTCCAGGTCTCCCGGCTTTTTTCATATACATACTGTTCCTTCACTCAAATTCACTTCCAGAAGTTAGGAGCTCTTTATGGCAGGCAGTACACCACTTATTACATTAAACAAGAGAATAGCGTTGAGCAATTCACTTCTTTTTACCATATTAGTTAACCATATTAATTATGTGATAAGATTTGCATGGACACAATCATTTTCGCTAGTTCTCATGCAATGAAAGATTAGGTATAGTTGGTTGACTACTATTGAATAGGGTTGATCAATAACCACTTAATAATGATGCACCTAAACTAATTAAGGAACAAAAGGAAAAGATAAAAACACTTGTTCTAAATGATGAACCCTAATTAACATTTTAATGAACAGTACATTCGTGGGAATGGACTTAATTCTGCTACCTTGAAACAAATATATAGATTCGATACAAGCTCCGTATGGAGCATTAGTTAGAATATCTTTAGAAGCAACTCTAACAACTTTTCTATAATTTTTGTAATATAGGAAAGCAAAAGTTAAAGATTTTCATAATTTTTATTCTCCAACTCCAACAGATTATCTATTTTACAGAAATATCTAAAATCTCCATAATTCTTCTTTAAATTTTTAGAGATTACTATAAATTTTAAAAAAATTTGTTTTCTCTTTCCTCACTATTCCTAAAATGAAAATATTTATAGGGAATCTATTTGAGCAAAAAAAAGTTTTTTTTTAAATAAAAAAAATAGAGAAAAATCAAAATATGAGGAAGTTATTGGAGTTACTCTCAATACTTCAAAGGTTGAGATCTCGTTATAACTCTCCTCCTTCCACACATCTATTGATTTGTACAAAGACCTGAGGGACCGAATCCCCTCGAAAACTCGTTGAGGATTTTTTTTTTTTTTTTTTTCTTTCCGGGTCTGAGCTCCAGTCCTGTGTTTACGAGCTAACTAATTATTTACAACCATCTGTTAATAATATGACGTAACATAGTGGGCCGATAAGAGCTAGCTTGTATGCAAGTCTTATATGCAGTGTAGTCTCCAATCACATCCTTTCCGAATCAGTGTGGAGTGTATATTGATGTATACATGGGAATATCTTGTTTTCTTCGACAATTTCTCCCGTGTTTGTGTGATAGATAAATGGATGTATGCTAATTATTAATCATCGATATCATTTCAATGGCCTACAAGGCTACATTAATACAATATTTAAAAAAATTGACTTAACTGTGGGTGCAAATTTTGATCAACTTGGTGTGTTGGCATTTCATATAAAACAGGAAACAATAGTTGTGGGGTTTAATATCTTTTATTCATTTAAAGATATTTTTCTTTGTGCCAAATTATATTATTGATTCTCTAAGTATTTTAGGATTTGGTTGATATCTTGTATTAAAAGTTTCTTTCCTAATTAAAGTCTAATTAGGGTAGAATCTTGGGGGATTGAGGATTGGCGTTTGTCCTCCATATATTCAGAAACATAAGGTTATTTGTTGACCGCTTATGAGACTCAAGAATTATTGTTCATTTTGTGTTGCTTAGAAAGAATTGCATAGGAGTCTTGATACACTTGTTCCATGTAGAAGTGTCTCATCAATCATTCATATACATGCATTGATTCTCTTGAGATCAGTAGAGAAGATTAGTGTTGCAAGTGGAGCGATATTTGTAGATCGTTCAAGTGAAGAAGAAGGTCAAGATTCAAGACAAACATCTCTCTAGTAAGTCTAGAGATTGTAGCCGCGTAGAGAGCTATATGTATTTGTAAATAAGATATCCTTCATCATAAATTAATTCTTATTTTGGGTTCTCAAGAGTAAGATCCTCACAGTGATTTTAATCTCATATTTGAGGTTTTCACTGCATAACCAAAAATCTGGTGTTCTGTTCCTTATTTTTTGTTTCTGCCCAGTAAGGATTGATCCATGCATTGCAATCCCCATTTTCCAGAAAACACATTATGTCCTTGTATTTTCACTAACACATATATTTTATCAATGATTATCCTAAGATTAGCATAGTTGGTTGAAAAAAGAGAAGGCTTATTATGCCTATCACTTGACTGTTTTGTTAACCATAATATCATCGTTAGAACATGAAAGATTTTCTTAATTTTATATTCCACAATAACTGAAATTATAAAACAACTAATAGTTCTATGATATATTACTCACAAAAGATAAACTTATGCTACTTGACCAAATGATAGTGTATGCTTACAATAATAATCTTAAATCATTGATCTTTTTCTTATTTCTTCTTTACAATAATTAACAATTTCCTTTATATAATGGGAAAAAATATATAATACATAATAGAAATCCGGTCATAGGTTCCTCTCTGCCATTACTAAATGATATTAGAATGCAAATTAGTTTCTAGGTCAATGTATTAGATATGGCCTTGAACAACATGTGCTTCGAATCATCTAATATATATATATATATAATATTTATCCAAAGCGAGACCTCGCTTTGAAATTAAAGTGCGAGGTTAGAGTTTAAGATTATTTTTCGGTCGCATATCCACATCTTGACCGTTCAGTTTTTAGGTAGTGATGTATAGATTATCTCTGTAAAATTTCAGCCAAATTGATGATCTTTAAGGTACCTAACTAGCTTAAACCAATGAACGAACTTAATTTGTCCAACTTGAACCTTACTAGCTTTAAGGTAGTTATCAATACCTTAACGACCATCAATTTGACTGAAATTTTGTAGAGATGATCTATACACTAGTACCTAAAAACTGAACGGTCGAGATGTGGATATGCGACCGAAAAGTGAACCTAAATTTAAAAACGCACTTTAGTTTTAGAGCTAGGCCTCGCTCTGGATAGGATATATATATATATATATATATATATATATATATATATATATTAACTATGTACAAATTGCGAGAACTTTTTTGATAGGGGTCCTTGACCCAAAGCACAAAATTGAGCAAATGTTTTCCCGGCAACAACACCCCACCCCCGCGACAACGCAAACCCACAGTCAGAGACATCAAACTCTCCTTCCCGGTGACTCTGGCTACTCCTTCGACGTCGTTGTTGTGTGTGTCGTGTCTCCCCTTCGGGTTTTAGATCCGGTTTACGAAACGGGAGCTTCCAACCGATGGTGGATTGGCTTGAGCTCCCGGAAGACGTCAGCGACCGGTGCTCGTCGCCGCAATCAGATCCGGCCATCCCTTCTCTCTCTCTCTCACCTCGATCTCTCTCCTCTCTCTCTGTCACCGGTGTTGTCGCTAGCATTCAAGTTTGGTTTTCTGACGGGAAGGTGTTCATCGAGCACCAGACTGTAGAATCAAAGGCACATACATCATCCAAGACCCCAGCCCTGGAAGACTACTTCCGCTCCCGGATCTGCAATCATAAAGAAAAGAGAAGAGAACTTGGGTGTCCAAATCAGTTTTTTTTTTTTTTTTAAATAATGGGGTAAAAGGAAAATAAATAAATTTGAATGTCTATTGGGGGGCAATAGACGTTTTGAATTAATATAATCTCTTCATTACGTTTTGAATTAATATAATCTCTTCATTTTTTTTCTTTAATTAAATTTTTATTTGTAATTTTAGGAAGATTAGTTCCATTCTGGCAATTGAAATTTCTATTGGGGGCAATAAACGTATATTAGGGGTAATAGACTATTAGGGCAATAGAGGTCTATCTATTGGGGCAATAAACCTTTCCGGCGACCTATGAAATCTCTGACGACCTCTTTGGGGACCTCAAGCGAGGTTTTCAGAAAAGTTCGGTGGGCGGCAGCTGGTGACTGGTGTCCCGATTACGGTGAAAGATTGGGGGAATTCGGACTTTCCGGCGACCTATGAAATCTCCGACGATCTCTTTGGGGACCTCCGGTGAGGTTTTCAGAGAAGTTTGGTGGGTGACAGCCGATGACTGGAATCCGGCGACCGTTGTCAGGATTCCGGGGAAAGTTGGGCAGAATCCACTGCCGGTAACCGGATTCCGGTGAAAATTGGCCCGAATCCGACGATCTGTGATCTGGCTCTGCCGAAGTCCCCTATGGTTTATCTCTCTTCCATTCTCTCTCTCTCTCTAAATAACAAAGATGTGAGGGTAAAATAGTCTAACAAAAAAAAATTAATGGGGTATTAGGGAAGACTTCCTTAGAGTATTTTAGGTACTGAGAAATTAAAAAATTTAATGAGGTAAGTGGAAAAAAAAACTCTTATAAATGAGAGAAATGGACAAAAACTCTTTTTGATATATTATAAATTTCAGTTAATGCAGATTTAGTAAACGGAAAAGAAGAACATACGGTTAGGAAATTTCACCTTCGGAGCTGCTTCCGTTGTTGTAGCAAGATATTAGTCGCTGTCAATGGCCAAGATAGTCAATACAAAGTCATGCTCAAAGTAGAAAAAGAGATTTTGTCGACAACTTTAACCTTTAATAAATTTGGCCAAGCTTTTGTTCTAAGATTCCAGAACCCACCTTTAATTTGGAAAGATAAGTATCCCCTTCACTTTTTTTTTTTTCTGAAAAGATCCCCCTTCACTTTATGCCCTTTAGAAATTTGCACTTTGTGATGAGACCTTACGATACTATAATAATGAACAAAACTTTGTCATGCAACAGTTTTAGTAAATACTGATTTTTTTTTTTGAAAATAGGAATAGAAAATAAAGACCACTTCAATGAAAATGGTTATTTTTCAAACCAATATTGCAGTTATTCGTGTTGCAATTATATATCAGATCGGGGCTTTTTATCTCTTAATTACTTTTATATTAGTTCTTCTAGTCTGTTTAGATAGATAAATCAATCAAAGACTAAGCCGGTTTTTTGACAAATTACAGAGTTAGAGCATCTTTAACAAATTCTTTATTTTAGCTATTTAGTTATTTTTAATAGCATATATAGGTTTTTTTTTCTTTTTAATTTGAAACTGCACCAAATTCCTATGTAAAATTTATGCTATTTATGTTTTCTTATTCTAGAAGTAACATATTGAATTTTATTTCATATATTTAACCCATTCATAGTTTTTCTTTTCTTCTTTTGACATTTCAAAAAAAAGAAAACCAGAGATTTTCTTTTCTATAACCTGCTGACTCCTAACAAATTTTAGATAATGCTCTTTGGATCCTCCTAGCTCAATGTCTCGTTGTGTAAGAAGAATTAAAGATCAATGTCATAATGAATGAACGCCATGTATGTTATTCTTGTAATTTATTGTGTAATTAATAATGAAAAGGCCAATATTGTCCTCACCTTCATTAATGGCAAGGAATTGAGAATGTTATTTCCAATCAAATGGAATGTGAGTGGTGCAATATTTATCACACATTCAGACGTAGTAATTAGGGTTGGAAATTTTTCTTTCATTTGAAATCCCAAAAGCCATGTCTTTACCCCTTATTGTCGTAAATAGTTCATTCTCAAAGAGTTTTCGTGTGGAACTGCATCTATGGTACCATTATGTACATGATTTACACAAGCTTCAACTACAAGATTACTTTTAAATTTTTAATCAGGCAGTTTCGATAATGCGGCACACTGTAGTCGTATAAGATAATTTCATAAGGAATTTTTACACACTAATTATATATGAAGGAATTTGATATATATGGAAGCGTCAGATAGTACTGCACCCCTTTAGAACTTTATGTCTTTTTCATATAAGTTTTAAAAAGCGGTAGAAATGTAGAGCACCATGTCACAAAGATTCTGCTGGCTGATAGCTTGAAACCGCGGGAAATTGTTTTCTGCAAGTAAAAGCATCTCTGAGCGCGGATATGGGATGTGATTACTGATTGGGAATTAATCATAATAAATTAAAGAAATTAAATCCAAAATCACAATTCATTTATATATAGGGTACAAAAAACTGTAATCAAGTGATTAAAAGTCGACTTTTTAATACCTACCATTAAGTCGACTTCCTTTGTTTTAGGATTACGTGTTATAAGGTTTAGATTTGCAAGGAGCTCTACTCAATACTCAAGAAATAAACCGTAAATATTAAAGATGAATGGTAATATGGTAGATGATGTTTCCTGCCATTTCATCTTGCCACGTAAATTGGTAAACAAGGTTGTGGCTGTTGTATTACTCAACCTACTAACTCATCAAAAAATATGAATTTTTGATTGATAATATTTTTCTCAACAAAACTACTCGACAAATTAAGTTTAACCATTCAAATCAATATTAATTGATCCTAAAGATTAGGGTAAAAATATAAATCTCATTCACATATAGCATAACTTGAGCCAAACATGTGGATAATATACATTGGGTAAAGATACGCGGACGAAGGTGACTATGATACCATGAATAGACACAAAATTTTAAAACTTAAAATTCTTGACGTATGTGGAATTTTACCTTCTCAACAAAATATCTTCTAAACGGAGCATTATACAGACTTCACGCATATACATCGAGACATACTCTTAATTGTTTTACAACTGTAGCTACTGTTATTATCATTAGCAGTAACGGTGTTCCCTAATCAATCTGTATAATTGATCATTAGACTGATACTAATGTGGGAGTATTTAACCATGGAGACAAGTCCTACAAACAATAATTGCGCTCAATATTCTGGCCGTGACTCAGACAACCAGTCATGACGTGGAACATGTCTTTTAGCGACAGGTGGCCGCAGCCTGGGTTTCTAATTGTACGTGGAGAGCAAGCATAGAATAAACCTAGCTAGCAAGCGTGTCGGAGGAGGTTGATGGACTCGTTCATACAAATAATTAAACATCAGATATCAATTATTATTGATTTTGTCATGCTCCTAATTGCGCCGCCATGTGTAATTAAGCTTTCGGATCTTAATTAAGCACGCAGTTCATGCACAACTATCACATGAGGTTATATGTATTATTTGATTTGGAGGGAGCAACATTATTTGAGAGTGGCACGTCGATTAAGAAGATCGATGATCATAGGCATACCATACACTCAAATTAAAAAGCGTCATATGATTAAGTTTTACGTGGAGGGTGATTGCTCCATGTAATTGGTCCTTGAAGGCCTTGATTAACAATCCTGCCCTCTCTTCAAACCCTAGTCTACGATCCCAGACCTAGCTAAAGCTATTGAAAGGTATGCTTCAACTAATTGAGTGAAAGTTTCTAAGGTAGCCGTTGTTTTCAGTTGAAATCGTTGAAAAACCCTAGCTAGATAGCTTGCTAGTCCGGGAGATTCGATCTTGAACGTACGTAGCTAGGGTAGCTTGGCCTGACTACATGATGATTCATTGTTTGTTTCTCATTATTAATCTTGATTCATTCTTTCACCAATAATAGAGTTCGATATAGAGAGCAAAGCAAACAAGTTGCTTTCAACTGGTTGATATCCTAGAGTCCGTGATCTTTAAGCTATAAGAACACTATAGTCTGAGGTCCATTAATTGCTTCAGGTACGTATATGTGTGAGCTCGATTCCTCCAGTACTATTTTGGTGGGAGTGAAACATATATATATATATATATATATATATATATATATATATATAGTTATTCTGTGTAGTGATCCTTCTTACAAGTTAAGTAGTAGAGAGACAGAACTGTCTCAGTTATAGTTTTAGACGTGTCGCGTAATCTTTGGCCAGCTGATAATCAATTTATAATATACGATCGATTGATCGATTACCTACACAAACTCATGCATCATATATATATTAATCGTCAATCATATAGCTATATATAGTGATTGTATGCATGTATGGTGTGGGCTATACCGTCGTCCCCATCATTCGGAACAATAATCAGCAAGCTAATAAGTACTTGAACAACTAGCTAATAGGGCACACAGTTTGGTTGATTGGGTTGTTTAGGGTTGGCTGGGGAGCCACATCCACCTCTTTATAATTCTATCATCAAGACCAGCTAGGAATAGCTGTTTGATACTCCAATCATTTCCCTACAGTAAGAATTAATGTTACTGGTTTATATATTTGTTTTGTGCTGTGAGAATTAGGTTAATGTATATTGCTAGCTAGGTTTGCATGATCGAACAGATCGAGTAGTAGTTTCCCTGTCAAGTCCAAACTAGCACGTCACAGTAAGAAACTGAACTTCGTATGATATATGATATGTATTTAATCTATGCTTACATTGGATTCCAATTGTGATATGGATATTGGATTGGTTTATTCCATTCCCAACTGAACTAATTGTACTGATAGTCACAAGTATTCCCTACCCATGTTACTTTAAGCTTTTGCTTTTTTAGTGATCATTCACATGCCTAGAAATCTGATTAACAATGCGATATATCTTATATAATCCCGCACATCATATAATCACACACACACAAAATATATCATTCCATTGTAACAAGATAGGTAAACTAATAAACCGAACCTAAGCGCTAGAGTGTAGAATACATGGTACAAAATCATCTCGTATTGTAACACTTAACATTACCAAAAAAAGAAAGAAAAAGAGAATATAAATGATAATAAGCATCCCTTTTCTGTTTACATTATTGCCCAAAACAAATATTTTTCATGCAACAGAAAATTATAATATATATTGCTGTATATATGAGATGGCTATGATCATGACCATGATTAGATTGTACTTTAGGAACTGGATAGATTCGAAACAGAATCATTACGACCAATAAAAATTGTTTTGATTAAGTACCAGTTCTTATCAAAAAGTACTTACATGTAAGCATGCCTTTGTTTCTAGCGCCATCACTAAAGATGGAGCAGGCTAAGCTAGTGGCTTATAACTTCATAAGGAACCTCCAAGCACTCCTTTCTCACAACAAATGCTAGTTGCATCCAATTTATTCTTGTTCTTGTTCAGGTATGGTAAATTAAGGATGCTTAATTATCTGCTTAGCTACCAACTAGTTAAGTCGTTAAGAAGACTAATGCTAGACTTCCACGAAAGTACAAGAACATAGAATTCTCGATCTGTTATAACACCGAGTCCGAGTCCGAGTCCAAGTCCAAGATCTCTGTATCTGCATAAAACTAATGGAATCAATTTACCTAATTCTGGTCTAATCACTATTCGTGTTGACCAACACTACTACATTCCAGTCTACCAGTACTAAATCTTGTAATTTGGACGGAGTATATTAATGACTTTTGGATTTGCTTCTACCAAAAAAGGATTCTAAACCTACCCTCGTTTCCTCGTGCATGCACTAGAAATTTAGCGTAAGGAATTTTACTTTGTCATTTAATAAGGCAAAACTATATAAGTAAAAGTTATTTAACTGAGATTAGCTTAATCTTAATGTTAAGCTTTAAAAGTGTCGTCTTGTTGCTGATTTTCCTGTTCAAGCAGTTTTTTTTTTTTTTTTTTGCTTCTACTTTCAGTAAGCTCAATCTTTTATTTGAATGGAACAATATACAATTAATTTAGAACAACGTCTGTATCTAAAATTAAGTAAGTAATTAATAGATCGATGCATGCATATAGTACGTATTGCAATTCTTAATATATAAGAAATCATGAATTAATAATCCAAAAATGTGTCACTAGCATGTCATATGTATATCATAAGATTAAGCATCTGCTTAGATATTGTTATTAATCATATCATCAAAGCGCGTCATGTAGTTTACTTGTGAGCCTAGCTAGCTAATTTTTCAGTTAGAATAGAACAGATTGAGAGATTAACAGATGGATCAAACGTGAGGAGTGCTTCAAAAGTAGACACGCGGCATAGAGGAAGCTTGCAAAAATTGATATTCCATTGAATTTACCCCCAAATTCTGATTGATGGTGACGCATTGAAAATAGTTTCCTAATCCCATAAATATTGGTCACCTTGAAATTGCTTGCTAATTGAGAGATTCGGAATGATCTAAACTTATGTCAATTGTCATGGCCAATTACTTCTGTCATTCTGTTCTTTTAATAATTCGAATATTCCTCTATACTCTGTTGAAAATGAATAGTGCTGTTCCATGTATAGATTAGTGTTGCATATTCCAATTGTCATATTAACATATAATTATCTTTTGCTAAACCACGGATTTACCTTCTAATTCTGATTTCAGCATATGTACAGATGCTCTGTATATGTATGTTTAGATTATGCCAATCCTAAATTGGTAACGCATCGGTTTGGAGGTTCAAAAATGTGTTAAAATGAACGTATACATGGAAGAGATGATGGTAAGAACACCCATGAGGGTAGCTTTGGCAGGAGGCTTGTATTAGCGGGTTCTATGAGCGGTTCTTGTTTATCTACAGCGGAGAACATGTGGAATAGTCGGTTGAGAGGCTTGCTTGTCAGACGTTTTGCAGCACTTCAGCTTTTCCGGCCAATTTAATTCGAAACATACTGTTACTGTAACCGGCCAGGTCACTCTCTCTGCACATATACGTGCTTGGACTTATATATGACAGCATTATTCCAGCTCTCTTGAGCTCCCATGTCCAGTCTCATCTTTCTTCAATATCTATATCGTGTGTCAATTAATGTTTTCCATAAATTAATTAGCTCAGCTCGAAGGATTTTTTTTTTCTTTTCGAAGATTAATTGGCCACACAAACGTTTTGACATAGTCCACGATATTTGCTCCAATTATCACACCACTTTAATACACACACACACATACACATCCTATCCAGAGTGAGGCCTCACTCTGAAATTAACATATGAGGTTAGAGTTTAGGGTCACTTTTTGATTTCATATCCACATCTTGACTGTTCAATTTTTAGGTACTAATATATAGATCATCTCTGTAAAATTTCAGTCAAATTGATGGCCGTTAAGGCATTGATAACTGTCTTAAAGCTAGTACGGTTCAGGGTGGACATATTCAGTTCATCTATTGGTTTAAGTGACTTAGATACTTTAAAGATCATCAATTTGGCTGAAACTTTACAGAGATGATCTATACATTAATATTTAAAAACTGAACGGCCGAGATGTGAATATGAGACCGAAAAGAGACCCTAAACTCCAACCTCACACGTTAATTTTAGAGTGAGACCTCGTTCTGGATAAAAATTATATATATATATATATAACTTAAACGTTCAGTTTTTAGGTATATATGAGTAGATTATCTCTGTAAATTTTCAGCCAAATCGATAATCATTAAGGCATTCATAACTGCGATTTACAGTTATGAACACGAACAGTTTAGGTTGGATAGATTATGTTCATCTATTGATTTAATCTAGTTTGATACCTTAACGATCATCAATTTGACTGAAAATTTACATAAATAATCTATACATTAGAGCCTAAAAACTGAACTGTTGAGATGCCAAAATACGATTGAAAAGTGAGTCCAGCAGGGCCGCAGGGAATCCCTTAAAATGGCTAAAAAAATATATCCCTTAATAGAAGAGCTATATATATATATATATATATATATATATATATATATATATATATATAACTGTATGCGTAAACTTCTGGCACGATATAAAATTCAGGCTAGATCTACTATCTGAATGAATGATTGCCACAAACATTTAAACTTGTTTTATTTTTCTCATTAATTCATAGCAATAAAAAATATACCTAAGCCCGACAGTGGTGTATAACTCTAGTAGTAGTCAGAAAGGAGGTACTTATTTAATCTTTGAGAATATTTTGACCAAGTCTTTAATTCCAAGTCTCTAACATCATCAAATCATTAGGGAAAAAGATAATAATAAATGGATCTTCAAATCACCAACAGCAGCAAGTAACCTGCAGTGTGGACCTGTGGTCCAAAACAATTCAACTTGGTTTTCTCAGGCTTTTCTAATCAGAAGAGAACAAATAAGATGACAAAGAAGGAAAACGATAGAGTGGTCTCCAAGATTACCACTAAATCTCTCCATAAGAACTTCTTTTATGTCATCATTTCTGACCAATTAGGCCCAAATGCAAACATAATCTCATTCAAGTGAGGATTAAACAAAGCTAGCCGCAAGAAATCTATGATTCTGCTCGTGACTGCAATTTTTATTTAACTGACATAATTTCATTACAGCCCCACACAGATAATCTCAATTAATGATGTCCTTTCTCACTCAATTTGATTTGTCCATGCCAAGATTATATTAACAGATGAAGAAGATTAGGTGTTGTTTGATATCTTATCTGTATACAGTTTTTGTCTTTTGGTTTCGAGACAAACGAAACCTACTAAGTTGATCCATCATTTTTAGAAATACCTGTAAGACCCAAAATAGCGACTTATCAACAGGTACTGTTTGCTCCGATCGATCTCCAACGAAAGGTCGGGACTTCTAATTTTCTGATTTCAATGGGCCCATTCATTTGTAGCATAGTTAGTTAAAACACGTATCAATCTTTAGTATCCGTACAATTAAAAAAAACTTCAGTACAACGTATTGTAATTGTAGATTCGTTTTTTTTTCCCATATTATTAAATTCATCCTTATTAAACAAGTTTTATACGTGTATCTATTTTATATATTGTAAAAATACTTTGAAGTCGAAAAAAACCTCAAGCGATAGTTAGTTAAAACGCGTATAAAACTTCAATACGCGTATAATTGAAAAAAAAAAACTTTAATATGGTGTATTGTAATTCAAATGCCTGATCACATTATACTTGGGTGTTATATCATTTTTTTCATGTTTTGTCACATATCATCAATAATATAAAATAAAAACACGAGTTGACAGTAAATTATCAGTTATTTTTTACAAAAATAATGTTTTATATATACGTATTTTGAACCCGTTTTTCTACTACTTACCGAATTATACACCTATAAATTTGCCGTATAGCCTTTTTTTGACTGAATGTTTGACTGTATCATTTGATCAGGTAAATCAAATAATACACGCACATTTTTTTTTTGCTGAATTATACTCTTTCCGTTTTTTACTAACTATGATTCGTAGAGCCACTCAATCAATCGCAAAGCCACCTTCGACTTTAGTTGCACATTACGATCCAAAGCCATCCCAAGAACACATTGAATTGAAGCTTCATAGCTAGGTTTTTGTCTTTTTCCTTGGTGCAAATAGTTTGTATCTTCCTAGACGTCTTTCACTAAGCCTCTGGCCGAAACAAGTGATTGTGGGAGTTCTGGCCTAATTAAGCTCAGAGGCGCTGATCAAAAGTCATAATCGATGGCCAACATATGAGTAATTCTGTACTAAATTAGGTTAACCAAAAGATGGTTATTAGTTAAGGAGGCAGTAAGCTTGCCCGTGCAATTTGGGAGAAGAATTTTGATGAGGTGATTCTCGTTCTGTGTAGAAAGAGCTGATAGAGAGTCAAATGACTACTAAGATGATCTTACTGGAGAGATTACTCTTGTTTTGGGTTTTAGCTTGTGCTACGTCACAAATGATTAATCATTGAAGCAAAACAGTAACCCATGGGTTAAGGATTAGATAAGATGATTATCTATTCTTTATGTTATGTGTCAAAATCAAAATAGAAGATTTGGTTTAACGGTTTAACCGACACCACGAGAATGCCCTCCAAGTTCGCAAGAATCTACGTACTAAATAAAATCCATGCCAACTAGGTTTCTTTTCCCATCAAACATTTGTGATTTATGTCTAATAATGTCATGTGCGTACTAATAAATTCAATACGTACGTACAAAGAAAAAAACATCTAACAGTTCCAAATTCACAATCACTTGACAGATCCAGTTTCCTGAAAGAGTCATCGCTGTTTCAGTCACCATTAATTTCTCATGTTGTTTTCACCAGCATCTCGAATCTTCTGATGACATCCAAAGAGAAACCATCTATGTCTGCATATATCTATACCTGCAAGTATCATAAATTATTCATGGGAGGCGGTTTTGTTAATATCCACACACGCATACACATTCAGATCCACACACTGGACTCAACCTTCACCACGCCGTGATTCTCTCTCAGTAACTGAGATGCAGACATGTATTCTGTATAGGTCGAAGTTTGTTGAAGATACACACACACACACACACACAGATATTCAGAGCTCTAAAACTTAATGAAAAATTATTGCATGGGATATAATCAGCATTATTGGTGGTACGATGTGCAGAGTAAAAGCTCCTACGTACAGTAATGTTTTAGACAATTAACCTCAAGAGAGATGGGAACATGATTCGCGCGAACCAATTAAGCTGCAGCAGCTTTGATCAATAATCAGTACTAAAATTGGTAAGTCGTAAGTGCATGACAACCCAAGTCGATCAGAAGAACTGAACTAAGCACGAGTTCGGTCGCATCGTTGCTGTAAACTACAGCAATACATAATATGATAACAGATCATGAATTATACAAGACCTAGCTAGCAAATAAGCGTCTAATGACTAATCACCCCCATCCATTCAGCTGGCAAAGACTGGTTTGTCCACATTCCAGTCATGTCTTGATATATGCAGCGTAGCAAGTGATCGATCACTGGTAGAAAAACCATGATTGGGTTCAGATATATATATGATCAGTCCCTTTTAATTTGTAGACTTACTGATGTAAGTCTTATTGTTCGGCGACTGTTTTCATTCCAGTGCTCTTAATCTATTGAGTGTGCTATTATTGTTCATAAGATACTAAGCAACAATCAGACCCCATTTTTTTTTTTCCAACGATACACGCAAGTGCAGCATGCGCAATTCCCATCATTTGTACACAAAATTTGCACACCATTCAATCCCACACATTATTTGACAGAACTTATTTATAAGACATTTGGAAGACGCTCTAACCGCCACAAATCAATCGTCGGTGGGAGAAAACCCACTTTACTACTCTAAAGCAATAGTATTTCTAGCTTCGTTTTGCAAGTATTCATACTTTCCGAATTAAAACTTTGAGGGTACAAACGATGCTTTTTAGGCAAAATGGGTCTAAGGAGTAGAGCAGCGAGTTGCCTTTGTTTCGTCTTATTCTTTGATGTCGTATATAATGTGAGCCGAAAGGACAGCGGGGTCCAAGTTCAAGTACTCGTTTTTGGCTACTTCTGATTCAGCAACCCAAGAAACTTCTCTTAAAGCCATCACTAAGCAGAGAATCCAACATGTAACAGGTCATCTCCGAGCAATCACCAAACTTATTTCCTTGCCACAATGGCATTGCCTAGTCTCATCTAAGACATTACAAATTGATCCAACGTACTGTCAAAATTCTATTCTTGTTCGCTAATTATTTAAATGATTTAATATTTCAACATAAAACATAAATTAATCTGGTGCTTGATTTCCATGAGGCTAGGACATTTTCCTTAGCATCCATGCAAGAAATGTAAAGAAACTGTAATACTTTGCGGAACAAAGCTATGAATCCAAAGCAAATTGTAAGTGGTAAGTCGTTTATACCTACCATCTAGAAGAGGACAGCGAATTGAAGCTCTGCAGTTGTTATACATCCCATCATCAATGGTGAGCTAAATCAATCTTTTGATACTCGTACAACTATGCCTGTTGGTATTTGGACAATTTTGAGATGACCTGAGCCTATCAGATCACGAAGATGAAATCTCATATCAAGTGAAGAGAATCTAAGACGCTTCTTCTCTAGGGATGCCAACATCATTTCTTTGTATCTCCTGCGGTTTAAAAGGGAAAGAACCTCCTTTCTTCCCTGACAAAGAGTAAATAATGAGTCAAATTTCCACAATTAATTTTCAAAATTCCAAAGTTGGTAGACTCCATAGATAACAAAAAAGCCAGCAGAACTAAATTCTTAGTGCAGATGGTTATAGTTATATTCGATCAAGTTGAATTTCAACCAAGAGATAGTGGTTAGTGAGTACCAAATTGAAATCCAAGGTAATCTTCCAGTCAGATGAATCATGAAAGCCTCTAAGGTATGGAATGAAAAATGTGAATGTGAATTCAACTTTCTAAGAGATAGTGGCAAGTTGAGTATATATACCTGAGCGAGGCCTTTAAGAACTGAACCGATATTTGGAATTGCAAACCAGTAAATGTTTGGGTCAATAAGTTGCCGAGTCTATAAGTATGATGTGACAGTTAGAAAGCTGAAGGACATCAAAATTGTTTGAAAGAAACCCAACAAACAACACTTAAGAGAAGCAATCCCTAAACAAAAAGAAGAGATCAACATGAATAAAATCATGGTAGCGTCGGCTATGAAAAAATCTTCCAAACCAGTTCATTATTGGTGTTTCTTTCCAACAATGTAAACAAAACAGCTTGACAGAGGATAAATTCAACAACTTAACGTGATATATCAACATGCAAGTTTACTTACAAGAAGGCCAGAATTCATTAAAAGTGAGATTTGTTCATCCTTAACCTTTCCTCCAAGTGATAATAATGTACACTGCAGTAAAGCAATTTTCAGTTGGATTGTATCATATAATTGTATCAACAGTATGACTAATTCGACCATTATTTCATTACTCACTAAACTGGTTTAAGAAATGCTTCTTAAAGAGCAGATGACAGATTAAGTAATCTCCATGGTCATAATATTCACAGACAGTCCCAAACTTTCAGAAAGATACCACTAATAGGATATGGCACTCGTTGCCAAGCTTAACGTAGTGACTAATCAATCTACATTTGCATATGTTTAACTCCTACACCAAAACCTTATTCCAGAAAACTTTATCCCAGCTCTGACGATTAGTAATTCTTTTCCCCCAAGTTCGAATCCCTCCCCTAAGAATTAAAAAAGAAATAGAAAATGACGAGGAGTGGGGGAAACTATTTCAGTTCTGCCAATTGGTTTGGAAATCCACAACATGAACAAACAATTAAAGTAAAAAGTCAATATTCAGACAAAAAGCAGTGCAAAACTATACACTAAATCCATCATTGCCACACAAATTGTCCACATAGCTGCCTATAATGAAGAGAACGCATGCAACACTACAGAAGAACATTCATGCACTGATTTATATGCAGACGAACACAAAGCAATTAACCAAATTACAGGTGCAAATAATAATACAACAATTTATTACCGCAATAACATAAGCACAAAATAGGTAGACTCGACTAATATAGTACCTTTTGAAGTTTTGATAGATGTTGAATATACTAGACAGAACCGAGAGTAAAATAAATTTGTAAGAGAAACTATATTCTAATCACTCACAAGTTCTTGGTGTTCAATACTAGGTTCAAGCTTGAAATCAATAACGTGTGATCTGAACCAGTTAAAAACTTCAAGAACATCTCTTCCCTTTTCTCCTTCCAATCTTTTCACAACTTGGTCTACCTATACATTAACATAGACAATGAATTAGTTTATCCAGCACTGCCAAGTCCTTGCAAAGATCATTGCTAAGGCTAGAAGCCTAAAACAGTTGATGAAACACATGCCTATATAACCTTCAAATGATATTCACTTTTACTCTTTTGCAGAAGATAAAAATGCAGATGAACAAAGGTATACCAAAAGAATATATGATACAATGAAATTCTAATTCTAAATAAACATACGGACCTGGCATAGGTAGTCATCCAAAAACATTATGGCATGATCATCTTGCCCTGTATTTAATTTAAAAATGCGCAACACTTTCTCCCTTCTTAGAGTCTGCAAGGAGAATTAAAAAGTAGCCTTCATCAATAACAAAAGTCTCCTGATGACCGAAGTTGCCTTAGATAGGTAGCCAACAACGAACATGCCAACTCAGATAGATAAGGATCACCATTCCCTTAATCATGAAGAAACCCTACCATCACAAGAGTTGTTGATGTTTACAGACAAACAACTTATCACATAATTTCTTAAAACTATAGTTATTTTCATGTATCCTATGTTCTTCGATTCAGTAACCGAGGCCAAAATTGAAGCAATCTCTATTGATTTCAGACAATGCCAAAAAATCGGCAAATAGTAACCTCTGATGATCATGAAAAGATTAGAAGCATTCCTGATTATCAGTTGGCCTCAATCATTCTAATCATGATGCTACCAATTAACATCAGTTGTCATTTTTTGTCCTAACAAGTACCACAAAAACAGCACTCTGGTCAAAAGCCGATTATAAATGGCGGTCAGTAACACATTTCTGTTAAACTTCTTCAAAATTACATACCTCCAGGTCCCGGTCCACTTGTGTCCTGTCCTCTACACTGCTATACAACTGTGACCGCAAAATGAAAGGCTGAATTGGCTGCAAATTTCACCAGAAATGTCACTAATCAACACAACTGACTACCCACTAATTTGAACAAGTATCGAATTCTTTGAAACCATAAAGGCTGAAAACAAGGCACAACTACTCAATCAGCTGATTGAGCTTAAGTAAATTAAAATACGGCTAAAAACACATACAAAGATCAAAACTTTATACATCAAAAACAAAAAAAAAAAATTCTAACCTTGTCAATTTGCGGAAACTGTTCTCGCATTATGCGAAGCGCCACCAATGTATCACTAAACGTAAGATTTTCCTCTGCATTCACCAAAATTTATACGATTTCTGATTGAAATTTACTTCACCAACTAAAAGAAATTGAATTTCTCGAAAAAAAAAAGAAAGAAAAAAAGAAATTGAATTCAAGCTTGAAGATACCTAATGATAGAATATGATCGATATCGGCAGTTTCGGGTTCGGCGTCGGATTCTCGCGCGCGCTTTTTACCTTTTAAAGATTCTGAAATATTTCCGGCCATCTTTGTGGGTACGATTGAAATTCGAATTGGGAATTAGGGCAAAACAGAGAAAGCCCTAAATTCGAATCCACCCTTTTCTGGCTGTCCGATTGTGATGGCGGGTTGCGCAAAGTTTGCAGCTTGATGGGGCTCTATGTCGGTCGGGGTAAAGTCGTAAATTTACGGTCTTGGACCCTTTTTTACCGGGCGGCAAATAACTGTCAGTTTGGCCAAAAACGACAGTTCGTTTCAATGGACCACTTGTTCATCACTCCATCAGTTCCAATCGACTTAAAAAAGAAACAGGGTGTTTAGCCCGGAAAGGAAAGGGAACCGTCCTTTGCATTCTTGACTATGAGGTGAGAGGGGGTAGTACAGCTGTACAGGTCTACAGGTTGCATTGATAATCGATTCAAGAATGATAATGTGGTGTGGGATAGGGTAAAATCCTCATATAATATCTGAATTATCACGAAATATACTTTTTAACACCTACAAATTTTCAGAGAGTCTAGCGGTACCTGTACTATTCATCCGTTAGCTTTTATAATACATCCGTCCATTATTCCGTTAAAAATACCTACGTGGCGGTCATGTGACACTTATGTGAGTAAAATAGTTTTTTTTTTCATTCATATTTAGAATTATAGAGGTCAATATATTGAATATCTATAATTAAAAAATATTTTGACATATAAAAAAATACCCAATTTATTTTTCACTGTTATTGGGATACTTGAGTCAATTAATTTATATGAAAATTCAATATATAATAATTTAGATATAACTTTTTTCTCGAACAATTAATAGGATTAATCAATAGAGATGGTAGGTAAACCTAGATATTCACTAAATTCAATTATAGGTCTTTCTTTTAACCTAGTTTAATTTATTTTAATTTAGTTTAATCAAAAATTTGTAAAAGAAATATGAAAAATAGGTGTTTTACGATTTTACTCATACTTTAACGGAATAATTAACGGAAGTACTAAAATGGCTAATGGAGGGATAATACATGTACCACTAGACTCCCAAAAAATTTGTAGGTACGTGCATTTCGTGATAGTTCATGTATCATATAAAGATGTTACCCGTCTGAGATATCACATAACATTATGTTAATGTTAATTAGTTGAGTGTATCTTTTTTTTTATTTTTTGATCAAAATGAGACATACCAATAGTATGCTCCGTTCATAAAATAAGAAATAGTACAATAACTACTCCTATAAAGACAATTATGCTCTGAGTAGCCTATGCCACATACAAACACCTCGCCATACAAGTAATCTATTCTACCTAGTCTCACACGCCGAGCACGCAATTGTGGTACGTAAAAAACTAAGTACTTTCACAAGACTCATAGAGGTATCTCTACTAGCATAGACAATAGTAATGAGGATAAACCTATTAAACAACTATTGACTCCTTACCCCGTGATGGGTTGGAACCATGACCTGCCTCCACCACGGTGAATTCCGATAGTCCATTCATCAATTTCTCCTCCTTCCTAGGAGTCTTGAGCTTCTTTGTCGGTGACTTCTTCATAGGTGAAGCATGCACAACCTTAAGCTCCTTTACCTTATTCTTTGCCCCTTTTGGCCGTCTCGGCCTTTTGCTTGTATACTTCCTTCATAATTTTCACATAACTCAATCCAATTGTCATAGCATCCAAATTTGTCCTGCCCACTGCTAAGCTCAATCGCAGCTTCTTTGGAGATGCCACCTTCCTCTACACGTTTCCGACGCGTACCACAACTAGAAGCTGCCTCCATAAACACATTCTCACTTGAACTAGCACTCCCAACCAGCTTCTGCCCTACACCTTTCGAAGATGGTTCACTACCAGTCTCCACCTGCTCACTATGAGATGCAATGAGCACCCCAGAACTCCCTTCACCACTACCGGTGACAAGCCTACGCCTAATCTTCTTTCTCTCCTTGGGTTTAGTTGTTGGCAAGAATCTCTCTAGCCCAACCTGTGGACTTGGCTGTGCTCCAAATACCATTGACGGTTCAACATGCGGAGACAACTCCATGCGATTCAAAACCCTTTCAAGATTCTGCCGTGCCGGCAATTGTTCAGTCCTAGCCTCCATCGGCAGTGGCGTCCCAACACATGGTAAGCCTACATGAGTAATCAAACCACATTCTTGACATATGCCATAGAGATTTTCAAAGAAAAAATCCAAATCCACATCAACCCCATCATCCACCGTGAAGCTCCGTGGAAGATCACAGGCTGTAGAAGATCCATCTCAACTTTGATTCGAATCCTTCCTTCTTCAAATTCTGTTATGTCCTTCTGCATATACCGCCCCAAAGTGCTACCAATCCTTCTCAAGCACCGGTCAATATGAAAATCTGGTGGCAGACCACGTACCTTGATCCAGAAGGCTAAAGTAGAGAGTGGAACATCCTTGATTGCCCCCACCCCATCATACGGTGCTAGAATAACTGGAGCTCTATCAAAACCCCAAGGACCACCTCAAAGGATCCGATTATAATTTGTTGGATCCGTCAAGGTGAACAGAAAAAGGTCTCCATGTTCCTGAGCAGTGTACCGACCGTTCAACCTCCATGTACGACGGAACATGCCCATGAATGATCGCTTATTGAAGGCCCTAGTCGTCAACAACTTCCACACCAGATATGCCTGGGAACGACGCAAACCCTCTCCACGAGCCGGACGAAGATCCACTGGCCTGCGAACATCTGCCAGTCCAAGAGAAGCTGCTAGTCGAACAACCATCTCATCCACCTCCTCCATGCCGTCAAGCTTAGAGAAATTCGAAACTAGGGTTTTTTCTTCCCTCTCTCTCGCGTTAGCGGCTAGGGTTTTTTTCCTCACATTGAGTGTATCTTATTTTTTATGTTTTATCTTAAAAAAATGACGTTGTTGTATCTATAAGAACTATGAACGCGTGATACTTTTGAACCATACAATAATTATACAAAAAATAAATCTATCAACAATAAAACACTAAAACCATTGGAAATACATGTAACTTTTCAATCAATAAGTAACGATATTTTTGAAAGGTAAATTACAGAGTACTGTCTCCACTTGATATTATAAATTATTTATTTCTTTCGCCTTAAAAAACAATAATCTCTATGTCAAAAAGTTACTTGTAGAACAACCAACGCACGCCTAAATTATCAAAGAAAAGTACATAATGGGACTAGGACTGAAGAGGGAGACCATAGGACCAGTTAGAGACTTCAAATAAATGTATCATTGGTAATTGGTTAATGTTAGTTAAAAACCAACTTCCTGTACCAAATCAATATAAGTTGGAACTCTTGATTCAACTCAATGGTTGGTTAAATTCCACTTCCACCTTTTGGATTCAAGGACCTACCCACTTCATCACGAACAAAATCAACACTAACATCAATAACCCATTAACATTTATTCATCACCCACTAGCTAGTTGCACTAGTTATCATTTTGATGCGCCCAAATTTCCAACTCTAACCGCGTAAATTTGCTCAAAGGCAAAATCCAGACGACAACCTGTAGCTGTCGTCTTTAACACCGTCACCGGGGTCCCTCCCTCCTCCCTCTTCTCTCTTTCACACACAGGAGTGTCTAGATCTCATCCCCTCACTCTGTATATATATTTATTTATATTCTACTACAAAATAGATCTCAACCTGACCCCAAAATCACACATTAATATTCCCTCTTCCTCTCTTTGCTTCCCTATTATGCTCAAGGACCCATCTCTCTCTCTCTCTCTCTGCTCCAAATCACACAGGTATGTCCTCCATTGAAATCCCATCATTTTTTTTTCGTACAATGCACATCTGCAACCATTAAAGATCTGAACTTTACTCCCCAAAATTCTATCTTTGATAACCCAATGCTGGAATTGACGTGCGGGACATAGTGTTACCGACGCTTTTTCAAGATTTCACGAGCTGGGTCTAATCAATCTTTGTTGCAAGTTGAAGGTGTCACATTTATTGTAGCTGGCAACTGTCGGTGTTGAAATGTTGCGTTTTTCACTTTTCTGTTTCCGATTTTAGCCTCTTTCCGTTTTCAATCTCACTTTCATAGCTTTGGTTTGTGTGGCATTGCTTATATACCGTTCATATCTCGGACACTTATTCTAATGCATACAAATCAGGTACTGGTGTTTTTTTTTTTTTTTTTGTTTTCCAGATTTGTTCTTGTTTTGATGAAGTGGGTTGGATTTGGTTTCGGTTCTGGTGGTCTGCGATTTAGATTTAGTTGTCGGTGTACTTGATTTACTTCTGTTGTCTGGTGTCGGTTTGTGACTGTATGGCAGTAGCCTCATTTTCTTGATTGCTTTTTCGTATTGATGAACTTGAGATTATCCCTTAGTTTCGAAACTAATACTTTTGTATGGTTCGATTCGTTTGTTGCGATTAAACTAGAATTGAGTTGAAGGGCTGATTTGGAATAATTGTATACTTTAATTTCTGAGGTTTGGATTGTTGATCATTGTGGATCGATTCCTGTCTGTACTTACATTACATGTATAATCTTAGGGTGCCTAGTTAATGAGTCCGAACTGACTGGTTTGATCTTGTTCTGTTGGTTGAAGCATTTCTGAAGCGAAGCATCGATTGATCTTCTGTTTGGAGTGAAATTGGAGCTGGCATCTGGTAGCTTGATTCTGGACTCTGTATGTTGAAGTCAAAGTAGAAGGTTTTTGTCTTGCTGGTAGCAACCATGTCGCGGGGACGAGCTGATGGGGGCTCAAAGAAACGTTTGGTCACCTCAGTTCTAATTTTGGTGATTATTTGTGGTGGGCTGTACATGTATACTAAAAGAAATGGTTCCACCGCTCTGGAGTATAGCAGTAAAATAAGAAAATTCGGTTCTACTTACTTGGGTGGGGATGAAGAGGTTGACGAGATACCCCCCAAACTTGGTGAAGATGAAGATGATGGTGTTATACTGAAGAGCATACCAGTGAGTCATCCTGTCTAACTTCTGTTTCTTTTCTCTTTAAGTCTTTATACTAACCAATGAGTTGTCCGAGTTCTCTTGTATAGTACTAATTCCATTTTTTCTCATGGCTGTTTGCGATGTAGGTTTGTGATGATAGACATTCAGAATTAATTCCTTGCTTAGACAGAAACCTTATTTACCAGACAAGGTTGAAGTTGGATCTGTCTTTGATGGAACATTATGAGAGACACTGCCCTGCGCCTGAAAGGCGATTTAACTGTTTAATTCCTCCCCCACCTGGATACAAGGTGAGATACTTGCGTTTTTTATATAAATGACATTGAGGAAATGTTGCACTGTGAGTCATTTGAATTGAGAATTGAGTTTGTTTGCTGTTTTCAATGATATAGATCCCCATCAAGTGGCCTAAAAGCAGAGATGAGGTATGGAAAGCAAATATACCTCATACTCACCTTGCAAAAGAGAAGTCTGACCAAAAGTGGATGGTTGTCAAAGGTGAAAAGATTGGATTTCCTGGAGGAGGTACTCACTTTCATTATGGAGCTGATAAGTACATCGCAGCAATGGCTAATGTAAGTCAAGTGGCTTTCCAAAATGGGGGCAAAAGTAACCAGTCAGTAGTCTAACATAAAAGTTTGTGGTTTTTCTTTTTGCTATTATGACAAAAGTGACGATCTATTCTTGGTTTGGATTGGCAGATGCTCAACTTTCCTAAGAATAATTTAAACAATGAGGGAAATCTTCGGACAGTCCTTGATGTTGGCTGTGGTGTCGCTAGTTTTGGAGGTTACCTGCTGTCTTCAGATATCATTACAATGTCCTTGGCACCTAATGATGTCCATCAAAATCAGATCCAGTTTGCTTTAGAAAGAGGAATTCCTGCATATCTTGGTGTTCTAGGGACAAAGAGACTCCCTTACCCAAGTCGATCTTTTGAACTGGCACATTGTTCTCGCTGTAGGATTGACTGGCTTCAAAGGGATGGGATACTTCTCCTTGAGCTAGATAGGGTACTCAGACCAGGAGGCTATTTTGCCTACTCATCTCCTGAAGCCTATGCACAGGATGAGGAGGATCTGAGAATATGGAAGCAGATGAGTGCCCTTGTGGAACGGATGTGTTGGAAAATAGCTGCCAAAAAGAACCAAACTGTTATTTGGGAAAAGCCCATGACTAATGATTGTTACATGGCAAGAGAGCCTGGAACTCAACCTCCCCTTTGTAAATCGGATGCTGATCCAGATGCCACCTGGGATGTGAAAATGGAGGCTTGCATCACTCCATACACTGAACGTGAGTATCAATTTCCTCTGTTTCTAATTATTTATCACCATTTCCGTGTTTTGCCTGTCCGCAGGTCACTGTAAATAGCATGCCAGAACTTATTTAACACAATAACATGTCATCGGAGTTATTTCAACTTGTGAGTTACTAATCTAGGAATAGACCAATTGGAATAGATGGATGCATAGTGCTCTTGCAATATCCCTGTATTTTAATATCGAGGTTTCAGTATAAAAACCAACACCTCGTAAAGCAGTTTTAAACAAAACCAAAACCAAAAAGTCGGTTTTAGTAATCTTTGATTTGAAAGCATAGTTGCCCCAGCTTCTCTCTATCCAATACTCATTTTTCTGATAAGAACTTAGACTCTTGTCTTCTCACTCTTCTGGCATATAATGTCGAGCAATACTGTACTATTGAAGAGATTATCATGTTGCATGCACGGAGATCAATTGTGTGCGTCTGTTGGCTCCTTTTTTTTTTTTTTTTTTTTTTTTTTTTAATGTACCTTGATGTGCTGCAATGTGTCAAGTAGCGTTGAAAGTTGAAATTTCACTAATATATTTCTGCTGTCTTACTCTGTTCAGAAATTCAGAGAGCAAGGGGAAGTGGTTTGGCTCCTTGGCCTGCTCGATTGACAACACCTCCTCCCCGTCTTACTGACTTTGGCTATTCTACTGATGTATTTGAAAAGGACATGGTAATCCTCACAAGCTTCTTCTTTTCTTTCATTGCATAACTGATGTCTGCTCTGCGAGTATCTGCATATGCAAAGATACAGATGTACAAAGGCTTGGTTTATGACAGGATTAATGTGGTGCAGGAAGTATGGGAGCAAAGAGTTGACAATTACTGGAATCTTTTGAGCCCAAAGATTAATCCTGACACAGTGAGAAATGTGATGGACATGAAGGCACACATGGGTTCATTTGCAGCTTCTTTAAGGAACAAACCTGTTTGGGTTATGAATGTGGTGCCAGAAGATGGACCTAACACACTGAAAATAATATATGATAGAGGCCTAATAGGCTCAATACACAGCTGGTACGTTTCACAATTTTTATTAGAACTAATTACTGACTGGGATTGGTGAAAGCTAAAATATTTCTTCTGGTACTCGCTCCCCATATGTTTGGGATAAAGAGCAAAGATCGTACTCCATGTTGGTTTTATAAACGAATTAGAAACTTTGAAATTTTAAATGATTTTACTCTTATTGCTCCCAGGTGTTTAATATGCATTGTACAGCATATGAACTTACATAGATTCTTGTGAAAACATATTGGGTACATCATTATGTTAATGTCAAAGAAATTTCAACCTCTATAATTCTGTTGCAATTGCTTCCAGATATTACAGTCTTCTCTGCTCTCAAATTATATATGAAAATTTTTCAGGCTTACTCCAATACTGGAACAATAGATTCTTTAGTTGACTGCTAAATTATTTTTGATATTATAGAATGCATAATGTACAGAAATGGGACCATCTATCATCACTACTGTAGCATGTCAACATCTGATATTGATAATCTGCATTTGGTGCAACAACCCTTTCAGGTGTGAAGCCTACTCAACCTACCCGAGAACTTATGATCTACTTCATGCTTGGACCGTCTTCTCTGATGTTGAAAGGAAAGGATGTAGTGCCGTTGACTTGATGATTGAGATGGATCGCATCCTCCGGCCCAAAGGTTTCATCATTGTCCGTGATAAGCCGAAGGTAGTGGAGTACATTAAAAAATACATGAAGGCATTGCACTGGGAAGCAGTGGCTAGCGCTGATGCAGACCAAGATGAGGATGATGCAGTATTGATTATCCAGAAAAAGATCTGGCGTACAAGCGAGAGCGTTAGGGAGTTAGAATAGCATAATATGTTCCTGGCATTCCACAGAAGGTGGTTTAATTTATAATTTTGTTGCATTTGCTCTTGTTTAGTCCTTTTTCTTTTTTTTTTCTTTTCAAATTTCTCTATTCCTTTACTTGATAGACTGTTTTCCATTAAATTTATAATTCATTTGGAAATTGTAAGATAGTTGTTTCCTGCCAATAATTGGAAAAGAGTACGCTGTCCCTGTGCTAAACATGCTAGCAAAACTGACTTCCAAACAATTGGGCCACAGAAGACCAATAGACACAAATGAAACTAAAAAACAGAAAGATGAAACTAAACAAAACGGAAAGATAGGCGCTTGGAAATGCGTGGCGGAGAGGCCAATGAAGGAGTCGAAAAACTAGACGGTCTGTCTTTCTTTTCGTATTTGATATGTGTAACATATATCTTTGTTTTTAAGCCCTTGGCTGTGGTGCACAAAGGAAGTCTTTGTTTTGGAATTTTGAAGCACATTACTGATACAACTCGGAGGTAATTATGATCGGATTTAGTACTACCTTTGTTTACCCTACCAAATCTGCGGATAAATTCTGTTTCTAACAATAGTATCTTTATCGAGCAGGTCAACCTCCACATCATATTGATCGACAACTTCCAGTTTGTGAAGTATTGGTTGTCAGCTGCGAAACAACATTCCTTTGCTTCAGCAATTCTGTACGTTCCACACTTTTGGTCATTGGATGAACTGTTGCTATTTTAGGTCGAATAAAAATGTAGAATAAATAACCACTAAGATGGATATTTCGGTTATTAACACTTAACTCACTGTCGTTAACTTTATCGTTAAAATATCAGAATATTGTAAATTTTTTTTGAAACTTTAGTGAACTAAATGTGTCAAAATTCAATGACCATGTATGAATTTTAACCTGACAATGACAAAATCACTGAAATTCAAAGTTGTGGAGAATTTACTCATTTTGTTCTTTGCACTTTGATCGGTAGTTAAGAATCTACTAAAACTCACATTCATCTTTCTGAAGTAAAACTTTCAACAATGTTCCTTAGAAAAAACTTTCAATGAGGCCGCCATGTTCATTTCCAATCGTCAACTCCTTTGATCCCTTTCAACAATGATATTCCCCAATCAAGAGGTAAAAAACTATACAATAAACTTCTTTTGAACCATAAGCTAATTGCTCATCGAATATTATGAAGAGAATATGAAAGTTAGACTTGCCATATTTGAATATCCCCAATTGCAAGAACAATTACTTACCATTAGAAGATAATATGTTACTCAACAGATATTAATGAAACATCTATAATTAGACATGTTGCAGTCTGTAATGTTCTTATTACTCATTTTATCCTTACCATCTTGTAGCAATAATATATGAAGAGCAATTGTAATAAAAAAACAAAGCAAAAATGAAAAGATAGAGCAACTCTAGATGTTGTCTAGTTAGTGCAAGGCTTGTCAATGACTGGAACTGAAAGAATTTGGAGGGGATGGTATCTCTAGATTCCCTTCCAGCATTAGTACCACTTTCTTCATCGAAGGGCGCAATGATGGCTCCTCCTGGATGTAGTTTACTCATGTCAGTCTTGTCATCATCCTTCACTAGCTTATCCAGTTCATTAGCCTCCAAACAATGGTACATCCAATTTTCAATAGTTAATTGATCCTCAGGTATGTCCATGGTCGAACCTTTTTGACAGCATATGATCTCCAACAATACAATCCCGAAGCTGTACACGTCCGCTTTCACTGTTATCGACATGTTCCTGTGCCACTCAGGTGCAACATAACCCCTGGTTCCTCTGAAGCCAGTATATGTCCTGGATTGGTCAGCTTTCAACAGCTTGGCTAATCCGAAATCAGCAAGCTTTGCACATTTCTGCTCAGTCATCAGTATATTTTCTGGTTTGATGTCACAATGAATGATTTTCTGGCCTTCCACTATGAGATTTGAAAAAGAAATCCGCAAGTGAGCCGTTGGTCATGTACTCATAAACCAGAAGCCTATTTGTTCCATCATGACAGTAGCCAAGCAATTTCACTAGATTCTTGTGATGAGTTCTCCCAATTGCATTCATCTCATTACAAAACTCTCGCTCTCCTTCATCCATCACTGTCTCTAGTTGCTTGATTGCCACTTCTTTCCCACCAATCACCCCTTTAAAAACTGTCCCAATAGCTCCTTTCCCCACTTGATTGGTGAAGCCTTTGGTTGCCTTTTCAAGTTCACAATATGTATATGACCGCAGCGTAACACCTTCAATTAACCCTTCACCAGCTGAATTAGTAACCTTTCGGTAATCCCAAACACGATATCTATATATAACAACACCAGTAATTGCCATAATAACGAGTGAAAAAGTTAAAGTTGCAGTGCTGCTGATAAATATGATTGTGTTAATAATATTTCTTCCCTTGCTCACACTTTTTGTACCTGAACTCTCATCAGTAGTACCCTTTTGACAAAGGTTGTCATCACATCGCTTTGGGGAGCTCTTCCAAATCGTAGAGGGAGCTTTTGTTTTCTACACTACTGGTCCATAAATATCGCAGCTTCACAGTTACAATCCATCAAACAGTCCTCTTTACAAGCAGTCTTATCTAATGATAGAATAGAGTATGGAGTGTTTTCCCAATCTATGTTATCCACATCAACAATAGAATATGAAGTTTCATTCTCACCTTTGCAACCAACTGTACTCAAGTTTCTTTTGCAGCCTACATATCTTTGGCCTTCGTCGATGAAACGAAACCAGGGAGACATACACAGTAAGGTTCCGGATCCACAAGGACACAATAAGAATTTAGGCCACAAAGGCCAATAGGAGCACACTTACTATCAGTTGGTGACCAATCAATTGACCAGGAATCATTCTTAACCAAACTGTAGGAGTACAACCGGAGTATTCCATCAGCATCAATCGTCAGACGATAGCTACGATACGTAGAAAGGTCTTTCTGAAGAGAAAACAAACTTTTTATCTTGAAACCGGTGGAATCAAGAAGATAGAGCCCCTCATTTGGATCAAGATTGAGGGACACATTGTTCCCAGCTGTGAATGTCCCAGTGTTCCAATAAGAATATTGATTAGAACTCAATGTAAATGGACCAATTGGATACTGAACCAGGTTGCCATCTCTCTGCATGATCACTTGAAACCTTCCACTTGCATGATTTGTGTTCGAGATGGAGGAGATGAGCTTTGTTTCAGCCAACAGACTCGGCCCTGATAGAATGGTATCTGTTGGAACATCAAAAGTCTGCCAAATGATGTTTAAATCAGAATTGTAGAGGACAAAGTTACCTGAATCAAGCATCGAGGCCCTGAGAGCAGGCTGCGAAGAATTTGAAATTGGTACAAGGAAGGCATTCTTGTTTGTTGAAATGAGCTCCACTCCTTGGTCACTCACAGTCAATTGAACATCATTAGGAAGTGGTCTTGTTTAACAGCATCACGATTTGCTGTCCAGATGATTGTTTTCGGATTGGTTTTCTCGAACCAGATGCCTACAGCAAGGTCATTTCCTTGCCTGTAGAAGCCAAAGGCAAACTGACTTGAATTCGATAACCAATATGAGTTGTTATTGGGATATAGAGAAGCACCTAGGCTGATATTCCCTTGTTGAGCAGATGCAACTTGAAGAAGAAGTAAAATAAAAAATTGCAGCCATGTTTGAGTTTTTCATGCTTTAGAGACCCTAGCTCATCATTCAAAATAGTTTTGGATCCTACAAGAAATGGTACCTGTATCAAGATTTTCAAGTGCCCTACTTAGACATAGACTATAAATTGACGACCAAATTTGGAAGTACTAGATACTCATTTCCAATAGTTTTTCGACTCCTTCATTGGCCTCTCCGCCACGTGTCACGGGCCGAACTTTGCAATGCGCAAAGCGGACCGTGCGGCACTTGCTATCAAGCAAGTCAGCTAAGTGAGTACCTTGCAAGGAACAATGAAACCACACGATATTAAAATAGTGCTAGCGACAAGCAAGAACACAATGATTAAATGTTGGGCAACCACAAAGAACAAATGAGTAATTGAAAGGAAAGATCAAGGAGCAATCTCACGGGACACAGGTGATTGAATAATTCCTCTTTTATTGATGGTAAAACGGTAAGGGAGGCAAAAGTACATGTGCTTACCTATACTAGTTCCGTAGTCCAAACTATGCCGACTAGGAACCCCTCCCTATAGAGCATATCGGGCTTACATGAAAGTGCCAGGGGAATTCATGGAAAATGCCGAGGAGAATAACTGCTAAATAAAATAAACTACATAATTTGTAAATTACCAAAACACCCCAAGCACACAAGCAACCAACCAAAGGCTTAACTAATGACCCTGGACAAGGTTGCTTGTGGCATTACAAGTACGGCCCCTAACATCCTCCCCCACTTAAGCTGTCGGCGCTCTCGACGACGGCCTTGGTCTTGAAATCTTCAATCTTCTGGTTGAACTTCTTCTTCAGATCTTCAGCATTCTCCCAACTTGTTTCTTCGTCTCCAAGACCCTTCCACTTGACAAGAAACTGTTGGCGTGAGCGCTCTGACGCTCGGATCACTCTTTCTGCCAAGATCTCCTCCACTTCTTTTGGCTTTGGTGGGCGGATGTCGACGTGCTCTCGAACAGGCTGGTTGCGCGCTGGATCTTCAAGGTCTGGTTGGTGTGGTTTGAGGTTGCTGACATGGAAGACGGGGTGAACTCTCATCCAAGTTGGGATGTCAACTTTGTAGGAACACTTCCCCACTTTAGAAATGATAGGGAGTGATCCTTCATACTTCCTGAATAGCCGCTTGTCCCTGGAGTGTAGGAACCTGAGTTGTTCCGGGAGCAACTTGACAAGGACCATGTCTCCTGCTTTGAACTCTCTGGGCTTGTGGCCTTGATCCGCCCACTTCTTCATTCGCCTTACTGCTTTCTCCAGATACGTTGGTGCAATCTCCGCATTGGTCTTCCACTCTTTTGTGAAGTTAAAAGCACGCGGGTTTTTCCCTATGTACACTTCTTGGATTGTGTGAGGCAAGAGAGGTTGTTGACCAGTGACCACTTCAAAAGCACTCTTGTTGGTGGATGAGCTTTTCTTCGAGTTGAAACAAAATTGTGCAACATCTAACAACTGCGCCCAATTCTGCTGATTGGCATGAACAAAATGGCGCAAATACTCCTCCAACATCCCGTTGAACCTTTCTGTTTGTCCATCAGTTTACGGGTGATAACTCGAAGATATGTTGAGCTCGGAACCAAGTAGCTTAAATAGCTCGGTCCAGAACGTTCCTGTGAACCTGGTGTCTCGATCACTGACAATGTTCTTAGGCACACCCCAGTACTTCACAACATGCTTGAAGAAGAGGCTTGCTGTATCTTCTGCCGAGCAATACTTTGGAGTCGGCACAAAGGTGGCATATTTTGAGAACCTGTCAACTATAACAAGGATTCATGATACGTCTCCGACCTTTGGGAGGTTAGTAATGAAGTCGAGGGAGACACTTTCCCACGGGTGAGTTGGAATGGACAATGGTTCCAGTAACCCAGGAGCCTTCTGTCGCTCGATCTTGTCCTGCTGGCAGGTTAGGCAGGTCTTGGTGTATTCTGTGACATCATCCCGCATTTGGGGCTAGTAGTAACCCTGCTTGAGTAGTGCGTGAGTTCTCTGCCATCCAGGGTGACCGGCCCCTAAAGTATCATGACACTCCCTCATGAGCATTCGGCGTAACCCATCAGCCCGCATAACAAACACTCGTCCCCTTTTGCCATCAATATGCCATCCTCCATCCAAAACCGACGACTTTTCCCTTCTTTCACCATTTTGATGAGCGATTGGGCCACGTGATCTTTCTCCAAACTCTCCTTGATACGTTGCTTGATGTCTGTGGCAATGACACTACTCGATAGAGCCGCCAACATCTTGAGGGTGGCAAGGTCGGCCTTGCGGCTTAGGGCATCCGCAACTTGATTAGTGTGACCAGCCTTGTGTTCGAACTGGAAATCGAACTCTGCGAGAAACTCCTGCCATCTAGCTTGCTTTGGGGTTAACTTTGGCTGAGTCAAGAAGTGGCTCACAGCGGAATTATCTGTCTTTACAAGGAACTTCGACCCCAATAGATAGTGTCGCCAAGTTCTTAAACAATGAATCACGGCTAGCAACTCCTTTTCTTGAGCCGTGTATTTCCGCTCAGTTTCCGAGAGTTTATGACTTTCATAAGCAACAGGGTGTCCCCTTTGTAGGAGGACTCCTCCTAAAGCAAAGTCTGAAGCATCTGTCTGAACTTCAAATGGTTGATTCAGGTCGGGTAAGGCGAGGACCGGATCTTCCATTATAGCCTTCTTCAACTCTTGGAAGGCCTTCTCACAATCACTACTCTAATCCCATGTCGCTCCCTTCTTCAAGAGCTCAGTTAAGGGGGTTGTCTTCTTTGAGTAGTTCTCAGTGAAACGTCTATAGTAATTAGCCAACCCAAGAAAAGAGCGCAGCTCCTTCACATTCTTGGGGTTTTGCCACTCCTTTATGGCTTCCACTTTCTCCATGTCCATCCTGATTCGACCCCTTTCGATGACATGACCCAAAAACTTGATGGTCACCTGTGCGAAGGAACATTTCTCGTGCTTAACATACAATTGGTTATCTCGTAACCGTTGGAATACCAGCTTCAGATGCTCTATGTGCTCTCCCAAAGTAGAGCTGTACACTACAATGTCATCCAGATACACCACCACAAACTTATCCAAGTACTCATGGAAGACTTGGTTCATCAAAGTGCAGAATGTCGCCGGCGCATTGGTCAACCCAAATGGCATTACCAAGAATTCAAAGGCGCCGTAGCGAGTGACGCAGGCAGTCTTAGGCTCGTCACCCTCGGCAATTCGGACTTGATAGTACCCCGAATGGAGATCAAGCTTGGTGAAATACTTGGCACCACTAAGCTGATCAAACAGATCCGCTATCAGGGGGATCATGTACTTGTTGCGCACTGTGACTTTGTTAAGGGCTCGATAGTCCACACATAGTCTCCAACTTCCATCGTGCTTCTTTTGGAACAACACCGGCGCACCAAAGGGGGCTTTAGATGGTGTAATGAACCCAGCCTTGAGTAGGTCTTCGAGCTGCTTCCTAAGTTCTGCTAGTTCAGGAGAAGCCATTCTATAAGGTGCTTTTGCAGGTGGCTTGGCTCCTGGAAGCAGTTCGATCTCGTGGTCCACACTCCTCCTTGGGGATAGTTCCTTGGGAAGTTCGGGGGGCACCACATCTACATAACTCTCCAATACCCCCTCGGTTTCCCTCAGAACCATTTCCCTCTTGCTATCATCCTTCATTAGAGGAACTGCTACATATGTAGGCTCATGGCGCTTCACGCCTTTCTTAAATTGGAGGGCAGATAAGAGACGGGGTTCACTTGGTTGTCTGATTCTTGCTGGAACTACACATGGCTTTTCCCCCATAATGAGAAAGTGTTGGGCGCTAGGAATGGGGATAGCTTTGTTCGCCAACATGAACTCCATCCCCAATATGACATCAAAGTCATCCATTCGGACAACTATAACGTCTACTTTTCCCTCCCAATGACCCAACTTGAGTGGTACCCCTTGGGACAGTCCAGTTGTGGACGAGGCCTCAGAATTTATAGCTTTCATGTGACCGACATACTTCTCTAACTTTAACCCCAACCTTCGGGCTTCTGTCTCCGACACGAAGTTGTGTGTGGCCCCTATGTCAACCATCACATTCTTGGCAACCTTCCCATTGACATAACCATCCACGAACATTAGGCCCTTGGCCTGATCCTTCTTGGGTGGTTGTGGTTGTTTCTTAATTGCACCCAAGAATCTCAAAGATCCCATGTGGCTATGTTCCTCCTCGGACTCCTGCTGGTCTTCTACTTCTTTTGATTGAATGTGGGCTTGTAGGGCTGATAAGGTTGTCTTGTGAGGGCAGTCGTTTACTCTGTGAGGTCCTCTGCATAAGAAGCAAGACACTGGCCTTGGGGCGTACCCTGAATGGTTGAAGGGTCGAGGGGTGAAGACTCCAGTTGAGGCACCCGGCTTGGAAGTTGCCGTGTCCCTCGCATAAGTGGTCCTCCTATCCCCTCCTCCGGAATTGGAGAATTTGGACTCCGCTCCCCCACTTTTACTCGGCCACGCCCTCGAAGATTTATTGGCATTCGTATTCAAGAAGGGCTGAGTCTTCTTGCTGGAGTTCTCCTCAAATGTGTAATCAGTCAGTCTCTCAGTAGCGGCCTGAACGGAGGCCAAATCTTGAACCCTCTGCCGCTGAAGCTCGGTTCTTGCCCATGGTTTTAAGCCCTCAAGGAAATAGAACAACCGATCTTTCTCTGACATGTCTGGGATGTCGAGCATGAGTATAGAGAACTTGTTCACAAAGTCCCTGATGTTGTTGGTGTGCTTGAGCTCTCTTAGTTGCCGTCTGGCAATGTATTCAACATTCTCGGGAAAGAATTGAGCTTTAAGCTCTTTCTTTAGATCCTCCCATGTATTGATAGTGCACACTCCTCTTTGAATGTCATTGTATTTGGTTCTCCACCAAAGTTTAGCATCTCCTAACAAATACATTGTCGCCATATTCACCTTCACCTCTTCCGAGTCCGGCTTCACTGCTCGGAAGTATTGCTCCATATCAAATAGGAAGTTCTCAAGCTCCTTGGCGTCTCGCGCCCCTCCAAAAGCTTGAGGTTCTGGTATATTTACCTTCCTGTAGTCCGTCACAGGTTGGTTTCCCATTGCACGGATGGTCAAGTTGAGCTTGGTGTTCATCTCCATCAGCTCATTCTTGAAGGCATCAATGGTGGCTCAGACATCTTCTTCCATATTGTCCACAGTCACCTGGAGTGTATCAAGGGCATCACTCATCTGCCCCATTTGCTCGTTCGAAACGGGAGCTTCTTCTACATTTCTCTCCCTTTCGTCTCCTCGAGCTTTACATCTTTCAAGGGCCATAACTCGGTCCCTGAGGCTCTCCAGCTCTGTCATCCGCGCCACCAAACCATCTAGGTCGACGCGGTCCAACACACTAGTTATATCCATCAATCTATCGGGCACCCCCGCAAGTTCTCCCAATTGTTGGTCATACCAATCAAATCTTTGTTGGTTTGTCATTTTGCCTGTCATCGTAGCGAGCGTCTTGAGCCGAGTTGGCTCTGATACCAACTGTCACTGGCCAAACTTTGCAATGCACAAAGCGGACCGTGCGGCACTTGCTATCAAGCAAGTCAGCCAAGTGAGTACCTTGCAAGGAACAATGAAACCACACGATATTAAAATAGTGCTAGCGACAAGCAAGAACACAATGATATAAATGTTGGGCAACTACAAAGAACAAATGAGTAATTGAAAGGAAAGATCAAGGAGCAATCTCACGGGACACAGATGATTGAATAATTCCTCTTTTATTGATGGTAAGACGGTAAAGGAGGCAAAAGTACATGTGCTTACCTATACTAGTTCCGTAGTCCAAACTATGCCGACTAGGAACCCCTCCCTATAGAGCATATCGGGCTTACATGAAAGGGCCAGGGGAATACATGGAAAAGGCCGAGGAGAATAACTGCTATATAAAATAAATTACATAATTTGTAAATTACCAAAACACCCCAAGCACACAAGCAACCAACCAAAGGCTTAACTAATGACACTGGATAAGGTTGCTTGTGGCATTACAAATGCGGCCCCTAACACCACGCATTTCCAAAACAAAAAACAAGTCTTCTAGTTACAATGACTGTGTACAAGGGAACACCATTACATTGGAAACTTATTGAGGTAATTTGTGTAACAAAGTAATCGGAGTTAACTAGCAACATATATCGACGTAATATAAAATGCAGTTAACACATATCCAAGTTGACTGATCAATGGACAATGTTGCAAAATTAGGGTCTACCTCATATTGCCTTAAAAGAAAAAAAAAGAAAAAACAATACTAAATGAAGAAACCTCTACCTCCAAGTAATCGAAGGCATCTAGCAGTGCACCTTCTTGAAGGTAGGTGTTTTCATTATTTTGTTTAACTTTTCAATAAGCTTTCTGCTTGGAAGCCTTGAAATCCTACGGCACATTTTAGTTAATTGTATTTAAAATCAGGAACACAAACCTCTTTCAAACAAAAGACATGCACCATTATTGTCTGTTGTTTTTATCGCAGTGCGGTATCTTCCTCAATTATGGTCTGTTGACTTATTTTCCTGGATTTTTTTTTCACTTCTGCATAACCGTTACTGGAGTATTGTTAACTCATTTGGTTAATCGTCCTATTAGTGCGCCTGTCAATTGCGTTGCTTGCAAATTTCATTCACTATGTTCATTCAAAGCTTTGGTAAGTGTCACTAAGCAGAAATAGTGGTGGCTGCATGGAGTGACGTCTAAGGCCCCTATGGATCAAATTGTAACTAGAGGATATGGAAATCGATTGCATTTGGGGAAATTCCAGTACAGCTTTGAGTACTATTAATGATCAAGGAAAGATGGACCAAAGTTTCATTGTGGAGACATACAACTATAAAACTACCCTCTTCTTTTCTTTTATTTGTTTTATTAGAGTTCTGCTCTTCTCTAATGAATGCATACTAGTTCATTTGTTCGAAGGATAGTTGAAACATGCTTAAGAAAAATGCATAACACATCTATGAAATGTAGTATATATTGCAATTCATAAACTTTCTCAGGTTTGTGATGAAGTAAAATGAAGCTTTTAAAGTAATTCCCAAAAAAAAAAAAAAAAAACAATGAACGGGAAATGCAAATGCGCTTGACAGATATCCTGTTACATTTGTGATTTAGGTCTGCACAGTAATGATAACATGAATACATTAGCAGAACAAAATCACAAGATTACATGTCCAGCACAAGACAATATTGGGAGACAACTCGTGCTCTCTCACCCAAGTACAATAGACAAAACTTGTTGCTACATTGCAGACCGAGCAGAACCACATATTAAACTGCATATCTGACATCTCTCTTAACAATCACATGTGATATTATTGTCTGATAGCAACTAGGCCTGCTCACAATTGTAGTACTTATATGTGTTCTCTTCTGTAATGATTCATTCACTTCAATCAAGCAATTACATTTCTCTTCATGGTATCAGAGCCATCTGCCTAACAGCTCTTGATCCTGTGAAATCCACAATTCTCTCCATACACCCACCGGTCTAAAACCAATTAATTGCAATTTCTAGTCTGTTTACTTTCTTTTTTTAAATTCCTTTTGTGTCCTCAGTTTCACTTCAATTTTTCAGTCTCAATTCCCTTTTCCCTTGATATCTTTTCTAGCACCATCACGGCAGAAGCACCTTGTTTCAATTCTCCACCAAATCCCAACAACCCTTCTCCTCTATAGTTTCCTTCCGATTAAGCTTTGATTTTTGTTTGGAGAATACCAACCACTTTCCTCTGTTCATTTGCTTTCTCACTCCCTTTGCTCCTACAAACTACCTCTTTTTTCATTTCTCTACAAAAGGAAATCCCATTCATTTAGAACTCTTGCTTAATAGCTCTCTGATTCCCTTCATGGCACCAACTGTTGAAGCCCTTCTGAAACTCCCTCCTCTCAACCTATTATCCTCTCCCATGAAGCCTCTCGTACCACTTATTGGCAACAGTTTGTTGTGCCCTAATGGTCAAGTTCTTCTTTTTTTCTCCAGGCGCTCTCCATATTCCAGAGAATGATTTTCTCTATCTGCTCTCTCTTCCACCTCTCGCTGCACAGAAACCGTGATCTTCTTTCATTTTTTGATTATACAACAGTCTTCTCTTCTGCAACAGCATTGTTGCATCTCTCTACTTCATTGGCCGCTCTTCTGCAACGATCTCTCTTCTACTTCGTATCTTCTTCTTCTTCTTCTTCTATGTTTCCTCTGCACTTATTTATAAGATTTCCTCATCAATCCTTGTTCAGCAATTTCAATTAATTTTGTTTTATGCTTCTTTAAAATCTTCTTCTCCTGCTCCTCATCTTCTAAAATAAAAATCTGTCATGAAATCCAATAATCAATCTGACTTGCAACATCGAATGAAAACTGCTGCATCAACCATTGCTTCTGTAATGAATTAACTTAGATTTATAAGAGAAACAACTCCATTACAAGTTCAGCAGGAAATAGTTCAGAGCATTCAAACATTACATTAAACATTTATATATAAACGATGGATATCTAAAAAAGAAAAATAGATAAGCCATAAGCAGGGCCGTCCCGTGACAAAGTGAGGCCTAAGGCGCAGGTTAGAGAGGCTTTAGAGAGGCTTTTCTAAAGTCAAAGCTAAAAAAAAAAAAATCATTTGAAGATCACTCTTCTTGCCTTTTGGGATGCAAAAATGTTGATTAAGTTATTGTATTTAAACTTTTTAAACAATTTTCAATACTAAAACAAATCAAACAACTATTCAATTATTCAAGGATTCCAATTTCCAATCAAACACAAAACTAACAAGAATAAAGAGAACAATTCAGCCTTTCCAAAAAGATAAGGAACAAATGAACAATAGAACCTGGTTATCTTCTTTTCTTCTTCCAGAGTGATGTATTGATGAAGAAAGGGTCGGAAATTTTTTCCAGAGTGATGACTGATGAACAAATGAACAATAGAAGTATAGAACCTGTTATTGTTTTACCAATACAAAATAAGAGGAGGAAATTTTGAGGCCTCAAGCCAAATGAGCCGTCTTCACTTTTCAATTCTCAACAAAGAATGCATTTTTTTTTTGTATTTTTAGTACATTAAAAGAATGCTGTTATAAGAATTATTGAACTAAGCGGTAGGATTTAGGAATTTGGGTTCTTTTCTTTTCTTTTAACAAATAATATATATATATATATATATATATATATATATATATATATATATATATATCAAGACATGCTCACTCCTTTTTTGGTTACAGGACATGCTCACCCTTGAATCAAGAGCACCGCATGGCCGACATAATTTGTGGGAAGGTTTGTGACATAATATATATTTTTTATTAATATATTATATATATATATATATATATATATGATAATATTTTGAGATGACGCCTTCCCCAAGCTGAGGCCCAAGGCCACTGCCTTGTTTGCCTTGGTCACGGGACAGCCCTGGCCATAAGAGATTACAAAACAAGCATGAGAATCCAGAAAAAATAGCTGCTATTCTGGACCACCTTTTTTCAAGAGGACATCTCTTCAGAAGCTCGGTTGAATCCATAGATGGGATTTTCTGAATTTTTTTTTTCAATTTTATGATTTTATTTTATTATAATAATATTTTAATTTAGACCGAAGTTAATTTTTAAGACAAAAATTAATTTTTTAAGGTGTATATTTGGATTAGGTATCTATGTGATATTGTTGGTAACATTTTTTGATATGATTCTTAAGTGCCACGTTCCTCTTTGGAAGTAAATTTGTAGATTCACAATTAGATATAGTGTTAACGTGGCAAAACTAAACATTATAATCTTTCAAATTTTTCGATAGATTTTTAAATGTCACGTGTCGTAATTATATGTTTAATTGATAGCATAATTGTTTACCTCTAGATTGCAACGGTTAAGTAATATGAGCCATTCATTTTTTTTTTAAATCATTGCATGCAAGCAAATTTAGAGCTATCTTCAACCCTCTCCATCCCATTTTGGACCTGGTTCCATCTTTAGCTTTACGAACTTTTGCTTACTGGAGTCCATAATTTTAAGAAAAAAGCTAGAGAGTTCAGTTTAGCTGTCACGCCCCGAATTTTAGAATAAAAATTCAAAATTCAAAATATGAATTACTACAACTTAAAATAACCATCCTAAAAATTTCTTGTCCTTAAGAACCTCACCACACAATTTAATTTCAAAAACCGAATTTAGTCTCGGTTAATTATTACAACTCACTCACCAAATAAAATGTAAAACTCTAAATGAGCATAACAAATCTCACAACTCAAATGAAAAGCAAATAAATACTGCAACTCCTAAACTGCACGGTCACCTCCCTAGTTATCCTGACCTGTAGGAATATCCGCTACACCATTTGAATCGTGTACCGGGATTGCAATAACACAAAACCCGGTAAGCTTATGAAAGCTCGTATGAGTAAAAAGAAAGAATAGTTGTTTAATTAAATCATATTTATTTTCACCCAAGTCAACACTTAACAATTTCCAAATCACCAATCAACACAAAACCTTAATTCACATCTTTCTTCTCAAAACCCCGACATCGTATTTATACAAATACGATATATGACAGACTAGAGCTCTAACTGAATCGAGCCCGTCACCTGGCCTAGGTTATGGCATCCGACATATTTATCTTTATCGTATTTCATCAATATGTATACTTATATACATATTTAGAATGTCCGATAATTGTACATACTCAACCAATCGTATCCCATCATCCACCTAGGATTAGAGCATCCGATTCCCCCATATCGGTCACTACGTTGACCCTAAATCTATAATAAGTACAACAATATGTTTTCACACAATGAAATCAACTCATCCAACATACATAATATTATTATGAAATTTAAGCATTTGAAATATAATCCAAATCATTATTCCAACTCAAGCATATCATCACTCAAAATCACACCAATCAATATATATATTCCACGTAAATATATATATATATATATATACACACACACACACACACGTAATCATCCACTCATGAATGACCACTAATACCATCTATAGTTCACACAAGAAAATCGTGAAATTCATTTGTATAATTAAAATTCATTTTACTTACCTATGGACCGTAGTTGATCAAGTCCATATGATTTTAAAAACAAATATTTACTCCATAAATATTTTTCACACAATTACAAAAATAAATAAATTAAAGTACTCGGTTCGTAATATGAACCACGTGAATTTTACTCACCTCTAAACTCCCGCTGCATCTTCACTTAAATATAAATCACAATAATCCAAATGCTCGTCAACTCAAGCCGTCAAGTACCTAATCAAGTATGATCTTTACTTAGCAAACGAAGCACGAAATAAATTTAAATGGTGATCCAACGGTCGGATTTTTAAAATAAAGACCATCTAACGGTTGGATCGAATTTAATCGATGATCTAGATCCTCACGGATCGCCCTTGGAAACATCCTATCAAAATTATACGAAAATCCGAAGGGCGGATCTTCACGAATCGCCTCTCGAATAACTGTTTTACAATTATACGAAGATTCAACTGTCGGATCTTCGCCCGTGACCACAAAAAGTCATCGGGACAGTCATATGAACATCATATTAAAATTTGAAGTAAAACCGATGGTCTGATCTCCGTAAATCGTAAACCGAAGGTAAACTGTAAAACCGTAAATAGTAACGTTAAAACTTAAATTGACTATTTATCAATTTTTTCTAATATGACCATGTTATATATCAAAACGCTCGTATGGATGCATAGATCATTGTCCAGATAATATAAATTCAAAATTTGGTCCGACGCGCCGCCACAAGCGGCGGTCAGACGGCGGTCAACGCCGGTCAACCACCTCAGATGCAAAAGTCGTCAACTGCAAACTTCTTCAAAATGAAATTGTGAACAACTTTAATACCTGACTTTTTCCGAGATAAGGTCTAGATCGTCCTAGATTGGGCTTTGAAGTTGGATTAATCTCGGCCCTCCGATCAGTTTCCAGATTGAATAAGGGACGTTGAAACCTTCAGCTCTTGATCTACCACTCTACACCCAAAATCGTGATGCAAGCCACATATGGGGATGATCAGGAGGAAGAGCACGTCACGAAAATGGGATTGATCAGCCCGTGCACGGCCGAAAAATTGGATTTCCGGCCAGGTCGGGTTGGAGCTTCGAAAAGAGGCTTCGATCCAAGCCTAGGAGCAGCGGCTGGCCGAGGCGAGGGCGGGGAGCGACCGGGCGAGGAGCAGAAAAGCCTAGGGGTGCCGGGTTAGGCGGCGGCGTGGCCGAGAAGGCCGACTTCCAGTCGGGTCGGGTTGAAGCCGGGTCGGCTGAAGTGAATGCAACTCGCGCGAGAGAGAGAGAGAGGGGAGGGGGGGACTGATGTGCAAAATTTGACTTTTTTCGTCCTTAATGAACAGTCTGATTTTCCATACTATTTATAAAAAAATTCTAATTTTCAAAAATTCATAACTTATTCATACGAACTCCGAATATTACGTTCCACATATGCACGAACTCGTATCGACAAGCTCTACAACTTTCATGAAGGAAGTTTTTCTAAATTTTGAAAGTATAAAAAGTTGATTTTCACGACCCCCTAAATAACGTTCATTTTCGAAAATAAAATCATTCGAAACCAACTTTCTCAAACCACGACATTCCAATTAATCCCAAATATCATAATTCAATTAATATAACAATTATTGAATTACATAAATTTATTATATGAAAATTTGGGTCTTCACATTAGCCCTCCTATTGGAGATGACCTGGACATAGCCCTAAAGGTGGCTCTTAGGCTCAATTTTCCTGTCTAAAAAAATGATATGTACGACAATAAGAAAAGAAAAAAATTTAAGTGTTTTATCGATTTTAATCTCCCATTGTGGATTTGGAGTTTCAAGTTATGAATTGAAGGCACAAACAAGAAAATTTTGGTTTTTCTCCAATAGACAAGTGTCCAAAAGAGGGTTAGAATGAAGCATGAGCCCAATATGATGACATTTGGCCATTTATAAAAGTCTTGAAGGAGTCATGATGTCTACAAGCCTTGGTGAATTTCAGAACTGTCTCTCTACGTACATCAACAAGAGTTTTATTAGGTTTTTAGGATACTTTGTGATTTCTCTATCATTTTGTTTCTTCAAATCATTATGATCCTTAAATAAGACCTCTTTGATCCTTGAAAATGGTGATTGATCTGTGGAGATGTGTTAAAACAGTGAGCATATGGTTTGAGTCTATTTGTGTAAGTAGTTGATATTCTTAATGAGATCTTCTGAAATATATATGTGTGTGTGTGCGCGCGTGCGCATTGCTTTCTTATATCTGAGGTTTTTGTTAATACACACACATATAATTATATATATATATATATATATATATATATATATATATATATCATCTCTCACATATACTTGAGTGAATAAGAAGTTTTTAAGCATGAGCCTTGAATCTGAGAGAAGAAAGAGTGCTATATCTATGTGATATTGAATCATGATTTGTTTGAAACATGTTGAGCTCCACCCATCACCATTGTTGCCCTCAAGTCTTACATGTTTATATGGGGATTATATTTTGTAATAACTCTCAAATATTTTGAAGATGTGATTCTTGGTTAAGTGCTAAATCTTGGTGCCTCAAAAGTATGAAAATTCTGAGACAATATGTTAAAGGGATTAGTAGTAATTTTGTGTCAAAATCTTGTGAGTCTTTTGCTTTTACGTTTTTGTCTTTGAGTCTTTGAATTTTCGTTTTCCATACTTACATATTAATTGTTGGTTTTGAGTCTTTTAGTTTTTGTTTTCTTTGTTTTGATTTTCCTAAGGGACTAGCAAAAAATAAGTGTAGGAGAATTTGATAGGAGTATAATAATGTGACGTTTTAATGTTTATATTCTCATATTTTGCTAAATTATTTCCTTTACTTAGTCGATCATATTAACTGGGTTTTTGTTTTCTTGGTACATTCAAGTAACTGAGAAGCAAAGGAGCGTAAGGAGATGTAAAAGAGCTAGAAATGACATGTGCCCTACACATGGGACACAAAAATGAGACAAAATGGAGTTCTCTCAATCCTATTAGAAAAAGGAATCCCAATTAGAGTAGGATTTAGAAGTTGACTAGGATTCAACTCTTAATATCGCGGAATTAGAAGTCCTACTTTGAGAAGGAAACCCAATCCAAGTTGGATCAGGAAACCTAGCATGACAAGGAATCCCTGTTGGACAAGGAGTGCTCGAGAAGGTTATGGAAGACTCTAAAAAAGTTGCGGCAAAAAGAATCCTTATTAGACTAGAAAACCTGTTGGCATGAGGAGTTGATGATACCATTATACCTGAGTGAACTGAGAAAGCAGAAGAATTTTCATGAAGCTTCTAGAAGATGTCTCTAACGTCATGTGCAAGGGAGGTGGCGTTGCAATCTATATGATATGGAAAATAAGAATAATTATTGAACAAGGATTCCTGATTGCATACTACCTTGTGTTGCCGTGAAAACTAGAAGGATCTAGAAGGTGAATGATGTTCAAAACTCTCAAAAGTCAAGATGGAATACAAATTGGGAGATCATGATACAATTGTGATCATATGTCTCTATTTTATTGGTCAAAGATATGCGGACCAATTAGAAAATACAAGAGGGAACCTATTCTTAATTTGAGTTGGAAAACTGGAGTCTTATTGAAATAGGATTGCAAGGAGGGCGTTACAATATAAATACACCATTTTTTAACGTGAAATAGATACACACCACCCTTTTATAATTTCGTTCTCTATTCCTTGCAGTCATAATTCGTTTCCAATCTTCAAAGATAAAAAAAAGCCGTGCATATCCATTCATCATCATCCATTGCTGTGAGCTTCATCACCTTGTTCATCCTTGGAAGATTATGTTGCGTCCTTGAAGATCTTTAAAGTGTAGCCATGCAACCCCTTCATCTCTATGGTTTTTATTGTTCTTTGTAATATGATTTTATTATGAATTCTTTGTTGGATTTCAAAACTATGTTTGGCTAGTCTTAATTTTGCTAGAGGCTAAGTTTGAAGCCCCAAATATGTGAAAACCTTTTACATGTAATCTGAAATTTTTGATTTCTAAGTTTTTTTTTTGTGAGAATATTGTTTGGTTTTGCGTTTATAACGTCTTTATATGCTTATGATTCTTGGTGTACAACATAGAGTTATATGCACATAATCGAAGCTAAAATTTAGTTAATGAATCTCCTAAACGTTCTGTGAGCCTTATACATGTGCAGAAACGACCATACGACAATAGTTGAAACCAAAACACTTAAGATTGCATGTTAGATAGCGTTCTATACTAGGATGAATTATAATCAACCAAAGTTCCATGTGTTCGATCTTCTTGCATTGATCTTGTTGGCATTATATATGTTTTTGATAGGGTAGCGTTCTACACCCTGATTGCATGATTCAATAGGCTTAGTAATGGTTCTTTCATCTTGCTTAAGTAATTAAGGAGAGTAAAATAAGGACAATAATTGCATTATGACTTGTTCTTGAGTAATTGGATTTAGGTTGTATGTAATTGGTTGAGCATGTTTGGTGGAGGATTTCTTGTGCCTTTAACGTTTTGTCCATTTGATTTCCTAAACCCTAAAAACGTTTTTGTTTTCCATTTGTTTTACGTTTTCAAAACCCTAAAATCCCCCTTTTTGATTTCGTAATTTGTTTTTGGTTTTCTGTTTTGTGTTTCTTAAATTTCGTAAATGTAAGCTTTAGTTTTCTTGTAGGATTTGTTTTGAGTAGTTAGTATTTGGTTAGGATTCTTATTTGTTTTCGTGTTTGATTTGGATTCCTAGTGTCTAATTAGAATTTGGTTTCCTAGTTTGTTTTTGTTTAGAATTCCTTGTGTAGTTAGGAGTCCTTGTTTGAGTAGGAGTCTTTAATTTTTGTTATATATATATATATATATATATATATTGTCTAAGTGTGATTTTCGTTTGTAACATTTGTGTACCCTCAATCCCCGACTTAAACGATTCTTGCTTGCTCTATACTAATAACTATCTTTTACAGGGTTAAGTTGTCTACTTATTTTTATCATATCATCGAACCCAATAATTACAATACGCTGTACTGAAGTTTTTTTCAATTATAAGCAGACTGAAGTTTTATACCCATTTAATACGCGTTTTAACTATAACACATACAACTGCGTGATAAAATATGAAAGAGTATAATATAATATTTCATGCACAATTGAAATTGAAAGATTGTATAACTGAACGGAGTGATCGTTGACAAGAAAGTATAACAGAATATTTTTGTAAACGAAAATTGGTTTCAAATGGCTTTTAGTAATCATTGTTACAGTAAAGTAAGAAGAATAACATTATATTTCACAATGCTAAGAAAGTAGTAGAAAATTGCTTATGTAGAACAAATGTAATAAACTAGGAGTCTAGGACCAACTCTTCTTTACTCTACACTTTAAAGTAACAAGTCAGCTCTGAACGATGTAGAATTAACACTTTCATCTTCCCAAGAAGCACTTAGCTTGTTAGCATAGTAGGATTAAATGTGTATGTGTTTTGCATGAACCTTAGATAACTTCTTATCTTTGAGTTGTCACCTGAACTTGCAGATTAGTCAGAGAGAACCCTGTGGTTTCATATGCTTGTGATATGTTTTATCTGAGCAACGGATAATATCAGGTGTTGACGCTCCAGAGTAATTTGACTATTGTGATTATAGTGCAAAGAGAATAGAACATTATATTTTATACTGATGTACAGAAGATGCACAGTTTTCCTGTAATGCAGATGGAGATGGCTACGGTAGTTAAGAAAAAAGCTAGACCATCTTATGTGCTAGATGATAGGGTTGATAAAGGACCTGCAGTTAATGTATATCGCATCACCACTGATGCAGTGATTCATCAAAAAATTAGAGAGATTCACCTCTATCTTACAAAGGAGATTGATATGGGTCTTCACGATGTTGTTTTATCAATAGTGCAAGCACACATAAATGCAGGTGGGTTGTTTGGGTACGCCACCCCAACTGAACAGTTTAGGATTGTGTATTACCACGATCCACACATGGAGGATGACAGACTTATACGACTAAACTGTCTAGTACTAGATCTTTTTAAGGGATAATATCACAAACGATAACTGAAATATGGCATGTTCGACATTTTTTTTTGGATAATGAAAGCTTCATTAAAGGCAAAGCCTAAATAGCCCAACAAAATATGAGGCCCATAGTAATAAACAATAGAAAAGAAAGGATACAACTCTCACTAAATCAGACAGAAATAGCAAAGGTAATAGTACTAAAACTGGAAAAAAGAAAACCAGTCATCATCAGCTCAAAACGTAGATGCATGAGGGCAGGGGAGACCATCATTCCACGGTACAAGAGACAAGGATAGTGGTGGCTAATTAGCCCATCTTTGAAGACCCACCATCCGAATGACAAACGAAGCTGTGGCACAGGTAGCACGATTTGCTTCATGGGGAACCCAATCCCACCCATTCAACACTTAACTCACCATATTTTCATCATATCACTTAACTTACTCACTTTTACATCAATCTTTCACTTAACTCACTATTATTAATTCTACCGTTAGAAACCATTAAAATTGAAGGTATATTTGTCTAAACACTAAAAAATGCATTTCTAACTTGAAATATTTTTTTTGAAGGAAAAATGACAAACATTTTTTTTAATTATATTTTAATTTAAAAAAAAATCATTTTTAATAGAAATTTCAGAAATAAAAAAAAATTGAAAAAAACAAAGATCTAATAAATTTATAATTTTTTTTAGATGGAAATGTATTTTTAATTGTTTTGACAAATATACATTCAATTTTAAAGATTTGTAACTGAAAATTTAAAGATAGTGACTTAAGTGTAAAATAATGTCAAATGTGAATGAATTAAGTGATATTTTTTAAATAACATAATTAGTTGAACATGTCAAAACTCAGTAACTAATAGTGATTTTTTTGCATCTTTTAGATCATGCTGAGTGGCGTGGCAGTTTGTGACTTTGACCCTCATCATTGCTTTATGCCATAATTCAGGTGAAGACTTTAGACTTGGTTCAATGTGACTCTAATTTTGTTTGCACAGACTGTGTTTGGTGTTAGTCTTTACTCGTAGTCACTTGATAACGATGCAGAACCACCAAGTTTGGTTGAACAGTTCCTTAAAAACTTGTGTTTGATTGTGGTGCATGCAATTCCTTGAAAATTGTGCCTATATATCATATGTCATGTGCATGCAATTCGATTTGAACATTCTGCGATATTTTCGTTTGTTTAGGGTCTCGATATATCTTTGACTTACCAAGAGAATAACGATAGAAATTTTTGAAATTTTGCCATATTTCTTGAAATATTAAAATTTTTCAAGATATTTCTGGAAATATTCAAAATTTTCGCAAAATTATGAGATTATCACCACCTTTCACGATATGTGGCTCGGGAAAACTAGCCCTTATCCTTATCCAATCTGACTAAACTGATAACATCTAAAGAGGAAAACTTTAAGGGGGGGGGGATGTATTGTATTTGGATTTGTGCAGACTTTTTTTAAATTATTGATTTTTTAAAAGTCCACAGACTCTTTAAAAAGTTGATATACTACTATTAGTTTCTTAAAACCATTGATTTTAGCAACAGACTTTTATTGATTCATGAAAATCTATATACTTTATTATAAGAAATTGCACTACTAGATTTGCGAATGGCTGGGCCACCATGAATGGATTAGTTTCTGCTAGACGAGAAATGAAGAACATAACTAATACAAGTGACAAGGGAAATATCGGACCATATATTGGCAAGGGAAGAAAACTGGGGCTTCAAATGTGAATAGGCCACATTTGATCGCACTACGGACCATCATGAGAATCTTGAGAATGTTCTAAGGACTAAAATATTGAATATCGAGGAAATATCGATAGTCTGAAAAATAGAAATTTCGAGGAAATTTCTATCTAGGTAAAATTTCAAAAAAAAATGATGGAAAGTTAGAAAGTAACATGGAAATCATTAATGAATTTTCATGAAATGTTTACATGATCAGTTACCTATAATATTTCAAAAAAAGTGTTTGATGAACTTAATTGTATAATGATTGTAAAATTTGGAGTATAATAAGATACACTGATATGACAAAAATAATTTAAATAGGAGATTAGGAGAGTTAATTATTATTTATAATAATATTTTACAATTAAATGCATATGTTAAAAAAAAAAATTGGTCTTCAAATAAACAGAAAAAGAAGTAGAAAATGGTCCATTGAAATACATAGAAAAGTTTTTTTTTTTTTAAATAGAGCCAAATGTTTACTAGTTAGCAAGTTAGATAATTCAAAGATTTATATGCATGGAGGGAAAAGACACAAAGAGCAATACATGACCCTATAAATTTTTAGGGGGGTGTATTGTACATGGAATTAGTTGAACTTTTAAAGAAATCCATGGAATTTAAAAGTCTTGGTGTATTCAATATAGACCTTTAGAAGTCCATGAAAGTCTTGAGGTATTCAATTAGGATTTTTAAAGACTTCATGAATTCCACCAAAATCTAGAGGTATTCAATTAGAATTTTAAAAATGAATGAAAGTATAGATGTATATTTTGATTCATACTTATGGAATTAGAAAATCATAGATAAGACTTTGTATTGTTAACTACATACCAACTCTAATAATTTTCCAGTCTCCAAACCAAAGATTGTTTTTTTAAAAAAAGTCTATCAAAGTTCTTCTCTCTGTGCGGGAAGAGGTTGGTCATTCATCATCTCTCTTTCTTAATTTTTTGTCTTTTCTCTAATCTTTTATGATATCCACGTTTTTGGATATCCAACATGCTCCTTGTAGTTGTTTAATGTGATTTTTTTTTTGTTTTTCAATTGTGATACTTCGAATCCTAATAGCAATAAAAAAGATTTATGAAACCCTAAAACCCAAATATTATCGTGTACCCCTAAAACCTTGAACAGTGTTGCTATGACATACTGAATTTTATATTATTAATTATTCTCATCTATTTGAATTTATATTATTGTTCAAAGCAAATGTTGAACAATTGAGTTTCAATTGATTGTTTACAGATCAAGACATTGACCAATATTGTTATGATATATGTTAATCGGTGAAAACAAAATTGATGAGAATAATTAACCATAAACATCAGGTTATTTATATTGTATCTTTATGTTGTTGAGAGATTATGAATGAGAACAAACTAGCAAAACAGAGTAACAATTATTCATTAGAGTCAAATTCTATTAGAAGATACTTGAGTATTTAAGAGACAACGAGTTATTATATTGTTTTTGGGCTGCATTGATTTTGTTTTTTTATTTTTATATTCTGCACATGCTAAGAAATCTGTAGAAGTCATTCACATGGGCACATGCATCCCAACTAATTCAGACTAGAAAGCTGTCACTCATTGATTCGGACTTTGATCTTTAGGCTAAATCCAATGCTAACGAAATCGAAACTCGGGCCAATTTTCATTTTCTCATTGTCTCCGTTGCAGCCATAAAGGAACATAATTCCTTTCTGGATTGTAAGAAGATTGTTGTATTCTCTTTTACATTGAAAGAAAGGTCTTATACATATCTAATATCTGGCTAGATTGAAAAAAAAAAAGGAAAATATCAGGCCAGTGAAAGAAGATTTTGAACTCTCATTAAACCGGCCAGGCCACTTGATCCACTTGCAACCTTGATAATCTAAATATTAATAACGTACTGTTTACTCTAGCTGGACGTTGCTCTCCGCATCACCTACTACTGAATAAAAGTAAACGTTTCTTTCTCCGTGTACCTTACTTAATGTCTGGGTTATAGGGTCATACAAAAACAGGTTCTTCGGTTCATCATTATCTGCACCAGCTTCATCTCCATTTTTGGTGAAAACATGTTGATCCTTCCAAACTCCTATGTGAATAACGAAGAAGGCCATCTGAATCTTATTTGTTGAATCCAAGAACCAAGTGTTAGTTTCTTGAGCAGTTGTAGTATCCACCCACATCACAAATTGGTCGCCCTCCTGCACTGGAAGATAGCCTACAACTGCAACTGAATTTTTCCATCTAATTAATTGCATCTCCAACAAAATACCCTTAGTAAGATAGCGTACTATTTCTCCTGGTAGTGGTTTCCATGTATCCTTGAAGGCCTCATCATGTAAACTGAACGAAACGAGAGCCACCCATGCAGCTGATTTATTCTCTAGTTCTCTAACAACCAATACAGTACTCCATTCACAGTAATAGAGTGAGTATTAAACCTTCTACATGATGTAAGTCCAAGTTCCGGTTCAACTACTCTCCAAGAATTTCTATTAGGATTGAACACACTGGCTTGAAAAGTAAGTTGGTTCGGATCATTAATGGGATTAACACAAGGGTGAACCGTCACCAACTTGTATGCACTAATGCTATGCATGAAATCAAAACTTACGATCAGACGATAGTAAGTAGCATTAATTCTCAACTCTTTTCTCCAAACCAATAGGAAAATAATTAAATTGGGTCTGTTGCTGGGTTCCATACTACTGCGGCTACTCGAGTACCCTTAAGCAAGGTAACGCAACAAAGTAACGCATTACTAGATCCCACAAATTCTAAACCCCATCTTGCATCGTTGGGGAGGAAAGGTACACCCAACCTTGAAACTGCCGTTTCTTCATCAGCAAGTAATGAGATTCCAACTCCTTTCTTAGTACTAATTCCGGCATCAAGAGAGGACAAGGAGATGAGGAGAAGACGGCGAGAGCTGTGAAGACGATGTCTGTCCAGGAAATAACTAGTTTTGGTGAGACCATCCCACTCTTTTGATACACACCTAAACCAACATATAGACTTGAGAGGCAATCTTAAGAGAATTTCTAGTAGAATACTTCCATCAGCTAGAGCCAAAAAACTAGCTCCAGTTTCCATTCCGTTGAAAATATGAGAGGCAATCAACTTGGTGTTAATTAAGTTTTGCTTTCTAGATGGAGGTGTACACATAAGGTTACCATTCATGATGCTATGCATGTGTAATAGTTTTTTATTTATTTATAAATAACATAAAAAAATAAATTAAATAAAACGGTTATTGCAGAAAGAAAATAGTGGGAGAGAAAAGTAAGAAAACCTAATCATTCTAGCTCTAAGAAACATTCTCAAACTAATTAAGAATCAGCAAAATTAATCTTGGACTCTTTTAACAAATATGAGATGCTGAAAAGCTTAACCCGAACCCCAATACAATAGTAAACAGTATTGTTTTTGGTTCATATCGATGACAGGTTATCCTCTTCCACATTGGCAAACAACCCTTACCTAAAACCCAATCTTCAATCATTGCTTGAGCTCTGAATGGCTGGTCAGCAGGCACAAGATGACCAGCCCCTGAGACCAAAACAAAGCTCAGACACCCCCAGTTCTGAACATAACCAGCTACCTCTCCACCCAATCTCCAAACTCTCCTATCCGCCGACAGAAACCTCTATACCCCTCCCATTTCATATTCTTCACCAAAGCCTCATTCGCAACCACGCCGTCCACGAGACATCTCATATCGAACTGCCCCATATCAAACTGCCTTGCTCTTCCTCACCAACTCTTTTTCTCTACTTCACCCTGATCCCCTCGCCTTGCAACCAAACTAGAGAGAGAGAGATTAAAAAAAAAAAAAATAGAAAAAAAGGCTAACTAGAGAAAAAGAAATCTTTCATCAATCCACATCTCATGCCAGAATTGAGTACAAATTATTGTCTACAACAAGTATAGCATGACAATATAAATCTTCATCGCATATCAACTATACGCATTATAATTAAGAAGAAGTTGATCACAAAGCACTTCCTTTGTATTACCACCGATATCAAAGATAGAAGCCCGGCTAGTACAACCTTCCTTTTCGAATAAATATTGTGGGTAATAAAATTCTGAAGTTAACAGGTACAGGTATGACATAATAGAGTCCTACAAAATTGGTCTAAAAGTCCCACGCACCGTCTCTCTTCAAAGGAAAATTTTCTCAGTCTTCTTTTGATCTCTCTAAAACGGGAAATTTCTTGATTTTTTTTTTTTGCTCAAGCAGATTTCAACTTGGATGATGTAGAGGCGAGATGGGAAAGGATCCTGTGCCCCACAAACAGCAAGAAAACTCCCAACAATCCAAGCCATTTCAGGGTTGTAAATAGATCCAACTGTACATGGAATAAACAAGTAAATAGGCAAGCCCTACGAAAAAATTAATCAAAATGCAAGAACAAAAACGTGATTTACTAATCTGCCTAATCAAGCAATGTGGTTTACAAATCTGCCCCAATCTAGCAAAACCTGACAAAATGCATTTAAAGGCCAAAATAATCTTCACAAAAGTGTAAAATATCACTGATGAGGTATAAAATCACTTTGAATTATAGTTATTGTTCATCACATGATCAAGTGTTATTTACTTATTTGCCAAGCTCCATTGGTAGAACAGATATAAATAATGGCCAGATCATTGAGCATACCACTAAAGACAAAAAAAAAATAGCATACCTTCAGCCAGAAAAGCACATAGAGCAAAAGAACTGCTGCAATGCCAGCATGGAATAGAATACCAAAGGTGGCTGGAACTGCTGACGTAGGGAAGTTCTTCAGATTCACTCCTAAGCGCAATAGCTGTTTAAAACATAAATCAAGGTTAATAAAAAATTGCCCAATATCACAAGTAAAAACGAGTAAAATTAATAAAGTCCTCTCCTACATCTCTTATGGTCCTTTTATATGTCAGTGCATAACAACCAATCTAGGTACCTCTTCAGATCATCTTGGATTTTCCAAGAGGTTTAAGCACAAGATGTAAATAAGTTTTATAAGCCAAAGAACAATAGATTAAGGATTCACTTGACTCACCCCAACCAAAAATCCAATCAATGGCAAAAGCAGAAGACCCAAGAAAGCAAGAGAGAGATGGTTAGGAGGAAGCTTCTCTGGAACCCTGAAAATATGGCTTATCTCTGCTTTGGGCCCATACTTTAATAAAGGGTTGACAGCCGGTGAAGGAGGGCGGGTGGCCTTCTCAGGTGCTTCTGGTAGATCTAAATCAATGTGGCCAATATCCCGTAAGAAAGAGTTCTCCTGGAAAAGAGAAAACAACAATTTTCTCAGATCATCAGATGGTAAAAACAGATTGAATAACTAGAAGTAAAGTCTGCCTTACCATTACAGCATCTCCAACAGTTAATTGAAGGTCGTAACTACCCGAGAGATAGTAAAACTTGTCAACCAACCCGAGGAAATCCTGTAAAATTAAATGCCAAAACTAAGCAAAAAAGTCTCCATTGATATCCAGACTCAAGATGGGTGAAAACAGCACCTTTCTTTTTCAGTGTTCAAATAATTAAGGTAATCATGGTTTGTAATGGCATCGGCTGAAATAACTGGGAAAAAAAATCTAAATTTTACTATCCCTATGGGTTATGGAGCACTGGGTGGAAGCACATTGACTGTTCAGGTCGGCTTGAGTGCATGTCAATATGACAATATGTAAGTACGGTTCATGTATGCTTTCAATAGACTGGTCTTAATTCAAAAGAAGCCATAAATAAATTGGACGATAAAATGAAAAATACTTACTAGTATTTTCTCAAATTTTTTGCTGGAGTCCCCCACCACAAATATATGCTCAACCTTGGTCTCATGTGTCAATTTGAGAAACACCTGCAACCCAACAAATTTATAAATAAACTAAACAAAAGAGTTTAACTGATGAAGTGGGTATAGAGAACTACAAACCTGATGTGGCTTAAAAGCATGACCCAAAGGAGTAGTCAATTGAAAGGATAGGCGCAGCTTTTGGAGGTGGTTTGCTGATAGTGAAACTGCATTTTCTCCAGCTAAATCTAATCTGGTACATTGATGATATGTAAGTATCAAACAACTAATACACTTCAGAACGTCCCAGATCAGAATAAGCACAATTGTTCATGTAACAATTATAAGTTATATGGACTTAATGATGCTATAAGGAAATTCAGTTGGAACATATGCCATATCTTGAAACATAAATATAAAAGTTGAAACTATTAGAAACATACTTTTTCTGGGTTTCTACACTCTTATCGCTTTCAAGTACAGAAATCTCTGCATTCTCTATATTGATAACTCCAGTAACAAATACACCCACTTGGGCCAAACCTCCAGTTGTATAAACGGTTTCGTCTTCAGAATCATGAAGAACAACCTACAAAAAGTTTGGTTGGCTTAGTCTGTATCACGAGCCAGATTGGAATTGAGATAAATGCAAAACAAACAAGAGTACCTCAAAGACAAATATGTAACTTCCAACATCAACACCTTTTGGCAAAACATCCAGGACATGGTATCCACTTTCTTTATCGAACTTGAGTTCCTACATCAATACATGCAAAAACAGTGGCCATAGATGCAATCAACTTATCAGAAGAGTCAACTTATCAACTTATCCAAAAGAATGAAATAATAGTCTTACTAGGAAAACAGAGAAAAACAAAAAGTCATTACTTTACCTGGCTGGCAATAATGGAAGCATCTTTCGAACCAGAACTGAAAGCTCGCACCAATTTAACAGCCAGAGGAGGAGCACTTGATCCAAGCACAGTACTCACTTTAACCTGTTTTGAAATAATGAAACAAACCAAACCACCAAGTTAAACTAAGTAAAGCATCAAGCATAACCCCAAACCAGTTCTTAACTATATAGTTTCACGAATGAAATAGTTAATCCTCAGCAAGCTGATGCCACTCAGAATTATTAAGAGCAGATCAAATGAAAGCAACAAAAATTTAGAAAGGAATACGACCATAACTAAGTGTAAGGATTGATGAAAGGAAAGATGGATGGAAGGGGGAAATAGTAGAGATATAGGAAGCAAGATACAGGATCTTATAATTCATGGAACACTTTTTTTTTTTTTCTTTCTTAAATAAAAAAAAAGCGCAATTCCAAGCTACCTCCTTTAAGTAAACAAGGAGATACAATCAGAATTTATGACTGCTTAAATTAGGATATCTATGTAGTAGGTGCTTAGAGATCCAATTCACATGATGACGGCGATACCTCAAGAACAAGAAAAGGGTATGATTCAGCAACCATTTAAGGGACACATAATGATTTGATTGATAGACAAACCTTGAGCTGGTCTTTTTTAGTCAATGAAAGCACTGTAGTGGGAAGCGATAATATCAGGGGGACGGAGACCCTGCATCAGAAAATAAATAAATAAATATATAAACATAGGAGACAATAAGATTACAGACAATTTTAGATGCAGCAAGAAATCCCCATACTGTAGCCATGGCAAATAATGATAAAGCCATCAGCTATGCAATTGCATCTCTTGATCAAGAATACAGAAGGAAAACACTAGAAACCGAAAAAATAAAGTTGATTGTTAAAATACAAATATTTATTTATATGAAAACATAATATACAATAATCATGTAACAAAATGCAAAATAATCATTAAGATCTAATTTAATAAAAAGAAACAGCACTTACTTATTGCTTTCCAAAGAAGCTAAAGAGTCAATCTGGTTGAAGAAGTCTTTATTATTGCCTGGGATGCCAATCCCAAGGAAGAATTTTGCCAAACCCAATATCTTCTCCCCTGGAACCTGCAGATCAAATGTAAAGTATTAGAATACATTAGGACATCCAAACACAACCCCCCCCCCCCCCCCCCCCTCCTCTCTCTATTTTTTTCTTTCTCCCTCTCCCAACACATCCCCACAACACACCCTATGGAAAATTAATACTGCAAAATCGAGTATGCTTTCAGTTACCTTTAACTGTTCAGACGTCACAGCTGCTAACGCTGTCAGCCCTCGAACAACTGACGCAGTAGTTGAAAGAGGACTCTCAACTTTTTCATCAAAATAAAAAGCGCCGTCATCTAAAAAATATAGTTTGTTAGCCAGATGATACAACATAACAGATAGCAAGTAAATCCAAAACCAACTCAAGACACGTATAGAAGGATATTATTAATCAGCATGTTGGAAAAGTTGGGAGAGGTTGCAGTGAGCATTCAAACTTCAAACTTCAATGCCAAGTGGTGTCTCATAACAAACAGCTTCACATAAATGCATGCAGGCTACATAACTCATATGGATCATGGCAAACTTAGTATCACTGCAATAATGGATATAACATTCAATCCCGACAAGCAGATGGTGACAGAAACTACTTTTTCTAAACCGACAACCCCAAAGGTTTTGCACAATAGTCATGGTACAATGATTGACCGATAAAACAACGATTTAAGGTCATGAATTATTTATTATCCTGTTTAGGAAAATCTAGATTATATGTGGGTCTGAAACCTATAAAAAAAGAATTCCATAACTTATATCGCAGCATCAGGCAAGCTATGAAAAATAAAATAGAATCATAATAAAAGCACATAAATAGAAATGTACTTCTCAAAAAAAGAAAAGAAAAGTCAGATATACCATATTTCTCGACACTGTCAAAAAGCTTCGAAACATCCCTTTTCAATTTCCCAATCTGCCAAGAGAGAGAAAACATTATCATACACTTAAAAAAAGATTTAATAAACAGCACAGGAGGTAGCTGACTAAAAGCTCAGTCTAAAAATAAGATCTATGGAAAGCAAGCACACACACACACACACACACACACATACATATATATATATATATATATATCAACGAAGTCCAAATGGAACAGAAGATGATCCACAGAAATTGAAGATGACTTGGTCAGTGTCCTAATATATAACCAAATCTGGACCCAAAATCTCTTCAGATAACAAGTGCATTCAGAAATTTCTTCATACAAATGAATGCCTGAAATTCATGACTGGTAATGTTTAAAACCAACTAGGGAGCTTATGTTGGTGCATTATAAGCCAGCTAAAAGAAAATGTATATTACCATAGACTGATCAATTTCAGAGGATGCTAATGAAACAACTCCAGCAAGTGCTTCAATCGCTAATCCTGCAAGAGGGATGGTAAGCTCTAGTGGTAAGTATAAAGTGTAAACCAAAAACAGTACTAAGAATTTATATTAAGTAGCCTATGGCCTTGATGAATTATTGGCATCGTAACCTAGTGTTACTAAACCCTCTCTGAAAAACAGAGATCTAGGATTCGACTCATAGGAGGAATGCATATATGAGGTGCAGATAGGGAGATTCCCCATTCTGTAGCCAATAGACTACCTATTTGATAAGAAAAACACTCTATGTGGCAAATCAGAACATAAAATTAAATTATGCCAGAAAAATCATTACCAGCAGCATAGGTACTAGACTGGGGATTATCTGAACTGTAGCGCCACCTTCCATCACTCTGGCTCAGAGACTGCCATAGTTTTTCACAATTAATCAAACAGTGAAAAAAAAAAACACAATTTTTTGGTGACATCGACACACGCAAAGTTAATTGCAAAAGCAGAACACAATTGAGACGTCAGGATCAACCACTGAATCTCGCCCTATAACAATGACCACATCAATATTATAACAAAAGAAAGGGGGAGGTCTGATTCTAAGCCTTATCAGACATGGAGAAATCTCCAGGACCAGGGAGTAGCCAGAAGGCAACCTAATACCAACTAAGAAATACCAGTACTGGCTATGGGAACCAACCTTGATAGATCGGAAAATGCCATCAGCATCAGCAAGAACTACATCGACCTCAGAAGTTTGATCCTATCACAAGAAGAAGAAGAAAAATATTAATGGGACAAATAAGAGATTTGGAACCTCTAGAAATTGATAAATGAAGCTGTTGGACCACATTATAACAATTGAAGTAACATTCCAGAACCATGTTATTCTTCCCATGCACACAGTGGAACTACTCTTCTTAATTTTTGTTCTTTTTTCTTTTTCTTTCCAGAACCACCAACACTTATGTACTGAAATCTGCAGCCAAACTTGAGGACAGTGCTATCAAGAAAGCATCAACAATTTACCTTAATAAGTACCAAACTGCCAATAGAGTAATAGATGTCTAGCAATGAGCTTGCACCATTTACCACAGATTTAAGTCTTGAAGCAATGCCCTATACAAGGAGAAGAGAATCAGTTCCAACTGCAATATTCCACCTCATGCATCACAAGCATTGGCTTTCAAGCTGAGAACAAACACGGGTGCTAGAGACTCAACAGTACCTCAAACACTTCCTTCTTAACCTCACACTTCAAAATGCTGTTAACCTTTAAGGCATAGAACAAGTCTTTTGGAGCAGATTCCGATGATCCAAGCTTTTCCACAACAGACTTACAAGTAGCGCCACGTATATCAGGCTTATCAATCCCGAGAACCTCAAACGATCTCAGGGCTTCATACGCCTCTTCTAAACTGTAATATTTAACCAAATCAAACAATTACATATCGTTCATATTAGTTCCACACAAAAAACACTGACTACAGTAACCACACATTATCAATTGATCAAGCATGCAGTAAATTAACCAACACCAAAATCGCTAAGCAGTTCGACAGAGACTAAATAGCCAAACTATCATTTTTGGCACAAATTAACCAAAGTGAACACTAAAATTGAAAACTTCAAATCTTAGAATTCTCAGTCACATTTAGTTGAAATGAATCATCAATGAGAATATTCATATCTTCTCATTTTTCGCAGAAACCAACAGGAAATCAATTTCAGGGTTTAATGACGGCTTAAATTCACCTGTCGAAGGATCCCTGGGCGAAGAGCTCAGAAGCGGCGGATCGGTGAGAGTCGGAGATCGGGTGGAAGACGGAGGCCGCTTCACATATCGTAATCGCCAAAAGGAGCACCACAAGTGCCCCGAGGGTTCGGGTAGCCATATTCCTGAAACAGAGAGCAAAGTCAAAAGCTTTCCCAGATGCGTGTATTCAATTCAGACGCGCATTCTATGTTTGTGATGCAAATTGTGAAAATCTAGGGTTTCAGATCGTACTCAGAGGGAGAGAGTTTGGTCAGTGGTGCAGAGTCTACGGGTGCGACGACTACTGTGAGTAGTGAGAGAGAGAGAGAAAGAGGGAATGTAAAGGAGTGAAGAAGAACGAGACCGTGACTGTTGGTTTGTGCTTGGTTTTTGTCCTGCTTTGGGCTTTATTGGTTGGGATGGGCTTGATGGAGTTTTTGACTTCGACCCCGTTGGCCCATACGTGATCATTTGGGTATTTGACAAATTAATAAAAATCGAGAATATATCTGTGTTTTACAAATGAACGGTTCGGATCATGAATATAATAGAGTTTTTGAATGATCGAAGATAAAGAGGGTAGGTGACAATCGGAATTGCACATCCGCAGCGCAATTGGGAGTTTTGGACGTAGCCAACTTCTCCTGTGACATCGAAGATGAAGTATATTTCATTATGCTTTCAAGTTCACATGTGCTTGCGAGGATGACTTTCAACCTTCTGCCTGTGTTTCTTCACTTTCCTGGGAATTAGCGAAAATGTTGGACTCAGACACAAACTTTTAACTCATACATAATTAGAACTGAAATGTACCATGTGTGTTTATATTTGCTAGAAAAGAAGACTGAAAGGTTTGGATGGCTAACTATACACATTTTACTTATAAATATAGACGACCCAACGCAGAATGCTGACAGTGGGGATCAAATTTGAATTGAAGTTTAAACACAAATACGTCCATACCAACTGAATCAACCCATACATCAATAAGTATATATTTTCATAAGACAAGAAATAAATTAGACAAGAAATAAATTGCTTGTTGTTTTTCGTTATATCATTCATTAATCTTGCACATTCTTCGTGACTCATTATTCTCCGCCCTACACAAAATCATATACGCCATGCCAAATACACCATTAATACTTGTATAATATGCTATCAGGAATCATCATTCCCAATCGTGTATGGCATATATGGCATCATGTATTTTGAAAAACTAGCCAATAATGCAACCACTCAGCAATCCGACAAACAACCGGCCTCTTGGAGGGTGTGCAATGAAGTCAACAACATTCCTCTCTTCTTCTTCTTCTTCTTCATCCACAACATCACAGCCTCACCACCACCCTCCTCCCAAAACAAGCCCTCCCCACCAAGTCAGGGTACCTCCCAGTCCACCCCACCACAACCTCTGCAATATTCTACACCTTCTATGAAGCCCAGAACTCAACTTCACCTCTCTCCCAAACCCCACTCCTCATTTGGCTCCAGGGCGGCCCCGGCTGCTCCTCCATGGTCGGCAACTTCTTCGAGCTCGGTCCCTGGCGCGTTAATTTCCACAAACATCCCTCTGATCCCCTCGCCTTGGAACCCAACTCTGGTTCCTGGAACCGCATCTTCGGCTTGGTTTTTCTTGACAATCCCATCGGAACCGGGTTCAGTATAGCTTCCACACCCGAAGAGATTCCGAGAAACGAGTTTGAGGTTGCACAACACCTGTTCGCTGCAATCACCAAGTTCATTGAGCTTGATCCTGTGTTTAGGTCGAGGCCTGTTTACATCACTGGGGAGAGCTATGCAGGAAAGTATATTCCGGCAATTGGGTACTACATTTTGCAGAGTAATATTGATGCTGAGAGTTCTGGGTCCGATCAGCATGTGAATTTAGCTGGGGTTGCTATAGGAAATGGGGAGACAGACCCGGTGATCCAAGTGAAAACCCATGCTGTAAATGCTTACTTTGCGGGTTTGATCAATGAGAGGCAGAAGAGGGAGGTAGAGGAGCTTCAATTTGAAGCAGTGGAGTTGTCTAGAGCTGGGAAATGGAGCGAGGCGAAAATTGCAAGAAGCAGAGTGTTGGATAGGTTGCAAGACATGACTGGGTTGCCCACTTTGTATGATATCAGAAGGAATGCTAGCTATGAAACGCATTTGGTTGGGGAGTTGTTGAGGAACGAGGAGGTGAGGAAGGCTTTGAGGGTGTCGAATGAGTCCATAGTTTTCGAGGAATGTAGCCATTTGGTGGGGGATGTATTGCATGAGGATATGATGAAGAGTGCGAAGTACATGGTGGAAGAGTTGGTGAGGAACAGCAAGGTTTTGTTGTACCAGGGGCAGTTTGATATGCGATGCGGCGTGGTTGCGAATGAGGCTTGGGTGAAGACAATGAAATGGGAGGGGATAGAGAGTTTTCTGTCTGCGGATAGGAGAGTATGGAGACTGGGTGGAGAGGTTGCTGGTTATGTTCAGAACTGGGGGAGTCTGAGCTTTGTTTTGGTCTCAGGGGCTGGTCATCTTGTGCCTGCTGACCAGCCATTAAGAGCTCAAGCAATGATTGAAAGACTGGGTTTTGGGTAAAGGGTTGTTTGCCAATGTGGAAGAGGATAACCTGTCATCAATTTGAACCAAAAACAATATTGTTTACTGTTTTATTAGACAGTAATCAGGTTAAGCTGTTCAGCATCTCATATTTGTTAAGAGTCCTAGATTAATTTAGCTAATTCTTAATTAGTTTGAGAATGTTTCCTAGAGCTAGAATGATTAGGTTTTCTAGCTAGTTTGGTTTAGTATATATTTATTATGGTAACCTTACATATACACCTCCATCTAGAAAGCAAAACTTAAATATCACCAAGTTTATTGCCTCTCATATTTTCAACGGAATGGAATCTGGAGCTAGTTTTTTGGCTCTAGCTGATGAAATTATTCTAGTAGAAATTCTCTTAAGATTGCCTCTCAAGTCTATATCTAGGTTTATGTGTGTATCAAAAGAGTGGGATGGTCTCACCAAAACTAGTTATTTCCTGGACAGACATCGTCTTCACAGCTCTCGCCGTCTTCTCCTCATCTCCTCATCCTCTCTTGCCGCCGGAATTAGTAATAAGAAAGGAGTTGGAATCTCATTACTTGCTGACGAAGAAACGGCAGTTTCAAGTTTGAGTGTACCTTTCCTCCCAAACGATGCAAGATGGGGTTTAAAATTTGTGGGATCTAGTAATGGGTTAGTGTGTTGCGTTACCTTGCTTAAGGGTACTCGAATAGCCACAGTAGTATGGAACCCAGCAACAGACCAATTTAATTATTTTCCTTTTGGTTTGGAGAAAAGAGTCGAGAATGCTACTTATTACTTTCGTCTGATCGTAGGTTTTGATTTCGTGCATAGCATTAGTGCATACAAGTTAGTGACAGTTCGCCCTTATGTTAATCCCATAAATGATCTGAACCAACTTACTTTTCAAGCCAGAGTGTTCAATCCTAATAGAAATTCTTGGAGAGTAGTTGAACCGGAACTTGGACTTGCGTCATGTAGAAGTTATAATACTCACTCTATTACTGTGAATGGAGTGCTGTATTGGTTGGTAGAGAATAAAACAGCTGGGGTGGCTCTTGTTCCATTTAGTTTACATGATGAGGCCTTCAAGGATACATGGAAACCACTACCAGGAGAAATACGCTATCTTACTAAGGGAATGTTGTTGAAGATGAAATTAATTCGATGGAAAAATTCCGTTGCAGTTGTAGCCTATCTTTCAGTGCAGGAGGGCGACCAATTTGTGATGTGGGTGGATACTACTACTGATCAAGAAATTAACACTTGTTCTTGGATTCAACAGATAAGAATCAGACGGCCATCTTCGTTATTCTGCATAGGAGTTTGGAAGGATCAACTTGTTTTCACCAAAAAAGGAGATGAAGCTGGTGCAGATAATGAACCGGGGAACCTGTTTATGTATGAACCTGTAACCCAGACATTGAGGAAGGTACATGGAGAAAGAAACGTTTCCTTTCATTCAGTAGTAGGTTATGCAGAGAGCAACGTCCATCTAGAGTAAACAGTACGTACGTTGTTTATATATAGATGATCAAAGTTGTAAGTGGATCAAGTGGCCTGGCCGGTTTAATGAGAGTTCAAAGTCTTCTTTTTATAGCAGATGTAAATCAAAATCAAACTTTCAACTAGTATTATTTACACTTCCATTTCTCTTATGTTGAACCTAATTCCAATGCCTTCTATTTTTGTTAGCAGACTTGATTCAAATTTAGACATGCTTCAGATCATTGGATCTCTGGATTTACTCTCACATGCTAAATGTCGAATGATCCTACCATGACATAAATGATTCAAATTGCAGTCGTATATGTATGTTGAAGTGCTCTGGAATGAGAGCAATGCTGTGTTATACGAGTCTGTAGTGAAGAGATATTGAACTCAAGGTGATGTGTAATGGTTTATACAACGCAATGTATGATCTTTTACATGTTTCAATTTATATTTAGATGTGCTCAGTTATTGATGTACTTGCATCAATTAAAGAAAGTAGATCAGATTCGAATGGTTCTCATGCTGAACTCAAGTGGCATGCATACTGTATGATATTTGATAGGCAATACCAGCCTATCAATACTAACATTCTTCCAATAAGCAATTCCTAAATGTTTTACTGTCATATAGTTTACCATAAACACCAAACAGAAGCTTGTGTGTTTGAGCGCATATGTGAGCTCCACAAGTCCTAAAGTTGTAGAAGATAATAAGCGAGTGATTTAGCAAATTTATAGAAATCAAGACTTTAAAAACTTGACAACAATAAGCAGTCTGCAACCATCCGTACTATATTACAGAGTCCCTAAAGCAAATTTCGAACAAGATAACTCTCTATGAAGTGATAGCTATCACTTCCAATTGCCGGGTGAAACACCAAAGACATGAATGCAGCTGACCGGATCAAGCCTGTGAAGTGTTTAATACTTGTCACCAGGGAAGAAGCGGCCAAGCTGTAATTTATAAAGAACGAAATTAGCAACAAAAAGAACCAAGGACCCTTTTAATGAACTAGTGAGCGGATTAAGGACACATCATTAGAGCTAGAGAATCTCATCAGTACACATTCTAATATCATCTCAAAATTTCAAGTCCATATATATTTTATGGTGCCCATCTTATACATCATTAGATAAAACTCATCTAATAAGTGTTGTCCTACTCACAAGCCCACACCAAAGGGATTTGTTATATATTATTCCATCATTTCATCAAATAGTTTGTTGAAAAGTTTGGTACATGTTTTTAATTAATTATTTATTTAATTTTAAAATATTAATTTATATTTATTTATGTTCAATAATATGTCTAAAGTACGGGAAAAAAAAAATTCGTGTATAATACTTTTAGCTTCAAAAACACATAAAATTTAACGAGTCCATTTCAAAAACACGAAACATGGAAATATTTAAAACAAAAGAAAATATGTGTTTATTAGCATATAATATAAAATAATTACTAAAAAATATGGTAAACAACCAGTAGTGATGAAGATTTCGAAAACCTAAAAAGTGATATTAACTCTAGTGAAAGAAAGACATCACATTTTGTCTTACAAATTATTTTTGCATATATATATATATATATATATATATATATGAATGAGAAAGATTTCACATATAGTCTGAGCACTCAAAAGCATATTAGTCTCTTCATACGCACTATGTGTGTGCCATTTAGTTTTGGAAAAAAAAAAATTATAACAAAGTAAAAGCTCATTCTATTCAGACATCCCAATTTGTTATTTAGATCTCCTATGAATTTTGTTATTGAGCTTTGGCCCAGACAAACATAAGTAAATCCAAATGCTACAAGGAAAAGAAAACCCGAACTGACGAGGACTCCAGAGCCCCCGTGGGCGTCTCTATGTAAACTCCAGACTCTCTCTCTCTCTCCTTCTATCTCTCTCTCGCCAACAAGTTGTTTTCTTTCGATCACCAAAAACCAATCCTCTGGTTCGTTTTCGTTTCAAAAACAAAAAGACCAATTCTCTTACTTATAAGTCTCGTTTCTTCCCTACAACCTCAAATGGCTACCGGGTGGTGCGATTCTCTTCCGAATTACCTTGTGTCTCTCGGCGAAAGGCTGGCAGTTTTCTGGGACAAGGTTATCACTGCAGTGCGGAAATCATGGGGACCATTCGGCGCTGATCAAGTTCCTCTTCTTATGCTTCCGAAGAGGATTGATGCCACCATGGTTCAGTTTTACACCCTCGCAAAAGGTGAAATCTACAACTCCAATCTCCCAGAAACCAGTGGTAAGACCTGCTTTGCTTCCCTAGGATGGCTGCTTACTGTAACTACGGATCAAGGGGAATTGAAATTTAATATGCTCCACCCATCAAATCATCGTGCCAAAATTCAACTTCCTGGTTTGCTGCACTATCCGCTCCAGAATATTTGGAAGTTTGTTTTGTCGTCCAATCCTAGTTCCACATTGGATTATATAGTCATGTTTCAGACAGCTACTAGTTTGGGACTTTGCAGACCAGGACTCGGCCAAGGTTGGCAACATCTCAGATTTGAGGGCCACAATTTCATTAGGGATCTCACACACTATCAAGGAAGTTTCTATGTTGTGGACCAGTCTGGCCGTGTTTCTGTTGTTTGTGAAATTGAAGACCCTAAGCGAGCACATTTGAGTGTTGTTGCTCCAGAGATTCCGAGTGAGGAGCAACTTCTAGGTCCTATGAAGGGCATTAAACAGCTATATCTGGTGGAATCTGCAGGGTCCCTATTGGTGGTTTTGTGCACTTCCTACCATCATCATTATGAATCAACTATTGGCTGCAGGGTCTTCAAGGTCCCATTCAGTAATGGCAATTCATGGTCCGACTCAGAGGTAAAGGATTTGGGTAATAGAGCCCTCTTCTTGAGTAACAGCAGTTCTTCATTCTCTATCGAGGTCTCAGGCAATTCCGGATGCAAGGCCAATTGCATATATTTCATGAACAACAAAAGGGTCTCTCCATTCGTTGACTTAGATGTTGGTATTTTTAATATGGAGGATGGGACAATTGATCGAGACTTCAGCAATTCCTTCAATACCGGGTTTGAAGAAATCAGAGAATCCCATCTATGGATTCAACCGAGTTTCTGAAGTGATGTCCCTTGAAAGAACATGGTCCAGAATAGCTATGCTTGTTTTGTAATCTCTTGTGGCTTATTTATGTTTTCTTCTTTGGATATCCATCGTTTATGTATACAATGTTCAATGTAATGTTGGAATGCTCTGAACTATTTCCTATTGAACTTGTAATGGTGCTGTTTCTCTTATAAATCTAAGTTGATTCATTATGGAAGCAATGGTTGATTCAGCAGTTTTCATTACCAATTCTATGTTGCAAGTCAGATTGATTATTGGATTTCATGACAGATTTTTATTTTAGGCTTTAGAATAGGATATCTGTTAAGCTCATGTGAAACATATCCCGTAAAGAACTTATGAAGCTCCCTGGAAAAAAAAGACCTACAATTAATTTGAAAATCACCCTAGTATTTCCAAAAATCAAAATGAAATAACAAACAGGGATCAGGGGAATTAGGCCCTCTATAACAACTAGAAAGATGACTAAAATATTCATTGTTTCCTCAATTTCAGTGCAGAAGATAAGCCATTTCTTCGCAGACGATTCAACTCTCTCATTTTACTAGGAAGCTTGTGTGTTTGAGCGAATATATGTGGGACAATTTTTAGGTTCACCCCTTGGGTGGATGAGCATATTTATTATCTCTTGCGATTAAGGCATAATAACTTTATAATTTTCTAATCCAGATTGGTTCTGTAAAAAACCAATCAAATTGAAGATTTTTTAGTTATTCACTCTATGAAATATAGGGCTGGATTCGGCCCAAAACCGACTACAAATGGGCCAAACCACTACCGAACTGTAGTGGGTCGGTAAGTCCAAATTGCAACCAAAACCAGGCCGAGCAAGGCCCAAAACGAAATTTCGGTATGCCGATTCTTCGGTTGGTTTGGTTCGGTCATGGACTTCCACTGAACTATTGGGCCCTCCAAGTTTTTGGGTTTCCTAAGGCCCATTTCAAATTTACAGTTTTTTACTTTTGGCAGCCTAATTTTTCATCCTAATTGACTAATCAGTTTAGCAGTTTTTGGGCTTCTGCAGCAAAGTTCTAGCCTATTTTTAAGTTCCATATTTACTGCTGCTGCAGCCCACTGCATCATAATGATCATATCATGATTATCAATTTATCATTCACACATTATAATTAATCATTCAGCATTTCAGCTACAACTACAAGTTAATACTGACCTAAAAGAGTAAAAGTACATCATCGCACATTGCACAAGTCCACAACAAAGTATGAAGCTGCAAGCCTACAAGGCTCCAACTCTTTCAAAAGTCCAACCAAAGAATAACAGCAATTATAAAGAAAACAACAAAGTACAAAGCTGCAAGCCTACAACTCATCCAAAAGTCTAAGAAAAGAATAACAGCAATTACAAAGAAATTACATTACCAGCAATTAACTGAAAAATACAAATTGTCCATTACAAATAAAACTGAAAAACACACAAGTACCAATCAGCCATCACCTTACCTTCTCCATTATGGGGATGCCACTGCACAATTCTTAGTACTTATTAATCATTGCAGCTCAGGTAATCTTAGTCTCTTACCTTTTCAATAAAAGCTCTAACAAACCAACGTAAGCTCCAACAAACCAACGCAAGCTGCAACAGTTCAACGTAAGCTCCAACTAGTTTTGTCCTTCCCTACCAAATCAATTAAGTATTATTAAAAACCACAATTTCCACATCAATAGTCTGTTAATGAACAAAAATATAAAAAGGGAGTAAAAAAATCAATAACCTTTCTGTTAATTGGTGAAGAACAACACCATTGAGTTATTCTTTCTCTATTCATGGTCCTCTGTGAAGTTTCTGCAATTGGAAATCACATTCAGTCTCTTATAAAGAGAAAAAAGAAAAGGAAAAAAAAAAAAACAAATTTCAAGTTCAAACACCTCTTGAAAAAAAAAAAAATCTTGCAAGTAAAACAATAAGATTATATGTTCCTAATCAGCCAATCTAACCCAACACAACAATGGACAGTACTCATATATATAATCCATACTGGAACCTAGAAATTTATTTATCACGTGACAATCTAATCGTAAATGATATGGGAAATCATAATTGGATCTACAATTATATATATACTCCTGAACAATATATGACAATAATATAGAACCAACTAACCAAGTAGAACACAACAAAAATGACCTTTAAATGCAAATACCCAAGCAACAATGGAGGAGGGACCGAGGGACCAAGGTTGGCCTTGAAACTGGAAAGTGACAACATAGAAAAGAAAAGCTACTTCTGTTGTTTTTTCTCCTCTATTTCTTATCAGTACCCCAAGGCCCCAACAGATATAAGATCAAAGACAAAAAAAAAAAAAATCCTGTGATTCAAACAAAAAGAACTCGAAGTCTAGATATGAACTTAGTTAAAGGAGAAGAATGATTCTCACCCGCAATAGTACTTTTTAGCTCTCACTCTGCCATCTGTTTCATCGATCCTTCCTCAACTTCTGCACCTTGCTCGAGACCAAAGACGTCGACCTTGTAGAACTGGACGGTGAGCTTGACCTTCGAGTTTCTTTTGATCAAATCAAGTAATCGACCATAAAAATTGAACAAACAACATAGAATAGGGGTAGAGATTATCTTTCGGTGAAGGAAACAACACTTTTTGCAGAATTAGGGTTTCAATGGTTTGGGGATTTTCAAACTACAAGGGTGAATCTGTCGAAATTGTGGAGAAATAAAGGTTGGGTATTTGGGATATGACCTTCTGCAAGAGATTTGTCCATGGTTTTGATGATTTTTTGGGTCAAAATCTGGGATTGATGATTTTGAGGAGGGAGGCGTGTTTAGGTCGAGCCGTTGAGCAAAGAGAAGGAGGGAGAAATGAATGAGGTCGTCGAGTATGCGATGGGTAATAGCCTAATAGGGTTTGGTCTTTGTTTTAATTGTGAGAAGTTACGAACTAAGTAATAAATATAAAATTTGCAGTTATATGTATCGAGAGCAGCATCTGCTTTGGTGGTGGGGAGTTGAGTCTGCGTGGAAGAGGACGCGGGTTTGAACCCTGCCTCTTACACAATTTTTTACATATATATTGTATATATTCGGTATGTATACATCATATACGGTCGGTAAGGTATATCGACGGTATGATGTACTGCATACCGTAGCCGAGCCGAATGATACCATAGGGTACGGTTCAGCCGAGCCGAAAGTCGGTGGGCCGGGTTTTCAGCCCAAAGTGGTTCGGGCCGGTTCGAAAGTCGGCTGGTTCGGTTGCTTCGGCCCAAATTGTCAGCCCTAATGAAATACATGAATGGTTTATCATAATAGTAGTAAGTGTTGTTAAAACCATCCATTTGTTTGAATCAATTAGATAATTAAACGATTTCTTATTTGATTGATTTTTTGCGGAGATGATCTTTAAATGCTTATTTAAAATATGGACTGTTGGATTATAAATTTATTAAGTAAAAGTATGTTAATCGACAATAGAGGTGAATATACTCGTTCACCCTAAGGATGAACCTAAGAATCATTAAAGTTTTAAAAGATAATAAGCGAATGATGTAGCAAATTTATAGAAATCAAGACTTTAAAAACTTGACAACAATAAGCAGTCTGCTAGTCTACTGCTATATTAAAGTGTCCCTAAAGCAAATTTCGATCAAGATAACACTCTATTGAAGTGATAGACACTTCCAGCTGCTGGGTGAAACACCAAAGACATGAATGCAGCTGACTGGATCAAGCCTGTGAAGTGTTTAATACTTGTCACCAAGGAAGAAGCGGCCAAGCTGTAATTTGATGAATGAGAACGAATCAAGCAACAAAAAGAACCAGGGACCCTTTTAATGAACTAGTGAGCAGATTAGGGACGCATATCATTAGAGCTAGAGATTGTCATCAGTACACATTTTAACATTATCTCAAAATTTCAAGTCCATCGACCCAAACAGATAAAATAATAATAATAATAATAATAATAAAAAGAAACACCATATATATTATATGATGCCCATCTCATACATCATTACATACTCATCTAAAAAGCATTGTCCCATTCACAAACCCACACCAAAGGGACACATTATAGAATATTCAGATCGAGATATATATATATATATATATATATATATATATATATATATATCAGATCCTATCCAGAGCGGAGCTTCTCTTTGAAATTAGCGTGTGAATTTCGAGTTTTGGGTCACTTTTCGGTCGCATCTTGACCGTTCAGTTTTTACGTACTAGTATATAGATCATCTCTGTAAATTTTTAGTCAAATTGATGATCACTAAGGCATTGATAACTGTAGTAAAGCTAGTATGGCTCAGGTTGATAGATTCAGTCTGTCCATTGGTTTAAGCGAGTTAGATACCTTAATGATCATCAATTTGGCTGAAAATTTGCAGAGATGATCTATACAGTAGTACTTAAAAACTGAACGGTTGAGATGTAGATATGCGACTGAAAACTTGAACTTCACACGTTAATTTCAAAGCGGAGAAAAGCTCTGCTCTGGAAAAAAAAATATATATATATATATATATCATAATTTTGTTTCATTTTTTAATTTTGCTTCTTTTTTAATATTTAAATGTGTGTCAAATAATATATTTTTCATGAGACGAATATCATATTACTTCTATTTTTTTTTATGACAGAATAAAGTTACATAACAAAATCACAATATATACCCCCTCTTAGCTTATCCAGATTGAACGCCGGAGACACAGAAAGGGGAATACAAGAAAACCAAACCTTAGGATGTACATGATTATATGCCAAAGAGGCTAAATGATCTGCAACATAGTTTGCTTCTCGGTAAATATGCCAAAAGATAATAGACTGAAAGGTAGGAGCCAACATTTTTGTAAATACTAGATGGAACTGATTTTATTGAAAGTACTTAACTTGAATAGATTTTATCAAAATCAAACAATCATAACACATAGACTTGCTGACGCAGTGTAAACCTCACCACTGAGGAAACATCACTCTGAGGCTTTTTATGTAGCCCACACACAGAAAACAAAACCAATATGAATCAAGGTTCTTATAGATCACAAGTAGTGGTATTCAACTCAACCACATTGACTAGCAATAATGCTAACTTGCTCACAACTGTAAAAGACCTAATCTAATTTACAACGAAACTATCTATATAGATAAGGAACACTTGACACGCCTTCAAATTGTAATAACCGCAAATTTCATTTTAAATTCGTGTAATTGTGTTAAACGATTATTGTACGATTTCATGAATGTTGCTCGATAATATTTTTTTTTTTGAATTATCGAAGGTTCGAAACGATTATTTTAACGAAAAGCTCGAAAATGCTCGATTTGAGGAATCGACTTTTTATACGTGCAAAATTTGGGAAAACTTCCTTCATGAAAGTTGCAGAGCTCGTCGATACGAGTCCGTGCGTATGAGGAACACATTGTCCTGATCTGTTTTTGAATTAGTTATGGATTATAGAAAATATTTCTATTTTGGTATAAATAGAAAAAACCCTAGGACATTTTCAGAAGCTTTCCATGTTGGTCCTGCCTCCTTCTATTTTTGGAAAACACTATTCATCATCTTCTTCTTTCGTTTCTTCGTCCGAAATCGACCGAGAGAGAGAGAGAGCGCTAAGTTCTCTAAGCTTGTTCTCCCTCCACAGACCACCAATCGACCTCAGACCAAGTCTCAGGCCTTCGTCTCGAGCTGCTCTACCTTCTGGACAGCGTCGCTTCCACCGGCACTACCTCCAGCTCTGGCGAAATCGTCCGAACCAGTCGGATCCGAAAACGAACCAAAACGAGCTCCTTGCGTTTTCGGCCTCCAAACCAAGTGAAACTCCTCCCTCTACATCGACTCGACCTCCTGAAGCTCCCAGAAATAGTTTTACAAGGCGGCGAGGCCTGTGGTGGCGGCTGGAATCCAGTCCCGATCGGATCGAACGGAACTTTCGATCCAAATATCACGAGCTATAGACCTTCGATTTTTATGATTGTTGGCCTGGTGAGTTCGCAAGGAAGTTCTGAACAAGTTTCCAAAAGAGATCGAGGCGTGAGGTTGCAGTTTTTACGTCGGTTTAAAGCTCGCCGGTTTCAGGAAAAATTCCGGCCGCCGACTGTGTTTGGTACTTTTCGATCCATTCCCATCATTTTTTGGTCTTGTGCTAGTTATGAAAGTTCCTCAGAATGATGAAACGAAGGGGAGAAGCTCAGCCCCGACACCATTAGTGGTGGTCGGCGGTGGCTATGCCCCTAACTCCGGCGGCCCTTTCCGGTCACCTCCGGAGGTCTAAAATTTAGTTTTTGTTTTTTTATGATTCTACTTTTCAATACGATCATTTCGGCATATTATACGCATTTTTCAGATATCGTATGATTTAGTTATGAATTTTGAGATTTCGATCGATTTCGATCATTAAATTTATGAGCTGTGAAATTAGAACCGTCCGATGGACTTGTAGTTTTGATATGATGATCATATGACTGTCCCAGTGGCTTTTTGTGGTCATGGGTGAAGATCCGACCGTTGGATCTTCGTATAAGTGTAAAACGGTGATTAGGAAGGCGATCCGTGAGAATTCGTCCGTCGGATTTTCTTATAAATTAGAATCCGGCAGTTAAATGGTAGTTTAATTATGTTTTGGAATTTTTGGCTAAATTCAAATCACATTTGATTAGTTGATTGACGGATTATATTTGGGTGAGCTGTTTCGGTGTGGTTTATATTTTATTTGAAGGCGCAGTTGGAGTATCGAGGTGAGTAAAACTCACGTGGTTCATATTACGAACCAAGCGCTTTAAATTATTTATTTTGTGATTGTGTGAAAAATATTTTGGATTAAATATTTGTTTTTAAAAATCACATGGACTTGATCGTTACAGTCCATAGGTAAGTAAAATGAATTTTAATTATATAAATGAATTTCTCGATTTTCTTCTGTGAACTATAGATGATATTAGTAGTCATTCCTGAGTGGATGATTACGTGTATATATATTTACGTGGAAAATATATATTGATTGGCGTGTTGTTAAGTGATGGTACGATTAAATTGAATTGATGATTTGGATTATATTTCAAATGCCTAAATTTAATAATAATATTGTGTATCTTGGATGGGTTGATTAATTATGTGATAATATATTGTTGTGCTCATTTAAGGATTTAAGGTCAACGTAGTGACCGGTACGGGAGAATCGGACTCTCTAATCCTAGGTGGATGATGAGATACGATTGGTTGAGTATGTACAATTATCGGACGTTCTAAATATGTATATAAATATACCTATTGATGAAATACGATAAAGATAAATATGTCGGATGCCATAACCTAGGCCAGGTGACGGATTACGATTCAGTTAGAGCTCTATTCTGTCAAATACCGTATTTTTATAAATACGATGTTGAGGTTTTGTGAAGAAAGATGTGAGTTAGGGTTTGTGTTGATTTATTGAATTGATGATTGATTGAGATTGTTGGTACTTCGTAAATGTGGAAATTGTTGACTGTGGATTTAAGTGGAATTAAATGTGATTTAATTAAACAACCATCCTTTCTTTTACTCATACGAGCTTTCATAAGCTTACCGGGTTTTGTGTTGTTGCAATCCCGGTACACTATTCAAATGGTGTAGCGGATATTCCTGTAGGTCAGGAAAACCAAGGAGGTGACCGAGCTGCTTAGGTATTACAGCAGTTATTTTTATTTCATTGAGTTGTGAGGTTTGTATGCTCATTTAGAGCTTTACAATTCATTTTGTATTTGAATTGTAATAATTAACCGAGACTAAATTCGGTTTTGATGTTATTTCGTGTGGTGAGGTTGTTAAGAAAAGAAATTTTCAGGTTGACTATTTTAAGTTGTAGTAATTCATGTTTCGGATTTTGAATTTTTATTCTATAATTCGGGGCGTGACACAAATTCAATCCTGTCTTGAAGCTTCACTGATCTCAATCACTCATGGAAATGATGAATGCAGTGAAAAACAGTATGATCAATCCAACATGCAAACTATGAGAGTTTTATAAAACAAAGTTAATGCAGACTATGCAGCACCACTAAAATCCTCAAGGAAAACTCTCTGTCAAAAATGTAGTTTCAAAACCCTTTTATATAGGAGCAAGACTCTCCCTCAATCAATTCTCTTTTTCCCACAAAATAAGATAAACAAGGAAGGGTTTTAAAACTGATTTTGATACTCAATTAAATTTCTCTAACCGTAAGTAAACAAGATAATTATCTGATATGCAAGTTGAAAAACCTTTTAATGTAAATGAGTATATCCAATCAATCTATTCGATATGCATATCAATTTGAATCGTATGAAATGAATATCACCTTTAACTCAAGATCGGTGAGCAAGATTCTCCTTGATTTCCTCTTCGTGATCTGATTATGCAATCTTCATCTATTACCTTGAGCCTCCGGACAAGTAGGAGAAATACTCTCCTAGTGCTTTACAATTTCTGATTTCCTAGTGGCTTTGGGAAAGTCATGTGTTGAATAGTAATAGTCCAACATACTAACAATTTAGATGTCTCTAACCAACACTTGAATTCTCCAAGGAGCAGCATCATTTCCAGAAAGACAATCTATCAACAACTTGGAATCACCTTCAACAATAATTTTCGATAAATTCTGTAGCTGAGCTATGCGTAAGCCTTCACAAAGAGCTGTAGCCTCTACAACCAAAGCATAGTTGATCAAACATTTCTACAAGCTGTTACAAACGGATTCCCTTGAGAATCCCTAATAATAAAACCTATAAAAGCTTGATTATTTTTAACCGAACAATTACTTCTAATTTTTTGTTATATTACTAATTTTGCACATTCTTCGTACCTCATTATTCTCCGGCCTACAAAAATTATACACGCCATTTAGCATTTGGCAACATGTACAGTGAAAAGTAGCCAATAATGCCCTATAATCTTTATCAGCAATCTGAAAAACAACTCAACTCTCTGGAGGGTCTGCAATGGAGTCAACAAGAGTCCTCTGCTTCGGTGCTTCCTCTTCTTCTTCATCATCCACACCATCACAGCCTCACCACCACCTCTCCTCCCAAAACAAGCCCTCCCCACCAAGTCAGGCTACCTACCAGTCAACCCCACCACATCCTCTGCAATATTCTACACCTTCTATGAAGCCCAGAACCCAACTTCACCTCTCTCCCAAACCCCACTCCTCATTTGGCTCCAGGGCGGCCCCGGCCGCTCCTCCATGGTCGGCAACTTCTTCGAGCTCGGTCCCTGGCGCGTTAATTTCCACAAACACCCCTCTGATCCCCTCACCTTGGAACCCAACTCTGGTTCCTGGAACCGCATTTTCGGCTTGGTTTTTCTCGACAATCCCATCGGAACCGGGTTCAGCATCGCTTCCACACCCGAAGAGATTCCGAGAAACGAGTTTGAGGTTGCACAACACCTGTTCGCTGCAATCACCAAGTTCATTGAGCTTGATCCTGTGTTTAGGTCGAGGCCTGTTTACATCACTGGGGAGAGCTATGCAGGAAAGTATAATCCGGCAATTGGGTACTACATTTTGCAGAGGAATATTGATGCTGAGAGTTCTGGGTCCGATCGGCATGTGTATTTAGCTGGTGTTGCTATAGGAAATGGGGAGACAGACCCGGTGATCCAAGTGAAAACTCATGCTGTAAATGCTTACTTTTCGGGTTTGATCAATGAGAGGCAGAAGAGGGAGGTAGAGGAGCTTCAATTTGAGGCAGTGGAGTTGTCTAAAGCTGGGAAATGGAGTGAGGCCAAAATTGCAAGAAGCATAGTGTTGGATAGGTTGCAAGACATGATCGGGTTGCCCACTTTGTATGATATCAGAAGGAATGCTAGCTATGAAACGCATTTGGTTGGGGAGTTGTTGAGGAATGAGGAGGTGAGGAAGGCTTTGAGGGTGTCGAATGAGTCCATAGTTTTCGAAGAATGTAGCCATTTGGTGGGGGTGGTATTGCATGAGGATATGATGAAGAGTGTGAAGTACATGGTGGAAGAGTTGGTGAGGAACAGCAAGGTTTTGTTGTACCGGGGGCAGTTTGATATGAGATGCGGCGTGGTTGCGAATGAGGCTTGGGTGAAGACAATGAAATGGGAGGGGATAGAGAGTTTTCTGTCTGCGGATCGGAAAGTTTGGAGATTGGGTGGAGAGGTTGCTGGTTATGTTCAGAACTGGGGGAGTCTGAGCTTTGTTTTGGTCTCAGGGGTTGGTCATCTTGTGCCTGCTGACCAGCCATTAAGAGCTCAAGCAATGATTGAAGACTGGGTTTTGGTAAAGGGTTGTTTGCCAATGTGGAAGAGGATAACCTGTCATCAATATGAACCAAAAACAATATTGTTTACTGTTTTATTAGACAGTAATCAGGTTAAGCTGTTCAGCATCTCATATTTGTTAAGAGTCCTAGATTAATTTAGCTAATTCTTAATTAGTTTGAGAATGTTTCCTAGAGCTAGAATGATTAGGTTTTCTAGCTAGTTTGGTTTAGTATATATTTATTATGGTAACCTTACATATACACCTCCATCTAGAAAGCAAAACTTAATTATCACCAAGTTTATTGCCTCTCATATTTTCAACGGAATGGAATCTGGAGCTAGTTTTTTGGCTCTAGCTGATGAAAGTATTCTAGTAGAAATTCTCTTAAGATTGCCTCTCAAGTCTATATGTAGGTTTAGGTGTGTATCAAAAGAGTGGGATGGTCTCACCATAACTAGTTATTTCCTGGACAGACATCGTCTTCACAGCTCTCGCCGTCTTCTCCTCATCTCCTCATCCTCTCGTGCCGCCGGAATTAGTAATAAGAAAGGAGTTGGAATCTCATTACTTGCTGACGAAGAAACGGCAGTTTCAAGTTTGCGTGTACCTTTCCTCCCAAACGATGCAAGATGGGGTTTAAATTTGTGGGATCTAGTAATGGGTTAGTCTGTTGCGTTACCTTGCTTAAGGGTACTCGAATAACCACAGTAGTATGGAACCCAGCAACAGACCAATTTAATTATTTTCCTTTTGGTTTGGGGAAAAGAGTCGAGAATGCTACTTATTACTTTCGTCTGATCGTAGGTTTTGATTTCGTGCATAGCATTAGTGCATACAAGTTAGTGACAGTTCGCCCTTATGTTAATCCCATAAATGATCCGAACCAACTTACTTTTCAAGCCAGCGTGTTCAATCCTAATAGAAATTCTTGGAGAGTAGTTGAACCGGAACTTGGACTTGCGTCATGTAGAAGTTATAATACTCACTCTATTACTGTGAATGGAGTGCTGTATTGGTTGGTAGAGAATAAAACAGCTGGGGTGGCTCTTGTTTCATTTAGTTTACATGATGAGGCCTTCAAGGACACATGGAAACCACTACCAGGAGAAATACGCTATCTTACTAACGGACGTTTGTTGAAGATGAAATTAATTCGATGGAAAAATTCAGTTGCAGTTGTAGCCTATCTTTCAGTGCAGGAGGGCGACCAATTTGTGATGTGGGTGGATACTACTACTGATCAAGAAATTAACACTTGTTCTTGGATTCAACAGATAAGAATCAGACGGCCATCTTCGTTATTCTGCATAGGAGTTTGGAAGGATCAACTTGTTTTCACCAAAAAAGGAGATGAAGCTGGTGCAGATAATGAACCGGGGAACCTGTTTATGTATGAACCTGTAACCCAGACATTGAGGAAGGTACATGGAGAAAGAAACGTTTCCTTTCATTCAGTAGTAGGTTATGCAGAGAGCAACGTCCATCTAGAGTAAACAGTACGTACGTTGTTTATATATAGATGATCAAAGTTGTAAGTGGATCAAGTGGCCTGGCCGGTTTAATGAGAGTTCAAAGTCTTCTTTTCATAGCAGATGTAAATCAAAATCAAACTTTCAACTAGTATTATTTACACTTCCATTTCTCTTATGTTGAACCTAATTCCAATGCCTTCTATTTTTGTTAGCAGACTTGATTCAAATTTAGACATGCTTCAGATCATTGGATCTCTGGATTTACTCTCACATGCTAAATGTCGAATGATCCTACCATGACATAAATGATTCAAATTGCAGTCGTATATGTATGTTGAAGTGCTCTGGAATGAGAGCAATGCTGTGTTATACGAGTCTGTAGTGAAGAGATATTGAACTCAAGGTGATGTGTAATGGTTTATACAACGCAATGTATGATCTTTTACATGTTTCAATTTATATTTAGATGTGCTCAGTTATTGATGTACTTGCATCAATTAAAGAAAGTAGATCAGATTCGAATGGTTCTCATGCTGAACTCAAGTGGCATGCATACTGTATGATATTTGATAGGCAATACCAGCCTATCAATACTAACATTCTTCCAATAAGCAATTCCTAAATGTTTTACTGTCATATAGTTTACCATAAAAACCAAACAGAAGCTTGTGTGTTTGAGCGCATATGTGAGCTCCACAAGTCCTAAAGTTGTAGAAGATAATAAGCGAGTGATTTAGCAAATTTATAGAAATCAAGACTTTAAAAACTTGACAACAATAAGCAGTCTGCGACCATCCGTACTATATTACAGTCCCTAAAGCAAATTTCGAACAAGATAACTCTCTATGAAGTGATAGCTATCACTTCCAATTTGCCGGGTGAAACACCAAAGACATGAATGCAGCTGACCGGATCAAGCCTGTGAAGTGTTTAATACTTGTCACCAGGGAAGAAGCGGCCAAGCTGTAATTTATAAAGAACGAAACTAGCAACAAAAAGAACCAAGGACCCTTTTAATGAACTAGTGAGCGGATTAAGGACACATCATTAGAGCTAGAGAATCTCATCAGTACACATTCTAATATCATCTCAAAATTTCAAGTCCATATATATTTTATGGTGCCCATCTCATACATCATTAGATAAAACTCATCTAATAAGTGTTGTCCTACTCACAAGCCCACACCAAAGGGATTTGTTATATATTATTCCGACATTTCATCAAATAGTTTGTTGAAAAATTTGGTACATGTTTTTAATTATTTATTTATTTAATGTTAAAATATTAATTTATATTTATTTATGTTCAATAATATGTCTAGAGTACGGGAAAAAAATAAAAATCATGTATAATACTTTTAGCTTCAAAAACACATAAAATTTAACGAATCCATTTCAAAAACACGAAACATGGAAATATTTAAAACAAAAGAAAATATGTGTTTATTAGCATATAATATAAAATAATTACTGAAAAATATGGTAAACAACCAGTAGTGATGAAGATTTCGAAAACCTAAAAAGTGATATTAACTCTAGTGAAAGACAGACATCACATTTTGTCTTACAAATTATTTTTGTATATATATATATATATATATATATATATATATGAATGAGAAAGATTTCACATATAGTCTGAGCACTCAAAAGCATATTAGTCTCTTCATACGCACTATGTGTGTGCCATTTAGTTTTGGAAAAAAAAAAATTGTAACAAAATAAAGCCTGATTCTATTCAGACATCCCAATTTGTTATTTAGATCTCGTATGAATTTTGTTATTGAGCTTTGGCCCAGACAAACATAAGTAAATCCAAATGCTACAAGGAAAAGAAAACCCGAACTGACGAGGACTCCAGAGCCCCCGTGGGCGTCTCTATGTAAACTCCAGACTCTCTCTCTCTCTCTCCTTCTATCTCTCTCTCGCCAACAAGTTGTTTTCTTTCGATCACCAAAAACCAATCCTCTGGTTCGTTTTCGTTTCAGAAACAAAAAGACCAATTCTCTTACTTATAAGTCTCGTTTCTTCCCTACAACCTCAAATGGCTACCGGGTGGTGCGATTCTCTTCCGAATTACCTTGTGTCTCTCGGCGAAAGGCTGGCAGTTTTCTGGGACAAGGTTATCACTGCAGTGCGGAAATCATGGGGACCATTCGGCGCTGATCAAGTTCCTCTTCTTATGCTTCCGAAGAGGATTGATGCCACCATGGTTCAGTTTTACACCCTCGCAAAAGGTGAAATCTACAACTCCAATCTCCCAGAAACCAGTGGTAAGACCTGCTTTGCTTCCCTAGGATGGCTGCTTACTGTAACTACGGATCAAGGGGAATTGAAATTTAATATGCTCCACCCATCAAATCATCGTGCCAAAATTCAACTTCCTGGTTTGCTGCACTATCCGCTCCAGAATATTTGGAAGTTTGTTTTGTCGTCCAATCCTCGTTCCACATTGGATTATATAGTCATGTTTCAGACAGCTACTAGTTTGGGACTTTGCAGACCAGGACTCGGCCAAGGTTGGCAACATCTCAGATTTGAGGGCCACAATTTCATTAGGGATCTCACACACTATCAAGGAAGTTTCTATGTTGTGGACCAGTCTGGCCGTGTTTCTGTTGTTTGTGAAATTGAAGACCCTAAGCGAGCACATTTGAGTGTTGTTGCTCCAGAGATTCCGAGTGAGGAGCAACTTCTAGGTCCTATGAAGGGCATTAAACAGCTATATCTGGTGGAATCTGCAGGGTCCCTATTGGTGGTTTTGTGCACTTCCTACCATCATCATTATGAATCAACTATTGGCTGCAGGGTCTTCAAGGTCCCATTCAGTAATGGCAATTCATGGTCCGACTCAGAGGTAAAGGATTTGGGTAATAGAGCCCTCTTCTTGAGTAACAGCAGTTCTTCATTCTCTATCGAGGTCTCAGGCAATTCCGGATGCAAGGCCAATTGCATATATTTCATGAACAACAAAAGGGTCTCTCCATTCGTTGACTTAGATGTTGGTATTTTTAATATGGAGGATGGGACAATTGATCGAGACTTCAGCAATTCCTTCAATACCGGGTTTGAAGAAATCAGAGAATCCCATCTATGGATTCAACCGAGTTTCTGAAGTGATGTCCCTTGAAAGAACATGGTTCAGAATAGCTATGCTTGTTTTGTAATCTCTTGTGGCTTATTTATGTTTTCTTCTTTGGATATCCATCGTCTATGTATACAACGTTCAATGTAATGTTTGAATGCTCTGAACTATTTCCTATTGAACTTGTAATGGTGCTGTTTCTCTTATAAATCTAAGTTGATTCATTATGGAAGCAATGGTTGATTCAGCAGTTTTCATTACCAATTCTATGTTGCAAGTCAGATTGATTATTGGATTTCATGACATATTTTTATTTTAGGCTTTAGAATAGGATATCTGTTAAGCTCATGTGAAACATATCCCGTAAAGAACTTATGAAGCTCCCTGGAAAAAAAGACTTACAATTAATTTGAAAATCACCCTAGTATTTCTAAATATCAAAACGAAATAACAAACAGGGATCAGTGGAATTAGGCCCTCTAAAACAACTAGAAAGATGACTAAAATATTCATTGTTTCCTCAATTCCAGCGCAGAAGATAAGCCATTTCTTAGTAGAAGATTCAACTCTCTCATTTTACTAGGAAGCTTGTGTCAAGTCCTAAAGTTGTAGAAGATAATAAGCGAGTGATTTAGCAAATAAATAGAAATCAAGACTTTAAAAACCTGACAACAATAAGCAGCCTGCAGCCATCTGCACTGCTACTATATTAAAGTGTCCCTAAAGCAAATTTCAATCAAGATAACACTCTATGAGGTAATAGAGACTTCCAACTGCCAGGTGAAACACCAAAGACATGAATGCAGCTGACTGGATCAAGCTTGTGAAGTGTTTAATACTTGCCACCAGGAAAGAAGCGGCCAAGCTGTAATTTGATAAAGGAGAACGAATCTAGCAACAAAAAGAACCAGGGACCCTTTTAATGAACTAGTGACCAGATTAGGGACACATATCATTAGAGCTAGAGATTCTCATCAGTACACATTTTAATATTATCTCAAAATTTCAAGTCCATCGACCCAAACGAAAAAAAAAAATAATAATAATAATAAAAGAAACACCATATGTATTATATGGTGCCTATCTCATACATCATTAGATACTCATCTAAAAAGCATTGTCCCACTCAGAAACCCACACCAAAGGGACACGTTATAGAATATTCATATATATATATATATATATATATATATATATATATAACACTATCAGGTATTCAATTTGGAAACGCCTGAATTTATATAACACTGAGGTATTTCTAGCAAGCAACACAAGTTTTATTTTGCTACTTCTTAGTTTGAGTATATTATATATGTTTCCTACTCCTAGATGGATTAGGTTTTCTAGTTTGATACCCAGTTTGGCTGGTAATGTCACTATAATATCTATAAATACATCCATCTGAAAAACAGATCAGGTTAATTATTGTTGAATTTATTGCCTCTTTCATAGTTTCAACAGAATGGAAGCTGGAAGCTCTAATTTTCTGGCTGTAGCTGATGAAAGTGGTCTAGTAGAAATTCTCTCAAAACTGCCTCTCAAGTCTATATATAGGTTTAGGTGTGTATCGAAAGAGTGGAATGCTCTCACTAGAACTTCATATTTCCTGGACAGACATCGTCTTCACTGCTCTCGCCGCCTCCTCCTCATCTCCTCCTCTTCACCTGCTGATCAGAAACCAGTTGGAATCTCATTACTTGCCGACGAAGAAACGGCACTTTCAAGTTTGAATATACCTTTCTTCCCCAACGATGCAAGATGGGATCTAGTAATGGGTTAGTTTGCTGTAATAAGTTTCTTGATGTTAATGTAATAGCCATAATAGTATGGAACCCAGCAACAACACAATTTAGTTATCATCGTCATTCCTTTGGGGAGGAACTTGAGAATGCTACTTCCTATCCTCTTATAGGTTTCGATTTCATTCATAGCACCAATGTGTACAAAATGGTGGAATTTTTCCCATATGGTAGTGATGATCCGGATGATCCCCTAAAAATTGGTTTTGAAGCCGCAGTCTTCACCCGGAATACACCTTCTTGGAGAATAGTTGAGTCGAGAATTGGACTTGCATCATGTAAAATGTGTTATACAAATCAGTCTACTACCTTGAATGGGGTGCTGTATTGGTTGGTAGAGCATACATCCAATGGGTTTGCTGTCGTTTCGTTTAGTTTACATGATGAGGCCTTCAAGGATATTGAAGAAAAAGATGTTTTGGCTGAATGAATCAATTGTATTCAATCATGTAACATATATACAGAGCACCTACTACACATCTCGTGGTTCTCCAACAAGTTAGGAGACCAGTAAGGAAAGACAACTAACACAATTACAATTGGAATCAAAACTGTACAGACTATCCTATCAAATCAAATCAAATATATTCTTGCATATCAAGACAATCCCAATTCAATACTGCAAGATTTACTTTCCAACACTCCCCCTCAAGTTGGAGAGTGTATATCAATAACTCCCAACTTGCTCATGAGCTGTTTGAACTTTTCTTTTCCCAAAGCTTTTGTAAACACATCTGCTAATTGGTGTGACGAAATCACAAATCGTGTAACAACTTCACCTTTCACAATTTTGTCCCGAATAAAGTGACAATCCATTTCAATATGCCTAGTTCTCTCATGGAACACAGGATTCTTAGCAATGTACAATGCAGCCTGATTATCACAATGTAAAACAGCAGGACTTGGAACAGGCAAATGTAAATCAGTCAATAAATAGCGTAGCCAAGTAAGCTCACAGCAAGTACCTGCCATTGCTCTGTATTCAGCTTCTGCACTTGATAAAGACACAGTCTTTTGCCTTTTGGTTCTCCATGAAATTAAAGAATCTCCTAGAAACACACAATAACCAATAGTAGAGCGATGGGTAATAGGACAACCCGCCCAATCAGAGTCACAAAACGCCTTCAGATTTAAAGAATTATTGGCATGAAGAAGTAAACCTTGACCAGGAGATGACTTCAAGTAACGAACAACTCGAAGGGCAGCAGTCATATGTTGCAAGCGAGGTTCATGCATAAACCGGCTAAGAATATGTACTGAGTATGTGATGTCGGGCCTAGTAATGGTCAAGTAAATCAGCCGACCAACTAGCGCCGATATGAGGCAGGATCTTTAAGTAATTCTCCTTTGTCTGAAAGCTTGGATTCTTCCATGGGAAACTCAACCAGCTTAGCACCCAAGTAGCCGCTATCTTTGATAATTTCCAAGGCATATTTGCGTTGGGATATGTAAATGCCTTTCTTGGAGCGAGCTACCTCAATGCCAAGGAAGAATTTTAAATCACCAAGGTCCTTGATGCGAAAACGAGTATGGAGGAACTATTTCAGAGCATTAATAGACTCCATATTGTTTCCTGTTATCAAAATGTCATCCACATAGATTAACAATACAGTGAGAGATGTACCATGCTTGCGAACAAACAAGGAATAGTCAGCTTTGGATTGAGAAAAACCAGCAGCAAGGATGGCCTCTGTGAACTTAGAAAACCATTGACGAGAGGCCTGTTTTAGTCCATACAAAGACTTGTGGAGGCGACACACGAGATGCTCCCCCTGTCGCCGAAAACCAGGAGGAGGGGACATGTAAATTTCCTCCAATAAATCACCATTCAAAAAAGCATTATTGACATCTAATTGATGCAAGGACTAATTGAGACCAGCAGCAACAGCAAGAATGCAACGGACAGTGACCATTTTTGCAGTAAGAGAAAAAGTGTCGTGATAGTCGATACCTGCGGTCTGAGTAAAACCCCGAGCAACAAGACGAGCCTTATAGCGCTCGACAGACCCATCAACCTTGCGTTTGATTCGATACACCCATTTACAACTGATCGGGCGTTTGCCAGGAGGCAGAGGAACAAGACTCCAGGTCCGATTATCAACAAGAGCTTGAAGCTCAGAATTCATAGCTTCCTGCCACTTTGGATCAATTGATGCAACCTCATAAGAAGTCCGCTCCTCATCCCGACTAACAGTAGCAATATAATGGAGGTGAGCAGGAGAATACCGATCATAAGAAATATAGTGACAGAGAGGATACCGTGTACCAGGGGTGAAACCGGACAAGGCTGAGGACGACGGATGTGGAGGCAGAATCACCTGCGAGCAAACGTAGTCCTTAAGGCGAACGTTGGCTTCTCGAGGGCGCTGAGAACGACGAAGCGGCGCAGTGGGAACAACGGGAAGAGGATCAGGGTGAACAACATCGATGGGTTAGATGGCAATTGGGGGCTGATCGGGGAAATTGGCGGAAGAATGGGAAAGAGGAGAAGAAGACGAAGAGGTGGAGGGTGAAGAAGAGTCGTGCGACTCAGGCAGAGGAGAAGGGGATGGTGCGACCGCCGGTGGAGGGACTGGATGGCGGCGGACATAGGTGTAGATAATTGAGGGCGGCGGATTGGGTGATGGAGGATGCGGTGGATTAGGTGGTGGAGGATGCGGTGGATTAGGTGGTGGAGAGTGCGGTGGAGTAGATGGTGGAGAGGGCGAGGGATTAGGCGAGGGATTGGGTGGTGAAGATGGCAATGGCAGGGGCTCTGGGTCGGTGGAAGGAGAAGGATGCGGGTTTGGGGAAGAAGGAGGACCGAAGAAAGGGTCAGAGAGTAAAGGGAGAGGAATGGGCTGGGCCGTGGTGTTGGTGTCAGATGGGCTGTTGTTGGATAAATGGTGAAATTTGTCCTCAAGAAAAATGACATCTCTATTAGTGAAAATTTTTCGGGTTGCAATATCATAGAGTTTGTAAGCCTTTTGTCCCATGGGATAACCCAGAAAAATGCATTTGGTAGCACGAGGAGAAAATTTTGAAGACGGATGGGGAATGGTGGCAAAAGCAAGACACCCAAATACGCGCATCCGAGAATAATCAGGAATTTTATTATGAAGAATTTCAAAAGGTGTTTTCCGGTGAAGCAGCAAGGTGGGAAGACGATTGATGATATATACGGTAGTGAGGACACATTCTCCCCAAAAATTAATGGGTAGATGTGATTGAAAACGAAGGGCACGAGCGGTTTCAAGGATATGTCGATGTTTCCGCTCAACGACACCATTTTGCTGCGGTGTATAAACACAAGAATGTTGAAAAAGAACACCTTCGTCAAGAAAGAAATTTTGTAATGAAAGAAATTCAGCCCCATTGTCCGAACGAAGTTGTTGAACTTTTGTGTTGAATTGAGTGTTTACATAAGTAAAAAACCGACGGAGTAGAGGTTGTGTTTCACTTTTGTGTCGCATTAAAAAAATCCATGTAAATCGGGAAAAATCATCCACAATAGTCAAGAAATAGTGAGCACCAGAAAGAGAAGGGGTTTTATAACGTCCCCAAATATCACAATGAATAAGGGAAAAACACTTCGAAGTTGAAATTGAATTGGAAGGAAAAGGTTGGCGAGTTTGTTTCGCCAATGGACAAACATCACATTTATGAGTAGAATCAAAATTAAAATGGAGAGAATTATTAGCTAAAAATTTGAGACGAGCAGAGGAAAGGTGACCCAAACGACGATGCCAAAGATCAGAGGATATGACGAGATTGCAAGCGAAGTGAGATGAAGGAGAAGTTGAAGCCAACACCACAAGGTAGTAGAGGTTACCACGTCGCTTACCCACACCAATCATCGTCCTCGTAGCCAAGTCCTGTAAAATACACCAAGATGGAAAAAATGTCACTGAACAAGATAAATCATCGGTTGTTTTGCCAATAGACATAAGATCAACTTTAAAACTTGGCACACAGAGGACATCATTTAATTGAAAAGAATCGTTAAATCGAATTGATCCAGTCATAGTAATTCCAGCCGTGTCTCCACTAGGTAAAGAAACTGGTGCCAAAGAAGGATGCTTAATATTTATCAATGATGTAGGAGAAGAAGTAATATGATGAGTTGCTCCGCTGTCGAGTATCCAACGATTGGGAGCAACATGTAACAAACCTGTAGCATATTCAGTTGCAGAAGCAGCATTGGCTTGAGGAATTTGTGATGGAGGAGTCAAGGCAGCAATTACTTGAGTGTACTGATCCTCAGTGAGATTAGGAAGCATTCCTTGAAGTTCCTGGAATGTTGGGGTAACATTAGCATCAACATGATTAGCAGAGGGACTTCCTCGATGTTGTCTAGTATAATTAGCTTCCTTGGGTCCTTTGTAGAGACGATGACCAGGAGGATAACCATGCTTTCTATGGCAGGTTGCTTCAGTATGATAATCCTTGTCACAATAAGTGCAATGCTTGATTGGGGCACGAGGACGAAAATTGCTTCCTTGGGTATTGCCTTGATTCCCTTGCATCTGAGGTTGTGATCTAAAATTGCTGTGTACTGCCATTGCTGCTGTGTTAGATGGGGCAATAAGAGAGGAACCAAGCTCCCGTTGTTTTTCTTCTTGGACGAGGGAAGCATAAGCTTGTCTCACCGAAGGCAAAGGGTTCATTAACAAAATCTGTCCACGAGTAGCAGCATAAGATTCATTTAAACCCATAAGAAATTGCATCAAATTACTGCGATCATTTTGCGCTCCACAGGTGCAAGTGACAGTGTTGTACGAAGCAAGCTCGTCCCATAAGCCTTTCAGCTTTGTGTAGTATGCTGCAATGGATGATTGGCCTTGTTCAATACGGTAAATATCTCTTTGAACTTGAAATATGCGTGGGGCGTTGCCCAACGCGAATCTCTCTCGCAGGTCTTCCCAAACATCATGTGGTGTGGTGCAGCAAAGCACTGAATCGGCAAGCTCAGGTTCAAGGGAATTGAGAATCCATGAAAGCACCATGTCATTGCACCTCTGCCATAGTGCATGTTCGTCAGGTTTCTTTTCTGCAGAGGGTTCCTTAATGGTTCCGTTGATGAAGCCGGTTTTGTTCTTGGCACTTAGGGATATTCTCATAGCGCGACACCATGAGTTATAATTGTCTCCTGACAATTTCTTGGAGACAAGCAGAAGACCGGGATGGTCTGAATGATGAAGGAAAAGCGGATTGGCAGTATCATCAGAGGAAGTGTTGCTGGTGCCAATTCCACTATTAGGAGTTTCAGAAAAAAACTCATCACCAATTGCCATTGAAAAAGGTTGCGAGGCTGCTGCTTAATAGCAGGAAAGGCTGCTTGTAATTTGGCAGAAAAACTGGAATGGAGAGGCTGCTAGTGACGGCAGAGAGAAGAAGAGCCAGGAATTATTCCTGCTCTGATACCATGAAGAAAAAGATGTTTTGGCTGAATGAATAAATTGTATTCAATCATGTAACATATATACAGAGCACCTACTACACATCTCGTGGTTCTCCAACAAGTTAGGAGACCAGTAAGGAAAGACAACTAACACAATTACAATTGGAATCAAAACTGTACAGACTATCCTATCAAATCAAATCAAATATATTCTTGCATATCAAGACAATCCCAATTCAATACTGCAAGATTTACTTTCCAACAGATATATGTAAATCACTATCAGAAGAAATACGCTATGTCAGTGACAACAGCCTCTTCCAAACATTAGTTTCATGGAGAAATTCACTTGCAGTTGTAGGTGTGGATCAGGGTGACAACTTAGTGCTTTGGGTAGACAGTACTGCTGATCAGGAATCTGATTGGATTGAACAAACGAGAATCAGATGGCCGTCGCTCTGTGAAGGAAGTTGGTTGTTACTGAGAGGAGTTTGGAAGGATCAATTTGTTTTCAGCAAAAATGGATATGAAGTTGGTGCACATAATGAACTGGACAACCTGTTTTTGTATAACCCTATAACCGAGGCATTGAGAATGGTACATGGAGAAAGAAACAATTTTTTTAGATTTGCAGTAAGTTATGCAGAGAGCAATGTCCAGCCACAGTAAGTTATGCAGAGAGCAATGTCCAGCCATAGTAAATAGGTAATGTATAGATGATCAAAGTTGTAAGTGGATCAACTTATCAATTCAATGAAAGTTCGAAGTCTTCTTTTTGTAACAGATGTAAACCAAAATTAAAGTTTCAACTAGTATTAATGCATCTTTCATTGCTCTTATATTAGTCCGTTGATCCCGAATCCTACTATTTTTGTTAGACTTGGTTCCAATTTAAATATGGTTAAGATCATTGGATCTCTGGACTTGCTCTCACACGCTAGATGTTTAATGATCCTACCATGACCTAGTTCATAGTTGGTTGTTGTAACATGCAGAGGTCTGGTATACCGCAGTTGTATGTGTAGGCTGCAGATTTCAATCGTTGCTAGAATGCAATGTATGACCTTCTGCGCGGTCTAATTTGTATATGCTCATTCATTGATGATGGTCTTGTTTGCAGGAAATGTACTGTTTTTCGAAAGAAAAGGAGGATCCGGACAAAATCGATGAAACGGAAGAGATCCAAGTGAATGGAAAGGAAAAAAACCGGATTTCACAAAGAATTCAAATCTGAAATTTGACTAGAACAGAATATAAACCTACAAATGGAGTTGAGTTCTCTGACATTACCAATCTCTAAATCTCTGAAAGTGTTAACCGTCTTGTTTGCAGGAAGTGAGGAAGGTACTGTACTTTCTGTATGAATTATCATGTTTAACAAGCTAAAAGCCTAGAAGTTGGAGAATGTCAGAAGTGACCCTATCATTCTCATCGAAAACAAGTGATCCCATCATTCCCCCAGTCTGATCAAATGAATCAAAACTCCACATTCCTCAAAAGACATTTCCTATTAGAAGATTCAATTCTGGCAATTTACTATATGAATGCACCTGTGAGTCTGAGCTCAAATATTATTTAAACCTATAATCCTAGAGATTAGTAGATAAAAAGCCAGAGCTTTGCAAAAAGTATTTATAGAAATCAAGTACGCTTGAGATAACACTAAGCAGTCTATAATGATCTGTGCTACTACTACATTACAGTCCCAAAAGCAAATGTTCAACAAGATAACATCCCTATTAAGTCATAGACAGTTCCAGTTCCAAAGGAAGACTTTTCAGACCGGTGGAAACACCGAATAGAAGACATGAATGCAGCTGACCGGCCCCTATGAAATCTTCAGTATTTGAGAGGAGACTGCTGGGTTGGCAACAATCCAAAGCGCTTCTTCAGAAGATATCTTTGCCTTGAATACTTGTCATCAGGGGAGAAGCGGGCTGCAATTGATAAAGGAGACTGAAACAAGTTAGAAACAAAAAAGAACCATGAACCTTTTTCATGAAACAGTCGGCGGATAGAGAACTTTCTCCCAGAGACAATCATCTCAAATTTAAAAATTAGACCAATGAAAAGAGACAACTATCGTGGCCCAATCCGGTGCCAATCTAAAAACTGTAATGAAAAATCAACTAAATTATCAGCTGTGGAATTTATCTCAAAAGCATTTTCCTTCTAAGAAACCGACACCAGATGTATATAGTATGCAGTCGCTTAGATCATATCATACTCACAGGCATTATTTGAACTCCATAAAGATTACAAAATTCCAGCAAATGTGCATGCTGAATTAGACAAGCAACAAAAACTAAAAATTCCCATCAGGAAATTTCAATTTTAGGAATCTAGAAAATTTGAATGGAATAAAAGGTGATCAGCTAGGAATTTAGAACTAGAGTGTGTTTCAGCTGTCTTTAATGATAATGTTAGCAGATTCAGGATCCTAAGACTGCATTCTTTACCAAACACAAGGTCATTTTCACAAAAAGCATAAGCGAAAAAGGAAAGGAAAAAAAAAAACAGAAACAGAGAAAAGAAAGATACCACAATGGCCCTTATCATCCAAGAACAGTAGCAAAACACAATAAAAATTCCTGAAAAGCCTATTCAGACTACTACATCAACAACAAATGCAGTTGAGCGGAATAAAACAAATATCTTACCAGGGTGGGCAGATTGCGTAGCAAGCCCCAGTGGTGATTCTTTCTGCATTTAAAAAAAAAAAAGCGAAGCTCAGTGATAACAGAAACGAATGAAGAAAAATTCCAAAGCCCAACGACCCAATGCACAATCTACGAAAACCATTAATAGTCACATTGAGCCGCTCTTCACCATTGAACTTAAAACCTCAAAATCATAGTACTGAGAAACATGTGTTTGCAAAAGAACATAGTACACGTTTATCAGCTAATACGTTATAAAAAGAGCTACAACACTGACAATCATCACCGACCTTGGTGGTGTAGACCTTATCACCATTCTCGTTGATGTAGAACTGAAGATACATGGTAACTGTTTTCTTATTCAACCTCCTGAAAAATTCAAACGAATATCACATTAACCCAACACACGATTCTTGCTATGAAACCCCAATAATCCGCCCAACAATTCCATCATCAAACTCATAATCTTAAAAATTAGACCCAGAAAAAACCTTCGCAAACATAATCTTTAAGATTAGACGCATGAAACTCATAAACCCTAAACAAAAAAAAGTAAGAAAAACTCTAAATTCATACCTGAAAACCTCGAATGTAGGCGCGGAGGAGGGTTCGCTCTAGGGTTTAAGAAGACGAAGACCCTGAGATTTTACACACTATATATACCCCTGTCTTTTTCCAAAATTCCAAAATTGCCCTTGTATCGGATCCTCCAATCGGATCTGAAACCGGCCCAATAGTTCAGGGGCAAAAACGTAATAATGGCACAGAGAATGTTTGACATTTCAATCACTCTGCTTCTTCAAGCCCACGTTTCCTTCACACACAGCAAAGCGAAGCTGAGACCTTCCCCTCACCTTCTTCCCATTACTTCAAATCCACGTGAAACCCACCTCTAAATTTCCATTCTTTCAGCTCCGACCACAATTCAATTTCGAAAAGCTACATTCTTTCTTTACTAGCCAATTTCCAGAGCCCCGCATTTGGTGACCGGAATCCGATAAGGTCCGAAACGATGTCGTTCGAGGACGAGGAGGAGTCGTTCGAGCACACGCTGCTGGTGGTGCGCGAGGTCGCCGTCTACAAAATCCCGCCGCGGTCGACGTCCGGCGGGTACAAGTGCGGCGAGTGGCTCCAGTCCGACAAGATCTGGACGGGTCGCCTCCGCGTCGTGTCCTGCAAGGACCGCTGCGAGATCCGGCTCGAGGATCCCAACTCCAGCGAGCTCTTCGCCGCCTGCTTCGTCCCGCCGGGGCAGCGCGAGACCTCCGTCGAGACCGTCCTCGACTCCTCCCGCTACTTCGTCCTCAAGATCGAGGACGGCACCGGCAAGCACGCCTTCATCGGCCTCGGGTTCGCCGAGCGCAACGAGGCCTTCGATTTCAACGTCGCGCTCTCCGATCACGACAAGTACGTCAAGCGAGAGACTGATAATGACGTCGGCGGCGGCGGCGACGACGACAGTCACATTGAGGTTCACCCGGCGGTGAATCACAGATTGAAGGTAGCAAAGTTCAAATCTTCAAACTTCAGTTTTTGAACATTTTCATTGGATTGAAAATTTTGGTTGGGATCTGTAGGAGGGTGAGACGATAAGGATAAATGTGAAGCCGAAGCCGACGAGTGGGACCGGGATGCTGTCAGCAGCTGGGCTATCCGGGTCGGCAAAGCCCAAATCGCCGGCTTTAAGCCTGGCCCCGCCACCCGGGTCCGGGAAACTCAGGTCACCTCTGCCGCCGCCTCCAAATGATCCTGTTGCTGCTAGGATCAGCTCTGGTGGTGTCAAACCTCCGCAGGATAATGCAAGAAAGAGTTCCGACCCGTTATCGGATCTTTCGCAAATTGAGGTATGGAAATGTAGCTAACTCTCTGCGTTGCTTTTGAGTTTAGATGCTTGCTAGTTGCTGGAATTGTTAGCTCGTACTGATTAAAGCATGGAATTTGAACTTATAGCATGTTTTGATAATCATTAGCTATAGCATGATTGCTTCCATGGGAATTGTGAATGGTGCAGCAATTTTCTGGTGTTTATACATGTTATATTGCATTTAGATCTTAGAATTTGTGTACTATAGTGAATGGAAATCTGGAAGGCTGTTTTTGACATGTGCTTACATTTTTTGCCTATATATGGCGTATACTTATCATCAATGTTTCGGCAAGGAAAAGGATAACCTCTTCTTCTACAAATGAGTGCGGTTGATACACATTTGCTATGCAGTTTCTTAACCTTGTATACAAATGTGTGATTTATGGTATATTCACTCATTTTCATTTTCAGAGGAATCTGCCTCCAGCAAATGGGTCAGGATCATCCACAAAGACAAATGCAGTAGGATGGGCAGCTTTCTGATGGAGTGAGCATTTGTTAATTATAATCAAAGTCTTCATTTTATTGTTTTTTTCTTTTTCTTTTTTTTGTTTTTGTGAGGAAAAAGCGAGAAGGGAAAAATGTGAGAAGAGAAAGAAAGAACAAAGTACCAAATACTTGAGATATGGGAAATTGTTATTCTGCAATGTATTTTCTTTTGTCTTGTTATCAATGTTCTTTTCTGCAGCTGGCACTGCAACTTAAAATTTGAACTTTTGACTTGTATATAATAGAGATGTGTTTTATCTGTTTAGTTGCTATTTGCTCAGTTTATTTATTCTTACTTGGATGATAATGTACACCTCTTCAAATTTGACTCTGTTGGTTTAAGATGGATTGCCATTTTGTTTTGACTTTTTGTCTCTTTCTCTTACTATCTTCTTTCTCAACTTATTCACTGGTTAAGGCCAGGGCTTAACTTTTGCCTCGTTTTGAATTGTATTGCCTCTTAACTTTTGCCATATCTATTATATTTGCTTTTTCACATATAAAAGTTATAGATGTCCTAAAGTATTAGCATCTTTTCCTCCCCAACCTATTACTAGTTCAAAGGAAGAATGATTCAGATTTCTATGGCTTGGAATTCTAGATATGATTATTATTTCATAGTTGTTGGGTCTGCATTTTCTGCTAAGGAATCAAGTGTGACACAGACAAGAAGTCATTTTGATATTACTCTCATCATATCCCCAACCATGACACGGTCAAAGGAGGGCATGTTACAAAAGTATCGTTGCCTTCCTTTTGGAAACGAAAATAGGCACAAAACCAAAATGCTTTGGTTCGGTCCTTCAGTACTGATTCATTGCAGGAAGATAAATCTTGATGAGGTTGTATTGGTCAAGCTTTCTCATATCTCCTCCAAAATGGTAGGAGACTTGGCCACCGACCATAAAGTCACCTGCGTAATTGATAACACTGGTAGCTAGGCCAAGGATTTGCTCAGCTACGCTAATTGAACATTTGGTTTTGAACAATTCATATGATAACACTGGTAGCTAAGTCAAGGGTTTGCTCAGCTATGCTAATTGAACATTTGGTTTTGAACAATTCACTTGTAACTGAGTTCTTACTCCTTAGTCATTTATTAGTTGAAGCATAAAGAAAAGATTGAAAGAAAGTTGAGTTTATAAATTATGAAATAACTATGCTCGGTTTGTCTACAGTATATTAATATATTAATACATCAAATAGACTAATTCAATTTAGAGTTAAATCGACTCTATGCATTGGTAGACTATTCTATTTTTGTATTAACTAGTTTTTTTTTTTTTTTGTATTAACTAGTTTACCTCTACCGAATCAAGCCTAATTGATGTACAACGTTCATGGCTTCATGCTAAGAGTTGGCAACAAGTTGTGACATTGACCAAGACAGGCAGTGGATATGCATGTTGGGTATGCGAAGAATCCCTCTTAACCAAATAAACAAATTTTCACTCCTCAACAAAGGCAAACATATGAGCTACCGTATTATACTACCTCGGTTTATGGAAAACTCGAAGGACATTGACTCGAGCTAAGCGGGCATGAACTTAATTGTCTTGAATTGTTTGGTATTCCACTGTTGTTTTCCTCCACCTAGCACACGACCGGAAAGATTCCTTTCGTTTCTAAGATGTGATATTTTGTTTGTACCACAGTTGTACTGATTCAGTTTTTTTTTTCCATAGTTTGTAGGTTCGCTTCAAGCAAGCTTCATTGTTTTATAATGATTTGACGGGTGACCTAAGTTGTAGAAACCAGATGCATTCAATATTAAGTACAGTAGTGGCAAAGAAACCTAAATGCAACCCGATCGAATGAACTCTAATAAGAAACCTTCTATCGTGTCATTTATGAAAGAGAAGTTTCTCACAGTTTACAAATTCCTGTACAGAGAAAATACATCTATCCAGTGTGGTCATGATCAAAATGGTGTCAAAACCCACCAAAAAACTGAGATTCCTTGCCCTACAAAAAGATATTCACAACAATGATTTGAGTAAGGAAACTCCAGAAAGAAAAGACTGACTTGGAAGTTTTGAGTGGCTGAGATGCTCTGCAGAACTCAATATCCACCAACTAATCAGCACTCTCAAGTAACAAATCGATTACTGTTGATGAAACTCTGGCTTTAGAACCCAAACTGATCCGCTCGGGGTTTTCTCTAGCTTTGCTATTTCCTTCAAAAGATTCTTAAACAAGGGGAGATCTTTTGAGGGTATTCTATCCTTAAAATGCTGCACTATTGTGGCAGAATTCGTACTTCCACCTCTTTCTTGGAGGAATGTACAGATCTTACGAATCAGTACTTCAGGTGGCACTCCACCCAAGTTCTGTGACTGCCTAGAAGGCCCAGCATCCACGGCTTTTCCTCTGCTAGAAGAACCAGAAGCCATCCCAAACTGCTGTTCAATTCCAGCTTCAACAGCTTTTTCCTGGTTTCCTCGAATTCTTGCTAGTAATTCAGCAGAAGATAATGCCTTCCCGGCAGATGCCCCAGCCACGAACCCATTTGTTCTACCGTTGGAAACTTCAGCAGAGGGTTTGGTATTACTCATCAACCGGGAATTCACAGTAGAACCAAATTTCCCACGGACAGCTGATGGTGCACCTGCCGTTCCTGATTTCCCAGTCCATGTGGGGACAGATACACTGTCACGGCTCCGAAGCATTCGTGACTGGCGCAATGCTTCTGCTGCTCTTTGTGCAACTTGGGAAGCTTGCTCCTCAAGCCTCATCTTCTCTTCATCATGGGCATTCATGATCACATCATGGTTCATAGCACTCTGTAGTGAAAATGAACAAGTTAAAGAAAAAAAAAAAAACTGTAAGAGGAACATGGAGTCTGACTTGAGCATTAAAAAGTGTCAATAATTTGGAATATATATTATCTCCAACAAACCAGACTTCATAATACAACTAGATATGTGACCTTTTTCTCCAACAAAACCAGAATCCATACCAATGACAAACAAGACTTATTCCAAAACTCTCTAGTCACCAAAAAGTGACTGCAATCATTTCAGTATTTTACTGAAGACAACTAAACAACTTCTGGATATTTCGTACAGAAATAATGACAATCTCGCCTCACAATAAGTACCACAGTTAAAAATACATCCAGATAAGCAAATACTATAAATGAACGATGTGCATAGAAACACAAAGAGAAGAAGCTTACATGGATCCCTTGCGTGTCAAAAAGACACTTCAGAATATTTGTTTCTTCGTCCACATCGCCCTCACTGTTATCAGCTTTTTCTTTTCCATTTCTCCTTGATGATTCAATCTCAGAGTTCTTTCTTTTGCCAGCAGAAGCATTGGCACATGGTACATTAACTTTCTTAGACTCTTGCTTACTGTGGTCATCTTTCTGAGCACAAACAACATTGGCATCTTCAGATAACTGCCCAAATATATTAGCTGTTTCAGTAGCCCCACTGTCTCCCTCATCATTCAAAATGAACAGATCCTTCATATCTCGAGCTTTAAAGAACCTTCTCTGCTGGGGATTTTTCAATATCTTATTCGTGAGAAAATGTTTGTAGATCTGTCTATGATACACCTTCTCTTCTATAGTTCCACGAGTAATCAATCTATATATAGTTACATCCCGCTTCTGACCAATACGCCAAGCACGCTCCCTGGCCTATAATTAAGATTACAAAAGTATGTTTCACCAGACAGAAAGATTTCAAGTTTTTCAAACGAGGTTCTGAGAGAATGCTGTAAATATTATTTTAATCAGAAACACAACAGAGGAATTTGTTCTCCTGAATGATGATGAGGTCTCACTAGGAAACATATCTATCAAAAGACAAAACTAGTATGATTCAAAACTAACAATTAGTATGATTCAAAACTAACAAATATAGTATGATTAGTATGATTAAAATATAGTAACCTTTGCAATGGACAAAACTAGTTTAGAAATTCCAACATCTGCATCCAACCTTCAAATTAAAAGAATAATCAAGCCAAAAAGACAAAAATATGGAAAAAAAAAAAATACCTGCATGTCAGTCGAAGGATTCCAGTCAGGGTCAAAGATGAGCACCCTATTTGCACCTGTCAAATTTGTCCCTAGACCTCCTACTTTAGTCGTAAGGATGAAAATAAACACATCGTTTGAGTTGTTAAATTCATCTATTAAGGCCATTCTGTGTTTGATGGCAGTCAGACCATCCATCCTTCTGTAGTTATATTCACCAGCGACCAGAAAACTTTCAATAATGTCAAGCATTTGTTGGGTTTGCGTAAATAGAAGAACACGATGACCTTGCTCCTTCCAAGCTTTAAGAACTTGGGCAATAACTTTCATTTTCCCACTGCGCTCAGGATTCCCATAATCAGGATTGTGGCCAGCATGTTCCCTCTCAAGCAGATCAGGGTGGTTGCAAATTTTACGCATCACATCAATTCCATAAAGTGAATTCCTATTGCCGTCCAAAATCTGTTCCACATCAGAGCTGGCAAGAAAAGCTCTATATGCAGATCGTTGCTCAGTGGTGAGGCTGCAAAAGATGACATGTTCAGTCTTCTTAGGAAGATGTGCATTCACATCAGCCTTCATGCGCCGGAGGAGATACGGCATGATCAGATCTCGCAGAACCACAGCACACCTGCATAATATAAAATTGTAGATTATGTATATAACTCTGAACAATTTGGGAAAATAGAGTTAAGAAAAAAGCATTTCATAATTATGTTTAATTTTTTTTTCTTTAATGGCTGAATTCCAAATAACTCAAATAGTCAAAAAATCTTCCAATAATTGTTACATAGAAGTAATAATTCAGTTCTACACATTGCACAGTGAAAAAGTAGCCATCGTCTGATCCTTTTCTAAATGTAAAAGATATCAAATGTGAACCTGTAAGCTGTGGATACTTGTAACGGTGAAGCATTCGCATAACCGCCAACAGATATGGGAACGGCAAACTCAGCCTCAAATATGGGCAAAACCCCCAACTTTCCAGGGAAGACAAAATCAAACAAGGACCACAGCTCAGTCAGCTTGTTCTGAATTGGGGCACCCGTCATGATAATACGGTGTACTGTTTGTAACTGTTTACAAACTAGAGTAATTTCTGCATTTGGATTCCGAATTCGGTGTCCTTCATCCAAAACTGCATAACCCCAGTCAACGTCTAGCAATTTTTCCCCAACGATACGAAGTTGCTCATAAGTTGTAATAAGCAACCCAGATTCTGACCTCAAAACACGATTTATCAAGGCATCCCATTTTTTGGCACCTTTGGATGATACAGGTCTCTCATAATCACTATCCAGTGAGCCTTCACTATCAGAATCACTTCCAGAAGATTTATATTGCTTTTTTCTATTACTTGAGTCCTGAGCAGAATCATGAAGTAACTCCACATGAAAGCTTGGGTACCATTTCTTAGCCTCCCTCCTCCATTGTCGCAAAAGTGTCACTGGGCATACAATAATGCTTGGTTTGTACATACAACTGAAATGCAGTGCACCAAGGAAAGATAAGACCTGGATGGTTTTACCAAGACCCATCTCATCTCCAATGATTCCACCTGCTTTTTGGCAATGCAATTCCCAGAGCCACTGGACCCCTACTTTTTGATAGTCAAAGAGTTGTTCAAAAATGTACTCAGGGATTTTCAAGCCCCCTTCAAGGGTAACATGAGGATACTCATCATCATCTACATCTCCAGTATCTTCCTGGTTTTCTTCCTCGCAACTGGGGGTGCTCACCTCTGCAAGTAAAACAACATGTCTCATCATCAAAATCCTCAACATGTCTCATCTTTAAACCTCAAGCGTTATTTAATTATAAATGTTAAATGCTAAACTGTAGACATGACATAACATACTAATAAATCCAAGTCCAAATGTGTAAAGAAACCCTGTTATAATACACTGTTATTGACACCAGGCAAAGTCGTAGGCATGCTATAAAATAACTTACTTGTAGAGAATAGATATAACAATGCTACAACAACTTTCTTTTAGAACATTCTTCTGTCATACAACTACCAAACACCACAAGTCGTAGGAGATTACTGAACATACCAGTTCCGTTCAAATTCATTTCCTCACGAGAAATGCGATTTCTCCATCGCTTCTCAGGCAAAGGACGCTTCCTTCTTGTTCCTGATTTTTTGTTCTTCTGTGTATCATTTTCAAGGGATTGGGGGATTTTCAGAGGTTTCCTGAGCCTCTGGAAAGGATGGGTGGCTGCCTCAAGCCTTGGTAGAGCTTCCGAATCAAGCAGCTTTGTAGTTGGGCGGGCTTGTGCAGCCTTTGATATTGATTGGGCTGCTCTAGCAACACTGGCTGAAAACAAATCATCATTTCTGTCTTCTTCTGCGGGATCATTATGCGTCTGAGATGGCCCTCCATCTTGAAGGCGGCGTTCAAAGCCCTTTAGTTTATGGAAAGGAGTAAAGATCCCTTTTCGAACTAATTCATCTCTTTCCTGGCATATCAACAGCTTAAGGTTAGCTATCCTGTTCTCTCTTCCTTTTTTTCAACAATAAACAATTTAGAACTAATCATTTCTACAAACTTACTGATAATTCCTTAATCACTCATATTCCCAGAGTAAAATTTTGAAACAACATAAGGTGAACAAGATTAAACTGTGTTCAGTTGAACTCACCGTTTCAACAAACCCTGTGGAGGCTGCATCCAACACGGCATCAAAATCATCATCCTCATCAAATGAGACTGTTTTAACCCGCTTTTCTTGTTTTTTGCCAGACTTCTGAGCCTGTTTCAACTTCCTCTTGGGTGCAGGCTTTTCCTTGACAATATTAGACAAGACTCTGTCAAGCTCAATACCCTTAGAAGGTCTTTGCTTGCCCAAGTCCGAAAGCTCTTTCTCAAGTTGAGCCTTCGTTTTCTTCAGACTCCGTAGTCTATCAGCGGCCAAAGCATGCTGAAGGTTATCAGAAGCCTCCACATTATCCTCCATATCCCCCCGTTCCTCGCCATCATCACCATGACCAACCCCGTTTTTATTCCCACCTTGTTCATGCTCGACAGTGGATGCCACCGCATCGATTTCAAACTCAACTGCCCTCAATTTGTTATAGAGTTTGGCGTGGCTGGCCGCGGATGGATCAACACTCTCCGGTTTCTCACCCAAGTCATCCTCCTCATTGCTCCCTCCAGCCTCACCAATGTCACCGGCATTGCCATTGTTCTTTGCCTACATTTTAAGTAGTAACTACAGTCAATTCCTAAACTTCCATTACCAATTCGATTATCTCAGCATCTTTTAGCAATTAAAAATCATGGTTTCCATTAAACGAAACTATTAAAGTGCGTACCAAGCAATGCAATTGGAATTCGATTATTGGCATACCTCAGATAAAATGTCCCTCTCAATATCTTCGGGATTGGCCGACGTGACGCCCAAACTGCTCAGCAAAATCCGATCTTCGTCTTCCTCCATGCTACTGTATCATATTTAATCTTCTAATTAGAGGCGATTAGGGCATCAGTCCAATTCCAATAGAATTAAACGTGAACACCAAAGCAATGAAGGAAAATTCTTACCTTACGATTCACGCTTTGGTGTTTGGGATTCACTGATTTTGGGGTTTTGAGAAATCGAAATAAAGATTAGTAATTTAATTTGATTGGGGTTCTGTCCTGTGTATTAGTCTCCTTCTGTGTGGAGGGTTTTGCAGCTTCTTATGTTGAGAGAGAGAGAGAGAGAGAGAGAGAGAGAGGGTCAGGAATGTTATACGTTTTACCGAGACGCTTGTTTCTATGGCGCGCGAGAGGCGCACGCTTACTAACATGCGCACCTTTGACCATGTGAGTTTCGCCGCAAGTCAATAGGTCTTGTTTCGTGACTTCACAAAATGGGATTCTCTGATTCTCTCTTCAAATTGATCTAGATGAGTAGATGATATATGTGACTAGCTGACTATAAAGTACTTATGTTCCTTTGTAATCTTGTTTTGATCGATTGAGTTCGTTATATCGTAAATACCATGATATTTACCTTGATGATATATGTGACTAGCTGGCTATGAAATACTTATGTTCCCTTGTAATTTTGTTTTTATCGATTGAGTTCGTTATATCGTAAGTACCGTAATGTTTACCTTGTTAGTAAATCACCACTAACATTATGCTCAATTATCATTAGATGTAAATTTAAAAGTGATTTTTTTTTTCAGTTGAGTTGTGGAAAACAAAACTGTTAGATTTATAGCCAATGCTTATTGAACATAATTTATTTGGTTAGTTACTGACTGAGTGAACACCACTCAATAAGTAACATAGTTGTGGAATGTGGATGCATAACATATGTTGTGCATTTTCCTTTTTAATTCTTCATTTAAGATATGTTATCCATTTACAAGCTGAGTTTCAACAAATTAAAATATAATCGAATCTTACATTTATTTTTTTAATCAAGGAAATAACTTTATATATTAGAACTCAATAGAGTTGATTACAATCATATCGAAACACATTCAAAAACACATCCTCTTGCATTATCAAACCACAAGGAACTTCTGCTAGCCTTAAGCGAGAATGATCATTACATACCTTTCAGCTGCCATATACAGATAGAACAAAAAGATGTGGTAGTACCCACGTCGGTACATAGAAATAGGTCAACTCATTAAACATTTAAGGTTCACTTATTAAAAGATAGCTTGAATCATAATTCAGTATTATTCCAAAAGAATCGCTAGTGCCACATATGTCAAACATGACTGGATTTTTTTGATTAAATCTCTGAGATCCCAAATACGAAACCATAAAGAATTAGAGCTCATCAGTTTGATTCATGAAAGAGATCGAATCCAGCTTAGAGTCCCCAATTGAGCCCACTTCCGAGCCCCTCTCCAATTAGGCCCCAATCTGAGTTATGTTTGGACACCCTAATTGGGAGCTGATACAAACTCAAGTTGTATTGAGTCTATTTAGCACCCCTAAAAATAAGAATAAGATTTTTAATAAAAAAGATAAAAGAAGAAAAAAAATTCATATCACCTACTCTCAAGTCTCTACTTCCATGTTCTCTGAACTCTGATGGCCTGATATATGGCCACGTCTCAAAAAGTAGGTAAGTGGGACTTTCCAAACCAGTTATTGACTAACATCAGTTGGCCCATTACTCCAAGACTCGTGGCCGCTTCTACACCGGATCTCCACCCCGGAAAACCATCTTACGTGGCCTCCTACTTATCCACCACGTCCCCGTCCGCACCCTATATATCCTCATCCAACTCGGACTCATAAATTGACCGACGAAATCACCATCGTATCCGTACTACCGGACACTTTTGCAGAGCAACCATGGCGGAACAAGAAGCAGAGACCTCGAGCGGCATCATAGTCAGCGGCATGCAATTCGCATACGACGCGCAACCGCCGCTCTTCTATGAGTTCAGCCTCAACATTGCTCCCGGATCGCGGTGCCTTCTCGTCGGCGCCAACGGATCCGGTAACTGAAAACCCTAACCTAATTTATCGACCTAACATTCCTTTTATTTCCGAAGCTAATTAAAAGATTATTGAGTGGTTTCGCAGGGAAGACTACTCTGCTGAAGATTTTGGCGGGGAAGCAAATGGTGGGAGGGAGGGATGTGGTGCGGGTGTTGAATGGTTCGGCTTTTCATGACACTCATTTGGTTTGTAGCGGCGACTTGGCCTATTTGGGAGGCTCATGGAGCAAAACCGTTGGCTGTGCTGTGAGTTCCTGAACAAATTCTGCCCCTAATATTATGAAAATTATCTAATTTGTAATTTTTATGGTTTAGGCTGATGGATTTTAGCATTTTAGGGCCTTGTGGCTAGTTGATTGCACAATGCAAACTAAGATACTCATAATGCAATCGAGGTGTTATGAACGAAATGAATTTGAATAGGCTTGTCTTTGAAAACTTTCAGGGAGAGCTGCCGCTCCAAGGAGACTTCTCTGCTGAACATATGATATTTGGAGGTGGGTTATTTTATCCAGCATGCTACATTATCCCAGTTTTATCAGGATGAAAAGTAAAGTCAGAGCATACTGTATTTAATAATATTTACTATGCGATTTTTGGAGTGTTTATTCGTCTTGCTACCTTTTTCTCATGTTTGTTTCATTGAATAGGATATATTAGATCTTTCTCATCACAAATATTATTGAAATTAAATTGTGGCAGTTGAAGGAACTGATCCGGTTAGGAGAGAGAAGTTGATTGAGCTGCTTGATATAGATCTAAAGTGGCGAATGCATAAAGTATCTGATGGACAGCGGCGCCGAGTGCAAATCTGCATGGGACTTCTTCATCCTTTCAAGGTATCATAGGACTCATATATGGGATCGTAACAAAAAAAAAAAATGAAATGGCTGTGCACTCTTAAGAAGATCCTAAGATGATTTCAAATTTCAACTTCATGTTGCATCTTTCTAATAATAATTGTGTATGGTAGTGAGTTATATGAGTGCTTCATGTTTCATCCCACACTTGGACATTATAGAATCTCCACCTAATGATGCTATAATTTTGTACTTGGACTCTGGTAGGCTAAAATGTGGTAGGATAAAATGTGGTAGATTTTCTTTTGGCATTTTAAAAAGTGGAAGCATTCTTCTTCCAGGTTCTCTTGCTTGATGAGGTAACAGTCGACTTGGATGTTGTTGCTAGGATGGACTTATTAGATTTCTTCAAGGAAGAATGTGAGCAGGTATGGCGTTGTATCATTTATCTCTTTTTGTTTAAGTTATAACATTCACATGCATATCACACTCCATATCTGAGATCTGGAAGAGCTTTGAATGGGGGAAATGACACATGTGTCATTTGATAACAAAAACTTTTGTTTTCTGGTTAAATAGCTTCACTCATATCTATCTCTCTTAATTGGACCCATCTTGATTATGATTCATCCTGTGTTTCATATAGAGAGGAGCTACAATTGTATACGCAACTCATATCTTTGATGGCTTGGAAACATGGGCAACCCATTTAGCTTACATCCAAGATGGTGAGCTAAAGAGGGCTCAGAAGTTATTGGAGGTTGAAGAGTTGAAGAGTTCAGTCAATCTGCTTTCTGTTGTCGAGTCCTGGCTTCGTGCTGAAACCAAGCAGGAGAAAAAGAAACCCAAAAATCCTGCCCAAACGTCATCTCCTTTTGGTATGTCGTCAAGACACATGGCGTATTACCGCTGATCTCTTGATGAAGTTAAGATGAAACCCAAATTCAAGACAAATTCTTCAATTCATTTTTCAACAATCCTTTGTTTACCCACACATGGAGTGTTTCCCTTCTTAGACTGTAGAAATAAGGATGGCATTAAAATGGGATCCTCTAGGTCGAGCATTTGTGTTGTTGGCTATACGGTGAGGCAGCTCCGATTGCCTTTTGTAGGCCAATATGTTATACTGACCGATTGCATATAAGAAAACTTGCAACTAGGTAGTGTGCAATTCCCTTTCCTGGTGGGGGTTATACCATGAAGCACGCCTATGGCTTTTATAGGCTGATAAATTGTACTGACTTGGTTATCTAAGAAGTCTTGCAACAAGGGTAGTCTGCAATCTCTTTCCCACTGTGGCTTTGTTTGGTTATATAGAAAAGAAGATTCTTTTGACGAGGGGACCATATGATAGGAGCATCAAACATGTGAGTAGCACATGATTTTACATGGCTTGGTTGAGTACATTGAATGAAACAGATTGGAAAAACTTATAACGGGGAATGTGATGTACAATCCTATATTTTACAGCAACAGATATAAATTTTCATATGAGCTAATCTCAGTACGACTCTGTTTGATGCTTGTTTCTGCCTTATGTCTGGAACATCTTGATGTTGTGCTTTCAAATGGCCTGGAATTATCTTCTCTCTTAGGTTTTCCAGATTGCAAAAATAGTCTGCAGAAAATGTTGCCTGTTGCTTCAGTAGTTTCATCTTCTTTTTTACGAAAAGATAATGTTGGACCATCTCACGCATTCGAAGCCATTTGAATCAAGACTCTTATAGGCTAGGTTTTCATTATGGTTGATATGTTGCTACTTGCAGCATAGAGTTACTGTCTTAAGTTGGTAGAGATGTCTCCTTTTCATTTGAATTTAGTAGGATTAAGGCACACAATTTTCTTTCTTCCTCTTCACTCCAAGGAAACATTGCAAGGTTGCAATCACTTTCCGATGGCAATGCTTCTCCAAACTGTCTTCCTGGGACCAAAGCAACAGTTTCACTTTAACCCTCAGTCTGGTTTTGGCTTCATCCGTGGAAAGGTTGTGAGATAAGGGAACATTGTCTTAGCTTTTGGAATCTGCTCTTCTTTCTGGTTGATGTATTCTCAAAGGGACTGGGGAGTGGGGATCCTTGGTCCCATGATTGCCCTAGATGCAAGAAATCTTCCCTTGTTGAACCTCAGGAGTTTATTGCTTTGTGCAAAAGAAATGATCCTAGGCGCAGAAAGATACGCTCTAAAATATGTCATTAGACATCCAACTCACCGAAAATATGTCAAAAGAAACTGTCTTCAAAACTTGAAAGCAAAAATCTTTACTATCACTTATCACCGATACAGTCTTGGAATCACAATCTTACTTCTCTATCGTAACGCTGAAGATACATTGAACAAAACACTTGGAGGTGCTTTGTAAAACAAAACGGGAAGGTGTGCTGCCAATGTGGAGTGCGCGCGCAAAGCTCAACATCAGAACGTGGGAGTCCACCGCCCACCCGAATCTTCTTGGATCAATTTCTCGCGAGATCCAACGCATCAACAAATAACAAATCCAACGGTCCTATTTTCTTAACTTCCCCTTCTCTTTTTTTTTTTTGGAAAATTCGAAATATATATAAAACAATGAAATGGAGGGAGGGGGTGGTGTGTCTCCCCGAGCTGTGCACAACGCATAGAAGGATAGCGAACAAAGCGGATAACACAGAAGGGAAGTCGTGAGTCGTCGGAGTTTCTAACAGAGTTCCGGACCTGAAGCCCAGGCCCAATTTCAGACCGATAATGGCGGACCTTGGTTAGGGGTATTTTCACGGATCAAATTATCCAATCTGTTTTGTTTTGCGCGGTAATCCGAAATCCTAGCTCCCCCGCTCTCGTCTTCCTAAACATTTTCTTTCTCTCTTCTTCTTCCGACTGTCCCTTTTGATTCCGCAATTGCTTGAGATTTGCACGCAACCCGATCGATTGTGACTCTTTATAGTAGTTTTGATATAACAGTAGAAAAAAAAAATGCAGATGCATTGCTGTTGAATACGGTGCGTTTTGGGGTTGGCATGGTTTGGGTGCCACATTGGGGGTAGGAAATGGATTCGGCAAGGCAATGGTTCCAGAAGCTTCAGCCGCGCGAAAAAGTGAGGAGCTACGGGAGGAAGAAGGACGCCGGCGGCGGCGGCGACGACGGCTCCAATACCGACGATGAAGCGCTTTCTAGTGTCACCAAGCAGAAGGCCGCCGCGGCCAAGCAGTACATTGAGAACCATTACAAAGAGCAGATGAAGAATCTCCATGAGAGGAGAGAGAGGTAAAAGATATATCAACTTTGGGATTTTGGGTTTCTTATGAAAAATTTGAATTGGGGTCTAATTTTAGGATTGCATTGATCCTGTGGCAGACGAAATATGTTGGAGAAGAAGTTGGCTGATGCTGATGTGTCTGAGGAGGATCAGAACAACCTTCTTAAGTTCTTGGAGAAGAAAGAAACAGAGTACATGCGGCTTCAGAGGCATAAAATGGGTGTCGATGACTTTGAGTTGCTGACTATGATTGGCAAGGGTGCATTTGGTGAGGTATGTATTTTTATACAACATTGTGTTTGTATTCAGATCGTTACATAAAACATGATTTGTAACTAGGATTCATGACTCTCTCTGTTTCGCAATCTAGCTGGAATCCCAATATGTACCAGACTTAGTTTTGAATTTGTATTAGGCTGTATATAGTATACCAGTATGAAATCATAAAGGTATCTTAGGTATTTATTCCTGAAGGTGAATTATGTCTCGGGCGGCTAGTAATGAATTTCAGTTCAGTAAAATGCCTTCATGGTGCAGGTTCGTGTCTGCAGGGAAAAGACAACCGGTTCTGTATATGCCATGAAAAAGCTTAAGAAATCAGAAATGCTCCGTAGAGGCCAGGTATTTCTGTAAACTGGCCTGCTAGTTCATATTACTGAGGTAGATGAAACTTGAAATGTATTTACTGTCAGTTGCCCTATATTCCTTTCAGGTTGAGCATGTAAAAGCTGAAAGGAATCTGCTTGCTGAGGTGGACAGCAACTGCATTGTCAAGCTCTATTGTTCTTTTCAAGATGATGACTATCTTTATCTTATAATGGAATACTTACCTGGAGGAGATATGATGACTTTACTTATGAGAAAGGATATTTTGACCGAAGATGAGGCCAGATTTTATGTCGCTGAAACAGTTTTGGCTATTGAATCTATCCATAAACACAATTATATTCATAGGTTAGTGTTACAATTTCATCATTATCAAAGTTCTTTAAACCATATATTAAGTACTACAAAATAAGGGTTTAACTTGTTTGTTCCGCATAATACAGGGATATTAAGCCTGATAATTTACTACTCGATAGATATGGACACTTGAGACTGTCAGATTTTGGATTATGCAAACCTTTAGATTGCAGTACAATTCATGAAGACTTTTCAATAAATACTGCCAATGGTTCTGGACACAATGATGAACGTCCTGCAGCTCCAAAACGCACACAACAAGAGCAACTGCAACATTGGCAGAAGAATAGGAGAATGCTTGTGAGTTATTTAGTCTATTGTTAATAATCTCTCTCTCTCTCTCCACCCCCCCCCCCCTCTCTCCCCCATAACTTTGAAGGTAGATAAAAGAGGGACTGTTAGTTTGGTAGGATGGTGTGGTGTATTGTTTCTCTAACTATTGATATATGGTATTGCAGGCTTATTCAACTGTTGGTACACCTGACTATATTGCTCCGGAAGTTCTATTGAAAAAAGGCTATGGAATGGAATGTGATTGGTGAGTACTTCTGCTTTTTAGTGATAGGTACTTGCGTCTGCAATGCAAATGAATAATTCTACTGCTCTTTGGACATCAATTAAGAACCCTTTACCATGTGTTGAAACGAAAAATATGGTCTTAAGTAGTCATTATTTTTTGCACCTTTTATATTGTAATGGAACCTTGTTTCAAGTACTAGGGGAATCCATGTGCCATAAACTGAAAAACTGCCTTGTTTGGCAAAGTTATGCTTTTTATTTTTGGTCTAAGCAAAGTTATGATTTTGATTAATGCACAGGTGGTCACTTGGGGCTATTATGTATGAAATGCTAGTCGGTTACCCGCCCTTCTATTCTGATGATCCAATGTCAACATGCAGGAAGGTAAATTTTAGAACTACTTTAAATTTATTTAAGCATTTTTCTTGTAGGAAGTCTCTGGTGGTGCTGGGTCTCTCGTGGCATCTCATTTCAAAATATAAGAGTACATATTTCTGAAAGTTAACCTATCTGCATCCTCCACTTGTAGATTCCACTGCATCAATCTTTTTCTATTTTAACACTGAACTGGTTCCTGGATTGTTTCTACAGTTGATAATTTGTGATTAATTACTCTGTCATGACAATTTAATCATTGTGATCAATAGTACATGCATCCCACGTTGATGTCCAGTATGTCGATACATGATAATATACAATCTATGCTCTCAGTTTAAGCTGAAACTTTGATGCTACCACTTGTTTAACTGCACCCAATCATAACTATCCCCAAACCCTCATTAGGGATGACAAGTTGTACTTATTGCTTGATAACATCATTAATATGGCTTGTCTTGCTTGTTGCAGATAGTAAACTGGAAAACTCATTTGAAATTTCCAGAAGAAGCAAAGCTATCTCCAGAGGCAAAAGATCTTATTAGTAAACTCTTGTGTAATGTCAGCCAAAGATTGGGAACAAATGGCGCAAGTGAAATAAAGGTGTTGTATGGTGTGTCCTGTTCTAAATTGCTTGGATCTGTTAATGAACCTGTTGCATATATTGATAATTACCTTACTGATGATTCCTTTTTCAGGTTCATCCTTGGTTTGAAGGTACTGAATGGGAAAAGCTTTATCAAATGGATGCTGCATTTATTCCCGAGGTCAATGATGATCTGGATACTCAAAATTTTGAAAAGTTCGAAGAGGTATAGATGTTTCTCCATTTTTGTGGATTGCTTGAAGAAAGTTTTGTTCAGGATAATATGTTGGTCCTGAGTTTGTTTATGCTAATTTTTGGTCTGCAGGCTGACAACCAAGCTCAGTCTTCAGCCAAAACGGGTCCCTGGAGAAAGGTAAGCTTTGGAATTTATTGCTACCAAGTTATTTTCACTTATAAAGAAAAATTGCTGTCTCGACTTCCAGATTTAAAATAAAAATGAATTGCTGTCTCTGCCATATGGTATAATAGTGTTACAAGATATAGTCTGTTTTCGTTAACTCTATTCTTCTAGATAATATACAATCTTTTCTATAGATAAGCATCTAAGCATTCTTTCTTTGTTCTATAAGAGTCTGTTTAATGTGTATTGAGCTGGTTTGGTATTTCAAAGAGTTACTAAGAATCCTCATTCTATATCGTAGAGTTCTTTAAAGCAAGTTTTCAGTTTCTTCCTCTTTGTATATCAAATGAGTGCTTGGCTGGGATGTTATTTTCGGCTTTTATGTACTCCTGGATTTTTTTTGTTTTTGTTCTAGTACAAACTAGGGCAAACCTTGTTGATGGGCATTTCATCTTAATAAATTTTGTTGCGTTAGTGTTCAAGGAACTTTTGAATTCTTAGACCTAATAGATCTTATTTTCTTTTATCTTTGGCATTGAGAGAAATTGGGGGAACTTTGTAGCAATTACATGCATGGCTTCTGAATGCAATAGAGCTTTTTCCAAGGCTTAATAATCAATTGTATGCATTCAGGTTTAAAGCTCAAAATTCTGAAATTGAGGTATCTGTTGGTCATAGAGAAGTCTAAGTTCCAGGTTTTAGAACTGAGATTACGTTCCTAAACTTCCTAAATTAAGTTCATTTAATTTTTAGTAATTGGCTTAGTCAGAGAGTTTCTTTTCTTTTTCAATGCTTTTTAGGAATTAGTTTGAACTTGAAGTATTACAAAATTAGAAAGAGATGTATCTAGTAGCTACCCTGCTCTACCCAGCAAATCTTTCCCAGTTTCACTTATTTTTTCCTCATATTTTCTCTGTTCTTTTGCAGATGCTTTCCTCCAAGGACATCAATTTTGTGGGCTACACATATAAAAACTTTGAAATCGTTAATGATTATCAAGTACCTGGGATGGGTATCTCTCTCTCTCTCTCTCTCTCTCTCTCTCCATGAACTTGCAGAATTTTATCTTTTATTACATGTTGGTATCGGTTCAAAGTAGGTTTTATCTGCTGACACAGACACACTTACACTCACCATATGTACATATATAACTAATTTACGGTGAATCTAAAAACTGTTGATGGTTGTCAGAATAGCAGGTACCATCCAAAGTTGTTGTTTTCTTGTAGTTACCAGTACTGGTCAACTGGCCAAAATATCTAGAATACAGAGCAAGTATCTACCAACTAGCTGATTTTGAATTGTTTGGGGGTTATATTATCCTGTTGAGTTTGTATGGATAGATCACCCATCCATTTTGATGTGTTGTTTGGAAGAATAATGTTTAATTAGCTATCTTCCGGTGCCCTTTTTTTCTTTTCTTTTTTCTATTGTTTTCTTCCTAACAATTGGGTTGGGATCTTCTCTCTGTGTAGCCTCCTTGAAGAAGAAGACCAACACATCAAAACGGCCATCCGTAAAAACACTTTTTGGTAGGCTTATATCTTTCTCTTAATCAATCTATGATGTCTCTTCAAACGTTTTTTTTGTTTTCTTATAATAGTACATAGTGTGTCTTTGTACACATATTGTTAAGGTTTCACTATGGATATATGGAGGAGATGTCTTTTACTTTCTAACCTGTTTCTGTTTGCTCGAGACAGATGCTGAGTCAGAGTCATCAGAGTCATCCGACACACCTGGTAGTGAACAACCTGTGAAAGGCAGCTTTTTGAACATGTTGCCTCCCGAATTAGAAGTATCTGAACGCCGGAGTGACTCTACCTAACTTGGCCAATCCATCAGATGGACTTGGAGCTTGTCCACCAACTGTATTTCGATTTTCAAGTAATTAGATGCAAGTCTCGATGCTGCCTTCTGTGCCTGTATTTTTTTTCATGGTTCTGTCGGCTGGAGAGCTTTGAGGTTTGATGAAAAATTAAGTCTCCAAGGTCTGAAGGAGGGTGGCGGATCTTGACGAAGCGACCAATATTGAGCCTTCTCGGATAAGCTAGCGGCCTGTAAGTTTCTCTGCTATCAACATGTTCAAGGGTAAATACCAGTTCCTTTACAACCACTAATTTGTAATCTTCTTTCCTTCCTTTCTTGTTGTCCATTGTTGTCAAATACCAAATACTGTACAAAGACACACTCAAACTCATACATTGTATACATGTTAATTCACTGTATTGATCAAGTAATACAATTTGTTCAGTCTCCTTTTCTCAATCTCTTTCCAGTTTTTAGTTTTTTCTGTTCGTATTTCTTTGGCTACAAGCCAATTGATCAAATTCGTTGTAGTAAGTGGTGATAGCTAAACATCATGCTTTCGCGGTTATAAATATATATATGATCTGATGATCATCAAGCACACTCAAATCACCAAAATACAAAATGTGTGACTGTGTCATGTATTTTCTTTCTTTTCTTTTCTCAGTTGAAAACAGAAGTGAACAAAGATTTTATAGGAATCTGATTGAAGCCAGAGAGACATAGCGAATGATCCCAAAGATATTCTCCGATGTGGGTCTGTGTTCACCATAGAAGTGCCATATGGCATGAAATTTGGACAATCTAGAGTCACCATCATTGAGGAACCATTTTCTGTGTGAAATTTCGATGTTGGTTTAATATAGAACCAGTGATTACATTCTAAATTGACTGGGAAAAATGGCACATATGTTGAAGTGTTCAGACAAATGAAGCCTTCAGACGACGGCAAATAAAACTAAAGCTACTTGCAACAACCCGAACTTGGATTAATCGAAAGAATCAATTTAATTTAAAAAAAAATCAGTCTAACTCAAAGACTTCCATTTATTGAAACTGAAACATAAGTTGAAACTGAAACAAAAGCACAATCTACAAGATCGATACCTGGTTCGATATTTCGATCTTACCACTATCTTTGATTGATGACTACCTGAGGTTGCAAGGACAAGAAAAGAGCAGAAACGGTGAGTCGTTTCACAACCCTAGCTGGATCCTGTTTGGAAAGAAGGGCTGCCTTAATACAAGGCTAATGGATAATTGGTTATCCCAGGATCTAACTTTTCCCACCTCTCGTGTGATTTGCGGAATAACAACAAATAAATAAAAGAAGACACAATATTTAATGAGGTTCGGCAAAATGTGTCTACGTCCTCGGGGCAGTAGTAATACTCTCTTCCACTATATAAATAATGGGATTACAAGGCAATCTCACTTTGGTGACTAAACTTCACCAAAGTGATAACACACACTCTATCTCTCAAGAGGAATTTTCTTCTCACTCATCTCTTAAGTGAGGATCTCACTACTATCTCAAATTCTATTAGTTTGGAATGACTCTTGCCTTGGTTGTTTTTCCTACAACCTTTCATGCATATTTATAGGCAATTGGGTTCATGGATATGGCATGCAATTGGAAGCAAAGTCAAGTTTTCTTCTAAGTTTGGCATGCCTAACTTCAAAGATGGCTTGCTACCTACCTTCCAAGATGGTTTGCTCTCTACCTTCTTTGAATTTTCCAACCCATGCTTTCCTCATATGGTAAATCACCACATAGATTTCCTCCTCCATTAAGGAGGGACTACCCATCAATCTCCCCCTCCTAACTTAGATGGAGGGATGCGTCAATCCTGACGCGCTTCTGCAAAACTCAAACTTGTCCTTTGGTAAGGATTTTGTGATCATATCTGAACTATTCTCATATGTGTGAATCTTCTCAAGCTTTAGTTGCTTGGCTTCTAGCACATCACATATCCAGTGATACCTCACGTCAATGTGCTTTGACTTCTAGTGAAAACTCGAATTCTTACTCAGATGAATTGCGCTTTGACTATCACAATGCAGAACATACTTTTGTTGCTTATGGCCCAATTCCTGTAGGAATTTCTTCATCCACAAAATTTCTTTGCATGCTTCCGTAACTGCTATGAACTCCACTTCTGTAGTTGACAAAGCAACACATTTTTGTAGCTTTGATTTCCATGAGGTACCTTGATGTAGACTTTCTTGAGTCAACATCTCCGGCCATATATGCATCTGTATAGCCTATCAGTTCAGGCTTCCCACTTCCAAAGTATAAACCCATTTTGGAAGTACCTTTGAGATATTTAAGAATCTACTTCACAGCATTCCAATGCTCTTTGCCTGGATTAGATAGAAATCTGCTAACAACACTAACCGCATGTGTTATGTCTGGTCTTGTACACACCATTGCATACATCAGGCTTCCTACCGCTGAGGCATATGGCACCTTTGCCATTTCTTTCTCCTCTTTCTCACCTGTTTGGCACGTCACCATTTAATGGAGCTGAGGGAGAAAGGTTGATCACATCAACCGCAGTCATTAGAGCTTTACCCCAAAAGCTCTTAGGCAGCTTAACATGAGATAATATTGTTCTGATTCTTTCAATAATAGTTCTGTTCATCCTCTCGGCCACTCCGTTGTGCTGATGAGTCTTTGGAACAGATCGTTCATGCCTAATTCTGTTACTTTTGCAATAGTGTTTGGACGCCCCCATGTACTCTCCCCCATTGTCGGTGCGAATGCATTTCAATCTCCTGCCTGTTTCTCGTTCAACTTTGGCATGAAATTGCTTAAATACTTCGAGCACTTGATCTTTAGTTTTCAGTGCATAAACCCATACATTCCTGGAATGATCATCAATGAAGGTGACGAAGTATCTTGCACCTCCTAGAGTACTGGTGGTCATGAGACCACACACATAAGAATGTACAACATCCAAAACATTGGATTTCCTTGGTGCAGGAGAACGATGGAATAAAGCTCTATGTTGCTTTCCAGCCAAGCAATGCGTACATGGTTTTAGAGGCATATCTTTAACATTGAAACCGATTAATACCTCTCTTTTGGCTAGAACAGTAAGTCCCTTCTCGCTAATGTGACCGAGCCGCTTGTGCCATAGCTCGACCGACGAGTCTTCTCCGAGTATAACTGCATACCTACTACAGATTTTTGCATAAGTCATGTAGAGAGTGTTCTCTTTCCTCCCTCGGGCTAGAATTTTTGGACCATTACTGAGCCTTCACTTTCCACCACCAAAGACACTTGTGCAGCCTTCATCATCAAGTAATCCTGTGGAGATCAGGTTGAGACGCATATCTGGAACGTGTCTCACATCCTTGAGAACCAAGCAGTGGCCTGTGTTGGTTTCAAAGGAAATATCTCCCCTTCCCACGATCTTGGACCTCTTATCATTTCTCATCCTGACATTACCGAAATTTCCAGTATTGTAGGATGTAAAGAACTCCCTTCGTGAGGTTACATGAAATGATGCACTAGAATTGATGATCCAACATGTATCTTGAGATGTCAAATTAACATGACCCTCTCCATAAATGATGAGTACCTCTTCTTCGTATGAGGTAGTAAAAGCTGTGTCTCTGGCACCACCTTTCTCAGCCTGCTCTCTCTTGAGCCTCCTGCAATCCTTCTTTATGTGGCCTTTTCCACCACAGTGAAAACATTCGATGTCCTTCTTTGGGCTAAACTTGCCTTTTGACCGATCCTTCCCTTTGCCTCGGTTGTGGAATTTTCTATTGCTTCCACGGTTGTTGGTGACGAGGGCTTCTGACTCGATCAATATTCCTTGATCCTTCCTCCTTGCTTCTTCGTTGAACATGCTGTCTTTTACAGTGCTCGGTGTGAGAATGCCTTGAGGAGCTGAGTTGCTTAATGACAGCACCAACGTGTCCCAGCTATCTGGCAACGAGCTTAGTAACAATAGTGCTTGCAAATAATCATCAAGCACCATCTTCATATTCGTCAATTCACCATGCCTTGGAAATCGCTCAAGTGTTCCGAAACACTTTGACCATCCCTGTACTTTGTGTTCACCAACCGCTGAATGAACGAGGCTTTGTTTTGTGCGGTCTTTCTCTCATACATGGACTCCAACTTTGTCCACATTGAGTAGGCATTGGTTTCCTGTGCCACATGATGAAAAACACTTTCATCAACCCATTGACGAATTCCTGCAACAGTTTTTCTGTTCAGGATGCTCCAGTCCTTGTCAGTCTTATCTACTGGCTTCTCTCCACCATTTTGAAGAGGCTCGTACATATCCTTGCAATAAAGGATGTCTTCCATTCTGGGCTTCCAAATGGAGTAATTCGACCATGTCAACTTAACCATTGTTGCTGCTGATGACGACGACTCTGCCATCTTGATCACCACGAGATGCCACGAACAATGAGTGCCGGGCTCTGATACCACTTGTTGGGAAAGAAGGGCTGCCTTAATACAAGGCCAATGAATAATTGGTTATCCCAGGATCTAACTTTTCCCACCTCTCGTATGATTTGCGGAATAGCAACAAATAAATAAAAGAAGACACAATATTTAACAAGGTTCGGCAAATGTGCCTACGTCCTCGGGGCAGTAGTAATACTCTCTTCCACTATATAAATAATGGGATTACAAGGCAATCTCACTTTGGTGACTAAACTTCACCAAAGTGGTAACACACACTCTATCTCTCAAGAGGAATTTTCTTCTCACTCATCTCTCAAGTGAGGATCTTACTACTATCTCAAATTCTATTAGTTTGGAATGACTCTTGCCTTGGTTGTTTTTTCTACAACCTTTCATGCCTATTTATAGGCAATTAGGTTCATGGATATGGCATGCAATTGGAAGCAAAGTCAAGTTTTCTTCCAAGTTTGGTATGCCTAACTTCAAAGATGGCTTGCTACCTACCTTCCAAGATGGCTTGCTATCTACCTTCTTTAAATTTTCCAACCCATGCTTTCCTCATGTGGTAAATCACCACATGGATTTTCTCCTCCATTAAGGAGGGACTACCCATCAGATCCATCGTCAAGCCACCAAATCAATGTTATGGTGACATCGAGACATCATGTGCCCGCCGCCCGTGAGCCAAGAAGGAGACCCGACTTAGGGAAAGAACCCGAGTACCTCCCTTCCTCCTTTTCATTTTAGTAGTGTCGTGACTATATTGAGAGAAAAGAGAGAGTCGGTGTGATATCCAGAAAGATCTAGCATTCTCTCCCCTTCCTAACCTCTTCTCTCAAGTATTCAATAGATAAAATGAATGACCCAAATTAAGCGGTGTTAATATTTATGGCTTAGATCAAATCATTTTTTTTTTCTCTTAATTCTTTCTTTACCTTCAATCTTCAAACTTCCTCTATTTTTTACGATAATTATTATTATTCCTATTATTAGCATTCTTGTTATTATATTTTTAAATACCTTGGGTATTACACTACTACAGTTATTCTTGTCTCCCATACTTCAGCAACTGGACACAAACATTCAACTGTTTACCAGTTAGTTCAAATTAAAAAAGAGAAATAGTTCAAACTCTTTAAGACGTGTTTGTTGTGTAGTCAACATTGGACACGAGAAGTGAAAAGCAAATAGTAAAACGAAAGTTCAGTTATTGGTTCTTTCTCAACTAAAGTTTACCGGTGGTTTCTGAGCTTTGATTAGATACTTAGTGCCGTAACTGCTAGCTAAGCATTCCTTGGACGTCTCCTCAAGTTCTTTTTATAGCTCTTGTGAGATATCAACTTCGTTGATATCTCTTTATAGAGACATTTAGGAGCTTTTATGATGAAACTTTGGTGGGATGACCGGGAAAATCGAAAGGTTCGGGGCCGGAAACTTCGGATTGAAGTGGCTAGTTAGTAGCAAAATGAAATGATGAAAATGCCCGTCAATTAAGAAGTTGACTTACTTGAAGACAGAGGAGGCATAGGCTAGGGAAGACATGAAAACTAAACCCTAAACCCAAACTAAATATATAGTTCTACGGAACAATAGTAAGCTAGTCAAAGTTAAGCTGATTGTTAAACTTCAAGATAGTCTATGGTGCTTCCTTGCACCAGTGCTTCTCACCCTATGTGCGGTCACAGTACGGTATAACAGCCAAAACTAAAATAATGCCAGTACTTCGGACCACTAAAGAACTTTCGGATGAACTTTGAGTATTTTTTGTTTTTTAACCCGGACTTGGACCTTGTTGACAAGTTTGTTTGATTTTGGGTCTTTCATCGTCCATTGTTAACGTTGTGTGTGGGGAAAGCAAGGTTGACTATTTGACATCAGAAACGAGGTTCTCCAAAACCTGTGGGTTGGCTCGGTTCTAATTCCAAATCTATGCCGCAAAAGCTGGCACCTGGAGGATTAAGTATGCTGGCCAAATTGCTCAAATTGTTAAGGCCAGCAATATTATATTATCATGACCTAATGGATTTGCCAGATCTTAAATCACAGGTATGCCTTCCAAAGCTGAGTCAAGTTATTAGAAATCGTCCAATTAAGTATCTCGGATTAATTAATTAGCATAGAGATGAATTGATTAGATCAGAAGCAAAGAGTTTGAACCATTCACATTTGGAGGAAGTATTTTATTTTGGTTTGTCGCCAAAAATGTCTTTTCTGATGGGTCAATGATAACAAAAACAAACAAAATCTATCAAGCATAACTCCAAATTTCACAAACCTACAGTATACATCATCATTATAATTTTTGTATACATAAGCATTTTTAGAAAATGAAATGAAAGCAGTTGATATTAATCTCAACTAATTTTTATTCAAAGCAGCCATGCATGATGCATCAGTATGATGTATTTAGTGGATTAGTTGTTCTTTTCTCATCTTCATGAATTGTATTTTCATCGATCCACTTCTTATCAATATATATATATATATATATGGACGTACGTTCTAAGTTCAAAGGATGTGATTATATGTTGATTTCCAATTAATGAAGTTATTACAATACTTTGCCGATTTATTAGGCCACCAGGCTCAAAATCTTGAGACAAATTATTGAAAATCTCAGTAGAAATAAGAAAATAATTGATAAGAAATTTGAAACTCAAACTTAAAACGGTGTTGTTACCTGAAGAAAGAAACGACAGAGCCTCTACTCTGATTGAAAGGACTAGTTTAGGGTAAGTAGTACTTCGAAAATGATCATAGAGCAAGCTGTTCGTCTTGGGATTTAGGGTTCTTGAGTCTGTTACGTACCTCATTAGGTACTTCTTAATTTTGTCCGGCCTTAGCTCACTTGCATTTTCCTTAAAGCATTGTAATTTCGTCTTTGTTGGGATCATTCGGAGATCTGCCTTCTGATAATTTGATACTAGTTGCTGGTGTATGTTGATGAATTACAACTAAAAATAATTATATAGACACGCATCCAAAAAAATCTCAAAAATTTGAATATATATTAACAATCGCAAAATCGCTGCCTATCCGACGTGGTATCTTTGGCTTGTAGCATGTTAACTTCTTGTATATGTCCTGGATATGCCGGCCATCTTTTTCTTTAATATCTAAAAAATGCCAAAATTCTATGTCATTCCCTCACCTCTTCCTTAGCCATCACTTACCTTTAAAAATGAACTCCACCAACAACTACCTTCCCCCTCTCCTCTCTCTCTCAAGACCATCTGGTTCTGGTTCTATTCTCTGTCTTAATTCATCTGTAATCATTTCAAATAATGAAAGCAGAATTTGAAATGGTTCATGGGACTGTGAATATGATCCAACCCCATGAAACTATTTGGATTAACAATTCGACCTCCGTTAATCCATTCCCAAAGCCTGTAAGCGATCTCTCTCAGTGGGTAGAGCACATAACGAAGCAACTCATCGATGACTTGCCGGAAACAGCCACCACCACCGCATACACTTTGCACACTGCAGCAACATCCGGGGATCAGTACTTCATCCCCTCATCACATTCCGGAGAGTTTAGTCCGAGAAAAGCCCCCAGGAAAAACTACGGCGACGACACAAGTGCTGATCGTGCAGATTACGACTTGCAGTGGGGAAATGAGCTGCAACTCCATGCAGAAAACAACAGGAGAGATAGAGGGTTGAGTAAGCTTGACCAGCATGGCTTAACCCTTATTACTCTTCTGTTCGAATGTGCGGTTGCAATCTCCGTGGAGAACCCCGGGGAGGCACAACGGATGCTGCTCGGGCTCACCCAGATGGCCTCGCCGTATGGGCCATCCTGCGCCGAGCGCGTGGTGGCCTATTTTGCCAAGGCCATGTCGAGTAGGGTTTTGAACTCGTGGCTAGGCATTTGCTCTCCTTTGGTCAACTACAAAAGCATTCATAGTGCTTTTCAAGTCTTTAACACCATCTCGCCTTTCATCAAGTTTGCTCACTTCACTTCCAACCAAGCCATCCTCGAAGCCTTTCACCGCCGTGACAGGGTGCACATTATCGACCTCGATATCATGCAGGTATAGCCTAAAATTTCGATAGTATGGCAATATTCTCTTTTTGATTATTTTGAACTGGAGTTTAAAATTTCTCGATGTTAATTACAAGAAATTAATAGTATTGGATTGTTTTTTGCTCTTTGATATACACTTTTTCTGGCAATACATTGTTGTCACGTTCATCTTGCATTTCAAATTTCATCTTTGTACTCACATGTGTAATTGTAAGATGATAAACTATTCTTTCAGTAATTTTGATTTCAAAATGATTCGCGTATTTTTACTCTTGATAGTAATAATCGATCATTATTTTTGGTACTATTTTGTAAATACCTGAAAATATTTATGTTGACATCTATATTGAATTCCTTGCATGCAGGGTTTGCAATGGCCAGCTCTTTTTCACATCCTCGCCACACGCATGGAAGGGCCTCCACACGTACGAATGACCGGCTTCGGCACGTCATCTGAGGTACTGCTTGAGACCGGAAAGCAACTTTCAAATTTTGCCAGGCGACTGGGCTTGTCATTTGAGTTTCATCCAATCATGAGGAAATTCGGTGACCACCTAGACACTTCAATGGTGCAAGTGCGGAGGGGAGAGACTGTAGCAGTGCATTGGCTACAGCACTCGCTCTACGATGCAACCGGACCCGACTGGAGAACAATGAAACTCATCGAAGAACTATCCCCAAGAATCTTCACATTGGTGGAGCAAGACATGTCACACAATGGAGGCTCGTTTTTGGACCGTTTTGTCGGGTCTTTGCACTACTATTCTACCATGTTTGATTCTCTTGAAGCCTATTTGCCCAGTGATAACCCTAACAGGCATTTAGTTGAACACAGCTTGATATATAGGGAAATCAACAACATATTGGCAGTAGGCGGGCCGGCAAGGAGCGGGGAAGACAAGTTTAGGCATTGGAGGAGTGAGCTCGGGGCTAGCAATAGCTTCATGCAAGTAGGTATGAGTGGAAATTCGATGGCTCAAGCGCAGTTGATATTGAACATGTTTCCTCCTAGTAATGGCTATAGCCTTGTGCAGGGAGATGGGACGATTAGGCTTGGGTGGAAGGATACTAGTTTGTATGTTGCCTCTGCATGGACTTGGTCTCATGCTTCATCAAGATAAGGATCTGTTAATCTGTACATTAATTGTGTGCTTTCTTTTTGGGAGTGAATTGGTCATAGCTAATTGTCTTGATTAGGGCTTGAATGTTCTATAATCCAACCTCAATTTAGCTGTATATTAACGACGGTAATTAGTAAGATAAATAATATAAGGGTGAGGCTATTTTCACCCTACTAAATGCTTTGTTCACCATACAATTAAATTTTTATCATAAAATTTCCAATTTCACCCTCAAATAATTTCAAAAAGAAAAAAAGATATTACCATTGAAAATGTGAAATTGAAAAAGAAAAAAGAAAAAGAAAATTAGCACACCATCAATCTTATGCCTTCTCGTTTCTTTTTACTTTTTTTTTCTCCATCTTCTCTATTTTCTCCCTTCATCAACTATTATGACATAGAATCAAACACGAGTCATATGAAATAGAATGAAATAATACTAAGAAGCAATGCTTTTCATTTGTTGCTATAGCTTGAAAATTTCGTCTAATTATTTATTTGGTCAGCTAGCAATGAAGAAGCTAAAATGATATATATATATATATATATATATATATATTATTTTTGGTATAGAAAGCTGTAATGATAGTTCATATTAGGATGTCTGTTGGGTAAAGTTTTAATTAAAACAAAATTGATTTCTCATTTTCGTTGTTTTCTATTAATAGTTGTTGTTAAGGACAATTTTGGGATTTTAAGGAATTTTTTTTATTATAGTGTGAACAGATTATTTAGTAGGGTGGAAATAGACGCACCATTACTACAAAAATTGAATCAGACGACAGTATGCAATTGTCCGTTGTGTGATTGACTTTTTATTTTTCAGACGTCACTTCTGTAAGAGCTGTTATGTGATAGGGACTTAGAAATTAGTTCAGAAGACGTTTAAGATAAAAACTGTTGTTTGACTCTCAAAAAAATTGAGCGGCAACTTCCCACCGTGTTAGTGGTGCCAGATTCTATTTGAAACCCAAATTTTTTTCCCAACATGTATTGATCAGACGATGAGAAATAATAAAACTGTGGTCTGATCTAATAGTTTGACAAAAAGGAGGGAGATTTCTCATCACCATTTTTCTCCAACTCCCTACACCTGGAAGTCAAGTTAAAGTGAGACAAATCCCAAATTTAAAACTCATGCATTGAGACTACATTGTTTTTAATTTCTATTGTGTGAGTCCTTGTCTAAATTGACGGGGCAAGCCAAGTCCACTTTCAACTTCTCGCCATCGAGTTGAGGAGAACGCCATCCGTGCGACACCGTGAATCGACCGGAGGTGGAGATACGACCGGGCCGCCTTTTCAGGTGATCGGGTTAAAGAAATAGGTTGACTGTATCGAGGTTTCTAGGTTAATCAATCTGGCTTGGGCATTTATATATTCCTCAATCACATTAAAATCAATGGGCCATATCAAATGGTGGATAACGTACGATCCAAATTGCCCAACGTGATTTTTCTCTTCCTTTTCTTTATTTCTTGAACTTCCAAAATTCATAAGAAATAGCTCATGTGTCGAAAAAACTTTTAACGAAAATTTCTACAGACTTATCTCGATATGCACTTTAATACTGAGCCTCAAATTGGACATTTCCTCTCAAGAAAATTTCTGAAAAATATGTCCCAAGTATCCTTAACCATTACCAAGACAATAAAATTAATCCCAAACAACTCTAATTCAACTTCTTCAACTTCTACGGGGTCTCACAACTACATATATATATATATATATATATATATATATATATATATATATCTTGGTGGTGTGACAATATTGTGATATGCATAATAATTGTGATTTTATTCAAGTAATTCTTTTGGGCAATTACTCTTTACGGGAATGTAATATTTTGTGTAATTGGTGATTATATTGTGTTGAAAGTGTACATGAATTATGAGTGTATCATGTCGAGTCATGTACGACTTTAAATGTTTTCGGATCTATAGATCCGGGTCACAGTAGTGACAGAGGCAAGTATTATCGTAAGGCTGAATCTCGGCCGAGGTGACAGGTTACGATTCAGTTAGAGCTCTAGTCTGTCTGTCATTGTAATTCATTAGAGTAACATGGGGGTTATATATGAGGCCTTTGATACGCGTTTTTAATGAGAGTTTCAAGTGGTTTCTTTCTTTATTGTCCAAGAGGGACTTGATTTTCATATTATGGATGAGTGGAAATAATATGATTTTTATCACTTTAGTGATGTATATTATCTTAAAGGGTAAGGATGTTGAGTTTTGAAAACGAGTCATGTTGTGAGATCATTTATTTGGAGTTGAGGGGTGATCGGCGACTTTAGTGTGAGTTGTTTGACTTATTTATCTATTTTCCGTTTCATTCTAATTATTTGATTTTGAATGTAATCTCCTGAACTAAACTATATGCAGGATTACTATGGTTTTTGTAACGTCCCGAACCTAAATTTACACGTTTACTAGTCATTTGGACGGTAAACGATAACTAATTTCATTTTTACTTTGTTTCGATACTTTTAGTGACCCTAAAAATTGACTTTTTGTTCGGGTCAAAATTTGAGAAAATGTTCTTCATGAAAGTTGTAGAGGACGTTAAACCGAGCGCGTGCATATGTGGTTCGTAAAAATCGGAGTTCGTATGCGAAAGTTATAAGCGAAATACTAAAGTTACTGTTCATGGTAGAAAGTATAAATTCGAATTTTTTTACTGTTGCCGGTAATTTTTTTTCTTTCTCCCCTTCCCCGCGTTTTTCTTCTTCTTCTCCCCGAATTGTCACTTTTTCTCTCTCTTGCCTGCAACTCCGGCCTTCTTCCTCCTCCAGCCACCTAACGACGCAAAGCAAGCATCTTTGAACTCGTCTCCGCCCCCTCTAGGCACCTGTGGTGGTGTTTTGCGGTGGCTCGACTCGTGGAGCTCGGATTTGAGCTATGAAGTTTACTGTAGCAATCCGGAAATTTCGTTAATTTTCGGCGATTCCGGCCATCTCCGGCCACCAAACCAACGTCGAAGGTCGGGTTTTTGCCAAGGATCATTTCCCCCCTAGCCTTGAGCCACGATTTGCAGTGTAGAGGAGGAATTGAAGATTTGAAATTTCGGGTTACTATTCACAATTCGGGTACAAACTTCTCCTTAATTGTTGAGGTATTTCTACTCATTTTCTGACTTGGTCATAGTTGAGAGAATTATTGGGTGTGTTGAGAAGGTGCTGCTGCCAAAATTTGGTGGCCATTGGAGCTGGTGACTTTGGTGGCGGTGCCGCCACTGTGGGCGGCGGTAGCGGTGGCTAGGGTAACTTTTTAATTCCAATTTCTGGCTAGTTAAATCCTATAATTATCCTAGAACTTGTATATGAAGTTTGGTGAGGATTGGTGGAGTTTTGAATCGGTTATAAATTTCTAAAGATTTGGATTTCGATTAATGTTAATCGTGAATCCGATTGTCGGATTTTCTCCATAATTGTTGTAAAGTCTGAATTTGACGATCGGGCGGTGTTGGTGAAGTTTGGTTGGTTGTAGAAGAGAATTGGAGGAATTGAGGTTATGGGTTTAGGATTTAATTATTGTTTATCGTAACATTATTTTCTTCCGTCCGGTAATTGTTAGTTACGAATAATTATGTACAGGACGAGGTACCGACTCATCACTCGACGAGGATCCTTACGCTTGGATACCACGTTAGCCGTATACTGTGAGTGGACTTTTGGTTTTCTAAATATTGATGCATGCAATTGATTTTCCGAAATAAGTATTTACTTAATTAATGAACATATTATTATATTTTATTTTCGGGAAATTGATATTGATTATTGATTTTGTTTTGGGAAATGGATTAGTAATTTAAATTATTGTTTTAATTTATCGAGCATATTATCCGATTTTTAATTGTGGAATTATTTATCGTTCGAATTTCGGATTGGAATTTGTTATGCTCCATTTTAAATTTGTTATCTGAAATAATTTTCGACGAGTTGTTTTCCGAGATTATTTCCGGAAATGAAAGTATTATTTATTAGCGGATTTACTTTTTCCGAGGAATCCTCGGAAATGAGATTTTTCATCGGAACTTATTTGATTTTCGTTTATTGGTTTATGATTCCGAATTTATATTGGCGTGCGGGGTCACGTCGCTGGATTAAATTTCTTTTCTTGTGAGACATTGGGGATGTCTTACTGATTTTCGATTTTCGTATGGTTTTTACCCACCATACCTGGGTCGATATATTTTATTGCTAGCTAGCCTATTAGTACTCCTCCCTACTTACTATGTGTTCGTGGGTGAGTAGAGCAGAGCATGGGATGCTCCAGAGTGTGGGACACTCCGACCCGAGCCGAGAGGCTCCCTTCTATCGTATGGTGATACTTCTTCCCTATATATTATTTTATTATTTTGACTAGCGGGACTAGTTCGATTTCCCTAACCAGAGGGGCTGGTCTTATTTTCTTGAGTATCGGAATTCTTTCCTTTTTGCTCGGCTGTGACTAGCGGGGCTAGTCGGTTTTCTTGAGCTGAACTAAAGTTACTGTGTTTCTTTAAATTGCTGCATGCATCGGGTTTTTAAGAAGATATGTGCGGGAAAGTATAAATTTATTTTCTCCTTACAATCACTTATTTTTGTCCACTCACGCTAACGTTTTTATATACTTTTCCCCTGGGCCCTTCGTTTTCAAATGCCCAGTCTGCAGAGTAGCTGGTTCGGCATAGTAGGATTCGAGGCATAGCATTTGCTGCTGTTGTCTTCATTGTAGGTTAACTGTGGAACCTACCTGTATTTTATTTTCTCTTTCTCTTTTAGATTGCTCTGATAACCTGTGGGATAAATGTTGTATGATTCGTATTTTAGTTGTAAATTGTGGAGTTGTTGTGATTTGGGGAGCAGGGTGGCTCCAGAAGAATAAGGATGGTTTATTAGAAGTGTGAATGTGTTATTTATAGGTTTTTGGGTAGTCCATTTTAGGGGTGACTCTGCTGAATTTTTGGTAGAGTTATTCCTAAGGTGGGCCCCACAGGGCCACCTCGGATTTCAGGGTGAAATTCGGGGCGGGTCCTGTCAGTTTTGGTTTGTATACTGTTGGTGATTTCCTGAACTAAATTTCTATGCAGAGATTACCGGTTTTCATTTAGAATGATTAATTTGTCACGATTGTGATATGTGTGTTCCTAAAAAGAAAAAGAAAAGGAAAGGATTTTGTTGTTAGAATTAATCATTGTGTTGATTGTTGTCCTCAAGTTGAAAATGTGTTTTTGTGGTTATTTAGGTTTACTCACACGAGCTTGCAAAAGCTTACCGGGTTTGTTGTTTCAAGCCGGTGAACTATTTTATGATGTAGGGTTTATTGTGCATGTCGGAGTAACAATCATCGAAGTTGAGGTTTGGTTGCTGTTGTAGCTTGGACGTAGAGGTGTACGTTGGTTTTATTCTTCCGTTGTGTAGTGAGTGCGTTTACTTATTGAATTGTCGTCAGTTTAATTTGTAAACCCTTTGTATATTAATATGTGACTTTAAAGAACGAGTCTATATTGATATTGGTGAGCTCGGGTTATTTTAACGCTTAATTTAAATGAAGAATTTTCTAAGTGTTTTCTTGTGCTTGTTAAATTATAGCGTTTCAGATTCGAATTTCTTTATTCGAAATTTGGGGCGTGACAACCTGCCTTGGATCCAAAGGCTAAAGGTAAACAAAAGGTCAGTGAGAGTGAGAATATATTTGGCATTAAAGTTGGTGAGTTTAGGAAGAGAGAAAGAGTGCAGGTTGATTATACAGAGGATGGGGCACAATCTAGATATGATGTTTCTGCAGATGAAGATTATAGGCCACATTTTGAGGATGATTATGGGGTTATGGTTGGGATGACTATTGGGTGGGGGATATGGAGGATGAATTTAATGTCTTTGGTGAGAGTATTGAACCAAGTACAAAGTAATTAAAAACTGCTGTTGGAAGTAGTGTTGATGAAGACTTCATGGCAGAGGACAATGAAGATATGTTTAAAGCAGTTCATTCTGATGAGGAAGTACTAAGAGGTGAAGCCAACTCTGATGATGAGATATGGGATGACTTTCTGGGGTTTAATCCCAAGACAGACATGAAGGACCCATAGTTTAGGTTGGGGTTGAAGTTTGCATCAACAAAAATCTTGAGAGCTGCTTTAGGAGAGAAGGCAATAATGGGATGATGGGAATGCGTCTTTTTGAAGAGTGACAGAAAGAGGGTTAGAATGATTTACAAAGCAAACAACTGCCCCTTCGGGTTGTATGCCAACAAAATGCAGCACAAGTCAACTCTGCTGGTGAAGACATGTCATGCAAAGCATACATGTTCTGGGGTTCATGTCAACTCTATGGTCAAGGCACCTTACCTAATTGAAAATTTTGTGGATCAGATCAAGCTAAATCCTGATTGGAATCCTAGTAACTACCTTTCTTTTCATGATTCTGTTAGTTAACTCTTTGGAATGATTATGTTCCAAATCTGTTCCTAATCTGTTCTATTATTTATTGATCAGAATCACTAACACATACAATGTCAGCGGGTGTAAATGCAAAGGTAATCATATAGCAGGCCCCAAAGAGGGCAGCCTTGAAGCAGCTTGAAAGGTCCATCATGGAGCAATATGCTACAGTGAGGGATTGTGGATCAAAACTAAAAAGAGTTGACCCTAAAACCATAGTAGACATACAGTATGATTTCAATCATGCTAGTGGTTTACCTATGTTTAAAAGGATGTACATCTGTAGTCTGCCTCGGGGCATTGAAGACTGGTTTTAAAGTTGGATACAGATCAGTTAGGCCTCATCATTTGACCCGCAGATCAAGTGGGCAGATGGAGGCAGAGGGGAAAAACCCGGCCCGCCCAACATAAAAGCCTGCAATAGGCCCGGCCTGGTGGGTAGAGGGCCGAGTTTGGTTTAGGGGTTTGAAACCTAGCCCGGCCCGCCAAAAGCCCGCTAAGCTTGGCCCCTAAAAGCCCGTAAACTAATATATATTTTGTGTGTGTGTGTTAGTGTGTTAATTTGTTATAATTTGCCTTATGGTGCAACCGGAAGTTCTCATCCTTCTAGATAGAATATGTGCATATATTACACACACACACACATACTCATAATGGCCTAGAATATGTGCATATATATATATATATATATATATATACAGTCCTTTTTGGCTAAGGACCTCCTTAGTTTTTCTTAGGTACGGATTTCCGGTTTTAACCCAATTTTGCGATCACATTTTCACATCTTAACCGTTCAGTTTTTAGGTCCTAATGTATAGATCACCTCTGAAAATTTTCAGCCAATTTGGTGATCGTTAAGGTATCCAAAACTGTAATTTACCATTATAAATACGAACGGTTCCGGTTCAACAGATTCGGTCCGTTCGTGTAAATTGTAGTTTTGGATGTCTTAACGATCACCAAATTGGCTGAAATTTTACAGGGGGGATCTATACATTAGGCTCTAAAAACTGAACGGTTAAGATGTGAAAATATGATCGGAAAGTGGGTGAAAACACCAAATCCGCACCTAAGAAAAACTAAGGACATCCTTACCTGAGAAAAATCATATATATATATATATATATATTTAGGGTTTAGGGTTACTCACAATGCCCTAGAATATGTGTACGTATTACACACATACACACACACACACACACACACACACACACTCACAGTGGCCTAATATGCATCACCATGTACTAATCATTATACCTAATTCTGCTAGCTTTCTGCATGAAAGATGAAGCGTAAGCACATGAGCCTACCGTAATTTTTCAAGGAAGAAAATAGGATATGAGCCAGGTAAATTCACCTTTTTTAAGGGCAATCGTTGTGAAATAATACTCAGAGATTTCTTTGTAAACAAAGCTCGGCCCAGAAAAAATGAGGGCTACCCGGCCTGGCCTGAAAAAGCACGCGAGGCCCGCTTTATATGGACCGGCTTGGATCCTGCGATTTACAATAAAGCCCGACCAGGTTCGGCCAGTTATTATTATAAAAATATAGTAAGGCCAGACCCGGCCCGATCCAAGCCCGCTATGTATGGGGTCGGGCCTATGTTGACGAGGCCTAAGATCAGTAATAGGGCTGGATGGTTGCCATCTAAAGAGTCCTCATGGTGGACAGCTCCTAACTGCAGTAAAAGTTGATGCAAATAACACCACCTGCATAGTTGCATATCCCCAATTTGAGATGGAGAGCACAGACTCTTAGAAATGATTCTTAAAGTTGCTGGTCAAGGACTTAGACATAGAGCATGAGGGAGCTGGATGGACATTTATCAGTGACAAGTAGAAGGGCCTCTTACCATCCTTTGAGTCCAGTATCCCCCTTGCAGGCCATCGATTCTGTGTGAGACACCTCAGGACAAATTTTACTAAGTTGTTTCCTGGTAAAGCCATGCAGGACCAAATCTGGGTAATAGCAAAGTCAACCACATTAGCGTATTTTCACAAGGAAATGGTTCTGATCAAACAAATGGACCCTAAAGCTTATGACTAGCTGACAGGTTAGAACTATTATTGTTTTTTTTTTTTAATTTTCTTTTTTTTAAGGTAGTTAGTTTCTGCCCCATTTGAATTAATACATGTTTTTGTCTTGTGGATCCAAAAAGGCCTCCCCTTCACTGGTAGAGCACACTTTAAGACTTACATTAAGCGTGATATTCTTCTGAACAATTTGGGTGAGGGCTCTAACGCATTCATATTAGGTGCAACAGCCAAGCCGGTTGTGTTAAGCTTTGAGGAGATGAGGGTTAAACTCATGAAGAGGATTATGTTGAGGAACGAAAAGATGATAAAGTATGAGGGTACCATCTGCCTAAACCTCGAGGGACTTTGGAAAAAAAAAAAAAAAACAAAGTCAAAGCTGCCACCATTGTATCCCACATGGTTCTGGAGGTCCACAAATTGAAGTGGAAAGCTTTGGAGGAGGTAAGCGTGTTGTTGACCTTGAAAGAAGGACTTGTGCATGTCGGAGATGGGACTTGAGTGGTATACCATGTAAACATGGTGTTAATGAAATTAACTTCATGAGGCTAAACTCGGATGACTTTGTGGATGATTGCTACTTGAAAATGACATATATGGCCACTTATAGCCATACCATCAAGCCTGCTAATGGCATGGAGTTGTGGTCCACTTCTGAAGAACCTACAGTCCTAAACCCCCCCCCCCCCCCCCCCCCCCAAAACACAAGACAGCTGGGAAGACCAAAGACAACAAGGATCAAGGATGCATTAGAGAGGGCTGAAAATGGAGGTTCCAAGCTTGGAAAAGTTCAAAGAAGTTTGAAGTGTGGTAATTGTAATGTGGTTGGCCATAATGAGAGATCATGTCATAGGCACTTGCCTCCCAAGCCAAAACCAACCAATCTGAACAAGAGGAAGAGGAACAATGGAGAGGCAGGAACATCTACAAATCAGGTTCGAAACTTTATTTTTTCGTATTCAAAAGTTGAGTTTTACCACATTACTATTTTTTGGAATAATAAAATGCTAATTTTGTTTCTTGATTTATTTGAGGGTACTGGTAAGAAAAAGGCTCCCAAGACAAAGAATGAGTTAAGGCAGATTGCAAAAGAAATGGCAGAAAAACTGAAGGTTAGCTAATCAATCAAAATATGATGGTTTCTATGGTCCAATGAATCATGAGCTAAGTTGGTGTGTTTAATGTGATTGTAGAAAAATAGGGATGAGAGGAAGGTTGCCACAGCTAAAGCTGCTCATTCTACAAGTGCAAGAACTGCTGCTGCTTCAAGCTTAAGAGCTGTTCCTTCAAGTTCCAAAGCAACTGCTGCAAAAGGTACAGCTCTTGTTTCAAGCTCTAGAGCCTCTACATCACCTACTAGATCATCAAAGAGGCTTAGAGAGTGAAAAATAGAGTCCAAGCATTTCAGATTAGCATGCCTTAGTTTACCTTTAGGGTGATCAGTTTTTGTTTAGGGATATTGATGATGATTTGTGTTTCAATCACTTGTGCAACCTTGTGTTCTGTACAAGGTTGCTGGACCTAATTTTTTGGTAAGATGATTAGGTCTACTAAAACTGCAATATGTAGATCCCATTTAAAATAGTTTTTTGGGTGATGGATGTAAGATATGTAACTTGTTTAGGTCTGCTATTGTGGAATACAATTGACGCTATTGATGTTCTATCTATGTATCAGGTTTTAATTCAATTGCTACTTGTTATTGTTTCATTGTATTATTATAAGTCAGGTTATATTGATGTCTTTCAATATGTTTGAATTGAAATAATGAAAGAATTAGGTTCTGTCAAATTCTGGGTTTTTGGAGGCAAGATTTGTCAATTGTCGAGTTTACCCCTTCATGTGGGCCTTCTCGCTAGGTTTGTTAAAGCCAGGTCAGCATTTGACCTCGGTTTTGGACAGCTTACAAAATTTTGGTCATGGCTAATCGAAATTAGGACCTAAGGAGTGTTACTGATGAAATTGGAAGGACATGGATTGACATGATGTCGAGTGTAAACCACAGGGTACCAAACTGAAAATTTTCTTTTAAAATATAACAACGGATCACATTTATGGTTTAAGCCGATTTTGAACACTGTCTACTATTTCCCCACTTTATCTTTGAACCACCATTTTCATTATGTACAAGTCAGATATAGTTACTGACCTTGTGCTCTAGCGTCGTAAGTTTTATTCATCAATGATCGCTATTATACATTTCTTTCTTGGTTTCCTATTATAATATATAGTCTTTGCTTGGTTTCTAATTTTTTACATCTCTATCTGTAAACTGGTATATAAGAATTTGAACAAGTTACGTATGAAAGCAAAAGCGTAAACTGGTGGTTGGCTCATGATTAATTAACAGAATTGGGCACATTGTTAGCTAGATGAGTTACTGTATGCTCATCCTTTCACTTGAATTTGGTGTTTGTCAAGTACTGAAGGTTAAAGTCAGCTTGCTTTCTTCCATTAAGACATTAAACATTTAATAATGTTTATTTTAGGATTAAATACTGTTTAGTCCTTGAGCTTTTGACCAAAAAACATTTCAATCCATTACCTTCTAATTTCACACGTTTAGTCCTTGTACTCTCAGATTTTGGACTAATAGGTCATTTCTGTTAGTCTCCGTCCAAAATCTCCTTTATGTAGCTGACGTGGCAATTCATTCCCCGCTAAAATGTCTATTCTACACTCACTTCTTTTTTCTTTTCTTTTTTTCAGTTTATTCTTTTTATTTATTTAATTATTCTTTATCTTTTTTTTTTCTTCTGTTTATCTCTTCTCCCCTCCCCATCGCCACAACACTTCAACCCCATCCTCGCCACTACCACCGCCTCCTCCATCACCATCGCTTCAGATACGGAACATCCTCAAGGTCAGGGCAATCGTCCACAATCAAGAAAGAGCAAAGCCACCTAATCGCTGCTTACCTGCAACCAAATCAATGTGAAGCAGAACACCATCATCTCCAAGCTTCAAATCTCTAAGCAAAACACCCATCATCTCCAAGTCTGAGCAATTACTCCAACATTAGATAAAGAAATTTGCAAGGGCCAAACAGATCGATATGGGTCTTGATCTTCGAGTGCTTCTGCAAAAATACCAGCAACAAAGGGAGATGGCGGAGACAATAGAAGTGAGAGGAATAAGATATCGGAACAGGTAGTAGTGGTGGTGGCGCTACTGCAGTGGGGCCATTTTTGTGCGCTTCGTGTTGGCTTGGCCTTGGAGGCATCCCTCTTTACTATCTTTGCTTCTCTCCTCTTCTTTCCCCCAACAAAGGTACTCTCTCTACACAATTTCTGCACCCAAAATCACAACCAATCTGATTCGATTTTGCTCCTTCAATTAATTTAGGGTGCTAAGAGTTCCTTATAACAATGCCCCTTCGTTTTGAGCTTTCATGCATAACCCAACTTGAAAAGACAGAACCCATTTCCGCTAGAGGTGTCTGGGCTTGATTTTCCAGGGAAAGTCGCTGCATAACACGGCGTTTTGGTCCGGACATTGCTCCTCAGAAACCTCATCAACTACTGTGGGAACTTGTCACTAACCCGAACTCGATATGGGTGTTGTGGGTAGCTTCATTTCCACCCACCAAGCCTCTCTCTCTCTATCTATCAAGTTCAAGATTAAGGGAAGCTCTGCTGCTCTCTAAAAATCTGAAATGGGTGACTCTGAAGCTCTTTGCTCTGTGTTGGCTTCAGTTTTGGTTTCTTCTCTTTTTCGATTTTTGGGTTTTTCATGGTGTAGCAGTGTAGGTGAAGGGGGAGAGAGAGAGGAGGAAGAGGAAAAAATAAACAGTGAAAACATAATAATATATAAATAAAATTAAAAAGAGGAAGTGAGGGTAGAATAGACATTTTAGCGGGGAAGGAATTGCCACGTCAGCTACTTAACGAAGGTTTTAGACGGAGACAAACGGAAATGATCTATTGGTCTAAAATCTTAGAGTACAAGGACTAAACGTGTGAAATTAGATGGCCAGAGACTGAAGTATTTTTTGGTTGAAAGCTCAAGTACTAAACAATATTTAATCATTTATTTTATTTTTGCTTGCTTCCACATTAACAATTTAATAATTTAATAATGTTTATTTTGTTTTTGCTTGCTTCCCTTAAGACATTATCCATTTAATAATGTATGTTTTATTATGTTTTTTTTTTAAATAAATCATCACATAGATTTTCATTGATAAAAAGGTCAGGTCATAATGAAAGTACATACATTTCTGCTGTCATCTATAGACAGATAAGAAGTTGTGGTGATACCACTGTAGTACGTAGGATAGGACGTGTTTTGCTCACTTATTTAAAGTAAGCATTTTTAAATCCTGAGCTAGACATCGCACGGTAATAGGATAAGTTTATGAGTGATTCTAGTTGGACCTCTAAATTTTTTGAAAATTTTAAAATCCAAATTTACCCCTAAAAAAAAACTGAGATCTTCATGATCGTCCTATCATCTCGCATAGCAGAGTGATTTTTGGCTTATGAGATCAAAGTTTATTCCTTCGGTCTTCTAAGTATCAGATTAGATTACAATTAACAACCAAATCATAATGAACAAAAATCCCATAATTCTTCTTGCTTCATTTTGTCTTTTGCAATGATTAGAATTGATTTTTTCTTGGAGTCTGGGTAAAAGTGTTATTCACAATCCAATATACTTTTGGTTGTGAATCATTCTCAGTTTTCAACTACTATTACTATTCAAAAAAGTGTGTGAATTTTTATTAAGGTTTATTAACCATAATTTAAGGTGAGAGCTTGATGAAAGCTCTTTCTATTCCCATCCTCCATCAACATCGATGGAAGGAAAAAAAAACAGAGAGAAAGAGTTTGATCAAGTTAAAGTTTGGTGACGAAGTCATCCATCTTGCTTCACAACAATTATGTTAAGGGTTTTGGTGGAAGTCACAAAGTTTAGGTCGCAAAGATAACAGTTGAGACGAGGAAGAGAAAGTAGAACTTAAAAAAGAAAAAATATGGGCAAAATTGGAAGTTTGATGTGTAAAAATATCAGAGAATGTCCATATAACAAATAGAGAGGTCTGAATAGAACCACCCTAAGTTTATACAGAAACTAGCTAAAAAATCGGTATAAAAATTCAATAGAGTCCTTCTACATCCAAGACAACCAGGCCCAAAAGCTATTTTCAAGGCTCCATGCCCAGCTATCAGCCCATGTACGTATTAATACTTATAATTTGTTATTTTTAAGAAAGTTATAATGCTTAATTAGCGTATTTGCCCAGAGATAACCCTAACATGCATTTAATCGAACACTGGTTGATGTATATAGGGAAATCAACAACTTATTGGCGATAGGTCAGCAGGCGAGGAGTGGCCGGAGAAGACAAATTCAGTCATCGGAGCCGTGACTTTAGGACTTTGGTGCCAGAAGAGCTTCGTGCAGGGTGAGTAATGAGTGGGAATTCAATGGTTCAGGGCTTCAGACCAGCGCAGTTGAGATAACCTTGTATAACTATTCTGCATGGACTTGTTTCATCGAGATAACGAATTGATGCACTGTGTTTTCTTCCTGGTGGTGAAGTGGCCGGCCGGGCATAATAAATTCCAATCGATCAGTCCTATATATATTATATATAGCTCATCAAATGAATAACCACTAGACATGGTAATGATCGATGGGGTCTCCAGAGTCATGGCTCGTGAGTCATGTGGTCTATTCTACTATTTCTTGTCTGCTTAAGCACGGGGGACACAGTACGCACTGCTTAAATAGATCTATAACATTTGACATACTGCACCGTAAATAATCAACAAAAAAATTTAGAATTCGAACCGTCTAATTGTAATGATTGAAAATATGAATTCTGTCTTGGATTGCGATGGTGATCGATATCAACAGTCCATCTAACGTTTTCCAGTATGCATGATCATTTCTTCCAAGGTTCTTTTCATTTTACTGTTCTTTTTAGTGTAAGAATTCAGTATTGTTTGGATCACTTGATCGTTAGTGTGGATGCCAAATTAAGGCACGATGCCAAATTAAGGCACAAGTATGATTTTAAAGCAAGCCCTAGATCACATGTACTTTGTAAATCAAAATCGAAAAAACTGACGTTAAGTGCACTAAATTGTTGAAACTTAACAAAAACTCGAACCGAATTGATTAGTTAGTACTAGAAATTGAACCAAGATGATTCTTTAGTGCAAGTTCTTAGTTATTTCAGATGATATATCTGCAATGTAACTAAACCGTTTGACTTAAGTTTTACAATTTTTGTTTTTCAAGTGGCCATCTTTTGTCGGTTTTTTATTTCCTACCTTAATATTCACACAAACTAATGATATCCATTAATTCTAAAATACTATGCGTAAAACTTTTGAAAAATTTATATAAGTCTTGAATATATAACATACACGATAGAATCAATTTCAACATTTTTGGTGCTTTATAAGCTAGGCAAGTCACTAATTTGGTGCATTGATCGATTCATTCATCTATACTTTGTCTGTTGTTGAATGCTTCTGTTTGCATACGTATATCATGGTGGTTACAAAGATGCGGTTAGTTGCTATTACATATTTGTTGGTCTAGTATATGTATCCATTGCAAAAAATGGTGATAGGCCCTGATCATAAAGTTTTCATAATTGGCTTTCATGACAATTGACAAGTGATGAATATGTAATATTCTTAATCACTCGAATAAAGAACTAACCAAAATTTCATTGAATCAAACTAAGATGTCAATTTTTTAAATTTATGGCCAATTTGAATTTTGGATAGAAAATACCAATAACGCAGTTTATATCAAAAATTGAATTGATAACATTTAGACTGCTCTAATGACACTGAGACCACCATTTTACGGACTTGTCAATAAACCCTAGCTGCAGCCAACTCACAAAAATAAAACATATATTTTAGAAAATGGAGAATCTATCCATGATTGGGAAATTCAAATCCTCTCTCTAAATTTTGAAAAAGATGGCGACACGTGGCTATTATTTGATCAAGTGTTGTAAACTAATGTCATCAATGAGATTCATGCAAAAAAAAAAAAATTGAATTGATGACACACCACCCCCCTAACCATTTACGTTTTAAGTTACTTAACAAACCCTCAAGGGCAGCCGACCTAAATCAGAAAATTCGTTGCACATGGACCATATGGGTAAGTTAGGTCATGGCAACGTAGCCAAGAACGTAGAAAAAGGAGCATCCAGCATCCAAAATCGGGCCAAGTTTTCCTGACAACGATCAGTCCCTTTCCCGACAAAGAACAACAAATAGTAGTACTAACTCTGACCAACAGTCTGTCCCACACCCTAAACAATCCAGAAGGGAAAGAGAGAATATCCAAAACCATTAACCAAGTAAAAAAGAATAACCCCCCCAAAATTAGCAACCAATCCCAATTTGAGCAAAGACAGCCAGAGAAGAAAAGAAAATGGCATGCACGTTTTTGTGTGGAAATTTCTCATCGTTGCTTCCTTCTTTTCGTTACACACGTTTTTGTTAAATTAAAATTTCTTTCTGTCTCTCACTCACAGCAAGACAGCCCAGACGTGTTAGGCTGCAGCTCAGAATTAGAGAAGGTATCGCTTCACCCCTCATAATAGTTTTTCCAAATCCTTATCTTTATTTTTCGATAAAGATTCAATCTTTTTGGTTTATTAGTTTTTATTACCAAACCAAACCATAAAAAAAAAAAAAAACATAATCCAACCTCCTTTTCCCTTCTTCTTTATCTCTCTCTTTCTCCCCCAACATCATTTTTCCTCCGCCCAATTTCCCCTATTTTCTGGGTCCGTTTCTGAAGAAACGTTTCGTCGCTTTGTTTCTGTCCGATCCCAATACTGATCTTGGCCAAAGCTTCAATCTTTATCGGTTTCGGGGCTTGATTCGATGATGGTCAATGCGGGTCAATGATCTTCTGATTAGGGTTCCAATTCGCCGTCTGCGATTGACGATTTGGGGTTCGTGGCATTGTTGAATATCTAGTCGGAGGAGGCGGGTCGTTGATTTGGAGGATTGTGGGGTTATTATTGAGGAAAAAGTTTGATTCTTTTTCCAATTGGGGATTGATTTAATGCGTTGATTGTGACCTTTTCGGGTGATTAGGCCGAGTTCTTGGGAGTAAACGTAAGATTTTTGGAGATTTGGGGGTTATTGTTTGGTGGGTGTGAGGTTATGCACACAATAAAGGGTTGCATTGGGCAGAAATCTTGGCCATTTTGAGCTTCTGGGTTGAGCTGTGTATTGGAAGATTGTTGAATCATGGAGCATGTGATTGCTGGCAAGTTTAAGCTGGGGAGGAAGATTGGGAGTGGCTCTTTTGGAGAGCTCTATCTAGGTATGATAAACAGCCCTTGATTCTTTTTGGTTTTGTTTTTCCTTTTTGATTATTAATGCATTGTGTTATTGTATTTTTTTTTTTGCTTGTAATGAAAATTCATGCGTTGTGGTTGTAGGTGTCAATGTACAAACTGGAGAGGAGGTTGCTGTGAAACTGGTATGTGATTGGTCCTGAAAATGCTTGAATCAGTTGTGATGTGTGGTCTGTGGTCAAATGCTTTTAAGCATGATATAGTTTTGTACCTAAACTGTTATTGGGTAGCTTCTTCTTTTGGTGGCCGTTTGTTTGGTAATTATTTTTGGTTTGTCTGGTCATAAGATTTTGGTGATTGGGTAGTTTTGGCTCTTGAAACCAAGTTTGAGAATATTATTGCGTGTCTGATGTTTTTGTATTCTATTCCAAGAGCTTCAGCTCAGGAGATGTGGCAATCATAGGGATGGGAAAGGTGTAGATCTAGGTTCTAGTCTTGATGTAATCAAAAAAAGTTTAGGTACCATAAAAAGAGTTGTAGAAGTAAATTCCTATGGCGATCAAGTCATTTTTGGACAAGATGTCAGAAGACACTGCTATCACTAGCGTAAATCAAAGGAAAAAATGACCACTAAGGCTCTTCTAAAATCCTTGTTAAAAGAGTAGGTTGAAGTCACAATTGATACTTCTAACAATTGATACTTCAACTTTTCCTTTTTGAGTTTGATTATGGATTGCATTCTGATCTAATAAACACTTCTAGCCTGGTGCGACTTTTTTATTCCCTAGTTATAACAATTACACGCAACTCTTTAGCTTACAACCTGTATGAGTTATTGGCTAAATTGATTTCTAATATTCCAGGAACCCGTGAAGACCAAGCATCCCCAGCTTCACTATGAGTCCAAATTGTACATGCTTCTTCAGGGAGGAAGTAAGTCTCTCTATCCTTATCTGCATGCGAGTGTATGTGTCTCACCTCCTACCTCAATGAAAATGATTTTTCTTTTCTTTTAATGAAGCGGGAATCCCCCATCTGAAGTGGTTTGGAGTTGAGGGTGACTACAACGTCATGGTTATTGATCTTCTTGGACCAAGTTTGGAAGATTTGTTCAACTATTGTAATAGGAAGTTTACATTGAAAACAGTTTTGATGCTTGCAGATCAATTAGTAAGTACTTTTGGCTATCCTTATACCATATGTTGAAAATGGCCAGGTTTATAATTGTGTTTCCTTCTTCCACATTTCATCTTTTCAGATTAACAGAGTCGAGTACATGCACTCAAGAGGTTTCCTTCATCGTGATATAAAACCTGACAACTTTTTAATGGGCCTAGGGCGTAAAGCCAATCAGGTATATTATTATTGTTTTGTTGTAGTTAGTGTTGGGAAAACGGATTTGTAGACATGTGTTATTAGGGTTGTTGAAAAATCGTCTCTCTATTTGAGATCTCAAATAATATTAGGGTTGTTGGTTTAGATATTACTTAATAAACCTACTGCTTTCTCTTTTATTTTGTTACTGTAATGTAGCTTTCAATTACTTGTCACAGGTATATGCTATTGACTATGGCCTTGCAAAGAAGTATAGGGATCTCCAGACTCACAAGCACATACCATACAGGTGAGTTGTTATGTAATGTATTATATATCTTTTGTGTTGTGGGCTAAATTTCTTCCCTGCATGACATGTGTTATATAGTATGGACTTAAATCTTCTCTCTTCCTATTTCCTGCATCCCTTTCTCTCTCTCTCTCTCTCTCTCTCTCTCTCTCTATCTAGTTTTTGTGCTTTCAAATTCTGCTGGTGACAAGGTTGTTGTCAAAGTTCATCCTTTTCCCTTTTTTATTCTTTTCATTTATTAGGGAGAACAAGAACCTCACAGGCACTGCCCGCTATGCAAGTGTTAACACTCATCTTGGAATTGGTGAGAAATATTATCTGTTATGATATGTTACTATCTAATGCTAGGTGTGCTTACATACCTGACATATCTGACTTTCTATGTTCATTGCGTTTAATTGCACTTACAGAACAGAGCAGAAGGGATGATCTGGAATCACTTGGTTATGTGCTTATGTATTTCCTAAGAGGAAGGTAAAACGTATTTTTCTTGCACTTGTGTTCATGTTTTTAGCTGTATTTTATGCCTGATGTTAGGTATTTGATGCAGCCTTACCTCTTATGTCTAATATCTTTTTCTTTTTTTCTCAATCAGCCTTCCCTGGCAAGGATTGAAGGCTGGCACAAAAAAGCAAAAATACGACAAAATCAGTGAAAAGAAAATGTCAACTCCTATAGAGGTATCAACTTCTCTCATGCATTCTTATTACACTCACAACTTATGCAGCTGATATTGGCTTTCTTTTGGTGCTCTGCATTCTTTTTCTTGTTGCTACATGGATAACATAGCCACAGATATGTTTAACAGGTGCTTTGCAGATCACATCCATCTGAGTTTGTATCCTACTTTCACTACTGCCGATCATTGCGGTTTGAAGACAAGCCGGATTATTCATACCTGAAGAGACTTTTTCGAGACTTATTTATTCGAGAAGGTAAGCCCAACTCTGGCCATTTTTCTTATAATTGTTTTTTTGTATTCAATTTTAATAGGTTCTGGCACTTACTTTTTACTTATTGGGGACTTGGGATATTGACATTGTGATTACATATAGGTTATCAATTTGACTATGTATTTGACTGGACCGTACTGAAGTACCCCCAGATTGGTGGAAGCTCCAGAGGATGGGTAAGTCTTTGGAAAATCTTAGGTTCAAATTTCTTATTTTGCAAGATCATAATTTATTTTGTTCTTTTCTGTTTCAGCATGCCAGTGGAAAAGCAGGTGCAAATGCGGGACCATCTGGGGAAAGACCTGAAAGAGTCTCAGGTACTGTTCTCTCTTGAAAAGACTTTTGAACTAAGGTGCCAGTGATTATTTGCCCTTGATAATTCAATCAAGTTTTGGATTTAGTGTATGCTTTTGACATCAAGGTCTTGTTAGATTCTTAAATCGTAAACTTAAAGCTTGATGGTTCTTAGCGTTGAGTTCTGGGCTAGGCTATTCCTTAATCCTTTATGTTTACGATCTATTTAGGATCGGATACCAGATTTTTGTTTCTTTAGTATGATATCCCTTCATAAGCTCTTTATTGAACTTTCCACTTTTACAGTCAACATTTTTCTCTTTGGTTACACAATGCTTAATTCCTGCTATGCAATTTTTTATTCAGTTGGAAAAGAGATTCGAGAAAGATTCTCAGGTGCAGTTGAAGCATTTTCGAGGAGAAATACCACAGCTTCTAGTCCACGTCAAGATCACTACAAGCACAGGTCTTTTGAGGATTCCACTCCACCATCCCGAGACACGGTAAAGTTTAAATGATTGCAGTGTGTCTAGTATTTTGTTAAGTAGCCCCTTGTTTTCTTTGGACCTGGACAGCTCTGTGTACTTCATGAACTTATTCTCTCTAAGATGCCTATTAAAAGTCAGCTTCAGGCCTACCCATCTGACATTTTATCATTATTCAATCTGAAGTCAACCAAGTGATTGCCCCCTGGGTTAATTTCCAAATATAACTTAAAATAGTTTTTCTTTGTTTTGGTAATTACAATGCCAGTACAATTCTTTTGGTTCATTGTCATTGGGTGTAATTATTGCTTTTTCCTTTTGGTACGGTATTACTTCTTTCTCTTATTTGTTTTATCTTCTTCTCTATTTTTCCTGCAAACTCTTTGTTTTAAAATTTGCCTTGCCAGAGAACAACTTTGATAGGGCCTCAACTCAACAGACTCAAAGTTGGAAATCAGGGGAAATTTCAAAAAATATTCAAAGAATAGAAGATTTGCAAACTAAGGATTTTAATACTCTATATTGATTCATAGTTAATTACTGCTATTATGATTTGGGATCCTTGTTACTGTAAGCCCCTCTAAATATGCGTCTTCTTTTATCATCTCCTCACTGGCATTATATGCTTTTCACCTTTAATATTCCATCTTATTTACCACCGTATTCAAGTTTAAGTTGTGCATTGGTTTCGTATCAACTCTTATGGAGCACTCTTGCTGCATTTTCAGCCCCATGATTCTGAAAGGGGACGCAATTCCTCCCGATATATTAGCACTTCAAGGAAGGCTGTGGCCAGCAGTAAGCCAAGTTCCTCAGGTGAGCCCAGTGAAGGTCGCACAAGCCGACTACTCTCAAACAGTAGCCGCCCATCTACTGGGCACCACCGAGTTCATTCTGGGCATGAATCCAAGCGCCCTGTTGCTACAAGAGGGACCCGTGATGATCCTCTCCGTAGCTTCGAGCTCCTCTCAATCAGGAAGTAATGGAGTTCACTATTGATATCTGCCTGGTCATCTAATGGATAATCACTCGATCTATTTGATGAGCACCTGAGAAAGAAAACACAAAACTCGCCTTTGTACATGGGATATTCCCGATGCTCCATCATTACAGACTTGTTCCTCCTACCACTTCTTGTCAAGAGTTTAAGGGCCGCTGTAACTGTGTATTAGAAGAAACATACATTCTCTCTCCTTAGCTGTAATAATTACTATTTCCTCACTATACACCTACTTTAAGTTTGAGACCGTTTCATTGTTATTTGTATTCACCTCTCTATTTAAGAGTTTAATCAAGAGTGTTATAGCTTGAGCTTGGTCCGCCGGAAATTTCTATTTTCACTCCCTTGCGGTTGCTATATTTGGTAATTTAATCCGCAACCTCTCTGAAGTTTGGATTGGTAAATTTTTTATCACTAGCATGTTTCCATTCACATGAGTTTTAGGCTGACTAGCTCGACCATCGTTACTTTGAGATTTATAGGGACCGGTCTGAAGAATACTAGAACACGAGAACACGAGATTTGGCTCAGCAGTAGTTGGCTAGTTGCATACATTTGATGAAATAGTGGATCTAGGTTTCAACTCTCATTTGTCGACTGAAGAGAAGCCTTCACTTATGATTGAACAAGATTACTTAGCACGGGTACTTGTTATGGCCTCGAAACCTTCAATCAAAAGAAAAACAGTACCTCCCACAATCTAGAAGCATTAAAACTTTCTTTGATTGGATGTTGAACTGAAATTAACCTACTTAGCTAAGCTGCTTTGCCGAGAAGGAAAAAAAGAAAAAAGGTTTGGCGAGAGTTACTTTCTTTGTAGCCACTTGGGCATTTTGCTTTCTTTGTAGCCACTTGGGAATTAGCATTGGCCAACCATGATCAGAAGGATAGAAGGAAGAAGCAATTCATATGCATATTGAATTAGCTCAAATGTCCCCTCCTAAGTTAAGGAGGGTATATAAAAGCTTAGCTTCTCCGTACGTAGAGGCGCTAAGGAGAACATGGGTAACAAAATATTTACAATGAGCAATATTGCAAAAATCCGATATCAAATTCTGGGGAGAACAATAAAATAAAAAATCTTCTGCCCTTGAATCTTAACTCATGGATTTCTGAGAGCTGCCAATCTTTTCTCCAGCTCGTCAGTGCCAGAACTGTAAGAAGTTGAAACTCCATAGTTAAAAAATAATTAAGAAAAAGGGCAGGGAAACAACAAAAACTTTTAGAAGTTCAAAAAGGGAAATTGCAAAGAAGAAAGATGATGCGTTGATTCATGTGAGGTGCTGCTAACAGCTAAGTGGACCATACAGTCACCACTGTAAACTGGCTATTATGTGTTAGGTAATCACAATTTTCAATTTTACTATGAAATCTTCAGGCAGTTTAGTCCCATACGGTGAAGATGACATTTACTAGGAATCTATGTACAATGGATTGGAGGCCATACCTGCCAACACCCTGAGAGTTCTTTGCTGCAATTCTTCCTTTTGGAGCTGCTGACAACTGTCAATATATTAACACACAACACATCAGCTTAAAAACAAGGATTCCAGTTCATCCTAATAAATTAAGAAAGAAATGACTGTCGGTACCAACCTGTGAGGCAACATCGACACCAATTTCATCTAGCACCTGTTAAAAAGAAAATCAATCAAAGTTAATCTCGCCAATTCCTGGTTTCAAAGAACAATAGTCAACAACATCTATGAAGAATCAAAATCCTAAACTGCTTGTCGATCAATGCTATACAAGAAAGATCTGCAGCATCTAACTTAAACCCTTCTCAATCTTTCAGGTCCATTACCAGAAAACAACACAATTGCAGATAAGAACCAAACTTCAACTGATAACTTGTTCAGAAAGGCTTATGGATCGTTGGAAATTTAAAGAATTAATCTAATCACAGAGGAGTATCAGGCCTCGCTCAAACATAACGTCTTTTCTTTGTTTTTTGGGTTATCTAAGTAAAATGGTATTCATCTTAATATGAATGTAAGAAAAGATGCAAATAGTGGGGACATACCTGGTTTGTCAGCTCCTCAGTTTCCTCTTCTGCCTCATCACTATCTATGGCATCATCTATAGCGTCAGACATCATTTCAGTCTGCATGAATGAGCTTTAAACTGTTATAATTCGCATAAAAACCAAAAGTAGATGAACATTATTTTGTGCAAAAATCTTACAGTCATATCCATCTGTGCAGACTGCTTCTGAAAGTCACGTATCACCTTTGCTTGCTTTGCAGGATCCATTTGCTGCAACAAGATATGAGCTTGTTACTCAATGAACTTAAATTCACTTATTAGGACTATGGGAAGCAATATAGAAAAGAATATTCTCTTGGATTTTATTTACAAGGGAAAAGTAATTGTTTAACAAAAAAAGAAGAAGATAACTGATGGCTTAGCTCAACATGAGTGATGAATGATGACGGGGCTTCTTTTACTAATGCTTCTAACTGGAGCCCGTTTTAACATCTTGCAACATATTGTTATGTAGAAGTTATAACAGCAAACTATACCAGTCTAACCTTATTCATAGCTGCCATTGCCTTACTAGCACCTTTCATGCCAACAGCAACTGATGACTGGGCGTGCATTGCCTGCAGGAGGATATAAATTTTACTAAGAGCACAACAACAGACCAGGATAAATCTCATATACAGATACAGAGTTGACAGTCGACCTGTGTATGAGTCGCTATTCCTCTCATTTGAGCCCTACTTCCTTGTAAGTTAGCTATCTGTTGCCTAAGCCTGATTAGCTGCCTGGCCAGTATTTTAGTTGCTGCCTGCAGAATTCAATGAAAAAGGCTTAACCATATAGAAATCAACTACATACGAAAAAAATGCAATTTGCAGTCATTGAGTATTCCTGGACTGACGAAAATGGTCAAAACTGTTAAATACAACACAGAACATACCTCATTTCCTGTTTTAGCAGTTCTCTTTATCTCAGCAACGAGCTTTTTTTCCTGACAGGACAGTAAAATATATTCAATCTAAAGGCAATTAACCAAAAGAACTGTTAAGTAAGAGTGTCTACTGCAAGTTCTTGACATACTTCTAATTGCAATGCTCCAATTTCCTTCTCTATCCCTGTAGCAAAATGGGGAAGAAAAAGTAAATAAGAGGATCAAAACAATGCCAGCACCTAACCACACAATTGAACTACAAGCAGAATCAGGAAAAAGCATCATAACAAGCCGATGCTATTAATATCCATGTGTGTACGTACATACACAAACTGGTGTAAACTACTAGTCAGCTGGAAAAATTAATATGCTTTAAGTAACAGACCTAACCGCAAATCTAACCCATCTATTCTAGCAAAATCATGGAAATGCGTCATAACAAGCCGACAACATTCGATCCAGACTAGCCATATGCATCTCTACGCACACTGGTCAGGCCGGAAAAAGTAAACTACTTCAAGAAATAAGAGTACTTTCATAGCTCAACCCACCTAGTCACAAAATCTAATCCAGTCCATTCAAACATTGCAATCCCAAAACCAAACCCCAATTCCGCAATCACTCCAAAACCAACATAAATAAGTTCCCTTTAAAATCCACTAATATAATTAACAAACACAATAAAGACATTACAATTTCCATGCTCTGAATTTAACCTTCGGATCATGATCAACGATCACCGAAATCAACAAACTTTATTACCTCTAGTAGCATTAGTCATTTCTCTCTTGCTTTCCCGAAGCGCCTCTGCATCAAAAATTGAGAATCATACGCACAATTCAGATCCAATTAGCAAACAAAAAGCTTGAAATTCAGCTCAAATTCGAGAGAATTAGATTGGGGCAAGAACCAGGGCACTGACCTTTGGCGTTGGGTTTCTTGGAGAAGATGTTCATGGCGATCGTACGAGTAGGGATTGGACGCGGAGTCAGAGAGACTTGTTCAATAAAGCTTCAAACTTTGAAGAAGAGGAGACACAGAGGTTCAATCAAGGTTTGAGTTTTTCTGTGTTTTTGCCTATTTATTGTAACGGGTATAGGGACTTTTAGGTAAATATCATAATTGGTCCTCTCTGATTTCTCAAATTTCAATCCCGGCCCCTGACGAGAGAAGTATGGGACTTTTCTTTCTTTAATCATTGAGAATGTTTCCCAATCTATAATAAATGCTTTTTTTATTTTATTTTTTCCCAACCCGCATTTGCCTTATCCTTTCTTTGCACTTGCATTAGAAATTTCAAGTAAACGGCTAGTAGAATCATGACATGATGATACCAAAGTAAGAATGATAATTAATCCATCGTTAACGACTCCATCCCATTTGCTGAATTTTATAGTCATGACTCATATAAAACCGCGAGCGTGTGAATTTAAATAAATAAGTCAATTCTCCCCATCATATTTACCACTCGTCGTATATTTGAAATAAGTTGACTTTCTTGTTTAATTCACACTATAAGTCTTGGTTTCTCTTTGATTCACATAAACTCTGATTCATTATGAACGACACAATTCACTGGAGTCATTGCACTAACTAGTTTCTCCTCACTTATTCATGTGTGTACAATACTAATAGTTCGTTTTTACTATTCAAATTACAAACCAATTCTATCTCATACATAGAGTAATGTTTTCTTAATTCAACACATATACAAAGTCCAACCATCCGAAATTGTTTGATCGGTAAACATCATTCTTCGAACAAGTCTCATATTGTATCGCGGTTGAATTGTGCATCGCAGATGTCTGTTTCTAAATTGTTTATGACAAGCACATAGGGCCACGACACAAAGCGCACTGACTACAAAGGAGGGCAACCGAGCAAATCTGAAGGCAAGTAAGGACACAAGAGTCTCCAATTTTCACCACGTCAAACGCCAAATGAAATGAACAATGAAATTGACCGCGCCTAATATGTTATAGTGAAATTTTCAACTTACTTATTAAAAAAAAAAAAAAAAAGAGACACCATTGCTACTCATTCACGTGACAGAGTAGACTGACAGTGTGATTATATCACAGGCGGTTTTAGACTTGATGACCCCAAAATTTAGGCTTCTCGTCTCCACTCTTGGCCACCAAGTCTCCGTCTCGGGGCGGCAGTTTCCGTTACTCAATCCTACGTGGCCCTTTCTCTCTCCTCCTCATTTTCTCTCTCTCTCTCTCTCTCTCTCTCTCTCTCTCTCTCTCTCTCTCTCTCTCTTCTATTTAACAAATCCCCACACCACTTCTTCTCACCACCACCATCGTCATCATCATCCAATCTTTCTCTCTCTGCCCCAAAAACACCCTCTCACTCTTCTCTCTCTTCAGTCCAGACACCGATTCTCGGCGCGTGGCTTCCACCCGCTCAAAACCGCAGGCCTACACCGACCTCCGACTTCAAAGATTTCAGCTTGCCGTTGATGCTGGATTGAAGCAGACTATTGGTGGATTGAAGAGAGCGGTATCGGAAAGCGAGAGAGTTTTTTTCTTCTTTCTTCTTCTTCTTCTTCTTCGGTGTTTGTTTGGAGCCTAGGGTTTTCAGACGAGGAGGCGTTGAAAGCAAAGCTCAGTGGTTGCTAGGAGTTGAGAGATTAGCGATTGTGATGATTTTAGGGATTGACGGATTGAAGTTGCGACGATGGATATAGACGCAGTAGTAGGCGGCGATTTTGCTTCACTGGATCCTGAGCTTTTACAGCTCCCGGAATTGTCACCCTTTGCTCTCAAAGCCAGTCCCCAAATCGCCGACGACTTGTTTTCTCAGTGGCTTTCGCTTCCTCAGACTGGCCGCCTGGTAAAACTTCTAGTTGCTCTTTTCTTTCTGTGTAACTTTTTGTTACCATGGTCAATCAAGCTTAGCTTAGCTTTGTATTTATTGTTTGGAAAAAAGTACATGGCTTTTATTGTTAGTTCATTACTTCAATTACAGTAGAGCTGTCATTTCATTTTGCTAATAGTAGTTTTCGACCTTAAAAGGGTTTGTAGTGTGCTGGATGTGATTGCTGGAAGGAAGTGTATTGGAATAATTTTGTTCTAGCTGATGGTTGAGTCACTGTTTGATTTGACAGGTGAAATCTCTGATTGATGATGCATCGTCAGGCATTTCTTTCGGTGCCCAAGGGAACTCTCTTAGTGCAAATGCTGCTGGGATCAACTCACTGCCTTCCATGTTTCAGGCTGGTAGTACACCCCCACTTTCACCGCGAAGTTCCTCTGGCTCTCCACGCTCTTCAAAGCCGAAAACCAGCCCCTCTTCGCTTGGCTCTCCACTAAAATTGGTTAGTGAACCAGTGAGAGAAGCCATTCCCCAGGTTGAACTCAATACTCCTGCAAAAACTGAGATTTACTTGTGTAACGTGAAAAATGGGGTATTGTTATTTTGTCACTTGTCAAGGTCCTTTGATAAATTCTCAAATTGTTGTATGTATGCTTGCAGTTCTATTTTCAAAATGGTCGCCCACCACCTAACGGACTTAAGGAACAATGTCTTTCCAGAATTGATGACCTATTCAGCAGTCATATGGATGGATTGCAGGTGCAAGGTAAGATGTGTCTCTGATTTGCAGATAAAAGAAACAAAACCTTTCTTTCTATTCTTTGCCAATACACTTTCCAGATATTAAGGAATATAAGTTCATTTTTAGCAAGGGGTTTATTTTACCTTTTTTTTTTTTTTTTTTTTTTTGCTTGTGCAGAGTTTAAGACTGTTACAAAGGAAGTGTGCAAGCTACCAGCATTTTTATCTTCTGCTCTCTTTAGAAAGATAGATACTGACTGCAGTGGGATAGTGACCAGGTATGCAGTTGATGTAATTTAGCATACTAGATACAGGACCTAGTTATTGTGGTATCTGAACTCGTAAATCGAGAAAAAAATAAATATCTATGAAATGATTGTTCTCATGTGTTTCATATGTGGCCATTACGTACTCCAATCTCTTTCTCTTAATAATTGAACAAGGAAAATGATGTAAAGTGAAGTAATAGAGCCTCCTAAGAGACGAGAATAGAGAAACATTAGGTTCTGATATTTGCAGCTTACTTCCATTGTAAATATTTGGTGAATGAAAAGATGTTTACTCTGACCCAGCTGCATATGTGCAATATTTATATCGTTTGCAGTCCTTCTGCCTCTTGTTGTATTCCCTTTGTTCAATAACAGATGTAGCTTTGCTACTTACAGAGTCAGGACTCTCATAACACTCCTATATGTTTACAGTTAATCTAATTTTTTTATTCATGTCATCATACAATTTTGAACTAGTGACATGGTGCTGATTCACATTTTTTTTTTTAGGGATGCATTCATCAGATATTGGGTTGATGGCAATATGATGACAATGGATACAGCAACTCAAGTATTTAAAATTTTAAAGCAGTCTGATTGCAATTACCTTACTCAGGTTTGATTTGAACTACTTTATTTGTTCTGCCTCAGCTTGCGACTTAATTGATTCCCTTTGTGCTCTGAAGATAATCATATATCACTTATGTGTACATGGTTTTACCTTTCTTGGTCTGCATGCCAATTTGCAGTTGTTGATTTGCATTATGCAATGCAGGTAGACTTCAAACCTGTACTTCTAGAGCTTGTGGCAACCCATCCAGGACTGGAATTTTTACATGGAACTCCTGAATTTCAAGAAAGATATGGTATGCGTTTTTATACTGCCAAGTAAAAAAAAAAAAAAAAAAGCAATGATTATTGTTTTCTAATGTTTTTTCTCTTATGGAAGTTTAATACCATAGCGTAGCTATTTAGGCTAGTTAAAATGGTTTCATATCTAGTGCAGAATGCGAGTAATCGATTTTACCATAATCTTTATAGCTGGGTACAATCTGGAGTTTGGATGATACACAGTTTTGATCGAATTCATTGTAGAAATGGCTGAACTTTATTCTTTGGTCATAATGGAAAGAAGTTATGCTGAGTTTTTGAATGAATTAACAAACAATATTGTTACATGTTTAAATATTAGGTTTGGTACATAATGAACCAGTGAGGGAAGATAACGCTGCTATAGAAAATAATAATATTGTTACACTATGCTCACTCTGTTTAATGATATTGAATATGATGTTTTCTTTTTCTTTCCTAACGCTAAACACCTTTTACTTGCCATACTTAAATTTGCTCACATAAACTTATTTTCAATGGACCAGCTGAAACTGTCATCTACAGAATATTTTACTACATCAGTAGATCGGGAACTGGCCGTCTTACCCTCAGGGAGCTGAAACGAGGAAATCTTATTGCTGCTATGCAACATGCAGATGAGGAAGAGGATATTAATAAAGTTCTGAGGTTTGCTTATGATTTTCAATGGCCCTTTGAGTACAATTAGAGTTGTATAAGCAGTCCAACCTTTACATATTTGTTTGTGTGTCTCTAGTGATTATACTGAAAACTTGACTTTTAATTAAGGGTTCTAATAGTTCGACTATTAATTTACATGAAACAATATATTGAAATCATGGCATATTCACTTTGCTTAGAATGCAAATGAGGACACGGAAGAAATCTGATTTTTCTTCTTTAAAGTATTTTGTTGAAGTCTGAAGTTGTGTTATTTATATTCTTTATGCCAAATTTCAGGTACTTCTCTTATGAACATTTTTATGTAATATACTGCAAGTTTTGGGAGCTGGATACAGACCATGACTTCTTCATTGACAAAGAGAACCTCATTAGATATGGTAACCATGCCCTTACCTACAGGATCGTTGATAGAATATTTTCACAGGTTGGTTTTTGTTTCATTAAAGGTTCTTCTAACTTCTGAAACAAATGAAGTTGACAAATTATTACCTAAATAGGGTTCCCACATTGATTGTATCTGTTCGATTCCTTTTCAGGTTCCGCGGAAGTTTACTAGCAAGATCGAAGGGAAGATGGGTTATGAAGATTTTGTGTACTTCATGCTGTCAGAGGAGGATAAGTCATGTGAACCTAGCCTTGAGTATTGGTACATATCTCTTTGTTTCTTTGTTCTTTCTACACTTTGACATTTGGTATTTTCATATGGTATGGAATTTGTAGTATTTAAGAAGACGGATCAGTCTTTATATGTTTAAGCAGTAGTAGTCATGGTTATACATATCACCTATCATAGAGTAAAACCTATAGTAACCCAAAACTTGGCAGTTGGTGTAATATTCTAACTAAATATCCTTTCATGCAGCATAGGTAGTTAAAACTAATCAATGTCTAAAGTAGGTACAAAAAATTGACTTCCCCACTGTCTGAACATCCTTAAAAGTTATCAGATGTGTCTGAATTATAGGTTATGATTCCCTTTTTATAAGCAACTGTAAGACTCAATATGTGAGGAGCATTCTTTTTCAATCTCACCCAAAGTGCCTGTTGGCATGCAGTATTTAGAAATGAGATGTTTAGCTGGGATAAATCATGGCATCTTCATTAATATCATGTATTGGCTACCCCGATTTGTGATTCATTTATGGGATTTATTTCTATTGGACAGACACATTCATTAATAATCTATTTAATGCTAGAGATGTTTTTTCACATACTAGTGAGTAGTAACCACAAACGATGTTGTGATGATAAGCCTGATTTTGACTCTATGCTACCCATGTGTAGTCATGTTTTACTGTGGGGGTTGTTTTCTAGTGTTACTTATTCAATATTATTTTGGTAGGTTCAAATGTATAGATTTGGATGGAAATGGAGTCCTTACACGGAATGAGTTGCAGTTCTTTTATGAGGAGCAGTTGCATCGTATGGAATGCATGGCCCAAGAACCTGTTCTATTTGAGGATATTTTATGCCAAATAGTAGACATGATTGGACCTGAGGTAAAACATCATTGTCTTTGTTATTCTTATTGTTATTGTTGTCTTACTGACGTGAGATCGTACTCATGTACTCTTTTGAAATGACGAATTTGACATTCTACTTCCAGAAGGAAGATTATTTCACACTAAAGGACTTGAAAGGTTGCAAACTTTCTGGAAATTTCTTTAACATCCTTTTCAACCTCAATAAGTTCATAGCGTTTGAAAGTCGTGATCCATTTCTTATTCGTCAGGTATTTTCCTATAAGCTGGTGTTTTAAGGTGTTGTGCATATTTTCAAATTGAAAAATGCATAATAACGGATGCGGAATATTTGGTGTAAGCAGGAACGCGAGGATCCAAGTTTGACAGAGTGGGATCGCTTTGCACACAGAGAGTATATAAGGCTTTCAATGGAAGAAGATGGTGAGAATGCCTCTAATGGAAGTGTAGAAGTTTGGGATGAATCACTGGAGGCTCCTTTTTAAGTAAAATGAGGTGAGTTTTACATTGAGCTCCACTGGAAAAGTGAAAAGTTTTGGGGATACAGGTGTAAATTTCACTTCTATAATGATGTAATGAAATATGTTTTCTTTTTAAAGCGGAACAAGGTTTTTAGCATTTCAATTGGAGTCCTTGCTCTAATATGAAGTGGAAAATCCAATACATGACGGGCCTCATTAGGAGGCTTAACTGACCCTTTATATTGGTACTTCTAGTTTTTATTTCTAAAGGAAAAAAAAAAATGTTGTAAAGAGCCAAAGGAGAAGAAAGGTTAGACCCCAGCTTATGCTCAGTTGCTCACTGCAATCGGAGCTGCCGTATAATTTCATTTATTTTCTTTAAGATCAGAGGGGAATGTGTACTGGTAGCAACGCTTGCTGAACCAAAGTATGAAGTGACTGGTGTCTGCACAATCAACATTCTTTTTTTTTATTTTTTCAAAAGGCTGAAATGATTACTAAAGTTACATAGATTTAGATTTTTCACAGCAGCAAAATCAAGTGTGCCTTAACTACATCATTTCATCTTTTTCTGTTTCTGCAGCTGCCTATGAAATAGCTTGAGATGTTTTGTTGAGGTTTTCTCATTCAATGAAGAAACATCTGCTAAATCAAGGAGCTTCATGGTTCATCAGTGACTATAGTCCTCTTTTAACGTTGAATCTGAAGCTTGGTCATGCAGCCTTCATCAATGATACATTTCAAGCTTTATCATCTACCTTGGCACTCAAAGTTTACGCGATAGGTGTGCCTTTGATCAAATTCAAAGGTCCACCCTGAAAAACTACTGTGAATCTCTCCTTTGCAATGGAAGATATATTGCTCCACTGTCCCACATCTCGCTTCGCAGTCCACATGTTATCATGGGAGTTTGATAAGCTGCTTACTTCTTTTCTTGTGCTCCTCTGTGGTTAAGGTGACCACTGGCAAGTTATGTCTTGTAAGTTGTGAACTTCAAATGGCTTGTAACATCGCAGAGTTGTCTTCTCTATCATTGTATCTTGTTTATAGGTTCGTTTATTGGATTTGTGATTAAAAGGTATACGTATGTGGATGTCTATGTATTGTTTCACACTACCTAAATGGCATCCTCCCTCACTGTTCCATTCAACCGAACAGGATCGGACAAGGCCTCCTCAACTCTATTTATTCAAAACATTGTGCACTGTTTGAATCTGTAAACATAGTAGTTTAACTGCATCTATAACCCGGGCTCCCTGAGCATTGACCAAGCTAACCAAATAAACCATAATTTAAGACGCTAAATGTTATATTATAGATCATTTAGACGCCCATTGTTATAGCAAGACACGTTTTAGATTGAAAATGTAACTAAAGTAAAACATTCCAAATTAGCTCATAAAATGCAACAATAATATCATAAAAATAACTATCAAACTCCTCCAAGAAAGTTCCTGGCTTCCATTTCAATTCAAACAAATTCATAAAATAGTGGTGATAACCTGCCAATCATTTCAAAGAATGTGCCTCTCACAACTATGACCTAACCAAAATATCAGGATGGTGCTACCACTATGAATCAAAACAGCAGCAACCCGATCTTGTAACAAGATTGCAATACTTAAACAGTTTCAGACTGCACTTGATTTCTTCAGCTTTGTTAGCTCCTGCCTGACGATTCCAGCTTTCTGCACAAACACAAAAATAAAGCACATTAGCACTCAATGACATCAGCAAAAAGTAGAAACATGGATGCATACAACTGATCAGATTCTCAAAACTTTTATTCATCTCTACAAGCATCAGTCAGGAGGCTCTTTATTTTTGAATAAAGAATAACGAAATGCAAAATCTAGTGTAAACCACGCCACGCTCAACTAACAGACGTCAGAGCTGTCTTGTTTACTTGCAGTTGAAATTGAAGAAACAAATCTCCTGTTATAGAAATCGGAAGGCCAATCCGTACCTAGACTAGTGTCTAACACTCAGGATATAGCATAGCTCTGCCACCCAAAATAGTGTAGGAAATAAAAGTACAAAAATCTAACAGCATACCTTGATCTTGGCCAACATGAGCTTGAACCTATCGAAATCATTAAGCGACGCTCTTCTCTTCTGCACTATCAGCTTCCTTCCCCATGAACTCTGTTCCCATTTGTTCTTAACATCTGCCACCATCATGAAAAAAAAAAAAAAAAACCAAATCAGGTAACCATCAAATAAAGTTACACAACAAAAGACAACTCAAATGAATAGCTTTACACTCACCACCAGCCTCCATGGCAGCAATCAGAGTCTTCTTCTTCGGAACCCTGGGGATCTCAACCTTGATATCAGTAAGTGATAGCCTCTTGAAGTTCATCTGGGTCCTCACCATATCAGGTGCATCAACCAGAGCCTGCTCCAATAGTAAAAAAACTCAGCACCAAAATTTCAAACCATGATATCACACAAAATGCAAAAACCCAGTATCTCACACACATTTAATCCACAATTACATATATACATGTATTAACTTAATAAACAACAATTTCACTTCCACCAACTACTTACTGCAAATTAGTCCACTTTTGCATCCCACAAATTCCATCAAATCATGAAACCCTAAAAATCTAATCTTCCAACCCACTTCAATTGTAAAGCATACAACTTTGATAGCTAAATCGACTGGGAAGAGAGGCATTTACGTAAATAAACACAAAACCGTACCCGATTCTGGTCGACGACATCGACAATCACGACGAGCCTACCGTAGTCCGGCCCGTAGTTGACCAGAGCCACCCGTCCGATCTCCACGTACCTCTTGAAAGGCATTTTTCCGGGATCTGAGAGCAGTCGGTCGTCGGAGACAAATGACTAGTGCGTGTGAGGCAGAAGCGCTAGGGTTTCAGAAAGTGAGGAAGATATAAGGGTTTTGTTAAACCTGAGGTCGGATCACCTGTAGTCGAGACTACCGTAAAGCTTCTATATATGTTTGCTTCTATGCCCTTGAATATTATAGTTTTCACAATAAAAGGATTTTACTTTTACTTATTTCAATAATTTCCCCAATTGTTTTCGTTTTTACTGTCCTACAAACCGTTAAAACAAGAAGGCAGGACCACTCGGTCTGCGATTTTTATGAAGAAAGCTGAAATGGGTTATAGCAATTACAATTCTTAGTTTGGATTTGCGGTAAATGAAGGTACATGTTTTTAATGTTTGGGATTGGATATGTTGTGTTAGAAACAATAGGGTGGAGATTGGGATGATACAAGAATCTGGACTTTGTTTGTTTTCTGGGTGTTGTGTCATTGGATGATTAGTTATAATGCTTGTGCAATCCTGGGAATGTGAAATTTTTAATATTGTTTGATTCATGTAAGATTGATGTTGGTAATGAAATGTTAAGATTTGGATTTGGATACAGAGAGAAAGATTGAGATTTTGGGTGTGTGATGGGTTCCTTTTATGTCATTATTATTAAAGTAGATGTTGGATTCGTTTCTGGTTTGTTTTTGGTTAAGGGGTTCTGACTCTTTATTTTGTTCAGCCAATGAAGGACCGAAAGTGGGTGAATTGATTGTTGGGGGCTTTGGTTGTGAGGGAAAAAATGGAGTTTTTTATGAAGAAAGCTTCCACAGCTGAGTTGGATGCTTTCTATCCAGTTAGAGAGGAATGCCGAGTTGAAGTCCCCAAGACCCGATTTAGGCTGAGGGTGAGTGTAGCTCGCTTCTGACATCATTTTTGTTACTTTATAGTTTTGTTTTTTATATAATTCATCACCAGACTCGGCTTACATAATAGTCTACAGTTGGTTGCTTATCTTTTTTCTGGAAGTACTTTTCATGCTGATAGTATGAGACATTTTGTCCATTGAATAGTTTTCAGTTATCCAGTACCGATGTTTTTCTGCAGCATTATTATTAGATATTGAATTCGTGATACAAGCACATGTTCTATGTTTATTATCAACTTCACAGGCTGGGAAAACTCTGAGTGCAAGAAGATGGCATGCTGCCTTCTCTGAAGATGGTCATTTGGATATAGCGTCAGTGCTTAGACGAATCCAACGAGGGGTAAGCTCTTCCCTTTGTAACTTCTTTTCTTGGGATTTTGGGAGGTGCTGGTTGGCGTTTCTCTATGTGGGCTCGTGTGTGTAAAAGTATGTCATTCCCCTCCGCCCCCAGACAAAAGAACACACTGCTCTTTTTCTTACAAATGCATTGCCTTCTCCTTGGTGGTGTCAAGTACACCATAGATGTTGGTCCTTTGGTTTACTAAAGTTAGAACCATACGTGTACGATTTTAGACTTACATCTTTCACTTCATTTATTATGCTAGGGCATCCATCCTGCAATTAAAGGTGTAGTCTGGGAATTCTTGTTAGGTTGTTTTGATCCAAATAGCACCTTTGATGAACGGAATGATCTCAGGCAGCAGCGAAGGTAATACATTTTGTTTAGTTGTGATTTAATCTGTAGAATATGGCTTTAAATTTAAGCACCATGGAGAAGCAACAGATTATCCATGAAAGTCTTCTCTTACTTCCTCCTCCTAATGCCATCTTTTGTGAACCTAATTATAATTTTATGCTGCTGGAAACATGAAAAGAACCTGGCTCTTCAAGTTTTGAATTGCTCTGGAATAACATAATTTGGGGTCATAGATAAATATGAAAACGGGTTTTGAATTCTCGTTCTCTTTAAGTGTTGTACCCGTAGTCTGTGCTGTAGTTGTGTCCTGAAGTAAATAGGGGTGCATCATGCATGTGAATCGTGGGGCAGTGAGGCTCTGGAGAGCAAATGCTTTATTTTATGTGGTATGACTGGGAAGGATAGATCCTTTCTAGTTAAGATGGTGCCTCTAGATTGTGCCTCGTGGCTTTTACGATTATCCAGATATGTCTTGTGACTCTTGCCTTCATCAATCTCGAATCAGAAGCTAATTTTTCTGGGATTATTGGGGCATTTTAGGTTCCTGTGTACTTGGGTTCATGCTTTTTTCTTTCTTCAACTATAATTATATTTTTATATAACAGAAATCTTCATGCCATCAAGGTGCATAAGATTAATTTTAAGATTTTTAACTATGTGACAACTGTGTTTGCTTAACTTATACATCTTATATCTTTTCTGTCTTGTTCCAGCCTAACCGTATTTTCTGAACCATCTAATATCTGAGATGACATATTAACGCGTCACCATTTGTGCTCAATGTCTTTTCTTTTCAAATTCTAGTGGCATTTCTATCATTTTGTCATGGTGTCCTTCATGCATTCCTTTATCTTTTAATTGAGTGTAGTGACCTCATGTAAAACATTTGACTATTATAGGGAGATGTATGTCAGATTGAAAGCTGAATGCAATAAGATGGTTCCAGTTATTGGCAGTGGAAAATTTATTACAACACCGCTGGTCACGGATGATGGCGATCCGATAGATGGAGCACCAAATGGAGCAAGGCATGATGTTTCAGACAAGAAAGTGATTCAGTGGAAGCTTTTCTTGCATCAAATTGGTATATTTCTGTTCCCCATGTGTTACAAAACATATATTTTTTGGTTGAGTTGTGAAACTATGACACAAGCATACCCTCTGCGGTTAATATAGTTGCAATGGGTAGGCTTGTGGAAAAGGGAAGAAAGCCAAGGTTCTCTGGGGATGCATTGTTCTCGCTGTCTTTTGGGTGCTCTGGTTGGAAAGAAACAGAAGAATTTTTAAAGACTACTCGGGACTGGTTTTTTTTTTATGTAAACGATCAACAAATGCCCTTTATCTCATAAAAGCAAGAAAAACAAAAGACAAACAGTACCGACACTTTTCTTTCTTTCTTTTCTGTAGGAACATAATCACACTTTTTTTATTCATTGCATGAATATCCAACACAATTACTAGAATTGTTGTAACTTTTCTCTTAATAATCGTCGTAGTATGTATTTTGAACCATGTTTATTGAATATTTTATGGTAACTGTAACTGTAACTTGTATTAAATATTAGCAGTGGTTAACTCAGCTGGATTTGGCTTGTAGGTTTGGACGTTGTTCGCACTGATCGCACACTTGTATTTTACGAGAGTGAAACTAATCAGGCAAAACTTTGGGAAATTCTTTCAGTTTATGCTTGGATGGACAACGATATTGGTTATGTTCAAGGTGAATTGCTGTGAATTTGGTTAATGTTCTGAAAAAGTTAAACAGTAGCACGTGACATTTATAATGGGCATTTTTGGAGCAGGAATGAATGATATATGCTCGCCAATTGTCATTCTTATTGAAAATCACGCAGATGCATTTTGGTGTTTCGAACGTGCGATGCGAAAGCTGGTATATATTATATCTTAGCTTTGTGATACTATTGTTGGATACTTGGATTGCTACTTTAATGGAGCTGTGTTGACTACCTGCTTTATGAACCTTTTATGAGCCACTGGAATAGTTATTTCCTACTAGTACCATTATGAGCAATTGTGGCTGTCTTAATCCTTGGGTAACTTGTCAATACATGTTTTCCAATGTACAATGAAGTCTTTATTACACAAAGATGCAAAGTGACTGCTCAAACTAGCCATGTAAACTAGAATGAACTCCTAACCACCAAAATGGAGAAGTGGATTAGTATTAGAAGGATTTAGGTCTATAGAAAGGCCTGTGAGGAAAGACACACAGTCTTGCAAGGATTTAATAGAAAAAATTGCTGGAGATTGAAATGCAGGAATATTCATAAATTCAACCTTGCACCGTGGGAATTTTATCTCAGTGGGGGTCCTCTGAATCATACTTCAGATAGTGATAGTACATAATTTGGGCAGTTTAGAGAATGTATGCAGATGTTAAGGGGAATGATCAGCAGTGTAGGAAGTATCTTTTCTCATGATTTTAATAGTGCAGGTGGTCTAGTCACTGGCTAGATGCAAGAATGTGGGCGGAGCTGAATCTGTCTTGCTTTGTATTAGTAAGGCAATGACTCACATTGGGGAACTAGATGAGGCGGAAAAGAAGCAAGGGTCTATGGTTTTAGACACTTGTAAGCCTATAGTCTAGTTATTTCTTTCAGCATGTGGGATGACCTAAGACTGTAGATACTGAAAAAGGAGTTGATCAGAGTACGCTCTCCAGAATAATTGGGTTGGAGTCCTACATTTATCGAGTAAAAACTCAATTGGTTTCGTCAGTTGGTGTTTTCAGTTGCATTCTGAGAGAGAAGCTGTTAAGTCATTCTTCCTTTGGTGTTTTGAGTTCGTCTGGTTCATTTTTGTCATTGCTTTTGCAAAACTTATTAAAATAATTTGTTACATGATTGGTGCTTGTGATATGCTTTTGTTAGGGTATAATACAGATTCCTGCTTTTGTTTCAAAAACAGAGAGAAAATTTTAGGTGCACTTCTACTTCGATGGGGGTGCAATCTCAGCTGGCTACGCTCTCCCAAGTAATCAGAACTATTGATCCTAAACTTCATCAACACCTTGGTAGGATTCCTCTATGCATTCCAATAATGCAGCTCCTTATTACCCAGCTAACTCCATTTCCTAATTAACAGAGGAACTGGATGGTGGGGAGTATTTATTTGCATTCCGCATGCTGATGGTACTGTTCCGAAGAGAGTTTTCCTTCGTGGATTCACTGTATCTTTGGGAGGTGAGGAGGAAACTGGACTTATATTTCCATCCAGGTTCTTTTTGTTATTAATAGCTACTTAAATATATTGAACTTTCATTCTTTGCTTTTCTTTCATAAGCTTGATTTAAGACAGTAATATAGATTGGTTTCAGCTGATGTGGGCCATGGAATACAACCCAAACATTTTCTCATCTTACGAAACATCAAGCGCTGGTACTACACCACCTAATGCAAGTGACAAAGAACTAAAGGCATTTGGCAAGTTTGAGAGAAACAATGTCAAAACTGGATACACAGAACAACATGGTGCACTTTCCATATTTCTTGTTGCCAGTGTTCTTGAGACCAAAAACAAGCAACTTTTAAAAAATGCCAAGGGTCTGGACGATGTTGTCAATGTTTGTCTCTCTCTCTCTTTCTCTCTCTCTCTCTCTCTCTCTCTCTCTCTCTCTCTCTCTCTCTCTCTCTCTCTGTGCATGTTATTTATATATATGTTTCCATTTATCTCATAGTTCAACCTCGTCTCCAGATCTTAGGTGACATAACGGGGAATCTGGATGCTAGAAAGGCATGTAATGAGGCATTGAAGATTCACAAAAAGTACCTGAAGGTATCTATGCGCTTTGTCCTGTATTGCATTGTGTCATACTTATTTCTCGGCATATTCATTATGCATTCTCTAAAAGTATAATCTGCAGCATGGTTAGCATTTGTCTTATATGTTTTGAGCAATCTGTTATGGACATGGTTAGAAACTTGATGATTTATTGGTTAGTTGCACTTGCAGAATGTGAAGTCGTAAACTTTTTCCTTGGACAGCAGCTCTGTTTACCCAAATTTTGCAGCCAGGGCCAGGTGATGAAGACTTCGGCAACATCCTGCTACATACTGTGTACTGCCATATTTTCTTTGTAGTTAGTTCTCTGACATCTCTCTACCTCTCCTAAAAGAAGAAAGAACAAAAGAACAGTAAAACAGTGTAATTTTTGGGCTACGGCCCCCATATACTTGACGAAAACCACAGATGAAGCGTGCGCCATTTTCTATGAAGTGATCAAGATTATGAGCAAATTGCTTCTGCAGTGTGATGAGCGATCATTTTATTCCTTTGCATTACACGTTGCATACATAAAAACGAGCTTTTAGACTTAATGTCCCCACTTTGTATTTGACAGTTTCATTAATTAAGGTTTGAGAATAGCTGCATCAGTCATTTTTTTTTCAAAAAAGAAGAGCTTTTATGTCCCCAATTACTCAAAGCCATCAATTTTATTCAAATTAAGCTGGCATAATAAAAGGCCTAAGGGTAGTCGCACCAGTCTATAAAAATAAAAATAAAAAATAAAATAAAATAAAAGTAGCTTTTATGTCCCCAAATACTTGAAGCCATCTATTTTATTCAAATTAAGCTAGCATGACTTGCGAAACTAAATCCTTTCATTATTTCAGACATCAAGTTTGATGGAAGCAGCCTTGGGAGAGAACGGTAATCCTCCTGGTTGTGTCTCATCATCTGCTGGACAGCATTTTCCACAGACTGACCTTGACCGAACCACAGTGCACAGGCAACATTTGGTTTGGCATGGACCAGGGTCGCATCCTGTACCCCAAATAATACCACCAGTTTCATTAGCTGATAGGAATATCTTAATACCTGCTGATCAAAAATATACTAGGTGTAATTAACATTACCCGAAGGTCCTTCGTCAACACTCGGTGAAGACTCAAAGGTTGCTTCTGTGTGCTGTAGACTGGTAGTGAGCAACACTAGAACAAGCAAAGAAGGATTCTTGACGATGATGACATTTTGTAGTAGGGGAGTTGTGACCTGTGACGTTTTTGCTTCCTCTGCCCTTTTTGGCTTTTGTGTCTGTATGTTTTGGCTTAGATTAAGATCTTTATAAGGGAGGAGCCAGGAGGATTCAGGAAAATGGGCGTCATGGTTCTTTGACTGATATAATTAGTCGTAAATAGGATTGAATGTTTACATCACATAGCAGTAATTATCGTGCAATGAATATGACTATTTTGAGGAATTTGGTATACAAATGAAGGGACTACATCCTGGTTTATAAGGAAGTATCATAACGGCTAGTTTTGTACTTTGACTTGTGTTTAGAAAAACAAAACCTTGAAATTGGCATAAGTTGCATGTTCTTTCTTATCACTTGATTGATTTTGAGTGGCATACTCTAATTTGGTATGACCTTTGGTTATACTTGCTCTACACCAAACATATGTCGTTCACATCTTCTGCTCAAAAAACTGTCTCTACATTATTAAGCTTGTAATTAATCAACCATTCCTTGACTCCTGGATTCTGGAGGTCATGTACCTTCATTGAAAGCCAACAGCTACCAACCAGTAGCTCTGGATGTATGGAGCCAATATGTCCATGTAATTTGCACTTTATTCATCTTCATCAATAGCAGAGCAGCAAGTGAACAAATCGATCCCAATTTGCAGTGTAGAGTTTTGCTACCGTTCATTGCTCTTTGATGACAGCAATTCCTGAAATGAAACAAAAGCTGCCTAATATGCATGGATTGTCAAAGAACATATATATATATATGTATATATGCAGAAAGAGCAGCACTTTTTTTTTCCCCCAAGCCACAAACCGGCAACTACTACAAACTAAATCCCTCAGAACAGCAGTTCCGATCAAAGTTAAAAGCTTATCAAGTTGCTTTGCAATTATGCATACTGAAAGTTCTCTCACATGGTATTCTGTACATAATGAAAATCTCATGCTAAGCTAGCTTCCTTCTTAAGATGCATAAGCTTGAGGTACTGCAGTATTCATTTATGCAAAAACTACTACAAGAGTGCCAGGTGTTTAAGAACAAGAGGATTTGACAAACAGAAAGAGAGAGTAATATTTCAGAGAGAATGGAGATTTCAATGTGTTTATTCATCTCATACAAAGGGGTATTTATAGGAATACATTTGAAGTGTGAAAGCTCAAAGAGAAAACCAAAATGATAACCATCTTGATGATGATTTTCTGCCATGCTTGTTGCCCTTTGGCAAAGCATGTTTACATAAGTCTTCATACACTCAAATACCTATGATTATATACTCAAGTACCTATCTAAATACTTTTACGTATTTTGTTACATGATATAGACATATACGGTATTTATACATTTATACTACAACACTCCCCCTTGGATATTTCATGTTCAATAGTATTGTGTAGATGGTGCGTATCGAAGTTGCCTCGTTAAAAACCTTGTCAAGTAATAAAACACTGTGGGAAAAAACAACCTTGGTCGAAAGGGAAAAAGAGCACAACGCGCGTTGAGTGTGAAGTATGTTTCTGGATACTCCCACTGATTTAGACTCCTCTTGAAGATCGTGGGAGTTCGGATATCCTCCTTAATCCGATGCTCCTTACATGTTTCTCGAAAGGGGATTTTGGTAGTGACTTAGTAAATAAGTCAGCTACATTATCTTCTGATCGGATTTGATTTACTTCAATATTTAGAAGTGTTTGTTGTTGCTGATTGTAGAAGAATTTCGGCGATATATGCTTGGTATTGTCGCCTTTGATGAAACCTAATTTCATTTGCTCAATACAAGCTGCATTATCTTCGTAAATGCATGTAGGTTCATTTGTGGTAAATTTCAAACCACAAGTTCCTCGAATGTGTCTATTTATAGACCTTAGCCATATGCACTCACGCACGGCTTCATGTAGTGCAATAATCTCTGCATGATTTGAGGAAGTAGCAACAAGAGTCTGTTTTGTAGATCTCCAAGATATCGCGGTGTTTCCCATGGTAAAGACATAATCTGTTTGGGAGCGACCTTTGTGAGGGTCAGAGAGATACCCTACATCAGCAAAACCCGTCAGAACATCATTTTGATGGAGGGGAGGAGGAGAACGTCGGTCACTATGGATAGTGTTACCGGCGTTCACATTTCTTTTCTCTCTGTAGGGATAGAACAAGCCCATATCGATCGTACCTTTTAGGTATCGAAGGATTGTCTTTATACCAATCCAATGGCGGCGTGTTGGCGCAGAACTGTGTCGAGCTAACAAGTTTACTGCAAATGAGATATCCGGTCTTGTGCATTGAGCTAAATACAATAATGCGCCTATCGCACTTAGGTATGGTATTTTAGCTTCTAATAAATCTTCGTCCTCATCCCTTGGACGAAACGGATCTTTCATGGGCTCAAGACTACGGTTGATCATGGGAGTACTCACAGGCTTTGCTTTATCTTCATTAAAGCGCCTTAGTAACTTTTGAGTATATGCTGACTGATGGATCATAATCCCATCATTACGGTGCTCGAGTTCTATTCCGAGACAAAACAGTGTTTTCCCGAGATCTTTCATCTCAAATTCAGATTTCAAATATGTAGCAGTTTCTTTTAACTCATCTAGAGTTCCAATTAGGTTCATGTCATCAACATAAACTGCTACAATTGCAAATCCGGATCTTGTTTTCTTAATGAACACGCAAGGGCATATTTCATTGTTAACATATCCCTTCCCAATCAAGTAGTCACTTAGACGGTTATACCACATCCGTCCGGATTGTTTCAATCCATATAGTGAGCGTCTTAATTTTATTGAAAACGCGCTCCGTGGTTTAGAGCCACTTGATTTGGGTAATTGAAGTCCATCTGGAACCTTCATATATATATCTCTGAATCTAGATCCCCATAGAGATATGCTGTAACCACATCCATGAGCTGCATGTCAAGTTTTTCGGAAACCGCCAAACTGACAAGGTAGCGGAACGTTATAACGTCCATTACGGGAGAGTATGTCTCCTCGTAGTCGATTCCAGGGCGTTGTGAGAAACCTTGCGCCACAAGGCGGGTTTTGTATCTAACAACCTCATTTTTCTCATTACGCTTTCTAACAAAGACCCATTTATGGCCAACAGGTTTTATATTTGGTGGTGTCAGTGATATAGACCCAAATACCTGTCTCTTTGTTAGTGAATCCAATTCAGTCTGGATCGCATTTTTCCATTTGGACCAATCTGCTCTTCGTTGACATTCTTCAACGGAGCGAGGTTCGATATCATCGTATTCTATAATTCCTTTTGCAATATGATATGCAAACGCATCATCAATAGCCATAGAATTTCTGTCCATAATTACATGTATACTAGTGTAATTCATGGAGATCTCTCTATTCTCTGGAATTGGTTCTACTATTGGAGCGTCCTCCAATGATGTCTCTTGGACATAACCATAATCCGGAATTTTTTCATGAGATGGATTATTTATATCGATGATTAATGGATTATTTTGTGTCAAGCTCGCTTTCTTTCTTGGGCGAGAATCCATCGAACCTATAGGCCTCCCGCGCTTTCTAGCAGGAGCCATGGGTCTAGCCACTGCATCACCCATAGAGGGTATGTCATGTCCTTTAGTTTTAGGAACATCAATCCTTGCAGGTACGTTTGCAGCAGGTATGTGTGATCTTGTCACTTTAGCGATATCAGAAAACGCATCAGGCATTGATTCTGCTACGTTCTGAAGATCGAGAATCCTCCACACTTCTATTTCAGACTGTGTGGTTCGGGGATCAAGATGAGACAAAGTGGGGACAGACCACGACAATTCCTGTCTTTTCTGTTGAACATTAATGTTCTTGTCTCCCCCTAATGACGGGAAGACTGTCTCATCAAAGTGACAATCCGCAAATCTAGCGGTAAATAGATCACCTGTCAAGGGTTCTATGTAGCGGATAATGCTTGGAGTATCATATCCAACATAAAGGTCTAAGCGTCTTTGAGGACCCATTTTGGTGTGCTGTGGCGGCGCAATTGGCACATAGACTGCACACCCAAATATGCGTAAGTGTGAGACATTAGGCTCATACCTAGTCACCATTTGGGACCTAGAAAAGGGTTGGGTGGCAGTGGGTCTCAGACGAATAAGCACAGCTGCATGTAATATTGCATAGCCCCAAGCAGAAATAGGGAGATTGGTGTGCATAAACAATGCCCTGGCAACCATTTGAAAGTCTTTTAATGGCAGCTTCTGCGAGTCCATTTTGGGTGTGTACATGAGGGACAGGGTGTTCGACCTCAATGTGAAGACTCAGATTTTCATACAATAAATTTATGTAATTCATTAATTGTTATATTAATTGAGTTGTGATATTTGGGATTATTTGGATTGTCGTGGGTTGAGGAAATTGGTTCTGAATGATTTTATTTTCGAAAACGAACGTTATTTAGGGGGTCGTGAAAATCGACTTTTTATACGTTCAAAATTTGGGAAAACTTCATTCATGGAAGTTGTAGAGCTCGTCGATACGAGTCCGTGCATATATGGAACGTATTATTCGGAGTTCGTATGAATAAGTTATGATTATTTGAAAATCGGAATTTTTCTATAAATATAGGATTTTTTTTGTTGAAATTTCAGAAAAACCAAAAAAATAACAAAAATTTCTCTCTCTCTTCTCTCTCGGCTGAAGCCCGAAGGACTGAAGAAAATCCTACCGACCCGACCCGGACCCGCGCGACCCGACCCGATGCCACCGGTGCCGTCCGACATCCAAAGGCGACGAAACCACCACGAGGCTGCACATATCGACGTCGCCTGCCTCCCTGTCGATCCCGTTGCCGCCCCCGCTTGCCGCAAGCAGGAGATCGGAGCAGCTCAGCCCCGAACGCCCGACCCGGTCCGATCTCGGTGGTGCCGGCGGTGCACGGGCCGATCCTCCTCATTTTCGTGACGTGCTCTTCCTTCTGATCATGCCCATATATGGCTTGCATCACGATTTTGAGTGTAGAGTGGTAGATCAAGAGTTGAAGATTTCGACGTCCTTGATTTGATCTGGAGACTGATCAGAGTGCCGAGATTAATCCAACTTCAAAACCCGATCTAGAACGATCTAGACCTCATCTTTGAAAACGTCAGGTATTAAAGTTGTTCACAATTTCATTTTGAAGAAGTTTGTAGTTGACGACTTTTGCATCAGAGGTGGTTGACCATCGTTGACAGTCGCGTTGACCACCGTCTGACCGCATAGTGTGGCGGCGCGTCGGACCGAATTTTGAGTTTTTATTATCTGGACGATGATCTATGCATCCATATGAGCGTTTTGAGATATAACTTGGTCATGTTAGAAAAAGTTGATAAATAGTCAATTTCTGTTTTGATGTTACTATTTACGGTTTTACAATTTACATTCGGTTTGAGATTTACGAAGATCAGACCATCGGTTTTACTTCAAATTTTAATATGATGTTCATATGACTGTCCCGATGACTTTGTGTGGTCACGGGCGAAGATCCGACCTTTGGATCTTCGTATAATTATAAAATAGTGATTCGGGAGGCGATTAACGAAGATCCGTCCATCGGATTTTCGTATAATTTTGATAGGATGTTTCCATGGGCAATCCGTGAGGATCTAACCGTTGGATCATCATTTAAATTCAATCCGACCTTCGGATTGTCTTTATTTTAGAATCCGACCGTTGAATTATCTTTATTTTAGAAATCCGACCGTTGGATCATCATTTAGGTTTATTTCATGCTTCGTTGCTAAGTAAAGACCGTACTTGATTAGGTACTTGACGGCTTGAGTTGACAAGCATTTGGATTATTGTGAGTTATATTTATTGAAGACGCAGCGGGAATTTCGAGGTGAGTAAAACTCACGTGGTTCATGTTACGAACCGAGCGTTTTAAATTTATTTATTTTTAGTAATTGTGTGGAAAATATTTATGGATTAAATATTTGTTTTTAATCACATGGACTTGATCACTACGGTCCATAGGTAAGTAAAATGAATTTCAATTATACAAATGAATTTCACTATTTTCTTGTGTGAACTATAGATGGTATTAGTGGTCATTCCTGAGTGGATGATTACGTATATATATATTTACGTGGAATATATATATTGATTGTGTGATTTTAGTGACGATATGATTGTGATAGAATGATGATTTGGATTATATTCAAATGCTTTAAATTCATGATAATATCATATATGTTGATTGAGTTGATTTAATTATGTGAAAGCATACGATTGTACGTATTGTGGATTTAGGGTCAACATAGTGACCAGTATGGGGTAATCGGACGCTCTAATCCAAGGTGGATGATGGGATACGATTGGTTGAGTATGTACAATTATCGGACGTTCTAAATATGTATATAAGTATACATATTGATGAAATACGATAAAGATAAATATGTCGGATGCCATAACCTAGGCTAGGTGACTGGCTACGATTCAGTTAGAGCTCTAGTCTATCGAATACCGTATTTTTATAAATACGATGATGAGGTATTGTGGTTAAAGACGTGAGTAAGGGTTGGTGTTGAGTAGTTGATTTATTGTGATTGTTGTCTTTTTGTAGTTGTAGAATTGTTGCATGTTGACTTAGGTAGAAATAAATGTGATTAAATTAAGTAACCGTTCATTCTTTTACTCATACGAGCTTTCATAAGCTTACCGGGTTTTGTATTGTTGTAATCCCGGTACACTATTCAAATGGTGTAGCGGATATTCCTGCAGGTCAGGATAACCAGGGAGGTGACCGAGCTGCTTAGGTGTTACAGCAGTTACATTTTATTTCTTTGAGTTGTGAGGTGTGTATGCTCATTTAGAGCTTTACAAATTATTGCGTAATTGTGTTGTAATAATTAACCGAAACTAGATTCGGTTTGATTTGATTTCGTGTGGTGAGGTTGTTAAGAAAAGAAATTTTCAGGATGATTATTTTGAGTTGTGGTAATTTTCATGTTTCGGATTTTGAATTCTATTCTAAAATCCGGGGCATGATACTCAATCCCAATGGACATGCAATAATCATCAAAGGTTCTTGATATAAATTCTCCAGCATTGTCAAGACGAATTGACTTAATAGGATAATCAGGGTGGTGAGACCCTTAATTTAATGATTTGTGCTAGGAGTTTAGCAAATGCAGCATTTCTTGTGGATAAGAGCATGACATGTGACCAACGTGTCGATGCATCAACCAACACCATAAAATATCTAAATGGTCCGCAAGTTGGTTGGATAGGTCCACAAATATCACCTTGTATTCTTTGTAAGAATGGTATATTTTCTTTAGTGTCCTTTGCATAGGATGGTCTTGATCCTACCTTTGCTAAAGAGCAAGCTTTGCAAAACGAATGATATGCTTTAGAAGTAACTCTTTGGACCAATGTTTGGTTCGTATTTCTTTTCGTTTTGAAGAATGGATGTCCGTGTGAAGTTTTTAATATACGGAGCATCATGTCACGACCTGGATGTCCCAAACGGTCGTGCCAAAACTTGTATGTGTCAGGATCCCATAAATTGTCATTCATGACATGGTTGGATTCAATGACTCTAATAATGGTTGCATACAATCTAATAGAGCGACACATAAGTTTCTCTAAAACTCGTGTATTTCCGTAGTTTTTAGAGGTGATGCAAAGGAACTCTTGTCCATTCTCACAATGTGTTTCCACATGAAAATCATTGGCTCTTATGTCTTTAAAGCTTAATAGGGTCCTTCCGGCCCTTGGAGCATATAGAGCTTCGGCGACATTAATATTTGTGCCATTTGGTAACAAAAATTGAGCTGGTCCTCGACCATGAATCAATTGTGATGGTCCTGCCATCGTAGTTACTGAGGATCGACTGGGTGTCATCCATAAAAATAATTGCCTATGTCACAATATAGTATGTGTGGTGCCACTATCAAGAAGGCATTCCAATTCTCCGGAAAACATACTGAGAGGATAAAGTTTGGAATATTAACACATGTCCATGACATTGAATGCGATACTTTATTAATAGGGAAAATAGCCAATGATTACATCAAAGTTATTCATAAGTCTATTCCAAATATCAAACTTTAGACAAATTTTTATCACTCAATCCGTTTGGTAATTCCAATGAAATATGACCAGGAAAGTATAGAGATGTTGGTGGAGCGAGGCTCGCTTAAATACCCCGATCTCAATTGCTTTCCTAGACATCATACTTCATTAGATACACCACATAAGAAGGAGTTTAATACAATTGTTATTTATTGACTAAGGCACATTTGCCATTCTTGGAAAATAGAAAGAGGATTATTCTAATCAAAGTCTGTGGCATCCTCGTGTTCTTCATCTACAGCTTTGAAGTCCTCAACAGTGAGATTGACATCTTCACTATTTTCATCTTCGGCAAGGTTAGCTTCTTGCTCTCTTGCTTCCCTGTACTCCTTGTAGCGTGCAGCTAATTGGGTACTTGCATGACATTGTTTAAACCAATGCTCGATTGATCCACATCTATGACACATGTCATTGTGGTTCCCTCCCTTCATTTGAGGTGCAGGTTGTGTACGTTGTGGATATCCCCTAGGAGGGTTGCTGCTACTACCACGGCGCATGGTGCGACTTCCATAGCTCATGGTGCTATTTTCACTGCCGGTGTTGCCATATCTCCCTCTTCCACGTGTGGAGTTGCCATCACGTGTGCTCGCTCTAAAGTTACGGTTTCCTTCTCTATTGGGGCGGTTATATGGACCTGTTCGTCCTTCATGTCCCCTATTATTAGGGTACACATGTCCCCTATTGTTGGGGTACCGCTCCTTGTGCCCTATCTTGGGTGCATTATAATTTGCCTCACGAACGCTCTTGGTTCAAATGGGTCTTGAATTATAATTCTTTACGAGAATGTTGTCGTGCTTTTCGGCTATCGATAAAATATTTATGAGTTCATTGAACCTCGTAATTCGTCCAACATTTACTTCAGTGCGATACTGCTTTGATAGTAAAATTGCTGCAACGGGGAAGGTGGAGAGAGTTTTCTCAATTAGCTCTTCTTCTGTGAGGGGTCTTTGACAGAACCTCAACATGGACTTGAGACGAAGAGCTTCTGAATTGTACTCAGCAATAGACTTGAAGTCTGAGAAGCGTACATCGTTCCACTGAACCTTCTAGTCAGGGAGGAGAGAATCTTGGATATTGTTAAAGCGCTATTGTAGCGCCTCCCATAAATCCTTTGCATCTTTGATGGACATGTACTCTAGTCTGAGTGCTTTGTCTATATGACGTCGCATCAAGATGATTGCTTGTGCATGCCTCTTGGGTGTTCGAGGGAACACAAGGGCCGGGTTTGGTTCATGGATGATGGGCAATATCCCCTTTGATGTGAGATAGTTCTCAACGTCGGTTTTCCAGCTATGGTAATCCGAACCTGTTGAGTCAAGGATTTGAAAATCGAGTCTAGGTTCATTCGACATCCTTGAAGATAAGAAGAAAATATTAGTTTCGGAGTTAAAACTTCCACAAAAAATAATAAGATTTCCGAGCTATGGTACCAAGAAATCAATTTCCAAGAATCATTGTGAACACTCTTAGTTCATTGATTACGAACGCTCTTAGTTCGTTTGGCGTGAATTTCTATAATTCCGCTTTTGATTGTAAGTTCCCGAGAAAAAGGAAAAATGAGAGAAAATAAATAAAAACTCAAAAACGGGAACTTTTAGTAAAGAATACCTTGGAATAGTGTTGCCGGAAATTTTTGACCGGAAAAATTATCAGAGGTGATCAGAAGGATCGTTGGAAAAAGTCGAGAAAAATCGTCCTAAAAGTCGCCGGAAAAGTGTCAAAAAAGTAGTCGGAAAAGTCGTCGGAAAGTCGCCGCGAAAATCTGTCGACAGATGGGTCGGCAGCTGCTCGGCAGCTACTGCGCAGCTTCTTGGCAGCTGCTACGCAGCATCTCGGCAGCTGCTGCGCAGGGGCCTCGGCAGCTACTGCGCAGGGGTCTCGGCAGCTACTGCTCAGGCCTCGGCAGCTGCTGTGCAGCTCTCGGCAGCGGTCCGGTTCGATTTTTCTGCTTCCGGCGGCCTGTTCAGGCAGTTTCAGGCCGGTTCCGGCGATTCTGAGACAGGTTCCGGGCTCCTGGAATCAAGGGCTTTGATCTGAGCTAGGGTTTGAGGATTTTTTATAGGTTTGGAAAAATGACTTCGATCGATGATGAACTATTCTTTCGTCAATTTTCGATTCTAATTCTAGAGCAACTTCGTGCTGATAACGTGTTTAAGAACAAGAGGATTTGACAAACAGAAAGAGAGAGTAATATTTCAGAGAGAATGGAGATTTCAATGTGTTTATTCATCTCATACAAATGGGTATTTATAGGAATACATTTGAAGTGTGAAAGCTCAAAGAGAAAACCAAAATGATAACCATCTTGATGATGATTTTCTGCCATGCTTATTGCCCTTTGGCAAAGCATGTTTACATAAGTCTTCATACACTCAAGTACCTATGATTATACACTCAAGTACCTATCTAAATACTTTTACATATTTTGTTACATGATATAGACATATACGGTATTTATATATTTATACTACAACAGCATGAATTATATTAAAACAATAGTGTCATGGAGAAAACAATCATTGTTAAAAGAACTGTCCAATGGTTCGTTACTAGTATTATGTTATCGGTCGATCAGATTCCAAGTAGATGACTCAAATTGAATTAGCAATTTTGAGTCGTAGTTTTCGCTGCAATCTTTATAAAAATGACTTTGATTGTTTGTATCCCCAAATTATAAGCTCTATTTAGAATATACAAACAGATATGATGAAAGAATTCACCAAGGGAACTTCTATATTTATAAGTGCTTAGGTAAGGTCTTCAGCATAAAGTAATTTCTAAGAAGAGCAGAACATATTGCTCATGTTTGGGCACCAATTAATTGAGGTATCTCAAGCCGTGACCTGCCATTCCAATTTGTAGCTGCTGCAGCTTCACTGGATAATCTTTTCGTACCTTCCTACGTACAATTCATTTTTAGAGATTCGTTAGGCAGATTGAACAACAATGGGCATCCGACTTGCTTGAATGAAAACATTGGAAACATTAGTCATCTCAATATTGGATTCATAGCAGACCATAATCTCATCAGGACCAATGATATGAAGAGATTACTAGAGTTGTATAATTATAAACTAAACCACATACTCAAAATCTACATGACATTACCGTATGCAGTCCAGGATGTTGCAGGGTAAACGTAAATTAACAGAGAGAGGGAGAGAGTTTAGATGCAGAGAATGAAGTGTAATGTGTGTTATTCTTCTCTCAAATGAGGGTTTATATAGGAGTATAAGATAGTGTGAATGCTATATGAATAAGTCCATTGTTGTGGTTACATTAATTACAGCTGCAACTCCACATGGTTACTGCAACGATGGTTGTTGTCATGCTTGTTGCTTCCCCACATGCTTTATACCACACAAGTCTTCATACCTATATCTATACACTCAAGTATCTATTTACATGATATAGCCATTATACTACAACACTCCCTATTGGATATTTCATGTCAATAGTGTTGCCTAGACCGTGTGCTTCTAAGTTGCCTAGTTAAAAACCTTGCCAAGTAACAAAAACTTTGTGGGAAAAAACAACCTTGTTTGAAGGAGAAAAAGAGCACAACGCGCGTTGAGTGTGAAGTATGTTTCTGAATACTCCACCTAATTTCGAATCCCCCTTGAAAATATAATCATGAGAGTTCGGATAACTTTCTCAATCCGATGCTCTTCACATGTTTCTCGAAAGGGAATTTTGGTAACGACTTAGTAAATAAGTCCGCTACATTATCCTCTGATCGGATTTGATTTACTTCAATATTTAGAAGTGCTTGTTGTTGCTGACTGTAGAAGAATTTAGGTGATATATGCTTGGTATTGTTACCTAATTTCATTTGCTCAATATAAGCTGCATTATCCTTGTAAATGCATGCAGGTTCATTTGTGGTAGACTTCAAACCACAAGTTCCTCGAATATGTCTAATTACAGACCTTAGCCATATGCATTCACGCACAGCTTCATGTAGAGTAATAATCTCTGCATTATTTGAGGAAGTAGCAACAATGGTTTGTTTTGTAGACCTCCAAGATATCACGGTGCTTCCCATGATAAAGACATAACTCGTTTGGGAGCGACCTTTGTAAGGGTCAGAGAGATATCTTGCATCAGCGAAACCCATCAAAAAATCACCGTCATTTTGATGGAAGGGAGGAGGAGAACGTCGGCCACCATGGACGGTGGCGTCGGTATCTACATTACGGAAGGTGGTGTTTTGTCTTGTGGGGTCCGATCCCATACTTCCATCTTTTCTTTTCTCTTTGTAGGGATAAAAAAGTCTCATATCAATCGTATCTCTCAAGTATTGAAAGATTATCTTTATACCAACCCAATGACGGCGTGTTGGCACTGAACTATGTCGAGCTAACAAGTTCACTGTGAATGAGATATCCGGTCTTGTGCATTGAGCTAAGTACAATAATGAGCCCATTGCACTTAGATAGGGCATTTCAGGCTCTAATAAATCTTCGTCCTCATCTTTTGGATGAAACGGTTCTTTTCCTGGCTCAAGACTACGGTCGATCATGGGAGTACTTACATGCTTTGCTTTATCTTCATTAAAGCGCCTTAGTAATTTTTGAGTATACGCTGACTGGTGGATTATAATCCCATCACTACGGTGCTCGAGTCCTATTCCAAGACAAAACCGTGTTTTCCCAAGATCTTTCATCTAAAATTCGGATTTCAAGTATTTAGCAGTTTCATTTAACTCATCTAGAGTACCAATTAGGTTCATGTCATCGACATAAACTGCTACAATTGCAAATCCAGAACTTGTCCTTTTAATGAACACGGATGGGCATATTTCATTGTTAACAAATCACTTCCCATTAAGTAGTCACTTAGACGGTTATACCACATCCGTCCGAATTGTTTCAATCCATATAGTGAGCGTCTTAATCTTTTTGAAAACGCGCTCCGTGGTTTAGAGCCACTTGATTTGGGTAATTAAAGTCCATCTGGAACCTTCATATATATCTCTGAATCTAGATCCCCATAGTGATATGCTATAACCACATCCATAAGTTGCATGTCAAGTTTTTCGGAAACTACCAAGCTGACAAGGTAGCAGAACGTTATAACGTCCATTACGGGAGAATATGTCTCCTCGTAGCCGATTCCAGGGCGTTGTAAGAAACCTTGTGCCACAAGGCGAGCTTTGTATCTAACAACCTCATTTTTCTCATACGCTTTCTAACAAAGACCCATTTATGGCCAACAGACTTTATATTTAGGGGTGTCAGCTTTATAGACCCAAATACCTGTCCTTTTGTTAGTGAATCCAATTCAGTTTGGATCTCATCTTTCCATTTAGGCGAATCTGCTCTTCGTTGACATTCTTCAACGGAGCAAGGTTCGATATCATCTTGTTCTATAATTCTTTGAGCAATAGAGTATGCAAACACATCATCAAGGATAATAGAATCTCTATTTAACGTCTCATGTATGTACACTAGTGTAATTCATGGAAATCTCTCTATTCTCTGGAATTGGTTCTGACATTGGAGTGTCCCGCAGTGATATCTCTTCGAAATAACCATAATGGATTATTTTGTGCCAAACTCGCTTTCTTTCTTGGGTGAGAATCCATCGAACCTATGGGCCTCCCAGGCTTCCTGGCGGGAGCCGTGAACCTAGCCACAACGTCACCAAGGGAGGGGACGTTGGCGCCATTCTCAGGTACTCTTGAGATGGCATCATGTCCTCTAATTTTAGGGACATCAATCCTTGCAGGCACGTTTATAGCAGGTATGTGTGATCTTGTCACTTTAGTAATGTCAGAAAATGCATCAGACATTCAATATGCTATGCTTTGAAGATCGAGAATTCTCCGCACTTCAATTTCAGACTGTGTGATTCAGGGATCAAGATGAGGCATAGTGGGGACAGACCACGATAATTCCTGTCGTTTCTGTTGAACATTAGTGTTCTTATCTCCCCTTTAACGACTGGAAGATTGTCTCATCAAAGTGACAATCCGCAAATCTAGCTGTAAATAGATCGCTTGTCAAGGGTTCTAAGTAGGGGATAATGGTTGGAGAGTCATATCCAACATAAATGCCTAATCATCTTTGAGGACCCATTTTGGTACGCTGTGGCAGCGTAATTGGCACATAGACTGCACATAAGTGTGAGACATTAGGCTCATACCCAGTCACCATTTGAGACAGAAAATGGTTGAGTGGCAGTGGACCTCAGACGAATAAGCACAACTGTATCCAATATTGCATAGCCCCAAGCAGAAATAAGGAGATTGGTGAGCATAATCAATGCTCTAGCAACCATTTGAAGTCTTTTAATGGCAGCTTCTGCGAGACCATTTTGGGTGTGAACATGAGGGACAGGGTGTTCAACCTTGATCCCAATGGACATGCAATAATCATCAAAAGTTTTTGATGTAAACTCTCCAGCATTGCCAAGACAAATTGACTTAATAGGATGATCAGGGTGGTGAGCCCTTAACTTAATGATTTGTGCTAGGAGTTTAGCAAATGCAGCATTTCTTGTGGACAAGAGCATGACATGTGACCAACGTGTAGATGCATAAACTAACACCATAAAATATCTAAATGGTCCGCAAGTTGGTTGGATAGGTCCACAGATATCACCTTGGATTCTTTGCAAGAATGGTATATTTTCTTTAGTGTCCTTTACATAAGATGGTCTCGATCCTACCTTTGCTAAAGAGCAAGCTTTGCAAAACGAATTATAGGCTTTAGAAGCAAATCCTTGGACCAATCTTTGGTTCGTACTTCTTTTTGTTTTAAAGAATAGATATCCGTGTGAAGTCTTTAATATACGGATCATCATATCACGACCTGGATGCCCCAAACGGTCGTGCCAAAGCCTATATGTGTCAGAATTCCTTAAATTATCTTTCATGACATGGTCGGATTCAATGACTTTAATAGTGATTGCATACAATCTACTAGAGCAACACATAAGTTTCTCTAATACTCGTTTATTTTCGTAGTCATTAGAGGTGATGCAAAGGAACTTTTATCCATTCTCACAATGTGTTTCCACATGAAAATCATTGGCTCTTATATCTCTAAAACTCAATAGGGTTCTTCCAGCCCTAGGAGCATATAGAGCTTTGGTGACATTAATATTTGTGCCATTTGGCAACATAAATTGAGCTGGTCCTCGACCATGAATTAATTGTGATGGCCCTGCTATCGTAGTCACTGAAAATCGACTAGGCGTCATCCATAAAAATAGTTGTCTATGTCACAATATAGTATGTGTGGTGCCACTATCAAGAAGGCATTCCAACTCTCCGGAAAACATACTGAAAAATAATAAAGTTCGGAATTTAAAACATGTCCATAACATTGAATAATAATGCAATACTTTATTAATAAGGAAAATAGCCAATGATTACATCAAAGTTTCCAAAGTCTAATCCAAAATAAAATCAAACTTAGACAAATTGTAATCACTCAATCCATTGGTAACTCCAATAAAATATGACCAGGGAAGTAGAGAAAGATGTTGGTGGAGCGAGACACTCTTAAGTACCACCATCTCAATTACTTTCCTAGACATCATACTTCATTGGATGTGCCACATGAGAAAGAGTTAATACAATTGTCATTTATTGACTAAGGCATATTGCCGTTCTTGGAAAATAAAATGGACTATTCTAATCAAAATCTGCGGCATCCTCGTGCACTTCATTTCCAGCTTTGAAGTCATCAATGGTGAGATTGACATCTTCACCATCTTCTTCTTTGGCAAGGTAGATTTCTTGCTCCCTCAAGTCTCTATTCTCCTTTAGTGTGTGGCTAGTTGGGCACTTGCATTGCATTGCTTGAACCAATGCTCAATTGATCCACATCGATTGTGGTTACCTCCTTTCATTTGAGGTGCACGTTGTGCATGTTGTGGATATTCCCTAGGAGGGTTGGTGCCACCACCACGGCTCATGGTGCTGTCTCTACGACCCATGGTGCTATCTCCAAGGCCCATGGTGCTACCTCGACGGCCGGTGTTGCCATATCCACCTCTCTCACGTGTGGCATTGCTATCACGTGTGCCCTTCTCTAAAGTTGCTGTTTCCTTCCCTATTGGGGCGGTTATATGGACCCATACGTCCCTCATTTCCCCTTTTATTAGGGTACCGCTCCTTGTGCCCTCTTTTGAGTGCATTATAATTCACCTCATGAACACTCTTAGTTCCAATGGGCCTTAAATTATAATTTTTCACGAGGATATTGTCATGTTTTTCAGCTACAGACATAACATTGATGAGCTAATTAAACCTCGTAATTCGTCCAGCATTGACCTCAGTACGATATTGCTTTGATAGCAAAAAGGTTGCGACGGGAAAGGTGGAGAGAGTTTTCTCAATTAGCTCTTATTCTGTGAGAGGTTGTTCACAAAATCTCAGCATGGATTTGAGGTGAAGAGCTTCTGAATTATATTCAGCAACAGACTTGAAGTCGGCGAAGTGCAGATTGTTCCATTGAACCTGGGGTTGGGCACGAGCCGGGTCCAACTATAATTTCATTGGGCCCGGACCCGGCCCAGATCAGGCCCGTTTTGTCACAAATAGGGACCGGCCCATTTCATTTCGGGCTTTCGGGCCCAAATACCTGCATTTTATCTTTGCTTATGCCTATATATATATATATATCGACTTTGCTATATATCCAGATTTCATTCACATCAACACAATATCAAGATCCAAAGTTCAAGCTATAAATTTGAATATCCAGAATACATAATATCCAAATTCAAATACTCATCAAGAACAATTGAAGCTACAATTCAAATACAAAGTGTCCAAATTCAAATATCCAATGAAATAGAAAGTCCTAATTCAGCTACAACAATTTAGCAGCCATTTTTCCAGTCTTCTATCCAGCAGCAATGCAGCCATCCATCAATTGGCTTGCACAGTTTTCCCTACAATACCCATCATAAATAGATTTAAATAACAAAGAACCATTCAAGCTGCAATTTTACTCAACTAGCACTACACATAGAACCTATTTCAATAACAAAGAACCATTCAAGAGCCAAAACTTTGCTTAACTAGGAGTACACACAGAACTTACTTCAATACCAATATTCAAGATTATCAACAAGTCAATATACAAAAATACCAAAAACTGCATATCTCTTAATATATAAACAAATACCAGAAACTACAACTGAAGATAATCAACTTTACTAATTCATTTCAGAAACTGTAGGTAGCAACCAAAATAGCAAATATGCAGCAAGCAAGCAAAAATTAATGCAGCATGCAATAAATCAAATATCAGGAGCCGTCTTCAATTTTTTAGCCAGACAAGCTGCCTTTTTGCTGATTGTACAGCAGCCTTCTCCTTCGCATAATCTGCCATTTCATTCAAAAACATTAAAATCCATTTTCGAAAACCACAACTCACAACCATTGAAGCATATTTGCAGTTACTAATCGACCTCATTTTCTCAGTAAACACTCAAAAATACAAAAACCAGTGAACTGAACAAAATACAAAAAGCAACGAACTAAACAAAAACCTAAATCCCAGTTTAGCTACAAACCAAATAAGCACACAAAGAGATCAAATTTAACAATAAACTGAGGAACCCATGACGCTAAAACTAGAATCACAGACCTGAAGAACAATGAGCTGCTTATGGGAAGAAGCAGGCGCCATGCAGGTGAAGTGATGTGGATTATGATGTCTCGATCTGTGAGGGAGAAAGAAGCAGGCGCCGGCACCGGTGAAGTGAAGAGAGAAAGAGAGAGGGAAAGAGCACTCAGAGCAATCCTGGGCCTCGATCGATGTCTCGATCTGTGAGGGAGAAAGAAGGACTACAGGAGGCGTTGTGCAGGACCGCATGTGAAGTGAAGAGAGAAAGAGAGAGGGAGAGAGCACTCAAAGCAATCCTGGGCCTCGATCAGTGTCTCGATCTGTGAGGGAGAAAGAAGGACTGAAGCATGCGTCGTGCAGGACCACAGAATCACAAATATGGCATCTCGATCCTGGGGGGTGTCTCGATCGATGTCTCAACCTCACAGAATCACAGCTATGGCTGAGGAGAGGGAGAAACCGAGAGACGGAGGCAGCCTTGTGCAGTTGTGCGTTCAGACTTCAAATCGTGTAGAAACTAGAAAATTAGAAATGAAGGCTAGGTTTAGGTATTTGAGTGAAGAGTGAAATCTTGTGTGTTTGATACTATGATAAGGATTTTACTCTCTATATTAGGACCAATAATACATCTGTCTTTTGATTTCTATTACGGGCCTGGCGGGGTTTGTTAACTTTGAAACACAAGGCCCGGCCCGGACCGTTTGTTTGAAAGTCAAGGCCCGGGCCCGAACAGTTTAGACAAAAAAAAAATAGGGCCCGGCCAGTACGGGTCGGGCTTTCACAGGCCGGTCCAGGTTTGCAGGTTTTCGGGATTAAATGCCCAGCCCTAATTGAACCTTCAAGTCAGGGAGGAGAGAATCTTGGATATTGCCAAAGCGCTCTTCTAGAGCTACCCATAGGTCTCTTGCATCCTTGATCGACATGTACTCCAATCTGAGTGATTTATCCTTGTGGCGTCGCATCAAGATAAGTGCTTGAGCATGCTTTGTAGGCGTTCTTTGGAACAAGACCCTGGTTAGGTGCCTGGATTATGGGTAATATCCATTTTGAAGTGAGATGGTTCTTGTGGGAGTGGTCAAATTTTGTTGGGCCCGCAATTAAGGCGATTAACTCCGTAGTTAGTATGACGTTAAATTTCAGTCATGAATGCGGCGATTATTACAACAATAACTACGTACAATAATTATGATTATAAGTGCGCAATGAATGACTATCATAAATACGCAATGAATGACGGTCGTAATACGCAATGATTAACTATTATTAGTGTAGGAATAATTGTCATCATAAGTGTGTAAATAAATGCAGCCATAAAAGCAGAAATAATGACGACTTGTTCCTCAAGTAAGTCATCGCCTATATAAAGGAGGCTCGACGTCCAGGTAATCCATCGAATTCCAATTCTCTCTACTCCACTGCTAAGAAACGTACTGACTCAGGCATCAGAGGGTTTTCTGCAGGTACCCCCCTTCTCCTCGAGCCAACGGTCAAACTCTGAGTAGACACTCCAGGAAGCTTCTTGACTATTCCCAGTCAGTTCCTGCTGTAGTCCGCATTAATTTGGTGAGTCAAACTCCTCTACGGAATTTTTCGTCACAACAGTTCTCAACGTCGGTTATCCAGCTATGGTATTCTGAGCCTGTTGAGTCAAGCATGGGAAAGTCGAGTCTTGGTTCATTCGACATCCTGAAGATAAGAAGAGAAGATATATTAGTTTCGGAGTTTAAACTTCCACAAAAACTAAAATAATAAGATTTTCGAGTTATGTTACCAAGAAATCAATTTCCAAGAATATTTAGATTAGACCGAAACAATGATGTTTAATATGGTCATAAATTGATGCTTGCGGACGCTCTTAGTCCGAATATTATGAACACTCTTAGTCCATTGATTACGAACGCTCTTAGTTGTTTAACGTGAATCCCTATAATTCTGCTTTTTGATAGTAAGTTCCCGATAAAAAGAAGAGAAAGGAATATAAACTCAAAAACGGGAACTTTAATCTTTAAAACTTACTTGTTAAAATTCGGAGCAAATTCGCTTCTGAACAGATCCCACTTCAAATGGTGTACAGGTCTCAAAACGACTCCAACAGGGCTGAAATTTGGATGTCAGATAGAAGAGACAGAGATGAACAACTTTGATGAATAAAGAATTTTGATTAGAGGTCCTGAAAAAGACCGCGTGCAAGCAGGCTGATCTGCACAAGAACGAGCGTGCTTAACAGCTCCCGCTTCGAATGGTGTACCGGTCTCAAAATGACTCCAATAGGGCTGAAATTTGAAGGTCAGATAGAAAAGACAGAGATGAACAACTTTGATGAAGAAAATATTTTGATTAGAGGTCCCGAAAAAGATGTTTCTCGGCGTGCAAGCAGGCTAGGGTTAGAACTCGTGCTGATAACGTGTTGCAGGGTAAACGTAAGTTAATAGAGAGAGGGAGAGAGTTTAGATGCAAAGAATGGAGTGTAATGTGTGTTATTCTTCTCTCAAATGAGGATTTATATAGGAGTAAAAGATAGTGTGAATGCTATAAGAATAAGTCTACTGTTGTGGCTACATTAATTACAGCTGCACCTCTACATGGTTGCTGTAATGATGGTTGTTGTCATGCTTGTTGCTTCCCCACATGCTTTATGCTACACAAGTCTTCATACCTATATCTATACACTCAAGTATCTATTTACATGATATAACCATTATACTACAACACAATTATACTACAACACAAGATGAATATTTGAAATGAGCTTTCCGAAATATTAAATAAAGGCACTTGACTATGAGCATCTCTTTTCACTACAATTTGCGAGACTTGGATGGCATGATCTTCTTAAGAGCTAATTAACAATTCCACTGACTAGGTCTAGACGACTCCTCACTGCATCTCAGCTTCATATGCGCGTGATATCCCTAACAACTTCATCGATGAAATCAAATTCTGGGGAAGACAGCAGGCCAATCCCACACTTCTTCACAGTGGGTCGTTTGGACCAGTCTAGAGGGTAGAACTCAAAGAAAGCCTCCGTGACATTGTAAAAACTAGAGGGCCATTTTGCTCCATCTCCTTTTAGGGGAGTAAGATACCACATAACCACATACTGGGCATTGGCACTTCCAGCTCTATACTCAACGAAATTCCAATTATCCAAACAGCAATTAAACTCGATGGTTTCACCATTGTTGGTTTTGAAATAGGATTTACATCCAAATCCAAAGTATAAGCAAAGAGGAAAATCATTATGTCTGTCGAATGCGGCAACGGAGAGAGTAAAACCTAAGAAGTTCGTATCAAACCAATTAGGAGGAAGCTTGATTTTTATTGAAGATCCTTTAGTTTGATAGCCAAACCACTTTGGAATTTCGTTTCCCGGACATAAAATTGTAATTGAAGCTTTTGCATCCCAACGTTCCTGTACCATGAATGCACGTCATGATTATTTGACTCATCAAGAAAAATAGGAGTTGCTCTTAGAGCGTAATTTGTAAGAGAACAGAGCAGAGTGACTTTGTGTGTGTAGTAGAGGGACAGAGAGATACATACATGACCGCAGAGATGACCAGACTCATCAAGAAAAAATAGCATTTGCTCTTTAAGCGTAAAATAGCATTTGCTCTTTAAGCGTAAATTGTAAGAGAATAATAGTGAGTCGTGTCGTGTGTGTGTGTGTGTGTGTGTGTGTGTTAGAGAGAGAGAGAGAGAGAGAGAGAGAGAGAGAGAGAGAGAGAGAGAGAGAGAGAGAGAGAGACATACATGACCATAGAGATGACCAGTTTTTTGTTTAAACTTTGATGACGCGATTGCCATTAGAAAAATTCTAAGCTGTGCATCCAATCCCAAGCCGCTCCATGCATTCTGATCCAGTCTTAAGCAATTAGAGAACACATGTTTGTCATCAGAAACCTGATATTGATCCCAACCTTGTCTGACTGTAGTCCTCGAACTTGACGCTGTCTTTCGTCCCCGGAAGCCATAGGCATCAAAATGTTCTAGAAGCAATGGGAGCTCCGGTAAAGATTGAAGACTGTTGCAATCTCTTAAGTTTAGATACTCCAGCCCCGAAACGTGCACGATGCTTGCAGGTAATCTCTCAACCATGCTTCCACTTAAATTTAGCCTCCGCAATGACGATAAGCTAATGAGATCATCAGAGATTTCTAAAACACTGCAAAAACTGAGCTCTAGTCTTTTCAAAGAGGGCAAACCGACTGAGAAGGCAGGCAAGTTTCTAATTTTCGAACATCCAAAAATGATGAGACTTTTAAGACGATTTAAATTGTAGATGCTTCTTGGGACAAGCTCAAGGTTTTCACACATGCAGAGCTCCAACGTTTCAAGTCCAATCAGATTTTCAATCGACCAGGGTAGCTCCTGAATGGCTGCTTGATATAAATGAAGATGACGAAACCATAGCACAGGCTCCAGGATTTTGGGGAAGAATCTGAATAAGGTTGCGAAACCTTCTAGAAGAAGCGGGTCTAAATTTTCTAAATTGCGATTGTTGCTAATTGCAAATGTTTCGGCCCAGTAGTTTGTGACTTTGAATTTGGAGGACACAAGGTGTCTGCACCCTTTGACATTCGCTGTTTTTTTTTTAAAGGTAACATTCACGGTTTTTAACAGTGACAGGTTAACAAGAGCAACGAGGTTTAGCTCTGTAAAAAATTTGAAGTTACTAAAGTCTAGCTCCAGTACCAGATCAGCTACTGAGGAAGGCGATGGTAGCGCTGACTCTAAAAAATGGAGTTCCTTACAACCATCGAGGACCACAGATTTAATTTTGTAGATGCTGCTTGGGACAAACCGAAGGTTTTTGCAGTTAAACAGCTCCAACTTTTTTAGCCCGACTAGATTTTCAGTCGACATGGGTAGCTCTTCAATCGCTGTTTTACTTAAATTTAAAAACTCCAGACCTTCCATAGGCTCCAAGATTTCTGGGAAGTCCTTGAATTTACAGCAACCAAAGAGAGAAAGTCTCTCGAGAGATTTCAACTTACAAATGCTGGTAGGGAGCCTCACAAACTTTTTGCAATTTTCCACTTGAATTGAAACGAGGCCAGAGACACACCCGATTGATGAGGGTATTTCTTCAATTGCTGCCCCAGTCAAACATAAATGTCTTATATTCCTTGGAAGTTCTGAAAATCTGCCAAGAGTAGAGCAGCCAAGTATACCAAGAATTTGGAGAGAATCCAGATTGCAAGTGCTGCTTGGAAGATTCTTAAGGTCTTGACAGTACATCAGGTCTAATGATACAAGCTTCTTGTGGGACCAAATTGATGCAGGCAACTCTTCTATTGCAGTTCCACGTAAATATAAGGTAGTCATATTCACCGGCATATCTGGCAGATGTTTAAGACTTGAGCAGCCACTAAGATTCAGAGAGGTAAGCTTGTCAAGATTTTGAAAATATGTAGGGACTTGAACTAAACTTGTACAGTTCTGAAGTTCTATATTCTCAATCGGACTCTGGGAGAGATCTGGAACTTTAGTTAGGTTCTTCAAATGACTAAGATTTATCTTTCTCAACTTCCCAAGATTCTGCCACATGATAATCAAAGAGAGATGTCAACATTAGCTTATCTACTTTTTCACTGCATTTAAAACACAACTATATAGTGTACCTGGTCTTCAGTCCAAAGTTGCTCAACTTGGCTATTGGGCATATGAAGCTCAACAAGATGGTCTGGAGAAAATTCTGATGGCAATGATTTCAAAGGGTATCCGTCCCAGTACAGATATCTAAGGGCATCAGGAAGAGATGAAAGGCCTTCGGGAAGGTACATTTTGCAGTGCTTCTCCGGAAACTCATCACCAGATTTATATATTTTGAGCAATCTTAGATTATGCATGTCTTTGAAGGCTGCACCTCTCACATGCAGCTTTGTAATCTTAGACATATCAAGGAATATGGCTTCAAGTGTTCCGGTTCCCTACAAATGAATAGCAGAGTAAACATAAGCATGGTATATACAAGTAGTAATACCAAAAAACTCACCAGAAACAACATTTTTATAGGCAGGAAAAACTCCTATGTGGCCTTTCTTTAAGAAAGTGAAGAATTTGGCTCTTACTGTATTATTTTTAAATACTTGACAGACATCCTCAGCAATCCACAACCTACTGCGTTTTCCATGCTCCTTAGGTTCACGGACAATTGCACGACCCATTTCTTGTATAAAATCATGCATCCACAGGTAGTTGTTTTTGATTGATATGAGAGACATATCAGTTAGAACTGCAATTCCCCCATCAGCACAGAAGTCACAAGTATCCAACATTCTTTTTGCATAATCTATCTTCTCCCCTTTATAAAAACATGCAATCTCAAGAAATATCTCTTTCTGTTCCTCGTCTAATCCATCATAACTTACTCTCAACACATCCTGAATTCTTTTGTTGGGAATCTTTTTCAGTTTAATCAATTCACTTTCCCATTCTCTTTTTCTCTTGCAGTGCAATAGGGAACCCAAAACCTTAAGAGCCAACGGAATGCCTTCAGCATAACTTACCACCATTCTTGACAATTCTGTATATTCAGATGTAGGACACATATTTTTGAAAGCATTTAAACGAAAAAGCTGAAGGGCTTCATCTTCATTTAATTGCTTGACTTCATATATCTTATCTGATCCTCCAGTCTTAAGTAGTTGCATATATCTAGTTGTTATAAGGATTCTACTTCCAGGACCAAACTGAGCATCATCTCCAACTAAAACATCTAGTTGCCTTGGATCATTCACATCATCAAGAACAATGAGGACCTTCTTACGGCGGAGCCTCCTTCTATCAAGAGTTGAACTTACAGATACAGTGCCCATATTCAGATTTTCTTGGTCTAACAAAATACGAAGAAGCTCCTTTTGCAACTGATTTAGTCCATGACTAGTCTCTGATGCTTCCCTAATATCTCCAATAAAGCAACAAGCTTCAAATTCCCAAGAGAGATGATCAAATACAGCACGAGCAAGGGTGGTCTTACCTACACCACCCATACCCCATATGCCTACAGTCCTGACATCTAGAGAGTCCAAACACAACAACCTTTCAACTTCCCGAACGCGGCTTTTCATCCCTACCAGGCCCTTCAAAACACTAGACGATCCACCATTCAATTTCACTAAAATAGCTTTAACAATATCCTCAACCAACTTGGACTCAGGCCTGGCATATATATAGAAGAAAGACAAACATTATTCAAATAAGTATACCTAAATGAGCTCCAAGTATTAGAAATCAATACAAGAAACAAAGAGTCAGAGACGTACCTTATTTTGTGAGAATCAAACCCAGATAGATTTGCAGCACTTGTCAAAGCATCCCTCCACTGGCGCACCATCTCCCCCCCATCCTCGAAACGTTGTTGAAGTTGGGCAAACGCAGCTGCATAACTCCCCTCCTGTCTCCGCACATGTGATGGATTTACGTGGTAGAAAACAGGTATAACAGAGCATCCATATTTCTTCTTGCATTCGAGTATATGCACAAGCTCATCCAAGCACCATGTAGAAGAGGCATAATTCTCCGAGAAAATGATTACCGAGAGCTCTGATTCCTCTATTGCTTTGAGAAGAGCGGGTCCGATTTCGTCTCCTCTCTCGAGTCTGTTATCTATGTAGGTTTCGATTTTACTCCGGCGTAATGCAGCATGAAGATGACTGGTGAAACCGTCGCGGGTGTCCTCGCCTCGGAAACTGAGAAAAACGTCGTGCTTTTCACTATGGGGGATAACAGCAGTGGAAGAGGAAGAAGCCGCCATATATACTCCCTGCAATCTGGACTATCTATATTCAAAAGTAGTAATTGCAGAGATTGTTAGAATTTGTGGCTTTGATACCACTGTTGGAATTTGGTGAGGAAGCTTTAGAAGTAGTGGGCTAGGACAATGCGTTTAGGACTTCAGTTTTAGGAGCAAGAGTTTGGGAGGAGGAGTTTAGTAGGACACTTTGGAAAAGAGGAGATAATTGAGTAAAACAGAGGAGGTGTTTTGTATTAGAACAGAGGAGTTTTTGGTAAGTCATGGATAATTCTTAGGTTCATCATTTGGGTGAACGAACATATTCACCTCTGTTGTTGATTTACTTAATCAATTTATCATCCAACGATCTATATCTTAGATTAGCCTTTAAAGATTATTTATGTAAAAAATTAATCGAATAAGAAATCGTTTAATTATCTAATTGAATCAAACAAATGGATGGTTCTAATTTTTTTTTTTAACCTAAAAAAAAGGGCTCTCCTAGGGTTTCGTGAAGCGGCGGCTAGTTGGCTGACCATGTCTAGAGCCGTTTTCGGCTAGCAGCGGCGACTGGTTTGAAGGTGGGAGAGGGTCAAGTGCCGTGCAGTGGATAGGTGGTTTGAGCGCGGTCTTCGTCGGCAGCGTCTTGATTCTGACCAGGTTGGGATTCGGTGGCTCGACCGTCTGTGCTTGGTACCTGGGTTTGATTTGGTGTTAGTGGGGAAATTGGTGCAGATCGAGCACGTCGGCAGTTTTGCAGTTGAGAGCGTTGGCGTGCAGGTATCGAGGTTGACGTCCTCAGGTGCCCTTCCCGATTGAATTGACGACGGGGGCGATTGCTTGATCTACGTTGTGGTGGAGATTGGTTCTTTTCCAATCAATCTTCTGTGCAGGTGATTAAGGCTTGACGGAGAGAGATAGCGGAGATACTTGCTCTCAATCAGATTCGTCTGATTTTGGTGTTCATTGTTAGAGGAAAAATGGTGTGGCGGAAAGGCAAGCAGCTGGAGGATCTGTTGCCGACGGCGACAGTGATGGTCAAGCCACCTGATTGGGCTTCTTTTTATTTAGCTCGGATTTTGGCTTGGGCTGTTAGGCCAGGGTTCAATTCAAGTAAGAAGACCAACCTGTTGCCAAGGTTGTTAGTTGCTATATTTTAGTGTTTGCTATTAGACATTTGATGCAAGTCTTGTTGAGGTAAGGGTAATCTCTATGAGCTTTTCTAAGATGTTTCTAGTTGTTATTTGTACCACAATCGTGTGTCGGCAAATATAGATGAATGATTTTTCCTTAAGAAGCGAGATTGTGCTTGCTTAGTTAGGCTTGCTTCATGCGAGCGTCCCATTAGACTTTAATGAGTTTAGTTTGGCTTAGATAGGTTATTTGGGTTCCCCGATCTTCTTATGTAAGTTCTGTTAGACTCAGCCTGTTTCTATGGCTTGATTACTAATGAAATCAATTCCTATTCAAAAAAAAAAGGATGGTTCTAACAACGTTTACTACTATTATGATGAACCGTCCATGTATTTCATAGAAATGAATAACTAAAAAGTTTTCAATTTGATTGATTTTTTACAGAGCTTATCTTTGTATGATGTTATGCAACATGAATGGTTGGATTAGAAAATTATAAAGTTAAAATTCATTAACCACAATAAAGGATGAATATGCTCATTCAACTCAGGGGTGAATCTAAGAATTGTCCTTTTGATAATTGATGGTTAGTTCATTACATTGACATCTCTTCATGCATATATATAGAACAAGTCCACCGACCTTCCTCTTGATATTTCAACTCCGTTTGGATGGCAGGAAATCATGGTATGAAATGAAAATTAATTTCATTTTCCATTTAAATGTGTCGTTTGGTTGTAATAAGAGATTGGAAAAGAAATAAAAAATGAGATTTGATTGGGAATTGACTCCCTCATAAAGTCTGAATAGAATTATCTAGTCATGGGTGGTATCTATTTTCATTTCATACTTTCAAAGGCAAAATTACATAAATTATCCCTCTAAAAAAATTATATTCCTCTGCTAATATTAATTATAAGTTGATGTCATATTTGTACTTTCATTAGTAAAAATATGTTATTGAAAATTATAGTTTTATATTTCATTCTTATAACTTACCAAACTCTATAATAGGAATGGAAAATTAATTACAGAATTTAATTTCTAGTAATGTTTCAAATACTATTATGGAAATATCAGAACTTATTCCATTCCATATCAATATGGAATGGAAAATAAATCTTTTTCCTATTTTGATATTTCTATTAATCAAACGGCGCCTACAGATTTCCTTAATTACATGGTCACCAACACTAACTTATGTGGTTAATTGTTAACCACACAATTATACACTACACTAACTTACTTAGATAACATGATTAGTCTAGATTAATCTAGCCAGATTTGCACAAGTTCCAGATTAATCTAGATAACTAGAGAATAGTTTAGAAAGTATCAACGTGCATTACTGTCTCAACAGAGATATTAAACTACTGCAAATGAGAGAAAAACACACCTCAGAATCGATGCAAGAGATCTTTAGAGAGGCTGCAGTGGAGCCTTGATCTGCTGGCTTGGTAGCAAGAGAGAGGGTATGGCAGGGAAGTCAATCTGAGAGGTTCGGATATTCCAGATGATCAACCACTCCCGACCGACATGAGTATGTTTCTTTTCCAATAACAAATGATGCAGAAACGCGCCGAAGGGAAATCATTAGATACGAGGAAGTTACTCGAGCACTTTCCGCGAACTAGTGGAGGACTTGCAGAGAAGCAAACTAGAGAAGACTTGGAAAGATGGATAGAAGTCCGAATCTGCAACCCAGAATAAATTATGATGGGGAGTCCATGAGTCACGAGTATGTGAGAAAGTGACAATTTCAGGAGACGGAACATTAGACCATGTCATCAATAGACCGAAATTTGATCTGGATTGAATATATCATATTAATGGACCAAATTTTAATTCGGATTGTGGTTTTTAGAAGGGTTTGGATTGAAAATTTGATACGTGGATATGATATGATTTTTTTTCTCAATAATTTATTATTTGTAACATTCATTTTTAGAGAAGTTTTATATACACACCCTTAATTACTTAATTAATGCACGCACCTATATTTTTTTGTCATCAAACTTCCATCTTTAACCCCTCCTCATTAATAAATAAAAAAAATAAAAACAAAGAAGAATCCACAAAATAAAATAAGAATTAATTGCTTTATATATCTAAATATTAATTTAAATATTTTCTTATAGGTTAAATTTTCTTCTCGTTTTCGATCATGATATAATCAATCTCTCTTCAAGATCATACATGAACTTTAATGGCAGATGAAATAATTGTAGTCCATATAAAGAATTAGCAAGCAACCAAATTGGTTGAAACATCTTGAAAGAGGTTATAAAACCATCAAATATGTCTTGGATACATGAATACATCATCATCAATCATTTTGTTTGCAAAACAACCACCATGGCTCATTCTTTACCGATTTTACTATTGACCATGGCTATATGGATCATGAAGATATTGACATTTATTGAATCTTTAAAAATCTTAGAGGCACGAAGTTTTTCAACTTGAAGAACAACAAAGGTAAGAAAATTAAGTTATTCAATCTTCTAGCGATATAGTAACCTTATTGATGTGAGAAAGAAGAAATATAATTAATAATTACCATATTGATATGTGCCGCAATTAATTCCACAATAAATCAAAAAATTATAGTAAAAGAATGTATTAAATAAAAATTTGTGATGCATAGCCGACCTGATTTTTTAAAAAGTTTTTCGCATTTATTTATTTAATGAGAAGGGACATAGATGAAAATTTAATGAAAAAATGAGACAAAAAAATATAGGGATTTTGTCCATTTACCCCATTTCTAGGGATTTTTTTTCCCCACTTACCTCATTAGATTTTTTTAATTCCCCCTTACCCAAAACACTCTAAGGAAATCTTCCGTAATACCCCATTAAGTTTTTTGTTTTTTTTGTTTTTTTTTTGTTATTTTAGAGACTATTTTACCCTCACCCTTTTGTTACTTAGAGAGAGAGAAACCATATGAAACTTCGCCGGAGCCCGGTCACCAGCCATCAGATTCCGGTCACTGGTCGCTAGATTCAGGTCACCGATTGTCAAATTTCGGCTAACTTGGCCGGATTTCAGTCACCGGACTTCTCTGAAAACCTCATCGGAGGTCCCCAAAGAGGTCGTCGGAGATCTCATAGGTCGTCAGAAAGGTTTATTGCCCCAAAATAGTCGTCTATTACCCCCAAATAGAGGTCTATTGCCCCCAATAGATCTCTATTACCCCGCAATAGACATCTATTGGGTGGCAATAGAAGTTTATGAAACCTCGCCGGAAGTCACCAAAGAGGTTGTCGGAGATTTCATATGGGGCCGGAGAGGTATATTGCCCCATAAATAAATATGTATTGCCCCCCAATATAACTTTCGGTCACCGGAATGGGAATTAATCTCCGTAAAATTAGACAAATAAAACTTTGATTAAGGGAAAAAAAGGAGGACATTACATCAATTCAAAACATTTATTACCCCCCCCCCCCCCAATAAAACTTTTTTTTTTCCTTTTTTCTTTCCTTCTGGGCATTCTGCCCATATTTTACCAAAAAAAAGAAAAGAAAGAACAGATTCTATAATGAAAACAAGACCAAATTAGATGATGGAATTCTTTTCAAAGCTGTGCATGTATAAAACAAGACCAAATTGTATGAAACTTTTTTTTCCTTTCATTCTCGGAGCTCACAGTTAACCCAAAAAAAAAAAAGATTTGGCCAACCAGAAAATGCTCTAGGCGCCAAATCGGAGCAAACCATGAAGCCTTCTGCTCGAAAAAGGACCATTATGGCAGCTCGTTGTCTCCCACTCCCCCTCAGCCACGACTTCATCTCTACCAATCCTTCCAATTGCCACCTCCTTCTCGTCGCCGGTTACCGCCAAGGCCGTATCGCCCTCCTCGACCTCCGCCTCAAGTCCCCGTCCTCTTGTTCGACTCCGACACCGACAACAACTCCCGCCTCGTCGTCCAGGACCTCTGCTCGATCCAGGCCCGACCTGACTCCTACCTCCTAGCCGCCATCTTCGGATTCTCCTCCCTCTCCCTCTATGATCCCAACACTTCGTCCAAATCCAATTACGAGATCGAGAAGTCGTCGAGTTTGTTGCACGAGACGAGAACAACGACGGCGACGAAGCCGCAGATGATGGAGGCTTAGGGCTCAACGAGAGTAGCCGGCGGTGATGGCCGAGAAGCCGCCAAGGAGGCTGTATGTTGCCAAATAGACGATGGTGGTATGGGTGAGTTGGCGGATTTGTGTGTGTGTGTGTGTGTGTGTGTGTGTGTGAGAGAGAGAGAGAGAGAGAGAGAGAGAGAGAGAGAGAGAGAGAGAGAGATATGTGTGTGCTATGTAATTCCTTAAATTTTTTAAGGTTAAAATTGTCTTTTGGTCTTTAAATGGGTAAGTGGGAATAATAATCTCTTGATGGGATAAATGGGTTCATGTTGGTCAAATTTGGGCATTTGGTCAAGATCCCAAAAACATAAGGGATGTGGGTAAATGGGTTCATGTTGGCCTAAATTTGGGTATTTGGTCAAGATCCCAAAAACATAAGGGATGTGTATAATAAGTCATTTAATAATTAAAAAATGAGGTAGGTCTTTTTCTTTTTTTTTGAGAAAGTGGTGCTAGCATGCCACTTTCTTACTTACCCATTATGTTGGCAGTTGAAGGTATGTATTCATGCCGTCTGGCTTGAGATGAATGAGAAACTAAAATGTCTTGATTAAAAAAAAAAAGTTAGGATGCCCTACATCAATTATTTATTTAACTCATACGAAAGTAGTTACAAGTAAAACTTGATGGGTTAAATCTTTGAAGAAAATGGTCATGTTAAATTCAACAATAGCTTCATTGTTGGAATTTTTATCACTAATTTACACCTCAATTTTATTTTGTTTTATCCACTTATTGTAGTGCTGTATACACCAAAAAATTATACAAAAACCTGATACCAAATGATGTGGCATCGTAAGTGGCATATGCCAAGTCATCACCTTAAATTGATAATTTCAAGCATATCTATTTTCTTTTTCAAATTAGCCGAAAATGTAATAGATAAAAATAATATGACTTCCTTATCTTGAATTGAGAAGAAACGTGTCTGGTGCAATACATTTCTTTCACATTGTTGCTTATGCGGTTCGTGCAAGACAATGTCTATGCATATTGAGATTTGGATATATAAGCTATTGTGTTGTTGCCTCAACTAGTGGAGGATTCAACCGAAAGAACTTTACATGGATTAATAGTATGATAGCTAATCCAACAGTTGGTCACTTTTCGGTGGTGTTCAATGGAAAAAGCCTCATGTACTCACACACAGGGTACATAAGAAGACAGTGGAGGATGATAAAAATGGGACAAAAATCGATCAAATCTTCTTCAATGACCCAGATGTGTTTATGATTGAGATATGCAATTGTGAGAATCTCAAGTTTGTTCCTGCAGGTTCCTTGGGCAAAATAATATTGCCATTTGATAGGCATAATCCTTCTGTGGATATGGTCGACAATGGTACTGATGCCAAGTGAACATAGGCTTTTCCTTTTGATGATCAACATGGTAACGTTAGGGTTAGGTGGTTGTGAAGTTGATAGGGTCATTGCTGGGTTTCGATTGTGCCTTTGCAAGTCTCAAGAGATCTCTTCATATTCTCAAAAAAAAAAAAAAAAAAAAAGATTTCATTGTACTCTTAGGTTTTCTTGTCAATCTTTGTTGATTTTTATTTTAAATGAAAAGAATAAAATAGGAAGACATATATACTAGAAATTATTAGGATTAAGATAATGATGTGGCGCATCATTTTGTATAGATTTTTTGTATAACTTTTGGGGATCCCAAACATTTTTCCACTGACTATGAGTCGAACCGATCATGTCTCATTTAAAAAAAAAATAAATAAATAAATAACAGAGGACTAATACGCTAGACATTCCAAATTATAGTGGGCCTATGTCACAAATTTGTGTACTTTTTTCTTTTTAATTTTTCAGAAGGTACGAGATCTATATCAGTGAAACTAAAAAATGCAAATGAGAGGACGTAAAAATCTTGAAACTTACGCGTAACTGTTTAAAGCCACACCGGAAAATAGCCTCTTCATCTTCATCTTCTATTCTAACACAATTTGAATTACGAGAACCAAATTCGAACCTTCACATCTGTTTTTGTGCATGTGGCTTTCCCCGGTTTGTGTCTCAACTTTGCGTGCTTCTCTTTCTGTGTCTTTTTCCTCATCATTTTTCGATCATATATGTTTCGGATATCCCCATCATATTCACATTGATTCCATTTCTTCAGACTTCTAGTTCTACTTTCGTGTATCTTTCAATGTAATCCTATCTGATTTTCCAAGTTTTTCAATTAAGCTTGTTTTTTTCTTGCACGCAATATTGAATAGTGCAACTATTAATGTTATTGTGATGGGCAACTCTGGCCGTGTGATATTCTATTTAATCATGCAGAGTATATCACAAGAATGGCGGGATCTGTTTTCACTTCTGCTTTGGAAGGAATGAAGCATGTTAAATCTGAAAATGGAGAGATGCTCACCAAGCCTTTCTTGGATGTATGCAAACAGTTACTACCCGTTTTAGGTAATCTTATCTCGATTTTTTAGTTACCCTATAAATCTTTTGAATTCGCTGCATTTCGATGAATCATGGATGCTCTTTCGCTTTTCACCTGGCTAATTAGCTCTAGCTTTTTTATATTATGCCAGATAAGTTTGGAGCAGCACTTTCACCTGTGAAATCTGATGTTGCTAACAATATAGCGGTATGGCACTTTTTCTTAATGCAACTTTTTTTCAGAAGTAACTTCGATCTTTTGCTTCCTTCTGTTTGTAAAGTTTGCAAGATTAAGTTTTCATGTTGTTGATCAAAATTGCAGAGGCTGGAAACCAAGTACTCTTCCAACCCATCAGAATTCAATCTATTGTACAGTCTAGTTCGGCCTGAGATTGAAGCCAAAACCGCTAAATCCTCATCCAGTTGCACAAATGCTCTACTCTGGCTAACTAGGCATGTTTGTGTCATTTTTTTTTCCTTTGCAACTGATTGGATTAATTAATCCTTGTGTTTTCTCTGAGAATTCATGAATGTTTTTATGTGGTTGTTTAGGGGTATGGACTACTTGGTAGAGCTGTTTCGAAATCTACATGATAATCCAGACTGGCCACTGTCAAAAGCTTGCACAGAAGCCTACAACAAGACATTGAAAAAATGGCATAATTGGATAGCTAGCTCTGGTTTTAGTGTAAGGAATCAAAAATCTCTTTTGAATTATGATTTGATACTATTTAATTATAAGTAAAATAACTAGTTAAAATGGTGTATGAACTTTACGCCATTCTACACTTTGGTGTACCAACTTTCATAACTATCAGAATGATGTATCGAGTTTGATCAAATCTTTCATTTTTGTGTTACGCCGTTAAATTTTCCGTTATCTTTCCTTTAGCTTTGTCAGTTTTTTTTTTTAAAGATAACGGAACGATAACGGAAAATTTAACGGCGTACACCAAAATGAAAGATTAGAGCAAACTCGATACACCATTCTGATAGTTATGAAAGTTGGTACATCAAAGTGTAGAATGACCTAAAGTTCATACACCATTTGTGATGTTTTCCCTTTTTTTCAATTCCAAAGATTTCTCAAGCCAGAGTATAGGCATTGAATTTGAGGCAGATCAAAGTAGAATTGAGTTGTTTCAGTGAAAATTCATAACTTGAGGTGCAAGCTATCATGCCCTTAAACACAAACCCCAGAAAAGATTACTGATGGAAAAATAAATGTGTTCATACTTCATATCACTACCCATATGTTCAATTGGGAAGACCATCTAGCGTATCCAATTTTGAAAGACGAATAGGTGATCTTATGTGATCAGTAAATTTGATACATAGATCAGTAACTATGACACATGCATACTTGTTGCCTCATTTTTGGTTTCTCTGATGTACTAGGAAAAAGAAAATCACATTGTTCTAATCTTTGATTGACATGCAGGTTGGAATTAAGCTTGCTCCTGAGAGGAAGAAATTCATGGAGATAATAGGCGAAACGGCTGATTTGACTTCTGACATTCAGAAGTTCTGCACAAATTTCTCTCCACTTCTCGAAGAGAATCATAAGTTCCTTGCAAGTTTCTTCATCTATTCATGGGTTATGGTTTCGGTTCAATTTGTCACATGGTTCTGTTTCTAATCAAATTTTGTGTTTCAGGACTCTGTGGGAATGGACAGTCTCAAAGCTTGATACCACTAAGTGGATATATAATTAGTTTGAGCACTTTATGTTTCCAGTTTCCTTCCATATGTATTCTTTTTTTTGTGGGGGGGGGGGGGGGGGGGGGGGGGGGGTGGTGTTTAACTACATTGGTGATGTTGTAAGCATTGTAACTACATTGGTCATGTTGTAAGAATTGTATGATAATTTGCTACTACATATGGTGTCGTTAACTAATTTACTCATCCAATTCTTTCTTTTTCCTGCTTTCAATATAGTTTGTTATTAACTAATTCTGGCCTCCAACTGCCTATTTTCATAAAGATTGGCCAACAAAAAATGAATCCAAGTTGTCTTAAATTAATTAATTGTTCTTTCATAAGAGCACTTATCACACACATTACAGTTAAGAGCCTTGCTAGTTCTACGATCACCAAATTTACATACCAAATAATGTAACACTACATATGATTCATTATATATACGCCTCTTTCGTCAAGTCTTGAGTGTCATAGATAATTACAAAAAAAAAAGTTAGATCTTCCCGTCACTAATTAAGCTAAGAAACCTATGCGAGTTGCATCTTTACTAATATGTCCATTTTCGTTTAGAATCATGCTTTATGACAACCTATTTTCATATCAACCCTACATAACTATAGTTTGCGGTGAATTTCACTTTGAACCCTGTTCTTTTTTATAAAAAAAAAAAAAAAACGTAATAAAGACAGTGAAACCAAATTAAATTTGAGTCTAACGCTTAACTTCGACTCAATAGACTCCCAAGGTGGACACATTTTCTGTCAACAGGAGAATAGCCAACAAACCATTGAAACTCTGACTCATATATATGCATCTACCAGTCATTACGGCCTGTAAAATGACCGTTACAGAACTTGCCATCTAAATTTAGCAAAGCCAAAGATTTTCACTGTCATTTCTTCCTATATTTTCACACCGGAAAGTTCGATCCACGTCTGGTGATCAACAATGTGGTTAGGGAAAAAACACAATGCATTACCATCGGATTGACGAGTTAAACGATAGCTTTACTTTAATTAAGCATGATTTGTTTCATCAGTTCATCCCTTTTCTCATCACTCCCTCCCCCCCCCCCCCCCTCTCATACGCATTTGTCAAAAGCTGTTATTAGTTTTTGAACACCTTTTTTTTTTTTTTTTTCCTTTCTTCAAAAGTCTTCTTCCTCATCTAGCCAAAATTTATAGAAAAAAGAAAAAGAAAAAAAGGGGGTCATTGTATGTATTGTTTGCATGCCCTGTTGAATTTTCTGGGAACTTTTAGTTTCTCGGAAGATATAGCTTGAATGCTGCGGCCCCTCATATGGGGTTGTAAATTATGGCCTAGCAGCAAGGACTTCCTTCAAAGGTTAGCCAGAGTTATTTCCATCTTAATTTGACAATCGTTATTCAAGAAAATTCTACCATGTTCATCACATATGTATCTATTTTCAATCTTTAGATCCGCGAAATTTTTTTTTTTTTTAGGGTAATGGTCGTTTTTCACCATCAAATTTCATATTAATCGTTACAATAGAAGGGTTCGACCATTCATCACTGACTTTCTTCTTGTTATCATTGTGACAGAATTGGAGGGCAAGTTTTGGTTTCCACATCTACTAGCTAGGGACTTCAGGAATAGATTGTCATTAAGAATTACTAATGTCGAATAAAGAAAATAGCAGTAAGATGAAGGGCCTCTTAAAAGGCCTGAGATACATTTCTCAAATGTTTGGTATGTTACATATTGAAAAGCCTATGCTCTAATTGATGATATTTATTTACATACACATATTGAGGCCTGAGGGAAATTGTCACACTCATTTGTCAGATGACGACAAAGAACAAGAAATACAGATTGGGTTTCCTACAGATGTAAAGCATGTGGCTCATATAGGCTGGGATGGTCCATCAACGGCAAGTAGTTCTCCAAGCTGGGTACTTAATTAACTAGATTTTTTTATTTTTTATTTTCTCTTATTTTCTTTTTTTTTTTCTTGCTGAAGTTGTTGATCATTGCAGATGAATGAGTTTCAATCTCCGCCAGGATTTGCATCAGCACCTTTAAGTCAGAATGGAGAGATGACCGACAATAATATGGTCAAATGCGTCTCTGAAGGTAATGCCTCATTTTTTGCTTATATATAATAATATGGAGTTGTTATTCGCACTCTCAAAAAATAATTAAGTAATAAGCGCCTCTTTCTCAAGTATTAACAAAATTTTGTTCGGAAATAGCTGATGATCAATGTTATATGTTATATCAATGTAGATTCAAGCCGGAGAAGTTCAAGGAGTTCAATGTCTCCGACACATGAGCCTGAATTGCCCAAGTCATCGAGAAGGCAATCATCACGTGGGCATGAAGGAGGTGGTGGTGGAACTGATTCCCCAAGGGAAAAATCAGATAAACCAAGGCAAACAAGAAAGCCTTCTAGGAGGGACTCATCGGAGAGTACTAGGGGCGGCCGTCAGGAAGCCACAGATACAAGTAGCGAATCCTCCCTACCGGATATCCCCAAGAAATCACGGCGGAAGAAATCAAAAGAATCGGCGATTGGGGGGTCCAAAAAAAAAAAAGATCCTGGCACCCCATCTACAGCAAAGTCCAAAAGCATTGAGCTATCTCAGAATTCTTTTCAAGAGGGGGAAGACAAGGGGTTTACATGAAGTTGTTCAAAGAATTGATTACTATCAATGTTGTAGCAGTTAGAAGCATCTTCAATCAGGCTAGCTATATAAAATGTATCATCAGGGAAGTGATGCCAAACAACTGTAATCTCAGTTTACTTATAAGGTTATTTCATTTTTTGAGCACTCTCTCCTTCCTATCCTTGTATAATTGCAAATACATTTCTGCTTTTTAGGTTTGCATAAAAGGGCTGGAGAAGCAGATGCTTCTTCAAAAAGCACTTTTTACTGGGTATCATCCAGCTTTAAAAAAAGCTTATCCTTGTCCAACTCAGCAAGGGTGATTTGCTTTTGTCTCTGTCTTTATGATTTGCGATCAATGTTGCTTCATATCACACAACAAGCCAGAACATCCAAAGTTGCAAAGAGCTACCTTTCTGGGCAACTTTTTCAGATTCTATCCCCTTAGTCCTAGACTATGCTAGTTACCATAAAAATGCTAAATTGCCAAGCTGGTTTCATCAAAAACCCCACTTCAGATACATTTCCCATTCTTTCAGTATCAGACAGAATCTCTGTAAATTTTGGGTAAATGTGAAAAAGCTAAACCAAACACAGAATCAGTAATGAACACCTTAGAGACCGAAAGCACTGAAATACTGCAAATAACACAGCACCAGAGAAATCAATTTCTTGTTTGAGACTCAATCCCCTTAAGCAGGATGGTAAAAAAGAAACTATTACCATAACCAGAAGATAAATACTATCATTTATATCCACTTTCCGTTGACAAAGTGCATAATTACATAGTTAATTTCCTTGTATCATTCACCACATCCACTTTCACTACACATCCCCAAATTCCCAAAACTCATTTCTAGTCAAGACTACAAAACCCTGTTCCTTTCTCTGTTGAAAGGCCTACTAATCTTCCTAAACCTCAACCTCTAATAGCTCTCTAATCCTAATTAAGCATAAGCACAATCATAACCAAAAACCCACAAACCATAACCATGGATGGAACAACAACCTTCACTGCTGAAGAAGAAGAAGAATCCATTGTGAAATGGGCAGAATTGGGTTTCTGCTGTTTGCTGCACACCTTCAACTCCTCAAACCCTAAACCCTTTGCAAACCTTAAACCCTTATCATCAACACAGAGCTGTGGGTTTCCATACAACTTCATCTTGTGCCCAAATTTAGCTGAAGAAAATGAGACCCTCCCACTTAAGCTATTGTTCTCCAAATTAATCTCATTCACAGATACCAAGAGACCGAACTCCTGAGGCACTGTCCCTTCCAGTTTGTTATTGTCAAGCCCAAGGTACCTCACATTTCTCAAATACACCCCCATTGAAGCTGGGATTTTCCCAACCAGTCCCATCCCAGAAAACCCAATTCCCAAAATGCCCCCGAGCTTGCACCATATTTCCGGAATCTGCCCTCCCAGCATATTCCCGCTCAGAGACACCGTTCTCAGCTGTGTCATCTCCGACAAGAACAGTGGCACGCCGGAGTTGTTGAACCGGTTGTAGCTCAGGTCTAACAGCTCCAGCCTCCGCAAGTTCTTGAGGCTCCCCGGGATTTCGCCGGAAAACCCATTGGAGCTCAGGTCAAGCTTCAACAGCTCCGACAGGTCCCCCACCGACTCAGGCACTTTTCCGGCGAAGGAGTTCCCGCCCAGGTCGAGAACCTTCAGCTTCTTCAGTCTCGCAAAACTCACCGGAATCTCTCCACCGAGTTGGTTTCGGGAAAGAGTCAACTCTTCCAGGTTGACCATCTCGGCGACGGAAGCCGGTAACTTGCCGTAAAACCCGTTCCCGGTCAGAACTGCCCTTCTTAAGTTGGTGAAATTGCGGAGAATGCCACTGAGCGGGGAAACAAGAGAGGGGTTGTCTATAAAGACGAGCTCCTCCAGACCCGACCCGAAACTAGCCGGAATATCAGGGACCGAAACGACTGTCGTTTCGTTGAAGCAGCGGTAAAAGAAGAGCTTGCGGAGGTAAGGGAAGGATGTGAAGAGGAGCGGGCTGAGAGTGGCAGTGGAAGAGCAGGGCGGGTTGGGGCTGTAGTCGGAGACGTAGCCGAAGCTGAGCTCGGAGACGTGGACGGTTACGACGCTGGGATCAGTGTCGTTGGCGAAGAAGTCGCAGACGACGCCGTGGGGGCCGTAGGAGCAGAGGTCGTCGGGGAAGAGGGTGCGCCAGGGGACGTGGGGGTTGAGGGAGTCGAGGACGCGGTAGACGGAGGCCTGCTCGACGGAGCTGAGGAGAGGCTGGGGGTGGGAAATGACGAAAGAGGACAGGAGGGTTGTGAGGAAGAAGAGGGTGAATGTGGAAATTGGGTGGAGCTGAGCCATTGAGGAATGTTTCTCTCTGTTCTGAAAGAGCAAGAACGAGTGTGGAGGTGAGAACTGTGGAGTGGTTGGGTCATGGGGTTTAAGTGGGAGGGAAGCACAGAGGTTGGTGAATTACGAAAATGCCCTTGATGTTTGGACTGGAGTTTTTACAGTGTGATCAGGAGTCTAATGGTGGGAGTGACAACTGGCCAAGACCGCAAGGGACCAAGTTAGATTATTATTGAGCCTAGGTTGGGACTTTAGGTCTACTATTTTGTTCTTTTCTTTGTACGTGCATTTAAATTTTGTCCATCCAATAATCTATAGTCTAAGACATAATTGAGCTCGATTTTTGCGATGTGGTCCGTTCATGCTATGGAAACTGCGACGACCAGATGTGGTTTTGGTCCCCCCAAATTTGTTTTGGTTCATGTGTTTATAAATTATAATGTTAGATGTGTTTCTTATCTTGATATTAATATGAACAAGAGTGTTTATATCTGACGATCATAGTTACAAAACTATAATGACAATATTTTTCAAAAAAAAAAAAAACTATAATGACAATAATAGAACGTTACGTGATAAAAATACTAAACTTAAAACTTAATTGACCGGAGAAAAGTATAAAATATTATAAGACTGAGGTTTCTCAATGAATAGCTCCTTTTGAACTCTTAACAATGAATTTTGCACTTTGAGTAAGAACAATCCCCATGCACAGCAACAAGCCAACAATGCATGGCAGACCCGGATTTTAATCCTGTGGGGGCGAGGGTTTTTTTTTTTTTTTTTTTTTGGTTATTAAGGGATGTGAAAACACCAAGTTAAAAAAGTATGTGTATGAAATTATGAATGCATATGGAATAAAAGCAGAGCCGGGACAAAAAGGATGGGATTGTAGTTACTGTCTACGGTGCATATAGAAAGTGATTGTAATTATCAAAGCCAGAATATGCCCTGAATTTAATTGTAAGTGGGAGCTGACCTTGATTTTTTTTTTTTTTTAACTTTTCGATATCATTAGCAGGTATTATAATTAATAATTCTATACATGTATGCAAACTTTTTGAATGGCGGCGACAGTTCCTGTTGGGCACAACATAGGTCGCCAGTGCACAGCGAGTGCCAACAAGTTGCCTTGATCCACATTAGTCATGGTCTTTACCTCGACTAGTCTTTTTAGTTTCTACTTATCATATATTTGTTTTTGATTCAATCGAATCATAATTTACAGGGTTTCTAGCATATTGAAATTAGTAAAAAAAAGTGTAACTAAGTTTTTGTAGGAATACTTCTATCGAAAACCATTTTGTGGGAAATTTCACTTCACTTAAACTAATAATGACAATAAAATTGATAATGTTTTAAAATTTAATTAAAAAAGCTATGATTCCTATTATGAAAACAAAAACCATGAAAGGGATTGATGGATTGATGGCACCCAGTTCACAAGTGACAGGAGAAAACATGATTTGGTCCAAAAAGTCAAAAACTGACGGGGGTATTATCGACCTTTACAACGTGGCCCGTATTATTATCACCAAAACTATGTAAACCGCAGGTTTCGGACTCGGAGATGTCAGAACACCTCTGTTCCTTCTGGCTTTAGATTCCATTATATTTTCAAAACCGTATAATCCTCGAACACCGATACCACATCTCTCTCCAAATATTTGTCCACGGCTCCCCAAACATATCCATCTCAATTTTCCATAAATGCATTACTCTTTTTTTTCTTGCGGGGGTTGTTTATAGTATTTCGAGATATTAAAATTTCTAAAGTTAAAACTGTTAGATCAGAACGTTGCAAATAATTTGTAGTCTAACAGTTTTTGGATGTGGAGTTTTAATACACCGGGATACTGTAAAATTTGTAATTTTCTCTTTCTTTATTTTCGTTGGTAAAACTTAATTCGTATGCTAATACTTGAAAACATTAGTTGCAACCATTGAAAATAATATCGAGGGGTATTTAGAAGATTTTTAAAAAATAAATCTTGTAATATCATGAATCGGTCAAAATAGTACCTCCGTCCATACTCCATATTTCGTGACACATGCATAAATTTTTCTCAAATAGAAATCTCAAATTGCAACCATGTGCATCAGAATGTCTATGCTTAACAAAACATGATCAAAAGTTCCAATGTGTCCGTAGACGAAATCTTAGAGATGGAGATTTATCTCTAAATTTTGTTTAGATACCGATTGAATCTATGGATAAAATAAGTAACCATTCTAAAACAGTGTGTACAAAATTACTCTGTAAAGTTGATTCCTAAGCCAAATAATTCACCAAAAGCATCAAAATCCGGTGGAACTTTATGCGGCAAAAGCACTTCCACGCTCGGCTCGGGTAACCAGAAAAAGAACGGAACGCATTAGCCGGAGGTGGAAGGAAGGAAGCAGACAACAAAACCTGCGGAGAGCGAGAGAGGAACAGCGACGCGCCGTTTCCGCCGACTTGGTGTCTGTCGTCTCAGTGCTCATTGTGTCAGCCCATGTCGTACCAACCTAATCCCGAAAGCGACGCTAAACTGATTCCCAGCGACGACCACCATCCACCGCCACGTGGAGACACACGGAGAGAGCGAGCACGCATGGACCATTCTCCGGCTCCGGTCCCGGTGGGCCCCATCCGGGGGTTCTGATTTTAACGTGCGCACCGAAAAAAGGAGTCGTTCTGGTTTTTACTTTTCACTCTTTGACGCTTTGTATGGTTCTTGGAGGAGAAGCAAACAGAGAGAGAGAGAGAGAACCCATTGGTAAGTACTGTGTGCCCAGGGGCAGGCATTAAAAATTTGCAGAGGGAGAAGAGAGGAGGTGGCCAGGTGGGGATAACAAGTAAGATACTGGACCTGGTAAAGACAAGATATGGAGATGGTGACTGGCCATTATCTGGTACTACTGGTCATGAGGTCTTTTTATTTTTACATTTACTGCACTCTTCCCCCTCATATGGGCTTAAGCTAGAAATGGCACTACAATTAATGGACGTCCAAGATTCAAAGCAACAGTCTGTAACCTCCATTTCCATACTACAATACTCTCAACTCCAATAATGAAACAAAATCCAAAGCTTGTATGCGAATTAATGTGGTAGATATGATGTGATACAACTCGTACAAGTCAACAAATTATACATATGAGGTTATGAAGAAGTCAGCCCAATTTTTTCAACTGTTAATTCATGATCTTAATGTCGTCTGACACTACAAACCATAGAAACTCTATGAAAGATTTATAGATATAATTTTCGTAAGGGTAGATCGACCACCTTTTACTTTTGTTTCGAAATAGAAAAGCAAACTGAGGAGAAAAGAAAGACAAATCTAGGAGAATGAACTAAAAGCGTTGCTTTTTGAGAGTCGATCGGTTAACAGCTTCTTCACCCTCTGTGGTGTGTTTTCCTTGAGTTTTGTCTCAGATCTGAGGTTTTTTTTTTTTTTTTTTTTTTTTTGAAGAATGTAGATCTGAGGTTGTACGTCTTAGTTTCATTATCGTTTTCTTTGCTGCAGCCCAATTCCTCTTCCAGTGACCAGATTTACTTCCACTACTCTTGCCCTCTGACAGCTCCACCTCTCATGTTCTATCCCATCTTTTTCTCTCTTTTTTCACAATCCCCTCACACTCGTTCTCGACTTGGGTATATACATCTAATTCTACACTTGGGAATAGCTGCTGAACCGGTACTCCATCGATGTTTGTGGAGTGGCGTTGTGTTGCTCGGTGGTCTCCACCACCACGACTGCCGTTTTCATGTATTTTGGTATCTCTGTTCTTCTTATGCAGACTGTTCGGGTATGGAGAATGATGGTGGACAAACCTCTGGCCTCCGGAAGTGAAGCTTTGGTCGATGCCTCTCTTTACAATTTGGTGGTCAGCAGCCATGGCGACTGGTCTCTCTACGGCAGTTCTATGGGCCTCGGTTTGTTTTGTCTTCTATCTGATGTAGGTTAATCAGGCTTCTTTTAATGAATGAGCTATTTGACCACAAGAAAAAGTTACACTCACTAAGCTTCAAAATATAAACCAAATGAGACCTTTGATTTTTTTTAGGACTGCAATAGCTAACCGCTAGCAAAACAACAATTACCCACAGATTTTAATCCTTGTGAAATAGGATTTTCTCATCCGGATTTCAGTGTGTGATGATTTTTACCAACGATACACGCACAGATTGAGTTACCGTGTGATTTAGAGGGAGTAATACTCATCTCACACATATTATTTTGTCTGTGTGAATATTAGACGTGAACCCTACCATCTTTCCATAAATATAGATTACCGTAATGGAATGTAGTCCGTGTGAACAACTCTATTTCACACGGATTTCTGTACCAAATATGTAAACTCAATTTCACACTGATTTTTGTGTGAAATGCAATTCATACTGATTTCTGTGTCAAAACCTATAACTTTATTAACACGGATTTCTGTGTGAAATCCCTATACTCTTAACTCACACTGATTTCAGCGTGTAATAGTGACCGCATTTAAAAAAAAAATTATGCTGATTAATTTGCAACCTCAACATAATAATACTTTTATTTCTCTACAATAAACATACTTCAAATATTTACAATGAAGTGCTTTACATTAAAGAAGCATTCACAACTTTTAGCATAAAAAATCAAGGCCTTCCAAACAGAATCACTACTGCATACAGTTCTTCCATTGCTCAAAATCCAGAGGAAGTGCTTTCCATAGAATTGTACAACACCTAATCTATCTCCAGCTTGATCTAAAGCACTTCGGAACACTTCTTTCCCACCATTTTGGTTGGTCAGCGATGTTCAGCTCAGGAATAGTAAATATACAATTTATAAGCTCCATAGTTACAGACTAAAAATAAATAAAAGTATCTTCTGAACATTACCAGAATAGTAATTGAGGTGATATGTTCCCCTCCTTGGTTTGTTACTTCATGCCACCTCCTCTCAAATTTCTCCAAAACAATGTTGCCTTAAGGCCAAAAGTAGTGCTCCTGTATGTTTACGCAGGTAAAAATTTAATCAAAATCAACTTAAGCACCCAATTGCATAATATAAAAGTTCTATCAATAGATTACCAACCCTCTAAATCCTACCAAGTATCTAATCTTCAGACATAGCATTTCATGAAATATAAAAAAAATGCATATATGTAGCACACATTAAATACATAAGACTACCTTGTACCAAAAGAAATTTCTGCAAATAAAGATTACCGATTAGCCTCGATCTAAATGCGAAACAGATTCCGACTTGGTGGCTAATCGAACCATTATCATATATTTACCATATAGCAAAAGTCGATAGCAAAAGAAAATCGATAAACAATATACATAAGAGCTTGTAAATCAAAAGGGAAAATATCGAATAACAAAAATAAGAAGTTTCTTCGTAGCTTCTGGGTGTGTGAAGGTATGGCTGCCAAACAGATAGAAAAGCCAAACATCACTAATTTCTAATGGACATAATATACACAATTAGTCAAACTACATACTGCGCCTAATTGCATTCAAATGATATTTCAGATACTCTCAAATGATGCTATGATAGCTTTCATACTTCAATCACAATACCATTTCAGAGTTAAAACTTGAACAAAAATCATATTTAGTGACACCCAGCATCATCAGTAATTGAGCCAAGTTGTCCAGGAGAAACTGCAAAACCAATAAAAACATAGATACATAAATCCATTATAAATACATATAAGTTATGCAAAAATTGTAGCAGAAGCTTGTAGGAGCAGTGGAAAGACAACTAACCAAAGATAAGAAGGTACTTACTCACTCTTACTCAGAGAACTAAAAATAACCCAGCAAGTTAAATGATGACCAAGGGTATTGTCCCAATATTCTGTCCACATAGCTCTATATCACCTTTGCACCTTCTCTGCAGTGGAGAAATGAGAGCAAATGAAAAGGTCATGAATAGGAACAGACATGTTATTCCAAAAGGGCAGCCTGTAATCTCTCAAGTAATAAGCAAAGAAATTGTACAAGATTTTGCGTCCTCTTCAATAAAACCATGAGATTCAATGAGATAATGGAGACTTGGATTATAGGCTGCAACCATACCCATGCCCAACCCAGCTCTTCTCTTCAACCAAGGGCCTCCATATCTCAATATATGCAACACACTTTTACTTCTGATTCTCCAACGCTCTGCAATTGGTCCCATGGATGCAACTTGCTTATGTTGACAAGCTACAGCAAATGGAAAGCTGAGATACGCTCCAGCTGCTCCAGCAATTAAACCAGTAGCAGCTTCCTGATAAAGATTTGGTACGCAAATCACTATGTAACTATGCTAAATAGGTTTTCATTATGCAAAAGCAGGCATCTTTATCTAGCTATGAATATAATTTATTTTCTATGAACCCAAATCCTTGTTTGTCATGTGCCTCTCAGTACAAACATGCCCAAACTAAAGGATGAATTACTAACCCCCACTTTCTTATTCGAGAAGAGGAGCTGGGCTTGTCGAACTGAATGACACCTTCCAAGGGCATATTCTCATCGGCGACAAAGTCGGGCTGGTTATTGTTTATCAGCGGCGGAGAAGGAAAGGCCGAGGAATTGGAGAGTGGCTCTTGGAATTGACGGCGGCTGATCTCCAATCGACGCCTCTGCCAGTGGCTTTTGCTACCGTGAGGTTGAGGGATTTGGACGGGTTGGGTCTAGAAACGAATTTGGGAATTTGGGGTTTACCCTTTGATATGAGAGGAGAGATTTACCTTTTCCTGTAGTGTTTGATCAATCTGCTAATTAGAAGAAGGATTCCTACGGAAATCCGTGTAAAATACATATAAATTTATCACTGATATCTGTGTTTATTTACCTCAGTAATTAATAATTATTATGTCAATTATCATTTGATTGTTTATACGGAATTCTGTCTCTAATAGACTTTTTCACACAAAATTTTGTAGTTAATTGTTATTTTCACACGGATATTCATGTGAAAATATTTTAGTTTGTACACAGACATCTGTTACTGTTATTTATTCGCATGGATTTCAGTGTTAATATGTCACACAGTATCTACAGTAATATGCTGGAATATTCAAATATTGAGCGGGAATAAATTGATTAGTCCGCCCTTGTTTTTTGAAACTAAATAATTAGTCATTAGCTTTTATTTTTATTGATAATAAATTTCTTTCAAGTTATTTTGTCACAGAAATTCATGTGAAATGCTTATACATTTGTAACTGATATCCGTATATATTTATCTGAGTAACACATGCAATTGTCATTCAATTGTTTACACGAAATTCTGTCTCTAGTAATTCTTTTTCACACGGATATCCGTGTTAACATTTCACACTGATATTCGTGTGTTACTCATTTCACACAGAAATCTGTATCAAAACTTATTGTAACGGAAATCCGTCCCTCCATAATTCACATAACATAAAAAATTAACTATTTCTCAATAAACTTATTTATAATACGTACAGAAATCAATGTGAATTGATATTTACACAGATAACCGTGTGAAAAGTTTTTTCACAGATATCTGTTACTGTTGTTTATTTATACATATTTCCGTTACTATTGTTATTGTAAAAATTATTGTGGACTCAATTATACTTATTTCACACGGTTATCTGTTAGTATTTTTATTTCTCATGGATATCTGTGGCTTTTAGATATAGTAAATATGTGTATGTTATTATTTTACTAGTAGTGGCTTATGACATGTGGCGATCGCAGTAAACTAACATGCCAATTCTTATAAAGATTCTGATTATGAGATTACAAGCGGGTTTGAGATAGAAAAGAGAGACGATGAAAAATGTTGAACGAAGAAAGTTTTTAGCGTTCCTCTTCTATATTAACGCAACAATATCAACCAGGGGAAAGATAGGTAAACTGTCTGGTGAGCTCTACATACATTATCTAGAGATGGCACTAAAATGGACATGATCACATTTGACCATTTGAGTTTAAGAATCAGTAACCATAATTTCAACTGTTGATTAAAGAAGGGAAAACAAACATTATGAAATCGAGGCATCTTAAGAAATCTGATTCATATTCAATTGTGCAAATTACTCGCCTAACTGAACTCAAATTTAATGGTTGTTAGGTGTGATGGTTAATTAATTAAGCAGATGCTTGTTTTTTTTTTTTTTTTGTTTTTTTTTTTCTCTTTCCCAATTGAATTAAGCAGATACTTGTTTCCTTTCTGCCTTTTTTTGAATCAAAATTTTGGAAACGCTCGGAGAGCTAGCAAACCGAGGTGGAAGGAAGTACCCAAAGTGAATGAGAGCCAAAAGTAGGGGTTCGTGATTATTTATTTCCTTACTCTACGTGTATCATTTTCTTAAATAACCTTATCACATCTCAAATACGCAAGTGAATGAGACTCAAATAGGGGGGTTCGTGCGATTTTCATTCTTATTTTACATGATATTCATTTTCTTAAAATTATACTTATCACGTGTCAAATGCTAATGCTCAAAGAAAAGAAAGGAATTCACTAGACCGCAACTAATTAGTCTCATAATTCTTCAATCCACTAATATAAGTTTTACATCAATTCTTAATCATTTCTCACATTATTCAAAGAGTATATAATACCTCCAGCAATTATATTAGTAAGAATAACGAGAGCATGACGAAGCTAAATGTGCAATCTGGACTGAGAAAATAGATTAGCACAAAGTAACTGCCAAATACTACGTTATATATTGACTTGCCTTATTTTGTCCCAAAATAATAATAATATGGACTTGCCCTTTAGTCTTTTAGGCTAGTATCAAATCAAATATATATACTTTCCTTTTCTTATCCAAAAACCCTGGTAGTCAACTTTGAAAAACCCTAAACCCTTTCACATTAGTAGTAATTTCAATTAAAAATGCTGCCTTAAATTGAATGAGATTGTCAACTGCTGTCCTTAATTGAAATGCTGAAAGTGATTCAAACCAAGAAGAGCAATATTCCCCCCATTTTCTAGGGTTCATACGGGAAAATGGAAGCTTGATGATAATAAAGGATGAATGCTATCTTAATTAGCTATAATTTTTATGATTTTTATTATTTAGATTTTTTTTCTTTCCCGACAAGGAGACTAAATAAATCTAGGACTAAATAATCAATTCTTTCCTTCTTGGTTCAAAGAAGAACGAATCTAATATGGCAATTAAAGGCTTATTGTGTTGTTTTCCTTGATCTTAAATAGTATAAATGAGTTTGTTGATCAGCCAAATCTTCTTCATCGCTTTGTTCTGTCTCTGTTTATTCCCTTCCATCCGGAGCAGTATCTTGTAGTGAGTTTAAGGATTTCATTAAAGGGATGGGAAAAGAGCAGAAGTACAATCATGGGTTTTACAAACGATCTCTTCCTACTCCTCCGGCAGTCGAGTTTTCTTCTTCCGAGGGCAAGGTTAGTGATGATGACAATTTTTGCTTTCATGTGCCTGTGATCCGAATTTGTGATACATTGTAATGCATACACACAAGTTGATAGACTCGATATGCATGTATCATTAGACTAAATACCACAATTTATGATAACTGTGTGAAAATATTGCTTCTGAAAAAGAAGTGTGGGTCAATATATTTATTACGTTTTAGAAAGTAAGAGATTCAGTGACACATACCCAACTAGGCTTCAAGTAGGTCTGTCAATGGAGAAATTTGAACTTAAAGAACCTTGTTTAATGGATTTATGTCATGTCATTTAGCAAACTCGCATCATGGATCAGGGAAGGTTTCATATCAACTAGCTAGTGTGTAAACTATGAAGCAATTATTACGAAGATGCTCAAATCATTACACGTGTTTGTGTAACTTTCTTTGTTGTTTACATAGTGTGAAGAGCATATATAAGCAAACTTGAAACCTCATCTAACAATATTGCATTACTTATGTATCAAAGACACATTACTACATTGATAGTTTTATGATAATTTGTTAATTTCAATAGCTTATAGGTGTCCTTTAGCTCAATTGGCATCAAGGATTATGCGCTACTAGGGTTATTCGAGACACATAGATCTTTCACTTAATTTTACACATAGGAAATTTGAAAAAAAGTACAGAGAGAATATCCTTAGTTTACTAATTTTATTTGAAGTGAAAACGACATTATAGTTGAGTAGAAATTTGCGCACAACTTATTTAATTTCTAAAAATCTTCGATATTTAATACCTAAATCCATTTCCTTTTTTTATTTCAATTTCAAAATGAAATAAAATCTTATTTCGTATATTGCCTTCCCGTCAAGTCAGTATTATCAGATTCCTCCTTTCTTGCTGGCCCAAAAAAAAAAAAAAAAAAAAAATTCTCCTTTTCACAAAATGACAACTTCACCCCTGACGGAGACTTAAAACCCCGACTTTTTAAAACGGTAAATTTACGCGGGGTATCGGCGATCCAGTAAAACCCTAGCCCGCACAGAGATAGAAACCCATTATTTGAATTCTCTCAAATCCTACTTGGAAATGTCAATTTTTTCGATTCAATTTCAGTTCTTTGGTCGATTCTCGGTTTAATTTGAGAAAAATTAAAAGAAAATTGGAAAAATGGCGATGGCTGGCCTGTACCGACGAGTCCTTCCTTCTCCTCCTGCAGTCGATTTTGCTTCTTTAGAGGGAAAGGTACAACCTTTAGTTGCTTCCTCACCCATTAACTTCCTTCTTTTTTTAATTATTATTTTTTCTATTAAAAAGATGTTTGTGCTTACGATCCTCATGCTTCTGTGCTAAATTATGCTCTTTCTTTTGTAAAATTCCCATTTAAAAAAGAATCCACACAGTTTTTCCTGATTTTCTGTGAATACCCATTTACTACATAATGTGAATTTCTTTTATGTGTTCTCCATTGGTGTAAAGTTGATCAAATGTGTAATTGGAAACTGAAAAGATCATCGTACGTTGTAATTTACAGTGGGTAAATGATAGATTTACAGATGAGGAAGGTGAATGTTGAGCTAAGGATTTGGTAATGATTATGAGTGCAATGTTGTCTAACCTAATTACATAAGTTTCGAGTGTTTTGGGTTGTTAACCTGCAGCAATAGAGGGGATCCAACCACATTTAGTGGGTTGTTACTTAAGCTGCTTCTTATGTGTTTCTGTGAGCAAAATAAGCATATGGTTGATGTTTCTTGCTAACTTACTCTAGTTGAAGCACAGACAAAACCAAGGATTACTCTATGGTGTTTCTTTTGTCACATTTGGTCCACTGACCGTCAAGAAGTACTTGCCTATACAAGGATTTATCTGCTTTTGATTTTCTTTTATGCAGTCATTGATTTTTCTGCTTTTGGTGTGTTGCTGTTCCGAACCTTTTTTTTTTTTTGGGGGGGTCCTGATTCCCTATTTAATGGTTTTGGAATTGCAGAAACTTTTTCTTGAAGCCATTCAGAAGGGAACTATGGAAAACTTCTACAGGCTAATTTCTTATTTCCAGACCCAATCAGAGCCTGCTTATTGTGGATTGGCGAGCCTGTCCATGGTCTTGAATGCTCTTGCTATTGATCCTGGAAGGAAATGGAAAGGTAAGATCTAACTTTAGGTTTGAAATGTCATTCTGTTGTTCCTGTAGTGATTGGCAATTTACAGTTCATCACAAGTTGAGACTATAGCACTTTGCCCTTTTTGTTAATCACATCCATACTGTTATCTATAGCTTAAGACTGTAAATTTTGAGTGTTCTTTTTTGGTATTCGTATTGTCTCAACTGTTATGGATAGTGTCATTGCCAATGTTAGTTTAAGGTTTAATGACCAATATCTGACCGATATGCTGCTACTCATCATCATTTCGGGTCTTGTGGGTGTTTTGTTTCTGTTTGGAATTAAGTTCTTCACTTTTTTTTTTGTACTATTGACCATGCTTTTAGAATGATTCAATATGGCTTTGACATTCAAAAATTTGGTTTTGGTTTGCCAAGGAATAATACATATTGGTGTTCTGTACAGTATAATGAACTTTGCCACTTTCACATTGTAGTAGGGTGTCTAATTTCTGACTCCATTTTAATTTGCAAATGCGTTGATTAAAACCTTCCTGGCTTATGGATTTTTATGCATTAAGATTCTTTCATGTTAATGCACTATGTATACTTCCATTTTTTTCCACAGGACCCTGGAGATGGTTTGATGAGTCCATGTTAGACTGCTGTGAATCTTTGGAAACAGTCAAGTCTAAAGGCATCTCATTTGGGAAGCTAGTGAGCTTGGCTCACTGTGCTGGAGCAAAAGTTGAAGCTTTTCGTACTAATCATAGCAATATTGATGAGTTTCGTAAATATGTCATGAGATGTTCCAGTTCTGATGATTGTCACGTGATCTCATCATATGATAGATCAGTCCTCAAACAGGTTAAAACTACTATTTACATTTCCTTTGGCTGTATCTCTAATCAACTAATTTTGAGTTGGCTGTTAATGCGCTTAGAATTCACCTGCCTTACATGCTGCAAATTACTCTGAAGGATTGAGCATCAAACACAAATATCTAGTTGATCCTATAACTTTGAAGATATATTTATTGCAGACTGGTACCGGTCACTTTTCACCCGTTGGTGGTTATCATGCTGAAAAGGACATGGCTCTAATTTTGGATGTTGCACGTTTTAAGTATCCTCCTCATTGGGTCCCCCTCAATATCCTTTGGGACGCCATGAGTAATGTTGATAAATCTACTGGACAACGCAGAGGGTAAGCTTGTATAATAGTGAATATTACTTCATAACCATGATATTGGTAGGCACATGTCAAGAACTTTCTGTTTCTTATTTGTTCCTTTTCCTGAAGAAATTGACTTGATAGTGCTGAAGCTCTAAATGATGACTAATATCCCAGAAAAGGATGGCCATTCTTTTGGACCAGTAAGGGTCACCAGATGGGCATGCATTCATTTGTGATTGTTTGTTGCATTTTTGTAATGTTGACTCTTACAGTCACCTGGAAATTAATTGGTCAACAATGTATAGCAAGCTAAAATTTCACTCAAATTTCTTTTAACATCAGTGTTTCATCTTCTTCTCTCTCTGCTGACTTATGCCCTGCATTTAATGTCAAATTACAGTCTGACTTAAGCTTCATTTCATGCCCAGGTTTATGCTTATATCTAGGCCTCACAGGGAGCCAGGACAGCTTTATACCCTGGTATGATTGAATTTGCCAATTTAATGAGTTTAAAGTTAAAGTTTCCCATACTACGTACAGTGTCTTCGGTTTTCTAATTGTGCATGTCTCTCTCCCTCCCTCCGCCTCATAGTAGCCAACCTACTACATCACAAGAATGGCTTCTACCTATCATATTGTGCAGAGCAATTTTTTAATCTAATTTTGCTACTGGTATCTTTGAAGCAAGTTAGATATTTTAACTTCAGTATTTTCCTATTTTCAAGAGTATTGTTGCTCTTAACAATTTTGAAGGTGTCTTCCATTGCTGGAAGGCCATTTGCCAAAGTTAACAGCTTGGGAAAAAAGTTACTTGAGTGCCTCAATTTCTGATTTTGGATTTGCCAGACATTGATAGAAGTATTTTTTTTTTTGTAATTGTTATCGTTGAATGCTCTTTCTCTTAGGTTCTGTGTGTTTATGATCTTACAGATGTATTTAGCTCTTGCATTTACATGATGTTACATGCTTGGTGAAGATATTTAGTTTTATATCGGACTTCTTGCAGAGCTGTAAACATGAGAGTTGGGTTGGCGTTGCAAAATACTTGATGGATGATGTTCCTCTTCTCTTAAATTCAGAGGATGTGAAAGACATTCAGGAAGTTTTGTCTGTTGTTTTCATTTCTCTCCCTTCCAATTTTGAGGATTTCATCAAGTGGGTTGCAGAAGTTCGGAGGCGAGAAGATATAGGCCAGACCTTAAGCATGGAGGAAAAAGCTAGGCTTGCTGTCAAGGTGTTTTGAGTCTTTTGAACTTCGCAAAGAATCTTCCCTCATTTTGCCTATATGAACTTTAATACCATCTTCCAGTTAATTGCGCCTAAAAGTCTGAGTGCTAATTTTTCATATGCAGGAGGAGGTATTGAAACAGGTGCAGGAGACTGGTCTCTATAAACATGTGTCAGAATTATTATTATCTTCAAAAAATTCATGCTGCAGAAACTTAACTTCTGGTTGTGAAGAAGACTTGCCTAACATTGCTGCTAGTGTTTGCTGCCATGGGGCACAGATCTTATCGGGCAACTCTGCCTCCCCATTGGTATACTGCTGTCAAGAAGCATGTGTGAAATGCTTGAAGGCTAATGGTGACAAGCCAGTCACGGTGGTATGTGGTACAGTGGTAAATGGTGGAAGTGAGGAGAAGGTGGACATGCTAGTTCCTTCATCCCAAATGAATTCGAGTTGCTGTTGTGCTGGCTCAATAAATCACATTGGGCTTCACCCAGCTAGTAATGATGTTCTAACAGCACTTCTACTAGCCTTGCCTCAAAAGACATGGTCTGGGATTAAAGATGTGAAGCTTTTGAAGGAAATTTACAGCCTTGTTTCCACTGCAAGTCTACCTACTTTGCTTCAAGAAGAGGTAATTTTCAAATCTTAGTATTTTTATCTTTCTTTGCAACTTATCCCTTCAGTGTTACTTTTCATTTAGTTTTGCTAATTTGAGTGTATTGCTCAGATTAACTATTAATTCAAGTCTGTGAAAGCAGAATAAAGATTCTCCACATATATATTCTTTCGAAATACTTTAATATAGCAGAAACTTAAGCATCATTGCAAACTTTGACTGTTATTGAACTTATAATAAACTGCTGATCATGAAACTGTCACACTCGTTTAGCTTTGATTGTTGCAGAAGATATTGGTCAATGTACAACTTGTTCTGCTACTTTTGTTTCAAAGACTTCATTTTCATAACATTAACTTACCGGCTTTGGCAGGTTTTGCACTTGCGACGTCAGCTCCACCTTCTCAAGAGATGCCAAGAAAATAGGATAGAAGAGGACCTTGGCGAGCCTCTCTCTTAGAACTCCCTTCCCGTTCCCCAATGTTTCTAAATCTCCAAGCACAGTGGGGGCAATATTTATATTTACTCATCTGGGTGTACTTTTTAGGTTTATAGGAAAAGAGGGGTATTGAGGCTATATCTAAGAGGCCGGACGGACGGATTAGTGGCATTTTTATTCCGACCGATGGGTTAAATGTTGAGCATGAGGCAATTTGTAAACTTGACATCTTATGTTTGCACCTTTTAGTAATATGTTCGATATCCAATTTTTTTCTTAGTGTATTTTAATCTTAATATCTAGTATCCTCCTTGCAAATCAGATTATAACTTATAAGAGTAGTAATCCAACATTGGACTAACTAAGCCAGCTCAAACCATTGGGTAACTCTATTGCCTAGTTTGGCATAGTTTATGTTTTGCAAAAAGTTAGCTAAATTTCTAAGTTAAATGGTAAAAGGTGTTTTGTAAAATTAATAAATGATTTATTTTAAAAGTTACATTATTGAGTTGCGAATTAAATAAACAGCTTATTTCAAAAATTATTGAAGCTGATAAAAAGTAGTTTTTATAAACTAAAGGAGTAAAAACTACGACTGCGAAGTTAAGTTATCTCAAACTGAATTTATAAACAACAACTTAATTATATAATATTTAAGATAAACTTATTTATTAAATTTCATCAAACACTTTTTACTATTTAACTTATAAGCTATGCTCAGACCCAAAAAAATATAAAAAGATCTATCAGCTATGCCAAACTTGGCATGACTGTGCCAGCTCAAACCATTGGGTTGACCACCAAATAGTTCCCACTTACTGTCGTTCACAACCAAACCCCCCCAACGACATGCCGTTTGTTCTCATAGAAACAAAATTTGCTCCGCCGCGATAGGCGGGGGGACGGCCCCTTGATATTTGAATTCAAAACAAGGTAAAGGGCCCCAGTGACCGGTAAACATACCCGCCACAAATAAAAGGAAAAGAAAAAAAGAAAAAAAAAAGGCAATAGAAAAAAGAAGACGATTCTGATTCTTATTGTTTATTGGAAATTTCAAAGCCAGAGGTCTCACTCTCATTGACCCCCCCTAAAAATGGCGGTGGCTGGCCTTTACCGGAGAGAACTTCCCTCTCCTCCTGCGATTGAGTTTGCTTCGCCGGAAGGCAAGGTACAATTCCCGAAATACCCTTTTTCTCAATCTCTGTGGAAGTTGGTATATTTTGTGCATTTGGGTTTCTGATTCTGTGGGTTTTGGGGATCTGGATTTTTGCAGAAAGTGTTTGCTGAAGCTTTGGGAAATGGAACCATGGAAGGGTTTTTCAAGCTCATCTCTTACTACCAAACGCAATCGGAGCCGGCCTATTGTGGGTTGGCCACTCTTGCCGTGGTTCTCAATGCCCTTGCTATTGATCCCGGAAGAAAATGGAAAGGTAATTTCAATTCTGAGTAGTTTCAATTGGAAAAGATTACTTAAATTTCGATTTGGGATTAGGGTTTTTGTTCAATTTAATGACTTTTTTTTTTTTTTTTTTTTTGTGAGATTAGGGCCGTGGAGATGGTTTGATGACTCAATGCTTGATTGCTGTGAGCCTTTGGCAAAGATCAAAGCTGAAGGCATTACATTTGGGAAAGTTGCGTGCTTGGCGCATTGCAATGGAGCTGAAGTTGAAGCTTTTCGGACCCATGAGAGCTCGATTGATGATTTTCGGAAACGTGTGATTTCGTGTACTTCTTCGGAGGATTGTCATGTCATCACTTCATACCACAGAGGTGTCTTTAAGCAGGTTCTTGAGGAAATGCAATAAGATTTATATGATGTTTTTTAGTAGTCTTCCAAATTAGTGACTTATTGGCATTGTCCTGGTTCATGGTCTACTTTTTTTGTACGAAATTTTCATAATGTGAATGTAGTAGCAATAGGCTTTGATTATCCATTAGTGCTTTAAAGAGGATGGAGATTCATGTTACCGTGGTTACAGACTGGAACTGGTCATTTTTCACCAATTGGAGGCTATCATGCGGCAAAAGATATGGTTCTCATTTTGGATGTTGCGAGATTTAAATATCCTCCCCATTGGGTTCCTCTTTCACTTCTTTGGGAGGCGATGGATACTGTTGATGAAGCAACTGGACATCGTCGCGGGTATGCCCTCCTTTGATTCTAGTTGTTAATCGAGTTAATGAGTCATATTGGCTCTAGCCTACTCTTTTTTATAAATTCTACTTACAGACTTTTTATTTTGGATGGTAAATGCTTCAGTTGCAAACCCTTCATTCTGAAGTTTGGCTGTTTCAGGTACATGATTATTTCAAGGCTTAACAGAACACCATCTATCCTATACACTGTGGTATGGCTCTTATTGGCTGGTGTGTTTTAAGTTACTTCAATCCTGTGATACTTCCTGAAAAATTTCAGCAGTACTCTTTACTCATTTAACTAACTAATTTTGTTTACGAAATCCTCCATTTTAAGTTGCATTCTGAAATTTTTTGTTTTTTGTTTTATTTTTATTTTTTATTCTTGTGATTGAACATGGACCAAAAGAGTTGAAAATTAGGTCTTTAAACTGACTAACCATTAGAATCCAGATTATTTTGATTCTATATTAATACAAGAAGTATATCCACGAATCTTGTACATTCGGAAAAGTCAGGAGGCTTTGTTTCCCCTACATAGTCTATATTAATGCTCAATTCCTCAGCGGTAGTCTATGGTAACAGTCTAGCAATCTGAAGTGTAACTTTGAATTATCCCACAGAGTTGCAGACATGAAGGTTGGAACAGTGTTGCAAAGTACTTAATAGAAGATGTTCCTCTACTTATGAAGTTGGAAGGAATAAAAGATGTTCAGGAAGTAATCTCTGTTTTATTCAAATCACCACCTGCCAACTTGAGAGAGTTTGTCAAATGGGTTGCTGAAGTTCGGAGACAAGAGGATGGGCATTTGATCTTAAGCAAAGAGGAGAAAGGAAGGCTAGCCATTAAGGTTCTGTGTGTTTTTTTCATGTTCCTGTTTTCATGCATGCATTCCTGCATTTACTTGAAATGAAAGGGAAAAAAAAAAGTTAGATGGAGATTTGTGTTTTTGAATTTCTATAATTTGGGATTTCAGGAAGAGGTAATGAAACAAGTAAGAGAGACAGAACTCTACAAACATGTAAATAGATGGTTGGCTTCTGAAAGCTCACTTTGTAAAGAAACCACACCACCTGTTGGTAAAGATATGTTGCCCGAGATTGGTGCAAAGGTCTGCTGCCAAGGAGCAGAAATTTTGCGTGGGAAAGTTGGTTCATCAAATGGAACGTGCTGTAGACCAACTGATGTTAAACTCTTGAAGTCCACTGGTGATAATCCTGCAACGGTGTTGTCAGGAATTGTAACAACTGATGGCACTGAACAAGGAGTTGATGTGCTGGTTCCCTCATGTCAAACAGATCCAACTAGCTTGTGTTCTTTCTATCAAGGTAGCTGCATAGGCATGCATCCATCTACAGGTGATGTTCTCACAGTACTTCTATTGGCGCTGCCTCCACTCACATGGTCAGGCATTAAAGAAGAGAAGCTACTGGCGGAGATTAATGGTCTTGTATCAACTGATTGCCTACCCGCTTTGCTTCAAGGGGAGGTGAATTCTCTCTCTCTTTCTCTATCACTCCATTGTTTAATCAGGTTCGAACCTAAGACTTGATTCTGCCCACCCGATCACACTACTGTAACAAACAGTGTCAGTTATGGAGAAGCCTGTAATTTTTTAAATAGTAAATTGAAGACACACACATGCATGCTATGGAGGACAGATTCTTATTTAATGACTTATGTGCCATGTCCCCATTGCAGGTTCTGTTCTTGCGACGGCAAATTCACTTTCTCATGACAGATTAGTGGAGCAGCTTCTCACCGTACCTATACATTTACTTCTGCTTTTGTTCTTGAAGCATTTATTAACTAAGCATACCAAACAATGACAGTTTTGAAAGATTTGGTGAAATTTTTCAATGTATCATGCAACTGTACAACAAGGTTAATTAGGAATTTTGCTTTCCAGTCTGTTTAAGTAAATGGTAAAAGAGTCATGGTGTAATTGTAACATTTTTACTAAATCATTGGCATTCAGTAGGAAAGAATAGCATTGAGTATAAAAATTTTCACTAGCGATATCCAGAGCATACACCAACTTGAGAGACTGAAAACTGAAATCTAAGCTATTCTAAACTAGGAAAGGAAAATCACTAAATGAAAGAATCCATTTATTTTCCTGATGTTCTAGTACTACTTGTGATGCTGCACAACCTGAGAAGTAATGTAGAAAGATTCAGAATAGAATAGGCAACTAAAGAAGAAAAATTAGACAGAATGGATGGAATAGAAGAAGAACAGAATCGAAAACACAGGAAAACCAGAAAGCTAGCAGGAACCTGACATAACTAAATTAATAAACTAAAATCCAAACCTTGAAAACCCTAATCAACCCGAAGATCTAAACTTAAGATAATTTAAACTGTAACATAAAATGAGCCCCACATTCGGTAGTGAATATGACAAGCTAGCCAGTCCTGTTGCAATCCTTGTATGATGGGTAGAAGAATGACCAGGAAGTACCACAAAAATTCCACCTTAATTTCCACAGACTGCCCAAAGATGCCTCATAAAGCCCCACAGTCATATCATCATCATCAAGTTCATCACCATCATGAGTAAGTCTCTGTAAACCGTATGGAATTCCACAATCTAGTTCAATCTTCTCTTTTACATCCTTGAATTTGTAAGAAGGGTTTACATGCACCTTGGTGGTTGCACCATTCGGCCCAGTAACATTTATCTGCACCACACTGTTTAAGCATAAAACAGAACCCGCTTCAATCTGAGGAAGCAATGTGTGTGCCTCGAGTAAAATACCATTGAGGAAGAAACCTGGCTGCCCATGGATTCTTTCCAGCACCTTTTCTGGAATGCTAACCAAAACGTCTTCAAGGGTTTCGTCTGCACGGTCAACTGCAGAAACAATCTTTTTATCGGCCCCCACATTAGAACTAGAACCGGGTGTCTCATAGTGTATTGTTAATGGAGGAGGAACACTGGACCACTTTGCAATGTCGTCGTCCACTGTCTCCCAATCTTCCAGAATTAGATCATCCCAGTATAGCTTTTGGGTACAAATTCGAAAGCTGTTTAGGCTCTCGATTGCTGCCTTGACATCGAAAATCGTGCATGATGATTTCAACTTGATTTCGAAAGAAGAGACTAAATCTGATGATTCACTATCAGAATCGCTGCTTTCACTTGATTCACTGTTCTCATCTGATTCGCTCTTATAAACCACCTTGTATTCAATCAAACCCTTTTCAGTGTTGTCTCTCTCAAATATTAAGCTTATATCTTCTATTTCGTCGACTTGGTCATCATCGCCAGGCCCGAAAGTCACATAAATAACACTATTCTTAGCTTCCAGCTGGTTGTTGAATGTTTCTAGGGATGCTGCTTCATCATCAAGCAACTGCCCTTTACGAAAAAGCTTCTGACTGCTACATGGAATCCCCATCTTCTTACATATATAATTCTTAATGTCCTTTATGGTACCGAACTTATCGTAGCTAAGCACGATTTTATCTCCCACTTGTGGCATCTTGATGGTCAATTTCCAAGATCTGCCAAGTACCCAAATCGTAGCTCTCTCTTTTACATCATAAAACAAAAGAGTTTTCTGATCATCATCGAGACAAACCATCTTATCATCGCCACCATTGTCATGACAAAGCACCAGGTTTTCAGGTTTCACCTCGGCAAAATCTTCAACCATCTTCTTTACATCTAGGACAGTATGTGATTCACTCACCATAATCACCTCTTCCCAACCACAGCCTCGTGCAGTAATCTGAAACTTTGACAGTAAATAAATCGGGGGCTGGTCCTCATTATTGATCATGTTGCTGCTGCCTTCAGTGCTTAATACGCGACTCGAATCCTCTATGAGCTTCCCCCAATGGCTGAGGACATGACCACCCAAGGAAATCCCCGCCATGCTCTCCATGATCGCCTTTATTTCTTGGCCGGTATACCAGGGTTTCACTTCCATCCTCAAGGCATCGGACACTACTTTCACAGCCATGTCTACCCCACCCACATTGGGATTGCTAATTTCTTTTGGACAGAAAATAGCATGGATAATGGACCAACTTTCCACCTTGCATGCTGCTAGGGTTTCGTGATTTTCGAGCACTCTGCCTCTGTAAACTAGGGTTTGGCGCTTTCTTGGAACACCATGCTCGGTTTTGATCATGGTCTTGAGGCGGGAGATGGTATCTGAACTCTTTAGTTTGAACAAGTTCCTCTCCTCTTTGCTTGAAGAAAACTTCACCAAGATCGTCACTTTGGACGCAGCCGTTTCAGTTTCGACCGAGTTCTCTTCTGAGGAGTCTGATTCATCATCATCAGAAGATTCTGAGGAGTTATATTCTTCTTCACTAGAGTCGCAAGGTTCTGAGAAGTCATATTCTTCGTCATCAGAGTCGCGAACTTCTGGCTTCTTCATGATTTTTGAGACTGGTTGTGGGTTCCCGAAGGGTTTAAGGGTGGATGGCATATATATGTATGGAATATACGTGGGTCAAAGTTGGGTCAACTATGATTCAGACTTAAACTCGTATTGTATTGTCATTATAGGTATCTAACTACAACAAAAATTCTCCTTCCACCTCATTATTTTTCACTATTAGATTTAAGTTGAAAGATGGTTAAACGCAACAATTGAATAATTGAACAAGATTGTTGTTTGATATTGTTATATCAGTTTGGAATGGGACTAAGCAAACACTGAAAGTGCTCTTTTTCCTCTCTTTTTTTCCCTCAGATTGTATCAGAATAATTATATATACATATCCACATATATATTGAGAGTTTGCATAATCTTTATCGTTAGATACATAAAATAAACTACCCTAAACCTTTTATTGTGCTCTCATCTATATTTGCACACGCTCTCACATTCAAGCTAATGAACCTTAAACAAGGGCATGGATATGGGCATGCAAACTTATACTTGAGTTTTCGACAACAAACTTGGAGGTATACTGATCAAGCAATTGAGGGTTTTCTATGCGATTTAAATGATGCATTTCATTTTATGAACTTCAAAGTTGTAGTAAGCAAATCTAATAGTATACATTGAAAAACAGAAAATGTTGTTAAAATTGTTTTCAGCAGGGGAAATATTAAGGAATGATGACATTTTTTTTTTTTGTTCAAGAAGGAATTATGACCTTCACCCTATTACACCACAGATTTTGTGCCACAATTTTTTCTTTTTCTTTTTAAGAAATATATAATAATTTACAAGTACTGTTTACCTGATCAACTGATAACTAAGAAATTAATGATCATCTACCATTGAATTTAATTTCATTGGTCGACAAAATATTTAAAATAGTTTCCCCTCCATGACTTGATAAATGTCCAGGGCGGCCGTCTCATTGTTGAGATCAATTTTGCCCTTAGGCCTTGTTTAGTTCTGGAAATTGAAATTCATTCTTTGGTCTTTCTCATGATTATGGAAAAAAAATTCTATTAATTTCTCTACCAATGTTTGTGAACGCCAGAAAAGTAATTGGAAAATGAAAAATACTTTTCTTTCCGATGTTTAGCTTGTGCATGAATATAGGAAAGCAAGTAACGTCAAATTTCCACGGTATCCTTAGTATCAAGGGTGCCCATTCACACACTATTTTTCTCTATTCACACACCCCCTCTATTTTTCTTACTTTAATTCAATTTTCTTTTAAAAATTACCATAACTACCCTGCTGTGTAATTGTGTTTCTTTTTCTTTTTTCTATTTGGCAAGTCAATCATCCTCAAATTCTAAACTCTTATTTTCCCGCATACACAAATGACTTCAAAACTCTTTTCGATTCCCTCTTTTCTTTTTCATCAAAAACTCTACTCTAGCATAGTCATTCTATCTCTCTAATATGATGCTTTGAAGTTTAATCATGGTAGAACAGGAAACTTTAGACCTATCTTTTGAGAAAATTTTACATTTGATTTGCAATGGAGACATTGAAAAAAAAAAAAAAAAAAAGAGTTCAGTGATCATTCGAGCCCATTTGAATCTATTATTCCTAGTAAAATTCTAACTGAAATTATTTGGTGTATTTGAATCCATTAAGCAACTATAGAACTTTACAACAACCTAATAATGATGGCCTTATGATTATAAACATGATTTGTTTTACTATATTATGCTAGTAGAACATAATTTTGTCCCCACACGAAGATTGCAACTCACTGCATTCAATATTATGTAGAACATCTCCAAATTTTGTGTACATCATCAGTTGCAGTGTGGAAGCTTGTGGCCGAAATAGATAAAATACTGATTATATATATATATATTTTATTTGAGGATGATGCACCTGGATTAAGAGTCATAAACAAGCATTGAGTTTGGTACTTTGCAAAGTATGACGACAAACTTTACAATTTGAATTCAGTTGGGTGAAGGTGATTACCTGGGAAGCATATTCATTGTCTAATAATATAGGTCATTTTACTTAATAAACGTATTATTTTTCCTTCATTTATAGGTAAAAAAATTTATTGTATAATGATATTTGATTCATGATTGAATTGCCAAATAGAAGGAAAAAAATAAAAAATTTACAAGGGAGGGTAGTTAGGGTAATTTATAAAAAAGATTTAATTAAAGTAATAGAAAATTAGAAGGGGTGTGTGAATAAGAAAAAAAGATGTGTGAATAACACCACCCACTATCAAAACACAAACAATTCAAGATTTCAAAAGTTTCTTGGATAAAGTTGGCAATAATAACTTAAAAAATGGTTTTTAGAGTATGCAATTAATGCAGGAAAAATATGAGGGAAAATAAATCCATTAGTTGTGGGAGGATGTCCAAACACCTCCCCCCCCGGCCACTATTTTCCTTCATGCAAGAATGTTGTTCATTTTGTTGGGCATGCCAAACATAGGGAAAGATAAAAAATTTCCTTTCCAAGCTTTCAATTCGGCTAATCAAGTGAAACCTTAGTTTATACGCTTTGATTGAATTAATAAAATTCATTTTGATAAAAATAAAAAAGAAAAGTAAACGTCACAAAATGTCAAAATATGAAAAAAAAAAAATTTTGAGTAATGCTACGGGGGTGAAATAATATATTCATCACAAGTCATAATAGGCCGTTACATACCATTCTGTTGTCATTTATAGACAGACAAAAAGTTAGTGGTAGTACCTACAAGTGGTACGTACATATAGTCCTACTCATTGTATATTCAAATACGTAGAGATAACGCATATTCTCCTTCGGTACTACTCCAGAGACGCTAAAGAGACATTGGGTGCACATTTGTGCTTAGGTTCCTAGATACAAGGAATTTATTATAAAAGACAAGCTAAAACATTGTAAAGGCCTTGGGCAACAACCATAGCCCAAGAGCATCACAAAATATAATTAACCCAGTGTTTAAGGAAAACTGAAATTGGGAGAGAATTGAGTCGTGTTTTCATTGATAATAGAGACCTCTTTATATAGAGGATTACAAGACATAGATTCAGAGTTCTACAGGAAATATAATATTACAATTGATTGGGTATCTCCAAGATTCTCCGATATTATCTCTAATTCTAACCCTATTACCACTAGGTCAAGTAACCTAGATTTTGGGTCAGACACATATTCTGGATTTACTTGAACACTCCCCTTTGTATCGCCTAAACGTGGTGCTCCTCTCGTTGCCTCATTAAAAACCTTGCCGAGTAACAAAAATCCAGTGGGGCAAAAATAACCTCGGTCGAAGGGGAAAAAGAACACAACACACCTCTCACGTTTCGAGGCCATACATGTAGACATCTCCCCTTGATGTCTGCATCTCCTCCTGATCTCTGCATCTCCCCCTGATGACTACAGTCATAGGAGTTCGGATAACTTCAGCAAACGATACTACCAACATGTTTCTCGAAAACGGAATTTAGGCTATGACTTAGGGAGCAAGTCTGCCACACTGTCCTAAAATCGAACCTAGTTCACTTTGATCTTGAAGAGAGTTTGTTGTTACTGGTTATCCTTGGTGTTGTCGCTTTTAATGTAGCCTTGCCTCCTTTGTCCAAAGAAAGCAGCATTTTTCTCATAAATGCTCTTATGCTCATCTGTGGTAGACTTCAAACCAAAATTGCTTCAAACATGCGTAATTATGGATCCAATCCATATACATTCACGAACCACTTAGTGAAGAGCAATAATCTTGGCATTGTTCAAAGATATAGCGACTAGGGTTTATTTTGTAGACCTCCAAGATATCACGGTTTTTACCCATGGTGAACACTTAACCAGTTTAGGAATGACTTTTGTGTAGGTCAGAGAGATATCCAATATCAACAAAACCTTCCAAAACACATCGTTTTGGGATGGAGATAGTGCATGCAAGCCAGTGTTGACGGCGTTCCTGGTATGTGATGGGTTCGAATCCATCATCTCTATGTACGTATAGAACAAGCTTATATCAATCGTACATCTCAAGTACTGAAAGATATTTTTAACACCAATCCAATGGTGTCGCGTTGGCGCAAAACTATAACTAGCTAACAAGTTCACAACATATGAGATGTTCGGTCTTGTGCATTGAGCTAAGTACAATAATGCACCTATTGTACTTAAGTAAGGTACTTTTGCCTCTAGCACATCTTCGTCATCATCCTTCGAACAAAGAGGATCCTTTTCAGGATCAAGACTATGGACAATCATAGGGGTGCTTGAAGGCTTGACCTTGTCAAAAATGCCTAAGCATCTATCAACACGGTGCTCAAGTTCCAAACTGAGACATAATTGTGTCCTCCCAAAATCCTTCATCTCAAAATTGGATTTCAAGTGTTCAGCGGTTTCCCCTAACTCTTTAAGGGCTTCCAATGAAGATCTTGTCTAAAATGAACAGCGATAGAATCTAAAACTTGTTACGGAAATGTGCGGGCATATCCCTTCCCAATCATGTAGTCACTTTAGTGAGCGTTTCAATCTCTTTGTAAAACGCGTTCCGTGGTCTAGAGTCATTTGACTTGGATAAATGAAGTTCACCATGAACCTTCATGTATATTCGGTATCTAGATTCCCATAGAGATACGTAGTGACCTAGTTCGTAAGCTGCATGATCAGTTATTCGGAAACTACCAAATTGAAAAGGTAATTAATGGAGTGCAGTGACATCCATTACGAGAGAATATGTTTCATCGTCGTCGATTTCAAGGCGTTTTGTGAGAAGCCTTATGCCATAAGGCGAGATTACCATATCTTTTTCTCACCACGCTTTCTAACGAAGACCCATTAGTCAACAAGTTTTATGTTAGGAGGTGTTGGCATCACTGTCTCAAAAAAACCTTCCTTTTCGTTAGAGAATCCATTTTATCCTGGATTGCATCTTTCCATTTAGGCCAAATTTCTCTACGTTGGTATTCATTCATCAACGGAGCTTGGTTCGATATCATCAGATTCAAATAATTAATGTGCAACGAAATATGCAACTACATCATCAATTATGATGGAGTTTCTATCCCACGTCTCATGTACACTAGTGTAATTTTCATAGAGCTCTATATTCTCAGGAATAGGTTCTGACGTTGAGGCGTCCCCCAATGATAACCATAATCCAAAAGATTCTCATGAGACGGATTTTGAGTGTCGATGATCCAAGGATTGAATTGTGCCAAAGTATTCTTTGAACCCACAGGCCTCCCACGCATCCTAGCTGAGGCCATGACCTGTAACGCCAGAGTGCCACTTTCTTTGGCGTTGGCACCCTGCCTACCTCCGTGTAGGGTGGCGCTACGTCCTCTCGTAGGGACGTCCTTCCTTGCAGGCATATTTGCAGTAAATGTGTGTGATCTCGTCACTTTAATAGGGATCGAGATGAGACATAGTGGGGACAGGCCACGACTAATCCTGTCATTCCTGCTGAACATTTGTGTTCTTATATCCCCTAACGACAGGAAGATTGTCTCATCAAAGTGACATCCACAAATCTAGCGGTAAGGGGATCGTCTTTCAAGGGCATTAAGTGGCGGACGATTGTTGGAGTCTTAAATCCAACTGAGTTGCCCATTTATCTGTAATGACCTATCATAATGTGCTGTGGCGGCGCAATTGGCACATAAATGGCTCACTCAAATGTCCATAAGTATAAAATACTTGTATCCAGTCACTAGATGTAACGCAGAGATACATTGAGTTGCGTTAGGTCGTAGACGAATTAGCATAGCTGCATGCGATATTGCATCACCCCAAGCAGGTATAAGGAGATTGGTGTGTATTACCAATGTCCAGACTACCATCGTAGTTGTTTCCACGAGATCATTTGGGTGTGTACATGGGAATGTGATGTCCAACATCAGTTCCATTGCAATAACCATTGAAAGTCTTTGATGTAAACTCCCTAGCATAGTCAAATCCAATTGACTAAATAGGATGATCCGGGGAGTGAGCCCATTGTCATATGATATGTACTAGGAGTGTAGCATAGCATTTATAGATGGACAATGACACAACACATGACTAGCGTGTTTGCGTGTCAACCAACATCATGAGATTTTTAATCATCCGCAAGTTCATTAAATCAGTCCACAGAATCCCCACGGATTCTATGTAGGAACAGAATTAGTATTTTCATATCCTTTTCATAGGACGATCTCATTCCTAATTTCCCTAAGGAACGGGCTTTGTAAAATGAGCGAGAGGCCTTAGAGTCAACCAATGAAGATTTTGATTGTGCCTAAGCGTCTGAAACCCTATTTGAAGCAAAGTTGTGATTGCAGCATCACCTAGGGCGTCATCACCATGATGGACGCCATCCATGGCTTCATGGATAGAGACTGTGCCAGCCCTAAGCTAGTGGTGGACAACGGCGGTGCTAGGGCAACAACGACTGTCACACTTAGTCCCGGAATCAACTTTTGATTCATGCTTCGTTTCGCTCGAGAGAGTTTATGTCCGTGTGAAATCTTTAACAGGCGGACCATCATATGACTAGGATGACCTATCATGTCGTGACAAAGTCAATATGTGTCTAAATCCAAGAGATCTTCTCTCATAACTTTATTGGATTTAATAGCTCGAATAGTGACATAGAGTCCACTAGAGAGACACATAAACTTCTCTAAGATGTGCCTTTGTTCGCAATTATTAGAGGTATTGCAAAGGAACTCATTTCCATTCTCTACATGCGTTTTTGCATTGAATTCGTTGGCTATTTGTAGGTGCGATTTGCCCTAAGAGCGTAGAGAGTTTTTGTGACAGTAATCAAGGCGCCATTTGGAAAGGGGAACTTGGGCTATTCCATGTCCTTAAATTAATACTGATGGCCCAGCCATCGTAGTCACAAAGTAATATGCTTAGAATTAAAATTGAGTCATAATGAAAAGAACTCAAAATTTTATTCATAAGCCAACGGAGTTACATCATTGTCTCTTTGACCAAAGAAAATCTAATCCAAAATGCTAGCTAATGCAAAACAATGGTAGTCGTCTAACTTCTTTCGGTAATTCCAAAATAAATTTGACCAGGTGAGTAGAGAGATGTAGGTGGAGCAAGGCTCGCTTAAGTACCACTAATCTCATAACCTTCCTAGACATCACACTTACTTTGGGTGAGCCTACTTTGAAGAGAGACTAAACCATTTGCATCTACTACAAAAGTATATGGCAATTGCCCATAACATCTCTTGGAAAAATAAAGACTTAAACAGAATTGACGATCTATTGATCCCAGCCAGAGTTGTAGTCTTTAACCATTCACTCTAGATCATCATCTTGATCATCTTGTTCCATATCGTGAGCTTTTCTTACTTCACAAAATGCTTTGTAGGCGGTGATAATATTTCCACGAGCTCTACAAATGTGTGCCCAATGTTTGAATACTCCACATCGAGAACATACATCTCTTTGCTCAAACTCCATTGATTGAGGTGCTTTAAAAGTATCATTTAGATGGCTCTTAGTGTTGGTGACGCCACCAACATGGCCAGAGGTGTTGCCTCCCTCTCTCTTTCCATGTTGACCTCTTCGGTTTTGTGTTCACCTATTTTGGCGGTTACCTTCCCAAGTAGAGCGATTATATGGACAAGAACGTCCAGAAGTATCCCAAGATTAGGGTTTCGCTCTTGGCGCCCTCTCTTAGGGGCGTGACTATAATTGGATTCTTGAATATGCTCTGTTTCCATGGATCTTGAATTATAGTTCTTCCCAAGGATGTTGTCATGCTTTTCAGCGACATTCATAGCTCCAATCAGCTCATGAAACCTTATGACCCGTCCTACAGTAACATCGATTCGATAGTTCTTAGCAACCATCAATGCAGAGACAGGGAAGGTAGATAGAGTCTTCTCAATCAACATCGCATCTGTGATTTCTTTACCACAAAATTTCATTAAGGATTTAATGCGAAGTGCTTTTGAGTTGTAGTCAAGGACTGATTTGAAATCACATAAGCGGAGGCTATGCCATCTTATTTTTAGGTCAGGAAGCATGGAGTCACAGACGTTGCCAAATCTTTCTTCGAGTGAGACCCACAACCTAATGACTCATTATATGGATGATTCGTACTTGAGCGAATTATCCATATGACGAGTCATTAGGATAATGGCTTTCGCCTTAATTGCCTCTAAGGTTGCTCTATTTGTTTCGAAAGCTTGAGCTTGCTCCACAGTTAGCACGTCCTGGCTAGGGTCAAGAATCGTATCCAAGATTCCATCGGCCTTGAGATGCTGGCGAATATCACGAACCCACCTGTGATATCCAGAGCCAGTTGTTCCCAATAGAGCGAAGTCCAATTTGTTCAGGTTACTCATCCTGAAAGAGAATAAGAAAAATGGTTAGTTTCAGAGCGTAAAAGGCTACCACGAAAACAATAAAATTTCTGAGCGTAGTCACTTCCAAGAAATTAGGGATTTCTAAGCGTAGTCGTTTCCAAGAAATCCGATTCTAAGGAATTGGATTAGATCGAAACAATGATGTGTTTTTGGTCGATCATAACATCTCAACAAACTCTAAGTTTGGAGGACTCTGCAATCTCCAAGCTTGAAGTGAGCACGAACGCCCACAGTTCGGTTTTTGGTCTCCCCTATGAAGGAGAAAGGGGGGTAGAAGAAGGGAGTTTGCAAGTCCCCGAGAAAAAGAAGAGAAAAGAAATAAAAACTCAAAAACGGGAACTTTTAGTAAAAAATACCTCGAAATAGGTCGCCGGAAAAAATGGTCGGAAAAATTTGGCTGGAAAAGTGACTGAAAAGTGGCCAGAAAAGTCACTGGAAAAATTAACCAGAAATGGTCAACTGGAGTTCAACACCAACGTTGACCGTGCTGACGTGGTAGTAGGGTCCAGTTGATGACGTGCGCAGATGATGTGGCAGTGGGCCGCATCAGTGGGCCTGCGTCTGTGGGTTTCTGGCCTTTTTCTTCTTTGGGCTGGGCTGCTTCTCCTTTTTTTTTCTTTCTTTTCCTTTTTTCTACCGGTTTTCCTACAGTAACGTTTAGCTACTGGTTCAATTTTTTGTCCTATTTCTTTTGGTTCCTTAGTCGTTGATTTGTGGAGCTCCTTGTGACGAAATTTGGTAGAATTTGGATGTCCGAAATGTGGTGAACCAGTGGAGTATTTGCTGCGGGTGATTTGGAGGTTCCAGTGGCTTGTTCCGGTGGTTCTATCGCCGGTTCTGGATTCTTGAGGTTGAGCGCTTCAAGTTATGTGGCGGAGGCAGAAAAGTATCAAGGTTTTGTATTCGGATTTAGGGTTTTGGCTATTAGGTTAGGGTTAGGACATCGTGCTGATAACGTGTTTAAGGAAAACTATAATTGGGGGAGAACTAAGTTGTGCTTTCATTGATAATATGGGTCTCTTTATATAGAGGATTACAAAACATAGAATCAGAGTTCTACAAGGAAACGTAATATTAAAATTGATTGGATATCTCCAAGATTCTTCGATATTATCTCTAATTCTAACTCTATTTCTTGAACTCCCAGACACATATTCTGGATTTACTTGAACTCCTAGAATGAATTCCATTTATTAAATCTAATGACAATTTACTTATATAGGGGAAAACGTTGTATTTTTTTTTCTCACCCTAAGCATTCAATTCAAATTATCATAAGATATTTGCTCTCTATGAACCTCCCTTCATTAACGACATACAAATTACATTCCAGAGAACTAATACCATCATGCAATTGATGAACTACGGCTACCCCTGGACCTGAGTCTTTCCTCCTTTATAAAGACCGATTAAGCAAATGAGTACACACACCCAAACCAAAAGAAACAAAAACTGAAAAACATAACAAGTAGCTTGCTCTCATTTCCCTTTGAATCCATCCTCAACCTAGTTCAAAATGTCATCTTCAAGAATTGTTCTTTGCATCTTCTTGTCACTGCTCGCCACCAGTCTCCTTCTACAGACAGAAGCGACCTTTAGCTCATCATCTCTTGCTGAAGTACCACCACCAGGGACTGCTTTTGGTAATGTAATATGTTTAACAATCTAATACTAGACTGTTGTTAACAATTTTCTTATATATGCGTAATTTGTGTTCAATGTCATCCCATAAACAACCTTATGGTTTTGTTCCTATTGATTCATGAATTAATATTATTCATTTGGCTACAGGGTGCAACCCTGGCCCGTGCCAAACAAAATGTTGCCTGTGCACTGTGGTTCGGACAAGGCCAATCTGTGCAAGATGCTGTGAAGAAGATGATGGGACATAACCAGGAGGTTTAGCATTCCCTCCATCCAAGTTTGATGGTTGAACTGAAGATATGATTTTGTTTCACTAGTGATGCTTAATTTGAATAAAACAATGTCGCAGAGTTAATTTTGTAATCAGTAACTCAAAAATGTTGCAGATCGAAACATTTCAATTAAGAAGATATGCGATTCTCTATTGTCATATTCATCTCATCATCTCTCGTCCATGGGTTGAATTTTGTTCTAAAACAACTCCCTCCTTGTAAAAGGCCACAAATTAAATTCAGATCATATATATGGTAAAACCAACTCTACCTGAAAATGATTGCTTTAAGCTCACAAAATTCAAAAAGGTACAGTTATTTTGAAGGAGAGTCTGTAGAGAGCTGAATGAATTGCACTTTAAGTAGGAGACTGACAGAAGCCCGTGTGTGCTAAGTGCTAACAGCTTGCTAGCTCTTAGTCTGGTTCATTTGAAGTTCATCCGAGACTGGCACTAAGTAGCAGAAAGAAAACAAATGCTAAAACAAAGGCAGGTACGAAGATGCTTCGAAGGGTTTTCAATTTTTTTTTTTTTTTAATCTGGGAAGGGTTTTCAGTTTGCTTTATGTGTCTAATTAAAAGGAAACAAAACTAATCAAATAATAAGGACATCTAAACCAATACACAAGTTAACTGCTTAAGAAATACTCGTGTGGACACGGTATATGGATGCAAACCTATAGCATTTACCCACTTGAAAACCAATTTGGGCTCATAATGCAGGAATTTTTATCCAAGCTGGAGAAAACGCAGAATTTTTTTCTAGCATAGAAGTGCTATGGACTGTCTTAGAAACATGCTCACTCATTTTGAAGGCAAGACAATCACAACCAACAAAGATACAGTTACCCTCATCTGACTATTATATTTTACTCACTAGAATGAATAACCTTGCGTGATTCGAAGCGCAGGTTGCTACCATTAATCCAATTCGCAAGAGAATTTTCTCTCCTTCATAGTTTCATATTCCCTGTTCTAGTTAGGACATATAATGGAAGCTCCAAACATTTACCTAGTCTTGCTCTAGTGGAGGGCTCATCCTTTAAAGCCCGTACCACTCTTGTTTTCTATTCAAGAACAACAGCAGGTGAGAATTGAATTGTCACCAATTGTGGAAGTAAAGTGTGATGGAGGATATGAATCTCCATTATCAGATAAACAGACACAGTGAAGTTTAACCATTGACATTCTGTAGAAATTATCATTAACAATATTCATAGCATACACTGAAAGCCAGTAAAAGACTGAAAACAGAAAATCAACCTATTCTAGACTCCCAAACTAATACCATTTCTAAAACAAGCAAAGAAGCTTATCCCTTATCAAATCTTGTTGACTTGGTATGAAGGATAGAAAAACGACCAGGAACTATGACAAAACTTCCACCTTCAAGCCCACAGATTGCCCAAACTTCCTCATACTACCCTAAAGTCATATCATCATTAAGTTCATCACCACCACAAGTCTTTGTAGTCCAATAAGGATGCACATTCGTGTTGAATTTTCTCCTTGACAGCTTTGATTTTGTAAGAAAGGTTCACATTCACATGAATGGTCAGCATTTGGCCTGGTGACATCAATCTGCACAAGACGGTCCAACCATAAGACCACACCTGCCTGAACACCCAACTGAGCCAGGGTTTTGTGCTCTGGTAGAACATTACCATCAAGGAAGAGCCTTGGCTTCCAATTGATTTTGTCGAGGGCCTGTTTGGGAATCATGTACAAAATGTTATGAACTGCATTTCTACTGCTAGGTTTGATTACAACCTTCTTATGCTAGTACATGACTCACCACATACTTGTCAACAAACATCCCCGTAGCACTCTCCATCACCGCCTTGACTTCTCTCCCAGTATACCACGGCCGCACCCCCATCGGCACCGGTTCGGCCCACTCAGGCATTTTCACAAACACGTGAGCGGCATCCATTTCGGGACAGACGATCTCCCCCGGGCAGAAAACTGCACAGATAACAGACCAGCTTTGTTGGAGGGTGTTTTCACCAAGATGGTCAAGGTGGAAATGGTTTCGGTGTAGCTCCGTTCTGGGTAGTAGTCGTCATCGGAGTCGGAAGCCCCGGTCATCTTCATTGTGGGTTTTGAGAGAAGGAGGATTGAGAGAGTAAAGTGAGGAATGTGGCTGGGTTAGGGTTTTGAAATTTACTATGTATAAAACGTCAGTTAACTGTTCATAAACTGTTTTACTGTTCATAAGCTGTGTACTGTTTTAAGCTTTTAAGCTGTTTTTGGTGCGTCGGCTGGAGCCGAGCCGATTCTTATATACACCGACCTATCTAGAAATCTCAGAGCTTCTATTTACACCGATAAAATCGTCTATCTACAAATCTGGAAGTCTGTATATATACCGAAATTCGTTGTCCCTGGTTATCGGGTTTGGTTGTCGATCAAAGCTTTCATAGAGTTTGATAACGTTGACTCTTCCAGATTATCAGGTTTGGTGATTGATCAAAGCTTGATACAGTTTGGGTTCTTCTTGATACCGTTACCTTTTCAAAATTATCAGGTATGGTTATCGATCAAAGTTTGATAGAGTTTGGGTCTCTTTTGATGAAGTTTGGGTTTCTATTTCCCATTAGACCCGATAAAATCGTTTTTCTTTTGGGATTTTGTTGTTCGTTGAGCACACAGATAAGGAGAGGGAGAAGAGAACGGGGAAAGAACAAAAGAAGAAGAAGAAGAGAGATTAGAAACTCTTGCTTGCTTGAAGAGAAAACAAGTGGACGGTATTTTTTTGATCTCAAATTTTCTGATTGAAGCTGTTTATGGGTTTTGTATTTAATGAGTTTCAAAATGAAATATATGCTATTTTTGATATTGGGTTGTGATTGATTTTGCTTGCAGATTTTGTTTCTTATTATTGTTTCTGATTCAAGTGATTACTGTTTCAGAAGATTTGTGTTTCAGGTGTGGGTTATTTGCTTTCTTGCATGTTTATGGGTTTTGTATTTAATGTCTAAAGTAAAGAAGTAAATTGAGGAAACTTACTCAAATGTTGAGAAAGAGAGGGAGAAAAAACGGGGAAAAAAGGAAAAGAAGGAGAGAGAGATCAGAAGTACCGTCTCAAATGGGGAAGTTTTGGTTACTTTTGGAATGTGTCAATCCAAGCCATTAATTGGACATTACAATAGGTTACTTTAACTTTTTAGATAGAAGACACATAAGTATAATTTGTTCACCTAGGAAATGAAGTTTGACTGAGATGATTCTTTAGATGTAATCAATATATGACATAGGTATGAGGTATCTAAAATTAGGATCCAGGTCCTGAATTCGAGTTACCATAGGGGTAAGAGTGAAATCTTTTGATCCTCTTGAAAAAAGAAGAAGAAAAAATGAGGTATCTAAAACTATATACCTTTTGACAAGGTATTGACAAAAAAATCATAACATAAAACAACTTATCTCATAGCCATGACATTAGATGACATACCTCTAGAACAGATAACCAATAAATGATATAGGTATAAGGCATCTAAAACTTTATACCTTTTGATAAGGTATTGAAAAAAACTCATGGCACAAAATAGGCCTCATCATATGGCCCTTGGGCCCTAAGCCCGCTTGGCCCGTAGGGCCGAAGCCCGGCCCGGCCCTTCCATTAGGGCGGGCCGGCCCGACCCTTCCTCAAATAGGATAGGGTAAGGGTCATGCAAATGAAACCCGGCCCTACCCTACGGCCCGGCCCGATTGAGCCCAAAAGGGCCAAGCCCGGCTCGACCCGGCCCTAAAATTTATATTTTATTTTTATTATTTTTCTATATTACATATTTATATAAAAAGAAATAAGAAATATGTTATTTTAGAGAATGGGTATTAGATTGAACATTTGAACCCAATTAATTTATGTAAATCTAATTTTTATATCACACATTCCAAAGAGAATGGACACTAATTTTTTTATAAATCTATATTTATATATCATACACTCTAAAGAGCAACCTCTATCAATTTAAAGAAAATGAGAAAATCAACCGTTGGATGTGATTATTACAATAAATTATACGTGTGATTAAAAATTTAGTCAATTTCACCATAGTTTCGAACCCGATCGGATTGGTCAACCATATTCACTTGTATGTTTTCTTGGTTGACCGATGGCGTGACAACCGCAAAACATGCTAATTTTTTTACATCACATTTTTAAATATTTCATCAATGGATGTGCGTAGATATAAGATAAAAATTTCAAATTTAATTACAAATATATTGGTCTATACCAATTTGTCTTCTAAAGTTGTATAATTTATACATTACATTTAAATGATTGAGGTTACCCCTCCATGAGCAAAATGGGGGACGAAATTGAATTTTTTAAAATGAACCGTTGGATGTTGTTTTCATATGAATATATGTTAGTGGTAGAAATTTCAGCAATTTCCGCCTTCGGTTGGACCTCGATCTACCCGGTCAACTCAATACCCTAAATAGAACATAAAACAAATATGCTCTCAACCGGTCCTTGGCAATTCACTTTTTTCGATCTTTCAGCTCCCACACTCTCATGGGTAGGGGGCCTACTTACGGATGTCAAAATTCCGCAACGTTTGTCCGCGCATGGTGCCGCTCCCCTTAGGGAAGTTGCTTGTGCAAAGCGTTGACCGCTACGTTGGACGCCTTATTCACGGCAGATCGGCCTAATTTCTTTACACAATACCTATCAATGTTGTATAAACATATGAGAATTTTCAGATTGGTCGATTTTCATTTCAAAATTTTTGGATCACACATAATCCTTATATGCCTTGTAATGTAGTATAACTAGTTTATTAGGCTTGTTACCCTCCATGAGCATTGTCAGATTGATCAATTTCCATTTTGAAATTTTTGGCCCGCCCGAATAAGCCATAATTTTTTTTTTTTTTTATATTTTTTAATTACGTTTCTCTTTTTTCTATAATATGCAATTTATCTCTTTCTTTGTAATTGATTTCATAAGTTTTGTTTTCTTTAATTTCTATTTTCTTTGTTACACAACAATTAATATTGGGAGATTTATATAGATAGTTAATTGAATATAACCACCTTAAGTAATATTAATAAATGTTATAAGTTACAAGTATTATATGAATATAAATATGTTCAATAAAAAACAATGAGTCTTTTATCACCAATATATACCATTAAGCCATATTTTGAGAAGAAAAAAATAATGTTTTTTTTTTTGTTAAACAAAATAAGGCCCTTTTGGGCCCTATTTGGCCCTATTTGAGGGCCGGCCCGACCCGGCCCTTTCGGTCCTAACAGATCGGGCTTTTCGGACGGGTAAGGATTAGTATATTTAAGTCCCGGCCCGACCCTACCCGGCCCTAAATTTTGTTGACTTTGACTAGGCCCGGCCCGGATCGACCCTAAGCCCTAAAATTTAGGGTAGGGCCAGCCCTAGCCCGGCCCATGATGACCCCTAGCACAAAACAACTTACCTCATAGCCATAAGCATTGCTAAATGTCATACATTTGGAATCGGTTATTAATGAAACGCAGAGCATAAAAAAAAAAAACAGTAGGCATTCAAGTTTTAGAATTTGAAAGTCACACCTACTACATTTTTTTTAATCGTCACCTGAAAGTCAGGTGTTTTACCCAACTCCTCAAGTTATCATGGGTATATTAGGTATGGTATAAGTTTGGCCTGCGTGACTTTAGCTTGGCTAGGTTGCGAGGGTGTTACCCTTGCTTGGCTGGTTCTGTAACTGTTGTAGTCGCGGCACTGACAGTCGGCTCCTAAGGAGACTGGGATTGGAGTGTGGTCACTGGTAAGAGAGAAGGTTGTTTGCTCCGGAGAGGCTTGGATAATCGTAGAGATTAGTTGATGAATTGGTTGTCCTTATAATTTCATTGTAGCCTCTATATATAGGCTACTCTACAGATTCATCAGGTCACAGCTGTTGGCCTTGAAACAAATCAAAACTCTTAATGGTCTTGATAGCTATAATGGGCAATAATTAATAATTACCAGCTGTCTTGGATATTGCTAGAATACAGGCAAAGCTGAGCGCCAATTGGATGCCAACGCGGGATATACTTTTTTACTGCCTGTTGGCAAGCCCTTCTGCAATAGTGGCGCACTAATGGAGTGACTGACTGACTGACTGCATGCTTCTTGATTTCTTGATCCACCTTCTCTGTGCTTCTTGATTACCACATGTGTGGTGAACCATGATGATTGCTTTGGGTGGCTGAACGTGATTGCACTTTCTAGGCAACTTTAGTTGCGTTCATACATATATATATATATATATATATATATATATATATATATATATATATATATAATACTCTTTGGTGGCCACAATTAAAGGATGATCGAATGCTTCCCACGTGCATGCCATATTCTTTAATTGAATAGACAGCCTTGATTATTGATAGCAAATAGGCTGATGGCCCACCATGCGGGAAGTTGCCCATTTATGTGATTTCCTCATTTCATATGCTTATGCATTCACCATTCCTTAATTGCATGGAATATGAATATTCGCATGGCTCTTTTTCTTACCGCTTGCATAATCTTCCATAATTCTGCATGTAGGCTTTATTTAGCCTCTAAATAATACATTTCAAACTTTGTTGACGATATATAGTTTGGGCCATTGATATTGGCTCAATTTCTCCGAGACACGTGATGTCAGGCCAAAATGCTCATTTTGGGTTCAAATAGTATAGGCTATAGACTATAGATGTATAGTCGAACAAACCTTTATACAAATTAATTCTTAGTAATATTTCATCGAAAATATTGAGTGCACCACAAAACAAAACAAAAAACATAAAATAGGTAACCAATGAAAACTCATAGCATAAAAAAATTAAAAAATTAAAAACTAGTGAGTATAAGTTTTAGAACTTGAAAGTCTACCTACTACATACTGTTTTTTTCTTTAATCGTCACCTGTAAGTCACCTCGAGTTAGCATAGGTGTAATAGATATGGTATACAATGTTCTAAAAAACGGCCTAGGCGCTAGGAGGTAAGGAACCGATCAGATTTTGGCCTAGGCGTTGTTGCCCTTAGGCGCTGGGCCACTAGGTGTCCACCTAGGCAGTGCTAGGCGGCCCTAAACCCTAATTTATTCTATATTTTGACTATTTTTATATTTATAATTAATTTTAGACTTTAAATATTTTTATTTATATTATTATTAGTCATAAAAATAATTTAAGAATTAAAAAAATCAAAACAGCCTAGGCCCCTAGGTGCTAGTCCCCAGGTCATCGCCCGACTAGCGCCTAACGTTTTTTAGAACATTGATTGGTATATACGCATAGTCGAACAAACTTCTATTGTAGGTATGTAGGTATGCAACTAATAAAAACTATTATATGAACTAAATTCTTAGTAACATTTCATCGAATACGTCGAGTACACCACAAAAAATAAAAAAAAACAAAAACCATAAAGACTGTTCTCTACAATCTCAATCACATCAACAATTACTATTGATAGTAAGAATCAAATAAATTAACCAAGTGGTAGAAGGTTTGTGAACCCAAAAAATAGAAATGCAAAGGCCTCTTCATATTTGGTTCATTCAAAGCAGCAATCAACCCATTTGAATTTGAAAAAATAGACCAAATTGCATGATTTTAGCAATATTGATGACAATATTAAAGTTAGAGATTACAAAAACTACAATTAAAATAATAATGCAAAGAGCTTTAATCATGGACTACATAACATTATTTTTTTGTCAACAGGTAGATTAGCATGGGTTAATAATTTCCTTCAGTGGAAATTTTTGTAATTTTGAAGAAAAAAATGTTGTATTATTTATCTTACATAATTAATTTTGGGTGTAAATTGAAAAGAAATAATGGATGGGGTTTACCTAACATTTCTTATAAAAATTGGGCCTATAATGAAGTGCCCGTTTTTTTTTTGGAACATAGAATAATGGTAGTTTGGTTGTTTTTTCAATTTCACTCTTTTATTTATTTATATTTTATTGATTTGATAATTATGTTATGTAAGATTATTACAGGCACTTCAAATTTTGGTGAACCCTTTTGATACCAAGTAGAGATTACGATTATTATTGTTGTTGTTGTTATTATTATTTTTATTAAAAGTTACCAAAAGTATATTAATGATAATAATAATAATAATATTGGCGGTAGTAGCACAGTGTTATCACATACTAGAGATGTTAGAGATGGCTAGCATTGCTAGAGATATTCTTTGACATGCTCATCATCTAAGAGACGTTTAAGAGGAATACAAATTTGCTCACCATGTTTCGTTAGGTGGTGATACCACCACTCCATAAAGTTTCGCCACGTGTTTAACAATATAACTAGTATAGTAAACTAATAATATTTATGATTAATGAAGAGAGAGGAATAAAAATGACTCTCTCTCTCTTCCTTCCCAATTCTCAGAAACAGTTCCTCAGCGGTTTTCATCTTCCTCCAAGCAAACTCAATTGTAGACCACTCCGGCCATGAATATTCTCTCTCTTCTACTTGTAATTTAATATTCATGAAGTATGGCAACTCTCCCTAGCAAACTCTATTGCTGACTACTCCGTCAATTCTCTTACCTCATTCGCCGTCGACTGTGGCCAGGTCAAAGAAGATCGATACTTTTCGAAAAGCCATGAAAGCTTTATACAGACATTGAGATCATCAGAAACCGTGTCCACAAGGTCAGGAATTGAAGACCCGATTTTGGGCCAAGCCGATTGCAAATTGGGTCTGAATGCGAGCCAAGGGGAAGGTCCGTAATTAGGGTTTGTGGTCTTAAGTGTATGTGTGTGCCCTCCTCTTTGCTGGAGGCGCGAGACCAGTGATGCCTAAAACCCAGAAAAGATATAATAAAGGGTAAAATCTTTATATGGTACCTGGACTATCATGAAGTGCACTTTTTGGTACTTACAAATTTTTAGGGAGTTTAATGGTACATGTATTATCCCTCCGTTAGCCATTTTAGTACTTCTGTCAATTATTCCGTTAAAGTATGAGTAAAATCGTAAAAACACCTATTTTTCATATTTCTTTTACAAATTTTTTATTAAACTAAATAAAAACAAATTAGACTAGGTTAAAAGAAAGACCTAGAATTGAGTTTAGTGAATATCTAGATTTACCTACTATCTCTATTGATTAATCCTATTAATTGTTTGAGATTGAGAAAAAATTATCTCTAAATTAATATATATATATATATATATATATACACTAAAATTAAAAATACTAAACAAAAATAAAAGTACTTAAATTAATTGACCCAAGTATCCTGATAACAGTGAAGAATAAATTGGGTATTATTATTATTATTATTTCTTTTTAGGTGTCAAAATGTTTTTTAACTATAGATATTTAATATATTAAATTTTATAATTCTAAATATAAAAGACTATTTTACCCTTGCTATTTTACTCACATGAGTGTTATACCCTTGCTATTTTAACGGAATAATGGACGGAAGTACTATAAGGGCTAATGGAGGGATAGTACATGTACCACGGGACTCCCTGAAAATTTGTATATACCAAAAAATGTATTTCGTGATAATTCGGGTACTATATGGGGATTTTACCCTATAATAAAAGGATGAATGACGAGAGAGATGGTGATGTACAGTAAAATCTTAAAATAATAAAATAGATATTGTTAAATATTATTTTCTCATTCCTGATTAATTAAACTGAACACAGTTAACTATGGTTATATTCTCAAAAAGAAAAGAAAAAAGTTAACTATGGTTATATTTTGATACACGCGGCAGCTTCATATATAGTGGTGGTATCACCACTTAACTGTTGGTGGTGAGCAAATCTGCTTCTATTTAAGAGATAAGAGATTGTGTGAGGGCTGTCGCACACAATCAAGGCTTGAGGGCTGCCGCACCACCCTTTATTCAAAAAAAAAATTATTAAGAGATAAGAGATTTTGTGATGGAAAAAAATCCACTTATCCTTCACAATGTCTTAAAATTGTTTCTTAAATGAGCATCTTGAATCATATCTAGCACATTAAACAAAAAAGTACATATTTAACAGCTAATATTTAAATGGATGTACTTCGTAACCAATCGCTTTGTCCGATGCTTTTATTACGAGATAACAGACAGATGCTAGTGGATCTAGATTCGGCAGCAACAACTTGAGCCGCTTATAGGAGTATTAGGGACGTAAAGAAGCCTAAAATGGCAAAATCCCTAAGAATGCAAATTACATTTTTCATCTGAATCGGGTATCGGCTAGTTAATATTGTGAGATAGTGATTACAGTGACAAAATTGGAGAGGATTCTAATGGCCTCTCCCCAACACATCACATCCATGGGAGTAAGCTTTGCTCCAACCACCAACAATGTAATTAATACATAATTAAATTCTTATAACTTGTAGCCATTGAGATGCAGAACGTACGTGTTATTGGGACAACCATGACTCAAAATAGCATTTAGGAGAGTGAGACATCAAATGCAATGTTGGATATGGATCGATCACACAATGTGGCACTACGATATTGGAAGATTTATTAGGTTGTGAGTTGTGATGTTTGTCATCGTTTCGCTTGTGCATGTTTACGTTTAACATATAATAATTAGTAGAAGACGGTCAGTTGTGAGTAATTAAGAATTTCTTCATTATTCACTATCTATTTTTGGTTTAATAGAATGCCTCAAAGGGACGAGAAAAAGTACTTTCAATTATCAACGAGTAGCGGAGCACGGATGGGTTATTGAAGATCACCCACCAACAAGAAGCAATGGAGCATCCAATCCTAAACTGGTGATTCATAGTTCTTGTCAATGTCATGCAACTGCACATGATAGATATATCTGCTCTAATAAATGTAAGTAGAGCTTTTATAATTATCAATAAATAATCCCATACAGGAGTGGGTAACAGTTCTTGTCAATGTCATGCATAGCAGTCATACATGTACCTCTTAAGTTGTAATAACTTTTAACCGTCTAAACGTGCAACAATAACTTCTAACACATGATTGTTGACTTTGAATCACTTGATGTTTTGAGACTGGAAAATGGGTGGTACTGGCAGTGCCTTGTACGTAAATGTGTAAGAAGCAATAAGATCGATTTGAATCTCATTGGTGTGGTAGGTGATTTGATAGAATCCAGAAGAAATATGGTGAAATTGAAGATGAAATCGAGTGTTATTGTTGAACCAGATCGTCAAATATAAACTCAGAAAGCGAAAAGAAAGAAGCTAATCAGGGTACGTAAGAAAGTCAGAGCAGCAATTTAACCGGCAAATGAATTGGCAGTTGGGGAACTTGGGAGAGAGACAGATCATAGCTAGCAAACTTGTATTCTATGACTTTGAATTTTCTATGCCAATTATTTGAAAAAGTATTCACCTCAAAATTTGTCTGTTAAGTTTTTTTTTTTTAATCTAAAACTTGTATGTTAAGTTTTTGATTCATATATTTGTTTTTCGCTTAAAATAATTTAGATTTTATTGTTAAAAGAAAACGAAAGTGCACAAATTAGAGAAAGGACATAGAACTAAAACCCCTCATTTAAAAACAGACTTTCGAATGATCTCTAACCGAAGTTATTGAGAAAATAACAAATTTCTATGATAATCTAAAGAAGTTAGGTGAGCATAAATTAAGATTGACTTTTAGATAGTTCACGTCCTACTTCTAGAACGACTTTCACAAATTTGAGAGTTGCAGAAATTAGTTTCATCAATTCTAATTAATGGTTGCATTATTCAAAAAAAAAAAATTTATCGAGATCACACGGTATCGTCAAAGGTTTCCATAAGCGGCGAGTCATGTCAAAACGCTTCCTCCCCTCTGTCCACAAAGAATAGATTGAGATTTAAACACCAATCAGAGTCTGCGGGATTCGAACCCGAGTGTGAGAGTTCCACACCTGGAGGCTCTTACTAACTCGACTATTCTTCAAATATTTGTGGATTCAAACCTATAATTCTAGTTGAAATAAATGACCTCAATCAACCCAAATATATATATATATATATATATATATATATTTTGTTTAATTAATGCAACTCTTGTAATTTTGAAATAGACAGACTTGTAGATCCAATTTGAGTAAAATTTTACCAATTCATTAATTAAAAAATAAAATTAAAATATTAAGATTGAGTATCCAAAAGTTAGACAACAGCGAAAGGGCTAGCTGCCAGATAGGGAGGAGGAGCTCTCAGATTTTCTCTCTCAGCGCTCTTATTATTTTATTATTTTATATATACGAGTGCTTACATTTAATATAAAGCAAAAACAAAATGAACTTTGTAGTGTGATGTGCGTCTCTTTTGCTAAATTGAACAAAAGAGATTAATTTTTAGGGGAGAGTTTCTAATGAAGAATTAAAGACCACTAAAATGAAGACTTTATGAGGATTTTTTTGACTTTTCGATTGCATTTCTACAAATCAACTGTTAGATGTTTAGATATTCATGTGTAGATCGTTTATTCAATTTTTCAACCAAATTGAATATAGTTAAGGCATCTATAATCGTGATTTATCATTTATGAACACGAACGGTTCATGTTTGACAGATTTGGTTCGTCCATTGATTTGATCTAGTTATTCGGTACTTTAACGATTAACAATTTGGAAGAAAATTTTCAGAAGTGATGTACTTATGCATACATAAACATCTAACTGTTGATTGCATAATGTAATCGAAAATTGAATCTTCTAACCATTTATCAGAAGGTCCTCATGAAGTTCTCATTTTAGTGGACTCTGTGTGGGTCTGGTAAGAGGCCATGTTCCTCGATTGACATGCTCATTCAGATCGAGGAGATCACGATGGCTAGCTGGAAGGGGAAGATCGAGTTGGTACTTGGGTTTGGGTTGCTGCCTCACTGGACTCGTCGGTGGAATGGTTTGGAGTTGCACGTTCAGAGGTTATCGAGCGATGTCAAATTTATGGCGGCGTGGATCAGATCAGATCAGTTACTGGACTGGGTTTCATGGATCCAATCTGGGGATTGATTTGCTTGGAGGAGACGATGCTTATATTTGGTGTGGCGGGGATGGTGGCGGAATGACGGTGATTTTGGTCCGGCTACATTTGAAGGGTGGCGCAATGGGTGGTCTGTCGGCTGTGGCCATGGTGAGGTTAGGCCAGGCTTGGCTGGTGACTTTTGGTCTTCCCTTTTCCTGGGTTAAGGGTTAGGCTTGGGCTCTCTTTTTTGGCCCGGCCTGGGCTTTTTGTTTTATTTTTCTTTTTAATTTTATTTACTTTAGTTGTTTAGTATTGTCGCTTCTTTGATGTGTAATAAGTCCCTACAAATATTTTGTAGAGATAGTTGGGCTAAATGCCTGTGTATGCACTATAAATGCCTTGTTTGGCCTAGCGAGGCAACGTTCCATTGTTAAATGATCGCAATCTCTTAGTGGCAGAATGAAACTCAGTGTTGTCGGTTTTATTTTCCGATAGCAACATAGTAGGAAAACTGTGATTTTGGTAATTATGCTTTATTGTAATCGAGTAATCTTTCTGGTATCTCACCGCTATGTCAAAGCAAATAGAGTTGCTAATAGTGCATTCTTTATTAATTAGTGCTTGTTAGAATACATATTTTTGGTAGAGACTCCTGATATTATATCGGGACATTCTCCAAAGGCTTATTGTAATCAAGAGTTCTCTCAAGCTTGGACGGATTTTGGGCCTCGGTTCAGGAATTTGGGCCCAATATGGGCAACTCTCTTTTTAGTTTTCAATTACTTTGTTCTTTTATTTGTCGCTTATTTACCATTTTCAATAAGGAGATGTGGGCTTTGATCTGGTCTACGCACCTTGCGTGCGTTGTCTATTCTAGTTAGGCTGTGAGTTCCTTACAGGATGAAAATTAGTGTCACCGGGCGATATTTCCGGTGGCAATATAGTGGAAAAGCTGATATTATTGTAATGGCTTCAAGTGAGCATTGTCTTTCCAGTATGTCACCACTACTATAAAGTGAATGGAGTAGTCTGTAGAACACTCTTTGTTAATTGGTGCATTAAAATACATATTCATAGTTGAGACACATGTTATTATCCTGGGTGATTCTCTTGATGCTTATTGTAATTTGGAGTTCAGGAACTATGTCCCCTTCATGTATTATACGGTTTCATTAATGGTCAATGCTTAAGAGTGCTAGCTCTTACACTGCTTCCCTAAAAGAAATAATAAAAATATTTAAAAAAAAGCAGCCATTGTGGCTCTTCCTAATATATATTCCAAGAATTAATGATAAAATATGTTTTGAAGTGTAATATTGATGGGGAGTTTCACTTTGCTTTAAAATTGGGTGGAATTGGTCGTGTTATTAGAAGCAATTCTGGCGCATTTCTAGCTGCTTTCTAGACCCATTCCTTCAGATTTGCATGTTGAGTTATTGGCTCTCCTTGAAGCCATTCAATCTGCTGCTGCTTTACACCATGACAAGGTACATTTTTAGAGTGATTGCTTGCAACTTGTTAATGCTATTAACAATCAAGAAGATGATGATTCAGTGCTAGGTTTTCCATCGGAGGTCAATTTTCTGTTAGGTAACTATCCTCGTTTTCGTAGAGCAAATAACACGTGTAGCACAAAATTTAATTAGCTCAGGATACTGTGGGTATTGATGTTAGTCATTCTAAATATTTGTATGTTTTTGTATTTGTAAGGGATGTCCTCTTGAGTGATTTTAATAGTTAGTTTAATGAAATTCTCTTTTAAATATTTTTTTTTTAGATTATCCACTCACTCACCCATTTGTAACCAATTTGAACGCCTTCCAAAAAAAAAAAACAATCTGAACGGCAACTGTTTTGATATAAATTTTTTATAAATGATTTAATGATTTTTATATTATCTATACTATTATTAAAAGAATAGAGTTTGTTCTCTAAAATTAATTTTTTTTAACAATTTAATCTTTATTTATTAAAAACTTATGAAATATAATTAATCAATAAAGATAATATGATAAATTGTAAAATAAAAAATAAAAAAATATGGTAGTTGTACAAAAAATCCACTACCTTTGGGTTCTATCGACCCACATAGTAAAGGACCCTGCTAGTTGTTTTTATATCAGCTGCTAATGCTAATCTGTTCTACAAAATATATGTGCCGTGCTGGGTGCTCTCCCTCCCTCCCCCCATTTCTCTTCCCTCGCAGCTTCCCTGTCTTATATAACGTATCGCTGGGCTTTTTGTTTTTTGTCCCATATAGAGGTCAAAGCGAAGCTCACACCTGCCAGAACAACTCTTTCAAAACAGAGAAGAACTATCTACTATCTTCATCTTCTTCTCTAGAGAGAGAGAGAGAGAGAGAGAGAGAGAGATGGAGGGAAGAGAGAACAGCCATCATCCTCTGTTGAGAGGTGGCAGGAGTAGCAAGTTCAACCATGGCTTCTCCGCAGCTCAAATCCGATCACTTGCTGCCATGTGTGAAGCACTCATACCTCCTCTGCCACTGGACACCGATGACCAAGCCCTTCACTCCTTCTACAGAGCTTCTGGGTCTGAGCCTCCTATACCAGATGAGGTCAATTTTGAATGCTTTACACTTCATGCAACTGCTCCAACTCATTCACTTATTTATTTATTTATTCATTTGTTTATTCTAATTGGGTTAGTGATGAACTAATAAAAAGCAGGTAGCAGATTTGATAATGAAGAGGAATATACCAGAAGCTGTGGGAGTACTGTCCTTTTTTCTGAAGGTCTTGTCCTACAGATTAGGGACTTTACTGGTTTGCGGGTATCCTTGCCTCGAAAGTAAGTGGCCTTTCGTTCACAACTTTGCTGAAATGTCTTTGGAGAAGAGAGAAGAAGCTCTGCAGAGATGGTCAAAGGAAAAGCGTCTGATACCTCTAAGACTGTTGTTTTTGGTGGTCAAGATCTTCTGCTTCTACTGCTTCTTCTCCAGGGTAAGAGTAACGTACCTGATTCTGACCCCCACCATAACCATTAATCTTTTTTCTTTCTTTGTCCTTGCTAATAAGTAATCATATAGCTTTCAAAAAACAAAAAAAAAAGTAATCATATAGCTTTCAAAGTTTGAAAACTTGATGGGGTTGATGATAAGGTTAGCAAAAAGACAATGTTGCCATTCTGTTTGATGCAGATGTGTTCACTTTGATTGGTTTCAGTTAAAACTGTTTTGTTATTTTCCTTTGGTTTTTCAAGTTTTAAATCTTTCTTCTTCTTCTTTTATCTTTTCTTCTTGGCAAGTTTAATTTAGTTTATTATAGCCGCTCAGAGGTTAATTTACTTTTTAACCTGGTATATTGTTTTCTGTTGGCTCAAGCGGAGCTGTAGTATTTTTGTGTCGGTAGTTTTCAATGAGTTGACATTTGAGAGGTCATCTGGCCAAAACAAAAACACAGGTCTATGATGTGATCATGTGATGGAGTTCGTAAACGTACTTTAGATTTCAAATAGTTGCTCTCGCTTAAAGATTCAAAGTTAGGTGACGAAGGGGGACCGGAATTAGGTGTTCTCTCTATGTATAAATGACTCCAGCCACTACAATTATGAATTTTGAATTTAATGTTTCGTACTTGAGAATCCATATTTCTATCTTCATAAATCTTTATTTAAGGTTACATGTGACTTGTTTTTCACTAAAATTGTAGTTGCGAGAATTTTAGTCAAATGTGATTTAGATGGTTGATCTAAATGGTTTGCATAGTTGTATTTGATCTAGTATGAGAAATAAAGTTGAAAAGAATGTGATCCGCATAGTTTATCGTGTTCTTTGTTTTCGAACTTAATTGAGGCGCTTTCTTCTTGCCAAATGGTTGCAGATTGTTAAAGATTCAGAGAACCCGTCATGGAAAGCGATAGGATACAATGTAAACAAGAGAGAAAAGTTGATCAAAACTCCCAAGGAGAGACCTCTTGAGAAGGGAATCATAGAAACCATGACTAAAACCGACTCTACTCTCATTGAATCCCTCACCAAGAAAGGCATTGAAGTCACGGACAGCGCCGCTCATCCAAAGATCCACAAGATCAAATGTGATGTTGTCATTGTTGGTTCTGGTTGTGGTGGAGGAGTTGCAGCTGCAGTTCTAGCAGAGTCAGGCCAAAAAGTAGTTGTCCTTGAAAAAGGGAACTACTTTGTGCCCAAAGACTATTCTCTTCTAGAAGGTCCTTCCATGAATGAGCTATATGAATCTGGTGGAATCATGGCATCAAAAGATGGGAAGATGATGATATTGGCTGGCTCAACAGTTGGGGGAGGCTCTGCTGTGAACTGGTCTGCATCTATCAAAACCCCGAATTCTGTTCTCGAAGAGTGGTCTGTGGATCATAAGATTCCACTTTTCGGTAGCCCTGACTATCAATCTGCAATGGATGCTGTGTGTAAGAGGATTGGCGTCGTGGATAGTTGTACTGAGGAAAACATGCAGAATCAGATTTTAAGAAAAGGGTGTGAGAAACTTGGTTTGAAAGTTGATTCAGTCCCAAGAAACTCCTCAGCAGATCACTACTGTGGTTCTTGCAATTACGGTTGCCCAACTGGAGATAAACAAGGGACTGATAGAACTTGGCTAGTTGATGCTGTCAAATGTGGTGCTGTGATTTTAACAGGTTGCAAAGCTGAGAGATTCATAATCGAAAATGACTATCAAGGAGGTACAAGCAGGAAAAGATGCCTCGGAGTGCAAGCAATATCTTTGTGCAAGAACATAACAAAGAAGCTTCAAATTGAGGCCAAGGTGACAATTTCAGCATGTGGGTCTCTCTTGACACCTCCTCTAATGATCTCCAGTGGACTCAAGAACCCAAACATTGGCAGAAACCTCCATCTTCACCCTGTTCTGCTAGCTTGGGGGTACTTCCCCGAACATTCATCAGAATTTAAAGGCAAAACTTTTGAGGGTGGAATCATCACTTCACTCCATAAGGTTGTTTCTGAGAACAACTCAAATGTCAGAGCCATTGTAGAAACTCCAGCACTAGGGCCTGCCTCATTTTCCACTTTAGTCCCTTGGGTTTCGGGACTTGACATGAAGGACAGAATGGCCAAGTATGCAAGAACAGCTCACCTCTTTGCATTGGTCAGAGATCAGGGCTCAGGAGAGGTCAGGGCGGAGAACAGGATCGACTACAGGTTGAACAGATCAGACAAAGAAAACATACAAGCTGGGCTTAGGCAGGCTTTGAGAATATTGATTGCTGCAGGGGCTGTTGAAGTGGGTACGTACAGAAATGATGGGCAGAGAATTGTGTGCGAGGGGACTAAGAAGGAGGATTTGGAAGAGTTCTTGGACAGTGTAATCGCGGTAGGAGGACCGAGAACAAAAGGCGACTACTGGACAATGTATTCTTCTGCACATCAGATGGGGAGTTGTAGAATGGGTGCTACTGAGAAAGAAGGAGGGGTTGATGAGAATGGTGAGAGTTGGGAGGCAAAGGGGTTGTTTGTGTGTGATGGAAGTGTGCTTCCAACAGCAGTTGGTGTCAATCCCATGATTACTATCCAATCCACAGCTTATTGCCTTTCCAAGAAGATTGCAAATTCATTGATGGAAAAGTTCATGGTTGATTAGTAACTCAAAAAGTATTGTTATAAGAAAATAAACAGTCATGTAGTACGAAGGATGGCATGATAGATTGTATTTGGTTCTATTTTCACGTTCAAATTGCATGTACCCGATTGTTCAAATTAGAAAATGCAAATGTTGTTCTTGATTCATGCTTGATAGAAATTAGTATCATCTCTTGATAATCCTCTTCCAAATGAGCATACATAATTAGCAAACTAAAACTTCTACCTGCACTAACCAGGGGAATATGCTCTATAAAGTTTCAGGACAATGCTAGATGAGATAACTGAATAACTGTCGAAAGACAACTACGATACTGTAAAGAGTAAACCAAAATGTAAAGCCCAACCAAACATGATGTCTGCAAAGGAGTGATGATAAGAATCAATATCATTTTAAAGAAAGCTGCATTATTGAAATTTCGCTGACAACCGATACAGCCTCAAAACTGCTGTTAAAAACAATTTCAATTTTGCTTGAACTATGCAGATTCAGATTCCGTTTTATGTAAATGTCATACATAAAACACAAAGGGAGCACATCAGTGTCTCCAACAAAAAATGAGAACCATATTCGGATATTCTGGTAAAGAGATTTATCTCCTCATTTTGATATTGCCTCAACAGCTTTCTTAGCAGCATCATCGAGATCTTCTGCTGTGATCAATGTCATCCCACTTTCCTGCAGAGCCATTAGCAAACAATAAAGTTTGTTATATACCTTCAGAATTCTTTTCATAGCTGACATTGTTTATTTATTAACTATATCAAATTTTAAACTAAATACCTTCAAAATTCTCTTTCCTTGGTCAACATTGGTACCCTCAAGACGGACAACAACTGGTACTTTTAGTTGAACCTTCAACAAGGATGAACAGAAGTTAGTGCTTGAGGCAACAAACTTGTTCAGAACTGTTTAAAGGTAACAAGATCCAATGAATTAAAGTTACAAGTTCAAATAAGAGGAAAGTTCATGTTCTTTCTTTAACAAAGGAACTTCATAAAAACTACACATACATGACAATATTCATCTTTCAGAGACAACTAACAAACTTATTCAATCTCCTTGTATACCATATTTCAAAATTTATAACTCCATTTTTTATTGAAATGAAAGTCACAAAAAGAGCACGAAACAAGCAGGGACTGATGACAATTAAAATAAGAAAAAATTGAAACAGCCAGAGACTATTCACACCTGTTTAGCTGCATTGACAATTCCACTTGCAATCACATCACATTTCATTATTCCACCAAAGATGTTCACCAAAATGGCTTTAACTTTGTCATCTGAAGTCAAAATCTTAAATGCCTCAACAACCTGTTGCACATAAATAATAAATTAAGAAACAAATGTCAATTTTCTAAGGATTTTATCCCACTTTCATTTCCTATGGTAGGAGGAAAAACAAAAAAACAAAATTCCAAACATGCATGCATGAGCCCATCAGAAAAAGTTAGCACCTTAAACCTGTTAAACTTATTACCAAACCACTCAAACCCAAAGTCGCATTCGACAGGAGAAACAGAAAAAAAGTCACACATACTTGGCTAGAAAACAGATCCCGATACTGAAGAAAAGAATAAAGCTAGATATAAGCAACTTTCTCAACAAATCATACAGTACTATCATTACCTGGCCTTCGGATGCATTCCCACCTACATCTAGAAAATTGGCAGGAGTTCCTCCATGTAGTTTAATAATATCCATTGTAGACATAGCTAAACCAGCACCATTCACCATGCAACCGATTTCCCCATCTAAGCCAATATAGTTTAAATCTGCTTTGGCAGCAGCCACCTGTAAGAAGGTAAAAGCACCATAAACATTGATTATATAAAACATAATATTGTTATCTATCACAATTACCACTTGCACTATATTTCCATACATTTTTATAACTTAAACACAGGATGTCTTATTGCACATGCATCTGTATCATTTAGCTGCCTTTGGTAGCATTTTAGTACTATTAAGAAGTAAGAACTAGGAATACTATAGTCAATTGACATTTTAAGGGAATTGTAAATGGGACTGATAAACGGAAGCCAAACATCCTCTTTCTAACTGTGGAGATCAGGGATGCATATTAAAAGTTGACCCAGGTTTGAAGAGGGCACATCCTGAACCTGCCCAACCCATATCATTGTAACTAGAAAACTGGAATTGCATATGAACAGTGCTCAAAACACAAATGTTCGCTAAATTAGGAATGCAGATGCATATAAAAATATTTATAAAGCCAACAAAGACAAGCAAAAATAGGAAAAAAGAAAAGAAAAAAAAAACTTTAAATACATGAAGAAGGTCGAAAAGTAAACTAGGAAGATGAGTGTGGTAAGCGGAAATAAAATGCAAAGGATGGTAACATTGATCCTCTTCAAAACCAAACATATCCATACCTCTCGGGGATCCTCCTGTGTAGGATCACGGAGAGCAAAAATTTCTTTCTGACGAAAAGCGGCATTGTCATCAAAGTTCAACTTCGCATCAGCAGCTACTAGCTGGTTATCAGCAGTCTCTGCAAGTGGGTTGATCTGTCCCAAAAAATAAAGGTTAAGAGATTGAGTTGAGTTAAGTTGATCTGTCCTATACCAGTAACTACTAAAACCTAGAAGTTTAAACTCACTTCCAACAGTGTGCAGTCAGTCTCACAAAACAGATTATATAATTTCTTCACTTGTTCAATTGAACTATTTCTATCAGCCCCTTTGAGAGCCAAACCATCAACAACCTTTGCAGCATCTTCATCTGTAATTCCTTTGAAAACATCGATAGGTACCTATCAACAACAGAACCAAAAAGATAAAAACAAATTAAAAGAAAAAACTATAATTACAATATATGAAAGGTAGAAGCAGTTGCTAAATGATTGTGTATTTGTTTAAAGGATGACAAATTGACAACCTTTACTATCATATCAGGGAATTTCTCAGCAAGGTCTTCAATGCTCGTTCCTCCCTTTGCGCAGGCAATAATAAGCTGGAAAACAGAATAGCAATCACACTCTTGATATATGTTAAAATTTAACAAAGATCTAGGAAAAAAACCAGAGTACTTTGCAGAAATTAAAAGATAATAAACTCAGTATGAGAACATACGGGACCAGCACTTTTGCGATCCAGAGTAATAGCAAAATACATTTCGTTGACAAGCGACAATTTTTCACACAAATAAACCTGCAAAAGAAACCATATTATTTAGAAACTAAAGATTGCAGTGGTGATGTATCCCTTCAAGAAAACTAAGAGAACTAATTTACACGTCCTTACTGTAATCCCCAACTTTTGAATTATATCAGATATCAGTATTTGAGAAGATATCTCAAGTTAGGAAAAGAATCTGTAGACTTTCAATTTCAAATTACTTTGTTACTATTCTTCATATTAACTGTACAGTTTTTCTCACCATTCATACATATGCACAAGTTCACTAATTTAGCTATAAACATATGCCAGAAATGTTGCTAGTAAGAAAATAAGAGACAAATTTATTCAGTAAAAGAATATTTATAATGCAATCACCAAACGATAAAGAAGCCATTTCTATGTTTTTCTAAACAAGAATTGAAATTCAATATGTAAATAGCCTACAAGTTAATATACAAGCACAGCAAGAAATACAGAGTAATGCCAACCTTGCTGACAATTTTTCCCTCAGCACCTGTTTGTTTTGTAACAAGTATCTGCCCAAGCATCTTTCCTGCAAGAAGTATAAAAATAAACAGGATCATTCATACATATCATTATATGTAAAACATGTATTTATCAAATAGAAATATGCATGTTTTTCAAGGCATTGGGAGTTCAAATGGGATGAGTGCTAGTCAGTCTATAGATGCATTGCTATTCCAGTCTGTAAATTTAACGAATGTGAAAAACAATTTTAACGCCAAAGGAAATAAACAAGATAAGCCAGGGATTTTGAATGCATTATAATATAACAAAGACGGCTTTTAGTACCAGCGAGTTCTTCAACTTGGTCAGCCTTGACAATGTGAACACCGCCCTTGAGACCATTTTTAAATGTTCCCAAACCTCTTCCACCAGCCAAAACTTGACTCTTAACCACCAACTGCATCAAAATCCAAGTTAGCATTGCTTTGTTCATCACTAAGCTACTTTCTTAAGAGAAAAGATTACAAACTTGCAGTGTTCTTCCAATTCAAAGCCGAAGAAAAAGGCAAGTTGCTTGCTCAATTTTAACAGCAATAAAACAGGAGAGCACTCCCAACGTCAACACAACTGTGAATACTCTAGTAACATGAATGTGAATTTCGAACTATTACCTCACTTTGATTGGGGAAAACACTCTCTATCACCTTCTTGACTTCATCAACACTACCGACGGCCACACCTTTGGGAACATTGATCCCATATTTGCTCATCAACTCAGCCCCCTGATTTCAACCGCAACCAAAATACAATCATCTTCAAAATTCCAACAATAACACACAGACACATAATCCAACAATATCTTGACACCACGCCATAGAATAATAACCAAAATGCCACACATACATACAATTCATAACACAATTTACAGTTTTCTTGTCCTAGAAGAAAAAATTCGGAACGAAAATTTTCACTGATCACTACTACTCTTAACTTTACACAACTATATAACTTAATCAAACAAAGTCTCTTAATTTTCTACATCATGCAAACGAAATACTAAGAGAAACTAATCTAAAATTGAAAACGAGTGGCTTCTGTATTTTCCGCAGATTCTGGAGGATTAAAGCAGAATCAGATCGGCTAGATATGAGAGTCAAAGCGCGAGTGAGAGAGACCTGGTATTCGTGGATGTTGAGGCGGCGGAGCTGTTGCTGCTGCCATTTTCCGGCGATGGAGAGAGAGCGAGAAGTGAGGTGCTTGAGTAATCCTCTCACCATTGTTCGGAGCTCTGAGAGACCTAGGCCAACAACAACCACCACTGAGAGAAATATAGAGAGAGAGAGAGAGACTGCGTTTGCCGGAAGCAGAGGTGCGATTTGGGCCTTGCTCAGAAATCAGAAAACAAAAGTAAGAGCTAAATGGATCCCTAGCGTTTGCTCCTCTTCTATTTTTTTTTATTTCTATTTTGACCCCCTGTATTTCAAGTATTTCAGAATCGAGTACCGTCCCATCTTTTGCTAATCTTTTTTTAGTGGACCTTTTTTTTGTTTTTTATTTATTATGGTATAGAAGAAAATAAAATTATATCTTTACTCCTATAAAGGAAATCTAAAGTTTGGTGTTAATTGCTTCATCAAATATTATGAAATGTCTACAATAATCTTGGGAATAAAAATAAAGGTTCATAATGAAATTATTTACTAGGGTTATTATGGTAAAATAAATAAATAAATACAACAAAGAATTAAAATTGAGGAAATGGAAGAGAAGAACGCTTCCATATTCTCATCATTTCAATAATAACAAGTGCATAGCACATGTATAAGATTAGTTTAATGAAACCGAACCTGTATAGGCCATTAAATAAACCACGTCTACTTCTAATCCAAATTTATGATTATTTTTACATTGATGATTATCAGAGATTGATGAAAAAGATGATTTTGAAAATTGTTAACCAAAAAAAAAAAAAAACAGCTGACCAAAAACAAGTAGAAAAACATTGTAATGGTGCTCCTTCTCCACCCCCCCCCCCCCCCCCCCCCCCAAAAAAAAAAAAGAACATTTTAATGGTGGTCGTTCGTCATTAAGAAAAAGCATTTGGTTGGAATACTCGGTGAAAAAAAAACTAAAAATAAATGGTTTTAATTTTGAATGCATGTATGGTTGATCAAGGATATATGTTTTTTTTTAATTCTTTTTAAGTCATTTAGGAGAGAATGATTTTATTAACACATCTTATTCTACTTTATACACATCCCATTTTTTTGTAAAATTTTATATCACTATTTTACCCCTTTCCAACTAAAAAAATATATTCAAACCTCAACTTCGGATCTACTTAACGGCAATATGGATAACTGTAAGGAATGGCTGAACAAATTATCTTTATCAAAACAACTAGAGTGAACTAGTTTTATTGAATATTTTCTTGGGACAGAAAATAAAAGTATTTACTAGGTCTATTGGAATAATTGTCTTCTTTATACTCGACTACTCGTTCTATTCACTTCCGGATCTCCCAAATCTATAGAGAGGGTAATTCCCTAGCTGTCTATTTAGTGTCTCCTAAACCCTAAAGCTTACAAACTATGGTGCTATGAATGAAGGTTCTATTTGGTGGCAAGTGCTTCCTAACTTCCTCACAAGTCTTTTATGGTCATGATTTATCCTTGAACTAAATTCAGTTTAGTCCCTCAAACTTTAGGGTTAAAATCAGTTTGGTCCCTGATTTTTTTTTAATCACGATTGTCCTTGCACTTCCAAATTACATCAACCTAGTTCAAAATTTGACTTTGACTCGAACATGACGTCATATGTTGATGTGGAACCGACATGGGGTCCCACTTTGCAAATTTTAAACTCCCACGAAGGCCAAAATAGACATCTCTAATTTAATATATTTTTTTTCTTTTTACCAAAACTTATTCTAATTTCTAATTTTCTTTCTTTTCTCTCTCTTCTAACTTTACCTCTCTCTCAGATCTCCCAAGCCTAAAAGCCAAATCAATCCAATGCACGCCCACCTCCTCTACAGCATCTGAATTCCAACGCCGATACCAACATCTTTCATGATCAAACCATGCACCTATCTGCCAAATGGAAGATACAAAACACTAGCACAAGCAGACAAAACCAAAATCAATGTCACTGAATTCGGATTTTCACCTCTACATGCTCTCATTTTCTTAAACACATCCAACACCACCCTTGGAACCTTATTATGCAAAAGCCCTGTTATAAAGCATTATAGCTCACCACATTCTTGACAAGCATATGTTCAAACAACTTTGCAGCAAAAACCAACTCCCAACAGCTCGAATACATACTCACAGCTGAGGTAGCAACATAAACATCACTTTCAACCCCGAGCTTCACCACCATGCAATGCATTCCCATCCCGTGCTTGGCATTGTCACACGCCAAAAAAACACTAGATATAGTAACCGAATTGAACCCGAACCCTCCAAAACCAACTCTCTTGAACACCTTTAACGCCTCTATGCGATGTCCATTATGCAACAACCCGGAAATCACAATGTTTACAGGAGCCAAGTTTCGGTGAGGCATTTCATCGAACACCTTGAGTGCATTGTCCATGAGGTTGAGCTTCATGGAAGCGTCCGTGAGAGCGGTGGCTTCGTAGACGTTGGAGAAGAACTCGGTTTTGAAGAGATGGGTGTGGACCATTTGGACTTGAGGGGCTGATCGGAGCTTGGCACATGCTTTGAGAATAGGAGGAAATGTGAATTTGTGAGGGGGGAAAGAAGAGGAGTGGTCTTGGCACAGGGCTTAGATGCTACAACGCCTCATATGAATGCCCACCAAGAATCAAGCTTCACATCAAAAGTTGTCTTCTCCTTCTTCTCCTCTGCCTTCCCAATGCGGCATCATTACCCTTATCAGCGCCCTGGAGTCCGTCGATTCCCATCCCCGATATCATCATCATCATTGTCAGCTTCATCCCCCATTCCACTCTCAAGACATCCGTCAGGTCTGAGACCTCGAGCAGAATAAGCCCCGATCTCGTCCGTGATCGCTAAGACCTTCTAGGTGGGGCTGGTCTTTTCTCCAGCACGGTAGTGGTGTAACTGGCGACGGAATGGTAGGAAACATAGGATCTTGAGTGGAGATTAGGGTTTTGGAAGAGAATTTTGAACTGAGAAGAAGAAGAAGAAGAAATCGGAGTAGGAAGAGGGTCGGAAGAAAGAAAGAAGATAAAAGGGAATAGAATCGGAGAAAGGAAGAAAGAAAAAGAAAAAGAAAAAAACTCTAAAGAAGTAGGGGTAGTTTGGACTTTTTGTCCAAACTGAGGGGTCAGAGTCTGAAAAGTGAGACCCCATGTCGGTTCCACATTAGCATATGACGTCATATTTCGAGTCAAAGTCAAATTTTGGACTAGGATGATGTAATTTGAAAGTGCAAGGACCATCGTGATTAAAAAAAAAAATCATGCCTAAAGTTCAAGGGACTAAACTGAATTTAGTCATTTATCCTTAGTAAACTCTTTGTTTTAGTTTTTGTATATGTTTCTTTAGTTCCTTTGGCTTCAAAGTCAGTTGTATATGTTATGGATTTTAGGTTTGTTGATTTGACAAGGCGGTATGGTCATCCTTGTCATTTGTACTACTTTTATCATCTAATAAATTCAAGTAAGGACAATGAGTTAGTCCTTGACTCGCTTCTCTAAAAAAATGTATCAAGCCAAAAATTAAAATTGATTTTTTTTTTGGTGTAATTCAAGGTCAGCACGTCATTGATTCACATGTATTATGTTTATGAGTAATTTTAATATAAACCATGGTACTAGCTATGGATTACTCCTAATCTCATAACAATCATCACCATGGAAATGAATTTATTAACAAGGGCCATGTAAAGGAAGAGGGTCTTAGTAAGAAAAAAGATAGAAGTTAAGGTAATTTTGCTACTGCGGGTCTAAATGAAAGAAGGAAGAAGAGAGAGGAAGGGTATTACAGGAAAAAGTGGCTAAAAAAATTGTGGGATGTGTATTTATGACAAAATGGTGCGTGAATAAAATTTAGAGCTTTTTACCAATAACTACAAAATGGCACTACTATTTACCAATAGCAGACTTCAAAACCAATAGCCCATGCGGCCAATAATTGAAACATGCTGTCAGCCCATTTTATAGAAAAAACACTCAAATATTAAGAAAATTATGAAATATGCCACTGAGACTCACATAACCCATTTCTCCCAAAATCAGATCGGTTCCAAATCGAAACCATCCCAAAATCCAAATCCTCCCTAAATCGACCTAGGGCTCCGACGAAGGTAAGGGACGAAGCAGCTGGCGAATTGAGGCGGCGAAGCAACCAGCGAAGGGAGGCTGCGAATCCGGCGAAGCGAGGCTGTGAAGCCGGCGAAGTGAGGCAGCGAATCCGATGAAGCAAGGCTGCAAAGCAACCTACAAACCTAGGCTGCGAATCCGACGAAGCAACCGGCAAAGGGAGACTGCGAATTCGGCGAAGCAAGGCTGTGAATCCGGCGAAGCAAGGCTGCAAATCCGGCGAAGCAAGGCTGCGAAGCCGGTGAGGGGAGGCTGCAAAGCCACTTACGACACGATCACTATATCTTTTATTTTTATTTCTCTCTCCTCTCTTTATATAGAGGATGATACATGGTGTGCCTTCGGCTTCGCAACCTCTTTTTTTTCATAAAAGAAAAAAAGCGAAGGGAGGCTGCGAAGCTAGGCGGCAAAGCAGCAGGCAAAGCGAGGCTGCGGAGCTAGACGGCGAAGTGAGGGCGTAACCCCGGAGGCGAGGCTTCTGCTATGCTAGGGCTTGAAGGTCAGTAGCTAATTATGCATTCAATACTGTCGAAATTTGATCATGCTTAGTAGCTTTAGCTGAGAAATTTTGGTTGAGAAATTCTGAGGGTCAGTACCTTTAGCCTCATGTTGTCACAGGTTTTGGCATGGGTAAGCTATAATGACCTTGTGTTGTTTATTTGTTTCGCAATTTGGTGGAGCTGTACTAATCCTAATTTGTTTGTTATTTCTGCAGGGCTTAGAAACATTTTGTTTGTAGGTCAGTAGCTATATTATGATTATTAGTTTTGTATTGAGGGTCAGTAGCTTTAGTTTGTGTTTATGTTAGTTTCTTATGGTTCTTTGTTCTTGCAAGTTCATGGATTAGTTGCAAATTTTGGTGCTTGTATCTTCTACTTCCTTTCCTTTTTTTATTTTCCAATTTTTATCTTGGAAGGAAATAGAAGAAACTATAGAGATTATGCTCTAAGTTTAGTGATAGTTTTTATGTGTTTGAATGCCTTGATTTTTGAAGAGAAAGAATTAGAGTTGTAAACGCCAAAGCATTTTTGGGCACACTTTGTCATCCCTTATGCTCTGTGTTGCCGGTTGACTTGCAAGATGGAGCTAATGAAAGCAATGCTGAAATGAGCAAATGCAAGAAGGCCAGACTAGTATACTACTAGGAATCAGTACACTACTGAGGGTCAGTATACTACTGGGGCTAGTATACTACTGGGGGTCAATATACTACTGACGGTCAGTACTCTAGAATATCCTGCTAGAGAAACTTCTTCACCATGAGAAGAGGTGAAATTCAAACATCAAGCAGCAAAGCCAGAGATAAATGATATAGTGTTCAAGTTTCATATTGTAATATGTATAAATTGCTTTTGGGATTATTATATAAATGAGTTGTTTCTCAGAGAAACAAGATGAAATGTAGAAATATTATTTCTATTTTTCTTTGTACAAAATGTCATAGAATACTCATTCATGAATAAGTTGTACTCAAAAAAAGAAAATAATAGCATTAAAAGATCATCCTTCATAATGCTACTGACATTCAGCAGTATTAATAACATTATCCAAACTATAAGGGTAGTGTCCTAATTTACTTATTAATAGAGATAATTAAAAAGGGGGAGGAAGCTGACCGCAAGGGGATTACTGCTTGCACATGGGCATTTTGCACAACCGCATGGGAATTAAGGAAAGCATGCTTACTAATGATAAATTATGAGCTAAAAGTGTAGGTAGTGGTAATTTACTATAAAATTTATTTTCAGAGAAGAGTATTAATAAGCGGAATCACAACAATAGTGATTTTAAAGTAGCGATAGCTAACCGGTACATCTTTAGTGCAACCGTCACTTGGAGAATAAAAGTAAGGTTGACCTGTAATGGGGTCATATATATTTTGAACAACAAGACTTGTTATTTCTCCCTAGAAAATTTGTCAAAATAGGAAAACAACTAACGTACTGTGTATAGTATACCTCACAGAGTCAATAAACCTAATTTCTAGTACTCATACCTAACTAAATATAGTTTTGATGAATAAGAGCGATCCAACATTTGTGTTCCTGGCTGCAAGGATGGTAGTATAACACAGCAGCTGCAATGTTCACAATATTCACACATGCATATATGGCCCGACTGGTAGATCGAAATAGCTCACAAAGTCAGAATAGCAATGTGCACGTATATGTATAGCCATAAGAATTAATCAAGACGTACCGTATGTGTATACATATACGTACTCACTTTCTTACCCTGTCAATTGAATACATGGCATGTAATACGATAAGGCAGTTAAATACCTAATCAATTTGTGCTCCATACCATAATATGTGGCTAAGAAAATGAAATTGATAACCATATTATTACGGCTCTCACAGTGACTACAAATTATATGAGCAAAAAGTCGATCGATCCCCATATACATAGCCTGTTGGAGTTTGAACTATTGTCTTATACCGGAAATACGAGAAACAAAAAGAAAAATGGCTCCACAAAGACAATTATTCTCGTTCTGTATTTTTAGTGTCCTCTCATTTAGTACTATAACTTCAGGCTATGGTGGTACTTTGCCAGATAACAAACCAAGCACTCAGCGCTTCGCTCCTAACTACTCATATAACTTGGGTAAATCGGTTCCCCGGGAGGCCGGTCCTGAAAGGCTCTCCCTTCACACATTGGGTAGCACACTGCAATCAAAGCGGATGGTGACTAATCCTTTTCATCCCCTTCACAATGTGAGTGGCGCAAGACCATTAACTCCGGCTCAGATTAGCGTTGATAAGTTTGGAGCTAAAGGGATTGAACATACAGATGACACAGAGGTACACGTACGTAGTACATTAATTAACTAGTCATGCACATATGTACGTGTACGTCCACATGCATCTTGAATTAATATGAATACTTTATGTGATCGAACGTATGTATATCGAACCCTGCAATCGTACTAATGAATGTTTGTGCAACCTAGACAGGGTGTTTAATTTTGTTTCTATAACTATATGTTTCAGGCATTTCAGAAGGCGTGGGCGGCAGCTTGTTCCTCCAACGGAGCGGTGGTTCTTCTGGTGCCGCCCCACAGAAGCTATTTCGTTAAGCAATTCACATTCTCAGGCGCGCAATGCAAATCCCATATTACAATGCAGGTAGTAGAAACAAGATTTTTTTGTTTGTTTTGGATTTGTGTGTATATAATATAGCTTCTTATCAGTAAGGGAAATGAAATTTCAGATCCAAGGAACGATAATGGCATTTGAGGATCCGAAAACCTACCATTTTCCAAATAAAAGTAAGCAGAACTACTGGCTTACCTTTGAGAGGGTTCAGAACTTGGTGGTTGAAGGTCCTGGAACCATCAATGGCAACGGAGAAAAATGGTGGCAAAGCTCATGCAAACAAAACAATATAACTCGCACGCTGCTGGTATGCCAATATATACTGCTAGCTATAGCTATATATTGCGAACCTAAATTTGATATTGATATATCTTTATACCTAATATTTTTTGTTACATACTTGGTTCTGAATCATCTTTTTCATTTATTTGCAGCCCAATTGCAATAACGACGCACCAACTGTACGTATCTTCATTTTCTTATGAACTCTCAAATTATAGACAAATATGAAGTAAATATATTACAAGTAATAAGCGTAAATATTAATTGTTTAAACCAAGCCTATATTGGGATTAGAGGTTAGATTAAAATATCGAGAATCACATGTCAGAAAATTGAAGAGTCATCCTAGAGGGTAAGGAATAGAACCACACGTACTAATGCATGTCGAGATTTTTTGTTAAGACCTCATACCTGTGTCTCTTTTCGGGTGCCAAAAAAGGGGAATAATATCGACATGTTGGATATGTGTGTGTGGAATCTGTTCACCTCTGCTACATGACAAATTGTAGCTCCTCATTTATCCTTGTAATAAAAGGTGGGGATATACCCTTGATGCAATACCATTGTACATTTGAAAATTATGAATGCATTGGCTGAATGCAGGCTGTAACCTTCAAGAAGTGCAATAACTTGACGGTGCATAATCTAAATTTTGAAAAGGCACAGCAGGAGCATGTTTCGTTTGAAAATTGCACGGATGTTAAAGCTTCCCGTCTTAGAATAAACACATCAGAGACTAGTCCCAACACTGATGGAATTCACGTTACAGAAACCAAGAACATTGACATTTCAATGAGTCGTATAAGCACAGGTATAGATGTTAATTATCGTAGTAAAGGATCATGGATTAAAGAAACCACATGTATTATACAAACGTATGTCTAAACCTATGTTGTTGTATATTAGATACGTACACAATCTTCCTCTCCAACACCTTTTCTTGGGCTGTACGTAGGTGATGATTGTATATCCATTATGGGAGGATCCCGGAATGTTTACGTCGCAAACATAGCTTGCGGACCTGGCCATGGAATCAGGTTTTCAACTTTGATCTCCAACTCTTTGAAAAGAACGTTTTGGACAAAAGTCGAACCTAAGATTAACAACCAAACGTGGAAATATAAGGAAAAATGACTTTAATATCGGGTTTACCTTGATCATGTGATAATGTCTAGTGATGCATCTAATAAATTGCATGACATGTTGGTCTATGGTTTAGCTGTTGGGCAATTTTGGTCATGGGAGCTAGCTAAACTAAATGAGGGGTAAAAAACACGGCAGATTCTAAGCAACAATTCGTGAAATTAACTCATAATGACCATTGTTGCGTGATGTATTGAAGATACAGAATATTCCCAATTTTTTAATAACATTGTACTTTGCTGGGGTGCAACTCTGCAATCTCTACTCGTCTGTGTAGTTTTGTTCGCAGTTTTCTCCGAAATTCTCACCACAAAGGAAGTACAATGGTACTAATCCCGGTTAATTCATTCAATTTGATCGATATCACTGTGTATCAGCATTGGTAGCTTGGGAAAGGGTGGCTCAGAAGACCATGTTTCCGACGTAACAGTCTTTGGATCTAGGCTAACTGGAACCATGTATGGAGTGAGGATCAAGACATGGCCGGGAGGGTCAGGGTATGCAACCAACATCACATTTCAGATGATACAGATGGATAATGTGACCAACCCCATAATCATCGACCAAAACTACTGCGACACTGCAACCAAAGTCATCAACGGAGAATGCAAATCACCACCACTGCAGGTACGTACGCACTTCATTAATCAATGAATAATGACCCCGTATATTCATTAAGTGATTAATTTGGTTACCATTGTTATGCAGAAAAATACAGCAGTTAAAGTGCATAATGTTATGTACCAGAGCATAAATGGGACAGTTTCTAAGGACGGCAAAGCCATAGTATTTAATTGCAGCAGTGTTCCTGGTGCATGTGAGAAGATTGCGCTGGACGATGTTAGACTTGAGAAAGGAGGAGCTGCTGTATGCAGCAACGTCAAACCGACTTACAGCAGAGTAGATTTGCCTCTCAATCAATGCCCTAACTAATAATAAAAAGTTGGAACTGTACGTATCAGTTTATCTACTTGTGTACTTAATTGTTGGCTAGGTTTAGAATCCGTACTTTAAACATACCCTGGAATCTGATTGATTTATGTACCAATAATGCATTGGACTGAATAAATTAAGTTTCTAAATCTAATGTACGTATAAAGCAAACTCCACCTTAGAATGATTAAACTTTTGAACTTCCTATATATGTGTAAGAAAAAAAAAAACAGTGCATTAATCTAATCTTGATCAATTGTATATGTAATAGCAGCTAGGTCAATTACATCACTCACTGCCAATCGTGAGTTTTACTTATTATTTTCTCAAAGACGTAAATATGTAGGATTTTAAACCCTAGCTTTCTATTTTATTTTGGGCGAAGTCAAACACCATACAATAAGGATCTATGAATTTAAATACAGGGATCGATCGAGAGTACACCTCCTGTTTTGCAGTTGAATGCAATGTTCTTTCAAGTCGATCCCATATGATCGTGTATGCAAATATTGATTCTAAATATATCGGGAGGGGGGGGGGGGGGGGGGGGGGGGGGTGGTACCTAACTAGGGGTGTGGAGGGGGGCAATTGTAGGAGCACAAGCAAGCCTTGAAAGGGGGCTCGGATTTGCAGAAACCACGACCTTGGGGAAATTTCAGGGAGCAGTCTCGCTTGCAAGCTTCATTAGTTGTATAGTCCCACGATGTTATGCACCGGAAAGGCTCCCCTATATTAGGATCCCCTATATATGGATCCTCATCATCATCGTCATCTTTACACACAACCACTCCATTTTCACGAACTGCATCAGTAAAACAAAGACACATAGTCGGTAAGCATATCGATATCTTAAACCAACCCAGCTACTGATATAATGTAACTACTATATCTACTATATCTTAATCAAGGGAAAATTAAAATATGGCATGGACCTGATGCGAGGAGTAGGATAGTGATGATGAGGAGGATCAAGAAAGAGGTGGAATGAAGCTTTGTGGTCATTTCTTCACAAAAATATACTTACTTCTGCTAGCTACTCAGGCTTTGGGTGCCATTCTTCTCTAGGTCTAAGCTTATTTATAGGCTTATAACTAGTAGTGCATGCTTTGTACGTATGAGTCATCGAGCAGTTCTACACGTATCAACTACCTCACATTGATCTTGATTTGTTTCCGTATATTGTCATAGCTAGACTTGGAGAGAATTGAATTGTAACGCATGCAACTGCCCGCTCATTCAAGGCATGCTCTACTAGCTATTAGCCTGTGAATATGCTTAGTAGCAGAGAATGATAATGGCACCAAATTAAAGAAAGAAATTGATCGACTAGCTAGCACAAATCAGTAAAAATTAATAAATGTATATTAACTAGTGCTGATGTGACTATAAGACTATGAGGAGTTGGATCGGCAGTTCACGGCGTGTAATCGCATCATATTCCATGCCCTTGTTTCTCTGATTTTGGAATAAATCCCACCCATAATTTCTGACACACACCTATATCCTTTTTCACTAAATCCGACTTCAGTTTTGAGCTGTATACTAGAGAAACGTAACACAATTGCATACTCAACCCAACTCCGATCCTTATTAACCTTCGAAGTTTGGACTATCAACTCTCCATCGCTGTTGCCGGCCATCCACCAGGTGACTCGGGGCATTTACCGGCAGTGCAAAGGTTAACTTGTGGTTAAAGCTACTTTTTCGATCAATAGGTAGCACTTTTTAAAAGAAGAGATGAGCATTAACCGGGTTTAATGGATCAATGTGAGAAGAGTTTCTCTACGAAAATATCGAACAAAAGAAGTAACTCGTAAATTTATTGAAAGGTTTTAAAAAGTAGAAATAAAAGGTCACTAGCTAGTTCCTTTACTGCCAGAATCAAAAACAAATTTAGTTGTTGCTCAAGTGCCTAGGTTTGTATACATATATGAAGTTATTAACCTGTTGTTTTTGTGTGTGATCAAATATTGGTAGGGGAGTTGTAATTGTTTGATGACAAGTATAAACTAACAGAAAGAGGGAGAGAGTAATATGTGTTTATTCTTCTCTCAATGAAGGATTTATATAGGAATACAAAGCTAGTATGAATGCTCTAAGAGAAAATCAATTTGGTAACTATGATCATCATCAAACAACTCCATATGGTTGTCTTCAATCATGAAAATTGTCATGCTGGTTGCCTCTTGGTATAAATCATGTCACACAAGTCTTTATACCTACATTATACACTCAAGTACCTATTACATGATATAGATATTTATACTATAATACATTTATACTACAACACTCCCCTTCTTGGTTGCCTCGTTAAAAACCTTGCTAAGTAATAAAAACCATGTGGGAAAAAACAATCTTGGTCGAAGGAGAAAAAGAGCACAACGCGTGTTGAGTGTGGAGTATGTTTCTGAATACTCCCCTTGATTTTGACTTCCCCTTGTGTTGCCCAAACGTGATGCTTCTCTCGTTGTCTCATTAAAAACCTTGTCGAGTAACGAAAACTCAGTGGAACAAAAGTAACCTCGGTTGAAAGGGAAAAAGAGCACAACACACATTTCACGTTTCGAGACCATATATGTAGACACCTCCCCCTGATTTTGATCTTTTGAAGAGAGTTTTATTATTGCTTATTTATGTTTGGTGTTGTCGCTTTTGATGTAGCCTTGCTGCATTTGTTCAAAACAAACAGTATTATCCTAAATGCTTGTAGGCTCATCTGTGGTAGACTTCAAACCACAACTGTTCGAACATGCGTAACTATGGATCCAATCTATATACATTCACAAACTACTTCGTGAAGAGCAATAATCTCTACATTTGTTCGAAGATATAGCGACTAAGGTCTATTCTGCAAACTTCCAAGATATCGCGATCTTTACCCATGGTGAACACTTAATCAGTCTGGGAAGACCTTTGTATCAAAGAGATACCCAACATCAGCAAAACCTTTCCAAAAACACTTATGTCGTTTTGGGGTGGGGATAGAAAACGCAGGCTAGCGTTGGCGGCGTTTCTGGTGTGTAATGGGTCTGAATCCATCATCTCTCTGTAGGGATAGAACAAGCTCATATCGATCGTACATCTCAAGTATCGAAAGATATCTTTTACACCAATCTAATGGCGTTGCGTTGGCGCAGAGTTATACCTTAGCTAACAAGTTCATGACAAAATGAGTTGTCCAGTCTTGTGCATTGAGCTAAGTACAATAATGCGCCAATTGTACTTGAGTAAGGCACTTCTACCTCTAGCACATCTTCGTCATCATCCTTCAGACGAAGAGGATCATTTTCTGGATCAAGACTATGAACGGTCATGGGGTGCTTGAAGGCTTTGACCTTGTCAAAATGCCTAAGCATCTATCATCACGATGCTCAAGTTCTAAACTGAGACATAATCGTGTTCCCCAAAATCCTTCATCTCAAACTCGGATTTCAAGTGTTCAGCGGTTTCCCTTAACCTTTTAAGGGCTACTAATGAAGATCATGTCAGACATGAGCCGCGATAGAATCCGAAACTTGTTATGGAAACGCGTGGGCATATCCCTTCCCAACCAAGTAGTCACTTTAGTGAGCGTTTCAACTTTATTGCAAACGCGCTCCGTGGTCTAGAGCCACTTGACTTGGGTAAATAAAGTTCACCGTGAACTTTCATGTATATTTCGTATCTAGATCCCCATAGAGATACGTAGTGACCACATTTATAAGCTGCATGTTTAGTTATTTGGAAACTACCAAACTGATAGAGTAGTAGTATGCAATAACATCCATTACGAGAGAATATGTCGCATCGTAGTCAATTCCAGGGCGTTTTGTGAGAAGCCTTGCACCATAAGGCGAGATTACCATCTATTTTTCTCAACACGCTTTCTAACGAAGACCCATTTAGTCAATAGGTTTTATGTAAGGAGATGTTGGCATCACTGGCTCAAAAACCTTCCTCTTCGTTTAGAGAATCCAACTTTAACCTAGATTTCTTCTTTCCATTTAGGCCAAATTTCTCTATGTTGGTATTCATGCTTCAACGGAGCGTGGTACGATATCATCGGACTCAACAAACTCATGCGTAACGAAATGAGCAACTACATCATCAATTATGATGGAGTTTCTATCCCACATCTCATGTACACTAGTGTAATTTTCATAGAGCTTTATATTTTCAGGAATAGGTTCTGACGTTGAGGCATCCCCCAATGATAACCATAATCTGGAATATACTCATGAGACAAATTTTGAGTGTCGATGATCCAAAGATTGGTTTGTGCCAAAGTATCCTTCGAATCCACGGGCTTCCCACGCATCCTAGCTGGGGCCATGGCCTGTAACACCAAAGTGCCACTTTCTATGGCGTTGGCGCCCTGCCTACCTCCGTGTAGGGTGGCGCTACGTCCCTTTGTAGGAACGTCCTTCCTTGCAGGCTTACTTGCAGCAAATGTGTGTGATATCGTCACTTCAATAGGGATCGAGATGAGACATAGTGGGGACAGACCACGACAATTCCTGTCGTTCCTGCTGAACATTCTTGTTCTTATCTCCCCCTAACGTCGGGAATACTGTCTCATCAAAGTGACTCCGCAAATCTAACGGTAAGGAGATCACCTTGCAAGGGCATTTAAGTGGCGGACGATTGTTGGAGTTTCAAATCCAACTGAGTTGCTCATTCGTTTATAATGACCAATCATAGTGCGTTGTGGCGGTGCAATTGGCACATAAATGGCTCATTCAAGTGTGCGTAAGGACAAATACTTGTACTCAGTCACTAGCTGTAACGCAGAGATACATTGAGTGGCGGTAGTCGTAGATGAATTAGCATAGTTATATGTGATATTGCATCATCCCAAGCAGATATAAGGAGATTGGTGCGCATCACCAATGTCCGAGCTACCATCGTAGTCATTTTCGCGAGACCATTTGGGTGTGTATATGGGAATGTGATGTCTAACATCAGTTCCATTGCAATAACCATCGAAAGTCTTCGAGATAAACTCTCTAGTATAGTCAAACCCAATTGACAAAATTGATGATCCGGGGAGTGAGCCCGTTGTCATATGATATGTGCTAGGAGTATAGCATAAGCATCATTTTACAGATGGACAATGGCATAACACATGACTAGCGTGTTTGCGTGTCAACCAACATCATGAGATATTTAAATGTCTGCAAATTGGTTGAATAGGTCCACAAATATCACCTTGGATTCTTTGCAAGAATGGTGTATTTTCTTTAGTGTCCTTTGCATAGGATGGTCTCGATCCTACCTTTGCTAAAGAGCAGGGTTTGCAAAACGAATGATAGGTTTTAGAAGTAACTCCTTGGACCAATCTTTGGTTCGTACTTCTTTTCATTTTGAAGAATAGATGTCCGTGTGAAGTCTTTAATATACGGATTACCATATCACGACCTGGATGTCCGAAACAGTCGTGCCAAAGCCTATATGTGTCAGAGTCTCATAAATTATTTTTCATAACATGGTTGGATTAAATGACTCTAATAGTGGTTGCATATAATCCACTAGAATGACACATAAGTTTCTCTAATACTCGTTTATTTCCGAGCTATGCTACCAAGGAATTAATTTCTAAGAATATTTAGATTAGACAGAAACAATGATGTTTAATATGGTTATAAATTGATACTTGCAGACGCTCTTAGTCCGAATATTATGAACACTCTTAGTTCATTGATTACGAACGCTCTTAGTTCGTTTAGCATGAATTTCTATAATTCCGCTTTTTGATTGCAAGTTCCCGATAAAAAGAACAGAGGAGAAAAAGGAATAAAAACTCAAAAATGGAAACTTTTAGTATAAAATACCTCGAAATAGTGTTGCCGGAAAAAGTTGTCGGAGGTGACCGGAAGGATCGCTGGAAAAAGTCGAGAAAAACATCCGAAAAGTCGTCGGAAAGTGGCCGGAAAAATGTCTGAAAAGTCACCGGAAAAATCGTCGAAAAAGTATTCGGAAATTTGCCTTGCAGATCTGTCGGCAGGTGTCGACAGGTCCTCTCGACAGCTCTCGGCAGGTCCTCTCGGCAGATCCGTTCGGCAACTCTCGGCAGGTCTCGGCAGATCCTCGACAGCTGCTCGGTAGCTCTCGGCAGCGGTTTAGCTCTTCCGACAGTCTATTCAGACGTTTTCCTGCCGGTTCAAGCGATCTGAGGCAGGTTCTAGGCTTCTGGGATCAAGGGCTTTGATATGTGGTAGGGTTTTGAGGTTTTTTGTAGGTTTGGAAAAATTACTTCGATTGGTTGATGAACTTCCTCTTCTCTTGTCGATTTGATTTGAAACCTTGAGCAATTTCATACTGATAACATGTTTGAGGACAAGCATAAACTAACAGAAAGAGGAAGAGAGTAATGTGTGTTTATTCTTCTCTCAATTGAGGGTTTATATATGAATACAAAGCTAGTGTGAATGCTCTAAGAGAAAATCAATTTGGTAACTATGATCATCATCAAACAACTCCACATGGTTGTCTTCAATCATGAAAATTGTCATGCTTGTTGCCTCTTGGTATAAACCATGTCACACCAATCTTTATACCTACATTATATACTCAAGTACCTATTACATGATATAGACATTTATACTATAATACATTTATACTACAACAGTAATGAATATGTTGCCTACCGGAGGAAAAGGAGATCGAAGGAAGAAGAAAGAGCTGGTATGAAGAAACATATTTGCCATATCCCCTCACAAAAATGTAATTACCTCGTGATAATGATCTGTTGAGACTAATTTTCCAAGTCTAAACATATATATGATTCTAGATAGTGGAAATGCAATCAGAATCTGTGAACTGATATTATATTATCATATAAATGCTCTGAAACAACTAAATATATGATTGGCCTAAATGTAGAGACCATATCGAATCTTTTTCGGACTTTTCGCTCCAATTCAATATTACAAAATTGCACATAATTGGTTAGCTAATTGATCTGTAACTGAAAGTTTAAAGCCTTAAAAGCACAGTACAGAAAGCATCTCAGACATGGCATTGCCCCTCTCCTAATTTCATTTCTTTGATCTGTAAACAGACGTACGTTTTTTCTTCCCCCACCCACAGCCTAACCCCTTGAACATGAGGTGGATGAGAATTCATCCGTTCAAGTATGCAATCGTGATAGCGATAACCTGTGTAAACTAACCAATCAGCAGTCGAATTAGCCATCTTAAAGGTGAACTATGGAGAAATAAGAAATTCTCCAACAAACCTTGGAGTCAATCGGTAGCTTAGAATCTCGGTCAAGATGAACAATAAACTATGAGAAGGCCAAACTGATTTTCAAGTAGGGACGGTATTATATGGGGGAGTGCTTTTGGGGGGTGACATTCACCAAACGCACAGCTTGATGTACCTGTTGGCAGTTGCTGTTGGGGTTGCTTGCTTACTAGTTTAATCATATAATCTATAATCTATAATAGATCTGTATAGTGCAGAAAACCATAACATTAAACAGTTGCAATAAGGGCAAGAGCAAAGTTACAAAAAGGGGACTGATCTTATTGCATTTGATGATGCATCTTATACAGTAATTCCAATCCATGCAATATCTCATGCCTAGCGATCATAGCCACATCGGCAAACTAGCTTTGTTATGTGCCTCGAGATTGCAGGTTCCACATACCTTATACTTCTTCTTGCACGCCTCGTCACACTCTTGATCATTAGTACAGTCCCATGATGCTACACATACAGGCTGCTCATCACTGGATGATCCACATACCCAGTTTTGCACTGCCACAATGAAAACAAACAAATACGGAGCAATAATCAACATCACATATACATGAGAGTAATGAGCTAAGCAACTAAGCAGGGAACAGAATTTGATAACAGCAAGAACAACAGTCACATTGAGGGAGGAGGAGGAGGAGGAGGAGGGAGGGAGGGAGGGAGGGAGGGAGGGGGGTAAGCGAGGGAAAGCATAAAAACTGAATTAAAAGAATTTTCTACAGCCTATACATTCAAATAGTATAAGAATGCTAACGTGTTTAAGCACATTCTATTGTGAATCTGCATGTATATAACTACATAAAAAATTATAAACTACACTATATGACCATAGGAGAGAATGATGAAATTAAATATGGACCTGCAGCTGCCAGGAGGAGGACAAGGAAAAAGCAAGAGATGGTATGCTTTGTCTCTCATTCAAATAAATGTAACTTTTCAACTCTAATTTGTAGGGTGCTGCTGTTCTCTAATTCTAAAGCCTATGTATCAAGTACCAGCCTAGTAATTGTGTATTGATATAGTATTGATATGATACTAACTTCTATATGTGGTCCATATTCTAAAAAAATTTAGTAGTGCCAATTGATTCCAATTGGAATTCCCTGTATAAATAAATACATGCAAGATTCTTGAATAAGACCTGACTTTATAGGACTTAGCACCATTAGGTTCAGGATTGACACAAAAAGACATTTACATTGGTACACTATCATCATCATCGCACATAAACAAGAAGGGGTGAAAGAGCCAATCCCATAAACTAGTTCAGGTTGTACATTGGATATAAAACTCATTCAAAGCCAGTATCCAGGAAACAGCTGATTTTACCTGCAAATACAACCTAGTCTCTGGTGCTCCATGCTGCCAACGTCTGAGCAAACCAATGGTCCCTCACGGTCTCATGAGAATATAATCCGTGTCTGGATGGCCAAAAGGCACTAATACACATATTTAAAGTCTCAAAGGCAGAGCTCATACTCAAGCATACAGAAGCAAAACAAAAATAAATCTTAGTGGGTGTCGATTTAGTACCAGAATGCGACTAATACGGCAGAGTTAACTCCTTCACATCAATCCAGGACGGCCTCTTTGCATTGTAGTAGAAATGCGCAATCATGGCAACCAATTCGTCCGCCGTCCGAATCTCTACAAAATTTCAAAAAACTTGCATAAATAAGAAACTTGCAAACATCCCAAGTTTTGGTTCTGAACAACTAATAACAAATCAAAATCACCAATCTCACCTCTCTCTCTGTACAAGATCCTGTTCCCTCTCAGAAACAAAACCTGAGGGCAGTCTCTAACCTTCAAAGCATACGCCAAATCCCTCTCAATATTCATGTCTATCTTCACAGACTGTTCAATCAAAACACACCAATTCAACCTAAAGGTAGCATCTTCACTAACATTTACCAAAATTCGCAACAAAATTAAACCGAAAAAAAATTAATACCCTCGGAGGCAGCCGATCTTTGGCATCCCAATACACCTTGACAGCCTTCTCAAGCTCCTTCAAAGCCTTCCAATTCTCAGCTGCTCTGTTATACCTCTCGAAAACAAAGACAATAAGCGGACTGGGATGAAAAGCAAAGCTTTCCCACTCCAAGCAATTAATCTCCTTGACCCAATTATCCTCAACCTCTCCTTCCCAATCAATCTCAACCCCATTCTCATCCACCACGTTCCGAATCGCGTGCTTCTCAAAATACTCCGACGCCCTAATCCCCCACCCCACCTCCGCATCCAACGGCCAATTCTCCGTCTCCTCCTCCACCACCGCCGTCTCCTCTCTCTCACTCCCCTCGTCGCCGTCGCCGTCGCCGTCGTCAACGGCGGAAGCTTTCTCCTTCATCAATTCTCCCTTCTTCTCGAAAATCTCCGGGTTCTGCTCCTGGATTGTCTTAAACGTCCGGTTGAGTGTGTCCCTCACGTAATCCTGCACTGCCGCCGCCTCGCTCCTCCGCCCGCGCCGGGTCTTCCTCGGAATCGTGAAAGGCTGGTCTTTTTCTCCGCCTTCATTTCCGCCGGCTGCGGTTTTCCGGCGCCGGGGTTTTGGCTTGGGTCGCTCCGGGTCGGGCTCCGAATCGGACTTTCTCGAAACGGCGCGGCAAGAAAGGGATATCGGAGCGCGGGTGCAGAGTAGAGAGGGGCCGTGCAATATGGGTGGGTGACAAATTTGAAGGCGCAGCATTTTTATGGTGGCTTTCGAATCAGTCTGAGTGAGCACACCAGGTGTTTCTGGAAATACCCCAAACTATTTTCAGCTATGAACAAAAATACTGAGTTTTTCTTTCTTTTCTTTTTAATATTTACTGATCACGAATATATTGCCCAATCACAGTTGGATTTATGTTGACTTGGTTTTATTTTCCACCGTCATATCTATATTCAACGGGCAATTGAGTATAGTTTTGTTTGATACAACTATAATAATCGCCTCATGAAACCTAATTTTTCTTTTCCGTCTTGACTATAGCTAAAATTTTATGATATTTCAGAATATTAAACCTTTTAGATTTAGAAATAGTTGTGTGTCATTTAATGAGTTAATCGAACAGGTTCAGATTCTGAACTTTTAATACTCCAAAGCATTGTAAACACCTCATTTCCAATCTTAAAATTTTAATACTTCAAACTACCGTATACACTTTTAAACTTAAAAAATTTTCATACTTCAAAGCACTATAAACTAAATTTTAATACTTTGAAAAAACTATAAACAATCACGATGCCATACAAAATTTGAAGAGCTGACATAGAAAATTTTCATACACCATAAAATTACACTTACATGATCAATAGCATAGCTTGAATATTGATTATTGACAGAGAGTAATTTATGAGGAAATTGTGCATATATTTGTTCTTGGATTCGAATGACATACAACATTGATTACACATGTCCGGTCATACACACAATACTTGCCCTTCCCTACATATACAAAATTGTAATTTCTGTAGCTTGACGCAAACGGCCAAATGTGATCCACATTCCCCACCTACTCCTTGACGCGTGGCCTCAAACGCCCCCTTCGCCTCACAACTGTAAAAAGCGTGCCAGCTGAGTAGGGTTGACAATGCCAGCTAACTGAGCCCCATCCGTCTTCAGCAAATCAGCTACTTCCACGTACCTCTCCAGCTTCTCGTACTGCGGCTCGGCTTCGCGCCGATCTGGGGATTTCGAGACAGGTTGCTCTTCGGCGGAGGATCGGGCGGTCGGGTCCCACAGCTGCCCGAGGAGGGTGCCCTTGGTGAGGAATTCATGGGCCAAATAGCCAGCTAGGAGATGACCGGAGGCCAGAGCCGGCTCGGATACGGCTGCTTGATGAGCCGGCTCGGTGGAGGGGGACAGCTTGAGCGCCTTGGCTGGGTGGGGCGCGTCGAGTGCACTCTCTCTCTCCTTGCGCTTGGTGGTGGGGGTGTTGCTATTTGATGACGCATTGGTCGTCGAAATCCGACGTGGCGGCAAACGCATCGTTTTGGTGTTCATGGCTATTGGGGTGCATGCCACGTCTGCAGCAGCAGCTCATTAAATCACAACACAAACCCAATCCAGAAGATAAAAAAATAGAGAAGATAAAAAGGTGAGGAAACTTGTTTGGTAAGTAGAAAACAAAACGTCAAAATCAAGGGGATAAAACGGTAAAATGATTTACAGTAAAAAAAGTGAAATCAAACAAAGCGATTGGGAGAAACCAGGACCCACCCAAAACAACAAAAATTAAAAAAAACTAATATTTAAAAAAAAAAAATTGGCTAGGGTTTGGGAGAAGGTGGATTTGGCCGTACGGATGGCCGGAATCTGGAGAACGTAAAATTGGGAAGAGAAGAGGAGGGAGAGAGGGGGGACAGAAAAAGAGGGGGGGAAGAGAGAATGAGAAAAATGATGGTGTAGAGTGCGGTGGGGTTTGGCTCTCTTTATTTATAGAAGAGGGGTTGATAGATTGCCCTTGGATTTTGGAGAAATCACGAGAGTACCACAGAAAACTGTAAGGACTATTTCGCCCCCGGGGCTATGGAGTAGGGGTTGGGCGGAGGCCAAAAGCGCAACAATGATAGCGTGCTTGTTTTTGCAGACCAAAAAAAAAGAAAAAAATTGTTTAGCCACAATTAATGTCCGATACAAACGAGATTTATTTACCGTAAAAGATAGGGAGATGATTAGTACTCCATCATGAAATCAATACTATCAAAACAAGGTGATTAATATTAATGTGATTAATATGATAAATTAGATCTCTACTCATTGCTTAAAAATTTCTGATATAAAAACAAAAAAAGACCCTTATCTTACAAAAATATATAATTGAGAACTTAAAAGCACAACCTTACAATCACGATTTTTGATGAATTAAATAAAATTATTATAAAATCGACAATAAATAAGCGTTTCTCCCCAATGCATAGAGATTAATAGACAGGAATTGTACAACGTCTTATGTGTTTTTGAAGTTGTGAACCAAACCATAACTCAAACTCTCTTCAAACAATCTCAATACCAACCTCTCAAAAGTAAGTCAATTTAATTAACTTCACATTCCAAAATGAAAAATAATCGAAAATAATTTGCATATATGATGCTCTTTTAGCCTTTTAATTTTGTAATTTTTTTTATTTTATATATATCACCCAACCGCGATTTTTCCTTCCCAATTTGCTCCCTAGCAAACAGATTTCACCACCGCTACTTTTTATTAGTTCTTTTTTTTGTTAGCTACTTTTCCCTCTTCCCATTCTATATCTGTTTTTTTTAAAAAAAAAATCCTAATTATACTTAATTACTCACTCAACTTTGTCCAGCTAACCACCCTGGCGGACCCATTACATTACTAAGGAACATCAAGCACGTCAATCACTACCACTACCTTCTTAATAGATGATGATGAGGAGTAAAAGTGAATAGGTTTTTGTTTACTTTGTAAGATGATTCTTTATGTCGACTCATAAGGGTGTGTCGTCTTTATATTGTTTGCTGACTACATTATTGGGCTGACTTCTTTTGATAAAAATTTAAAATAAAATAAAAAACTGGAGAGAGAAAGGCTATCCTACACCTCCGCACTAGGGCAAACCTACAAGACTACAACCTCAACTTTGAAAGACTGACGTGGGACACATACCTGTCACCATAATAGTGCCCAAGATTTCCTTAAGAGACTTACAGATCGCAGGATTGTTGGTAGTGAGGATCGAATTTGGATTGAAGCTAAGTTCAAACACACGAATAGAAGCTCATGCTGGTATTATATGATAAATTTGATCTCTACTCATTGATTAAAATTTTTTGATGTAAAAAAATTAAAAATTAAAAATAAAAAGACCGTCACCTTACAAAAATACATAGTTGAGAGCTTAAGGTACAACCTTGTGATTATGACCGTTAATGAATCAAGTAAAGTTATTATAAAATTAGCAATAAGTAAGCATCTCTCCGGTGCATCAAGTTTACACAGGCAAGAATCGTACTTGTTAACAGTTATGGTTTGTTGAGGCTGTGAATCAAACCGTCACTTAAACTCTCTTCAAACATTCTCAATAGCAACCTTAAAAAGTAAGTCGATATGATTGACTTCACATTTCAAAAAGAAAGATAATTGAAAATTTCATATTTGATGCTCATTTTGACTTTTCAATTTTGTTATCTTTTTTTATCACCCAATGCGATTCTTCCTTCCCAATTTGCTCCCTAAGACACATTTCACCGCCGTTACTTTCTATTAGGGTGCAGTTATTGCCACCCGACTAACTACTTTCTTCACTCTACATTATCTTCCCACCCTATATTATTTCTTTAATTTTAAGTTTACTTAGTTCACCCATTTACAATACCCAAAATACCCTTTTCTAATGGTACAAGGGTTTAACTCGAATTATTTTTCTATTTGACTTCCTCTGCATGTCAAATTATTTTTCTGATAGCATAGCATGAGAACAACTGAAGATGATGAATATTAAGAAAAAAAGCATTAAAGTTTAACGATGAATGAAGAGATTAAGAATGAAGTTTAAGTATGTATTTTATAGAATATAATAAGAAAAACATATTATTATTTTTAATAAGTTACTGTCTTTTATTGTAATTTTATACTAGGGTATTTTAGTTCTTTAATGAATTAAAAACTTATAGGGTGAAGAAAATAATTAGTAGGGTGATAATAGCAGCACGTTTCTGGTTTTTTTTTTTCCCTGACTACTTTTCCCTCTTCCCATTCTATATTTGTTTTAAAAAAAAATCCTAATTACACTTAATTACTCGCACAACACTGTCCCCTGGCTACCCATTACATTACTAAGGAACATCAGGCACCTCAATCACTACTTTATCACTATCTTCTTAAAGCATATATACACAAAAAGCTATGGATCGAGTTGAAGACGCTAATATAAGCGGAATCTTGATCAATGCTAGCTGAGATATTGAATATCTGTCACATTAAGCGGAATCGAGTTTAAGACTTCATAAGCCTTCCTCTTCCACCAATGCTAGCTGTAGACGAGGCTCTTCTATGTAATCTTGTTTCAACCCCTAAACGCCCTTTTTGTCTTAAAAGAAGACATAACAAACAAAGGCTAGATATAGCCTCTTTTAAAACAATCAAATCCCAAAAGATCATGATACAAAGCATTTGATGCTGAACGAAGAAGAGGAAGAATTCTTTTTTTTTTTCGATGACTAAATATTTTTTTTAAAAAAAAAGCTTTCTAACCATTACGATGGCGCCTTTGATAAATTAAAAAAGAAAGGTCAAAATATTTTGATTATTGTAGAGTTTGTTTAATTTATTAGTTGGGCTTAATTAGACCCGTCATTACACTAAAAAAGAACATGTTATATTAGCCAATATTATTAGATTTGACTAATACACGTTGAAAGAACACACGGGGAACAAGTGTAGGTCTACACCACCATTATTGATTTTCTAGCTTTGAAAGTATGGCAAAAACACTCCATTGCTCGTTAATGATCCTTGCCACACAATCCGGAACATCTTCCAAAATCATCAACGTACTAAGAGAGCTAGATTGCTACAAGCAAGTGCAGCGAACCTTCGATCATCGTCATCTTCCGAATCCGAATCCGAATCCGAAGCAGTATTCATGTACGGTCACTGCCTTCCCTCTCATTCTGGCATTCGCATGGTTCAGTAGTACCATACATACATGCATGCATATTCTATTGTTCAATCTAATTTTCATCATGCATGACACTATAAAGCTGGACTCACGCATGCGTCTCTTCTGTTAGAGAATGGCGTTCATCGATTACTAGGTATTTACGATAGTTACTAAAAACTTTGGGCATCTACGTGCGGAGAAAAAAGTTCATCTTTTGACCTAGTAATTAAGTTTTGAAGTCGCATTTTAATCATTAATTCTACATTCCGATCGAAATGATTATTTATAAACTCTTGTAATGTTATTGAGAAGGCGTTTTAATTGAAAGGTGTGGGTTGGAAGATTTCATGTGTTTGGGGGCTAGGCCTAGGATCGCTTATTGCATATTTATGTGCTTCTATGTCTCTGATTTATATATCTAGATGATCTAATACAAATCAGGAGCAGCCCTGAAAAAGTGCGGGTGGTGCGATTGCATAGGTCTCTGATTGTCGGAGACCTCTCCGTTCCAAACACACACACATATATACACACACACACACATCCCTATTAATATTTATTTTCTTACAAATACATGCATCATATATGTTAATCTAGTATTCTATTCCAAATGCTTAAGGCAACATGGCCTTTCCATCTGTATCACTAGTATATTCGATATTTTTTTCTAAATAAGCAATTAAATTTTTTGCGCTGTCCCCGAGTTTTCAAGACTGACCCTGAAGGAAATCCTAATGATTTTGCCTAATAGTAAAGTATGAGATTTTGGTAATTTTCTATATATATATATATATATATAGACAAGCGGGTTGTAGGTTGTATAAATTGTTAAAGAAATCACAACGTCCGTAGTTTCCTCATATATAAATGCAGTAAATCATAATTTATCAATTTTCATACGAGTTTTAAAAAATAAATGAATTACTATCAGCTAAAGAATGTAATATCAAACAAACGTAACAAAACATATTTGCGCCGAAAAATACAGTCATGGTATGTCAAGCCGATCGATCCAAATTCATAGTGATATTCATAGAAGATGGAATAAGTCAACACGATTAGATGTGGAATTTTCCCATATGATTTGGAGTTTCAAAAGACACATAAAACACATGATAAAGTGCTTTCAAAGGGGTGTTGTCAAAAGCTGAAAGTGAGATAGACTACTTAATGCGATAGATATTGAAACTAGTTGCAGAGCTAATGAGGGTAACAAATTCGTACTTAACTAGATTTTTTTTTTTTTGAGAAATTACTTAACCAGATCGATCAAAATTCTACTTTCCTAAATAAAACTTTAAAATTTCATAAAATAATTTATATTTTTTTAAAACCAAGCGATGGTCAGTCATGGAAAAAAGTAAACTCAAAGTCTCGTATACAAATATAAGCAAATTCAACTGACAATATTGTTACAAAATAATATTAGAAGTCTCATGAGTCGTGACTCTCATATAGGTAAGCACATTTTTCAACAATAAAAGCAGCAAATGAGTCGAAAATAAGTTACAATGTTTGCTTCTAAAAAAACATGAGGAAACAACATATTATCTTTAGTGTTCTTAAAGTAATTAGTAATTAGAAGTTTTATATACACATCCCCAATTACTTAATGCACCGCCATATTTTTTTTCATCAAACTTCCATCTACCCTTTTTCATTAATAAATAAATAAAAACAAAAACAAAGAAGAGTCCACAAAAATAAAATAAGAATAATTCTTTATATATCAAAATATTAATTAAATATTTTTGTATATGTTAAATTTTCTCATATTCTTTGTAATACAATCGACGGCTCTTCAAAATCATACGTGAACGTCAATGACAAATAAATTAATTGTGGTCAACATGAAAAGTTAGCAAGCAACTCAATTGGTTGAAACATATTAAAAGAAGTTAAAAATCATCAAATATATATTGGATACATGAATACATCATGATTAATCACTTTGTTTACAAAACAACCACCATGGATCATTCTTTATGCATTTTAATACTGACCATAACTATATTTTTGAATCGGCCCGAGGGGCAATAATATCATTCATCACAAGCCAGAATAGGCCGTTACATACTCATCCGCTGTCATTTAAGGACATAGGTAGACAAGAACACAGTAGTAGTACCCACAGTAGTACATAGAAATAGACCTACTCATTAGACATCAAATACGTAGAGGTAGCGGGAACCCTTTATTGGTATTATGCCGGAGGTACTAGAGATCTAGGTTCCTGATACAAGGATATTTATTGTAATTAGACAAGGATGCTAAAAACATAGAGTTGGACCAAGGGCCAGAGCCCTAGCCCAAATTAAAGCCCACAACAATGCCCAAAAGGGCAACTCCAAGAGAAGAGGCCCACAACCACAAGGCCCAACATAACTTGGCTTGAGCATGCCCAGATGCCATCTCCAACCTGTGCAGATCCGTGCAGCTCCATCCGTCTCGCTGCAGATGTTGTCCAACCACGCCGTCCACGCCACCAAGCTATTCGACCCAGCATCGCCACGAAGCGCCGCTACCGTTTAGATCACCAAGACCCACGCCGCTGCGCAGACCAAACGGAACCACACCATCACTTAGATAGTCAAGCACCGCCGTCTCTGCACAACACAACCACCGCCTACCATCATCTGGAAACTTGCCTCCGCTACCCAACCAGACCTTGAGCCAATAACCTCTTTCCATAACTCTCCGAGCGACTAGCCTTCAAACACCAGTTCGGCAGCGGCCCATCAGCAGCAAGGAGGACCCTCACCAAGCCCGAGCGCCGCCGGACAAGCGGAAAATCTCAAACTCTAGACCCAAGAGCAGTCCGGGTTTTTTGGAGCAAGTATATAGAGTGAATATGACCTTAACTATATAGATCGTGAAGATATTGACATATATTAAATATTAAAATCTTAGAGGCATCAAGCTTGAAAAACAACAAAGGTAAGAAAGTTAAGTTATTCAAACTTTACCTTATTGATGTGAGAAAGAAGAGAGGTGATTGAATCACCATATTGATATGTGCTAGAATTAATTAGTAATAAAACAAAAAAATGTATTAAATAAAAATTTATGATACATACCCGACTTTTTTTGTTTTCCTTGTTAAAGGAAAAACATATTGTGTGTCTTCCTCAAAGCAACTGACGGAGAGGAAATCAAGGAATCAGTGATTACCATCAATCAGCACAATTACAGATCAATCAGCATTTAGTATCATTAATGTAATCGATGTTTCCGTTGTAATTTTATCCCTATATAAAAGGACTATGAAATGAAATGAGTAGACCAATTCCAATTGTCATTTTACTTTTACACGTTATCAACACACTCAGAGCAAATAACCAAAAAAAAAAAAAAAACTTGCAAATCCTAGAAATCTTCTTTTCTGCCGTCACCCAGTTCTAAAAAAAAAAATTTCTTCTTCCGGCAGCCAAGACCCGGCGTAGCCTAACCTAGATCTGCACGCCGCCTACTTCCCTGTACACAGCACCGGCCTCCCCTGCACATAGCAGCTAGCCTAGCTCCCAGCCTCCTATTCCAGCCTGCATCCCAGCCTTGCCTCCTGCAACACACGGGCCTGCAACACACCACTGACCTGCAGATCCCAGCGATCCCGTTGCTGCTGCTCCCCATGCCAGCCCAGGCCACCCAGCAGCCCGGCGCGCACGACCTTGCACTCTTGCAGCAGTCCTTCTTCCGGCCGCCAAGCCCCACAGATCGGCCTCGTTCAAATCATTCTTTCGGTCTCCACGATCGGCCTCCCTCCCTACTGCCCACCTTCCCGGCGCCCCTGCTACAACACCCCGAATCCTGCAGCAGCCTTGCCACCCCCTGTAACCCAAAAAAAAAAAAAAACCATAAAAGAATAACAGGCAGGGAAAGAAGGAGGAGGGAGGAAAGAAGACGCGAAGAAGAAGAAAAAAAAAAGAAAGAAGGGACTGGGCCCAAAGAAAAGGTCCGGACCAGGAAAAAAAACAAAACAGGTCCTGCAGCCCAACAAATCAGCAGAACACGAAAAAAAAAATAAACATCGCTACGTACGCCTGCATCAAGACGCACGTGCGTTAGGATTGTTTTTCGACACCAAGTATGTTCTCTTTTATTTTTCATACTATGGTATATTTAATTATTTATAATTAGAATTTTTTTTTATTTTATTTTTGAGCATGCTATTTTATTGCTTGTTATATATGTGATATATATTCGTGGAATCTAAAGCATGTGATTTTTATTTATGTCTAATATTTTTAAGCATGCTTTATACTTTATTATTTGTTCAATTTTGAGCATGTTTTTATTTTATTTACGCTTTTATAAATTATGCCTACGCATGTTTTATATTATGCTATTGTTTATATTTTATTTTACGCATGATATATTATTACTATTATTATATGCAGCATATATTTCGTTGTATGTTTGTGCAATTTGAGCATGTCATGTAATTTATTTTTATATGCTATGTTTTATTTATTATTAAATGTGTTATAGTTATTTTTGTAATGCAACATATAAAATTCCATTTTGCCATGATAATGAAAATTCATGCGCATTATACACACACTTACTGTGATAAAGCATTTTCACATAGCATCGAAAGAAAAAATGTGACCATTACAAATCTTGGTCTTGAAATCTAATTCATACGATTTGAAAATAATTTACGTGGATGTCTTTATGACTGCGTAATTTATATCTTCTCTCTTGTTTTATGTAGATGACTAATCCAACTCGACCTGAATTTGACATTTTGGACTCAGAACGACTTGAGTACCACCGTTGGGTTTCCGATGTAGAAACTGTTTTTGTGGCAAAAGAATACACTGCCACCATCAAAACTCTCACTGACCCCAAAGACGATGGACCGTCTGATAAGGTGAAAGCAAATGCCTTAATGTTTTTGAGGAAACATATTGATCCTAGCCTACGCTGGGAGTACCTTCAGTTGAAGACACCCAAAGAACTGTGGGATACCCTTAAGAGACGTTTTGGGAACATTCATGACACTTTGCTCCCAGAACTGGCTGTTCAGTGGAATGAAATCCACTTGCTTGACTATAAAAGGGTCAATGACTTCAACAAGGACATGTTACGCTTAAATACACGTCTCAATTTCTGTGAAAGGGAAATCACAGAAGATGATATGATCTACAAGACTCTTTCCACTTTTCCTACTTCAGCGCTTATACTAGCGAACCAGTATAGGCTGGAGTATGACAACAAAAGAATCATAACCTTCAATAAGTAGATTAGCCTACTGCAAGTGGCTGAGAGGCATAATGAGATTCTCTTGAACAACAATGCCAGGCCCACTGGGACAAAGAAAATTCCCGAGGCTAATTATGGAAAAATGAAAGGTGGAAAGAACTCCAATGCAAAGGGGTTTAGACGTGCTAATCCCTACCCACGTGGCAACAATGCACCACGTGGAAAGGGACATGGGGATCGTGGACACAAGATTCCAAAGGAAAGAGTTGACAATGAACCATTCTATAGGTGTGGAGACACTGAGCATTGGTACAAGAACTGCCAAGCAAGCAACAGAGCAGCAGCCAATTACAAGAGGTATAGAGAGTCTAAAGAACAAGAGGCTCACTATATGGAAGAAGGATGTCATGACCTAGACGTCAACCTTACAGTTGCAGACTTCAATGGCAAAGAGGAACTTGCTAAGTCAATAGATGCTCTCAATCTTGACTGATCTGTTTTATTCATTTTATTTTCCAAAGATAGTTGTGAAGACATAATGCCTCATTTTTAATTAGAGTACTACTTGGTCTTAAAGTTTATTTCAATAATGGTTTGATGAATTAGATTTATGAACATGACCTTGATTTGATTATCGTTGGCTTATCAATAAATATGAATTTTATTCTGAAGCACTGAATTTATTCAAATTTATTTACTACACATTTACATGGTTCAAAATCGCATTATAAGGATGTAAAGCAATACATCTAGAAAAAGAAAAAATTATTTGAATGAAAAGATTATCATTCTACCTAACATAGAAATACTCTAAAGAATATGAGATATATTTAATGTCACAGACGCTCTGTATGCACCAAGAGCTAATCGAACCTTGTTAAAGATTCAAAGATATTCGTGCCAACGATTATCATGTAGAAACATATTGTGAGAATGGAACTGAATACCTTTATATTAACTCTACTGAATGTGGAAGGAAACACATTTTAGAGAAACTTATGAGTCAATCTAGTGGACTGTACCTCACTACGATTCGGATTATGGAATCCTATATTGTCACCAACAATGAAATGTGGGACACTGACTCATACAGGCTTTGACATGATCGCCTAGGACACCCCGGTCGTGACATGATGATCCGTATTTTAAAGAACTCATACGGACATCCTTTTTTTTCGAGTGAAAAATAAAATGGGAGAAAAATCCGCCACACTGCAAGGTGTCGGTCCTAGTATTGCTCAAATGCAGTCATTGCCTTCTGAAGTACCAGAAGCACTACCTCCCCCCCATTATGCCTCATTGACTATTTCAAAGGCACATCACTCACTTTGCAAAGCCTGCTCTTTAGCAAAAACAGGATCGAGACCTTCCTATGCTAAAGATACAAAACAAAACATTTTATTCTTACAAAGGATACAACGAGATATCTGTGGACCTATCCATCTAGAATGCGGACCATTCAAGTACTTTATGGTTCTGGTGGATGCCTTGACACGCTGGTCACATGTCGTCTTATTGCCCACAAGAAATGCTGCATTTGCAAAACTCCTAGCACAGATTATACGCTTAAGGGCTCACCACCCTGATCACCCCATCAAGTCTATAAGGCTTGATAACGTTGGAGAGTTTACATCAAAAGTATTTGATGATTATTGCATGTCTATTGGGATAGATGTAGAGCATCCTATACCCCATGTGCATACACAAAATGGTCTCGCAGAAGCCACCATCAAAAGGCTACAGATGGTGGCTAGGGCATTAGTTATGCACACCAACCTGCCTATATCTGCATGGGATTATGCAATATTGCATGCAACTTTACTTATTCGTTTCAGACCCACTGCTAGCCAACCATTTTCTGCTTACCAGTTGGTAACTGGATATGAGCCTGACATTTCACACTTACGCATATTTAGTTGCGCAATATATATGCCTATTACGCCCCCACAGCGCACCAAAATGGGTCCTCAGAGACGATTAAGTATTTATGTTGGATATGAATCCCCAACAATTATCCGCTATTTGGAACCCTTGAAAGGCGATCTCTTTACCGTTAGATTTGCGGATTGTCACTTTGATGAGACAGTCTTCCCGTCGTTAGGGGGAGATAGGAAAAAGGATTTTCCAAGGGAACGACAGGAATTGTCGTGCTTTGTCCCCACTCTGTCTCATTTTGATCCCCGCACTTCACAATGTGAAAGTGAAGTGAAAAGAATAATTAATCTTCAGAACGTAGCAGATTCGATGCCTGATGCGTTTACTGATATCGCAAAAGTGACGAGATCACATATATCAGCTGTAAATGTGCCTGCAAGGTTAGAAGTCCCCAACAAGGGGTACAGTGCCGCAGATAGAGGCACTGCAACCACACTTAGTGGAGGTGTGGTTGAGGCCGTGGCTCCCCAAAGGAAGAGCGGGAGGCCACTTGGTTCGATTGACACTCACCCAAGGAAGAAGAGGGCGAGTAAGGCACAAACCGATCCATTAATCATCAATGTAGAGAATCCCTCTCATGAGATTGTCTCTGATTATAGTTATGTCCATGAATCAATACTGGAGGACGCTCCGATGTTTGAAATGATTCCAGAGAACAAAGAAATCTCAATGGATTATGAGAGTGCGTATGAGTTGATAGAAAGATCTTCCATACACATTGATGATATATTTGCATACACTGTTGCTCAAGAAATCATAGAGCACGATGATATCGAACCACGCTCTGTTGCAGAGTATCAACAAAGAGCAGATTGACCTAAATGGAAAGAAGCAATCCAGACATAATTAGATTCTCTGACAAAGAGATAGGTATTTGGTCCGGTAGTGCTAACCCTACCAAGTGTAAAGCCTGTAGGACATAAATGGGTCTTTGTCAGAAAGCGTAATGAGAAGAATGAAGTTCTGAGGTACAAGGCTCGCCTTGTGGAGCAAGGTTTCTCACAACGCCCTGGAATTGACTACGAGGAGACATACTCTCCCGTAATGTACGTTATAACGTTCCGCTACTTAGTTAGCTTAGTAGTTTCCGAAGGACTGGAAATGCAGCTCATGGATGTGGTTACTGCATATCTCTATGGGGATCTAGATTCAGAGATATATATGAAAGTACCTGATGGCCTTACATTACCCAAGTCAAGTGACTCTAAACCATGGAGTGCGTTTGCAATTAGGTTGAAACGCTCACTTTACGGATTGAAACAATCCGGGCGGATGTGGTATACCCGTCTAAGTGACTACTTGATTGGGAAGGGATATAAGAACGATGAAGTATGCCCTTGCGTGTTCATAAAGAAAACAAGTTCTGGATTTGCAATTGTAGCAGTATATGTCGATGATATGAACATAATAGGTACTCTTGATGAAATAAGAGAAACTGCGAGCTACTTGAAATCCGAATTTGAGATGAAGGATCTTGGGAAAACTCGATTCTGTTTAGGCCTTGAACTAGAACACCGAGTTTGTGGAATACTTCACCAGTCTGCGTATGTCCAAAAGATGCTCAGGCGATTTAACATGGACAAAGCATATCCTGCTAGCACTCCCATGATCGGTCGAAGTTTGGATGCAAGGAAAGATCCATTTCGTCCAAAGGAAGATGACGAAGAAGTGTTGGGAGCTGAAATTCCCTATCTAAGTGCAATAAGCGCATTATTGTACTTAGCCTAATGTACTCGACCAGACATTGCATTCTCAGTGAACTTGTTAGCTAGATTTAGCTCGGCGCCAACGCAATGTCACTGGAATGGTATCAAGAACATTTTCCGATACCTAAAAGGAACCATTGACTTGGGACTGTTCTTTCCCTACAGAAAGACAAAAGGGACCGTAAATGGAACTGTAATCCCTAAAGGAAATGTTGATGGTGAAAGCGCCACTCACTACACCGAAAAGCCAAATAACATTTTGGTTGGTTTTGCTGATGCTGGGTTCCTCTCTGACCAACATAAAGGTCATTCCCAAACTGGTTATGTATTCACCATTGGGAACACGGCGATATCTTGGAGATCAACCAAGTAAACCCTTGTGGCTACCTCCTCGAACCACTCAGAGGTCATTGCTCTACATGAGGCGGTTCGTGAATGTGTATGGTTAAGAGCTGTCATCACACATATTCGAGGGACTAGTGGTTTGAGTTCTACCACTGAAGAGCCTACTTGCATTTATGAAGATAATGCAGCTTGCATCGAACAGATGAAGCTAGAATATATCAAGGGTGATAATACAAAACACATATCACCAAAGTTTTTCTACAATCAGCAACAACATGCCCTCCTCAAGATTCAAGTGAATCAAGTAAGATCTGAGGAGAATGTGGCAGATTTGTTCACCAAATCATTGCCTAAGGCCATATTTGAGAAACATATGAAAAGCATAGGAATGCGAAGACTTTCCAATCTCCCATGATTAATGTAATTATCAGGGGGAGGTGTAGACGTCAGGGGGAGTCTAACACACACATGTCATCCTCAAATGTAAAAGGTGAGTTGTGCTCTTTTCCTTCGACCAAGGCGTATTTTTTATCCCACAGGGTTTTTGTTGTTACTTGGCAAGATTTTTAGTGAGGCAACAACTCATGCACCATTTCGCTTTGACTTGGCACAAGGGGGAGTGTTAAAGGAAAAACATATTGTGTGCCTTCGTCAAAGCAACTGACGGAGAGGGAATCAAAGAATCAGTGATTACCATCAATCAGCATAATTACGGATCAATCAGCATTTAGTATCATTAATGTAATCGATGTTTCTGTTGTAATTCTAATTCTATCTCTATATAAATGGACTATGAAATGAAATGAGTAGACCAATTCCAATTGTCATTTTACTTTTACATTCCTTAATTTTTCTTATTTATTTATTTATTTATTTATTTAATAAGAAGGGGCATAGATGAAAGTTTGATAAAAAAACGAGACAAAAAAATATTGAGGGTGTGCATTAAGTAACTAAAGGGGTGTATTTAAAATTTATCTTTAATAATACATTCAACTAAATAAAAAGTTGACCGATTAATGTAAAAGTTAAAATTTAGAAATTTAGGATAATTTCTTTTACCCTTTAAACATTTTCACCCCAAGTCAAGAGATCGAACCTAAAGGGAGTTTAACTTTGTGTCGTCCATCGTTTGTGAATTCAAGTAGAGGTTCAAGAAAAACTATCAACAAAGCCAAGTATGAGGGCATTCACGATAACAAAAATTAAATCGACACAGTAAAAATCACGCTTCACAGTAACAGATAAAATCGATAGACAATGGTTAAAAAGAATAAAGGCTGAGAAAGAAGACAAATAAGTGTATAGTTAAAACCGTTAAACGCCAACGAAGCAGGGTGAATCTATTTTACACGTGGCGAGCAATTAGCCTCATCGACGACGGTAAAAGCAAACACGTGGCCACGTGGGACCAACGAAAAGGAATTTCCCAATTCCCGAAAACCCCAGATTTGATTTCTTTATTCCCAAATCGTTAACCCCTAGGCAATCTTCCACGTTACGCTTCAAATTTGCAGCCATGGTTTTCACCCAAATACGGCGTCGTAATGATTCGTGAACCCTAAAAAGGGTAAGGCCCAGCAAAAGAAAGATTCAAAGAAATCATCAAAGAGGCTTTGATTAAATTGAAATTGAAGTTGATGGGCATTGCTGATGATGCCAAGTGGGCTCTCAGCCTCTGCTTTTCTGTGTTGCAAAGACAAAAGGTGATTGCTTTGATTGGTTATTTATACAATTCATGATTGTTGTATCTGTTTCTAGGGTTTTTGATTTTCATCTGGCTCTAGTTTTGGGAATTCCTCGTCAAAGTTTGTATCTTTCTGTATAATTATTGAGAGGTTGAATTGGGTTTTTGGTTTTTGATTCTGAATTATAGTTTAGGGTCTTGCCCAGAATTAAAGTTTTGGTTTTTCTTTTGTGTATTAGTTACTTTGTTAAGAAGGGAATTGAGTTGGTTATTTTGGTTATCATAATCATCTTTTTGTTATGCAAAAGCTTGAGTTAATGCTTCATTGCCTGACTGATCATTTTGTTGATTTGATGATGATGATGTAGTGGACTTGTGTGATGGGTGGTTTTCGATTTCATGTATAAAGGTTACTGTGGGTGGTTGAAGATTTTGGAGCAGAGTGAGTCATAATGAGGAGGAGAAGTGAAAAGGGGAGCAGGAGTAGAAGCTCGGGGAGCTTCGGAAAGATTATGAACTGTCTCTGCTCAGGAGAGCAGATAAGAGCACCGGATGATTTGATTTTTTCAGATAGTGAATCCCTTGCAACCAGGGATCATAAGAGTGAGTTTTCATCACGTGTCGATGCGGTTAACCACAAATCACACACCAATATTTTAGAAGCTGAATCATCTCTGCGGGAGAGTGGTGGTTTGAACTACGAGGTTTGTTTACTTTGAAAACTTGTTTACTGATGGATTTTGATAATTGGATGTTATGATGCGTTTTTGTCAAATCCAGTTTCTGTTTCTTTCTACAAATCCTATATGATTCGTAGTCAATGTGTAGATTTGTAAGCATCTTTAGTCTCCATCATGAACGGAGCAATGAAGTAACTGGATTTATGTAGAAAGGTTTCTCTAGAAATGAAATAAGCTTATCACTTATATGGTCAATCTGCATAGATTAAGGCTGTTGAGTTCATAATAGGCCTCGTTTAGTTCTTTCACATACTGATAGATTGTCCTACCCTTTGAGGGGAACACTAGATAGCCTGGAGACTACTTGGTAAAATTAAATACAGCAAATAAGAAACTATGAATATCATTCATGCTAGAATGAAAATAGATTGCTTCTTAGGAGCCCGTGTCCAGCAATGCAGTATCTGTCTCGGTGATTTAAGCAGTTTTTTTCTGTATTCTAAAGCTACAAAATCTTTAATTTGCAGGAAGCTAGAGCATTATTAGGAAGATGTGAATATCGTAAAGGAAACATAGAAGTTGCTTTACATGTATTTGAAGGAATTGATATTGCTGCAGTGACTCCAAAGATCAAAGTCACCCTTGCTAGAGCAGGCGAACATCGTAGGAGACGTTCTCAAAGTTATGAGACCCCACCTATGTCTATAAATGCAGTCAGTTTACTTCTGGAAGCGATATTTCTTAAAGCAAAATCATTGCAGAGTCTTGGGAGGCTTAAAGGTACCAAAATCTGCTCTTGTTGATACCTTTCATTCTCCTTTGTAGAATCTTGAATCTTATTACATTGGACATATTTTGAAACTCATTTCTTTTAATGAGGGAGTTCTCTGGTCATTTTATTAAGGGAAACTGAAAACCGGTTTAGCTTTGTACGAATATAACTGGTTTCTAAGACATTTAGTAATGATGGCAGTGCCAAACCATATGGACTGAAAATAATGTTTTATTATTATACCATGATCTTGAGTTGTGTTACATTGGGGCGGGAAACATTGAAGAAAGGAGGGAATTTGTGAGCTCTCTACAAGATAAAAAAGACATCATTGCATGACTTATTTATCTTTTTTTTTTTTTTTCCGTTCTTGCAGAAGCTGCTCAATCTTGCCAAGTTATTCTGGACACTGTTGAATCTTCATTACCAGGCGGTTTACCTCAAACCTTTGGCGCTGACTGTAAATTCACTAAATTGCATGATATTGTAAGCCAGAGTGTTGAGTTGCTCCCAGAACTGTGGAAGTTTGCTGATTCTCCACATGAAGCTATCCTCTCATACCGATGGGCTCTACTCAGTCATTGGAACCTTGATACACAAACTACTGCAAAGATTCAGAAAGAGTTTGCTGTTTTTCTGTTGTATTGTGGAGATGAAGCAAGCCCCCCAGACCTCCGCTTCCAAATGGATAGTTCATTTACACCGAAAAGCAATTTAGAAGAGGCTATTCTTCTGCTAATGATACTGCTTAGAAAAGTTTCTCTCAAAAGAATTGAATGGGATCCATCAATTTTGGATCATCTTTCATTTGCTCTGTCTGTTTCTGGGAATTCCAGGGCTTTAGCTACTCAATTTGAAGAATTGCTACCTGGTTTTATTGATCGGAAAGAGAGATTTTACAAACTAGCTCTCTGTTACTATGGAGCAGGTGAAGATTCAGTTGCTTTAAATCTTCTGAGGAAGTTATTGGGTAATTATATGGATCCAATGTGTTTTCCAGCTCTGTTGATGGCATCAAAGATATGTGGGGAAAACCGCAGTGATGCAGAAGAAGGGGTAGGTTTTGCCCTCAGAGCCCTTGAAAGTGTTGATGGCAAATGTGATGAATCAAAAAGTACTGCCACTTGTTTATTGGGGATATCACTTTCAGCACACTCTAAATCAGTGGTTACTGATAGTGAGAGGGTGACAAGACAGGCCAAGGCACTTGAGGCCCTGAAAACTGCTGGGCAATTGACAGCAATGAGTGACCCCATTATTCTTTACCATCTCAGCCTAGAATATGCTGAGCAGAGAAACTTAGATGCCGCGCTTGACTGTGCAAAGCAAATGCTAAATCTGGAAGGTGGATCTAATATTAAAGGTTGGTTATTGCTGAGCAGGATACTGTCGGCTCAGAGACGGTTTGTGGATGCTGAAACAATTATAGATGGTGCTTTGGATCAGACAGGTAAATGGGATCAAGGAGAACTACTGCGCACCAAAGCCAAACTCCAACTTGCAGAGGGTCAGTTTAAGCGTGCCATTGAGACATACACTCAGCTTCTTGCTCTTCTTCAAGTTCAGAAGAAAAACCTTGGTTACGGGAAGAAGCTTCTTAAGGTCTGTCATTCTTTATTTGATTACTTTATCCATTTATCTAAGGACTCTATTTCAGAAACAGTTTTTTATATATATATATATATATATATATATATATATATATTTTGATATATTAAACAGTAGGGACTTGGGAGTGATGTTTGTTTAAGAATTTAATGCATGACTTCACTTATACAGTGACAGTGAAAATGCTGTTTGAGAATTATTCTGGTTCCGTGGTTGTGTCATTACTAGTCAAGAAGTTCTGACAAACTTAAAGTAGTAGGAGTTTTCTAGCCTGTTGGTATTTGGGATGTGTTGAAGGAAAGAGAATGATGCATGGATTGAAGTATCATCTATCATGTTACTAAATTGACGGAGTTCTGTGTTTTTATTTAGAAATAGAGGTATAGGCTTATAAATTCATATTCCGTTGGGTCATGAAACTGTATCATTAAAGAATCAACTTAATAAATATCATCCCTAATTGAAGAGTTTAGAATGGATAGTCTTCTTTCACTCTTAAGTACATGTTTATTGGGTGATTGTAGATCCATTTTCTAATAACAGTTTATGTTACCCTAGACATCATTTCTATGTGTCTCTTTGCAAGACCTTCAGATAAAATTGTTCCACTGAAATAAACTTATTTTTATTCTTAATGACAGAGTACTAGACGACATATGGATAGGAGTTTGGAATTGGAGATATGGCATGATCTGGCACATATCTACATAAATCTTTCACAATGGAGTGATGCTGAGATTTGTCTCTTCAAATCTAAAGCCATAAGTACTTACTCTGCAACTAGATGCCATGTCACAGGTAATTTCAGGCAACCACAGTTAGTTTCGATTTCTATTCATCCAGTTAGTTTCTTCATGCTCCAAACAACGGAGAAAAGAATATATATAGATCTGTGAATATTAGTACTGTTTGTGGAAACTTTGTTGCTGGTGCATATAATGTATTATACTAACAAGGAAAATCGGTTCTGCAGGTGTACTTTATGAAAATAAGGGCCTCTACAAGGAAGCTGTGAAAGCTTTTTCAGAGGCTTTGAATATTGATCCCTCCCATATACCGAGCTTGGTCTCTATAGCTGTTGTTCTCAATCGGCTTGGTAACTCAGAAACAGTTGTCAAAAGCTTTCTGATGAATGCATTAAGTCTTGATAGGATGAACCATTCCGCATGGTATAATCTAGGCCTACTTTACAAATCCCAGGGTACTCCGTCTTCTTTATCTGAAGCTGCTGAATGTTTTGAGGCTGCAGTCTTTCTTGAAGAGTCTGCTCCTGTAGAACCGTTCAGATAACCACACACACACACACACACACACACACACAGATGTATGTAAACCTTTTTCTTTGCTGTCATGTTCAAAGTTAATAGTTATCACCCGCATATCCTCTTAGATGATGACAGAAAAAAAAAATATAAAAAAAGAAGTGAAAATAGCTACCATTCTTTACAAAGCCTTTGGAGGGGAGTCTTTGTATTCTAAAGTAATCTAAAACAACCAATGTAATTATCTTTTTCTTTGATGTAAAATTGCCCCTTTTTTAGTTTATTTATTTATTTTTTATTATTATTTTTTATACAAGGCTACAGTGTCTGGGAACCTTGGCTTCAACTTGTAAGCTATCTTCCACAATAGAGACGTATGACATATCAAATTTGTCTTGAAATTCAATGAATTGGATTTTATTGATTTGCAGATTTGGTTAATATACTTTTAATTACACGATAACTGCGGAGATTATTTATCTACAATGGTATGTATATTCCCAACCTAAAGCCAATTTTCATGATGCCCTTGTTTCTATGAATTTTCAAGCACATCGAGGGGAAACATTTCCTTTGTAAGCTAGATTAACATTGCTGCATTCTGCTCCTTTGTCGAGCTGAACATTTTGCAGCACAATTCCCTGACATGGAATGCTCTTGCTGCAATCAAATGTTATGGCATCTTTTGAAGTGCTTGTCCCTCTGATGTTTTGGTACAACACATTTTGTACCTTCACTGCCTTGCTCTGCAATATTTACAAAATTAATTAGCAAAATCTGTCATTAAATTTGAGATCAGTACTTGTTATTGAAGGTCAACTGATTACTTACCTGTTGTTTGCATTGTCCTTCGTCACCAGTGTCACAGTAGTTTTGGTCTATGATTATGGGGTTAGTCACATCATTCATTTCTATGTTTTGAAACGCAATGTTGCTCGCCATTCCTGAGCCTCCTTGCCATGTTTTGATCCTGACTCCATTCGTGGTTCCTGAAATCTTAGCTCCGTTCACCGTTACTTGCGAAACATGGTCTTCAGACCCTCCTTTCCCCAAGCTACCGATACTGATTCCATGGCCAGGTCCACAGGTAATACTGGAGGCTTGCACATTTTGGGATCCACTTACAATTGAAATGCAATCATCACCTAGAAAAAAAAAATAATTGTTTCCATATCAGGACGTTTATAGTTGGTCAATTCTCTAGTAGGTTATGAATGAGGATCCTCTAGCGTACCTGTTCCGATATTGCTGTTCGAGATTGTGATGTTCTGGGTATTGGCAACATGAATACCGTCAGTGTTGGGACTAGTCTCCGGCGCAGTTACTGTTAGATACAAAGCTCGAACATTAGTGCACTCTTCGAAACTGACGTGCATTTGCTGTGCGTCTTGGAACTTTAGATTCTTCACCACCAAGTTATTGCATTGGTAGAAGGTCACAGCCTGCATGTAATTAAACCGGCCTTAATTTCAAACTTAATGTACTTGCTCAATTAATTTGAAATGCACATAGGAAAATATATATACGTACCGTAGGTGCTTGCGTCCCGCAGGGCTACAAATCAATGAAAATAATTACTTGCATCAGTTAATTAGCTTTCAGAGAAGAAAGGATGACATCATTATCATGAAGATGCTTAATGAAAATCTACTATACCTTGGTTTGTTTTCTTTTGCAAGAGTTTTGCCACCAGATTTGACCGTTGCCATTGATGGTTCCAGGACCTTGAACTAACAGATTTCGAACGTTGTCAAACATGATCCAGTGATTGAGATCTTTGCTGTAGACTGACCTGTCACCAGATGCTTCTATGGTTCCATATATCTGATATATATCCAATCAATTCATTAATCCCGAATTACTTCATTTTATACATAATTTGATGTCTAAATGGATATGACTACAATAAGATTATTAATTGAATTTTGCATTACCTGCATTGTAAGCTGAGATTTGCACGGCCCTGAAAATGTGATTGGCTTAACAAGATAGTTCTTCTTTGGCACCAGAAGAACTAGTGCCCCACTGGAACTACAAGCTGTCTTCCATGCCTTTTGAAATGCCTGAAACAAATCCATGTAAAGAAATAATGACACATCAAAGATCTCAACCACATGTAAAAAACTAATGCATTCAAAATTTCAAATAAATTAAATGCATGGAAACTATTTGTATTTATTTATCACATTACTATAAGCGCACCTGTGTGTCATCAGCAGCACCATTCCCTTTAGCGCCAAAATCATCGACGCTAACCTTTTTAACGGAAGATGATGTGCTGAAGAGCCGAGTTCGCAGATTGATCGGGTCAGAGAACTTGAGATTCTCAAGGATGCTCATGTATGAAGGATGAGCTGCCCCGGAACCATAAAAACCAGTTGATTCACGATTAGCATCATCAAAATAATTATGAAGTAATGAGTTCTCTTGGAAGCTACTACTATAACATGAAGAACTCAAAGAGAGATCAAGAAGAACACAGAACAGCAATAAATGTCTCATTAGAGCCATTGCTTCTTTCTTTGTTTCGTAATATATGAGAGAGAGAGAGAGAGAGAGAGAGAGAGAGAGAGAGAGAGAGAGAGAGAGAGAGAGAGAGAGAGAGAGAGAGAGAGAGAGAGAGAGAGAGATTCAGAAGCTGATGTGATATTGCTGGTTAATGTATGGATTGGATATTGAGGTTCAAGTAGCTTGGGATGAGGAGAATATGATGAGGAGCTTGAGTATTTATAGACAGCGATGGAGCTCATGATCAGAGAGAGAGAGAGAGAGAGAGAGAGAGTTGTATTTGCGGCGGTTAAGTTGTGTGGCCTGTCGTCTTCAATCTGGTTCTTTCAGGTATGGTCTCATGGCACATTGAGAGGTTGAGACGAAATGATTTACTATCAATGACGACTTTTGCTAGCTCCATGCATAATATGCATGCTTATATTCAAACCTACATGCTTAGCATAAATCAGAATATGCAACTGTTTATGATGCTTTATATTTCATCATCTTCTTAATCTCAGAGCATCGCTGATTTTTACGGCATATAGATCAGTTCGTTGTGCTATGTCGGTCACAAACGTCTGTTCATTTGATTTAATTACGTACCGACTTTTCTCATTTTCTTTTCGGATACTTTGTTTCAAATCCTGTTTACTTCAAATAATTGTGTTAAGATTTAGAATTTAGTACGTAGATTAAGATATGGAAGTTGAACTAATGGATTCAAACTGATCAATCAAGATATACACATTTATATTTTATGAACATCATGGGATGTAAGCTCGATCATGGTATTAGAAAATTAAAAAGAGGCACTGCCCATGCAAACCCTATACCTATCTATGCTTCATGATTTTGCGTATGTTATTGAACTCTAAAATCCGTTCAGAAAGTACAATACAATAATATGTTTCCTATGTCATACCAAACATTAAAATACGTATTGATCATTCTAGAGCTTGATGGTCGCAACGTATATGCAAGATATATGAGTTTATACACTATACTAATTATATATAGAGATGAACAAACATATAGTCATGCATGGAGTTATATTAATACACAAAACATACACTTTGTATTATGATGAGTTTCTTTGATGTCATTGTATGTGGTGGTAGGGATTTTTACACGCCAAGGTTTTAGGTTATTATCCATAAGGTTTAAAGAGATTAGGGGAATTTCAAATCTGGGGCAATCTTGTCTCCATACGTGTCGTTCTCTAAGTGAATGGGCACCTCCGATTGGAAGCGTGTGTCTCAAGCATGCTGTATAGCCTCTTAGTTCACGAAAGATTAATCTGAGTCGCCGCCGGATGTTTGCTGGGTGTCACGAGCCGCACTTAAGAGTTGTGCTATCGTGACACGTTGTAAGGAGATGCCGAGAGGGGTGAGTCTTGAGGCAAGGAGATGTCGAGAGGGGCGAGCCTTGAGGCAAGGAGATGCCGAGTGGGGTGAGCCTTGGGAGCCCAAAGGCGAACTTGAGGCTAAAGTGAAGAGAGTGGCATTGTCGTAATTAAGTGGAAGTTCTGGTTCGAGGTACTTCAGCTTGGAATTTGGGAAAACTCTGAACACGAAAAATGTCCGGAACGCTGAAAAGAGTTCAATGCACTTGACGGCATGTCATTTGGATTTTCTGGGAATTATTTATGGAAGATTATTCTCCTCGACTATTTTGATGTTTCCTCCCATCTTATGCATGTAAGCAAAATATGCTCTATAGAGGGAGACATGGTGTTGAGCTTCTACCACCCCCAGTGCTGGCCTTCTTGGGGCACTAAGTGAGCTTCTCTCGGGCACCCTTGGGGGCCTAGGAGCCGGACATGTGTCGTCAGAAAGGGGCGGCATATGTTTTCACGAGTCAGGATGTCTCGTGGACGGTATTGGCCGAAAGGCCAATATTGTGGGTCGACGTCGGGAGCGAGGTTCGTAAGAGGGGGTTCCTTATGCCATCGGCGTTAGACAAACTTCCTTATGCCATCGGCGTTAGACAAACATGTGGGCTTACGGAAGATATGTCGGGACCCGTGGTGCTCCTTGGCCACGGAGCAAGCGACGTGGGCATGTGTTAGGGTTCGACCTTGCCCAAAATAAAGAGATGCCAGCAAGCACGGGAGGGGCAACTCCGTGCTAGATTGAAGGAAGCCTAAGAGGGGCATTGAGGATGAGTTGCTCACTTGAGTGGCGTTCCAACAAGCAAGACGGCACGACTGCTTGAGGATTGGCCATGGGTTAGAATATGCCTTGGGGCCGTGTCAGTCATCGAAAGGAGAACAAGATAGTCTCGTCAGAGAGGAAAGGCCACAAGGCCTAGGTGACTGTCGGGTTGGTACTCAGGGTAAGTGTAGACGGCCAAGTGTTACCCAAGAGCCGAATGGGCCATCTAAGTGATGCCCAGGAGGCGAAGTATGAGGGCATGTGTTGCCCAAGAGCCAAGTGAGTTGCAGAAGAGATGCTCACGAGGCGAGACACGACGGCAGGTGTTGCCCATGAGTCGAGCGAGTCATACTAGTGGTGTCCATGAGTCGCAGAACAAGAACAAGTGTTCTATATAAGCCTATTGGGTTGTACAAGTGATGCCACAAGATGAAGTAAGCGGGAACGCGTTGTCCGTGAGTCAAGTAAGGTGTGCAAGTGACGTGTCTAAGGTTAAAGTACGCGGGCATGGGTTGCCTTCGAGGTGGAAGCCGAGTGGGTCAGATAAGCAATACCCACGAAGTGAAGTATGCGGACATATGTTGTCCATGAGCCTAGTGGGTTAGATAAGTGATGCCCGAGGAGGAGTATGCATACATGTGTTGTCTGGGAGCTGAGTGGGTGGCATAAGAGATGCCCACGAAGCGACAAAGGGTGCAAGCTGCTAAGAAATGACTCAAGGAAGAAACGTGGACGCCAACTTAGTCTCAGTACATGATCATGCTACTTGCTATTGACGTGCGGGACACACGCGAGTCAGTAATGGGCTGGCGTAAGCCGAGATGACACGAAAGCCTATCGGTTGAGCGAGTGTCTTAGAAGACAACCATGACACAAGGAAGCGATCGGTTAGTCGCAAGAAGTGAGACTCAGGTGTGAGTAGCTTTCGTTGGTAAACCCCAACAAGTAAGGGGATGTTGTTGAAAGGGTCAAGTAGACAAGGGAAGCACACATAAAGGAAAAGAAAAATGGAGTAATGGAGTATCAAGGAAGTAAGGAAGATAGTCTGGCCTCGGTTCAGAGGAACCTTAGCGCCGCACGGGCTAAATTCCGCTGCATATAAAGTTGGCCCGTGACACTGGGTTTATTGGATATAGTTTGGACTTTGGATTGGGAAGGACGGGCGTTACAATAGGAAATCATTTCTCCAACGAATTTGGACTTTTTTTTTTTTTTAGAGAGAAATAGTCAGTTTTTATTGAAATAAAATTCATTTATAGGTACAATCCTTTAACAAAGCATAAGTATTAACAACTCCTAAAAATTGAAGTAAATTTAACTAAATTATGAGTCGCACCATTAACTTGATAATAGAAATGACTGAAAATAGAGACAGGAATCAAAGTGAATCCCTCTATAATGTCATTATACACACGGCCCACAAATTTGGACTTTATTTCCTTTTCATTTCTAAAATGACTTCTTCCCTTCTCCATAATTAGGAAAGAGCAAAAAAATGGCTAACTTAAATATTTTATAACTCCAACTCCTGGAATTAATTTGGCGAATATCATACAGAATATTGATACATTATAATCGATCTTGAGTTAGTCTACGAGTATAAAGAGCCGTCTGCTGCTATAAAAAGTATTTACCTACCATTAACGTTCAATACATCAATGTACATTAGACTTCATTGATAAAACATAGAAAAACTACAACACCAAATAGCACAGGGCTAATGCATCTTGAAGATACAATCGAGACAATGCGTTCACTAAAAGGCTAAGGGTATTGTGCTTAAGAAACATTAATTGGGATCAATGTCATGAATCTCCTTCGGTGATCCTGCTCTATTGATCGAACATTCAATGAGTATTACCCACACATAAGACCAGACTCCGAACTTCTCTTCTTTCTCTGGCTTCAGTTATAGGTTGGTCATCAAAATGAAATACTTTCGATGACCAATGCAATGCAGTTTTGTAACCCTAGAGTGGCATGGTTAACTAATTTTTGTCTTCTGATAGAACAAGTGCCATGGCTTGGGGAGCATATATGTAAATTAATTTGACTACGTACTATGATTATGTAATCCATTAGTGCAAAACATTATCCACCACGGGTATTTCTTGTTTGTACATTTTGGCATCCCACATACGATCGCCATGTGTATTATTTCTAGATTAGCAAACTTTTGAGCATTCGTATACTGTTAGAGCCGTACTAAAATGGTTTTAAAGCTTAATCTCCTTAGCCACACATTATGGTATGGAGCAAACATTTGTTGATTAGGTATTTTACTGCCTTATTTCACTTGGCAACTTGTAATTAATTAGCTAAGATAAGAATGAAAGTGAGTACGCAGGGTGATCGACTATCATGGTCAATCACGGACTGGTTATATCAATTCAGAAGTAATCTTCGAAAGTTATGTCATGTATCTATAGGACTAAATTAAGTAAATTGCTTGTCGTTAATGAAAATTGCAGCTGCCAAATAACTAAAAGGAAGAAAGAAAAGTACGTATAAGCTTGACTTAAACTCTTCGATCAAAAGCCTTTTCTTGTCAAATAGTGGAGAAGTCTCATACAACACCATCCCCAATCTTCATCAAGATGCAAAGTCACACACTGACAAAAACCCTCACTATCAAGCAGCTACATCTAGTAATTGATTGTAGAAAGATCAAGACTATTCCTTAATAATCAGCTAAAATCTAGCGCTAGGATTAAATATTATAACATATGGTGGAGGTGTCTTTGATTCTTTATTTTTTTATTTTTTTATTTTTATTTCAACCTATGAGAAAGAGGTATTATGATCGGCATGCACATGAACTTCACAGTGAAAGATGATATTGCAAATTAATGCCTGGATGCGAGTTAATATACCTAAAATAAAGGAGGCAATAAACCACCATTCTTATGTATACAACACCAATTCCATATTTTGATATTAGAAATTAGCTCTCGTTTTGATATTTCTAATAGTACCCATTATTGAGGAAGTTAGATTAATAGGTTTGGTCGGGGATAGATTGCTCTTACAGTTATGAAAATAGTCAAAATACAATAATCTTGGTATATAAAGGAGGAATGAAAAGAAATACCTAAACATCAAAAGCTAATTTCATGATTTATGAAAAAAATTTACAAGACAATTAATATGTCACATTTTTTATTTTTTGCAATAAGGGCCTGTGTAGCTGTTTTTAATTTTGTATTAATGAATTGCTGAATGCAATGGTGGGATATAAAATCTGAACCCATATTACAAATAAGCAATAAGAGAGCATCTTGAATAATAACATGAGCTTTCACTAAACCTATGTATTCAGACATGCACCGTCTACTAAGACTTGTCATACCAGCAATCTGGGCAGGGCCGGTCCTGTATGTCCAAGGCGAACGGAATCTCGAGGCCCAAAGAAAATACTTAAATCAATTTAATATTAAGATTTCATAGTATCACTGAAATATGACTCGTCTTGCATTTTTAGGTGCAAAGGTGCTTCAAACTTACATAATTAAGTTTTCCAACAATATATTTTTCAATAGATATCATAGTATACCACTCAGTCTCTTGTGACATTGTACACCAAAGGTAAGATTTGATCAATTTCAACTTACAAATTGTGCGACAAAACCTCTTGTTCAAGAGTCAATCCAAGTACCCAAATTAAATTAATATTTTCATCATCTTCTTTTTTAGATTTCTAAATAAATGTTTTATCGTCTTCGGATCTTATTGAATGAATAAATATTTTTACCGTAAAGCATATTTTTATTCTCTTTTTCAGTTTTTCTACCGCCTTTTTTTTCTTCTAATTCTTTTTTTCTTTTGGGCTGGTCACGTAGGCTGCCCCCTACAGCACATGTTGAACTTTTTCTTTTCTAACTTATATTTAATTACTTTTTTGAGTTGGCCCTCTGGGTTACCTACTGCTTCTTTCCGTTTATTTTAATTGAGTCTTTTTTTTTAACCGGACAACATAATAATTTTTTTGAGGTCCACAAAATTAGAGGGCCTAAGCTTGGGGCTAGTTCAACTAGGCTCAAGGCCGGCCCTGAATCTGGGCAACTCTATTTGTTTTACAACGGTGAGTCGATGACATACCTGAAAGATAAAGCAATAATAGTGTCATGTGACAATTAAACCAGCTTTCCCATTATATTACTTACTAGAACTACGTTCAACGACACTACATCTCATCCTTGAACAAGGAGGTTGCAACCATTTGAGTATGCAAATGACTCACCGCCTCACTGAAGTAGACAAGGCACTTAGAATGCACATACATGCATCTAGCTCGACTAGCCCTACGAAATACTTGTAGGGACTTATTACACGTCAAAGGCGATAACTAAAACGATTGAAGTAAATAAAGACAAATAAAAGAACTTTAGCCCAGACATGACCCAAAAAGGAGGGCCCAAGCTCGAGCACCTGCCAAGGGAACTAGACGACCGCAGCCTACCAACCAAGACTGACACAACCCCAGCACGGCCACCTCCACATAATCACTCTCTCCGCCGCACGAAACCCCCCTCCCCCGACGATCATCGCTACATCATCCCCATCACGCTAGCTAGAAGAATCACTGTAATAACCGCAATTTTCATTTTTAAATTCGTGTAATTGTGTTGAACGATTATTGTACGATTTCACGAATGTTGTTAAATAATATTTCATTTTTTGAATTATCGAAGGTACGAAACGATTATTGTAATGAAAAGCTCGAAATGTTCGATTTGAGAAATCGACTTTTTATACGTGCAAAATTTGGGGAAACTTTCTTCACGAAAGTTGTAGAGCTCGTCGATACGAGTCCGTACATATGTGGAACACAAAGATCGGATTTTTTCTGAATTAGTTATCGTATTTAGAAGGAATTTCTGAAATGTGTATATAGGTAAAAAACCCTAATTTTTTTTTTTGACCCTTTTCTTCCTCCCGGCCTCCCTTTCTTTTTTGGGAAACCACTGTAGCTCTCTCTCTCTCTCTCTCCGCTCGGCCGAAGCCCAGAAAACAGAGCACGGAGAAACCGTGCTCCCTCTTCCTCATCCGGCCACCCCACGACCTCAAACCACATCCAAGAGCTTCGTTCCGACCTTGTGCAGCTGCCAGAGGCAGCCTTGCGCCACGACACGGCCGGCAGTGGCGGCGGAGAGGCCAGAACCGATTCTTGGCTCAATATCTCGAGCTATAGGTCACCATTTCACTTGATTCTTGGCTCATTGGACTCGCCTCAACTTCCTTAACAAGCACCTAGAAGGACCGGAACTGGGTCGATCGTTTTCACGTTCGTCGGAGTTCGACTTGTTTAGATCGAAAAACAACCTTTCGATCCGGATATCTCGAGTTATACACGATCGTTTCTTGTAATTCTTGGCCTGGTGAGTTCGCAAGGAAGTTCTGAACAAGTTTCCATAAGAGATCGAGGCGTGAGGTTGCAGTTTTTACGTCGGTTTCAAGCTCGCCGGTTTCTGGAAAAATTCCGGCCGCCAACTGTGTTTGGTACTTTTCGATCCATTCCCGTCATTTTTGGTCTTGTGCTAGTTATGAAAGTTGCTTAGAATGATGAAACGAAGGGGAGAAGCTCGGCCCCGACACCATTGGTGGTGGTCAGCGTCTGCTCTGTCCCTAACTCCGGCGGCCCTTTCTGGCCACCTCTGGAGGTTTAAAATTTATTTTCTGTCCATTTTATGACTCTACGTTTCAATACGATCATTTCGGCAATATACATTTTTCGGATATCGTATGATTTAGTTATGAATTTTGAGATTTCGATCTATTTCGATAGTTAAATTTATGATTTGTGAAATTAGGACCGTCCGATGGACTTGTAATTTTGATATGATGATCATATGACTGTCCTAGTGGCTTTGTACTATCATGGGAGAAGATCCGACCGTTGGATCTTCGTATAAGTGCAAAACGGTGATTAGGGAGGCGATTCGTGAGAATCCGTCCGTCAGATTTTCTTATAAATTAGAATTCGGCCGTTAAATGGTAGTTTCGTTATGTTTTGGAATTATTGGCTAAATTCAAATCACATTTGATTAGGTGATTGACGGATTATATTTGGGTGAGCTGTTTTGGTGTGGTATATATTTTATTTGAAGACGTAGCTAGAGTCTTGAGGTGAGTAAAACTCACGTGGTTCACATTACGAACCGAGCGATTTAAATTATTTATTTTTGTAATTGTGTGAAAAATATTGTGGATTAAATATTTGTTTTTAAAAATCACATGGACTTGATCACTACGGTCCATAGGTAAGTAAAATGAATTTTTAATTATACAAATGAATTTCACGATTTTATTGTGTGAACTATAGATGGTATTAGTGGTCATTCATGAGTGGATGATTACGTATATATATATGTATATATATTTACGTAGAATATATATATTGATTGATATGATTGAGTTGGATTGATGATTTGGATTATTTTTCAAATGCTTAAATTTCATAATAATATTATGTATGTTTGATGAGTTGATTTAATTATGTGAAAACATATTGTTGCACTTATTGTGGATTTAGGATCAACGTAGTGACCGGTATGGGAGAATCGGACGCTCTAATCCTAAATGGATGATGGAATACGATTGGTTGGGTATGTTCAATTATCGGACGTTCTAAATATGTATAAAGGTATACATATTGATGAAATACGATAAAGATAAATATGTCGGATGCCATAACCTAGGCCAGGTGACGGGCTACGATTCAGTTAGAGCTCTAGTCTGTCAAATATCGTATTTTTACGATGTTGAGGTTTTGTGAAGAAAGATGTGAGTTAAGGTTTGGTGTTGGTTTGTTGATTGATTGAGATTGTTGGTTTCTTATGGATGTGGAAATGGTTGAGTGTTGATTTGAGTGGAAATAATTATGTTTTAATTAAACAACAATCTTTTCTTTTTACTCATACGAGCTTTCATAAGCTTACCGGGTTTTGTGTTGTTGCAATCCCGGTACACTATTCAAATGGTGTAGCTGATATTCCTGCAGATCAGGATAACCAGGGAGGTGACCGAGCTGCTTAGGAGTTACAACAATTATTTTTATTTCATTGAGTTGTGAGGTTTGTGTGCTCATTTAGAGCTTTACAATTCATTTTGTATTTGAGTTGTAATAATTAACCGAGACTAAATTCGGTTTTAAATTTATTTCGTGGCGAGGTTGTTAAGAAAAAGAAATTTTCAGGATGATTATTTTGAATTGTGGTAATTTTCATGTTCGGATTTTGAATTTTTTTCTAAAATTCGGGGCGTGACAATCACCCTTCCCAACCACCCCCTCCCCAAATCGGATCCATTCAACCTAAACCAGATCAAATCCTTTTGATCAGATATGAGCACAGCAGATCCAAGCCTCATTACCACATGTTCATTACCACCAGGTACCTTAGACCCCGAGACACCAACTCAATCCACAAATAAGGCCAGCCAAGAATTCTAGTCACCGGTCACCGATCTCCAGATTTCAGTCACCGGCCACTGTCACCACCCATCGGACTTATCTGAAAACCTCGCCAGAGGTCCCTAAAGAGGTGGTCGGAGATCTCATAGGTCACCGAAAAGGTTTATTACCCTCAATAAAACTGTATTGCCCCCAATAGAGGGGCAATAAACCTCTATTGCCCCTCAATAGAAATTTCAGTTGTCAGAATGAAAACTAATATTCCTAAATTTAGACAGATAAAACTTTGATTAACGAAAAAAGAAAAAAGGAGGAGATCACATCAATTCAAAACGTCTATTTGCCCCTTATAGACATCTATTGCCCCTTACAGAACTTTCAATTGCCGAAATGAGAACTAATCTTCCTAAATTTAAACAAATAAAACTTTGATTACAGAAAAAAACGAGGAGATTACATCAATTCGAAACGTCTATTGCCCCCCAATAGACCTTTAACAAACCTCTATTACCCCGATAGAACTCTTTTTTTTTTTTTTTTCATTTTTCTTTCCTTTTGGGCATTCGCCCCTATTTTATCCAAAAAAAAAAAAACGAAAGTAAATTGACTTGTGCCCCCAATAAAATATTATTTTCTTTTTTCTTGCATTATAAGCCTTCTACTCCTATTTACCAAAAAAAAGGTCCGAGCCCTGACAGCAAAGCCTAGCGAAGTTGGCGCGTGGAGCAAAAGCTTCTCGAACCTAGATCGACTCCGACCTTGAAATCGGAGCTTCCCTTGAACTCAGATTGACTCTAGCATTTGGAATAATAATTCGACATCTCGGCAAAAGTGAGGTCCCGGTCGAGGGCGGAGGCCGCCTCAGACATGGTCTAGTACGACAATCCCTCCGATATGTTGTTGAGAGAGAGATAGAGAAAGAGAGAGAGATAAGAGGGAGAGAGAACTGCGACCCGCGACGGGGTGACGCTGGGGGAGGGAGGGAGAGAGAGAGAGAGAGAGAGAGAGAGAGAGAGAGAGAGAGAGAGAGAGAGAGAGAGAGAGAGAGAGAGAGAGAGGACATAGTGGTGTGCTTGTAATTCTTTAGTTGGGTTGAGAGTAAAATTGTCATTTTTTGTTAAAATGTGTAAGTGGGAAGAAAAATATGTTGCTGGGATAATTTTTGCTCATTCTGGTGCTTATGACCCTAAAATTTTACTAACCATCAATTGACACATGCAAAACCTTTCAATGTGACATCTTTTCAAATAGGAAATGTACAAATGCTGGCTGAAAAAAATGTTGTAATTTTAAATTCAAAATCCAAAATGAAAAAATAATTAAGACTTAAATTTACCGTATTAAAGAAAGGCTATAATAAAAGCAGCAGCAGACTTGTTTTGGATTACAGAATCATCATAATTAACTTTAACCAAAGAAGAATTGAGAAGTTTCCATTTAATGTTATCAATTTTTAGTCTTGTGCCTTTTATACGAATATGATTAGCTTTTCAATAATAGTCGGTCACATGAGCAGCAGCATGAACAGTTTGGATGGGATCGGTAATTTATTCTAATAAATATATTTATTCCTTGCAAACCAAATAATATAAGCAATCATCAAGATCTTTGCTAACGGCACATAAGCATTCAATTATTCAAAGAAGAAATTCTTAAACCATCAAGTCAGGCCAAATAGTCGCCTTGAAAATCAATAGGATTACAATCAAGAATACTGCATAACCAACCGTCTATAGCACAATTAGCTTGAAAAATTAGGATCAGAAGTAAATATTCTATCTTTAATTAATTCTTAATCTATTTCTAATAAGCTGTCAAATGAAGACTTCAGCCTTAAGAAGCATATTTAAAGACCATATGAAAGTAAAGAGCTTACTTCGATCTAGAATGACTGGGACAATTTTTTTTTTTTTTTTTGGGTAATGGGACAATTCTTAGCTTGTAACATAGCAGCCGACTTTATAGTAAACTTCCCATTACCGAACAACCCTAAATGATTTCAGCTTGAGTATCCATTACAAAGTGAAAGAAAGGGTAAAGTGAGTATATAAAATATACAAAAAAATATTAATTAGACTTGTTGATTATATAAGAGCAAGTCCACCGGAGGTCATAGTCATGGTCATAGTCAAGAAAAATCTGATGTGGTGACCTTGAGATGGATTTTGCTACTTCCACCGTTGGTTTTTTGACTGGGCAAAACCCACCATTTCTTGACTACAGCCAAAAAAATAGTCAAGTCCATGACTATTTTCATGACAGACCAAGCCCAGATGCCAGCTAAGCCCAAGCCTGATCGTGGCTGACGTGATGAGGAGCTCAGCAATGCTCGACGCGCTTTGGGCGGGAGTGGAGGACGGGGCATCGACGCGTGGCGCCGCAAAGGACAGAAAGTGGAGCCAGATGCTTGTCGCGTAGCGACAGAGATAGGGGGCCAGCATGCCACGTGGATTCTTCCCGTTGGTGGGTTTTGAATTCCAGGCCTAACGGTCAAGCAATCCCAGCCATTCATTTCAATCAAAGTTGCAATCCTACGGCTTACAATTAACATGTATATATATATTTGTAACGTTAAGAAACGGTAACAAAGTTAATTTTAAAAAATTCTAAATATTTCTCTATAAATACCTACCATTTATTTTACATCTCACACCCAAAAAATTATCTTTCATACTAACCCAATTTTGTGCTTCCTCCTCTTCATATAGCTCTCATTTTTCTAAATTTATTTATATCCAATATGACCGAAGAAATGGGAAACACACGTCCAGTGGCCGAACAAGCGGGAGATCAAAGTGAAGATGATAATACCCAAGACAAAAGGAGATGGACGGATGAGGAAGATGTTCAATTGTGCAAGTCTTGGAAAGTTGTAAGCCAAGATCCGGGTGTGGGCACAAATCAGAAAAAAAACGACCTATGGAGGCGCTTGAAGCGACATTTTATAGCAAATTGGCCCTGGAGCCGATCAGCTTCCTCTTTGCAGGGAAGGTGGAAAATTTTGAAGATTGAACTCTTTGAGTGGCATTGTGCATTAAAGCAAACGAAAAATTGGTACAAGAGCGGTTCGAATGCGGTTGATGAGGTATGTACTAGTTGATAAATCATTTAATTTGTTGATACATTATAGTAAAATATGTCTTGATAAATAATGTAGTAATTATAATATCGTTTTAATTTTAGTAATTGTTTTTCGTTATAATTAAAATAATTAGTTGATAAATAATGTAGTAATTATAATATCGTTTTAATTTTAGTAATTGTTTTTCGTTATAATTAAAATAATTAGTTGATAAATAATGTAGTAATTATAATATCGTTTTAATTGTAGTAATTTTTTTTCGTTATAATTAAAATAATTAGTTGATAAATAATGTAGTAATTATAATATCGTTTTAATTGTAGTAATTGTTTTTCGTTATAATTAAAATAATTAGTTGATAAATAATGTTGTAATTATATTATCGTTTTAATTGTAGTAATTGTTTTTCGTTATAATTAAATTTATTAGTAAATAAATAATGTTGTAATTATAATATCGTTTTAATTGTAGTAATTATTTTTTTTTATTTTATTTTTTAATTATATAGCTGGAGGAAACACATAAATTGTGGTATGCCGGGGTGAAGAGAAAAGGGAAGAAAAAAAAACACAATTTTCAGAGTTTTAATAGTTACGCTGTTGTGGAGGGCTTTGCACCATTTAAAGACATCCCTAGCCATACATCAGGAGGAACATCAAATGAAGGAAATCAACATATGCGCACACAACCAAGTCCTGGAAATTCTCCCATCAACTTGGAGATGGATGTAGATGAGGTAATTGCAGGTGAAACTGCAGATCCTAATGTGAGGCCTCAAGGAAGGAAGGTTGCAAAAGAAGCAATACGGAAAGGAAAGAAGGCAGCGAAAGATCAAAGTCCTTTGTCAAGCAGTCTCGAGAGTATAGCGAACAACCAAATAGAGGTAACCAAGGGCAAGAAAAAACTCGATGACGAATTCGCTCGAAGTCTCCAAGAGGAAGAGAAAAGAGCATGTATCCTTTTGCAAATCGAAATGCGAAAAGAGCAACTCCTATTTCAAGAAAGGCAAGATCGAATTAAAGAGAGGGAAGAGCGTATTATGGAGATGGATACAAGTAAAATGACGCCAAATAAAAAGCGTTATTGGTCAAGAAAACAAAAGAAGATTACAGACAAAGAAGATCTTGGTGAGCAGACGCCACCTTCTATGGGTGGATACTATCCGCAACCCAATTTTGGTGGTGCATTCCCGCAACCTAATTTTGGTGGTGCATACCTACAACCTCCTTACCCCGGTGCATACCCACAACCTCCTTACCCCGGTGCATACCCACAACCCTCTTGACCCGATCCATTCCCACAACCTCCCTTAACCAGTGGATTCCCATAACCCTCTTACCCCGGTGGATTCTCACAACCCCCTTACCCCGGTGGATACTATCCGCAACCACCTTACCCCGGGGGATATCCTACACAACCACAATTTTCACCTTTCTCTCCGGGTGATTCCACCAACCCTAACCCTAATGATGAGCCTTCAAACACAAATTGAATTTCTAGAGAGGATGAGGATTATGATTTGAATAATTAGGTAATTATGCATGTTTGTAATTGTATTGTACTTTTTCCTAGTTTTTCATTTATGTAAGCGACAATTTAATGAAATAAAAGTTGTATTTCGAAATTCCACGTATTAAAGCACACACCTTATATTCAAAATCATAGCACATAATAAACATAATACAGGCCAAATTCAAATCACATTGACATAAAAAACATAGACATTGCCCACATTAAAAGCACACCAATTTTCATTTATGATCTAGATCTCCACGTTGCCTTGAAGGTTCCAGAAATGCTCTATCAGATCTTCTTGAAGGTTTGAGTGACTGTTTGCACTTCTAATGGCATCGTATAGATCCATGAATCCGTTGAAGTAATAACTATCTCTACCAACAGGATCGAAGTCATCACCAGTGGGTCCTTCCCAAACCTGGGCCAACCTGGGCCTCATATTGTTATCCTCTTCTTCATCAGACTCCAAATCCTCATCGCTGTCATCTGGTCTTTCATCCTCGATTATCATGTTGTGTAATATAATACAAGTCAGCATGATGTATCGAAGGTCTTCTCTTTCCCAGCCACGAGCCGCTCCTCGAACAATACTAAAGCGCGTCTGTAAAATGCCGAAACATCTCTCCACATCCTTCCTGTACCCCTCTTAAGCCTGGGAAAACTTCAGATCCTTGGGTCGTGTAGGCCTTGGAATTGATTTCACGAAAGTTGCCCATTGCGGATAGATACCATCAGCGAGATAGTAGCCTAAATTGTGAATCCTGTTATTCACTTGAAATTGGATTTGAGGGGCTCGACCAGTAGTCAGCTCGTCAAACAACGGGGACTTAGCAAGCACGTTGAGGTCGTTGCATGATCCTGGCATTCCAAAGAAGGCATGCCATATCCATGTGTCATAAGAAGCGACTGCTTCGAGGATGATAGTGGGCACACGTTTTCGACCGTTGTATTCTCCAGCACAACCTGTTGGGCAATTCTTCCATTGCCAGTGCATGCAGTCGATGCTTCCAATCATCCTAGGAAAACCTCTTCTCTCAGCTTTGGCGAGAAGTCTTCTGAGGTCGGCCGGATTAGGAGCCCGGAGGTATTCTGCCGAGTACAGAGAAACGATTCCTCTTGTAAATCGTTTCAGAGCCGCAATGGAGGCAGTTTTCGCCATCCGACAATACTCAGCACATTGATCTGCCTCGGCACCATAAGCAAACATTCTTAAGGAACATGTCAGCTTCTGCTGGGGAAGTAGTCCGACTTTGCTTGCAGCATCTGATTTCTGGACAAAGTACGGGTCAGAGCGACAAAGGTCACTAGAGATGCGGTTGAACACATTGTGACTCATCCTGTACCTTGTCCGGAATACCTCTTCACTGAAAACTGGACGCTCCACAAAGTAATCTTCCATCATGTTTTTCCCTCTTGATTCCCTAAATCGCTCCTCATTCGGTGCACGCCCCGGTTGAGAACCCCGTCGTCGTGATCCGGAGGAAGCTTCAGCTTCAGCGACTGCTGCTACCACAAGAGCATTAGTCGTACACAACTCTTCAAGATCTTCATCTCGAGATTTTCGATACTTAGCCAACAATCTCTTCATTGAAGTGAGGGAAGGAGAGGAAATGTGTTGGATCTGGAGAATATGAAAACGAATGAGATTTGTGAATATCAGCTTGTGAGGAATGGTGTGCTGCCTCTTGCTCAATTTATTTACAATTTTCACATAAAACGTGATCATACTTCGAGGACATGTGTCCACTCCTGGTTCGACGTAATCTGATCTAAAATTTTAAATAAGATTACATCAACAATAACCGTTAGATTGAATAGTATGCAAATGATCTGGTCCGTTGCCAAATTGTCGGTTGTGTCTTCACTTATTTCAAGGAAATTTGTCCGTTGCCTTCACTAATTTCAAGATAAATTGTCGGTGGCTCATAATTTGTCCGTTGTGCTTTCACTCATTTCAAGATAAACTGTCGGTAACATATGAACAGTAAAAATGAACAGTGAATATAAACAGTATGTGAACAGTATTGACCGGGCAAGAAAAACAACGGGTGTAAACCCATGTCCAGTGGCAGTGAATAGTAACTTGACTGGTCGAATTCTTGACTTCTCGACTTTGCTTTTTCTTGACTACGGATGCACTTGCTCTAAGAAGCGTATGCTGAGCTGGAATGGGTGTACAATTATAAGCAAATAAGCATGGATTTTACCTAGTAGAGCAATAGAGAATTCAGTTTATATCTTTTTTCTCTTAAAGTATTGCTGCAACTATGCTCATAGTTTTGGGGAACCATATTTTTGGTATTCTCTTGTAAATTTAATAATTCTGGATCATAATTTTTAAATTTTTTTTTTTTAAATTAAAGGTGATTGCATTAGATCAACAGTAAAGTAGTTAGAGACTACATACACTAAAGACTAAACATAGAGAAATTGGCAGAAAATTATTGGTTCATGTTATTTTGTATCGCGAATTCACGATATAGTGTAATATTAAAATATATCAACTACTATTTTGAAGCTACTTTTTTCTATTCTCAAACTCAGGAGTTGCTGGTAACTTACTATTATTGGGGAGCATGATTGAAAAAATCTTTTTCTCCTTTGTTTTAACTTTGAAGAAAAGTTTGGTTTCATGATCAAATTCTATTGTTCACTGCTCATATGTCCAAGGCTACCCGGCCTACCCCTAATATTTATTTTGTTCCAACTGTTTGTTTGTTGTTATCATTGTTGGATGTGAAAGAGGTGGTGCTTAATGCGTGGTTGACCATGATGGAATCTAGGGTGGATGATGGTGCTGAGGTTAGTGAGTGCATCGCTGCTTCACTTGATATGGTACCTCATTACAGCCAATTAAGGTTATTTTTTGGGAGCTTGGATGGTTTTTCTTTTTTGTTTGCTTCGATGCCAGGTTTGTGCAGATATATGTTTTACTCTTCGAACCACAGTTGAGTGTGTTAGTGAAGATGGACATCGTCTGTATTAATGACGATCAAGATACCTTGCTAGTCCAATAGTTATTATTAGTTTCAACAAGCATATTTTCTTGACCATAAGATGTACTATTTGCTAGAGTTTAACTTTTGTTTTTAGGTCAAATAACACAAGGCTGTTGTTAATTGTAACTTTGTAAGTAGGCACACATCAAACTGTGATCTTGAAGTACAAGTGAAATTTATTTCCCTAAAAATTTAAACTAAGATTATTAGAGAAAAATAATAAGCTTTTGAAAATTAAGTAATTTTTTGTTATATTAGTAGAATCTAATCCATGATTTAGTTTCACTCTAACTCAATTCTCTATTTTTTTTCACCACTGGGAAAACCGAATAATGGAAGAAAACTTATGGAATTGAGTTAAAACAAGGGGGAATAGTGGAAGAATATACACTAAAATTAAGGGAAATAAAAAAGATAAAGGAAAAGAAAAGGGCAAAAAGAAGAAGAAGATAAAAGCCAAATATACTGTAGAGGCCATCAGACCAAAAAGAAAAAAAATATTCTAGCGTCTCGAGGTGAGAAGTGAGCGGCGGCGGCGGAAACTCCCTCTCAAGTTTCCTCAGATCTCCGTCTGATCTAGCAAGCGAGGATTCTTGTCTTGGGTGTCAACATACGTGGTTTGAGTACTGGTGTTTGCAGTTTGGGTGGACAGATAGGGACCCCAGAATCGGCGGCAATTAGGTGATTTGTATCTTCGACTTGCGCCGATTGTGAAGGCTTGCTTAGGAGTTGCAGCGAACATCGGAGCGGCGTGTAGCAAATAGAGGAGGTTGTGTGCAACTGTAAGGCATCGCGTGAGTCGAGGATCATTGGGTTCTCTACCGAATTCGCCTGAGCTTGGTGGTCTTTTGATCGACGCATGGTGTTAGGGTGGAACGGTAGGCCGCCGGAGGGCCTAGCGACGGCAGAGACAACCCGACATCAAAGGGTTAGGCTTCCCTCTTTTCAGGTCTGGGCATGGGTCGTTGGGCCTAGGCTCAACCTTGGAATGAGGGGTGCTTGGGCCTTTGGGCCTAGTTTTGAGCTCAATCTTGGCTGGTTGAGTTTGCTACAGTGGACAAGAAGAGCAAGACCAACTGTTTCCAAGGTTGTTGGCTCTTGAAGAGACTGAGGACGGTGCTGGCTCTAACCCTAAGGGGAAGGAGCTAGTATTTTCTTAAGTCTCTCCGCTATTAGACATCTGGTTACAAGCCTTCTAAAGTTGGAGTAATCTCTATGGGTTATTCTAGATGTTTCTAGTTATTATTTGTATCACAATTGCATGCTGACAGATTAGACTAGATGATTGATTTTTCCTTAGAGTAGCGAGGTTGTTCTTGCTTGTTTTTGGCTTGGTTTTCAGTGAGCGTCATTTTAGACTTTAATGAGTTTAGTATTTGCTTAGATAGGATTATTTGGTTTCATCAGATTTCTTGTGCAAGTGCATGTTAGACTCTGACCTGTTTTATGGCTTTGATGACTAATAATATAAAATCCTATTAAAAAAATAAAATACTGTAGGCCGACAAAGCACTCACAGAAGTTGAAATTAAGTAGAAAAAGACAAACAAACATTGAAAAATTCTTACCTACGGCAGCCGCACCACGTGGCCGTGCGGCTGCCCAATCAGAACCCACAAAAATTTTACTTCATTCCGAAAATGCCCCTGATTTTTAAAAGGTGAAATACCCAAAATACCCTCTTACTAAGGGTCTGATTGGTCAGCCCGTACCACATGTATTTTGCGTCTGCCGTACGCAAGACTTTCTCACAAACATTACAAGCCAACTGTACAATATACGCTTCTTTATACGTATTCTTTGCTACTATTTGAATCAAACTTTTTTTTTCCTTTTCTGGGTTTTACACTTCAGACAGTTCTTAAAAGGGCTGTTGTCTTTGTCTCACGCTTCACTCTCTGACGAGAGAGAGAGAGAGAGAGAGAGAGAGAGAGTAGAGATGGAGGGTGGGAAGAGAGGAGATGAAGCAGGCCCATCATCAGAAAAGTTAAAGGAACTGAGTGAAAAGCTAAGTGAGTTCTGTCATGTTGAGGAAGAAGAAGAAGAAGATGGTGAAGATCACAGGAGTAATGGGGTTGCTGCTGGCTTTGTTCCTGGGCCCTTGGTTTCTCTCAAGGAACAAATTGAGAAAGACAAGGTTCTCTTCTCTTATTCCTCTTTTGCTATATATAAAGATTCTCTCTTTTCATCTGTGTTGAATAGTTTTGCTTGAATGGGATTGTTGTTTAATTGATCACATGTAATAATGGACTATTCAGGGTTTTGCTTGAAGCCTTGATTTTTGTCTTTGTTCTGTCAGAATATTCAGGAAAAGATAAAGATCAAAGCTTTATTCTTGAACCCAAAACTTCAATTGAAGTCTGAACTGTACCTTATATAAGGAATTCAAAAGCATATTTAAGAATTTTAATGTTATTATCTCAATTATGTTCAATGTGGGGATGCTAGTCTTATTACATTGATCTAATTCCTGTTGCGATCCAAATGCAACTATTCACATTGATCCGTTTGTGTGGAATTGACAATCAAAGTGTTTGTTGTGTACCAATCTAATTCTGAACTCACCTGTGTTTAACAGGATGATGACAGCTTAAGGAGGTGGAAACAGAAGCTGCTTGGTTCCTTGGAAAGCGATTTGGATGGGGATGGTTCGTCTTTGTGAATCTTTTACACTCCATTTCACCTTGTTCTCTATTCAGCTTTTCACACTTTGGTTTGTGCTGTTTTTATGAATCCGTTTGTTATGTTTTGATAAGAGTGTTTCATCAATCAGGCCAAATGGAACCTGAAGTCAAATTCCACTCAATTGGTATCATTTCCGATGACTTTGGGGAAATAAATACTCCATTGCCCGTTGATGAAAATCTGATCGGTCGTGTCTTGTTTACTCTCAAAGAAGGATCTGAATATCGGCTTAAGCTCACATTTAGTGTTCTGCACAACATTGTTTCTGGCCTTACCTATTCCAACACAGTGTGGAAAGGAGGACTTCAAGGTGCGTGTTACATCTATATTGTTGCCTTTGGATGTATGAATTATGCAATAGAAATGGTTGAAAGCTTTTGAAGTTTTGGTTTAACATACAAATGCTAACATACTGTATTTACTCCTCATCAAAAAAAGAAAATATAGGTATTATTGAAATCTGTCAACAACTTGTTAATGTAGCTGGAGATGAGCCTAGTAATATCTAATACTCTTTTACATGCTGAAAGTCCTGAAAGACAACAATGTTAGTTGTTTCTTCAGCTCACTGGATGAAGACCCATAAAGATTGATCCTTTTGGCTTATCCTTTTGAAGTTCATATTGTAGATGCTAATGTTACTTTAATTATTTATTTTCGCTACTCTTATGGTTAATTTTGTGGTTTGGGTGCCAGTTGATCAAAGCAAAGGAATGTTGGGTACATTTGCTCCGAATAGAGAACCCTATGAGCACACCTTGGAAGAGGAGACCACTCCATCTGGGGTGCTTGCAAGGGGCCTTTACTCGGCAAAGCTTAAGGTACATTGCAGTTTGCACATACGTATAGGCACTTGTATGCAGCAAGCTTATTTTGAGATTGAAAAGTGAAGGCATAATACCTCTTTCTTTTGGTCATATAAGCGGAAGATATGGACTCTTTAAAACCTTACCAGGTTATAGATCTTTAGGGAACATCTGTACTCAACACGAGTGCTAGCGTTTGGAAAGTAAATCAGTAGTCTTTTGTTGATGTTTGCAAAGCTGCCATTTCCCAACAATATTTTCCTTTTCTGTAGTCATTCTATACTAAGTAGTATCTAGTGAATTATGTACACAAACTATTTGCTGACTTTTCTTCACTTGGTTCTGTCTTTTGCAGTTCGAAGACGATGACAAGAGATGTTATATGGAACTGAAATACTCCTTTGAGATCAAAAAGCGGAGTTAGCCGACTTTTTCTGGAAGATCATGCTTGTTGTTTCCTCCTTTTTCTTCATTTATCCTTGAACCACATCACATATCTTCTTTTCTTGTAGTTGTGATGCAAATGTACAATGGAATTCTCATGATTATTTCCTTGGCTTGTGATGCAAATTTGGAATTAGGATTACCATTACTCTGTGTTGCTGTCGGAGCCCTGTTGTTCCCCTACACACTTCACTTCCCCAGATAGGGCTCGTTCTGCCGTTCAAACTGCCATTCAACAAGTGAAAAATGCAACACATGCAACATGTTGATTACAAATCAGCTAGGTAGTCCTTCACTTGAACTCTTTATTTCGTCGAGATAAACTGATAAACCGCTTGTAATCAAATGTATTAGGCAAACCCAATTGCTTTCCAGCTCATGAGGATCGCACCATTGAACTTGTGTCAATCAACCTAACGGGATTTTCAACATTGCTTGTTGAAAAGGCTTCAGGATAGGAACAGATATGGAGATGTTAAAAAAAAAAATCATTTTGGCGTAACTTCATCATATTAATTAGCGAAAAAAGGGAACAAATTGTTTTGGCCCCAATCTAATATACAAAATCTGCAAGAAATAGCATTGATGTAGCACCTATTCTCTGAGTTCAATATACATTCTTCCTTGTACGGTATAGTAGTCCATTGTCTCGGATGGACGGTCACTGCTCGATTCCGAGACAACATAAATAGTTACACATTTCAAGTGAATAACAATCTGATAGCAAACCACATTCAAGAAATACTTTGCTGGTGCAATGGTTCAGCAACATGGCGCTGAGAAGAAGCTACCAGACTATATGGAGAGAATTTGGGGGAGCTGAGTTGGCCAAAGCAGATCTAGCAGTGGTGTCCTCCAGTTGCAAAACCGCTTGAAGAGCAAGCTGAGATACCAAGTTAGATATCTATTGATGACAAATCATGAAGCAAGATCCGACATTCACTGATTGTGCTTGATACAAAAAGTAGTTGACTGCTAAAATGTTACACAATGCAGTGAAATGTCTTGCATGTAAATGGTAATGTGCCTCCAATTAGCGCAAATATTGGCAAGGGACCTGATTAATTCGATGCTAGAACCTGTGAGGTGATGAAACAGAAATATAATCAAAAGAACATCAACTAGAGTAGATTATTTATTTCTTATCAATAGTAGAATAACAACGATATTAGAATGTTGAATTGACATAACAATCTCTTAGCATTACATTCTTTCCGCAAAATTACATCGATGAGTAATAAATTTTAACTTATGCAGATGACTAATATAAAGACTGCAGAAGACTGCACTCTATTCCAAAAATATTCAAACAGAGAATTTTTTCAAATGCTTTTGACTTATGAAATGTCAACACACGGTCCTTAGAACAGGTAGATACTAATGCAAATTTAGTTATTGGTATATGGGAATCATACAACTGATATTATTTCCGAGTCATAGCAATTGTATGCATTCAGATTCTTTTAAGATTAAGACGATAAAGAAAAAAGGATACCTTTCAATGTACAAACAAATGCAAAAGAAGATTTAAGTAGGAGTGGTGATATTATGCTTTTAAATGTAAGCCGAAGAAGAAGAAAGGATACCTTTCAGTCTACAAGTAATGCGAAAGAAGATCTGCTCTAGAATTCTTCAACCTACAGCTCTGTCCTAAGTGAACATCTCCAAAGAGGTATCTACATCATCAAACATAATTTAAGAATAAAAAGAAAGGGGGCAGAAAGGAAGCTTTAGTTTTCTAACAAATATTTAATAGTTTGAAAAGGAACAAACCTATATTCACAGTATTCAGCCCATGCACATCGAGCTTTTCCATAATCCCAATAGCAGTCCTCATTCCTCAAAGGTCCCCGTTTGGCTGTTGCAGATTACATATTAGCAAGTACTTAAGAGTAGGGGGACGGGAAGAATGAGAAGAAGAAAGTGCCAAATATATATCAGCAATCACCTTTAGTAACAAATTTTGACTTGGCATCGGGATGGATATCATGCCACATTTGAAGCCACAACTCTCTCATTAGAACGGGGGATCTAACAATGTTCCTATGATTCGCTACATTAAGATACTGTCAGTGCAAGGTCTATTTGCTGAAGCAGAATAAATGTATTAATTAGTTATATACAAAGTTGCTGAAGATGGTAATATTACAGATGGGCACCTTGATGTTTTTTGTAACAAGAATTTACACAGACACACACACACACACACACATAAAACTACAAGACACTGAAAAGTTTTCTTATTTATACATGCAGGAAAAGACTCCAAGTAAAAAAGATTAGAAAATGATGATATCCTTTTACCAATCAATGCAACTGAGACTTGAAAAACAGTAATTTTTCATATATTCTATCTTTTGAAAAAAACCAAGCAGATGTGATATTTCTGTGAAGTATCAAGTGCAGAAAATGTTTGTAACAGACAAGCAATCGGAATCTGTGTGGGCCATCCCATGGTGCTCAGATACATCAAATTGTCTGATGGTGTTCATGCAAAGTAGCTGGTTATACTATAAAGTAAGTTCCATACACAAAAGTTATGCTTCATTTTGTGAGTCTGTGACCGCTGGGTAAGATTCACACCTTTATCTATCTCCCAAACTGCCGTCCTCCTTCCTGGTATACTTTCAGAATCTTCGTAGTAAGTTATGTACTTGACCCTGGGCAACCTTGTCATGTTTGGCAAAATATCTTCTTCATGATGATGTTCTACGTTCAATTCCTCTTGTACATCAGAACCATCATGCTCAGACTGCAATTTCAAGAGAAACAAAAATTCATTTCTCAAAGAAGGCCATCTTTACTGATGAACAGACATAAACAAAAGAACACTGTTGTAAAATATAACAAAGATTTTTGACTGGCATCTCCTCACACGTGGACATAAACATGTGAGTAGGAAGTGTGTGTTCCACAATATTCTTCGTTTCTTTCTCAGAAGAGATGATTGCACTAAATCATTGCAGAAAAACATGTTATGTAATTAAATGAGAAGAAGTACCTGCGGAGACCTAGTTATGTTAACTTTTGGTCCTAGCCAATTCTTGCACCAAGATAGAGAATGGTATGGTACCTGTTAAGTAATGAGTTATTAAGTGCTATGAATGCTGTTTTCTAGTAGGACCAGGGAATAGTAATACTGAAGCAGAAGAGTTGAACATATTCAATAATGGGAATCATGCTTGAATGTTGTAACTCACAGTCTCATCCCCACTTGCTGCTCCTGGATTTCCTTCAACAAGATTTCCTGACCTACGGAGAAAATTATAAAATTATACTGTCAAGTTTCCCTCAAAAAAAAAAAAAAAAAAAAAAAGAAACAACAGCCTGAAAACATGCTGAACTTGAAAACATATTTGCAACATGATTAGGTCTAAGAGAAATGATATTACACATTCAATTAGCGAACAAAGTCACCACCTCATGTTTTTTTTTTTTATTCCAAACATATACATAGAGAGCAAGAAACTTACCAAAGCAAAGTTCATATATGAATAAGTATGCAGTTACTATATTCAAGTGACACAATCTTATACATATTCTGCAGCAACTGTATTCAAGTGGCGCGTGGATGCACGCACGCACCCACTCGTGCATACATTCTGCGTACTAGTGTAGTATACTAGCATATAACTATTAGGAAATTCACCTTGAGAACAAGGAACCTTCACTCTCATAAATCACATCGGTAATGATCCAGTTATCGGGGTAAGGCTTTCCACTTGGTGCAAAATAGTAACCAACCTGTTTTCCATTGCCAATACACCAAAACTATCATTCACCACAACCATATCATCTAAATGTAGAACAAGCACCAACAAATCCCTAGTCATAAGAAAGAGATATCTTAGGATGAATACAAATGAATAGCTCTTCTTATTGGCAATCAAATCATAGAGAATCTAACCCAATTGAGAACAGAGGATATACTGAACTTGTAATAGATGCTTATATGAACAAAAAACCATGTCTGTTTCTGAAATTACCCGTTCTTACAATGATCAAATCATAACAACAAAGAGGTTCAGGCATTCACGAATTAAGTGCACCATTTTGTAAGCAAAAACAATGAAGTAATCACAAACTAAAATTGTTTCAAGCATGAAAAATAACCTGGAAGCAAGGACAAAAATTTCCAATTAATCAGTGTGATACCAAAACTAAATCTATAAACCAAGTAGCAAATGATCAACAAGAATGCCATCATGTGAAGTTGCTTTAGTCATGACAGAGAAATAATATATCCATTATGACATTGCAATTATACCTCAGTTTTCAAGTCTGTTCCGTAGATGCAAAATATATTTTTTAAAGGTGGTCTTTCCCAAGGTGTGAGTGGATTTAAAACTGGATCATCATGATATAGCCTGAAATACAAAGCATTTCAAAAACGACTTGACTTGAAAATCGGGAACCAGAAATCAATATTATCCATGCTTAGTAAAACTTCAAAATGTAGAAAGGACAGAAACACATTTTATAGCAGAAAGTGTCCTTTACCACTGGCACTAAAGGTGCCTTTCAACCTAGGTGACTGGAACACATGATACAACTAACCTAAGAAAGCATAATTAATACCAGAAACAGCATGGGATTTAAAAGTTGCAAGAAAAGCACGTCCTAAACTAGCAGCATGGAGAAGAAGAAAAGTACTATAATATTCTACATAATTACTGACAAATTACTCACTTCTTTAACTGGTACAAAATCCTCTTCATATCTGGGTCATAATCCTCTATTGCTTTGAAAAATGTCCCATCTGCTATTTCACGGGCCGAGAAAGACAACTGGGTAGGTATTCCACATTCTATGCTAGAAAAGTTAGTCTCGGTCATGTCGGTAACAGATGGATAGGCCTCATAGCCTGTAAATACATCATGGAAAAAGAGTGTGTATATATATATATATATTAGAACATAACAACATTGCAACCAGAAAACTTGCATGGGGGTCAAAATTTTACCACGGGTTGCAGGAATTTCAATGTTGATGATATTTGTAGGCCATCCAGAGAAGTTCAACTGAAATTCCCGCTCGTCACAGTGATACATTTGATGACCTCTCTTGTTCCTGTTCTCCCCAGAGAAGTGGTTCCAGTATTTATTTTCCACCTTACAATACTTTGAAAATGGCATCATCCATAATGTAGAAGCAAATGAATTAACCATCAACCGAGCTGTCCCCTGATCATCGCGAACATTCAAAATGCACTACATCAGTTTGCATCAAGCAAGTCTAAGTTTTGAAGTTCTATAATTTATTTTCTTTACACTTTTCTGAGCCTGATGTAGACGACATAAGTTTCGGAATTTCTAGGTGTATCTAGATACCTGAATGAAAATAACTGAGTACAAATTTTGCCCTACCCCAATTTTTATTTTCAGTTTTACGTAAGTGCAAAATAATAGGAGAATAATGAGAAGAAGAGCAGATATCTTACACCTGAAGCATTTCGTTGGTTATTATGGAATAGAAAATAAAAATATGAAAACTATAGGTGCCAACCTCAGAAATAGGAAGGCCAAATGTCAGTCCAGAAAGTGTTCCTTTGACAGTCTCGATTGCACCAAGAAGTGGAGCTCCTGGAATTAAATCACCACAAATAAGTCCAGATAAATGGCATGAAACGACTAGAATAAACTAAACTCTCTCACAGTAGATGAATTCCGATGCATAAAAAGCATACCAACGGCAAAATAGGCATGAATGTGGTCATCCAGCCATTTGACATAATGTTTTGGTGCAATCTCCAGCTTTAGCCACTCCAAAAAGTAACGGAAGACATGATTACCAAGTGAATGGGCAAACACTACTGAGGGGCCTCCACGAAGTTTCAGTGCCGTCTCAAATGTCAATCTGTATTTATTTATTTTCCGATTAATAGAAAATTAAAGCACCATTAACAAATTGATAGATGAACATAATTAGGTACTAACTTGAGCTTGTGAAAGTAAAGGTCTCGCTCCTCAAGCATGGAGGGCGAAAGCCTCCAATCATAAGGAACAGCAATGATTGCATTGGCTTCAATTCCGAATTCAATACACCATTTCACCCATTCCTTCCACACGGAAGAAAGAGGACCTTCCAAAAACGAAGCAACACAACAAAACTAGCAATAAGCAAACAAAGAAAATTCGAATGCGAAAACCGAAAGAGACGAAACTCAGAGACAATGCAACGTTACCGGTTATATAACCAGGATCGAGCTCTGTAATGGCCGAGAGGCCGCTATCGGGCCGCGACTTGCAGTCAGGATGATCCGTTTGGTTGTGCGGGTCAAGAAGCATGCACTTGAGCCAGCAGTTCACAGCAGAGAGAAGCTGCGGCATAGAATCACCCTCACCGTCACAAAAACGGATGAAAACTCGGAATTTGGTGAAAATCAAAGGAGAGGAGAAGAGAAGAGAAGGAAGGAGGAGGCGTACTTTGGTGGTGTCGAGCCAGACCAAATCGAGGGGGTTGAAATCGAGAGGAGAGTAAGGGCAATCGAGGATAGACCAGGCGCGGAGCTGCGTGGAGGCCAAGCCGGGGATGATGATGCCGGAGAGCTTGGAGTAGTCACCGCTCCAGTCTTCGCCTCCGACTCCATTGGAGAGGAGAAGAAGAAGAAGAAGGAACGCCGTGAGCAGGTGGAGCTTCCACGTTGCTCGCATTGCTCTCTGCGATTTTTGGTTATGGTCAATTCATTTCCTTTTGCTTTTTATTGGGGGAGGAATTGCAGGTGCCAGGTGGTGCAGTGATACTAGTACAGTTGGGGGAGTTGGAAAGCCTCTTTTGTGTGATTGGTTCCGTTTCGCTTTCACACCATAAATACACCCACGACGTCGTTCCACCGCAAGGATTTAAATTTCTTTACAATTGTCAAAATTCTCATCTTAATTTTACCAATATTCAACCACCTGATATGGTAAGGTTAGTTGAGCGGTTTACTTATAGTGAGCACATCTTTATTGTGAGTACATTTAGGCCTCCATCACTCTTTATCTGGACATTCTGAACCTGTTCCTTACAATCTTACGAATGCTTAGGTCAAGCGACAATTAGTTTAGGCCAACCTAAACTCTCTGCAGTCTGGTTTTGGTAAAAAAAACTCATTATAGAACATACCATTGTGGATTTAGTATATGATTTCCATCCTTCTACTTTTAATAGTTGTTCCGGTTGAGTTTGTTGTGGGATGCCTTGCAATTTCTTAGCACTACAAGTAGTACTTTTGCCTAACCTAAGTGTGCTTGTAGCAAGGCAATTACGTTAATTGTTTTTTTAAAAAATAAAATAAAAAAAAGATTGGTCAAGCAACCCAGTATAAAATTCTCATGTCTATTTTTTGAGTCCCAATTCTCATTGGTTTGTGGTCAAAAGATTTTAAGGACGTCTGTACCATGCGGACGGTACGGATTTCCGGTTTTCTCCCACTTTTCGATCACATTTTCACATCTTAACCGTACAGTTTTTAGGCCCTAATGTATAGATCACCTTTGCAAAATTTCAGCCAATTTGGTGATCGTTAAGGCATCCAAAACTGCAATTTATCATTATAAATACGAACATTTCCGATTCGACAGATTCGGTCCGTCGTGTAAATTGTAGTTTAGGATGTCTTAACGATCACCAAATCGGCTGAGATTTTACAGAGGTGATCTATACACTAGGATCTAAAAACTAAACGGTTAAGATGTAAAAATGTGATCGGAAAGTGGTCGAAAACCAGAAATCCGTACCAAAATTTCGGTACGGACATTCGCACCAAAAAAAAATTATATCCATCAAAACTTAAGTACTGAAATATCCATTAGATCTGAAGTGTCGGAATCGACAAAATATTTTAAGCTTTTCTTTTTTAGAATTTAATTTTTTAATTTCTTTAATAATTTTATCATATTAAAGAAAAAACCGAATTTCGTCTCTTTATCAACTCTAAACCCTCTCTTCTCATAAAACAAAAACATCAAAAAAAAATTTAAAAAAAAACTCTCAACCCTCAAAATTCCATAAATTTGAAATACCGACATTTCGTTAAAATCGAAATTGTAAAATTTATCCCAACCGCCAAACCCAGGACACGACGCCGTATAAGTTATCCTTGACCCTCGCATAACGGTAAAGCTGAACGAAGAAACCAAAGCGCGCCAACGGAGCTACCAAACGACAAGAGTCACCTCCAAATCAGCGGGGCTTCCGATTTGGCATAAATACTTGATCACAGTTTCCGGTGCTAATGGATAGCCATTCCCCATGGATTCGTCTTCCACTTCTTCTCGGTTTCGCTTCAGAGACCTCCCGGAAATGGAGAACTCCACGCAGTCCGACACGACCTCCGACGCGTCCTCCGTCGTCTCCAGTGACCGTGATGACGACTCCGACCTTCAATCCATGACCGGAAGGGTTAGTCAATTACCCTTTCAATCGAGTTTCAGTGTTGATTTTTTTTTTTTGGTGGAATTAGAGGTTCATTTCATATGTGATATTGCTTTGATTTTAGGGTATTAAGCATCTCTGTTCGGAACTCCTGGAGCTGAAGGCTGCATCCAATGGAGATTTTCACAGGCACATCTTTGCTAATTATTCGTCTTTTATTAGGTAAACTCTTCACTCTTCAGCTATATATATTTTTCCTTGTTATTTTTACTCAATGAACACTCGAAATTCTCGGATTATGATATCAGAGAACTGTATTAATGTGTTTGTAATTAGTATGTGATCTTTAATTATATGTGTAATTTGGTGTCGATTTGGTTACTTGTCAATAGAGCAGAAGTGATGCTTTGATTACAAAAATAAGTGGAATGTGTTGTTATATATATGTAGAGTCTTTGAAGAAGTAGGGCGAGTGGAAAGGGAGCTGCTGCAACTGAGAAACCATGTTTCGACCCAAAAGAGGCTTGTGAATGACCTTGTAGATGGCATATATTCGAAGGTTTTATCAAAGGAGAGTATGGACTTGGTTATTGAAGAATCAGAATGGGATGAACCCCTTTCGATCAGTGAGTTAGTGGCTCACGCAAATGATGTTTTAGAAACGTTGGACATTCTCTTGTCTGAGAACAGGATCGATGAAGCGCTGGCTATCTTAGAATTGGAGGATGAGAATTTCCAAAGGATGCAGTTTGAAGAGGATTGTCCGTTGGACGAGTTAAGACTATTTGACTCTGCAATTTCTGAGAGGAAGGGCTTGCTTACACAACAGTTGACAATGATGGCTGAAAATCCAAGAATATCTGCAGCCGAACTTCAGAAAGCACTGGTGGGGCTTTGCAGACTAGGTGATAGTCATCTTGCAACTAATTTATCGCTCAAATATTACCATTCACGCATTGCTTCTGGGATACATAAATTGAAGGCTTCGAAATCGTTGTTGGATAGGGTATACATCAGGGAACTCTCAAAGTTCGTCTTTTCTAAGATTTCTCAAGCAGCAAGAAGTTTTGTGATGTTATATGGAGAAACTTCTCCTTATGCACCAGAAGTTGTTAAGTGGACTCGTCAAGAGACTAAAGTGTTTGCTGCTGGTTTTGATAAATATGTCAGGTCCATCTCAGAAATAAGTGGTGGATTGTCCACAGCAGTAGAAGCTGTGCAGTTTGCAATTTCATTTTGTTGTTTGCTGGAAACTCAGAGATTAGTGTTGCGGCCATACTTGATCAAGCATATTAGCCCTTGCATGGAAGATGTTCTAAATATACACCTGGACCATTTTACAAAAGTCATTGGCATCTTTACAGCGACTGATACATGGGTTTTGGGTAGATATCTTGTATCTGGAATTATTAATGAATGGTGCTCTTCCATGGTTGTTGGGCAACAGCCAGAATATTGCTTGCTCACTAACAGCGGCCGGAAGTTTGTGACACTGCTGCAGGTATGTATCATTTTGTCTTTGAATTTATTTTAGACATAAAGAGAACAAAAAGGATCATCCAAAAGAGTTCATGGTATGATGCTATCCTTACTAACCTTTTTTATTGTTTGCTTCAAGGCTATCACTGTAGATGTCAGCCCATTACTTGCCCTTGAAATTGAAGGATCAATTCTTAGTGGACTTATGAACCTCTTTAAAGAGTATATAGACATCCTTGAAAGAGCCATCAACTGTGAAACAACTGTTACAGAAAAATCCAGTTCAAGAATCAATTTGGCCGAGTCAGTGCAACAACAGGTTTCTATTCTAGCCAATCTATCATCACTTGAGCAACTTTTCTCCAACATGGTCAGGAGTATTTTCAAGGGTGCTAGCGACACCAATTCTGAATTAAGAAAAAGCGACCCTGGTGGTTATCAACAGAAGGAAATTGACAGTTGTATATTTTTCATTCAAGAAGCCTCTCTTGGGCTCAGATCTCTATTCTGTCAGCAATTCATATATAAAGTAATGTCCCTCGAAACTAGCTACAAACTTCCAGGAATCTGCATTGACGGCCAGGGCGAGTCTTGCATATTTGATGGAGGAACGCCGTCCCTTACCTTTCAGGTATCTTATTACATAATTATGCTGAAATTTTTTCTTTGCCAGATATATAATTTGAACAGCAATACAGTCCAAGTTGAAACCACAAGAAAGGGAAAGGTAAAAATCAAATGTGTATGAAATAACGATTGGCTAAGAGCTCATGAGGTTCAATATTTCCTTATTTCTTAATGCTGTGCAAGGAGGTGCTTTATAAATTTACATCTGCAACTGTTCACTCTTACGTTGAAGTTTTTGAAATTTAGAAACTGCTGAAATTGTTGAAAATATTAGAAGAGTTATTTTCAATAGTGATAGGATAATGACCATGCCTTCAGCATGTCATGCCTTTGATACAGTCAGACAGCTTAGTTGGACTAGGCTACAGCATGTCACCGCTCCTTTCAGCAGTTTTTCTTTGGATTTCCTCAGAATTTACAGCATCAGTCAATTATATCCTCTTATTAAGAAAAGTTGTAACTTTGGGGGACTTGGATGCTGATATGGTCATGTTTTTGATGCAAGTATATATGCTACTAATATGTTCTTGGTTTTGATGTCTGGCGATCAGGTACTGTTTCTAGAACTGAGGAAACTAGAAAAACTTTCTGAGGACAATGTTTTTGAAGTTGATTGGTTAATAGAGCTATTAGGGGAGCTTATAGAGGCCGTTTTTGTTTGGATTTCAAATAACAAAGAGTTCAGGGATATTAATGAGGAGAATATGACAGAAGATCATCCTCTCGCTTTCAAGCAGGTTTGTGGTTTCTTTTCTTTTTCTTGTCCCTTATGCATGCCTAGAGAAGTGCTAGCAGTCTGGTTACTATCCACTTCTTTTGTCATGATGCTTGTTTATTCAAATTATTTCTTTTTGTCTGTGTATCGTACAGCAGTTTATTTTGGATGTGCAATTTCTAGTGGAAATCACAAAGTACGGGGGTTACTTCTCCAGCAACCCTTTGTTTCTCATGAATCTGATGAAATCAGCCTTTGTTTCAGCTGGACTAGATCCTAGAAGGTATTTCTTGAACTTCTATTGTCATTTGATGTTGACATAATGTGATGGTGCTTCTTTTAACCACAGCATGAGTCTCAGCCAGAGGTTTTTATGTCAAGTATTAACAATTTGTTAAAATGCAGAGATATCAACGATGATGCATGGGCTATAGATTCTGCTGCTGAAACGATCCAAAAGTTGCTGGAGATTGAGAAGGAACAAAAGCATGTGAGTGAAGAAGAAGCAGAGGAACAACCCAATAATGAAGCTGACTCTTTTCAGGATGATGCTAATTCTTCAGAGGAAGATGCAGTAGCCACATACAAGCCAGAAGTTGCCTATAATGCGGAATCCTTATCCCTGAACACAGAAGAATGTACTGACCAACCAAAGAATGAGACCGGCTCTTTTCAGGAAGATGCTAGTAGCTGTCTAGAGGGTTCTGCGGAACCAGAGGAGCATGAAGTAGCCTCATATGACCCAGAAGTTTCCTTTAATGCTGAATCAGCATCAATGAATACAGCTCACTCTTTTCAGGAAGATGGTACAAGTTCTTTAAAGGATTATGTGGAACTAGAGGAGGGTGCAGTAGACTCATATGATCAAGAAGTTGACTTCAATGCTGAAACAACTTCGTCATTGGAAGCTGAACCAAGCGAATCAAAGTATGCTACTGACACTTCCGAGAACGATGCTGCAAGTCCTTCAGAGGATCATATGCAATTAGAGGAGGATGAGACAGCCAGATACAATCCACAAGTTAATGCAGAAACAGTATCACTGAATACAGAATCCTGTGCTCCGGGATTATCTGCCAATTTTCCAGATGTGGATGGAAATTCCACCAACAGAAGTACCACAAATGTGACAGATACCTCCTTAGAGTCTCAAAATTGTGGTTTGGAAAGTGTGTCCAACAAGCCAGTTGATGTGTTAGAGATCATTGAAGAAATAAATGTACCAACAGTAGTGTTGCCTATACATTACACGGATCAGGCCTCCGAGATGAAGGTCCCCAATGAGGAGGGGAGTCACATTCAATCTGAAGCCTCCGAGTTGGTGATGAATAATCTATGAGATGGAGTCACTATTGATTGTCAAGACCTGGAGATACTCCTGAGAAAGACTCGGTTACATTGCAATACCAAAATAACACAGAAAAGAGGACTGCTTCAGTTCTAATGGTATATACTGTGACACTGTACAACTTGTAGAATTCAGTACTTTTGGTTGTTACCAGTTTTGTCAGAGGATAGGGACTTCTAAAATTCCTTGCGACCCAAGTTGCTCAATAAAGTCAATTGACCGTGTTTGTTTGTTTTGTTTTTGTTTTTTGTTTTTTGTTTTTTTTTTTTTTTTTTTGGGAAATTCAAGTGTACTCGTTTCTTGTAAGAAAAAAGAAGAAGAATTAAAACATATTTGGATAAAAAGCTTGCTGCCCAAGGTTCCTTGTCCAAAACTGAAAACTTGCGGCCCAAGACTTGAAACCTGTTCCATATATGACTTTGTCCTTAAATATAGCATCTTTAACGGTTGCAATGAATGAAATACTCACTGTCCGAGACTAATATACTGTACATTGAGTCCTGTCCTCTTTCTTTCCTCCGATTTCAGAGAGAAGGCTAAGTAGCCTGAAGCAAAGAGGAGGTCGAATCAGAAAACACAACGCCAGAAACTTGCCCAATTTGTTTTGCCTTCAGTCTTTGGGTTAATACTTACCTTCAGTTCCTGGTTTGCCTACTGGTTTTTGTGTTCTTCTAGTTGACTTAAATGTTAGGCATTCTGGTGTTCTTTAGCATAGTGAATTGTATGAGCCTAATATATAGAACCTAACTGTGCTACTGGCTACTGTCAATTAGGTACTAAAACATGGCTGAACTGGGTCTTTCCTATAAGAAGGACGAGAATTTCGGAGAGTGGTATCGTCAGGTATCTGTCCTTCCATGTTTTCTGGGTTTTGTTCCTAGTGTTCTTTCACAAATATGATTGAGAAATTGGCCCCTTACTTGGTTCCCAGCAGGTTCCTCTTCGTACTGACATAATTGACTACACTGATATATCTAGCTGATCCCTGCAGCTTCTTCTTCGCGCTGACATGATTGGCTACACTGATATCTCTGGTTGTTATATTATAAGGCACTGGGCAATGATAATATGGGAGAATATGAAAGTACGTGTTGCTTTAGTTTCCTAGAATATCATCAAGTCATATATGTTGATATTTGTGTTGCTTTCTGCTAGAACTACATATTACCCATCTGGTGTCAGCATTATGATTAGAACTCTAAATCTAGTCCTCAGAAAGCCAATTAATATATGATATTTGAACGACTATTTTTCGCTAGAATTCTGGGTACTACTAGATGCTGTCCTCAAATTTTCATCATCTTGAGTTTCTCATTTAAATTGAGTAGCAGTACCAGTCCTGCACTATGTCCATCCCAAATATTGGAGTTTTGAACTTTGTCTCCCAGTTCTTTATTCAATAGTTACGTTCTTAGCTTATGCTTTCTGATTTCACTATTTATCTTACAAACTTTTCCTCATAACTCAGCAGAATAGCTCACTTTCTATCTTTCCAATGCTGTTTTAATGTAGGCATTTTTTGAAGCAGAAACAGATTAAATGGATATAGAATCTTGCACGTACCCTCTCTTTGTAACCCGCGATTCTTTGGAACGAGAAAAGAATCACATAGAGGGCTTCGCTCCTGAGGTGAGAAAGCATGATAGTGTGGCTTAAGAAACACTGCAGCAATAGTGTTTGATGATTCAGATACCCTTGGAAAATCAATTACATTATATGATGTCATTTTCATGCTTTTGTAGGTCGCTTGGGTCACAGAGGCTGGAAAATCAGAATTGAAAATGCCTGTTGCAATCCGTCCAACAAGCGAGGCTATCATGTATCCAGATTTCTCTAAAAGAATCAGGAGTCACCTTGACTTACCATACAAGCAAAATCAGTGTGGTCAATGTTGTTCGTTGGGAGAGCAATCCTACTCCATTTATCAGGTAGTTTCTTTGTCTTCATGGGTTGAAATGCATACACCCCTTCTATACATGTAACAATTTTGCAGCATTGACGACGACAATTAAGATGTCAATCTCATAGAATTCAAGTTGTTCATTCAGCTCTAACTAGATGTTTCGTTGATTCTTTAGCAGGGTCTCCATTTATTCTCTCTGTTAAATGACCAGTTTCTTGAACTTTATACCTTGAAAAGTATGTAATACTTTGTTTCCTTTTATAATTTCAGGAGTGAAGAGTTTCTTTGGCAAGAAGGCCATACTGCTTTTGCAACAAAGGAAGAGGCAGATCATGAGGTAAGGAGTTACTCAGATTTCACTGTTCTATAGATTATGTACAGAAAAGTCCGATCTTTTACTGTTCTGTAGTAGTTTGAGTTTATTCGTGCTCATATTTCATCTTTACATTACTATTGATATTACTCGTATATATGGGTGTTAGCTTATATTTAGCCACTGAGGTACCATTTCCACAGCTGCAGATTCTGGAAACACAAACAAAGCTGCATCCTGATTACAGAAGTTAATTGGCTATGTGATCTATTCAATGCAAAGTTTCTAACTATCATTTAGGCTCCACCTGACATTTGCTTGATAATGTGCTTGTTAATAGTAACTCACCGAGAGTAAAGTTTTTGAAGGCTGGATTCTGATATTCATCTTGATTGTAGGTCCAGGAGATGTTGGAACCATACAGAAAGATATGAGGAATATTTGGCGGTTCCAGTTGTGAAGGGACAAAAGTGTTGAGAATATATACATCCCACATGGGAAAAATGGGACCTTGCCTATGAGTTTATAAGGGTTTGGGCCGCTCTATCCATTGCCAATTGGCAAGGTCTCATTTTTCCCATGTGGGATGTATATAATGGGATGAGAAGATAGAGTTCTTCTACGACCAAGCACCACAAGGCATGAAGAGCATGGGGACATCATATTATACTAGCAGCTATGCAGTTGGGAGTTTCCTCAGTAGTTTTCTTCTGAAAACAGTTTCTGATATGACCAAGAGAGATGGCCACAAAGGTAACGAGATGCTTGTATCCAAGTTGCAAGGACATGGGACGAATTTATGGAAGCTCTAAACCAAAAGAAACTGATCTTGGCTCCTTGGTGTGATGAAACGGTAAGTATGGTTGTCACATTGTCATCAATATCGTCGTTATGATATATAGCTTCCATTTGGCCAGCTCTTAATCCAGTTTCTCTCTTGGTTTTGTTTATTAGGATGTGGAAGAGGATATGAAAAAACGAACTAAGGGTGAAGGTGAAATGGGAGCAGCTAAGTCTCTCTGCACCCCATTTGAGCAGCCTGAACTTCCTGAAGGTACATCACTAATTTTTCTTTGGTTCAGATAGAATAAGCACTATGCCTAAATTCGTAGTGTGGTGTGTTGTTGTAGCTTATATGTATATGTATGTGTATGTGCAGGGACACTTTGCTTTGCCTCTGGAAAGCCAGCAAGGAAGTGGACCTATTGGGGCAGGACTTACTAGAAGATGCAACTTACTTCTGAACAATGGTGTGATTAATATGTAGATAACTAGATAGTGGTTTTCAGATTCTGTTATATGGCTCAAGAACAATGAGAAAGGCATTTTGTTATATGTATTTAATTAATGTGATTTCTTATTTTTAATCAAAAAATTTCTGTAAATTTAAAGTACCGAGATCAAAATTTGAATATTTATCCGTGAATGAGATTTTAAATTTAACTCTTGTAATTGAGTTTAGTAAATAAATAAAAATTCTCCTGTTATTAATTTTGTACTTGAATGCTCTCATATGTCCAACTTTAATCCCCACATTAAGTGGTTAACAACATCAAATAATGTCAACAGCTCGATTCCGGGTTTAGGATTGAGTTACATATAAGTGCATATTTGAATATTTTTTTTAGTCACAAGGCCACAAACTAATTTTTTCCCTCATAAGGCCACTAGATTAAAAATGGTGTTATATTTTGGATATAAAAATCAATATATTTACATAAATGCCACTGGAGTAAAAAGTCAACACCATTCTTTCTCTCCTCTCCGGCGAAGTCTCTGGTCAACTCTGGCGGACTTCCGACCAACTCCAGCGGGTCTCCGGCTGACCTCCGGCCAACTTTCGCAAACTCCGACGACCACAAAATCTACTGTCACTAACACCAAAAGCTACTCTGATGAGATTTCAGGCGAGGTCACAAAAGCTACTATCACTAACAATTAAAGATATTGTCACTAGCAACAAAAGCTACGTTTGTGAGATTTCCGACGATGTCACAAAAGCTACTATCACCAGCAACAAAAACTATTGTCACAAACAAAAACTACGCTAGCGAGATTTTCAAAGAAGTCAGAAAAGCTACTGTCACTAGCAACAAAAACTACTGTTACCACAAAAAACTACTGTCATTAGCAACAAAAGCTACTGCTACCAACAAAAACTAGTGTCACTAGCAACAAAAGCTACTCTTGTGAGATTCCAACAACCTCCGGTGAGGTCACAAAAGGCTACTTAACAGCAATAAATGCTACTATCACAACAAAAGCTACACTCCTCAAAACAAAAATCTACTATGCCCACCAACAAAGCTACTGTTACAAATACCCAAAGCTATTGTCATCAACAATAATAACTACTGTGATCAACACTAGAAAACTACTCTCACCATTAACAAAAAATACTCTCATAAATGCCAAAAGTTATAACTAAGCAAAACAAAACAGTGACACAAATCTACCGACAGAGAACGCTAATCAATACATGTCCATAAATCAACCACAAAATCTAGTGACAAAAGCCAACAATGCATCAAATCAGGCGCAGGGAACAAATGAGTTTATACCTTTTCCAAAAACAGTAACAAAATTCAAACCACAAATCTATACCAAAATCAAAAACTCAGCAAAATGAATGGCATTGAGGACAACTTGTCACCGGAAAGAAGCCGAACAAAATCGTGCTCCAGCGAAAATCAGGGATCGGTGTCGGAATCTCATTTTCAGACGCGAAGGACTGCGGCGTCAGCTACAATGCTCCCAGCTACACGCTCAATTTAGAGGACGACACCACATGCGTCGACGACATCCTCCTCCGGTCGCAGCTATCGGCTTTCGCCTCCTGTAGTCTGACCCCGCCGGAGAAGTCGAGCACGTGCTGGCATATTCTGGACGACGTTCTAGAGGAAGATGAGGACAACCGGAGCTGGAGGTCACCGACGAGGAACAAAGCTGGAGGTCACTGATGACGAACAATCTGAAGGAGAAGCATCACCGATCGTTGCGTCGACGGATCTCCCGATCTAAGATCTACTTTGAATCGGCGTTGAGATCAGAGAAAACGTGGGAGAAAGAGGAAGAGGTGGTGAAACGATGCCGTCTCGTTTCGCTCCGATCAATAACAAGGCTTCTCTCCGTCGAGATTGTCCGACCAAAGCTGAGCTTCTCTGCGCAATCGTCAATTGCTACCGAGGAAGAGCTTCGTCAGCAACGCCATGTATGACAACCACGACGAGAAGCGAACAAGCTCGTCGGAGAAAGAGAGCATTGAATCACCGGCGAAAGAGATAAAAGAGAGAGAGACGAATCTGAATATTTTTTTTTTTGGAAGAAAATGAATCTGATATCTTATTTGGTGGGCTTTAACGTTTTGTTCAGTGAAAGGGTAAAATTGTCAAAGACCAAATAATTTGAAGCTGAAACTGGCCTGGCCTTATGTGTATAAGAAAAATTAAGTGACCTTATGGCTAATTTAAGTTTCATAATGACACTTATAAGTAATTTTCTTGTTTAGGATTTTACTGACTATTACAATCAAGTTCTTTTAACTAGTGGCGCAGCTAGAAATTTTATCGAGAATGGTCAAAATTTAAATATCCACAATCTCTTATCTTATATATATATATTAAAGAATTATCGGATAATTAATACTTTATTTAGTTAAAACTGTCGAACAAATTAACTTTTCAATTTCAAAGACAAATACATTACACTGTATTAATTTGTCCCAACAATTTTTCAATGCGTAGCAAAAATAGAAGAAAAAGAATAGTCCAATGGCTTATTATACTCCATCTATTATAGGGATAGGCATTAAACCAACTTTTCGATTATATTTCGGCATCTCAATCGTTCATTTTTTAGGTCCTAATGTGTAGATCACTTTTGTAAATTTTCAGCCAAATCGGTGATCGTTAAGGCATCCAAAACTACAATTTACATGAACAGACCGAATATGTCAAACCGGAACCATTCATGTTTATAATGGAAAATTACAGTTTTAGATGCCTTAACTATCATCAAATTGGCTGAAAATTTGCAGAAGTGATCTATACATTAGGACATAAAAACTGAATGGTTGAGATGTGAAAATATGATCGAAAAATTAGTCTAATGCCCTATTCATAGAAAAGACCATAAAAAGAGATCCCTCACTAGAAGGTCCCTGAATAAATAAATATCTATTTATATATAAAGCTTATCCTAATAAAGTGGGTATTCAGCCAAACCAATGGGCAGAACTTCTCATAAAGGTCAGTTAAAGTACTAAGGAGCACTTTTCAAAAGTTGGGATGGGTTACCCTTCTCACCCTCTATGGGCTACGCCTTGCCTTTAACTTATGATCAAAGGTGCTACTTATCAAATTAAGTATTACGTCCTTATTACATATAACCGTTGGAATCAAAAATCACACATTTAGTCACACATTTAGGATATCTAATTTAAAACAAAAAATAAAGATTTACCGTAACTAATTATATAAGCTCTTAACTATTCCAGCTACAAAAATTTTAAAAACAAAACGTCTAACAGAAAATACCGTAGTAATAACTCAGCGATGTGCAATACAATGATTACATTAATCTCGTTAAGCACCACCTCTCCGGCGGGAAATTCTCTCAAAACAAAAGAGGAAAAGGGCGCCACCCCACTCAAAAATTCCCCCACCCCGCTCTTTTCCCACTTGGGCACAAAAAACCTCCGCCCTCCACGTGTCCATCCCCACCTCCCGTCCAATAGAAATCCGCCGCCTCATAAATACTCCACACTCCACAGTCCACACCACCCCTCCACACTTCTCTCTCTGCACATTTCCTAATGCCCGAGTCCGCCAAGCACTCTTCAGATTCCGGTAACTGCTGCGACGGCGTCGTTTCGCCAATGAACAAGAACCCCCTCACGTTTCATCTCCAGAAGCTCGGCCTCGAGCTCACTTGCCCTCTCTGGTTCGTATCGCCTTTCCTCTGTCTTCGATTTCATCAGAAACGAACGGATCTTTGGGGTTTAGGGTTTCCGGCGATCTGAATATGAGTCTTGATATTTGATTTTGTTGTTGAATTGCAGCCTAGGGTTTTTTAATCGGCCGACATTGCTTCCGTGCAATCACATCTTCTGCAAGTTCGTCTCTTTCTTCTTGCCCTATTTCCGTGTTTGATTGACACGATTCTCAAAGTTCTGATCTTTTTGTTGCTTTTGGTTTTACTTGCAGCAACTGTGTGCCCAATCGGACCAATTCTGGAGCAGAGTGTCCTCTGTGTAATATCCAAGTTCCTGGTCAAGGTATGTGTGTTGGGGTTTTTATGGTTGGAGATGGTAATTTTCCTTAAAAGTTATTTGATTTAGGATTGAAGTTGTTATCTTGATCCAGGTATGGCTGTAGATGCCTCTGATTAAGTTTTTGGGTGGGAAATAGTAATTTTACATAAAGCCTATTGTATAAGATTTTTATTGTCCTCTGTGCATAGTGTGAAGGGATTTCTGGAAATGGAGTAGCTTGAACACGATTTAGTCTACTGGAGTATCATTAAAATGAGATCTAATGATTGACATATATTAACTAAAAACCTCACTTAATTTCAAAATATAAATAAAATCGATAAGAAAGTAGTCAAGATTATTTAGATTTTAGGTAGTATTGTACAAATCTGTTTTCAGAAGTCATTACCTAAGATAGCTCTTCGTGTGAGTGAACAAAATGGGGAAGACAAATTCTTTTTTATGCAAATGGGAAGAGCTGTTTTCAAAATAGAGTTTCTATCCTCAGAGAGTGTGCCTAGACTTTAGCTCTTGGGTTTGCGGGTCTCAAAACTTGAGATCTAAACGGTAAACCACAAGTGATGTATGAGACCCTTAAAACGGTTTAAATGATTATTATGTGTTTAGGAGTAGGGTTTTTGTTCAAACAGTGTTAGCCGTTAGGTCTTGTTTAATGATACCCAACTGCAACCCGTGTTATTTGAGGAAGCTACTCCATCTGCTGAAATTCCTTATTAGATACCAAATAAGTGTTGGGTGGAAATAAAAATTATCTATCTCTTATAAAAGGAAAAAAGATTATATAATTCCTTTCTGATGCAATGATTTTGTGGGATGATAGATCTGAGGCATGTGCCTTTCATGGAAAGCATAGTAGCAATCTACAAAAGCATGAAGGCCACTTACTGTACCAATTCCTCCCACCCTATATCTTCAGGTACAACATCTTAAAATAAACACACTTCTTCAGAGGTTGATTTGGAACTCCCCAGTCTCCCTACTAATATTCAAACTTTATCAGGTGCTAATCATTGAAGCTTTGAATTTACATGATTGCAGATGTTAGAACAGCTTTGGGTCAAAACCCTGTTTCAGCTGATGTCAGTTTTGCTGGGAAATCGAATAAAGAACCGTTTGACAATTGCCAAGAGGGTAAATCAGAAAGTGCTCAGACCATTGTTTCATCAAGGGGTAATAAGCGAGTATGGGTTCCATGTAGTCAGAAACATTCTGTTACAGATGGAATTGGCAAGCATGGCAAAGTAGATAACTGTAGCATAGCAATAGATGGTAACAGAGAACAATTCGAGTTGGGTAGAGGACGTAAATTTAATGGTGGATTAAATACCAATTCACCATTACCAAGTTCTCAAATAAGATCTGTGGGACTGGACGAATGTATGACTTCAGAAAGAGACATGAATCCGGTAGTGCAGGCATTGCTGGATAGTCCTCCTTCATTTGGTGATGCCAAATGTTCAGATAATGATAATAGCTTTGACCAGTGCTCTGAGCAAGTAAGAATTGTGTAGCTTCTTTATTCCCTTTACATAAGTCGGTGCAAATCAGCATTAATCCTTTGCATCCTATAAAGAAGTAACATTATAGTCTAGATGCTATAAAAGCATGAAAATTTCATCTTGATAGATCTTGAAAATATTTATGTCGGAATATAAATTTTGAACTGAATGTGTGAGTTTGTAGACATAAATGAACTTTACCTTTATGTTTCATTTGAAAGCTAGTTTTGCTGAGATAGTAGCCTTTTCTACTTCCCTTGAAATCATACTGTTTATATCCTTTTCATGGTTTTTTTTTTTTTTTTTTTTTTTTTTTGCTTTCAGATTTCAGACAGTTTGATCAGGGGGTCAATGAGGAAAATTGATGATAGAACAGGGCAGATGAGGCCTGATAGTTCTGCATCTGATACTGATGGTCATTTGAGGGAACTGAAGAGACAGAAAAAACTGGACTATGGGCCAGTCTCAGGGACTAATTCTGAGCTGGAACTTAAATTCAGAACACCTTCTAATGAGTCTTTCACAAATAACACCATTTGTGCATTTTGCCAGTCTTCCACAATCTCAGAGGTTGATTTCTCTTATATATTCTAATCTCAGTGTCTTTTTGTATACATGTCAAAAAGTTTTACTCAATATAATGAGTGAGTCCTGCAGGTCACTGGGCCAATGTTGCACTATTCCAAGGGAAAATTGGTGGAGGGAGATGAGGCAATTGTTTCAGATGTCATACATGTTCACAAAATATGCATTGATTGGTATGTTCAAGCAGTAATTATGACATTGTTTGTCTACAATAGTTATGAATATGGTTTTTGTATGCTTTGGAAGTCTGATAAAGATAATGTTGTATTTTTAATGATCTAATATGCATCAGTATGGGTTATAAATTAAAATCTTATATTCATTATAACCAGTGACATTGAATGATTATCTTAACCATATTGTTATTTTGAATCTGTTTTGAACTTTATAGTCTATTGGATATGCTTCAGTGTTTTCTTTGAAATGTAAAATGGATCCTTTTGAACTGAGTTACTTATTTGATTCTGTATCCTTTTGACCTTGGAAGTCTATTTCCTATGTTTCTGTGTTTATTTGAAAGATGGATCAATATGTCCAAATTTGGTTTGAGAATAACGGTTCAGGGTCAATAATTCAATACTCAATACTGAAGAAAGTGATTGATATTTCTCTCTTACCTGATTGCTGTTAAAGTATATGCTACTAGATAAAACATTATAAATTTTGAACTGCAGGGCACCACAAGTGTTCTTTAGAGATGAAACCATTAAAAATTTGAAGGCGGAAGTGACAAGGGGTGCAAGATTAAAATGCACCAAATGTGGGATAAAGGGAGCAGCCTTGGGATGCTTTGTGAAATCCTGCCGAAGAAGCTATCATGTTACCTGTGCAATTGAAATTTCTAAGTGCCGTTGGGATTATGTATGTCCCATGATTTATATGCTTTACTGTGTCCTTTTGCTAGTCTTATTTCTCTCTTTGCCATGAGCCTTATAATTAACTGTTGTTGTGTTTTTTTGGCTTGTTACAGGAAAGCTTTCTGCTGCTGTGTCCAGCACATTGTTCAGTTAAATTTCCCAATGAGAAGTTGAATCGTAACAAGCACAAGTATGACATCATTCTCTTAGCAGTGTTTAGTTGAAGCAGATGTTTTTATGTTTTGGGGCCTCAAAATGTTAAATTTTGCTTTAAGGATTTTGACTCTTAGCTCTTCAAGCTAACCTATTCACTTACAACCCTAAGTCAACAAAAGGAAGAGGCTTGGAAAATGTTTCCTCTGCGGTTACATTGCAGTGCGGTTACATTGCAGCCAGATGGTAGTAGCCTGTCAATGTTTAATCTAATGTCCTATTTTTTGCCAATCTGCTCACAGAAATTGTCAGCTCTCCGACAGTAGAGTCGCTTCAAATGGAGTGAACAACTGGGTTTTATGCCCTTCTGGTTTGTCTTCTGAAGAGAAGGTTAGTGCAAAAGAGAACTTCTCCATTCAAATCTTCTTTCTAAAACAAAAGCTTGTACAACGAATAGATTAGGATTCTGATCTTAATCACTTGGTTCTGTGTTGTCAATAGAAATTATGGAAAGTACCTTGAGGTATTCTCAAGTTTGGTTGAGCTTCTTTCCTTAAATACTGATTTTTTTCTTTTCTTTGGCTTTATGAGGACCTTGTTGTGGTACAAATGCTAATATGCTTTCAGTCTCTAAACATATATGCATGACCGAAACCTTGAATAAAATGGTATTATTGGTATCTTGAATTAATTGTGCTTTGCAAAGGCTTGGGTAAACATTATGAGAGCATTGTTAGAAGGTAGATTGTTAAGCTCCTTGATTTCAGGCCTAGAAGCATTCAATTGCCAGGCTAATTTGCATATTTTTTTTTTCCGATGCCATGTTCTACTTGGTAACCTAAAAATCTTGCTTGCAGTATTAAAAACTTATAAATGGTTTTCAAATCGTGCAGATTTTTCTTATCAAATTTGCTGAAATAAATGGTGCAACTTTGTCCAAGAGCTGGACACCTGATGTTACACATGTGATTGCTGCCCTGGATGGGGATGGTGCATATGTCCGGACGTTTAAAATTTTCATGGCCATTTTGGCAGGAAAATGGATAGTGACAATTGACTGTAAGCGATACGTAGATATTATACCTTGTTGCTTCAATACATTTTTCTGTGGATTATTGTTTTGACTGCTCTTGCTTTTGTTTGAGCTGGATACCATGTAGTTTTATTGGTAATTCTGTGCTCCTTAGTTTATTACAGACACTTTATATGTTGTTGGCAAACCTTTCCAATGATTCTTCTGATTAAGTTTTCTTTCCCTTTATTCTTGTTTTTGAGTATGTTTCTTAGATCAGTATGTGAATTCTAAGAGCGACTATTCTGGCCTTTTCTGGCTCATTTGTTGTTGAAATATATGCATGGTACTACTATTAAAAGTAAATGTGCACATTAATGTACAATCCTCAGGATTATGAGGTACAAATATAATATGCAGTTATGCATTTAGTTCTAGTAGCAATAGTTTTACTTAGGAAGTAAAATATCCTTAATGTGTGGAATTCTTGTCATGCATTTGTTCTCATGGCAATCTTTCAGATATTCTCTTATTTAGTATATAACCTGGCTTCTTTTTCTTTCTTTCTTTTTTTAATACTTAATGTTTAATTACACTGCAAATGGGTGCAGGGGTAAAAGCATGTATGGAAACTAAGCATCATGTGGATGAAGAACCTTATGAAGTTAGTCTTGATAACTATGGTTGTCGCAGTGGTGCCAAAGCTGGCAGGCTTAGGGCATTAAGCAATGTAAGTTCCTCTAATGAATACTGTGTTCTTCACAAATAGGAACTCAAATAAAAATGGGCATTAAGCGATTTAGGTTCCTCTAATTGGATCATTTTCCTTTGCAGGATCCGAAGCTCTTTAATGGTTTGAATTTCTATTTTGCTGGTGATTTTATACTGGAACGGAAGGAAGACTACAAAGAATTGGTCATAGCTGCAGGAGGTACTGTTTTCAACAGTAAGGAAGATGTGCTTGAAGCAAGTTGTCATGAAAAGGGAACTTCGAGGACACTAGTTATCTACAACCTTGACCCCCCACCAGGGTGCAAGTTGGGGGAGGAAGTTTCAATACTTTGGCAAAGGTCTAACGAGGCACAAGATATAGCTGCGAAAATTGGAGCTGAATACGTCTTTCACACATGGTTGTTGGAGTCAATTGCGAGATTTGAGTTGCAGCCAATTGTATGTTGACGAAGTATGAAGTGCAGTGATTTTTGTTTGTTTGTTGAAGAACAGAACAACAATCTAGTAATGATAGGTAAGATGGTAATCTGTAAGCTTCATTAGAAAGATAGGTCGAAGAAGGTTTTCTGTATGCTTCATTAGATCCCTGCAACCTGTGATGTCATAATGTATCATTACTCCGTTTTTGTGTAATTCAAGTCAATGAATTTCAATTCTTTTGAATAATTTTTTTTTTATCAGTTTTCAAATTGTTGATAGTTCCTCTTATTCTGAAATTCACTTCCAAGGTCTCAAAGTCAGACTAAAAGAAAAAACATTACCGACAGATGATTGATGCTAATATACAATACAGTGATCCACTGAATGAAACTTAAAGCAGCATACAGAGGAAGCAGTTATCAGCTTATAAGTGAAGTTTTTGAGTCTACTGTGCGATCTAGACCTGAAGCACTTTTGTTTGGCAAAGTTTCCATGGCAAATTCTCCTGCGCGGTCCCTCAACTCTGCATTGTAGACAAAGTATTTTGCAACCACGAGAAAGAAGAGGAAGTTGAGAAAGGTCAAGACAGCCAAAAACAGATAATAGTAGTCTAAACGAGAGGTGTTTAGGTTATCTAAAATCCAACCCTTGTGTGTATGTTTCTTGGTATAGTTGGAAACTGTTGATAGAATAAAACTACTAAGGAAACTCCCAATTCCCAAGCTAGTAGTGAAATATGAGGTCCCCAAGCTTTTCATGCCTTCTGGTGCTTGATCATAGAAAAATTCAATCTTGGCTGTTTCCACAAAGGAATCAGCGATACCCATCAAAGCAAATTGAGGGAACAGAATGAAAATTGTGAGGGGAACTGTATCCTTTTTGCCAAAGAGGTGGTTTTCTTGTATAACACTCAACCTCCTCCTTTCAGCCAAGAAAGCCGCGATCATGATAATCGTGTGCAAAACAAGACCAATGCCTAGTCTCTGCAGCAATGTGATCCCTCTTGGGTTTTTTGTGTATCTCCGGACTATTGGAACAAAGTAGCGGTCATACAGTACAAGGCTTATCAGCATGAAGATTGTTACGAATGCTGAGAGACATGCAGGAGGGATTTCAAAACCAGGACCCATCTTTCTGTCTAGTGTTGTGCCTTGTTTGACAAAAAGAGTTCCTATTTGAGCTAACATGGTGCTTGGTATGAATGATGCAACCAGAATTGGAACCATTTTGACCATTTGCTTTGTTTGTTCAACTTGGGTCACTGGGCGTAGCATCCATGGTGAGGTTGGTCCAATCTTTACAGCTGCTTTATCAAGGAATCTGCAAGTAATTTTATAAATGCAGTGTTAGTTGTGATTTTAGATGGCTACAAAACATTTGATATCAAGAAACAACAATAAAACTATATGCAATCGACATTCATATAGACTACATCGTCGATCACATCTGCACTGAAAGCCAAACCCGCTTGTATAGGTGAGTTTTTACATCTAGCGTTTAGGGATTACCTTAATGAAGAGGAGTGGTCAATTCTGAATTTACCAGATTTTGTGTACTTTTCCAAGCTCAGCTCATGAAGCTCTTTTAGATCATCTGGGACAGTTACCCTCCACTTCCTTATAGCAGCCACAAGCACATGAGCTATTGTGCTGAAAGGACTCTCTGAAGGCAATTTGTGCCTATAAAACTTGGTCCCAAATAAGAACACCGTGACAGAGATTGCAAGACCAACTGTTGGAAGGCCATAGCCAAGGGTCCAGCCAACTTTGTCTTGTATGTAAACCAAGAAGGTGTTTGAGAAAAGGGTGCCAAAGAATATGCTGAACATCCACCAGTTGAAGAAGGAGAGCTTTTGAATCCTCTCTTTAGGTTCAAACTCATCAAATTGGTCAGCACCCATGGTTGATATGTTAGGCTTGGTGCCCCCAGTTCCAACTGCGATTATGTACAAGGCACAGTAGAATATACCCACTTGGAATGGTGAGGCTCTTTTGTCACAGTCTTCAAGTTTAACTCCACTGCCACATGATGGTGGTCTTAGGGCAGGTAGTGAAACTGCTAGGGTTATTAAGGACATTCCCTAATAATTGGTACAAAAGAGCAACATCTTATTACTTGAGTCTTGAGAGCAGTTATTTGATGTAAGAAATGCATGGATCATGTCATATCTTTTCTATGAATTAGCTAGTATATAGAGTTAGGTGAGTGTGTGTATAATCAAACTACCAATATTGTTGAACACGCTAAAGTTTAGCAAAAACTTGAAACTTCGGAGTTCGGAGGGTATGCAGGCTAAAGTTCAGCAATCTTCCAACTTTTCACTAGTTTTAGCAGTATTGCATCCACCGAACATTTAGCTTGGATACCTTCCGATCGAAGTTTCAAGTTTTTCAATATCCCTATCTGAAAAGTCTTTCAATTAATTTTTCAAAGTTAATTTCTTCAACCTCGTTGATACTTCTTCATGGGTCAGGTTGGGGCTTGTTGTCAATGGAGGTAAGCTTAAACTACGAATGGACAAAATGGACAAAACGAATGGAGTTAAAAGTAAGGAAGAGAGAACTCATTTCAGTGTGGGTGAAAATCAGGTCAAGACTGGTAATTTTCAATCTAAAAGAATGAGAAAGAGCTGCCAACTTAACAGAAAATAAATACGTTGACAAACCCTGACGGTAATCAAGAGGGCAAAAGAGAAGGCTAGCCAAAGTTACGATGGGAGTTGCTAGATTTTAGCATATCCGAAAGTTAAATTCTTAGAGTGAAAAACTAAGAAAAGACCTTTCAACAACCAACCATATGGACAACGAACTTTTCTTGTTCTCCTAGCTACGAAGGCTCACTTGGGAAAAAGGATCCTCATTTCCGATAGTTGCTAGGTTCATTCTTGTCGACAAATTACCCTAAAAAGTACTACGTTCTGCATGCAATCCACTTATTTTGTTTTGACAATTACGGTTAATTTGAAGAAAGCGGAATGAAACAGTGGTTTCCTACAAAATTGATCACATATTGTCTATGCTAAAATGAAGCTACAATTAAGCGTATAGTACCACAAGATATATGCCGGAAGCAATGACAAAAGTCCAGTATCGGCCGAGATGAGCATCTGCAATATAAGCACCCAGAAGGGGTGTCATCCACACAGTCCCAACCCAGTTTGTGACATTGTTTGAAGATGTCACTGTGCCTTCATGCAGCTTCTCCGTCAGATACACCACCAAATTTGACGCAATTCCGTAATATGCCATCCTCTCAAACACTTCATACCCTGTACATAATAACACATGTTAATTGAAGCCTCTAAGGAACTTAGGTGCCTAGTGTAGGCTGTTATCCAGAAACTAATATTGCCAAATTCTCTTTTTGATGAAAAGACAAAAAGAGAAAGTTAATCTCACATGTACGTACTTATTTATGGATTTGATGATGACTACATTACCTACGATGAAGGAACAAGCTGTCCATCTGCCAGTGTTTGATCTCAGAACAGGTCTGCCTTTGAGATCCACAGTCCCGTCTTGTGTCTGATTATCTCTTCCATATGCAGAGCCCTTCTCTTCTACCTTTGCCATGTCAATGTGTGTGAAATGATTAGTAGTTTAGTACTACTTGCTATGGATGACTTGGGAGTTGAAATTCATGTGAGCACCTCATATGGTGTTTTATAAGTGGTTAACCAAGAACATTTCAACTTAGTTTCTTCTCGCTTTCTTGCTCACCTGCCTTCTAGTTTTCTTTTGTTGCTAAATAGTGATTCCAGAACACTCAGTATGGATACCTAACAACCGTGGATATATGTGAAAGCTAATCATGCATATTATACAGTGGTAGTGTTTTGGAGTTAGCTAGTTGGTTTTGTCATACGAAACTAACTAAGCAGCAACTAATTAAGCGAGATTCATGCATCACACAATGTGAACATATACAAACAAGGAGGACAAAAGATAGGCCGAATAATTTTGAATTAATTTACTTAATAATTTTCTTCCAAAGATGATTTTTCTGTTCATTTGTTTATATTCTTTTGTGTTTAAGGAGAGCTGAAAATATAGAAGTTTATAATGCATGCTTTTATACATATACAAGCTGGGTCAAGAAATGATATCTGCTAGTAAAACTTTTCCGGACTTCCCCTTTCATAATGCCAAATTAATATAGTTCTATAATCGGATATATTCATTACGTGTTCTTATTCAAATATCATTCATGGAAAAAGTCAGCTAAATAGAATCTAATAGACTATACGACTAATATATATAACATTTCATATAACACTGAAATGATTATGATCATTGTTAAATATGGCTAAACCAATAATGCAGGGTTGAGTTTTATTAGTGATCTAAAGATTGAACTATGTACTTCGATGAATTATTACGTGATAAGATAAATATGGCATTTATAACACTAGAGCATGCTTATGTGTATTAGAAATATGACAAAGTTAATCTTACGCAATATTAATTTATGCCATGCCTATGTGATAATGCCAACCTCGAGCTAGAATCTTATAGTATCTACTAATTTTTTTTTCCTGCTTCTGAATCAAGCGACATTAATAATTGAACAACTTGATGATGATCTGAGCTAGCAGTGACAGGAAGTGATGTTGACACATACTAGAACGAGCTATGGAATTAAACTACAAATTATCGAAGGATTTGGATCCTCTCCCTTGGCTCAAGATTCCTTCCTTTTTCGTCATTCTCGTTCTTTACTCTTCAAATATATCCCAAGCATAATACTCCTACTTGTATTATACTACGGAAGTCATGAAAACAACACGAAAAAATGATTAATCACCTTAATTTGCCATGTGTCTCTCTCGACCTAACCTCATGATGTGTACTGCTAGCTAGCTGGTGTTTGTTTTGTATGCAATATATATCTTTCATGGGATCTAAGTTAGCCGGTCATGAATATAGAAATTTCCAAAAAATTGTTCAGTCTTCTCTTCAATGTAATATAATACAAGAAAGTAAGCACAAATTAATGAAACAAAAATTGGTTGTGTATTGGTGACATAGCAAATTAAGGCTTAAAGTCCAAGGAAAACGACCATAACGAGAGCAAATTTGATTGATATCTCCTTGTTAAGTTCTAATATGTCCAAAAGAAAGCATCTGACTTTCCACTAGATCAAAAAAAGTTAATCGTGAAGATTGTAAGAAGCGTGCTTGGTGCAAGGCAACTCCAACAATGGAGTCTTATTTTAGGGTGCTATCCTCATTTTACACCTACTTGTTACACTATTTATATATGACTCAATTCTTATATCCAACCATGAAATGCTATATAAGGGTGTTATTTTCACTATTTTTGATTAAAATATAATATGAGTATAATGTTTATAAATATTATATTAAAATTATGTTTTTTTTTGAAAGGATATTAAAATTATGTTAATTTAATTAAATAAAGTAAAAATTTACATTTCTATTTTATCATAATATTTAAAAATTATTCTTATCTTTTCCGACACAACCATCACCAACAACGGTGATCCTGGGCAAAGAACGACTTCTTCATTGGACCTATATTTGTCAAGAGAAAAAAAATTTAAGAACAAGAAGATGGGTGAATAAGTGAAAATTTTTGAAGGAGATGAAGGATGTTTGGTGTGAAATTAGGAAAGAATGGGTTGATATTTATAGAGTTTTCTAAAAGAGAAAACATCATAAATGGTGTATGAACTTTAGGCAATTCTACACTTTGGTGTACCAACTTTCATAACTATCAGAATTGTGTATAAAGTTTGCTCCAATCTTTCATTTTGGTGTACACCGTTAAATTTTCCGTTATCTTTACAAAAAAAAAAAAACTGATAAAGCTAAAAGAAAGATAACAGAATTTTTTCTTTTAGCAAAGATAACAGAAAATTTAACGGTGTACACCAAAATGAAAGATTGGAGCAAACTTGATACACCATTCTGATAGTTATGAAAGTTGGTACACCAAAGTGTAGAATGACCTAAAGTTCATACACCATTTGTGAAGATATCCCTTTCTAAAAATCTAAAATTTACTGTTCCAAAGGCTAGATCTTTTTCCTTTAATTTTCTGGTAATTTTTTTTTATATTTTTTTTTGGATAAAATTGAAATTAATAAGCTTCGATTTAATATGAGCCGTTATATTTTTTCCGCTCAAATATGAGCCGTCAGATTCAAAATATTTGATTTGAGTCCAAGTTCTATAATTCCAAGACCAAGTTCCCCTAAAACCCATTGTTGGAGAATACAAAACATGTTTGAGTCTCAAATCTGGTATGGCTGGAGTTGCCCTAAGCCTTACCCTAGCCTTTGTCTGATAGAATCAATATATATATATATATATAGAACAAATGGTTCACTCAAACGAACTAATATCTTTGCTAGGCTGCTGTATGGTTCAATTTCACAAGCTTCGATATTGATATAGGGCACATGTATTCATGCCAAATAAAGATACAGGTTACAAGCTAGTGATGCTGTTCAAACACAAGAAAACCACCATTCTAACGTTCAAAGACTAATATTTGTCCAGCACTGGAATGATCAAAATCATGACCCACAAGATGAAATTCGGTAGCTAGGCGAAATGATATCACAACAGACAAAATTCATTGTCCAGCGTCACAGATAAAAAATACTGCCAAACCAATACGTGGTTCAAAACTTGCTGCTCTCGAAGATGGGACAATAGTAGAAAAAGCATAACGTGGTGAACGTTATTTCTTTCATATGATATTGTGAATAAGCTCATTACACGAAGTTCTTAAGGCATCTTCACACTGCGAAACCTACACCCACAATATATATTTACTGATTCATTGTTTCTCACGCATATATAGGATCCGTTGGTACATACAAGTTTCATATGATTCGACTTTTGAGTAAATCGTGATCTCAAAATAAGCCATATATATGGAAGGTTTCATTTCGCATCTATATGCATGAAGAAGATTTTTGAACCCTTGTGTGTGTTGGTGGGGTGGTAAGGTTCTGAACTCTTATTTGGGAGGTCCGGAGTTCAAGCTCCATCATGAGTGGGGAGGGGTGGGGATTAAAAAAAAAAAAAAAAAAAGATTTTTGAACCCTTAGGTTTCATACTTTCATATGCATTTTTGATCACAACTTAGCGACTTAATTCCAAGCTGAGCAAGTAGGCATAGAGGAGACTCTTAATTTTATCAGCTCATAAATAGAGACTATTTGAGGCTTCCTTAAGATCTTGAGCTGAAGTTTTGCTAGGCAAAGTTTCCACAGCAAAGTCTCCCTTAGAGTCCCTCGCGTCTGCATTATAAACATAGTACTTGGAAACCAGGAGAAAGAAGAGCAAGTTGAGAAAGCTCAGGCTAGCTAAGAACAGATAGTAGTAGTCTAGATGAGAGATGTTTAGGTTATCCAAAATCCAACCCCTTTTGGCATGTTTCTTGGTGAAGTCTGCAACTGTTGATAGAAGAAAACTACTGAGGAAACTCCCAGTTCCCAAGCTAGTAGTGAAGTACGAGGTTCCCAAGCTCTTCATGCCCTGTGGTGCTTGGTCATAGAAAAACTCTATCTTTGCAACTTCCACAAAGGTGTCAGCAATCCCAGCCAAAGCAAACTGAGGCAAGAGAATGAAAATTGTGAGAGGAACTGTGTCCCTTTTCCCAAACAGTTTATTTTCTTGTATAACACTTAGCCTTCGTCTTTCAGCGAAGAAAGCTGTCATCAAGATGATGATGTGCAACACAAGGCCAATGCCTAATCTCTGCAGCAGTGTGATCCCTCTAGGGTTCTTCGTATATTTCCGCACCGCCGGAACAAAGTAGCGATCGTAGAGCACAAGGCTTATCAGCATGAAGATTGTTACAAATGCTGAGAGACATGCTGGAGGGATATCAAAATGTGCTCCAATGCTTCTATCTAGTGTAATTCCTTGTTTGACAAAGAGAGTTCCTCCTTGAGCTAACATCATGCTTGGTAAAAATGTTGCAATCAAAATTGGAACCATTTTGATCATTTGCTTGGTTTCTTCGACTTGGGTCACTGGACACAGTATCCATGGTGAGGTTGGTCCACTCTTTACAGCTGCTTTGTCAAGAAACCTGCGGGGGGATTCAGTGCTAGTTTGATTAGTTACAGAAGGGCAAAAGAAAGTTGGTCAAAAACAAAACAATAAAACTATTAATTTTGACCACACTTCTGAACTGTATTAGTATAAAAAAAATAAAAAAATTGCATTTGCCGGTTATATATAATTTTTCCCTGACAACATGCATGTAGAACCCATTGTATGCACTGAAAACTCACATATATGTAGTAAGAGGGCCGGATACCATGTATAATTTGTAGATAGAAAAATATTTTGGATTAGAATTTTACGGTCATGGGGATTTACCCTAATGAGGGGGAGTGATCAATTCTGAATTTCTCGGAGTTTGTGTACTCTTCCAAGCTCAGCTCATGAAGCTCCTTTGGGTCATCTGGGACAGGAACCCTCCACTTCCTTATAAACGCCACAAGCACATGAGCTATCCTACTGAAGGGACTCTCTGAAGGCAATTTGTGCCTATAAAACCTAGTACCAACCAAAAACACCAAAATGGAAAGTGCAAGGCCAATTGTTGGAAGTCCATAGCCAAGTGCCCACCCCACATTGTCTTGAATGTAAATCAAGATGGTGTTTGAGAAAAGTGTGCCAAAGAAAATGCTGAACATCCACCAGTTGAAGAAGGAGAGTTTTTGGATCCTCTCTTTAGGCTCAAACTCATCAAATTGGTCTGCACCCATGGTTGAAATGTTTGGCTTGGTGCCACCAGTTCCCAGTGCAATGATGTACAATCCACAGTAGAATATTCCCACTTGGAATGGGGAGGCTCTTCTCTCACAATCTTCAAGTTTAATTCCGTGGTCGCATGATGGTGGTCTTAGGGCAGGGAGTGACACTGCTAGCGTCAATAAGGACATTCCCTAAATGATAACAAAGTTCTCGGTCATTACAGTAATAGGGTACAAATGTATATGCATGCCGTCCAATTAATCTATCGTATGATCATACAGATGTAGTTTACAAGAATAACATAGGTTGATGTTGGATCTCACTAACGTAAAAAAAGTCGTTAAATTTCAATAAGATCTATCCGCTACATTTTTTACATTCTTTAAATATAGTATATATTCGAGCTATAACCAACTTACTCAAGATTAACCTCCAGAAATTGCCTAAACCATTTTAACATATCGTATTTGAATCTCATTTATTATTCTTTCTTTATGAATTAAGGTTGTTAAGCTTATTTTCTAGAAATTCGATCTAGATCCTAAAATAATATAAACTCATGACATGTTTCGAATGATGTTTTTATTAGAAGGTTTTACTGTTAAATCTCATTGAATGAGATCCACCAAGAACATGTCCTATATATTGTGTAAACTAGAAATTTGCAAAATTCCTTACAGATCCAAACTAGGGGAAATTACTAGGTGGTCTCGGACACCAAGGAAAATTATTAGGTGGTCTCGGATCATAGTACATGCGGTTGTCCTGATTGATGTAATTGACTCATACGATTTGTGTTTGTTTCTTATATATTGGTCTTTTAATTTAATTTATCTTTTATTTTTTCACCACATTACATGGCTCCTATGAAATTAGATTGATGTTATTGGCTTAAACCACCACATGACAATGCCATGTAGTCCAGGACCACATAGTAATTCCCCACCAAACTAGCCAAGGAATACATCAGACTGAAAACAAGCTAGTTTCATAAAACCTCCGACAAACAGTACTAGTTTCAATACGTGGTCTATGATACTCTCATCTTTTGGACAACATTGAAGTGAGTGTTAAGAGGCAGCAAGGAGTGCATATGAAAAGATTTTAATGTTGTCTAGATATATATGAATTACAAAGGCTTGCGACGTATGATTAAACTACTAGCATCTGGAAAGATATTGTTACAAGAACTCTTTAGGTGGGGGTGGAAGGCCAACTTTGAAAGAGCAAATTCATGAAGGTCTACGAAGATGAAGATACCATTTGCATAGATCATGTTATATAATTTATATATGCAAATAAACACATAATTGTTTGATGAGATTGATGAATATATACCACAAGATATATGGCGGAGGCAATGACAAAAGTCCAGTATCGGCCGAGATGAGCATCTGCAATATAAGCTCCCAAAAGGGGTGTCATCCACACCGTCCCAACCCAGTTTGTGACGTTGTTTGAAGAGGTCACTGTGCCTTCATGCAGCTTCGTTGTCAAATACACCACCAGGTTTGATGCAATTCCATAATATGCCATCCTCTCAAACACTTCATACCCTACACATCCATGTATACATATTCCATTAAACATCATAATATCGTTTACGCATGAGATGAACTTTAATTTAATATATACTGAGATAGGGTTGGAATTGATCGGAGGAGATGGCACATTACGTACCTACAATGAAGGAACAAGCTCTCCATCTGCCAGTGTTTGATCTGAAAACGGGTCTCCCTTGGAGGTCCACAGTCCCGTCTTGTGTGTAATCCTCTCTTCCATATGCAGCCCCTTTCTCCTCTACCTTTTCCATATCACTATAGCAATAAGGAAACAGATCGAATAGTATTTCTATTAGCTACCTAGCTAGGGCGTTGAAACTCATGTGATCACCTGCCTCGTAGAGCTTTTTATAAAGCTTTGGAAGTACCACAGGTTAAGTTAGTTAACCAAGAACCTTTCAACTTTAACTCCAATATTGTAGACGTTCCTTTTGGTTTCTTGCTCACTTGCCTTTTATGGATGACTTGATATATGTGACTATTGTTATATATCATATATATACGTGCGTCGAATATTGTTGTCATATATTCTTTAAGCAACAAGAAAATATCGCATTGTTGAGGCTACGTACCCTCTATTTTGTGCTCTAATGATCCTTCATATAAGAATCATTCTTGCAAAACCAAAATTAACAAAACCGAAACTTGTTTAGCTATTTAATTATTAGGGCTAAATACTAGTTACAACCCTGTAGTTTAGGTCCAAAATCAATTCAGTCTCTGGACTTCTAATTTCATCAAAACACCCCTGTACTTTCAATTTTGATCTAATAGGTCCAATTCATTAATATTCTGTTATCGGTACAAGTTATGGTTGAATTATTTATTGAAAAACTATTTATTTGATAGATTTCTAATAGTAGGACTCACTCCTTAATTGACTATGCAGGCCACCTCAATACCACATCGTAAAACATAGGCCATATATGAGCCACGTCAACAAATTAAATGACTTAATTTTCAGAAGACTAACAAATTGGACATATTAGATCAAAATTGAAAGTGCATTGGTGTTTTTGATGAAATTAGAAGTTCAGGGACTAAATTGATTTTGGATCCAAACTACAGGGTAGTAATAAGTAATTAGCCCTAATTATTATCATGATCGATCATTCCGTACTTATTGAGAATAGGGCTGTCAATGGTTCGTGTTGTGTCAAGGTATTTGTCTTGTCACAAGAGACAAATTCAAACTCAACCCATTTAATAATCATGTCAAAAATTTAAACCCAAACCCAACCTCTTTATTAAACGGATTACCCGTTTTCAACCCGCTTAACCCATTTAATAAATAGGTCATGTCATGTTAGACAAAAGGACTCATTTAAGGGTTAACAATATGACCAATTTAACTAAAAAATGCATAAATTGATTAAATTCACTAAAAACTCCACAAGACGAAGAATATGAATAATTATATATAATTCATAAATAATTACATTCAATAATTATAAAGCAAAATATTTCAAATTGTCTAATTCTATGATCAAATACTCCCAACGTCTAAAATTTCAAGAAGAAGTATAGCATAATCGGGTTATATCGGTTCACTTCGTGTTGGTGGTTGACCCGTGACCAACCCATTTATTAAATGAGTCGTGGTGGGTTGACCCACAAATGACCCGTTTTTTAATCGTGCAGGTTTAACCTGCTTTATTTCGTGCGAGTTTCGAGTCGTGTTATCGGGTCGTGTCAGAATTGACGGCCCTAATTAAGAATATATGTGGAACTCTTTGTTTCCTCATAATCAAATAAGTAGAGAGTTTCTACATAAATTAAGTACTTTTATTTATGCAAATGATGATCTAACAAATTCTCAAGAGTGCATTTTATATATATATTTCTATTATGTTAGCAAAAGCTGTGTCAAAAAGCCGACCTCTAGGTTCCCTTTTGGCCTTCTGTTAGCTACCATTATTTCCTGACGAGTAGGGTTGATATATTCAACACTAGTTATAATTAATAAATGAGCAGTGATAGAGTGAAGTTGACACCTCTGCTAGAACAAGCCATGAACTACAAATTCTTGAACGCTTCTCTTGGCTCAACATGTCCCCTTGTCAATCTCATATACTCTTATTGAAAAGAAGATCCTAAGCTTGACAATACGCCACAATAACTTACAATGAGAAAGTTAAGAAGAAGGAAGAAAAGGTCTTCATCTTTGCCATGTGTATAAAATGTACTTCATTACATAATCTATAATTCGAAACCTCTCATGCCACTGTATACTGTTGGTGCTTGATTTTTATGGAATAATATTTTAATTTATGGAATCTAAGTTAGCCAGTCATGGATATGTAAGTACCAAAAGAAATAGAAAGCATAATCTCAGGTTCCTAGCTCTGAGTAGATTGTCACCGCCTTTTCTGTGCAGCAACAAAACCTATGTCAAGATTAATGAACAAATTTTAAAAGCTCAATGATTCAATGAAAGTACACAAGTTTGCAAAACTTATAATCTTTCGGTTCTTGAAGACGGGCTCTTTTCCTATGAGGATCAAGGCTCCGATTTCCGAAGATAGATCGAGTGGAGCGCTGTTTGGGATCTTAGTTCTCCCTGGCAGTAGGTACATCAGGTAAAAAGAAAATTTCGATGTTCACTTTGAATTGGAGGACGATACGAGTAATAAAGTGGATGAAAGCCTAACTTTGAACCAGGTGAATCTCTTCTACCATGCATCACATAGTTCTGGATTACAATAGGGATGGGCTGCCAATCACGTCTACACCATGGACGTAAGCAAATTAATTATAAAAACTACACACCGAAAATACTCCTTGTGATATCAATAGCTTTTGAATCGTGATAAATGCATTTTGATTTGCCAACAGTAGCTTTTCGGATTCCATGAGCAGTAGTTTTTGATTCGAGACAATAACTTTTTGAAAAATGGCAAAATTGAGCCCGATCGAACTGCAGGAAAAAGCTAACAAATAAAAATAAATCAACCTAGCTGATTGGCATTATCTTGGATCAAATATGAAATCAAACTTCGTGTTACAAATAGTCGGTCCCACTCTGAATTTACTTGCAAAGTCGACTGAATCCTGCAAACTAAGCTGGGTTCAATTAGGATTCGAATAACAACAAACATGGTGTTAGAACGTGTGGGTGTAATCTATTTGTCACATCGAGTGACTTTTCATAATTACTGGCTCAAGTAGAAATTAATATTTTCGAAGCGAATCAGGGTCTATAAATTTTGAGTTTTTCAACCTATCTTTGGTTGCTAAAATTGTGGCGGGGGGGGGGGGGGGGGGGGGGGGGGAAGGGTTTATATTTGGTGCATGAATATATATATATATATATATGTGTGTGTGTGTGTGTGTGTGATGTATTGGCATAAATTGAAAGCTCCTTTTTGGAAGCTGCCAAAAGAAGAGCCCCTCGTATCTAAAATTGGGGTGAATGAATATATATGTATTTTTTGGCATAAATTGAAAGATCGTTTTGGAAGCTGCCAAAGGAAGAGCCGCTTATATCTCTAGAAGTCGATTCTTTCTGCTTCAGTAATTGGCCTCAAAAAATGAAGAGGGGATGTTCATATATACTTATATAGAACTCGGCTTCCTCGGCTAGTCTCTCACGTGGTGCCACTGTTTCAGTAACTGGGGACATGCTAGCTAAAAAGTTGATCGTTTAGCACTCATAAGAATTATATTGTAGTCAGATGTTTTTGTTTTTGTTGTTGTTGTTGAATTTCACTTTTCTTTCGACTGATTGTGCTATGTTGGAAAATAAACCAAGCCTTAATTAAATAATTGTCTCTCCTATTTAATAGTTATTTAGTTAAGTGTTTTAGTTTGGTCCGGAGTGTTCTAGTATGTTGCCTCTTTGGCTTCAGAGCCACTTTTGCTTCAAACTCTTCGTTCTTGCTGTACATCCATCCATAAGGCTGTGCCTCTTGTATTTTGCTGTGTAAGAGTGTGATTAATGATATGCTCCCTTGTTGGTCCAGCACTCTTGGTTTTGTTATTGTGTGTGTGTGATAGATTTGCTGGTGTGATATGTGTAGTGTTTCTACATCTGGTATCAGAGCAGGTGTAGCGATCGATGGCGAACCGAGCAAATGATTTTCCTCAATGCCCAGTTGGTAAATTTGATGGGAAAGGAAACTTCCAGCATTGGAGATCGCAGATGGAGCTCTTCTTCAAAATAATGGAGTACACAGAGGTGGTGATCAATGGATTTACAGATCTAGGAGACCAAGAAAATCTCACACAAAGTCAGAGGGAGACACTGATTCGAAACAGGAGGAAAGATAGCAGAGCCCTGATGTATATTTTATGGAGCAATTGATTCTGAAGTCTATTAGAAGATCGCACATGTTACCACATCGAAGGAGGCCTCAGATTGTCTGATCAATACCTTTGTGGGAAGAGATAAAGTGAAGAAAGTGAGATTGCAGACTCTATGACGACAGTTCGAGCTTCTTCAGATGGAGAAAAAAGAAAGTATCTCCGATTACTTTGCAAGAACATTGATTGTCAATCAAATAAAAGCCAATGGAGAGGTTATCAGAGAGCTCCAGATTGTGGAGAAGATCGTTTGAACCTTGACGGAGCGGTTTGAAGGCAAGGTCACAGCCATTGAGGAGTCATAAGACCTCAATGCTATGATGGTGGACGATTTAATGAGTTCCTTGCAGGCCTATGAAGAAGCACTGCATACTCAATTAAGCTTCAAAAAGGAGAAAAATTGGTTGTCTCGCGGTGAGTCAAGCTCAACTCAGAAGAATCAAAACTCAAGTTACAAGAGAGGTTCATAGGGTAGATTTAGAGCAAGAAGAGGAAGAGGAAGGGGCTTTCATTGGAGTCAAGGAAGAGATAGATCAAATGTCCAGTGCTTTAATTGTCATGGATATGGTCATTATAAGAATGAATGCAGCTTGAGAAGGTTGGAGAATAAGCAGTTACATGCTAAGTTTGCAGAGGACAATAACAGTGGTGAAGAGACTCTGTTGAAGGCTTTCAGTGCTATGAGTAATGGTGACCAGATCACATGGTACCTGGACATAGGCTATAACAATTATACACAAAGAGTTGTTTGTTAAGCTAAATGAGTCAATACAGTTAGAGATTACATTTGGGAATGCTGCAAGGATGCTAATTAGAGGAAAGGGCAAGATTTCTATCCAGTTGAAGAATGGGATGTACAACACCATATCAGATGTATACTTTGTGCCTGGCCTTAGTCACAACTTGCTTAGTGTGGGGCAATTATCAGAGAAGGGGTATGACATGAGAATTTTTAGAGGAGTTTTCGCACCTCTTATATTGAAAGTCTTCAAGGCTTAAATTGAAAAGCAAAGTGGAGGAAAAATAAAGGTGTTGAGAACTGATCGAGGCCATAATATATTGTTTGTGGTGACTTCTTGAAGAAAAATGGTATTAAACACCAACTGATAGCCAGATACACGCCTCAACAAAACGGCGTAGCGGAGAGGAAAAACAGAACCATTATGGATATGGTAAGATGCATGCTGAAATTTAAAAATTTGTCATAGTATTTTTGGGCAGAAGCTGTTTCTTGTGTAGTGTACATTTTGAACAGGTCTCCTAGTAAAAGCATTGATGGAAGTACTCTGTATGACGTGTGGAGTGGTCAGAAGCCCACCATTCAGCATATGAGGGTGTTCGGATGTATCGCTTTTGCTCATGTTCCAGATCATATAAGGAAGAAGCTTGATGATAAAACTGATAGGTGCATTTTTATCAGATACATCACGGTAACAAAAGGGTACAAGCTTTATAATCCGGAGACAAAGAAAGTAATAGTGAGTCAAGATGTCACTTTTGATGAACAAAGTGCTTGGGATTGGTGTTCAAAAGAAAACAGATCAGCCACATTCATTCCATTGGAAGATGATTTAAGTGATAATGATCATCAGGTTAACAATCCAGAAACTCAATCTCCAGCTAACCAAGTTCCAAAAGCAGAGTCTCCACTAGTAGTTGCATCAGCAAGGCCTCAACGTGAGCGTCGTTTGCCACCATACTTGAAAGACTATGAGTTGAATACTACAAGGAGAAACATATCAGATGAAGATATTGTCAACTTTGCTTTGTATGCTGATTGTGATCCTCTTACTTTCAATGAGGCTTGTCATCAACAACATTGGGTCAAGGCAATGGATGACGAAATTCATGATATTGAAAAGAATGATGCATGGAAGCTCACTTCACTTCAGGAAGGAAAGATAGCTATTGGAGTCAAATGGGTGTATAAGACAAAGTACAAGCCAAATGGGGATGTGGATCACTTCAAATCGAGGTTGGTAGCCAAAGGCTACAAGCAAAAACTAGGTATTGATTATCTTGAAGTTTTTGCTCCTGTTGCTAGGCTTAATACTGTTAGAATGGTGATTTCCATTGCTCATAATTGTTGGAAGATATTTTAAATGGATGTTAAATTTACATTCTTGAATGGAACTCTTAAGGAGGCAGTCTATCTTGAACAACCACTTGGTTATGTGAAGGAAGGCCAATCAGAGAAAGTATATAAGCTGAAAAAGGCTTTTTATGGCCTTAAACAAGCTTCGAGGGCATGGTACACCCGAATTGATTCCTACTTTGTGGAGAATGATTTTGAAAGGTGTCCATATGAGCATACTTTATATGTTAAAACTAATTTGCAGGGAGATGATGTTGTTGTGTGCTTGTATGTGGACGACCTTATTATCACAAGTAATAATCCAAAGTTAGTTGAAGAAATCAGGGAGGTTTTGGCATCTCACTTTGAGATGGCTGATATGAGGTTGATGACTTATTTTCTTGGTACGAAGTGGTGCAAAGTGAGAAGGGGATTTTTATCTCACAAAGGAAGTATGCTGGAGACATCCTCAAATGTTTTAAGATGGAGTTTTGTGACCCAATCTTGACTCCAATTGAACAGAGATTGAAATTGAAGAAAGATGGCAGTGGAGAGTTTGTTAATCCTACACATTACAAGCAACTTGTTAGGAGTTTGCGCTACTTGACGGCTACTAGACCTGACATCACATTTGGAGTTGGACTGATAAGCATATTTATGGAGTCTCCTCGTCAGTCACATATGCAGGCATAACAAAGAATAGTAAGATATGTCAAAGGAACTCAAAGTGATGGCATTTTCTATGCAGCTCATTATCTGAATGAACTTGCTGGAAATACAGAGAGTGATTGGGTAGGGGATGAAAAAGCAAAGAGCACCTCAGGTTATGTTTTTGATATTGGTTCTGGTGTTATATGTTGGTCTTCAAAGAAGCAGCAAGTGATAGCACTTTCATAAGCTGAAGCAAAGTATGTTGCAGCAAATAGATGTGCTACTCATACAATATGGTTGCGTCGAATTCTTGGAAATTTGCACCAAGAACAGAAAAAGCCTACCACAATCTTCTGTGATAATAACTCAGCAATCTCATTGTCAAAGAATCCAGTTTTCCATGGGAGGACAAAGCATATTCATGCCAAGCATCATTATATTCGAGATTTAGTGAAGATGAAATAGGTTGCAGTTCACTATTATCCATTTGGTGAGCAAGGAGCTGATATATTTACAAAGCCTCTCAAAACAGTTGCTTTCTTGAAGCAGAAGGAGCTAATGGGGATGATGAAGTTTGAAGATCTTAGCTTGGTTTAAGGGAGGCTGTTGGAAAATAAACCAAGCCTTAATTAAATAATGGGCTAAACACTGGTTACTACCCTATGGTTTAGGTCCAAAATCAATGCAGTCCATAGACTTCTAATTTCATCAAAAACACCCATGCACTTTCAATTTTGATCTAATAGGTCAAATTCATTAATATTTTGTTATGGGTTCAAGTTATAGTTGGATTATTTGTTGAAAAACTATTTATTTTTAATAGTAAGACTCACTCTTAAATTGACTAGAGGTGGCCTGCAAACATCACGTCATAAAATATAAGCCATATATGAGCCACGTTAACAAGTTAAATAACTCAATTTTCGGAAAACTAACAAATTGGACCTATTAGATCAAAATTGAAAGTGTAGAGGTGTTTTTGATGAAATTAGAAGTTCAGGGACTGAATTGATTTTGGATCCAAAGTACAGGGTAATAATCTATATTTAGCCCTTAAATAATTGTCTCTCCTATTTAATAGTTATTTAGTTAAGTGTTTTAGTTTGGTCTGGAGTGTTCTAGGATGAGTGTTCTAGTATGTTACCTCGTTGGCTTCAGAGCCACTTTTTCTTCAAACTCTTAGTTCTTGCTACACATCCATCTATAAGGCTGTGCCTCTTGTATTTTGCTGTATAAGAGTGTGATTAATGATATGCTCCCTTATTGCTCCAGCACTCTTGGTTTTGTTATTGTGTGTGTGATAGATTTGCTGGAGTGATCTGTGTAGTGTTTGTACATGCTAGCTAGATTATGATTTTTGGCATTTTTATACAAAATTTATTGGGTCAGCGATATTGAGACACTTAATTTAACCAAGGTTTGATTACTTACCTAAAAGAAACTACCATGCAAACACTATGTGCGTAGCTTAACATTCTTGGTTTGGCCTCGGCTTTTTTGTTACTCAGAACGTGTCCACTAGATTATTTGTAGCTCACTTTGGAGTTTGGACTCAAATATGACAAAATTATACAAAACTAGTTTCCACCCAAGTTTAGGAGCCGGTCTGTCAGAGACTTGGGACTCGGGCCAGGGCAGGAAAAGTAACCCGGTTTGTGACCCAATCGCCCCGGGCTCCAGCCTGACTTAAGAAAAATTCATGGTGACGTTAGGAAGATAGGCCGTGTGCAACCAAAACACCGAATCTTTGATACTTAATCAAATTCAAAAACTAAGTATGGCAAGACATAGAGCACAATGAGAGGATTGTTTTTCATACCTCATACACCATCGATTTCTTCCCGAGTTAGGCTTCGTTTCTTTGTCTCCTGCCATAGAATGAACAAACCAAGGCCACGGTTCTTCCCATGCTGTCGAGACAGTTCACACGCCATCGGTCTATCGACTTGAGGTGGCCAAAATTAAAAGCAAGGATAGGGTCGGGTCGCGGTGTCACATGTCTAGAAATCAGGTCATACGGTCTAGTTCCTCCTCGACCCTTTGATCTAGCTCTAGGGTATTTGTATCCTAAAAATTTGATTCAAATTGACGGCTCTGATCAAGCAGTGAAGAAATGAAAGGCCAAGATCACTTAAAATCTTTTTTTTTTTAATAACTTTCTCTAATTCTGAAACTTTTAAAAATCGTAATAAATAGCTTGGGTGTCAGAAAAATTCCCTAAAAGTTCTCACGGACTTGTCATATCGCATACTTTATTATCGAGTCCAAGTTTTGATAGGGACCATGTGATAGTCCACCCAACACACCAAATTCACAAAATTTTAAATTTCCTAAAATTAATATCTCTTAGTCGATACGTCTTCCAAAATGATTGTCATTACTATTTATTTACATTGTATCTTTCATATTTATAATAAATTAATTAATAGAAAATAGAATGAACAATATCATCCTACCCTAGAGACCTGACCCAATAGGTGGAAATAAACATAAAAAAGGTAGCGAACACTGTTATGCTTTAGAGACCCATAGCCCCAAAAACCCTACTCCGACTCAACGGATGGACTCTCAGAGGAAGAATTCCTCTTTTTAACTAAAGGGTAGAAGGAAAATACCTTCTTTTTTTTTTTTTTGTAGAGAGATCATAGTTATGGGAAACAATTGAGTTAAGATTAATGTTTTTGTCATCATGTCAGAAAAACCCTAGGAGAGCTTTTTTCTCTCAACCCTAGCTGTAGCCTCCAAGACTACACCCTAGCTTCTTCGCTTCTTCTCTTCGATCATATGGCTTCCCTTGAAGTTGTGACCACGAGTTTTGTTGCATCCCTTGCGATAGCAGAGGATGATGGTGCTCTTGATCTTAGCAAGATTGGGGGTTTTTTGTTCATTGTTCTTTCCAGGCTTTGCTTCTCGTGAAATCTCTGATACGCCGACTTGTTGACCCATCTACTTTCAACCTTCACACTTGGGTGGTCAACAAGGGTTTCCAGGTTCAAAAGAAGGTGGGTGTGGCTCATTTGCGTCTCACTTGCCCTACTACTGATGTTGTTCAGGAGGGTAGTCCTATAGATAAGGGCTATAGGAAGCTCTAAGCTTTCTGTTTCTTGGTACCTAGCATGTGACGCTTCATGTCTGTTACTATTTAAGTTTAGTTTCTTTAATTGTACTACAATTGAGGTCTTTAGGCGATTAGGGTTACTTTAGCAAAGATTTAGGTAGTGTTGGATTTGCCCTCATATGGCTAGGTCTTTTATTGTGCTCACTTTGTTCATAGTGAGGGTTACCTGTCATGTGCTTGATAGCTTAGACTATCCAGATTTTTATTTCATGTAAGACAGCATATGATGTACGTGCTTTCTGGTCATTGATAAGTTAATGAAATTATCTCTTTCTCTAAAAAAACGAATAGTACCTAGAATCTAGATATAAGATCGAGTGTCTTTTTTTTTTTTTTTTAACTATTGGAGGAGAATCGAACCTATGGCCTGTAGCTATCTTAATCCTACCTAATCCCCCACCACGTAGGCAAAACCGAGGGTTAATTTATAAGGGTTTCATTATGCAGTTACAAGAACTGACGTAAAGTTATCACGATCAAATTTATGGGAATTCATTTCATCTTGACTAAAAAGCAAGGAATTAACGTACATGCAAAAAAGCTTTCATCAGCTCAACTAAGATCTGTCTTCACATCTTTACATGAAGCTAGCCATAAATCTTTGGCAAATCAAGCTTCCACAGCTATCTTGGCTTCCGAGATGTCAACATTATAAGCAAAAGACTTTGCAACAACCAAAAATAATAAGAAATTAAGGAATACCAAACCAGCCAACAATGCATAATAGTGGTCTAAGTGTGATACATTCAAATTGTCCAAGACCCAACCTTTGTGGCCATCTCTCTTGGTCATATCAGAAACTGTTTTCAGAAGAAAACTACTGAGGAAACTCCCAACTGCATAGCTGCTAGTATAATATGATGTCCCCATGCTCTTCATGCCTTGTGGTGCTTGGTCGTAGAAGAACTCTATCTTTGCAACTTCCAGAAATGCATCAGCCACACCCATAAGAGCAAACTGAGGCAGCAGAATAAATATTGTGAGGGGAACTTTCTCTCCTTTGCCAACAATGTCGTTTTCCCTTGCGACGAGAAGTCGTTTCTTCTCAACCAAGCTAGCAAGGACCATGATTACGATCTGCACCACATACCCTATTCCCATTCTTTTGAGCAATGAGATTCCCCTAGGGTTTTGGATGTAACTCCGTAGTGTTGGAACCAAGTAGCGGTCATAGATTGCGAGGGTTACTAGTACGAAAATGGTTACGAAGGCTCCGAAAGATGCGGGGGGGATTTTGAAATGGGGACCCATGGAAGCATCTAGAGTGGTGCCCTGCTTTATGAAAAGGGTGTGGGTTTGAGCTATGATAATAGAAGGAATGAATGTGGTGAGTAAAACTGGAATCATCTTCATCATTTGCTTGGTTTCTTCTACTTGGGTCACCGGACAAAGAGTCCATGGTGTGCTTGGCCTGGTACTTTTTACTGCAGCTCTGTCAAGGAATCTGCATGCCGGAGATAGAATATATAAGGCCAACGAATTAATCTAAAGTTAAATCCAATTAATCTAAAATATAAGCTTATGTTTCGTGTGCTGATTTATCTATATTGCGTTTACATCTAAAACACAAAAACTAGTGCCCTAGAAACAAAGAGGAGATCTTCCAATCCCTTATATCTCACTTCAATTAGCTTCGGATAAGTATGAAACTATGTGCGTAGCCTAATCGTTGATCACGAGTAAGATACCTTTTTTAATCGCGCAGAAGCATGAAAAGAATTCCATCCGGCCTGTGATTTTTCGAACAAATAGACAAATAGAAAGGAATCCTCGTGAGGAAATAAAGTAGCTGGAAGAGTCACTGCCCTCTTCTGGTGTTCCAGTTGATATTTAGGGTTCCGAGTCAGATTCTGATTGCGAGAAGGAGGAACTACGATTTCTATAAAAAAAATGAAAAGTCAAGTTCCTCTAATGGGGAAGAGAGATTCGAATTTGGGATCTCATTCGCCAAAGAGATCAAAGAGAAATACCACAAGACCACAGGCTACTTGGATCTGTGGCTTTAATGCCTTATTAGATCTAAACTACTCATGTCCCAAGTTCATTATAATACAGAAATGAAATACCTTAATGAGGAGGTGTGGTCAATTCTGTTTTTCATTTTGTCTGCATGTTCATCCAAGCTTGGTTCATCATGAAGCTCTTTGGGGTCGTTTGGGATATTCACTTTCCACTTCCTAACGGCTGCAACCAGTACCTGAGCAACCCTTGTTATAGGACTCCCTGAAGGCATTTTGTGCCTGTAAAATGGGGTACCAACCAAGAACACCAACACTGAGATCACAAGCCCTATTGTTGGGAGCCCATAGCCAAGCGACCAACCGACGTTGTCTTGTATGTACACCAAGAAAGTGTAAGAAAAGAAGTTACCAAAGGCTATGCAAAACATCCACCAATTAAAGAAGGAGAGCTTTTGATGCTTCTCCTTTGGCTCAAAACTGTCAAATTGGTCTGCGCCCATGGTTGAGATATTGGTTTTTGTTCCACCAATTCCAACCGCTATCATGTACAATGCACAATAGAAACTCCCTACTTGGAATGGCGAAGCTCTTAATGTGCAATCCTCGTCTTTGATTCCAGGGCTGCACGATGGTGGTCTCAGAGCTGGCACTGATACTGCTAGGGTTAGTAGTGCCATTCCCTAAGTATGCAATTGCAAAGGTAAAAATTAAATATTATTTATTAGACGTTGAACAGTTTATGTCGAGAATTTTTATATACACATCCCCAATTACTTGTACACCCCTTATATTTTTGGCATCAAACTTCCATCTGTACGCCGCTTCATTAATAAATAAATAAAAACAAAAATAAAGAAGATTCTACAAAAATATAATAAAAATTAAATGCTTTATATATCAAATTATTAATTAAATATTCTTATAGGTTAAATTTTCTATTCATCTTCAAGATACAATCGACATTTCTTCAACATCATATGTGAACGTCAATGACAAATGAAATAATTGAGTCCATATGAAGAATTAGCAAGCAAACAAATTAGTTGAAACATATCGAAAGAGTTTATAAAACCATCAAATATATCTTGGATACATGAATACATCATCATCAATCACTTCGCGCGTTTGCAAAACAGCAATCATGACTCATTCTTTACCTATTTTAATATTGGCTATGACTATATAGATCATGAAGATGTTGACATATGTTGAATCTTTTAAAATCTTAGAGGTATCAAGTTTTTCAACTTGAAAAACAGTAAGAAAATTAAGTTATTCAATCTTCTGGCGATATATACACCAACTTCAATGATGTAAAAGAGAAGAAAAGTAATTAATAATAGGCATATTAATATGTCTCCGAAATAATTAGCAATTGATTCTACAATTAATCAATTATAGTAAAAGAATGTATTAAATAAAACTTTATGATACATAGTCGACCTAATTTTTTTTTATAAAATTTTTCTCATTTATTTATTTGAGGAGGAGGGCATAGATGAAAGTTTGATGAAAAATGAGACAAAAAATATAAGGGATGTGCATTGAGTAATTAAGAGTGTGTATTTAAAATTTCTCTTTTATGTCATCAAGTTGTCACTTGCAATGCCAATTTCAATCAATAATTATATTTTCACTAGAAATATACCAAAACAAGAGAACATCCTTACCCGCATAAGAGTACCTAGATTTTTGTTCTTGCAGTTAAATATTCTGAAAGGGAAGAGCAACAAGGAACTAAAATTTTTACCATTATATAAATGGCTGATGCAGAAACAAAGGTCCAATATCGGCCAAGATATGTATCCGCAACATAAGCGCCTAATATCGGTGTGAGCGATAGGGTACCAGTCCAGTTGTTGACATTGTTTGAAGATTTTACAGTGCCTTCATGGAGCTTCCTTGCCAAATACACAACTAGGTTTGCTGAAATCCCATGATTTGCCATCCTCTCAAATATTTGATACCCTACATTAACATAGCATAAACATGTTTCTTTAACTACCTAGCTAGCTAGCTTCATCATTCTTCTTCATAGCAATTTTGGGCTTTTACAGAACTATTCAGGTTCTTCCAAGTAAGGGTACACCATGGGACATTCATTCTTCAAATCGAGAAATTAGGAAGCTAAGTACTTACCTACAAGGAAGGAGCAAGCTCTCCATCTCCCAGCCTTTGATCTTGTAATAGGTATACCTTTGAGGTCTGTGGTCCCATCTTGTGTGTAATCTAGTAATCCAGCATTCTCAAGGCATTTCTTCTCTACTTTTGCCATAATTTTGGAGCTAGGTAGCCACAGCCAGAGAGCGAAAAGACACTTAAGTCTAGCCAGTTGGAATTCAATATATAATTCAGGTACATATATATAAACTTTTACAATGATTAGGTCAGATAAACAAATTAACCAAGGATGTCCTTTCAACTTCTTAAACTATGGCCGATTAGTGAGGGGAATGACAATGACCAGTATAGAAGACGTTGATAATTTGGAAGTAATATTTACCAACTTGTATAATATAACCGTATATAGAGAAATCTCCTTTGTTTGTCCCCATTTATTTTACTTATTTTGGCTAAAGGTTACTATTGTTAGGTTTATGACTATTGATTATGTTGCGAACGTGCAATCACAAATCTACTCAGGGATTCCATTCAGAATTACTCAAAGGGATGTGATCACTTTTAGAACGAATAACAGAATCCTTTTTTAATTTTCTTTCTAATCTCCAAAGTTTCACATCCAAAGCAATTCGAAGCTACATGTCAAAGGCATGCTTAGCTACATAATGTGACACGGCAGGTTTTACACCAGAAGAAGATAATTACAGAAAACTTTGTCTGATTATTTGAGAAGCAATGTAGTCTAGAAGATGCGCGCGTATGATCACACTGCGCGCGTATGTTAATCCTTTTTACATTAGAAGTATATTAATCTTTTCCTGATAACAGATTGAGCACTTTTCTGTGCGACTATATTAGTTAAGTTTAGTTGTCTTATTAGTACTGTCGAAATAAATTGAAGAACAGAAGTTGTCACTACATATTTCACAGTGCAAAAACCTTATTCAAACCAGTGCAGCGGATGCAATTGAGTCAACAGAAATAGGAGTTTCCACCAAAATAATAGGTGGGAACATTGTCATTGAAAGAAGGATGAACTGTTTGCAATCTAATTGGTCCATTTATATGAAATATCCCAATATAACTGTTTATGACGTCTATATAACTCTGGAAAGTGACGGAGAAAATAACAATAATGCAGTATCTCTGTTTAACAAAATAACATTTGGTAACCCTTCATCGTCTCCAATAATTGTAATACAATCTCTTTATAAAGTCAAAGCTCAACGTCGCACAAGTGCAAAATGATGGTGAAAACGGCTATTCACAGACCACGTTGAGGAACAGGGACACACAACCAGTATGGAATCAAGTAGCAATAAGAGACCAAAATCATCACGATATATGAAATAATTGGAATACACCACACCGAGATCGAAATGAGGGGGAGAAAAGTTGAACTATAAGTCGCTAGCACTCAGACGATGCTTCCAACTAAACCACTATGGCTTCGTCTTCCTGGGTGGGAAACACAGTGGTTGTGAAGAATTCAGGCACAGTAGTGCAGTAAGTGGGTTGATAATGTAGTTTGAGGGAAACAGGTAATCGAAGCCTATAGCTTCTCTTCTCCTTTCAAAATGCTTGAGCATGTACGGAATATCAATGATACAGGACCGCAACTACACTAAACTGGCCAAGTGCCATTGACATTATCTTACTAGTAATCAACCTGATGTTTACTGCTCGGGTGCTACCCTAGCAGACATATGCAACATTTGAAGCATAAAGGAAACAATAGGGCAACCAAGAAAATGCATTTTCAGGCATTTTGAATCAAAACTGGGACTTTCCTAAAAGGGTAGCAACATACAGTACATAAAAGAACTATAGCTACTACATCAACATTCTGAACCCAAGTAGGCAATCAAATGCACTGCACAACTCCACCTGAATATCAAATCCGAGCATCATATACCATTTATAAAATAATGCATTCCAAGTGTTCCCAAATTAGAATATGGAATCACTCCTGCACAGAAGGTGCAAATCCAGAAGCCTTAAACAAAAATGTCAGGTCAATTGTCATGCCCCATATGCAGTGATTGAGCACAATAGCCTGTATATCCGCACATATTTCCAAGTGCCTCACTAGATGTCCCAATCTCTCTTCCATCACTAGAATTGCAACATCCCAGTTGCTCGAAAGGATAAAGCATAAACTCCCCAGCAATAGTCCGGATAGCAACATCAAATTGCCAGCACACTGCAACTATCATTATTACCAAGAATGATAAATACATTCAATAAGCATGAAGAATCCAGACAGTAACATCAAACTTCTAACACAGTAACTGAATGACATTAAGGCAGCACCAACAATAAACTATCATCATTATCCACAATGATAAGTTGAATAGAAGTATCTAGTGAAAACAGCAAAGAGGGCAGAGGGTGAAGTAGAATAAGGATGAGGGTAGCTTCAAAATTAGCAAGCACACACACAGTTTAAGCAAGCTAATATTAAATTCTACAATTTTAAAGAAATTTACTAAAAAATAATACTGCTAGAATGTAATGGTCGTGATTTCTAGCAGAACTACTTCTGCCAACTACCACCAAGAATCAAGCGATCCAACCAGCCCAAAGATTAATTGTCAACTCTTCTCATGCATAAGCTGTCAGACTGGGGAAAAGATCGTATGTGTAAGGATTCCTGTGAAAGAAATTTTAAATTGGTTGGAGCTCTGCTGTTAAGTCTGCCTGGACTGAGAACTACCATAACCACCGCTGGCTTGTGAAGGGTCTGCTCTCCATGATGCATTAGAGTATCCTGCATTTCCATTTGTGTCGCCATACACACTTCCCATGTAGCCACCTCGCGTTCCTTGTTGGTCTCCACCACCACTGTTGCTAGTTGGGGTACTTCCACCACGTCCACCAGAAGTCCCATACACACCCGGATAAGAACCGTAACTTCCTCCATAATTGCCATACCCGTAACCTTGATTTCCATAACCAGAAACCCCACTAGGGGATTGACCTCTGGGAGCAGAAGGAGCACTTCCACCTGGAGCAGCCCAAGAAGCCGCAGCCCCATAGCCTGAAGCACCATAGCCAGAGGGACTTTGGCTGCTCCAAGCATTTTTCAAGGCACCGGGTGCCCCACCAACATAACCAGCATTAGGAGCATTTGGATTTCCATATGATCCTGCAGGACCACCAAAACCAGAATTGGCGCTTCCATAACCACCAACACCGTAACTTCCATAACCTCCATAACCAACACCAGTATTCCCACTGTAACCATATCCTGCAGCGCCATAACTAGAATACGGAGGGAAACCTCCTGCCGTAGACTGAGGCTGCATATATCTATTGCCATCCATTCGGCCATCAAATGCATTGGAACTGGCACCAGAGGCACCATAACCTTGATAGCCCCCGCCACGACCTCCACCGCCAGGGTTTGCATCTTTGGGAAGAGCTCGTTTTACTTCTACAAGTTTACCATTCAACTCATGGAAGTTCTTTTGTAGTACTCTATCAACTGCATCTTCAGTGTCAAATGTAATGAAACCAAATCCTCGAGGTCGTTGAGTATTCTGGTCATACATTATTACTACATCAGTAACACTGCCGTACTCCTCAAAAAATTGACGAAATCCATCTTCTGCCAGTGTGGAAGGCAATCCTCCAACAAATATTTTCTTGGTCTTAAAATTTCCTCCACCTGTAGAGCTTCTAGTGGCGTTAAAATTTCCAGTTCTATTGGAAATTTGCTGTTCTTCTCTTGATAAAGCCTTCTTTGCTTCCACCTGCATAGTCAAAGTGGAACCTTTAAACAGTTGAAGAGACAAACTGGTGTTTACTCAAGACAAAGTACTAAAGTAGAGATATATGAAAGTAGCATGTGTTTATTTTTACGGAGAAAGAACCCAAGAAAATGCAAGCGATTGATCAATGTCATATGACAAACAAATGTCTCGTACATAAATAAACTCAAATAAACATATATAAAACAAGTACTTTCTCTAACTAGCTACAAGGAAATCCTCACACAGAAACTGAAGGTTCAAACGTTGAATTTGGAAAGTCTTACATCTACAATGTGCATAGTAAAAGATTTTCAAGAAACACACCAACAGACATTAGTGTGGTTATGCATCATACTTTTCACAAAACGCAATGACATGACAGACACATTGGGATTGAAGGGTCAAGTTTTTGAATGTTCAACAGCTGATTTCCCTGAAGCACCCTATGTGTATAACTTCTCATCAACTAACAGATCAAGAATCTGTTACTAAAGACAATAATGCAACCCCATAAACCAAAATACTCCTTGCACAAAATCAATGCAATGAAAACAAGATTCCTTCATTCCATCTCTCAAGAACTTGATTTGCACCAGTCAAAGACCAGTACAAACCCAATAATCACATAACTGCAACTACTTCACCAAAGCATCATCCAATCGAAATCACCAAAGCTACAAAGATAAACAAACGACATTTCAACCGAAAGAATCTATCTTTCCCTTAATTCTACAGTTGCTGAGTCACCAGATGCAAGATGCAAGCACACTCAAACACAGCTCCTCACCAAAATTAACATCCAACATAGCCAAGCCCATAGCACAGAACACTAATACAAGCTCTCAAAAAAACAATAATCAAAATCAAAACCAGAACAAGAAGCAGTAAGCAAGTAAGCGACGAGGCAATGCAGGTGAAATAGAGAAGAGGACTGACCGCTCGGCCGTCGATGGTGTGCTTGTCGTTGAGGACCCTGTCGAGGACGGCAGGATCAGAGAAGACGACGAAGCCGAAGCCGCGGGGGCGGCCGGTGGTCTTGTCGCGCATGATGACGGACTGGCTGACGTCACCGTACTGGTTGAAGTATTCGGTGAGCTTCTCCTCGGTGGTGTCCCAGGCTAGTCCGCCTATGAAGAGCTTGCTCTCGTCGGAGTCCATCGTGCCTCTCTCTCTCTCTCTCTCTGCGGGGAGTGCACACACCTCTGAAAATGAGAGCGAGCAAGAGAGAGAGGAGGGAGGGAAGGGCTAGAGCCTAGGGTTTGTTTGAAAACGACACCGAATTGGGCACGTGGAAAGGAAATATAACTATGAGGATGCTCAAATTGTTTGGTAGAATTAAATGTGTTTGCTGAAGGTGACCGGCACGGGGTGGTGGCGCAGTTGGCTAGCGCGTAGGTCTCATAGCTAAAGAAATTTTGTGAGTGATCCTGAGGTCGAGAGTTCGAGCCTCTCTCACCCCAACCAAATTTTTTCCATTTTTGCCAAAACTCATTAATACATCTCCATCTCTTCCCTCATGTACTCGTTCTTTTTTTTTTTTTTTTTTTTTTTATTATCGTCTTCTGCTGCATCTTGTTCTCTCTTCATCCAGCTCCGTCTCTCTTCACCGTCATAAATATTTTCTTTTTAAAGATCCCTTGTAAAGGACAAGAACCTAAATAAAAAATTTAGCTTCACTGTAGGCGTCATATTCCGAGTTGGTTTACAATCATCCATGCGAAGGTTTAAATTTTGCCACCATCATAACATCATCACCTAGCTCAGATACTCATTCAATTTAGCCAAAGAGCATCATCTTTCCATCGCCGTCTCCCACATCAACAAGGTTCATCCATTACCATCAAGGAATGTTCAAGGAGATCTTTAGGGAGGAGTTTTCCATCACTAGCCATAGTTTTGGGGCTCATTTTCTGTTGAGAGTATGAATCCCACATGGGAAATTGGGGACCTTGCATATGAATTTATAAGGGTTTGGGTCGCTTCATCCATTGACAATTGATTTTGGATGTAAATTCCAGATTACTTTATCATAGTATCAGAACGGGTTAGCCCACGTGTGCATGCCTCACTGTCACACAGGTTCCACGTCATCTAATATAAGTTGTCCACGTGTATGGCTTGAAAATTAGCCACACGTGCAGAGGCGTGTTGAGAGTATGAATCCCACATTGGAAAATGGGGACCTTGCATATGGATTTATAAGGGTTTGGGTCACTCCATCCATTGTCAATTGGTTTTGGATGTAAACTCCAGATTACTTTTTATACTCTTAAGATCAATTGAGTAGTGACTGGCATCTTAGGAAGTTTTGATTATCAGGCAGTGGATTATTGATTTGAAAATGATTCAGATGCAGTGTAGTTGGACATCAGGTTCCATTAGTACATTTTGTGCAACGGCCCTTCCTATCTGATAGAAAAGGATCCCATGATCCTGAACCGATCTTACTTGGGATCGCAAATCCCAAGTTTGTCTATGAAGAGCAGATCTAATTATATTAGTGTCTATAATTGATTTCTTCAGACTTAAATAGATTAAGGATTACACAAGTGATTCAAAACCACAACAAATCAATGCGTGAAAACTCAAACAGAGAGAACAAAGAATTTGCTTTGGATCTCAACTCTCTAGTCACTACTCTTTTCCTCTCTCCCAACTAGTTATTCTTCTATTTCTAAAAGAAATTATTAGTGATAAAGGGACTCGGCTTCTTTGCTAAAATTCATTTTGCTATAATCTGCTTGGAAAACACTATGAGCTTGCCACGTGTCATTGGTTCAATCTAAGGGCTATAATTGTCAGAACCCATCCCGAAAATCCTTTCAAATTTTCAAGATGAACTCTGCGGGGCCCACTTTTAAGAAAAATTCGACAGAACTTCCCTTAAAAGTGGACAACCCAACCTGTGAGAAAAACGACAAAACACATATTTCTAAATTCAAGATCTCACAACAAGCAGTCATCATATATTTCACAACCACCACAGTCATTAAGCAACAACCAAGCGTAAGGCAGTAAAATTTATACAATACAGCCTCTTAGGGTTATCAGAGCAATCTACGATAAAAGCAAATATATTACATGGGGTAGGTTAATATTAACCTACGAAAGGCAAGTGGCAGAACTGGTGCTAAGCCTCGATCTCACGTCGAACAGCAACACTGCGAACTGGGCAAAGGAAACCGAAAAGCCCAGGGGAAAATAAGCGATAAAACATTAGTTGTGAGTGGACAAAAATATTTAATCAAGAAAGAAGTGTTTCTCACTTTCCCACTTTTATTGTTTAGAACATTCTTAATGCATGCAATAGGGAACCAAGGGTTTCCAAATCACTTCCATGACTAAGCCAGCCCCACTGGCTTAAGGGAAGTTCGACCGACCCTCTTAGTCGGACGAATAAATAAATAAGTAAATAATTTAAAAGGTATGAGGAAAAACGTCATCACCATACAATAAAATAAAGTGAGCCGCTAAGGCTCGGGTCGGAGTGTCCCACACTCAAGAGCATCCCATGCTCGGCTCTACTCACCCACTAACACAAAGTAAGCAGGGAGGAGTACCAATAAGCTAGCTAGCAATAAAGTATATCGACCCAGGTATGGTGGGTAAAAACCATATGAAAATCGAGAATTTGTGAGATTTCCTCGAAGTCTCACAAGAAAGGAATTTAGTCCAACGACGTGACCCCGCACGCCGACATGATTCAAAATTATGAACCAATATATTAAAATCATGTAAGTTTATAATCTCGAAGAAATCTTCCCTTCCCGAAGATTTTTCGAGAAGCCCGAATCTACTAATAAATAATGATACTTTCATTTTCAGAAATAATCTTATCGAAGATTATTTCTAATAAAAAGTTCGAAATGGAACATAACCACTTCTAATCGGCAATTTGAACCATAACTAATTTCATAATCAAAAATCGAATAATATGCTTATTAAATAACAAATACTTTAAATAATTTCGTAACTTAGAAAATTTAATTGCATGCATGACTTTAAAATCAAACGTCCACTCACCGTATATGGCTAAGCCTGCCGTCGATCCGAACCCTCTTCGTAGGAATCCTCCTCACGTCCTGTACCATATAACGTTCATAAACCAATAAGTACAGGACGGATAAAAATTAAATCCACCAAAACCAAACCATATCCCAATTGTTATTATTTGCTTAAAAATCTCAAATTTCACTTTTCTAACTTCATTTCTTTACTTTGAGTTTCCGATTAAGGAATTCCGATACACGGATTATTCGTGAATTAATCAATGAATTTCACACCATAACGAAAACCATATCTACACTTCACAAAATTAATCCGAGGTCACCAATATGCAAACTACATTATACTATCGACTTAATAACCAAATTACGACAATCAGAAACTTGCCCTACACCACCTCACGCGCCGCCCACAGTGGCGGCGAGTGGCGGTTACTCGCCGGAATCAACCTCCTCCTATGGCCACCAAATTTCATCCACAACATCAATTCTACTCACTGATCATTTCATTCAACTACAACACATCCAAATAACAATCAAAACCAGTCGAAATCAACGAATGAACATAAACCCAGAAATTATCCAAGAACCCTAGAATTTCAATTCAACAATTCGACTTCTACACAGCAAATCGAGACACAAGGCCATAGGGGAAATGATCAGTGGAGAAAACCGAACCTTCGACACCGGTTTGGTGGCCGGAGACGACCGAAATCGCCGGAAATCACCGAAAAACCCAATCTGCTACAGTGAGCTTTGTGGCTCAATTCCGAGCTCCTCCGGTCGAGATACCATGAAATGTGACCATGAGCATGACGAGGAGGAAGAGGCGAACCCAGGAACGTCCGGGTTTCGTCGTGGGGCGGCCGGAATCGCAGGAACTCAGAGGGAGGAGTTTCGGCCAAACTGGAGGAGGAAGAAATCGGGGGAGAGGAGAGAGAAAAGGCCGGGTAAGTTTCCAATTTTGGAAACTTACCACAGTAACTTCCTATTTAAAGAATTTTACTATGAACAGTAACCGGGAATAGTAAATTTAGTTTTTCGCTTATAACTTTCGCATACTAACTCCGATTTTTACGAACCACGTATGCATGTTCTCGGTTTAACATCCTCTACGACTTCCATGAATAACATTTTCTCAAATTATGACCCGAACAAAAGTCAACTTTTAGGGCCACTAAAATCATATTACGGAGTAAAAAGTAAGTGTAATTGACATTTACCGTCAAATTAATAAAAATCGAAAATTCTGGGTTCGGGACGTAACAATAATGCTTACAACAGAGAAAGCCATAACTTCACTAACTTCACTAACAATCCCTAAACGTCAAGGATTTTTCAAGTTTCCCTCCAACAATTTTCACCTTATGCTAGTTCCCTCCAATTAGACTTCCTCTTCCTCATTGCTGATACATCTCTTATTCTTCACGATCACTCTTTGTCTCAGTCCAAATTTCATTCATTTTTAGGTGCTGGTACTTTGCTTTCATCATTCAGGTATCTGTATCTAGCTCTTTAGCATTGATCTTATGGATCCTGATCTTATCCCATTTAGGGTTTTTGGTTCTTTGAAATCTCAGCCATGTATCGATGTGTGTTTATCCTATTAATGTATTCTATGTATATATGTTTAGCTAAGACATGATTCAATCATTCTTATTCTCTTAATCTGGTTCTACGGTTTGTCATATCAAATTCTTCTATTTTTTTGTTTTGTTTCAAAGCTAAAAACTGAACAGAGTAGCGAAAACAGAGTAGCATATAAGCCAAACTTCATAGCATGATCCATTTTGCTTCTGAATTTGATTGGAATGATAATACAGATTTTATATGTTATAGATTGAAAATAAATGATTGAATGGAGCCTATGGATAGAGATGACTCGACTAGTCCAGGTTATAAGCCAAGGAATGGTATGGAGTTTGACTTAGAAGAATTAGCATATAAGACAATGATAACCACATAGATGCCAAATTTGCTTACAATTTACTTACAATAGTAGATTTTTAGGATTATGATAACATGCTCGTTATGCTTGGATTACCAACTAACGGGGTCTAAATTATTCGTTAGGTCTCGGATGAGGGCGACAACTCTTCTCTCCCATTCCCGTTCCTCGGGTAGGGACGCATAGAAACTTCGTTTGAACTTCTCGTCACGTTTCTCCTTCTTCTTGCGCTCAGATTCCATTATTCCCTTCCACAGTACGTATCACCTTTTGCCTGCATTCAGCTTCTTGATCCTTGCTCTCTCAGAGGTTTCAACACATGCATGTACATTCAATGGCGGAGCTAGGACTTTAGAATAGGGTGGGCTAAAAAATATTTTCATAAAAGTTTTAGTAATTCTTTTAGTTTTTTTTTTTTTTTTTCAGTTTTACAAACCACATCTTATATTAAAGACATAAATCAAACAATCTAATAGCTAACTAATTAAAAAAACAAACATTATAACGTTTGATAGAAACTTGATAACGGAAGTCTAAGATAGAAGAGCGTACCTACTCAAATTACACATTACGCCCTTGAATAGAAAAAAATATTTTTAATTATTGCATTTGTATCATAATTCTCAGCCAACTCTTTTTCAATGTGGACAATCATGTTATCAGCCAAAAAGTCAATCTCCATCTTGTTGCGCAATATTGTTTTGATATGTTTTATAGTTGAAAATGCACTTTCTGTAGGTGCTGTAGAAACCGGCAAATAAGTGACATGATGATGCTCATTAGATGCAAGTGGTGTACTGCTATTCTGATCTTTTCTTATTTTCTTGGGCCATGAATAAACAATTTTTGCTTTGTTGGTTGGTCGATTATGATCAGACATTATATTCAAATATGTAACCATCACCAATTGACAAATGCAACAATAAAATCAAAAGTTAAGCACAAACACTACTCTAACAATTCATTAAATGATAAAACGAAGAGCCAACTGGTCAGCAAAAAAAGCAAACCCATAATCCCAAACCTTAACTAGAAAAGAAAAATACAGTCTAAGAACTAATAAAAAATCCAACAATACATATGGAGTCAAACGTTGGTTAATAATAAAAATATATATACCAGTAGCATGTACACCTCTTAAACAAAGTCAGCAAGCTAAATTAGTATATTAATCAAGTAGCAATAGCGCGATAGGACTCAAATGGATTTGATTAATCAATTGTGAACTAAAAACTAAAAATATATGAATTAAAAACCGAAGAGGTGCAATAGATCATATACCCAAGAGAAATAGATGATAAACTTATACCTGAAGAGTGAAGAGGGAAAACGGCAGTCGACAGAAGAACCAAAGCTTTTCGTCTGAGTCTGGTTGATTTTGGAGAAACATCGAAAGAAAAAAGAGAAAAAAGTTGACCTAGTTTACTAAAAAAAAAACAAGCTTTTTACGCGACTATAACTCTTAAAGCATAATAAAAAATAAAATCAAATTAAATACCTCAAGAAAATAAATAATATATATCTGATCAAAAATAGAAAAAAGATAACATACGGACTAAGTTTAATAACATATAGGCTAAGTACAGAAATTTGGGGTGGGCTAATTTTGAATATTTAATTTTTTAACTAAAATTAAGCTACAAAGTAACGTTTTTTTCAAAATTTAGGGTGGGCTATAGCCCACCGGAGCCAGTATGTAGCTACGCCTTTGTGTACATTTGTGTGTGGTTAGTTCAAATTGCAACAATTTCAAACCATGAACATAACATATGATCAATAATTTCACCCAAAAGTAAACATATGATCCATAATTCATTCATGATCGACCGTATCTAAGGGAATCCCGACTCAAACAAATAACTTAATCTTAGATAATTGATATATCAGCTTTACTTTTGCAAAATATTTCCTAATTTTCTGTTCTATATTTGAAGTGTGGCCAAGGAGATTAAATTTACAAACCATTTATAGTACAGCCCGAACAAATAAAACCATTTATTCTTTTACCTATATGTTTAAGTTTTTTGGTTACTTATAAAATGTCATACTAGTCGCTCACATGAATTTCTTGGAACATAAGATTACACACGAGACAGGACTGTGGATCTCAAAGGCGGACCTGTACGTCTGAGATCAAACACATACCAGCGTGTTCCTTCATCATAGCCCAAGTTTCTCGCTCGTTCTCTGTATATTGGGTGTGAAGTGTTTGACTTAGAGAGGATGACTTATTATGGAATTGCGTCATACACCATTTTGAGGATCAAGGCACAGTGAGCTGCTCAAACATTGTTATAAATTACTTCGTAGGGATGGTGTGGATGACACTGTTTATGGGAGCGAAATAAGAAGTTAATCAGATGACTTTGGTCATTGCACAATGAATAAGTAGTTAATTGCATGCAGAAATATTACCTTTTAGAGTGATTAGCGTAGAACCCAGCAAACAGAGACCTTTTCCCCAAGTTAATTTTACTACTAGAAGAACAAGAAAATCTTCGTTGTGAATACCATAGTTAGTAAAAAAAGGGACATGTATAGTACGCGAAAAATAGTTCGGACATTTTATCAAAGTGAATACCATACATGTATTATTCGGACATTTTATCAAATAGTTCGTTGAAAAGTTCGACAAATTTTTTTTAATTGATTAAATTATTATTTTTCTAATTAAAAATATTAATTTATATTCATTTTTTGTTCAATAATGTGTGTAAAATAAGGGAAAAAAAAACTTAACAAACTTGTATAGTATGTGTATAATATTTTTGGCTTCAAAAGAAAAGAAAATTTAACGAGTCCCTTTCAAAAATACCGAAGTATTTTTGAAAAAAAATGTAGATATGTATTTTATTCGCGTATAATACGAAAAATTACTAACTATGCATGAGACAAACATCAATTCATTGCATAAGATATGGACTTAGGCTTTGGGGTTCCAGAACCAGTTTCAAATCACTATGATGATTTTGTAATTGTGGGGTCTTCAACCGCTCCAGATCAGATTTGGGTCACAGTTTACTTGAGGGATTCTGGAATACAAAAGAGGATACAAGTTCAGCCTAACAGTTAGGTGCTGAATGAAAAATGTATCATGGAGTATTTCAGTACCTATCGAGATCTCCTCATGCACTAAATATTCTCTGTGTTCCTTGAAAACTTCTAGCGAGATTGTACTTTTCATATAGGTATGAGTTAGCTTGGAGACAATATGGAGTTATTGTGATGAATAGCTTACACTATCGAGATCTCCTCATGCAGTAAGTTGTCTGATGATTGATCAATTTGTGCTCCCTGAAAACTTCTCGCGAGATTGTACTTTCATAGATATGAGTTAGTTTGGAGACAATTCAGGTCTTACATTAGTGTTACTGTCTAACTTAGAGTTATTATGATGAATAGCTTACACGGTGGTGGTATTGTCATCTTCTACTTCTCTTCCTATTTTTTTTTCTTTTTCTTTCCTTTGGCAGTTGCAAGTGTTTATGAAACAAGCAACAACTTAATCTTAGATAATTGATACACCAGCTTTACTTTTGCAAAATGTTTCCTAATTTTCTGTTCTATATCTGAAGTGTGGCCAAGGAGCTTAAATTTACAAACCATTTATAGTACCTCGAACAAAGGTTTATGTTTAAGTTTTTTTGGTTACTTATAAAATGTCATACTAGTTGTTTGCATGAATTTCTTGGAACATAAGATCACACACTAGATATGACTGTGGATCTTAAAGGCAGACCTGTACGTATGAGATCAAACACATACTAATGTGCTCCTTCATTGTAGCCCAAGTTTCTCGCTCGTTCTCTGTATATTGGGTGTGAAGAAATGTTCATTGTGAATTTCATAGTTAGTAAAAAAAGAACGGGACGTGTATATTAAGCGAAAAATAGATACGTGTATTATTCAGACGTTTTATCAAATAGTTCGTTGAAAAGTTAGGATTTTTTTAACTAATTAAATAATTATTTTTCTAATTAAAAATATTAATTATATTCATTTTTTGTTCAATAATGTGTGTAAAATACTATAAAAAAAACTTAAAAAACATGTATAGTACGTGTATAATATTTTGGGTTTCAAAAGAACGGAAAATTTAACGAGTCCCTTTCAAAAGTATGAAGTACAGAAGTATTTTTGAAAAAAAAAAGTAAATACATGTTTTATTTGCATACATACGAAAAATGACTAACTATGGTGAATACACAAACTTTTTTTTTTTTTGGGAATTAATAAAAACTTTATTATAATACCAAAGGGAGTAAACCCAACGGGAGGAGCTCAAAGCAAGGCCCAATTACAAATAAACTCAATAAGGAAAATTACACTCAACCATAATCCACATGGATAAGGCAAAATAGTGTAATTCTAAAAATTTAATAAAACATCATCTCCTACAATAGTAACATAGCCGCAGCCATCCAAGCTATCCTGCACAGCCACCACTGTCGCCACCACCAGGAGGTCACGAGAAGTGCCAAATCGAATGGATGAGAACCGATAAGTCGCTGCTATAAAATCCCAAAATGCAGATCCATACAAAACCAAAGTTTAAGGGGATGAGAGAATAGAACCAACACCAAACATTAACTATCTCTACTCTATGGTGAATACACGACTTGGTTTTGAAGGGAGCCCTTCTAATGAGAACCAGTTAATGACTTTTGTGTTAAATCTATTTTTCGATCACATTTCCGCAAATCAACCGTTAGATGTTTAGATATTTATGTGTAGATCATTTATGCAATTTTTCAACCAAATTGAAAATCCTTAAGACATTCAGAATCATGATTTATCAGTTATGAACATGAACGATTTATGTTTCACAGATTTGGTTTGTCCATTGATTTGATCTAGTACGATACCTTAAAGATTAGAATTTTGAAGAAAATTTTCAGAAGCGATCTACTCATTCATATATAAACATTTAATGGTTTATTTGTCATAATATAACCGAAAAGTGGGTCTCCCAAATCGTCCATAAAAAAGTCATCATAGTCCCCATTTTAGTGCTCCTGATCAAAAAGGCTTTCTATTTTTGAAATAAGACGAGTGATATTGGAAATTTTGAAATTTTAGACCCTCATGTTGATGCATGGCATAGTATAGAGTAGTGTTGGTAGTATCTGTGAAGGCCCACATAAGCATATCATCGACCCTGAAATTCTCACCTTTTAGGTATATATACTCCACTAAATACAACATCTTGTATACTCTATTAAGTGTACTCTACGCTCTCATTTATCAACTATTAGTGTTTTTTTATTTTTTATTTTTAATAAGAGCCAGTTTGGCTGCTCTCAAGTCTTACCCTTAATTAGTGAAACAGTAAAATACATGGGGGGACATGGTATTTAAACCCCAAATTGCAATATGCATCAAGAGAACTTCTTGAGATGATAACATGAGTCTCGATTAAAACAATGTATTATAGCAAACACCAACTAGCGAATAGTGCTTTACTGGCTACTTCATTCGCTTTACAAATGTAGTGACATACTGAAAGGATAACTTTATTATGAAGAAACATCATTACATACAACATAGCTTTCCCAATTTGTTGCCACCAAAATATAAAATCAGTGAGACTTACTTTCACACTGCCACTTGGAGGCTACGACCATTTGACCAAGCAAGGAACTTGCCACCTACCTAAAGCAGACAAGTTACTGCCACTAAGAGTTTGCTATAATTTGCCAATACAAGGAAATTGCTGCCTACCTAGAGCACACAAGGTGCATAGACCAGGACCAAGCACACATCATCCTACCAATACAATTCACCTTTTGCCTACTTTCAGCTTCTTCGGCCCTTTCTTTGTTAGAGGTTTCAGCATCTTTCTCTTGATTGATTGTGTTTCCAGAAATTGCAAGGTTCGATATCCTAGTTCTTTGAGTTCTCTAATTTTCTTTTGGTTATTAAGCAAAGGAGAAGACTAACGCTTCATTTATATAATCGCTGCTAAGATTTTTTCTAAGAGGAAAAGAATTCCTATCAAGAGTGAGTTTCGCTAACATGGCATTTTTACTTTAGAAAAATCTATTTTACGAAAAATAGATTTCCCTTATGCAAAAGAGTAATTATATATCTAAAGAGATTGGCTGGTAGGGCTGTCCAATTAATGAACATGCAAGAGAGTGTTTAAGTATTTCATTTTAATAAGTAAGGATAGTTTCGGAATACACTTCAAATTTTCTAAATTTTGATTGGGCTGTCCCACCGCTACGTGGTACGTTGTCATTTGTAAAAATTTCTCTAATTTTTTTATCCAACATTTTCAATTGATTATACAATTTTTATCCAAAAAATTTCAATATAATATCTATCGATATCCAATATTTATTTTTTTTATCAAATTCTTTTTTTTGAACTATCAATATTTTCATAACTTCTAGTATTTTGGCCAAAACTATGTTTAGTGCTGCTCTTTTGTCTGTATTGATATGAGAGACATGTGACCCTTTTCGTGTGTGAACTTGTTAACTAATAACATTTTCGTGTCATAGTTTTATAGTGCGATGTTGGAGACGAAAACTATTTGATTAATCATTGTTTACAGTGCTCCACACAATGAATTAATGCAATAGCCACCGGTTCCGGTTTGGTGAGAGCCGGCCGAAAGAGCCAACAGTAGGGCCTGGCTAGCTGCTTGCTCTCACTGTAGGGCCCCACATTCAACCAAAAAGCTTTATTGGTGATTAACGGTCCAGATAAGTTGGCTAGATAAGCCTTGTCAGCACAGTAGCACACCAAGATATCTCTTGGGCTTTTGGAAGATCTCGCAAGTAATTACAGGCTGTGATCACTCATGATTCCTAACGGTCACTTCCTCTTCTCGAAAATAAAAAAAACCCTAGAGCCTCTTACAGGTGGGGTCCCGGCCCCAATCAAGCCCCAGCCTTGAAATTTTATGACCGTTTTGTCCCTTTCCTTTCCCCCCCTTTCCCCTTTTTCTCAAAGTTTCTAAATTCTTTCTCACCAAACCCAACGGCCATCGCTCTCTCTCTCCCTCGCTCTCTTCTTTTCTCACTCGCAGAGATCAAAGATGCATTGGTTGCTTTGAAAACCCAGAACCCAAACCACAGAAAGACCCAATCTTTGAGAGAGAAGTAGAGTGATCTGTAATGGGTTGCTTTCTTGCATGTTTTGGTTCTTCCAAAGATAAAAGCCGCAGGAATCAACAGAGGTACAGGGTTCAGCACCGAGAACAAGTAAGGCCGAATTTCCAAGCTTTGTTATTGATTTATGGTTCTGTTGCTTAGAATGAAGTAAAGTGTTGAATCTTGCCTAGTGTTTTCTTTTGGGTTTGGCTTGGTTTTGTTAGGTTTGGGCTGAGTTGGGTGTTGTTTGTGCTTTTGAGTTGTTCTGTTTAGGCAAAGACTTAAATTTCAAGAACATAAAGAGCTTGAATTGCTGTTCTTCTTGACTAATAGCTATGTGTAATTGTTTTTTCCTCAGAGATATACAAGTTTTGAGCCTGTTCAATCTGCTGTGTCTTCTGTGCCGGTTTGGGAAAAACCCATTAGCCCAGAATTGAAATATGAAAAACCCATCAGCCCGGAATTGAAATGTGATAAACCCATCAGCCCAGTATTGAAAGATGAAAAACCCATCAGCGTGGAATTGAAGGAAGAAAAGCCCCGCAGCCCAGAATTGGAAGAAGTTAGGTGGGTGATTTCAATTGCCTCTCGAATTTGATTTCACTTGGTCCATATATATCTCTATGATGCATCTGTTTGCTTTGAAGTTAAGAGTTTGCTTTGGTGTCTTTGATATTGAAGTTTATGAGTTTTGGTCTGTAGGGATAAGCCAGTGGAACGACTGAGCTTCATTACTAGAAAGAAAGTTACTTTTGATTCTAATGTCCAGACCTATGAGCATGTTGCAATCAACGAATCCACGGATCTTTTATTTGATAGTAAAGAGTGTCAGAAAGAGGAGGGGAAAACCTTGAAAGAATCAAGCCAATCCAAGACTTCGTCTGAAGATGGTTCCATCACTTCTAGCTCAGGGTCATACCCTCCTAATCATAGGTACCAGAATTGCAGGGACAGTGACGATGAAGATGAACCATTAGACTATGATGAGGACAGTGATCTCGATGATGATGATGATCTTGAGGATGACACTGATGATGACGGGGAAATAGAGTATGAAGATGAAATTGTAGACTCGAAGAGAGGGACACAAGTATTGACTGAGGATTCTGATAGTGCAATGCTGAAAAAGCCAACTGGGCTAAACTACAGTGCTCGTGATAGGAGTGGTTATGTTCATGCTGTGCTTAACCCAGTTGAAAATCTCACACAATGGAAAGCTGTCAAAGCCAAGACGACAACAGTAATGAAGCCTCAGAAGGAGAATCTCACCCTGGATGATGAACCCCGGATTTCATTCAGTTCAGAGCCAAGTGTTAAGGAAGTATCGTCAAGTTTCAAATCACGTGAGAGGCAATCTGGTCAGGCCAGGAATTCTAACCAAGAAATGGCAGTTGATGCTAGCCTGTCAAATTGGTTGGGTTTTTCAGAAGCTACACCTGTTAACAAGACTAGCACAATATCTCTGGACACTGCTACACCTGAGAAAAGCATGTCCTACGGATCACCACACTCAGCAACAAGCCACGAAGATAGACCAATTTTAGGTGCATTAACAGTTGAAGAGCTGAGACAGTTTTCAGCTTCATCTTCACCGCGGAAGTCACCCAGTAGAAGCCCTGATGAGATGGCCATAATTGGGACTGTTGGGAGCTACTGGAATGATCACACTGGTCCTGCCAAGGTTTCTGGCGCCTCCTCTTACAAAGGAATACCAAACACGACCAGCAAGTACAGAGAGGTATGCGTGAAGTAAGATTTGTGAGACACTCACTCTTCCAAATTAGATCTTGGTGGGTTCTGATAAAAGCTTTATGGGTTTGCAGGATAGAAGAGTCAACTGGCACTCTACCCCATTTGAGACACGATTGGAAAGAACTTTGAATAGAGGTGCTGCAGATGCTTACTCTTCTTCTCGTACGCCTCATGGTTTGTAAGATTGTTTTGTGATTGTTGTTGTCTGTTCATTGTGTCCATTTTTTAATTTTTTTCTTTTTGTGAACTAGACCTTGGTATGAGTTGTTTGTGAGATAGTTGCTTGGGTATTGTAATATTTATATGAAATATACTCTGCTTGTATCATGAACCTACACTTCCTGGATCAGTATTAGTCCTGAAAACAATGTCATTTACTACATGATCGGCACAGATGAGTCTATAAGACTATTGATATGAGAAGAAACAAATTATTCATTGTTAGTTCCACTGCCCAACCAAGCCAAAAATGAAACGGCATTATTATTCATCTTCAGCTTGCCACAATGTAGCCACTACTTCTCTACGAAGATGAAATTGTAGAATCAATAGAGGGATTTCTGTACTTAAGTAATTGTCGAGTAAATGGGTTGAACCACAATGCTCGCAATAGGAGTGCTTGTGCCCTCGAATCAGATAATGGAATTCAAGGTCGCAAAGCCAAAGGGATATCACGAGTTTCACACCTGATACCCCAGATTTCATATGGTTCTGAACAATGTCTTTAAGGAATTTATCATCGAGTTGAGTCAGAAATGAGATAAAACAATGGTGCTCTAAGTTGGTTTAGGAAATTTCTTTTAAACAAAAGCAGAACATTTTCCACAGCTCCTGCTTATGAGATAGCTCAATTGTAGTCGCTCAATGTCTACAGAGATCCGAATAGGACCAGAATGCTTGGAGCTACTGCTCCATGTGAACTGTACTAGTGCTACTCAAGTAGAAATGTACTAGTACTGCTCAAGTAGAAATACTCCGCTGTTTATGGAGAGCAATATTTCAACAGTTTCTGCTTTTACAAAACCTTACAGTAAGTTGAAGCAAGACCGCTATTATGTCTGAATCTTAATCAAAAACGACGAAACCTCATTTTGAATACCACAAGACATGATGGCTTGCAGACTAAATATAAAATAAGGACTCTGTTTCAGATCAAACAATTTGGAATACTATTCACTGGCAACGCATTCAGCACATATGAGTTACTTTACCTCATGATTTTCACCTGACAGCTGTGGCACTGAATCCAGCTATAGATATGTAGGTTAAAATTATCTCCCGGTGAACGATCTTGTGAGCCTATACCCTTCCACCATTAAATATAGTACAAGATGAAATCAAGTGGCTACAACTCTTCTGCTGTGCTAACAGACTGACCACTGAGATTGTTTTGAAGTGGTGAGCTTAATATAGCAAGGATTAAAATATTATACAAATTGAGTATAGTAACTAATAAAGTCAGAGCTAGCCCTAGAATTCACCCCTTCATGGTAGTATTGCAACTGGACAGTAGAAGAGCCTAGCTAGAGGGTTAGCATATTCATGGTTATCTTGATCATGATCTGTGAACCATATTGCTGAATATGAACAAGCATCTGATACCTAATAGTTGTGCATTCCTACCATAAATTCATAACATATTCAGTTGTTTTCCATTTAGGAGTTTCTACTTCTATTTGTCCTGGACAGCAAGACTTCGATCAATAGAGAGGTTTCTGTTACTCTGATGGATGGAGTTTAATAAACTATTCTGGAGACTTAACCATAACAACTTATAGTCCATAGTGAAACTTACACCCTATATATTCATATGATGATAAGTCTCCAAACTAACTTATAGTTGTACAATTGCTTTAGTTGTATACCAACAGAAAGACTATTTCTTGCTACCTTACATGGTTGGAGCTATAAATTTAACATCAGACTGCAAATGCTTGCCTTTATTAATCAATAACTCGTTAGTGTGTTTTGGAGTAATAATGAAGTTTCCTTTTTGCATACATCAGACTGTGTATATTGCTAACTTCCTCATCATAAACATCAGCAGATTGAAAGTTAAATATATGAAAAAACAGGAAAAATAATAATGTAGACTACTTCATGTCACTTGTACTACCATAGAACTTGCGGCTACTCCGTGTCTATTGCACTGATACAGCTCGAGGAGAAATTCTCTGCTGTATAACCTCACTGTAGTATGATCCCTAATATGTCAAGAACTGAAAACAAAAATGAAAGCAACCCACAAGAAATTGTTATTGAAATTTATACCACAACACATGATGAGCAGAACTAACTCAAGTGATAGTACAACTGTACCAGTTATCTGAGTTTTACATCAACAGAAATACTACTTATTATACGTACCTTACATTGCTGGCACTAGAATAATACATTTATTCACCAAATAACCAGAAACTAGAGGAAATTCAAGACTCTTTCAATTTTGGAGAAGGGATTTAGTAGTTAAACCCCATTTTTTATTCCAGCAACTTCCTAGTTATGAAAACTTGCCAATTTATTGATGGTTACCGTACTGAACGGCTCAGGAAGGCGGCAAGTCCGGGTCCTGGTTGATGATAGTTCTTTTGCCACAAATTGCATGGTGGGTCTTGATTCCCGATTACTGTTGGCGCAGGCCAAGGCCATTGTAACTAAGGAAACCACTCGCACTGCTAATTGACTTGAAGGAGAACGAAGTCGTTGGTCTGGCAAATCCTTCAAAAGCAATTCTCCATTCTCTGATAGAGAAGTCAGTAGCTCCCCTGGATGCCTTCCCATCATGATTTCTAATGCCACCACCCCAAAGCTGTATACATCACACTTATCTGTCACTTGCATTGTGAATGCGAGCTCTGCATGCTCATGAAAATAACAAAATCAACCAACATTTTCCCATCATATACATATAAAACATTAATGCTAATGGGCGAGTATGAACATCTGTATAAATGAAATGCGAAGTTTATAAGTTTATTGAATGGCTGATACCTGGAGCCATGTAGCCATAAGACCCCGCTACAGCAGTCCAGTTTGAGGAATTTGAGCTCAATAGTCTTGCTGTTCCAAAGTCTGATAGGCGTGGCACGAAATCCCGATCTAGTAATATGTTGCTCAAAGTTATGTCGCGGTGAACGATTGGGTGAGAGCAGTCATTATGCAATTGAGAAATAGCATGCGCTATTCATTGCACAATTTTCACCCTTGTGCCCCAGCCAAGTACTTCTGCTTCGCCCTCCACTCCATACAATACCATTTTCAAACTGCCTCTCTCTGCATATTCGTACACCAAGTACAAGCACCCGTTCCAGGAACAGAAACCATATAGTTTTATTACATTTATGTGCATCACTTCTGTCAAGGTTCTCATCTCATTCTCAAAACTCTTGCCATTCGATTCTGGAATGTCGTCACTAGAATCTACTGACATATTCAATTTCTTAACTGCAACGACTCTGCCTCTGTCCAACACAGCCTTGTAGACACTTCCAAAACCTCCTCTTCCAATGAGGTACTTGTCATCAAAGTTCTCGGTGGCAGTGATGATTTCAGAAAATGTAAGTTTACCATGTCTTCCCCAAATACTTGAATCAAAACTTTTAGACATCTTAGGATGATCGATTTCTCCAGGCTTTGATTTCTTGCAGATCTTAAGGATTACAGCAGATATGGTCACAATCAGCAATAAACCACAAATCGAAACAAGGACGCCAATAAGAATTTTCTTATTGGACTTTTTGGGACCCCAAGTGCATGGAGTTAGTCCCTCTGTTTCACCACACAAACCACTATTTCCAATGAAAGCATTATTAGGAAGCTTCTTTTGGAAAATGCCACCAGTTGGGATTGGACCTGTCAAGTTGTTGTAAGAAGAATCAATGCCGACAAGACTAGCCATTCTGGAAAATGTTGAGGGGATATTCCCGGAGAGTTGGTTATGCGAGACATTAAGAATCTCCAGCGTTATAAGCTTGGCAAGGTTTAATGGTAGTGATCCCGAGAATGTATTGCTGCTTAGGTCCAACAAGTACTGCAGGTGTAGATTACCAATCTCCTCTGGTATTCCACCTGATAATTTGTTGTGGCTTATGTTCAAGCTTGTTAACCTCTCAAATGTTCCAGGGTCGGCTGGTAATACCCCTGTAAAATTATTATCAGACAAATCAAGAAACTCAAGCCTTGTCAATTTGCCAAGATACCGAGGGATAACTCCGGTCAAGTAGTTCCTGCTGAGATTGAGAATGAACAGCAAGCTTAGATTCCCAATGGCAACTGGAAATTCCCCACTGATTCATTAGAGTCTAGGTTTAGCTTCTGCAATTGTCTTAACTGCCCAAGCTCAGGTGGGATTTGACCCGAAATTCTATTTCCGTCCATTTGCATATCCGTGATGTTTTTGCGTTGTCCCCATCGTGGTGAGAGTTGACCAACAAATTTGTTGTGACTAAGATAGATTTCTTCGAGGCTGGGATGAACACCAAATGCATTGGTAATCTCCCCGGTGAATTGGTTCTCCTCAAGTCTGATTCTTATTAATGCAGAACAATTTCTCAAGCACTCAGGTAATGGCCCTGTGAAGTTGTTGCTGTGCGCTGAGAATTTCTGCAAAGCAAATCCACTACACAAGTCTGGCGGTAATTCTCCAGAGAAGCTGTTCTCAGAGAAGCTAACAAAGCTCAAGTTAGGACTATACTTCCAGAAATCACTGGGAATGTCCGCTAGAGGTTGTAACAATCCGAACGCTCCCACTACATCAGGACCCTTTCGACGTTGCACAAAATCCATTACTTTACGTTCAGCTAGCACTAAAAAGGCTACTCCTAGTAGAAGTGGTAGAATTATTCCAAGTATTTCGGCTGGAACAGCTATGTACGTTTTCGATTTTCTTTCACTCATGATCTGGCCTGGTCGACTCGATCATGATATTTCACTCATGATCTGGCCTGGTCGACCCAATCATGATATTGAAGGATCGGACCTTTTCTCGAAAAACTCCGGATCGAGTTGAAGGTGGTGCAACATCGAATCTTGTTACCTTACTTCGAATGGAATCTTAGCCCGCCTCACTTGCTTTCTGTACTGCATAAGGTTCTGAAAGAAAGTAAAGGGATTTCCTTCTAACTAGTGGCTGAGAGTAAGCAAGCTACCTTCATTCAACAGAGTTGTTGTTGAGTCAATAAGGGTTCCCAAAACCTATTAGTGAAAACGGAAAACCACTCTAGTTTTCTGAGGTGAGAAATAGTTTTTGGCAACTCTCCTTCAAGTTGGTTTGTGTGGACAACAAAGGTAACCATGGAACTCACGTTTCCAATCTCTGCGGGGATTGGGCCGGAGAGGTTGTTGTAGGCAAGGTCCATGTATTGAAGATTTGTGAGGTTCCAGAATTTCATAGGAATCGGCCCTGAGAGTTGGTTTTCCTTAAGGTTCAAACCTCTCAAAACTTTCAAGTTTCCTATCTCTGAGGGAATTGATCCAGAGAAATTGTTTCCGTACAACCGGAGGATATCAAGTTTTGTCAACAGGCCAATTTCTGGTGGAATATTCCCATTGAAGCTATTGTTGCCTAAAGAAAGCCCCTGAAGATTTGTGAGGTTCCAGAATTTCATAGGAATCGGCCCTGAGAGCTGGTTTCCCCAAAGGTACAACTCTCTCCAAACTTTCAAGTTTCCTATCTCCGAGGGAATTGATCCAGAGAAATTGTTTCCGTACAGCCAGAGGAGATTAAGTTTTGTCAATAGGCCAATTTTTCTGGTGGAATATTCCCATTGAAGCTATTGTTTCCTAAAGAAAGCTTCTGAAGATTCGTGAGGTTCCAGAATTTCATAGGAATCGGCACTGAGAGCTGGTTTCCCCAAAGGTACAACTCTCTCAAAACTTTCAAGTTTCCTATCTCTGACGGAATTGATCCAGAAAAATTATTTCCGCCCAACCAGAGGAGATCAAGTTTTGTCAATAGGCCAATTTCTGCTGGAATTTTCCCACTTGTTTAAGAACAAGAGGAATCGATAAACAGAAAAGGAGAGTAAAATTTCAGAGAGAATGGAGATTTCAATGTGTTTATTCATCTCATATAAAGGGGGTATTTATAGGATTACATTGAAGTGTGAAAGCTCAAAGAGAAACTCAAAATGATAACCATCTTAATGATGATTTTCTGCCATGCTTGTTGCCCTTTGGTAAAGCATGTTTACATAAGTCTTCATACACTCAAGTACCTATGATTATACACTCAAGTACCTATCTAAATACTTTTACGTATTTTGTTACATGATATAGACATATACGGTATATATACAATTTATACTACAACACTCCCCCTTGGATATTTCATGTTCAATAGTATTGTGTAGATGGTGCGCATCGAAGTTGCCTCGTTAAAAACCTTGCCAAGTAATAAAACCCTGTGGGAAAAAACAACCTTGGTCGAAAGGGAAAAAGAGCACAACGCGCGTTGAGTGTGAAGTATGTTTCTGGATACTCCCCCTGATTTAGACTCCTCTTGGAGATTGTGGGAGTTCGGATATCCTCCTCAATCCGATGCTCCTTACATGTTTCTCGAAAGGGGATTTTGGTAGTGACTTAGTAAATAAGTCAGCTACATTATCTTCTGATCGGATTTGATTTACTTCAATATTTAGAAGTGTTTGCTGTTGCTGATTGTAGAAGAATTTCGGCGATATATGCTTGGTATTGTCGCCTTTGATGAAACCTAATTTCATTTGCTCAATACAAGCTGCATTGTCCTCGTAAATGCATGTAGGTTCATTTGTGGTGAATTTCAAACCACAAGTTCCTCGAATGTGTCTATTTATAGACCTTAGCCATATGCACTCACGCACGGCTTCATGTAGTGCAATTATCTCTGCATGATTTGAGGAAGTAGCAACAAGAGTCTGTTTTGTAGATCTCCAAGATATCGCGGTGTTTCCCATGGTAAAGACATAACCTGTTTGGGAGCGACCTTTGTGAGGGTCAGAGAGATACCCTGCATCAGCAAAACCCGTCAAAACATCATTTTGATGGAGGGGAGGAGGAGAACGTCGGTCACTATGGATAGTGTTGCCGGCGCTCACATTTCTTTTCTTTCTGTAGGGATAGAACAAGCCCATATCGATCGTACCTTTTAGGTATCGAAGGATTGTCTTTATACCAATCCAATGGCGGCGTGTTGGCGCAGAACTGTGTCGAGCTAACAAGTTTACTGCAAATGAGATATCCGGTCTTGTGCATTGAGCTAAATACAATAATGCGCCTATCGCACTTAGGTATGGTATTTCAGCTTCTAATAAATCTTCGTCCTCATCCCTTGGATGAAACGGATCTTTCATGGGCTCAAGACTACGGTTGATCATGGGAGTACTCACAGGCTTTGCTTTATCTTCATTAAAGCGCCTTAGTAACTTTTGAGTATATGCTGATTGATGGATCATAATCCCATCATTACGGTGCTCGAGTTCTATTCCGAGACAAAACCGTGTTTTCCTGAGATCTTTCATCTCAAATTCAGATTTCAAATATGTAGCAGTTTCTTTTAACTCATCTAGAGTTCCAATTAAGTTCATGCCATCAACATAAACTGCTACAATTGCAAATCCGGATCTTGTTCTCTTAATGAACACGCAAGGGCATATTTCATTGTTAACATATCCCTTCCCAATCAAGTAGTCACTTAGACGGTTATACCACATCCGTCCGGATTGTTTCAATCCATATAGTGAGCGTCTTAATTTTATTGAAAACGCGCTCCGTGGTTTAGAGCCACTTGATTTGGGTAATTGAAGTCCATCTGGAACCTTCATATATATCTCTGAATCTAGATCCCCATAGAGATATGCTGTAACCACATCCATGAGCTGCATGTCAAGTTTTTCGGAAACTACCAAACTGACAAGGTAGCGGAACGTTATAACGTCCATTACGGGAGAATATGTCTCCTCGTAGTCGATTCCAGGACGTTGTGAGAAACCTTGTGCCACAAGGCGGGCTTTGTATCTAACAACCTCATTTTTCTCATTACGCTTTCTAACAAAGACCCATTTATGGCCAACATGTTTTATATTTGGTGGTGTCAGTGTTATAGACCCAAATACCTGTCTCTTTGTTAGTGAATCCAATTCAGTCTGGATCGCATTTTTCCATTTTGACCAATCTGATCTACGTTGGCATTCTTCAACGGAGCGAGGTTCGATATCATCGTATTCTATAATTCCTTTTGCAATATGATATGCAAACGCATCATCAATAGCCATAGAATTTCTGTCCATAATTACATGTATACTAGTGTAATTCATGGAGATCTCTCTATTCTCTGGAATTGGTTCTATTATTGGAGCGTCCTCCAATGATGTCTCTTGGACATAACCATAATCCGGAATTTTTTCATGAGATGGATTATTTATATCGATGATTAATGGATTATTTTGTGTCAAGCTCGCTTTCTTTCTTGGGCGAGAATCCATCGAACCTATAGGCCTCCCGCGCTTTCTAGTAGGAGCCATGGGTCTAGCCACTGCATCACCCATAGAGGGGATGTCATGTCCTTTATTTTTAGGAACATCAATCCTTGCAGGTACGTTTGCAGCAGGTATGTGTGATCTTGTCACTTTAGCGATATCAGAAAACGCATCAGGCATTGATTCTGCTACGTTCTGAAGATCGAGAATCCTCCGCACCTCTATTTCAGACTGTGTGGTTCGGGGATCAAGATGAGACAAAGTGGGGACAGACCATGACAATTCCTGTCTTTTCTGTTGAACATTAATGTTCTTGTCTCCCCCTAATGACGGGAAGACTGTCTCATCAAAGTGACAATCCGCAAATCTAGCGGTAAATAGATCACCTGTCAAGGGTTCTATGTAGCGGATAATGCTTGGAGTATCATATCCAACATAAAGGCCTAAGCGTCTTTGAGGACCCATTTTGGTGCGCTGTGGTGGCGCAATTGGCACATAGACTGCACACCCAAATATGCGTAAGTGTGAGACATTAGGCTCATACCCAGTCACCAGTTGGGACGCAGAAAAGGGTTGGGTGGCAGTGGGTCTCAGACGAATGAGCACAGCTGCATGTAATATTGCATAGCCCCAAGCAGAAATAGGGAGATTGGTGCGCATAACCAATGCCCTGGCAACCATTTGAAGTCTTTTAATGGCAGCTTCTGCGAGTCCATTTTGGGTGTGTACATGAGGGACAGGATGTTCCACCTCAATCCCAATGGACATGCAATAATCATCAAAGGTTCTTGATGTAAATTCTCCAGCATTGTCAAGACGAATTGACTTAATAGGATGATCGGGGTGGTGAGCCCTTAATTTAATGATTTGTGCTAGGAGTTTAGCAAATGCAGCATTTCTTGTGGATAAGAGCATGACATGTGACCAACGTGTCGATGCATCAACCAACACCATAAAATATCTAAATGGTCCGCAAGTTGGTTGGATAGGTCCACAAATATCACCTTGTATTCTTTGTAAGAATGGTATATTTTCTTTAGTGTCCTTTGCATAGGATGGTCTTGATCCTACCTTTGCTAAAGAGCAAGCTTTGCAAAACGAATGATACACTTTAGAAGTAACTCTTTGGACCAATGTTTGGTTCGTACTTCTTTTCGTTTTGAAGAATGGATGTCCGTGTGAAGTTTTTAATATATGGAGCATCATGTCACGACCTGGATGTCCCAAACGGTCGTGCCAAAGCTTGTATGTGTCAGGATCCCATAATTTGTCATTCATGACATGGTTGGATTCAATGACTCTAATAGTGGTTGCATACAATCCACTAGAGCGACACATAAGTTTCTCTAAAACTCGTGTATTTCCGTAGTTTTTAGAGGTGATGCAAAGGAACTCTTGTCCATTCTCACAATGTGTTTCCACATGAAAATCATTGGCTCTTATGTCTTTAAAGCTTAATAGGGTCCTTCCGGCCCTTGGAGCATATAGAGCTTCGGCGACATTAATATTTGTGCCATTTGGTAACAAAAATTGAGCTGGTCCTCGACCATGAATCAATTGTGATGGTCCTGCCATCGTAGTTGCTGAGGATCGACTGGGTGTCATCCATAAAAATAATTGCCTATGTCGCAATATCGTATGTGTGGTGCCACTATCAAGAAGGCATTCCAATTCTCCGGAAAACATACTGAAAGGAATAAAGTTCGGAATATTAACACATGTCCATGACATTGAATGCGATACTTTATTAATAGGAAAAATAACCAATGATTACATCAAAGTTATTCATAAGTCTATTTCAAATATCAAACTTTAGACAAATTGCTATCACTCAATCCGTTTGGTAATTCCAATGGAATATGACCAGGAAAGTAGAGAGATGTTGGTGGAGCGAGGCTCGCTTAAATACGCCGATCTCAATTGCTTTCCTAGACATCATACTTCATTGGGTACGCCACATAAGAAGGAGTTTAATACAATTGTTATTTATTGACTAAGGCACATTTGCCATTCTTGGAAAATAGAAAGAGGATTATTCTAATCAAAGTCTGTGGCATCCTCGTGCTCTTCATCTACAGCTTTGAAGTCCTCAACAGTGAGATTGACATCTTCACTATTTTCATCTTCAGCAAGGTTAGCTTCTTGCTCTCTTGCTTCCCTGTACTCCTTGTAGCGTGCAGCTAATTGGGTACTTGCATGACATTGTTTAAACCAATGCTCGATTGATCCACATCTATGACACATGTCATTGTGGTTCCCTCCCTTCATTTGAGGTATAGGTTGTGCAGGTTGTACAGTTTGTACAGGTTGTGCAGGTTGTGCACGTTGTGGATATCCCCTAGGAGGGTTGCTGCTACTACCACGGCGCATGGTGCGACCTCCACGGTTTATGGTGCTATTTCCACGGCCGGTGTTGCCATATCTCCCTCTTCCACGTGTGGAGTTACCATCACGTGTGCCCGCTCTAAAGTTGCGGTTTCCTTCCCTGTTGGGGCGTTATATGGACCTGTTCGTCCTTCATGTTCCCTATTATTAGGATACACATGTCCCCTATTGCTGGGGTACCGCTCCCTGTGCCCTCTCTTGGGTGCATTATAATTTGCCTCACGAACGCTCTTGGTTCCAATGGGTCTTGAATTATAATTCTTTACGAGAATGTTGTCGTGCTTTTCGGCTACCGACAAAATATTTATGAGTTCATTGAACCTCGTAATTCGTCTAGCATTTACTTAAGTGCGATACTGCTTTGATAGCAAAATTGCTGCAACAGGGAAGGTGGAGAGAGTTTTCTCAATTAGCTCTTCTTCTGTGAGGGGTCTTTGACAGAATCTCAACATGGATTTGAGACGAAGAGCTTCTGAATTGTACTCAGCAATAGACTTGAAGTCTGAGAAGCGTACATCGTTCCACTGAACCTTCAAGTCAGGGAGGAGAGAATCTTGGATATTGTTAAAGCGCTCTTGTAGTGCTTCCCATAAATCCTTTGCATCTTTGATGGACATGTACTCTAGCCTGAGTGCTTTGTCCATATGACGTCGCATCAAGATGATTGCTTGTGCATGCTTCTTGGGTGATCGAGGGAACACAAGAGCCGGGTTTGGTTCATGGATGATGGGCAATATCCCCTTCGATGTGAGATGGTTCTCAACGTCGGTTTTCCAGCTATGGTACTCCGAACCTGTTGAGTCAAGGATTTGAAAATCGAGTCTAGGTTCATTCGACATCCTTGAAGATAAGAAGAAAATATTAGTTTCGGAGTTAAAACTTCCACGAAAAATAATAAGATTTCCGAGTTATGCTACCAAGAAATCAATTTCCAAGAATCATTGTGAACACTCTTAGTTCATTGATTACGAACGCTCTTAGTTCGTTTGGCGTGAATTGCTATAATTCCGCTTTTGATTGTAAGTTCCCGAGAAAAAGGAAAAAGGAGAGAAAATAAATAAAAACTCAAAAACGGGAACTTTTAGTAAAGAATACCTTGGAATAGTGTTGCCGGAAATTTTTGACCGGAAAAATTATCAGAGGTGACCGGAAAGATCGTTGGAAAAAGTCGAGAAAAATCGTCCGAAAAGTCGCCGGAAAAGTCGCCGGAAAAGTGTCGAAAAAGTCGCCGGAAAGTCGCCGCGTAAATCTGTCGATAGATGTGTCGACAGCTGCTCGGCAGCTGCTCGGCAGGTCTCGGCAGCACCTCGGCAGCTGCTGCGCAGCTCTCGGCAGCTTCTCGACAGCTGCTGCGCAGCTCTCTCAGCAGGTCTCGGCAGGTCTCGGCAGGACCTCGGCAGCTGCTGCGCAGCTCTCGGCAGCAGCTCGGCAGGTCTCTGCAGCACCTCGGCAGGACCTCGGCAGCTCTCGGCAGCGGTCCGGCAGCGGTCCGGTTTGGTTTTTCGGCTTCCGGCGGCCGGTTCAGGCCGTTTCCGGCCGGTTCCGGTGAATCTGGGACCGGTTCCGGGCTCCTGGAATCAAGGGCTTTAATCTGAGCTAGGGTTTGGGGATTTTTTGTAGGTTTTGAAAAATGACTTCGATTGATGAAGAACTCTTCTTTCGTCAATTTTTCGATTCTAATTCTAGAGCAACTTCGTGCTGATAACGTGTTTAAGAACAAGAGGAATCGATAAACAGAAAAGGAGAGTAAAATTTCAGAGAGAATGGAGATTTCAATGTGTTTATTCATCTCATATAAAGGGGGTATTTATAGGATTACATTGAAGTGTAAAAGCTCAAAGAGAAACTCAAAATGATAACCATCTTGATGATGATTTTCTGCCATGCTTGTTGCCCTTTGGTAAAGCATGTTTACATAAGTCTTCATACACTCAAGTACCTATGATTATACACTCAAGTACCTATCTAAATACTTTTACTTATTTTGTTACATGATATAGACATATACGGTATATATACAATTTATACTACAACACCACTGAGTTTATTCATAGCCAAGGTTAAATAAGTTAGGTTGGTACAAAGACCAAGCTCAGAAGGGATTGAAGAGTAAAAGGAATTCCTTCCAAGGTCTAGGTGTTGAAGCTCCCTGAGTTGGCCTACAGAGGATGGGACTTTGCCTTTCAAGGGAATTGTTATAAAGGCTAATAAATTGAAGACCGGATATCAAACCAATATCTTCAGGAATTGGACCACTAAAGTTGTTCGATTCCAAATAAAGGTGCTTAATGTTGGGAAAGTTATATGGGAATGGCCCTTGGAATCGGTTATCGGTGAGATTGAGAGATTCAAGCTTGACCAGGTTGGTAACTACCAATTTTGGTATTTGGCCAGTCAAAATATTTCCAGATAAATCCAGGAAGGTCAAGTTCCTACATTTAGATATAAATTCTGGGAACTCTGAGTCTGTTGTAGTATAAATGTATAAATACTGTGTATGTCTATATCATGTAAGAAAATATGTAAAAGTATTTAGATAGGTACTTGAGTGTATAATCATAGGTACTTGAGTGTATGAAGACTTATGTAAACATGCTTTGCCAAAGGGCAACAAGCATGGCAGAAAATCATCATCAAGATAGTTATCATTTTGATTTTCTCTTTGAGTTTTCACACTTCAAATGTATTCCTATAAATACCCCTTTGTATGAGATGAATAAACACACTTGAAATCTCAATTCTCTCTGAAATATTACTCTCTTTTTCTGTTTGTCAATTCCTCTTGTTCTTAAACAAGTTATCAGCACGAAGTTGCTCTAGAATTAGAATCGAAAATTGACGAAATAAGAGTTCATCATCGATCGAAGTTATTTTTCCAAACCTACAAAAAATCCCCAAACCCTAGCTCATATCAAAGCCCTTGATTCCAGAAGTCCGGAACCGGTCTCAGAATCGCCGGAACCGGTCGGAAACTGCCTGAACCGGCCGCTGGAAGCAGAAAAACCGAACCGGACCTCTGCCGAGGACATGCCGAGAGCTGCGCAGCAGCTGTCGAGAAGCTGTCGAGACCCCTGCGCAGCAGCTGCTGAGGCCCCTGCGCAGCAGCTGTCGAGACGCCTGCGTAGCAGATGCCGAGCAGCTGCCGACGCATCTGTCGACAGATTTGCGCGGCGACTTTCAGACGACTTTTCCGGCGACTTTTTCGACACTTTTCCGGCGACTTTTCCGGCTACTTTTCGGACGAGTTTTCTCGACTTTTTCCAATGATCCTTCCGATCACCTCCGATAATTTTTCCGGTCAAAATTTCCGGCAACACTATTTCAAGGTATTCTTTACTAAAAGTTCCCGTTTTTGAGTTTTTATTTATTTTCTCTCCTTTTTTCTTTTTCTCGGGAACTTACAATCAAAAGCGGAATTATAGAAATTCACGCCAAACGAACTAAGAGCGTTCGTAATCAATGAACTAAGAGTGTTCACAATGATTCTTGGAAATTGATTTCTTGGTAGCATAGCTTGGAAATCTTATTATTTTTCGTGGAAGTTTTAACTCCGAAACTAATATTTTCTTCTTATCTTCAAGGATGTCGAATGAACCTAGACTCGATTTTCAAATCCTTGACTCAACAGGTTCGGATTACCATAGCTGGAAAACGGACGTTTAGAACCATCTCACATCGAATGGGATATTGCCCATCATCCATGCACCAGACCAGGCCCTTGTGTTCCCTAGAACACCCAAGAGGCATGCACAAGCAATCATCTTGATGCGACTTCATATGGACAAAACACTCAGACTAGAGTACATGTCCATTAAAGATGCAAAAGATTTATGGGAGGCGCTACAAGAGCGCTTTAACAATATCCAAGATTCTCTCCGCCCTGACTTGAAGGTTCAGTGGAACGATGTACGCTTCTCAGACTTCAAGTCTATTGCTGAGTACAATTCAGAAGTTTTTCGTCTCAAGTCCATGTTGAGGTTCTGTCAAAGACCCCTCACAGAAGAAGAGCTAATTGAGAAAACTCTCTCCACCTTCCCGGTTGCAGCAATCTTGCTATCAAAGCAGTATCGCACTGAAGTAAATGCTGGACGAATTACGAGGTTCAATGAGCTCATAAATATTTTGTCGGTAGCCGAAAAGCACGACAACATTCTCGTAAAGAATTATAATTCAAGACCCATTGGAACCAAGAGCGTTCGTGAGGCAAATTATAATGCACCCAAGATAGGGCACAAGGAGCGGTACCCCAGCAATAGGGGACATGTGTACCCTAATAATAGGGGACATGAAGGACGAACAGGTCCATATAACCGTCCCAATAAAGAAGGAAACCGCAACTTTAGAGCGGGCACACGTGATGGCAACTCCACACGTGGAAGAGGGAGATATGGCAACACCGGCCGTGGAAATAGCACCATGGGCCGTGGAGGTCGCACCATGCGCCGTGGTAGTAGCAGCAACCCTCCTAGGGAATATCCACAACGTGCACAACCTGCACCTCAAATGAAGGGAGGGAACCACAATGACATGTGTCATAGATGTGGATCAATCGAGCATTGGTTTAAACAATGTCATGCAAGTACCCAATTAGCTGCACGCTACAAGGAGTACAGGGAAGCAAGAGAGCAAGAGGCTAACCTTGCCGAAGATGAAAATAGTGAAGATATCAATCTCACTATTGAGGACTTCAAAGCTATAGATGAAGAACACGAGGATGCCACAGACTTTGATTAGAATAATCCTCTTTCTATTTCCAAGAATGGCAAATGTGCCTTAGTCAATAAATAACAATTGTATTAAACTCCTTCTTATGTGGTGTACCCAATGAAGTATGATGTCTAGAAAAGCAATTGAGATCGGGGTATTTAAGCGAGCCTCGCTCCACCAACATCTCTCTACTTTCCTGGTCATATTTCATTGGAATTACCAAACGGATTGAGTGATAACAATTTGTCTAAAGTTTGATATTTGGAATAGACTTATGAATAACTTTGATGTAATCATTGGCTATTTTCCCTATTAATAAAGTATCGCATTCAATGTCATGGACATGTGTTAATATTCAGAACTTTATCCCTTTCAGTATGTTTTCAGGAGAATTGGAATGCCTTCTTGATAGTGGCACCACACATACTATATTGCGACATAGGCAATTATTTTTATGGATGACACCTAGTCGATCTTCAGTAACTACGATGGCAGGACCATCACAATTGATTCATGGTCGAGGACCAGCTCAATTTTTGTTACCAAATGACACAAATGTTAATGTCACCGAAGCTTTATATGCTCCAAGGGCCGGAAGGACCCTATTAAGCTTTAAAGACATAAGAGCCAATGATTTTCATGTGGAAACACATTGTGAAAATGGACAAGAGTTCCTTTGCATCACCTCTAAAAACTACGGAAATACACGAGTTTTAGAGAAACTTATGTGTCGCTCTAGTGGATTGTATGCAACCACTATTAGAGTCATTGAATCCAACCATGTCATGAATGACAATTTATGGGATCCTGACACATACAAGCTTTGGCACGACCGTTTGGGACATCCAGGTCGTGACATGATGCTCCGAATATTAAAAACTTCACACGGACATCCATTCTTCAAAACGAAAAGAAGTACGAACCAAACATTGGTCCAAAGAGTTACTTCTAAAACATATCATTCGTTTTGTAAAGCTTGCTCTTTAGCAAAGGTAGGATCAAGACCATCCTATGCAAATGACACTAAAGAAAATATACCATTCTTACAAAGAATACAAGGTGATATTTGTGGACCTATCCAACCAACTTGCGGACCATTTAGATATTTTATGGTGTTGGTTGATGCATCAACACGTTGGTCACATGTCATGCTCTTATCCACAAGAAATGCTGCATTTGCTAAACTCCTAGCACAAATCATTAAATTATGGGCTCACCACCCTGATCATCCTATTAAGTCAATTCGTCTTGACAATGCTGGAGAATTTACATCAAAAACCTTTGATGATTATTGCATGTCCATTAGGATTGAGGTCGAACACCCTGTCCCTCATGTACACACCCAAAATGGACTTGCAGAAGCTGCCATTAAAAGACTTCAAATGGTTGCCAGGACATTGGTTATGCGCACCAATCTCCCTATTTCTGCTTGGGGCTATGCAATATTACATGCAGCTGTGCTTATTCGTCTGAGACCCACTGCCACCCAACCCTTTTCTGCGTCCCAACTGGTGACTGGGTATGAGCCTAATGTCTCACACTTACGCATATTTGGGTGTGCAGTCTATGTGCCAATTGCGCCGCCACAACGCACCAAAATGGGTCCTCAAAGACGCTTAGGCCTTTATGTTGGATATGATACTCCAAGCATTATCCGCTACATAGAACCCTTGACAGGTGATCTATTTACCGCTAGATTTGCAGATTGTCACTTTGATGAGATAGTCTTCCCGTCATTAGGGGAGACAAGAACATTAATGTTCAACAGAAAAGACAGGAATTGTCGTGGTCTGTCCCCACTTTGTCTCATCTTGATCCCCGAACCACACAGTCTGAAATAGAGGTGCGGAGGATTCTCGATCTTCAGAACGTAGCAGAATCAATGCCTGATGCGTTTTCTGATATCGCTAAAGTGACAAGATCACACATACCTGCTGCAAACGTACCTTCAAGGATTGATGTTCCTAAAACTAAAGGACATAACATCCCCTCTATGGGTGATGCAGTGGCTAGACCCATGGCTCCTGCCAGAAAGCGCGGGAGGCCTATAGGTTCGATGGATTCTCGCCCAAGAAAGAAAGCGAGCTTGACACAAAATAATCCATTAATCATCGATATAAATAATCCATCTTATGAAAAAATTTCGGATTATGGTTATGTCCAAGTGACATCATTGGAGGACGCTCCAATAGTAGAACCAATTCCAGAGAATAGAGAGATCTCCATGAATTACACTAGTATACATGTAATTATGGACAGAAATTCTATGGCTATTGATGATGCGTTTGCATATCATATTGCAAAAGGAATTATAGAATACAATGATATCGAACCTCGCTCCGTTGAAGAATGTCAACGAAGAGCAGATTGGTCCAAATGGAAAAATGCGATCCAGACTGAATTGGATTCACTAACAAAGAGACAGGTATTTGGGTCTATAACACTGACACCACCAAATATAAAACCTGTTGGCCATAAATGGGTCTTTGTTAGAAAGCGTAATGAGAAAAATGAGGTTGTTAGATACAAAGCCCGCCTTGTGGCGCAAGGTTTCTCACAACGCCCTGGAATTGACTACGAGGAAACATATTCTCCCGTAATGGACGTTATAACGTTCCGCTACCTTGTCAGTTTGGTAGTTTCTGAAAAACTTGACATGCAGCTCATGGATGTGGTTACAGCATATCTCTATGGGGATCTAGATTCAGAGATATATATGAAGGTTCCAGATGGACTTCAATTACCCAAATCAAGTGGCTCTAAACCACGGAGCGCGTTCTCAATAAAATTAAGACGCTCACTATATGGATTGAAACAATCCGGACGGATGTGGTATAACCGTCTAAGTGACTACTTGATTGGGAAGGGAAATGTTAACAATGAAATATGCCCTTGCGTGTTCATTAAGAGAACAAGTTCCGGATTTACAATTGTAGCAGTTTATGTCGTTGACATGAACCTAATTGGAACTCTAGATGAGTTAAAAGAAACTGCTACATATTTGAAATCTGAATGTAGGGTAATAATCTCTGCATGATTTGAGGAAGTAGCAACAAGGGTCTGTTTTGTAGCTCTCCAAGGGTCTGTTTTGTAAATCTCCAAGATATCGCGGTGCTTCCCATGATAAAGACATAACCTGTTTGGGAGCGACCTTTGTGAGGGTCAGAGAGATACCCTGCATCAGCAAAGCCTGTCAAAACATCATTATCATTTTGATGGAGGGGAGGAGGAGAACGTCGGTCACTATGGATAGTGTTGCCGGCGTTCAAATTTCTTTTCTCTCTGTAGGGATAAAACAAGCCCATATCAATCGTACCTTTCAGGTATCGAAAGATTGTCTTTATACCAATCTAATGGCGGCATGTTGGCGCAGAACTATGTCGAGCTAACAAGTTTACTGCAAATGAGATATCTGGCCTTATGCATTGAGCTAAATACAATAATGCGCCTATCACACTTAGATATGGTATTTCTGCCTCTAATAAATCTTGGTCCTCATCCCTTGGACGAAACGGATCTTTTCTGGTCTCAAGACTACGGTTGATCATGAGAGTACTCACAGGCTTTGCTTTATCTTCATTAAAGAGACTTAGTAACTTTTGAGTATATGCTGACTGATGGATCATAATCCCATCACTACAGTGCTCGTTGTTCTATTCCGAGACAAAACCGTGTTTTCCCAAGATCTTTCATCTCAAATTCAGATTTCAAATATGTAGCAGTTTCTTTTAACTCATCTAGAGTTCCAATTAGGTTCATGTCATCGACATAAACTGCTACAATTGCAAATCCGGATCTTGTCCTTTTAATGAACACGCAATGGCATATTTCATTATTAACATATCATTTCCCAATCAAGTAGTCACTTAGACAGTTATACCACATCCGTCCGGATTGTTTCAATCCATATAGTGAGCGTCTTAATCTTATTGAAAATGCGTTCCGTGGTTTAGAGCCACTTGATTTGGGTAATTGAAGTCCATCTGGAACCTTCATATATATATATATATATATATATATATATATATATCTGAATCTAGATCCCCATAGAGATATGGTGTAACCACATCAATGAGCTGCATGTCAAGTTTTTCAGAAACTATCAAACTGACAAGGTAGCAGAACGTTATTACGTCCATTACGGGAGAATATGTCTCCTTGTAGTCGTTTCTAGGGCGTTGTGAGAAACCTTGCGCCACAAGGCGGGCTTTGTATCTAACAACCTCATTACGCTTTCTAACAAAGACCCATTTATGGCCAACAGGTTTTATATTTGGTGGTGTCAGTGTTATAGACCCAAATACCTGTCTCTTTGTTAGTGAATCCAATTCAGTCTGGATCGCATCTTTCTATTTAGACCAATCTGCTATTCGTTGACATTCTTCAACGAAGCGAGGTTCGATATCATCGTATTCTATAATTCCTTTTGCAATATGATATGCAAATGCATCATCAATAGCCATAGAATTTCTGTCCATAATTACATATATACGAATGTAATTCATGGAGATCTCTCTATTCTCTGGAATTGGTTCTGCCATTGGAGCGTCCTAAAATGAAGTCTCTTGGACATAACCATAATCCGGAATTTTTTCATGAGATGGATTATTTGTATCAATGATTAATGGATTATTTTGTGTCAAGCTCGCTTTCTTTCTTGGGCGAGAATCCATCGAACCTATGGGCCTCCCGCGCTTCCTGGCAGGAGTCGTGGGTCTAGCCACTGACATCAATCCTTGCAGGTACGTTTGCAGCAGGTATATGTGATCTTGTCACTTTAGCGATATCAGAAAACGCATCAGGCATTGATTCTGCTACGTTCTGAAGATCGAGAATCCTCAGTCACGATAATTCCAGTGTTTTCTGTTGAACATTAGTGTTCTTGTCTCCCCATAATGATGGGAAGACTGTCTTATCAAAGTGACAATCCGCAAATCTAGCGGTAAATAGATCCCTGTCAAGGGTTCTTTGTAGCGGATAATGGTTGGAGAATCATATCCAACATAAAGGCCTAAGCATATTTAAGGGCCCATTTTGATGCGCTGTGGTGGCGCAATTGGCACATAGACTGCACACCCAAATATGCGTAAGTGTGAGACATCAGGCTCATACCCAGTCACCATCTGGGACTCAGAAAAGGGTTGGGTGGCAGTGGGTCTCAGACGAATAAGCAAAACTGCATGTAATATTGTATAGTCTCAAGCAGAAATAGGGAGATTGGTACATATAACCAATGCCCTAGCAACCATTTGAAGTCTTTTAATGGCAGCTTCTGCGAGTCCATTTTGGGTGTGTACATGAGGGACAGGGTGTTCCACCTCAATCCCAATAGACATGCAATAATCATCAAAGGTTTTTGATGTAAACTCTCCAGCATTGTCAAGACGAATTGACTTAATATGATGATCAGGGTGGTGAGCCCTTAACTTAATGATTTGTGCTAGGAGTTTAGCAAATGCAGCATTTCTAGTGGATAAGAGCATGACATGTAACCAACGTGTCGATACATCTACCAACACCATAAAATATCTAAATGATCAGTAAGTTGGTTGGATAGGGCCACAAATATCACCTTGTATTCTTTGTAAGAATGGTATATTTTCTTTAATGTCCTTTGCATAGGATGGTCTTGATCCTACCTTTGCTAAAGAGCAAGCTTTGCAAAACGAATGATATGCTTTAGAAGTAACTCTTTGGACCAATACTTGGTTTGTACTTCTTTTTGTTTTGAAGAATGGAAGTCCGTGTGAAGTTTTTAATATACGGAGCATCATATCACGACCTGGATGTCCGAAACGGTCGTGCCAAAGCCTGTATGTGTCAGGATCCCATAAATTTTCATTCATGACATGGTTGGATTCAATGACTCTAATAGTGGCTGCATACAATCCACTAGAGCGACATATACGTTTCTCAAATACTCGTGTATTTTCGTAGTTTTTAGAGGTGATGCAAAGGATCTCTTGTCCATTCTCACAATGTGTTTCCACATGAAAATCATTGGCTTTTATGTCTTTAAAGCTTAATAGGGTTCTTCTAGCCCTTAGATCATATAGAGCTTCGGCGACATTAATATTTGTGCAATTTGATAACAAAAATTGAGCTGGTCCTTGACCATGAATCAATTGTGATGGTCCTGCCATCGTAGTTACTGAAGATCGACTAGGTGTCATCCATAAAATAATTGCCTATGTCGCAATATAGTATGTGTGGTGCCACTATCAAGAAGGCATTCCAATTCTCCGGAAAACATACTGAAAAAGAATAAAGTTCGGAATATTAGCACATGTCCATGATATTGAATGATAATGCGATACTTTATTAATAGGGAAAATAGTCAATGATTACATGAAAGTTTTTCATAAGTCTATTCCAAAAATCAAACTTTAGAGAAATTGTTGTTACTCAATCCGTTTGGTAATTCCAATAAAATATGACCAGGAAAGTAGAGAGATGTTGGCGGAGCGAGGCTCGCTTAAATACCCCAATCTCAATTACTTTGCTAGACATCATACTTCATTGGGTACGCCACATGAGAAGGAGTTAATACAATTGTTATTTATTGACTAAGACACATTTGCTGTTCTTGGAAAATAGAAAGAGGATTATTCTAATCAAAGTCTGTGGCATCCTCGTGCTCTTCATTTACAGCTTTGAAGTCCTCAATGGTGAGATTGACATCTTCACCATCTTCATCTTCAGCAAGGTTGGCTTCTTGCTCTCTTGCTTCCATGTACTCCTTGTAGCGTGCAGCTAATTGGGTGCTTACATGACATTGCTTAAACCAATGCTCGATTGATCCACATCGATGACACATGTCATTGTGGTTACCTCCTTTCATTTGAGATGCAGGTTATGCAGGTTGTGCACGTTGTGGATATTCTCTAGGAGGGTTGCTGCTACTACCACAGCGCATGGTGCGACCTCCACGTCTCATGGTGCTATTTCCACGGCCGGTGTTGCCATATCTCCCACTTCCACGTGTGGAATTGCCATCACGTGTGCCAGCTCTAAATTTGCGGTTTCCTTCTTTATTGGGGCGGTTATATGAACATGTTTGTCCTTCATGTCCTCTATTATTAGGGTACACATGTCCCCTATGGCTAAGGTACCGCTCCTTGCGCCCTCTCTTGGGTGCATTATAATTTGTCTCACGAACTCTCTTGGTTCCAACGGGTCTTGAATTATAATTCTTTACGAGAATGTTGTCGTGCTTTTCGGCTACCGACAAAACATTAATGAGTTCATTGAACCTCCTAAATCGTCCAGCATTTACTTTAGTGAGATATTGCTTTGATAGCAAAATTGCTGCAACCGTGAAGGTGGAGAGAGTTTTCTCAATTTGCTCTTCTTCTGTGAGGGGTTTTTGATAGAACCTCAAAATGGATTTGAGGCGAAGAGCTTCTGAATTGTACTCAGCAATAGACTTGAAGTCGGAGAAGCGTACATCGTTCTACTGAACCTTCAAGTCAGGGAGGAGGGAATCTTGGATATTGTTAAAGTGCTCTTGTAGCGCCTCCCATAAATCCTTTGCATCTTTGATAGACATGTACTCTAATCTGAGTGCTTTGTCCATATGACGTCGCATCAAGATGATTGCTTGTGCATGCCTTTTGGATGTTCACTGGAACGCAAGGGCCGGGTCTGGTGCATGGATGATTGGCAATATCCCTTTCGATGTGAGATGGTTCTCAACGTCAGTTTTCCAGCTATGGTAATCCGAACCTGTTGAGTCAAGGATTTGAAAATCGAGTCTAGGTTCATTCGACATCCTTGAAGATAAGAAGAAAATATTAATTTCGGAGTTTAAACTTCCATGAAAAATAATAAGATTTCCTAGCTATGCTACCAAGAAATCAGTTTCCAATAATCATTGTGAACACTCTTAGTTCATTGATTACGAACGCTCTTAGTTCGTTTGGCGTGAATTTCTATAATTCCGCTTTTGATTGTAAGTTCCCGAGAAAAAGGAAAAAGGACAGAAAATGAATAAAAACTCAAAAACGGGAACTTTTAGTAAAGAATACCTTGAAATAGTGTTGCCGGAAAATTTGGCCGGAAAAAGTTATTGGAAGTGATCGGAAGGATCGCTGGGAAAAATCGAGAAAATCGTCCGAAAAGTCACCGGAAAAGTCATCGGGAAAGTCATCGAAAACTTACCCCGCAGACCTGTCAACAGATCTGTCGGCAGCTTCTCGGCAGCTGCTACCCAACGTCTCGGCAGGTGCTCTCGACAGGTGCTCGACAGATGTCAGCAGGTGTTGTCGATAGCTCTCAATTGGGCTTCTGAACAGCTGCTTCGCAGCTGTCGGTAGGACCCGGCAGGGCTCGACAGGACTCGGCAGCAGTTCTGTTGTGCTCAAAATTTCCGGCGGCCGGTTCAAGCCTTTTTCGACCGGTTCCGGCGATTCTGAGGCCAGTTCCGGGCTTCTGGAATCAAGAGCTTTGATATGAGCTAGGGTTTGGGGGTTTTTTTATAGGTTTGGAAAAATGAATTTGATTGATGATGAACTCTACTCTTGTCAATTTTCGATTCTAATTCTAGAGCAACTTCGTGCTGATAACGTGTTTAAGAACAAGCTAAATTAACACACACGGAGAGAGAGTAATGTTTCAGAGAGAATGGAGATTTCAAGTGTGTTTATTCATCTCATACAATAGGGTATTTATAGGAATACATTTGTAGTGTGAAAGCTTAAAGAGAAAACCAAAATGATAACAAACTCAATGATGAATTCTACCATGCTTGTTGCCCTTTGGTAAAGTATGTTACATAAGTCTTCATACACTCAAGTACCTATGTTTATACACTTAAGCACCTATCTATACACTTAAGTATTTGTTACATGATATAGACATACATAGTATAATACATTTATACTACAACAGGTATCTCCAAGAAGCAAATATTGTACCTTTTTGAGATTGTCCAGCTGATAGGGAATGGTACCATTGAGATAGTTGTTGTAGAGACTTAGAAACTGAAGCTCCGTTAACTTGCCCATTTCCTCAAGCACTTCTCGTTCGAAGGTATTGTTTCCCATATCCAAGGTTGTGAGCTTGGTGAGGTTGCCAATGGTAGATGGTATAGGCCCTGAGAAATTGTTGCCATTGACATTGAAATGGGTGAGATCGGGAAACTTGTTGAACACTACTACAAAAAGTTAATCACACAACACCAATCACAAAACGGAATAGAAATCATCTGTTGTGTATTCAAGTAAAGTCTATTGTACAACGGTATTAGTGATGTTTTGTTGTGTAAATGTCAACAAAATGATAACTTTTTTTGTCAGAACTACATTACACAACAGAATTAAGTATTTTCCGTTGTCTGAGTCTTAGAAAATTTAGCGGTAGATTTTCCTCCACTCTGGAGTCTTGGTTGCCTCTTGAATTCTGAAATTTAGGCTACTAGGCACAATGGTACTTAAGATTTCCGTTGTGTGATTGAAAACTAGGCGCCAAATTTTGAGGAAGCTTACTTGAATGTCGCAAGCTATAGAAATTAGACAACAGATTTAAGCTATTCTGTTGTGTGAAGAAGGAACATATGCGGTAGTATTTTGAGCCAAAATGTTATAGGTGGCATGTTTCCCTCCATGTTTCCAAATTTTGATTTTATGTAATGCACTCATACAACGGATTGTGAGCTTTCTGTTGGGAGTGACTTTGAGAATTGTTTTAAGTTTAATTATCATGCCACATCATGTCCAAAAGAAAGAAGAAAACAAAACAAAATCTCTTAGACCCTCTCGACCCTCTCTCTCAACATGCAAACGGTAAACCCTCATAATAGCCTCGCGACCCAAATTATCTTCGCTATTTGTTCTTCATATTCACCAACTCCACCCCCAGTTCTCTTTACCTCTCCTTCGATCTACTCTTATCCTTGAAACCCTAGCTAATTCACTTATCAGAGCTCGCTCTTCATCTTTGATTGAAATTGATCTCGTTGGTGGGACGACATCAACGAGAGAAAAAGAGAGAGAAGCCATGAACACGATGCAGTATGCAGAGGGTGAGCACCACCGGCACCACCGACACCACCGCAGTCAAGGTCAGCGATGACCAAGCTTTCTACGACCTCTTCCCTTTGGGTCCTCAATGATGAATTTAGTTCAAATTTCTTCTTTTCATTGAAATGGTTTACATAAATTGAAATGGGTTGTTGTTTAAGGCACCCGATATGTTCAGCAGAGAGCACAGTAGGCTTGCTTCTTTTCGTTGGATTCCTCTTCACCGGTGTCGAGTCCGTCATTGAGGTAGACCTCAGATTCTTTCGTTTCTTCATGAATTTGGTGTGGGTCTTTTCTAAAATGGGTTTAATTACTTCTTTGAAGCATTGGAATTTAGGGATTTATTGATTCTTGAAATTTAGGGCTTCTTCAATCTTTGGATTTTGTGAATCGGTGTTTATTGATTCTTGACTGCTCATCATCTTGTTTTCTGTTCAACGAAGGTATGCTGATAGGATACGTTAGGGTTTTAGTTTTGAAGATCGAAAGAGCTGTGAGCTCCCTTTGTAGCTCCACTTAAGAGATTTAGGTTTTTCTTTTGGGCTTTACTTTTGCCATTATATGTTAGAGTTCATAATGGTTTACATAGAGTTGATTTTGTAGTTTCTGTATGTGAAGTATGCAATTATAGATCCAAGTGCTAAATCAATTATGTGATTTGTTTGTTACAGAAACCCAGAGGAGATCCCATGGGGTCAGGTTGGTGCCGATATTGTTATGAAGTCTACTGGAGTGTTCACTGACAAGGACAAATCTGCTGCTCACTTGAAGGTCAGCTCTCTTTATAATTTTCTTTAAGTTGAGTGCAGTATGATTTTTGTTGGTCCTGTGTTTTGGTATATGCATGAATATGACTAAGTTTCTAGGATTGGATCCTTCAGAATTGATATATTTGTGGTCATGGTTGTTTGAGTGATTATTAAGTACCACAAGTAGGATTAGTACTATCAATGTGATAATGCATTTAAGACTTGAATCATATGTATTTGTTAGTCATTTGCATGGTTCTATATTATCGAAATAAGTGACGGCCAGATATTTCAGGTTTGTAATCTTTCTTTGGTCTTCGAAATAGAATGAAGTTGTTATTAGAGTAGGTCACTAGCTCTATTTGTTTGTCAAGGAGTGTCTGATATGCATTTGTTATGATTATCAAAGGGGAAGATTGCTGCATTAGTAGTATGTTGGCATGGCTATAGTAATATGATTCTTTGATGGCTAGTTTATATTTTTTGAAGCTTTGCTTAGAAAAGTTAACCATTGCAATTCTCTTTGTGGTAAATAAATGGATTTGTTTGCAACGTGATATATGTGAAACATAGTATATATAGGTGATGGAAATTGCCTTTGTATTGTGTTCTGTGAAAGATGTTGACAAGACTTTCTTGAACCCACAATTAAAATGTTGACAAGTATATATCCTTGTATTGCATATTTCAAGCTCAATCTTTTGTAAAAGATGCAGGCATACGTACCAAATCTCAGTTTTGTTCTTAAACATTGAACTATATAGCAAATTTCAGAAATGGAAACACTTCACAACTCAAAGTAGTTCAGCTCTTCTTTTATTTAAAACTCATTTCATATTATGTATCTCTATATTAGTTCAGCCTTATTCCAAATTGTGTAGGTTATATACTCTTATTCTCATTTTGCACCTAGGATCAATGATTTGCTTCTTTGAATTGAGAAGAGGTTGGTGTGGAATGAACGAGTTTGTTTATAAACTAGATTAAACTAGGAAGAAGTTTGTTTATAAACTTAACAGTTCGGATTTCATCCATTTAATGAATGAGTTGTTGCACAACTGGAGGAGTGTGTAGGGTCTTAGTGTCTGGTAAAGAAATATGCCATCTGCACCTTTAAACTTGAATGACTGCAATGTTCTGACTATGGATTGAATATGATAGGTGTTGAGTTGTTTGCCATTTGAGACTTACGCATGTAACTTGGAATTCAATTTACCTGTAAGTAAAAGGAAAAATATTTGTGGTCTCTTGGTGATAACAAACTTACATGCATTCACTTTGGATATTTTATTTTTAGGATTAAAATGATGAAATTTAGGATTACAATCTTCTCAAAATGGGCGTTGTACGCTACTCCTTCTCCTTGTTTATTTTTCTAGATAATGTGAATGATAGAATTATTCATAGATTCCTTGGATTCATCAAGTAGCTTTTAACATTGGCTCAGTGCAGAAGCACCAGTCAGACTAGCTGAGTATGGTCCTTGCTTTACAATGTTATCCTTTTCATTTCTTCATTCAATTTTTATTTTCTTTTCCCCTTTTCCTGCAAACAAAAGTGGGTCTTATATCTACGTCATTCTCCATATTTCCCTTTCTAGAAGTGTACTTGAAATAGGCAGTTGCTTTTCAAATGTTAGGGGCTCGTTTTTGTAGTACAAATTGCTGACTTTTCGTTGTGTAGTTTCAGTACCACTGATATGTATCTTATAGCTTACATGTGAATGTTACTGTTAGTTTAAATATGTGCTTTGAATATGTCTTGTTTCTCAATAAAAATTTTGAATATTGAGCTGCAGTGTAATGTAAAGTTCACTTTACTGGGATACACCTGATTCTGCATTATATTCCGTCGCATACAAATAAATATATGAATCTGGATTTTCATAATAATTTCAAAGTAGCCTCTTTAGATTTTCATATTGATCATTGCATATTAAGTTCTTATTTTGCTATAACTCTTGAGAAGAAGTACAACATAAGGAGGCTTGTACTAGGAAATTATTGTGATGGATTGATTTTATTATATTATCATGATGATACTACATGCTTGGACTATGATTGTACAATTTGTATCAAGTTTTCAGAATTTAACGGTGCACATCGATCTGGAAGAGTAGTATGTGAGAGTGGTTCTTCTATCTATGCAAGATATTGCCAGGTTATCTATAGCAAGTTGGATCTACCTGTTGTTTCCCATGTGAATTTTAGTATGTGGTACAGTTGAAGTTTGTTTACATGATTAAGAACGTGTGTAAATGTCTTCGACTCACATTATCATGTAACTAAGGCTATTATGTTTTCTGTGCTGTAGGAAACACCTGCTATTAGTCAAGTCTTACTATGACAAAAGAATAATTGGATGCTCTGGTGTTGAAGGAGGTAAGCTCCTCTAGCTGCATCTTTTTCTTCCCTGCTGAACTTACATCATTCCGCATTTGCATTCATGTATCTCTTTTATTTTTTACTTTATATTATGGGGGTTAGTTATTGCTGCATGGCAATGCTTCTATCATAATGCTATTTGTGTGTGTGTGTGTCTCTACTTGGGTACTTCTCATATTGGTCTCATATTTTTAACAGTGCGTAAGGGGTTCTGTTGTTCTCTTGGACAGTGATGGTGCAGCTGCATTAGTGCTAGTGAGTGGGAAGAAGGCACTTGAATGCATTAGTGCCAGCATGTGTATTTTTTGGAATAATGATATTGTATCAGCTTTTGTTATCTTTCATTGTAATTAACTAGGATGCAGCAGCCATCCAGCTAGCTAGAATGTCTTCTTTTTGGTTTTATGGTATGGATGGATACATGTATGCTACCTCTTTTGGTACATTAGATGGTTGAATTAGACTATTTCAATGCCTAAATCTTATATTGTGCATTATTTTTGTGCAAATATTTCAGGTAAAGAACAAAAAATAATCAAATAACAATCAATTATATTATGTAGTATGAATAAGCATATGTCGTATTACACAACAAATCAATTTTAATCATACAACGGTACATGTAAAATTTTGTTGTCTCATTAGTACTCACATAACAGAACAAATAGGTATCAGTTTCAGTTGTCCAATGTTAAATCATACAATGGTCCTTATAAAATTTTGTTGTCTCATTAGTATTCACACAACAGAACAAATAGGTATCAGTTGCCCAATGCTAAATCACACAACGGTCACTATAAAATTTTGTTGTCTCATTAGTACTCACACAACAGGTTCCATATTTTTTTGTTGTATGATAAGTTAACCAACAACAGTATATTATTACTTTCGTTGTCTGAGTGTCATTTTTCTGTTGTGTGAGAAATTAACCAACAACGGTCTCTACTTACTTCTGTTGTCTGACCACATCGACACAACAATTGAATACGCTGCATCCAATTTCTGGCATTGGCATGAGCAGAACTGATACAACGGTTTTAAGCAGTGCGTTGTGTCTATGATATTCACATAATGGTGTTTCACCGTTGTGTGAGTGTGCTCATCACACAACATCGAGATAGACGACAGACATGGTCCATATCACACAACAGATTTCCACCGTTTTATGATGCAGTTTTTGTAGTAATGGAAGTTGAACTGTGTTAGTACTGCTGTAATGTTGAAGTTTGCAAGGTGAATTTCAGAAACCGTTTTGGTATTGTGGTTGCAGACAATGGCAGTCCAGTTGCACAAGTTGTTTAGGTTTCTAAGTGACCATGAATTCAGAGAAAGTGGTGAAGAAGTAAAGCTGTTCTTCCATTTTAGGAGTGCTTCAGCTTGTATTCTTTGTGATGATGTGGCCTCCAATGGAAGCAAAAAGAGCAAGAAAATATGAAGGAGGAGGAGATGCAGAGTAGTCTCCTGAGCTACTTTCATAATGTCGTGCTCGATCCAATAAAGCTGCATAGAAGAAGGAATCTCCACCAGGAGATGATCAATTTTGAAGCAAGAGATTGATTTTGAAGTTCTCTGAATAGTTTTGAAGAGACTTAAAATGACTTGGGAAATTCATTCAGTCAGTCAGTCCACCGACCTGTAGAAGCAATAGTAACTCAACTTATGAGTGCCCCGTGCTTCAAGTTTAGCAGAAATTCCTAACCGACAACTAATATCACTTTGCATCAACTAATCAGTCGCAAGTAAATACCTTAATTGAGTAAAGAACTGGGTAGAATGTCCATGCGTTGCGGCGGATTTAATGATCGGCATGATAATTTGATTGCCTTTGTTAAGAAATCTGAAATCTCAAAATGAAATTTCAAACTCATCTCTCAATGACAGCTACATATCATTGAGATAAATAAAAAGGCGGAAAGATTTCAAGACAGCTAATGGTCTTAATCTAAGGAAAGCTCATTTCTTTCAGACTTTGATTTAGGCATGTTAGAGCTAATATGTTGACCGATATTGATGCTAATGTTCTGATGAGTTGAGTATTCTCGATCATATTCCATATCCAATTGTTGAAACTTGACGTTCCTCAAATTGTCTCGAACTGACTTGACTAGCCAAATACCCCAGAATGTGGTAAATTATCAGCCTGTTCCAAGGACAATTCGTTCTCGGTAATTGAATATCTCTACTTCCCTAACAAGATGGAAAGGTAGCAAACTTTCGGTTTATGAGATGAGTTAAATTCACCAGTCCCTCAACTCTTATGAGATTAATTAAGGAAGCTGTTGAAGTCTACACACATGAAATCAAACTTGCAGTAATTATTCAAACAAAGACCAGTACCTAAGAAAATATGCCGCATGCTTCCCTCGTTGGAAAGGAGGAGGGCGTCCTCGTTTTGGCTGTTGGATTGGATGGTTTTACGGCGGATGAGGATTAAAGAGCACACTGATTTGCATACTGCTCTGCATTTGAGTAAAGATTTGACAGGCATTTAAGATTGGTTGCATTGATCGATTTTCCGGTGACATTTTGCTTTGATGTTTCAATGGAGGAGTAGGGCTCTTGGGGTTTTAGTTGCTGCTGGTTCCGAAGCGGTAATGGGTCGCTATAGGCCGGGTGGGTCGAAGGAAGTAGTAATAGGAGAAAGCAGGACTCTGTTTTGGGCAATGTCATTTCTAGGTGGGGTAGCCAGACAATAGACCTGTAAATGGACCGGATTTTGATCCGGATCCGCTCCAGATCCGTGGCTATTAGAAGGGTTTGGATCGAAAATTTTGATCCATTGATCCGTTAATGATCCGAATCCGTTAACCCATTTGTTTTGGCTCCAGTTTTTTCTTGAGCTGGTCAACAGTCTCTTTTCTTGCGTGGGCGTGCCAGCACCGTTCGGGTGCGGTCGTCGGGGGTGTCCCTTGACCTGACTTCTTCTGAGCGATTGTGGACGAGGAGAGCACCAACCTCGTCGTGGGATTCTTTGTGCCTCGTGGCGAGGACTTTTGCTGAGCTTCTTCAAAATCACAATCGATACTCAATGTTGTAGATCGAGCAGAGCGAAAACCACTGGGAAGTGAGGAGAACTTGCTAAAGTGTGACTCTAGCTTGGCTGGTTTGCTAGGGCGTTACCCTTGCTTGGCTGGTTCCGCAACCGTTGTGGTCGTGGTACTATAGTCGGCTCCCTAGGAGACTAGGACCAAAGCACTTTGACAGAGGGTTTGGTGGTACTGAAAGTTGGCTCCTAAGGAGACTAGAACTTGAAGTGTGATCACCGATAAGAGAATGAGAGGAATTGCTCTTAGAGAGGTTGCTCTAGAGAGAACTTAGATCATCTTATAGATGTTTTGATGAGTGAATTTGTGAGATGATACTTGTTGTAGCCTCTATATATAGGCTTCCAAGCAACACTATTTGGCCTTTAAACAAATCATAGTGGGTTAGGCAAAATTCACTAACACTTAGTGGATTTGGTTAGGCAAAATTCACTAACACTTAGTGGATTTTGTTAGGCCAAATTCACTAACACTTATTTATTCCTTTAATTTTTATCTCCACTCAGAATTCATATTTAAATTTCGACTTCTTCATATGAAATGATCCACCATGGATGTAGATTATTGTGGTAAAATTTCAGAATTTATTTCCATGTGGTTGGGCCGAAAATGCTACTGGACTCCTTACAGGTCCAGTTTTCCAGTTTTGCTTCTGCAGAAAATTGGACTGATTGTTTGAAGGTTTTCCACTTCGAACAAGCTCTAGCACTCTTCATAAGAAATAATCCTTGGGATGTCTAGAATGAATCTGGAAAGTTTCAACTCATTTGAAGTTCGGATGGTTAGTCTGCCGCCCCTCCTTCCTTGTTTAGCTCGGTTTCTCCTAGCCGAAGTAGGAAAATGTGCTAAAGTTGACTTTTCATTTCCACGCTTCCATAGTAGGCTTTATTTAGCCTCTAAATATATATTTCGAACTTGTCGACAATATATAGCTTGAGCCACTGATATTGGCTCGATTTCTCCAAGACGTGCCTTGTCAAGCCAAAATGCTCATTTTGGGTCCAAACATTGCTCCCCAGACCTCGAAGTCAAAGGTCTTCGTCTTGATTGAAGAGGTCTTGAATCAGTACCACTATTATAATATCGTTGCTCTGAAGCCACTTGTATTGGCTTGACTGAAATTACTTGATTGATTCCATATAGGCCTCTAAATAGGCCATAAAGCTTGGATGCCACAATCTGAATTGCCTTTGTCATAAACTGATGCTTTCTTTGCCAACTTTATTGTCCCAGTATCTGATGTCTGGTATGCAGTGAATTGGAGAAACTCAGGCAGGTTGTAGGATATCAGAACTTTAGCGTGCCCCCCATGCGAAGGAGACTGCTTTTGATTGCGAATGAGGATCCTTCTCTTCTTTGGTGGTAGCTTCGCCATGTGTATAGCAGCAAGTATCTGCCTTGATCGCTGGCTCTCTGTTGATTTTCTCAAATGTAGGTGTTTGGAGCCTTTTTGCTGGCTAGATCAAGTTTGATCAAGGCCTATAGTACTTGGCAAAATAAGATGTTGAATAGCAAACTGTTTGCTGCCATTTAATCCTTCGCGAATCTTATGCTGAAGATGATGATTGAATCATGGCTATCATCATCATGACATGTGACGAAATGAAACCACCATATTTGCTACAACTTTAGCATCTAAAACCGCATTGGTTTTAATCATGTTTTATTAAAAAAAAAAAAATATCTGGCCACTATGCTGGCCCTGCGGTAGTAGGAAAAGGTGGAATATCTTCACTGTCGCCTTAGATGCGATTCTCAAGATAGAATAGTGATTCATTAATTATCAACTAGGGCCACTCACTGGCCCAGCTAATAAATTAATCTCCAAAAACACTTGAGCTATAAATCAAGGTGTAATGGAGAAGTGTTCCTTGTGACCCAGAAATGACATCCAAGAAACCATTCGTTATCGATCAGGCAGATGAAATCACTGAGAAAGCCACATTCACATGGCGGACCAACATGAGTGTTCGATGTAGAAGTCAGACCAGAGAGGAGAGAAGTCGACTGATGAGCTTTGGTGGAGGTGATAGTCAAGCGGGTTTGGGTCCCACACCTCGCGATCGTTTGCCAGATGATGCTATGGCCTATTATGGGCTTCCCATCCGCCGTCCCATAGTGGCTCTTCGGCAGGTGCCTGGTGATTTTAGCAGTTGGGGACCAAGGAGGAAAGTGGGCTTCTGGCCTACCATCACTCTCGAGGAAAAGGTTTGGTATCAGGAGGTCCGAGTGAGAGATTTGGCCCGATGGGATGCGGTGGGTATTACCCAAACCATCGATCTATGCTTCTGTCTTCCCCATAATACTAGCCCTGCACCGCTTGCAGCTGCTCTTTGCTTCTGGAACACTTCCAGCAATACATTCGATTTCCGGTTTGGGCAGATGAGCATAACTCTGCTGGATGTTCTTACCATCATGGGGTTGCCCATTGATTTTGACCCCTATGTGCATGGTCAGTTTGATGGTATTCAATTTCCTTTGAGAATGGATATGGCTGGTCGGGGGCATCACAGTAAATCCTACCCTGTCTGGCGTGATTATTACCGCACCCAGTGTGACCATACAGGAGATATCGCATTCATGGAATTCTGGCTTTGCAAATTATCTTTTGCACTTCTTCCAACAAACCTACTGGGCGCTGGAATTCTCTGGCCACTGCTCTCTACAATGGTATTTGCATTGGCCTTGGGCAACCTGTATTGGGTTCGTTATATCGCTCCCTTTATAGAGCTGTAATGCGCCCCTTTGATACCGACATTAGTGGTCCATTCTGGATCCTTGCCTTTTGGTTGCAGATTTATTTCCCTCGCTTCCGTCGCGGTGATATTCTAAAGGAACCTCCAGTCGATTCCCTTTTGGGGAACTGGCTTTGTGGCAACATAAGGCATCGAGCTCTACCCTACTCCGAGTGTTTTATTTACTTGTACTTGTTGGGAGAGATGCCGGACCCAAAAATAGTCCTTTCTAGGCGATTCCCTCCTCCCCTTGATGATGGCTTTCTGCCCAGTGGACGCGATCATAGCGAAAGAGCCCTCTTGGCCTTTCGTCGAGCCATCTCCTGCTCGGATATTCGTCTTACCACCGACCGCGTAAGTTATGAGCTCTATGCCCCTAACCACTTTGCTCGCCAATTTGGGTTGGCCCAGTTGGTACCCTGGCCTCTGGTTGATTCTGCCAATTACTACACCTCTTGGCGGAGATTAGCCCCACCTGGGTCTGCCTCCTTTCAGAGTCAGTTTACTTTGATAGTGATTCCTCCTTGGGTCAGAGCGCTGTATCCCCTCAACGATGTCGACAATGATTATGTTGATTGGTGGAAAGAAGTGTCTGTGAACTGTTGGGACCTGCCACATGACGAACTCTTCATCCAGATCTTTCGTGGAATGAGTAGTCCTGGTCTGGAGGACCGCAAGATTTTTGAGCGCTTCTCCAACCCTACAGCACAACCTCGGCGACTTACTCTACCTTCTCGCTCATCGTATGCAGGGATACAAATCCATGAGCCTAGGGCAACAGTAAGTTTTTGTCTCTCTTCACCATTCCTTTTCCTTGTCTTGAATGTCCCGCTCTTATTCCTGAGTGTGTTTTGCAGCAAACTACCCGGAGCAAGACAGCCTCTGTTCAGGCCGGGAAACAAAAGGCAATAGCAGAGGGGACTCCTGAGGGAGAATCTTCTCATGATGAAGATTTTGCTGAGGTAATTTGGTTAAGAACGATCCCAAACTTGCATTTTTGATGCTTTCCCCCTTTTTGAGTTGTGATTCTTTTGTCGTGCAGGCCACTGCTATCTTTGCTTGCAAACGCGATCGAGCTCAATCCGTCGAAGAGAGTTTTGAAGATGACGAAACTCTGGGAATGCGATTGGTAAACTCCGGCCCCGTCTTATTCTATTTAAATTTTAGAATCTGTGCAGGATCTTCATTATGTATCTTTTGACAGGTTCGTCAGAAGACCACTGATCCCTCTCGCCTGAGCGAGGCTAGATCCTCAGCCACTGCAGAAGAGCCGACTCTCTCGCTAGTTCAAGCATCAACTAACCCCGTGGCACCTCTTCCGTCTTCCACATCTAAAGAGCATCTGCAAGGTCCTACCATTTTAATAACGATCTCCGATGACGAGTCCTCGGAGCATGAAAGCGTGGAAAGCCACTATGAGGCTTCTACCGCTTACGAGGAACTGATGACGACAGAGATTCTCACGGCACTAGAGGTCCAAGAGGTGAATGAGGTGAGGCCTCTTCCTTTTGGAGACCACATACCATATATTGACCCGACAACTCGAGAGGTAAGCCACTGTTGGCCAATGTTTTCCATTTCCCTTTCTGATCCAACCCCGCTCTCTGACATTTCTGAATTTGACCAGGATTCTATTTGTACCGAGGAGGTGGCTGCAAAATTTGAGGGTTCTATCGGCGGGACAGTCGCCCCAGAGATGGAAAATGATATTGACGGAGGTGGTGCCCCCCAAGTCTTGCGAATAAATGAGACAAACGTCGGAGCTGAGGGCTCTATGCTTGAATCTGCTCCACTTGCCTATGGTGAGCTGCGAGTTGAGTTTCCAGATTCTCCTGCGGCTGAAGGGACAGACCAACCTGTTGAAGACGAAGAAATTGAGGAAGCTTTCCACCCATTTGCAGTGGTGGTTTGTGATCCTGTGGCGCCTCCCCCGCCTCCTCCTCCTACCAGATTCGAGAGATTGATGAGGGTGTTGGAGGTAACTCCTCCTTCTACTATGGATGCGGCTAAGTTAGTGCTTCGTGAACATCTAGGTCCTTGGGTATTGGAGACTGACATCCTCCCGCGAGTCTTAGAAGCTCTAAGGTATCTCGTGAAAAGAACAGTTACCTCCTCGCAAACCGTTCGGTCTCCTCACATGCTGCTAGTCCCTTTTTTTCTTGAGATTTGGAATCACTAATCTCGATTTACTGTCATCAGTTTTGAAATTGAGCTTCATCCAAGGGTGGGGATTTGCCTGAAGTCCCTATAAATAGTTGTATTTTGGGAAGGGAATACTCACAACAACTTTTCTGAAATATTCAAGAAATGTCCTTTCAGTTCATGCTTCTTTTTCTCCTTCTTCACAAATCTTCCCCTCATGAAATGACCTTTAGCCTCTAAATTTTTAGGCTTTATGGCATAATCTTAAGCCTGGGTTAGGCCTTATGGCGTAATCTTAGGCAACCCCTTGTTTCGCCCTTCTGGAATTTTGCAATAACAATGCCAGGCTTCAGATTGGTTTAGAAACGCGAGGGGGCTCCGAGTGTGGGATCCACGATCATGCGAGATCATTTTTGTTAGGATCCCACACGCGGAGCGAAACGGAGAAAGGGAGGAAGGCCACTTTGTGGTTCATCTTTCCTCCTCTGTTTCCTTCCTTCTGGACCCGGCCCATGTTGTGCCCTCCAGATGGAAGGGGCTTTGGTTCTCACCTCCTTCTTCCCCTTTCTCTTCTTGAAAGAATCTTAGAGGGATGAGAAGGGATGGGCTCTTTGAAAGAATGGGTTCAAGCTACAGAATGGCTGTTCCTATACTTCACGTCCAACTAATGGTGGTTACCATGGCTAGAGGGGGTGTAGAGACTCAAGCTGATATTCGGTTCATTCACTCTCTGCCCTTCCCGGAGATAATGGCGTGGCTCAACCGACGTTGGATTCCATAGCTGCTTCCAATTGAGGGGGCTTGGATGCTCCATTTTCTCTCACTGGAGTCTCCCTTTCCCATGGATAATGGTGTTGGCCAAGCCTATGTTGTATTCCTCTACCGCTTCCATGTAAATGGGGCGCGGAGGCTCCGTTACTTCTCTTTTTCCTTCCCTGAAGTTTGCCTCTCCTTGGTATAATGGCGTTGTTTAACTCGACATTGGATTCCATAGCTGCTTCCACTTGAGGAAAGATTCAAAAGATATCCGAGGATTCCTGTTTTTGTATTTTAGCCACCTTTGGCTTTGTAATTAATGTACTGCTTTTGGCCGCAAAGCCACTTTATGAATACAATAATATTTTTTATCCTGATATTCCAATATCCGTGAGAAGCCAAGAATTGTGTCTCGCAAGGCCTCAAATACAGGCCCCCATAGTTGTATATTGAAAATAATATGAACTTTTAAAATATGTTCTGCGTTAAAACGAGCCTCGCGATGAGGGTTTTGAGAAAATATTTATCTTTTGGATCCACTTGCTGGCCCCAACTCAAGTTGCATTAATTAGCTGTTGAAAATTCCACCGTGAAAAAATAATCTCGTGAAAAGAACAGTTACCTCCTCGAAAACCGTTCGGTTCCCTCACATGCTGCTAATCCATTCTTTCCGAAATTTATGGCAACTTTAATCACGCTTTACTGACACTTAGTTTGACTCTTCTCTTTGACCGTCCATCCAAGGGCTGATATTTGCATGCCTATATCTTCCTCCACATTATAAACCCAAATTTCCAATCCCAAAATCGTTTCATCAACTCGAATATTTCTAACAGCAATCTTTCTTAATTACACATCATCACCACTCTTCAATTTTTGCATTCTCTCAATCCATCACCAATGGAACCACAAAACCGGCATCCAACCAAGGATGGAGGAAGTAACAAAGCAGCCGGGAGTAGTGCTAACATGCTTCGCAGGAGGAGTAGTACTAGGTGGATTCCTACTACAGATCAGATAAGAATCCTCAAGGAGCTTTTCTACAACAAGGGCGAAAGATCCCCAACTATAGAGCAGATTCAGAGGATCTATCTCCAGCTGAAATGGTACGGCAAGATCGAGGTCAAGAATGTCTATTATTGGTTCGTGAACCAAAGGGCTCGGGAGAAGCAGAAGAAGAGGTCCACTTCGGATGTTCATGTGCCCATGCAAAGATCAGGGCTTGTTGGTGCTGATAATGTTACCAATTGGAAACATGAGGATCAGTATATTAACTTTGGATCTTCTGCACCTGCTTCTGCTTCTTCCGCTGGTGTGATGATTGCTTTTAACAGGCAGATGGGGAACTATGGCTGTTATGGATCTATGAACATGGAGAATAGTGCTAGGGATTGTTCAATCTCGGCTGGAGCGGGAACTAGTTCTACTTTCTTTGACATGAATGTAGAACAAACTTTCATGGAACAAAGAGGAGAAGATCACCAGGAGATTGAAACCCTTTCACTGTTTCCCGTTAATGGTGAGGACATCTTTAGCAAAATGAAAACTACTTCCGATGGAGGTGGCGGTCACGGTGGTGGCTCTTACACTTCCCTTGAGCTCAGCCTTTCCGGCAAGGCAAAGCTGGAAAAACCTTTCGGAGCCGCTGACTCGGCTTAGTAGCTTCGTGAGTGTAGGAACACTTAGAATTGTCCCCTAAGAGTTGTATCTATAATTTTTTTTTTTTAATAAAATAGCATGAATATTTATATACAAAGTTGCCCAGTGGGCGGGTTTAGGCTTAGTATGGTATAGTGTTGCCCCCTAGTGTTGCTAGGCATAGCGAAGAAATGATTATGGGCCTTAAAAACAGGCCTTCATAAATGGGCTTTGCGAGTGTAGGAACACTAGAATTGTCCCCCATGTCTCATGCGAATAAATTGTCTACGACTCCTCCGAGTCCCAAACATTGGGAAAGTATTTCTTCAAGTATCTCCCATTGATAGGGTTATGATGGACATCTCCATCTAGGTCCTTGAGATGAAAAGCTCATTTCTCTAAGATTTTATAGATGATGTACGGGCCTTCCCATCTTGGAGTCCATTTGCCGCGACCATCTAATTTTTCGCCAAGGGGGAGAACTGCTTTCCAAACCAACTCTCCTTCGCTGTAACTCCTTCCCCGCGTCCGCTTGTCATAGGCACGAGCGACTCGTTGCTTTTCCATGACCAAATTATCTAAAGCCTCCAAGCGCTTTTTGCTAAGGTCTTCATGTTCCTGCCACATAGCCTGAACGTAGTCTTCTCCAATGAGATGATGTTGCTCTTGAACTCGTAATGACTGGACGTTGACTTCCAATGGCAGGACTGCATCATGGCCAAACATCAAAGCATAAGGTGTTGTCACAGTGGGATTCCTCTTAGAGGTGCGGTAGGCCCAAAGAGTTTCATAAAGTGTCTCATGCCACTGTCGTGGATTAGCTTCCAACATTTTCTTCAGTAAATTGATAATGATCTTATTGCTGGCCTCCGCTTGACCGTTAGACTGAGCATAATACGGACTGGAATGGATGAACTGTATTCCCCATTCTCTTGCCAATTTATCAACTTCACCACCCATGAAAGCTGCCCCCCGGTCCGAAACAACAACTTCTGGGATCCCAAATCTGCAGATGATGTTTCTGAATAGGAATTGTCGCAACGTGCCACCAGATGCTTCCTTCAAAGGTTCTGCTTCAACCCACTTTGTAAAGAAATCAGTCCGAACGATGATGAACTTATGTTGAAGTGATGAATGTGGGTGAATCATCCCAATTAAATCCAGCGCCCATCCTCTTGCAGGCCAAGGCTGTATAATGGGCTGCATTGGAATATTAGGAACATGCTGGACCGGCCCATGAGCTTGGTAGTCCAAACAACCTTTAGCGAACGCGATACAATCCTTCAAGATACTGGGCCAAAAATATCCATGTCGTCTGAGCAACCATCGCATCTTTGGACCTGCTTGGTGAGCTCCACAAATGCCAGAATGAACTTGGCGCATGAGTTGTTTGGCTTCGTGGCCATAAACACATCTGAAATCCATGCCATCTTTTCCTCGTCTGTGAAGTTCATCACCTCTGAGGAAGTAGTTGAGGGCAAGATAGTGAATCCTTCTATCTGTGGTCTGATCAGGATGCTTGAGATAATTGATCAAAGGGATGCGTCAATCCACGTCAATGGATTCCAGGGTTGCGACTGACGTATCGTCTGGAGGATCTCTTCTCGCCATCCAAGAAGGAAGGGTGTGACACTCGACTTTAAGGATTCTCTCCCGCACGCCATATCTCAATGTTACCCCTGTTGCCAGCCGGGCCAACTCGTTCGCGGCAAAATTTCTCTCGCAAGGAATGTGCTCAAGATGTACGTTATCAAATTGGTCCAACAGTTCTAATGTCCTGTTCCAATAAGGGACCAATGTGAAACTATTGCATCTGAACTCATTGCACAACTGATTGATAACCAAGAGAGAATCACCAAGTATTTGTACATCTCTAATTCCCATTTCCAGCAGTACTTCTAGGCCTATGATTAAGGACTCATATTCTGCTTGGTTGTTGGTACATTGAAACTCCAACTGGAATGAGTACGAAAAGTGATCTCCAGCCGGATTCTCCAGTGCAATTCCTGCTCCTGCTAGCGTATCCGTTCTTGACCCGTCAAAATATAAAACCCAGGGCTGGAGTGAGACTGTGGCGTACTCTGGGCGATCTTAATTTGTGACAGCGACCTCTAAATCTCTAACCGCAAGGAGATCTAGCATAGGGCGATGTGCCAGAAAGTCCGCAATGACTTGCCCCTTTACTGCTTTCTTTTCGCAATCTGTGAGTGTCCTTGTAAAGACCCAGATTTTCATACAATAAATTTATGTAATTCAATAATTGTTATATTAATTGAATTGTGATATTTGGGATTATTTGGATTGTCGTGGGTTGAGAAAATTGGTTCCGAATGATTTTATTTTCGAAAACGAACGTTATTTAGGGGGGTCGTGAAAATCGACTTTTTATACGTTCAAAATTTGGGAAAACTTCCTTCATGAAAGTTGTAGAGCTCGTCGATACGAGTCCGTGCATATGTGAAACGTATTATTCGGAGTTCGTATGAATAAGTTATGAATTTTTGAAAATCGAAATTTTTCTATAAATAGTGGAAAAATCTGAGTTTGTTGTGAAGGACGAAAAAATCTCATTTTTGCACATCAGTCCCCCGTCTCTCTCTCGCCCTGGTCACTGTGCATCCAGACCCGGCGATCCGACCCGACTGGAAGTCGGTCCTCCCGACCGCGCCGCCGCCGGACCCGGCCCCCTCCCGCTTCGCCGCCTCACGCCTGGTCGATCCCCGCCGTCTCCAAGCCCAGCCGCCGCTCCTAGGCCTGGATCGAAGCGCCTCTTCGAAACGCAAACCCGACCCGGCCGGAAAACCATTTTTCCTGCGGTGCACGGGCCGATCCTCCCCATTTTCGTGACGTGCTCTTCCTTCTGATCATCCCCATATATGGCTTGCATCACGATTTTGAGTGTAGAGTGGTAGATCAAGAGTTGAAGATTTCGACGTCCCTGATTCAATCTAGAGACTGATCAGAGGGCCGAGATTAATCCAACTTCAAAGCCCGATCTAGGACGATCCAGACCTCATCTCCGAAAAAGTCAGGTATTAAAGTTGTTCAAAATTTCATTTTGAAGAAGTTTGTAGTTGACGACTTTTGCATCGGAGGTTGTTGACCGGCATTGACCGCCGCGTTGACCACCGTCTGACCGCCGCGTGTGGCGGCGCGTCGGACCGAATTTCGAGTTTTAATTATCTGGACGATGATCTACGCATCCATACGAGCGTTTTGAGATATAACTTGGTCATGTTAGAAAAAGTTGATAAATAGTCAATTTCTGTTTTGACGTTACTATTTACGGTTTTACAATTTACCTTCGGTTTGAGATTTACGAAGATCAGACCATCGGTTTTACTTCAAATTTTAATATGATGTTCATATGACTGTCCCGATGACTTTGTGTGGTCACGGACGAAGATCCGACTTTTGGATCTTCGTATAATTATAAAATAGTGATTCGGGAGGCGATTAACGAAGATCCGTCCATCGGATTTTCGTATAATTTTGATAGGATGTTTCCAAGGGCAATCCGTGAGGATCTAACCGTTGGATTATCTTTATTTTAGAATCCGACCGTTGGATTATCTTTATTTTAGAAATCCGACCGTTGGATCGTCAATTAGGTTTATTTCATGCTTCGTTGCTAAGTAAAGACCGTACTTGATTAGGTACTTGACGGCTTGAGTTGACGAGCATTGGATTATTGTGAGTGATATATATATATAGAAGATGCAGCAGGAGTTTGAGGTGAGTAAAACTCACGTGGTTCATATTACGAACCGAACATTTTAATTTATTTATTTTTGGTAAATGTGTGAAAAATATTTGCGGATTAAACATTTGTTTTAAAATTTCATGGACTTGAATTACCACGGTCCATAGGTAAGTAAAATGAATTTTAACTATACAAATGAATTTCATAATTTTCTTGTGTGAACTATAGATGGTATTAGTGGTTATTCCTGAGTGGATGATTACGTATATATATATTTACGTGGAAAATATATATTGATGAGTGGATCGTTTGATTTATTACATGATTGAGTTGAATTGATGAGTTGATTTCATTACAATTGTGTAATTCCATAGTAATATGATGTATCTTGGATTGGGTTGATTTCAGTATGTGATGTTATATGTTGGGTTCATTTATGGGTTTAGGGTTAACGTAATGACCGGTGTGCGTAATCGGACTCTCTAATCCTAGTGTGGATGATGGGATACGATTGGTTGAGTATGTGGAATTATTGGACGTTCTAAATATGTATATAGGTATACATATTGATGAAATACAATAATTGATTTATATGTCGGATGCCATAACCTAGGCCAGGTGACGGGCTACGATTCAGTTAGAGCTCTAGTCTGTCAAGTACCGTATTTTTATAAATACGATGAAGAGAGTTGTGGGGAAAGTAGTGAGTGGAGTTGACTTGTTATATTGAATTGGTGTTGATTGAGATTGTTATTATTTGTATATGTGGAAATAATTGAGTGTTGTTGTGTTTGGGAATAAATGAGTTTAAATTAAGTAACAGTTCCTTCTTTTACTCATACAAGCTTTCATAAGCTTACCGGGTTTTGTGTTGTTGCAATCCCGGTACACTATTCAATGGTGTAGCGGATATTCCTGCAGGTCAGGATAACCAGAGAGGTGACCGAGCTGCTTAGGTGTTACAGCAGTTTTGTTATTTATTTAGTTGTGAGGTGTGTGTGTATGCTCATTTAGAGCTTTACATTACATTTTGGATTTGCGTTGTAATAATTAACCGAGACTAAGTCGGTTTGATTTTATTTCGTGTGGTGAGTGTGTTAAGAAAAGAAAAATTTTCATGTTTCGGATTTTGAATTGTTATTCATAAAATTCGGGGCGTGACAGTTCTACTGAGGTAAAAGATGGCATGTTCGACACCCTCTTCATCATCCTGAGCGAGGAGGCTACCAATGGAAGCCTCAACTGCTGAAACATACAACTTTAATGGAAATCCAGCTCTGGGAGGAACAAGCACTGGCGGGCTCGCCAGATAGGCCTTGATTTTGTCAAAAGCCTCTTGATGTTTAGGTTCCCACACAAACTCGTTATGTCCTTGCAACTTCAGCAGTGGGGAAAAGGGCTGGATTTTGCCCGCAGAGTTAGAAATGAAACGTCGCAAAAAGTTGATCTTACCCAGTAGTCGCTGTAATTCTTTCTTCGTTCACGGGGAAGATGCGTTGATGACCGCGTTTGCCTTATCCTCAGGGACCTCAATGCCCCTTTGATGGACAATGAATCCCAGGAAATCGCCTGCATGAACTCCAAAAACGCACTTGGCGGGATTCATTTTGAGCTTATGTAGTCGCATGCGCTCGAAAACTTTTCTGAGATCCGTGAAGTGATCTCCACTCTTCTTAGACTTCACGACGACGTCATCAATGTAAACCTCTAATATCTTCCCAAGTATGTCGTGGAAGATCAGGTTCATGGCTCTCTGATATGTTGCTCCGGCATTCTTCAGTCCAAAAGGCATGACCACATATTCAAAAACTCCCGTGAACCCAGGGCAGCGGAATGCGGTCTTGTGTCTATCTTCCTCCGCAACCGGTATCTGGTGATATCCCACTGTGCCATCCATGAAAGACAACAATTCGTGCCCTGCAACTGCATCTACCAACATATCCGCCACCGGCATGGGGTAGACGTCTTTAGGTGTAGCTAAATTAAGGTCTCTGTAATCCACGCAGACCCTCATCTTGCCATTCTTCTTGCGAACAGGCACTATATTGGACAACCACTGATTGTACTTGGCTACCCTGATAATGCCCGACTTGTGCATCTTTTCAACTTCCTCTTTGACCAGTACTTGGGTCTCTGAGTTCATTCTTCGCGGCTCTTGCTTCAAAGGCCTCTTATCAGGTAGTGTTGGTAGTTGGTGGCATACCAAGTCTGGTGATAGGCCTGGCATGTCCTCGTATTTTTCCGCGAAGCAGTCCTTGAATTCTAGCAATAAGTCGATGAGCCTCTGTTTCTCGCTAGGCTCTAAGTAAGTGCTGATAGCCACTTCTATAGGCTCATCAATTATTCCCAGATTGACCTTTTCAGTAGGGTCCCTAACCTTCGGAGGTGTGTCATCCAATGCCGCTGGAGCAAGATGAATCTCTTCTTCCTCCTCTTCTTGGTCCATGAACTCTTCATAAACAATTTCTAAGGTCGCAACTCGATCATAGGCCTCTTTTTCCACCAAGTATGAGGATAGCCTCTCGTACAAGGAATGGAAGGCCTCTATCCCTTCCTCTGGAAGGTCGTAATCCATTAATTACCCATTGTGCGGGGCACAGCATGGCCTGGCCTCGCTAGGTCTTCTTTTGCAAGCGTGAGTCCCCACTGTGCCAACTCAGAAGCCGTCACCCCTGTGGGGCGGCCCTTATTGTCGATGCTACCGACTTGCAATGGAGTAATTGGCTCCAAGTAGTACTTGGTATCTACGTAATTCGCGGAAACAGAAAAAGGGCGGGGGTCTGCTTTAATTATCTCAGCCTTATTTGTCACCCTATTCCACATAATCAGCTCTTAGTGGAGTGTTGATGGAACACAATAGCTTCGGTGAATCCAATCTCTTCCCAGGATGTCACTGTAGGCCGCGTAACAATCCTTAACAAAGAACACATAAACGCTTTCTGAGGGACCCACCTTGATTTTTAGGAACAGTAAACCTAACGTCTTAGTTACTGTGCCCGCGAAGTTCTTCAATGTGAGAGAGGTAGACTGGATCTTCTCCTTCTTGATTCCCAAAAGCTGCATGGTCCTTGTAGTAATGACATTCACAGCCGCGCCGGTATCAACCATTATCTTGCTGACCTTAGTCCCATTAATTTCTGCTGTGATATACAAAGGTCGCATGTGTTGCACCATGGCGAGTGTGGGTCTTGTGAAGCTCATGAAGAAACTCTTGCTGTTAGCATCTTCAGTCTCAAGGGACACTGCTTCTTTCACCGGCGTTGTTGCGGCTGAAGTGATCTGCAACTGCTGTTCTCCAATTGCGTTAGCTTCTATGCATTCGTGCGTAGCGACTGGTAAGGCATACTTAGCAGGGAGCACATAAACCATATTGCAAGAGATATCCACCATTTCTGTTTCGTCCATGTCATCATCAAGATTGAGCTTGGGTTCATCTGCTGGGATATCGGCGTTAAACTGTTTAACCATGAAAGCAACCAAGGATTTCTCTGCGGGGACCACCGCTTTGGCTTGTTCGTGCTCCTGTACTATAGGAATCTGGTTCAGTGACTCTGAAATTTGTTTCGTCCCTGGCACTTCCTCTGGGAGAGTGACCACCAAGTTTTGAACTTTCTGCACAATCGCGGACTGATTGTCTTTGCCCCCCAGCTTGTCGAAGATGGAAGGCTCGCTATTGCTTCCTTCGCGAGATATTCTCCGCCAAACATTGTCTTTACGAGCTGGCGGCGGTTCTTGCCTCACTGGAACTAGGGATTTCTCCTGAGAGCTGATCTTGGGGGCACATGGCTTTTGCCCTTGGCGTAATACTTTAGGCTGTGGTTTCTGAACTTGCGGGGAAACGAATCTCTCCGAGGCCAGTACCTCCAATTGTCTTTGATACTCTTCTGGAGGTTTCAGTAATTGCGATGGTTTGATTAGTCCTTGATCAAGTGCTTCCAAAGTTCGCTTTGCTTCTCCAAACCTTCGTTGGAGTTTTCTCTTCTTTGAAGATCTCATCTCCACTGCCTTGCCATTCTTTTGGGTATACCATCTCCCTTCTTTGATAGAGGATGTTGACACTGGCGGAAGGTAAGGTCTGGTAAAAACCCTTTGCCGCTTATCTGCTTGCCCTTCTTCCCTCGCAGTCTTCAACTTTTTGAATAAGTTTGAGTCCCTTGGAGAAGGAGTTTCTAAACCACTGTGTACTCTTGGGCTGCATGGTTGGAAGTTTCTAGAGGATGATACTAACCGTATTAGCGGCAGAGATCCAAACTGGACAGTCTGGGATGTTTCCTCATGCAGGGCTTGAGTGTCACATTCTTCCTTGCACCGCGAACATAGGACAATGGGTAAACTAGTCTTGGATTCCCGCTTCACGTCTTTGTTTCCAACCCTTATCAAATCCTTAATCGCATAGTCTGGACTTTGATTCTGCTGATCTTTTTCACCCCATGCCACGTCCACCATGTTGATGCCGGTATCTGGGAAGGGATCTAGGTCCACCAACACTGCTGTTGTTGTTAGTGCCTCTACTTGCAAACTACCATTATTTAACCAGATTTGGATCTGATCCTTTAGCTTAACACAATCGGCTGTATTATGATTCCACATATTATGGAGTTTGCAGTATTTCTTCCCCCTTAGCTACTCTGGTTTAGGAAATGGGCCGAAGTCGGTTTTCACCATCTTCGCGGCGATCATTTCATCTAAGATTTCATGCGCTTTGTTCGCGTCGTAAGTATAACTTGCGAACTCTGGTTTGGTGAAAACCACTGACTTGAGCTTCACCGGTTCTTTGCACAGCTTCAGTTGCTTTAGTGTTGAAGCCTTTTTTCCGGTGAGTTCCAGCGCAGCAATCTCGTCTTCTTCAGACTCGTCAGCCTCTGCTGTACTAGATTCCTCACTCTTGTAGTAAGGATCAAAGGGACTAGATTGATGGCTGAGCGCAGCCACTATTCGGCGTTTCTCTGGGATGTATGTCCCTTTTGAGGCGTTTTTCATAGCGTCCATTTCCCTGAGCAAGTGCTCGAAACTTCCTACTTCTGTGATCAGTTCCCCCATGGAATTGAACATGCTTCCATGCTGTTTTTTACGTTGGCGGGGCTCTAAGCCTTTGATTGCCAACTTCACCAGTTCTTTCTCCGGCAGAATCACGTTCAACTTTCCTTTCTGGATTTGAAAGCGCTGAAGGTACATGACAGCAGATTCAGTTGGCTGCTGAGCCATCTGAGTGAGTGAAGCCAGATCTACCTCCGGCTCGATAGTCCCGAAGGTTTCCTTGAACAGCTTCTCCATCGCGGGGCAACTCGTAACTGATCCCGGTTGCAGCTTAGTGAACCAGGTGAAGGCAGACCCCGATAGAGAAGTAGCGAAGATATTACACTTCAGATTATCATCGTTCTGGTACTGGCCACACTGTACTCGAAACCTAACCAAATGGGCTGCGGCATTTTCGACTTCCTCTCCCGAGAAAGTAGAGAACGTAATGTTCTTATATCCCCTAGGATAAGGTGTCTGTGTAATATGCGGTGGGAAGGGCCCCTAGTAGGCCTCCTCCAAGTTAGGCCTCTGGTTTGCGGCCCTGATCATTGCTTCTACCTCTTCTCTCCTTACATATCTTGGATCAGGAGGAGGTGGGTGAACCACTGTATCTTCAACTGACCAGATCAACGGTGGTGCCTGTGAAGCTTGATTAACCAAAGACATGCCGCCTCCGTGGGTCATTTTATGTCGGGTTGACGTCTGTGATGCAAAACCCACTGCTGGCTGACCCTTTGTGGTTACGGTGACCTTCGCTGGACTTTCAACCCGGTCGATACCATAATGGCTTGCTGGAGGTGGATCGTGGTGCACGTATTCAACTCCGTCATTGTCATATTGGGGAAACGGGATATGATCAACAAAGGCCCCATCATTGATTTTCAAAGTCCTGGTCCCTTGCGTGACTGATGACGCGGCGTTGTTCTTCCCACTCGTTGCCAGAGTAGTCTCTTTACCTCTGACTGATGCAGCAGTAGCGCATGTGGATGTACTGCCGCCGCGAGCATTTGGTGGTATGTACTTCGCAGATATGGGGGACTGACCTAGAGAGCCTAGAATGCACTAGGATCTCCCAGTGTTTTATGTAGAACCTCTCTGGCCTGATCGAGGTCAGCCTTCTGCATGGCCACCTGGGTTACGACATTGGATCCTTCTTTGTGAATCGTCGCGACTTCCAAAGCAATGTGTTTGCTTGCGACCAACAGCTCTTCATGGTTCTTCTGCATTTTTTGGTTCATGCCATCCAATTGCCCTTGTGTTTGTTGTGCCCCTAGCTCAAGCCTCTTGATCGAGAATGTGAACTCATCAAGCCGTCGACGGTCCTCCGCAAAGGCTTTTTCCATCTTCTAATGGTATGCGGCAGAATTCTGTTGAAGGATATTAAGCCGCTCTTCTATGGTCGCATTTTCTGGAATGAGAATAGGCACAAAGTCAATAGTTGTAACTGCGCTCGTGGCTTCCTGGGTGATGCTAGATATATCGCCAGCCTGATTAGGCTGGGCGGCAGGAACTTGCTCGCCTTCAGTAGTAGGATGTCTATTTCCTCCTCGTTCAGTTGACATCTCTGTCGATGGAGGGTGGGAAGAAAATCTTTGGATTACCTGTTCTTCGGAAATACCACGACAGTCTGCACGCGAGTGCGGTCTGTAACTGGAGGTCTTATGTTTCGGCCAGTTAACGTAAACCTTTTGATAAGGGTTTATGCTTGACTTCCCAATGGCTTCTGGAAGTCTGAATTCAATAAGTAGCTGAATTCAATAAGACACTGTGAATCAAGGTTTAGACCTGCGGCCCAAGTATAGTCGCCTAGACACAAACTTTCTTTCAAATCCTTTGGGCAACCTTACTGAAATGGCCAGGTGGGGGAGGGCGAACAAAAGAGGCAGAATCCATTTTGGCATGAACTACTCCCACATAGTGGTTTAGGCCCATTTGCACGCACTTCTGGATTCAATAGCCTGTTATGAACGTTGTCCCCTTTCTAGACACCATTTCACATAGGCTATACTTACTAAGATGAGAAAGATCATAAGTGTGAAGACAGTTCAACAAGTGTTAATAAAAACCGCCCTTAACCTTAATGGACCTGAACTAGGCACCAATAAGGAGTTTAGGTCAATATTAACAAAAAAGACTTCACCTATTCCGTTATGATTTACAACCCCTTACCAACCTCATCTTCTTAATAGTGGTGTGGTTTACAGCTCGCAGTAGGTCCCACTGGGCGTGCCAAAATGTTTTGGCTCCAGTTTTTTCTTGAGCTGGTCAACAGTCTCTTTTCTTGCGTGGGCGTGCCAGCACCGTTCGGGTGCGGTCGTCGGGGGTGTCCCTTGACCTGACTTCTTCTGAGCGATTGTGGACGAGGAGAGCACCAACCTCGTCTTGGGATTCTTTGTGCCTCGTGGCGAGGACTTTTGCTGAGCTTCTTCAAAATCACAATCGATACTCAATGTTGTAGATCAAGCAGAGCGAAAACCACTGGGAAGTGAGGAGAACTTGCTAAAGTGTGACTCTAGCTTGGCTGGTTTGCTAGGGCGTTACCCTTGCTTGGCTGGTTCCGCAACCGTTGTGGTCGTGGTACTATAGTCGGCTCCCGAGGAGACTAGGACCAAAGCACTTTGACAGAGGGTTTGGTGGTACTGAAAGTTGGCTCCTAAGGAGACTAGAACTTGAAGTGTGATCACCGATAAGAGAATGAGAGGAATTGCTCTTAGAGAGGTTGCTCTAGAGAGAACTTAGATCATCTTATAGATGTTTTGATGAGTGAATTTGTGACATGATACTTGTTGTAGCCTCTATATATAGGCTTCCAAGCAACACTATTTGGTCTTTAAACAAATCATAGTGGGTTAGGCAAAATTCACTAACACTTAGTGGATTTGGTTAGGCAAAATTCACTAACACTTAGTGGATTTTGTTAGGCCAAATTCACTAACACTTATTTATTCCTTTAATTTTTATCTCCACTCAGAATTCATATTTAAATTTCGACTTCTTCATATGAAATGATCCACCATGGATGTAGATTATTGTGGTAAAATTTCAGAATTTATTTCCATGTGGTTGGGCCGAAAATGCTACTGGACTCCTTACAGGTCCAGTTTTCCAGTTTTGCTTCTGCAGAAAATTGGACTGATTGTTTGAAGGTTTTCCACTTCGAACAAGCTCTAGCACTCTTCATAAGAAATAATCCTTGGGATGTCTAGAATGAATATGGAAAGTTTCAACTCATTTGAAGTTCGGATGGTTAGTCTGCCGCCCCTCCTTCCTTGTTTAGCTCGGTTTCTCCTAGCCGAAGTAGGAAAATGTGCTAAAGTTGACTTTTCATTTCCACGCTTCCATAGTAGGCTTTATTTAGCCTCTAAATATATATTTCGAACTTGTCGACAATATATAGCTTGAGCCACTGATATTGGTTCGATTTCTCCAAGACGTGCCTTGTCAGGCCAAAATGCTCATTTTGGGTCCAAACACCATTTATTTAACGGATCGAATACGGATTTAGGTCGATCCGATCCGTTAATGATCCGACCCGTTTTCTTAATAATAAAATATTATTTTTATTAATATATTATTATTTTTAAAAGATAAAATATAAAATATGAAGAATTTTTAATACATATTTTTTGCAAGAATCTAAGGGACAGTCCATCACGCAAGATTCCAAGAAGCACTAAGAATTTTGATAATGTAATTCTACTTTTGGTGATATTTTTCATGTTGTTTTAATATTTTATTAATATCTTATAAGGTATCATAATAGAAATTTAATATTAGTATGTAAAATTTTAAAATATTTGAAATTATAAACGGGTCTGATTAGCTGATCAGGTATCTGTTAATCCGGCGGATACGGATTTTGATCGAGCTATTAATGAGCCGCTGGGTTTACAGAGAGGGTTTGGATCGATTTTTTTTTTTTAAGTAAACAGATTTGGATTTAAGTCAATCCAATTCAAATCTGGTTCATTTACAGGTCTACCAGACAGTTATCATGTCAACAAATAATAATTTGACGCATAGGTGAGTAACGGTCATTACCTCCTGATTTGAATTTGAATAAAAAAAAAAACTGAAACATCCTTGTTTTTTTTTCAAAAGCCTGTACGCTTGGTCAATTGCTGTTCCCTGGTCCTCCCTTATTATTATTATTATTTTTTTAAATGAAATGGGAAAAAAGTAGTCTGGATTCACACTATATGACAAATAATCATGATTAATGATCCATGTCCTAGTTAATCAAGGAGTGAATATATAAATCTAATGTTTTTAAACTGTAGATTGTCAAAGGAAGATGCCCAAAAACTGACAATAAAAATATATATATATATATATATATTAGTAAAACAAAGCTTATATTTGCAATTGAGGCGTTCATAATACAGTAACCCAAATGAGACTCATGGAAGTCCTTGAGAATTCTCTCCACCAAATTGCAGGGAATGACCAATAAAATAAGGGGAGTGAAATTCACAATCCTCATTTTACAATCTACATTTTATGTTTTCTTTTTTTCATATTTGATGTAAGTACTATAAAAGGAAACATGAAGTGTAGATTGTAAAATGGGAAGTGCAAATTTCACTTCCCTAAAATAAAACATAATAGAACACTTGACTTATCCGCGACACCGATTCTCAAACGAGTGACTGCAGTACAACATCAATCTCCTTATTTAAAACAATGGGTGTGGGAGTAGTGGGTAGTTATGCTTATGTGAGTGGGTAGTTTTAGGAAATTTTCCTGATTAATTTTTCTATTTTGTTTATTATGTTTTGATACTTTTGTCCCTAATGAATAAAATGTTATCCATGATATTTTAATCTTTAGATGTTGAGAAGGTAAAAAAAATCAATTTTGACTAACAAAACTTCTTCTCTTAACAATAGTATTGTTGGAGCGGAAAAATTCACTAGAAAATTTCCTCACTTACTTCTTCTGACCGGAGCGGGAGTGAAAGTTTCGCGTATGAGGAATTGATGTGCTACCTTTAGAACTGGAATCTGAAATGGAGCAAATTTGATTTTCAAATAAAAGTTCGAGGGAAAACTTTATGGATGGTTCTTTGATGTTTTGGATGGCAGTGATTGCGATGGTCTTAGGTGTATTTGTGGTTGATTCCTTAATCAAAACTTGCTTCATTCAGGTATTTATAGGCAGCCTCGAGCGGATATTTCGACTTGTGTGCATAATGGCACGCTTGTCCTGCAAGTAACGCATATATGGTCCACGACGCCACTACTAGGATATCGTGGGAAAGTGACTTCACTTATCTTGGATTCCGATGAGTTGACTGAGCCCATTGACCTATTCTACCCCATTCATTCGAATCCACCTCGAGAAGATTGTATTCGGTTTGAATCTCTCCTTGAACAAATTTCTCCTTGACAGGTTCAGCCGTAACTGAACCTCTCCTTGATCTAATGCCCCCTTGAGGGGTTCCACCATGACTGAATCTCTCCTTGAGCTAATCCCTCCTTGAGGGATTCCATCAGAACTGAATCTCTCCTTGAGCCAATTCCTCCTAGAGAGATTTTCGCCGCAGCTGAATATTTGGCGGTGAGATATTCCCTCCCTCCCTAGCAAGATATGTCTTCCCCCGAAATTTTCACCCCCACAAGTATCGATAGATACTGGCCTTTTTTTTTTTTTTTTTGAGAATATCGATAGATACTAGCCAAAATGGATGGTCTGTAGAAGGCTACGAAGCCATATACCATAACCATTTCCACCCGGGCCCCAAACCCAAAAGCTCGATTAAAAGGAATGGCCCCAAGGCTGCACCCAATAGACCTCAACAGTCATTGCTTTGGGCCTCTCAATCACTATGGCCACCCAACTTTCATTCATCTGTTCTTCCTCGCCGGAAGGACATGCCGTAATCTCAAAAACACCAGCCCTCTGGCGATGTAGACATGATGGCCCCGAGTCAGTTCCGGTCCGCACACGCCCATCCATTCCAGAAGACGCGATCGATATTAAAATACATGGCTGCAAAAACACCGCCGCACCTGCAGACCATCTCGCCACCCTTCTGCAGATCGGAGCTCCATGCCTCTCGCAGGCCTGCTTGGAGCACAAGACCCGTGCCTCAGCCATGATCTAACGTACTGCTTTTCCACCCCCTGCGTCCGGCTAGTGTCGATCAACCAATTTTCCGACGTCCTAAGCCGCTCTCTACGTGGCTGGGCCCGACCACGATCAACAGCAATATCCCTCCCTGCTTTCATGCACCTGAGCGCCACACCGCCCACCAACAACCAACGCCGGAGTCCGGAACTCGCTCGGGAATCCAAAAGTTTTCTATCGATGTATCCAATCCTACAAGGAACTGAGGTTGGCTTAGTAAACCGATGAACCTGAAGGAAAGTTTCTCTAAGCCTGAGAAGATTGCATTCGCAACTAGTTGATTGTAAGCTAATAACCCAAACAGTATAATGATGACCATTGCTCCTAAACTCTCAATTCACGAATCAAAATATTAGTCATATAGTAATCCCTACGCTCTCTTCGAAAAAGGAAAAGGTTGCTAAAGTTTATGGAGAACGGTCTTTAGGCTCTAGATTCTCTGTAATTTAACATTGCGTTATTTGTTTATTCCAGTGGCCAATCGCTCAATGAAGTCCAAACTTATCTTTACATCCTTCTGAATTATCTACACTGGGATGAGCCTCACTGATTGTCTGTTGAAATCCATTCCAAGTTACCAACTAATTAAGCAGCAGAGCGAGTTCAATGTACCCATGCCAGATGGGCCTGTATCTGCTTCAGCCTATCACTCTGCAAAAGAAGAAGAGAGAAATGAAAAACTGGTAAAGCATGTATAAAAGACAAACTTGGACTCTCAAGAAATATGGATAGAGTGTAAACAGAAAAAAGAGCACTCAACCGACCTTCTCTGTTTGGAGTGCCTGGAGCAGCCTGTGCAATTCTTCAAGTCTTCTCAAAGACAAAATCAGTTTCATCCACAACGATTTTAGAAGAAATGCAATTTGTGCTTCCATTAATTTCACTTGAAATTTTTTTTTTATCAAAAATAAAAGAATGCATAGAATATGATTTTGTGCTCACGATCCTTGCTCATAGGATAATTAGGTGGTGTAGTTCTAGTGCATGACTGGCCATACAATCTTTGCATGATCGAAAGATGCAGGTAGAAACTCCTAAAAAATCCCCCCACCCCAATCCCAATCCCAAATCCAAATTCATATACTGATCCATCGATTCATCTGTGTATTTGCTTGCATAGAGAACGATGGCACAAAAGACTTGCAAGCCCAATGTGGTTTTTGTCGTCACTGCTTTGGCTTTGGTCTTCAGTCTAACGTCATCATATACGCCCTACCAGTACCTGTTGTTTGTTCAACAGTGGCCAAACTCTGTTTGTTATGATATCAATTGCCCTAACACTCCCCCTCCAATCGTCACGGTACACGGTCTATGGCCGTCAAACTATAATTCGCCTCGCTTGAAGTGCTTTAGCGGTGTGACAATTAGTGAAACACTGGTAACACATTATTGTGGGATTATATGTTTAGTAACTTTTTAAGTTTAGTTTAATTTCTAAAGATCATATCTGTTTTTTTTGTGTGCAATATGTAGATAAGTCACCAAACAGTACTAAAAGCAAATTTGGAACATTCCTGGCCGGATGTGGAAACGGGAAACCATATGGGTTTCTGGAAGCATGAGTGGCAGGCTCATGGACAATGTTCAGACACCGTCTTTCCACAAACCAAATATTTTCAATGGTGCGTGTCACGAATGTGGAAGAAAAACGTGATAGGCGAGATCCTTGAAAGGTCGACGTCCATCATCCCAGGACCCAAAAAGTATAGCTTGTCTGCCATAGAAAATGCTAACAGAGCAAACACTTCGCATGACCCTTATATTCGGTCTGCCCAAGGTTCGGAAGATTAATCTGACCGGTTGAAAGAAGCAGTAATCTGTACGGAAATATCGTTGTTGATTGTAAATCTAAAACGAGTTGCCCTACGGGTCCAGATTCTATATTATATCCCAACTAGTAAAGTTAGGGTATATTTTATATCCAGAGCAGCTTTGGAATTAAAGCGTATTTAGAGTTTATGGTCACTTTTCAGTTGTATATCCATATCTCGACTGTTCAGTTTTTAATGCTAATGTATAGATCATCTCTGTAAATTTTCAGCTAAACTAATGATCATTAAGGTATCTAACTTGCTCAAACCAATGGACGAATTGAATTTGTCCAACTTGAACTAACGATGCAGTTATTATTGCCTTAACGACCATCAATTTGGCTAAAATTTTACAGAGATGATTTATACATTAGTACCTAAAAACAGAACAGTGAAGATGTGGATATGCGACTAAAAATTGACTCTACGCGCAGTTTAATTTCAAAACAAAGCTTCTCTCTGAATATGATCGGTATATATATTTGTTAATATGGATCAAGCTTTCTATATATGTTAAATTATGTATATATATGCATCATATCTCCAGCTTCTAATTATATTCGCAATTATTTATCTGATTTGATGGGTTTGATAGAGCTTCAGCCTCTCGATCACCACCTAATCTAATGCATGCATGGAGTAGTGGTTTTTACTGCTTCTGAATTTGATTGCCACATGGACTCTGGGTTGAAGAAGCCAATTTTTAATATTAAAACTTGAACCCAATAGCATACAAGGTCCAGTGCAAATAAAAGGTACGGGAGAGTCTCCTTTCGCGAATGAACTGCCACGCATTAGTTCAGAATCAAGCACAGAAAACCAATCTAAGCACAAGTTATAAGATATGTTCCATGCCGGGATGAAAAAGCCAACATTCCACGATTAATCTATAGTTTTGGAAAGGAAAGACAGAGAAAGATCAGTAGAACCACAGACATCCACCAAAGAGATCTCATTCTGATTGCAGAGTAACCCGCAACAAAGTAGATTTGGAAAACCAAATGATCTAATATATAAATAAGGCAGTACTTCAAAGATACAAGTCAAAGCACACATTGAGTTGAAAACAATTTCAAACCCAGAGTTGCTAGAGTAGGAGAAGATCATGCTAGTAAGTAATAATGCTAGACTTATTGTAGAACTGACTAAAACTGTACTGCAACTGATATGCAACAATTGATGGTGATCCTTCTCTGGTGAAATTGTTAATTAAAAAAAAATATTGCAAAAATTAATAGCATTAGGAATATCTCCCGTGATCGATGTCGCGGGGCAGAATTTCTACATTAAGATTACTGAGTTGCGTACTTTTTTTTTTTTGAATAAAGGACCGGTGTGGCTACCCTCAAGTCTTGATTAATGAAACTGTCGAATACACGGGGAACATATAGTCTAAATCCCTGATTACAATAAACATCTAGAGTATGTCCCAAAATAATATCAGAAATATCTACAAAAATACAAAGTACATATATTCTAACAAGCACCAACTAACAAAGAGTACTCTAATGACTACTTCATTTGCTTTGACATAACGGTGACATGACGGAAAGATAGCTCAATATGTAACCCAATAACAACATAGCATAATTACCAATTGCATAGATTTCCCACTATGTGATCTCAGAGAATAAATCTAACAACATTTAGTTTCATCCTGCTACTAGGAGGCTGAGATTATTTGACAAAGCAAAGAACTTGCCTCCTACCTAGAGCAGACACATTACTGTCACCAAGATGCTGGAACCATTTGCTCATGCAAGGAACTCACCAACAAGAACAGACAAGGCACACAGTGTACACACACCGGACCAAGCCCACCTCGATCAACCAAAAAATAGTAGCGGCTGATTAATAGTAGAAAACCATGAAATACTACAAGGGAAAAACAAACTAAAACAAACAAATAACATAAACAAAAGCAAGGCCCAAATGGGTCCAGGCCCAAGGTCAAGTCAACAGAAGGTGTCAGAAGCCCACTAGTCAGAGCACATGCCTGCCCAGCATCACCACATTCGCAGCACCCATGCTAGAGTACCACCGGTTTGATCCCTTCCCGTCGACGAAGCAGGTAAAGCATCGCTCCAATCTCGTCGCGCCGCAAGACTAGACCGCCCTCCCAGCACCGCACACCAACAGCAGTCCGGCCATTCCGTCGTCTCTGAAACCGAGCCACTCCATTACGGCTAGTGGAGAGGCATAGGAGGGACTCGATTATGCAGACGTGTCTCCCCATCCTCGGACCACCCGCAGTTCAGATCAGACCGATCTCGTCTGCCACGGGATCCGGCCACCACTGCTTCAATCCACCGCCGAGATCCGCCCTTAAAACCCCATCCTTGTCTAACCACCTCATCCTCTTCTTCCACCAACCTTGCCTTGAAACCCTGAGCCCAAGGTGGCCACGAAGAACCCCATTAGTTTGCCATGAACAATCGATCAAGACAGCCCGTCCAACGACAACGGCCGCTGGACGGAGCAAGAAGAAAACTCTTGAAGACCTCTGGCGCGTGAGGCGTGTTCTCTCAACTTTTTGTTTTCAGTCTTCCTTTTTCAACTTTATTTTAAACAATGTTGCGTATTGCAACTTTATGCAACTGAGTTGCGTATTTCATTTGTTTAAAGATTTCTTAGGTGAGTGTCGTTTGTTTAACATAGATGATTAAGATGTGTTTAAATAAAGCGGAAAATATGCACAACGCTGAGAAAATTTGATTTTAGAAAACAAAACAATTTCTCATACTGACATTTTTTTTTTATGTTTTAGAGTGTACAAGCAGAAATCATGTCTTAAGAGTGTACTTTTTTTCTATTTAAAGTAGAAGTTAAATGCATTAGATCAACAGCTATAAAAAGCCAGAGACTACAAACACTTACGAGTAGAGAAATTGGCAGGAAAACAACCAATTCTCTACACCAAGTGTCGTAGTTCAATACAGTCTAATAATGCTCGCTTAAAAGCAAGCCTAGTATACACAAAAATAGACTCGCCTCCTAAGAAAACATCAATCATCTACGCCTCACTTGCCTATACTCAATTGTGATACAAAAGAAACATAGAATTAAATATCTTAGAAAGCTCTTAGAAGCTATCCATACTCACACTAAACTTGGGGAAAAAAACTCCCTTCACATTCAAAATAGTTACCAATTCTTGTAGAAGCCATGATTCAAATAGACTAGCACTTGAAGACCACCAAAAAACCTAACATATCCAAGTAGGTCCAATTCTCGGGCCAAGCTAGCCCAAACAAAGTAATAGATGAGGGTGACAAAGAACCATCCTTGTGAGTTGAAAAAGCAAGCCCAAAAAGCTCAAGCCCAAGCCGAGCCTAGCTAGCAAGATCCTTCCACAGAGTCATCGGCACCCTCTCCGGCAGCCGACCCGTCTAAAGCATCATCGCCGGTACCAACGATGTCAATTGAAAACACTGACTGCCTCATTTTGCAACCAATCAAAACCATAGCAAAACAGCCGTACAAATCCACAACAATGCCTACAACGACGACAAGCACCGATGAGCCAAACCCACCCTTCACAGATCGAGAAATTTGATCCAACTCCGATCAATAGCCCGACTCCTCAAAATCAGATCAATAGTCGGAGGTCAAAATCAGAAAAACGACCTCGACACCTTCTCTTTAGCACACCACCACAAGAAGCGCCGATCTATAAAACCACCTCCCGATGAGCTTGACTTCATTCCCGCTTTCTTCAAGCCTGAGAACAACACTGCGCCTGGACAAAATCGATGCTGGACATGTTCAAAGAAAGTGCCGCCTCTACTCGAAAGCCTAGGGCTAGGGTCGCAGACTTTATCAAATATTAATTGTTTTAGAGTGTATAAGGTTGCACACATATTATATGCATTAGAAGAATTGTTCTCTAAAATTGAAAATTATCACAACAAATGCCTAATCATAAATTTTCTTGTCCACAATTTAATCACACTCCTCATTGCTTCTCGAAAAGGTTTTTATTTCTAGGACAGAAAAACAAACAGAAGAGCAAACTAAACTAAGATGAGGTAATTACACCAATAATAAGCAGTAAGGAGTTTTGCAAACTTGGTGACCAAAACAGTTTAAAATCTTCACCAGAGTCTTCTTAATGTAGGAAATAAAAATGCGAACCTAACTAAAATATTATGTGGTGTTTGAATACATTTTCTAAGGATAATATGTACATAAAACTGTAGGAAAAAAAAAATAATAATAATGTCCTCACTTCCTCCACCAGTAAAACTTTTCAAATAATGAAACAAGTTTTGCACCACATAAAGCACTGACCACTTGGGCAATATGATATTCGGTTAATGAAAGCCAAATCCATAAATAGTTGATGCTGAATGAGCTTTGCATCATTGACCCTGCAACATTTCTATCTCTAAATTTTGTACCACCTCAAAGTCACTTTGACTCTGTGCATAATCGAAAATAAAACACTCTGAGAGATCAAATTTCAAAAACTTGCACCATATTCTTGTTTACCATGACAAGCCTAGCTACTGAAGACTCGAAGAGAATCTTTTTCGGCCTGTCTTTGATAGATAGCAACTGTTCATTTTGACCATTGTTGAGGTCTCTTGATGTGCTTGAGTTGCGGGCGTGCCAATACCTGTTGGAGTAATTTCATAGGGATGTGGTGCTTCTTCTCCTCAACAACTGTAGACTAAATGTGGGAGTAACTCCAGGCGAAATTCTTTAGTTGCCTTGAGGAAGGATTTTTTGCCTTTCCCGAACCAGATGCTCGCCAAAAGCCACTGAAAGGCTTATCCTCACTATTGACACCAGATAGTCAACAGTATAATCGATACTACACCTGAGAGGTATAACAAAGCTAACAATATAGGGTGGGGCCCCAACATCATCACAAAGTGAACTGCGATGCATCCTGGCACCCTCCAGATAAAACGGGATTAGGAGTTGTGATTAGGAAGTCCACAGGAGAGCTCATTGTAGGCTCTGCAACTATGGCTTCTTGTGGTTCCGTTGAGGAAGCCGAGGCATCAGCTCTTCTTGAGGGGATCTCGATGGCTAACTCCCTGAATCTAGGTAGGGTATGTTTTGAATCAGAAGCAAAAGAAGTCATAGAAGACATAAAAGCTGTTGAGAGATACAAGAACTGGAGAACGTACCCAATTATCCAACAAATTCGAAGAAAAGCAACTGCCTTTGAAGATTGCAAATGGGATTGGATTCCCCGTAAAGCGAATGGTGCTACCCATCGTGCAGCCATGCTTGCGATTGGGAGAGTGGGTCCTTTGAGATTGGCTAATCAGCCGCCACCTTCTCTCTTTGCGGTTCTCAGAAATGACGGACTCCCATGCCCTCACGCGGTGGATAGGCGGCCAGAGTAGAACTCGGGCATGACCTCTTTTGTTTGGACTTTCTTGTTGCTATTAACCGGGCTAGTTTTTAGTTGGTTTAGTCCCTTCTCCTTTCTGGCTGTATTTTCCTCTTGCCCTGTTAAGCTTTTTCTGGGCCTCTGGGCTTGTCCCCTAATGAAGTTTTTGATTAACCAAAAAAACAATATAGGTTGGGTGACTCCTTGATTCGAGTGTAGGATGGGGTTGAATCCTTGATCCGAGTGTTCAAGAATAGGTGACTGTAATACCCTTAAATTTGTAAAATAAAGGAAACTTTTTTTTTTCCCCTATCTGGATGCTCGAAATTGTTTAAAGAAAAATAAATAAATAATTTGTTATTGACATCAGACCTCTAATTTAAGGTCTCGAGTTTAAAAGAGAGGTCAGGACAAATCTGTATGATTGTCGTAGAATTTTTTAGAAAATATGAGATATTGCAATGAGGGTCGTTCATTTCATTAGGGTTATATAAATACTTGTATCATATAAGATTGAGGAAGGGAGAACAAATGTGTACACTGGATCTTTCCTAGGTCCACTCTCTTTCTCGACATGTTGGCACTCTCTTTCTCAGCATGTTGGCACACGACATCTCGGCATCGCCAAATCATAGATTGGTGGTGACGATATATTCGATTAGAGTGGTGAAGTAATTTTGGGCCTTTCTTTATCCTTGCAACTGTTGATGGCGATCAATTGAAGAAGGTGGTAAGATTGAATGGGGATCCAGGTATCGATCTTGTAGATCGTGTGTTTTTTCTTTCGTTTTCAATAAAGATAAAATAAGAAGAAAACTTTAAATTTAGTGATCCGTTTAGTCCGAATTCGGGGTGTTACAGTGACTCCTTGATTCAAGTGTCCATGATACAACCTAGGCTATGGGGAACTTTGCGTCTGTTCTGATCGTTAAACCTTATCGCAAGCTCAGGCGAAGTTTAGGCTCTACGAGAGTACTCCGAGTGAGATATGATAGAGGTGCGCTAGTGTTTGAGATGTAGATTGTGTGTCCATAATTTCATCATAGCCCTCTTGATATAGAGGCTGATTTCGTAGCATCCAAGTAATCCCAATTTCGCCTGGATTCTCCTATTGGGCCGGATTTCACTAGGATTTTGTTTTCAAGTAGATACTCAATATAATCTCTTACGTGAATCTTTATCACTAAGGTTTCCCACTCAACCTTGAATTCCTTTATTGATTAGGAATCCTAGAACAAGCTCTTATAATTGGGCCACCGGCCTATCAGTCATGAGCTTGTTATTTTTGGCTTAAACAAATGTGTATTAGCGGTCATTCTCATTAAATTACTACTTACATTCTCATGTGTGTTTTAATTAAACTATATAATTATTATATTTTTTTTTGAAAAGTATAATAATTATATTTAAAAGAATAGAGTATAAATATCAGTCCAAAAAGGTAAACTATTGATAAAAAAAAAAAAAAAAATTGAGGTGCGTGCTTCACAAGTTTTTTGGCTTCTTCACAACAAGATATGGTTTTTTGGCTTCTTCACAACAAGATATGATAGTATTATACTTAACTGCTCGTGCCGTATGGTGAGGTTCCTGTACATTCTATATCTATAGATATATTCATTCATACCAATATACCTGGTAAAACAAACCAACACATTATCAACCAATTCCATAGTTTCCACATGGGAAAAGCTTAATTGGTCATAGACCTAGTGATTTCTATGTGATTGTTAATTTGTCATTGCCTGTTTCCTCCTCATGTCTATTATAGCTATTGTTTCAGTGCGAAGCTTGCTACTTTATATTTTTGGTTTGACGAACCCAATAGGCCTAGATTGAATTTTTTTTTTTTTTAAAGAAGGCCTAGATTTTCTAGCAAGGCCTTGGTGACTACATGTATTTTGGATATGATTGGATTTGCTTTCTTGGTTGATAATTGTGCTACAGCTCGTGGTTGTGCAACATTGCTGGGGTGGCGGCTGCAGTCGTATTAACTTAGGATATTTTCTTTTTAATTTTTAGGGTTACCGTTTTATGACCTGATTCATGTAGAATTAGGTTAGAGGTGTAATTTTCCTACTCTAGTTTATCTTGTATTTCAGAGTTTTGGGCTCTCTCTTTGAGTTTATTAATGAATATTATCATTTTGACCAAAAAAAAATAATTTCTATCAAGATTGAAAGATTCCACAGTTTACACTTATAGTGGGTTTGCAATAACTGAATGCCAGAGCTAGTTCTAACTCCTAACGTACCTTATATTTGGCTATATTTATATATGCCAAAATGTTCACCTGATCAGTTATTGACCAAGAAAATGTTCAACTATCATTGGATGTAAATCCAATGATAAAGAAAATTATTATTAAGTTAAGGAGTAAATCCAATGGCGCTTAGCAAGAGGATAGCCTATAATATAATCATGATCTGTATAAACAAACTCACATAATTTGATAACCTTCTACAATTCTATGTTAGTCTAACAACAAATCCTTTCCTTCTCATGTCTCTGTAAATCAAAGTTATAGCACATAAATCAAATATACTATCATTCAAACAAAAACATGCACATTGCATTCCCACTACCCTTAATTCTCATATAGCACACGAGAATGATTGAACGAATCTTTAAAGAAAATAAATAAATAAATAAAAAGAAAGTTCAGTATATAGCTGTAAATTATAAGGCATACTTTAAAAAAAAATAAACGACAGAAAAAATATTCCGACCAACCTGATCTTGCATTTCGTATGAAATGAGGCATCACCACTGTTACCCTCAAATTTGAAATTCTCAATTCGTTTTGTTTTAGGGACTTCAGTAAGACGGAAATTGAGCACTAATTTACCACTCTCTCTAAATGCAAGTGCCCGAACACAACTTCTGGACTTCTAGTTAATAATGGCTAAGCACAATCTTCTTCTATTTCAAAAACACAAATTCTTTTCCGCCACAGCATACTGTTGCATCACCCACATATCATAATTTTCATACGCATTTTGCCAAATCTCAAATCTCTCAAGAAAGGCAAGGGATTCCTCTAAATATGAAATAAAGCAAATATCTCTATCCCTCAAAACTTACCAAATATTTCACTGGACATATCAATCGAGTGAAACAGTCCTCACCAGACTGAGACCAATGTATAACACACCATTGACTAGAGCATGTGTATCATCGGTATAAATGCAAGTAATTGTTCAAGCACATAATTGAAAAAAACGCAAAAATGCAAAAGGCATAGTCAGCCTCCAGACTAACTTATAGTCTATGGTGCATTAGTGAAACTGTACACCCTACTTTTTCAATACCACAAGACATGATAAGCCTCCAAATAACCTAGTAGTCTACAATGAAACTGCACAATCTGTTGTAGTTCTATGACAGAAAGACTATATCTTTATTATACCTTACATTGTTTGAGCTAGAGTAAGAAATAATACCTACTGATTTATTCACTGGAAAACTATAAAGTAGAAACTATAGGGACAGGCAAAACTCTTTTAACTGTGAAGTAGGATTTGGTTGTTAAGATTCCATTTTATTTCAGTCGCTTCTAGTTTCGAACACTTGCCAACTTGTTGATGGATATCGTGCCTAACGGCTCAGAGAGGCAATTCTGGATCCTGGCTGATGACAATTCTTTTGCCACAAACTTCATCGTGGGTCGTGAACCTGGATCAGTGCTGGTGCAGGCCGAGGCCATTGTTACAATGGAAACCACTCCCTCTGCTAATCCACTTGATGGAGACCCCAGTCGTTGGTCTAGCAAATCCTTCAAAAGAAATTCTCTGTTTTCTGATAGAGAAGCCAGTAGCTCCCCTGGATGCCTTCCCATCATGATTTCTAATGCCGCCACCCCAAAGCTGTATACATCACACTTATCTGTCACTCGCATTGTGAGTGCGAGCTCTTCATGCACATTACAATACCAAAATCAATCAAGATTCTTCCATCACATACACACACACACACACACACACACAGATAAAACAACAATGCTAAATTACTGAAGTTCTTGTTATTACTAATGTGTCAGTAGAAACGTCTGTATAGTGGAAATACAAGTAAGTTTACTAAATGACTGATTACCTGGAGCCATGTAGCCATAAGACCCCGCTTCAGCAGTCCAGTTTGAGGAATCTGAGCTCAATAGTCTTGCTGTTCCAAAGTCTGCTAGGCGTGGCACGAAATCTCGATCTAGTAATATGTTGCTCAAAGTTATGTCGCGGTGAACGATTGGGTGAGAGCAGTCATTATGCAAGTGAGAAATAGCATGAGCTATTCCTTGCACAATTTTCACCCTTGTGCCCCAGCCAAGTACTTCTGCTTCGCCCTCCACCCCATACAATACCATTTTCAAACTACCTCTCTCTGCATATTCATACACCAAGTACAAGCACCCCATCCAGGAACAGGACCCATAAAGTTTTATTACATTTCTGTGCCTCACTTCTGTCAAAGATCTTATCTCATTCTCAAAACTCTGGCGAATCAATTCTGGAATGTTGTCACTAGAATCTACTGACATCTTCATTTTCTTAACTGCCACGACTTTGCCTCTGGCCAACACAGCCTTGTAGACACTACCAAATCCTCCTCTTCCAATGAGGTACTTTTCATCAAAGTTCTCAGTGGCAGTGATGATTTAAGAAAATGTAAAATTTTCATCTCTTCTCTTTATTGTTGAATCAGAACTTTCAGCCAGTTCAGGACGATCACTTTCCCCTAGCTTTGATCTCTTGCAGAAATTAAAGGTCACAGAAATAATGGCCACAATCATCAATAGACCACAAATGGGAACAAGGACACCAAGAAGAATTTTCTTATTGGACTTTTTGGGATCTAGAGTGCATGGAGTTAGTCCCTCTGTTTCTCCACACAAACCACCATTTCCAACAAAGGCATTATTCGAAAGCTTTTTTGGGAAAATGTCACCAGTTGGGATTGGACCTGTCAAGTTGTTGAAAGAAAAATCAATACCGACAAGACTAACCATTTCGGATAATGTTGATGGTGTTTAAGAACAAGAGGAATCGATAAACAGAAAAGGAGAGTAAAATTTCAGAGAGAATGGAGATTTCAATGTGTTTATTCATCGCATACAAAGGGGGTATTTATAGGATTACATTGAAGTGTGAAAGCTCAAAGAGAAACTCAAGATGATAACCATCTTGATGATGATTTTCTGCCATGCTTGTTGCCCTTTGGTAAAGCATGTTTACATAAGTCTTCATACACTCAAGTACCTATGATTATACACTCAAGTACCTATCTAAATACTTTTACGTATTTTGTTACATGATATAGACATATACGGTATATATACAATTTATACTACAACACTCCCCCTTGGATATTTCATGTTCAATAGTATTGTGTAGATGGTGCGCATCGAAGTTGCCTCGTTAAAAACCTTGCCAAGTAATAAAACCCTGTGGGAAAAAACAACCTTGGTCGAAAGGGAAAAAGAGCACAACGCGCGTTGAGTGTGAAGTATGTTTCTGGATACTCCCCCTGATTTAGACTCCTCTTGAAGATTGTGGGAGTTCGGATATCCTCCTCAATCCGATGCTCCTTACATGTTTCTCGAAAGGGGATTTTGGTAGTGACTTAGTAAATAAGTCAGCTACATTATCTTCTGATCGGATTTGATTTACTTCAATATTTAGAAGTGTTTGCTGTTGTTGATTGTAGAAGAATTTCGGCGATATATGCTTGGTATTGTCGCATTTGATGAAACCTAATTTCATTTGCTCAATACAAGCTGCATTGTCCTCGTAAATGCATGTAGGTTCATTTGTGGTGAATTTCAAACCACAAGTTTCTCGAATGTGTCTATTTATAGACCTTAGCCATATGCACTCACGCACGGCTTCATGTAGTGCAATTATCTCTGCATGATTTGAGGAAGTAGCAACAAGAGTCTGTTTTGTAGATCTCCAAGATATCGCGGTGTTTCCCATGGTAAAGACATAACCTGTTTGGGAGCGACCTTTGTGAGGGTCAGAGAGATACCCTGCATCAGCAAAACCCGTCAAAACATCATTTTGATGGAGGGGAGGAGGAGAACGTCGGTCACTATGGATAGTGTTGCCGGCGCTCACATTTCTTTTCTCTCTGTAGGGATAGAACAAGCCCATATCGATCGTACCTTTTAGGTATCGAAGGATTGTCTTTATACCAATCCAATGGCGGCGTGTTGGCGCAGAACTGTGTCGAGCTAACAAGTTTACTGCAAATGAGATATCCGGTCTTGTGCATTGAGCTAAATACAATAATGCGCCTATCGCACTTAGGTATGGTATTTCAGCTTCTAATAAATCTTCGTCCTCATCCCTTGGACGAAACGGATCTTTCATGGGCTCAAGACTACGGTTGATCATGGGAGTACTCACAGGCTTTGCTTTATCTTCATTAAAGCGCCTTAGTAACTTTTGAGTATATGCTGATTGATGGATCATAATCCCATCATTACGGTGCTCGAGTTCTATTCTGAGACAAAACCGTGTTTTCCCGAAATCTTTCATCTCAAATTCAGATTTCAAATATGTAGCAGTTTCTTTTAACTCATCTAGAGTTCCAATTAAGTTCATGTCATCAACATAAACTGCTACAATTGCAAATCCGGATCTTGTTCTCTTAATGAACACGCAAGGGTATATTTCATTGTTAACATATCCCTTCCCAATCAAGTAGTCACTTAGACGGTTATACAACATCCGTCCGGATTGTTTCAATCCATATAGTGAGCGTCTTAATTTTATTGAAAACGCGCTCCGTGGTTTAGAGCCACTTGATTTGGGTAATTGAAGTCCATCTGGAACCTTCATATATATCTCTGAATCTAGATCCCCATAGAGATATGCTGTAACCACATCCATGAGCTGCATGTCAAGTTTTTCGGAAACTACCAAACTGACAAGGTAGCGGAACGTTATAACGTCCATTACGGGAGAATATGTCTCCTCGTAGTCGATTCCAGGACGTTGTGAGAAACCTTGCGCCATAAGGTGGGCTTTGTATCTAACAACCTCATTTTTCTCATTACGCTTTCTAACAAAGACCCATTTATGGCCAACAGGTTTTATATTTGGTGGTGTCAGTGTTATAGACCCAAATACCTGTCTTTTTGTCAGTGAATCCAATTCAGTCTGGATCGCATTTTTCCATTTTGACCAATCTGCTCTATGTTGGCATTCTTCAACGGAGCGAGGTTCGATATCATCGTATTCTATAATTCCTTTTGCAATATGATATGCAAACGCATCATCAATAGCCATAGAATTTCTGTCCATAATTACATGTATACTAGTGTAATTCATGGAGATCTCTCTATTCTCTGGAATTGGTTCTATTATTGGAGCGTCCTCCAATGATGTCTCTTGGACATAACCATAATCCGGAATTTTTTCATGAGATGGATTATTTATATCGATGATTAATGGATTATTTTGTGTCAAGCTCGCTTTCTTTCTTGGGCGAGAATCCATCGAACCTATAGGCCTCCCGCGCTTTCTAGCAGGAGCCATGGGTCTAGCCACTGCATCACCCATAGAGGGGATGTCATGTCCTTTATTTTTAGGAACATCAATCCTTGCAGGTACGTTTGCAGCAGGTATGTGTGATCTTGTCACTTTAGCGATATCAGAAAACGCATCAGGCATTGATTCTGCTACGTTCTGAAGATCGAGAATCCTCCGCACCTCTATTTCAGACTGTGTGGTTCGGGGATCAAGATGAGACAAAGTGGGGACAGACCACGACAATTCCTGTCTTTTCTGTTGAACATTAATGTTCTTGTCTCCCCCTAATGACGGGAAGACTGTCTCATCAAAGTGACAATCCGTAAATCTAGCGGTAAATAGATCACCTGTCAAGGGTTCTATGTAGCGGATAATGCTTGGAGTATCATATCCAACATAAAGGCCTAAGCGTCTTTGAGGACCCATTTTGGTGCGCTGTGGCGGCGCAATTGGCACATAGACTGCACACCCAAATATGCGTAAGTGTGAGACATTAGGCTCATACCCAGTCACCAGTTGGGACGCAGAAAAGGGTTGGGTGGCAGTGGGTCTCAGACGAATGAGCACAGCTGCATGTAATATTGCATAGCCCCAAGCAGAAATAGGGAGATTGGTGCGCATAACCAATGCCCTGGCAACCATTTGAAGTCTTTTAATGGCAGCTTCTGCGAGTCCATTTTGGGTGTGTACATGAGGGACAGGATGTTCCACCTCAATCCCAATGGACATGCAATAATCATCAAAGGTTCTTGATGTAAATTCTCCAGCATTGTCAAGACGAATTGACTTAATAGGATGATCGGGGTGGTGAGCCCTTAATTTAATGATTTGTGCTAGGAGTTTAGCAAATGCAGTATTTCTTGTGGATAAGAGCATGACATGTGACCAACGTGTCGATGCATCAACCAACACCATAAAATATCTAAATGGTCCGCAAGTTGGTTGGATAGGTCCACAAATATCACCTTGTATTCTTTGTAAGAATGGTATATTTTCTTTAGTGTCCTTTGCATAGGATGGTCTCGATCCTACCTTTGCTAAAGAGCAAGCTTTGCAAAACGAATGATACACTTTAGAAGTAACTCTTTGGACCAATGTTTGGTTCGTACTTCTTTTTGTTTTGAAGAATGGATGTCCGTGTGAAGTTTTTAATATACGGAGCATCATGTCACGACCTGGATGTCCCAAACGGTCGTGCCAAAGCTTGTATGTGTCAGGATCCCATAATTTGTCATTCATGACATGGTTGGATTCAATGACTCTAATAGTGGTTGCATACAATCCACTAGAGCGACACATAAGTTTTTCTAAAACTCGTGTATTTCCGTAGTTTTTAGAGGTGATGCAAAGGAGCTCTTGTCCATTCTCACAATATGTTTACACATGAAAATCATTGGCTCTTATGTCTTTAAAGCTTAATAGGGTCCTTCCGACCCTTGGAGCATATAGAGCTTCGGCGACATTAATATTTGTGCCATTTGGTAACAAAAATTGAGCTGGTCCTCGACCATGAATCAATTGTGATGGTCCTGCCATCGTAGTTACTGAGGATCGACTGGGTGTCATCCATAAAAATAATTGCCTATGTCGCAATATCGTATGTGTGGTGCCACTATCAAGAAGGCATTCCAATTCTCCGGAAAACATACTGAAAGGAATAAAGTTCGGAATATTAACACATGTCCATGACATTGAATGCGATACTTTATTAATGGGGAAAATAGCCAATGATTACATCAAAGTTATTCATAAGTCTATTCCAAATATCAAACTTTAGACAAATTGCTATCACTCAATCCGTTTGGTAATTCCAATGGAATATGACCAGGAAAGTAGAGAGATGTTGGTGGAGCGAGGCTCGCTTAAATACCCCGATCTCAATTGCTTTCCTAGACATCATACTTCATTGGGTACGCCACATAAGAAGGAGTTTAATACAATTGTTATTTATTGACTAAGGCACATTTGCCATTCTTGGAAAATAGAAAGAGGATTATTCTAATCAAAGTCTGTGGCATCCTCGTGCTCTTCATCTACAGCTTTGAAGTCCTCAATAGTGAGATTGACATCTTCACTATTTTCATCTTCGGCAAGGTTAGCTTCTTGCTCTCTTGCTTCCCTGTACTCCTTGTAGCGTGCAGCTAATTGGGTACTTGCATGACATTGTTTAAACCAATGCTCGATTGATCCACATCTATGACACATGTCATTGTGGTTCCCTCCCTTCATTTGAGGTATAGGTTGTGCAGGTTGTACAGTTTGTACAGGTTGTGCACGTTGTGGATATCCCCTAGGAGGGTTGCTGCTACTACCACGGCGCATGGTGCGACCTCCACGGTTCATGGTGCTATTTCCACGGCCGGTGTTGCCATATCTCCCTCTTCCACGTGTGGAGTTACCATCACGTGTGCCCGCTCTAAAGTTGCGGTTTCCTTCCCTGTTTGGGCGGTTATATGGACATGTTCGTCCTTCATGTCCCCTATTATTAGGGTACACATGTCCCCTATTGCTGGGGTACCGCTCCCTGTGCCCTCTCTTGGGTGCATTATAATTTGCCTCACGAACGCTCTTGGTTCCAATGGGTCTTGAATTATAATTCTTTACGAGAATGTTGTCGTGCTTTTCGGCTACCGACAAAATATTTATGAGTTCATTGAACCTCGTAATTCGTCCAGCATTTACTTCAGTGCAATACTTCTTTGATAGCAAAATTGTTGCAACAGGGAAGGTGGAGAGAGTTTTCTCAATTAGCTCTTCTTCTGTGAGGGGTCTTTGACAGAACCTCAACATGGATTTGAGACGAAGAGCTTCTGAATTGTACTCAGCAATAGTCTTGAAGTCTGAGAAGCGTATATCGTTCCACTGAACCTTCAAGTCAGGGAGGAGAGAATCTTGGATATTGTTAAAGCGCTCTTGTAGTGCTTCCCATAAATCCTTTGCATCTTTGATGGACATGTACTCTAGCCTGAGTGCTTTGTCCATATGACGTCGCATCAAGATGATTGCTTCTGCATGCTTCTTGGGTGATCGAGGGAACACAAGAGCCGGGTTTGGTTCATGGATGATGGGCAATATCCCCTTGGATGTGAGATGGTTCTCAACGTCGGTTTTCCAGCTATGGTACTCCGAACCTGTTGAGTCAAGGATTTGAAAATCGAGTCTAGGTTCATTCGACATCCTTGAAGATAAGAAGAAAATATTAGTTTCGGAGTTAAAACTTTCACGAAAAATAATAAGATTTCCGAGCTATGCTATCAAGAAATCAATTTCCAAGAATCATTGTGAACACTCTTAGTTCATTGATTACGAACGCTCTTAGTTCGTTTGGCGTGAATTGCTATGATTCCGCTTTTGATTGTAAGTTCCCGAGAAAAAGGAAAAAGGAGAGAAAATAAATAAAAACTCAAAAACGGGAACTTTTAGTAAAGAATACCTTGGAATAGTGTTGCCGGAAATTTTTGACATGAAAAATTATCGGAGTTGACCGGAAAGATCGTTGGAAAAAGTCGAGAAAAATCGTCTGAAAAGTCGCCGGAAAAGTCACCGGAAAAGTGTCGAAAAAGTCGTCGGAAAGTCGCCGCACAAATCTGTCGACAGCTGCTCGGCAGCTGCTGCGCAGCGTCTCTGAAGCTGCTCGGCAGCTGCTGCGCAGCGTCTCAGCAGCTGCTGCGCAGGGACCTCGGCAGCTGCTGCGCAGGGCTCTCGGCAGCGTCTCGGCAGCTGCTACGCAGGGCTCTCGGCAGCTTCTCGGCAGGTCTCGGCAGGTCTCGGCAGCACCTCGGCAGCTCTCGGCAGCGGTCCGGCAGCGGTCCGGTTTGGTTTTTCGGCTTCCGGCTGCCGGTTCAGGCCGTTTTCGGCCGGTTCCGGTGAATCTGAGACCGGTTCCGGGCTCCTGGAATCAAGGGCTTTAATCTGAGCTAGGGTTTGGGGATTTTTTGTAGGTTTTGAAAAATGACTTCGATCGATGAAGAACTCTTCTTTCGTCAATTTTTCGATTCTAATTCTAGAGCAACTTCGTGCTGATAACGTGTTTAAGAACAAGAGGAATCGATAAACAGAAAAGGAGAGTAAAATTTCAGAGAGAATGGAGATTTCAATGTGTTTATTCATCTCATACAAAGGGGGTATTTATAGGATTACATTGAAGTGTGAAAGCTCAAAGAGAAACTCAAGATGATAACCATCTTGATGATGATTTTCTGCCATGCTTGTTGCCCTTTGGTAAAGCATGTTTACATAAGTCTTCATACACTCAAGTATCTATGATTATACACTCAAGTACCTATCTAAATACTTTTACGTATTTTGTTACATGATATAGACATATACGATATATATACAATTTATACTACAACAGATGGGATGTTCCCGGAGAGTTGGTTATGCGAGACATTAAGAATCTCCAGCATTGTAAGCTTGGCCAGGTTTGAAGGTACTGATCCCGAGAATGAATTGCTGCTAAGGTCCAACAAGTACTGCAGGTGTAGATTACCAATCTCCTCTGGTATTCCACCTGATAATTGTTGTGGCTTATGTTCAAGCTTGTTAATCTCTCAAACGTTCCAGGGTCGACTGGTAATACCCCTGTAAAATTATTATCAGACAAATCAAGAAACTCAAGCCTTGTCAATTTGCCAAGAAACCGAGGGATAACTCCTGTCAAGTAGTTCCTGCTGAGACTGAGATTGAACAAGAAGCTTAGATTCCCAATGGCAACTGGAAATTCCCCACTGAATTCATTAGAGCCAAGGTTTAGCTTCTGCAATTGTCTTAACTGCCCAAGCTCAGGTGGAATTTGACCAGAAAGTCTATTTCCGTCCATTTGCATATCCGTGATGTTTTTGCATGCTCCCCATCGTGGTGAGAGTTCACCAACAAATTTGTTGTGACTAAGTAAAATTTCTTCAAGACTGGGATGGACACCAAATGCATTGGTAATGTTTCCGGTGAATTGGTTCTCATCAAGCCGGACTCTGGTTAATGCAGTACAATTTCTCAAGCACTCGGGTAATGGCCCTGGGAAGTTGTTATGATTCACTATGAATCGTTCCAGAGAAAATCCACTACACAGTTCTTGTGGCAATTCTCCAGAGAATTTGTTGCTCGAAAGGCTAACAGTGGTCAAGTTAGGACTGTGTATGCCAAAATCACTGGGAATGGTTCCCGTTAAATTATTGCTGGACAGAGAAAAGAATTAGAGGCTAGTGAGGAGAGAAATGGTGTTTGGCAATTCCCCCTCAAGTTGGTTTCTAGAGAGATCCAATTTTGTCATAACTTGCAAGTTTCCTATGTCTGAGGGAATTGATCCAGAGAAGTTGTTGTTGTACAGAAAGAGGAGATCAAGTTTTATCAACAGGCCAATTTCTGCTGGAAGGTTCTCACTGAGTCTATTGTTTTGGAGTTGCATAGAGAACATTTCAGTCCAGTTGGAGACCAGAGAAGGCAACAGTGGCCCTGTAAATAGATTATCAGATAACCCCAAATTCACCAAGCTGTTGAGATTGGACAAGGACAGAGGCAGTTCCCCACTGAGTTTATTCACAGCCAAGGCCAAATAAGTGAGGTTGCTCAGAAGGGATTGAAGAGTTCAAGGAATCCTCTCCGAGGTGAAGGTACTGAAGCTCCCTGAGTTGGCCTACAGAGGATGGGATTTTGCTTTCAAGGGAATTTTTAAACAGATTAATCCGTTGCAGACCAGATATGAAGCCAATATCTTCAGGAATTGGACCACTGAAGTTGTTTTGTGCCAAATTAAGGTGTTTAAGCTTGGGGAAGTTATATGGCATTGGCCCTTGGAATAGGTTATTGGTGAGATTGAGATATTCAAGCTTGCCCAGGTTGTTAACTAACGATTCTGGTATTTGGCCAGTCAAAAGATTTTCAGACAAATCCAGGAAGGTTAAGTTCCTACAATCAGAAATAAATTCTGGAAATTCTGAATCTAAACTGTTCAGACAAAGATCAAGGCATATCAAAACAGGAAACCCTGAGAATTTAGACCAATCAGCAGGCTCTAAGTAGTTACTTCCAAGAAGCAAATATTGTACCTTTTTGAGATTGTCCAGCTGGTAAGGAATGGTACCACTGAGATTGTTGTTGGAGAGACTTAGAAACTGAAGCTCCGTTAACTTGCCCATTTCCGCAGGCACTTCCTGTCCAAACAGATTTTTGCCCAAATCCAACACTTTTAGCTTGCCAAGGTTGCCAATGGAAGATGGTATAGACCCTGTGAAACTGTTACCCTTGAGGTTGAAAAGAATGAGATCAAGAAACTTGTTAAAATTGAACTGAGTTAGTGTTGCAGTGATGTTGAAATTTGAGAGATCAATTTCAGAGACTGTTTTGGTGTTGGGGTCGCACACAATGGCAGTCCAGTCGCAGGGGTTGTTTATGTTTGTGAAGGACCACAAATTGAGAGAAGGTGGTGCATAATCAAAGCTGTTCTTCCAGCTTATGAGAGCTTCAGCCTCTGCTTCTGGTGATGAGGTGGCCTTCAATAGATGCGAAGAGATAAAGAGAATATGAAGGACAAGAAGAGGAGGAGGCTTCTGAACTCCTTTCATGGTGTTGATCAGCTTTACTGTTATATCTCTCAGATTAATGAAGAAGTAACAGGTGTGGTTACTTCTCTAAATTGTTCAGATGAGATAACTAACAACAGCCTAGCATGCAGAATTTGCAAAGAAGAAATATACTGCAGATGGTTAGTTGATTAGAAATTCAGGTCATTAATTATTGTAATTCGTAGAGTCAAGTTTTGTTCTCCAGTATAAATAATTCCTTTATGATGACTAGAGTCTTCAAAATTGGATTTTTCCTCTGGACTCTTGGAAGATGACTTAATAGATGTTGTAATCAAGTTTGTTTCTTTTCTTTCAACATGCTAGTTTAAGTAGTCTTCCTATCATATGCTTAGTGGATTGTGTGGTTTCTTTGTGATTGTTAATACCTGTTTGTTGCTTATGTAGTTATGCATATTATAATTGTTTCAGTGTGAAGCTTGGTATTTTATATTTTTGGTTTGATGAACTAATAGGCCTAGAGTTTTTAAAAAGATTGAAAAAATTCCACACTTTCACTTATGGGAAGGAGCTTAATGGTACAGTATAAGGATTCTAATGGGTCTGCAATCGTAAACACAAACTGAATACGGAAATTAAGCCTGAGCTAGCCCTAACATCCCTTTTGATTTGATTATGTATTCATTATAGTATTTCAATGACACACTGGCATAGCTAGAGGGTAGCAATGATATAATCATAATACGTGTGAACAAAATCACATAACTTGAAAAATATCTAACCTTCTATGTCAGTTTCACAACAGATTGTTCCCCTCTCATGTCTCTAAAGTAAAGTTCTAGCTGGACTACTAATTTTCCAGTAAGACAACAAATTACCAATTTTACACATAAATGAAACATACAATCATCTGAATAAAAACATGCATATTGCATTCCCACTTCCTTAATTCTCAATCAGTACATGAGAATGACTGAATGAATCTTTGAATAAATTCAAAAGAAAAAAAATCTCAATATAAGCTACAAATAATAGGGCATAATTTAATAAATAAACAAATAAACAAACAAGAAAAGAACAGAATAGAACAGAAACATATTCGAACCAACCTGGTCTTGCATTTTGTACGAAATGGCATTGTGTTGGTCAAGTAAGATGTGCGCCTCCACGAAATGAGGCATCACTACTGGTTCCCTCAACTTTGAAAATCATTAACTCCTTTTGTTTAGGAACTCCAGTGAGGATGTTGAGCACTACTACCCCACTCTCTCTAACCCCAGGCACCTTCAACACAACTTGATTTCTGTTAATAATGTCACGCCCTGAATTTTGAATAACAAATTCAAATCCGAAACATGAATAATAACAAATATAATAACGTTCTGAATTTTTTTCTTAAAAATCATCACGCCTCATACCACTCAATATTACAAAAACCAAATAAAATAGTAAACCTCGATGAGCATAATAAACCTCACAATACAACACTATAAATCAATATTATCACTCTAAACCGCACGTTCACCACCCTGGTTCTCCTGACCTGTAGGATTATCCGCTACACCATTTGAATAGTGTACCGGGATTGCAACAACGCAAAACCCGGTAAGCTTTTGAAAGCCCGTATGAGTAAATTTAGAGATTGCACAATTTAAGTTAACAATAAAAACACACAAAGTAACTCCAAAATACACTGAAACATTAAGGAAAGAATACTCTCAAGACTCTATTTTAAAAACTCATACTTATAAGTCTCAAGTAACCTCAACGTTACCCTCATATGACCACTCAACATTTGGTAGACAGACTAGAGCTCTAACTGATTGCAACCACCAGCCCGGCTCGAGAGCGTGGTTCACTACTGATAGTATACCATGGTCACACTCGTGACATATTGATCTCCACAGATAAAATTTTTTTATTGTTTCTCAAACAATAAAACTCAACACCTCTCTCAATATATCGTTCTTGAAAAGTAAACATCCAAACAATGATAGCAACACAATCATGCATATTGTTTCCTCAACACAATCCATCAACAAATATATATCATCACGTAAATAATATATATATACATAGACATTCACGCATGAATGCCTACTAATACCAACTATAGTTCACATGCATTAAAACAAAATTCAAGTTATACTTAAATTCATTTTGTTACCTGTGAGCCGCAGCCCAATGAACAGTAGTCGATCAAATTCATATTATTTCAAACAAATCTTTATTTTCTTAAAACAATTTCCACACATTCACAATTCATTATAATCACTAAATTTCGGTTCGTAAATGAACCAAGTACGATTCACTCACCTCGATATTCCCGCTACGTCTTCAAAATTGTTCAATTCACAACCGAACTCGTTCACCCAAGTAAAACCGTCAATCACCTAATCAAATATGACTTTGACTTAGCCAATAACCCAAAAACATACTTAAATGACAACCTAACAGTCAGATTCTTAATTATACGAAAATCTGACGGACGGATTCTTACGAATCGCCTCCCGAATCACTGTTTTACAATTATATGAAGATCCAACGGTCGGATTTTCACCCATGACCACACAAAGTCACTGGGACAGTTATACGATCATTATATCAAAACTACAAGTCCATCGAACTGTCCAATCTTCACAGATCACAAATCGAACGATTGAAACAGATCGAAATTGTAAAATTCATAACTAAATCATACGATATCAAAAAATTGCGTATAATATATCGAAATGATCGTATCGAAATGTAGAATCTAAAAATAAGTACAAACTGCTCTTGTGACTCCCGGAGGTGGCCGGAAAAGGCCGCCGGAGTTAGTGGTAGAGCCGCCGCCAGCCATCGCCAATGGCGTTGGGGCCCAGCTGCTCTTCTTCATCTCAACATTCTGAACATTTTTCATAACTAGCTCAAGATCAGAAAACAACGGGAAGTGATCGAAAAATACCTTGGAAGCTTTGGTTTGGCCGGAAAATTTCCATAATCCGATAGGTTCTCCATTCGACATCAAAACTTCAACTACTCAGCTCAATTCTTCTTGAAGCTTGTTCAGCTCCTTGATACGAGTTCAGCAAGCCAAAGAACACGAAGATTGGTGGCCTAAAACTCGAGATATCGTCGTTGACTTCAAATCGGGCTCAAATCTGTCTCGAGCTCCTCCACCGAGCAGCTGCCTTTTGGGGAGGAAAGGAGACAACCAGTCCACTCATGGGGAGGAGGCGAGCTGATCTGGGCTTTGTTTCACGTCAAAATCTCACTTAAGGAGGGAGAAATTGCCCGGAGAAGGTGGAGGCGATTTCCGGCGGGGCTGTGCAGCTTCTTGGCCTTGTAGCGCCTTCTACAATCTGTTTTTCACCTCGATGTCTTCTGGGAAGTTGTAAATGACGTCAAGGCGAGCAAAATTGCTTTTGGCTTTTGGAATCAAGTCGATTTGGGGCCTCAGGAGGAAGATATGGCCGGAAGAATAGGAGCCCAGATTTCCGTCGAAAATGGAGGGGCTCTCGGGGGCTGAAAAGCAAAAAAGAGAAGTTTCAGGATTTATGAAAAAATCTCGGAATTTCTCATATTTATAGAAAATTCTCAAATTTCAAATGCTTATAAATTTCTCATATAAACTCCGATTTTCACGTTCCACATATGCACGGACTCGTATCGACGAGATATACAACTTTCATAAAAGAAGTTTTCCCAAATTTTGTACGTATAAAAAGTCAATTTTCACGACCTCCTAAATAACGTTCGTTTCGAAAATAAAATCGATTCGAAACCGAATTTCTCGCACAATGACTTACGAAATAGTCTCAATATTCATAATTTAAATATCCGAACAATTATTGAATTACAAAAATTTATCTAATGAAATTTCGGGTCTTCACAAATAATTTAAAAGCATACTCTTATTTTGGGAACTAATTCAAAGCACATGTACTTCTCCACCACAGCATACTCTTGAATCACCCACGTATCAAACTTTTCATCAGCACTTCTATATTAGATCTCTCAAAAAAGGTCAAGTGACAAGACCCGACCCAGATTTCACCCTGAAATTTCATGTGGCCCTGCGGGGTCCACTTTTCGAGAAAGTTCAACAGATCTTTTCCTAAAAATGGACAACCCTAACCTGCAAAGAATTCAAACGACACTTCTATGCATGCCGTCCTTATACTCCTAGAGCCATCCTGCTCCCCAAATACCAACAACTCAATTTCCCCAATAAACAATTTTTATAGGTTATCAGAGCAATCTAAAACAAATGAAAAGAGAATAAATGATCGATAGATCCTACAATGCGGAAGTAATGACAACTATGCACCATCTCCATGTATGCCCGACCTGGACTAATCTAGCCTGCAAACTGAGCATTTGAAACCAAAGGGTCCCGAGGAAAATAATTTAAAACACGTTAGAGTGAGTTGACAAAAATAAATGTTTTACAAATATTTGAAGTAAAAAGAAATTATACTTTTCCCTCAAGTATTTCTTTTAAAGTCTCATGCATGCAATTTTTATAAATTAATCGTTTGAGCTAATTTATACAACATTTTTGTAATTTATTTAATAAAGCTCGGAACTCCAACAAAACATATCAGCCTTGCTGACCAATAAATACTCAGACTAGCCCCGCTAGCCAAAAATATCGAAATATAATATGGGGAAGATAATTTTCCATATAGGTGAGCCCCTCAGGCTCAGGTGATAGCCCTCCAGGCTAAAGTACTCTCATACTCCCGTTATATACCCACACACCACTAAGTGTAGCGATTAGGATACTGAGCTTTAAAATTACGGTCACAAAGACTGGTAACCAGCGCCTCCAGCTAAGCTACCCTCACTAGATAGCCATTGTGACTAGCAAGGGCAAACAGGCTTCGGTGATCCAATCACCTCGCCACAAAGGCGGACTCAATGCTAGCATAATAAAAATCACCCAAAGTATGGCATAAGAAATCTGAAAACCAATAAATCCATAAAGCTTCCCCAAATTCTTCTGAGAAAATAAAATATATTCCAATGACGTGGTCTCGCACGCCCAAATATTCTCGAATTCATAAACAAGTCGGCAAGAATAATATATAAATAATTTCTTCGAAAAAATCTCATCCTTGATAATATTCCAAAATCTCAAATCGACGAATAAAATATAATATTGAATTACAGAAATCACCTAAGAAAATAATTCGTCAGAAATCACATAAATCACATTTTCAAATAATAATCATATATCAGAGATAAAAATCAAAAGCTCAATATCCAAGAAATAGTATCACAAATCCATTTCTCAAATCATAATCAAGATAAATCATAACAAATCTCCGAAAATCAATTCATATTCTCAAAAACAAATCATAAATCCAAATCCGAGCATAATAAATTCATATCCGAAATTCATATGAAAAATAAATCAATGTCAAAATTATAATCCAAAGCAAAATATTATGCTCGATAAATAAAACGATAAATAATTAAATAAATCAATAATTTCGGGAAAAATATTTGCATGCATTATTATTTAAAACAAAAGTCCACTCACAGTACTATTTTGGCAACCACGCATAAAGGCTCCTTCACTAAATAGATTCAATACGTCACCTTGTACAATTATAATCCGTAAACGAATAAATAGAGGGTGAAAATGTAATTTACGATCATTAAAATCGAATTTCTAAACGTCTCTTTTAATCTTAACTCCTTTAATTCTCATGGATATACATCCAAACTTTACCAATAAGGTATATTCATCGATTTAGAATTTCTAACGCAAATCCGAAAGAGATCCGACAGTCGGATTCTCGTAAATCGATAATCGAAATTCAAAATTTTTGAAAATTCATAATAAATTCAAAACTTCACCAATCTTCATCAAACTTCATATATAAGCTCTACAACATTTATAGGATTTAATAGGCTAAAAACATAATTAAATTACTGTTCACGCACCGCCGGTCAACTACCATATCTGGTTACCAAATTTTATCAGCAACACCATCTCATCATTACCAACAACTTTCTCAACTGTGACAAAGTCAGAAAATACCTTGAAGTAGCCGAACAATTAAGCACTCCGATGTATAGTGAAATTTTTCAATTATGCTTTCTTCCTCCACGCTTCGATCTGGGTTATGAAAGTTAACGAGCATGAAGAGTGGATCCAGCCGCTTCTAATGGACCTGGTTTTGTGGCCGGAGGTGGTCGGAAATCGGCATTGACCACTTTTCTACAGTAAAAATGTTGGCTTTGATCTTCACATTTCCGGCCAAATCGCCTTAAAAAACTCCCACATGCGTGTTAAGGAGGAGGAGACGAGTCTATCGATGCCTACAGCTCGCCATTTGGTGGCCTTGAGGCGGAGGAAGAGAGAGTTGCAGAAGAGAGAGCACGGGGAGAAGGAGAGAGAAGAAGAAAAAAGAAAAAAAGAAATTTTATCGGCCTACGGTAAAAATTCAAATATATACTATTTATCATAAACGGTAATTTTTGTATTTCACTTATAACTTTCGTATACGGACTCCGATTTTTATGAACTAAGTATGCACACGCTCAGTTTAACGTTCTCTACGAATTTTATGAAGAAAGCTTTCTCGAATTTTGACCCGAAAAAAAAGTCATCTTTTAGGGCCCCTTAAACGATCAAAACGGAGTTGAAAATTAAAATAACTCTCGTTTACCGTCCAAAAGACTCGTAAGTCTATAAATTTAGGTTCGGGTTGTAACACCACGGATTCCTTATATTTTGAAATAAAGCAAATATCTCTCAAAACTTCAGGTATCTTTATCTCTCCAAAATATTTCACTGGATATATCAATCAACACATGAGATAGTCGACATGAGATTGAGAAAAATGAAGCACACCACTAACTAGAGCATCTGCGTCATCAGTATAAATGTAAGTAATAGCACGAGCACATAAATGTAAGAAAATCAAAAATCCAAAAGGCATAATGACTAATGAGCATCCAAACTAACTCATAGTCTATAGTGCATCAGTGCAACTGTACACCCTACATTTTTGATACCACAAGACATGATGAGCCTCCAAAGAAACTAATAATCTACACTGCAACTGCACAAAAGGTTTTAGTTCTCTAGGTAGAAAGACTATATCTTTACTAAAACTTAGATTGTTCGAGCTACAGTAAGTAATAATAATTATTCATTGGAAAACTAGAAAGCAGAAACTATAGGACATGCAAAACTCTTTCAATTCTGAAGTAGAATTAGATTGTTAAACTTTTATTTCAGTCACTTCTAGTTTTGAAAACTTGCCGAGTTGTTGATGGTTATCATGACTAGCGGCTCAGAGAGGCAAGTCTGCTGGATCCTGGCTGCTGACAGTTCTTTTTCCACAAACAGCATAGTGGGTCGTGAACCTGGATCAGTGTTCATGCATGCCAAGGCCATTGTTACGATGGAAACCACTCCCGCAGCTAACTGACTTGATGGAGACCGTAGTCGTTGGCCTAGCAAATCCTTCAAGTATAATCCTCTGATAGAGATTCCAATAGCTCCCCTGGATGCCTTCCCATCATGATTTCTAATGCCACCACCCCAAAGCTGTATACAACTATACATCACACTCTTCATGCACATTGCAATATAAAATCAGCCAATATTCTTCCATCATATACATACATAGATAAAACAACAATGATAAATAAACCGAAGTTCTTTTTATCACTAATGTGTCAGTATAAACGTTTGTACAATGGAAATACATAGTTTATAAGTTTACCAAATGACTGATTACCTGGAGCCATGTAGCCATAAGACCCTGCTACAGCAATCCAGTTTGAGAAATCCGAGCTCAATAGTCTTGCCATTCCAAAGTCTGATAGCCATGGCACAAAATCCAGCTGTAGTAATATGTTGTTCAGCTTTATGTCCAGGTGAACGATGTTCGGAGCAGTCATTGTGCAAGTGAAAAATTTCATGTCCACTCCTTGCATAATTTTCACCCTAGTGCAGGCACTTCTTGTTCAAAACATTGTTGCCCAAATCCAAGGTTGTAAGCTTGGTGAGGTTGCAAATGGCAGATGGTATAGACCCTGTGAATTGTTGCCATTGAGGTTAAAATGGGTGAGATCCAGAAACTTGTTGAAGTTGAACTGGGTTAGTGTTGCACTGATGCTCAAGTTTGAGAATTGAGAGGTGAATTTCGGAGACTGTTTTGCTGTTGTGTTTGCAGACAATGGCAGTCCAGTTGCAGAGGTTGTTTAGGTTTGAGAAAGACCATGAATTAAGAGAAGGTGATGGAGATGTAAAGCTTTGCTTCCAGTTTATAAGAGCTTCAGCCTGTATTCTTAGTGATGAGGTGGCCTTCAATGGAAGGCAAAAGAGCATAAAAGTATGGAGGAGAAACAGAGGAGGCTTCTGAAATCCATCCATGATGTTGTATTCAATCCATGTAAGCTACAGCAGATGGTCCATTATGAAGTAAGAGGTAGGTTTTGTTACTTATCTGTAAAGTTTTGACAGACTCTCACATAGCAGGCAGACTGTGCAAAACAGGAAATGTCAGTTCTTTCTAAAATCTAACCTATAAGCAAAATGCTGAACAATAGTAATTCCACTTTTTTCTTTCTTTCTTTTCTACTATGAATGTTATAGTAATTCCACTTGAGTGTTTTTCCTTTCACGTTTTTATGGTTAAGTGCCCAGGTACATACCTTGTTTCTTTATTTCTGGCCAGCTAGTGTACAAACTCCTAACCAACTAAAAGCAATATGAATTAACTAACTAATTTAGTCGAGAAAGTGACCATAGTTCTTCTTTGCTAGTTAATAGGATTATAACGATTATGCATTAGCATTTATCTTATTTGAAAGAGCATGCATGCAAGTGGTCACTTTTTTAAAGCCAAACATGTGAGGATTAAACAGATAATAGATTCAAACACCATGATTACTGATATACTATGATAACGACTAAGTTCCAACTAAGGTTTGCAACTCATCCCTGTAAATATAAGCAGACATGCATGCATATATAACAGCAATTCCCAATTCTCAGTTACAAACTCATAATCAGATCAAATATAACAACTGCAACTCACAACCTGATTAATTAGGCATATTCATAGTGATAAGGCTTGCCTTCATTAACATACCTTGATTAATATTGATGCTAATGTTCTAAGTTAAGGATTCTTAGATTTCATATCCAAAAGTTAAAACTTGATGTTCCTTGACTTGTCTCAGACTAGCAAATACCTGAATGTGGAAGATCTCCATCTCAATCTGGGAAAGCTTGAATATCTCATAATCTCTATGAAGATGAAAAATCTCCAGTGACAGATTAGTAGAAAAGTTTAATCAAATATGGAACCTAATAGGTCTAGAACCTTAAACACAAATTGAAGATGGATATATATTAAGTCAGAGCTAGTATTCATAGTAGTATTGCAACTAGAAACTGGTATAGCTAGAGGATAGCATATGATATACTCATGCCCTGTCAGAGATAGTAGGTCTAGAATCTTAAACAAAAATTGAAGAAGGAAATTAAGTCATAGCTAGTATTCATAATAGTATTGCAACACAAAACTGGTAAAGCTAGAGGCTAGCATATGATATATTCAGGATCTGTAAACAAAACCATGTAACTTGAACAGTTATTAGCCTTCTATGTTCTAGCTACGACATTTTTTGTCTCACAAAATTACCATTTTACATAAATCAAGCTCATAAATCTTTCAATAAACAAAAAAAATATTGCAGTCACAGTCCCTTAATTCTGGAGTAAAAATTCAGCACATGAGAATGATTGAATGAAGCTTAGAATAATTAATAATTTATAAAAATATTCAGAATAAGCTGGAAATAATAAACACCACCAACCTGGTCTTGCTTGTAGTACGGAATAGCATTGGATTGATCAAGTGAGACTAGTCCTCTACAACACTGTCTATGAAGTAGCACCACCCGGTACACACAAATTTGAAAATAATTAACTTGCTTGGTCTAGGTCCAGCGATACTTGTACTCCAGTAAGAAAACGGGGCGCTACTATACTCTTTCTAAACCTAAGCAGCATGAACACAAATTCATTCAGGCATGTAGAAAATAGTTGGGTCCATGATCCGCCACACCATGCATGTGTATGCATTACCCACATGTCAAGTTCTTTATAAACACTTCCCCATAGGCGGATCTCTCAAAAAAAGCAAGTGATTCCCCAAACATCTCATTTTGTCAAATCAAACCTCAGGTATCATTATTTCGTCAAACAGTTCAGTGGACATACCAAACGTCACAATGAAGTTGTTCTACAACCGTTGAACCCAATGTAGAGCACCCAGGGAAGGAGCTACTCGAGGGCCTGAAGGGGCTATGGCACCCCTTAACTTTTTGACTACATATGTAATTGTTGCTTGTAATTTAGTTGACTTGAGTTTCTACTTTCTCTACACACAATTATTAATATTGGCACCCCCTAGTTCTCCACGTGATTGGCTTCACATGAAAATATAATTGATCTCACCTATTTTTTGATTGGTTAGTTTGGAATAATAGTAAATAATAAAAAATTCTTGGATTTTAGAAGCAGAAGCATAGGTAGAAGAATATTTGGAGTATGTCTCTTGCACCTTGGTATTTGGAGAACGCCTCCCTAGAGCACGCCTGTTTAATCTGATCAAATCAATTATACAATTATACAAAGGGGCAAGGGGTTGTTTAATCCGATCAAAATCAATTCAATCCCATTAAGACGAACAGCTGAATAGAGGTGAAAAAAAAAAAAGACTGTGGTTATGCTCTCATGAGAGTTTGATTCCTCATTCCTCCATTAGTATTTGCAGAATTGCATCAAGATTTGATACAGGTGCTATGCTCTCTTATGTGGTTATCTACTTATCTGAACAGTTTTGTTTTTGTGATTTAAGTTATGAAATATTCAGAATTTGTTTCAATGATTTTTGGGTTGTAGCCCAACCCAAATTCTCTCGTAAACATACATACATACATACATACATACATACATACATACATACATACATACATACATACATACATACATACATACATATATTATGAAATGTACCAAATACTTGATAGTTCCCTTCAAACCAGTTGGTTAAGGCCTTGGCAACCCACATATGGGGTCCCAGGTTCCATAACTAATGGAGGTAGTTTCCTTTTCTTCCTTTTTTGTCTTTTATTTCTTTCTTGTTTGACTAATTTTCATAATCTTTTCTTTCCCTAGGCCGATTCTTTTTTCCATCATAGACAAAAGTATTTCTAGCTTTATCTAATTTTTTTTATGATAAGATTGAGTGTAGTAAATGAGCTTCATTTCTCTAACTTTATTATTTATAGTTGGTACAACCTAATGTTAATTGATAAAATATATATCACATAGGTATTAAAAATAAATTCAAATCATTTTAGAACTTTTGTGCCATATAGAGAAACGGAACAATAGTTCAGGAACTACGAGCATAGTTTTGAAAGTTAACGGCAGATTAGATGAAAGTACCATATGGAGAAACGGAACAATAGTTTAGATACTATGAAGGTAGTTTTAAAGTTTAGATATCGAAATGTGTATTTGACCATAGTTCAGGTACCATTTGAGGATTTTTTTTCTTAAAAAAATTGCTTGTTATTCTAACCCACCTGAACTTAACATCCTGGATCCCAAGGACGTATCCATGTGAAAGGCAACCCAAAATTCTTCCAATCTTCTAGATAGTATAAGTGTGCTACTTAATCAAGGCTCTCACTTTGGTTCAGTTGGTAGAGAAAACAAAAATTCTTGTAAGCAAGCTTTAAATTAACCCACCCTAAATCTACATCCTGGCTACGTCCCTGGATACGTACGTGTTGAGCTAGATCTATTTCTATTTTAGAGATTCATTGTAAGATGTAAGTGGGTTTATAAGCCCTGGTATACTCACCGGATGAAGGGCTGTCCCAGCGCAACTGCTTTCATCGTCGTTTTGGCTGTTGGAGTGTTGAGGTGGTCGTGGATGAAGATAGAGTTCTAGATTAGAGAGCGACATTACTCTCTGCATTTGAGTAAAGATTTGACGGGCAACCTTGTGTATGACTTCTTCAGGAAAGGAGGCATCTGAGATTGGTTGCATGGATCGATTTTCCGGTGATATTTTGCCCTATTTTTCAATGGAAGAGTTGGGATTTGAGTTGCTTCATAATTTTGAATATAGTGATCGATGATGGCCAGGGGGACCGGGTTTTTGTTTACAGTGAGAATGTTTCGGTTTCTCAAAAAGATACTCAAGAAATTTGGCCGCCTCAACCGATGGGGCTACCACACATATTTATGGAAGCGCCAAGCGAAGTGTTGTCCGCAATTACAGTACGAGGACTAGTAGTCCTAGAAAGCGAAAAAACCTATTCTCAAACAGAGGGAGAGAGAGAGAGAGAGAGAGAGAAAAAAAAAAAAAAAGACCTAAGCCCTAATAATATTACGAGCTTCCCTTAGTGAAATTGCAGGGTCAAAAGTTAGGCCTAGCTAGAAGCAAGTAAAACTAAGCCTACTCAAGATGAGCTCACTAATTCTACAAGACTCAGGCACAATGTTAACTTTTGTTGATCATGAGTATGATATGGTCTTAATAGTTGGTTAATTAATAGAGGATGAGCATGCATCCTATAAGTTAGGACTATTATTAGTCGCGTAGCTAGAAATCTCATATAGGAGAATCAAATTTATATTCATTTTCTCTATGTCATCCATGGGGAACCATTGTATTTTTTTTTTTTAACTAATATGTAAATTAATCAAGGGACCATGAAATCATGTTAAAGTGTTGGTGCGGAAAAATTCTGTACTCCTCACCTATTTTGCTGACTGAAGTAAGAGTGAAGGCTCCTGCTTGGTCAAGAGGTTGTTTCTATGCCCTCAGAATTTGAGTCGGTGTTGGCAAGTCTAGTTGGAAGAGAGGTTCCCTGCAAAAGATTATCTGATGTATATATAAATCAGTGAGTGTTTAAGTTGTAATAATTGGAGTAGGGATTGACCGCTTACCTCGACTATTCACCTCATCAAGTGGTTAGAGGTGAATTTGAGCGGATATTTTGTTTAGTACTCGTAGTGGTGTCTAGCTTCCACAAGTCACGTGTTAATGGATCTGTTACATCACTTTTAAGACGACGTGGGAAAGTGTTCCTGCTTGCTACTAATTCAGTCGAGCTGACCAATTCCACCTTATTCATATCCACTTTAAGGGGATTTCACCTAGAGAAATTTCCTTAATAGGTTAGGTCGCTTCTCTCTCGACCTTTTTTTTACTATAACCTAATTTCACCTTACTCAGATCCACCTCGATGGAATTTCACCTTGTGGCATTTTCTAAATATGTTGGGCCGCATCTTTCTCGACCCATTTAACTAACTAGAACTTGATGTCACTTTATCTAGATCCGCCTCGCAGGAATTTTACATTGAAGATTTTCTCAAAAAAAAACAGATTGCTTGTCCTCAGGTCCATTTATTAGTTAGGAATCCATTCTTTGTCATTGGTTGATTAAGATTTTGCGCTCCTAGACAAAATTCCAAATTCGTTGAAATTCGTGCTTATTCATCAGTCGCATGCGGTACCTAAACACACATACCAAAACCTAAAATTCCCATGAATCAATACAAATTTTGCATGCAATAGTGACCATTTAGGTCTTCCTCAATTTCGTGTTCGTTAGCTTTTTTGCTTTTATGTTTACTGTTTTTCTCCTATGGAAGTTCTGATTTCGTCCTCCTCTTATTATATCTCTCTTTTTCTTTAATAATATGAGGTGATAAGGAGGTTTTTCTTCCTCTCTTATCCCTCCTTTTGAGCCAAAAACAAAAATACAGATTTTGCATGCAATATCCATACCCAAACTCACCCTTGACCAAGCAAATGAAGCGATGAGGCAAAAAGAAGAACGATGAGGAAGGTAAAACGGTGATGAGGATGCGAGGACAACTGTTGAGAGAGCGACAATGAAGAAGATAGGAAGTAGACTGTTAGCTATAAATGTTAATACCTCAAGTTATTAACAGTTTAACACCCACCCAAAGGGCTAAAGAGGCTGAAAAGGCAGGTGGAATAAACTATCTGCCAATTTTATATGCGTTGTTGCCAAACACAACCCCAAACCAATTAAGGCCTCCTACTTAACATAAGCCCACTTAATCCTGTCAAACAAGCATACCTCTATACTGTTGCTCTAATATTCACGCTTTATGATTTGTATCTCTCGCTGTACTCTTCATTAACAATCGATAATATAAGCGTGAGGAATCATCCTCCTAGCTAGTACACTTAATCTGGTCGACTAAGTTTGTAGCACACTTGTTAGTCGCCAATAATTATATAGGTCAATTCTGTTGTTGTAACTTTCCTGAATAAGAAAGTTGCTAACTCCTGGACGTGATAACCTTATACCATGCGTGCATGTTCTATGACTAGGTTAGATCTTAATAAAGCATATAGGAAAGAAAGACCAAGCCCTAGCTTTCACGGTTTCACTTTTACCAAAAAATGAACAGATAGGTCCGCCCGCCATGAACGACCTTAGTCAAGCTTTATATATATGGTCAGATCAAAGTTCAACCTTTGCCTTTTTTTCATTGCAATTAGTTTAATTTGCGTGGTCCATGTAATTGCAAGTATCCAAATGACTATAACCATGCATATTGTCATTATTGTTCGAGAAACAGAACAGAACAATTATTCTTAATTAATTGTCTTAACACAAACACACACATATGCGCGCACCCACACACACATTGGCATTGTTTGATTTGTTTCACTCACTCAAGTCCAAGTCTGGTCATCTCTTCTTGCAGCAGCATATTCAATTTTTGTTTTAATTGACAGACATTGATATTGGAGCCCTACATAGGTTGATGGTCGGGAACCCTACACCATTCGGACAATTACCCGGAAGTTCATATGAGAAGATGCCGTTATTTCATTCACTTTATCCTTTTTCCTTCATACAATAATATTCATATTCACTTTATCAGAGTTACCGGTTAAGAAGATCTTAGTCAATTATATTTGGATGTTCATTTAAGAAGATGTCGTTATTTCATCCACTTTAAGTTGAATCGTTTTATTTTTCATCGTTTAGATATACATTCAACGGTAATTAAATATAATTTTTATGAATAATTATTAATCAGGTGAACACTATCTTGAAACTTGTTCATTTGGTTGTGTTCGTGAAATTACAATAAAATTATAATTTCTATATGAGAAACTCGTTGACAATAGGCTGAGGCGCGGGTATCTCACTCTCTTTAAGGAGATTCAAGCCCTCTGCGGAACAATGTCGGTGCACCAGAAATCTCTTGACTTGTCCCCTCCAGGATACAACAGCCCAACAATAAATTGTATGGCTCACACCAATCTGCACAAATTGAAGGAACCCGAAGCTCCACCAAAAGAACACCTTTCTTTGGCCAAAAAACACACAAGACACTTTTGGGGGATTTTGGAAAGAAAGTTGATGGGTGAATAGTAGTGTTTCGTAATAGCATTAGCAAGGATATACTTTAGCATGCAACAAATGGTGCTATTTATAGTCTCTTAGGACACTCCCTACAATTAATAGGGTAGTAACCAATAGTCATAGGTTACAAGAATTAAAACCCAAAATAAATCAAAATAAACACCATGAGTTATATAAATAAAACTCAAAATAAATTCTGAATTTAAACACACAAATAAATTCAGATTTTAAACACAAAATAAATTCACCCAAATTTAATTTCAATAATAAATAAAATATTAAAATGTTCCAACATTCCCCCACTCATTTTAATATTTTAAAAACAAATATAAACAAAAGATACCGGCCAAAGACAAACCATTATGCATCATGAAGGTGTGCTCTGCATTGAACCTTCACTTAGTGAAACAGCAATCCCTACTCCAGAGTTGATAGTCGTCTCAGACTTGAACTACAACTGCTTAAGGGAAAATAAGAACTACTGCTCACACATAATAATTCAGGTGTTAATATGAGCTTTATTAGCCAGCACGTTACGGCCTTGTGCTTATCCCAGTTTTCATGAGTGTATTTCAAGAATAAGCCCAATTCTCATAGAGAGCGGCCCCATTCTCACACTCATATAGGTAAAATCCGTCAAGGATGCTCTTGTAACTATGACATCCCACTCATATGAGCTACAGATTTTATTAAGAGTTTTAATGAACTCAACCTACATATACGTTACAAGATTAATGCACTTACATCATAGGGATGAGTAAGAAACTATAGTGCATTTTTTCTTACGGCCACCTTATGATTCGTTTTTCCCATTGAACCCAATTTTTAGGATCTCTAATCACCAGGTTGGGTGTCCTCATATATGGCTCATGACGATATGAGCTTCAATCCCATCCCCTTCGATGTACTCCAGACTTTTTCTCTTGCCAAGCCTTTAGTTAAAGGATCTGCAAGATTATCACATGATTTAATATAATTCACATTAATAATTCCATCACTCAAATATGATCTCACAGTACTGTGCTTTCTTCTTATAGGTCTGGATTTACCGTTATAATAACGGTTATTAACTCTACCAATAGCTGCAGTGCTATCACAATGGATCAATATAGGTGGTATAGGTTTTTCCCATAAGGGAATTTCATGCAATAAATCTCTCAACCAATTTGCTTCTTCACTTGCTGAAGCTAGAGCAATTAGTTCAGCTTCCATGGTTGAATTAGAGATTATTGTTTGCTTCTTTGATTTCCAACAAATAGCACATCCACCTAATGTAAAAATATAACCAGTGGTAGAGAGAGAATCACCTGACAGAGTATTCCAATCGGCATCACAAAAGCCTTCAAGTACAGCAGGATATTTTTTATAAAATAATTCATAATTTTTAGTACCAATCAAATATTTCATAACACGCTTAATAGCATGCCAATGTTCTTTACTTGGTTTACTTGTGAACCTGCTAAGTACTCCAACTGCATATGCAATGTCAGGTCTAGTGCAGTCAGTTGTATAACGCAAACTGCCTATTATGCTAGCATATTCCTTTTGATTAATTACATCATTTTCACTTTCAACAGGAAATAAATGAACACTATAATCAAAAGGAGTAGACACATGTTTGTGGCCAACATAATCATATTTCTTCAAAATTTTCTCAATATAATGTGACTGATCAAGAAAAATACCATCACATGTTTTTGTTATTTTCATGCCCAAAATAACATTAGCCTCACCAAGATCTTTCATATCAAAATTGCTCTTAAGCATAGTTTTTGTCTCATCAATTATATGCAAATTTGAGCCAAAAATTAACAGATCATCCACATAGAGGCTAATAATAACATGTGAATTTTTCCAAGATTTATAATATATGCACTTGTCACATTCATTTGATTTATAACCATTTTCAATCATGCAGGAATCAAAATTTTCATGCCACTGTTTGGGAGCATGCTTTAAACCATAAAGGGATTTAGATAACTTACATACCTTGTGCTCTTGACTAGGTTCTATAAAACCTTCTGGTTGGTCCATATAGATCTCTTCATCTAAATCACCATTTAGAAAAGCTGTTTTCACATCCATTTGATGAATAATCAAATCATGAATTGCAGCAATAGCAATCAATAATCTAATGGATGTAATCCTTGTAACCGGAGAAAAAGTATCAAAAAAGTCTAGATCAGCTTTTTGCTTAAAGCCTTTAGCAACAAGTCTAGCTTTATATTTGTCTATACTTCCATCCGGTTTGAGCTTTTTTCTAAGGGCCCATTTACACCCAATGGTTTTAAAACATGTTGGCAAATCTACTAATTTTCAAGTATTATTAGAAATCAGAGACTCCATTTCATCATTCACAGCCTCTTTCTAGAAAATTGCATCTGGTGATGATAAAGCTTCATGTAAAGAAAAAGGATTTTCCTCAACATTATAAACATAATAGTCATGGCCAAAATCTTTTTCAACTCTAGCTCTCTTACTTCTCCTAGGTTCAGCTTTATAAGTTTCTTGTATATGTAAATTAGAAGAAAAAGAACTAGGTTGGGTAAGAACATTTTCTCTAGATTCTTGACCCCCACTATTTTTTGATTTAAAAGGAAATTTTTCTTCATGAAAAATTGCATCACCAGATTCAATCAAAACATGATTTTCAACATCAAGAAATCTATAGGTTGTACTATTTAAAGCATAACCAACGAAAATACAAGTAGTAGCTCTAGCACCCAATTTAGGTCTTTTAGGAACAGTTAATCTCACAAAGGCTAGACAACCCCAAACTCTAAGATAACCCAAATTTGGTTTATGCCCCTTCCACACCTCAAAAGGTGTAATTTTTGTATTTTTATGTGGCACTCTATTTAACACATACCAAGCAGTTAAAACTGCTTCACCCTAAAGATTAGAGGGAGCACCTGAATCAATCAACATGTAATACCCGCAATTTTCATTTTAAATTCGAGTAATTGTGTTGAGTGATTATTATACGATTTAATGATTATTGTTCGATAATAATTCACTATTACATTAATCGAAGTTTCGAAACAATTATTTTTTTTAACGAAAAGCTCGAAATACTCGGTTTGAGAAATCGACTTTTTCTACATACGAAATTTGGAGAAACTTCCTTCATGAAAGTTGTAGAGCTCATCGATACGAGTCCGTACACGTGCGGAACACAAAGATCGGATTTTTTCTGATTTAGTTATCGAATTTAGAAGTTTTCCGAAAACTTGTTTATATAGAAAATTTTTTAGGAAACCCTAATTTTTCCACCGGCCTCCTTCTCTTTCTTTTTTTGGAAACCTGACTGTTCATCTTCTCTCTCAAACTCTCGAATCGTTCTCTCTCTCGACCGAAATAGAGAGCAAACTTCTCCTTAATTGTTCTCCCTCCACAGACCACCTATCGACCTCAAACCAAGTCCCAGGCGTTCGTCTCGAGCTGCTCTAGCTCCCAGAGGTAGTTTTACAAGGCGGCGCAGCCTGTAACGGCGGCGGCACGGCCCGAACCGAAAACCACCATTTTCGGTTCGAGTTTGATATCTCGAGCTACACACCACCATTTCACTTGATTCTTGACTCATTGAGCTCGCCTCAACTTCCTCTACAAGCACCAAGAAGGACCGGAACTGGGTCGAACGTTTTCACGTTCGTCGGAGCTCGACCCGAACGGATCGAAACACCGAAACTTTCGATCAAGATATCTCGAGCTATACACGATCGTTTCTTGTGATTCTTGGCTTGTTGAGTTCGCAAGGAAGTTCTGAACAAGTTTCTAGAAGGGATCGGGGCCTGAGGTTGCAGTTTTCACGTCGGTTTTCAAGCTCGCCGGTTTCTAGAATTTTTCCGGCCGCCGACTGTAAATAGGTATTTTCCATCCCTTCCCGTCATTTTTAGGTCTTTTGCTACTTATGAAAGTTGCTCAGAATGATGAAACGAAGGGGACAAGCTCGACCCCGACACCATTGGCGGTGGTCGGTGGCGGCTCTGTCCCTAACTCAGGCTGCCTTTTCCGGCCACCTCCGGAGGTCTAAAATTTGGTTTCTGTCCATTTTATGATTCTATGTTTCGATACGATCATTTCAGCATATTATAAGTATTTTTCGGATATCGTATGAATTAGTTATGAATTTTGTGATTTCGATCGATTTCGATCGTTAGATTTTTGATCTGTGAAATTATGACCTTCGGATGAACTTGTAAATTTGTTATGATGATCATATGACTGTCCCAGAGGCTTTATGTGGTCATGAGCGAAGATCCCACCGTTGGATCTTCGTATATGTGTAAAACGGTAATTAGGGAGCGATTCGTGAGAAACCGCTCGTCGGATTTTAATGTAAATTAGAATCCGGCCGTTAAATGGTAGTTAATTTATGTGTTGAAATTGTTGACTAAATTCGAATCACATGTGATTAGGTGATTGACGGATTTTATTTGAGTGGGCTATTTCGGCGTTAATTATAATTATAATTATATTGAAGACGCAGCAGGAATTTCGAGGTGAGTAAAACTCACGTGGTTCATATTACGAACCGAATGTTTTAAATTTATTTATTTATGGTAATTGTGTCAAAAATATTTGTGGATTAAATATTTGTTTTAAAATTTCATGGACTTGAATCACTACGGTCCATAGGTAAGTAAAATGAATTTTAACTATACAAATGAATTTCATGATTTTCTTGTGTGAACTATAGATGGTATTAGTGGTCATTCCTGAGTGGATGATTACGTATATATATATTTACGTGGAAAATATATATTGATGAGTGGATTGTTATGTGATGATATGATTAAGTAGAATTGATAAATTGATTGTATTTCAATTGTGTAATTCCATAATGATATGGTGTATCTTGGTTAGGTTTATTTCAGTATGTGATATTATATGTTGTACTCATTTATGGGTTCAGGGTCAACGTAGTGACCGGTGTGGGGTAATCGGACGCTCTAATCCTGGGTAGATAATGGGATACGATTGGTTAAGTATGTGGAATTATTGGACGTTCTAAATATGTATATAGGTATACATATTGATGAAATACAATAATGATAAATATGTCGGATGCCATAACCTAGGCCAGGTGACGGGCGATGATTCAGTTAGACCTCTAATCTGTCAAATACCGTATTTTTATAAATACGATTATGAGAGTTGTGAAGAAAGTTGTGAGTTGGTTTGTCTTGATATATTGAATTGGTGTGTGATTGAGATTGTGAGTTGTGAAGAAAGTTGTGAGATTGGTTTGTTGTGATATGTTGAATTGGTGTGTGATTGAGATTGTTGGTACTTGCATATGTGGAAATTATTGGGTGTTGCTGTGTGTGGGGATAAATGAGATTAAATTAAGTAACAGTTCTTTCTTTTACTCATACAAGCTTTCATAAACTTACCGGGTTTTGTGTTGTTGCAATCCCGGTATACTATTCAATGGTGTAGCGGATATTCCTGCATGTCAGGATAACCAGGGAGGTGACCGAGCTGCTTAGGTGTTACAGCAGTTTTGTTATTTATTTAGTTGTGAGGTGTGTATGCTCATTTAGAGCTTTACATTACATTTGGTTTGAGTTGTAATAATTTACCGAGACTAAATTCGGTTTGATTTTATTTCGTGTGGTGAGGGTGTTATGAAAAGAAATTTTCAGGATGATTATTTTGAGTTTGTAGTATTTTCATGTTTCGGATTTTGAATTGTTATTATAAAATTCGGGGCATGACAATTTGGTATCAGAGCGTAAGGTACATATTTGGTGATATGTCAATACTTACCGAGTGATGGCCCGTCTGCAGCGGATCCCCATCATGTGCTCTTCGGTATTGACAATGTCATTGGGTATGTGAGTGCGTTAGATTGGCTAGGAACGTTAGTACTTTTAGGAATTTTAAGCATCGTTATGTATGATCAGTACTTGGTTAATATGGACTTGCATTTGACTTATGCTTTGTTTAAGTGTTATGCGTGTATTAATCAAGTATATCATGCTTATTAGGTAATGGAGATTGAGGGAAACGAAGCCAGAGGTTAGGGTAGAGGTAGACCTCGTGGTAGAGGTAGACCTCGTGGCAGGGGTAGAGGCCGAGGAAGGGGTAGGGCCCCTCCAGTTGAAGAAATATTCGAGTCTGAGGAAGATGCACCCTATGAGGATCAGCCTATTCCTCCTATGGCTGTGGTTGATAATCCTGCTCGCTTGCTGATGCTAGCAAGGGAAATTACTCGCTTGGGAGCAACCAAGTTTGGAGGAGGCACTGATTATATGGTGGCGGATCGTTGGATAGAAGATTTGCAGACCTATTTCGATCTGCTTGATTGCACTGAGACCGATAAGAGGAAGCTAGCCGCTTTCATGCTGAAGGATGAGGCTAGGGTGTGGTGGAACATCACTCAGAGGAGCATTGAGGTGTCTACCTTGACATGGGACGGCTTTGAGAGGCTGTTCAGGGAGAAGTACTTTCCACCAGCAGTGAAGGAGAGGTTGGAACGAGAGTTCCTTGCACTTGTACAAGGGAAGATGACCGTAATTGAGTATGATGCGGAGTTCTCCAGACTGTACAAGTATGTGAGGCAGATGGAGGATGAGGACTTGGCCAAGAAGTTTCAGAGAGGGTTGAGTCCTTCGATTGAGCGTGATGTAGCCATCTTGGAGCTGAAGACCAAGAGAGAGATATTGGCTAAGGCACAGATCATTGAGCAGCAGAACCTGATTCGTAGAGAGAAGGAGTCTGCTGAGAGAGATTTCCAGGGCAAAGGAAAGGCCATAGCAGGAAGTAGTAGAGCTAGAGACTTCAGGGGTGGGTTCTGGAAGAGACAGAGAACTCAGTTCCAGCATCAGGCTCCAGCCACGGCAGCAGTAGCTCCTCCTGTTCAGGCTATGCCTATTAGGCAGATAGCACCAACAGCTCCGGTGAAGTGCTTTAACTGTGGCGAGCCGGGCCACATCTCTCGTGCGTGCATGAAACCACGGGGTAGGATATGCTACAGCTGTGGACAGGCAGGGCATCAGGCTAGGGAGTGTCCTCGGAATCAGGGTAGAGTGCAGGGTAACCAGCAGAGGCAGCTACCACCTGCTCATGCTAGAGTCTTTGCCATCGGTCAGGCAGGCACGGGAGTGGAAGGTACCTTATCTGTTTATCACTTTCTTGCTAGAGTACTGTTTGATACGGGAGCCTCACACTCTTTCATATCTAGTTCGGTTGTGGATGTTTTGGGTTTGGCTGCTATGCCTCTGACTAGATCATTGTGTGTTACATCACCTCTCGGTGTGTCTCTTGAGCTTAGCATGCTTTGTGATGATTGCCCTATTGGGATTGGTGATAGAGAGTTCTCTGCGTCTTTGATTGTGATTCCGGATCACACGTATGATGTGATTTTGGGTATAGATTGGTTGAGCCCGAACCATGCTGTTATTGATTGCTTTAGGATGATTGTGTCCTTCCATGTTCCGGGACAACCGGTGTTTCATTACCGTTGTTTGAAGTCTGACATCACCATGAGGATAGGGATTTTGGCCCATATTGAATCAGGGAGTAGTACTTCAAAGATTACAGGGATTCCTGTAGTTTCAGAGTATGAAGACGTGTTTCAGGAGATCCCTGGGTTACCTCCGAAAAGGGTAATGGACTTCTCCATTGATGTGATACCAGGTACTTCGCCTGTGTCAAAAGCACCCTATCGAATGGCTCCAGCTGAACTTTAGGAGTTGAAGGTTCAGATTGAGGGCTTACTCGCATAAGGGTTCATTCAGGCAAGTGTGTCTCCTTGGGGCGCGCCGGTGTTGTTTGTGAAGAAGAAGGATAGTTCACTTCGTCTATGTGTGGATTATCGACAGTTGAACAAGGTGACCATCAAGAATAGGTACCCTTTACCTAGGATTGATGACTTGTTCGATCAGCTTAGAGAAGCTACTGTATTCTCAAAGATTGACTTGAGGTCTGGATATCACCAGTTGAGGGTGAAGGAGGAAGATATTCCAAAGACGGCGTTCAGGACCAGGTATGGACATTTTGAGTTTCTTGTCATGCCTTTTGGTCTCACGAATGCCCCCGCAGCATTTATGGACTTGATGAACCGTACGTTCAGTCCTTACTTGGATCAGTTTGTGGTAGTGTTCGTTGACGACATCTTGATTTATTCAAGGTCATCAGCTGAGCATGAGAGGCATCTGCGGATAGTGTTGCAGACGTTGAGAGAGCAGAAACTATTTGCCAAGTTCGAGAAGTGCGATTTCTGGCAGAGTGAAGTCAAGTTCCTTGGTCATGTGGTCTCGAAGGATGGAGTTTCTGTGGATCCTTCGAAGGTTGAAGCAGTGATGAGTTGGAGTCGCCCTACTACGGTTACAGAAATCCGTAGCTTCCTTGGACTGGCAGGGTATTACAGGCGCTTCATTGAAGGGTTTTCTGGTATTGCTTCGGCTTTGACCAAATTGACCAGGAAAGACACTCAGTTCGTATGGTCGGATGAGTGTGAGAAGGCTTTCATTGAGCTGAAGACTAGATTGACTACAGCTTCGGTGTTGACTATTCCTACTAGTGGTGGTGGATTAGTCATTTACAGCGATGCATCTCATCAGGGTTTGGGGTGTGTGTTGATGCAGAATGGTAGTGTCATTGCTTATGGTTCTAGACAGTTGAAGGTACATGAGCGGAATTACCCTACTCATGATCTAGAGCTAGTAGCTGTGGTGTTTGCCTTGAAGATTTGGAGGCACTATCTTTATGGTGAGAAATTTGAACTCTTTTCTGATCACAAGAGTTTGAAGTATCTATTCTCCCAGAAAGAATTGAACATGAGGCAGAGAAGATGGATGGAACTCATTAAGGACTATGATTTCACCTTGGAGTATCATCCCGGAAAGGCGAATGTAGTGGCGGATGCCTTGAGTAGGAAACCGCGGGTAATCATGGCATCGATTATGGTGCGGGAGTGGCGCATGTTAGAAGCTGCATCTGAGTTTGACCTTATGCCCGCAGGAGCAGGACATGGAATCTTTCTCGGTAGTATTGCCTTACAGCCCACCTTGATCTCCAGGATCATTCAGGGTCAGACACTTGATGAGTTTGCTCAGGCGAGGATTGCTGAGATGACTGTTGACCCGGATGTGGAGGGTCCTTCTGAGTGGATGATTGGGGCTGATGGAGGGTTGAGATTTCGAGGGAGATTGTATGTACCGAGTATTGATAATCTCAGGGAGGAGATCATGCGGGAAGCACATAGGTCTCGATATACTATACATCCAGGAGGTACTAAAATGTATATGGATCTACGAAGGCAGTTTTGGTGGTATGGTATGAAGAGGGATGTGGCGGAACACGTGTCGAAGTGTCTTACCTGTCAACAGGTGAAGGCAGAGCATCAGAGACCAGCAGGAATGCTGAACCCCTTATCGATTCCTGTTTGGAAATGGGAAGATATCTCTATGGACTTTGTGACTGGATTGCCTAGGTCCAGGCAAAGTTATGACTCGATTTGGGTGATTGTTGACCGGTTGACTAAATCAGCACACTTCCTTCCGGTGGCAAAAACGTACTCAGGGGATGCATTGTGTAAGTTGTACGTGAACGAGATAGTGAGGCTTCATGGAGTACCTGTAACGATTGTCTCTGATCGTGATGCTCGTTTCACTTCAGAATTCTGGCGTAGGTTCCATAAGGCATTTGGTACATCTCTTGCTATGAGCACTGCGTTTCACCCACAAACAGATGGACAGACCGAGAGAGTGAATCAGGTGATGGAGGACATGCTCAGAGCTTGTGTTCTTGATTTTAAGGGTAGTTGGGCGGATCATCTGCCGTTGGTAGAGTTTGCCTACAACAACAGCTATCACTCTAGTATCGGTATGGCTCCATATGAGGCTCTTTATGGTAGGCCATGTAGGACTCCTATCTGTTGGGTAGAAACAGGGGATAAAGGACTCATCGGTCCCGAGATTGTACAGGAGACTACAGAGAAGGTCACTACTATTAGGGACAGAATCTGAACCGCTCAGAGTAGACAAAAGAGTTATACTGACTTGAAGAGGAGACCGTTGGAGTTTGAGAGAGGTGATCATGTGTTCTTGAAAGTCTCACCAATGAAAGGTGTGGTGAGATTTGGCAAGAAGGGGAAACTCGCACCGAGATATGTTGGACCCTTTGAGATTCTGGAAAGGGTTGGTAACTTGGCATATCGTCTTGCTTTACCTGTTAGCATGTCGAGTGTGCACAATGTTTTCCATGTATCTATGCTCAGGAAGTATGTTCGAGACGAGTCTCACGTGATTGACCACGGTACGATTGAAGTGAACCCGGATGTGACGTTTGTAGTTGAACCTGTTCGTATCTTGGATAGGTCTACAAAGAAACTTCGGAGGAAGGAAGTTGATCTCGTGAAGGTGTTGTGGAGTCATCATGATGAGGGTGATGCATCATGAGAGTTAGAATCGGACATGAGGACGAGGTATCCACAGCTTTTTGGGGAATTGAGTACTTGAATTTCGGGACGAAATTCCTTTAAGGGGGGTAGATTGTAATACCCGTAATTTTCATTTTAAATTCGAGTAATTGTGTTGAGTGATTATTATACGATTTAACGATTATTGTTCGATAATAATTCACTTTTACATTAATCGAAGTTTCGAAACAATTATTTTTTTTAACGAAAAGCTCGAAATACTCGGTTTGAGAAATCGACTTTTCCTACGTACGAAATTTGAAGAAACTTCCTTCATGAAAGTTGTAGAGCTCGTCAATACGAGTCCGTACACGTGCGGAACACAAAGATCGGATTTTTTCTGATTTAGTTATCGAATTTAGAAGTTTTCCGAAAACTTGTTCATATAGAAATTTTTTTAGGAAACCCTAATTTTTCCACCGGCCTCCTTCTCTTTCTTTTTTTGGAAACCTGACTGTTCATCTTCTCTCTCAAACTCTCGAATCGTTCTCTCTCTCGACCGAAATAGAGAGCAAACTTCTCCTTAATTGTTCTCCCTCCACAGACCACCTATCGACCTCAAACCAAGTCCCAGGCATTCGTCTCGAGCTGCTCTAGTTCCCAGAGGCAATTTTACAAGGCGGCACGGCCTGTAGCGACGGCGGCACTGCCCGAACCGAAAACCACCATTTTCAGTTCGAGCTTGATATCTCGAGCTACACACGACCATTTCACTTGATTCTTGGCTCATTGAGCTCGCCTCAACTTCCTCTACAAGCACCAAGAAGGACCGGAACTGGGTCAAATGTTTTCACGTTCGTCGGAGCTCGACCCGAACGGATCGAAACACTGAAACTTTCGATCAAGATATCTCGAGCTATACACGATCGTTTCTTGTGATTCTTGGCTTGTTGAGTTCGCAATGAAGTTCTGAACAAGTTTCCAGAAGGGATCGAGGCCTGAGGTTGCAGTTTTCACGTCGGTTTTCAAGCTCGCCGGTTTCTAGAATTTTTCCGGCCGCCGACTGTAAATAGGTATTTTCCATCCCTTCTCGTCATTTTTAGGTCTTGTGCTAGTTATGAAAGTTGCTCAGAATGATGAAACGAAAGGGACAAGCTCAGCCCCGACACCATTGGACGTGGTCGGTGGCGACTCTGTCCCTAAATCCGGCGGCCTTTTCCGGCCACCTCCGGAGGTCTAAAATTTGGTTTCTGTCCATTTTATGATTCTATGTTTCGATACGATCATTTCGGCGTATTATACGCATTTTTCGGATATCGTATGAATTAGTTATGAATTTTGTGATTTCGATCGATTTCGATCGTTAGATTTTTGATCTGTGAAATTATGACCGTCGGATGAACTTGTAAATTTGTTATGATGATCATATGACTGTCCCAGAGGCTTTGTGGGGTCATGGGTGAAGATCCAACCGTTGGATCTTCGTATATGTGCAAAACGGTAATTAGGGGAGCGATTCGTGAGAAACCGCTCGTCGGATTTTAATGTAAATTAGAATCCGGCCGTTAAATGGTAGTTAATTTATGTGTTGAAATTGTTGGCTAAATTCGAATCACATGTGATTAGGTGATTGACGGATTTTATTTGAGTGGGCTATTTCGGCGTTAATTATAATTATAATTATATTGAAGACGCAGCAGGAATTTCGAGGTGAGTAAAACTCACGTGGTTCATATTACGAACCGAATGTTTTAAATTTATTTATTTATGGTAATTGTGTGAAAAATATTTGCGGTTAAATATTCGTTTTAAAATTTCATGGACTTGAATCACCACGGTCCATAGGTAAGTAAAATGAATTTTAACTATACAAATGAATTTCATGATTTTTTTGTGTGAACTATAGATGGTATTAGTGGTCATTCCTGAGTGGATGATTACGTATATATATATTTATGTGGAAAATATATATTGATGAGTGGATTGTTGTGTGATGATATGATTAAGTAGAATTGATAAATTGATTGTATTTCAATTGTGTAATTCCATAATGATATGGTGTATCTTGGTTGAGTTGATTTCAGTATGTGATATTATATGTTGTACTCATTTATGGGTTCAAGGTCAACGTAGTGACCAGTGTGGGGTAATCGGACGCTCTAATCCTGGGTGGATGATGGGATACGATTGGTTGAGTATGTGGAATTATTGGACGTTCTAAATATGTATATAGGTATACATATTGATGAAATACAATAATGATAAATATGTCGGATGCCATAACCTAGGCCAGGTGACGGGCTACGATTCAGTTAGAGCTCTAGTCTGTCAAATACCGTATTTTTATAAATACGATGATGAGAGTTGTGAAGAAAGTTGTGAGTTGGTTTGTCTTGATATATTGAATTGGTGTGTGATTGAGATTGTGAGTTGTGAAGAAAGTTGTGAGATTGGTTTGTTGTGATATGTTGAATTGGTGTGTGATTGAGATTGTTGGTACTTGCATATGTGGAAATTATTGGGTGTTGCTGTGTGTGGGGATAAATGATATTAAATTAAGTAACAGTTCTTTCTTTTACTCATACAAGCTTTCATAAGCTTACCGGGTTTTGTGTTGTTGCAATCCCGGTACACTATTCAATGGTGTAGCGGATATTCCTACAGGTCAGGATAACCAGGGAGGTGACCGAGCTGCTTAGGTGTTACATCAGTTTTGTTATTTATTTAGTTGTGAGGTGTGTATGCTCATTTAGAGCTTTACATTACATTTGGTTTTGAGTTGTAATAATTAACCGAGACTAAATTCGGTTTGATTTTATTTCGTGTGGTGAGGGTGTTATGAAAAGAAATTTTCAGGATGATTATTTTGAGTTTGTAGTATTTTCATTTTTCGGATTTTGAATTGTTATTATAAAATTCGGGGCGTGACACAACATGATATTTGTTAACTCAATCAAAGTTCTATTTTTTCTTTCTGCCACACCATTAGATGCAGGTGAATAAGGTGGAGTAACTTCATGAATCACTTCTAAAGATTGAACAAAAGAATTGAATTCAGAATAATCATATTCTCTCTCTCTATCACTTCGGAGCCTTTTAATTTTTCTACCAAATTGGTTTTCAACCTCAAGGACGAACTCTTTAAATTTGCCAAAAGCATCACTTTTATTTTTCAACAAATAGACATAAGCATATTTGGAACAATCATGAATAAAAGTGATAAAATACATGTTACCTCCACGAGTTAAAACTCCCTCAAATTCACACAAGTCTGTATGAATTAATTCCAATAGCTCGGTATGCCTTTCAACATTTTTGTGAGGCCTTCTAGTAATTTTTGCTTTACTGCAAGTCTCACATTTTTCAAAATCTTTTTGCACTAAAGGAATTAAACCCAAGCTACTCATGATTCCCACATATCTACTATTTATATGACATAAACGTGCATGCCAAAAATTCAAAGTAGAGAGCATATAAACTGAAGTAGATGCTTTATTATTATTCTCAACATTCAATTTGAACATGTCATCACAAGCATAACCTTTGCCCACAAATACACCTTTTTTGGTGATCACATATTGGTCAGATTCCATAATTTGTTTAAAACCAGCCTTATTAAGAAGATAACTAGACATCAAAGTTTTCCTCATGGAGGGTGTATGCAACACATCTTTCAAAGTTAACACCCTACCAGAAGTAAATTTGAGTTCCACCTCACAAATTCCAAGCACATGAGTAGTATGTGAATCTCCAAGCATAACTGTTTTGGGCTCCTTAAAAGGAGTGTATTTCTTGTACCAATCTTTATCATAGCAGATGTGCCTATTAGCACCACAATCTGCCCACCATCCTTCAACACTTTGAACCATATTTACATCAGTTATCATTGCCACATATGGTTCTTCAGTGATGTGAGCTTGAGGAACAGCGTCACGTTTTCGATAATTGCAATTTCGAGCAATATGCCCACTTTTGCCACAAACATAACAACAAGTATATTGTTGCTTATTTTTTGAAGGAGGATATTGGTTCTTATTCACATAGCTTGGTTTGCCTTTATTCTGTTGGTGAGGTTTACCAACTTTTTTCATATTTTTCTTCTTTGGCTGCGTAAGAGAATTTTTATGAAAATGACCATTGGGCATATTATTATTGGAAGATACTAAATTTACCTTGGAGGTGTCATTGTTTGTATCTTGCATAAGAACATCTTGATCTCTTGCTTCTTCCTCAACGCGGATGCGAGTCGTCAAGGTCTCTAAGGAAATCTCCTTTTGTTTATGACGCATGGATTTTTGAAACTCTTTCCATGTTAATCTACAAAACTTCTCAACATTTCTTTGAATAACAATGAGTAGTTCATTATAATCATAAACATTACATGAGAAATAAGTCAAGAGATAAAAAAGAATAGTTATACTCGTCTTTCTCAAGTTGAGATTTCTCATATTGTCGAACGGTTTCTCTTGTGCATGCTCCATGTTCGTTGAATCTCCTTAAAATTGTTCGTGAAATTACAATAAAATTATAATTTCTATATGAGAAACTCGTTGACAATAGGCTGAGGCGCGGGTATCTCGCTCTCTTTAAGGAGATTTAAGCCCTCTGCGGAACAATGCCGGTGCACCAGAAATCTCTTGACTTGTCCCCTCCAGGATACAACAGCCCAACAATAAATTGTATGGCTCACACCAATCTGCACAAATTGGAGGAACCCAAAGCTCCACCAAAAGAACACATTTCTTTGGCCAAAAAACACACAAGACACTTTTGGGGGATTTTAGAAAGAAAGTTGATGGGTGAATAGTAGTGTTTCGTAATAGCATTAGCAAGGATATACTTTAGCATGCAACAAATGGTGCTAATTATAGGCTCTTAGGACACTCCCTACAATTAATAGGGTAGTAACCACTAGCCATAGGTTACAAGAATTAAAACCCAAAATAAATCAAAATAAACACCATGAGTTACAAATAAAACTCAAAATAAATTCTGAATTTAAACACACAAATAAATTCAGATTTTAAACATAAAATAAATTCACCCAAATTTAATTTCAATAATAAATAAAATATTAAAATATTCCAACAGCTTGTTAACTAATTTTTGTTATTTCTATATATAGTGGACGATACTCGTTCACGTTGTTATCATCGTAGCTAGGAGACTAAGTAGTGCTTATATATTTGCTTTTGCTTTTACTAACGAGTAGTTCTTAATGGATATTTGCTTTTTTCAAAGGCCTGACAAAAGAAAGAGTGAAATTAATCAGAGTGAATTAAAGGAGACTTTAATATCGAAGATAAACGAAGAAACCATTATTTGTCCGAACACATCATGACCATGATCGACCCTTTTTTCTTTGAAACTATTTCACCAAACTCGATATGGAAGTTGATATATGGATGCTACATTCATAGTGATCACATATATACTGTTAGAATGTCATGCATATAAAGTCAGGGTAAGTTTAAGTGACATTGTATGTACGTAAAATTGTATGTTTGTAAAAATATATATCATATATGAGAACATTCCCAAATGAAGGTCTTTAATTAATTTAAGTTGGTCAAAATGTTAGATCAAATAATTTCACATATATGCCTTTACCATTCATCATGGCACTGAATAATACCATTCTAAAGAGGGGAAAAAAATGATCATGGCAATAAATAAACAAAATTATCATCTCTCAAATCATCGATTAGGAGATCCCTAGCTAGATATGATCGAAGATGAATTAAGCCACTTTGCTTAAGTCATAATTACAATTCAGACTCCCAGTTTGTGATGGATCTATGTTACGAATAATATTAGCACTAAGCAAAATATTCAGTTATAATATTTCCACTTAAAAGGGTGCTCCTCTATTCACGCTCTAAAGTTGTTAAGTGCTCAAATTTGTAACTTTAAACTAAATATGCATTAAAGTAACTCCCTATATTTTGATTTTTCTCTATCTAGGAGAAAAATCAGCCGCTTTTGCTTAAATAGATTCCCTATAAGAACAATTTTAACAGTTTCTCTATAATTTTCGTATTATAGGGAAGCAAAAATCAAAGCTTTCCATAATTTTTTTTTTTTTGCTCTAACTCTAATATTTTACAGCAATCTCTAAAATCTCCATAATTATTCCTTAAAATTTTATGGTGCGTTTGGATGAGAAAATTATAAATCCGTAGAAATTTACAAATGATGAAATCTTTAACTCCATCAATCTAAAATTCCATTAATTGCAATTTCTATTGTTTGGTTGCATCTATTTAGGATTTGAAATGTGTAATAAATTAAGAAAGTTTAAAACAAATAAAAAGATAAAATAGGAAAAAGTCTTGTTTTGGAAATAAAAATTAAATACTGTAAAATAATTCTTAAATGACACATATTTTGGTGGAAATAATTTAAATAAAGAATTCCTTCATTTTCTTCCACAGAGAAATTTAAAATTTCCAATCTGATAATGCCAAACGAGGGAATTGGCTTTTAAGAATTATGAAATCCTCACTTTCAATTAAATTCCATCACTTTTTCCCTCATCCAAACACACTTAGAGATTGCTGTAAATTTACAAAAACTTCATTTCTCTTTCCTCACTATCCCTTAAAAAAAAATTGTTGGTGTTGCTCTTAAGCTAAATTAATCATTTTTGAATTAAAATAATTAAGCACCCCCAAATTTCTAAAACTTAAAATAATTTTCTATTTGACAGACTAATCATTTGCAGCTAGATTATTGTATATTCACTAAATGAGCCCGGCAAACCTAGCCAGCTCCATCAATTTGATGATAATGGTTCTATATTTATTTATACTTGAAAAGACTTTGGGAAGAAATATTTTAAAAATGTAATGAATAATGTTGACTAATTAATAAAGCTTTCATTTCTTTAAAATTTGATAAATTGGAATCGAGATGTATATAGGCTTGTAGCCATGGTTATACTGTACATGTCAAAAAAAAAAAAACAATGCTTCCTACGTACACTTTCGGTAGTTCTTGATATGACTCGTGTTTGACACGATACATAACGCGATTTTAATTCAATGAAGACAAGCTAAATTATATTCAACTAGTTACAATATAAACAAAATACAATTAAAAAATATTTAATAAGTTTCAAAGAGAGACTCTCATCTTAACTTTGATCAATTTTCAGAATTAGGGGTTAGTTGTTGTGGAGGGTTTTTCCTTGTAATTTTTTTCACTTTGTCAAAAAAAAAAAAACAAAAACTTTCATCGATTTGAATTAAATTATGATTAGGAGTTAAAAAAAAAAATGAAACTGTGTATGGCATGGGACAAATAACATGTCATCTTCCGAATATTACAGATAAAGTCATAAAACCGTGTGAAAAGAATATATATAATGCCAAGTTATACGCTATAGCAAAAGCTATAAGATGGAAGACCCACTAGTTTGGGAGAGTTGTTTTTTTTTTGGTCTGCTGGGAGAGTTGTTGGTTGCGGACATTCAACATTAACTCGCACAAGAATCTTCACAGAAACTGCTGCAAATATAATCCACAGCATTAACACGTTGTTCTTAAGCTTTTCCTAAAAAGTCAATTCACAACTTCTTTTCAAAAACATTAATCAGTCCAAGTTGCAGTTAGCTAATCTATGAGAACATGATCAATCTCTTCCCCCCCATGAAACGTAGGGCCCTTTAATCTAGTTGACAATAAATTAGAATTGAGCCAAAATGGACCCACTGGCCACTGCAGCCTCTATATAGATAGATCCAACAAAACATCAACATGTCAACTTTGCAAGCCATGGGAGGTGTTCCAAGACCTCATCCTCTTCTCCTTCTGCTTCACATTTTCTTGCTCTCATTGCTTCCATTGAAGGCAACCTCATCACCCAGAACACAAGCAGAGGCTTTGGTAAGCTGGAAGAGCAGCTTTTTTTCTCCCCCACCTTCTCTCAGTTCATGGTCCCTCACAAACATTAACAGCCTCTGCAACTGGACCTCCATTGTCTGTGATCCCAAAACCAAAACAGTTTCCCAGATTGACCTCTCAAATTTCAACCTCACTGCAACACTAACAGGACTGGACTTCACCCAGTTTCTGAATCTCACCCATTTCAACCTCAATGGCAACAATTTCACAGGGGCAATACCATCTGCCATTGGCAACCTCACCAAGCTCACAACTTTGGATTTGGGCAACAATCTTTTTGCACAGGAAGTGCCTGTTGAAGTGGGGAAGCTAACAGAGGTTGAGTATTTTAGTCTCTACAACAACAATCTCACTGGAGCCATTCCATATCAGCTGGACAATCTCAAAAAGGTACAATATTTGCTTCTTGGAAGTAACTACTTAGAGCCTGCTGATTGGTCTAAATTCTCAGGCTTTCCCGTTTTGACATACCTTGATCTTTGTCTGAACAGTTTAGATTCAGAATTCCCAGAATTTATATCTGAATGTAGGAACCTGACATTCCTGGATTTGTCTCAAAATACTTTGACTGGCCAAATACCAGAAGTGGTATTTACCAATCTGGTCAATCTTGAATATCTCAATCTCACCAATAACCAATTCCAAGGGCCAATGCCATATAACTTACCCAACCTTAAACACCTTTATTTGGGATTGAACGACTTTAGTGGTCCAATTCCTGAAGATATAGGTCTGTTATCTGGTCTGGAAATTTTTGAAGTGCTTAACAATTCCCTTGAAGGGAAAATCCCATCCTCTATAGGCCAACTGAAGGAGCTTCAGCACCTTGATTTTTCGTCAAATTCATTGAACTCTTCAATCCCTTCTGAGCTCGGTTCATGTACCAACCTCACTTTCTTGGCCTTGGCTGTGAACAAACTCAGTGGGGAATTGCCTCTGTCCTTGTCAAAATTGACCAACTTGGTGAATTTGGGTTTATCTGATAATCAATTTACTGGGCCAATCTTGCCTTCTCTGGTTTCCAACTGGACTGCAATAGCCTCTATTCAATTCCAAAACAATAGATTCAGTGGCAACATTCCAGCAGAAATTGGCCTATTGACAAATCTTAATCTCCTCTTTCTGTACAATAATAATTTCACTGGCCCAATTCCCTCAGAGATAGGAAACTTGCAAGCTATGACAAATTTGGATCTGTCGGGAAACCAGCTCTCCGGGCCTATTCCTATGGCATTCTGGAATCTCACTAATCTTCAGAGTGTACAGCTTTTCTCCAATAACCTCAGTGGCATAATCCCCCAAGAGATTGGGAACATGACTTCATTGTCTATCTTTGATGTCAACACAAACCAATTTGAGGGGGAGTTGCCAGAGACCATTTCTCTCCTCACTAACCTCCAGAGCTTCTCTGTGTTCACCAATAAGTTGTCCGGAACTATTCCTAGTGATTTTGGGAAGTATAGTCCTAACTTGGGATATCTTAGCTTTTCGAACAACAGCTTCTCTGGAGAACTGCCACCAGAGTTGTGCAGTGGATTTTCTTTGCAAGTATTCACAGTGAATGTCAACAACTTCACAGGGCCATTACCCGAGTGCTTGAGAAATTGTACCGCATTAAATAGAATCCGGCTTGATGAGAACCAATTCACCGGGAATATTACCAATGCATTTGGTGTCCATCCCAGTCTTGAAGAAATTTATCTTAGTCACAACAAGTTTGTTGGTGAACTCTCACCACATTGGGGAGAGTGCGTAAACATCACTGACATGCGTATGGACGGAAACAGAATTTCTGGTCAAATTCCACCTGAGCTTCTGAAGTTGAAGAAGTTGCAGTATCTAACACTAGGTTCTAATGAATTCAGTGGGGAATTTCCAGTTGGTATTGAGAATCTAAGCTTGTTATTCACTCTCAATCTCAGCAGGAATCACTTTGCAGGAACCATCCTGCAGATTCACCAATTGAATAAGCTCCAGACTCTTGATTTGTCTGACAACAATTTTACAGGGGTAATACCAGTGGAACCTGGCACATTTGAGAGCTTAACAAGCTTAAACTTGAGCCACAACAAGTTATCAGGAGAAATACCAGCAGAGATTGGTAACTCAGAATTGAGGTACTTGTTGGATCTTAGCAGCAATTTGCTCTCAGGAGACATACCTTCAAACTTGGGCAAGCTCACACAGTTGGTGGTTCTCAATGTCTCACACAACAATCTGTCAGGAGACATACCATCAGCATTTTCCAACATGCTTAGTCTAGACAGCTATGATTTTTCTTACAACAACTTGACTGGTCCAATCCCAACTGGTGGAATTTTCCAAACGGCACCGTCAAATGCTTTTTTTGGCAACTCTGGTTTGTGTGGAGGTGCAGGACTAACGGCATGCAATTCCTCTAGTGGAAAGTCCAACAAGAACAACAAGAAAGTTCTTATTGGAGTCCTTGTTCCTATTTGTAGTTTAATAGTGATTGTAACTGTTATTGCTCTGATCCTTATTTTCTGTAAGAAACCTAAGCCGCTTGATGAGGAAACCAAAAGTTCGAAGAAGTCTGAGAGTTTTGAGTCGAATATATGGGAAAGAGAAGTAAAGTTTACATTTGGGGAAATTGTGAAGGCCACAGAGGACTTTGATGAGAATTACTGCATTGGAAAAGGAGGGTTTGGAAGAGTTTACAAAGCTGAGCTGCTTTCAGGTCAAATTGTTGCAGTCAAGAGGCTAAACATGTCCGACTCTAGTGACATTCCAGCAATAAATCGACAAAGTTTTGAGAATGAAATTCGAACTTTGACACATGTCAGGCACCGGAACATCATCAAGCTATTTGGGTTCTGTTCAAGGAGAGGTTCCATGTTCTTGGTTTATGAGTATTTAGAGAGAGGCAGTCTCGGAAAAGCATTATATGGGGTTGAAGGGAATGCAGAACTTGACTGGGCTACAAGGGTCAGAATTGTGCAAGGACTAGCTCATGCTCTTTCTTACCTGCACAATGACTGCTCTCCACCAGTTGTACACCGGGATGTTTCTATCAACAATGTACTGCTTGAGTGGGATTTTGAGCCCCGGCTATCAGATTTTGGAACAGCAAGACTGTTGAGTCCAGATTCATCCAACTGGACCAGTGCTGCTGGTTCTTATGGCTACATGGCACCTGGTAATGTAGCACTCAAGTTTGTTCATTATTGGCTTATCTTTCTGTGACTTGGATATTAATGTGGCTAATTGTGTTTTCTCTTGATGCACAGAGCTCGCATACACTATGAAGGTGACGGATAAGTGTGATGTATATAGCTTTGGAGTGCTAGCACTAGAAGTCCTGATGGGAAGGCACCCAGGCGAAGTGCTAGAAGCTCTACTAGAGTCATCAAAATCATTGCAGGACAACACAGAAATGTTTTTGAAAGATGTGTTAGACCAAAGGCTGGAGCCTCCAACCGGTGAATTGGCTGAGGCAGTGGTGTTTGCGGTGAGCGTAGGCTTGGCCTGCACACATTCCCGTCCAGAGTTACGACCCACAATGCGTTTTGTGGCACAAGAACTATCGGCTCGGACACAGCCTTACATATTTGAACCATTTGGTACGTTAACCATCAACAAACTAACTGGTCTTCAAAAATGAATGGGAATGATACCAGTAGCTGTATGTTTGTCAACTGAATCTTTGTGTAACTGTATTATAGATGCCTTGAGAAAATAATCTTTGGGGGTTAGCCCAGGTTAAGTATTGTACTTGTAATGTAGTGTATAATCTCAGCTTAGAGATACTAGTTTCATATACAAGTCTCAGTTTTTTATTGCTTCTACACTTAAGTAGTCCCCTTCATTTTATGCAAAAATCCTTTAAACAAATGCTTTTTGGTGAATGGAAGACTTAGCTTTCAAACAGCTTGCTCCTACTGAATCTCATTGATTATTTAGTAAGAAATGTGCAGAGACTAAGGAATCACATCATACCTGTCTTTTTTTGTTTTTGACTAACTAAATACTTTGCACCTAGTTAAACCTTTTGTTATTGTTCAAAGTTGACTTTTAGTGGTAATAATTCTTCCATATTTTAGACTGGTCTCAGTGCCTGTAAACTTTTAGAAGGCATGCATCTAATAAAATTAATATATCATCAAAAGGAAAGGAAAAAAAAAAGGGAGGAACACAGTAATTTGGCAGTCTCTCTGAACATTAGTGAATGTATGGATAGTGTAATATACAAATCACCACCTTGGAACATTTAAAAAACAAGCAAAATTTGCGTTACTTCAAAGACAATCAATGAAGAAGGTAAAGAAAAGACACCAACAGCATTGTCATGGCTTAGCAGTCCACCCCACATTGTTTAAGAATTGGTCCAGTTTGCTTAGCCAAGAAGGGATCAATTCTTACCCAAACCAATGAGAAGATGGAGGCAAGAAGAACTGACCAAAGTACCACAATGGTAGGAGTCCTGTTTTGCCTTCCCATCAAACCTTTGAGGAAAGGGTATAGATGAACAATGACCCAGAAGGCAAAGAAGAGCTTTCCGAACAATGGACCCCATGAGCCGTAGCCATTGTTAATGGCATCAGAAACTCCAGCAACTACTCCCACCATGTTCAAGATGATAAGGGTCGTTGGTGGTATGAGTAGTGTAGTCCATTTGAACAGGTAGAGTTCCCCAAACTCAGCATCTTCTGCTGCTTTTGATGTGACCGTAAAGTTGGTGTCAACTCCAGCAAGGACTTTGAGGAGGCCTTGGAAGACTGCAAACAGATGTGCAGAGACACCACCGATCACCCAAAACTGCTCATTACGCCACAAGTCTTCGATGCTAACACCGCTCCATCTGAGCTCTAACACACTGGTTGCGATGATGGAGAGGAAAAGAGCCAAGAACCATATACTGGCAAAGTTGTTCAGCTGCAAAGAATGAAATGCTGATTAGAAAAACATATAAATAAATTCAGTTTGGAAGTTCAGTTGGCCTTTTCTAAATGATGTCCAAAAGTACTTACTGTGGGGATGATGAACTTTCCAGTCAAAAGACAAACAGCTGGAATAGTACAATAGGCAAGTAAGGGGATGGAAGTGAAAGGGTAGACTATGGTGTTGATATAAGCAAGTCTCTCCAGCAATTTCAGCTTTCCTCCCCAGGCATACCATAAGGGACAATGACGACTGAGGAAGATTTCGACAGAGCCAAGCGCCCATCTCAAAACTTGGTGCAGCCGATCTGACAAATTGATAGGAGCAGATCCCTTGAAAGCTGGTCTTTTTGGCACACAGTAGACTGACTTCCATCCTCTACAATGCATTTTGAAGCCAGTCAAAATATCTTCTGTAACTGAACCATAAATCCAACCAATCTGCAAAGAGAGACCAAGAATTAATCATTTTAGTTTCTGTAGTCTCCACATGAAGTATTTTGAATCTGCAAATATAGAGAAAAGTTCATCATAATGATAGTCACCTCTTTTCCCCATTCAGTTTTTTCTTCATAGCCACAACTTATAACATGAATGGCTTCCTTAACAAGCGCTGTGCTATTAATCCCTTCAGGTAGTCCACCATTCTCCATGAGAGTGGAAGCAATGAAAACCGGGGATTGTCCAAATCGTTTCTCAAAGTTCTTCTGTGACATGAGAGATGATTTCTCCAACTCATCATAACCTTCAAACCCTTCTTCAATCTCTTCAAGATCAAACATTGGTCCCCTCCCTTTCCTCACATAGTTCTTCCCCATCATTTTTTTCTTCTTCTTTGAGTAAAGTCCCCCAAGAAGACTTCTTACTCCACCCTTCTTAGACTTGGACTTCTTCGAACCCCCACAACAGCATCCACAGCAGCACCATGAAGGCCAGCAGTCACATGTCATCTTAGGTTGCTTTTCTGACACTGGCGGATCATAGCCATACAATGCCGGCCTGTTGAAGACACATCCTGTGCCAACATATACCGGTCCTTGAATCCCATCTAGGCCTTTCATGTTGATCTATAACCAAAAGACAGTCAAAAGCATTGAGCTAAATTTTTACAGGCAGAGAAGCATGTATTCTAATAAAGGATGTCAATTTTAGATTAAAGCTCTAGTGTTACTTACATCAAAGAACACAATATTCCGATTAGCATATCTGTCATGAAGATCAATACCATCAAACCTTTGAGGGAATTGGACATAGCAGAGCTTCCTTCCAAGCTGGGGATCCATTAGGAAGCACATAGCTTCTCTTATAGCCTTACTGTTGTTGATGTAGTGGTCACAATCCAGATTCAACATGAAAGGTGCATTAGAAAGCACTGCAGAAACTCGAACCTGTTGATCATTTCCACGTTATAAACATTGCTGAATGCACCAGTCTCACCTCAATAGGACTATGCAAATTAAATCTACTCAAACTCACCATAGCATTCATGGCACCAGCTTTCTTGTGATGTTGGTATCCGGGACGTTTCTCACGTGAAACATACACAAGACGTGGCAGTTCCTTACCATCCACATCCAGTGCTCCTTCACTTCCCAGATAAACCTGCAAAGCAAGCAAAATGCTCAGTGACTCAACTAGTGAAAGCAAGCCATTTCATATGCAATTTCTCTATTTTTCCCTCTTTCTCTACTAATAAAGCTAAAACCAACTTAAAAACCACTTTAGACAATGTATGGATATTCTGGGGAAAAAGGAGACAACAGGCATAACATAGTTATACCTGAATCATTCCGGGATGATCACGAGTGTTGTTTCCAGGCCACGGAGTACCATCCTGCATCACCCACCCGTCTTCAGGTTTCTTTAGAGCATTTGCTACCAATGCATTAATCCTCACTTTGAATTCTTCATACTCTCTCTGCAGTACCACACACAAAAAAATTCTTTTATATTAGACCAAGAGACCTTATATATTTGTTGTGAAAATTTTGCAACAAAATAGCAAGACAAATTAATTTCTTCTTCTCGTGTATTTTTGCTCACCTTCATGGCTCTGCGCTCCTTGACAAAGTTTGGATGAACCTTGTCCTTCAAGTAATCAATTTTCTGAGAGAAATAGAACTCAGGAGCCCTTGGCTCAATGGTGTGCTTTTTGCAAAATGGCACCCATCTTCTTGCAAACTCAGCAGTCTCAGCTAGTGCATCAAAGAGGAGCATTGAAGCACCATCATCCGAAACATAACAGCACACCTTGTCAACCGGGTAGTCAACAGATAAGATGGATAAAACTGTGTTTGCAGTAATGATTGGAGGCTCCTTGAGAGGGTCCACTGAACTCACATAGACATCAACTGGAGCTAGAGTGTTAGGCTCACCCTCACGCTCAAACCTCAAGGATAGGCGGTCCAAGTAAGTTTCCCGGTTGATGGGTTGCCATTTAGGGAACTGGTCAAGTATCCAAGACAGTGCAAACCATATCTCACAAATCACAGATATAAGCCACAAGGGAAAAGCATCATAGGCTGGAGTTAAGATACGGAAATGGAAAAAGAAGGCCAGAATCACAAGCCGGATGACAATGACTATGCGGTAAGGGCTGATTTTACTCGAGGGGATGGGGACTTTTCGCCATAGTGGTTGCCGAGCTTCAGCCATTCTGCAAAAAATTTGACACTTGAATAGATGAGGAACTACTACTACATCACTCAGTCAACAAAAGTTGGTAAACAATTTCCTGAGTAAAGCTAAAGTTTACAAAATTAACTTACAGGAAGTCATCTTCTAGGCCTTGATCATCATCATTTCCATCATCTTTGTTCACCAAGCCTCTCTTTTCTTGCCTCACTTTCCACTTCTCCACTCTTTCTTTCCACTCTGCACTACCCAAAACTTCTTTGTCTCCTTCAAAATCCTTAACTACAGAACCCAAGAATACACAATTAAGATAAACAATTTCCTTAAAGAATCAAGTCCCTTATAATTACAGTAAAATATAACTTTCATTCTGATTTAGCTATATCCTTACCACTTCCTTGAACAGAGAAAGGTTGATTATTAGTTTGCCATTTCTGTTGATTATGGTCTCCATTCTCCTGCAAAAGTCACCAAATGATCACTTCACCTTAAGATCTCTCCTACTGCTCAAAGTGAACTATAACATCTTTGAAAACAACAACTAGACCAGATTAATTACCGAAGGAATATCAATGGCATGATTTTTCTCATCAACAGAGTCATGATCATTGTGATTCTTAACAATCTGAAATTCCTCATCAAAATCATCTGCATCAAAATCTTCGTCGTCTCCAGCAGCTCTAGGACAACCTACAAGTTACATGATTGAAGTCCAAGGCAACATGTCATTAGATAGAATCATAAGAATATCAAATAGAAGTGATTTACTCATGAGATCTATTTCTACACTATGTACCTTTGTGACGCTTATAGCGAGTGTTGCACTGAGGGCAACACTGGGTGCCTTCACTCCTCTCATAATCATAACAAGGCTTACAAACTGGGAAGCCACACACATGACATGCCACGAACAACTCCCCATCTTCTTTGTATCCTATATCATCTCCACAAACTCTGCACACTTTCGGCGCTGACTGCCGTGTTGGATGCCGGTTCTGCATCAACAGTAACAAGTTAACATTAACTGATACAAATGATTATCAAGAAGGCTGAGGATAGGGTGTAGTAGTACCTCTTCAGAGGCGCGCAACACATGGAGTTCGTCTTCGCCTTGGTTGTGAGAACCAGTATACAAGCCTCCCATGGAGTTTGAGGCCATGGCACGCAATGCAACCAAACCTAAGGAGATGTTGCTGGTCCAAAGATGGATGGTGAGAGAGGGGGAAAGGGAAGGAGGGCATTATATTGAAATGTTTGGGGGTTGTAAAAGAATAATATTGAAGTGCGAGTGTGTTGTCTCTACCTACTGTGAGTTGGGAAGTCATAGGTTTGAGTCTAAGAGACGTTATTCATGAAACTACAGGAGAGAGAGACAGAGACAGAAAGGGTCTTTGGGTTTGCTTTCTTTGTTTGCTTGGTATGTTAAAGATCTCCATGGCTAGTTAGCTTAGAATCAAAGGTGTCTCTGAAGTAGACACCAAACTTTTTTCTTTATTTTTTTTATTAAGCAACAAAACAGATATCCAGACACCTTCTCCATGTGTCACGTACCCAACTTATTAATCCTTACTGTACTAGAAAGGTAACTCGTCATTCATCTCTGATTTATGACACAAATCTAATCACAAAGTCATAAGGATTCTACCACTCTCATAATTCTTCAACGGTTTATAAGCTCAGGTAGAAATGTGCTTCACTCATTAGCCACCTTTATATGGTGTGAAGAGCTATCAAGTGTATCATCTTATGAGATATTACATATTTACGTAGTAATTACGTGAATAGCAACATAAGGAACATAATATATCACTCCCCTTTGGAATTACGATAGATAATGAATGCATTTAGTGTTCCCTTGTTAAAATCTTGCCAAGTTTAACAATAGAACGCAGAACGCTATTAGAAACGAGGTTCAACTGTATTAGGATCAAAACTTGACTGATTAGCTTTAAACCATCAGCAAGACGGAACAGACTGCATTCGCATTATTCAATGCCGACGTAAATATTATAATATAAAGATCAGAAGAAGAAAAAAGAAAAAAAGACTAGAAAAGCTCTTTTTCATAGGCAACCAAGCCTATCTTAAAATTTAAAACCTTCTATAATCAAGAATGATTGGTCAGTCTAACACTGGTTTAACAGATGATACGCCTATTCTTTGATTTTGGGACGCTTAGGAGGTTGGGAACTGGACATACAAACATCCGGCTCACAATCCTTGGGAGCCTCAGTTTCAGGTGACTTTTGCTTCCCTATCCGCTCCTCAGCACATTCTACTGATGCGACTTTGGATTTGACAGCATCAGCTTCAGTCTCACCATGCTCCACCTTGGAGGGCTCCAATTCACTTTTATCAGGAGAAACTTGCATTGCCTCTGAAGGCTGAGCAGAAGGATCGTCCAAACTGGATGATGAAGCATTCAGCTTGTCACCACCTGACTTGCATTGCTTTTCAAACATCATTTGAAGGTACTTCCCTTGTTCTTCAATTCGTAACTGTAGATTTCTTTGAATCTGCAGAGAAGGGAGAGTTACAAAAATCACACTGCAAATTACCCAGATAGAAACCCAGGAAAGCTCAACAATAAACAATAAGATAAATGGATACCGGGAAGGGGAAGTAGCATTACTATATCCAAGTGAAATATTTGGGATCATACACATAAGTTGACATGAACATCCCCCTTTTTTTTTTTTCCTCCAAAGGAGCAAATTCATACCTCAAGCTGTTCATGCAGCCGCTTCTGAACTTCCATCTGCAGTCGCAGAGCTTCAGTGATCTCGATACCCCTATTAACCGAAATAAGAAAACAATGGATAAGTATAGAAAAGAAAAGAAAAAAAAAAGTGATAAGACCCTAATCATGTCTTAATTACATTCATATAGCTTGTTACACTTGAGCAATTGAGGCAGACGTTAGGCCTCTTTTCAGATCTACTTCCATCCCTCCACCAACTGACTGCTCTTAGTGAGTGAACAGCCACTTAAAAGCAACCTTTAACTCATAGCCCTAAAGCTTTCAAAACTTTTATGTTACACTAGTATTCACAGTAGAATGAGGAAGAACCTCTGGTTATGCAATATTAAGACTTCTAGAAAGCAATGACTAACTAGTGTAATCGGACAAACAACCTATTCCCCAAGCTAATAACAATAACTGGATAACCACAAGGGGTTCATCAGCTGTTGCAATGAATTCATATTGAAGTGTTCTTCAGAAACTTACGTTTTCAAGTCTAGAGATGTCATTTCTTCGAGAGGAGTCAATTTTTTCTCCAAGGATCCTACAGAAAAACGTTGACAACACCATACGATGTTAAATGAGGTCAATATACAAATGCCCACTATAATCGTCTAGAGCATCAAACTCCAGGAAACAGAAACAAGCATTTCAGCATAAATATGGTAGTGATGAATGGATTTATAAAAAACCGAAGCAAATAAGATGATAAAGAGAGACTAACGAGAAAATTCTAGCAATACATAACATGCTCAGAAAAATGGGAAATTTGATAAGATAGCCCCAGTCCATAAAGAATGAGAAAAATGAACTAGTCCACAAAGGACAACAAAAAAGTCAGAAAGTCAGACAACTTTGTTATTAACAAGAAACATAGAAGAATTTGTCATTTGTTGTAGTATAAATCGTATATATACCGTATATGTCTATATCATGTAACAAAATACGTAAAAGTATTTAGATAGGTACTTGAGTGTATAATCATAGGTACTTGAGTGTATGAAGACTTATGTAAACATGCTTTACCAAAGGGCAACAAGCATGGCAGAAAATCATCATCAAGATGGTTATCATTTTGAGTTTCTCTTTGAGCATTCACACTTCAATGTAATCCTATAAATACCCCCTTTGTATGAGATGAATAAACACATTGAAATCCTCATTCTCTCTGAAATTTTACTCTTCTATTCTGTTTATCAAATCCTCTAGTTCTTAAACACGTTATCAGCACGAAGTTGCTCTAGAATTAGAATCGAAAAATTGACGAAAGAAGAGTTCTTCATCGATAGAAGTCATTTTTCAAAACCTACAAAAAATCCCCAAACCCTAGCTCAGATTAAAGCCCTTGATTCCAGGAGCCCGGAACCGGTCTCAGATTCACCGGAACCGGCCGGAAAAGGCCTGAACCGGCCGCCGGAAGCCGAAAAACCGAACCGGACCGCTGCCGAGACCTGCCGAGGCAATCATCTTGATGCGACGTCATATGGACAAAGCACTCAGGCTAGAGTACATGTCCATCAAAGATGCAAAGGATTTATGGGAAGCATTAGAAGAGCGCTTTAACAATATCCAAGATTCTCTCCTCCCTGACTTGAAGGTTCAGTGGAACGATGTACGCTTCTCAGACTTCAAGTCTATTGCTGAGTACAATTCAGAAGCTCTTCGTCTTAAATCCATGTTGAGGTTCTGTCAAAGACCCCTCACAGAAGAAGAGCTAATTGAGAAAACTCTCTCCACCTTCCCTGTTGCAGCAATTTTGCTATCAAAGCAGTATCGCACTGAAGTAAATGCTGGACGAATTACGAGGTTCAATGAACTCATAAATATTTTGTCGGTAGCCGAAAAGCACGACAACATTCTTGTAAAGAATTATAATTCAAGACCCATTGGAACCAAGAGCGTTCGTGAGGCAAATTATAATGCACCCAAAAGAGGGCACAGGGAGCGGTACCCCAGCAATAGGGGACATGTGTACCCTAATAATATGGGACATGAAGGACGAACAGGTCCATATAACCGCCCCAACAGGGAAGGAAACCGCAACTTTAGAGCGGGCGCACGTGATGGTAACTCCGCACGTGGAAGAGGAAGATATGGCAACACCGGCCGTGGAAATAGCACCATGAACCGTGGAGGTCGCACCATGCGCCGTGGTAGTAGCAGCAACCCTCCTAGGGGTTATCCACAACGTGCACAACCTGTACAAACTGTACAACCTGCACAACCTATACCTCAAATGAAGGGAGGAAACCACAATGACATGTGTCATAGATGTGGATCAATCGAGCATTGGTTTAAACAATGTCATGCAAGTACCCAATTAGCTGCACGCTACAAGGAGTACAGGGAAGCAAGAGAGTAAGAAGCTAACCTTGCCGAAGATGAAAATAGTGAAGATGTCAATCTCACTGTTGAGGACTTCAAAGCTGTAGATGAAGAGCACGAGGATGCCACAGACTTTGATTAGAATAATCCTCTTTCTATTTTCCAAGAATGGCAAATGTGCCTTAGTCAATAAATAACAATTGTATTAAACTCCTTCTTATGTGACGTACCCAATGAAGTATGATGTCTAGGAAAGCAATTGAGATCGGGGTATTTAAGCGAGCCTCGCTCCACCAACATCTCTCTACTTTCCTGGTCATATTCCATTGGAATTACCAAACGGATTGAGTGATAGCAATTTGTCTAGAGTTTGATATTTGGAATAGACTTATGAATAACTTTGATGTAATCATTGGCTATTTTCCCATTAATAAAGTATCGCATTCAATGTCATGGACATGTGTTAATATTCCGAACTTTATTCCTTTCAGTATGTTTTCCGGAGAATTGGAATGCCTTCTTGATAGTGGCACCACACATACGATATTGCGACATAGGCAATTATTTTTATGGATGACACCCAGTCGATCCTCAGTAACTACGATGGCAGGACCATCACAATTGATTCATGGTCGAGGACCAGCTCAATTTTTGTTACCAAATGGCACAAATATTAATGTCGCCGAAGCTCTATATGCTCCAAGGGCCGGAAGGACCCTATTAAGCTTTAAAGACATTAGAGCCAATGATTTTCATGTGGAAACACATTGTGAGAATGGACAAGAGTTCCTTTGCATCACCTCTAAAAACTACGGAAATACACGAGTTTTAGAGAAACTTATGTGTCGCTCTAGTGGATTGTATGCAACCACTATTAGAGTTATTGAATCCAACCATGTCATGAATGACAAATTATGGGATCCTGACACATACAAGCTTTGGCACGACCGTTTGGGACATCCAGGTCGTGACATGATGCTCCGTATATTAAAAACTTCACACGGACATCCATTCTTCAAAACGAAAAGAAGTACGAACCAAACATTGGTCCAAAGAGTTACTTCTAAAGTGTATCATTCGTTTTGCAAAGCTTGCTCTTTAGCAAAGGTAGGATCGAGACCATCCTATGCAAAGGACACTAAAGAAAATATACCATTCTTACAAAGAATACAAGATGATATTTGTGGACCTATCCAACCAACTTGCGGACCATTTAGATATTTTATGGTGTTGGTTGATGCATCGACACGTTGGTCACATGTCATGCTCTTATCCACAAGAAATGCTGCATTTGCTAAACTCCTAGCACAAATCATTAAATTAAGGGCTCACCACCCCGATCATCCTATTAAGTCAATTCGTCTTGACAATGCTGGAGAATTTACATCAAGAACCTTTGATGATTATTGCATGTCCATTGGGATTGAGGTGGAACATCCTGTCCCTCATGTACACACCCAAAATGGACTCGCAGAAGCTGCCATTAAAAGACTTCAAATGGTTGCCAGGGCATTGGTTATGCGCACCAATCTCCCTATTTCTGCTTGGGGCTATGCAATATTACATGCAGCTGTGCTCATTCGTCTGAGACCCACTGCCACCCAACCCTTTTCTGCGTCCCAACTGGTGACTGGGTATGAGCCTAATGTCTCACACTTACGCATCTTTGGGTGTGCAGTCTATGTGCCAATTGCGCCGCCACAGCGCACCAAAATGGGTCCTCAAAGACGCTTAGGCCTTTATGTTGGATATGATACTCCAAGCATTATCCGCTACATAGAACCCTTGACAGGTGATCTATTTACCGCTAGATTTGCGGATTGTCACTTTGATGAGACAGTCTTCCCGTCATTAGGGGGAGACAAGAACATTAATGTTCAACAGAAAAGACAGGAATTGTCGTGGTCTGTCCCCACTTTGTCTCATCTTGATCCCCGAACCACACAGTCTGAAATAGAGGTGCGGAGGATTCTCGATCTTCAGAACGTAGCAGAATCAATGCCTGATGCGTTTTCTGATATCGCTAAAGTGACAAGATCACACATACCTGCTGCAAACGTACCTGCAAGGATTGATGTTCCTAAAAATAAAGGACATGACATCCCCTCTATGGGTGATGCAGTGGCTAGACCCATGGCTCCTGCTAGAAAGCGCGGGAGGCCTATAGGTTCGATGGATTCTCGCCCAAGAAAGAAAGCGAGCTTGACACAAAATAATCCATTAATCATCGATATAAATAATCCATCTCATGAAAAAATTCCGGATTATGGTTATGTCCAAGAGACATCATTGGAGGACGCTCCAATAATAGAACCAATTCCAGAGAATAGAGAGATCTCCATGAATTACACTAGTATACATGTAATTATGGACAGAAATTCTATGGCTATTGATGATGCGTTTGCATATCATATTGCAAAAGGAATTATAGAATACGATGATATCGAACCTCGCTCCGTTGAAGAATGCCAACGTAGAGCAGATTGGTCAAAATGGAAAAATGCGATCCAGACTGAATTGGATTCACTAACAAAGAGACAGGTATTTGGGTCTATAACACTGACACCACCAAATATAAAACCTGTTGGCCATAAATGGGTTTTTGTTAGAAAGCGTAATGAGAAAAATGAGGTTGTTAGATACAAAGCCCGCCTTGTGGCGCAAGGTTTCTCACAACGTCCTGGAATCGACTACGAGGAGACATATTCTCCCGTAATGGACGTTATAACGTTCCGCTACCTTGTCAGTTTGGTAGTTTCCGAAAAACTTGACATGCAGCTCATGGATGTGGTTACAGCATATCTCTATGGGGATCTAGATTCAGAGATATATATGAAGGTTCCAGATGGACTTCAATTACCCAAATCAAGTGGCTCTAAACCACGGAGCGCGTTTTCAATAAAATTAAGACGCTCACTATATGGATTGAAACAATCCGGACGGATGTGGTATAACCGTCTAAGTGACTACTTGATTGGGAAGGGATATGTTAACAATGAAATATGCCCTTGCGTGTTCATTAAGAGAACAAGATCCGGATTTGCAATTGTAGCAGTTTATGTTGATGACATGAACTTAATTGGAACTCTAGATGAGTTAAAAGAAACTGCTACATATTTGAAATCTGAATTTGAGATGAAAGATCTCGGGAAAACACGGTTTTGTCTCGGAATAGAACTCGAGCACCGTAATGATGGGATTATGATCCATCAATCAGCATATACTCAAAAGTTACTAAGGCGCTTTAATGAAGATAAAGCAAAGCCTGTGAGTACTCCCATGATCAACCGTAGTCTTGAGCCCATGAAAGATCCGTTTCGTCCAAGGGATGAGGACGAAGATTTATTAGAAGCTGAAATACCATACCTAAGTGCGATAGGCGCATTATTGTATTTAGCTCAATGCACAAGACCGGATATCTCATTTGCAGTAAACTTGTTAGCTCGACACAGTTCTGCACCAACACGCCGCCATTGGATTGGTATAAAGACAATTCTTCGATACCTAAAAGGTACGATCGATATGGGCTTGTTCTATCCCTACAGAGAGAAAAGAAATGTGAGCGCCGGCAACACTATCCATAGTGACCGACGTTCTCTTCCTCCCCTCCATCAAAATGATGTTTTGACGGGTTTTGCTGATGCAGGGTATCTCTCTGACCCTCACAAAGGTCGCTCCCAAACAGGTTATGTCTTTACCATGGGAAATACCGCGATATCTTGGAGATCTACAAAACAGACTCTTGTTGCTACTTCCTCAAATCATGCAGAAATAATTGCACTACATGAAGCCGTGCGTGAGTGCATATGGCTAAGGTCTATAAATAGACACATTCGAGGAACTTGTGGTTTGAAATTCACCACAAATGAACCTACATGCATTTACGAGGACAATGCAGCTTGTATTGAGCAAATGAAATTAGGTTTCATCAAAGGCGACAATACCAAGCATATATCGCCGAAATTCTTCTACAATCAGCAACAACAAACACTTCTAAATATTGAAGTAAATCAAATCCGATCAGAAGATAATGTAGCTGACTTATTTACTAAGTCACTACCAAAATCTCCTTTCGAGAAACATGTAAGGAGTATCGGATTGAGGAGGATATCCGAACTCCCACAATCTTCAAGAGGAGTCTAAATCAGGGGGAGTATCCAGAAACATACTTCACACTCAACGCGCGTTGTGCTCTTTTTCCCTTTCGACCAATGTTGTTTTTTCCCACAGGGTTTTATTACTTGGCAAGGTTTTTAACGAGGCAACTTCGATGCACACCATCTACACAATACTATTGAACATGAAATATCCAAGGGGGAGTGTTGTAGTATAAATCGTATATATACCGTATATGTCTATATCATGTAACAAAATACGTAAAAGTATTTAGATAGGTACTTGAGTGTATAATCATAGGTACTTGAGTGTATGAAGACTTATGTAAACATGCTTTACCAAAGGGCAACAAGCATGGCAGAAAATCATCATCAAGATGGTTATCATTTTGAGTTTCTCTTTGAGCATTCACACTTCAATGTAATCCTATAAATACCCCCTTTGTATGAGATGAATAAACACATTGAAATCCTCATTCTCTCTGAAATTTTACTCTTCTATTCTGTTTATCAAATCCTCTAGTTCTTAAACATCATTAACAAGGAGTCTTTGTTATTTTGTATCTGATTTTGATACTATTTGCTGCTTGTTTATGCAATCTCTTTACCTCAGCCCCAAACTAAAAATATTATACAAAAGGTTTCATCGACATAACACATAGACAATTGAAGAAGAATCAGTATCCAAAACAGTCAAAATTTAAAAGTTCAAATATGATCAGAGAAAAACAAAACATCATGAGAAACAGACCACAATCATGCCTACGTAAATGCACACTAAAAGATAATCTTTTAATGCATAAGATATACATAATATGAAACAGAATTTAGATATAAATGCATGAATGTACATTACACAAAGTCAATTACTATATACCTTCTGATGACTCTGGTCTGTATCTAGCGGTCCTATATTTCTGCAATTCAAATATCTCCAATCAAAACAAAGTTCCTTCTTACAAAAATGCATAATCAGAAAGATTATCTGTGAGAACAATGTTAAGGTGAAATGAGATTGTTTACCTGCAAGTGACTTTTCACATGATAGATAGTCAAGCCTTCCACTTTCATGAGCTTCAGCACACCCTTAGGAGTTGCTCCTGTAACAAGTGAAACTTTAACTGGGGCAGAATATCTAATCTTGGGCTAATAACTAGTGAAGCCAAATAAGTACTCACTTTCACCACCACCGAGTTGGTTAACAGCTTCCACAAAAGCTTCATGAAGTTCCGGTGTCCAACGCATACGCGGCTTCGCTGCAGCACTGTTAGCCGAGGAAGGAGTAGTAACAGCAATGATATCCTCAGATTGAACAGGAAGGATTTCTCTAGATGGAGCAGGAATGATTTCTCTAGATGAAGCATGATGTTGCTGAGAAACTTGGGACTGCTGAGCTGAAAAATTCAAAGATGGTTTGGGAACCTGGTATGTCATCTGAAATAACAAAATCAGATCCAAATTGGTTTCTCTGCCACGCAATATTCACTTCAAATTTTCACACATATATTGAACAGCAATATGAGACAGTCTTAACCTTTGGTTCCAGATCTGTAACATTGTTGTCAACGAGAAGGTCACTCCAGTTAGAAGTCAAAGTATCATCATCGGTAATTAGCTGGTTTGCCCACTCCTGCCAATCATTTTGCTTATTTATATCTTCAGCAGCCAGAATGCCACTACAACTACTGCTCTCTATTTGACTATTCTCAACAGGGGTATTTACAGGAAAATCAAGGAACCCTGGCAGAGAATCTGTACCCCAGGAACCATTGTTTTCTTTGGAATAGTCACAAGACGCTGTAGATTGAAAAACTCCTGAAGGAGAAGAATGTGGTAATGGCATAGACACAGAACTTGAGGACTGCGAAATGAAAGGATTATTTCTTGACTGCTTTTCAAGAGGTGAAACAGATGAGTAGTGAAGATCTGTAGAGAATCTTGATGGTGATGAAAATATGTGACCAACTACGCCACTGTTAGATGTTAAGTGACCTGCTTGTACAGCAGGCCTTTCCATCGAAACCTGCTGTGAGTCTTGCAACTTGGGATACGTCTCCTCCGATGAGGATTGAAGGACTGGCAAAGATGAAGAGAGTGCTCCAGAGACTCCAATGTGACTTAGCTGCTTTGCAGCTGATCTCCGAATGGCAGGGCGCGCCTCCATCGATAGTTCTGAATCAGAAAACAGGGCAACAGGAAATTAGTCATTACTAATTGGCTATGAGCTAATCTTGTGATAGTGGTGACACTGACCAACTTAAAACCTACAGAAAGCGCCCTGTTTTATTGTTCTTGTCGCTGAACCACAGGAACCAATCATCAATTTCACCTGTGAATAATCAATAAAAGCAAGTCAACACCAAAACAAACCATGAAAAAATAAAATGATTTCAAGGCAGCAAAAAAGATGAAAAATGATGAGATTCTCCCAATACTCCAAAAAAAATATTTGACAACTAGAACACACACCTATGCCTTTACAATTACATCCCATTTCCCTGACTCAAAACCAAAACTTTCTCTTCATCTTATCTCCGAGCCAGTTCACAAGTAAGTTGTACTGGTACATAACACAATCACATGTTCACATTCTGGATTAGCCAACATAATCTTAAAACCTTCAGCTACAAATTTTCCGAATAAAATTTCAAACTTCTTACCTCCCAAAGGCGGCCACATATGTATCCTAAAGCTATAGTTCAGCTATATTCCTATACCCCATATTGCCCCCTCTATTCTCAACCCAAAACAGTCGCATATGAACTGAAAACCAGCTCGAAGAATCAGAATTTCATGAAAAAAAAATCAATAATTTAACAAAAGAAAAGGCATTAAGCTCCACCTTGCAAAACAGTAGCTACATGCCAAACCAAGAAAACACATTATCCATCACCAGAACGATAGGAGCACCAATTCAATTCAGACATAATAAGACCAAATTCAATCGAATTTCCAATTGAGAATCGCAAAAATGAGCAGAATCATCAAAAAAGGAGAAATTGAAATTGGAATTCGTACCTATAATTTTGAGAGCGAGCAGCACCCAAAAAGCAAACACGAACCAGAAAAAGGCGCAGAAGAAGAACAAGAAGAATCGAATCGTAATCCGAGAGAGAGAGAGAGAGAGAGAGAGAGAGAGAGAGAGAGAGAGAGAGAGAAATATGTCTACGCTAACAGCCGGGTGTTTTTGAACTCCGTCACCGGCGAGAGAGAGAGAGAGAGAGAGAGACGATGACGAGTGCGTGCCCCCTCCTTGGGCCTTTTTGAGGATCCCTCTCTCTTTGCGTTATAAGAAAACAGTGATTTACTCCACGCGCCCTAGTGGGGCGTGCGTACCAGTCTCCCAAGAATATGGGGCGGGGCCCACAGATGGCGGCTAGTGATTGGGTGGCTGTGGAAGTATGTGAAGGGGTGCACGTGGGGCAAGGGTTTCAGTGTGTGTAACTGTGTATATATGATCATTTATTATTGGAAATCTTTTTCTTTTCTTTTTTTGTTTGGGGGAAATTATTGAAATGGTCTTTTGGAGTTGCTCAAAAGACCTCCGTGTCGAGTGTCGACATTTTTCTTTTTGGGTCTTTCCTCCTCGGACATAAGTATGGTCCATTGGAATTGTAGTGGCACACGTGTAACAAACCCAAACACATCATGACAACATGGTACAAAATATAAATTTTCATTTAAAAATTAAATTTACGAGAAACTTTTGCGATTAATAACACAGTCGATAGTTATTGAGTCATAATTCGTTGGGCATTTAAGTCATTATGTTTTTAAAAATATCACTTAATTCACTCAATATTAAATCAGTCTTTCACTGAACTCACTGTCATTAAATTTACCGTTAAAAACTAATAAAGTTGAGAGTATGATTGTCAAAACACTAAAAAAGATACATTTTTGCTTTCCACTACAAGGCCAAGAATGCATTATAGGTAAGGTGCTTTAAGTTAAGCCGTGAAAATGTCAAGAATGTATTATATCTTAAATTTACAGGTAATTGCACAATTTATTTGATCAATAACTAACTGGATAAACATTATTGTATCATTCAATAAAACCATCCGAAGTAATGTAGATGATCCCAACTAGACTGGGACCTTTGCCCATTTCAAAAAATATAACAAAATGTTTAGTGCAAAGTAATATACTCCACTACAAGGCCAAGAATGCATTACAGATATAGTATATAGTTAGGGTTTTTCATTAGACCTACCATATTTTGAAACAAGACATATTCCAGAGCTTTTCACATGTAAATCTACTCATTTGGATCCATGGTGAAAGCGCCACAAATGTGTGCTCCTTGTTTTTGCTGAGCAATAATATTACTAACGTTTATATTCTATTCATAGGTAGCCTCCAACTCGATCATGTAACCTCAACAAAAGAAAACTAGGACATTACTCGTCTTGGTAAAGCCTTTTGCTTGGCATGAAAGCTTGTAAAGGGTGAGCAGGTCTTGGCATGAAAAAGCTGTAAACGATGAGCAAATGCTTCACGCCTTCCATTACTACTGGAGTACTGGGATTATAACATAATTGAGTTAAGGTTTTAATGAGAAAATTCAATTTTCTTTTTCATTTTCGCTTTCTTTACCGTGTTGCAAGCAATTGTTTGATAAGGCAAAACTATGCATGCCATGTTATTATGAGTCCAATTCAAACAAGTTATATCATCTGCTGTATATGAATCACTCACATATTCTTCGGAATTATATGTATCCGCGGGATTAATTTGGAAAAAAAGAAAGAAAGCTTTTTGTTCTTTGGTCTGGGAAAGAATGACAGTTTCAGAAGTTATAAATTCCTATAATTTATGCTCCTATGAGTAATTCAAAGGATTTATATATAGGGAAACAAGGTTATGACCAAGTTGTCAACTTTGCAATGTAATATGGGAGAATATACTTTGATACCCAGCAACACTGAACTGAAAAAAGAGGACAAAGTCTATATTTAGCCTAATACAACAATATGTCTGCTCATTAGCCTTGTAATTTTCCAGTAATGGACTGAAATTTCAAGCTAGACATAGTACATGGAATTGGGTAGTTTGAATGTTCTTTTCGCAACGGGAAGTCCCTCGAAACTGCTCCACTGATCTCCTATTATGCCCCAAATGCGGTAACCTTCATTGATGAGTCGATGCCTTGCATCAGACTTGTACTTCTGCACTTCCATGAATTCATCTTCAAGACCCCTGTAATGTGTTATAGGTATACATCATGAAATCTAGTCATTGTTAATATATGTGTTCATCCTCAAAAAGAGGGATTTGAAATCTTGATTACTAGTAGGCACATACCTTAGCACGAGATTAGTCCATCCATGGTATCCAACCCTAATGAGGTTATCTACACTTGGAGATCTAAGAGTCTCCCTTCTTGAAGAGATGAGAAAGATCTTAAATCCTCTGTCTTTGATATCATGGAAAAGCTTTAGTGTGTGCTCTAGGGCTGGTGCCTTACTCTCTTTCATCCATGTTTACAAAGATGTTGCATTCAGCTTCTCTCCCCTAGTTTGAGTTTTCCACAAAATTAAAATCACAGTCATTCCACAGTAGAAGAAGAAAAACAGCAACCGTGTAATGTCTAAACTGTAATGTTGTATTGTCGAATATTTGAGCTAGATTGCAGGCATACGTCAATTGGTCAATGATTTGGCAAGAAGATATTTTTCATAATCGTAATGCGTTGATGGGTAATGTTCTCTTATCAAATAAATGACATGTAATGTTGTAAAATTGTAAATCTAGATCACATGCATATTCAAATCAATAAGAAATTATTTGATTCGCAATGACGACACAACATTCTGATAACATAGTGGAATATAATCTGAAGTTTCACTTACCCAAAACCATGTTTCTTGAAATAAGGAATAGTGGAGAGGAGTGTATCATCAACATCAAAAACCCAAGCATCTTTACCATCACCCTCCAAAGTGCAACAGCAACTACTGCTCAGGTAGAGAGTGACTTCCTCCAAGGCCCTCTCTGAGTCAGCTTTGTACTGAGAAGAAGTCATGTATTTCCTTATGTGCTCAACACATTCTTGAGGCACCACATCAAACCCTCTAATGTTGTTGACCTCAACATTGATCCTCCAACTCTCGCAGTACTTCTTCAAGCCATCTCCGACTACCCCATTGGTATTCTTCTTTCTCCGGTTCAAAATGCTCCAATCTGCTGCAACCACAATGAAGAGGCTTGAGATCAAAAGCAGGAATCCTATGAGTTTTCCCATTGCAAAATGAGGGACTGAGGAAGTGGAAATGGGTGAGTTTAGACCATTTGATGAAGAATAACGGGCAAATAAAAGGGTGGCATGGGCTGTGGGGTATGAATGTTTTAGTCTTTACTGGAGATCACATGGTTTGCAATCAAATTTGGGGATTAATGAATGTAAATGATGGACAAATGGACAAAATGCAAAATCGAAAGGCAAATCTATGCTTCACAACTCATGAGAATTGTTTGCTATGGTGTATGGACTATGATGTATTAAGGGTTGTACCCATTATGCATCATCATTTTTGGAACTTCAATATCAAATAGCATGGTCAGGCATGCACATCATACTGATCAAGTGATGGTTTTCACATATGAACACAAGTCTCACCCACACTACGTAACTAGACAGTGATTATAATGTCTCATAGAGCTTAACAACTTTCGAAGGATTTTGATGTATATTGATGAATTGGATGTTAATATGCCGTGCACCTACTTAATGGATTATTTGCTCAGTTGAGATCAACTGTTTGTTGGATTTAATCACAGAGTGGAGAATACTAATGTTGTTGGACTTTACTTAGTTTTTTACTATTATCTACTGTTGAATCAAAATCCAAAGATAATAAACACATCTGAGCATGAAAGTCACTAAGTAAGTGAACAAGATTCTTGAATGTGATATATTATTCTATAAATTGCTTCTTTTTCTCATCTTTTTCTGTTCACAAAATACTACTAGGTTCCTTTGTTGATGACTTTCTATGAGTGGTTAAACTCATTGCATTAACATGGTGATGACATGGTATGAAAGTTTGATGCAAACTATACGGTTTTTCTATCTGCCTCAAGAAACAATAAACAAAAAGTATACGAACCATGATGGTTTACTATAATTTTCAGTAATCCATTAGGAATGTTTGCCATGTTGAAGTGTTGGTGGTGAGGTTTTGATTCTTTGCCATTTTTTAAGGGAAAGGAAACACAATTTAGGTCAAGTTTGTTGATGGTTTCGATCGTCAAACACAAAAGAATCATGGAAATGAATGGTGGAGGACCCAAAACCAACCATTATGCAAAGCTGACTCATCTTTCATTCACTTTATCTTTTAGCTCGTCAAAGATAGAAAGATTGAAAGAAGAACAATACTTCATCCACTCCTAAAAGAAAAATGAAGATAGGGGAATTACCATTATAAACAGAACTTTCAAGGTCAGTTTTCTCCTTATTCTTATCAACAAAATGACCATTAAAAAGGCCATTGCAGGGACAAGAATAGGTCGACAGTGAAAATAAATTTCACATGCTACTAAGGAAAATTTAAGTTGCATGACTATACAGACTAAAGTAAACTGGAAAATATCTATACATCTAGAAGTAAAACCTTGCGCCTTCAATGATCTCTGGGAAATCATCACCGGAAGCTATGAGGTGAGACATGATCATCGAAACCATTGTCGAAGTTGAGAGAATAGCTATGAATATCATAGCTGAACTGGGCGTAGCTCTTTTGCCTCCCGAAAGCTTGTTTGCATTGTGACTTCAACTTCCGAATCAGCTGCCCCAAAAGATGACATCCGCTGAAAAAACCCAATGTTGCTCTTGTTTCAACACTACCAAGTGTGACTGCAGACCTGGTGCTGCCAATTCTCCTCCCCATCTTCAAAACCTGCATTCTCCAAAGGCTAGAGATCCTTGAAACCTTCATCGTTAACTCTTCTTATCCACCTTCAGCTGTGAGTTGTTTTATATAGAGATTATATGGGCAGGAGCGAAAAGGCAAATGCGTCAATTGCTAACAAATAAAAAAATAAAAAAAACATGTAGATGAAGCTTTCAGGTGTCAATTCCCACTTGCAGGATATCTGTATGGTGTCACATTCTCATTGGTTGAAGTTGATAAACATTATTATCAGGGGTCTGATATGCTTTGCTTTGATACCACATCCAGGTCACCAAGGTCCCATTCTACAGAAAGGAATGGAAACTTGAATCTAGTGATGCAATGTCGGTATAGAGCTACAGATGATGACAAATCACTTTTGAAATGGATTGATTTCTGCATAGTCACTTGTGTTGATGGGTTGTATTTTGCTTCTGTTTCGACCATAGACTTGAGAGTGAACTTCCCTGGGAAGCTTGCAAGTAGAATGATTAGTCCACTCCTACGTCAAAAGATCACACCGTCCATCCCCAGAAAACGATAGTAACCTGAATAATGACATGCTGTTAGCTTTTTTATGTAGCTTTACACACGGTTGATCACGCTTTATACACAATAGGGCATAGGCCTACAAAGATCATGAGGATTTTCGAAACCGTGTTCGACACGTGTATGATGAAAACATATTTAATCAATACTGTTCGCTTTACCAGGAAAAACGGTTCTGCACTGAGAATAAACCACCTGGACAAATAGTAAACCAGAAATGGATGAAAATCACGTTCCTGCAAGGAGGAAAGAAAATGATGTTCACGTTAAAAGAACCCTTCGGCAAATCACGGCTTCCATGAATCATATATCTTACAAAACCATGCTCCAGATAATTAAACTTGGAGATATTCCAATTCCAAGTTTTGGAACCAATAAAGTACTTCATGGCCAATTTCAAGTTTCAACTACTATCTCAAATTTTAACCTATATATTTAGTTATATAAAGTCCACACTTACGTTAAAATGATTTGTCTAGCATTTATTTGAAGGGCATACTTGACTACTGGTAGTAATTATTCACACTTGAAGGATCAAGATTCTTATCAGAAGACTGACCTGATAATTCAAAACAGTACAGCACAACCGTCAGCTATGGGCAATTGGACGAGAGCCATAAACATGAGAAACATAAAGGCACCAAATTCTCTGAGCAAGTTCACCTGGAAATAAGTTTTGCATTAATTATTTGCTGGGCATTTTCTTCTAATATGGTTTCTACAATGGATATAAACATTTTCGTTGAATCAGGGAATAGAGTTAGTATGGAGTTTATTCAATATACTCACAGTCAGTGTGCTCCTTCCTATTATGAGCACAGTCACAACATCTACAAAAAAAGAAATGAATACATGTGAGCTGCTGCTGCAAGAGAATTATCTTTGTGCAATAAACATACAAACGTACAAATCGGAGGAAAGGAGTTAAAACACAAAACCTCATTGTTGAAAGATCTCCCCTGACTTGAATCTGAATTTCGCTCAAATAAAGTCTAAACAAAGGTGACCTGCAACACAATTATTGTCTACTTAAATTGGAATACATACAGATTGAAAACAAGTGTTAGTACATAAGTATAAACATGAAGGGACGGTATTTTAGAATTCCATTGAGACTAAACCAGTCCACTTTCATATGTTATATCATCATCAGTCATGCGCTAGTGCTTAGAAGAATTGTATACTATTTGGTAAAGCTATTGTAATGTGCTTGGTAAGAAATAAAGGAAGGTGCTTGTTTTATGCAGATTAAATGGAGAAAAATAATCATTCAAAACCAAATGACTCAGTTCAGGTCCTATGAGACAAGACGATTGATTCAAAGTCCAAAGCACATCCAAGCATGGCATAGGATAGTGTTAAAATACCAGGATGGAATTGCAACGGCTCCAAGAGCTGGGCATATCTTCCATAACAGATTCACCTGGCCATCCAGCATTCCACTCAGATACTCAAGAATGTCAGTTGCCTAGTTCCAGCACAAAAGCCAACCATGATATGTAATGGAAGATAAAAGTATGAAGAAGTAAAGAAGAACTCACAGAAACCAAAACTGCAAAGTAGCAGACAGAGGCACTGAGAGATTTACTTGCGAGAAAAGGACACAGTATAAACAAACAAACAATATGTCATGCTTTTCAAATTTTGCATGTACATGCATATACACTGCAGTCAATAACTAACCTCGCTGATTGCTTCCTGTTTAGATCTAAGAGTAGTAGATCTTCCATGAAGTAAGTTGCACACTTCATGATATTGCTCCAAAACAGTGCGGGAATCATAAGAAACTGACACCAAATGCTCAATTACAGAAGTCCATCTGCTTGCAATGCATCCTAGTAACATGAGCTCCTGTTTGAAGAGGGAAGAACCATTACACGTAGTGCAAGTACGATCCGTTAATATATTCAGCTTTTAGAGTTAACATCAGTCATCATATGCAGCAAGACTTTATCAAGTGAAGAGATGTAATACACAACACAATTTCTAGAAGTAAGGATACAATTTATTTCCTAGACAATGGAAATGACAACGTAATTAGGTACACCTAATACAAGAACACTATAATGCCCATGTGTGCAGTAGTGTTATAATACATTAGTCTATGGCAGCACATGACCATGAAACTAGAAACCATGTATTGCTGAAGAGAATCAAGCCTTCAAAGAACCGATATAATTTATTTGAGGCATTGGACTGACTTACAATTGTTTCGCACAAACCAATATCACTGCCTCCTGCTAAATCACTGAAGTTGAACCGTTGAAAAGTTTGTACCCACTGAATCTTAGGGGTAGAAAATACCATGCTGGCACCAGAGACTAATTGAACAGTTCTCTTATCAAGAAAATAAGAGAGGCTATTTGATTTCCAGCGGTTCCATATCAGACAACCAACCAACCAGTCTACAGTCCTGAACAAGTAGCCACAAGATATTTCAGTTCAGGCCATAGCAGTGATATCCTGAAAAAGTGAAAAGTTAACATTTTGATTTGTCGTGTGAAGTTTTCTAAATATCTATGAAAACATTATGACTCAACTAACTGCATCCCCAGACAAAAAGAATCAATAATGTGAGATACTATCTTCTATCACTAACAGACTAGAAACTTTCAACCAAGAAAAAGAAAACAAGAGACAAGACACTCACTTTTCAATACACGGTGTCCTACTAATACTACTCACACCAGATTATTGGGCATAGGATATAGTTTACTTCACCGGCTCAATTACTCACTCTTCTAAGATACAAACGCACACATACAGTTCCACTTACACTGGAGTATTTTCATACTTCAGCTGCTCTTTCAATAAGCTATCATCAAACTCACTCCAACTGCTATGTCTGACACTTCGAGAAAGAACGTCTAAGCCTGACTCAACCGTTGATATCAAAGAAACCACAGACCACCTCTTCAAGAGCCCTTGAAGCGCGTATTTCGTCAAACCATTACCACCGCAATCTCCAAACTTTCTAGCCGGCTCAATGCCTTGCTGAAGTGGTGTGTTCTCCAGCTTCAACTTGTTGAGATATACATTAAGAAAATCATGCTCACTTTCCGATAGCTCCTCAAGATCCATCTCCACAGTCGCCGTCAGCAAAGCTCTCAGATGCGCATCTCTCAAAGGTAAACTATGGATGAGATGCTCTAACACAAAACGCGGCGCGGTAGCAAGAGTAGCAGTTGACATATGTGCAAGGCCCTGAAGTAAAACAACTAATCTAAGCAGCCTAAACTTATAACTTTGCCATAAAAGAACTAGTTCACCCAATAAACACTAACCAAAACAACAATTTCTACAAAGCTCTAACCTTAGGGAAAGAAGCAGCAGATGTCATTTCAGAAATAGCCCCATCAAGTTCCATCACGGAGTCCACATAGTCATCAGAGCTGCTAAAGCTCCCCAGAAACTAATCATACAAAAGCAAAATCAAAACTTTGCACCAAATAAACGACAAGAATTCTGAAATACCCTTAAAATTGAAACCAATTATGAATTGGGGGAATGCTGAATACTCACGTTTTCGAAGAAGAGGCCCCATTGGAAGGCCTTCTTGATGTTCTGGGAGTCCCAGTGAGCAAGACGACCAGAGGATTGGTACCCAGAAAGCAGAATCAGAATATCGACGAACCCTTCTACCAGTTTCATGAATTCTTCCAATGAAATATCTGGGTGGCTCCAACTCATTGTCTTGTTCGCCCTGACAAAGTTTCCACTGCGCAATTACTTGTGTTTGTTTTTTTGGAAAATTTTCAAGGACCGAAAGGAAGCCGGAGATGCGTTGATGGAAGAATGAATGGGTAAAGTGAATTGGAGGATGCAATTGAGAAGAAGGGTTGGCTATTCTGATTTTCCCGCCCTCCGGGACCTTTTTTATTATTTTTTTTATTTTTATTTTGCCCATTTTCAAGAGTATCAGTATTAATTAAGCAAACAAAGGCTTTAAGATACGCACCTGTCTAACGAAAACCTAGTTAGGCTTACACGTTTTCAAGAGCTGGATAATCCAGAGTTCAATTATCTGATTGTGAAAAACACATTATAAAAAGAGATTTATTTAAATCAGGTTCCGATTCGGAGTGGTGCACACTTTGCCACCATCTTTCTATACAGAAATAGGTTTAAGGTTAAATTTTCAAATTCCTTGGTGTGTTTGGATGGTAAGTTTTATTAAAAATGGCTAAAATTTAATATCACATGTACAACAGAAAAATTATAATAGATGATAATAAGTAAATTAAAATAAACAATACTAGATTTTTCAACTAATTCTATAATATAAATGTGATGTCTACTTATTATAGCTTTCTTTTGTACATGAAAATACTTGTGAAACCTGCAGGGATCTGCGACTGAAATATGAAAATTATGAGGAAATAAGTCATGATTGCGAAGGAAGTATTTGCCTGCGCAAATTGATACTTTAGTGCTGATACATGTCCAATGAGGACACGCTGGCTCCGATAAGTACTTCATGAGGATCCTTCTAAATTTCAAGTTTCAACTACTTTGGTGTCATTGAAAATTATGAACTTGAGAAATAAGATACAGTTTCTTACTTCACCAAATGTATCAACCAACTTAACTTAATAAAATAACTGATAATTCATATTCCCAGCGGGCCAAACTGGGCCTAAGTTTGTGCTTTTATATTCTATAATCAGTACAATTTTGTGTCAAGTCAAATATTAAAATGGTATAATTTGATGAAAATCATACGTAAAATCGCTTCGGATAAATCCAGCCCAACCCTTTTAGTAAAATTTTTAATGCACAAATTTATCATTGAATTAGTTACCTGCAATCTTTTACAGTACTATACGCTTGGAGAGCAAGACTAGATAATAGTGTCGATATACAATCAAGGGAAAGAAGTAATTGACTATTACTATAATTTTAGGTCAAATGGCTGTCACTCGGACTCAAATTAATAGAAACTGTTGGAATTCAGGGTGAGTGAGCTGAATCTAAAATCAATTAATTCCAATTCAACGAATACTACAACGCAGTAATTAACGTACATTCCAGACAGTTACTAGAACTTGAATATAAATTTCCAACAGCACAAAGCATACAGCTAGTCCTTGCTCATATACAATGAGCATTAGTATGAAGCACTCTATTGTTTTGTTAATCTCCTTGGCAATACTATCAGCCTTGAGTGGTCGTGGAAATGCTGCCGAGAACAATATCCACGTGCCGGGTGTCGACAGGTGGTACATGCACGTCGTTAATGGACTCGGGGGAGGTAGATGGCTCTTCGTTCATTGCCAGTCCAAAGACGACGATCTCGGAACTCATGATCTAGCAACAGGGAAGGAGTTTTGGTGGACGTTCAAGACAGACTATTTCGGGCGCACACTTTTCTGGTGCTACCTCCGGACCGACGAAGCCACCGACAAACAACATGCTACTTTTGATGCGTTCTGGCATGAGAAGCAGCATTTTTGGCTTTTGGATCATTGTGGCGATGAAGCAAGGAATTGCATCTGGACTGCAAAAGATGATGGGATTTACTTGAAAATCAATTCTAAAAATGTTGATGACTTTGTTCATAAATGGGAACCAGGTTGGTAATTCAGCTATATCTATTGTAATAAAGCAAAGGTCAACTCTTTTTGTGTGTCTTCACCAAAATTTGAAATGTATAACATAGCAAAAAGGTGAGATATACCAAAATTAAGTTATATCTCATGAAAAATTAATATAAGGGAATAGTTACTTGAGTCACCCTGATTATTTCTTAATGATTCCTAAAGTCACACGTCAAAATTTAAAGATCTTTCTAAATGTATCCAATAAATTTTAACGTAGACCCAACAAATAAAAATTATTTTTATATTTCCAATTTTACCCTTATTATTGGAAAAATGTTCGGCCAGCAGTCCTGAACTCCTCACCTGTCATTCATTCATTCTCTCGCATAAACGTTTTTGCCTCTTCCAAAAAGGAGAGCCCTTTTCTCTCTAAAGTCCAAAGCCTTCAACTTTTCGCTTCTGGGTATTCAAGCCACGAAGAAAACAAGCAGAATTGTTAGAATTGAAGGACCCAGAGCGCCCTTCATGGATGAGTATTCCGGTAAAAGAGCTAATGATAGGACTTCTCTAGAAAGGGGCCTGGTCTTGTTTTGAGGGAAACTCCAAACAAAGATTGTAATGCTCAGGTTTGCAGCCGACTGGGATGCAGTGGAACACTGAATTCTGTGAAAGGTGCTGAAATTGAAAAGGCCAAATCTTCAAAGCCTGCATTTCTCTCTTCTTCAAGTGGGAAAGAGATAGTTGGTAGTTCCTCTAGGTCTTGCATTTCTGTTGGCAACTCAAGAAAATCCGGTAGAGAACCTTGCAAAAAGCTGTCTTTTAATGTGTAGGGAAACAATGGTTTTGAGGAAAAGGTGGGTGAAAATTATGGATTTGGGTTTGAAAAGAGAAAGCAATGAAAACGAAAGGGTAATGAGTGTGAGAGGAGAGAATGTAGAGAGAGAGAGGAGTTGAAGTTGTCAGCGACGGTGGGCGTACCGGTGCTAGGTTCAAATAAGGGTAAAATTGAAAATTAATCAACAATTGTTTTATAGCTGGTCATATTAAGAAATTTAGCAGGAACATTTACAAACACCCAATTTAAATATACTCATAGAGTAACACATGTCAGGATATGAGAAGGTTCGTCGAGTATATGACATGGAGATATCTATTTATTGCTAATTGATATTTATTCTTGATTATTATCCTAACGGGTGAATCAAATTAAATTAGTTAATCTCAATTAAAATCAAACGCAAATATCAATCGAATTAAATTTGATTGATATCAAACATTTAATAAAATCATAATTGATGACATATTTCTTAAACAAAAATAATTAAATGAGTCGATTAAAACTGATTGATTCAGTTATTCTATATTGGTTTATATCAATTAGTAATTGTGATTTAATTTAATTGCATATTCCTTAAATAAATATAATTAAATCAATTAGTCAAAACTAGTTGATTTAATTACACAACTAAAAAATGCAATTAATATCGTGTCATCAATACATTCTAAATTAAGGGCGCCGCCGACACTATAAATACCCCTTAAGTCAAAAATTCGGGTCAAGCAAGACCGCAATAGCATAGCTTTCCTTAAACTTGAACAGAGCTCTATCAAGTATAAACTCATAATCGCGATTTCAATCTCAAAACAGAACATACTAATGCAATCTCAACAAGGGGTGAATACATTCCATCAGCTTCAAGTCACACCATTCATCTGATGAAGCATTGAAAGGAAAGTAAGAGACTAAGCTATACACTACACTGAAGCATAGAATTCGCTACGCCCCTCGTCTAGAAGTCGTCGCAGGATTGGTTATGTTCACAATGGACTGAGCAATTGCAATCTCAAAATGAACAAACAATATCAAAACAGGAACACAATTTAAAACACCAATTTTGTGTCATCCCAAAAGTATCATCTTGCAAACCTCTAAAATATAACACTAGTGTCAACGAATAAGACACCAGGATAAGATGAATCCCATCTTTCCTTGAGCACTACGCATCGAGTTCTCCACACAAGCCATAAGCAAAACCACATCTAATTGCTAAATTGCTGTTCCTCACAACTTTGTTAATACATTTATGTGCCCATTATCAAGCAAAGATGCGAAATGCCTACCATGTTCATCATCATATTAGGAGAAACCATTGCACATTAATCTCTATCATAAAGCTAACAACCCCAACCAACCACGCAACAAGACTCAAGCATAAGCAGCACCCAAATTTTAAAATTGAAAGAACGAAACAAATCACAACAGAGCTGCAGCAATCACAGCTAAGCTGGTAACATTAGCAGTTAAGCTACTCCAAAATCAAAATTAATGGACTAATAATAGCACATAGATCCTCTTCTGAAATGCCGAAAACCAAAATTTAAGCATATCTGAGATTATCCATCAACATATAACATCAAAACACAATAAGTCTAGGATAACCAACACTGAAAACATAGAGCCAAAATCAAGACCTACTACTCTTACTTTTACTCTCAGACAATAGCATTGGCAGCGCTAGCAATTCTGGGCCAGAGATCCGCGCACTCCTTCCCAATCGGCCCAGTGATAGCCGATCCCTTCATCTCTCCCTTGGGGTTCACAATCACGCCGGCGTTGTCCTCAAAGTACATGAACACTCCGTCCTTTCGGCGCCAGGGCTTGCGCTGACGGACCACCACGGCCGGCAGCACCTTCTTCCTCAGATCCGGCTTTCCCTTCTTCACGGTGGCCATCACCATGTCGCCGACGCAGGCCGACGGCAGACGGTTGAGGCGCCCCTTGATCCCCTTCACTGATATGATGTAGAGGTTCTTGGCTCCGGTGTTGTCGGCGCAGTTGATCGTCGCCGCCACCGGCAGACCCAGCGACATCCGGAACTTGTTCCCGGCCGATCCTCCCCTCCCTCGCTTCGACATTTTCTCTCTCTACCGCCACTCAATCAGTCTGAAACTGAGTGCTAGGGCATTTGATATCGGTATTTATATTGCTAGGGTTTGCTCATCACTTGCACCGAGCGACGTCGTTTCTTTCGGATTCTGTTTTCAAACACGTGTCATTGGCTGAATGACCAGTTTGCTAGCCAGTGGTACTTAGGTCATACTTACCCTAGGTTTTCCCCTTAAAAAAGTGAAAAAACAACTTTTTACCCCATTTACTCTTCTAGATTTTGGCCGCTGCATCTTTGTTAAGTTTAACTAAGTTTATAACTATTTTGATTCAAACAATAACACGTGAGCAGTAGGTATCGAGTAGATTAAGAACGAGAGGAAATTAGTTAGTTTGACAAGTGACAATTCTTTTAGCTCATTTTGAAATCCTGAAACGGACATGTAGTAAATTAATTCATCTTCCAAAATTAAAATAACATAAAATTCATAATAATAACTTGATAATAACGTAAAATATTCATTTTAGTACAGGTCGAGGGAGATTGACGGTTATTGATTAAAATTTTATAACGTAAATATCAAGATTTTTAGAGACTTTCAACAATCATTAAAGATTAAAGATATGTATATTCTCATACCGAAATTATAATAAATTATTTAAATACATGTTTTGGAGAAATATATATATATATATATATATATATATATATGCAGATAAAGTTCTTTATTAATGTACATATAATACGATCATAATTCTATTTGGTTTAAGAAAATATTCTTAAAATTTTTATATCAAGTAACATTGTTTGATAAAATATTGTACAAGAAGATCTCACAATTTTTTTTTTTTTAACATCAACAACACAAAAAAATCGACGTTGATGTAAAATCTAGAATATTAGATTCGCCATTGAGCCCTGTTAAAGTATTAATGACGAGGATGCAGGTAGAAATACTAACGTAACCTCCAGTTGTACCCACACAAAAATGAACTGCACTTCCACTTCACTGCTGAGCTCCTCCTTCCTCCCAACGCCACCATTGAATCCCAACAGCTCCTCCTCCTTCCCACGGGCCCCACCCAAGCCCCTCATCGGCCGCGTCACCACTAAAATGTCCCTCAACCAACAACCCCAACCGCCGGACCCAACCTCCCTGCTCACCTCCGTCACCAAGCTCCTGTGGGGCCGCTCCCTCCCTCCCGGCCTCCTTATCTCCACCGTCCGCGCAGCCTGGAACACCACGTGGCGGATCATGATGTCCCAGCTCGCCCCCTCCGATCCCTCCCTCGCCTACACCCGCCCCCCTTCAAGGTTTCGAGCCACACAAATCCCCCGCCAAAACCAGACCTCCCTCCACCTCTACGTGGGCCTCCCCTGCCCCTGGGCCCACCGCACCCTCATCGTCCGAGCCCTCAAGGGCCTCGACGACGCCGTCCCCGTCTCAATCGCCGCTCCGGGCACGGACGGCTCCTGGGAATTCAAAAACACCAGCGATCCGGATCCGGATACTCTCGACCCGACCCGGGATAAAGCAAACGGGTGCATGACTCTGAAAGAGGTCTACAAATCTAGAACGGGAGGGTACGACGGTCGGTCCACAGTGCCAATGCTATGGGACGCAAAGAACAAACAAGTACTCTGCAACGAAAGCTACGATATAATCGAATTGTTCAATTCGGGTCTGAATGAACTGGCCCGCAACCCGGGTTTGGATCTCTCACCGCCTTCATTGAAGCCCAAGATTCAAGAATGGAACAGCATAATCTACCCCAATGTCAATAATGGAGTCTATAGGTAAATTCCCTGGTCCTAGTTTTTACCATTGGTAATTGGTTGGATTGGATTAAAGGTGTTATAGTAAGTGTGACATTTTTCACAGGTGTGGATTTGCTCAGTCTCAACAAGCATATGATGTAGCAGTGAATGACTTGTTCAACACGCTGGACAAGTTAGAAGATCATTTGAGCCGATTTCGCTACCTGTGCGGAGATGAACTGACGCTTGCGGATGTTTGCCTCTTCACCACTCTCATTCGGTTCGATCTCGCCTACAATGTCTTGTTCAAATGCACCAGGAGGAAGCTGATCGAGTATCCAAACCTTCATGCTTACATGCGTGACATTTACCAGGTACTGCCTTCTTCACCATGCGATTTTACTGAGCTTAGTTTTCGATTTGCTGTAGTAATCGTATTTGTTAATCTTTCTAAACAGATTCCAAAGGTTGCAGAAACTTGCAATTTTCAGTTGATCATGGAGGGCTACTACAAAACCCTTTTCCCACTCAATCCAGGCAGCATTCAGCCTATAATTCCTGCCGGATCCGAGCATCAAGAACTTCAGAGGCCGCATAACAGGGATTCATTGTCCCTTAAAGACGCCAGGGAATCAGCAGCAGCACTTTCTGTTTCTTAGCGGATACGGCAAGTTTGTACATATGCGTACATGAACCTACGGAAAATGTAATGACATTGTTTTCTTTATACTGCCTTCCTCAAGGGTGCCTGTCCCCATAGGTTGTATATTTTGGTCATGCATATGTAATATCAACATACCGTAAGCTAATCGCGAACAGTTGTAAGCAAAAGATTTACCCCTTCAGAATTACAGAATAACTAGAGCAGTATGTACTGTCATCAGACCGTTAAAACCCCCAAGGGCAACAGACCGATACCTGGCCTAAACATGTACAGAACCTACAAGAGCATCCAAAATATCTACCACAGCTTTATGCATATCCATCATGTGCAAACAACATGGATGAGGTTAGCCACTCATGATGAACTGGCCCCGTCAGGATAGCCAGCTGAAACCAAAATTAGTCCAGTAAAATATGCTTAGTTACTAATTCTTCAGCGAGGGAAAGGCCATGCCATGAAGCACTCAAAATAGTCTCAAACCTTCATCTTCCAAGTGAGGCAGATCTTGATCCTGTAATGTCGAAAAGAAAATGAAGGTTAGCATCAGGATCAAAATGTATAAGAACCATCAAAGTGGCTCAATTATTTTCCAAATTTAATGAAAACTTCAACTCCGACTTATAGAATAGAGATCATGGAAAATGCACCCTGATAAATGACATAAACAAAAAAAAATTGTCGCAGGATAGGACGATTTTCAGTACTTACTATTTGAACGTGTCATATTCCTGCAGAATTTACTGCCACATTGGCAATTGAACACCTTAACAGGATCATCATGGTCATCAAAGTCAATGCCATAATCCTGCAGACAGAGCATGTATAGCAGGCTTAAGTGTGGACACATAAATATAAAAGAGTGATTATACATGAATTACCATTACTGAAACTGCATGACATGAATGTATAATCAGCATACAATATTATTATTATAATGCAAGACATCATCCCATGGAATAGGATATATCTTTTATCGGAACTTTTTGAACTGTGCAATTAGGTATTGCAAGCTAAATATGCAATATATTCTGATTGAACTCTTCTAGCAGAGAAGAAAGGCAACATACACCTTTCAGATACATTCTTCTGCTCAAGGTCCTTCTAGTAGTCTAGCACCATATACAATCAAAATCAGAAAATCCTCACAAGTAGACTCATGTGGTGGTGGTGGTAGGTCCAAAGTGGACACTCAAGAATCAGATAGGTTTAACTAAGCAATATCAACAAAGCACTCTGATGAATGATATTTCAATCAAAATGAAGCATTGCACAAAAAACAGCCGGTTCTATTATAATCTGATATCAGCATACAAAGTCAACTGAACTAGCATACAAGTATAGAATTGTATAACATATTTGCATAACCATTCTAGCACATTACTAAGGATGGATGGTAAAAACAGAATTAATCAATTATGCAAAAGGATATGCCGGGTGAATCATAATTTGGTGAACCACATGATATGGCAGTTGATGTATGGTCTACATCATTTGGTCTTTTTAGCAATATCCAATGTTAACTGCCACATCATGTGTTTAAATGTGGTATATCAAAGTGTGGTACACTTGGCACTATTGTTTGCGAAATTCAAAATGAGAAACATCTAATGAAATGGAAACCATAGATGGTGGATATAATGTATTTCTATGTTCAAAAAGTCATATTACGACTATGCTGAATAAATACAACTGAAGAGGAAGAAGAAGAAAGAGAAAAAAAAAATTGAACAAAGGTACCATTTTTAAATTGAACAAGATTCCCACATTTAATTTACTGAAACATGGTACAACCCACTGTTTCATTCATCATTCATTCAAGTGTTTGAATGTTGATATTAAATCTCACTGTGTCCTCATCGAGGAGACCAGCAATATGTATAGCTTGAAAGATAAAATCTGAAAGCACATGTTACTAAAGCACCAACAACCAATACCATAAAAACTACTCACCCATGTAAGCTCTTCCAAGGCATCTACTTTTCTTGTGGTGAAGAAAGCAACCTGCATAATGCAGTAAATAATAAAAATAAAAATAATTATACGTCCAGATGAACAATAATCATACAAATGAAGGATCAAATGTCCCATACATGATAAAAGCGACGATCAGGAGTCTCGACTTCAACTGGGATCGGAACCAAGTTTGCATCCAAACATCTAGTAGAATACAAGATACATCAGATATTCTGAAGCTTAATTCAGAATTAATATGTGACAAAAGAAACATACACACATGATCATATCACCTCTGATGGTATTAGAAGACATTTTCCCAACATGGTCTTAACAAGATTCACGAGTACCAACCAAATCATTCAATGACCCTCGCTGTTTTAACGAATGTTTAACTCTAGAGGTTTATAGTGACTTCATACACTTGAATGTGAACTCTTGCTATTTCTCCCTAATAAGCATCTTACGAGTAAAATAACATCCAAGTATGAAATAAGTTCAATGACAGGCAAAAAGTTTAGGGCACACTCCAAAGTCCAGTTCTATAATACCATAACTTGCCTTGACCCTCCAGCATGAAATCTCTAAACTTGCTCAAGGTAAGTAACCTTTCTGGTAAGTTTTGACAGCCATTGCTTACTGTGAATTTCAATTACCAAAGTTTCTTTTTTGGTCTGGCTTGCAGTAGTCAGGGGTTATCAGTACATTCCTGACTCTGAGCTATTTTCATACTACATCATTTCTGTATAAGTTCAAGCACATGCAGAAACACATTCTCAAAAAAAAAAAAAAAATAATAATAATAATAATGAAGAAGAAGAAGAAGAAGCACATGCAGAAACAAGAAATCGAGAATACAAGTTTCATGATTTCTAGTTGAGCATATGCAAAATATATGTTAATCATATGAAGCATAACAGATAAAGTTAATTCAGATATGAATAGCTGAACCCAAAATGGGAATTCTGCAAGGCAAATGACATGTCCGTGAACTTCAAATTTACCTGTGATTAATAAACCTAGCAACATTTCCATATTTTGTTGCATCCAAACAGAGAGCTTCTTCATCCCTCAGATTGGCTTTACTATCCCAATCTGCATCCAGTAATACCGGATAAGGACGTTTCCCACTTCTGGTGCTTTGGATTTTCCTTTGGTGCCGCTCTTTGTTGGTTAATATTTCACCAACAAACTCACACACAAACGCACCTTTAGGCAGGTCTTCTAAGGTTCGAAGACCCCATCCTTTTCCTTCTGAAGTAAAAAAGACCTGGAATACACAGGGCGAAATTAGAGAAACTGTGAGAGAACTAATGGTAGTGCAGAAGCAAATCTGTAACTCCACAGAATATAGCATTATAACTTATAAAACAATTTCCGTACAAAAACTGACAATGCAGAACAAGAAACACAAAACTCCAACTAACAACAAATAAAAATAGTATTGCACAGATTTCCACCTGCAAGTTGCAATTTAAACCTCTCTGGACCACCCTGTTGCCACATTGCCGATGGCAGCCACATTTAACCCAGCATTCTTTAATGAAATTCCTCCTTAAATGGCCTTTGCATGGCTCTAAACAATCGTCATTCTTTATTCTTTCAAGTGGGCAGTTCTTACAGTAGAAGAGATGGTGTGGTTGCGGATTACGAATCATAGAGACGCACTCTTCCAAGAGATCAGCTTTAATGAGGCCTTCTGGTGTGTAAGCCAGCTTACCCCCAGTTTGATAAGCACATGCACAAGGTATAGATGCTGATACACAATCACCAAAGCAAGTTGCACAGCAATTCTTATCCTCAATGCTAGATAGACTTATTTTAAGATCAGCATCTTTGAAGACAAGGTTTTTAGAGATATAGAAGAAGGATGGTGGACGATCCCTGCTCCTTTCATTTACCCACGATATTTTGACTCTTTCTTCTCCTCTAGCTATATCATTTATATCATGAATAGACCTTAGATCATCAGGAGTTAGATCAGAGTGTTGAACAACCACCAGACTCAAGGAGTCTTCCACGTTATCCTCAGAAAAACCATTAGAAACAATAGCACCAGAGACATGTGGACTATCACCATTCAAAGGGAAGGGAATTCTTGGCACTTCAGGATCAGTAACTGCACTAGGGCAATCCATAATAACAGGCCCGTTCAAAGCACATGACTGCATGGACAGTGTTTCCTTATTTCCACTCACAGCATCCCAAGCAGGAGATTTTTGCAATGATTCAAGATTTGGTGCTACATTGATTGATCCATCCTGTGATTCATCATTAGAATTAGTTGCCAATTCCAAGAAGCTCTCACACATATGTCCCAACAGATTTTTCAAAGAGAAGTTAGGGTCAACGATTTTGTATGTGTGCAGACATTTTTCCTCCGTCAGTTTTAGAATTGCATCTAGATTAGGCATATGAAAACCTGGTCTTCCAATAGCTGAACTGCAACTCAGAGAAAGCTTTACCTCTCCTGAAGGTGATGAGGCAACCTCTAAGCAAGAAGATTCCCCCAAGTTAGAAGGAGAGTCCTCTGGAATATTTGCAAGCTCATTATTCAAATTCCCCGCATTAGATAAAACTGGAATATCATTTCTACTTTCTCTCTCTTGGGAAGCCACGGGTTCATCATGTTGCTTTCCAGTTGCACCTTCTGTCAATAGAGGAGGGTGTACTTTATCTGATTCATCTGCACAAGTTGAAACAAGACAAAGATCACTATATGAGAAGATTATTCAAGGCGCTAATGATAGCATAAGAAAGCTCAGTCATTGTGCCTTTGATGTTAACAATTAGCAGTCATTAATATACTGTAGTGTATACACATTTTTGGTTCCTAGTTCCAACTATTTATCTGGTGGTATACCAATGACACCACGATACAACAGAAACAAAGATGTACCTGGATGGATCATGGCAATAGGAACCTCGTCTTGGGCCATGTCATCAGTGAAGGGCTCATCTTTAGGCGTGATTAATGCTAAACTGCTAACATTCTGTTTAGGCATAAGAATAATGCATGGTTCAACCGCTGTCTCTTTAAAGCGAACACCATTAGATGATCTTTCCGATAAACTCTTCCCTTGCAGTGCCAAAGGTTTAGATAGAGGTTGCTTGCCCTTATCTTTAATACCAGAATGAGGAGAAACTGGTGGCCTTGACTCAGGTGAATGTGAAGTATTTTGGGGCTGCTGTGCAGAACAAGTGTCATGTAGTTCCTCTGCCTCCACTTTTGGCTTTTTGAGTGAAGTACCACCAGACATAAGATTGCAGGTATTTGAGGAAGGCGACACCTGACACTCATGATTTTGTAGGCGTAACCTTTTCAAGGGACGATGAGGAACTGAGAAATCTTCCTCCATATCATCCACCAGCTAGACAATAGAGAAAAAGGTGTATTAGCATATATAACTAGAAGAGTAGGAATACAAAAGCAGCGAGTAATGGAACCAAGTGTACATACTTCATCATCTAAAGATTTCTTCTTCTGTGGTGAACTCTCATCTTGACTTCTTGAACGTAACCTTGTCAACGGAAATTCAGGTTCATGGTGTGGATGTGATTCTGCTTCCATATCTTCCTGCTGATAGTTAATAGGCCAATATATGTCAGAAATATAGCCTCAATTATTCGAAAATGAGAAGGTATAGCAGGGTAACGAAGAGAAAGTTAAAATACATACATCATAATTGTTGCATTTCTTCTTTTCTGCTGCAACCTAACAGATGAAACAAAAATTAAGCACACATAAGAATACTATAATACACAACCACAGATGCCGATGAAATATGCCTGACAAAAGAGAAACACACACACCTTAGCATCTTCTGCCTCAAATATAGCATCAGCGAGAGCTCTATATTCCTCTGCTTCAATCAGTGACCAATCTCTGTTATACAACCTCAAGAGATTCTTTAAAACTGGTTTCACCTGTTGTTCACTAATACCAATAGCTGCCATTGCACGAAAGGCTTTCGAAACTTGTGGACTTGGCGGCGCCATCACTGTCTAATGTCCCACTCACCGCTGAATTCAACTATAAGCTTCGCAAATACCAAATGTGCCTACAGTTTCCAATGTTTTTCAAAGGATATGATCAGTATGAGTCTAAAAGACTACATATGCAATAATTATGAATTCAGATGATGCCAAGTTCACTAACAGGTACCTAGTTCTACATGTACAAATTTCACTTTTTTTTTTTTTTTTTTGGTTTGCACTTGTCTTATACTACCAAAAACCACGGCAGGACAACATGAAACTGGACCATATCTACACCTACATCAAAGCTCAAAATTTCTAAAAAAACAACCATTCATCCATTATATGAACATAATTTCTAAAACTATCAAGAACTTCACACACAGACTCAGATGTCAAACACTCCCCAGCCCCTCACACACAGAGCTCTCAGAATTTCAGAAAAATAAAGTAAAAAGAAGAACATGAACCACAGATATACATGCATGCATAGTAGAGCACAAAAATACTCACGAAAAAGTAAAAAACTTACCAAAACAAGAGTCTGGAGCTTGATTCAGGCTATCAAGACCTGAAAATCAACCAAAACAACAATAGTAAGAGACTACGACTAAGTATCAAGAACCCAAACTAAAACCCACATTCTCAAGAACCAAACTTTAACCCACAATTCTTAAGAACCAAACTTGCATACAATTCTCAAGAACCAACTTTAAGACTAGAGCATCACATCCAGCTTAAGCAATGCACCCAGAAAATCATAAAAATCAAAACCCAAATCACAGAAATAGAAATATTTTGGAAAAATTACAAGAAAGACAAAAAAAAAAAAAAAAAAAAACGTTTTGGTGATTAGAAGAAGATGAAAATGGAAAATTGTTTCAAGAAAACCGAAATTAGAAACATGGGCATTTTGAGCTTTACCAGCATTCTGAAGAAATTGGGAGACCCATAAAGAGGGTGTGGAGAGGACTGAGAATAGGAATAGGGTTTATGATGAATGATGAATTTAAAAATGGAGAGTCAGGCCCTTCTCTGTCTCTTCTGATGCTTCACTAGTTATTGGTAGTCATTGACCACGCGCAGCGAGAGGCGTGAGGGAAAGGATTCGGATTTCACAGCCACATGGCGTTGCTTAATGGCCAGTAGAGCGACCGGGTGTGTGGAAGGGTTGAAGCCAGGCCTGCCATCATGGGTGAAAATTCAAGGGTCTTTGTTCATTTACCTCAGTTTTAGAGATTTTTTTCTCACTTACTCTATTAAGTTTTTTTAATTCTCTCTTATCTAAAACACAGTCTTCCCTAATACCTTATTAAGTTTTTTTTTAATTTTTTAATTTTTTAATACTATTTTACCCTCACCACATTATTACTTAAAGAGAAATAAACTATAGGAGACTTCGCCGGAGCTGATCACCGGCCGCTGGATTTTGGGCCAATTTTCATCGAAATCCGGTCACTGGTAGTCGGATTCCTGTCACCAGCTGCCGCCTACAGAAATTTGCTGAAAATCTCACTGGAAAGGTTTTCTTGACCCTTATAGACATTTATTGCCCCATAATAGAGGGGCAATAAACGTCTATTCCCCCAGTAGAAGGGCAATAAACCTCTATTGCTCCCCAATAGACGTATATTGCCCTCCAATAGAACTTTCGGTAACCGGAATGGGAACTAATCTTCCTAAAATTAAATGAATAAAACTCTTATTAAAGAGAAAAACGAAGAGATTATATGAATTCATTTAAAAACGTTTATTGCCCCCTAATATACCTTTTAATAAACTTGTATTACCTCCCAATATACCTTTATTGTCCTAATAAAACTTTTTTTTCTTTCTCTTTCCTTCTGCATGCCACCATTTTACCAAAAAAAAAAAGTATTGAAGGTTCTATCCCCTTCTAAGAAAAAAAAATAGACATAAAGTTTGCAAAAACATAAGTCATGGACACAGAGGTCAATAACAAACATCAGAAATTGGGCAAGGAGTCTTGCAGCATTGACCAAATCATATTGATCTAGCGCGGGCATCAGAAGACGTCTATTGTTGGCAACGACGCCAGCGACCCAACCAACCCAACTATTGAAGCCACATGACCCGTACCGGAATCCTCCAAGAAGCTTTTGCGCTCGATGCCGACGAGCTGGACCTAAAACCAGCACCGGAGGATGAAGGAAGGCTTCGACGGAGGCGAGAAGAGGCAAACCAACATCAAACCCGTATCCGCAGAACCCCAATCGCAGAAGGCCGACGACCATCAGAAGCGAAACCATCATCGACCGCTCCGCTCAGACCAGAAGAACCGGCGTCGCTTCCATCGTCTCACCCCCCTCTGCTCGCCGCTTCTCCCTAACGACGACGATGACGATTGAGGACACGGTGGTTTGAGATCCATTAGTCTTTGTCCTCCTCCTCCGATGAAGACGACGTCGTCGGCCACGACATGGTGCTCGTGATCAAGGAGGGGGAGAGAGAGACAGAGAGCCGATCGGAGAGAGAGATATGAGATGAGTGTGGTATAGTGTAATTGTTTAATTAGTCTGAGGGCAAAACATTTATTTTTCTTTAAATGGGGTTTGTGGGAATAAAAATCTCTTGGTGGTGTGAGTGGGCTAATTTTAGTCTATTTTGGGGCTATCGGTCAAGGACCCAAAATTCAAATATCCACGTACGGTAATTTTCATTTTTTGGCGTTTTTATATGAAGCATAATTTCACACTGTATGAGACATTTGTACATATATTTTGTAGGGCTATCACTTTGACAATTCGAATCATATAGAGCATCTCCAATAATTTCCCTATAATTTCTCTATTATAAGGAAGCAAAAATTAAAATCTCCAAAATAATTTAGGCTCCAACTCCAATAGATCATCTATTTTACAGATTCCAAATGCTTCCCTAAATCCTTCCTCAAGATTTACAGATTGCTATAAATATAGGGAATTCCATTTTCTCTCTCATCACTATCTCTATTTTAGGGATAATTATAGGGAATCTATTGGAGCAAACAGCTAAATTTTTCCATAAAATGGAGAAAAATACAAATTTAGGGAAGCTGTTGGAGTTGCTCTTATAAGTCTTCTTAACTTTAAAACTGAAGATTTTAGTTTCAAAATGGAGCTACCAATAACCAACTAAAATTTTTCATATTTAATCAAATCTATCAAATTAAATATTCCTATTTTTAATATTACCAATTTTACAAGTAGTATTTCTTTGTAATAGAAATAAGAACAAACGGTACTAGATTTTTTTTTAATTTGATAAGTGTCAAAAACTTTATATCATCTGCTTATCTGATATAGTTCTCTTATGTACATATGACATCAAGTTTTAGACTTTTAGTCATTTTCAGTAGAACTAGTCAATGATTTCTTACCAGATTACTTAAAATACATGTATTATTAATATAATATTAGTAATAATTTTCATATATATACACACATATATTTCTTAATATACATGTATGTGTATTGAAAATTAGAGTATGCGTAGATAATATTTAGATAATTAGTAGATTCGGTATTTACAAAAATCAAACTAACTTTTTTGGTAATATTTGATTTTGGTTTTATCAATTTTATAACTAAAAAATCGATTTACCAAACTTAAAATATCGGTTGGTATTTGGTTAGTTTGATACTTACCAAACTAAATGGCACCCCTAATATTTTGTTATAAAGTAGAAATAAGATAAAGAATAGTTGTGGGTAATTAGCCTCTTTTATGGTATGATTTATATCATAAGTACATAGCTAATAAAGTAATGAGTATTTACGTTGCTATACATAATTAATGAATAACGGAACAGTCACATAAATATTAATATTTACAACTACTCTCCTTGGATGTCCACCAATGAAAGATGGTGTTGAGCGCATTTATCATTGTCTCGTTAAAAACCTTCGGAGGTAACAAAAACTAAATAGAACAAAAATAACCCTAATCAAAGGAGGAAAAGCGCACATGTGTTTTAGGTAGCATAATCTTGGATGCTCCCCCTAATGAAAATGTTCCCCTGCTTCTTACAAGCTTCAATTATGCATGTAATAAGCTACATGTAGTGTGTATAGTAGTGTTACGCCCCGAATTTTAGAATAAAATTCAAAATCCGAAACATGAAAATTACTACAACTCAAAATAATCATCCTAAAAATTTCTTTTCTTAACAACCTCACCACACGAAATCAAATCAAACCGAATCTTGTTTCGGTTAATTATTACAACACAAATACGCAATAATTTGTAAAGCTCTAAATGAGCATACACACCTCACAACTCAAAGAAATAAAATGTAACTGCTGTAACACCTAAGCAGCTCGGTCACCTCCCTGGTTATCCTGATCTGCAGGAATATCCGTTACACCATTTAAATAGTGTACCGGGATTGCAACAATACAAAACTCAGTAAGCTTATGAAAGCTCGTATGAGTAAAAGAAGAACGGTTACTTAATTTAATTACATTTATTTCTATCTAAGTCATCATGCAACAATTCTACAACTACAAAAAACAACAATCACAATAAATCAACTACTCACACCAACCCTTACTCACATCTTTATCCATAATACCTCATCATCGTATTTATAAAAATACGGTATTCGACAGACTAGAGCTCTAACTGAATCGTAGCCCGTCACCTGGCCTAGGTTATGGCATCCGACATATTTATCTTTATCGTATTTCATCAATATGTATACTTATATACATATTTAGAACGTCCGATAATTGTACATACTCAACCAATCGTATCTCATCATCCACCTTGGATTAGAGCGTCCGATTACCCTATAATGGTCACTACGTTGACCCTAAACCCAAAAATGAGCACTACATATAACATCACATACTGAAATCAACCCAACCAAGATACACCATATTATTATGGAATTACACAATTGAAATATAATCAATTCATCAATTCAACTCAATCATATCATCACACAACAATCCACTCATCAATATATATTTTCCACGTAAATATATATATATGTAATTATCCAATCAGGAATGACCACTAATACCATCTATAGTTCACACAAGAAAATCATGAAATTCATTTGTATAATTAAAAATTCATTTTACTTACCTATGGACCGTGGTGATTCAAGTTCATGGAATTTTAAAACAAATATTTAATCCGTAAATATTTTTCACACAATTACCAAAAATAAATAAAATTAAAACGCTCGGTTCGTAACATGAACCACGTGAGTTTTACTCACCTCGAAATTCCCGCTGCGTCTTCAATAAATATAACTCACAATAATCAAAATGCTCGTCAACTCAAGCCGTCAAGTACGGTCTTTACTTAGCAACGAAGCATGAAATAAACCTAAATGATGATCCAACGGTCGGATTTCAAAATAACGACAATCCAACGGTCGGATTCTAAAATAAGGACAATCCGACGGTCGGATTGAATTTAAATGATGATCCAACGGTTAGATCCTCACGGATTACCCTTGGAAACATCCTATCAAAATTATACGAAAATCCGATGGACGGATCCTCACTAATCGCCTCCCGAATCACTATTTTACAATTATACGAAGATCCAACGGTCGGATCTTCACCCGTGACCACAAAAAGTCATCGGGACAGTCATATGAACATCATATTAAAATTTGAAGTAAAACAGATGGTCTGATCTTCGTAAATCTCAAACCGAAGGTAAATTGTAAAACCGTAAATAGTAACGTCAAAACAGAAATTGACTATTTATCAACTTTTTCTAACATGACCAAGTTATATCTCAAAACGCTCGTATGGATGCATAGATCATCGTCCAGATAATAAAAACTCAAAATTCGATCCGACGCGCCGCCACACGCGGCGGTCAGACGGTGGTCAACGCGGCAGTCAACGCCGGTCAACCACCTCCGATGCAAAAGTCGTCAACTACAAACTCTTCAAAATGAAATTGTGAACAACTTTAATACCTGACTTTTTCGGAAATGAGGTCTAGATCGTCCTAGATCGGGCTTTGAAGTTGGATTAATCTCGGCCCTCTGATCAGTCTCCAGATCGAATCAGGGACGTCGAAATCTTCAACTCTTGATCTACCACTCTACACTCAAAATCGTGATGCAAGCCATATATGGGGATGATCATGAGGAAGAGCACGTCACGAAAATGGGGAGGATCGGCCCGTGCACCGCCGGAAAAATGGTTTTCAGGCCGGGTCGGGTTTTAGCTTCAGAAAGTGATTCCGATCCAAGCCTAGGGGCGGCGGGTGGGTGAGGCGACGATGGGGATCGACCGAGCAGCTCGAGGTGCACGCGTGGAGGGCCGGGTCGGAGACGGCGGAGGCTTGTGGCGGCCTGCGGCGTCGGGTCGGGTCGATGTCGGGTCGGCCGAGGGTTTGGCCACAGTCGCGCGCGAGAGAGAGAGAGAGAGAGAGAGAGAGAGAGAGAGAGAGAGGGGAGGGCTTTTGTGCAAAAAAAATGAATTTTTTCGTCCTTAATGACAAACTCAGATTTTTTTCCACTATTTATAGAAAAAATCCGATTTTCAAATATTCATAACTTATTCATACGAACTTCGAATAATACGTTCCACATATGCACGGACTCGTATCGACGAGCTCTACAACTTCCATGAAGGAAGTTTTCCCAAATTTTGAACGTATAAAAAGTCAATTTTCACGACCCCTAAATAACTTTCGTTTTCGAAAATAAAATCATTCGGAACCAATTTTCTCAACCCACGACAATCCAAATAATCCCAAATATTACAATTCAATTAATATAATAATTATTGAATTACATAAATTTATTGTATGAAAATCTGGGCCTTTACAAGTAGTTTGATATGTCTATCAAATAAGTGACACCATGTGTACTTTGCATATAGGGGCTTCATGAATTTTCATACCTGCAGAGTTATAACAATACCAAAAAAGCTAGATAATTTTCATTAAGCCTTACTTCATATAAGCATTAGAAATAACCTCACATGCTCAAATGTATAACTAAGTATTGACTAAATAATAACAATATACAGAAATTGATACATTTAACTTCGTAAAGTTTAAAACTAAAAATTTATCATCTCATATCTAACCACACATCAATATCCTTGTGTATTGATAAGCTTTTCATGAGCTATAATTAATTCATTATTTCGCCAAAGTTAGAGTATGCTGTAACATTATGATCATAATTCAAATTCGATTTCTTATTATTGTCATAATACTCTTAATGGCAATTTAGATCATGTGGACTATAATGAAATTGGTATACGCGAGCTAGTATTAGACTCTTTAATTTCATGAATAAGCTTTAGGTTCTTTCAACCATTCAGAGGCTTGCATTTGACAATTTGAATCTTCAATCAGTTGATAAGCAATACACTTATAATGACACTTTATTTTTTGGGAATTTGCTTTTAGTATGTGTCTTTAAGATCTTTGCAATATACAATGACAACTTGCCATAAGTCTCTCATCAATATAACAACTATATGTAAAATTGTACTTATAGAAAGGTTGTCGTTGGTATCAAGGAAGAATTATATTCCTAATCCCATGTCTATATAAATAGACACTGTGTCATAATGATTTCTCTTCTAATAAATACTTTTTTGTAACTTGTAGGGTTAAAGGTCCAAGTATTTTATTATGTTTCGAATATTCAATTTCATTGAAATTGTCTTTTTTCAATTTGACTAAGAATATATAACTTGTCAAAAATCATAATGAAACACAATATGATATCAAAACATCCTTTAATGATTTTGGTAGCTACCATGTGTAAATTAACATCAATGATTATCAATCACAGACCCCACACATTCTTAGATGCATGAATTATCTGTAATAAGTTTAATGATTTTGGGTACTCTTGCCTCTTCTAGGGCATCTATTGTCATTTTTGGGACAATCATCTTTCATAGATGAATATTTAGCAAATGTGGATCTTTTAACATGGGCATCTAATATCAAGACATCCCTTAATGATTTTGGTAGCTACCATATGTAAATCAAGATTAATGATTATCAATCATAGACCCATACATTCTTAGATGCATGCATTATCTATAGTAAGTATATTGATTTTGGGTACTCATGCCTCTTATGCGTCATCTTCACTTTTATGATAATCATCTCTCATTGATGAATATTATGGAATGAGGATCTTTTGCTTATAACCTTGTGGATAACGATATAGGAATTGTATGATCTCTACATCATGGGAGTTAAAACTATGGACCTAGTGGATACATTTCACACAAATTAATGTCATTATTCAAATGATAGCAGTCTTTCTTCCCCCTAACTGCGGAAAGACTTTCTTATTATGACCATGCATAAGACATGCATTCAAAGATCTCCTTTTTTTATCAAATAAATTCATTGACTGGTGGCAAATCCAAACCAAGTTATAGGTTAAAAATCATTTAGTTCATGAACATTAACCATATTAATGAATTATTCTCTCACCACGACATCATTCCTTATGGGCAATACTTACAACATTTACATGTCTAGTCATATTAAGAGCACTGACATTGTTTATGACACTCTTTAGGAGACTGTGTCACTTAGATATACATGCATACCACAGATCAAATAGGGTCTAGATTATTTGTGCTAATATGGTTGAATTTTAGGGACTTTAACCCAAGTAGATACCTTTGCATTTAGCATATAATTCTGTTACTTTCTTTTATCAATTCACTAATTTAAATATTTCTCAAAATCAAAATAAGACGGTGGATAAATATGTCATATCAATTCATGTCGTTGTTCAAGAACGATCTTTCTTGCCCTCATGGTAGGAGGATTGTCTCATTAAAGTGACGAGTCACAAATAAGCGATAAATGAATAATTTGAGTCTGAATAAGATTAGTGATCAGTAAAATTTGTAAGTGATTATACGTAGCATGGTAGATAAAAAAATAACGCAACCGATCGATCATGTCAAAATAGTGTATTTGGTTCAATGAACTTCTAGTTCAAGATATTATATGCCTCAAATTACTTATATATTCAACACAATACCTATGAGCTCTAAAAATTTTATCCAATCATATTGGGGTTGCTTAGTATGACAATATTTCAAATTCGGTAACAAGATGAAACCTTACTCAAAGCTTGTTCAAGTACTTGATTTATTATACATAAATATTTATGGAGCTAAATTGTATTAGATTTGGTACGTGTGCACGTTCATCAATATACATCTAGAATAAATCAAAGTAGTTTCACCTCACACCCACTTCAAACATATTGGATGTGAGGTGTAGCCCTAACCCCATCCTCAAACCCTAATCCTCGATGAATTGTCTAGTTCATCAATATTCATGTAGTTTGATTATTCTAATTAAACCCTAACCCCAGTCTGCTTTTCTAATTACTTTGTTTTATCTTAGTTCAATGTAGTTTGATTTTTCTAATTAAACCCTAACCCTAATATGCTTTTCTAATTACTTTGTTCTCTCTTAGTTTTTACTTGTTTAATTTTGCAACTATGTCATTTCATGGTTACGATCCTGGGGATCATAACAGATATATTTGATGTGCTTTTGGATGAATATTACAGCTATGCGAAGTAAACTTTCTTCATGTTATGTGTTGTGACTGTTATGCATTGCTCTAGCACATTTACTTATTAATGTGATAGCAAGCCAAGAAAACGTAGTTTCTATATATTCTTGTTCTAATCAAATTCTGTTGTGGCTATTACTCTAGTTTTAACCGTAATTTGTTAATGTGATTGCAAGCTTAAAAAATGTAATTTTTGTTAAAAAAAATATCGATTGTGAGGCGACATTGTTTGAACCTAAATGAGCATTTTGGCCTGACAAGGCGTATCTCGGAGAAATTGAGCCAATATCAGTGGCTCAAGCTATATATTGTCGACAAAGTTTGAAATATATTATTTAGAGGCTAAATAAAGCCTGCCTGCAGAATTATGGAAGATTATGCAAGCGGCAAGAAAAGGAGCCATGCGAATATTCATACTCCATGCAATTAAGGAATGGCGAACTCGGAAGCACATGAAAGGAGGTAATCACATAAGTGGGCAACTACCCGCATGGCAGGCCACCAGCCTCCGCACTACCAATAATCAAGGCTGCCCATTCAATTAGAAAATATGGCATGCACGTGATGGAAGCATTCAATCATCATTTAATTATGACCACTAAGGCATATAATATATATATATATATTATATATATATATATATATTATATATATGCAAATAAAGTTGCCTAGAAAATGCAATCACGTTCAACCACCCAAAGCAATCACATAGATCCCTACACATGTGGTAATCAAGGAGCACAACGAAGGTGGATCAAGGAATCAAGGAACATGCAGTCAGTCAATCACATTTTGCAATAAAACAGGAAAAATGTCATCATGATTCCATTAGTGAGGCACTATTGCGGAAGAGCTCGCGAACATGTATTAAATATGCATATCCAGAGTTCGCATCTAATAGGCACTCAGCTTTGCCTAATGGTGCATGAATATGTTAATTCACCCCGTTCATCAGGAATGGTCACGTTCTTATCTCCCCTAACGGTAAGAAGACTGTTTCATCAAAGTGACAATCCATAAATATAGTGGTGAAGAGATCGTCAGTCAATGTCTCTAAAGAGCACATAATGAATGGGACTCATTATCGACATATATGCCCATCCTTTATTGAAGACCTAATTTTGTATGTTGTGGAGGCACAACTAGCAAGAGGCCTGCCCAAATGCGCTAAGTACGAAGCATCAGGTTCATACCCAGTCACCAACTATAACGTGGAGTAAGGTTAGGTAACAGTGGGACTCAACGGGACCAACATAGCTACATGTAAGATTGCATAGCCTCAAGAAAAAATAGAAGCTTAGTGTGCATTACCAAGACTCTATTTGTGAGACCATCTTAATTATGAACATAGGGAACTATATGTTCAACATCAATCCCAAGGGATATGCAATAATCATTGAAAGGCTTCGATGTAAACTCTCCGGCATTATCAAGTCTTATGGACTTTATGCGATAATCTGAGTGGTGAACCCTTAATTTTGTGATATGGGTGAAAGTTTAGCAAAAGCAGCATTTACTTGTGGACAATAGTGTAACATGTGATCACTTTGTCGATACATCAACCAAAACCATGAAATATTTAACTGGTCCGTATGGCGGTTGGATAGTCCACATATTTCCCTTGCATTCTATGCAGAAGAATTGTGTATATATTAGTCTTTGCATATGATGGTCTAGTGTTTTTAACATTCTTAACGAGCAAGCTTGTCATAGTGTATCACTAAACACGACCCTTATTCAGAAGGGGATGTCTATGTGATGAGTTGAGGACACGGTGTATTTTGACTTGGGTCTCCCAAACGGTCATATCATAACAAGTAGTTACCCGAATCACTTACCTTCTAGCTAACAAGTTTCAATTTCTCCAATGGATGCTTCTGGCCGCACAATCAGAGGTTATGCAAAGATATTACACTCATTTTTCTCAGTGGTTTCAACGTGATAAACGTTGGTTCAAATATCCTTAATACTCAATAACGTTTTTCTGGAACGTGGAGAATATAAGGTCTCATTAATGGTAGGTTCAATACCATTGGACAACACAAAGTGGGCTTTGACATAGCCCTCTATCAGGTTGAATTAGCTTGATACAGTTGTCACAGAGGTATGAATAGACAATAAGTTTGAAAAATATCTCCGATCTGGGAGTACGACATGCGTATATAATAGCACCTTTAGCCAGACAATAAACTTCCCCACATAATATGCCTATTCATTTATTTAATTTAATGGATCACATGTATTAATAAGTTTATTGAATTAAATAAATCCGAACAGAACCACATTTCCATAATCCAAAATAATTGAAAATATAAATCACCAAAATCCTAAGACTAAAACATTATTCATTAAGATGAAATAGATATGGCACAAGGGGCCAATCATATCCATATCTTCAAGTTTCTATTCTCTGTATATCAAGTAACTGCCTGAAAATCTATCTTTAACAAAGTTGGTCTCTTGAGTTCCGTAACCGGTGTGATACTCATCTACAGCTTTGACTATCGCACAGCAAGTATGGGACCAATAGCCAATTCCTCCACATCCATAACAGAGATCATATTGACTCTGATGGCAATGAGCCTGAACAATGTTTCTTTCCACTTGGGCTTGTTAAGCAGGGCATCACGGTTCCCACCACGTGGACCTTGGTCACGTGGAGCCAAATTATGTACTCCTTGGCCTCTTGGGCCTTGGCAATGTGGCTGACGGTCATATCGGCTATTTTTGTTCTGCCAATAATGTCTTGCTTCAGACAAGAAAATGGTCATTTGATAGTTAAAGCGCTCTCGAAGAGCGACCCAAAGAAACTATAGATCTTCTTCATCGGATGCTCAACTTATAGTGCTTTCTCCATATGTTTCTTTATGAAAATTATGGCACTCCTCTTAAAAGCCTCGATGACGATATTGATTGTTAATCTCATCTTCTTTGCATGTGGTCAGATGAATTTTCACATCTTGAGTCCAGTTTAGATAGTTTTTTTCCGGACACCTCCAAAGTAACAAAGTCAAGCTTGTTGAGATTTGACATTGCTTACAGAAAAGGAACAAATAATTTTAGTGCTTTGGGTAGTATCATCCATAAGCAACTAATAGGAACTTCAAGTTCTATAACATGGTATGAAAACTTGGATTAGACATGTAAAATCTACTGGCTTTATCATGTATGGTGAATTTATGAAGGAAACTTCAAGTTTCTTAAATGGCATTATCATAGTTCATTTATGAACTTCTAGTTTATTAGGTACCTGTATTTTCTACACATATATTCTACTGTGAAAATTTAGACAAGTAACAAAATGATTTAAATAATACCTCAAAAATTGCATAAATAGGAATCATGCATGAATCAATTATTGATTTAATTGCACGCTATTTATTGAACATATTAACTATCTCACAATTATGTGAATAAATACTTCTGGCAATTAATTACACATATTAGATATGGTGACTCTATTTGCAATATCAAACCATTTTTCCTTTTATTTTGGTTCTGCTGGACCAAAGAAAGAGTGGCTTGATAGCGAATCCTATCGACCTTAGTCTGCCAGCTCGTGACCCGGGCTTTCATGCATAAGTTAAAATGTGTGTGAGGTCTGTTAGGCTGCTATGTCCTGCGGAAAAAGAGTGGGCCTGCTGGCCTCAAACTGATCTACCATGGAATAAAATTTTATTAGTCGACCCATTTGGTAACTCCAATTGAATACGACCAGGTAAGGAAGGATGAGGTTTAGGTAGAGTGAGGCTCACTTAATTACACAGCTTCATCTAAACCTTACCTAGACATCGCATCCAACTAGATGATCCTAGTTGGAGAAGATTCATAACCATTCCATGGAAACACGTGGCGTGAATCTGTGCCAGCCTTATGACCTGGGCCTGAGCTTCTGGCTCAAATTTGTTGTTGTGACTTTAGGCTTGATTTGAGCTTCTGACTCAACGTCATTTAATATTCACCATAAACATAAATAGATCTAATATACGTTATTAAATCATAATGGAACAACTTAATGCAATGGTTATGTACATAAGGAAATTCAAATCCCATTAATGCTTCTGACATTTCGTGTAGGTAATAAATTGGGTGAATGCTTATGGCATAACGTTCATGTAATAATCGCATAATAATTTATCCATAATGCTTCTAGCATATGGAATTATAATGACATAATTCAAATTTGTGTAACCGAAAATTAAGCCCATAATTCTTCTATCATAATTCATGCAATAATTCAGCCCATGATGCTTCTAGCATAATGAATTATAATGGCATAATTCAACCATAAATTACATGTCATTAAATGTCATAATGAATTATAATAGACATAATTTCGATGATTATTGCATCGATGTAACATCTGGTATAACCAAATTTATAGTCATACCTTAGTGGTTACGCACTTTACTTCTAAAATGCATGCATGCTCCTGAGTTTGGATGTTAGGAAAGACATGATGGTGAGCTTGAAGCTGCTGATCCATGTGCCTTTTGATCTATACTACTAGACAGGTAGCGGGGCTAATTTCGATGGCTACTAGCCGCTCCGATAATTTGTGATGTCAGATTTTCCTTGTTCAATCTCAAAACATGAACAAATTTATATGACAAATATATATGTATTAAGTAAATTTGGGGGATCTTGCATCATAGGATATTTGTTCATATAATCAAGTCTTGAAAAACATGATCTAAAATTAGAATTTAGAAAACATTACTCGATGTAGAATGGATGAATCTTTCACATGCAAGATAGTGATGAAGCCTCTTCTGGGTCCGGCCTCTGCTTCACTGATCATCCTATTTTTGTTGCTAATTCACAATCTTAGAGATTTGGTTAACGATCCTCAGTCTCAATGGTAGAACTATTCGTGTTGATAACGTGTTATAAAACAAACATAAAAGAATTTGAGAGAGAGAGAGTTTAGACATAGAGAATGTGATGTGTATATTCATCTGACTATGAGGAGGTTATATAAGAGTACATTGTGTGCACAAAAAGGTAATGTTTAATAGCAACGTCATTTACTCCTACATACAATTCTATCAATCACCAATATATAGGGATAGACACCTATCACTGAACATCTATTTACATGATTTATCCATAATTATTTACAACACTCTCACTCGTTTCACAGCAAAACCCATCTAATGTCCAACCAAACTAGTAAAGCTCTAACATTTGTACTTCCCCATCAAAGGGAGTCGGACAATGTTTCAGAGCCTTTCTTAACTGAGGGTGACTGTTTAGAAGATGGTAAAGATAAAAAGAGTTTATGATCTGGTGTACATCTGAATCTATAAACTATAGATTTCTGGATGTTGTTTATTGCCATGGCATGTGGAGCGGCTCCGGGGCTGTGGTTAATAATTTTAACCAAATATGACGATGCCTTGGTAATAGAAACTTTGAGATAAAGACTTTGGTTGCTTTGTTGAGCATCTAGAATTTTCTTGGTCGTTTGGTAGCTGGAAATATATCTAATTATTTCTTGCAATGGAGAGGATGGGCAAGCCCATTGGTCATGGTCATCACTCTAGCACCCATAAGCATTGGCCATCTGGTGATTGCTTCTGATGTACTTGGCACTCTCTATGCTGGATCTGTGGGTGTTTGCTATGGTTCTCAATGGACCTTAACGCCAACAATCACTCCTGAGATATTTATGTGCTACATATGCGGACCATCTTCAATGCCATAAGCATTGCTAGTCTTGTCGGTTCTTATATCTTTTTTGTGAGAGTGATCGAATATATTTATGACAAGGAAGCATCAAAACCAGAGAATAAATGCTTTGGAATTCAATGCTTTCATTTCTTCGTCAAATATTGCAATTATATCTGTTTGCTCGAAAATTCTTGAACTATATATGTTTTTCTTTGAATGTAAGTCGAGAATTTTACAACTTGCTCATATGATCTAATAGTAGCAACTAAGACAACTTAGTAGTCACTTAGCAGGATGTAAAATGAAGTTGCTAGAGGTAATATTGGACCTGAATTGTATAGCATCATCAAATTCTTATTCAAACTCATCTCAAGCTCCTTTTGATGTGTGATGCAGACTGCTCAAAGATATTGGGGAATCTGCAGGAAAAAAGTTGGAAACCTTGATACACAATTATCTTATACAATTGAGATGCCGAAGATTACTGCTTGGTCTCTCTCTCTCCTTCTTTCTCTATTTCTATTTCCATGTTTCTATGAGATTGTAAACTGAATTTTGTTTGCAGATAAGATCAACTAAACGGGTTGCTGAAAACAGAGACATGGTATAGTGTGTAAATAACAATTATTGTTCATCTATTATACAATCACTGTATTTCTATGAATAATACATGTGAATAACAAAAAGACCCGCCGCAAAGCATGGGCTATCTACCTAATGAACTCCTAATCACTAAGTGGAAAAGTGGATTATAATTAGAAGGATTTAGGAATACATTAGGCCCATAAGGAAAGACACAGTTACAAAGTCGTGCAAATACTTAATAGAAAATATTGCTGGTCGGAGATTGAAATGCATATATATTTATAAAATCAACCTTGCACCATTGGAATTTTATCTGGCTAGGGGTCCTCTGAATCGTAATTCAGATAGTGATAGTACACAATTTGGGCAATTCAGAAAATGTGTGCAGATGTTAAGGAGGATGATCAGCAGTGTAGGGTGTATCTTCGAGATGGACTCCATAGTGATTTAATTAGTGCAAGTGGTCTAGTCACTGGATAGATGCAAGAATGTGGGCACAGAGGAATCTATCATGCACTGTATTAGTAAGGACATATGACTCAAATTTGGGAATTAGATGAGACTGGAAAAAAAATAAAAGCAAGGGTCTATGTTTATACACTTGTAAGCTTATAGTTAAAACGCATTAATCACAGTGAAAGGTGAATGTGTCATTATCTCTGGGGTGAACCTAAGAATTATCATTTCTTTAGGAGGGGAGACATAATGCCTATACTTCATATTACAATTCACATCAAGAGTATATCATATCGGGGGCGGATCCGTGGCATCACAAATTATAGTTAAAATTAGGGCTAAATGCTGGTTACTACCCTGTGGTTTAGGACCAAGATCAATTCAGTCCCTGGACTTCTAATTTCATCGAAAACACCCATGCACTTTCAATTTTGATCTAATAGGTCCAATTCGTTAATATTTTGTTATGGGTTCAAGTTATAGTTGGATTATTTGTTGAAAAACTATTTATTTTTAATAGTAGGACTCACTCTTAAATTGACTAGAGGTGGCATGCAGACACCACATAATAAAACATAGCCATATAAGAGCAACATTAACAAGTTAAATAACTCAATTGTTGGAAAACTAAAAAATTGGACCTATTAAATCAAAATTGAAAGTGCATAGGTGTTTTTGATGAAATTAGAAGCTCATGGACTGAATTGATTTTGGACCCAAACTACATGGTAGTAATCTGTATTTAGCCCTTAAAATTATACTTCAATTGCTAACCATTAGATTGACTATCAATGGATGAGATGAGTCATAAAGAATAAATCATTATCTATCATTCTTCTTTTCTTTTTAATTAATTAATCAAATCTCTTTATTATTTTCCTTTCTCACTTAATTAAATTAATCACCACTAAAACTGATTAATTAAAAAAAAAAATAGAGAAAGACCATCTTCAAAGAAATTGTTTCCTCTTCTTCAATGTTGTCTCTCTCCATGGTGTTAGCCAATTAAACACAAGAACATTCTCCTTTAACATCGTTCAATTTCATAGCTATCCTTGTGTTGTGTTCAAAATCAACTAATTAAAAGTAAAGAGTGATATTTCAATTATCCAATACAACCCCAATTTTCCAGATTCAAGAGAAGTTTTCTTCTGTATCTAATATTAGGTCTATTGCTTCATCAATCTATCCCCAAAAATATATTTTCTTCTAAGTAATACACTCCGTCAAAGGAAAATCTAGACCCCCATAAGCCGTAGTTGGATCGTTTGCAAAGTTTGATTGTATTTTCATTCGAATAGGAGTAATGATATTTTAGCGACGAACTGATATAACCGAATAGTCTTCTATTTTCGAAGCTAAGAACTACCATGTTTTGGAATATCAATAATTACCAAAATTAGTAATTTCACCAATATACGTCTACACCAATGATCTTCAAAATCAATTAAAATTGCTCAAATAAAGTCATACAAAGTCCAAAAAAATTAAGGGTAACGTACTGGAGATTTGCATTAGAATATGATGAATCTTGATTATGCTATGCCATATTGATGAGGAAAGAGATGAGAATTCGAAAGAGGTAGAGAAGAGATTGAAACTCAGTCAATATTAATCGTTCTCTATCAAAGACCTCATTTGATCAATTTGTTTTTCTTTTTCTCAGTAGTAGATGAGTTTCAATAGGAAAACAATTGAAAGATTTGATTCCTTAATTGTATTCCAAACCAGAATAGCAATTATTCATTTTTATTATGTTACAATAAAGAATTTTGATTAATTAAATTAAAAATAATAGATAGTGATTTATTCTTTATGACTTATCTCATCCATTGATAGTCTTTTAATTTAATTGTTGGTAATTGAAGTATAATTTTAACTATAATTTGTGATGTCACGGATCCGCCCCCATATCTTGATATATAATAAGAGTTTCAACTAAAAAAATGATACATACCACAATTTAAAGACATAATAATTGTGTAAAAGATAAATTATCAAAAATAAAGACAGTGTAAAAGAGGGAGGAGAAAACCTAGCATTGAGAGAGTTATGCTCCGTCCGACAGCGCGCCCTCGCGAAGTCGTCTTCGGATGGGAATGAGGGGACCAAGTGTCCGGTGGAGAGTGGCCTAGTAGGAGTGTAGGCTGCGGGGGGAGGGCGACGCTGTGAAAGGACGGCGACAATTAGAGGCGGGGCTGGTGTCGGCTTACCTGAGAGCGAAGTGCAAACATTTAGTGTCGCGAAATCGGCGGTGATGAAGGTGTGGCGGCAGCGCTGGGATCATCGAGGAGATCAGATCAGTTGGATCCAATCTGTTGTAGGCGGATTGTGTTAGATCTTAGGTTCGACAATTCTTCTAGCCGGCGTAAGGGGGAACATAGGTGGACTTTGATCGCTCTGCGTCAAGTGGGTGGTGGTGGCGGTGCTGCCGGTGGTCGGAAGGCAAGGATGCCGACGAGATGGTGGGGTCGTGCTTCCTACAGATCAGTTTCTCTTTGGTCTGGGCTTGGTAGTATTTGGGCCTGGGCTTCTGCCCTAGGCTCATATTATTTTGTTATTTGTTTGATTTATTGTTTTTCACTTTTAGTAAAATGTGGCTTTATGCCGACAATAAGTCCCTATCATATTTTGATAGGGCTACGTGGGCTCTGCCCCTGATTGCACACTCAGTGTGCCTTGTCTGGCCTAACAAGGCAGCGAGCTATTTGTTTGATCAAATGGACGCAACCTCCTATTGGCAGGATGAAATTGAGTGTCGCCGAATTTATTTTCGTGCGGCAATATAGTGGGAAATCTGTGCTATTTGTAATAATCCTTCTTCGTTATAGAATTATTTTTCCGGTATGTCACCGCTATGTCAAAGCAAATGCAGTAGCCACTAGCCATCAGTGCACTCTTTACTAACTGGTGCTTGTTAGAATACATAGATTTTATGAAGATTCCTAGCATTATTTCTGGATGTTCTCTTAATGCTTATTGTAATTTGGGGTTCAGGCTCTACGTCCCCCCATGTATTCTGCAATTTCATTAATCAAGGCTTGAGGGGAGCTGCACCAGCCCCTTTCCAAAAAAAAAAAGGCATAATAAATTTTTTATTCAAAGACCTAAGTCACCTAACATGAACGCTTAGGAAATTCTTTTCGTCAATTAGAGCACAAAAACGAGACATTCATGTGAAATGAAAGCACGAATTTTCTTCAACATCTAAACAATGAACTCTCACTTGTTTCACAGCAAAACCCATCTTATGTCCTTATTTTCAACCAAACTAGTCAAGCCCTAACATTTGTACTTCTCCATCAGATCTGATCTGCTTTCTAACTCGGGTTCCAGAAATGAAAGTTCTCCAAAACACCCTCGTTTTGACCAAATTGTCAATTAGCACCCTTGATAATTGGCAGTTTGGCACCGATAAGTTTCAAAATAAGCCAATGTTTGTCAAATCGTCAAAATAAGGTCAAAAATATCTTTCATACTTGTGCGTAGGCAACTAAGAGTTGAAAAACATCGACATAAGAGGAAAATATAATACTTGATGATAAGCCACATGTACTTAATAACTGGCCGGAACTGTATTTGAAGCTCATAACTGGAACTGTATTTGAACCTCAGCTCTCTACCACCGCTGTAATTTTTCAATACTGTCAAAAGGTTGAAAGTTTCACTATTACAACAGAAAAGTAGTTTAGGAATGGACTGCACAATGATCAGCTGGTTCCTAACATCTGTTATCTTTCCAAGAATTCTCTACAGCTCCGTTGCTTCTGCGCCTACTGTAACGGCAGAATCATAAGAAACAACAACCAAAAAAATATTAACTTCGAAACTAGAAGTTCACAAGAGCAAGATCTGCATCTCAACGAAAGAAAATGACATGTAATTTTTCATTCCACACTGCCCCAGCATGAGTTAATGATGTATCATACAATTACTTCTTTAGTTAAATTGCAGCAATAATTTTGGAATTCTTCAATTAGATAATATAATGACTGATCAGATTCGAGATATAATTAATTCACAAATGAAATTTCAGTTTTGAAAACGTTTCCTATTCCCCAATAATATATGCTCTGTTTATGCTTAACTTACATTTAACAGTGACCCAATTAAAAAATAATAATTAAAAAAAACAAATGAGCAGTTGCAACTTCAGACAATTCACGTACAAAAGGAACTTACATGCTTCATTTATCGCTCCAACAATGCCGCTGACATGATTGCTTATTCCTTCAATCACTTCACTAGTTTCAAGATCAGCGTCAAGCTCTCGTTGGAAGGCCATGGTTACAAGGGAGGCATCGGATAGGAGTCCCCGAGGCCCATCAGGTATTATGGAAAAACCAGAAGGTCTTAAGGCAAAACATGATTTCCCAAAGCCTAAAGCACTATTAACTTCTGACTGGCTGATAGGTGATGCTATAATGAAAGAGCAAAATTCATCCCTGGAAGCCTCTTGTAACACATATTCAAAATTCTGTCACATTTAAAAGGTTTCATGTAAGTCAATCTTGAAGCAAGGAAGCACCAACATGAACTAGTTAGGGCATATATCACCTCTGCAGACTCTGTTTGCATAACTGATTTTGCATGTAAAGTAATACAGTTGCTGTCATCGTCCGTGACTAACGTTATCACTTCTTCAGGCTCTTCCATCTCTTCTAAATGTGACCACTTCCATGTATAAAAATGTTAGCAGCTCATATAGAGTGATTCAAAAGAGCTTGCCACCATATCTAATTTAGCAAAGTTGTAAGGTTGCTCCATACCTGTAATTCCCGAGTCCTTTTGACTAGAAGGTTAAAAACTGTGCTCGGTGTTGCTTTGACTCGGAAGCTAGTCACTGCCATGTAATTATCTTTTCCTTCTGCATCAGTATCCTTCAAAATCTGAACTCCTGTGTCTGATAGTAAATCCCATTTAGTTTCATCTGGATGCTCAGTTATGTAATTCAAATACACCTTCTTCAACCTTCTAGTTAATGTCAGCAGAGCAACACGAACTGAAAATGCTACATTCAATCACAAAGGTTATTCCAAGAGAAATACATCATATATAGTCACAGCATATTAAGTCATACAAATATGTACTTACTATCTCAAAATCCTCAAGATCACCTTGAGACAACTACCAGTAATAGAAAACTTAGATGACACATTTGCAATAAGTATTGCATTTCTGGACTACTACAGCCATGTTTAGCTGTCATACACAAATATATCAAAGCATTCACATGGTTAAGACATTACCTTGAGAAAGAATATTAGGCAGTCTAAGAGTGACAAATCTACTTTCGATCCGCTTTTCTTTGGTTGACAATGTACTAATCCAGCGCTTTGCTCCGAATGCCAGGTTTGAATTGATTACTCCAGAGTATATACTATCTTGGACATTGCATTTCTGTACTTCCATATTCTCAATCCATATAACCTGCATGGATAGAGTAACTCAAATGTTGGACTAAAAGTTCCATACCACCAGTATTCCATAAGATAATTCCCTGCATATAATTACAATTTTTTGCAAATAGTGTATTAGGTACCTCAGAATGATCATCACGCCTCCTAATGATGACCCCAGAAGGCCTTCTTTTACAGTTCACTTTCAGTGTAGAGTCAATGTGTGGAAAATAGTCAGTCGATACATCAACAACAGCCCATACATCTGGTATGACTTGTCTCACAAACCTGACGAAACTGAATTTACGTGTTGGCATACATGGCATGGGCAAGAGAAGTTCAGCATTTATCTGGCAAATATAAATCATACATCAGATGAGTATCATTATATATAATCAGATTATCCTAGACCTCAGTGGCATATAATTTAGCAATAAATTGGATAGCCATATTTTCTCTTTTTCGAAGTAGTCATTGTGACAAAACGCCAGTAAGCACATGTAATAATGCTTACCGTTTTTACACCCTTAAAATTGTCCCGGGTATGTGGTGGTGTATTACACGCCAAATTACTCATAACACCACTTGGTACTTCATCAGTTCTGTGATGAACAATGTTGCTCAAGGCTGAAGCCCATTCATCCTGGAAACAACAACACAGAACAACATACGTCAAAGAACTAAACAGCTGCCATATGCAAAAATTAAACAATAAACCAACTATAAGAAATCTAACATACCACATTTGTCATGGCAGCAACCACAGTCTCTAGCTTTAACGGAACAACGCCGCTCTCAATGGAATACTCAATCTCCATCCCAGGAGAGGGTGGAGCCCTGAACATCTGCTGGAGTTCCTCAATTGAACCGAGCAGTGGAACCTCCACAACCCAAGTGTTTGCTTTCACAGCCATAGCCATGACCTCTTTGTAAGCTGCCATGCATATGTTATAGCACTCCTGCATTTCTAGGAACTTGGGCACTCCCTTTGGCTCCTCGATTCCATTCGAAGACGACGCCTCATAAAACTTGACAATGTCAGTGTTATTGGTGTACATATGGAAACCCATTAACCCCATTTCAATCAATAAAACATACAAGAAAGTCCATTCATGTCACATCAAGACCAATCAAACACCTACAACCCCAAAATCAAAATTAAAGTGCAATAATGACTCTCATTTGGGTCCAAGAAAATAATCACATAAAGAAAAGATTATGAGAAAGTGAGAAGAGTAGTCATACCACCGGTTCCATGTCCATGTTGGGATTTGTAGCAGTTGGATTTTCAGACCCAAATGGGTGTGGACCTGCAAAGAAATCAAGTAGACTTGGATTCAAGAAACCCTAAACCAATGTGATGAGTCAAATTGGATAGGAGTGATTGGTTTGACCCCTGGTCAAGAGTCAGAGAAAACCTAGAGATGGGGGCGAAAATGAGAGCACCTTGAGGAGAAAAAACGTGACCATTCGGGTTTGTTCGTTGCCGGTTATATAGGTTTGGCAACCAGTACGGCACGCTCGACGCACGTGATGAGTATAATAAGTGGGGAGAAGGTAAAAAAAAGAAGGATTTGGGGATCTGTTCGTTTCCTTTTCATAAAAGGACCTCGATTGTGTTTGGGTCTGTGTGTGTCTTTGTTAGCTGTTGTACTTCCACTTAATTATTAATAAATAATGGGTCGTCTTTTGCGGAGAAAGTGACTATAGAAGGGTTTTTGACGGAACCCTAGCAGTCAGCAGCCTTAGGCATGGAGATGATAGCGGAACGATCCCTAGCGGCGATGGAGAGTAAGTATCTGTACATATGTACCAGCGAAACGCACAAATCTTTTCCCGATCGGTGGGTTGTTCACCGAATCGAAATGAGAGATGTGTTATCTGCATCGGAAGTACATATTCGCTATCTGCCTTGCAAATAAGTGGCAAGTGAAATTGGGGACCGTGACCTTCCGTATTTGGTGGGTTGTGGTGTCTTCAAATCCAAAATTCTCATTGGCGGCGGCCTGAAGAAGAGGAAAGCTCCGGTGTTCCCTCCGCCTCCGTCTTCATCTGTGTATTTTTTTGGGACAGACACAACCGATCAGAAACTCAAGTTGGATAGCTTTCCCCCTTTCATAGAAGGGAAAGCTCAACCCCTGCTAGTGGAGATGAAGGGGCAACTTTATGCTCTTGCCGGTGACCTGATGAAGTTGAGATACGATAGTCCTTTTGAGAGATTTGACCCGTCCTGCGAGGAATGGTCATCCCTGGCCCGACCTCCTGACTCTCTCTATAGGGCACCCCTCGTCGGTTCAGGTTATGTAATTACAGACACCAGCATTCTTTTCTTACTTCGGGATACCCCTGTGTTCCGGTTTGACATCACGAAGCCGAATGCAGGATGGTCTGTACAGCAATCTTTGTGTTCTGGAAAATCTTTTCCTTTTGAAGGCACAACTCTAGTTCATGACTGTGTTTATGGTGGTTTCATAATCTCTGCCATAGATATTGAGCCTTATGATGGGAACTGGCCTCAAACTAGATTTCCAAGAATACTAGTCTACCACATGTCCGAGGATGATGGTTCTTGGACCGATGTAGCAACTGTGGAGCTGCCATTTACAGATGAGTTGCCTCTCATATTTCGTGAACCAGTAAGCTATAACTTTGTTAGTCTAGGAGATCAAAGAGTATGCCTGGTTCTGGCTACATTTAGCAGCCCACTAAAATGGGGCTGTCGTGCAGAAACTGAGAAGATGAGTTTTCTTGTGACAACATTCGAGTACAAAATTGAAACTCCCATGAAAAGAACAAGGGAAGAATCACCCATTTCCTTTCATTTCAACCATGAATTCCTGAGTAATCCTGTCATCTTTGAATATAATGTCCAGAATCCATCTCCTGCAATCTCTAATGCTGTTATGCTGGGCGCGTTTGTGCTGTAAGTGTTTTTAATTAAGCCTTGCTTAACGTTGATGATAATTGTGCTTGCCTTTGTGTATGTGGATATGTAATTTAGTGAAAGCCTAATCCACTGGCTTAGTTTACCATAATATACATTAGAGGCTTCGTTTAGCACGGTATACAAGAGAATTTATGAAATGATTGATATCTATATTGAGTTAGTTGACAATCCCAACATTATCCAATATCGGCTTTCTCATAATTTATTCAATCCTGAAGGCATTCACGATCTGCCCCTTTACGAACTTAGTGGTCTTGTCTTCGGAGCATGTTAGGAAATGTATATATTGAACTTCATCTTTTATTATATTTGCCTACATTATATAGGTATTAATCTTCTCTAGTTTAATCTTGGCGCATTTCTGTTTACATTGTTCCATTTAGATCAGTACTACTGTGCTTATTCTTGTGGTATATTATTGCTGCCGTGACCTTTAAAGGGATAGAGTCCATGAAAGTAGTATGCATTGTTCATGGACTCCAATGAGTTGTTTTTTTGCATTCTCAATTATGATATTCCTTCAAGTCGCTATTTACACATTCATTATCTTTATAGGTGGATATTTTAACTTCACCCATATTATCATTAGGGAAATGATATAAAATAAGTGGCACCATGACATGCTCACTTATTTTTTCGTGGTTGTTGTTATTCTGTTTCTACTCTCTGTTTGAGAGGGGAGGGGAGGGAAGGGAAGGGAAGGGAGAGCATACTTAGTTCTGCATGACATGTTGGGAATTGTCTCTTTTGCTTTCTTGTTTTATTTTCCTTTGGATATTATTCCAATGGTGCAGCCCTTCAGTCTATTTTTACCGTGTAGGATCTTGTTAAACATTGTTGATAAATTCCCAATTAATCTTTGTTGTACTGCCGTCCATGAACTACAAATAACTTGGTTGAGGTAGTTACGATAAGTCCACAGCAAAAGTTAGAATTATGAACCTGGTTGATGAAAGGGAGGATCTTTTGCCTTCCTTTTATATTTGCTTTGCTAGTCCTTGTGAAAAGTAAACATAATCACTTTTGGATACTCTTAGAGGTAGAATGGGAGTTTAGCTATTTGACTTGCTCTTTTGCGCAAAAAATATACAAGTGCACATATATAGGTATCTATAGGCGGGGTTAGTGGCTAACGTCTGCAAAGGTGAAGAAGTGCGGACTTCGAATAAGAAACCTTAGATTGACATCAACAAGGTGAATGGAGATGCTAATGTCAAGAGAAAAAAAAAGGTGAATGGAGATGCTTGTTTCCCTTAAATACCTTAAAAGTCAACTCATGGGTTTAAAAACTCTCAGTGCTCGCTGCCACTGTTGCAATATAAAGAACTTCAAACCACTGAAGCAGAGAAAGAGGAGATTTTCTTCCTTAGACTGGGAGAAGAGGTGCACATCTGAAGCCGTGGGTTATCTCTTTATTCTTTCATCTTCTCTTTCTTTTTCCTCCACTCAGATAAAACCTGATATAGGATTAGATTCAGAACATATGTGAGCTGAAGCTATAGAGAATCAATTCATATCCACCTTCTCCTCTTGTTCAATGTCCTTCTTCAAAACCCTATATATTGAAAGGGATACGGAATGCATGTTGGGAATGCATTTTGAAGCTCAATTTATCATAAAAATCAAGTCCTGTCCTTCCTCAGTCCGTCTCTTTGATTCGATGTTTGAAGCTTCTATCTGTCTCTTACAAAGATGGCCTGGACGTGTTGGTTTTGGCCCACCTAGTGGCTTTATTTTAAAGAAAGCTAACAATTTTTGTCTGATCTCATTAAAAGCAATCCACTGTCTGACATTAGAAGTTTTATTTAATACATTGATTGTTAGTTTCATGTCTAAGCTGCTGAACCTGCCTGTACTTAGCTATATGTTTCTCCATTTGCTTTTAGGACGAGGCTAAATTACAATTTTGTAGTAGGATCAATTTAAACTTTCCTCTCTATAGTTCTAATTGTATTGATCATGTTCAGGTAGTTAGTTAACGTTGCCGTTAAAGTCAAATCCAGATTTTATCACCTGATGGAATGCTATAAGTGGTGCTCACATGCCAGGCTACATATCTTGGTCTTTTTGTACATTAGTTCACAAGAATTGTGACATAATAAAGTTTTTAGTTTTTTATTTTAACAATGATGTGGAAAGTGATACAAATTACATAAAACAAAGTTGTACTCTAAATGTTAGTTTTCTTTTACAAGTCCTAAAATTATATTTTTGGATCTTATCTCTTTGTAAAGTGATCCATCCAGTTTGAACCAATCAACTCTTTTTTTTTTCTTTTTCTTTTTAGTTTGGACTGATTATTTTGTTTGTCTGAATTGGCCGGACTTCTATTATTGCATAACCCTTTTTCTTAAAATTTGTTTTAGCTCTCTTTTAATTTATTGTTTGGATCAGGTAACTTCAGAACGAAAAGCACACTCGCAAGGACCGTCAGCTTTGCCGACTGTTTGGAGTTCTTTAATTTGCATAATGCTACTTTGGGGTTGTTGGAGTTCTTTTTACCGTTTATTACTTGTTTACATATTTGTGATGTAAAACATCAAAACTTCTGTTTATATAGCATTTGCAAAAAAAAGCATTTGCTTTTATTGGACTTCTTTTAATTAGTTGGTAGTTGTATAGATATAAATAATAAGTACATTTCTTTTGTTTTTTTTTTTTTATGGTAAAATAATTAGTACTTTTATGTGTAGTCATTTCATGATTTTTGAATGGATTCGTTTAGTGTGCAGATTTGCATACTATGCAAATTGATTATATAGCCACGTGCACGGCACGTGGTGACAATTTATAAAGATTTATTGGATTTTACCGGTCTCCCACAAAAAGAAGTGGGAGGTAGAAGAAGGGATGTTCGAATTCGCCGAATAAAAGAAAAGACTTGGTGAAAAGTAAATGAAAATGACAACTTTAATGAAAAATCACATACCTTGAAAAGATCAAAAGGAGTTGTCGGGGCTTTTGGCCTAAAGTTGGCTGGAAAACTTTGCTTATGGCCTTTGGCTGGCCGAAACCAGCTGAAATTGCTTTTGTCTGGTTTTCTAATGCTGATTCGATGGCTATGGCGGCCGGTTCAGTGTCTTCCCAGCTGATTCTTGGGGTTTTGTTTCTGATTCCTGAATCCTGGTATTGAGGCGTTGCTTGTGGCCAAGTTTGAGGGCAAGAGGCAGTCTGGAAGGTGGCAAACCAGGAAGGGATTGTTTTCTGTTTTCGGAGCCGATTAGGTACTTTTTCGGCTTGTTCTGGTGGTTTGGCCGCCAATTCTGGGCTCCTAGGATTGAGCACTACAAAGTGTATGATAGAGGCAGATAGGGTCTCAGGGTTTTGTATTTACATTTATGGTTTGGCTATTTGTTTCAATGTTAGGAATTTCGTATTGATAACATGTTTCAGGGAATCAGAAATTGGGAGAGAAGGATCTTTGCTTTAATTGATAATATGGGTCGTTTTATATAGAGGATTACAAGTAAAGAATTTGCGTCTTACAAAGAATATGAATCGTACGATGATTAGAATATCTCCGTAGATTTCTGTAAGACTAATCTTGTGAAGACCCGAATTTTCATATAATAAATTTATGTAATTCAATAATTGTTCAATTATTTGAAATATGAATTTTGGGCTTGCTTTGTATGTCGTTGTTTGAGGAGAGAGGTTTCAAAAGAATTTTATTTTCGAAACGAACGTTATTTAGGGGGTCATGAAAATTGACTTTTTATACGTTCGAAATTTGGAAAAACTTTTTTTCATGAAAGTTGTAGAGGTCGTCGATACGATCTCGTGTATATGTGGAACGCAATATTCGGAGTTCGTATAAATAAGTTATGAATATTTGAAAATTGGAATTTTTTTATAAATATTAAGGAAATCTGAGTTTTTTTCATTAAGGACGAAAAAACTTCATTTTTGTGTTTTGGTCCCCCAGCCCTTCCGATCTCTCTCTCTCTCTCTCGGCCTCAGACCTGTCAGGTCAAACGCTACCCGACCCGGGGTTTTCTTCCTCCTCTGGCCCTGGACCCGGCCTCCCCCGCGATCGCCGCTCCGCGCCCAGCCTCCCCTTGGTGCCGCCTTGCCCAGCCGCTGCCCCGAAAGCTGGATCGAAGCCCCTCCCCCAAGCCGAGTAGCCGACCCGATAAGATCTTGGCCATGCCGGCGTTGCATGGGCCGATACTCCTCAGTTTTGGGTTGTCCTCCTCCTCTTGATCATCCTCATATCCTCCTTGCATGATGATTTTGCATGTAGAGTGAAAGATCAAGATTTGAAGTTTTCAATGGCTGTGATTCAATCTGAAATCTGATCAGAGGGTGGAGCTTAATCAAACTTCCAAGCTTGATCTAGAACGATCTAGACCTCATCTCGCGTAGCTCCAGGTATGAAAGTTGATCACCCTTTTATTTTGAAGAAGTTTGTAGTTAACAACTTTTGCATCGGACGTTGACCACCGTCAAACCTCCGCATGTGGCGGCGTGTCGGACCATATTTTGTGTTTATATTATCTGGACGATGATCTATGCATCCTTACGAGTGTTTTGATATATCACAAGATTATTTTAGAAAAAGTTGATAAATAGTGGATTTACGTTTTGACGTTACTATTTATAGTTTTTACGTTTTACCTTCGGTTTACGATCTGTGGAGATCAAACCATCGGTTTTGCTTCAAATTTTAGTATATATGACTGTCCCGATGACTTTGTGAGATCACGGGCGAAGATCCGACCGTTGGATTTTCGTATAATTGTAAAACAATGATTTGGGAGGCGATTCGCGAGAATCCGTCGGTCGGATTTTCATATAAAATTGTTAGGATGTTTCCAAGAGCGATCCGTGAGGATCTGACCATTGGATCATGATTTAAGTTTATTTCATGTTTCGTTTACTAAGTAAAGACCCTACTTGATTAGGTACTTGACGGTTTGAGTTGACGAGCGATTGGATTATTGTGGTTTTGGTTTATAAAAGACGCAGTCGGATAAGAGGTGAGTAAATCTCACATGGTTCATTTACGAACCGAATTTCATTATTTTCTTATGTATTCAATAAATTATATGCAATTTATAGTTGGTATTAGTGGTCATTCCTGAGTGGATGATTATATATATATATATATATATACACGTGATTTATATATATTTGGATGGTGTGCTATTGGATTTTTGGATTTTTATTTCGAGCACTTACTTTTTATAGAAATACAATATATAATGTAATTATTGATTTTATTGTGAGAAAGCATAAGTGAGTCGAAGCGTAACATTTGAGTGAGATATGATAACTTTTAAATGTTTTGATCTACGGATTGGTCACAAGTGGTGACTGAGGCAAGATTTTCGTAAGCGTGAACCTTGGCCAAGGTGACACATTACGATTTAGTTAGAGCTATAGTCTGTCTGTCATAGTTTGACATGAAAGCAGCGAGTTGAATTACTCGTGATCATGAATACAATATGACATGAAAGCAGCGAGTTGAATTACTCGTGATCATGAATACATACTTATTATATAAGATGGGTCGAGTGGTGAGTGATGAGATTTGTTGGGAAAATGGTTTAGAAATGGAGGTGGAATGTTTTGTTTTGAGTAAAAGTTGTTAATTTACTGTTTTATTTCTATTTACTCATACGGTCTTTCAAAAGCTTACCGGGTTTTGTGTTGTTGCAATCCCGGTACACTATTCAAACAGTGTAGCGGATAATCCTGCAGGTCAGGAGAACCAGAGTGGCGATCGAGCTGTTTAGAGTGACAACATTTTTTTATTCGCTTTTCTTTTGTGAGGTTTGTTATGCTCATTTAGAGCTCTACAATTTACATTGTGTGTGAATTGTAATAATTAACTCAAGGATCTTGGAATTTTATATTCGAATGGCGAGTGTTGTGTTTGTTTTAAAAAAGCAAAATAATAATTCTGGATGTTATTCGAGTGAGTTATTTAATTCACGTTTCAGATTTGAAATTGTTATTCAAAATCTGGGGCGTGACAAAACCTATTACAACTTAGACAAGTAATCAGAGTTTGAAATAAGGGCCGGTGCGGATTATTAGTGACCAGCAATTGATTTAATTTTTTTTAAGTTAATCAAATTTGGTGAATCCTTTTGTTTAATCCTAAAAGCACATATTTTTGTTTATTTTCGTGGATTTGGTGCTCTTGTTTTTTTCAAATTGTTTTAATATTTAACTCCTATAATTAAATTAAATTACTTAAGAACAATAACCCATGATTTGAGGATGAGGGTCCAACTCATTTTTCCTTTACCTTCTTAGTCCAATGGATGAACCCACTTTTTTTGGGAAGTATTGCAATTGTAACAAACGAGGTATTTCACAACTGACCTGTATAAGACCTGATACCTAATTCGAATCGAATAAGTGTTAGGCTTATTGGAAATTTCCAATATTCCAATTGAAAAAAAATCCATTCAAATCCATTTCTAAATCAATAGATTTTTTGACTCAATTTAGTATTTTCTATTTAGAAATTGGGAAATTCATAATAAAATAATACAAAAAGTTCTGATAATTGGAAAGATTAATTTGTGATCACATATATAGAGTTCAGATATTGTATTCGACTAGCCATTCACAATTTATCTCTGTCACTGTTCGGATAAAACTCCTACTTGTCAAGACATACTCGTTGTAGATCACAAACTCTGGTTTGTGATTCAGAGAATTTGAGGGATGCAAATGTACCACTTGTTTCTCTTTTCTAGTCAGGTACTGTCCGCTGCGTTGTAGATGAGCCACCTGCCTGAAATATCCAGCCAGCAGAGCCTTTCTTATGTTGATGTAGTAGTCAGGACTGCTTAAGTCAGTACTACATAGCTTCAGGTTAAGACGAGCCATAATGCGCATCAGCTGCTGCCTAACATTGTCTGCAGCCTTCAATGCCTTATGACTAAGATAATTGTCATAGCACCAGGATGGATCCTCATTGTGTTGCTTGTAAGCATGATACACATTGAGCAAAGTGAGGTGATCTCCATCAATGTGGGCAAACGTAGCTTTGGCTTCGTCGGCTTCTTGAACCTCATCCCTAGGCCGGATAAATGGGTTGGGCACGGAAAGCATCGCAGAAATTGACAAAATCTCATTGGAGCAGTTATATTGAGGGCTGACAATGAGCGTCTTTGACATCTGAGGGTCTAATGGGAATTCACTCATCATCTCCCCCACCATGGTCAAGTTACCATCTTCAGCAAGGGCTCTCAAAAAATACAAAACCTCTAGTGCATCCATCATTGTCTCAGGAGCAGGAGGATCCATGAAATCATAATGACTCAAATCCTGTACTCCTAGTTTTTTCATGGCAAGTACTGTATTTGCAAGGTTTGATCTCAATATCTCTGGATATGTCTCTTGCTCAAGATCGTTGTGGAAACTTTTCTGTGTGTATAGTCTAAAGCATTTTCCCGGCTGAGTTCTTCCGGCACGCCCTGACCTCTGACGTGCACTTGCCTTAGAAATTGGAGACACCAACAAGGACTCAACATGCGCTCGCGGGTTATAAACTTTCTGTTTGGCAAATCCGGGGTCAACAACATAAACAACTCCATCTATGGTAAGAGAAGTTTCTGCAATGTTTGTTGACACCACAATTTTCCTCTCAGGGATTTGATCAAACACTTTCTGTTGCATATCAGAGGGGAGAGTTGAATACAATGGCATCACTTTCACAGGACCAGTGTCACACTGGTAATTGATTTTATTAATTTCTCTATTAATTCTGCGGCATGCATCTTCTATTTCTTCCCCTCCAGTTAGGAAAACAAGCACATCTCCAGGAGCCTCACAAGTGAGAATCTGTACAACAGTTCGTATTGCTGCCTCCACGTAATCCCTTTCGGGTTGCTGAGTGTAAAAAATCTCCACAGGATAAAGCCTGCCAGGAACTTCAATGAGGCGTGCACCATTAAAATAATCTCGAAACTTCTTGGCCTCAAGAGTAGCACTCATCACAACCAGCTTCAGGTCAGCTCTAACTTTCAACACTTCCTTGAGAATCCCAAACAGAAGATCAGTGGCCAAAGTTCTTTCGTGAGCTTCGTCAAGAATTATGACATTATATCTCTCAAATAGTGGATCTGCCATTGCTTCTCTTAAAAGCATACCATCAGTTAAGTACTTCAACATTGTCCTCCCACTGGTGCACTCCTCGAAACGGATGCTGTAACCAACCTCTTCTCCGACGATCACATCCATCTCCTCAGCAACACGGCGGGACACTGACATTGCAGCCACTCGACGGGGCTGAGTACACGCGATCATCATCTTCTTCTTGCTGCGTGTTAGTTCTGGATATACATTCTCGGCAACAGCTTCCAAAACAAATTGAGGAATCTGAGTAGTTTTACCACTGCCGGTTTCACCAACTAAAACTAAACATTGTGTGCCCTTGAGTTCCTGCAAGAACTTCTCTTTATATTGCCAAACAGGCAAAGTTCTCCTCTTCTCAAGGATCTCATAGTACCTTTCTGAGTAAGGCCTTCCAGTCCACCTGTTGTTGATGAGATCAATACTAGTATCGAGGTTCTTTGAGGTTGCTCCTCCACCACCATTTGGTTTGCTCCTCTCGCTCCTCTTGGAGCCGGATGAGACCGACTGATCGAACAAGCACAGCTTCCTCTTCCTTTCGGTACGGACAATAGAACTAGCCATCAATAAAAATAAAAAAAACTACCTGCTAGTTTATTTAATGCTCTCTGAAAGGGCGATGATATTGTCTTACTGAATAGTCAATAAAATTTAATTAATTATTTCAATTAAATTAAGAATCCTTTTATAGGAATCAATGCTTTTCTTGAGGGGAAATAGATTCCTAATCCCTGTAGGAATGAGAACTTCAATGCACATGGGAATTTGATATGGATTTGGAAAGTGTTTGTGAGAAAACCAATATATATATATATATATATATATATTTTAGAGAAAAGTAATTAATTAACACTTTCTTTTTCTTATTTTCCAAGGGGTGATTTAACAACCAAAAGCACTTGAATTGTAATTGATTTGGTATTCTGTGTGTGTGTTCAAGTAAAAAGTTCGACATTTGGACGCAAGAGACTTGCATGAATACATATCGTATGTTTCAAAATCACATTGACATTTAATTCATCAGGGATATATAGGTATAAAGTACCATGGCAACAAAAACGAACCATGCCACGACATACAATACGTGTGAACAAAAAAATCAAAATGCTTATGCACGCAACCATTTTAATTGAAATCATGAAATTAATGTAACAAATATGCATGGTTCCCATCCATGGATGCCAATCATGTAAGAACTAAAACATGGCCTAGGAAATCGATTACGTTAATTAGAGTAGGAGAAAAGACAGAATTTTGAATTTTGAAGCTGAAAAACATATGAAAAATAATCAATACAATGAACTTGAGCAAGCATATGAGTGGTATTCGAATAGGAAATCAGGAAAGCAGATCTCAGATGCATACATGGAGGTACTAATTAAATTAGTCATGTTTCTCAATATCTCCAAATTTATGCATTCAAATCACACATCCCGCGCTCTCCCTCTTAAAACCAAACAATTTACATGAATTCAGCTGATTGGAGCTAAGTGGGTTCATATTGAATCAAATCTGGGTATCAGGTGAAGACCCCTAAAATCAATTACGTCACTTAGAGTCGGAGGAGGGGCTTCAAATCCTCTTTCCCAAAATCCCTGTCTCCCATTCAGGTTGCGACATTTGTCCTGCCACCTAACACAATTTAACAGTTATTTACCAGCGTTGACCTTTTTTTTTTATTATCAAAAACCTGTTTTTAAGTTTTTGTTCGGCCTTGCTCTTTTTTTTTTTTTTTTTTCCAATGACATTGTCTTTGCTCTTGCAAAAGCAAATTTATGCGTGACACACACACACACACTCAACTTCTCAAGAGACCAGATCATGTCAATATCAAACCCAGTCCTATTGATATGAATTGAAATCCAGACCAGATCACATTGACAACACCATACAAATTGACCTATATGAATTCCGAGCTTCCGACCTCCAAAGTAAGTATGCATAACATCTAGTCTTTCTCTTTTTTCAACTTCTGCTCATAGTAAAAGAATCAGGGCATTTTTAGATTTAGAGAGGTAGAATAGCCTTAATTGATTTCAGTTTCTAGATTCTTTTGCTTCTCATGCCCATATCATGTGGGTTCTTTGGACTTTGCTTTGGAAAATTATCTCAGTTATTGTTATGAATTGCGAATTGTAGAGAAGATTGAAGAAGAAGCAGCAGCAGCAGTTTGGAATAAGGTTCCGATTCAGATTCCAATTCTAATATTATGCAGTAATTGCGGCATAAAAATGACTAGCTCAACCGACGAGCTGAGTTGAGCCGCCGGTCATAACTCATACTCAACGGCCGTGGAGATAGAGATCTTTCAGAAATCAGTTCAAACAATCAGACATAAAAGGCCAAGCAGCCCTCTTTCTTCTTCTTCTTCTTTCATCGGAGTCGGGCCCTATCAGTTTTTCCTTTTGGACTTTGCTTTAAATCAAAAGACTACTTAAGTTTCTTTTTGATATCATGAATCATGGATGTCAAATTTATAGATGACTACTGGGCATATTAGATTGAGGCTTTTGAGAGGGAGAGTTGGGGCTGGTTTGAGATTGCTGTGACTTAAAAAAAAAAAAAAATTGTTGCTGCTGTGTTGTGAGAATAATCAGCTGTAAATTACAGAAAATTGGTAAATAATCTTTTTAAAAGTGCTGTAAGTACATAAAACAACTTCATAGCGTCTTTTGATCTACATCAGCTTCTAAAAGCAACTTTTGAGCTGCTTCTAAATTCTGCTGCCAGGACCTATAATTTTCAATTTAAGCTGCTTTTTATCTATTTACCAAACACAATAAAATCTAAAATTTTAAACAAAAGCTGATTTTTTTAAAAGTGAAGCAATCCCAAACAGGGCCTCGGTGTGGACTGGGAAAGAGAAGAAGAAGAAGATAAAAACTCAAATTTACTTTTTTTTTTTCAGTTTTATTGTTGTAATTAAGAGTTAACATTTAATATTCTCATAAAAAAAAAGTTAACAATAAAAGAAACAAGTTAACAGTGTTTAAATTCTGTTAAGCAATGGGACATGTGGCACAACTTGAATGAGAGACGGGGAAGGTAGGGTTTTGAGACAGAGGATTGATGCCGGAGGAAAAGACTAAATTTTGATTTTTGAAGTTAAAATACACGCATATGAAAACTTTGTATAGAAACAACTTGGATATCAAGAAAGTACATCTCACATGCATATATTTTTGCATGTAATTAAATCAGTCATGTTTCTCAATATTTCCCATATTGAAGTTTTCAAGGGCAGAATCATCTTATTTGACCCTACATTCTCAATATTTCCAAGAACTGGCGTCTTTAGTGAGAGTTTTCGAGGTAAAATTTAGGCATTTGGTCAAGGCCAAAAAAAAAAAAAACAAAACAAACAAACTATGGTACTTATAAAAAACAAAAATTATGGTACTTTCTTAAATAGTACGTACTTGGTTTACACTATCCTAGTTTCCTGATTCGCCCTTCAAGTCTTCTATATATATATATATATAATATGCACCTAGCAGGCATATACTTCATCACAAGTCGTCCACAAAGAACTTAAGGTTCTAACTAAAAGCTGCAAGGGTTCTCAAGTCAAAAAGTGGATAATGAAAAAGAAGGGGATAATCCATTTTGAACTGAAAACCAAAATCGACCAATATCGCCCTAAACAACTTGCATATGTTTGCAATTTATCGTTATCAAGAGACGACATATATAGTGGTTCCCTAAAGCTCGAGCTACCCTGGAAAGTATGTGGCTTTAACCTAGATTTTGCTCCATATCAACCTCGTTCAGTAGTATTCATGACAACTCGGCATCCTGAGACTAATTTGGAGCTGGAGAGGGTGGCAACTACAAATATGTTTTGAAAAATGGCTGGTCGAGTGTCGTGCAATCTGAGGATTTCAAGGTCGGCGATGATGTACTTCTATGGGCATTCACAGATGCTACCAACACTACTTTGTACTTTGCCATGCATCGCCAGGAGGGTTCTGATTCTAACTTCTAGCAAGGGAAAATACCAGTGGCTATTTGATATGGTTTAAGTTAGTGAGATTTTTTTTTTTTTTTTTTAAAAATAGGTTGGTGTGGCTGCCCTCAAGCTTTGATTAATGAAACTGTAGAATACAAGAGGCGGACGTAGAGTCTCAAACCCATATTACAATAAACATAAAGAGAACATCATGAAATAATACCAAGAGTCTCTACAAAATCTATATAATCTACAATTAGCAAAGATTATACGAATGACTACTCCATTTGTTTTGACAAAACGGTGACATACCGGAAAGATAACTCTATCATAAAGAAGCATCATTACAAATAACACAGCTTTCCTAGTTAATGAGTTTCTTATAACTAGCAAGGTTAAGGTTGTGGTTCATTATTTTATTGTATTTTTGATTTTTTTTTTTGCTATTAAATAAAGTTAAGGACGAGTTATTAAACATTATCGTTCTTTCTTCAAATATCGGCATGGCGTCTATAGTTTTGATTTACAGAATACATTGTTTTGGATTACAAAACAGGAAGAAATATCACACTTGCATACGTGCGACAACGGAATTCTAATAGACAAGTTGGTTAAAAAATAAAAAATTTCATATCACATTGGCTTAATCGATATATATAAGACATTACATTATCATACGTATTAAAATGCTGATATGTTATATGCTACTAAGATGTAATAAATTTAATTTGTTCATATTCAAAGATGCTATAGTAATCACCAAAAATTGAGAAGTAAATTCGATTTTTTCAGTTAGAGCATACTGCATAAGGACACGATACAAATTCAGCTTAACGTTTTCTGAAGCCCATATAAACAGTGGTTTCTTTGTGCTCAATAATCTACCACGGTTCTTATTTGTCACATTTGGTTGATTTCCCTATGAATCAAATATCAATCTCTACCAATACGTTCGGTTCATGCCTCCACGGAGTGATGATACTGTTTTGACTCTTGGGAGGTACGGGAACAGCATGCATGCTTTAAGCGCGCAGTGGCTGGTCCAGAGTCGTGCAACGTGAGAATTTCCAGGTCGGGGATGTTGTGCAACTATGGTCTTTCGAAGATGTCAACAACTGTCTACACTTTGCCATGCATCACCAGGAGCGATCTGAATCTAACTAGTAGCTAGGGCACTAGTAAGTTGCCCATATATCAGTTAAGAGATTGTTATGATTTTACTTAGCTTGAAGATGCTCGATTACTGCTAAGAGTTTCTTGATATGGTTTAGTTGGCGAGTTTCTTAAACCAAGAAGTTAGGCTCGTATTTCTCCAAGTTTTGTTTGTATCTTTATTTTTGGTATTAAATAAAGTCAATGATGAATTATTACTCGTACTCTTTTATGATTTACAATGGTCATAGGTGTGATACATTTTGAATCGCAAAATAATCTCTTAATATGATCCTTGGACCGAATTGATCCTTGCAATAATATGACGCCTTCCCAAAATAAAATAAAAAAGCGGAAACAGAAAGCACAACTTCTTTGTTCCGACATGAACTAATCTGAAGAAAAGAAAAGAGACAACACAAATATGATCTATGATTCTTCTTCTTGCGGTGGGCAGCTGCTATTGTTATGATGGCCTGTCTAGTTTAGGAACCGGTGTTGGCCACCGCAACCATGGGAGCATAAATGAAAATGCCTTTATCTCTGTCCAACTATTAGAGAATGGCAACTTTGGAGAGATGTCATTTACCGTTTTTCTACGAATATTGCACGTAACAATGTCGCTGTGTGTGTGATATTCTGGACCGGAGCTGATGGTTTTCCTTAGCAGGTACAGTATGTCTTCATCATTTGGGTCCAAAGCCAGAGCGCGGTAACGATTAGACATCCGATTGTTCGATTCAAGTTGGTCCAGGAAGACCCTCTCCTTTAAACGCCATTTCATCATTTTGCTTCCAACTCTATCTTCTTCAGCTCCCACACATAAAGAATGAAACGTGACGAAGTATAGAGCCGGCACATCCTCACACAACCCCGGCAGACACCCAGGCAATCGGTGTAATTGTATGGATTATAAAAGGCTGCAAACCAGGAACGAGGCCCGCAAATAAAATGACAATGATAGTTATGGTTATTGTTATTGTCAAGCTTGAAAGGCTCCAACCCAATAAGAAACCCACTACGACCTAACCAGTACAACGTTCCATCATAAGCAAGGGCTGGTGTACTGTGCTTGAGATGAGCAGGTCTAAACCATTGTGGGCATAGGACAACTGATTCTTTCCATGTACCAGTCTCGGAAGAGAACGTCTCCACCTTTAATGGGAAGGCAGGCTCTGCTTCATACTCAAGGAGTCGTACAATCCGGCGCCTATAGTCGGAATCACAGATAAACCCCACATCTACATCTGTTGGGGGGGGGGGGGGGGGGGGGGGGGGGGGGGGGGGATAGAATGGTAGGAGGAAGAGCAACCCATTGCTTGGTGTACGGACTGCAAATGTAGTGATTCATTAGGAAACCCAATGTTTCACCCAATAAAATCAAGTCATTGTATGTCGCTACCGCAACCAGCTTGCTGGGACGAAAATCGATTGCTCTTAACTGAGGAGGAGTCTGCTTGGAATCAATTGTAAACAATTCTGCTGTGATATCTGCCAAAGGGTATGAATGTTCGACAAACATGGGGATTTGCTCGTTGTCACAATTGTCTCGGAGATATAGAGCAAGACGGCTTTCAAAATAAGGATGGGAGATAAGAGTCGACCAAGATTTGCACACACACTTGCATCGTTGCAAGGTCGTTGTGCTAAGAACAGAAGGCATGTTACCAAATGGAAGTGTCCACCAAGTGGACGACTTAAAGTGAACATTGATGGAAGCTTTAGAGCTGGAAATGGCTGTGGTGGTATAGGAGTTATTGTCCGGGATGAACATGGAGATTACGTAGCTGCGTTGGCTAGACCTCTCCCTTATGTACAGTCTGCGTTGCATGCTGAGGTGGAGTCACTCCGCGCCGGCTTACTGGTAGCTATACATCAAGGTTGGGATGAGATTGAGGTAGAGTCAGATTGTGCTATGCTTGTAAATTCCCTTGATGGGGAGGAGGAGGAGGACATGTCAGAGATAACCCGGATTTTAGAGGATTGTAAAAGGTACGCTAGTTCTTTTAAGTCTTTTCAATTTCAACATGTCTTTCGAAGCAAATGGAGTGGCCAATAGGTTAGCACACTTTGCTAGTTGGAATAGTATTGATGAATTTTAGATAGAAGAGACGCCTGTTATTATTCGGGACGTTCTCTATGAGGATATGTGTAATGGTTCTAGGGGTTAAGGCAATATGTTCCCTTCCCTCCCCACCCCACCCATTGTACTCTTTCCCTATTAATAATACGAATGAGGCACCTAGATTGGTGCCTCTGCTATTTAAAAAAAAAAAAAAAACAAACTTGCAAGGTAGTCGATAAAGGATTTCAACCAACAAACAGCCAGGAAGATCTTCAATATTCAAGAATATTGTATTTAAGAGAGACCGAGAGGGTGCGCCAGGAGGATTCGATGTAATACTTGTGCTTCTTTCACCTCTCATGGCGTTTGTGTTTGATTAGCCCAGAACAATTAAGAGAGGCTACGGAAGAAACTAGGGCAAAGACTAACCTAGAGGCTGTAGGTTCACAAATTGCAATCCCAATCCTAAAGTGAATCGTATTCACCTAAAATATCCGGAAAAAAAAAAGGTCATGCGTGTGATATATGTGCATATTAAGAAGTTGAATAAACAAGTTAGTAAAAATTAAAAGTTAACTATCGTACCGTATATATGTACTACTACAATGACAACCAAGATTAACCATACCAAAACAACACATTACACTACATATTGAATGAAAAATAATAAAGGTAATACATACCACTATTTCTTGAAATAAGAGTTGGTGCGGCTACTCTCAAGTCATAATTAATGAAATTGTAGAATACCTTTTATTTGGGGGACAAATTTTTTTTTTTTTTTTAAAAAGGACTGGTGCGGCTATTCTCAAGCCTTTATGAATGAAATTACAGAATACAAGGAGGGATGTAGAGCCTGAACCCCATATTACAATAAGCATAAAGAGAATATCCTGAAATAATACCAAGACTCTCCACAAAATCTATGTATTATAACAAGCACCAATTAGCAAAGAGTGTACGAATGACTATTCCATTTACTTTAACATGGTAGTGAAATACCAGAAAAATAACTCTGTCACAAAGAAGCATCCTTACAAATAGTACAGCTTTCCCACTATATTGCCGCATGGAAATAAATCCAGCGACATACACTTAATTTCATCCTGCCACTAGGAGGTTGCATCCATTTGATCAAACAAATAGCTCACCGCCTACTAGGCCAGACAAGGCACACTGAGTGTGCAAGTCGGGACAAAGCCCACGTCGCCCTACCAAAAAATTGGAGGGACTTATTACCGGCATAAAGCCAGGTTTAATTAAAAGTAAACAACAATAAATAAATGATAAAACCAAATAATATGGGTCAAGGCCCAAGCCCAGGCCCAATCACTTCCAAGCCTAAGTCCAAGAAGATTTTTGCAAGGTGCCCAACACCACCTCTTCACCTGAGTTCTTGCCGCTACCACACCATCGTTGTCACACCTGCCACTGTCCACCGTCGACTGCCTCAAGAACAAGTCAAGCTCAAATCCAGGCCGGCCATAAGAGACCTCTGATTTGTCACCATCAAATCACTTCCACCAAAGCGCTTTATCCCGATCTGTACACAAGTCCAAGGGCACACAGAGGAGAAATCCAAGATCTTGTGCCCATCGAAGGACGCCAAGCCCCTTCCACCATCCTCTAACCCTCTGTCCTGACTCTCCGCAAATCCCAACCATCTCAGACAAGAGAAAATTGGCGTTGTTACCCTTATTGTCACGCCCCGAATTTTAGAATAACAATTCAAAATCCGAAACATGAATATACTACAACACAAAATAATCATCTTGAAAATTTTTCTTTTCTTAACATACTCACCACACAAAATAGAATCAAACCGAATTTAGTCTCGGTTAATTATTACAACTCAAATCCAAATGAAATGTAAAGCTCTAAATGAGCATACACACACATCACGACAAAATAAATAACATGACTGCTATAACACCTAAGCAGCCCGGTCACCTCCCTGGTTATCCTGACCTGCAGGAATATCCGCTACACCATTGAATAGTGTACCGGGATTGCAACAACACAAAACCCGGTAAGCTTATGAAAGCTTGTATGAGTAAAAGAATGAACTGTTGCTTAATTTAATCTCATTTATTTCCACACACAACAACACTCAATTATTTCCACATATGCAAATAATAACAATCTCAATCAAACACCAAATCAATATATCAAGACAACCCAACTCACAACTTTCCCCACAACTCTCATCATCGTATTTATAAAAATACGGTATTTGACAGACTAGAGCTCTAACTGAATCGTAGCCCGTCACCTGGCCTAGGTTATGGCATCCGACATATTTATCAATTATTGTATTTCATCAATATGTATACCTATATACATATTTAGAACGTCCAATAATTCCACATACTCAACCAATCGTATCCCATCATCCACACTAGGATTAGAGCGTCCGATTACCCACACCGGTCATTTTGTTAACCCTAAACCCATAAATGAACCCAACATATAACATCACATACTTAAATCAACCCAACCAAGATACATCATATTATTATGGAATTACACAATCGTAATAAAATCAACTCATCAATTCCACTCAATCATATCATCAATCAAACAATCCACTCATCAATATATATTTTCCACGTAAATATATATATACGTAATCATCCACTCAGGAATGACCACTAATACCATTTATAGTTCACACAAGAAAATTATGAAATTCATTTGTATAGTTAAAATTCATTTTACTTACCTATGGACCGTGGTAATTCAAGTCCATGAAATTTTAAAACAAATATTTAATCCGCAAATATTTTTCACACAATTACCAAAAATAAATAAATTAAAATGCTCGGTTTGTAATATGAACCAAGTGAGTTTACTCACCTCGAAACTCCCGCTGCGTCTTCAATATAATTATAAATTATAATTTATAATTAACGCCGAATAGCCCACGCAATTAAAATCCGTCAATCACCTAATCAAATGTGATTCGAATTTAGCCAACAAATTCAACTCATAATTTAACCACTAATTAACGGTCAGATTCTAATTTACATTAAAATCCGACGAGCGGTTTCTCACGAATCGCTCCCCTAATTACCGTTTTTCACATATACGAAGATCCAACGGTCGGATCTTCGCCCATGACCACACAAAGCCTCTGGGACAGTCATATGATCATCATAACAAATTTACAAGTTCATCTGACGGTCATAATTTCACAGATCAAAAATCTAACGACCGAAATCGATCGAAATCACAAAATTCATAACTAATTCATACGATATCCAAAAAATGCGTATAATACGCCGAAATGATCGTATCGAAACATAGAATCATAAAATGGACAGAAACCAAATTTTAGACCTCCGGAGGTGGCCGGAAAAGGCCGCCGGAGTTAGGGACAGAGCCGCCACCGACCACCACCAATGGTGTCGGGGCCGAGCTTGTCCCCTTCGTTTCATCATTCTGAGCAACTTTCATAACTAGTACAAGACCTAAAAATAAACGGAAGGCGTCGAAATTACCGATTTACAGTCGGTGGCCGGAAAAAATGCAGAAACCGATGAGCTTGAAAACCGACGTGAAAACTGCAACCTCAGGCTCCGATCCCCTTCTGGAAACTTGTTCAGAACTTCCTTGCGAACTCAACAAGCTTGGAATCACAAGAAACGATCGTGTATAGCTCGAGATATCTTGATCGAAAGTTTCGGTATTTCGATCCGTTCGGGTCGAGCTCCGACGAACGTGAAAACGTTCGACCCAGTTCCGGTCCTTCTTGGTGCTTGTAGAGGAAGTTGAGGCGAGCTCAATGAAGCAAGAATCAAGTGAAATGATGGAGTGTAGCTCGAGATATCGAGATCGAACCGAAAATGGACGTTTTCGGTTCGGGCTTCGCCGCCGCAGCCACGGGCTGCGCCGCCGTGTGAGACTGCCTCCGGGAGCTAGAGCAGCTCGAGACGAACGCCTGGGACTTGGTTTGAGGTCGAGAGGTGGTCTGTGGAGGGAGAACAATTAAGGAGAAAAATTTCTCCCCTTTCGACCGAGAGAACTGTGTGAGAGAGAGAGAACAGTTTTTTTTTTTTTTTTTTTTGTTCAGGAACAGAAGGAAAAAGATGAAGAAGAAGAAAGGATCCGGTAGAAAAATTTAGGGTTTGCAAAAATTTTTCTATATATACAAGTTTCGGAAAACTTCGAAATTCGATAACTAATTCAGAAAAAATCCGATCTTCGTGTTCCGCATGTGCACGGACTCGTTTCGACGAGCTCTACAACTTTCATGAAGGAAGTTTCTCCAAATTTCGTACGTAGAAAAAGTCGATTTCTCAAACCGAGTATTTTGAGTTTTTCGTTAAAATAAACTTTTCGAAACTTCGATAATTGTAAAAATGAATGATTATCGAACATAAATTGTGAAATCGCATAATAATCATTTGATACAATAATTCGAAATTAAAATGGAATTTGCGGGTATTACAATCTATCCCCCTTAAAGGAATTTCGTCCCGAAATTCAAGTACTCATTTCCCCAAAAAGCTGTGGATACCTCGTCCTCATGTCAGATTCTAACTCCCATGATGCATCACCCTCATCATGATGACTCCACAACACCTTCACGAGATCAACTTCCTTCCTCCGAAGTTTCTTTGTAGACCTATCCAAGATACGAACAGGTTCAACTACAAACGTCACATCCGGGTTCACTTCAATCGTACCGTGGTCAATCACGTGAGACTCGTCTCGAACATACTTCCTGAGCATAGATACATGGAAAACATTGTGCACACTCGACATGCTAACAGGTAAAGCAAGACGATATGCCAAGTTACCAACCCTTTCCAGAATCTCAAAGGGTCCAACATATCTCGGTGCGAGTTTCCCCTTCTTGCCAAATCTCACTACACCTTTCATTGGTGAGACTTTCAAGAACACAAGATCACCTGTCTCAAACTCCAACGGTCTCCTCTTCAAGTCAGCATAACTCTTCTGTCTACTCTGTGCAGTTCGGATTCTGTCCCGAATAGTAGTGACCTTCTCTGTAGTCTCCTGTACAATCTCAGGTCCGATGAGCCCTTTATCCCCTGCTTCCGCCCAACAGATAGGAGTTCTACATGGCCTACCATAAAGAGCCTCATATGGAGCCATACCGATACTAGAGTGATAGCTGTTGTTGTAGGCAAACTCTACCAATGGCAGATGATCCGCCCAACTACCCTTAAAGTCCAGAACACAAGCTCTGAGCATGTCCTCCATCACCTGATTCACTCTCTCGGTCTGTCCATCTGTTTGTGGGTGAAATGCAGTGCTCATAGCAAGAGACGTACCAAATGCCTTGTGGAACCTACGCCAGAATTCCGATGTGAAACGAGCATCACGATCCGATACAATCGTCACAGGCACTCCATGAAGCCTCACTATCTCGTTCACATATAACTTACACAATGCATCACCTGAGTACGTTTTTGCCACCGGAAGGAAGTGTGCTGATTTAGTCAACCGGTCAACAATCACCCAAATCGAGTCATAACCTTGCCTGGATCTGGGCAATCCAGTCACAAAGTCCATAGAGATGTCTTCCCATTTCCACACAGGAATCGATAAGGGGTTCAGCATTCCTGCTGGTCTCTGATGCTCTGCCTTCACCTGTTGACAGGTAAGACACTTCGACACGTGCTCCGCCACATCCCTCTTCATACCATACCACCAAAACTGCCTTCGTAGATCCATATACATTTTAGTACCTCCTGGATGTATAGTATATCGAGACCTATGTGCTTCCCGCATGATCTCCTCCCTGAGGTTATCAACACTCGGTACATACAATCTCCCTCGAAATCTCAACCCTCCATCAGCCCCAATCATCCACTCAGAAGGACCCTCCACATCCGGGTCAGCAGTCATCTCAAAAATCCTCGCCTGAGCAAACTCATCAAGTGTCTGACCCTGAATGATCCTGGAGATCAAGGTGGGCTGTAAGGTGATACTACCGAGAAAGATTCCCTGTCCTGCTCCTGCGGGCATAAGGTCAAACTCAGATGCAGCTTCTAACATGCGCCACTCCTGCACCATAATCGATGCCATGATTACCCGCGGTTTCCTACTCAAAGCATCCGCCACCACATTCGCCTTTCCGGGATGATACTCCAAGGTGAAATCATAGTCCTTAATGAGCTCCATCCATCTCCTCTGCCTCATGTTCAATTCCTTCTGGGAGAATAGATACTTCAAACTCTTGTGATCAGAAAAGAGTTCGAATTTCTCACCATAAAGATAGTGCCTCCAAATCTTCAAGGCAAACACCACAGCTGCTAGCTCTAGATCATGAGTAGGGTAATTCCGCTCATGTACCTTCAACTGTCTAGAACCATAAGCAACAACACTACCATTCTGCATCAACACACACCCCAAACCCTGATGAGATGCATCGCTGTAAATGACTAATCCACCACCACTAGTAGGAATAGTCAACACCGGAGCTGTAGTCAATCTAGTCTTCAGCTCAATGAAAGCCTTCTCACACTTATCCGACCATACGAACTGAGTGTCTTTCCTGGTCAATTTGGTCAAAGCCGAAGCAATACCAGAAAACCCTTCAATGAAGCGTCTGTAATAACCGGCCAATCCAAGGAAGCTACGGATTTCTGTAACCGTAGTAGGGCGACTCCAACTCATCACTGCTTCAACCTTCGAAGGATCCACAGAAACTCCATCCTTCGAGACCACATGACCAAGGAACTTGACTTCACTCTGCCAGAAGTCGCATTTCTCGAACTTGGCAAATAGTTTCTGCTCTCTCAATGTCTGCAGCACTATTCGCAGATGTCTCTCATGCTCAGCTGACGACCTTGAATAAATCAAGATGTCGTCAACGAACACTACCACAAACTGATCCAAGTAAGGACTGAACGTACGGTTCATCACGTCCATAAATGCTGCGGGGGCATTCGTGAGACCAAAAGGCATGACAAGAAACTCAAAATGTCCATACCTGGTCCTGAATGCCGTCTTTGGAATATCTTCCTCCTTCACCCTCAACTGGTGATATCCAGACCTCAAGTCAATCTTCGAGAATACAGTAGCTTCTCTGAGCTGATCGAACAAGTCATCAATCCTAGGTAAAGGGTACCTATTCTTGATGGTCACCTTGTTCAACTGTCGATAATCCACACATAGACGAAGTGAACTATCTTTCTTCTTCACAAACAACACTGGTGCGCCCCAAGGAGACACACTTGCCCGAATGAACCCTTGTGCAAGTAAGCCCTCAATCTGAACCTTCAACTCCTGAAGTTCAGCTGGAGCCATTCGATAAGGTGCTTTTGACACAGGTGAAGTACCTGGTATCACATCAATGGAGAAGTCCATTACCCTTTTCGGGGGTAACCCAGGGATCTCCTGAAACACATCTTCATACTCTGAAACTACAGGAATACCTGTAATCTTTGAAGTACTACTCCCTGATTCAATATGGGCCAAAATCCCTATCCTCATGGTGATGTCAGACTTCAGACAACGGTAATGAAACACCGGTTGTCCCGGAACATGGAAGGACACAATCATCCTAAAGCAATCAATAACAGCATGGTTCGGGCTCAACCAATCCATACCCAAAATCACATCATACGTGTGATCCGGAATCACAATCAAAGATGCAGAGAACTCTCTGCCACCAATCCCAATAGGGCAATCATCACAAAGCATGCTAAGCTCAAGAGACACACCGAGAGGTGATGTAACACACAATGATCTAGTCAGAGGCATAGCAATCAAACCCAAAACATCCACAACCGAACTAGATATGAAAGAGTGTGAGGCTCCCGTATCAAACAGTACTCTAGCAAGAAAGTGATAAACAGATAAGGTACCTTCCACTCCCGTGCCTGCCTGACCGATGGCAAAGACCCTAGCATGAGCAGGTGGTAACTGCCTCTGCTGGTTACCCTGCACTCTACCCTGCATCCGAGGACACTCCCTAGCCTGATGCCCTGCCTGTCCACAACTGTAGCATAACCTACCCCGTGGCTTCGTGCACGCACGAGAGATGTGGCCTGGCTCGCCACAGTTAAAGCACTTCACTGGAGCTGCTGGTGCTATCTGCCTGATAGGCATAGCCTGAACAGGAGGAGCTACTGCTGCCCTAGCTGGAGCCTGATGCTGAAACTGAGTCCTCTGTCTCTTCCAGAACCCACCCCTGAAGTCTCTAGCTCTACTGCTCCCTGCTATGGCCTTCCCCTTGCCCTGGAAGTCTCTCTCAGCAGACTCCTTCTCTCTACGAATCAGGTTCTGCTGCTCAATGATCTGTGCCTTAGCCAAGATCTCTCTCTTGGTCTTCAGCTCCAAGATAGCTACATCACGCTCAATCGAAGGACTCAACCCTCTCTGAAACTTCTTGGCCAAGTCCTCATCCTCCATCTGCCTCACATACTTGTACAATCTGGAGAACTCCGCATCATACTCAATTACGGTCATCTTCCCCTGTACAAGTGCAAGGAACTCTCGCTCCAACCTCTCCTTCACTGCTGGTGGAAAGTACTTCTCCCTGAACAGCCTCTCAAAGCCGTCCCATGTCAAGGTAGACACCTCAATGCTCATCTGAGTGACGTTCCACCACACCCTAGCCTCATCCTTCAGCATGAAAGCGGCTAGCTTTCTCTTATCGGTCTCAGTGCAATCAAGCAGATCGAAATAAGTCTGCAAATCTTCTATCCAACGATCCGCCACCATATAATCTGTGCCTCCTCCAAACTTGGTTGCTCCCAAGCGAGTAATTTCCCTTGCTAGCATCAGCAAGCGAGCAGGATTATCAACCACAGCTACAGGAGGAATAGGCTGATCCTCATATGGTGCATCTTCCTCCGACTCGAATACTTCTTCGACTGGAGGGGCCCTACCCCTTCCTCGGCCTCTACCCCTGCCACGAGGTCTACCTCTACCCCGACCTCTGGCCTCGTTTCCCTCAATATCCATTACCTAATAAGCATGATATACTTGATTAATACACGCATAACACTTAAATAAAGCATAAGTCAATGCAAGTCCATATTAACCAAGTACTGATCATACATAACGATACTCAAATTTCCTAAAAGTACTAACGTTCCTAGCCAACCTAACGCACTCACATACCCAATGACATTGTCAATACCGAAGAGCACACGATGGGGATCCGCTGCAGACGGGCCATCACTGGGTAAGTATTGACATATCACCAAATATGTACCTTACGCTCTGATACCAAACTGTCACGCCCCGAATTTTAGAATAACAATTCAAAATCCGAAACATGAATATACTACAACACAAAATAATCATCTTGAAAATTTTTCTTTTCTTAACATACTCACCACACAAAATAGAATCAAACCGAATTTAGTCTCGGTTAATTATTACAACTCAAATCCAAATGAAATGTAAAGCTCTAAATGAGCATACACACACATCACGACAAAATAAATAACATGACTGCTATAACACCTAAGCAGCCCGGTCACCTCCCTGGTTATCCTGACCTGCAGGAATATCCGCTACACCATTGAATAGTGTACCGGGATTGCAACAACACAAAACCCGGTAAGCTTATGAAAGCTTGTATGAGTAAAAGAATGAACTGTTGCTTAATTTAATCTCATTTATTTCCACACACAACAACACTCAATTATTTCCACATATGCAAATAATAACAATCTCAATCAAACACCAAATCAATATATCAAGACAACCCAACTCACAACTTTCCCCACAACTCTCATCATCGTATTTATAAAAATACGGTATTTGACAGACTAGAGCTCTAACTGAATCGTAGCCCGTCACCTGGCCTAGGTTATGGCATCCGACATATTTATCAATTATTGTATTTCATCAATATGTATACCTATATACATATTTAGAACGTCCAATAATTCCACATACTCAACCAATCGTATCCCATCATCCACACTAGGATTAGAGCGTCCGATTACCCACACCGGTCATTTTGTTAACCCTAAACCCATAAATGAACCCAACATATAACATCACATACTTAAATCAACCCAACCAAGATACATCATATTATTATGGAATTACACGATCGTAATAAAATCAACTCATCAATTCCACTCAATCATATCATCAATCAAACAATCCACTCATCAATATATATTTTCCACGTAAATATATATAAATAATCATCCACTCAGGAATGACCACTAATACCATTTATAGTTCACACAAGAAAATTATGAAATTCATTTGTATAGTTAAAATTCATTTTACTTACATATGGACCGTGGTAATTCAAGTCCATGAAATTTTAAAACAAATATTTAATCCGCAAATATTTTTCACACAATTACCAAAAATAAATAAATTAAAATGCTCGGTTCGTAATATGAACCAAGTGAGTTTACTCACCTCGAAACTCCCGCTGCGTCTTCAATATAATTATAAATTATAATTTATAATTAACGCCGAATAGCCCACGCAATTAAAATCCGTCAATCACCTAATCAAATGTGATTCGAATTTAGCCAACAAATTCAACTCATAATTTAACCACTAATTAACGGTCAGATTCTAATTTACATTAAAATCCGACGAGCGGTTTCTCACGAATCGCTCCCCTAATTACCGTTTTTCACATATACGAAGATCCAACGGTCGGATCTTCGCCCATGACCACACAAAGCCTCTGGGACAGTCATATGATCATCATAACAAATTTACAAGTTCATCTGACGGTCATAATTTCACAGATCAAAAATCTAACGACCGAAATCGATCGAAATCACAAAATTCATAACTAATTCATACGATATCCAAAAAATGCGTATAATACGCCGAAATGATCGTATCGAAACATAGAATCATAAAATGGACAGAAACCAAATTTTAGACCTCCGGAGGTGGCCGGAAAAGGCCGCCGGAGTTAGGGACAGAGCCGCCACCGACCACCACCAATGGTGTCGGGGCCGAGCTTGTCCCCTTCGTTTCATCATTCTGAGCAACTTTCATAACTAGCACAAGACCTAAAAATGAACGGAAGGCGTCGAAATTACCAATTTACAGTCGGTGGCCGGAAAAAATGCAGAAACCGATGAGCTTGAAAACCGACGTGAAAACTGCAACCTCAGGCTCCGATCCCTTCTGGAAACTTGTTCAGAACTTCCTTGCGAACTCAACAAGCTTGGAATCACAAGAAACGATAGTGTATAGCTCGAGATATCTTGATCGAAAGTTTCGGTATTTCGATCCGTTCGGGTCGAGCTCCGACGAACGTGAAAACGTTCGACCCAGTTCCGGTCCTTCTTGGTGCTTGTAGAGGAAGTTGAGGCGAGCTCAATGAAGCAAGAATCAAGTGAAATGATGGAGTGTAGCTCGAGATATCGAGATCGAACCGAAAATGGACGTTTTCGGTTCGGGCTTCGCCGCCGCCGCCACGGGCTGCGCCGCCGTGTGAGACTGCCTCCGGGAGCTAGAGCAGCTCGAGACGAACGCCTGGGACTTGGTTTGAGGTCGAGAGGTGGTCTGTGGAGGGAGAACAATTAAGGAGAAAAATTTCTCCCCTTTCGGCCGAGAGAACTGTGAGAGAGAGAGAGAACAGTTTTTTTTTTTTTTTTTTTTTTGTTCAGGAACAGAAGGAAGAAGATGAAGAAGAAGAAAGGATCCGGTAGAAAAATTTAGGGTTTGCAAAAATTTTTCTATATATACAAGTTTCGGAAAACTTCGAAATTCGATGACTAATTCAGAAAAAATCCGATCTTCGTGTACCGCATGTGCACGGACTCGTATCGACGAGCTCTACAACTTTCATGAAGGAAGTTTCTCCAAATTTCGTACGTAGAAAAAGTCGATTTCTCAAACCGAGTATTTCGAGTTTTTCGTTAAAATAAACTTTTCGAAACTTTGATAATTGTAAAAATGAATGATTATCGAACATAAATTGTGAAATCTCATAATAATCATTCGATACAATAATTCGAAATTAAAATGGAATTTGCGGGTATTACACTTATGGCCACCTCCACTTTGACTTGGTTTATTATGAAGACCCGAATTTTCATATAATAAATTTATGTAATTCAATAATTGTTCTATTATTTGAATTATGAATTTTGGGCTTGCTTTTTATGTCATTGTAAGAGGAGAGGGGTTTCGAACGAATTTTATTTTCGAAACGAACGTTATTTAGGGGGGTCGTGAAAATTGACCTTTTATACGTTCGAAATTTGGGAAAACTTTCTTCATGAAAGTTGTAGAGCTCGTCGATACGATCTCGTGCATATGTGGAACGTAATATTCGGAGTTTGTATGAATAAGTTATGAATATTTGAAAATTGAAATTTTTCTATAAATATTAAGGAAATCTGAGTTTTTTCATTAAGGACGAAAAAACTTCATTTTTGCGTTTTGGTCCCCCAGCCCCTTCGATCCCTCACTCGGCCTCGTCGGGTCAGACGCGACCAGACCCACCTTTTTCTTCCCCCTCCGGCCTCCCCCGCGATCCCCGCTCCACGCCCAGCCTCCCCCCGATGCCGCCTTGCCCAGCCTCTGCCCCGAAAGCTGGATCGAAGCCCCCCCGTGCCGAGTAGCCTACTCGATCGGATCTTGGCCTTGCCGGCCTTACACGGGCTGATCTTCCTCAGTTTTAGGTTGTCCTCCTCCTCTTGATCATCCTCATATCCCCCTTGCATGACGATTTTGCATGTAGAGTGAAAGATCAAGATTTGAAGTTTTCAATGGCTGTGATTCAATATGGAATCTGATCAGAGAGCCGAGGTTAATCCAACTTCAAAGCTCGATATAGGACGATCTAGACCAAATCACGCTTAGCTCTACGTATGAAAATTACTCACCTTATCATTTTGAAGAAGTTTGTAGTTGACAACTTTTGTACGTGAGGTGGTTGACATACGTTGACCGCCGTCTGACCTCCTCGTGTGGCGGCTCATCGGACCATAATTTGAGTTTTTATTATCTAGACGATGATCTATGCATCCACACAAGCATTTTGATATATCACAAGGTTATTTTAGAAAAAGTTGATAAATAGTGGATTTACGTTTTGACGTTACTATTTACGGTTTTTACGTTTTACCTTCGGTTTACAGTATGCGGAGATCAGACCATCGGTTTTGCTTCAAATTTTAATATGTTGATCGTATGACTGTCCCGATGACTTTGTGAGGTTACGGGCTAAGAACCGACCGTTGGATCATCGTTTAAATTCGATCCGACCGTTGGATTGTCTTTATTTTAAAATCCGACCTTTTGATCATTATTTAAGTTTATTTCGTGTTTCGTTTGCTAAGTAAAGACCGTACTTGATTAGGTACTTGACGGTTTAGTGACGAACGATTGGATTATTGTTGTTTTGGTTTATAGAAGACGCAGTAGGATAAGAGGTGAGTAAATCTCACATAGTTCATTTACGAACCGAATTTCATTATTTTTTTATGTATTCAATAAATTATACGCAAATTATAGTTGGTATTAGTGGTCATTCACGAGTGGATGATTATATATATATATATATATATATATATATATATATATATATATATGATTTTTCTCAGGTAAGGATGTCCTTAGTTTTTCTTAGGTGCGGATTTGGTGTTTTCATCCACTTTCCGATCATATTTTCACATCTTAACCGTTCAGTTTTTAGAGCCTAATGTATAGATCCCCCCTGCAAAATTTCAGCCAATTTGGTGATCGTTAAATCATCCAAAACTGCAATTTACACGAACGGACCGAATCTGTCGAACAGGAACCGTTCGTATTTATAATGATAAATTACAGTTTTGGATACCTTAACGATCACCAAATTGGCTGAAAATTTTCAGAGGTGATCTATACATTAGAACCTAAAAACTGAACGGTTAAGATGTGAAAATGTGATCGGAAAGTGGGTTAAAACCGGAAATCCGTACCTAAGAAAAACTAAGGAGGTCCTTAGCCAAGAAGGACTGTATATATATATATATATATATATATATATATATATATATATATATATCTGGATGGTGTGCTATTGGATTTTTAGATTATTATTTCGAGCACTTACTTTCTATAGAAATACAATATATCATGTAATTATTGATTTTATTGTGAGAAAGCATAAGTGAGTCAAAGCGTAACATTTGAGTCAGATAAGACAATTTTTAAATGCTTTGATATACTGATTAGTCACAAGTGGTGACTGAGGCAAGATTATCGTAAGCGTGAACTTTGGCCAAGGTGACACATTACAATTCAGTTAGAGCTCTAGTCTGTCTGCCATAGTATGACATGAAAGCAGCGAGTTGAATTACTCATGATCATGAATACACTTTGAAAATTGACGAATGACATGAAAGCAGCGAGTTGAATTACTCGTGATCATGAATACATATTTATTATATAAGATGAGTCGAGTGGTGAGTGATGAGATTTGTTGGAAAATGGTTTGGAAATAGAGGTGGAATGTTTTGTTTTGAATTGTGATTGTTTTGAGTAAAAGTTGTTGATTTACTGTTTTATTTCTATTTACTCATACGGGATTTCAAAAGCTTACCGGGTTTTGTGTTGTTGCAATCCCGGTACACTATTCAAACGGTGTAGCGGATAATCTTGCAGGTCAGGAGAACCAGGGTGGTGATCGAGCTGGTTAGAGTGACAACATTTATTTTATTCGCTTTTCTTTTGTGAGGTTTGTTATACTCGTTTAGAGCTTTACAATTTACATTGTGTGTGAATTGTAATAATTAACTCGAGAATCTTGGAATTTTATGTTCGAGTGGCAAGTGTTGTGTTTGTTTTGAAAAAACAAATTAATATTTCTGGTTGTTATTCGAGTGAGTTATTTAATTCACGTTTCGGATTTGAAATTGTAATTTAAAATTCAGGGCGTGACATTTATTCCTGAAGAACCGATCGTTGTCCATAAAGGACCCATGGCACCAACGGTGAAGAGGCCTTGCCCGGCCGCACTCGTAGCACGACGACGAGACCAGAGGCTTGTGCTGACTCTGAGGGCCGCTGGACGAGGAAGGAAGTACATCTGAAAGTGAGATTTGGGTGAGGCTCGTTCTTCTAAAGTTATATCGATTTGATGGACAATCCTTAGATTCACCCCTTGGGTGAACGAGCATATTCATCTCTATTGTCGATTAACATACTTTTACTTAATAAATTTATCATCCAACGATCCATATCTTAGATTAATCTTTAAAGATCATCTTTGTAAAAAATCAATCGAATCAGAAATCATTTAATTATCTAATTGAATCAAACAAATGGATGATTCTAACAACATTTATTATTATAATGATGAACCATCCATGTATTTCATAGAAATGAATAACTAAAAGGTCTTCAATTTGATTGATTTTTTACAAATCTAATATTTTTATGATGCTATGCAACATAAATGATTGGATTAGAAAATTATAAAGTTAAAACGCATTAATTACAATAAATGATGAATATGCTCATTCACCCCGAGATGAACCTAAGAAATGTCCACTTAAGAATTGTGTTTTTTTTTGTGGGGGACGGGGACATAGTGCCTATACTCCATATTATAATCTACATCAAAAGAATATCTTGATATATAATAAGAGTTTCAACTAAAAAAAACTAGACGGGCCTCACACAATATGTGTGTGAAAATTGATATTTTTTTAAAACAGAGAGTAGGTAGTTTTTTTTTTTATAGGAGTTGGTAGTTTTTTGTGGAAGTTTGTAGTTTTTTTTTTCACGTATTTATCTGCTTCCCACTTTTACATTTTTTTTTCTATTTTCTGTTTATTTCATAAATTGACTATTTTACCCCTATCTGTTTTATGAGTGTTAAAGTTTTTTAATAATCCAGGGTCATCATGGTACATTTGTTTTGTTTTGGCTAACAAGGTCTCTTCTCTTAATAATAGTATAGATGATACATATCACAATTTAAAGATATAATAAATTTTTGGATTAATTTCAGTTTACCCCACTGAGGTTTGGGATGTCATCATTTCACCCTCTCTACTTTCAATTTTGAATTTTCCCCCCCCCTGAACTTTCCAATTTCAATCAATCTTATCCAATTTTTACTATTCCGTCCAAATTGGACGTTAAATCTTACTTTTGAGGGCTAAAATGGTCATTTCAAGACAAAGAATCTGTTTTTTTTTTTCAGTTTCTTTTCTTTTCACTTTATTGGGAGTATATCCTAAAATTTTCATTTTATCGGAGAAATATCACAAATATTTCTTCACTTTATCGGTAATAAAATATCTGTAATAAAAAATATGATTAAAATATCCGATAAAGTGAAAAAATTTATCGAAGATATATCACAAATATTTCTTCACTTTATCAGTAATAAAATATCTGTAATAAAAATATGATTAAAATATCTGATAAAGTGAAGAATTTTAGCGGAAATATATCACAAATATCGTAGACCAGCGAGCGGTTTTCAACCACCTAGAGTATCTTTTTGTTTTTATAAATCTATTATAACTTGTGGTGTATAGGTTGAAGATAAAATAAAAATAAAAATAAAAATAATAAAAGCAAAATTTAAATAATAAAAAAAAACCAATTTTTTTTGTAGTGTTTTTGTCTTGAAATGACCATTTTAGCCCTCAAAAGTTAGATTTAACGTCCAATTTGGACGGAATAGTAGAAATTGGACACGGCCGATTGAAATAGGAAAGTTCAGGGGGTAAAAATTCAAAATTGAAAGTAGAGGGGGTGAAATAATGACACCCCCAAACCTCAGGAGGGTAAACTGAAATTAACCCTAAATTTTTTATCCAATAACCTAAGTCACCTAACATGAATGCTTAGGAAATTCTTTTTGTCAATTAGAGTACAAAAACGAGACATTCATGTTAAATGAAAGCAAGAATTTTCTTCAACATCTAAACAATGAACTCTCACTCGTTTCACAGCAAAACCCATTCGATCATGTCCTTATTTTCAACCAAACCAGTACAGCCCCAACATTGGTTGTCTTTTTTTTTTTTTTTTCTAACTTCAGAAGGGGTTAATTGGTCGTTTGGTACCAATTTCTCGCTGTACTTCTAAGTTTTGCTTGGTGAGAAAGTAACCCAACACCCACACTGCTTTTCTTTTCGGTCAATCACTCTGTTTTCTTTCAGTTACTCTGTCCAAGCAGTGGGCATGTGTCAGCCCATTTATGCATATGCTTATAAAATTGCAGTCAAAGTGTCAAAATACAAATGCAATTGTGGTCCACAAATATATCCAATGAGAGAAACGGCGCTGGTCAACAATCTCAGTGTACTCCCAAGTCCAGGTTCACAGATTACAGCAGAATCAAATCAGATAATATTCCCTGTTCTTTGAATTCTTGAGCAACCCATCTCCAGCAACTTCTCCTAAAACCACACAGCTGGTGGTAAAACAAATCACAAATTCACAACCACGGTTGTTACCGTAAGGGAGAGTAAAAGTAAAACCAACAAACTCCTTCTCTGTCAGCAATCTAACTTTGTTAATCTTTGCACCCATTTAATGCTTTGAACACTGTGCATCGTAATAAGACACGCACACACTGTGTGCATTTCCTCCCTCTAGAAAACCCTTTCCTTTTCCCCTGCTCTGTTTCACTCTTTTGCTTCTCAGACAATTAATGGATTTTCCATCAAAACAAGCCCTTTTCTTTTGCTCTGCTCTGCTTTTCTTCACAATCCTTGCCTCCTTCCCCTCTGTAATCACAGCTGCGGATTACACAGCCTTGGTCTACAAGGGTTGTGCTAATCAAAAATTCCAAGACTCAACTGGGATTTACACCCAAAACCTCAAATCTCTATTCAACTCTCTAGTATCTTCAGCCCAGCAGCAAAAGACCTTCTTCACCACCACCTCTGGTGACTCCACAAATGCAATCATGGGTCTCTATCAGTGCAGAGGAGACCTCTCCACAGCTGATTGCGCCACCTGTGTCACAAAGCTTCCATCTTTTGCCCAAAAATGTGGAAAAGCCATAGCAGGTAGAGTCCAGCTCAGTGGGTGCTACTTGCGCTATGAACTTTCTGGGTTTAAGCAGGTTTCAGGGACACAGCTGCTATACAAGATTTGCGGGTCGAGTCGGTCCAGTGGGTCTGCTGAGTTTGAACAGAAAAGGGACTCTGCTTTTGACAAATTGGAGAGTGGGATCAAGAATGGTAGTGTGTTGTTCTATACTGGGAGCTATGAGTCGGTTTATGTTTTGGGCCAGTGTGAGGGTGATTTGAGCAACAGTGATTGTGGGGATTGTGTCAAAAGTGCTACTGAACAAGCCGATTCAGAGTGTGGTGATTCAGTTTCTGGGCAGATTTATCTGCACAAGTGCTATATCAGCTACAGCTACTATGCTAATGGCGTCCCAACCTTAACTTCATCATCAGGTAAACTCATAGAGCAAACAATCTCATCTCTGTCTTTAGTAAAAAGGTTTGTATTTTTGGTTTTGGGTCATTGTCTAGAGGTTTAGACTTTGTTTCATTTAACTGATAATATTATCATGAATATTCAATTTCAAGTTGGGGTTTTGGGGACTACCAAAGAACAAAATTCAAGGGGTACATGAGGTGGTGGATCAGCAAGATTTCTTAATTAATCTTGTGATTAACTAGTAAATAGTAATAAGAGTCGCTCTTTCTTTTGTTTATTGGTTTTCCATTTGGTATGGTGAAGGGTGAAAAGGATGTGTTTGGGGATTGAAAAGATGGTTTCTTTGTTTCCCTCTACATCTACTAGTTTGCTGTTCTATTTCAACACTAGGTCAAATATTATTAATGCTTGTGATGTGCTTAAATGGTGTAGGGACTGTAGGGTCTAACCATCACACAACACAGAAGACAGTGGCCGTTGTTGTGGGAGGTGTTGCAGCTGTGGGGTTTGTATTTGTATGCTTGATGTTTATCAAGTCTCTGATAAAGAAGAAGCGTGGTGCCAAACATGGAGACTACTACTGATTTGGTTGCTATCAATGAAGATATGAGGATTTTTGTATAGCTTAATAGGGGAAAAGCTTGAGGGTTTAGTGAAGGTTATCAAGGGCTTGAAATCCGTTTTGAGTTTAGGGATCAGCAAACACTAACTTTTTGTGGAATTTGTTTAATTAATCGTGTTTGGCAGATATGGATCATATGGATTTTGAAATTGTTTTCTTTCCCCTGCTGACACACCTTTAGCTTTTGATTTCATGCTCTTTTTTGCATGAATGTTCACTTGCTTTGCTTCAATGATTGTGAAAAAAAAAAAAAAGTTGGGTAAAAGAGTTTGTTTCTTCATATTGTATTTGGGCACCTTGCCTATTAAGCCATAAATTAGGATTTTCAAAGAAAAAATATCTGACCCCACTTTATTAAAACACATTTGCATTATTTGGGATTGGACCCCACCTTGGTGATTCAGCTAGCTTTCATAATCATAAGAATAACCTAGGTGTGTTGGTATTTGTTGTTAGAAAATTCAAGTGCCAATTGTCCAAAGAAACAAAAAAAGGAAATTTAAGTGCTACAATCCCTTTTTCTTTTTCAACTAGCGCTTTAATAGGCATCAGCCTATTTTTCTTAGGAGGAAGTGAGGATCAATTCATTCATTAAGTGGCACCCTCCTATTCCATATTTTGTTAAGCTTAATTTTTATGGACTAGTCAGACAAGACCATCGAAAGTGTTGTTGGTTTTATTACTAGTAAGGATCAAGGTGAGCTCTCCTAGCTGCATCTGAAAACTAGCTAGCTTTAATCCTTCTAGCTGTTCATCAACTGGCGTTGGAAACCAAATGTGTTTTACCTCGCCTTGTAAGTGAAGTAGTACCCATTTTCTTTTGTTTTCAACTAGCAAGCTTTAAGCCCTTAGTTATGTGTTCTAACTTTGTTCACCAATTTGGCGTTGGCAACAATTGTGTTTTACCACGCCTTGTAAGTTAAAAACATCGAGAGCACACTTTAAGATCATAATTTATCAAAATAAAAAAATAAGATCATAATTATCAAATTATAAAAATAAAAATCACAATTAAACTCGTTAATAGCCATATTTAACCAAACCACAATACAACAATTATAAATTACGAATCGGCCTTGTTGACCCTTATATGTGCCTTGTTGTCCTACCACGCTTAGTCATGAGCAATCTTAGGAGAATGACTAAGCCCTAATCAGACTAGTAATCCTAAAGACTGGACAATTGTAACGTAAACTGGTCGGCACTCTTCACTTATTTTGCCACAAAGGTAGACCACACAGGCGTCCCTCTATGGCGATGGACAGTCATACACTCGGACACTGTCTAGCTAGATTGCATGTTTTAGGACATTTTGAGCCTTCTTCTTGGTCTCCAAGACAGTGGAAGAATACGCATACAGCATACTTGATCTAGCTACCTATATCTAATACATAGAAAACAAATTAGACTCACGGTTGTGCACTTGTTGGGGATGGCCGAGGGCGATAGTGGAATTAGGACTTCTTGGTTTCTTCCTCATTAGTACTAGTACACTTCAGAGGCAATTAATTGAACCTCGAAAACTTTCTAGGGTATGAAATTATAACATTCACCCCCAATGCCACAGGTATCACTGGGAAGGTGACTGAAATATGTAGGATATCATACAAACATATGTAGACACTTTTTTCTTCCTAGGTCTACTAGGAATGTTTTTTCCACTTGGTTTCGAGGGAGACTCCTTGCATCTCATAGGTGCATAGGATTCTGAACATTGTGGGATGGGGACCATTGTTGCCCCACAGAAGATATTCCTTTCGTTGTCCAAAGTGGTTCTCTGTGACCCTTTAGGGTGAAAGAGTACATAATATAGCAGTTATCAAACATGGGTAAACTCTATCTGCAAAAGTTATATGTAAAACAAATAACGACATGCTAATCTTGAATGAGTAATAAGCTTAGTTTTATCAGTAAGGAAAAGGACACATCAACACAAAACTAGATCCCTCATAAGGAAAACCAAATGCAAACAAAGCAACAAAAAACAAGTTCATAAGAATCTTTAAAGGGACTTGCTCTGCATAATATGTCTCAGAAGTCCTAATCTGGAAAAAGTGGATTGCTAGCAGTCTCATTCAAGGGGGAAGTAGAGACTTGCTTTGCATCAATGTCTATGGAGTTCGGGTAATCCTACATATTTCAAACCTACCACTTCTCAACTCATAAACTCACCATATCTGACTGGCACTGGCAAAATCAATTCCCAATTACAAGAAGAATGCTTAACCATCACCACTCAATGGATTAGAACATGGGATATAATGCACAGCACAGAGACCAAAGGGTTTTCGCACTCAATCCTTACATGTGTGAAGGCGGTACCTACAAAAAGTGATTGTTTTTACGTTCATCACATTCAAACAACCTACCCTGTTTTCCAAACCGAGTGGCCAATAACCAGATATACAGGAACAAGAAGCTGCAATGGTTCATGCACTGAAATGAACATTCTAATAGAGTTGGTGATCAATTACTACACACTGAATTTAGTCACAATGCCACAAAATAAAATGCGCAACACTACAAAGTTCTCAAAAGTGAAAATGATTATAGTCCAATCAGTTGTGAAGAGAGGATTCTGAGTGATATTCCAAGTTTGTGGGGTCTCATCATCTACAAATGAAAGGCATTTGCCATAATCCTTATCACCTAAAGTTTGAAGCAGGAAAGGTATCCATGACACCTAGGTTTGTATCTTTAAATGATCCTATATAAACTCTTAAATCTGGCACGGGTATAGCTGACAAACCTATGTAACACAGGGTATTGGATACCTAAAGAGGGTTCACTTATATATATTGTACCACTAAATGGCCTGGCTGTACCACATATCATGATATTCTTAAGAGTCTCATGGCATTGAGGAGCTTTTTTTGCAGCAAGGGACTAAGGGACTCTAACTCCATAGATCTCCCTAGAAAAAAGAAAGAAGATGATAATGCTAACTAACAATCTCCCCTCTTGTACATATCTCAAAAGTTTTTTAGTTCTGCCACTATGCTGCCACAAAAATAGAAGCCCCACCTCACCTAGATATCAAAGTTTCGACCCTGAACAACACACAAACAGCCTTTCTTCTGCATAATGCTTACGAATCAACAGAAGTTGAACAAAATTCTAGTTATGCCAACACGAGAAACTGAACCTAACTAAGCTACAGCACAATGCATTGCTCATAGAAATTTTTCCACAATCAAGCAAAATAGGGAGCACATATAATCCATTTCCAAATAACACTATCATTACTGAACCCTAGATAAACCTCAAAAGAAAATTCAGCTCCAAAACCGATTACATCCCAGATATGACTAATACAAACCCATCGGACGGCGCTAATAAAACCCTAAAACTACTGCTTAAGTAAAGATTATTGCAATCAAGCAGAGAATCTCATCACTAAAACTAGCAAATTAAGCAAAGCATCATACAAAATCCCCAACAGGTATACCAATTTCAAACCCTAGCGATACAGCAAATGAAACGGTAAGGTACCCGATTGCTCCGACCCGGTCCGATTTCACTTGGCCGGAGGAGCGGAGCCGCCGGAGGTGCCGAGGATGTTGGCCTGCTGGAACTCGAGCTCGGTGAGCTGCTGCTCGCGGTCCATCTCGATGATAAGAGGGACGACGAGGATGAGGAAGGTGGTGCCGAAGATCCAGGCGGCCTTGCCGGTGCTCTTCAGAAGCTTCTTGGCGACGTAGCCGGCGTCGGAGGTGACTTGCTTGCCGCGAGCGAGGATTTGGGACTGGGAGATCTTGGCGATGACGCCGTCGCCGCCGTCATCCTTCTTAGGGTTCCGCCGCTCCGGGAGGGAGACTCCGCCTTTGCGAGCTTGGCTTGCCATCACAGAGAGAGAGAGAGAAGAAGAGGTCTTCTTCAGTGTGTGTGTGTGTGTCTCAGTGTGTGTGGTTGTTGCTCTCTCTCTCTCTGCGGCTTTTGGCCTTTGCGTTTTGTTTATGTAAATGGCTAAGGAAACGACATGTCGTTTCCCTTTGTTGAAGGGTTAAGTTTTTCTTTTTGAGTCCTTGTGGTTTGGAAATGTAGCGACATTGACCCCTATAGTTTGATTTTTGCTACAATAAAGTACAAAATCTAGGGGGCAATTGATTGTATCATTTTGCTTGGTTTTTATCTTTTAACTTGAGCTTACTCTCTTTTACTTTATAAATAATCCTTGTGTTGTGGGTTACACTTTCTAACCGGTATGATATATCCCAAAAAACTACTTATCCATCCTGAGTTGGTGACATTCTAACCTTTGGGGCTTAGGCTCTCACAATATCATTTATTTGACAAGTGGTTTTGCTACCTAGCCATTGTGGGTGGGGGATTGTCAAACGATTTATAACTCGATGAGTGGTTTGGCTACGTAGCCATCATGGGTAGGGGTGCTCTTCCAATCGGTGAAATCTTCTAGCTTTAGAATTTTTTTTTTTTTTTTTAAAGAGGGAAATTCCCATCCGTCTATGGCAATGATCATTAGTAAAGAAGAAGAAAGCATAACCATGTGTAGCAATGACAGAAGAATCGATTCTGCTTGGTTTTCAAGTCAAGATACATGGAGGAGGTTCCCTGACATTATTCAGTACGTTTATCTGGTACTTCGTTACTTCTCTCAGACTCAAAACACAAATTTGAGTAAAACATTATGCTTCAAAAGCATGTTCTCCAAGGAACTGAGAAGCGCACCAATTAGTCATTCGAATTTGAAAACAGACGACAATCGCAAAGTGAGTTTTCATATCTTTCTTCTTTTGAGCTTTTTGCCTTTTGCTTTATAAACAAAACCTTCTGTTAAGTACGTTTAGTTCCAATATCTCATTGCGGGTAATCGTCGTTTTCGAATTTTGAGGCACAATCAGCAAAAGTAAGCTATTCTAATCCAATTTCTGTTCTAACTGTTCATTCTATGAGCTCGAGTGTTTGATCAATTAATATGTGTGTGATTTTGATTTGTTTGTTTGGATTTTGAAGTGTATCCTAAGGTGAGAGTGAGGGTGCATCAACAAGAAAATCATATTCCTCCACAAAATGACCACAGGAGAGTACCGGTGACGAAGGTCTCTGATGAATCTCTATCTATACCAGGTAACTTCTATTTTTCCAGAAGTTAAGTTTTTTGTTTACACACGAAAATTACCTCTAGTTTAAATGTAAATCACAGACGTACATATTTGCAGGGAAGGAGATTCAAGGGTGTTCTCTACCATTGAAACCCAGAATCATGAAGGCTTCTGTACCTAAGGTACCAGCAGGACAGTCACTTTCTTCATCCAAAGGTTGGTGCTTGAAAACAAATTACCTTGAGTCATACTTGCATGAATTCTGCAGTAATGTATATTTCATAGTTTCATTTTATAATTACCATGTAAATTTATCTGGCAAAAGCAAATACTTATACTTGTCATTGACAGAGAAGAGCAGACATCTTGACAAGGATGCAAAACCAGATGTTAGAACTTGTTCTGCAGTACAGCCGCGTCCTCGTGCAGTCTTATCTAGTCCTGGTATGTAGTTTGATCAGTAATGTGGTCGGTAAATATGACGCATATTGTATGATTTTTCAGTTTTAAGTTGCAAGTAATTTTGTGGTTTCAGATAATGATGGGATGATTGGACTAGTAAACAAGCTAATTGATAAGCAACCTTCTGCTTTCAAGGTGCATAACACAAAGGAGAGGGTACCTGCTGCCCAAAGGCAACAAAGTAAGACATCCCCAAGTCCTATGAGCATGACCAAAGGCTCCAATAGGGCAGTGTCTAACAAGACTGGTCTTGTGCAAAGTAAAGTGCAAAAGACCATGATTGGAAAACAGCAGCAAGCAACTGTTGGAATAGGGAAATCAAGATTCACTACTTGAGCTTATTTATTTAACAAATCAGATTGAATCAGTTTGGATATGTCAAATGATTTGTTTCCTTCTTGAATTGAGCTCTGAAAGGTGTGGTAGTATGGTCCTTTGGAGTTCAGTACTTCTAAATTTATGAATGGTTATGGAGCAACAGAAGTTGCTTGGGTCTTGTGATGAGTTACTTGTGCTCAACCTCCAACTATTTATTTTCGGATTTCAATCCAATACTTATGAACACGTGTTTTATGAGGTCAAATTTGATAGTCTTCCCGCCGTTAGGGGGAGAAAAGACTAACGTAACGGCGTAAATTATGTGGAATTTATCCACTAAGTCCAATGTTTTAAGCTCCCTATAAGGGAAGAATATACAAGCTCTATAACGCTCTTCATGAGGTTATACAAAAGATCCGTATTTTTTAATTAATTTGTCTTTGAGAGACAACAAATGTCCTAAAAGAGGCATGGGTACCTAATATAAATAAACTTATTATAGCTAATGCATGCATATACTTCGAATGTATGATAGATCTCTAATTGATGATCATTGATGATATCTCATCTGTTGTGGCTACTAAATATCATCAAGGGCTGTATATTATACCACGTTTCGCTGTGTCGACAAACTGTAATATTGGTCAAATTGGAAAGAGGCAATTCCAATGAATTTGATTATTGGAAACGTGATGAAATATTTGGACTTTATAACCCCTAAAATACAAGAGGGTGTTCATTCCAGTGAATTGGAATCACTATGACACAAATCTCTCTTTATAGAGCAATTCGATTATCATTCTTCTTTAAGAGACAACTTTTCTATAAATACTGTGTTACGTATAGCTATCATATTGACGAGAGGCTTATAGCAGGTTGTCATGGTTATTATGAAGATCTTAAAGGCAAATTGCTAAAAGCAAGTTCCCAAATGTGTCATTATAAGCATATTGCTTAATCAAATCCTTGACAGATTCATATTACCAAAGGCAAGTCCATGAATGAATGAGCTTAAAGCTCGCTCATGGAATCAAAAAATCTAAAGTTCATATATACTCATTCATTTACAGTCAAAGTGACTTATTGCCTCATAGAGTACTATGACAAGACTAAGAAATCGAATTTGAATCATGCTCACAATGTTGCAACATATTCTAACTTTCACAAAGTTATGAAGTTATCTAGAGCTCATATTGAGCCTATATGAAATTATCAATTACACAAATTGATATTTATGGCTAAGTACGCCATACCTAAATTTCAATGCTTGGAATATTATATAAAGGTAAATGTGTCAATTGTTGTTCCTTTATATCGTTATTCTTTGCTAATATCTTTATCTATAATTTGAGCATATGAAATTGGTTCTGCTCTTATCATGTGAGGTAAGATTTATTATCATAGTTTTATTAGTATTACCCTAACCTTTGCAAGAATTGAAATTTATGATGAGTCCCCTTTATGCAAAGCACACATGGTCTCACTTATGTGATCGACACACCATAACTAATATACATGGTGCATGTATTTTATTACATACATGATTGAAACTTGCAACAATCAGGGGGAGATTCTCATTAGGGGGAGCATTCAAAATATGCTATCTAGAACATATGCGTGTTGTACTCTTTTTCTCCTTCTACCAGGGTTATTTTTGTCCAACTGAATTTTTGTTACCTGACAAGGTTTTTTAACGAGTCAACATTAAGCGCCTCCAACACCATATCATTCAATGGTGGACATCCAAGGGGGAGTGTTATAAATATTATTTATATATGGTTGTCGACTGTTAATACTCATTAGTTACATCCTTATGATGTAAATTCTACCCCTATATAAATAGGTTTAATGAGAATGAAATACACACTTCTATCTCCTCCATATTCTGTTTCTCTCTTCTATCTCTCTCTTATTCTCTAGTTTATAACAGAAGTATGTGGATTAATAAGTGGAAAGCCATCTCCACTCTAAAAAAAATATTTTTATTTAATATATATTTGTTAGAAAAAAATAATATCAAATGACTATATTACCCCTCGTGTATGGCACGTGTCTCACATTTGGATGGAAAAAGATATATTTAACGGAGAGAGTGTAAATTCACAATTTTTGCCAAGCCCAGGAGGTAAATTTCGGAATTGCAAGTTCTATGTATAAACTGACAATTATTGCCAAGTTTAGAAGGTATTTTGACAATTATACCTATTAATTTCATTGATTTGTTTACGCAATCGTTTCATCTAACATTTTTTAATACGGTAATGCATGATTTGTTTAAGCATTGTAAGCAAGAACTTAGCAAGATCGAAGTACCAGATTTACAAGTTGCAATATATAGCATACTCAATTGTTTTTGAATGAATCAACTGACCAAGGGCGAACCAAACTTTGACTCACAAAATCTACTTGAATAATTCAATCTATGAGATTCATGTTAAGAAGAAACCAGATATCATTGTTTGAATACATAAAATGGTATTTGCTAGGTAGTATAGAGTACTTATATGCATAATGTTTTGATGGGATCGGACTTGGTATTTTGTGGTTTGCTATGTGGGAGATCTTCTCTTTAAAAAATGAAAAGGGATAGATAGAACCTCCATGTGATTAAAAACTCTAGTGTTTTTTTTTTTTTTGAAAGAAAAAACTCTATTGTTTTGGTCAATAATGATATATATAGATCGCTTGTAAAGCATATATTACATTTTCTTTAAGCAATCTAAGAAATAGTCATTTGTAAAGTCAAACTCCAATTCAAGGTTTAAAATATCGGTTTTTACATATCTATTAGAACTTTGAAAATAAGAGATACCGGAAATATCAGAGATATTCCAGAAAGAATTTTTTTTTTGAAAGAGTTAATTGATTAGATATATATATATATATATATATATATATATATATATATATATATATATATATATATACACAAGGCTTCTTGAGTGCGGACGTCCGCACCTAAGCATTAAATTGGTTGTCGATTCGAAACCGTTCGTATTTATTGTTGTAAATAGCAAATGTGAATGCCTTAACGATCACCAATTTGGCTATAATTTTGTAGAGATGATCTATACATTAGAATCTAAAAACTGAACGGTTAAGATATAAAAATATGATCGGAAAGCGGGTAAAAATGGGAAATCCGTACGTTTTGCTTAGGTGCGGATATCTGCACTTGAGCAAAGTCCTATATATATATATATATATATATATATATATAAACTTCATTTACATATAAAAAGAGACTCTATGTGGTTGAAAAGTCGAACGCTGATCTATGAAAGTACAATAATCAGACCAAGATATATGACCCATATAGTACAAGTTGTAGTGATGAACATGATAGCATAGTTCTCTTTGGAACTGTCGATTGTTTCCCTCGAATTCCAGACAATATCTGTTAGATTCATCTTAAGGGGATTTCTCCTTACCTGAATTCCCTTTGAGGGGATTACTCCTCACCAATATTTCCCCCGAGGGGCCTACTCATCACCCAGATTTTTCTTGAGAGAATTTTTCTTCACCTAAATTTGTTTTGAGGGAATTACTCCTCACCCATATTCACCTTAAGAGGATTTCTCCTCACACAGATTCTCTTTTAAGGAATTATTTCTCACCTATATTCGTCGGGAATTTCTCCTCACCCAGGTTTGTTTTGAGGAGATTTTGCTTCACCCAAATCTGCTTTAAGAGGTTTCACCTCGAGGCATATTTAATTTCCCAAACTGTAGAAATCGTTCTTAAAATTTTACACCCCCACATAACCTTCATATTCTATAATATATGTTTCTTTTTGAAAAACTAAGTAACTTTTTTAGTTTTTTATTTTTCTCATCAGATTTTACAGATATTTCTTCATTTGATCGGAATATATCTTAAATATATTATATATCGAGGATATTTGATGATATTGGAATAATTTCACAGAAACTGTGAAAGATAAGATATTTTTCCTCTATGATATATCGGTCACTTCAAAAGGGATATATCGAGAGAAATATCAAAGATTTCACAAATATTTCAATTCTAGCATAATGATAACAGCGTGTCGTACTTGAAATAACTATCAAAAAGCGACAAGTATTACCAGATAGCTAAATATTAGTCATCATACATAATTTATGAATTAGAAGTGAGAATCCTATGGTTAACTAATTAATATGAGTCAAACAATATAAAATTTTAACTAGTAAAAAAACGTTTTATTGAACTAGAACCCAAATTGCAGTAAATTCAAACAAACTGAACAAAAAAGTACACCAGATCATTGGATAGAGAATAAGATACAATTAGAAACATGGAAACCACGATTGGCACAAGAGTAGTGATGACCATCCGAGATGTGCCACTTTCGATTCCTGCAAAAATTGAAAATCCGATCCGATCATCACTTGTAATCAAACGTATGTATTGAGGAATCAAATCCTACATGATCTAGAACACTTATTAGGTGATTTGCTGTATCAAGAAGTTATTAACTAGATATGTATTACCATAGTTGGCAGCATAGATAGTCCTACTAGTTAGGGAATTATAGTCCTACTAGTTAGGGAATTAGTTGTATAAAAGGTTGTAATTGTACCCAACTTGATTAAGAAACATATCTTCTTCACTTCAAGAATTCTTTATGGTATCAGAGCAACGCTCTTGAGAACCTAGAAACCCTAAAACACAAACTTACCTCATGGGCGGAGAAGAAGAAATTCAGCAACAGAACTCTTCCAAAGCCTCGGCACCATGGGAGAATACAAATCACCCTCTCTTTCTCCATCATTCGGATCAACCAGGAGCTGTCCTAGTTGCACAACCTCTGATGGAAGATAATTACACGACATGGGAGCAGTCGATGACTATGGCGCTCACCATCAAAAACAAAAAGGGTTTCATTGATGGAACCCTCACCAAGCCAGCTCACAATGCTTCTGAGCAGCTACAGTGGGATCGGTGCAACACCCTTGTGAAGACCTGGTTACTAGGAGCCATGTCAAAGGAGATTGCAAACAGTATAATTCACTGTAAGGATGCGCGAGGTATGTGGCTAGATTTGAAAGAAAGATTTTCTCAGATCAATACAGTTGCACTTTTCCAGATTGAAAGCGCCATCCATGGCTGCGAACAAGGCACAACAACAGTCACAACATTCTTTACAAAGCTTAAAGGCTTATGGGATGAAAAAGATGCACTCTGTGCGTTCCCTCCGTGTAGTTGCGAGGCTGCTTCTGATGTCAAGAATTACATCGAGACACAGAAAACCATGAAGTTTTTGATGGGACTGAATGAAGGCTATGCGCAGACCAGGAGTAACATTATCAGTATGGATCCTTTACCAACTCTTAACAAGGCTTATGCTATGGTCCTTCGTCAGGAGAAACAGGTAGAAGTATCCACCGGGAAAAACACACAGATCTCAGAAGCTTCGGCATTTGCTGTAAGGAAGTCTTCTCGTGAAGTTCAGTTTATAGGAGGAGATACCAAGTGGTGCGAAAAATGCAAAATGGACAACCACAACACCAAAAGCTGCAGGGCACACTTCAAGTGTACGTATTGTGGATTCAAAGGCCATACGTATGACTACTGCCGCAAGAGAAAGAAAATATTGGCAGGAGAAGAAGGGAGCTCGAAAGCAAATTTTGTGGGTATGTCTAATGAAGGCAATGAAGATCTTACTGGTCTTCCGTTATCACAGAATGAGTGCAAGCAGATGATGGGATTTTTGGGCAAGATTAAGGCCGCAGCTGGCAAGACCAATGACGGCCATCAGTTGCTAGAGATGTTGAACGCTACACAGCCATCTTCTACAAATTTCGTTGGTAACGTTCCTAACCTTGAAGAGATGTCAGGTAAAGCCTTTGCTCTCACACAACACAATAAAGATGTGGTGTGGATCTTAGATAGTGGAGCTAGTGACCATATTGTATGTGATTCTATCCACCTTACATCATCTCGGCCTGTCCATAATCGAACAGTCAAATTACCAGATGGTACCATGTTGCAAGTCTCTCACATTGGGACCGTAGTCTTTTCCTCACATTTCATGCTCCATAATGTTCTTTGCGTCCCATTGTTCTACTTAAATCTCATATCTATTAGCAAGCTTGCCTTGGATTCCTTTTATATCACCATATTCATCAAACAAGTCTGTTTTATACAGGACCTTCAATCGGGGAGGATGATTGGGACGAGAGCTGAAAGTGAGGGACTCTACTGCCTCAATATGCCCAAGAAAGGAACGTGCAATGTGGTGAAGACCAAAACTCAAGACTTGTGGCATCAGCGACTCGGCCATCCCTCTAGCAAGGCGACTTCTTTGTTTCCTTTTATGCAAAATAAAACTTGTGATCTTAGTCACTGTTCCATTTGTCCCCTAGCTAAGCAAGCTAGACAACCTTTTCCCTTAAGTTTTTCGACTAGTACTTCTTATTTTGATTTAATTCATGTGGACATATGGGGTGGCTATCATGTTCCATCTCTTTCTGGAGCTCAGTATTTCTTAACAATTGTTGATGATCATTCCAGGAGTACTTGGATTTTTCTCATGCATCATAAGTCAGAAGCAAGAAATTTACTCATCCATTTCATCACTTTAGTCGAAACACAGTTTGGGAAAAGAGTCAAGGTTGTTAGGAGTGATAATGGCCCCGAGTTTAAATGTGTTGATTTTTATTCTTCTAAGGGCATTTTACACCAAACGAGTTGTATTAATACGCCCCAGCAAAATGGCATCGCTGAGCGTAAACACAGACATTTGTTAAATGTTGCTCGTGCACTTCTCTTTCAGTCACACTTGCCTAAACCTTTCTGGGGGGATGCCATATTGACAGCTGCTTACTTGATCAATAGGACACCAACACCACTTTTACAAGGGAAAACACCCTTTGAGAAGCTGTTTCACAAACCACCGAACTATTCCCAGCTTCGTGTTTTTGGTTGTAGGTGTTTTGTTTCCACTCATCCGCTGCAACCTAGTAAATTTGATCCTCGTTCTAGTGAATGTGTTTTTCTGGGTTATCCTCACGGTCAGAAAGGTTACAAGGTTTATAGCTTGAAGGACAAGAAAACATTAGTATCCCGGGATGTGATCTTTTTCGAAACAGAATTTCCTTATCAAACTAGGACTCCCACATCCATGCTTCCTGATCACTCTCAGCCATCAAGTTCCTTCTTTCCTTCCTCATCTAATCCATCTCCAACAGATCACTACCTCTCACCAAATCTTTTCGAATCTGAGTTTGATTCCAATCTCATCACGTCCCCAAATCTTCCAGCCATACAATCTGATTCCCCTCCTAACTCTCCCAATCTCCCAGAATCACAATCTGATTCTCATCCTAACTCTTCCACCTCTCCCTCAACCGTATCACCTAACAATCATCCTCCAACTATCTCAGACTCATCCGCTTCCCAAGAAGTCGCTCCACAACCACGACGGTCCACAAGAGCCACCAGAACGCCGACCACATTGCAAGGCTTTCACATTGAGGCAGCCCTTCCTTCTCGCCTTCCACCGTCATCCTCCACGAGCGAAGTTCAGTCTTCAGGTACTCCTCATTCCATTGCTCATGTCTTATCCTATGACAGACTTTCTCCCACACACAAGGCTTTTACTGTTAATCTTAGTCTCGAAAAGGAACCACGATCTTTTTCTCAGGCCATCCTTGAACCCAAGTGGAGAGAAGCCATGAATCAAGAAATACAGGCCCTACAAGCAAATCAGACATGGAGTTTGGAACCTCTTCCTCCCAACAAGAAACCAATTGGCTGTAAGTGGGTCTTTAAGATCAAACATAACCCTGATGGCACCGTGGAACGTTACAAGGCTCGTTTGGTTGCCAAAGGTTACAGTCAAGTTGCCGGAATTGATTATCGAGAAACCTTTGCTCCTGTAGCCAAACTCACCACAGTTCGTATCCTTCTCAGTTTAGCCGCTTTGCAAGGTTGGCATCTCCACCAATTGGATGTCAACAATGCATTTCTCAATGGTGACCTATATGAGGAGGTTTTCATGAAACTTCCTCCTGGTTTAGGACGAAAGGGGGAGCATAGAGTTTGTCGACTTCACAAATCACTGTATGGTTTGAAACAAGCATCACGACAATGGTTTTTGAAGCTTTCTGCTGCTCTTAAGGCTGGTGGTTTTAGTCAATCCTGGTCAGACTATTCACTTTTCGTCCGAAATCACCAAGGAAGATTTACAGCCTTGTTAGTATATGTCGATGATGTCATAGTAACCGGGAACAACTTGGAGGACATCTTACAGACGAAGGAATTTCTTGCAAGCAGGTTCAAGCTCAAAGACATGGGGCAGTTGAAATATTTTCTCGGCATTGAGGTAGCACGGTCTAAACAAGGTATTGTTTTGAGTCAACGCAAATATGCACTTGAAGTTCTTGAGGATGCCGGTTTTCTAGGGGCTAAACCATCACGATTTCCCATTGATCAGAACTTGGTGTTACGGCAAGGTGAGGGAATATTGTTACAGGATGCGTCTCAATATCGACGATTGGTTGGAAGACTTATTTATCTTACAATCACTAGACCAGACCTTGTGTACGTGGTGCACATTTTGAGTCAATTCATGGACAAGCCTCGCCAACCCCACTTGGATGCAGCTTACAAAGTGTTGAGATATTTGAAACAAACCCCAGGTCAAGGGATATTACTGCCTTCCACCGGACAATTAGAGATACAAGCTTACTGTGATGCAGATTGGGCGCGTTGCAAGGACACTCGAAGATCTACTACTGGGTACTGCATTTTCTTAGGCAATGCACCAATTTCATGGAAGACTAAGAAGCAAGGAACTGTATCTCGTTCTAGTGCAGAGGCGGAGTACAGGTCTATGGCAACCACATGCTGCGAAATTACATGGATTAGAAATCTGTTGAAGGACTTGAACGTTAATCACACACACTTTCTTTAGTATGCAAAGAAAATTACTCAGTTGGAACTCGTGTCATCTATATGGATATATACAACCATCATATCAAACTAAAATAATGATGATGAAATGATGCAAATTAATGAGCCAACTAAATGATTTTCATTTTTTCTTCAACTAAAAAAGGTATTTCCCATTTTATATAGGGATGCTTTTTTTAATGGTGTTACGGTACCGATCGATGAACAAAATAATATCTAATCATGAGGTCAATTACCCTTTTTTTGATTGTGAATGAAATTAAGCCTCAATACATTCACTACATATATAATATATATGAGGCCACATATATGCAGGTAAATTTACCTCCAGAATTACTTGTGGTAGTGGCTGGCGGTGGTGATGGCGGAGGCAACGGTGTCAGATCAGTTGCGGGGTCGTAGAAGAGGTCAGGATCATACCTTAAGCTACAGCTGGCACCAACATAACTCCAAGATTTATAACAACATGGTGGGAGCTGCTCCAAACCCTTACTTATGCAAACACTGCAGTTTGTTTCCGATAAGTCTGGACTGCACTGTGCAAGTCCGTATATCGTTATACCAGAACTAACCGGAGCGTTTGAGTGCCCAATAGCAAATTTAAGAACACTACCCGCCGCGGCTTTACTTCTTAATGTTTCTAATAATGTGGTGAGCCTTTGATTAAAATCAAACCTTAAGGATGATGAGACATTGTCACCATGGCTATAGCCAGATATAGCTGGTGCTTCTAGTCTGATGCCACTAATGGAGATGTTGGAGTAACGTAGCGTGCAATTTATGGAGCCTACACCTCCATCCTTCGCACCAGGGCAAGCGTTTTCGACAATAAGGGCGGTGGAGGCGGCAAGACAAGCAGCGCATGCAGGGGGCTTGAGATCTCCTCTACAGAATCCGATTGCGTAAACTTTGTCAGGGATTTCTCCGTACGAGGAGCCGTAAAACCCGGTGGACGTGGTGGCGTTGATTGAAGAGAGGAGGGAGGAGAAGATATGGTTGAGGTTTTTGCCGAAGGTGCCGTTGAAGGTGCTTTGAGAACAGATGTTGCTTTCAAATGAATACTCACCGGCTTGATGAGTAGGCCTGATATTGGTGATCGTGATGATCATGGGAATGAGTGAAAGGAATAATCGAAATCTTGAGGAGATCATTCTGTCTTTGGTACCTTACTAGCAGATCCTCATCTTCATATATAAGTCAACTTTCAAATATATATATATATATATATATATATATATATATATATAATTTTGCTCAGGTGCGGATATCCGCACTTAAGAAAAAAGGTACGGATTTCCAGTTTTGACCGACTTTTCGATTATATTTTTGCATCTTAACCGTTCAGTTTTTAGGTCCTTATGTATAGATCACCTCTGCAAAATTTCATCCAAATTGGTGATCATTAAGGCATCCAAAACTGCAATTTACACGAACGAACCGAATCTGCAGAACCGGAACCGTTCGTGTACATTGTTGTAAATTGCAGTTTTGGATGCCTTAACGATCACCAATTTGGCTGAAATTTTACAGAGGTGATCTATACATTAGGACATAAATACTGAACGGTTAAGATGTGAAAATATGATCGAAAAGTGGGTCAAAACCTAAAATCCGTACCTAAGAAAAACTGCGGACGTCTGCAGTGGAGAAGCGCTGTATATATATATATATATATATATATATACACACACACATATATACATATGATTTTTCTCAGGTAAGGATGTCCTTAGTTTTTCTTAGGTGCGGATTTGGTGTTTTCACTTACTTTCTGATCATATTTTCACATCTTAATCGTTCAGTTTTTAGAGCCTAATGTATAGATCCCCCCTGTAAAATTTCAGCCAATTTGGTGATCGTTAAGACATCCAAAACTGCAATTTACACGAACTGACCGAATCTGTCGAACCGGAACCGTTCGTATTTATAATAGTAAATTGCCGTTTTGGATGTCTTAACGATCACTAAATTGGCTGAAAATTTTCAGAGGTGATCTATACATTAAGACCTAAAAACTGAACGGTTAAGATGTGAAAATGTGATCAGAAAGTGGGTTAAAACCGGAAATCCGTACCTAAGAAAAACTAAGGAAGTCCTTAGTCAAGAAAGACTGTATATACATATATATACACACACACACTTTTAGTCAAATAATTGATCGTGACGATATATATAATTAACAAAGATTATATGCGTTGGACCTGGTTCACGACTTCATGTTGCCGCTACTGTGCCGTTGATTAAGGCCACTGTTGTTTTGGTCAACTATGATGTATAGATGGCATAGGGTTTGTTAAACCATGTACTACATTCGCCTTAGGTCAACTTCTTTAATTTATATGTGTATATATATTATGTCTCTCTTGATGTACAATCATTCTATCTATAGGCTAAAGTGCACTATATATATTGCCTTATGCGTTTTCTAACATTGCTAAAATGACGAGATCATATATACCGGTCTTAAATGTGTCTGCAAGGATAAATGACCTACAATGAGACGTAACGCTGCCCCAAGGAGAATTGGGCACGACACCGCCACCATAAATGGCTGCACAGCGGCAACACAGACCAAGGCTCACACAAGGAAGCGTAGGAGACCCGTGGGTTCGATGGATACTCACCCTTGGAAGAGAGCGAATTTGGCACAACCCAATCCCTTAATCATTGACACTCAAAATCAGTCCCGTGAGGATATTTTGGATTATGGTTATGTCCAAGAAACACCGTTGGAGGACGCTTCAAAGTTAGAACCAATTCCTTAGAGTAGAGAGATCTCTATTAACTATATTAGTGTACATGAGACGTGGATCGAAACGCCATCATCATTGATGATGTATTTGCATATTCAGTTGAAATAATTGATGAGTTGAAATAGTGAGACAAAAGTATTTATAAGCGTTCTTTCTTCAATATTCAAAAGCAGTCTAATCATTCTCTAGCCTGGAAATGTATCCTAGATTCTAGAAAGATTATTATTAAAAGTATGTGTTGGGTTATTGGTGATAGTAGGGATATTAAGTTTTGGACTTTTAACTGGGTTTTCGATTTGCCTTTCTTAAATCTTGTTGATCATGATGTTAGAAGCTTTAACCTTGATGATTATGTGGCTAGCTATATTGAGAATGGAAACTGGAATATCTCTAAACTTTCATCTATCTTGGATGATCAAGTTGTAAAGACTATTACGGGTATCAATATTCCTTGCTATGATGTTGATGATGAATTTGTTTGGAAGCCGGCTCCTAATGGTAAGTTCTCCATTGAGTCAGCCACCTGGATGCAATGCTCTTTTCAGATTCACTCTCAGAACAAAACTCTTAATAAGAATTGGAATTTGAATATTCCTCCAAATTCTTAGGGATAGTTTAAAAACAAGAGCTCGCTATATTAATAATTTGGATACTTCTTGTGCAGTGGCGGATCCATGAATGAAACTTTGGGTGGGCTTGGCTTTCTTAATAGAAAAAAAAAAAGAAATTATGGAGAATTTCGACGGTTGAAACCATGTAGTAATGAATTTTGACCGCTTCGGTTTTGGATCATGATTTGATATTTTGCCTTAACACCTATAAATTAAGAAACTAACTTTCAAAAACCACAATAAAAGCCACAATATTACATGCACTACAGTTAGAGAAAAGAAAAAGAATACCTTGAAAGCAGTAGCTTTGCTCAATTACTAAGTTAATTTCAGTGGTTCAGCCTTTAAACAATGCTCTTCAAATAGGCTTCGACGGCATCATCAAAATAGCTATATCTCTCTGCCTCTCTAACCAAAAAAAGAAAGAAAGTAAAATCTAGATAACTATAGCTCTCCGCCCCTGAGATCATCATATATTCACAGTGTAAGCTATTTGCAAAAGAGAAAATCTCACAAACAGTATCTGACATATTGACCACTAATAACTTTCATACCTCAAGTTCAAAAAATATTAAATTGGTACCTGGACTTTTGACCCCGACCCAATATCAGTACCTGGGAACAGTAATATCTTTAACGGGGTTAATTTTTTAAGGGTAAATCTGTCATTTCATTGTTCACCTTCTCCAAAATTCGCTCCTCCCTCTTTGCAAACCCAAATTTCTTCTTCTTCTTCTCTTTACCTGATCACACATCGATTTGGGTTTGTGTGTGTGAGGTATGAAGAAGATAATGAAAAATTTGGGTTTGCAGAGAGGGAGGAGAGATTTTTGGAGAAGGTGAACAATGAAATGACAATTCTACTCTCGAAAAGTTAACCCCGTTAACAATTTGACTGTTCCCAGATACCAATATTAGGTCGGGGTCAAAAGCCCAGGTACCAATCTGATATTTTTTGAACTTGAGGTATGAAAGTTATTAGTGGCTCGAAGTTCAGGTACTGTTTGTGAGTTTTTCCCTTTGCAAAATTAACAGCAAAGAGCCATTCCGTCCAACCAAAACTAACAAGAATATTAAAGACTTGCAACAACAAGTCAACAACCTCGAATAGATGCAGCATATCAGTGATATCACCATGACAATAACAACTATCACTCATTTATACTCTTTTTTTTTTTTTTTGTCAAACATTCATACTCTATTAGGATTAGAAATAAGCCTTCTTCTAAACCATTGTTCCTCACATCGAATTGCAAGGAAGAAGCCATACCAATTTCTTCCTTTCGTAAGCAAGTTCCAGTGTTCCACAGCAAAGCACATAAAAAAAAATCTTCAATCCACTGCTAAATGCCTAAAGCAAAACCCACGACATTGAAATTGACATCAATTCTTAACCCTAAAAATTGCCCCAAATTGAATTGAATAAATAGAACAAAATTGAATCCTACTTACATTCAATTGATTGATTGTCCAAATTGAAGAAGATGAGTAGAAGAAAAGGTGACTTTGATCTCTGATAGAAGAAGAGAAGGTGAGACTGTTTGACTGTGAGAAACTGAGAAGGATTGAAGGAGTGAAGTTGCGAAGCAACGAAAGGAATCCAGCAAAGAGAAGATCGTGGTCGGGACTCGGGGTTTGGGAGTTGGGACTTTGGGTGGGCTTAGGCCTTAGGCTATACCCATAAAACAAAGAACAAGAAGAAGTATACATGTAGTTTTTTTTTTTTTAAGCCCAAAAATTTGGGGTAGGCTTGAGTCCTCCCCAAGCACTACTTGGATCCGCCCCTGTTCTTGTGCTTTGTGTGGAGCAGGTATGGAAGACTCTAATCACCTTTTTCATGCCTGCCCTATATCTACTAGTGTTTGGAATATTGCTCATCATCTCCCTCCACCTTCAAGCGCCCCTTCCTTGAAAGATTCGATCAATACAAGTTTCTAAAATAAAGCCTTAGCTACCATAGAAGACTGCATTCTCACCTGTTGACAGGTCTGGAAAGTTAGAAATGACCTCAATTTTTTGTCTACTAATTTCGTACAAGCTATTACTTTCATTGGCTCATCCTATAGAACTTTTGATGAATTTGTGTCTAGAGATCCTCACTCTTAGGCTGAAGGTATCAAATGGATTCCGCATCCTCCAAACTTGGTGAAGCTAAATTTTGATGGCTCTGTTTTGAATGGGAAGGATGCTGTTGGTTTCATAATTAGAGATTGCAATGGATTTCCTCTAGTGGCTGAGTCTAGGAATATTGGCTCTGCTAATGTCTTAGCTGCTGAGTGTGCTGCTCTTTAGGATGGTATGCAAGCTGCTATTAGATTCAATTTCTCCAACATTCAAACTGCTATTAGATTCAATTTCTCTAAAAATCTTATAGAATGTGACTCGACTCTGGTTATTAATTGCATTAAAGACTCTTGTGAAGTCCCTTGGCATTTCCATTCCCTTATTTGTGATGTCAAGATCTTATTATCCAAACTCTACTCTTACTCTATCTCTCATGTTCTTTGACAAGCCAATTTCATATCAGATGTGATGTCGTCTTTAAGCCATAGTCTTTCTAACCCTACAATTTGGTTTGATCGTGCTCCCAATCAAGTAGTCGCTGCCTTTAATCTAGACTTGCTCGATTATGGTTGCTTTAGAGGATTCTCCTTGTAGTTTCCCTTTCTTCTTATAATACTCTTTTTATATATTTTTGCTACGTCTTCAAGAAGACATTTATGGCAGATGGTTTTGTTTTGTTCAATTGTTTTTTTAGCAAAATTAGATTAATTCTGAACCAAAACAATTTGTGGCAAGTTTTTCTTTCTGTTTTTAGTCGTCTATCTATGTTGTAATTCATAATTTTTTTATGAGTGGTTCTAGTTGGATCTCTAAATTTGATATTTAGACCTCTCCTACTTATTAAACCTCCTATTCATTTTTTTCAATACTTAAGAAGCTAAGTACACCTTATTAGTTTTACCAAAACACCATTGAATAATTAAATTTGTATCTTCAACAATTTGTTGTTTTTATTTTATTTTATATTTTATCTCAACCACGAACAATTTTGTAAGTGAGTTGCCTACATTTTGGTGTACTTTCAATGACGGGACCAGAAAGTGATTCATGGAGGGGCCGACAAGTAGACAATTGCAATGATTTTTCTGTTAATCTAGACACGATCATAGTTGTTTTTATTTGTTTTGCAATATGGATGGTTCTAGGAAAGACTTTGGTTTTCAAACAAAGAAGAGAGTTTCTATTAAGACCTCTAAATTTACTCATTTGACATCTTTTACTCTCCACACCTCCTTTATGCTTTTAAATACAAAAATTTGCTCACTAAACCTCCTTTTGAATTCCTAGTTATATTATTCACATACAAAAAAATAAAATACACATTATACTTCTAATTCACTAAGTACACCTCCATTGTTATTTTTTTTGTTTTTTTTTTGCATGCAAACCTAAAAAAAGCCCAAAATAAATTTCTAAAACTTTAAATCATGAATCAAATGGGCATAACACAAATTGATCAAGCAATCATAAATCAAACGGTTAGACAATTATTCTTGTGTTTCTAACCTTTATAAAAAATGAAAGGTTATTAAAAAAAAAAAAGGGTTTAAAACCACCATCTCCCACCCAAAACTCATCCTCCAACCAAACATTGAACGAAGTTTAGACTAGGAACTCAATAAAAGTTCGGAACAATTTCTTAGTTTTTAATTTGTGCTAAAACTAGGTGGAGAGGTCTATAAAGAAAATATATACTAGTTGATTATAATCCATTGTTTATAATTGTCTTTTTACAAGAGGATATATATGTAATTCAATAATTCAAAAGACATAGATGTTAAATGAGCAAATATGGAGGTCCTAATAGAAATCCTCAACAAAGAATATATATCGATTAAATCTAAATAAAAGGAGTTTACCTTGGATCTTAATTAGTAATAACTACTACACCAAAATAATTAATAAATTTAGTTTAACGATCCAAATCAAATTATTTTGAATTTTCTTTTATATTAAATGATGGGGCCATGAATAAAAATTATTTATTTTTACTTGATTGTTTTAGATAAATTATAAAGTTATATTGGTAATATAAGGAGATTCGGAAAAAAATTGAACATTATATTTAATGCGATTGCACAAAAAAAATATTTTTGAATGTTACATTAATAGGGAAGGTAAGAAGAGTATTTGTTTTTTTTTTTCTCTCTCTCTTTGTCTTTATTTGTCTTTTCATATGAATTGACAAAGTCTGTTGATAATTGCAAAAAACATAGATGCCCATACATCAAATTTAGAGGTTCAACTAGAACCACCATTTTTTTATAACTAGAACCATCAAATTTGAATTTACTTTTATATTAAATGACGGGTCATCTATAAAAATTATTATTTTTATTTAATTGTTTTAGATAAATTATAAAAATATATAGGCAAAATAAGAAAATTTCCGAAAAAAAAAACAATTTAATTGAATGTTATATTTGGGGGAGGGAAGAAGAGTATTTTTTTTTTTCATTTTTCTCTCTTTGTCCTTGTTTGTCTTTTCATATGACTAGACAAACTCTATTAATAATTTAAAAAAGTTGGAGGTCAAAGTAGAACCATATAAAAAGAAAAAATCGATTTGTGAAAAAAAGATCATCGTGATAAGTAAAAATAGAAAAGTAAAATAAAAGGATAATATGATGACATAAGAATTCCAAAAAAAAAAAAAAGATTCATGTACAATATTAATTGACCGATTGTTTTGTCAAAATCAGTACTTTTTTAGTCCATTAATTGTTTTGCAAAAATCAGTAGTATTTTGGAACTGTCTTATCTATAAATTAAGTCATTCGCGCAATAGATACACGAACGAAATTAGATCTCACATGATTTTGCTAATTTAATGAGAATGAATATATATAACATATCCATAGTTAATATTTGCGAGGTGGCTATAGAAAGCCAACATGAGGACAAACAAGATGCTGATGGCGAACTTTGCAGTGTCAAGTAATCGAATCAAGGAATTACCAAAGGTATATAATCTATAACCCACGCTTTAGGCATCTACTGTGTTTATGTGTTGACATCATGATTTGTGATTAAGGCACGTGCTTTCAGTGAATTGCTTGACGCTAGGTTATGAAAAGAATTAACATTCATGATCGAATTTATATTCATTCCAATGTGTAGATGAATTTGTATTCATCTATTGAGGATCATGAATTGGCTTGATTATGCAGGATCTCATCACCTCTAAATTACGAGATTGGAGCACAAATGACACCCATTTACTTATCAAAAATAGTGGATCATTTCGTCGTGCATCATTACTAAGTAAATTGTGGGGCGAGAAAGTGTCGCAGCTCTATAAAAAGGAGCTGTAGACATGTAGTCCTTCGAACATGATAAATATGCAGGTGTAGTGTTATGCGACACAGCAAGGGGACGATGAAGACGATCGAGGATGATCTGTCGGTGGAACTGGAACTCCTTGCTGCCTAATTTTGGGAAGATCCAGGGCCATGTTAATTGGCAGGTCAACCGCACCCCAGTCTCCAGGCCTCAAGATAATGCCCCTCTATGGTGTCACCAAACCAAGCACAAAGCAAATAATCTTCCTCGAATACTGCTTGGACGACAGCGTGAAGTATTGTTTTAACCTAAAGAAGATCAACAACACCCAACTGCATACATATGAGAATAATCGTGCACAATCTCAGTTGTCCTGAGAAATTAAACAGAAAATGTTGACAAATGGAATGCATAAATCATGAATTTTCATGAGTTTGTAAATCGTTCTTAACAAATCTTCTACTTTCAAAAATAGAGTTTGTAATATTATGTGTTCATACATACTTACAAATCTTACAACTTTAGAGTAAATGCATAGATCTACAATTAATATACCCAAATACAAATTTAAAATCTACTGCGATCCAAGATGTTAAGGAACATTTACTATATATCATGTCGCAGATGTAATCATAAAGTCTGGGTTATTGTACTTATTTCTTGTACAACCATATAGCTATAGCTATGCATTCCACATACAACACCATATATATATATATATATTTGTATAGCTGTATCTCTTCAATCAACTTCCCAATGCTCAATGGAAAAAATTTCACGCCTAAAGCAATCTATAAACTTTGGATGGTATATCTCTTATGAAATCGATCTTAAGTTAAAAAAAACAAAGAGCGTAACACTCTTTTTATATATTTTAACGACGTTATCAAGAAGTTAATTTTGTAGCAGATGTTTTTGCTTCGTTTAATTAATTTTAGTGAAATCAGATTAATTCTGAACCAAAACAAGTAAATTTCGTGGCAAATGTTTCTTTCTAGTTTTCACCTATCTACTTATGTTGTAATTCAAAATATTTTGTTTTTGTTAAAAAACAAAAAACCCCAAAACAAAATGGGAAGTTAAAATGGGAAAGGGAACAAAAAAAGAAAGAAATTTTGGACGGGTCTTCTACGGCCCAAATCTAAAAGAGAAAAAGAGATTGCATACACCGCGGGTCCACCGTCCAAAGCCATACACACACATTATATGCCCTGCGCCTAGCACTTCTCTCCTTTTTCAGGTTCAGCGTTTTCGTTTTACCACCAAAAGTTTCAACTACACAACCCTTTCAAATTCTCTCTCTCTCTTCCGCGAAGCTCGGTTACGAAGCTTTCCGGATACGGCGCCGTTTTCCGACCTCGAGGTAAGTCTTCCATCACCTCCAGTTCAATTCGCGTTTCAGTTTCTTCCAGTCACGCTTTTCAATTAGGGTTTATCCTGCCAAACCCTAGGCCTAGGCGTCGTTAATTTCGCTACTTTAGTGTTAATTTCTGGTGCTGAGCATTTAATCTGCGCTTTTTCGCTTGAATTTGACTACAATTTTGTATTAATCCCTAGATAGAGGTTATTGTTTTCTCCCTACTGATTTAGTGTGTAAATTGAATTAGTTAACTAGTTAAAATTGCTTATTTTTTGGTTCTTTTAAAGAAATACAATTTCGATTATGAAGATAGAGATGAGAAGTTTCATGTTTTTTTTTTTTTTATTAGAATTCATCAAGATTGATTCTTGTTCTTGTTCTTCTTCCTTTTCTTTCTGCCTTAATCATTTATGATTTATATTGGCACACGTTCAACCCAAGTTTTCTCTCTCACATTTATATAATAGGTTTAGAGTGGTCTTGATTGTTTAAATGGAGTTAAATGCTTTTGCGTGCGAGGTTGTCAGCGGAAGCGGTGATTGTTTATTGTTGGAGTTTTGTTTTGGATGTGAAATGCAATATTCTTGAACACTACGTGCTACGGGTTTAAGATGGGAGGTGCTTATTTGTTGTGAGGTGTATGAAAAAGAAAATGCAGAACAATTTTTTATTTGAAAAATTAAGGGCTGTGTATTACTTAATGCCCAACTGTGTTTTAACTCTTGGTTAAACTTCCTGCATGATACACTGTCCTATTTTAGAGTAGCCATTTTCTCCCCCTTTCTTCCCTCTTGAATTGGTTGGACTGCGTATAATTTTATTGTTGGTATTATTGCAGTTTTGAACTAAGGGAGAGGTTTGATTCTCAAGCATGGGAGACAGTGAGACAGTCGTTGCTCAAACAAATGCAATGATGGGATATCCATCAGCAGACTATACTACGACAGGTTATTCTGATTCCAGCTCAAATATTGCTCAGGAGGCTACCACAGAAATTTCTGCGCCTCCTGCTCCTGTAGATGCAACCCATCCAATGCCTGGTGATGGAAATGCATATTCTGTGGCTTCCAATTCTCTCATGCAAGAGTCACATTCTTATGCAACATATGAGGCTCAACCAGCTGTCGGTGTTGCCGATGCTGGTGGGAATGTTGGTAGCAGTGAACATGAAACCATGGCATCATCGCAAGCTGCCAGTTATGATTCTTCTGCTAATGGTGTTGCTGCTTCTGGGGTGGGAACTATTTCATCGGTTGGAAATGGAGATGCTTCAGACAACATGGCTGGATCTATGGATACACAACAATATGTGGACGGTTCTGGTATGTCTTTCTCGCATGTTTTTTTTTACGGAGGTTTTGACTTTTAGATGATGTTAAATTTGACTACTTTACTATCCGGAAGTTAGGTCTATGATTATATAATAGGACTCTCTTCAACAAAACTTATTTATTATATCATCTGGACCTTGTTAAGGATTAGTTTGTAAAGTAAAAAAATCACATCTTGTAGAAATAGTTAAATACACTTGATAAAACAATCCCATCTGAACCATGTTTCTGATCTTTATCTTTGCCGTTTGCTTTTTCGTATTCTTATGTTATTTCTTTCTTTTTCTTTGTTGCAGCTATGTCTGCCGAAGAAGATAGACTATGGAACATTGTGAGAGCTAATTCTTTAGATTTTAATGCCTGGACTGCTTTAATTGAAGAGACAGAGAAGGTTGCAGAGGTATGTTATGTTTTGTTTCATTAGTTGGATCATATGGTTGACTGCTCCTGTTTAATTTTCTTCTGGTTATTTATACCAATTGAAGTTCATTGAGTGATGGCTGTCAATTTTCATGGTTGTTTTATATGAAATAAAAGAGAATGCTTTGGTCATGTTTCTTGCTCAGTTATGAATCAATCATAAAATTTGGAATTTCACAATAAACCTTTCTTTTTAATTGCACTGTCGTAATCAGCTGCTTGGGTATGTAAAATTGTTTTCTTGTGGGTTTTGATGAGTGTAGAAATGTGAAAATAGGTACCTTTTGAATCTTTTTCGAAGTACCTTTGAGTTGATATCTCACTCACCTCTGCAGTTTTATATGCTATTGTATCAATAAATCTCTAGAGAACTAATAGGTTAACTTTATATGGATTTTGCGATCCAGATATCTTAGTAATAGTACTTGTCCTTGGCAGGGAGGAGAAAAGGTGGTTCATCCAACTGTATAGTCCTGCTCTTTTGAATAGAAAATAATAGATATGGGAAATTGGCACTCAGATTCTTGTTCGTACAAGTCAACCTTGTCTCTGTGTTTTGGTTCTTCAATAGTATATTGTCGTGTTAAAGATACCATCTAGTTGCTTTTTAAATTTCTCTTCCATTTCATAAATTGTCTCCCTATCAAAAAGAATATGCTCATGTTATCCATTTCAATGTGAAAATAGTTCCTGGTTCCTTCGGTGAGAGTTCTCCTTCAAAGGAACATTTAGTTTCTGACTGGTTTGATTTTCCGTGGTGTCTAAAGTTTCATATAATAAGTTTTGTAGGCTCTGTTCAGGATCAAGCATTTGTTAATCACTTTGTATATGAATTCTATCTATGTTTTATTTGTAGCTGTTTCTTATGGAACTAATTAATCTCCCCTAATTTATATGCAGGATAACATATTAAAAATTCGAAAAGTTTATGATGCTTTTCTAGCAGAGTTTCCTTTGTGTTATGGGTATTGGAAAAAGTATGCAGATCATGAGGCACGTTTTGGTGTTATTGATAAAGTTGTGGAAGTTTATGAACGAGCAGTTCAAGCTGTTACCTATTCAGTTGACATTTGGTTGCATTACTGCACCTTTGCCACAAGTACTTTTGGAGATCCAGACACTATTAGAAGGTAATAACTATTCCTTATTCATTCTTGTTGTTAGTCATGTTGGGAGTTTATGATTGCATGGTTTTCTCAGTTGCGAGGAACTGGTGTCCTTGTTTTCTAACCTTACTTCAGTATGATTGCAACAGTGGTTCCTCACATATATGACGGAAAGGTTTGGTGGGAATGCACTTTAGAAATGTTTTCTGATGTGCAATCCCTTGGTTTTGAGGCTACTGTTCGGGTGTAGCCTTTTGTTTTGTTTTGTTCTTTTTCTCCCCTCCCTAAGGATCTAATTCTATATTTTGGCTTCACTATACCCATTCTATCTCCCTTACCATGAAGACACGTCTTAGTAATTTAGTGGTCAATGAATTCTGGCTCTATTTTAACTTTGACACTTTGAAGTGCATCATTATGCAAATTGCTGCTGGGAAGATCTCGTCCAGTTAAGGGCTTAGATGGCCTCTAGCACTGCTCCATTTGACGGACATAGTATGGTTTATATCAGGAAGGTAAATGCAGCGTTTAGAAGTGTCATATGGTGTTAAGAGTCTGTTCTGCGGTCTCTCCCTTTCATGGATGTGTTATCTCAGCTGTATTAATACTTGTACCCATCTGATTTTTTTTTTTTTCCATTTTTTCTCTTTATGTTTTTCAGGCTTTTTGAGCGAGGATTAGCGTATGTTGGAACAGACTACTTGTCCTTTCCTCTTTGGGACAGGTACATTGATTATGAATTTATGCAGCAAGCATGGGGCCAGCTTGTTGTGATCTACTCACGAATATTAGAGAATCCGAACCAACAACTGGATCGATATTTAAACAGGTGATTACTCTTTGAATGTGTTGTTTCATTCTAAGGTTTTGCAACTGTTTTGTTTGTATTCCTGATTCCATTGGTTTTAACAGTTTTAAGGAACTAGCTGGAAGTCGGCCTCTCTCAGAATTGAGAACTGCTGAAGAAGCTGCTGCTGCTGCAGCAGCAGCAAGTGCAACTTCAGAGGATGGTGTACAAGCAAATGGGGAAGATGCTCAACCTGATGGTGCAGAGCCATCTCCTGCTATCTTAACAGAAGCGGAGGAGTTGGAGAAGTTTATCGCCATTCGAGAAGAGATGTATAAAAAAGCTAAAGAGTTCGATTCTAAGATAATTAATTTTGAAACAGCTATTAGGAGGCCTTACTTTCACGTGAGGCCCCTTAATGCTGCAGAGCTTGAAAATTGGAACAACTATCTTGACTTTATTGAAAGGGAAGGTGACTTTAACAAGGTATTTTTCTTTTTTCAATTATATATATTTATATATTGGTTAATTTTAGTTGCCCTGCTTGTTATATGTTGACTCACGGTGGAATCATATGCTTTATTGGCTAAATCGTTGGATGAAGCAACTTTTAAAACGGGAATTTGAACTGAGACTAAAGATGGGCCTCGATTTGGTTTCTTTGAGGATAAGTATTTCAAACCCTTTTGTCAGTGGACGTTCTAGGTTCATGATGTGTTGGTAAATTGAATTTTCGTTTAAAGTGCCAATGTTATGCATGCAGGTCTCTTCTTATCTTCCTATCCTAAACATCTGTCTGTCAGGCAAGGAGGGTCCCTCCTTTCCTATTAGAGGGGCCTCTCTGTTCTGCTAACGGAGTATTTCTTGTGCATATCTCCTTCTGTTTCATTTCTTCATTAGCTACTGTTATGGCTATTAAATGTCTTGTTATATCATTATTTTTTTTTTTTTTTAATTTTATGAATTAGGTGGTCAAGTTATATGAAAGATGCCTGATTGCTTGCGCTAATTATCCTGAATACTGGATTCGTTATGTCCTAAGTATGGAAGCTAGTGGAAGTTTGGATCTTGCCAATAATGCTCTTGATCGTGCAACCCAAGTCTTTGTGAAGGTAATACCTTGTAGTCGGTTTTAGTATCTCATTTGATATCCAGAGTATTAATGGCCTGGTAAATCTAGTGAATGAGATAGCTTGATTTAAGGTTAAGCGCCTTAGGTATTGGAGTGTTGGTGCAAATTTTGCATGAGATGGTTATATGCTATCTAGTTGTCTTTAAGTTTTGAACTTCAATGCCATGAATAAACAAGTGTATCCTTCCATTACGTGGTGATGTACCCATTACATTCATGGTTTTGAAGTCCACTGTAGAAGTTGGTTTCAAGTCTTTAAATTATTGTAGGTTGTTTACTAGTGAACCCTCAAAGTGAGCAGGACTGTTATTATCAGTATTCCCTGCCCTTGTCCTTAAATATTTCGCTCCTCTTATGGTTAGAACAGTGTATTTCCAAGAATGGGCATTTTGTATACCCCTCGCCTTTTTGCATCAGTGTCACTATAGTATCAGTCATATGACACCGGATGGGCATGTCTTGTTTTTTTGCATTTGATGGCATATTACTATGTGTTAATTCGAGTATAACAACTCTTGATATTGCTCATAATGATCAACACTGTTGAAACACCCGTTGGGTCATAAAATAGATTCTTGTCTGAATTAAATACAAAATAAATCTGTCTGGTTATGTTTTGTGTTGACCTTTTTGTCTTGAAATAACAGAGACAACCAGAGATTCACCTTTTTGCTGCTCGTTTCAAAGAGCAAAATGGAGATATACCTGGTGCTCAGGCTGCCTATCAACTCGTACATTCTGAAATTTCACCTGGTCTTCTTGAAGCAATCATTAAGCATGCAAACATGGAACACCGTCTGGTAAGAAGTTGTAAACAACTTGAATCTCGTCAATTTACGTATAGATGTCACATTTAAAAATCTGATTATTTTGTTATATTTCACAGGGAAATATGGAAGCTGCCTACTCCTTGTTTGAACAGGCCATTGCCATTGAAAAAGGAAAGGAGCATTCTCAGACCTTACCCGTGCTGTTTGCTCAATACGCACGGTTCGCATACTTGGTAGGTTATAAGTTATGTAATAACCTGGCAGCTTGGCTGTGAAGTCTTGTGAACAATCCTAGATTCCTTCCAAATCTTCTGTGTATGCTTTAAACCGCTAGCTTGATTGAAATAGTGAAAACCAAATATGTTATGTCATTGAAATAGTGAATTTTTATTTCCCTTCTTTATTTTGTTTTCAGGTATCTTTGAATGCTGAAAAAGCCAGAGCTATCTTTCTTGAAGCAGTTGAGCATGTTCGATTGTCAAAAGCATTCCTGGAGGTTCTCTCTCTCTCTCTCTCTCTCTCTCTCTCTCTCTCTGACCATGGACTAATACCTTAGATATCCTACAATATTACATGCAGGCCCTGATACATTTCGAGTCGATACATTCGTTGCCAAAGCAAATTGATTACATAGATTCCTTGGTTGTGAAGTTTGTGGAGTCCAACTCAGAGAACCCCAATTTTGCGAGTGTTGCTGACAGAGAAGAGCTATCTTGCATTTATTTGGAGGTATATATTTTATGTCTTCTCTGATTAGCGCTTCAAGAGTTTTGAGTGCATATACTCTCAGGATTGGGAAGAATTGAGGGGTTTCCCCCCCCCCCCCCCCCCCCCCCCCCCCCCCCCCCCCCCTTTTTGGGGTGGTATTAGCTTGCAGTCTTGCCCTATTTATCTTCATGCTTTTCATGAAATCACTCTTGAAGTCAAATATGCAGCAAAGTTGATATAACTTTCATTGCCTGAATGCTCTCGTTGTCAATGTTATCTGTATGGTCTGCAATTCTAATGTGCTCAGGAATGATTCTGCAGTTTCTCAATCTCTTTGGAGATGCACAGTCTATCAAGAAGGCTGAGGATCGGCATGCTAAGCTCTTTTTATTTCATAGGAGCAGCACTTCAGAGTTGAAAAAACGGCAAGCTGAAGATTACCTATCTTCTGATAAAGCAAAGATGGCAAAATCATACTCTGGTGTTCCTTCACCTGCCCAGTCTATTATGGGAGCATATCCAAATGCACAAAACCAGTGGACAGCTGGTTATGGTGTGCAACCTCAAGCTTGGCCACCAGCTACACAAGCACAGGGACAACAGTGGACCCCTGGTTATACCCAACAGGTAGTTTTCTGATATGATGAAACATTATAGAGGTTTTCATCCGTCATTGTTTAAGATTGAATATGGAGGATTTTGTTCCCTAGGATATTTTAGTTCTGAGTTTAATATAGGGATGTTTCCAGATAATAATTTGGTTCCAAAATAAGGGTTGCACCTTGCTGTTTCTCTTTGTATAATTATTTAATTTGTTTATTCAATATATATATTTTTTAATAGGCATACAACGCATATGGTGGTTATCAGCAAGTACCTGCCGCAGTGCCACAAACTGCTGCTTATCCTGCTACATATCCCGCTACATATCCTGCTCAGGTATCCAATATGCATTTTTATTGCTTTTCTTTTGTCGATTGTTCAATTTTTTCAAGATGTTTTGTGACAATGTTAGAAGTAGGTCATTTATAAATGGTGTCTCTATTGTTAGATTATTTGTCTAGTTAAATACTCATAGATGTGCAAGAGTAATTAGGTATCTGTAGTTTGTGCCTGCTTAATATTGGGTAAATTTTAACATTATCTGAGTAGAAGAAAATGTACTAAAGTATGAGATGGGAAGGGTTTTATTTTTTGCTTGTTTCACTTTTATTTCCTTGCCCACTTGTCTTTGCGCTAATGGTGTAATTACTATTTCAGCCGGCGGCTTTCCCCCCACAAAGCTATGCACAGCCTGCAGCCGCAGCTACTGCAGTAGCAGCTGTAGCACCAGCTCAGCAACCTGCTCCGGCTCAACAGGCATATTATGGGAATTACTACCAGTAATTGAGGTCGCAGGACTAGCCCGCTATATTTTCCCTATGTAATCTAATTTTCACCTTTTGTGAACCTGAGCGATAGATGTTTCTCTTTGGGGACATGTAGCGAACAAAATATCTTGATTTTGATCAGTCGGCTTTAGTTCCAGTAACATATGTATTTTAGATATAGTGATTTCCTTCCTAGTATAATAGCATTCTTGGAAGTTTGCTGTCATTTTTTTTTCTCTACAAATTCATCATCTCTTCGAATACCATTGTCATCCTAGTTAAACCTTCGAACGCCAATGCTATTCAGGTTAACCTTCAAATGCCATTATTCAGAAGTTCAATCCAACCGTTACCTGCTGGCGGTTACAGTTTCCTTCCAACAAGCAGAAGTCGATAATCTGAAGTCTTTGTCTCGGAATCAAGTCTTAAATAACTTGCCATAGTAGTGTTGTATACGTCTGAAAGGACCTTTTTGTTTCCATTATCTCTTGGTGGGTAATACGTCGCCTTTTTCTCTGCCCGGAAAATTCCCTTTTTACCAGAAGTAGTGGAAAACTGAGATTCCCCCAGTCCTTACGTAATGGTTTTGATAGGGACACTTGTATGTAAAATCAGTGTTTCCTTGCCATTCTAAACCATGTTCCGTGTTTGCTAATAAGAGGGCCCAAACACATGACTTGACCCAAATTGGAAACCTACACACCCACCCAGGATTTGGAAGTGTCAGGAAAATCAGATCCACCTGGAGCGTCCGATCACCGCTCCTTTCCCCTCCGCGCAACACCAGCCGTACCCGTTTGAGAGAATCATCACGCGGTACTTTCCCTTCCCTGCCATTTAAAAATTTATTAATCACACGCTGCCTCCCGAGGTTTTCAACGGACGGCTCTGATTGGAAGTTGAATCAGCGGCTGTGATGCGCTCCTGCAAAACCCTTTTAAGGATTAGCGAATCAGGCTAGAGCCGGAAGCAGAAGCTAGCAGAACCCTGTAAGACCAATACAAAGCTCTCTATCTCTGAAGCTCTGAAGCTCTCAGTTTCTTCTCGGAAGGCTGTTCTCGCCGTTTTGAGCTCGGAAAGGTTGGGGAATCCCGAGGCGCCGTGAACCCGGGGTTTAGGGTTTCGGAAATTTAGCCGGATCTGTGGCCGATCAGTGAGTTAGGGTTTTAGCGGAGAATTCTACAAAATAGTCCACTGCGATTGCATGCTTTGAGAGTTGGAGGAAGCAATGGCGAGTTCGTATCCTGGACCTGTTAGTGCTGTTCAGGTCAGATTCAGTCTCCGTACTCTTACAGTGTGTATGTATTTTTTCTCTCTGTATTTTTGTATTTATTTATGTATTTTTGCGTGTATTTGAGCAGGTAGGGTCGTACTTTGTGGGACAGTACTACCAGGTTCTTCAGCAGCAACCCGATCTTGTTCATCAGTTTTACTCTGATGGCAGCACTATGATTCGTGTCGATGGTGATTCCACAGAATCTGCTAATGAAATGCTGGTAATTTTTTTTTTTTTTTTTTTGCTTGTGTTCTTGGAATTGCGGTTGATTAAATTATGTATTTGGTTTTGAATAATATCCAAATCGATGTTGTTTAGTACTTATGGTTGTGGTGTTGTTTGTGGTTCTGCAGCAAATTCATACGCTCATACTGTCGCAGTATTTTACTTCGATTGAGATCAAGACTATCAATTCCATCAATTCCTTGGGTGGAGGTGTTCTTGTGATGGTTACCGGTTCTGTTAAGTCGAAGGAATTCAATGGTAGGAGAAAATTTGTCCAGACCTTCTTTCTGGCTCCTCAGAATAAAGGTTACTATGTTCTCAATGATATCTTCCAGTTTCTCGAGGATGAGGTAGATTTACAACATCCTTCAAACATGATATCGGAGGGCCAATTCGATATTCAACTAAATGCTTCCAGCCCTCATCGAGAACCGCCAGGTATTTTGACACTACTGTTGGCATATATTTCATCATTGTTGAGCTATTCTTTGATTTTTGTTCCTTTTGAGTTATCCTTGTGATGTTTTCACTTGTGTAGGCCTTCGGTTAACAGATACAAGCATCTTTTATAAGCGTATTATTAGGGCTCTTTACATTTGACTAGTTTTGGGATGCTGTAGTAATATTGCTGTTAAAGATGGATATACTCTGTTGCTTGAAGTTGTGCATGTATTTAGATAAGGAAGCTCAAAATCCTTTTGTTCATTAGAGATGTTTTCTCTCTATTAACTGTTCAAAAGATGTTTAGGATTTCTTTAGGAGAAAGTTTGGCCTGTGTGTGTTTGATATAACTAGGTGTTTTTCTTTGCAGTTTCCGACTATGTTCTGGAGGAAGAGGCCAGGGAGTATGTGAACTCTGTCGACATAGAAGACGATCCAGTTGATAAGTATAGTCTGCCAGAGCAACAGGTACAGCAAGAATTTGAGACTGAAGTTGTGGTGGATGAAACTCCTCAAGAGGAGACCTATGCCTCATTTCAAAGTGTGGTGAACTTGAACACTGTGCAAGACACTCCTTCTGCTTCTGTGGAGGAACCAGTGGGAGAACCTCAGAAGAAAACTTGGGCTTCTATAGTATGTCCCTATACTTCCTCTTGTAACTTGTCTTGATGCATAATTTTACTTGTTTACTGTCTGGCTTCTGCATTGACTATATTGCATTTATTCACTGATAAATCATCTGGTGTTGTTGAGTTTGCTATGATATTACAACCCTTTTGTATGTAAATAACAGTTGCGAGTTGCTAAGGGACCGTCAGCACCAGAAGTAACTCAACAACCTTCTTCTAGAAGTGTTCAAACTGCTCCAGATTGGAATCACATCCCTCAGCCCGCTGTTGAACAATCAAACTCTGCTTCAGACTGGAGTTACACACCTCAGCCCACTGTAGAAGCAGCAGAGGAGAGTTACATGCCAGAGGAAGAAGGTAGTCTTTTTTACCATTCTTTGATGCCTCTGTGACGTAGTATAATTAAATTTAATCATTTATATTTGTCGACTACGTTGTTTCTTCCTCCTAGTTATATTGCCTTCTACTATATTTTGACTTTAGTGGGAAATTAAAGAGACTATTTCTTTCTTATCAGTATATGGTTGAGAAAATGGTTATTGAAAATAACTATTAGAAATTGGATGCCTTGTGAGGTCCAACATGCCTGATGAATTTAACAGATGAACTTATTTCTTACAGAACTTGTTATCATGCACTGAATTTGCTGCTATATGCCTCTTACTTGGGGTGGTTAGTCCGATGAATTAACTTGGTATATTAAGCATTTTTAAGTTGAACCTTACGTTAAATTCTGTCATGCTTTAGGTGAAATGAAATCTGTGTACGTAAGAAACTTACCTCCTACAGTTACCGAAGGTGAAATCGAGGAAGAGTTTAAGCACTTTGGTCAAATAATACCTGATGGCGTCTTCGTAAGGGCTCGCAAGGTGAGTTTGTTTTTATAGTTGCATCATTATATGTGAATTTGAATGAAGCTGAAGTATAATTTGGTGAACAGGAAATTGGAGTCTGCTATGCTTTTGTTGAATTTGAAGACATGGCTGGTGTTCACAATGCCCTCAAGGTTGGCCTTTTATATTTTTTAGAGTTTTATTTGCTTCACCTTTTCAGTTTCCTGTTATTTGATGAAAGTCATCATTCTCATATTGGGGAGTCTTGGGCATTTTCCACTTATGTTTGGCCCATTTTTTAAGAAGAGGGTTCCCATACACATTCTTGCAATCTTTCAGGCATTTATCTTGATGAGCCCTAATGTTGTGAGAATTGTATGGATCTTGGAGCCTAGATATAGAATCAATGTGTTATATTTCTTTTCTTTAGTTGAGCAGAAGGTGCCTTAAAGAAATCTGATTTGCTGTTAGTATTGCATAACAATACCATTGCTATCTGTCAGCCTCCTTTTCCTATCCTGTGCATTGGATTTAATTTTCATATAGGCTCCGGTGCCAATTTCTGTGTGTAGTGTTTGCATGGCCTGACAAGTGCTTTCCTTCCTGTAGGCATCTCCAATTCATTTGGCTGGAAGACAAGTGTACATTGAGGAGCGAAGACCGAACAGCACCGGTGCTGCTCGAGGAAGTATGTATTTTCAGATGATGCACATATATGTCTTTTGTTCCATACTATCTAAGTTAATTTTAGAATGATACAAGTTAGGTACATTTTTCAATGCTGGTGGGTTAACTTTTAGCACATGAAAGTTGCATTCATAAGTCTTAAGAAGTCAAATGATAGCATTTTTCTCAATATCAGTCTCAGTGAAAATAATTCTTTAGATGTCCATTCCGAAGGACATTGGTAGGTTTTATATGATGTACTTCTGCAACACAATTTATTGATTGCTTTACTAGTTCAGAGTTTCCATGAAACCAATTGATCGTCTAGTTCAGCAAATATGTTTGTGCATTTGTAGAATTAAACTATTAAATATTTAACATATGGTGTACCAAATTGTCAAGCATCTACTTTCCAGGTATTTTGTCACTGCATGTTTCTGGTACCTAATTTGCTTGTGATACGATGCATTTGATTTTTTTGACCAGGAGGAAGGGGGAGAGGCAGAAGCAGTTACCCAATTGACGCCACAAGGGGGCGTTTTGGAGGTCGTAGTTCGGGCAGAGGTAGTTACCAGGATAGTGGCGACTACAATAGAGGGAGAGGCAATGGCTTTTATCAGCGTGGTACACGATAAGTGGTTTTGGAAGTTCTGAATCCACGCAGGAATATATCCAAGGAAAAGTTCCTCGAGGTGCGGATTCCAGGTCCAATGTTTTCCGCTAGATGTTTCATGAAATGTATTTGTACTTTTTTGAGTGTCATTTTACATGAGCTGATAAGTTTATGTGGACAATTCAGTCTCCGTTTCTGGGTATATGTTTTCTTCCCCCCCTTGGCTTGTTTTTATCATGCAATTCAAGTGGGAAATTTTGGGGCCTTTGAGGCCCCAAGTTGTGAGGGAATATGATCAAGATGTTTGTTTCAAGCAATTCTAAGTTATTCTATTAGAAGCGTTTCTGATTTTGATATATTTTGCTTTTGTTCTTCTGGATTCCACACCTTTATTTCAAGAGCCCTTAATTTTTTTCCTAGTATATTGGTCTCGCAGCAAAGCCTATGGTCACCACCAACAACAATAGAAAGAATGCTTGTAAATTTGATAAAATGTTTAGGTTATGAGCAGATCTAGTTGTGATTGCTCTTATTCTCTCATCTAAACAGAGGTTTCATCCTGAAAATTCCTATTTAAAAAAACTCATTACTCACAAACTATATTTACAACGCAGTCAACTCTATTACAAAACTTCTGCGGACTACTTAGGCACTTGCAGAAGTCATGATTCCCTCATGAATATATGGGGACATGGGGCCAAGATCTTGTCCCTGATCTGCTTCATTTTCATCTTCGTCATCTTCCTCTGTTTCCCATAGGAAGCCAGCGTATGCTGCATGGACATAGCTGTAATTCAAGAAGGAAAAGTCGTGTCATACTTTGGCCTTCAAGTAAACATAAGATAGAAAACTGAAACTCTCTATTTCAACCAATAATATCACATACCTATTTTGAGGTGCAGCTTGGACTGCTCGTTCATAGTAGCTTAAGGCTCTATCTTCATCATGGTGCAACTCCCATACGACCTTGGCATGTTGTGCCAACATTTCACCGTCGTTCGGGTCCGCTAGGATCGAACGAGAGTAGTATTCCTCTGCTAAAGGAAGGTCTCTCTTGGTCTGAAGAAACAAGTAAGTTAGTACAGTCGCAACGATGTCAAAGAGAATCTCAAACATGTACAACAGAAAGTTACAGAAGGCAGAATAAGCTCACCCGATACAAAAAATTAGCATAATTTCCGAGAAACAATGGGTTTCCAGGATGTTCGTCTACCATCTTCTTGTAATGCTCCTCAACCCCCTGGTTGTTGTCATCTCCATCTCCACCAGTGCTTTCCCAATTAGCCTCGTGACCACCCCGGCCACCGCCACTTCCACCACCAATCCCAAGTCCCTTTGCAAGATGCATTTCTCGACTTTCTAGCTCTCTCTGTTCTTCATAACCCCCACCCCACATTTTCTGCATAGTTCTCATGTCCTCGGATAAACTCATCTTCCTCACACTATGACCTTCAATAGCCATGACTCTCTCACTTTCCTCGACCTCTTCTCCTTCCTCTTCATCAAATTCCCTATCACCATCTTCTTCATCTTCACCGAAAGCTCCCGAGTTATAGGTCGAAAAAGACTCTATAGTTTGCAACGGTATTCCCCTGGATCTCGACTTGTTGGGTTGGTATAAGTCGCAGAAGAACGGATCATCTTCATGTTTATCACAAGAAGCTGCATAGGCCAGTCCTTCCAAGTTTCCATCAGACTGAGCCCTCCGAAGAAACCCGGAGGAAAGATCGATGGACGGAGAGATTGGTGAGGAACCGTGAGAGATGTTGAGAGGCACAGTTTGGTGAAATGAAAACTTGGTGGGAGTGTGGTGGATTGAGGTTGGTTTTGGTTCAAAGTGATTGCCAAGTGGACTTTCAGCTGAGAATGATGCAAGAAGGGATCCAATAACTGGTGATGAAGAGCTCCTAAGCAACATGATTCAACCTTTGATCTAGATTAGCTTCTGATTATAAAACTCTGTAAAGAAAAACACAGTATATACATGAGTATATGCAAATGAATCAAAGCTTTACTGCCATGAAACTGCATTCTATGAGGGTTAAGAAAAGTTAAATTGCTTTTGGGAAAAGGAGGAAGAAGAGGAAGAAGAAAGCATACCACTTTTTGGAAAACCAGAGACTTGCAATCCCCAAAATGACAAAGAAATAATGAGAAGCTGGCCTCTCTTATAAAGGGAGCAGGTTACTGCTTACAGATGGGAATGTGTTATCTAATTGAAATTGATGTCTTTTTTTCTAGTAAAAATGAAAAATAAAAAAGAATAATGATATTATATGAATGGTGGAGAAGAGGGCCAGATTCAGAGTGGTGCAAAATATCAATGGCAATTTGCAGTCGGTCTAATGTTGATAGGCTGGAAAGGAAGCAAATGGGAAAGGTCACACCGTCACAGGAACCCCTTGAAAGACTGAAAGCTGTGTCCTCTATCATATGCTCCGTTGAATGTTTACATCCAACATTTTAACCTTTTGGAAACTCATGGGACACTGACCTGTAAATATCTCAGGTTACGACTGTGCAATCGTCATTAAATCTTGGACTTTTCTGCACAACACCACAAGAAAAATCAGTCCTTTTCGTATCAAAATATAAGAACAAAAACTCATAATTTTATAGGGTATGAAAATAATTTTGGAAATTTAGAGCCAAGGCTCAAAATGATAAAAGTGTGTGAATTGGTTTGTCAATAGTTACCTAAATTGGTTTGTCAATAGTTACCTACCACATAGTTGATTTGTGGACGAAGTAAAGAATATTGAATCACGAGTTATGTCTATGGGTCGATTTTCCTATTTAGATTTGGCAATGATTTAGATTGAAATTCAATCTCAATTAGAAAACACGTTCCTCATTTCTATTATAAAAATTTTAAAAAATTACACACCGATTGATGTGGGAGGTGTCATTTACCTCTAATGAGTGTAGACGGTGGATAATTAACATTAGGTGGGAGTGACTAAAAAGTTGGGGGAGGTAGGTTTTTTTTCCCCTTCCATAGTTCACAGTTTGTTATTTACTACAATACCTTCTAGTTATTAAAATGTTATAAAAATGGGAACATTTGGCAAAAGTAGGGAAATAATTACTCTTCTCTTAATAATAGCATAATAAATTTCGTTGGTAAAAATAATTTACTGACTTAAATCGTAAACTTCTTAATTGTGTATAAACGTAACAGACCAGAGAGAAAGAGAACAAAATCTTCTATCAGGGTTAGGCCTGAGTGGTGAAGAATGATGGAGAATTCAATTGCCAATACAATTGGACAAAAGTTAGATTATTTCTAATTCTGATTGCGAAAATAACTAAAGAGAAAAAAAAAATATTGCGGTTACAATAACAGAGATAGAAATGGGTCATAAAATAAAAACATGGCATGTGTTTCATGGCAGCTACAAGGCTACAAAAGGAAATAGAAGACGCCCCCGTTGAACAATGGGGACGTTATTCCAAACAGAAAACACATGTGCTTTGTCCTCTTCTACAGAGTATTTTGTATCCCTACACGTAGTGCTAAGCCACAAACAGTTGTGGGTAATTTAATAAGTGGACCGCCGTGCAGTAGTTTCTACCCTTTCCATCATACACACCACATGCTTCATAACACCATAACCGTGATCAATTAGCTTTGCTCATGTTGTGCTCTTGTTGAACGAGGCAAATTCTATTGATTCGAGATTGGTGGCAATTGGTTAATGGAATGTTTAGATCATGATGTTCTAGATCTGTAGTTATCTAAGTATGAGTAGTACTCTTTTTTCCATTCAAAATGTATCTATAATGGGTGTTCCGGAAAACCAAAAGTACATCGGGAAATCCTTATTCTCTTTGAATGGAAACACCATTTTATCAATCAATCAAGCATTTGGTGACTCAAGGCAACTGAAAAATGAAATTGAAGAGCATCGTAGAGCGCTAAACCTCTTTTTGAGAAATGTTAGAGCAAGGGATCCTGCAGAGGCAGAAGAACGCAAGCTCAAAATCCTGTCATTCACCAATTTGTTGGCCGCAAATGCCTTAAAAAGGAAAACCGAAACAAGTGCAAGGATGAATAGAATCAAGACGAACACACGATCATTTTCTATTAAAATTAGGAATTGTTCGACAAATTTGGAATGATTTTTTTTTGACCAAAAACAACCAAATGGAAACAGCAACTAACTATGGCTACCAAATTTTTTCCACCGCGAATCTCATGCCATGCTTGATTTGGGTTTTTCCGCACCATATTTTGATACGTCTATTCTTCGATTGAAAGTTAATCACAAGATAATTTTTAGGTTCATAATTTTGTAAAAGTTTACTATTAAGTTCCTTCAAGTTTTGCTTATAACCATTTGGTATAGTAGCATAATATTCTCCTCATAAGTGGAAGATTGTGAATTCGACTCACGAAAGATTAATTATAGTATTTGAGTTGTTTATCTGATAAACAAAAAAATTATTCTTCAAGTTTTGGCTATCATAACAAAATCATGACAATCATAACGAATTATTTAATAATACAATTCTCATAATAAATAAAAGGGGAATAACTTCTTACCATGAAATTACACTTTTACATTAAGAAATAGGGAGGGAAAAGAAAAAAAAATAAAGATTTGGTCCTTGCTTAGTAAGTGGGTGTTTTAAAAAAAGCCAGGCTTTTGGATAAGCAAGGCTTAAACTTTCTAAATCACATTACTAGTGTATATTAGCAGTGGTAGTCGCTTGCTAAGTAACTGAGTAAGGACAACAACCTCTTGGATCTCTAGATCCATTGGTAGAAGATAAAAACAACTCAAATTTATAAATAACTTTTTTTTACTGTTAGATATAGATTTAACGGTAATTGAGTATAATCTTTTTGCTCAATTACGCCAGATAAACATTAATGCAGCCACATGGTGAAGAACCGAGGACGAGAGCATAAGTTTTCTTGATATCATATTCCTAGTGAGTCCTTTTAATGAGAACAACTAAAATGATGACTAGTTGAACATTTTCTAATCAACGGTTTGGGAAGACTTATTTTTTTTATTACATTATGACAAATCAAGAATTAGATTTTTATGTATGCATGAGTAGATCACTTTTGAAAATTTTCTTTCAAATTGCTAATCGTGATCAAATCAATTAACGAACCAAATTTGTCAAACATGAACCTTTCATATTTATAACTGATAAATCACGATTATGAATGTTTTAAAGATTTTATATTTGGTTGAAAAATTACATAAATGATCTACACATCAATATTTAAACATCTAACTGTTGATTTTTGTGAAAATATGATCAAAAAGTTGGTCTCACATAAAAATTCCAAAATAATCCTTATTTTAATAATCCTTATTAGTGGTACTCAACTGATATAGAAATATGGTCCTCAAAAGTTTTCATATTCCTATACTTATTTCTATTGTCAGTTATATTCCAGTACTTGCTTATTAGCGTGGTTAGGAGTGATTTCTTTGTCAAATCACTATGCAGCAAGTTTTATGGTCAAATATCATTATATGTTTATAAGAGGTTTTTACCAACACGCAAGTTATTATTATTTTTAATATATATAACAACTGAGGAAGAGTAGTTACAACTTCTCGAGGCCCCGCTACTTGAGTTGATTTGTCATATGAACTACACCACCAAACTTCTAATCCATTGTCACGTTTCCATACAGATTCTTGTGAGGGGGTACAAGTTGTTTGTACAGTTGGATGGTTGTAGATAGAATCATTCTCATATTCAATCATTGTTATGCACTATGTTCCTTTTTAGACACGTGGAAATTTGTGATGAAGTTTTAGTTCGTGACGTTTATCATAATTATAATGATACTAGAAAATAGTAGTGTGGAATTATACTTGTGAGAGTAGTTAGTTTAAAACAATTCTTTCTTTTATTATCTTTTAATTTGTTTATTTTATTTTTTACGTTTTTATCTATGGTATTTTAACCTTTTAGGGTTATAAAGGTAAAAAGAATCATTTATCGTTGACAACACCACTTCTCTTAAATATAGTTTAAATTTTTTTATTTTATTTTTTACGATTTTATCCATATTAATTTAATTTTTGGGCATTACAAAGGTTAAAGAATCAGTCATGGTTGACAACAGTCCTTCTCTTAAAACTTCTAATGAGGAATATTGAAATTAGAGCTTTATGAGGATTTTCTAATAAACGGTTGTGAGACGTATTTTTAGATCATATTTAGACAAATCAACCGTTAGATGTTTGGATATTCATGATTAGATCATTTCTATAAATTTATAACTAATTTGAAAATCATTAAGGCATTCATAGTGGAGATTTTTCATTTATGAACATGAAATGTTTAAATTTGATAGATTTTGTTCGTCCATTGATTTGATCTAGTTCGATACCTTAACGATTAACAATTTAGAAGAAAATTTTTAAAAGTGATATTCTCATATATACGTAAACATCTAACGGTTAGTTTGCAGGAACGTAATAAAAAGTGTGTCTCGCAACCATTGATTAGATTTATGAATTTCTCATTTTAAAGATTCTCATTAGAATCTCTCCATGCAATATAGATGAGATTTATACTTATTTTTGTGAAATTTATCCGCTTTAATTTTAACCATTTTTTTTATTTTTTAGGAGAACCATTTAAACTCGTTGTTTTTCATCAGTTTTTTTGTCTTTTGTGTTTTTGTCATTGGTTTTGATGAATTTTTTACACATCCAATTAAAAGATTTCATCGAATGAGATTCGTGGATTCGATAAGAAAAAGAAAAAAGAAAAAGAAATGTATACGTGTTTATATCTAATATGGACACTGTTACGTACCTTTATTCAGCAAAAAAGAAGGGAAAAGCCAGGCCTGCTTGCAAGTCTTTTGAACCATGGACACAAGCTAATAAATATCATCTAATCATCAAGACCTCTGTTTATCGAGCTATTATATTGTTTATGGTGGGAGACTGCCCCCACAAAAATGAGTGTTTGGTATTTGGGATATGTCTGCTTCAACAAGAAGAAGTACAAGTTCTTAGGAACATATCACCGGTTCCAGAACCATCTGAAATCTACGATCACAGATTCAGAGCCAGGTCCTTGTTGTTTGTGTCATAAGACTGACTTGAGTTTTTCTTGGGCCAATTATGTTCATGTGCAAGTGCTTCTATTGGAATCAACTCAAAGATTTATTTCCACCGGAGCCTGAACCCTTCTTCCTGCCTGCTCCAATTCCTCAATGGCCTCCAGGTATGAGGATTTGAGTGCAAAGATTTGATTTTTTTGGAAATTTGAATGTGGGTTTCGTTTAGTGTTTGGGTTGTTCATGGATTTTGAGGTGAAGGGTTTGTGGATTGTGCTGAATGCATTCAATTGTGGTGGTAAAGTTTGCTTCTTTTTGTTTTTGATGATATGGATTTTTGGTAGTTGCAGTTACCAATTAGTGCTTACTGGGTTACTTTTATTCTCTTCCAAAAAAAAAAAAAATGATGAGCATTTGACTTGGGAAAATTCAGCCCTTGGGAAAATTCAGCATATTTTGAATTTGAGCTTAATTGCTGACGTGCAAATCACAATCTATGCAAGAGGCCCTTATTGATCATCAACTCTCTTTACTGTCTGCATATGTGATTTTGTATACTCTGGTAGGCAATGCACGTATTACTTGTCGAAATTCGTAATATCATTGCTGAATAGTTGCTCTGGTGACCTAGTTCTTTTTATGGAAGTTTGCACTTTGGTTCAATGAGCCTGATCATGTACTTTAAGTTCAAGATAAGTGATGCAGAAAAGAATGCACTTTTTCGAGGCTTGACAGCAACAATAGGATTGTTTACTTGCTCAACTAGTTTCTTTTCATTGATCATGTACTTTAAATTGAAGATAAGTAGATATGAGTTAGAAGAGAGTGCACTTTTGTTGAGCCTTGAAAGCAACTTTTAATATTCTTTAGTTGCTTGAATTTCTGGTACTGGGTTTCCATTCATGTTGTCTTTAGGCACTTATTTTGTTTTGTTTTTCTGATTACATGATTGCTATTCTGGAAACTCCAGCACTCGGATCTATTTATTCTTTCTTTACTTGAATGCTGAAATAGGTTACAATTTTGCTTGGTAGTTTCAGTTTGTTGCTTCTTGTTATTTGCTCCATTGAGTTATTGTTCATGCAGTCATGCTTTTCATGTTGCCAACAGACAATTTAACTTCTGTTTTCTTAGTTCATGAAAGCTCCAGCACTTTGGGTCTATTGATCTTTACTTGAATAAAGAAAAATGAGAGGATCTGCTTCTTAGTTTTGTGCTGCAATATACTTTGAAATTCATCTTATGTCTGGATGATATTATTCTTTTTCTCTGGGTGCGTCATGTATGTTCATACAAAGATTTCTAGATTATTCTACATTTCTCTCTTGAAAATGAATAAAACTAAACTTGGTAATATATATATATATATATATATATATAGCTCATATGTGCTTTTGGCCTCCATCTCCATAAGTATTCCACAATTTATGGAATAATTTCCGTCTCTTCTTATTTTGTTAGTGATAGATATTGTCACCTCTGTGCAACAAGTGAGATTCTTATATTTATTTAGCTATCTTCATTATCAGGATAAATTTTAGTGTGCTGGTTCTGAAAAGTTTTCAGTCTTTTCGTGCCTCATATTCACCTTTTTTTGGAGCTGACTATTGATGTGCATGCAAAATTTTTGAGGTTGTACAAATTCAGAAACAATATCTTCAAGTATGATGAAGTATTGACTTAATGTAACAAATATATAGAATATATAGTCAAGGAGAAACTTATTGGTCGAGAATTGATAGTACAGGTGAAAATATATCATGACCAGATTTTGTGAACCTGAGATTGGAAATTTGGCTCTGGTGATTGAAATTATTTATTTGATATGACAAATTGGATTGCGTTCTAAATGATTTAAGCATTGTGTTTTCTTTTTCAGGTGAAGGTTTTGCTTCTGGAAAAATAACTATTGGAGAAATAGAGGTTTCCAAGATCACCAGATTTGAACGAATCTGGGCCTGCTCTCTGCCAGAGGACAAGAAAAAAACAGTTACATTTTATAAGCCAGCAGGAATTCCTGATGGATTCCATAGCATGGGTCATTATTGCCAACTCAATGGTAAGCCTTTACACGGCTATGTTCTTGTGGTTCGAGAAGTAGATTTGCCAGAAACAGCTGGTGTTCAGGAGCATGTGAAGTCAGCAGCTCTTCGAGAGCCACTTGATTACACACTGGTGTGGAGCCCTGATGATGGGAATGAGGAAAGTTATGGTTCATGTGGCTACTTTTGGTTACCTGATCCACCCGAAGGTTACAGAGCAATGGGATTTTTAGTTACCAACAAGCCAGGAAAACCTGAGTTGGATGAAGTAAGGTGTGTTAGAGCTGATTTGACTGACACATGCGAAACTCACAGCCTACTTTTTAATACCAGCATCAAATCTGCAAGTCTTCCTTTTCAAGTTTGGACTATGCGACCACGTCATCGGGGAATGATGGGGACAGGGGTCTCTGTAGGTACATTTTTCTGCAGTAGTCACTGGAGTAATGGAGAGGAACTGCAGATTGGGTGCTTGAAGAATCTGAATCCTAAGCTCTCCGGAATGCCAAATCTTGATCAAATTCATTCACTTATCAATCATTATGGACCCACTGTTTTCTTTCATCCAGAAGAGGTCTACTTGCCATCTTCTGTTGCCTGGTTCTTCAAAAATGGAGCGCTATTGTACAAAAGTGGCACAGCTGTAGGCGAAGCAATTGATGAAAGTGGCTCAAATTTGCCTGCTGGGGGGACAAATGATAAGCAGTTTTGGATAGACTTGCCTAGTGGTGATCAAAGAAAGAATGTGATATATGGAAACTTGGAAAGTGCAAAACTCTACGTTCATGTGAAACCAGCTCTTGGTGGGACTTTTACTGACATTGCAATGTGGGTATTTTGTCCCTTTAATGGACCAGCCACTCTCAAAGTCGGACCTATGGATATCACTCTCAGCAAGATCGGACAGCATGTGAGTGACTGGGAGCATTTCACACTCCGAATATGCAACTTTACTGGAGAACTTTGTAGTATATACTTCTCACAGCACAGCGGTGGTCAATGGGTAGATGCATACGCTTTGGAGTACATAAGCGGGAACAAAGCCATTATCTACTCGACGAAAAATGGACATGCAAGCTTCCCACATGCTGGGACTTACCTTCAGGGGTCTGCAAAGCTTGGGATTGGAATTAGGAATGATGCTGCTTGCAGTGAGTTTTCTGTGGATTCAAGCCGCCAATATGAAGTAGTTGCAGCTGAGTATCTTGGAGATGGGGTTGTTACTGAGCCGGGTTGGCTGCAGTTTATGAGAGAATGGGGTCCAAAAATTGTATACAATTCAAGGACTGAGCTGGATAAGATCATCAATGTTTTGCCTGTGATGTTAAGATATTCCGTGGAGAACATCTTTTCAAAAATTCCAGTTGAGCTTTCTGGGGAGGAAGGTCCTACAGGCCCAAAGGAGAAGAACAATTGGGTGGGAGATGAAAGATGGTAACGATACTAGGTTCGTAACAGAACCCTACTTCAAGGACTACTCATTGTTTCTTTCATCCTGCAGATCATGTTGGTTTTATATGCTTCTTTCATCCTGCAGGTCATGTTGTTTCTATATGCACGGTTTGAGAAATCATTGAATTTCAAGGCCAGTCTTGTTCTGGTTGTAACTCTCATGTATTTTTGCCATATGTAAATAGCAATATAAGATAGTGGCGAGAGGGAGGATGGGGAGATAGGTTAGGACTACAATAGATTAAGGGTTTGATCCCTTCTAGTGTTACCAGTGTTGCGGAAGTACAAAAATATGAGATTGTGAGGTGTTCTTCCTATTTCTTTTAGTCCCTTAGGATTTTTTTTCTCTTCATTTTGTTGTATCCCAAGGAATGCTAAATTTGTGCCTAGACCAAATGGTCTAGTGAAATTAATCTCTCCCCTTTATAAATGGGAGGTCCTGAATTCGACTCAGAGATTAGTCGTATATTGTTGGTGAGTGATTATGTAATAATAAAAAGAGTGCTATATTTGTATCTTCCTTATATTTTGGTATCTATCTCCCCTAGTCCCCAACACATTCCTTACCCCAGCTGCCCAGCAGAAGTAAAATACTTCCAGAAAATGATTACCGAAAGAAGAATGCTTACTTAGGCACGTGGTGAATCATTCTATCAAAGCCATAACATCAGACAGATTAGACATTTTAAACAAGGTTCCTTAGGGAAGTGAGGAAAGACAGGTGACTGTGAAGCACGCCAAAAATGTTTGAAGCATATTAGGCTAAAGTTCATTAAATGACAAAACCCCTCAATCTATGCTAGTTTGTTCAAGGCCCTCAACTATTATTACTGTTCTATTTCTCAGTTATTTGACATTTCATGCAACACGTAAACATCAGTTAACTTCACTTCTTATCAATCGTATAAAGTTGTAGTTTTTTTTATTTGTTTGATCACCGTATAGAGCGAATTAAAATTTATAAATCTAATCAATGTAAATTAAATCCGTATAATCTTTTAAGCGGCAATGCGAAAATCATAAGAATACAGCAGGCTTCAACAATCGACACAAAGAGATGATCCCGATAGAAATGATCTTCCAGAATAAAGCTTAAAATTTAAAATAAAATAAAATAAAAACCTCTAATTCATATTTCAGATCCGACCCGGCCCATGTTTCTCATTGTTTCGGTGGAGAACCCGACCCATCTTCTTTACTAGTAAAAAGGGGAAGACGGTTCAGTCGGTCCATTGCTTGGAAGCAAAGCGCACCACATCACCGCAAAAACCAGAGAGACTCAGAGAGCAGAGAAATGCTGGCAAGGAGGGCCGTCTCGTTCTTGAAGAGCTCATCAGCTCCACAGTTTTCCAGGTATTATTTTCTTCTGAGATTTCTGATTCTATATTTTTAAATACCGCGGAAGATTGATTCACCAAGCACCCATTAGTTTCAATACCAGCTATCATAGCATCACTAGGTGATTTAACAAAGATTCTTATCTGGGTATCTGTTTTATCAATTCTGTGATACTGTTATGGACTAAAGTTTCAATCTTTAAGTAGTTTGTGCATCAAAACGTTATGTAGTTTTGGATCCAAATGTATATGCTTGGAAAGTTAATGAGGTTTGTGTATATGACATGAGTGGTTGTGTTTTTTGATTCTGAAGTGGACCCTTTTTGGTGTTTTGAGACCATGATGTGAATGCATCTCTTATTGCGATGAGCATGAACTTGATGATGATATCAATGTGTGAGTAACTGAGATGGCTTACTGCAGTGTGGCTGCTTCGGCGAAAACTGTGGATGAAGGGAAGATCAAATGGTTTGGTCGCAAGGCTGTGAATTATCTTTTGATTACTGTTACTGGCGGCGTTGCTCTGAGTGCTCTTGATGATCTTATTATTTATCAGAGCTGTAGCAGGTATGTCTTGAACATTATGACTGATTTGGTTTGGTTGATCAAATAGGGAACTTTAAGAGAGCTGCTTTAGGTATTTTCATAAACAATATCTTTCGGTAGTTGTTATAATTTTAGGATGTCTTGGGGGGTTAGCGGAGGCTGGGATAGTTACATTCTGTAGTCTATACAGCTGTTCTATTCTCAGACTCCAAAATGAAGAGCTGTTCTACTCTAATTTAGAATCTAAGCTCTTAATTGCAAATGTGGTCTTGATTTGTTGTGTTTGCCACTAGTTTGGACCAAATGTATTATTGGTTCTACCATACTTACTAGTTCAAATGTTCAATCAATATCTTTGTTTGACTGAATTCTAGCATTATATTCTTAACAATACATTATAATCTTGATGAGAAATATCAAATAGTTACCATTGTAATAGTACACAGAGATTGCAAACATTATAGAGAAAAGAATCTAGCCATAAGGCTGCTTATATTAATTTAGGTGTCCCTAGGAAAGTTTGGTGAGGAATTGGTTTTTGTTGTCGTTGTTGTTTAGTATGTAAGAAGAATGAGGGAGGCAGAGGGAGACATGAGAACTTTTCTTGGAGGGGAAGGGGTATAGAGAGGTCAAGGATTTACCCTAGACCATTTCAGTGTGTCAAAAATATGTGAAATTAATGTTTCTTTTTAACCTGTTTGTTAAAATTTCTACAGCAAGGCCATGGAGAAAGCCAGTAAGGACCCAGCCATTCGAGATGCTCTAGGGGAACCTGTTTTGAAGGGCCCATGGTACAATGCACAGCTTGGAGTAGCTCATAAGAGGCAATCTGTATCTTGCAAATTTCCTGTGTATGGACCAAAAGGCACAGGAGTTCTCAGTGTGAAGGCTGTACGTGATGGAGGTTAGTATTGATCTACATGCACATATATATTTGTGTGCGCATACCCTCAAGCACAGGCTCATGAAGACATACGTTCTTCGCTTCATCAGATATCTTATTTTGATGTTCAAATTTTTCTTCATGCATGCGCAATTAATTATTCATCCACAACCATTTAATAGATAAGCAAACTTTTGCTGATCTGTAATTATTGTCCTTGCCAAAGTTCGGTCCTTTCCAGATTACTTTTTCTCGAACAACCATTCTATTTGAATTTGTGTTCAAATTTTATGAGAAGGACCACTTTGGGCTTTATTTCAATGTGTATGATGCTTGAGTTGAACTCAGTATCACTCTAGGATTTGATAGCACTTTTAGTACTTTGATCAGCTAGTTTCTTTCTCCTCACAGATGATTCTTGGATTTCATATCTCATACCTCGCAATTGGGATATTTTAATCATGGATGCTCTCCTCCATATTCCTGAAAATGAAGAGAAGCAGCAAACAATACGGATTACCATCCCAGCGCCTGCTTGCACGGCTCCTGCATGCACTGGCCCTAGTTGCAGCACCCAAGAATCTCAGAATCCAGAGAAGAAATAGAGCACTAAATGCAACACAGCGCAGGAGTGTTTGCCTCATTTTGGTTATCTTTTTCATGAAAAGCTTGGTAGAAGGTGGTAATAGTGTCAAAACTTTCAGAGTGAATTACAGTAGCACGGTAGTTCTCGACAGCTTGTAAAGCTTTTGGTCTCTTTTCTTTGGCCTGTCTCCTAAACTGTCTTCTTTTCTCTTTAATAACAGATGGCTAGAAAATTTCGTCAAGGAAAGACAATGAATGATTGGTGTAGACCAAAATGAAATGGAAGTTTCACGATGTCATTCTGTAATCGACTAATTTCTGAAAAAGGTCGGAACAATTGCTCTAGTATTTGTCCATTCATGAGAAGACAAACAATTGAAAACGTGCCCTGATTTGACTTGCTTTGGACAAGGGTCTCCTCACAAAACAATAAAATTTCACCATCTTTTATTTTTCTAGTTGACCATTAAATTCTTTAAGACCCTCAGATTTGACATCCTTGATTCCATCGATGAATTGAGACTTCGAAGAGCACTAATATGAACTTGAGACTTCGTCAAACACTAAAATACAACCATTAGCTCCTTGATTTTGATTATAGTAGTTTAACCTCTGATTCTGAGGCCGACCTTCTAACAAAACCGCTTTAAAACCTATTGTTCTAAAAAACATTATCTTCATTAAGCTTGTTAATGATGAGCGTAATAATTCATGTGGGTTGAATTGAAGATGGCATCAACTTCTTGGTTCATTTTCTCATATAATTCACTTTTGGTTGGCAAAATTGCACATCATATAATTACTCTTCCTAATTATTTCTTCTTTTGTAGCCTCTAGGAGGAATAATTAAAAAGGTACAGAAATAAAGAGTCACCATGTCACAGTTTGTGCGTGAGACGTGGCACGACCTGAGCTGCCCCACGGTATAACGGACTCTGTTCCCAGTCGCAAGGACAACTGCGAACGCCGTCGGTCAGCTGAGACGTCGCCACGTGGCGACCGAGTTGGAAGCGTTTCGTTTAAACCCGAACCCTGGGGCCTATCTGATCGTCCGTTGAGCTGTCATCACTAAATTCGATGCACGAAATGGTCCCCACGTGTCGCTATTTACGTGATTGCCAAGCCTGGGCCCCCATCGGGGTCCTAACTCCAACGCCGTGTCGAGACCTGTAAGTTGTGGGCCCGCCTTGTCGGGTTGTCGTTTGGAGCGTATGACTAGCGGGGTCCTCCCTGAGATAATCACGAGAATCTCATTTTCTCGCGACTTAAATTTCTCTTTTCCTTGAAAATTCCTCTCTGCTCTTCTTCTGGAAACCCAAAAAGAATTCTCTTTATCTTTTGTTTTGTTTTGTTTTTAAGTGAGTTAATTTTTGAAAACCAATCAAATCAAGGATCAAAACCTTTGGCCGAGACCGGGCATCAATGTCATCTTCCTTCAATAATCCTAAAATACAAGATAAAGGACTCTAAACAAAAACGTTGGGCCAAATCTAAACTATGTCCTATGAAACACAAAACCAATAAAATTCATTTACGTCCAGATCAATCACATTCATAGAGAGAGGAACATGACAGCAAATGCTCTAGCCAAAACTAGTGTCTCAAACTCACCTGGTATTTTGCATCCTTCAAAGTCTCCCGACCTTTTGTGATTAATATTCTTAATTACATCACTGGCACTACTCGTTCTAGAATGATTATTAACACTATTAGAGTAAGTTCATCCGTTAAGTCACTGAATTAGTTATTTTTCACTATTTTTTAGTGTTTATTTCCACCCAAAAAGTGACCCAATTCAGTTTGAAAATTGTGCCAGTAATCCAGAAGGTGGAAATATTCACTAAAAAATAGTGAATAGTAACTAACTCAGTAACCCAATAAGTGAATTTATTCTTAGCTAGCTTTTTCTTTTGTTTTTTCCTTGGGCCGCTGGCCCTCTTTGTACCAAAAAAAAAATTCAATAACATTCTAAGTTTTCTTAATTTAACCGTTCAAACTACTTACCATTAATGCTTTTTAATTTGATTACAAATCATGAAAATACTATGTAGAGAAATTCTTGCATGGAGCGAACGCACGGGACACGTGGTGGAGAGAACCAATCACGGTCCAGCAGGAGAGGTATTTTGAGTATTGCACATGAGGGATTAAGGGCAGTTTTGGAAACGTGAAAAAAAAAAATCTTTCCTCTGATTGGCTGGTCCCAAGGCCATGTGGTGGGGACTTCCCCACCCAAGAATTTTTCATACTATGTATCATCCCGATTTCATATTAACAAATTCAACACTATAGAAATAATAAATGTTAAATTTAATCTGAAAGACGTAAATGCAAATCAAAGATATAATCGAACCAGAGTAAACATGAATGTTGCCGTTAAAATTAGCGAATGTATTGTAGCCGCGAGATACGAGAAATTGGAATCCTCTTAAGTTGAGGATGGTGGCAATGGAGGTCTAGATGCATAGAAGCAAGCGAAGATATTGATGGAGGCGCATAAAGGAGACAGTAGAGAAGACAGGTGGGGCCGTCATAACCACAATAGCTATGACTCCTCTTGAGCTCTCTCTCTAAAAGATCTCAACTGCACCAAACCAAAACCTGCAAAAACCTAACCTTTCCTTCTTCCCCTTTTCAATTTCCCAAAACTGACCAGGCAAGCAATCACCAAACCATTCTGCACCCAACTCTTCCATTATCAAAAACCCTCAAGCTCAAATTATTCTGGGTCTCTAAAGCTCTGAGCTTTTGTGCTGAATTGTGAGGAAAGATTTGAATGCAGGGTTTTTCTGGAGGTTTAGGAACTGGGTCTGTGACTAACATGTCGACCGTGTCTAAAGATGAGAACTTAGCCATGTCTTCTGAGGATTCTTGTAGCCCAGATGAGTCTGAGCTCGAGCTCTGTCTTGGGTTGAGTCTCGGCGGTGGCGGGAAGGCGGCCCAGCAAGGCCCAATTGGGAATTATGCTAGGATTCTGACGGCCAAGGATTTCCGTTATGTGGGTTCTAACTCTAAGTCGTCGGCGGCGGCGGCTGCTTCTTCGTCGTCGTCGTCTTCTTCTTCGTTGAGCAGTGCTAATGTTACGGCTGGGACTAAGAGGAGTGCTGATTCTGTGGCGGCGGCTAATGGTGCCAAGTAAGACTGACTCCAATTTTTTGAAAGTGATCTGTGTTGAGCTTTTTTAATGTGTGGTTCAATTTTTGCTGGTTCTTGTTTTAGGTACTCTAGGCTCTCTCTTTTTGCTGGATCAAGTTGTTGTTACTGTTATAGTTTCCCAAATTTGATTTTGTTGATTTGGTTGGTGTTAGATGTTAATGACCAACAGATATAAGGGGTAGTCTTCGGTTTGATGTCAAAGAACTGCTTGAAAATACCTAGTACTGCCTCAAAGCCAAAAAAAGGAAAGCATTTAGCATAAATGCATTAGTAGATTCAGAATCATACAAGGAGTGCAGAGTAACAATAATGAAGAGATGAGATCCCAAAAGTCCTGTAGTTAAGAACCTATGTAGTATTTAGCACAAAGATTACAGGGATAGGCATGTTCACTCTGATTGAATCCGATGGAATGGCACAGATGGGTATTTTCATCCTTGTGGCCATTTGGGGTTATTCTGATTCTCTATATATAGGATATAAGGTTATTCTGATCTATATATCCTATATGCTATGTCATCTCATCAGGGCAACGCTACAGATCTACATATAGTTATTTTTTGTTTATAGTTATTCATTCTATAAGGTCCTTTAGTTATTTTTGATCTTGTAATCTCAGGGTTTTCTTTCATTTCATTTTTGTATGAGATATATGGATCATATCATGGTTGTTAGATGCTACCTTTCTCGAGCCATACATATTGAGTTATGTTCATTCTTTTGATGGTATCTGTATGTTCTAATTTATTGTTTGCTTCTCTGATGGGATTACATTTTTGTCATGTGTTGAAGCAGTCAGGTTGTGGGATGGCCTCCTATCAGAGCTTATAGAATGAATTCCTTGGTTCATCAAGCAAAATCTTCAGCCACTGAAGTATTTAACTCGGAGAAAGGTGAATGCAAGATTGTTTCGGGGAGGGCTAACATTGGTGGTCAAGAAAACAATGCAAATGCTAAGGAGAGAGGACGCCTCACTAGTTCCCTGTTTGTGAAGGTGAATATGGATGGAAGTCCAATTGGAAGGAAGGTTAACCTAACTGCGCATAGCAGCTATGAAGCCCTAGCACAAACGTTGGAGGATATGTTCCAGGGACCCTCTGCAAATGCGAAATTGATACGTTAGTACTCTTGGCCTTTATATTCCCTATTTAAATTGAAGATCCATAGGTTATTAGGTTTAATTAAATATTTTATTTTTAAGTCTGGGTGACTAGATTGTAAGTTGCACAATGATTCTTTTGTGGAAGTTGGTATCATCTTGCTGTGCTTTCTTGGAATTTCAATTAAATGAAGGAAAAAATAATCCAAAAAGTTATGTTTTTTCGCCACAATTTTGTCAAAATTTTCTAATAGGAAAAGTCGAAAGATATTGGTATGTTTTGAATAATTGATGTGTTGGGATTTAAGATGACTGTCAAATGTATGCAGTTTCTGCCAATCAAAATCCATGGATTTTATTTGGACAAGAAGAGAGAATTTGTTTATATAGCTGACTAATGATAGAAATTTTTTGTTTTTCCTTTGACTAATGGTGTTCTGTGTATCTATATTTAGGTTCTGGTGGTCAGGAGCATGATATAATGGTGGGAGAAACTACACCCTCAAAGTTGCTAGATGGATCGTTTGATTTTGCACTCACTTATGAAGACAAAGAAGGTGACTGGATGCTTGTTGGGGATGTTCCTTGGGGGTAAGATTCTCGTTGACTGATCTGGGTTTCAGTCGGTCTTTTACTCATATCTTATGCAATTTTACTTGTTTTGCGTTCAGGATGTTTCTTTGTTCTGTGAAGAGGCTAAGAATCATGAGGACATCTGAGGCAAATGGACTTGGTATGTAGATATGCAAGAATAAGCTTCAAAAGTTGCCCCCAAAAGCTGGAGTGCATCTGATACTAACTCTTTTACTTTAATTTGCAGCTCCGAGGCTGCAGGAAAGGAATGCAAGGCAGAGATGCGCGAGCTGATACAAAACCATGTCATTACTTCAGTAAGAAGATACAAAACAACCTATGTTTTAAAATGTACAAAGTGAGTAAAACGTATAATTGGAGCATATGGAGAAGCAGAGAAGCCATGGTTTTCTGTTTCATTTTTGGTTGATGTGGAATGTGATTTCATTTCTTTCTTGCTGTGCCTTCTCTAGGAGTTATGTCCCTGCTTTTCAAAGCCACAGCTATCTTATATTTTAGTGTAATACAAATATAATACACATGCCTTTGATGAATTTTGTTGCTGATGTATATATAGGGGTTACTCAATTGCTTTTGTTTGCTCAGCTATGGGCTCCTTACCCCTTTCTAATGGAAAGAGAAATTGTGTGATATTAAGTTTTAACAAAGTGTGAGTTGTCATATACTCACATTCACGAAATTTCTGAAACTGAAATTTGTACATGCTAGTGAAGCTGACCTTAGAGAGAAAAAAAAACAAACTGCGTAAAGTGACTTGGTGCAGCGTTTGAAATATTTGTCGATATGCCGATATATCTTCAAATATATTTCTTTTTATGATATATCATACACGAAAAATATTTCATTTTCCTTATTTTGGCTTTATTTCTCATCTGATTAGAGAAATAAAATAAAAAAGTAATTCAATAGAGACATATAATTTAAAAAATTTTGTGGGGAGTGTAAAATTTAAAAAACGGTTTCTAGAAGGGAAATGTTCTCCTCAAGGCGAATTTGAGTGAGAAGTAATCTTCTTAAGGGGAATCTGAGTGAGCTCTCAAGAGAAATCTAGGTGAGAATCCCCTCAAGTCGAGAAATCTAGGTGAGAATCCCTTCAAGACGAATCTGGATGCTCCAGAGTAGATTGTTTATGGAAAGAGCACTAGAGGTGCAACTGATGATCAAAGTAAATGTTGCTTCAGTTGCTTTAACTTTTGACTCTGAGTTAGGATCCCCGATACATCTGTGTTTGGAAGAGAGAATATATTTGGTGGACAACTAGTGTAGAGAAAATTAAGCGCAAGGCTTATGTTAAATGCTGTTGTTATTCTGGTAATGGGTACAATATTCTCTGATTACAATCCTCTTTCTTCATACACAAATATGAACCACTGATTACAAACATTAACAAAAATGCAATCTTGATCTTACATACAACTTGAAAAATCAAAATAATGATGACCAAATAGGGAACTCAAAATTCTGTCCCTATAGAAGACCATTTACAGGTGAGGTACTGAAGACAGGCTGGTCTTTGTTAGTTGCATATGCATCATTGTTGTTGCTGCTGCTTTTTCGTCGAGGTTTAGCCTCTCCAAGCATGGTTATGACATCTCTCATGGAGGGTCTGTCCTTGGGAAGCTTGGTAGTGCAAACAAGTGCGATTCTAAGGACTAAGAGCATCTCTTCTTGAACATGCTTGCAATTTCCTACACTGGGGTCTAATACTTCTTCTAAACATTTGTTGTCCCTAATCTTCCTTCGAATCCATTCCACGATGTCCACCGACTCTCCAAACTCAGGGTCTAATGGCCTCTTTCCTGTTAGAAGCTCCAATAGAACCACACCATAGCTGTAGATGTCAATCTTCTCATCAACCTTCAATGTGTATCCATATTCTGATCAAAAGTCACAAAATTACAATGTTAGTGAGGAAAAAGTTACAGAAACTTTATATAACGAATTATTTACGATTCAATAAACAGTTTGACAACGTAACATGCAAGGAAACATGACACAAGATTAAGATGTGAAACTCACCAGGGGCAATGTAGCCGTATGAACCAGCCACCATGGAAAGCGTCTCATTTTTTCGGACCATCATTCTTGCCAACCCGAAATCTGCAATCCTAGCCTCAAGGTTTGCATCGAGTAGTATGTTATTGGACTTGATGTCTCTGTGAATGACTGGTGGGTGACAATCATGGTGGAGATAAGCGAGACCTTGCGCAACTCCAACTGCTATGTTATACCTTGTAACCCAATCTACAAGCAACCTCGCAGCTTGCTTGCCATGAAGGGCTTCTCCAAGGCTGCCATTGCTCATAAACTCATATATAATCATTAAATTGGTATCGTTGTTCAGAAATCCTAGTAACCGAACAATGTTTCGATGCCTCAGCTTCCCCAAGAGATTCACTTCCCCCACTAGATCACCACTGCTTCCAGTTTCAACATCCGTTGCTGGTCTCCACAACTTCTTAACTGCAACAACTGTGTTTGATCTTGAAATCTCAGCCTTATAGACAATGCCAGTAGCTCCCATTCCAATCACATTTGATTCCTTGACACAAGCCAGAATATCAGCACTTGTGAAACCAAGCCTCTGGAATGCCATTAATCTCCATGGCCATTCTCCATTTCCCACATCGAATCTATCTTCGAAGCAGCTTCCATTCGAATACCACCTCTTGTATAGAGACCTTGCACCAAAAAGTGCAATTCCAACTGCTAAAGCTGATGAAATGCCAATCACCCATCCTGCAATAATATTCTTAGTGTGCAAGCTCCTATGCCTTGATTCCAATGCTGGATTTCGGGCACAAGGAGGGAGGACACCACCGCAGAGACCAGCATTGCCTACAAGATCAGTCGGGTTTATTGTTCTAAGCACACCATTTTCCGGGACAGCACCCACTAGCTTGTTGTATGAGACATTGAGAGTTTCCAAGGCTGGAGAGATTCCGAAATTTTCTGGTATTCCACCAGTGAGAGAGTTGTTGGACAAGTCCAAAATGGACAATGTGGGCATCATGGCAATTGACTTTGGGATTTCACCAGTTAATTGGTTGTTGGCAAGATTCAAATTCACCAATCTCTCACAGGAAGCAATGCTTGCTGGAATGGTTCCAGAGAAACTGTTTGATGAAAGATCAAGCACAGAAAGTGAAGGACAGTCCTGGAACTGGTCTGGAATCTCTCCTACTAAAAAATTATTCGAGGCCATGAAGGTTTGCAAACTTGGAGCAGAGAGAATTGTAGAAGGAACAGAAGAATGGAGGTGGTTTCGAGAGAGATCAATGAAAGAAATTGAAGTAGAAGAAGAAATGTCATCTGGGATTGCACCAGTGAGATTGTTATTAGCTAATTCTAACCTTTGAAGCCTCCCAAGCTTGCCAAGACCAACTGGGATTGTCCCAGAAAGAAGATTGTTCTGCATTCGGACACGAACAAGTGAAAGACAGGTTGACAAGCCAACTGGAATTGGACCTGTGAAGGCATTGTTGAAGAGGATGAGCTTGGTGAGATTGCCTTTATTGCACAATGTCGCTGGAATCTCACCGGAGAAGGAGTTGGATGATATATCCAACCACACCAATGGAGCATGTTTACCAAGATCACTTGGTAAAGAGCCTGATAAAGAATTGTTCCACAGCTCAAGAACCACTAACTGAGTCAAGTTTCCTAGTCCCAATGGTACTGAACCTGACAACTTATTGCACATGAGATTCAGAAGCTGCAAGTTCTCCAGCTCACCTATCTCTGATGGGATTTCACCCGATAACTTGTTATCGGAGAGATCAAGAAACTGCAACCAAGGAATGGTGCCGATTTGTGGTGGGATTCTACCTTCAAAGTTGTTCTTGTACAAGAACACCGTCTCTAGTAGCTTCAGCTTCCCCAACTCAGCTGGAATCTCACCACTAAGATTGCCAACTGCCAAATCAAGATACTTCAAGTTGGTGAGATTTCCAAATTCCAATGGAATCCCACCTTGAAACTCATTGTACCCAAGAATGATGCTCTCCAAGGACGAAAGCTCCCCAAGCTCTGATGGGATTTGACCTGTGAGGTTATTCCCAGACAGTCCAAGAAACTTCAGCTTCTGCAGCTTCCTGTAGGACTTCGGAATCTCCCCTTCAAAGAAGCTCCCTCGAAGATCCAGAGTCTCGAGCATTGTGGCATTGCCAAGATCCTCGGGCAAAAAACCCGAGAAGTTGTTGCTGGAAGCATTCAGATATGACAAGCCATCCGCCCTTCCGAATCCCACTGGAAAATCACCAACAAAGGAATTCTGGCTGACATCAAGGCTCTTCAGTGCTGTGAGATTCGACATGGATTTCGGCAATGATGAAGAGAATGCACTGCAGCACAAGTTGAGACTAGTGAGACTCTTGAGCCATTGGATGTCACATGAGACTGAACCACTGAGATTCAGGTGGGAGAGATCAAGCTTCTCTACATGACCCTGACTATTGCACCATACTCCAGTCCAGTTACAGTGATCAGATTGGACTTTCCAATCCTTAAGACTCTCCAATGGATCAAGCAGACCTGCTTTTAGTGAAAGCAAGGCTGATGCTTCATCATTGTTAGCCACAGCAGCAGAACCATAAGAAGCAAAACCAATGGAACAGTAAAAGAAGAAGAAGATGAGCAAAATCTTCATATTTGGTTTTTCTAATTGGCTACTGAGCTACTCTGACTGGTTTTCCACCATTTTCAGAATCTGAAACTGCTAGAATGAGACAGAGAGAGTGAAACTGAAGTAGTGGAAAGAAGATTGGATGAAGATTATGTGTTGGTATATAAATAATTGGTTGAATTTTGGGTTTTGGGGTGATTGATTAGTTGCTAATAATTGGTGAGCTAGCTCGTGAGATCTTGGGCAATGCAGGCACAGCTGTGAGGGTTTTGGACTCATTGGAAGTTTCTCCGACAGCAAACATGGGAGAGAATGTGGTATAAGCTCTCTCATGCAGTGCGCCTTTCTTCTTCTCTGTTATCTTTTATATCCTGCATAGTCAACTTGAGAGTAGTCAGTTATCATAATCACAAAAAATAATAAGGTAATTTTCAGGTAATTCTCTCCTTCTTCACTGTTAATACTATTTTTTCTGTAACCCTATGTTCATAACTGGTCTTGGGATTTGGGTAAGTGTTGATCCCAATGAAAAATGGATCATATATTCCCAATTCAAGGCAAAAGAGTCAATTGACCAGAACCCTATTTAATCAATCCTTCTGTTTTCGTCTCCTGATTATGATGCATTCATCTTGGACGCTCAAAATTTAAGACCTCCAAGTCTGTTCTGGATGGTACATATTATTTCATGTGAATACTATTCACATGAAATGTGGAGGATTTTATTTTCCGTTTCATATATCTAAAATTTTGAATATTCTCATCCTTAGATATTTCATATATCATAGCAAAATGAGGCAATTGTTTTGGATTTTTAAAGTTGAAGACCTCTAAATTGTATATCTATTATATATATCATTTCACTTGAATGCATATCAAATATTGAGAGAGTTGTATTTTATTATTCACGTTTGGAATATTTGATCAAGTCTCTTAACTCTCAAATACCGTTAGTTTTTTCATCAATCAGTTTATATAAGAAAAGGAAATGTTCCACATCGTTGAAGAACATTAATTGTACAGGTTTTTCTTAAAAGCCACTATATCTTAAGCATCACACAAAGATATGGAACTATAACCAACATGCTTGAATGATATGGGTTCCCAACTTCCCATGATCCTAGGTTTTTCTACATGGAAAGGGTAACTTCTAAGTATGACAAAGATTTGGGTTTCATCATTGAATCAATTAAAAGAAGAGGTACAAAACGTGTGTATACGGTAACATCAAACCCAAATGATGGTCGTTACTAGCTAGATTGTTAAGTTTCTAAATTTTATATACTGCAGAGTACTTTATGAAGTTTCGTTTTTCCAGTTTGTGGATGAAACAATATAAAAGCACCGCTAGTTCATACCCATTATCTACTAAGTTACATGGTTAATTAGACTCGATAATTCGATGAACATGTCAATAAGTCAATTATTCCTCATGATTGATATGAGGGAATCTTGGCATGTTACAGGGTGAACCAAAACATTAAAACAAAGACAAAAAACTCTGATCCAATTTTAAAAACAAACATTTGACTGGGGGCCATACCTATATGTTAATTTGCAGGGTAGGTTTCCTATGTCCGTGTTAGTGTCCCCTATTTTTTCCGAGGACTAAAGTCTAATATACCCTTATATATTTGAATATCAAGTGGAGGGTAATTGAAAAAATCAAAATCAGTCATCTTCGCTTTTTGTACGTAGTTTTAACAAAAAATCAATCATACCAAGATATGTTTGGTTATTAGTCTATATAATATCTACAAGAAATTCATTTGTATAAAATTGAAATAAAAATAGTAATAATTAATTGATCGACTAGATAATTCTTGATATGATTATTGTAATTATTTTTTTAGACTACAATGAGACGTCTTAAAAGAAGGAATCTGCAGTAAACATGGCACTAAAACATGTTTTCATGACCAAGCAAAATGATTTTTGTTTTTCTGTGCGTGCATTCTTGCTTAAGAAAGAAGGAAAATATGTGGACAAATATGATGTGACTATAATGGGAGAAAATGTGGTGCCCGAAAGTGATTGAACTGAAAAGAGAAAACACAGTGCAAAAGGCTAGGGGAGGATCAGATTTAAGGAGGAGGAGGAAATGAAAGAAAGTGATGTGCACATTATTAATGGTGATCTCAGAGGTCAGGCCACCAACTACCATTTCTGCATCAGATTAAATTACTTGTTTTTCCTTTCCCCCCTCGCTTCCTTTGTTCATAACTGCCTAGTTTCACATGCACATGTAGACCTGGTCCAATTTAAAATAACTGATAATGTCACATAGTGGCACTTTAGTTTAAAACAATGGCTGTACTATTCTGCAAAATTTAGAACCAGATGGAGAGGGAGGCCATGTGAAAAAGCAGCTTCCCCGGGAAGTGCCTCCACCCTATTATTGGAGAGAGAAGAAGAAGAACAAAGACTTGGCTAAATGCTGAGGATTAAGGGATTTTAGGGCTGTGATTAATTCAATTGGATCTGTAAATTGAACCCTAAATTTGGGAAGGAAGAAGAAGGGTTATGGGTGCTTACGTGCTTTCACATGGCTTTATGCTGAAGCACACCAAAGCCAACCTTTCATGATGGTAAAGATCACTGGTGCTGGTGTCTGCTACACGTGTGGCACATGCAGGAGTTGGGGTCCCATGGGTTTCTGGGGCCCATTTTTGATTTGATTAGGTACACACTAATCTGGATTGAAATCATAGTAGTGCTTAACAATAAGCCAGACCTAGTTAGTATGCCAGTTCGTGGCCTTTGGGTCTTTGACTCTAAAGTTAAAGTCTAGACCAATGTTTCCTCCTCCTGCTTCTGGATTAAGGGGAAAAAAGTATTTTGATGCTTCAGTTGATGGGTTCACAATCATTGCCTTGATTCTTAATGCTGAGAATCACTGCTTTGATTTAGCAAGTATCGAACCAATCAAATGACGGTGAAACGGCCAGATGGTTACACATTTATTCAGATTTTTATTTTTTGGGTTAATGAGAGATTGGGAGGTGGCTTATATACCCTGATCGTGAGGGTTCAAACTTCTTCGAATTATCAAAATTTCGACAAATTTTTTTATAACTGACCTTAATGATATATAATGAAAATCAAAAAATATTTTTAAAATTAGTGTTTTAATTACCATAATAACTGATGTTTATCTAACTTCCAATCAACACTTGAGATTCGAAATCAAAATTTTTTTAAACCTTGCGCAGAACTAATACACTCCAGTACTCCTGGAAATAAACTAGTATATTAATGATGCTTAGAATAAAAAATCTTTCTTGGTTGAAATACATGGACACAGTCTACGCCTAAGAAAAACCTACAAGAGTCCAATAACAAGCCCAATATATAGTACCCATACCCGAAGCCCAATCTGAAGATCAAATGCCAGACATACTGAAGGTACCATTTTCCTACTTTCAAATAATTTTGATAAAAGTAATGTATCTGTATTTCATAATCTTTCTCGAGGAAAAAGCAAAGTTGAATCAATGCAACAGTATATAATATGATCCACAAAACCACAGAGTATACCCAATAATTTCCAAAACGCTTCTGGAAGATATATCATCAGAAGCAATGAGGTGGGTAAAAAGAATAGAGAATCTGTGATATACAAAATTTATAGACAAACAAATTCATACTACTACTCTTCTTCTCTTTTTCTCTCCTATCAGAAAGTTTCCAGTGAGATCTTTCTCGACACCAACTCTCAATGTGATGCTACTGAGATTTTATGGTTTTTCTCTGGCAGTTACTATGGAGAAACGAAAAGGTATGGCCGGTGGCACTGAAATTAAAACTTGGCCACCAACTGTCTACATATACTCTTGCTACTACCACGATTTTCTCTTTGGGTATGTTTTAACAATAAAAGATATTAAGAGGGGGAGGTGCTTATGTACCTAAAATGAATGCATGTATTTCGGCCCAGCTAGAGACTGTATACAGAGTGCCAGACAGTGGTTTCCATTGAGAGGAGCCTTCTTCATCGGCAGCAAGTTGTCTCTGCCTCTTCACCAAGCCAGAGAACAATGGGACAAAAGAAATGCCAAAATGATCACCTAGTCTCCTTAAGCATGAACTTGAGCCAATTACAATACCAATGTCTGCTTGAAGGAGGCAAAGAAAGTCACCAACTGATCCTCCAATGTAAACTGTCAAGTGCTTGTGCTCATCTTCACTACTACCGCAGGGACCCTTTAGGATGCCAGTGAAAGCTTGAAGCTTTTCCATTGGAGACTCCAACTTCTTAATAATTTCCCCAGTGGTAACCGATTCATCATAAGCCAATTCGTTTGAGTGCACACTCAAGGCATTTAGATCTCCTGCATGATGGAAACCAAAATGAATTTCATGATATTTGATTGAAATTTCCTAATGCATTAACAATGAAATGATAATTCTTAAATGATAATTCTTAAATGAAAAAAGTGCAAGTAGAAATGCATTTTCTAGGTAGTAATACCTGAAGAAAAAGCTGATACAATGAGGTCACTACACCAGCAGTATGAAAGTACATGAATATCACTTTTAAGGTTTTCATATTTCACAATCTTCTGAAAGAAGCTTCTACAACCATCCTGAAGAATAAGAGCTTGGCCAGCCCGTTTTATATCCTCTAGATTTAAGCCCTTTAGTACTCCGGACTGAACCACTCTTTCATTTGCCTGTCTCTCAAACTCCGCAAGTTGTTCAAGGGCACTACATAGATCTTCATAATGGAATCCTTCCACTGCAAAATTTTAGGAACACAATCTTTTCATGCCATGTTACCTATGAAGACATAAATCAAAAGATATTTCCAATATTAATTAGTGAACAAACCTTTCTCGCTGGTCACGATGGTTTCTACACATTGTTCAAACTCTTCTGTATATTGGGTGGAAAGAATATCCCATGTGCTCCTTAAGTCTGCTGAAGACAACCGGACAAGTTGGGTTTCAGATCCGTAAGTTTCAGCCTTTGGTACTGTTCTGATGGCAATCTCTGCTAATATGGCAGAGGAATCGAAAGTAGTGCATGCCAAGTCAAAGTCACAAAGTATGGTAAGATGGCAGTCGGTAAAGTCATGCACCCGAGACAAAGGGACTACATCTTTCTGAGGAATTGGCAGTCCACTATTAATGATGAAATCTACTTCAAGTTTCATAGCTTGATGATACAGCTTCTCTAAAATCTCAAGCTCCTCTCCAGTCAAAGAAACACTAAGTTTATCTAGCATCTCTTCATTTTGTAGAGCTGTTGCCTGAATTCAGAGTAATGAATAAAAACTATTCATGTTAGAACAGACTTAAAACAAAAAGGTATAAGAAGAAATAATACACATTCAGAATCAGACATCCATACATACCTCAAAATCTTTAGACGAGAAACTGTCTATCCACCTTTTATAGATGTGACTATTATCATCAGGATCCAGAATACCCTGAATCTCATTACTAATATACGCATAGAGTCTCATAAAAGGAGCCACAGCAGCAAGTGTGTAAGCAGCAAGTTTTGTCTTTTCAAACGGTGTAGCAATTTTACCCGGAACTCTTCCTCCTTCAACTTTCCCTGATGCTGTTGCAAGCAAGAAATCTGTGTATTTGGTTGCTGCATCATTAGAAACACCCTCCTCTGGGACTTCAATTCCCCAATCCTGCACATCGTGTTCATCCAACTATATAACTAACAAGAATACAAATTCAATCTGAAAGAAGCAGGACATTACAACAAGCAAAGTAAAACTCTTGTGAATAGTAATGGCATATGTCTAAATACTATTCCTGCTTCTAGAATAATGATTAAGAATTCAAGATCATCATTCTTCTTTCGGTTAAAAAAAAAAACCAAACAGATAACAACAGTACATCATAATTACTCATCCAATATGGCAATGAATGTGATGGCTATGAGTCCAATAGTACCAGTGACCTCAATAATTATATATAAAATGATAAACGTCATCATTCCTGCAACTATTCTTGCATAGTTACATCACATAAACACCAAAAGTCCACTAATTACGGATTCAATAGTCCAACATTCTTCAACTTAGTCCAAAAATTCTTAGCTTAGCAAGCACTTAACCAGTAAATTACAATACATTGCATCACATTAACCAAACAAACAAACAAACACAAGTCAACAAGAATTTCCGATTCAAGATCGATTAATTACTCGGATTAGTTTATCGTGCAATTGAAGCCTCTTGAGAACGCGCTTCCTCAAGGCGCGTATGCCGGCCTTGTCGTCGTCGTCGTCGGCGCAATCCTCCGCCAATTCGTACCTGAAAAAAAAAACACCGGAAAATCAAAGATTCAGTGATCGACGAGTAAAGCAAGAAACGAATTTGATCGAAGAGCTGCGTACGCTTGAGCGAAGGCCTTGAGGAAATGGAGGTCCTGAGCGACGAAATGGCGGAAGGTGTGAGAGTCGAGAGTGGCGGAGGCGAGGCCGACGAAGAAAGGAGTGTAGAGAGCGAAGACGGAGTCGTCTTTGAACTTGATCCAGAGCCGACGAGCGAGGCCTGCTTCGTCCACCATGGTCTCTCTCTCTCTCTCTCTCTCTCTCTCTCTCTGATTCTTTGAACCTTGATTTGGACCGAGTAAAATAGAGAGAGGGAGAGTGAGTTTGGTGAATTGGATTGTTGTGAATTTTTGGTTGGGGGTATTTATAGGGGTCCATGATGGGTCCGAAATGTCCAAAATTGCGGGAGAAAATATTTAGGGGTTTTGGTTCGGGTCTGGTAGTCTCCATTAAGCCGCCGTTAGTCAACAGCTTGGCAAACATATAATCCCGTCTTCTCCATTCCTTTTCATCGCTTACGTCATTTATTATAATTTTAAATAATTTCATGTTTTTTGTTTTTTTTGTGTTTTCGTAGAGTATTTCACTAGTTGTGCGCTTTTCCTTGCCGCAAGATAGGCGTTTGTTTTCATGCTTGTACCATCATTTATAGTTTTCTTTTTGAGATTTTACCCAGTTTTAACATGTGTGCTTAAATGATTGGTCTAAGTTTTGACCTCAAAAGTGTTATTTAAAATTTTACAATCAACAATAATGTAATACGTAAGTAATACATGTAGCAGATTTCGAGCAAATGAGAAGAGTTATAATGGGGTTGTAATGACACAAGTCACATTTACCGTATGAAACTTGACACCAATACTTTCCTCTGTCTTTCTTTTTTTCTGAAATGAAATTGAATGTTTTGATCTTATTGCTTTGTCAAAATGAGGAAGGTCAAAATGTTTGATGAAATATCGTTTATGGAAAGATAAATTATGTCAGTGACCATCAGTCAGTCCTTAATGTATAAAATTTCTTCATAGCGTTTTTATGATGTTCGATTCCACCACTAATCTGATGTGATATTAGTTTTTCGAGTTAGTCCAAATAAATAAAAAGTGAGAAATTATGTTAGAATGAAGCCATCAAGGGTCCAATATTCGTTAATGTTAAAAAAAAATAAAAAATAAAAAATAAAAAAAACCTCTCTCCGTAACGATTTTAATGCCCAACCACAAAATTGGTGAACAAAATTTGATTTGGAATTAGATATCATATGATTCTCTAGTGTGGTACCTAATTATAGGTGGCTTGACATTTTGGTTTATCATAAATAGAGAGACAGAGAGATGGTAACTCGACTAAATGCGTCATCAGAATCATGTTCAAAGAACCAATCTCATTTTTCACACAAAAGTGGATCAGCAGCAATCAAAGAGCCTGAAGAGATTGGTGATGAACTATAAGCAAAGCAAGTCAAATACGAATTATCTGTAACACACTGGTGTGCTTGAATGGCGTTCATTGAACCATCACTGTTACATACCGGACCATATATGGTAAATGACTAAATGCTGCGGCATACTATGGGTTGTGAACTTGAAATAGAACCCACGGAACTTTTCAACTCTGGATTTTTTTTTTTTTTTTTGGTTAACTTCAACTCTGGCTTTTTGACAACACAGAAATGTGGAACACAACTACTACTCATTTTGGACCTTTATATTATGAGCTAGGCCAATTATTCCTATAAGTTGTGCTACACTATATATATCTATATGAATATCCTATATAAGTCGTTAACGGTTCGGGTCCGGCTGGATTTTATGGCCGAAAGTGTGCTGACCCGAGGAAGTCAGTTGATAGTTTTTGAGCACTAAAAACCAACGTGATGGCAGAGATCGATCTATGATTTCGACAATGAACACCGTGGAATCTCATTCATAATAGCAATAGAGCCAAATTCTTTGTTAAAGCGACCAACTTACATTATTCATCATCTAAGTGGAAATGAGTATAAAATTTTTGTACAAAAAGTATTATAACTCTTTAATTTTTAATGTGAGATTTCAAAACGCTCTAATATAGATCTTTCACAATATTTTTAATTGTTTAGCTCTTTAATATTTTTTTTTCCAAGACTATTCGTTTGACGAATTTTCTCATAACCTCAACTCTTTTTGCGCCTTTCGCTCACTCTACATCTTTTACCTCTTTGAACTAACAAACAGTCCCATCAAACAGTTTTGATTGAACGCGGAGATCATGCCTAGCTAAGAAGCTATCTCCGGCTGACTTTGACAAATCAAAAAAGGAAAACTGAGTTCTCGAGAGAAAGACCTTAGTCTCATGATTCTTGATCACAAGGGAAAATTGAATTGTTCTTTTCCATTAAATTTCCCACGGTTTGGAAAAGATAGGGAAGGTTTCAACTTCACAAGTCACAACCAACAAATTAACTCATCTCTGACTTGGAAGAGTCTCTTCGAGCTTTATCTACAATGATCCTCAATCCCTAATTCTTTACTACTACGTATAATATCATGTTCAATTCATTCCATGGAAACGTTGTCTATGGTTTGGTGGAACTGGTCTCTGAATTTCGTTGCTTCTTTTTGTAACAGGAATTTTATGGGACTTCCTAATTTTTATTTTTAGTATAATGTTTTTACTTTGATGTTCTGTTTAGTGTTCTATTCAGCTTTCTTTTTAAGAAAATGTTTCATGTCTTTCCCTCTCTAAATAATTGTTTTTCTCTTCTTCTTTTTAATAATTTGGGGGATGCAAGTTTGCCCTCTCTCAGGGAAAAAAAAAAAAACTCAGGTATTCCGTTTTTCTTGCTTTTGTAGGATAAAGTTTAAGTATTCTGGTTATATTTCCTTTCAAGATGATGAAATTATCCCATTGAGGTTCACCAAAAAAGAAAAAAGATTTGTCAAACGTGGTTAATTCTCATTTTCTACATTAGAATTTTTGGCGTTGAATAACTACTTCCCAATTAATTGTTGTCACTACATGTATTCATGTCTTGAAGATGTTCGAGAAGTTTGATATGTGCGGTGCCTAAATTTGAAGAAACATGCATATCCACAGTGCATGAAAAGTTCATTGATATCATGTTGAAAAGCAAAGAGAATCAAACAAGCCTATAGTCCCCTATCAATAGTTATAAAGAAATTATTGAATTGCCGTGAAGAGTGGATAATAGCTAGAGCCGTAGACGACACACAAAATTGGGATGATTGCTATGTACATGATTGAACAATTTGTTTCTTAGAATTAGTAACTTTTGACAAGTGGCAAATCATAACGGAATTGAGATCATGATCTTGAGCAAATTATCCAATCCCATATTAAATACTAGCATCATTACCTCTAATCCTTTCATTCGATCATGACACTAGTAATTTAGTAGGAAAGATTGATTATGTGTAGGCTACGCCGTCATCCTTAGCAACTAAAATTATTATCTATATGACACACTAAAAAGATTATGATCTATTAAGATCCTGTAAACAGGGTGCAAAGCTATAATTCAAAGACTTTTATCTTTTATATTCAAGGAAAACAAGCAGAAAATCTACCATATATTTATGTATGACATGCTGTCATTAGATAGTATATTATTAGATTTCATTAAAATTTCAATGTATTGTCTATCAATTACATCTAATGTTGTCTAAGTTTAAATTTCATAAAATGCCGTGAAATAATACAATTAAATGATATCGGGTGTTATTTATAGCTTAGGAATTGAAATTCGACAACAACCTATGTTATTGCCGTAAATCATGCTCATTTTTTTTTTTGAAAGAATCTCATTTTTAAATACCTAATATTTCTCATTTTCTCTCCATCTTGGACTGCTTTATCCTAGGGGTCATCATGGGCTGGGCCAGGACCGACCCTATCCTAAATTTTAGGGCTTAGGGTAGGGTTTAGTCAAAGTCAACGAAACTTAGGGCCGGGCCAAAAGCCCTTACCCTCCCTTAAGGCCCTCTCGTAAGAGTCAAAAGGGTCGGGGCGGACCGGCCCTCCAAATAGGACCAAATAGGGCTAACAAGGGTTGAAAGGGCTTTACTTTGTTTGACAAAAAAAAAATACATTATCTTTTTTTGTTTTTTTGGCAAAATGTTGCTCAATGTTATATGACTTGTATTGGTAGGTAATTCAAGACTCATTTTTTGTTGTTGACCCTATTTAATTTATACATTTTGTTTAAGTTACCATAATAACATTTATAAATATTAGTTAAAGTAGTAATGTAATCCCCTAAATTAATTGTTGTTTAATAAAGAAAATAATAAAGAATATAAATCTTCCTATATTAATTACAAAATAATAAAGGGATAAGTTGTATGATAAAAAATGATGAACATATTTAGAAAATAGATAAAATAAACAATTTTAGGGCTTGTTAGGGTGGGCTTAAAGGGCCGGGCCGGGTTCAGCCTTAATGGGCTCAAATGGGCCGGGCCAAAGGGCTGGACCGGGCTTCATTTCTATGACCCTTACCTTATCCTATTTGAAAAAAAACTGGGCCAACTCGCCCTAAAGTAAGGGTCAGGCCGGACAGGTTTGAAATGGGCTTAGGATCTAAGAGTCAAATGATGACCCCTACTTTATCCTCATTGTACTTATATTTGCAGTCCTTTGCCCTTAGAAAAACAATGGACCTTTTGTGACCAAAAAAGAAAACAATGGACCTGTGGATGATCATTCTCGAATCTCAATTGGGCAATTGTAATTGACTAGCTACATCTCTTGGGTCCTGACCCAAGTCCTTGTATGGATACCCATTATCTGACCCAAAGCTGCAGAGCAGGCCATGTGGGGGTGGTAGTGATTTGCAGGGGGTGTTCATGGACCATGATACCACAGTTAGAAGGTACCGTAATCTAGCAAGTGACAATCTCTCTCTCCAACATCCACCAATTCATTGAAAAGCTAGAATGTTTTCAGAGTGAATGGCTGTCCTTATTACACACCACTCTATCCTCAAACCACAACTCTCTCCTTCTTTACCAACACTCTCCACCTCTAAGTCTCTCTCTCTCTCTCTCTCTCTCTCTGCTTGCAGTTGTGCAATGGCAACCTTGCAGTCTTCACTTGCATTCTCCTCTCCAGCCTCCCACTGTCTCCAGCAATCACGCTCTCATTCTGGTAATTCAAGCTTCTTGCTTTTACTGCATGTACTGTAATTTTGATCACTTTCAAGAACCCAGTATTTAGCTTGCTTTAGGTACTCCAAGCTTTCTCCTTTTTATGTTTCTGGGCCATTTAAACATTTAAAGGTGAAGGTACAAATTGAGGTGGAAATTTTTGGATGGGTTTGTTTAAGTTTGTGTAAAATTTAGAACTTTCTAAGTTGATGAGATTGGGGTTGATAGTTGATCTGAAAGAATAAGAGTCTTTGTGTTTATGAAATGATGCTGATAAAAAAAAGCACTAAAAGCAGTCTTGTGTTCCACTATATGAATTAATTAGGTCTATGTTGTGTTCCTTGAATTGATATATATGTTGCTAAGCAATTCAATTACCAAAACACAGAAGCAATGTTTAAACTATGTTCCTTAGCTACTGTAATACTAGAGAGAGCCTTGTTGATAAGAGAGGGCATGACTCCAATAGTAACTTGGATGATATGTGCTCTTTTTGTTGGATAGGGTTGTTATCTTGGGCGGTTCACAGAAGTGCAGAGTCCACATTCAATGGCCAGTCTTTGCGCATTTCTCAGCCCCAATGGGCACCATTAAGGCGGTCTGCTCAAGCTTCTAGATCCATCACAATGATGGCGAAACCAAAAATTCAGTTTATCCAAGGAACTGATGAGCAGACAATACCAGATGTGAGGCTAACCAAATCGAAAGATGGTACCAATGGCGTGGCTATATTCAGGTTTGAGCAGCCTTCTGTTTTTGACTCATCTGGCGAATTTGGTGATATCACTGGCTTTTACATGATTGATGAAGAAGGGGTCCTTTCATCTGTTGATGTTAACGCAAAATTTGTCAACGGAAAGCCTGCAGGAATTGAAGCAAAGTATATAATGCGGACACCGAGAGAATGGGACAGATTCATGAGATTCATGGAGCGCTATGCTAATGACAATGGCTTGAGTTTCATTAAAAAATGAGGCAATGTATATCGTAATCTGTTATCTTGCTCTTCCATGGCATCTTAGCAATGCTGGCCTTTTTCGAAGTCAAATGAACCTCGAGAATCATAGTCCACCAATGTAGCTTGATGTAAGTACACCATGTTCCTTCTGATTCAACCAATTTTTCTGTTATTAAGATGTACGCCAGTCTTCTGCATTCGAGTTAAAGAGGTGAGATAGTTTATGTTTCAAAGCCTTCTTTCTTTTGATTACTCTACTGTAATTTGAAGAAATGATACAATGATGGCGGGAGGTTAAATGAGTCATTCAATGTATTTGATCATTTAGTTTCAGGATTCAGTCTTGTTTAAGGTAATGATTACTTTGTGAGCTTGTTTCTGCTAGGAGTTCAAATTGCAGGTATATACATCAAGTTCTGCTCAACCAAGAATGTAGATGATAGAAAACAGGGATATGTTATTCAATATTGAGTTTAAATGAGGGTAATATAAACCTATATCACCACTAAAACAATATAAGTGGCAAAAGTAATTAATCTAATTACTCAAAACATCATCGAAGACTAGTAGTTAATACAATGAAAGTTTATAATTTTATCAGATGATAAACAGCATAAGTTTTGTCCGGAGTTTTCTCTCCCCCCAAAGACAGGATAAGATATTCACCCTTGAATCTTCATAAATGTGAATCCAGTGAGTCAATAACAATGGACTTTTGAGTAGAGCATGAGCACTACCTTTACTTCCAAGTCACAGAGATGGGACTTTTGACCTTGTGAAAGCTACTATTGGTAGAATTCACCCATGCTAAATGTCCTTGTGCGAAGCTCATCTGATCTTTTCTGATTCTCTTCCTCGATATAAACCATACCCTATAACTCAAACTCTGGTTGACGCCTGTAAAAACTAACCTTTGAGGCTTAACTTTCACTTTAACTTCCTTAGGTGCCATTACTTCCAGCAAGTAAGTGGAATGCGGATTCCCTACGTTTGTTACTCGTCGTCTGATCATTTTACTTCTCATGCCGTGTTTGAAAGTTACTGTAATGGAGGGGTAATTGAGGCTGAAACCCCTATTCCTCTTCAAAATTTCAAGGCAGCTAACATTCCTGTGAGTGATTGTTAAGATATCCGATTTCTTGTATCCAAGAGTGCACAAATGAGTGACATACTCCTCCGGCCTGATGTCGTAGATCAACCCCGGATCAACAGCTCTCACAGGGTTTACATGTCCAGCACCAATTGCAAAAACTCCGGCTGGTTTGCCTCCATCCATTATCGGATTCCCTGAATGGTCAGTTACATCAGCAGTTGTCATAATAGCAGATTTGATAGCTGCGGGGCTCCATTTTGGATGAGCTGTGCGTACAAGTGCAGCAATTCCACTGGCATGAGGACATGCCATTGAAGTTCCTGACATGACAGTGAAATTGACTCTCCTAGAATCTTCTGGAAGGCCGGTGGGACCCATGTTTTGAGGCCAAGCAGCAATGATGTTGACTCCCGGAGCAATCACATCAGGTTTGAGGATTGAAGGGTTCGAAAAACTGGGTCCTCTAGCTGAGAACTGAGCTACTGCTGGTGCTCTGGACTTCCCTATAACTGTGCCTTCAAACACAATTCTAGCCATTGGTCTCCTAGTAGAGTTTATGTAAGCCTTCAAGCGAATGGACTCTTTGTAGCCAATCAAAGTTGCAGGCAAGACATGGACATCAACAGAGTCCTCCTCCAGATTTACCTCTGTATTGACCAAAATCATTCCAGCTCCTCCAGCTTCTTTTACCACTTCGCCTTTCTCCGCCCTACCATTGACACCACGGTCACAGACCACTATCTTGCCGCGTACTTTTGCTCTTGGGAGAGACCCTCTGAAGCAAAATTCACTTCCTGTATTTTCATCAGTCACATAAACAACTTCAACCTCTTTTCCAGTACTTCTCATCAAACGGTTTCCTGGGTACATGGATTCTCCATAAAGGACTTTTCCATCACCCATTTGAACTATGGCCGGGAATCTCCGGTCTAATGTGCTCGCGCCGATGGTGGCAATCCAAGGAGCTTCATTGGCAACTGAGCTTTCAATTGGACCATTGTTTCCTGCTGCACATACAACTGAAATTCCATGTTCCATTGCTCTAAAACTTCCTATGGCAATGGTGTCATCAAAAAGTGGAATGGGGAAGCCACCTAGAGAGAGGGAGAGAACGTCTACCCCATCTATAATTGCAACATCCATTGCAGCAAGGATATCAGAGCTATAACAACCATTGAGCCAGCAGACTTTGTACACCGCTACATGTGCTCCGGGAGCCATCCCTCTAGCCACACCAGCTGCATTGCCCAAAACACTTGCCATTCCGACTGAAGCACCCCCAGCTGTTGATGATGTGTGAGTACCATGCCCTTGGGTATCACGGGGAGATGCGTAATCTTGAACACCGTCAGGCGAGTTTGGCATGGAAGCCACACGATGGCCTCTGGTGAAGAACCTGGCACCAATGAGTTTTCTGTTGCAATTTGAGGAATTGAAGTCTACCCCTTGTTGGCAAATCCCCCTCCATTTCTTGGGAACCCGCGGCATTCCATAATCATTGAAGCTTGGACTCTCGGGCCAAACTCCAGTATCAAGCACCCCAATGATGGTTCCTCGACCGAATGAGGACTTGTGCGAAGCGCCTCCTTTGGAAGCAGGGTCGAGCCCCAAGAACTTGTAAGAGTAAGTGGTGTGAATTTGGTGAATTCGGTCAGGCCTAATTGCAACCACATCAGGCAACATTTTCAAGGACTCGAGCTCTGACTCTGACAGCTGAGCCGCAAAGCCTTCCATGGCTGAATGGTAAGAGTAAAGAAGGCGAGAAGAAGGATCTTCATCAACAGAGGACATGGTTTGTTCAAGGAAAGAGAGATGCCAATCGGCTTTGGATGCGAAAGAAGAGCTGGTTACACCTTGTGGGTGGAGCTGAACTATGTAAGTTTGGAGAGTGTTTGCCCGAAGAGAAAGCAAGCAAAGAAAGAGTGTTGAAACAAAGAAATGTGATTTGGTATACTCCATTGCTGCTGCTGCATGTGGATGATTTGGTGAAAGAATTGTGGGGTATTTGAAGGAGAAGGAAAGAACTCAAAATGGAGTTTGGGATTGGGAGGCATTGTTTCTGTGAAGTCTGAGTTGAAATACAGAACTCGTGAAATTTAAGAGCTCTGCATCACGAGGATCTTTTGAGAAGCTGGCTCAGGTATATATGGTTTAAGCTGGGAGGAGCTGAAGTATGTTGAAGACTGTGAAGAGCTTTGAGCTATGAAGCTTCACGAGATGTTTTGGTGAAGCTTTAATTCGTTTATATCCAAGCAGCCGATATGTTCAGAATTCTGTGAATCTCTGTTTCTCAACTTGATGCCTTTGGGAGTTTTCAGTTGGTATTTTTTTTGTTCCTTTTTATCCTTGTACTAGAATAGAAAACTATGTTGGTCATTTAATGCATGCCTCTTGTGAGAGCTCTGCATTTATGTACACGCTCAGACGCTCTATAGCTAGATTTGGTTTCCATGGTTTCGTCCGCCGCATGGAGCTTGTGGATGGATTACTGCCGATGAAACATCCCTGTTATGAAAAATCTCGGTTTCGGGCACTGGTGCTCACACAATTGTTATGACCCCATGGGAACCAATTCACTAATTTTTTTAAGCATTGGAAACTAGTCTTATGAATTCTTTTTTTTTTAGTCGAAAAATAGAGAAATGCTTTGGTTTGAAAGACGAAGCAAGTTTTTATTCCGAAGCAATTCCTCCTAGTGCTTCGGAACCAACTTGATGAAAAAAAGTTGGTTGTGGAATGTAGACTCCACTCCTAGTGCTAAGATAGATGATGAGGAGGAGACTTGGGGAAGGGTCCTTTTGCAAGCAAGTCCTCTCATCCTTTTGGATATGCCTGACGCTCATTTTGATTCCCTTCAACCTGTTTTGAAATGAAGTTTATACTTATATGAACTTAACTTTTTGCTCGTTTTGTGTAAAATAACTAATATATACTAAGATTTTCATGAAAAACTTAATACCTTCAAAATGTGATTCACCTAGTATTGTTATTTATTTTCACAATGGTTTCAAACTCAATCAAAAAATAATGACATTATTTACATTGAAATATTTATTTTGAGTCGAAAAATAGTGAAATGTATACGTCATTTAGCTTCCGTTCGCCGAAAGAGACCTAACACCCGCCCGTTTTGACATATGGGCCTGGGTCTGGTTTAGTTCGGGCCGTATTTAGATAGAAATCTTCAGCTCACCCCAAATGTATGGCTAGGGACCAATGAGAATGGTTAGGACTTGGGACATGCACTTTCCAAAGTCCAAAACACAAACCAGGAAATGATCCTCCCAATCCCAATTGCATTAGATTTCCAATCTCCTAAAGACAAAAGGGAAATCTGACACAAACTTTTCCTTGCACTACACAGTAGACACCTTTCTAATATAATAAATAGAGAGCAGGGATCCTTGAAGGATTCTCATCAGCAACAACTTGGAAGATCTAGCTCGCTCTCAGCACACCTTGAAAACCCAAATTCTCATAACAATGTCGACTGAAAAGAAGATGATACTCCTGCAGAGCTCGGACAATGAGACTTTCCAGATTGAAGAGGCGGTGGCCCTCCAATCCCAGACGATCAAGCACATGGTGGAGGACGACTGTGCCAACAACACCATTCCTTTACCTAATGTCACCGGAGTTATCCTCGCGAAGGTGCTCGAGTATTGCCAGAAGCACGTGGAGGAGGACGGCGACGAGGCTCTCGGGGCATGGGACGCAGATTTTGTCAACTTCGACACGAACACCCTCTATGACGTCATCATGGCAGCCAACTATTTGAACATCAAGGGCTTACTGGAGCTGACCGTCCAGAAAACCGTGGACTTGATCAAGGGAAAGACTCCTGAAGAGATTCGCAAGACTTTCAACATCAAGAACGACTTCCCTCCTGGGGAAGAAGAAGAGGTTCGGAGGAAGAACTCATGGGCTTTTGAGTGAACCTAAAGGAATTTTTCTTTCCAATCATATATATATATATTTGTAGTTTCTTATTTGCCTCTATGGGTTAGAAGAAGTGAAGAAGTGTTTTCTTTCATGTCTCAACAATTAGTGGAATTTTGTTATCAAGTTGCATTAATTTTGATCTGTTTGCTTTTAAAATTAATCAGTGTTCCCTATGTAAGTGTTTAAACGTTAATTAACTAAAACTTATAATTTGTTTGAAAGGTTTCTACGGGCAAGCAACTCTAAACCCTCGTTGGCCAATTCGATCTTCTCCAGCTTAAATTTCTGATTGCATGAAAGTAATAACCATGGCAATCAAATTGAACGCGCGATAATGAAACAATGACAGCATCCTTTCTACTATGACATCAAGCTTCTCGATTAAACACATCAATTTATTATTATCATTATTATTATTTGGCAAATAAAACACATCAATTTGATTAGAACAGAGCTAGTTAATATTTTGCAATAAATGACTTGGAAGTGTGTTAAAAATCGGTTACTCTTATGAACCGTCCATATGTGTTCTGTAATCTGTAGCACACATGTGACAGTAATTAAGTAAGTAAAAGTGAAAACAATACTCAGAAAAAATTGGTAAAACATACTCATTGAACTCTGTCCATCTTTGTAAGCAATAGGATATAGTAGGATCAATCAAATCAGTGGCGGTGCTAGCATTTCTAATTAGGTAGGGGAAACTTCAGGAAAGTGTTCTCTAACAACAATTGGAAGATATATTGAGCACAACCAAAAATGCTAATCAACTTGGCTTATTACAAACATAACATATGTGTTGATACGTTTATTTTGTTTCAACATATCTTCTCCGTAAGAATCACACAGCAAAATCATATGCTTGTAAAAGCATTAATCAATATCAACTAAAACAAATTTACTCTTTCTCAATTATCAAGGCAATTAAATAAATATATTTATGGAAAAACTTAGATTTGGACTTCATATACATACATGTGCTAAAAGAAGTTGAAAAGTCGATCTAAGGCAAGTGTCTTTCTACGCCTTGTGTGGCTCCGCCAGTGCATCAAATCATATTAATTTGCTTCTGAATTCCTCAGCAATTTCTAATACGACTTTAATAAAATATATTTATACCCTCAAGACTCATGAGTATATTCAAGAGACCAAAGAAGCTAGTAAGGGAGAAGCATTACGGCTAGGAAGGGTACAAGCTAGGCCTCAAAGGGGCTAAAACCCAACTGCACTATCGTTCATCATCATTGAGATAAATGGATTGTAGGAATAAGTACGTGTTTCAATAATAAATTATGTCACGCTAACAAAACTTACAAAAGAGGAATAACCAATTACCCTAAAGATTGGTTAGTTTTTGTAATATTGGACGCTAGCAACCTTATATAACCTTGGGAGAATACTCTAAAATGTGCTACGTGCTCGTAAACTGAACCATGAAAACCTTCAACCAAATGCAACCGTAAATTAGGAACCTGGACCTGCTTCATAGCGTTGTGGAGGGAAGCCACGTACGTCTTGTTTGTTTCCTACACGCGTCATATGACTGTAAGTACGAAACCGAACCCACGATGGGGTGCCAAAATAGTAAGGATTCGGCTTCTCAAGAGATGTGAATTTAAGTCAATTTCATTAAATCATGATTCTCTCTGATCTAAGAGTCATTAAATTGCCATATCACTTTTCCATTTATTTTTTATTTTTCACATAAATTCCAGTTTAACTGTGTAGTTAACTATGATTAACTCCAGATAAAAAAAAATAATAATAAAAAAAAGTTAAACGCCTTCACGATATGACTTTCTTCTATGCATAGTCCCAAACCCAAATTCATTTGCTGTCGTTGTTGTTTTTCTAAATAGAAACTCACCCATGATTTAGGGTTTAGAGTTAAACACAATGGAGCTTAAAAGGAAAGGCATTCGGGGCCATCTATTCTCTCATTTAAACCGACATTCATGTTTTTGAAAGTTTCAAATGGAAGATTGTGGACAAAGTGGTGGGAGCAAAGAAAGAACTGCAGCAGACCGTATCAAAGCACGTAGCTACTGTTTTTGCCAGATTACCATGATCTGCGTTATATAGCTTCTTGGAGGCCCTGAAGCTCAAGATCAGTGCTATATCAATCAAAACCCTAAACCCTGATCAATGCTATATCAATCTAGACTTTTATATTTAACTTTTTTTATCTGTATGAGTCTGATAAGTCCTTTAGAGGGAAGGCTGTAGTTGGATTTAGGTTTAGAAGACAAAGAACTTGAAAAATATTTCAATTGCCAATAATACCGGGAGATTCTACATGGTTGATTTTGAAAAACCTGTGGCTCTGCAGTCCTTGTCCATTAAGGGAGTCCAATGGTGTTGGGGTGCAATAAGCAGGTTGCTGCAATGGGCAAGCAAAGTGAAGCACCTCTATATGAAGGTGGAATTCACAGGAGATTTTGAGACTCTTCAACCCTCTCCAGAAATTGATCAAGTTTGTTAATTTTTTCAATAGTGACCAACTATCTGCAATTAAGTACAAGAAGAACTTAGAAAATTGATCTCTATAATAAGCCAAGGAGAAAGACAATACGTGAAGGGGTTTAGCTCTTCTTCTTCTTCTTTTAGGCTTTTTATTTTTGTTTTTTGGTCTGGAGTTAACCATAGTTAACAGCACAATTAAAGGGATTAATGTGAGAAACCAAAAATTAATGGAAAAGTGATGTAGCAATTTAATGACCCTTAGATTAGACAGAGAGTCATGATTCAATGAAATTGACGTAAATTCACACCCTCCTCACTTTAGAGTAGCCGGATCCCTATAGTAGTATATAAGTCGCTCCAAGGTATGTAACTTCTAAACACAGAAATTAACATTCTACATCTTCAACTTCAAAAGCTAGCTTCATTAGTTTGTATCTAGATAAAATGGCCACAACATCCGCTATGCAATCAATCCTCGGAAGCTTTGCAGCTTATGGAAGAGTTTGTTGGTAAGATATTGGTCTAATTGCTATATTAATAAGAAATTAAGAGATCATTTATGCAAATCAAGTAAAAGATAGAAAGCATAATTCAAATCAAAGTAAACCAATAACAGTTAGAAAAACCTTAAACAATATGGTCGAGTTAGAACTTGGTTCTATGTCCTTAAGACGAAATTACCCTCTTCTAGTGATAGTAGCACTCCAAACCTCAAGAACAATGAACTTAGATTGTGTATGAACTCTCTCTTGAAAAGACTTGATTGGTTTTCAAGATAGGAAAGACTCATATGTAAAGGAGATGAGGAAAGATGAATCAAAAAGTTATTTTCAGAATATGATATAGCAAGTGTTTTATAGATGTAAAGTGACTTTTAGAGGAGAGATGACTTTTCACCAAAAGTTATCTTTTATGAACAGCCATGACTTCTCATTGCATTGTCATTTACATTTATTCAACTTCACATATTTTCACTAAATTATTCATCCACAAATTACAGAAAATAAATAACTTAATATTAAATTTTCCAACAAAGTTGCAGGCAAGAACAGATCTGTGAACCTGCAGAGTACTGTTCCTGCTAGTTATGCAGTTTCAAGCTATTTCAGGGTTCGCTCTATGGCCGAGGTAATTACTAAAACATATTCTATTACCAGAACTTCTCACATATGATGAAATAATATAGATAATAAATCTCCAAAATAATAGATAGAAATACTGCAAATAGTTCCCCAACCAGGAGCTACTTTACCATATTCTGAATTCAATGGTTTCAATAAACTCCCGGCATTAGTTCGTTTTGGGCGGCCAGATCTAGAACTACCCTCAATGGTTTGTGTAGGCATAATATTTTATATGACTTATTACCACCCCTTGTCGCTTTATTCGGGCACGGAACCAGGGTCATTTTTTTTACTTTATAAAACAGAGGGCATGCTTGCTAGATGTCCAAGTGTTTGAGTACATTTGCGTTCACTTTTGATCATCTTTACATGCTATGGTTCATGAATGACCCTATCACGTTTTTAATTTAATTATTTGTAGGATGGTCAAAAGAAGCAACCAACAACGTACTGTAACAAAAGCCTCAAAGAATCCACAGCCGGCAGCTCCTTCACCATCTCCTCCTCTTCCTTCTCCAAAGTTTTCAGACGTGTTTGCATTCAGCTGGCCGGCACTTGAGAATCAACGGCAGGCTTGGCAATGGTAGGATTCATTGCGGCTCTAGCTGTCGAACTCTCCAAGGGGCAAGATGTGTTTGCTCAGATATCCAACGGCCCCGAAGTACCATTGTTCATTGGCACAAGTATTTTGCTATTAGTAGCATCCTTGGTTCCTCTATTGAAAGGAGTGACCGTGGAGTCCAAATCCGACGGGATCATGACCTCGGATGCAGAGCTCTGGAATGGAAGGTTGGCCATGTTGGGTCTTGTAGCTCTGGCCTTCACCGAGTACCTGACCGGCAGTGCCCTAGTGTAGAGTTGTTTCATTACTCGTCACAAGTCAACGGGTGCTTGCTAGAGTATATAAGCACACCCTGTAAATCCACATGTAGTTAATTACACGGCCTTTTTAAGAGCTTCACGTAAGTCTTTAGATTCATACTCTAGTGTTCAATTATTCCAAATTTCAATATACTCTCTTCAATTTAGTTTCTTTGGATATAATCTACTTTAGGCAATGTCAAACTCAAATGCTTAATTATCACCTCTTTTGCATTCCTGTACATCTTAAACGAATTAATCACAAAGAATTACTAGCCAAAGTTCATAAATCATCAGATAGTATGTAAAAGATATATATCCGGCCTATTGGAAAAATGAACTAGAATTGAGCAGTAATTAAGTGTCTGTGTTTTGGGGTTTCACGTGCATTCTTGGCCATTAAGATCTTCCAATTAGATGGACATCAATCGGCTCTACAAGGAAAACGAGTACAAAACAAAAACAAAAAAAATAGAAAATTACATAGGAGCACATGACCAAAAATGTAAAGACAGAAAACCCACTTTAAAAAATATTTATACAAATAAGGACTATAAAATAAGGACATGTGCTCAAGCCCAAAAGTCAAATAATGCAAGCTTAACTTCTAATTTAAATGAAAAATAACCAAAATGCTCAGTTTGATGAAATATTTACGCGTATGCCACTGACCCAATACAAACACCCCAAAACACGCCATTATCCACACCCCACACTCCACCATATCCACTGCTTCTAAGTTCATTCGCTTCTGCATCGCACTCTTCCATTTCCCAGACCAACTCTCTCCCCTCCTCCTCCTACCCCTTCCTTCCTCTCTCTCAAACCCTTTGCTGCCTCACAGTCTCTCCTCTTCTTCCACCACTGCTCCTCCGCCGCCGCAATCTCCTCCATTGACACTATCACTGCCAGAAGCACCGAAGCCCCTGTGCACCACCCATGACCAGAATGGGTGGCCTTCATCGACGGGTTGAAGACCAAGGGCTACTTCATCAAACCGTCGCCGGCTGCGGAGGACGATGAGACTGACCGTGTTTATACTGACGTGAATCAGTTGAATGATGCTCGCCTTAGCTTTGTTTGCGACTGCTTTGATATATTCAAGTAAGATTCTTTATGTATTGCTCTGTTTGAATTATGAGTCTCATTTCAATTTGGACATTTTATTTGATTAAATTCCAAAGCTTTCTGGATTATAGGTTAACATTTCAAATCAAATTAGCTGAATTAAACTTAATGGTCTAAGAACACTACAGTATACTATTGAGTTTTCGAGTGGATTCTATAACATTAATTAACTATGTAGGAGTGCATGAGCAAGTATCTGATAGTTTGTTGCATGATATTAGCCTTTCAATTTTTGATTTATGTGCAGATCATTGTCCGTGGAAGACATTCAAACACTTATGGAGTATGGATGTCCCAATTTGTTGGGAAAAGCTGTGAATTCGAGGAAGCGATTGAGATTGTACGTGAAGCTGGATGAAGGCGATGCATGTAACCTCTCTAATCTTCAAGATTTATGAATCATATTTTGTTGATGGAAAGTGCACACATGCACATGAAAGCTATTTTAGAATGTGAAAATGTAAAATGTATGCGTTTTATGATGCTAATTTATCTTTCTTTCATTTTATTGCGTAAATGGAATTGTAGATTGTGATTCGGGTAGTGCTTTCTTGTATAGGTTTGTGGTGGTTGCAATCTGCGAAGCTCTTGTGACAGAGCTTGTGTTTACATAAGTAGGTGATGTGTAGTAGCAAGATTAGGTGATGATGAGAGCAGTAGCAGGATTAGGTGATGACGCGTGCAGTAGCAGAACACGAGTAGCAGAACTGGACGAGTATGAGTGCAGCGAATACAGTAGCAGGATTGGGCTAGTGTAGTAGCAGAATTAGGTGATGGCGAGTGCAGTAGCAGAACACGAGTATAAGTGCAGTAGCAGGATTGGGCGAGTGCAGTAGCAGGATTATGTGATGGCGAGTGCAGTAGCAGAACACGAGTATAAGTGCAGTAGCAGGATTGGGCGAGTGCAGTAGCAGGATTATGTGATGGCGAGTGCAGTAGCAGAACACGAGTATAAGTGCAGCGAGTGCAGTAGCAGGATTGGACGAGTGCAGTAGCAGGATTAGATGATGACGAGTATAGTAACAGAACACGAGTACAAATGTAGTATGGACAAATATGAGTATAGTAGCAGGATTTGAACAAACAAGAGCTAGGATTAAAGAAAATAAAAGGACTAGAAGTTAAAAGAAGTAGTTAAGGACAAAAAAATAAATTAACTCACGACATGTGTCAAGTGGAAAGCAGATTGTCCTTATTTGTAAGTTAATCCTTATAAAAGGATTAGAAGTCAAAAGAAGTAGTTAAGGGTAAAAAAGTAAATTAACTCATGACATGTGGCAAGTGAAGAGCAAATTGTCCTTATTTGTAAGATTTAGTCCTTATTGTTCAAGGAAATCCAGATTATGTGTCTGGCCCAAACTCTAGGTTACTTGATCTAGTGGTAATAGGATTATAGAAGGATTTAGAATCCTATTCAATGTAGAATTACTTTCCTTGTGTATTTAGATTCTATGCATTGTAATTCTCTATATAAAGAAGCCCTTATTATCAATAAGAATACACAACGAATTTCTCTCAATTTCTGATTCCCTAAAACACGTTATCAGCACGAAGCCCTAACCCTGAAACCCTAATTTCGTAGCCCTCAAATTCCAACATCCACCTCCCCACATATTGAAGCCCTAACCTCAAGGAACCCAGAACCGGTGGCGGAACTACCGGAACCGGTGGCGGAACTATCGGAACCGGTCGGAAAACCCCTGAGCCGGCCACCAGAAAAACTGAACCACCCTCTGTCCCTGCCAAGCACCTGTCGAAGTCCTGCCGGGTCCTGCCGAGTCCTGTCAAAGCCCTGTCGAGATCTGCCGACAGTTTCCGCACGCATTTGCACAACCCCTGTCGACATCTATCGACATATATCGACAGCTCTCGCACAAGCTTGGGCGCGCCCTTGCGCTACGCGCCCCTGCACTTGACAGCTCCCTGCGCATTTGTCGACAAATATCGACAACCCTTGCTACTCCTGCTGCCACCTGCGCGCACCCCTGCAAGCCCTCGCCCACATCTGCCGAGAGCCTTCCACACACCTGCCGACACCTGCACGCAGCCCCTACAAGCCCTTGCCTACTCATGTCGAGCTTCGCGCGCAGTCCCTGCACCATCTGCCGACAGCTGCCAAGGCACCTGCCGGCAGCCTTCGCACAGCTCCTGCACAATCCCTGTAGTAGCCCCGTACAACCCAGCCTAGCTCCGGCCACCACCTGTCTCCGGCCACTTTCCGGCGACCCAGGCGACCTTTTTCCGGCCACCTTCAAAGGACTTCTCCGGTCAAGATTTCCGGAAACTTTTCAAGGTAAATTTTTCTAAAAGTTCCCGTTTTTTGAAGTTTTTCAATTTCTTCTTCTTTTCTCGGGGACTTCCAACATCCCTTCTTCTACCCCCCTTTCTTCTTCATAGGGGAGACCTAAAGCCGAACTGTGGGGGTTCGTGCTCACTCCAAGCTTGGAGCTTGTAGAGTCCTCCAAACTTAGAGTTTGTTGAGAAGAAAAACGATCGACCACATACATCATTGTTTCGATCTAATCCAAAACCCCTCTTGGAATCGGATTTTCTTGGAAGCGACTACGCTCAGAAATCCGTAATTTTTTGGAAGCGACTACGCTCAGAAATTCTTATTGTTTTCATGGTAGCCTTTTTATGCTCCGAAACTAACCCTAATCTTATGTTATTTTTCAGGATGAGTTACCTGAATAAGTTGAACTTTGTTCCACTAGAGACAATTGGAGTAGGATACCATAGGTGGGTCTGAGATGTGCGCCAACATCTTAAGGCTGATGGACTTCTGGAAACCATCTAAGAGCCTAGTCAGAACGTGCTTTCTGTAGAGCAACTTCATGCTTTCGAAGAAAATAAAGCCAAGGCCATAATTCTCATGACAAGGCACATGAATGATGCTCTCCAAAGTGAATACCTCAATGAGGAAGACCCCAGAAAACTATGGGTGGAACTTGAGCAGCGATTTGGCAACATTCGTGACTCCCTGCTTCCTGATTTAGAAGTGAGATGGCATAGTCTCCGCTTCTGTGACTTCAAGTCCGTACTTGATGATAACTCGGAAGCCCTTCTTATCAAGTCCTTGATGGAGTTCTGTGGACAAACCATAACTGATAAGATGTTGATCGAGAAGACTCTCTCTACCTTCCCCATCTCTACCCCGATGATTTCGAAGAATTATCGGATCGATATGAATGCAGGATGTATCACAAGGTTTCATGAGCTCATTGGCGCCATGAATTTAGCTGAGAAGCATGAAAATATCCTTGTGAAGAACTATAATGCTAGACCTGTGGGAACTAAGTCTATTCCGGAGTCTAATTATAGTCGCGCCCCAAAGGGAGGATGCAAGGAGCAAAACCCTAAGAGTAGGAACAATTCTAAACGTTTTGGTCCATATTCTCGTCCTAAAGAGGAAGGAAATCGCTAAGATAGGCGTGCACAGAATCGTGGAGGTCAACATGTGAAGAGAGAGAGGCAGAGCCTCCAGCCATGGTAGTGACACCACCAAGAACAATGGCCATCCAACTCGTGCATCAAATGCACCTCAATCAAGGGAGCCTGATAATAAAGATGTTTGTCTTCGATGTGGATCAAGTGGACATTGGCCAAAGAAGTGTAGTGCATCCCAAAACGTTGCAAACGCATACAAAATGTATCGTGAAGCAAGGGAGGCCAACTACATGGAATAAGAAGATCAAGATGGCTATCTCGATCTAAGGGTGGAAGACTATAAAGATCAAGACCTAGAAACTGGCGATTTTGATTAAGTCTTTTTATTTTCCAAGAGATGAAGGCAATTGCCATATTATTTGTAGTAGATGCTAATGGTTTAATCTTTCTTCAAAGTAGGCGTACTCCTTGTAAATGTGATGTCTAGGAAGGTTTTGAGATAAGTGATACTTAAGCGAGCCTTGCTCCACCAACATCTCTCTACTCACCTGGTCACATTTGCATTGAAATTACCGAAAGAAGTTAGATGACTGCCATTGTTTGCATTAGCTAGTTTCTTTTTGGATTAGATCTTCTTTGATTAAATAAATGATGATGTAATTCCGTTTGGCTTATCAATAAAAGTTGAGTTCTTTTCTTTATGACTCCTTTTTAATTATGAGCTTTTCTTTTAGGAATGGATGAACTATAATGTCTCGCGGATAGTGCGACTACGCACACCATTCTACGACATAGGCAATTATTTTTAGAGATGTTGCCTACATATTCCTCTGTGACTACGATGGTTGGGCCATCAGGTTTAGTTCAAGGATATGGAATAGCCCAATTCCTTTTGCCAAATGGCACTTTGATTAAAGTCACTAAAGCTCTCTACGCTCCTAAGGCAAATCGAACCTTATTGAGCTTTAAAGATATAAGAGGCAACGGATTTCATGCGGAAACGCATAATGAGAACGGAATAGAATTACTTTGCATTACCTCTAGTGATTGCGGCAGAAAGCGCATCTTAGAGAAGCTTACGTGTCAATCTAGTGGACTTTATGTCACTACAATTCGACCAATTGAATCCAATAATATCATAAGAAAAGATTTCTTGGATTCGGACACATATTGGCTTTGGCATGACCAACTAGGACATCCTGGTTATGATATGATACTCCGTATACTAAAGATTTCACACGGACATCCATTCTTCAGAATGAGAAGAAGCAAGAATCAAACATTGATTCTCGGACTTAGCAAGACCGTAAAAATTGCAACCTCAGGCGCTGCTGCTGTCTTGGGCTGCCACAGGGCCATTATTATCCCTCGTGATAACGCCACAAATGGTGCCAACCATGAGCATGACGCCATGGTTACTCCTCCTAGTGGCCATAATGCCACACACACCAATTTCCATGGCTCTAACGCCATCAAGGGAGATGTAGTCACACATTTTGCTTCTAATAGCGTTCCAGACGTTCCGGCCCAACCAAAATCCTCATTGGTTGCTTCTAAGGCCCCTCGCTCATTCTGCAAAGCCTGTTCATTTGGGAAATTAGGACCGAGACCGTCCTATGCAAAGGATCCCAAAATACTTATTCCGTTCTTACAGAGAACCCAATGGGATATCTGTGGACCAATTCAACCATCATGCGGACCTTTTAAATACTTTATGGTATTGGTTGATGCGTCAACACGCTGGTCACATGTCGCGCTATTGTCCACTCGCAATGCTGCTTATGCTAAACTCATTACACAGATTATCCGTCTGCGGGCTCACTACCCTGACCATCCAATTAAGTCAATTCGACTTGATAATGCTGGGGAATTTACATCGAAAACATTCGATGACTATTGCATGTCATTGGGGATTGATGTTGAGCATCCAGTTCCCCATGTTCATACCCAAAATGGTCTCGCAGAAGCTGTTATCAAACGACTACAAATGATAGCTCGGACATTGGTTATGAGCACCAGTCTTCCTGTTTCTGCTTGGAGATATGCAATATTGCACGCAGCGACGCTCATTCGTTTATGACCTACTGCAACTCAATCTTATTCTGCGTTATAGCTAGTGACTGGGTACGAGTTTAATATCTCGCACTTACGCATTTTTGGGTGTGCTATTCATGTGCCTATTACACCGCCACAGCGTACTAAGATGGGTCCTCAACGACGAATAGGAATTTATGTTGGATATGAATCTCCAACTATCGTCCGCTATCTTGAACCTTTGACAGGCAATCTCTTTACCGCTAGATTTGCGGATTGTCACTTTGATGAGACAGTCTTCCCATTGTTAGGGGGAGATAAGAACACATATGTTTAATAGGAAAGACATGAATTATCGTGGTCTGTCCCTATTATGTCTCATCTCGATCCACGTACCGCACAGTCCGAACTTGAAATGCGAAGAATAATCGAGCTCCGGAACATAGCAGACACTCTGCCTTATGCGTTTTCTGATGTTGCCAAAGTGACGAGATCACACATAGCTGCTGCAAACGTGCTTGCAAGGATTGATGTCCCTAATAATGGACATAACGCCACTCCTATAACACCAGGAGATGGCACCATTGCCCAGCATGGCAATGATGTGGCATCAATGGCCGCAGGTCCCGCAAGGAAGCGCTGTAGACCAATTGGTTCGAAGGATACTGACCCTAGAAAGAGAGCGAATGAGGCACAAACCAATCCTTTGATCATCGATACTCAAAATCCGTCCCATGAGAATGTTCCGGATTATGGTTATGCCTAAGAGACATCATTGGTGGACGCCTCAATGTCAGAACCTATCCCTGAGAACGTAGAGATCTCTGTGAGTTACACTAGTGTACATGGGACGTGGGAAAGAAGCTCCATCATCATTGATGATGTATTCCTGTATTCAGTAGCACGTGAGATTATTGAGACCGATGACATCGAACCACGCTCCGTTGATGAATGCCAACGTAGAGCTGATTGGCCAAAATGGAAAGATGCATCCAGGCAGATCTTTATTCTCTATCGAAAAGAAAGGTATTTGGCAAAATTGTACCAATACCGCCTTACACCAAACTAATTGGTCATAAATGGGTATTCGTTAGAAAGCGTAATGAGAAAAACGAGATTGTAAGGTACAAAGCTCGCCTTGTGGCGTAAGGCTTCTCATAATGCTCTGGAATCGACTACGAGGAGACCTATTTTCCCGTAATGGACGTCATTACATTCCGCTACCTTATCAGTTTGGTAGTTTCTGAAAAACTGAACATGCAGTTTATGGATGTGGTTACAGCGTATCTATATGGGGATCTAGATACGGAAATATACATGAAAGCTCCAGATGAAATTCAGTTACCCAAATCAAGTGGCTCTAAACCACGGAGAGCGTTAGCCATAAGATTAAAACGCTCACTATATGGATTGAAACAATCCGGACGGATGTGGTATAACCGTCTAAGTGACTACTTGATTGGGAAGGGATATGTCAATAATGAACTATGCCCATGTGTGTTCATAAAAAGGACAAGTTCTGGATTTGCAATAGTAGCAGTCTATGTCGATGACATGAATATAATTGGCACCCTTAAAGAGTTAAGGAAAACTGCTGAACACTTGAAATTTGAGTTTGAGATGAAAGATCTTGGGAAAACACGGTTTTGCCTTGGTTTGGAACTTGAGCATCGTGAAGATGGTATTCTGATTCATCAATCAGCTTATACCCAAAATATGCTTAGACATTTTAATACTGATAAGATTAAGCCTTCAAGCACCCCAATGGTCGTCTGTAGTCTTGATCCAAAGAAAGATCTATTCCGTCCAAGAGATAACGACGAAGAAGTGCTAGGGGCAGAAGTGCCATATCTAAGTGCAATAGGCGCATTATTGTACTTAGCACCATGCACGAGACCAGACATCTCCTTCGCTGTGAACTTGTTAGCTAGATATAGCTCCACGCCAACACGACGCCATTGGACTGGTGTTAAAGATATCTTTCGATACCTAAGTGGTACGATCGATATGGGCTTGTTCTATCCCTACAGAGAGATGATGGATTCGGACCCATCAAATAACCGGAACGCCACACATGGTGGATTACGTTCCCTCTCCCCATCCCAAAACGATATAGGTGTTTTGAAAGGTTTTACTGATGCTGGGTATCTCTCTGACCCACACAAAGGTCGTTCCCAAAACTGGTTATATATTCACCATGGGAAACACCGTGATATCTTGGAGGTCTACAAAGCAGACCTTAGTCGCTACCTCTTCGAATCATGCATAGACTATTGCTCTTCACGAAGCAGTTCGTGAATGTATATGGTTACGATCCATAGTTACGCATGTTCGAAGTAATTGTGGTTTGAAGTCTACCACAGATGAGCCAACAAGCATTTATAAGGATAATGCTGCTTGCATTAAACAAATGAAGCAAGACTACATCAAAAACGACAACACCAAGCATATATTGCCCAAATTCTTCTACAATCAGCAATAACAGAAGCTCCTCAAGATCAAAGTAAACCATATTCGATCTGAGGACAATGTGGCAGACTTGTTTACTAAGTCATTGCTTAAATCCACGTTCGAGAAACATGTGGCAAGAATTGGCTTGCGGACATTATCTGAACTCCCATGATCTTAATCATCAGAGGGAGGCGCAGACATCAGGGGGAGATATCTACATGTATGGTCTCAAAACGTGAATGGTGTGTTGTACTCTTTTTTCCCTTCGACCGAGGTTAATTTTGTCCCACAGGGTTTTTTGTTGCTCGGCAAGGTTTTTAATGAGGCAACGAGAGAAGCACCACGTTTGGGCGACACAAGGGGGAGTGTTTAAGGAAATCCAGATTATGTGTCTGGCCCAAACTCTAGGTTACTTGACCTAGTGGTAATAGGGTTATAGAAGGATTTAGAATCCTATTCAATGTAGAATTACTTTCCTTGTATGTTCAGATTCTATGCATTGTAATCCTCTATATAAAGAGGCCCCTATTATCAATAAGAATACACAGCGAATTTTTCTCAATTTCTGATTCCCTAAAACACTTATATGTTATTAAGTCATCTTTTGTCAATAACTTATATGTAATTTGTTACAAAAAAATATGTCAAACCAAATGAAAATTTAAGTGAACTAACTCTAATAGGGTCGACTCACTTTGCTGATGAAAATTGCATCAATTCAGCAAAAATGAATATTTTGTCATTAAGAGCCTCCCAAAAAAAGAAATAAAAGGGTCGACTTACTTTATTGGCGACAAAAATTATGTTGGTGTAAGTGATCCATAGTGAAAAAAAGGGCTTATGAGTGAACCTAGCTCAAGGAATTTTTCTTTACAATCATGTATATGTAGTTTATATTTGGCTTTAGGGTTAGAAGAACATGTGTCTACTTTTATGACTCAACAATCAGTGGATTTTTGTTATCAAGTTGCATTAATTTTGATCCGTTTGCTTTTAGAATTAATCAGTGTTCCCTATGTTTCAAGTGTTTAAACGTTACCTAAAACCTATAATTTGTTTGAAAGGTTTCTACGGGCAAGCAACTCTAAACCCTCGTTGGCCAATTCTTCTCCAACTTAAATTTCTGATTCCATGAAAATAATAACCATGACAATCAAATTAACCGCCCGATAATGTAACAATGACCGCATCGTTAAATTTTTACTCTAACATCAAGCTTCTCAAGCACATCAATTTATTATTATTATTTTTTTGACAAATAAAACACATCAACTTGATTAGAACAAAGCTAGTTGATATTTTGCAACTAAATGACGTGGAAGTGTGCTGAAATATGTTTATTTTATGAACGGTCCATCTCTGTTCTGTAATCTGTAGCGCACATGTGGCAGTAAGTAAGTAAAAGTGAAAACAATACTTAGAAAATATTAGTAAAACATACTCATTGAAGTATTGAACTCCATGTCCAGCTTTGTAAGCAATAGGATACGGTAGGATCGATAAAATATTAATTTGCTTTTGAATTCCTCAGCAATCTCTAATATGACTTTAATAAAATGTAATTACCCTCACACTCATGAGTATATTCAAGAGACAAAGAAGCTAGTAAACAGAAGCAATTAATTACGGCTAGGAAGGGTACGAGGCCTCAATGGGACTAAAACCCAACTGCATTCGTTCATCATCATTGAGATAAATGGAGTTGTAGGGATAAGTACGTGCTTCAATAATAAATTATGTCACGCTAACAAAACTTACAAAAGAGGAATAGCCAATTACCCTAAAGATTGGTTAGTTTTCGGAATATTGGACGTTAGCAACCTGAGGAGAAAATTGAGAAGCCTTCCCGTGTCGGTTCCAATTTCATGGGATGTCCCCGAAGAAACAAACAAATACAACTGTATATAACCTGGGGTGAACACTCTAAAACGTGCTACGTGCTCGTAAACTGAACCGTGAAAACCTTGAACCAAATGCAACACCGTTAAAAAAGAAGCTGGACCCTGCTTTCCTGCGTTGTGGAGGGAAGCCACGTAAGTCCTGTTTGTTTCCTACAACGCGTCATATGACTCATCAGTAGGAAACCAAACCCACGATGGGGTGCCAAAATATGAACCGTTCAGATATCAAATGGGTCTAGACTCTAGAGTGGTATATAAGTCGCTCCAAGGTATGCAACTTCCACACACAGAAATTAACATTCTATATCTTCAACTTCAAAACTAGCTTCATTAGTTTGTATCTAGATACAATGGCTGCAACATCCGCTATGCAATCAATCCTCGGAAGCTCTGTCGCTTATGGAAGAGTTGCAGGCAAGAACAGATCTGTGAACCTGCAGAGTATTGTTCCTGCTAGTTATGCAGTTTCAAGCTATCTCAGGGTTCGCTCTATGGCCGAAGTAATTACTAAAACATATTCTGTTCATAATATATCAGATATCTCCAAGTTGTTTGAGTACACTTGCATTCGATTTTGGTCATCTTTAGATGCTTTAGTTCCTAAATGATCTTAACACGTTTTTAATTTAATTATTTGTAGGATGGTCAAAAGAAGCAACCAACAACTGTAACAAAAGCCTCAAAGAACCCACAGCCTGCAGCTCCTACACCGTCTCCTCCTCCTCCTTCTCCGAAGTTTTCAGACGTGTTTGCATTCAGCGGGCCAGCACCTGAGAGAATCAACGGCAGGCTGGCAATGGTGGGATTCGTTGCGGCTCTAGCTGTCAAACTCTCCAGGGGGCAAGATGTGTTTGCTCAGATATCCAACGGCCCCGGAGTACCATTGTTCATCGGCACAAGTATTTTGCTATCAGTGGCATCCTTGGTTCCTCTATTGAAAGGAGTGACCGTGGAGTCCAAATCCGACGGGATCATGACCTCGGATGCAGAGCTCTGGAATGGAAGGTTGGCCATGTTGGGTCTTGTAGCTTTGGCCTTCACCGAGTACGTGACCGGCAGTGCCCTAGTGTAGAGCTGTTTCATTACTCGTCACAAGTCAAAGGGTGCTTGCTAGCTTATATAAGCACACGCAGTAAATTCACATGTAATTAATTACACGTCTTATTTAAGAGCTTCACGTAAGTCTTTAGATTCATACGCAGTGTTCAGTTATTCCAAATTTCAATATATCTCAGTGCTCAATATACTCTCTTCAATTTACTTTCTTTGGATATATATAATCTACTTTAGGCAATGTCAAACTCAAATGCTTAATAATCACCTCTTTTGCATTCCTGTACATTTTAAACGAATTAATCACAAAGAATTACTAGCCAAAGTTCATAAATCATCAGATAGTATGTAAAAGATTTATATCCGGCCTATTGGAAAAATGAACTAGAATTGAGCAGTAATTAGGTGTCTTGTGTTTTGGACTTCTGGGTTTCACGTGCTTTCCCGGCCATTAAGGTCTTCCAATTTCTTAGATGGACATCAATCGGCAGTACGAGGAAAACGGCTACAAAATAATACAAAAAACTGTCAAACTAAATAAGAACTTAAAAGAAATAATTCTAATAGGGTCGACTCATTTGCCGACGAAAATTGTGTCAATTCAGCAAAAACATATATTTTGTCATTAAGAGCCTCCCAAAGAAAGAAATAAAAGAAGCGATAAAAACATAGTTAGTGGTTTGGTTGGAACGCGCCCCACGCGCGAGGAAAAAAGGAAGAATCCTGGAGTTGCTCGCTCTCTCCCGGTCAAACGCTACCGGAAATCCCGCCGCTGCGTTCCGGGTCGGGAGAGGATGCCGTTGTTCATTGGTGGCAGGCCCACAGTGCAGAGATGCGGTCCAGGGGAGGAGGGTGGGTTCAGGAGCGGCAATGGCTGAGGTATTGAGGCGGCTTGCTTTTTTCCGGCGGTGGGACATGGCGCCATCACATAGGTGGGCTGGATCGTGGTGGAGGCGGCCAAATCGCGGCAGAGGGATTCCCGTAGGGATCTGTTTCTATCGTGTGTTTAGATCTGGTGGTGGTTGTCAATAGGATGTAGATCCAATTTGCAATTAGGCAAGGTGGTGCAGCGGTGTCAGGAGGCGGCGAGGCAGTGGGGTGACAACGATGGTGTTTGCCGGCGGCGGGGCTGGTTGTCTGCAATGCTTGGTTTACTTTTGTTGTCGATTTGCTGATAAGCGATCCTTAACAAGTGGTCTAGCACTTTCGGACACGGTGTTCAAGAGGACGCTATCTTCTTCGCGGTTGATTATGAGGTTTTACTGGAATTTTTGGGTTTATATGCTCAACGTAGCCTCGGAAATAGGCATTTGGTGGTTAGAGTTTGGGCCCTTTGGCCTGATGGTCTCTGTAACCGCGTTTCTTGGGGTTTTGGTTCATGTTCCACCCCCCCAATGTAAACTCTGTTGATTCAATAGTTATTTTCTTTTCTCAAAAAAGAAAGAAAGAAATAAAATGGTTGACTTGCTTTGGCAACAAAAATTACTTTTTTTTTTTTATGGAAGTAAGATACTTAAAGAAAGAAGCCTCTTGGGCGACCAATGTTTACAACATCATACAATAAGGCTCTAGAAGCCTCACTAGAAACTCTATCACTCCAGAACATAGGAGACATAGCTTTATGTCCTCAATTTACAATGACATCAGCTATAAAATTTGCTTCCCTATAAATATACTTAAAGGAAATTTGAGAAAAAGAAGTGGTAATAGTTCTAATGTCTTCAATCAAAAATTACATTGGTATAAGTCGTCCATAGAAAAAATGGGCAAACAGTTTCCACCATATGATTTGTTTGGTAAAAACCTCCCCAAAAAATAAAAAATAAAAGGGATACACCTTGGCCGTTGTATCTTTCCATTGATAGAAGCCTCTCATAAATAAGAAACAAGCCTCTGTCAATCAATTATTCTTTGGCAAAAGCCTCTCAAAAATATTAAAAATTAAAGAGACAACTTTTCCGACAAATGTTTCATATGCAAAAGCCTTCCATTGAAAAAAAAAAAAAAGAACAGGTCCAACTTTTGCCGCCGAATAATTTCATCAGTATGAAAAAGAAAAAAAAGAAGCAAGTGTTGGTGGTTATATTCTATCATAAATTTATCATGTCAAAAGAGTAACTATGATTAGTTAATAAAATCAGTAACTGTGGTTGGAAAGAATTAGGTTTAGCACAAAATCAAATAATAAAATATAAAAAATAAAAGATGTTATAAAGTATTAACTTACTTTGTAGAGAATAAGAAATATATAAAGAGAGCTGAGGGGAAAAATGGAGAAGTCTATTATTCAGTCTCAGAGACCTCCCTTATATAGAGGTAGGGTTTACATGATAAGTGTTCAGACTATTGAGATATTACATGTAGGTCCCTAAATAATAACGTGGACAGCCACATAAGAATTAATATTTACAACACTCCCCCTTGGATGTCCACCAATTGATGATGGTGTTGGACGCGCTTACTGTTGCCTCATTAAAAACCTTGTCAGGTAACAAAAACCCAGTGGGACAAAAATAACCCTGGTTGAAGGACAAAAAGAGCACAACGCGCATGTGTCCTAGGTAGCATAATTTGTGATGCTCCCCCTGATTGAAATCTCCCCCTGAACCTTGCATGTGTCGCCTGATAGGTTCGAGAATCGTCTCAATCCAATTCCTTCCACTAATTTCTGGAAGGTACACTTAGGTAGAGATTTGGTGAATAAATCAGCCAAGTTTTCATTGGATCGAATTTGCTTAACTGCAATTTCTTGATTCTTTTGAAGTTCATGAGTGTGGAAGAACTTTGGTATGATATGCTTAGTCTTGTCACTTTTGATGAATCCTTCTTTAATCTGAGCAATACAAGCAGCATTGTCTTCATACATGACTGTTAGATTGTCAGTTACTGAAGGTAAATCACAAGTGCTTCGTATGTGGCGAATCATTGATCTTAACCAAAAACATTCTCGGCCAACTTCATATAATGCAATTATTTCTGAATGATTAGAGGAAGTTGCCACGAGTGTTTGCTTGGATGATCACCATGAAATTGTAGTGTCTCCACAAGTAAAAACATATCCTGTTTGAGAGCGACCTCTATGTGGGTCAGAGAGATATCCTGCATCAGCATATCCAACAATCGTGGGATTATCAGCATATTTATTTGTATAAAATAAACTCATATCTGTTGTACCACGAAGGTAGTGTAAAATGTCTTTTACGCCTTTCCAATGGCGTGATGTTGGAGCAGAGCTATATGTTGCCAACACACTAACTGCAAATGCAATGTCTGGTCTTGTACATTGTGCCAAATAAAGTAGGGCACCAATAGCACTAAGATATGGTACTTCTGAACCAAGAATAATTCCGTCGTCTTGTCTTGGACGAAATGGATCTTTCATAGTGTCAAGACTCCGAACAACCATTGGGGTACTCAGTGGGTAAGCTTTGTCCATACCAAATCTCTTCAGAATTTTTTCGGTATAAGCAAATTGATGGACAAGAATCCCACTTTCCAAATGCTCAATCTGCAGCCCAAGGCAATACCTTGTTTTTCCAAGGTCTTTCATTTCAAATTCTTTCTTTAGATATTCAGCAGTTTTTCCAAGTTCTTCAGAACTTCCAATCAGATTCATGTCGTCGACATAAACTGCAACTATTGCGAAACTAGAATTTGATTTCTTAATAAACACGCAAGGACATATAGGGTCATTGACATATCCTTCCTTAAGTAGGTACTCACTGAGGTGGTTGTACCACATTCATCCAGATTGCTTCAACCCATATAAGGATCGTCTCAGTTTGATTGAGTACATATTGCGTGGTTTCGTAGTTGCTTTAGGCAACCTAAGTCTTTCTGGGACTTTCATGTAGATATCAATATCTAACTCACCGTATAGGTATGCAGTGACAACGTCCATAAGTCGCATATCAAGTTTTTCTGAAACTACTAAACTTATTAGATAGCAGAATGTGATAGCATCCATTACGGGAGAATATGTTTCCTCATAATCTATCCCAGGCCTTTGTGAAAAACCTTGCGCAACAAGTCGTGCTTTATATCTTGCAATTTCATTTTTCTCATTACGCTTTCTTACAAATACCCATTTATATCCAACCGGTTTGACATTGGGTGGTGTTTGGACAACAGGTCCGAAAACACTGCTTTTTTCTAGAGAATTTAATTCAGTTTGGATTGCATCTTTCCATTTGAGCCAATCATGTCTCTGTCTACATTCATTAACAGAGCGAGGTTCAGTGTAATACCCGCAATTTTCATTTTTAAATTCGAGTAATTTTATTGAACAATTATTGTGCGATTTCACGAATGTTGTTCGATAATATTTCACTTTTTGAATTATCGAAGGTTCGGAACGATTATTTTTAACAAAAAGCTCGAAATGCTCGGTTTGAGAAATCGACTTTTTCTACGTGCGAAATTTGGGGAAACTTCTTTCGTGAAAGTTTTAGAGCTCGTCGATACGAGTCCGTGCGTATGCGGAACACGTTGTCCGGATTTTTTTTGAATTAGTTATAGAATTTAGAAATTATTTTTATTTTGGTATAAATAGAAAAAACCCTAGCTATTTTCAGAAGGTTTCCATTTTGGTCCACCTCCTTCCATTTTCGGAAGGTACTGTTCATCATCTTCCTCCTCCGTTCCTCGACTGAAAACGACCGAGAGAGAGAGCAAGTTCACCATAATCATTCTCCTTCCACAGACCACCTCTCGACCTCAAACCAAGTCCCAGGCGTTCGTCTCAAGCTGCTCTACCTCCTGGATGGCGTCGCTTCCGCCGACAAGGCCTTCAGCACCGGCGAAACCGTCCGAAACAGTCTGACCCGAAAACAAACCAAACCAAGGTTCTTGCGTTTTCGACCTCCAAACCAAGTGAAACTCCTCCCTCTACATCGACTCAACCTCCTGAAGCTCCCAGAAGCAGCTTTACAAGGCGGCGCGGCCTATGGCGGCTGCTGGAAGCCAGCCCCGATCAGATCGAACGAAACTTTCGATCCAAATATCTCGAGTTATACACGATCGTTTCTTGTGATTCTTGGCTTGTTGAGTTCGCAAGGAAGTTCTGAACAAGTTTCCAGAAGGGATCGAGGCGTGAGGTTGCAGTTTTTACGTCGGTTTCAAGCTCGCCGGTTTCTTGAAAATTTCCGGCCGCCGACTGTATTTGGTAATTTTCGATCCCTTCTCGTCATTTTTTGGTCTTGTGCTAGTTATGAAAGTTGCTCAGAATGATGAAACGAAGGGGAAAAGCTCGGCTACGACACTATTGGTGGTGGTCGGCGGCGGCTCTGTCCCTAATTCCGGCAGCCTTTTTCGGCCACTTCCGGAGGTCTAAAATTTGGTTTCTGTCCATTTTATGATTCTATGTTTCAATACGATCATTTCGGCGTATTATACGTATTTTTCAGATATCGTATGAATTAGTTATGAATTTTGTGATTTCGATCGTTAGATTTATGATCTGTGAAATTAGGACCGTCAGATGAACTTATAATTTTGATATGATGATCATATGACTGTCCCAGAGGCTTTGTGTGGTCATGGGCGAAGATCCGACCGTTGGATCTTCGTATATGTGCAAAACGGTAATTAGGGAAGCGATTCGTGAGAATCCGCTCGTCGGATTTTTTTGTAAATTAGAATCCGGCCGTTAAATGGTAGTTCAATTATGTTTTGGAATTATTGGCTGAATTCGAATCACATTTGATTAGGTGATTGACGGATTGTATTTGAGTGGGCTATTTCGGCGTTAATTATATTTGTATTGAAGACGCAGAGAGAGTATCGAGGTGAATAAAACTCACATGGTTCATATTACGAACCGAGCATTTAAAATTTATTTATTTTTGGTAATTGTGTGAAAAATATTTGCGGATTAAATATTTGTTTTAAAATTTCATGGACTTGAATCACCACGGTCCATAGGTAAGTAAAATGAATTTTAATTATACAAATGAATTTCGCGATTTTCTTGTGTGAACTATAGATGGTATTAGTGGTCATTCCTGAGTGAATGATTACATATATATATATATATATATATATATTTACGTGGAAAATATATATTGATGAGTGGATTGTTGAGTGATGATATGATTGAGTTGAATTGATGAATTGATTATATTTCAATTGTGTAATTTCATAATAATATGGTGTATCTTGGTTTGGTTGATTTCAGTATGTGATATTATATGTTGTGCTCATTTATGGGTTTAGGGTCGACATAGTGACCAGTGTGGGGTAATCGGACGCTCTAATCCTGGGTGGATGATGAGATACGATTGGTTGAGTATGTGAAATTATCGGACGTTCTAAATATGTATATAAGTATACATATTGATGAAATACGATAATGATAAATATGTCGGATGCCATAACCTAGGCCAGGTGACGGGCTACGATTCAGTTAGAGCTCTAGTCTGTCAAGTACCGTATTTTTTTATAAATACGATGTCGAGGTGTTGTGAAGGAAGATGTGAGTTGGGGTTTGTCTTGATATATTGAAATGGTGTTTGATTGAGATTGTTAGTACTTTGTGGATGTGGAAATTGTGGGGTGATGATTTGTGTGGGAATAATTATGATTAAATTAGATAATAGTTCTTTCCTTTTACTCATACGAGCTTTTATAAGCTTACCGGGTTTTGTGTTGTTGCAATCCCGGTACACTATTCAAATGGTGTAGCGGATATTCCTGCAGGTCAGGATAACCAGGGAGGTGACCGTACTGCTTAGGTGTTACAGCAGTTGTTGTTACTTCATTTAGTCGTGAGGTCTGTATGCTCATTTGGAGCTTTACAGTTCATGTTGTGTTAGTGTTGTAATAATTAACCGAGACTAAATTCGGTTTGATTTTATTTCGTGTGGTGAGGATGTTAAGAAAAGAAATTTTCAGGATGATTATTTGAGTTTGTAGAATTTTTCATGTTTCGGATTTTGAATTTTTATTCTAAATTTCGGGGCGTGACATTCAGTGTCATTGCCTTTTATTATTTCAGTAGCATTGCCTTTTATTATTTCAGTAGCTACTAGGAATGAGAATATATTGTCTATGATCATATCTCTATGATCCCACAACTCATTGGTGTACACATAGTTTACAGAAATTTCCTTATTTTCAGGTACCTGAGCCTCTTCATGGGCTAGTGTCTCACCGATGTCATTTTCCTCTTCTGTAGTCACAAAATCATGAATTGTGGATCGGACATTAATGTCTTGCCCAATATTCTCTTCAAAAGCGATTTCATTAGGATTCAGATGTGCCTTTGATTTCCTCTTTCTAGGAACTGAATCTTTTGAACCTACAGGTCTGCCACGCTTCAAGCGTGCAGCAGGTGACTCATTGGCCGCCACATTATTTTGTCCATTTTGGACATTAATTCTTGCCGGTGCATTTATTGCTGGGATATGTGATCTTGTCACTTTTGCTGTGTCAGTGAATGCATCAGCCATTGTGTTAGCAATATTTTGAAGATGCAAAATCTTTCGTACTTCAATTTCACTTTCTTTAGTACGAGGATCAAGGTGAGATATAGTGGGTACAGTCCACATTAATTCACGACGTTCATTTGGAACAGTCTTATCTCCCCCTAACGGCGGGAATATTGTCTCATCAAAATGGCAATCTGCAAACCGTGCAGTGAATGTATCACCCGTCATGGGTTCTAAATACCGAATAATGGATGGTGAATCAAAACCAATGTAGATTCCCAATCGACGTTGATGGCCCATTTTTGTACGTTGTGGCGGTGCAATAGGCACATAAATAGCACAACCAAATGTTCGAAGATGGGAGATATTGGGCTGACTCCCAGAAACAAGTTGTAATGAGGAATATTGATGGTTGGCTATGAGCCTCAACCGAATTAAAGCTGCTGCATGCAAAATTGCATGTTCCCATGCAGAAACTGGCATCTTTGTTTTCATTAGCAAAGTGCGAGCTATTATTTGAAGTCTCTTAATAAGAGCTTCTGCCAAACCATTTTGTGTATGAACATGAGGAACCGAATGTTCAATTTCAATTCCCATAGATATGCAATAATCATCAAAGGTTTGAGATGTGAATTCACCAGCATTGTGTAGACGAATGGACTTGATAGTGTAGTCCGGGAATTGAGCTCGTAATTTAATTATCTGAGCAAGTAATTTGGCAAATGCCACATTACGGGTAGACAAGAGGCAAACATGTGATCATCTTGTAGAGGCATCAACTAGGACCATAAAATATCGAAATGGTCCACAAGATAGGTCAATCGGTCCACAAATGTCCCCTTGAATTCTTTGTAGAAAAGACGAGGATTCGATATCTATCTTTGCATAAGATGGTTTAACCACCAATTTCCCTTGTGAGCAAGCTTTGCAAGGGTTGCTTGGCAAAACAATATGTTTGGTCATCAATGGATGTCCATTGGAATTTGTAATGATCCTACGCATAATGGTGGATCCTAGGTGACCCAAACGGTCATGCCAAAACATAAATGTATGTTGATTTTTGAACTGCTGGTTCACAACATGGTATGCCTCAATTGGTTGAGTGGTTGTGTAATACAACCCAGATGATAGGGCAACCAATTTTTCCAATATCTGCTTTTGGCAGTTTTTATTGGATGTAATGCAAAGATATTCCACATGATTATCATTTGTGGTCTCAATGTGGTATCCATTTCTCTAAAACTAAGGAGATTTCTTCTGGATCTTGAAGAGTATAAAGCCTCTTGAATGGACAATTGAGTTCCATTGGATAGCCTAATGTGGGCTCTTCCGGAGCCTTCAATCAGGTCTGCAAGACTTGAGATAGTAGTCCCATTGACTTTAGAAGGTGTTAAAGTGGAGAAATAAATCCGATCGCGAAGGATCGTATGTGTAGTGGCACTGTCAGCAAGACATATATCTTCTCCATCCTTCATAAGTTGAGAGCATCCAAACTCCATTTTCATGCCTTCATAAAAAAATAATAACAATTAATTAGTCTAACTAAGGCAGTAAGGCATGATATTATAGATCATTTATAGATAAAACAATTTAGTCATTGAGTTGGGCGCCAAAAAGAAATATAAATTTCTCTTTTTCTTCAAATGGAAGTTTAAATAAAAAAATCAAGGAAGACTAGTTAGAAGTAGTTTTAAATACAACTTCCTACTAATAACTATAGTCGCAAGACATAAAGTCATTGAGATATCTACTTGTGATAAAAAGATAATTATTGGTGATATTCCTTGCACAAAGATAAGTACGTAAACAATCCATGCATGAATATTCTACTTTGCAAAACGTAAACAATCCATGCACAAAGATAAGTACGTAAACAATCCATGCACGAATATTGGTTTCACTGATCTTTATCTACATGCTATATTACTACAACAAATATTCTACTTTGAAAAACGTTAAAAAGGATTATATGATGATTGCATGTGTGCATGTACGCCTGAACAAGGACTTTGAAAGTTATAATTAAACCATAATTAGAGACAAGTAGAATAATGGTCATAACAAAAAAAAAAATTCAAATTGTTTGGGAAAAATATATATATATAATAGAATAGAAACATTCTTCTTTTATTGAACTTCCAAACTAGAGAGAAAAATACAACTAAGAAAAACATCCAATTTAGAGACCAAAACAAAGGGAAATATGACTAATGCGAGGAAAACATAAAGGAAAAAGTGCCTATAGGCTGACAACTAGTTGTCGTCAAGGACTCCACCACTAGTCATATCATCAAAATTGCTTCCATTGTTCGCAAAAAAATCTGAGACATCAAGCGGAGTAATGTCCATAGGCTCAGATGAATCCCAAGGGTCAGAGTGGTCAATGTAGTTTGTCTCCACATTTTTCTTTTTCAAGGAAGCTTTGTAGAGAGCCACCAAATGGTCTTCTGCACGACATGTGCGAGCCCAATGGACTTTACCACCACATCTAAGACAAGTATTGTCTTCATTTTTATGAGTTTTGATGATCTGACCATTTCCTTTAGTAATCTTGGCATTGTTCCTTGGGCCCAACTGCTGGTTGTAGCCCCCACGAGCTTGACCATTTTGTCAACCCTGACCACGTCTATGACCACAGTTACGGGCTTTGCCGTGCCTTCCACCACGGCTATTGCCATGACCACTAGTAAAAGTAGCATTCGCTTCAGGGAATGGCTGTGATCCTGTAGGGCGAGACTGATGGTTCTTCATTAAGAGCTCATTATTTTGCTCAGCACCAGAAGACAAGAGATGAGATCAGAGTATTTGGTGAATCCTCTTTCTCGATATTGCTGCAGTAAGACCATATTTGAGGCATGAAAAGTGGAGAAGGTCTTTTCAAGCATCATGACCTGAGTTACAGTTTCTCCACAAAGATTCATTTGGGAGGTGATCCTGAACATGGCAGAATTGTAATCTATCACAGAACTGTAATCTTGAAGGCGCAGATGCGTCCATTCATAACGTGCCCTATGGAGCACAACAATCTTTTGGTGAGCGAACCTATCTGCCAAGCCTGTCCATAGCTCAAGTGGGTCTTTGACAGTTAAGTACTCGTCCTTCAATCCCTGGTGGAGATGGTGGCGCAGAAAAATCATAGCCTTAGCTTATTCTTCGGGGACGCTGAGTTTCCTTCCTTAATTGTAGGCCCAAGGTTTTGGGCTTCAAGATGGATCTTGGCATCAAGGGCCTAAGACAGGTAGTTCTTGCCAGAGATGTCAAGGGCGACGAAATCCAATTTTGCCAAATTCGTCATCTTCCTGTCACAATGAAGATGAGGTATGTTAGGATCAATATATGGTGTCAGAACTACAGGTTCTTAACAAATAAGTAATCAATATCGAAACTTCAGGTTCGAAAAATAAAGTGAACATTGGATCGCAATTATATGCACGAAACTTCAGGTTCGTGTTTTTATGATTAGAACTTCAGGTTCTAAAATTCTGTATTTTTGAACTTCGGGTTCAAATGGATATGTACTCAAAACTTTTGGCTCGAGTAACAGTTGTGAAACATTTTCACTTATATTATGAATATTAAATATGCTTGATAAAACATATAAGGTAAATTTAATTAAATAAATATTAAATATTCGATAAGTAATGAAACAGCAAACATATATCCATTATGTTAACAACATATATCTTATATACATATGTATAGAGGAACGTGTAGAACCAAAGTGCAGTTAGATATGGTATTGAACTATATACATATATATAGAGAGAGAGACGGAAAGGAAACATATAGGCAATTATCAAGGTTTAGCAAAAGCGTGCTGCACATGAATTCAAACTATAAGATTAAGAAGCAACATGGTAGTCAAAGTATATAAATGGAGACCACCCATTCCGTCACAAGTCCCAAACCAAGACCACCATGAATCTTTAACAAACCGATCAAACCCAATTAATATTGGTAAATTTGAAAAATGCGTATCGATATGAAAACAGATTCAATAAAAAAAACGATACAATTGGTATGTGCAATAGAAATACGCGATCATGTCAAGAACAAAATTGGGAGATTAACTTCCGCATCGCACAATGAATATTAACCCCCACATTGCACAGTGAATGAAGATATTAAACTCATAGATCAAAGTTAAGGTCAACAGCAACAAGGCTGCACCAAAAACTTTAAGATCATCATGGAGTCTAAAAAATAGAGCAAGCGTGTTGATAACATGTTATAAAGTATTGACTTACTTTGTAGAGAATAAGAAATATATAAAGAGAGCTGAGGGGAAAAATGGAGAAGTCTATTATCCAATCTTAGAGACCTCCCTTATATAGAGGTAGGGATTACATGATAAGTGTTCAGACTATTGAGATATTACATGTAGGTCTCTAACTAATAAACAGTCACATAAGAATTAATATTTACAACAAAAGAAACCCAGCTATAATGTGAAGCAATCAGCTTGCTCTCATCCCTTCTTTTCAGTTTTCAAGGCAACTGAGCAAACTGTTTTTGGAATCCACATTTGTTTTTTCTAATTTTATGATATCATTTCTTACAAATGAAATTCAAATCTTATCGACTTTCAGAACCTCACACTTATATGGGTCAGTCTCCTATCCTTGCCGCTGTTAACACCTCTCCAGCAGTCCGGCCTGTCTAGCCACAAAGCAGTTTGCAGGTCTAATGATGGTCATGCCAATCTCTGTGATATCCACGAATTAAAGGATATACGCACTGTGTGTGTGTGTGTCTGGAGAGAGAGCTTGAATGATAGGAAGGCTGTCGTGAGTGGTAGACAACATGAGTGTAGTTAGGTTATAAAGGTAGACATCATTAGTATAACACTAATCATTCTATTTCGAGTGAAAGGGTTTTATATTTCTATATTACTTCTATATAAACATATGCAAAACAGATGAATATATCATCAGACAATTAAATCTCTCATACCTCAATCGTGTTATACTTGACTTGGTATCAGAGCAAATATTCGAAAGGCCTTTGTCTCCTTAATTCTTTGTTCAAGACAAGACCGATCTTCGTCTCTTCCAAGACCGATCTTCGTCTCATCACAAATCGGTTTGAACCAGATTTTCACATGCAATCATTCATCATCCAAGACCGGCCCCATCCAGACCGGCCTCACCTCTATTCCCGTCTCGATCCCAGCCAAGCAATTTGCTCTTTGCACCCATTTTCCTCTAGCAGACACACAACAGCATTTTTCCGGCCTCCTCCCATCCGGATCTCTCTTCCGACCACGAACCCAGCTGCAACATTGTTGCTGCTGCAACCTTCTTCTTCCTCCAACGCCAAAGATCAGCTGTCTGTGTTACTTCGATGCTCTGCCCATACCGCCATCGCTCCTCGTCGTTAGTCCGGTTCTCAGATCAGATCCGGCATCAAAGGCTTCAATCCCCTTCGTTTGCATCAGCCCCGATTCCCTTCTTCATCCTCATCAGAACATACCCGGCGGTCTTCATCTGCATCAGAGCAGATCCGTTCGTCTTCAAATCACTCAGAACCGTCGCCGTCGGTTTCCAGGAGCTCCGTCGCCGTCGATTTCCAGATCGCCCAGAATTAGCGATCCTCACTCAGATCAGAACCGGCCTTCATCTTCAGCCCACCACGTCGACTTTGACCGCTCGATTATCCAGACCAAATCATCTTCACCGTCACTATCACCGTTTCAACTCGGTGGGTGAGAGAAAAGAGGACGGAAAGAAAAAAGGAAAAGGGGAAAAGAAAAGAAAAAAAAAAAGGGATAGCTTTTCTTTATTAAAGGGGGAAAGAAGTTACGTGGGAGACAAGAAGGAAAGTGAGTGAGAGTCTCCAAAAAAAAAAAAAAAATTATACGTTCTATTAGCGTTACTTTTAGAATCTGTGCTGGACAAGATCATCATACAACAAGTAGGGTTATTCCTACAGTATCTATGGCTGATCGCGGTAAGATTGGCATGACTTTAAAGGTTTCTAACTGTTGGTTCTGATACTTGGATTATGATACTTGGATTATTGATTCTGGTGCATCTGATCATATAACTTATGATAAAACTTATTTTGCTGAATTGTCTTCCCCACCAGTAACCTATGTTACAAATGCCAATGGTGAAGCTTTTCCTGTGTTAGGGACTGGATCAATCCGTATTACCCCAACCTTACAACTCCATAACGTTTTATATTTCCCTGACTTATCTCATCACTTGATATATGTCCCACAATTGAATACTGAATCTCAATGCTCTGCAACCTTTTATCTCATGTATGTGATTTTTCAGGATCTTCTCACCAGGAAGCTAATTGGACGGGGGTATTTGAGGGGCAGATTGTTCCATCTGGATCAAACATATGCTGAGGAGAAACCAGGAGCACAATCCCGCACCGCTTTAACTTCGAATTCTGACAAGCTAAGTGAAATTTGGTTATGGCATCGCCGATTAGGGCATCCATCTTTTGGTCTTATGAAAAAATCCATGCATACTTTATTTATTGGTGTGAATGAGTCTGTTTTGCGTTGTGAAACATGTGTTTTGGCCAAAAGTCATCGTGCTACTTATCCTTCTAGTTTTTCTAATAAAAGTGTTACTCCTTTTGAGTTAATTCATTCTAATGTTTGGGGACCTTCTAGAGAGCCCACTATCTTGGGTATAAGGTATTTTGTGTTATTCATTGATGATTGTATTAGATTGTCATGGGTTGCTCTTCTTAGAAACAAAGATGAAGTCTTTCCAACCTTTCAAGTTTTTCGTACTCTTGTTCAAACACAATACAATAGCACCATTAGAGTCCTACGATCTGATAATTGGAGGGGGGGGGAATATGTTAATCTTGTTTTCAAAGACTTCTTTCAAACACATGGGATTGTTCACCAAACTACGTGTCCACAAACTCCAAAACAAAATGGAGTGTCCGAACAGAAAAACTGTCATTTACTTGATATGGATCATGCCATTCTTTTTAGTGCTCATATGCCTAACTATATGTGGGGCGATGTCGTACAAGCTTCCTCTCATCTTATCAATCGTCTTCCATCTAGTGTCATTCAGGGAAAAATTCTATTTGAGGTTCTAGCATATCATGTCTCCTTGCCGTCTGTTCATAATCTTCCTGCTCGTGTTTTTGGTTGTGTGGCTTTTGTCTATGTTCCTAAAAATCACAGGTCTAAGTTGGATGCCCAGGCAATTAAGTGTGTGTTTGTTGGTTATGGAGGATATCAGAAAGGGTAAAAGTGCTACCATCCACCTATCAGCAAGTATTATGTCACTATGGATGTTACTTTCTTTGAGGACATGAGTTATTTTTCCTCCTCTGATACTGCTCTTCAGGGGGAGAATTCATATTTTGAAGAGCTGTATCATGGTAAGGGGGAGGAATTGGAAAGATGTGAAGAAGTAACACTAGCAGGAGATATTTCAGCGGGTCTAGTTGACATTCCCAATCTATCGAATCCAGTAGTCGAAGAAGCAGAAGCTCCAAGCATCCAGGCACCAGTTTCAATCACTGAAAATGAAGCTGAAGACACAACTGTCCCCTCAATCGTTGTTCCTACCCCTGACCCACAGCTCCCTGGTATTGAAGATCACTCATCTGAGATATGTTCACCTACTAGTACTAATAGTAGTGAGTCCAATGTTGAACAGTATGTGTTGCCAAATAGGTCTACTCGAGGTTAACCACCCAAAAGATATGAACCCACTGTTCATGCAAAATCAAAGTACCCAATAGCTAATTACATGTCCACTAGGAGATTATCTAAGTCATCTGCATCATTTGTGAATCAAATATCTACTATATCAGTACCTAACAAAGTACAAGATGCGTTGGGGGATCCGAAGTGGAGGAATGCAATGGAAGAAGAGATGAAGGCATTACAGAAGAACGATACTTGGCAGCTCGTGCCTCCACCACAAGGCAAGAAAGCTGTAGGTTGTCGTTGGGTGTTCACCGTCAAACATAATGCAGATGGATCAGTGAATCGATATAAACATTATTTGGGTAGCGAAAGGGTTTACTCAGACATACGGTATAGACTACGATGAGACTTTTGCTCATGTTGCCAAAATGAACACTATTCAAGTTCTGCTTTCCTGTGCTGCTAATTTAAATTGGCCACTCCGACAGTTTGATGTCAAAAATGCATTTCTTCATGGAGAGTTAGCTGAGGAGGTATACATGAATCTTCCACCTGGGTATGTAACTGCTTCTCCTGGTGATTTTGTATGCAAATTGAGAAAATCTCTGTATGATCTCAAACAGTCACCTCGCGCTTGGTTTGGGAGGTTTTCACAGTTCATACGGAAGTTTGGTTACAAACAGAGTAACTCAGACCATACCTTATTTCTCAAACATCAAAAAGGGATGGTAACAGGCCTAATCATTTATGTTGATGATATGGTAATTACTGACAATGATACTATTGAGATGGATATACTACAGAGACAGCTAGCCTCTGAGTTTGAGATGAAGGACTTGGGCGAACTAAAGTACTTCTTAGGAATTGAGGTAGCCAGGGGGAGAGAAGTGATCTACTTGTGTCAGAGGAAGTACATTCTTGACCTACTAACAGAGACATGTATGTTGGATTGCAAACCTATTGACACTCCTATTGAGCAAAACCATTGTTTAGCAGAGTATCCAGATCAAGTACCTACTGACAGAGCTCGCTATCAGAGGTTGGTTGGGTGCTTGATTTATTTGGCTCATACTAGACCAGATGTTGCATATGCAGTGAGTGTGGTAAGTCAGTTCATGCAACCCGAGTGAGAGTCACATGGATACTGTTGTGAGAATTTTAAGGTACTTGAAGTCAGCTCCAGGGAGAGGAGTAATGTTTTCTAAACACAACAACATTCTCGAGGTTTGTGGCTTCACAGATGTTGATTGGGCTGGAAATATCATAGATAGGAGGTCAACATCAGGTTACTTTACCTTTGTGGGAGGTAATTTGGTTACATGGAAGAGTAAGAAACAGAGAGTTGTGGCGCGATCCAGTGCTGAGGCTGAGTATAGAGGTATGGCTCATGGGGTGTGTGAATTACTGTGGCTGAGAAATCTGTTACGGGATTTAGGTTTCAAACTCAAAAGTACCATGCAGTTATATTGTGACAACCGGGCAGCCATTGACATATCACAGAATCCAGTACAACATGCTAAGCATGTGGAGGTTGATCATCATTTTATAAAAGAGAAGCTTGATGCCAAACTTGTTAGCTTCCCTTTTGTTCCTACTAAAGAGCAACTTGCAGATATACTTACCAAAAGAGTTTCCAGGAAGACGTTTTATGACTCACTAAGCAAGTTGGGCATGGTTGATGTGTATGCGCCAACTTGAGGGGGAGTGTCGTGAATGGTAGACATCATGAGTGTAGTTAGGTTATAATGGTAGACATCATTAGTGTAGCACTAATCATTCTGTGTGAGTGGAAGGGTTTTATATTTCTGTATTACTTCTATATAAACATATGCAAAACAGATGAATATATCATCAGACAATTAAGTCTCTCATACCTCTATCGTGTTATACTTGACTAAGGCGTTAGCTAGGCAACCTCTTCATGCTAATCTCTGTGATATCCACGAATTAAAGGGATATACACACGCACTCGTGTGTGTGTGTGTGGAGAGAGCTGGAATGATAGGAAGGCGTTAGCTAGGCAACCTCTTCATGCTTTTATTCAAGAGTCACAAAGTCTATTCATGCTAAGAACATAACTCCAATTACGTATATCTATCACGTACATTTTTATGTGTTTATGCGATATAAAGGTACGTTTTCTCTAGAAAAGCAACCAGAAAGAATGTTATAAGAAGGTAACTCCAAAGGAAGGTGGCACTTAGAAATAAAACTACAAATTTAAAATTTGACCATTTTTTGATTTGCGTGTGCTAATTAAGTGCAAGTCTGTGCTAGACAAATGGAAGTAACTAAGCGGACACGTAGCAGTAACCTATTCACCATAAAGATTCGTTACTTTTCTGATATACTGGCCTTTGGCTAGCTGAAAAGTCTTGGGAGAACACTCTAATTGTGCTACGTGCTCGTTACTGAACTGATAAAACCTTGCGGCAAATGCAACCGCAGAAAAAGAACCGCTGGACTGCTGAATTGTGTTGTGTCGGCAAGCCACGTACGTCTTGTGTATCTCATACTACGCACTATGAAACCAAACCCATGATGGGGTGCCAAAATATGAACCGTTGAGCTCTGCTGCCTCCGAGTGGGTCTAAAGTAGTATATAAGTCACTCCATGAATGCAACTTCCACACTCAGAAACCACGTACACATTAATTCTACATCTTCAACTTCAAACAAAGCTAGCTTAATTTCCTTGTAACCAGAATGGCTGCAACATCTGCTATGCAATCAATCCTTGGAAGGTCAGTCGCTTATGGAAGAGCTGCAGGCAAGAACAGATCTGTGAACTTGCAGAGTACTCTTCCGGGTAGTTATGCAGTGTCGAGCTATCTCAGGGTTCGCTCCATGGCCGAGATAATTACTATAAATATTCTCTTCTATGTATAATGTCCATTTGATAGTATGAGAACATAATTTGTAGAATATGCAACTATCATAAATGGCCCCAATTATGTGTCTAATAATTAATTTTCAGGACGGTCAAAAGAAGCAACCAACAACTGTAACAAAAGCCTCAAAGAATCCACAGCCATCACCTTCACCTCCTCCCCCTTCTCCCAAGTTTAATTACAGAAGTGTTTGCATTCAGCGGACCAGCACCGGAGAGAATTAACGGCAGGCTTGCAATGGTGGGCTTCGTTGCAGCTCTGGCAGTTGAACTATCCAAGGGGCAAGATGTGTTTGCTCAGATATCCCACGGTCCCGGAATCCCATTGTTCATCGGCACCAGTGTTTTGCTATCAGTGGCATCCTTGGTTCCTCTGTTGAAAGGGATGAGCGTGGAGTCCAAATCAGATGGGATCATGACATCAGATGCTGAGCTCTGGAATGGAAGGCTAGCCATGTTGGGGCTTGTAGCTTTGGCCTTCACCGAATATGTGACCGGTGGAACCCTAGTATAGATTAATTTGTTAGCCTGATACTCATTACAATTGAGTCATAGGGCCGGGGTCTTATAAAAAAAAAAAAAATTCATAGGGCCCGTGTTTGGTAGCTTATACTGTATAGGGGCCTGTAAATTCATATGTAATTACACATGTAATATAGAAGAGCTTCACGTCTTCATTCACATGTCATGCTCAGTCTTTTTTAAATTTCAAATGCAGTCACTCATTTGTAATTTTCATAATCAAAGCATGTGCTTTAACACAGAGACTTTCCATATTCATTTTACAGGGGCTTGGGTCAAACTGATCCACCATTGGATTGGTAGCTAGGGACAACCAATAATCACATGACACGTATCACATGACACGTGTAAGTTGGTCACTGGATCACCTACTATTCACTACTTTTTAGTGTATATTTTTATTCTCTGGGTCACGAAATATACTGTGTCCGTGACCCATGGCATGAAATACACTGTGCAGGTCACCATGGTGACCCAGGACACGAAATACACTGTACTCGTGACCCAGAGGACAAAATAACACATAAAAGAAGTGAATAGTAGGTGACATGTTGACCCAACGGGTGAACTTGCTCTAAAGAGGACAAAATAAATTGGATAGAAGCAAACGTAGCGATAAGCCGATAACTATAAAGCTCGCATTACCAAAATTAAACCGGGCCCACATAACTTAAAGCCAAACGCATAAAGAACCCATAACTGTAAATTAGGACTGAACTCACAGACCGATTGTGTGTGCCATATAATTCACAGTATCTATGAGAAGAAATTGTAGAACGTGATTTGGTTAGGCTCTCTCTAACTATGCAACTGTGCATCGATCAAATGGCAAACTATCCAACACTCATTAAACCCACAAGAACTTGGTTTTGACAAAAATGGGCAAAACACTTGAACATAATGAAGTAATAAATACCCCACCAATGTAACCCTGATTGGGTATCCCTGCAATTTTATGTTCTTACGTAGGGCTGCTACTTGGTTTTGTAATTATCAAACTAACTGAATATCAACCGATATTTTAAGTTTGGTAAACCAACTTCTTAATAATCGAAACCGATAAAACCAAAATCGAATATTACTGAAAAAATTGGTTTATTTTTGTAAATATTGAATCTACCGACATCTCTAGTTTTCAATACGCATACATGTATATTAAGAAATGTAAACATAATTACTTTCATAATAGTATTAGCATTATTACTAATACTAGATTATCGTATGTAAATAACCAAGAGTTATAATCGGATAAGCAAATGAATACAAAGTTTTCAACCACTTATCAAACTAAATAATTTAGTATTGTTTATTCTAATTTATATTAGAGAATTTCTATTGGGACCTCCAAATTGGCTTATTTGACCTCCACCTCTTTTGATTTATTGAATTACATATATATCCTCTTGTAAAATGACTATTATAGATAATGAATTTTAATCAACTAATATATTTTTACAAACCTCTCAAACTAGTTCTCATGATACTTCCAAAAAAAAAAAATACTAGTTTTCACGATACAGTGGTTTAACCCTAGACCTGTGATCTTACGCTCATCTATGATAACGTTCCCTTTTCGATCAAATTGTCAAAGCCAGCGATGTGCATAAGAGCTGTTGCATCTATTTGAAATAACGTTATTAATAGAGACACAATTCATTGTTTCAAAGCCTCCAAACAAGGTACTATTTGAATATTGGTATGAAGTTTGTTGTTGATTAAAAGACTAAAAAATTGTTTCAGAACACTTATTAAGTTCTTAATCTAGATTTTTTTTAAGGTTTGGTTGGAGGAACAGAGTTTTTGGACGAGAGACGATCGATTGCTGGTGTTTCTTTGTTTGTTTGTTTTTTTTTTTTTTTTTTTGCGTTTGTATTCGACTCTAACATTATCAATCTTCTTGATGGCGTTCAGTGTGTTTAATCACCACATAGGAGCATATGAGTTCGTTTCAAATAATAGGAGCATAGGAGTTAATGGGTTCACTTTTATATATTTTAGTTAAATATTGTAGTCAAACTGTGAGGGCGTGCTGCAAGTATGGTTCTAAGAATCTAGTATCATGATTTATATTTGCTTTAGTAATATTTTCTTTTGAAATTGATGCTGATGCGTGCCTCAAGCTTTCGTCAGTTTAACTATATTTCTATATATGTTTCTCAAAAGCTTGAATGACAAATATATATTGCTTGATTGACATATTACATTTAATCAACACTTATTTGTGTTTATGTTCTTGTTTTTCAATAACAACATACAGGAAACAGCATGGTGATACCTTTATTCCAAATAGCAGGGTTGAAGTAGATGATGTATTAGATCATACCAATCAATTTACAACTGACAAGGTAAACTATTTTCTAAATTTCTTTGAATATCACGAAGGCACTATTATTTTAAATGTGATTAGATTTTTTGTTGGTAGATATTGAAAAGTAAAGCTGAGTTGATGGAATGAGAAACAATTTTGTGATTGTTATCCAAAGGTCTGATTATGGAAAAATTGGCAATAAGAAGAAAGAGATCTAAAACAAGGTTTTGTTGTGAGAGGAATGGTCAATATAAATCAAATAAGTCTATGAAGTCTGATACAAATACACAAGAATCTGATGTAGATAGTTGAAAAGAAAAGCGTCTGAGGCTTACTGGCACAAAGAAATGTGGATGCCCATTCTCATTAAGAGGCATGAATATAGAAAATGTAGATGAATGGAAATTAGAGGTGGTCAGTTCTATGACTGCATCTTCAGGCATTTGATTATTTATAAAAATCTTAACTAATCGGATGCATTTTTATTTTTTATTTTCTTAACAGATGTCTTTGTCAGCGGGATGCCCATTACCACCAATCTCACCAAATTGGTAACCCCATGCTGATGATAAAACAAGATCATTATACAATAGATACAAGGATTGCTTGCATCAATATAATTGAATACCACATCCAGAAAGAGTTACTGCTATTTCCAAAACTATAACTCTTTAGAGTGATGAGACTATGTTTGAATGAATTTTTATATATATAAAGAATTACTGTATCTTATAATACTAGTATTTCTTTTATGGATCCTTTCTTTACGTTTAGAATAGTTTTTTATTGTTGAGTTGCTATATTTTATTACACTATAATTGATTGTGAGAATGATTCATATTTCGAATAAATTTTTTATGAAATTGATGCCAGTTAATATGTTAGCAATGATTTCACTTGTAATATTGTACATGGGTATAGGAGGAATTACAAGTTTATTGTCAAATCTTAAGAGCAACCATTTTACTTTGAAATTATTCAGTTGGGATGCTACTTAATTGACAGATTGTGTTGTAAATATTTCATTTCAATTAAATGAGAGAGTTATGACCGTTTGATTCATGAATGAAAGTTCTAGAAATTTTGTTTCGGTAATTTTTGTGTTTGCATGCAAAAAAAAAATTCACGGAATGGAAGTGTAGTGAGTTAATTAGAGGTATAATGAGTAATTTATTGGTTTGTATGTGAATAATATAGCTAAGGTTATTTTAGGAATTCAAAAGGAGGTCTAGTGAGCGAAAATTGGGTATTTAAAAGCAAAAAGGAGGTGTAGAGAATAGAGAGGTCAGATGAGCAAATTTGGAGGTCCCAATAGAAACTCTCTTTATATTACAAAGAAATACAAGTTGTAAAGTTAGTAATACTAAAAATCATAATACTAAATTTGGTCGATATGATTGAAGTTAGTAAGGCTTATAACCGATTCGAACCGACCGAGTGACAACCCTATTCTTACGTGATGTGATTGCACAGTTTCTCTGTAAATCAACCAGAAGATTGACATTAATAAGGAAACAGACCTTCTTGTTTATTTTTATTTTTGAGCTACACAATATTCACTGATTATTAATAATGACCTACCAATAAAGAGTAAACAAAATGCCACTACTGAAAGTAACTGAACCTACCTATCAACGACGTTTCCACTCAAAAATGAAAAAGGGATCATTGATCTTGATCATTGCAGCTAAAGCCTTCGACTATAGGGGAACCTATGTTACCCCAACAGGTGTGACAAAACTGGTAACAAAAAGGCATCATGTATAAGGCTATGCTAGCTAAACTGGGATGTTGTGTGTAGGCCAAAAACCAATGGGGGATTAGGCATTAAAAAGGTTGCTGAAATGAATAAGGTTATGCTAGCTAAACTAAGTTGGAGATTAACCCAAGGTGATAATGGTCTTTGGTGTAGGATTTTGAGAGCTAAATATCTTGGCAATGAGTCTATTCTGCAACAAAACTATCAAAAGCCAAAAAAATGCTCTAGTACTTGGTCTGGAATTATTTATGATGCTGAGTTACTGCGAAAGGGTCTCTATTGGAGAATTGGTAATGGTGCCTTTGCCAAGTTTTGGCATGATCATTGGTCTTAGTATGGTATTCTCAGTCATGCCACTAATATTCCTATTCACATGAACAACAATGCAGTTGTTAGTGACTTTTGGCATAATAATGAGTGGAATAGAAACTTATTGGCAACTTGTCTCCCCGATGATATTATAAGGAAAATTAGCAGCATTCCCATATCACATTTCAACTCCCCAAACAAGCTAATTTGGAGAGGTACACCTTCAGGAACTTTCTCAGTCAAATCTGCTTATGAGCTCATATGTGAGGACCACACCAACACTAATCCTCTGTGGAAAGTCATTTGGAAACTCAACATACCACCAAAACTTCGAACTTTCCTTTGGCTTATTTTACAGGGAAGAATCTTGACAAATGAACAAAGGCACAGGAGGCACCTTGCTGCTGACCCATCATGTCCTTATTGTAGTGGCCAAGTGGAAACTCTAACTCATCTCTTAAGAGACTGCAAAAAAGCTAAGCAGGTTTGGCAAGCTTTCCATATTCCTTTACCTATGCATGCTACCTTTGTTTTAGATCTAAGGAGTTGGATTCTTGCAAATTTGCTCAAGACAAAAATCAGCCATTATGATATTCAGTGGAATTTATTCTTTATCTTCTGCTGTTGGTTCATTTGGAAATGGTGCTGCAAAGGAATGTTTGAACCAAATTTTTGTGTTCCCTTTAACTTCCCTGATGTGGTCCTTGGATATGCCTATGAATGGTTTAAAGCAAATCAAAAGTCTACTACATGTAGAAGTTTTCAAGTGGAGTTGCTATCTTGGAACAAGCCTATGGCTGGTCATTTCAAACTTAATGTGGATGGTTCAAGATCAGGAAATGGAAGCATTGGTGCTGGTGGTCTCATTAGAGACTCCTCTCGTAACTGGATTAGTGGATTCATGTGCAATATTGGGTTTGGAGAAGTTTTGCAAGCTGAAGCCTGGGGCTTATTTTATGGGATAAAGCTTGCTTTAGACTTATCAATAACTCATTTGGAAATTGAGTCTGACTCTTCTGTTTTGGTGAATCTTCTCAAGCAAGAGGGCATCGATTATCACCCTTTGGGAACCATTTTGATTAATTGCAAACAGCTTCTGCAATATTTCCACTACTCTCAAGTCCAACATGTGCATAGAGAAAGAAATATGGCAGCTGATATCCTTACCAAGGCTAGTGTCTCTAATACTCCTGGACTTTGTCTCCTTCGAAGACCTCCTGCTATAGTTGCCCACTCCTTACTTGATGACATTGCTGCTGTAGCACACCCTAGAATGTTTCCTAGCAGTTTGAGCTAGGCTTCTTCACTTCTTTGCTTTCCTTGCTGGGCCTCTGGCCCCTCTATGTACCAAAAAAAAAAAAAAAAGGCATCATGTATACCAAAGCAGCTATCATGCATAACCCCGTCAAACGAACCATCGATCGGAACCATAAATACAATCAATCGATAATCGAGACACTGGTCACAAGGCCTTGAACATAGCAAAGCTTAGGAAGGGGAGAAACACCGTACCCCTAGATGTCCGTCGACGGAGGGAAGACGAAAAAAAAAACCTCAATAGAGATATCATCCCTTTTTAGATCTTTGCAACTCCAGGTACCTCTTAAATTAGGGGTGGATTATAAATAAATGAATGGAAAATTTGTGAATTTAGGCAAGCCATCATTACGCCAGGCCATGCTAATGTCCGATCGTTCTAATTTTATTGGATGTCGGTAGAAACAATCAACTTTATGCTAACAAATGCAAGCAGCTAGGACGACAAGTAGCCAATTTACTATGAAGATCATTCGTCTTTTAAATATTGGCACCTAGCTAGCTGCCCTTTGGGAGAGTACCTTAACTCCTTAAATGTGCTACGTGCTTGTAACCAAACTGTGAAAATCTTGAACCAAATGCGACCACAGAATTCTGTACTGCTTCTTTGCGTTGGTAGGAGCAAAACCACGTACGTCTTGTAATTCAATATGACTAAGCGTCATATGACTCATCACTATGAACACCAAACCCACGACGGGTGCCAAAATGTGAACCATGGAGCTCTGCTGCCTAATGTAGTATATAAGTCACTCCAAGGCATGCAACTTCCACACACAGAAACCAAGATTATTTCTACATCTTCAACAAACTTCAATCAAAGCCTGCAAAATTAGCTTGAATCTACAATGGCTGCAACAACTGCTATGCAATCAATCCTTGGAAGCTCCATTGCTTACGGAGCTGCAGGCAAGAACAGATCTCTGAACCTACAGAGTACTGTTCCTGCTAGTTATGCAGTTTCGAGCTATCTCCGCATGCGCTCTATGGCCGAGGTAATTACGATAATCATTCTCTTGTATTATTATGTTTATTTGATAGTATGTCAACATAATCTCTAGGATATGCATATGTAGTGCATAAATGTCCTAACCATGTCTCTAATTAATGTTTCAGGGTGGTCAAAAGAAGCAACCAACAACTGTAACAAAAGCCTCAAAGAATCCACAGCCATCACCTTCACCTCCTCCCCCTTCTCCAAAGTTTTCGGACTTGTTTGCATTCAGTGGACCAGCTCCAGAGAGAATCAACGGCAGGCTGGCAATGGTGGGCTTCGTTGCCGCTCTGGCAGTTGAACTATCTAAGGGGCAAGATTTGTTTGCTCAGATATCCAATGGCCCCGGAGTCCCCTATTTCATCGGCACAAGTGTTTTGCTATCAGTGGCATCCTTGGTTCCTCTATTGAAAGGAGTAAGCGTGGAGTCCAAATCCGACGGGATCATGACCTCAGAGGCAGAGCTCATAAATGGAAGGTTTGCCATGTTGGGTCTTGTAGCTTTGGCCTTCACCGAATATGTGACTGGTGGAACCCTAGTGTAGATCAGGGCAGGGCTTGCTAGCTCGTATAAGCACACCCTATAGATACATAAATAATCACACATTTAATATACAAGAGCTTCACGCCTAGGATTAACTCGATCATCCTCGGTCTTTTTTTAATTTCTCTTTGTAATCTTTATAATCAAAGAATGCATGTATCCTGATGGAACTTGTGGTTTCTTTGGGTTTAATATACTGTCTTCAATGAATATCAAGTTTCATATATATTGATCTAATCCTTTCTTCTTCTTTTTTGTCAATTGATTGAAACTCTTTGGGTTTCATTCACGTTTTATGCTTAATTTTCCTACAAAGATGTTCCATTTTCATTTCAGAAGTGGATGTGTACGTGGTATATATCGTCCGGAAGAGACTGTATATAGAGTGCGTCTACTGAATTTGAATAGGGTTGAGAGAAGAGGAATGAGGAAAGATGAAAAGTGAGTGAACATGAGTATTCCCATTAAGATATTTACTAGTATCTGGAATGTGAATACAAATACATATGTAATTTTTCCAATATTAAATGACGGATAATTTGTTAGTAAAAGAGTCTGTATTCTAGAACAAATGTAGGATTTCAGATTTCTCACAAAAAAATGAGTCATCATTCCAGATTTTCTCAAGAAATCTACAACTTTTTTTTTAAATCAAATCAAAACAATTTCTCATTAGAACCTCAAGTTAGAGTAGGACATTACATATTTTCCACTACCTTGAATACAGAGGGCAGATAACAAAAAGTGGTATATATATCTAGTACCACACATTAAAAAACATCCATTCTCACTTATTGTAAAGCAAGCCTAAAAAAAAGGCATAGGTGCACAAAAGTGCATAGCTTTCCCTAACAAAGTAGGAAATTATTGTTAAAAAAAAAAAAACAACTACAAGATTAATAGCCCACACAGGCCCCTTCTGGGCCCAATCACCAGCCCATTCAACGAAGGCATGCAGAAGCCCTGCGAAACCCACCACTGCCCTTGACTTGCCACATCTTCATCACCATCATACCACCATCGCCGGCGCTCTACCACGGTCGCACCACCATTCTCAAGCAACCCACAACCGTAGCCCACTGTCCCACCTACCCTCATCGAAGTCACCGCAGCGCAAGGAACTCAATCTCGTAATCGAGGCCGTCGTTCAAAACGCCTAGCCGGTGACCCCACCACCACTGCGACCCACACCACCACTTCACATTCTCAGAAAGCAGCGCCAACCCAAGCCCAAGTGAATCCGATCCACCCAAGTCAGAGCGATGCCGATCTAGACGCATCACCACTGCTTTCTCTGCCATCTGATCAAAATCTAGTGTCCAAAACCGAACCTGTGAGGAAATCGATAACCCACAGAAAGAGAAGCACATCCGGCTGCACGCGCCAACGCCGACGAGGCCAAGGCCCACGCCGATGCGGGTGGGCCGCCGGACGAGGTGGGTTTTGACGAAAGGAAAAACCTAGTTTTTAGAGTGAGATTTTTTTCCCTTATATTTAGATCGTAGATGATAATTAATGGCTACAACTCCAAGAAATCTACAACTTGTTCCTTTGAAGTAAAATGTTTTCCCAGCAAATTCACTATGTTGTATAATCCTTTTGACGAGATATAATTCTAACTTTGAGTAGACATATCAACCATACTATATATACAATTATAAGAAAACTTATCAATATTATCTTCGGGCAACGTCCTATTATCAAAACTAAACATGACTCATTGCCTAGCCTACACAATGTTGGTAAATTTGGTGTTCTAATTTCTATGTGTACAAGAAAACCCATCAAGAAATCATTCATGCAAACAAAACGCTAAATAGAAGGCATTAATCAAATTGAGTAAAACCTTAAATAATTGGGTCAGTTTTAGAACTTAGTTATATCTTCTTAAGAGAAAATTGTCTCCTGATCAGTATTAACATCTCCTAGAAATCTAGAATACAACAATCTTTTTGTTATAGTAGCTCTCTAAATTTCATGAACATCAAAATTAGATTATGTCAAAACTCTTTTTCCTAAAAGACTCATAGATCCAAAAGCAAAACCCTAAAACAACTGCGAAGTCAAAATTGAGATTACACTCACGAACAAAATCTTCACCGCCATATTACTGACGATATCTAAACAAGAAAAGCTGTATATGAGGTTGATCTGGTAAGGACTCTGTTTTTAATTATCTAATTGTGCATCAATCGTATCAAACTTTTATTAAACCCATATGAATTCAGAACTGACAAATACGGCCAAAAACACCTAAAACATATAACAAATGAAATCCTTTGACTTGATAATAAATTAGATATTTGATAATTAGTAATAAATTTTTAAAAGGTCGTAAATCATGTACAATTTCATGTGGTATGTGATGTAATTGTACATTTTCTTTAGTAAACCAACCTTCTTTAGTAAACCAACCGTAAAAAATGTCTTTAGCACCTCCTAACTTGGGTGGCATTTAGAGATAAAAATACAAATTCAAAAAAAAAAAAAAAAAAAACTGGATCATTTGTCAATTTGGGCAAGCCATCAGAGCGCAAGGTCATCATGTCTAATTTTATCGGATGTCGGGAGAAACAAACAACTCTATACTAAAAAATGTAAGCAGCTAGGACGACAAGTAGCCAATTCACCGTGAAGATTTTTAGTCTTTTGATTATTGGCACCTAGCTAGCTGAGAAGCCTTTGGGAGAATACCTTTTAAATGTGCTACGTGTTCGTTACTAAACTGTGAAACCTTGAACCAAATGCGACCACAGAAATCAGCACCAAGTCACCAACCTACTAGTCTGGTTCGATTCGTTGTATGAGCAAAACCAGTTTACCACGTATGTCTTGTAATTCCATACTACGCGTCATATGACTCACCAGTCATCACTATGAACTAAACCCATGATGGGGTGCCACAATATGAACCATTGAGCTCTGCTGCCTCAAGTAGTATATAAGTCACTCCAAGGCATGCAACTTCCACACTCATAAACCAACATTGATTTTTACATCTTCAACAAACTTCAATCGAAGCCTGCTCAATTAGCTTGAATCTACAATGGCTGCAACAACTGCTATGCAATCAGTCCTTGGGAGCTCCATCGCCTACGGAGCTGCAGGCAAGAACAGATCACTGAACCTGCGGAGTGCCGTTCCGGCTAGTTATGCAGTTTCGAGCTCTCTCAGGGTTCGCTCAATGGCCGAGGTAATTACAACAAATATTTTCTTATCAGAAAGCCTCATATATGTAAACTTTATTCTGTATGACGACATAATGTATCAAATATCTCTAGGGTGTGGCTACTGTTGGAATGGATTTTGTTCGACTTAAGATGTTGCAGTACATGATTGATATTAAGCTTGTGTGGTTCATTTGCAGGATGGTCAAAAGAAGCAACCAACAACTGTAACAAAAGCCTCAAAGGATCCCCAGCCTGCAGCTTCTCCACCATTTCCCAAGTTTTCGGACGTGTTTGCATTCAGTGGACCAGCACCGGAGAGAATCAACGGCAGGCTGGCAATGGTGGGCTTCGTTGCCGCTCTGGCTGTCGAACTATCAAAGGGGCAAGATGTGTTTGCTCAGATATCCAACGGCCCCGGAGTACCATTGTTCATCGGCACAAGTATTTTGCTATCAGTGGCATCCTTGGTTCCTCTATTGAAAGGAGTGACCGTGGAGTCCAAATCCGACGGGATCATGACCTCAGATGCAGAGCTCTGGAATGGAAGGTTGGCCATGTTGGGTATTGTAGCTTTGGCCTTCACCGAGTACGTGACTGGCAGTGCCCTAGTGTAGATCTGTCTCATTCCTCATTACAATTCACAGGGTGTTCGCTAGCGTTTATAAGCACACCCTGTAAACTTATGTAATTACACTTTTAATTAATAAGAGCTTCACGTTTACAGATTCACACTGTTTTCTCAAATTTGAATATACATTTGTGGTTTCTTTTGGTTTAATCTACCTTTGATTATATTGTCCAGTTGACCCAATTGTCATTCTCCTCTGCCCAAAAACCAAAACCAATTTAAAAAAGACTCCAGCTCATTCTAACTTCAACTAAATTAAGGAGTAGACTTTTGAGAAGAAAAAAGAGATCTGAATCTTGCAAATGCAATGCATGGTTTCACATCCATCTCTTCCTTTAAAAGAAAGGAGAGGTGGGAAAGCATATCCAACCAACCAACCAAAAGCTGACTTTTCTTGTTTCAAAAATGACTGAAAGATATGCAAAATAAATCCCACAAGCAAGTAGCAACAGCATGTGGTAACATATTTCTCCTGGTATGGAATAAACTGAATGCAATTGGGCAATATCAAACTTAAATTTAATTGGCACAACACAAGTAAAGGCTTGATAATCACTCTATTTTTATTTCCTGTAGATTGATAAGATGAAATACTCGGGCTAAATACATCAGAAAGAATTACTGGCCAAATACACAAAGGCAAAAAGAAAGAAAAATATCCTATAGGAAAATTTGCACTAGAAACAGTAAATATGTCTGTGTGTTGGTTTTAAACAAGACTGTAGGCATGGAGACCTTGAAGATGAGTTCTGTGTTGAGTATTCATTGCAAGGTACCACCTAGAACTCGTACCTGCCCAAACTCACTGCAGGATGCATTAGCCATTGGAGTTCCTATTGCTCTGCGGAATCTTCCACTCATGAGTGTTGTCGCTGTTCATTCTCCCAAGAATTTTTTGCAGCTTCACCAGAATCGCCATTGCCATCCTTCTGCTTTGCAAAGAAAGGATCCCATTCATGAGGTCCGACCTCACGCTGTCCCTCCTCCAACAAAGCATACTTCCAACTAATCTCCTCAATAAAGTTATCATCTGTACGGCCTTCAACCATGTCCCGCCTTGCCCTTGTAACCTTGTCGATTATTGCTTGTACAGAAACATCAAATGCATCTTTGAAAGTCTCCAACTTAGAGCGGGGATCCGCATATACCAGCCTAGGAATAAGGTTTATAACTGCCTCCCTCATGGCCTTCACCTTCTCAGGAGGAATTTGACTAAGCCTTTCCTCTATGCTAAAATTCTTCTTACGAATATCATTCTCCGGGATGAACACTGAATATGTTGTATAATCTCTTGGAAGATGCCAAGTATATTGCGCGTATGCCGACCCCGGATGGAAGAAGACAGGTATGCAACCAGCCAACATCGAATCAAAAGCAGATCTTCGTGTGTATGAATCACCCTGAGGTTGCAGGCAGAAAAGGGAGCTCTGAAACATCTGCATGATACTGCTTGGCGAATGACACTTGCTTTCACCAAAATCACATTCCAACAGCTTACCAACCTTTGAGCTCTTGCATTGATCAATAATCTGCCCTCTAATCGACTTGGCATTGCCAGGACGTGGGGCACCAGCAAATGAGAAGAGCCATTTACGCTCTAAGTTTCTCATGCGGTCCTGCCAAATTAATACATCAGCATCTTTTGCTGGATGGAAGTATGTGGGATACGGAATACCAAAATCATTGGCATTCCATGGGCTTGATTCCACCACAAGCATTGACATATTTTTAGCAGCTGGCAAAAAGAGAAGCTTATTACCCCAATCCTCTTCATTTTCTGTAAGTCTCCGGAAATCCCATGTAATCCTGCCTGCAACAAGAAAATGATCTTTGCCACCCATAACGCTCCATTCTGGCCTCTTCATAAGCCAATCAACCAGATCCAGTGAAGCTGCATCCCTCCTTGATATATTGAATCCTCCCCAAAGGTACCGGGCAATATCAAACCCAGCATAAAAAGGAACAAAGACAGCCGCCGCCAGAGACGAATCATTTGTCAAGCACTCATATTGCTTCATCCGATTGCTGAATATGACATCCACAGCAAACTGGTTCGTAGCATACCAGCTCGTATTCTCAAACACCCCCTCAACATTCTCAAGCGGAGGACCAAGCCCAGCATTGGTTGTGAACTTACACATATTAGTCCACAGGCTCAAACTCCTACACTCCTTGAGCATATCCTCATTAAACCTCGGCGGAAGGTCATGAACATAAATGTACCTCCCGCCACACGGATCACTCTTGTTCTCCACGGTTCTCAGCGCCCTCATAAACGGATACTTCTCAGCCTCTCGACTCTGAGTTGTTTCCGAAGGGGGCCCAATTTTACGAGTAACAGGTACAATGGTGGGCTTTGATTCAGTGTTTAGCTTCTCCATCTCAGGATCACTGGTCACGGGAGTAGGCTTCGGTTCAGTGTATGGAGGAGGATAAGTCACAGGGGGAGGATCCGATTCGGTGTTTAGATTCTCCACCTGAGGAGGACTGGTCACAAGAACAGGCTGCAACTCCGAATACATAGGACCATTCTGTAATTTGACAGATTGCTCCACAGTACTACCACCCAGCACAATAAAATGAAAATACAACAAGAGCATCCAGAAGAAAACCGACAATGACGCCAAGAAACAAATCTTGCTGTTCTGATTCTTCCCCGTCCCCTTCTCCATTTGCTCCGACGGGAAATTCGTCGGCGACCGCCGCCTCATTTGACTCTCAAATCCAACCCCAATCAATCACTCACAAAACCCCCATTCTTTTCCAACACAATCAAAAATCAAATTCCACAGACAAACCCAAAATCCCAAATCCACAACAAAATCACCAAAACAACACCCAACACTGTTGGCTATATCCTAAACAGACTAGCACATACACATTTAGAATACTCACAGCTCTCTGTACTGAATAAAGTGATATGTAAGTTTCCGGGGCCGGAAGTTTAGTACCCAAAATACCAAAAATTGACCAAATCTAGAAGCAGAGCGGAAGGGAGTCGGTTCGATCTGTTACGGGTTGTTTCTGCAGGGAACGAATATGGGGAAAAAGTAACAAACTTTAGAGGAGAAAAAGAGTAAGAAGCTCAGGGAATCGAGGAAGGCAATGGCAATACTGTAAATTTGGGAAGAGGTGGAGAAAGAGAGGACTTACAGTGAGAGGTTGATTCGCTGAGGAAAGATCGAAACTTTCGGCTCAGTTTGCTGCTGTGATTGAGAGAGAGAAAGAGAGACGGTGACAGAGAAAAATATTGGTAGCGAGAGAGAAAATGAAATATGATGGAAATTGCGAGCGAAAGAGTGGCGATATTATAAGGGGGGGTGCATGTTAGCATCAGGCCGTGTTGTCGCTTGTCGGTAGCCGGTGGGACTTCGCCACGTGGAGAAAGATGACGTCAGAAAAGGAAAAAATTACAACTGTTTTCTCATACCGTATGACCAAACAATGTTGCAACTTGTGGTTTTGACTTTTATTTCTTTTTTGGCAATATTTCATTTTAATATCTCTAAATGAGGAAATAAAAGTGTGGATTCATGACTCATGTGAGAATTATTGGCAAAAGTTATATGGGAATTATTGGCAATCTTAATTTGTGAACATTCCTTGTCAAAGTAGATGCTAAGATGCTGTAATAAAAGAGAAATGAAGATGCATATAAAATGTAAGGAAAAGATATAAAATGATGAGCAAATCTATTAGTCTCTTTCCAAAAGAATTCTTATTGTCATTTGACTTGATTTCTGATCAAATGGTAATGAATTAAAAGGGTATACTAAGATATGATATTTATTTTCTTTTGATTTATAATGAATGAAAGTATTTTTTTTCTTAATCTTTTTCAAATTTCAACTCATTTCGTATTGTTTTTTTTTTTTTTTGAAGAATATCATGTCTATATATTAATAATTCTCAGGTCAGAAATGACCATTATATATCCTCCCTCTATCATCTCTGGGTAGATAAAGAATTTGTGGTAAAAAAAAAAATCACAGCGATACATAGATTAGGTCCGATCATGTGACCGTACCCATGCTCACTTATTCAAGAAAACTTATAAACTATGTTACCAAAAACAAGTAAATAGGCAAAGTTCAAATGAAAATAAACTAAATTTTCTCCTTGCCCTTAACACTAGGGCTAGGAGGTTTACTAGGGCAAATCACCTTAAGCACTTCTTCAGCAGAAACATTTTTTGTCTTAGACCGATTTTTGTTTTTCGACCCCAAAGGTCTTCCTTTCTTCTTCTTTTGTTCTGCCTTGATTAGTGGTATGGCTTCCTTTGGGTGCAGATCTTCCTTGGGTACTAGAACACCTCCTAGAGCTTCAATCAATCCCAAGGATTTAGCAAAGAATTTACTATGAAATTCCGGGACTTTTAGCTTCTTTGGTAGCATAGATGAATTGGATGTAGTGTCACTTTCACCAAATTGAAGTTTCAGCTTTTTTGGGGATGTGTAGCGTGATGTAGGTCGGCCTCTCTTTAAAGTAGCTGGTTCAGTTACCACTGGGACTAAGGTTAAGGCGTTGTTCTCTTCAGTAGGCCTTAAAACTTCACTTCTCAACACAATGGGACAACGTGGCTTGTGCACAGTTGGAGTACCAAACAAATTTCGAGAAATTGGAGGCAGAACAGGTGTCTGCACTCCATGAAACCTGAAGGCACCCTGTAATACCCATAACTTTCATTTTAAATTCGAGTAATTGTGTTGAACGATTATTATGCGATTTCACAAATATTATTCGATAATAATTCATTTTTAGAATTATCGAAGTTTCGAAACGATTATTTTTAACGAAAAGCTCGAAATGCTCGGTTTGTGAAATCGAATTTTTCTACGTACAAAAATTGGAGAAACTTCCTTCATGAAAGTTGTAGAGTTCGTCGATACGAGTCCGTACACTTGCGGAACATGAAGATCGGATTTTTTCTGAATTAGTTATTGAATTTAGAAGATTTTCCGAAACGGGTATATATAGATAAAACCCTAGAATTTTTTTGAGAAGTTTCCTTTTTGGTCCGGCCGCCATTTCTGTTTTTGGAAAGCACTGTAGCTTTCTCTTTCTCTCTCTCGCGTCGTCTCCTTCCTCTCGGTCGAAACGGAAGCAAAAATAGGGCAAGCTCCCTCCTCCTCATCCGACCACCCCACGACCTCAAACCTCCTCCAAGAGCTTCGTCTCAACCTTGCGCAGCTGCCAGAGGCAGCCTTGCACCGCGACACGGCCGGCAGCGGCACTGCCCGAACTGAAAAGGGTCGTTTTCGGTTCGATCTTGATATCTCAAGCTACACACCACCATTTCACTTGATTCTTAGCTCATTGAGCTCGCCTCAACTTCCTCTACAAGCACCAAGAAGGACCGGAACTGGGTCGAACGTTTTCATGTTCGTCGGAGCTCGACCCCTTACGGATCGAAACAACCAACTTTCAATCCAAATATCTCGAGCTATACAGGATCGTTTCTTGTGATTCTTGGCTTGTTGAGTTCGCAAGGAAGTTCTGAACAAGTTTCCAGAAGGGATCGAGGCTTGAGGTTGCAGTTTTCACATCGGTTTTCAAGCTCGCCGGTTTCTGGAAAATTTCCGGCCGCCGACTGTAATTGGTACTTTTCGATCCCTTCCCTTCATTTTTTGGTCTTATGCTAGTTATGAAAGTTGCTCAGAATGATGAAACGAAGGGGACAAGCTTGACCTCGACACCATTGACGGTGGTCGGTGGCGGCTCTGTCCCTAACTCCGGTCACCTCCGGAGGTCTAAAATTTGGTTTCTATCCATTTTATGATTCTATGTTTCAATACGATCATTTCGGCGTATTATACGCATTTTTTGGATATCGTATGAATTAGTTATGAATTTTGAGATTTCGATCGTTAGATTTTTGATCTGTGAAATTAGGACTTTCGGATGAACTTGTAAATTTGATATGATGATCATATGACTGTCCCAGAGGTTTTGTGTGATCATAGACGAAGATCTGACGGTTGGATCTTCGTATATGTGCAAAACGGTAATTAGGGGAGCGATTCATGAGAATCCGCTCGTCTGATTTTAATGTAAATTAGAATCCGGCCGTTAAATGGTAGTTAAATTATGTGTTGAAATTATTGGCTAAATTCGAATCATATTTGATTAGGTGATTGACGGATTTTATTTGAGTGGGCTATTTCGGCGTTAATTATAATTGTATTGAAGACGCAGCGGGAATTTCGAGGTGAGTAAAACTCACGTGGTTCATATTACGAACCGAGCGTTTTAAATTTATTTATTTTTGGTAATTGTGTGAAAAAATATTTGCGGATTAAATATTTGTTTTAAAATTTCATGGACTTGAATCACTACGGTCCATAGGTAAGTAAAATGAATTTTTAATTATACAAATAAATTTCATGATTTTCTTGTGTGAACTATAGATGGTATTAGTGGTCATTCCTGAGTGGATGATTACGTATATATATATTTACGTGGAAAATATATATTGATGAGTGGATTGTTGAGTGATGATATGATTGAGTTGAATTGATGAATTGATTATATTTCAATTGTGTAATTCCATGATAACATGGTGTATCTTGGTTGGGTTGATTTCAGTATGTGATATTATATGTTGTGCTCATTTATGGGTTTAGGGTCGACGTAGTGACCGGTGTGGGGTAATCAGACGCTCTAATCCTGGATGGATGATGAGATACGATTGGTTGAGTATGTGGATTTATCGGACGTTCTAAATATATATATATATATATATATATATATATATATACATATTGATGAAATACGATAATGATAAATATGTCGGATGCCATAACCTAGGTCAGGTGATGGGCTACGATTCAATTAGAGCTCTAATCTGTCAAGTACCGTATTTTTATAAATACGATGTTGAGGATTGTGAAGAAATATGTGAGTGTGGGTTTGTCTTGATATATTGAATTGGTGTGTGATTTAGATTGTTAGTACTTGCAGATGTGGAAATTGTTAGGTGTTGTTGTGTGTGGGAATATTTATGAATTAAATTAAACAATAGTTCTTTCCATTTACTCATACGAGCTTTCATAAGCTTACCGGATTTTGTGTTGTTGCAATCCCGGTACACTATTCAAATGGTGTAGCGGATATTCCTACAGGTCAGGATAATCAGGGTGGTGACCGAGCTGCTTAGGTGTTACAGCAGTTTTTGTTATTTCATTTAGTTGTGAGGGGTGTATGCTCATTTAGAGCTTTACAGTTCATTTTGGATTTGAGTTGTAATAATTAACCGAGACTAAATTCAGTTTTGATTTTATTTCATGTGGTGAGGATGTTAAGAAAAGAAATTTTCATGATGATTATTTGAGTTGTTGTAATTTCATGTTTCGGATTTTGAATTTTTATTCTAAAATTCGAGGCGTGACACACCCTGTTGGATACGAAGATCATTGAATCCAGGGAATTGGGAGGTCAGAGAAGCCCTAGTTTTAACCTGTTCATCAGCATTGTCATGCCGGACCTATACATCCCCATTAGGGCATATATCCTGTTCATGGAAGATGTGATTGCATACCTTACACATGCCATGTAAATTCTCAAAGAAACATGTAATTTCTTCCACAACACTAGGGATGATTTTCAACACACGTTTCAGAAAGAAAGGGTGCGAGAGAGCATGCGCAACATGAACCCTAATACTCATTTCGTATTGTAAGTCTATAACATAACTACTTTTTTTTTTTAATATAACCTTTACCTACATCAGTGCACTAGGATTTTTATTGTTGGTGGTACTATATGGCCGCTCATATCTAGGTTTTCTTACCCATAGGTAATTTTGGGGTGGTGGTTATGTGCCTAATAAGGATTACTTCGGTGATCTTTCTAGACCTCTAGATTCTTTAAATGGCCATTTTGTTATAGATAATTTGTACATAAGTCGGATAAATTAGTAATTGGACATGACCTCTAAAGTCTATTAGTAACTAGGCAATTTATGTTAAATAGCGATAAGCGTGGCCCGTAGCCCACCATTATATAGATACTGTCCCAACTTAACTACATGATAGGTGTTAGGTTTTAATCACAAAAAACATTGATACAACAGTGGGTCACGAACTACGTTTGTCGCTGTTTAATAATTTATAGAGTCTGAAGGTTATTAGTAACTGAGCATGACCTTCGAATAGATGCCTCGAAGAGAGAATAAAATTTGAAGTTCATTTCTATTTAACTTCATATTGATATATTATACTAAAGCATGAAAATTAAATAACACGGTCTTGACTGTTGAGACTTGGAACTGCAACCATGGATTGATGTCCCACTTTTCAGACGGCGTTCTCCTACGCATGTGGGGAGCAGGATCCTTAATTTCATGAGGTAGCTTTGGAATGTCTTAATTAATAAGCTACACTAACATTCCCTAGTGAAATTAATCCTGACCAATCAATTTAGTTACCTCTAGCCACTCTAGGGATTAATATTGCAAGACGTTTTACTGTCTTACACACAAATTTAAGAATAGATTAGAATACGTCTTTTAGTGTCTTACCCACAAGTTTAAGAATAGATTAGAAATATGGAATCAATCAAAGACTTCCCTTAGTTGGATAATTGGGTGCTTTATGTTGTGTCACGATCTATTTTTCTATGTAAAGCACGAAGATTATGATTATGATTGTGATTATAATCATGATCATGGTACCCACAAGTAATCTGCCCTTATCAACATTACTTTTCGGATTATTTCATTTTGTCCTTCTTGATCGATTAAGGATGCGAGTTCATAGATTGATATAGGTGTAAGTATCCATCTAAAAGGTATAATATATTATGGGAGATGTTCTAATAAGGATCTTTAAAGTGAGGACTTCATCTTAAAAGTATTGGGAATAAACCGTTAGATAATTGTACATGTATGAATTTTTTTTTTTCAAATTATTAAGTATCAAACTAGATCAAATTAATGAGACGATTATAAATACCTTAACGATTCTCAATTGGACTGAAAGCTTGCATAAGTAATCTACTCATGAACATCTAAACATCTAACAGTTGATTTGCAGAAATGTTATTAGAAAATAGATTTCACAACTATTGATTAGAAAATTCTCATAAAATCTCCATTATAATAGTCCTCATTAGAAACTAACAGTTGATATGGAGAAATGTGATCGGAAAATGGATCTTACAACTATTGATTAGAAAATTCTCATAAATTTATCATTTTAATGGTTCTCATTAGAAGCTATTCCATTATATTAATATCTCATCTAAAAAGTAATTCGAAAGTCAAAAGCAAATACATGACTTAAATCTTAAATTTAAAAGCACAACAAATACAAATATGTATTATACCAATTAATTTTTTTTTTAGTTTTTTTTTTAGAAGAATACCAATTAAATGCTTGATTACATTAGAAATGAAACTTGTCTCTTAAAGCTGATAAATTTGCCAAAGTGTCGAAATTGGCCAAATGAGTTACAAGCAGACCCCCTCAGTATTCCAAAGACATGCAATCACTAGCAACACGTTGAGCAACAAACAAAACCCTGGAAGAAGTTCGGGATTATTTTCTAATATAAGATTAATCACATACTTTATTACATGCTCATCACCTAAAATTTGTTAGGTTTAAACAGTGTCTACTAGTTACATATTGGATACTATAACTAATCACATAAAATGCTATTTGGCCACCATGTTCCCTAAAAACAAAAAGCTTCTTAAATCTGCTACAAGGACTCGTCGAAGTCGACTTTAACTTGCATATTTTTCACATCAGAAAAACAAAGAAAAGGACTAGTGGTGAAGTGACAATATATGCTTCATACACAAATAGCATCCTCCATTGTCGTTTCTACATACGAAGTTGCATTATTTTTAATCTAGGAGCTATTACATCCCAGCATGTAAGGAAGCTAAATATCAACCATGTGCCAGGGTTGGGAAGCATAGCTTTAATGTGCAGGCCGAACAGAGTGGGCAGCCACTAATGCACTAGCCTTTCATATTTCAATGACCACATGCACAATCCTCTTCGTAACATACAACTGCATTATGAGTGATTCATGACCCTTCTACATATACATGTATCCATTACATTACACAAATTACAATTATTTTGGGACCAAAATAAAATATCTATCTATAAAATATTCATTAAACATTATTTTTACCAAGATTGTGCAAATTTTTCTTCAAAACTTGACATATCTCTCATCTCTACCACTGTTTAGTTTGCGTAACTAGATTCTTTGAAAAAGAGAGAGCCAACTCAAGTGGAAGAGTTGGGTCTCATTTTCTCATATTTGGTAATTCAGTTTTCAGGTAGCATCACATTTGATCTGCAAATTAAACTGAGAACTAATTAACGATTGCATTTCTAAGTTGATCATTCAAATTACAATCACCCACTTTACAATTTACACACACATGTCAAATATTTCACCCAAAAAAAAAAAACACGCACACACGTCGAATACTTGAATCATTACACATAGCAACCAAAATTCCTACAAATCTGAATCAATTTCAGGGACAAAATACTGAAAGCAACAAGAGGACTGGAATTAAAACTGCAGATATTAACATGGGAAAATCTCCCGGCTTAGAAGATGTGGACTTTTTCTTCTTTCTCCTCTTCTTGTTTGTTCTTAAAGACTTACCCAACTTTATGTCTCTGAAGTACAAGTGAACTCCTGGATCTCTCATTTTCACACGGCTCCCATGCAATAGGGAATTGTTGGCACCCTGAACATTGCTGTTTATGTAGATGTTGATGCAGCAGCAATGATGTGTGGGAGACTCTGCTTTGGCGCCCGGATGTATGACGAATGCGGCCCCAGTGTTCTTTCCTACTAAGTTAATACGTTCGAAGGAATCATGACCAGGATCTGGCTTCATAGAAAAATTAAGAGATTTGCAGTCTGTCCGAGACTTGTTTCAAGTTTGAGAGAATGCTGCCCCTTTAGGTGTTCTTTCCTTCTAATTCATGCTTCTGGATTCCTTGCTTGCATTATGAGTTTGGTATATTTTACACATTCACTTTGCAAGGAAAGCCAATATTCTCGTTGAAAAAACTTTAAACAAAGTCATGCTGAATCCAGTTGGAATTTTTAAAAACGAATCATGTTGAATCCAATTGGGAAAAATTGCTATACAACCAAACTATTTGTTCCAGAATTGGAGAATAAAATGCTTCATAATGTAGATACTGGACAGTTTATGGCAGAAGATTATTGCAGTTGTATTTGGTATTAAGCAGTTTAGTATTTTTGCTTCTATCAGGCTGAAAAGGTGTATACTGTGTTTAGTGCTATTTTCCCAATCCCTCCCAAATAAAATCTGGTGCTGGCTTGTAGTGCTGAAAGTAAGATTCTAGTTCAAGAGGAAAACACTTCTTTACTAATCTGAGCCAAAAGTAGATACACGGAATTCCCCTCAACTCAGGGCTTTACCCAGCTAAAAAGAAACAAAAATCCATGCCATCTTGAAATTACAAATGATTGAAATCCAGTCAATTGTTACGGATATGAAACCGTAAAATAATAACCCTCCACATCCTTTATAGTTTCCTACAATTTTTCAACAGAAGGCAACCCGCTCTGAAAACCTGCCAAAACCAAGGATAACATCACATCAGTCCCCAGAAAACTAATGAATTATATTCAGTTCGCACAGTTTTGATAGAGAATGGTGAGAAGCAATCAGTCATATAGATTGTTAACTTTTGATATCTAATTTAAAATAGACTGAACTAGGTAAGAAGCCACGCGATGTTGTGGGTCTGCTATATATGCCTAAACGATGCTGTGGGTCTGTTATATGCCTAAATTTTATCATTGATATGACTGAGCTTAATAAAATAGCAATTACGGACATTAGATATATTATATAACCAAGGTTGACAAAGTTTACAGTCAGAGTAAGATCCGAGTTAACAACATTATTGTTGCCTTCATTGAGTACTCCAATTGTTGGGCTGGTCAAATATCTCTTTGAATTCAGTTCTTATGAATACTTAAACTGTGGGTTGCAGATTCGATATGTTTCAACTATGAAGCATAGTTTTATTGTGCAGGCCAAACAGAGTGGGCAACCACTAATGCACTAGCCTTTCATATTTCATTGACCACATGCACTAGTCCTCTCCGTAACATACAACTGCATTAAAAATGATTCATGAGTCATGACCCCTGTACATATACATGTATCCATTACATTACACAAAATACAATCATTTTGGGGATCAAAATAAAATATCTAAAGCAATTCTTTCATAGATTCATTGAACTTTATATTTATCAAAACCATGCAAATATTTCTTCAAAACTCGACAGATCCCCTATTTCCACCCCGTTTGGTTCGAGAAACTGGATTCTCTGAGAAAGAGAGAACCAACTCAAGTGGAAGAGTGAGGTTTCATACTTTCATTTTCCCATATTTGGTGATTTAGTCTTCAGGTACCAGGACATTTAATCTGCAAATAAACTGACACCTAACAATTGCATTGCTAAGCCGATCACTCAAATTACCATCGCCCACTATACCATTTACTTATTTACACACACATGTCAAATGCTTGAATCAAGTGAAGCTTATACATAGCAGCCAAGATTCCTACAAATCTGAATCAATTTCAGGGACAAAACACTGAAAGCAACCAGAGGAATGGAATTAAAACTGCAAAAATTAACATGGGAAAAGCCCCTGGCTCAGAAGAAGATGAGTCCTCTTTCTTCGTTCTCCTCTTCTTGGTTGTTCTTAAAGACCTACTCAACTTAATGTCTCTAAAGTCCAAGTGAACTCCAGGATCTCTCATTTTGACACAGCTACCATGCAACAGGGAATTATTGGCACCCTGAACATTGTTGTTTATGTAAATGTTGATGCAGCAACAATGATGCGTGGGCGACTCAGCTTTGGTGCCTGCAGGTGTGACAAATGCTGCCCCAGTATTCTTTTCCTCTAAGCTGATACGTCCGAAAGAATCATGATCGGGATCTGGCTCCATAGTAGATGGAGAGATTTGCTCTGTCTGGGGTTCCTCTTCAAGTTTCTCACGGACCATATTTCCAATTCATGCTTCTTGATTCCTTGCTTGCATTAAGAGTTTGGTATTTACACATTCGCTTTGCAAGGAAAGCCAACATTCTCATTCAAAGGAAAATCTAAGAAAGGAATTTAAGAAAATAAGGTGGATGTTTTCTAGTATATTACTTCATAATAAAAGAGGATTTACAGCCTATATCTATATATAGGAGGAGATGGAGTGATGAAACAAACTTCAATCACTCTCTCAAATTGTCAAATGCTTTCTCTTGATTTAAGGAACAAGCTATAAACCTATTTTAACGTAAAACTTACTCTATCACAACATGTAAACAAATTAAGGCACAAAGTAAGGTATGAAATACCTTTATAGTGATGAACAGAAAGGTATGGTAGCGGTAAGGCACAAAGTATGGGTATTCTGAGTACTTATGCTCAAGTAAGTTTCGTCAGAATTATTTCTGCAAATTTTCGCTTGAGCAAATTTCGTCAGAATTATTTCTGTAAATATTCACTTGAGCAAGTTTTTTCAGAAACTTCCAATAAGAATAATATACTTTCTTTTTTCTTTTTGATTGAATAGGTAATTTATCATGCATTTCAACAAATAATACAGTAACGACACATCCAGGAGGATTGTCAGCAAGGGTCCTTACTCCTTACACAAAGTACTTTTTACAAGAACATAGTCATAGCACACCACGTCAATTAAGACTAAGCTCCAATAAAAAATGAAATCCCAGTTTCTGAAGAAAATAGTTATGTCGTCCTTCTTTATAGAAAGATGAAGGTCCACAGATAAAATAAAAAGTAAAATCTAAAAGTCATGTGAACCCAAATAGAGGCCAAAATGCCAAATTAGACAAAAGCTCTAGTTTGGGGATCGAGCCACCACCACCGCCACCAAAGCTGCCCTTGTAGCCAACAATATTGCCACCTCTATCACCAGCATAGCCGTCACTGACGCAACAGCAATCCTCATCACAGCCAATACCAACGCTAGTCGATCCAACATTATTTGGAAACCACCTCCCACTTCCATCAATCTCCACCACCGCCACGAATGAGAAACTGTGACCCCCAAAGCCATCAATGCCGCCCTCCAAGGATTACCTAGCCTCCATTCCATATCTAGTAGCCCCGTCTAGATCGATCAATCACCACCACCGGAAGGAAAACTTCCCTCCAAGAACCAGACCAAGGCGGACAGAGTCTTACCACATAACTACCACCATTCACTGCGGTCACCGCCTCCTCTACTGTTCGAGAGGATCAGATTGGAGAACAAAACCACCCTCCTAGATCACAACGGTAAGGACAATCAGCATCATTTGGAAAGGAAAAAAACAAGGTTGTCAAGGAGTTTAATCCCCGAGTAGCCATCAGCTACCTAGTCTGTAGCATATCCATACACAAAGCATATATCATCCATCCTTTTCTAAGATGAAATTATTTACTTTTCATGGGACGTACCCGAGTCTAATATAGAGCTGGATTTTCAAACAAGTCTGTAGCATATGCTATTTTTTTATTGAAATTTTTGCTTGGTACACGCTTTAGTGTATAGCTATCTGTCAGGCTGCAAAGGAACCTCTACAGCTACTTCCGAAAAAGATCTGGAGCTGCTTGTACGGCAGAAGATAGGTTCTATTCATAGGGGAGGATAACATTACTTTACTCATGTTAAACAAAAAATAAGATACATGGAATTCCCCTCATAACTCAGGGCTTATGAACAACCAACCAAAAAGAATGAAAAATCCAGGAAAATTACAAATGGTTTAAATTGAGTCAAATGTTAAAGATATGAACCGCAAAAGAATAATCTCCATATCTTTTATTGTTTCCTACTATTTCTCAACAGAAGAAGGCAGCCCTCTGAAAACCTGTCATGCCAAGGATAATATCATTAGTATCCCCCAAAAACTCATGGATATTACCATCCACCGTTTTGATAGAGAACGGCCAGAAGTAACTGGATATAGTATTCAAGAAATAGAATGAATGAAACTTAAGTTTTGCATTATAAACCTGATTCAGTCTCCAAGAGGGTTGCACTCTAGGACTAAAAGCATCTTGGAATTAAGAGAGCCAAAGAAGCTCATGGCCAAGCATCTGGAGATACTTTTTCACTGACTGTAGAACCAAAGTTTGGGCCTCCCTTACGATATTGGATGAGAAACTCAATGGGGTAGCCCTTGATCTTATGGGGAAGAATTCCAAGATCATTGAAAGTCAAGGCTACAGATCCCACACAATTGAGAAAAAGAGAATTAATTAATTGTAAACAATAAAATAATGACAAAACTATGAGAAGAAGGAACAAGCCTCATCCTAAAATTTACCATTTTCTGCGACAACTGTATCTGAAGCTTGGGCAAGGATTTGATCTAGGTTGAAGATTTCAGGAGTTGGCAATGGGAACGGAACTTTTTTAAGCAGTATTTCTCGTGGCATTGCAATTGCCTGCAACATTCAAAACCATAATTAGTTGAGGTGTACATCAACACAATTGTCTATAAGAGTCCATATATTGGCGGGGCTAGGAGACAACACATTACAGGGCTATAAATATATATGGACGACATGATCACTACAAGAAATACTTGGTACGGATATCACATGATGGAAAAAATGAAGACAAACGTAAGTATACAATGGTTGCTGGAAATTTTCTTACAAACTAAGACACCTGCAGGTCCTATGTATTGTGGTTTGCAGTAAAGGCAGTCAACTACATAATCACGACTATGGCAGAAGTGATTAAAACTCCTCAGTGGTCAATGAAAAAGATACATTTTGTATTAACTCCAACTCTTATAGTTTCCAAATATCTTTTGAGTTAGGATAACAGATCTCTTTTTAAGGCAACCCCTGATGTATTATTTTAGTTATTGACCTTAAGTTAGCATAATAATCATATGGAAGTCCTTCGCTCAGAAAAGTTATGATGAGAGTAACTATTGCTTCCATTATGCAACGGAAGCAACTCAATACACACTTCCAACAACAAGAGCGTTGCATGGTCACCTTAGCGATTGGGAGAGGAATCTTCACGTAGTGTGGCCATTCCCGGATCATGTCAAACATAACCTCTGCCTGCATTACTCTGGGAGGTCAGTAAGAGTACATTTCATATTCACACAGCAACTTCAGAGAAACAGATGAGAAATACCAATTGATGCACTGTATAGACCTCAGGCCCACCAAGTTCATAAACTTTTCCCATACTTGTGCCATCATCTTGCAGGGCAGAAACAATTGCACCAGCAACATCAGCAACATACACAGGTTGGATTCTACAGGGCAGGTAGTGCGAGAAAAATGTTAAAATGAGGGACAGAAAACAGCATATAAGTGCATGATGAAAGTTGTTTCATCATAGAAATTAATTATTAACTTGTATTTATATATTTAAGACATACTTGGTAGACCCATCCCCAACAAGTGGAAGAAAGCCATATTTTTTCGAAACATGGGCCCATCGATTCAAAATTCGATCCTCTGTACCAATCATCACAGCAGGTCTCATAATTGTGGCCTGTTGAAGATAAGAGGTTGTCAAAAGATAGGATCCTGAAATAAACATGGTAAAATCTAAGGATCAGATCAAAGTATTATAATTCTACCTCTGGTAGTTCACTTAAAACAGCGCCCTCTGCAGCAGCTTTAGCCTTTAGATATCTGGATGGTGATGAGGGAGATGCCCCTAAGCAAGAAACTTGAATAAATCTCATGATACCCCCATGTTCTTTGGAAATCTGCAATCACATTCGAAAGATTGAACGCTATAAGTAAAATAAGAAACAGATCAGCGATTGAATTGCTACAAAATGAAAGAGTGAGTAGAGGATAAAAATGCAGGTAATGAAAAATCATGGTAAGAAACAGAAGAAATATTCAACATCCAAAGTACATCAATAAAAAGAACTACTTCATGTGCAACCTGTATGTGTTGCAATATTAAACTTATTCTATACTTCCTAGCCAATATCTATATGATTTTATTCGATACATTTGCAATCTCCCAGCTGACATCCAACTTCTATATTACGTAACTTTTTCCAACTGACTGCTTAACAGTTGGATATTGGGCAGATTAGACTTCCAGATCCCATAAGAAATTTCTTGCTATCTTAAAAGAAAAGTGCAGTGTTGCGTAGTAGTATCATTATACACCACAAAAAAAAAAATTGAATTATGGCAAGATGATATTGTGAATATCAACACTTCTTGTTCTCATTGTATGGATGATGGTTTGCAAAAGCAATTCTTTAAGATGAATGGATAACTAAGCTGAGAAGCACAGGCAAGATAGTCACTGCAGGATGCATACCATTGCGAGTTGTTCAGCCATGGAATGATTCACTTCCTCAAAGCTAAAGTTTCTTGTCTCATACTCTCTACCTGCAAAGCTACAAAGTGTGATTTCCTTCATTGAATCCAAGATTTAAATAAGTATAACATGTAAATTACGAGTGATGTGTGTATACCAATAAGATTGATAACCACATTAGCTTTTGCCATTACTGCCTTAATTGAGTTTTCATCTCTTGGATTGTATTTCATTGGTACTATCTGAATAAGTGAATTTTGAGAATCAGAGACATAATACATCATAACAACATTCATTCAAGTAATAATAAACAAAAAATATATTATACTATATGGAACAACAGAGAGTACTATACCTGTCCCAAATCTCCCATCAACTTGAGATGACGATGGGAATCTTCAGAACCACGGAACGGAACTAATACCTGGCTTCCCATTTTGGCTAGAAGAAAAGTAAGAATCAGCACACTAACACACTAAAAGGGTAAAAGCAAATTTAGAAAGGGAAAAAGACTAAAACAGACTTCCATCATTCAAGTTCAGTGCAATAACAACCTAATGAATCAAGTTAAGTCCAACAACCTCCTACTAGAAATGTAATCAAGTTCCAGGGAATTGCCTATTAAAAGATTCTATAAACATATACTCACCGAGTTGTTGTACAAGATATCGACCAAGGAACCCAGTAGATCCGAAAACTGCAGCGACGATGCCACTGAAGAGACAGATAATTTTCAAATCACATGAACATCACACATATGAGCAAAATAAAAGTACAAGCCTATCCCTCCCAAGCAAATTTGCAAGGTGCTTAATGTCATCTAATCCATCGTAACCACTAACCAGCATAGTGTCTGTTACTTTACTTCTAGAGATGACAAGACCAGGAAGAACTTAACTATAGGACGAGTTCAAATTTCTATATTTTCTAGGTTTTCTTCTCCAATTTCGTCATTAGATACAAAAAGCTCGACTTAACTGTATAGTTAAACCATCAATAGCATAATATCTTCACCTCACATTAACTTTCTCCCAAGATTTGAGCTGGTAGTTAGCTTCAATGACAAATATAAACTCCATTTACGAGAATGTGAGAAACCTATCCTGCTCTAATTGCCTCATTTCAGCTCCAAATTGAGTAAAATAAATTTCGACTAATAGTTTGAACATTTTCCTACATTTCCTCAGAAAACAAACCAGAGCAACTGCAGTTCAACCTTCAAGCTCTTCATTTGCATAACAAGAAATGAAGAAAGGAAACCTTACCTAACAGATGATCTTCCACCCGTGCCCTTGCGTACAAGGTGCCCCACTCCCTTAGTGGCGAGGGTAGATCCGTACTTGGGACGCTCAGCTCCATAATCTGCCAAAAAAGCCCCGAAGAAATTGGAGTTACCGGAGATTGAGAATCCCGAAGTCGAAAACCTAAAAATGAAGAGGAAAGGAGTGATTACGGTGATCGGAGAGAGGGTAGATTGACTTGAGCGACGATGAGGGATTCAGATATCGCTGTCCAGCGCGCCTCGTAATCGCCTGCATCGTGTTGCTCACTTGCAGCTTCAGCTCTGAGAGGGACGGAGAGAGACCGGAGCGAGAATCAAAAGGGCTGGGTAGTGTGAACAAGATGGGGATCCTTCTCAGCTACTTGGGCATGCTTTGGCTATCTGATGCAGCGGGCTTTTCTTACTGGGCCCAATAGTGTGTTTTGGCCTTACTATTTTCAATTGGCCACTTTGGTAGTATATCCGATGATCCAGTAGCACTGTAGCAGTTACATCACCCTTTTTTTTTTTTTAACAAAGACTGAGGGGAGATTTGAAGCTGGGACCCCGATCGGAGAAAAATATTTTAGACCAAATGATAATGGGCAAATTACTTACCTAATTTTAATAAAGGTTAGATTCTCATAATGAACCGTGACTGAACGATAATACTCAAGCTCATTAGCTTTCCACAATGATGATCTTCATATGGTGAAGAAAATGTTAGGTAGTGTAAACAAGGGCTGAATTTTGAAAAGAACCTCTAAATGCCTTTTATTTTTTCTTTTATTCTGGTTGTACGAGGAGTTTCTCCATTTTAGCTGCTTGTGTGTGCAATCTTTTGTCATAGAAAACATATAATAACAACAGATTGTGTTCATCGAGTCCCTGGAATCAAAACCAAAGCATCCAGTAGGTCGCTTGAATTACAAAAGGAAAATACTGTAAACATAATACAAGAAAAATCTCTTGTTAAATAGCAAATTATTACATTCAAGTGCCATACAAGTTAGCAGAAGACACCAGAAGAAATTTGATAAGGATGCTGGAGATGCTGCATTATATAGGTGTAAGTATTATGAAATCCTGTGAATCCAAAACAGAGTTGCATGTAACTTTCCATAGCAAAAGAAGAGGATATGGAAGGTTGCATAAGTTAGAGGTCAAGTTTTGATGAAGTTCATTCAGTGCCGTGGAGAGCAAGAACAAAAAGTGGATTTATGATTCTAGCACCAGGGTCTAAAAGACTAAAACTGTACTCTTGCCACCAAAATTGTGGAATAAACATTAACTAGTCCTTCAGATCAAAAACATTACAACCCAGCTCCACCTATTTCCTAACTACAGACCTACTGATTCGATCTAATGACTACATTATTGAACATGATTGGACACGACTCCGCCCCTAACTTTTGCCTCTTTTGTCTACTTTTATTTATTATCAACCTCACTAACCCGACTTATTTCTGACCAAGTACACTGACCATGAACGAGGTCCCCGATTTGTCTTGGGGGATGAATTAACACGTAATCCCTGTAGATTTTCCTCTTATGGGATTTTGGGTTGATAACATAACATGCACCTTTATCTTTCCCAATTATCTTTCAACTTTGCCGAACGCAGCAGCAGCAGCAGCAAGGAAAGTGGAGTCAACTGCTTCATTCTGTACCATTTGTTCTTGCTGCCGTTGAATCAAAGGTTCTATGGCATGCCATCTGATTCAAAAATCCGGTATACCACTTGACCTTGATGAATACTCAGTTACCAATTTTAGAAACATGGACGATTTATCTTCTAATAGCCGTTGAGGAGTATCAAACTCTGCCACTCGACCTGCAAAAATATTGAATATCTCAGGGAATATGCAGAATCAGGTAATGAAGGTTCAATGCAGAAGAAAACGTCCTTACTTGGGAGACACATGAATGAATAACTTCCTCAAGTTGAGCTTCTTACTAATGCACAAACAAATTCAATACTTTGCAAACGGGTATAAAAATTCTGATATTTTCTTGAACTATATTTTTAAAGATGACTTTAGAATATTTTTCTTTTCTATGAATAGTCGGTCTCTTGCAACTTAATAAGATGTAACTGTACGTACCATCACTCAGAACCAATACTAGATCACTGTCAATGACGGTTGGTATACGATGCGCTATAGTGCACACAGTACAGTTCTTAAACTCTGTTCGAATAATTTTCTGGATGAGATTGTCTGTCTGCGTATCAACTGATGCTGTTGCTTCATCAAGCACCAGTATTTTGGCCTGCTTAAGCAATGCCCGACCCAGAGAAACAAGTTGTCGCTGCCCCACACTCCAATTATCTCCATTTTCTAGCACTGCAATTGCAACATAACAAATCAACTCACTGAAAATCACACAAAAACAAAGACATCCAATTTTTTCATTTTTTTGGTGTGGAGTGGGTGCTGTACCTGGTGAATCAAGCTTGTGCTCTGTTTTACGGATTACATCTCCAAGCTGAGATTTGTCAAGTGCCTGCACCAATTAAAAAACAATAAATATGCAAAGAGAATAGGTCATAATATGAGGACTATCCTTCTATCCAACCAAGTAAAATGATTGATTGGTATATTGTTGCGAAAAAGGCTAGTGAGCCGCATAATAATGTTTCCAAGGATTGGTTAGATTTTTGCATTCTGATCTAAGAACATTCTGCATAATCAAATTAAACAATATTCTCTGCTGCTAAGTAAAGAAGATTACTTGATTCCAGAGAAATGGTTATATACTCATTCTAAAATGGAGAGAATAGAATATCCAACAGCAATAATACCTGCCAAACTTCATGATCCGAATGCTCTTGAAGGGGATCAAGATTCCCCCTAATAGTTCCTTCGAATAAGGTAGGATCCTGGGGTATGATACTGAGACGGCTACGAAGATCATGAAGACCAAGCGTTGAAATATCTATTCTGTCTATAAGGATCCTCCCACCTGCTGGTTCAATCAGTCGAAATAAGGCCTGGATCAAAGTGGATTTGCCACTACCAGTACGCCCAACAATTCCAATCTTCTTTCCGCCAGGAAAAGTGCAAGTTACCCCATGAAGCACTACAGGAAGATTTTCCTTGTAACGAACCTTCAAAGGGAAGAAGGAAGCAGAACTGTTAGCATTTTCCAATTCAATGGAAATATTTAATCTATTTTAAAACTAAAAGTTTCACCCAACACTGAGCATAACCAAACTTATCACTCGAACCATAGCCACAGGAAAAAAATTAACCCCCTTTACTCATAGCACAAGTAACGATAAACTGGAATTGGGTATACCTTTAAATCATGTAGTTCGATTGTTCCATTCTCTGGCCATCTAGTTGGAGGACGAGAGTCCTCAATAACTGGGGGAGCTTCACTTGGGATTTGACTGTACTGATAAATCCTTTCTATGGAAATAATTTTGTTCTCAAGCTTGCAAAAGCTAAGTATCCACCGTGATAACCGTGCATTTAAATTCAAGCCATATGTTACAGCAAGACCTGCCATGCCTACATGGGAAAACCAATTATTGTTAACATCTACTGTTTTAACATTTTCCCATCAAGTCAACTAAAATTTGAGATGTAGTGCGACTAAAATTTAGTGAACACCAGATCCAGCTTATAGACCACTTCAGTTTATTAAGAAAGCAAAATGAGCATTTTACACTACAGTGCACACTGAAATGTCATACTGAATGAAAGGGTCACAATGAATTGAGCTAAAAATTAAGATAAGATAGGATACTTGCTAGTTCAAAATTATGAGCTCATAGATTTTAATTCGGTTATAATTAATAGTCATGCCAAATGGAAAATGTCAACATGAAAAAGATAACATGTCATACTCTTATTTGCACCATCTAGTTTAAAGAATTTTCATTCTTTTGTGTACACTGAAATAGAAGTATACATATACTCACCACTTCCCCTCTAACATGTTTTTACCACACTCAGTTCCTCATGATAACATAGAGATAACTTTCAGCAATAGAAAACATGAACTTACTTGGATCAATGGTTCCATGTGGAAAGCTCACAAGTAAAAGCATGCAGAAAGCAAATACAAAAGTCGAGAGTAATTCCATCCGTAGGCAGAGCCATTCAATAGCAGCAATACTGCAGAAGAATGGGCGAGCAAAACAATCAAGGAAATAAAGATTCCTTTTCATGAACCTTTTCTCCTGTCCAAATCCTCTTATTGTGGCCGCCCCTGCAATTGACTCACCGAATAGATGGATAATTGGAGATTTCTGAATGCTAACAATTCGGACTAATTCCCTTGATGAAGCCATGTAGTATTTCTGCATCAAGGAATGCTAACACTCAGGTCCAATATTCAACAATTTTTCAGCTAGAAATGGATGCTAACATTGCGCAACACCATTTTCCTTCTTTTTCCAAAAAAAAAAAAGAAATAATTCTTAATACTAGTTCAGGGCAATAAATTTTAATTACCTGCATCCACAAACAAGCAATGGCCATAGGAATAACAAGAAGCAAAACTTGCCAGGTAACTTTTGTCATCACACCAACAATGCCTATAAGCTGTATTGTCGTTGAAGCGAACCCACCAAGTCTAAAAGGAATATCAAGATCCACCACACTTTGATCAATTGATACCTATAGAATATAAATGATTCATGAAATTATATATGCCAATGAAAGAAGTTGGTGTAATTCATATTTGTGACAAACTTAAATTCCAGATAAATAAGAAACTTACACGATTCAAGATCCGTCCAGCAGGAGTAGAATCAAAGAAAGACATTGGCGCGCGGAAAACACTCCTAAGCATCTTCAGAAACAATTTCTGTGCAGCTTCTAGACCAAAGGTAGCTACCAACACAGCCCTAATAAATATAAACCAAGAGCTCCCAAATGCAAGGGCCATGTAAACACCAAGAAGGACCATAGCACTCACTTTAGGCTGATCTCCCTGTGTTTGGGGATTCGCCCAAGCCATCCACCAACTACTAGCAATTTGAAGGAATTGAAATATTGCTTGTGCAATGATTATGAGGGGAATCAGCGATCCTTTATATGCTGCAGCCATATATGACAAGTAAACCTTCATGCTGACTCTTCCTCTTACCCTTTCCTCTTCTTGTACAAGCTGCTTCTTTCTTGCACGCTTTGCCTTCTTTTTCTCTTTAATTGCTTTCTGCTCTGAAGCTGATGGACCTTCTTGCACTTCCTTTGCCAAACAATCAACACTGCTGCTTGGTACATCAGGATTTTTGCCAAGTCCAACAGAGCCATCTGGACACAAGTTGTGATCTGAGTCACCTGATGAATAATTGGGAATATCCATAGCTTCAATTGCATCATGGTGAGCTGAGACTAGTGTCTTAAAATCAGTTCCTGCCTGTAAAAGATCATCATATTTTCCTGCTTGTATGATGCGCCCTTCTTTAAGAACCTACAGATATTGAAACAAAGGTTAGAAAAGACTTCTCATACATTATGTCAAAACAGATTTATGAACCTAAACTGACAATAAATGGAAAAGGAAGAACGAGGTACCCCAAAAAAGATAGAGAAAAAAGGAAACATGGGTATACATTCTCCAACCAACCAGTGAGATAATACCATCACTACAGCTGACATGTATGAAACACCTTAAAAACTGAAGTCAACAGACTGAAGATGGCAATGTGGACCTTTCTTTGCAGAAACAATATGTTACAAGTTTGAAGACTATACCAGGATTAAATCAGCAGAAGGCAGAAATTCGACTTGATGGGTCACGAAAACAACGGTTTTGTCTTCTAATGCTGTCAATATGTATTCCTGCATTTCCATATTTATAAATTTCAGCCATAGTCAAACTAGCAGAAACATGATATCAATGATACTATCAGAAAGTCTAACCTTAAACAACTCTGATCCAGTGTGTGCATCAACTGCACTGAAGGGGTCGTCAAGTAAATAAATGTCAGCGTCTTGATAGAGTGCCCTTGCAAGCTGCACACGTTGCTTCTGGCCACCACTCAAATTTATACCCCTATCACCAATTATGGTCTGATCTCCATGTGAGAAAAGTTCCAAATCCTTTTTCAGTGAACAAGCATGGATAACCTTCTTGTACTTTGGTTTCTCCATTGGGCTGCCAAAAAGAATATTTTCTTCTATATTACCAGACTGTATCCATGCTGACTGAGAAACATAAGCAGCAGTACCACATAACTTTACCTGAAATGTTACGAAGAGAAACAAGTATTATGAAATATTTATGCTTAACAGTCATCCTAAGGCAGAACTTCAAAAATAAACTTCAGATGCAAAACAGAACTAAGGGTTCATTTTACAACTTACTTCACCGGAGATTTTCGGGATCTCCCCGAGGATGCAAGAGAGAAAACTTGATTTTCCAGAACCAACCATTCCACATACAGCCACACGCATCCCTCTTTCCACTTTCATTTGTATTCTCGATAATGTTGGTCTTGCAGAGGAAGGGTCCCAGCTAAACACGCCATCTTTAATTTCTATTGACGTGCTTGTGATGCCCCGTGGCAGGACAATTGTTGCATCTGCCTGTAACTCTTCCTCCTGCAAGAATCCAGAAATACGATCAAGGGAAACTTTTGTCTGAGCCATCATTGATACCAGGTCAGGGAAATTCCTGAGTGGTTCTTGGAGGATCCTGAAAGTGGCAAGAGCAGAAAGAACACCACCTGCAGTGAGACGAGTACCCAAAAATATTGAAGTACCGAAAGTGACGGCTGAAACAAATATAGGAGAGCTCCAGAACATGAATGTGATAAAAGCTTGCGAGTAGAGGGCTTTGCGTAGATACTTAAACTCCACACTACGCATCTCCTCTAACATCAGTCGGTATCTGTCCTCCCAAGCTTGCAACTTGAGAATTCTCATGTTCCGCAGGCACTCAGAAGTCTTCCTCATTCTTTCATCCTTGGCCGACATCAACTTGTCTTGATAATCTTCTTGTATCTTTGCCAAAGGAACAGTAAGAACAATGGAGATAATGGTGGCAATCAATGTAGCAACAGAAGCAATTCCAACATTCTTGTATAAAATTGCAAGGGCAAGAGCAATTTGCAGAGGAAGCATCCATATGTCATGGAGATACCAGGAATAGTCCCCTACCCTCTGCACATCAACAGCCATGTAGTTAACAATCTCTCCACTAGTGTGACTTTGCTTGGCTGAGCTGGAAAGCCTGAGTCCCTTTCGGTATACCATTGCCGTTAGAGCTGATCTTACATGCATACCCAAAATGTCCACCCCAAGATACCACTGCCGGGTTGTTAAGGTCTCAACTAGCTTCGCTGCAAAGAAGGTCCCAGCAAGGATATACCCTTCATGGGGGAAAGTCTCTATTCCCCCCAAGTAATCAACGAAATAGCTGATCATATACGGACCCACATATGAAACAAGAGTGTTCAAGCCAGCAAAAATGGCATTACAAGCTGCCTCCTTCCAAAATGACTTGAGAATTGCCCAGGCTAAAGAAGGCTGCTTTGAAGGATCTTCAGACTTCAATTTCTCCCAATTTGAATTCAAGACCTTATAATTGGTCTTGGCTCGATCTTGTGGCGCAAGAAGAGGAATGTCCTTGATCTCAAGCGGTCTCTTTGCCCCTATTGAAAGAAGAGGGTTTATCCAAGATAGTGTTGCCAAGCTGAAAATCCCAGCATCACTATAAGGGGTAACCTTAAGACACCCTGCTTCTTCTTCGAGCAATGGCTCTGAAAGCTCAGAGTTTCTACAAACAATCACACCAGTCACACCCCTAATTGCAACGAAACAGAGAAACGCTAGGGCCGGTGTGACTGCGAAATTAGCCACAACATGAGAATGAAGGTGTATCGAGCCTTCTTGTACAAAACCTCTCCCATCAACATACAAAGTGCACAAGCAAAGCACAAAGGACACAGCCCACCAACCCCTCAACAGCAATGGGAACTTCTCGGCCGCCTTGAACTTACAATGCAAAGCCGAGAAGCTCATCACAAACCAAGCTAAGGCCTGTGCAGCTGGTAAGCAAAGCACAGACCAATCCACCACCCTCCCACTACCACCCGCTCCTCCTCTAACCAAACCAACCCCATCAAAACCCAACACCACAACTTGCACAAACAACACATAGAAGCAGCAAAACACTGAAAATTTAAAGTCTGTGCCCGCTCTAACCTCCTGAATTCCCCTATCAACAGCACTATCATGACGAATTGGGTTCCCATTCGAACCCAAATCGTCCTTCAGCACCCTAATCCGGCCCAGACAGACAACCATCCGCCGGGCCGAGACGATGAAGAGAAACGCAAGAACTAGCGCCAAATTGATGACAATTGAAGACAGCTCCAGAAAGGGCAGACCTTGCACAGCTGTCTGGGATAGCTGAGCTGGGTTTGAAGATGAAGAAGAAGCAGAGATTTTGTGAAGCAACAGAGTGAGACCCATTGCTGAAGAGAGCAAAAGAAGTGAATTGGAGAAGAACAAGAGTAGTGAAAGTAAGGAGCTAGTATTGATAAGAAGCGAGAGAGATCGAATCGTTTGGGCATTTCACCATCTGGGTTTTTGAGATGCAATACAAAACCTGCACAGGAGGACACATTGCACATGGAAACAAACAGATTTTTATCTCATCATCACGGGAAACGAAGAGAGAGAGATGAGAAAAACGATTCTCTCAATTTCTCTTCTTTTGTTATCTAAGCGAAGCGAGCACAACCGGACAAAGGACCATGACGAAGGAAAGTAATAAACTTTGATGCAGAAAAGAACAAGAACGACCCCAAAAACTGACCTCAAAATAGGGGCTTTAATGGTGAACCAGCGGTGGAGACAAGCCTGTGAGCGATGAAGACAAAAGTACGAAAACACGTAAACAAGCTCTGCCTCCTTTGCAAAATGAAGAAAACCCAGAACGTGTAATGAACTAGAAACTCATAGAATATGACGAAAGTTGGAGACTTTAACGTGTAAGAGTCCGAGAAGAGAGAGTCTCTCTTCTTCTTCTTTCTCTTCCTCTTTATTTACAAAAACTGTTTTTTAAACTCTCTATGCATGTTTGTATAGCTGTTAAAAGCAGAAAGCGATTTGAGGAAGGGTAGTTTTGGTGAAATGTGGCATATGTTGCAGGCGTGAGTTGGTTTATTCAAACATTGATTTAAGGTCTGTGATATGCTTCATTTACTACAATTTATTTTGCAGAAGAAAAAGAATATTATTATAGGGGAGATCAAAAAAGAATATTGTGGATTATAAACATGGGTTTGTGGTTATTGATGGAGATCAGATGATGATAGGGATCTCACCATCATAATGTGGTTTTAAAATTGAGATATGAGCATGAGAGAGTTGACAGTCCATTTGTTATTGATCTTGTTCTTTGTGGGATTTTGTTTGTTTATACTTTTAACACTTTACTGTGTCTCTGTGGGTGGTAGTGGATTACTAGATTCTAATAATGACATTATGACTGTGATGCCATATTGATAAGCTTTTTGAAGTTTTATAAATATCGTCTTCTAAAACCAAAATTCAATAAGATTTGAGCATTTTCTTTACTAAGGTTGTGGAAGAAATGACAGTTGTTTCCAATCCAAGTCATCTCCCTTGTTTGGTAATGGGAAGGGGATACACTTGTTATGTTTGGTAAGTGGAAAGCAAGTAAACAAAATTTGCTACATGACAAAATTGTTCCTAGAAAAGGAGGAAATTGAAAATACTAATAAAGCATTAGGGTGCTTATTAATTTTGAGACAATGAGAAATTTTATTTATTTTTTAAACTAAAATGGTACATACAAAATTTTGTTAGATTTATAATCAAAATTTTTGATCGTCCATAATCATTTAGTTAAAGAAAGGCTCATTAAACAATAATTACATGCATTAAGGACTAGAAGTTAATTTTTCGACTGTTTTTGTTTTTTCGCATTTCCTCTTCAGATGTGCATTAGGGGTTAGAGCTTCATTTTCCAATTCTGTTTCTTCTCAACTCATCTTTAGAGTGTATTAGTGGCTAGAGGTTCATTTTCCAACTCCTCTTCTGAGTGCATTAGTGGCTAAAGGTCCATTTTCGACTCTTTTTCTTCTCAACTCTTCATTAGGGTGCATAAGTGGCTAGAGGTTCACTTTAAGACTATTTTTGTTTTTCTCTCGATTCCTCTTTAGGGGTGCATTAGTGGTTAGAGGTTCATTTTCCAACTCTGTTTCTTCTCAACTCATCTTCAGAATGTATTAGTGGCTACTGGCTAGAGGTTCATTTTCGACTCATTTTCTTCCTAACTCCTATTTAGGGTGCATCAGTGGTTTTATTTTTCAACTCCTTTCTTCTCAACTCCTCTTCAGGGTGCATTAGTGGTTAGAAGTTTATCTCAACGTTGGAAGTTCATTTCTCAACTCCTTCTCTTGAGGGTGTGTGTAGTATTTTTGAATAATTTCTTTATCATTTTAATTTTAATTCACTTGACAAGTGAAGTCAAATTCCATTTCTGCCGTTCTGGTTTTGAAGATTAAACTAGGGGACCTCTTAAACTAGCATGAAATTCGTGACGTGTGTGTGTGTGTGCGTGCGTGGGGTGGTGGTGGTGGGGGGTGACTGGAAAATTTCTGCTTGTTTTTTGTGCGGAACATATCAGGTACCTTACTTATCACCGACTTGGCTGCTTCTACCCAGACATGAAGATGGTGACAAAATCTGAAATCCTTTTCTGGTGAGCATTGGTAATGGTCCATCCCTAAAGAGAGGATAAACCAAAAATCTCTTTCGAACTAAGCTGACATGCTCATGTGGCTGTGGGTGCACCATGTACTTTTGGTAAGTTAGACTACTGGTTCATGATGGTCTGTGATGCACTCAATTTTAGAGAAGGAGATGAGTAAAGTGGGCAGCTTCAAAAGCCAATCCCAACATTTTTATTGCATTTCAAAGGCAGTACAATGAGGAAAGTAAGCCCCAAAGAAAAGGAGGTTCTTTCTGTGTCATGAAATCAAAAGTTCAGAAAGAAATGTAGGTAAAAGGTTGAAAAGTTGGCAATTGAGTGTAATACATTGCCATGCACTTCAAAGGGAGAATTAAAACTTATTCCTTTTGGAGTTAGGTCTCCTTTTTACTCCTACTTTTGGTTTGCGGATTAAAAATTTAGCATTGATACCTTTTAGTGCAGAAAGTATATGTGAAGATCGAGCGCTATATAGATGATACAATGAGCAATAGCGCATGCATCAAAACCTACCTCTAATCACATACTTTTAGCTCAACGATTTCGAGATTATGAGCATTCAACGAACCTAATTCATCTACACAATGACACATACTTATTGGAGAAGGAAGACTCCTCTTTATGTCTTTTGGATCTATTATCCTTTTTCTTTACTTGGGTTAATTTTTCTTTTCAAAAACTTTATTTTTTGAACCAAATAAAGTTTTTGAAAGTTCGTTTAGAGAGAAGTTTTTATAGTACTGCTCTAACCAAGATTTCAAAGCTTCAAGAACCTACGTTCATACTTGTTAAACCACCAAACATTCAAATATTTTGGTATCAAAACCTACTATCTTTCCAAAAGTTAGCTTCTGGGTACCTATCACGAAACTGTGTTGTTCAAATTGGGATTCAATTCTGGCCAGATTATTGCTTGACTTGGGCAAATCCTAGTTCACATTAACCCCACCTGAGTTGGACCAGTTTATATCTAATCAATTGAGACCGCTCGGCATACACCTATATGATTTTCAACATTTTAATTATGGTCAACTGATGCAAGGTGATGTGTCATTGTTTCGTAATATTCTCTTTTCTCGTTTCTTTTCAGTGGAATTTAGATTCATGACTTTTACTATAACGATGTCTCAAATATTAACTAATAGGACCGACACTTTTGTTTGCCCATGTTGTATCTCTATTTCACTAGATATTGGGACTCAATCTCGAGTTAGGGTTTATGTGGATTGTTTGGCTATCTACATAAACGAAGCTCAAGTGCATTGGTAATAATTATTTGACATACACATGAAAATAATGATTCTTTTAAATAGAAAGATGAACGAGAACTTTTCTAGTTTTTCTATGTGCTAATCACTTTAAGGCGAATGTTGGAATTTATCACTTATTTTCTTCAATATATCATGTTACGTTATATGAGATTTGACTGCTAGCCACGATTTCACGATTTATGCACGCTACCATTGAGACCCACTGACCAGCGTCCCCCATCCCTTAGGTGGATATGCTGAGATAAAGAATATAGTTGCGTTGTATTTTTATTTGCCAACTGTATGCTTGCCTCGAGGATGGGAATCCTGATGTCGGTTGACAGTTGTATGAAAATGTGTTGAGTAGTCTTTTGTAATAGTTTGGTGGCTCGAGTTTGACGTTTTGATTGATTTGGATTAGTCAAAGCGCATTGAATGTTGAGTCTGCTTGACGGCAGCACCAGTATCGGTTTGGATTTGTTTAAGGATTGAATGTAGAATATGCTTAATGGTGGCACCAATATTGGTCGTAGAACAAGCGTTTTTGTGTCACGTACCATGTTATGAAATATCGTTTAGAACAAAAATGACGTAGTTTCTTCTTGAGATAACATGATAGAAACAACAATTTTCATTTAATTTTGAGTTAATTTTATCAAAACTATTTATAATGATGGTTGGTCACTATAAAAATGAGGGTTAATTTAGGCAAAGTGAGAGATATCTAATTTGGGACAAAGAGTTAATAGTTCCATGGGCCCTGATTTACAATGAATCAGGACTATCCTTAATACCCTTTTTTGATTTGGAATTAGATGTGCCCCATTACATATACAAGAGGAATTCCGATCCAATTTTTCAAGAGGAAAAGAGAAAATCATTTTCTCATCTCATCCCTTCAACTTTTGATGAATGAAGTCACATATCCAAATGGAAAGATGTACCAGTACCAGCCCCTTTGTACGTATGAGGACAATTTTTGTTATACAGTTCATCTTGATCTTCTTTCTTGTTTTGTCCTCCGACTAGTTCTAAGAGGGACAAAATCAAATGCAACAGGAAATCTTATGTATGCGTTGCACAAAATTTGAGTAGTACTGAAGTATGAATTAGCTTGCATAAGCCATATGAAAAGCACTCAGATCGGTTTCAACTGGCTTCGTATTTGATTCAAAAACTCCAGAACGGTGATGAAATGCTATGGACAAATCGAAAGTTAATGCAAACTTAAACCATGGGCTTCGATCAGTTCAAGTTTTCTGTAGAAGATGAAGGAAGAAGGTGATCGGGATCGAGAACAAAATATTATTCTCTAAACAAAAAATCAAAGACAAAATTATTTTATTGTTGTGGTAGTTTTGGACTGTTCTGATCTATTTGTTGCATTTCATTATATTACTTATGCATACCATGGTCAATAGTATTAAAATTCAGCTTGTAATAGTGAGTGAACATCAATCACATTCACATCTAATGTTATAATTTATAAATAACATCACCAACTAATTTTTGTTTATTTATTTAACGCCAACTAGTTATAAGTTGTGATATATACTATATATATATATATATATATATATATTTTTTTTTTTTTTTTAATCGAGCCTGTCGAAAATTATATTCATCACAAGGCAGAATATGCCGTTACATATCCTTCCACTGTCATCTATAGACAAATAAGAAGATAGTAGTAATACCCACAGTGGTACATAGAAAATAGACATACTCATTGTACAATCAACTACATAGACATAGCGGAATCCTCCTTTGGTACTATGCCGAAGGCGCTAAAAGAACTAAGCCTGAAAATAGAAGGACCTGATTCTCCCAACCTAACTCTCGAAACAATAAATCTAGTCGCGTAGAGACTTCAATTGGTGTACAACTAGAGACGTTGAGAATTAAGCCGACAAAGACCAAGACCAAATGCTAAACTAGGTAGGAAAAAAATCCACTAGACTGTCAAGAAAGGCCTAAATAGAGACTAAAAAGAAAAAAAGAAAAAATAATAATAATAACAAGACCACAAGTCCAAGAGCAAGACCCATAAACCAAGCCTAACCACATGAGCCCGAGCGGAATCCCGACGACGAGCAGCTCCAGCCCGCACCCTTTTTGTCACCTCTGGTAACAACGAAGCCACCAATGTCGATGACCAAATCCGATAACCACTCCGTGAGTGCCACAATCATTGGCCAATCCAAAGAAAAGCGATGAAATCACCATCAAGTCCAGATCCAGGAGCAATTGGCTACCTCTCGACCACCCCTACATCCGCCGTCAATAACGAATCATGTCACCCGCTCTGCCTTCATTTAACCCACAGTACAATCATCCTCTTTGACCCAATAAAGCCAGATCGCGACCATGGAGACCAGTCTCACCGCCTAGGGATAGTTGTACGACATCAAGGGACGCCACCTAGATGCCTGTCCAATGACGTCATCCAAGGACGCGCTACTGGACGAACAAAAATTCTCTAAGGGTTGAAAGCTCGTTGGGAGGCTAGGGTTTCTGGTTGTATCTCTTTGTTATAAGTTGTGATATTTCTTGGTTCTAATTGCCAAAATACTAGGAAAAAAAATTATATATCATAGACTTCTCTCGACTAAGTTGTCATTGCTATCCCAATTTTTTTTTAGTACAAAACTCTAGCTTTCAACTCCATCTACAGTTCATTTCCTTTGCAAATGATGTAGGAAAAAAAAATTCGGGGATGTACTACGATCTCTTTGAGATCGGATATCAGATTGATTCACGAGCGAATACTTTCATTCCGATCTTTTAGCAGTAAGATAAAGTGGAGCAATCTTCTCGATTGCTTGACAAATGAAAGACACGGTCCCTAAGCAATTTAAACGTCATTACCACTGACTTTATGTTGTCCAGTAGGACTTTATGGGGTCATCTATTTGGATCTCATCAAAGTGCGTCATTGACCTCATGCCTAAATTTGGCCCAAAACACTCCCACTTTCCCCACCAACAAATTAGGGTTCACATCCACCCTATTTAAAGGGAAAAGACAATTTTGGCCTCTGAATAATTATGAAATTACAAGCATACCTCCCTCTCTTAGGCTTAGTTTGGGATTGCTGTGCTGTGAGAGGAAGCACTTCTGAACTTGCTGTGAGAAGAAACAACTAAGATATTTGGTAAACTGTTTTTAAAAGTGTTGTGAGAACGAAAAGCAATTTTTAGGTGTTTGGTAAGTTCCAATGCAAAAGTGTTTTAGCTGGATGTAATTACCAAAATGGTCATACATGCTAAGATATGCTATTAAAATACATAAATTTGTTTTTTGATTATGTAACCATACCATAAAAAAATTTCTAATGTATTATCTTTATACCTTAAAGATTGCGTAGACCGAATAAAAGATTTACCTTAAACCCTTCAATATGCATATTATGTTTTATCCTTCAATTCTCTCTATCCCTCTCTCTCTCTCTCCGACGAAATTCGAGACACACTACAGCCAACCATCGTCACCGCTGGTACCTACTCTGACCATTCCTTCGGCTCCATCAACCTGATTTTCTAATTACAACACTAATATGCTTATGCACAGTATCCGGATCGTGTTCCAAAAGGTATGCTTTACGGTCTTCATCAGTGACAAGACCGGACTCGGCTTCATTGGCAACGATGAATCGGACCTCTCCTTCCCGGTGACTCCTTCGACGTTGTAGTGGTATCATCTCTCCCCTTCGAGTTTCAGATTTGGTTTATGAACCGGAGCTTCCAACCGGCGGCGGCTAGGGCGGCGCATTTGAGGGCGGATATAGCGTCGTCGAGGAGGAGGATGAGGTCGCGCAATCAGATCCGGTTTCGAGGAGGCTCTGGGCTTGAGCTCTCGGAGGACGTCAGCGACATCATCCACGACCCCTGCCTCACCGACTACTTCCAGTCCCGGGTCTACAATCGGAAAGAAGGGAGAAGAGGACATGGGTGCCCAAATCATTTTCTGGGTGCCTAAATCATTTTTTTTTCAAGTAAAATGAGGGCGGAAGGAAAACAAAAATTTGATCGAGGGGCAATAGAGGTCTGTTAAAGTTCTATTGGGGGTAATAAACCTTTCCGGCAATAAATGTTTTGAATTGATGTAATCTCCTCTTTTTTTTCCTTAATCAAAGTTCTATTTGTCTAATTTTAAGGAGATTAGTTCCCATTCCGGCAACCAAATGTTCTATTAGGGGGTAATAGTCGTCTATTGGGGGCCAATAAAGGTTTATTGAGGGGGACAATAAACCTCTCCGGCCCAATATGAGATCTCTGACAACCTCTTTGGGGATTTTCGACGAGGTTTCATAAACCTCTATTGCCCCTTAATAAAGGTCTATTGGGGGGTAATACAGATCTATTTGGGGGCAATAAACCTTTCCTGCGACCTATGAGATCTCCGACGACCTCTTTAAAGATCTCCAGCGGGGTTTTCAAAGAAGTCCGGTGTGCGGCGGCCCATGACAGGTGAACGGGAACCGGCTGCAGGTGACCAGAGTCCAACGAAGTCTCCTATGGCTTCTCTCTCTACACACACACACACACCTGCGATCTATGAGATCTTCGACGACCTCTTTAAAGATCTCCAGCGAGGTTTTCAAAGAAGTCCGGTGTGCGGCGTCCCGTGACAGGTGAACGGGAACCGGCTGCCGGTGACTAAAGTCCAACGAAGTCTCCTATGGCTTCTCTCTCTACACACACACACACACACACACACAGAGTCAGGCTACGATGCGAACCGTACGGATTTCCCATTTTCCCCCACTTTCCGATCACATTTTCACATCTTAACGTTAATTTTTAGGTCTTAGTGTATAGATCACCTCTGTAAAATTTCAGCCAATTTAATGATCGTTAAGGCATCCAAAACTGCAAATTACAATAATGTACACGAACGGTTCTGGTTAGACAGATTCGGTTGGATGCCTTAACGATTACCAAATTAGCTGAAATTTTGCAGAGATGATCTGTACATTAGAATCTAAAACCTAAACGGTTAAGATCAAAATATGTGATCGGAAAGTGGGTGAAAACCGGAAATTCGTATCAAAATTTCGGTACGGACGTCTGCACCTGAGAAAAATCATATATATATATATATATATATATATAAGTGACCCTAAACTCCAACTTCACACGTTAATTTCATAGTGAGACCTCACTCTGGATGGTATATATATATATATATAAGTGACCCTAAACTCCAACTTCACACGTTAATTTCATAGTGAGACCTCACTCTGGATGGTGTGTATATATATATATATATATATATATGGGTTAAATACTGTTTAGTCCTTGAGCTTTTGACCATAAAACACTTCAGTCCCTGACCTTCCACTTTCACACGTTTAGTCTCTGTACTTCAAAATTTCAGACCAATAGGCCCTTACCGTCTAAAAGTTGCGATGAAATGTCTATTATGCCTTCAGTTTTTTTTATTATAATTAATTAATTATTTTCGGTTCTTTTTTTAAATTAATTAATTATTTTATTTTTTTTGGAAAAGGAATTTTTTCCCTTTCTTTCTTTCTGTTTTTTTTTTCCTTCTTTCTTTCTGTTTGAAAAAAAAAAGAATAAATAAAAAAAAGAAAAAAGAATTAAAAAAAAGAGAAAGGAATAAATTTATTTTAAAAAAAAAGAACTTAGGGCATAATAGACATTTCACCGCAACTTTTAGACGGTAAGGGCCTATTGGTCTGAAATTTTGAAGTACAGAGACTAAACGTGTGAAAGTGGAAGGTCAGGGACTGAAGTGTTTTATGGTCAAAAGCTCAAGGACTAAACAGTATTTAACCTATATATATATATATATATATATATATATATATATATATATATACACACCATCCAGAGTGAGGTCTCACTATGAAATTAACGTGTGTGTATATATATATATATATATATATATATATATAACAAATGGGTGAGGGTAAAATAGTCTTTAAAATAAACAAAAAACAAACCAAAAAAACATAATTGGGTATTAGGGAAGAACTTATTAGAGTCTTCATAGGTAAGGGAGAATTAAAAAACTTAATGAGGTAAGTGGGAAAAAAATCTGTAGAATTAGAGTAAATGGACAAAAATGGAAACTTCTCACTTCTTCTACGTGGACTCATTTTGAGCGAAAAGAATGTCACGAAGGCTGACAACTATCATTAACTGTTTTTAGTGCATTATATCGAACACACGAGTTTTTCATGACAAATATTGGCGATTGTACCCTTTATGCACGCCATTGGTGGGTGTATTACCACATGGCATGCCTGCTGTTAGACAAATAGTCACCCTCAAGTATAAGGGCCAAGTTATAGTGTAGGGATTATGAGTAGGGGATATCGTACCCAAGGGATTGGAAAAGGCACTCTAGCTAAGGAAAACCTAAAGGATGCTAGATGAATATGCAAATATATAAATTACAAACAAGGGCTCACAAATGAACCAAAGTTCATGGTGATTATATGCAAGATGGGGTAGTGTTTTGATTTTAGTTTTAGAGATGATTTGATTCGGAAATAGCTAAATGAATACTTGAAATGTAAAATAGCCTAAGATAAATTAGATATAATAAAATGGATGAGAGTTAGGACTTAAGGTTTTCACCTCTAGCCTTTCTTGCAAACAATGATGCTTCTATAATGAATGATGTCATTTTAATTAACCAATTTCTCTCCTTGCATCCCTCTCGGGTATGACAAGGGACATGCTCCTTTGATGATATCAAGCAACCCCTCTCGGGTGTAGTACTTAACTACTTAAATCATGCATTTCAATCCGGTTAGGTATCTAATGCATATACCTAAGTGCATAAAGCTTGGAGATGAAGAAATTATGCAAACCAACCAAGCTTATCTCTAAGTGATTGTAGTTCACAACCCTAACATGCACATATGATATGCTATCATGCTTCAAAAAACCAAGGTTAATCAAGCCTTAATTATTTCTCATGTCATGGCAAATATTCATACCCAAATTGATTAAGTTTAAGCATAAACATTCAACTCTTGAACTAGCATGTTAAGGTGCTAAAGAAAAGTGCACCAACCATAATATTTACATCAAAGTCAAACAAGATTGGCTAGGGCTTTCAACCCTAGCCCCAACAAATTAACTACTCACTCATAATCAAATAAATAAGCTCCAACATATTTATGAACATCAAACTAAAAAGTAGGGATAGAGAAGTGACTAGTGATGGTCAAATTGAGGATGATGTAGATGAACTCATGGAGGTTTTGTCATGGTGATGATGATTCCTCAAGTGATGCTAGACTCCTCTCCTTCTTCTTCAAAGATTGATGATGGAATATGAGAAATGGAAATGATCAAGTTGTGAAATGGTGGAATGGTGAAGCTTTATGTATATGAAATAGAATGGGTAGATGGGAAAGATGATGACTTTGGTGGTGGTGGTGGTAATAGATGTTATGGATTGATGGTGGTGGTGATGGAGGTTTTGTGGATGAGATGATAGTGGATTGTAGAGAATATAGAGAGAAAAAGATCTAATGAAGTGGTATATGGGGTGGTCTCTCAAGAATAATGAAATGATGCTTATATAGAGAAGATAAAGAGAAGCATGATAGTGAAAGTAATGATGAAAGTAGAATAAATGAGGTGGAATATGATAGTGGAAGTATGGAGGTGGAGTATGAGTGGAAGTAATGATTAAAGAGAGTTGAAAAATATGGCTAAAGGAAAAGAGAAGAGCATCTAAACTCTCTTTATTGTGAGTGGGAAACATGAAAATGATAAGTGATGGAGATGGTTTTTGGTCACTTTCTTCTCCTTTATTCCTTCAATTATATCTCCATCAGAATTCATAATGGGCCTTCGACTTCTTCATATCAAATGATCCACCATGAGTGTAGATCATTCTGGTAAAATTTCAGAGCTTGCTTCCATGTGGTTGGGCCGAAAATGCTTCTGGACTCCTTACAGGTCTGGTTTTCCAGTTTTGTTTTTTCAGAAATTTGGACTGATTGTTTGAAGGTCTTCCCCTCCAATCTAGCTCTTGCACTATTCATAAGAAATGATCCTTGAGATGTCTAGAATGGATCTGGAAAATTTTAGCTCATTTAGATTTCGTTTGGTTAGTCTGCAGCCCTTCCTTCCTTGTTTAGCTCGGTTTCTCCTAACCGAAGTAGGAAAAAATGCTAAAGTTGACTTTTCATTTCCATGCTTCCATCATTTCCTAACATGATAAAGAAAACATAATAAATATTTATAAATAAACACAAATCTTAAGCAAAAGTATAAGATTAAGAAAATAATGAAATTGGATTAATCAACATTAAATTGGACTTTAGAACAAGTAATTTTCATATTTTAGGGCAATAAATATGTAAATGAATTATGACCCAACACCTGCCCTACTTAAAAATCTCTCAAGCGTCCCTCAACATGGAGATGCTTATGTAAAGGTACGGAGTTACGAAGTTAGAATCCAATATTTCTGTTGCCAACTGTATGTCTTGGAGATTCGGATGACAACTATACAAAAATGTGTTGAGTTGTTTCCTATAATAGGTTTGTGTTACGACGTCCAAATTAGTCATAATATTGAATGTTGGGCTTCATTAATTGCAATGTCAACATTGATCATAGTGTGAAGGTCAGGCCTTTTATGATACGTATCACGCTTCTATATATAGCTTTCGAGTAGAAGCGATATCGTTTATGTTCGATGGAACAAATTCATTTTAATCAGGATTTTATTTTAGCACAACAATTATTCAATGGTGGTTGATAACATTCCGACTACTGAAAGTTCTGTTGGGGGGCAATAGACGTATATTGGGGGACAATACATGGCTGATAGATGTCTATTGGGGGACAATAGATGTCTATTAGAGGGCAACAGACTATTGGGGAAATAGACGTCTATTGGGGGTAATAGACGTCTATTGGGGGCAATAAACCTTTCTGGTGAGGTATTCAGAAAAGTCCGGTGGGCGGTGGCCGATGACCGGAATCTGGCGGCCAGTGCAGGGGCTCCGGCGAAGTCCTATGGTTTCTCTCTCTTCCATCTCTCTCTCTCTCTCTCTCTAAGTAACAAAGGTGAGGGTAAAATGGTATTAAAAAAAATCTTAATGGGGTATTAGGGAAGGCCTCCTTAGAGTGTTTTGGGTAAGAGGGAATTAAAAATAATTAATGGGGTAAGTGGAAAAAAAATCGCTAGTAATTAGGTAAATGGACAAAAACCCAAAATAAAATGTGAAACCCTACACCTCTTAAAATGAGACACTTCTTGATCATTTTGACGCCTAAGACCCTTCTGGTGTACATCGCCATAATCAAGCAAGACCTATCCCACCCTAGATGACGTAGAGAATCATCTCCTACGGGGACTAGGAAACAGGCTCCAATCCTACCGGCCCATCATGCACTCTATGCACACTTTCAGACCTTCCCTCAGTAGAACCCGACACCATGGATTCATTCCCTCTACATATAGACACCGCCGACAAGCCTTTAGATTTGTTTCTCCGACCACGAGGCCTGCCCTTCTTCTTGTAGACCTTGGGAGTCGAGGTCACCTTCACATTCTACCAGACCCTCAGGAGAGAATTCTAGGCCAAGATTTTCGTACTGCAGATTGACTCGAATAAGAGCCAAGCTATGTTTAGCTCTCTTACCATCTTCAGGATCACTCTCCTCTCTTTGGGGATGCACCCTTACCACCGGAGCTTGAGCAGAGGTCCCCTCAGACCCCGATGTCGTCACTAGCTCCGGAAGCGATCAGATCTTCACCGATTTCTTTTTCAACAAGTTAGGAAACTTGAAAGTAGAGAGCAGAGAAGAAGAAATAGAAGGCCGAACACTTGCCCTAAAGACTAAGGCTGGAATGATCGACCCCGCCTCTACCGCGGTATCTGTCTCCGATTCTTCCTCCCTAGGGCAACGCTGGCCACAATGATTCAGCAAGGTGCATGAGTGGCAGCGCCCAAGATATCTCTCATACCTGAATCGAAGAGCTAGGAAGTCAACTGAAAAAACCCTAACCTTTCGATCCAGACGCATCGACTCATTGATGGACAACACAAGCCTGACACGAGCTTATCCCCGGTGTACCGCCATGCGGTCCACCTCCAAGACCTCTCCAATTGTCTCACCCGCCAACCGGACGGTAGGTTTCATCAATATGCCCTGTGGAATACCCTGCAGCACAACCCAGATCCAAACAAAGTCCAACTTCACCTCAGAGATCTCCGAGAAGCCATCGTAGTCATTCAAGAGGATCATGGCTCGTTGAAAACCCCAACGGCAGCCCTTCTTCACCCGAGAGACATGCCGTTCATGAGTGAATGTAAACAGAATGCGGTCACCCTGTGGTTGAACCTCCACGGTCCCCGTCAACCTCCACATCGATCTCACTGCACTCCGGAATGAATCTAGCACCAACGCCCTACAATTGTTGAGCCTACCCACCAAATAGAAATTACAAGCCAAAAACTTCTTCCCGGAACCCTAAGATTCCCCAAATCCACCGGTTCTTCTCCTTCCTTGAGCGACAGTTTGGTCGCAAGTCTGGCAGTCATGGAGGTAATAGCAACAGCCATGAGATCAAATGGGACGCCGCACAACTCGAAAACTCAAAACCCTAACCCTAGCAGAGCGAGAGAGAGGGGTAGTAAAAGTTGTGGTATTTTTTCAACATAAATTAATGGGCTACTTCATATTGGGAGTGCAGCAAAGGGAACTATCAAATCCTTTACAACAAGAAATCTTATGTAGGCAATTTGCAGATAAATTGATGAGTACTACAGTACAGTATGAAATAGCTTGCACAAGCTATTTAGTAGCACCGAGCTTAATTGTGTTGGCATCATATTTTGATCCAAAAACTCCAAACGGTGATCGAGCAGTTTCGATAGACAAATCAGAAGTTATTAATGCCAACTTAAACAATGGGCTTGCTTGAGTTCAAGTTCTTTATAGAAATGGAGGAAGAAAGTACTCATTTTAAAACCAAAAGTAACGATCTTCACAACTAGTTGTCGCATATAAAGTGGTTGCATTTCAGAATTTTTTTCTTTCTTTCAAAAAGCAAAGTTAATTTCATTGATTTAAAATCAAAGACTACATTAAAAAAGAAATTAGACTAGTTTAGTAGTTCGATTCTCCTCCAATATATATAACCAAAAATACATACACCAAAATTAAATACCTAGTTCTAGTTATTCAAGCTAGAAATTAAGCAGTGGCAAGTAAAACTCATTACAATTACCAAATCTTGCTTAAAATGATAAGGAAAAAAAAAAGACTTGTTGCCCTTAAGAAAAAACCGTCTACCACTCCGCTTGCCAATACATGCAATTGTAAAAAATACCATGTCTTTAAAGAAAGGAAAATTCATAATCTCCCTCATTGTTTGCAAGCACTAGAAAAACCAAGAGATGCCCAGTTAAATTTGAAAAAATTATCAAATTCCTTAAAAAGAATTATGATTGCAGCTAGATTGAAAATTAGACCGGTGGACAAATATGGAGCCAAACTGATCAAGGAGGTTAAAATCTAGTCCTTCTTTGAGGGTTTAATGGAGACGGCGGAGTTGCTAGAAAGCAGTCTGATTATAAGCCTCACACCCATGATCATATAGTGCTTTTTTTTTTTGTTTTTTTTTTTGACGAAAAACAACGAATATTAAAAGAGCAGAACAAGAGTACAACAGAACATATCCAATCCAAAGGAACAAAATCCTTGGAAAGGATGTGAGAACTATCAACTGATAATATAGTGGCTCTCTTTGGTTTACTACATCGTCTGCGCATGAAGTCCGACATTATTGTCAATCAAAAATTCAGATTTCCACCAAGATGAAATATTAGCTATGCCCACCGTTTAATAATAATAAAATTCAGCTTGTATGCTAATTCATTGAAAATCAATCACATTTGCATGCGGCAAAACTTTACAATTCAAGTCGTCAATGTCTATTTTTTCTTTCTTCTTTTTTCCCCAATACAAGATTCATGAGTGAGCAAGTTGATCGAAACAATATAGGCAGTGCCGCAGTGCTACTTACTCGCCTTTACAAAACCTTGATCAAATCCATAAGAAGGATTTTCTTTTCAACAATCCTAAATTTGAGAAACAGACTTGGAATTCAATTGCTCTAACCATGTGGAGGCGATCGACACAATCTTGATATTAATAAATGGGCTAGGTATTGATATATTTCTCCCTATAATATCGAATTAGATGACAAATTTTAAGACACTTCTTTCTTCATCCACAATGAGAGTTACATTAATGACGTTTTCATTGGATACAGTCATATAACTCAGTCTTTCATAAGAAATCGCAGAAATATGCGACGGTTTTTTCCAAGAAATCCCCAACAAAAAATACACACTATGCCCTCTTTTATATCGAATCGATCATAACCACTACCTACATTCTACTAAATTGGGCACCACAAGTAGGAGCTAATAAAAAGACCCGCAATCCCATATAAAGGCATCACGATCCCCTGCGGACAAAAAATTATTTGCTGAGAAGGAAATAAAGATATAAAATTCCTACCAAGTACATGCTTAAAGCCTCAAACTCTTATTTTGTTTATTTATCTTTTTAACTGACTCATACACTTAAGAACAAGCAATTCGGGAGGAGAGCAGGTGAAAAGGAAACCGAGTGCCAAAAGCATAGGTGATAGGTGAAAATGAAATCCTCGTGCGCATAGATAGGTTGGCCATCGTTGAGGAGACACTCGCCACCGGATTTGGCCAAGACTGGCTTAGGACCAATATCTTGCACAGCTTGAAATCCCTTGCAACTTAGTTTAACATCGAGTTGAGTACAGGGGGAGTTAGTGATCTTCACCCTCCACACTGGTTTGTTTCGCAACAACTCTCCTGTTCGATACTGTGTGACTTTGAGCCTGTTCTTAGAGCACTGACAGTCCACTCCTGCAATCACACTGAAAATCAAAGCCAGGCTGAGAAACTTTAGAATTGGTGCCATTACAAACAATTAAACCCAAGATTTTTTTTTTCTTTGCGCGATGGAATGGTTTTTCTTTTGCCTTGCAATCCATGTGTCAATGTTTCATTTAATTCTCTTCTATTTCTTTAACATGTGTCATGTAAGATGATGTAGTGCAATTCATAATAAATTTTGTTGTATCGTCAATAAATATCCTTTTTATCTTCAACAAGATCATAATTTATGAGATCTGACTCAAAACCATTGTCTCCTTGTGGCTATAATGGATTGTGATGATGACTTAGATCCTGGAAATAATCCATCTTTCTTTTCTCTGCAATTATGATGCGCAGCTGGAAAGGTCAAGTACCCAATTCAACCGCTCAGCCTTTTACTCAAATCCCTTTCAAATTTACTCAATCACAAAGTCTTATCATAAGTGTTACATTTTGATTGTGATGGCCAAAAGGAGCTTCATTTCAAAATGGTACATTAGTGTTCCAAGGCTAGCAAAGCTACATTTTGCCACAGATTCTTTATTTTGATACAATGTTGCCAGAGATTTTTATACTAGGAACAGGCAAAATGTGATTGTGAATGGTGATGGACCTTGCAACATACACTAGGTTACTAGATGTCTATATGAAATTTCACACGTCATAAATTTCTCGGCAATCAAGTACACAATATCAGTTATCTTACTCAATTTTTCATTTTTATATGGACCAACTCATTTCTAGATCAATTGGACCTAAATATTTTTCCTTTAGTCTTGAAATGAAAAAAATCGGTGCTCGTGGGATCCATTTTAAATGATTCCGATGAGAGAAATAACCTAATTAGAAACACCTACAAAAATCCTGATTAATAGTATTAAGGGCAAATTACTGGTCACACCTTATATTTTGGGTGCGTTGACAGTTCAGTCTCTAACATTCTAATTTTAAAAATAACTCCCTAGACATTCAAATTTCACACAATTTGGTCAAAAATGACCATTTTACCCCTCACTTCCTTTTTTTTTTTTTCCCCCCTCCCTCTCTCTTCTCTCTGTCTATGCCTCTGTCTCTCTCTTCTCTCGCCAACTCGCCTGATCATTCAATCTAACTCCTGACTACTAAATTCCTTAATCTTTCATATACAGAGAATTTCTTCCTGATCTCCTTCATTCATTTTGTAATCCTCATTTCGTTGCAGTTGCACAAATGCTTACACTCCCATTACAAGGACTTACAACAACATTCCAAACCCAATACGCCTTTTGTTTACAGCAATCTAAAATTGCAACTAAAACTTTACACACGAAACTGAACTTCATCGACATCGAATTCCAAAGACCGAAACTGAACTTCATCGACATCGAATTCCAAAGACCGAAACTGAACTTCATCGACATCGAATTCCAAAGACCATAACAAATATATATTTCGGCTAGAGTTTGGCAAAGTTACCTGAATATATCATTCCCATCAAGCATGAACACACCAGGTTGTGCAGGATCAACCTCATTATCAACATGTCTCCCTCCACCTGCCATCACTATTCTGATTCGTCAATTCCATCACCACTACATTCCGATAATACCATCCACCGGCACCACATCCGATATAGTCTTGGCCCGATCGTACCCGCCATCACCCAAAACTCCCTATCCTCCACATCTCCAGCAAAGAACCCCACACACCCGACCCGAAAGCTTGGCAGCCCTTCCATGGCCACCCACTCGTCTCTACATATATCATACCTCTCCACCAAGGTCATCCTGCTCCCGGCGGCATTGAACATGGTGCGGTGGGAACAGCCTCCGGCGACTATGATCTGGTCAGAATCTGGAACCTTCACACACGCGAAGCTCCCGCGCAGGATTAGCATCAGAACGCGGTACTCCCAGGCGGCGGTGGTGAAGTCAAACCGGAACACCGTCGACGACGCGCGTGGGGTAGTAGATTGGGAAGGAGCGCGTGTCGAAGAGAGAGCCACTGAGGTGGGGCCCGATCGCGACGAAGGTAGAGTTGCAGAGGCCGTAGACGTTGGGGTTACAGGGCATGGGGGGAGGGGGCACTAGGCGAGGTGGCAAGGTGGCGAGGGTCGAAGAGGTAGGATCCAGTTAGGGCGGGGTCTTGAGGGAAGATGTAGATGAGGTGGTAGAGGCTACGGTGAGTTTGGCTGGAAGCGAATAGGATTTTGGAGGAGAGGAAGAGGCGCAAGATTGGGTGGCGACTTCGCTGGGGACTACTGGTTTTCAGATCAGGTCGGTTTTCGCTCTGAGAGAGAGAGAGAGAGAGAGAGAGAGAGAGAGAAGCAGAAAAAAAATAGAAGAATTAAAAAAAAAATGAAGTGAGGGGTAAAATGGTCATTTTGTCAAATTATGTGAAATTTGAATGCTTGAAGAGTTATTTGTTAAAATTAGAATGTTAGGAACTGAAATGTCGACACGTCCGAAGTACATGGTGTGAATAGTAATTTGCCCTAATATTAAATGACTCTGAAAATGAGTTAAAATAGTACAAAGACGACTACTCCTTAATAATAATATGAGCACCGAGTAATCTATACTAAACAAAAACACTTCGCTTTGTAGGCAATTTATTATACTTGACTCCAGACGTCAAGCACGCAATTGTAATACGATGAAACCAAACACTTCTACAAAGGCTTCTAGAGAGCTTTTCTAGCAGAGTAAAAAAAAAAAAAAAAAAAAAAAAACAAATACCAGGCAAGTAGCTTGGGCTCAATCTCACAAGAACTAGACCTAATCAGCTGGCCGACTCATGTGAACTTGCACCCGCAAGACTTAGGCCCATGCCCAACCCCCAAACCCAAGCAAAGTTGACAAGAGCACATGCAACCTGTACCTTCTGCCAGTCTATCACCGCCGCCGCCGAGGTTCCGGCAGTCGACAGTTCCAGTAAATCATGGTCCGCTAGCGCACTGAAAAATTGCCGATGAGCCGAAACCAACAATTGATATATCACAACCAGAGAAGATCAAAATAGATATACACCAGATGCAGGCAACCAAACACCATGCTGCTAATCACCAGCCCTTGTCGCCGATCAAATCCTCTTCACGAGCCCTTGTCGCCAATCAAATCCACGTCAAGGCCCTCGAACCAACCCAAAAGTCAGTAAGTCCCTACAAGTTGGATCTGACGAGGGAAACAACACCCTGACGAAATTAAAAACGACACCGCCCACCACACCAAGATGGAGGCAATGGTTGTTAGGTGATGATGAAGCCTCCTCGTAGGGTGTACAAAATCCTGGTTAAGATTCCTTCTGTTAACCTGATTATCTTTATTTAGAAATTGTAGAGCATCAAAAACTTCTATTTTATTTTCAACTAATTAGTTGATTTAATTTTATAAAAAGAAAATTAATTAAGGTCTTGGTAATTAATTAGAACCATTATCAATCCCTTCGAACCCCTTCATAGTTTGGAACAGAAAATAAAAAGAAAAACGTTAAGGATTGGAATTGAAGGGAAATGACCATTTTCTCTTCAACTTTCGACGAGTCCTCTAGATCGAATTAATGAAAATATACAGATGTAAAGCCCACTTGGATATGTGTAGGACAATTTTGTTATTTACTTACTTCTTCCTTCTACTTATTTTGTCCTCCGACAAAGTAAGTGATGGACAAAGATAAATAAAAACAAGAGCTCTTAATGGGGATTGTACTGGCCTCATTTTTGAGTAAGAATAATCTACTTCTTTATCTCACTGCAAAATATAGATTGGGTCCATGACATCCCAAGAGAAAGCAACTTAGTTTAGGGTTTAGGGTTTAGGGGATTGTACTGGCTTCATTGACATGCTCAATTGCTCATTGAGGGATTTGAGGCAATTAAGTTGTGCAACTTAGTTTAACGGCATAGGTATATATCGAGATAATTAATGGATATTACTTGGCTAACCAGAATGTGAAGAATATTCCATAATTTATTGGACACATGTCCTGTTTTTATTGGTTATTTTTTTCCCCTCATAACCAAATGCCTCAAAACAATAGCATTCTTTTCAAGCATTTTTAGCATTGGCTATGAAGGGGGAAAAAAATCTAAAGCCTTTGAGGCATTTGGTTGTGCGGATATGACTAGCTAGCTGAGTGTACCTTTGTACGAAAATTAAGATTAAGGGCCTTTTTTAAATGTAAAAAAATGTTATGGGTTTGAATTGGCATTCTAATGCAACAGAAAAAAAGGCTTAAAAAGTTGTGGGAAGAAAGGTCATCCTAAAGAGGCTGCTAGCACTGCAGAGGCCTCATCTTGCAAAACCTTCCATGCTGCATTCACATGCTTCTCCTCAGTCAATGGAGCTCCTACTGCAAAACGTAATATGTATGTACCAGACAGGACCTGTATAATAATCTCTCATTAGGTACACGTTACAATAATGACCATTTTAAAACCAGAACCAAGACATAGTGTCAATGTGTCCGGAGGTGTTTGATTGTGAGCTTACCGTGTGAGAAATGAAAATCTTCCCTGTTGAATTTACAGCATCTAATAGGTCATGGTTCACTTTGCTCGCACAGGCCTCGTTTCCATGAGGGGGCAGAAGGCGGAAACAAACTAACGAGTAAACTCTTGGAGTAACAATCTGCCAGTTATGGCGAATTAACAGAAAGAAGCAAAGTGGTTGAAGAAGTCACACAAGTTAAGAATATAGCAGTCAAAAACAAAAAAGTTCATGGAGAATGCCATTACCTCAAACCTAGGGTCTTGAGCAACAAGCTCTTCAAATTTTTTGGCCAAATTGATATGGTTTCTTATGTATGCCTGGAGGTTCTCCAAACCATAAAGTCGCAACACCATCCATAGCTTCAATGATCTGGATGCATCAGTCAGTTCTTTAAGATGAATTACATTTAGTTCATTCTAAAGCATACAGCTTGAGAACCATTAGATGACATAAATCTGCTAGAATGTGACATGAAGCTTTCTTATCATTCAAGCAATCAAGCTCAAAAGCAACTTATACTACCTTCTCAAACAGAAAGATTGTACTCACTATCTCGTATTGCAAAAATATGTTTAAAGGCATACCTAAACCGACGTCCAAGTGGAACTTGCCAATCTTTGTAATCCACAACCATGTTTGCTTGAGATGGCTGCAGTATCAACAGCATTATTAAGCAAACAAATAGCCTGGTAGAGAGAAAAGTCGGACAACATCAAGTAACTCTTAACCTGGCAGCATAAACATAGGCATCAATGTACATTCGTAATTTGGATTTAAATGTGGTCTGTTTTCATGTTGAATCTCCCAAAAGATAATAATGTGGAAACAAGTTTACCTTGTTTTTCAGGAACTCAGGATTTGTAGACAGGGACTGGATCAAAGCATTTCTATCCTGTCATCAGAAATAAGTATCTGCTGTATTAATAGGCAACATGAACTGACAGATGAGAGCAAAAGGTTGACGTAAAGAAAATAATTTTTTTTTGCATTTCAATTCAACTCCCAGAGGTATTCTTTATGTAAAACTGTATGTGTCAGGTTCTTAAGTTTCATATCAGGCTGAATCCTTCTAAATATGTTGCATATGATTCAGAGGAGCAGTGGAAAAAATGCAGAGGATCTTCAAAGTAATAGGCAAACAAAAAATTCACACTAACAGAAAAATGACATACCTTGATCCAAAGCACCGAACAATCGAAGTTTGTGAGAAACCATTTGTGTGCATTCATGTTAAATGAGTCTGCTTTCTCAACACCATCAATGTAGTGGCGGTATTCTGGACATATACAGGCACTACCAGCATATGCAGCATCGACATGGAACCACATTTCGTTGCTCTGGGAAGATGCAAAGCGATACTGTTATGTTAAAACTGGATAAGGCTTTAATGTGTGTTGATTACATTGTGTTCCGTTATTATGAAAACTGACTTCCCACACCACAACACTACAAGCAGGAAGTTGGGGACAAGCACCAAAAAACTATTCTGCCAGGTCTTAATATCTAAACGGTTTTTCAAAAAATTGATTGGCGATGCAGAACCAAGATTAGATATTTGTATTGATCTTAAAATAACTAGTTACCTTAGCAATCTTTCCCAGTTCTCCCAAAGGATCAACTGCTGTTGAAGAAGTAGTACCAACCTGTAAATTCAAATGCAAAATTTCTGTAGTTGAGATAACAAGGCAAAACCAATTTGTAGGTTTTGAAAAGAAAAGGTATGATCAAGAACAAAATGGTAAAAAAACAAACTAGTATACAAAGTGTTTGTTTCATACTGTTCCACATAAGAAAAACGGAATTAAACCACTGGTGATGTCATTTGAAATTGCTTCATTAAGTACACTGGGCGAAAGTGCATAATTAGTAGTTGAGTCGGTACTCAGCATCCTGCAATTCTCAGGATGGATTCCCGCTATCTGCCGTTAAACAAGAAACACCAAGAAAATTGAAATACATAATCAATATGCAGTTAAACAATAAATACAAGAATGCATGTTGGTTAAGTCATGCAAACACCATGAAGTAGAGACAAAAAGTTGCAAAAAAACAAAAGAATTGAGAGAATGCCTGAAGATTTTATGGCATCATGTTAGTACATAAATAACCTGCTTGAAATTATCCTCAGTGCCCATCTACTAAGAACTATAAATGGGTTATAAACATTCTGCTCTGAAAATTTCAAGTGTAAAAATAAGAACAGAAAAAAGAGAAACTATGATACCTGACAGGCTTTCTGCAAAGCTGAATGTGTTTGATCAGATGCATAAACAACAAGCTTCTCAAGGGCATTTTTCCCTACCCTTCTCAAAATCTTATCACGAGCAGCCAGGATTACAACTAGAACAGCTTCACTTGCAGTGCCTTGTATGACACCACCACCTTGTCCTGCAACAACATCTCCAACTTTAAGTCCATATGCTCAACGCAATTGAATTACGGTCAATTTTGAATATGTGATTCTCATCCCACTAGACACAGCTGAACAAAATTTCCTTGTCATCAAATATAAGCATTATATTCTTTCTTTGGCAAAATATAAGCTTTAAGGTTCACACAAACAATTTCAGTCAGAAAATAGTCACTAGAGCCACACCTGCTGAAAGGAACTCGTCGGGAAGTTTAATCAATTTGGCGAGCCAATCAAGAACAATCATTTCGAGCTCTGTAGCTGCAGGAGAAGTTACCCAACTAAAACCCACAATGTTAAGACCAGCACTGAGCATCTCTCCCAAAAATCCGGCAATGCTGCTATTAGAAGGATAATAAGCAAAGAAGTTTGGGCTCTGCCAGTGGGTCACCCCTGGTAATATCTTAGCCTGAATATCTGCAATCACATAACACTTTGTTCTTCACATAACGCAACATTTTATAGATTTTAAGAATGACATACTCAAGCATATGAGAAACAACAAGTGACAGCATAATGAAGTGCACTGAAAGTTGCTATGTCTAGAACATAAGAACCCAATTACGAAATTTCACCGTCAAAAATATGTTGCAAAGATTCGGGTTGAGTAGGCGCAGAATCAGGCAGAAGTTCACGGAGATATCCAGGCTGCAAAATGTGGCCAAAACCAAGTTACACTAATGGAAAATTCAAATTAAGAGAGCCAGCAATCATGATCTGGGCCAAAGTATTAGGATCACTGGACAATTTACGAAGAATTCAACTTTTGAGTGGTTTCCAATCAAATGATTGGGTTTGCATATAAATAAATGTAAGTGAGAGATGATGGATGGTATGGTATGGTAACCTGAACTTGGCTGAGAACAGGGAAGTCCTCAATAGTCTTGTAGTAATCAGCTATGAAATCCACCATCTTGTGAGCATTCTCTCTGAGCTGCTCTGCATCCATTGGCTTCAATCCACCCTCCCTGTTTTCATAAAACCCAAATGTCCAAAAAGGAATGAAGTCTCATCAGTCTTTTAATTAGTATGATCACATATATAGCAAAACAGAGATTGATAGAGAGTTACATCTTGTGGTGACGATGCTGTGGGTTTTGTCTGAAGATTAGAAATGAGGAGGGAGATGAAGACTGTGACACTAAACTGGAGGCGGCAAAGTTAGAAAAGGTTTGGCTTTTCGTGTGGACTCTTCTGAGTGGACGATATGTGACCGCGAATCACAAGCCTTGCAAATTTTCCTCCAGCGAAAACAATATACTAAACTTCCTGTTACGCCCCTTCTCCAAACAAAAAACAAAAGCAAAATTCTTTACAGAAGAAAATAAGAAAGGCTTTGTTGTTGAAGCCATGGCATGGCGGTAGGGTTTTCCAAATTAGGAAGGTTTTTGCTTACTCTTACGCTTTGTTTGCATTTTGTTTCCACTAGTGTATCAAAATTCTGCCTTGGATTCACAATTTCTATGTTAGTCTGAGATGAAGTTTTATTCTTGTGTTTAGCCTTTTGTGGCTGCATGATCTGAGATGAGAATTAGGGGGAAAATGAACTGAGATAAAAGAAGTTAAAGAACATGTCAATGAACCACTAAATCAGATTACAGTATATATGATAAAACAAAGGATTTTGGAACTCAAAGGTAATGACTTTCTGATTGTTTTCTATAAAAGCATCAGGCTTTAGGGATAGGGTGACAACTTTTGTGATATCCAAGTTAGGATTAAGTTATCTGATTAAATCATCGGATCATATTTTGTTTGGGTTAAGTCATATGATATGATGTCATTCTCATAGACGTGAGAAAAAAATCATGTGATGTTTAATATTTTGATGATAAGATCACATTCTATGGTTTGTGAAAAATTGAACTTGTTTATTTATTTATTTTTTATGTTATGGTATAATTCATTTGATTTGGTGTTTATTGCTAATACTTGTATTTTTTATTTTATTTATGGATCATCTGAGAATTATTATTATTATTATTATTATTATTATTATTTTGTCTAAGATGCATCGGTTGGTTTAGAAAAATTAATAAATTACCAAATTTTTTTAATTATGAAAATATCCTCACGTGCTATGCATGTGTTGACTTCTAGACGGAAAAATTAATAGAAACTAGCTAATTTCACGGTTGGGTTGCAAATTTGGCTAATTTGAGAATTCTTAGGTAGCAAATTCGCATAAATAAATCCCAAAGTAGCAAATTGACTCCATAGTGAAAGCTAGGTGAGCAAATTGGCATTAAGCCAGTCAATAATGAAGCATAGGGTCTGCTGTGGTCATATTCCTCTGTCAGTATAGGTGTTCCAAAAGAGAGTGAAGAAATGTCATGACTAAGCCATTGGCAGTTTGAGAATGATGAGATAGAAGTTGGGCAAGAACTACGTTTTTCTCTAGAAATCGAAGATGTTTAGATCTTAATAGAGCTTGAAGTCCAACTTGTGTACGAGCTTGAAAATTAGGGCAAAGCATGTAATGGTATCCAGTTATCAAATCTTGAAGATGTTACAACCCAATATGAGGCACCTTATTGAAGCCAGGGTGTCCTCATTGGACATGAATCGGCACCAGAGTATCAAATCCGGGCGGGCAATTTCCTTCGAAATCATTTCTTAATATTTCCTGATAATTCTCATTTTTCAGCCCTAGAGAAACGTGTCTTGGGACAAAAATATGAGGAACGGGTTTTGCTTAATTGAATTCATTTGTTTTAGACGTGTAAGTAGTTGTTGGGAGAATAGTTGCAACTTGCAAGGGTGGCTTGTAATACAGAGAGGAAGTCCAGTTTCAATTCCAATGAAATAATTGGTTGGCTTTACTAATAGTTCAAAAGAATCATATCACTTATAAACAGGTTGTGCAATTACTATTAAGATGAAAGCTGAAGAGAAGACTAAGCCATGGCTGATGTACAAATCGACATGTTTCCTGATGAAACAAAACTTTCTATCTCCTCTGGAAGCTCAACATCTTGATTGAAAAGGCAAAGACAAATGCAAAGAGTACAGCAAATCCAGCAACTACTGCTGCAACCACTCCTAGAAATTCATGTTTGAAGCCAAAGTAAGTCCTCATAAATTGCTCCACAGTTTCGCCCGTCTCAAGCTCGTTCTGTAGATCTCCAAACTGTGATGTAGCCAATCCATACAAGCTCCAAGCGATTGGACATGCCCAATAGTACCATCTCCACCATATAGGAATCCTCTGTACCAAAAGAACAAGATAGAGAATAGTAGTATCAGAAAATAGTACATTCCAGGCACTGAAGAAACATGCAATAGAAATTAAGAGCGAGGAATGCTTACAGTTCGTGGAATTATGAACCCGGAGAAGACATTCCATACTGCATAAAATGCACTAGAACTTATAGCAGCAACGTGCTGGTTCGGTGTAAAGGCCACTCCCATCATACCATAGAAGGTGAAGTACAGAAATGTGAAATACATGAAAAATAGGTACCATAAGAATTTAGTCACAGTCCACTCAAAACCGATCATTGCATAAACTATGACACCATAGACAATTGTTTGGGCAAAAATATATGGCAGCTCAATTGCAACCTGCAAAAAAATGTGGACCGTGTAAGAAAAAATAAGAAAAGTAATTCACTCATCACTGGGTAAAATGTACTATTGGTTACCTACCTGTGCAAATGCATAAGCCAATGGAGAATACATTCCAGCAGCTCGTTCTCTATAAAAGACTGTTCGTTCGACAGACACTACTGGTTGAACTGTTGTTGAATTCTTAATACCGAGAAATAGAACAGCAGCATACATAGAACCAATTGCATTGAACAGATCCTGTTGTTTATCCCTGCACTCAAAAGTATTCAAAATCAGATTGGGAATCAAATATATTTGCAGGAATATCAACTTGTATACTATCAGTATTGTAACTTACGTTTTGGAGCCAAGGTCCCAGAACATTGTCCCCAACATTAAGGCTATGATGGTTGTGTATATCAACTTTATGGCAGTATATGATGGATTGCGCCAATACGACCAATGTTGTTTCCATAAGCAAGCCATGCATTGTGTTAAAAATGGCTGAGAGTATTGAGTAGGGAAATACAGGTCCTTCGAACCTGGAGGAGGGGTGCTCAGTTCTTCAATAAGTGTTTTGTTTCTCCTGAAATAAATGCACAAAAATAAGAATAACTTTCATCACCAAATCTTTCTCAAGTCAATAGGTTTTGTCAAACCTACCTGTATAGGTCTGATTTCTTATAAATATCAGCAAAATCAACACCAGAAGCTATTTCTTTAGCAGAACTGGTGACTTCCAACATCCAAGTTGCCGGATTATAACCATCCTTAATCTTACTGACATTATCAACTCCCTTCATGCAGAAGTACATGGATTAGAAAACCTTCAACAGAAAGAAAGATATTTGAGCTCAAACTTTCGATTTCTGAATACCTCAAAATACTTGATTAAATGGCAAGAATGACGCCCCAATGGCCCTACATATAGCTCTTGTCCTCCTTTCTTCAGTAGGAATAACTGCAATGACATGTTAAAATATCATGCTTGTGTATTATAGATGAAACCGATATAGTTATATAAATTTATCTATGAAGATTTCAATCTACCTCATCAAAAGATTCAAATATATCAATGCTTGGCTGATGAATGGTGCACACAACTGTTCTTCCGGTGTCCACAGTATTCCTAACTGTTCTCATAACAATTGCCGCAGCTCTTGCATCTAGGCCAGAAGTTGGTTCATCCATGAAAATTATGGAGGGGTTAGCCACTAGTTCAACTGCAATGGTCAACCTCTTTCTTTGCTCAGTTGAGAGACCATTTGCACCAGGAAGCCCTACAAGTGCTTGCCTTAACGGATCCAACTCCACAAGTGCCATCACTTCCTCGACAAACATCTACAAGAATGTATCAAATTCATATGACACAAAAGAAGTTACGCTGGTAGTTGCCTAACAAATCTATTTTGGAAGTTAAGATACCAACCTTCCTTGTTTCGGAATCAATTTCTGCAGGTAAACGCAACCATGCTGAGTACATCAAGGATTCATAAACAGTAACATGTGGAGAGTGGATGTCATTCTGCTCACAGTATCCAGAAATCCGAGCAAATGATTCTTGCTTCTTGGGGTGCCCAGAAATTGTGATATTTCCCTCAATATATCCTCCCGTTTTCCTACCAGCTAGTACATCCATTAGAGTTGTCTTGCCAGCACCGCTAACTCCCATCAGAGCTGTGAGAACACCTGGCCTGAAAGCACCACTGACTTGCCTGAGTAGCACCAATTTATCCTCAGGAACACCTTGGTTCTTCATTTCCTGCAATTATGTATAGGATTCACACGAGTTATGTTGAGAGAGTTGTGCAAGCTTGTCCAGTGTTGAACATATAATAATTTTGGTTGCCATATTACCTGTGGCATGTCCACCGAGTATGAGATTTCATCAAAGGTGATGGAATATGGTTCAAATGGAAGAACCATTCCTCTTTTTGTGTTATGAGTAGTACTTCCATCTCCTTGCTCTGCATTTCCAAAAAAAAAAAAAATGTCTGTCTAAATGGCATGTAGTCAACAGATATACGACAGAACTTTTATACAAGATATATCACCTTTGCTCATTTGAGGAGTCAAGCTTTTGTCATCATTTTTATTGCCTTGAGATTCTTCTGATTTAACACCCTGTGGCTTGTCCAAAGCTGCATAATCATTTTATGGTATCATGAGCTAATCTTTTCTCTCTTTTCTTAAAGTTTAGTGCAAACTTACTAGGTGAATGTACTCACGGTTTAGATAAGTGAGAGCCAGAGTGTAACAAATGTTGAATAAGAGCATGTATCCAGCTAATGCTCCTGCGCCAATCCAATACCAATATGCATGTGTACGAAATCCACGAGACTTCAGAATTTCAATTCCTAATGATTCGTTTGAGTTTGGAAGAACCTTTAACAAGAGTAGATCAAAATCAGAGAATTACTCGGAGATAAACAACTACAAAATGTTTGAAATGGCTCAATGAAGGACTTACATGTGACCAACTCTTGCCAAGGAATTCATTAACTACAATTGCATTCTGCCCATACATCAAAGGTGATATCCAGTAGCCCCATAACCACCATTTCTTTATATTATCTGTGGAGTCAACCAAAAAAAAATTGAGAAACATGGAATTAATTGATACAGAAATTTATTTACCGGACGTCAAGTATCTTTACTTAGTTTTTTACCTCTTGACAGGACAAAGCCGCCCAAAGCGAAAAGCATGACTAGTGCAAATGAGCCAAATGTATTAGCAACAGTCAAGCTTCTACCTACTCCAGCAATGAATCGGAATAATCCAGAAGCCATTTGATTCACGAGTAGGAGGAGAAGGAATTGCTTAAACAACCTGCATCACACGTTCAGGACAGTACATGATTTGGGGTCAGAACCAACATGAAAACAAACGTTAAGGAGAAAGTGATCAACAATTTTGTTTCTAGTATGTTACTTTTACCTTCCAACATTTGGATCAAAGCCAATGGCATAATAGGTGAGAAATACCCAAACACCAACTTCAACACAGGTGAGAGGGATCTTGAGGAGCCATGCCGGAAGTGCATATGCCCATGGTGGAAAGAAGAGTAGCTTTCTGTGCTTATAAAACACTGGAAGCTTGGCTATAGTCATCGAAAGCTCTGCCATTCCATTGAACATAACAGCAACCAAGGAGAAGAATAATGCGCCAGCATAAATTCCTCCATTAATTACTGAATCGCGGTGCATCTCAGTTCGTAGGAACAGTGTCATTGTAATCAGCGACAATATTGAGAGCTAAGGAGGGAAGGAGATGGTAATGTATTAATTAATACCATGCATAGAGAAAGATAGAAATGGTTACATCTTAAAACAAAAAAAATAAAAAAAAATAAATAAAAAACTAAAGTTAAAAACCTACTTGGATAAGCTTGAAAAGGTAAACAAATGAATTCCTCTTCATGAGCAAGAACTCCCTTGAGAAACAAGCTTTCAGCAGTTCTGCTCTTTTAACACCATATTTTTTTGTTGTTAATGCAGCTGAGTGGCTCTTGGTCTTGTCAAATGGAGTAGCAAGTTCATGTGTAATTGCGCGCCCTACATGGAAAGATTGGAATGCATCGGAAAATTCTTCAACTGTGATGAACCTGTAAGGTTCATCTCTGCTAGCCCAATACTGCTCCTGATCTTTCCTTGATGTTACCTACACCATATTACTTGCAAACTTCATCAACTATAATTCTGATTTTAATTTTTGTCACAGTATGAAAGATAATCTATAAATGGACTTACTTCTTGCAGGAAATCGGCCACACCTTTTCTCTCTGGACATCTGAAGCCAATAGACTCAAAAAAATAGAGAACATGTTCACGGGGACCTTGATACACAATTTGACCATCAGAAAGGAGAATAATGTCATCAAATAGATCATAAGTCTCGGGTGCTGGCTGCAGTAGTGAGATGAATGCAGTCCCTTGGAGAATGTGAACATATTGCTTGATGGAATTCACTATTTGATGAGTTGTTGAACTATCCAAACCAGTCGATATTTCGTCCATGAATAATGCCTTAGCAGGACCAACTAACATCTCACCTATATGCATGATTCACTCATCAAACCTTTTCCACTTCATATATTCATACAAAAATTAGAGCACAGTTAGTGCTCATGTAAGAGTTACAAATTTATTTACCAGTTGTGACTCGCTTCTTTTGTCCTCCAGAGATACCCCTTATCAATTGATCCCCTACCAAGGTATTTGCACAGCCCTCCAATCCCAAAACCTGCAAATCGAATCCATTTGTCATCACTAAAGAGTTATTGTAGAAATCCTCTTCTTACTACAGAACAAAAATGATGTTACCTTCAGAATATAAGTTGTCACAAATGCTGCTCTTTTACTTTCTGATGCTATTCCCTACGACAGCAGAAAATTAAATCACCATACATGGATAATCATTTCAAAAACATTCTGTAAAATTAAGGAAGGTAAACAGTCTGTCAATTTTGTATGATCATTTTCTCACCTTCATGTAGATATCCAAGTCTGGATCTGGCTTAATACTTGCATCTTTCTCTCTTCTACTTAGCTCTGTTAGCATCTCTGCCAAAATTCAACATTATAAACAATTATCTTCTGCAATTAATAAAGTTTTGGTCTACCTCAGCAAATTAAAGGAAATTAAAGAAATGTGCAGTCCCATAAACGAACCATAACGAGGTCCGACCCCTTGGCATCTTGCGGAAAAAGCCAAGGTTTCTGCAACTGTCATTTCTCCAATATGAACATCATGTTGACTGATATATGCAGCACTTCTCTGAGGCACAAACTCGTGCATGCCATGACCATTGTAAGTCACACTTCCTGAAACCTGCACAAGAATTTTGACCAAAACACATTAGTAGCAAAATCCAATAGTAATTTACCTAAACAGAAAACAGAAAAACCTTAGTTAAAAGGCCCATTTCATTTTATACAACCTTGAGATCCTTATCAAGCTCTCCGGCCAAAGCCAGCAAGAGTGTGGTCTTCCCCGAACTTGGAGGACCCAAAAGCAATGTCATTCTACAAACACAACAAGTGAACCAAGTTGAGTATCGATTAGGCACATTATGCCACACAGACTATAATAACTAATAAGTAGAACCAGTGAGTTTCTTCACCTGCAAGGCTTGATGATCCCACTGACATCTTTCAGTATAGACAAATGTTCCTTCTTTTCAGGAAGAATGTGCAGGCAATTCAAGAAACCCTTTGTACCCAGAACAAATAGTTATGTAAGAATAAACTAATTAACAGTGAGATTATATATGCCAAAACTTGAAATGTGGTAGTCTATTAGTACCTCCACTACATTAACACAATAATTGAAGACAGAAGGCAGAGCCCTGCCTCCAACATGAGTTTCAGCTGCAATTTTCAAATGCTCGAACCTAACTTCAATTGTAGGAACACTTATTCCAACTCTGAGATACACATACCAAGAAAAAAGAAATCATCAACTCCACATTATTGTCAAGAACAAAGAAAATTCAACAAAATCTAAACTCAGAACTATACATTACCTATCGATTCGGCTCTTGAGCCTCAACAAAAATTTCTCATGATCCTCCTCAGCAACTCCCACTAGCCTCTCAATCAAGTCTTTCTTTTCTTGCAGCTCAAGGTGATGCACATCGACTTCGTTGGCATGGCCTTGAGGAGTAGTGAGCAGACCTTTTTTCAAACGAGTGAATGTAGGAAGTCTCTGCAAAGCTGCCCATTTGAGAGCTTCCTCGTCGTCCTCTCCAACTGAAGATGCTGAGAAAACCGCCCTGGAATCATCAGTCCAAAACGAACCCCTTCTGTTGAAACTGTGACCGGCTTTTTCAAGGTCACAGCTGACGATCTCCATTGCAGAAGCTAAACAGCTAGCTAGCTAGCTAGCAACAAAACCCAGGTCTTTGTAATGAAAAGGAAAACAGATTTATGGCTAGAACACACAAATTAGTTTGGCTTTTTAGCTGGCCACTTTGTCTATGTAGATATTTATAGAAAAAGAGAGTTGGAGGGAATGCGATGGCTTTGGTCTTGGGCATCATGGATGATATCACTTACCATATTTTATAATCACTCAGTGCAAATTGAAACATGTGGGGTTTGATCTGATGGTGACCAATTAGTATATATCTGTATCGATCCATGGAGATACTTTCAACCTTTCAAGTTCTGTAACTGTTTTGGCAATAACCACGTACCACCTTATCAAAGAAAAATGGAACATTGAAGTCAACACAAGAGATTGACCAATGAAAAGTTCAACCGAAAAGGAAAACAAAAGGATACATTGGCGTTTGTGATTTGTGTACTTCATCCAAAAATATATGCTGCAGACTACTACAGCTCACAATTCACAGGTGTAGTTTCGGGTTCGCTCACCACAGACGTAAGCAATGATATATGTGTACCTATACAGTGAATACGTGCACATCTACGGTTAGGAAGATTACAATGAACCATTGTTGAAAATATAGATACATATATATAGTAATTCTCCATGGAATTTTTTTTTGAAAGATAAATACGTTAGAGAGCAGATCCACGTGGGATCAATGACAAACATTGATCAAAGTGTAACAGCTGACGAACAGAAATGGGAAACTGACTACATCAAATACTATTCTGAGATAAACTCTGACCTAAATGAGCAAAATGGTCAACAATCATATTTGTCTCTCGATAAATATGATTAAAGAAAATATTGATAAAATGAGCAGAAAATTAATTATCCATGGATACATTTATAAATTTAAGGGGAGTGCTTCGTACACATGCAAGATGCGTATGAGGATTCTCAGACTGAGTTCCTTCTTTGACATGTGGCTCCTCACACTCTCTTCTATTTAATTTCATATCAAAAATTAAATATTTTGTAAGAAAGTGAGGAGCCACGTGTCAAATAAAGAACTGAGTCTTCTCATACGCATCTTACATGTGTATGTAGCACTACCCTTAAATTTATTGACTAATCTATATATCATGTATTAAATAAAAGAATTTATTTTGACGGACCACTACATCATAGCTTCTTTTATTATCTTACTAAATTGATAATGAAGTTTATAAGTCCTCCAAAATAAAAAAATTAATGCTTTTATTGTGGCAATCGATGGTACGTGGGAGCTTAGGTACTCAATTTGGGTTTTAGACCCGGGATTTGAGGACATGATTTTCTGGCTGGAGAAGAATGGTTGAGCGATGGCTTGGGCAGTAGAGTAGGGGTTGGATGCTGGGGTAGAGAAGTCTGCTGGGGCTGAATGGCTGTGGTGGGTAGCCGAGAGGTTTGAGTTGGAACATCGAGACTGGACGGGATCAATGATGAGATTAGTGCTTCCATGGTGGTGGGATCTGAAATGGGGTGGTCTGGGGATGATACTCGATGTTGATGGATGTTGACTTTCCGGTGAATGATTTGAACTCAGGTGGTTGTATGAATGTATCCAATATAGTGGTAGACTGGTGGTGGTGGGTTATTCCTTGGCCACGGGGCATGTGGTTAAAGGTCAAATTTACCATCACCAGGAAGGGAGAGTTTTTTATTAGGTACACGGCGTGAAGATACACACACCGTTGAGATTAGACGGTTTTGAATGATAAATAACGGACCCCATATATGGACGGCTGAGATTGCATAGTTGGTGTATGTGGACTTGCACCCCCGTGTATAGAAGAATTTTTGCATCAGGAACCCAATTTTTATGGTAGCAATCTACGAGAGGCTGGAGTTGACATTGCGGGAAACATATCGTGGCAGCTTAGTCGTCGATTTTTTAGGGTTTTATTTTTTGGTTTTTGGCTAGGTGAAATAAGTCTCTACCCATTTGAGTTGGGGTTTTGGAGGTACTGGTCCTGTCAATGTGCCACCTTTTTGGCATTATTCCCGAGAACTATGTGATCTAGTTTCAATATCTTCTGGTTATCAATATGATGGTGAATTTCCCTTACATGTGGCCTAGTTGTTTTGGGACACGTTTTGGAGGAGGGTCAAAAGATTCGTCTTGATGTTGGTGCCGAGTTTGTATCGTGACATTCGAGCATGATTACCTTTCGTTGCAGTCTGCGGATTTGGGTGTAAGTTGGTTAAGAGTTGGGCTCTTTTGGTTTATGGATGTCATGAATAGTGAATAGTGACTGATCCATAATTATAGATCATTTTAAGAATATGTGTCATGGTGATGAGACCACAACTGATTATTTCATTGCAGAGTAATCTTTTTCGTGATTAATGAATTTTCTTTAAAAAAAAATTATGAATTTATTAAGAAATAATAAATCAATTAATAATGAAGACAGCCGAAAGAAGAATTCAACGAAAGAAATGGTTTCATTGGAGGGTTCGGACTTCGGAGCCAGTGCTGAAATGATCTTCATAATTTATTGAAATGAAGATCCCTGTATAAGTGTATATATGGAGATCGACCAAGTTCATGTATCATAAGAGCAAAACAAACAACTCACCATCCATATATATGCCTATTCACCAGGATAATCTAAAGTAATGAATGGAGCACGGATACAATGGCGATTGTTTTGTAATACATTAAAGTTCGGATACCGACGGTGGCGGCGTCGTATAATAATCCGCCAAAAGTGGCTACACGGACCGGCTGCCTATAACGACCGGGAAAACCAGACAAATGAATTGTAGTCAATTATTACATTTTTTATGATCTGTCAGCTCTTAGTATACTTGTAGCTGGTACCTCTTCTCCCACTAGTCTGCACTGGAATGCTGCATATATTATCACCGCTACTCATCTTGTTACAGGGGGGTTCTTTGTCCCATCGTGATCTTTCTGTTGTGGTTAACACTTTACACTAAAATCTGGGGATTTTTAATTCCGAAACATAGTGGTTTTTGACTTTTTTCATGTTCGATATGTGTGATATATGATTACCCTGTATTTGTACCAAAAAGAAGAAGGGGGAGTATAATACATGTAGATGAGTATATTGCCAATATTAAAGGAGAAGGATGGGTGTTAACATCAATGGCCCTAATGTAATGTCTAGACTAGGTAACAATTTTATAATTGTGTCAACCAAAGATCCTTATATATTTGCATGTATGATAATCATACAATGATAACGTGCCCCAACTTATTTAACATTTATTTTGAGCAGTCGTAAACGAAACTACTTCCTCCCTCCCAGGGTCCCAGGAGAAGTGAAATCTCTTCACCTAGAACGAATTTTTGGTTACTACGTAAGTAATTGTCAAAAAAACAAAAAGTTATTACGTAAGTGTACGGACCATTGAACCAAATCTTCACTCCATGCATGAGGTGTCACAAATCTCAATTCCATTGCCAAAAGATACAGAGATGTCCAAATCCATACCCAAACAAAAAAGTCACCGTAAAAGAGGACGTATGCAAAGTGAGCCTAGGCCCTAAATATGCGTCATTGAAAACTTTGTTCCCCTTGATCTCGCAAAGTGAGATAATAGTAATCAAATAATTATATAAACAGTTGATCTTTATTTATTTAAATAAGGGTCAAATTCCTTGATTAATGAAATTATTGACTACAAAAGGAGACATGTTAAAAGAAAAACATGTTATGTGTGTTCGTTGAAGTAATTGACGAAGAGGGAATTAGAAAATTAGCGGTTACAGCTCAATCATCCGTTATTGTCATTATTGTAATTGCTATTATCACTGTAATCCTCACCCTATATAAAGAAACTATCTAATGAAATTAGTAGACCAAATGTCTCCATTTTACTTTTACACGTTATCAGCATGCTCAGGGCCAATAGTCAAATTTTTTTTCTTCCCGTCGAAACCAGAAAAAAAAAAAAGAAAAAAAAAACCCACATCACCTTGTGCGTCTATCCTGCATGCACCAAGCAACTCACGTGTCAGTTAGCCAACGACAGCGTTGGCCCAAGTCTGTCTCTTGCCAACCAAATCAGCAGGCCTAGCAGAAGTCTAAAAACATCGCTACGCACGCCTGTATCAACACCCATGTGCGCTAGGATCGTTTTGTTTTCTCGAAACCAAGTATGTTCTCTTTTATTTATTTCATTTCATACTCCGGTAAATTTAATTATTTATAATTAGAACTTTTGAGCATGTATGGTTAGATAATATTGATCATCTTAGCATGCCTTGTTATTTTATCTATGTTTTATTATACGTAGAAATTTGAGCATGCTATATTATTGTTATTATTATGTGTAGCATATATTTTGTTATATATTATTTGTGAAATTTGAGCATGTCCTGTAATTTATGTTACTACCTTTTATAATTGTTTTTAATGTGGAATTCTAAAGCATGTTTTAGCAAGTTTTACTATTTCTTACTGCCCTATATAATTGTGATTTTTATATGCTATGTTTTATTCATTATTAAACATGCTATATAGTTAGTTTTGTTTCCTCTTTTTTTAATAATTGTTTTATTTAGCATGTTATATATAAATAAGTTGTGCCCTGCTAATGAAAATTCATGGGCATTATAAATACATAATTACTGTGATAAAATATTTTCACATAGCATCTAAAAAATGTGACCATTACGAATCTTGGTCTTGAAATCTAATTCATATCCTTGGAAAATAATGCATGTGGATTTCTTTTTATGACTGCGTAATTTATATATATTCTCTTTTATTTATGTAGATGGTTGATCCAACTTGACCTGAATTTGACATTTTGGACTCAGAAGGACTTGAGTACCATTGTTAGGTTTCTGATGTGGAAACCGCCTTCGTTGCAAAAGACTACACTGCCACCATCGAAACTCCCACCGACCCCAAAGATGATGGACCGTCTAACAAGGTGAAAGCAAGTGCCTTAATGTTTCTAAGGCGACATATTAATTCTAACCTACGCTGAGAGTACCTTCAGTTGAAGACACCCAAAGAACTGTGGGATGCCCTTAAGGGACGTTTTGGAAACATTCATGACACTTTCAGTGGAATGAAATCCGTTTGCTTGACTACAAAAGGGTCAATGACTTCAACAAGGACATGATGCGTCTAAATCAATTTCTGTGGAAATGAACTCACAAAACATGATATGATCCAGAAGACTCTTTCCACTTTTCCTACTTCAGCACTTACACTAGCGAACCGGTATAGGCTGGAGTATGACAACAAAAGAATCACAACCTTAAATACGCCGATCAACCTATTGCAAGTGGTTGAGAGGCATAATGAGGTTCTTTTGAACAACAATGTCAGGCCCATTGGGACAAAGACATTCCCGAGACTAATTATGGCAAGGTGAAAGGTGGAAAAAATCCCAATGCAAAGGGGGTTGGACGTGCTGATCCCTACCCACGTAGAAACAATACACCACGTGGAAAGGGACATGGGGGTCATGGTATGGGCCGTGGAGGCCTCCCCCAATGTATGGCTCAGAGATGGTGGTGCTGGCCGTAATGGTCATGGAAACAAGGTGCAAAAGGCAACTAAGAACCTTTCAGTCAAAAAGGAAAGAGTTGACAATAAACCATGCTATAGATGTGGAATTATTGGGCATTGGTACAAGAACTGCCAAGCAAGTAACAGAGTAGCAGTCACTTACAAGAGGTATAAGGAGTCTAAAAAATAAGAAGCTCACTATATGGAAGAAGGAGGTCATGACTCAGACGTCAACCTCACAATTGCATACTTCAATGGCAACAAGGAACTTGCTCAATCAATAGATGCTCCAAATTATGACTGATTAGTTTTATTTATTTATTTATTTTATTTTTCAAAGACAGTTGTGACAGCATATATAATGCCTTATTTTTTTTAATTAGACTATTGTTTGGTCTTAAAGTTTATTTAAATAATAATTTAATGAATTCGATTTCTGAACAAGACCTTGATTTGATTATCGTTGGCTTAATAAATTTTAGATTTTATTCTGAAGCATTGAATATTATTCGATTTTATTTACTACACATATATACATGGTTCAAAATAGAAATATAAAGATGTAAAGCAATACATCTAGAAAAATCAAGAAAAATTATTAGAATGAAAAGATTATCATTCTACCTAAATCATAATACTCTAAAGAATATGAGATATATTTTTAAAATTATTTAATACCTCCCATTTACTTGTAGGAATGAATCGAGGAGAACTTGAGTGCTGAGTTGATAGTGGGACTACCACACCATATTAAGGAATAGGCAATTATTCATTGAATTAATAGCCTATAATTCCTCTATGACTACAATGATGATTGGATCATCACAAGTAATAAAAGGGTGAGGAACTGCCAAATTTTTGCTGCCTAATGGCACAATGGTTAAAGTCACATATGCACCAAGAGCTAATCAAACATTGTTAAGTTTCAAAGATATTCGTGCCAACAGTTATCATATAGAAACCCATTGTGAGAATTGAACCGAATACCTTAATATTACCTCTAATGAATGTGGAAGGAAACAATTTAGAAAAACTAATGAGTCAATCTAGTGGACTTTACCTCACTACTATTTGGATAATTGAATCCTATGCTGTCACCAAAAATGAAATGTGGGACACCGACTCATACAGGCTTTGGCATGACCGCTTAGGGCACCCTGATCGTGACATGATGATATGTATTTTAAAGAACTCACACGAACATCCCTTCTTTCGAGTGAAAAATATAATGGGACAAAAATCCACACTGCAAGGTGTCGGTCCTAGTATTGCTCAAATGCAGCCATTGCCTTCTGAAGTGCTAGAAGTACTACCTCCCTCCCATTATGTCTCATTGACTATTTCAAAGGTGCATCATTCGTTTTACTTTCTTGCTCTTTAGTGAAAAAAGGATCGAGACCTTCCTTTACCAAAGATACAAAACAAAATATTCCATTCTTATAAAGAACACAAGGAGATATCTGCGGACCTATCCATGCAGAATGAGGACCATTCAAGTACTATATGGTTCTAGTGGATGCTTCGACCCGTTGGTCACATCGCAGAAGCCACCATCAAAAGGCTATAGATGGTGGCTAGGGCATTGGTTATGCGCATCAACCTACCTATATTTGCCTGGGTATGAGCATAAAAAGGCTACAGTTGGTAACTGGATATGAGCATGACATTTCACACTTACGTATATTTGGTTGCATAGTATATGTGTCTATTGTGCCTCCACAACGCACCAAAATGGGTCATCAGAGACGATTAGGTATTTATTGGATATGAATCTCCAACAATTATCCTCTATTTGGGACTCTTGACAAGCGATCTCTTTATCGCTAGATTTGTTGATTGTCACTTTGATGAGACAGTCTTCCCGTCGTTAGGGAGAGATAAGAAAAAGGATTTTCCAAGGGAACGACAGGAATTGTCGTGCTTTGTCCCCACTCGCACTTCACAATGTGAAAGTGAAGTGAAAAGAATAATCGATCTTCAGAACGTAGCAGATTAGATGTCTGATGCGTTTATTGATATAGCAAAAGTGATGAGATCACATATACCAACTGTAAATGTGCCTGCAAGGTTAGAATTCCCCAACATGAGGCACGGAGCCGTAGATATAGGCACTGCAACCATACTTAGTGGAGGTGAGTTTGAGGCCGTGGCTCCCCAAAGTAAGAGGGGGAGGCCACTTGGTTCGACTAACACTCACCCAAGGAAAAAGAGGGCAAGTAACACACAAACGATCCATTAATAATCAATGTAGAGAATCTCTCTCATGAGATTGTCTCTGATTATAGTTATGTCCATGAATCAATATTGGATGATGCTCAAATGTTTGAAATGATTCCAGAGAACAAAGAAATCTCAATGGACTATGACTGCGTGTGCGTATGAGTTGATAGAAAGATCTTCCATACACATTGATGATGTATTTGCATACATTGTTGCTCAAGAAATCATGGAGCATGATGATATCGAACCACACTCTGTTGCAGAATGTCAACAAAGAGCAGATTGGCCTAAATGGAAAGAAGCAATCCAGGCAGAACTAGATTCTCTAGCAAAGAGACAGGTATTTGATTTGGTAGTGCAAACCCCTCTAAGTGTAAAACCTGTAGGACATAAATGGGTCTTTGTCAGAAAGTGTAATGAGAAGAATGAAGTCATGAGGTACAAAGCTCGCCTTATGGCCCAAGGTTTCCCACAACGCCCTGAAATTGACTACGAGGAGACATACTCTCCCGTAATGGACGTTATAACGTTCCGCTACTTAGTTAGCTTGGTAGTTTCCGAAGGACTGGAAATGCAGCTCATGGATGTAGTTACTACATATCTCTATGGGGATCTTGATTTAGAGATATATATGAAAGTGTCTGATGGCCTTACATTGCCCAAGTCAAGTGACTCTAAATCACAAAGTACGTTTGCAATTAGGTGGAAACGCTCACTTTACGAATTGAAACAATCCAGGTGGATGTGGTATACCCGTCTAAGTGACTATTTAATTGGAAAGGGATATAAGCATAATGAATTATGCCCCTGCCCCTGCGTAATCATAAAGAAAACCAGTTTCGGATTTGCAATTGTAGTTGTACATGTCGATGATATGAACATAATAGGTACCTTAATGAAATAAGCGAAACCGCGAGCTACTTGAAATCTGAATTTGAGATGAAGGATCTTGGAAAAACTCGATTCTGTCTAGGTCTTGAGCTAGAACACCGAGTTTATGGAATACTGATCCACTAGTCTACTTATGTCCAAAAGATGCTTAGGTTATTTAACATGGACAAAGCGCACATTGCTAGCACGCCCATGATTAGTTGAAGTTTGGATGCAAGGAAAGATCCATTTAATCCAAAATAAGATGACGAAAAGGTGTTGGGGTACTGAAATTCTCTATCTAAGTGCAATAGAAGCATTATTGTACTTAGCCCAGTGTATTACCAGACATTGCATTCTTAGTAAACTTGTTAGCTAGATTTAGCTCAGCGCCAATGCAACATCACTGGAATTATATCAAGAACATTTTTCGATACCTAAAAGGAACCATTGACTTGGGACTGTTATTTCCCTACAAAGAGAAAATATGGACTGCAAATGGAACTGCAATCCCTAAAGGAAATGTTGATGTTGAAAGCACCACCCGCTACACCAAAACCCCAAATAATGTTTTGGTTGGTTTTGCTGATGCTGGGTATCTCTCTAACCCATATAAAGGTCGTTCACAAACTGGTTATGTATCTACCATTGGCAACACATCGATATCTTAGAGATCAACCAAGCAAACCCTTGTGGCTACCTCCTAGAACCACTTTTAGATCATTGCTCTACATGAGGTGGTTCGTGCGTGTATATGGTTAAGGGCTATCATTACACATATTTGAGGGACTAATGGTTTGAGTTCTACCACCGAAAAGCCTACTTGCATTTTTGAAGATAATGCAGCTTGCATCGAATAGATGAAGCTAGGTTATATTAAGGGTGATAATACAAAACACATATCGGCAAAGTCTTTCTACAATCACCAACAATAGGCTCCTCTTAAGATTTAAGTGAATCAAGTAAGGTCTGAGGAGAATGTGGCAGATTTGTTTACCAAATCATTGCCTAAGGCCATATTTGAGAAACATGTGAAAAACATAGTAATGCGAAAACTTTCCAAGCTCCCTTGACTGATGTAAGGATCAAGGAGAGGTGTAGACTTTATGGGGGGTCTAACACACACATGTTATCATCAAATGTAATTGGTGCGTTGTGCTCTTTTTCTCCGACCAATGTGTATTTTTCCCACATGGTTTTTATTGTTACTTGGCAAGGTTTTTAGTGAGGCAACAATTCATGCACCATTTCGTCTTTGACTTGGCACAAGGGGGAGTGTTAAAAGAAAAACACATTATGTGCCTTCATCAAAGTAACTGACGAAAAGAGAATTAAGGAATTAGTGGTTACAGCTCAATCATCCATTATTGTCATTATTGTAATTGCTATTACTATTGTAATCCTCACCCTATATAAATGGACTATCTAATGAAATGAGTAGACCAATTTTTCCCATTTTACTTTTACAAGACATATAATTTATAGACCCTAATTTACAATAGATAACGAGAAAATTTGCTTGCCCGGTCTTTACAGCATGAAGAGGTAATGTTTGAAAGTGATTGTTCACTTTTGGTTCAAGCTATTAATTCTCCCTCTGAAGATTTGTCTACTATGAATATGTTGATTGAGGAAGTTAGACAATTGCTGCAAGGTCATTCTGGCTATAATGTCATGTTAGATGGGAAGCTAATATAGTTGCTAATACTTTGGCTTCTCATGTTCTCAGAGATTGTGATAGTCAAGTTTGGTTTGTACTAGCTCTCAACATTATAAGGGATGTCATTCGAAACGATGTAATCGTTATCTGATCCAATGAATCTTTTTTTTTTTAATAACGAGAAAATATCTCAAATAATAGTAGAAGTATCCACTAATTTTATGTATTCAAGCATGCACCGATTAATAAGAATTGACGCACCAAAAATCTAAGCAACTTAAGTACGGGCAATAAACAGGGGTAGAGCCATGTGGGGACCCAGTGGGTCCAATGGCCCACTCATTTTAATATTTTTTTAATATTTTTGTACGTGAAAACAATGATAAATAGCTTGGAGTTTATGATAAATCAATAAATCATTGCTTGTCGACTTGGTGTAGTGGCAAAGTATGCATGATTTTGACACTTGGTCCTAAGTTCGAAACATGCATGCTAGGAAGTTATTTTTTCAATTGTTTTCTTTTCCTTTTGAGAATATTAACACAGTTTTTTCTTAAAGTTTTAAAGTTAAAAATAAATTATGTATCTATAATGAGAAATTGTTTAATATCTAAAGTTATAAATTTTATTCGTAAAATATATAATTTAAACAAATATTAATTTTACCATAATTTTATTTTAATTTATTATCTTTAATTAAAGTTTTGATATATATTTTAATTTGATATGAAATTCTAGCTCCGCCACAGACAATAACTATTTTTGGGAGGCAATAAATATTTACAATAATTGTCTAGACCTTTACAATAAATGTTTGGGCTTTTGACCATTTACCAAATTTGGGCCCAATAAATGTCCACTTACTCCACTTACTCAATTTAAATGTAAAAAGACAAGTTTGCCCTTTAAATAATTAGAAAGTCATTGAAGACCTAGCCAACGAAATCTGATCAATGGTCGCCAGAGGTTTCCAAAGAGATCGCCAAAGATTTTTACTACCCCTAAATAAATTATTATAAAGTTTATTAGGGGGAAATAAATTGGTATTATTGGGGGGCAACAAAGTTTATTAGGAGGCAATAAAATAGGACGCTGGACTCCGATCACCTGTTCGGAGGTTGCCGGAAATTCACAAAAATGTCAGCAGAGACTTTTATTAACCCCCAATAAATTTCTATTGAGATGCAATAAAAATTTTATTGGGGGAAATAAAGTTTATTAGGAGGCAACAAAAAATTTATTGGGTATTATTGGGGGTAATTAAAAGTTTATTGGGGGGCAATAAAATAGGACACCGGTCACCGGATTATGGCGGCCAGTGATCTGATTTCGGATGCCGGTCACAGAATTCGGGCAACCAGTGACGGGATTCCAGCTACCGGATTCCCCCAATAAAAGTTTATAACCACAATAAAAGTTTTGAAGTTCGGCGATCAGATTCCAGCTAAAACCTAAACCCAATAAACTTTTATTGGAAATAGTGATATGCTTGTAATTTTATAATTGAGCTTTGTCCAAAACAATCTTTTTACTTTTAAATGAGGTAAGTGGGCACACTATTCTTTTAGTGGAGTAAGTGGGTTTATGGGAGATGTTTGTAGACATCAGTTTCATCTACTATATATATAGAGTTTTTTTTTTTAATTTATTATTATTTTTTATCAGAAGGGATTATTCATTCATTATCAAGAAAAGTTTACATCAATGAATATATAATGGCCTCATTAAACCCCCACAGGTCGTATAGGAAGAGTACCACACTCCATTTACACATACCACACTCCATTTACACATACTCAAATACTTGACTCTTGAACTAAAATTGAAGCCACTCCGGCACCATCCTCCACCCATACGTAGGGAAAGGTAGAGAAAGCGCGGTTCTTGCCATACAATGGGCAGCTTTTTTTACACTCTCTAGGGATATAACCCCAACTACAAGATTGAAACTGACTAAAAAATACTTTTGCTTCATCAACGACAACTCTATCCGAGTTGAGGTCATCTTGGTTAGAGTTTAGCGCTGTGAAGACAGTTTAGGCATCACCTTCAATTTCTAGACACGTAAAGTCTGCTTGAATACAAAAATGCAACCCATTGACAAGAGCTAGAAACTCACAGGTTAATGGACTTACAAAACTAACACCCGGAACAACAAGCACTCTAATACAGTCACCATTCTCATCTCCACACACAGCACCCATACCATAAATTCTTTGATCAAGTTCAAGCACGCCATCAAAATTCAACTTGATTACACCTCTCGTAGGCTTGGCCTACTGTTGCCTCCTTTCATTAGCCCCACCCATCACTCCATGCATGTCCACACTCCTCTCATGCATGGCCTCACCCATTAATTCATCTTTGGCACCTATATCTAAGAACCTCTCCCACCAACAACTTGCTTTCTCAATTAAGTTATCTGCTCCTAGCGCACATTTACCATGCACTCAACTATTTCTTTCATGCCAAAGCTGCCAAGCAATGATTCCAAACCACTCCAATTCATTTTCTTTAACAACAATAGCCACATGCAAAAAGAGATCAAAGAAATCCCTCTCTTTTCACACCTTACACACCTCTACTAAGAAAGTGAGTTTCCACACTTTACGTGCCAATTGACACTCCCATAAGGCATGGATTACCGACTCCTCCGCACACCCACACCCGACACATCTCCCATCAACACACACCCTTCTTTTTCTCAACACACCTGCACACGGTAGGATGCCCAAACCAGCTCTCCACAAGAATACCTTTATTTTATTAGGTAATTTCAAACCCCATAAGAGCTTCTAACCCTTTTGTGACCCAGACCCCCCTCTGAGGTTACTCCCAGATTCCAAAACCCCGTCTCTTCTGAGTCTCTCTTGATTAGCAACCCAATGCCCCGACTTTACCGAAAATCGTCCATTCTTGTTGTAGTGCCAAATCATCCTATCCAGGCCACCATTTTTGGCTAAAGGAATTGATGAATAGTCTTAGCTTCAAACTCAAGAAACTGACACTGAATAAGATCCACATTCCTTTCACCATTAGAGGACATAAGATCCGCAACTGTAGGATTCTCGAGCAAGCTAATGGGGGAAACAACCTTAAAAGTAAAAGGTTGAGGTATCCACTTGTTTGATTTCAAAAACATTTAAGTCCCATCACCCACTCTCCATCACATACCAAGCTCTAGAATTTCTTTTCCCCAAACAAGACTCCTCCAAACAAGGGATGCACCTCTATCCAACCTCGCATTCAATCATTCTATCTCCGGAAGATATTTTTCTTTCAGTAATCTTCCAACCAAGGAATGAGGGGCATGCATAAGGCGCCAATAAGATTTAGCTAATTAGGACTGGTTGAATAACTCCAAGTCCTTAAATCCCAAACCACCATCTCATTTGCTACCACACAAATTCTCCCACTTACACCAATGCAGACCTTTTTTTCACCTCCTTTTCCCCACCAAAATTTTGTTATCCTTGATTGAAAAGCTTTGTGCCATCTTTAGGTAATCTGAAAATGCTCATAGTGTATGTAGGAATAGCTTGCACCACGGCTTTAATCAGAGTCATTTTACCAACTTTAGAAAGAAACTTACTTTGCCAACCCACAAGATGGCGATCCAATCTTTCATTTAAACGCTTATACATCTCCTTCTTGTTTCTTCTAGCGAGGGTTGGTAGGTCCAAATGCCTTTCATGAAATGGCACTATTTGAACCCCCAACACTTGTTGTAATTTCAATGTCACACTAGTACTCACGCCTGGTCCAAAGGCAACAGCTGATTTGTCAAAATTAATTTTTAACCTGCCACCGACTCATAAAGAAGAAGAATCTGTTTAAATTGACCACTCCCTGCATCTCCACATTAGCAAAAACAAGGCTATCATATGCAAATAGTAAGTGTGAAATTGAAAGTGTGTTACTACTAGCCTGTACTCCATGGATGAACCCCGTCATATCAGCATGGGAGAATAAGCTCAACAACCCTTCAGAGAACAAAAGAAAAAGCATGGAGACAAAAGGTCTTCTTGTCTCAACCCCCGCGTCGGTCTAAAAAGACCAGTAGGCTATCCTTCCCAAAGAAAGGAATGAGGGGCATGCATAAGGCGCCAGTAAGATTTAGCTAATAAGGACTGGTTGAATAACTCCAAGCCCCTAAAACCCAAACCACCATTCCATTTGCTACCACACAAATTCTCCCACTTACACCAATGCAGACCTTTTTTTCACCTCCTTTTCCCCACCAAAATTTTGTTATCCTTGATTGAAAAGCTTTTGTGCCATCTTTAGGTAATCTAAAAATGCTCATAGTGTATGTAGGAATAGCTTGTACCACGGCTTTAATCAAAGTCATCTTACCAATTTTAGAAAGAAACTTACTTTGCTAACCCACAAGATGGTGATCCAATCTTTCATTTAAATGCTTATACATCTCCTTCTTGTTTCTTCTAGCGAGGGTTGGTAGGCCCAAATGCCTTTCATGACATGGCACTATTTGAACCCCCAACACTTGCTGTAATTTCAATTTCACACTAGTACTCACGTCTGGTCCAAAGGCAACAACTGATTTGTCAAAATTAATTTTTGACCCACAGCAGACTCATAAAGAAGAAGAATCTGTTTTAAATTGACCACTTCCTGCATCTCCACATTAGCAAAAACAAGGCTATCATATGCAAATAGTAAGTGTGAAATTGAAAGTGTGTTACTACTGGCCTGTACTTCATGGATGAACCCCCTCATATCAGCATGGGAGAATAAGCTCAATAACCCTTCAGAGAACAAAAGAAAAAGTATGGAGACAAAAGGTCTCCTTGTCTCAACCCCCGCGTCGGTCTAAAAAGGCCAGTAGGCTATCCTTCCCGAAGAAAGGAATGAGGGCCATGAATAAGGTGCTAATAAGATTTAGCTAATAAGGACTGGTTGAATAACTCCAAGTCCCTAAAACCCAAACCACCATCCCATTTGCTACGACACAAATTCTCCCACTTACACCAATGCAGACCTTTTTTTCACCTCATTTTCCCCACCAAAATTTTGTCATCTTTGACTGAAAAGCTTTGTGCACATCTTTAGGTAATCTGAAAATGCTCATAGTGTATGTAGGACTAGCTTGCACCACAGCTTTAATAAGAGTCATCTTACCAACTTTAGAAAGAAACTTACTTTGCCAACCCACAAGATGGTGATCCAATCTTTCATTTAAACGCTTATACATCTCCTTCTTGTTTCTTCCATCGAGGGTTGGTAGGCTCAAATGCCTTACATGAATGGCACTATTTGAACCCCCAACACTTGTTGTAATTCCAATTTCACACTAGTACTCACGCCTAGTCCAAAGGCAACAGCTGATTTGTCAAAACTAATTTTTGACCCGCCGCCAACTCATAAAGAAGAAGAATCTGTTTTAAATTGACCACTTCTTGCATCTCCACATTAGCAAAAACAAGGCTATCATTTGCAAATAGTAAGTGTGAAATTGAAAGTGCGTTACTAATGGCCTGTACTCCATGGATGAACCCCATCATATCAGCATGGGAGAATAAGCTCGACAACCCTTCAGAGAACAAAAGAAAAAGTATGGAGACAAAAGGTCTCCTTGTCTCAACCTCCGCGTCAGTCTAAAAAGGCCAGTAGGCTATCCTTCCTAAAGAACTGAGAAGGAAGTTGAACACACACACCGCAAGATCAACTGTACCCACGTCTCTGCAAATCCCAACTTCAACATCATATTTTCAAGAAAAAGCCACTCCACTCTATCGTATGCCTTACTAATATCCAATTTCAACACCAAATTTTCCGTACTGTTACAATCTTTCCTCTTGATAGTGTGAACAGACTCAAAAGTTGCAATAACATTATCATGAATGTGCCTACCTGGAACAAAGGCATTCTGAGCAGGCGAGATTACCCGATCAAGAAAACCCTTCAACTTGTTCACTATAGCTTTTGAAATCAATTTATACAACACCGTACACAAACTTATTGGTTGAAAATCAAATGTCCATTGCAGTTCAGAATCTTGGGGATTAGAGTGATCGGTGTATGATTGGCATCACCTAATTCCTTACTGTCATTCAACACTCCTAAGCAAAAATCACAAACCTCATCTCCAATAATGTCCTAGTACTGTTTTAAAAGAGTGCGGGGAGGCCATCATAACCTGGTGACTTCTGCGGCGTCATCTACTTAAGTGCTTTTTCGATATATGCCTTTTGAAAAGGCGCTAGCAATTTTTGATTCATTGAGTCACTAACTTTCCTTTGAACCTTGTCCAGAATCAACTCTTGGTGAATACAACCTCTGGATATAAAAAGTGAGGAATAAAACTCCACAAATAGCTTCTTAATTTCACCACTCTCTTGCACCCATACATCCTCCATATTAAACAAACCATGCACCCGATTTCTACTTCCCCTATTCCTCACAAAATTATGAAAGAACTTTGTGTTATTTTCCCCTTGTTTCAACCAATTAATGTGGGACCTCTGCTTACATAATTCCTCTTCATGCCTTTCAAGCTTGTCAAGCTCATTCATTACTTTTTTTTTTTTGCACCTTTGCGACCATACTATCAAAAGGTAACTCCCCATCTTCTGTTTTAACACTTTAATCTTCCTAGGAACACCTATCAAGAGGGCCCACACCAAGACCCCTCACAACAGTCTTCTCCCAAACATCCTGCACCACACTTTTGCACCCTTCCTCTTTGGCCAAAACCTCTCGAATAACTTCCTTTGTTTTCCTCGCCTTTCCCCCAAGTCCTCCCCATTCATTGTAATGAAAATTGGAAGGTGGTCCGAAGGACCAAAATCCACGTGAAACACATGTAGTTTGTTAAAATAACCACAAGCTATCTGATTTGCAAAAGCTCGATTCAGACGATCTAACACGGATCCATTACTCCAGGTATACACAAAGCCTTCGCACCTCAGTCAAGTCACAATTAGCAATAACATCTCTAAATTGATTAATTTGTGTATTCTACCTATCACCACTATCGAACTTCTCATTAACTTTAAGAATTTCATTGAAATCCCCAACAACAATTACAGTACCATCAACCCACACAAAATTCTCTTCAATAACTCCTAAGATAAATGTTGGAGTTGAGTTACTAGGTTACCATAGAAGCCTACCAGCCTAGTCTTCACATTATTCAGCATCAGCACTACATCAATATGCTTCAATATACCAACGACATCAAGCTTCACATGATCCTTCCATGCCAAGGCAAGTCCACCACTATGCTTCCTCTGTCTTTCCACCACACAACATTGTGAAAAACCCAAGAATTACGATCCCTAATCATCTTCATCTCCTTCTTTTTAGTTTCCATATAAACCTAATATCAGGGTTGCGGGCTTTAAGCAATTTTCTTAAAGCATGAAACTTGTATGGGTCCCCCAATCGCCGCACGTTCTAACTCAAAATTATCATTTCTCGTGATGGGCCTTATTTCCAGAGCCCATCAAGGTTTTTTTTGAACAACCCATTCCAAAACAGTGACATCTTGCTCCTAGAACTTGAAGCCTTTGCCATCGACGAACGTCAACTACCACTAACATGGAACCCTTTCATTTTCTCCACAACTTGGCCTAACCTTCTAATTGGAGTACAATTGGGTGTGCAATTCAAAGACTTCAGCTTGAGATGATCAGTACACCCATTCTTTTTCTTCTTGGTCCTAGAAGCCTTCTTCCCGTTTGGCCCACCTCCATCCCCTAGCCCACCAAACTCCTTGACAGCCATCACTGGACCCTCAACTAAAGCATTTCCTTTTAGAACCCCTTTCCCTTTCAAACAAGACCTCATCCCGCTAATTTGTCCAGTACTAATTTTCCCTGCATCCCTAACAGTCTGCACATCCTCTACACCCTCCTTTATCATCGCCTCATCCATTAATCCCCACCCCCCCAAAATCAGCCTTCTCCTTACCATTTGCGTTACTTTCCATAACCTGACTTGCAGATAATGTCACTAGCCTTCCGTTTAGACTTTTGGCTACACACTCATTGCCCTCCGTCGAAGACTCCATCCCTGCAATTATTTTGCCTTTTAGATGGTTTGGGCAGGAGACATATCAACATCGTTCTACCAATCTGCCTCCTCCCTGCTTCTAACCATTCCAGTGAGACGGAACTCCGGTGTAGAGCACGACCAACCTTGAGACTTCGTTTCACTGCCCAGTCGAAAAGATTGTCCCTTAAGTTCCCCATCCACTCTGACATTATACACATCTCGAATCACTATCTTCCACCTACCATAAACGGCTATAGAGTTTGTGGCATCTTTTGTAATTTTTAACAAAAACAGGTTTTATTATCTATATTATTTAATAAGTTTTTCTATTTTGAGAGAAACCTAATTCATAGGTTTAGGTGTATTTTAAAAGAATCTTATGGGATATTTACAAGCATACTAAACCGTAACCATAACCAATTGGGGTTTGTAGAGAAGAATCGTAGAGAAAAACTCTAGCCTCTCTCTCGCGCTGCGTGAGGTTGGGCTAGGTTTTGACAAGTCTCCTCTAGTCCGATGGTGCTCCAACGTTAGTGTGGCTTTGCCTTGTTTATGTTGTGTTGCTGCCGGACGGTTGATGTTGTTAAATGGTCCGTTTAGCTTCTGGGTTGGCTTTACTTGGGGTGTGGGCAGTGGGTTTCGACACTGGTCTGGTTCAGAGCTTCTTTGAGGTGAGGTTGTTATTTTGTTCTCTCATCCAAGCGTTGGTTGGAGACGAGGGCGACTTCGAGGAGTTCTATTGGTAACTTGAAGTGTGGATGATCCAAATCGGTCGGGTTTCATATTTAGCTGGGTAGTTATAAGTTTGTCGGTGTCTCTTGGTGGTGGTCATGGCGGTGGCGACTTCAATGGTGTGCGTGCGCCGACATTGCTTTAGGAAGGTGATGGCTAGATCTGTGCCAGCCCAAGTCTGCTGGGCCTTCGGTGCTACTATGCTTTTGGGCTACTAGGGTTTTAAATAGTTTTTGCTTTATTTCCAATAATTCCCTATTTTCTTTAGGGAGCTATGCTTGTTAGTTGCTTAATGAGCGCAAAAAGGTGTAGTTAGATGATTTTTTAGCCTGCAGATTATAATGTTTCTTTTATATCTTGATAATGGAAGATTCTGGCGCACTGTAATTGAGCGCATTGGCAAAGGAAGTTTTCACATAAAATTATCTCTTTGTAGGATAATGTTGTAGTTTGTAGGCTCATTGATTAAGTGAGCTTCGATATCTTAAGCGAATGGAAGATTATAAGTACCGTTCTGGCCTGTGATTATCAATGAAATCTTCATTTACTCCAAAAAAAAATCTTCTGGGTGAGTTTAATCTAGGGTCATTGACCAAAAGCCCCAAAATGAGCCAAAGTTATCTCACTTACCCCAGCAAGATATTTTTATTCCCACTTACCTAATTTAAAGCAAAATTTTACCCTTCGTATAATTAACAAATTGCATCGATCCATGCCACTCTACTCTCTCACTCCCCACTCTCTCCACGCTGCCGGCCGACTCTCTCTCTCTCTCCCAATCTCCACCTTCGTTGTCAATCTCGCCCCGATTTGCAATCTCCACCTTCGGGGCAATAGATGTCTATTAGGGGCAATCGAGGTCTATTGGGGGAAATAGATGTCTATTAGGGTGCAATAGACTATTGGGGGCAATAGACGCTTATTGGGCGGCAATAGACTTACATTAGGGGCAATAGAGGTTTTCAAAAAAATCCGGTGGGCGGCAGTCTGTGACCGGAATCAGGTGAAAGTTGGCCCCACTCCGGCGGCCGGTGACTTGACTCCAGCGGCCGGTAACCGGGCTCCGACGAAGTTTCTTATGGTTTCTCTCTCTTCCATTTTCCCCCTCTTTCTTTAAGTAAGAAAGGGGTGAGAGTAAAATGATATTAAAAAAATTTTAAAAACAAAAAAAATTAAAATGAGGTATTAGGAAAGACCTCCTTAGAGTGTTTTGGGTAAAAGAGAATAAAAAAAACTTAATGGGGTAAGTGGGAAAAAAATCTCTAAAAATGATGTAAATAGACAAAAACCCTTTAATCTAATATGTGATTAGAAAATTAGGTGTGTAAAAAATTTCCCTTTTTTTTTTAGCTGCACTTAAAAGTTAAAATATATATTTAAGTGAAGTGTGCAAAGTGTAGAGAACCTTCAGTTGCTGACCTTATTACACATGTAAGCTCAATTACTGTTGGCAATGATTTTCTATATTTGCTTTCATGCTTTGGTGGCTGTGGAGGAATAGAAATCTTCATAGGCATGGAGAAACAGCTTTGTAACCTAGTGACTTAATTAACAATGCCTACGAATGGCACTGGGAGTTTAAACGGTGTAATGCTAAGAGACAGAATGCAATCATTCCACCGGCTGTTATTACTACTATTTGGCGCAGCCTCCTTCTATAGGTTGCCTGAAATTAAATTTTGACGGCGCGTGCTGGGAGTTGTCTTCAAAGATGATAAAGGTTCTTTAAAGGGTTTTGTGGCCGTACCCCAAGTTCGAAGTTTATCTCCACGCTCCATCGAAACTTTGGCATTCCTTCCTGGCCTTCAATTTGCTCTCCATGTCGGCTTCAGAAAGCTGGAAATCGAAGGTGATGCGCTAACTGTGATAAATACTTTGAATGATGAAAGTGATAATCTGAGTTTGGAAAACCATATCTTGGATGAATTTGAAGTCAGTCGGAGACAAAAGTCCTCAACTAGTCCTCATTAGAAGGGCTATATATATACACACATTCCTTCTTGACTAAGGACTTCCTTAGTTTTTTTTAGGTACGGATTTCCAGTTTTAACCCACTTTCCGATCACATTTTCACATCTTAACCGTTCAGTTTTTAGGTCCTAATGTATAGATCCCCCTTGAAAATTTTCAGCCAATTTGATGATCGTTAAGGTATCCAAAACTGCAATTTACCATTATAAATACGAACGGTTCCGGTTCGACAGATTCGGTCCGTTCGTGTAAATTGCAGTTTTAGATGTCTTAACGATCACCAAATTGGCTGAAATTTTGCAGGGGGGATCTATACATTAGGCTCTAAAAACTGAACGGTTAAGATGTGAAAATATGATCGGAAAGTGGGTGAAAACATCAAATCCGCACCTAAGAAAAACTAAGGGCATCCTTACCTGAGAAAAATCTTATATATATATATATATATATATTGATTGTGTAGAAAGTATTAACAGTTTAGTATGTTATAGTGCATATGTCATATTCTTGATAAAATATAAAATAAAAAAAACTAGCGTAAGTCCGTCCCTGATATTGTCCACACTCTCTATTAATAATTTGATAAGGTCAAATAATGAAAATCAAGCTGCCTTGCTACTGAAGATTCTGGTAATTGTTACTTAATTAGCTTAGTTAATCAGCTCTAATTATCCCTATTTTCTGCTGTAATCATCGAATTAGTTACTAAGCTATTAGCCCCTTGTCCAAAACAATATTTTTACTTTTAAATAGGGTAGATAAGCACACTAATTACTTAGTGGAGTAAGTGAGTTCACGATGACTTAAATTTAGGCATTTAGCTAAGACTCCTATATAGGGGCGCGGTTCAGGACGAGTGGGGACCACTGCCTCCATTGAGATTATGACAGTTGGCTTCCAAGGATATAATTTGCCCCCATCAAGTGGCTGTATATAAACAACATATATGATATATGCATATAAATATTGTGTTCAGTGTTCCCAAAATGGCGTAGTTCAAAGCCCACAAATATGATAGTCCAAACCATCTAAACATATCAGTTGACCCACAACACACAACTCCCACAACCAATGGAAAAAATAAGAAAAAAGGGAGCATAAAGCTTCTTGTGCAATCACATTCAGCATATATATTCAAACTCAACTACCAAAGCCAGCACTCTGCACTCAAAGTCAATAAACTGATATTGCTGGCTTCCTAGAATCCTAGTTGCTATCCTTGGCACTAGTACTTCCGGTTGCAACAGTCACAGTTGAAAAAGCATTCTCTGCCATGAATGTTGTAAAAAATCGAATGTGAAATCGAATGGAACATCAATGGTTGAATGATAGCTTAACGGTATACCTTGATAAAGATATATTCAATGTCATTGACGATAAGCCTATAATTCAACGATTCTAAAACATGGCTCCTCATCGAGGACAACTATAGATGACTTGAGTAGTTTTGTTTCTATTTTGTTTGGAAATATTGATTGTCTTTTGTGCTAGGAAATAGCTCAAGTCTTTTTTGTATAATGCAAATCATTTTTGTGTATTATATACACTGATTGCAAATACAGGGGATGTTTTGGTTCATCAATGGTCTTTTGGTGTTTGGTTACATTTTTTGTCCCCCATACGTATATGTTCCTCCCTCCACCATTGCCCATATAAATAACCTCTTATCTAGATATTGATTCATATTGTTTACATCAAGGGTCTAATAATCTCAGAGGTGCTAGGCCTCTCCACCGCTCCCTTAGCGCCTAGTAATTTCTAGAAATTGTTTCTATTTTGTTAGGAAATATTGATTGTCTTTTATGCTAGGAAATAGCTCAAGTCTTTTTTGTATAATGCAAATCATTTTTGTGTATTAAATGCACTGATTGCAAATACAGGGATGTAGTCTGGTTCATCAATGGTCTTTTGGTGTTTGGTTAAATTTTTTTACCCCCATACATATATGTTCCTCCCTCCGCCACTGCCCCTATAAATAACCTCTTATCTACATATTGATACATACTGTTGACATCAAGGGTCTAATAATCGCATAGGTGCTAGGCCTCTCCACCGCTCGCTTAGCGCCTAGTAATTTCTAGAACATTTGGGACAATAGGGTTTAGAAATACAAGTCTGTAAAATGTTGCACATGTGAAATTTATAAATGTGTGTGTGTGTTTATATATATATATATATATATATATATATATAATTTTTGTGGAAAGTTTTAGCAGTTTAGTGTGTTCATAGTGCCTGATGTTCTATTCTTAGATATATATATATATATATATATATATATATAAACTAGTGTTAGTCCGTCTCTGATATTGTCCTCACTCTCTATTAATAAATTGATAAAGTCAAGTTACGGAAATCAAGCTGCCTTGCTAGTTGTTACTGAAGATTCTGGTAATTGTTACTTAATTAGCTTAGTTAATTAGCTCTAATTAGCCCGATTTTCTGTAGTAATTAGGTATCAAATTAGTTACAATGCTATTAGCTCTACATTGGGGCCTCTATAGCTGTAGGCGACGTGTCACTCAACTGCTAACACAGCTCGTTGTATAAATATTGAACCTCAGCCTTGTATTATGCATTCCGTTCATTTCAGTTTAGTAAAATACCTCTTTTCTCTCATTTCTCTCTATTTTCTTCGAAAGCTTACACTCTTTAGCTTTCCCAAGCAGCAGAGATGTTGACGTTACAGGCATTTTCAATGGCCGACTACAATCACGTGACCTTTCCCTCCTCATCCTTCATTCCTACTTCACTCCATTCCCGCCGTCAATCGGTCTCTTTTCCAACCACACGGACACGTTTCCGATCACTCCCCACTGTCAGGATATGCAGCACTTCCGTTGCATGTGATATGGGAGGTTGCTTAGGGTACTAATATATACAACCCTTAATAAATCAGTGAAAAATTCAGAAAATGTATATGTGATGGACAAAGTGCGTAATTCGATTATAATACAAATGTAATGTTATTTGGGTTAAAGTGCTTGCTGCCCTTGTTAAAGTCATAATTTTTGCTTGGTGGGTTTTGTACCTTTCTTTTTATCTTAATTCGTGCATTTTGATGACTAAAAAATATTATCTATGTTTAAGAATTGGACATTGTTGATCTAGCATTTGCTTAATTCGTGCATATTGGTAACTAAAAGATATCATTTGTTTAATCTTCTATCTGACATGGTTTTTTTTATTGTCCGATCAAAGTTGTGTAATGTGCCTAGGCATGTTATATGTTTTAACTTCTAAATTATTGGATGTCTGCAAGTGATCATAAAGTTCAATATGTAATAACAGCTTTATCCTTTCTGAACCTTGCAGAATGAGTGGTTTTTATGATGTTGAGCTTAAAGTCCGAGACTATGAGCTTGATCAGTATGGCGTAGTTAACAATGCTGTTTATGCTAATTATTGCCACCACGGTGAGACCTTTATACTCATTCGTATCAGAACTATATAGTTAACATTACTATATTTTGAAAGGCTTTTCTTTAATATCAACACAGTTTTTCGTACATGCTTGCTTAATTTGGTGGCCAAATCTAAATCGAGGCATTAAGGGTGTTGATTAATGAATCGATGACGTAACACATGGCCTTTAAATGAATCCAAATCTTTACCCCATATGTGATTATAGAATGACATTCGTGCTTCAACATTTTGATCAGCTTTTAATGAACATTTAGCAAGCGTCGGCCTGAGTGCTGAGGCAGTTGCCCAAACCGGTGAAGCAATTGCTTTATCAGCATTGTCTCTGAAATTCATTGCACCTCTAAAGGTATGTATTTCATTCGTATCTCTCAAGTCATTTTCTGTTAATATTGCAATTTAGTAAACGTATGTCACCGCACAATGTAAATGTTCGCCTCTTTTTTTTTTCTTTTTCTTTTCTCTCCCTTGTTCTAATATAGTATGCATGCTTGTATGTGCACGGTGAGTAGTGTGAAAACTCATTCTTACTTCTTTTACAATTTACATGATGTGGAAATAGAGTGGAGACAGGTTTGTCATAAAGTTGCGGATGACTAACTCCTCAACCGCTCGCCTGTACTGTGAGCAACTCATTTTCAAGCTGCCAAATCTAGAGGTTTTTTCCATAATCACTCTAATCTTATTTACAATCACATTTGACTCCCTTGACGCCGAGTAACTTTCTAATCATGGCATGATATCAAAACAGCCTATCTTGGAAGGAACGGCCACAGTAGTGTGGCTTAATAAAGACTATCGCCCTGTCCGTATTCCATCGGAGGTGATACCTAAATTTGTCCAGTTTCGTCGCCATAAGGAGTCTAGCTAACGGTGTTCTCCAAAAAGGAGTTGGTGCGAGGCAAGTCTTCGTTACTAAACCTACAGTCGGACAATGGTATCTCCTTTCCCGCTTGTACCAGGAGAACGGAGGAAGAAGAAAAAAGATTTTATTCGCAGATTAAGTAATTAAGATTGTTGTAAGTATTAAAATATTATAGTAAGTACAGGGTTCTTTGCGTTCTTTAGCATATATCTATGTGAGACAGATAATTTGTGTAATAATGTTTCAATAAAGTTCATGATTTTCCGTTTAGAACTCACAAATTATTGGCCTGTGATCCTAACGTAGTCAGAGGGAGTCTCTGATATTCTGGACCATTATGCATACGTGCTTGTAGTAGTTTGATGGTCGGGTCAGGGAACTTACATGTTAGGACGAAGAGAAGACAAATCAATCTTCATCGCAACCTCGAGTCTTGATTATAACTCGCGCTTTATATTATTAATATTCTAAAAATCGCTAGACTGTAGGTAGAATAGATTGAAAATTAATAGAGCAGCAGGGAGGGGAGAAGATGAAGAAGAAGGTGATGGTGGCAACTTATGAGAGCGAGCTTCGTTTGTTATATTTGCTAGTTTATCAGCCCCGCACTTTGCTGCGGATTTTTATCTGCATATAATGCTTAGCAAGTTTCATTGTGATTGTAATTGTCATATTCACTCATATACAGTTCCGTCGGGATTTGCAAACAGTGAACTACTTTCCTCTTTGCTTCAGTAATTGACATCTTCCATCTCTAACATCTTTCGTATTCCTCACCTCGTCATGACATAGCACCATACTACATGGACTCATGGAGTTAAAGGAATCGAAGAGTTTATGGGCCGGATGGCCATGCCCATTGCATGCACTCCCCCTCTATATCTCTCTATGCATATCGAAGAAACAGGTGTCTTTCTCCAGATGAACATGCAGAGCCAAGTCGTAACCACCTGGTGCAATAGGCTGCAAACACCTGTCTCGGGGAACCAGGCAAAAGCTCAGAGTACGCAGGGGCAAAACCGTCAATATACTGTTCATAAGCACAGTAACTTTCATTTTGCATTAATATAGATGTAATTTTTTGTATATGACTTAGATGTAATCACTGGGCAAGGCCGGCCCTGTCCTGCCCAAAATCAATAGGCTTGAGCCAGGCCGAGCAGGGCCACGACATTTTCTTTTATCTGTTAGGGTTGCTGGGCAGGGCATTGCAGTTCTTTTTCTTAGAAATCATAGCCCAAGCCTGCCCATATGCCAAGGGATTTACAGGATTTTTCAAGCCGGACAATTTGGGTGGGCAGGGTCGGGCCCGTTATATTTGTATATGTGTTCTTTTATCAAAAAAATTATAAGATATCTCCTTTATGGTTAATAATTAAACAAGATAGAATATCAAACTAAAGAAAAATAAGGTGTAATGCAATAATTGGTCCACATGTTCAACTTGTTAGCGTATGAGTCATTATTAGGATTATTAAGAGATTATGTATATGCAGTAGTTACCTTATAGGAATAGATTTCCTATAATAGGTTGTACTGACTTGTAGTACAATTAGGCACTACTACAAAAAATTCATCATACAACGGTGAATGATTGTTGTCCCAAGAGCAAAGTTTCGTCATGTATCTCGGTGTTGTAATCACACAATACTCAGACAACGGTGATACACAATTGGGTGTTGATCATAGGGTTGATGCCTATTTTAGAACGTTGTACCAATTTTGTGCTTGCCAATGCTAGAAACTGGGTGCCATGCCTGCGCGCATCTATTTGTTGTTTCAATGGCTGCCTACACAACATAATTAAGTTCCAAGATGACGTTGGTTACCTGATCAGACAACAGAAATGTAATAAAATGTTGTTGGATTATCTTTACCACTACAAATATTTTTAAATAACTGTGGTGTGATAGTTGTAATCGTATTTGTGAGCAAGCAATGACTGTTGTAATGAGAAATTATTTATACCATTTGTACAATACATTGTTTCTATATCGTTGTGTGATTTAACAATTGAACAACTACTTTTTGTTTATTATGTTGGGTGAGTTCAAATCTAACAACTAAGTGTTTAGCAACTGTTGGGTGACTTATAAATGGTTTGTTTTGTGATTCACAACATACAAGTATTCATACAACGCAATTTATGAACTATTGTTTGTTTGTTACCGATTTTTGTCTAGAATATTTACACAAAAATAATGTTCCATTTGCAGTTCTATAATGCTCCATATATATTTGCATATAAACAATGCTCCAATATATTTGTCAATATACATACATTCAACTTTCTAGACCATAAACCAACAAAAAAAGCATTCTAACTGTGCCAAACCTAACCGCTGAAAACAGCAAAAGTTGAAACTTGTTCCAAAAACATATATATATATATATATATATATATACATACATACATACATACATACATACATACATACATACATACATACATACACACACACACACACACACACATACACACAGTCTGGCTGCGGTGCGGACTGTACGAATTTCCCGTTTCCCCCAACTTTTCGATCACATTTTCACATCTTAACCTTTCAGTTTTTAGGTCCTAATGTATAGATCATTTCTGAAAAATTTCAACTAATTTGGTGATCGTTAAGGCATAAAAAACTGCAATTTACCATTATAAATACGAACGGTTCCGGTTAGACAGATTCGGTTCGTTCGTGTAAATTACAGTTTTAGATGCCTTAACGATCACCAAATTGGCTGAAATTTTACAGAGGTGATCTATACATTAGGATCTAAAAACTGAACGGCTAAGATGTGAAAATGTGATCGGAAAGTGGTCGAAAACAGGAAATCTGTACCGAAATTTCAGTACGAACGTCTGCACCTGAGAAATATATATATAACCTTGCTCAAGTGCGGATATCCGCACCTAAGCAAAAAAGTACAGATTTTGTGTTTTTCCCCACTTTTCGATCACACATTCACATCTTAACCGTTCAGTTTTTAGGTCCTAATGTATAGATCACCTCTGCAAAATTTCAGCCAATTTGGTGATCGTTAAGGCATCCAAAACTGCAATTTACACGAACGAACCAAATCTGTCGAACCGGAACCATTCGTATATATTGTTGTAATTTACAGTTTTGAATACCTTAACGATCATCAAATTGGTTGAAATTTTGCAGAGGTGATCTATACATTAGGACCTAAAAACTGAACGGTTAAGATGTGAAAATGTGATTGGAAAGTGGATCAAAACTGGAAATCCGTACGGATCTAAAAACCTACGGACGTCCGCAGTGAAGCATGCTGCAATGTTTAACTGCGAACGTCTGTTGTGTATATATATATATATATATATATATATTTATATGTATATGTGTGTGTGTGTGTAACTATGTGTAACTGCATGCTGCAAGTAAAGAATAAAAGAAACTATTCTAGTTGCACCATTGAAAACAACAGAAGACTTCAACTTTTTCCAAAACCATATATGCACATATGTATGTGTATATATATATAGGGGTCATCATGGGCCCGGCCGGGGCCGGCCCTATCCTAAATTTTAGGGCTTAGGGTAGGGTAGGGTAGGACCTAGTCAAAGCCAACGACACTTAGGGTGGGCCGCTGTCACGCCCCGAATTTTAGAATAACAATTCAAAATCCGAGACATGAAAATACCACATCACAAAATTATCATCCTGAAAATTTTTCTTTTCTTAACATACTCACCACACGAAATAAAATCAAACCGAATATATTCTCGGTTAATTATTACAACTCAATCCAAATTATAATGTAAAGCTCTAAATGAGCATACACACACCTCACAACTAAATAAATAACAAAACTGCCATAACACCTAAGCAGCTCGGTCACCTCCCTGGTTATCCTGACCTGCAGGAATATCCGCTACACCATTGAATAGTGTACCGGGATTGCAACAACACAAAATCCGGTAAGCTTATGAAAGCTTGTATGAGTAAAAGAATGAATTGTTACTTAATTTAATCTCATTTATTCTCACACACATCAACACTCAATTATTTCCACATATACAAATAATAACAATCTCAATCAACACCAATTCAATATAACAAGACAACCCCACTCACTACTTTCCCCACAACTCTCTTCATCGTATTTATAAAAATACGGTACTTGACAGACTAGAGCTCTAACTGAATCGTAGCCCGTCACCTGGCCTAGGTTATGGCATCCGACATATTTATCAATTATTGTATTTCATCAATATGTATACCTATATACATATTTAGAACGTCCAATAATTCCACATACTCAACCAATCGTATCCCATCATCCACACTAGGATTAGAGCGTCCGATTATCCACACCGGTCATTACATTGACCCTAAACCCATAAATGAACCCAATATATAATATCACATACTAAAATCAACCCAACCAAGATACATCATATTATTATGGAATTACACAATTGTAATATAATCAACTCAGTCATATCATCAATCAAACAATCCACTCATCAATATATATTTTCCACGTAAATATATATATACGTAATCATCCACTCAGGAATGACCACTAATACCATCTATAGTTCACACAAGAAAATTATGAAATTCATTTGTATAATTAAAATTCGTTTTACTTACCTATGGACCGTGGTGATTCAAGTCCATGAAATTTTAAAACAAATATTTAATCCGTAAATATTTTTCACACAATTACCAAAAATAAATAAATTAAAATGCTCGGTTCGTAATATGAACCACGTGAGTTTTACTCACCTCGAAACTCCCGCTGCGTCTTCAATATAATTATAAATTATAATTTATAATTAACGCCGAATAGCCCACGAAATTAAAATCCGTCAATCACCTAATCAAATGTGATTCGAATTTAGCCAACAAATTCAACTCATAATTTAACCACTAATTAACGATCAGATTCTAATTTACATTAAAATCCGACGAGCGGTTTCTCACGAATCGCTCCCCTAATTACCGTTTTTCACATATACGAAGATCCAACGGTCGGATCTTCGCCCATGACCACACAAAGCCTCTGGGACAGTCATATGATCATCATAACAAATTTACAAGTTCATCCAACGGTCATAATTTCACAGATCAAAAATCTAACGACCGAAATCGATCGAAATCACAAAATTCATAACTAATTCATACGATATCCGAAAAATACGTATAATACGCCGAAATGATCGTATCGAAACATAGAATCATAAAATGGACAGAAACCAAATTTTAGACCTCCGGAGGTGGCCGGAAAAGGCCGCCGGAGTTAGGGACAGAGCCGCCACCGACCACCACCAATGGTGTCGGGGCCGAGCTTGTCCCATTCGTTTCATCATTCTGAGCAACTTTCATAACTAGCACAAGACCTAAAAATGACCGGAAGGCATCGAAATTACCGATTTACAGTCGGCGGCCGGAAAAAATGCAGAAACCGGTGAGCTTGAAAACCGACGTGAAAACTGCAACCTCAGGCCCCGATCCCTTCTGGAAACTTGTTCAGAACTTCCTTGCGAACTCAACAAGCTTGGAATCACAAGAAACGATCGTGTATAGCTCGAGATATCTTGATCGAAAGTTTTGGTATTTCGATCCGTTCGGGTCGAGCTCCGACGAACGTGAAAACGTTCGACCCAGTTCCGGTCCTTCTTGGTGCTTGTAGAGGAAGTTGAGGCGAGCTCAATGAGACAAGAATCAAGTGAAATGATGGAGTGTAGCTCGAGATATCGAGATCGAACCGAAAATGGACGTTTTCGGTTCGGGCTGTGCCGCCGCCGCCACAGGCTGCGCCGCCGTGTGAGACTGCCTCCGAGAGCTAGAGCAGCTCGAGACGAACACCTGGGACTTGGTTTGAGGTCGAGAGGTGGTCTGTGGAGGGAGAACAATTAAGGAGAAGTTTTCCTCCCCTTTCGGCCGATTGCGTCTGTAAGAGAGAGAGAGAGAATCCAGTTTTCCAGAAACGGAAGAAGAAGAAGAAGAAGGAAGAAAAGAAAAAAAAAGAAACCGGTAGGGAAAAAAAATTAGGGTTTCTAAAATTTTTCTATATATACATTTTTCGGAAAACTTCGAAATTCGATAACTAATTCAGAAAAAATCTGATCTTCGTGTTCCGCACGTGCACGGACTCGTATCGACGAGCTCTACAACTTTCATGAAGGAAGTTTCTCCAAATTTCGTACGTAGAAAAAGTCGATTTCTCAAACCGAGTATTTCGAGCTTTTCGTTAAAATAAACGTTTCGAAACTTCGATAATTGTAAAAATGAATGATTATCGAACATAAATCGTGAAATCGTATAATAATCATTCGATACAATCACTCGGATTTAAAATGGCAAATTGCGGGTATTACAGCCGGGCCAAGGCTTCAATATGTAAGCCCTTACCCGCCCTTAAGGCCCTTCTCGTAAGAGTCAAAAGGACCGGGCTGGCCCAGCCCTCCAAATAGGGCTAACAAGGGCCGAAAATGGCCTTACTTTGTTTGACAAAAAAAAAATACATCATCTTTTTTTTTTTTTTTGGCAAAATGTTGTTCAATGTTGTATGACTTGTATTGGTAGGTAATTCAAGACTCATTTTTTGTTGTTGACCCTATTTAATATATACATTTTGTTTAAGTTACCATAATAACATTTATAAATATTAGTTAAAGTAGTTATGTAATCTCCTAAATTAATTGTTGTTTAACAAAGTAAATAATAAAGAATATAAATCTTCCTAGATCAATTACAAAATAATAAAGGGATAAATTGTATGATAAAAAATGATGAACATATTTAGAAAATAGAAAAAATAAATAATTTTTAGGGCTCGTTAGGGCGGGCTTAAAGGGCCGGGCCGGACTTGGCCCTAATGGGCTCAAATGGGCCGGGCCGGAGGGCCGGACCGGGCTTCATTTCCATGACCCTTACCCTACCCTATTTAAAAAAGGGCCGGGCAGACCCGCCCTAAAGTAAGGGCCGGGTCGGGCGGGCTTGAAATGAGCTTAGGGCCTAAGGGCCAAATGATGATCCCTACAAACTTACAAAAAGGAAACTTTTATTTATAAAACGGAAGTGTTTACAATGAAAGGAATACAAGGAGGAAGTTAGGTTGTGGAATGAACCAAGTTTTCAACTAACATTCTCAACACCTATATATACAATTGATAAGTAACTATAGTTAATAAAAAGTAACTTGAGTTAGCTAACTATAGTTACAAAAATAACCTAACTAGGGTTATAAGTTATCAAGTCACTAACCATGGTTGGGTTAAAGTGACATGCGTACAATATCTACAAACTTCTACCGCCTTCGAATCGACTGTAGACTTTTTATCTTGTCGGTTCTGTCGGTAATGCAGTGTGGGTCCACTATGCTTCCATAGCGTTTTCCAGATTGTGGTAACCCACGTCATCTAATCCCAAACTCTGGTTTGAGCTGGAATTGGCTTCTTCTGGGCACTGTATGTATGCTAAATCTTCAATCTCGTGTGCCTTCATCATTGGGATGTCAAGTTGTGTGACATCTGTGGCTATGGTAGCCAAAAGGTCTTCTGCCTCCTTCTGTTGTTCAGGATTAGGCTGATAGCTGCTTGCCATATGAGTAGCAAAAATTCTTCTTCCATCGGTCAGTTTAAGCAGAATACTTTGTCTGACCTCTTAAAGCAACTTGCTTCAGCTGAGCTCCACACTTAGTTGCATAGTACTCTAAGTTTAGGGTGCTGATTACCCTATTAATTTCCTCGCTGGGGACCATAGCTTGGTTAACTTGATGATCCTCTGTTTCAGTCAACAACCATATTTGGTATGGTTGGAAGAACTTTTCTCTTTCTCTCCATCCGATTGTACTTACAATACTGAAAGTCAAATATTTGGAGAGTCTGTAGCTTTTTGCTATATGATACACCATTGTTTTAATGAATTGAGGAAATTTTTTATTTCATCAATTTTTAAGCTCTGGAAAATAATCTGATTAACTATTCCCCATTCAATGGCTGCAAGTTCCCAGTCATCATGGTTTATGATGAAACTGAGCTTTGGAATATCAAACTCTCTCATATTCAGGGATTCTGAATACTCCATAAACAAGTCTTGTATTACCTGCTCATGATTATGAATTTTAAGATAAATATCAGAGAAAATATGACCAGGAAGATGACTTCTTGCTTTTTCAAAAAGACAGATCCTTTTAATTTGTTCAAATGTTGGGTCAATAATATCATCCAACAATTCTGATAACTGGAGAAACTGGTTATTTTCTCTAGCGTAAAATCCTCACTCCAATTTATTTGTTTCAATGCTTGGAGGATGGCATGTTTATATTTAAAATTTTTAACCTTCTCAGCATCTAGTTGTGCTACCAGATTTGAGATTTGAGTTGACAGCTGGGTTAGCTGCACTCTGAAGTCCTTTTTGATTCCTGAAATATGGGCTTTCCATACTCCATTTATATAATTATAAATTTCTCCGGGAAGGCCTGGATTATAAAAATCCTTCACCTCTGATTGAGATGATTGAGTTGTGATATCTTGTGTTTTTTGCACTTGACATCTTAATTTTGCCGTAACATATTTTTGGTATTCCAACGCAGCAATATCAACATTTGTATAACCTTTCCAATATGCCCCACGATATCTGGTTATCACAGCACAGCATTCTGCCCAACTATGAAAGACGCCTGTTTGGAATCCTTCAAAGACAACGTAGCAAACATAAGCTGGTTTAGCTTTGTTCTGAAAATAAGGCTGGCTTGGCCTTTGCTGAGGCTGGGTTGGCCTTTGTGAACTGGAAGCATTTTGAGATGTTAGCTTTTTAGCAATGGTAATCCATCCTGTGTTAGACGGATCTATGATTTCCTTGCCTTTATCCATACTTGCTCAAATAATCAGCAAGAAAATTATTAGAACTTTTGAGATGTTCTACCTCAAAAGTATACATGACAATATGATTATACCATTTTAATCTTCTTCCTTCTAAAATATTTCTTTTATTGATAAGGAAGTCACGAATTGCTTGATTATCAGTTCTGATAATAAAATTCTCAGGAGCAAGATAAATATGAAATCTTTTTAAAGCAAGTTTTATTGCTAAGAGCTCCTTTTCAAAGATTATGTATTTAATCTCATTTGGTTTAAACTTTCCGGAATTATATCCGCATATTAATTCTTCTTTTTGAAGTTTCTTAGAAATAGGTTGTTTCCTAGCTCTTATTTTATTTTCAGACATAGGAGGATTCTTTTCTTCCCACTTATCTGCAGGGATTGCTTTTAATACACATCCCCAACAGTTATCTGAAGCATCCGTTTCTAGGATTAGTTTATCTCCTGATTTTGGGAAATAAACTTCTGGGATTTTGTTTAAATCCTGTTTAATTTGTTGTAGGATTTTTTTGTCCTTTTCTGTCCAGCAGAATTCTTTGTTTTTCTTTAATTTTTCTATTAAAGGAATCTCTTTTTGAGATAAGCCTTTAATAAAACTTCTTCCATAGTTTAAAACTCCTAATAAACTTTGTAACTGTTTTTTATCAGTTAATTCTTCAGGAAAGTCTCTTACTTTAGAGACTATATGCTCTTGGAGTTTTATACCTGAATGGTTTAGAGTTATTCCAAGAAAGTCTATAGATTCTTGTTCTATATCAATTTTCTTGGGTGATAGTATAATTCCATGTTTTTGGAATTTACTACACAGAATTTGAAGATGTTTTTTATGATCTTCTCTGTTTTTAGAGAAAATTAAGATATCATCTATGTAAACAACACAGAAATCTTTAAGGTCTTTAAAGATACTGTCCATCCATCTTTGAAATACCTGGGGAGCTATATTTAACCCAAAAGGCATAACATTCCAGTGGTAGTGTCCACATGGAGTACTAAAAGCAGTCAATGGTTTTGACTCCTCTGTTAATTTTAATTGCCAAAATTCTAATTTACAATCAAATTTACTAAAGATTTTAGCTCCTTTAGTTTGATTAATTAAAACATCTTTTCGAGGGATAAAATATCCATCGAACTCTAAATGCTCATTTAAACGCTTATAGTTGATTACCATACGCGCTTTTCCTCTTTTAATTTCTGCATGGTTTCTTACCATAAATGCAGGGCTAGAATGTGGACTCATAGTTTCTTCTATGAGATGCTTTTCTTTTAGTTCCTTTATCTGAATGTCGAATTCATTTATATCTTGTCTGGTATAGATCATTGGTTTGACTCTTATTATTACTTCAGGATTGCGAAGTTTAAGTGTACAGTATCTTGGACTTTTTATCCAAAGTTTTAGTGGATCCTCACTAAAGTTTTCTTCTAAGATTTTGTATACCCAGTGTGTTTCGCTGAGTACGTGAAGTTTTGTTTCTCCAAGTTTGGTAGGAAGGTTAGGTTTGGTAGGTTGTTTGTCAATTTTTTCAATAGTAGAACTTACAATGTTTTCTTCTTCTTCTTTATCTTGGTCACCACACTTGCTTGGCGCGAAACCTTTATGACACTTATATTTGTGCTGTGGTAGGAATGGAATTTTGTGTATTTTACTATGAAGGTTGTTGACATTAAGGGCGATGTACCCTATGTCAAGCAGAATTGGATAATAGGCAAACGTAAAATTATTGCCTAATATCACATCTCCATTCATTTCTGGAAAAGCTATAATCTTTGGTATTATGTATTTAACACCATTTAACCAGATTGCTACTTTTTTAGCTTTATGTTCAATTTTTATATCTTTTCCTTTTATACCTGAGACGTTAATGGGGTGTTTCATTAATGTCCATTTTTCTGGTGGTAGAGCATTAGGCCTGCAAGTACAGACTGTTGCTCCTGTATCTATTAACGAACAAAGACTATATGGTTTATAGCCTACAAATTTAAATTCTCCTAAAATATAGGTGTATCTCTTTTTCCCTTGGCTAAGGGCAAAGAGGATATCTTCATTCCCGTTTGGAATGTAATACATTTCAAATTTTTTATTATTTCTTTATTTATTTTCATTTCTTTCTTTTTCATAACTTGTTCCCGGCATTATCGGGATTTGCACTTGTTTTAGTGCAATAGTTTCTTCTTCCTCTTCTTCTTTATTTTTTCCTTTTTCTTTTGTCTTGTCATCATCATTGTTTATGATTAATGACGTATTTTCTTGCACACTTGACTTTCGTGGAAGTTCTAACCACTTTTGGCTTTGTGTTCTTTTGTCTCTAAAGTAGAGATTGTTTCCGGAGGCCTGAAACTCTATAGTAGCTGGTTTGCTACTACTAAGACTGTCTCCTACAAAGTTATTAAATAACCATTGTTTTGGTATTTCTAAGTCTTTCCAGCATAATAACGTTGGTTGTATTTCTGTGTCGAATGGTCTTGGTTCAAACAATTCGACAATATTTTTATCTAATTCCTTTAAAGATGTTTGAGGGAGCCTTGTTAGCTCATGAACTGTCCTCCACTGGATTGCTAAATCCTGGGAGTTGTGATCCATGCTTAAGTTTTTGAGCTGAATTTTTATTTTTATTGAATTTTCAATATTTCTATCTGTTATAGATACAAAATAATTTGGCTTGATGTTAAACCAAACTATTCCATTGACCAGATTAGATTGAATACCTCCAATCATTGACTGAAGTGGATTATTCAGTCTTTTATCAAAGACTACAGCAAGTATTGGTGTATCCAAACCTTGCCTGAATAAAGCAGTTATAGTGATCTGGATTAGACCAATATGAACATATCTTATTTCTGGATGTTTTTTCCTCCATCTTTCTATTCTCCTTTTATCAAATAATGGGATTTCCATTGTTCCTTCTTCAGTACATTGAGCTGTGGTGTTTCCACTGAATTGTTCAAATATTATGTGAGAAAATATTTGAAATCTTGAATTTTTATAAATAGCGTCTTTATTTATAGCGTATTTCGCTTTTTCTAAATTTTGTAGCTGTTCATTAGAAAAGCTTATTTCTTCGCCAATGACGTCTTTTAATTTTATATTCTGAAGTTCTTCTTCAGAGTTTTCTTCAATATGCTCTTTTAGCATAAAAATGAATTCTTCTTCATCTGAACTATCACTTTCAGTTTCTAGCTCATAAAAGATGTCTTCATCGTCAGAGATTTCCTCTCCGAACAATATCTCTAGGTTGTTTTCTTCAACCATCTTGACCATCTTTTTTGTATTCTTTCCTTTTTTAGGATATTCTGGAGCATAATGTCCTTCTTCGTTACAGATATAACATCGGCATTTTTTATACTTAGGGTTTTTTCCCCTCTGCTTTTTCTTTCTAATATACTTTTTCTTTTTTGAAAATTTTTTCTTTTTAAATGGTTTCCATTTGTATCTTCTCTTTTTAGAGGATCTTGGTTGTGGGCTGCAACCTATTTTCCAATTTTCTCTAAGTATACTATCGCAACATTTTCTGCCTCTTGCATCGTTGCTAATTTGGCTTTTTACCTGCTTTTTAGCTCTAACTTCCACACATCTATCAGTGATAAGTCTCAGAACGAAGTTAATTCTGAAACCTAAATTTTCATTTTTATTTATTCTGTTTAAGAAGTCGGGATAACTTCTTAATGCTAATTCATCCCATGGGTTTGGGAGTTTATGAAAAAATTGTGTTAACCAGTATATGCTTGACTCTGGTCTCACTTTAAAATAGTACTTTTTATACATTTGAGCATATTCTTCAAACCGACATATATCGCAAAGTTCTATCTTTGACAATATATAGTCAGCATCTTCTTGGATGATTTTTTCATCTGTTGCCCCACACAAATGTTCTTTTATTATTTGTGTAAAGCCATGTAGTATTGAGTCAAAGTCTTTAAAATTGGTTAATAAATTTAATTTTTATAATTTTCCTTCTGGGGATCCTTCCCATTGTTTTAACCACTGCAAGGTGTCTCCTTGCAATGTTGCTGCTATATAATCTAGGAACCTTTCTTTTGTCCACACGTTTTTATAATTAGTTATAAGAATGGACATGGATTGTGCCCAATCTTCTATTGTTCTTTCTTGATCTTTAAATGGTATATGAGTTAAGTCAAGATATGTCCCGTTTTGGGTCACTGTTTGTTTATTCATATCATCTCTTCTAGTATAACTTGGACTTGGTTGGTCCGTAGGTTCATTTTTGACACCAGAAGATGAAGCATAATTTGTTGTTTCAATAAAATCATCATAGGTGTCATCTTGAGTGTTTCTCAAGTATTCTTCAAAAGCTTCTTGATTATTAAACTCAGGAAGAGATTCTTTAGCCTTTCTTTTCTTTTGTGTGTCAGAAGATTTTTCTTCTGTATCCGTGTCTTCATGACTTAATGTATTCATTTCATTTTCGTCTTCTTGTGACTCTGAAGATGTTGTTTCATCATCAGTCAACATATTAATGTCATAGTTGAAATAAGAAAGCAAGTCTTCGTATTCCAAACAAGTTGTTCTTATTTGGTTTAGAGTATGATTTCTTTCTTCAATTGTTGATTGTGGATCCTTATATATCGTTTTCCAATAGTCCAAAATTTCTACTATGTTATTATATTCATCTTGCTTTGGTTCTTTGTTTTGAAGAACCATTATGTCTTCTGTTCCATAGAACAATCTGGGGATTTGGTTATCTCCAGGGTAACTCATCTCATCTTGTTGTAAGATAAGAGTATTAACTGTTTTAGTTAATTCTTGTATCTGTTCTTTAGTCTCTGTTTTGAGATCTATGTCCACAATTTGAGCAAGAGATTGAATTTTTTGTTCAATCTTGCTTGTTGTAGTACTTAGATTAGAAAGTTGTTGTTCAACTTTTCCATTATGTGTTTTTTGATTTTTTGATAACATATGTAACATATCACAAATAGAATTTACAGTACTACTAAGAACAGAAATATCTTTATTATAATTTTTTGGAATATGTAAAGTATGATCATAATTTTGTTCATCATATAAACATTCTAAAGGTTCTGTTACAAAAAGTTTTGCCATTAATATTTCATAGATGGTACCTAAAACCGGTTCTCTCTGGTGCTTAAGACCGATTCCCAGAAAAGCCTGACAATCACCACTTGGTTTAAACGGCTAGGTAGGGATATGAGCTTCGAGAGAGTATGGGTTTCTCTATGAAATATCAGTAACAAATCTTTTTATAACAAAATTTAAACTCTAATAGATGAACAAAGTAACAAGGTAATAAGATAATAAACAAAAGTAATTTACATAGTAAAGATACTTACTTAATGAATATATACAAGGATGAACTTCGGATGCTTGAGTTTCCTCAAGCCTGAAGCTTGAAAGCTACTCCCTGACTAGACTTTGAATAAAAAAGGCTTGAAGGCTCTGATACCACTTACAAAAAGGAAACTTTTATTAATAAAATGGAAGTGTTTACAATGAAAGGAATATAAGGAGGAAGTTAGGTTGTGGAATGAACCATGTTTTCAACTAACATTCTCAACACCTATATATACAATTGATAAGTAACTATAGTTAATAAAAAGTAACTTGAGTTAGCTAACTATAGTTACAAAAATAACCTAACTATATATATATATATATATATATATATATATATATATATATATATATGCAGCTGCTGCAAGCATTCATATGCATCTATCAGTAGAATTTAACAAAATGATATGTTTCCTTCAACCTACCACTAAATGGCTACTGCATGTCTGCATATATGACTTGACAACCAACTTGCCCACTCACTCCGCATCACATCAATGTCATCTTAGCTCTACACAAGGTTGCTTCTCATCTCCCACTGAAACGATTTCAAGTAACAAACCTGAGTTATATTAAGTGTAGGTCAATAGTACCAAACAGATCATTCATACACATACATATAGAATACCAAGTGAATGAAAACAAGTATATATCTTTTGAGTGTACCTTATTGACAAATGATAAATCCTTATCCTCAATTATATCTCTCATGTAGTGCATCACAAAGTAGTCACACTCCTTAGCATTAGATTAAGGAAATTGCAGACCAGGTGATCAATGAAACAAGTGATCAATCCCTTGAGCTCAGGAAAGGACTGGAAACTTCGAATTATGGTCAAAACTTGCCTCGCCAAGAGGTCAATGAAGATAAGGCAAATGATGTTGGCATGACACTGGTGGTTTCAAGATCACAGCAAAAAGAATTAAAAAAGAAAATGAGTGAAGATAGCATGGCTCCAACAAGATCTACATGTTATGAAAATGTTTCGACTAGTACAACTTTAAGATCCTTGCTCGAGTGCAACAAGATGAGCCCATTGTTGCAAAAGAGATAGTTGGACTCCGCTTAAACACTTTGGTTGACACTGAGCATTCTGCAGCTTTAGTAGAACATAATGTTCCAAAGATTTGTTGGGGTGATTTGGAAAAGGAAGAACCTATTGGTCATACACTTTATGCTCAATCTGAGATCAATTATGATACTTGGTTTGATGAGGGTGAAACAACTTTAGATGAGAATCTTCTTCGCGCACTCCGAAAGCCTCAATACAAAGAATTCAAGACAAAACAATGTCAAATGAGTTCAAGGTACCCGCCACACAATCGAACACATACGGTGTGTCTCAACCTTTAATTGTTTGGACTTTGGTTGATCTTCAACCATATTCATGGTTTGGTAATACTTGCTGCGTTTTAATTTGTTCCTTATAGGGGTTTTTGGTCTCAAGTCTTCCCCTTTTGATGTTTGACCTCTCTTTTATTTAAAATTTTTTTCTTTGCCAAAAATAAAAAAATAAAAATTTTCATCATCTTTTCCCTCCTCCAAACACACTAAGGCCCCGTTTGGTTAGCAGGAATGTTAAAATAGGAAAATGATTTATTTTCTTTTCTATGGAATGAAATAAGTTTTGGTATTTCTATGTGAGTGTTTGAAACATTACTGAAAATTAAATTATGGAATTTATTTTTCATTCTTATTGTAGTATTTGATAAGTCATAAGAATGAAATATAAAATTATAATTTTCAATAACACCTTTTTACTAATTAAAATATAGATATGACATTAACTTATAAGGAATGTTTGTGAGAGAATATAAATTTTTTAGATGGATAATTTATGTAATTTTGCCTTTGACGGTGGGAAATGAAATTAGAATACCACCCTTTACTAGGTAATTCAATTTAGGCTTTATGAGAGAGTCAATTTCCAGTCAAATCTTATTTTTTATTTCCTTTCCAATCTCTAATTACAACCAAACAGCACCTCCACATGGGAAATGAAATTAATTCTCATTTCATACTATGATTTCCTGTCATCCAAACGGGTCTAAAGTAAATAGATGTGTCATTTGAAAGTTCACGGGTTGACCCGAGAGTTTAAATTGTGCAGGTTCAACTCGTCTTATTTCGGGTCCAAACACAATAATTGGGCTCAGTTATGGTTCGGCCTGCTGGGATGGACCCGACCCTGAACCCCGAACCAGTTCTTCATCTCAATAGCTCATGTTCAAACTTTCATGGCGGTAGAGCTTCGCCTTACCCAATCTGGTTCCGGCCAACGACGAACAACCAAAATCACAGTGCGGTGAACAAATGGCGGACGACGCGGCGGAGATCTACGACGGAATCAGAGCCGAATTTCCTCTCACATTCGGTAAGCAATCCAAATCTCAAACCCCTCTCGAAGCCATCCACAACACGACCCGTCGTAACCAGAACCTTCAACAACAGCAACGACAACCACCACCCTCCTCCGCCGACCTCCCTTCTCTCTCCTCATCCTCCGAAACCTGGCTCAATTCCCTCCGTACCGCCAAAACCCCCAACCCTAACCCTAACCCGAACCCTAGCGATTCGGATGCAACCCTTATCGGACCGCCTCGGCCCCCGCAGCCTAATTCGGCCTCCGACGACGACGGTGATGCCCTTATCGGACCACCTCCGCCTCCGCCGCCGTCCGGGATTGCCGAGAGCGACGACGATGGTGAGATGATTGGACCACCGGGGCCGGCGCCGGCGCGGGCCAATAGGGACGATTGGGATTCCGATGCGGAAGAGGAGAACAAGTACCGGATTCCGGTGAGCAATGAGATTGTGCTGAAGGGACACACCAAGGTGGTTTCGGCCCTGGCCATTGATCACACTGGTTCTAGAGTTATATCTGGTAGCTACGACTATTCGGTGAGAATGTACGATTTTCAAGGAATGAATGCAAAGTTGCAATCTTTCCGGCAGCTGGAGCCGTCTGAAGGTCATCAGGTCAGAACTATAAGCTGGAGCCCCACCGCCGACCGGTTTCTGTGTGTCACCGGCTCAGCTCAGGCAAAGGTCAATCCCTATTAACTTCATCTTGTTATTAGGTGTATTGTCTAGCTTTGTTTTTATGTATATGGGGTTGAGGGGTTTTGCAATTTGTTATATGATGGTTGTGTGTTTTGTTTTGCAATTTGAATTTGTTATATGGTTTCTGAAAGCATTTGCACTATCAGATTTATGATCGCGACGGACTTACGCTCGGAGAGTTTGTCAAAGGGGACATGTATATTCGTGATCTTAAGAATACCAAGGGGCATATTACTGGATTGACCTGTGGACAGTGGCACCCTAGAAAGAAAGACGAAATCTTGACATCGTCGGAGGATGGTTCACTGCGCATTTGGGATGTCAATAACTTCAATACTCAGAAACAGGTAAACAAAAATTTTGGGTTTTACTTGCGAGACAATTTTGTAGGAATGTATGGGTTTTAAGTATCACACATAATCATGCCAGCACCGCATTGTGTGTTGTTCTCTTGAGATTTTGGACGTGGTTTATGTTGATGCACAATCATTGTCTGCTATTCAGATTTGATTTCTAATGTGGAGACCTTTTTTTGCTTTTAGTATTGAGAATAGTTTTTACTGAACAAGAGTTTTGGACTAAATCATGCAATACTTCTATAACTAGGTGATCAAGCCAAAACTTGCTAGGCCTGGAAGAGTTCCAGTCACCACTTGTACTTGGGATCATGAAGGACAACGGATTGCAGGTGGTATAGGAGATGGTTCTATACAGGTACGTTTTGTCTGAATATCTCTTTACTTAAATAACCTCATTTTTTCTATTCCTTTTTTCGGAGGGAAATTTGCATTGATTTCCTAAATGAATAATTAATACTTTTATGTCTCGGCTTATTCTCACATAACTCAAATCGTTCTATTAGGTTTGGAACATTAAGCCCGGATGGGGAAGTAGGCCGGACATACACGTTCAGGAAGCTCATTCAGATGATATTACTGGGCTTAAGTTTTCTAGAGATGGGAGAATCTTACTCTCAAGAAGCTGTGATGGCACTTTGAAGGTAATGTGTGTAGTATATTACCATCCACTATCAGACAAATTGGTGCCGCTATGGATTTTCTCTGTGGTAGATGTACCTTCTAACGTTTGAGATATGTACCAGGTTTGGGACTTACGTCAGATGAAAGATCCTCTTAAGGTGTTTCAGGATCTCCCAAATAACTATGCACAAACCAATGTTGCATTTAGTCCTGATGAGCAACTCTTTCTGACTGGAACCTCAATTGAAAGGGACAGCACAACTGGAGGTTTACTATGCTTCTTTGATCGAGCAAAACTGGAACTTGTTTCAAAAGTTGGGATATCCCCTACTTGCAGTGTTGTGCAATGTGCCTGGCATCCAAAACTGAATCAGGTAATACTCTCATTGATAACATCCTTGTTTAATCAATCATTTTCTTTAGTCTTCCATGCATTGTTGATCTATTGAGAAGCGCACAAGTATTTTCTGAAATCTGAAATATACCTAGAACTAACATTCTTTTGTCCCTGAAGATCTTCGCAACATCAGGGGATAAAAGCCAAGGTGGAACTCATGTACTATATGATCCAACTCTTAGTGAAAGAGGAGCTCTTGTCTGCGTTGCACGTGCCCCTAGGAAAAAATCTGTTGATGATTTTGTGGCAAACCCAGTCATACACAACCCTCATGCTCTACCCTTATTTAGAGATCAACCAAGCCGTAAACGTGAGCGAGAGAAAACATTGAAGGATCCAGTTAAATCCCATAAGCCTGACCTTCCCATGACAGGACCAGGCTTTGGTGGAAGAGTTGGCGCAAGTAAAGGAAGCTTATTGACCCAGTACCTTATGAAGGTAATGCTATTTGTCCAACTCAATAGTCATCGTTCCTTTTCAAATTAATATACTGAAGAAATGAAGACAGTACTCACCATTTGTTTCCCATCTCAGCAAGGTGGTATGATCAAGGAGACGTGGATGGACGAAGATCCAAGAGAAGCCATACTGAAGTATGCAGATGTTGCAGCAAAAGATCCAAAGTACATAGCTCCAGCTTATGCAGAAACCCAGCCTGAAACAGTTTTTGCGAAATCAGACTCTGAGGACGAGGAGAAATGATCTGATTATGGTTCCGATGATAGCCATTACTGGAATGTGACTGTTGCTTGACCAAGGATGAAACCAAGGGCTCCGCAGCGTTGCATCTACAGAATCAATGTGAGCGCCATGCTAATGGTCGTACTGAGGATTCAACTCTTGAAGGAAAATGCTAGAACTATACTTGGTAGTTGGTAGAATGAAATGTGACACGTTGAATTTGCTATATTTGGATGTGGTCCTCCAAAATCACGCCATCACAATGTAAATGTAAATGTAATAGCAAGTGGTGCAGGTTTGTCTAAAACATTTCTGTAAAACTTTGTGACAGTAAAGTTTTGTAGTACTTTTATGACTGAAATTAGGTATTCTAGCTTCAACTTGTGTTGCTTAAATTAGATGCTAATCCATTTACGTTTCATTTTTCTCTGTTCCATTAGTTCAGTTCTCTTCCAAGGAAGGGAAATGTATTGCGATGGAATGCAAGGAAATGTATTGTAATGCACATCTCATGCAATAGCAAATAAACATCAGAGGCTAAAACATGTGACTAGGAAAAGGTGCATCTTTCCCTTGATAGTATGAACAAAGGTTTCTTGATACAATGTTTTTTCTATTTACATTTACAAGATTTCTGAGACGAAAATATGAAATAGACTGGTGTAGATTGATTTGCATTTATGACTGACAAAACACAATTAAGTATTTGCCACAAGTTTTCTCAGCAGATGGCAAATGCGGCTCCCAAATCATTGGGTTGACAAGAATTCCTTGAGAGGTTATGAACAGCAGGGACCGAAGCCATTACCCTTTCACTTGTCCTTATGATTCATCAACACGTCCTCGCCATCGCTGACAGTGGCACAAACCATTATGCGTGAGATGACTAGTTGAATTGCAACTTGTAACAGGTTTGGACATGATGGTCGGCATTCAACTTAAAGGTTGCCATTCTCTAAGCTTGACAAACGAGAGTCGGATAGAACTGTGAACATTTGTGTGTCTACCAACAACTGCAGAAGTCAGAAATTGCAAAACAAATGAAAGGTGATAAAATACTGGCCTTCAGTTACAACTTAATTAAATCACCAAAGATAATGAATCATCAACCCTTCTTTGGAAAAAATTGCAAGTTACCTTGATAAATGACCGGTCCTTACTAGGAAAGGAATCAATGAAGCTATCTTTGAGAAGTAACGAAACCTGAAACACAGTGAAAATTTGCATGTTACAGAAGTATAATGAGCCAGGTCATCTGTCATTTCTGCAGAAGTATAATAAGCCCTGGAATGAGATTCTGTACCCTGTCATTATTTGATTGTACACTTGTTATGGTGTAAGACCTTAGCTCTGAACAAAGTGACTCAATGTAGTTCTTCATGACTTTCAAAAACTGGGCTGCAGCTTCAGCCTGCAAATGTATTACACACACATCAGCAACTTCCCAAATCATCTAGCACAATAACATGAGATATTCATATCAGAACAAGTGGTAAGGATCCAAATTCATTGTACACAAACAATGGAAAAAAAAAAAATCCCTTAGAAGTTGGAACTGCTTATAAAAGTTTCAAAGACATTATTTGATAAACTTAAAACTCTCACTTAGAACTCTTTAGCTCTGATTGAGACACTTGCAATATCAACAATGTCTCTCCGAATGAGAAATGAAGTTTCCATATGTAAAACCCCGCAGAGACCTGAGCAGAAGCAATAAGCATGCAAGTATGAAAAGTAAAAACCTGCACTTCGTTGCACCTATATACAGGATGCTTTTTAGCAAATGAATCTTCGAGTGACAGTTTAGAATGGATTGGCGCAAGTTCAAGGGCAAGATCTCTATATCGTGGTAATGTTGGCAAGTGATGAGACAGTTTCACCTGCATAAACCATAAAGTACAATTATTATTCAGTGAAAAAGTCCAGAAAATCACTGAACAACTTTATACTTATAGCATATATCAACAAAACACTTCTGATTCCACCAAAGTAGCTGCAAGCAAATAAAATATAAAATAAAACTTTCACCATTTTCTGCAAGAGACAATCTACCCAAGTCTGATAAGGTAAGCAGAGAGACTTTATTAGTGATAATAAATAATAAAATAAAAATACCTGATCCTTGAGCACATTAACTACAACAGGATCTGATGTTTTCTTCCTTAGATCTGCAGGAACTTGTTCTATCCCAATCTGCATAATGATAAGGACAAAATAATTAGATCAAAACAGTGAGATCATTTCCTTACAAGTTTCCCTGAAATTTTAAAACATAGTTACATAAATCGAATCGAGCGAGCTCCCCTTGCTTGCAAAATATGGCAACACAATAGAAACATTACGTAGTGTATATAACATTTTGGCATAAAATAGAATACCAAGAGATTATAAGTTCCATCGAACACTACACAGTTAAAGTCTTTGAAGCATAATTTAATAGTACATGATTGTCAATAATTATAAAAATAAAAAATAAAAAACTGAATAATAAGGTGACTAAACTAATCAAAGAGCAAAAATTGACCGCAGTAAAAACAGAAGCATAGTCAACTAATAAGTAATAGATAGAAGAAATTTCTCAGTATTGGAAAATCTGTAAATATTAAGAAGGATCTTTCAAGGTCAACGAAAAAATAAACTTCAATAAAGCTCAACTAACTGGCATGGTTTTAGCACCCCAGTCCTTACTTGGAGGAGAGTGTCTCAGAATGACAGAGGCTGAGAGAAAGTAGTGGAAGGAGATACATTCTATACCGTATAGGATTTTAAAATTAATAATAATAACTATTATTATTAAAAATTAAAATTACGATGCAACAAAACTTACAATGAAGGGAACTGGGGCATCAAGAAAATCCAGCATTTTCCCTGGTAGAACCTGAAGAACATTGAAGGAACTTAGAGAATAACATACACCGGATTCAGAAATACATAACAGTGCACTTACAAAACAAAATCATCAAGGACCAAACTGTGGCTATAAGTACAAGGAAAGGGCAAAGTCAAAGAGAGAAGTTAGTGGGTCAAAAACGGTTTTTCATAAATAAGAAGCTGCCATAATTTATGCTGAGTTCACAGAGGTTTCAGAATATATTTACATTTGGCTGATCTAAAATTTTTGAAATCGACACTGAATACATCAGTAAGAAAATATCCACTTACAGGAAGCATTAAACTCTGCCATTGAAATGGACGAATCATGGGTATGAGAGATAACACTGTAGCGGATAGAACACCCTGCATTGGATGAAGTGTCAAATAGTAAAAAACTGAAAATTAGACAAAAGGAAAGAAACAAATACATTATTGAAAGCAAATTATTGACGTCAGAAATAATAATAGTGTTCCAATACAAGTACTAAACTTACCGAGATTAGGACACACTAATATCACTTGCTTTTCCAGTAGTACTCCCGACACCAATGCCAAAATCTAGCAAAAGGACCATTGACTAATTAGCAAAAGTACACAAGAAGGTTTACTACTTTAGGGTGTGGGGAGGGGAACTGGGAGAAATTCAGTGCAGGCTTACCATACAAGTCAGCCCAGAGCTAGGGTGCTCTTAAGTACAACGTGAAGGGTTAAAGTGTTCAGTTGCTACAAAGTTTACCACAAATTTTCTGGACCTCAATATCTTATCTACCAAGTTATTGAGAGGTAAATCACAAAAAAGTCTTAAGCTGAAGCATGAACATCACTGTCAGTGGCAGTACCATTCTATAACTACACTGACTTAAATATTTAGATGATGATGAGTGGGCTTTTTTCAGAGTTGTATTGTCTCAAAAGGTTTAGAAATTTGATATGTAAAGTTTCTCGTTATCTGATCCTAGGAGCTATGAGAACATACTTATTGCTCTTCCAATTTGAAAAAGATGAAGGAACACTTGAGTCTTAACTACAGGAAGGCTCACATCAATTCTATTCTAGGCTTCCTATTATCAGATTATCTTTTCAAAGTCAGATCTTTAGGCACATTCCCGTGAACCCTTCATTCACAAGTTATTGATCATAGGAAGGTAAAAAAGAAACCATTACTTCACATGATGAGAATAAATACTGCTTACCATGGAAAGAAAAATATAACATAGTAAAATTATTTAACACAGCTGGACTGAACCGAACAATTGAGCTTACACTTTCAACAGAGAGAACTCGGCAAATTGTAGCAGTTGTCCACAGTGATAGTGAAAGCGCTTCCTCAGCAGCAGCCAACTTTGCATCAACCTTTAACAAAGTCGAGTACTGTTGAGTGAGTATTTAAAAAGAAAAGAAAAAAGGACCAACAACAGTTGAACAAAGAGCAATCAAACAATACCCCAGGATCTTCAGATGAATCTAAACTTTTTTCATCAAAACCAAGGGCAGCAATTGGAGATCGATTATACTGGATTGCCTGTAGATGTTCAATAGGTTGGAAAACTAACTCACTTCCTCGTTCGGGAAGAGGAAGAGCATGAAAACCACATACAATCTGTAGCAAATCGTTTTTATTCTCCTATCATGAAAAAAACCAAAAACAAAAAGAAAAACCATCAAGTGGAAATCAAAATATCACCTAAAACATGAATTACATCAAAATCTACAACAATGATAGACTCACCCTAGCCCATGCCATTATCAAGTCATCGCTAAACTCTTGCTCACAAGTTGAGGAAAGGTCATCATCATCATCCTCTGACATGCTTCTAGCTGGACTGCCACAGATTACAATAGTTTACTGAAGTTGTACTTGAATGATAAGAAGGATAAGAACTATTAAGTAAGTTACAACAAAGACCAGAAGAATTCAGAGATACGTCAGAGTAGCAAAGATTTTCCAAGTACTATGTAATCTCATATAACAGCATATATACACTGAAAGCACAGAAAGAAGTTCTACTATTTTATGTCCGAAGCATAAAATGAGAAACAAATGAACAAGATAACTATATATTTATCACCTGAATAGAGATTCAGAACTCCCAAAACGCTCCAATGTGCGATTCCTGGAGGAGAAAGATGTCCCAACTTCTGGAGAAGTATGACCATTTCTTTGGAAAAAAAAAAAAAGGTAATAATAATCTATTAGATAATATTTTCAGCATAAACTGACATATTAGATGGTAAGAATACTCGTATATTTACCACCTAAATAGAGATTCAGAACTCCCAAGACTCTCGCGTGAAGTATGGCCATTTGTGTAACTTCCATATATTCTTTCTGAAGTTTCTGAGGAACCACAGTCATCAAAACATTGTGAATCCTTCCTATCATCCTTATCAAAATAGCGTACTTGAATAAAATCTGGAGCCTCGCTAGCAGAAGCACTCTCCGGGGACTGTGGTTCCCAAATCTTGAGTGAAGAAGTTGAAGTCTCATCATCAGGTGTAATTCCTGCAGCAACAGCTGTAAGGGCAATTGCACTGTCAACAGGGATTGCAGAATTCATCCAATCATCAAAAGACTCTGTCTCAGGGGACTCCTCATTATTATTCATTTCATCATCTATTTTGGGCATTGAAGGGACATGGTCATTGAGGCCCATTCCATTAGCAAGTTGTGTTATTCGACTCAGGCGCTCCTGTTGAATGATACTGCATCCAAGTAAAAGATGGTGCATTTCTTCGAATTTTATATGTGTTTTTCTTAAAACAGCAATGTTGAAATGTCAATTACTAGAACTACAAGTTATATAACTATTATGATAACTTCTTACCTGTTCAACATCTCGTAATGTAACTCAAAAAAAGGATATTTGGATAACAGACAGTAGCACCGAGGTGCAGAAACCAAAAAACGGAAGAGTCCTCCAGATGAATGAGGAAGAGGTGATGTGATGCCTAAGATAGCAGGAGGCCTCTGAACTATTTCCAACACATGTATGCAAATACCATAAAGTGTTGCATTGTCTGCTACCTGATTGAAAGGCACAAAAAAATCTTTTCTGTAACCACATGTGCTACAAAGAAGATAGTATAAATCTTCAAAACAGAAAAGATAAATGCTTAATACCTTGAGTGAAAAGATAAATGCTAAATCATCTTTGCCTAAATGCTCCTGTTGAGGATATAAATAATTGGAGTGTTATTATGTGTTACATAACCATAAAGAAAATAAATTAACTAATCAGCAACCAATGAGATAAAATATAGTCATGAAGTGGTAAGACTATTTGCAAAGCTACAAATGGGTATGACTTAACAGTGACACTCTTGCATAGCTATATATTATTGATGGACCTATTTCAAGGCAAGATCAGTTTCCTAACATTGTTTAGTATAAAAATAAAATGCGAACCAACCCTCAAAACTATTGTTGGCTCAGTTTTGGCAAGATCATCTTAACTCAGTTATTTGTCATACATGTTGGGCTCATCCTCTAACAGTTTAAGCTTTTGAAGATATTTCCTGTTTAACATTATATCAGAGGCCTCCTCGTATTTTTTCCCCAACTTACTTATTAGTTTGGAAGTGCAGCTTGGGGCTGCTATGTTTCTCTGTTTTTCAGGTATAATTGCCACTCAACATGCAGGGTGGACTGCATATGGAAAGGGTGTTAGCTTAGTATACATCAGTGTCTATTCCCTAAATATCTAAGCTTTTGACATCTTGTTGTTGTTACTTTCCAAGAAAGAGAGTGGTTGCTAAACATCTTAAATTGAGCAGTAAACTCTGACTCACATGCTGGGCTGTTTAAATGGACACTGCACTTAAACAACGACGTATATGAGCGCAATGAAACAAAAAGAAAGGTAAGTCTATAGCTTGTACATATCTGTTTTTGAATAACTGTTACATATTGTATTTTTCTTTTGTCGCTCACTTGGTTTTGTTTAATCAAGTATTAAAGGGTAATTGAAGGAGAAAGATTATGAAAAGCTAAAAGTCTACTTACCTTAAGGTATATATATGCGGACATGATTATATATGACACACACACACACACACACACACTTGAATATAGCTCACACCCTACTACAATCTTGTTACCAGTAACAATCCAACAGACAATAAGTTGTGTAACTTCAAAATGAAACATATAGATCTTGGTGAGATGCCATACCTGTCCATACACAATTTGATTAAGGTCACTTAGTGATGGAGTCTTCTCCATTAATCGTGCCTGTATCATGGAAATTCACACAAGGGATCATACAGCATACATCAGTATAACAACTGTTATATGATTATATATAGTATCAAACGAAAAAGGCATATCAAACCTTAACACCTCCAGGAAAACAAAAGGAAGCTAAATCTTTCAAACGCATCGCCAGCCTCTTCCCTGGAGGATATTTAAAAAGAACCTGTCAACCCAAAGAGAAATATTTCAAAAAATAGGTATATTATCTTCTCCCACCAGAAGAGGACAAGAAAGGAATGTTATTTACGTAGCATGTAAAATTCTTGCAAATATTCAGAAATGAATAAAACCATCCTCTATTTTCTTTTTCATGCTAGCTTACGATGTCTTTCCATTGAAGAAAATAAAACTTTGTATCTACAAGCACAAATCATCGGAATGCATGGTCCAAAAATTAGTTCTCAGAAGTAGAATAATCTTGGAATAAATACATAATTGTTGACAACTAAATCTAAGAAAATACGACATGTCCATCACTCATTCATATACGCTGTTGAAAATAGAAAATAGAGTTTTACGCCAAAAACAAAACAGGAAAGAGGTTTGCAGGAAGCTTCATAAGCAGTCATGCATTCAACCTGAGGTTCTAATGTTGGGGATGGAGGTCCCTTCTGCTGCAGTAATTTAAGGTCAGTAATTCCATAGCTTATCATGTCCGTCTCCCATCTCTTTCTTTTAATGAATGCTGCCTCGGCATTTTTAAGATTAGTATCTGGATGAAGCCCCGCAATTATAAAATGCTCAAAGAGTGAAGTTGGCTCCTGATAATTTACATGACCCTACAATGGCATCATCATAAACTTTAGCTAATAACTTCATAAAGAATTGATCTCTAAGGAATAACATTACAGGCAGTACGAGAGGTAGGGGGTTTTCCAATTTTAGATTCTACATTGTCTGATTAGCCAATTAATATGTCATATATCCATTTGGCAAGTTTGACATATAAAACTAAGAACATGAAATCTGAAAAGGACAGGTTGAAACTGATGTTTCCTCTGAAGAAGAAAATAGCTTAAACAAAACTAACTCTACAACACAATAGACTAAGAACAAACCCTATGCTTGCTATAGCTCGAGAGCATGAAGCCCTCAAATAGTACGATTCTTTCTTCAGTTTTTTTCCTTTCTGGATAAGTAACAATGTACTGAACAGTGACAGAGGCCAGCCACACAGCCATCCCCTTTCAAACATGACTAAAGAATCTATAGCAACAGCATGATGGATAAAGGCTAAATGCAAATAGTAGAAAAGAACACCTTTGATTTGGAGTGAAGCTGATACCATTGGCGTTTTTGGTTTGCCAAAACCTCAGGATTGAAATTCAGCCGGGAATCATGATTGGTCCCCCATCTCCAAGCCTTCTGCATTTGGTTTTTCAATCTCTGAAAGCTATGACTGCGCCTGTGTTTAGTGGTCAAAACATCACTTTGGGCCCGCCTATGTCCATTCCCCGGTGCCAATGGCGGCATATTCGGACTAGCCAAGTTATTGGGGGCTTCTCCTGCCACTGTGCATGCCTCCTCAGATATAACCTGAACAGGGGACGAACCCCCCTCTTTGTGTCCTTCAGCATCTTCTTTTGCATCCATTTCAAACATTAAGCTCATCCTTGTAAATGCTCACTCACCAAATGAATACACTTCACCCCATTGCTTACATGTGGCCAGAACCCAGCTTACCAGCACAGCTTTCACCCAATTTCACCAATTTTCATTTCTCACAAAAATCTACAACATACCACCTAACAAAAACACCCAAATGCAAAGAACCACAAAATTTTGAATCGGGTTTTCTCCTTGATTGTGCTCGTTCCTCAATTCCTAAAACACCACCCGAATCACATCAACACTCAATATGCTCAGACAATCAGAACACTCATCTCCTCGCCACGTGCCCTCCGCTATTTGCATGCAATTCCAACATATATATATCATGAACAAAACAGATATCCTGAAAATTACAAACAATGGGAAACAAAACATAAAATGTGAAGCTTCTAAAACAAAAGCGTAATAATGCAGGCAATAAAAGAGAGGGAGACCAAGCGTTTATGTTCCCTATTTCAAATTTGGCAACGTCATCATGCATGATTCGTAACCGCAACAGAAGACGAACAACAGATTAAAATTACAACCGCAACAAGAAAAATGAATGGCATTTATTTGAAAAACAAAGCATGGAAAACAAGGAGGGGAGGATATGAAGATGATTAGTACCTGTAAATGGTTTTTGTTTCAGGAGAAACAAAAGAGGAATGTGCTTGGGATTTGGGGAGAGAGTAAAAAGAGACACAGAGGGAAAGATGGAAAGTTGCTAAATATAGGGAGAGTGGGATTTGGTGCAATGAACGGAAGTCAGGACAACATAAGAAAAGAAAAGAAGAGAAAAGAAAAGATAATTTAGATAATGTCACCAACCTCCCTGGGTTAGAGCTCGCAGGGGACACCACAAAGTATAGGACTGCTTCTGATCTTTACCCCGAAAACCTCACCGCCTGAAAATTTATGATAAAAATTACAACAAAAAAAATCGCAATAACTTCCAAGAACGAGAAGGGAGAAAGTGCTTTTGGACTTTGAAATCCGACGTGTCGCACGCAGAAACCACCTGACGAACTGTGGGAGGTGGGCCCCACTCAAGGTTTAACGTTTTGTGATGACGCTAATAGCTCCGTAAATCCTGACCGTCCGTGCGAGGGCGTTTAATTAAAGATTAATAAATAGGCAGCGGGAAATCCTCCTAGGTTGCACGTGCCTCTCAGCCTGTGTTTGTTTTGGAACTTGTGTTTTTTTCTTTTTTTCAATTAATAATAATATTAGCCTTCTGCACGCGTGCGGAATGGCGTATTTTGTTTTTGAAAAATATATTTCGCATATGCATATTGTCCTTCTTCTCTTGTTACGCATGTTCTCATATTATATTGTTTTCTTTAGTTTGAATCGTGTACATTTTTTCTTTTTGGGGGGGTGGTCGTTGAAGAGTCTATTTTTTTCACACCATATTCCCTAAATAGAGAAATTTTTGATTTGCAAATACAATTTCAGTAAACCCACTCAATTTCAATTTGCCAACCAAGTTAAACCCCTTAGGTTTGGTGGAAAAACTCTTCTAAAAGTAACATCTAAACGCTCCATAGTTTTGAAAGCTCCATATTGTTGCCACTGCATATAGTGTGCAATCATGGATTGCAATTTCAGTACATTTTTCAAATTCCTGCTTTCTTGCAATGAATGAAACATAAGTCATTCTGAACAACATGACAATATCCCTATCTGTCATTGAATCTGGTAGGTTCCTCTAAACTGTCATAAAACATAACATCACATTTTCTTGAACTCTATTTGAAGATCGAAGATAATTAACCTGCGCTGCGTCTATGCCTCCTTAAATGATTGCGCAGTTATGCATCTTCCAAGCAATATTTATGTGTAATTCTCCCAGAGAACCTAGGTGAAAAGAACAATATAAAGTAAGTTAAGAGAACGACAAAGTTATAAGCATTAACGATTTTAACTTCTTCTTTTTTTTCCGAATTTATTTCTCACCTGTGTGAGCCACCAAGAGACCCTGTGTAGAGAGAAAGAAATCAATTTTTTTCTGGTTGAATTCACGTACGGAACTGATGACCTTGAACCTTTGTAAAAAGAAAAACATGAAGTTAGTAAGTGGTAGAACATCAGTGTGTATTCTGGTTGGATTCACTTTCTTTTTCTGTGTACAGAACCATAGAAATAACTTTTCCTTTTTCCTTCACCTCTGTGATTGTTTCGTTGCGCCCAAACTAATGTTATTGATGTTGTTGACCTCTGTGATTGTTTTCCTTCAACTCTATGGTTGGTTTCGTGCACCTACCCCGGCTCCCCAGCACCTATATTGAAAACAAAATAAAGGGAAACAAACTGAACCATCAGGAAAAAAAAAAATGCCTGACCTGTGTAAAGACCCAAAGAAATAAGTTAACAATCAAATAACTTCGCACAATCAAAGAAAGAACAACAATTAATGTTAATCTTCAACAGAACAATGCTAAATAAGGATTCTGCGATTTTAAAAACATAATAAGCCTAATAGTAAAAATCTTGATTCTTAAAAACAATAATTTTTGCATAACATAAACTGAATCAATAGTTTGATAGCATTGCTATTGAATAAAGATTACACAATCTAACACAGAGAGACTAAAAACAAAACCCTCTTAAGCAAGATTTATCTTTATTTTCCTTTAACTAAACTACCTTCTTGGGACACAGGAAATTGGACAATAAAACTTTTCAAGTCTGGACCTGCAGCTTTAAAGCAATAGTTTGATAGCATTGCTATTGAATGAAGATCACACAATCTAACACAGAGAGACTCAAAACAAAACCCCCTTAAATTTTCCTTTAACTGAACTACCTTCTCGGAAAACATGAAATTGGACAATGAAACTTTTCAAGTCTGGACCTCCAGCTTTACCTATACACAGAACATATAAGTATAGCAGTAAGGTGCCGATGGAGAACCACAAAGTAATGAGCCCTTCTTCTTTTTTCCGTATTTGTCTCTCACCTATGTAAAGAAACCATATAAATATTCTTTTCCCTCACCTCTGTGATAATGCGAACCCAAATAATGTGATTGTTTTGCTTGACCACTGAGATTATTTTCCTTCACCTGTATAGGAAACAAAATTAATGAAAACAAATTAAAGGATCAGACATATAAAAAGAAAGAAACAGAACCAAAGACAAAAGAATCATGGGAGACATCTCTAACAACATGGGATCTAGAAAACGATACTGAGAGCAAGTGAAGTGAAAACCCCAACCCCATTTTCTTGATGCAGACAACAACAAATTATAATGATTTTTCAGATAACTTATCTCATGTTGAAGAACAAATATTTTATATGTCTTATAGTGACTCAATAATCAGACCAATGTATAATCTGGTCACATTAAAAAAGAGGAAGGAAATGTTTGTGCAGTTATAGATAGTGAATTGACAACTGAATTAATGACTATCTTTGAGAACAGAAAGTTGTCATGGTGTAATTACATTGTCAACATTATTATGTTTGTCACTTCTGAATCTTGCATGATTAATAATATAGTCCATAAACTTTGTCATAATTGGTTCCTCATCTGAAACCCAGGTCAGTATTCCATCTCAAAAGAAAATGATTCTAAAAAAAAAAAAAAAAAACACAGATGGATGCACATAATCACAAATTCTAAAGAAAAAGAACAGATGGATGCACATAATCACAAACAATCCCAAATTTCTTTTTTAAGTATTTTGGCAATAGAAAATAAGGATTCACATCGATGTATATAGTAACTCAAGAAGCATAGATTGTAACTTACATATCAAAATGAGTAAAAAAGAATTTGTAGACCTCAGATTCTCTCTGTAGACCTTATGTCTAAGTATCTGCAAACAAATACAAAGGAAAAAATTGAGGCTTTTCTGACCTTAAAGAGAGCAAACAAAGAAAACCTCAAAGTTGCACTAAATTAAAGTTATCTAAACCTCAATTCATATAACAGCAATAAGAACACCTAAAATTATAAATCCCAAAATGCAAATAGATGGAGATAAGATCACGATCTAAATGGAAGAACAGAGGGAATGAAAATAACCAAACCTCAATCTAATAATCTCTAATACATAAACCCAGGGAGAGAATTGTTACCAGACCATGAGGAGCTAGAAACAAATCAAACTGAAAAAAAGAGCCAATCAAGAACTTTGGTGAGATCTATCTCTAACCAAGAGGAAAAATCAGCAACATCAATATGACATGAATGTGTAAACGTACAAATATGAAGGCAAAGCCAAAGGAACATCAGAATCACTAGCAAAACAGCAAACAAAATGAAAGGAAGACCAAGATTGATATGTACGAATAAGATATTCAAACACAATTATTAGTTGCAATCCTAATTCATATCTAACACACAAAATGAAGAACCTCACCAATTTCGCTGGAAGCTCTTCGCAGATACACCATGGAAGCCCAACTTTAGATAGGCACTTACCTTTCCTTGTTTTCTTCCTGGATAGGATTGTAGACGACTACCCTGTTTAGGAACAAATAAAAATAAATAAAAAAAGAAGAAGAAATGCTAAAATCATCACCCACAATTATAGTAGCATCAATCACTAACCCGAACCAAAGTAAACAAAGAAGATGAATAGAAAAATCTTTCTGCAAAAAACAATCTAATGAAAAAGAAGATTACGCATACATTAGCCCCTCGACATGGAAAAGAAAATTAAATTAAAAAAAAAAAAAGAACTGTACAATTGGGAAACCAAATTAGTTCAATGGAGAAGAACAGAGGGGTTACCTGGAACCATAACTGCTTAGATACCTGCAAGATTCAAAGAAAACCACATTTAAAAAATCAGTTGAAAACGAAACTCAACAGTTACCCAATGACAATTATCAAGTCTGACCTCAAGTGAATCTACAAAGTGTCAGGCAATTTGATAATAATTTTCTCGTTTTTTTGGGTTTGATTCTGCTCTGCTGTTCTTTCTGTGTTTGCTTTCTACTTTCGCGAGAACTGTAAATTGGGAGAGGGTGAGTACTGATGTAGCCATATGTACTCCGATCAACTCCCACGTCGTCTTGAGTCTCCGTCTGCGTTGAGATCGTGCTGGGGCAGTTTTCCTCCAGTCCGGAGATCGTGTGCGACAGCGGCCAATTTTTTTCTCTCTCTGCCGCAGGGTTCTCTTCCCGTAGGTTTTGTTTTACCTTTTATTGTCAAAATTACCATCATAGCCCTTATACAATATTTATATATATGTGGAGTTCTAATAAACAGTGGGCTTTACAGGTACTTCAAAAATATATTTAACCATTCTGCCAGGAATTGACTTAATTAATAAAGATTTTCGCGCGCAATTTGGAAGTTGGCTCATATAATAAAATCGATCTTTTTTTTTATATTTTTTCTTAAGTAAGATTCTCGTAACCGAAAGTTAAATCACATTAAATTTGTAACCGACGGATTAAATAATACTAATCCAGGGTGGATCCCCAGTTAATCACCGGAATGGCTTCTCCTCTCTACTGTTTTTTTTTTGTTTTTTATGTTTTACCTTTTATACTGGTACTGTAATTCCGTTTTGACTCAGTTATTTTGTGTGTTGCAAATTTAAAATTTGTAGCATTATGGATGAGGTAAAACAAAGCCAACCTTTTCTTTCCTTGTTCTCGAAAGGCGTACAAAAATGGTTAAAGGTCTGAAATTTAGAGTAATTTGGATTTTTTGTTGTGGTTGTTGTTGGTGTTGTTTTTCTGTGTGTGACTACATAGTTCACAGTTCACGTAACATAATAATCTTCTCAAATAATTTTTTTTAATAGAAGTTAACATCATTATATCAATATCCAAAATGCCAAAGTATATAAGAGCAAAAATCTCTATAATTTCTGTATTATAGGGAAGCAAAAATCAAAGCTTTAGCCTCTTTTTCTTCTCCAACTCCAACAGATTCCCTATTTTACAACAATCCCTAAAATCTCCATAATTCTTCGCTAAAATTTTAGAGATTGTTGTAAATTTAGGGAATTTGATTTTCTCTTTCCTCACTTTCCTTAAAATGAGGATAGTTATAAGGAATCTGTTGGAGCAAAAGATGCTTATTTTTCCCTAAAATAAAGAAAAATCAAAATATAGAGAAGCTGTTGGAGTTGCTCTAAGCACTTTTAAAGACAAAAAAATTGGCAGGATAACAATCGAATTTCTATCTAAGCACTGCATAAGAAACGTACTGACGTAGGCAGCCCCTCCTTTTCGAGCCGACGGTCAAGCATCAATCAACGCTCAAAGGAAGCTTCTAGGTCGTTCCTGGTCAGCTCCCGATCCAATCCGAATTCATTGGTGAGTTAACATCTCTAACGGAATTTTTTGTCACCAACACTGTCATTGACTAGAGAATAAAGATGATGAAGATGATAAGCCTCAAACAAAGTTAGAGCAGGGCTTAAACTCTGATTCTAAAACACCGTTCTGTTCTAGTCTTCCAAATAGACCAAAGAATATAAATAGCTCTACAAAGAATATCAATACCATTCTGATGCGTACTAATGAACTGTAACCAAGGAATAGTGCTACCATTCCAATTAGTCGGACTTGAAAGAGTATCCTGAGGCCGGACTTGTTTAGCATAATCACATAAACAGAATAAATGGTCTATAGATTCAAGTTCATTACTATTTACAAAGGGGTCAATTGAGGGGAATATTATGATTAAAAGAAGCAAGCCTGTCTCTAGTCTTTAATCTATTGTGAAGAAGCAACCAAGCAAAAATCTTAATTTTAGGAGGAAGATTTAAATTCCAGACTTTGTTCATTAGTGCAGAGTTAATATGAGGAATAGTTTGATCGAACTGTATAGCTGAAGCAGACTTAATGGTGAACATACCATTAGCAGAAGGACCCCAAACAAACTCATTCTCAGTAGGGTTTATAGGTAAAGGAATGGCAATAATCTTATCCACTATATCCGAAGGAAGTAAATTTAACAAAGCTTGTTTATTCCAGGTGGAATTATGAGTGAAGTTAGCAACCTTCAGAGACCAATCTAAATTATGTCTGTCTTGCACCGGAATTAGATTAGACAAAGGAAAAGGGAACACCCAGTTAAAAGACTAGAATAGAATAGAGTTACTATCACCTACAATCCATCTAATGCCTTTAAGAAGAATATCTCTAGCATCCAGAATAATTCAAGCAAAAGAATAAGAAGATTTTTTCTGTAAAGTGAAAAAAGGTGTGAGTGATGTAAGTGCTTCCTTGACACCAACGGAACCCACCAATTCTCAAGGTCAGTAAGAATTTTCCAACCTAGGCTTAGATTGGGATTGCTGTGTTGTGAGAGGAAGCACTTCTGAACTTGCTGTGAGAAGAAGCAGCTGAGGTATTTGGTAAACTGTTTCTAAAAGTGCTGTGAGAACGAAAAGCAATTTCTAGGTGTTTGGTAAGTTATAAGGCAAAAGTGCTTTGGCTTGATATAATTACCAAAATGGGTATATATGCTAAGATATGCTACTAAAATCCATAATTTTGTTTTTTGATTATGTAACCATGTCAAATAGAAAAACTGACTTGGTTTCTTATTATGACATCATTTCTGCCAAGTTTTTTTATTACTTTGTCCATATTTGACATATGCATTTTAGGTAGAACCGATGTCTCTCTTTCTGTAACATCAGTTCTGTTTTCTTAAGTGGTTTGTTTGTCATTTTTTTACATCAGTTTTGAGTCTAAAAGTGATTTGTTTATATATACACAGACATCAGTTCATTGATAGTATATATGATAAGCAAACAATTATTATTAATATTGATAAAATGTCAATATAAAATTAATACATAAAGTGAAACAAAAGTTCACGTCTAAATAGTTCACAAAACTAAACAATACAAATATAAATGAAAATATGTCTTGCCAATACTTCATATCCCATTTTTTTTCTCCTGCAAATAAAATTGAATGAACAATTAGCTATAACATAAAAGAAAGAAAGAAAGAAGATTGAAAACTCATAAGCCTTACCAACAATTATAAATAACATTATTGAACATAAATAGATCATGAGAACCATAGGAAAATAGTAGATACCGTAGGAAAATATGAGCCCCTTTTCCAACAGCAGTAATCAATTCATTCTTTTAAAGATGATGAAAACAGGCATCGCATAAAATCAATTACCTGAACGTGCCTATGATCTTATGATCTTAGGTGGTACATAGAGCTAATTTTACCACCTATAATGTAATCAACCACAGCATATACGAACACTTGACATTTCAGCAGATCAACCAAAGCACTATAAATGAAGAAGCTAGGATTACAACCCATGTGAGTCAAGATACTGACCTTCATCACTTCATGTACTACACTTGGAATTCTGTTTATGAGTGGTGCTTCAATGGATTGAGAATGCTTGTTTCAAATGTCTCTCGAGTGAATTTAACTTTAGCTCATCTCTTGTCAATTACAAACCAAATTTTACCTCAAAAAGATACTAGATACCAGTTTTCTTGCTAGAGAATTTAATTGTTCATTTGCAACTTACTAAAACGAATCATTGTAGCTTATGTCTGGTTTCAATAGACTTACTTGACTCAAGTAGGAGGCCAGTACTAGCCTAAGAAATTCGAGCACCCAAACATGCACTTTAATCATTTTCAAGCAGACAACACATTAAACGTAGGGTGGTTCTATTCAGACCTCCCAATTTAATATTTGGACCTCCTTCATTTTTTGCACAATTTCAAAACCAATTTTACCCCTTCAAAAATATATATAAAAAATAATAATAATAAAAAAACCTACATCTACATCGTGGGAGCTGTAACTCCCCTCTTACATCTTGCAGGTCTCCCTCCAATTCTATCCCTATCCACAAAATTTAGAAAGTTAAAATTCAAACTTTGAAATAACTACTCCATCTTATTTATTTTAAATCACCATCTAATCATAGATTAAGAAGAGAAAGTAACATGTTTTGATCAAAACTGGAAAACAGAAAAAGAAAAACATGTATCATATGATCTAAGTAGTAGACATCTCTCTTTCTCTCCAACTCTCTATTGTAATCCTCTCTCTATTCGTCTTTATCTCTTCCTCACTATTCCTTCATGTCTTTCTTCTCATACCCTCTCTCTCTTCTTGCACCCATCTCCTAATTGGTTGTCACTGGCTCCAGGAGCTTAAGACGTTTTCATTGTTTCATCTCAAGTTTATTATTAGATTTTATAAATTATAGATTAGATGATATTTGAAATCTTTGAATTTAAATTTATGCAATTTCAATGTCAACATATTTTTGAAATCAGAAAACAACAATAGGGTCAAGACTTACTTTCACTGACTTTTCTCTCAACCCAAAAAGGATTGACCAAGATTCATCAAACTAGTTGGGCAATCAAGAATTATAAGGAAAATTGCTCCAATGGAAATCCAACTTCAACTGCATCAAGTAATGCCAAATTGTTTGAAGAACACAAAATGGGGTTTGAAATTGAGAGTTCAAATTAGTCGATCGTAATTACCGAAAACAGAAAAATCATTAATCTTAAAAGTTTTCTTTATTTTTGGGTGTGCTCCCAGTTGATCATGAAAGTTAACTGGAGTTTAGAGGTGCAAAATGTTTTTTCTTTTATTATTGGAACATTGCATATATAGCAAAGGTGTAAATAGATAAAAATAGGGGTAAATCAGGAAGTAAAAAATAGGGGTAAATCAGGAAGTCCAATGGCAAAAAAAATGAATAGAAGTCCAAATAGTAAATTGGGAGGTTTGAATAGAGCCATCATTAAACTTAAGAAGAGAAAATATACTCCTCCCCATCTGATCCTTCCACCACTTTCTTCTCTGGTATTCCTTTTTTGAAACATCAAAGAAATTCAAAACAAAAATAAGAAAATTGTGAGCCCCAGAAAAATTCGAAGGTATTAGTGAGATCGTTTAAGGAATTAAATTTTCAATCTCGTTAGTTATTTAAATACTTGAGAATATTTATCTGAATTTTTCACAAGCGAAATTCTTGATTTAAGTGTTTGAGAGTAACGTACATGACACGACGAGTTCGTGGGAATTTACGGGAAATTTTTCGGATACCCGAACTAATTTTTACGGATTTTGAAAGTTAGGAATCAAAGAAATTATTAAAGGAAATAGAAAATCACATGGACCAATCTAAGCCGTTCAGTTGCTCACCGCTTCATCTCAGCCCTTGGATTCAAGTTGGGTTTGGCTATAAATAGCCTTTGATCAGATCGATCGATTCAGAAGAATCGAGAAGAAACCAGGCCTTTCGACTCGCGAAGGCGACCCGAAAAAGACTACCCCACCGGAACTTCCGTTTCCGACAACGATAAGACGGCGGACCACCGGCTTTAGCTTCATCTCGACGACGCCGATGCACCCCTGACCACAGATCGTCCATGCACGGAATGTGGAGAGAGATTCGAAGATTGGAAGGTTTGAACTTTCCGGCGATGGTTCAGCAACTTCCGGCGATCTTCACGGCTGGGTGAGGTAGGAAAACTAACCTTCTCTTCACACTCTACGTGCTGGTATAGATGGTTCTCAAATTCGATTAAGTCTTGATGAATTTGTGTTTTGGGTGTCTTCGGGGTTCAATGGAGTTTCCTGCTTCCAACGGTTCGTGGCGTTTTCCGGCGGGTTTCGTTGTGCTTCTGGGTTCGTTTCTGAAGTCGTGGAACACCAATGGATGTCTGCTGAAGCTCAGTTCATTGAGTTGGCTATAATGGGGAACTTGGGTAAGCTTTGCCGCCGTAGCACCACTGTTTGTGGTGGCGGTCAGAATTTCTTTGGAACAATTTTGATGTTAATGTGTTGTTATGCGTTGTTGATACTGAGTTGCTTGGACTGCAGAATTGATGAAGTGGATGGTACCCAAAGTTTGGAAGTACCTCTGCTCGTTGTGCTCAGAGCAACTTGCTAATGGGTTCCTTGCTTTTAGTCGAATTGATGGAGTTGGTTTCTAAACGGGTTATGTTGTTTGATCGACGAAGGTAAAATTTGGACTTCGAAACAAAATGTTCAAATCCTTGTTATGAAGTTGGTTTTTGAGAATCAAATAAAAGTTTGGTATGGTTTCATCTACTTGTGTGGTTGATGGTACTGGAATTGTATATCGTTAGTTCCATTAAAATCAGACTCATTATGCTTGGTAGTGAATGAAGAGGCTAGATAATTGTAGTGCTAAAATGCAATTGAAATTGTTAATTAAGTATTTTGGGATATGTGGAAATGGTTTAAGTTGTAGAAATGGCTTGTTTCTAAGAATGGGTGTCCATAGTAATTTGAGTTGGAAATGATTGTGAAAAATTGGAAAGTAGGGGCTATGTCAGATTTCCGGAAGGGTATTGATATGTGTAAATTGAGCAAATGGTATATTAAGTCCCGAAATTGAGACTTTATAAAACCAGTTGAGATTGGTCAACTTCGGTCAAACTTCGGTCAATCCTAGTTAAACTAGCTAGGAGAAGTTGGTCGAACGATTAGATAATCGTTGAGATTTTAAATAGTTGTTTAATGGATTATTAACGATCATTATGTCGGAATCTAGGACTTCAGTTATCCGAGGAACGGAAGGTTCGTGAATCTTAAACAACGTGAATTAGACGACTTCGGAATCCATGTAGGGGATTCGGGGCCTTTCTCGGTTAGTAGTTTTCTGGTTTTATATAAAGTGATGCATGTTAAATATGTGGTATGGTTATGCTTAAATGCAATGCATACTAACCATTCCATGAGAAATGTGATGGCTTGAGAGCGAAAGGAGCATTGACTTCCTTGGGTTCGATTTCCTAAACCTCCGGAGGGTTGGCTACAGCGGTCGGACGGTGCGCTATCGTAATGACGACCCGATTCTATGTGTGTAGTTAGGTAGTGGACGCTCTCGCTACGCTTACCTGGTTATAAATAAATTTGAGGTAAGGTCGTGTAGTTGGTCTATGGGATCGGCCATCAGGTAGTGTTTTGGGCCCGTGTTCTCTTGAAATTCATGCATTAAATTTTTATCGAAAAATCCTTTAAGTTGTCGTTCTTAAGGAAATTACATTTACATTTGTTTTTATACTGGCGCCACAAAAGTTCATTTAAAAACCTAGCCAGGGTGAAGCCCCTGATGAGCAGTGAGGACGAAAACTCACCCCTACAACAATGTGGATGCAGGTACTGTGCACTGGTGACGACCGGGATTAACGGACGGAGTCGGTATGCGGAGTCAGCTTTGGTAAATGGTTGTAACGGAACACTGGTTTCGAAGTGTAATTCCATCTCTTGATTAATTAATGTTATCTCGAAAGTCGTTGAATGATCATTCATGTTAAATTCATGTCAGATCCAATATTTGGTTAAGTCACTCATTTCTTGACTTCTTGTTGACTCAAATCTTTAGACGAATAAATATTTAAAATAAGAGTTTTAAAGTTTTCACCTCAAAATTATTTTACACGTTTTCGCTGTGTGTTTTACGAAAAATTATTTAATAAAATGCCTTGCGGGTTTCTGGGATGTAAATCGAACCTTCGGGTTATGTTTCAGGGCCTCAAGGCACTGTGACATGCTCAAGCTGGTGAGGTGTAGTTTGGGGCGTTACAGAAAGTGGTATCAGAGCAGTGCTTCCAAAGTTTTCGATTTGCTTTGATTTAAATCCCCTGGCTCGAAACAGTTAAATCTCAGTTCAAGTTGTTTAGTTTGAAAGGCGGTGTTATAAAATTGTGTTCAATGAATTTTAACCAATTTTTGACATGAAAGGATTTACCAACTAAACCCTGTTTAAAAATTTTGCTTCAGAAACTGTGTTCTAAAAGTGTTTCGAAAAGGTGTTTCAAGCTTGTTTCGAAAAGTGTTTCGGAAAATGATTTGGCACAGAAATTATTTTGTGTTGTGACTTCAAAGTTTAGTTGTGATTTTAGTCGAGCCGACACGAAAATGCATTTTTTTTTGTAGAAAAAGACAAGTTTACTACTGTTTTGTGGAAATTACTTACGGCTTGGTTTTGAGCATTGGAATTGCTCGTAAAGAAAATTTTGTGGAGTTGAAAAACGGTTTCGAGGTTCGTTTAAAGTTTTGGTCCTCGAGTTTTCCAGTGATTTGAAAATTGTTCAGTAATCAATGATTTTCTTGGTTAGTTCTGAAATTGCCATTGATTTGTCATACCCCTAGAACTTGTTCACATGTTTGTCCTTTTGAGAGATTTCCAGTTTTAGATAACTCTTGGAAATCGTAATCCTTTCTTCAGAAATTGAGTTGTTTTCGAATTGACTTATGATGGGCTTGTGCTCATGATCTGTTATGTTCGAATGATAACTTCGTTGTTGGATTCATTTCTCCAACGAGCATTTTCATATGTTGAGTACCAAGTACATCTTATTTGTTGGAATATTGTTGGTTGAACTCGATGCTTGCACTTCATCCCGAATTCCTTATCGAGTCTGGTTTATTTGATTACTTATTTTGGACTCAGTTGTTGTTATTCCTTTCATACATTTTATCGAGTCCAGTTGTTGCTTATTTGCGTACCAGTTTCTTGAAGTTGAGCGAACTCAATGCCACCCAAATGCTCCTCCACAGTGCACAGACCACGGCAAAGGTGTGGCCCAGTATGAAAAAAAAAAGGACTAAATTCTGTTTACTACCTTGTACTTTCAAGGGTTCATCAGTTCAGTCCCTGCACTTCTAAATTAATCAGAAAAGTCTTTGCGCTCTTCAATTTTTATCAAATCGATCCAATCCGTCACCACTCTTTCAATTTTCGGGGAAAATTTCCAAACTATCCATCTGCATTCACAACATTGACGCATTGGCGGGCTGCTTAGCGATTGATAGTTTGAGAATTTTCCTTGTGAGAAGTCCCACGTCAGCATTTTAGCAGCGAAATTGATGAAATAATGACAGACTGGATCGATTTGATGAAATTAGAGAGTGCAATGACTTTTTTGATTAAATTAAAAGTGCAGGGACTGAACTGATGAACCCTTGAAAGTACAAGGTAGTAAACATAATTTAATCCCAAAAAAAAAAGTAAAGAAAAGGTACGTGAACTACAAACTTCGACTTCCTGGAAGGTTGATATTGATTTGTGAATGTTGTTGGTAAATTGTGAAATCATTTCGGTTGTCCGAGTAGTAGTGTTGATTTCGGAAGTGAAATCACTATATTGTAGGACCATGTCGAGGTCCGGATTTCGTATTAGTTAATACATGGTATTGCAAGGGTAGTCGTCATTTCATACGAAAGGTGTTGTCTGAGTAAGTAAACCCAGTGAAGTGTGAATTACCACTTCAGTAAAATCGTGTTAAGCTCGACTCATTGACACTTCTTATGTCTTATCGTGTGAGTCGTGGAAACGTGGATGTTCAGCTGTTTCACCCATAACGGTGAAAGACGATCGTCGCTTGAATGTAATGAATCAAATGTACAGCAAGGAATGTTCATTGTGTTAAAAATAATCGCCAACTTAAAGCTGACTACGAGAATCCTAGGATTGTGAAATCCGAATTCACTGAGGCAAGCGTGAAATGCTACGGGAACGACCTCCATCCTGAAATCTCAGCATAAGTGGACAAGTGGGTCATCGACATTGTTGCTTTGGGGTAGCCGAAGATGTTAGAAATTTGTAGGGTTAATTCTGGTTTTCCTACAGTATACTTGATAGCGTTTGGGCCTCATCGTGACACTTGAACGAGTCAAGGCGTGTCGGGCAAAGAATCACGCGATAACTGTAAGAGAAGACAGTGTATTTCCTTTTTGCGACCTCTGAGTTGGCCTTGCGGAGTATGCATCTTCGATTCACTCGAAGGTAGAGTGGAAACTCCTTGTCACTTGTGCGGGCAGCCTGCTCGAGTTTATCGATGCTGAGCTCATGTACGAACAAGTGAACTAGGCTTTGAAGATGTGGGAGACGCAAAGATAGATATCTCGAGCATGGAGAAGATAGCTTTTGCAGAGGAGGCTGGGAAGAGAGAATCGATACGCTAAGCAACCCTATGTGAGGTCAACGTAATTGTTAGAAAATGATGAGGATAGAGTCGGAAATTTGGTAAATTTCATTAAAGATGCACTGGTCACTCAATGTTTTTCACAGAAACAGCTTCAAAAGCTGGCTCTTGGTTGCTTCTCACTTTCAGCTTCTGGGAGGAGCTATTTGGACCAAAAGCAGCTTCTAGAGAATTTACCAAACACCATATCATAAACCCAAAAGCAGAAGCTACCCCAAAAGCAGCTCCAAAATCAATCCCAAACTAAGCCCTAGACCCCTAGTCTGGCTAGAGTTGCCTTATTAAAGCAAGAAGCAATTCTCACTCCCAGTTTACCCTTTGATTTAGGTATAGCAACTTGGTCCCAGGCAATATGTGGTTTAGAATTACCCCAGAAGAAGGAGCTGCAAGTTCTATCAGTTTTATTACTCAAATTTGTAGGGCATTTAAAACAAGAGAGAATATGGTTTAGCATACCTGTAATATTGGCTTTGATAAGGGTATGTTTTCTACCTCGAGATAAAGTATTTGCCTTCCACCCTGCAAGCTTTTTCTGAATCCTTAAGAGAAGCTCCTTCATATTAACATGATCTTTCCAAAAAAATTATATTATGAATACCAAGATATTATCCAATAGAAGTTTTATGTTGTATATATACCGAGACAAGCAGACAGGTCCATTTTAACTGTAGCATGGACATTAACAAAGAAATAAATAGTGGACTTATGGTAATTGATCTTCTATCCAGATGCCAAAGAAAAATCATTTAACGTTGAAAGAATATGTTTGGTAGCTGTATGTGTAGCTTTTGCAAATATTAAACAGTCATCAACATATTATCATCATCTTTTCCATCCTCATAGGTTGCAATGATAATCTTCCTAACTAAGGGCACGTTGACTTATCTAAAATGGGAGGGAATAATTACGGGGTAAAAACATTCCTGCGTTTTGCTAACACATAAAGGAATCAGAATGATTCCAGGTAAAAGAATTCATGCGTTTACTAACACATGAAGAAATTGGAATGGATGTAGGTCTCATCTCCATATCAGGAATCGATTCCTGAATACTTAGGAATTTGATTACGAAGGGGGGGAGATGAGTTTAGGAATCAATCCTCTGAAATCAATACCGTATCATTTCTTCTCCCATTCCACTTGTCTCCGATTCATGATTATTTTTCCATTCTAATTAAGTAAACGTGCCATAATTCTTTTAAGTAAAAGCATATAGCGAAACAAAAATTACACATGTAAATTGTGTGAGCTGTAGTACCGTAGCATTTATTATTTGGATGAGGAAGTCAACATTTTCCTTCAAACTCATTGAATTTAAGCAGAAGTTAAGAAAACTATAAAGCAGTTGATCTATTCATTGAATAAAGCTGTAGGGGTGCCCCTAGGCCTTAATTTAGGTGCGTCACTGCTAAACCATAAACCTTGAATGTGAAGGTGTATAGATAGATATGTGTGTAGAAGAATTCTTAGGTGTGGCAGCGTGCTACGTGGCTGGTACGTCTAGTTAATCATGTTTCTCTGTCTCTTAATTGTATTTCGAAACTACCCATGTTTTATTAAAATGAAGTACCCAAAATATTCTTCACTACCTCTCTGCATAGACAATGATTGGCTTGACGTACTAGTCACGTAGCACGTCTGTCCTACTTAAGATTCTCTAGTATAGAGAAATTCTTAGGTATGCGTAAGATGAATGATGTGAGCTATAGTAATTGTAGTATTATAAATGAGGTAAAACATAGCCAACTTTTCATTTTTCTCGTTTTCAACTTTTCATCAAGCAGTTCAAGTAGACCAATAGGCTGGGCTTAGGCCGAACTTATAAGAAACAACTTATGGGGGCTCCATCAACATTCAATTTCAGTCTACCACTTGGTGGGTGTTGTCATTGTGTCATGGGACCTTTCTTTGACACTTAACTTCGACACATGTTGATAGTCAGAAAGAAGTTTGGATGTCCAGCATGCCGTGTTCAAAGGGTTGAAGGAGCCACCCTTCCCGAGTACTCTGTTTCTTTCGGTCCAAAACTCCAAATTACCCATAAGAACATCAAGAAAGTGTCGCATTGCTGTTGAGGCAGTGTTTTAGCAACATCACAAACCCATGCAGCAAGGCTGGCAGCAGGTAACGTCCTTGTCTTCAAGTTTAAAGGACCAAAGAACAAGTACACCTCCACCCTTTTACAATCGGGGAAAATCCTCAAATAGTACCTGAACTATGGTCCAATGCATATTTTGGTACCTAAACTTTCAAAACTACCCTAATGGTACCTGAACTATTGCTCTGTTTCTCCATATAATACTTCCGTCAAATGTGCCGTTAACTTTGCATACGTGGCTCATTCTTATTGGATGACATTCATCTCCACAAAAAAAAAAAATTATAGGCAAAGTTAACGGCACATTTGACGGAAGTACCATATGAAGAAACGGAGCAATAGTTTAGGTACCATTATGGTAGTTTTGAAAGTTTAGGTACCAAAATGTGCATTGGACCATGGTTCAGGTACCATTTGAGGATTTTTCTCTTTACAATCTCTAAAAACATGAGGGTCATCTTCCACCGCTTGATGACAAAATACATAGGTTAAGTCATCTAAATGACACTTTTTAGCTAGGGCCCCGTTAGTAGGCAATATACCCTTAATAATCTCTAAGCAAAGCAACGTACCTTTGGTGGTACACATGCATGCCATGCAATCATCCATTGATGAATACAGGCTCCCTTGTGCTATTTGACGTAGAAGTATAGGCTCAGTACCATTTGGTCTAGTGGCATGAATCTTCCCTTTATAAGTAGGTCGTGAGTTCGACTCACAATAAAGTAGTTGTTGTATATGAGTTGTTTATTCAATGAAAAAAAATCACAAGTTTAGCAATTATGATTTAAAGGTATAACATAAGCAAATTTATTTCATAATTTACTATATCTTAAACACAAATTCTGACATATTTTTGAGGTAGACCCCACAAGCTTATTAAAGGGAGGTGCTTGATGCATTGACATCCCAAACTATTGTTCACAAGTTTGATTCAAGATATGTTACACTTAAAAACACATTGATAATGAAACAAGTACAAGTCTAACGCAATTTCTTAACCCTGGCCTCCCATCTCTCTAGCCACCCCGTAGTCGACCCGCAACATTTTGGCTTTAGTTTAGGCAACGCCTGATGTTGGTTTCCAGCGATGCTTATCATCGTGCCTCCTCCTCGTGATTCTTCGTCATCGAGCTTTAATTTGGCGTTGAGTTCGCCTCACTGGTTGACAATCTACTTAGTGATTCTCCAGGGCAAGCGTGGTGGAAGTCAAAGAGGTCCTTGGTTCCTATGATTGCATGTTTGGTGGCGACAAAGACTAAATGCGACATAGTATTCCAATTCGAAGGTCGTCCCCGACTCCATGCGGTGATTGTTTTTGCCACAGCACCTTGGGTGAGAGGTTGGCGGTTGTTTCCTTAACTTGCTGGCGATGGGGATCGCCATGTTTTGTTAGGATGAACCACCTCCTTCATGGTGAGGCTGCAGGGCTGGGCCTCTACTCTCCCTCTTTGAAATTGGGCCTTTGGGCTTAGTTTCAAAGGTGGGGAGTTAATCTATACAAAATTTAAGTTTTTTGTTTGTAGTTTGTACTATCAAAAATTCTTCTAGAGTCTTCTTAGAAGAGCTATATCTATTTTCATACCACAATTGCGTGCTCGGTGAGAATAGGTAACAAACTATATTTTCTTTTGAAAGCGAAGTGTTTTTGTTTAGTTATGAACTTTGGAGCTTTATTGCTTAAAGAGTAGTCATGTATACCAATGTAGGTTTGTCTGCGCTAGCTTATGTATTGGTGTACGTTCTATATATTCGGACCGATTTAGTTTCATTAATACGATGAAATTGTTCTACCAGTCGGAAAAAAAAAATTCGGGTCTAACCCTGTATACCTTTGATTATACTCTGGAGATTGATAGTTTGATAATTATGCACCCCATTACTACTGGTACGAGATGAATTCAGACTGCAAATGCCAAATGGTTTGTAGCTTCATGATAGTTGAAGCATGCATGAGCTGCCCAAACCCAATAATATTGTGAGTTGGGAAGCATGCATTTGTGTACCTTCAGATCTTCTAACAATGTTAATCTCAAGCAACCCATATAACAAAAGTGGTTATTCATAATTAGAAACAAGTACAGAAATGCAGATACGGAACCAGAAATTATATTTGAGGTGGGCTAAATTTATCTTATGTTGGTACAGAAAAGTTATTCTTAGAAATTGGCAGAGTCTACTTTGTTTTGATGGAATATCTCAATTGCATAACACTTGTCAAAACATCATCTACAAAATGCATTTGTTACCCAATACAACAATAGAAAATTAAAACAATTTAAAGTCAAATATTCAATGTCAATACAAATTCAACCACTTAAGTTGTACTATTCGGTTACTTGAAGCATAAAACTCATCGATAAACGAATTTGAATCAATAGTATCAACAACTTCTCTTTCAATATGCACTGTCATTAAATCTGTAATAAAATCATCACTCATCTTACTTCAAAATCGGTTCTTAATGAGCTTCATGGCTGGAAAGGCACTCTCTGTTGTAGCCAGGAAGAGTCATCACTAGACGGACTAGTCTCCCAATCAACATAAATGGTGTCTTTGTGTTAACAAATTCTTGACATAACAACATCATTTTTCAGAAAATATGAATGTACTTTCTTCTGAACTTTTCGTGGCTTAGTATTTTGAGGTTGATCTATCATTAAAAACAAAACCTAGAAAAAAGAAAACTTGAAATCAATAAACTTATTTTTTAGATGATCCAAGCACCTAAACTTAAAAATCCAAGTCAAAAAGTCGGGAAAAAAGAAGACTTTCTTAAAGTCCCAGAGTCCAAAACGATGAGAAAGATTGAAACTTGATCCTATATCAACTGCTACTCCTATACGGCTATACTCAAAACCACTTCACAACCCAAAGATTCAAACTTTTCACTCAAAACAAAATTATAACATACAATCAAGATTGATCAAGCACGAATCAGAGCCCAAAGAAGTACTGATCGAGCACACCACCAGACCACCACACCTGCTATATGTTAGTGTGTGTGTGTGTCTATATATATATATAATAATTTTTTGTCCCCCAAAATCTTGAGGTGTGCTGCAGCACACCTCAGCCCCCCCTCAGTCCGTGCCTGCAGAAATGAATAGAACTGAACGATCAACTTCCTACACCTAACAGGAAACTGCGTCGGAGCAGGGATCGAGCTAGCTAGGGTTGTCTGGATCACTGGATGTTGGTCTTACTTGCCCGTCAATCCACCTATACATCGACCCAGACATTGGTATTAATTCCTCAACTACTACGCACATACAAATTTATAATACTGTGTCCATACAAATAAGCATTCTTAGACGAATCAACAAAACCAGTACAGTCGTAATCGAAAAAACAAACTACATCAGTAAAGTTAAAGGCTCTTTTTTTTTTCTTTTCTGGCAAACAACCCCACTATAGTCTAATCCACGCGGTCTGCATGGTTTAGATATTGATATTCAGATCCATCCATATTGGATATTTGGTTAATATGCCTTATTTAGTACTAGGAAGTCTTCTCTTGGGTGCTACTATATTTTTGCACACGTAAAAGATGCTCTTCAGGAATATATATATATATATATATATATATATATATATATTGATCATGAGTTGAAGTTGGTTGCAGAAATATATATATATATATATATATATGTATATAAACTTCTTGAGTACGGTAGTCTAAATATCGAGATAATTGACAAAAGGTGAAGGGCTTTTTCTCAAGATACACGTCTCTAGTGGCGGAGCCTCGTTATATTATGAGATGGCCTTGACTCCCCAAACCTCCGTATGGCTGTATTTGATTCATCATAGTTTTTATAAATTACACATTATAATTATTAAAAATTAAGAGAAAATATATCATTAGCCCTCCCAAAAGTTTTGGGCTAGCTCCGCCATTGCACGTCTCATTGTCATCTTAAAGTAGCAAAGATTTACGATCATTGTTTTTGCCCAATAAATGATTCGGTGGGGAGTGTGTGTTGGCAACAGACTAATGCTTTATCACAATAAGTGGAGGAGGGCATCTTAGTCGTATGGACATCTTGCGATTGGATTTTAATTTTATTACTTTGATAAATAAACCTAAACTTTTTCAGCAACAAATTGTGTTATTGAAAACACTGCTTGAAAGACGTGATACACCTTTTAAAAGGAAGAATAAAAAAGAAAAATGTGATACATGACTTAATCTTTTTTTTTTTTTTGAGAATTAATACATGACTAACCCTTGAATAGGGGAAAAAGGCTTACCTAACAATCCTCTACAACATTTGTTATTGTTTTCACATAATAAGTAATTTCGAAAGTGATTCACTCTAATATGTTTGAAATTCAAAACAGTCATGAAAATATTTACTCAAGTTTGAGTGACTGGATCCGATCCTATGCGAAAAGGGCGTTTAATAATCATATTTATGTGAAAAAAAATGTGATGTATAATAATCATAGCCAAGTAAAGTAAATACTACAACATTACCACATTATATGAAATTTCGAAATTCAAAATTTGTTTTATGCTCAAAAATCCTCACAGCCCTGTTTGGTCCAATACATCTTCTTTCAAGCCCAAAATGTTACAAAGCCTGCATGACCCAAGCGTATCCACTACGCTGCGGTTGCGCCTTGCGGCACACGATCCCAAATATACACACCGACTCTCTCTCTCTCTCTCTCTCTCTCTCTCAATCACACTTTTCGTCTATTCCAGAAATACCCCTCTGCAGAAAAGTACAAGACCCCCAGGGTGAAAAAAGACTAAAACTTTGGTATAGTGGTGACTCCGACTCACTTCTCTGTTCTCACTCAGTCTCTCTGCTACGATCCCATTTCAAAACCCTGCCCCAATTCTCTCAATTCCCCCATCTCCCCAATCCCCCCACAAACCCTAACCCAATTCCCAATTCCTCGATTCTCGCGCCCCAATGACGATTTCTTGAAACCCTGAGTCGGCGATTTTTTTATTCTCTAAGGATGAATTCGGGCCCCATAGACATAAGCTCCGACGAGGAGACGGGTCTCAACGACCTTGATGACGACAGCGCCGACTGGCTCTCCAATCTCATCGAGTCCGTCGAGAACAAGTTAGACGACGACGATTCCGATGACGTGGTGGTGATCGGCGAGGTCAACAGCGGGTCAAAGTGTTCGGTGAAGGAGGTGGATGACGATTGTGTGGTCTTGGATGGTGACCCGGATAAGGAGGTTTCGGTTGTGGACGACGAGTCGGGTAGCGGGTCGGACGATTTGGTTGTGGTGGGTGAGAAGGGCCAGGTATTGTGCCGAGAATTTGTATTCTTTTTCATACGGATAATTGTGTTGTGTTTTTTGGCTTTGTGGGTTTTTGCATTCTATGGTTTTATATAATCAGAAGTAGAGAGGTTAGAGAAAGAGAACTAAATGCTGGGCCTTTTTGTTGAAATGAAAACTGATATAGAATTGAAGGAATGATGATTTGTTTCCTGTAGAAAAAAAAAAAAAAGATTGCAACATGAAGTATTTTCCAAATTAGGCTAATCGGATTATTGAGATATGAAAGAAGAACAATCTAGTAATAGTTTTTCCGATTCTGGGTTTTCAGTGAGGGGAATTTGATTATGGATGTGTGAAGCATCAACAGTGGTTGTGCTTGACGAGATGAACTTTTGGTTTAAACAAGCCCGCGAAGATTGGGTCTTGTAAGGTGGGCTAGCTTGCTTGGCTAACTGATGTAGTGGTCATTTGAAAGTATATTTTTGATTTGCCCATGACAGGATAGACAAAAGGTCTTATAATGTTTACCCCAAATCAGGTTGTTAGTTGCAATAAAGCTGCATAGTTCTGCCTCATGGTAAATTCTTGCAGGATTTCAGCGCCAATGCTTGAGATGGCAAAATACATGGACCTTTGGCTAGCTACTTCAGCTGCCGGGTTTGAGATAACTCCTTTTTACATGGAGTGACAAGTAGCAACCTGATCTGGGGTCCATGGGAGGTATCATCAAAAGAGAGTTTTTCTTATTCCTGAAATCAGTTAGAGTTTTTTTTTTTTTTTTTTTGGTACGATGAGTATGCACCATATTGATTTTGCTCCCGTTGATTTACCATCAACACTTAGTTTCTTGTTTATCACAGCCTCGAATTTGAAAAATCTGTGGTTTTGAAGAAGTGTTTCTTAGATTATGGTGCTTCTTGGCTTAGGTTATCTATGTGTCATTTGCTTGTCTGGTGGCTTAATCTTTCGGTATTCCCTTGTTATATTTTATGCTAAACATAGTTATACGTGCATGATCTTAGTACCGCATATGGTCAAATGCTTTAGGATTTTAATTGCTTTGAAAGATGTAGAACCATTTTGTATCTTGGTTAATTCATGTTATTTTTGTTGTTGCAGATAGCGTGCAGAGACTACCCTCATCCACGACATCTTTGTGCCAAATTCCCTTTCACTTCTATGCCACATGAGAAGCACTGTGACCTGGTAAGTTAATTCTTGTGAGCCATGAATTCATAAAACATTATGCTACTAATTGTGCTAGGTTACTTACCACTGTGATTCTATACTTGCTGAAATGCAGTGTCACTGTTATGTCTGTGACTCTTTGGCACCCTGTGTACATTGGGGCACTGGCGCTTCGCATATTGGCCATTGTCATGCGACGGAGAAAGTAGAGATGTGGAAAGTACTGAGGAGAAATTTCAAGATGGGGAGAAGTGCTTCCATGCCAGCTATAAAAGTATCTTTGGCTCTGCCTCAACTTAATCAAGTTCCACCTCTTGATATTATTCGATTGGCACCCAACTCTATACCACAGACTCAGGTCTGTAGGCCAACTACGACCCATGCTTTCTCCTCCACGTGCCCTACTATGCCAGCACCTACCTCTATACCACTGAATCAGGTCCCGAGGTCAACTTTGATCCGTGCTCCCCCCTCAACCACCCTTATCAATTCTACTGTCAGGAATCAAGGTAGAAGCCACCAGCCAAGATTTCTTTCATCCAAGAATGGAGTCCAACCAGCTTCTGTCCAACCATCTTCAGCTTCTCAGCAGTTGCATAGTAATGCTGTTAGGAGTAGCAGAGCTCATAATATTGGTAATGGAAGCCTTCACTCTACCTCTTCACCGACAATGTTTAAAAGAGCAGGGTCTGTTCGGGTTTCTTCAGGAAGGAACCGTCCTGCATATGGTTCATCATATAACAGCAATCATGTTAATCCATCACAGTGTGATTCGTTAAATAACAGCGGCTGTGCCGATCCATCACAATATGGCAGAATTCCCTCCCCCATGGCAGCATCACATGACGGAATTCGCTTCAGTTGGCAGGAGGTTCATAACAGGATGAATCAGATCCCCTCCGTGCCCATGGGCAGTGGCATTGTTGGAAGTGCATTGCCTCCCCAGCAGCCCCAAACATACAGTCAACCTTTTGCTGAGTCAGCATATAGCCAAAATGTTCAGCAAGGGAGTCAAATTCAAAATGATGCCCAAAATATCTATCAATATGGGATTGAAAGTCAAAATGCAAGCCAGAATGTCTCTCATGCAAGTGCTGTGGACTTGGGGTTTTCAGATTGCAACTACAGTTGGATGAACAACACCGGTCAAAGCATTCAGCAATCTCAACCTCCCATTGAAAATTCTCAAGTTCAAAACACTGAGGCTATATATGGGCCATCTCCAGTCAAGGAACCTGATTTCCAGTCCAACGGATACCCTAATTTCCAGGGGTTGGAAAGTGATATCGAGAACTGGCTACTGGACAATCAGCCAACTCCACCAGTAACAAATGATTATGTGCCTTCTCAACTGGATCTCTTGTCTTCAGGGCCTGCTCTTGCTGACGCGGGGATGCTTCTGTTTGATTTTGAAACCTCTCTCAACAGTCTCACACAGGTGTAGCTGACTGTCGGTCACTCCTTTGTGCTTCCTTAAAAGAACGAAGCTTGCAGAGGTTTAGCAACTGTTACCTATTGTGGTTTAGAATAGAAGGAAGCTAGTTAACCCGATTGGATGTCTAAGTGTAATAGTTATGGAGCTATGGTAGCCCTGTATAGTCCTTTTGAAGCGCTAGTGTACAAAGTGCCCCTAGGTTGGAGTCTTGGAGATGCTGTATAGGGAGTCTGGTTGTTCCAATACACCTATTTTATTAATTAATATTCTCCCATATCTGAATTTTCTAGTTTAAAGCATCGTTTCTGAATTGCCTGAAATAGAGAGCGTCGTGCTTGGCAGTAGTGCCGGTATGAAGCTGTTTTGGCTTTTGTATTACCAGATGGCTGTGGTTTGAGAAACGAAAGGTTGTCAAAGATTATAGAAGCTAAATAACGTAGCACCTTTTGAAAGCGCAGATCCAATGTCCAAAACCTCTGCCTCTGTCATTAACCCCTCACCCCGATATCATGGAGGCTAAAACCCTATAAAGTATAATCCTCAAAACCCTGAGACATGTACGTGATCCAACTCTCGATCTTCTTCATCGTAGTATGCTTGCTGCTCACCACAAACATATCATCCGCACCCAATTCCAGTGGTCTCGAAGTTACTCTGCTGCTTATGCAATCAGTCTTCAGAACAGCTCCAAAAATTGGCAACAGCTCAGAAGAGAGAAACTGACGGCGAGCACATTCGCCGCGGCTGTCGGATTCTGGCCTCGGCAGCGGGTCAAGCTCTGGCGAGAGAAGATCGGAGCAGTTAAGCCGTTTTCCGGTAACCTCTCTACCTCCTGGAGTAACATCAAAGAAGAAGAAGCTGTCCAAAGATACAAGATGATTACCCAAAACAATGTTTTGCCTCCTCGGTTCCAAGTCCATAGCAAAGCTGATTGGCTCGCAGCTTCACCGGATGGGATAGTCGAATTGCCTTCCAATTCGACAGGAGTACTGGAAATCAAGTGCCCATTTTTCGACGGAGAGAAGAGCCGGGCATTGCCGTGGTTGCGCATTCCGGCACACTGTATCCCCCAGGCTCAGGGATTGATGGAGATTCTTGACAAAGAGTGGATGCATTTCTATGTTTGGACACTGAACGGGAGTAGCTTGTTTAGGTTGTACAGGGACAGGGAGTATTGGGGTGTTTTGGAACAAGCTCTCTCGGATTTTTGGTGGAAACATGTTCAACCGGCGAGGGAGATTTTCACTAACAGATCGAAAACGGCGAGGAGCACGCATCTGCTGTTGAAACCGTTGAGGCCAGCAGAAACGCATGAGATGATTGATCATATAGTTGGTGAAAGCAGACGCATTGTTTGTAGGTCCGAGTTGTTGGTGCGTGAAGTCCATGCCAAAATGCAAAATTGATGTATCCCACGCCTATTGTATAGACAACTTTGTGCTTAGTTGCTTACTATTGAGATCAAAACAACTCTCCATTCGATTGCGAATCTCTTTGAGTCAATTTGTCGAATATTTAGCCTTTGTAACTAAGCTTTTTAAGGCTTGTTACCAAATATCTGGTTGCTACATCTGTTAGAAAAGAACCCAACACATAATGCTATGGAGTTTTTCATTGCTCAAGGAACAAATCATGCGATACAATTGTAGTTAATAAGACATTGTAAATTTTGTAATCGAGTAAATATAAGAAACTTCTTGTTTATTTGTAAGACATGTACTACTCAAGTTGAGAAGGTTAATTAATTTAGATTGTTAATTTTTTTTAATTTAACTTTTTGTTATTTTTGAATAAAGTTTAATATAACTTTTATCAATACACAATATTGACATATTTCTAAACTTGCTAGATAATGTTCACCTGATGTATTCAGAGAAATAATTAAAGAGTTTCAGATTGTGATTCAGGATAACCTGATTGGTTCATGTAACCTTACTTTTATAGTGATTGATCTATTTTCTCTTACTTTTATTTTTATACCTCATTTACGCATACATGAGCAACGTAGTAATTTAGTCTATGACCTCGTGAAAGTCTCGAACTATACAATAATTATTCATTTTTTTGGAGAGTAAATTATCTAAATAACGAAAAAGAAAAGGAATGAACATTCTAGTGTAGGGTAATATGGTCACCATGTCTTGGACTCTAAAGTCTAAACTAAACAAGAAACAGGCAAACAGCCCTCTGCCTCCTTTTCTAGCTGAGTTGCAGGTTACATTAACAGAACAGTCTTAACACTAGGCAGCAGAAGAACAAACTATAGAGAAGAAGCGAACTCAAGAGAAGCAAAGCAATGGCACTGTGGATGGAAAAAGGCGCCGAACCCCAAACCGAAAACGAAAAAGCCGACCTTGATGCCATCGTCGCCCTCAAAGAATCTGCTGCTATTGAACTCAAGGTCCTCTCTCTTTCTCAACAAGTAAACAACTTTGTGACTCTGGTCTCTTGTGTTTAAAATGTTACTGGGTCTGCAGGAGAAGGGGAACGAGTTTGTGAAAAAGGGTAAGAAGCATTACTCGGATGCCATAGACTGTTACACCAGGGCAATCAATAACCAAGCTTTGAGCGACCCAGAGACGTCTATTCTGTATTCGAATAGAGCCCATGTCAATCTTTTGCTTGGTAATTACAGGCGTGCTCTTACTGATGCTGAGGAAGCAATTAGGCTCAGTAACACTAATGTCAAGGTAGTACTAATTCTTGAACTTGTTCTTAGTTCTCAGCTGGGATTTGTTTACAAAGTTTGAATATTTGGTGGTTTGGGGTGTTAAGCATATTTGGGTGTTGTTGGCTTAGGCATTTTACCGAGCAGCAAAAGCGTGTTTGTCATTGAACTTGTTGGCTGAATCGATTTCACATTGCAAAAATGGGCTTCAAATTGACCCAAGTAATGAAGGGCTAGAGAAGCTATTAGGACAGGTTGACTCGAAGAAGATGGAACTTGAACAGCGCGAGGCTCAAGTCTCCAGAGCTTTTACTGAGGCTAAGGTCTGATTTTTCATGCTACTGGGATGATACCATTGTGAATTATAGTCTGTTGGTGGTGATTGTTCTGAAGCTGGTTTTTTGTTTCTTTGTTGAGCAGGACATTGTTTCTGCTATTGAAAAGAGAGGCTTGAAGGTTGGGAAGCCAATGTATCAGGAACTTACTGGATCAAGAAAGCCTGTATTGGACAAGAATAGTATTCTTCATTGGCCTGTTCTTCTTTTGTATCCAGAGGTTATGTCAAGTGACTTTATCGAGGATTTCTGTGAGACGGAAATGTTCTCAGCTCATCTTGATATGATATCCTTCCTGTAAAGCGTTGTTTTATATTTTAAAGATGAATTGTCAATGAGTGTTTTATGTGGTATGCAATGCTTTTCAACATGTGGATTTTGTTATGTCCTGAACTCCCAAACATGTTTTCAGAAAGTGCCCCACCTTTGCCATGGGACCAGGAACACAATTATACTCGTGATGCTGCTGAACTATACTATGAAGTAAGTCATTTATTTGAATGCGATTTTGTTGTTGAATCCCCTCTATATGTATAATGTTTTGTTTACTTGAAGTAAAAGGAAGTCTCTTCTTCTAGAGTCGTTTGTAGATTCTTCCATATTGTATTTCTTCAGCAAATGATTCTTTTAGTTAGCATTCTTTTCTATTTTTTCTGGTTTCTTATGATTTTTAGATTAATTAGCTAATTCAACTCAGCAATCTGACCATATCAACCACATGAACTGATGATAGTTAGACTACTAGGATGGTGGTAGTCACTTTTTCGCATGATCTATATCTGATGGATATCAAATTGTGAGTAGCTTGTAGGTTTGTCTAGTTCCCAACTGTCAGGACATGAGTTCACGGCTGAATTGTTGATATAAATCAACTTTTGAAGCTGGATATTTCTCTTTTGTGTTGCAGTATGATATTAAGTACAAATATAATGACTAGCGGTTTCTAGGGATTTTTTTGTGCATGTCTGTGTATTAGAGAACCTATATAAAACTAGCCCTCTCATTTTTCGTTTTCCCTGAAGGCCTGATGCATATCCAAGTACTCTGAGTAATGATTATCTGTATCTTTAAAGGTCGCATAGTTGCGCCTCATTTCTAATTCCTCTGCCCTTCATTTACCAGGCTAAAGCAGGAGTTCCACTGTCAAAGACAAAGATTCTTCGCTGTCTCCTAGAGGGAACTCCAGCATCCAATCTGGAAAGCCTGGTTGATGAGGAAAAAGATGCAACTGCAAATTCTAATTTTGGCAGCTCAGCAGGTAGGCTGGCTGCAGTCAAATTATTTTTCCTTCCGTTTTCTTATTTCAAGTGACAGCTACTGATATTTACAATATTTGTTTTTTTTCTATTTCTGTACCTTTTATCTGTAGTTCATCAATATGCATTTGAGCATTCAGCTATTAGGCAAGAAGTTAATCAATCATGGTTTGTGACTGTATGTAGAGGTCTATGGAAACTTATATTGTCAGTGGTCTACGGATGTAGCTTCACCTATTCACATAATTATTAAAATGTCAGGGCAGAAATCTTATACCATATGGCAACTTTGTTTATCTTACTTCAGAAGTTTACACCTTTGCTATTTTAATGAATCCTCTGTTCTATGTCTTGGGTGTTCAATCACTACATATAATTATGTTTTCACTTGGTACGACTTTTCATTTGTGTTTGTACATTGTATGTGCTCATGCTGATACAAGTTCAGAGACTGAACACGAGATTGGTGATTTTGAGTTAGGATCTTTGAGCTATTTCTACATTACGATCATTTTATGATATTTGATGCCTAATGGAATATATACGATCTCTTAGTTCATTTGGGAGAGCTGATAGTTATCTCTTACTTTTGAAGCATTGTCTTTAGTTCTGTTCCAACTAAATGTTGTATGTGACTTATCAAGTTAGCAAACTGTTTCTTATAGCTATTCAAGTTATTGCTCTGGTCAGCTCTATACACACTGATTGCAAAGAAAATTATCTAATACCCACACTGTAGGCTCTACAGGGTCAGCTAATCTTTCTATCTGATGTTCCTCAGGCAAAGGTTCCTCTAGATGGGTCAAAGTAAATGAGAAAAGAACCCTCTATGATAGTCTGAAAGAAGCCAATTTCATTATTCAAGGGATCCCAGGTGTGCATTTAACACTCACTTTTGTAGTCAAGTTTTCATTTTTTAAATTCTTGTTTTCTTAACACAACTCTTTGCCGTGTGCAGTGTTCGCTGTTGTTTCTAAAAAATCCAGCTTCTACAAAGAGTTCAAAGCCGGGGGCTGGGCTCTTCCAGAGTAGGCTGCATTTTTAAGATACTGAGCTCCTGGTTTGGTTCCCTATTGAATTGGTCAAAAGCAAATGATAGCTAGGTATGGCTAGGAGTCATAGTTTTCGTTACACACGATTGGCTTTGGACCACCCATTTCAGAATGAAGGCAGGCAAGTCACAACGTTGTACAACTGTGATTCTCTAGATATGTTTGTTTAGTCGTTAGTTAGTTCTTATACCATCGACATGAAGACCCTAAATGTAGCCCAGCTTATCGGTGAATCGAAGTCTTTTTCTTCATTGTCGATTCTCTATTCTCTAGACTTATCATTGTCCTTCTTTAAGAACAAGAGAAATTGACACACAGAAAGAGAGTAATATTTCAGAGAGAATAGAGATTTCAAGTGTGTTTATTCATCTCATACAAATGAGTATAGGAATACATTTGAAGTGTGAAAGCTCAAAGAGAAAACCAAAATGATAACCATCTTGATGATGATTTTCTGCCATGCTTGTTGTCCTTTGGTAAAGCGTGTTACATAAGTCTTCATATACTCAAGTACCTATGATTATACACTCAAGTACCTATCTAAATACTTTACGTATTTGTTGCATGATATAGACATACAAAATATTTATACATTTATACTACTACACTCCTCCTTGGATGTTTCATGTTCAATAGTATTGTGTTGGTGGTGCACTTCGAAGTTGCCTCGTTAAAAACCTTGCCAAGTAATAAAACCATGTGGGAAAAACAACCTTGGTCGAAAGGGAAAAAGAGCACAACGCGCGTTGAGTGTGAAGTATGTTTCTGGATACTCCCCCTGATTTAGACTCCCCTTGAAGATCGTGGGAGTTCGGATATCCTCCTCAATCCGATGCTCCTTACATGTTTCTCGAAAGGGGATTTTGGTAGTGACTTAGTAAATAAGTCAGCTACATTATCTTCTGATCGAATTTGATTTACTTCAATATTTAGAAGTGTTTGTTGTTGCTGATTGTAGAAGAATTTCGGCGATATATGTTTGGTATTGTCGCCTTTGATGAAACCTAATTTCATTTGCTCAATACAAGCTGCATTATCCTCGTAAATGCATGTAGGTTCATTTGTGGTAAATTTCAAACCACAAGTTCATCGAATGTGTCTATTTATAGACCTTAGCCATATGCACTCACGCACGGCTTCATGTAGTGCAATAATCTCTGCATGGTTTGAGGAAGTAGCAACAAAAGTCTGTTTTGTAGATCTCCAAGATATCACGGTGCTTCCCATGGTAAAGACATAACTTGTTTGGGAGCGACCTTTGTGAGGGTCAGAGAGGTACCCTGCATCAGCAAAGCCCGTCAAAACATCATTATCATTTTGATGGAGGGGAGGAGGAGAACGTCGGTCACTATGGATAGTGTTGCCGGCGTTCACATTTCTTTTCTCTCTGTAGGGATAGAAGAAGCCCATATCGATCGTACTTTTTAGGTATCGAAGGATTGTCTTTATACCAATTCAATGGCGGCGTGTTGGCGCAGAACTATGTCGAGCTAACAAGCTTACTGCAAATGTGATATCCGGTCTTGTGCATTGAGCTAAATACAATAATGCGCCTATCACACTTAGATATGGTATTTCAGCGTCTAATAAATCTTCGTCCTCATCCCTTGGACGAAACGGATCTTTCATGGGCTCAAGACTACGATTGATCATGGGAGTACTCACATGCTTTGCTTTATCTTCATTAAAGTGCCTTAGTAACTTTTGAGTATATGCTGACTGATGGATCATAATCCCATCATTACGGTGCTCGAGTTCTATTCTGAGACAAAACCGTGTTTTCCCGTGATCTTTCATCTCAAATTCAGATTTCAAATATGTAGCAGTTTCTTTTAACTCATCTAGAGTTCCAATTAAGTTCATTTCATCGACATAAACTGCTACAATTGCAAATCCGGATATTGTCCTCTTAATGAACACGCAAGTGCATATTTCATTGTTAACATATCCATTCCCAATCAAGTAGTCACTTAGACGGTTATACCACATCTGTCCGGATTGTTTCAATTCATATAGTGAGCGTCTTAATTTTATTGAAAACGCGCTCCGTGGTTTAGAGCCACTTGATTTGGGTAATTGAAGTCCATCTGGAACCTTCATATATATCTCTGAATCTAGATCCCCATAGAGATATGCTGTAACCACATCCATGAGTTGCATGTCAAGTTTTTCGGAAACTACCAAACTGACAAGGTAGCGGAATGTTATAACGTCCATTACGGGAGAATATGTCTCCTCGTAGTCGATTCCAGGGCATTGTGAGAAACCTTGCGCCACAAGGCGAGCTTTGTATCTAACAACCTCATTTTTCTCATTATGCTTTCTAACAAAGACCCATTTATGGCCAACAGGTTTTATATTTGGTGGTGTCAGTCTTATAGACCCAAATACCTGTCTCTTTGTTAGTGACATGTAATATTGCATAGCCCCAAGCAGAAATAGGAAGATTGGTGCGCATAACTAATGCCCTGGCAACCATTTGAAGTCTTTTAATGGCAGGTTCTGCTAGTCCATTTTAGGTGTGTACATGAGGGACAGGGTGTTCGACCTCAATCCCAATGGACATGCAATAATCATCAAAAGTTCTTGATGTAAATTCTCCAGCATTGTCAAGACGAATTGACTTAATAGGATGATCAGAATGGTGAGCCCTTAACTTAATGATTTGTGCTAGGAGTTTAGCAAATGCAGCATTTCTTGTGGATAAGAGCATGACATGTGACCAACGTGTCGATGCATAAACCAACACCATAAAATATCTAAATGGTCCGCAAGTTGGTTGGATAGGTCCACAAATATCACCTTGTATTCTTTGTAAGAATGGTATATTTTCTTTAGTGTCCTTTGCATCAGATGGTCTTGATCCTACCTTTGGTAAAGAGCAAGCTTTGCAAAAAGAATAATATGCTTTAGAAGTGACTCTTTGGACCAATGTTTGGTTCGTACTTCTTTTCGTTTTGAAGAATGGATGTCCGTGTGAAGTTTTTAATATACGGAGCATCATGTCACTACCTGGATATCCCAAACGGTCGTGCCAAAGCTTGTATGTGTCAGGATCCCATAAATTGTCATTCATGACATGATTGGATTCAATGACTCTAATAGTGATTGCATACAATCCACTAGAGCGACACATAAGTTTCTCTAAAACTCGTATATTTCCGTAGTTTTTAAAGTGATGCAAAGGAACTTTTGTCCATTCTCACAATGTGTTTCCACATGAAAATCATTAGCTCTTATGTCTTTAAAGCTTAATAGGGTCCTTCTGGCCCTTGGAGCATATTGAGCTTCGGCGACATTAACATTTGTGCCATTTGGTAACAAAAATTGAGCTGGTCCTCAACTATGAATCAATTGTGATGGTCCTGCTATCGTAGTTACTGAGGATCGACTAGGTGCCATCCATAAAAATAATTGCCTATGTCGCAATATAGTATGTGTGGTGCCACTATCAAGAAGGCATTCCAATTCTCCGGAAAACATATTGAAAGAGATAAAGTTCGGAATATTAACACATGTCCATGACATTGAATGCGATACTTTATTAATAGAGAAAATAGCCAATAATTACATCAAAGTTATTCATAAGTCCATTCCAAATATCAAACTTTAGACAAATTGTTATCACTCAATCCGTTTGGTAATTCCAATGAAATATGACCAGGAAAGTAGAGAGATGTTGGTGGAGCGAGGCTCGCTTAAATACTCTGATCTCAATTGCTTTCCTAGACATCATACTTCATTGGGTACGCCACATAAGAATGAGTTTAATACAATTGTTATTTATTGACTAAGGCACATTTGCCATTCTTGAAAAATAGAAAGAGGATTATTCTAATCAAAGTCTGTGGCATCCTCGTGCTCTTCATTTACAGCTTTGAAGTCCTCAACGGTGAGATTGACATCTTCACTATTTTTATATTCGGCAAGGTTAGCCTCTTGCTCTCTTGCTTCCCTGTACTCCTTGTAGCGTGCAGCTAATTGGGTATTTGCATGGCATTGTTTAAACCAATGCTCGATTGATCTACATCTATGACACATGTCATTGTGGTTCCCTCCCTTCATTTGAGGTGCATGTTATGCACGTTGTGGATATTCCCTAGGAGGGTTGCTGCTACTACTACGTCGCATGGTGCGACCTCCACGACTCATAGTGCTATTTCCACGGCCGGTGTTGCCATATCTCCCTCTTCCACGTGTGGAATTGCCATCACGTGTGCCCGCTCTAAAGTTGCGGTTTCCTTCTTTATTGGGGCGGTTATATGAACCTGTTCGTCCTTCATGTCCCCTATTATTAGGGTACACATGTCCCCTATTGCTAGGATACCACTCCTTGTGCCCTCTCTTGGGTGCATTATAATTTGCCTCACGAATGCTCTTAGTTCCAATAGGTCTTGAATTATAATTCTTTACGAGAATGTTGTCGTGCTTTTCGGCTATCGACAAAACATTTATGAGCTCATTGAACCTCGTAATTCGTCCAACATTTACTTCAGTGCGATACTGCTTTGATAGCAAGATTGCTACAACGGGGAAGGTGGAGAGAGTTTTCTCAATTAGCTCTTCTTCTGTGAGGGGTTTTTGACAGAACCTCAACATGGATTTGAGACGAAGAGCTTCTGAATTGTACTCAGCAATAGACTTGAAGTCGGAGAAGCGTACATCGTTCCACTGAACCTTCAAGTCAGGGAGGAGAGAATCTTGGATATTGTTAAAGCGCTCTTGTAGCGCCTCCCATAAATCCTTTGCATCTTTGATGGACATGTATTCTAGTCTGAGTGTTTTGTCCATATGACGTCGCATCAAGATGATTGCTTGTGCATGCCTCTTGGGTGTTCGAGGGAACACAAGGGTTGGGTCTGGTGCATGGATGATGGCCAATATCCCCTTCGATGTGAGATGGTTCTCAACGTCGGTTTTCCAGCTATGGTAATTCGAACCTGTTGAGTCAAAGATTTGAAAATCGAGTCTAGGTTCATTCAACATCCTTGAAGATAAGAAGAAAATATTAGTTTTGGAGTTTAAACTTCCACGAAAAATAATAAGATTTCCGAGCTATGCTACCAAGAAATCAATTTCCAAGAATCATTGTGAACACTCTTTTCATTGATTACAAACGCTCTTAGTTCGTTTGGCGTGAATTTCTATAATTCCGCTATTGATTGTAAGTTCCCGAGAAAAAGGAAAAATGAGAGAAAATAAATAAAAACTCAAAAACGGGAACTCTTAGTAAAGAATACCTTGAAATAGTGTTGCCGGAAATTTTGACCGGAAAAATTATCGGAGGTGATCGGAAGGATCGTTGGAAAAAGTCGAGAAAAATCGTCCGAAAAGTCGCCGGAAAAGTTGTCGGAAAGTCGCCCTGCAAATCTGTCTACAGATGTGTCAGCAGCTGCTCGGCAGCTACTCGACAGCACCTGGCAGGAGTCCGGTTTGGGTTTTCTGCTTCCGGCGGCAAGTTCAAGCAGTTTCCGGCCGGTTCCGGTGATTCTGAGCCCGGTTCCAGGCTTCTGGAATTAAGGGCTTTGATATGAGCTAGGGTTTGAGGATTTTGTTGTAGGTTTGGAAAAATGCCTTCAATCGATGATGAACTCTTCTTTCATCAATTTTCGATTCTAATTCTAGAGCAACTTCGTGCTGATAACGTGTTTAAAGACAAGAGAAATTGACACACAGAAAGAGAGAGTAATATTTCAGAGAGAATGGAGATTTCAAGTGTGTTTATTCATCTCATATAAATGGGTATTTATAGGAATACATTTGAAGTGTGAAAGCTCAAAGAGAAAACCAAAATGATAACAATCTTGATGATGATTTTCTGCCATGCTTGTTGCCCTTTGGTAAAGCATGTTACATAAGTCTTTATACACTCAAGTATCTATAATTATACACTCAAATACCTATCTAAATACTTTACGTATTTGTTACATGATATAGACATACATAGTATTTATACATTTATACTACAACAGTCCTTGCTTTTTAATCGACACTTCAAAATATTTCTACACGGAATTAACACTTGGTGTTTTAGGTTATTAGCAGCTGTGAGATATACGCAAGACAAATAGACAATAGTGATGGAGTGTGTTTACTCCCCCATTGAAAAAGATCCGAAATTGGAATTTCTGCATTTCCCAGAACAAGAAATTAGATGCAAAAGAGGAAAGAAATTTCATTTGATCAAAGAAATTCATTTATAACATTCATTTCGCTAACTTGTACTTAAAACATTCATTTAACTTGGTATGTAATTTGAATTCCTCACGTTATATTCAAAATTCGAAAAAGGAATTAAAGTTCACAATTTTACAGCCAGTGTGGTAACCACTGAACTGTAATCCCTATAAAGATGGAAAACCAGACGTCTACTCCACTCCGGAATCTCTTGAGAATCTCCCATTTATAACCAAATCCTAGGAATCTTCCGTTTCTCATTATAAAGCTCTCCATTCATTTGCTTTCAGATTCCCCTACCTCTCCACATTTCTCCTTACCATGGCGGCCATCACTTGCTCCGCCACCGACCTCCAGCCCCTCTTGGGGCCCAACGCCACCGCGGCCGCAGAATATATATGCGGCCGCTTTGGTGCCGTATCGAACAAGCTTGTCGACACGAGCTATGCAGTTGACAACACGTATCTTCTCTTCTCTGCCTACCTCGTTTTTGCCATGCAGCTCGGCTTTGCAATGCTCTGCGCCGGCTCCGTTCGCGCCAAAAACACCATGAACGTTATGCTCACCAATGTCCTCGACGCCGCCACCGGCGGCATCTTCTACTACCTTTTCGGTTTTGCCTTCGCCTTTGGAACCCCCTCCAATGGATTCATTGGCAAGCAATTCTTTGGTCTCAGCCATTTTCCTTCCCCCTCTTTCGACTACGGCTACTTCCTCTACCAATGGGCCTTTGCCATTGCGGCTGCCGGAATCACTAGTGGTTCGATCGCCGAACGGACCCAATTCGTGGCTTATTTGATATATTCCTCTTTCTTGACCGGATTTGTGTACCCAATTGTGTCACATTGGTTTTGGTCTGCAGATGGATGGGCTAGCCCTGCTCGTGCTGATAATCTCTTGTTTGGTTCAGGTGTGATTGACTTTGCAGGCTCCGGCGTTGTGCACTTGGTCGGAGGCATTGCTGGATTGTGGGGTGCTCTGATAGAGGGGCCTAGGATCGGCCGGTTTGATCATGAAGGCCGGTCCGTGGCAATGCGTGGACATAGTGGCACATTGGTTGTGTTGGGCACATTTTTGTTGTGGTTTGGTTGGTATGGTTTCAATGCAGGTTCATTTCTCAGCATATTGAAGGTTTATGGTGAAAGTGGATCTTACTATGGACAATGGAGCGCTGTGGGCCGGACTGCCGTGACAACCACCTTGGCCGGATGCTCGGCGGCATTGACTACCCTCTTCGGAAAGCGCCTGCTCTCCGGGCACTGGAATGTGACTGGTGTGTGCAATGGCTTGCTTGGCGGGTTCGCAGCTATTACCTCTGGCTGCTCAGTGGTTGATCCTTGGGCAGCAATTATTTGTGGGATTGTGGCAGCTTGGGTTTTGATCGGGTGCAACAAGCTTGCTGAGAGGTTGAAGTATGATGACCCTTTGGAGGCTGCACAGCTTCATGGCGGGTGTGGGACGTGGGGGATCATATTCACGGCCTTGTTTGCCAAGAAGGCTTATGTGAATGAGGTCTATCCGGGGCACCCGGAGAGGCCATTTGGGCTGTTTATGGGAGGCGGTGCAAAACTCTTGGCTGCGCATTTGGTGCAGATTGTGGTGGTTGCTGGGTTTGTGAGTGTGACGATGGGGACATTGTTTTTCTTGCTGCACAAGTTGAAGCTGTTGAGGATTTCATCAGACGAGGAAATGGCAGGAATGGATGTGACGAGTCATGGAGGATTGGCTTATGTCTATTCTGATGAAAGTGACCTGAAATCTGGATATATGGTGTCTAATACTGGTCCTCCACATGTTTGATTTGATGATCCTAGCTAGTTAACTTTAAATTCTACATGCGTGTATATATAGTTGAATTAGGTAATTTTAGTTTATGAAACATGTAGTGGCTGGACTGTGTTTAGAGTACACATGCATTGCTTTTTCATTTAGCTTCATTTTGCTTAGTTTGCATGATTTCAATGAAATTGTTGAAGTTTAGTAAAATAAAATTAGGAAGAAATACATGTGTACTTCTAGTCTAACTTGTGTTTGTGTGGTTTGATAAGAAATTCTCCTCTGTTTTGAGCTAGTAGTGTTATCTGTACTTGAGTAAAACCACCAAAGCCAAACACAAATCCATAAAGCAAGAGCCCACATACACAGAATCAAAAGTTTCTCTTTATTTTTGTAAATGTATGAAAACAGATTGAAAACACCTCAAGTAATACGTCCCTAAACGGAAACCCTCAAGCATTTCTCGGAATCAGCTCAAAATCGATATCTTCCTCTTGCAACTTTTTGTCCCTTGCAAAAATGGGTCACATGAGTTTGGTCCATGCTACTTCTGAACTTGGTGCAAGGATTTCCGTCTTTTAGCTGCTTCAGGAGCTGCAACTCTCCTTGGTTTCGGTCACTTGATCCCTCGAAGTCTCTCTAAAACCGAACTCCGATCCCCTGCATAAATCAACTGAAGAAATTGAAAATGTGCAGCTTTCTAGCAGGCATTGATTGAACTTTATTTGCTGTTAAAGAAACTTACCAAGACACTCAATATCAGAATCCTCGTTTCAGATTCAATGTCAATAATAACAAACATCTTGCTGCAGGAGGTGTCCTACCTCCCTCTTCAAAAAAGAAAAAGAAAAAAAGGAATGGTTGTACTGATCATTTCATTAGCACAATTGAGCCTCAATACAAAAGGAAATTATAGGATGATGGAACATTAATGTGTGATTTTGCTAATTAGTTGGATTGGTGCAGCGAATCCATTCAAATTAGAGAAGAAACTCCCCAGTACAGTTGATGTGCACATCAATATAATCACCAAATCATAACAATTTAGACTAATCAATCACTGTAAATTGCATATTTAAAAAGGTAATAAAAATCAAGCAAACATTAGGATTTATTGAATTGGCCTAATATTCAAAAACTATTTCTGTTACTCAAAAAAAATTATAGAATGAATTTTAAGTATTTTAATCGCAACTCTTTAAATTAAATCTAATGATGAAATGAAATAGTTTTGTCATAAAGGTGACCGAATTAGGCATAGAAGCAACCTATGGCAATGAAGCATGGCCATTAAGCTTTTCAATTCTTCAACAATGCCCAGAGTGTTGTAGTATAAATGCATTATAGTATAATATCTATATCATGTAATAGGTACTTGAGTGTATAGATATAGTACTTGAGTGTATAATGTAGGTATAAAGACTTGTGTGACATGCTTTATGCCAAGAGGTAACAAACATGGCAATTATCATTATTGAAAACAACCATGTGGAGCTGCAGCCATGATGAAAATGGTTACCAAATTGGTTTTCTCTTTGAGTATTCATACTACAATGTATTCCTATAAGTACCCTCTTTTGTGAGACGAATAAACACACATTACTCTCCATTCTCTGCATCTAAACTCTCTCCCTCTCTCAAGTTATTTTATGTTCATTCTACAACACGTTATCAGCACGAGCTCCTAGCCCTTGCTACCCATACCGTACGTTGCCCCTACGCTAGTTCCTATGCAGATCAGCCTGCTTTCACGCCCCGAAACATCTTATTCAAGACCTCTGATCAAAATACTTTCTTCATTAAATTTATTCATCTCTATCTCTTCTATCTGACCTCAAAGTTCAGCCCTGTTGGAGTCGTTTCGAGACATGTACACCATTCGAAGTGGGAGCTGTTCAGCATGCTCGTTTCTGTACAGATCAGCCTGCTTGCACGCGGAGAAACGTCCTTTTCGAGACATCTAATCAAAATCTTTTCTTCATCAAAGTTGTTCATCTCTGTCTCTTATATCTGATCTCCAAATTTCAGCCCTGTTGGTGTCGTTTTGAGATCTGTACACCATTTCAAGTGGGATATGTTCAGAAGCGAATTTGCTCCGAATTTCAACAAGTAAGTTTTAAAAGATTAAAGTTCCCGTTTTTGAGTTTTTACTCCTTTCTCCTCTTTTCTTTTTCTTGGGAACTTGCAATCAAAAAGTAGAATTATAGAAATTCATGCTAAATGAACTAAGAGTGTTTATAATATTCGGACTAAAAGCGTCTGCAAGCATCAATTTATGACCATATTAGACATCATTGTTTCGGTCTAATTTAAATATTCTTGGAAATTGATTTCTTTGTAGCATAGCTCGGAAATCTTATTATTTTAGTTTTCGTGGAAGTTTAAAACTCCGAAACTAATATGTATTCTCTTCTTATCTTCAGGATGTCGAATAAACCTAGACTCGACTTTCAAATCATTGACTCAATAGATTCGGAATACCATAGCTGGAAAACCGACGTTGAGAACCATCTCACATCAAGAGGGATATTGCCCATAATCCAAGCACCTACGTGGGTCTTGTGTTCCAACAAACACCCATAAAGCATGCACAAGCAATTATCTTGATGCGGCGCCATATGGACAAAGCACTCAGATTAGAGTACATGTTAATCAAAGATGCAAGAGACCTATGGCTAGCGTTAGCAGAGCGCTTTGGTAATATCCAAGATTCCCTCCTCCCTGACTTGAAGATTTAGTGGAACAATATACGCTTCTCCGACTTCAAGTCTGTTGCTTAATACAATTCAGAAGCTCTTCGCCTCAAAGCCATGTTGAGGTTCTGTGAAAAACCTCTCACAGAAGAAGAGCTAATTGAGAAGACTCTCTCCACCTTCCCCGTCGCAGCACTTTTGCTATCAAAGCAATATTGCACTGAAGTCAATGCTGGATGAATTACGAGGTTTAATAATCTCATCAATGTTATGTTGGTAGCTGAAAAGCACGACAACATCCTCGTAAAGAATTATAATTCAAGGCCAATTGGAACCAAGAGCGTTCATGAGGTGAATTATAATGCACCCAAAAGAGGGCGCAAGGAGCGGTACCTAATAACAGGGGACATGAAGGACGAATGGGTCCATATAACCTCCCCAATAAGGAAGGAAACCGCAACTTTAGAGCGGGCACACGTGATGGCAACTCCACATGTGGGAAAGGTGGATATGGCAACACCGGCCGTGGAGGTCGCACCATGCACCGTGGTAGTAGCAGTAACCCTCCTAGGGAACATCCACAACGTGCAACACATGTACCTCAAACGAAGGGAGGTAACCACAATGACATGTGTCATTGATGTAGATCAATTGAGCATTGATTCAAGCAATGCCATGCAAGTACCCAACTAGCTGCAAGCTACAAGGAGTATAGGCAATTAAGAGAGCAATAAATCAATCTTGTCGAAGATGAAGATGGTGAAGATATCAAACACACCATTGAGGACTTCAAAGCTAAAAATGAAATGCACGAGGATGTTATAGACTTTGATTAGAATAGTCCTTTCTATTTTCCAAGAATGGCAAATATGCCTTAGTCAATAAATAGCAATTGTATTAACTCTTTCTCATGTGGCGCATCGAATGAAGTATGATGTCTAGGAAAGTAATTGAGATCGTGGTATTTAAGCGAGCTTCACTCCATCAACATCTCTCTCTACTTTCCTGGTCATATTTCATTGGAGTTACCAAACGGATTGAGTAAACTACAATTTGTCTAAGTTTGATTTTATTTTGGAATAGACTTCAGAAACTTTGATGTAATCATTGGCTATTTTCCTTATTAATAAAGTGTCGCATTATTATTCAATATCATGAACATGTGTTAAAATTCGAACTTTATTATCTTTCAGTATATTTCCCGGAGAGTTGGAATACCTTCTTAATAATGCCACCAAACTCTATATGCTCTAAGGGCTGGAAGAAACCTATTGAGTTTTAAAAATATAAGAGCCAATGGTTTTCATGTGGAAACACATTATGAGAATGGACAAAAGTTCTTTGCATCACCTCTAGTGACTAAAGAAATAAAAGAATATTAGAGAAACTTATGTGTCGCTCTAGTGGATTGTATGCAACCATTATTAGAGTCATTGAATCCAACTAGTATGAAAGATAATTTATGGGATTCTGACGCATATAGGCTTTGACACGACCGTTTGGGACATTCAGGTCATGATATGATGATCCGTATATTAAAGACTTCACACGGACATCCATTCTTCAAAACGAAAAGAAGTATAAACCAAAGATTGGTCCAATGAGTTACTTCTAAACCCTATCATTCGTTTTACGAAGCCTGCTTTTTCGCAAAGGTAGGATCGAGACCATCCTATGCAAAGGACACTAAAGAAAGTATATCATTCTTCCAAAGAATCCAAAGTGATATTTGTGGACCTATTTTAACCAACTTGCGGACGTTTAAATATTACATGATGTTGGTTGACATGCAAACACGCTGGTCATGTGTTGTGCCATTGTCCATCTGTAAATGCTGCTTATGCTATACTCCTAGCACATATCATATGACAACGGGCTCACTCCCCAGATCATCTTATTCAGTCAATTGGATTTGACTATGCTAGAGAGCTTACATCGAAGACTTTCGATCTCGTGCATATGTGGAACGCATTATTCGGAGTTCGTATGAATAAGTTATGAATATTTGAAAATTGAAATTTTTCTATAAATAGCAAAAAAATCAGAATTGTTTCATTAAGGACGAAAAAAAATCAAATTTTGCACTTTAGCCCCCAGCCCCCCTGATTCTCTCTCTCTCTCTTTCTCGGCCTCAGACCCTTCAGCTCTCGTCCGACCCGACCCGGCCGAACGGGCCTCCTCAGGCTCCCTCCTGTCGCGGACCCGGCCTTCCTCGAGCTCGCGACGCCGCAACCAGCAGTCCCCCGCTGTTGCCTCGCCCCGCCGCTGCACCCAGGTCCGGATCGAAGGAGCCTCAGTCCGTGCTACCCGACCCGGTCGGAATTCTTCAACGCCGGCGTTGCACGGTTCGGTTGTTTACATTTTTGGGTTGTCCTCTTTCTCCTGATCATCCCCATATAAGCCTTGCATCACTATTTTGAGTGTGGAGCAAAAGATCAAGAGTTGAAGATTTCGACGTCCCTGATTCGATCTGGAAACTAATCGAGGGCCGAGATTAATCCAACTTCAAAGCTTGATCTAGGATGATCTAGACCAAATCTCGCTTAGCTCCAGGTATGAAAGTTGATCACCCTTTTATTTTGAAGAAGTTTGTAGTTGACAACTTTTGCATCAGAGGTGGTTGACCATCGTTGACCACCGTCTGACTGCCGCATGTGGCGGCGCGTCGGACCATATTTTGAGTTTATATTATCTGGACGATGATTTATGTATGCATATGAGCGTTTTGATATATCACAAGGTTATTTTAGAAAAAGTTGATAAATAGTGGATTTCCGTTTTGACGTTACTATTTACGGTTTTTTACATTTTATCTTCGGTTTACGATTTACGGAGATCAGACCATCGGTTTTACTTCAAATATTAATATGTTGATCGTATGACTGTCCCGATGACTTTGTGAGGTCACAGGCGAAGATCCGACCGTTGGATCTTCATATAATTGTAAAACAATAATTCTGGAGGCGATTCGTGAAGATCCGTCATTCGGATTTTTGTATAATTTTGATAGGATGTTTCCAAGGGAGATCCGTGAGGATCTGACCATTGGATCATATTTATTTTAGAATGCGATCGTTGGATCATCATTAAGTTTAGGGTTAAATACTGTTTACTCCTTGTACTTTTGCTCGAAAAACACTTCAGTCCCTGATCTTCTAATTTCACACGTTTAGTCCTTGTACTTCAAAATTTCAAACAAATTGGTCATTGCCGTCTAAAAGTCACGGCGAAATGCCTATTATGCCCTCAGTTTTTTTTAATTAATTACTTATTTTATTTTATTTTATTTTTGGAAAAGGATTTTTTTTCCCTTTCTTTCTTTCTGTTTTTATTTAATTTTTTTCTGTTTTTCTTTCATTCTTTCTTTCTTTCTGTTTGAAAAAAAAAGAATAAATAAAATAAAGAAAAAAGAAATAAAAAAAAAGAGAGAAAGGAATAAATTTATTATAAAAAAAAGAACTGAGGGTATAATAGACATTTCACCGCGACTTTTAGATGGCAAGGACCTATTGGTCTGAAATTTTGAAGTACAGGGACTAAACGTATGAAATTAGAAGGTCAGGGACTGAAGTGTTTTATGGTCAAAATCTCAAGGACTAAACAATATTTAACCCTTAAGTTTATTTCGCGTTCGTTTGCTAAGTAAAGATCATACTTGATTAGGTACTTGACAGTTTGAGTTGACGAGCGATTGGATTATTGTGATTTTGATTGATAGAAGACGCAGCTGGACTAGAGGTGAGTAAATCGCAAATGGTTCATTTACGAACCGAAATTTAGTGATTTATATTGAATTGTGAATGTTTGGAAATTGGTTTATGAAAATAAAGATTTGTTTGAAATGATATGAATTTGATCGACTACGGTTCATAGAGTTACGGCTCACAGGTAAGAAAATGAATTTAAGTATAAAATGAATTTTGTTTTAGTGCATGTGAACTATAGTTGGTATTGTAGTCATTCTTGCGTGAATGTCTATGTATATATATTATTTATGTGATGATATATATTTATTGATGTATTGTGTTGATGAAACGATATGCAAGATTGTGTTGCTATTATTGTTTTGGATGTTTACTTTTCGAAAACAATATATTGAGAAAGGTCTTGAGTTTTATTGTTTGAAGAGTATTGAGAGTTGAGTAACATTATGAAGTCAAGCATGACTTCTTTAATTGTGTAGATCTGTAGTGACCATGGCAAATCATCAGTGAACCATGCCCTTAGGGGTTGTTGGTTGCTAATGTCGGTGAACCATGCTCTGAGGAGTTGTTGGTTGCCGATTATCGTGAACCATGCTTTTGTGCTGAGTTGTTAGTTGCAATCAGTTAGAGCTAGGGGTCATCATTTGGCCCTTAGGCTCTAAACCCAGCTTAAGCCCGCTCAGCCCGTAGAGGCAAAGCCGACCCGGCCCTTGCATTAGGGCGGGCCGACCCGACCGTTTTTAAAATAGGGTAGGGTATGGGTCATGAGAATGAAACCCAGCCCGGCCCGTTTGAGCCCGTTAGGGTCAAGCCCGGCCCGGACCTTTAGGCCAAGCCATAATAATTTTCTATTCTTTCTATTTTTTAATTATGTTTCTCTTTTTTCTATAATATGTAATTTATCTCTCTCTTTGTAATTGATTTCTTAAGCTTTGTTTTCTTTAGTTTTTATTTTATTTGTTACATAACAATTAATATTAGGAGATTTAGAGAGATAGTTTTTTTTTTAAAAAAAAAAAAAAACCCCACCCCTTGTTAATTGAATATAGCCACCTTAACTAATATTAATAAATGTTATAAGTTAATTCATACACACACACACACACACACACACACACACACACTCATATTAAATATGATCAACCAAAAACAATGTCTTATATTACCTATATAACCATTGAGCCACATTTTGAGGAAAAAAAAATAATGTAAGTTTTTTTTTATTAAACAAAATAAGACCATTTTCGGCCCTATTCAGAAGGTTGGCCCGACCCGGCTCTTTCGTGCCTAATAGATCGAGCTTTTAGGGCAGGTAAGGGTTAGCATATTTAAGCCCCGGCCCTAAGTTTTGTTGACTTTGACTGGGCCCGGCCCCGTCCGACCCTAAGCCCTAAAATTTAGGATAGGGCCAGCCCTAGCTCGGCCGATGATGACGCCTAGTTAGAGCTCTAGTCTGTCTGTCAAATGTGAGTAGTCTTATGAGGGTAACATTGAGTTTACTTGTGACTCATAAGTATGAGTTTTAAAAGAGAGTCTTGAGAATATTCTTTATCTTATATTTTAGGAAATTTGGAGTTACCTTGTGTATTTATACTTATTAACTTAAATTGTGCAATCTTTAAATTTACTCATACGAGCTTTTAAAAGCTTACCAGGTTTTGTGTTGTTGCAATCCCAGTACACTATTCAAACGGTGTAGCGGATAATCCTGCAGGTCAGGAGAATCAGGGTGGTGGTCGAGCTGCTTAGTGTAGCAGTATTTGATTTATTGCATTTGCTTTTGTCAGGTTTGTTATACTCATTGAGCTTTACAATTTAAGTTTGTGAGAGTGCGATGTAATAAGAAATTTGAAGATTTAGTTTTCGTTTTATTGAGTGGGTGAGATGTGGTTGTTTATGAATAAAATTCAGGACGTTTATTCGTTTAAGTTGTTTAATTCATGTTTCGGATTTGAATTTATTTATTCAAAATTCGGGGCGTGACATATGACCAACTGGTTTGGTGTTGGGCGGTATTGGTACAATTTTGCCAAATACCTTTCTTTCCGTTAGAGAATCAAGTTCTGCTTGGATCGCATCTTTCCATTTTGGCCAATCAGCTCTACGTTGGCATTCATCAACGGAGCGTGGTTCGATGTCATCGGTCTTAATAACCTCACGCGTTACTGAATAAGCGAATACATCATCAATGATGATGGAGCTTCTTTCCCATGTCCCATTTACACTAGTGTAATCCACAGAGATCTCTACGTTCTCAGAGATATGTTCTGACATTGAGGCGTCCCCCAATGATGTCTCTTGGACATAACCATAATCTGGAACATTCCCATGGGACGGATTTTGAGTATCAATGATCAAAGGATATTTTTTGTGCCTCATATGCTCGTTTTCTAGGGCGAGTATCCTTCGAACCAATTGGTCTACCGCACTTCCTTGCGTGACTTGCGGCCATAGATGCCACATCATTGCCATGCTGGGCAATGGCGCCATCTCCTGGTGTCACAGGAGTGGCGTTATGTTCATTATTAGGGACATCAATCCTTGCAGGCACGTTTGCAGCAGGTATGTGTGATCTCATCACTTTGGCAACATTAGAAAACGCATCGGGCAGAGTATCTGCTATGTTCTGGAGCTCGATTATTCTTCTCACTTCAAGTTCGGACTGTGCGGTATGGGGATCGAGATGAGACATAGTGGGACAGACCACGACAATTCTTGTCGTTGCTGTTGAACATATATGTTCTTATCTCCCCCTAATGATTGTAAGACTGTCTCATCAAAGTGACAATCCGCAAATCTAGCGGTAAAGAGATTGCCTGTCAAGGGTTCAACATAGCAGACGATGGTTGGAGATTCATATCCAACATAAATGCCTATTCGTCGTTGATGACCCATCTTAGTACGTTATGGCGGCGTAATAGGCACATAAATAGCACACCAAAAATGCGTAAGTGCGAGATATCAGGCTTGTACCCAGTCACTAACTGTAATGCAGAATAAGATTGAGTTGCAGTGGGTCGTAGACGAATTAGCGTCTCTGCGTGCAATATTGCATATCCCCAAGCAGAAACAGGAAGACTGGTGGGTATAACCAATGTCCAGGCTATCATTTGTAGTCGTTTGATAGCAGCTTCTGCGAGACCATTTTGGGTATGAACATGGGGAACTGGATGCTCAACATCAATCCCCAATGACATGCAATAGTCATCGAATGTTTTCGATGTAAACTCTCCAGCATTATCAAGTTGAATTGACTTAATTGGATGATCAGGGTAGTGAGCTCGTAGACGGATAATCTGGGTAAGGAGTTTAGCATAAGCAGCATTGCGAGTGGACAACAGCGCAACATGTGACCAGCGTGTCAACCAATACCATAAAGTATTTAAAAGGTCCGCATGATGGTTGAATTGGTCCACAGATATCCCCTTGGATTCTCTGTAAGAACGGAATAAGTATTTTGGGATCCTTTGCATAGGACGGTCTCAGTCCTAATTTCCGAATGAACAGACTTTGCAGAATGAGCGAGGGGCCTTAGAAGCAACCAATGAGAATTTTGGTTGGTTCGGAGCGTCTGTAACGCTATTAGAAGCAAAATGTGTGACAGGGCCGCTCCAGATTTCACCCTGAAATCTGAACTGGCCCTGCGGGACCCACTTTTAAAGAAAAATTTTACCGAAAAATTCGGCAGGACCTTCCCTAAAAGTAGGCAACCCAAACCTGTAAGAAACCGAATACACTTCGAATAACCCAACCATATCCTCCTGAGTTGCCCCGCTCCCATATTCCAACTAACTCAACTCAAAGATAGCAAAATAAATTCAAAAACTTAAAGTTCAACGAAGCTCCATAAATTAAAATACAATAATTCACCAAAGTTAGGTCATAAACCTCAAATATAATTCATTACAAGTTCGGGTCACAACTCCCTTAGTAATCAGAGCAACTAAACAGAAAATACGATAAAATACAGTAGGTTAAACAGGTAACCTATAATATGAGATGACGGGAAACTGATGCGGTCACTATGGCTCGCTCCTAGTACGCCAAGCAGCAACTCTGAGAACTGGGCATTCGAAACCGAAAGGCCCAGGGGAAAGTAGATGAAAAACGTTAGCGTGAATGGACAAAAAAAATAACAATTTTAAGAAAAAGGATTTCATACTTTCCCACTTATTTAAATTTATAAAACCTCGATGCATGCAACCTTTGTAAAAATTTACTTCCTTAACTTCAAAAGAGAGTAAGAAAGGAAATATAATCCAGCCCCGCTGGCTAAAATAAATTGGACTAGCCCCGCTAGTCAAAAATAAGATAAGAGTAAGGGAAGAAGATAGTCATACGCCTCCCAGGCTCAGGTGATAGCCTCACAGGCTAAGTACTCCCATATACTCTCGTTATATACCCACACGCCACTAAGTGTAGCGATTAGAATACTGGGCTTTAGCATTACTGTCACAAAAACAGTAATCAGCGCCACAAAGGCGGACGAGCTTCGATGATCCCATCACATCTCCACAAAGGCGGACGTCAATGCTAGCATGATAAATAATCACCTAAAGTATGGCAAAAGAAATCCAAAAACCAAGTAAAACCATAAATGCATAAGGCTTCCCCATCTCTTGCAAATGAATTTCCAATGACGTGTCCCACACGCCAAGATAATCTCAAGTTCAAAATAAATAGGAGAGAAAATAAGCATATTCCAATAACGTGACCCCACACGCCATAATACTTTCGAATAATCATAAAATCCAAATCCATTTTCAAATCTCTCTTAAAATCTCAAGAATCGATAATTAATTATAATAAAAATTTCATGAAGTTACCACAAAAATGATTTGTCAAAGAAAAACATACCATAACAATTTTATCCGAATCGAGCATAGAGAATTTAAAATCGAAGTCATACTAGAAGCATTAATCAATTAAATGATGGGATAATCCGAAATTAAAATAATATGCTCGATAAATTTCTTGGTAATTAGTAAAGCATTAATTTGATAAAGCAACTGCATGCATCATTTCTTAAATTAAAAGTCCACTCACAGTATTCAGCTAATCCTATCGTCGATCGATATTCTCCTCGTATGGAGACTCTTCTCGTCCTGTATGAATACCATTTGTAAAATATGATTCCAGGACGGAAAATTAAATTGATGATAATTAGAAATTGATATTCTAAACATTTCCTTTAAACTCAACTCCTCCAATCCACTTCGGATTCCAACCAAATTACACCAAAGTCACGTTTACAACCCCCACAACTCATGTACATTTTCATTAGCTAAAAATAGAAACCAAAACTCCACCCTATGTGCCACCACGCACCATCCACAGTGGCGGCGAGTGGCGGCCACGCTCAGGTTTCAACCTCCACAACCGGCTACCAAATTCCATGTACAACATCAACTCAACCCACTGATCATTGCTCTCAACCACAACACATCCCAATTTTACCTTGAAACAGTCGGAACCGGCCAGTGAAGAAAAACCCAGTAAAATCCAAGAACCCTAGAATTTGAAATCATCGATTCGGCCTCCACACTGCAAATCGTGGCTCAAGGCTAGGGGCAAAATGATCTATGGCAAAAACCGAACCTTCGACGCCGGTTTGGTGACCGGAGATGGCCGGAATCGCCGGAAATCGAAGAAAATCCCAAATTGCAGCTATGAAGATCGTTGCTTCGATCCAAGGTTTCTCGGCCAAATCGCCACAATCTAAGGCTGCTAGGGTGCAGAGAGGAGGGAGGCGCTCTTGTGGTGGTCGGCTGCACGCCGGTTGATGGTCGGAAGGAGTGGAATCGAAAGGAGGAAGAGGAACCCGAAAGGGAAGGAAGAAAGTCGGGGGAGAGGAGAGAGGGAGGGGGTGGGTTTCCGGTTTTGGAAACCTACCTCAGTAAATTTCCTTATTTAACTCAATTTTTATCATGAATAGTAATTTTCGTATTTCACTCATAACTTTCACATACGAACTCCAATTTTTACGTATCACATATACACGTGCTTGGTTTAAAGTCCTCTATAACTTTCATGAAGATAATTTTCTCAAAAACTGACTCGAACAAAAGTCAACCTTTTAGGGCCACTAAAATATCGGAACGAAGTAAAAAAAAATTAAAAGTAAATGACATTTACCGCCTAAATGGTTAGTAAATCGATAAATCTAGGTTCGGGATGTAACAATGTGTGACTACATCTCCCATTATGGCGTTAGAGCCATGGAAATTGGTGTGTGTGGTGTCATGGCCACTAGGAGGAACAACCATAGCGTCATGCTCAGGGTTTGCGCCATTTTTGGCGTCATCACGAGGGACAGCGGCCTTGCGGCGGCCCAAGACAGCAGCAATGCCTGAGGCTACAGTTTTTGCGGTCTTGCTAAGTCCGAGAATCAATGTTTGATTCTTGCTTCTTCTCATTCTGAAGAATGGATGTCCGTGTGAAGTCTTTAGTATACGGGGCATCACGACCAGGATGTCCTATTGGTCATGCCAAAGCCAATACATGTCTGAATCCAAGAGATCTTCTCTTATGACATTATTTGATTCAATTGGTCGAATTGTAGTGACATAAAGTCCACTAGATTGACACGTAAGCTTCTCTAAGATGCGCTTTCTGCTGAAATCATTAGAGGTAATGCAAAGGAATTCTATTCCGTTCTCATTATGCATTTCCGCATGAAATCCGTTGGTTCTTATATATTTAAAGCTCAATTAGGTTCGATTTGCCTTAAGAGCGTAGAGAGCTTCAGTGACTTTAATCAAGGTGTCATTTGGCAAAAGGAATTAGGCCATTCCATGTCATTTAGAGATTTCCTTAAACACTAATTTTAATAAATAACTCTCCAGACATTTAAATTTCACATAATTTGATTCAAAATGATTATTTTATTCCTTACTTCTTCTTTTTTTTAATTCTTCTCTCTCTTTTTTTTGTTTTATTTTTTCTGCTTCTCTCTCTCTCTCGGCTCAGAAAGACAGCGCTGGTGAAAAATAAATAAACGGACATATTGCAATTACATTTTCATGAGCAGTGTCGGTCTTATTATAGTTCCTAACCGAAAAGTAAGTCAGATAACATCTAACTTTTTTTTTTTTTTGACAAGATTAAATTCATTAAAACACGAACAACGAAATACAGAGCAGAAGTCATGCCCGAATAACAGAAACAGAAAGGAGAACTAACTTACAGGCCCAGGCGAAAAAGGAAAAAGAAAAGGATTGATTCCATACAATTAACAGAAAAAAAAAAAAAAAAGAATGGCCCAAACTTCTTTCGATCTTCTTTACTTAAGAATATGAAATCATCATGGTAATATTCCAAGGCTGCTGAGGATAACCAGTCGGCATATACCCAGGTTGGATACCCATGAGAACATTAGTGCTGTTTAAACCTTTTAAAGATACCATAATCCTAAGTAACAGGTGGTATGATCCAAGAACACAAGGACCATGTTAAAATGCAAGATGAGCGATAAAACTTACCCAGCCTGGTATGCAGTACTTCTGTCTAAACCTGTTTCATTCACCCATGTATTTCCTCAAAAGAAGTTGCGACCACCAACAACAATTGCCATCTATTTCACCAAGCAACATTTACAGAAGTTAAAAAACAAGGTTGAGCACAGAAACTCGCAGATGACAATCATAGACATCATTATCTCCACCCCACTGCGGCAAGCCAGAGAAAATAACGCCTCTGTCATCATCAGAGGTGACCTTCACCTGAAGCGAATTGTCTACGATCTGTTCCATTCTCCTGAACCAAGGCCAATGACTAGGCGAATTTCCAGAATTGGTCATCCTGTGCCTCTCGAGCTTGTACCTCTTCTTCAAATTATCGACCTTGTTCTTACATTGCTCGACGCTCTTGGTTTGCCTCTCGGACCTCTGGCTCACGATCACGGCCACCTCCTCCCAATCCCGGCCTCTCAGATTTCACCGATTCAGCTGCGTGAATTTGTCCATGTACGCATCGAGAAGGCAAGCAATCGCTTCGTCGCTCCACTCCTTGCGATCCTTCCGGTACTCTCCGGAGGCCACGGCCGAGGATTTCGATCTCCTGATGATGGTGTACGAACCTCCTCCTCCTCCTCCTCACCCGCCACCGCCGCCGGCTTCGTCGCTGAGCTCATCGGACTGGTCCTTTCCCTTCGACGTGACGTCGTTTCGATCCGTGCCGCTGTCGAAGGGTTATTTTTTTTGCTTTGCTTCCATGGCGTCAAGTTGGCGGCGGGCGAGAGGAGAGAGAGTGAGAGAGAAGCAGAAAAAAAAAAACAAAAAAAAAAAACAGAGAAGATTTATTTATTTTTTTAAAAATGTGGGGTAAAATTGTTATTTTAGATTAAAATGTGTGAAATTTAAATATCTAAAGAGTTATTTGTTAAAATTACAACTTTACACACTGAACTGTCGAACAACTCAAACTACATAGTGTGAACAGTAATTTAACTTTTAAAAAATTAACCATAGTTATATTGTTAAACACGTGACGAAACTTTACGGGATGGTGGTATCACCACCTAACTAAACATGGTGAGCAAATTTGAATCCAAATAAAATAATGAAGTGACTAGTAAAGCAATTAAGCAAACAATAGAATAATATAAAGGGTTAAATAATGGTTAGGGCTAATTGCATCTCTAGTCTCCATGCAGTATAAAAGAAGAAAATGTTTGAACTTCGTTTTGGGCAACAAAAAGAAAAAGGGAAAAGAGCCACTAGTGTAAGAACAGCCACTTTCCAGTTCCACTGTTCCACAGAGGCTTTGCATGAAAACCTTCTTTGGGTAGGTGCCGTTAAGATCCTTGCAGTCAAAGAAACAGGTCCCTCAATCAGCGTCCACCCCTGCTTTGCAAGTGAAGGCTTTCAATTTGGCTTCATGTCTAAACCCCTGACCTCCTTCCGACTTTGACTTGCATAACTTCTTCCCCGCCAACCAGTGAAGTTTTCTTTCCTCACCCTTCGCACCATCAATTCTTCGCCTTCAAAGCAATACATTCTCCCGCTTCCGCTTTGAGGAAAACAAATGAGCCATGCGCAGAGAGCAAATGGCTAATGCTCGGTGCTCCCGCAACAAACTGACGCCATAAATATTCCCTCTCGCCTCCGCATGCGATCGATAGAAAAAGATAAACCCTCCACACGCGTAATGCATTTGAAATCGAATCTCCCTGGCCCAAGCCTTGGTCCATTACTGTCCAATATAAACCAATACGAAATTGTAGATGCACGATACGCGACCCATCACAAGTTCACCATATCATAGTACGCCTCCAGAAAAGGCCATATATTATACACGATATTGCTCAAACCCTCAAACCTAGTTGAATGGTCTAGGTACTTCGTTATAGTTTGAGTATGAGAAAAGTCTTAGTCAAATACTAGAATGATACTGTGTTAGCAGCTACTACTGTACTCTCATCTATGGATTAAGCATAAGAAGTTTCTAGATTGATCTTTCTAAATGTACCCAACAAATATCAAGTACACTTAACAAAGTTTTTACGTCCAGTAAAATTATATACTTTCTAACTACACCCAATAAGTTTTTCAATTAAATACCATTTTCTTATTAATTTAAACCCAACAAAACATAAACACCCAGCAAAAACTCCTTTGTTCCTTTTCTTTTCTTATATAACTCCTCCTTTTGTTCATGAGCCCTCGGAAATTGCTGCTCATACACGGTTACGAGAAATACGCAGTTACCTAGATCTTTTGATACATGAAGAGCTTCCACTAAATGATCGATGAGATACTTTACCGTTTGCGGGACGTGATCAATCTACTTCCAAATCTTCATGTGGCCGAGTTAGTCAAGGGATTTGCAGTAAAAACAAATGACATGATGTTGGTTATATATATATATATATATATCTTTTCTCATTGGTAGTGTCATCGCCCTCCAGTCCTCCACAACTTGATCAACAACAAGATGCTAAACAAAAACATGACAAAGCTGAGGATGCATGCGAAGCCAACAACTGAACAACATCCCCATCTGCCGCTGCATATCATCAAACTCAATTTGGACTGGTCTCATACTTCTTTCCATAAAGCAGATTGTTATGGAGGCTAATTTGTTTGGCATCTTAATTGTTACTAGTTAATTAGGAGGGATCAAATGTTGAAGGTTGGAGAACCCTGATGGAGAGTTTGTAGGGAATGGCATGAAGATTGCTGGGTACAATTATGGGGTTAAAAGTGAAAATTAAATGACTATTCTGACTGCCGGGAATATTTAAACAATGCTGGGTTCATCAAGCAAGACCCTTTTTAGATAGGTGACGAGATTGAATTATGACCAACGGGTAAGCAAAATCCACGACCGATTTACCCTCACCTCTTTCAAGTTTAAATTTTTCTGAAACCATGAAAATTTTCGTAATTTAACTAGCTGATATTTCACTCAACTTCAAAACATCTTCCAAACTAAAATGTAAGTATCAATAATCGAAATTTCAATTTCCGTCAAAATTTCCATAAATATAAGTACCAAAACTTTAATCGAAATCAAAACTTTAAACCTTGGCTTTCAATACATAAGATGCAGCAAACCAGTCAGCAGTTCCAGTTTACAGCAACATGAAGTACTTTAAACATCACTACTGAAGCAAACAGGGAGAAGATTGCCAACCGAGTACATAAGTTTCATATAAAAGCTATTGATGAATGCATGGATCAATTTCTTGTGAAACATTTCATTGTCAGAGTAACCCCACATACCAGAAAATCTAAAATATATAACAGCGTCATAGATCTTTTTTTCTTTTGGCCAATGAGAGTTGTAGACCTTAATCACTCCAAAAGTAATGCAATTATGAACACTAACATAAATAATCCTGAGCCTCATCATTCGGTCAGCTTATCTTCAGATCAATGACTATGACCATAATATTATGAGAGCAAGGTGAGTCAGCCATGCAGCCGTAAGCATACGACCCGCATTGAGACCTAAAGCAGAAATGGCAGTACTTCTCAGACACTTGGATGATGTTGCAAGAATTTTGATGCTGCAAGTCTGCAACTGGTTCGCAAGTCACCTGCAGATAAAAACTGAACACAGTACATGGATTTCCATCAGCCAAGAGTTAGATATTATACATGGATTAGTTTAATGTCCTCAAGAACGTAGAATATATGTACTTTTATCAGCTTGTTATATTATATTATGTTACATTATATATATATATATATATATATATATATGCATAATGTCTACACACATCAACATCACTAGAAAATAGGACTAACTGAATCAGACTTCACTCTAAAAATTGAATCAGACTGTAGTGTACAACTAGATAACTGATTCTTTTACTTTATCTACTTGTCATTAATCCCAATATTTCAAACTTCAGTCATTAATAAAGACTCCTAATATGTAAATCAACATCACTACAAAATAGGATATAAGTGGATAAGAAACTGCAACACTCCAGAATTAAATAAGAAACCAAAAAACTACTTATAGAGTAACGACTATGCAAGATACATACATTAAGTGTATACAGAATCAAGAGACAATAGCCAGAGTTATTGGATTATTGCACTTGATGAGAAAGCTTTTAACACGTCAGTGAAGCCACAATATTGAATGCATGAACTACATTATTGGTGCCCAGGCCTTTTCCGCCCTTCTTTTCTCTATTTCTATTTTCCTTTTCTTTCCTTCTTTTTTTTGGCAAATGGGGTTCGATTTTTCATGATGGCTAAAAGTTCGAAAATACATCCCTAACATTTCTTCGTAATTTTCATTTTTAACAACGCCAAATTTTAAATGTAACCTCTCTCCGATATTTCATTTTAGTAGAATTTTTGAATAATTTTCAACAACGTTCCGATATTTCCTCGATACCTCAATATACTTGTAGCCTATTGGTAGAATTTTTGAATAATTTTCAACAACAGTCCGATATTTCCTCAATACCTCAAAATTTTTTGAATAATTTTTGAATTGTTTGTTTCCATACTCACCAAACCAAATAATCCCCTTCTACTTTTCCCTTCCGCTGCTTTGAGAGTAACAGTTAAGCAAATGAAGTCTTCCAGGCTACCTCATGATTAGACTTGAGTTTTGACTCTCTACTCCTTCCTCGTGATTGACATAAAATAGATGGTTTACACTACTACTGGTAATCCACCTGCAATTTTAGTAATTTCTTAAATGTGGATATCCTGCCATCTTCCGATGCCATATATCGGCAACATGTGAAATCAGTCTCGCTATCTGGTAGGTCTGGAAATTATAATTGATGAAAATGGAATCGATTTCAGTCTCTTGCAATTTTCCAGTTCTTCATATGTCAAATTACTTCCACGATTGGTAGGCTCTCAATCGTTTAGACCATCAGATACTTCCAACATAGTGCAGTCACTTGAGTCGACATGTCGCACATTCATGATAAGCAGGATGAGAAGAGCGCTGTCATTTTTGTACATCCATCACATGATACTCTTTCAACTTGTTCAATACAATAGAGAATGCGAGTTTTATACCTGTTCCCTCTACTTCAAGGTCCTCAAGAATTTAAAACTCCCCAACTTCTCAGGCACTTCCAGAAATTTTTAAGCAGTTACTGAAGTCAACAAGTAGCACATTCATGACGAGTAGGAAGAAAAGGATGCTGTAATTTCTTTACATCCATCACATGATATTCTTTCAAGTTGTTTGTTCAATTCAATACAGAATGGGAAATCTATACCAATTCCCTCTACTTCAAGGTCCTCAAGAATTTTAAGACCCCCAAGTTCTCAGGCACTTCTGGAAATTTTTTTACCAGCAGAAGGGGCCTTCAAAGTGCCAAATTAGACACATTGCCCAGAAGAAAATTTTCTTTGCCATTCCTCATATTTAATATACAAGCCACTGAAGCTGCTCGGAAGAACATCTCAAAACTTTTGTAACCAACACAAGCTATGGACAACCAGAAAGAATTACGCACGCAGGGCACTGAAGCTGCTCAATTGATTGGGGGAAGAACAGATCAAAATTTTTGGAACCAACTGAAGCTATATATAACCAGAAAGAGCTACACCTGCAAGGCACTTGAGTTCACTTATGCTCCTTGGAAGCCGCTCAAGTTCTCAGCACTTTCAATCAAGGGGATTTATTCAACTGCAGTTTCATCTCAACAAAGCAGACATAGCTCCTTCATAATTCAAGAAATCCCAGTCAACTTCTCCAATGTGTAGCAGCCAGAAAGATAATATGTTTCAAAATCATATGAATCTGCTTGGAAGACTCTTTAAGTTTTATGTGCTCTAGACCGAGAAACAAGTTTTTTAAGAGCTGAAATAGATGGTGAACCACCAACAACACGGTTAAGACTTGGTTTCTCCAGATTTGTCGCCATGGTTAAGTGGGGGATTTTTTCAAGATATCTAATGATTTATATTGATGATTTTTTTTTTCAGAGACTGCATGTTAGAAGAACCATGAAAAAAATGCATTAAAAAATCTGTAAGGCCATTCAAAAACTTAATTCATTTTAATATATATATATATATATATATTTTATATTTGTGTGTATATATATACATATACATATATATACACACACACATATATATATGTATATCTAAAGACTAATTGCAGTTGTAATACCTTGAAGGCTTACCTTGAAGGCTTGAACCTTCCCAAAGTTGCTCAATGTGACTGTAGGCTTGAGAAAAGGGACTCTTTGGTGAAAATTGGCTAGCTATCCCTTCAAGAGGCATTCATACCAGATGACATCATAAATAGGAACCTCAGGTCCTACTTAAGTTGCGTCCCTCATCGCCTCTAAAGAAAGACATCATAAATCCTTGCAAAGGAATATGATATTCTGATCAAAATGCAAAATAAATAAGAAAGCAAACATCACTTGGTTATAACCATAACATTCAAAAATGTTGCTGCTTCCCTCTAGTATTTGACATTTGCAACATAAAATTAATGGTGAGCCAAAACATTGAGTAACTAACCTTGTAATCATTATAAAGAATATTGCCTGTCTTCGTGTGAATCACTGCACAGTTGCAACCCAAAAGTGGTCACTTGGCCGCACTTCCACCACAGTAATGGACAACCTAAAATGCCGCCTCCATGGAGTGGGAAACTTGCACTGGCACCTAGATGCAGGTGCAGTCATTGTCACCTTGTTCATCCTCTCAGAGTTCATCTTTGGCCAATTACACCATCATGCATCTGGCTCTTGGTTCCCAAAATTCTGAAGAAGGCAGTTTATCAAGCTATTCATCAGAGAAGTCACTACCCCAACATCAGAGGTGTCACCACTACTCTTAGCATTTGACTCTTCTACCAATGCTTCGCCAAAATCTTGATGGTCCACACCACAGTTGTCAGAGTTATATTTACTATGGGGAATGCATAGATTTTGCACTACATTGTTGGTATAAAATAAATGAACTCCGCAACTTCTGATGCTATGGTGCCCTGCTGGTGCTCTGAAATCAGGTGAATCGACTCCATTTTCTACTCCAATTCTAAATGTGGCCTCGGTGTAATACCGTTCATTGATTGGCTCTCCTTTATCTGTACAGCCATATTCAGACCAAGGAACATATCCCAGGAACATGTGATCTGACTCAAGGAATCTTCCACTTTTGAAATTCCAACCAAGCAAATAGAAACTGAATGTGTAGTCGCCATGATTTCCTTTAAAGGTACAAAAGCATTTTGCAGATAGATCAGATGCATGGTTGTGAGCACCCTTGAAGTTACTAACAGCACATATAGCAAATCCCAAAAAGTTACTATCGAACAAATTCAACGGTAAATGCACAGTAACAGAAGATCCCGTACATTGATAGCCAAACCAATCCGGAATTTCACTTCCAGGAAGAGACATATTAAAAGACAGAGCTCCCAGATGATTACCCTATACAATAGAGAGAGAGAGAGAGAGAGAGAGAGTAAATGAGAGAGATAGATAGACACACACACACACATATATACATATATATATATATAGAGAGAGAGAGAGACCTGATAATGAGAATAACTTTCCACAATATCTCTAAACAGAGTCGTCTGTACCAGTTTGAGGCAATTAGAAAAGGTGAAGAAAAGATTTCTAGAGTATTGAGGCTTCGGTGTTGACACAGTTTGCAAAGCCTTGCAATCATGCGCATCTATGAAATTAATACTTGATGGAAGCTCTGGTATTGATTTCAGTCTCGTGCAAGATTCCAATTCAAGATGTGTTAAATGACGAAGACGACTTATTGTTGCAGGTAAAATCTCCAAATAATTTCTGCTCAGATCTAATGTTTTCAATGAGGACAAACAGCCAATACTATCTGATAATTCCAACAGATTGCAGTCACTCAAATCAAGATGTAGCAGACTGGAGTAACTAGAATTTTCATCGACTGATGATAAGCATGATGAAAAGGGCGACTTCATTTCTTGGTACCCATGACATGATACAGTTATCAACTTGTTCAAACATAAGGTAGAGGATGCGAATTCCTTTACACCACTTCGCTCTACTTCAAGCTTCCTCAAGGATGCTAATTTCCCCAAGTTCCCAGGCAAATGATAAAGTTTCGAGCACCCAGAGAGAGTCAGTTCTGTAAGGCATCCCAAATTACTGATATTTTCCGGAAGACGGACAAGGCTTGTGCAGTCTCTCATACTTAATAATTGAAGCCCATGAAGCCTTTCAATTGATGATGGAAGATGTTTAATTGCAGTCTCATCCAAATAAAGCTCTGAGAGTTGCTTCATGACTTCTGGAATCTCTGGAAACTTCCGAAGACTTGAGCAGCCAGAGAGATCGAGGGTTTTAAGAGATTCAAGATGAATGCTACTTGGAAGAATTCGAAGTTCTTTGCACCCTTTAAAACTCAAGAAAACAAGGTTCGGAAGAGCTGAAATTGATGAATGAACATCAGATAACCTTGAACAATGTTCAAGGTTGAGTTTCTCAAGATTTACAACTTCAGTGAAGTCAGGTGTTGAAGTAAGGTATTCAGAGTGGCCCAGATTGATGCTCTTCAACTTCGTCAGAGGCTGCACGTCAGAGCAACCAAGAAAACATGCATCAAACAAAAAGGCACATGTAAAGTTAAGCTATGCAAATGATACTTGAATTCAACTATAAGAATGAAACAGATGAAAATCTGATTGTACCTTGGTTCCCACCCAAAGTTGTTCAACGTGACTATAGCGCATACTAAGGTAAACAAGATTCTTGGGGCAAAAATTAGATGGCAAAGACTTTAGGGGGGATCCATCCCAGCTAAGATATCTCAACTCATGAGAAAGAGACTTAAAGTCCCCAATCAGGTGTTGTTCACAGTCATCCCTTTGATCCCATGAGTCGCATATGGGCTTGACACAAAGATTTATCTTCAGCAGTCTTAGCCTCTTCATGCTAACAAAAGCTTCAGCATTAAAGTAAACCATCTTTGACTTCGACAAGTCTAGGTTTATGCTTTCAACAGCTTCTGTACCCTAGATAACCAAAGGAGGAAAGTAAGGAAGCAAAAATGAGCAGAAATAGAACTTTATTTAAGATTACGTAATCAATGATGTCTTGCAGCAATTTTTTATATTCATAGTTACACATGAATTAACTTATGTCATGTAAAAACGAGATCTCACCGTGTTCTGAGTTAGCACATGATTAACATCTTCAAAAAACCATAGTCTACTGCGTTTCCCAGGCTCTTTAGTAGACTCTTGTCGGACAATTTCCCTACCCATTTCCGTTAATAAATCGTGCATCTGGAGCGTATTGTGGCCAGAGATGGATACGAGGGCTCTATCCACTAAAACTCTTAGTCCGCTATGGGGAAAGAATCCGCAACTGTCCAGAATTTCTATCGCCTTGTCTTTGTCCATTCCTCTAAAGAAGCAGGCAATATCTAAAAATATGTTCTTCTCGGAATCGTCCAGTCCATCAAAGCTCAATTTGAGCACATCAAGAATTGCCCTGTTCGGGATTTTCTTTATCTTCTCAAGCGCATTTTCCCACTCGCGTACACTGTGTTTGTCATTAAGAAAGGCTCCCAAGACTGTAAGTGCCAAAGGCAGGCCGTGAGCATATTCTATGGCGCGCCTTGAGAGAAGATCGTACTCTTCCAAGGGTTGGTTTGTTCTGAAAGCGTGCTGCTTGAAGAGTTCAAGAGCTTCATCATCAGGTAAAGAAGTGGGACGGTATGTCTTACCAATTCCGCTCAGTAAATGTGAGTGCCTAGTTGTTATAATGATCCGACTTCCTTCACCAAATGGATTTCGGGTTCCCAGTAAAGTTTCCAATGCGGCTTTATCATCCACATCATCCAGAATAACAAGAACCTTTTTCCTACCTAGCTTTAGACGAAGCGTTTCCGCGGTCATATCAGACCCTCTATCGAAACTGGCTAAACCAGGCACACTTCGCCCTCCGAGTGTAGAATGAATTTTTTTGCTTATAAGTAGTAGATCATTCATGGTTTGATAAGAGTTCATCTTATCAAGGAAGCAAGAGTATTCAAATTGATGAGCGAACCGGTCATGAAGAGCTTTAGCAATGGTGGTTTTCCCTAGACCACCCATTCCCCATATTCCGACAACACGGACATCATCAACACCGGGAGATAACAGTAGGCTCATTTTTTGAATGTGGGAATCCATTCCCACCAGGCCACGGGCTTCAGTTGAGGAGAAGTGCATCAATTTATTTAGTATGTCTTCTACAATGTCTTCAATAAGCTTGGCATCATCACTGCAGAGTTTAATGGAATTGTAAAGGGTGTTAGTAACAGAGTTGCTAGGAATTCCAAAGACACTGACACCCACTGATATGAAACTGTAATCGGATTAATAAACTAGAGGTTCTAGACCATGTTATGATTCAAACCATAAGCAATGAAATGGATAGGGGATAAAGAAAACATAGACAATATATTCCAATTGAGTTGATTCGCCTATGCCAGAGAAAAGAGAAAGTGGTGATGCAGTCGACGCGGACAGAATTTGAAATTGAAGTATACAGTATGAACTGAGATTTGAGCTGTAATCTAATTCATTTTACTGCATCCATATCAGTCTTCTGGGTTTACAAGTTTGTCCAATCTCATAAATGACAAGAATTTGGGGGATCTCATTAATCTAGGCTTTTAGCAACATAGTAGAGAAAATAAAATAGATATCCAGATAGAACAGAATGGAAACTGAAAAGCAATTAAAAGGAGGAGAGAAAGAGAAGATACTCATAATTTTTGGAATTCCAGGCAGGAAAATTGGTGGCTCGAGATAGAGCGGACCTCCAGCTCTGCAGCTCTTCTAGGTCGGCGTTGCAGTTGTGTTCATGAGCGGCAAAAGCTTCAGCGAAACTTCTCTTCAGTATACGAATATCAGATGGATCTACTTGATAGAATATTGGCACAAAAATAAGCTTCTTCTTGTCCATGCAATCCATGATTTTGGTAAGTTCATTCAAGCACCATGTGGAAGAAGCATAATTTTCAGAGAAAACTACAACCGAAACCTTCGAATCTTGAATGGCTTTCACCAGATCCGAAACCTGCTTGCTTTTTCGCAGTTCTTCCGAATCCATGAAAGTGCTGATTCCTTTCTGCTCAAGACCTCTGTACAGATGCCCCGTGAACATTTTCCGAGTGTCTTCACCCCTAAAACTCAAGAACACATCGTAGTTCCAGCAACGGGAAGATGCACACGAACCAGATGCTGCCATTTCAGATACAAATTCTTCAGCGATCGATTAGCCTCAACTACCAACTACAATAATCTATTCGAGCGCCAGCCTCAATATCTTCAACTTCGCAGGCCTGTTATCGTCAACTATATTGCAAAGTCAAGGCTGTTCATTTCGGAGAAAAAAGAAAAGAAAAAAAGAGTCCAGCACTTTCTCTATCTTCCTGGATAGTGGTCCCAGTGGGAAGGAACGGTCTCCAAAGAGAGATGCGTCTTTGAGAAAAAAAAAATAATAATAATAATAAATAAATAAAAAGAGAAAGAGAGAGAGATTTGATAGGTTGATTGAAGTGTGGGCTTGATCCAACTGCACTACGATATATTATCGAGCGATTTGATAACTCCAAAACGGACAGTCAGCAGCTACCTTGTCTACTTTCTTTCTTTTTTCTTGACTTTTTCTGGAGAAAATTTACTCCAAATCGAACAAGCTTTGAACCCTTACACCAAAAATCAGTCTTTCAGTTGAGCAATTGGGTATGTACTCTTTAAATAAGCCTTTCGCACTACATGTGGGACATGTCGAATTAAAGGTAATACGACTTCGAAACCAAAAATATATTTCGGACGGGCCAAACCGGAATTTGTATTTTTTTCAAATTTGGTACTGACTAAACAGAGACGGATCGGATTCGGTTCGAATCCGAGCCCATTTCGGGATTTACCCTGTTTCTGAATCTTATCAGAATTTTCTTGCAAAAAAAAAAAAAAAAAATCTTATCAGAATTTCAAAATTTCCAATTTCCATTTTTCAATATGCACAATCTAGATTTCTAGCACTCAAACCTACAAATTTCACACACTCAATTACTCAAATCTGCAAATTTGACTCACTTTCACTATTTCACAGTCTATAACTCCATACATCAAAACGTTGAGCGAAAATCAAAACAAATTCACAGATCGCAACTCCACAAGTGAAATTGATCCAAAGTTCCAAACTGACAATGGTCAATTCCACATTAAAAAAAAAAACAATGACAATAACAGCAACTTCAGTACTTAAACTCTTAAAGTAATTCAAGTATTCAAGATTAACAGCAAGGTTCCACACACTTACAGACATACTCACAGTCATATTCATTATTCATTAATTTTCTTACCCTTATGGCTTATTACAAAGCTCAACAACTTAAGTACTTAACTGTTAACAACAAACTGGATGTCTTAAAAAATATATACATTGAAACACTAGAATTTTCCAAAAGTTGAAACAGACTTGCAAGTTGAAACACTTGCACACAAACTCACAATCTCATATATGAATTAGTTAACAATATTGGTGAACATGTGTTTCTGCTGGAGGCAGTGCTCACATGATCTATAAAAAAAAGTCAAAGAAATTCACAGTAAGCAGTAAAGTCACTGGTAGAGTTCTAACTTCTAAGTACCACAGAAAAAAAAATAATAACAAATATAAAATTATCAAAGTATCTAATTCCACTGTTGCATAGAACTCTGTGTTTTCAATTGAAAGCTCATCTTCCACCTGAGCAATATCGTCTCCCAGCATCCAATTTTGCAGGCAGATTAAAGCCTACACTGAGGAGTCAATGAACTCCTAAATTCATCGATCACTTTGCCTCATGTACTAAAACAAGAGTCTCAACTGTAGAGGTTTGAATGACAAGTGCATCCCTTGCTATTGCTGCCAAGTGCCAACATATGGTACTTAGGACTATTTATCTTCCAACAACACAAAAAGTCAAAATAATCTTCATCCCCTGTTGGTTCTAGAGGAGCGTTCAAATAAGCCACTGTAAAGCTGAATTATTTGCAGATGCATTGTCAATAGTTATGGTGAGAACCTTCTCAATCTCCCGCAACAATAAACAAGAATAAGTCCACCTATTGCTGACCCTTGATGGTTCTGGATAACACAGAAACTAATAACCCTCTTGTGCATTTTTCAATCACAATCAATAAATTGGGCAGTAAGCACCGCATAATAGATGTTTTGCACATTAGTCCATGTGTCAGTTGTGAGACATCTCTATAACTCTTCAAAGTTTTCATCAATTATTCTTTACGTATATCAAACATGCTTTGAAAGTTTCAAACTAGTTTCCTAGAAGATGTACATTAAACAGAGGGCATAGTCCAGTACAAAACCTGTTTAAACCTTTATTTTCGACAAAGCTAAACGTCAGCTCATCTATGCCAATCAATTGTATGCAAATCATATCCAATTGTGGTCAGTTTGTTTCCATGAGACATTGTACCCTCTGATTTTTATCAACATTTGGTGGATAATACCTACAGTTTTAACTCATATGCCTAATCATACCCGTTGTCCCATTTTTGGAACTATCCACTGCAAAAGTCTCCTACTTTGCCTCTAGGAGAGTGAATACAATATGCTCGTTTCCTAACAATTTCTATACCATTCCCTTCTGCATCTTTTCCCATCTCAATCTTCTTCATATTCTTTAAAGTGATCCCAAACAAAACTAGGCTTATTACTTGAACTCACAGTCGCAGGAGAAACAAGGGAGAAGGGAGGAGTGTCACTTACAGGAGCTTGTTGAGTTGCAGCACCTTGCTCATTTGAATTTACAAGGGCTTGTTGCTGACTTGATCTTGTAGGAACTTGCTGAACGGGCTTCAATTTGAAGTGGCCAGAAGGTGAAGTTGCTGTTGAAGAATCATCAAGCCCAGAAGCACCTGGTCGAGGCCGATCAATTGGCTTCTTCGCTCTGGCCATGATATCAATGGATGGTGGATTGGTGTTGTCCGCGATGATGGGGTAATGAACTTATGGCCTAGACAACTGGTGAATTGCTGATGAAGATTTGATGAATCGATCAAATTGGCGAGAGAGGTGAAAGGTCGAAGTTGAATGAATGATAGAATTGGGAAGGATCGGAATTAGGGTCATTCTTATTTCGGGGATCGGGTGTGGTCGAGTCTATACATTACAGTATATGGTTGACCAAATGGGCCAATTAAACTCAGCGCGCGCGCGCACACACCGGAGGTATCCCCTTCAAATGGCTTGTTAATTAATATCCCCTAGGGTCACAGTGTGGCAGATGTATTCATCAACTTTGATTTCCACCAGCAAGAGAGCAGAATATTCAAATTCATTTACTATAAATAAAGAGGAGTTCGCATTGTTGAACAGTTCTTCAAACCATTTTTACCTCAAGTACTTCCCTACAAGCCAAGGCACCTGCAAGCGGCTCTTGAAACCACCGAATTCATATCTCCTGCCCTGATGCCGCAACACCCACAATAACAGATGTTCCCCAGCCTGCAAGTTTTTTGAGTGACGTTAAGTTGTGCTCTGTACACAATAAATCAATCCACCGGTCAAAAACGCACTCACCTTGTGGCAGCACTCCAAGGCAGCCCTCATCACCGACACATTCCCAATGCACTCAAAGCTATAGTCAACACCACCGTCAGTGAGATCAACTAGGACCTGTTGGATTAGCTTCTCATGATCCTTTGGATTCAAAAATTGAGTGACTACGAAGTTCTTTGCTGCAAAGAATACACGTAGACTTTAAAATCTTCATGCTCGACCAGCTCGTTTGCCCAGCCTTCTCAGCAAGATGGTAGTGCCACTGGATTGGTTTTATACAACGTGTATCGTTCATGGCTTTTAGCATAATTTTTTGCAACAGGGTTATTATCATCATGGTTGGGTGGTCATTCGTGACTAACTACATTGATACTCCGTCACACTGTATGTTTGATAAAATCCCAAGAACTTGTCTACTTCAGTAAATCCACCGGAGCCAACCAAATGCAAATCCATAAAACAAGATCCCACATATGCAGAATCAGAAGTTTCTTCTTCTTTTTCTAAATGTTCCAAAACAAAGGTGCCCTTGATGAAGAAACATCCGAGGTAAACACCTAGAATAATATCTACAGATTGAAGACACCTCAAGTAATACGTCCCTAAATAGAAACCTTCAACACTGCAACAGCATTGTTCGGAATCAGCTCAAAATCGACATCTCCCTCTTGCGTTGCAGACATGGGTCATGTTAATACCACTGGTCCCTTGGTCACATGAGTTTGGCCAATGCGACTTCTGAACTTGGCGCAAGCTTTTCCGGCTTTTAGCTGCTTTGGGAGCTGCTAGTCTCGTTGGTTTCTGTCACTTGAGCCCTCAAAGTTTCTCCAAAACCAACCTCCCCTGCATAGAGCGTGTGCAGCTTTCTAACAGGCATTGATTGAACTTTATTTGCTGTTAAAGAATCTCATCAAGACAATCAATATCAGAATCCACGTATCAGACTCAATATCAATGATAAAACCTACCTCTCTTTCTTGATTATTAAAAAAAAAAAAAAATCTCTTCATAACGGGTACTGGAATTAGGCCTAGAAGCAACCTATGGCAATGAAGCGCGGCCATTAAGCTTTTCAGTTCTTCAACAACGCCCATAGTTACTTTAATTTTCTGATTACCATTGCGTTCTGTCTTTAGCATGCATTATGTATATTCATTTATTCTTCCTGCTAGAGTTCCTATCGATCTGTTTGGACTATCATGACTCTGCTCAACAGCTGCTATCATCTATGTATGAATACTGGCAAAAAGATTGAATTGTGACCAAGAAGAATGCATAGTATTAAGACTGTTTCGCTCTTCTTAACAAGTAAAAGCCTCCTTCAATAGACAATATCCAGCAAACCAGTCGGCAGTTCTACTTACAAAAGCAGCAACATCCAGTTATTTTTTGAAAGAGGGATATATATTAAAGAAAAAGGGAACAAGAAGTTTCATCCCATGCGAAACTTAAAGTAGGCGCTCTTATGCTTCTGTAGAAAGCACACACCGGAGGCATCCCCCTTCATGCATCAAATCAAATGCCTTGTTAATTTCCCCAAGGGTCAAAGTGTGGGTGATGTATTCATCAACTTTGATTTCCTGTAACAAGAGAGCATAATGTTCAAATTCATTTACTAGTTAATAAAGAGGAATTCACATTGTTGAACACTTGTCAAATCATTTTACCTTCTTCAAGTACTTCTCTACAAGCCAAGGCACCTGTGAGCGGCTCTTGAAACCACCAAAAGCTGTTCCCTTCCACACACGACCAGTCACCAGCTGAAAAGGACGAGTTGATATCTCCTGCCCTGATGCCGCAACACCTACAATAACTGATGTTCCCCAGCCCTGCAAGTTTTTCAAGTGATGTCAAGATTTGTTCTATACACAATAAATCAACCCACCAGTCAAAAAAGCACTCACCTTGTGGCAGCACTCCAAGGCAGCCCTCATCACTGAGACATTCCCAATGCACTCAAAGCTATAGTCAACACCACCATCAGTGAGATCAACTATGACCTGTTGGATTGGCTTCTCATGGTCCTTTGGATTCACAAATTCAGTAACTCCAAAGTTCTTTGCTGCAAACAATACATGTAAATTTTAGAATCTTCGCTAAAACGATACCAAAGAAATTGAGAAACTGCTTGAGAGACGAGACATTAATAACAGAAGACAGTCCTAGATGCAGGAACTATAATACTTTTGACAAGAGGCAAATTGAATGTACTTCAAAATATTTGGTCAGAGGTGTATAATTTATGCAGGGAAAAGCTTGTGACATCAACTCATTTTCGGTTAGTGTGAATGCCACCTATTCTGACTACCCATTACTGGTGGCCTATATGCTTCATTCCTTCTTCCATTAAAATTTACGAGTAGAAGTCAACTTTTCCTTTCACCCAAGGTCACACTAGCTCTGTTGAAAAGCATGGAGAATCATGCGAAAAAAGCATACAAAAACTGATAAATCAAGATTTACTGTATAATGTTATGATGTGGAAGAACTTCAGATTTACCTGTATCAAACTTCTTGCTATCGATGTCGATGCCAATTATTCGTGATGCACCAGCTGTTTTGGCACCCTCGGCAACCTGTCAAGCATGTCAACTAGTCACCCCTTACAATTCAGAACTCCATCATAAGATTATGAAACTGAAGGTCCCATGGAAACTTACTGCAAGACCAACAGTTCCAAGGCCAAAAATAGCAACAATTGACCCTGCTTCTACTTTTGCTGTGTTCCAAACGGCCCCAAGACCTGGAATTACATGCATATGAGTAATCAAGATGGAAGGAACAGACAAATTTCACATATATCATACATAAAAAAGGCCAAAACTGTCAAAAACATGTATCAAAATATTAAGCAAAGCATCCTCTCTGTAGCTACACTTCTATCCTCTTTCCTTTTCCTTTTAGAAAGAACCAGGCAACTTCTTAGGAAAGCGGAAATAAGTATCACTGCCGTATGAATATACAGTTTAAATGCAAATTGAATTGAGATGTATCATTTTATCCAAAGCTGAAACTGGGGCCTAACTAGAAAAGTTCTATTATCCTTACCAGTAGGAACACCACATCCGAGGAGGCATACTTTCTCCAAAGGAGCTTTTGGGTCTATTTTTGCAACGCTAACATCATGAACAACAGTGTACTGGCTAAATGTCGAGGTTCCCATAAAATGGTAAATAGGCTTTCCATTTATAGAGAAACGGCTCTGACGATCACTCATCATGACTCCAACACCAGTGGCAGCACGTACTTTTCCACAGAGATTTGTCTTCCCGGATTTGCAAAACTTGCATTCTCCGCATTCAGCCTGGTAACAAGGGATGACATGGTCTCCCGCCTGAACGTCAGTAACACCTTCACCAACACTCTCAACAATCCTGCATTAAGTTGAAGTGGCCGCCTTTGAATCAAAGAAGCAACAAAATAATTAATATATGATATAGCGTAAATGACATACCCTGCAGCCTCATGACCAAGAATACAAGGGAAGAGACCTTCAGGGTCCTACAAGGCACAGAAAGTAAAATCAGTGCATACCACCCCTCTACATAAAATTGGTGATCAATCAGAGTACTTTCAAAACTAAAATCAAACAGCAGCATTATATTTTGCGAATGTGCTGCCTTACTGAACCTATCAATGAAAGTGCTGCCTTACCGAACCTATCATTTTTACATAACACAGCTAAGAATAGTGTATAATGGGAAAATTCAATTTAGATGGTACGTCTTAACTCACAGTTGATTATCTAACACGCCTAATATTAGTTAAACTTGTTATCAAAACTAAGTCTTGTCAAACCACGATGAGCTTCGATGGGATGTCTGAAGTCCACATTTGCCCTAAACTCAGAATTGACCTTCCAACACACCTAATATTAATTAAACTTGTTATCAAAAATACTATTTACCACCAAACAAAGATCACCTAATTAGTGTCGTATAAATAATCCAAGTGTAAAAAAGTTTAATTTTACAAGATAAAAGGTAAGAAAATACAGACAGAGAGAGAGAGAGAGAGAGAGAGGGTTTTGACCTTGCCGCCCCAGGTATAAGCGTCGGTGTGGCAGAGAGCGGTGTAGAGAATCTTGACGCGGACCTCTCCGGCCTGCGGCGGAGCCACCTGGACGTCTTCGATAACCAAAGGCTTGTTGGGTTCCCAGGCCACCGCCGCTTTGCAGGTGATGACTTGACCTTGGGTCGCCATGGATTTGACTCAAAACTGAAACCACAGAGCGAAACGGGGGAGAGAGAGAGAGAGAGAGAGAGAGAGAGAGAGAATGAGTGATCGGATATGGAGAAGAGTGACTGTAGAGTACTTTTATCCGGACTGTGAAGTGGACAAAACAAACAATTTATATGGCCTGTTTCAGTGAACCCGACCCGGACCCGGTTCTGGTTGGGTTATGGACCGTACCGTTTTACTCCTAATGAATCTATGATTGAGTACACTTGGGCCATCATGCAATTATACCAACAAAGAAATTCAAGATGCGTGAGTGAGTAGGGACACAAATTGCTTTTGAGCTATACTTTCGTATATCCATAATAATATCTTCACTTGAAAAGATATATATAATTAAGCCAAATTGAATCGGTTTTGAAATCCATATTTGTTTCGTTGCGTCAATGGAGTATCGCATTTCTTATAGATCCAAATCATAACTCAACACGTTGTGAATATACTTATGAGTATTGACTTTTCTTTTTTAGGCTTTTAGTGTGAGTTTGTCAGAAAAACCCAATGGCTTTGGATTTAGGCCCATGGAGAGTTTGCATAGCCCTAGCTCCTTAAGGTCATAGTCCACTCGGCCTGCTAAGAAAATGTGACAGTTAGTGGACATATGTTGTTAAAGTTCTTAAATTCGTAAGGCATATGGATTTGAGAAGCTGAAGTACTATGTATGAGTTAAGCTTTGCTGGCGTAGTAAAGTATGAATTAGAATCTAATTTGAAGTTAAAATCATGGATCAACGGTTGACAATCATTTACTTATAACATTTCATGATTACGGTTTGTGACATGAAAGAACTCCCACTACGGTGCTAGATGATAATTGTTGTAGGTATATATGCTCCTACAAGTCCTACTAGAAACCCCAAAAAAGGACGATGACGATGGTGATGACATGACGATAAATGGGGTACGTGAGGTCTAGGTGAGTAGTGCTCCAGATGATTCTTAACTTTCAAGCTATACCTGATCTGTTTCCTTATGTTTCTTTAAAGCCTTCAAAACGTGCATATACAATTAACAATACTAGGCACAACAACTCATCGTTTACAACGTATAAAATGTGTGCAGCCACTAATTAAGTCAAATTCCATGTCTGAATGAGACAACTACTGCAATTTCTAACTTGGAGCCAACAACTTAATGATTTTGATATTCACTTGGGGTTCACTCTTGTATTCCAAATTGGGCAGCCAAGATTGAAGAAGACCCTGCTTCATACATATACAATGTGTGACAGATATGGATTCATGATTCACATATATAAGTTTAGAATTCGATGTTAAAGAAAGACTTGATGGTTGCCCTTTTAACATTTGGACGTCATTTGGTTCTAAACGCTCAGTATGTCTCTATTTCTGCGTATTCTAATAATATAATTCAATAATTAAAATCAAATTGCCAAACATTTTATTTGACTAATCTTTGGGAGAGTCTTCGGTACACGGACATATCGCTTAGATTGTACTGTTTTGAATGATAAATAACGGACCCCATATATGGACGGCTGAGATTGCATAATTAGTGTATCTGAACTTGCACCGCCTTGTATAAAAAAATTTTCGCTGATCTTTAACAATAATATTTGCACGATCAAAGTCAATCATTCAATAATATTTGCACGTGGTGTGACACGTGCAAGATGTTCTTGTTTGAGGAGGAGGAAGAGAACGAGGATGACTTATGGAGGAGGGAGGAGGGAAGCAAAAAGGGCCGACAGTCGGTATCTTCAAGGATTTTGATTCCCAGTCAAACTGTCATATGGACGATCCATTCACCAGTTGCCAAGTATCCCCTGTCGGTTAGATTTTCAGTCCAACTGTTGGACCAGTCAAGGATATATGCCTAGCTATACGCCTAAAATGCATATGCACAAATTAAAAGCAAAAAACTGTTAATACAGGATGTTAAGTGACAACAGTAAAATCTTATCATAGACCGTCACAAATCTACTTACTATATTGGAATGATTTTTAACGCTTCAATAGTGCAATGCATGTATTATATGTATTTTCTTAGAGTACAATCGCGATAAATTTAGAAATAATTACAATAGTTTGAAAAGAACTTATTATGATTTTTTTTCTTTTAATGTTCGATCACATGTTTGTAATTTATATAGATTGCAGACTATATTAGCCATATATGATGATATTTGATATTCTTTCAATTGGCCGGACCTAATTATTTTGTTTGAACATAATTTAATAAGTTCATACGTTAGTGCACTTGCACTATTCTTTTAAATTTTAATGAAATGTTTGCAGTCAAACAAAAAAAAGAAAAACGGGTATCCTAAACATGCTTGAGAGGAGAGCAATTTCAAGTAAAGAATGAACAACACCGTTAGCTTGGAGTTGGGGAGAGATTAGGGCTCTTTGCGACGCAAGTGATGACATTAATAGTTTAATACAATTACTTTCTCAATTTGAATGGGATTTTGAAATGAAGAATAAATCTAAAATTTGTGATGTAGCGTAGCGTGAGAGTAAGTGCATTACCAGTTGACACCCAATTGCAAATTAAAGCACCGAAAAACATAATTAGTGATTATGACATATATAATACACATAGATGCATGTGAAGATTGTGGTCAAGTCAATGGTAAATACTTGATGAGGAGTGAGGGTGAGAGAGAAGAAGAAGAGCTAGCTAGCTGTCCTTCTCTTCCTTCCCTCCTCTATATTTAAGCTTCCTTATCCTTCTCCTTCTCTTTCTGTGTAAAAAGATTCCCTTCCCCTTCTCCCATATCCCCCACAATACCTTGAGCTTTTGGCTACAACCCAAAATAAGAACAAGATATTATTCCAAAGAAACAGTTCCACAAGTACCGCAATAGTTCTTTCTTATAAACATGGCTGCAGACTATTCCTGCTCTTCATCTTCATCTTCTTCTTCCTCAAACCTAAGAATCACAGTTGAGAAAAACGCTTCTGAGTCTCGCTTATCTGAATTGGACATCAAGTGCTGGCCCAAGTGAGTCTCTCTCTCTCTCTCTCTCTCTCTCTCTCTCTCTCTCTCTCTCTCTCTCTCTCTCATCATAATATAATTAAGGTGTGTTTTGTTAGATGGGGTTGTTCTCCTGGGAAGTACCAGCTGAAGTTTGATGCAGAGGAGACGTGTTATTTACTCAAGGGAAGAGTGAGGGCATACCCGAAAGGGTCATCGGAGTTCGTCGAGTTCGGAGCCGGCGACCTGGTTACGATCCCAAAGGGACTCAGTTGCACTTGGGATGTATCAATTGCTGTTGATAAACACTATAAATTCGAATCATCTTAACTATTTTAATTTCAATCTTCATAGATCATTGTCTTCCATCTCTTTCTAATTTAGATTTTTTCTGGGGTTTTTAGGGTTTTATTTAGGATTGATTGGGAGGGAGTGAATCTAGTAATCTCATTGTTCTAGCAGTAGTTAAAGGAAGGGAAAACAATTAGTCAATGCATGTCCCATTGCAACTAAGCCTGATAATAGCTTTTAATGTACCTTTGACTGGTCAAACTGGATTTTTTCTTTTTAAATAATTTATAGATGCAAGTAAAAAAAATTATTTTGTGTAGCCAATAATTTGGACGCCTTTTCACCCTTTACATGTTTCATATGTTTTAATTGTCTTTCCTTAAATTTTAGAATTAGGTTAATTAGTTTTACAGTCCATTTAGTATTCAGTTACACGATTCCGAAAATTTACTAATCAAAGTGACATAAATTTAAGTCGATGTTAGTCTAATTTTTCTTTAGGGATATGCATAGGCATAGCTATAGTTGAAACTTTGAGTTCTCTATTATTAAGTAATGAAAAGAATCAGTTAAGAAGTTGGGCTATTTTCAATGGACAAATTTACATTGCCATTCACCCCTAATGTAAAGGCGTTTTCACCGTTAGCTTTCATGATCATGGTAGCTAATAAGAAAATGTTACAGTAGTATTGATGACTGGTACGTACTTAGAGAAGAGAATAAAAAGAAAAGAAAAAATTAATAAAAGCAATTGTCCATTTGTCCTCATTTTAATATGGATGAATGTTCGTGATTACAGTAATATCCCCCTGATCAGCAAGTATGAAGAAAGAGATCACGATCCTGTAGCCCTTAAATCTAGATCACGAGGTAGAAAATAATACGGAATTTGAGTTGATAAACTAATTGTTTTGGGCAATTAAAACACTAGTTATGAGTTATGACAGGGTCAATAATATGTAGAGACAGGAAAGGAATATCTGCATTTAGAGATGGGCAGTAAGTATGTCGTCATGTCTGTGTTTGGTTTGGAATTATTAGGGTTTCTTATTTGGGTGAAGGAGGGAGGTACCAGTTGAATGGACCAAAAGTTTGTCCGCATAAAATCGGTTCCATCTTCCCTTTGTGCTTAGCTGGATGATGCTGTTTCTGCTGCTACATATGCTGCTTTTGTTCTCACCCCATGACTCATTCAATTTCATATATCTGCTCACGCGCCTCTTTCAACTGTTTTTCTGCTCATATTAATTCTAGATTGCAGTCAGTTTTTGTACCGTACAGGATTACAGGTTAATAAGTCATCCGAGACCCTTTCGCCGACGAACCCGCATATGTTAACAGTTTTGTCGACGAAATGTTCGACGACAAAGACAATAAGATAAAAAATGTCACACTTTCGCCGACGACAAATTCGTCCAGAGAGGTCTTCACACTCTCTGCACTTGGATTTACTAGTGATCCGCATAATTACACTCATCCTTAAGTAAACAAATGCAAGATGGATTCTAGTTTTGAAAGACTTTCAGAATTGTGAATTGAATATCCATGGCTCAAGGCCTCGTTTGGTTTGCGAAAAAAGAAAATAATTCATTTGTCTCTCTCATGGTAAGGGAAATTAAATTTCTCACGAAGTCTCATTTCCGGTGTTTAGTAACATAAGGAAGTCGTTAAAAATTTTGTACTTAATGCAATAAAATAAAATAAAAATAACTAATAAATGCATGAAAATAATTGGGAAAAATGAATCCTTTTATTTATTTTTATTTATTTTATTTTATTTTGAAAAAAAAATTCATTAAATCAGTTAATGATTACAATCGTTCCAAATAGCATCCCTTATAATTCTGGGAGCTGTGATAAACCCTAAAGCTAAGATAGAACAAACAAGAAGGTGTACTGCACCAACAAGTTGTCCATGTACAATAGAACACTGCACTGGAACACTAACAGAGTAACTAGCAAAAATTGAAAGTAAATCCTCAGCCTCCTTAAGATAATTCCCAACATGACAACATTGTCACAACCTTTTGAGATTTGTAGATCCAACTATCAGAATTTGCAATCTGGGTATGCAAGAAATTGGTAGACCAATCAATTTCAAACTCGTCCCAGCCTACATCACACTGCTCGCCAATGCAAGCAATTGTGGTACTCACAATATGATGACACTAAAACTCTTTATAGAATCCAAAAAAATCATTCTACCCAAAGATAAAAACAACACGCCAAAAAGAGTAACCGTCAGAAAATTGACCAGATTGTCCAACAAGCCTCCCAGGTCCCAAATCCAAATTTTTGGAGAACACAAGCCCAGCCCCCAAGCTTGTCACCTTTGTTTGGACACCCATCAATCTGATCTGGGCACCTAGACAAGGCAGCAGCCTAGGCCCGCCATCACCGCCACCATTGGCTACTCCTCTATCATCCAATTGCCCTGAAACACCGCGCCCCATAGTGCTTGCATCCCTCGCGCCGCAACCGCCAATCCCCCAGATCCAAGTGTTAACAGCCACAGCAAAAAAAAACCTCCCCGCAACGGACATCCCAGCCTTCGTCGTTAACTTTGCCGCGCCGAACTTAAGTGGCCTACCCCATCACCACAGCATACGATCAGAATCAAACCCCAGTGAACCTCGTCTGTTGGACCAAACGCAGTATCGCAGACTCGAGATCGGAGATGAACCCCATCTCCGATCTACTCCACACCGGTCAACGCTGAACAAGAACACGATCAAAGACTGAGTCAATGCCTTCATCACCGCATCTCTGTTACCAGCGGATCCTCAGAAGAGTGTCGTCGTTGATCTCTGCTCAAACCCTAGAGTTGCTTGATCTTGCTTTCTCAAAATTAATTGTTGTTTTTGGGCTTATGGAACGAACCACTTTCCTCCATAATTTCCCTTCTTTAGGAAAATATTTCATTTTCTTTTATATCCCAAACACAAGAAAATAATGAGTTTTCTTTCTCCATATTCCAATTTCGTGTACTAAACGAGGCCTAAATCCTCAAGGAAAAAACACATTTTTAAAGAATTTTTCAACCTAGTGATCTTCCACCCTTGATATACAAGGGAAAATGATCTTGGTATCGATGGCCTAAGAGCAACTCTAACAGCTTCTCTATAATTTTTGTATTACAGAGATGTAAAAGTCAAAACTTTCCATAATTTCTTCTCAAACTCCAACAGATTCTTTATTTACAGTAATTTCTAAAATCTCTATAATTAAAGTAACCCCAACAACTTCTCCATATTTTTAAAATGAGCATTTTTTGCACCAGACAGATTCTTTATAACTATCCCTATTTTAGAGATAGTGAGGAAAGAGAAAACAAAATTCCATAAATTTACAACAATCTCTAAAATTTTAAGGAATAAAAATAACTCCAACAGCTTTCCTATAATTAGATTGCTGTAAATTTAAGAAGTTTTGTTTTCTCTTTCCTTACTATCCTTAAAATGAGAATAGTTATAGGAAATCTGTTAGGGCAAAATATGCTCATTTTCTCTAAAATAGAGAAAAATCAAAATATATAAAAACCGTTGGAGTCACTCTAATAAGTACAAGTAAATTCAAGCGTAACAACCGATTTGAGGCTTGTTATTGAACAATGGAACCATTAAGATCATCACATGTTACAAAAATCAGAAACTTTATCTCGAATTTTTTTGTTTGATAGTCATAGCCATACCATAAATTAGTGATAAAAAAAAATTATCAATGTAACGCATGCTATTCTTCTGAATCAGTGAAACAGAAGTCACAAAACCTTTCATTTTCCACTGAAGACGGTACTTCACAATTTCATTAGCTACGTCAAAAAAAAAAAAAAAAGATTTGACTTTAAATGATCGTTTTGATCAAATTTGTCTTTTTTTTTTTTTTTTGTCTTTTTAATCGTACTTCATTGTAACTTATATGTACATGAATCTACCATGTCCCTTGCTGTCACCCATACATGGTTTTCATACGACCACCGATAATTTAAATGGAGCTGATTGCTTCACCTTTGATAGGGTACCCCCTACTTTTCACAAGTTTCTAGATCCTTCACATCATCCTGCTTTGCACTTCAGAATACGTGGTTTTCAGAATAAGCAGACGCTCGTTCAGAATGTGCATTCCTACAGCAACATCTCTCCATAAGTTCCAACAAAAACAGTAACAATAGCACAAGGCGGATGAAGTTTATCCCGACATATGAAAATGTACATTGCTCTATGAAAAAGGGATTGCCCAAAATTATGACAAACAAATCTCATTTGGTACAAGTCAAGTTTATATCTAGTGAAAATAATATTTACACAACATAAGAGTTAGTCATGCAGGAAAGCTGAAAGAAGAGATGGTTCACTGTTAGCTTTTAAAATTTAAACAAACAGAAAAAGATGAGGCTTATTGGCTCCCTCAACTTTACTCATCAATTTTATCCAATTGTACACCAACTTTTCCCAATCTTTGTCAATTTAAATGACTCCAATTTTATCGTTATATATCTCATTCTCATCTGTTCCACATTCTTTTCATATTGATGTAGACAAGTATTTAGTAATAGGAATGGAACATAAGTCTATTAGATTGACAGAGATGGGGCAATGGCAAGATTCGGAAAAGTCAAAGGGAACTCTGGCCCCATTAAGCCAAAAGATAAGCATGGAAGTGTTAGACACAGATAAATAAAATACATCTAATGTCTAGCATTTGCACGCTTATCTTGCTTATCTCAATATCTCGTGAACATCAAGATAAAACCCACTTTCTTGACATCAGATAAGATAAATCTATTTGATTGTAATGCGCACAGAAACACCAAACTAAAACATATCTCAATAACAGACACCTTAGAAAACTCACCAAGAATTATAGAACGGAAAAGTATGGTGCAACCTTGCTCACTATACCAGGGCAGCCATATTTTCCTCTGTAAAGCAGTTTCCACTGTGAGCACTATCAAGCTGGAGGACTCTAAGCTTCCCTTCCTGCAATTTATAGCAAATTAGCATTGCAAATCAGAGGAGGGGAAGAGAAGACCTTTATAAAGGACCCAAGAAAGGTCAGTGGACTAATAATTGCAAGATTTCTGGGGAATGAAAGCACACCTTAGTTCCATAAGCCAGACCACCCCCAGCAAACGGATGAAAGCAAGCAACATTAACCTCATCATCTGCACTAGGAAGTACTCTCACAAGTTCCATATCTGAAACTCTGTAGACCTACAATAAAGAGAGAAATCATGAATTCATACAGTACAACAAGTTAAACACTGATAACAGTACCTACCATTTGTACCCACTAGGATCTTGCTGAAACACAAATAAATCAACAAAAAAGGCCATGAAGTGCTTCTTCTTTTTTGTCTTGAACAAAAGTCGACAAGAGTTACAACTGACAATTCCAAGGTTTTTAGAAGTTTCGTTCAAAATTTCCATATTTTATAGAAAGTTCTGTCATGTTTTACTTTCTCACCTATATTCACCTATATTTTTACTTTTTCCAATATTTCAGTAATCAAGATAATGGAATATCTACTAATATTGATATTTCTTTCCTTGGTTTTAACAAAATCCTTTAAAAGACCATGACCAGTCTATAGTAAAAGCTCCAAAAGTATTAACTAATGTCCCTATAAATGAAGCATCTGTCAACAAAGAACACTTTTTGTAAACTAAAATTGTCAAAGAACAAACTACTCAATACAAGTAATAAGATAGTAAAATAAATATAAAAGAACCACCATAAGTTTTAGAACAAGAAGCCACTTAGAAGTACCTCAAGAACAGTGTAAATAGGTACGGTTGTTTCGCCATCAATGACAATACTTTTAAGAAGAGAACCATGGCGTCGACCATAGGCAATTAATATATGCTCAGACGTAGGTGAGAACTGCAAGCACAACATCAAATACAGAGGCTCAACTCAAAATAAAATGTGCCCCTTTCAGCAAACTAAGGAGGCAAGTAACAGTAGTTGGAATTTACGTTTAACAGTAATAAATTTGCACTTAACCAACTATATGACTTCAATGCTCAATACTAACGGATGGTAGACCAAACTACTTCAACAACTGGTACCACTATAAAATTGAATATAACTAACTAATCATAGTAGACAAGTATATCATCACATCATACATCATGACCAGAAAGATGAGGATAATGGCCAAAACTAATCATAGTAGACAATGAACCCAAGGCAATAGCAACAAAGAAAACACCAGATCCCCGGACAATAAATACAACTATTGCAGACAGGAGACAAGATTTCTATAAAATTAACCTGGATCGAAGTCAAACAATGTGCAGCTCTGATAGCCCGGGACGCGAGTATTGAACCAAATCTGTGTCAAGAAATGAACATATAAACAAAATATAAAATGTCGATAACAGAATTTAGATAAAAGCTGTAAAAAGGACTAGATTTTTACGTTGCCTCCTCAAGTGAATATATGCGAAGCTCATAAATGACTTGACGTGCTGAGATTGGATGCCGGGTTGGCGATGTTGCAATTCCAGAATCTTGATGGACTACACTTTGTAGTCCAGGTTCAGCTTCCATATCAGGAACCACGCACGCAACACAGGCGGCTAAGAATCTCCCACAAGGAGAGAAATGAGTGCCCATTTCACTGCCAAAGAAAAAAAGAAATATGCAGCTTAAATAGCATAAACATTATGCCGAGCTAACCAGAAACAATTCACAAAATGCATTCAATGAGAATCGTGTAAACAAAGATGTTGGTGACTGCGTGTACAAATAACTGCATAAAAATAACTGCAAACAACTCATTAAGGCCATATGAGAGAAGAGTGTCATGTATGTCCAATATACCTGCAAAGAACAGCATGGGGAATGGTTAAGCGGCATCGTTCAGCATTGAGTGGAGCAGAAGGATTTTTTATGTCGTGTGACCATATTCTTAGCTTCACAGTGCATGGTAACTCTGCAGCTGCTGTAGCAGCCAGTGATGTAGTAATTTCAGACTGGATTCTGCTAATAATGGGCTGAGCTTCATTCCCATCATGCAGGGCTTTTAAGAGAGCAGCACTATCCCCAGATTCTGGTACTGAGAAGCGAAAATGCAAACCAGCGCTTTCAGAAACCCCAGATACGCTGGTGCTTCCTCGCATTGCTAAAGAAGTTGCCACATGTGGCGCTAAATTAGAAGAACCATTATGTTGGGCTGAAGTGTCAAGACCAGCACCATTAAGAGGAAGCATCAAGGGAAAAGTGGCTTGGCTTTGACCCGTTAACCACCCCTGGAGAAAAGGAAGCTCCCAAAATGCTGGATCTCTATAAGAAGAAATATGACGAAGATGCCGAGGTTCAGCAAAATGAAGAGGATTCGGAATATTTTCAGGTAGTCTATTAATAGCAGAATCTACATTAGTAAAGTTTTCATGCTGGCTTCTCCCTATAGCCTGCATATCATCAGTCTCCATGGCATCGTTGAGATGAGTAAGAGATGTAACTGATGGAAATGCCTCCATGGGAGAAGCTGTGCTATCACTCTGCTCTGTTGCATTTGCAACTGCTTCAACCTGACGTAAAGCAGAAGTGACTTGCATGTTATTTGGACCAACATGCCCATCACCCTGCATTTCTATTCTTGGATTATCTACAGATGGTGACACAAAGAAGAAAGGCAAGGACATATGTGGCAGTTCAGCAGCCAAACTAAGGCGCTCACTAGAATGAACGTTTGCCAAAAAAACAGCAGGAGAAGGATATTGTAAGTAGCCGGAAGATGTTGCTGGTGTCATCAAGGAATCTGAAGAGTCAAGATCATTGACCTGCATATCAGTTTAATAATGTAACATATTTGATAGGTGACTCCGAATAATTGATTAAAATACTGTTTGGAATATTCACCTCAGCAGTTAGAAGAAATGGAGCAGCTTGGGGGTGAAAATGCACTGCTCTAAGTGAACGCCATGTTTTCAATACAATGTCTGGAGACGAATGCTGCTTTTTGTAGTTCCATATATACACCTGAAAGAGGAAATTGACAATAAATGTTATCAAATTTACAAGCTCATAACTCTTCAAGGACCATGTAATATACTAAAGATCCATATAAAACAGAACCAATACCTTGTGTCCTGATGCAACAACTAGGAGTTCCCCTGTCGCATGAAAAGCCATAGATGCAATAGGTCGATCTGCAATCAAATTCAACACACATAAGAACTATTAATCTTCATTGAATGAGTAAAAGATGCCAAAAAAAAAATGCAGGTACTAAGGAAATGCAAGTTTTAGGTTTGAAATTACGGAAATCACGTGATCCTATACACTCAGAAGTGTTTAGATCCCATAAGCGAACCTCGTGATCCAAACCCCCACTAGCAATTATTTCTGGTTGCCAAGGGTGGAACCTCACCTGTAAGAGTTACATTAGTTAATTCCACAATTTTAATTGAGAATGATAATCATAATAAGCGTTGGAAATTTGTATTCATCAGAAGGTAGAACTCCAACATTAGTTTCACTCCTAATTGACTTCATGAGTTACCAAGTAAACCTAAGCAGGAACTAGCATGCTACAGCTAAATGTGCAACAAGACTATTAACATTATTTTCCTGTTAATTCTTATACCATATGTCCAATAACTGTGATAACAATATTTAATTTGTATCTGAATTTTCAAAAAAGTTCTTTCTAATTTTTTTTTTTTATGAATACTAAAAAAAAAAATTCAGTATGGTCTTCATTGAACAAGTTGCAAATAGTATTGTTGCATAAGGCACATAGCAATAGAAATCCTCAATAAACAAGTGCATGCAACTGTATAAGCCAAGCTTACCACCCAGGGTGTCCTCCTATGGCCACTCAAAACCTTTAAGCACCTTCCAGTTTGGCAATCAATTATCTTCACAGTGTGGTCACCACTGCAAGTGTCAAAAGATTGAAAAAATTTATGAATAAAAAATTTATAAATATAAGCTAGTGTTCAAAATTTCAAATTGAGATAAATGAATGAGTTAGGTAACTCACTGTGTAGAAGCAACCGTTCTTCCATCGGGACTAAATGCTGCTGCAATGGTTGACCTTGGAGGAGGTACTAAATTACAGTACCTGGCTGACAAATGCCGTAGTGACTCTGCTTCACCCCTGGAAAGATCATGACATATATTCAATAAATACATAGCATCTCTGACAACCTATATAGAAACTACATAATCTCTCACTCATAAACCTTCTACCCTCTTAACACATATGTAGGTATATCTTATGAATACAGTTAAAAGAAGAAAGAACTCATGGTACCATGAAAGAAGGCCACGCTTAGCATCTATTGTTGGTTGGCACTCAGGACCAGTGGAAGAGGAATCAGCTTTCACTTTAGGAGTTTCTCCCCACCGTCTTCTAGGCAAGTGTTTTGCTTGAGGAGAAATTTCTCTCCTTACTATCAAGCCGACCACATTTCTGCTGCAAACATATTGAGAAGTTCATTCAACAATAACATTCTAAGATTATGTATGTGTAAGAGGATTTAAAATAAAAATTCTGACTTTCAAGTTTTAGAGTAAACTGTTTGATTAGACCTTAAATTTTAATCCCTTATGTTAATAAAACTCGACATATAAATTTACGAATTTAGGATTCAACAATAAAGGAAAACAACTTCTTCTTTTGTCTAGGCTTTTACAAAGAAATACGGATTGGGCATATTTGACTAGAAAGCATGCTAAGCTAGGCGAAGCATAGAGGTCATCAAATGTTATTTCAAATTTTCAAATCCATTGTATGTTCTCTTCTCTTTTCATGATAGAAGGGATCAAAACTCTCTCCGCGCATATATAGATCTCAACGAATCACACTAACTTTAAAGTTCTAATGCAAACTTTTTCAATACCAAAAGCTACACGCAGTCCAAGGGATCTATAAGATTGATGTTTTTACATATATGATCCTGAACAACGAACTGTTGTTGTACGTACTTGAGGCAATCTCATCAAACACACATTTCAAACAAACCAACAGAATTGAAGAGGGCAGCGCATCGCATTCAACTTAATAACCAGAACATGAAATTCATCACTAAGACAGATCCAAATTCAAGAAGCACAAATGAATTCCGAAATTTCGGAATTCCGAACTTAAACCAATAAAACGCTCATTAAATTTAAGCTTTCCTAACTACACACTCAGATTCAACAATGCCATGAAACAAGCCTTCGGCCATAGGAGGCAAGTCAGGCAACCAACACGAATTATATAAAAGATCATAGATAGATTATCTACGACTAAACTTCAAGCTGTACAAGCATCAATCTGAGCTCATAGATTCTGGAATCGAATACAATTCAGCCAATTCCAAAATGACAAATGCGTATAGATCGAAAAACAAACAATCAACAACGCAATAGGTAAAGAATTTTCGGAATTCTGACCTGCAGTGGTGACTTTCGGCCGGCGACATGATCTGATCGGACGGTGGCGAAGGTCCCGTCATCATAAGATCGGACTTCATAGAGCAGAATTGAGAGAGGTTCCGAGAGAATTGAGAGCGACCTGTATGAAATCAATGGTAGACTCAATTCCGCAGGGCTTTGAATTTTGAGGAAGAATTGTGTGAAATCTGAAACCAAGGGAGAAAAACCAAAAGAAAAAATGGAGGCTCTGGCTCTCTGTGAGGAAGAAAGAACAGGGTCTCTGTTTGGTCCGCTCTTTTCCTATACAGTTTCCCTTTTTCGGTCGATTTACGAAACCCCGTTTGGGGATCGATGCCTTTTGACGAAAATGCCCCCTCTGCTTTCTTTACTTTCATAATTCGCACCGTCTATCTAAAGATTTTGAGGGTTGATATTATGACACGTCGGCATGTGATTATTTTAATGATTTTTTAAACAAAAAAAAAATCCTTATCTTGATTTTATCAGAAAAGATCAACACTAACGACCAACTATTTTTGTTACTCTCTTAGTTGGATTCGAATTTACACATCTGTTAATACTATCGGATTTTTCTTTAGTTACAGTCGAATTTATACATTGTTAACATGGCAAATGAGAAACGCTATCAGATTAGCATGATTACTAGTGCCAATGTCGTAAAAGAAATTGCATTTGTGTAGACTCATTTAGACTTTTCCGACTTGAGTAAAATCCACCCATATGCAATTTTCATATAATTTAAAATTTTTTGGTCTCTTCTAAAGATAAATTTGGAATAAAAATCTTTTTCTTTTCACTTTTCAAGTGTCAAAAGATCTGTTATTTAACTAGTTAAGATCGGGTTGTACCAGAGGCTCTTGTATTAACTTGCTATATTTCTTATAAATAAATAAAAATTACAGCGGCAACATAATAGGAAAGCTGTGATTTTAGTATTTATACTTTGTTGTAATCGAGTTATCTTTCCGGTATGTCACCGCTTTATCAAAGCAAATGGAGTAGTCATTAGTGCACTATTTGCTAATTGGTGCTTGTTAAAATACATGTATTTTGTAGAGTCTTCTGATACTATTTCAGAACGTGCTCTAGATGCTTATTGTAATCAGGAATTTAAGCTTAATGTTCCCCTTTGTTCCCCTTTGTATTCGATAATTTCATTAATCAAGACTAGAGGGTAGCCGCATCAAGCCCTCATTTCAAAAAAAAAAAAAATTACGTTTTTGGTCCAAGTCTTTTGATGATTACATTTTTCTGGGTTACATTAAATTTGGTCATATTTAATTTAAAGACACTGAGGCTTCTCCTAAGGAGGATAGATGTTGGAGATCAGGAATACGGACCGAAAATTTGCAGTACCCGGACCAAAATGCAATAGTCCCAACAAAAGTAGGGTTTAGAAGGAACACAACGAGCTGAGAATAGGAAAAGCAAAGGGTCAATCTCTTAACCTCCCATTTCTCGAACCAAAAGAAAAACGTTGCAAATTTCAAGCAAAGCCTCACAACTTGTTCATAGCATAGTATGGAAAAGCAAGGTACTGAGATCCAAGTTACTTCGGACAGTGTGTTTATGGCGACTAGCAAAAGCGACAGCTACAGTCAAAAGAAAAACGGAACTAAACTGGAACTCTACACCAAAATTTTCAAAAAAACTAATTTACAAACTCATTAATGAATAGGAAACTGAAAAGGACAAAAGATATATATACACAGGTTGTGAAACTGGAGATGTGACCAGTTCAACTGAGTTTCTCAGGTTGAGTCTTTTTAGATAGACTAGATCCCCATATACGGATGGTACAATCATCACTAGCCGAGGCCAGCATTTGAGGTCTCCTAAGATTCCAACTCACACAGTTCACAGTCATTGAATGCCCACACAATACCTCAATTGGCGTAGAGTTTCGCCGATTCCAAATGTAGACCTATAGCAGATGGTAATTATCTAACTTGTGAGGACCCATTTAGTTTAGTGGTGCAAGAATGATCGGTATACACATGTATAAGAAAATTAACAAAATTGGGGGAAGCAAGCATACCTGTGAGTTCTCACTACCGCTGGCAATATATTTACTATTCACTCCACCGAAGCAGGAGCGTATTACGTATTTGCTCTGCCTGTGACCCATATACTTCAGTGGCTTCTCCAGTTTCCCAGCAACATCCCACATATGGATCTCCTGGCTGTTTAGGTTGACGATAAAGTACTCACTATCTCTAGAAATCGAGAGGGATGTGATAGAATGGTCTTCAGAGATAACTCGCTCAGCATTTGTTCCCACATTCAAAATCCGAATTTCTTTATCAGCGAAAATGCTGATAAGATTTTCCCCATCTGGTGTTACAGCAAGATCTAATATCTTGGGCATCCTGATACCTCTCCATGCTTTTAACTCGTTGCCATCACAATCCCACATGTAGATACCTTTTTCAGGGTCAGAACTGCCACACACAAGTCGCTTTGAGTCGGGAAACCAAGCACACGAGCTGACAATGAAGCCATGATCTCGAAATGTATGCTTGCATGTACCTGTTTCCACATCCCATAGCTTGAGGACTTCACCATTTCCACACGTAAGCAACTTAGAGTCATCGGGGCTCCATGCCACAAAGGATACTGGTTTATTGTGGCTCCATAGGGTATGTTTTAATATCACGCTGTCATCTTCCAGCACCTGGCACCAAAAGGTAGAATTAATGTCAGAAACCCTAGCAGCTTAGCATCTTCCCCAACTTGGGCAGTAAGATTAGATTCCATGAAGTTCTTTTTACCAAATATTAAGGTGAAATACAAGTCAGTATCTGATTTTGTAGTTTTTCGCTATCCACTAAACACTTTTTAAGCATTCCACTTTTACAACTTCTATTGAATGGAGACATTAATAAAGAATAAAAATTAAAACTCATACATTAGAATCCTATATGGCATATGTATCCAGTTTGCACTGAAACATAAGCTAACAATGGCATAATGTAATTAGCAACAATATAACTTTGTTTCCACATTAACAAACTTTATTACCGTTACAGACAGCTCATTTGATCCTGCATTTGTCAATGTGGCACTATAAACAATTTTGATGTACGTTAAAATCAGAATAAATTCCTTTTAATGCATTTCTCTTGCCTAAATGGATAAAATTTTATTTCCTCACACATTTAGTGGATTCTGGAAGCATATATTTACTAATCAAAAAATCTGCTTAACGTCTTTCCTAAATGTGCAATGGTTCTGAACCAACAAATTTTTTTTCTTTATCTGTTTTGAGAGTTCAAGATTTTTTTCTAGCAATTTCTAGAACATTATTTCTGTACTCAATGCATGATCTTATCCCTGCACAATGCAGGCTAGAATTCCATTGAATAAGAACACTATCTGCCTATATAGGTGAACATAATATTCAAATAGCCAGAAAGTGACTTTCAATAACTTGAATAAACTCCTAATACAAATCACATCATATAATGCAATGGTACCTTCCATATGATGGCCGTGCAATCACTTGATGAAGAAGCTAAATACTCCCCATTATGAGAAAATTGTACAAACCAAGCTTCATCCTTATGTTCAGTCAAAATCTGCAGCAGTGACAAATAAGTGTTCATTTATATCTCAGCCATCCAATAAAAGAAGATGTGAGACAAAGAAAAAGAAAACAAAAAAAATCTAATAATGTTCTTTTCAAGACAGAAGCTCAGCCAGCAAATCACACCTGTACAGTCTCAGTAGGGATCTGATCCCTACCGCACAAATGGTCTGCATAAAGTGAAACAGCATCCGAAAAATTATGATACATACATGAATCAATCTGGATCAAAACAGCAGTTTCAACCAGATGTTCCAACCTGCGCCGAGGTAGAGTAATTGGTGGAGGAAGCAAATTTTCCAATTCTTGCAACAGCTTTTTTCGCAATTCGCAAACCTCATTGTTGTCCATCTTACCCTGCTCCATATCCTTCGAGAAAAGGATACTGTGAGCAAGTTTGTGAACCTTATCTCTGCCCATCTGTAATGCTGAAGCCTCTTTCTGCAAAATGTCTAAAGCCAATTTGTCATCCCCGCACTTTGAATACTCCAAAAGTGACTGTTTGAATACTAGAAACAAAGCAGTGGCTCTTGTTTCTTCTGTCAAATCCTCAATGGCATTAAGGATATCAATACAACCATTCCAATTCCCGCTTAATATCTTTGATTCCAGCATCTGAAAACAATCAGATTGGCAAGCAATGCCAGACTCCAACTCTAAGCATGAAGCGGCCTTCCCATAGCCCATCGAATGCAGGCACTGAATTATTATTCTTACAAACTCATGCTTCTTTATTAGGCCTCTTGGCCCGAGCCTAGTCGAACCCTCCATCGACATCCTACTTTAGCTAATTCAGCTACCGTACTTTATTTTCCTTTTATAGTCAAATATGCCAATTTCTTCCACCAACCATGACAACCCAATTACAAAACAAATACTCTTTCAAGTGTTTAATATTATTTCCAAGTAAAATCTTATTACAAGGGCAGAGTACCAACTGACTAAGCTCTCGAAATGAATTTGTCTCTACAGCTCTAAAACAATATATCCAAATCCCCACAACCTAAAGCTGTGCACAGAAATTTCCAACAACCCTAAACCTCAAATTCTCTATTCAACCAACAAAAGCATTCAAAACTGAGCAAACGTACCAATACAACAGAAGCTCCAAATTCAAAGTGCCCAAAAATCCTTCTGTGCAACGAAGCAACCATGCAAACACATAGCCTCAGTATACATATAAACCAATAGGAACCCAAAATCGAAGGCAACGCACCTTCAAAGCCTCTCGATAATCAAAGCCTCAAAATTGTATTGAATACGAGATTGGGATAAATAGGGGGGTGAGAATTTGTCACGACACCCCAGATGAGCATATAATTCAAGTCTTGGACTTTACATACAGAAATGAATATTGCGAAGGAATAGAACGAACCCAGAACAGCTTGGAGTTCGAAAACGAAGAAACAGAGAGATGGGGTCTGTGATAAATAAGAGGGCAGAGACTTTGAGAGAGAGAAATGAAAGAGAAGCAGAGACGATGTTAAGGATGATGAGGTGTGATGATATCGAAGTGGGTGATGAATTGGAAGGCATGTAAGTAACAGTCAATGAGATGAGATGAAGAGGGGTAGAATCTAGTACCCTGGGAAAGAAGAAAATGGCAGAGAGCGGATCTAATGCAGCACACGTCGTCGTTCTGATCCGTGATGGAAAACAGGGGACGCATTATTCTCTCCCATTTTTTATTATCCGCAACCATTTCTGGAAAGAAAAAGAAAATTCCGGAAAGTATTAACCACGTCGCCTTGCCGTATCCTTGCGGTTTGATTTTTTTTTTTTTCAGGTGTTGAAAATTTCAAGAGTGGGCTAAAATTTTGTAGTTATTAAATTCTTTTACTTCCTTGAGGAAATGGATATTTAGATATTTGTATAATTGCATTGAGTCACCGTCGAAAATTACATATATAAAAATTTAAACTCTTAAAGTAATAAATTGTCATGTTTTTTTCGCCTAATTGGGAAAAATCTCTAACTAGTAAAATCCATTAAAAACTATACCACACACTTACTTAAAGTGACTAAAATATGATACAAAAACTTGAAAAAAAAAAAACTTTCACCTATGTGACTTTACTTGACCTAAACAATCATCTAGAAGATTCGCATATCGATCACAATTGATGTACATGAAGACTAGCCAATTTAATGAGTTTGTCACGCATATACCATGAAAAGATCAAGGGATACACATGTTTTATTATAAAATAGAAGAAATATCATCTTTATTTGGATTTATGATTGAAATTGTTATATATTTGGATTTACAAAGAAAGAGATAAATTGCATATTATAAAAAAAAAAACATAATTAAAAAATAGAAAATTATTATGGCTTATTCGGGTGGGCCTAAAGGGCCGGGTCGGGCCGGGCTTGGCCCTAAAGGACTCAAATGGGCTGGGCCTGGTTTCATTCTCATGGCTCATATCCTACCATATTTTAAAAAGGGTCGGGCCGGCCCGCCCTAATGCAAGGGCCTAGTCAGGCTTCTGCCCTATGGGCCGGGCAGGCTTAGGGCAGGTTTAGGGCCTAAGGGCCAAATGATGACGCTTATATCTGGGTAACCCAGATTACTCTGGGCACCCAAAACAGGGCACCAAATCCCAGCAGGCCACCGCCACACGTTGTTTGTAGCCATCCCTGCCACTTGCGCCAGTAGACCCTCCGCCATCAGGGCCTGATGTGAAGACCCGAAATTTCAGTTAAATATTTAGTAATTCAATATTTCTCAAATTATGTGAATTATGAGTTGTGAGTGTGATTCGAATGTCGTTAATTGAGAAATTTGGTTTCGAATGACTTTAGTTTCGAAATTTAACGTTATTTAGGGGTTACTAAAAATCGACTTCTTTTACGTAAGGAATTTGAAGAAACTTCATTCATGAAAGTCGTAGAGCTCGTTGATACGAATTTGTGCGTGTGCGGAACACAAGAATCGGAGTTCGTATGAAGAAGTTATGGCATTTGGAAGTTTTCGACTTTGTATATATATATAGGTTGCCATTTTTGGAAATTCCTAGAAAAATCAGAAAACCCTAGCTTTTTTTTTTTTTTTCTCTCTCTCTCTCTCGCGCGGGCACCCGAGCCGGAAGCAAAAACAGAGCAAATCTGCTCCAGCCGAGTTCGTGCTCCTCCGGCCACCGTTTGACGCCAAACCACCTCCCACGGCTTCGCCTCGACCTTGCGCAGCTGCCAGAGGCAGCCTTGAGCCGTGGCACGGCTTGTAGCGGCGGCGGGAAGCTTGTTTCCATTTTCGGCCGTTTTGAGTGTGAAGTGAATATCTCGAGTTCTAGGCCACCAAACTTCGTGTTCTTTGGCTTGTTGAACTCGTATTTAGAGTAGAACACGCAGCAAAAAGACCGGACCTGAAGTGATCGATTACACGCTCGTCGGAGCTCCCAACGTTTTCTGCAGATTTTCCGGCCAAACCGGACTGTTTTGGTAAGTTTCGACCACTTCCACTCATTTTCTCACTTCGTGTTAGTTATGAAAGTTGCTCAAAATGATGAAACGAAGAGGATAAGCTCAACCCCGACACCATTGGCGGTGGTCGGCGGCGGCTCTGCCCTAAACTCCAGCGGCCCTTTCCGGCCACCTCCGGGGGTACCATGAGTAGTTTCTGCTCATTTTTATATTCTAAATGTCGATACGATCATTTTGATATATAGCATGTGAATTTTGGATATTGTATGAATTAGTTATGAATTTTACGATTTCGATTAATTTCGATCGCTCGATTTATGATCTATGAAGTTTGGACCGTCCGATAGAATTCTAGTTTTGATATAATGATCGTAGGACTGTCCCGATGACCTTGTGTGGTCACGGGTGATGATCCGACCGTTGGATCTTCATATAAGTGTGTTTTTGAAATTATACGCTAAGTTAATTATCGTTTTGATTAGGTTTTTGACGGATTTGTTAGTGGACGATTGTGAATCGTATTTTGGGTTGTAAGAAGACGCAACGGGAGTTTAGAGGTGAGTAAATCTCACTTGGTTCATTTACGAACCGAATTTCCTTAATTGCCCGATTTAATTGTTATGTGTGAGAAAATGGTTTTAAGAAATGTGTTTTAAAGTATATTAAAAATGAATTTCATGATTTTACATCGTGTGAACTATAGTTGGTATTAGTGATCATCCCTGTGTGGATGGTTATGTATAAATAAATTTACGTGATTATATATTGAATGGTGTGACATTGAGGTGTGGAATTGTGATAATATGTTGTTGATAAATGTTGATAATATGATTTTATTATGTTGTTAATATTTGATGAATGTTGGTGATGAGCATGTTGATTTTGTGTGTGGAATAGAAGGTAGAGAAAAGTAGGATTCTGAGGATCGAATGGTCCAAGGATCTTTGGTTAATGATAACCGGAGTGTATGTGTTCTGAGGACAGGGAGGTCCAAAGTTCGACCGCTAAATAATAACGGGGATATATTGTTCTGAGGACATGAAATGGTCCAAAGTTCGCGGGTTACTCAGTAACCTGGAGATGCCGTTACTTGACCCTGGACCAAGGTGTCAGAGGTAACGAGGCAGTTAGAGCTCTAATGTTGGGCCAAAGTGGCGATAGTTGTGATTAGGTGCCAAAGTGGCGAGAGTTGTGATTTGGTGATTGTGGAAATGTGTTCCATGTTGTTTCATGTGTGTTGGATTGATGTTGGTTGTGGTTGTTGAGATTGTTGGATGTTTACTTGAGATAAATGAGTTGTGGTCTAATAAATCAACCATTCATTCTTATTTACTCACACGAGCTTTCAGAAGCTTACCGGGTTTTGTGTTGTTGCAATCCCGGTACACTATTCAAATGGTGTAGCGGATAATCCTGCAGGTCAGGATAATCAGGGTGGTGAGCGAGCTGCGTAGGGCAGCAGGGTTGAGACCAGCACTTGGTCTATTTTGGTGTGTTTTGTAGACTCTTTTGAGCATAACTTTGTATTTATGTTAGTATTGTAATAATTGACTCGAGAGATAGTTTGCTACGAGGTTTGTACTATGGTTTGTGAGATGTTGGTTTTGAGAAAAAAAAAAATGCAGGACGTTATTTGTTTAGTTGTATTCATGTTTCGGATTTGAATTTATTATTCGAAATTCGGGGCGTGACAGTTTGGTATCAGAGCGTAAGGTACATATTTAGTGATAAGTTAATACCTTCCGAGTGATGGCTCGTCTGCAGCGGATCCCCATCTGGTGCTCTTCGGTATTAACAATGTCATTGGGTATGTGGGAGTGTTGGGAGTTGTCTAGAACGTTAAGACGTAATAGGAGTTGAATTAACCTCTTTGTGTTAGTAGCTTGGTAATATGAACTTGTATTTACTTATGCTTTGATTAGTGTTATGCATGTATTAACCAGGTATGCTATGCTCCATAGGTAATGGATATTGTGGGAGGCAGAGTAGAGGTCGAGGTAGACCCCCCAGAGGTATAGGTAGAGGCCGAGGTAGGGGTGAGATTCCATATGTGGGAGTACATGAGGAAGAGGTGGAGGCACCGTTTGTGGAGCAGCCTGTTCCACCGGAAGTTGTGGTTAATGATCCCGCTCGTCTGTTAGTGTTGGCGAGGGACATTAATCGGTTAGGAGCAACTAAATTTGTGGGAGGCACATACTATATGGTGGCTGATCAATGGATCGAGGATTTACAGACCTATTTTGAGTTGATTGTCTGTGATGAGATCGAGAAGAGGAAGCTAGCCACTTTCATGCTCAAAGATGAGGCTAGGGTGTGGTGGAATTGCACTCAGAGGACTATTGATGTTTCTACCATGACTTGGGATGGATTTGTGAGGATCTTTAGAGAGAAATACTTCCCAGCATCGGTGAAGGAACAGCTGGAGAGGCAATTTCTCTCGCTTACTTAAGGGAAGATGAATGTGAGAGAATATGAGGCAGAGTTCTCCAGGCTGTATCGGTTTGTGAAACCATTAGATGCTGAAGACTTGGCTAAGAAGTTTCAGCGGGGGTTGAATGGCTCTATTGAGCGAGATGTGGCCATTATGGAGCTGAAGACAAAGAGCAGATTTTAGCTAAAGCCCTGATCATTGAGCAGCAGAATCTGATCCACAAGGAGAAGCAGACAGTTGAGAGAGATTCTCAGGGAAAAGGGAAGGCGGTTGCAGGGAGTAGTGGGTCCAGAGATTATAGAGGTGGGCTCTAGAAGAGACAGCGGCCTTATTTTCATCATCAGCTCCAGCCAGGATAGCAGCAGCACATGTCCCTATTCAGGCACCACCTATCAGGCAAGCAGCACCAGCAGGACGTTATTTGTTTAGTTGTATTCATGTTTCGGATTTGAATTTATTATTCGAAATTCGGGGCCTGACACCTGATCTCCTCCACCGTTGTCGTTGATGTGGCCGTACGGAACCAGATCGAGCAACCGATCTGCCTGGATCTCCTCCACCGTCGTCGTCAATGTGGCCGTACAGAACCAGACCGAGCAACCAACCTGCTGGCTCTCCCTCGATTCCGGCAAACCGAACCCGGCGTCGGATCTGCAGACATGGAGAGAGAGAGTCTGGGAGGAGAGAGAGTCTGAGAGTTAATTAATAGGGGCAAAACTGTCAGTAGATTTTAGATTGGGTAAATGAGGTTAAAAAACTTTTAGTGGCGCAAATGGGCAATTTTAAGCTGAAATTGGGTAAGTGGTCATTATCCCATATATTTATACCAAAGGTATTTAGAAAAATAAATAAATAAATAAATAGTACGAGGGAATTTGTAGAAATTTCGTTAAGCTACTTGACATACAAATAAAAGAAGTTTGAAGATAAAGAAATAAAGTAAATAAAAGAAGAACATAAACAAAATTGCATATCGATATGGACAATTACTGTGAGTCCTATAAATATTAAACGAGCTAAGGTGAGATTGTTTGAGAATTCTTTTACCATCTCAATGGTTTGTTGGAGTGCTCGAGAATATTTTATGAATTTTTTATGAGTGAAATCTTTGATTTGTGTACTCGATAATAAAATACGCAGCGCAAGAGTTTGTGAGAATTTTCGAGTAATTTTTCGGACACCTGAGCTATTTATTATAACTTTCAAAAATTTTGAAATTATACAAATTATTTTAAGGAACAAGAAATTTGTGTGGTGTAATTTGGACCATAGAATTATCCAGCTTGATCAGAGCCGTTGAAAACCAGTTAAACGGGAACTATATAAATATCAAGTCAAATCATGATTTGACTATCTCGACCCATTCTTTCAACATGATGACCCACAACAAAGATACCTGATTGGAAATTTGTTGTCTAGCCACGATGTAGCGTCTCACGGGTGTCGTTTGTCTCATCTCTTCTTTGCTGATCTATTTTTGGTATCGTCTTGCCCAACCGACAGCTCAAGGAGGATAATCAAAAATTGAAAGCTTTGGGATTTCTGGCTGTGCCCCCGTGTTTTTGGTGACTCTAGTCACCGTTGGCAGTGTATAAGGTATAAAACTTGATTCTCTCGTCAAGCTCTATGTCATGTTATAGTTGGTTTTCAGTTCAATTGAGTTCTAAATGAATTGGTGTCTTAGGGTAAAATTTTCTTATCCACCGTAAAATTCAGATTATTTTCTTATAAATTCCGGTTGAGGGTGTTAGACATGTCCAACCGATACCTTATTGTAGAGTAGTGGGTTAGTGTTTGAAAGACAGAGACCCAAAAACATAAAACCAACCCTGCAACTGAATGTAGGCAACCGGTTTTTGCAATAAATACATTGGCTGCTAAACTCGCCACATGGTAGGTCAGACCCTCACTCTGGTTACCCAATTAGATGTGATCATGGGATGACCAACAAATAGATGGATTGGCATCGTTTCCTTAGCCCACCCTCAACCTCGCAGCTCATCATTGACCAACACCACTACCGCCGCTTCCTTCCACCCGCAAAGTGACATACCTACAAAATCAGGCACCGCAAAATAGAGACGACGAAAGGCTAACATGAATCCTTGTCCACACGCACATACCCATACACAACTCGATCGTCTTAGGCTTGAGTCCCTAACACCTAAAAAACCACCCTGGTTTAGAACCCCACATAGCATGATCTCATTCTATTGCAACACAATGTCCAAGGACGCTTATTACATTCAGAGGTGGAACCAAGAGGAGTCACCCCGCTCTATACCTTACTGAATAGTCGTTGAATATCAAGTCAAATAAAGAAGTTTGTATTTTATTCATTATGTATGTGAGTCTTATCTTTATAAGTAAGAGGTTCTAAATTCAACTCACACACTAATTTTTGTGTGATCGAAAAAGAAAAGTAAAGTTATAAATAAAAGTATATGCTTTAAACTCTAGTTATGAGCACGTTATGATATATCTTGTGTTTTACAATGCAAGAAGACGTACACATAAAATACAAGACGTGGACTCGAAAAATACAAGAATATGAGATTTCAGTTTTAGATATGTATTGAGATTTCTGAATGACAATTTCATCCTCGTCTTATTTTCTCTCATACAATGTCAGAAAAACATTAACCAAATTTTAAGTTTATTAAGAAAATTGATACAGAGATTAAGTATGGAATGATGGAATGAGAAATGGTACAAAATTAGTTTCCAAATTATATGTATGAGCATGAAGATAATGTCAACCCGAAATATTCCATTATCTTTCCTATTTTCTGGGGTTGTTTCTAAATTGGACGAAAATGTGATGCGATCCTTACCGAATAGTCCATTTTGAAATTCAAAAGTCATGGTTAACTTACAAGATTTGGAATGAGATGTGATAGACTGATAGTTAAACACTTAAAACCCATTGACCCCTATAGTTTTCTATATTTAAATTATTCCAGAATCTATATCCACATCTGAAAAACAAAAAAACAACGCCAATCAAAATTAACGTTTAGCAGAACAGAACAGAAAAACGGTTCCGAGCTCCCCCAACTGGTATACGAAACGGCCGCGCCCCTGGCGTTTCGGTGGGACCCTCTCCCCACCACACTCGCTCGCTTTGGCGCGTGGATCAGACCGCCCCTACCAAAAATACCAGTCCTGCTGGAGCTACACACCAACACAAACACAGACAGGAGCAATAAAGTCCCCTCACCTCACTCTTCCCTCTCTCATTCTCTCCTCTTCTTCTTCTTCTTCTTCAACCTCAAGAATCAAGATCTCTCATTTACCTCAATTCCTCTCTCTCTCTCTCTAAAACCACCCGCATTTTCTCTCTCTAAAACAAACGCTTTGCTAGATCTTTTACCCGCGTTTCATGGATCTGCAAGAGCCCCCACCCACCCCGCAATGTCCGCCTCTTCTTCTCTCTCCTAGGGTTTAGTCGCCGCTAAGCTTCACTCTTCACTCTCCACTCTCTCGCCGAACCATGAAATTTATCTGTTTAGTCTTGAAATGCCGTGAAGAGGCTCGCCGCCGGCCGCTGCTGCTTCACCGACAGTGTGGAATTTTCCGGCCGAACTCTGAAAACACTCTCCAGCTCGGAGCTGGTTGCTTCTGAGAATGATTGCTGTGGATTTTAGAGACAATGCGTCCTCCGATTCTGCTGCTTCTTCCTTTTGTTCTTCTCCAGCTCAACTTGGTTTTCTATTGCTCAGGTAAAGCTTTCTGTTTTTACCATTTGGATTTGAATTTTTGGATTTATGTTCAGTTCTTTGATGGCTTCTGGTGGGAAAAGAGAAGAAAGGAAATTCTGAATTTTATATTGCACATTTTTAGTCAATTTGTGCTTGAATTAGTATCGAAGGTGTGACTCTTCGCTATATTGGGTAGTCTTTTATTTTTATTTTTGCTGCTAGATGAGCAGCCGGAGGTATATCAAGAAAAACTAATTCATTTGCTTTCTAATAAATTCAGGGCAATTGTCACTAACTCCTCAGATTTCAAATCGGCCATTAACTTTGAGAGATTTTGCACTGGAGCGCGGTAAGTGAGCTAGTATTTGTGTATAGTTCACTTGAGAGGGTCGGTCTTAATCTGGACAAGTTACATCGTCACTGAGATGTAAATGAACTTTCTTGAACTGATATATTGGAAATGTTGTCAATACATTTGAAAAACTCTGGTTGAAAATCAATGCTGCAAATCATTTCCCAGAGTGTTTGTTTATGTGTCCCCATTCGGTTAAATTTAATTCTTTTTATAGCTATGGATATTATTATGGATGATATATATGTATCGTTGTACTACCATTTGCAGCAAGGTCAATTTTGATGAGTTTTCCATTTGCTTCTTCAAAACCATCGAAAACACGAATGACCAAGCCTTCTTCAGCATCCCTTGCACCTGCACCTGCACCTTCTTCAGCATCCCTTGCACCTGCACCTTCTCCAGTTCATCTAGGTATATATCACCTTAAAAAATACTATTGCACAGATATTCCAGTTATGTGGCCTGACCTTGATGTTAAATTTTCAATTTCAGCTCCCAGCAGTTTGCCTTCACCACCACTCCGTCATCATCATTATCATCGTGGGAAAGGAAGACCCCATGCTGTTGCTCCTGCCCCGTCAAAAGACACAGGTAATAATATAGGGCCCCAAATCTGTCAATTTCAGGGGCCAGTCATTTGAACTACATCTACTCAATCAATATATGTTAACTTTTGATGAATTTTAAACCAAATTATTTAATCTATTTTTTTTTTTTTTTTTTTTTGCCTTGGATGCCAAGAACCTTTATTTGGCTAGTTGGTTGCTACCGTGCTTGTATCTGTAATCTAATCATCTAGTCCCTCATAACCACTCCTCTGCTGAGGCAATTATTTAGTGCGGTTTAATTTGTTCTGTTAGCAACTAAAAGTAAAATAAATAATGGTCTGTAAAGTTACTTGGTTTGCAAGATGAGTTTGAGGCTTGGCTTGAACTTACCATATCCTGGGTTAGAGGGGTAGCTTGTCCAACTTCTGGCACAGCTTCTGCTCGATAAATAGGACTCAGATTCTTGGAAACCTGAAGATATTGTTTGTTCAACTATGGTCACGAAAAAACCTTTTTCATCTCATATATTTTATCTCCTGTGGAGTGGCTTGTTAGTTACTTCTTCGTCGTGGTACTTTTCGCAGGTTGTGATCAACTTTGTGTGGAGCCACTTACTGCATCTCCATTTGGTTCACCTTGTGGTTGTGTATTTCCCATGAAAGTCAGACTTTTACTGGATATAGCTCCTTATTCTATTTTTCCAGTAATGAGTGAGTTGGAGATTGAGGTTGCTGAGGGCACGTATTTGGCACAAAGCCAAGTAATAATAATGGGTGCAAGTGCTGATAGTCAAAATCAAGGAAGAACAGTAGTGGATATTAACTTGGTTCCTTTAGGGGAGAAGTTTGATAATACCACTGCGATACTGACATATGACAGATTCAAGCATAAGAAAGTGCCTCTCAATCTAACTCTTTTTGGCAGTTATGAAGTGTTGTACATTAGTTACCCAGGTACCAACCCCAACTCTCATATGTTTTGGCTTATCATTTCAGTATGTATTGTGGTTGAGACTGAAACAGTTACTATCAGGGATACCTTCTTCACCACCATATTTGAAGGGGAATGGACCAACCGGAAGTCCTCAAAACCTCCCTATCACTGCAGAGTTTCCCAGAAAGAACCAGAGAATGAATATAAGAACCATTGCCATTGTTGCCCTCTCTGCCTTTGTACTCCTATTGGTTATTCTTGGAGCAATCTTGGTGTTCATAAAATGGAGGAAAGTTGGAAGACCATCTAGTGCTGTCGGTCCTGCACGTGAATCATCTATTCATAAAAGATCCGGTAAGTATGTGGCTTTCATAATCAGAGTTACCAGGATCCTCTTTCATTGTCGTTGGTCTTACTTTTGGGTTTACTTTATGGGTAAGGGACAGCAATACACTCCTATTCCCCGTACACAGTCCACCAGGAGTATACTTAGTAGTGTCGCTTATACAGGTTGTGGTTCTCATTGTTAGCCTAATCACGTGCGATGCGTATATGCATATATAAATTTATAAACCATTGCATAAGTGCATGTGTTCATAAAAAATTTCAAGCATTTATTGGATAAAATAGTTGTATACACGTATGCCTTAAAGCTCAGAAAGCCAATACCTTTTATCTCCGGTTTTTGTTAATCTTGACCTTACTCTTTTTTCTTCCCGATATGTTATGGTGTCTTGGAATAACCTTTGAAAAACTGGATAACTAAAGTACCATGAATTAAGACTGGCAAGCCAGTTATCAGTTCTCCAGTTGTGGGATTTGGTTATTCTCGTTCCGATTCGTAGAGTTTGTTTACAGAAAAGATGTTTACTCCATGTCATGATCATTCCCCTTCTTTGGCTGCAAATTTGGTACTCTTATATGAATTTTTAACTCTTGTATTAAGCATACCGTACACAGGTACACTGATTGATTTTTCTATGTATAATGCAGGCTTTGGGTCTATGATATCAAGTAGCATTGCAAGCTCCACTTCAGTGTCTCTAATGTCCACCATGGCTACCAGTATTCTCTCTGTTAAAACATTCCCGCTTTCCGAGATTGAGAAAGCAACAAATAAGTTCAGTTCTCAAAGGGTTCTAGGAGAAGGAGGATTTGGACGTGTTTACCATGGAATTATGGAGGATGGAAGTGAAGTTGCAGTCAAAGTGCTTACAAGGGATAACAACCAAAATGGAGACCGTGAATTCATTGCAGAAGTTGAGATGTTAAGCCGATTACATCACCGTAATCTTGTGAAACTGATTGGTATATGTATTGAAGGGCACGCACGCAGCTTGGTATATGAGCTTATTCGCAATGGCAGTGTTGAGTCTCATTTGCATGGTATGGTATCTTGTCAGCTTTGATCTCTTTCTTTGGCTCAAATTTGTTTTGCTAGATTAGCAAAATCAATCTCCTTCTCAATTATTTATCCAAAGCGCCTGAACAAGCTATTTGGTTTCCCCTCTCTTCATGGATGTTCATTTTTTGTTTGGTTTCTTGGAATTGATTAGTCTTAAATTCAAATGAATTGTATTTTATGATTGTTTTTCCAGGTGTTGACAAGAAAAAGGGCCCTCTTGACTGGGACGCACGGATGAAGATTGCCCTTGGGGCAGCAAGAGGATTAGCCTATCTGCATGAAGATTCTAATCCCCGTGTTATTCACAGAGATTTTAAGGCTAGTAATGTTTTGCTGGAAGATGACTTCACTCCCAAGGTTTCTGATTTTGGGTTGGCTAGGGAAGCAACTGAAGGAAGTGATCACATCTCTACAAGGGTCATGGGAACTTTCGGGTAATAACATAACATGATTTAAGATTTCATTTTGAAGATCAATTATCTAATATTTTGTAAGGCACATATAGTCATAGACTCCATTTTGAAGATCAATTATCTAATATTTTGTACAGGAAATCGGGAACCTTTAATGAACGATATATGAGAACTACTAAACATGCCAAATGAATTGAAATTTGCCTCAGGCAAGATTTATTTAAAAGTCCTTGTATTAGTATGACCAATTGATGGATGTGATGGATTTACAGGTATGTTGCCCCAGAATATGCGATGACAGGGCACTTACTCGTCAAGAGCGATGTTTATAGTTATGGAGTTGTGCTGCTGGAACTTCTCTCTGGAAGGAAACCTGTTGACATGTCCCACCCTCAGGGGCAGGAGAATTTGGTCACGTGGGCACGACCGCTGCTAACCAGCAGAGAAGGTTTGCAGCAGTTGGTGGATCCTGCCTTAGCCGGAACTTATGACTTCGATGACATGGCTAAAGTGGCAGCCATTGCTTCCATGTGCGTTCATCCTGAGGTCACTCACAGGCCTTTTATGGGTGAGGTTGTGCAGGCTCTAAAGCTGATATACAATGACACCGATGAGACTGGTGGGGACTGCCATAGTCAAAAGGAGTCTTCTGTCCCAGACTCCTTTAAATGTGATCTTGCCCCTTCTGATAGCAGTTGGTGGAACGCTGGTGGACTCACTCCCCGGTTAAATTACGGGCAAGCCTCATCATTCATTACAATGGAGTATAGCTCAGGGACTCTTGAAGACATGGAAAACAGACCGTTTTCAGCTTCAAGTTTGTTCGGGAATGGGGTATCTTTACCAATTAGACATGGCAATAGATCAGGGCCATTGAGAACCATCCGTAGCAAGCCGTCTTTCTACAGAGCAAGAGGAAGTATGAGCGAGCATGGAGGTCTGCTTGGAAAGCGTGCTTGGAACGACGGATTCTGGGTTTGAAGCTTGTTAATTTATTTTTGAATTTGTACAGTTCAAAAAGGACCGCGGCTTTTCAAGAAAGCCATGGGTGTAGTTTAGAAGTTGAAATTCCTGCCTGAGTCCATGTGTGGAGGATGAGAAAAAAGAAGGAAAGAGAGGACAATGGCTTCTAATTTTGGAATTCTTGATTCATTACATACGAGTTGGATGGAGTTGTAAGTTGGATACTACCTGTGTATCATCTCCCTTTTGGGTTCAATGCCTTATTGATTGACGACTTCCCTTTTCTAAAATTTGTGAGGCTGAAAGTCATCTTTTGCTTGTAGCCAAATATGCCTTGTCAGATGAAAAAAAATTCAGGAATTGTCAGCTTCTGATAATTTATTTCAACTTCAACTTCAACAAATTTTGTCTCCGATTTTCACTTGGACTCAGTTCGATGATGGCCCAGTGTGTTTCCCGGGATACTGGAGAATGAGATTGAACCATGACCTATCTTTGTCTCCTATCTTAATCCGGACATCATCTTTGATTAGTGATCATGCTCAGTGTATGCCAGACAGTAATTATTCCGAAGTAGACCTCCATGATTCTGACACCATAATTTCACAAATAAAAACAATTATCGATCATCTTCGTTGAAATCTTAAACAAACTGTACTATTTATTCACAAATTCACGAATCAAAACTCCTCCTAAAGTCTCAAATTCGAATCTTCCCTCTTTTGTTATGATATTGCAAAATACATAATGCATAGTCTTCTTAAAGACTTCAAAAAAAAAAAAAAAATACTCCAGAAACACCCATAGGCGTTAATTGAAAACAAAAGAAATTAAGTTGTATATATTTCAATTTGATGTGACAGTTTAACAGTCATGAATCCTAAATTCCTAATAATATTGGCCACTATCATATTTCAATTAAGTTGTATATATCTCAATTGATAAAATATGATAGTGGCCAATATTATTAGGAAAGACTCAACCCTATCATGTATGTCTTTACCAGGAGACATTTGCTTCATTAAGTGTCCCTGGGGAATTAAGGATCCGTCGATTTATTGCAAACTCTTATCTCGGGTTGTTGCACTTCACACTTCAACCTAGTTTCCTAATCAAAACTGATGGAATTCAAATCGTGCAAAGAAGATAAAATAAGAATGAAAGTGCAGAAAGGAAAAGGCTGAAATGAAGAAAAGAAATTTCATTGTTCAAAGATGCCAGCAATAGTGGCTTGAGGTACATTTTTTTTTTTTTTGACTTTGTCAAGGGAACCCAAAGGTTCCTAAGCCCAAAATAAACCCCTTCGGCGCATGTGAAATGCTCTAACTATGCATTACAGCACAGTGCCTGACCACTTTAACAGCTTCAGGGTTCGAATCTAGGTTGGGAAGCACATCCAATTAGACAAGAACCACTAAGTCACTTGCAGTGGTTGCTTGAGGTACATGATATAGGTAGAGAGGTGTCTCCTACAAGTCAGCTACAGAACATGTGTCCAGAGGACCACAACTAGATGCTTGGACTATTCTACTTGGGCCTAATACTATTGGCTGGTGATATACAATTGTGTAGGTTTGGTGATTGTTCTCAACAAAACCCCTCAAAATATGGGGATAGGCCTGTGCCTATTGGGCCTGTCTAAGCCTGCCGAGTGCTTTTATGCACTCTCAGACAAGGTAACTTCTTCTTCGGCTTTGGCTGCAACTACTTCTTTTCTTCTTCTCTTCTGCATCTGCATCTGCATCTGCATCTTCTTTCCACTCAGGAATTCACTTCATCTCATGTGTGATGTGTTTGCAAGCAGCCAAGATGGTTGCCTTCTCTTCATCTTTTTTGTCCTTGACATATAGAGAATCAAAACCTAATAAATTCTCGAGAAGAGGGCACTCGCCACAGTTTAGCAACTCATCTGGACTGCTGTTTTCAAAACCAACCTTGATCAACCCCACATAGGCGTTGACAGCATGATAATCACAACCACTGAAATGGAGAAGGACTGTGTGCTGGTCATGCTAGTTGTGGGTGAGATAGAAGTAAAGCTTGAACGGGCACCCGGGAACACTATAATCATGCTTGTTCTTGAACAACTTCGAGTTCTTTTCTGATACTTTGAGTTTATAAACAAGGTATGGGGAAGGCCTCTCGAGTTGGTGAAGTCGTTCGACTTCCACCAGCAGAGCTTTAGGGGCGTTACGGATTTCAGGGATTCGAGGGATTTCAGATAACTGGGCTGCCTTGAGTGGTGAAAATTTGGCTAACAAGCCTAAATTGGAGGGGCTGACCAGAAACAGTGAAGGAGGAGGAGAGGGAGCGAGAAAAGGTGGTGGTAGTGGTGGTGGTCATCTCTAGCTTTGAAAACCATAAGGTTGCTAGAGAAGAAGACGTTGTTGGAGTTGAGTTGCGGATGAAGCATTTTAATGACTATTTTTCACATGGGTTTCATTTAAGGTGTGTAGATCCAACTGTTATCTCAGCAAACTAGGTTGATTTTTTATATTTTGGTTCAACAAATTCTCTTCATCACTCAAAATATGCAGTGTTATCACACTAATTCACATTCTCTTCGTCGACCAAAAACAAAAATGAACAAGGAAATCTCTCACATCCATTAGACATGTAATGTTATCACACTTGTTCATTTTTGTTTTTGGTCACACATTCGTTAATTTTTCATTCTAGCATAATCATTTTGCTTCAACAGATTCTCTTCGCCACTCAAAACATGCAATGCTATCACACTAGTTCACATTCTCTTTGCCAACCAATGAACGAGTAAGTGACCAAAAACAAAATAAATGAATGTGATAGAATTGCATGTGTTGAGAAGGCAAATGTCTTTTGGTGAAGACATGCATGACGAGGTTGAGTATTTCTAGGGAAAAAAAAAAAAAAAACCAAATGTCTTCTGTAAAGGCATGCATGACATCTCAACCCTATCATATTTTATATATAATTGTCAATACCATATAAAATGCCAAAAATAAAGTCAAAACAAAATAAAATGTCAAAATGGCAAATAGCTATCTCATAAAAAATCAGAGACACCACAGATATCTCATGTATGTGGTGGTCCTCGCGCTCTCTCTCTCTCTTCTTTCTCTCTTTAACAAGCATCCAATGCGTGTCACGCGCCATTGAATAGCAGAAAAGATGCTGTGCCTCGTTTACACGACCGCAAAGGCCCATTCCACCTCTCCTCTCGTCAACTCACGTCACTATTCTTCTTCTTCTTCTCCTCCTCCTCCTTTTCACACTTCACCTTCAAAAGCTCACCACACATCACCACCTCGCTCAACCAGGTCCACCCTCATCCTTTAATACTTGTCTTATTTTCATCGCTTCAATCTCTTACCAACACAATTTCAGGTTCAAAATGTCGTCCTCCGATTCGCTTCCTCCTCTCCCGGAAAACCGGACCGTGGTACGTACTTCTACTCCTATTCCGAACAATGCGGAGTTTGTTTGTATCGGAATATTCCTTTTATGCTCACTATGGTTACTAAACGTGACGTCGCAGCTTGGTGTGGGCAGCATGGGGCTGGATTTCTTGGCGGCCGTGTCCTCTTATCCTAAGCCGGACGATAAGATCAGGACCACCAGCTTAAAGGTACACTTCCCGATTACATTTTTTTTTTTTTTTTTTACCGTTACCGGAATATGTTGACTTTTGGACTCGGTTGTGCAATTTTTACCAATTGTAGTAGGCTATGAACTTTGTTGAGTTGGTCGTTGTTGTTGATAAATAATTGGTAATTTTTAGGTTCAAGGAGGTGGAAATGCCAGTAATGCTTTAACTTGTGTGGCTCGTTTGGGGTTAAGTCCCAGGGCCATTTCCAAGGTACCTGCATTTTTTTTTTTTTTTTTTAGTCTATATTTTCTTTCTTTGCTGGTTTTGGATTTTGAGGACATGTTTTAATTATTGGGAAATGATAGGTTGCGGATGATACACAAGGCAGGGGTATACTGGAGGAGCTAGAAGCCGACGGCATAGATACTTCTTTTGTTGTGGTGAGCATTCAAAATGAAAACCATTATAGTATTGACTAGCCTGTACTGTTTTACTGTGCTGCTGTAATGCATGTTGTTTAAGTATTTCAAATCAGGAACGGACAATCTTTGCGGTCAGTTTAGGTATCTTGCTATTACTGTAATGGATAAATGTGTAATATTCTCGCATCTCCACATGATCAACATGTGATCGGATTAGCATACAAGCTTTGAACATTGCAAAATCTAAAACTGGATTTTAAGTAATTTTCTTATACAAGTCAAAATAAGTAAGCAAAAAGTCAAGAAAATTTGTATCCCCCTTGATTTGTTTTGGAACCAATCACTTTACATTGCCTTGGTAGCTATGCTATGTTGATTTATCACTTTACAAGTTGTACATGAATGCTCTGAAAATCTGAATATTGCCATCATTGTTGGATTCTAATTGTCTTTATCCAGGTTGCTGAGGGGGGTAATTCACCATTTACCTACATTATTGTTGACAATGAAACGTGAGGCTCTCTCTCTCTCTCTCTCTCTCTCTCTCTCTCTCACACACACACACAGACGGTGTTATTGTTTAGCCCATCAGATTGTCCTTGTTGCTAGTTTTGAAACTGATCTAGTGCATATGTTCATACCTAGTTCTAGGCACTGACCTAGTGCAGGGATGGGGAAGGGTAGAGGCAGTACAGTGCTGGAGTAATTTCCTGATCATTGTATTTCAATTATTTTAATGAATAAATCGAAATTGAACATGTACAACAGAAAAAAAAAATAAAGAGGGACTAACTGAGAAATTTTGGATCCAAATAGAATTAATCACTCGTCTATGTTGCTAAACGTTCAAAATTCCAGAAACATTACTGTTTTGCCAAGTGCTTTTCATTCATGTCATCTTTGATAGCAACCAAGTTAATCGGTGCCTTAAAATGCACTTACTCATTTATGAATTGGTGGTTCAGTGGGCAATGCTGGCATCATTGCCTTAATGATTTTCAAATTGAATTCTGATGTTCAATTGTATTTATGATTAGGAATACGTACCAATTTAGCATCTTATAAGGCTCTTCTTGGATTCTCATTTTCTCATCCCCCGTTTGACATTTTCAGGAATACTCGTACGTGTATTCATACTCCAGGATATCCTCCTATGATACCGAGTGACCTTTCGCCTTCAAGTTTATCGTCTGCACTGGATGGAGCAAGACTTGCTTATTTTGATGGACGTCTACATGAAACTGCTTTACTTGTTGCACAGGAGGTAACTGTTATCTTCATGTTTTTACAATCTAACTTCTTGTTCTTATCTTTAGCTATTTTTTGAGAAAATTGTTACCGAGTAAAGAGAATAAATAGCATAGTTGAAATCTTTCAGGCTACTCGCCGGAACATACCTATATTAGTTGAGGCTGAAAGGATAAGAGAAGGGTTGGATGATCTTCTAAACTTGTCTGAGTATGCCATATGCTCAGCAAAATTTCCAAAGGCAAGTCAATTGTTCGTGATATACTATTTGGTTGTCTTTCCAAACATTTCAGCTGATAAAACCACCACAAATTTTGGATATTCATATTTCATATATGTGATTTTCTAGAGCATTGCTCTTCCTTTACCATCTGCTTTTATTAGTTAATCTAAGCATTATTGCATATTTGCATATATTTCACTCAAGACATATGCTATGTAATTACTATGTTTTTTCAATTAACATGGTCTTCATTTCTCTGGATCTTGTTGTGGGTTTCAGGCATGGACAGGAGCAGAAACTTTTCCAAGTGCTCTTGTTTCAATGCTTTTGAAATTGCCAAAGCTCAAATTTGCAATTGTGACCTTGGGTGAAGATGGATGCATAATGATTGAGAGAAGTATAGAAGGTATATATGTGATTGCCCATGTTTTACTGGAAAAACAATATGAAACATAGGGTCAGAAAATGTGGCTTTGAATTTTGTACATACGGCCTGTTTTTATCTTGGATTTGAAAATTACAGGTTTTCATTGACAGTCTCTGTCTTTGTTTTGACATGATTGACAATCTGTGTCTGGCAGAGGCTCCTCAGATGGAAGAAATGGACGTGGACAGCTTATTCGAAGCGCTGAAGCAGAGAAAGGATGACAGCATAACCAGACCAACATATGTTTCATTTGTAAGCCACTTTCTAATTACATTAAAAGTAGACTTCTTTTGCTTTCGGTGAATTAAATCAAACCGGCTTAGAAGGCTTGAAAGTAATTCTGGTAATTCTGTAGTCAACCATAAGAATGAGTTACAGTTGGGCAGCATGAGTTCATCAATTAATTTCTTCAATAGTTGAAATGAATTATATTATAGGAAATAAAGCCTTTGCTGCCACATTGAGTCCAGTAACATGCAACTCTCTGACTTCAAACCAAAGAAAATGATGAAACAAAACCATTGAAGCAACTGGTGTGACAATATAAAAAGGCACTATGGGTCAAAGAATTAGAAAGCATTTAGTCTTGAGGCAAATTAGAAGTGAGTAAGTTTCCTTGAATACAACTCTAGAGTCCTTTTCACTGCTTTTTTACCTGTTCCTCTCATGATTCTTGTCTAATTAGCAATCCTTTTAGACAATTTTGAGGTCCCTCAAGGGGTCAAGGGTTCACCAGATAAGTTGGGAGCTCATCCACAGAAGCTGAATATTTACTTAGCCTCAGGACAACGAATTTTAACTTGAGATTTTTTTCATGCCATTTTACTGTATGATATTTTAATTATCTGTTTGAACAGAAAGTGTTGAACCAAGATAAGCTTATCCCAACGACTAATGAGGTGACCAAGTCTTGGCACATCTTAACCTGGCATTATATGCCCAACAATACCCAACTTGAACCAAATGCCTGTAAAGGGAAATTATATCGGCAGAAATGTTCTAATTAGCATACAGTTACACACACAAACCTGTTGTACACTCCTTTGTCCTTTAGATACCAAAGCTGCGGTGAATTTTGGATACAGAAAAAAAGTTACTGAATTTCATTGCATGTTCCAGGTCTAGAATATGAGAACTGTCATTACATGATTATAAATGTTATCTACATTTTATTATGATCTGTTACTCTCTAAGTCTATCCATTTATATCCCCTCAGCCAGTTACAAAATTGAGAGCCAATGGAATAGGGACAGTGTGTGGAAGGCTGTTTGTGGGAACAGCTGAGAAAATACCACCCTCTGAGCTCGTAGATACAACAGGTGCTGGAGATAGTTTTATTGGAGCAGTTATTTATGGTATGTTTTAATTGTTTAATGTTATTTTCCTTATTGACAGTCAGCACCTTTTCGTCATTAATAAGAAAATGTGGTTTCTGATTCACTGAGCTTTTCTTGCATTTGTATTTCTATTATCAAAATAATATTTAAATAAATAAATAAAAACATTTTCTTATTTGTTTAGTTTTAAGAGATTGCAACGTTTTTCATTCTTTAAAGCCCTATTAGCCATTATCTGAACAGAAGAGTAGGATCACCAGTTTAATCTTGTGGAAGAGTGGGGCTGTGGTTGGGCCACCAGCGTGACTGAGTAACTAGATAAACCATCCATGTGAATATGGACTGAATGAAGTCAAATCATCCCCTGGGTGTACTTGTATCTGAAGAAATGTTCTGGTCTTCTTTGATTTCCTAAACTTGAATTAAAATGCTGCTGCAAATTTTACGTTTTGTACGTTGTCCTCAGTCAGTCATAAGATTATTTTTTTGAACAATACAGTAGTAAGAAGTTGGTTCCAGACTTCAGTTTATCTTCCTTATCATGGCTGTTGTCTCTTGTATCTTTTTTATTGATTCAGCATTTCGATTTACTGCAGCTGTTTGCACCAACATGCCACCAGAGAAAATGCTCCCTTTTGCTGCTCAAGTGGTTAGTAGACATGTTTCTGCCAAATGGCTGCTGACCCAAAGGCGTAGTTTTATGTGGTAGTATTGTGCAACATATATTTGTTCATGACCATTTCTATACGATTTCAATTGCAGGCTGCTGCCTGCTGTAGAGGTTTGGGAGCACGAACTAGTCTTCCACACCGCACTGATCCACTCTTGGCACCATTTCTATGATAAGATTTCACATAGCTACAACTTAGATGCTCTAATAATCATCAAAAAAAGAAAAAAAAAACTTAGATGCTCTAATTTGGAGACATCAGGCCTAGAACTTGAGATACTTCCTCCCATGAGATAGAAATTTGTAAACTATTGTTCCTGATGGAGACATTTGCAATCCCCTTGTAAACAACAGAAGGTTTGATAATGCAGTTTGTAAAATTCTTACCAACTCCAGTCAATTCCTTTGTAATTTTCTTATGTTGTGAGATTAATGATCAATTCTCAGTATTACTGCTCGTGTACCCTCCTCAGATGATGCTTCTTGTAAGTGCAATTTCCATGCCTAGAATGTTTTCATCTTTCAATTTTCAGGTATATATTAGATAAAAAAAGTCAGGTATGCCAGTGCAAATAAGCGCAGTGTGAAGGAAAAAAAAAAGATCTGCACATTATATAATGCTATGGGAGGAATCAGCAGTTTTTTATAAAACAAAGGATAGTGCTTTCTCACATTAACCCTTGAACCACAATTGCCTAATAAACTACTACCTAATCTGAATTAAATACCTAATGAATAGCCTACATAGTACATACCAAACAGCTAAACAACTAAACACGAAGACAATATCCTACATGCCAAGCACAAAAGGCCTTCCCACTATGTCCAAAAGTTCTAGTTGAACTGCTAAATTAGATAGCCATAAAAAGCTCTAAATATCTAAGATGATGGTCAAGCAGATAATTCAACGGTCTACAACAAGCTATCAGCCCTAGTTGGCAGCCTCCTGAAGAAGCTCAAAGGCTGAGAAGGCAGCTTACTCCTGAATCTCGGCGGTCTGAGTGCATACAATCCCACCAAAACCACCACCACTCTAATCGGCACAGCATAGAACACAACAGCAGCAATCAAGCAGAAGATCACAAACAAGAAGGTTGCCCTTGGGTCTCTCCAGCTTAGCAATGCTTGGAACCTCTCACCTTGCGTAGCCACATCACCAACAACAGTTTGAATCCTCCCAGCCACACTCCTAAGCCGGTCATACCTCATCCTTACAATCTCTGCACTCCGACTCGTTGGGAACGAATCAAACTCCTCATCCAACTCATCAGCATAAACACTCTCAGCATGGGATAGATTAGTGTCCATGAAACATGGGTGGCGAGGACGGGACTTAAACCGCCACATTCCCACAAATGCCATATGCAGCAAGATCATTGGAACTATGAGCTCCGGAAATGCAACTAGCAAGAGGAAAGTTGCAACGAACAAGGCAGAGCAGATTGGCTTCTGCCAACTGCGCATCAACTCCACAAATCTTCCAAAAGCAACAGGCCCTGATAGAACATTCACTAGCCTGAAGAAGTTGGCTTTGCTCCTTCTCATGCTCCACATATGCGAGTCATGGTCAAGCATGTACTCCACCACCTCTCTCCCCAACGGTGGCTCTGTCCTGCTAAGCCTCGACACCACCACATTCATAGCCTGGTATCTCAGAGTTTCCAATTGATTCACAGTCAAAGGCTGCACAAAATGCATCTTGGGAAGCAGTGGCATAGTGTACATGTTCAACATGTTACCCATATTGGCACAAGAAAACCTGACCGCCAAATGAAGCTCACCCATTTTCTTGACACCAGAAGGGTGCAGCATCAAGAGCGGATATGAGTGAGTGTAGACTCGGTCAGACTCGAGTGTGGACAATCGAATCCTAACCTTCCCAATCCGGGAATCACGGACTCCAGCATTGTTGGCCGTGTTCTTATCAATCCGAGAATTATCAAACACCCCAATGGTAACAACAGTGCAAGGATCAAACACCTCCCACGTGTACTGCTCGTTCCACTTAGGCGAGAAGCTATCAACAACAGTTCGAGTTCGAACCCATTTCTGTCCATACTTTGCAACACAATAAGCATCACTAGACCCTCCTTTCCCTTCTTTGATCTTCATCGGCATAAGCCCAGTGGCTCCCAAAATACCCATTTCAAGCACACCAATGTGAGGCTTCCAAAGCCTCTTATCAGTCGGCTTAAGATCACTGCTATACATTGTAGCCTCATCAAGCACATGATAACCTCCATCAAGTGAAACCCTCAAATGAATTCTAGACCCAAACCTTGTCAACACTTTGGACTCCCCGGCTGCATTGGTGAAATGGTTGCCGTTGTCAAGGTTGAACCACCTCGAAACGACAGGCTTATCATCCGTTCGCCTTTCAATTGCTGCCACCGGAATAACCACTCTCCCTGCCACCTCGTCACGCCCCGGCCCAACCCTATCCTCAACACAGACCAGCAAGTAGTCCTCAATCGGCTCAGCCACCACAAACATCATCTCCTCATTCCACAAAGGATTCGAGAGGCTCCTCACACTGCTAGGCTGCGCAATCCTAGTCCTCAACACCTGATTCCCCACCTGGATTTTCGCCGAAAGCTCAGGAAACCTCATCATTGCAGACCCTTTCTCCCCAGGAACAATGTCTTGAGCTTCAATCACTGTAACCCTCAGGTACCAAAGCCTTGGTGTCAAGTAAACCTTGGACTTAATCGAACCAAGCCCATCAAAATTCACATTTGCAGCCTTTGAATGCCAAGCTTCAGCAAATGCCTCATCAGCCTGAGTCCCAAACCAAATCGAAATCATCACCTCCCCCGATTTCGACTTGTCTCCCTTCTTATCCTCCATTCTATACCACTGCGGCGCCAACTGACTATCCGGCGGCACCCTCCTCGGAACCTCACTCAAATCAAACCACACCCTTCCCAAGAAGTCTTCTTTGTTCCCCTCCTTCACAAAAACCTCCACCATTGAAGACTGTATGCAATCTTTAGAAAAAGCAAACACCTGACCCCACTCCACATTGTTCAAACTCACCCTCTTTGTTATCCCTCTGTAATTTCCCAACTTCACTTCAGCCACAACCTCCCCTCCACCAAAAACAGAAAAGTCTCTAGCTTTAACCACTTTCACATACAAATATTGCATTTGCTCAACAAGGTCATAAGTAGAGCTAGTTTTATCCTTTTTCAAAGACTCACCACCGAGCTGAGGTCGCGTCTCCTTCAGCGAAAACTCCGTCAACCCATTTCCGTAAACACCACCTCCGCCACCGCCTCCTCCGCCGGTTGCTCCACCGCCGCCGGAGATTGCAGAAACAGGGCCTGTATTGATCAGAATCGGCTTCATCATCACTCCTTGGTTGTTCTCCACAGGCTTTGAGTGATTATTGTTGCTCTGGCCCTGCTGCGTTGGCTTTGCTTCTTGTATCAGCTGGTTCTGTGACGCCATAACCGAGATTTGGCCCTCAAGTTTCTTGCTTTTCTTCGAAAACCCAGAAGAAGAAGCAGAGTTGGAAACAGAGGAACCCACTATTCCATTAGCCCCAACTTCCTTGACCTCTTCTCTCGTCGAAAGGTAAAGCTTCAAGCTAATCTCGCCTCTGATATGAGAAAAAAGGCTTCTTTTGTCAAGAGTATAAAGCTGAGGAATCTCCTCACCTTCTTTGGCAATATTGGACCCTGAAACTCTGACTTTACCCAGAAAATTTCTGCTGTTGCCGGACCTCCGCTCGTTGAAAATGTTGACCTCTATCGCTCTGTACGGAAGATCAGCCACGTCCTTGACACGAAAGACTAGCTTCTCGTTCCAGACAGGGTTCAGGTCCTTAAACTTGACCTGGGTTCGGAGTCTCTGGTTTTCAAATTCGATTTCGACGAATGGGGACGATGAGCCTTCACCGTCTTTGGGCATGAGGTTGTGGGCCGCCACCACCTCCACCACCAGGCGTTCTTTGCCGGTGCTGTTGCTCACAGTCATGGATTGTTTTGGGTGTAGAAGAAGAAGGAAACAGAGAAAATGAAAGATGAAGTAGAGAGCAGAGGAATAGAAATAACAGAGGAAGCAAACAACGAATGCAGCAGCAGAGAGATGGGTAGAGAGAGGTGCATAGGGAACACAATGTGACAATTTCGGAGGCTCAATAAAGCCAGAAAACCACTGTGCAAATCAGAAGAGCGTGCAGCTCATAGATAGAGAGAGATAAATAAAAAGCCAGAGAGAGAGTGCTCTGTTTCAGAGAGAGTACAGAGGAGGAGCTCACTCTCTCCGAGTTGGTAGAAAGGAAAAGACAGTCAACAGTCCCACTCTTTGACTCAACGCGTGACGTCCACGGACCAATGGACATCCGAGAAGAGTGTTCGACCGATTGTATGGATATAGCGGGACCCACGGTTGTTTAAAGGTTAACCCACCTTGTTAAACGCGATTTCCATTTCTATAAATGGCACTTTGATTCAATTGGGGGGAGATAAACGGACTTGTTCTCGGGTCGGGCATAACCAAGACTAGAATAAAGCTTTGTCCTCGTTGTAATTACTGTAATTTAATAACCCTTGACCTGCGAAACGCATGGTTGGTGTAATCTTTATTCTCATTTATTTGCTTGGGAGCCTGCAAAATAGTAATTAGACAAAATGTAATTACTTAAAGTTTCATAGAGAAGTAGATTGTCACTAAATTGTGGCATGTTTGAAATAATTAAAGTTACATATTTAAATTTTACAGATATTATTAGATAAAATAAGAAACGGGGATATGATAAACATCGTGGTTTGAAAAAGTAAAAATTCTTTTATACACTAACAGTGTAGTGCTCTAGCACTTATAAAATAATCTCATCTGTTGATATTCATATTCAAAAATAAAAGTATATTTAATTATTAATTCTAAATTCTCCAAAAAAAAAAAGTGGAACCCAATTCTGTGAGCTGAAAATTTGAATTCCAAAACGGGTCGGGTTGGCCACAGCCACACGCGACGGAGTGGAGCGGAGTGAGTCAGCAGATAGAAGCGAAATTTGTGTCAGAAAAGCTGAGCTAAGGTAGCAAGTAGCAAGTAGCAAGTAGCAACTGCAAGGCGACATTATTATTCTAATAATAAATAGTGTGTCTCGAAGTCCGAGGTTTCTGACCTAGAACTTTTGTCCTTTCGCTTTCATCCAAAACATTTTTATTTTTATCTTTTCAGTTTTTTGAGAATTTCGTTTGGTCGTCGCGCGAGGCGCGTGTGACACGGTCCCCGGTGGCGAACCGGTCCGGTGGTGCAAGCTATGTGGCTGTCATGTGGGCGCCCACTTTCACATAGTTTCACACGCCTGGATATTCTCAAACGTACTACTGTTTCGTATTTTAATTCCTTGGTCTCGTCTCGTCTCGTCTCGTCTGGGTCAGCAAAGAAAGGCGAAGCCAAAAATAGGATTTGGTTCCTCAGCTGGGTTTAGGGTTTAACGTCGTTAATCTGAATGGTAGAGGCTCAGCATGACACGTGGCGCGCAAGCATTGCAGAAATGCCTTGATTTGGTTGGATTTTGGAGTATGATGACACTTGACCAGGAGCTACGATTGGTAGATTTGGTTTTTGTCTTCTTTTGTGTACGGTTATTAATCCGTTATGGCAAATCTGTACTGAAAGCTAAGCTTCTTTGTCCCCTAGAGCAGAGGTAGGGCTTCTCTTAGGTTATCACGGGGTTGAAGGCTGAAGGTGATTTACTTTTTTATTTTTTATTTCCCTTGATGATAACTGAAGGTGATTCTCTCAATCCATAGGACGGGAAATATAAAAAACTATACACTTTTTTAACGGGAATTTATTATTATTTTTCATACGTCTAACATATCATATCCGGTTAAGTATTCACATATATAGATTAACTTGTCGATATATTGGCCAATGAATTTATCATGAATATGATTGTAGTTGTATTCGGTTGTCTAATTTCTTCACAATATACTTGCCTTATAGAAACTGAAAATTCAGTTATAGATAGTTCTCTAGATGCATGATTACCATATATAGTTTCGTTTTTACCAAAATTCAATTTTTTGATTGCATAGTTAGCATGGTCAACGGGTCAACCTAGCTCCATAGATATTTTCCATCTGTGGCTATCTTAATTTCTCCACCCCTCAAAAGAATGTTGAAGATGAAGTGCAGAGGTCACTGCCCTGCACAAAGGGTTCTCTCCTCTCGTTGGACCCACCATAATCCCAGAGAGAATGAGAGACGGATTTCTTGTTGCTTGTACATGCAAGCAATTAATGCGAAGTCACAAAGCTTGGGTAACAGTGGGCAGCAAAAGAAACAATGGAAATTCCAACCCAAGGACCCATCTCTCATTTTCTGATGGCAGAGAGCCATAAAAGGAACCAAGAAAGCACAGCTGTGTATGCACATAAGGTATACGAGTGCAAAAAGAATAGTAGTCTTTTTCTGCATTTTGAATTGGGTTAACCTAACGTACCCACTACCCAGTACTGGAATACTGGAAATATATGAATATATGATATGTCATTACCCTAGCTTTTGAATCTAACTAAAACTCCTTTTTCCTTTTTCGTGCAGATAGAGAGATAGAGAGAGAGAGGTGTGATCTGGTGAGTGGTGACGATTCGAAAATGTGAATAATTTATCAGTCGCATTCTCCAACTCCGGCAACAAATTACAGAGAGAAATATATAATACTGAGAAGTGCACGGTTGTCCATGCATTGCAGCAATGGTGGAGCCGTGGAGGGAAAAAGACTGTGTCTTGGGGCCTGGTTACCTCTCGGAGGGACCTTCCCACAAATTTTAGGTATGGGGACGTCCATAATCCATATTCTATAGAACTCTTTTTTGAGTTTCTTTTTATTATTATCATTTTAAATATTTTTAGGTCTGATACCAATGTTAAAATTTTGAATTAATGGTAATTCTATTGATAAAACTTATGTCAAGAATGTCATTATATATCCACACGCTGTCTCACAATGGACAGAACAAGGCTTCATGATGAAACCACAGTGATATATAGGATAGACTAACTATATTCTAACTTATCGCTCACTTAAAAGTGAGCCTATAAGCTATGGAAAAAATAGCTAATAGACAAGCAAAACTACATTCGTTAGGGCTCATTCATGAACCTAACCTAACAAGCAATCAAGCATAGGACCCCAAAAAAAAAAGGAAATTATTTAGCCAAAACAAAAACTAAAAATAGAGGCCACAGCCCAATAGCCCATAATTTGCCCTAACTCGAGCTTAGCAGCAAGCAGTCCAATCCAACCCTTGTCGCACTGTGCCAGGCCACCAACAATCTAACATAGTAACCTCGCCGCCGCTCCGAGGAACACCACCACCATCAACATCCGACGCAGTCAACCAGAGCTCTAAACAAAATTGAACAGGGGAAGACCTGACCCACCAGGGTCGATCTTCATCGCACCAAGTCACCACCAAACAAACTCTGCTGCCTACGCCTCCATCAAAGCCATCACCTGTGCGTTGCCCCTCGACCCACCATGTCGTCGTCGATCCCACATGCCACAGTGCCCAACAGAATAAGATCCGGCAACGATGCCGTCAAACTCCAAGCAAAGAGACAAACTGAGAACAACTATTAGCAAGCCTTTGAGGCCCGTCCAGCAGCAGCCCTGACATCATGCGACAAGGCCGACATAGATGCCAGGCCACCACCGGACGAGCGTTGTTCGAGTAAGCCAGAAGACGCGCTAGGGTTTTGGAAGAACACTTTGAAGAAGGATTATAACTTGATACCAATGGCAAATAGAATATATTAAATTTGATAAAATAAAAAATACAAACAAAGGGGGTTAGGTCTTTGCTTTCTATTTTTGTCATGTTACATTCTTACACGTAATAAAATATATAGAAACGTTTAAAAACTCGAGATAATGACAATTTACACAATTTTAGGATAAAAATTGTTCACTTACTCCACTAAGAGTTTTTCACTCTTATTTACCCAATTTAATATTTAATGACAGTTGTACCCTTAACTTTATTAATTAATTACATGTGCATCTCCTTGTCTCTCTCCACTCTCCCCAATCTGCTTTCTCTCTCTCATCCCCCATTCTCTCTCTGTCTCTCTATCTCTCTCTCTCTCTCTCTTTCTAACCCATGACTTCTCTGAAAATGGCCTATGCATTACAGATCTACGGCCAACGCCGCACCAACCACAGCCCATCTTCCCCTCTGCCTGTCCCAACGCTCCACAACACGACCACCCACGCACCCAGAATGGAGAGATGCCGGGCTCCAAACCAGAAACCAAAGTGCCGCCATCAACCGACACCTCAAGCCAAAGATCTTGTTGCGCCTTCCACCAGTGGCGTCTGGTTCCAGTCCAGATCCCCTCCGATCCCTTCCCACTGCCATGCCTCTACCGCAATGGCAGCCACCGCCGTTCGGCAATGAGTTCGACGAAAATCTCTTCTCGACCCTTGTCTCCAGACACCAGACTCGCCCTTCAAGCAAACATCTCGTCCCGCCGCATAATGCAAACGCAGTGAGGCCAGAGGCCATCACCAGCTTCTCGGCGTAGCCGAACAGGCGCGGACAATACCAGCCGCAAAAGTCAGGATTCAGTGCATGGGAGCGCGTTCTCTCAAAAACTCAAAGGCTGAACCTCGATATATTATGCTTTAGTACCTTCCCTTACAGAAGCTGTTTGATTAGATGTGCAGAAATGTTATTGGAAGATAATAATGAGATTATTAGGAGACAGTAAAAAGATTATTGAGGGGCAATAAAATATTTATTAGGCAATAATAAGATTATTACGAGGTAATAATAAGATTATTTATTTGGATAAACCTACTAAAACTTTCAAAATTAAAAACATCTTCATTTTCACTAATTATTGATCGCTAATAAACTTGTTATTGCGACGTAATAATATGTTTATTGTGGAGTAATAATATGATTATTAGGTACTAGGGCCAATAAAATCAGACGTCGGAATCCGGTCACCAGTCCGGTATCCAGATTCCAATGACCGGTCTCCGGATTTCGATAGCCAGTCACCAGAGTCCTCAGCCGGCCATGGGTCACCGGAGTCCGGCAAGGTCTCCATGACTTCTTTCTCTAAGTGACAAATAAGGAGAGAGCAAAAATGTCCCAAAAATAAATAAAAATGAATAAAAAATAATTAATTGGGTATTAGAAAAATTATCTCTTAGAGTGTTTGAGTAAGTGGACAATCTCTTAGAGTGTTTGGGTAAGTGGGCAATTTTTATCCTAAAATTGTGTAAATGGTCATTATCCCTAAAAACTCAATCCCTCTCTTGCTTAATAAAAAAAATGTATAAATTTTCTTTTTCTATTATATTGATTAAATTATAAAGTTCAAAGAAAGTAATTTTCATTTTCAAACTCAAATGAGCCTGGTACTTAATTGATTAAAATATACAAAATACTTTTTAAAATCCTTTTTTTTTTTTTGCCCCTCCTTTTTTATTTTACCTTAAAAAGGGTGGGATACCAAAGCATTTCCTACAAATAGATTTTATTGTAATGGAAGACAATCAATTAGTTCTAAAAAAATTTCTTAATGATAGACTGGTATCAATCCTCCAAACATATGCTAGACTTGTACCAATTTTTGCCTGCAAGAAAGAGTTGTTAGAAATCTATCAAGCTTTCATTACTAAAAATTTCACCGTTACCACCTTTTTTTAGCCACCACAAATCATCGGTTCAAAAATGAATAGTATCACACTGATATAAAACATTGGTGGATATTTTTTTTCCCCTATCACTGACCATCAATGTGTATTGTATTTAGTACATGCAAAGTATTACTTCTTTAATCCCTATGACACTGTTAATGGTGTCAAAATTGAATAGTATTGCTTACGGGTCATCCATAATCAATGGACTCGGGCTGGGCAGAGTCACAACATATGTTTTCTTATTTTCCGACCAAGCTTTTTCTTAAATTAAGGCTCAGGCCGGCCCATAGGCACATGGCATTACAGACTTTTTGGGTGGGTAGGGCCGAGCTTATTATATTTATATGTAATGTCGTTCTTTTACTAAAAAAAGATACAAAAAGATATGAAAAAAATTATGATATATTAATGATTGAACAAGATAAAATACAAAATTCAAGGAAAATATGGCCTTTAGTTCACAGATTCAATTAATAACTACATAAAAAATTATTAATAATATAGTTAAATGGGCTTTCATGCCTGGGTTTATAAAGTCAGGCCTAGGCTTTGAACCCTCCACCCTAACCCTGCCTCATGGCTAACGGGCAAGACCGAGATAGGATCTACTACGGGATGAGATTTTTCCCACTAGACCAGGCAAGGGCCCATGGATTTTTGCCTACAGACCAAATGATTATCCTTAAGTGAAATATATTTGTGATTGTTTTATAGAGGAAATGATAATTAAGGTCATCTATACATGTGATATGTTAGATTAAATTATATTTTATGTGAAATCACTCCATTTCCTAATAAAATGAGCTTAAAAGACTAAAAATTAAAACTCATGCCATCCTCTCTCTCTCTCTCTCTCTCTCTCTCTCTCTCTCTCTCTCTCTCTCTCTCTCTCTCTCTCTCTCTCTCTCTCTCTCTCTCTCTCTCTCTCTCTCTCTCGTCATTAGCCCTACATCCGCTATCTCCACTATCTCGAGACCTACGAGCTTCATCAACAAAATTACAAAAAAACAAAGACGTCTTTGGCCTCCACAATTTATAGAAAAATAGTTCGGGAAGTCGGATTAGCTTAGGACTCCAATCAACAGAATTACCGAAGACGTCTTTGGCCTCCACGATTTATAGAAAAATAGTTCGGGAAGTCGGATTAGCTTAGGACTCCAATCAACAGAATTACAAAAAAGCGAAGACGTCTTTGGCCTCCACGATTTATAGAAAAATAGTTCGGGAAGTCGGATTAGCTTAGGACTCCAATGAGAGGTGCGGTGGAGGAGATCCATGGCTCGGGTCGACGGAAGTTTTAGAAGTGTCGTGAAAGAGCTAGCGTTCTCCGATGGCACAACACGAGCTGCTGGATTTCTTCACGGATTTAGAAGGTCTCGACCCCGAGCTCTTTGTGTTCGGGTTCGGGTACGGATCCGGATACAGTTTTCGAGGTTGGTTCCATGAGCGGTAGCAATTGAGAAGGTTCAAAGATTGCATTGAAGCATGAAGCATCTCATCCAACACCTTTATTGATCTAACACCTACTAATCTAGTTGAGATTGTGGCACCCCGAAGGTCGGACTACCACAATTCTGCCTCCCCAAGGAACCCCTCACCCGCAACACTTGGAGAGTAAGTGATTTGGGCCTAGAATCCCTTAGAGAGATAAAGCCTTAATGTTGAAATCCAAAAAATCTATAAGGCCACAATTTTTTAACTTACACAGTGGGCTTGGCTCGTAACCACAAGGCTACGAACTAGACAAGGAAGAGAAGGGAAAATGGTGTAGTATTGAACTTAAGACCTACATCATTGATATTTTTAGCTCAAGTTTAAGTTAGGTTCATTAAACTCACATTAAAATGCGAGTCTTTTTAGTTTAGCTCACTATGACCTAAATTCAAGTGAAGATTTTAATCCTAATGTTCCACTTTAGTGGTAAGCAATCACACGCATCATCAACCATACATGTCTTAACAAAATTTGACGAGATCAAACATCTCAAGTAAGGAGACAAATAAACTTTAAATAAAACAATTTGTGGTTTCCAAAAATAATTCTCTATATCCAAGCTTTGACAGCAACAACCTACAAAACAAACTAAAGTATGGGTTAGACTCCTACATCCAATCATTGCACATGCCCGCCCCCGTATCTGAGTTTGAAAACAATGAAGTGATTTTTATAGAAATGTAGCAAGAAAAAACGGTTTGCAATCCCACGTTATCGTCACCAAGTAAACATAAATCCCCAGCAATTGATCTCTTTCTACAACTTCTTTTATATTCTTTTTGACTTTTTTTTTTCTAGCCCAAGACCTAAGTACTAGACTGGGAATTTCAATTCATATATATATATATATATATATTTTTGTCGATAAAGAAAAAACAAAACCCGCGCCAGAATCGCCCCCTAACTGACCAAACCGGAAGGCAGTGCTGTGCTCGTAGACAACGGGAGCTCAGAAGTCCAAAGAGCCACAGAAGGAGTGGAATGCCCAAGTTATCAGCAAGGAAATTAGCTTCTCTCCACACATGAGCAAAAGAAACCGAATCAAAATGGGAAGACGGCCTCTTAATATCTTGGATGAGGAATTTAATTCGCCAAGGAACAAAGATACGATGGTTCAAGGCATCAATAAGCAGCTGCGAGTCACCTTCTATAAGCAGAGCTTGAGAAGTAATGTTGGAGAGATGAGAGAGACGAAGGGCCATCGCTTCAGCAGAAAGAACATCCATGAAACCCAAGTTCTTGGACAATGGGATGAAATGTATCGACTCTAGAATTGGTTTGTAATTTCGCTCAAGAACAATGGGTTTATATACTGTGGAAAGTTTAGAACTTGGAATCTGTTAGCAAATGTGATGTGGTTTTGCGATGTGATTGTTTCATATGTTTGGATTTTAGGAAGTGTTTTAGGATGTAGAGACAGATACGTCTGAAAATTCAATATGACCACTGCTTAATTAAAACTGGGTGATTTGTGTTCAAGATCTTGAATTTGTTCTTCTTCAGATTATTTGCGGATTTGAGCCATATCCTTGCGGAAAGATGTGTACTTGTTGTGGTATTGGAATGATGAAGCACTGAATATTTGTAGGCATTTTATTCAGTTTCTCATACAAATGCTAATTGTGTCCGCTGCCTCTAGTACACAGAGTATAGTTAAATATACTTGATTTTTTTTAACTCAGATTATTTATGTGCAGTTCCAAACAAAGGAAATGGGCTTGATATGGAGAAATAGTCATGGACACAGAGTCTGCAGGAGGTTAATATAATCACTCGGGTGCCTGCTGGAACTAAATCAAGGGATTGGACTTTTTTGGGTCAACCGAACTTCCTCTTCAGCGTGCTACTTCCTCCGGTATGCTTGCTGACTTCTATGAACAAGACAATCAATTTTCTTTCTACTCAGTTCAAATACTCATGGGAGACAAACTAATTTAATTATATATCTTTTTTATATCAGATTCTGCAGATGTTAAGTGATTCAATTCCCGGTGTAAGGGACGCAGCTATATTGTGCATTGCGGTTAGTGGTTCTGGTCTTATACTTCCAGTTTGATGTACTATATTATAACTTTTCTTCTTATGCGACCACCTGGTTACTTGGTCCTTCTGAGATGAATTGAAGCCATGCTATGTAGAGTATATTTTTAAACTTTTATCAGATTGGGATTGGATTTGTTGATGTAATTTGACTTTTATACTTGTTCCAATTCCAGGAGATGTATATGCCGGCAGGGACTCGGTTCCGTGATGAACTTCAGCGGCACCGTCTTCCCATGTCCATGGTGAGTATCTAATATCTAACTGAGAAAATTTGACGTCTGATTTCTGTTCAGTTTCCCATATTTATTTTGTCGTTATCTTTTCCTAGTACTTCAAATATTGTTAATGATTGATTATGTCTTCCGGAAGTTATATGATGCTAGTTGCTCGTTGGGTTTTATTCAATTTGGAGTGCAGGTGAAGGATATTAATGCAAGGCTAGAGAGGATTGAACCTAAGAATTGCTCATCAGATGGACTTACTGCTGTAGAAACAAAGCCCTTGAGCCATAACCCAAAGAGGAATAGTCCAAAGGCTAGGAGTTCCTCGAGGAAGGTATCTCTATTTGGAGGTGAGAATGCTTTTTGTTCAATTCTGGGGACACCATGAGGTTATTTGCTCCCTCAGAAGTGATTAATTGAACCTGGTATACATAGAAATGGTGAAGTTAAATCTTCTTCCAAAAATCAATTGTTCTCAATTTTCTTGTCACAGACAATACTTCCTTGTCTTTGTTTTTAGTTTTGAAAGCTAGCTGATTATTTTTCTTTATAAAATATCATGGAAAACCATCTTAATTGTTGTTTCGCGATTTAGGGCTCTGTGATACCCCTCATCTATTTATTTGTTTATTCAAATTTCATTTATAAATTTCGTTTATATATCTTTGCTGCATATTAGGTGAAATATTTATTCGGATGTTGGAAATCAACAGAAATTTATTTCTGAAACATGTGAATACTAGTTGCTATTGAAATATGTAGCCACTGTAAAAAATCGCCAAGTCTGATTTCTATACTATAGATTAGTGGTTTGGATCCAGCCTTAAATATATGATATGTTATCCATTGAACAGGTAAGATTGAGTATTCACATAATATTGATTTGTTTTCTTCATCTGTCCTATGCAGCGGAAACTATTCCAACTGTAAAACCTGTAGAGCCTATAAAAGTTTATTCTGAAAAGGAACTAATAAGAGAAGTGGGGAAAATAGCTTCTACCCTTGTACCAGAGAAAGACTGGTCAATTCAGGTTGCTGCAATGCAGAGAATAGAGGGGCTTGTAAATGGAGGTATCTTGGCCCTACTCTCTCCTACTAATTTCTTCAGTATAATATATGCAGAAGCATAGAGATTATGTCTAGTAATTCATGCTTCGAGCAGTTGTTGTGGTTCTTTTTAGGCATTGTCTTCATGCATTATACTTATAACTTTAAATTCTTATTTAATGCATACTATGTTAAACATGTCATTTCTCATGGGAATGCTAAATAAATTTTTGTTTTGTTGTGTCCCAAAGTTGATGTCTGATAAAGTATTGTTGCCCCCTTACTTTTCTGTCTTCTCCTAACACTGTCATCTTAGCATGTTCGAAGAAATAAATAGTGAAATGGCATGTTGGAAAATAGATTATTGGCCACTAAATATTGGATATGATAAATACATGTAGTAATTCTGGTGTAGAGTTTGCTAATAATCAGTTCCTATTAGGTGCTGCTGATTATCAATCATTTCAGGGACTTTTGAAGCAACTTGTGAATCCTCTGAACACACTGCGTGAATCCTCTGAACACACAGTTATCTGATCGAAGGTCTAGCATGGTGAAGCAGGTATTATACTAATCACCTCTTTTAGGCTATTGCAACAAAATCACTTTAGCAATATCTGGCTTTCTTTTGTGAGCAGTTTACTGTAGTATTAGCTCTTGCAATTTTTTACGGTTGTCAGTAGGACTGTTGGGTTAGGATGTGGAGCTTTTTTTATATATGAACAGTGGTTCAACTGTCAAATGCATTAGTTCATGTTGTCCATTCGCTCTCTGATATGTTCTGCTTACTCCTAGAACATAAAGGGGTTCTTATGGTTAGCTTGATTTGTTTCTAGGCTTGCCATCTGTTATACTTTTTGTCCAAGGAGCTATTGGGAGATTTTGAGGCATATGCAGAGATTTTCGTTCCAGTAAGTTCATAATTATCTTACCAAAAATATTCCTTAGAAAAGGAAGGGGAAAAGAAAAGTAAAAATCCTCCAGTGATAAAAAAAGCGGTACTCTAATTTATCGTATGTAACCAGGTCCTTTTCAAGCTGGTTGTGATCACTGTACTTGTAATTGCAGAGTGTGCAGATAACTGCGTAAAAATGATAATTACAATTATTGATCCTTTTACATTCACCTTTACCTTTTTTTTTTTTTTTTGGGTAAGTAGAAAATCGTTCGTTTATGAAAAAGTATCTTCCATTTCTTCCTTTCTGATTCTCAGATGTTGCGTAATTGTAAAGTTGCTTGGGTGCTCCCTCGTATTGAGGATTGTGCAAAGAATGACCATAATGCAATACTTTGAGCAAATATTTCTGACACTAATTTATATGTGGGTGCTGTTAGACTTTGTTTTTGTTTGAGTCACTAATATCTCTTGTTGTAGGTGCTGTGACACCATGCACTGTTGATACTAGAGTATTGGGCCGATGAACCTGAAATAAAGAGATCCGGCAGATTTGTATGAAGGTCTAATAAGATGTTGTGTTGCTGGTGCAATGAGCTAGGTATTCATATCAACAATTCATATATTGTATTTTATGACTTATTTGGAATGGTTGAATGTCATGGATATCATATGTGAACCTCCGTGTAATTGACAGGTCCGTTCAACTGCAAGAATGTACTATAGAATGTTTTCCAAAACCTGGCCAGAGCGTTCCCGACGACTATTTTCACTATTTGATCCCATTATTCAAAGGGTATGTGCTCTTAACCTTAAGGTTAATTTAATTCTATTTTGTAGTCAATTTCTTATTATCATGTTTAAAAATTTGCACAGTTAATCAATGAAGAGGATGGGGGGATACATGGGCGACATGCTTCTCCATCTGTTCGTGATAGGGGTACACGCTAGTCTCATTTACTCCCCAGCCATCTGCTTCTGCTAATCTACCTGGATATGGAACTTCGGCTATTGTTGCAATGGATAGAGGGGTTCTTTCTCTTCAGGACTTCATCTGTCACAAGCGAAGTCACATGGTAAAGGTACTGAGCATAGTCTAGAAAGTGTGTTGCATGCAAGCATACAGATGGTCAGTGTAATGAAAGCATGCTTAGAGGTTTGGAGTTTGTCTGACAGACATCAGATAATCCATGTAATCTGAATTGTCAAAATCTGGTTGATTTGTGAGCGGCTAAATTGTTCTCCTTTTGCCCCTAGTGCAGGAGTTGACCCTCCATCATTTCGTGATCCACCATTCCCTGCTGCTGTCCCAGCTTCTAATCATCTTTCAAACTCTAATGACCGATTCTACCACCTCAAGTAACAAAGGTAGGAACCGCTATGGTGGCCTGGTTTTGTCTGATATCATTACTCAAATTCAAGCTTCCAAAGATTCTGCTAAATCATCATATTACAGTAATTTATCAGCGGAAACACTGCCAATTGTTTCAGCCTACAACATGGAGAGGCCTTGTGAGAGAATCCACGAAAGGAGTTTCATTGAAAAGAATACTGACAGAAGGGAGGCCAGGTGAACTATGAATCATCAAGCTGACAGGCATTATATGGACACATCTCACGGGGATGGAAACTTTAGGGATTCACATAAAAACCATATCCCCAATTTTCAAAGGCCCCTCTTAAGAAAGAATGCGACAGGAAGGATATCTGCAGGGAGGAGGAGAAGTTTTGATGATAGCCAGCTCTCGGCAAATTATGTAGAAGGTCCAGCAAGTTTGTAGAATTAAGTTTAATTTCTGAGATGTGTTTCTGAGATTAAATTAAGTTTAATTTCTTGAAATTAAAATTTTTTCATCATCTTTAAAGACTTTTATTCAGAGCAAGTTTGGAGAACTGATTGTAATTGATTAACTTGAAGCTGTCCGTTTATGCCATCTGCTTGCTCTGAAAATTTAGAAGTTGGAACATTTATACTACACTCGGATTCAATACCACCGAACCTGCAGAAGGACCTTTGGGAACCATAGAAGGTTGAAATTGGACTTCTGCAACAGTTGTGGTTTTATGTCCCTAAAATAGAGACTGGTCGAATTTTACATTGATGGGATACTAGAAAGCTTGCCCGTGCTTGGCCGCGGAACTTATTATCATTGAATTTGCAGATTGTTCGAGAGAGTAATTGCCTGTATGGACAGTTATACTATTAATTGTGATATGCAGATTTCGTTTGACTTGAAATTTTTCATTGTGATGGAGAAATTTGCAGATTTGTTTTGATTGTGAGATTTTGGTGGATTCAGTATAACCTAATGAGTACATTGTACAGCAGAATGCAATGAGATATTACAACGTGGACAAAAGAGTTTCAATGATGAAGACTTTGAGTTGTACTTATAGGGCTGAAGCTGGTTTGAGCGAGCCTTCTCCATCAGCTCTTTCCGCTTCGGAGATAACAAATACAAATCCAACTGTGCCAACAAAAGGAAATTACCAGTCAGTAAGTATAATACAAACTATTATGATACTATACAATATTAATTCTTATAATTCACAAATATCACACCTTATCTGCATCCTGAAGAACATGGGTTATTAGCCCACCATCAATAGCTACAGCAATGGCGATGTTGATGCTACTGTTGTAGTAAAAGCTCTTTCCATATCTGCAGCTGGCATTTACAACTGGGTGCTGAGCAATTGTCATAGCAACCGCCTTGGCAGGCAAGGCAGTCATGGTCACACCCTTTCATTTCACCTGTACAAAGCCAATGGCTCAAATCGTACAAATGCAAACACCAATCACAGCAAATCGACATTCCAAATGCAAAATCCTAACGAAAACAAACACCTTCGCCATGTACCTTATTATACATCGCATCGAAGTAATAACAGGTACTCGCATTTTATATGATGAAATGACTGAGCTTCCTGAATTTCAAACCATGCTGACCACAATATTTTCAATCAAAATAATCCATATCCAGGTGAGGCATTTGAAAGTACTATAAGGTGTATGAGATTTAGGAACAATAAGAGCTGCAGAATCAAAAACCAAAAGATGAAAACAAAAACAAAAGTGACTAAGAGAAAGAATAGTCAGATCAAGTACAATATCACGGCAATCTTGTACACAAAAGAAAAAGAGATCAACTTTGTCATGAAAGCTAAAGAACTACTGGAGGATTAAATGATTATTGGTCTGTGACCTATGGGAAAATAATTAGATATCAATTATACTGAAGCACACAAATAGCAAGATGGAAACAGACAATCAATGGAGTCAAATTACTATAGTGATATGAAGTAGGGAATAACCAGTTATTATATTGTATAAATGTTATGAACAGAGACATCTATGTACAAAAATTACCATACATCATATACAAAAATTGGTATGTATTGCTTACTTTCTTGAATCAGTGTTTTGGATTTCTATTTTAAACTAATCTGTTTTTTTATCTCTACTTAACAAAATGAATTTCATGATCCCAGATGAAATGTAAATAAAGAAAGGAGAACAGAATTTTGAAAATGGCATTAAATTTGACCTGAACATATTGTTGGGATACTAACAATCAAAATGTAGCAGCAGTTCTTGAAGAGCTTCTTGGGGTGTATTTTTAGTCCAGCAATATCATTAAAAAAAGTTGAATTTTGGAATAGATTTTCTCCTTGGGTTGTGATTCGGTAAGAAATTTTGGAATAAATTGCAGACAATATTGTGAATGTACAAAAAATATATGGTTACAATATCATTCATTCATTTTAAATAGTTACACTTAGAATCTACACGGAAAAGTAATTGAAAAATAATGTGAATGCAAAGTAATGATATTGGACATTGATATTAAACAAAGGTCTAGTAACTGAGAAAAGAAAAAAAAAAGACTAATATTGAACAAAAATGTAAATAGGACAACCAAGGTCTAATAATTTGATGGTTGATTTGAGTTTTAGAAACTTTTTAACTGATCCCACATGTAGTTCTCCAATTCCTCTGATTTTAACAGTGATATGTAACTTTAATATGTTTTCTTCTTGTAAAAAATGGAGTCCAAAGTTCACAGAAAAGATACTTATTTAGCAGGTACCTAACCAGCGAAAGTTGAAGATAACAAAAGATAGAGCAAAGTTAAAGAGTAGTTCTTTAGTTGGAATAATGAATTGGATAATGGAGAAAAAGGGATGACCTCAAATTTGGCGTTCTATATTGCAGCACTCTTGGTGAAGTTTACGCTCCCTGAGACAAAATAATAATTAGAGTATAAGTTACATATTAGCTTTTTTTCTCTTTTTGATTTGTACTATGAACTGTAGTGTAGGAGATACCAAATCAGATTTTAAGAGCTTAGTACTATAATTGACCTTTTAGTATGAACATTATGAAGCAAACAAAATCCCTGTAATAATCATTAGCAGAAGAAACAAAAAGTAGGCAGAGTTTGTAAGTTTTGGTAGAGTAATATGATCTTCCTACTCTGACTAAAGTTCAAACAGATATATTGAATTTTGAATTCCATAAGAAGGAGAAATTAAAAAAAGAGAAGCATCCAATTTCACAAATTGAAAGTAAATAACTCTGAGAAGAAGGAAAAAAACCAGACTTGCATCCCTTCAATAGATTCCTAGTTTGAAAGATGCTTCAGTCTTATCTAGCAACTAATACAGATTGTTGGTGTTGTTTAATAGATGTCTAGTCCTTCAAATGATGTTTACAATCACGCAAACCAAAGTATAATACAATAGTTTCACCGTCAGATTTTATGCAAACTACATCTGTGCATGTTCTTTGGTTCAAAACAATTGATAATATAACTCAAAGGGGATCATAAACCTGAGCAGAAATATCCTAACTAACCATAAAGCAAAAGGTCCTGCAATCCAAAATGCAGCTACGGCAAGAACGCAGCTCTTATTTCTGCCCCTTAGTTTGAGAAAATATTGCATTTTGAGGCAGAAAGGCATTCAAATAATAAACTGTCCAGCCATCTCACAGGCTCTATGTGATATCAATGAATTTGAAATGAAGTATAATTATGGACTCTATTCAATGTTAGTATTCATCAAAGCTAAACAAGAGAAGAGGAGGGAAATGAATGAAGAAAATGTAACTGACCTCTCAAAGGAATTTCCCCACATTACTTCTAAGCTTACTGTTTTACAGATATTAAGCAAATCAGCTGCAGAATCCACAAATCTAGAAGACCAACTAAACAATTCCATGAATTTCATTAGTATATATAGGAATAGCTCTGAATCTGTGATATACAGATTTCTAAACCAACTTAAGGCTTAGCTAGATGTAAACGATAATGAAGTCACAACAACTTCAAAATTTCACGATCGGTTGGGAAGCTAAGCTTTGATAAGTAGTTCTTCCACTTCTTGTTAGAGTTGTTTGTTGAAAGGCCAAAAAGAGTGAAATGATTTAAGTTCTTCGAGACAAAATCATAATAACATAGAGGAAGAAGACACATATGTCATATGTATTGCAAACAATAAAGGAGGAAAGTTTCCAATCAAGGGGGAAATGGAAAGATGAGCATATGCAGAAGTTGTACCTCAACTTATACTGATCAACCAGTACTATGGCAATGTATTTCCCACAGAGGAAACAAATTTCTTCTCGACTGAATGACCTGCATTTTAAAAACTAACATTCATTGCCTTGCTCCACCTTATTACCTCCAATGGAATACATACACTTCAAGTCACACAAAAGAATACCACCATATGCAAGCCTAAGATCTGATGCAACACTTTATGAAATAACCAATGCCTTCAGGTCATACAAAAGAAAAACAAAGAATATCACCATAATGCAAGCCTTAGATGTGATGCGACACTTTATGAAATATGGCATGTATCTCCCCGGTCATACTTTTGAGTATCAAACCGTAGTCCCCCACCCCAACTAACCCATCCTCAGGAAGACTCCCGTTCTGCAAATTGTCTTTTTTTTTTTTGCAAATTGGATCTGTTAGAATTGTTTTTTCAAAGAGTGGAAATACTATACAAACTGATTCCAAAGTCAAAAACTAAACATGGGTCTGTGATTTTCTGCAAGCCAAACAGCCTCTCTCTAATTCTAGTTTCACCTCTTGCTTTCCCAACTCATCAAACCGTAACATGCAGGTTTCCACTAATATCTGGAAGTTAGTTTTCAGTTCTCACAGACCGAAAAACCAGACGAAATTTGGATAAGATCACAGGCCGCCAATTTCTTGCTCCACATCCATTCCCTCACAGTAAACTTTTGTCTCTATGCTTAACTCCCCCATCAACTAACTTATCAACTTGCAGCTGTGGGTTCCCACTCAATCCTTCTATTTATACCCAACCGTAATGCCGTACTCCTTCATACCGTTTACCAACCTTCAATAATTTCAAAGCAGAAATAGTAGTACTCGCTCTTCTTCATGCTTCATTACACCTTTACTGCAATTACTGCTCTATTTTTCTAGCAAGTGCCAACTGCAAGATGAATATAATCTGCTATATACTGATTTAGATATTCTATTGCTACACACAGTTCTATTTTCATTGTTGGTCTGTAGGAAGTTCCTAAGAATAGCCCCCCAACTATCGCCGATACATCTAATTCAAAAGCACCAACAGCAGCAGTCAATCCTGAATCTTCTGAATCAAAGGGTGCAAGCAAAGCAGCCATCTATAAGGTAAAGGATTCTAAAGAAAGTGATGATGAATCTAAGATCAATTTAGGAAACCCAGTACTGGAAACTAAGCAAGTAGCACCATTTTGATACATAACCAATAAGCATAAGGATACAACAATTGAACCTTGATCGATTCCGTGAAAAGGAGCAGAAGGCCAGCTGAAGTTTAAACAAAACTCAATAAAAAAAAACCCCTCACCTAGTTGCCTGAAGTCACAATACAGTCAATACTTATGCATAAAATTCAAATCATCCTAGATGATGCTTTTATCTTACATCCCTATCATTTATGGACGGGCAATTCTAAATGGACTCTCTAAAATTTCCCATTTTGCCGAATGAAAGTTAGGAGAAACTAACTCTCACAGAGTCAGCTGTACAATTACGCAGTTTGATCTGAGTGTTGCAGGGTCAAAATAAGCAAAGCAGTTGTCAACGTTTAGTCACAACAGGAAACAAAACTTGTCGCCCAAAACAATCACCTGCAAATACAGATAATTACACATTAAAACTGGACATCAATGATAAATAAGGCCAAGCATGAAAACTCGATTGGAACATGAAGGTTTCTCATCAAGAAGACCGTTCATAACAGTGTCTTTGTGTTTTCATAAAGGAAGATATGCATGACTGTTGGAATAAGTTTACTACTTCAAACCAACAAAAAGAAGACCACAAATGAAAAATAGGTAACAAAACCTGGCTTGGAAATTGTAAAACCAGCGGCATGGCTCTAGTTTGTAGGATTTCTCATATGATTTCATGGTTTCAATATCAGTGGCACACTTAAATCCTAGCACTAAAATATTACAATCAAATCACTAACATATTATATCCAAAACTCTCAGCTTAATCTTTACTTCATTATAATTATTCAAAAGAGACGCCCATAACGCTTTGTTATTATATCTGATGACTTTGGGGACACAAATATGAAAGACATAGAGTGAAGGAATATGTTAGTACAACATGTGTTAACATTTCATTAATCACAAAAGTATTCATAAGCTATGTGATGATCTTAATTATCTATTTCTACGTGCTCTGCTTTTTGAACATGAGTTGGTGGCTTTTGCTTTTTGGGTATGTAAAATTGTTTAATTGGGTTGTGGAAACAATGTTGTCCAAGTACAGTGGTCTTCACTTTCATGTGGTCTCCTTGGGCATCTTCTCTTCATGGCGATCATTCTGTCAAAGCATGGAGGATTAATTAAGCACGATGTGGTGGCATTGCTTTTCATACATGAACATGGGAGCTAATTATTCGATACTCACAACCTTGCTGTTAAAGAACAAAGGAGGGAGCCTTTGCATCTGTCTTCCATATCGTCTTGCTGCCATAGGAAAAAAGAAGAAGACCATGGCAGCTTGGTTCTCCACCTTCTTCTCACAAGAACCTTGCTGTCACGGAAGAATGGAGGAAATCACAAATCAGCTTTCAATCTCTCCTTGCTGTCCAATCATGAACTCGGAAGTGGGAAGAAATTGTTTTTCCATGTTGTCAACTTAATTCAATCATGAAGACTTTGCTGACTAAAATGATAGTGGGAAGTAAGCAACTCGTGATCATTCTTTAACCAAGCCGGAGCTTCCTGGTGATTTCTTCCTCATATATATATATATATATATATATATATATATATAGGAGTTATGTGGTTCTTCTGTTCATTGAGAATAGTTTGATTTTCAATGCCGGAGCTTCTTGGTGATTTCTTCCTCCTATATATATATATATATATATATATATATATATATATATATATAGGAGTTCTGCGGTTCTTCTGGTCATTGAGAATAGTTTGATTTTCAATCCTTTGGTTGTAAAAGAGTTAGTCTCTTTGTTGCTCTGTTTTGTTCCATGTTGAAAACAGATTGTAAAAACAACTAAGTGTAGTCTGTCCAGTAAGGATTGCAGCGGTCATTGCAATCTCAGAGTTAAATGTGTAATTTGAATTGATTAGTGAATCATTGGGTTCTCAAGAGTTAGAACCCCGCAGTGTTTTTGATCTCGAATGAGGTTTTCACTACGTGACCAATGTTGTTGTGTTATGCATATTTTCTGTTCTTGATTATGTTGAGTTTGTAATCTGTCTTTTATTCTGGAGCTCGTACATCATTGTATTTACATAATACAAATAAGAGATTCTTTATGTCGTACAACGTACTGAAATATAATCAAATGGTGATGCGTGAGGAAGGTCCCTTCTTGACACAAAGGGTGGTGTACTTGGTGAGACTTCATTATTGAAACTCACATGACTATGGTCGAATTCGATGATATTTTGGCCTTAACTCCAAGAAACATGAAGCTGATGTTTATGGTCATTACCAGAAAACTATATCAGAAGCATATATTCACTCCCTCAATAACCAAACAGAGCTCCACACACAACCAAATTCCTTAAAACAGATCCAACATAAAGCCGTAGCAAATGAAAACGTCCCAAAAAATCAAAATCATTTGAACCCGATAATAATCATAGCCATAGTGATTTGAATCAAGCAATCAAGAAAACCCGAAAGTTCAAGCTTCTAATCACATAAAAAAGCAAAGCAATCAAAAGACACACAGAAAACCCTAGAGAGATAGAGAAGAGAGAGAAACAGATAGGCGTACCTTATAATTAAGCTGAAGAAGACGATCAGAGTTGTTTGGAATTGGATTCTCTCTCTCTCTCTCTCTCTCTCTCTCTCTCTCTCAATGTTGATGTCGACGGCAAGAGTTGATCGTACGAAACACCACTCGATCTCGACACAACAGCAGAACTAGATATCCATAGAGCCTCCCAAAAACAGAGCCAATTACGGATTTTGCCAAAACAAATTTAAAATTGTTTATTTCAATGGTTCTTACTCATTGTCCCAGTTCAATAAATTTGTAGGTTTATTCATTAAAAAAAAAATTGTGTATTTAAATTACCTTGATGTTAGAAAGAAACTTCTTAATATTGTAAAGTTCATTTTCAATTGTAAAACAATTAATCATAATAATTTATTTATATACAATCATATGAAAAAAAATAGCATTAATAAATTGAATTTAGGAAATACTTATGTCTAATTAAGAGGTAATAAAAAATTTCACGTTAGCAACCATTAATTAAAATCTACAATCATTTTAAAGTGGTGAAAAATCTAGCCGCACCTAAGCGAGAGAGAGAGGAAAACCCTAGCTCACAAAAAACCCTAAGTTTGTTACATGGAGGACGTCGACAAGATGGTAGTGCTTCTGGCTGCATCCTTGGGATTGGCGGATGCACGCTGGCCGGTTGATCTGCTACCTTCTCGTGGTGAAGGATTACGTCGATCACAAACGTACCTGGTGGGGAAACTTCTAACAGCGAGAGCATTCAACAAGAGATCCTTTATGGGGATGTTCTGGCGAGCTTGGCGGCTAAACGGTTGATACACTGTCCAGGAGCATGACGACCGATTCCTTTTCATCTTGTTGGACCCAACTGTTCGTAACCGGATTCTCCGAGGTGGTCCATGGGGTTTTGACAGGGCTCTGGTGGTTTTGGCACCATATGATGGAGTTGGAGCAATCAAAGATGTGTCGCTTACTACACTTGCTTTCTAGATCAAGGTGCGTGGACTACCACCGGATTTTCATACGGATCGATGTCTTAGGTAGATAGGCAGTGCTATCGGTCAGTTTGTTCAAAAGGACACCACAAATTTCGATGTAGGACGAATTCGAATTCGGGTTGAGGTGGACTTGCTGCAACTTATCATCTTCTGATGCAGCTTCACGGTAGATGATGGTATTGTGGTGGATTTGGAATTCTTTTTTGAGAATTTGTATGGCTGGTGCATGGACTGTGGACTTGTCACTCATGTTGGCTTGCCGTGTTCGGGAACTCCTCTGCCAGCGGAGTTGCAAACTGATACTCCTTTAGCACGTCGAAATCTGGAGCGAGCTTTGAACCAAGTCGATGTGATTCAGCCGGCTGGGCCAATGTTGGTTTTTGGGTCACAGAATACCCCCCAGGGTGGATTAGAGAGATTTATGTTGACTGTTAAACCTAAAGGGAGGAAAGAAATATGTCGGATACCTTCTGTTGGTAATGGAGAAGGTAGCTCTGGGGTCTGGACCCATGGAAGTAGTGAGCCAAAGATGGCTCAAGTAAGCATTGAATAATGCACTGCATCTTCCTAGTTATGGAATGCTTCATAAGCATGTGGATGAGGATGGGATTTCTCCAAAGAAAATGTGGTTGAGTTTGGTAGTTGGAAGAACTAATCTAGATGCTATGACCATGGGTTTGTGCACTGTGAAGCTGGATGAGAATGTATACAAGAAGAGAGGTAGGCCAAAAGGTACAAAAAAAAGTGAAAAATAAAAGAGCTCAAGGTTGCTCAAACTTTTCCTATGAAAAAGTCTCCATCAAAGAAGAATAAGTCTCCATGAAAAGTGGAAAACTTGGTGAATGGTTTGCCGGAATTTAATTTCGTTGAGGTTGTCAATGGTTCTAACCCATCCAAAGGAAAGGAACCTATAGTTGCTTAGTAGGTTATCCTAGTTTTGATTGTCTATGCTAGTAGGAATGTCTCTATGAGTCTTGTGGAAGTGCTTAGCTTTAGCGTATCACAATTGCGTGCTCGGTGTTTAAGGTTAGATAGAATAGATTGCCTATAAGGCGAGGTATTTTTATGTGGCATAGACTACTCTTAGCAGAAATGTATTATTGAAGTAGTCTTCTGTACTATTCTTGATCTATGAACCAGGGCATACTATTGGTATGTTATCTTTTTATAAAAAAAAAAAATCATAATAATTTGTTTGCTAAATTATAGTCCAACTCCCAAATATAGATTAAGGAAGGGGAAATATAAACCATACATCTAGAGTGAACAATTAAAGCAAGAGTACACAAATCATATGAATAAACATCAATTTTACAATAAGACACAAAATCTCACAAGTAGGTGTGCAAGTCATACAAGTTTAGAAATGTTTTTCCTAATTGCAATAAACTAATCTAATATAGGAAGACTCAAGCAACATGTCACAATTAATTGCAAAATAAATCCTAAGACCTATAAACATGCTCTTTCTCTTCCAAATCATAACACATCGAGTCCATCCTTTCATCATTGGGGTTAGAAATATATTATGTACAACTTATTTTCACCAAAACTAACAAACAAAGGAACAATTTTTTTTAATAGGGTACCCTAGCCATCACCCCCACACTTAAAACCAACATTGTCCTTAATGTTAAAATGATAAATTTTATAAACATCGCAAAGAAAAATTCAAGTATGAAGAAAGGTCGGGCGAAGGCCCAACACAACTAACAACTAAAGTCAAGAAAAGGTAAAAAGTACTCACTTGACCGACATAAAGGATAATACTTTCTCACATTAACTCTTGAACAACTATTGCCTAATAATAAACTACTACCTAAATCTGAATTAAATACCTAATGAACAGCCTACATAGTACATACCAAACAGCTAAACAACTAAACAAGAAGACAATATCCTACATTAAAAAATTACGTATTATTTCACAAAGTTACGCATGATTTCAAATGATGATTTCAAACGACCTATTCATGAGGTTTGTTTCATCATTTTCTTATGGGTTAGAGACTTTCTTTCACATAGGTATATAACTCATATTCATAATTTAAATTAGTTATTCATCAGATTTATTTAGTATAATATCTTTGTTAATCTCTTGATTTTGGTAAAGCTTGAATTGGATGGATTTTTAGTAACTAGAAATTTCAACCTATGAATCTAGTAAAAAGGTTAGTTTCACTCCTTCAAAATAGAATCGTTGTTTCTAATTACCTGATACTTAGATTGCTTTAATATTTCATATCTATGATTTAGATGTTTGTTTTTATAGTTTTAAATTAGTTGTATTGTTTCTGTCCATAAACTATAGTATTGGCAATAAATATACCTATAATTTAGATAATATATTTCGGATATATGTATGTAAACCCTAATAGTTTTACCTTTGAAATAGGTCTATGAAGGTACTTTGCAATCGTATAAAGAATCATAACATGCAGGACACTAGTAGTTGAGAGATTTTTGAAAACATTGCAAAGTGCTAGTCGAGATGACAGATGAAGTGTTATAATTGTCTTTATATTAGGTTCAATTTCAATTGTAAAAACAAATTTAAAATTATTTATTTAATACTGGATGAACATCATTTATGGTTGTATTGATTGTCCCTAGTTCAATAAATTTTTAGGTTTATACAAATTCAGGGATAATTATTTATTGAGCAAATACAACAGTTACACATAACTATTATGTGGTTATGGATCACCCCATAGAATACTAACATCTATGTGGAGAAAAATGTAGGGGCAAAAAAAAAAAAAATCTTAAAGCTATCAATTTACACGGGCTAATTACATTAACTCGACCATTTTAGAAAATTAATGAATATGGAATGATTATATAACTACACATATTAGAATGAAGAAGGAAAATAACATACCTTAATAAGAGGATGTTTAATCACGTGGAGGAAGAGAAATATCTATATAATAGGAATATAACACAATCTGATGATGCACAAACATTTTTACTAAAAATAGCAAATATATAGATCACATCAGAAATGAAGAAATATAGGGTAATTAAAGCAATTAATCGTTTTAAGTAAGAGAAAAATCAAGGTAATTAAAGCAATGTTAAAAATGATAAATTTTGTAAACACCACAAAGAAAAATTTAAGTGTGAAGAAAGGTCAGGCGAAGGCCTATGAATCTGGTACAAAAGTTAGTTTCATTCATTCAAAATAGAATCATTGTTTCTAATTACCTGATACTTAGGTTACTTTAATTACAGGAAGACCTACAAGATGGTTGCTTGGATGCTCAATGTCCTATTGAGTATTGACCTACAAGATGAATTTTTAGTAATTAGAAATTTCAATCTATGAATCTGGTAAAAAACTTAGTTTCATTCCTTCAAAATAGTTTTAACTGATACTTAGATTGCTTTAATATGTCATATCTATGATTTAGATGTCTGTTTTTATATTTTTAAATTAGTTGTATTGTTTCTGTCCATAAACTATAGTATTGGCAACAAATATACCTATAATTTAGATAATATATTTCAGATATATGTATGTAAACCCTAATAGTTTTACATGTGAAATAGGTCTATGAAGGTACTTTGCAATCTTATAAAGAATCACAACATGAAGGACAATAGTAGTTGGGAGATTTTTGAAGACTACATTGCAAAGTTTTAGTTGAGATGACGGATGAAGTGTTATAATTGACTTTATATTAGGTTCGATTTCAATTGTAAAAACAAAGTTAAAATTGTTTATTTAATACTGGATGAACATCATTTACGGTTGTACTGATTATCTCTAGTTTAATAAATTTTTAGTTTAATTCCTTCAAAATAGAATCATTGTTTCTAATTACCTGATACTTAGGTTGCTTTAATTACAGAAAGACCTACAAGATGGTTGCTCGGATGCTCAATGTCCTATTGAGTATTGACCTACAAGATAGTTGCTCGGATATGTACTTTTTGGCAGCCAAGATGGCTGCCTTCTCCAACTCTTTAGCTTCTGCATTCTTGTAATATAACTCTTCAAAATCCGGTAGGTTGTCAGTAAGCTGCCCGGGGATTTGGGGATTGTGGATGAATTCAGCTCCACTGATTTTTCCAAACGTCTCATTTAGAAACCCCAACAAGGATTTGACAGCCAATGAAGCACAATTCCCAAATTTCAGAACGACCATATCATCTTGCTTATGGTGTTCGAGCTCAACGAACAGTTTCAAGGGGTTATCGGAAACAACGATTTTATCTTTCTTGTCGAAGAACTCCTTGTTTCCGATTTCTGCATTCCGTTGAAATGAACTGTATTGGTTAAACCTATTACTTTCCGAGAGTCGTCGAAGGTTGTCGACTTCCTCCCGGAGAAATTCGGAAAAGGTAGGAACTTGGGGTGTCTCCGGCACTTCTCGTAACTGAAAAGTTGGTCGGAGTTGTGAGAATTTACAGGCACATAGCCCAGGTTGGAGGGGTTGTCAGTCAATGAAAGATGACGAGGGGAAGGGGGGGTGGGAGGAAGAGCGGGAACAGAAGGTGGTGGTGATGGGTTTAGAAATGCAGCAGCTTGTTGCCAATGCAATATACATTTTGCTTGTTAAGAAAAGCTTGAAGCTATACCTATTTATACAAACTATCTCAACAAAGGTATTGAGATTGCTGTTCTGATGTACTGACATCTTTCTGCTTTGCTTCTTGTGTATTTATGCTTCAATGTCCTATTGAGTATTGACCTACAAGATGGTTGCTCGGATACTCAATGTCCTATTGAGTATTGACATACAAGATGGTTGCTTAAATATGTACTTTTTGGCAGCTAAGATGACTGCCTTCTCCAACTCTTTAGCTTCTACGTTTTTGTAATATAAATCTTCAAAATCCGGCAGGTTGACAGTAAGCTGCCAGGGGATTGGTGGATTATGGATGGATAAATTTTGAGTAATTAGAAATTTTAACCTATGAATCTGGTACAAAAGTTAGTTTCATTCCTTTAAAATAGAATCATTGTTTCTACTTACATGATACTTAGATTGCTTTAATATGCCATCCCTATGATTTAGATGTCTGTTTTTGTAATTTTAAATTAGTTGTATTGTTTCTGTCCATAAACTATAGTATTGGCAATTAATATACCTATAATTTAGATAATATATTTCGGAGATATTATGTAAATCCTAATAGAGTTTTACCTTTGAAATAAGTTTATGAAAGTACTTTGCAATTGTATAAGAAATCACAGCGTGCATGGCACTAGTAATTGTGAGATTTTTGAAGAATACATTGCAAAGTTCTGGTCGACATGGCGAATGAAGTGTTATAATGTTCTTTATATTAGGTTAGAAAATGTGAAGTTTATATTTCAATTGTAAAAACAAATTTAAAGTCGTTTATTTCAATGTTGGACGAACATCATTTACGGTTGTACTTATTGTCCCCAGTTCAATAAATTGTTAGGTTCATTCATTAAAAAAGAATTTGTGTATTTGAGTTACCTTGATGTTAGAAAGAAACTTCTCAATATTGTAAAGTTCATTTTCAATTGTAAAACAATCAATTATAATAATTAGTTTGTTAAATCAAAGGTCAACACACCAAATATAGATTAAAAGGGAGAGAAATTGAATAAACATCAATTTTACAATAAGGCACAAAATCTCACAAATAGGTTTGCAAGTCATACAAGTTTAGAAATGTTTTTCCTAATTGCAATAAATTAATCTAATATAGAAAGACTCAAGCAACAATCACATGTCACAATTAATTGCAAAATAAATTCTAAAACCTATAAACATGCTCTTTCTCTTCAAAATCATAACTCATTGAGTCCATCCTTTCATCATCGGGGTATGAAATATATTATGTACAACTTATTTTTACCAAAACTAACAAACAAATAAACAATTTTTTTTTAATAGGGTACCCTAGCCATCACCTCCACACTTAAAACCAACATTATCCTTAATGTTAAAATGATAAATTTTGTAAACATCACAAAGAAAATTCAAATATGAAGAAAGGTCGGGCGAAGACCCAACACAACTAAAGTCAAGAAAGGTGAAAGAGTACTTACTTGACCGACACGAAGGATAATACTTTCTCACATTAACCCTTGAACCACTATTGCCTAATAATAAACTACTACATAAATCTGAATAATACATAATGAACAACCAACATAGTACATACCAAGCAACTAAACAGGAAGACAATATCCTACATTCAAAAATTGCGTATGATTTCACAAAGTTGCACATGATTTCAAACAACCTATTCATGAGGTTTGTTTCATCATTTTCTTATGTGTTAGAGACTTTCTTTTACATAGGTACATATATCATATTCGTAATTTAAATTACTTATCCATCAGATTTATTTAGTATAATATCTTTGTTAATCTCTTGATTTTGTGTAAGCTTGAATTGGATGGATTTTTAGTAATTAGAAATTTCAACCTATGAATCTGGTACAAAAGTTAATTATATTCCTTTAAAATAGAATCGTTATTTCTAATTACCTGGTACTTAGATTGCTTTAATATTTCATACCTATGATTTAGATGTCTGTTTTTGTAGTTTTAAATTAGTTGTATTGGCAATTAACATACCCATAATTTAGATAATCTATTTCAGATATATTATGTAAATCCTAATAGAGTTTTACTTTTGAAATAAGTGTATGAAGGTACTTTACAATTGTATAAAGAATCACAACATGCAGGGCACTAGTAGTTGAAAGATTTTTGAAGACTACATTGTAAAGTTCTAGTCGAGATGACAGATGAAGTGTTATAATGTTTTTTACATTAGGTTTGAAAATGTAAAGTATATATTTCAATTGTAAAAACAAATTTAAAATTGTTTATTTCAATACTGGATGAACATCATTTACGGTTATACTCATTGTCCCCGGCTCAATAAATTTTTAGGTTCATTCATTAAAAAAGAATTTGTAGATTTTTTATCAGCTAACCCATAGACTATAATAGAAAGGGAAAAACACAGATTACTTCCATTTAGTTTGGGTCCAAAATCAATTCAGTCATGAACTTTTAATTTCATCAAAAACACTCATGCACTTTCAATTTTGATCTAATAGGTTCAATTTGCTAGTTTTCCGACAATTGAGTTATTTAACTTGTCAACATGGCTCATATATGGCCTATGTTTTATGATGTGGTGTTTGCAGGTCACCCCTAGAGTGAGTTCTACAATTAAAAATAAATAGTTTTTCAACAAATAATTCAACTATAACTTGAACCTATAACAAAATATTAACTAATTGGACCTATTAGATCAAAATTGAAAGTGCATGCGTGTTTCTGATGAAATTAGAAGTTCAGGGACTGAATTGATTTTGGACCTAAACACAGGGTAGTAACCAGTATTTAGCCCTAATAGAAATAATAAAAGAGTGAGCGCTTGTGGCCCCACTTATTACAAGGTGGGTCTATCAGTAAAAGAAAGGAAGGATAGATATAGAGGGAAAAATAAAAAGAAACTACAAGTTATAGTCTAAATTTTAAAAGAGGTGCAAATACTAAATAGAGAGGTTTAAATATAATATCATTTATTTTATACTGTTAGACACGCAAGAGACACACATATAATCATTTACCTTGTCACGTCCCGAATTTTTTAAATAAAATTTAAAAATCTGAAACATGAAAAATACTACAACTCAAAATAATCATCTTGAAAATTTCTTTTTCTTAATAACCTCACCACACAATTTAATTTCAAAACTCGAATTTAGTCTCGGGTAACTATTACAACTCACTCACAAAATAAATTGTAAAGCTCTAATTGAGCATAACAAACCTCATAACTTAAAAGAAATCAAAATAAATGCTGCAACACCTAAACAGCACGGTCACCTCCCTGGTTATCCTGACCTGCAGGAATATCCGCTACACTATTTGAATAGTGTACCGGGATTGTAACAACACAAAACCCGGTAAGCTTTTGAAAGCTCGTATGAGTAAAAAGAAAGAACGGTTGTTTAATTAAATCATAATTATTTTCACCCAAGTCAACGCACAACAATTTCTACATCCACAAGAAAACAACACTCTCAATCAATCAACAACTCAACACCCAAACCCTAATTCACATCTTTCTTCACAAAACTCCAACATCGTATTTATAAAAGAACGGTATTTGACAGACTAGAGCTTTAACTGAATCGTAGCCCGTCACCTGGCCTAGGTTACGGTATTTGACATATTTATCATTATCGTATTTCATCAATATGTATACTTATATACATATTTAGAACGTCCGATAATTACACATACTCAACCAATCGTATCCCATCATCCACTCAGGATTAGAGTGTCTGATTACCCCACACCGGTCACCACGTTGACCCAAAATCCATAAATGAGCACAACATGTATTATCACATAATGAAATCAACCCAACCAAGATACACAATATTAATATGAAATTAAGCATTTGAAATATAATTCAAATCATCAATTCAACTCAATCATAATCCACCAATCAATATGTATATTCCACGTATATATATATATATATATATATATATATAATCATCCACTCAGGGATGACCACTAATACCATCTATAGTTCACATAAGAAAATCGTGAAATTCATTTGTATAATTAAAATTCATTTTACTTACCTATGGACCGTAGTGATCAAGCCCATGTGATTTTAAAAACAAATATTTAATCCACAAATATTTTTCACACAATTACAAAAATAAATAATTTGAAGCGCTCGGTTCATAATATGAACCACGTGAGTTTTACTCACCTCAATACTCCCGCTGCGTCTTCAATTTAACAAATTCACCCCGAAATCGTCCACCAAAGTAAAACCATCAATCACCTAATCAAATACGATAATTAACTTAGCGTACAATTTAAAAACGCACTTATATGAAGATCTAACGGTCGGAACTTCACCCATGACCACATAAAGTCATCGGGACAGTCCTACGATCATTATCTCAAAACTACACGTCTATCGAACGGTTCAATCTTCACAGATCATAAATCAAACGATCGAAATCAATCGAAATCGTAAAATTCATAACTAATTCATACGATATATAAAATTCACATGTTATATATCAAAATGATCGTATCGACATGTAAAATCTAATAATGAGCAGAAACTGCTCTTGGGGTGGCCGGAGGTCACCGGAAACCACCACCACGGGGCGGCGCCACCGCCATACCAAAGTCAAAATCTGCCAAAACTCCCAACATCAAAGTTCTTCATCTCAACTCCAATTTCAACTTTCATAATTAGCACAAAGTCAAATTTCAAGTCTAAAAGGGCCGAAATTTACCTCAAAAAGAAAGAGGCCGAAATAGCCCAAAATCGATCAATCTGAAATTCGTCTTCCTGAGGTTAAATGGAGATGTGAAACTTGGTGAGTTTGTAGAGCATGGCAAGACGAACAAAGCCCAGTTGGTATCTCCTCCTACTTTGGCCGGAGTTGGCCGGAATTTGAAGAAATGCCCAAAAAATGATCTGATCTTCTTTGCTTCGATTCGTTGTCTACGGTGAATGATAGGATGCAAGGCATACATATATGGAAAGCTTGTTTCAATGCGAAGAGATAGGGACAAGCGGCTCGTCGATTGATGGCAGGAGGAGGAAGAAATCTGCAGGCTAAGGGAGGAGCAGCTCGGGTGATTTCAGTCTGACCTGTGCAGCTTCTCGGCTTTGTAGCGCCTCTCACGGTTCTTTTTTGACTTTGATGTCTTCTAGGAAGTTTTAAATGACTTCAAGGCGAGAAAATTGCTTTTGGAATCAAGTTAATTGGTCGACTGAGGAGGAAGATATGGCTGGACAAAGGGGAGTCCAGAAATCGCGATGGGAGGGAAAGAAAACTGGGGAGGAAAATAGCAAAAAATGAAAATTTCGGATTTATAAAAAAATCCGGAATTTTCTTATATTTATAGAAAATTCTCAATTTTCAATCGTCAATAACTTCCTCATATGAACTCCGATTCGTACGGACTCGTATCGTCAAGATCTACAACTTTCATGAAGGAAGTTTTCTCAAATTTTGTACGATAAAAAGTCAATTTTCACGACCCCCTAAATAACGTTAGTTTCGAAAATAAAATCGATTCGAAACCTAATTTCCCGCACAATGACTTACGAAATAGTCTCAATATTCATAATTCAAATATCTGAACAATTATTGAATTACAAAAATTTATCTAATGAAATTTCGGGTCTTTACATACCTTCTTAATATTCACCCACAAATTACCTACTTGATTAATTAGGTCTCTGAGCCACAAGGAGGTCCTTGGCTAGCTCCGTTAGAGCAACTTGAGCGGCGAACTACATCGTTGTCTTACGATTGATGAACCTGTCATGTTGCACCGAGTGGTATTCAGTTTTGTTGATAACTATTACGGTTAATCTTAATAAGGGCCGGCCACAACATTCTTAGAGCAGGGCCGTCTTGATATGAAACAAGGCTTTAGGCGAAATATTAGAAAACCATTCTTAGCTCTTTATAAGAGATCGATCCATTGTGTTTCAAACTTTCAAATCTAGAAAGTGGAAAAGAAAACAATTTTATTGATTGAGAGACAAGAGATAGGCAAAGACTAGAGCAGAATTGATGAGAAATTTCAATTAGTTCATGAGCCAAATTCACACTTTGGACTAAATGGATAATATGAAGAGAATGTTGTTCATTTTTTTTTCTGTGTACTATTCCCTACAGATAACAAAAGGCAAAAATATTGAGCTTTGTTAAACTAAAGCATTAAGTTTCTTTAGATAATCCGACTATGTGAAGGTTTTATAGAATCTTATCTCATTAGGATAAATAAATTAGGTTAGTCAATCTTAAGAAGCCTAAACTCTTATCTTACATAAAACTATGATACGAGGTCTCCCAAAGCTTGAGACCCAAGGCGACTGCCTTGGTTGCCTTGGCCAAGGAGAGGCCTTGTTCGGTGTAATTACGTAGAGGTGGGTCAATTTTCATAGTGTGGCAAATCTCTTGGAACTAGTTCTTGAATACCATGCTATTTGCTATTGTTCGCTATACTAAAAAAAACTTGGGCTAAGCTATAGAAAGACGTTGGAGAAGGAGGAGTAGGATGAGTTTTAATACAAGCTAAATTTGAAAAATATTGATATTTAATGTATTGCTCTTGTAAATTTGGTCAAACTCAGTATCGAAAATTTTATGTGATTTTTTGTGTTGAGTCTGCTTAAAATGGTAAGGATTCAGTGAGTTCAATCTTCTAAGAGAAAAAGCTGGTCTGACCTTATGTATGAGTTGAAGACCACTGCCACAGGGGTTGAAATGAGTTTGTTAGCAGATCAAAGGTGCAGAGAATCCTGTAGAACTTTAATATGAAGAAGGAGTCAAAGTATATATAAACGTGATGTTAGGTTTACTTCATATTCCTCCTTAGTGGAGATATTTTGTATAACATGAATGCATGGTATTGATGATTTGTGCATTCATGATGACAATTTATGCATGAAAAATTGATGCATAGTCAAGTGCATGCATTGAGCTTAAATACATAGTCAAATTCATGCATTTGGAATAAATGTCTGGTTAAATTCATGATGGTTCTTCTACTCTTCCTAAGAAATTAATGTGGAAGCTTATCGGTTCACCCATCAAGTTGATATAGAAAGGTCCCTACACATTCCTTGAACAAAAGTTTATTGGAAGACTCATGAACATGAAAGGTTCATAACAGAAGCATGTGATCAAATTGTGGTGCAAGTGAGCACACTAATTAAGGGCTCTAGAGTATTCGATCCCTGACTATAAAAGGATGTGTCTATCAACCATTTGGAGGTAAGAGCGATCACAAGAAAAATACATCAATTTCAAGAGTCTTCTGGTATAGAAGCAAGGGGAGTTGTGTTCAAGAGCATGTATATATAGATCTTGGGTTGAGGGAGGGTGTATAAAAGGTATCCAATTGGCTACAAATGGCTTGATAGCATAAACTAGAGCAGTATAATCTTGTAGTTGTGTAGTTCTCTCATTAGTGGAAGTGGAACTCTCCGAAAACGTAGGCAAAGATATTGAGCAAACCTCGTTAAATTTTAGTGTCTTTGTTGATTTGCTTATTTCTCTTTTTATCTCTACTATTAATACTTGCATGGCAGAGGATTAATTTTCTAACATGTGCTATAGTTTCCGATGATCCTAACAGAGTTTGTTTCAATTAATTATAAAACACTATACAGATGGACAAATATGAGTTTACTCGATTTATTCATTAATCTTATCAATAATATAATCGATCACTTCATTCCTTGTTATTGTGATAATATTGCATCGATGTAATCTTTAACAAAACCACCTAGATATTCATAAATACTCACTACTTTTTTTTTTTTTTTGAAAGGTAATGCTCACTACTTGCAACAAAAGAAATTATGTTTGCATCTTCAAAATTTGATGCGTAGATGCCAATATGCCATGGGAAGCTAGAAAATCATAGTACTAAAAATATATATACACTTCAGTATTTTCTACCAAATATTGAATTCTGAAAAGAAAATACGGTTTTGGTGACTTCGACCCTAAAAGTAAAATTAAACGATCAAAGAAGGTCATCGAATTTAGAGGTTGAAACAAAAAAAAAAAAAAAAAAATTAATAAAAGAGAGGGGGGTGGGGAAGGGGAGAGAGAGAACTTCCACAAGCACAAGCCACTATGAAGGCCCATCAAGTTTTGACGGAACCAAGGCCCATTTAAGTGCCAAACGAATTAAAACCGACCCGAGACCATGATCCATAGCAACACCACCGAAGCTCCAGTTTAAGGGTTTTAGAGGATTGAATAACAAAACCTAGAGTCTCAACCCTCCCCACCACACCGAACAATCATGGGTACGTTTCCATCTTTTCCGATCCCTCTTCATCCTCAAAGGGTTTTGACTTTTTTTTGGAATGTTAAAAGGGTTTAGTTGACTCAGCAGATGCAATGCTCTTTTTGATTCTCAGGGTCATGCAAGTGTGCTCTGCAGCTATGGAGGAGAAAGCAGTCAGATTTAGTTGGGGTTTTGCCGAAGATTTCAAGGGCTTTCCACACCCAGAAGACAACTTCAGATCAGGTATATACGATTTTTGCTTCACTAGTGTTTCTAGCTTTTTAAAGGCTTCAACTTTGTAAACTGTGGAGTTGGTGTTGGCAATGATGCAGCTACTGGGAATGGTGCAGTCTGGTGTTGCAAGGCAGTCTACTGCTCACTCAAGTCATTTGACCAGGGTGAGGTAATTGTAATATATTGGTTTTCACCAATCTCTTGCTTTTGCACATTGTAAGCTGATTTTTGTTTTTTGTTTTTTGTTTTTTGCTTTTTGATTCTGCAGGGCATAGTTGGAACTGATGGTTAGTGATTCCTATCATGTACTCTGTTTTTGTTTATTGCTTATCCTATTAAAACCAGCTTCTTTTTTTCTTGTTTTTTTAATATCAAACAGTTTGCTTTCGCTTCTTTTATAGAGTTTTTGTAGTTGAATGTTGATACTGCAACGATTTGAATGAATTAGGAAATGTGTGTGAGTGTCTGGTGGTGGGGGGTTTGGGACTATCTACCTTCTGGAGGATGGTTTTTCTTTCCTCATAGGTTAGTTTTCATTGACTTGCGGGATGTGATAGAATTTCTAATGGAGTTTAGTAGCTTTTTCTTAAATTAAACCATCTTATATAATTAGAGTGTAATAATTTGTTGTGCCTCCAAAACATTGAACCGACATTGATAAGTTGAATCTTGATGACTTGTTAGTTTCTATCTGTAGTTTTAGGATGTCCACATCTCTTTTCACATTCTCTTAAACTGACATTTATGCTAGCAGATGGACTTTCTAAAATTGAATGTGTCTTAACATAAGGCTTTGATAAAGAAAGGTGATAAGTTAAACTTTTGAAGGGTGTGAACATGTGTTGGTGGTTTGGAAATCAATGAGATGAACTGAGCAATTAGCAAAGTAGGCATTTGCATCATTGATTGGTTTATTCTTTGTATCTAATTTTGATGAAATCATGTTTGGCAGGAATTTCGGTTCTGTCTGGAAGGAATTTTACTAGAGAATTAATCAATACTAAGTGGGCTCCATTACAACTTACGAGAAACTATGGAGCAAACAATGTCGTTCCTCGCTTTAGTAGAACCATGTCTTCAGAAGCTTCACAGAAACCGCGAAGAAATCAATCTGAGGTTAGAGTCTGAATCAAATTTCTAAAAGTTACATGTCCATTCTATTCCGTCTTCATATTTGTAGAGGCATCATTAAGCCATGCAAACATCATCTGTTATTGATCTATGTTCATGTGCTTGATCGATCATATGCTGAATAGTACCATAGAAATCTGGTTGAAATATGTTAAACACATGTCATTATCAATGTGAGGAAAACAGGATAATTCTTGTCATTTCTTCAGATAAAAGTTTTAAATCCATCTTCATGCTTGGGATTCTAAGATTCCGTGTGAATGTATAAACATTAAGATAGTTGTATCAGCTCCTTGAAATAACAGTCTCTTGCCCTGTGCATGAAATTGCTATTCTCTCTTGATAACGTTTTAACTTTTACGGTCTTAATTTGTCAACCATTTCCCTTTGCAGACTAAGAAAGACATATCTACTGTGGAGGAGCCTTTTGATGATGCTCCTACGTACAATATCCCTCAGAAGCCACTGACATTTGTTGAGGGGGCATCCTATAGTGTTGTCATTCTTATAGGGTTTGGAATTGCCGGCTTGGCAGCATATGCCGTTTTTAAGGAGCTTATTTTTGAACCAAAAGAGTAAGTGGAACAACATATCTTATTTAAATTTCCTAGTTAAAATAATTGTCATGGTTATAAATGCTGTTTATTGCTCTTAAATATCACTGTAATTTGACAACATGATCATTCACAGGTACAAAATCTTTAACAAGGCGCTTAAACGGATTCAAGATGATGCTCAGGTTAGTAAATCTTTTTGTCCTCCAAATTTCATGAACATATCTTTTAGGATTTAAGATGATTTCCTAATAGGGGTTTGCACTTATGTGTGCTGGTCTCTGGTGCCTTGTGTTTTCTGATAGATTTTTCAGTTTCCTTTTAGACATTACTTACATCATCTGTGCACTGTGTGGGTCGGCTGAAGCCTGAAAAGCAAAAAGTAGCATTTAAGGACTTAAAAGTTTACTCCCAGTTGAAGCTAAAGGTGCCAGTAGTTAAATAAGCACTCATCTAGTGTTAAATTTAATAATATATAATATATGAGCAACAAACTTAAGACATAATCAACATATAAATGGAGTGTGCTCACACCTCACACCATTCTGATAAATTCTTCTTTGGTGAGAATTCCACTTAAATTTTTATACAGTACTATCAAGGCATTGGAAAACATGATTGGTGGGATGGCCAAGTCAAATCAATGTTGCAGCATATATATTATTGTGGCAATACAGTATCTCATATTTTGTTACTTTGATTGTGTTTCATTAGGTTAGAATGAGGGTTGGATACCCTATTACAGGATATGGTCAAGAAAGTAGAAATCGTGCTGCTCGACAACGCATTCCAAACAGAATGTGGACTGATGAAGATGGTTTAGAGCACGTAGAGGTGACTTCCTTCTTCTAGCATGTTGTGTTTGTCATTTGTCATTTGTCATTTTGAGTTTTGTATTGTCCAAAATCTGTCTATCCTGAACTACTATCTTTGAACTAGAATGCTAATTTCTGGTTGTATGCCCAATTGAGTGTAGGTCAATTTCTATGTCCGTGGGCCGCACGGAGCTGGGAAAGTATTTGCTGAGATGTTCAAAGACGTAGACAAGAGGTGGAAATACACATATCTGGTTGTCGAGACAACATCACCTTCCCAATCACGTCTGATCCTAGAGTCCTATCTGCCGGAGTACAAGCCAGCCCCCTAGTCGCTCCTCAACAAGGTGTAACAAATTCCCTAGTGTTTAGTCCTGTTAATAATCCCTTCTTTCTTATCTTTTCCCCGTAATATCCTGGAAAAGGGTTGGCGCTGCTCTTCCCTAACTCTCCCAGAACAGAACCGAGCTTCAACTTTTGAATCCCCGGTCTTTATTTATCAACTCACTGAGAAAGTCGAGAGTACGTTTTGATACACAATGACTCGTTATTTTTGCATATTGTTGTTCAAGTGGTTTGGCCTTTTCAATTAAAGAAAGTGCATGTTGCTGTTGTAAGCAGGTAAACGTTGAAATGCCTTTGTTCCTTCCTACTCAAGTTTCGCAACAAGTTATAACAATCATGCTGTCGTGGGCATTTTTGTCATCATCATAGTTTTTAGATTACGACCATAATTACCTCAATTTGGTGTTAATCACCACATAAAATTAGTTTTTATTTATTTATTGAAAAAGCATAAATGTGACAGCTTCTTATATGATTGCAAATCTCCAATTTGAGCCCCGTGAGTCGTGGCGGTGGATTGCACTTTTGGGGTACCGCGTCCCCATGAACGGCCTTAATTGCACCGCATTATTTCTCCCGGGATCTCCACCGTTTACGTGATTGATCCCATTAGGTGGACAAGGACTCGCTTTGCACGTCCAAAACTAAACAGATTTAAAAAATTAGGGCCGACACGCGCGGAAGAACGTGCAGATGACTTGCCTCAATACTGCAACTGCAAACCCACCTTCGTGGAACTCACGCGCTCTAGTTGTGTAGAGAGTTCGTAGTGGGTGACACGGTGGTTAACGGAATAAACCGAAGGGCGCGTGGTCGATTCCGACATCCTCAATTCGCTGGCTTACGTGGCCCATTCTTATTGGCCTTCCTTCTTTTACCATTTTACCATGTGCTTTTTTATTAGTGGATATGTTACCTCGGTATGTACTTTGTTTATGAGTCTGTGATGCCGTGTTTAGATCAGTTATATTTGTGTATTTCCATAATTACCCAGGAACCTGGGATGTTATTACGAAGGTAGCCTTGTGAATTTTCAATGGTCGTGTATACACAGTTGTATACGCAAAAATTTATCACTAAAAAACTGGATTGCATTTTTGCATTTACACCGATGCACGTCACATTGAAGACTTTTGGGGATTCCTTTCTTGGATTTAATTAAGGAGATAGAATCTTGTATATAAGGGTAATTACCATGTTAAGTTGAGATGGTGCCATCAAGCAATAATGAAAACACCAAATTACTCATGGTTAACGATTGATTGAGGGTTTTTACCTTATACCCATCATTGATTACCAACTCTTACCTCCATATGGGCCTGTATCGTGTATTGAACAATGACTTACACATAGCATATTTTGTCTTCTTTCATTAGTGGATAATTTGTGAACAACACATTTGATAGTGTATAATAGTTGAACATGAATTCTCTGCTGTATATTAAAAGTTATCATAAACAATGATGTGCAGCCATATTTGTTTTGACATAAAATTATTATTATTATAATAAAGAGTTTGTAACTTGTGAAAGTTAAAAGAGTACCAAAGAACTAATTGACATTTTCAATGTTGGCAATGCCAAACAAGCTTTGGAATTTTTTTTTGTACTACACAACAAATTCAAGATACATTTTTTTTTTTGGGCCATTTATGTTTATAATATGTGCTAATTTCATAGTAAAATGTACAATGCTTCCAATGGGTAGTAAAGACTAAACATACATTATTATATTTCAATTTTTCCTTTTTTCTAAAATCAAATTCAAAAAAAAAAAAAAAAGTGGAAAAGAAAAAAACAACTTTACAAGAAGAAGACCTTTGATAACTGGAAAGAAAGGAACAAGGAACAAGTTGACAAAAACCAAATGTAAACCGTACTTCAAAGTGAAGGTCTTGGAGTTTTACCGCCTCCCAAGTTCGAGAATTCAAGGTCCCAGAAGACTTCGGACAACGAACAAGACCGTGTCTTTGGAAGCCAACTGCCAAAGATTCCGTTATTACCCTCGAGATCCGAGGGCATTTCCGGAAACGAAGCCATGGATTAGGCGTTTAATTTTTGTTAATTAAATTCCAAATATTAACAATTTAGGGTAATAAAGGCATAGAATTTAGACCCGAAAAGAAAAATAAGACCATAGTCCAAGCAAGCAAGGCTGGATAGAGGAGAAGCAGTAAACCAAAGCAATTAAGGAAACAAAAGAAGAACAGCATCTTGTGGGGGAGTGGCTTAATCTCTTCTTCAAGTTATTTTGGACCTGTTGAAGGGTTTAAGCTTCTCATTTCTCTCAAATCAATTCATTGTTTTTTATTCTTTCCCATTTTATTGGGTTTTGGATTGGTTTGGGGGAGATAGACCAAGTAAAGATTGGAGCTTGGAGGGGCAAAGTTTGAAGCTTTGAAGGGTTTTGGTGCTGGGTTTGAATGGTTGTTATTGGAGTAGATCCAGAAGCAAAGCTGTGTCTCTGATCCGATCAGTTCTCGGCGTGAATGGTATTTTTTGTTATGTTTTTTTGTTGTGTTTTTGATTTGTTGGAAGTTCTGGGTTGTCATAAAAAGTGTGGAACTTGTGTTTGTGAATGTGAGTTCTTGATGATTTGGTGGTTGCCAATGGTGTTTATATTGTTGGTGGACTGATCTGTGTTTGGGATGAAGCAGAAGAGAGATTTGATCTAGTTTTAGGACTAGAGTTTTTAGAAATGGGAGGTTATAACTCAATGTCATTAGTACTTTTGGGATATTTGTTTGGGGGGTTATGCTGATATTTGACTCATGGGTTGAATGGTTCAGCTTCCCTAGGCTGAAAATGCGATTGGTAATGCTGCAGATTCATGACTACATCCAAGTTTGTGATGGAAGTGGAATTGGATGCCCGTATTAGAACTTAATGGAATGGTGGCTTTTTATGCCATTGAATTTTTGATTGAGTTCGAACTTTGAAAGTTCAAGTCCACGGCTTATGCTATGCTGAAATTCTAGCTTATTAAGTTTCACATTCTCAATTTTTCTAGCTTATTTATTATTGACTTGATATAAACCTTGTATACTCCTTTCCCGTCTGAGGGTTTAAGGGCGTTTTGTTAATTAATGCAATGGGATGTAGGATTTGTTTACATTTCCTTACGATTTGGGATTGGCTTTTGTATTTGCTAGTGTGCATATGCTGATTCTTCTGCTTAGTTCTGTAAAATTTCTTGGTATTGAAAACAGAGAGTGTTTTAACTTTGTTATTCCCAGGGACACTAATTCTTGGTTGTCTTTAAATGTTCACTGAATGCTTCTTACTTCTAACTATGACAACTCACTTAATATAACTGCAAGTCTGCAACAAACAAAACAATTCAATTTTATATGTTAACTGTTGAAACTCTTTGCTTGGTAGGCTGCTACTATAAGTCCTGTGGTTGGATCTCTTGTTTGGGTGGAGGATTCTGAAGAAGCATGGCTAGATGGTGAAATCGTGGAGGTTAAAGGTGATGAGATCAAGGTTCTCTGCACTTCAGGGAAGACGGTAAGTGCATTTTGTATTACACTACTACGTTGTGCGTTGTGCATGCCAATTTCAATTAATTATGTTCTATGCTGAATATGGTGCACAGTTATTTGCTTCGAGTCATCTTTGCGTTTGTATACTTGATATAACTGCCGACTTTTCATTCCTCACTAATCCCATTTTTTTTCATGTGAAATTGCAGGTTGTTGTTAAAACTTCCGATGCCTATCCCAAAGATCCTGAAGCTCCACCATGTGGAGTGGATGATATGACTAAGTTAGCTTATTTGCATGAACCAGGAGTCCTAGATAATCTAAGATCAAGATATGATATAAACGAAATATATGTAAGTATGCATAAACAATTTTTTTTTTCCATTTAAATCTTTTTCCTGTATATATTCCATCTGGTTTTGCGAGTGGGGAGGGAGCGATCTGTCAGGTATATCCTGCATGTGTGTGATGCACAGGCGTGTGAATTTCCTTTCAGTTGTTTTATTTTGTGAAGGGTAATTGTCTGACATACTGAGTGGGCTTCCAGACTTACACGGGGAACATTTTGATCGCTGTGAACCCTTTCATGAGACTACCTCATCTTTATGATAGCCATATGATGGCACAATATAAAGGGGCAGCCTTTGGTGAGTTGAGTCCACACCCCTTTGCTGTTGCTGATGCTGCATATAGGTATGTTGTCATATCTCTTTGTAGCTTGTTTATATGGTCTCCGGTTCTCGCTTCTTGCACATTGAAGTAAAATTCCATTCATTTGGTTACAGACTGATGATTAATGACGGAGTCAGTCAAGCGATATTGGTTAGTGGTGAGAGTGGGGCTGGTAAAACAGAAAGCACCAAATTGCTTATGCGCTATCTTGCTTACATGGGAGGGAGAGCTGTTGCTGAAGGGAGGACTGTTGAGCAGCAAGTCCTGGAGGTATGAAGGATTGAGCCTCAGTTTGTGTGGCAAACTTAGATGATAAGCCAGAAAGCTTTTTAGACTTTATCATGTTTATTGGTCAACAACTGTTTTCTTTATAATTTTGAAGTTTATCTATATGACGTGAACGTATTTTGGTTTTGTTTGATTTTCAGTCCAATCCTGTTTTGGAAGCATTTGGTAATGCAAAAACTGTTAGAAACAATAACTCCAGGTGGGATGATCGTTATTTAGAATATTCCCTTTCCACTTCCTAATTTTCTGCGTACTACATGTTTGATTGGGATATGCATTTATTTTGTGTTGTGTCTTGCGGTTGCTACAGTCGTTTTGGTAAATTTGTGGAGATTCAGTTTGATCAGAGCGGGAGAATATCAGGAGCTGCTATAAGAACTTATTTGCTTGAAAGATCACGTGTTTGTCAGGTCTCCAATCCTGAGAGAAATTATCATTGTTTCTACATGCTTTGTGCTGCTCCACCAGAGGTAATGAATCTTGGCTTCATATGACCGGACTACCTTTACAAGAGTCAGGAACCTTACGTGCTGCACATTTGGTCCTAGTGTTTTTGTATCCCTTGGCATTTGGATCGATTTTTTTTCTTAATTAATTGAGTCTACCTTGAGAAGAGATTTAAACTATGGATCCAAATACTGAGAAGAGCTTGAATGCCCTCTCTTGATTGAAAATTTCATTTCTTGTAAAGAATTACACCCCATGACATATTTTTATTTTCAATTTTTTTGTCATGACATGCACATTAAAACCTCAGAGCAGGCCAACATTGATTTTAGGATGTTAGAATTGTGATATGATATTAGAATTCTGTATTCTTTACCCAACCAAATCCTATGGACAATGTAGCATTTGCCCAAATCTTTTAAGACCATGTATGGATTATGGAACATTCTCAAAAAAAAAAAAAATGTATGGATTATGGAAGCTATATGTTTAGAATATCTTATTCATACGAGCCATCTACTGATCTACATGTCAAATAGCATTCTAGTGTTTTTCACTCTCTCTCCCCCTCTATCTCTTACAATCAAATTATGTCCATCTAGAAGCAGATACACTCTTTTCTATGTTTGCAGGTAATTATCTTTTTTTTTTCTTTACAACTTGTTCTCTGTTATTTGCAGGATGTTCAGAGGTACAAATTGGGACACCCAAGAACATTTCATTATTTAAATCAATCAGATTGCTATGAGTTGGATGGGGTAGATGATTCTGAAGAGTACAAGGCAACACGGAAGGCAATGGATATTGTTGGAATAAGTACTGATGAACAGGTACTTTCAGAGGAGGTAGCTTCAAGTGATAAGAGCCTTCACAAATAGCCTGAATTTTAATTCTATTTTTTCTTTCTACTGCATTTAGGATGCAATATTTCGAGTTGTGGCAGCAGTTCTGCATCTTGGAAACATTGAATTTGCAAAGGGAAAGGAAACGGACTCGTCCATGCCAAAAGATGAAAAATCTTGGTTCCACCTGAAAACTGTTGCTGAGCTTCTGATGTAAATATTCTATTTCATTGACCCATTAGAATACAATGCTCTTAATTTAAGTCTGGCTCTCCATGTGGTTCATTAAGTAATGCAATCCTATTTTCAGGTGTGATGTGAAGGCACTGGAAGATTCTCTTTGCAAACGTGTAATTGTAACTCGTGATGAAACAATCACAAAGTGGCTGGATCCTGAAGCCGCAGCTGTCAGCAGAGATGCTCTGGCCAAAGTTGTGTACTCCAGGCTGTTTGATTGGTAAGTTCTTATATAATTATAGCTTGATAGAAGCTATATTACTGTGGACCTTCCTTACTTTTATTCTTTACTTTCTTCAATTTGGAACATTAGTTGAAGTAGTGTCTTTCTTTCGCTTGCTCTCTTTAATTGCTCTCTCTCTCTCTCTCTCTCTCTCTCTCTCTCATGCAGGCTTGTAGACAAGATTAACAATTCAATTGGGCAAGACCCCAACTCAAAGGTTTTAATTGGTGTTCTGGACATCTACGGATTTGAGAGTTTCAAGACCAACAGGTGCTTAAAGTCTTAAACAGTATGCCTTTTGTTTTTTTCGTTCATGATTTTTTTTTTGTCAAGTGCTTAAACATTCCCCTCACCCCAGTAAAAGCACATGCTTTAGATCCGAAATAGTTGAGTCAGCCCTATCATCTCCCATCAGTTGTTCAAAGTCACTACTCAGAAAAAAAGTCTTTTCTTATGGTTATACTGGTCCAATGAGCTCCAGTGAACACATTATATTTTCCTACCCAAACTTATTGAGGATTGTAAAGTTATTATAGTTTACGTTTACTCTTCCTATGTTGGTGCTAGCATGGGCTGGCCGACCACAGTATGAGAGCAAGATTTTGGCCTTACTACTATCTGTGAAGTTCTAAGATGCATAAAAATGCATAATATAGTTTGATTGACATTCGAGTTACAAAATGTGACCCCAGTTTAAAGAGTTGCTTTCTGGGTTCTTTTTTCTGATGCAGTTTTGAGCAGTTTTGTATCAATTTGACAAATGAGAAGCTTCAGCAGCATTTCAATCAGGTTTGTCTGAAGAGGCTTTTTATGTTCTCTACTATCCTTGGAATATCTTCAGTACATCTATATTGGTTGCATTTTTTATTTGGCAGCACGTTTTTAAAATGGAGCAAGAAGAATATACAAAAGAAGAAATTGATTGGAGTTACATTGATTTTGTTGACAATCAAGATATCCTAGATCTAATTGAAAAGGTTTGTACTCTCTAATTGTGCATGGAGTCCTGAATAAATTTTCCTTCATGATATTTTCTTGACAACTGTTTACCATTTTCAGTGTTGCAAGGTAATTTTGTTTTCATTTCTGTCACTGTTTAACAGACATTACTGCCAAAAAAAACATTACTTTTCGCTAAGTTGAAAATTGAGTGAATATACTGCAAAACAGTACATGTGTCTATTTTATTGATGACTCTATTTAATAAAGTTATAATTTATATGTTTTGATATCCGATTTCAGAAACCTGGTGGTATAATTGCTCTTCTAGATGAAGCTTGGTAAGTGTAGTACTTCAGACCTTTTATAACACCTGGGAAATCAATGACCCACCATTGATAGATTGACATTTTCGCTGGTGAGATAACTGAGTCTTGTTTTTTGTAGTATGTTTCCAAGATCGACTCATGAAACATTTGCCCAGAAGTTATATCAGACATTCAAGAATCATCAACGCTTCAGTAAACCAAAATTGTCTCGAACTGACTTCACAATTGGCCATTATGCTGGTGATGTAAGTATGCTTTGTCTGCCCAAGTGTTATGAACTTTTGGTTTTAGTTTGTTGTATGTTCTAAAGAGTTAGACCCAACTAGTAGTAAGGTTTGATATAATTTCCAGGTCACTTATCAAACAGAGTTGTTTCTGGACAAGAACAAGGACTATGTGGTTGCTGAACATCAGGCACTTTTATGTGCTTCCAAATGTTCCTTTGTCTCAGGCTTGTTTCTGTCTTTAGTTGAGGATTCAGCTAAGTCGTCAAAGTTCTCTTCTATTGGCTCTCGGTTTAAGGTCTGATTATTTTAATATTCTTTGAAGGTATATAATTGGTTTATATCTTTATTTGTGTTGGTTTTGATACCTCATCTGTACTTTATGCAGCTACAATTGCAACAATTGCTTGAAACTCTCAGTCACACAGAGCCACATTATATTCGCTGTGTAAAACCCAATAATGTTCTTAAACCTGCAATCTTTGAGAACAAGAATGTTTTACAACAACTACGGTGTGGGGTAAGAGGGTGTTATATTCAGATTACTTTTGTTATTTTTCTTTTTCCCATGTTGTATTAAATTTCCTGCACTTATGTATGGTCTAAATTCAGGGTGTCATGGAGGCAATCAGGATAAGTTGTGCTGGATATCCTACTAGAAAAGCGTTTGCTGAATTTGTAGACCGATTTGGCCTTCTTGCACCTGAAGTTTTGGATGGAAGGTGCCTCTCTTCTCTCTCTCTCTCTCTCTCTCACGGCTGGACTTTGTTATGCATTGATATAGTGTCATATCAATAGAGATGCTAACTTCTTTTTCTCCCACTTATCTTATTCCGTTGTAGTACTGATGAGGTCAATGCTTGCAAAAGACTTTTAGACAAGGTGGCCTTAGAAGGCTATCAGGTAATGATTTCTTGATGATAAATTATCCTTAAAACTTATTCTCACGGTTTTCATCTACCACTTGAGTTTTTGCGACATAGTTGCGGTGCAAATTATGTTCAATCTTGTAGCTTTTTAATGTCTTAGTATATCTTTGCTCAGGATTTTTTTTCTGAAGATGTGTCTGCTTATTATTGAAGTTATTATAGTTGTCTAGCTGAGATGTATTTCCTGCCTAGAAAATGGCATATGTGTCATAACTCCTTCAGCATAAGGAAGGCTGGCTGCTAGTTATGATCACCAGTTGGCTGTCGGCAGGTCACACATTCACTTCACTGCATCCAACAAGCATGATTTTGTTAATTGACTCCAACGCCAACACATAAATGATATGTCAAGTTGCGTACAAATTGTTGGTCATCAATATTGCGTTGTACGATGATGGACCAAAAAACACTGTTTGCATTTTTATTAGAGTCCATAGTGATCATAATGCCATTTTGCTAACAGGAAGGGCTAGAATATAGGTTTCCATTAAATGGAGTTGTTATCATTATTGGTTCCTTTAGTTGAGATAAGTTTGATACTTGATTGCACATGCCATACATTGATTTTATGTTTAAATTTTCCAAATCGGTCTTAACTTGTTCATGTTTTCAGATTGGTAAAACGAAGGTCTTTCTTAGAGCTGGGCAGATGGCAGAACTGGATACTCGTAGAACCGAGGTCTTAGGACGATCTGCTAGTATCATTCAAAGGAAGGTTCGATCTTATTTGGCTCGAAGAAGTTATGCCAAACTTCGTCTTTCTGCAATACGCATTCAGTCGGCTTGCAGAGGTAAGGTTTCTAAAGATTACAGATGATCTCGAGTTTCAAAGCTATTATTACTGTGCTTCTCTCTACTGAGACCTTGAGATTTTTCATAATTGTTGTGTCACATGGTTTGTATCAATTGTAGGACAACTTGCTCGACATGTTTACGAGGGTTTGCGGAGAGAAGCTTCCTGTCTGATGATCCAAAGGCATCTGCGCATGTATTTTGCTAGGAAAGCTTACCAAGATTTGTATTTCTCTGCTGTATCTATTCAGACAGGCATCCGAGGGTTGGCTGCTCGTAATGAGCTACGCTTAAGAAGGCAGTCTAGAGCAGCAATTATCATCCAGGTATAATAATCATTGACAAAATAGATAATTGAATTTTTTTTTTCCCGGGCAAGTGGACCTTTTATTTGAAATGTCAATACCAATTTTGAACTATATGTGAACAGTTCTTTTAGTAGTCCAATTGTACCCTTCAATATCAAAATATTTTGGTTTCATGTAATTTTCCTGAAGATATTTCGAATTATTTTGGTAACTGCAGAGCCACAGTCGTAAATTTTTGGCACGTTTGCATTATACAAGGACAAAGAAAGCTGCAATCACCACAGAGTGTGCTTGGAGGGGAAGAGTTGCTCGTTTAGAACTACGAAAACTTAAGATGGTAAATTTATCCTTTAATTTTCTTCTCACAGCTGTTCTTATGCTAGAGCTCTGTTCAACATGTTACCTACTCCAAAAGTTTTGTGATTATGGCTTGTTTTGTTTCTTTCATTATGTGGTCTTTCCGAAGCAGATAAACTGTTGAGTTTGTCAATTTTTAACATTCTGCAACTTGACTTTCGATGATCTCATTTCTTTATTGTAAATTATACAGGCTGCAAGAGAAACGGGAGCCCTCCAAGCTGCCAAAAATAAATTGGAAAAGCAAGTTGAAGAATTGACATGGAGATTACAGCTGGAGAAGCGCATGAGGGTATGCATGGCTATGAATTTACTGCAAGTTGTGATACTAGAAATGCAACTACTCAGAATGCTCTTGCTTGATTTTTAATTATTACTATTGTTCTTGATTCAGGTTCTTTAGCTAAGGATAATGTGAAATTGTTGCATGTTATCTGTTAATAAACATTTGGTGAAGAGTGAATAGTGAAGTGGAAAGACCTTATTCTTTGAGCTTCCATTGTCTATGTGTCCTTTCATGGTGATATATCAGAATAAACCTGTTTTTTCCTCCCCCCGGCCCCAGACTTGTGCAAAGGTTTCCAAAACTCACCTTCCAGAACTATTGTCACTGGAAGGGCTTGACCAATTTAGGGGTCTAGGCTTAGTGTTGGCTTGGATTCCTGTTGCACTTTCAACTGATGAAGTTGAGCAAAGCTGCCCAGGGAAAAAGGGAAAAAATAAATTTATTAAAAAAAAAAATCTGAGCATCGCAGGCCGGGTCATTACCATTTGGCCAATTGGCCTCGGTCTATGTTTGGGGCTTTGGCCTGATGGATCGGACCTTGGGTCACTGGGCCAAATGCTGCTGTTTATCCCCCTCCCAGTCTTATTCATGTGGGAAAATCAAACAACATATATTGGGACAAAAGGACAATAAATGTGCTTGCCTTTATCTATAATGTTTTCCATTTCTAATATTTTGCTGCTTCTAGGCTGACTTGGAAGAAGCTAAAACACAAGAAAATGAAAGACTGAAGTCTGCTTTGCAAGAGATGCAAGTTCAATTTAAAGAAAGTAAGGTGATCTTTGAGAATGAACGTGAGGCTGCAAGAAGAGCAGAAGAAAAAATCCCAATAATACAGGAGGTTCCAGTTGTTGACCATGCCATGATGGACCAGCTAACGAATGAAAATGAAAAGCTCAAGGTAAGGTGGTCTGAAGTATAGAATGTACAATTGGCTGAAGAGTTTCTATTTTTTTTAGTGAATCTGATGCCCTATCGAGATAGTGCAGTTAGTTTGGGGAAATGAACTCGTGCATTTCGGTTTTTTTGTTGATGTGATTCTAACTTCACATCCCTATTTGCTGAGGTGTTGCTCCTCCGATATATCTGCAGGCTTTGGTGAACTCGCTTGAAAAGAAAATTGATGAAACAGAGAAAAAATATGAAGAGGCAAACAAAATTAGTGAGGAAAGGTTGAAGCAAGCTTTGGATGCAGAATCAAAAATACTTCAGTTAAAGACTACCATGCAAAGGTTCTTTCATTAATTCTTTTCTGTAATAGGCTGACACGTGGATTGATTTATGGTCCAATTTGAACGTAATTCGGCTTTGTTACAGATTTGCATTTAATTTGCTACTAGTCATGCTCTACGTCTCCCTTTCCTGTCCCAGTTTGTGTCATAGTGATTGATGTTACTTTAATTTGTAGGATTCAAGAAAAATTTTCTGACATTGAATCTGAAAACGAAGCTCTTCGTCTGCAATCCTTACAAAGTACGCCTGTTAAAAAGGCATCAGAGCATTCACGTATTCCACCTATTCCATCAACTCCGGAAACTCAGGTTATCCCTCTCCCCCACACCGCACGTGTTCTCTCTCCCCCCGTCCTCTCATTCTCGCCATTTATTTATTTATTCATTATTATTCTGTTGTTGCAGAGGTTGGAAAATGGTCACCACTCTAGTGAAGAAGACGGAGCCAATGTAACTTACCTTTACTTTTCTTCATTTCCATCAATCTTCTTTTAGCCTTGTTGTATATTCTGGCAGTTGAACGAGTTGTCTTTTCAGGAATTACAGAGTGCGACACCTGTGAAGAAGTTCGGCACAGAAGCTGATAGCAAGTTGAGGAGATCTGTTGTTGAACGGCAACATGTATGTTCTTAGTACCACGAGAATATTTTCATCTGCGCTTGCCCCTCCCCCTTATTTTCTCATTTGTCTTTCATTTTTCTGGTCAGAGGTTAAAGTTCCACTAATGCATATTTCATATGTCTTGCCTTCCTCTAGACTCAGCACCTGAGTGTGCTCTGTGCACTGGCTGTGCCTTTTCCCTTCACTCCTGTTCTTTCTTAGTAGGCGCCCTTCATTTAACGCATTGACTTGTACTTTTTCCACAGGAGAGTGTTGATGCTCTTATCAACTGTGTTGTGAAAAACGTAGGATTCAGTCAGGGAAAGCCTGTTGCAGCTTTTACAATCTACAAATGTCTTCTCCAATGGAAATCTTTTGAGGCTGAAAGAACTAGTGTCTTTGATCGTCTCATCCAGATGATTGGTTCAGAAATTGAGGTACCTGACTTAATCTGTGTTATTATAGGAAGTGATTTCTGAACTGAAATGTGATACTTGAATCAATGTTTTTGATCTGTACTTATGATAAAAATTCAAAGACAAAAATGGTCATAAAATGTTTAACCTACCAACATTGGTCATATGTTTTGATTGATTCCAGCACCAAGACAACAATGACCACATGGCTTACTGGTTATCAAATACTTCTGCATTATTATTCTTGCTCCAACGAAGTCTGAAGGCTGCTGGTACAACTTCACACCGGAAACCGCCTGCTCCAACATCTCTCTTTGGGAGGATGACCATGGTATCAAAAATCTTCTCACTATATTATCTCCTTTTTTTCTCTTCTTCTTACTCTTGATATTTTTTGAGATGCATTACTATAACAAACTTATCACAGATGTCATTCTAGTCCTTAATATGGTTCTCTAATTGTAGGGTTTTCGATCATCCCCTTCTTCTGCAAATCTTCCTGCACCTGCACTTGATGTAGTACGCCAAGTGGAGGCTAAGTATCCAGCATTACTTTTCAAGCAGCAGCTTACAGCCTATGTGGAGAAAATATATGGCATACTTCGAGACAACTTGAAAAAGGAATTATCATCATTGCTTTCTTTGTGTATCCAGGTATACTGAATTTTATATAATCTCTGTGTGATTGGGATAAAGGTGTTGATCCTGCCAAAGGGGGCTGTGGCTGTGTCATTTGATGAATTATGCGATTTTGACTTTTGAAGCTCTTTTCTTGACTTCTGAATCGTAGATTGTCATTTTCATTTGAGTTCCTTTGTCCTATGCTTTGTTTTCTTTTCTCTTGATAACTTTGGTTTTTTTCCTCTCTGTTGCTACATTAATGGTATAGGCACCGAGAACAGCAAAGGGTGTACTAAGATCTGGGAAGTCCTTTGGTAAAGATTCTCCTGCAAGTCACTGGCAGAGCATTATTGATAGCCTTAGCACTTTCCTTAGCACCTTGAAAGAAAATTTTGTAAGAAACTTATAGTACTTTTGTTTGACTATGCTTTACCAATTGATGCCACTCTCTTTATTTGGTCTTGTTGTTTTCTTCGTCTTGAAGCATAAAATTGATTGTGGTATTGGGGTTTCAGGTGCCTCCTATTCTTGTCAAGGAGATCTACACTCAGACTTTCTCATATATTAATGTGCAACTCTTTAATAGGTAATTACTTCTTTCTTCTTGGCAATTGTTTAACTTCTGCTGAAATAATGTTCAACTATACTTATCATGCTTTACTTTTGCAGTCTTCTTCTGCGCCGTGAATGCTGTACATTTAGCAATGGGGAATATGTCAAATCTGGATTGGCCGAGTTGGAGCTATGGTGTTGCCAAGCCAAAGAAGAGGTCTTTTTCCGTTCTTTGACTTAAGCACCTGCACTGATCTCTAGTGTTTTTCTGACTTTCATGACTCCATCTCTTTGAATTGCAGTATGCAGGCTCATCTTGGGATGAACTTAAGCACATACGACAAGCTGTTGGTTTCCTGGTATGTTTTTTGTCAAAATATCATAGTATATATCATGTGTTGCACTCAGGTCAATTTGGTTATTTGAGATCTGATACATATACCAATTAGCATGGATGACACAACAATCCCTCAATTTTGGCTGCTTGTTTATTAGTTGAAAGAATGTAGCATATATGTTATTCACTTATTGACTTGCATTGGAATGTCAGTCCTGTATTTAGTAGTGTCTTACTGACCTCCATAATTTGGGGTCTTCCTCTCTCTTTCTCACACTTACTAGGCCCAACTATAATTATATTGCTATAAAGCATAGTTGATATTAATTTACATTGATTAACAGGTCATTCATCAGAAGTACAGGATTTCTTATGATGAAATTATCAATGATCTGTGTCCTGTGAGTCTCTCTCTCTCTCTCTCTCTCCAGCATATTTTCCACACAATTCTCTTCCTCTGTTTTTCTCACACATCAATGCCTTGGTTTCCTCAGATCCTGAGTGTTCAGCAACTTTATAGAATCTGCACTCTCTACTTTGATGACAATTACAATACCCGAAGTGTATCTCCAGATGTAAGTTTGTTTATGGATTAGGATGATATCTCCTTAGTTGCGGTCATTGGATGCATATAGTTCAGTGAATCTGGGTCTTAGCAGTGGCTGTTTTTATCATGTTACAGGTAATATCCAGTATGAGAATACTCATGACGGAGGACTCTAACAATGCTGTCAGCAACTCATTTTTGTTGGATGATAATTCTAGGTTGGGATCTCTTCTATCATTAATATGCTGTCGCTGATGGAATTCCTATGTTTTACTATAAATGAATTTTTCATCCCAGTTTTAGTTATAAAGAAAACTGGTTACTAAAAATGCTTCTTCATACAGCATCCCTTTCTCGGTTGAAGACCTCTCTACTTCCCTGCAAGAGAAGGATTTCACCGATGTCAAACCAGCAGACGAACTTCTTGAGAATCCTGCCTTCGAATTTTTACACGAGTAAGGCTAAAGAAGCTCAAGTTTTTTTTTTTTTTTTTTTCACAAGTTAGGCAGTTAATCAAATCATATTACATTTGTTGTTGTAAATCTTGTTTTTTTGCTTTTAAGTATATCCATGCCCCTTCTGTTTATTCTTTCATTGTGGCATTCAAATTGTATAGTCCTCATCATTATAAGGGGCAACAATACATAGAAGTGGGTGTGTATTTTCTTTTTTTCCCTTCCTTTGTCTTGTTTTGTCTGCCATTTTGCGCAGCAAGATATAGGAAGTCCAGTATAGACGAATGTCCTGTGGTGGCTGAGCTATTGCTGTCGCCACCAATTTTCGTTGTACAAAAAGAAGTATATATACACATAAATATATAATTTTTTGATGTTTTTGGCCTCAGATTCTGAAGAAGTTAGAAAATTCATTATTTTTTGCTGAAAAAGATCATAAAGAAATCACCTCTTAAGCCCATGGAGCAATTTTGGGCGTTCCTTTGTTGGCATGCCTAGGACTCAACCCTAAATCTGAAGCTGTAGGCCTGTAGCCGCCCTACCTTCACACAAATTTAGGGCTTGAAATGTAATGTTTGTATGCGCAAGAGAATTTTCCGGTTGCGGCAGTGCTACTTGTAACGCAATAAAAGTGTTTGTGGATTTAGCGTGTATATATATTTTTTGTTTTTTCTGGGAAGTAGCGTGTATATTCTTCGATGTTCATCTTGCAAGCATTTAAATCACGTCCACAGCATGTGATCAATACATATAAGAGAGGGTTTAAGACTACCCGCTGAAGACTTTTGCTATTGAGACTTGAGCATCACTGAAACGTCGTGTAAGATGGTGTGAATTCTATTTTGGACCAAATTAGACCAGCCTTCTAGCCTGTGTTCATATTATGCATGGTAGTAACCCTTATCAAATCATCAATATGCATTGAAGTCCTATGGAGCATCACTATCTTTCTTTATCATTCTCTTTCTCATTCTCCAGTTCTTTCCACCAGTTTCTATAACCAAATTCTAAGCTATACCAACAAGTTGATAAAATATTTTGTAATGAAAGAGATCATGCCTTCAATAACTTTGGGCAATATTGACTCGCTAAACAATAATTGAACGAGGTCATGTATTGTACAGTTGAAAATCAAAGCAAAATTGATTTTGGAGTATAAACAAAATTCCACTTTGTTTGCCATGAGGATTTCACATGGGACAGACCAAATTCCTTCACATATTTCACAGGGAGCTTCACCATTCCCTTCTCAACCACAAGAAGGTCCCAAGTCCTCAATAGGATCGGGACCATAATATAATTTTAGGACCCCTACTGGACCACCCTTAGCTTAACCCTAATTTCAAACCAGTACAACTGTACTCCCAAAATCATTCATCAATTTCATACAGCTTGCAAATTGGGATTGGACCCTATCCACATATATATGTGTCAACTTGAACCATGTGGTATTCCTGAATGTTCACCTAGCCAAACCAATTTAACACCCTGGTATTGATCTGTGGTAATTGCTTAAGGTCCCCTCAAAACTTTTTTATCTAATCTCTCCCCTTGCCACTTGGAAATTAGACAAAAACCACAACATCATGTTAAGCATGCAATTACAAAATCCCATCTGGTAATGTTGGGTCCATTTCTCAGGCTGTTACATTATTTAACTATATCTAGTCCAAGTATTATAATCCAACGTACCGAAATATCTTCTCTTACTAGAAAGAGTGACCGATCTATAAATTTCGGTCTCTGGAGACATGATTATCTTAGAGGCATGTTCTCACATACACGCAATGCAGGCATAATTATAGGGTATGGCAGCCTCCTTGAGGTTCTAAGAAAATTTTGCATCGCAAACTTAATGAAAGATTTAGATGTGAAGGTCTTTCATGGCTTTCCGGAAAATTCAATTGGCATGGTTGACTATGCTTGCGCCCCCTCACGGACTACACTGTCATGTTTATTATTATGGGCTACTACAGAACAAGCAAATTCAAAGTTAAACTCACTTTGCAATTATTGAGCAGAAAACGGCCCAATAAAATGCAACTTAATCAGTCTCATTGTAATTTGTTGTGTACCCTAAACCCTAATCTGTCTCCAAATTTGATTAAACCTTTGACCCAATGTATAACACTAATTCATGCTTTGAATCAAACAAAAAACAAACCAGGTAGCCGTTGTAATCGATCATTGTCATGACATTCGCAATCATGTATAATATACCCTAATTTTGTCTTAACAGGGGATGAAGATGATGGGTAATTTGTTGTGTGCCCTAAACCCTAATCTGTCTCCAAATTTGATTAAGCCTTTGACCCAATATATAACACTAATTCATGCTTTGAATCAAAAAAAAAAAAACTCGGTAGTCGTTGTGATCGATCATTGTCATGACATTCGCAATCATGTATAATGTACCCTAATTTTGTCTTACTAGGGGATGAAGATGATGGGGATTTAATTTTTTTTTTGGCAAGAGATGGGGATTTAATTGGAGGAGTCCAAGTGAGTCACTTTCATTATCACATGGCACATCAAATGCATCCAAGTTGAACCGTCTAGTTATAGATTATGAGATCATCTCCTTGATATGATCTTATCATATTTGTCTCCCCCGGTTAAGATCATACATGTTTCAGAGTTTGTGGATACGATTCAAAGTGCTATGAGTAAAGGGGAGAAGTTCTTAATTATCATGTAGACTTGAGAAAGAGCAAAGATTGAGAAGTCCCCCTACATTTCAAATTAGTACTGCCATAATGATACCTAATGATCTGAAAAACCCCCAGCCGTTGGACTGGTGAAGTACTTCTTCATTTTATGTATCTCGTGATCATATGTAACTTGGACTTAAAACTAGGGCTAAAATGGGAGAAATTGTCAGCTCCGGTGGTAGAACACTTCACTCTCACGTTCATCAAAAGAGTTCGACTTTTACCCTACACGTAGGTGAACGGCGCCTATTGTTATAAACTTCATACATGTTTCTTATAGCTAGTTTTGCAAGTAAACATGCATACGGGTCAGATTACAAATTAGCATAATAAGCTTCTATAGACTTGGACCATGATTTGGCAACAACTACTCAATTAGTTTAGTGATATCGTAAAAAACAATGGCTTCCCTTAGCTACTGCATATATACATCACAACAAACTACGAGAAAGAAAGCAGAAAATCCAAATGCAATAATTTGTTCAGTCAATGGTGCTCTAATCCTCTCTTTAGTATATTGAACAATCATATGGAGATTATAGTTGGTCAAGACAATCAAAGCTTATAGCTAGGTGTGAGACGGGTGGGATTATGATCATGTATCTGTTGCACATGATGGTTTGGTAAATGGAATTTCAATTGGCTAATAAATTTGATTTGACTAATTTCTCACTAACGGTCTAATTGAGGTCTTATTATTCGAAATAAGGTGGTGGTTATAATCGGCTATTCCATGTGGTTTCATGTGTTTTCCAGAATCCAGATCTCTCTGGTCAAACCTCCATCACCATTAATTCATGACGTAATGCTAATCCGTCCATCGCTCTTATCGTTAATGGTCACGTTCTTGTTTCCTCCGGTAAACCTAGTTTTGCTCTGGTCATGTTCTTAATTAATTAACTAATCACGAGTCCTAAGCTAGTTGAGAAATAAGTAATGTTGTTAGCTATATTTATAATAAGCTTGCAGTTAATGTAGTTACAAAGTTAGTTAACACGAAATCTTAATATATTAATTGAAGGTAGTGAACTTAAAACGATCTCACTTTCAGATCAGGACGAAGATATTCAAAGACAGACTCGCCGACTTCTTCTTTTTTTTTTTTTTGGTGATTTTGAAAGGTATTCAAAGGTGGACTTGCCGACCTCTTCATGAGATTCAATTCGTATAACTTGGTTATCAGTATCAGTATCACTCTTAATTTGGGTGTTTTATTTCGTTGTTCAAATTTTTCTTAAAAAAAAAGAAGAAGAAGAAGATGAAATTCGAAACCCTGGCTTCCTCCAATTCTGTCCTGGTCCTGACCTAACCCTAGCTAGCTGGTATTCAGTTCTCTTTTATTTGAATCAGTCTTCGTTCGATTATGGACGACCATATTCACATATATTGCCATTGCATCTAGTTCAACATCAAGAATAATCGAGAGGAAATCAAAAAGCATACTGGTTGTAGTATTCGGTTTGGAAATATTAAACAAAAGATTGACTTTTGCATGAACCCAAGTGACTTTATTTCTGGGTTTTCATCTGTAGTTTTTAAGCGTTGACTTTCCAAATGAGGAAAATATTCTGGTCATACCCAATTGCCCGGAATAGTTATTAGGATCATGGGTCACATCACATGGAATGAAAACGCGTAGCCACTAAACCCTAGCTAGGCATTAAAATTTTAGACGTTTTGGGATAGTTTTTGAAGCGACGATCACACTCCACATAGTTCAATGCCGGTCGACACAGTTCAGACCGGCCAGCCTCCGATAATGCCTCTTATGTGGAGAGTGTGCATGCTGCATTTATTGCTGCTTATACCCAGGCACGGAGCATGTAACCTTCATAGTTATGAGAAATTAAATCGAATTTTAAACATATCCTCTACATTTGAGACAATAGTATTTCTTTTTTGTTTGATATCATCGATACATCAATGACGTCGCACAAAATATATATTTGCATCTTCCATACTTTTCTTTTTTTCAGAAGAAAGTGAAAAAAGATGGAATAGTACTATGATAGCAGCACCTTATTTATTAAATATAAAATCCGAAATTAACCAAATTAATTTGAGCAACAGTTTATGTAGTATGTGTGTGTCTGTATATTATATACTGACCATCAAATTCTGCTGAAATAATGACATCATTTAGTAGAAAAATGACGAAACCGCAATGGTATTGTTTGAGTGAATAAAGTGAAGAAATACACATAAATTTGAGCTAAGGAAACTTTAGTTGCGAGCTGCAACTTTGTTATTCATGTTTGTGCTACTCTAGATCATTTTCCAATATGCTCCGAAATCATTTAGAGTTATTTTCTTTTAAGGAAAGTTAGCTAGCTTTTTTGACTTTGAATGTGACTGTGAATATCAACCGTTGTCACCAGAATTTTTTCTTATAAAAAAAATAAAAAATCTAGTCACTAGAAGTAATTCTGTGTTCATTCATATTAAAAATTTCGAAACTCTTTAGCTTCACTTGATTACTTAAGAGCTCAAAAATGTTAATTTTTTCTAACTTACAACTTTAATAGGTTTAAAATAGATTGTAGTTGTGAAATCTATTTGTAATGTTTATTTCACCATAAACAAATATATCGAACAATTTTGGTAAGTTGAGAACCTATATATATATATATATATATATATATATATGGGGTATATAACTAATGAATTAATCATGTGTGTCAGTGTGGAGTCGCACTAGTTGTAATGTTGTATCTACCAGCTTCGGAAGAATCAAAGAGCTACATGAGACTGCAGACGTCAATGGGTGAGTTGACGTGTATACATGCATGAATCTGATTGCATCTAAAATAGCCACGTAGACAACAACACGCATATCATTGAACTTCGAACTACTGCAGCCAACCAACTTAGTTCTCGAGCACACCTTGAGATTCTGACAGAAAATTTAGATTGGATATATATTCCCTCCTTTGTAATTCTTCCTGATTATCGATCTGCTCTGGCCAGTCTTCTTGCATCAACTTAATTCTTTAAGAATACATTGTATTGGGAAATAAACCAATTAATTTAGAATACATGTCTTAATTATATGATCAAGTATGTGGTGTTCCAAGAGGAGGAAAGCAATTTTAATGAGTAGATAGGCATTTTAGTGCATATGTGCATTGCATGATCTCACCTTGTGAGTATATACTTCTTTTGCTATTTGCAAAAGCACATGTAAGCATATGCATGGTGAAACCATGACTTGACCAAATCGAAATTTACACTTTATTTTTAGTTATATTGTACTTCTCACATATATAATAATTTTACCTCATAAAAATTAAGCATGCATTAGTCAAACCATATGCTAATAATATGATAACAACAACAATTAGTCTTGACCAAAGAAACAAAAGAAAAAGAAAACCACAATTAGTATATGAAGTACCATAATGTGGGAAGGATATTTACTTATCTAAGACTTAGTAATTAACTAATAATTGGAAAAACCATGTGATATATATACACACACACACATATAATCTGACTACACTAAGGATGCCCTTAGTTTTTCTTAGATACGGATTTCAGTTTTTCACCCACTTTCCGATCACATTTTCACATCTTAACCGTTCAGTTTTTAGGTCCTAATGTATAGATCACCTCTGCAAATTTTCAGCCAATTTGGTGATCGTTAAGGCATCCAAAACTGTAATTTACCATTATAAATACGAATGGTTCCGGTTCGACAGATTCGGTCCGTTCGTATTTATAATGGTAAATTGCAGTTTTGGATACCTTAACGATCACCAAATTGGCTGAAATTTTGCAGGGGGATCTATACATTAGGCTCTAAAAACTGAACGGTTAAGATGTGAAAATGTTATCGTAAAGTGGGTAAAAACACCAAATCCGTATCTAAACCTTAGTTAAGGACATCCTTACCTGAGAAAAATCATATATATATATATATATATATATATATATATATATATATATATATATATATATAGCGCTTCTTTGGTGCGGACGTCCGCACTTTTTGCTTAGGTGCGGATTTCCGGTTTTGACCCATTTTCCGATCACATTTTCACATCTTAGCCGTTCAGTTTTTAAGTCATAATGTATAGATCATCTCTGCAAAATTTCAGCTAAATTGATGATCGTTAAGGCATCCAAAACTGCAATTTACAATAATTAGCACGAACGGTTCCGGTTCGACAGATTCGGTTCGTTCGTGTAAATTGCAGATTTGGATGCTTTAACGATCATAAAATTGGCTGAAATTTTGTAGAGATGATCTATATATTAGGATCTAAAAATAGAACAGCTAAGATGTGAAAATGTGAGCGGAAAGTGGGTCAAAACGGGAAATCCGCATCTTTTTCTTAGGTACGGATATCCGCACCTGAGCAAATTTATATATATATATATATATATATATATATATATATAGAACTTGGTGTAGATGACCTAGAAAACACCTTCAAACACATCTCATTAAGAATTACCACATGTTCACCTCTTGTTCTATATTCTAATCTAATCAAACACTCTCACGGTCTCACCTGAACTCCCTCTCTCTTACTAACACTGACTTGGGAGACTAAATCTGCGTGGATATTGAGGCCGGGTTTGTATAACAATAGAAGGGGGCGGCACCTAGGATAAAGAGAAGGCCAAATTAGTAGAAAATTCACATCAAAATTAATAATGTTTGTTTGAAAATAAATTGCTTAATACATAAAAGTCCACTGCCACATGCAATGCTATGGTTGCGCCAGGTGCAATGATCCTATCATGGTATCTAGATGACTAATTAGGAGATAACTTGACACTTACTTCATTAAACTGTTTTACCGACCCTCATCAACCGAAATTAATAAATGAAAGGAATGACCATCTATTTCGTGTTGTTTACATTTTGATTTTGATTTCTAGGGGAAGAAACAATGAGAACATACACACCCGTAATTAATGAGGTCACCCACATTCCAAGCTCAATGATTCAATTTAAACAAACACATAGACCATGTTCTCAAACCATGTGATTAAACAAAATGCTTATTATTTGGGAATTGGGATCCTAGCTTACCAACTGATCACAGCGTAATCCATAGTTTAGGGCACAATTCTAATTTTGTTAGAGCTTATTCATACCAAAATTGGATAGCACATGCTACACACTAATCCTTTGTTTAACCCCCCACTCCCAGCTACAATGATCTAAAAGCTAATATTTGGGTTTTTTTTTTACAATTAAAGTACTACTGAGAAGTGGAAATAGCCTACTTCCTCAATGAAAGCTTATTAGGGTTATACCTAACAGTATATAGTAGGTGTATGCCTACTATAGGCCTTATCGGGTTTGTTTAATTAAGATTGTATAAATTATAATACCATTAGCTGATTTAGCTCCTCAAAATGTATATGCAGCCATGTTCCTTTCTCTCTAGAATCTTCATTTTCCCCTCAAGTTTTTCTTAGTCGAGCATTCAAAGAAGATTTGAGAAAAAGAAAAATCATAAGCAACAATAATGTATAGAAAATTGTCCCCTTGTGCCTCATGTTAAAACAAGATTTAGGAATCGTCAAATTTATAAAAATGAACTTAGCGACATGAAATTTCATGTAAAATAGCTATTCTTCACATTAATTAAGAACCATAACATTTAATGCACTTACTAATACGTTTGACTGGATAGAATGTCATGAATTTTTCCGTTGACCAGAATCCTAAACAAAAGTTAAGCACTAATCTCCTGGCACCAATTTTATGCCTACCATAGTTTATGTATTACTAAGATTTTATGTTCGAATTTATATGTACAACATATCCAAACACATGGAAGATATATTCCTTCTAGAATTAATCTAAGTTCTTTTCAATATTGCTTGTATATTGGAGAGGAATTTAGTGAACCACATGAAAGAAGAGCAAGAGAAGGTTTGAAGATCTTTTTTTTTTTTTTTTTTGATCCGAAAGGTTTGAAGATCTTTCAAAATCTTTCTAATGTTCTTATCGGTGTGTATAGATATTGATTAAGATTTTCTGTGTTTTATTTCGTTGTGTATGTCATGTGTGGCATTTTGATGCTCTCCCAAGGCATTTCAACGGCTTGGGATTAAAATTCAGTAGTAGGACGCATTTGGAGCCGTGGATTTTTGAGCCACTTGATTTGTGAGGTAGGGGGTTCACCCTAACGTTGTTTTAATGATTGGGTGGGTCGGCAAGTCGATTATCATTTTTTTTTTTTGCTAAACAATAATTGTGAGCTTTGAATTTGCAGTGAGTGAAATGAGTGAATGAGAGATATTGATATATACTATCATTAATACTTATTTTTTGATACTATCATACTTACAAATATTCAACCTCTTGTAATCTTTTGGGGTCCTTGCATAATCATTCATTGGACCTAATCCTACAATTAAATTTCTATTATATATTTCCTTTCGATTCATACAAACGAAATATTGTACTTAAATATTCCTTTCCTTCTGGTTGACTAAGAAGAAGTGTGAGACTACCAAATCCGAAGATGATGAGCAGTATGGAAATCAAGAGGAAGAAGCCCCATGATAAAGATTCTAATGAAATTCTTTAGAGATAAAGAATACATTGTTTATAGATTCGTTCATTAACCTTTTTAATGAAAAATCGATGGCTAGAGTCAAGACGGGAGGCTTAACGTTCTCGATCATGTAATTCAAAGGAAAAAAAAAATGATTGGGGGAGATCATTAACAGTGTAATTTATGAGTCAATAAGACCGAAATTATGCATATAACTATAAGCGGGAATTGAGAAATCAACTAGAGTGTGTTTGGATGAGGGAAAAAATAATGAAATTTAATTAAAAGTGAGGATTTCATAATTCTTAAAAACCAATTCTCTAGTTTGGTATCAGATTGGAAATTTTAAATTTCTTTGTAGAAAAAACGAAGGAATTCGTTATTTAAATTCTTCACTTCAATTTTTACCAAAATAGGTATCATTTTCGAATTTCTTTGCAGTATTCAATTTTTATTTCTAAAACAAGGCTTTTTTTATTTTATCTTTTTATTTGTTTTAAATTTTCTTAATTTATTACACATTTCAAATCCTAAATAGATGCAACCAAACAATAGAAATTGCAATCAATGAAATTTTAGATTGATGGAGTTAAAGATTCCATCATTTATAAATTCATATGGATTTTATAATTTTCTTATCCAAACGCACCGCTAATGACATAAGACGTTAATTGATTTTAGAAGTGATAACTTATTTAATTTGGTTTTATTTATTTTTTTTTTGGTTAGATATGTATTTTTTTTTTAAAGTCTTTTATAAATGATGTAGCATATGTGATACATATAATAGTCTTTCGTCGGGCTCAGACATTTTCAAATTCTTTGTTTGGCTCATGTTAAAGCCAACCCTAGTTTAATATCATGTTATACATCTAAACTAAATCAAATTACTGGTAAAAAAATTAAAACTAAAATAAATTGGTCGAGGATAAGCGTACCATGCTCTGCATACACATTATGCATGTAATAGCCCAAAGACATTCTACTTGTAGCTAGTGAAATTTGAACTTATAACCTTTATCTATCGACTTTTTTAAATATCCAATAGGTACAATTCACTGGCTTATATATTTAGAATAAAAATAAGGGTGTAAATGAATCTTTTCTGAATAAAAATGCAAATGAGTCGGGACGAGGCAAATATCAATGTGATAAGCTTGGCTCTCATGTTTTTTAACGTGCTCAAATTCGGCTCAAAGCTTGATTAATCTTTTCCAAGCTCAAGCTTGGCTGGGCTGGATTGATTTTTGTTTTCAAGCTCAAGCTTAGCTCGATTTGACTCAACTGGGGAATGAGTCAAAGAACTATTTAATCAATTCGAGCTAAGTTTTAGTAAATGAACCGAGCACAAACATATTCAAGATTGTTCCTAAAGATATACAAGTTGTTCATGAGTTTTACGATATGAATATGGAGGCCAGTGATATTTACATATTATTTTTATGTAAGAAATTACTAATCACACACCTTCTATTGTGCTAATTAGAACAATAATTAAAAGGTGTGTGATTAGCATTTTTAAAAGAAAATGGTGTGTGAATATCATTTCTCTATATATAAATATATCAATGTTCATAATCATTCTTATATCTTATCAAACTTAATATTGAGTTCAAACATGCTCCACTCATTTTTTTTAAATACAAAACCCAGAAGAGAAGGAACAAAAAGAAGAACCGGTCATATGTCCAGCCAAATTTATAGCCCTAATAGAAAACATACTCAATAAATATCCACCTTTAATTCATAGTCTTTTCACATTTAAAAAAAAAAAAATACTCAACAAATATATAGGACATTCTTCTTACAAGTTTACTGTCTACTCGACCTCCAAGATTAATTCCAACATGCCCTAGATAGACCTGTTCCACATATATATGCCAGCCACACTTCTGTTTATTACCCTCTAATCCATGTGTGCATCATGCTCTCCACTTGTACTAGCCACCGCCATTTCCATTCCCCAAATCACCTTTCTGCTTGGTGATGATCAATTAAGTTGTGGCATAAACTCAGCTTCCATAGCAAGTCTAGCTAGCTAAGCTTAAATTAAACAAACAAACTTCGAAGCCAGTGATATGATTTCGCTTTTCTTCCAAGCACTTTTCTTTACGCGTGACTATTTTAACAAGCTATAAAGCACTAACTAATCATCGATCATCTAAAGAAAGATATTATTCCTCCATTTCCAATATTCAAACGCGGTTGTTCTAGCTAGCTTCCTTCTCAGCAACTGTAGCGCCGTCCATGGAAATATTAAACCTAGCCAAGCTCATGCATGCACATATCGATGAAAGATAGCGAGCCAATGTAGCTAGGATCTTTCTATGAAAGAAGAGGAAAAGGCAAGGATGAATATACTAAGATGGAGCTAGAAAACAATTCCTCCCCATCATTCTAAAAGTAGAAAGTGTACGTCCTACCTAAGCTGGCAGACTGGCAGTGGAGCATTGCAAGGCTGTTAGAATAGCTAGGGGATAACAAAGAAGCACACAGCCCTATCATCATATCAAATACTATCATATTATTATGCATGGGATATGGGATTATGTATATCCCTTTTGTATGTTTGCATTTGGAGCTTTCAGGCTTTCAGCTCTGATTTCCAATTTAAAAATGGCAAATAGGGTTTTGTAGTAACTTGGTAGAGTTGGGATGATGGTGATGGTGATGGTGATGATGATGACACTACTCAGTCTCATTGATTTCAAAGCCAGTCTGGGATATAATATGCAGAAAACCCTAGAAAGGCCAAACTCCTATCTATCTCCCAAAAGACCTTTCGTGAAAAGGAGAGACCTCTCATGGAATTCTAGTTTCTGGCACATGCTTTCCTCTCCTCCCCATGAAGTGTTTGATATTTTCTTTGATTTTCACACTGATCATATCCGAACTAATGAGCTAGCTAGCTCCAAGTGGAGTGAGTGAGTGCAGGTGTGGGGTAGACTATGAATTTCACGGCCACCTAGCTAGCAGCTATATATTTCACAGAAACCCTAACCCTAGCTTCAATCACGGTCGTGATCTACTATTATCTTGCATATCCGTGACGCATGTCATACCCAAAGTTTTACAGTTTTTTTTTTATAATAATTAATTAAAAATTTCGTCTAAATAATAGTAATCTGACCTTATTGTTATTTGAGCAATATTAAGAATAATTTTTAAATATTAATGTTTACTAATATTTCAATCATCGTGTAATTCAAATCACCAAAATTTTCATCAAAACTGAAATTACGAACTTTGTATCACACAACTTGGAGAATATATTATTCAACTCACATTTTATTATGTATTGAAAAGTTGACACAAAGATTTAGTTAATTGAAAGATTATAATATGTGTTGTTACAAATTTTATACATGCAATGACGTTTGAATGAAATGCTACATGACATCGGGTACACTGTATTATCAATCCACGTATGAACTTGATCACGAAAAGGTTTAAAATTCACTTTCTAGGCAGCTAGCTTCAGCCATGGGACGCATGTGAAAATGACATTTATTCAATTTATTACCGAAAGTAGATCCAAGTCATCCAACACATCATTTTTTCTCCAACTTCCGCGTATGTACTATGATTCTATGAACGGACCTATAGATTTTATATATAACATAATGTAGGTAAGATAGATTCGTGCTTTGAATCTAGCTAGCTGGCTAGCTAGGTGTTCATACAATTTAATCTCCCAAAAGGAATCATTTTTTATCACTTAAAAACGTACTATACTAATTCTATATTCATCGGGGTAGCAGACCTTTAATTCTAGCCAGCTATAGTAACTATTAAAGATAAAAGAAAGTAATGTGCTTTCTACCTATAAACTAGGGTTTTTACTTTTCCTCCCGATGGCATGGGAAGGTTGTACTTGTACCTGTATTTTTAGGTATATATCTTAATTAAAAAAAAAAGGTATATATGTTATTCTCAATTATTAGTCTATATCCGGACGTCTTGTTATCAAAAATATAAAAATGTGGAAGTTTCTATCGCTTCTTAAATTTTCATATTTTTATTTTTATTTTTATTTTTTTGTTTTACTATAATATCTCTTTTGGATAATTTTATTTTGAGCTTTTATTTTTCTTTCATAAAGACATTTTAAAATTTGGTGCGGCCCATGAAACTAAACTCTAGGCTTTCTTTTTTATATACAGATCTTTAGATTGTGAAAACAAGCACTCATTTGTAAGCGTGATACAAATAATAATGTAAATATCGTTATGAGAAAGACCATACAGTTTTTAGATTGTCAAACATTGTTAGATAGAGTCTTTCCTATATTTATTTGAAACATTTTCATCTATACTATTTTCTCTAAAGACATAATTGTTAAAGTACTGAAATAAGAAAAAATTAGATAAAATTGAAAAAATAGGAAACTACAATCCACTTTTCTCTATAAATCTATCTAGTATTTGCATATATTTGTACGGAGCGAATTATTCAAATAACTATCTATTATCATACAACTTCCTAATTATTTTTCCTTAAGAATTTTTACTATCTGAGAAATTTTTTTTTTTTTTCCGGAACGGGGTTTGAACATATTTTTTTACTATATGAGAAATTTTCTTATACGTGTAGAACATGTGTTTGCAGATTAATTAATTTATTTTTAAAAGAAAAAATTGTTTACGTAGGAGGGAAAATTCAAACTTTCTTGACTTTTATCAATTTATCATCGCTTCGCGTACAAATGTGTTGGACACGTGTGGGGCCAACAAGGGTGCTAGCGTGGTGCTGGAACGGTTGGCCGGGATGGGCTTTGTGGGCCGGAACCAGCTTTGCAATCGCAATCCCTATGCACGGAGCCACTTTCTTCCTCTTCCAAGCGGTCCAGGGCTCCGATGTGATTCCCGGGTTTCATCTCCTCCACGTGGGAACATTTGCTTGGAGTCCTAGTCAGCACTTCTAATTCCCACGTAGACATTTCCTACATCATGCTAGTGCAGATCTTTTCCCTTTTTTCCAGATATTATTTTGAAGGGTATTTGCAAATTCTTTTGTGGGCCAACTAAAATCAGTTTAGGATGACTTGTCGCTATCACAACATCCTAATTCCCTTTTTATGCTTGTCTGAAAACTTCCTAACTCTTGGAAGAAAATTGACTTTAAGTTTTTATATCTATATTATTATTATTCATCTTGTTAGATTAGCAGACTAATAGTTAGATCGACAATGTAAAATTAAAATTATTAAAACATATATAAAAATTAACGAGTAAATTGCTTAACTACCATAATGTGGTCAGATGACTTTTATGCCCTCATTTCAGACATAAAATATCTTAGTAACATACAAGAATTCAAGTTATTTGATACACATTTTTGGTACAAAATTTAATACCTATGACATTACTCTAAATATAAAAAGGAAATACACAAAACATTAAAGTTTTTTTTTTTTTTACAAAACCCTAAACAAGTTTCTAGTTTGGAGTATGCATAACTAAAAATTAAAGAAAGTGATTAGTATTAATTGGTCTAGAATATATACTGATCCTCAATGAACATCAGAGCATGCACATCAAATCTAACTCCCTACTATAGATCATTCATATTACCATTTTGTTGTGGCTACTTAGTTTTGATACATATGTTTTGGCCAATAATAATATTTTTATGGAACTCAGATCATAATATATGATCCAAATTCTACTAACAAAAGTTTTTTTTTTTTAACAAATTTAGCTTCAGTGTCAAATACAAATAGTCTGATTAAAGCTTAATGTAAACTAATTTAGTGTTAACTGATTGATGTATTTGGAGTCACTTTTCTTTTTGATTTGAAATGAAATTTATATCATAAGAATCAATAGCCATTGGCTAGAATCTAACATGTACTTGGATATGATAACAGACATGAAAATCCTGAAACTCTATCAAGCAAATACAACTCATTACAAATCTATGTTGACCTCGCTACTTAGTAACAAAGAACAATTGCGTATTTTCAAGGAAAAAAAAACATTGACTAGCCTCTCATTAATCTGCACGCAATTGTGGTACCAACAAAACGCCACTTCCTAGCAAACAAATAGGAGTAACTCCCTATCCATAAGCCATTTGAAATAAGTAAACAAATCATATTCTAAATATTTACCAACACCCGTAGAAGTCATGATTTGAAAAGATTGGTATTTGACAACCATATATTGACCCAAAATGCACAATAAGGTCTAACTCTTACAGAAGGCTCGCCCAAATCATGAAGTGATAAGTGAGGGTGGCGAGACATTCTTCTTGAAAGCCCACAAAATATGTTAACCCACATTTGAGCCCGGGGCCAATGGCCTAAGCCCAAACACGAGCAAAGTTAGTAAAAGCATGAGCAACCATCTTCTACCAAGTTGTTGCCAATGCCATCAAGCCTTCCAACGGCCAATCCTCTAGCTCAACATCAATTGTCGAACGCTGGATCTGCCCACCACCTGAACAGAATATACCAAAGTATAGCCCTAGTCTGCAGAAAAAACTTGCCTCTATGTAACACCTCAACCTGCTTCCCCAAACATTAATCATCGGTAAAACCACAAGACCAGCCGTAATCAGGGGTGACCGCTTTCCGCTGATTTTCTACATGCTGACTCTATCACGCCCTCAAAGGAGCAGTTCGAGATCAAAGACAACTAGTCTCGCCACCTAATCGAATTCAACCACCGCAACTATACTCTACGCATTGAGAATGAAACCCCATACAACTTCACCTGGCCTAGACCAGCACTGGACACGATCTGACACCGTCGCTGTTTTGCACGTCGTTTGTTTTTTTAAAGTCACTTATTTAAGTAAATCTTAAAAAAAAAGTCTAAATAGAGTTTGATTTTATATATATTTTTAGATATTATTCTCTATAATTGTCAATTTTATAAGTCACATTCATTAAAATGCATACCTCCAAGGATGATTGAAGCGTCTTCCTAACATTACTTATTTCCCACATACCTATTGCCACAAATAAAACAAACACAAAGAATCTCTATTAAAAAGCTCTTCATCTCTTGTGGTGAAAACTATCCCAAGAAAAGAATAATCCCAATAAAATAATTCCAAAAAAACAACTCAAGTCTCTGAATATTATAGTCCAAAATTAATGTTGTAAGATCTAATAATATAATGTTGCAAATATTGAGTATTATTAAAAAACACAAAAGGCAGCCTAAGCCTTATGATTTGGAGTCTCAGCATCAACTTCACACACTAGTATCACATGCATCCTTCTATTTAAGCACCCTCACCCTTCATCACCCTCCAAACCAAACCAAACTCAACAATCAGTTACTTCTCTCTAACAAACCTCCTCATTTGAAAAACCTCAAAATCTCTCACAATATAGTCTCTCATCTTCTTCTTCAACAACAAAAACAACCACTTCAAACTTGAAAACCCATCACTCATTTCCTTTGAGATACCTACTTCTTTGATCAACATGGAGAACTTGTTTCGCTTAGTGGATCATGAGGATTTCTTTGCTCGCCGTTGCATCATGGTCAACGGACCGGTCATAGTTGGAGCTGGTCCGTCTGGCTTGGCAACGGCAGCTTGCCTCAGAGACCAAGGAGTCCCATTCGAAGTCCTTGAAAGAGCCGAGTGCATAGCCTCACTGTGGCAAAAACGCACCTATGACAGGCTCAAGCTTCATCTTCCCAAGGCATTTTGCCAACTCCCTAAACTTCCATTCCCTGAGGACTTCCCTGAATACCCAACAAAGAGACAATTCATCGACTACCTTGAATCATACGCCAAACACTTTGAAATCAACCCAAAATTCAACTCCTCCGTCCAATCAGCCCGCTACGACGAGACCAGCGGTTTCTGGAGGGTCAAGACTGTTTCAACAACCGGGTCAACCCGGTCAGAGGTCGAGTACATCTGCAGGTGGCTCATAGTTGCCACCGGCGAAAATGCCGAGTGTGTGGTGCCTGACATCGACGGACTCAGCGAGTTTGGCGGTGAAGTTGTCCACGCTTGTGAGTACAAGTCCGGCGAGAAGTACAAGGGACAGAAAGTACTTGTCGTCGGTTGTGGAAATTCCGGCATGGAAGTCTCTCTTGACCTCTGCAACCACAATGCCTCGCCTTCCATGGTCGTCAGGAGCTCGGTAAGTACTTGAGACAATATAGTAACTTCGACAAACTGAAGTTAAATCATTTGAGAGTGGTTTCTAATAAGCTTCTGCTCTGTTTCAGGTTCATGTCTTGCCTAGAGAAATCTATGGAAAATCGACATTCGAGTTGGCGGTCTTTTTGCTAAAATGGCTACCAGTCTGGTTAGCTGACAAGCTCCTCCTACTATTCTCATGGTTGATACTCGGAAGCATCGAGAAATACGGGCTCAACAGGCCTTCCGTAGGCCCAATGGAGCTAAAGAACACACAAGGAAAGACCCCTGTTCTTGACATTGGAGCACTAGACAAAATCAAGTCCGGTGGTATAAAAGTCGTTCCCGGAATCAAGAGATTCTCATACGGCCGCGTTGAGCTTGTCGACGGCGAAGTTCTTGACATTGATTCAGTTGTTCTAGCTACAGGATACCGCAGCAATGTTCCTTCTTGGCTACAGGTGAGATAAAGTTTCGAAAAACTTCTTGTTTATGTCTATTTGCTTACTTGCAAAGAAGCTTTGTAATTTTGAAAGTGCAAAGAGACTAATCTTGAATTGGTTATTGTTTACAGGAAGGTGAATTTTTCTCCAAGAGTGGGTTCCCAAAGCAGCCATTCCCACAGGGCTGGAAAGGAAATGCCGGACTCTATGCAGTCGGTTTCACAAGGAGAGGGCTCTCTGGTGCTTCATGCGACGCCATGAGAATAGCACAAGATATTGGAAACGTCTGGAAATGCGAAACCAAGCAGAACAAGAAGAGAACCACAGCTGGCCATAGACGATGTATTTCCCAGACGTTCTAAACAGTTCAGATTAACCATTCATTGACTGACACAGTGCTTAGTTAACCTCAAATTCATGTCGTGAACAAAGTTTAAAAAAAAGAACCAAAAAAATTACTGTATATCGTATACAAAGAAAAGAAACGGACAGATTAGTACAGGGACAGAGCCAGCCCTCTCCAAAGGCCCAAGTTTTGAACAATGTTTGGGCATTCTGTAAACTGAGGATGATGAGGCTTTTTCTTCTTTCTTTTTTAGTTCCATACAGTTCTTTTGTACTATAGTCCAATGATCGATTTCAATCGAAAAGTTACTTGTTTGTCTCTCCATTTTTTGGTACATAGTTTAAACTTTCTCTGTTTCAATCATTTATTTTCAAGTGTTCATCCGAGATATTCATCCCCTACTCTCCATCTGCTCTTCAATTTTCATGTGCAAAGGTTCCCCCATGAACCAAGAAGTACTGGCTCCGATCATACCAGCAATAATACACTAGATCCGATAAGAATAATTACTTAAAGTATATAGTTCTAAAGTTTAGTGCTGCATTAGCATAATACACCATCTTTCTCCCAAACCCATTATAGAAAAAGTCCACTAATCCAACGCCTGAGATTGGCAAGTTGCTGTGAGCATCTATCATCGGATGGGTAGGACCCATTTTAGACAATGCAATTCAACTCCACCATGCCCACTACCTTGATTTTCTCATTCCTCTCTCCCCCTCTTTGAGATGAATAGCCTAATTCCAATATTACCATTCTCTTTAATATTGTTAACTTAAGGTTGACCCTATTTATGCTGAAATAAACAATGTCTTTAAGCTTCTGTTGCATTGCACATGGATATATCATAGAGCCCAAACTTCATGACAATTACAATTGAGTCTTCTCTGTAAAGCATATCAGAAGCTTGGATACAGTTCAAAACATCTGAGTGATAACTTGTCATGATGCACATTATGTCATTAGTGGAAGTTAAACCTAACTAAGCAGATAGCTATGTAGTTAGGATTCGGATCCTCTGAAGTGAATCAATAATGAAGTTTGTAAAGTTAGGTTTTGCATGCCTCTGATTGACCGACTGTGTCATAGTGGCACAGAGGTGAGTTAGTTCTTTACTAATTCTACACCTGGCAAAAGTACCCAAACTCGTTTCATCCACAAAAATTTGGTATGAAAATAGGTACCCATCTATCTCATTTTCATGCCTTATTTAGTTCCTACACATTCCAGGCTTCAAGCATTTCAGTCAACAAAAATATGAACCCCATTAAACTCGACTCAATTAATCTACAAGAGATACATTGATTCAGTTTGATAAATAGGAACATGTTGGGCTGTCAAACCAAACTAATTGTTGAGTTTTCTACATAAAAACAAATGATGTGATACAGACTTTGACAGTGTCATGAAGATGGTACAATCACTTTTCTTAAACAGCTTCTTTGACTGCCAGAAATCCTACCCAAAAAATATCTCAATTGAACTTGTGAAGATAACAGTTCAAACAATCCCAATCTATACCTGTTATCAAATAGTTAAAGTTCTAACATTGGCATCAGATGTTATGTGAATTTAGGTATGCCTGTTAGTTAAATGACATGCATGATCTGGAAAATGAAGTATTTGAAAATCACAGAAGCTTATCCATTGAGTACAAGATAGAGACTAGAAAACATAAGGCTTTGTTCTTCACCTCACAAAATAGAGACTAGAAAACATCCCACATGAGTACCCCATGCTGCTCATTAAAAAATTTTCCTGGAGGGTTTTCAACTTAGTAATGCTCTTTTCACTACCACAAACTCAAATCAGCAACCGGGTTTCCTTCAAAACCAGACTGAGAATTCAACACAGTGTCAATTTTTTTTTTTTAATTTTGTTTTTTCCTGTGTGTATTTTCCAACCTCTTGTTCTATGAAGAGACATTTTCTCAGAAACATTAAAAATAACACGTGGGAGGGTCAGAGTTTTCATTGCCACTATCTTCATCTGAAAAGGGCCCAAAATTTCTTCTGCTTACAGAAACCATTCCAATATGTAACTAAGAATTTGCTGCTTTCACATGTTGTGTCTACTGCACATTGGGTTTGGTGGCCCTAAAGATCATTTGTAGGATCTCAGTCTTAAAGTAAAACAGTCATACAACAAAGGAGATGCAACACTTCATTTGGACTATAATCTTTCCTCAAAACTCAATAATGCAATGAAAAAATGTTTATAAGATGAAGAATGTGATAACTGATAGAAAAATTAAACCGCTTCTTTCGATCCCACCGAGAATAAGCAAATCAGGGTTTTGTCCAGGAGCCAACTAACTATTTTTAAACTCCCTGAAGATACTATTGCCTCATTAACTTTAGCTGCCATGTACTGGTTTAGTACTTATTTTAAGTGCATGCAATTGTGTTGTCTGGTGCAAGGGTTTGCTGGAATGAATGCACATTTTGATCGTAAACATGCTGTCACATCCCTACTGCATAATTCATTCTTCTCATGATTTCTTTTTCTACAATCACAAGAAACATTTGTTTCTATATATCCCACACTAATCTCACTAATATATTCTACTTACTTTTCATCAAATACCTTCCGGCCTCACCCATAGAACTACTTTCTTGTCGATATCCAAAATTTGGTCAGCAATGGTGGCTCCTAGTTTCCAGGACATTGATTTTGACTAGACCTCTGTACGTAAGTGTCAGACTCAATTATACAACAAACATGGTTATGAGTTATGAGCATGTTAGATATGTAGACAAACTGAAACCTCTTAAACCCAGGGTGCAGCCTCTAACTTAATTGGCACCATGAGTGAAGCCCATCCTTTTCTCCTTTCTTGTAGTGCAAGGCGGGACGTATTTACACTAGTGTGTTTACACATTGAAGAAGAATGCAAGTCTTTTGGAGTCTATGACCCTGCAGCTAAGTCTTCTTCTGTGGAACTTACGCGTCTTGCTGGATAGTGAGTGTCTAAGAGAGAATTCACAACTGAGTTCTCACCATTTTTCGAGCCTTCACTTTGAAATTCAGCACCAAACAAATATGAATATCTGATCAGCATAGGAGTATAACCCCTGAATTCAAAACTAAAACAGTAGAATGTATCTGATGAACCTGTAATTTAAGGGAAAACAGATATGGGAAATAGGGGCACATTGTGTTGTGAAAGCAGATTTTTTTGAAGATTCTACACTTGTGGAAGAACTGAGATTATTTATGAAATGATGGTATGCATGAAGTCTTGCCTGACAAGCATGTATAGTGACAGAATTATAAATGGGTTCTCACCATTTTGTAATCTTGACTTTGATTTAATAGGTCAATCTATATCTGAGGAAGCTGCAGATGTTGAAAATAGGTGCATTAATTGTGTTGTGAAAGCAGAAGCAACAGTATATGAATCACAGGTTTTGAAGAACCTACATATATTCAGGAGATTTAGACATGTAAATACCACTAACCAGGAGACAAGTATGAATCCCTCGAGTTATTAATAGGCAGTGACAAGAACCTGCACTAATAATAGAGAAACCTGATCATCCTCAGTGGCTTCTTTCTCTTCTGCACTGTGTAAAATGTGCAGGTATTTCTGTTTGCTTTCTTTAATTTTGACCCTTTTGTTCAGGACACTTGGTCAACTATACTACATTACTACAGCGTACAGTCTGTGTGAAAGCTGTCTATATTTTTGTTTTTCGTTTTGGTACGTATAAAACTCATTTCTCATGACAAAATTAGGATTCATACTCAGAGGCTTTGGATGTAGAGACCGGTGTATCAACATATGGTGACTATTCGTAGTTTCCAGGACCTTGATTGTGACTACACCTCCCTAGCTAACTTGTCAGACTCATCGATCTATTCTTCTTAGAGAGACCAGAGTCCAACAACCAAACATTATGAAATGTGTGCTGGAACAATGGAGGTAAAACCGCCGTAAAACAACTCAGATGGTTATGAGTTATGAGCATGTTGGATAGACAGACTCAAAGGACTTCAATTGAGGATGCAACCTCTAACTAGGCACCTTGAGCTGGCAGCCCAATTTTTTGTTGTCCAAGTTGGGACATAAAACTGGTGATGGTACCATTCATTCAACACGATATACCATGAGTAAGATTGCTCCTAACCAGGTTGGACCATGCATGTACACAGATGAGGAGCTAGTGCATGCCCACTGCAACCCTAAACCTGAAACCACCCAGCAGCCTCGAGTCTGTCTATTATTCGTTGCATGATATTATGACAGAACTCAATAACTCATAACCCCCATGGTAGATGTTTTTACTTTGGGATTAATATGTGAAGACCTTAAATGTGATTTACATATGAACAATTCTTGGGTCCACTCCCTGGGTGAACCTCCTCGTTCACCCCTCTTCCAATCCATCAATCAGAGGTCGCCACTTGTATTTAAATAAAGGAGATATAAAACTCAGAGGTTGCCACTTGTATTTAAATAAAGGAAATATAAAACTAACTTAACTATTTGATAAAGATAAAAAATAAAAAAATAAAAACACTAATTTAACCATCTATTGACGTTATCTGATGTTGTTTTTTCTCAAAATCTATCCATACTGATAAACATATTGAAACCAAGGTTGTATTTGGATAAAGAAATTTCAATTTTCATAGAAATTCTTAAATGCTGGAATAACAATTCCATCATATATATTTCTCATTAATTGTAGATTTGTTGTTTGTATATAAAATTTATAACTCAAGTAATTACAAATAGACTAATAAATTAATTTCTTAACTCAATTGTGCCTATTAGGTTTTCTGCAAAAACTAAAACAGCAGCCATAACCCAATTACTCCTTTCGATGTATGATTGTATTCATAAACATCAATCAGTAGCGAATAAAACCAAAAAATGGGCAGCATCAACCCATAAATATGAAGAATTAATACTAATTAAAGTGCAGCGAGCAGAAGTTGAAAAAACCTTCAACGGTTATTTCTATTAGTTGCAATGTCTGTTCAAAAAACAATTGTTCATGGCAGAATTTACAATTGATAGAGTTTTTATTTTTATTTTTTTTTATTTTCTATTTTTATCAAAGTGTTAAGTTAGTTTTATATATTTTATATTTAATACAAGTGGCAACCTCTGAATGGTGGGTTGAGAGAGGGGTGAATGAGAATAAACAATTAATATATATAAACAATTAATTGGATTTAGCTTTTTTTGTTTTAAGAGCTTTATATTACTTTTACATGCATTTTAAAGGCTTGTGTGGAGCACCTGAGCCATTTAAGGATTGCAGCTAGTGAAAGACGAATAGAGACATATTGTGATAAAGAAAGCCCAATATTATTCCTACCAAAGTGTGAAGGCCCATAAGTCCGTAGCAAAACTGATATGTTCCCTTGCTTCGTTGGCCCAGAATACTAAAAGCTTAAGGCTATAGTTTAGCAGTCCCCTTGCATTCTGCTAATTTAATTACGGTTTTAGTATGGATGCCCCGTTATGTTTTAATTTTTGACAAATCTCCGATGAGAAATTCTTAGGTAGGAGCAGTTCTACCTCATGGTTGTAGGGCTGCCCAATTAAAATTAAAAAAAAATTATCTATTTCTAAATTGTTCATTTTTTAAAATATCAATATATCTAAAACACCCTCCTGCAAGGTCCTGATTGGATAGCCCTAATGTCACATAGTACGGTTGCCCTACTTAAGAATCTCTCATCTTCAATTTATCAACTAAGAGTATTTTCAACAGTTTCTCTATATTGATGTTGATCTAGACATTAACCCATTGCATGCAACTCTTAAAATCTTCTTTTGCTCCATCTGACAAGTCCACACGACGTCATTGTCGGACGGACTTGCATAGCTCAAACATTCCTATGCTATCCTATGGGGGGGAAGTGGGCGTGGTGGGCAAGTAGGGCCTACTGGCCAAAGACGTCAGACGTCTATATTGACCTCGATCTGATCTGTCTTGGTCTTAGGATGAAGACTGGTGAATTAGCAACGTCGATGAGTCGAGCACCATGGGATAGCGAGATAGTGGATGGAATTTGCACGGTTGGGCTGGGGGATCACAGTGGTTTCTCTCAATTTAGCATATGCTAGTGTTGGGTTTTTTGTCATGCTGTCAGTGGATGGTTGGTGAATGTTGTGATCGATCATCTCGAGCCTGATCTAGGTCAGATACTGTGCATGTAGCAACTGGTGCCTGGTGGTGGGAGGAGGTGGCTAGTGTCTAGACGGGCTTTGCTAGGGTCATAGGCAAAAGGTGATGGTGCTGAGCCTCATTAGAGCTTCCATCTTACTGGGCTATCTGGGCCTGAGAATTATTCTTAGGTTTAGCTTGTTTACTTTCTATTTCCTTTAAAAATCTATTTTTTTTTATAGATCTATAGTGCCCATAGAATGGATCTCTCTTGTTTATTTGATCCTTTAATTGTTCAATTGTACAACAATTGAGTTCTCTAGGCTACTAAATTTTCTGTTTTGAGAGTTAGGTTTACCTTGTTTTGGTCCATTTAATTTGTAGGTTCGTTTGTTTTGAATATGCAAGCTTTTTATTCTTAATAATCAGTTTTTGTCAAATTTGTTTAGCTTACTTTGTCCTCAGAGATATGGTCTGAGTTTGAGAATTCATGTATTTGCCATTTTGGCTGTGATAATCAATCGATATTATTTGTTTGGTCAAAAAGAAAAAGACAACTTCCCTGTAACTTACTTTTTCTCTATTTTAGGAGAAAAATGTATCTTTTTGGCCAATTGATTCCATATATCTATCTCAATTTTAGAGAAAGTAAAGAGAGAGAAAACAAAAATTCCTATATTTATAGTAAATTGTAACATTATAGGAAATCATCACTATGAAGTTTCTACTCTTTTCTCTCCTCTTTTCAAATTATATTTTTTTTCATCATTAATTATTTGATTACATCTTTTTTTTCAAAACCTTAAAAATATTATTATATTTAGAATATGATAAGAAAGCTATTGGAATTCTGAAAGAAAAATTATAGGGATTTCAATTTTTAAGTCCATATAATAGGAATTTTATAAGGAAACTATTGAAGATGCTCTAATTTTATCACTACTAAAGTGGTGAAGGGTAGTTGAGAGTTATGTTAGGATTATGGTAAGTAAGAGGTTTGATTTCGCTCAAATATAACCAATAGGATTAAGGAAAAAAAATCCAATTTTATCAATGGAACATTATGGGTCTTTAACTTTGTTGTTCATACTTCAATAGATGAAGTGTAATACCATCTAAGCTTTTTTTCATCGAAGAGTGAGCAACAGGAAGAGTACAAATACCATCAAGGGTATACTCAATGAGCATGGTGTGTGGCAAACAGATCATATGGAAATTCAACAAGTGCTTCTGAATTACTTCAGGAATGTCTTATCTTCCGAGAATTATGACCAAGAGGCTTTACAAGCATAAGTGATGCAACACCTGTTAAAGTTACAGAAGAGATGAATTTAGACCTTACTAAACCCTACTCGGATGAAGAAATTAGGAAAGCACTTTTCCAAATGCATCCATCCAAAAGTCCAGGCTCGGACGGTATGACCCCTTTCTTTTATCAAAAATATTGGCATGTGGTGAGTTTTGATGTGTGCAATGTTGTTCAAATCTTCTTATGAATGGAGATATGTGGGTGGAGGCAAATTATACTCATGTTTGTCTTATTCCTAAAATCAAAGATCCTAAAGATGCCATGCACTTTAGGCCTATTTCCTTATGTAACGTGATTTGTAGAATTAGTTCCAAAGTTGTGGCAAACAAGTTGAAGTATTGGTTGTCGGAGATCATATCACCGTTACAAAGTGCATATGTGCCAGGAAGATTGATTTCTGATAATACCTTGGTGGCCACGGAAACGGCACATTTCATGCATCAATTGCGATCTTAAGAGACTGGCTTCTTCTCCCTCAAGTTGGACATTATTAGTAAGGCATATGACATATTGGAATGACGTTTTCTGGAAGCAATGCTTAACAAGCTGGGTTTTCACCCACAATGGGTACAAGTGATTATGACATGTGTTACCTCAGTTCAGTACTCCCTTCTCATTCAGGGAGAGCCTTCTTCCTTAACTACTCCCACCAGAGGCATACGACAAGGGGATCCTCTATCTCTATACATGTTTATTTTATGTGCCGAAGGCTTATCTACATTGATTACTCAGGCAGTTGACACAAATTGCATTGCAGGACTTAAAATGGCTCCACAAGCACCAAAGTTACTTAATTTGTTCTTTGCAGATGATAGTTTTTTTATTTGGGACTGCAACTGAGGAAGAATGCACTAAATACAAGAAGATCCTGGACACTTATGAAAGGGCCTCGGGTCAAAAAGTAAACTTTCAGAAGAGTAGTGTCGTGTTTAGCAGAAATGTTGATCATTCTAAGCAGCTGGAACTGGCAAGTATCCTAGAGGTTAAATGCGAGAAGGACCATGACAAATATCTTGGGTTACCTCTTAGAGTTGGTAAATCCAAGACTGAAAAATTTGCATACATCAAAGAAAAGCTATCAAAGAAGCTTATTAACTGGAAGGCAAAGACCCTGAGCTCGGCTGGTAAGGAAACATTAATTAAAGCTGTGGCCCAAACTATGCCTTTGTATGCCATGAATTGCTACTTGTTGCCGAAGGGTTTATATGATGACATTCACCAACTATGTGCCTCTTTCTTTTGGCGAGATACTATGGAGAAGAAGAAAATTCAATCGAGGAGTTGGGAGCGCCTTTGTCTTACCAAAAATAAAGGAGGTATGGGTTTTAAGAACATTTATGCCTATAATTTAGCCATGTTAATTAAACAGGGTTGGAGATTAATCACCAATCAAGACTCTCTTGTTGGTCGAGTTTTTAAAGCCAGGTACTATCCTCATGTAAACTTTTGGGAGGTTGATTCAGGAGATACTCCTTCTTTCTCTTGGAAAAGTATTTTGCAAGGAAGACCTATTTTGAAAGCAAGGATTGCATGGCATGTGGGGGATGGAAAAGACATTAGTCTGTGGTAGGACAGATGGATCCCACATTGCTCACAATATCTCATTCACAAGCCATGAGATTGTGAGTTGGAATTGGTCTCTGTTCTCATTGATGACTCTACCAAAACATGGAAAGAAAGCATTATGAGACAAGTTTTTCCTGAGCATATTGCTAACAAAGTTCTATGTCTACCTTTGGCTCGAAGACATATTAGAGATCATATGTATTGGAGGCCAGAGAAAAAGGGCTTCTTCTATATAAAATCAACATATTAGATAGCTCGCGACAAGGTACTCAGTTATGTTCTCACGTCTACGTCTAGTAGGGATCCTTTCAAACCTCTGTGGAAGAGTATATGGCAGACAAAAATCCCAGGTAAAGTTCAAATTCATATCTGGAAGGCTTGCAACAATCTCTTACCAACCAAAGCAACGCTCCTAAAGAAGGGTTTCCAAGGTGACATGACTTGCTTTTTGTGTCCAATGAGTTTTGAAGACAATATGCATGTGTTTTGCGACTGCCCTATAACAAAGGTTATTCTTACAGCTCCTTCGTTCAATTTGGAAACCACGTCACCTCCAAACACTAATTTCAAGGAATGGTGTTGTGAACATGCGCTTAAAATGCAACAAGATAAATTTGAGAAACTGCTCATGGTCTTATGGGGATTGTGGAAAAATCAAAATACCAAGTTTTGGCATGGTATAGCTCAGACTTCAAATGATATAGTTTTTGGAAACATTGTCTTGGCTAGATGAATACAGAGCGGCCAATCAGCATTCACAGCAGAAAACTGCAAAATCACAAAGGAAATGGAGCCCGGATACTAATGGTAAATGGAAATTAAATGTTGATGGTAGCTTTATTCCCAATCAACACAGAGGAGCTCTCAGTGGGGTGTTGAGAGATGAGCATGGACATTTCAAAGCTGCATTTGCATTGCCGCTAGCAAATGTGGCTGCTGCAAAGCAGGTCGAGTTGCTGGCCATAAAACAAGGTATTCTTTTCTTGCAATCCTTCCAAACTCCAGGAGTTGTGCTTGAAACTGATTGTCTAGAGGCAACCAAAGAGATTGCTAACCCACAGTATGCTATGGTGGAATTTGTGGCTGTTATTGATGACATACAGGTGGCTTTAAGTGCCCAAACAGAAGTGCGAATCAGTTTTGCACCTAGAACATGTAATGTAGTTGCTCATAGATTGGCTAGTTTGGCCTTTAAGGACAACTATAGTGCCATATGGGCTGATGTACCCCCAGATTACATCCTGGATATCTTAAAGTTGGATTTTACTATGCCATGCTAATTGCAATCAATGAAGATAATTCTCTTATTAAAAAAAAAAAAAATAGATGAAGTGTAATAAATGAAAAAATAAAAGTATCAATCGCAAGTTATGGTTGTTTGAGCCCAAAAGTATATTTGGGCTAGATCCAAGAAGAACAAGCACCATGGGCTGAGTTAGCGGCCCAATCTGAAGGCATGCCAAAAACCCCGCGCGGGATTCTTGACAAAACCCCGCGAGGGCCCAGAAGTCCATAAAACAAGGGGTCATCCCGCATAATCATTAGATGCTTCGCCCACTTAAGGCTTAGGGGAGACAACGCAGGTTTCCCGAGTAGGAAAGAGGGATATACTACATTTGTAGGAAAAGCAGATGATTACTAATCATTATTCTACTATAGCTATCAAGGCCAATAACTGTGGCCTGATGAATCCGCAGAATATCCTATATATAGAGGATAAGATGAAATTACAAGGACGGCCAATTCATCAACTAATCTCTACGATTATCCAAGTCTCCTTGGAGCAACCAACCTTCTCTCTCTTACCGGTGACCACACTCCAGTCCCAGTCAACGTGCCACCAAACCCTCTATCAACGTGCTTCAGTCCTAGTTTCCTCAGGAGCCGACTGTAGTACCGTGACCACAACGATTACGGAACCAGCCAAGCAAGGGTAACGCCCTCGAAAACCAGCCAAGCTAAAGTCAGGTCAAGGGACACCCCTTACTACCGCACCGGAACGGTGCTGACCCTTGCGCAAGAAAAGAAACTGTTGACCAGCTACAACAAAACTGGAGCCAAACAATGGTAGCACCATTTGTGATGATATGAAATTTTGTTATTTAATTTTTATAATTAATAATGGACAAGTTGTACAAATTATTGTTGTTATACCTTGTTCGTATTTTGTTTGTTAAATCGAATTATTTTTGGACGATTAATTATTCGAAACATATAGTTTTAGGGGGGCACAAAGGTTGACTTTTTATATGTTAAGTTTCTCCGAAAACATCTTTCATGAAAGTTATAGAGCGCGTAGATAAGAGTTCGTGGACATGCAGTCTGCATAAATCGGAGTTCATACGAGAAAGTTATGATCATCATAAGTTTCTTCTAATTTTAGAAATTACTATAAATAGAATTTCTAAAATTGGAAATTCATAATTTGACATTTTTGGAAAGTTTTCTTTTTCGGAGATCAAAAATGCTCTGTTCTCTCTCCTCGAAACCTTAAGATCTGGCAATCCTCATTCTTACCCGACCTAACTTTTCTGGGTAATTTCGGTGTTCTTCGGCCACTGCACTTACCCAGATCTCTTCCTCTCCTCTGTCCGGTCCTCCCTACGGTGGCCTCTAGCGGCGATTCTCACCCACGGTGGTGCAATGAAGCGACGAACCTAGGCGGCAGCCGACCCTATAGGTTCTCTCGATTCCAGCGACGGTTGGATGTGAAACCAGTCACGTTTTGCTCCTAACAGCGTCCTCTTTCGATCCTTGGAGGTTTGGTTGATCAATTTTTAGTGTAGAGGTGCAGCTCATGGTGAACAGTGTTTTGGCTTGTGAAGGCGATCAGCAGCGATCTAGGCCAATTTGGCTTGAACTTCAAGTATTAAAGTTGCTCGACTTGGCATTCTCTATATTCTAGATGGTTGGATTGAGTTGGTATTGAGTTTGACATGACGATGCTTGGGCTCACGTGCAGCAGCCTGTGAAGGGTCATTACGGCTCGTCCGACCATATTTGGGGCAGTTTCTTGGTTCATATCATCTAATCGTGGATTTGAGCATTTTGATATATGATATGTAACTTTTGGAGATAGTTTGATAATGTTAGGGTTTCCCATAATTTTGAATTGTTTGGTTTTTGATCCCGTGAGAATCCGATAGTTGGATCGACTTGTAGTTTTGACATATCGACCCTAGCAGTATTTCAGAGACTTTAGGTGATCTCAGATGAAGTTTCTCCTCGATTGGCGTTATTTTTGGGTTTTAGTTCAAATGAGGGATTCAAACTTTAATTGCTTTGTGATTTATGACTGAATTGAAACCGTACTTTCCTTAAGTGCTTGACAGAGTGCATTTTGTAAGTTATCTAGTGTAAAGTTGCAGCAAGAATTTCAAGGTGAGTAATCTCACAATGTTCATTTATGAACGAAGTTACCTTATCTTTTATGGAGTTATTTATCTAACTGCAAACTATAGTTGGTATTAGTGGCATTCCTGAGTGAATGACTGCACGTGTGTGCGTGTGTGTGTATACATGAAATATGTATGTATTGGTGGTTTTGTTGTGATGTAAACAATATTTATGAGTGAGTTCACATTATTATTTTGGGGCATGACTTTTCGGGACACAATATGTTGTGAAAATGATGTTTTCCATTATTTTGAGAAGTATTGAGATTTGTGTAACATTTTGAGTCATGCGCGACTTCTTTAAATGTTTTATTCTGAGGCACAGAGAGGCCCAAGGATTCAAGGTGATAGGGTGACTTTAGGCAATAAATTGAGTAGCCATACCTTTGGTCGGGTTATGGTTACGATTCAGTTAGAGTTCTAGTATGTTTGCCAGTATATCTTATGGTGTAACAGAGCGAGGTTATTTTCAACTCATGAGTACGTTTTGACAGGAATCAAAGTGTGAGTTGTTTGGTTGTTGTATTTGAGTTTTACTCATACAATCTTTCAAAAGCTAACCGAGTTTGTTGTGCGGCAACCTGGTGCACTATTCAATGGGGTAGGGATTAATCTTACAGGTCAAGAAAATCATGGCTGAAGCTGAGAACCTGTATTTGCAACTTTATGGTAGGAAGCCAATTTCATGACTTTACCGTTGATAAGACTTCCACTATGTAGTAAGCTTTGAGGAGCATTTACGTTTATTTTGTTGTGGCAATTTAATTCTTAAACTTGTGTAATATATGACTATGCGGAGCAAGTCTGTATTGACATAGTGGGTTCATGGCATCTATATGTACTTGATTTAAAAGGAAAATTTTTTCTAGGTATTGACCATCACGTATGTATAATTTCCTTAATTATTTTAACTTTTAATGTTGCAAAAATGGGGGCGTGTCACCATTGCTCTCACAAACCATAGCCATCTTGGGCTAGGATCTCAACGCCAATCCTTTGTGATGGTGGCACTCTCATCCTTTGCAATTAGATTGGCTAAGCTTAGGTTAAGAATAAGAAGACTTTGACCTTCAAAGAAAATACTTTGGTTGGTTGTCTTCTCCTCCATATATTCAAGGTTGCTCTGGCAACGTCTTCACTGCTTGTTGTTGTTCGATCCCTCTCTTAAGTGTTAATGGTGCATGATTGGTGATGATTATGTAATACCCCGAATTTCAGTTATTAATTTATGATGATTTTTGAAAATTAATAAGTGGTTAATTGGTGAGATCATTTGTTTGTGGGTGCCTTTCATTTGTTTTTTGGTGAAGTGAAAGTGTTTCGGATGAATATTACTTGAAACGTTTTATTTTCGAGGGGTTAAGGGTTTACTTTTTATTAGTTGGGTTTCTCCGAAAGCTTTATTCACAAAAGTTGCAGAGTGCATCGATGCTACTTCGTAGACATGCAACACATGAGAATCGAAGATTGTATGAAGAATTAAGGTCCACAGAAGTTATTTCACAGGATAAAAAACCCCAGAAATTCCAGAGTTTCCAATTTTGGTAGGTTTTCTGAAATTTCTGGAACTTATTCTCTCTCAATTAACCGGTTGACTTGACTCGGCTAACTCTGAATCAACCAGGTTGGAACTCGCTCCTCTGACATTCTCTAGTGGCGCTACAGACCCAGACTAGCTCGTCTCGATGTTTCACCTTACCTGTGGTGGTTGCTTTTGCAGATTCACACTGGCAGCGGTCGATAGAATGCGTGTTTGGCGGCAGCGACTGACCCGATCGAATCTCTCACCTCCTGCGACAGCTGTGCATGAAATTGGTCTTTTGAAGCTCTCTTCATCCTTGTTCGATCCATACCAGCCTTACAACTCGATTTGAAGTGTGGAGTTCCGATTTTTGAATTGAAGTTTTGAGCTTTCGGTGGCGATCCCGGCTGATCTAGGCGAATTAGCCTTAGATCCAGGAATGAAAGTTGCTTCTCTCACCTAGATCTTCATTTTGACCGATTGGATCAACTTGGTTTAGAGGTTGGTATGGTGGCGCGTGGGGCTCATGTCCAACCGCTTGTGGCGTCGCGTCCGACCATGGTTGGAGCCGATCCTTGCTCTGTTATTATCTACTCGTTGATACGAGCATTGTGATATATGAGTCGTAGCATTTAGCGATCGTTTGAACATATTAGGTTTTTTGTCGTTTTGATTCCTTTGATTTTCGATATGTGAGGATCTAACCGTAGGATTGACTTGCCGTTTTAATGTATCGACCCTAGGAATGTTCCAGAGACTTTAGGTAGTTTCAGATGAAGTTTCATCTCGATTGGCGTAACTTTCGGGTTTAGTTCAAATGGAGGATTCAAACTTTAATCGCTTTGTGTTTCGTGTACTGAATTGAGACTGTATTTTCCTTAGGTGTTTGACAGAGGGTATTATCTCATTTTGTATGAAGACGCAACAAGATCTTGAGGTGAGTAAATCTCACAATGTTCATTTACGAACGAAGTTATCTTATCGTCTTGGAGTTATTTATTTAACTGTAACTATAGTTGGTATATGTGACATTTCTGAGTGAATGACTACGCATGTGTATATATATAAGTGGAATATATATCCTTGTGGATTTGATGTGTGATGAAAGTAATATGCATGGTGTTGTTCAAACTATTGTTTGAGATTTGACTTTTCAGAAAGCAATATATTGTGGAAATGATAATCTATATTGTTTTGAAAAGTATTGTGATTTGTGTAATATTTTTTTAGGTCTTGGGCGACTCATTTAAATGGTTTTGGTCTCGTGTGACCATGGGTCTAGTGTGACCAATTTTTAATGATTTTGGTCTTGTGTGACATTCTTATATGGTTTTGGTCTTGTACCGGGAATCTGAAGACCAGAGAGTCTAAAGATTGGGGGTCACAGAATGTCAGCAAGGCATGTTATCGGGAACCAAGCCTTTAGCTGGGTGATTGATTACAATCAATTAGAGCTCTAGTTTGTCTGTCATTGTATTTCATAGGGGTAACGGTACGAAGTTACTTGGGACTCATGAGTACGCATTTTAAAAAGGGACTTAAATAAGGGTAACGGTACGAAGTTACTTGGGACTCATGAGTACGTATTTTAAAAGGGAGTTTTGAGAGGATTCTTTCTTTTATTTTCTAGGATGGGCCTAGTTTTCATATTAAATTGTTGGATTAACAAATAATATGATTTTTTCACGGAGTGACATGTGTTCTGAGAAAAGAATGTGAATTTTTGAAAGAAATCAAAGCGTGAGTTGCTTTCCTTGAGTTGAAAGGTATTTTTTTGATTTTATCATGTGTGATTCCAATGAAGTCTTCTGAACTAAACTTTACGCGGAGGATTTCTGGTTTTACTTAGCGTAAATTGTGAGTGCAGTTGTGGTTTGAGATTTATATTTTTTTGCAAGATTGTGGTGAGTTGTGAAATGATTTATAATGTCATAATGATGACAGATGCTTCCTGTCGAGAGGAAAGGATTGTGATTTCGTGGTTTTATTGTTGAGACTAAAATGATTTGAAAACGTCACTGGGGTGACAATTGACTTTTGGTTGAGACAAATGAAATGTGATTTTGTAATTCGCCATTGCACATTAAAATGATTTCAAACATTACTCGAAGTGGTTTTGTTTTGATTATGATTGTGAAATTGAATGCTGAGCTGAAAGTCAGAGCATGTGGGTTTCAGTCACTAGTTGACTTACTTATACGTGCTATTGAAGGATGAGAAATTGATGGTTGTTGCTGTGGTATATGCTTGTTGTTTGTCTAGGTCGAGATGACTTAAGCATGTGATTGTTTGAGTTTACTCACATGAGTTTGAAAAGCTTACCGAGTTTGTTATTGCAATTGGGTGCACTATTCAATGGTGTATAGGTTATCCAGCAGTTTAGGGTGAGCGTGGTTGAACCATAGAGCTTTCTTACTATTGCAGTGGTAGGTTTAATAACCTAATTGTGTTTTGCACTTGTTAGTCTTTCGCTGTATAATGAGTGTAGTGTGTGAGTTTACTTATTGAATTATTTTTTTAGTTTAATTTGTAAACTTAGTTTAATGTAATATGCGACTCTAAAGAACGAGTTTGTATTCACATTGTGGGTTCAGAACATTTTTGGTTGTTTGTGTTAAAAGAAACATTTTATAGGTATTTAGTATTGATGTCTTAACCATCATGCCCGGAGTATTTGTGTTTGTTTTAATTGTATTATTATTATTATTAGTGATTGAAAATCAGGGCGTGATTACTCTTTCGATCATGAGTGTTCATGGAAGATTGAGTCACGAAGACCTATTGATTTTTTATGGGTGAAGGGAGACAAGTCTCTACACTGGTCTGCTTTTCCTAACTTGGTCGTGACCCGCTTTGGTGATGGTTGGATGGAAATCTATTTTTCTAGAGCTTCTAGGATGATGTCGGGTTGGAAATGTTCTTCTTCAAAGATATGGTTCCGACTGGATTCGACATTTGGAAGCTTGATGGACAGAGCTGGCTTGGAGCTCCCTGGTACTACAATGGCGATGTGCGGCAGGCTTTGAAGGTGGCAAGTATGTCTGCTATCTTTAGGTCTAAGTATTGCGCCAACTGCTGTGGATGGGCTACTTGGTTCTAAGGAGCCCTATGTTGCTGCTGTTATGATTGGACTCTGCTTCGTTGGGCCTACAACTATAGTTTTTTTTTTTTTTTTGAAAGGCTACAACTATAGTTAGATTAGACTAGTTTATTGAAGAGGGTGTCTGACCGACCTAAATTAATTATTACTTAAGGCCTAGATAGTTCTTAGCCTACAATTTTGTGCGGTGTTGTTACACTTAGTAAAAAAGAATCTCCACGCAAGTACAAGAATTGAGTGCACTAATGACAAGATTCTCGATTAATTTTAAATTTTTGTAAGAAGACTAGTCATAATCTTATAGGCTCACTGAATAAGTGAGTGTCAATGTTCTAGTAGATGATACTGATTGTTTCTAAACTATTTGACCACTGATATTGGGTGCAGGTATAGAAAATTATTATATGTGCCGTTTTGACTATGAAATTAATAAAATCTCTTCTTCTTGTTAAAAAAAAAAATAAAACGAAAAAAGAATTGCCAAAAGAATAGAGGAAATGGTTTGAAAGAAAGGACTCACATTAAGGTGAGGGAAACCAAGTCAAGACCAGCTACTAACAATGAAAATGTACTTTGAAACATTAACAATAGGAAGGGTGAAAATGGATTGGCTCGATTCAATTTGGGCCAAAATCGACTATCGAAACCCATCTTGTTAGAGAAGAAATCTCAACGGATGTCAATTATGCAAGGATTGTCATCTTTACATCAAACAGTAAAGAAAAAAAAAAGCACTAAATCGTACACGTTGTTATTTTTTTCAATGATTACAACTAGAAATGATCTCTGCTAGACGATAAGGAGTAAATTGTAGGCTGAGAACTATCTAAGCCTTGGTTACTTTTTTCAATGATTACATTCGACCTAGATGTTCAGTTACCGGGATACAGTATAAATTGTTTGAAATTGAGGGATGAGTGTAGCAAAATAGCAAATGCATAAAACCCAACGGCAACAAAGGTTTTTCACTTTTCATCTGTCGGTGAATCTCCAACAGTTAAAACCCAACAAGAAGAGAAACAAAAAGGGATCGACCAAAACAAGCAAAGCAAAGTGGGTTCATAAATTGCCAAACACAATAAGCAAAAAGCTCCAAGAAAGCTGCGAGAGACAGCAACAATGGCAGTCTCCTCTAATCTGACAAATTTCACATCCGTTTCTCTAAACTCTGCTCGCGTTCTTTCTTCTACGAACCGGTCCTGCATTTGCTCCATTCCTCTGAGCAACAATTACGGTTCTCGAAGCAGCTCAGGCATAAGTACTTCCGGGATCAATGTCAGGAGACCCATGTTGGTTAAGTCCATGTCTTCTTCCTCGTTCGGTTCTCGGCTCGAAGAGAGCGTCAAGAAGACAGTGGAGGAGAACCCAGTTGTGGTCTATTCCAAAAGTTGGTGTTCGTGAGTGAAATTTTAATCAAATCTCTGTTGATGTTAAAGTTTGTGAATTTTTGATTTGGTGTTGATTTGTTGTGAATTTGGTTTCTTTTTGGGAGATTTGAAATGGGTTTTTGGATATTTTTTTTGCAAGGTACTCCTCTGAGGTGAAAACCTTGTTCAAAAGGCTTGGTGTGGAGCCAGCTGTGATTGAATTGGATGAACTAGGTGTGTGTAGTCTTAACTCTCAATTGTATATGCAAGCAGTGTTTTAATTCAAGCCTTTTTTTGTTTGCTTCAGTTTCGGGGAAGGCATTTCAGATTTAATGTAATTCGTTAATTGAAGCTTAATTCTGTGGCTTTGGCAATGAATGCCTATCAGATTGTTCGGTCTATGGTAAAATTCACCGAGTAATTGAATAGTGAAAATTAGAAGCATATCCAGCTCTGTTTCATCAATTTTTCCTTCAGAGTTGAAATTATATGCTTCTTTACTGAATTGTTTGGTGTATGATAGGATCCTGGGATTGATCGAGTAATGAAGATTAGAAACATTGTTTGAATCCAGCTCTGTTTCATCAGTTGTGCCTTTAGATTTGATGAAGTTATTCTCATATTTACAATCTATTTCTTTTCATCAGGTGCCCAAGGACCACAGGTTCAGAAGGTATTGGAGAGGCTTACAGGACAACATACTGTCCCAAATGTTTTTATTGGTAAGCAATCCTCTTTGTAATGATTATTTGTTTCCTTAAAACACCGAGATATGCTTTTATTTACTCAAACGACTTGAATCTGCCTTTAGATCATTTCATACATGACTGATTCAAGGGCAGATCCATGTTTAGGCTATAGGTTGGAGCTGGGGGATAGCCTATGAAATATATATTGTTTATATATAGTTTCAACATTATATTTATTATGTACTCATATAATTAATTTCCCTTCATAACTACTTGTCAAAGTAGTCCATTACTTTTGTCGATTGATGAACATGATAACGTATGCAATATGCACATAATTTGGTATTTGCCTCATTGGTGAAGCACATTATCTTTGACCAGTAAATTGTTAACGTCCATGCTGAAACCATACTTTTATATCATAGGAAGCAGTTCATGGTATTTTTCTTGTTGTTCTAATATTTTGGCAAGTTAGTAAAAATGGTGACTTGTTGAATCTGTTTTTCATTCTCTTCGCAAACACTTTATCTTCCTTTTGTTTTCATTATTCATTATTTAAAAAAAAAAAAAACTCAATCCCAATAATTTGCTCTCATTTCTCTCTTTTGAAACATTGAATCTAATCCTCTGAGGCCACATACAAAAGTGAGTAAAAAATCCTCCTTGAGCTCTCCTCTTGTTCATGCATTTTTTTTCTTCTCCATATTGTTTTGTCTAAGAAAAGGACAGAATAGAAATAGAACTTTCAGTGTATATTCAACATTGCTTGGAAAATTGCAATCTCAATATGGCTATAAATGTAAAGACTAGGCCATATGAACAGGCTTCTGTTGAGCTGAATTAAATTTTTCATAAACTGGCAACTTTATAATTATGTCGTGTTGTAGTTTCTATAATTGATCTTATTCTTTCTTTAATGATGATAGAATCTCAAACTTTACTTTTTGATGGACAGGGGGGAAACACATCGGAGGTTGTACAGGTACAGTGTTCTTGCATTACATATGGTTGTCTTTATAGCTCTTTTTAGCAAAATATTCATCTTAGTTAAAATGGAGTGGAGGCTTGGATTCAATACCATGTAAAAACTTACATGAACCGGTGGACATGCAAAACACACAAATATGCATTAAAAAAGAAAATTCTCTCATTCAGTCACTAAATGTTTATAGTATTAGTATAACATCTAAACATGACAATTACATAGACTTCAAGCATTGCAATTCTTGATAGAGACTTCCCACCTCCTGTCATGTGTTCCTCACATTATCTGTAATTCTGTAGTACCCTCAATAGTCTTGCTTGAGTTCTTAACTTGAACTGGCTTCCCAACTTCTCAATTGTACTTATATCAAATTTATGTATGAACGTTAAGCAGTTACGGATCCCAAATCTCTAGCCAATATCTATGGATGTGCGGTATCTGATTGGAGTGCTTGTAGCTCTTAGTGTTGGCCACGAGCCTATGATAGCCTGTTATGACATCTACGAAAAGATACAACAGATTGAGTTGAACAAAGTGAACACATTTTAATACCTCGTGTTGCTTTCTATTTATGCAGATACTGTGAAGCTACACCGAAAAGGTGAACTTGAACCTTTGCTGGCAGAAGCTAAATCCAAAAACACACAAACATAGGCCCCATGGAGCATGTTTTTATTGAAAGATTCTGATCTCCTTGCCGCTGTGATTTGAAAGTAAAGATTCCCCCTTTTCTTCAAGTTTCACCAATTTGAGATTATATATTTGGAACCTTTGCTCATTTGTTTCACAAAAGCTTGTCATCTGGCATTGATGAAGGGTTTGTGAAGCTTATACAGAGTTTAAAGATAAACTTGATGCAATTAAAACTATTCACTGATATCATTCCTTGTTTTTTTTTGGTTCTGTTTCAACCTTTATTCTTATCTGGTACTTGTGCTGTTGCTTGAAATTACAAGTACGAGATCAAGTAGTCACTGGCTTGGTATACATCTCCCTTAGCCCTTTGAAATAGGCTAACAGCCGAGTTTGGTCAGGATGATTTTCTTTAATCACAGGAACTTCCTTGAAATTTCTAATCCATGCGTGCAAGCGAGGGAAGCTATTGGCTTCCAGAACTTGTACACCAGCTGCTTCTTCCATGGCCTCGAACCAGAATGCTAGCCATCCCATGGATAAGTCTGTCATTCCAATCTTATCACCATCAAAGAACTTCTCCTGAAGGCCATGCTCTTCTAAGATCTTCAGACACTCCTGGGCTTCCTTTACTGCTTTTATTTGCTCTTCTCCAGCTCTTTTAAAGAATCCGTAAAGGTCCAGCTTCTAGATTATATAAAATAACCAGTCAGTTAAGGTTCAACATTTTATATGGGTAGGAGAAACTCTCTAGGAAGAAAAGGCAGGTACGATTACCTTGTCATCTTGAAACTTTGTCCAAAATCGAGCCATGGCCCTCGCATGAGGGTCTGTTGGAAGCAGAGGGTTCTGCGGCCAGGTCTCTTCAATGTACTCCAGAATATCACTCGACTCTGCAATCAGCTTTCCACCATGAACAAACACTGGAACCTTCTTGTGCACTGGGTTGTACTGAAGAAGCAAATCACTTTTGTTGAATATGTCCTCTTCGTGATATTCATATTTGACTTCCTTGAGATTCAGAGCCCACGTAACCCTGTAAACATATGGACTTGCCCAGAATCCTATTACCTTCACTTCCTCCATATTGGTTTAATTTCTGCTCATCTTCTTATTCCTACTATATATGTACATATAGTTGAAGACTAAACGATTCTGATCTGCTTAGGCTCCAAGCCATCATTAGTCAGTAGATAAGACTAGGTGAGGAAAATACTAATAGTTATGTATCCTCTTGTTGGACCAAGTATCAAGTCATATAAAAGTAATACCTGAAACTCGAGTCACATATTTTATCGAGTGCTTCAGAGATCAACAGGAGAGACTTCTTTACTCATATAATATATGACCTATTAAGCTTAAACAATATCTCAGACAGTTGGACTGGTTTTAAGTCTCTCTCTCTCCCCTTGATTTTTTAATGTGATATCAGTGAATGCCCAATTTTTTGAAAATTTGATGGAACTAAATTACTGACTCAGTTTCATACATGCAAACATATCTCTATGCATAAGTCCATGAAAATACATGTTTATTCAAGCTGCGAGCTTTTATTTGCTGGAGTTATTGTTGGATAAGAAAATTACGTGCAGAAACAACCGTACATCAGGTAACAGCTAATATTATTGTTTGAAAAGTAGAAGCTCAGCAGAAGCAGGTTCTAGCTAGCTAGTGTTTAAGATTTTGCTGAAGCAAGAAATGTTGCTCTTCGACCTTTGAAATAGGTCAACATTGCACTGCGATCGGGAAGGTTCTCTTTGATTGTGGGAATCTCCTTGAACCTTTGAATCCATGCATGTAAGCGAGGGAAGCTTTCGGCTTCAATCACTTTAACCCCAGCTGTTTCACTCAGGACTTCCAGCCACCAAGCTAGCCACCCGAATTCTAAATCAGCCATTCCAATCTCGTCTCCACCGAAAAACTTCTTGTCACCGAGGCCCTGCTCTTCCAAGATACTCAGCTGCTCCTGCCGTTCTTTTGTTGCTTTCACTTGTTGTTCTCCCTCAGTAAAGAAAAATCCAAACAGGGCTGGGCTCTATGTCACCCAAACATCTACATTAGTTCGAGTTGCATAAAATCCGACTTTTTGTGATATTGTTAGACAGTCAAGCGTCAACTAGTTACGTAAACAAACATGCATGTGACAAATGACTCATTTGACAATATATATAACGTAGTAAAAATAGTTCAGTGATCATTACTTACCTTGTCCTCTCCGAACTTCGTCCAGAACCGGGCCAGAGCTCGTCCATGAGGGTCTTTAGGAAGCAAGGGGTTCTGTGGCCACGTCTCTTCGCTGTACTCAAGAATAACAGTGGACTCTGCGATTGGTTTTCCTGCATGAACAAGAACCGGAACCTTCTTATGGACTGGGTTGTACTTTAGAAGACGGTCACTCTTGTTGTATAACACATCCTCCTCTACATACTCATAATCTACACCCTTTAGTTTAAGTGCCCAAATAACCCTGTAAACATATGGACTAGGCCAAGCTCCTAACAATGTAACTTGTGCCATTTTTGCTGGGTTCTGTTATTGCTTCTAGACTGGTTTCTACATGTATATATATATATATATATATATATATATATATATATATATGCCTCACATTCAATGTACAAGATAAGGAAGGATTAGAGGCCAATTTGTCCTTTATTTGCTATTGTTGACTATACTTTTCATATGTAGTTGGTATACATCTTAGGGATAAGATATCGTCTTGCGCCCCAAATTCTGAAGATCATGTTTTTCCAACAAAAACAAAAAACTTGTCAAGCAAGTTGTACTAGTTTAAGATTATTCTTCTTTTAAAGTCAACCAGAACTTTTGACTACAAAATTTAAAAAGCAGAACGAAGCCAATTCTTATGTTGAAGACGTGTTGAAGAGGGAAAGAAAACACTTGCTTACAGAAATGGAAGAAGTGAAGCTGCTAGGAGCATGTCCCAGTCCCTTTCGTTACAAGAATCATATGGGCTCTGAAACTAGGTGTTAGGTACTGAATATATATGTGGAAGAGAACCTTGTTAAGAAGATTAGTCTTGTTTTGAAGTATAACCTGGTTAATAAGAAGATTCCGGTTCTCGTTCGAGGAACATTCTCACTAAATACAGAGCGTTAGAAATTAATGATCATATAATTCTAGTACGATCCACCAAATGTAACAGCAATCCGAGTCTTCAAACCACATAATTTAAGCTACTATCTTTGTTCAAAAACCAGTTCTATATACTGAACCGAACCAATTGAAAGCGGTTACAAGCTTTGGAAACTTAAGGCAAGGATAAGTTTTAAATAGATAAACAAGGGAACGTTACCTGGCATGGTGTATATAGTTATACAGAGTTAAAGTTACACTGTTACAAAGGCTCAGATTATACCTTGAGACATAGACTAGGATGTTAACATGCGAACAGAGTAGGGAAGATTGTTCAGGAATTCTTTGCATCAGATGGAAAGCCTTTGCACATAAATATGCATAATGTTGTAGTATAAATGTATTATAGTATAAATGTCTATATTATGTAATAGGTATTTGAGTGTATAATGTAGGTATAAAGACTTGTGTGACATGCTTTATACCAAGAGGCAACAAGCATGACAGATTTCATGATTGAAGAACAACCAAGTGGAGTTATTGATGATGATCATGGTTATCAAATTGAGTTTCTTTTAGAGCATTCACACTAGTTTTGTATTCCTACATAAATCCTCCATTTTGAGAAGAATAAACACATTACTCTCTCTCTGTGTTAATTTATGCTTGTTCTCAAACACGTTATCAGCACGAGATTGCTCTAGGATTCAAATCAAATCGACAAGAGAAGAGGAAGTTCATCATCCAATCGAAGTCATTTTTCCAAACCTATAAAAAACCTCCAAACCCTACTAAATATCAAAGCCCTTAATCCCAGAAGCCCAAAACCGGCCTCAGAACCGCCGGAACCGGCTGGAAACTGCCTGAACCTGCTGCCGGAAGCTAAACCGCTGCCTAGAGCTGTCGAGCAGCTCTGCAGCTGCTGCCGACAGACCTGCAGCGCAAGTTTCCGACGACTTTTCCGACATTTTTTGGCCACTTTTCCGGCGACTTTTCGGACAATTTTGTCGACTTTTTCCAGCGATCCTTCCAGTCACCTCCGACAACTTTTTCTGGCCAAATTTTCCAGCAACACTATTTCGAGATATTTTTATACTAAAAGTTCCCGTTTTTGTGTTTTTATTCCTTTATTCTCCTCTTTTCTTTTTCCCGGAAACTTGCAATCAAAAAGCGGAATTATAGAAATTCATGCTAAATGAACTAAGAGAGTTCGTAATCAATGAACTAAGAGTGTTCATAATATTCGGACGAAGAGCGTCCGCAAGCATCAATTCATGACCATATTAAACATCATTGTTTCGGTATAATCTAAATATTCTTGGAAATTGATTTCTTGGTAGCATAGCTCGGAAATCTTATTATTTTAGTTTTTCGTGGAAGTTTAAAGCTCCGAAACTAATATATATTTTCTTCTTATCTTCAGGATGTCGAATGAACCTAGACTCGACTTTCAAATCCTTGACTCAACAGGTTCAGATTACCATAGTTGGAAAACCAACATTGAGAACCATCTCACATCGAGAGGGATATTGCCCATCATCCAGGCACCAAACGCGGGTCTTGTGTTCCAACAAACACCCATAAAGCATGCACAAGCAATTATCTTGATGCGACGCCATATGGACAAATCACTCAGATTAAAGTACATGTCCATCAAAGATGCAAGGGACCTATGGGTAGCGCTAGAGGAGCGCTTTGATAATATCCAGGATTTCCTCCTCCCTGACTTAAAGGTTCAGTGGAACAATATACGCTTCTCCGACTTCAAGTCTGCTGCTGAATACAATTCAGAAGCTCTTCGCCTCAAAGCCATGTTGAGGTTCTGTGGAAAACCTCTCTCAGAAGAAGAGCTAATTGAGAAGACTCTTTCCACCTTCCTCGTCGCAGCACTTTTGCTATCAAAGCGCACTGAATTCAATGCTGGACGAATTACGAGGTTCAATGAGCTCCTCAATGTTTTGTTGGTAGCTGAAAAGCACGATAACATCCTCGTAAAGAATTATAATTCAAGGCCTATTGGAACCAAGAGCGTTCGTGAGGCGAATTATAACGCACCTAAAAGAGGGCGCAAGGAGTGGTACCCTAATAACAGGGGACATGAATGACGAATGGGTCCATATAACCGCCCTAATAAGGAAGGAACCCACAACTTTAGAGCGGTCACACGTGATGGTAACTCCACACGTGGGAGAGGTGGATACGGCAACACCGGCCGTGGAAGTAACACTATAGGCCATGGAGGTCGCACCATGCACCGTGGTGGTAGCAGCAACCCTCATAGGGAATATCCACAATGTGCACCACCTGCACCTCAAATGAAGGGAGGTAACCACAATGACATGTGTCATTGATGTGGATCAATCGAGCATTGGTTTAAGCAATGCCATGCAAGTACCCAACTAGCAGCATGCTACAAGGAGTACAGAGAAGCAAGGGAGCAAGAAGCCAACCTTGCCGAATATGAAGATGGTGAAGATGTCAATCTCACCATAGAGGATCTCAAAGCTGAAATTGAAGTGCACGAGGATGCCTCAGACTTTGATTAGAGTAGTCATTTTCTATTTTCCAAGAATGGGAAATGTGCCTAAGTCAATAAATAACAATTGTATTAACTCTTTCTCATGTGGCGCATCGAATGAAGTATGATGTCTAGGAAAGTAATTGAGATTGGGGTATTTAAGCGAGCCTCGCTCCACTAACATCTCTCTCTACTTTCCTGGTCATATTTCATTGGAGTTACCAAATGAATTGAGTAGCTACAATTTATCTAAAGTTTGATTTATTTTGGAATAGATTTTGAAAACCTTGATGTAATCATTGGCTATTTTCCTTATCAATAAAGTGCCGCATTATTATTCGAACTTTATTCCAAGGGCTGGAAGAACCCTATTGAATTTTAAAGATATAAGAGCCAATGGTTTTTATGTGAAAACACATTGTGAGAATGGACAAAAGTTCCTTTGCATCACCTCTAATGACTACGGAAATAAACGAGTATTAGAGAAACTTATGTGTCGTTCTAGTGGATTGTATGTAACCACTATTAGAGTCATTGAATCCAACCATGTTATGAATGAAAATTTATGGGATCTTGACACATATAGGCTTTGGTACAACCGTTTGGGAAATCCATGTCGTGATATGATGATCCGTAAAGTAAAGACTTTACACAGACATCCATTCTTTAAAAATGAAAAGAAGTACGAACCAAAGATTGGTCCAATGAGTTATTTCTAAAGCCTATCATTCATTTTGCAAAGCCTGCTCTTTAGCAAAGGTAGGATCGAGACCATCCTATGCAAATGACACTAAAGAAAATATACCATTCTTGCAAAGAATCCAAGGTAATATTTGTGGACCTATTCAACCAACATGCGGACGTTTAAATATATCATGATGTTGGTTAACACGCAAACATGTTGGTCATGTGTTGTGCCATTATCCATCTGTAAATGCTGCTTATGCTATACTCCTAGCACATATCATATGACAACGGACTCACTCCCCGGATAAATCATATTTAGTCAATTGAGTCTGATTATGCTAGAGAGTTTACATCGAAGACTTTCGATGGTTATTGCAATGAGACTGATGTTGGAAATCATATTCCCATATACACACCCAAATGGTCTCTTGAAAATGACTACGATGGTAGCACGGACATTGGTGATGCGCACCAATCTCCTTATATCCGCTTGGGGTGATACAATATCGCATACAACTATGCTAATTCTTCTACGACCTACCGCCACTGAATGTATCTCTGCGCTACAACTAGTGACTGGGTACAAGTTTTTTGTACTTACGCACATTCGAGTGAGCCATTTATGTGCCAATTGGGCTGTCACAGCGCACTATGATAGATCCTTAGAAACGAGTGAGCAACTCAGTTGGATTTGAGACTCCAAACAATCGTCCGCCACTTAATGCCCTTGCAAGGCGATCTCCTTACCGTTAGACTTGCGGATGTCACTTTGATGAGACAATCTTCCCATCGTTAGGGGGAGATAAGAACATAAATGTTCAACATGAATGACAAGAATTGTCGTGGTCTGTCCCCACTATGTCTCATCTCGATCCCTATTAAAGTGACAAGATCACACACACTTGCTGCAAATATGCCTGCAAGGAAGGACGTCCATACAAGAGGACGTAGCGCCACCCTACATGGAGGTAGGCAGGGCGCCAACGCCATAGAAAGTGGCACTTTGGCGTTACAGGCCATGACTCCAGCTAGGATGCGTGGGAAGCCCGTAGATTCGAAGGATACTTTGGCACAAACCAATCCTTGGATCATCGACACTCGAAATCCGTCTCATGAGTATCTTCCGGATTATGGTTATCGTTGGGGGATGCCTCAATGTCAGAACCTATTCCTGAGAATATAGAGCTCTATGAAAATTACACTAGTGTACATGAGACGTGGGATAGAAACTCCATCATAATTGATGATGTAGTTGCGCATGAGTTTGTAGAGTCCGATGATATCGAACCACGCTTCGTTGAAGCATGAATACCAACGTAAAGAAATTGGCCTAAATGGAAAGAAGCAATCTAGGTTAAAGTTAGATTCTCTAACGAAGAGGAAGGTTTTTTGAGCCAGTGATGCCAACACCTCTTTACATAAAACCTATTGACTAATGGGTCTTCGTTAGAAAGCGTGTTGAGAAAAAGAGATGGCAATCTCTCCTTATGGCGCAAGGCTTCTCACAAAACGTCTTGGAATTGACTACGATGAGACATATTCTCTCGTAATGGATGTTATTGCATTCCACTACCCTGTCAGTTTGGTAGTTTCCGAAAAACTGAACATACAGCTTATAAATATGGTCACTACGTATTTCTATAGGGATCTAGATACAGAATATACATGAAAGTTCACAGTGAACTTTATTTACCTAAGTCAAGTGGCTCTAGACCACGGAGTGCGTTTGCAATAAAGTTGAAATGCTCACTAAGGTGACTACTTGATTGGGAAGAGATATGTCCACTTGTTTCCATAACAAGTTTCGTATCCTATCGCGGTTCATGTTGGATATGATTTTCATTAGAAGCCCTTAAAAGTTAAGGGAAACCGTTGAACACTTGAAATCCGAGTTTGAGATGAAGGATTTTGGGAGAACACGATTATGCCTTGGTTTAGAACTTGAGCACTGTGATGATAGATGCTTAGGCATTTTTGATAAGGTCAAAGCCTTCAAGCACCCCATGATCGTTCGTAGTCTGAAAGATGATGACGAAGATGTGCTAGAGTCAGAAGTGCCTTACTCAAGTACAATAGGCGCATTATTGTACTTAGCTCAAAATACACAAGACTAGACATCTCATTTTGCCATGAACTTGTTAGCTAAAGGTATAGCTCTGCGCCAACGTGACGCCATTGGATTGGTGCAAAAGATGTCTTTCGATACTTGAGATGTACGATCAATATGAGCTTGTTCTATCCCTACAGTGAGATAATGGACTCAGACCCATCACACACCAGAAACGCTATCAAACGCTGGCTTGCATTTTCTATCCCCACCCAAAACGACATAAGTGTTTTTGGAAGGTTTTGCTGATGCTGGGTATCTCTTTGACTCATACAAAGGTCTTCCTAGACTGGTTAAGTGTTCACCATGGGTAAAGACCGCGATATCTTGGAGGTCTACAAAATAGACCTTAGTCGCTATATCTTTGAATAATGCAGAGATTATTACTCTTCATAAAGTGGTTCATGAATGTATATGGATTGGATCCATAGTTACGCATATTCGAACAGTTGTGGTTTGAAGTCTACCACATATGAGCCTACAAGCATTTAAGGATAATGCTGCTTATTTTGAACAAATGAAGCAAGGCTACATCAAAAGCGATAACACCAAGCATAATCAGCAATAACAAGACTCTCCTCAAAAGATTAATCAAGGGGGGAGATGTCTACATATATGGTCTCGAAACGTAAATGGTGTGTTGTGCTCTTTTTCCCTTTCAACAGAGGTTATTTTTGTCCCACTGGGTTTTCGTTACTCAGCAAGGTTTTTAATGAGGCAACGAGAGAAGCACCATGTTTGGGCAACACAAGGAGGAGTCAAAATCAAGAGGAGTATTCAGAAACATACTCCACACTCAACGAGCGTGTGCTCCTTTTCTCATTCCACCAAAATTATTTTTTCCCATGGGGTTTTTCTTACTTGGCATGGTTTTTAACGAGGCAACCTAGAAGCGCACGACCTAGACAATACTATTGACATGAAATATCCAAGGAGGAGTGTTGTAGTATAAATGTATTATAGTATAAATGTCTATATCATGTAATATGTACTTGAGTGTTAATATAGGTATATAGACTTGTGTGACATGCTTTATACCAAGAGGCAACAAACATGACAGATTTCATGATTGAAGAACAACCAAGTGGAGTTGTTGATGATGATCGGGTTATCAAATTGAGTTTCTCTTAGAGCATTCACACTAGCTTTGTATTCCTATATAAACCCTTCATTGTGAGAAGAATAAACACACATTACTCTCTCCCCCTCTCTGCTAATTTATGCTTGTCCTCAAACACATAAAGCAATGAACTGTTGGCAAAAACTTATTGAGTTTGAATCTTAAAACGTCAAACAATGATAAAGAAAGGACTGGCCAAAGAAAGAGAAGAATGTGGATCATCAAACAAAAGAGAGTAAGAAGTCACCTATCCCTGAACAAGAGGAACAGAGATTCCGGTGAATACATTGAGGTGTGCCACAGAATCCCTTGCTTTTGGGAAGACCCTTATGAAGGCAAGGTAATTTTGATCATATATTCAACCAAATCTCAATCAGAATTTTTATATATGCTAGCACAAGAGATGCAGAATTCTTTTAAATTTTAAGAGCAGAGCTTGATAATTGGTCAGATGATCAATCGATGAAACATAACTTTAGCTCAGTTAAGACTGCAAACTTAACGGAGCCCCATTTGCACTAGCCCAGACAGCATTGCACTATGTGAGTAAAGTGAATGTAATCAGAATTAGATGGTAAGATGATTACGGTTTAAGTAAAGGACGGAATAGAAATAGAACTTTCAGAGTATATATTCAACATTGCTTGGAAAATTGCAATCTCAATAAGGCTATAAATGAAAGACTAGGCCATATAAACAGGCTTTGGTGTTGCTGAATTAAATTCTTCATAAATGGCAACATTCTAATTATATCGTGTTGATACTTGGTCTTATTCTGTGTTTAGAGACAGGGTAGAAACACATTGGAGATTTTACAGGTACAGTGTTCTTGCATTCCAGATTATTGTCTTCATAGCTCTGGTTTTTTTTGACCAAAATATTCTTCGTAGTTAAAATGGAGTGGAGGATTGGATTTAACTCCATGTAAAAAGTTACGTGAACCACTGCACAAGCAAAACACACATATGCAATAGAAAGAACTTCTCTTGTTCAGTCATTAACTGTACTTGATGTGATTGAAACTATTCACTGATATCATTCCTTGTGTATTGGTTCTGTTTCAACCTTTATTTATATCTGGTACATGTGCTGTTATTTGAAATTAAAGAGTAGGATATCAGGTAGTCGCTAGCTTGGTATACATCTCCCTTAGCCATTTGAAATAGGCTAACAACCGAGTTTGATCAGGATGATTTTGATCAGGATGATTTTCTTTAATCACAGGAACTTCCTTGAAATTTCTAATCCATGCGTGCAAGCGAGGGAAGCTATTGACTTCCAGAACTCGTACACCAGCTCCTCCTTCCATGGCCTCAAGCCAGAATGCTAGCCAAAGGATAAGTCTGTCATTCCTATCTTGTCACCATCAAAGTACTTCTTCTCCTCAAGGTCATGCTCTTCTAAGATCTTCAGACACTCCTGGGCTTCTTTTACTGCTTTTATTTGCTCTTCTCCAGCTCTTTTAAAGTATCCGAAAAAGTCTGGCTTCTAAATTATACAAAACAACCAGTCAGTTAAGGATCAACATTTTATAAGCAGATATGATTACCTTGTCATCTCCAAACTTTGTCCAAAATCAAGCCAAGGCTCTCGCATGAGGGTCTGTTAGAAGCAAAGGGTTCTGCGGCCAGGCCTCTTCAATGTACTCCAGAATAACAATCGATTCTGCAACCCGCTTTCCACCATGAACACACACTGGAACCTTCTTGTGCACGGTGTTGTACTGAAGAAGCAAATCACTTGTTGAATATGTCCTCTTCTTGATATTCGTATTTGACTCCCTTGAGATTCAGAACCCATGTAACCCTGTAAACATATGGACTTGCCCAGAATCCTATTACCTTCACTTGCTCCATATTCGTTTAGTTTCTGCTCATCTTCTTATTCCTACGTACTATATATGTACATATAGTTGAAGCCTAAACAATCTATTTAATTCTGATCTGCTTAGGCTCCAAGCCATCATTATTCAGTAGATAAGATTAGGTGAGGAAAATACTAATAGTTATGTATCCTCTTGTTTGACCAAGTATTGAGTCATATAAAATTAATACTTGAAACTCGAGTCACATATTTATCAAGTGCTTCAGAGATCAACGGAAGAGACTTCTTTACTTATATGACCTATTAAGTTTAGACAATATCTCGACAGTCGGACTTGTTTTAAGTTTCTCTCTCTCCCCTTGATTTTCTTATGTGATATCAGTGAATGCCCAATGTTCTTGAAAATTTGATGGAACTTAATTACTGACTCAGTTTTATACATACAAACATATATATATATATATATATATATATAGGCCATAAGTCCATGAAAATACTGTTGTAGTATAAATGTATAATACTATATATGTCTATATCATGTAACAAATACTTAAAGTATATAGATAGGTACTTGAGTATATAAACATAGGTACTTGAGTGTATGAAGACTTATGTAACATGCTTTACCAAGGGGCAACAAACATGGTAGAATTCATCATTGAGATTGTTATTATTTTGGTTTTCTCTTTGAGCTTTCATACTACAAATGTATTCCTATAAATATCCCATTGTATGAGATGAATAAACACACTTGAAATCTCCATTCTCTCTGAAACATTACTCTCTCTCTCTCTCTGTTAATTTTGCTTGTTTTTAAACATGTTATCAGTACGAAGTTGTTCTAGAATTATAATCGAAAATTGACAAGAGTAGAGTTCATCATCAATCGAAGTCATTTTTCCAAACCTACAAAAAACCCCCAAACCCTAGCTCATATCAAAACTCTTGATTCCAGAAGCTCGGAACCGGCCTCAGAATCACCGGAATCGGCCGGAAAAGGCCTGAACCAGCAGCTGGAAGTTTTGAGGACGAACGGGACCGCTGCCGAGTCCTGCCGACATCTGCCGAGCACCTGCTGACAGATCTGCGGGGCAACTTTCCGACGACTTTTCTGGCGACTTTTCCGACATTTTTTCGGCGACTTTTTGGACAATTTTCTCTATTTTTCCCAGCGATCCTTCCCATCACCTCTGATAACTTTTTCCGGCCAAATTTTCCGACAACACTATTTCAAGGTATTATTTACTAAAAGTTTCCTTTTTTGAGTTTTTATTCATTTTCTCTCTTTTTCCCTTTTTCTCGGGAACTTACAATCAAAAGCTGAATTATAGAAATTCACGCCAAACGAACTAAGAGCGTTCGTAATCAATGAACTAAGAGTGTTCACAATGATTCTTGGAAATTGATTTCTTGGTAGCATAGCTCGGAAATCTTATTACTTTTCGTGGAAGTTTAAACTCCGAAACTAATATTTTCTTCTTATCTTCAAGGATGTCAAATGAACCTAGACTCGATTTTCAAATCCTTGACTCAACAGGTTTGGATTACCATAGTTGGAAAACTGACGTTGAGAACCATCTCACATCGAAAGGGATATTGCCAATCATCCATGCACCAGACCTAGCTCTTGCGTTCCCTCGAACACCCAAAAGGCATGCACAAGCAATCATCTTGATGCGACGTCACATGGACAAAGCACTCAGATTAGAGTACATGTTCATCAAAGATGCAAAATATTTATGGAAGGCGCTACAAGATCGCTTTAACAGTATCCAAGATTCCCTCATCCCTGACTTGAAGGTTTAGTGGAACGATGTACGCTTCTCCGACTTCAAGTCTATTGCTGAGTACAATTCAGAAGATCTTCGTCTCAAATCCATGTTGAGGTTCTATCAAAAACCCCTCACAGAAGAAGAGCTAATTGAGAAAACTCTCTCTACCTTCCCCGTTGCAGCAATTTTGCTATTAAAGCAATATCGCACTGAAGTAAATGCTGGACGAATTACGAGGTTCAATGAGCTCATTAATGTTTTGTCAGTAGCCGAAAAGTACGACAATATTCTCGTAAAGAATTATAATTCAAGACCCGTTGGAACCAAGAGCGTTCGTGAGGCAAATTATAATACACCCAAGAGAGAGCGCAAGGAGCGGTACCCTAGCAATAGGGGACATGTGTACCCTAATAATAGGGGACATGAAGGACGAACAGGTCCATATAACCACCCCAATAAAGAAGGAAATCGCAACTTTAGAGCGGGCACACGTGATGGCAACTCCACACGTGGAAGAGTGGGATATGGCAACACCGGCCGTGGAAATAGCACCATAAGCAGTGAAGGTCGCACCATGTGCCATGGTGGTAGCAGTAACCCTCCTAGAGAATATGCCACAGATTTTGATTAGAATAATCCTCTTTCTATTTTCCAAGAATGGAAAATGTGCCTTAGTCAATAAATAACAATTGTATTAACTCCTTCTTATGTGGCGTACCCAATGAAGTATGATGTCTAGGAAAGTAATTGAGATCGGGGTATTTAAGCGAGCCTCGCTCCACCAACATCTCTCTACTTTCCTGGTCATATTTTATTGGAATTACCAAACGGATTGAGTGACAACAATTTGTCTAAAGTTTGATTTTTGGAATAGACTTATGAAAAACTTTGATGTAATCATTGTCTATTTTCCCTATTAAATAAAGTATCGCATTATCATTCAATGTCATGGACATGTATTACTATTCCGAACTTTATTCTTTTTCAGTATGTTTTCCGGAGAATTGGAATGCCTTCTTGATAGTGGCACCACACATACTATATTGCGACATAGGAAATTATTTTTATGGATGACACCTAGTCGATCAGGGGGAGTATCCAGAAACATACTCCACACTCAACGCGCGTTGTGCTCTTTTTCTCCTTCGACCAAGGTTGTTTTTTCCCACAGGGTTTTATTACTTGGCAAGGTTTTTAACGAGACAACTTCGAATCGCACCACCAACACAATACTATTGAACATGAAATATCCAAGGGGGAGTGTTGTAGTATAAATGTATAATACTATGTATGTCTATATCATGTAACAAATACTTAAAGTATATAGATAGGTACTTGAGTATATAAACATAGGTACTTGAGTGTATGAAGACTTATGTAACATGCTTTACCAAGGGGCAATAAGCATGGTAGAATTCATCATTTATATTGTTATTATTTTGGTTTTCTCTTTAAGCTTTCACACTACAAATGTATTCCTATAAATACCCCATTGTATGAAATGAATAAATACACTTGAAATCTCCATTCTCTCTGAAACATTACTCTCTCTCTGTTAATTTTGCTTGTTCTTAAACAAATACATGTTTATTCAAGCCGCGAGCTTTTATTTGCTGGAGTTATTGTTGGATAAGAGAATTACGTACAGAAACAACCGTACATCAGGTAACAGCTAATATTATTGTTTGAAAAGTAGAAGCTCAGCAGAAGCAGGTTCTAGCTAGCTAGTGTTTAAGATTTTGCTAAAGCAAGAAATGTTGCTCTTCGACCTTTGAAATAGGTCAACATTGCACTGCGATCAGGAAGGTTCTCTTTGATTGTGGGAATCTCCTTGAACCTTTGAATCCATGCATATAAGCGAGGGAAGCTTTCGGCTTCAATCACTTTAACCCCAGCTGTTTCACTCAGGACTTCCAGCCACCAAGCTAGCCACCCGAATTCTAAATCGGCCATCCCAATCTCGTCTCCACCGAAAAACTTCTTGTCACCGAGGCCCTGCTCTTCCAAGATTCTCAACTGCTCCTGCCCTTCTTTTGTTGCTTTCACTTGTTCTTCTCCCTCAGTAATGAAAAATCCAAAAAGGGCTGGGCCCTATGTCACACAAACATCTACATTAGTTCGAGTTGAATAAAATTCGATTTTTTGTTTAGTTATCAGACAGTCAAGTGTCAACTAATTACATAAACAAACATGCATGTGACTCATTTGACAATATATATAACGTAGTAAAAATAGTTGAGTGGTCAATACTTACCTTGTCCTCTCCGAACTTCGTCCAGAATCGGGCCAGAGCTCGTCCATGAGGGTCTTTAGGAAGCAAGGGGTTCTGTGGCCACGTCTCTTCGATGTACTCGAGAATAATAGCGGACTCTGCAATTGGTTTTCCAGCATGAATAAGAACCGGAACCTTCTTATGGACTGGGTTGTACTTTAGAAGACGGTCACTCTTGTTGTATAACAGACCCTTCTCCTCTACATACTCATAATCTACACCCTTGAGTTTAAGTGCCCAGATAACCCTATAAACAAATGGACTAGGGAAAAATCCTAACAATGTAACTTGTGCCATTTTTGCTGGGTTCTGTTTTGGTCCTAGACTGGTTTCGACATGTATATATATGCCTCACATTCAACGTTCAAGGTAAGGAAGGATTAGAGGCCAATTTGTCTTTGTTTGCTATTGTTGACTTTACTTTTCATATGTAGTTGGTATACATGCATCTTCGAGATAAGATATCGTTTTGCGCCCCAAATTCTGAAGATAATGTTTTTCCAACAAAAACAAAAAAGTTGTCAAGCAAGTTGTACTAGATAATTATTCTTCTTAAAGTCGACCAGAACTTTTGACTACAAAATTTAAAAAGCAGAACGAAGTCAATCCTTATGTTGAAGGCAGGTGTTGAAGAGGGAAAGAAAACAATTGCTTGCAGAAATGGAAGAAGTGAAGCTACTATGGAACATGTCCAAGTCCCTTTCGTTACAAGAATCACATGGGCTCTGAAACTATAGGTGTTTAAGTACTGAATATGTGGAAGAGAACCTTGTTAACAAGATTAGTCTTGTTTTGAAGTATAACCTGGTTAATAAGAAGATTCCGATGCTCGTTCAAGGAGCATTCTCACTAAACACAGAGCATTAGAAATGATCATATAATTCTTCTAGTATGATCCACAAAATGTTACAGCAATCCGAGTCTTCAAACCATATAATTTAAGCTACTATCTTTGTTCAAAAACCAGTTCTATATACTGAACCGAACCAATTGAAGCGGTTACTCGAAATAAGCTTTGGAAACTTAAGGCAAGGAGATGTTATAAATAGATAAACATGGGAACGTTACATAACGTGAGTAGTGCTGGAGGCCAACGATGGCGGCCGACAATAGTTGCGGACAAGTTGGTGGCTGGCCAAACAAGTTAGGGCTAATCCACTACTAGGAATATTTTTTGTAATAGGACTATATGTATCTTATGTGTATATACTCCATTCTTGGAGAAGAAAAAAAATCAGAACATTCAACTTCTCATTCTTTCCGACTTGGTATCAGAGCAGAGATCCAATTTGGACTCTATCTATTCTGTTGTGATTTTTGGGTTCTTTTGGTTAATACAGAGAGAAACACAAACAGAGCTATACCTTCCTCTTGGTACGGCCACCGCCGCCGCTCTACTCCGTCAAATCTATTCTTTGGTTCTTAGCTCCGGACCCAAACGCGGTTGCTTTCCCAGAAAATCATAGTAGTTTTGGAAAGTCTTGGCCCAATTCATCAGCAGCTGTGGGAGTATCTTGGCTCAATTCCTTTGTCAGCTGCCGCTCCCTTTGTCAGTGGTTGAGTTTATTTGGTGGAATCTGTGGTTTGTGTTATTTTTTTTGAAGGGTGACAGAGAGAGAAAGGAGAAGAAAAGAAGAGGAGCAGACCAGAGGTTTAGAACACGCCCGCTTGGTATCATCACGTGCTGTACTGGAGTAGCCTGTAGCTCCCAACATTTTGCAGCAGCTTTGCAGCATTTAATTAATCCCTCCACCACCACCACCCTAATTTAAGTAATCCTTTGACCCATTCAATCAAAGCCTTCCCAAGCTGCACGCCTATCCCACATTTGCTTTCCCCACATTTTATTAATCCCTCCACGAGAAAGTCTTGCGTACGGCAGACGCAAAGTACACGTGGTACGGGCTGACCAATCAGACCTTTAGCAGAGGGGTATATTAGGTATTGCACCTTTAAAAATCAGGGACATTTTTGGAATGAAGTAAAATTTTTATGAGTTCTGATTGGGCAGCCGCACGACCACGTGGTGCGGCTGCTGTAGGTAAGAATTTTTCTCCCTCCACATTTCCTCTCCACACTTCCCAATTTCTTTAATGAAGCTTTCCAACACCACCCACTTACCCGTACACCACTAACTAGGTCTCATCATATGGCCCTTGGGCTCTAAGCCCACCCGCCCGTAGGGCCGAAGCCAGGCCCGGCCCGACCCTTTCTCAAATAGGGTAGGGTATGGGCCATGCAAAAGAAACCCGGCCCGACCCTTAAGCCTGAAAGGGTCCGACTCTTTAAACCCGGCCCTAAAATTTATATTTTGTTTTTGCTATTTTCTATTACATGTGTATAAAACTATAGAAGTATAGAACTTGTATCAAATTATTTGAATCTGTAGATTAGAACATGGGTCTTTGACATTGCGTCTATCCCTTTTTCAATGTCTTGCTATAAGATCTGTAGACTTATAGATTGACTAGTTTAGTGTCTTGGCGAGTTACTTTGGCAGTTACGATCTCAGAGACTTTGCCAGTTACTTGAGACCTACAATGTCTTGACCAGTGACTTAGGCAGTTACGTTGTCAGTGACTTTGGTAGTTACTTAATACCTACAGTCACTTGACCAGTGACTTGGTCTATGACATTCATGTCGCCATTTCCAGTGACATTCAGTTTCTCTATAACTTAGCCAGTTACTTACTTTAAAAGGTACCTAAGTACATGAACTCGTTTCAGAAGATCATATCAAACAAACATTTATATACTGAAGCAATCTCTGCAAGAAAATATTAAAAAATGGAAATTCCGATTGAACAAATGAATGGATATATATGACGAATCAATTCCAAAAAACTATATAACCTATCCTATTCCCTAAACAAATTTCTACACTTCATTATGTTTTGAGTTCCAGCTGTGCCTACTTTCTGCAAATGACTTTACCACATGACCTCTAAACTTCAAAATATCATCCTTTGTGAGCTTCTTTTTAACTGTCTCGTTTTTTGAAATTTTCTAAATTGTGTACATCACAAAAAGTCCGCAATCCAATATGTTCATCATATAAAAATTGAAGTAAATGAATTTGAACTTTATAATGATATATTGACATTTTTAGAGAGCTGTGTCCTTACGAATCTTCTCCTTGTTGAGGGTTGTCTTTAATTTCTGTCACTGCCATTTTTTGTTTATAGTTATCCTTTATCCACTTTATGCTTTCTTTCTCTGTTTCAGTCAATGGAACTTCCATCATTTTCAGTTGTTCTTCTGAACTGTTCTTTTCATCAAATTTCATTCTGCATCCTTGTTCTAGCATGTCAACTACTTGTTCTTTGACTGCTGTCATCCAAAGCTCTACCATTTCAATCTGCATTTCCAACATCGCAACATAATCATTAATATGCTTTCTGCTTAAATTAAATATATGAAATTAGTATGACGAAAGTGTTCCATACCATTTTTTGGACATTTTGAAAGCATTTTCCAGTTGATGATTTTTTCGGTCTCTTTGAATCAGAGTGGAACCATTGCTTCAATTCCTTGTCAAAAATGAGCAGTGTATGATAAAATCCTAATTCATGTGAAATTGGGAAGAATATATAGTTGGATCTTGCCAGATTCTGGAATAGTGGTTCGCATAGGTACAGATGTACAGAATACACCATTAAATTTTTTGCCGAATGTTGTTTGTAAGAAAAAAAGAAGACAAGTTATTATCAATTACAAATTATTTGCTTTGATTGTAGATGGATAATCGTTCCACTACTTACCCAGCATAAGGGATTCATAAAAGATGGGGCATCCAAGCCTTGTGATTCTTTCTCCAATAGTTGATCAGTCAATAGAATTCCATAACATTCTATGCAATTGCTTGCGATCGGTTCATCCATGATCATGTCTTTCAAATCCTGTCTGGATACATGTGCTCCATACCGCCTTCCATCCCAGAAGTATACTCTACAAAGAATGAATAGTGTAAGTAACATAGTTTGTAATATCGGTTAATTAACAATCACATGGCCAGTGACTTCACTTGCCCAACTCATTGGCCAGTGACTTCGGCAGTTACATGAACAGTGACTTCGGCAGCGACTTTACTTGGCCAGTTACTTTGTCAGTTACATGAACAGTGACTTGGCCAATGACTTCACATGGCCAGTTACTTCGCTATGTACATGAACGATTGCCAGTTACTTTGCTAGTTACATAAACAGTTACTTGGCCAGTTACAATAAGTTTAAAATATTTTCGAATTGGTCAGTTACTTTGATAGTTACATAAACAGTTACTTGGTCAGTTATAATAAGTTTAAAATAGAATTTTAACTTAATTAAAGTATTACCCTGATGGTGCATTTTGCCAGTATTTCTGGACTCTCCTCTTGGTGTCCTGGTCCATAAAATTATATACTTTGCTCTCCTCCCAGTCTACTACCTCAGGAGGTAGTTGTTTCTCTTCTAGCTCTTTATTGATTTGTGCTTTTTCTTCAGCATCCATCTCTCTTATTGCTTGCAGAACATCCTCTGGTAAATTGTCCAACTTCTGTTGTGCTACCATATGTTCTAGTTTTTCAAGTGAGGCCTTCGTCTCCTTTTCTTTTTCTTTCTTTTCAGCATCTTTCAATCTCTTTTCAATCTCCTTTGCTTTCTTCTGTTGTTTTGCTTTCACATCTCCCCACCAGTAAATGTTGTCCTTTTTCTATATTCTTTTCCTAGTCTTTAATCTCACAACGTAAGAGTAGAGACTCATTGATAATACCGTTTCACCGGAATGTTGCTCTGTAAGGTGCATTGTTAACTCACCCTTTTTGCTCTGCTCTGGTGTCTTCTGCTCTTTCTCTAGGCTCAACGTACGAAGTGGAAATGCTTCTGCAACTATAGGACTATCTGAAACATGTCAGGTTGTTGTTCCATTTCTACCACTGTGGGCATGTGGACTGTGGGGCTTTGGAACTGTGAGTCCTTGTGTGATGGAGGTGTCGATTGACTTTCTTCTGCCACTGTGCAGTGAGGTGGAGATTGAGCTGCTGCTGCTGCAAATTCTTCGACTGTACAGATCCCATGGGACTGACCTTCCTCAACAGTTGATTGATCTTTATTTTCTGTGTTTTCAGCAGCCTTAGATGCATCCTCATTTGATTCATTTTTTTCTTCTGTTGGGTTAGGTGGTGGGGAGCTGTGCTGCTGAGCTGCTGTTGATGTGTGAGTCTTTGGGCTCAACATTTGCTCCAATTCCTTCAATTTTACCTCTAACTCCTTCATCGATGATGCAAGGCAGAGATTCTCTGTCACAAGTGTAGCATTTCGTTCCTCCAGATTCACTATGTCCTCCTTGATTTTCCTTAGTTCCTGTTCCTTTTCGTTCAATTTTTTCTTCAAATTATCTTTCTCCACAGTTATATATCTTATCTCCTCCTTTTCCTGAAGCTCTTTCTCCCACTTGTTTTTTTTTCTAAAGTTGTTTCCTGTTCAGCCTCCTCAATTTCTAGGTTCTCTTCTTCATTTTGACAATTCTGATCATCAGCTCCTTTTTCCTCTCCTTCTGGAACTATCTTTGCTTCATCTGATCTATTCTCCTCTTCCTCGGATTCTGATTCCTCTCTATCCTCCTTCAGGTTTTCAAAGATTTTCTGAAAGAAACATATTCAATATGTCAGTGACATGCTATGTGACATAACCAATGACATGTTTACAACAGTTATGAAGGCCAGTGACATGAAGTGTGACTTGGCCATTGACATGCAGTGTGACAGTAGTGACTTTTAACCAAGATAGTTACCTAGCCAGTTACTTGGCCAGTGACATGTCCAGTGACAACTACTTTGACAGAGAAGAAAATACCTCTAGTTTTTTCAAGCTGTTAAAACTTGTCCAATTCTGTGTCAGCTTCTGGATGTTCCATTTTCTCATCCCATGATATTCGTTCTCCCTTCTAGATATTGGATTGATTTTTCCAGTCTTTTGACATAACCAATATTGCTTGCACAAAAAAAAAATTAGTTATAGTTACTTGACCAATGACATGCAGTTTGACTTGATCAGTGACTTGACCAGTTACATTTCAGTCTGACAGTAACTTACCAGTATTATCAGAACGCAACCCCCCGTATTACCATATAGGCTGCTTGACTCCTTTTTCTTTTTCCAAGTCTTTATAGACTTTTTTAAGAAGCTTCCAACTTCCCTTGCCCAGTCATAAGATCCTATCTTATCCAAATTTTCGCAGGCTTTGACATAGTCCCATGAAATTGTTCCTCCTACGTTTGGGAATAGAAACTTGATGGACAAGTCCAGCAAGATTAATCTTGCCACATTTTTGTCCTTCTTCTCAATCCCTTCCACTGTTGTTGGCTTGTCCTTGAGAGCATCTTACAGAGCTTTCTCCATGGCTTTCTTGTTAGTTCTTGGTGTGTTTGGAAAAAACTATTGGACAAAGTCTGACTGATATGCACCCTCAGACATCTTTGGGACCAGATCACCTTTTGCTCGCATTCCTAGGATCTTTGAAATATCTCTTGTCGAGATCCTGAATTTCTTCTTTCCAAAGAAGAAGAAGAGGTCATTTTCATGGTCGTAGACCTGTAGGAGGAATGTAATGAAATCATCAGATTTCTTGGATGACTTCTCCTCTATTTAGCGACCATGGAATGCATCGACAATATTTCCAAATGGCGACTGCCTGAGCAAATCTAATGTCCTTGCACCGATATTCTTCTTGTTATCTTTGATTGTGTTCAAGAAACTTATTAATGTGCACATGTACTGCACATGTCCTGGTTTCACATTTCTCTTCCTCATTGGCGCTGCTTCAGGTTTTTCTTCTACTTCTACTTGCTCTTCAGAATCTTTTACCTTCTTTACTTTCTGTTTTTTTATAATAACTTTTGAAGAACCCTTCTTTGGTGATTGTTCTACTTCTTCTTCTTCTTCGGTTTCTTCCTGTCTTTTTTTTTTTTGGATTTCAAGCTCTTCTTGGGAATCTTCTTCGGTGATGGTTCTTCTTCTTCTTCTTCTGTTTCTTCTTGTCTCCCTTTTTTTGATTTCTTCAAGCTCTTCTTCGAATTCTTCTTTCTGTGTATCGTTCATCTTCTTCATCTTCTGATTCCACCTCTCGGTAGTCTTCGTCATCATCACTTGGCTCCCTTTCTTTTCTTTTTGTTCTTGCCATTTTCTTATGCTTAAATTCTGTTGAAAAAAATAAGAACGTTAGCATTGAGTTTGCAGTTACATAATCAGTTACGTAGTCAATTACTTGGCCAGTTACATATGTTGTAAGTTACATGATCAGTTACATGGTCAGTTACATACATTGTTAAGTTACATGGCCAGTTACATGATCAGTGACAGGAAGTTAACACACATTTTCAATAAGTTGGCCTTTTCCAGTGACTTATCTGGCCTATGACTTGTCTAGCGACATGGCCAGTTTCATTATCTAAGCCTATAAAATATGTAGTTGCACTAGCAGAATTTCCATTCAAGTGAAACCTAAAGCCTAAACAGCATCACACACAGTCATTATCTCCATATAAATGGTTATGTCACTGTCCATGTCTCTGTATCAAACCACACCAAAATGGAAACAGAGTCACTCCAAAATCAAATGATACCCACTATGTCACTAGCTATGTTACAGCATCAAACTAAAATTTAAAGACAGTCATTGATCATCTCCACTCAAAAATGCTTTAAATCTTCACTCAAACCAAAACTTGGAATCGAATTGTTTTGTTTCAGAATCAAATGCAGAAATAATTATATCATATTCGACTTATAATTCCAAAACTAAACACTATCTCAATGACTCGAAATTAAGTAAGAGAAGTTTCTGAGAATCGAGGCTAAAAGATTACCTAGTCGACGTAGACGATTCGAGTTCTGCAATTCTCCAAAACCCTAAAATTTGGGGCTTTTTCTGTGAAGTACTTTTGCAGAGTCGGCGCTGCTTCATCGTTGAGCAAAACAGTGGTCGTAGAATGTATGTGTCTCAGAATGTGGCCGCCGGAGATGAAGAAGATTGAGAATTTGAGTAGGTTTCGGCGGAATAGGATTAGGTTTGGGTGGTTTTTGGACATTTGAAATTCCGGATTGTAATGTGGAGACTGGAGAAGATAACCACTAAGCAATTAACTGTGAAAGAAACTGTCGATGGCAGTTTTTATAATTAATTTGAAGTACAGTGGTAGATCGTGAACAGGTGACCTTAATTATCATCGGAACATTTGTGGAGTTTAAATTATAATAAGACACTTCAAAATGACCTCTTTTATCATTATCCCTAAATATATTGGTAATGTCAAATTTATCAATTTTTATTTTCGATTTACATGTGAAATGAGACTCAAAACTCATCACTAACTGTGGTAAAAAGAGAATCCAACCACCATGGAGACTGTCAACATCATTAGAGATATTAAACAGCTACCCAACTTATTTAATTCAATTTTCCTTGATCATGTCTGCAGAGATGATAATTTTGCGGCAGGGCTCATAAATTTAGACCACAAATTTGGAGGAGGTCATACTTGGACTAACTCCATCTCTAGAAACTTCTAGAGCTGTTTGATTTGATGTTATAAACCTTGGTTGCCAACAGACTTCCAACTTTTGATTTAGTTTCTTTCATATCCAAAAAAGAGTAAATAAATGAATAAAAAATATCAATACTTCTATACTTATTAAGCTATGACCAAATAAAAAAAAATAGAACAAGCTAAGGCCATCTCCATCCCAACTACATAAAGGGCTAAAAACCTATTTTTGAGCCCTTTTAGTCTCCAACCCAAACAACTTAGGGCAAAAGTGTTAATATTGAGGGCCAAAAGGCAAAAAAGAATGGCAAATTTAGCCCTCAAATTAGCCCTTTAGGCCATCTCCAACCCAAAGGGCTAAAAATAGCCCTGGGGCTAAATTTTAGCCCTAAATTCTATACTATTCATCGATGTAACATCAACCGTCTCCAACCCGTCAAGGCTAATTATAGCCCTAAAATATATTTTAACATTTTGGATATGTTATGTGCTTATTTTTTAAAGTCAATTGACTTATAGTAATTGAAATAATTTTTATGATAAAAAATATTTGTTGGACTTGGACTCAAAGACCATCTTCCGATTAACTTGTACCATTGACGGAATTTTGGGATACTTTCACGAAAGCAACTGTGAGTGCTTCATCTTCCAACCATGACCAATTCACACTTCTGTTTTATGAACTAGCCATTTTCGATAAAAGTAAAAAAAAATGAGAGATTAAGAATAGGGAGAAAATGAAAGATTTAGAATAGAGAGATATATATGAGGAAGTAGAAGGAAGATATGAAAAAGAATGTTGAAGTCCAATGTATTTATAGTTTAAAAGTTATTATTTAAAAAAATTATATATATATATATAAACAAACTGCTATATAGCCATTGGCTAAAAAAAAAAAGGTACTAATGGCTATAAAAAAAAACCAACGGCTAGCTGACTTCTAATCCAACTTTCACAATGGCTATAGGGCTATTTTTAGCCCTTTAAACACCCCTTTGGCCCTCAAATTTGTGCATTTAGCCTTAACTTCATGGGTTTGAGAGAAATGGGCTATTTTTTTACCCCTTGGCATTTTAAACATGTGGGTTGGAGTAGGCCTTAGCTCTTATGGCCAAATGGATCAGAAATAAGAGGCCCACATGTGAGTGCTGCGTGACATGTGCATGACGTCAGCAACTACTAGTTGCTGACGTCATCTAACAGTTGGTTTTTTTGTTTTTAACCGTTGGTTTTTTTTTTTTTTTAAGAAAATTTTACACTATAATACATATCACCTCAGCCTTCTTTTTCACATCTTCCTTCTACTTCCTCATATATATATATATAGGATTTTTCTTAAGTGCGGACGTCCGTACCGAAATTTCAGTACGGATTTCCGGTTTTCGACCACTTTCATATCACATTTTCACTTCTTAACCGTTCAGTTTTTAGATTCTAATGTATAGATCACCCCTGTAAAATTTCAGCCAATTTGGTGATCATTAAAACATCCAAAACTATAATTTACATGAACGGACTGAATCAATCGAACCGGAACCGTTCGTATTTATAATGATAAATTGCAATTTTGGATGCTTTAACGATCACCAAATTGGCTGAAGTTTTGCAGAGGTAATCTATACATTAGGACCTAAAAACTGAACGGTTAAGATGTGAAAATTTGATTGGAAAGTGGGGGAAAACCTGAAAAATACACGGTACGGACGTCTGCATCGTAGCCGGACTGTATATATATATATATATATATATATATATATATATATACACAGTCCGGCTACACTAAGGACGTCCTTAGTTTTTCTTAGGTACGGATTTTCGGTTTTCACCCACTTTCCGATCACATTTTCACATTTAACCGTTCAGTTTTTAGGTCCTAATGTATAGATCACCTCTGCAAATTTTCAGCCAATTTGGTGATCGTTAAGGCATCCAAAACTGCAATTTACCATTATAAATACGAACGGTTCCGGTTCGACAGATTCGGTCCGTTCGTGTAAATTGCAGTTTTGGATGCCTTAACGATCACCAAATTAGCTGAAATTTTACAGGGGGGATCTATACATTAGGCTCTAAAAACTGAACAGTTAAGATGTGAAAATGTTATCGGAAAGTAGGTGAAAACACCAAATCCGTACCTAAACCTTAAGTAAGGACATCTTTACCTGAGAAAAATCTTATATATATATATATATATATATATATATATATATATATATACACAGTCCGGCTACACTAAGGACGTCCTTAGTTTTTCTTAGGTACGGATTTCCAGTTTTAACCAACTTTCCGATCACATTTTCACATCTTAACCGTTCAGTTTTTAGGTCCTAATGTATAGATCACCTCTGAAAATTTTCAGCCAATTTGGTGATCGTTAAGGCATCCAAAACTGCAATTTACCATTATAAATACGAACGGTTCCGGTTCGACAGATTCGGTCCGTTCGTGTAAATTGCAGTTTTGGATGCCTTAACGATCACCAAATTAGCTGAAATTTTACAGGGGGGATCTATACATTAGGCTCTAAAAACTGAACAGTTAAGATGTGAAAATGTTATCGGAAAGTAGGTGAAAACACCAAATCCGTACCTAAACCTTAAGTAAGGACATCCTTACCTGAGAAAAATCTTATATATATATATATATATATATATATATGTATATATATATATATATTCTAAATCCTTCATTTTCTCCCTATTCTTAAGCTCTCATTTATTTTTCCTTTATCGAAAATGGCTAGTTCGTCGAAAAGACGTGTGAATTTGTCGTCGTTGGAAGATGAAGCACTCACCATTGCTTTCGGGAAAGTATACCAAAATTCCGTCATTGGTACAAGTCACTCGGAAGATGGTCTTTTGCGCCAAGTCCAACAAAAATTAATGGAGATCCAAGATACTATTTTGGTACAAACATGGTAGAGTTGCAAATAGCGATGGCAAAGATTTATTTTTCCTCAAATGAACAAATCGCACTCTTGCATCAAAACTACCATTTCGAAATCAGCTTTATTCCATTTTGAATTCAGCTTTATTCTGTTTCAAAATTAGCTTTATTCTATTTCGAAATCAGCTACATATATTTTTGATTATCTTAAAAAAAAAACATCCAGAAAACTATTTTTTTATCATAAAAATGATTTCAATTACTATAGTAATTTGATAAAAAATAAGAATATATATATAACATATCCAAACCAAAATGTTAAAATATATTTTAGGGCTATAATTTAGCCTTGACAGGTTGGAGATGGATGAATAATTTAGCCCCAGGGCTATTTTTAGCCATGCTAGTTGGAGATGGCCCAAGTCTTGCTAAAACGAAATTAGAGTTTAGACAATTCGGAACATTTAAAACGGTACGCGTGCTAACCATTTGATACTTCTTTATGAAAAAGAAATCAAAGCATGCGATTTTCTTTTGGCTTTAGCTCTTGCTTAACTGTACAGCATTGTTAGTAGATGATTGTCTTAGGAAGAGGGTCGTACAAACATTTTCAATTCAAGACGTCTGAACAAAAGCATAGGGGATAGTAGGTTGATTTTCTGATGGATGGCATTGATTAGCTTGATCATCAAGGTTTTTCCTGTAGTACAAATCTTTCTGGTTTTGGCAGTTGATCGATCACCAAACAAATGGTTTGAATGGGACTAATGTGAGGCCTAATTCTATGCTTGGATAACGAGGATCAACATCGAATTTCGGGTTAGGTGGTAGTTATATTTTTGAACCTGTCGGTTTGGCAATAGGTAAACGAAACTAACAAATAGACAATCGATTCAGCAACTTGAAAAACGGTTGTCATACACTAAAGGACTTAAGATTGTGCTCATATGATCGATTCCTTAAACATCAACACGCAATGTGCTAGATTAAGCAGTAGATCGATTGATTTGAGGATCTAGTATCTACTAATTTGGACCTGCTCACTTGTAATTTACAGGAAAGTCATCTTTGTATGCTCTATGCTCAATTTCATTCTTTGAAAATGTATGTGAAATGTCTTGATGTTTGAACACAAAGGAAGCTTGAGTTTCTTCAAACCTATGTCACAAAATTCATCATTTGAGTTTGATAGTCTGGTGCTTTGAAAACTAATCAGCTTACTTTCAAAAATTTGATGATGAATGTGCTTGGCAGAATCTCATTGTTTTTTACTAGGCATCCATAACAACTTCTGGCATGCACTTTGCTTTAGGCTTTAACTCTTTGGTTTTTTTTTTCTTTTTGGCAATCAAAGAAATTTATTAAATAAAAAAGATAGCATCTAAGGGGGATATGAAGCCAAAACCTCTTATAAAAAATAACAGAATCAAAAGGCAACCAAAACATAAGCAAGATTAAGCAAAGGAGATTGAATCAAAGATCAAGAAGCACAACGGGCGTTCAATTACAGGTACGGTAAGGGTCTCGTGAATCTCTTTTGGTCTTCAATTTTTTATTTAGAGACTTTGGGACAGACTTAAGAAGATTCTCATCTTCCAAAATTGTTTCACCCCTCAACAAACCAAGAACACAAAGGACTTATCTCAACCTAAGCATATGTGTAATGACCAAGGGGTTCTTCATTTTCCAAATCACCCCAACAGAACTTTGATGGGTTCTACCAAAGCGGAATCCATATTATTAGTGCCAACCAAAATGTCATTGCACTCTCTCTCTGTCTCTTGCTCATCGGCAACAATGCTCTAGCCTTGCTACATTTGAGCAAGAATCTCAAAACTATTACCAATCGAAATATTGGCATTAACATTACCTGGGGAGTTTATTGGAATTGAACTTGCAACCAGGGTTGAGATATTGTGTCCTACCTCTTGTGTTATTGGAACAATGGCTTGCTCAACAACAAATGGAGTAGTAGCTCTTTGCTTAACTGTAGCTTTTCACTAGTGACTGAAATTAGTGCCTCTCATTTATATTTTATCCTAGGCGTGAAATTTAACTGAAGCACACCACATAAATTAGAACCAAACAAAACCAGACCGCTGGTTAACCTGGTTACTAAATCGGAACCAAAATGTCCATGTCCGCCTCAGTTCTTGGTACTAATGATGGGATAACTGCTGAAATTACTAGGGAATCTAAGGAATGGAACAAAAATGATGAAGCAGTGCTATGTTTTATCACTGCCACTATATCTAATGAAGCATTGTCCTCTTTAATTGGCAGTATAAATTCAAGGGAGGCTTGGCTCAACTTGAGGAAAAAATATTCTGCAGATTTGATGTCATGCAACTCGAGACCAATCTACATACATCACAGAAAAATGATGATTCTATAGACAGGTATCTTCAACAAGTCAAATATAATAGAGACGAGTTGGCATTTGTAGGTGTGCACTGTGCTGATGACATTATCATCTTAGCTCTCAATGGTTTGCCGCCAAAGTATAACAACATCGAAGTGGTTATTAAAGCCATGGACGGGTTTATCTCTATGGAAGAGTTTCGATCTCAATTGTTGGCTGTTGAGACAGATTTTGAGAAAACAATGGTGCTTCAAACTCAAAATACCATGTTTGCTATGAGCGGTCTGCTCGAAGATTACATGAGAGTTCTTCCAATGCTGGCAATTACGGTCACAATTCCTCTCAAAGTGTGCAATAATTAATATGGAATGTCAAGTACTGGAATGCTTTACGCAATGCTGCATCAAATGCTGGTTTCTGTTTGAGGCCCAAGCTTATTAGCAACCTAGCACGTATGAAGCCCAACTCCAAGTCCTAGTCTCCAAGACGGGAAAACCTAGATGCCAAACAATAGAGTCTTCAGAGGCAAATGGACTACAGCCGCCTCTCTCTCAAAACCCTTTCTTTCTTCCTAGCACCGCCTCTCTCTCAAAACCCTTTCTTTCTTCCTAGCACGCCAGCCACAGCGACATCCCCAGAGCTAGCAAGCCTTTCTTTTCGCGCAAACGCCAACAGTCCAGCACAGTTGCACATGCATAGCAGCCAGGCAGAACAAGCCAGCGCCAAGCTCATCAGCTCCGGCATGCCAAATCATCGTCGGCGTCTTGATCTGGGCACAAGGCTTGGCTCCTAGTTAGTGCATCTGGGCACCCAGAAATTCGAGATGGACACCCAAACTCTATAGCTTTCACCCCGACTCCCCCGAGCTTAATACCCTTTGATGGTACAATCACCACCACCACCTCCAGTCCGAACCCTTCACCGACATCGCTTATTCGATACATGGTAAGATAATACTGGTCCTGCTGTTTTTACATAGTTACGGTTGAAATTAGAATTTTTGAGTGATGTTTGTGGTTTTTTTTGGTTTTCTGGTTGGGTTGAGAGAGAGTAGGAAGAAGAAGATTCTTAACTTTCATGAAGATGCGGCAATGGTGTGTAACTGTGTATGACTAATCTGGTAACTAACTCTCGCCCTGAAATTTTGCATTTTCGTTTTTGGTTTGGATTGGGATTGGATTGAATTTTGGATTTTATGGGGTTTCTGAATGTGGCTTTGTTTCAATGTTGGGGTAATGTGGGGGAATTTTGTGAATTTCGTAGTCTCTTTGTGTTTGAACTCTGGTAAGTGTAGGACTGTATGGTGTGTAGTGACAGTCTTCTGGTTTATTTCTTTTCCTGGATTGAAGCTCTATATATATATTGCCGAACTAAAGTCAAATATTTATGTAGTTGTATTTGTTTGCTTATGTTGCTGAAATGAAATATATGTCTAGTAGCTAAATTATCTATATGGTTTTGTGCAGGTTCTTTGTTTGGTTGCCGTGAATCTTGATATCAGTACGAGGTGAAGGAAAGTTTGCTAGTGTTAAATTAAACCATGCATCAGTTTTTGTATCAAAGTTGATAACTTTTTGTGAATTGATGGAGACTTGATCAGTTCATCAGTTTTTGTAATCAGACACTGCTTCACTTTTTGTAACCTCAGTGAGTCAGTGGCTTAGTGCCTCATTGCAATTTCAATTTCAATTAGAGGACTTGATCACTGAGAACGTGAGTTTATGTGGGATTTGTAATTATCTGTAATCAACTCAGCCACTCAGGTTCTCTAAGTATTCAGTTTCATTTTTTTTATTTTTTACGCAGGAAATTTTGGTTTTATGTGGAGTTAAACAAAAGCCAGGCCTGACCCTATTAGGAAAGGTCAGCCGGGCCCGCCCTTTGCGGAATGGGCCTAAAGGGTGGGTAAGGGCTTGCATATTGAAGCCTCGGTCCGGCCCTAAATTTTGTTGACTTGGTCAAAGCCTGGCCCGACCCTACCTTAAGCCCTAAATTTTAGGGTAGGGTCGGCCCTAGCCCGGCCCATGATGAGGCCTACCACCAACTCATTGCTCACTTTCCACCCATTTTTTTATTCTATTAAACTTTCCAACACCCACCGATTAAACAAAAGCCCACCCTTCATCCTCACTATTTTCCTAAAAGCTTAAAAAAAAAAAAAACAAACAAATGACTTGCAGCTACTTGTCATTTCAAGAATCAATATTCTAAGCTGCAAAGATTTAATTTCAATAATTCTGGTTGGAGAGGAGGGAACAATACTGGAGGGAGTAGAAGTCAGAAAGGCAAAACAGCAGTCCACCAGATGCCAGAACCTGCTTTCTACTGTGTTGGAGGATAAGATCTCTCTAAGGGTAATGTTTCCTTGACTAAGGAAACTCGAGGTAAAATTGGTATTGCTTACATGTTTCTGACTTTACTGGTAGTGATACATGGATAATTGATTCTGGTGCGTCTGATCATATGACCTACGATAAATCTTTCTTTGTGTTTATGTCATCTCCTTCTATATCTCATGTCTCTAATGCAAATGGTGCGTCTTTTCCGGCCTTAGGTATTGGGTCTATTCAGGTTACACCATCAATTGTTTTACATGATGTCCTTTATATGCCCTCGCTGTCTCATCATCTTTTATCTGTATCTCAACTAAACTCGCAGAATAAGTGCTCAGTAACTTTTTATCCAATGTATGTTATTTTTCAAAATCTGTGCAATCGGGTGACCATTGGCAAGGGAGACCTGAGAGGGAGACTGTTTCACTTGGATTGCATGTACGCAGGACAAACACAAGCACCAGAACAGTCTTTGGCCCTAACATTGAGTTCTGATCGGCTGAGTAAGGTGTGGTTGTGGCACAGATGTTTGGGTCATCCATCCTTTAGAGTTATGAAGAAGTCCATGCCTTCATTATTTTTGGGAATAAGTGATTCTAGTTTGCATTGTGAAACTTGTGCTTTGGCTAAAAGTCATAGATCTAGCTATCCTTCGAGCTTTCATTCTAGTACTATGCCTTTTGAGTTAATTCATTCATAAGTGTGGGGTCCTTCTAAACATTCCACCCTTTCTGGAATGCGATATTTTGTGTTATTCATCAATGACTTTACCCGATTATCCTGGGTTGTTTTACTTAAATCCAAAGAATCTATTTTCTCTGCCTTTAGAGCATTTCATAGTCTTGTTCGTACTCAATATGATGCTCATGTTAAGGTTTTTCGTTCCGATAATGGGAGTGAGTTTGTTAATTATTCTTTTCATGAATATTTCCAACACCACTACATAATCCATCAAACTTCCTATCCACAGACACCTGAGCAAAATGGGGTGTCTGAACGAAAAAATTGTCACCTTCTAGATATGGCTCAGTCTCTTTTACTTAGTGCTAATATGCCTAAATACATTTGGGGAGAGGCCGTTTTGTGTGCTTCTCATCTTATCAATCGTATTCCCTCTGCCCCTCTTCAAGGTCGTGTCCCACTTGAGGTCTTGTCTAACTACGTTTCTATCCCATCATCTAATACATTTCCTGCTTGTGTCTTTGGTTGTGTTGCCTATGTTCACCTGTATAAGAATCAAAGGTCAAAATTAGATGCTAGAGCCCTTAAGTGTGTGTTTATTGGGTATGGCTCTCATCAGAAAGGTTATAAATGTTATTATCCACAATCCCTGTCACCTTGGATGTTTTTTTCAGTGAAGATGCTTGTTATTTCTTGCCTCCTGTGACTCCTCGTTAGGGGGAGAGGTCTTATTATTATGAAGATTTGTTCAATGGGCAAGATAGAGTCTAGAATCTGAGTTCTCAAGGTTAGAGTGTTTAGGAAAGGAGCTGGAAAAGGAGGATAAAATCTCTACCGACCCATCATCCGAGTTAGAAATGGAAAATAGGGAAAATAGGGATCTGGTTGGAGAAGAAGCTTTAGGCAATGTGTTACTGACTAGTCAACCAGATCAGTCTGACCAGTCGGCCGGAGAGATCATTTCAGACCCTGTTTCCGATAATGTTCTGTAGTCTTCTAATGGTGTTTTAAACAATTATTCCGTCTCTCCCTCTCCTTCAACGGTCTCAGCTGCTTAATCATCACCCGAGGTATGTCCTAATCTTTCCTTGTCTAATAGTTCTTCTGTGTCAAATAGTGTTCCCATCAAAATCTTACCCAGTCGTTCAACCCATGGTCAGCCTCCGAAACATTATGAACCTACTCTAAGTGCTAAGGCTAAATAACCTGTTGCTAAATATGTGTCGACCCATAGGTTATCTAAACCGTATGCAGCCTTTGTGAATCAATTATCTTTTGTGTCTCTTCCTAGTAAAGTGCAGGATGCCATGAAGGATGAGAAGTGGATGAAAGCAATGACAGTTGAGATGGATGCTCTTGAGAAGAATTGTACGTGGGAGTTGGTGTCATTACCACCAGGGAAGAAGACAGTTGGTTGTCGGTGGGTGTATACAGTGAAACATAATTTGGATGGTTCAGTGGATCGGTACAAGGCAAGATTAGTGGCTAAAGGTTATACTCAGAAGTATGGAGTGGATTATGATGAGACATTTGCACCAGTGGCCAAAATTAACACAATTCGGGTACTTCTTTCGTTAGTTGCTAATCTTGATTGACCTTTGCAACAGTTTGATGTTAAGAATGCATTCTTGCATGGTGATCTATATGAAGAGGTTTATATGAATTTGCCTCCTGGATATGGTACTTCCACTGGAGAGCAGGTGGTGTGCAAATTGAAGAAGTTGCTTTATGGCTTGAAGCAGTCTCCCAGAGCTTGGTTTGGCCGGTTCACCAAGTTCATGAAAAAAATTGGGTACCGACAGAGCAATTCAGATCATACCTTGTTTCTTAAACATCGGTATGGTAAAGTAACTGCCTTGATTATTTATGTTGATGACATGGTTGTGATAGGTGATGACATTAAGGAAATTTAAAGGTTACAAGGTCAGTTGTCCTCTGAATTTGAGATGAAAGATTTGAGTAATTTGAAATATTTCTTGGGAATTGAAATTGCTTGTGGCAAGGATTGTATTGTGTTAAGTTAGAGAAAGTATGTCCTAGACTTGCTAGCAGAAACAGGTAAGCTTGATTGTAAACCGGTTGCTACTCCTATCGAGCAGAACCATCGGTTACCAGAGTATTTAGATCAAGTACCTACAAATAAAGGGAGATACCATAGGTTAGTTGGACGGTTGATTTATTTATCCCACATTAGACCAAATTTAGCTTATGCAGTTAGTTTGGTGAGTCAATTTATGCATAATCCCAGTGAAGCCCATATGGATGCTGTATTTCGTATCTTGTAGTATTTAAAGTCTGCTCCAGGGAAGGGATTAATCTTTTCAAAATACAATCACTTGGATGTTTCCGGATACACAGATGCAGACTGGGCATGTAGTATTACATATCGCAGGTCTACTTCGGGCTACTTCATATTTGTGGGTGGTAACTTGGTTACTTGGAAGGGCAAGAAACAGAAGGTGGTAGCTCTCTCTAGTGCTGAAGCAGAGTATAGAGGAATGGCCCGAGGACTTTGTGAGATGTTGTGGTTGAGAAATTTATTGAATCATTTGGGGTTCAGACAGAAAAAAGCTATGCCGCTTTATTGTGATAACAAAACTGCAATTGAAATTGCTCACAATCCTGTTCAGCACGATCGCACGAAACACGTGGAGGTAGATCGACACTTCATTAAAGAGAAGCTGGATGGACAGATCATTTTGTTTCCTTTCGTTCCTATTGAAGAATAGTTGGCAGATATTCTTACAAAGGCTCTCTTGACTAAAGCTTTTTATGACTCATTTGACAAGTTGGGCATCCGTGATCTGTATGCACCAATTTGAGGGGGAGTGTTGACGTGAGTAGTGCTGGAGGCCAACGATGGCGACCGACAATAGTGGCGAACAATTTGGTGGCTGGCCAAACAAGTTAGGGGCTAATCCATAATTAGGAATATTTTTTGTAATAGGACTTTATGTATCTTATGTATATATACTCCATTCTTGGAGAAGAAAAAAATCAGAACATTCAACTTCTCATTCTTTCTGACTACATGGTGTATATAGTTGTATATAGAGTTAAATTTACAAAGGCTCAAATTATACCTTTAGCCGTAGACTAGGATGATAACGTACATGCGAAAAGAGGAGGGAAGATTGTACAGGAATTCTTTGCATCAGATAGAAACCCTTTTCACATAAATATGCATAAAGCAATGAACTGTTGGTAAAAACTTATTGAATTTTAATCTTAAAAAATCAAACAATGATAAAGAAAGGACTGGCCAAAAAAAGAGAAGAATATGGATCATCAAACAAAAGATAGTAAGAAGTCACTAGTCCCTGAACAAAAGGAACAGAGATTTATCTGGTGAATACATTAAGGAAGTCTGCCACAGAATCCCTTGCTTTTGGAATGACCCTTATGAAGGCAAGGTAAATTTTGATTATATATTCAACCAAATCTCAATGCAGACTTCTTTTAACAACAGAGCTTGATAATTGATCAGATGATCAATCAATGAAACATAACTTTAGCTCAGTTAAGAAGCAAACTGCAAACTGAACGGAACCCATTTGCCCTAGACTAGACCGCATTGCACTATGTGAGTAAAGTGAAAGTGATCAGAATTAGATGGTTAGACGATTATGGTAGACAGGAGCGAAATAGAACTTTCAGAGTATGTACTCAACGTTGCTTGGAAAATTGCAATCTCAACATGGTTAAAAATGAAAGACTAGTCCATATAGATAGGCTTCGGTGTTGCAGAATTAAATTCTTGATAAACTGGCAACATTCTAATTATGACGTGTTGCGTGTTTAAAGACGGAAGAAACACATTAGAGGTTATACAAGTACAATGTTTTTGCATTACATATTGTTGTCTGTTTAAGAACAAACGTAAATTAACAGAGAGAGGGAGAGAGTTTTGATGGGGAGAATGGAGAGTAATGTGTGTTTATTCTTCTCTTAAAGAAGGGTTTATATAGGAATACAAGATAGTGTGAATACTCTAGGAGAAATCCAATTTGGTGACTATGATCATCATAGCTGTAGCTCCACATGGTTACTTCAACGATGATAATTGCCATGCTTGTTGCCTCCCTATATGCTTTATGTCACACAAGTCTTCATACCTATATCTATATACTCAAGTACTATGTTTATACACTCAAGTACCTATTACATTATATAGCCATTACATCATAATACATTTATACTACAACACTCCTCCTTGGATATTTCATGTCAATAGTGTTGCTTAGGCCGTGCGCTTCTAAGTTACCTCGTTAAAAACCGTGCCAAGTAATAAAAACCATGTGGAAAAAAATAACCTGGGTCGAAGGAGAAAAAGAGCACAACACGCGTTTAGTGTGGAGTATGTTTCTGGATACTCCCCCTGATTTTGACTCCCCCTGAAGGTCATGGGAGTTCGGATAACTTTCTCAATCCGATACTCTTCACATGTTTCTCGAAGGGGGATTTTGGTAACAACTTAGTAAGTCCGTTACATTATCCTCTGATCAGATTTGATTTATTTCAATATTTAGAAGTGTTTGTTGTTGCTGACTGTAGAAGAATTTAGGTGATATATGCTTGGTATTGTCACCCTTGATGAATCCTAATTTCATTTAATTATCCTTGTAAATGTATGTAGGTTCATTTGTGGTGGATTTCAAATCACAAGATCCTCGAATGTGTCTATTTATAGACCTTAGCCATATGCATTCACGCACAGCTTCATGTAGAGCAATAATCTCTGCATGATTTGAGGAAGTAGCAACAAGGGTCTGTTTTGTAGATCTCCAAGGTATCGCAATGCTTCCCATGGTAAAAACATAACTTGTTTGGGAGCGACCTTTGTGAGGGTCAGAGAGATATCCTGCATCAGCAAAACCATCAAAACATCACCATCATTGGTTCTGTCATCGGAGCGTCCCCCAATGATGTCTCTTGGACATAACCATAATCCGAAATACTCTCATGAGATGGATTATTTGTATCGATGATTAATGAATTATTTTATGCGAAACTCACTTTCTTTCTTGGGTGAGAATCCATCGAACATATGGGCCTCCCGCGCTTCCTGGCAGGAGCCGTGGGCCTAGCCACTGCATCACCCATATAGGGGACGTTGGCGCCATTCTCATGTACTCTTGAGATGGCATCATGTCCTCTAGTTTTAGGGACATCAATCCTTGCAGGGACGTTTGCAATAGGTATATGTGATCTCATCACTTTAGCGATATCAGAAAATGCATCAGACATCGATTTTGCTACGTTTTGAAATCGAGAATTCTCCGTACTTCAATTTCAGACTGTGCTTTTAGGGGATCAAGATGAGACAAAGTGGGGACAGACCACGACAATTCCTATCATTGTTGCTGAACATTAGTGTTCATGTCTCCCCCTAACGACGGGAAGACTGTCTCATCAAAGTGACAATCCGCAAATCTAGCGGTAAAGAAAACGCCTGTCAAGGGTTTTAAGTAGCGGACAATCGTTGGAGAATCATATCCAACATAAATGCCTAATCGTCGTTGATGATCCATTTTAGTGCGCTGTGGCGGTGCAATTGGCACATAAACTGCACACCCAAATATGCTTAAGTGTAAAACATCAGGTTCATACCCAATCACCATCTGGGAAGTAAAAAAGGGTTGGGTGGCGGTAGGTCTCAGACGAATAAGCACAGCTGCATGCAATATTGCATATCCTCAAGCAGAAATAGGGAGATTGGTGCGCATTATCAATGCTCGAGCTATCATTTGTAGTCGTTTAATGGCAGCTTCTATGAGACCGTGTGAACATGAGGAATGATGTTCAATTTCAATCCCAATGGACATGCAATAATCATCAAAAGTTTTTGATGTAAACTCCCCAACATTTTCTAATCTGATAGACTTAATAGGATGATCAGGGTGGTGAGCCCTTAACTAAATAATTTGGGTTAGGAGTTTAGCAAATGCAGCGTTCCTTGTGGACAATAGCATGACTTGTGACTAGCGTGTCGATGCATCAACCAGCACCATAAAATATATAAATGGTGGGAGAGTCATATCCAACATAAATGCCCAATAGTCTTTGAGGACCCATTTTGGTGTGCTGTGGTGACGCAATGGGCACATAGACTACATATCCAAATATGCGTGAGTGTGAGACATCAGACTCATACCCAGTCACCATCTGGGACGCTGAAAAGGGTTGGGTGGCAGTGGGCCTCAGACGAATAAGCACAGTTGCGTGCAATATTGCATAGCCCCAAGCAGAAATAGGGAGATTGGTGGGAATAACCAGACTCTAGCAACCATTTGAAGTCTATTAATGGCAGCTTCTGGGAGACCATTTTGGGTGTGAAATGAGGGACAGAGTGTTCAACCTCAATCCCAATGGACATGTAATAATCATCAAAAGTTTTTTATGTAAACTCTCCAGCATTGTCAAGACGAATTGACTTAATAGGATGATTAGGGTGGTGAGCCCTTAATTTAATGATTTATGTTAGGAGTTTAGCAAATGCAGCATTTCTTGTAGACAAGAGCATGACATGTGACCAACGTGTCGATGCATCAACCAACACCATAAAATATCTAAATGGTCAGCAAGTTGGTTGGATAGGTCCACAAATATCATCTAGTTGAAGGAAAATCAGCTTTGTGTGCCTAATCAATCGGAATAGTTTTCCTTGTATCATTAGAACATGTAAATTATAATCCCTATATATAGGGCTCCTATTCTCAATAATGAAATACAATTCTCTCATCATTCTCTCTCAATTCTATTTTCCTTAAATAAGTTATCAGCACGAGGCCAAACCACAAATAGCCAAAATTATAAATGCAAATACAAAACCTTGAGACCTTTTCATCCCTCACTACACAAGTTGAAGCTCTCAACATCAGGAGTTTGGAACTGGTAGCAACACTACCAAAACCTGCCGGAAACACAACGAACCAGCCACTGGAAGCCAAAAACCATCCGCTGCGATATATCCACTGGTTCACCATCTTCCGGGTATCCAATTGTCACCAAATTTCCACAAAAGAAGGCCTCCAACCCAGGACTCAGGAACCGGAAGGGAAACTCCAAGAAACGGTCTGAAAGGCCTCAAACCGGCCACAAAACTGACTGGTCCTCCTGCAGAAAAACTGGCAGAAACGTTCCTGTGCATATCAGTCTAATTGCATGCCCCGAAATGTCTAGTTCAGGATCTCAGATCAAAATTCTTTCTTCATCAAAGTTGTTTGGCTATGTCTCTTCTATCTAACCTCCGAATTTCAGCCCTATTGGAGTCGTTTTGAGACCTGTAAACCAATCGAAGCAGGTGTTGTTCAGAAGCGAATCTGTTCCGAATATTAACAAGTATTTTAGATTAAAGTTCTTGCTTTCTGAAATTTAAATTTCTTCTTCTTTTCTCAAGAACTTGCAACCTCCCTTGTTCAACATCCCACCTTTCTTATAACGTGGGTTCGATTCTATAAAAGCGGAATCGTGGGGATTCACGCTATACGAACTAAGAGTGTTCGTAGACTTCGGACTAAGAGCGCCCGTAAGCATCGAAATATTATGAACTAAGAGTGTTCATAAACCATGAACTAAGAGCGTTCGTGAGCAGCAATACTTGACCATACAAACGTTAATCCAAATCCAAAATTTGAAAGCTATCAACAAAGACATTGGTTATAGCTCTTTCTCACTAGGAAAATAGTTGAGATAAGTGGTGCTTAAGCGAGCTTTGCTCCACCGACATCTCCCCTTATTTTCCTGGTTATGCTCAATTTGAATCACCAAAAGGGATTGAGTAGAAACCATTAAGTCAAATATTGATTATTTTGGATTAGAAACTTTTGATGTAATCATTGGCTTTCATTGAAATAAAGTGTCAATTTTGATACTTTATTCAAGTATGTTTCTGGAGAGCTAGAATGCCTCATGGATAGTGCTACTACGCACACCATACTTCGAAATAGGTAGTTATTTCTTGAGATGACGCCTACTCGATCTTCATTGACTACGATGGCAGGGTAATCTAAATTGATTCATGGTCGAGGACCAGCTCAATTCTTGTTGCCACATGGCATTATCATTAATGTCACTGAAGCTCGCTACGCTCCTAGGGCTGAAAGAACCCTTTTGAGCTTCAAAGATATAAGAGTCAATGGTTTTCATGTGATAACACATTGTGAGAATGGACAAGAGTTCCTTTGCATCACCTCTAATGACTACAGACATAAAAGAGTCTTAGAGAAACTTATGTGTCATTCTAGTGGGTTGTATGCAACAACTATTTTAAATCATTGAATCTAATCATGTTATGAGAGATGATTTATGGGATTCTGACACATATAGGCTTTGGCATGACCATCTGGGACACCCAAGTAGTGATATGATGATTTGTATATTAAAGATTTCACACGGACATCCATTCTTCAGAACGAAAAGAAGTAAGAACCAAAAATTGGTTTGAGGAGATGCACCTACGCCTCACGGCTCCAAGACTATGCAAGATCGGCCACTTAGGTCCGACACTGTCTACCCTCTATGGCAACACCATGGCTTTGACGCCATGGACCATTCTTTGACTCCTCCTCCTACTTCTAAAGTCAATTGTGACTTCATGGCTCAACCAAAATCCTCATTGGTTGTTTTTAAAGCCCATCTTGCAGACCAAAATCCAAGGTGATATTTGTGGACCTATTCAACCACCTTGCAGACCATTTAGATATTTTATGGTGCTGGTTGTTGCATCGACATGCTGGTCACAAGTCATGCTATTGTCCACAAGGAACGCTGCATTTGCTAAACTCCTAGCTCAAATTATTTAGTTAAGGACTCACCACCCTAATCATCCTATTAAATCTATCAGATTAGACAATGCTGGGGAGTTTACATCAAAATTTTTTGATGATTATTGCATGTCCATTGGGATTGAAGTTGAACATCCTATTCCTCATGTTCACACCCAAAATGGTCTCACAGAAGCTGTCATTAAATGAGTACAAATGGTAGCTTGAGCATTGATAATGCGCACCAATCTCCCTATTTCTACTTGAGAATATGCAATATTGCATGCAGCTGTACTTATTCGTCTGAGACCTACCGCCACCCAACCCTTTTTTTGCGTCCCAGATGGTGATTGGGTATGAACATGATGTTTTACACTTACGAATATTTGAGTGTGCAGTTTATGGCCAATTGCGCCACCACAGAGCACTAAAATGGATCATCAACGATGATTAGGCATTTATGTTGGATATGATTCTCCAACGATTGTCCGCTACTTAGAACCCTTGACAGGCATTCTCTTTACCGCTAGATTCGCGGATTGTCACTTTGATGAGACAGTCTTCCTGTCGTTAGCGGGAGATAATAACATAAATGTTCAACAGGAACGACATGAATTGTCGTGGTCTGTCTCCACTCTGTCTCATCTTGATCCCCAAACCGCACAGTCTGAAATTGAAGTGCGGAGAATTCTTGATCTTCATAACGTAGTAGAATCGATGCCTGATACGGTTTTTGATATCACTAAAGTAACGAGATCACATATACCTGCTGCAAATGTGCCTGCAAGGATTGATGTCCCTAAAATTAGAGGACATGACACTATCTCAAGGATACCTGAGCATGACGCCAACGTCCCCACCCTCGGTGACATTGTGGCTAGACCCATGACTCCCGATAGGAAGCCCGAGAGGCCTATAGGTTCAATGGATTCTCACCCAAGAAAGAAAACGAGTTTGACACAAAATAATCCATTAATCATCGATGTAAATAATCCATCTCATGAGAATATTCCGGATTATGGTTATGTCCAAGAGGCATCATTGGGAGACACTCTAATGTCAGAATCAATTCCAGAGAATAGAGAGATCTCCATGAATTACACTAGTGTACATGAGATGATGGATAGAAATTCTACGGCTATTGAAGATGCATTTGCATATCATGTTGTAAAAGGAATTATAAAATATGATGATATCGAACCTCGCTCTGTCAAAGAATGTCAATGAATAGCGGATTGGCCTAAATGGAAACATGCAATCCAGGCAGAATTAGATTCGCTAGCAAAGAGACAGGTATTTGGACCTATAACGGAGACACCCCTAGATGTAAAACCTGTTGGCCATAAATGGGTCTTTGTAAGAAAACATAATGAGAAAAATGAGGTGGTTAGATATAAAGCCCGCCTCGTGGCCCAAGGTTTCTCACAACACCCTGGAATCGACTATGAGGAGACATATTCTCCCGTAATGGATGTTATAACGTTCTGTTACCTTGTCAGTTTGGTAGTTTCCGAAAAACTTGATATGCAGCTTATGGACGTCCTTTGCATAGGATGATCTTGATCCTACCTTTGCTAAAGAGCAAGCTTTGCAAAACGAATGATAGGCTTTAGAAGCAACTCATTGGACCAATCTTTGGTTCGTACTTCTTTTCATTTTGAAGAATGGATGTCCGTGTGAAGTCTTTAATATACGGATCATCATATCACGACCTGGATGTCCCAAACGGTCGTGCCAAAGCCTATATGTGTCAGTATCCCATAAATTATCTTTCATGACATGGTTGGATTCAATGACTCTAATAGTGGTGGCATACAATCCACTAGAGTGACACATAAGTTTCTCTAATACTCGTTTATTTCCGTAGTCATTAGAGGTGATGCAAAAGAACTCTTATCCATTATCACAATGTGTTTCCATATGAAAACCATTGGTTCTTATATCTTTAAAACTCAATTGGGTTCTTCCAGCCCTTGGAGCATATAGAGCTTCGGTGACATTAATATTTGTGCCATTTGGCAACAAAAATTGATCTAGTCCTCGACCATGAATTAGTTGTGATGGTCCTGCCATCGTAGTCACTGAAGATCGACTAGGCTTCATCCATAGAAATAGTTGCCTATGTAGTAATATAGTATGTGTGGTGCCACAATCAAGATGGCATTCCAACTCTCCGGGAAACATATTGAAAGATAATAAAGTTCAGAATTTAACACATGTGAATGACATTGAATAATAATGCGACACTTTATTAATAAGGAAAATAGCTAATGATTACATCAAAATTTCCAAAGTCTATTCCAAAATAAAATCAAACTTAGACAAGTTGTAGTCACTCAATCCGTTTGGTAACTCCAATAAAATATGACCAGAGAAGCAGAGAGAGATGTTGGTGGAGCGAAGCTCTCTTAAGTACCACTATCTCAATTACTTTTCTAGACATCATACTTCATTGGGTGTGCCACATGAGAAAGAGTTAATACAATTGTTAGTTATTGACTAAGGCACATTTGCCATTCTTGGAAAATAAAAAGGACTATTCTAATCAAAGTCTGCGGCATCTTCATGCACTTCATTTCCAGCTTTGAAGTCCTCAATGGCGAGATTGACATTTTTATCATCTTCATCTTCGATAAGGTAGATTTCTTGCTCCCTCAAGTCCTTATACTCTTTGTAGCGTGCAGCTAGTTGGGTACTTGCATGGCATTGCTTGAACCAGTGCTCAATTGATCCACATCGATGACACATGTCATTGTGGTTACCTCTCTTCATTTGAGGTGTAGGTTGTGCATGTTGTGGATATTCCCTAGGAGGGTTGTTGTTACTAGCACGGCTCATGGTGCGACCTCCACGGCTGGTGTTGCCATATCCAACTCCCCCACGTGTGGCGTTGCCATCACGTGTGCCCACACTAAAGTTGTTATTTTCTCCCTTACTGGGGTGGTTATATGGACCCATTCGTCCTCCATGTCCCATGTTATAAGGGTACTCATGTCCCCTATTATTAGGGTACCGCTCCTTGTGCCATCTTTTGGGTGCATTATAATTTACCTCACGAACGCTCTTATTTCCAATGAGCCTTGAATTATAATTTCTTACGAGGATGTTGTCGTATTTTTTAGCTACAGACATAACATTAATGAGCTGATTAAACCTCGTAATTCATCCAGCATTGACTTCAGTGCGATATTGCTTTGATAGCAAAATTGCTGCGACGGGGAATGTGGAGAGAGTCTTCTCAATTAGCTCTTGTTCTGTGAGAGGTTGTTCACAGAACCTCAATATAGCTTTGAGGCAAAGAGCTTCTGAATTATATTCAGCAACAGACTTGAAGTCGAGAAGCGTATATTGTTCCATTGAACCTTCAAGTCAGGGAGGAGGGAATCTTGGATATTGCCAAAGCGCTCTTCTAGCACTACCTATAGGTATCCTTGATCGATATGTACTCTAATCTGAGTGCTTTATCCATGTGTCATTGTATCAAGATAAGTGCTTGAGCATGCTTTGTGGCTGTTCGATGGAACACCAGACCTTCGTTAGGTGCTTGGATGATGAGCAATATCCCTCTTGAAGTGAGATAGTTCTCAACGTCGGTTATCCAGCTATAGTATTCCGAGCCTGTTAAGTCAAGCATTTGAAAGTCGAGTCTTGGTTCATTCGACATCCTGAAAATAAGAAGAGGATATATATTAGTTTCGGAGTTTAAACTTCTACGAAAACTAAAATAATAAGATTTCCGAGCTATGCTACCAAGAAATCAATTTCCAAGAATATTTAGATTTAGACAGAAACAATGATGTTTAATATGATCATGAATTGATGCTTGCGGATATTCTTAGTCCGAATATTATGAACATTCTTAGTTCATTTAGCGTGAATTCCTATAATTCCGCTTTTTAATTGAAAGTCCCCGAGAAAAAGAAAATAGGAGAAAAAAGAAATAAAAAATCAAAAAACGGGAACTTTTAGTAAAAATACCTTGAAATAGTGTTGCAGGAAAATTTGGCCGGAAAAAGTTGTCTGAGATGACCGGAGAAGTCGTTGGAAAAAGTCGAGAAAAATCGCCCGAAAATTCACTGGAAAAATGGTCGGAAAAAAGTCGGAAAAGTCACCGGAAAATTGCATGTAGATCTGTCGGCAGTTGCTCGGCAGGTCTCTGCAGGTGCTCGGCAGATCCTCTCGACATCTCTCGACAAGTCTCGACAAGGCTTCTCGGCAGCTGCTCGGTAGGACTCTACAACGGTTTGGCTGCGGTTCAGTTTTTCCGATGGCCGGTTCAAGCTGTTTCAAGCCAGTTCTGGCGGTTCTGAGGCCGATTTTGGGCTTTTGGGATCCAGGGCTTTGATATGTGGTAGGGTTTGAAGGTTTTTTGTAGAGTTGGTAAAATGATATCAATTGCATGATGAACTTTCTCTTCTCTTGTCAATTTTTTATTCGAATCTTAGAGCAATATTGTGCTGATAACGTGTTTAAGAACAAACGTAAAATTAACAGAGAGAGGGAGAGAGTTTCGATGGAGAGAATGGAGAGCAATGCATGTTTATTCTTCTCTAAAATGAGGGTTTATATAGGAATACAAGATAGTGTGAATAATATAGGAAAAATCCAATTTGGTGACTATGATCATCATAGCTGCAACTCCACATGGTTACTTCAATGATGATAATTGTCATGTTTGTTGCCTCCTTATAAGCTTTATGTCACATAAGTCTTCATACCTATATCTATACACTCAAGTACTATGTTTATACACTCAAATACTATGTATATACACTCAAGTACCTATTACATGATATAACCATTACATCATAATACATTTATACTACAACATTGTCTTCATAGCTCTGGTTTTTTTACCAAAATATTCTTCTTAATTAAAATGGAGTGGAGGCTTGGATTCAACTCCATGTAAAAAGTTACATGAGCCAATGGACAAGCAAAACACACATAGGCATTAGAAAGAACTTCTCTTATTCTGTCACCAACACTACTTGATGTGATTGAAACTATTCATTGGTATTATTCCTTGTTTGTGACATAAACAACAACCATTATTCTTACCTGCTACATATGCTGTTGTTTGAAATTAAGAGTAGGATATCAAGTCGTCGCTGGCTTGGTAAACATCTAATAGGCTACCAACGGAGTTTGGTCAGGATGATTCTCTTTAATCACAGGAACTTGCAACATTCTAATGATGTCGTGTTGTAATTTCTATAATTGATCTAATTCTGTGTTTAAAGACAGCGGAGAAACACAATGGAGGTTATACAGGAACAGTGTTATTGGATTACATATTTTTGTCTTTATAGCTATTGCTTTTTAACCAAAATATTCTTCTTAGTTAAAATGGAATGGGGGCTTGGATTCTCCAAGTAAAAAGTTACTTGAGCTAGTGGACAAGCAAAACACAAATATGCATTAAAAAGAACTTCTCTTATTCAGTCACTAACTGTACATGATGTGATTGAAACTATTCACTGATATTATTCCTTGTTTATTGTTTATGTCACAACCAATATTCTTAGCTACTACATGTGCTGTTGTTTGAAATTAAGAGTAGGATATCTAGTCGTCGCTAGCTTGGTAAACGTCTCCCTTAGCCGTTTGAAATAGGCTACCAGTCGAGTTTGGTCAGGATGATTTTCTTTAATCACAGGAACTTGCTTGAAATTTCTAATCCATGCGTGCAAGCGAGGGAAGCTATTGGCTTCGAGAACTTGTACACCAGATGCTTCTTCCATGGCCTCAAGCCAGAATGCTAGCCATCCCATGGATAAGTCTGTCATTCCAATGTTGTCACCATCAAAGAACTTCCCTCCTCAGGGCCATGGTCTTCTAAGATCTTCAGTTACTCCTGGGCTTCTTTTATTGCTTTTATCTGCTCTTCTCCAGCTCTTTTATAGAATCCGATAAAGTTCTTCATCTAAATTGCACAAAATAGCTAGTCAGTTAAGGCAACATTTTATTTTCATTAAGAGAAACTCTCTATGAAGAAAGACAGGTATGTGTTGTAGTATAAATATATAATACTATGTATGTCTATATCATGTAACAAATACTTAAAATGTATAGATAGGTACTTGAGTGTATAAACATAGGTACTTGAGTGTATGAAGACTTATGTAAACATGTTTTACCAAGGGGCAACAGGCATGACAGAATTCATCATCAAGATGTTTATCATTTTGGTTTTCTCTTTGAGCTTTCACACTACAAATGTATCCCTATAAATACCCCATTGTATGAGATGAATAAACACACTTGAAATCTCCATTCTCTCTCTCTCTCTATGTGTCAATTTAGCTTGTCCTTAAACACGTTATCAGCACGAAGTTGCTATAGAATTAGAATCGAAAATTCACAAAGAGAAGAGTTCATCATTAATCGAAATCACTTTTCCAAACCTACAAAAAATCCCCAAACCCTAGCTCATATCAAAGCCCTTGATTCCTGAAGCTCGGAATCGGCCTCAGAATTGCAGGAACAGGCCTGAAAAGGCCTGAACCTGCCGCGGGAAGCTGTGAGCACTAATCGGACCGCTGCCGGGTGCTGCCGTGGTACTGCCAAAAGACCTACCGAGAGCTGCGCAGCAGCTGCTGAGAGGCTCTGCCGGGTACTGCCGAGACGCTGCGCAGCAGCTGCCGAGAAGCTGCCGACAGATCTGCGGGGCAACTTTCCGAAGATTTTTTCAGCGACTTTTCCGACATTTTTCCGGCGACTTTTCCGGTGACTTTTTGGACGATTTTATTCTATTTTTCCCAACGATCCTTCCGATCACCTCCGATAATTTTTCCGGCCAAATTTTACGGCAACACTATTTCAAGGTATTCTTTACTAAAAGTTCTCGTTTTTGAGTTTTTATTCATTTTCTCTCCTTTTTCCTTTTTCTCGGGAACTTACAATCAAAAGCGGAATTATAGAAATTCACGCCAAACGAACTAAGAGCGTTCGTAATCAATGAACTAAGAGTGTTCACAATGATTCTTGGAAATTGATTTATTGGTAGCATAGCTCGGAAATCTTATTATTTTTCGTGGAAGTTTAAACTTCGAAACTAATATTTTCTTCTTATTTTCATGGATGTCGAATGAACCTAGACTCGATTTTCAAATCCTTGACTCAACAGGTTTGGATTACTATAGCTGGAAAACCGACGTTGAGAACCATCTCACATCGAAAGGGATATTGCCAATCATCCATACACTAGACCCGGCCCTTGCGTTCCCTCGAACACCCAAGATGCATGCACAATCAATCATCTTGATGGGGCATCATATGGACAAAGCACTCATATTAGAGTACATGTCCATCAAAGATGCAAAGGATCTATGGGAGGCGCTATAAGAGCACTTTAACAATATCCAAATTCCCTCCTCCCTGACTTGAAGGTTCAGTGGAACGATGTACGCTTCTCCGACTTCAAGTCTATTGCTTAATACTATTCAGAAGCTCTTCGTCTCAAATCCATGTTGAGGTTCTGTCAAAAACCCTTCACAGAAGAAGAGCTAATTGTGAAAACTCTCTCCACCTTCCCCGTTGCAGCAATTTTGCTATCAAAGCAATATCGCACTGAAGTAAATGCTGGACGAATTACGAGGTTCAATGAACTCATTAATGTTTTGTCTGTAGCCGAAAAGCACGACAACATTCTCGTAAAGAATTATAATTTAAGACCCATTGGAATCAAGAGCGTTCGTGAGGCAAATTATAATGCACCTAAGAATAGGCACAAGGAACGGTACCCTAGCAATAGGGGACATGAAGGACAAACAAGTCCATATAACCGCCCCAATAAAGAAGGAAACCGCAACTTTAGAGCGGGCATACGTGATGCCAACTCCACACGTAGAAAAGGGAGATATGGCAACACCGGTAGTGGAAATAGCACCATGAGCCGTGAAGGTCGCACCATGGGCCGTGGTAGTAGCAGCAACCCTCCTAGAGAATATCCACAACGTGCATAACGTGCACAACCTGCACCTCAAATGAAGGGAGGTAACCACAATGACATGTGTCATCGATGTGGATCAATCGAGCATTGGTTTAAACAATGTCATGCAAGTACCCAATTAGCTACACGCTACAAGGAGTACAGGGAAGCAAGAGAGCAAGAAGCCAACCTTGCCGAAGATGAAAATAGTGAAGATGTCAATCTCACCGTTGAAGACTTCAAAGCTGTAAATGAAGAGCACGAGGATGCCACAGACTTTGATTAGAATAATCATCTTTCTATTTTCCAAGAATGGCAAATGTGCCTTAGTCAATAAATAACAATTGTATTAACTCCTTCTTATGTGGCGTACCCAATGAAGTATGATGTCTAGGAAAGCAATCGAGATCGGGGTATTTAAACGAGCCTGGCTCCACCAACATCTCTCTACTTTCCTGGTCATATTTTATTGGAATTACCAAACGGATTGAGTGATAACAATTTGTCTGAAGTTTGATATTTGAAATAGACTTATGAATAACTTTGATGTAATCATTGGCTATTTTCCCTATTAATAAAGTATCGCATTATCATTCAATGTCATGGACATGTGTTAATATTCCGAACTTTATTCCTTTTCAGTATGTTTTCCGGAGAATTGGAATGCCTTCTTGATAGTGACACCACACATACTATATTGTGACATAGGCAATTATTTTTATGGATGACACCTAATCGATCCTTAGTAACTACGATGGCGGGACCATCACAATTGATTCATGGTCGAGGACCAGCTCAATTTTTGTTATCAAATGGTACAAATATTAATGGCGCTGAAGCTCTATATACTCCAAAGGCTGGAAGAACCTTATTAACCTTTACCGACATAAGAGCCAATGATTTTCATGTGGAACACATTGTGAGAATGGACAAGAGTTCCTTTGCATCACCTCTAAAAACTACTGAAATACATGAGTATTAAAGAAACTTATGTGTCGCTCTAGTGGATTGTATGCAACCACTATTAGAGTCATTGAATCCAACCATATCATGAAGGACAATTTATGGGATCCTGACACATACAAACTTTGGCACGACCGTTTGGGATATCCAGGTCGTGATATGATGCTCCGTATTTTAAAAACTTCACACGGACATCCATTCTTCAAAACGAAAAGAAGTACGAACCAAACATTGGTCCAAAGAGTTACTTCTAAAGCATATCATTCGTTTTGCAAAGCTTGCTCTTTAGCGGAACTTTCCTATTTGTGAAAAAAAAAGAAGAGTAAAGGGTAGGTTTCTAATATTATGCCTCTTTGATTAGTTGATGCTTCAAAGCCGTTTTACCTGGCTGGAATAAGACCATCCTATGCAAAGGACACTAAAGAAAATATACCATTCTTACAAAGAATACAAGGTGATATTTGTGGACCTATCCAACCAACTTGCGGACCATTTAGATATTTTATGGTGTTGGTTGATGCATCGACACGTTGGTCACATGTCATGCTTTTATCCACAAGAAATGCTGCATTTGCTAAACTCCTAGCACAAATCATTAAGTTAAGGGCTCACCACTCTGATCATCCTATTAAGTCAATTCGTCTTGACAATGCTGGAGAGTTTACATCAAGAACCTTTGATGATTATTACATGTCCATTGGGATTGAGGTCGAACACCCTGTCTCTCATGTACACACCCAAAATGGACTCGGAGAGCTGCCATTAAAAGACTTCAAATGGTTGCCAGGACATTGGTTATGCACACCAATCTCCCTATTTCTGCTTGGGGCTATGCAATATTACATGCAGCTGTGCTTATTCGTCTGAGACCCACTGCCACCCAACCCTTTTCTGCGTCCCAGATGGTCACTGGGTATGAGCCTGATGTCTCACACTTAGGCATATTTGGGTGTGTAGTCTATGTGCCAATTGCGCCGCCATAGTGCACCAAAATGGGCCCTCAAAGATGCTTAGGCCTTTATGTTGGATATGATTCTCCAAGCATTATCTGCTACATAGAACCCTTGACAGGTGATCTATTTACCGCTAGATTTGCAGATTGTCACTTTGATGAGACAGTCTTCCCGTCATTAGGGGGAGACAAGAACACTAATGTTCAATAGAAAAGACAGGAATTGTCGTGGTCTGTCCCCACTTTGTCTCATCTTGATCCTCGAACCACACAGTCTGAAATAGAAGTGCGAAGGATTCTCGATCTTCAGAACGTAGCAGAATCAATGCCTGATGCGTTTTCTGATATCGCTAAAGTGACAAGATCACACATACCTGCTGCAAACGTACCTGCAAGGATTGATGTCCCTAAAACTGAAGGACATGACATCCCCTCTGTGGGTGATGCAGTGGCGAGACCCATGGCTCCTGCTAGGAAGTGCGGGAGGCCCATAGGTTCGATGGATTCTCGCCCAAGAAAGAAAACGAGCTTGACACAAAATAATCCATTAATCATCGATAAAAATAATCCATTTCATGAAAAAATTCCGGATTATGGTTATGTCCAAGAGACATCATTGGAGGACGCTCCAATGGTAGAACCAATTCTAGAGAATAGAGAGATCTCCATGAATTACACTAGTATATATGTAATTATGGACAGAAATTCTATGGCTATTGATGATGCATTTGCATATCATATTGCAAGAGGAATTATAGAATACGATGATATCGAACCTCGATCCGTTGAAGAATGTCAACAAAGAGCAAATTGGTCCAAATGGAAAGATGCGATCTAGACTGAATTGAATTCACTAACAAAGAGACAGGTATTTGGGTCTATAACACTAACACCACCAAATATAAAACCTGTTGGCCATAAATGGGTTTTTGTTAGAAAGCGTAATGAGAAAAATGAGGTTGTTAGATACAAAGCCCACCTTGTGGCGCAAGGTTTCTCATAACGCCCTGGAATCGACTACGAGAAGACATGTTCTCCCGTAATGGATGTTATAACATTCCGCTACCTTGTCAGTTTGGTAGTTTCCGAAAAACTTGACATGCAACTCATGGATATGGTGACAGCATATCTCTATGGGGATCTAGATTCAGAAATATATATGAAGGTTCCAGACGGACTTCAATTACCCAAATCAAGTGGCTCTAAACCACGGTGCGCGTTTTCAATAAAATTAAGACGCTCACTATATAGATTGAAACAATCCGGACGGATGTGGTATAACCTTCTCAGTGACTACTTGATTGGGAAGAGATATGTTAACAATGAAATATGCCCTTGCGTGTTCATTAAAAGGACAAGATCCGGATTTGCAATTGTAGCAGTTTATGTCGATGACATGAACCTAATTGGAACTCTAGATGAGTTAAAAGAAACTGCTACATATTTGAAATCTGAATCTGCGCCAACATGTCGCTATTGGATTGGTATAAAGACAATCTTTCGATACCTAAAAGGTACGATTGATATGGGCTTGTCTTATCCCTACAGAGAGAAAAGAAATATGAACGCCGGCAACACTATCCATAGTGATCAACGTTCTCCTCCTCCCCTCCATCAAAATGATAATGATGTTTTGACGGGCTTTGCTGATGCAGGGTATCTCTCTGACCCTCACAAAGGTCGCTCCCAAACAGGTTATGTCTTTACCATGGGACACACTGCAATATCTTGGAGATCTACAAAACAGACTCTTGTTGCTACTTTCCTCAAATCATGCAAAGATTATTGCACTACATGAAGCCGTGCGCGAATGCATATGGTTATGGTCTGTAAATAGACACATTCGAGGAACCTGTGGTTTGAAATTTACCACAAATGAACCTACATGTATTTACGAGGATAATGCAGCTTGTATTGAGCAAATGAAATTAGGTTTCATCAAGGGCGACAATACCAAGCATATATCGCCGAAATTCTTCTACAGTCAGCAACAACAAACACTTCTAAATATTGAAATAAATCAAATCTGATCAGAAGATAATGTAGCTGACTTGTTTACTAAGTCACTACCAAAATCTCCTTTCGAGAAACATGTAAGGAGCATCGGATTGAGAAGGATATCCGAACTCCCACGATCTTCAAGGGGAGTCTAAATCAGGGAGAGTATCCAGAAACATACTTCACACTCAACGCGCGTTGTGCTCTTTTTCCCTTTCGACCAAGGTGAGGAAATACTAATGTGTCCCCTTGTTTGACCAAGTATTGAGTCATGTAAAATTAATACTTGAAACTCGAGTCACACATTTTATCAAGTGCTTCAGTGATCAACAGAAGAGACTTCTTTACTCATATAATGTATGACCTATTAAGTTTAAACAATATCTCAGACAGTCGGACCGGTTTTAAGTTTCTCTCTCTCCCCTTGATTTTCTTATGTGATATCAGTGAATGGCCAATGTTCTTGAAAATTTGATGGAACTTAATTATGACTCAGTTTCATACATGCAAACATATATCTATGCCATAAGTCCATGAAAATACATGTTTATTCAAGCTGCGAGCTTTTATTTGCTGCAGTACGTTATTGTGAATAAGAAAATTACAGAAACAACCGTACATCAGCTAATAGGTAATATTGTTTGAAAAGTAGAAACTCAGCAGAAGAAGTTTCTAGCTAGCTAGCTAGTGTTTAAGATTTTGCTAAAGCAAGAAATCTTGCTCGTCGAGCTTTGCAATGGGTTAACATTGCACTGCGATCAGGAAGGGTCTCTTTGATTGTGGGAAACTCCTTGAACCTTTGAATCCATGCATATAAGCGAGGGAAGCTTTCGGCTTCAATCACTTTAACCCCAGCTACTTCACTCAAGACTTCCAGCCACCAAGCTAGCCACCCGAATTCTAAATCAGCCATTCCAATCTCGTCTCCACCGAAAAACTTCTTGTCACCGAGGCCCTGCTCTTCCAAGATTCTCAGCTGCTCCTGCCGTTCTTTTGTTGCTTTCACTTGTTGTTCTCCCTCAGTAAAGAAAAATCCAAACAGGGCTGGGTTCTATGTCACACAAACATCTACATTAGTTCGAGTTGGATAAAATCCGATTTTTGTTATGTTATTAAACAGTCAAGTGTCAACTAGAGATTCGGCTCCAAGTGAGTTTTTGTAAAGTTATGTAAAGTTAGTTTAATCCTCATCATTCTAAAGTTAAGTAAAGTTAGTTTAATCCTCATCATTCATATGATCTAATGGCTAATAAAATAACCACGTCACTTAATACAACTCATACAATTTTCCCTTCCCAAACTATCCTTTACGGGGGCCTAATACCACTTGAACATTATTCTTTCCAACTGCCGTAACATCAACCTAATAGAGCAAGATTAGCGCCGCTTATGTGAATTTTGCTCGCTTATTCTCTGAAGACTATATTATGGGCTTCAATGGTAAATATTCCATTGTTATATCAGTAAATCAAATCATGAAATAAAACTTTCATTTCAAGCATAATTGGTATAAAGTCCACCAGCGATTGAATCAAAAGCTAGAGGCTGAGAATTATACCAAGGCCAATAGAAACCAATCACCTAAGAGGTGAAACTATCGATGCAAATCAAAGAGCAGAGGAAATGAGTAGAAAACAGTATGTGGCAACTGCTAAACCCATACATATATGCGACTGAAAAGGGGCAGTGACCGCATCGAAGTCTTCCATGGAGAATAAACAGAATTAATGTCAAACCCTAAGATTTAAAGTTGAAAACCAAACGAGGTGGTTGAAATTAAAATGGTAATCACCAATTGAAATCTGAAAAGCCTATTATCATGACAGGGAGGATAACAGAGAAAGAGAGAAGGAGATCAGAGAGTTTAGCATGTTATTTCTTTATTCCTTGTTTGCGTTCCCAGTTCTTAGAAGGATTAATTCATGTCATTTTTTTTTCTGCTGATGGAGTAGGACACGTCGAGGACAGTTTTGGGAAGAAAAAATTGTTTGAGAAATGTTAAGTGAGGATGTTAGTTTACTAGCCATTAGATGATATGAAGGATTAGGATTACACGAACTTTACAGAAACTCACTTTACAAAAACATGCATTTGACAAATGACTCATTTGACAATATATATAACGTAGTAAAAATAGTCGAGTGATCATTACTTACCTTGTCCTCTCCGAACTTTGTCCAGAACCGGGCCAGAGCTCGTTCATGACGGTCTTTAGGAAGCAAGGGGTTCTGTGGCCACGTCTCTTCGATGTACTCAAGAATAACAGCGGACTCTGCGATTGGTTTTCCGGCATGAACAAGAACCGGAACCTTCTTATGGACTGGATTGTACTTTAGAAGACGGTCACTCTTGTTTAAGACATCCTCCTCTACATACTCATAGTCCACACCTTTGAGTTTAAGTGCCCAGATAACCCTGTAAACATATGGACTAGGCCAAGCTCCTAACAATATAACTTGTGCCATTTTTGCTGGGTTCTGTTTTGGTCCTAGACTGGTTTCTACATGTATATATATGCCTCACATTCAATGTACAAGATAAGGAAGGATTAGAGGCCAATTTGTCCTTTATTTGCTATTGTTGACTTTACTTTTCATATGTAGTTGGTTTACATCTTAGAGATAAGATATTATCTTGCGCCCCAAATTCTGAAGATCATGTTTTTCCAACAAAAACAAAAAACTTGTCAAGCAAGTTGTACTAGTTTAAGATTATTCTTCTTAAAGTCGACCAGAACTTTTGACTACAAAATTTAAAAAGCAGAACGAAGCCAATTCTTATGTTGAAGCCGTGTTGAAGAGGGAAGGAAAACACTTGCTTACAGAAATGGAAGAAGTGAAGCTGCTAGGAACATGTCCCAGTCCCTTTCGTTACAAGAATCATATGGGCTCTGAAACTAGATGTTTAAGTACTGAATATGTGGAAGAGAACCTTGTTAACCAGATTAGTCTTGTTTTGAAGTATAACCTGGTTAATAAGAAGATTCCGGTGCTCGTTCAAGGAGCATTCTCACTAGATACAGAGCGTTAGAAATGATCATATAATTCTTCTAGTATGATCCACCAAATGTAACAGCAATCCGAGTCTTCAAACCATATAATTTAAGCTACTATCTGAAAACAATGAAAGGAAAGGGGAGGCGCGGGAGGAGGAGGGAGAGATCGGGGTCCGGGTTGGGAGAGGAAGGAGAGGCCGAAGGATGGGAACGACGAGTGTCAAAACTAAAGTCAAGAGGTTCTGGGTTTTGGGTCAGGACAGGGATTGGGCCTGGGGTGTGGGCCAATGGAGTTGCGGGCACAATGGAACCGAGCTGAATAGCAGCATAAGGAAAAATGCTTTCATGGAATTTGACATCCCGGCTAGTAAAAATCCTTTTTGTCGACAAATCAAACAATTTGAAAGCCTTCTGACCGACGGGATAACCAATGAAGATAGAAGGGACAACACGGTGGTCGAACTTGTGAGAAAGATGAATATTGGTGGCATAGGCTAAACATCCAAAAACCCGGAGATTAGAAAAAGAAGGGGGTTTGGAATTAAGAAGTTCGAATGGAGTTTTGAAAGAGAGTATTGGGGAAGTAACCGATTGATAATGTGGACAGCAGTGAGAGCACACTCCCCCCAAAATTGGTAGGGAGATGGGCTTGAAATTTTAAAGCGCGAGCCACTTGGAGTATATGACGATGTTTGTGTTCCACAACCCCATTTTGTTGGGGCGTGTAAACACAAGAATGTTGAAAAACGATGCCATTATCTTGAAAAAAAGAACGAAGTGAGAGATATTCGCCACCATTGTCACTTCGAAAAGTTTTAATGCGAGATTCAGATTGAGTGAAAGCATAGCTAAAAAAACATTTTAAAAGAGGTTGTGCTTCATCTTTGTATCGCATTACAAAAATCCAAGTGAAACATGTATAATCATCAACAATAGTAAGAAAATAATGGGCATCAGAAAGAGAAGAATGTCGATATCGACCCCAAATATCACAATGAATAATCTCAAAAGGTCTTGTAGAACAAATAGAACTAGCATTGAATGGTAAACGGCTCTACTTAGCCAAAGGACATATGTGGCAAGCTCTATTAGACTGAATGGAAAAATTCAAAAAGTTCTTAGCAATGAAGCTTAAACAGGAAGATGGTACATGGCCTAAGTGATTATGCCAGAGGTTGGTGGATGAGATGGTAAGGTTGTAGACCGGTTGATTTGTGGATGAGGAAGGTTGGTTAATGACTTCTCCGATGCTAGTGCCACTAGATAGTATAGCCCGCCACGTTGTTTACCCAAACCAATCATCCTCCAAGTAGCCAGATCCTGCAAAATACACTAATAAGGGAAGAACATCACTGAAAATTCAGACCTCTTGTCAAACGTCTAACCGATATTAAATTAACTTTGAATGTAGGCACAGATAAACATCATGCTGATAATAGACAGTATTCAAAGGCAATGATCATTTTGCAACAATATTCACTTTCTCTCCACTAGGCAATAATGTGGGCGGTAGCGAGCAATTGTTATTCTTATGTAATAATTGAGATGATGAAGTAATATGATATGTCGCTCCGCTATCAATTATCCAATTGCGGGAAGCGACTTTTGACAAACCTGGTTTTGTTACCCCATTTACTTTGGAGGTAGAGCCTTCATTTTGTTTGTCGAGGAGAGACAAGAGCTGCTTGAATTAGCCCTCTGATAATGAAACAGCAGGTCTTCCTTCATCATTGTCTAACGCCTCAGATACTTGATTAGCAAAAGGGGCGGAATTCTGCTTTGCTTTAGGATGGCCGGGTGGATACCCAATCAGCTTATAGCAGGTTTAGACCCAATGGCCCACATCTCCACAATAGGTACATTCAGGCCTGCCTCTACCTGATCCACGACGTTGATCTATGTCAAAGCGACGTCTATCGTTCGACTGGAAGGAGCGATCGGATCGCTCGAATTTTCCTCCTCTGACTGAACTGGAATTGGGCTTGATATTGTTCCTTACTGCCATGGCTGCGCTCGAACCAGATTCCACCGAGGTCTACGAAACGCTGAGAAGACATTGTTTTTTTTCTTGAGAGACAGCAAAATATGCTTGACGAACACTTGGAAGAGGATTCATCAGAAGAATTTGTCCTCGAGTTGCACTGTAAGTCTCATTCAAACCCATTAAGAATTGCATCAATTTCTGTTGATCTACCTATGCTCCATGTCCTGCGTCTGAATATGTAGATAATTCATCCCATAAGCTTTTCAATTTCGTATAGTAGGCCGAGACAAATAGTTGCTCTTGTCGTAGACAAGCAATGTCTCACTGAATCTCAAAGATGCGTGGTGCATTGCTTTGAGAGAATCGCTCACGAAGGTCCTCCCAAACTTCATGAGCAGTAGGGTAATAGATAACACTGACTGCAATTTCTGAATTGAGAGTATTGATTATCCAGGAGTGTACCATGTCATTACACCGAGACCAAGTTTCATAACCTTCAGGATCATCTTCTTCTGAAGGTACCTTGATTGAGCCGTTGACAAAACCGAGCTTGTTCTTGGAATTCAAAGCGAGAGTCATAGCCCTTTTCCAACCGGAGTAGTTATCTCCATTCAAAGATTTAGAGACTAGAACCAATCCGGGATGATCTGAGTGATGAGTGAAGTAAGGATTTGAGATGTCAGATTTTGAAAAATCTGATGCAGTCTCTGACTTGGATGAATCAGAGTTGGCAGTTGACTTGCCGGAACCAAGAGGAGCATCGATGGCCATGATGGCTGTAAATTAGAGGAGATGTTACACAAGAGATTAAGGAAGAGTCAGGATCTCAGTCCTGCTCTGATACCATGAAATAAACAATAAAAGGAAAAGAGAGTTAGCTGGAATGATATCTTCTATTCAACTGTGTGAAATATATACAGCAATTACATTGAAGAGTCTCCACAAAGCTAGGAGAGACAAATAAGGAAAACTATCCTAGGTGATTGATGTTGAATGATATAGAATGAATGCTAAAGATATTAACAGCTATTCTAACTGATTCTGCCACACTTTCTAACACTACCTTTGTTCAAAAACCAGTTCTATATACTGAACCGAACCAATTGAAAGCGGTTACTCGAAATAAGCTTTGGAAACTTAAGGCAAGGATAAGTTTTAAATAGATAAACAAGGGAACTTACATGGCATGGTGTATATAGTTATACAGAGTTAAAGTTACACTGTTACAAAGTCTCAGATTATACCTTGAGACATAGACTAGGATGTTAACATGCGAACAGAGTAGCGAAGATTGTTCAGGAATTCTTAGCATCAGATAGAAAGCCTTTGCACATAAATATGCATAAAGCAATGAACTTTTTGCAAAAACTTGTTGAGTTTGAATCTTAAAACATCAAACAATGATACAAAAAAAAGGACTAGCCAAAGAGAGAAGAATGTGGATCATCAAACAAAAGATATTAAGAAGCCAGGTCCCTGAACAAGAGGAACAGAGATTCCGGTGAATACATTGAGGTGGTGTGCCACAGAATCCCTTGCTTTTGGGATGATCCTTATGAAGGCAAGGTAATTTTGATCATATATTCAACCAAATCTCAATCAGAATTGTTATATATGCTAGCACAAGAGACGCAGAATTCTTTTAACTTTTAAGATCAGAGCTTGATAATTGGTCAGATGATCAATCGATGAAACATAACTTCAGCTCAGTTAAGACTGCAAACTTAACGGAACCCCATTTGCACTAGACCAGACAGCATTGCACTATGTGAGTAAAGTGAATGTGATCAGAATTAGATGGTTAGATGATTACAGTTTAAGTAAGGGACAGAATAGAAAATTGCAATCTCAATTTTGCTTGGAAAATTGCAATCTCAATGAGGCTATAAATGAAAGACTGGTCCATTTAGACAGGCTTCGGTGTTGCTGAATTAAATTCTTCATAAACTGGCAACATTCTAATTATGTCGTGTTGTAAATTCTATAATTGGTCTTATTCTGTGTTTAAAGACAAGGGTAGAAGCACATTGGAGGTTGTACAGGTACAGTGTTCTTGCATTACATATTGTTGTCTTCATAGCTCTTGTTTTTTTTTTTTTTTTTTTTTTTTACCAAAATATTCTTCTTAGTTAAAATGGAGTGGAGGCTTGGATTCAACTCCTTGTAAAAAGTTACTTGAGCCAGTGGACAAGCAAAACACAAATATGCATTAGAAAGAACTTCTCTTATTCGATCACTAACTGTACTTGATGTGATTGAAACTATTCAGTGATATTATTCCTTGTTTATTGTTTGTGTCACAACCATTATTCTTACCTGCTACATGTGGTGTTGTTTGAAATTAAGAGTAGTATATCAAGTCGTCGCTGGCTTGGTAAACATCTCCCTTAGCCGTTTGAAATAGGCTACCAGCCGAGTTTGGTCAGGATGATTTTCTTTAATCACAGGAACTTGCTTGAAATTTCTATTCCATGCGTGCAAGCGAGGGAAGCTATTGGCTTCGAGAACTTGTACACCAGATGCTTCTTCCATGGCCTCAAGCCAGAATGCTAGCCATCCCATGGATAAGTCTGTCATTCCAATGTTGTCACCATCAAAGAACTTCTTCTCCTCAGGGCCATGGTCTTCTAAGATCTTCAGATACTCCTGGGCTTCTTTTACTGCTTTTATTTGCTCTTCTCCAGCTTTTTTATAGAATCCGATAAAGTTCTGCATCTAAATTGCACAAAACAGCCAGTCAGTTAAGGCAACATTTTATTTTCATTAGGAGAAACTCTCTATGAAGAAAGGCAAGCATGTATGATTACCTTGTCACCAACAAACTTTATCCAAAATCGAGCCATGGCCCTCGCATGAGGGTCTGTTGGAACTAGAGGGTTCTGCGGCCAGGTCTCGTCAATGTACTCCAGAATAATACCCGACTCTACAATCGTCTTTCCACCATGAACAAAAACTGGAACCTTCTTGTGCACTGGGTTGTACTGAAGAAGCAAATCACTCTTGTTCCATATGTCCTCTTCTTGATATTCATATTCGACTCCCTTGAGTTTCAGAGCCCATGTAACCCTGTAAACATATGGACTTGTCCAGAATCCTATTACCTTCACTTCCTCCATATTCGTTTAGTTTCTGCTCATCTTCTTACTCTACTGGCTACATATATAGCTCAAGATTCTGATCTGCCATAAGTTACTCTTCGGCCTTTTAAATTGGTCAACATTGTACTGCGTTCTCGAAGGGGTCTATTTGATTGTGGGATTTGTCCTTTGTTTACTATTGTTGACCATACTTTTCATACGTAGCTGGTAAATTTCGCTATATTTTGAATACCATGTTTCTTAAACAAAAAGGTACTTGTCAAGCAAGTTATCTAGACGATTAATCTTCCTAAAGTTAACCAGAACATTTGACTACAAATTTAAAAAGCACAACGAAGCCAATCCTTATGTTGAGGACAGGTGTTTAAGAGGGAAAGAGCACTTGTTTACAGAAATGGAACAAGTGAAGCTGCTAGGAACATGGCCTAGTCCCCTTTGTTACAGAGTCTAAAATTCAAGTATGAATATGTAGAAGACAACTTTGTTAAAAAATACTTCTTTTGAAGTAACCCGGATTATGATAAGATTCCGTTCATCAAACAAAAGATACTGAAACAAGAAAAGCCACTAGTCCCTGAACAAGAGGAACAGAGGTTCTGGTGAATACATTGAGGAGGTGTGGCCACAGAGTCCCTTGCTTTTGGGATGACCCATATGAAGGCCAGGTAAATTTTGTGCATATATTTATCCAAATCTCAATAAGAATTGTTCTACATATATATATGCTAGCACAAGAGAAGCAGACTTCTTTTACAGAACAGCTTGATAATTGAACAGAAGATCGATCGATCCTATTTAATACACCCATCAAGAAAAAAAGCTTCCTCACATTTCTAAGCATTTTTAAAGCAAGCAACCTATAGCCTTGAGAACTCCTACATAAAAAGGTATCAATATGGGAAGCAAGCTTTGATATTTCTCCATCACCCTCTTCAAAACCTTCACAGTTTTGGGCATCAAAAAGCACAAGGTGTTTGCAGCCCCGCAGTAGCATAACAACACTATCCCTTTCAATGCGACAATTTCTGATAAACAAACTCTGAAGGTTTGGCAGAGAGTTCACAATTGTGGTTGCCTCAACTTGACCAAGAGTGGCATGAAAAATGTTTAAATCTGTAAAATACTTGCAGTGAGTGCCAATCTGCACAAGGATTCTATCTAAAACATTGTAGCAGATGGGAGTTTCCGATGCCAACAACCCCATAAAATGTTTACTCAAATCTTGAGGGCAACTCCTTTCAATCTGTTTCAGAATTCTAACCATGCTTCCCCCAAAATACACCGACTCCAATAATTTCCACTTTGCAATTACCTCTGGAATAATCTGAGAACTCTTGAACATAACTAAATCATCCCTGAACCAGATAACGTTTAGGCGAGGGCACTCATCTGAAACATATCTCACCGCTTCTTCGGTACAGAATTCAGGTAAGTCGAGTAGAGTAACATTTCCACAGCCACGATTTACGACACACTTCACAAAAGCAGTGATGGAGAAACGACTCTTATCAATTCCATATTGATCTATAAACTTATCATAAAAGGGGCCAAAACTCCGAGGCCAATCATCATCATCATCAACATTACCAATGAACATACCATCATCATCATCCACATTACCAATGAACAAAGGACAAGGTACATAGTCGGGGAATCTCAGACTAAGCCAGCATAAAGGATTGAGGGTAGTTTTGTACCATGATTTGCAGACGAAAGGGACGGCCAGAAGCAGAGATTCCATCCCAACTGTGGAGAGTATATTGGTCAAGCAGTCCGACTCCAACTCCTCCCATCTTCTTCGCTCAGTCCGGCCTTCTTCTTCTTCTTCTTCGCCGTCCATGAATCCGGCCTTCTTGCTGGTATTTTGAACGACGTCGTCCCCCCATCGGTCTGGATATTTGCTGAGGCCAAAACCCTAAGCCCCCAAAATGCTCGCGCCAAACAGTTATGATGAAGTGGAAATGAAAAATGGGACAGATTTACCAAATATTACCAAAGCGAAAAATTCCAGCGAATGGACTGTCGCGTGGTGGGGTCGTGCGGCTCTTTAATAAAAAATCTAATATTTTCTCCTTTTTCTTGAAATTGTTCCTGATTTTTAATGTGTAATATCTAAAATATCTCCCTGATTGGCCCGCCCCACTATCACGTGGTGCGTGTGCCGTATGGAAGAACACTTCTACCAAAACGCATAGGTTTTTCATTTTTGTTTATTACAATTGAAAATCTTCATGAAATTGAGAGAGTGGGACATGTTTAAGTCTTTAAGATATTTAAGTGAATTAATTCATTTCATACTGTCATCGTAATTTATTTCCAGTTTGGGTTTGTTTTCGATGATAAATTGAAGGATAAATAAATTTAATTTGTCTGTTGTGACATATTTAATACGGTTGATATAATACAAACTAGGACACAAAATATTGATAGCCCTAATCACTACAGTTACTCATATTTGAATGTTCTTTCGGATAAATAAGTTGGATTTATGATAGCAAGAATGTGACACCACAATGATAATTGACTGTTCCAGGAAACATAAATTTGGTGTGAGTGAACTTAATCATAGATTTCATATCTCTTTTTGGAATAGGATTCCTTATAATATTATGTAATCTTTATACTATTGACTCTCTATATAAAGGGTCCTATTATCAATTAAGAAACACATAATTCTCTCTCAAATTCTCTTATTCTATAACCTTGATAAGTTTTTAAAGAAGTAAAGAACTATAGTGTATCTAACCATAACATGAGCAAAACTCTTACAAGGAAAGTTTACTTATATGATAATGTTGTCCTTGTTTAAGGACAAGCTAAATTAACAGAGAGAGAAAGTAATGTTTCAGAAAGAAGGGAGATTCAAGTATGTTTATTCATCTCATACAAGGGGGTATTTATAGAAATACATTGTAGTGTGAAAGCTCAAAGAGAAAACCAAAATGATAACAATCTCAATGATGAAATTTGACATGCTTGTTGCCCCTTGGTAAAGCATGTCACACAAGTCTTCATACACTCAAGTACCTATGTTTATACACTCAATTACCTATCTATACACTTAAGTATTTGTTACATGATATAGACAAATATAGTATAATACATTTATACTACAACACTCCCCCTTAGATATTTCATGTCAATAGTATTGTGTTGGTGGTACGTTTCAAATTGCCTCATTAAAAACATTGCCAAGTAATAAAAACCTGTGGGAAAAACAATCTTGGTCGAAAGGGAAAAAGAGCACAACGCGCGTTGAGTGTGAAGTATGTTTCTGGATATTCCCCCTGATTTAGACTCCCCTTGAAGATCGTGGGAGTTCAGATATCCTCCTCAATCTGATGCTTCTTACATGCTTCTCGAAAGGGGATTTTGGTAGTGACTTAGTAAATAAGTCAGCTACATTATCTTCTGATCGGATTTGATTTACTTCAATATTTAGAAGTGTTTGTTGTTGCTGACTGTAGAAGAATTTCGACGATATATGCTTGGTATTGTCGCCCTTGATGAAACCTAATTTCATTTGCTCAATACAAGCTGCATTATCCTCGTAAATACATGTAGGTTCATTTGTGATAAATTTCAAACCACAAGTTCCTCGAATGTGTCTATTTACAGACCATAACCATATGCACTCGCGCACGGCTTCATGTAGTGCAATAATCTCTGCATGATTTGAGGAAGTAGCAGCAAGAGTCTGTTTTGTAGATCTCCAAGATATTGCGGTGCGTCCCATGGTAAAGACATAACCTGTTTGGGAGCGACCTTTGTGAGGGTCAGAGAGATACCCTGTATCAGCAAAGCCCGTCAGAACATCATTATCATTTTGATGGAGGGGAGGAGGAGAACGTCGGTTACTATGGATAGTGTTACCAGCGTTTACATTTCTTTTCTCTCTGTAGGGATAAAACAAGCCCATATCAATCATACCTTTCAGGTATCGAAAGATTGTCTTTATACCAATCCAATGGCGGCGTGTTGGCACAGAACTATGTCGAGCTAACAAGTTTACTGCTAATGAGATATCTGGTCTTGTGCATTGAGCTAAATACAATAATGCGCCTATCGCACTTAGATATGGTATTTCAACCTCTAATAAATCTTCGTCCTTATCCCTTGGACGAAATGGATCTTTCCTGGGCTCAAGATTAAGGTTGATCATAGGAGTACTCACATGCTTTGCTTTATCTTCATTAAAGCGTCTTAGTAACTTTTGAGTATATGCTGACTGATGGATCATAATCCCATCATTACAGTGCTCGAGTTCTATTCCGAGACAAAACTGTGTTTTCCCGAGATCTTTCATCTCAAATTGAGATTTCAAATATTTAGCAGTTTCTTTTAACTCATTTAGAGTTCCAATTAGGTTCATGTCATCGACATAAACTGCTACAATTGCAAATCCGGATCTTGTCCTTTTAATGAACACGCAAGGGCATATTTCATTGTTAACATATCCCTTCCCAATTAAGTAGTCACTTAGACAATTATACCACATCCGTCCGGATACAGTGAGCATCTTAATCTTATTGAAAACGCACTCCGTGGTTTAGAGCCACTTGATTTGGGTAATTGAAGTCCCTCTGGAACCTTCATATATATCTCTGAATCTAGATCCCCATAGAGATATGCTGTAACCACATCCATGAGCTGCATGTCAAGTTTTTCAGAAACTACCAAACTGACAAGGTAGCGGAACGTTATAAAGTCCATTACGGGAGAATATGTCTCCTCATAGTCGATTCCAGGGCGTTGTGAGAAACCTTGTGCCACAAGGCGGGCTTTGTATCTAACAACCTCATTTTTCTCATTACGCTTTCTAACAAGAACCCATTTATGGCCAACAGTTTTTATATTTGGTGGTGTCAGTGTTATAGACCTAAATACCTGTCTCTTTGTTAGTGCATCCAATTCAGTCTGGATCGCATCTTTCCATTTGGACCAATCTGCTCTTCGTTGACATTCTTCAACGGAGCGAGATTCGATATCATCGTATTCTATAATTCTTTTTGCAATATGATATGCAAATGCATCATCAATAGCCATAGAATTTCTGTCCATAACCATCATTACATGTATACTAGTGTAATTCATGGAGATCTCTCTATTCTTTGGAATTGGTTCTGCCATTGGAGCGTCCTCCAATGATGTCCCTTGGACATAACCATAATCCGGGATTTTTTCATGAGATGGATTATTTGTATCAATGATTAATGGATTATTTTGTGTCAAACTCGCTTTCTTTCTTGGGCGAGAATCCATCGAACTTATAGGCCTCCCGCGCTTCCTGGCAGGAACCGTGGGCCTAGCCACTGCATCACCCATATTGGGGACATCATGTCCTTTAGTTTTAGGGACATCAATCCTTGCTGGTACGTTTGCAGCAGGTATGTGTGATCTTGTCACTTTAGCGATATCAGAAAACGCATCAGGCATCGATTCTGCTACGTTCTGAAGATCGAGAATCCTCCGCACTTCTATTTCAGACTGTGTGATTCGGGGATCAAGATGAGACAATGTGGGGACAGACCACGACAATTACTGTCTTTTATGTTGAACATTAGTGTTCATGTCTCCTCCTAATGACGGGAAGACTGTCTCATCAAAGTGACAATCCGCAAATCTAGTGGTAAATAGATCACCTATCAAGGGTTCAATGTAGCGGATAATGGTTGGGGAATCATATCCAATATAAAGGCCTAAGCGCCTTTGAGGGCCCATTTTGATGCGCTGTGGTGGCAATTGGCACATAGACTGCACACCCAAATATACATAAGTGTGAGACATCAGGCTCATACCCAGTCACCATCTGAGACGCAGAAAATGGTTGGGTGGCAGTGGGCCTCAGACGAATAAGCACAGCTGCGTGTAATATTGCATAGCTCCAAGCAGAAATAGGGAGATTGGTACACATAACAAATGCCCTAGCAACCATTGGAAGTCTTTTAATGGCAGATTCTGCGAGACCATTTTGGGAGTGTACATGAGGGACAGGGTGTTCAACCTCAATCCCAATGGACATGCAATAATCATCAATTCAGCATTGTCAAGATGAATTGACTTAATAGGATGATCAGGGTGGTGAGCCCTTAACTTAATGATTTGTGCTAGAAGTTTAGCAAATGCAGCATTTCTTGTGGATAAGAGCATGACATGTGACCAACGTGTCGATGCATCAACCAACACCATAAAATATCTAAATGGTCCGCAAGTTGGTTGGATAAGTCCACAAATATCACCTTGTATTCTTTGTAAGAATTGTATATTTTCTTTAGTGTCCTTTTCATAGGATGGTCTCTATCCTACCTTTGCTAAAGAGCAAGCTTTGCAAAACGAATGATATGCTTTAGAAGTAACTCTTGGACCAATGTTTGGTTCGTACTTCTTTTCGTTTTGAATAATGGATGTCCGTGTGAAGTTTTTAATTTACGGAGCATCATATCATGACCTGGATGTCTCAAACGATCGTGCCAAAGCCTGTATGTGTCAGGATCCCATAAATTTTCATTCATGACATGGTTGGATTCAATGACTCTAATAGTGGTTGCATACAATCCACTAGAGTGACACATAAGTTTCTCTAATACTCGTGTATTTCCGTAGTTAATAGAGGTGATGCAAAGGAACTCTTGTCTATTCTCACAATGTATTTCCACATGAAAATCATTGGCTCTTATGTCTTTAAAGCTTAATAGGGTTCTTCCAGCCCTTAGAGCATATAGAGCTTCGACGACATTAATATTTGTGCCATTTGGTAACAAAAATTGAGTTGGTCCTCGACCATGAATCAATTGTGATGGTCCTGCCATCGTGTATACTGAAGATCGACTAGGTGTCATCCATAAAAATAATTGCCTATGTGGCAATATAGTATGTGTGGTGCCACTATCAAGAAGGCATTCCAATTCTCCGGAAAACATACTGAAAAAGAATAAAGTTCAGAATATTAACACATGTCCATGATATTGAATGATAATGTGATACTTTATTAATAGGGAAAATAGTCAATGATTACATCAAAGTTTTTTAAAGTCTATTCCAAAATAAAATCAAACTTTAGACAAATTATTGTCACTCAATCTGTTTGATAATTCCAATAAAATATGACCAGGAAAGTACAGAGATGTTGGTGGAGCGAGACTCGCTTAAATACTCCGATCTCAATTACTTTCCTAGACATCATACTTCATTAGGTACGCCACATGAAAAGGAGTTAATACAATTGTTATTTACTGACCAAGACACATTTGCCGTCTTGGAAAATAGAAAAATGACTATTCTAATCAAAGTCTGTGGCATCCTCGTGCTCTTCATTTACAGCTTTGAAGTCCTCAATGGTGAGATTGACATCTTCACCATCTTCATCTTCAGCAAGGTTGGCTTCTTGCTCTCTTGCTTCCCTGTACTCCTTGTAGCGTACAGCTATTTGAGTACTTGCATGACATTGCTTAAACCAATGCTCGATTGATCAACATCGATGACACATGTCATTGTGGTTACCTCCCTTCATTTGAGGTGCATGTTGTGCACGTTGTGGATATTCTCTAGGAGGGTTGCTACTGCTACTACCACGGCGCATGGTGCGACCTCCACGGATCATGGTGCTATTTCCACGGCCGGTGTTGCCATATCTCCCTCTTCCACGTGTGGAGTTGTCATCACGTGTGCCCGGTCTAAAGTTGCGGTTTTCTTCTTTATTGGAGCGGTTATATGGACTCGTTCGTCCTTCATGTCCCCTATTATTAGGGTACACATGCCCCCTATTGTTAGGGTACCGCTCCTTGCGCCTTCTCTTGGGTGCATTATAATTTTCCTCACGAACGCTCTTGGTTCCAATGGGTCTTGAATTATAATTCTTTACGAGGATGTTGTCGTGCTTTTCAGCTACCGACAAAACATTAATGAGCTCATTGAACCTCGTAATTCGTCCAGCATTTACTTCAGTGCAATATTGCTTTGATAGCAAAATTGCTGCAACGGGGAAGGTGGAGAGAGTTTTCTCAATTAGCTCTTCTTCTGTGAGGGGTTTTTGACAAAACCTCAACATGGCTTTGAGGAGAAGAGCTTCTAAATTGTACTCAGCAATAGACTTGAATTTGGAGAAGCGTACATCGTTCCACTGAACTTTCAAGTCAGGGAGGAGGGAATCTTGGATATTGTTAAAGCGCTCTTGTAGCGCCCCCCCATAGATCCTTTGCATCTTTGATGGACATGTACTCTAATCTGAGTGCTTTGTCCATATGGTGTCGCATCAAGATGATTGTTTGTGCATGCTTTTTGGGTGTTCGTGGGAACACAAGGCTCACATCTGGTGCATGGATGATTGGCAATATCCCTTTCGATGTGAGATGGTTCTCAACGTCGGTTTTCCAGCTATGGTAATCCGAACCTGTTGAGTCAAGGATTTGAAAATCGAGTCTAGATTCATTTGACATCCTTGAAGATAAGAAGAAAATATTAGTTTCGGAGTTTAAACTTCCACGAAAAATAATAAGATTTCTGAGTTATGCTACCAAGAAATCAATTTCCAAGAATATTTAGATTAGACCGAAACAATAATGTTTTTAATATGGTCATAATTTGATGCTTGCGGTCGTTCTTAGTCCGAATCATTATGAACACTCTTAGTTTATTGATTACGAACGCTCTTAGTTCGTTTAGCGTGAATTTCTATAATTCCGCTTTTGATTGTAAGTTCCCGAGAAAAGGAAAAAGGAGAAAAAATGAATAAAAACTCAAAAATGGGAACTTTTAGTAAAGAATACCTTGAAATAGTGTTGCCGGAAAATTTGGCCTGAAAAGGTTATCAGAGGTGATCGGAATGATCGTTAGAAAAAATCGAGAAAATAGTCCGAAAGTCACCGGAAAAGTCGCCTGAAAAGTCGTCGGAAACTTGCCCTGCAGATCTGTCGGCAGATCTGTCGGCAGCTTCTCGACAGTTGTCTCGGCAACTGCTGCGCAACGTCTCGGCAAGTGCTCGACAGGTCTCGGCAGGTGCTCTCAACAGCTCCTCGGCAGATGTCGACAGGTGCTGTCGACAGGTCTCGGCATCTCTCCGCAGGGCTTCTCGGAAGCTCTCGGCAGGTACTCGGCAGGACTTGCCAGAGGTCCGGTTGGTGGTCAAAAGTTCTGACAGCCGGTTCAGGCCTTTTCCGGCCAGTTCAGGCGATTCTGAGGCCGGTTCCGGCCTTCTGGAATCAAGGGCTTTGATATGAGCTAGGGTTTGGGGTTTTTTTTTGTAGTTTGGAAAAATGACTTCGATTGATGATGAACTCTACTCTTGTCAATTTTTGATTCTAATTCTAGAGCAACTTCGTGCTGATAACGTGTTTAAGGACAAGCTAAATTAACACAGAGAGAGAGAGTAATGTTTCATAAAAAAGGGAGATTCAAGCGTGTTTATTCATCTCATACAATGGGGTATTTATAGGAATACATTATAGTGTGAAAGCTCAAAGAAAAAACCAAAATGATAACAATCTCAATGATAAAATCTGTCATGCTTGTTGCCCCTTGGTAAAGCATGTCACACAAGTCTTCATACACTCAAGTACATATGTTTATACACTCAAGTACCTATCTATATACTTAAGTATTTGTTACATAATATAGACATATATAGCATAATACATTTATACTACAACAGTCCTTGAATTAATAAGCATTTCCGTCTTCTGCTTGTAATACACAAACATTTGATCAGGGTCAGGGAGGTTCTTTTTGATTGCTGGGTTCTCCTTAAACGTCTTAACCCAATTACATTCAAGACTTTGACGCCAGCCAATTCTTCAATAACTCCAAAACTGGAGGCTATCAATCCCATGGCCAAGACGGCCAGTCCAATCTCATTGCCACCAAAGAAGTCCTTCTCTCCTAGACCTTGCTCTTCCAAGATCTTAAGTATCTCCCTAACCTCTTTCGCGGCCTTCTCTAGTTCTTCTCCGTCAGTCATCAATAACATAGCAAATGGAAGAGCCTGCTTCACACAAAATGAAGTATTTGCATTATGAAAAGTACTAACAACCACAAAGTTTTGAAGTGAAAATGATAACTAATTAGTAAAATGATCACCTTGTCATCTATAAACTTGGTCCAGAACCGCGCCGAGGCTCTTCCATGAGGGTCTTCAAGAGAAGGAAGCAAGGGATTTCCAGGCCACGTCTCTTCAATATACTCGAGAATAACAGGGGACTCGGAAATCGGCTTCCCATTGTGAACAAGCACCGGGATCTTCTTGTGAATTGGGTTGTACTGTAGAAGCAAATCACTCTTGTTACTCAAATCTTCTTCTATATACTCATACTTGACGCCCTTGAGCTCCAGAGCCCAAATCACTCTGTAACCATATGGACTAGGCCATGCTCCAAATAGCTTAACTTCTTCCATTTCTTCTTCAACTTGTGTCCTTCCCTGAACTCTGCAGTCCCCTTTATGTATATATGATTCTCTGCAAAGCTTTGAACTTTCCTTTTGGAATGTTACACAGGAAGTTGGTTTTTTCGTCTTGGCCTTCTTAAATTTTGACCACTTGGACGCCGGGTCCATCAAGATAAGAAACTTTCTAGAGGCATGCATTCTGGTCAATAAAGATGACTTGTTACTTGTTAGCCAAGCTCAAGCATATTATTTTAAGAGGACTAACTGAGTACTCACTATTCTTGTTTAATTGTCGAACAGTTTATAAAGACCAGCACATCCTTAAAAAGAGGTAGGAAGATCAAAACACATCTTTATTCTTTACACAGAAATGGAAGAAGTGAAGCTACTAGGAACATGGCCTAGTCCCTTCTGTTACAGGGTCATATGGGCTCTGAAACTGAAGGGTGTGAAGTATGAAGATGTGGAAGAGGACCTTGTCAACAAGAGTGATCGTCTTTTACAGTACAACCCAGTTCATAAGAAGGTCCCGGTGCTCGTTCATGGTGGAAAACCGATCTTAGAGTCTACTGTTATTCTTGAATACATTGAGGAGGTGTGGCCACAGAATCCCTTGCTTTCTGATGACCCTTATGAGAGGGCCACGGCTCGGTTTTGGACTAAATTTGGAGAGGACAAGGTAACATATATTTTGATCAAGTCGTTTAGATACTCATCCAAAACTCGTCCAAAACAAATAACAATCACTATGTTACACATTTTGGAATTTCAATTTTGGTCCATATGTTGCGAATCAAATTGAATAATTTGCAACACATACACCAAAATTGAAATTTTGAATAGTGTGGATACAGAAAATTTTGCCTTACATTTATTCAGATCAATCGGATGACTGATTAGCAATATTGGGGACTGTAGAGCCCCATTTTTATTAAATTTTTTCATGCAGTTGGGGAAGAGCATGAGAGGGCAAGAAAAGAGGGACAAGAAGTGTTGAAAATAATGGAAGAACAAGGGCTTGGAGAAAAGAAATTTTTTGGGGGGGACAAAGTTGGACTGGCAGACTTGGCATTTGGATGGATAGCTGGTTGGCTTCAAGAGATGGAAGAAGCAGCTGGTGTGAAGCTTTTAGAAGCCAACATGTTTCCTCGTTTGGAGGATTGGATCAAGAATTTCAGAGAAGTCACTGTGATCAAGGACAACCTTCCCGGTCATGAAGAATTGTTGGACTATTTCAAGAGCCTGAGAGAGAGGTTTGCTCTATCATCAACATCATAGCTAGGCACTGGTTTGAAATATATGTATTAGGAGAACGATACATATTTTGAGTATGAAGTATGAACAAAACTTGGTGCTAAGGAAGTTAAATAAGGCCCATGTTTAATAGAAACAGCACACTATTCGCTACAAATAACTAGCCTCACACGCGGAATTTCCAAGGAAATGGAGCAGTCAGACCACCGTTGCCTGCCAAGCAATGTCCTCTTGAGCTCAATCTTATGCCAAACATTGTATTCTAATTGTAAATGCGCTATGTAGTTCAAAGAAAAAAGAAACTAGCTTGCTGCAGACTTACAATTAGTCTACCATACCAAATAAGAACTTTGCTTCACGTTTGGCCTCTAGCTATACACTTAAATCTGTAGGCATTCTACTATACAAATGCTGGCCGGTACTTTGAATGGAATGTGCGCCTGCCGGGAAAAATTTAGAAGTCCTGCGCTTTCCGTCTCAATTCATTAAGCTCCATTTCAATTTCAGAATCCTTAAATGGATATGCCTTGTTTGAACTGGGAGTAACAGTTCTTCCGGGTGGAAGATCTCCTTTCTGTTTGGAGTAACAAAAGAAAGAAAATAGGTCAATGACCCCAGTTGTTGAGAAGGATTAACAAAAAAGTTTAAGAACCTAAAATTGATTGCACTTTTTCAAGAATATATATTTGTCCTGCATGATAAGGCATACCTTTGAACTACCAGACAGTTCTTTCTTCAAGTTTGCAAGATCATCATCAACAGAAGAGCTCTCTAGCATCGCAAACTGCAATTTCGGATAGATTTGAAATGATAAGAAATCCAGTTTGAGCAGAGAAACTATCACAAGTGGGTGAAATGGTAAACCAATGTACTGCTATCAATTAGGCAGCTGTTTCAAATTGTAATCATCTTATATGGTCATATGAAATTCAGCAGTTTTCTTTACCTTTGAAGCTCATTATAAATAACCAAAGTGCATTTGAAACAAAGAAGCTGGTTTAGAATAAATTTTTTGAAACACGAGATACAAAGAACATGCTATCCAAACACAAGATATTATGTACTACTATACGTGATGAAATCTATGTTCCTACCCACTACTATGTATGTATGCATATATGTATGCCTTATCCAGCTGAAAACATACCACCATAACAGATTATTAAGCTTCCTTTTGGACAGTTTCCGTATTGTTTTTCTAAACATGTGTGATCTGTTTTCTCATTCCACGTCCCATGGGTCTAATCAATTGGAAGATGATATTGAATTATAGACACACCAGATCAAACATGGAATGGGTAGCCAAGACAATAAGCCCTCACCTTTCCTTCCAGATCATCTGTAGTTAACTGGCCAAGAGCTTCTGCTTGGGATTCCATCGCTAGGACTATTCATAGGAAAAAGAATTTGAAAATTAATATGCATCCACCTATGTGTCTGTATGTTTGAAATAAAGATTCAGTGCATAACTTGTGCAAACAGAAGTATACAGCGCAGGCATAATAAAAGTAACTTCACCTATAATCTAAAGCCACGGCAGTAAGACATTGTTACCCCTTCAATCTTATTATATAAAGCAAACTCCCCCTCAAATGATAAATTTTTGAATTTCCACAAAAGGCCTTTCGTTAACACTATAAGTAAAACAAAGAATCTAATAAAATAGGAGCTTGACTAAATCATAAAGTGTTTCCAAATAGACAACTTCCTTACCTTTCTCCTCCATCTTGTCAAAAGCGGAAAGGGCACTACTTGTATTGACATTCCCCACCATCTCACTCACTTTAGAAGCAGTCCTGAAGCAACAGCACAGTGACCATTAACAGCGACATTAAGGAGATACCCAACTCCATTGACCCAATTTTTTTTCTTTCTTAAGAAAATGGAGATGACAGACTTTGCAGAAAAGGAAAGTGAGAATTGGTAACAAACTTTGCAGACTGAGCGCGTGCTTTGAGGGTATCTTTTTTCGATCTTGCCTCTTGTATCTTGCTCTCTAAAAGCTACATAAAATGTACATGATAGTAATAATTGCATTCGTATCCACATAATTGCAAGCACTAGTAATAGTTGTAATTATATAAGCTAAGAAAAGCTAATTTTCATAAAAACTGATTAACCTCGATGCTTACTCTTTCAGACAGTTTTCTATGAAAATGAGAAAGAGAACACTTGCTTATTTTCTCCTAATTATAAAACTTTGTCATTCCTAAGTAGTAAAAGATAAAACCTGATAAGATAATCACGGGATCAAATATACTTCCAAACCTTTTCTTTAATCAAAAAGCTTCTCTCTTCATCTTTAATCTTTTATAGGAAAATTTTTCTCTAATCTCTTTTTGGTTCTCTCAATTCATGATTCATCAGTCTCTTAAACACATTATAACTAGCACTTCCTTTTGGCCAAAAGTAGATAGTAAACTTGCTACTTTTCGTAAGCCATACAGCAAATTTGATTTGCAAGCTTCAAACAAAAAACTTGACTCTGTGACATGCCATCAGATGCTAAGCTTTATAGTCATAACAGGCAAAAAGACTGGAATGCAGATGCCAGTCAGCAATTCTATCTTTCATAAAACATGACTAACACAAAGAAATTTCAGCTAAATATGTGTCAATAAGCCGTCCAACTCTACTTTTTTTATGGGATATTTAAAGAAGCGGGAGCAAAGAAACTCCATGAGAGGAAAAAATTTCAATAAAAAATATAAATCTGGTAACAAAAGAATTCGATGATAAAATAGAAATTAGCTTACCTTTGTATTAGACACAAGATTATCAACAACACCTTTTTGTTGATCAAGTTGCGTTCTCAAAGAATTAGCATTATCCTGAAATACAAATAAAGGAATATAAATTATTTTGTATAACCCTTTGCAGCCTGAAGGTGAGGCATGTAGTCTGAGGCGAAAGGAAACATTGGATTCATGCTCATTCATATATAGGGTTACAATTCTTTTAGTTGTCAACTTGAGCTAAATATTTCAAATCATGTATTTGCTCAGTCAAATGGTTGAAAAGCAGAAAGTTCTCAAAATTAAAAACATGAAACAAGAAGTAAGTGAGAAACGTCTAAACACATAAAAAACTTCTACTACTGATTAGACTTACTGCAAAAGATTTACGCCTCTTCAGAGCTTCACGTGCAAGATCCTCCTCTCCTTTCTGAAGAGCTAATTGTGCTTTTTGATACCTATATCAAAGAAAGACCGTGAGTTTACAAATCACTTGATAATACTAGTAACATTAGACAACCATCCCATCTACATTACCAGTCCTCAGAAGCTTGTTGCGCAGCTTTGTACTTATTTTCCAATCGTTTTTGAGAAGCCAATACCTTTATAAGGAAAACAAAGATAATTATGATCAATTCAAAATAAACAAAAAGTATATAAACCATATCAGTAAAGATATGCATAGACATTTATAAAATACCTGAAGTTCACGACAACAACCTCTCATGGTTATGGGTAAGTAATCAAAAAATAACATACAAGAAAGAAGACAAAGAGATGAACTTATATGAAAAATTGATAGATGGAAGATAAAAAGTAAAAAAGAGATAACTGACGCAACTGAAGATGGAAATCTACAATGAATATGAGCAAATTCTAGAACATATAAGAGTAACAAACACAAGGAAATTGCAAGAAACTTCCAAATACTTGTACTAAAAATGCAAAGAATTGCTTCAAAAATTTGGGAAAATAGCATTACCTGAGCTGTGGCCTGACGCATCTTTGTCAAGTCATCATTCATTTCAAGAACTGCTTGCTCCAAGATTTTCTCAGGATCTTCAAAGGAACTTATGATTGCATTTGCATATGACTGCAATCAGTAAAACTTGTGTAAGGAAGGTACTAGTTATAATAAGAGCATCACATTGTTATTATTATGCGGATACAGGTTAAGCCATCAATTTACAAGATGTCACCTTGACAACTCTAGAAAACCGGTCAAAAAGGTTCATACGGGCACCGAGAGCACCTCCACGTTGTCTCGAATGATGTCGCCTATTGGAAGGAGCAACCCTAATGACTTCAACTTTTAGAGCTCCCACTGAAAGAAAAGTAAATGTAAGATGGGAGATAATACCTACTTGTAGGTAGTGTTTACACAATTTCCATAGCTCACAACGGCAACTATTATTTTGATATGTTAAGTTATGACCAGAATTCACGTTCAACTACGACTAGAACATCATCAACACCATAAAAACTAGAGTGCAAAGCTATTCACTACTTCACAACAGGTAGCGTAAGATGAAATTCTTAACCATATCATTAATTGTTGCTTTCCATCCAATGGTCCATATACACCACTGACACTCCAATCAATCAAATGTCATTATCCTTTTATGTTCTCACCTTTTCATTCTATATATGTGTAATGTCAACATCTCTAAGTTAGAATATGCAATTCATGTATCTTACATGGACATAATAAACAGAGATTTAGGGAAAAAAGAAAGGCCCTTAATGATAACACACAAACACAAAAATCCCAATTATAAAGTTGATGTGAGAGTAACAACAAACTTACTAAAGTAGCTCAATTTTCAGATGTTCTATAGCAGTATTATTGCTAGCATCTTAGTATCAAATAAGCCAACAATAACATGGCATGTTTGTTTATTCTTGCCTATATCAGGCTGCTCCATGTCATTATTACATCTGACATGATGAGAGCCTGACAAGATAACAAGATAGAGAAAAAATCTCATTGCTTCCACTGTTCTTGCGTTTCCTCAACTAAAGTTGATATTCTTAACAGTAACTCTACTAATAAATAATACTACAGAGATGAACTAAATAAACAACAGTGCAGACTAGCATACTATTATACTTTTTCTGAATTAAAGAAATAAAACAAAGTGAATTATTTCAGGAACATAGGTAATGCTTGTTTTTCCAGAAACATAGTACACCCAGTAGATTTCAAAATGGCACTATATTACACATGAAGTAGGCTCCTACAAGCAGAGAACAATCTAAAGATCTTTTTATATCTTTCTTCTGACTAGCCATCATGCCTATGCCGGAAGAAATGAAAAAAGATAGTAGGGTTTAGGGTCGAGTGGCATCCAGATAATGAGGCTGAAAACTACAAATTTGTTGAAATCCTTCACAGTCCACTGCTACTAGAATCTAGGAGAATAGGACATTACCAAAATGATTTCTTAAATCGAATACAAACTTTCAAACCAAAATAATTAGCTTCTGAATTATATGCTCCCAAAATTTGACACCCATTGGTTTAGACAAAAACAGATATGATAACAAGTAAAGTTAAAGTACTGATTTTTTTATAAGGAACCAAGACCTTTCGAAATCAAAAGAGAACAGTGTCCAACAATCCTACATCCACATGCATTAAAACATGTAACCAATATATGAACACCAAACGACAGAGCTGAGAGCAATAACAAACTACATAGAGGCATTACCAAACAGAAAAGCAGAGAGCAACAATAAGCAGAAAAACAGGAAAATAACACTTGTTAATAATTACAAAACAAACCAAAAGAGCTAATTGCACATTATAGAAAACGGAACGTCTCTAAACTCCCTATTCACCGATACTCACAAAGAAATCCCAAGTTTCACTCTTTCGCACAAAGTTTTCACCTTCTGCTCCGCCTCCTCAAAAGTTCCACCAGACCACACACAAAAAAAAAACAACCAAAAACACAACAATTTCGCAGAACTCGCATCAATTCAACAAACACAGCACAATGCTTTTCATCCAATAGTGAAACACAAGCCCGAAAATGACCCAAGTCAGATCTTTCCCCTTCAAAAAGCTGATGCCACTAGGAGTAACTAAGCAATGTAGAAATAAGTGACAACTACACAACTTTACGCACAATACCACAACACGCGTAATACTGGGGTGTTCATTGAACACTCTTGACGCTCCTGTATGCACTTCTCCAAAAGCTAGCACTTATACTTGACTAGTTACCTTGGACTTCCAAATGAAGTTGGGTGCATTGCAAAAGGGTGAGGATTGTTTATCACTCAACCAAAAATTACTATAGCACTAACTTCAAAACATTTCGGAACATTTTCGATAACATCCAACCTATTTGAAACACCATTCAGCCTCCAAACATGAGAATTCCAACCCTAAGACTGCTAAAATAGCAACTGCCACATCATGAGTTGAACGCATTTGAATTCCAGAAATCTAATCATCTCCCAATTTCGCAAACAAGATACGGTTTTGATGAAAATCGATTCTACTATGCTGAGCACAACTATTTTGAACTTGAATGAAATCAAAAATAGAGAGTGAGCAAGAGGCGCATACCTCCGCCGTTGAAAAACGACGTCGTGAGAGGTCTCCTGACCATGGAGAGGGTGGTGGAGGATGAGGAAGAAGGCGGGGATTGGAACGAAGAGGCGGGAGTTGAAGCCATGGTCAATCCTGTAAATATCTGCAATTTGGTGGCCATTTTCTCAATATAGGATGAGTTGAAATGGTGCGATTGGGATTGGAGAGAGAGAGAGAGAGAGAGAGAGAGAGAGAGAGAGACTGCGATTAGAAACGTGGTGGTTTAGAGTAGAACTGCCTTCTAGTTCATGGCGGAGAAGAGGTGTGGCCACACAGACTTGCTTTGTTTTCAGATGAGACAGCTTGGTTCCGGACCAATTTGACTATATTTTCTAAAACATGGACTAAATTGAAAAGTTAAACTCTTTCACTTTTTCTATTAAAAAAAATATATTAGTGAATTGGGCTTTTTTATTGCATTTTCAGAGGCCCAAAAATTAGAGTAGAGCTTCATAGAGGTGAGATCATTTCATTTGAATATATGTTGATGTAATTTTGATTTTCTTTTGAAATTAAATATGCTTGGGAGAAAAAAATTTAAAAAAATTGTTTTCGCAGCCATAAACATAGACTTTTCCTCTTGCAGGACAGAAAACAAATGAAAGGAAGATTGAGAATTTAATTTGTGATCGAAAGCATGTTTGTCATTACCTCCAACTTTTCAAGGGGCAAATTAATCCCAAAGATATATTAATTGACCTCGTAGAACAGAGATCAATAAAAGACTCAACAGCACATATATGTTTTCAATAGATGCGGCCATCTTGAGTTGATTTAATCTCAAATGTAGGGAAACAATAAGAGGAGGTTTTGCTTCTTTCTCAACACAGCTTAAATTTCTTCCCACCTTCTAATCTCAAATGAGCGGTACAATATGGCGTTACAATAGCAAGCTGCGCAGTATCATGAGGGTAACTCTAGCTGTAATGATATGTAAAAACAATGGCCTCCGAAAAACTGTCCAGCAAGCAAATATTCTAAAGAACTGCATGGATCTACAAGTTATCTGGACAGAAGGTCAATTTTGATAAGTCAATGGTTTATTGTTCTCCGAATATTGGTGGTGAGTTAGTAAATGAGATAAGTGGCATCTGTGGTTCTCCGTTGACTAATAATTTGGAGAAGTATCTGGGAATGCCAATAATACATTCAAGACTGACAAAACATACATATGCTGTTGTGATTGATAAAGCAAATCTCTCAATTTGGCAGGAAGATTAACTCTTATTCAAACTGTATCTACTGCACTACCTCTCTATACTATGTAGACTGCGAAGCTGCCTGTCCACACTTGGAATAAGTTGGATAAATTAAATCACTACATCATAAACTTTCATCCATAGCATTCGAAAAATGCTATGGTAGGATATCATAGCGTTTTAGTAAACGCTATGTCTGCCCCAGCTATAATAGGTTCAGGGCTTTTCATAGCATTTCAGAAAACGCTATTAAAAAATCACATCCATAGCGTTTATGAAGCGCTATCACCTATGATTGAATAGTGTTTATGAAGCGCTATCATCTATGATTCAATAGCATTTACAAAATGCTATTGTTTATGCTTCAATAGCATATATGAAATGCTATCTTTACTCATTCTATAACTTTTATAAATTGCTGATTCTATAGAATATAGCATTTCTCAAATGTTCTTATATACTATTTAATAGCATTTCATAATGCTAGTATACATTTTCTTATAGCATTTCGGAAATGTAACAATAAGTTCCTTCATCTTTTAACTGCTCTCAAAAGTAATACAAGAACAAGCATAAATACAAGTAATACAATGTCAACTAACAAGGTTATGTACTTGCGTGCTAGTAATACAAACCCTACAAAGCTATTACTTCTCCAAAACATCCAGAACCTATATCTATTACTTCTCCAAAACAGCATCAACACTTGCATTATCTCTGAGCAACCATTTCAAAGCTCAAGCGGTCTACAGGAGCACAAGTAAGTTGATGAAACTTACATATTTTAGTCACAATTTGAAAGAGATAAATTTTCTCATTCACAAGTCTCTTGATTCATTTGCAAACCACAACTATACTAGTGTACTTCAAAGAGCTTGTCCTATTAAGCATTAGTCTGTTCATCCTGCAAGAGAAAATTTTATCATGATAAGCTTACAAATAAGTTATTTTATCATCTTGCTAACAAAACACTACAAAATGTATGATCCTTCCAAAGCCATGGCAAGGGAATACATAATCAATAGGAATTATGACATGTAGATACTAAATGCATGCGTGACATATTACCTGCCACTTGTGAATAAAGAAATGGGGGATGCCCAGGTGTATGAGATAGAAAATACATACATCGTTGTAGAAGTTAGCTCTCCCTCTTGGTCTAGCATGTCACTTAACTCATTAATCACCGAACGGAACATTGCGCATAAGAAAATAAGTCTTTATTATTGTAAACTTTGGTCAAATAAATAGCACAGAAGAATGAAACCGAGTATGACATACTTTTTGTGAGAATGACCAAAAACATGAGCTTGTAGACATGGTTAATTGCAAATGCAGCATTGAAAACATGAAGTCCCTTTTTCTTGTCAAGTGCATATAACTTTGGAGCTAGCAACTGGTTCCTCATTAGCAATAGTGTACTTTTTTTTTCCAGGATTAATGAATAAACTTCATTAAAGCCAATAGGCAACAAGTACAATGCAAGAGGAAGAAAACAAACAAAGCTCAAAGAAACCAAAGAAAAGAAGCATAAGCAACAGATTGCCAGATAAGATTAAGCTAAACAATAGATGCGGGACATGAGAGTCCAGCGATAGCGTAGTTTCTCTTTCCTATCTAGCAACTCCAAGAATATTATTCCAGATTTAAAAGTATGACAAAACTCTAATCAAGTGTTAGACATCATAATTGAAGTTGATTGTATGATTATCAAATGGTAACTCATAATGAATAGTGAATGAGAAAGAAAGTTGCCCAACAAACAACAGCACATGCCCAAGGCTGATTGAATCTTACGCTCAAACAAGCCAAATTGAATCTTTCAGGCACAATCAACAGTAAAGCCAAGTCTCAGATGTCCCTTCCATAACCTGAAATTTTATTTTGAGTGGACAGCTTTGATAAGCAGCAACAAGCACAATTCTTAAAAATCAATATTACTAGCTTCATCTCAATTGACAATTGATATGCATAAATTCAAAGCAGATCAATATTAAACATGCCATAAATGAATGGTCCAATCCATTTCATCCCTGATACTAGAATTTGGACCCTTTATGACTTTATCAAAAAAGTTTCCAATTTTGTAGCTTAATAACCCCAAAACCACCTCATTAAAAAGCTGCAGCTTTTCACCATTGCATGATATAAACAACCACATAAGTACACTACCTGACAACCATACAAAGCTGTCATTTCAACATAGCCTTAATGCCTTAATGTCATAACCAACGGTTCAATCCATTTCATTCCTTATACTAAAATACAACAACAAACTTCCAACTTTCCACCTTAATAACCCTTCATGCCAGAAACAAACGAACGCACCTCATTAAAAAAGCTACTAAAGTATTTATCAAAACAATCACCCAATCATATCAAAAAACCAGAAAACAAGCTTTGAGCCTAAAACAATAAAAAAAACTGACGAACAGTTTCTGAGTGATAAAATAAGAGAACTTGCTGCTATGTCAGAAGAAGTGTTCTTTGACAATTTCACAATTATACAAAAACAAATCTGAAACCATCACAATTATACCAATAAATCTGAAACCATTGTTCCTCAGTCCTCAGTTCCTCACATCCGAAACCATTGCTAAATGCCTAAATAAAAACCCACGAAATTGAAATCAACATCAATTTTAAACCCTAAAAATTTCCCCAAATTGAGTTGAAAAAACATAACAAAATTACATTCAGTTGATTACCCTAAATTAAAGACGAAGAGTAGAAGCCTTCGATCTCTGAGACTCTGAGAGAGGAAGAGAAAAGAACGCAGCACCTTGCAGTAGCCTATACCCAGACAATAGCAACAATGGGTGATTCCTCTGAGGGGCCTGTTCAATTTTTCAACATTCAAACCCATTTCGTACAACTCAATTTTACTCATACATCATTAGATATACTCATATATAAAATTAATCAAAATCATAGAAAATCTAATACAGTGGGGCAAAGGCGGTAGCGCCAGAGGGCGAGCCTCCAATCGGAGTTGGGCACGGAGACGTAGTGGAGCTAGTCGGTGGTGCCTATCGACGGCTTCTCTGGAAGCTTCACGGCCTCTTTCACTTCGTCATTGGAGAAAGCTCTGACGTGGAACGACGTCAAAGGTGATGATGATGAAGCACGCAGCGAATATCGTAGTGAATTGAGGAAGCCATGGGGATTAAGAGAAAGAGAAAGAGAAGCTCGGTCGGGATGAAGAGAGAGGGCGGCCACCGAAAGAGGAGAGGCTTTTGGGGTCCTAGTCATTGCTTTTCATTTAAAGTGTCGCCCACTTTAAATTAAGCCTGCCAATGTTTTTGAGTTTTCATTACCCTCTCACTCCCGCTCCATTTTTTAACAGCGTTTAAAATTTATTAAACGCTATTAAAGAACACGGTATATGCAATCTATAGCACTTACTTAAAAAACGCTATCATTAAGTGCTATGAATAAGCGATTTTGTTGTAGTGAATTGTGACTTTCTTTGGGGAGATACTGAGCAAAATAGGAAAATTCATCTTACCAACTGGGTTGTTGTGTGTAGGTCAAAACCCAGTGGGGGATTAGGCATTAAAAAGGCTATGCTAGCTAAGCTAAGTTCGAGATTAGCCCAAGGTGATAATGATATTTGGTGCAGGATTTTGAGAGCTAAATATCTTGGCAATGAGTCTATTCTGCAACAAAACTATCAAAAGCCAAAAAAAACTACTCTAGTACTTGGTATGGAATTGTTTATGGTGCTGAGTTACTGCGAGAAGGTCTCTATTGGAGAGTTGGTAATGGTGCCTCTGCCATGTTTTGGCATGATCATTGGTCTCAGTATGGTATCCTCAATCATGCCACTGATATTCCTATTCACATGAACAACAATGCAGTTGTTAGTGACTTTTAGCATAATAATGAGTGGAATAGAAATTTATTGGCAAATTGTCTCCCCGATGATATTATCAGGAAAATTAGCAGCATTCCCATATCACATTTCAACTCCCCAGACAAGCTAATTTGGAGAGGTACACCTTCAGGAACTTTCTCAGTCAAATTTGCTTATGATCTCATCTGTGAGGACCACACCAACACTAATCCTCTGTGGAAAGTCATTTGGAAACTCAACATACCCCCAAAATTTTGAACTTTCCTTTGGCTTATTTTACAGGGAAGAATATTGACAAATGAACAAAGGCACAGGAGGAGCCTTGCTGCTGACCCATCATTTCCTTACTGTAGTGGCCAAGTGGAGACTTTAACTCATCTCTTAAGAGACTGCAAAAAAGCTAAGCAGGTTGGTAAGCTTTCCATATTCCTTTACATATGCACGCTACCTTTGTTTTAGATCTAAGGAGTTGAATTCTTGCAAATTTGCTCCAGACAAAAACTAACCATTATGATATTCAGTGGAATTTATTCTTTATCTTCTGTTGTTGGTTCCTTTGGAAATGGCGCTGCAAAGGAATTTTTGAACCAAATTTTTGTGTTCCATTTAACTTCCCTGATGTGGTCCTTGGATATGCCTATGAATGGTTTAAAGCAAGTCAAAAGTCTACTACATGTAAAAGTTTTCAAGTGGAGTTGCTATCTTGGAACAAGCCTACGGCTGGTCATTTCAAACTTAATGTGGATGGTTCAAGATCAGGAAATGGAAGCATTGGTGCTGGTGGTCTCATTAGAGACTCCTCTGGTAACTGGATTAGTGGATTCATGTGCAATATTGGGTTTGGAGAAGTTTTGCAAGTTGAAGCCTGGGGCTTATTTTATGGGATAAAGCTTGCTGTAGACTTATCAATCACTCATTTGGAAATTGAGTCTAACTCTTCTGTTTTGGTGAATCTTCTCAAGCAAGATGACATCGATTATCACCTTTTAAAAACCATTTTAATTAATTGCAAACAGCTTCTGCAATATTTCCACTACTCTCAAGTCCAACATGTGCATAGAGAAAGAAATATGGCAGCTGATATCCTTGCCAAGGCTAGTGTCTCTAATACTCCTGGACTTTGTCTCCTTTCGAAGACCTCCTACTATGGTTGCCAACACCTTAGAATGTTTCCTAGCAGTTTGAGCTAGGCTTCTTCTCTTCTTTGCTTTCCTTGCTGGGCCTTTGGCCCCCCAATGTACCAAAAAAAAATGATATGTAAAAACAAGGAAGGATCAATTTCTAAATCATGGGTATCGCATGCATATGTGCTAATATTGGTAATGTGTTCAAAAAGTGGAAAATTGAACTGGAGAAAACATGGGAGGTTGTAACACGTACGTCCCAAGAAGTTAACCACGCAGCGAAGATGTTCAAGTGCACGCCGCGCGTAGCCGCATTGATATTTTATTTGGGAGACTGGATGTGAGCACAAGTGCAATAATGGCACATGAGATGATGCATGCCTGGCTGCGACTCAAAGATTCTGTGCATGTTTTAACCTCATTCTTTGGTGGATATGATGTAAACGTGTGTCGCTGATCTTTTCGATCTCTTAGCTATTGATGTCTATGACTTCTATCATAGATTCTTCCACCTTTATAGATATACATTTTTCTGTCATGGGTTGTTCTGCACAATTGGAAAGAAGCATTGATGAAGGTATGTGCTTAGTAGTAATGGGATATATACATGTGGAGGGAATGGTTTTGCTTGGGTGGCTTTGACTCATGTAGAGATCGAAGACAAAATTTATGGCCAAGGGTTTAGAGATGCTCTCAAGGCTGTTAACAAATTCGGCATTACGACTACCCTGGACCATATCGTCAAAAACAAATGTCTCCCTTGTTCAGTTTAATGGAGGTTTTGACGCTGTTCGATAATCAATGATGCAATGCTAGAGAATCACCGATGTATGTGAATATGTAATATGTTTCAATTCCTTTACTCATTGCCAATCGCTTTAAATTTCTTTGATCTGTTCTCGAATACACTATGTAGTTAGCCAATATAGCAGAGAATGATAGGCCAGGGTAATAGTTTTAGGAGAGAGTACTGCTTGCAGCCAGGGATTAGAACTGAAAGCCTCTCCTGGTTTTCAACACATATAAGAGATGCAAAATCATTTCAGTATCGATAGGTATGCCCGTATAAAAAGCATATTCGAACTCTATCACTTTTTTCTTGCAAATAACAAATAAATTGACATCAAAAAAATAAACTGAAGCATATGCCATTGATTGAAAAAAAAAAAGTGCTTCAATACCCAAAGTAAAAAGTTTCCTTTGTGCACAATTTAACCGCAGCAAGATGAGCTCTGTTCCAAGTGCCAGACGCTTGTGAATGCTCCTGGAAGCATTCAATTCTGGCCTAATATCCCTGGCTACCGCAAAGAAAACCTCTTCCACATTCATGTTCATCTTTGCACTGGTTTCGAAGAACTTGATGCCGAATTCATCGGCTGACCTCTAGATTTCATCACTGCCCTTTTGCTCTCACCCATGTCAACCTTGTTTCCCACCAGTATCTTCTTGACATTTCCAGAAGGAGGGTGGTTTTCCTCCATGTCACAAATCCAATCCCTAACGTGGTTGAATGATGACTCATTAGTAACATCATACACTAACAGAATGCCCTTGGCTGCCTGATAGCAACCTCTTATGATTGTTTTAAACCGTTCATGACCTGTTGTGTCCCAGATTTGCAACTTGATTCGTTCGCCGTCGAGCTCAATGGTTTTGACATTGAAGTCTATTCCTATAGTAGTCATGAAATTAGTGTTGAAGGGTTTGTCCGAGAATCGGAGAAGTAGACTGGTCTTCCCAATGCCACTGTCACCGAGGAGGAGGAGCTTGATGAAATGATCGTGGGGGGCAGCCATTGTAGTCTTTGTATGCCAAAGCTACCAAGATAAGATCAAAATTAGGAGAGTCCTTGTACGCTCGTTATATATTGTATACCTCGTCTTTAGTTTTTGGAATGCATGCTTAGGAGGAAAGCAATCTCAATTAAGGTATGTTCTTTCATTTCATAATTAATACGGGTTCAATTGGGAGGGTTAGGATTAGCTTACTTGCAGAGAAACAAAATCAATCAAGATCGACTAGTACGTAGGATAGAACTGTAGGCTTGCTAGTTAAAGTCTCTTGTAGTCTGAAATTTCTTGCTAGAGAAGCAAAGATCTTCATTATTCCTCCGCCTGTTCAAGTAAATCTAGAATATGTGTCTGGCCCAAACTCTAGGTTACTTAACCTAGTGGTAATAGAGTTATAATTAAAGATAATCTCAGAGAATCTTAGAGATATTCAATCAATTGTAATGCTACGTTTCCTTGTAGAACTCTGATTCTATACCTTGTAATCCTCTATATAAAGAGGCCCCTATTATCATTGACAGCACGACAGTAATTCTCTCCTAATTTCAATTTTCATTAAATACGTTATCAGCACGAGGCCCTAACCCTGAAACAAATAGCCAAACCCTAATTCAAGAAGCAAAAACCCTAAATCTGAATACAAACCCTTGAAACGCTTTCGGCCCCCGCCACAAATCTTGAAGTCCTCCACCCAAGATTCCAGAACCAGTGGCATCACCCCAACAACGGGCCCGAAACCTACCGAACCGGCCAGTGAAAACTCCAAACCACCCGCAGTAAAAATTCCACCTGTTCACCACCTTCCATACCTTCAATTCAGACGAAATTTTTCCATCAATACTATATTGATCCCAAGAACCCGAAACCGGAAAAAAATTTCCCTGAACCGACACAAAAATTACCGAACCAGCCTCGAAATTACCAAATTACTGAATTGGCAGAATAAATTCCAGAAAGAAATAAATAAAAAAGGAGAAGTTTGGCCCAGAAAGAAAAGAGAAGCAGCCCAGCCCAGAAAGGGAAGAAGAAGCCCAAAAGGAAGGAGACAAAGACTAACCCAAAGGTCAACAGCCCAGTAGAAGTCAAGTCCACTGACACAGGCCCACAGCCACGTCAGATTGTCCACTTCAGTAGATTTGCCACTACAGCAGCCATGTCAGCATATCTGCCATGCCAAGAACTAGGTCAACTCCGGTCAACCACCACCGACGACTTTTCCAGCCACTTTTCGGCGACTTTCCGGCCACTTTTTCGTGCCAAATTTTCCAGCATTTCGAGGTAATTTTTACTAAAAGTTCCCGTTTTTGAAGTTTTTATTTCTTTTTTCTCTGCGACTTGCAAACTCCCTTCTTCTACCCCCCTTTCTTTATTATAGGGGGACCTAATTAAGCCGAACTGCAGGGATTCGTGCTCACTTCAAGGTTGGAGCTTGTAAAGTCCTCCAAACTTAGAGTTTCTTAAGAAGAAACAATAGACCACAAACATCATTGTTCCGATCTAATCCAATACCTTTTAGAATAATTTTTTGGAAGCGACTATGCTAAAAAATTCCTAATTTCTTGGAAGCAACTACGATCAGAGATTTTATATATTTTCAGGTTACGCTCCAAAACTAACCTTTTTTCTTGCTCTCTTTTAGGATGAGTAACCTGAACAAATTGGACTTTGATCCATTGGGAACAATTGGCTCTGAATATCACAAATTGGTTCGTGATATTCGCCAGCATCTCAAGATCGATGGAATCCTGGAAATGATTCTCGAGCCTAGCCAGGACGTGTTAACTGTTGAGCAAGCTCAAGCTTTGGAAGCAAATAGAGCAGCCTTAGAGGCAAATAAAGCGAAAGTCATCATCCTAATGACTCGTCATATGGATGATTCACTCCAGTATGAGTGTAAGATTGAAGAATACCCCAGAAAGTTGTGGGTCTCACTCGAAGAAAAATTTGGCAACGTTCATGACTCTCTGCTTCCTGACTTAGAAGTGAGATGGTATAATGTCTACTTTTGTAATTTCAAGTCAGTTATTGACTACAACTTGGAAGCATTTCGCATTAAATCCTTAATAGCATTCTGTGATAAAGAGATCACAGATACGATGTTGATTGAGAAGACTCTCTCTACCTTCCCCTTCTTTGCATTGATGGTTGCTAGGAAGTATCGAATCGATGTTACTGCAAGATGGATCACAAGGTTTCATGAGCCCATTGGAGCTGTGAATGTCGCTGAAAAGCATGACAACATCCTTGTGAAGAACTATAATTTGAGATAAGTGGAAACAGAGCATATTCTGGAATCCAATTATACTCAAACCCTTAAGAGAGGGCGCCAAGAGCGAAACCCTAATCTTAGGGATACTTCTAGAAATTCTGGTCCATATAATCGCTCTACTTGAGAAGGTAATTGCCAAAACAGGTGAACACGAAACCGAATAGAGAGATGGAGGCAACGTGGAAAGAGAGAGAGGCAACGCCTCTGGCCATGTTGGTGACGCCACCAACACTAAGAGCCATCTAAATGACGCTTTCAAAGCGCCTCAATCAATGGAGTCTGAGCACCGAGATGTATGTTCTCTGTGTGGAGTATCCAGTCATTGGGTACACATTTGTAGAGCTCGTAAAGAGATTGTCACAACCTACAAAGCATATTGTGAAGCAAGAGAAACTCACTATGTGGAATAAGAAGATCAAGAAGATGATCTAGAGTGAAGGGTTGAAGACTACAAATCTGGCTGCGATTAATAAATCACCAATTCGATTTGAGTCTTTATTTTTCCAAGAGATGTAATAGGCAATTGCCATATACTTTGTAGTAAATGTCATTGGTTTAGTTTTTTTTCACATAGGGTGTTTCAAAATGAGTGTGATGTCTAGGAAGGTCTTAAGATAAGTGGCACTTAAGCGAGCTTTGCTCCACCGACATCTCTCTGCTCATCTGGTCATATTTATTTTGGAGTTACCGAAAGAAGTCAAACAACTACCTTTGTTTTGCATTAACTAGCAATTGGATTAGATTCTCCTAATGGTTAAGAAACAATGATGTAACTCCAGTGGCTTATGAATAAAATTTCGAGTTCTTTTCATTATGACTCCATTTTGATTCTGAGCATATGACTTTGTGACCACGATGGCTGGGCCATCAGTATTAATTCAAGGACATGGAATATCCCAAGTTCCCCTTTCTAAATGGCACCTTGATTATTGTCACAAAAATTTTCTACGCTCCTAGGGCAAATCGCACCTATGAATAGCCAACGGATTTCATGCGAAAGCACAAATAGAGAACAGAAATGAGTTCCTTTACAATACACGTAATGATTGAGAAAAATGTGCATCTTAGAGAAGTTTATGTGTTTCTCTAGTGGACTTATATCACTATTCGAGCTATTAAATTCAAAAAAGTTATGAGAAAGGTTTTCTTGGATTTAGACACATATTGGCTTTGTCACGACATGATAGGTCATCCTAGTCATGATATGATGATTCGTCTACTAAAGACTTCACATAGACATCTTTTCTTTCGAGCAAAACGAAGCATGAATCAAAAGTTGATTCCTGGACTACGTGTGACCACCGCCGCTGCCTCTGGCACCGCCGCCTTCCACCACCAGATTAGGGCTGGCACAGTCCTTATCCATGACTCCATGGATGGAGTCCATCATGGTGATGTTGCGATCACCAACTTTGCTTCAAATAGCGTTTCAGACGCTCAGGTCCAACCATCATCATTATCGGTTGCTTCTAAAGCCTCTCACTCGTTTTACAAAGCCTGTTCCATAAGGAAATTAGGACTGCAACCATCCTATGCAAAGAATATGAAAATACTCATTCTGTAGACTTATTCAACCAACTTGCGGACGTTTAAATATCTCATGATCTTGGTTGACACGCAAACACGCTGGTCACGTGTTATGTCATTGTCCATCTGTAAATGTTTCTTATGCTGCACTCCTAACACATATCATATGACAACGGGCTCACTTCCTAGATCATCATATTCAGTCAATTAGATTTGACTATGCTAGACAGTTTACATCAAAAACTTTTGATGGTTATTACAATGGGACTGATGTTGGACATCATATTCCTAAGTACACACCCAAATGGTCTCCTAGAAATGACTACGATGGTAGTCTAGACATTGGTAATGCGCACCAATCTCCTTATATCCGCTTGGGATGATGCAATATCGCATGCAGCTATGCTAATTTGTCTACGACTTACCGCCACTCAATGTACCTCTGCGTTACAGCTAGTGACTGGGTATAAGTATTTTGTATTTACGCATATTTGAGTGAGCCATTTATATGCCAATTACACCACCATAGCACATTATGATAGGTCTTTACAGACGAATGCAACTCAGTCGGACTTGAGACTCCAACAATCGTCCACCACTTAATGCCCTTGCAAGGCGATCTCCTTACCGCTAGATTTGCGGATGTCACTTTGACTAAATAGTCTTTCCGTCGTTAGAGGTAGATAAGAACATGAATGTTCAGCATGAATGACATGAATTGTCGTGGTTTGTCCCCACTATGTCCCATCTCAATCCCTGTTAAAGTGACGAGATCACACACATTTGCTGCAAATATGCCTGCAAGGAAGGACGTCCCTATGAGAGGACATAACATCACCCTACATAAAGGTAGGCAGGGCGCCAACGCCAAGAGAGTGACACTTTGGCGTTACAGGCCATGGCCCTAGCTAGGGTGCGTGGAAGACCCATGGATTCGAAAGATACTTTGGCACAATCCAATCATTTAATCATCAAGACACAAACTCTATCTCATGAGAATCTTCCGGCTTATGGTTATAGTTTGGGGACGCCACAACGTTAGAACCTATTCCTAATAATATAGAGCTCTATGAAAATTACACTAGTGTACATAAGATGTGGGATAGATTCTCCATCATAATTGATAATGTAGTTGTGCATTTCGTTACGCATGAGTTTGTTGAGTCTGATGATATCGAACCACGTTCTGTTGATGAATGAATCTCATCTTAGAGAAATTTGGCCTAAATGGAAAGATACGATCTAGGTTAAGTTGGATTCTTTAACGAAGAGGAAGATTTTTGTACCAGTGATGCCAACACCTCCTAACATAAAACCTATTGACTAATGGGTCTTCGTTAGAAAGCGTAATGAGAAAAAGAAATGGTAATCTTACCTTATGGCGCAAGGCTTCTCACAAAACGCTCTGAAATCGATTACAATGAGACATATTCTCTTGTAATGGATGTCATTACACTCCACTACCCTGTCAGTTTGGTAGTTTCTGAATAAACATGCAGCTTACAAATGTGGTCATGACGTATCTAAATGGGGATCTAGATATGGAATATGCACGAAGGTTCATGGTGAACTTCATTTACCCAAGTCAAGTGGTTGTAGACCACGGAGCGCATTTACAATAAGGTTGAAATGCTCACTAAAGTGACTACTTGATTAGAAAGGAATATACCCGCTCGTTTCCATAACAAGTCTCAGATTTTATCGCGGTTCATATTAGACATGATCTTCATTGGAAGCCCTTAAAGAGTTAAGGGAAACCGCTGAACACTTGAAATCTGAGTTTGAGATGAACGATTTTGGGAGAACACGGTTATGTCTCAGTTTGGAACTTGAGCATCGTGTTGATAGATGCCTAAGCATTTTGACAAGGTCAACCTTCAAGCACTCCCATGATCATCCGTAATCTTGATCCTGAAAATGATCTTCTTCGTCTGAAGGATGATGGCGAAGATGTGATAGGGGCGGAAGTACCCTACATAAGTATAATAGGCGTATTAACATAGCTTAATGCACAAGACCGGACGTCTCATATGTTGTGAGCTTGTTAGCTAGTTATAGCTCTGCGCCAACGTGACGCCATTGGATTGGTGTAAAATATATCTTTCGGTACTTGAGATATATGATTGATATGAGCTTGTTCTATCCCTACAGAGAGACGATGGATTTGGACCATCACACACCAGGAACACTGCCAACTGGCCTGCGTTTGTTATCCCCATCCCAACATGACATGTGTTTTGGAAGGTTTTGCTGATATTGAGTATTTCTCTTACCTACACAAAGGTCATTCCCAAACTGGTTAAGTGTTCACCATAGGTAAAGACCATGATACCTTGGAGGTCTACAGAACAGACCTAGTCACTATATCTACGAATAATGCAGAGATTATTCCTCTTCACGATATGGTTCGTGAATGTATATGGATTGGATCCATAATTACTCATGTTCAGAGCAATTGTGGTTTGAAGTCTACCACAGATGAGCCTATAAGCATTTAGGATAATACTGCTTGTTCTAAACAAATGAAGCAAGGCTACATTAAAAGCGACATCACCAAGGATAATCAACAACAACAGACTCTCCTCAAGATCAAATTGAACTAAGTTCGATATGAGAACAGTGTTGCAAACTTGCTCACTAAGTCATTGTCTAAATTTCACTTTCGAGAAACATGTTGGTAGCATCATTTGCGGAAGTTATCTGAACTCCCATGACCGTAGTCATCAGGGGGAGATGTAGATATCAGGGGAAGAGGTTTACATGTATGGTCTCGAAACGAGAATGGTGTGTTGTGCTCTTTTTCCCCTTCGACTGAGGTTATTTTTGTACCACTGGGTTTTTATTACTAGGCAAGGTTTTTAATGAGGCAACGAGAGGAGCACCACATTTAGGCGACACAAGGGGGAGTGTTCAAGTAAATCTAGAATATGTGTCTAGCCCAAACTCTAGGTTACTTGACCTAGTGATAATAGGGTTATAATTAGAGATAATCTCGGAGAATCTTAAAGATATTCAATTAATTGTAATATTACGTTTCCTTGTAGAACTCTTATTCTATGCTTCGTAATTCTCTATATAAAGAGGCTCCTATTATCAATAAAAGCACGATAGTAATTCTCTCCCAATTTCAGTTTTCCTTAAATACCTTAGCCCTAGTTATGTATCATAATTGAAGAAATTTTAGTTTTGATTAACATAATACCATATATGTCAATGTTATTTGAGAATTATGATTTCATGGAACACACAAAAACATAATTTTTCACATACGGTATAATTTGATCTAGCGACACTTGTTAATGTTAGAACTGAAGGCTCTAATTAATTTTAAAGAATGAGAGAAGAGAGAGAAAGAGGGATACACGATGTATACTGGTTCGTCTCCAGCCTTAGCGAGAGACTATGTCCACTTGAATATTGTACTAGGTCTTTGGGTCTTGCCGCCCTGTCACGCCCCGAATTTTAGAATAACAATTCAAAATCCGAAACATGAAAATACTACGAACTCAAAATAATCATCCTGAAAATTGCTTTTCATAACACCCTCACCACACAAAATAAAATCAAACCGAATTTAGTCTCGGTTAATTATTACAACTCAAATCCAAATGTAATGTAAAGCTCTAAATGAGCATACACACCTCACAACTAAATAAATAACAAAACTGCTGTAACACCTAAGTAGCTCTGTCACCTCCCTGGTTATCCTGACCTGCAGGAATATCCGCTACACCATTGAATAGTGTACCGGGATTGCAACAACACAAAACCCGGTAAGCTTATGAAAGCTTGTATGAGTAAAAGAATGAACTGTTACTTAATTTAATCTCATTTATTCCCACACACAGCAACACTCAATAATTTCCACATATGCAAATAATAACAATCTCAATCAACACCAATTCAATATACCAAGACAAACCAACTCACAACTACTTTCACAACTCTCATCATCGTATTGATAAAAATACAGCACTTGACAGACTAGAGCTCTAACTGAATCGTAGCCCATCACCTGGCCTAGGTTATGGCATCCGACATATTTATCAATTATTGTATTTCATCAATATGTATACCTATATACATATTTAGAACGTCCAATAATTCCACATACTCAACCAATCGTATTCCATCATCCACCCAGGATTAGAGCGTCCGATTACCCACACCGGTCACTACGTCGACCCTAAACCCATAAATGAGCACAACATATAATATCACATACTGAAATCAACCCAACCAAGATACACCAATTTATTATGGAATTACACAATTGAAATACAATCAATTCATCAATTCTACTCAATCATACCATCACTCAACAATCCACTCATCAATATATATTTTCCACGTAAATATATATATACGTAATCATCCACTCAGGAATGACCACTAATATCATCTATAGTTCACACAAGAAAATCATGAAATTCATTTGTATAATTAAAATTCATTTTACTTACCTATGGACCGTGGTGATTCAAGTCCATGAAATTTTAAAGCAAATATTTAATCCGCAAATATTTAATCCGCAAATATTTTTCACACAATTACCATAAATAAATAAATTTAAAACAATCGGTTCGTAATATGAACCACGTGAGATTTACTCACCTCGAAACTCCCGCTGTGTCTTTAATATAATTATAATTATAATTACGCCGAATAACTCGCTCAAATAAAATCCGTCAATCACCTAATCAAATGTGATTCGAATTTAGTCAACAATTTCAGCACATAATTTAACTACCATTTAACGGCCGGATTCTAATTTACATTAAAATCCGACGAGCAGTTTCTCACGAATCGCTCCCCTAATTACCGTTTTGCACATATACGAAGATCCAACGGTCGGATCTTCGCCCATGACCACACAAAGCCTCTGGGACAGTCATATGATCATCATAACAAATTTAGAAGTTCATCCGACGGTCATAATTTCACAGATCAAAAATCTAACGATCGAAATCGATCGAAATCACAAAATTCATAACTAATTCATACGATATCTGAAAAATGCGTATAATACGCCGAAATGATCGTATCGAAACATAGAATCATAAAATGGACAGAAACCAAATTTTAGACCTTCGGAGGTGGCCGGAAAAGGCCGCCGGAGTTAGGGACAGAGCCGCCACCGACTACCGCCAATGGTGTCGGGGCCGAGCTTGTCCCCTTCGTTTCATCATTCTGAGCAACTTTCATAACTAGCACAAGACCTAAAAATGACGGGAAGGGATCGAAATTACCTATTTACAGTCGGCGGCCGGAAAAAAATGCAGAAACCGGCGAGCTTGAAAACTGACGTGAAAACTGCAACCTCAGGCCCCAATCCCTTCTGGAAACTTGTTCAGAACTTCCTTACGAACTCAACAAGCTAAGAATCACAAGAAACGATCGTGTATAGCTCGAGATATCTTGATCGAAATTTTCGGTGTTTCGATCCGTTCGGGTCGAGCTCCGACGAAGGTGAAAACGTTCGACCAGTTCCGGTCCTTCTTGGTGCTTGTAGAGAAAGTTGAGGCGAGCTCAATGAGCTAAGAATCAAGTGAAATGGTGAAGTGTAGCTCGAGATATCAAGCTCGAACTGAAAATGGTGGTTTTCTGTTCGGGTCGTGCCGCCGCCGTTACAGGCCGCGCCGCCTTGTAAAACTGCCTCTGGGAGCTAGAGCTGCTCGACACGAATGCCTGGGACTTGGTTTGAGGTCAAGAGGTGGTCTGTGGAGGGAGAACAATTAAGGAGAAGTTTGCTCTCCTTTTCGGTCGAGAGAGAGAACGATGCGAGAGTTTGAGAGAGAGAGTGAACAGTGAGGTTTCTAGAAAAAGAAAAAGAAGGAGGCCGGTGGAAATTAGGGTTTCCCAAAAATTTTCTATATATACAAGTTTCGGAAAAATTCATAATTCGATAACTAAATCAGAAAAAATCCGATCTTCGTGTTCCGCACGTGTACGGACTCGTATTGACGAGCTCTACAACTTTCATGAAGGAAGTTTCTCCAAATTTCGTACGTAGAAAAAGTCGCTTTCTCAAACCGAGTATTTCGAGCTTTTCGTTAAAAATAATTGTGTCGAAACCTCGATAAATGTAAAAGTGAATTATTATCGAACAATAATCGTTAAATCGTATAACAATCACTCAACACAAATACTCGAATTTAAAATGAAAATTTCGGGTATTACAATCTATCCCCCTTAAAGGAATTTCATCCCGAAATTCAAGTACCCAATTCCCCAAAAAGCTGTGGATACCTCGTCCTCATGTCAGATTCTAACTCCCATGATGCATCACCCTCATCATGATGACTCCACAACACCTTCACGAGATCAACCTCTTTCCTACGAAGTTTCTTCGTATACCGATCCAAGATACGAACAAGTTCAACTACAAACGTCACATCCGTGTTCACTTCGATCGTACCGTGATCAATCACGTGAGACTCGTCTCGAACGTACTTCCTGAGCATAGACACATGAAGACATTGTGCACACCCGACATGCTAACAGGTAAAGCAAGACGATATGCCAAGTTACCAACCCTTTCTAGAATCTTAAAGGGTCCAACATACCTCGGTGCGAGTTTCCCCTTCTTACCAAATCTCACCACACCTTTCATAGGTGAGACTTTCAAGAACACATGATCACCTGTCTTAAACTCCAAAGGTCTCCTCTTCAAGTCAGCATAACTCTTCTGTCTACTCTGAGCGGTTCGAATTCTGTCCTAATTAGTAGTGACCTTCTCTGTAGTCATCTGTACAATCTCGGGACCGATGAGTCCTTTATCCCCTGCTTCCGCCCAACAGATAGGAGTCCTACATGGCCTACCATAAAGAGCCTCATATGGAGCCATACCGATACTAGAGTGATAGCTGTTGTTGTAGGCAAACTCTACCAACGGTAGATGATCCGCCCAACTATCCTTAAAATCCAGAACACAAGCTCTGAGCATGTCCTCCATCACCTGATCACTCTCTCGGTCTGCCCGTCTGTCTGTGGGTGAAATGCAGTGCTCATAGCAAGAGATGTACCAAATGCCTTATGGAACCTACGCCAGAATTCAGAAGTGAAACGAGCGTCACGATCAGAGACAATCGTTACAGGTACTCCATGAAGCCTCACTATCTCGTTCACGTACAACTTACACAATGCATCCCCTGAGTACGTTTTTGCCACCGGAAGGAAGTGTGCTGATTTCGTCAACCGGTCAACAATCACCCAAATCGAGTCATAACTTTGCCTGGACCTAGGCAATCCAGTCACAAAGTCCATAGAGATATCTTCCCATTTCCAAACAGGAATCGATAAGGGGTTCAGCATTCCTGCTGGTCTCTGATGCTCTGCCTTCACCTGTTGACAGGTAAGACACTTCGACATGTGTTCCGCCACATCCCTCTTCATACCATACCACCAAAACTGCCTTCGTAGATCCATATACATTTTAGTACCTCCTGGATGTATGGTATATCGAGACCTATGTGCTTCCCGCATGATCTCCTCCCTGAGGTTATCAATACTCGGTACATACAATCTCCCTCAAAATCTCAACCCTCCATCAGCCCCAATCATCCACTCAGAAGGACCCTCCACATCCGGGTCAATAGTCATCTCAGCAATTCTCGCCTGAGCAAACTCATCAAGTGTCTGACCCTGAATGATCCTGGAGATCAAGGTGGGCTATAAGGTGATACTACCGAGAAAGATTCCCTGTCCTGCTCCTGCGAGCATAAGGTCGAACTAAGATGCAGCTTCTAACATACGCCACTCCCGCACCATAATCGATGCCATGATTACCCGCGGTTTCCTACTCAAGGCATCCGCCACTACATTCGCCTTTCCGGGATGATACTCCAAGGTGAAATCATAGTCCTTAATGAGCTCCATCCATCTTCTCTGCCTCATGTTCAATTCCTTCTGGGAGAATAGATACTTCAAACTCTTGTGATCAGAAAACAGTTCAAATTTCTCACCATAAAGATAGTGCCTCCAAATCTTCAAGGAAAACACCACTGCTGCTAGCTCTAGATCATGAGTAGGGTAGTTCCGCTCATGTACCTTCAACTGTCTAGAACCATAAGCAACAACACTACCATTCTGCATCAACACACACCCCAAACCCTGATGAGATGCATCGCTGTAAATGACTAATCCACCACCACTAGTAGGAATAGTCAACACCGGAGCTGTAGTCAATCTAGTCTTCAGCTCAATGAAAGCCTTCTCACACTTATCCGACCATACGAACTGAGTGTCTTTCCTGGTCAATTTGGTCAAAGCCGAAGCAATACCAGAAAACCCTTCAATGAAGCGCCTGTAATACCCAAGCCAATCCAAGGAAACTACGGATTTCTGTAACCGTAGTAGGGCGACTCCAACTCATCACTGCTTCAACCTTCGAAGGATCCATAGAAACTCCATCCTTCGAGACCACGTGACCAAGGAACTTGACTTCACTCTGCCAGAAGTCACACTTCTCGAACTTGGCAAATAGTTTCTGCTCTCTCAATGTCTGCAGCACTATCCGCAGATGCCTCTCATGCTCAGCTGACGACCTCGAATAAATCAAGATATCATCAACGAACACTACCACAAACTGATCCAAGTAAGGACTGAACATACGGTTCATCAAATCCATAAATGCTGCAGGGGCATTCGTGAGACCAAAAGGCATGACAAGAAACTCAAAATGTCCATACCTGGTCCTGAACGCCGTCTTTGGAATATCTTCCTCCTTCACCCTCAACTGGTGATATCCAGACCTCAAGTCAATCTTCGAGAACACCGTAGCTTCTCTAAGCTGATCGAACAAGTCATCAATCCTAGGTAAAGGGTACCTATTCTTGATGGTCACCTTGTTCAACTGTCGATAATCCACACATAGACAAAGTGAACTATCCTTCTTCTTCACAAACAACACTGGTGCGCCCCAAGGAGACACACTTGCCTGAATGAACCCTTGTGCAAGTAAGCCCTCAATCTGAACCTTCAACTCCTGAAGTTCAGCTGGAGCCATTCGATAGGGTGATTTTGACACAGGTGAAGTACCTGGTATCACATCAATTGAGAAGTCCATTACCCTTTTCGGAGGTAACCCAGGGATCTCCTGAAACACGTCTTCATACTCTGAAACTACAGGAATCCCTGTAATCTTTGAAGTACTACTCCCTGATTCAATATGGGCCAAAATCCCTATCCTCATGGTGATGTCAGACTTCAGACAACGGTAATGAAACACCGGTTGTCTCGGAACATGGAAGGACACAATCATCCTAAAGCAATCAATAACAGCATGGTTCGGGCTCAACCAATCCATACCCAAAATCACATCATATGTGTGATCCGGAATCACAATCAAAGCCGCAGAGAACTCTCTACCACCAATCCCAATAGGGCAATCATCACAAAGCATGCTAAGCTCAAGAGACACACCGAGAGGTGATGTAACACACAATGATCTAGTCAGAGGCATAGCAATCAAACCCAAAACATCCACAACCGAACTAGATATGAAAGAGTGTGAAGCTCCCGTATCAAACAGTACTCTAGCAAGAAAGTGATAAACAGATAAGGTACCTTCCACTCCCGTGCCTGCCTGACCGATGGCAAAGACTCTAGCATGAGCAGGTGGTAGCTGCCTCTGCTGGTTACCCTGCACTCTACCCTGATTCCGAGGACACTCCCTAGCCTGATGCCCTGCCTGTCCATAGCTGTAGCATAACCTACCCAGTGGTTTCGTGCATGCACGAGAGATGTGGCCCGGCTCGCCACAGTTAAAGCACTTCACCGGAGCTGCTGGTGCTATCTGCCTGATAGGCATAGCCTGAACATGAGGAGCTACTGCTGCCCTAGCTGGAACCTGATGCTGAAACTGAGTTCTCTGTCTCTTCCAGAACCCACCCCTGAAGTCTCTAGCTCTACTGCTTCCTGTTATGGCCTTTCCCTTGCCCTAGAAGTCTCTCTCAGCAGACTCCTTCTCTCTACGAATCAGGTTATGCTGCTCAATGATCTGTGCCTTAGCCAAGATCTCTCTCTTGGTCTTCAGCTCCAAGATGGCTACATCACGCTCAATCGAAGCACTCAACCCTCTCTGAAACTTCTTGGCCAAGTCCTCATCTTCCATCTGCCTCACATACTTGTACAGTCTGGAGAACTCCGCATCATACTCAATTACGATCATCTTCCCCTATACAAGTGCAAGGAACTCTCGCTCCAACCTCTCCTTCACTGCTGGTGGAAAGTACTTCTCCCTGAACAGCCTCTCAAACCCGTCCCATGTCAAGGTAGACACCTCAATGCTCCTCTGACTGACGTTCCACCACACCCTAGCCTCATCCTTCAGCATGAAAGCGGCTAGCTTCCTCTTGTCGGTCTCAGTGCAATCAAGCAGATCGAAATAGGTCTGCAAATCCTCTATCCAACGATCCGCCACCATATAATCAGTGCCTCCTCCAAACTTGGTTGCTCCCAAGCGAGTAATTTCCCTTGCTAGCATCAGCAAGCGAGCAGGATTATCAACCACAGCCACAGGAGGAATAGGCTGATCCTCATAAGGTGCATCTTCCTCCGACTCGAATACTTCTTCAACTGGAGGGGCCCTACCCCTTCCTCGGCCTCTACCCCTGCCACGAGGTCTACCTCTACCTCGACCTCTGGCTTAGTTTCCCTCAATCTCCATTACCGAATAAGCATGATATACTTGATTAATACACGCATAACACTTAAACAAAGCATAAGTCAAATGCAAGTCCATATTAACCAAGTAGTGATCATACATAACGATGCTTAAATTTCCTAAAAGTACTAACGTTCCTAGCCAACCTAACGCACTCACATACCCAATGACATTGTCAATACCGAAGAGCACACGATGGGGATCCGCTGCAGACGGGCCATCACTCGGTAAGTATTGACATATCACCAAATATGTACCTTACACTCTGATACCAAAACTGTCACGCCCCGAATTTTAGAATAACAATTCAAAATCCGAAACATGAAAATACTACGAACTCAAAATAATCATCCTGAAAATTACTTTTCATAACACCCTCACCACACAAAATAAAATCAAACCGAATTTAGTCTCGGTTAATTATTACAACTCAAATCCAAATGTAATGTAAAGCTCTAAATGAGCATACACACCTCACAACTAAATAAATAACAAAACTGCTGTAACACCTAAGCAGCTCTGTCACCTCCATGGTTATCCTGACCTGCAGGAATATCCGCTACACCATTGAATAGTGTACCGGGATTACAACAACACAAAATCCGGTAAGCTTATGAAAGCTTGTATGAGTAAAAGAAGGAACTGTTACTTAATTTAATCTCATTTATTCCCACACACAGCAACACTCAATAATTTCCACATATGCAAATAATAACAATCTCAATCAACACCAATTCAATATACCAAGACAATCCAACTCACAACTACTTTCACAACTCTCATCATCGTATTGATAAAAATACGGCACTTGACAGACTAGAGCTCTAACTGAATCGTAGCCCGTCACCTGGCCTAGGTTATGGCATCCGACATATTTATCAATTATTGTATTTCATCAATATGTATACCTATATACATATTTAGAACGTCCAATAATTCCACATACTCAACCAATCGTATTCCATCATCCACCCAGGATTAGAGCGTCCGATTACCCACACCGGTCACTACGTCGACCCTAAACCCATAAATGAGCACAACATATAATATCACATACTGAAATCAACCCAACCAAGATACACCAATTTATTATGGAATTACACAATTGAAATACAATCAATTCATCAATTCTACTCAATCATACCATCACTCAACAATCCACTCATCAATATATATTTTCCACGTAAATATATATATACGTAATCATCCACTCAGGAATGACCACTAATACCATCTATAGTTCACACAAGAAAATCATGAAATTCATTTGTATAATTAAAATTCATTTTACTTACCTATGGACCGTGGTGATTCAAATCCATGAAATTTTAAAGCAAATATTTAATCCGCAAATACTTTTCACACAATTACCATAAATAAATAAATTTAAAACAATCGGTTCGTAATATGAACCACGTGAGATTTACTCACCTCGAAACTCCCGCTGCGTCTTCAATATAATTATAATTATAATTACGCCGAATAGCCCACTCAAATAAAATCCGTCAATCACCTAATCAAATGTGATTCGAATTTAGCCAACAATTTCAGCACATAATTTAACTACCATTTAACGGCCGGATTCTAATTTACATTAAAATCCGACGAGCGGTTTCTCACGAATCGCTCCCCTAATTACCGTTTTGCACATATACGAAGATCCAACGGTCGGATCTTCACCCATGACCACATAAAGCCTCTGGGACAGTCATATGATCATCATAACAAATTTAGAAGTTCATCCGACGGTCATAATTTCACAGATCAAAAATCTAACGATCGAAATTGATCGAAATCACAAAATTCGTAACTAATTCATACGATATCCGAAAAATGCGTATAATATGCCAAAATGATCGTATCAAAACATAGAATCATAAAATGGACAGAAACCAAATTTTAGACCTTCGGAGGTGGCCGGAAAAGGCCGCCGGATTTAGGGACAGAGCCGCCACCGACCACCGCCAATGGTGTCGGGGCCGAGCTTGTCCCCTTCGTTTCATCATTCTGAGCAACTTTCATAACTAGCACAAGACCTAAAAATGACGGGAAAGGATCGAAATTACCTATTTACAGTCGGCGGCCGGAAAAAAATGCAGAAACCGGCGAGCTTGAAAACCGACGTGAAAACTGCAACCTCAGTCCCCGATCCCTTCTGGAAACTTGTTTAGAACTTCCTTGCGAACTCAACAAGCCAAGAATCACAAGAAACGATCGTGTAGAGCTCGAGATATCTTGATCGAAAGTTTCGGTGTTTCGATCCGTTCGGGTCGAGCTCCGACGAAGGTGAAAACGTTCGACCCAGTTCCGGTCCTTCTTGGTGCTTGTAGAGGAAGTTGAGTCGAGCTCAATGAGCCAAGAATCAAGTGAAATGGTGAAGCGTAGCTCGAGATATCAAGCTTGAACTGAAAATGGTGGTTTTCGGTTCGGGCCGTTCCGCCGCCGTTACAGGTCGCGCCACCTTGTAAAACTGCCTCTGGGAGCTAGAGCTGCTCGAGACGAACGCCTGGGACTTGGTTTGAGGTCGAGAGGTGGTCTGTGGAGGGAGAACAATTAAGGAGAAGTTTGCTCTCCTTTTCGGTCGAGAGAGAGAACGATGCGAGAGTTTGAGAGAGAGAGTGAACAGTGAGGTTTCCAGAAAAAGAAAGAGAAGGAGGCCGGTGGAAATTAGGGTTTCCCAAAAATTTTCTATATATACAAGTTTCGGAAAACTTCATAATTCGATAACTAAATCAGAAAAAATCCGATCTTCGTGTTCCGTACGTGTACGGACTCGTATCGACGAGCTCTACAACTTTCATGAAGGAAGTTTCTCCAAATTTCGTACGTAGAAAAAGTCGATTTCTCAAACCGAGTATTTCGAGTTTTTCGTTAAAAATAATTGTGTCGAAACTTCGATAAATGTAAAAGTGAATTATTATCGAACAATAATCGTTAAATCGTATAACAATCACTCAACACAAATACTCAAATTTAAAATGAAAATTTCGGGTATTACACGCCCAAGTTGATTACATGAGTGGAGTATGTAATGAGATGGATATTTACGTGGGAGGAGGGGTCCCTTTTATAGGTAAGGGAACCATTTTCCTTTACATTTTCTTCTATGGGGGACTAAGAGTCCTTATGCTATTGTAGAAAGCATGTTGTGGAGGCATGTTGGCAAGGCAGGGAACGTTGCTTCCTGGTGAGGTCTTGGCCGCTTCCGACTACCACGAGATAGATTGGACGTCGGGCTACGGGATGCATATCGCGGTTGGGTCGCACCATGTCTTATAGGCCTACTAAGAGAGTGTTATTTATGTTTGTTGATGTAGCCAATCCTCCATATTAGTGGAGGTATGTACAAGTCCCCGAAGTCCCCAAGTAAGAGGAGCTTCTTGGTTGGGGAGTTATACATATGATGTCATCAAGCATAAGTAACGTCCGAGAGGTGCCTAGCCCCTACAAGTCCCCGATCTCGTTAAGCAAGAAGGGACTCTTTAACCTGCATAACAAAGATAAAAGCGCACACATGTAGAATGCTTGTTGTATTAGGCAACGTATGTGAGTTGCTCCGATATACATTGGCACATATGAATGTACGAGGTGCATGGTACATGTTGATGTATACATGTGAATGTCGTCGAGTATGATCATTTATGACATATAGGCTCGAGAACATATATGGTTGTTTGAGCATACTAAGAATGAGTATATGAATTGCATATGATGAATGCGTGATGTGCGCATAAAAACGAACAAGGTCAAGTTGACTAGGTTACGGTCGTGAGGTGTAAGTTACATGAGTGCCGTGAAGGTAAGAGCTTGTGATTCATGAACAATGAATATGCGAACGCTTGCTTTTGTTTGGTTTTTGGTCGTATTAATGGAACGTGAAAAGAATTCGATTTGTTGCAAGTGACAAATGGTAGAAGAATTCAATGTTCCATTAATGTGTATTATGTCCAGGGGATCTGAGTGTAAAGCTTGGAATACCGGTAGGTAAGAGCGTGAAATCTCGGGGGTGCCGGGAAGGCATGAGCCTGAAGCTCGAGGGTGTCGTGAAGGCGTAAGCGGGGAGATTAGGGTGCCGAGAAGGCGTGAGCGGGGAGCTTGGGATGTCGTGAATGAGTGAGCAGAGAGCTCGGGAATGCCGGGAAGGCGTGAGCGGGGAGCTCGGGGATGCCCTGAAGGCGTGAGCGTGAAGCTCGGGGGTGTCGGGAATGTATGAGCGTTAGAGCTCAGGGGTGTCGTGAAGGCCTGAGTGAGAAGCTCGGGGGTGCCGGGAAGGCATGAGCGTTAGAGCTAGTGAGAAGGTTGCTCAAGGGGTGCCGCGGAGGCGTAAGCGGGAAGCTCAGGGGTACCGTGAAGGCAAGAACGTGAAGCTCAGGGGTTCTGGGGAAGGCATAAGCATTAGAGCTTGGGGGTGATGCCCTGAGGTATGAGGGTGACCATTGCTAATTATGTTGGGCTGTATGTACAAGTTCCTGCAGTCCCCAATCAAAGAGGTTTTCTTGCGGGGTTGATACCAAAGCGTAGCTTTGTGCCGTATAACGAGCATAATTAGCACAAGTGTGGGTGTTAGGTAGCGCACCTAATCCTTTGATACCCAAGCATTGGGGGTTAACTACTGGATCAATGGCTGCCGTGTGCCACGCTAACTGATCCCTTTACTCTTTCCCGAAGGAGAAAAAATTTGACTGTAATGTCGTCATTATGAGGAGTTGCTTTACCGCTCGACGGTTGGTCGTGGACCATAAACACCTGAAGTATAGACCCGTTGAGGTCTCTTTCCCTTTTTTTTTTTTTTTGGGAGAGTTTGACAAAATATGGTGGGCAAAAGGCTAGGCAAAATATTTACATATAGTGTACATGTAAATTTTGCTAATTGTATGAACAACGACAAATAAGCTAGGCATAGTTTGTCTAAGTAAGCGTCACATATTTATTTAATTGAATTGCAATTAAATAGAAGCATGAAATATGTGTATAGTATGTATAGCATGAAGTATGTATGTGACAATTTCTACCAACTGTGGGTTAATGTTTGTGTGACAACTTTAACTTCCTCGCAAAAGATTAATTAGGCGACGACTTCGGCGAATTGTCGCTTAATGTTTATGTGACAACTTGAACTTCCTCACTGAAAACTAATTAGGCAATGACTTCTACTAGTTGTGGGTTAATGTTTATGTGACAACTTTAATTTTCTCGCAAAAACCAATTAGGCGGCGACTTTTATAGATTGTCGCTTGATGATTATGTGACAACTTGAACTTCGTTATTGAAACTTAATTAGGCGATGACTTCTACTAGTTGTTGGTTAATGTTTATGTGACAATTTTAACTTTCTCGCAAAAAGCTAATTAGGTGACTACTTCAATGGGTTGTTGCTTAATGTTTATGCGACAACTTGAAATTTCTCACTGAAAACCAATTAGGTGGCAACTTCTATCAGTTGTGGGTCAATGTTTATGTGACAACTTTAATTTTCTTGTAAAAGATGAATTAGGTGACGACTTCTACATGCTGTCGCTTAATGTTTGTGTAACAACGTAAACTCCCTTGTTGAAAACCAATTAGACGATGACTTGTACGAGTTGTCGGTTAATGATTACGTGACAACTTTAATTTTCTCATAAAAGACTAACTAGGAGACGATTTTTATGGGTCGTCACTTATTGATTATGTGATAACTCGAACTTTCTCATAACCTATCAATATATCATAGAGGAAAAATATTTTATCTTCCATTCTTTCTGTAAAATTTCTCCGATATCGTCAAATATTTCCAATATATTAGATATTTGGGATATATAACTATAAAATGAAGAATTATTTGTAAAATGTGAGGAGAGTGATCCAAGTAAGTAGAAATCTCCTCAAGGCGACTCTGAGTGAGGAGTGATCCTCTTGAGAGAAATCTAGCACATGAAAAATCCCTTTAATTATATGAAGTTTTGAAAGATTTTTTTTTGTTTCATTTCCCCAAGCTGCTATTGCTTTTCTTGATGATTTTTGTGAAGTTTCTATATCGAAATCTTCTGTTAGTCCTATGAGCTGTAACTTAATTTTATTTTATTTTTGGTTATTTTGGGTCTTTTAAGACCTCCTTCTAACTAAAAAGATAGAATATGTAATACCAAGTCAAACAGAGAGACTAGTCCATGGTTGATCGAACATAGAGAGATAAAGTGTTGCTTCTATGAATTTTCATAACAATGAGAAAGTGCCAATGTTAATGTTAGAACATTAAAGAATGAGAGAGGAGAAAGAAAGAGGGACACACAATGTATAGTGATTCGACTCCCGCTAAGGCAGGAGACTACGTCCACTTAAATATTGTACTAGGTGTGTTTGGGACTTGCGGCCCAAGTTGATTACATGAGTAGAGTATGTAATAGATGGATATTTAAGTGGGATGAGAGGTCCTTTTTATAGGTAAGGGAACCCATCTCTTTTACATTTTATTCTATGTGGGACTAAGAGTCATTATACTAGTGTAGAAAGCATGTTGTGGAGGCATGTTGGCAAGAGAGCTCTTGGCCGCTTCCGACTACCACGGGGTAGGTTGGATGTCAGGCCACGGGATGCATATCGTGGTTGGGTCCCACCATGGTTTGTGGGCCCATTAAGAGGGTGTTACTTATGCTTGTTGATATAGCAAATCCTCCATATTAGTGGAGGTATGTACAACACTAGTCTTCCTCTTTGTAAGTAGGAGGTTATGCGTTCGACTCACAAAATACTAATTGAGTAGTTGTTATATTTCTTAGTTGTTGATGTAATAAAAGAAAAATTCATGAAAAAGAATCAGATTAAACTCAACATCTTTGGTCCTTTTCCATTTCAAAGCGGTAAACATATTATTAGTTTTCAATCTCGACACAAATCTAAGTACTACTATAAAGTGGACAACCACACATCCCATATATTCAATAGTGACAGAAATAGCTATCCATAGTCATGGCTACTCAGTGTGGTGTCTGCAATGTATATTCTGTAAGTATATTTTTATCTTATTGATTATGTGGGTTCTTTTTCACATCATCTCTATTTTAGTTGAAAAGAATTGCGTTTTCTGTTTCTACAGAATCAATTGAGCTATTATAAATTTTTGGGAGCAACTTGTGTGTCGTGGACATGCCTCTGATGGGACTGAGGTGTTATACCTGTCATAGATTTAAGGTGTGTAGGTACCAGTCATAAATTTGACAATGTAACTTAAGTTGGGAACTTATTTTCGTTTGGTTCCAATCATGCAGAAAGCTCAGGACCCAGAATATTTGGACCTTAATGATAAGGGCAGAAAACTTTGCTCATATTGTTCTAGCATTGCTACCTTGGATCCAAGAGAATGCATGCCCCTTATCCAAAACGTGCGTGAATTTTATAGAAGTTTAAACCTCGTGGTGGATGAAACCATTCCTTTTTTGTTGTTCGACACGGATATGATGCTCAAATTCGTACCAGGTATATATAGTATATATGATTCGTTTAGTATAGGGAATAAGAGCGAGAAGAATGATCGACAGTCGCTATTAGTGTATCACATACATACATGTACCGTAGAATTTCCCCGTATTTATCCGTTTATGCATAAACAATTTATCGATAATAACAAATTCTCGGAGAAACAGAAAATCTTTCTATGCTATATTTAAAACCTTGCTGACTTTTTAAGCAGATTGAGAAATGCTTAAAGGCTGAAGGAATTATCAAGGTAAAGAAAAACACAGAGAGGTTACCCGACGTTGCAATTTATTAACCCTGCGACGAAAAAGTTCAGTAAAAGAAAGTTCAGTGAGGGCATTGATAGTTTTGTTCGGTAGACCGGGGTATATCAAACATGTCTTATTTTTTGTGGTAGATTCATATATTTACAATTTTTTGTATCTGATATGCAATTTTTTTAAACTAATTGCAGAATCCACGTGCATAAGTCGAACAATGGCACATGAGATGATGCATGCATGGTTTTACCTTCAAGGTTTGAATCTTGATTAAGCTTCGTTGTTTTGCCGATAGTTTTCTCAGGGAAAAAATAATAATAATAATAATAATTAACTCGTAAATTTCATATGCAGCTATACTATCAGTGAATCAATAAAACAAGTACGTACATAATCCAGGACAAAGAAGAAAGGGACCTAAAATCAGAATTATTACTTGCATATATAATATTAGCCACTTAGCACACATGCCAATTTGCTTTCAAAAATTTATTTTGGAGACTTTTACCGATTACTTTTGTTGATTTACTATTATGTCTTTGAAATATGAAGCTGTTTTCATATTAGATAAAGGGCAATTCGGGTTTAAAAAATATAACAGTCTTAAATTTTGTTGGCTTAATATATAAGATATTAATTATCCGCCTTCTTTCTTTTTTGCATATTAATTATTATTTTTTGGATAGGTTGTAGAGGGAAATTGGAAAGAAGTGTTGAAGAAGGTATTTGCCAAGTAATGTCATACATGTGGATGGAGTAGTTTTGTTCTGGTGGTGTTGACTCCTTTTACAAAACCAGTGTACAAGTTCCATATACAAGAGACTTGAAAGATTATTCAGCGCATCTTATGGAACTTAATCAAGATAAAATTTATGGCCAACGATTTAGAGATGCTGTCAAGGCTGTTAGCAAGTTTGGCTTCAACTATACAGTGGACTACATCGTCAAGAACAAATGCCTCCCTTGTGAAAGTTAATGCCTATTCGATCAGTATCTTAGTTGTGCAATGGAAGCTCCAAGATTAATTATCATTCATAGGAAGGATTAATTACTGATGTAAACCAAAGAAATTACTATTCAAACCACAAAAGTTTTCTTCACTCTTTGCCACTTTATGGTATGGGATGTGTCCATTTACTCAAATTAATCCTAAATTTATTTCACATATTCTGGGAAGCCTATAACTAATTATTACCAGAACATAAAATTTATTTTTTCTTTATGACAACTTTTTTTTTGGCCAATTTATAATACTAGTTAGTATTATTTATTTGACCTCCTTTTGTGCCTAGAAGAGGGTCAATTTATGTCACGCCCCGAATTTTATGAATAACTATTCATAAATCTGAAACATGAAAATTTTTCTTTTCTTAACACACTCACCACACGAAATAAAATCAAACCGACTTAGTCTCGGTTAATTATTACAACATAAATCCAAAATGTAATGTAAAGCTCTAAATGAGCATACACACACACCTCACACTAAATAAATAACAAACCGCTGTAACACCTAAGCGGCTCGGTCACCTCCCTGGTTATCCTGACCTGCAGGAATATCCGCTACACCATTGAATAGTGTACCGGGATTGCAACAACACAAAACCCGGTAAGCTTATGAAAGCTTGTATGAGTAAAAGAAGGAACTGTTACTTAATTTAAACTCATTTATTCTCACACACAGCAACACTCAAATATTTCCACATATACAAATAATAACAATCTCAATCAACACCAATTCAATATAACAAGACAACCCCACACACTACTTTCCCCACAACTCTCTTCATCGTATTTATAAAAATACGGTACTTGACAGACTAGAGCTCTAACTGAATCGTAGCCCGTCACCTGGCCTAGGTTATGGCATCCGACATATTTATCAATTATTGTATTTCATCAATATGCATACCTATATACATATTTAGAACGTCCAATAATTTCACATACTCAACCAATCGTATCCCATCATCCACACTAGGATTAGAGCGTCCGATTACCCATACCCGTCATTACCTTGACCCTAAACTCATAAATGAACCCAATATATAATATCACATTCTGAAATAAAACACCCAAGATATATCATATTATTATGGGATTACACGAATGTAATATAATCAACTCCATCATAGCATCAATCAAACAATCCACTCATCAATATATATTTTCCACGTAAATATATATATACGTAATCATCCACTCAGGAATGACCACTAATACCATCTATAGTTCACACAAGAAAATTATGAAATTCATTTGTATAGTTAAAATTCATTTTACTTACCTATGGACTGTGGTAATTCAAGTCCATGAAATTTTAAAACAAATATTTAATCCACAAATATTTTTCACACAATTACCAAAAATAAATAAATTAAAATGCTCGGTTCGTAATATGAACCACGTGAGTTTTACTCACCTCGAACTCCTGCTGCGTCTTCTATATATATATAACTCACAAAAATCCAATGCTCGTCAACTCAAGCCGTCAAGTACCTAATCAAGTACGGTCTTCACTTAGCAACGAAGCATGAAATAAACCTAAATGATGATCCAACGGTCGGATTTCTAAAATAAAGATAATCCAACGGTCGGATTCTAAAATAAAGATAATCCAACGGTTAGATCCTCACGGATTACCCATGGAAACATCCTATCAAAATTATACGAAAATCCGATGAACGGATCTTCCTTAATAGCTTCCCGAATCACTATTTTATAATTATACGATGATCCAAAAGTCGGATCTTCGCCCGTGACCACACAAAGTCATCGGGACAGTCATATGAACATCATATTAAAATTTGAAGTAAAACCGATGGTCTGATCTTCGTAAATCTCAAACCGAAGGTAAATTGTAAAACCGTAAATAGTAACGTTAAAACAGAAATTGACTATTTATCAACTTTTTCTAACATGACCAAGTTATATCTCAAAACGCTCGTATGGATGCATAGATCATCGTCCAGATAATAAAAACTCAAAATTCGGTCCGACGCGCCGCCACACGCGGCGGTCAGACGGTGGTCAACGCGGCGGTCAACGCCGGTCAACCACCTCCGATGCAAAAGTCGTCAACTACAAACTTCTTCAAAATGAAATTTTGAACAACTTTAATACCTGACTTTTTCGGAGATGAGGTCTGGATCGTCCTAGATCGGGCTTTGAAGTTGGATTAATCTCGGCCCTCCGATCAGTCTCCAGATCGAATCAGGGACGTCGAAATCTTCAACTCTTGATCTACCACTCTACACTCAAAATCGTGATGCAAGCTATATATGGGGATGATCAGAAGGAAGAGCACGTCACGAAAATGGGGACGATCGGCCCGTGCACCACCGGAAAAGAGGTTTTCCGGCCGGGTCGGGTTTTCACTTCGGGAGGAGGCTTCGATCCACGTCTGGAGGCGGCGGCGGGGCGCGTCGATGGCGGGGATTGCCCAGGCGCGAGGTGGCGACGCGGGAGAAGGCCGGGTCCGGCGGCGGCGAGGTCGGGAGGCCCGACTTCCAGTCGGGTCGGGTCACCGGGTCGGAAGGCACAGTGACCAGACCGAGAGAGAGAGACGGGGGACTGATGTGCAATAATGGAATTTTTTCGTCCTTCACAACAAACTCAGATTTTTCCACTATTTATAGAAAAATTTCGATTTTCAAATATTCATAACTTATTCATACGAACTCCGAATAATACGTTCCACATATGCACGGACTCGTATCGACGAGCTCTACAACTTTCATGAAGGAAGTTTTCCCAAATTTTGAACGTATAAAAAGTCGATTTTCACGACCCCCTAAATAACGTTCGTTTTTGAAAATAAAATCATTCGGAACCAATTTTCTCAACCCACGACAATCCAAATAATCTCAAATATCACAATTCAATTTATATAACAATTATTGAATTACATAAATTTATTGTATGAAAATCTGGGTCTTCACAGTCTACCCTCCTTAAAAGAATTTCGTCCCGAAATTCAAGCATGTTCGTCCACAAAAAGCTGAGGATATCTCTTCCTCATGTCAGACTCCAATTCCCATGACGCATCACCCTCATCATGATGACTCCACAACACCTTCACAAGGTCAACCTCTTTCCTACGAAGTTTCTTTGTAGACCTATCCAAGATACGAACAGGTTCAACTACAAACGTCACATCCGAGTTCACTTCGATCGTACCGTGATCAATCACGTGAGACTCGTCTCGTACATACTTCCTGAGCAGAGACACATGGAAGACACTGTGCACACCCGACATGCTAACAGGTAAAGCAAGACGATATGCCAAGTTACCAACCCTTTCTAGAATCTCAAAGGGTCCGACATACCTCGGTGCGAGTTTCCCCTTCTTGCCAAATCTCACCACACCTTTCATAGGTGAGACTTTCAAGAACACATGATCACCTGTCTCAAACTCCAACGGTCTCCTCTTCAAGTCGGCATAACTCTTCTGTCTACTCTGAGCGGTTCTGATTCTGTCCCGAATAGTAGTGACCTTCTCTGTAGTCTCCTGTACAATCTCAGGTCCGATGAGCCCTTTATCCCCTGCTTCCGCCCAACAGATAGGAGTCCTACATGGCCTACCATAAAGAGCCTCATATGGAGCCATACCGATACTAGAGTGATAACTGTTGTTGTAGGCAAACTCTACCAATGGCAGATGATCCGCCCAACTACCCTTAAAATCCAGAACACAAGCTCTGAGCATGTCCTCCATCACCTGATTCACTCTCTCGGTCTGTCCATCTGTTTGTGGGTGAAATGCAGTGCTCATAGCAAGAGACGTACCAAATGCCTTATGGAACCTTCGCCAGAATTCTGAAGTGAAACGAGCATCACGATCCGAAACGATCGTCACAGGCACTCCATGAAGTCTCACTATCTCGTTCACATATATCTTACACAATGCATCACCTGAGTATGTTTTTGCCACCGGAAGGAAGTGTGCTGATTTGGTCAACCGGTCAACAATCACCCAAATCGAGTCATAACTTTGCCTGGATCTGGGCAATCCAGTCACAAAGTCCATAGAGATATCTTCCCATTTCCATACAGGAATCGATAAGGGGTTCAGCATTCCTGCTGGTCTCTGATGCTCTGCCTTCACCTGTTGACAGGTAAGACATTTCGACACGTGTTCCGCCACATCCCTCTTCATACCATACCACCAAAACTGCCTCCGTAGATCCATATACATTTTAGTACCTCCTGGATGTATAGTATATCGAGACCTATGTGCTTCCCGCATGATCTCCTCCCTGAGGTTATCAACACTTGGTACATACAATCTCCCTCGAAATCTCAACCCTCCATCAGCCCCAATCAACCACTCAGAAGGACCCTCCACATCCGAGTCAGCAGTCATCTCAGCAATCCTCGCCTGAGCAAACTCATCAAGTGTCTGACCCTGAATGATCCTGGAGATCAAGGTGGGCTGTAAGGTGATACTACCGAGAAAGATTCCCTGTCCTGCTCCTGCGGGCATAAGGTCAAACTCAGATGCAGCTTCTAGCATACGCCACTCCTGCACCATAATCGATGCCATGATTACCCGCGGTTTCCTACTCAAAGCATCCGCCACTACATTCGCCTTTCCGGGATGATACTCCAAGGTGAAATCATAGTCCTTAATGAGCTCCATCCATCTCCTCTGCCTCATGTTCAACTCCTTCTGGGAGAATAGATACTTCAAACTCTTGTGATCAGAAAAGAGTTCAAATTTCTCACCGTAAAGATAGTGTCTCCAAATCTTCAAGGCAAACACCACAGCTGCTAGCTCTAGATCATGAGTAGGGAAATTCCGCTCATGTACCTTCAACTGTCTAGAACCATAAGCAACAACACTACCATTCTGCATTAACACACACCCCAAACCCTGATGAGATGCATCGCTGTAAATAACTAATCCACCACCACTAGTAGGAATAGTCAACACCGGAGCTGTAGTCAATCTAGTCTTCAGCTCAATGAAAGCCTTCTCACACTCATCCGACCATACGAACTGAGTGTCCTTCCTGGTCAATTTGGTCAAAGCCGAAGCAATACCAGAAGATCCTTCAATGAAGCGCCTGTAATAACCGGCCAATCCAAGGAAGCTACGGATTTCTGTAACCGTAGTAGGGCGACTCCAACTCATCACTGCTTCAACCTTCGAAGGATCCACAGAAACTCCATCCTTCGAGACCACATGACCAAGGAACTTGACTTCACTCTGCCAGAAGTCGCATTTCTCGAACTTGGCAAATAGTTTCTGCTCTCTCAATGTCTGTAGCACTATCCGCAGATGTCTCTCATGCTCCGCTGACGACCTTGAATAAATCAAGATGTCATCAACAAACACTACCACGAACTGATCCAAGTAAGGACTGAACGTACGGTTCATCAAATCCATAAATGCTGCGGGGGCATTCGTGAGACCAAAAGGCATGACAAGAAACTCAAAATGTCCATACCTGGTCCTGAACGCCGTCTTTGGAATATCTTCCTCCTTCACCCTCAACTGGTGATATCCAGACCTCAAGTCAATTTTCGAGAACACAGTAGCTTCTCTAAGCTGATCAAACAAGTCATCAATCCGAGGTAAAGGGTACCTATTCTTGATGGTCACCTTGTTCAACTGTCGATAATCCACACATAGACGAAGTGAACTATCCTTCTTCCTCACAAACAACACTGGTGCACCCCAAGGAGACACACTTGCCTGAATGAACCCTTGTGCAAGTAAGCCCTCAATCTGCACCTTCAACTCCTGGAGTTCAGCTGGAGCCATTCGATAGGGTGCTTTCGACACAGGTGAAGTACCTGGTATCACATCAATAGAGAAGTCCATTACCCTTTTCGGGGGTAACCCAGGGATCTCCTGAAACACGTCTTCATACTCTGAAACTACAGGAATCCCTGTAATCTTCGAAGTACTACTCCCTGATTCAATATGGGCCAGAATTCCTATCCTCATGGTGATGTCAGACTTCAGGCAACGGTAATGAAACACCGGTTGTCCCGGAACATGGAAGGACACAATCATCCTAAAGCAATCAATAACAGCATGGTTCGGGCTCAACCAATCCATACCCAAAATCACATCATACGTGTGATCCGGAATCACAATCAAAGATGCAGAGAACTCTCTGCCACCAATCCCAATAGGGCAATCATCACAAAGCATGCTAAGCTCAAGAGACACACCGAGAGGTGATGTAACACACAATGATCTAATCAGAGGCATAGCAATCAAACCCAAAACATCCACAACCGAACTAGATATGAAAGAGTGTGAGGCTCCCGTATCAAATAGTACTCTAGCAAGAAAGTGATAAACAGATAAGGTACCTTCCACTCCCGTGCCTGCCTGACCAACGGCAAAGACTCTAGCATGAGCAGGTGGTAGTTGCCTCTGCTGGTTACCCTGCACTCTACCCTGATTTCGAGGACACTCTCTAGCCTGATGCCCTGCCTGTCCACAACTGTAGCATAACCTACCCCGTGGCTTCGTGCACGCACGAGAGATGTGGCCCGGCTCGCCACAGTTAAAGCACTTCACTGGAGCTGCTGGTGCTATCTGCCTGATAGGCATAGCTTGCACAGGAGGAGCTACTGCTGCCCTAACTGGAGTCTGATGCTGAAACTGAGTTCTCTGTCTCTTCCAGAACCCACCCCTGAAGTCTCTAGCTCTACTGCTCCCTGCTATGGCCTTTCCCTTGCCCTGGAAGTCTCTCTCAGCAGACTCCTTCTCTCTACGAATCAGGTTCTGCTGCTCAATGATCTGTGCCTTAGCCAAGATCTCTCTCTTGGTCTTCAGCTCCAAGATAGCTACATCACGCTCAATCGAAGGGCTCAACCCTCTCTGAAACTTCTTGGCCAAGTCCTCATCCTCCATCTGCCTCACATACTTGTACAATCTGGAGAACTCTGCATCATACTCAATGACTGTCATCTTCCCCTGTACAAGTGCAAGGAACTCTCTCTCCAACCTCTCCTTCACTGCTGGTGGAAAATACTTCTCTCTGAACAGCCTCTCAAAGCCGTCCCATGTCAAGGTAGACACCTCAATGCTCCTCTGAGTGACGTTCCACCACACTCTAGCCTCATCCTTCAGCATGAAAGCGGCTAGCTTCCTCTTGTCGGTCTCAGTGCAATCAAGCAGATCGAAATAAGTCTGCAAATCCTCTATCCAGCGATCCGCCACCATATAATCTGTGCCTCCTCCAAACTTGGTTGCTCCCAAGCGAGTAATTTCCCTTGCTAGCATCAGCAAGCGAGCAGGATTATCAATCACAGCCACAGGAGGAATAGGCTGATCCTCATAAGGTGCATCTTCCTCCGACTCGAATACTTCTTCAACTGGAGGGGCCCTACCCCTTCCTCGGCCTCTACCCCTGCCACGAGGTCTACCTCTACCCCGACCTCTGGCTTCGTTTCCCTCAATCTCCATTACCTAATAAGCATGATATACTTGATTAATACACGCATAACACTTAAACAAAACATAAGTCAAATGCAAGTCCATATTAACCAAGTACTGATCATACATAACGATGCTTAAATTTCCTAAAAATACTAACGTTCCTAGCCAACCTAACGCACTCACATACCCAATGACATTGTCAATACCGAAGAGCACACGATGGGGATCCGCTGCAGACGGGCCATCACTCGGTAAGTATTGACATATCACCAAATATGTACCTTACGCTCTGATACCAAACTGTCACGCCCCGAATTTTATGAATAACTATTCATAAATCTGAAACATGAAAATTTTTCTTTTCTTAACACACTCACCACACGAAATAAAATCAAACCGACTTAGTCTCGGTTAATTATTACAACATAAATCCAAAATGTAATGTAAAGCTCTAAATGAGCATACACACACACCTCACACTAAATAAATAACAAACCGCTGTAACACCTAAGCGGCTCGGTCACCTCCCTGGTTATCCTGACCTGCAGGAATATCCGCTACACCATTGAATAGTGTACCGGGATTGCAACAACACAAAACCCGGTAAGCTTATGAAAGCTTGTATGAGTAAAAGAAGGAACTGTTACTTAATTTAAACTCATTTATTCTCACACACAGCAACACTCAAATATTTCCACATATACAAATAATAACAATCTCAATCAACACCAATTCAATATAACAAGACAACCCCACACACTACTTTCCCCACAACTCTCTTCATCGTATTTATAAAAATACGGTACTTGACAGACTAGAGCTCTAACTGAATCGTAGCCCGTCACCTGGCCTAGGTTATGGCATCCGACATATTTATCAATTATTGTATTTCATCAATATGCATACCTATATACATATTTAGAACGTCCAATAATTTCACATACTCAACCAATCGTATCCCATCATCCACACTAGGATTAGAGCGTCCGATTACCCATACCCGTCATTACCTTGACCCTAAACTCATAAATGAACCCAATATATAATATCACATTCTGAAATAAAACACCCAAGATATATCATATTATTATGGGATTACACGAATGTAATATAATCAACTCCATCATAGCATCAATCAAACAATCCACTCATCAATATATATTTTCCACGTAAATATATATATACGTAATCATCCACTCAGGAATGACCACTAATACCATCTATAGTTCACACAAGAAAATTATGAAATTCATTTGTATAGTTAAAATTCATTTTACTTACCTATGGACTGTGGTAATTCAAGTCCATGAAATTTTAAAACAAATATTTAATCCACAAATATTTTTCACACAATTACCAAAAATAAATAAATTAAAATGCTCGGTTCGTAATATGAACCACGTGAGTTTTACTCACCTCGAACTCCTGCTGCGTCTTCTATATATATATAACTCACAAAAATCCAATGCTCGTCAACTCAAGCCGTCAAGTACCTAATCAAGTACGGTCTTCACTTAGCAACGAAGCATGAAATAAACCTAAATGATGATCCAACGGTCGGATTTCTAAAATAAAGATAATCCAACGGTCGGATTCTAAAATAAAGATAATCCAACGGTTAGATCCTCACGGATTACCCATGGAAACATCCTATCAAAATTATACGAAAATCCGATGAACGGATCTTCCTTAATAGCTTCCCGAATCACTATTTTATAATTATACGATGATCCAAAAGTCGGATCTTCGCCCGTGACCACACAAAGTCATCGGGACAGTCATATGAACATCATATTAAAATTTGAAGTAAAACCGATGGTCTGATCTTCGTAAATCTCAAACCGAAGGTAAATTGTAAAACCGTAAATAGTAACGTTAAAACAGAAATTGACTATTTATCAACTTTTTCTAACATGACCAAGTTATATCTCAAAACGCTCGTATGGATGCATAGATCATCGTCCAGATAATAAAAACTCAAAATTCGGTCCGACGCGCCGCCACACGCGGCGGTCAGACGGTGGTCAACGCGGCGGTCAACGCCGGTCAACCACCTCCGATGCAAAAGTCGTCAACTACAAACTTCTTCAAAATGAAATTTTGAACAACTTTAATACCTGACTTTTTCGGAGATGAGGTCTGGATCGTCCTAGATCGGGCTTTGAAGTTGGATTAATCTCGGCCCTCCGATCAGTCTCCAGATCGAATCAGGGACGTCGAAATCTTCAACTCTTGATCTACCACTCTACACTCAAAATCGTGATGCAAGCTATATATGGGGATGATCAGAAGGAAGAGCACGTCACGAAAATGGGGACGATCGGCCCGTGCACCACCGGAAAAGAGGTTTTCCGGCCGGGTCGGGTTTTCACTTCGGGAGGAGGCTTCGATCCACGTCTGGAGGCGGCGGCGGGGCGCGTCGATGGCGGGGATTGCCCAGGCGCGAGGTGGCGACGCGGGAGAAGGCCGGGTCCGGCGGCGGCGAGGTCGGGAGGCCCGACTTCCAGTCGGGTCGGGTCACCGGGTCGGAAGGCACAGTGACCAGACCGAGAGAGAGAGACGGGGGACTGATGTGCAATAATGGAATTTTTTCGTCCTTCACAACAAACTCAGATTTTTCCACTATTTATAGAAAAATTTCGATTTTCAAATATTCATAACTTATTCATACGAACTCCGAATAATACGTTCCACATATGCACGGACTCGTATCGACGAGCTCTACAACTTTCATGAAGGAAGTTTTCCCAAATTTTGAACGTATAAAAAGTCGATTTTCACGACCCCCTAAATAACGTTCGTTTTTGAAAATAAAATCATTCGGAACCAATTTTCTCAACCCACGACAATCCAAATAATCTCAAATATCACAATTCAATTTATATAACAATTATTGAATTACATAAATTTATTGTATGAAAATCTGGGTCTTCACAATTTATATTTTCGTGAAAGAAAATATATATGGTGCGATTTGTACTTTAAACTGTTCATTCAAAGTCCCAAAGAGGGTAACGCACCATATATGTGGTTTTATATGTTGACATGAGCGAGTGTTACACTGAGCATAGAAAGGAGAATCCTTCCTCAATCAGATCATTCATGACCACAAGAATAAGGAAATTCTATATTTTCAGTTACACAAAATCCAACAAAAAAAATGAATAATCTTCGATGATGTGCAAAGAAAGCGATAGATTACTTATTTCGCTTATTGACACCATATAAGATTTGAGAAAAACAATTAAAATACAAAGTACATACACTAATATGTTGCAAACACTATCAATTTAAGAGCTAGTACAAATTGTTTGAAATAAAAGTATGGAACAACACCAATGCACCATTAATCAAAAGTCTGGCTTCTCTGTAACTTATTCCCCAATCTATCATGTGCAAATCCTTTGTTTAGCTGGTTAATGTCAAATGTATGAGGCTCATGAGTGACCCCGGAAGCATTTGAATTCAGCATGATATCCCTGGCTATTGAAAAGAAGACCTCTTCTACATTCATGTTCGTCTCGGCACTGGTTTCAAAGAACTCAATGTCATACTCTTTAGCAAGAGCTTGACCTCTAGCAGTGCTCACAGCCCTTTCGCTCTCATCCTTATCAGCCTTGTTCCCCACCAGTATCATCTTGATATTGGGATGATTTTCTTTGATGTTGCGAAGCCAGTTACTGATTTCGGTGAAAGACAACTGATTAGTGACATCATACACCAATAGAATCCCCTTGGCCGCTTGATAGAAGGTTTTCGGAATCGTTCGAAACCGTTCCTGAACAGCTGTGTTCCAGATTTGCACCTTGACCAGTTCGTTGCCTAGTTCAATGGTTCTTGCGGTGTATTCTATCCCATAAGGCTTCATGAGTTCGGCGTGGCAACCATTGGGGGAGAATTTTCTCATTAGGGTAGACTTTCCGACTCCGCTGGTGCCGACAAACATGAGCTTGATGAGACTCTCGTGTGGCTCTGCCATCGATTAAGGAAAGTAGCTTGGCAAGCAAGAAAGTAAGAAAAGAGAGAAGGAGAATTCGGAGGAACGTACTACAAAGTATGCAAAGGGTATAGTGATAAGGTAGGCTATATATAGATTGGCAGGAGGGTACTAGATTTATGGATTCCATAAAGGAAAAGGAGAGGAGGAAGATCAGTAACTTCTTTGGTTTTCTGATATGGATAGAAGTACAGGCTTACCGTTGTAAGCCCGAACTCTTTTTATGAGTCATAGTCCTTTTTAAGATCTAGGTACAAGTGAAATTACACATCGACGTATCATCTATGGAGACCAAAAAAAGTCACAATCCAAAATAATTCTACGCGCGTATTCTATAAGTAGCGTACAACCTATATTAATGTTGTAATTTAAAAAGTTTCATATTTTTCCTTAGAATTCTATTATAAATAGATTTGTGGGATTTACGGTCGTCAATTAGTGAGCAACTAGACTTTGTGTCAATTTATCACTTGACCCGATTTTAAATCCACCGAAGAAAAATAATAGAAAACCCCACAATCAATAGTTATCTAGATTCTTATCAAGGGAAATCAAAAAGTTTAAGGCAAAGAGAAATTACTTAAAATGACACTTTTTACAAATTGTCCAAACTATCCTTCATTTATGAAACACTAAAATTTTGTAAAATGTCAATGTCTCATAATATTACAAAATTTTATCTCAATAATGAAATTTTATTACAAGTATGTTGCATAACCTTATAATAAATTCGTAGATGAAGGGTAATCTCAACATTTTTCATTGCAAAAAGACCATCTTCGTTTGATATTATGAGAAGATATCTCTACTCACTGTTTAACATGCTCATTTTAATGAATTGTCAACGATAAAACCATATTTGGTAATAAAATAATACTGTAGTTCTCTAGCTAGAAACATGTGGTGCTAAACTTAGCCTGCGAAACGGCGTCGTTAAGGCCACATCGGAACGCAAGCAAAAGATACAAGAATGGCTGTGATTTACTAGTTGGGTTGTGAGAGGTGGCAGTTTTGTGATCATCCAAATATGTCCTTCCCAGAAAACAGTGACAAACTTTAACAAACTAGCTCAGTTTAGAGCTTTGTTTGGCCATGGCTTCTGTGGCAAACGCTCCCTTAAACCTTCTTAAACCTCTCAACCTTCCTCGTTACAAACCCGGCATCGGCAGTGGTTTTGTAACGACGCCGTTACGTTCTACCATTAATGCACCGTTCCTCACATCTCAGAACTCAAAGCAAAGCTCTTCACCCATCATCTGCTTTGCTTCTGAGAAGCAAAATTCCTCTACTGATACTAGGCAGGTCACACTTTGCTCTTTGGCTTCCACATTTCTTATTCAGTTCTCGACTTTCAAGTATTTATTGTTTCATATGATGTAATTAAGCTAAGCTTTTCCATATCTTAATGCTGTCTTAGATTTTGATATAGAAAAATAAAGGAGCTTGCTTTATGGTAGTGATGAGTTGGTTCAAGTTTGAAGTTTCTTATATGAGTTGGGTTCTTTGTAAACCAATGCATTGTGCTATGATCGGCATCTGTTTTAGAAATGAGGCTTCTTTGGATATAGAAACTAACCCGTATCTTAATGCTGTCTTAGATTTTGATATAGACAAATAAAGGAACTTGCTTTATGGTAGTAATGACTAATGGGTTGGGTTCAAGTTTGAAGCTTCTTTTATGAGTTGGATTCTTTGTGAACCAATGCATTTTGCTGTGTTACGTGTTTTAGAAATGAGGCTTCATTGTTGTGATGATAATTGGTGTTTGTTTGTTCTTCAGTTCCACGGCCAGGATTAGGAGTGAAGTTCTCACTCCCTTTCGCTCCGTTCGGATGTTTTTCTATCTTGCTTTCATTGCAAGTGGTGGTTTAGGAACACTGATAGCAATCACACAATTGATTGCAGCACTAACAAACCCATCAAGAGCACTTGATGCCCCTGAAATTGCAAAGGGTCTCGGCATAGACATTTGCGCGGTGTCTCTCTTTGCATTCTTGTATTATAGGGAGAACACTGCCAAGAATGCGCAGATTGCTAGGCTGTCAAGAGAGGAGAACCTTTCGAATCTTAAGCTCCGAGTGGATGCAAAGAGGGTCATTCCTGTCAGCTCTTTGAGAGGGTTTGCTAGGCTTGTGATATGTGCTGGCCCTGCGTCGTTCATCACTGAGTCGTTTAAGTTCAGCGAGCCCTTCACTGAAGGGCTTGTGGAAAGAGGAGTGTTGGTGGTGCACTTTGCTACGGATGGTAATTCACCAAGTTTTGAGTTTGATGAAAGTGAAGAGTCCAAGGATTTTACTTCAAAGAGAAAGAGACTCTGGCAGCTGAATCCAGTTATTGTTAGTGAATGGACCAAGTAAGAAAACCATGTTAAAGAAGAAAAAAGAAATGTTGGTTTAGTCAGTTCATCAAGTTGTCACACTGACACTACTTTTTTCTTTTGACTTTTAGTTGGTTAGATGAACAAAAGAAACTGGCTGGTGTCTCCTCTGACTCTCCTGTGTAAGTGATTCCCTCATGCTAGTTCTGTCTTTAATTTCACTAGTTAAAGGTTATTTGATTCTGCATATGAAACTTTCAATTTCTTTGGTTGGATGCTCCAATTTTAACTTGGTAAGCATAAATTCTGTTAGGTGACTTGACGTCCACGAACTCTTGTAATCAACTATATCAATTGTGCAACACATGCTATTACTAATGAGTTGTGCTCTTAAGGAATCGTTTCCTGATAAAGTTGAATCTTTTTGTGATACATACTTGTAGGTATATATCTCTACGCCTGGACGGTCGTGTTCGTGGCAGTGGCCTAGGTTACCCGCCTTGGAATGCTTTTGTTGCACAGTTACCGCCTGTTAAGGGAATGTGGTCAGGTCTTCTGGATGGTTTTGATGGAAGAGTTTAAGCAAAACTTTTTTGTTTCTATAGGTTAGTTTCTAGTTCTAGATTACTAAATCGATTGTTATACTATGAATTACAGTAGATTTGTTCTTGATTACAACAACATCTTGTCAAATTTTGATGCTTATAAATAAAAAGTTCTGCTTTCCTTTCACCCCTGTAAATGTGTACATAGGGTTTTGAATGGTTTTTAGCAAAGGAATGGCAATGCATGTGCTAACACTAATAAAGATTCCTTTTCATATAACTGTTAGAAACAAAGACATTGGATATTGTAGCTGCAACTAACTATGACTTTATTTTGAAACAAGTGAAACGATCGAAACAGTGGAACCAATAGGGAGCATAGTTCACTTGCTGAGTATGATTCACTTGGAAGTGTCATTGTCACCTTACATACTTATGATAGGAAGTGTTATATTTATCTTCTGCAAAGAAAAGTTTGCTGAAACAATGTCAGTGGTAATATTAGTTATTCTTGCATTACTTGCGACGACTCTGCAAATTGCTGAGTATTGTGAAGTGCTGTGCCATTTCATATTGATGAATAACTCAGAAAAGGAAAATCATATTCATCTTTAGGTTCTCTGTTAACTGCCATTTATTATTGACTTCTTAACTACCTGGTTTTTCTTTTCAAAAAAATGTCGGGCATAAGGGGTGGTGATGACAAGGGTTTTCAAAATACAAACCTAAATGGAACTTATCATCCAATGAAACATTCATAAGCACTTAATTTCTCATCATGGGAAATGTGGAATTCAGACTGGTAAAACTTTCTAATGACAGAACTGCCTATAGTAGTTGGCATTCTGTGTTCTGTATCAGATTTTGTTATAGATACATGGATGGTGAAGGAAGCAACCAAACTAGGTTCGTTAAAATTAGAGTTGTATGTATAAAAATAGCTGAGGCTAATCATTAGATTGGATCATTAAACGTATCATGAAATTTCATTCAAGCCCTTTGGGTGTTGAATTCCATTCTGGTGTCAGTCACAGTTGACTTTCATAAGCAATTCAGTGTGTTGGGGAGGAAAGATCCCACATTGGAAAAGTGATAAATAAATTATAATTTATAAATTGGTGGCTCTTACCTAATTATACCGAGGCCTTTTGTGGTTAAACTCAACACCTAATGAGTGGTTAAGTTGGGACAATATCGGTACAATGATGGACCACGGGCCACGCTCGTCGTTATTTAACACAATGCTAATTATGGAGTTAATAGTCACCTTAAATGAGTTGGTTCAAGTTACTCCCCTCTTTACTTATTTAGAAGGAAGAAATAGCTAAAATGTACATCAAAAATAAGGAATGACTCTTAAGAAGTAAGAACGCTATCACTCTGGACCTTTTAGCCAGCTTGTAATTGAAACATAAATGAGAAAAGGTGGTAGAAATCACAGAGTATGATACACAATAGAGGAACAAAGTAGAAAGTGGTTGATAGAAGGAGATTTAAGATCACAATTTACATTAATGCTAGAACCAACTCATTTAACTTCTTCAATCTCGTCCAACGCATAGTTATTTGTGGACACATTTGCGTAGTTAACTTTGTTGAATCGAACCACGACTGGGTAACGGGTGTTTGGGTCCTGTGGAATGAATACAAACATCGAGATTAGAAACTTAAGCACAAACTCTTTTCATTGGAATCAACAGAAAGGTGCTAGAGGTTATACCTGATCCACAGCTACAACAGAGCCAATGCCTTTGAACCAGTAGGACTCCCTCCTAAGAATCTTCACCTGTGAGAGAAAATGTTATGAAGTTTTTCATCTAAAGTTGTGATGAAGTGTGAGTACATGAAATACCCGAACTAATCCATCTCTTATGCAATCATTAGCAACTTAGTAGCTTTATGTTTTCAATTTGTTGTCTTCTATGCAATCAAAACAAAACCGAGTGTTTTGTTCTTTTGATCAAGAACATGTATTTCCTGGCCGGTATAAAAGAACTGTTATACATTCAGAGGATTAGCTGATGCTTCTACAAAGTTTAGTGTTTTCTGGTTTTCTCCTTTATGAGTTTAATTCAGTTTGTTGATTCAGCAATTCCAAATATTACAGTGATCTAAACCAAGAAACTTAACCTGCTGCTATGTGATAGCATGATGGTAGTCTTGAACTTTTGGACTAAAGTACTTACACCATGTTACATACGGAATTCTGAAAACTTATGCCTAGTAATGAAAACACATACCGAAGTACCGAACTAAGAATAGTCAAACTAACCTTGGTGCCTCTCTTGGGTCCAATTGGTGGTGGCTTAGGCTTTGTGGCAGGTGCACCTTCGGGGGCCTTGGTGGCTGCGGCGGGCGGCGCTGCTCCTTCCTCGGCTGCCCTGATCACAAACCTGCCACTGTTAGTTCTGGCGTTGGTGTTGCTCTTGGAAGAGAAAAACAACATGCTACTCCGGCTAGTAGCGGAGCCTGAGTTGGTTGCAACATTTGGCGTGACCACAAAGCCCGAGGCAGCTGATGCCATGCTGCAGCTAGCCATTTCTGCTCTAATGTGTTAAGGTTGGTCTCTTTCTTTCTGGGTGTGTGATGGACTTACGTGTGTGGCAAAATTAGATTAAGAAAGGACAAGCCAAACAAGATTGAGAGGCTTTGAATGAATTATCCCGAGTGTTTCTATGCGTCTAGGAACAATTATCTGATCCTTCAACGTGGGAATAAATCCGTTGCTGCCACTAGGGTCCTGACACCTGTGCACCATATCCTTCTTCTCTGGATAATGTGATTACAAGTCATCCCTTTGTTAAACCAGCACGAGTGGACTCACTCACTGAGTCTGCCAAACACAATCACCTCTTGTTCGTTTTCTCCTAGTGAAAATCTTTTTAATATTGAAAGTGAAGTTTTCTCACACGGTAAAGAATCCAAAGTATCGCTAGCAATTCTGAAAGTACAGGCATGTTTTTCAGAAAGTGAATTTTGTTGCAGATGCAGTCACGAGTTTGGATCATAATGCTGGTAATCCAACAACGTGGATTGAGAAGCTACCTCTTTCAGCTTTGTCTACTTTTAATTTTGATCAGTTAAGTTTTGGTTCTAACATGGATTTTTGTTTGTAATTTTCTTTTCTCTTCAGAAAAAAAAAAATCCTACAATATAAAAGAGACACTTTTTTTTCTTTTATTATTATGATTTTTTAGGATTATCAATCGTCTAAATTTAGCTCAACTCTATATATTTGTGCACTGATAATTTGTAAAGTTGCCCGAGTTGTTTATATTATTCAATAAACTAAAATAGAGGGACGAGCGGTGGATTTCCGAGTGTAGTGTTCTCTTCCCCTTTATAGGGATGGTAGGCGCCCCACGCAAAAACTACTAATAAGGTGCTGACGTGGCCTAATCCTCTATTTTATTAAAAAAAAAAAAGACAATTATAATACTTCATGTGAAGATACCTGGTGCGCAAAAGTAACCCAATCATAGATAGTTTAGTCATCCAACTATCAAAACTAATACATAAATTTTATAAAAATCTACATCTCATTATGAACGGTCTATTTGTTACAGCTAGATTACTAGATGATATTTGATTTAGTTGATATTTTACACATATGATCATATGGCCAATAAAAGTATTTATATGGTTATAAAATCTCATTTGAGACTCTACACAGTCGTAACTTGTAAGAGCTCTACGTTTATGGTTTTGACAAATCAAGTTTTGTAAAAAATGCTGTTTGTTATTAGTGAATGTTTTGAAACAATAGCTTGCAGTATGTGTAGAATTAGGAAGCAATGAGATAAAATGCAAGTGAAAAATGTATAATGAGCCCTAAATTTTTAATTCCAAATTAAAGTCTTCAAATCCAAAAAAATAAAAAATAAAAAATAAAAATTTGTTCAAGGAAATTCAGATTATGTGTCTGGCCCAAACTCTAGGTTACTTGACCTAGTGGTAATAGGGTTATAGAATGATTTAGATTTCTATTCAATGTAGAATTACTTTCCTTGTATGATTGAGATTCTATGCATTGTAATCCTCTATATAAAGAGGCCACTATTATCAATGAGAACACACAACGAATTTCTCTCAATTCCGTTTCTCTAAAATACGTTATCAGCACGACGTCCTAACCCTAAAACCTAATAGCCGAAACCCCAAATTCGAATACAAAAGCTTGAATCCTTTTCTGCCTCCACCCACACCTTGAAGCCTCCCACTTCAGGAGTCCAGAACCAATGGAAGAACAATCGAACCGACCACCGGAATCGTCACACCACCCGCAGCAATTATTCCACCGGTTCACCACATTTCAGACCTCCAATTACTACCATATTCTGCCAGAAGTAGCACCTTAATCCCCAGATCCGGGAACCGGAAAAATTGTTCCCGGAACCGGCCAAAATTTTTTGAACCGGCCTCCAATAGTAGCTGCAACTTGAACTCGCAGAGAGGGAGAGAAAACAGAAAAACAAAAGGGGAGCCTAGAAAGAGAAGAAACACAGAAGAAGAAGAAGAAGAAGAAAGAAAAGAAAGAAAAGAAAGAAAAGAAAAGAGTGGATCCTATAGCCCACGTGCTGGACAAAGAAAAAAAAATGGGGGCAGACGTGACCCACTGCCAAAAGAGGAAGAAAAGAAAGAAAGAAAGAAGAGGGGGAATGCGGCCAGAAAAGAAAGAAGAAAAAAAAATGGGCCCCGTTGGATTCTTTAAGGTCAAAGGCGAAAGAAAAAAAAAACAAAAAGGGAAGCATATTGGCCTAAGAAAGAAGACGCGGTCCACTGCAAAAGAAAAAAAAAGGAGATCAGCCCAGAAAGTCAAGCGGCCCAGAAGAAATCAATGGTCTAGCCAACTGGTCAACCATCTCCAGTCAACACCTTCGGTCAGCCATTTTCCGGAACTATTCCGGCGATTTTTCCGTTACTATTCCAGCAACCTATTTCGAGGTATTTTTTACTAAAAGTTCCCGTTTTTGAGTTTTTATTCAATTTCTTTTCTTTTTCTCAGGGACTTGCAAACTCCCTTCTTCTACCCCCTTTCTTCATCATAGGGGAGACTTAATTAAGCCGAACTGTGAGGGTTCGTGCTTACTCCAAGCTTGGAGCTTGTAGAGTCCTCCAAACTTAGAGTTTGTTGAGATGCTATGATCGACCACAAACACATCATTGTTTCGATCTAATCCAATTCCTCTTGGAATTGGATTTCTTAGAAGTAACTATGCTCAGAAATCCCTAAATTTCTTAGAAGCGACTACGCTCAGAAATTTCTGTTGTTTTCGTGATAGCCTTTTACGCTCTGAAACTAACCCTAATTTCTTGTTCTCTTTCAGGATGAGTAAACTGAACAAATTGGACTTTGCTCCATTGGGAACAACTGGCTCTAGATATCACATGTGAGTTTGTGATGTCCGCCAGCATCTCAAGGCCTATGGAATCCTTGAGACGATTCTCGAGCCTAGCCAGGACGTGCTAACTGTTGAGCAAGCTCAAGTTTTGGAAGCAAACAGAGCAGCCTTAGAGGCAAATAAGGCGAAAGCCATCATCCTAATGAATCGTCATGTGGATGATTAGCTCCAGTACAAGTGTATGAATGAAGAAGACCCCAGAAGGCTGTGGGTCTCACTCGAATAAATATTTGGCAACGTTTGTGACTCCTTGCTTCCTGAACTAGAAGTGAGATGGCATATCCTCCGCTTCTGTGATTTCAAGTCAGTTCTTGACTACATTCGGAAGCACTTCGCACTAAATCCTTAGGAATTCTGTGGTAAAGAGATCACAAATGCGATGTTAATTGAGAAGACTCTCTCTACCTTCCCCATCTCTGCATTAATGGTTACTAAGAACTATCAAATCGATGTTACTGCAGGACGGATCACAAGGTTTCATGAGCTTATTGGAGCTATGAATGTCGCTGAAAAGCATGACAATATCCTTGTGAAAAACTATAATTCGAGATCCGTAGAAACAGAGCTAATTCAGGAATCCAATTATAGTCGCGACCCTAAGAGAAGGTGGCAAGAGCGAAACCCTAATTAGGGATACTTCTGGATGTTCTGGTCCATATAATCGCTCTACTTGGGAAGGTCACAACCAAAATAGGCGAACACTGAACCGAAGAGGTCAACGTGGAAAGAGAGAGGGAGGCAATGCCCCTGGCCATGTTGGTGGCGCCACCAACACTAAGAGCCATCTAAATGACGCTTTCAAAGCGCCTCAATTAATGGAGTCTGAGCAAAAAGATGTATGTTCTCGATGTGGAGTATCCGGTCATTGGGCACACATTTGTAGAGCTCATGAAGAAATCGTCACCGCCTACAAAATATATTGTGAAGCAAAATGAGCTCACTATGTGGAACAAGAAGATCAAGAAGATGATCTAGAGTGAAGGGTTGAAGACTACAAATCTGACTGCGCTCAATAGATCGCCAATTCTGTTTAAGTCTTTATTTTTCCAAGAGATGTAATAGGCAATTGCCATATATTTTTGTAGTAAATGCCAATGGTTTAGTCTTTCTTCAAAGTAGGCTCACCTAAAGTAAGTGTGATGTCTAGAAAGGTTCTGAGATTAGTGCTACTTAAGCAAGCTTTGCTCCACCGACATCTCCCTACTCACCTGGTCACATTTATTTTGGAATTACCAAAAGAAGTTAGATGACTACCATTGTTTTGCATTAGCTAGCATTGTGGATTAGATTTTCTTTGGTCAAAGAGACAATGATGTAACTCCGTTGGCTGAATAAAATTTCAAGTTCTTTTCATGACTCCATTTTGATTCTGAACATATTAAATTATGACTACGATGGCTAGGTCATCAGTATTAATTCAAGGACATGGAATAGCCCAAGTTCCTTTATCAAATGGCACCTTGATTACTGTCACAGAAACTCTCTACGCTCTTAGGGCAAATCGTACCCTATGAATAGCCAACGAATTCCATGTGAAAACGCATGTAGAGAACGGAAATGAGTTCCTTTGCAATACCTCTAATGATTGCGAACAAAGGCGCATCTTAGAGAAGTTTATGTGTCTCTCTAGTGGACTCTATGTCACTATTCAAGCTATTAATCCAATAAAGTTATGAGAGAAGATCTCTTAAATTTAGACACATATTGGCTTTGCCACGACAAGATAGGTCATCCTGGTCATGATATGATGATCCGTTTACTAAAGACTTTACACGGACATCCATTCTTCAGAGTGAGAAGAAGCAAGAATCGAAAATTGATTCCTGGACTTAGCAAGACTGCAACAATTACAGCATCTGGCGCTGCAGCCGTCTTAGGGCGCCATAGGGCCGCCCAAGTCCCATGTGACAACGCCATAAATGGTGCTACCTATGGCCATGATACCATGGAAGTCCCTTCCCATGGTCATGACGCCATGGATGATTCTCCCCATGGTCGAGACACCATGGATCCACTTTCCATGGTTCCAACGCCATGATGGGTGATATAGTCACACATTTTGCTTCTAATAGCGCTACAGACGCTCATGCCCTACCAACATCCTCATCGGTTGCTTCTAAGGCCCCTTGCTCGTTTTACAAAGCCTGTTCTTTAGGGAACCTAGGACTGAGACCGTCCTATGCAAATGATATGAAAATACTCATTCTGTTCCTACATAGAGTCCTTGGGGATTCTGTGGACTAGTTCAACCAACCTGAGGACGTTTAAATATCTCATGATGTTGGTTGACACGCATACACGCTGGTCACCTATTGTGCCATTGTCCACTTGTAAATGCTGCTTCTGCTACACTCCTAGCAAATACCATATGACAACGGGCTCACTTCCCGGATCATCCTATTCCGTCAATTGGACTTGACGATGCTAGAGAGTTTACATCGAAGACTTTCGATGGATATTGCAATGGGATTGATGTTGGACATCACATTCTCATGAACACACCCAAATGGTTTCGCGAAAACGACTACGATGGTATTCAAGACATTGGTAATGCACACCAATCTCCTTATATCCGCTTGGGTGATGCAATATCGCATGCAGCTATGCTAATTCATCTACGACCTACCACCCCTCAATTTATGCATTACAGCCAGTGACTGGGTACAAGTATTTTGTGCTTACGCACATTTGAGTGAGTCATTTATGTGCCAATTGCCCCACCACAGCGCACTATAATAGGTCCTTACAGACGAATGAGAAAATTGGATTTGAGACTCCAACCATCGTCCGTCACTTAATGCCCTTGCTAGGCGATCTCCTTAGCGCTAGATTTGCGGGTTGTCACTATGCTGAGACAGTCTTCCCGTAGTTAGGGGGAGATAACAACATGGATGTTCAACAGGAACTACATGAATTGTCGTGGTCTGTCCCCACTATGTCTCATCTCGATCCCTACTAAAAGTGACGAGATCACACATGTGTTGTAAATATGCCTGCAAGGAAGTACGTCTCTACAAGAGAACGTAGCGTCATCCTATACAGAGACAGGCATGGTGCCAATGCTAAAGAGAGTGACACTCTGACATTATAGGCCATGGCCCCAGCTAGGATGCGTGGGAGGCCCGTGGGTTCAAATGATACTTTGGCACAACTCAATCCTTTTATCATCAAGACTCAAAATCTGTCTCATGAGAATCTTCCGGGTTATGGTTATCGTTGGGGGACGCCTCAATGTCAGAACCTATTCCTGAATATAGAGATCTATGAAACTTACACTAGTGTACATGAGACGTGGGATAGAAACTCCATCATAATTGATGATGTAGTTGCGCATGAGTTTGTTGAGTCCATAATATCGAACCACGCTCCGTTGATGAATGAATGCCAACATAGAGAGATTTGGCCTAAATGGAAATATGCGATCTAGGTTAAGATGGATTCTCTAACGAAGAGGAAGGTTTTTGAGCCAGTGATGCCAACACCTCCTATCATAAAATCTATTGACTAATGAGTCCTAATGAGTCTTCATTAAAATGCGTAATGAGAAAAACATATGGTAATCTCGCCTTATAGCGCAAGGCTTCTTACAAAAACGCTCCGGAATCGACTACGATGAGACATATTCTCTCATAATGGATGTCATTGCACTCCAGTACCCTGTCAGTTTGGTAGTTTCCAAATAACTAATCATGCAGCTTACAAATGTGGTCACTACATAACTATACGGGGATCTAGATATAGAATATACATGAAGGTTCATGGTGAACTTCATCTACCCAAGTCAAGTGGCTCTAGACCACGGAGCGCGTTTACAATAAGGTTGAAACGCTAACTAAAGTGGCTACTTGATTGGGAAGGGATAGGCAACAAGTTTCGGATTTTATCGCTGTTCATATTGGACATGACCTTCATTGGAAGCTCTTAAAGAGTTAAGGGAAACCGCTGAACACTTGAAATCCGAGTTTGAGATGAAAGATTTTGGGATAGCACGATTATGTCTCAGTTTGGAACTTAAGCATCGTGTCGATGGATGCTCAGGCATTTTGACAAGGTCAACCCTTCAAGCACCCCCATGATCGTCTGTAGTCTTGATCCTGAAAGGATCCTCTTCGTTCAAAGGATGATGGCGAAGATGTGCTAGAGGCAAAAGTACCCCACTTAAGTGCAATACGCGCATTATTGTACTTAGCTCAATGCACAAAACCGGACATCTCATATGTTGTGAACTTGTTAGCTAGGTATAGCTTTGCACCAACGCGATGCCATTGGATTGGTGTAAAATATGTCTTTCTATACTTGAGATGTACGATCGATATGGGCTTGTTCTATCCCTACAAAAAGATGATGGATTCGGACCCATCACACACCAGAAACACCTCCAACGCTGACCTGCGTTTCCTATCCCCACCCCAAAACAACATGTGTTTTGGAAGGTTTTGCTGATATTTGGTATCTCTCTGACCCACACAAAGGTCATTCCCAAACTGGTTAAGTGTTCACCATAGGTAAAAACCGTGATAGCTTGGAGGTCTATAGAACATACCCTAGTCACTATATCTCCGAACAATGTAAAGATTATTGCTCTTCACGAAGTGGTTAGTGAATGTATATGGATTGGATCCATAATTACGCATGTTCGAACAGTTGTGGTTTGAAGTCTACCACAGATGAGCCTACAAGAATTTAGGATAATGCTGCTTGTTTTGAACAAATGAGGTAAGGCTACATCAGAAGTGACAACACCAAGCATAATCAGCGACAATAAACTCTCCTCAAGATCAAAGTGAACTAAGTTCAATCTTAGGACAGTGCGGCAGGTTTGCTCACTAAGTCATTGCCTAAATTCCACTTTCGAGAAACATGTTGGTAGCATCGTTTGCAGAAGTTATCCGAATCCCCATGATCGTAGTCATCATGGGGAGATGCAGACATCAGGGGGAGATGTCTACATGTATGGTCTCGAAACGTGAAGGGTGTGTTGTACTCTTTTTTCCCTTCGACCGAGGTTATTTTTGTCCCACTGGGTTTTTGTTACTCGGCAAGGTTTTTAATGAGGCAACGAGAGAAGCACCACGTTTGGGCGACACAAGGGGGAGTGTTCAAGGAAATCTAGATTATGTGTCTGGCCCAAACTCTAGGTTACTTGACCTAGTGATAATAGGGTTATAGAAGGATTTAGAATCCTATTCAATGTAGAATTACTTTCCTTGTATGATTGAGATTCTATGCATTGTAATCCTCTACGTAAAGAGGGCCCTATTATCAATGAGAACACACAGCGAATTTCTCTCAATTCCGTTTCTCTAAAACAAAAGGGGAAAATCCTCAAATGGTATATGAACTATGGTCCAATGCATATTTTGGTACCTAAACTTTCAAAACTACCCTAATGGTACCTGAACTATTGCTCTATTTCTCCATATGATACTTCCGTCAAATGTGCCGTTAACTTTGCCTACGTTGTTCATTTTTACTGGATGACATTCATCTCAAAAAAAAAAAAAAAAAAATTATAGGCAAAGTTAACGGCACATTTGACGGAAGTACCATATGGAGAAACGGAGCAATAGTTCAGGTAACATTAGGGTAGTTTTGAAAGTTTAGGTACCAAAATATACATTGAACCATAATTCAGATACCATTTAGGGATTTTTCTCAAAACAAAACTATATTTTTAAAACACCAGCCGCACGCTCCCTATCACGTGCTGTTTGGCGCCTAAATGCCACACGGTGTCCCCCTCTCACTCCATATTCCCCTGTAACTTTTCAAAATCAAAAGCTAGGGTTTAGCCCATCACCCCAAAACATGAAGCGTAAATTTTCCGAACGCATCCCCAAAGTTCGATGGCAGATCCAATCTCCTTTACCGTTAGGTCATCGGCTTCGTCGGAGCTCCGATTCCCTGTTCCCCATCACAACTCCCCTAACAACTACAGGTTCTCGCTCCCAAACCCTAGAATTGATATCAGCTCCATAATCCAATTAGTCGTCCAAACTGAAATTTATGCTCAATTTTTAGATATCAGCTGCAAGAAAGCAGTCAAATTTACCAATCTCGATGACGAAAATCGCAGACCCCCAAGAACTGAATCTGGTAATTTTTCCAAGCTCTAGCATTTTCATAGATTCATAATCTTTTGGTAGTTCTTGATCAAAAATTGTTTGAATGGTTAATGGTCTGATGCAAAATCTAGATAATGCGAAGACTTCCGAGTATGCATTCTTCAAGAAATTGAAGGAAGATGCAAGCCACAAACATCACTCTTGTTCTGTGAGCAAAGAGGCGTACCGAGGAAGCAATTCAAAGCCGAGAGACAGTTCCAGAGGTCATTATCTAATACAAGTACTACAGAGGTGATTGTTTTACAGGCCATTTAAGAATGCCCACCAGGTGTATGACGAAATGCCTAACTGTGCAGAGAGGATTAACATGGTTCAGAATAAGAGCAACGACGTCAGGTCCTCGGTGCTCAACAAAGATGTCACAGAAGATAGCTTTGAGTTATCACACGCACTACCTGGTAGTGCATCGAGAAACTCAGGTATTCAATGTAAAGAGGCATAGTTAGATATTAACTCCAGCAATCGATGTGGCAAGTATTCTGTTGAGTGTCGTGTTGACCGGCATTTGTGTGTATTGTTTGCTCAATCAACTTGCTTTAGAGGAAAGAATAGTACAGTGTTATGTTTTGAATTAGTGATGTTAATTCTGTGGCTCTAAGTATCCAGCTAGGCTAGAAACTCAGAGAGTTTGTCCTCATAGGTACTACTTACTACTATCATTTCTCTTTGTAGGATCAGATAAGATGAAAGCTCGAGCAACGTTGGAGGATTTACAAAGGAAACAGAAATATATGGTGGAGGAAACTGAAAACACCTTGAAACATAAAGGTAATTTGCATGTCAATCCTCTACATTCTTTACTATGCTTCGGTTGACTTTCCAAGTTTTTCTTTCAGTGGTTCTGTTTCCTGATGCAACGAAGCCTACACTATTGCTCAGTTTAACATTTGGGTATGCAGTTTTGATGACACTGTTAAGTAATTCTGAATCATTTAGGAAAAGGGTTAGATCTCTTTGAAGAGACAGAAACTCAATGCAGGCATGCAAACGTTTTTGATAGGAAGAGACAGAAATTACTTCATTGGGTCAGAGAAACCTCCATTCCCGAAATTGATGATGGGTAAGGGATATGACATTCAATATGTTGTTTCACTTGCTTTATGCCTCTTATTAAATGATTCGAGATATATTTTCTCAGGTCCAGTTTGGTTTCTGTCCTCCTCAGTCGGCTGATCCCCACGAGCAATGGGAACAATGTATCCTCTTTTAACTTGTGGGCCTTAACTTGTTCCTTTTCATGGTTTTTGATTACTGAAAAAGCATTTGCTATTGCAGAATGTTAAGAATCCAAAGTTAATGAAAGTGGTGCCCGTTGACGAGTCTATGCCACTTCCATCCTTTGAGTCAGATATTCATTTCAAGGAACTTCAATTGGCACCTACTAAAAGCTTTATGGATCTTGGTTGTGACCCTTATTTCGGTGATGCGACATTATCTTGTAGGGCAAAGAGATCAAGAGATATGGTTTCCTGCTCCTATTCTCCAACTAGTGATGCTTACAAGAATCATCTTGATTACACAGTGTGGGAACCTGACTCTGAATTACTAGGAGGAAGTGCAATTTTATGTCCGAATAGTGATTCATATTCTATTCTCCCATTCAAAGAATATGGATTGGTGACATCTGGCTATGTCAAAGAGTCGGATATTTTCTATCAGCCACCTGAATATATGGTTGGAAGAGAGCCACGCGCTCCTATGCTGGGTTGGGATTTTGATAGGATAGATGAAGAAAGAAAATTATTTAACTTATCAAGATACAGAGCAGACTCTGAACTACTAGGAAGTAGTACAATGTCATGTCCTATGATTGATTCAGATTATGTTCTTCCATTCAGGGAATATGGATTGAGGGAACCTAGCCATGTTAAAGAGCTGGATGTATTCTGTCAGCCAAATGAATTTATGGTTCGGGAAGAGCTAGGTGCTTCTATGCTGGGTTGGGATTTTGATAGCACAGATGAAGAAAGAAAATTATCTAACTTGTCAAGATACAGAGCGGAGTCTAAACTACTAGGAAGTAGTCCAATGTCATGTCCTATGATTGATTCAGATTATGTTGGATTGAGGGAAACTAGCCATGTTAAAGAGCTGGATTTATTCTGTCAGCCAAATGAATATATGGTTCAGAAAGGGCCATATGCTCCTATGCTGGGTTGGGATTTTGATATCAAAGATGAAGAAAGAAACTTATCTAGCTTCTCAAGATATAGAGCTGACTCTGAATTACTGGGAGGTACTGCAATTTCACTCTCTATGAGTGATGCAGATTCTGTGCTTCCATTCAAAGAATATGGATTGAGGGCATCTAGCCATGCGGAAGAGCTGGATGTTTTCTATAAGCCAAATGAATATTTGGTTGGAAGAGAACCTTGTGCTCTGATGCTAGGTTGGGATTTTGACACTCTGAATAAAGAAAGACACTCATCTAACCTATCAAGACGTACAGCTGAACACACATCTGCATGCGTAACCAGTTATCACAGCCATGATGTCGAAAGACATGGTCTTGAAGGCAAGTATGAACTACAATCAGATTTTCACCAAATTGAGCTCCCTTAACCCTATCATGCATACCAACCTTTCTAAATCGAGCCTGGGGTTGCATTGATGACAGAGTATGGGAAGGTGGCACAACGTACTTCTCTCTCCAAAATGACCATTGGTTTAGGCGGAAGATTATCAATGAGGGGCATCCTTATCCTAATGCAGAATCTCTCCTTCAACTAAGTGGTTCCTTGGGGGAGCATTATTCATCTACTTGTCAAGCTCTACAATTTCCCATAGAGGAAGTATCTTCCCAGCTTCTTACATTTGATGATATGAACATATGCCTGAATGACTCAGCTCCTAAAAGAACTCTTACTCATTTCATCAAAGATAATGTTAACATCCACGACAGCTCAGCCCTTTGCCTCCAGATATCGCCCGACAGACAGAAGGCTCAGCCCTTGGGGATTGATATTGACGAGCCAAGCTGGGATGGGAGTGAAAGGGAGATAAGTTTTGATGATGGTGATGTCAATTATATTCAATTGTAAAGTGTAATGGCTACATTGGAAACTTCAAATTTTGGGGCAGAGATTAGTTTTCAGGATTGCAGCATTATGTTCAGGGACCAGTTGCTACATCCATATGAATCACAGTTCTGCCTTCTTTGACTTTCTGATGAATTGATGATCACAAAGCATTGTGGGTTAAATGCTTTGTTTAAGTGCGGTTGACATGTCCAGCCATTATTATTTGAGCAGGTGCTTGCTAATTGCTATGTCTACTTTTAGCAGAAAGATTGCAACTTGACATTTTGCCCCAGTGTGTGTTGACGTCAACTTCTAGTCTCAACAGCATTGATCGCATCTCTCAAGTGGCGCGGGAATAAATGGCGGGATGCAGGTGGAAGTCTCGTGTAGGTTGTTCTACTTACATGAACAAGTTCTACTATTTCTCAATGTTGAAGCAGTAAATATGGTACAAATAGTTTTGAATACGTCGTTAACACTCAAAGTATTGTACATGTGGGGGGTTACGTATAAATTCAATGATTTCTTTAGAAACAAGGGATGTGTTGCTAGGATCATCCAAGAAAACTAAATGAGAGTTCTTCATATTGCTTCCTCTTACCTTGGCTGCATCAGATTGTCAAACTTGAATTAAAGGATGTTAGGTATTCGGTAGATTTTACAGATTCTACTTCAACTTTCAAAGTAGTTGAGGCGAGGGCAACATTTCATGTAAATGAAAACTCATAAAAAATGAATGCCGTTGTGGAGGACCCCTGGATTTGGCATACAAGTCATCGGTGCCTTACTTGTGAGGTTACTAGTGAAAATGATGTGTTCATATGTGTTCATATTAAAACCGTCTTGATTGTGAAAATTCAAAACAGCACGAGTGGCAATTAGTAGTGGTTGCCATAAATTAATTCTAGAACCAAAAAGAAATATCTATGGCGGCTCGGAGCCCCGAAACCCGCTGCATTTAGGAGGAAGAACTGTGTGGTTCCATGTGACGAACTGACAATGTCATCTGTCCCCTGATCTTGGCCGGAATTGTAATTTTGGCACGGAAGAGGTGGTGGTGTCACACGTGCAGTTTTGGGTTAAATTTTGAATCTGCGTCTGAGAGAGCTCACCTGTTCTATGTTCACTTGAAGCGATACAAAAAGTTTCAGGCTCTGATTTTAAAATTTTTTAATTATCGGTTCTACAATATGTACTTTTTTAGATAGTTTTGTAGTATAGAATATGTAAAATTACTTGAGTGATGTCCCATTTTGTAAATTTCACAAAAAGTGAAACGTCATGTGTAATCTTTGTCGATTAAATGATTAATATCATTTTTCCTTCTCAATTACCCTTTATTGTTCATAATATTCAAACAATGTAGAATCATCTGACTGTTATCTTTACATCTTGCAATTGATTTTGCATCTTTAAAAAAAGTGGTGCCAGTACTTTTCGATTTAAATTTTCCCTTTCTTTCAAAAGTAGCATTTTACACAAATGAAAACTAACTGTAGTTAAAACTCAAAACCTTTGCTCTAATAATAACCACTTTACACCCAAATTGAAAAGCATATGGTGAATGGTGGGCGCCAAATATGAAAGTAAGAACCATGAAATGCAAGCGGGGTGACACCTCCTTCACTCAAAGCAAATATTACACTGGGGTTAGTCGGTAGGGGTTTAATCTTTTTCGTGCTTTAATATGTAATCCTAACACTCAATTAGACACATAATTATAATTAGCAGCATATATGAATCATAATATTATATTAATAGATGAGGAGGACTGGACCAAATGGAAACAAAATGGAAAGTCATTTTCATTTGCATGTGCACCCTATATGCTTCACCAAATCACCATTGACAAAACGAACAAAGATTTGAGGCCCCTTCCAGATTTTTTGCCGGATTAAATTACTCATTAATTGAAAACTCAACTTTTACTCCAAAAACGCAAAATATCACAAATCGATCGAATTCAAAAACTGAACTTAGCAAGACGTAGAGCATGATGAGAGGACCAATTTCTATACCTCATGCAGCTCTGAAGATCGCCGGAAATTGCAGAAGCTTCGCCGAAAAATCCAAAGCTTTCAGGCTTCGATTCTCTCTCCTCACTCCATGCATGGACGATCCATGACCGGAGGAGGAACCACGATGAGAAGACGCGTCGAACATGACCGGTGCGCCGCCATGAAGTTGCCGGATGAGGGAGTTCTGGTCGGGTCATCGTCGCGGGTCTCGAGCTGGAGAAACGGGTCAAAATTTCTGATCGCTTCTGGAACGATCTGGGACGCTGATTCAATCTAAGGGCTATTTCAGACATACGGTGCTGATCAAGCGGTGGACATTTAACGGTCCAGATCACGACAGGGCATTTCTTTTTATTTAAAATGAATTTCCATAATTCCAAACTTTGAAAATTCAAAATGAATAGTTCAGGTGTCCTAAAAATTCCCCGAAAATTCCCACGAACTCATTGGATTGTTTACTTCATTATTTAAATCAAGGAATTTCACCTTGTGAAAAATTCTGAAATATAATCTCGAACACCTTTATTAATTATCAATATCGTAAATTAAATTCTCAACGATCTCAACTTGGCTCAACAATTAAGTAAGTTTGGACAATTATGCTCATAGTTATTTCCCAAACTGAAAATAAACATATAAGCAACAATCTTGTAATAAAATTGATTATACCAACCAATATCATTTAGTCTAATGGCATAGTCTCTCTTTCATAAGTAAGAGGTTGTGAGTTCGACTCACGAAAAATTAATTGTAACATTTAAGTTATTTATCTTATATAAAAAATTGATTACAACAAATACGGAGGCATGTAGGGTATAGTGAGTCCAATGCCCCGTCTCAATTTTTAATTTTTTTTATAGCGTTTTTGTCCATTCACATACCCCATTTCTAGAGATTCTTTTCCCATTTATCTCATTGATTTTTTTTAATTCCCTCTTATCCAAAACACTCTAAGAAGGTCTTTCCTAATACCCCATTAAGAATTTTTTTTTGTTTTTTATTTTTTATTTTTTTAATACCATTTCACCCTCACTCCTTTGTTACTTAGAGAGAGAGAGAGAAAATGGAAGAGAAAGAAACCATAGGAGACTTCGCCAGAGCCCGGTCACCGACTGTCGAATTTCGGCCAACTTTCGCAGGAACCCAGTCACTGGCCGCCGCCCATCGGACTTTTAATAAAACCTCACCGGAAATATTTACTGCCCCAATAGACCTCTATTGTCCTCCAATAAACGTCTATTGCCCCAATAGTCTATTGCACCGTAATAGAACTCTATCACTCCTTAATAGACGTTTGTCAGCCATGTATTGCCCACCAATAGATGTCTATTGCCCCTCAATAGAATTTTCAGTTGCCAGAATATAAACTAATCTCCCAAAATTTAGACAATAAAACTTTGTTTAAAGAAAAAAACGAAGAGATTATATCAATTTAAAAACGTCTATTGCCTCCCAATAGACATTCAAAACTGTTTTTTTTTTCCTTTTCCTTTTGTCCCATTACTTAAAAAAAAATTTCTGATTTCGGCACCCAGAAAATAATATGGGCACCCACGTCAATAGCTGGACGCCATTCTCACTGGTGCTTCAGAGCTCCGACTCCAAGATAGCCTACCAGGTGTTGGACTCCGGCGAGGTAGCTCCGACCGGAGCTGCTTTGTCGTCTTCAGGAGTGGATGTTGCTTCTCTTATTGCAGTAGATGGAAAAAAAAAACAGATCGCCGAAATCGACCAGAAGCTCAGGGGCTGTAAACGGAGGCATTTGCGGCACGTGCCAAGGCCTAAGGACTTCGTTGGCGGTCGCTCCCTACCGAGTCGACTCAGTGCTCCGTGCTCCTCGTCGTCTGATCTCAACAGAGTCATTAAACTGTGGCGTCGTCTCTAGCCTCTATGGCGCTCTCGACCTCCAAGGCACTATCCTCTCATGATTCTAACGATGGTGGCACGCGGCAATGTGCACGTTGCGGGGAGAGAGAGAGAAAGAGAGAGTTGCAGATAGGAATGGAATGAGAGAGAGGAGACAGAAGATAGCATGAGGTAGTTTATTAATTAGCCCTCGGGCAAAATTTTCATTTAGCTGTTAAATGGGGTAATGGGAATAAAAAAACTGTTGTTGGGATAAGTGAGATAATTTTTGGTCATTTTGATGCTTTGAGTCAATGACTTTTTTTTTATAAAATTTTTGTACTTTAAAAAATGCGTAACTTGGTGTAGGGGTAAGGCTTTCCCATGTTCTGCAACTAGTCCCAAGTTCAAATTATGTTTGCAACATTAGACTGGTAGTTTTTTAATTTTTAATTTTTTAGAATATTAACACTATCATCATGAAAAATTGTTTAATATCTAAAAATGATAAATATGACTAGCCTTACACCACACATGAGCAAATAAATTCTTAATTTGAAACAATACAAAAGAATATATAATATAAGAGATAGCTAATGCAGATAGAAGATGATGGAGGGAGAAAAATAGGTTATGGGAACAGTAGAATTATTTTTTATGTATTTTTCTTAATTATATCTATTTTGTAATTGTTATAATTGTTTTTGTGATTTTGTTTTTATATATATATATATATATATATATATATTTTTTTTTTTTATAATCGCATGCCAGAACGACACTTACAAATTTCTCAGGAATGAGAATCATGTACCATTCGCTTAAGACATCGAACCTCACTTAAACAAGGAGCCTAACAAACTACATCATTACTGTACAAAAAGATAATTTTATGTAAAAACTTCCTTTATCAATGCGTTCAATTGTGGTGCGTCAAAAACTTTCATTATCAAAATGTACAAGAAACATCATAATTGTCCTTATGATTTAATTAATTTTAAAGTTTTTTAATCTTAAGGGTCATTTATGTCAAAAATTTTGGTTTTGACTAACAACATCTCTTCTCTTAATAATAGTCTATACTAAATATATAATTTAGAAAATATATTAACATCTTAACTTAATTTTATTCTAATTTATTATTTTATTAAAGTATTGGTATATATTTTAAGTTATGAATTTTTCTTAAAACTTCTAAGTGCCCCACTTCTGATAAAGTTCTAGCTCCGCCGAGCAATTTTCAAACATATACATCTAAACTATCGCCTTTTTTATATAATGTAGAGTGAGCTCATAACCGAGCCAGTGAAGATAAGAAGAAAATGTCATACAATGCATTAGAAAACCGTCTTAGTTGCCTGTTGTGAAGAGGAAGTTAGGCTTCCCGATAGTTGGCGTGCCATTGCTTTCCATCGAATTTGTCTTCAAGACGATCTAGTTACAGGTTTCTAAGGCCAGTAGTTTGTCTTCCTATATCCAGATAGCTCTTTAACTGCCTCGGGGGAATAATCCATATGCCAAATTGAAACAAAAAGGAGTTGCGAAGAGCATACGAGTACATACAATTTTATGACCTCTTACAATGTCACTTGATGAATGCAAACATATGGTGTTGCATTATTTGTTTCGGTCCGAAAATTGGAGAACCATCATATTCATTGTCTCTAAATCAAAGATGGGTTTTAAACTTTATATTATGTAGAGTGAGAAAAGACACATCAAATCTCCCACTAGTGTCCTCTCAATTTATGGGCAAAGAAGATCTTTTGTCTTGTAAGTTCTTAGAGGACGGTGGTAGGTCCTTCAATTATATATGTATCACATATTTGTTGAGTAATCTTGTCAATGTCAAAGATGTTACCGTTGGGATTTCAAAGCAGGTGACCAATAATCAACATTTGTTGACCTATGATATGTTTTACCTTGTGCTTTTTTCTTTACCTGCTACAATTTTTCCCCATATGCTTTTAAAATGTGATGATGGTCACGTTCATGGTAAAGTTCCACTCTAGTACCATGAAAACACACTTATTACATCATGTTTTTCTTTTGATGAAGACTTAATAGATCATGTGGGAGTTGTAACTGCTATGTTTTTGACTTTTTGTACTCATATCACACGTACATAAACGTTGTTTGGAAAGACGTGAGAAGAGAGGCGGAATTAAAGTTCAAAATTTACATAAAAAAAATAAATTAAAATTCATGTGAACTTCAATTACGGCCTATAATATGTTTTACCCTGTGCTATTTTCTTTACCTGCTACAATTTTTTTCATTTGAGCTTTGAGTATTATTCAACTATAGCTGAGTAAATTTTCTCTTAGCTCTGCTTTGCATGCGAGTCTTTAAAACTTCATATGTAATAACAACCGAAAATGTGTTGACTTATGAAAAAGATTCATCAATAAACAAAAAAAAACTGACTATACTCCGAGTACTCACTTGTAACATAATAATTACCTACAAGTAGTACTTAATCGATCTTAAAGCATAAGTAACCTGCATATACCCTTGTCTACATTGACCTGAATAACAAGAAAATATTCATACAACATACGTAGTAAGAAGCAACTAAATCCAAATATTTTTTTTCATTATCACTCTTAATCCAGGAGCAATAATAGTTTTGAGTTGTACAAGCATCACCAACAAAATTAACATTTCTTAACACACTAACTTACAAAGCCAAATATTGTTATAGCATGTTCTATAGTGTTCTTGAATAATCAAAACAGAACATGCATGTACATTTATCATATTTAAATGACTCAATTGTTAACAGAGAAAAACAAATTTGTCATTTAAACATAGGTTAACAGTGCATCAAGACAATTATACTTTGTTGTTTAGTTAAACCCTATTAGATTATAAATAATTCACTAGTAATTTGCTCTAATTATGTATTAGGAGGGGTGGATCTATTCTGTCTTAACCATTGCTATCAAACAAAAAATCCAGAAAATTAATTAACAAAGAATCTTCTTATCTTATTTGCCGAACTTAGCAGAAGAAATTTAAATTTATTTATTTTGATAGCAAATTATTTGAATATTATACGTAATTAAACAACTAGAAAAATTGCATGGCAATTAGATAACTGAACACTCCATTTCTGGTATCTACAAGACTACAAATTCATAATCAAATCCTCAATTATGATTAGTAGGTAGGTGTGGATTTGGGATTCAAGGACTTCATATTAAATCTTTGAAAATATTGCTGGATCTAAGAGCAACTTTAACAATGTTAGTCATTTTAAGTTTAGCCAAAATAATTAAAAAATCATTGAATTTGACATTTAAATGTGGTGCATTAATTTGGAAATTTTGAGTTCTTGCCTGACTGAAGTTGTATATAAGTAATTCATCTTATTTGATTGATTATAGTATTAGATGTTTCTCAATAACGTGTTGTTGTTAGTTGATAGATTTTTTTTTTTTTTTTTAAAAGGCCAATATGTTATGTGATAAATTATAATTATGAGCAATTGTCGTAATATATTCTGCATGTTCGATCTCTTTTTACTATTGGTAGAAAATAATCACATCAAAGAGTCGTGATATTTTTGTATCAGAAAAAAAATGAGTCGTGATATTTTAACATAAACGACAAATTAATACTCAAAATTGCTATAAAACCATAGATTTGGCTTTAATGCTTATAACGTAAACAGAGAATCGAGTAGTAACAAAGGGCATTGATGGTAGCCAACCCAATAAAGTGTGGCAAACCGTATCAGAATCTGTAATGATCAGTAACATCATTTGGCCAAAAGTATGATATTCTTCCTATAAAGTACAATATCCATCTTTTTTCATCTAGGCCAACGAAAACCAAATATTGCAACTTAGAAAATGAATAAAACTGATATTTACGGAAGATGTCATATTTTTCTCCCAAAAATAACACTTCACTCAACATACTTGTTAAGCAAATGAAAAATCGTAAAATTTTTCTATTCTAGGATTCAAACTAATATTAAATTTTGATGATAATACAAAGAAATATAAACATCCACAATTAAGAGTAAAAATCAAGACAAAAGCAGGTTTGCTAACTAAAGCTAAAGGCCAGAACCATCACAAAAAGAAATAAGTGGAAAGATATATACTAAATAATTCACAATTTGCATGTATTTTTGTAAATAATCACCACAAAAGAATTAGTCAAGTAACTGAGTCTCACTCGTCTAGATTATAGCAAAATTTAACACTGAGAAAACTTATCAAAGCTTATATTAACGATGGATCAAGGTTTTAAATATCTGCGATATTTCCGTATCTAAGGGGTAATTATCTTATCTTTTACCGTTTCTGCGAAATTTCTCCGACATTGTCAAATATCCCCGATATATTAGATATTTGCGATATATCCCCGATGAAGTGAAGTATTTATCTGTAAAATTTGAGATCAAAATTAAAAAAAAAAAAAAAAACTCAGCAATTCTCTATATGAAAATCTGTGTGAAGAGAGATCTCCTAAAGGCAAATTTGAGTGAGGAGAAATCTCTTCAAGGCGAATCTAGGTGAGGAAAAAAATCCCCTCAAGGCGAATCTAAATGAGGAGAAATATCCTTAAGGCGATTTTGGGTGAGAAATAATTCTCTAAAAGTCTAAATGCAAATCTTCTATGGATGGAGGATTCCAATTTACCTGTGAAGGTAATTTTGATCATACCACCCAAGATGAAGACCACAGAGTGAGAACAGCTGGTCATGTTGCTCAAGAGAAGACCCGATATGGGAGGAGGACTAGAGGTGCAACTGATGATCAAAGTACCCTATCTGATGTATCTTCAATTGCCTTAAGTTTTGACTCTATCAATTTAGGCACAGAGCGCAGTGGGATCTCAAATGAATCTCATGAAGGCAACAATCAATTTGGTTATGATGCTTATGGATATAATAAATATGGAGAAGTATATGACCAGTCATCCAATTGAGTTCATCCTTATTATCCACGTATAGGGGAAACAGTCGGCAGCTCTGAAGAGATCTATAACTATCATGTTCATCACTACAATTCGTACTATATGGGTCATATGTCTTGGTCTGATTATTACATTTTCGTATATCAGAAAGCAGCTTTTCAATCGCCTAGAGTCTCTTTTTGGATGTAGATAAAGTTGACATTCATATGTATTTATATGTAGTTCTAAATTTCTAATAAATTGACTTTTTTCAAAAACGACATTTTGTTACCCTGTATCCCCGATATTTTCGATATCTCCATTTTTCAAAATACCGATACATATGAAGATGCCGATATCTAAAACATTGCGATGGATCAACACCGAAAATGCAGTCACTAATAAAAGAGGAAATTTGAAACTCAAAAGAAGAGGGCTTTTGTGAGTGGTAAACAAACCCAATAAATTTGACTAACATTATGAGAATATCCGTTATAAATAGGTCCAGGACTGAAAATATTCTAGAGTACAAGGACATAAATAGAAACAACAAAACCTCCCTGTAAAATATTACTATTGTCTGATTATCCACTATTTTTCCATACTTTTTCCTTTTTTCACACTCACTCTCTCTTTCTCTCTCTTTCCTTTTCGTCCGTCTGCTTCTTCCTTTCACTTTCTCTCTCTCTCTCTCCGAAATCGAAACTCATAAATCAGTCACAATTAAACAAAACCCATTTTCATTTTCAACTCCAGACAACTCACCACAGAGCTAGAGCTTCAGCTTTAGTCGGTGGACAGAGACCCAAGAAGAAGAAGCAGAACCAGCTCAACCACTCACGCTTAGACGATCTATCGCCGCCGCGTCAGATGCCGGTGGCCGAGTCTCCGACCACGTCCTCACCGGAATGAGAGTTTCCGACCGCCTCACCAGGTCCCCAATCTCTCTCTCCTTCTCTGTCTCTCAAAGAATGCAGCTTGAAAGAGACTATTGGTTCCGCATTACTTTTTGCTTTCTCTCTCACTTTTCCGATCTCGCAGTTCTCGAAGCTCTCTACGCGAATCTGATTCCTTCGCAGACCTAATATTCTCTCACTCTTTTTGCTTATATTTAGCTCAATCATTTCGTTTTAATTCGCCTTCTCTTGCTAATTTTTCTGATTTAGGCAAAAAAAAAAAAAAAAAAACTTTTTGGTGTTCTTTGCTTTTTTTGGGGGTGATTGGAACTTGTCACAGTAAATTGAGTGATCAGTGGTTTTGAATAATTGGTTCGGAGCTGTTCCCAGAATTTGATGTGATATTTCACTCTGCATCGTCCTTTCCATTTGTCTCTATTATCTCTAATACCAACGCCTCCCTTCTTCCAAAACCCACTTCTCTCTTTCCCTTTTTTTCTTTTTTCTTTTTTTTTTGGAATCTGCAGCTCCAAAAATTGCCTGGCTTTCCTAATTGAGGTTCAAGTTTTAAGCTTTGACAGGTTTGTGCTAATTTTGAGTGAAAAAAAAAAAGAGGAAACGAGAACCCTTTTCCCATTGTTTGTCAAATTATTAATCATGATGAATTTGGTAGCTTCAAATTATATATTTTTTTTTTTTTTTTTAGTGTTATGCTTCGGTGGAAGCTGTCGTTTTTGTCAATGCTTTTGTTACTTCTTTGACTCCAGATTTCTTTTATTGCGTTAACAAATCATAGAAATTGAAAGTGATTGCGTACTGGGATTAATCTAATCAAGTGTGTGATGACAACAGGGTCTGAAATGAAGGGGATGCATAGCAGCAAAGCGCACAATGTTGATAAGCCCTTCCCGGGATGCCTGGGAAGAATGGTCAACCTCTTTGATATGAGTACTGGGGTTTCTAGAAACAAGCTGCTCACGGATAAACCCCACCGAGATGGTAATTTCTTTGATAATTCAGGTCATCATTTAGAATTTTAGATGTCGAAACGTTAGGAGTAAAAACTGAATTGTTGAAGCTTATTGTTTGTTTTGTTCTAATTAAAGGCATAGAAAGTTCATTTGGATTTTGAGGACATATTCACACACTTTATGTCGTTGATGGAAATTTTAGATTTTGGTTAGGTAGTTACTTCTCTTTCCTCTATTGCCTACCACATCATGATACAAGATTTGAAAAGTTCAATGGTCAAAGTCTTCTTCCAATTTTCGGGGAAGTATTAGTCATCATTAGAACTCCCATGTTTACTTCATTTCGGTGTGAGTAATTGAATATAGTACTGAGACATTGATTTTGGTAGGCTCTTCACTCTCAAGGAGTCAATCAGATGTGGTAACAATGCTGGGTTCCCCCTTTGGAGAACAAATAGAGGATAAAGTGGTAAGTTTTGCAGGATTTTTCATTGACTAGTGAAATTATAGAAGAGTGATCACTGGCAAAGCAATTTGCATGTATTTAGTTCTCATTAGGTTATAATACACTTCAGTTTCTAGATTTTTGTTGAATTGAATGGGTGTTTTTTCTTACCCGTATTTTATGGTGTCTTTAGATTGTTTCAGAGTTGAGGAGAAGTTCATCAAACAATAAAGCAAATGGAACACCGATAAAGATGCTTTTAGACCAAGAAATGTCAAAAGAGGTGGAAACTAAGAAGAATCCACCTAATGTAGTTGCCAAGTTGATGGGTCTTGATGCTTTCCCACGACAACAGCCTGATTCAGCTGCACAAAGAAGTAATGCAAGCAATTATTCACAATGTACTAATAATCATTCCAGTGTATCATTGGGATGTTGGCAGCAAGAAGATGAGTTTTTGGACAAGAGAATGCAGCATGAATTTCATCAGTGTCCGGAGCAGAATGATTACAAAGATGTTTATGAAGTATGGCAGCAACCTCAGAAGACAAGTTACGGAAGAAATAAATCACCACAGAAGGGAAGGTATAATGAAAAGATTAATGAGAAGCAGATGGATCTTGTTCGTCAGAAGTTCATGGAAGCCAAACGCTTGGCTACAGATGAGAGGCTTCGCCAATCCAAAGAATTCCAAGATGCACTAGAAGTATTAAGTTCCAATAAAGATTTGTTTCTTAAGTTTCTGCAAGAACCAAATTCCTTGTTTTCTCAACATCTATATGAATTACAATCTCTTCCTCCACCTACAGAGACAAAGCGAATCACTGTTCTTAGACCTACAAAGATGGTTTCAAATGACAAGATGGTTTCAAATGACAATTTTGTGGGATCAGGGAATAAGAGTGATAAACAGACAAAGAAATCATCTCAGGTATGTCAGGCAGCGTGGCAAAGCCACCATTTATACTCTCCTACCATTGCTGATCAGAAAGTTGATGAATATCCTGCTCCACCAACTCGGATAGTGGTGTTGAGGCCTAGCCCTGGAAAGACTCAGGATGGTAAGGCCATGGGTTCTTCCCCTACCTCATCACCAAGATTACATGATGAAAACTTCTATGAGGAGCATGAAGATGATGAGGTGCGAGAATCAATAGAAGTTGCAGAGGAGATCACACAGACAATGCGTGATAATTCGATGGGCCACCGGAGGGATGAAACTTTGCTTTCCTCTGTCTTCTCCAATGGTTATACTGGAGATGAGAGTTCGTTTCACAAATCAGAAAATGAATATGCAACTGGAAATCTCAGTGACTCAGAAGTCATGTCACCATCTCCTAGGCATACATGGGATCACATTAATGGGTTTGGCAGCCCCTTTTCTTCTTCTTCCTTCAGCCGCATGTCATGTTCTCCAGAGTCATCTGTATGCAGAGAAGCTAAAAAGCGACTTTCTGAAAGATGGGCCATGATGGCATTAAATGGAAATTCTCAGGAGCAAAGACATGCCCGAAGGAGCTCTAGTACATTAGGTGAGATGCTTGCTCTATCAGAGGTTAAGAAGTCAACAACATTTGAGGATGAGAGTAGTCACAAGGAACAAGAACGAAGGGAATCAGTTTCATGCTTGATTAGTGATTCAAGTAAGGAAGAGCTGGTTGATTCTCCTAGTCTTTTGAGGTCGAAATCTCTCCCTGTATCTTCTGCGGTATTTAGCAACCGGATCAACATTGAAGTTTCAGATCATGAGGCGGGGAAGATAGATGTTCCCAAAGAGCTGAATAAGGCAAAGAGCATGAAGTCATCATTGAAAGGGAAAGTCTCAAGTTTATTTTTCTCTAGAAATAAGAAATCAAATAAAGAGAAGTCTGAGGCATCTCGAGCAAACAAGGAATCTCAATCTTCCTTTTCTGAACAATTAAGTTCTCTGGTTCGTCCGGGAATGATTAGTGATGATGCATCTCAGTGTTCCAATGATGGTGGATTTGAAGGGTGTTTCTCTCCTGCTTTATGTGGTGCTTCAGGAAAAGACTCTCCGGTTGTAACAAACATTGAACAAAAACAAGGGGCAGCTCCATGGGAGGTAAATTCAGTATTCTTCTTCTATTACTACCTACTACAATGACCAAGTACCCCGCCCTCTTGAAAAACAAAAATGAAGAAAAAAGGGATAAAAACAAAAACTAAAGAAGGAATTAGTTTTGAGGATGTGTCTTAAAACAACCTGTCTCTGGTTGCTCCTTTGTATTGCTTGTTCGTTTGAAACAATAGTACTTAATGACTGTACCGGTGCGGAGGAAATACTACCATGATCTGCTGTGCGAGTTTCTCATTCTTTTGTTGTTTAAGCACTCACCTTTGCATTTATATGTTACCGCTTGTTTTTGGTACTTAACGACTGTACCGGTGCGGAGGAATGCTACTATGATCTGTTATGCGAGTTTCTCATTCTTTTGTTGTTTAACCACTCACCTATGAGCATTTATATGTTACCGCTTGTTTTTGGTACTTTTAATTTCTTTTTGTTAACACCCACCTTTGCATTTATATGTTACCGCTTGTTTTTGGTACTTAACGACTGTACCGGTGCGGAGGAATACTACTATGATCTGCTATGCGAGTTTCTCATTCTTTTGTTGTTTAACCACTAACCTATGAGCATTTATATGTTACCGCTTGTTTTTGGTACTTTTAATTTCTTTTTGTTAAGTCGTTAGAAGGGGGTTAGGTTACTAGACATGTGTTCAAGCGCAGCAATCTCTAGGTAAGATAATTTGGGCTTTTAGGGTTTAGGCTGTACACAATGAAATTACGAACATGGAAAGTCCATATGTATGTCAATGATGGTTTGTAATTCAGTCTGTTGTTGACTTTATGCATTTGACTTGGCATCGCAAAAATGGTTTTCTTTTTGTTTTGTTTGTTGGTTTTTTCTTTTTTTCTTTTTGTTGCCCCCTTTCTGCATATTCTCGGACCTTAAGAATTTTATGACAATATTATTGAATATCGCTTGTTTGTAATCCGCAGGCAGGGTTGTCTTTGGCAAAGCCTGTGGCACGTGGAAATGTTGGTCAGAATCAGGACCAGCCAAGTCCAATATCAGTTCTAGAACCACCATTTGTAGAGGATGACAATATTATTCAGGAATTTTCTAGGTTTTTGAAGCCAGACCACCTAGGTAATCTCTCTCTCTCTCTCTCTCATATTATTTTTATTGACTCCTTTATTTTTTGTTTATTTATTTCCTTCTTCGTAACTGTCTTATTGAGGATCATCATTTGTTATAACAGGAAGACATCTTAAGTCTAACTTGATTGACAAATCACCACCAATAGGATCAATTGCTCGGACCCTGTCATGGGATGAATCTTGTGCAGAGACTGCCACACCATATGGTCTATTAAAATCGCCTTCAGTTTCCACAAGCATTGAGGAAGAAGAACAAGACTGGCAAGCCATTGTCCAAACTCTTTTATCAGCAGCCGGCCTTGATGGTGAGCTGCAGTGTGATTCATTTTTTGGTAAATGGCATTCACTTGAAAGTCCTTTGGACCCATCTCTCCGAGATAAGTACGCCACCCCGGATGACAAAGAGCTTCTGCACGAGGCAAAGAGAAGGAAATGGCGATCAAGTCGGAAGCTCGTATTCGATTGTGTTAATGCAGCCCTAGTGGACATCACTGGTTACGGGTCAGCAGACAGCAGCAGCGCAAGGACCATTTCGTGCAGTGGGGCCCACGACAGGTTCTTAGAGGGCGATTCCCCCCTATTGGCAGACCGAGTATGGTCCCGGGTGAAGGAATGGTTTTTGAGTGAGGTGAGGTGTGTTCCGGAGGATGGTGGGGACATCAACAGCCTGGTGGTGGAGAGGGTGGTGAAGGAGGATGTGGGGAGAGGGTGGCCTGAACAAATGAGAAATGAAATTGACATTGTAGGGAAGGATATTGAGGGGAAGTTGCTGCAAGAGCTTGTGGAGGAGGCTGTGGTTGATTTGACAGGGAGGACATAAAACCAACCATTGCATGATATGGGGGCCTTAGTTATTTTTTCTCTTATTAAATTTCACTGTAACTCTATTATTTGTGCATTTGATTTTCAACAATTATGGTCCCCCTACCCACCTTAATTGTTTAATGCCACAAACATTTAATCATTATTTGATAATTTGTGTCCGTTGTGTTAATATACAAGTGTATAATAATGTTACTTCCTTAGCTGACTTTGACATTCAGATCTTTAGTCTTGTTTGTACTGTGTACGGTGGAATGTTTAATAGAAATTGACAACGACTATTTTGCTTCAAATTGCTGTGTTAGTGTGATTGTAATATAGTTTTTCTTGATCGTTAGAGTTGGACATTGTGCTTTAGTGCTTAACTCAATCGAAAATAGTTTTATCATCCAACTGTTATTATGCAGATTTGACAGTTGACAGCAATGTGCATGGTTTGAGCTAAATATCTCTTGAGAATGCAAGTGTAATTTTATTTTGAATCATGGAAAACTTAATTCTAATCCAAATTCCCGAAAGCTAATCAGGAATTAGAATGGCACATACAGAAGTGAGCCCAGGACAAAGCGTGAAAAATATTCTGTCTGGTCATTCTGGTCCAAAGCAGTCCCCACTGGGCACTGTTAACTGCAGCATAGAGAACGGAAAAATTTATATTCCGCTTTCAATATTTTGTTGGCAAATACTTCTATCTTGGTATAATATTCTCCATCTACCCACATGAAATGTCAAGACTAAAAACTAACAGTGGCCCCAAAAGTATTAATGTGACGTAGTAGTTCTATCTTGCTACAGTTGTTGCAGACCTTTAATTGTTTGGTAGGAAATTGATGAATAGCAACGCTGCTTGGATAAGAGTTGGATATCAGAATATCAATGGGATTCCTTGTGAGTAGGTCTGTGGGATGGCTGAGCAGCTTCTGTTTTTAGGTGGTTAAGGCATTCAAGAATGTCACATCTGAATTTCATAGACACTAAATGAATGCACCAGAGAAATACTATGGGATAAAGTTTGACAAATCACTCTTCAAACTTCAACCGTTTTTCTAATATACGTCATTTGATTAAATCTTTAATTTGAATGTCCTCTTAAAGGTTATTATTTTTTCTAATGTCTCTGAACGGTCACGTATTAATATGTGCATTTCTATCATTTTGGGCTGTTACTAATTGTCCTTAACCCAATTTTACCCCTATTGAATTATTGACACAAGTCCTCCTATAACTCATTCCTCCATACTTTCTGCTAAACTTTCTTCTGTTTATAACACCGTCTTTCCCATCATGATCCATGAAGAAGACCAACAACGATGATAATCAAGAAAATTAGTTTTCAAAATGGTAAGAGACATCGCAAAAATCCATTAAAAAAATAGCATGGCTAAATGCTTAGTTAATGAGAAAGCATAATAGAAAACCAATCAAAACTCAAGGGTTTAGGGACCATATTCAGACTCTCCAGATCAGACAAATTAGTACCAAAATAATGTCATTTCTCAAGTGGAGTTATTTAAAAATGAGCATCTATCTATCTGTAGCTGGCAGAAACTAGAAATCATATATGTACTTACTCAAATTGCTCATAAGTCAGAAACCAAATTGTCAATAAATTGGTTCAGACTTCTCAAACTCCCTGTGAGATCCGTAACTTGCTGAGGCCAACTGCTCTGCAGGCCATAGAAATATAATAGAGGTAAAAAGGACAAGTGACAAAGATTTTGCCATGAGAGAGTTGCAGAAGTGTCAATATCATCATCATGATCATAGAAATCCAGTTTATCTCTGTCACCAATTTTCAAATCCCAACTACTCTGTAGAAGTTTGGTGCCATTTCTTAACGAAGAAAGGAGAAAATATGCAGTCGTGAGCAGAGTACTAGTAGTACTAGCTCTGGCATAAGAAATCTCGTGACTGGAGCATCATGGTCATCCATGGAATCAATTGACAATTATGGCAGTCATGGAGTTCTTGAAGGCTGAATGAAGCCAGAGATGAATATGACCGAATGTACTCTATGAAAGGACAGCAAATAGAATATTATATATCACCTACAGTTTGCACGCATGACATAAATGGCATGTGTGCATGGCCCCATTCTTTGTTTTTTTATCACTGTTATTTTCACATCTTCAGACCTTCTACTGTGGTTCATGACTCGGAGATGTTCCGGATTTTTCAATCGTTATGTCTATTTTTTGTCAGGATATCTTCACAAATGGTGTATGAATTTTATGTCATTCTATATTTTAATGTATCAATTTTCATAACTATCAGAATGATGTATCAAGTTTGCTCTAATATTTCATTTTGGTGTACGCCATTAAATTTCCTGTTATCTTTACAAAAAAAAAAAAAAACTGACAAAACTGAAAAAAAATATAACGGAATATTTTTTTTTTTTACAAAGATAACGGGAAATTTAACGGCGTACACCAAAATGAAAGGTTGGAGCAAACTTGATACACCATTCTAATAGTTATGAAAGTTTGTACATCAAAGTGTAGAATGACCTAAAGTTCATACACCATTTGTGATGTTTTCCCTTTTTCATCGAGGAAAAAAATCTCTACGTCTGTTTTTCTTCTTCTTCTTTTTCTTCACATAAACCAATGGTTGAAAACTCGGAGTATCACGTACAAGGATCCAGCTAATGTTGAAGATTTGGGTGAGCTAATTTAAATTCGAACATAATACTACTAGATAAGTAGAATAGGATAGGAAGAAAATAAAAGTATCAGATTGAAGTGGGTTAGGTTACATTGTGCTTCATACCAATTATGAAAGTTTACATTGTGCTCCACCCCTTATCACATGCTCCGGAGCACTCTTGTAAAATTTATGATACACCATGATCGCAAAGAAAGTATGTAAATCAAAAGCCTTCTTCCTTTCCAGTGAGTGACATATAACATCTCACCATAAAGACATATCCCCAATAGGAGCAGTTCAGAGCAACAAAGAAATCACCAGTACTTTGAGGTCTTATATAGACGCAAAATGATAATACATTTCACCAACACAAAATGCATGCTAGAAAACAATAGAAACAAGTGAACAATGATATACATTTGAAAATCAAGGAAACCGCTGATCAGAAAAACCGATCAGCTAGATTCACTGCCTGGATTTCCTACACCTCTATGCATTCTGATTGACAGAACTGTAGTTATCACCAGGGCTTAATCCATACTGCATCAAAAGGACAAGAAGAAAATATTCATATTGATACAACACGGTCAGTAACATTGTTTCACATTATTTTACATGCCCAAAATCATAGACTGTTTATCAGCACTTCAGCTTTGAAATATACAAATGATTTTGAATTATCTTCTTTAGTACTTCATCTAGTGCTACAATGCAAAATCTTCCAACTAAAGAAACTGGGGTGGTGACAAGCCTTTTGCTTTCTGGGAACTCATACCATCGATCATGACTAGAAATTTCTTCCTTGTGTTAGTTTGGTAGTTTTAGTGAGCAGCCAAGTTAATTGAGCATTTTCCAATAATGGACTGAACATTTTTAAGGGTCTAGATACATTAATCTTAGTTACCGAAGTTACAGCATTGGAAGAAACTTTGGAATGAAATAACATGCACCACTTCAGATCCAACCTTAACTTTCAGATGGTAAAACCAAGCCATCTGAACATAGTGCTCTCACTGAAAGCAAGTGAAAACTAAATAGTTAGCTACTATCCTTAACTTCTTCATCAACTTTAAAGTTGAGAGCCATGAAGGCTTTAGTAGTCTAGGAACTGGTGTCGGCCACCATGGGAGCACTAATGGAAAGAAATCGCCATTAACATTAACGTGACTCTTTCCAACGAGCTCTGACAAATTTCCTGTTCGAATGTTGCACAGGCAAATTTCTTCGTCAACATCAAGATACAACATGTCATCATTATTTGGATCAAAAGCTAACAATTCCCCAACAGAAGCCATTCTCAATCCCAGTGAATAGACTCCAGTCTGTTTCCAACACAATTCACTGCTGCCAGCTGGCCTAGCTCCATTCTGATCATAATCTTGTTCTTCTTTCCAGTCCCAAACATATAGAGTATCGTCTGCCTCCTGCTAGTAACACATACGTAGACACCCTCCGCACACACCAAAGCAGTTAATGGTGCCAAGGTGATCTAAAACTTCATCATCAAATTCCATGAAACGAAGTTTATAATGATCACCATTACCATTACTGTTGGTCATAAAAGGATCCATCCCAACATATCGGTTGGTTAAAGAATCCCACCAATACAACATTCCATTGTAAGCAAAGCTAATACGGCTTGTGCTCAAATTCAAAGGTACAGGGGAAGCTACGACCGACTCTTTCCACTCAACAGTCTCAGAAGAAAAGATCTCCACGGTAAACCTGGAGGGTTGATAATGTGGATCCTCTCCTACAAATCGAAGTATTCTGACAACCTTGCACCTATAATCAGCATTAAGCAGGATGGTGATATGTCCTCTTCCTTCCTACGTGTAATCATAGTACTTACGATCACAGATGATTGCTGCTGGTGCTTTCCTTTGTGGCCAAGTATACGACCGAGGAGAGGGAGGAAGAGCAAACCATTCCACAGTGGATGGATTGCAAATGTAGTAGAAGTCCATCCCGTCTTCGCAGCACAAAACCAAGTCATTATAAGTCGCTTTCACAATTGGCTCATATTTCAATCCATGGAAACTCATGAATTTTCTGAATACCGGTGCTAGCAAATTGGACGACCACGACGATGGTGACCATGACAGTTCCTCCCCTTTGCGGTTTATCAGAGCACAGATTATTGGGGGCGCTTCCATATCACTACTTCGGAGATGGCATATAAAGCGGCCAATAAAGTAAGGATCTGAGATGAGAGCGCACCAACGCTTGGAGACACATTTGGACTGAAAAACAAGTTTATAGCAAGGAAGTCTACATAGAATCTCAACCAATACAAGGCCAGGCAGATCATCAATATTCATAGGAATTAATTTTGATTCTTATCTTTCTTCAACGGATGAATATCGAGGAGACCTGCGGTGCACTGACTGACGAATAAGATAATCCTACACGCTCATTCTGTAGCAACATCACCACCTCTCGAAACTTGGAGAGAGGAGACCCAACTAGCCAGAACATATATCAGCCAAGTTCTTGCACATGAAGTCCTAATTTTTCAACAAATCCAATCCCAATCTTATATGGATTAAAAGAAATCCAGAACACTCATGATTGTCAGAGCAAGACAATTCTGATTTGTTTTTAGTTTTCGTTGTTGGTGATAAGCCGAAAAGGGCGGGGATAATTTGGTAGATGGGGCATTGGGGCATAATACTTGGACATATTTCTTTCTGTCAACCTTTTTTTTTTTTTTTTTTACAGTAGAATAGTCAGTTACTTTCAGCTACAGTTCTGCATGAATAACACAAAAGCCATGTGTTCTTGCTTTGATTTAATCTCTGTTATTTCATAACTTTACAATAAACCAAAGATGATGATGGTCACAAACATTGTACATATATCACAAGCTTTCTACTATTACCATTAGTGACTAAAATATTCTGGACACATTTGCCAATTGATACAAGGCAAAGCAGGCAGTAGATCAAACATACTTTTGAAGACTTGTATATACACACACATCAGTGCTTTGTCCAAGAGCAGAAAACATTAGAAACGTGTGAATGATGATATACAGTCAAATTTCAATGAAAAACCTTCATCTGTCTTCACTGCCTGGATTTCACACTCATTGATGCATTCTGATTTACAGAATTGTATTTATCACCAGAGCTCAATCCATACTGCACAAAAGGATAAGAAGGTTGTGATTAGACAAGACAAGGTTTCACACCGGCAATACCATAAGACGATTCTGATAGAAAGCATTGTTTCATGGAATTTCACATGGCCAATACCACTAAGGTTACAGGCAATGTAACTCTGAAGAATGAGCTGAAGGCAGTGGAAGTTCAGATAGTTTTTCATCTTAAATCAATGGTTACTTGCACCACGGGGTCAAAACATCGTTACCTTAACAACTATAAAAGGATAATGAACATTGAACAATAGTACACAGAAATGTTCAAGCAAAGAGCATACTGATCATAATGAAATAACCAGAAGATTGAGCAAATATTAGTCAAGGAGATAAAATATAGGTGCCATAACATTGCAACCTATGAACTGAAGGCAGTGGAAATATCTACGGTTACTTGCACCATGGGTGTCATAACATAACAACTTTAACAACTATAAGGATAATGAACATTGAACAATAATACACAGAAATGTTCAGGCAAAGAGTATACTGATGATAATGATATAACCAGAAGATTGAGCAAATATTAGTCAAAGAGATAATATGTATGTGCCCCCAATCTCCCTCCCTCCCTCTCTCTCTCTCTCTAAACCGCCCCAAATAGATTATACTTTGAGATGTGGGTAGCATTGCAGTTTCATTGAATTCCTTGACTGAAACTAACAACAAGAAACATACAACAGAAAGACAAATTCAAGTTGGAACACTTAATTTATACAGACTTCAGAGATTGTTGGTGACAGGGCACACATAAACTTGACCATTTATGTTTCATACGCCACCACATTTCATATATTCTGATAACTTGGGGGTGAGGTCAACAATATCAATGAAGCTAAAAACTTGTTACGACTTGGAAAACATCAGGCACATTGTAATTGAAAATGTACTGCAGAATTGTTACTGTTTGACCAAGACTATGCTCTTGTATAATCAAAGTACAAAATTGTGGATTATGGATACTACACAAAAGATATACCTTATCTCTTATTCGTGAGCTCCAAATGTCAGAGTGAGTCCCTCTGCCATCACCCTTGGTTGATCCAGATGCTTGGCTTGACTGTTCATTTAGCAGTGGTTCCCGAGTTCTACCCCTAGCATCATACTCATCTTCAACATCATAGTCAGCTTTATGAATAGATATCATGCCTCGTAGAATTATTGCTAGTAGCAGAGATAAAGCCTGACATTGCAAGAAAGATGTATATAAGAAACAATCAACAAAATAATCATAAACAGGAATGCTATCATATGCTAAATGGCAGCCATGTTTTCTAAAAACAATAAATAAAAAAATTAAAATAAAATTAAAATCCTGGAACTGGATACTTGTGTTACGGCTTCTGTGAATGAAAGAGGGCTACTGATATTAATACTATGCAATCAAGAGAGCAACAAAGTCATCATTATAACTGCAGCATACCTGTATTCCAATAACAGCTATCCCAACCCACTTACAGATGCCAATGTTCTCTTCAATAAACGATCGAAGACTGTCAAGTTCACCAGTTGGGTCAAGTGGAAGATCCTGTACAGGCATGATGGAACATGTTAACTTTATTGGGTAAACAAGCAGAGTGAAAACCCAGGCAGATATTACTGAAATAATATCAATATTGTTAACAAAGCATCACCTTGTCCCAATGGTGATCAATTGCTATGAACGCTACCAGAGCTGCTTCCACTAGAGTTAGTACCATTATGAGCAGGCTGTACTAAAGTTTGCAAAGAGTTAAGGGAAATGTATGATATAGAATCCAGCACTGAAACTTTGGAATAACTCAGTTTATACACAATCCAATTTGCATGATATATTTTGATTTTGAAACTTTAACTAAATTTCATTGCCTCAAAGATCAATCAGTTCAGAACTTGTGAAAAATGTTCTTAGACTGTAGAATATGCAATGGGAAAAATAGGAGGTGGAAGAAAATATGAAACAAGGACTCTGAACTGTTTTGATTGCCTTTCATTTAAGTTGTCTCTCTTTTTTTGGCAAGTTCATCTAGTTTCTGAAATGCAAAACTTACAACCAAATGAACGAGGGAATAACTAGCAATTCCTCCCATGTTAATCTACCAGTTTTACTAAGCAGCCAAACTGAGCATTTGCAAATTAGAAATTTCCAATTTAACAGTCTAGAAACATTAATCCAAGTTACAGAAGTTATAGCAAAAAAGCAGTAACAGTAGAAAAATTCAAAGATGTAAAGGATACGAAACACAGGCAGCAGCCGTTGATTGATTCAGCTGCGATACAACCTATGAAAGTAATGCAACAGAGCAAAGCCCCCACTCCCATAAAAGAGTAGATGAACCTGCCACCAACAAAAACACATATATCAAATCAATAACCAAAATTTTCCCTCTGGAAACTTCCAAGCAATTAATACCAAATTCAAAATGGCTCACAACCCACAAAATTTGCAATCAAAACCCTAAGAAAAGCAACTTCCTTTAATAAAACAGCTCAATAAAATCACCAAAATTCAAAGAAATTCAAAATTACCAAGGAGCAGGGAGCTTCACTGCATTCAATTGAAACCCCATGCCGTCATCGAACCCAGACACCAACCGGACCGCAAAATCCAACGGCGTGATCTGATCGGAAACAGCGCCGGCGTCGGAGCCCAAGGACAGTGAGAAAGGAGAGTCCGGGGAAGGCGCGGAGGGCGGTGGGAACACCGGAATGTGATGGTTCCACTGATCAAGCATCCACGCCGAGTAGACTATGATCGAGACGCCAACGAAAGCTAGAAGAAAGTTGAGGAACTTGAGCACGAAAGCTAAGCATACGTGGCAGCAATTCTTCCGCATTTTGGACAACCCTAATAACCCTAACCCTAATCGGCAGCAGGACTCTGATTTTGGGTGGTTTTCGGGTGTTGGAAATTTCGCTCCGGTGTTATATATTTGCGTGTGTTTGTTTCTGGGTAGGAATTGAAATTTGAAAAGGATTGTGAAATAACAGTTCAGGGCCTGGGAGGCCCCAAACTGAGAAAAGGAAAAAATCACCGAAGGTAAGAATCATGCACCTAGCTGTTGGAAACTTGTGTTTAGCTTGTTTGTTTCTCGCGGTAACTTTAACTGACTTGACAACTGTCAAACGCGATGGCGCCAACTGTTAAAACTTTTCTGAAAGCTTTTTTATTCCAAACTAATGTGTTTGGGTTGGGCTTATAGAAGAAATCTTTACTCTATGGCTCAAAGCCCAATCTACATAAGTTAGGTTGGACCCTATGAACCATCCAAAATTTTTTTTTACCACTACCGGTTTCATCAATAACGTTATTCAAAAATAATCGTTGCACCAAATTGATGCTGTCAAATTTCTAATTTTTTTTAACAGTAAACTCGGCTGAAAGTTTCAACAACTGATATATATCAATGTAGGTTAGTTTTTACCACGATAATGTTTATCAACTTTACGCTGTTTTTATCGAGCATTTTACTTCTTCAATTGTGATATAATACATATGGTACATGATTGATGCTCTAATGAGGATATTTACAATAAAAACTTCATGAGTACTTTTAAAATAGTTGGATATATGCTTGTGCGTTAAAGAAATAAGTTACTAAGTTTGAAACGATTTCAATGGGGCCCTTGTTACTGCCTAGAGGAGAAGTAATAGGTAGGACTGATAAGATTGAGACGTATGACATTTTATACCCACTCATTTAACTATTGATTTAAAAGTCTTTATAGAATTCTCATTTTAAAATCCTCACCAAAGACTGTGTCATATTTTAAATTTAGACCTTATCATAAATCTTCCTGGGCATTTGCCTTTCATTCCCTAGCCTCCACATACATTTTAGTAGCTTATGAACAATAGTTCTCTCTATTGAAGCAATGGTTTACTTCTCCATACTTCCCCTTCGATGTGATTCTCAAGTACCTTTCATAAAATTGTCAACTGTATTACTCTACCCATGCCATCACGTCGATCGATATCCTTATATCTCTGGTGTCACCTCCTTCGACTGTTTGCGCAACAGAGAGAACTAACTTTCTGATATACTACCAAGTACGTACCCTGCAGTAGTTCTTCTCATGATATTGTATGCGTATCGCAAAGTTTTTAATTGCATCTAGTGATCGACTAATGAGATCGAACACCCATGAATTTATATACATGTATAATAGATGCCCTTCTAGTTTTAGAGCAAATTTTCTCTTTTCCAAATGGGCGTGTATGGCTCCATATCTGATATATCCATTGCGCGTGAAAACTAGAAAGGGCCGGTATAAAGAAAAATGTCTCTAGGTCTTCAATTATCATTCTATATTGCGTTGTGTGAACTGTGAAATAACAATGAAAAGCTTTGCTACCTTCCTCACGAAACAAGTCTTTGTAATAATTCATGCACTCGTGGACCAAACCCATAATGTACTCCCAAATTATTTGTCTGATGTGTAAAATTAAGTTTCAGATCGAATTAATAATTTTTCCGGTATTAAGGTTTACTGTGGTTTTTTCGGTTCCAAAAAAGTCACCCTTGTTTATAATTAAGTCGTACGAGTGATAGAGAAATTTCTCATTACCTTATTCAACTGATCAATTTTCCACATATGGTGCAGATATTGAATTCAGTAATAAGAGTCATAGGTATAATTTGAGTAACTCAATGCCAGGCTCATTTATTTTACTCACATGCATGGCTTACTGCAGGCACAGCAAAACTATTTCACTTTGCAAGCTAGGTTACCCAGGCTCTCTCCTTTGCAGTGAAGCTAAATTTGCAATATCTGATCATTATATTTATCCATGAAAATGACATCTTCCTACCATACTGTCACGCCCCAAATTTTGAATAACAAATTCAAATCGAAACATGAATAATAACGAATACAAAAAACGTTTTGAATTTTTTTCTCATAAACAAACACGCCTCACACCACTCAATATTACATAAACCAAATCCTCAAGTTACTTATAATAGCACACTCTCACCAATTAAAAATAGTATAGCTTAATGAGTATAACAAATATCACAATACAACACTATAAATCAAAAACTATTACTCTAAACCGCAAGATCACCACTCTGGTTCTCCTGACCTGCAGGATTATCTGCTACACCGTTTGAATAGTGTACCAGGATTGCAACAACACAAAATTTGGTAAGCTTTTGGAAAGCCCGTATGAGTAAATTTAAAATTGCACAATTTAAGTTAACAATTTCAACTCAAACATTTCTTAGCATAACTAATTGGATAAAAAAGTGCACAATGTCACTTCAAACATCAATCAACTCACATCCCACAATGACCACCACTAAACAACTAAACCTTCCCTCTCCGACCTATATATACTCATGGGCACACAATAATTTATTTTAATCCTCCATGCAGTATGTTATACTCGAGGGCATACGATAACTCACGTTATCCGCCTAGCAGTATAATGTACTTAAGGGCATACGATAATCCAAGTTTATCCCCCAAGCAGTACAAAGGCAGACAAACTAGAGCTCTAACTGAATCGTAACCTATCACCTTGGCTAAGGTTCAGCCTTCCGATAATACTTGCCTCAATCATCGACACGAGAAGAACACTCAACTACAACATTTAATTTGTCTATAAGACTAAACTTTCACACTTTACTCAATTATTCATTACCATAATCAACTCAAAATATGTGATAATTTATATCATCGAAAGAGAAATGCTCGAAATGATAAAACAATCAATCGAATCGTACTTCATCCAATGTCACATCATCCAATATATATTTCACGTAAATATATATATATATATATATATATATACAGTCCTTCTTGGCTAAGGACTTCCTTAGTTTTTCTTAGGTACGGATTTCCGGTTTTAACCCACTTTCCGATCACATTTTCACATCTTAACCGTTCAGTTTTTAGGTCCTAATGTATAGATCACCTCTGAAATTTTTCAGCCAATTTGGTGATCGTTAAGGTATCCAAAACTGCAATTTACTATTATAAATACGAACGGTTCCGGTTCGACAGATTCGGTCCGTTCGTGTAAATTGCAGTTTTGGATGTCTTAACGATCACCAAATTGGCTGAAATTTTGCAGGGGGGATCTATACATTAGGCTCTAAAAACTGAACTGTTAAGATGTGAAAATATGATCGGAAAGTGGGTGAAAACATCAAATCCGCACCTAAGAAAAACTAAGGACATCCTTACCTGAGAAAAATCATATATATATATATACACACACACATACACACACGTAATCATTCACTCAGGAATGACCACTAATACTAACTATAGTTCACATGCATTAAAAACAAAAATTCATCTTATACTTAAACTCATTTTCTTACCTGTGAGCCGCAGTCCTATGAACCGTAGTCGATCAAGTTTATATTATTTCAAACAAATCTTTATTTTCTTAAAACAATTTCTACAATTTCACGATTGAATATAAATCACTGAATTTAGGCTCGTAAATGAACCATGTGTGATTTACTCACCTCTAATCCCACGACGTCTTCTTAATAGCCAAAAAATAACTATCCAAAATCGTCCACCAATCGATCCGTCGATCATCTATTCCAATATGATCTCAACTTAGCCAACAACTTATAAATATACTTAAACGACAAACCAACGGTCGGATTCTAAATTAATGATGATCCAACGGTCGGATTGAAATTAAATGGTGATCCAACTATCAGATCCTAATGGATTGCCCTTAGGATCATCCTCCAAAAATTATCCCGAAGATCTAATAGTCGGATCTTCCTGAATCGTCCTTACAAACATCTCCACAAATTTATAATAAAATCCGACGGTCGGATTCTCATGAATCGCCTTCCAAATCATTATTTCACAATTATACGAAGATCCAACGGTCGGATCTCTGCCCGTGACCCAACAAGGTCATTGAAATATTCATATGATCAACATATCAAAATTTGAAGCAAAACCCATGGTCAGATTCCGCTAATCGCGATCCGAAGTTAAAACGTAAAAACAATAAATAGTAGCGTCAAAACGTAAATCAACCATTTATCAAATTTTTCTAAAATAACCTTGTAATATATCAAAACGCTCGTATGGATGCATTGATCATCACTTAGATAATAAAAACTCAAAATAGGGTCGGACGCGCCGCCACAAACTTGTTCAAAATGATGAGGTGAGCAATTTTCATACCTGGAGCTAAGTGAGATTTGGTCTAGATCGTTCTTAATCAACCTTGGAAGTTGGATTAATCTCGGTCGCACAATCAGATTCCAGATCGAATCAAGGCCGTCGAAAACTTCAAATCTTGATCTTTTGCTCCACATTGAAAATCGTGATGCAAGGCTTATATGGGGATGATCAGGAGAAGGAGGACAACCCAAAACCGAGAAGGATCGGTCCGTGCAACGCCGACGTCGAGGAATTCCGGCTGGGGCGGGTCGCGCGAGGCCACAGGGGTGGAAGGTACTCCATCTGTTTTTAACTATCTTGCTAGAGCATTGTTTGATATTGGGGCCTCCCACTCCTTTATATCTATTTTCGTAGTAGATGTGTTGGGTTTGACTGATATGCCTCTCACTAGATCTTTGTGTGTCACCTCGCCTCTTGGCGTCTCTCTTGAGCTTGATATGTTTTTTGATGATTGCCCTATTGGGATTTGTGGTAGAGATTTCTCTGCTTCCTTGATTGTGATTCCGGATGACACGTATGCTATGATTTAAGGATAAGATTGGTTGAGCCCGAACCATGCAGTGATCGATTGGATAAAGTACGATTCGATTGATTTTTTTTATCATTTCGAGCATTTCTCTTTCGATGATATAAATTATCACATATTTTGAGTTGATTATGGTAATGAGTAATTGAGTAAAGTGCGAGAGTTGAGTCTTATAGACGAATTAATTGTTGGAGTCGAGTGTTTTTATCGTGTCGATGATTGAGACAAGTATTATCGTAAGGCTGAACCTTAGCCAAGGTGACAGGTTACGATTCAGTTAGAGCTCTAGTCTATCTGCCTTTGTACTGCTTGGGGGATGACCTTGGGTTATCGTATGCCTTTGAGTATAACATACTGCATGGGGGATTAAAATAAATTATTGTGTGCCCATGAGTATATATATATATATATATATATATATATATATATATATATATATATTTGAGAGGGAAGGTTTAGTTGTTTAGTGGTGGTCATTGTGGGATGTGAGTTGATTGATGTTTGAAGTGACATTGTGCACTTAAATTACTCATGCTAAGAAATGTTTGAGTTGAAATTGTTAACTTAAATTGTGCAATTTTAAATTTACTCATACGGGCTTTCAAAAAGCTACTAGCAAATATCTCTTCCTTGGTGGTTAACCGAATTGGATACACTATCTCCCTAATCTTGTAATTCAGTCCCATCAGGAACTTCTTAGCCAAGGCTCGGCCATCCAATTGGGGAACGAACCTGTATAACTTGGTGAACTGTGTCTCATACTCCCTCACAGTCATAATCCCATGTTCCAGAGCAATGAAATCTAACTCGATCTGCTCCATCACTGCATCAGGGAAGTACATGTCCTGGAATAGTTCCACAAAACCATCCCAAGTCAGTGTAGCCATATCCACCGTATTCCGCTGACCAGCCCACCATATTCTGGCATCCCCCTGAAGCAAATAAGCAGCAATCTTCCACTTCTCAGTCTCGGTGCAGATCACCATCTCAAAGCAGTTCATCATATTCTCAAGCCACATATCAATAGCCCAATGATCAACCGCCCCCCCTCCCCCCCCCCCCCCCCCCCCTTAAATGGGGTTGCACCCAACTGTTTGATCTCTTTAACCAGTTTGGCTAAGTGAACGGCATCCACTACCTCCACAACAGGCGGAGTAGGCTGTACATCAAAAGAAGACTATGCATCACTCTTAGAAACAAACACGTCTCACACCACTCAATATTACGTAAACCAAATTCTCAAAGTTACTTATTACAGCATACTCTCACAAATTAAAAATAGCATAGCTTAATGAGTATAACAAACCTCACAATACAACGCTGTAAATCAAATACTATCACTCTAAACTACACGATCACCACCATGGTTCTCTTGACCTGCAGAATTATCCGCTACACTGTTTGAATAGTGTACGGAATTGCAACAACACAAAACCCTGTAAGCTTTTTGAAAGCCTGTATGAGTAAATTTAAAATTGCACAATTTAAGTTAACAATTTCAACTCAAACATTTCTTGGCATAAGCAATTTAAGTGCACAATGTCACTTCAAACATCAATCAACTCACATCCCACAACGACCACCACTAAACAACTAAACATTCCCTCTCCAATATATATATATATATATATATATATATATATATATATATATATACACACACACACTCATGGGCACACAATAATTTATTTTAATCCCCCATGCAGTATGTTATCCTCAAGGGCATATGATAACCCAAGGTTATCCCCCAAGCAGTACAAAGGCAGACAAACTAGAGCTCTAACTGAATCGTAACCTGTCACCTTGGCTAAGGTTCAGCCTTACGATAATACTTGTCTCAATCATCGACACGATAAGAACACTCGGCTCCAACAATAATTCGTCTATAAGACTCAACTCTCGCACTTTACTCAATTACTCATTACCATAATCAACTCAAAATATGTGATAATTTATATCATCGAAAGAGAAATGCTCGAAATGATAAAACAATCAATCGAATCGTACTTCATCCAATGTCACATCATCCAATATATATTTCATGTAAATATATATATACGTAATCATTCACTCATGAATGACCACTAATACCAACTATAGTTTACATGCATTAAAAACAAAAATTCATTTTATACTTAAACTCATTTTCTTACCTGTGAGCTGCAACCCTCTGAACCGCAGTCGATCAAGTTTATATTATTTCATACAAATCTTTATTTTCTTAAAACAATTTCCACAATTTCACAATTAAATATAAATCATTGCATTTTCGGCTTGTAAATGAACCATGTGCGATTTACTCACCTCTAATTCCACCGAGTCTTCTTAATAGCCCAAAAATAACTATCCGAAATCGTCCACCAATCGATCCGTCAATCACCTATTCCAATATGATCTCAACTTAACAAACAGCTTATAAATATACTTAAACGACAAACCAACAGTCGGATTCTAAATTAATGATGATCCAACGATCGGATAGAAATTAAATGATGATCCAACGGTCGGATCCTCACGGATTTCCCTTAGGATCATCCTCTAAAAATTATCACGAAGATCAGACGATCGGATCTTCCTGAATCGTCCTTACAAACATCTCCACAAATTTATACTAAAATCCGACGATCGGATTCTCACGAATCGCCTTCCGAGTCACTATTTCACTATTATACGAAGACCTAACGGTTGGATCATCGCTCGTGACCTCACAAGGTCATCGGAATATTCATACGATCAACATATCAAAATTTGAAGCAAAACCAATTGTCAGATTCTCACGAATCGCGAACCGAATATAAGACTTAAAAACATTAAATAGTAGCGTCAAAACGTAAATAAACCATTTATCAAGTTTTTTCTAAAACAACCTTGTAATATATCAAAACGCTTGTATGGATGCATAGATCATCACTTAGATAATAAAAATTCAAAATAAGGTCGGACGCGTCGCCACAAGAGGAGGTCAATGGGCGGTCAAGGCCGGTCAACCACCTTCGTTGCAAAAGTCATCAACTACAAACTTATTTAAAATGACAAGGTGAGCAATTTTCGTACATGGAGCTAAGCGAGATCTGGTCTAGATCGTCCTAGATCAAGCTTGGAAGTTGGATTAATCTCGGTCGCACTATCAGATTCCAGATGGAATCAGGGCCGTCCTAAACTTCAAATCTTGATCTTTTGCTACACACTCAAAATCGTGATGCCCATGGTCGGCGTCGAGGAATTCCGGTCGGGTCGGGTGCGCGGGCTGGAGGAGTCTTCGATCCAGGCCTGGGGGCAGTGGCGGGACTAGGCGACTATGGGGATCGGCTGGGCTCGACAAGGCGAGGTTGAGGAGGGCCGGGTCGTGGCCGGAGGAGGACGGAGCAGCAAGGGAGCGCCGAGTCGGGTAAGCCGTGACTCGATGGTTCTGAGGGCGAGAGAGAGAGAGAGAGAGAGAGAGAGAGAGAGAAACCGGAGAGGGATGGGGGGCCAAAATGAAAAATGGGAAAATTTTCGTCTTTAATGAAAATCAGAATTTTTTTCCTTATTTATAGAAAATTCCCAGATTTTCAAAAATTCATAATAAATTCATACGAACTCCGAATATTGCGTTCCACATATGCACGAGATTGTATCGACGATCTCTACAAGTTTCATGAAGGAATTTTTCCCAATGTTTGAACGTATAAAAAGTCGATTTTTCACGAACTCCTTAAAAAGTTCGTTTTGAAAATAAAATCGGTTCGAAACCGAATTTCTTGCACAACGACTTACGAAATAATCTCAATATTAATTAATAATTCAATATCTGAATAATTATTGAATTATAAAAATTTATTTAAATGAAATTTCAGATCTTCGCACATACTTACTGCTAGCTAGATTAATTAATATTCATTCTAACGATCTTTGACTTGTTTCAAGAGTGCGTTGGAATTTCAAAGTGACTTTGATTCTCTCCAAAGCTTTGCTAGCTTTTGCTCTGTTCTGTTTAAACAAGCACTTTATTATTTCCCATGCCCCTCACACTTACTTGAACTCTAAATAAAACCCTAAGAGGCTCTACTATTCCCAACAACTCCAGCATTAGCTTTCATGGCTCCTCCTAGGGTTTGTTCCGGTGCCATCATGGCTGTTGCCCTAGTGCTAATGGTGGCAATGAGCACAGTGATTCTCGCACCTCATCAACCTGAGGCAGCTCACGCTTTCTTTGTTTCGGAGACTCCCTTGTGGATAACGGCAACAACAATTACTTGGCCATCACCGCGCGTGCCGATTCTCCTCCCTACGGCATTGATTTCCGCCCCACCGGCCGCTTCTCCAACGGCTTAAACCTCCCTGACCTCATCAGTAAGTACTCATGAGCTGATATTTCTAACTAGTCGATCTTAATAATTAATTTCAATTTCACATATTAATATTCATTTCCTTTCATATTATTATATTTTTGGTGAGCAAATAGGATCGGAGCTAATCTTGCCATATTTGAGCAGTGAGCTCACCGGACAAAAGCTGCTTATTGGTGCTAACTTTGCTTCTGCTGGAATTGGCATCCTCAATGATACTGATGTTCAATTTGTAAGTGCTTTTTCTTTTTTAAATGAGAAGAAATAATCATTTTGTAAGTTTAAGTATAGCCATGCATGTGTACCTGAATAAAAAAGGACTAAATGCACTAATTTGTTTAGATCAGCATAATGAGGATCTTCAGACAGTTTGAGATGTTCCAGCAATACCAGCAACGAGTGAGTGCCCTAATCGGAGCAGCGCAAGCCAGGAGGCTAGTAAATGACGCTCTTGTCCTCATAACTCTCGGCGGCAATGATTTCGTCAACAACTTCTTCTTGGTACCCTTCTCTGCAAGATCACGCCAGTACTCAATCCATCAGTACTCCCAGTACCTCATCTCCGAGTAGCAAAATTCTCCTGGTAATAATCATGTATAGATATCCATTTAATTAACTAATTAGTTCAAAATTATTTAAACTACATGGTAGTTTATTTCTTTCAAATTTAACCTTTTTTGAATTTTTCCCCATAAATTTATTACAAGGAGCTTGTTTGATGGGAACTTGGGAAGGGATTCAATGCCTTTTGAAGGACAGTATCTAACCCTTGGGGAAGTAAAAGCCTTTCCTTTAATGGATACCTAATTAAGATAAATTATGTAAGTTAATTTGTAAATGGTAACGTCATTAATTGCATGCAGATTTGAATTAGGAGGGAGAAGGGTGTTGGTGACCGGTACAGGCCCATTAGGCTGTGCTCCCGCCGCTATGGCCCAGAGGAGTAGGAATGGTGAATGTGCACCAGAGCTCCAGAGGCACATCTTCAAGACTTCAATCCCCTACTTGTCCAGATGGTTCAGGGACTCAACGCCCAGCTTGGTACTGATGCTTTCATTGCTGCTAATGCGTTTGCAAATGTGGAGTTCCTCAGCAACCCCCAGAAATATGGTAAATTAAGTTTTTGCCAAATCTTGCACGTAAACAATACGTTTTCTCATTTGAATATTATGTTTGTGAATTGTGCCCAAAATGACATCGTTTGGATATTTTATTTATAGGCTTTGTTACGTCAGAGGTGGCATGTTGCGGGCAAGGACCCTGTGCTCCAACCGGGATGTCTATGCGTTTTGGGATCCTTTCCATCCATCTGAGTGGGCGAACCGGCTGATTGTGCAAACGATCATGACAGGGTCTAGCAAGTACATGAGCCCTATGAACCTAAGCACCATCATGGCCATGGACTCCGGTAATAACTAGGCTGTTAGCTAGATAGGCACTCAGCTGCCTGCTTCTTCTATATGACTTATGTGCCTATGTGGTTTCTTAGGCTAGTAGACTTTATAGTAAGATTGGTGTGTTTTCTCTTTGCGATGTTCCTGTAATGCTTCTTCTGGCCCTGGTAAAAATTAATTGGCCCCGGCCATAGTTAAATTGTGGATTCAAGAAGAAGCCATAGTCAATTGGCTCCAAATTAAATTTCTGTAATGCTTATTCTGACCCTGGCCATAATTAAAATGTGGATTCAATGACACTGCATTATTCAAGGCTTCACTACAATGCTTTTATTTAGATGCAACTTATGCTGAGTTGATCAAATACTAAAACGTACTTGCAATTTTAATGTCAATTACCTACGAGCAGTTGATTAGATGGATTCTCTAAAAACAACGTTGTTGGTATAGATCAATACAGCAATGCATCAGACTCGGATGCAGAAAAATTATAAGGCCGGCGTCTAACACATTACATTATTATGCATTGTACTATTATTCCACTCAAATGGTAATTTATTGAGTAAAATGATATACCTTATAAAAATCATAGTGCGAGATTAAAATTTTTGTGGTTTGCTATCCACTTTTTGCGAAATCTCAAAAGTTTAAGGGCATCCAACTAAACATCAGGGATAAACTTCACTCACGCCATTTCACTAAACAAGTTTGGAACCTGGCTGGCATGAATTTCCCGATTAATTGGGAAGACGGCTACATCTCGGTTTTTCGGGAGCTCTTTATTAAAAAAACTTTTCAAAGTGATTTGTTTGCAAAAATTATTACCATTTGCTGGCAGGTCTGGAAAGCAAGAAATGATTATTTTTAGAGAAATTGCTCAGCATCCCTTATCTGTCTCTGCAGCTTCAGCGACCACCCTAAAGAGCTTCACTGAAGCTAATGTTCAACCTAGTAACAATAGGAGATTTGCTGCACCGGCCATGATCAAATGGGAATCTCAAGAAGATGATCATGTCAAAATAAACTTTGACGGCTATGTCCACAAAGATTTGGTTGCTGGAGGCTTTATCATTAGAAACCATGTTGGTAAGCCTCTTTATGCAGCCTCCATTCTAACGGGAAGTGGAACTGTACGTTCCAGTTGCTGAGGCAACTGCCCTCCGCAACAGCCTTGTTCATGCCAAGGAAAAAGGTTATCAGAAGTTAGAAGTGGAAGGCGACTCCAAACTTATTATAGATGCAGTTAATGGAGTAATCAATCCACCATGGAGACTAATCAAGATTGTCCAAGATATTAGAAGTATTGCTGCCAGTTTTCTCTCAATTACTTTTAAACATGCTTTAAGAGAAACTAACTTTGTTGTCGATGCCTTAACTAACTTAAGTCAAGTTACTAATTTGTATATTATTTAGAAGGATAGAGTTCCCCCTCAGGCCTAAAAAATCTTCCTGTTCGATCTTGTAAACTCTGGTTGTGCAAGAGGTTTTGTCTTTTAACGAAGTTCCTTTCATCAAAAAAAAAGAAAAAGAAAAAGAAAAAACTTCACTCACAAGTTTTTTTTTAAAAAAAAAACAGAGAGAGAACTATCTTAGGTTTTCCCTAATTCCAAACGACGTCGCTGCATCTGCGTAACGTTTGCTCGTAATTCCTCGACTCCTCTCTATCTCTGTACGAGCTGCTGCTTCTTCTTCTTCTTCTTCTTCTTCTGCTTGAACGCGCGGTGAGTTCCCGCTTCTTCTGTCTCTTTGTCTCTCAAAGATTTCCCGGTGAGTTCTATATTCCGTACTTCCGATACCTCCGGCAATCTCTTATAAATTCGTCTTTGTTTGAACAAAACGCGCAGATTGATTCTTCTCAAGCATGAGCGAAAGTGAGATTCCGTCTCTGATCTCTCTGTGCATAGACGCAATCAAAAACGACCTGCTTCGCGGTAATTTTCTCTAATTTATGCTTCTCAGTTCTCATGATTCAGGTATCAGCTGCATTTTAGAATTTGAATTCGGATTGCATTTTTGCAGGAGATGATCTTCTTCCGATTATCCATGAGCTTCCTTCGAACTTGCTCGATCTTCTGGTCTCGCGGTTGCCTCCATTCGCCCTACACAAGCTACACACAGCAATGTAGGTTTCATCCTAATCAAAGCTTTACTAAAATTCAAATTGCTCAAAATTTTACTTAGAATTTTGAATCGTTTTTTGGTTTTGTAATCGAATTTGTTCTTCAAGCAGGCCTTTCGATGACCGAGATGACGAGTTTTCTGATGAATGCCTTGGAAATAGTAGAAAGCGTGGAAGGTCTGCAAGGTTGAGTATTTTCATAATCGTATTTGGTGTGATTTGTAATTTGGTTGAGTTTAGTACAGCTGTGAAACTGCTTAATCATGTTGCAGGTCAAGGAATTTCGACAAGGCATGGAGAAATTTGTTTAAATCGCGGTGGCCAGAGCTTGGCAGTAGGATTGAACCGCCTGACTGGCAGCAGATATATTGGGAAACACATCTGCAAAAGTATGCTCTTCTTTTTATTTTTCTGTTATTTTTAATAGCTGTTTTCCCTTTTCAATGACAGAAGAGGGATTGGTGAATTTTGTTCATGGATGGTTTGGTATTTTTGTTTTATGAAACCATAAAGAACAGTTGTCTAGATGAAGTAGCAGAGCTAGCTTCGCTGCCCTCATTTGATGGGTGCCTTGGTGAAATCAAGATTTCAGGTACCAGCTACTAGCGTGGTTGCTTTAGTATAATCCTTCCTATGTAAAGTTCTGTTGAAAGCAGGATGAATGGTATCAGTTCAAGCTTCTGTATGAGCTTGATTAGCATCTTCACCTACTTGTTTTGAAAATGTCTCTTATATCATATACTCTTAGAAAAGGTGTCTTCCTTTACAGTGAAGTTGAAAGAGTTTTTTTTTTTTTTTTCCGTTCAGCATACTTTCTTATCTGCCGTGTGGTTTATATGATCATTTTTGTTTCTTCTATGCAGACTCTTTATTGGGATCAATAGGTTGTGAGGGTGACATGGCTACTTCAACTTGTGGATATTCCAAACTATTTCACCATTGTCTACACTTTGGTTACTTTGTGCGGTAAGTTTTCAATTTGATGAGAGCGTAGTCCTATGTCCTTCCAAGAATGGAGGACTGGGTTGTATATTGAAATTTTACTTCATTATCCATTTGCATATACAGACTTCAATTTTCTTGTCTTTATGCAAAATTTATGTTATTAGATCGTGTTCTTATCTTTATGCAGATGCCTGAGACTTCAAAATGTTTTCTGTGATGAAGAAATTTGTGTAAGTTACTCTATTCATGCATAGATCAATAGATGCCAACAGATATTTCCTAATTAGATTAAACCTTAGTTGGACAACACCTTATCTACATCTGAAAAAGAATTGTGTTACTATTTCCCAAGTATAAAAGTCTTAAGCATCTATTGTGAAAGTTTTGTGAGGCATGCTATGAATCTGTCTGGTCAAACCATATTTGTGCTAAATGTCATTTTTGCATGCTTGAATTCTGATTTCGTGTCCCTATAGCCTCCCTATGCCATCTGCATCTGCGGGTTAAAAAAATTAAAAAGAAAGATGCCATTAAAGTTATAAGGAATACCATAATAACAAGGGCGGATATATGCATTGGCCAGAAGTGGTGTTCCCATAAAGCTTCATGTATGCTTGCTTATATACTTGTTTAAATTAATGGCTGGAGTTGGTTCATTCACGACTGTAATATAATCTGTTGCAGCACCTATTGAGGAACAGCAAATTGCAGAGCTTGGAACTAAGGTGGATAAGATCCAAGGAGCATGTAACCTCATTTCTTTCTCTTTGAATGTTCAATAAATAGTCTATGATTGCAAGCTTCTTTCTCAAGGACTGAACACTACTTCCCCAAGAAATAAAGCATTTTTTCTGAAAAATATTGTAGCCTTAAGTTCTTTGCTCGAGTGAGTAGGTGATATGATGACTGCGGTAGAACCTCGTATTTGAAAAAGTAAAATAGATAATGCATAGAGAGATACCTCTCTCATGCTGGGGAAATATATGTTTTACTTTTACATGCTATACCAAATCACAAAGTAAAATAGAAATGTTCATTCCATACGATTCTCATGTATATTTCCAGATCTGATTCTTTAAGCTAGTAGCCAACTCATGTTCAATAAATATTATAGAGATCAGAGTGATATGTTTTTGCTATGTGCTGGTTCAATCAAATGCCTGATGCCATATACATTTCTACAGATTACTGGATTATGCAAGCTTCTCAACCAGAACAGTGAAAGTTTAACGTCGCTTGAATTCATTCACTGTACACTTTCTTCAGCTTCTATCACAGCAATTTGTAGTTCTCTATCCTCAAAGAGTTTGCAAGCACATGGAATAAAACACTTCTCAATCAACACAACAAAGTTTCTTGAAACTAACCCATCTTCTGTACCTGTAGAACTTGTGTCATTTTTATCTTCAGGAAGGTGTGTCTGTTTTTCCAATTTCAGGCTTCAATTAAGTTCTATTCAACTTTTTGGTGTGTGTTCTTGACTGGTTGAAGTGGCATGCTCATAAGCTCACAAATAAGAAAGGAATATAATTGTGCTTGTGTGTGTGTGTGTGAGTCCGCTATGAATTTCCGTTGCATAGCTGATCTTTGGAGGCTTGTTCAATTTAAAGATATACTTTAACTTATTATTATTTTTTTTTTCGGATTTTAGCCTTGGACTTATTGGCATTTCAATTTTGTTGACCAAGAGTTTTTAGCGCCTTGTTTTCCGTATTGCACCTCACATCTGATTCTAGTGGCACTTAAAGGCTTGTTGGAAAGACTCACGTTCGTGATAAAAGATGCTAATAATCTAGTCCTATGACCATTCCGAAGGGTTAAAAATCTTGATTCTTGTGCATTACTATAGGTCTACAACATTTTGTCTTTTCATTTGAATCATATTTATCTGTGAGCATACATTTGCATCTTGATTAATGATTTAGTTGCTTCAATGGTATTCCTTTTTGGTCCTTCAATTTATCTTATTTTGCTCCAGGTCCTTGTATTCTTTGAAACTCTCTGACAACCACCTTGGCCAAAAATTTGCGGAAGTGGTATTTAGTACGCTTTTCAACGCTTCGTCCAGTCTTTCCATCCTTGACCTTTCAGAAAACAATGTAAATGTCGCAATTCCATTGAGAAAAGTTTTCTTATACTGTTATATCATTTGTGCAAACTAACATGAATATTATGCAAAACCATGCAGATATCAGGCTGGCTTTCTGAACTCTGTAGGAGATCACGAAATAAACCCCCCACACCTTTAAGAGTTGGAAAGTCCTTGCAATCATTACGGGTGCTAAATTTAAGGTTTCAACCTACACTGTTACTACTACTTTGTATGCGAGCTTTTACACTGGAAATAAGAATTTATGGCAGTTATAAAATATATGGATCATTGAACTCCAAATGGTGAACAGTAAGTAAGTGCTTTACATCAATTACCCCTGTGAACAAGCACGATGCCACTAGTTGTATTAAAATGATGCTACACAGAGCGTTTGTTGAACAAAAAACAAACATGCAGGTTTTAAACTATTAATTACTTGTATTATTTTAGGGGAAACAATCTCAACAAAGATGATGTAGATGACCTTAGATGTGCTCTTGTTGATATGCCTAACTTGGAGGTCCTGGATATGAGCGATAATCCTATTGAGGATGTTGGAATCAGGTCAGTGGAATTTTTTATTGCTACATAGGTGTTGATCCTATAAGATATTTGGTCTAACATTCTATATCATCAATGTCTCAGGAGTTTAATTCCCTTTTTTATGGAAGCTTCTGAAAAATGCACTCCCTTTGTTGATTTAATGTTGGAGAACTGTGAGCTTTCCTGTCATGGAGTGACTCAACTTATAAAAACCCTTTCTAGCCTAAGCAGACCATTGAAGTCTCTATCTGTTGCAGATAATGATCTTGGCAGGTTTGTCTTATCGACACACGGCAGTGGCTTAGATGCTGCACTTCTTTATTTTTGTTTCTTTCTCAAGATTTACTGGATCCATAATCACAATTATGCAGTCAAGTAGCAGCAGCTTTGGGAGAACTTTTGTGCACGTCCATTCAAGTACTCAATGTTGGAGGTATTGGATTAGGTTCATCTGGTTTTCGGGTACTACAAGAAGAACTTACTAAAGAGTTGAAGCTAGTGGAGATCAACATAAGGTTCAATATTATAGTTAATACTTTTCTTCTGATTTTTGCTATACCTGGTTCCAGGAAATTTATCATATCAATAAATTATGTGTAGCAAAAACCGCGGAGGAATTGAAACTGCAAATTTTTTGTCAAAGCTCATGTCAAAAGCTCCTGAACTTGTTACAGTCAATGCTGCATATAATCTTATGCCTGTAGAAGCCTTGACCACCATATGCTCTGCCATTAAAAATGCAAAAGGTATTTGTATTAGCTGCCTTTAAAGTCTTGTTTCAATTCAAAAGAAGTTACATCTCGTGTTTGTGTACTCTGCAAAGAAACAAAACAAAAAATCTGAGATTCTGAACTGTTAACATTTGTTTTCAGCCAGTTCCTCATAATTGCTATTACAATTGCTAAGTTTAGGTTGCCTGATATTAGGTTATAGAGGTTTGATGGTAATGCCAGTTGAATCTTTGGTCTTGACTCTTGACCTTCTACCTCTTTCCATTGATAAATCAAAATAAACCACTTAAGGATTGCTAGTGAGTAGTAAGTGAACAGATTTTGTGTGCCTCTACCATGCATGCTTCTACATATGAACAAACAACTTGAACTTATAACCTTATTTGTTAGGTACTCTTCGGCGTTTGGACTTGAGCGGAAATACTTGGGACTATAAGCCAGTTTATGATTCTATGCTTGCCGACATCCAATGTATTGAAAGGCTCGTTTTGATTCTTCCATCTCTTACCCCGGATGCACCCTATGAGGCTGACCCATAGAGGTTTGGCTCATGATGCAATTTCTTCAACCATTGTTATGCAAACTAACCCACTGGAGTTGCCACTTTCCCCGCTGTGGAAAAAAAGTATGCAGGTATCGTTCTTATTGAATGCACTTTTGTGTATATTGCCTGCCAGCTTACAGTCAATGTAATGTAGGCTTCAGTTGTCGGTCAATGTTATGTATTGATCTAATGTGTTGTTAAGTTTCTCGCTGTTGCATTCACTCTTATATAAAGAATTCCATATAACTTTGATTAAACATGACTTGCTGATTGCATTTGCACATTTTCAAATACAGCACCTCAACTTGACTAAGATACTTTGCTCCCATTTTCTGCAGAGCACACTGCTATTTCTGATCCCTGGTGTTTATTACCATACGTCAAAGAGACACCTGTAGCTGTGGTTGCAAAATCATGGCCTTGGAGTCATTGGCTTTACTGGGTATCAAATTTACTCCATTACCTATGTAGCTATTGATTTGTTAATCTATTCTGGCTAAAAGAAAAATCATTCGTTTATTAAATGACCAGCTGGTCGTGAAGAAATTGGTGACAGAAGCTGAGATTAACATTAGTTTCTGAGATGATTAATGAAAACACACTTCAGCATTTCAGTACACTGATCCCTACAAATGGGAACCAAGCTGTTTAGGACTCGGCTCTTTTGTTGATTTGCTTGTAATTGACTGCTCATTACGTACTCTTCAAAGTTCGAACACTTTATCCCTTACTGATCGATCCCTCGAACCAGTTGCAAAAAAAGAAGCAAAAGTCGAGGATTGTTGCGATAGCTCTGTTTCTCTACATTGATGCATATGCAGAAGAACATAATCATGTGCAACTCTTCAGGTATTTGAGCACACTGATGCCCAACCTTACCCAACAAAACCCCATCAGCCAACCTGTAAAGGTCATACTATATATAACAAATTGCAGAACCCCTACTTTGATTGAGATGTTTAGTATTAGACTATTACCATGTGTGCGTGGCTAACCTAACGTGGTGAAAGTGGACCACTTTTTTCTATGGGGTTGTTGGCTAGGCTTGGTCATGAAGTTAGGCTTTTTTCTTATTTGGGTATCTTTCAATCACCTTCCCTTTTATAACTTATCCCTTTCCCCAGTCTCTCATTTGTTAATGACGAATAATGATGATAATGATGCCTTGGAAAGTTTGAATGACCCGTGAACAAACTTGTTTTGTTACTAATTTCTGGTTAAACTTACTATCAGTTTTGGCTGGACGAACTCTCGTAATCATCAGGGGGCGAGTCTTCGAGCAGCCATACTATTGAGTCCCTTTCTGAGTTTGTGTCATTCTCATCCCTTTTTTCACTTGATAACACATGACGGTCAGTATTTAACAGTATATCTTTGAGACCAGAAAGATTAGTTTTGGGCAATAAATACGAGTGGTAATCGGTAATTACGTAATGATAATGCTGCTAGTGTTTATCGTGTTTCAGTTGAATTTGAGTCGTGTTAAGTGTCGAGGCAAAGATACCTCGCCGGAACAGAAAGTTCAGTGATGAGGAAGAAGTGATAGTCAATTAAGGGAGAAGAATGTCCAGTGTGAGAGTGCGAGTCTGTGCCCTTTTGATCATTTCCTCGTTTGGAAAACTTTAAGGTTTGTACTTCAGCTACCAACCTTCAGCTTCAGCAGTCAATTAAGAATACTTGTCAAATAAAATAAATATATATACTGAGTGATATTCTGGGAATCTGGTCCAGAGTTGCAGAACTCTACATTTGAAATGCACTTTCACTTTCATTCGTTGAAAGTTGAAACAAATTAAATGGTAAGGTAATTAGGTGACCAACCTCCTGTCCTCATGGGGAAGATTATGCCCTAACATTTTTGTTCATGCACGTTCCTTCTCTGTTAGGTCTCTATTGAGATTGTATGGTACATAGGGACATGACATAGGTAACAAACGACGAGAAGTCTGTTTTCTTGGTATTTTTGTTTAATTGTAGTAAACCTCAATATTTAATAATTCGTTTCTTACTACGAATAATAATTATTAATCATGACCATTTTAATCAGGACCCTTTTAGTGAGAGATTTATTTTTTGGTCATTTTAAGGGATTATTTATATGACTCACTTTTCGATTATATATTGATATCTTGATTGTGCAGTTTTTAGGTTCTTATGAGTAGATCAGTCAGCTAAATTAATGATCGTTTAGGTATTCATAATCATGATTAACTATTATGAACAAGAACGGTTTAGGTTAGACAAATTTGGTTCGTCTATTAATTTGATCTAATACGATACTCTAACGATTATCAATTTAGCTGAAAATTTTGTAGAAATAATCTACGCATAGAGATCTCAAAACTGAAAGATAGAAATGTTGATATGTAATTAAAAAGTTGCCTAATAAGTGATTCTTTAAAATGAAAAAGAAAAAAATGGATCTCTTAATAGAATGACCCTCATTGTTAATATCACAAGTTCACAACAATCATTTTCTCATGGCCGATTGCAAGTATTTTCTTCAATCTATTTATTTTTCAAATGGCATATGTATGGACTTAATCAATAGTTTAAGACTCCTTCATAAACTCTCAATGCGATCACCTCACGCTATATATATATATATATATATATATATATATATTTTTTTTTTTTTTTCAATGGGAAGATATTTAGAAGGTGACTTGTCATTGCATTTTTGCAAATCAATTGCACATTCAATAAATAAAGCCACTCTGCCACTTAGTTAGATGCCGACGAAAGAAGAAAATCATAATTGATTGAAAATCAAAAACAAAGTTGGTATCCATGACATGACGACTCATATAACTTTATAATAAAGTATTTTATTACATGAAGTGGATATTGCCATCTTCTGTCATACATGAATTTAACACTAGGGTGTTGAAATTGGCCTACCCCGAGAGTAAAGATTAAATGATAATGATAAATCCCAGTTTCTTTCAAATAAAGGAGGAAACTCACATAAAAACAACCCCCGGGCTTTGATTCTCCCCCCTTTTGGTTTGAGGGTCGGATCTCCTCGTTCAGCTGCGCTTTTGCCTCGATTTCTATATATGAAGCACTATGCCTCTATTTGTGTCCATGTTTGCCTTCGTTCCGGGTAGGGTTGCTATGTATGCAATCTTATTTTTGTAGTGATAACTTAGTTAGTGTTTATGGCAGGGTTACAGAAGGGGGACTTCTTCAAGGAGTTCAAGGTGATTTGAGATAACTCGTTGCATTGCAAGCAAGCTCAAAAGAGAATTCTCGCTTCGTTGGTTTCTTTAAGTATCAATTTTTACTTTCGAATATGTTTATCTTGAAAGCTAATGCATTGATCAACTAGCGTTTTATATTTGGAGCTATCCTATTAACATGATCAAAGTTCGTCCATATAGTACTATACTTTTCCAGATTTTATTTTTATTTTTTTATCATGCATATCTCCAGCATGGATATTGAAGTATTGAACACATTTAGAACTGTAAGATTGGTTGACTTCTAAAGATTAAAAACAAATTTAACAGCTAAAAATACGTCCAACAATAATATGATATACAGAATCCCTTTCAGGATAAATATATCATAAGTCTCTCCCTATGGTATTTATTAACTTACCTCGTAAAGAAAAAACATTGAAACACCAAATTATAATCTATCCGGTGAACATGAATTTAATATTTATTGCAACACATTAATACACATTGAAATAATACACAAAATTATGGAAAGCATTATAAATGCACCTAGGGACTTGATCTCTTGCCCTTGTAAAATGTATATTACTCTTTAAAACCCCTCCAAACCAGGAATAAACCAGATTCTTCTGGAACTTGTGGTTGAAATATTTCTGGAATAACCATTTATTTTCGAATCTAAAAAAAAAAAAAAAACACACACACATCAGGTTCTTTCTTTGGACATGGAATAATTAACCAAGGTCAAGTCCAATAAAAAAATAGACAAAAAAAAAAAGAATAAAATAAAGACCGTGACTGTTGTTCACTGTAGTAACTACCAAACGAGTGAAGAACACAGTGGTAGAATCCGTAAATTACAAAAACACCAGGGGTAAAGCTCTTAACTGCCCCTCTCTCAACCAGAGTGTTTTCTTCATCCCTTCTCCTTCAATCTAGCAAAAGCCAAACCACCCTGTCTCTCTCTCTCTTCCCTCTCTCTTTCTCTCTCTAAAAATCTAAACCAGGAAGCAAGCCCTGCTCTAAGCTTCAGCCTCGGAGACGAAGAGGCCCCCCCCCCCCCAGTAAATTCAGCCACACTCTTCCTCTGGATTCTCTCTCACATTTCCACTCTCTCTCACTCTCAGTCTCTCTCTCACTGACTCACTAACTTCACCAACCGAATCGCATGCCCTAACTCCGACGCCGGAATTCGCCAGATCTGAGCCGGCCCGCACCAGATCACGCCCCGATGGAGGAAGCGCTTGAACTCGCACGCGCCAAGGACACCAAGGAGCGCATGGCCGGAGTGGAGCGCCTCCACCAGCTTCTCGAAGCTTCCAGGAAGAGCCTCACTTCGGCCGAGGTCACGTCGCTCGTCGATTGCTGCATGGATCTTCTCAAGGACAACAACTTTCGAGTCTCCCAGGGCGCTCTTCAGGCCCTCGCCTCCGCCGCCGTCCTCTCCGGCGACCATCTCAAGCTTCATTTCAATGCGCTTGTCCCCGCCGTCGTCGAGCGCCTCGGCGATGCCAAGCAGCCCGTTCGCGACGCCGCGCGGAGGCTCCTGCTCACTCTTATGGAGGTTTGTTCGTTTGTTCCTCTCTTGCACTCCACATTTTTCGTTCGATTTTCTCAAATGTACTTGATTCATGCCAGAATTGACTGATTCCGAAGCCGAATCGTTTAGTTTGCTACTTTTGGACTTGTACTACTGTTGATTCCTCATTTGCGCTCGTAATTTACATGAGAAGACATTCAAATGTTGGAAAACTTGGTCTCGGGACTAGTTAATGAAGTAATTTTCTTAGTGGATTGGATCCCATTGGTGTAGTTTCGGATTTTTCATTCATAATTAGAGTCAACAAAGCCACATTAGATGTTTATTCTGGTGCTCGGCTGGTTCGTTTAGTGCAGACACATCTCAATGGTTACCGGTTACTGGTTACTGTTCTGGTGTTTTTGCCTTAAGCTCCAATTGGTCTACCCAATCAGTTTGTTTCTATCTTCCAGATGATATGAAATATGTAATTGTACATTCACACATTTGAAATTTAAAATATGGAAACCGTCCGCCACTGATACTATTCTTTTCTTTTCTTTGAAGCAAGTAGAAGTTAGCAACGTTTCCTTCTGTCATTTCTCAAAATATATCCCAACTTTCTTACAAATAGGTGTTTTACTGAAAGTTACCAAGTCTGAAATGTCACATTCCTTCTGCTGCAGGTTTCTTCTCCAACACTCATTGTTGAAAGAGCAGGTTCTTATGCTTGGGCACACAAAAGTTGGAGAGTTAGAGAGGAGTTTGCACGAACCGTCACCTCAGCAATTGGACTTTTTGCATCAACCGAACTTCCTCTTCAGCGTGCTATACTTCCTCCGGTATGTTTGCTGACTTCTATGAACAAGACAATCAATTTTCTTTCTACTCAGTTCAAATGCTCATGGGAAACAAACTAATTTAATTATGTATTTTTTTATTTCAGATTCTGCAGATGTTGAGTGATTCAAATCCCGGTGTAAGGGACGCAGCTATATTGTGCATTGAGGTTAGTGGTTCTGGTCTTATACTTCCAGTTTAATGCACTATATTAAAACTTTTCTTCTTGTGCTACCACCTGGTGACTTTGGTCCTCCTGAGATGCTTTGAAGCCATGCTATGTAGAGTATATCTTTAAATTTTTCTTAGGTTGGAATTGGATTTGTTGATGTAATCTGACTTTTATACTTATTCCAATTCCCAGGAGATGTATACGCAGGCAGGGACTCAGTTCCGTGATGAACTTCAGCGGCACCATCTTCCCATGTCCATGGTGAGTATCTAATATCTAACTGAGAAAATTTGACGTCTAATTGCTGTTCACTTTCCCATATTTATTTTCTCGTTATCTCTTCCTAGTACTTCAAATATTGTTAATGATTGATTATGTCTTCCGGATGTTATATGATGCTAGTTGCTCATTGGCTTCTATTCAATTTGCAATGCAGGTGAAGGATATTAACGCAAGGCTAGAGAGGATTGAACCTAAGAATCGCTCATCTGATGGACTTGCTGCTGTAGAAACAAAGCCCTTGAGCCATAACCCAAAGAGAAATAGTCCAAAGGCTAAGAGTTCCTCAAGGGAGGTATCTCTATTTGGAGGTGAGAATGCTTTTCGTTCAATTCTGGGGACACCATGATGTTATTTGCTCTCTCAGAAGTGATTAATTGAACCTGGTATACATAGTAATGGTGAAGTTAAAACTTCTTCCAAAAATCAGTTGTTCTCAATTTTCTTGTCACAACAATACTTCCTTGTCTTTGTTTTTAGTTTTGAAAGTTAGCTGATTATTTTTCTTTATACAAATATCATGGAAAACCATCTTAATTCTTGTTTCTCGATTTAGAGCTCTGTGATAGCCTCATCTATTTAATTGTTTATTCAAGTTTCATTTATATATCTTTGCTGCATATTAGGTGAAATATTTATTGGGATGTTGGAAATGAATAGAAATTTTATTTCTTAAACATGTGAATACTAGTCGCTATTGAGATATAAAGCCACTGTAAAAAATTGCCCTTAAAGTCTAATTTCTATACTATAGAATAGTGATTTGAATCCTGCCTTAAATATATGTTGTGTTATCCATTGAACAGGTAAGATTGAGTATTCACATAATATTGATTTGTTTTCTTCATCTGTCCTATGCAGCGGAAACTGATCCAACTGTAAAATCTGTAGACCCTATAAAAGTTTATTCTGAAAAGGAACTAATAAGAGAAGTGGAGAAAATAGCTTCTACCCTTGTACCAGAGAAAGACTGGTCAATTCGGATTGCTGCAATGCAGAGAATAGAAGGGCTTGTATATGGAGGTATCTTTGCCCTACTCTTTCCTACTAATTTCTTCAGTAATATTTGCAGAAGCATAGAGATTATGGTAAGTAATTCATGCTTCAGGCAGTTGCTGTGGTTCTCTTTAGGCATTGTCTTGATGCATTTTACTTATAACTTTAAATTCTTATTTAATGCATATTCGGTTAAACATGCACTTCTTGTGGGAATGCTAAATAAATTTTTGTTTTGTTGTGTCCCAAAGTTGATGTCTGATTAAAGTATTGTTGTTCCCTTACTTTTCTCTCTCCTCCCAACAGTCATCTTTGCATGTTCAAAGTAATAAATAGTGAAATGGCATGTTGGAAAATTGATTATTGGCCACTAAATATTGGATATGATAAATACATGTAGTAGTTCTGGTGTAGAGTTTGCTAATAAACACTTCCTATCAGGTGCTGCTGATTATCAATCATTTCGGGGACTTTTGAAGCAACTTGTGAATCCTCTGAACACACAGTTATCTGATCGAAGGTCTAGCATAGTGAAGCAGGTGTTATACTAATCACCTCTTTTAGGTTATTGGTTCAAAATCACTTTAGCAATATCTGGCTTTCTTTTGTGAGCAGTTTACTGTAGTAATAGCTCTTGCAATTTTTTGCAGTTGTCAGTAGGGCTGTTGGGTTAGGATGTTTAGCTCTTTTAATATATAAACAGTGGTTCAACTGTCAAAGGCACCAGTTCATGTTGTCCATTTGCTCTTTGATATTTTCTGCTTATTCCTATAGCATAAAGGGGTTCTTATGATTAACTTGATTTGTTTCTAGGCTTGCCATCTGTTATGCTTTTTGTCGAAGGAGCTATTGGGAGATTTTGAGGCATATGCAGAGATTTTCATTCCAGTAAGTTCATAATTACCCTACCAAAAATAATCCTTAAAAAAGGAAGGGGAAAAGAAAAGTAAAAATCCTCAAGTGATGAAAAAGCGGTACTCTAATTTATCGTATGTAACCAGGTCCTTTTCAAGCTGGTTGTGATCACTGTACTTGTAATTGCAGAGTCTGCAGATAACTGCATAAAAACGGTAATTACAATTCTATTGATCCTTTTACTTTTACTTTTACCTTTACCTTTTTTTTTTTGTAAGTAGAAAATCGTTCGTTTATGAAAAAGTATCTTGCGTTTCTTCCTTTCTGCTTCCCAGATGTTGCGTAACTGTAAAGTTGCTCGGGTGCTCCCTCGTATTGCGGATTGTGCAAAGAATGACCGTAATGCAATACTTCGAGCAAGGTATATATCTGACACTAATTTATATGTGGGTGCTGTTAGACTTGTTTTTGTTTGAGTCAATAATATCTCGTGTTGTAGGTGCTGTGACTATGCACTGTTGATACTGGAGTATTGGGCCGATGAACCTGAAATACAGAGATCGGCAGATTTGTATGAAGATCTAATAAGATGTTGTGTTGCAGATGCAATGAGCGAGGTATTCATATCAACAATTCGTATCTTGTATTTTATGACTTATTTGGAATGGTTAAGTGTCATGGATATCATATGTGAACCTCCCTGTGAAATTGACAGGTCCGTTCAACTGCAAGAATGTGCTATAGAATGTTTTCAAAAACCTGGCCGGAGCGTTCCAGACGACTATTTTCACTATTTGATCCCGTTATTCAAAGGGTATGTGCTCTTAACCTTAAGGATAATTTGATTCTATTTTGTAGTCAACTTCTTATTTTCATGTTTAAAAATTTGCACAGTTAATCAATGAAGAGGATGGGGGGATACATAGGCGACATGCTTCTCCATCTGTTCGTGATAGGGGTACACCGGTCTCATTTACTCCCCAGCCATCTGCTTCTGCTAATCTACCTGGATATGGAACTTCGGCTATTGTTGCAATGGATAGAAGTTCAAGTTTAACCTCTGGGACTTCTTTCTCTTCAGGACTTCATCTGTCACAAGCGAAGTCACATGGTAAAGGTACTGAGCGTAGTCTGGAAAGTGTGTTGCATGCAAGCAAACAGAAGGTCAGTGCAATTGAAAGCATGCTTAGAGGTTTGGAGTTGTCTGACAGACATAATTCTTCAACTCTCCGGTCGTCTAGTCTGGATCTAGGTACCTAATATCTTACTTTCTTTCACCTTGATATAACTTGTGAATTTCAGTATGCTAACACATGAGATAATCTATGTATCTGAATTGTCAAAACCTGGTTGATTTGTGAGCGGCTAAATTGTTCTCTTTTTGCCCCTAGTGCAGGAGTTGACCCTCCATCATCTCGTGATCCACCATTCCCTGCTGCTGTCCCAGCTTCTAATCATCTTTCAAACTCTCTAGTGACAGATTCAACCACCTCAAGTAACAAAGGTAGTAACCGCAATGGTGGCCTGGTTTTGTCTGATATCATTACGCAAATTCAAGCTTCCAAAGATTCTGCTAAATCATCATATCGCAGTAATTTATCAGCTGAAACACTGCCAACTGTTTCATCCTACAACATAAAGAGGGCTTCTGAGAGAATCCACGATAGGGGTTTCATTGAAGAGAATACCGACAGTAGGGAGGCTAGGCGAACTATGAATCATCAAGCTGACAGGCATTATATGGACACATCTCACAGGGATGGAAACTTTAGGGATTCACATAATAACCATATCCCCAATTTTCAAAGGCCTCTCTTAAGAAAGAATGCGACAGGAAGGATATCTGCAGGCAGGAGGAGAAGTTTTGATGATAGCCAGCTCTCACAGGAGATGGCAAATTATGTAGAAGGTCCAGCATCGCTAAATGATGCCCTGAGTGAAGGACTAAGTTCATCTTCAGACTGGTCAGCTAGGGTTGCTGCATTTAATTATCTTCGGTCTTTGTTGCAGCAAGGCCAAAGAGGAATTCAAGAAGTGATTCAGAATTTTGAGAAAGTAATGAAGTTGTATTTCCAACACTTGGATGATCCGCACCACAAAGTTGCACAAGCAGCCCTTTCAACACTCGCAGACATTATTCCATCATGCCGTAAGCCCTTTGAAAGTTACATGGAAAGGATCCTACCTCATGTTTTCTCACGGTTAATTGACCCAAAGGAGTTAGTTAGGCAACCTTGCTCAACAACTTTGGTCATCGTTGGCAAGACTTACAGTGTAGATTCCCTGTTACCTGCTTTGCTTCGTTCACTAGATGAACAGAGGTCACCAAAGGCTAAATTAGCTGTTATTGAGTTTTCTATTGGTTCATTTAACAAGCATTCAGTGAATACTGAAGGTTCTGGTAATAGCGGCATCCTAAAATTATGGCTTTCGAAGTTGACACCATTGGTCCATGATAAAAACACTAAACTAAAGGAGGCAGCTATTACATGCATAATCTCTGTATACTCCCACTTTGATCCAACAGCTGTCTTGAATTTTATTCTTAGCTTGTCAGTTGAAGAACAAAATTCGTTGAGAAGAGCCTTGAAACAAAGTACTCCTCGCATCGAAGTGGACCTTATGAACTTTTTGCAAAATAAGAAAGAGCGACAGCGCAAGTCTTCCTATGATCCGTCTGATGCAGTTGGAACATCTTCCGAAGAAGGATATGTTAGTGCCTCAAAGAAGAGTCATTTCTTTGGGAGGTATTCTGCTGGTTCAGTTGATAGTGATGGTGGCAGGAAGTGGAGTTCAACCCAAGAATCAGCCTTGGTCACTGGCTCGGTTGACCAAGCAGCTTCTGATCAGACTGGGGAAAACTTGTATCAGAATTTTGAGACTGGTTCTAACATTGATGTTCTCAATGCAAAATCCAAGGATCCAACTTACATGATCAGTGCCATGAATCAGAGCTCTGCTTCCTGGACTAGCCCTCTGGACAATGGCGAAGGTAGAGTAAATTTAGAAAGTTTGCGTACTCATTCCCTGGATGTTAATGGGGTTTTGAACTTGGATCATATTGGGGCTGCTGAGAGCATCGGGCATAGTGAAGCTTCCACCGACTTGGACCAGAATCACCAGCAACTTAAAGCTTTAAAGGTTAATTCCATTCCAGACTCAGGTCCCAGCATTCCTCAGATACTCCACCTGGTGAGTTCTTTGACATTATAACCTCCAAACTTTTTTTTATTTTTGTTGAAATCGTAAGTTTATCGTTTTCTTTTTATAAGTTATCAGTATTTTGTGATAAAGCTCTAGTTTTCAAAAAAGTAATCCTCAGTAAGACATTAGAATGATTTCACTAGTGATTTGCTTCTCTAAACATGTAAACAGTCAATTGTCGTGTCAAGAAAAATATTGATCATAAATTTGCACTTTCTGGAGCTTTACCCCTTATATAAGTAGTGTTTTGTTTCTGTTTATAGATTAGCACTGGAACTGAGGAAAGTCCTGCAGAAATTAAGCGTGGTGCACTTCAACAGCTAATCGAAGCTTCTAAAACTAATGACCACTCTATTTGGACCAAGGTTTGTTAGTCTCAATTATTGGCACACTTAATCATTCAATGCATGTATAAACTCTTAAATTTTAAAATCAGATTGGGGTTGGGTGGGTGAGGAAGGTTGAGATAAATTAGGAAATGAGAAAGTGGCAATTGTTAGGATATTGATGAAAAGAAACGTGGGAATGTTATAAAGAACTCACCAGTTCTCCATGCGGAGATGGTTCTGCAAACATGGAGAACTCATCCATATACTACCATTCTACATTTCTATTTTTTATAAATGTTGTAAATTGTATGTGGTAGGTTTAATTTTCTTGTTTGAATAGAAGACGGACAGCTTCAAATGGTTTTAGTATTGAGGGTAACACAATATCAAGAATTGGCCTAACAGTTGATACAATACTAAAATAGTTAGGATTTCAATTTGGGGACGTCTTGATCACAATGGCCAATTGATTGTGTTGACAGCACAGAGAAGTCGACATGGTGAGGAGTGTCACATATAGTTGTTGCACTGGAGACCCAAACTATATATTTGTTTTGTATAAATATAGATCTTTGGTGTATGCAAGTGCTCTGGATCTTATGTTATTGATTATTTTGCGGTATCTGTGCAGTACTTCAATCAAATTTTGACAGTTGTACTTGAGGTGTTGGATGATTTTGACTCCTCCATCCGGGAGCTCTCTCTTTCATTGATTATTGAAATGCTTAATAACCAGGTTTGTTATTACTTTGTTGCATGATGTGAACAGCATTTAATCCTCCAATCTAGTATTTGCTAATATTGTTTTCGTTTGTTTTCAGAAAGCTGCAATGGAAGATTCTATTGAGATCGTAATTGAGAAGCTGCTGCATGTTACAAAGGACTTAGTTCCCCAGGTAGCTTTTATTCAACTATGGTTAATTATATTATTTATTTGCATTGTTTTTCATGTCTCAAACTAAATCTTATTTTATTTCATGTTCAGGTGTCAAATGAATCAGAGCACTGCTTGAGTATTGTTCTGTCGCAGTATGATCCATTCAGATGTTTAAGTGTATGTATCCATTTCAGTTCCCTCCCAGCCTTGTGAAATTTTTATCAGCACTGAGAAAACTGGTTCCTGATAAAAAAGGAAAAAAAAAAAAAAGAAAGGTGAAGAAAATGTGTGCGCTCCACAATCAAAGAAGTCATTGGCTGAACACTAATCCAAAAACATTAGAAATATTTTATGTGAACTTTTGTCTTCTTGCCTTTCTATTTACTAATGTGTGGTGTTGTGAATTGTTGATGCTACAGGTCATTGTCCCTTTATTGGTAACTGAAGATGAGAAAACTCTTGTTACTTGCATAAACTGTTTGACAAAGGTACACTTCTATGTATTCGATCTATATGAAATTTTTGGATGGTTATGACTATGCATAGACACTTAAGATTTCGGATGTTTATTGGTTGTGGTCCCTTTGAAAACTTGCTTCCCCATCCAAAGATGCACTATTTGCCAGAGGAGTGATTTGTTTTCTTCCAACAATTCACATTACCCTTTCGGTATCTATCAAGTACTATCTTGCTAAGCCTCTTTGTTCTCTTCTTCAGCTTGTAGGCAGGCTTTCACAGGAGGAACTAATGGCTCAATTACCATCTTTTTTGCCTGCACTGTTCGAAGCGTTTGGAAACCAGAGTGCTGATGTTCGCAAGGTAAGGGCTATAATTTATCTTATCCCTTAATCCCTGTAGTGCATTAGCAATGACCATTCAAATGAAAAATGTCACAAATGATCTAGACCTAAAGTTGCTTGGTATGATTTCTCCAGGTTTTTATTTTTGTTTCTTTGTTACCCTTTAATTTTCCTTATTTTTTTTCCCCATACCTTTGCCATCTGTGAAAGTGTTTTTGAGATTAAATTAAGTTTAATTTCTTGAAACTTTCTCATCATCTTTAAAAACTATTTTATTAAGAGCAAGTTTGGAGAACTGATTGTAACTGATTAACTTGAAGCTGTCCGTTTTTGTCGCCTGTCAATTTCTTTCTTTCTTCCGTTTGCTCTGAAAATTTAGAAGTTGGAACATTTATACTACTGCACTTTAGGTTCAAAACCACCCGAACCTGCAGTAGGACCTTTTGGAACCATAGAAGGTTGAGATTGGATTTCTGCAACAGTTGTGGTTTTATGCCCTTAAATAGAGGCCGCTCGAATTTACTGTAGTGGGATATTTTTATTCTGTATATGTTCTTGTGCTCTGTTTCTGAATTAGTGCAATCTATGCTGTGCTTTGCAGACTGTTGTCTTCTGTTTAGTTGATATATATATCATGCTTGGAAAAGCCTTCTTGCCATATCTGGAGGGGCTCAACAGCACACAGTTACGGTTGGTGACTATTTATGCAAATCGAATTTCACAGGCGAGGACAGGCACGCCGATAGACACTAACCATGATTAGCAGTTCAGATAGGTAGGAATTGTGGGTTTGGGTGTTGCCAAGTTCATCTGTTGTGTATTTTGTATATTGTGTGAATGGATTTTCGCTTCTTTGTATTCATTTTTGTTTTGGGGGGTTTTTCCATGTTTGGATTCTCATTCTTTTTCAAATTCTTATGTGTCTGGTTTGGAGGTAGAGTGCATTTTGTGGGAAACATTTAGTGTTACAGCGCACATATTGTAATCTAGATTTCCCAAACAGCATTTATATATAAAAGAAAGGTTTTGCATTACCAATTTTTGAGCTTTATATATGCCTTTTTCTGCTTGGCCATTGTATGGGTATCGCCAATGATATTAATAGACAAGGAATTTCAAGCATTTTATAATATTGACATCAAACAGAAGAATCGGAGCTTAATAATGGAAGTGACCTAACTCATGCAATTTTAAGTTCATAACTAATGGTTAATTGACAGAACTTAATGCCGCAACTTCATGCAATTTTAGGACTCTTTCAGTGCAAATTAGCTTTCAGAAGCTATGATTGTTAACTGAGGCATACTCGGAAGTCTTAAACATCGGACTTCTTTTTCTTTTTATCTGAGACATGAGTCTGCGATATGGTAAATATGGTGTAAAGATTTGAAAAAATATCCAACGTAGGTGGCAAATGGAAGAGAACTAACTACATGGTCAGTCACTTGTGCAACAATTTTATCCAGAGTGGGAAATGTGAACGAGTTCAAGGAATTTTTGCTCATATGCTAAAGGAGACCTGCAAATCGGCAAGAATGGTAGAAAACCGAACTCATTAGCAAGCGTATCGCGTGAAGTGTTCACGCGATAATCATTAATGCTATTGTTTTCGAGCAATTAAGATGCATAGATTCATTGAAATCTCAGAAATTAACTCCATAAGGAGAAAAAAAATCTGGTTTTCCGATTGTTGCTCCTAAATAATCACCCCCTTTTCGCGCAGATAACGCTCTCCTTCATGCTTTCCTCGTCACTGCCTGCACTTTTAGCCTGCTGGAAATGGTAGAAAACATTTCATTTTTCTGCAGTGGTGTATATAAGCATATCAGCTGAGAGCTTCAAGACTTTGCTGGTATCCCTACACTTCCTTCTACAACCTCCTTCCTGAGGTATGTATATCTCTTTTATATGAAGTTTTAGAGCTTTTCATCTACAAAACATAGAAATGCTATTGCATATTTGTTTTTCACATGCTTTTATTGTTGTTCTTTCATAGTACAATCCATAGCATACTAACATTTGCTCCCCAGTAGCATCAGTTAGCAGTATTCCTATGTTGTTAGATTGCTGTTTTGTTACACTATTTTTCATTACACTTCTCTCTTTGTTCTTGTACAGAAACCAGTCTACTAATCGCTTCCTTCAAAGAATATTGTTGCCAGCAATTGCTAATGGTCACATGTCAAACAATGGGAACCCTGCAGAAAACGGTAATGGTGGGAATCCGGATAGGCCAGCTTTGAGGAATTGGAGAAACAAGCTGAATATCCTTCTTATTGACGAATCTGAAAACCACAGGATTATGGGGACGGCTTATCTTACAGCTTATGGTGTCGAAACTACATCTGTGACTGATGGACGGGCCGCATTGGAGCTCATATTTTCTGGTGCTAGGTTCAGTTTGATCCTCATTGACATGCATATGCGCTATATGAGCGGCGCACAGGTGCTATATACACACACTTCTAATTTCCATTTTCATCCTTTTATTTACATTCAGGGAATAAACAAACTAAGCATGTAATGATTGGTTCATCCTCATTATAAGTACTGATTTCAATCATTTGATGTTTGGCATGCCTATGACAGTGTGTGAGTCACCTTCGAACCATGGGAGTGAGGTCCCTGATGCTCGGTATGACAGCTTTTTGTAGAGAAAGAGAGGAACGGGCATTTCTTGAAGCAGGGGGTAATGGCTTCATTCCAAAGCCTCTTAGTCCTGATAACTTTCTTCAAGTCCTGGAAGCGCTGGATAACAACCAGGGATGAAAAGCCAGGCTGCTCCAGCCTATATCAAGGACTTTTTATTTATTTATTTTCATGTCTTAGTTGTTGTGCCCTTGTACTTTGTTTTTAATATTTCAATAAAATGGATTTCTCTATATCTTTGCAGTAGTGTTTCATCCCATTGCTGGCTTCTTTCATTTTTGTGTGAAATTGCCCTCTAACAATGCACACTGAAAAAGGATCATGCTATGACAAATGCTACAAGAAATAAGTAATCACATACACCATCTAAACATAAAGCATAAACAATGAAGAATACTACATACCAGACATCAGACAACAATGTAAGAAGATGCTGCAAGGAAACATGCAAAACTGGCTTACAACCAGAGCTATAAGCCCAGTGGTCTGCTATGAATTAAGTTGGGTGCATTGGTGAACCTGTGAAAGAAAACATATGCTAATCACTCTATACCAGTAGAGTTGTAGGCCCTCACAGGTGAAAAGCGAAAGCATTAGCCATACAGTTTGTATGTTATCACATATATTTCCAATGATATTGCTAATACTGAGGGGGGTATTCTTAGCCTAGCATGAAAGAATGGCAGTTAGTACTCATTGTGTGATTTGAAGTTAAGCTTTTAGCAGAAATTCTGTTTGGGACTATTCCAGTGTAAGATAACTTGGACATGTTTGTTTGATCGTTATTTAGGAGAAACTCCATACTGTAAACAAAACTTTTTTCTCTCCTTATCCGAGACATGAGTTTGCGATGTGTTGTAAAGTCCAAAAACTGTATGAAAGAGGAGACCAGAAACATGAGAGACTATTTCCAAAAATGAAAACCAGCTAAGAAGTACTAATATTAAGTTTCTTAGATGTCCAATATAGGTGGTAAATGAATACAGGAGAACTATATGAATTTGTCACTTGTGCAACAATCTCATCCACAATGGTAAACTAATGTTATTGAGTTAAAGAAATTTTTGTTCATATGCTTAAGGTATGTAAATCATCAATCAAGAATAGTAGAAAGTAGCTAGAAACCGAACTAACATTAGCAAACGCGCACAAAATGTGAGCATCTTCACATGATAAATATTTAGTGCTTTTGTTTTCCAGTACTTAAGATGCATGGATTCGACTAAATCCGAAAAATTACCTCAATAAGGAAACAAAAAAAGAAAGCTGGTTGTCCCTTTTTTTTTTTCCGCGAATCTCGGTTTCATTATTTCCCTTATAATTTTTGTGCTTTTAGCCCATAGGAAGTGCAGCACACTGGAAATGGTAGAGCACTCTTGTTTCTATAATCTCTATATAAGCATCTTTAAGGTATTTCTACAATCAACTTAAAGCTTCAAGTTGGTGAATCCTTACAATTCCTTCTATAATTATCTCTTCCTAAGGTATCTGCTTTTCTAGTTAAGAGCATTTTAATTTCTTTTTCAAGTTTTGTTATATTGCATCTAGAAAATCGGAATGCTGGTTGACATATTTTTTAACCACAAGATTAATTTTCTTTGAGATAGCATCAATTCAATAGCTTTCCTATATAAGAAAGTTGCCTAGCTTCTGGTATATATAATCCCTTAACAAATGAGCTAGCACAACTTGATGCCCCTAAGTTTGATTATACTTTTTTTTGTTCATGTAGAGGGAAACCATCAACTGCTTCCTTGAAAAATGGCTGATGGAAATGCTAATGGTAACCAAGAAGGTGCTACGACTCCCTTAATGTCTTGGAACAACAACCTGAAAGCACTTCTGGTGGATCCATCACCCGCCTGTAGACTTATTGGGAAGGCATATCTCACGGCCTATGGTGTAAACACCGAGGCTGTGGACAATGCAGATGTAGCCATTATTCTGCTTCATATGGGAGCCAGTTTCAATGTGATACTCATAGATATGCATATGCGAGAAATGAACGGAGCGCAGGTCATATACACACATCTAATTTCCATTGGTCATTTTATTAACAAACAGTGAAACTAGAAAGCATGATATGATTAGATTTAGATTTTGATCCTCTCTAAGTACTCTCAAGCATCTGTTTACTCATTGATGATTGTCATGAACGGAGCTGAGGCTTTATATACACATCTAGTATTCCTTCTGACCTGATTATTAACATGTATTGATTAGACTTTGATACTCATTATAAGTACTTCAATTCTACATACAGGCAATCTGAAATCATATTAAATGTACTCAAGCATATAGTTTATTCATTGATGTTTGGCATGTCTATGACAGTTTGCTACGCTGCTTCGGAGCTCGGGAGTACAGACCAAGCTGCTTGGTATGTCAACTATGTTTAGAGAGCGAGAGAAAGAAGAGTTTCTGGAAGCTGGGGGTGGTGGCTTTATTGAGAAGCCTCTTCATCCTTCCAAGTTTGTTCCAATCCTGCAAGAGCTGGATAGCAAATGAGGGTGAAAAGCTAGGCTGCATCAAGCTGAAATAGAGGGCTCTCTCGTTTAGTTTCTGTTTAACTTGTTGTGGACTTTGTAATCTTTTCTTTAATGTTTGAATAAAATGGAGTTCTCTTTATTTAATAAACCTCAAATCTATGGTTTCCTTCTTTTGGCCTCTTGCATTTGGTTCGAGCTGATTGCCTATGAAGAACTACAGACCAGAAAGCCTAAAACAATATAATGTTGGCCTCTAATGATGAACAATGAAAGTCAAGACTCTATAGCTACCACTAGAACTAAAATCCCTCATAATCAAGTACCAAGTCAAATCAAAAGCGAAAGAAATCAGTGATACAGCTGTTGCATGAGATAATCGTATCATTGCTTACTTTCTATAACAGTAAACCATTTTGGACCATTTGATGCAATCATCCAAGAAGTTTCACCATCTATTAGACATTCATAAAATCACGTCAGAATCTCTTTAGATTCTGGTTCATTGCATACCATGACTAGAATGAAGATAGTGCCCATTTCTTTCCCTTCAGCTGGTAACCTCAGTGTGGATGTGTCATGTGTAACTGCTTATGGGACTTGATTACATGGACCTAATACCATTATGTATGTAAATGAGGCATCAGGTCAATTTTGGGGTGGCTAGTCAAACAACTAGCTGGCCGAATTGTGTATGCATGTCTTTTTCAGATTCCGTCATGTCAAAAGGACAAGCTGCATATGTCCTTATCTCAGATTATCAGGCCAAACAACGATATCAGAAATTAGTACACTGTGTCCTTTCTAATGATGACAGGGATAATGTGTTACAGCCTACAAAAAATTCTTGTACCAATGACATTAGTTCAACGACTTGGGTGGATATATGTACGCAACGTGCACTGACGTGGATATACCTATGCCACATGCACCGCCACGTAAGATGATAAGACACGAATGCAGCCATGAGGCTACTTTACCAACCTAAAAAAAAAAAAAAATTAGACGGTTAATTTCTAATAACACTGTATTGGTTGCTTATAGAAGTTGTTCGAAAAAGGCAAAAATTTCGAACTATGGAAGTTGTGCGCGGTGTAGGATCACATAGAATACTTTCTTTTTACTTGATGATTCGGGTTATCAAATTATGCCAAAATCAAATATGAGGCTATTGAATGAAAAATTGGGAGTGGTGAAAAAGAGTAAAAGTAGGTTAGCACTAAGTGTGAAATGATCTTTACCTTTGGTTGTCACTTTCGCATTTCTCAATTATGCATAGATTTTTGGAAAGAATGCAGTAGCGTCTCATCTTTGCATATCAACAAATGAGGCAAAAATCAAACACTTTTAGATTTTTAGATCTTCAACTAAATCTAAGTGATACTCTATGACTCTTTGTGTACCCCCACAATTTCACTTTAACCATTTTTCCATTTTCTTTTTGGTAGATGATCCTCTTTCCAGGTGCCATTCCTGCCCTTTTAAATATGGTTAGAATTCAACTATTGGAAGAACACACCATTTCTCTCATCTGACCTGCAATCATATACAGCAACAGAAGCAGAATCCTCTTTCTTCAATCCATTCTGCATTTTACAACTAAGGTACCTACTGAGCCTTCATTTCTCTTATATGTTGTTGTATACAGAAGTTATTCCTTTTTACAAGGTGAAATTGGTTGGTAGCATACTTTTGGTATCTGCGTTTTGACAAAAAAATCTAGATACCAGGTTCCGAATTCTGTTCCTTTTGGCGAAGTAAATCTTTGAGCCAAGCCTGTTTTCTCCATATACAACACCTGAACACCAAATGAAATGCTAAAAATGTGAATGTCTTCTTGTCATTATTAGGCACATTTGACATATTCTCTCATTTTTCACAATGGCTGTTTCTGTTTTTCTAGGGAAACAGACTTCAGAACCTCTGAATTACTTTACAAGAGCAACAAAATGTTGAAGAGCACAAATGCAAATGAGGCTGCAGCCAAGATAACAGCTCTCATCGTAGATGATAGCAGGATCAACCAAAGTATTCACCGCAAGCTCTTGGAGAATCTTGGCATTGAAAACCAAGTCGCAGGTAATGGAAAAGAAGCTGTTGATGTCCACTGCTCTGGCAAACAGTTTGATCTTATACTGATGGACATGGACATGCCTATCATGAATGGCATTGAGGTGAAAAATTAAAACCAATGTTGCCTAAGAAATTGATTTTCCTGATGAGTTTACTTGCTGATATTGCTTAACTAATTTGGTCTTTTCGGTTTTCTTTTGTACAATAGGCCACAAGGACACTGCGTGCAATGGGGATTCGAAGTACGATTGCTGGTGTATCATCACATGCTCACAACGAAAATATACAAGAGTTTGTGAAGGCAGGACTAGATGACTACCAAGAGAAGCCCTTAACCATTTCTAAGCTAGTTTCCATCCTCCAGAAGGTGAATATCAACTAGTGCATGTTTGAACTTCATATGGATTACTAGAGGAGAAAAGAATGTCATGTTTCTCATGTAACACTGACCATGACGAGTTAGTATCTTGAAATGTTTTATGATTAATTGGAGCAGTTGTATAATCAAAGATAATTAGTATCTGGAAATATTGCATGTCCATGTTCAGAAGGTGAATAGCAACTAGTGCATGTTTGAACTTCATATGGATTACTAGAGAAGAAAAGAATGTCATGTTTCTCATGTAACGTACTTTATTAACAACGATAGCTTTTGTGATTTCTTTGAGGCGATGTTCATTAAAAGTACTCTAGTAGTGTAAGAAAATTAGTTTATGGGTGCAGTTGTTCTAGACGGAATATTCATCAGTAAGCGTCTCCCATAATTTTGCAAATAAATTTTGTCGTCAAAACCAACCATAAGGAATATTTAGATAAAACATTTGCCGACGAAAACATTGTTGGGATAAACCTTCCATAATCTATTGATGAAATTTGGTGGTAAAAAAAAATGAATACACTTTTGCCAATGCAGCATTCATGGACAAATGCCTCCCATAAATTCGCTGATGAAATTTCATCTTCGAAGACACCTAGTGTCGACGAAAGCTTCGTAGGACTTTCATAAACCTGCCAACAAAATTCCCTCGTCAAAAGCAACCATAAAATATATGAAAATGAACACAGTTTCTCCGACGTGTTCTTCAAAAAGTATCTCTTGGATATTTGGTACGGAAATTGCATTAGCAAAACTCACTAATAAAAAATATAGAAATGAACACAGTTTTGCTAATAAAATGCTCATCGCAATCTTAGTGGCGCCAGAAATATTAACTAGGAGGATCAGAATTTGAATAATATTATACTAAACATGCAAAAATAAACTGCATATCAAATAACATAAAATTTGCATATATATTTTTTTTATTGAAATAAAATTTCATTCAATCAAACTGCAATTACAACTGTGACTGCTGCAATCACTGCAACCAACAAGAGTTACATCAAGGACTTACACCAAAGACCGACACAACATATCCTCATTCCGAAAAGGCGAGACTGACGCGTCAATAGATCCAACGACGAAGACCAACTTAAGGAGCTGATTGTGCTAAGATGACCACACGAAACACACGCCCTAAAGCCGACATGTAACCACGACATGAAGCCGCAGTAAGGTTGAGTACTAGTAGCAACTCGGGTACAACTAGCAACGAACCAACCACCAAAAGCCGATCGCTCGCCGGAATCTACGACAACACCCAAGACTAACTACCCTAACTCGAAAGAGAAGGGACTTATTTGAAATTTGAAAGACCCAAATCCAGCAAAAACCTATACAACTCAAGCAACCAACAAAAACAACAATAGCTAAAGCAACTAAAAGCAGGAGCCCGTCCAAGCAGCAAGGTCCAAGCACAAAGGCCAGGCCCAACCTCCACTTCCAGCAAGGAGCCAGCGCCGCCCTCCTCCAATCTTGCTGCCAGCGACCTCTGTCATCACCACATCGCCGGCTTACACCACCGCGTCGCCGCAACGCATCCCTACGCCACCGCACCACAAAGCCGGCCACCCCCAAACCTGGTCGATGTCCGAGACTGAAACCCAGAAAGGGCCGAGCCATCTCCAAGCTCGTCACAGCCCTGGGATCGAAGACCCATCCATCGCCGAGCACCCTCAACCACCTGTGACGCCAAAAACCACGGTCGGCAAGCACCCTGTCGCTGTTCCTTGACAGATCTCACCCTTGACCAACGAGGAGGAGATCTAAGCAGATCTGCCCCGTTCGTCGTCAAAACACCGTCTGCCATCCTTGACCCAAGCCTCCGCCAGGGAACCATGCCACAAGCCTGGGCTAATCTCCTCTCCCGGACCAGAACGCAGTGGCAGGGAGCCGGTGGCGAGCGGCCGGGAGAGGACTCACTCGAAGACTCTCTCTCCTTTTTCTCCGCGCGTGAGGCGCGTTCTCCTTAAACCAACAAAAACCCCACGACCAGTTGAAGTTTTAAAATTTGCATATATTGATTGTCAAGAAATTGCATAGATTGTTCAAAAAATAAAAAATTATTACAATACTCAAAATAACAAGTCTCTCTAAAACAATTATAATTGTGCACCAATGGTTGCTCATATTTTAAATCTTTTCATGATGGTTTCATTATCAATAGTCATCAAACAACAAGAATATATAATTAGGGTTTGATGAATTACCTTTATTCATTGAGAAATCTACCAAAATATTAAAGAAAGAGTAGCAAATTGATTGCTTAATACTCTACGAATCTGCACATTTGGATGATCATCCTTAATTGAATAATTTTTTTGGAATCAAAATCACAAAGATAGTTATTATCTCATGGATGATCATCCTTAATTGAATAATTTTTTTTGAATCAAAATCACAAAGATAGTTATTATCTCAAGCCAGAGATATACCTTTCCACTGCATAATTCGCAAGTAAGAAAATAATGGCACATATATGGCACTACTAATTTAACAATCTCATGCTCACTTATTTAAAATGAGCCTATAAACTATGAAAAATGCATAGTAAATAGGCTAAGCTAAAACAAAAGAAAATCTTAAATTTTCTCCTTTCCCTTAATGCTAGGGCGAGGAGGTGTTGTAAGGTAGGCATAGCAAAGTTCCTGAGCTTCAGTCACCTTCTTTGACTTGGACGGGTTCTTGTTTTTGGATCCTAGAGGTCATCCGCGCTTTTTCTTTGGAGCAGCATGCTCAACCAATTGTTCCTTGGGCACCAAAATGCTACCAGGCGCCTCAACTATTCCCAGTGATCTAGCCGAGAAACATGTAGTGAACTCCGACATTTTGACCTTCTTGGTAGGTGTTATCATAAGGTCAGGCTGTTGAAAGAGTTCAGGCAAGAGAATCTTCAACTTTTTCGGAGAGGAGTAGGGGGAGGGGGGTCGGCTTCTCTTGCTGCCTTCATCCAACAGTAATAGGGTTTCAGCCAGTGGTTTCGAACTGGATGGATCAGTAGGACAATTGTCAATGACTGATCCGGACTACCATGCTCACCCTTTCCATGACCCAATGTTGGTTTGCGACCACTGCTATGCTCCTTACCGAAGAGGCTTCTGCCCACCACCGGCAAAATAGGGGTTTGTAGACCCTGAAACTTGAAAGTTCCATTGGCAAACTGAGGTATGTTGAAGCCAAAAGACGAGCTTGCAATCTACAATCTCTTGGTCTCAGGGTTAGACGTCGGTGTGATCTGAGCAGTAACGCCAGAACCACCACACTTGTCATTCTCATGGAAGATCAGATGGCACATATTACACTTTCCCACCAGATTGTCAAAGAAGTAAGATATTTCAGCCTCCACCCCTGGCGTAAGCTTTTTTTTAGGGTTTTTTGGAGGAAGAAGGGTTTCGATATGTCATGAGAAACTCGAACCCTTACCTTGCCACGATTTGCAAACAATTTGTCATCATACTCAATATAATAGCCAGCCATCGCAGCAATGTCTGGGAAATTTTTTGAAACCTCGAACAAAGAAGGAATGTTAGAGATCCGAACCCAGAAGAAGGAGAGAGTTCAGTTCTAGTGAGTTCAGCAGTGCCACTCCATCGTACTCCTGCATCACAATGGGCGCCTGATTGAACCACCACGGTCTACCCTTCAATACCTTGTTACGATCCAGTAATAGGTCAAAAGCTAGAATGAAGCGATTGTTCTCTCGTTCTTGGATCTTGAAACCGCGATGAAGGACCCATACTCAATTGATAAAACGCTTGAGATCATTTAGAGAGGCCGGCTTGGAGGCTAGAGGCCATGCAACTAGATAACATTGTGTCGTAAGCCTCTACACTCCACCAATTTTTTGCGAGATATCCACGACATTGGAGCCAGCCAAGGCCAAGGAGGTTGCGAAGGAAGCTGTGACGTCGTCGATCGACATGCTAAAGGTGGACGAAGATCGACGTTGAATTAGGGTTTTGGGTGAGTTGCATAGAGAGCGGTGCTTTAGGGTTTTATTTCTATTATTCAAATTAAAGAAGAAAATGAAAAACTAAAAAACTAAAAACCCTTAATTGAATAAATTGATCTCGAAAAGTTTTAAACTATGCGAAGAATTAAAGAAATTTCTTTAATTTAAATTAAATTTATTAACTAGATAAAAGAAAATCTTACTTTGAGTTTATGTTGAAGACTTTGACTTGCTGTTCATAGGAGAAAATCTAAGAAATACGAGACTACGAGAGGAAAACGGGTTAGAAAGAATGACCATGAGTCTAAAACAAAATGTATAAACATAATATATATAGGTATTTTTTTCCGATAAGAAATTTAATATATATAGGTTACGTAATATATATAGACATAGAGAACCATTTTTAATGAGGACTAGTTGAAGACATTCTAATTATCGATTTGGAAGACCCACTTTTCAGTTACATTTTTTGAAGGACCACTTTTCAATTACATTATGACAAATCAATTTTTAGATATTTATGTATGCATAAGTAGATCACTTACTAAAATTTTCTTTTAAATTACTAATTGTTAAGGTACCGAACTATATCAAATCAATGGACGAATCAAATCTGTCAAACATGAATTGTTCGTGTTCATAACTGATAAATCACAATTATGAATGTCTTAACGATTTTCAATTTAGTTGAAAAATTACATAAATGATCTACACATGAATATTTAAACATTTAACAGTTTACAGAAATGTGATAAAAAAGAGGGTCTCACATAAAAGTCTTCAACTAGTCCTCAATTTAGTAGTCCTCATTAGAAGTTATTCCTATAGATATATATGGGTGAAAAGTCAGAAAATAATCATTGAAACCTGTTTTCAATTACACTATGACCCATGTTATGCTAAGACATCCTATGCTAACTTTCGGGTTTAATCTTTGCTTTTTCTTAAGAAAAACATGTTCATACTTTCGAAAGAAACAAAACTAGCCTTCAACATGCCCAAGTTTTTCACCTAACGGCCTCTTGCCTAGCGGTTACTGTAATAGGCGGAATCACTGCTGCTTATTTCTACCTTAAGATGAGGCAAATTTTTCTTAAGAAACAGAAAGTCTAAACCTAAATATAGTACAGGAATAAGGCTATCAACAGATATAAACAAACATTTAAAATATATTAAAAGATATTGACAAGGTGGATGAGCAATCCGAAATTATTTATTCAAACATAATTACAGATTGAAATTCAGAGCCTCATTCTCAGATAAACAGCTAAAAAGCTGTTTAGCTATCCATGAGAATGATCTACAGATACTTACTTGGAAAGAAAGTACTTCCACACTAGACAAGAAGGAAATAACACACTGCTACTATGGCTTTCTTACTTCTTGAGAGAATTTGTTTTATGCTCAGTTTTTCGGATGCCTTACAAATGAACCTAAGGCTCCTTATATAGGGAGCGAAACCCAAACTAGAATTCAAAACATAGAAATGTACAGCACAACTTAATTATTTTATGCTCCCGTAAGTGCTCCTGATGATGGAGGTCGTTCGGTGGAAAGCAGATTCTTCGAGGTGAAAAGTTTTTCACCTTGCTCTATTCTGAAAAACAAAAGCATCTTTAGGAAAAGCCAAAGCTGTTTTCGATGCTTTTTACAGCTGCTGCTTCACATGTTTTCATCTATTTCAGAATTTCGGCCAAGGACAAAAGAATTGTCATTTTCCATCCTTACCTTGACTTCATTGTCTTCCACGTTCGTATCGGCATACATCTTGTAGTGGTTATCACCTTCAAGCTTTTCGATCCACTACAGACATGCTAACAAGGAGTCTATCTCATTTTTTTTTTAGAGATAGAAAAAGGTTACTGCTTACTACTTCAGGATGATCATAGGCAGTGATTATGATTTTCTCTCCTGCTAACAGGAAGGTGTTTGCCGTATCTTCTTTGATGATCTTTTTGATATAGTCTAGGGACATGGCCTTCATCCAAGGGATGCTAGAGTTTGGCTGGCCATTATATCCGACACATGCAGGCTTGAGATATCTTCCCTGTATAATCCTCACATAATGATATGGAGAAATATATTCTACTTCACCATTTCTGTTCTGAATCCATTTTGGAGGAGTTGATCTGAATTTCAGCCTTAGGATACAGTTGTTTTTTCTAACATTTTGACTGTATTGACTATGATGGGTGGTAAGCCCTTGAGATCATCATTGGTCTTGGTCTAAAGATTATGGACAAAACCATTTTCAACAAGCCAGAGCTTGTGTTCTTGGATGTTCACTCTGAACATTTACCACACATCTTCCAACATAAGGTTCAGGGATGACAAAGAGAGTTGGAGGAAATGAGGCTGAGTTCTGACTTCTAGTAAGATCATGAAAGTCAAACCAATCTAATTCTTTTAGTGCTAAAACAGGAACTCTAGCACTCTCAAGATCTTCAAGATACTAGACTTTCTCTTTCTGGACAACACTCTGCTGTGTTTCTTCTTCAAATTGTGGTCTGACATTTTCATGGAGTTCTTCAGCTAGGGCAAACAAAGCTGGGAACATGAGACCACTGTTTCTTTCTTGAAAGGCATATAAGAGGTTATCTAGAATTGCCTTCTGGTGGTTTGCAAGTCTCCTGCCAGTTCTGAATACAGAATATGCAAAAGTTTTCAATTCATAATTAAAAACATTTATTACTCTAGTTGGAGTTGATTTGCTTTTTTGGCAAAGCAACAGCCTTCAACAGTCTTGATGCGCCTTTACCGTCTGCCGTTTGAGACAGGCTAGCCAATTCTTTACCCTAGGATTGATTAATTGTGGCTAGTCCTTTGGGACTTAGCATGAATCTTTTGAGGATTTTTTTCTTTTGACTCCTCAGCTTCTTCATGTTCTTTCCCAGTTCTTCTGTTTCTGGGATTGCGACCTTCATCGCCATCTCTTTGGCTGAACATTGCCATTTCTCTGGTCAATGCGGCTGGAAAATAGTTCTTGTTACCTGCAATTAATTCAACATTATAATCATATTGGTTAAGAAATAATTGCCAGTTTGCTAATCTTCCTCTATCAGCAGTTTTATTAAGTTTAAAATTTTTGAAATTCTTTACTCTAGCACAATCGGTGCAGACAGTAAAGGGTTTTCTAAGAAAAGCTGAAGAATTTAAAATTGTTTTCTTGACAGCAAAAATTTCTTTTTCCCCTGTGGGATAGTTTTGTTCTGCATGGTTGAACTTACCACTACAAAATTTACATATATTTTCAATGTTAGTTCCAGGAGTTTTTGCCAGAACAACACCAGACCAATAGTTATCGCTGGCATCTGTTTGGAGAATGATTTCATCATTTTCTTCTGGTTGTTGAAGAGGAGGGAGATTTTTGCAGAGAGCTTTTTTCTGGTTCACAATTTTTTCATCATCTTTTGTGAAGCTCTATTATCTTTTAGGGGATAACATTGTTGTTAACCCTGAGATCTTGGGAATGAAATCTCTCCCATAGTTGAAGACTCCTAAGAATCTTTCTAGACTCTTAGCATCGGGAATTATGTCTGGAAACCTCCAGATCTTCTCAAGGATGTGTGGTTGGAGTTTTATCACTCCATTCTTGATGTTTATTCTAAGGAAATCAACTTCATCTAGGATAAAGAATATTTTCTTTTCTCCTAAGATGATTCCATGCTGAACTATCAGTTTTACAACCTCATGGAGGTGTTTCATGTGTTCTTCTCTGTTCTTGGAGAATACAAGAATGTCGTCAATATAGACAACCAGAATTCAGCAACATGTTTGAAGATGTTGTCCATTTTTTTTTCTGGAAAATCGAAGGGGCTTGTTTTAGGCCAAAGGCCATTACTAACCATTCGTAATGACCTTGTGGTGTTCCAAATGCAGTAAGAGGAACACTATCTGGATGCATCTTGACTTGCCAAAAACCCAACTTAGCATCGAATTTTGAAAAGACTTTAGCTCCTCTGAGCTGGTTGATCAATACTCTTACTTGAGCAATTTGATAACTGTCTTTGACAGTCTTCTTATTGACATCTCGGTAGTCAATCACCATTCTAGCTTTTCTTCTAAGGTTTTCTGCATGATTTCTCACGTAGAAAGCTGTAGCCTGATGAGGGCTAGTGGAAGGTCTAATTAATCTCTTGGTCAGGAGATCTTCGATATCTTTTCTGAATTTTTTTGGTCTTCCTCTTTGTACTGAGGAATGGCTTTGACATGACAAATAGTGTTCATATCATGTAATCTTAATTCACAGACCATTGGGTCTTTTTCCCAAAAAATTTTAGGGTCGACATCTATATTCTGTTTGAGCATTTTCTTGATTTTTTCAAGAGTGGGAATTTTCTGGGACTTAAGCTTGTTCTGGTAGTGCTTGAGATTATGCTCGTTGATGAAACTAGCTTCTTTATCTTCACTAGTTTCTTCTTCTTCTTTTTCTTCAGAAGATTCATCAACAAACTGTCACGCCCTGAATTTTGAATAAATAAATTCAAATCCGAAACATGAATTAAACAACTTAATAAAATAAACGTCCTAATTTTTTTTCATAAACAACCACACCTCACCCACTCAATAATACGAAAACCAAATCTTCGAATTACTTATTACATCACACTCTCACAAACTTAAATTGTAAAGCTCAATGAGCATAAGAAACCTCACAAAAGCAAATGCGATAAATCAAATACTGCTACACTAAGCAGCTCGATCACCACCCTGGTTCTCCTGACCTACAGGATTATCCGCTACACCGTTTGAATAGTGTACCGGGAGTGCAACAACACAAAACCCGGTAAGCTTTTGAAAGTTCGTATGAGTAAATTTAAAGATTGCACAATTTAAGTTAATAAATATAAATTCACAAGGTAACTCCAAAATATCCTAAAATATAAAGGAATGAATACTCTCAAGACTTTCTTCTAAAACTCATACTTATGAGTCACAAGTAACCTTAACGTTACCTTCATAAGACCACTCACATTTGGCAGACAGACGAGAGCTCTAACTGATCGCAACCACCAGCCCGGCGCGAGAGCGTGGTTCGCTGATAGTATGTCATGGTCACACTCGTGACCTATTGATCTCCATATATCAAAACAATTTATTGTTTCTCAAATGATAAAACTCAACTCTTTTCTCAACATATAAATCACGAAAGTAAACATTTAAACAATAATAGCAACACAATCATGCATATTGTTTCCTCAATACAATCCATCAACAAATATATATATATATATATATATCATCACATAAATAATATATATACATAGACATTTCCACAGTAATGCCTATTATTATCAAAACAATATAATTTACTAAATTCGGTTCTTAAATGAACCATATGCAATTTACTTACCTCTAGTCCAGCTGCGTCTTCTATCAATCAAAATCACAATAATCCAAATGCTCGTCAACCCAAACCGTCAAGTACCTAATCAAGTATGGTCTTTGCTTAGTAAACGAAGCATGAAATTAACTTAAATGATGATTCAAAGGTCGGATTCTAAAATAAAGATGATCCAACGGTCGGATTCTAAAATAAAGACTATCGAATGGTTGGATCGAATTTAAACAATGATCCAACGGTCAAATCCTCATGGATCGCACTTGGACACATCCTATCAAAATTATACGAAAATCTGACGGACGGTTCTTCACGAATCACCTTCCGAATCACTGTTTGACAATCTTCGCCCGTGACCTCACAAAGTCATCGAGACAGTCATACGATCAACATATTAAAATTTGAAGCAAAACGGATGGTCTGATCTCCGTAGATTGTAAACCGGAGATAAAACGTAAAAACCGTAAATAGTAACGTCAAAACGTAAAGCCACTATTTATCAACTTTTTCTAAAGTAACCTTGTGATATATCAAAACGCTCGTAAGGATGCATAGATCATCGTCCAGATAATATAAACTAAAAATATAGTCCGACGCGCCGCCAGACGGGGTGGTCAGACTGTAGTCAACGCCGGTCAACCACCTCCGATGCAAAAGTCGTCAACTACAAACTTCTACAAAATGAAATTATGAACAACTTTAATACCTAACTTTTTTTTAGACAAGGTCTAGATCGTCCTAGATCGAGCTTTGAAGTTGGATTAACCTCGGTCGCACGATCAGTTTCTAGATTGAATCAGGGACGTCGAAAATTTCAACTCTTGATCTTTTGCACCACACTCAAAATCGTCATGCAAGACTTATATGGGGATGATCGGGGGGAGGAGTACTATCCAAAACCGGGGAGGATCAGCCCGTGCAACGTTGGCAAGGAGGAGAATCTACTGGGTCGGGTTTGAGGCCCGGGGGAGGGCTTCGATCCAGCCCTGGGGGCAGCGGCGTGGTAAGGCGAGGACACCAGGCGGCAGGCCAGCTCGAGGCTATGGCAGGGAGGCCTGGGTCCGGGGGCGGTGTGGCAGGGAGGGCTGCGTTCCGGCCGGGTCGGGTTAGAACAGGTCGGACGAGGGGGGAGGGTTTCACGCGAGAGAGATAACGGAGGGTTAGGGGACCAAAGCACAAAATTGCAATTTTTTTCGTCCTTACTGAAGAAAATCATATTTTCTTGATATTTATAGAAAATTTCCAATTTTCAAATATTCATAACTTATTCATACGAACTCCGAATAATGCGTTCCACATATGCACAAGATCATATCGACGAGCTCTACAAATTTTATGAGCAAGTTTTTCCAAATTTCGAACTTATAAAAAGTCAATTTTCACGACCCCTTAAATAACGTTCGTTTCGAAAATAAAATTCGTTCGAAACCTCTCTCCTCACACAACAACATACGAAGCAAACCCAAAATTCATTTTTCATATTATTAAATAAATATTGAATTACATATATTTATTTAAATGAAATTCCGGGTCTTCACACAAACAATTCTTGTTGTTGTTTGATTTGTAGCACAGGTTCACATATGGGCTTGTAGGGCTTATGATCACCACTATTTCGTTGCGATCTCTGATATTGAGTAGTAAAGTTTGGGCCTACCACACTTTTGGCTTGGGTAAGTCTATCTTCCCAAAACATTCTATCTCATTTTCTGAAGCCCATTGCTTCTTTATCTTGAACAAATCTTTGTTGGAGAAGGAAATCATTTCCTAACAAAAGATCTGATCCTTGGCCTTTAGATTGCCAAAGAGTTTTGATAATAAATGTTCCTCCACTAATGGTGATGTGAACATCTTTAGCTACATTTTTCATGACTAAGTGACTTCCATCAAATTGGACACCAGTAGCTACCTTTTTATTATCTTCTTTCCAGAGTTCATCTGGAATTGCAAATCTTTTTGCAACTGTGAATCCCGATCCATTATCTACAAATGCATGTAGATGATATTTCCTGTGATCAGGGAATTTTAATCTAATCTCTATGTAGTTGTTGTAGCTACTAGTAGAGATAATTTTTGATTGTTGAAGCTCATTTTTTTTAGCTTGATCTTGTGGTATGAATGGTTTACATTCTTCTGAAACGTTTTCTGGTATTTCAACCAGTTCTATAGTTTCATCGATTTTTTCTTCATCGATCTCTTCTTCCTTTATTTTTGAGGAAGATGGTTCCATGATTTCTTGGAACAAGGTTTCTACCTTTTTCTCTTTTTGTTTAGAGAAGTACTTGTTCTATCAGCTGGCTGATAAAACCATTCTTGGTTTTTCTTCTGGCTTCAGCTATGAAGCATTCTTTGTGATAAGTCTTTTTAGACTCTTCACAGAACATAGGAAGTCCATTCTTTTCATGGCATAGGTAGTAGTTAAAAACGAATGTACCAGGGATCACCTGATACGAAGACACTATCATTTATGTCTTGTTTTCTTCCCAGTTTTTGACTTTAAGAACATTCATCTGTCTAGATTCTAAATATTCTACTTCAGAATGAAGTTCAGAGTTAGATGATTCTTCTTCAGACTAGGCAGAGTATACTGACCTGTCGTCATTTTCTTCATCAAAATAGGCTACTTCGTAGCCTTTCATATGTGCAGTTTCTGCTATGGGCGAGCTTTAATAGACCCTTTACCCTTTTCTGGGCATTCATTGGCATAGTGCCCTTCAGATTTACATAACCAGCATCTGCAAGCTTTCTTGCCTGGTTGTTTATCTTGATGGCTCATCTGGTGATTTTTCTTCTTTTTCTTGAAGAATCTTTTCTTAGGATTTTCATCCTCTTGTTTTTTGAAGTTGGATCTTTTCTCAAACCTCCAATCTTTTCTGTGTTCAGTTTTTCTGAACTTTTTCGAATAATGTTTCTTTTTTCGAAACTTGGATTCATGACATCCCTAGTTGGTTGGCATATCCAGTATTCCATAACAGAAGTTTTCAACTCCTTTGAGTTGTTTCTTAGCCATCTTGGCTATGAGATTAGCTTTGCATTGCTCTTTTAGTAATTGCTGGATTCTGTCAGCAATTACTCCAACTGAAAATCTTTCAATTGGTTTTTCAGCTATGCTTTCTCTTACAGCTGTTCTCCATGGTTCAAGGAGTTTTCTGTGTAATAGGTTTACTAGATTAGTATTTTCTAGTTCGCCTATTGTATAGTAATATTCTTGAAATTCATTTAAGTATTCTTCAAAATATCTCATGTCGCAAATTTTGAGAGCATAGATATTGGATTTGGCCGTTTCTTGACCTTTTCAATCAGATTTGAGAGATCTCCACATAATTGATCGTACAAAGGTGTTGCAAAATCATACGAAGATTTCAATTTTTTTTATTTCTTCTAGCCAGCTAATTCCTCTTGCAATTTCTTTGAAATACTGATAGTATTTCTTTGCTACTCCAGTAAAAGTAGTTTCATAGTACACCTGCAAATCTGGTGCTTCAATTTTCCCAAGGGTTAGAGCATAAGCCATAATTTGTGATTGGCACCCTAGGCATGTTGTCCTCTGGAACAAATCTTTGGGAATTTCTTTCCTTTTTTTTGCCTGTAGGAGCTTTTTGTATAGGGAGTTTCAGCTTTCCATTTTCTCTGATGATAAAAGTTTTGGAATTAGAGTTTTCTCCTTCTTCCATTTCAACATCTTGATAAGGAAAGATTTTTCTTACTTTTCCTGTTTTGAAAATTTTCATTTCTTCGATTAGTTTTTCTAATCGTTCAGGATTTTCACAAGATTCTGCTTCATCATAGAGGGCATAGAGATTTTCTGCTCTAAGCATGTTTACTGGTCCGTTTAGATTAGATTCTAACTCTTCTTCAGTGATTGGATCTGTTTGTTCTTCAAAAGTAAATTTAGTGCCACTAGTACTAGGTTCCCTAATGCTGTAGCTTCTTCTGAGAAGATTTTTGGTTATCTTGATATTCTCAGGACATATATCAATTTTCCTGTGATTTTCAAAATTTAGACTGATTTCTCCTGTCTTTCTGCTTTCAAAGACTTTAGCCTTTGTACTTTCTGGTGGTTTTTTTGGACCAGATAATTTCCATTCAATAGGAAAAGTTACTTCATTCCAAGTAACCTTATGAATATGTTGTGAATGGTTCTTCTGATTGGTGAGGAATCCAGTAGTAAGACCCAAGATATTTGTTATCCTTGTCTTAGGAGCTACCGTAGTACTCATCAATCTATAGTATATTTTATATACTATTGCAAGTTCTTGCATATCTTTGTTCATAGATATGTCATCTGTCTTGACTCTCAGTCTTAGATAGTGAGCTGCATCTTTCAAGCTGGTTGTGAAGTTTGGGAAGCAGTTGAAATATGCCACTTGATTACATAAAGATGCTTCAAAGGTTCCCAACAGACTAGCTTGAAAATCTGTCAGTCTATTGTCTTGGAGGACACATAGGACCGAGCAGTTTATGCCTTCTCGGGCAAGCAGATTTATGCCAACTTGGACTGCTCCAATGTGCATAAATTGATACTTCTTTGCCTTTGCTCTGGGTACTTCTAAAGGAGTGATCATCAAGAGATCAGTCTGTCCTCCTGCTGTAGAAGGGGTTGTAATTTCTAGAATTTTGAAATGATGGCTGTCCATCAGATCAAATGTTCCCCTTTTGTAGATTTGTTTAAAATCTAGCTTTGGAATTGCAGAGTTTTATACCTCCTGTTCGATTTCGTTGTATTTGAATTCTTCAGCATTTAGGGGCTGTACTCCTTTCTTTTTTCTGAAGATGTTCATCATTTTGACATCTCTAGCTTCTAGGTGTTTCAGATTTTCATTCGGAATACTAGTTAAACTAGTAGATGGTTCCAGAAAAATCATGTTTGGAACAGGATTCTTGTCTGGTCTTTCTAATGGTTTGAATCCATTAGATTTCTTTGGTTTTACTGGAGGTTCTTTCTTGTCCTTCAGTATATTTTTCATAGAATCCAGCGTTTTTTGCTGTTCAGTGATTTTTCTATTAACACTTGTTAATTTTTCTTCTTCCGCTTTTGGAAGTTCTTTGATATAATCTATTTTGTTTTCCAATTTTTCTAATTGGTAAATTATATATGGTAGTTTTTCTAAATGAGTTTGACATCTAGATAATTCTTCCTGCAGATTCTGATGTTTCTCATCAGAAGATTTCAATAGAGAATTCAACTTCTCTAATATTAATTCAGACATTGTCTCCATTGGGGATTCTCTTTTGAGCCTTTTTCAATCTCTGATACCAGTGATGTGCGGATCTAACCAATGCTCAAATAAACAAAAGGTTTTTGTTCCTCGTTGATCATGAACTTTAGTTCTTTTATATTTTTCTCGACTTATAAATTCTTTTCTGTACTAGGAATATTCTATCCCAGTAATTAGGAGTGACTCGACTGAGTCTATCTCTAAAATTTTTTGCTCTTCTTAGCTTTTCTCTTTCTTCTTCTAGTTCCTTTTCAAATTTTCTGCAATTTGTGACCAAATCTAATTTGAACAGAATAATATCTAAATGCGCTATTATGGATAAAGACTTAACTGTTTACCTTCGAATTTAGAGGATGAAGTTTGGCTGCAATTAACATTTAAACAAATAATTTCAAGATATGAGTCCACCACGCTTTATCAAAAGAAAGTAAATAATTATTAAGAGAAAAAAAAAGAGGGGTATTAGTGGGATGAATATGGAGTGGTTTTAAAAAGTAGAGAGAAAAAGTGTAAAGGTTTGTGTGAGTGGGAAAGAAAATAGGTTGGTGGGGTGTATGAGGGGAGCGTATTCCATGCACTGACAGTGCATTTGCATCTCAACAACTAACAGCACAGTGCAAACCATGTGCCGTCTGTCTAACGAATTAACTGCGCAAAATTTACTGCCTTCTCTAGCTCCTCCTCTCAGTTCTCTTCCTTTCTCCTCCTCTCAGTTCTTTCTATTATCCCAGAAAATCACAGTGAAGAAATTATAAGATCAAAACCCAATAACCAAATTCACAAACCACCAAAGAACAAAACTGATTTGGGATTTTATAACATCAAACATGGAGAAACCCAATTTCAGCTTCAAACCCGAAGATCAAAGACATCAACTCTGATTTTCAATTCAAAGATAGAGTATGGAAGCAATTGATGATGTCCAGAGAGGGAAGGTGGTGTAGCCACAGGAATCGTGGTTACCGGAGTACGAAGAACTGGGTCGAAGAACCGCCGGAGTTACCGAACTTTCAGCCTTCGATTTTCCCCCCACACTATTGGACACACCAAGACCACAGGGACATCGGGGATGGAGATGCGAGTCGGATGGGACCTATACGCCGCTTGACGTAGCCCGACGGCCGAGATACGGTCGGGTCACCGTCTGCGCTTCGCGGGTCGAAAAAAGGGGTCGAGCGACCCGATGCTTTTGAGCCCTGGGATCTGAATCCAGTATTTATATCTCAAAATTGATGAATGGCTCAGATCAAGTTGTGGATATATGGACGGCTCAGATTGCACCACGTTAATTCTTTATCTTTAAATAATTTTTCATAATTTCGAAACTTTGGAAAATCGTAATAAATAGCTCGGGTGTCCAGAAAATTTTCTGAAAATTCTCACGGACTCGTCTCATTGCGTATTTTATTATGGAGCCCATAAATTCATTAGAAAATATTTCTGAGGTCCCAAAATAATTACCAAGACAATAGACTCAATTTTTAATAATTATTACTTTTATTTCTTAAATTTTTCGGAGTAGTAATATAATACCCGTGTATTTGACATTATCTTAGTAGTAATATTTGACATTACCTTACTTCATGTATGCCACTTTAATTTCTAAAAAAAAATTGAGTAATAATAAAATTTTCGTTTAATTTATCGATTTTCAATTTCATTCTAAAAAAAAATGAAAGTAAAAATCAATAAAATTCGACATTACTAAAAAATTCAATCAATTTTGTTCTCATTTAGACTTCGATCTATTTAATCAACTAACCTTTATGACCATATATTTATCAATTAGATTTTTCAAAGAGCAACCCCATCAAGAAATGAGAAACTAGAGAAACCGACCGTTGGATGAGATGATCAGATTATTATATGTATGCTATAAAAAAAAAAATAATCTTTTTTGTCGTAGTTTCGACTCTGATCCACTCAGTCAACCGGAGTATCATATATAACTTCTTGCTTGACCGATGGCATAAGGGCCATGAATCGTGCCAATTTTTTCACATGACGTATATAACTATGTCATGGATACGTGTGAATGGTCGAAAATAAAAAATTTCAAATTTGATTTCGTGGACCTTAAGAAATACCAATATACCTACAAATGTTGTATTACTTATACTTTGCATATTAAGCTATGTGGACCTTTCAAAAGCGACAACAAGATGGAAAATGAATTTGGAGAAAACCGACCGTTGATTAGGGAGATTGAAATGTTTAGTGGTTGTTGTAAAAAATTAAACCAATTTCGTTTTCGTTTCGACTTTGATCTACTAGGTCAATTATATTTACCTTTATAACCCCATATGTATATGTCAAATTCCTCAAAGGGCAACCCCATCGAGACAAACAAAATTGGAAAAATCAATTGTTGGATGAGAGGATTTGAATATTTTATGCATGTTGTAAAAAATTCAGCCAATTTTATTCTCGTTTCGACTTCGATCTATTTGGTCAACCGATTTTACCATTATAACCATATATTTATTAATTAGATTCTTCAAAGAGCAACCCCATCAAGTCATGAGAAATTGGAGAAAACAACCGTTGGATGAGATGATTGGAATATGTTATGCGTGTTGTAAAAAATGTAGCCAATTTCATCGTAGTTTCAATTTCAATCCATTTAGTCAACCGAAGTAATATATATAACCTCTTAGTTGACGATGACATAACGACTACGAATAGTGCTAATTTTCACAAGACGTATATAATTACGTCATGAATACATGTGCATGGTTGACGGATCGAGAAAAGAAGTTACAGATGAGTAGTTACGGAATTTTAGTTTGATGAATATTTAGTGTTTATGGTTGACCACATTGATCGAAGTCTAGATGATGACGAAAGTAGGTAAATTTTTTACCATAATCTTTTCTTCGTAAAGAGAATATCCGACGGTTGAATTTGTGAAATTAAATTTTCTCCACGTTGTTGATTTTAGAGGGTATAATTTTTCATATAACCAATAAACAAGTTAAATCACATTAGTAGACATATAAGGTTTTTGTGGAATTCAAAAAAAATAAATAAATTGGAAATCGATAAATTTGACATTTCTTTAGCTCCAGAAATATCTATAGATGCAAAGTAAAATTATTCGAGATTAACTTTTTGATCTCGGTAATTAGTAAGTATGCTTGAGAATAATCTCCTATAACGATGACAGACAGACCTTATTTTTTCACACCATATATTACTATTTGGTAAATATATAATCAATGTCAAATCTTTTGTATCTCATTACCAATGTTTCACATCGCATGAAATCTCTACGTGCCTACCAGTGTGGTCAAACTTTTTCATGATTATATAGAAATGTATATCTTCCAAGACAAACAACGTGGACGAAAACGATTTGCTATGTTGATCGTTGGATGTGATAATTATGGTATAAAATAGCTACGCTAAAAAATTCACCCTTTAGTATTCGTTTAGATAGTCAATTATATTCTATCAAACTAAAATGCCCATGCCCGTAACCAAAATTCTATTTAAGTAATGTAGAAGGTTTTTTTTTGTTTTGTTTTGTTTTTTTTTTAATTTATCTTTTATTATTATTTCTTATTTTTAAAAAGGTCGAGCAAGCAATGCAGTTATATTTTTCTAATAATTAAAACAACAATTTATTTAAGTATGTACTTTATTAAAGAAAAACAACAATTATAGAGCAGAGGTTGAACCTGAACGCAGAGAGGAAAAATAATATTTAAAGTTAAATAAAATGTCCATGAAACATTTTTATAAATATATTTAGGGTACTTCATCTTTCTTTAACTAATGTAGTTTGAGTCTATTTGAAATATCAATATTTAGGGTACTTCATATTTCTTTAACTAATGTAGCTTGAGTAATCATGAACAAAAGAAAAAACTAAAAAACTAATTATCATAGTTTGTTTATTTATGTACTTTGAAGTCTTACTGAAGTATTTGATCAGAAAAAAAAGTCTTATCGAAGTACTATAGTTTATTAAAGAAAGAAAAAGATAAAAAAAAAAAATAAGAACTATAACAAAAAAAAAAAAAAAAAAAACCTCAAACGGTGTCGTGGTTCGAACCAAGATGCACCATATGATATTATGATACTCACACGCCTATATCGCTGTACCAGCTACTGTTGGTGGGAAGTTTTTTCATCCTTTTCTTATAAGTTATAACTATCATTTGAATCACCACCCCCATAACCAGAAATCCAAGAATCCCATATTTTATTGGTTCTTCCGTTCTTCGATTTCCTTCGTGGTACTGGCCACCGCAAACTGTTCTTCTTCGATGCGTTGCCTTCTGTACTCTCCCACGCAGAGGCTTACGCCGAGTCAAAGCTACCTCCCTCCCTCCGTCGACCCGATTTGCTGTCTGTCGACCCGATTCCCGACTGTTCTACTCCCTCCCTCATTTTGGTTTAATTTCAAAACTTACCCTGGTTTACCTCATCAATAAATTTTACCTTCTTGAATTGTTTATTTTTTTTGATTCAATCTCTGCAATGTCAACGTTAACGTTAAAAAAAAGTTTGTTGGCGTAGATTACATAGATAACCAACCCCACAAACGAATGGCTGAGATTGTTTTTTAATATTAAAATAATCATCAGTGCAAGTGCACTGTCGGTGCATAGAATCCGCTTCCGTGTGTGAGAAGTATATCTATTGATTTTGGGTACATGAGCATTAACCTATTAATTAATCAATGAATAAAATATATTAAAAAATTAAAAGATAGTGGGAGTTCCGTCCAAATTGAGGAGGTGAATGGGCCAAACCTTTAAAACAACTATCTTTATGTCAAAAAGATCACACATTAAATGATAGGCTTCTTTTACTAGACGTATCAACCAGTCATTTTCTTAGCTTCAAAATCTAAGAAAAGGTCATTTCGCCCTAAAGTAAGAAAGGTCACTTGGGGAGGTGAATGGGCCAAACCTTTAAAACAATTTTTTTAAATCTTTTATGTCAAAAAGATCAAACATTAAATGATAGTCTTCTTTTAGTAGACATATCAACCAGTCATTGCTTAGTTTCAAAAACCAAGAAAGGTCATTTCGCCCTACTGTAGCTACAAGCTACGCCATTACATTTACATCGCATATAAACCTTTTTTTAATTTTTTATATAGACCATACCAAACCATGTGAGAACAGAATGAGAAGAGTACAAGTACCAAAGTACACAAGGTGATCGGTAATTGAATACCAGTACAATTCACACAAATGAAAAAAAGCACAAGTTAAAAGAAATTTATAAAGAACATAAATGATCATACTCACGTGAGCTAAAAATATTCATATCCGGAGTTATAATTTTAGTGATTAGGAATTCTTACATTAAAGGTTCTGAGAATCTCGCCTCTCTCAAATTTGCATCTCAAAAGGCAGACACCTCTCACAAAATTGCTTCTCAAAACACATGGACACATCATATGACTAATAACGTGAACAAAATTGTTGGTATTATGTTTTATTTCGTCAGATAATTGTTGATTTGCCAAATAGACTAGAAAGTTAAGCCCACAGCCCAAAATGGAATCCGTGGCTTTCGGCTTTTGTAACTGGACTTTGCCTTTCGCCACCAAAACCCTAAACCCTACTTCACAACACTCTCGCTTCTAGACCTTTCTCTGCTCCACATTTTATACCCTCCTCCCTCCTCTCTCTCTCTTCCAGTATCCGATTCATTCTTACCCAGAAGCTCGTACTTCCTCTCCCTCTGCAACTTTGATCACCATGTACCGCTTCGCCACTAACCTCGCCTCCAAAGCCAGGTAAAGATTCAAACTTGGGTCCAAAAGTCACTTCCTTTGATTCAAATTTCATTTGGGTTTCTCTAGTTTTACTCATTTTTCATGGCTTTTGTGATTCGCAGGTTGGCTAAGAACAGTGGCCAGCAGGTACTCATTCTGGGCTGCTTGTTGCTTATGAAAGTTTCGATTTTTGTTTCATTGTTTAATTGGGTTTTTATGGGAGGTCTTTTTTTTTTTTTTTTTTGAATGTTCAGATTGGTAGCAGAATAAGTTGGAGAAGGAACTATGCGGCCAAGGATATTAAATTCGGTGTGGAAGCCCGATCGTTGATGCTTAGGGGTGTGGAAGAGCTTGCTGATGCTGTTAAAGTCACAATGGGGCCAAAAGTGAGTGACTTTAAATTGTTGTTGTTGTTGGATTTGGTGCTTTGCTCAAGTTACAGTACATGTTTATATGTAATATGTATGTGTATCGATCTGTTGGTATTAATTTGCTGCTGCAATTATATCTTGTTATGCATTGGTTCAGTTTGAATCTGAGATGTGTTTGTTATCTGTTGGTCGTTTCCTTTTTTTGTTTCTTCAATTTGTTATGGTGGTTTTGTTGATGTTTGATCTTTCCACAGGGACGCAATGTTGTTCTGGAGCAAAGCTTTGGAGCTCCCAAAGTGACAAAGGATGGTGTCACTGTAGCAAAGAGCATTGAGTTCAAAGACAAAGTCAAGAACATTGGTGCTAGTCTTGTAAAGCAGGTGGCAAATGCTACAAACGATGCTGCGGGCGATGGTGAGATTCCATTCATTCTTATGATGACTATTTCTACAAATTTAGAATTTTGGATGATCATAATACGGTAATGTGAATGTTTTTTTATTGTGTTTGCAGGTACCACTTGTGCTACAGTTCTCACCCGTGCCATATTTACCGAAGGGTGCAAGTCAGTGGCAGCTGGAATGAATGCTATGGACCTAAGACGAGGCATCACAATGGCAGTTGATTGTGTTGTGACAAACTTGAAGAGCAGGGCTCGGATGATCAGTACATCAGAGGAAATAGCTCAGGTCTGCTTTATTTAATTCCATAACAGAAAAGGAACAACATGAGTGGTTAAAGGGCTTACAAACGTTAACTTTTGTGCTCATATGAAATGTTTTCTTGAAAAGGTTGGCACAATATCAGCTAATGGTGACAGAGAGATTGGTGAGCTAATAGCTAAGGCTATGGAGAAAGTTGGTAAAGAAGGTGTTATCACCATATCTGTAAGTTGGTTCCTTGAAAACATTCCTTCTTTCCAATTCCTTTCTTCAAATAGTTATCTTGTTATGACATGAATTTGCAGCAGTAGAACTTCTCTGCATTCTCTATGCAAGTCTGAAAATATTTCTTGTTGAATTATTTCAGGATGGAAAAACACTCGACAATGAATTGGAGGTTGTTGAAGGAATGAAGCTGGACAGGGGTTATATATCCCCTTACTTTATCACCAATCAGAAGAACCAAAAATGTGTAAGCATTTGTCCATTAATTTTTCCCTGTTTTGTTATAAGCAAGCCATGCTACATGGTTCTTCAGTCTGAAGGTTGTTACCATAACATATTTGGGATCCTTTAACTATCAGATTTATAAACTTCTTTGCTGTGGGTCTTTACTTTTGGTTTTTCACTTTTAACAGGAATTGGACGATCCACTTGTCTTAATCTACGAGAAGAAAATCTCAAATCTAAATGCTGTAGTGAAAATATTAGAGCTGGCATTGAAGGCAAGTGATTGTGAGGATTACTGAAGTCTGTTGATTATGCTTCTCCTGTTGTTTTAGCTCATTAGTTGTTGGTTTCAGAAACAAAGGCCTCTGCTGATTGTTGCTGAAGATTTTGAAAGTGAAGCACTTGCTACACTAATTTTAAACAAGCTTCGTGCTGGAATTAAGGTGATCCTTAGTTTTCATTATATATGCTCAGTGTTCACTGCCTAAATTGTTGACTACTGTTATGGAGGTAGCAAGTTACATGGTTTTAATATAAATCTTTTAATGCATTGAAGGTCTGTGCAATTAAAGCTCCCGGATTCGGAGAGAAACAGGAAGGCAAATCTGCAGGACCTAGCCATTCTTACTGGAGGCGAGGTAGGTTCATTCTGTAGTTTTCACTTTGCCTTGTATTTGATATTATTTTGAGTCTGACACAATAACCTCTTTATCTTTTATCTTTGTAGGTGATAACTGAAGAGCTTGGTCTGAACCTCGAAAAAGTGGGACCAGAGATGCTTGGCACATGCAAAAGGGTGAGACACATCAACCATTTATTTTTAATTTTACCCTTCAGAGTAAATATGCCTAGAGTTTTGTTTAGTACATCAAAAGAATAGTGACATGTTCCCACTCGATATATGCTTCTAAATAAGTTGAAATGTGGTCTATCAAAATGAGATCTGGATTGATCAGAGGATACTTTCTTTAAATTGTTGGAATGCTGTTTTGCTTCTGACTTGCTTGCATGGTTTGGAATTGTAGATTACAGTATCCAAAGATGATACTGTTATTCTTGATGGGGCTGGTGACAAGAAAGCTATTGAAGAAAGATGTGAACAGGTTAATGCTGATTCTTTATTCCTTTTTATTATTTTTTTAGCTATCTTAACAAATATTCTGGGGTTCCATTGTGTATGCTAATGATATATGGACCATGATCATTTTGACAGTTAAGATCGTCAATTGAATTGAGCACTTCTGATTACGACAAGGAGAAGCTACAAGAGCGGCTGGCAAAGATTTCTGGTGGTGTTGCTGTTTTAAAGGTATCTTCTATCATTTCTATATATTCTAGGGGGTGAATGGCATGGTAGCACAAAAAGTGATTTTAATTGAGGTGTACTTTGTAGATTGGCGGAGCCAGTGAAGCAGAAGTCGGTGAAAAGAAGGACAGGGTTACTGATGCTCTGAATGCCACTAAGGCTGCAGTAGAAGAAGGAATTGTACCTGGTAAGTTTTCTAGAAATATATGGTTTACGTAGTTCAAGTCGGATAATTTATCATGGTAACTAAGAGCATCTTCCCATGTGCAGGTGGTGGTGCAGCACTTCTGTATGCCTCCAAAGAGCTGGACAAGTTACAAACTGCAAACTTTGATCAAAAGATTGGTGTGCAGATCATTCAAAATGCTCTTAAGGTTCACTATATTACTCCTCTTCTCATTCCCCTGTTATGCAAACAATTAATTTCATCACTTCTGTTGCTCATCTTATAAAATGAACATTAGAAAATGATTCTACAAAGATGTGCTGAGACCAGCTAGAAGTCTCTTTGACTGTCTGCTAGTTTTTCATTTATTCTTGGCTGGATAATGCTAAGCATGTAAAATTCACTCATATGATTCCACTGTCATATAGATGCCTGTATCCACAATTGCTTCTAACACTGGAGTTGAGGGGGCAGTCGTTGTCGGCAAGCTGTTGGAGCAGGACAATCCTGACCTTGGATATGATGCAGCAAAGGGTTCGTTTTTCTTTTTATAACCTTTCAATACAAACCAAGGGTGTTTACTGGATTCAGGTGCACATCTTTGCACTGTGAAACTTAGGTCATAATTTATTCTCTCTCTCTATGCTCCTTTCAGGTGAATATGTGGACATGATAAAGGCCGGGATCATTGATCCCTTGAAAGTCATCAGAACTGCCTTGGTGGATGCTGCAAGGTAATTCATCTATCTTAGAAGGCCTACTTTTTCAATATCTGTTCATTTCTTTTTATCTTTTGAGCTTATAATTCCTGAATCCAAGCAACTGAATTTTTTTTTTTTTTTTAAATTTGTGCAGTGTCTCCTCGTTAATGACTACCACCGAGGCAGTTGTTGTCTCGCTTCCTGAGAAGGAAGCCCCTGCAGTGGGAGCTGGTATGGGAGGAATGGGAGGCATGGATTACTAGAAGTTCAATCGGAAGTTGGATTTGCTAGAGCCTCTGCTGCTAATAGCTCTTTAAATTGACTTCTCAAATTCCCTTTTTCTTTTCCCCGATGGTATTGTTGGAGGCCGAACATGAATGTAATCATAGTGAGATGAGGTTTTAATGTGTAGGAAGATTGTAGTCTCTGGTGCTATTAATTAGTCAGGAAAGGGATTTTGTTCTTTTCACATTAGACTTCAAAAAATTCATATTTCCAGAAACACCATAATGCGCATGGTGAACAATGATGGTACAAAACTAAAATAATCTGGGGGAGAATGAATATGGAATTTCTCCAATATCTTCTGAATCAACAATTGTCTTTGCATCAGATCTTCCTTGTTTCTATATCATTTCAACTTGGTGCTAGACTTTGTGATGAATCATATACCCTAAACCCCAGATTTATGTGCTTTAAATGAGTTGTGACTTGTGAGTTGTGGATTTCTTAGATTCTAACATAACCTGAGGTGTTTATAATTGGTAGATACATACCGCGTTGAGGTTGTGTTGCTTGGTGACTACTAAGTGGAAGCCCCAAGTGATGGGTGAAGAGGAAGATAAGTGGGTCACCGTGCGGCGCTGACGCGTTGGCAAACTCACCAACATGTCATGCTCACTCATTGACACCTCTGCAAACCATAACTTTTGTTTTTCTTGACGATAATTTGTGTATTAAGGAAGATTCATCGTCTATGAGACTCTTATTAGTGATTAGTATCATTTTTGATTATTTTATAAGGTAATATGTTTGACTTACAGATTAATTGTTGTAAATCCTCCGTTGTCAAATTTGTAGTCGTTTATTGCAGTTTATATTAAAAAAAATTAAGAAAAAATAAAAACAAGACTTTATTAACAGATGATTTGATGGCGGCACCGACCTTTCAGAGTAATAAAACACCCTAAAGTCCTAAACAGTTGACACATAAACTCATACCAACGATTGAGGTCTAACTCGAATCCCAAAGCGATATGCAGATATGAAACCCTACATCCGAACCAACTAAAAGCGCCACTATTCCATTAGCTTGCAAAATGGGAACCGGAACCACCAGAGAAGGACATGAAATGAATATACATATATTTAGAAGGATATGTGTGTGTGTATATATATATATATATATATATATATATATATATATTCCCTTGTCTCAATAAGGGGTGCATAACTAGAAGAGTTTTGCTTGTCTTTAATTTTTTTAATTTATCTTTTATCTTTCTATGAATAGAAGAGCGCATCATTAGACCCATATTCATCTAGAAAAAGAAGAAAAATAAAAATCTAGAAATAGATTTAGATAAAGGGGGATGGATGGATGAAGCTAGTGAAGAAATGGTGCCAACAAGGCACCCACGAATGTCTTCGGTGTCCTCTCCCTGTGGATTGCCAGAAACCAAGTGACTCGAGTCAGTCGGGCGCTGATTTCATTACATTGCAGAACAAAGAAAGAAGATGATTCAGAAGATTCCAAATAATGCAAGGCATTCACATGAATAGTACTGATGATGATGAATAGTATTGATGATGATTAACTTCTCCAATGATCGATATATATATATAGCACCGAAATAGAAAATTAACGCAGCACGTGGGATGATATATTAGAAACTAGGGCTTAAGATAAAAATCCAGATACAGCCTGAGCTTACTTCAATTCTTGGGTTTTGGTCCATTTACCCTAGTTTCTAATATATCATCCCATGTGCTGCGTTAGTTTTCTATTTCGGTGTTATATATCCCACTTACCTTATTGAGTTTTTTTAATTATCTCTTACCCAAAACACTCTAAAGAGGTTTTCCTATTAAGATTTTTTTTGTTTGTTTTTTATACTATTTTACCCTCACATCTTTGTTACTTAGAGAGAGAGAGAGAGAGAGAGAATGGAAGAGAGAGAGAGAGAAATAGAGACTTCGCGAGGAGCCCCGTCACCGGTTGCAGGAATCCGGTCACAGACCGTCGGATTCCAGTCGCCGGTCGCCGAATTCCAGTCACCGACTTCCACCCACCGGACTTTTCTGAAAACCTCACCGGAAAGGTTGATTGCCTCCAATAGACATCTATTACCCCCCAATAGGTTTATTGCCCCCTAATAGACGTCTGTTGCTCCCAATAGATGTCTATCAGCCATGTATTGCCCCCCAATAGAACTTTTGGTTGCCGGAATGAGAACTAATCTTCCTAAAATTAGACAAATAAAACTTTGATTAAAAAAAACGAAGAGATTATATCAATTCAAAACGTCTATTACTCTCCAGTAGACTTATATTGCCCCCCAATAGACATTCAAAACCTTTTTTTTCTTTCCTTCTGTCCCATTACTTAAAAAAAAAAAAAATGCTCTGGGCACCCACCTCTTTACTTTCTTCGCTGGTTGCTGTTTTGAGGCAAAAACAGAGAAAGAGTCAGGGCTGGAGAAAGACCTAGGACCGGAGAAGGACCTCAGTTGCTGTTTTGGGGCAAAACTGCGTTGTTGGCAAAGGAAGAACGTCGAACTCAGAGAGAGAGAGAGAGCATCGGCTGAGAACCCGAACCCTTCTTCCTTTTTCTCGACTGCTAATCCTCCAGTTCCAATTCCGATTCAAACCCCGATTCACTCTTGGCGATGATGACGCTTTGAAGTCTCCGATCAACAAGACCTGACTGAACTCACTGCTCGCCAATTTGAGCTAGGAGAAGCCGAACACCTTCAGATCGGTGATTGTCGGAGTCAAACTCAAACTGGCGATTGTAGTTGTTGTCGTTGCTGCTGGAGGCCACGCTGAGGGGCTCGGTCTCGTCGCTTTCGCCCCTGTCACCGGGACCGGTGATCTGTACGTACAGGGGGGGGGGAGAGAGAGAGGTCTTTGATGTAATTGTTTATTTAGGTTGAGGATAAAATTATATTTTTATTTTAAATTGGGTTAGTGGGAATGAAAATTTGTTGCTAGGGTAAGTGGGATAATTTTGGCTCATTTTGGTGCTTTGGGTCAAGGACCCTATATTTATATAACTGTTTGTTGCGGAGTTTTGGACTCTTTCGATTTCAAATGTGAATACAATGCACATCGGAGCAAAAGAGTAGAATTAGCCCCCTGAGCAGCTATAGGGAACCGGCGGGATACCCTCCAAAGATGTGACAGAGGTAGCGGGGCGCGTTTCCAATGGTTGTTGACCAACAGAATCAGATGGTAATCAAATCCTTTAGTATTTGTGCCTCGAGGCTAAGAAGATTCTCCGCTAACGTTTCAAGCCTTGAAATCATCGGATAGTCCGTCACGCATAACTAAAGGGTGGCAGCCGGGAATGCCTATTGTACTCTCTCGTTCGTTCCTACTATACTATATAGTAGAGTCACTTCGTCCCTCCATCGAGATAGGGCACTGGAAGAAAGTCTAGTTCTGAACCAAGAAGGCTAAAGGGTGTTAATGACAGAACCAGGGCTGAACTAGTCCTTCAGGATCCATTACGTGTCCTTTTGGGTTGATTTCATCCGGGAATGACTTCTACGATTCAAGCGGTTTATTTACTTTTATATTCTAGTACCTCATGCCATGACATTTAGATGCAACTATCAAGAGCCAAAGGTATCTATTCACATCAACTAAGCGGATATAAGAGGCAGGAGGGGTTCAGAAAGAAAGGTGCCTTTTTGTTGGACTAAGAGGAGCGAAGCAAGTCGAACTATAATAAAGGAGAGGCGATATGTAATATCGATAAGAGGAGCGAAGCATCGGGAAAGGAGCGTCGAATAAGATATTCTATATCAGGAGAAGATAGGTCAAATGACCGGCTCATTAGGAATTTTTTTCCTGCTAATAAAAGGCAAGTCAACCACTGAGGCAAGTCAACCGCTGAAGCTAAAAAGAAGGGTTTAAACCACCCACTCCTGAGATACGATCATCCAGTCACTTCCTCTCCTTGGCTGTCGTAGTTAGCTCCCTCTTATTCGATTCAACTACAACCTTGCTTCAATTGGATTTAATTCTTGGCAAAGTCTCGATGTTGCTTAGGGATATTAGAGTCTTCCATGGGACAATAGTGACTTAGGTTTCTCTCTTTCCTCGCTTCTTCCAAGTACAAATACAAGTTCATGGCCCTTGTCAATTCCTTAAGAAAAGCATTGCTTTAGGACAATGGTAACCTCTAAAGGATTTATTAACGGCGTGTAAAGTCTCACTCCTAGATCTTTTTTTGAGAATGGATTAATCGGAGCAGTAAGCTTACGTTTTAGCCCACAATACAATAGTGACTTCTATAGAAAGTCTAATCAAAGGTGGAAGTGTAAACTGTTCGTCCTTAGTAGATCTAGGAATGGGATATACCCTATCTAATTGTGCAGCGGGGATAGTGGTTGTTCTCAACTAAAGCCAATGCTAAGCTAAAGGCGCACTAAAGAGTAGTAGAGATGTGGAGCTTGACTTACCAGAGTAAGAGCGCTAATACATAGTGAGACGGGACTTCATAAGCCTGAGGGTATGTAAGATGCAGAAGATAGATAAGATGGCGATCCGCTTGCTAAGCTTTGTGATAGAGAATTCCATTCTTCAATTACAGATCGTGGGACACAGTAACTCGAAAGAAATGAGAGGCTTTCCGTGAGGAAAGAGCTTTACTATTTGAAAAGGGAGAGGGTTTAGAGCTCGTTAATCAATCCTTTAGAGGTTACCATTGTCCTAAAGCAATGCTTTTCTTAAGGAATTGACAAGGGCCATGAACTTGTATTTGTACTTGGAAGAAGTGAGGAAAGAGAGAAACCTAAGTCACTATTGTCCCATGGAAGACTCTAATATCCCTAAGCAACATCGAGACTTTGCCAAGAATCAAATCCAATTGAAGCAAGGTTGTAGTTGAATCGAATAAGAGGGAGCTAACTACGACAGCCAAGGAGAGTGTGACTGGATGATCGTATCTCAGGAGTGGGTGGTTTAAACCCTTCTTTTCAGCTTCAGCGGTTGACTTGCCTCAGTGGTTGACTTGCCTTTTATTAGTAGGAAAAATGTCCGAAATTTTCTGGGGAGTTATCACATTGACAATGGAAGCAACCCAGGGACGTAGCTAGAAATTGAAAATAGGTTAGGCTAATTTTAACTATATAAAAATTTTGTGAACACAACCACCGTCTGCACAACAAAAACAAGGTATTCAATTAACCAACTAAACAAGTCACCGTTTGCACAACTAAAACAAATGGCTAGTATATATATTGATACCAGCACATATAGCCTAGTTGATGAAGAAAGTCAATACAGACATGATTCAATTAAAAATTTAAAACAGATAGGCTATATATTGATACTAGTATATATAGTTCAAAACAAATTGCTAGTATATATATTGATACCAGCACATATAGCCTAGTTGATGAAGAAAGTCAATACAGAAATGATTCAATTAAAAATTTTAAACAGATAGGCTATATATTGATACTAGCATATATAGTTCAATTATAGAAACAAGAGGTATTTAAATCAAGGCCTAATTTGCTACATCAATTTTCATTGTAGTCCGGTCACTTTTTTATTTTTAATTGCAGTCCAACCACTTTTTTCGTTGTCCATTTTGCCTTTCAAGGTAAATAAAGGAAACTAATCAAAATCTCATAATTTGGGGACTTTATTTTTCAATTTAAATATTCAAATTTTAATTTTAAATTCCTAAAATCTACTCAAGGTAATTATAATAAATAATATGGCATTTAAATCTATGTAAACATATCATGTACCTACATGAAAGGGCAATAAATTCTTAAACAATGTAGTGTATCTATATCAGAGTCAAAAAAGAAAAAATAAGACAAACTAAGTAGTGTTTTTGACACAACAATATCTAAAGATATAGTAATAGACTAGTTCATGGTCGAATTCTAATATTATTCCTATTTAATAGGTAGAGAAAAAGAAACCAACACTACTCTACCTTTGTAATAGGTATGAAAAGTGCAGATTTTTATGCACAAGGTGTTTGAACCCAAAAAGTATTTTTAGTCGGACCTTTAGAGTGACAGATAGTATGGGCTGACGTAGCGGCCCATATAGGGAACAAGTAGCAGGCCCAGCGAAGGAATCCAGGCAGAGTCCCTGCGAAGCTCCACAGAGGCCCAAGGGAGCCCACTATAGGGAATCCATGTGGGGTAATCATTATATTCTTCACCCACGTGGAGGTTAGAAAGTGCAGTACAGCTTAGCTTGCGGTGGAAGAGGGATGCTAGGCGTGCTATGGGATCTGATCACTTTTACAGAGAATCAGGAATATAGCATCATGACTATATAGTGCGCCATTAATGCAATGCGCTCACTGGGATTCAATTAAACAACCATATCCCAAATACCAGCGGCCAGCGAGGAGTCAGCTTTGCTCCTATTTTAGCTATATCCAGATTAATTAACAATTAATCTACGATATTCATTGTGACCCCCAAGATAATACTCTTGGAGATCAGATACCATTGGTCAAGAATAGAATATTCTACACTTTTCTGAGGACTGAGAATTCACAGAATAGCCTATATCCGAGGCTAGCACGAGAAAAGAAAGATGACCGATTCATCAACTAATCTCTACGATTATCCAAGTCTCTCCAGAGCAAACAACCTTCCGACACAGGTGATCACACTCCAGTCCTAGTCACCACGGGAGTTGACTGTTAGTGCCACTGAACCCTCCGTCAACGTACATTTGTCGTAGCCTCCTCGAGAGCCGATGGTAGTGCCGCGACCACAACGGTTACAGAACCAGCCAAGCAAGGGTAACGCCCTCGCAACCCAGCCAAGCAAGGGTAACGCCCTCGCAACCCAGCCAAGCTAAAGTCACGCTTTAGCAAGATCCTAACTTTTTCCGGTGGTTTTCACTCTGCTCAATCTGCAATATTGAGTATCGACTGTGTGTGAATAGAAGAAACGCCAGCAAAGTCCTCACCACGAGGCAGAAAGAATCCCACGACGAGGTTGGTGCTCTCCTCGTTTACAATCGCTCGACAGAAGTCAGGTCAATGGACACCCTCGACGACTGCACCCGAACGATGCTGGCACAACCACATAAGAAAAGAGATTGTTGACTAGCTACAACAAAACTGAAGCCAAACACAAGGTAACGAAAAAAGACTATGGTAGTTTAAACATGGTTCCTAATAAAAAGGTAGGGGAAAAAAAAATCATTGCATCTTGCCTTTCCCTTTAAGAAATTACCTTTATACTAGGTATCAAAACTGCAAACATATCTATGCATAAGGTAATGAAAAAAGAGTAACTTAGTTTTTAACACTGTTCCTAATCTAAAGGTACGGAAAAAAAAAGACCATAGCAACTTGCCTTTCCCTTAAGATATTAAAAGTGTATCTCCCTTTCTAGAATCCCTTTCCTTTGTACGATTTATCTTAAGGTGCAAAGGTAGAGATATAATGTAGAATATTACCTCTTTAGATGATCAAAACCTTCTTATGAATACCCATCTAGAATATCTATTTGATTATATAATGAAGTTGAACAACATGACAATTCTACAATACAGGTGTAGAAACAAGAAGACAGTGATCAAAATAAAGGAGAAGAAATGAGACAAGATATAGGGTGTAGAAAATGATAGTAATTAAGGTATGATCATTTTATATAAGTTATAATTTTTTTTAATGACGATGCATCAATTAAGGGATTTATTGTGCTGATGACATGTTATAATTGGTGTGGTTTTTATGAATACCAAATTGATTGAAAAACAACATTAACTCTCAATTTATTGACGAATAAATTATTGATTGTTTTGAGTAATATTGTTATGGGTATATTTGGTATGTGAAAAAGTAGAAGTTGACTCATCATGCTAATATAAGAAAGTAGGCTGATGTGGATGCTTAGTCACTGGACTGCACTTAACAAAATTTTTCGTCCGGATTACAATCAAAACATGTCATGGTTTTTGGACTTAATAGCTAATTAACTCTAGAAGAATCATAGATTCTGGGCACAACTCTGACAATAGCAATCATAGAAACAGAAGGAATTGATGAAACTCCATTCAATACAGGCCTGATTCAATAGTTCAATTAATGTATTCAATTCCTCTAAGCGACTAGCCAACTAAGCCTAAGGTATTCAATTAATTCCGAACGAAGACGGAAAAACAATAGATAGAGGACCTTGAGCTCTAGAAATACGAGGCGTGGCCTCGTGGAGTGGTGGAGGTGGCTCGGTGGAATCACGGTGGGATTGAGCGTTTGAGCCTCAAAGAGTAACCATAGCTTCGTGGTGAGGGACATAGGGAGACGTGGTGAGGGACTGAGGGAGTCGCGGCGGCTGCCGGAGTGATTCTCACTTCTCAGACGGTGACCGAGTGTCGAGACCTAGTCTCCTCGAGTCGATCACTGATGGACTTAGTATAATTTTCTTTTCTTTTATTATTTGGACTACACCGATATTTTGCAACTTTTGGCCCAAAATCTCATTTGGGCTACAACCCAAGTAGCCTTTGGCGGTAGCTACGTCCTTGGAAGCAGCTATCATTTTTTAATTAAAATTATTTCTGAATAAGTACAGTGTCATATATGGACAAGTTAGTTTACCCAAAACAGAGTTGTTTTGGTTTCTTCTCTGTTGAAGTTATTTCATTGGAACTTCACATTTGTTTTTTCTTTATGACTTTTTACAAAGAGTTGTTATCTGGAGTGTTGACCAAAAACAGAAGAAGAGTGTGACTCTGTGAGTAGGGTTTGCACTTGCCTAACAAGCAGTGAATGTCAGGTTTGGCATTCACTAATATAGAAACATAGAATTATACATAAATAAAAATATCAAAAGATATCAAAGTTTGATTAATTTCATTTAATGAAATCCATCACTAGATCCTACGAGGGATCCCTAGAATAGATGAGAAACGTTTGTTTTTTTTTTTGTTGTTATAATTTTTATGTTTTTGTGTCCGATAATTTCCTACTCCAGTACTCCAACCGTACACAAATCAATCAAATACAGAACTCTAAGCAGATATCTTAAGCCCGAGCAAATGAAAATGACAAATACATCTTATTAAAAATAATCATTCTAAGCTGAGTCGTGAAGTAAAAATACATATGGCATGGTGGCTGTTGGGGTTTGATCTTCCGTTTGCTTTACCTATATCAATATTTCTTCAAAATTTACATTGCTATCTTAACATGTGGTTTGTCGGTGTATACACCCAGAAATAGAAAGTTTATGTACGTGGTAGTACCGTAGTAGTGGTACTAATTATAACTATACTAAAGTAGAATGGGGTTTTGTACTGTCGAATATTCATTCAATAATGTTGTGTGAAGGAAATGACTCGTCATAAGAAGTTTAGGACACAGTACAGTCCTGCTAGGCAATACATATGATAATCGGTAGAATGATGTTCCAACTCCCTCCGTCCCACCACCACGATTGACTTGGATCCATTTGCCAACCGAATCTGTAAATTACGTCAATCATCAACAACAGCGATACTTGTCTTGGGACCCATGCATGGATGCCATGAAACCCTAAACCCACATTCGATATATTTCTTTCTCGACAAGATTAATATATATAATCAATTGTTTAGATGCGTTGATTGATTGAAAATTACATGCAAATCAAGAGTCTTTAAACGTTGGAATAGTCTTTTCATAAAAATAAAAAATAAAACGTTGGAATAGTTACTTGTTAAGTGTTAACTGTGTTGTTTATTTTGATAGTACTTTGTTTATATCATTACAGTAAGTGTGTCAAACGTTTCATATACGCTTTACGTATGAACGATTTTGCAACTTTGAATTATCCTAACAAAATGCATAGGTTAATGATTTAACAGTTGGGGTTAGAAAATGTTGATCAATACCGACAATACGTGACATAAATATGTAAACGCTCATATATGTTCTTTCAAGGTTGTGCAAAAAAAGAGAGAGAAATGTATATGTACTTCCAAGTCTTTTCTTTGAATTGGTTTATTTCTCTCGAGTTTAATCATTGTGTCAATAATTGATAGTAGAGTTTAGTGCACACTAATTAATCACACAGATTAAGGCTTGCGCGTGTTCTATTTCCTTAATTATTGTTCTTTTTGTCTTGTCAATTAATTTATCTTTCTATTTGGAGACGGTCTACCATTAATTGCCGTTTCTAAATTTGGCAAATTCACTAATCTTACTATTTCTATCTCACTGTCACGGGAAAACTTGCTACTCAATATAAAATTAAAGATTCAAATTAGGATTGTACACATGCAAGTGAGCTGTTCGTAGCTTTGGAACATATAAAATGTGCAATTGAGAGCTAGAAGATCTAACAATCTAAGTCAGAAATGTTTGTTAGTTGAACAATAATATAGAAATATGGGTAGCTAGATTATCTCTGCCTTTTAAAATTAGTGCTAGGGTTTTCTTTTATTTTCTTTTGCATTTGAATCATAAAGCTGCTTGAGATGCCTGACCAAACAAGCAATATGTCCTCCTCAAACAATACAAGACAAGAAACACAATCACATCCAAGTACTATTAAATCGAAGAAAGTCAAGAGTGAAGTTCAACTCTATTCACTCTTGAAAATCGATCATTTAGAGTTGGCTCAAATTTGTGTTTTCACACAACTAAAAGCAATTTTTTTATTTTATTTTTTATAATATATCAGATATGCTGAAGGTCGACATCGAACAATATTACTTAAATTTATGTATTTATTTAGGATAGTGTTATTCTCACACTAATTTTCTCTATTCACACACCTCCTCTATTTTTCAATTATTTTAGTTCAATTTGTTTCTACAAATTATCCTAACTACTCTCCATTGTAATTATGTTTCTTTTTCTTTTTTCTTTTTTTATTTTTCATTTTTCTATTTGGCAAGTTAATCATGAATCAAATATCATTATACAATAAATCAATTTTTTTTACCCATATAAATGAAGGAAAAATATTACGTTCATTAAATGGAATGACCTGTATTATTAGACAAGAAATATGTTTTAGGGAAATTGCGTTCATCAATCTAAATTACAGAGTTTGTCCTCATACAAGTAGGAGGGATAAGAAGCATGCTTTACTCCTTTGTTATCTCGGGTTCCAATATTGCACCAAGCTTATTTGAGTTTCTCGTCTCTTATAGATTGACAATAAGCAATTTTCAAACGCAATTTGCAAATTTGTGAAATTTCTAGGTATAACAAAAAAAAAATTGGAGTATAGTTCAAAATTAATTGTTTGAACAAGACTTTCCTGAGGAGTTAGACAAATGTAGACACATGCATAATCAATGGTATAAAACTCTTAATATAATGTATTTTAGATAACTGTATTGAAAGAACACTTACCCATAAATAAAAAATTCAACATTAAGCTGAAAAAAAAATACTAGACTTTGGAAAATTATTTCCAGTACGTAACAAGTATATCCTATGCAATAATATATCAAATGTTGCAAAATAGCATAGTATGCTGATCAACATGGAATCAAAGCATCTTATAGTCAACTAGCCATAAATCCACAGCCATATATACATAGTGATGAGTATGTGATTGCTAATCGCTCAATCAAAAATAATAAGAATGTATTATGCAAGGCCAGATTAATCAAAATATGATATCAGCATCTTCTAAATCATGTAAAATGATTCTCTCAGCAAAATTTCATGATAGCACCAGTACTTTATACTACAATACTATAGTTACTCTGGTTCGCAATATCCTAAGGAATCTCAAGAGAGAAGACTTTGGAATCTCTATTTCTAATCTCAAAAGAACAAGGAAAAATCATCTCCCAAAGTTAAGTTTACAATAGCAGAAAAAAACTACATGAGAAAATACATCAGCACTTAGATCAGAACTTGCATATAAAGAAAATATAATAGCATTTCAGGCAAAAGATTATTGTTACGTAGTGGAACTATAAGTCTGCAACAAAACATTGTCGAGGAAAATTCTACAATGTGTTAACATATGACATGCATACAATTGCCTTAAAATTAATAAAATGAGTCATCAAAATAGTAATATTAGTCCTCAAAGTGGTAACATGAGTCCTTAAAGTGGTAAATTTTCTTAGTTACCACATGAGTCCTCAAAATAATAATATTAGTCCTCAAAGTGGTAACATGAGTTCTTAAAATGGTAAATTTTCTTAGTTTACCATATGAGTCGTCAAATAGTAATATTAGTCCTCAAAATGGTAACATGAGTCCTTAAAGTGATAAAAATAGTTGATATATGAGAAATGTTAACATACCATAGTTTTACCCCATTGTTGATACCCAAAAAAGCACAAGACATGTGTATGCACATTTCAAACCCCATAAAGAAATACACATGCAAACCACATTCGGGAAGACAAAAAGCTGCATATCTTTTCAAACCATCATGCCACGCATGTGGACCCAAGCCACAACTACTCTTTTGGGGCTTACAGAAGTGGGTGTGGTGTGACAGGTTACGGAAACACATAATGCTCATATATTGATTTGGTGTCATTAGTGATTTTGGTCTTTGGCCCGAAACCCAAGCCCAGTGACTTAAACCAAGAACGAAGTGGTGAACATGAGAATTGGGTCAACCTCTCATTTGAAACCTAAAGCCCATATTAGAAAAGCTTCGTTCTAAACTTACTTTCTTCCCCGCAGCAATCTAATATATGAGATTCTCCCTGCAGCAACCCAATACACAGAGAGTTAGCCAAGTCCCTAAGTACAATTGATTCTCTCTCTTAGTCATTGAAAGAGAAACCTTGTGACCAATTAAGGGAATCGTTCCCTCTTCCTTAAACAAAGAACTCCAACTTCCAATATACCTCGTTCCCTGTTTTCTGTCACTGCGGTGACTTCTACTACAGTACATGTCGACTGTCGACTATTACAACATCCCTGCATTCTTCAAAATGCTATCTCCCAAGAAAACATCTTTTTCCTAAATTTAAGGCAGGTATTATGTATAGATGAAGAAGACCTTTCTTTGCATAGAAATAAAAGTGTTTTTAAAAAACCCTCCAATGGAGTCTTTGAAAAGGCAGCTTTGCCAGTGCAAAGGGGAGGAGAGAGCACAAATCGAGCAAAAGCCCAGAAAATTGAGAAGCACCTATAGTAGTCATGCCTTCAAGCTTTCAAGCATAAATCCAGTCCTTAGCTACCCTTCAAACCGTCCTCCAAGTCTTCCCAGAAATCCCAAATCCAAAAACTCTCCAATTCTCTCACCGCAGTGTGTTTCTAGCTCCCGCACCACGCTTCACGCTGCAAGCTTTGTTCATTATTTGAATTACATACAAAAATCCCCCCATTAATCAGTTATTGGGTTGATTTTGGGCTACTCAATGCTTAATTCAAAAAGAACCCTCACAAACATAAACAGAAAAAGCATAATGTTAGTCAATCAACTCAAGTTAAAACCATGGTTAACACGCTGCCCATACCAAAATCAAACTAAGATGAATAGAATGCACAAATTTAAAGCACCTAGGTACACCAAATCGACGAGAAACTGACCGACAATGTACTGAAATACACCAAACAATTTGAGTTAGAATCATACCAGGTCATATTTTTCTACCATATCACCATTGCAAATCAGATGTAAAATTTTCTCCAAAGATGGGACTAAAATTGCTTGTTTTGCCATAATTGAACTTCAAAGTGTCACATTAGAGAGACAGAATGACTATGGTAGAGAAATTTTTGATGGAAAAGAAAAGAAGCAATCACAAAGAGTTTTGAAGTCCTCGTCGCGGGAAAACCAAGAGTTTAGGATTTGAGGATGATTGACTTGCCAAATAGAAAAAAGAAAAAAGAAAAAAAGAAAAAGAATCATAATTGCAAGGAATGGTAGTTAGGGTTATTTGTAAAAAAAATTTGAATTAAAGTAATAAAAAAATAGAGGAGTGTGTGAATAGAAAAAATAGGTGTGTGAATAACTCCACCCTTTATTTAGTTACATATTTTCTATATGATTTTTGATTTGGCTAATTTTTTGCATAGATGATGTACAATTCCTAATTAGGGTTGTCACTTTCTACAAAATCGTTCGGATACTGATTAGTACTTTATTTGTTTCTACTAAAAGTATTGGAAATCCAGAAAAATTAAGGTTTGGAGTTTCCGTTTTGGTAAACCCTATTACTAATTCAACCAATTAAATGGAAAAACTTTATCTCAATGGACACCACGAGTAAACAAAACATATTTAAAAAAAAAAAAAGCAAGCTCTTCTCGTTTTTTTTTTTTTATGTGTGTGCCAGTGTGTGTATGAAGTTCACACTCAATCTGATTTTGTTGTTTTTAAAATGAAAACTATGGATGTAAATATACTCGTTTAAGAAGTATTTTTGTTCGTATGTATACAGAACCGTACAAACCCAAACTACAACGACACTAGGGAAGGGAAGTTATGCGCAAAGCAACGGCAATGCATAATCTACTCGGCAGCCATCACTAGAAACACAAACCGTATCTTCATACGTACATTGGCTTCCCAAGTATGTCATACGTACATAAAATCGTACAAACCCAAACCGTCAATTGTTCTCATTCTCACATGCAAAACGATAAAGAAAATAGAAAAAGAAACAGAAGAGGACAACTAGTTTATCCCCCCGAGTGTCTCTCAGAAATAAAAGATTTCAGCTTTGAAGTCTTTATCATCCAAACTGAGTAGCAGGAAGGAGCTTCGACCTTGTGGCGAGGAGCCGAGCAGAGCAAAGGGTAGTGGTGACGAGGAAAAGTTAAAAGCTTGAGTCTTGATTAATTTGGGGGCAGTGGTTATTAATGGGTGGTGCTGAGTTCATTAACTAGCGTTGTTGCGACAGAGAAATAATAAGGGAGTTATGGCGTCTACTCGGGAAGGGACACAGTGCGTCGCGTCAAAATTTGATTTCGTCTTTTCCTTCGTATTATTCGGGGAGAGAGAGAAACAAGCAAAAGCTGGAGAGAGAAGAAGACCTTATCGTCTGGAGGACGAGTGAGCAGTAGTAGTACTAGCACTGGTAGCTGCGGGAGAGACAGAAACACATCTACACAAAAAAAAAAAAAAAAAAAAATGCAACCGAATCCTGTGTTTCCAGAGTCGGGGAAATCAAATCATCATCATCATCACTAAATATTCAGTCTTTAGTTTCCAAGTCTCAGTCTTGTTGAGAGAACCTTTGCATATATGGTAATTACTGGCAGGTTGAAGCTAGGATTCGAATCGACACCAGGCGCGGTTTGGCCGTGTTCTTTATTTTTATGTGTTGTTTGTTGCGTAGGTATTCACAAATCACATATTAAGAGAAAAAATGAATTACCGCGTCCCCGAATTCGAAATGGAGGGAGATTTCTCACTTCCGGCATCTTCTCCTCGCGCGAGAAAATCCACCATGTAAGTCCATTTATAATTTTCTACTTTCATTTTCCCAACTGTACTGTAGTTTATCGGATTAATTAACTGTTGTGTGTGATTGTTAGGCCGGAAGATGAGGTCATGGAGCTGCTGTGGCAGAACGGACAGGTAGTGATGCAGAGCCAAACCCAGAGGTCGGGACAGAAGAAGTCCAAATACGACGCCGTTATTCCCGAACATATCAGACCTCCGGCAGCGCAACCGCCGCCGGTAAATCAGCATCAAAACCCGCAGCTGTTTATGCATGAAGACGAAATGGCCGCCTGGCTACAGTGCCCTATCGGCGACGACGATCCTTTCTGCGCCGAACTTCTTTATACCGATTCCAGAAACGCTCGATCCAACAACACCGTCGTCAACCCTCCACCGATTTCTCCTCCGCCGCCGCCTTCCCCTCGGCCGCCGATCCATCCTCCGCCGCCGGCGCCGAGGAGGACCGAGCTCCCGAACTTCCTCCACTTCTCCAGGATGACCGACAACAACAATAGGTCTAGGTATGAATCCGCGGCGGCGGGGTTGAAGAGCGTGGATTCGAGGCTCGACGCCTCCAACAACAATGCTAGCGGCGGCGGAAGAGGACTTGCCGCCTCCGCTACGATGTCGTTCGGTGCCGCCGCCTCAGCCGGGAAAGACGCCGTGACGTGCGAGACGTCGCTGACGTCGTCTGCCGGAGACTCCAGCGCGAGCGGCAGCCTAAGCGCCGAGCAGATGTCGATTCAGAAGCCGCCGCCTCCGCCTCCGCCGCCGACGCCGGTGGAGGATCTGAAGCGCAAGGGGAGAGAGGCCGACGACGCCGAGTGTCAGAGCGGGGTGAGTTCTCTACTCATTAGTATTAATTAATTAAGTGCTTTAATGGTGATTAGTTAATTATGAACCTATCTTAGTGTCCTAAAAATTCTCTATCACCTTTTCCCAAGGGGTGCTGTGCACTTGTTTGTTGTCTGGTCTTGGCTAACATGCGCAGGTGGTGACGTGGGTAAGCGTGAGCACACTGCACACCCGGTACCAAGTTAGCCCCACCCGCCGCTCCACCCTAGTCTAATAGCTATATCCCCCATACCATAGGGACCTAGGACCTTGTAAGCCTATCTGGTGCAGTCACTTCAGTTCTAAGCCGTACACGTGTCGGCGACGAAAGGGAATTACGTGTAGCGTACGAGCGCATATTAAATTTTCAGGCAGAAATTAAGTGTAGGTCGCAGTGAATTTACAGTGTGTACGTTCACAGCAAATTAAAACCAACTGTTTGTTTTGTTTCCTGGTTCAAACAGGATGTGGAGTTTGAGTCTGGGAGTGGAAAGAAGCAAACCCGGGTATCGGGTTCTACTAAGAGATCACGAGCTGCGGAGGTCCACAATCTCTCCGAAAGGGTTTGTAGTTTTGAGTTGAATGATGATAAACTGTTGATTGATTGAACTAGTTCTTCTCTTTATCTTCTGTGTACTGTTCTTAATTTTTTTACTATCCAAATATTGAATATTGGATTGCCTGTGCAGCGACGTCGAGATAGGATCAATGAGAAGATGAGGTCTTTGCAAGAATTAATACCTCGTTGCAATAAGGTTGGGATGCATGTTCAATGAAAAGTAGAACTTTTTACGTGTCTTGGCATTTGTTTTGTTTTTTTTTGGTTAGATGTGAAAGAAAGGTTTCTTTGATCAGAATTTAACAGTGGTTCTTTTTTCCTTTCTTTATATCAGTCGGACAAAGCGTCAATGCTGGATGAAGCGATTGAGTATTTGAAATCACTTCAGTTGCAAGTACAGGTATGGTCTTGTTTTATTTTCATGTATCATGTAATAATCTGGGAATCGAGATTTATAACTCCCTTTTCACATGAAAAATTGTTGGTCAAGTAAATCTGTGAGTGGCAAATCAGTGGAGCAACCATATTAAATTATCCTACCAGTGGAAAGTTCTGAGAGTCACATTTTATATGAGCTCATGCATTATTCATGACAAATTCAGATTGTTACCAATTTTTGCAGATGATGTCCATGGGATGCGGCATGGTCCCTATGATGTTTCCTGGTATTCAGCAGTATATGCCAATGGGGATGGGGATGGGCATGGGCATGGGAATGGGAATGGAAATGGGAATGAGTCGGCCTGTGATGCCATTTCCGAGTGTGTTAGCTGGTTCCACCATGCCAACAGCACCTGCAACAGCTCATATGGGACCAAGGTTCCCTTTGCCACCATTTCAAATGCAGACTATGCTTCCCAATGATCCTAACAGAGTCCAAGCAACAAATCAGTCTGAACATATGTTAAACTCGCTTGGGACACAAAATCAGAACCAATCACGAGTAACAAATTTTGCAGATCCTTACCAGCAGTACTTCACTCCCCAGCAAATGCAGATGCAACTACAGCAGGTATGGGTATTGCATAACATTACCTACAAGTAAAAGTTATAAACAAGAGTAATGACTAGTTTATGGTCCGGTTCTTGTCATACAGTAACCATAAATCCTTATGTAGAAGAAATGAATGTTAAAAAAAGAAGAAGTAATATCAGGCTTAAATGGGGTCACAATTTAAGATATGTTGAAGCGAAGATCGTTCTAATCCTTCTTTTGTTTAACTATTGACAGTACATCCTCTATCTCTTATGTTAAATTAACTGTTCTGTTGTTTCTAATAAAAACTGAAAATCCTACTCGAGCATGATTTTTTCTTGTATTTATCGGTCCATTTCCTCTTACAGAATCAAGCTATGGCTCAGCCAAGTTCTAGCAAGCCGAGTTCCAGTATGGGACCTGAAAATCAAGAGAGTCATCAATGAGGTATGCCTTTGTCTTCTATCTTAGTTTCTTTCATATATAAGTTGAAGTTTAGTCTGGTTCTGTAGGCAGGGGAGGGTACTAGCTCTTTATAGTCCAGATGACTAGTTATTGCGTCAAATAGAAATACTTCTCAGTCCCAGAGAAACACAGAATCTTATCAAGGGCTATCTCATAGAAATTTTCTGGGTGGTTTACTGACTATCTCATAGAAATTAGCTTAATGCATATTGTAATCGGGGGTTTAGGTACAATGTCCCCCCCATGTATTTCTCAAATGCATTTTATAGAGAGGGTAATCAAGTTGTTGATGCTTTAGCTACTTTTGGTGCGTTATTGTCTGACATGATTTGGTGGGATTCAATTATCTTTTGAAATTTCTTTCTATACTTGTCTACTTGAGACAGATCAGGTCTTCTTAGTTTTCGATTTAGCTAGTTTGTAGTTTTTTATTGTTCTTGAAGAGGCATATCTCTTCAATGTTTTGAGGGTTAAGGTTTTTGAAGAGGCATGCCTTTTCAATGTTTTGAGGGGTAAGGTACTAAGGTTGTTTGTCTTTCCCTTGCCTGCGTTGATGTGCTCTTGTTTTTTTCCCCTTTCAATAAATTATCCTTGTTCTGACGAGGTTTGCCCATAAAAAAAAAATAAAAAAAAATCTCCTTGCTCAGAAATTGTTCGCTCATCTTCTTGTTGGAGATGAATTGGATTGTAGGAAAATGTATATAAATTCAGAGAGGAATTGCACTGAAGATTTTTCAATCGTTTTGGAGATGCCTTTTTTCCAATAAGAAGAGGCAAACAAACTAATACTGTGTCAACTGCCCGGAGGACTACTGCATTGTGTTTATGATGGTGGTTCAGAAATGTTGTGAAGGAAGCTGGGGTGAAATGAACTGATGGTGAAACTTTTGTGCATTGCAGGTTCAAATTTTGGCGGATCGATCACAGAAGGCATTTGCCTGCGAAGTTTTGTAGTCTTGAAGCTCTGAGCCATGTAACAAAACTAACCTGTAATTATCACAACCCCATAGCAATATATATTTTAGTGTTGTTGCTCCTTATGCGACTTATTTATTACTCAAAAAGTTTCAGATATAGAATTATTGATCTCATATTTCATGGAAGTGCGGATTGCTGTTGAACTTATACAGTCCATCCAATAGAGGAGGCGATCTTTAGGCTAAGCGTTTGTGGCAGTTAAAGAGGAAATGGAAATCCTATCCCTGTCATTGTGTTTTTTTTTTTTTTTTTTTAACTTTCCAGGTTTCGATTCTCTACTTCAAAGTTTACTGGATATTTCACTGAAGAATGATCCATCAAAAGGTAGAAGACCACCAAATAGTGTCAACTACACTGAGAATGGTAGGGGATTGTGGTTTCTGATGTCGTACAGTGATCAATGAGATGAACTGAAAGCCTTTCTTCAAATTATGATTGAAACATCGGGGTTGAGATGCAGACGAAGTTTCATCCCCCAAGCTTTTCCACACCTTAACCAACAAACTTTGGTCTGAAAGACATTTCCATACTTTTTCACTTCCATCGTAGCCTATACGTTGGAAAAAGTTTCTCATGAGAAAAAATGGAAACGAATTGTTCGTCGGGAAACAAAAAGTAAAAATAAAAAGAATGCACCTTTGCAGAAGAATAATTCGTCGCACCACAAAAAATTAAAATAAAATAAGATACACCTTTGCTGGCTAATGCTTATCGGTGAAAGATGTAATAAAGGTTTAGAGTTCCAAGTGACATTGAAGTAGTTTAGTTCAAACTGACATTGTAACTTTGTAAGTAGTTTAGTTATGAAGACTGACTTGAATGGATATTGCAAAGTTTCGTTGTCTTAGATTTAAACTTGCTGTTATAGACTGAATGTCCCTCAAGAACCTTTATAGTAAACTCATGGCTAGTTGAATCCACATTGCAGTGTTGCACAATACCATAGTATAAGGCTATTAGCAAACACGTCCAGTAAATTTATCCTTAGATTGGGCACAAGAGAGAGGTAGAATGAAAAAGTACTCCTGGTTGGTTATCCAGGAATAGAAGAGTAGGTGAAATTACATACAACACAAAACGACACTAATAATCTTACAAGCAATTGAATCCAATCTCGTTTGTATTGTTTGTAATGTATCATTTTTGCAAACAAGAGATGCAGATTCTAAAGCATCTTTGTATGATGCCTCCAGCGAAGCTGTTACACACTATACCTTACAATATCCATCAAGCCTGAAGACCCTATTCTTATTCTTCAGAAACAGATGGACGACGCAAAAATAGAAGACCAGGACCCCGTATGGCAGCACTCTAGTGTTTGTGGATGGTGGAGAGCTTTAAAATTGGGTCTCAAGTCCCTCTCAAAACTTGCTCTCGTCTATGACAGCCTGTAGTTATGGGTTGATGGTAGATAGGATCTGAAGACAGAAATTTCTAGTGGATTGATGATATGATCATATGGCAACCAAATACAGTTCACAAAAGCTTAAGAAGATGGGGCATTACCTTGTCAGTAAATATTTGAAACATCTCCACATCCATAGCTTTATCAAGTTCCTAATCGTAAGCAAAGAACATGATTAGCAAAAATACAAGCTGGAGAGTTTGAATCAACATCATGTCTAAATGAGATAGAAATTTCACAATCATAGTACTCTGCTCTTGATTGAAGTAAATGTCATTACTCACATTCTCTGCATCTGGAGAACAATCTATACTCTCAATGAGTCTTTGAAGACTTTCATCTTTCAAAGCATCGCGAATTTCACTGGAAGAAGCTGCAATAGCAAAAACAAGAGGGTCTGATAATTAGAAAGACGATCTTGTTAGTCCTGGATACAAAACTAAAATTTTCTCATTAGCTGCCTAGTTCAACAATTTCTACATGCAGAAAATTTCAACCCAACAACCGGAGCTCTTAAGAGGAGAAATTCCACCATCAACCATGTGAACGTGGGAAAGTTGCCTGCTCCGAATGATGCATTACAACAACTTTGATGCAGAGTAAGTGGCAAATTATTAAAATCAAGCTCATGACATTCATAGCAAATTGTTGCCAATGCTAAACCAAAACCACTAAATAGACTGAAAGCAGTTTAGCATCATTTGAAAAGTAATAGACTACAAGTTAACAGCCACAGAATAAATTTCAAGACAAAAATATTAATTTAAGAAAATTCCAGGGAAATGTGAGGAACGATGACGAAATAACAAGAAAGACTTTCATAGAAACCATAACACCATGGGTTAATGACAAAGTTTTGGAATAAACAACAACATAATCCTTGCTGGTTTCTGTGAAATAAAATAACCCTTAATTCTAAAATTGGTTCAAAACAGCCTTTTTCATTCTCCTATTCTGCCTTACAAGGTTTATAAGCATTAGTTTGCATTTTCCTTTAGAAGTTGGTAAGTTATGTAATTTAAATTGAGTTGGAATGTCCATTGTTTAAACTTTAAAAGATTATAGCAATAAGGACATTAAGGTCTTAGCATGCACCATAAAAGGGTCGTCATTCTCATAGCTGAAACTTAGATCCCTCAAAAATATGTAAGCCCAGGGTTGCAATTTCCACCCAGTAGCCCATCTGGTATAGACTTCCAAGCTATATAGATCCATACCTATAGCCTCTAGTTGATGCCTTTCCAGCACGGCACTTGGTTCAGTAACAGTTATTGGCCTTTCGACCACCGATTCTGGAGCAGCAGCTGAAGAATAAGAAATAAGCATAATAGAACTGTCAAATTCCTCAGAGAAAATATGTCCCATGCAACTGCCATAAAAAACCTACTCAGCAGGAAGGAACAATAATCGCTTACAAAGAAAATCAGATTTACTCTTTAAGAAGCTGTCTTTACTGATGTAGAATAACAGCCAGATATTAAGACATAAATAAGCATTGTCAACAGAGCTCAAAAATGAAAACAGAAACGTTCCCTGCTAGTATTAATACTACGATTATGAGTAAAAGAACAAGTTGTCCAAGTAAACCTCCTAAGTCAGAAATTCAGAACATTTCACTGAAAAACAAGCATTCCTTCATTCTTACAAACCTGTGCAACTTAAACAACAATTCAAGGTTGGACATGTCCTAACTTTGGGTACCCTTATTCTGAAATGAATCCATATCATCTTCTGTAATTCACATGAACAAAAACTACTATAAAGTTCCAGTTTGGCATATGAAAGTAGTTACATTGTCCAAGGGCATTGGAAAGTAAGGGACAGAATTCTTACTTGGTTTTTCCTCAGATGGCACTGGCAAAACAGATTCGCTTTCTGTAACATCCAATATATGAGCTCAAATTAGTCTCATTTCAATGCCAAAAGAGCAATCTTTGAAATTTCAGGATTAGGAATAGTAAGAACGCAAAGTCTAAGTGTCATGCCTTTGTGTTTCATTAACATAATCATTTACACTTTGAAAAAAAAGCCATGTGTTTACTGGGGAAGGATAACAACCAGATATCAAGACATAATTAAACATTGTAAAAAACAGCTCAAAAGGAAAAACATATAGGTTTCCTGCGAAGCCATGCACATGCCACTCGGATAATATCACTAAAAAGAACAGTTCTTTCAATTTTACAAAATCTGCAAATCAAAAAACAGGACAAAATCTCCTTCATTTATACAAAATCTCCTTAGTCCGATACAAAGGAAGAAATAAATACCCATATGTGCTTATTGGACAATGACTCAATCCCATACATGATTTTCTCTCTAATATCTTACAGTCAGGCAAATGGGTACAACTTAATTATACAAGTTCTTACTTGGTTTCTCCTCTGGCAAAACGCATGGGGTTTCTGCAACATTCAACACATAAGCTCAAAATGAGTCAAAACATTCAACAACCTAGTAAGCCAACTGAAAATTAGGGGAAGAGCAAAAGCAGAGTGGGCATATACCTTTGTGTTTCTTGAAACAAGGAACAGAACAACTGCAAAGATTTTGTTTTGGAGAGTCAGAAAGAGTAGGAATTGGAAAAGGGTTTTCTTCAGAACGAAAAAAGCTGTCGAATTGCGGATTGCTTACTAAGGTGCACGGCATGAGGGACACTTGTACTTGGATTGAGCTTCGTTGCAGACTTGGCACAGTCGAGGACCCATTCGAGACCAACTCTAGCTCCTCAAATTGCTCTCAATGAATACTGTTAAGAGAGAAAGGACTGGTGTCCCGGAAACGCCGAAGCACTGCTTTAAAAGTTGCCAGGTTAAACCGTTGAAGAATGAAACCAAATATTTTTTTTTTGTTTTAAATTTTTTATGTAATTTTTTTTTGAGCTAATTTTAATTCACCTCACTAACATTTACATGTTAAATCAGTTATTACCCTACACTTTTAATTTCATTTCATGTACCTCTGTGATCTCTAATTTAATTAATCATGTCCAACAATTTATTTTTTTGTCAAGTATTTTATAAATTGAAAATGTGGCTCTGTTGGACTCCTTTGTATGATGACAATTCACTAATGTAGTATGTAAAATTATATCGTATGTGACTACAATTTCGTAAAATATCATGTTTGGTAAAAAAGCCAAGGATGATGAAATTAAAAGTGCGGAGACACAAATGATTTAGGATGTAAAAATCAAAGAGATAAAATGAAATTTACCCTTTATTTTTCCATGGTTGGAAAACAATCCCACAACAATTTTCAATTTTTATCTTGTTACTTTTTATTACTAGAAACTAGAAACTACTCCTAGAACTATTACAAATAGCACAAATTGAGTCATTATAATTTTTCATAAATTGAGTAAAGCAAACAATAGGGCAACACATATAAGGTGATCATTCGGCTGCATATCGTTACTAAAATAAAAAAAGACTGGTCATTCGAATATGAAATGTCGTCAAGAACAGAAACAAGAACCTTCGAATGCAAAGGTACAAACGACGCGGACTCGGAATAAAATCCTTCAAATCAAAGCCTCTTGAAGAACACCACAAGGTTTTAATCCTTTGCTTTTTTTTTTTTTTTTGAGTTTTTCTTCAGGAATAAGTTTGATCCTCGTGGTCGCTATGTTTTTCTCATGACGTCATATCACTATTGCATATTGTGATGACGGTTTTTAACCCGGACTTGAAAGTGTCCAATCACGTGTATTCACTTGAAGTGGACATGCTAGCGTCGGGTTTGAACCATTTTATGGCCCTCAGCTGGAGTAGTAGCTATCTCTTGGTCTCATGGTGTTCTAAAGAATGTTTAGCTCCATTGTTTGTTTCTTTTAATTCTAGAAAGGTAAGTACATATCTGTTGATCGGTTTTTGTGTTAGAAGTAGATATTTATCGCTCCTGTTTGTATTGTATCCTACCTGTAACATTACCATTCCATTTGAATGAGATCTAATGCTTTCATAAAAAAAAAAAAGAACACCATAACGACCAATAAAAGTAAATCACTCCAATCCACCCAGAGATGGACCAAAATAAATAGATCCACAATGATATTGGGGTTGGGATTTTTGAACCGAAAACCTGATAAACCGACCCGAAAAGGTCGATTCGGTGCGGTTCGGCCCGATTCTTGATTTGAGATTTCTGGTTCCATACAGAAACCGACCCGAGAAAGCTGGTATCCGTTCGATCCTGATTTCCGGTGTCTTTCATCCCTCAGAACCTATGTATTCAATACAAAACGGTCAAAAGTCAAACATACTTTTTTAGAGGCTGCCGTGCTCTCTCGACGCTGGTCAAGTCCTCCACCTTCACCATCGGAACTGCTGTCAAGGTCGCCGTTACCGCACCAAAATAGAAGGCCAAGGCCAGGCCCAAAGCAGACGCCGACGCGATCAAGCCTAAGAGAAACATGAACAGGAACGTCGGCATTCTGAAGCCGACTCCAATCTCTCCAGCTCTCGGTCCTCTCACGCCGAGGTCGTGATGCAGCTTTGGGGCCACATCAAGTTCCACGACATGCAGAATTCTGCCAACAAGAGGGAGATCATTCGCAATAACAAGCTGAATGAGTTGTTTGAAGGGAAGGAAAAGGTCAACTTTTTGGAGACTGGGAAGTTGCTTAGAAGGCTGAGTGAATGGGAATCATCTTTTGGTTATTATACAGTAATAAGTAGGAAAGGGTCTGCACCCTTATTTTGAGACTGCAAGTACGAGATTTTCTAATTATTTAGTGGTGAATGTATAAAAGTAACTAGGTTAAACATTAAAAACAAAAAACAAAAGTCATATTTGTATGCAGCCCACTACCCACTAGCCCATGCCTTTTTACCCAAAAACAATAAACAAATGGGTTTTTGTCCATTTACCCCATTTCTAGGGATTTTTTTCCTACTTATCCTATTAAGTTTTTTTAATTCCCTCTTATTCAAAACACTCTAAGGAGATCTTCCCTAAAGCCCTATTAAGAATTTTTTTTTGTTTTTTATTTTTTAATACTATTTTACCCTCATCCTTTTATTATTTACAGAGAGAGAGAAACCATATGAGACTTCAACGGAGCCCCGTCACCGGCTAACTTTCACCGGATTCCGATCACCGGCCGCTGGATTCTAGTCACCGCCCGTTGGACTTTTCTAAAAACCTCACTGGAAAGGTGTATTGCCCCCTAATAGACGTTTATTACCCCCCAATATTCGTCTATCAGCCATGTATTGGCTTGCAATAGACATCTATTGTACTTACATGAGCATTTGCCAAGCATAATTAGCTATAATGAGCCACGCTCATACTACCGCCAGCGGTACCAACGACCATCAATGGTGTGACCTACGGAAACACCACTAGATAGGCTATTTCCCGAGCCCCGACTTACCCCCAGATCACCGCTGCCGCGCCACCATGCACTGCGTCAAAACAGTATCAGAAGCTGGGAACTTAAGTATATCAGTCCCATATCAAAATATGGAAGAGGTTAGCCTCTTCCCTACCTATAAAAGGTTCACTTCTCTCTCCTCATGAACTACGCATTTACTACATACCTATTATTATCCTATCAACATCAATACATTAACTAACTTAGACATCGAAGAAGAGAAGACCACCCACCGCGGTCTCCCTTTGACAACCTTTGTATTTTACTTGATAGGTAGCGGAAACAACGAGAATATCATAAGTAGCGGTCCGCCCATCAGACCAGCGTTAACCAAGATTTGGCTACTGCTAAATCTAGACATTAACATCTATTGCCCCACAATAGACATCTATTGCCTCCCAATAGAACTTTCGGTAGCCGGAATTGGAACTAATCTTCCTAAAATTAGACAAATAGAACTTTGATTAAAAAAAAAGATTATATAAATTTAAAAATGTCTATTGCCCCCCAATAGATATTCAAAACTTTTTTTGCTTTCCTTTTGTCCCGTTACTTAAAAAAAATGATTTGGGCACCCATGTCCTCTTCTCCCATTTTTCCGGCTGCAGATTCGGGACCGGAAGTAGTCTTCCGGTGAGGTAGGGGTGTAGATCAACATGGAGGGGAGAGAGAGAGAGAGAGAGAGAGAGACAGAGAGAGACAGAGAGATGGCGGTGAGGAGAGAGAGTGCAGATGCCGACGCGTTGGGGAGAGAGAGAGCAGATAGACGCCGCAGGGGCGAGGTAGCTTCGACCGATGAGAGAGAGAGTGCAGATGCCAGTGATGTTGGGGGGAGAGAGAGAGAGGGGAGAGAGACATGGCCGGAGGAGAGAGAGAGAGAGCGCGTTGGAGGAGAGAAAGATCGGGATGAGAGAGAGATGAGTGGGTGGTAGTGGTTGTAGTTTCTTAATCAAGCTGAGGGCATATTTGTCATTTCCGTTTGATTTGAGTTAGTGGGAATAAAAATTTGTTGCAGGGGTAAGTGAGAATTTTGTCCAATTTTAGTGCTTTGGGTCAAGGACCCTCAATAAATACGCAACAATAAAAATCTCACTTTGTGCATCCCGAATCGGGATTTCTAGTTCATCTTCATCACTTCCCTAATTTCCAGTTCCAGTTTCTTCCCCAGATTCTTCCCCAATCTAGATAGCTTTGCTGTTTTCTTACTCTGTACAAGAACCGGTTACAAGCTATAACTGAGCCGAAAAATACGGTTCCGGCAGAAAAAAATAAAAGAAAAAAGGACCACATCGAACTGGAAAAAATATATCCGTTTCGGTTCCAGCAATAAATGCCAAAAACAGAACCGATCCTAGCCCTCTACTGCTACATATAACTTCTATAAGTAGTTGGTCGAAGTTGTCCCTAGACAGCACTTGTGGACCTTTTATTAAGGGGTCTTTTTTTTAAAAAAAATAATTTTTAAAGGATCGCTTGTGAACTCACCTTTCAACTATATTTCGATAATTCGGCCTTCAGTGTTTTGGGATTAATCATTATGAACAAAAATAGATTAGTGTAACGAATCTCGTGCATCAATACCATGCAACTTTCCAAGTCATATGTGAGTGAGTTGATAACACTAAAGGAGAGGGAAGTTAGCTGCTTTGGGCTTTACTCTCACGGTATTTTTAGGCTTTTACATCAAAACGTGTCTTATAATAGGAATGTGAGTTTGCACCTATGAAAAACACTACCTTCCTTCCTTGGGACAATGTGGGAGTGCACCTAGTAGTCTGTTAGTGCCTTTTGTAAGTTGTAAGATTGGTTAATTGTACCGATCGTTGTTGAGTTATTGCTCGAAGGAATGTGCTTCAGTGGAGACCATGAAGACGCTTATGCACGCATATGCACGCATGTGGTACTTCGCAAGTTTATTTCGAACCCTTAGAGCTCATGTCCAACAAGTTTGTCATGAATGGGAATGAAATCTTATATATATCTTATTGAATTCGGGCCAGGATGGCTTACGGAATCGATTGAGCTGGACTTGGACATTGGACCATTGATTAATGAATGCTGAATTATAACTAGAAGTTCTCATGAACTTATTCATGATTGTAAAAACAATCTCTTGATGATCAATGAATAATTATTGCTTATCGATTAAGGTGGATTTGGACCATCTTGTGGTCTGTCTTTCGAGTAACTCTTTTTCATATTTTCTCTTGATTTTGATTCTTACGTTCACAAGGAATTGAAAGTGCAGTAAACTGTGTGCAATGTGATTATAGTGCTTCTCCTTCTTTGAGAATTTTACGTACAAAATCAGTTTCTAGAACAATGTGAAACATGTTGTAGTATAAATGTATTATAGTATAAACGTCTATATCATGTAATAGGTACTTGAATGTATAGATATAGTACTTGAGTGTATAAATGTAGGTATGAAGACTTATGTGACATAAAGCATGTAGAGAGGCAACAAGCATGGTAAATATCATCATTGAAGCAACCATGTGGAGTTGTTTGATGATGATCATAGTTACCAAATTGGTTTTCGCTTAGAGCATTCACACTAGTTTTGTATTCTTATATAAACCCTCTATTGAGGGAAGAATAAATACACATTACTCTCTCCCTCTCTCTGTTAATTTTCGCTCATCCTCAAACACGTTATCAACACGATATTGCTCTAGGATTCGAATTGCAAATCGACAAGAGAAGAGGAAGTTCATCATTCAAAGCTGTTAAGCACGCTCGTTCCTATGCGGATCAGCCTACTTGCATGCCCCGAAGCGTTTTGTTTGGGATCTCTAATCCAAATCCTTTCTTCATCAAAGTTGTTCATCTCTGTCTCTTCTATCTGACCTCCAAATTTCAACCCTGTTGGAGTAGTTTGAGACATGTACACTATTCGAAGTGGGAGTTGTTCAGCACGCTCGTTCCTGTGCAGATCAATCTGCTTGTACGCCAAGAAACGTCTTTTTTGGGACCTCTAATCAAAATACTTTATTCACCAAAGTTGTTCATCTCTGTCTCTTCTATTTGATCTCCAAATTTCAGCATTGTTGGAGCCGTTTTGAGACCTGTAAACCATTTGAAGTGGGATTTGTTCATAAGAGAATTTGCTCCGAATTTCAACAACAAGTAAGTTTTAAAGATTAAAATTCTCGTTTTTGAGTTTTTATTCATTTCTCTTCTTTTCGGGGACTTGCAAAAGCGGAATTATAGGAATTCATGCAAAACAAACTAAGAGTGTTCATAATATTCGGACTAAGAGCGTCCGCAAGCATCAATTTATGACCATATTAAACATCATTGTTTCGGTCTAATCTAAATATTCTTGGAAATTGACTTCTTAGTAGCATAGCTCGGAAATCTTATTATTTTAGTTTTCGTGGGAGTTTTAACTCCGAAACTAACATATATCTTTTCTTCTTATCTTCAGGATGTCGAATGAACCTAGACTCGACTTTCAAATCCTTGACTCAACAGGCTCGGATTACCATAACTGGAAAACCGACGTTGAGAACCATCTCACATCAAGAGGGATATTGCCCATAATTAAGGTACCTAATGCGGGTCTTGTGTTCCAACGAACACCCACAAAGCATGCACAAGCAATTATCTTGATGTGACGCTATATGGACAAAGCACTCAGATTAGAGTACATGTCCATCAAAGATGCAAGTGACCTATGAGGAGCGTTAGAAGAGCGCTTTGACAAAATCCAAGATTCCCTCCTCCCTGACTTGAAGATTTAGTGGAACAATATATGCTTCTCCGACTTCAAGTCTGTCGTTGAATACAATTCAGAAGCTTTTTGCCTCAAAGCCATGTTGAGATTCTGTGAAAAACCTCTCACAGAAGAAGAGCTAATTGAGAAGACTCTCTCCACCTTTCTCGTCGCAGCACTTTTGCTATCAAAGCAATATCGCACTGAAGTCAATGCTGGACGAATTACGAGATTTAATGAGCTCATTAATGTTATGTCGGTAGCTGAAAAGCACGATAACATCCTCGTAAAGAATTATAATTCAAGGCCCGTTGGAACCAAGAGCGTTCGTGAGGCAAATTATGATGCACCTAAAAGAGGGCGCAAGGAGCGGTACCCTAATAATAGGGGACATGAAGGACATGTGGGTCCATATGACCACCCCAATAAAGAAGGAAACCGCAACTTTAGAGCGGGCACACATGATGACAACTACACACGTGGGAGAGGTGGATATGGCAACACCGGCCGTGGAAGTAGCACCATGGGCTGTGGAGGTCACACCATGCGCTGTGGTAGTAGCAGCAACCCTCCTAGAGAATATCCACAACGTGCACCACCTGCACCTCAAATGAAGGGATGTAACCATAATGACATGTGTCATCGATGTGGATCAATCGAGCATTGGTTTAAGCAATGCCATGCAAGTACCCAACTAGCTGCATGCTACAAGGAGTATAGGGAAGCAAGGGAGCAAGAAGTCAACCTTGCCGAAGATGAAGATAGTGAAAATGTCAATCTCACCATAGAGGACTTCAAAGCTGGAAATGAAGTGCATGAGGATGCCTCAGACTTTGATTAGAATAGTCCTTTCTATTTTCCAAGATGACAAATGTGCCTTAGTCAATAAATAACAAATTGTATTAACTCTTTCTCACGTGGCGCATCAAATGAAGTATGATGTCTAGAAAAGTAATTGAGATAGTGGTATTTAAGGAGTTATATGATGATCCGTATATTAAAGACTGGTCCAAGGAGTTATTTTTAAAGCCTATCATTCATTTTGCAAAGCTTGCTCTTTAGCAAAAGTAGGATCGAGACCATCCTATGCAAAAGACACTAAAGAAAATATACCATTCTTGCAAAGAATACAAGGTGATATTTGTGGACCTATCCACCCAACTTGCGGACCATTTAGATATTTTATGGTGTTGGTTGATGCATCGACACGTTGGTCGCATGTCATGCTTTTATCCACAAGAAATGCTGCATTTGAAAAAATCCTGGGGAGTTTACATCAAAAAACTTTTGACGATTATTGCATGTCCATTGGGATCGAGGTTGAACACCATGTTCCTCATGTACACACCCAAAATGGTCTCACAAAAGCTGCCACTAAAAGACTTCAAATGGTTGCTAGAGCATTGGTTATGCGTACCAATCTCCCTATTTCTGCTTGGGGCTATACAATATTGCACGCAGCTGTTGATAAACTCATAAATGTACTTTATTCTATATTAATTTCTTCATGTTTCCTTAGCTAGTTTTCCATCTATTTGAGTAATTTACTTTATTTTTATGTTTTGTAGGTGTTATGGAGCAAAGTAGAAGAAAAGAAGCCAAATCAGCAAATCTGTCTGTGCAGATCAGTCAATTTTAAAATGAAACTGAGAACAGCTCAGAGTGAATGAGAAAGTGAGCTTTATATAGTTGGAAAGCCTTGGATGTCTAGTTTCCAGAAATTTTAACGGTTCATCCATATCATTTTTCTACAAAACGTTATGGCCGAATTAGTACAGCAAGGTCAGACATTCCGAGAATCTGATACTTTAACTGAAGTGGCAGCACACCTAACTTGGCAAAGTTGCATGACACCAAACTTTGACTGCAGCTGCAGCACACTACTCTTGAAAAACAGCAGCTTTGTATCCACCAATTTTGACAAGATTGCAGCCACCATTACTTTACAACAACTACAGCACACCAATTTTGACAAGATTGCAGCCATCCATCTTTGACAAAGAAATATTTCCAGCTGCAATAACTAGTACTAGGAGCTCTATAAAAGCAAGGGCTGTAATGGACAGCAGATAGAGAGTATTGGGAAAGAGATGACCAGATTAGAGAGCATAATTAAGTGTGAGACCTGAATGGACAGAAAGAGACATTTAGTTTAGACTTATGTCTACCGCACAAGAGGAGAACGAACAACATCATTTCTGCCATCATCCAGCTATCATCTCTTCCTTTTCTTGTCTTCTAGTTTCTGTTTTCTTCATAAATATGTCTAGCTAAATCTTTTTGTAGCTAAGGGCGATTTCAAAGCCCCGAACATGTTCAATTCATATTGATGACATTTTAGTTTTTGGTTTTCTATATTTTCAATTGAGTGTTTGTTTCACCGTGTCTACAAGATGAATCTTTACTTATTTGCTTAGGTGCGCAACTAAATGAATAAGTTAGGATTCTAATGCTAGGAGTAACACTAGATTCGTATATGTCTTGTGTTCATTCTAATTGAGTAGCAAAATGTTTTCACGAATTACATGTGACTCAAACCATAGGTTTAGCAAGACTACCAACGTACTTGTGACCCTAGATTTATCCAAACCCTTTTCTTGCTTAATGATTTTGATATGTTAAACTTAGCGAGCTTGTGTCTAGGTTGCATATTCGAAAATAGATTAAGTGGTGAGCTTGTATTCACTTAACGAGGAACTAAGAAAGGGTAATGGGTTAACTCGAGCTTGTGAGTTAATTTCAGGTAAATTCAATTGAGAATTAGAATTCCATAACTAAGCTTTGATATGAATGAATGTGTTCGGTGGTAGAGAATGAGTCCTTAGCTTTGTTTCTATTAATAGTTTTAGAATCTTATAAAATCTGTTTATGTTTGATTAACTTCTGTGTTCAGTTTTACGTGATTTATTTCATATAGCAAATAAACTCCAACTGTTTTGAAATTTTGTGTACATGTTGTTCAATGTGTCTTTAGTGTCCTGTAAATTTTCAGAAAATTCCATTCAGTCTAGGTTAGTTATTTATTTTCGTTAACTATTCAGTAGCATAGTTTAGAGTAGTTTGTGACATTTGATTAGCAGTTTAGAAACAATCTTCAGCGGGTAATGACCCTTGCTTGATCACTATATTACCAACGATGATGTTTGAGTGCAAGGTTTAAGTTGTGCATCGTTTAAGACGTACCAGCTGTGCTTATTCGTCTAAGGCCCACTGCCACCCAACCCTTTTCTACGTTCCAGATGGTGACTGGGTATGAGCATGATGTCTCACACTTACGCATATTTGCGTGTGCAGTCTATGTGCCAATTGCGCCGCCACAGCACACCAAAATGGGTCCTCAAAGATGATTAGGCATTTATATTGGATATGACTCTCCAACCATTATCCGCTACTTAGAACCCTTGACATGTGATCTATTTACCACTAGATTTGCAGATTGTCACTTTGATGAGACAATCTTCCCGTCATTAGGAGGAGACATGAACATTAATGTTCAATAGAAACGACAGGAATTGTCGTGGTCTGTCTCCACTTTGTCTCATCTTGATCCCCGAACTGCACAATCCAAAATTGAAGTGCGGAGAATTCTCGATCTTCAAAACATAGCAGAATCGATGCCTAATGCGTTTTCTGATATCGCTAAAGTGACGAGATCACACATACCTGCTACAAACGTGCCTGCAAGAATTGATGTCCCTAAAACTAGAAGACATGACGTCCCCTATATGGGTGACGCAATAGCTAGGCCCACGGCTCCTACCAGGAAGCGCGGGAGGCCCATAGGTTCGATGGATTCTCACCCAAGAAAGAAAGCGAGTTTGGCACAAAATAATTAATTAATCATCAAAACAAATAATTCATCTCATGAGAATATTTCGGATTATGGTTATGTCCAAGAGACATCATTGGGGGACCCTCCAATGACAGAACCAATTATAATAGAGATATCTTCATGAATTACACTAATGCACATGTGATGATGGATAGAAATTCTATGGCTATTGATGATGCATTTGCATATCATATTGCAAAAGGAATTACAGAATACGATGATATCGAACCTCGCTCCGTTGAAGAATGTCAACGAAGAGTAGATTGGCCTAAATGGAAAGATGCGATCTAGACTGAATTGGATTCACTAACAAAGAGACAGGTATTTGAGTCATTAATGCTGACACCCCCAAGTATAAAGCCTGTTGGCCATAAATAGGTCTTTGTTAGAAAACGTAATGAGAAAAATGAGGTTGTTAGATACAAAGCTCGCGTGGCACAAGGTTTCTCACAACGCCCGAGAATCGACTACGAGGAGACATATTCTCCCGTAATGGACGTTAGAACGTTCCGCTACCTTGTCAGTTTAGTATTTTCTGAACAACTTGACATGCAACTTATGGATGTGGTTACAGCATATCTCTATGGGGATATGGATTCATAGATATATATGAAGGTTCCATATGGACTTCAATTACCCAAATCAAGTGGTATAACCGTCTAAGTGACTACTTGATTGGAAAGGGATATGTTAACAATGAAATATGCCCATGCGTGTTCATTAAAAGGACAAGTTCCGGATTTGCAATTATAGCAGTTTATATCGATGACATGAACCTAATTGGAACTCTAGATGAGTTAGAGGGAACTGCTAAATACTTTAAATCCGAATTTCAGATGAAAGATCTTGGGAAGACACGGTTTTGTCTCGGAATAGAACTCGAGCACTGTACTGATGGGATCTTGATCCATTAGTCAGCATATACTCAAAAATTACTAAGGCGCTTTAATGAATATAAAGCAAAGCCTGTAAGTACTCCCATGATCGGCCGTAGTCTTGAGCCCGAAAAAGATCCGTTTCATCCAAAGGATGAGGACGAATATCTATTAGAGGCTGAAATGCCCTATCTAAGTGCAATAAGCGCATTACTATACTTAGCTCAATGCATAAGACCGGATATCTCATTTGTAGTAAACTTGTTAGCTCAACATAGTTCAGCACAAACACGCCGCCATTAGGTTGGTATAAAGACAATCTTTCGATACTTGAAAGGTACGATTGATATGAGATTGTTTTATCCCTACAAAGAGAAAAGAAAAGACGGAAGTATGGGATCGGACACCACAAGGCAAAACACCACCTTCTGTAATATAGAAGCCGGCACCACTGTCCATGGTGGACGACGTTATCCCGCTCCCCTCCATCAAAATGATGGTGATGTTTTGATGGGTTTTGCTGATGCAGGTTATCTCTCTGACCTTCACAAAGGTCGCTCCCAAACAGGTTATGTCTTTACCATGGGAAGCACCGCGATATCTTGGAGATCTACAAAACAGACTTTTGTTGCTACTTCCTCAAATCATGCAGAGATTATTGCTCTACATGAAGTTGTGCATGAATGCATATGGCTAAGGTTTGTAAATGGACACATTCGAGGAACTTGTGGTTTGAAGTCTACCACAAATGAACCTACATGCATTTACGAAGATAATGCAGCTTGTATTGAACAAATGAAATTAGGTTTCATCAAGGGCGACAATACCAAGCATATATCGCCGAAATTCTTCTACAGTCAGCAACAACAAACACTTCTGAATATTGAAGTAAATCCGATCAGAGGATAACGTAGCAGACTTATTTACTAAGTCGTTACCAAAATCCCCCTTTCGAGAAACATGTGAAAAGCATCAGATTGAGAATGTTATCCGAACTCTCATGATCTTCAGGGCGAGTCTAAATCAGGAGGAGTATCCAGAAACATACTCCACACTCAACCCGCATTGTGCTCTTTTTCTCCTTCGACCAAGGTTGTTTTTTCTCACAGGGTTTTATTACTTGGCAAGGTTTTTAACGAGGCAACTTAGAAGCGCACAGCCTAGACAATACTATTGACATGAAATATCCAAGGGGAAGTGTTGTAGTATAAATATACTATAGTATAAATATCTATATCATGTAATAGGTATATGAGTGTATCGATATGGTACTTGAGTGTATAAATGCTTGTGTGACATAAAGCATGTAGAGAGGCAGCAAGCATAACAAATATCATCATTGAAGCAATCATGTGGAGTTGTTTGATGATGATCATAGTTACCAAATTGGTTTTCTCTTAGAGCATTCACACTAGGTTTGTATTCCTATATAAATCCTCTATGGAGAGAAGAATAAATACACATTACTCTCTCCCTCTCTCTGTTAATTTTCGCTTGTCCTCAAACAAAACAGTGAAAGTATGTCATTGGTATTTTTCTTAAGTACCAAAACGCGTTTTCTACAATAATTGTGGTTGTTGTGCTTGATGACAACGTCATCTTGTAAAAAGTCTAGCAGACGACTAGATCGATTGTCGTCTCCCTCCTATATATTCTTTTCATCATTTCATACTCACTTCCTGGAAATTCCGAGCTTATAAAATATGCTAGCGATAAGGAGCACTCTCGTAGAAAATATAGTCTTCCTTTTTTTTTTTTTTTTTGAGAATAGAAAATATAGTCTTCTTATATGAGTCAGTATAGGTAATCTGCATTTCAGAAAGCCTGGTTTATTTTGATCCCACCGTGTCGATCTTGTACTTTGATCGATCACCAACGTATATAGAGGTAATATGATCAGTTTGCCCTTAACATTGAAATTTAGATTATGTTGTCTAATCACTAAGTTTAATTTCTGATTTTGCTGCTGGTTTTTTATGTGCTTATCAAGATGGCTGGAATTGGGGAGCTTGCTGCAGGGGGTGCAGTAGGACTAGCATTTTCTTTGCTGTATAAAGGCGTTAGCACACTTATCATCAAATCTGAGCAGTTTAAACCCCTTCTCGAAGAGCTTATAGTCACGTTAGACTACTTAAAACCACTGATCAAACAGATAGGAGATCGTAACAGGATACTGGATCACCCAAATGAAAGGGTATATTTTGAGAACCAAATGGAGAAGGGCAAGAGGCTCATTGACAAGTTGTCCACAGTTGGTAGTTGGAATTTGCTCAAGCCTTATTACAGCAATAAGCTTGTTGAATTGGATCGGTCTCTCAGCAAGATGTTGCTGAAACTAATACCGCAGGGAGTAAGGGATGGACAAGAAATATTGGTTATGGTAAGGTCTATAGAGCGCAAGTTGAACCAAATGGAGCTGCATGGTCAGGTACAAAATCAAAATGCATTTGGTGGTGGGGAAAATAGAGCTACAGCACCTTATCCACCATCTTCCCCAATTGGATTGGATAAGCCTTTAAGGGAATTGAAGTTCAAGCTTCTTAACGATGATCGAGTTTCAATGCTTTCGGTCACTGCTCCTGGAGGGTCTGGGAAAACCACTTTGGCCCAAATGTTTTGTCATGATCAGAAAGTCAAAGGTATCAAGACTATATACTTAACATCATATTTAGGCCAGTCAATTTAACATCATCAAAGTTCATATATTTCTGTATACATCTTAATATTACTTTCTCATATTCATTAATTCTCTTTGTAATAGATAAGTTCAGCAACAGGATCTTCTTTGCAACTGTTTCGAACAAACCCAACTTAGATGGGCTGCAAACATCTCTGCAGCAATTTCTAAAGGAAGTAGAAGAAAATGATGCACTGTTGGTCCTGGATGATGTTTGGCCCGACTCATCAGGAACCCTTCTTGAAGAGTTATATCAACTCAGCGAAGGATCAAGTTGCAAGACTCTAGTCACATCAAGATCTTTTCCAAAATATGGTTTCCATTATACTTTAGATCCATTGACAAATGATGAGGCAATGACTCTTCTCAAGAATTCTACATCCCTGGCTCATTCCTCTGGTACTTTAGATGAACTTCTGAAACAGGTGATTAGTTTCTTATCTTACAATTCAAAACTTTAATATGTATGCTACTTAAAGCGGGAATTCACATCTTCTGGTAAAAGCATATCTGCAAATAATAATACATTCATCTATCCTAAAACTAACCTTAGAATAAGAACAAAGTAGACTACTGCTTGTATATAACATTTCCTCAACTTTCATGAAACCAATTTCATGAGGATTAAATGATGAGAACCTTCAACTTTTGGTTAGCAACTCAGACACTAATCGATTTCATTTTGGAAAAACTCACTGCAGATAGTAAAGTACTGTAAGAGATCTCCACTTGCCATTACGGTGGTTGGAAAATCACTTGTCAAGGGTAGTATAGAGATTTGGAAAGAAAAAGTAATAGAATGGTCTAAAAGTCCTATACTTGATGAGTATGATATTTTGCGTCTCCGCCTCCAAACCAGCTTAGATGTTTTATGTGAAAATGAGCCTATCCTCAAGGAATGTTTCATAGACCTTGCTTCATTTCCCGAAGACGGAAGAATCCCTGCTGGTGCGCTCATTGATATGTGGTCAGAGCTACATAGGCTACATGAAGATGCTTTGTCTATTGCGAAACTGCAACACCTCAACAATCATAATCTGGCCAAAATTGTTGTCATAAGGTATGCATACTCGTATGATTCTCTTGTCTGGTGTATACATATTTTCAATGTCTTTATTTCCGGTATATAGTTGTTTACATGACTAATTTCTACTAGCACATAACTAGATATTGTGTATATATATTGAAGAGATTTCTTCGAAAAAACTTGATTAAGTTTTAAAAATAACCAGCAAGGAGAACGGGTATGTGGATCGCTGCTACAGTGAGCAGTTTGTTACGCAGCATGATATGCTTAGAGAGCTGGCATTGCATCAGATCCGTCAGGACCCGGTAGGAGAGAACAAAAGACTAATTATAGACATATGTGGAGATGTTCTTCCGAAACGGTGGACACAAAAGAAGGATAAGCTTAAGGAAACTCGCTTGTTATCTATATCAACTGGTAGTCCCATCTTTCTTTTTCTTAGCAAATACATGCATATCAAGTTATCAAAACATGCACAGGAGCAATATACACACAACATAAAAACTAATTAAGGCCTGTTATAGTGCTTTCAATGCATTGATTTATCCTTTCACTCACATGATAAAGTGTATTGTTTGCAGATGGAGAGTTCTCATCAAAATGGGACAACATGCATCTACCAAAAGCTGAGGTTCTGATCGTGAATTTTCAGACAAAGAACTATACCTTGCCCAAGTTCAATAGCAAGATGTCCAAGGCATTGAAGGTTCTCATAGTCAGAAATAATGGTTTATCACCTGCAGAATTAAGTAACTTAGATCTATTGAGTTCTTTACCTAATCTGAAGAGAGTCAGATTAGAGCGCGTTTGCATTTCTTCCATAATCTTGACCAAAAAGAAGAAGTTGAAAAGTCTGGAGAAGATATCTTTGTTCATGTGCAACATTGGTCAACCTTCTAGCAAAAATTCCATCCGATTTTTTCAGGCACTGCCCAATCTAGTGGAGATAAACATCGACTATTGCAATGATTTGGAGGAATTGCCTGCTGACCTATGTGGTCTTAAGTACCTGAAGAGGCTCGTTATCACTAACTGTCATAACCTATCCGCCTTGCCTGGAGACATTGGAAAGCTGAGCAAGTTAGAAGTCCTAAGGCTACGGTCTTGCACAATGCTGGAAACTTTAAAGGACTCGATTACGAACCTCAAGAACTTAACCTTTCTCGACATATCTGATTGCTTTAGCATTAAGAAGTTGCCTGAAGACATTGGACAGCTGAGCAAATTAGAGAAGATCAACATGAGACAGTGCACCAGATTGCAGGGGCTACCTACATCAATCTGGGATCTTGAGAATATATTAAAGGAAGTGATATGTGATGAAGAGACAGAGGAGTTATGGGAACCTTTCAAAATGATCAAAAACTTGCGCATAACAATGGTCAAAGAAGAATTCAACCTGCATTGGCTCCATGGTCATTGATCTTGATCTTGAGCCATCTCGGTTTGGGGTAATGTCCTGTTGAGAATATGATCCCACATGCAATAATGAGGATCATGCTTATGAGTTTGTAAGGATTTGGATCAACTGCATTTGGTTTTGGTTGTGAAGTTTCATCATTTGTTTTTCGGCTAACATAATCTGGAGTGATGTTTCATTTTCAATCTAGTTTTGGAGTTTTCATACAAACGTTCCTGGAATAGTTATTTCCTTCTTTTCTGGTGAGACTTATATGGCAAGAATTTCTAGCTCAACTCTAGGTTTCCTAATGAGATTAGAAATGGCAACAGTTCAGTACATGCACACCACTTTTCTCTTCACTACTTTCAGTGATGGATTAAGGGAGGCAATATCTTCTCGTCACCGCTAGTTCATAACAATGATAGATTCAAAATGTTAAAAATGAACAATAAAACAGTGGTGATTGCTCGGGAGGTCAAACAGATCTATATCTAACAAGCATTAGTGTAGGTCAGTATTACGGCTTCTCCCACACCCGCCCAACTTTTCCTCATGGAATCTATAACTGATCTACCCCTGCAATGAGCTACAAATGAGACTCCCAAAATTTCCCCTCACGTGAATTTAGTTGCCAACATAAATCCACATGTTTTTAAGACTTCAAATGATAGCAAGTGTTCCAGCTATAGGGCAAACGTGAAGAATTTCAACTAGTAGAAAATGTTTCCTCTAATCTCCCAATGACCTTCTTTTTTTTTTTTGAAATATCCCAATGACTTTTTCAAAGACGTAAGCATTGCATTCCATCAGAAGTGACAGAATAAGCTAGCATATATTTGAAATTTGAAGTTGAGGTAACAGCACTCAAGTATGCATCATTAAACATTCGAATTCAAAAGCACAAGCAACTCTGAAAAAGTTTAATATTCTAATCCACACCATGAACGGAAGGGGATGTGGATGTATCCTTGAAAGTACATGGTCCAGGGGATTTCTTCACATGTAAAGTCCTTCTGGAACACCTTCCTTCTTCTTAAACATAACCTTCTCCTTGGCCTTCTTGAAGTCTGCATGTGTCACCTGATGCCCAGAAAATAAACATTGAAAACACAAGTCAATTCCAATAATAGGCAATGTATGTTAAATGACATATAGGGAAAATAAAGTTTCAGGTATTAAAAAGGTAAGGCTACCTTCATTCGGCGCTCTCTCAATGCAAGCAGACCAGCTTCGGTGCATATAGCCTTTATATCAGCCCCAGAGAACTCATCTTTAGTCATGACAAATTCTTCTAGGTTAACATCGTCAGCCAATGTCATCCTTGATGTGTGAATCTACAATCAATAAATCCCAGATTGTGTAAGTCACTAGAGTAACCTTTGCACAATCAAAACACAAATTGCTGCTTTCATATATATGCATGGTTGTCAGTTTTTCAAGCCCTGCTTTCATATATATGCATGGTTGTCAGTTTTTCAAGCCTACCTGGAAGATGCGCCTCCTTGTTTTGATATCTGGAAGCGGAAATTCAATCTTTCTATCGATTCGTCCCGGTCGAAGCAAGGCTGGGTCAAGACTTTCAATTCTGTTTGTTGCAAGAATCACCTTGACATCACCTCTTGAGTCAAAGCCATCCAATTGGTTCAGTAATTCCAACATGGTCCTCTGTATTTCCCGTTCCCCACCTGAATGGGCATCGTACCTGCAGACAAATGATTAAGGTCATAAACATTTGATTGTCACTGATCTGCAATCCTCTCAACAATCTTCAGTGGCTCACCTCTTTGTACCAACTGCATCAATTTCATCAATGAAGACAATCGAGGGTGAGAGATCATCAGCAACCCTAAAGAGCTCCCTCACTAACTTGGGACCATCTCCCAGATACTTTTGAATCAATTCACTACCAACAACACGCAAGAAAGTTGCTGATGTTGAGTTAGCCACAGCCTGAAAAGTAGATGAAATTTGCTTAAAAGCTGAAGCCATATTTTGACAATAAGCATGAGGGAAAAACAATTATTATAGAAAGAAACTATGTGGGGAATATGTCATATTAATATGCACAACCGGAACAGCACATCCCTCAACTACACAGGTTTTGCAAAACATATTGTGTTCAGGTTTAGTGATTGCAGAGAAAACAGCTGAGCCCACAAACACATGCACTGGAAAACCAGCAACAGAAGATAGCTTCCTTGCTTAAAATATATGGAACTAATCACAACAGGAAGAAAAATAACAGTTTAATGATATTGACACCCCCATAAGTGACAACCACATCTCTCCATATGAAAAAATGATATGCAATGGAAACCAACATGGAAAAGGGAGGACTTAGCTACTCGTCATTCATGCAGAAAGAGGACATCAAAGAAGTAATTATTGCAAGCAGAGTTTCTTTGTAGCATGTATCAAGCGATATACCGAAGGTGAATTTGTATGCTGTGGCCTAGTGGGAAAAATGCAATTGTACCTTTGCAAGCAAGGTCTTGCCAGTTCCAGGCTCTCCATACAATATGACTCCCTTGGGAGGCCTGATGCCAATGTCTTCATACAGTTCAGGATGCGTCAGTGGGAGCTCAACTGCTTCTTTAATCTCCTGTATTTGGGCATCTAATCCACCAATGTCAGCATATGACTCCAGGGGAGCTTTTTCAACCTTCATTACTGACACCATTGGATCAACTTCATCTTGCAGAAGCCCAACAACAGAAAGCACCTACAAAAAATAAGGAATATTACACTTCAATCAACCCACACATACAAATAGATGAATCATACAACAGAAGTTGAAGATAGATGAAACCACCCAAAGAACATATTAATTTAACCAAAGTTATTTTGCATTTATCCTTACACTAGTTACTAGATGAAGATTCAAATCCATTGCTTTAGCTAGCACAGTTTAAAAAAAAAAAAAAAAAGGGGGGCTTTGGTCTATAGCAGCCAAATCTAAATTGAACAACAAAATCAAGGTTTTGCCTCTATAAACACTTGTTGAGGCCTAAAGGCATTCATAGCTGATGGTACTCATAAGTTATAGCCAAAATCTCGTTTCACCTTCCACGGCTTTAGGTAGCACAGTAAAAGGAAATCAAGGTTCTGACAATAGCAGCAACACTAAAACAATCAAACCTAAACAGAATGAAACAGCAAACAATGAAATATATATACAACTAGAGTTTCATCCAGAGCCTGATTATGTTCGAAGCAAAACACACTCGACTGAACTCTCAATCTCATATGCTGTTTTCAGAACCAAATTCTATTAAGCACCACCTATACATTAAGAACAATCTCTATTGTTCTGCTATTTGGAACACATTTTGGTTCCGAAACTGATGAATGTATACTAAAAGTTCATCGTTCTCAGAAACTTTTTTCCATTAGCAAATATCAACCCACCCCTAAATTACTCACTGCACTCAAATCAACTCTCAATTTCACATGCTGCTATTCACAATCGACCTCTAATAGAAAACCATTACATCTAAATCATCCATCATTCCCAAACTCTTTCTAACCAACCAAACCAAATCCCCAAATTCAAATTCCCAATCAACAAACCCTAAGCATTTAAAATCACCACAATCCAAAACACACAAAACAAACCATCAACAAAAAAATCACCTCAACCCAGTCAAAACCCTAATTACCTTATTATGCATCAAAATCGCACACCCAGGCTCCAACTGGTCCTTATCGACAAAGGAGAGGATCCCCACATAGTACTCCGGCCCCACCGACGACGAAACAATCGCGTGGTTCTCGTCGATCAGCTCCTCGAGATTGCCGACGCTCATGGGCGAGCCACGTAGATCGTCGACCTTAGATCTGTCCTCCTCGGCCTTCTCCTCCTGAGGCTTAAGCCGCTCCTGGTTCGTCACAAACTCCTCCTCCATAAGCAGGTAATCCTTAATCCGCTCCAGCTTCAGTAGCCGGAGCTTGCACTTGGTCAGCGGCGTCACCGTCGGAAGCCTCGCCGCCGCTTCTGGACCCTTCTGTTTCCGCTGCTTGCGGCCGACTCGGGCCGGCGGAGCCGCCGGCTCGAACTTCTTCTCCTTCTTGTCGTTCCCGTCGGGCTTTCGGTCGCCCGGTAGGCCTTGCCGGTTCAAACCGCCCGGAGTTCCCTGACCCATTTTGGTTCCCAAGTTCTAAGAGAGAGAGAGTGTGTGAAAAGTTTTGGGAGAGAATTGGCTTTGAGAACAAGTTAACAAATTATCTGGAGTTGTGAGTGAGATGCGACTATATAGAGGACTGGCCTGTTGGGCCGAGTTTTGCTATCCCTTTTTTATGGGCTTTCCGTATAACTCGATTCATTTACAATTAAGAAAAACGGAAAAAAAGAAATCATCGGTCCATCGTTGGGGTAGCCCAGGTGACGAAGTAAGGTGAAGAATTCGATTATGACTAGATTAATGTTAGAAATTGGATCGCTTCCGATGTAACCAAAAATATATATAGAAATGCTGTGTAAGGACAAGCATGTAATAACAGTCGTAAAAATGGATTAATCATGCTGTGTAGCGAATTACATTTAACTCAAAATTCAGGTCGAGCATGCATGACTTGACAGTTTTATAAACGTTCAAAATAGATTGGTTTGGATAAAGTTAATTTATACTGTTAATAATTACTTGTCATGCCTGAGCTCACACATCAGTTTCTTTAATCTTAAAGTTATGTATCATTTATCTGTAAACTCGACCAGGATCTAAAATTTTACACAAATAATATAGTAATTATTAGTATGATTTATTTGAATCAAGTTAAATACTGTACGAGGGTGCTTCTCTAGGATGTAATGTAACATCATTAATTTGTTCGTTTTGGGTATTAACTTCAATCTCAATTTAGTGTTTCGATGCCAAAATGCCGAGGCATATCAAGAGCTACCGAACGAGCCTAATTAACTAGACCCTATAGAAAAAAAAGTTAATTGGAGGTGGCTCTAACTTAGCGCTCTGCTAGGGTTTGTCGAGCGGTGTATCTCTGCATTTGTCGTGACCTACACCTTCTCCATTCATGGAGTTTCGTTTAGGCTTCGGCCTCGTCATTTTTGCCTTCATTTTTTTTTTTTTTGCAGGGATAGTGTGCTTAGAGGGGTATCTTGGCGCGTGTGTTGTCTTGCCGGAGAATCAAGGGATTGTTAAGTCGGCAGTGGAGGGTGGTGGAGGCTGTCTGGTGAATGAGATATAGATTGTTGCGGAGTGGGATCTAGGTCATTACGGCTGCCATCGACAGGTTTGATTGTTGCGATGAGGGATCGGCATTTGGGTCTCTGCGGTTTGCGACAGGAAAAGCTTTTTCTGGCAGAATTGGGGTGGTCATTGATTTGCTCCTTCGATGGTCAAGGATGACGAGATCGAAGGCGAATCCAGTCATTGTTTGGTGGTGGTAGTCATTGAAGTGGGTTGGAATTGGGATTTGGGTGATGGTGATGGAGTACGATCTCCCTTGCCAAAATTGGAACCGACTATGTCGTGCTTTGTAGTGATCTATGATTGCAGAGGCATTTGTGGCTATGGCAGTGCTGATGGTGGTCCTCAGTAGGGCGACTAATTTGGTGCTAAGGCTTTAAGTGAAAGTTAGGCTCCAAACAAGCTGTTGGGGTTGGGTGGTTTCACTTGGATCCTGAGCTTTTAGTTATATTTTCATAATGAGCTTCCTTCCTTTTGTACGAAAGGATGATGAGTCTGCGCTTTTTCTTTTTTCAGTGGGGAAGATCAACAAGAGATAGACTGCTTCTTGGTTAATTTTATTTGTTCTTGAGGTAACTTTTTTAAACTAAAGCGTCTCAAGGACTTTGCATTAATAATAGAGGTAAGGCCAGAATGACCATTATATATCATTCTGCTACCATCTACAGATAGACAAGAAATTATGATGAACACACCACGGTGATACATAGGATATGGCTATTCATTCGACAAGTCATGCTCATTTATTCAAAGCAAGCATATTCAACTATGACCCAGTAAAGCATAGTAATAGGCTGGTCTAAATAGAAAATCTAACTAAAAAATGGGTACAAAGACCCAACAGTTATTTTGGACCCAAGCGGAATTGGTCCAGAATCAATTTTCCATGCTCCAGGCCCAACCAGTGGCCCAAGGAGCTCACTCTGATCCCCGGCGCCGCCGCTCCACGTCACCACCCTTGCGCTATGTCATCCCGCGTCGCCGCAACCATCATGCCCACAGGGAGTCAATGACGTGAGGAGCTGCTCAGATAGAGCGATCGTTGAAGCTTCAACGAGGACCATCACCCAGAGCCTTGTTCGATAATTTCCTACTTGCACAAACCGATCAAATCTGGTCAAACCAGATCACCGCCGACAGCCAAAAGAGATCAGTCATCCTGATTTGCTATATTCGGTAGACAAAAGCTTTCATCATGGTTCCCATTGCACAACACTCACCCCAGAGAGGTGATGTCGAAGCCTATAGGCTTGAATTTGTCGACAGTCGTCGAACCTTGGAGGGAGCCGCCACAGAATGATGAAGCCGAAAACCTAGCCCAAGACAGCAGGGTTGAGAGAAAGCAATGGGTAACCTTGTTTTCTTGTGACCTCATTTTAATATTTGTATATGTTATTTTTATTTATTATTTTATATTAATATTTTTATTTAAGCGCTTAATCAAAAAATGTAGGTGTGCTAAAGGTGTACTTAGTAGTATACTCATGTGGGGTGTGCTAGTGTTGTGTGCTCTATGTAATGATTTTTCCTGGCAGCTCGAATGGGTAAGCTATTATCATTTTGCTTGCTGAATTGCATAAGGTCATCTATTTACTAAAAAAATAAAAAAATCCCTAGACCTTGTAGCAGTGTAGCTACCGTCAAATCTAACTAAACATAATAACAGATAGATGTACATTTTCTTTTAAAAAAAAAAATAGATGTACAAATAGTCTTTCCATTAAATAAGATCAGAGCTGAATGAGAACTTAAATTTGTATCATTATGAATAATCACCTAAGAGTTGGAAAACAGGAACAATATGAACAATTCTTAGGTTCACCCCTTGCGTGAATGAGCATATTCACTCTCTCTTGCGATTAAGGCATAATAACTTTATAATTTTCTAATCCGACCAATCATGTTGTATAACATAACACAAAGATTAGCTCTGTAAAAAACCAAGCAAATTGAAGACCTTTTAGTTATTCATTTCTATGAAATATATGGACGGTTCATCATAATAGTAGTAAGTGTTGTTAGAACCATCCATTTATTTGATTCAATTAGATAATTAAACGATTTCTGATTCGATTGATTTTTTACAGAGATGATCTTGAAATGCTTATTTAAGATATGGACCGTTGGATTATAAATTTATTAAGTACAAGTATGTTAATCGACAATGGGGGTGAATATGCTCGTTAACCTTAGGGGTGAACCTAAGAATTGTTCGAACAATATTACCTATTGAAATGATGCCATTACCCCTTGTACATCAGATCTCTATTTGACATTCATCGTCTATCACGATCACTCGTCCCAGTTATAAAACTTTCTACTTTTCTTCTTCTCATAGTTCAGATTATGTACCATCGTCCTTAGTAGCCCATTGGACATATAAGGGTAGACATCTAGGAAAAATGTATGACCTTTCAGGCCAGAACACTGGCTATGTAGTTACCACCATGTTTGGGTTGGTTTCCTGATTCCCAACTTAAATTCACACAAGATTTCGGCTTCAGACCAACGCCAAACCTTGTAATCCATGGTGTACGTGTAAGCCTCCCCATTCTTGACTAACGTGACACCAAAATCAATTTGATAACGATCTGCGGATTTACAATGGACCTTATTCAACTCGTGCCCTCTACTCAACTCATTCTGAAGGCGAACACTGATCAGAAACACCACAATGCATTGCACCAAAGAAAATGTTGAAATTGCAAGAGAAAAAAATGGCGTGGTTGCAAAAAGAGATTCTCATGGTCATCAAAATATGAGTGTACGTGTATGCTTCTAGTTTGGAACTTTCTAGTCAGCTTTCAATTGTGATAGTAAAATTGCATAATCAGAGGTAGAAAGAGATAAACTCAGGACAATAAAGATAATAGAATTAATTATAACAAATAAAAAATACCAAATCGTATGTTGTAAAACTGTGGTTTGATAATTATTAGGTTATAAGGTGCATTTAATTAGAATCCGTCTTTTTTGTGTTTGGTCAGTTATCAGACTAGAAATTAGAAATAGGCATTCTATTCATACCTCCTAAAATAACAATTAGATCTCTCTTCAAAATTATCGCATTAGACTTCCAATTTTGCCATTCTTTCTCCATATACTGTTTCTTTCTTCCACCACTGCCATACTACATATATCTGACAACATCAATCTAACTGGATATCCTCCAATTACTTCTGGCAGAGCAAATGAAAATGAGATATCATTCTCAATCGTTGTGTTAATTCTACATAAACTATATTAATTTGGTTTTTAGTTGGGTTTTTCTGTGCAGCTATTTGTCCTCATGATGAATTGTTTCTTCAAGCATTCTTGCGGAGATTCCATATGTTTAATTGTACGTATCCGTGTCCCCTCCTTGACATTTGCTTGTAATTGCTAGCTTCTCCTCATATTAAGGATTGGGAGGCAAGAGACCGTCTTCCCTTTAACATGAATAAAGAAAAATTCTTCCCCTTCAAGGGATTATTTTCCAAGCATAATTATATGAGCTAAGAGCCCAGTGCTCCCTTTGCAATAAGATGAGGGAGAGGGAGGGATAGAGGAGAAGACAGCTTATTCTCCAGGCACGAATGTGGCATGCTGCAAACAAAATTCAATGTTTTTTATTTTATTTCAGTCTTTATTTTAACGGGCAAAGTTGGATTTAAAAATTTTTCAAAAATAATGAGAGGTCCAAATACTATTTTTAGAGATATGAATAGAACTTCCAAAAATGAAGTTGAGTAACCAAAAGAAGGAACCTTATCCTCTTAACCCATAATTAATACTAGGTTTAGGGTTTTGTAATATTAATTTAGCATCTTGTTGGACAGCTTAAGGTTACTTTCTCTCAACTGATAGGAGAGAAAGCAATATAGCAGTTCGAGAGTTTCCAAATCCATGAAATAAATCGAACTCATCCAATATCTAATTAGATTCAAATTAAGCCGAGCAGAGCATAGCTTGTTACATGTCAACACAATGTTTTAGGCTGAACTTGCTTTTTTATTTCTTTATAAATATATAAATTCGACATCTTCCTTTACAATCGATCTTTAAACATATATTAAGACACATGAGGTGCAAATTAAAACATTTTCACCTTTTCAATATCACTGTCATGTTTCCCATGGATGAATACGCTCGTCACGATTCTCTGGAACGTTTTTGAGGTAAATCCCATCATCTTTCGCAGTCCAAAAGCACGCTTTCCAGTTACATCTGGTCCGGAGCCACATATGTTCACTCTCCTTCCAAAACACATCAAATGAAGCGTGTTGTTTGTCTGCGTGGAAGTCGCAAGTGAAACGCGTTGTCCCAGGCAAGTTGACATGGAAATTCCAATTGAAGTCGCCACCAGGATAAAGAGTATGGGTGCCGAGATCGTTGACGTCGGACTTACAATGGACCACCAATGCTCTTTGTCCACCGAAACCGTTAATGACGTGCACATGCCAGTTGGTAGGATCAAGACCGGGCCATTTCGCAGAGGATTCCGGGCAGATACTCAGGGCTAAAGCTACACACAAATAGAAAACGGCAATGCCTTTGAGAGCTCTCATTCTTGTTTCTGAGGAGCTAGCTAGCTAACT